>CAKJTW010000008.1:0-10000000 GCA_917880005.1 Nanger dama
TCATGAGTGTAGATATTTAGTTATAATTTCATGGGCAATATTTTCCAATTGGAGCCTGTGTTAAACTTCAACATTTTCTTTGAAATTCTCTACATGGTATAATTTTGAAGATTATGTAGTTATTCTGACTTCCAACTTTCATGGCCTCCCAGGGCTTCAATATCTGCACTGTTTGCAGACATCAATATCCAAATTTTGAATATTAGGGTTTAGAACATTCCTAGTTAACTAGATTTCATTCTAATTAACTGCTTTAGTCTTGGCTTTTTCATCTTTTGTACATTGAGATTTTCTTTACTTTCTTGTGGAGCCACATAATTGAGAGACTATTTATAATTTTAAACTTAGCATTCCTAAATGTCTCTTATGAGGAGGTTATTTGATTGTTTATTCTGTCATTTCATTTAATAGTCTCTCTCAGCTAATGTGTGTATGTGTGTATGTCAAACTGAACATGTACTGATGAACAGGCCCAATATTGACTTCACTGCTGGAAATAAAAATATCACCACAGCTCATACATGCTAATATGTATTAGATGCTGACAGCACCAACAGGAGATAAATGTGCTACATAGAAGGTACACTTTTTCCCCCACTTTATGCTTGGCAAAGTGCATAAAGCAGAATGCTCTTCCTTTGGAATGATTATGCAGTAGAAAAATTTACACTGTGTGTAGTGGGCTTAAGTAAGGAAAGGAGTCAAATGGGCTTCAAATGTCATTTTTTTAATTTTACTTGTTATTTTAAAGATCGGTCTTAATTTTGGAAACAGTTCCTCATGGATTCTTAAAGAAGGTCTGGATAAGCACCTAACTATGCACAAATATAGAAACAGCAACCCACTCCAGTGTTCTTGCCTGGAGAATCCCTAGGGATGTAGTAGCCTTCTAGTGGCTGCTGTCTATGGGGTTGCAATATATTTGACAATGACTGAAGTGACTTAGCAGCATGTACAGCACCACCTTTAAACCAGAGAAAGGAAGATTATCCCTATTTCAGCTCTAAAAAGAGGAATATTAATAAAAGACTTTTATGAATTACAAAATGAGTATTTGAAATCTTCTACAATGCCTAAAATATATTTTAATGGAAAGCATAACCTAAGTGAAAGAAAAAATAATATGGCAAAGATTAATATCTTACAATGACTAGACAAAATTTTCTGAGTGCTCCTTTATCCTTTATTTCTTTTCCATCTTTTTATTTGCTTCCATTTGCTCCTAAACCACTAATCACCTAATTTCCAAAAGCCACAGTCAATACTAGTCATTTACTAACCTGATAGTCTGAGTATCATATGCCACATTATATAACTATATATATGCCAATATAATCAAAATCTTAATGAAAGCCAATTGTAAGCTGTCTGTGCCATGGTTCTTCAGGTATCTTGTCTCTTTATTATGGAAGTCAATCTCATTTGTTAAGCCTTTTATAAATTTGAACTAAGCCAAGAAATATTTAGCGAAATGTTTTATTGAGATCCTGGGAAAATAAACCAATTCCTTTTCTCTATGTTCTTAATTTTTTTCTTGTTCCCCTACTACCTATTTCTTTGTTCAGTTCTATGCTGTAAAATTCAAGTTGGTTTGATTTTTACTACAGTGCAAAATATTATATGCACATGAGTGATCAAATATATTTTAATTTCATTAAAAATTATTGTTTTGGCACCATTGACATTTTTACTGTTCCTCGACAAAGTGTTTCTTTCTGAAGAAATGATCACTCTCCTGATCTCTGTTATAACAACTCCTTGATTATTTATTTTACTGTGTATATACACATTTATAACATATTTTAGTTTGCCTGGTCTTGAACTCTACATAGATTAACTTATACTATATATAAATATGTGCCTTGTCTCCTAAGCTAAATATTATGAATTTGTTGTGTGCTGTTGCACACTGCCTATATTAGACAGGGGTTCTCCATAAAGGAAAAATAAATATGATTCGGAGAGTGAGAGAGAGAGAGAGATTTATTAGAAGAATGGGCACACATGGGTATGGAGATTGAAAATCCCATGATGTATTGTCTGCAAATTGAAGAACCAGGAAAGCAGGTGGTGTAATTCAGTCCAACTCCAAAGAGCCAGGGCAACCAACGGTCTAAGTCCAAGTCTGAATCCAAATGCCTGAGAGCTAGAAATATTGACTTCCACGAGCAAAACATAGATGTCCCAGTTCAAACAAGAGAGAATTCACCCATCCTCTGCCTTTTGTCCTATTCAGGACCTCAAAGGATTGGGTAATGTCCACTAGCATTGCTGATCTTGACCCAAGTGCTAATCTTGGTGATTCTGTGTCCTGCCTGTTGTAAACACTGATGCAGTAAACACTGGGGTGCATGTATCTTTCTGTATTACCTTTCTGTCTGGATATATGCTCAGGACTAGGATTGCTGAATCATATGATAGCTCTATTTTTAGTCTTTTAAGGAAACTCTATACTGTTTTCCATAATGGCTGTACTGATTTACATTCCCACCCTCCCAATCATTTATTGTTTGTAGATTTTTAATCATGGCAGTTCTGGCGGTGTGAGGTGATACCTCATTGTAGTTCTGATTCACATTTCTCTAATAATTAGTGATTGTTGAGCAGCACTTTTCATGTGCTTTTGGCCATCTATATGTCTTTTGTGGAGAAATATCTACTTAGATCTTCCCCACAATTTTTGATTGAGTTTTTTTTTCTTAATTTCTTTGATATTGAGCTGCATGAACTGTTTGTATGTTTTGGAGATTAATTCCTTTCAGGTTGCTTAATTTGCAAACATTTCTCCCATTCTGAGGGTTGTTATTTTGTTTTGTTTATGCTGTGCAAAGCTTAAGTTTAATTAGGTCCCATTTGTTTATTTTTGTTTTTATTTTCATTACTCTAGGAGGTTGATCAGAAAAGATCTTGCTGGGATTTATGCCCAGGAGTCTTCTGCCTGTTTCCTGTAAGAGTTTTATAGTATCTGGTCTTACTTTAGATGTTTCATCCATTATTCTGTATAATGTTGGGAATGTTCTAATTTCATTATTTTACATGTAGCTCTAGTCTTCCAATATCATTTATTGAAGTTGCTCTCTTTTCCCCAGTGTATATTTTTGCCTTGTATATATTAGGTTACCATAGGTGCATGGGTTTATCTCTGGACTTTCTATCCTATTTCATTGATGTATTTTCCGTTTTTGTGCCAGTACTATACTGATTTGATTATGTCCACCAACAGAAGGATGGATAAAGAAGATGTGGTACACATATAAATGAAACGTTACTTATCCATAAAAGGGACAATTGCATGACACAACCCTTATGCCAGAAAGTGAAGAAAAACTAAAGAGCCTCTTGATGAAAGTGAAAGAGGAGAGTGAAAAAGTTGGCTTTTAAAGCTCAACATTCAGAAAACTGAGATTGTGGCATCCGGCCCCATCACTTCATGGCAAATAGATGGGAAAACAGTGGCTGACTTTATTTTTCTGAGCTTCAAAATCAGTGCAGATGGCGATTGCAGAAAAGAAATGAAAAGATGCTTACTCCTTAGAAGGAAAGTTACAACCAACCTAGACAGCATATTCAAAAGCAGAGACATTATTTTGCCAACAAAGGCCCATCTAGTCAAGGCTATGGTTTTTCCAGTGGTCATGTATGGATGTGAGAGTTGGATTATAAAGAAAGCTGAGCACTGAAGAATTGGTGCTTTTGAACTGTGGTGTTGGAGAAGACTCTTGAGAGTCCCTTGGACTGCAAGGAAATCCAAGCAGTCCATCCTAAAGGAGATCAGTCCTGGGTGTTCATTGGAAGGACTGATGTTGAGGCTGAAACTCCAATACTTTGGCCACCTGATGCAAAGAGCTGACTCATTGGAAAAGACCCGATGCTGGTAAAGATTGAGGGCATAAGGAGAAGGGGGCAACAGAGGATGAGATGGTTGAATGGCATCATTGACTCAATGGACCTAGGTTTGGGTGGACTCTGGGAGTTGGTGATGGACAAGGAGGCCCAGCATGCCTCGGTCCATGGGATCGCAAAGTGTCGGACACAACTGAACAACTGAACTGAGTGCCTTTTGCAGCAACATGGGTGGACCTAGAGATTGTCATTCTGAATGAAGTAAGTCAGATAGAGAAAGACAGATAAAATATGATACCACTCATATGTGATATCTAAAAAAAATGGTACAAAGTAACTTATTTATAAACATAAATGGAAAGAAACATAAATTCACAAATACAGAAAACAAACCTATGGGTACCAAGGGGGAAGAGGAGAGGGATAAATTGGAATATTGGGATTGACATACACACACTATATAATACATATAATAAAGACTAAATAATAATAGTAACTAATAAATAACTATTAAGGACTAATAACTACAGCGGAGAAAACTCTATACAATAGTCTGTAATGATTTGTATGGGAAAAGCATCTTAAGATGGATATATGCATATGTATAATGGATTCATTTTGCTGTACACTTGAAACTAGCACAACACTGTGAATTAACTGTACACAAGTAACAACTTTTAGATGCTAATTCCTTCCAGAAACACTCTCACAGACAAACTCAGAAATAATGTTTTACTAACGTTCTGGGCATACATTATCCTTGTCAAGCTGACATATGAAATTAACCATCACACAACCTATTCATTTTTGAACAGGTTCAAAACATGTTATTTCCAAAATATACCACTTTAGCATATTAATTATTTTGAGCTTGAAAGCACCAGAGAAACAGCAGATGCAGGAAGGACTCTTTGACAAATCCCCTTTCAACCTAAAAGCCAGTCATAAAATAAGCATGAGAAAGAGAAGAGAACATTCCTGTACAAGGAAGAGAACATTCTTATCACTGGAAACTGAGGGATGATGCCAAAACCCATCGGTACAAACAAATCTATTAAAATAACCCTTACCTTCTATTAATTTCCTCTGTGTACTTCCTAGTCACTTTCTCATAATTCATTACTGCTAAAGCTCAAATATCTTTGTTTTGTCACTTCTCCACAAATTTACCACTTCTTTGTTAGAAAGTGTATATAAGCTCCTGGTTCTGTTTTCTTGGGTCTTCATTTTTCTTATGAAGACTCCTTTGTGCATGTAAAAATATTAAATAAAATTTGCTCACATCTTTTCTGTAAATCTGTCTTATAAAGTTTAATTTTCAGGTTCAGTCATAGAATCTAAGATAGTAATTTTTTTTCTCCCTAATATCTTCATGTTCTACAGTTTTATATTCCTTGAACAAAATGTATCCATTCTATGAATGGTAAACATATAAAATTTCAGACTAGTTGGAAAAAATCCTGCTGAAAACAATTTTGTACATCTCTGGTACACAGGATCAAATGTTTTTCTAGTGTATGTCTACATAGAATTGGATTGCTACCCTATAGAATAAGTGTAATTCAAAGTTTCCTGAATAATGTTCCTAGTGTACTGCTTTGCATCTGTAGTACCCACATTGTCATCTGTACTTAGCATTTTCAAATACATTTAAATGTTTGTAAATCTGGTGGGTTTTTAATGGAATATAATTGTGGTTTTGCGTTTCTCTGATTGCTAAGTGAGTTGAGACTTTTTCACATATGTTTGAGGGGTTTTGGTTTCCTCTTTTCTATAATAACTATATTAAATTTTTTCATTTAGAAAGTGCATTTAGTAAAGTGTAGTCAATCAAGTTAACCTTGTCTTTCAAACCTTATCAACCTATAGAGTTTGCTGACTCTGTGCTTTTGTTAGACTCATATATATCCCCATGTATAGTAGTTAAGACTTCTTTAGAATTCAGATCACTGAGTTAAGTTTTAGGAAACATGGTAGAGTTTAAAAGAAAGAAGATATAATACTTAGGTGAGTAAAACGTTGATCTCAGAGAGTTTGTTAATAAATTTGAGCTGATTTTCTGAAAACTTATTAAAAATATTAAAGATATATAGCATAAGAGACTTATCTAGTAAATTGAAGCTAGTTTATGGAGTTTTCATGGAAAATGTATATTTTAATTTAGATTTGAATCTTTCAGTGCAAAAAATAAAATAAAAGTTTTATTTAGCACTAGCCAAGTACTTGGGACTATTTGAAGTACTTAGGAAAGATAAGTTATGAAAAAATTTCTTCAGATAATGGTCTAACTATCTAATATGCTTAAAGGATTACCTGTGATAATCATAGATAAAGTAATGGTGAAAAAATAGTAGAAAATATAAATTACTTTGAAATACACCTGGGAGCATTGGAATTCAGAAAATGGTCTATCTGTAGACAGAAACAAAAAGAGAGAGAGAGAGAGGTGTCTTTGTCTTTGAAATTAGTGAGTTGTGGACTGTCAAAAGAATCCCAAAGTGGGTGAATACTATGGATGGATAAAAGTAAGGCAAAGGAGAATTTGACAGAGGAGCATTGCTGAATATTCCTTCAAAGGGAACACTAAGTTTGACACGCATTGCCTGTACATAAGACTTAGTCCTGCTGGTATTTTTAATGATGTCAATTTTACCTGGAAAAACAGTGGTGTTAGATCAATATTGGTCTCTAGGGTAGGTCTGATCAATATTGGTCTCTAGGGTAGGTCTGATGGAGAAGGCAATGGCACCCCACTCTGGTACTCTCGCCTGGAAAATCCCATGGACGGAGGAGCCTGGTGGGCTGCAGTCCATGGGGTCGCTAAGAGTCGGACACGACTGAGCGACTTCCCTTTCACTTTTCACTTTCACGCATTGGAGAAGGAAATGACAACCCACTCCAGTGTTCTTGCCTGGAGAATCCCAGGGACGGGGGAGCCCAGTGGGCTGCTGTCTATGGGGTCACACAGAGTTGGACACGACTGAAGTGACTTAGCAGCAGCAGCAGCAGCAGCAGCAGGGTAGGTCTGATAGTATTATCTCTAATGTTTACAACTAAATGTCTACTTTTCATACTTATTTCATGTCTGTATTTCCTTGTGTGCACACAATCCATTCTGAACAAAATATTCTGGCAATTATTTAGTTTGTTCAATGAATCCAGTTAATTAAAGTATCAAATTCTATGGGGCTGGTATTATGTAGCATTTCCTTATTTTTAAAAATGACATTGTTACTGTATAAGCAGAAACTCATGATCTGAGCAACAGTCAGGTACAAGTCGGTTTTGCTGACTGTTCAGAGCTTCTCCATCTTTGGCTGCAAATAATATAATAAATCTGATTTCCATATTGACTATATGGTGATGTCTATGTGTAGAGTCATCTCTTCTGTTGTTGGAAGATGTTTGCTATGACCAGTTTATTCTTTTGTCAGAACTCTCTTAGCATTTGTCCTACTTCATTTCGTACTCCAAGGTCAAACTTGCTTGTCACTGCAGGTATCTCTTGGCTTCCTACTTTTGCATCACTGTCCCCTCTCATGAAAAATGTATCTTTCTTGATGATAGTTCTAGAAGGTCTTGTAGGTCTTCATAGAAACATTCAACTTCAGTTTCTATGGCATCCCTGATTGGGGCATAAACTTGGATTACTGAATGGTTTGTTTTGGAAATGAACTGAGATCATCTTGTCATTTTTGAGACTGCACCCAAGTAATTCGTATCAGAATCTTTTGTTGGCTATGAGGACTACTCCATTTCTTCTAAGGGATTTTTACCCACAATAGTATATATAATGGTCATCTGAATTAAATTCTCCCATTCCCATCCATTTTAGTTCACCTATTCCTAAAATGTCAATGTTCACTCTTGCCATCTCCTGTTTGAGCACTTAAAATTTACATAAATCCATGGGCCTAGTGAGAGGGTAACAGGCAGGAAGGCCGAGGGTCTCCAAATGGAGGAAATAGCCTGCAAATGTCAGACATTTTTATTTCTCTTAAGCGGCAGGAGGAAACAAACTAGAGATGTTTTTTCCTTCTCTATACAAATTTTTTTTTTTTCTTTTTTTAATACTTTATTCTACGTTACAATACTGTATTTGTTTTGCCATACATTGACATGAATCAGCCACAAGTGTACACGATCTCCCAATGTTGAAGCCCCCCTCCCACCTCCCACCCCATATCATCTCCCTGGATCATCCTGTGCACCAGCCCCAAGCATCCTGTATCCTGTATTGAACATAGACTGGCACTTCATTTCTTATATGATAGTATACCTATTTCAATGCCATTCTCCCAAATCATCCCCCCTCAGAGGCCAAAAGTCCATTCTATACCTCTGCATCTCTTTTGTTGTCTCACATACAGGGTTATCGTTACTATCTTTCTAAATTCCATATATATGTGTCAGTATACTGTATTGGTGTTTTTCTTTCTGGCTTACTTCACTCTGTATAATCGGCTCCAATTTCATCCATCTCATTAGAACTGAATCAAATTTATTCTTTTTAAGGGCTGAGTAGTACTCCATTGTGTATATGCACCACAGCTTTCTTATCCATTCATCTGCTGATGGACATCTAGGTTGCTTCCATGTCCTGGCTATTATAAACAGTGCTGCAGTGAACATTGGGGTACATGTGTCTCTTTCAATTCTGGTTTCCTCGGTGTGTATGCCCAGCAGTGGGATTGCTGGGTCATAAGGCAGTTCTATTTGCAATTTTTTAAGGAATCTCCACACTGTTTTCCAAAGTGGCTGTACTAGTTTGCATTCCCACCAGCAGTGTAAGAGGGTTCCCTTTTCTCCACACCCTCTCCAGCATTTATTGCTTGTAGACTTTTGGATCGCAGCCATTCTGACTGGTGTGAAATGGTACCTCATTGTTGTCTTGATTTGCATTTCTCTGATAATGAGTGATGTTGAGCATCTTTTCATGTGTTTGTTAGCCATCCATATGTCTTCTTTGGAGAAAAGGAGGTTTCTCTTAAAATACTGTGTTATAATGACACCAGGTTTCACCTGAAGTTAACTATTCTCAAATCTAGAGATAAACAATGCCTTTTTCTTATGGAAATGTTTGTCTTAAGCTATGCTAATGTACTAGGCATTTACCCCAAACTCTGTCTTCAAGTCAGTTCTGCCTCTTGGCTCAGAACCTACGTGACAAACCAGTATGTTATACTAAGATATTTTCCCTCTAATCTATATAAATGAAAGTATTTGTATGGTGATCTGCCCTTCTTCAAGATTCAAGTTAATCATTTTATGGCCCAGGATGAACAATTTGGTGCCAAGATTTTCCCAGAATGCATCTTATGGGTGAGGGGCCTGGTGCCATTCTGAATTTTAAGACATTCCTTTCTTTCATTAACAGACTGCTGGTGACTATATAACATCCAGCTGAAGACTAGCAGGGGGACTCTTTCTGCCCCTTCTGATGCCTATGTCAGAAGCTTTCTCTATCTCCTTTATACTTTAATAAAACATTATTATACAAAACCTCTGAGCGATCAAGCCTTGTCTCTGGCCCCGGAATGAATTCTCCTCCGGGGGCCAAGAATCCCGGCGTCTTTGTGTGATTCAACAACAGTCTTTCACTAGCATTCCAGGTTCCTATGCAATATTGTTCTTAACAGCATTGGATTTTACTTTCACCACCAGACACATCCACAGCAGGGCATCATTTCCACTTTGGCTCAGCTGTATATTGTCTCCCTGCTTATTTTACTTATATGCGGAATACATTATGCAAAATGTTGGGCTGGATGAAGTACAAGCTGGAATCAAGATTGCTGGGAGAAATATCAGTAATTTCAGATATGCAGATGACACCACCCTAATGACAGAAGGCAAAGAGAAACTAAACAGCTTTTTGATGAATGTGAAAGAGGAGAGTGAAAAAGCTAGCTTAAAACTCAGCATTCAGTAAACTAAGATCATAGCGTCTGGTCTCATTGACATTGAAGTTGCTCAGTCATGTCTGACTCTTTGTGACCCCATGGACTGTAGCCCACCAGGCTCCTCCATCCATGGAATTTTCCAGGCAAGATTACTGAAGTGGGTTGCCATTTCCTTCTCCAGGAGATCTTCCCAACCCAGGGATTGAACCCAGGTCTCCCACATTGTAGGCAGACGCTTTACAGTCTGAGCCACCAGGGAAGTCTCATTACTTCATGGCAAATAGATGGGGAATAAATGGAAACAGTGACAGACTATTTTCTTGGGCTCCAAAATTACTGTGGATGGTAACTGCAGCCTTGAAATTAAAAGGCACTTGTTCTTTGGGAGAAAAGCTATGACAAACCTAGACAGTGTATTAAAAAGCAGAGGCATCATTTTGCTGACATAGGTCCATATAGTCGTAGCTGTGGTTTTTCTAGTAATCATGCACAGATGTGAGAGTTACACCATAAGGGCTGAGTGCCGAAGAACTGATGCTTTCCAATTGTGCTGCTGGAGAAGTTCTGAGAGTCCCTTGACAGCAAGGAGATCAAACCGTCAGTCCTAAAGGAAATAAACCCTGAATTTTCATTGGAAAGACTGATGCTAAAGCTGAAGATCAAATACTTTGGCTACCTGATGTGAAGTGTCAACTCAATGAAAAAGAGCCTGATGATGAGAAAGACTGACGGCAGAAGAAGGGGGGTGACAGAGGATGAAATGATTGGATGCCATCATTGACTCAATGGACATAAGTTTTAGAAAACTCTGGGAGTTAGTGAAGTACAGGGAGGCCTGGTGTGCTGCAGTCTATGAGTTTGCAAGTAATGCATCAGGACTGAGTTAGTCAAAAACAACAGCAACCATAAACTCTCAATTCTCAGTGACTTGTAAGGACAGTTGATTGTGTTTTTAACTGTTTCTTTTCTTTCTTTTTTTTTTTTTCCTCACGCAAAAACATATCCTAGTTAACATAGCAACTCTATTCACATGAACTTGAGTTTCACAATTGGACCTAGCCTAATGGGGCATACATAATTTGGAATGTTTTCTGAACAAAGAAAAATAAAGCTCAGGAGATTTGTACAACAAACAGAATATTTTGCCAGGCAGTGTTGCAAATCATTTACAAACACGATTTGTAGCCAGAACTCCTCAATGACTTCATGCGACAATAAAGATCAAGGAAGTTTACCATATGCCTGGAAAGTTGAACATTAGAAGCAGTTAGCAACACTAAGCTTCTAAAATTACAGCATCTTCTAAACACCTAAAATTAGTACAGTAGATCAGATGAGAAAGCATCTGCCTGCAATGTGGGTGACCTGGGTTCAATTCCTGGGTTGGGAAGATGGCCTGGAGAAGGACATGGCAACCCACTCTAGTATTCTCTTTTTTTTTTTTCCACTGCAGTATTCTTGCCTGGAAAATTCCATGGACGGAGGAGCTTGGTAGACTATAGTCCATGGAATCGCAAAGAATCAGACATGTCTGAGTGACTTCATGTCACTTCACATAACAGAGACAACATCTTTCACAATGGATAAACTTTCATTGGTTATTCTGTTTTATTTATCAAAATTGTTGTAATTTTCTGGCTAATTTTTTATTGTGATCAGTAATTTTTTGCCACCTTATTTTTTTAATTGAAGGATAATTGCTTTACATGATTTTGTGGTTTTCTGTCGTACATCAACAAGAATCAGCTATAGGTACACCGGTATCCCTTCCCTCCCAAACCTCCCTCCCCTCCTCATCCTTCTAGATTGTCACAGAGCCACTGAGTTCCCTGAGTCACAGCAAATTCCCATTGGCTGTCTATTTTATGTATGGTATTGCAAATTTCCATGTTACTCTCTCCATACACCCTCTCCTTCCCCCTCTCCATCCTTGTCCAAAGGTCTGTTCTCTGTGTTTGTCTCTCCGCTGGTGCCCTAAAAATAATTATCTTTCTAGATTCCATCTATATGCATTAGTAAACAATATTTGTATTTCTTTCCTGACTGACTTCACTCTGTATGATAGGCTCTAGGTTCATCCTCATTAGAACTGACTCAAATGTCTTCCTTTTTATGTCTGAGTAGTATCCCATTGTATATATGTACCACAACTTCTTTATCCATTCTTCTGTTTATGGATACCTAGGTTGCTTCCATGTTTTAGCTATTGTAAATAGTGCTGCAATGAACATGTGTCTTTTTAAATTTTGGTTTCCTCAGGGTATATGCCTAGGAGTGTGATTGCTGGGTCATATGATGGTTTTATTCCTAGTTTTTAAAGGAATCTTCATACCATCTTCTATAGTGGCTGTATCAATTTACATTCCCACCAACAGTATAAGAGCAGTCCCTTCTTTCCACACCCTCTCCAGCATTTATGCTTTGTAGGTTTTTTTGACGATGGCCATTCTGACTGTATGAGGTAGTATCTCACTGAAGTTTTGATTTGCATTTCTCTGATAATGAGTGATGTTGAGCATCTTTTCTTGCATTTGTTAGCCATCTCTATGTCTTTTTGGAGAAATGTCTTGGTCTTTTTCTCACTTTTTGATTGGGTTGTTTGTTTTTCTGATGTTGAGTTGTATGAGCTGCTTGTATATTTTGGAAATTAATTCTTTTTCAGTTGTTTTGTTTGCTATTATTTTCTCTCATTCTGAGGGTTGTCTTTTCATCTTGCTTGTAGTTTCTTTTGTTGTGCAAAAGCTTTTAGGTTTAATTAGGTCCCATTTGTTTATTTTTGTTTTTATTTCCATTACTCTAGGAGGGGGTCATAGAAGATCTTTGATTTATGAAGAGCTTTGATTTATGTCTGCCTATGGTTTCCTCTAAGAGTTTTGTAGTTTCTGGTCTTACATTTAGCTCTTTAATCCATTTTGAGTTTATCTTTGTGTGTGGCATTAGGAAGTGTTCTAATTTGATTCTTTTACATGTAGCTGTCCAGTTTTCCCAGGACCACTTATTGAAGAGGTTATATTTTCCTCATTGTATATTCTTGCCTCCTTTGTTAAAAATAAGGTACCCAAAGGTGTGTGAGTTTATCTTAAGTTATCAATAATTTTTAATCATTTTATCAAAACAGGATTTTTAAGTTAGTGTCAAGACAATTAATTACCATCATCACTTACTAAAATCATGGTGCCTGTTTGAATGGCACAATAATAGCACCACCACCATTAGATGTTACTGCTTCAAAGGTTAATATTTAAACTGACCAGACATCGATTTAATGATCATTTATTGTTTTGCTATAAATATTTAGATGTGTTTTCCTTTTAAATACAGTTGACTGATTTTATTCCAATTAAATATAACATTCAGCTCTTTTATATCTATACAAAATATTTAACTTTGTGTTCATGAGAAATATAAATATTAGCAAGGGTGTTCAACCTCCTGAAAAACAGTGGAGTCACACATGTACTTGCTAGAACTCCTCTGAACCATATGGAAATAAAGAAAAATAATAATTTAGAGGTGATGATTCAGCATTTTTCTCAATGAGAATGTGCCTCTGAGAATAAATACTGTAAAATCTTAAGTAATCAGTCTACATTTTAATGCCTTGGAAAGAAGAGTGGGGATTCTCCAAAGAATTTCCAGATCATTGAGAAAGAAATGAATAACATTGTTTGTGCAAGTGATTGGGAGCTAGAAAATTATATTGAAGGATTATATTTATTAGAAAAGAGACCATTGAGAAACATTGACTGTGAAGGATTTATAAGAATTGATATAACCCTCTACAGTGTTGTATACGTAAGACAACAGATTCCATATTTTGCAGTAGTTTAACAGATGTAAAGCATAATTTTGACAAAATGTCCCTCTTTACCATTTAATTACAACTTAACTAATGAGGTATAAATCTAATGTACAAAATATTTCAACTATAAATGCATGTGGAAGTCCTATGAATCATCACACTATTTTTCAGGTATACATGTGATGCTGATTTGCCTGCTTTCACTATTACTTTGTATTGATAATTTTGTCTTATGAAAAACATTTTTAGTACATTCAAAATTTTTGAGATAGTTTTACGCTTACAGAAAATTTGCAAAGCTTTCATGTATTCCTCACTCATCATGTTACATTTGTCAATGTAAAAATTAAATGGAATTAGTTTAGAAGAATAAAAATCATTTAAAGATTAAAGAACTACAAAGGTAACTATTTTAAAAATATGAATAGAGAGATGAATTATATATTACTAGAAATCAGGTGTGCTTGAACATATAAATATGTGTCAGCTAAGAATCATAGTTATTTGGTTTTCTTAGATAGCTTTTAATAATCTCTTCATCCCAGATAATCAGAAAATTTTTAACTGACTTGAAAGGCAAAGACTCATGGGTTTGCCAGGATAAAAACACACAAGTCACTAAAGGAACCCTAGAAATTGATACGATTTTTTTCATGAGATAATAATATTTTTCAATTCATTTGTTTCTATTCTGATTAATTAGGAGACTATTTTGAGAGGATTCCAGTAGATTTATTGCTAATTAGTTTGACTCATTCAAACTTGCTGCCCAGTACAGAATATAGCGACAGCCCTTACATGGGATTTCTTTTTATTAGGAGAGTAAAATCACTGTATTAAGTTCCTACTTAGATGGAAATTTTTAAGTAAAATTTCCTTCATCTAATTATGTGTCCTTCTTAAATAAGAAAGACAATGTGAATTAAAAATGGTAACTGTTTTCTTGCTAGGCTTTGACATTTTACATGAATTGTTCAAAATATTTGCCCATTCTTCTCACTGAAATCAAAAAAGTTGTACAGTTGTATCTATCAATTATACTGTATTAAAATTATACTCTATTAAAATCAATTATGCTCTTTACATTTGCCTATAGTGTATTTTTAAGTAAAAACAACATTGAAGCTTTATTTTTATCCAGAATCATAGTAGAAAAATTATGTAAATAGTTGCAGGTAAATCAGCAGAAAGATTTCCTTTATTGAAGAAAAAATTCCTGAAGCATTTCAAAAGAGCAGTTTTTAAAACAAATGACCACAGTCTTCACTCAGACTTGAGAGTACCTGCCCCACCCTATAACAGGCTGCTCTCTGCTGTCAGTGCCACCCCATGCCAACCCATTTCCCAGTTTTATGAGTTTTATCGTTTTTAACCAGCCATCTGATCACACCATACTTATTAAATAAATAATTTTTTTAATTTAAAAATTCACAGCATTCTAACTGCTGAAGAATGGTTTGATTCTCTGTATGTTTTACCGTGCCAACCAACCTGGGACTCAGGTCTCTCTCACTGAGAATTAGGGTCAGGTATGCCAGGGTTTGTAGTGCCCTTATTTTCTCATGCCTGCTGTTCTCGCATTGGTACCTCAACTTGAACAACCTATCTGCTTGCTCTTCATTTTTAGTGATTCTATTGGGCACCTCCTCTCTGAAATCTTCCCCAGTCCCCCAGGAACACCTTCTTGCCTCTTTACTTAGTGCTCAACTCATTCCTAATTAGTGTGCACCCTATTTGGATATTGCTAGTTTAGCCATTCTTCTTGCACTTCAGAATGTGTAAGAAGTTTTCTATTTTGCATTCCTCAAATGAACAGCATAGTCTCTGCCAAAGAGTAAACCACTCAGTGAATATTGATAGAGGAAAGAGTGGGAAAATATATAGTGATTTTAATGGTAGTAAAGAAAATAAATGCCATCAAGGAATACCTGAATATCTGGATCTTGTTTTTAAAATAATAAATATTTCTCCTCCATTGTTAAATATGACAGATACTGATCTGACATTATGCCTTTAAAATTTACTTTTGCTTGCCACATCATTGCAAGAGAAAAGGCCTTAGTTATGTGGTTGTTCATTTTCTCTTTTTCTCATTTTGGAGGAATCAGTTAACAACTGGTGCTGACCTAAGAATGGGTGTTTCAGGGCATCTAACATAATGTGCATGTGTGTGCTTAGTCTTCCTCAACTCTTCGTGACTCTGTGGACTGTAGCCCACTAGGTTCCTCTGTCCATGGGATTTTCTAGACAAGGACACTGGAGTGGGTTGCTATTTCCTCCCCTAGGGGATCTTTCTGACCCAGGCATGAACCCACATCTCCTGTGTCTCCTCAATTGGCAGGTAGATTCTTTACCACTGAGCCACCTGGGAAGTCCATCTAACATAATATTATGCCTCTAAGTAATAGAAAATGCAAAGAGGCAGGAAGATTAACATTTATAACTTTAAAGTTATGAATTTCTGAACACTTCCTGAAATCTCTTCTTAGTGCCCCTGAATCTCATTATGTGAAATCCTTTCCTTAAGCTGCAGCTTCTCATTTCTTCTCATTTCCACCCTGATATACATGTAGAATTCAGGATGCTTTCCAAAAGCAAACTCTTGAGTCTCCAGGATGATTGGATGTATATTGGAAGAAGTGACATTTGTTTTTTGAAGGGGCTGTACTGCTGAAAAATTCTATTTCTTCCCACCCATTCCCCTTGAGAGAACAAGTAGTCTCAATTTTGGTAGACAGGGTGGCTTCACAAGTGTAAGCATGCAGTAGAGAGAGAGAAATCCATCTTTAAAACGAATGATGCTTTTGACTATTGGCAAGTGGAACTGATGAAGCAATTAGGAAAAAAAATAGACTTGGTCAGAGGGTGGGGAGGGAAGTGGGGTGGGAGGGTGGACACATTATACCTGTGACTAATTCATGTTGATATATGGAAAAAAACACAATATTGTTAAGTAATTATCCTCTAGTAAAATAATTAATTAAAAATAAATAAAGTAATTATATCCATGGAAAAAGAAAAAGAATCACAGCACCTTGGGTCAAAAGAGAAAGACTACACAAAACTTAAAATGCCATTTGCATGCCTAATATTCTACAAGGTGAAAGACAGCTGAAGTGAGCATATTCTTCAGTACTATCTTCAGATATGTCTCAAGAGAATAATGGAGAAGGAAGTAAACCCCAGAACTAAGGGCCATGGAGCACAATAACCCATAAGCTTTGGGGCTACCTTCAGGGAATAAAAGAAGGTGATTTAATCCAAGAATATCCTCTATCCTTCAAATTTAGCATTGTGATGGAATAGCAACCCTGTTGTGTCTCTAATTCTTCCTCTATCTGAAGGGGACTCTTTCTATGATTAGTCAGTGGCTCACTCGTAAAAGAACCTGCCTGACAGTTGAGACTCGGGTTCAGTCCCTAGGTTGAGAAGAACCCCTGGAGAAGGAAATGGCAACCCACTTGCCTGAAAGTAATTCATGGTCAGAGGAGACTGACGGACTACAGTCCATGGGATCACAAAGAGTTGAACACGACTTAGCTACTAAACAACAACAATAGCAAGCCACTATTCTAGTGTGTGTATGTGTCAGAGGTGTGTGTGTGTGTGTGTGTGTGTGTGTGTGTGCGTGCACGAGCATGGATAACCTAGTTTTTTCAAACTTAGATCTCTGAATCAGGAAGATTCACATCTGGAACAAATGTAAAGTATACATCAAGATTCTGAACTCTGAGCCTTATGTTGTGATTTGGTAGGTAATTATAGTGTCTCCTTACACTAAAGTATATCCCCATCACTTCCTGCCAAATAGATGGGAAACAGTGTCAGACTTCATTTTTCTGGGCTCTAAAATCACTGCAGATGGTGATTGCAGCCGTGAATTTAAAAGATGATTGCTCCTTGGAAGGAAAGTTATGACCAACCTAGATAGTATATTCAAAAGCAGAGACATTACTTTGCCGACTAAGGTCCGTCTAGTCAAGGCTATGGTTTTTCCTGTGGTCATGTATGGATGTGAGAGTTGGACTGTGAAGAAGGCTGAGCACCGAAGAATTGATGCTTTTGAACTGTGGCGTTGGAGAAGACTCTTGAGAGCCTCTTGGACTGCAAGGAGATCCAACCAGTCCATTCTGAAGGAGATCAGCCCTGGGATTTCTTTGGAAGGAATGATGCTAAAGCTGAAACTCCAGTACTTTGGCCACCTCATGCGAAGAGCTGACTCATTGGAAAAGACTCTGATGCTGGGAGGGATTGGGGACAGGAGGAGAAGGGGACGACCCAGGATGAGATGGCTGGATGGCATCACGGACTCGATGGACGTGAGTCTGAGTAAACTCTGTGAGTTGGTGATGAACAGGGAGGCCTGGCGTGCTGCGACTCATGGGGTCGCAAAGAGTCGGACACGACTGAGCGACTGAACTGAACTGAAATGAGGAAGTATATAAGTATATTTTACCTATATAAGAGAGGGAAGTGAACATTTGTGGCCCAAAGCATTGCCTATGTAGATTATAATACTCATTCCAATCTCTTGCTGCACTTTTTTGAAAGAATGATATAACCCTGTCTATGGCCATGTGAGGTGCATTCCTCTCTGTTGCCTGATTATATTCCCCCACTCCACTGACTTCTGGTTTTTACAATGTCACTTGCAGTGTGGCACATTGAGTAGGATGTATCCAGAAGTAATGAGTATACCACACTGAGCAGAATCTTTAAGAGTGACAATATGGTTCAAGAGCTTTCCTTTTTCCCTTAGGCTCTGAGAACAGTGTACTATAAGTGTAGGCTGTTGCCTGCTTGCTAGAATGAAAAAGACCCTTAGATCACTGGGATGGAGACATATATGGACTGAATTTTCTACAACTTGATGTAACATGAGCAAGAAATAAACCTTTGTTATTTCAAGTCTCAGATTTGGGATTACCTATTTCCAAAGCATAACCTACCAACAGCTAGCTACTAACTGCCTGAAGACAATCTTCCCATGACTTCACTTATACCTCCTGGCACAGTCTGCTGCAAAGTTCATACTAACTAACTAGATACTTGATATGCACATAAGTGAAAGATACGAAGATGTCTAGTCATTCCCAAAATAGATTTTTTTGTCTCTATGTCTGAGTTCTTAAGTGACTTCAGGACTCAAATCTTTTAGAGGACTGAGATTTCTTCTGAAGAAAAATCACCATTGTCAAAATAAGAATGCATTTGAATTGTTGGTATTGATTATTCCATTAATATGGCTGGATGAATGAGAATTTATATCAATGCAAAATGTCTAATATCTCCTTAAAATCAGTAAGGAAAAGGTCAAAAATTTCATGGAAAAAATGGGAAGGAAGCTGAAATGACTCAAATGAAATTTGTATAAAAATTAAAATTAATAAGATATTTTGAAATATTAACAAGTTTAATATATATAACAAATTGTGATAACCCATTGCATTGGTAACCAAATAGGCAAACTCATATACTGCTGATAGAACTTTACAAGATGATACCTTGGCAATCTAATAACATTTAAAAAACACAAAGTTTTTATTTTTAACTTTTTATTTTATATTGTAATATAGTTGATTAACAATGTTGTGATAGTTTCAGGTGTAAAACAAAGTGATTCAGTTATAAATATATATGTATCTATTCTTTTTCAAATTCTTTTCCCATTTAAGTTGTTATGTGATATTGAGCAGAGTTCCCTGTGCTATACAATAGGTCCTTGAGGGTTATCTATTTTAAATATAGCAGTGTGTACATGTCAATCCCAATCTCTCAAACTATCCTTTCACCCCCCACCCTTTCCCCTGAGTAGCTATAAATTCATTCTCTAAGTCTGTGAATCTGTTCCTGTTTTGTAAATAAGTTCATTTGTATTATTTCTTTTTAGATTCTGCATATAAGCAGTATTATACAATATTTTTCTTTCTGTGTCTGACTTGCTTCTCTCAGTATGACAGTCTCGAGGTTCATCTGTCTTGCTACAGATGATAACATTTCATTCTTTTTAATGGCTGGGTAATATTCCATTGTATATATGTACCCCATCTTTATCCAGTTACCTATCATTGGTCCTTCAGGTTTCTTTCTTGTCTTTGCTATTGTGAACAGTGCTACAGTAAACACTTGGGTGTGTATATCCTTTCAGAGCATGTTTTTCTGTAGATATATGCCCAGGAGTGGGAGAGCAGGAGCATATAGTAGCTCTATTTTATTTTTGTATGGAACCTCCATACTGTTGAACTGAATCAATTTACATTCCCACTAACAGTGTAGGAAGTTTCCCTTCTTTCCATAGCTTCTCCAGCATTTATTGTTGCTGGATTTTTATTTTAAAAAATAGCTTTTAGTTCCTAGTAAGAGAATGGAAGTAATTTAAATGTCTGTCAGTAGGGAAAATGATGATGTATTTATGCAGACATTATAAAAGGGTGAGCGATTTTTCTGGAAATAAAATATATCGTTATATGAACAAGTAAAGAAGAGTATGCGCTATGCTGCCGTGCAGATCAGCTCTGACAATCCGTTCACCTCAGTACACGGGATGTCTAGTTAGGGTGACCATGTATTCTAGTTTGCCCAATGTATTTCTGACTTTCACCTGTTGCCCTGGCATGGTGTAAACTCGCTCACCCGTTTACTCTTAAAAATGCCCCGTTTTGGCCGATAAACTGTAGGCTGCCCGCTGAAGCTTAGACGGTGTGTGCCTGGAATATTATTTAAGTGTGCACAGGGTGCACAGCTGTGGCTGCCACACGACGGTGTGGGTCTAGGATGGAAAAACACGTAGTCACTCCTACTTCATTTCTTGGTAAATGGATTACACTGTGTGTGGATTGCTAATTCATGAGTACAAAAACTGGAAGAGTTGTGTGAGCTGAGTCTTGTCCAGGTCTTTGTGACCCCATGAACCGTAGCCTGCTGAGCTCCTCTGCCACTGGCGTTGTTCCAGCGTTAATAGTTTCTCCTCTTTCCCAGCCAGGGATCAAACCTGTGTCTCCTGCACCGCACGTGGATTCTTTACCACTGAGCCACCAGGAAATCCCGTAAAAATTTGAAATTGCTAAAATATCTTTCCATAATATTTTTATAGAATGTAAAATTATTGTTAAATACAGGAAAAATGATTAGCAACACAAGATCATACTGTATAATGTTAAGAGAAAGAAGCAAATGGGATCAGCGTTAAAGAATATTTAAGGGTACGATGATCTAGAATTACATTCTGCTGCTACAATGCCAAATAGTGGCCCTAAAGCAAAGTATAATTTTCTCACTGACCTCTTCATGTTTCGCAAAAATAAAATATGTGAGGTAATTACAATGGCTTCCAGGAATTAAATAGACTCCTAATTCACAAATAAATCTTGCCTATTTTCAGTTCTCTCCAGAATATAGTGTCTATTTGAACACCATGGAAAAGCTCAAAAGATTTTTTTTTCCCTCAAAATTCAATCTATTTTTTCTTCAGGCCAGAAGACTATCATAAAATCAAGTATTGTAGGACAAGCTTCACTAATTATTTGTTAGAACATAAGCTTCTGGTATGACTGCAGCTTTTCCTGATTAATTCACTGTGATACCATCTTAGCTATAGTAGCGCCTGGCATATTATAAGGATACAATAAGTATTTGTTGAATAAATGAAAAAATGGATTAATGAAGGGAAGATTACAATTCTCATACTCTAGTTTGGTATATAAATCGGCATAAAGTTTTCTTTAGGCTGAGGCGTTTTAACAGAACAAAGTTAAAAGCATACTTTTTAAATGAGCATTTTTATTTCTGGAAATTTATCTGGTGAAGATATACAAAGCACTAGAATTTATACAACATATATCCTCAATGAGACTGCAAATAGGAAAATGTCATAAATATTCATTTATTCATATTTAGAAGAATAAATTATTTTATATTCATAAGTGGAATATATTTCAGGCATTGAAAACAACAAAGTACATATATATGTACTGAGTTTGAATTAATTTATAAGAAAAGAAAGACAGGGAAATAAAGGAAAGAAGGACAGAATGGAGGAAAGGAGGAAGCTGTTAGCAAAGACTCCCCAGATTGGCACAGTCAAATATGAAAGCTTATAGTCAGTAATGAAATCCACTAAATAAATATCTTTTATAAAAATAGCTTTTAAATTAACTATAGATTTTATCAAACATTTCTATAATGTATAAATGCATTTAGTATATATATTTATTTGATCATAGTTGTGTTTTCCTGTTTCTAAGCTCTACAAGAGCTGGTATTCTGATTTTTGTGTTCATTTCTTTGCCAGTTGTTGCATTTCATACCAGCCACTCTAAATGATGTGGACTTATTTTATTTATTTATTTATTTTTTTGGTGATGTATCTAAAGCTAAGCTATCAAGAGATATCTCAGAAATAATGTCAAAGATCAGGTATGGAGTAATATCACATATTCTCTGTCATGTGAACTAGACAGATTTAAAATAGGAGGGTTGGACAAGTTTCTCCTAATAAGTCCAGAGGCCCAGGTCTCAATATTTTGCTGACGGTACTTTGAGCCCCCACTGCTTTATTATGTACATATGGAAAGACACAGGCTGACTCCAGTTTCTTTCGTACTTTTTCCTTTCTTCTGGCAATCTAAGCAGGGTAGCCATCTCATGCCCTTTGAGTTAGGTAATGCTGTTGACTAAGATCATTATGCAGATGGGTGAGTCTGCAAAAATCAATCTCACAAACAACTCCTGTTCCCCTCCTCCTGCCTCATGAACATAATTTAACTTTGATTTGGTTGGAATCCAACTCCTATTGTGCATACTGTGTGTAATGCTATTCGTCTTGTCTTGTCTGTCTTTTGGTTAAGTAAAACTGTCTGATTTTAAACTGCTGAGAGTCTAGAATGCTTTACTATGTTGTAATGGAAGGCACGGTTTCATAATGAATTTTAAAATTCAAATGACCATAACCCTAAATGTGCTAGAGATTGTGATTTTTATCACTGAGTTTTAAAACAGTCTTTCTTTTGAAAAAAAATAATTGCCACTATGCTTTTTTGTGTGTGTGTGATATAGCAGTTTTAGAAATAAAATGTTATTTAGAGTTTTTATATACGATTGTTTGTGGAAACTCAATTTCACTTTACTGACATTTACACAGGACACATTTCTCAGTATTCTTCTGTTAGAATACACAGAATGGAAAGTGACTCAGAGCCTGAAACCAACCAGAAAAACAAGAGCCCTGAGTCCTTGCCTCTGTGCCAGCACTAGCTGGAAGGACCTTGATGAGTTAGCAGATGATAAAAGTTATGATTGGGTGAAAAGTGACCCACATTACATTTTTCTATTATTTTTAAAGCCTAAGAAGACCTATTTAATTGAACTATTCATTTAAAAAAATTTGAACTCTCTGAGTAAGAAGGAAACATAGACTGTAATTTAAATATTCCTTGACCTCCTGCTTTCAAAGAGGTCAAAGCACACTAATATTAAGGTAAAAATCTATTTCCAAATAATTATAGTCCTTGGGCTTGTGAGAGGGTAATATATTGAAAGGCATTAACTATAATAGATATGTGATAACTGCCATTTGACTGACACTCAGGTACTACTTGAAGGACTTCTCCAAGGACGGAAGATTCTTTCTACCTCGTAAAAACTTGGATGCCCCCAAAGGAGGAAGGGGGAAGTGTTCTTGAAGATCTTTATTTGAATGTGCTTTAAACAGGGAATTATAAGAGAAATTATTATATTATTAAAATTAAATATGTGGAAATTTCCACAATTTTTATATGATAAAAATAATAATATTTATAACACTTTCATAATTCATTCAACATTTTGCACATGTAAACATTCCTTAATTTCTCCAAAGAACCTTGTGATATAATTTTACAAATAAAGAGATTAGGGCTTAGAAAGGTTAAAAACTACCCAGAAGTTCTATCTCTAGAAATAGTAAGGCTCAGATTCAAGTATAGGCAATTAAACTGAATATAGTATGTTATAAAAACTAAAGATAAATTTGTACTGAAAGTATTTTTCTTTTAAAATTCTGAGTGTGTAACTGATATATGAGAAAATTATTTGAGTTCCCATTTTACTTATTTTTAAATAATTTCTCACAATTATAAGTGATGTTTATATTGGTGATTAGATATTATTAGTGGTATAAGGGTAAAATCAGTTCCAAATTACCATGTATTTTGCCTCTTGAGATGTGCAGTCATTAATAGTGAAGTACACAAAGCCATCTCATAAACAGATGCCTTTGTTTGTAGTATGTTGTACATATACTTTCTCTTAATTTGTCCTTGTGATTCATAAATAGACATTAAATGTAGGAAAGGCAGATTTTTGCTTTATATTTAATAAAAACTATTTTAATTACTTAAGAAGAAATTTATCCTGACAGATATACTTAACATAGTACCTGCTGTGTAGAATTTGGTTAATGAAGTATTAATAATTATTATTAATAATTAAACTAACTTTAATAATTAAATAATTATTAAGTCTAAAATTGCATAGATATAAAAATAGCTGTAGGGTGTTTAAAAGGAAAGCTATGCTTTGGGGCATTGCATAAGGTGTGGACAACTTGTCCTAATATATTTCATATGAGGTAAAAATAATTTTAAGAATGAAATTTTGTCCTCATTCTATTTTACATTTGGTTCATGACTATTCTCACTTTTATATTGATTTTATTTTACATTGATCATTTATTTGTATATGGAAATATTTTTGGACTAAAAGAAGGAAAAAGAGTTTTATGCAATCAAATGCATCATCATTTCCAACAAATATGTGATAAAAAGGTAGGCCTCAAGGCATAATGCTTACTTTTTCTAATTCAAAGAATGTACTAGTTAGAATATATATCCTACTGAAAGCCATCTGGGGAGAAATAAGAAGCATGTATAAGAAGATAATTGAGACTTTTCAAAGGTTTATGGAAGTTATGAATGATTTGTGAACTATACATATTTGCGAAATGGTCTCGGGAGACACAGACAAAGGAGACAGGGTTCTGGTCCTGCATGAGTCCAATATGTTAGAAGGTGACAGTCAGTTAAAAGAAAAACAAAGCAGATTAAAGTGATAAGATACAATGACAATTATGAGAGAGGTAAGTACCTTCTGCAGTACGATGAAGAAAGGCTGTGTGGACGCATGAAGACCCATGAAAGCAAAGCATCAAAAAGGTTATAAGGTAGGATTTAACTGCTGGCACTTTCTTGTGTTTCATTTGCATATGTATAACATAGTACTTAAGAATTTTACAAGCTGCATGGTTATAACAGAAAAAGAGAATGTCTAACTGAAGGGGTTTTTAATAAGCCTTGAAGATGGTGGTTAATTTCCACCTATATTTGCTTGTATCCCACTTAAGGCAATGTTGTAGAAGCTCAATATATTATGTAACAGACTGTTCAGTTCAGTTGCTCAGTCGTGTCCGACTCTTTGCGACCCCGTGAATCGCAGCACGCCAGGCCTCCCTGTTCATCACCATCTCCCGGAGTTCACTCAGACTCACGTCCATCAAGTCCGTGATGCCATCCAGCCATCTCATCCTGGGTTGTCCCCTTCTCCTCCTGTCCCCAATCCCTCCCAGCATCAGAGTCTTTTCCAGTGAGTCAACTCTTCGCGTGAGGTGGCCAGAGTACTGGAGTTTCAGCTTTAGCATCATTCCTTCCAAAGAAATCCCAGGGCTGATCTCCTTCAGAAAGGACTGGTTGGATCTCCTTGCAGTCCAAGGGATTCTCAAGAGTCTTCTCCAGCATCACAGTTCAAAAGCATCAATTCTTCGGTGCTCAGCCTTCTTCACAGTCCAACTCTCACATCCATACATGACCACAGGAAAAACCATAGCTTTGACTAGACGGACCTTAGTCAGCAAAGTAATGTCTCTGCTTTTGAATATACTATCTAGGTTGGTCATAGCTTTTCTTCCAAGGAGTAAGCGTCTTTTAATTTCATGGCTGCAGTCACCATCTGCAGTGATTTTGGAGTCCCCCAAAATAAAGTCTGACACTGTTTCCACTGTTTCCCCATCTATTTCCCATGAAGTGATGGGACCGGATGCCATGATCTTTGTTTTCTGAATGTTGAGCTTTAAGTCAACTTTTTCGCTTTCCTCTTTCACTATCATCAAGAGGCTTTTTAGTTCCCCTTCACTTTCTGCCATAAGGGTGGTATCATCCGCATATCTGAGGTTATTGATATTTCTCCCAGAAATCTTGATTCCAGCTTGTGTTTCTTCCAGTCCAGCGTTTCTCATGATGTTCTCTGCATATAAGTTAAATAAGCAGGGTGACAATATACAGCCTTGACGTACTCCTTTTCCTTTTTGGAACCAGTCTGTTGTTTTATTTCCAGTTCTAACTGTTGCTTCCTGACCTGCATACAGATTTCTCAAGAGGCCGGTTAGGTGGTCTGGTATTCCCATCTCTTTCAGAATTTTCCACAGTTTATTGTGATCCACACAGTCAAAGGCTTTGGCATAGTCAATAAAGCAGAAAGAGATGTTTTTCAGGAACTCTCTTGCTTTTTCCATGATCCAGCAGATGTTGGCAATTTGATTCCTCTGCCTTTTCTAAAACCAGCTTGAACATCAGGGAGTTCATGATTCACGTATTGCCAAAGCCTGGCTTGGAGAATTTTGAGCATTACTTTACTAGTGTGTGAGATGACTACAATTGTGTGGTAGTTTGAGCATTCTTTGGCATTGCCTTTCTTTGGGATTGGAATGAAAACTGACCTTTTCCAGTCCTGTGGCCACTGCTGAGTTTTCCAAATTTGCTGTCATATTGAGTGCAGCATTTTCACAGCATCCTCTTTCAGGATTTGAAACAGCTCAACTGGAATTCTATCACCTCCACTAGCTTTGTTCGTTGTGATGCTTTCTAAGCCTTACTTGACTTCACATTCCAGGATGTCTGCCTCTAGGTGAGTGATCACACCATCGTGGTTATCTTGGTCTTGAAGATCTTTTTTGTGGAGTTCTTCCATGTATTCTTGCCACCTCTTCTTAATATTTTCTGCTTCTGTTAGGTCCAGACCATTTCTGTCCTTTATTGAGCCCATCTTTGCATGAAATGTTCCCTTGGTATCTCTAATTTTCTTGAAGAGATCTCTAGTCTTTCCCATTCTGTTGTTTTCCTCTATTTCTTTGCCATGATCACTGAAGAAGGCTTTCTTATCTCTTCTTGCTATTCTTTGGAACTGTGCATCAGATGCTTATATTTTTCCTTTTCTCTTTTGCTTTTCGCCTCTCTTCTTTTCACAGCTATTTGTAAGGCCTCCCCAGACAGCCGTTTTCTTTTTGCATTTCTTTTCCATGGGGATGGTCTTGATCCCTGTCTCCTGTACAATGTCATGAACATCATTCCATAGTTCATCAGGCACTCTATCTATCAGATCTAGGCCTTTAAATCTATTTCTCACTTCCACTGTATAATCATAAGGGGTTTGATTTAAGTCATACCTGAATGGTCTAGCTGTTTTCCCTACTTTCTTCAATTTCAGTCTGAATTTGGTAATACGGAGTTCATGATCTGAGCCACAGTCAGCTCCTGGTCTTGTTTTTGTTGACTGTATAGAGCTTCTCCATCTTTGGCTGCAAAGAATATAATCAGTCTGATTTCGGTGTTGACCATCTGGTGATGTCCATGTGTAGAGCCTTCTCTTGTGTTGTTGGAAGAGGGTGTTTGCTATGACCAGTGCATTTTCTTGGCAAAACAAACTACTAAGCTATAAATAACATTATAAATAAAACCAATCTAATTATATCACAGAGAGGCTAAGAATCAATTAATAAACTACCAAAAGATCTAGCTGAAAAGACTTATGTTTTCCTTAAAATAATGAAATATAGAATGTGTGAAATTTATTTTGTAGTCTAGCCTGAGATTTTGGGTATGTCAAACTTGGACAAGGCTAAATGTTTTCCATGAAAGATACAGAGGATTACTTTTAGCAAAATTAGAAGCAGAAAAGGTTCAAGCTATTTCAGTCATGAGTATGCCAAAACTAAATTAAAATCCACAGTTTTATATCTGGAATTCAAAAAGATTGTTTCAAATTGGGGAACTTTCAATCATTTGTTTATATGTCACTCAGAGATTTCCTCTGATAAAAAAACATAATGGAGTATACAGATGTTAGTCTGAGAATTAGTAACTGTGTTAATATTAATGGTGGAAATACCCAATGACCTGGATTCCACTCACATGGATAAAATAAAAAAACAGTGAAAACTAGACTCATCTCTTACCTATGTTTTATGTAAATATGAGTCACATCACTCAGAGCTTCAGTGTTACAAAGGGAAGGTAGGATTTTACACTTTGCAGGGTTAAATCTGGAAGTATTAACTTGTGTGTTTCCTGTGTATTTCGCTTCATATCTTCCAGCATTTCATTTAAGCCCTAAGCCCTTTGCATCCTCTCCTTCCCCATCCATAGAAATGGCAATTGAATACTTAGAGAAAGCATTGTCCTAAGTGATAAATTGAAAGATTCTAATGCGCATTTGGAGAACAAGTATTTTCTCCACCCAAAGATCATTTTAGATCTGTGTTAAATGGAATAGTCCAACCAGTCTATCAAAGGAAATCAACCTGAATATTCATTGGAAGGACTGATGTTGAAGCTGAAACTCCAATACTTTTGCTATCTGATGTAAAGAACCGAGTCATTTGAAAACACCCTGATGCTGAGAAAGACTGAAGGCAAGAGGAAAAGGGGACAGCAGAGGATGAGATGGTTGGATGACATGAGTTTTAGCAAACTCCAGGAGTTGGTGATGGACAAGGAAGCCTGGCATGCTGCAGCCCATGGGGTCGCAGAGTCGGACACGACTGAGCAACTGAACTGAAATGGAACAGGGAACTTGTAGATTGAGAGGAAGGAGTAGAGAAGCAAGAGCTGCTGACATAAAAATAGGACAAATTCCCCAAAGTTACTGATTTTGAATTCTCATGTATTCACAGACTCTGGACCACTTGTCATCTAACAGTCTGAGGCATTAAGTTCATCTGAACATGAATAGTTAGTCTTGGCCATTCTGTATTGCAGTAGAATAGGAGAGAAACATTTTCCCAATCCCATTCTATGGCAGAATTAAATAAAATTAGTTTTCCAATAATCTAGGTGAATGTTGGATCCCTTGCCATTTAATATATACCGTTCAAATGACTTGTTAGTTCCATATATGTGTGGTCTTTCACTTAGCAAAGTGTTCATGTATATATATTTTTAAACATTTTACTTTTCTAGATAGTCTGACCTAGTACAGTCCTCTAGATGTTCGCCTCAATTTAAAAAAGGGGACAATTAATGTCATTAGAAATAAAACATTTTTTTCCTGTGAATAAAAATCAGCAAGGAATTCTTATATAATATTTTAATGACATTTGCTATTTGGCTTGTGACTTTCAGAATGGGAAATATCAGCTTTCAAAAACCACATGAGACTACCACTTCAAAAGATGAGCTACTCGTTTTTCAGTGCTGTTATTGATATTCAAAATGACAGTGTATTTATGTATGTTCTCTCCTCCAGAGTAATGATGCTTATTCTATCCTTTAAGGAAGTTAAGTAGGAGCACTTGTAAGTCTTATACTGATTCTAAATTTCACTTTTAGAAGAATTTTACACTCAGGCATGTTTTACTTAACATCTCAGAATGGCAAGTGGATGAATATACCTGGACCTATAAGGCCAATGAAGCGTTAATTTATAGCAACACACAAACAGGTGAGGAGAAAGAGGCCTTGGGCAGGCTGTAGGTGGCAGGAAATGATGGATACATTTTAACAGAAATTTAAATATCACACAGGATTTCGTTTGTAGGTATTATCCCAAGACAACTTAAGTATAGGAAAATACCTTTGCCATTTTTATATATAAGAAGTCTGATGTTATATATTTGTAAGATCTTCTGGAAACAATACAATGCATGGCCTCAAATCAAAATAAGTAATCATAGTCTCTGATTGGGTAATCTCACCTATGGAAATTTGATTTAAGGCAATTATCCAAAAATATACTGCTACACACTCAGTAACATTTGTTAAAATTTTAAATTATAAAATAATAAAATTAATTAAGTGAAAATCTTATGTCCAAATAGGTTTTAAAGGTTATATCAGCTGAAGGGAATGTTATGTAGATGTTAAAAATTACAAATATGAAGAAGAAAGGAAATTTTCCATGACATAAAGCATATAATAGACTTTTAAAAATTGGTATTTATAACATATTACACAGGATCAAAGTGGCAGAAAGAAAAAAATAGCTATTTTACTAGAGCCAACAAAATTTTATTGAATATGAGTTGTATTGAAAATTTTTACTGTGTTAAATACACATGATTGAGGCTGAAACAAGTTCATATCAATTTTACCCCTTGAGGTAGTGTTACAATCATATCATTTTTGGTGTCTTACTTTTTTCAAAATTACTTTAAAGTTTTTGTGTTATTGGAAATGTTATTTTTTAAATAAATAGGAATTCTAAGTTAAATATAATATCTGATCATTATATAAATGAAATACTACAATATTTAACCATTACCTCTTTCCTCTATCTGTCTAAGAAAGAAAAATCACATTTCTATATTTCTGGCTCAATTCTTTTTTTTTTTCTTAATGAGATTAGGCATACAGTAGGAAGCTGATAAAGATCTTATTGACAAATGAAAATTGCTAGAATTAAAATTAGCCTGTTCATACTAATCAATACTTGGAAGACACTGAGGCACACGCATTCATTAAAAAATCATTACTGCACATAAAAGATGTATTTGCAGACACGCTAATGTAAAGCTTTAAAAGGCATGTTTATTGCGTGGCTGAACAGGTGGAGAGTGCTAAGGAAGGAGCCGCCAGAGCAGGGTCTGCAAGGTGTGCCCAGTGGGCCTTCGCGGTGCTCTGCGGTCTGACTCGTCTCTTGCAGATGTCTCTGCTGCTGTTTGCGGTGCGATGGAGGAGGGGAGAGAGAAGCGTTTTCTTTATCTATGGGAGGGGCTTCGGCATTGGGAGATTGTGTTCACCTGTGGCTGTTTCATGTCAATGTATGGCAAAACAAATACAGTATTGTAATTAAAAAAATAAATTAATTTTTAAAAAAGAAGCATATTCACCAGAAAGGAAAAAAAAAAAAGAAAGAAAAAGAAAAGTGAAACTTGCATTCCATTGAAATTTTAATCCAAGCTTGTTGTAGTCTTAACAGTTTCTGTATTCTTAAGATTTACCCGTGAACTGCAGAAGCACATTGTTGCGTCTGTCTCCATTTTCAGTCTTTGAACAAGGCTCAGTGATTTTGGTCCAAGTGTTTCACATCATTTACTTTTTATGGATTATGTTTAATAACTTAAAGTATATCACATTTTACTGCTATTACCCTAATTTAAGATATGAATCAGTGACTAAAGAATGGTTCATTTAAAGTTGTGGGGATAAATAAAACACTGTGAAAAACATATTTCGAATGATCTACGCAGGAACTGAACACACACATGGAAGGTGCAAAGCGTGTGCCGCTGCTGTCACAGAGTGGCTATCCAAGAGGCTTTTAAAGGATGGGAAGGTTAGGGCTGAATATTTTAAAACCGAATGTTACAAGACAGTGTCATTGTGTCTTAAAAGGTTACACATAATACACTCAGAAAGAAACAGAATAGCTTCTGGGAAATGTTTTTAAATACAATGTTGACAGTGTTATTAAATCAATGACATATAAGAGGGGAAGCATTTACTATTATTTTAGCCAATCATCTGTTTATTTTAGATGATTGATATCAGTACACAATGTAGTTGTATGTGTGTGCACACAAAACATATCTGCATGCCATATATATATATATTCGAAGAAGTGCTCCATTAATTAATGAAATTATATGCATTATAAAGAAAAGCCTGCTCCTTTTATAGCTTATGCAGTAAACTTAAAGAGGATTAAAAAAATGATGAAGTTGTATGAATAGTAAAGAAGTGTATAAATGTATCAGTAGGACTTTTGAGTATTCTCAGTGATTTTGCCTCGGTAAAGTAAACCCCACCACACCCATATCATCAGATAGTTATTACCCTATCTGTCAATTACTTGCCAATTCATGCTAAATTTCTCCAAAAATGGTGATATTACTTTCCTCATTTCCTAACCTGATATCCATTTCTCCACTACTCTAATTTGACCTCAGGCACAGTATTGCCTCTGTAGTAATTCTTGATAGGGACCATGGTGGGTATATTTATCAAGTAAAAATCAAGCTGTTTTGGAATCTGATTAAATTAGTGATGGGTCTGAAAAGCAGAATAACTAGGAACCCTTCAGCTTATGCTTGACTGACCTGACGTTTCCACCCAAAATGCTCCCCAAGGTCAGAATCTTACACTTTTCATTTGATGCCTTCCTAACTCTGCCAGACCTGCTTTCGATTAGGTATTTGAAGATAAAAGTGTGTTAGGTGAACTATCTGACACAAATGATGAATGAAAGCAAGGATTCCATTTCTTGTAATTTCCTTTCTAGAAGGTTCAGACAGCTGCTAGTCATTATATTTTAAGTATAAAAAGAGAGAGGGAAGGTAGGGAGGAAGGAAGGAAAAGAGAAAGAAGCAGAGAAGAAGGAAGAGAGGGGAGCAGGTGGGAGGGAAGAAGAGGGGAAAGGAAAAGGAAAAAGGGAAGAAATAGGGCTAGCTTGTCTGGCTTACTATAGCTATCTCTTGATTTGCATCTCATTGTTAATATAGGTGTTGGGTAAATCCTTTTGAGTTTCACATATCTGTTATTAACTATCCTTCCTTTATTGGCTAATTTACCATTGCACTGAAATGAGGCTATATATCTCAGTGATAGTAGTTCTAAACTGCATTAGGCACCTAATCTGCTTACTATTACTTCTTGGTGTAATAGTAATTTTTAAAAGTGAATTTAATTTTAGAAGTGTTCTGTGGATTCTAAAATTTTAAAATAAATGGCTACCACCAGCAAAATGGCTTTTGGATAAGTGGATAATTATAATCTTTCTAGAAACTAAGCTAATTAGCTGCCCCCACTTTCCTAAGGAGAAATCTTTGTACTCTGCACATTTCTTAGTAGCTATTTATTTGACAGAAGGGCCGTGACTAAGCAAGTGAAGCTACTTGGGATCATTTAATGTGATGTGATAAAACAGAACCATGGAGTGATGGACTGAATTCCTTATATTAGAATTAGGATTCTGAGACTACAAAATAAACAGAATTCAAAAGAACATAGTGCTTAAAACTTCTGTTGGCTTTATTTTACTTTATTTGGTGGAGAAAGCAATTTATAAGTTTATTCAAAATAATATCACAGTTCAGTTGCTAATAGGTAAAGATGAAGCAACACTAGCATTTTGAAGAACGAAGATGCTAATACAGCTGAATCACTGTGGCAGTCCTATTTCTTAGGCTTTCAAAACCTTTACTATACTACATACAGATTGGGTTGAGGAATTTTATGATGCTTTGTAAGAAAACTTCCAGTACGGGTGTTACATGCATTCAGCAAACACAAATATTTCTTTCAAATAATTTCTTTTAGAATTTCAAGATGAAACCATCCTCGTAAAATGTAATGATGTGAATGTACAGCTGCTTCATTTTAGGACACTGATTCTAGGATCAAAAAGCTAACGGAAAGATGGCCTAAAGGCTATAAGACATAGAATGATTTGACTCCATAGTGAGAAGAATGTATGCAGGTCAAGAAGCAACAGTTAGAACCGGTGATGCAACAGCAGACTGGTTCCAAATTGGGAAAGGTGTATGTCAAGGCTGTATACTGTCACCCTGCTTATTTAAGTTATATGCAGAGTACATCATGAGAAATGCTGGGCTGGATGAAGCATAAGCTGAAATCAAGATTGCCAGGAGAAATATCAATAACCTCAGATATGCAGATGACACCACCCTAATGGCAGAAAGTGAAGAATTAAAAGCCTCTTATTGAAGGTGAAAGATGAGAGTGAAAAAGATGGCTTAAAACTCAACATTCAGAAAACTAAGATCATGGCATCTGGTCCCATCACTTCATGGCAAATAGATGGAGAAACAGTGGCAGAACTTCATGTTTGGGGGCTCCAAAATCACTACAGATGGTGACTGCAGCCATGAAATTAAAAGATGCTTGCTCCTCAGAAGAAAAGCTATGACCAACCTAGACAGCATATTAAAAGCAGAGACATTACTTGGCCAATGAAAGTGCATCTAGTAAAGCTATGGTTTTTCCAGTGATCATGTATAGAGATGAGAGCTGGACTATAAAGAAAGCTGAGCACGGAAGAATTGATGCTTTTGAACTGCGGTGTTGGAGAAGACTCTTGAGAGCGACTTAGACTGCAAGGAGATCCAACCAGTCCACCCTAAAGGAGATCAGTTCTGAATATTCTTTGGAAGGACTGATCCTGAAGCTAAAACTCCAATACTTTGGCCATCTGATGGGAATAAATGACTAATTGGAAAAGACCCTGATGCTGGGAAAGGTCAAAGGCAAGAGGAGAAGGGAACAACAGAGGATGAGATGGTTGGGTGCCATCATCAACTTGATGGACATGAGTTTGAGTAAACTCTGGAATTTTGTGATGGACATGGAAGACTGGTGTGCTGCAGTTCATTGTGTTGCAAAGAGTCAGACATGAATGAGTGACTGAAGTGAACTGAACTGAACTGAACTGAAGCTTCATAACAATACACTATGAATGTGACTTCTGCTTTTGTAGAGTATCTTGTGTAACTTGAATAAAACACTTAACCAGCTATGGGACCTTATAAAATTACTATGCGTCAGTACTCTCTTTTGTAACTGGAGATAATGATGGTACCAATTTAACTATGTTGTAAGGATTAAATAAATTAATATATGTAATTTTTTTGGAATCAAACTTAATGCATGAAGTGAAAGTGAAAGTTTCTCATTCAAGTACAACTCTTGGCAACCCCATGGACTATATACTCCAGGCTAGAATACTAGAATCAGTAACCTTTCTATTCTCCAAGGGATCTTCCCAACCCAGGAATCGAACCTAGGTCTCCTGCATTGCAGCAGACCATTTATCAGCTGAGCCACAAGGAAAACCCAACTTAATGCACGGAATTACCTAAATTCCAACTTAATACATGGAATTACTTAAAATATGTATCATTTTGTCCATGTCTTCTTTGAAAAATTAATACTTCTATATAAGATTTAAATTCTTTTAGAAGAAAAATACTTAAAGCTTCAAAGTTACATTTATATAGTTTCTGATGTATTTAAGGGGCTCGTTTGGCACTGCTATGCGTCCTTTTTTTCCTCTTTATTTCATTCAGTCTATTTCTTGCTTAAGAGATCATTTGTCTTAAAAAATGCAAAAAATATTTTTCTTAAATAAAGCATAATGAATTAGAACTAATAATTAGTGAGTGTCCCTGTGAATGAAAACCACAGTCACAGAAAACTAACCAAACTGATCACAAGAACCACAGCCTTGTCTAACTCAATGAAACTATGAGCCATGCCATGTAAGGCCACCCAAGACAGACAGGTTATGGTGGAGAGTTCTGACAAAATGTGGTCCACTGGAGATGGGAATGGCAAACCACTCCAGTATTCTTGCCTTGAGAACCCCATGAACAGTACGGAAAGGCAAAAAGACATGACATTGAAAGATGAACTCCCCAGGTTGGTAGGTGCTGAAAATGCTACTTGAGAACAGTGGAGAAATAACTCCCCCAAAATAAAGTTGAGTGGTTATATGACAACCTACAAGACTTCTAGAACTAACACATAATAAAGATCACATAATAAAGATCCCCTTTTCATCACAGGGGACAGGAATGCAAAAGTAGGCTGTCAAGAGATACCTGGACTTAACGGTAAGTTTGACCTTGGAGAAGAAAATGAAGCAAGGCAAAAGGCTAACAGAGTTTTGCCAAGAGAACACAAAGGTCATAGCAAACACCCTCTTCCAACAACACAAGAGACAACTCTACACATGGACACCTCCAAATGGTCAATACCAAAATCAGATTGATTATTTTCATTGCAGTCAGAGCTGGAGAAATTCAATACACGCAGCAAAAACAAGACCAGGAGGTGACTGTGGCTCAGATCATGAACTACTTATTGCTAAATTGAAATTTAAATTGAAGAAAATAGGGAAAACCACTAGACCATTCAGGTATGGCCTAAATTAAATCCCACATATCCATCTGAATGCAGAGTTACAAGGAATAGCAAGGAGAGATAGGAAGCCTTCCTCAGTGATCAATGCAAAGAAATAGAGGAAAACAATAGAATGAGAAAGACTAGAGGTGTCTTCAGGAAAATTAGAGATAGCAAATGAACATTTGATCAAAGATGGACACAATAAAGGACAGAAATGGTATGGACCTAACAGAAGCAGAAGATATTAAGGAGAAGTGGCAAGAATACACAGAAGAACTATACAAAAACGATCTTAATTTCCCAGATAACTGTAATGGTGTGATCACTCACCTAAAGCCAGATATCCTGGAATGCGAAGTTAAGTGGGCCTTAGAAAGTATTTTCTGAACAAAGCTAAAAGAAGTGATGGAATTCCACTTGAGCTATTTCAAATCTTAAAAGATGATGCTGTCAAAGTGTTACACTCAATATGCAGCAAACTTGGAAAACTCAGCAGTGGCCACAGGACTGGAAAAGGTCAGTTTTCATTCAATCCCCAAGAAAGGCAATACCAAAGAATATTCAAACTACTGCACAATTGTATTCATCTCACACACTAGTAAAATGATGCTCAAAATTCTCCAATTGAGGCCTCAACAGTACCTGAGCCAAAGAGCATTCTTTCAGGTTTATACTCTTTATTTGAACTCCAAAAATACTGCTTACAACTTTATCTAAGTCTGTAAAATAAGACTCATATTCAATTTTAAGTCTGTTTTTAGAAGGTCTTTTTCTTCATTAAAATATTTTCTTCATGAAGACCTCAGGAGAGGCAACTTATTTTGCTTTTTTAGATTAACGGGAAAAATTAACAATATACTGCATGTCATTTATATCATATTAAATTTTATAACTTTTCCTGGAATCTTTTCACTGAAACCATTGCCATTAATTCATAGATTCATGTAACATTAAATTAAATTAATCTAATATTTTAAAAAATTTGTACATTTTATTACATAATTAAAATTGAGGTAATCAGTAAATTAAATTAGTTAAAAAGCCTTTGAAGTACAATATATGAAATCAGTTCCTGGATGACACATGCCTGTCTTTGGCATAATATTGAAATTGTAATATTGTTTTTTAAATATACATATTTTAAAGAAGTATAGTTGACTTACAATGTTTCAGGTACTCAGAAAGGCGATTCAGTTTTATGAATACACATATATTATTTTTGAAATTATTTTTCATCATAGGTTGTTGCAAGATATTGGCTATAGTTCACTACGCTATACAGTAAACCTTTGTTGCTTGTTGCATAACTATTTTTTAATTAGAAATCTAGCATTCTGTTCATATTGAGTCAAACAAGTGGAATTAAAATGTCATAATTTGTTCAGTTAGGCAAAAATTCATAAATTTTCTAAAATATACATTTTATACATATTTTTATATATATGTATATATACAAAAGCTTTTCTACTATACTTGATAAAGGCTTGAAGAAAAGATTAAAAAAGGAAGAAATGGGGAAATTGGAAAACATAAACTAAATGAAATGGGAACAGTGAATATAGAATAGAAAAAGTGAAACATACTAGATAAAAGTAAAAGATCATCATATCGTCCAGTTGTTTTTAAACATGACTTCTCATTAGAAACATATTTGGAGCTCTGGAGAAAAAAATCAATACCTGAACATTTCTTTATTATCAAAAAACTTCAAGTTAATCCTTCTGATATGCATCTGGATCTTATTTATTAGTTATTTATTATTTATTTTATTTTACTTTACAATACTGTATTGGTTTTGCCATACATCACCATGAATCCGCCACTGGTGTACACGTGTTCCCAATCCTGAACCCCCCTCCCATCTCCCGCCCCATACCATCCCTCTGGGTCATCCCAGTGCAGCAGCCCCTAGCATCCTGTATCCTGCATCAAACCTAGACTGGCGATTCGTTTCTTATATGATATTGTACATGTTCCAATGCCATTCTCCCAAATCATCCCACCCTCTCCCTCTTCCACAGAGTCCAAAAGACTGTTCCATACATCTGTGTCTCTTTTGCTGTCTCACATACAGGGTCATCATTACCATCTTTCTAAATTCCATATATATGTGTTAGTATACGGTATTGGGGTTTTTCTTTCTGGCTTACTTCACTCTGTATAATCGGCTCCAGTTTCATCCACCTTATTAGAACTGATTCAAATGTATTCTTTTAATAGCTGAGTAATACTCCATTGTGTATATGTACCACAGCTTTCTTATCCATTCATCTGCTGATGGACATCTAGGTTGCTTCCATGTCCTGGCTATTATAAACAGTGCTGTGATGAACATTGGGGTACACGTGTCTCTTTCAATTCTGGTTTCCTCGGTGTGTATGCCCAGCAGTGGGATTGCTGGGTCATAAGGCAGTTCTATTTCCAGTTTTTAAGGAATCTCCACACTGTTTTCCATAGTGGCTGTACTAGTTTGCATTCCCACCAACAGTGTAAGAGGGTTCCCTTTTCTCCACACCCTCTCCAGCATTTATTGCTTGTAGACTTTGGGATTACGGCCATTCTGACTGGTGTGAAATAGTCCCTCATTGTGGTTTTGATTTGCATTTCTCTGATAATGAGTGATGTTGAGCATCTTTTCATGTGTTTATTAACCATCTGTATGTCTTCTTTGGAGAAATGTCTATTTAGTTCTTTGGCCCATTTTTTGATTGGCTCTTTTATTTTTCTGGAGTTGAGCTGCAGGAGTTGCTTGTATATTTTTGAGATTAGGTGTTTATCAGTTGCTTCACTTGCTATTATTTTCTCCCATTCTGAAGGCTGTCTTTTCCCCCTTGCTTATAGTTTCCTTTGTTGTGTAGAAGCTTTTAATTTTAATTAGATCCTATTTGTTTATTTTTGCTTTTATTTCCAGTATTCTGGGAAGTGGGTCATAGAGGATCCTGCTGTGATTTATGTCAGAGAGTGTTTTGCCTGTTATCCTTTAGGAATTTTATAGTTTCTGGTCTTACATTTAGATCTTTAATCCATTTTGAGTTTATTTATGTGTATGGTGTTAGAAAGTGATCTAGTTTCATTCTTTTACAAGTGATTCACCAGCTTTCCCATCACCACTTGTTAAAGAGATTGTCTTTAATCCATTGTCTATGCTTGCCTCTTTTGTCGAAGATAAGGTGTCCATCAGTTCAGTTCAGTTCAGTCGCTCAGTCGTGTCCGACTCTTCATGACCCCATGAATCGCAGCACACCAGGCCTCCCTGTTCATCACCATCTCCCGGAGTTCACTCAGACTCATGTCCATTCAGTCCGTGATGCCATCCAGCCATCTCATCCTCTGTCGTCCCCTTCTCCTCCTGCCTCCAATCAGTGTGAAGATTTATCTCTGGGCTTTCTATTTTGTTCCATTGATCTATATTTCTGTCTTTGTGCCAGTACCATACTGTCTTGATGACTGTGGCTTTGTAGTAGAACCTGAAGTCAGGCAGGTTGATTCCTCTAGTTCCATTCTTCTTTCTCAAGATTGCTTTGGCTATTTGAGGTTTTTTGTATTTCCGTACAAACTGTGAAAATATTTGGTCTAGCTCTGTGAAAAATACTGCTGGTAGCTTGATAGGGATTGCATTGAATTTGTAGATTGCTTTGGGTAGTATACTCATTTTCACTATATTGATTCTTCCGATCCATGAACATGGTATACTTTAAAAAGTGATTACATAATTTTCTATTAGATACTAGCTGATAAAGAGTTCTATTATTTTTCTCTTGACCAATCATTATACATTGGTATTAAGTGAGTAATAGTTACATAATCACAAGAGTGAAAGGTATTTATCAATTTTCACAGTCACAGCCAGAGAGAAAAATAAAAGATAATTATAATTGCAGGCCATAATGGGAACATGATTAACTTAAAAATATAAAATAGTCAGAAACAATTTGGGTGGATCAGAGTGATGTGGTAAGTGGAAGTGCATACCTATACCTGTTTTCATCCACCCAGTCAGTATATGTCTTTGGTTGCTGTATTTAATCTACTTACTTTTAAGTTAATTATTTATATGCATGAGCCTATTACCTTTTAAAAACAAATTGTTTTGGGTTTACTTTCTCTAGGTCTTTTCCTTCGCTTGTGTTTCCTTCCTAGAGAAGTTCCCTTAGCATTTGTTGTAAAGCTAGTTTGATGGTAATTAATTCTCTTAACTTTTGCTTTTCTGCAAAGTTTTTGATTTCTCCATCAAATCTGAAGGAAAGTCTTGCTTGGTATTCTTGGTTGCAGGTTCTTCCCTTTCATCTCTCTAAATATATTATGGCATTCCCTTCCAGCTTGTAGAGTTTCTGTTGAGAAATCAGCTGATAGCCTGATAGGAGTCCCCTTGTATGTTATTTGTCATTTTTCCCCTGTTGCTTTTAATACTTTATCTCTGTTTTTAATTTTTGTCAGTTTGATTGCTATGTGTCTCAGTGTATTCCTCCTTGTGTTTATCCTGCCTGGGACTCTCTGTGCTTTCTGGACTTGGTTGACTATTTCCTTTCCCATGTTCAGGAAGTTTCCAGCTATTATCTCTTCCAATATTTTCTCAGGTCCTTTTTCTCTCTTCCTTCTGGGACCCCTATAATGTGAATGTTGGTGTGTTTAATGTTGTCCCAAAGGTCTCTTAGTCTCTTAGATTGTCTTCATTTCTTTTCATTCTTTTTTCTATATTCTATTCTGTGACAGTGACTTCCACCATTCTGACCTCCAGGTCATTTATCTGTTCTTCTGCCTCAGTTATTCCACTATTGATTCCTTCTGGTGTATTATTCATCTCTGTCTGTCTATTCGTTAGTTCTTGTAGGTCTTTGGTAAGCGTTTCTTGCCCCTTCTCAATCTCTGTCTCCATTCTTTCCCCAAGGTCCGGATCATCTTCATGGTCCTTCCTCTGAATTCTTTTTCCCGAAGGTTGCTTATCTCCACTTCATCTAGTTGTTTTTCTGGGGTTTTATCTTGTTCCTTCATCTGGGACATAACTTCTCACTTTTTCATCATGGTTATATGTCATATGGCTTTTGCTTTAGCCTCTATGAGACTGCGCTTCCTATTGCTTTCTGTCCACTCTCTGATGGATGGGGCTGAGTTTTGTGTAAGCTTCTTGATGGGAGGGACTGGGTCCCTTTTGATGAGAGGGAAAAACTGGGTCTTGCTCTTATGGGCAGAGCTTTGCTCAGTAGAACTTTACTTCAGTTATTTGCTGATGAGTATGGTTGCCCTCTCTCCATGGTTGCTGTTTGGCCTGGGGCATCCGAGCCCTGGAGTCAGTGGGCTCTATGGTAGGGTCAATGGCAAACTTCAAGAGGGTTAACACCAAAAGGACCTTCAAGTGTCCCCACCCTTGTGGTAAGCCCTTGCTAACCCACACCTCCACAAGAGGCCCTCCAAAACTAGCAGGTAGTTTTGGTTCAGTCTCCTGTGGGGTCACTGCTCCTCTCCTCTGGGTTTTGGTGTGTTCAAAATTTTGTTTGTGCCCTCCAAGATGGGAATCTCTGTTTCCCCCAGTCCTCTGGAAGTCCTATAATCAAGGCCAGATTCCCTGGGCATTCCCAGTCCCTTTGTGGGTTCCCCGGGCTGAAAAGCCTGATGTGGGTGGGGTTCAGAACCTTCACAACAGTGTGAGAACTTCTTTGGTATTAATGCTCTCCCATCTGTGGGCCACCTAGATGGTGGGTATGGGCTTTTGATTTTATCATGATTGTGCCTCTTGCACCAACTCCCTGAGGCTTCTCTTTGTCTCTGGACAGGGTATCTGTTTGGTGGCTTCTAGCATCATCCTGTTGATGACTGTTCAACAGTTAGTGGCAATTTCGGTGTTTTTGCAAGAAGAGATGAGCACATGCCCTTCTAACCCACCATCTTGAATCAGAAAGTAAAATTATATTGTTTAGATTTTGTCAAGAACTGATTATTTTATACCAGATTATGGAGCTAGGGTCTGTTCAATCTAGTGTCTGTTTCATATTATTTGTTCAGTACAGTTCAGTTTAGTCATTCAGTTGTGTTTGACTCTTTATGACCCTATGGACCACAGCACGCCAGGCCTCCTTGTTCATCATCAACACCTGGAGTCTACTCAAACTCATGTCCATTGAGTTGGTGATGCCATCCAACCTTCTCATCCTCTGTCATCCCCTTCTCCTCCTGCCTTCAATCTTTACCAGTATGAGGGTCTTTTCAAATGAGTCAGCTCTTCACATCAGGTAACCAAAGGAGTGGGTTTCAGCTTCAACATCAGTCCTTCCAATGAACATGCAGGACTGATTTCCTTTAGGGTGGACTGGTTGGATCTCCTTGCAATCCGAGGAACTCTCAAGAGCCTTCTCCAACACCACAGTTCAAAAGCATCAGTTCTTCAGTGCTTGATATTTATAGTCCAACTCTCACATCCATACATGACTACTGGAAAAACCATAGCTTTGATTAGACAGACCTTTGTTGGCAAAGTAATGTCTCTGCTTTTTAATATCCTGTCTAGGTTGCTCATAGCTTTTCTTCCAAGGAGCAAGCATCTTTTAATTTCATGGCTGCAGTCACCATCTGCAGTGATTTTGGAAACCCAAAAATAAAGTCTGTAACTGTTTCCATTGTTTCCCCATCTATTTGCCATGAAGTGATGGGACTGGATGCCATGATTTTAATTTTCTGAATGTTGAGCTTTAAGCCAACTTTATCCCTCTCCACTTTCACTTTCAAAAAGAGTCTCTTTAGTTCTTCTTTGATTTCTGCCATAAGGGTGGTGTCATCTTCATATCTGAGGTTATCGATATTTCTCCCAGCAATTTAATTCCAGCTTGTGCTTCATCCAGTCCAGCATTTTGCATGATGTACTCTGCATACAATTTAAATAAGCAGAGTGACAATATGCAGCCTTGATGTACTCCATTCCCAATTTGGACCAGTCCATTTTTCCATGTCCTGTTCTAACTGTTGCTTCTTGACCTGCATACAAATTTTTCAGGAGGCAGGTAAGATGGCCTGGTATTCCCATCTCTTCATATTGCTAGTAGCCTCCAAAAGTGATTTTTGTATGTAAATCTCTAAATCTCTCATTTACTTGAATAATGCTTTTAAACATTTTAATGATTATATTTGACTATTGTACATAACAGTCTACTAAAGAATGTTGAGCAGAAGTCAAGGCTAATTTAATTTTTAACCTAATTATGTTTTTAAAGATATTTATGGCTGAAAAATATTTCAATAATTAAAATTTATATAAAATACATGTAGATTTTTTTCTGAAATAGTGTTCTGAAGAACTATAGATGAAAAAATTTCTAACATTCTTATTAAAAAATTGTTCATGTCTATCATAAGTTCCTACTTAATTAAGAGGACCTGAGATACTTTAAAATAAAAACATACCACAAGTGATTATTTGAAAATGTTGAATGTACTTGTCTTCACTCTAGGTAATTGAATAAAATCTTTAAGATATTTAAGTTGGCAGTGCCTCAAGTAAAATAGTGACTTTCAGTATACCAGTAAAATAGTTCTGGCTACTAGAGATATATGTTTCCATTTATTGTGAAGACAGATTCTAACTTACCAATTTTAAATCAAGAGTCTTTTTAAAGAAAATATTTCATTCCTTCAGTTTGATAGATTCTACTGAATATATATTTCCAGGAAAGATTAAGGGAAATTTTGTCAATTGAAATGTTTTTCATTTATTCCTTACATATCCTACCAGGTAAACTTTCCATGACTGAATTTCCATCAAGTAATAATTCATCAGATAAGAGCAGTTTCCTTGGAGCAAGCAATGATATAGAACAAGAAATTGATTATCATTTTGAGAGAGTTTGACCTTTTATTAAATTTGTAAAGGCAAAGGGAGTTAAACACTCGTTGGCATATTTCACAGGTCCCAGTTACAAAAGGCTGTAATTATTATTACAGGACAAACTGAGCCAATTAGGCTGCTAGAACTTATGCTGTGCTATCCTTAGCAGCCCTCTCAACCTACTGTTGAAAGTCCCGAGCTGTGGCTTTCTATAACACTCTCAGCACTTGAGTTAGTTTACAAAGAGAAGTGAATTATGACCGTCTCCTAGAGAGTGGAATTACATTGCCAACATGCTGAAGTAGTCTTTTGACTAGAAGTTAAATGAGGAAAAATCCTCAGATCTCTTAATATTGTCCACCATCTTCATAAATGTACTGATGGGAAGAAACTAAGGAGACAAAAATAACATTATAAAAATGTAGCTCTATTATTGTATCTGTCCTGGAAACCAAACCTTGAAAAATTGCTTCCATGTATTTTATATAATTTGTACCACATACTACTACATATGCTAAACACATATATTTTTAAAAAGAATAAAATGTTTAAGAAACCATGATTTATATATGTAAGTAAGCAGTATAAATTTTTAGCACTTGTTAAAGTGTGATTGTAACATAATGTGGTTGTTTTTATAGGCTTTACATGAAATCCATTCTAACTTCTCTATTCTTCTCAACTAGCATAACTTAGTAGGTTATGATCAATTATTTATATCACGTTTTAGTGTTTAAGCTAGTGGAGAAAATATTGATAATTTTTATTACCATTAGGAGCTAGGTAGCAGCACCTGTTTTCATTCAAAGACCAGCTATTCATTAAAGACGTGGTTCTCAGAAATTTGCATCACCTAGTGGACTTGTTAAACCACAGATTGCTGGGCCTCAGTCCCAGAGTTTCTGATTCAGTAGATCTGGGTTGGAGCAATAGAATTTTCATTTTTAACAAGTTCCCTGATGACATTCTTGCTGCCTGGGATGACAATATGAGAACCACTGCTGTAAAGAATAATTGTTCTCATACTTACAATCTGAAAAAGGTACCTTGGGAAGCCATGAAATATACAGATCCCTGTGTCTGCTGTCTAGACATTCAGATTCAATAGAATTCAGAATAGTTAGAGCTACAGTTTAACTTCCTCAGAGTACTGAGGGGACAGTTAGCAGGTATATCCATTCAGTTATTTATTCATCTAATATTCATCTAGTTTTGGCTATGTGCCAAGCACCATTCCAGACCCCAGGGACAGCATGGTGAACAGGACAGACATGATCCCTTACAGGCTGGCATGTTAGAATGGAGTGGACAAGGAAACAGTCATGTATTGCTTGTAAAAGCAAAATGTTGTAAACCCTACCTGTTCCTAAAATATCCACCTATACACTAAAATATTATGTAGTAGTTAAGTTATATGTCTCAAACACTGATGTGTTTGAAAGATCAGAGCATCCTTTTCAGTGGAAAAAAGCAAGTTCCAGATCAGCACATAAAAATTGACACGATATATATAAAACCAAAATAAAAATTAGGCATTCCTATTATTACGTCTGTAACCACAAAAGAGTGTGAAAAACATAGCAAACTATAGCATGGGTAGGTATCAGTATTGAGAATATTGGTTTCTGTTCTTCTATTATGAGCAAAATATTCATATGGTTTTATGAAATTAAAAAAAAGTTACAATTTAGTTGGCAAGATAGTAGAAAATTGGGCAAAGTGCTCTCCCTCATAGAAGAAAAAATAAAAATGACAATAAGATAATTGGCTCTCAACAACATTAGTTGTCAAGGAAATGAACGTTAAAAGATCCATAAGATGCCTATTTAGACATCGTATAAATGCAGGGGAGGAAAAAGTACAAGCTTTGCTTGCTTTGTTCAAAAATGATTGCAAAGGAAATATCAGACCAAGATTTGTAACCAGATTTAAACAGTCTGCTCTACTCATTACACAGAAACAGACTACAAAACAGAAAGAGCCTAAACAAACCCATCAACTTCAGCCTGCATCTTGCTTCCCAAAGGATATTTCAGGGAATTATGCTGTGGAATTGGTATCAAAAGCTAGTCTTTTGTATTTTCCAGTACCTACTTTCTCCTTTCAACCATACTTGCTCTCCTATACTCCCACCATCCAGCTTTCCTAAAACATGGACGCTTGATAAACTTTTCCCAGCTTGTAGCATGTAACTCTCACCAATAAATTCAACCCAGTCCCTCCCCTCCAGTGTGCCATCTCTGATCATTTAGTAAAGAATTCTCTTTTTGACATGGCTTATAGGAGGCAATATATGTAACTTGTCTCCTGTTATTTTCTTTATATGCTGTGTGCTGAGTTGCTTCAGTCGTGTCTGACTCCTTGTGACACCATGGACTGTAGTCCACCAGGCTCCTCTGTATTGGAATCTGTTTATAATAAGGGCTTCCCAGATGGCGCTAGTGGTAAAGAATCTGCCGGCCAATGAGGGGTCTCAAGAGATGTGGGTCCCATTCCTGGATTGGGATGATCCCCTGGAATGGATGGCAACCCACTCCAGTATTCTTGCCTGGAAAATTCCATGGACAGAGGATCCTGGCAGACTACCATCCATGAGGCCACAAACAGCTGGACATGACTGAGCACACACACACATTGTGATATCGAATTGCCAACATCCGTTGGATCATAGAAAAAGAAAGAGAATTCCAGAAGAAACATCTGCTTCTGCTTCATTGATTGTGCTAATGCCTTTGACTGTGTGGATCATGAAAAACTGTGGAAAATTCTTAAAGAGATGTGAATACCAAACCACCTTACTTGTCTCCTGAGAAACTTGCATGCGAGTCAAGAAGCAACAGTTAGAACTAGACATGGAACTGGTTCAAAATTGGGAAAAGGGTACAAAAAAGCTGTATATTTTCACCCTACTTAGTTAACATATATACAGTGTATACTGTGCAAAATGCTGGGCTGGATGAATCACAAGCTGGAATCAAAATTGCTAGGAGAAATAGCATCAGTCTCAGATATGCAGATGATACAACTTTAATGGTAGAAAGTGAAGAACTAAAAGAGCCTCTTGATGAAGGTGAAAAGAGAGAGTGCAAAAGGTGGCTTAAAACTCAACATTCAAAACACTAAGTTCATGGCATCTGGCCCTATCACTTCATGGCAAGTAGAAGGAGAAAAAGTGGAAACAGTGGAAGATTTTATTCTCTTGTGCTCCATAATCACTGTGGATGGTGACTGCAGCCATGAAATTAAAAACATTCCTGTTCCTTGAAAGGAAAGCTATGACAAACCTACACAGCATATTAAGAAGCAGAGACATCACTTTGCTGACAAAGATCTGTATAGTCAAAGTTATGAATTGTCCAGTAGTCATGTACGGATGTGAAAGTTGGACCATGGAGAAGAATGAGATCCGAAGAATTGATGCTTTTGAACTGTGATGTTGGAGAAGACTCTAAAGAGTCCCTTGGACAGCAAGGCAATCAAACTGGTCAATCCTAAAGGAAATCAACCCTGATTTTTCATTGAAAGGACCAATGCTGAATCTGAAGCTCCAATTCTTTGGCCACCTGATGTGAAGAGCCAAGACTCTGATGCTGGGAAGCATTGGGAGTAGAAGGAGAAGGGGGTGACAGAGGATGAGATGGTTGGATGGCATCACCAACTTAATGGACATGAGTGTAAGCAAACTCTGGGAGATAGTGAGGGACAGAGAAGCCTGGCATGCTGCAGTCCATGAAGTCACAAAGAGTTGGACATGACTTAGCGACTAAACCACAATTTATAATAAAGACACAGAGACAGATACGTGGGGATGAAAATGTTAGTCCCTCCTTTGTGGATGCGATGTCAACAATTCTGGAGTAGGTTGCCATTCCTTTTTCCAGGGAATCTTCCCCACCCAGGTATTGAGCCCGTGTTTCTGGCATGTTTACTGACTGTGCCACCAGGGAAGATAAATCTAATTAAAGATAAGTAGAAAAATTTAAATCTGTGGCAAAGGTGCCTTGCTAATATTTCACCCAAAGTTAGATATATGTCCCCAAACACTTCTGAAGCTGGAAAACTGAATTTCAACCAGCAAAGCTTGCCGTAACGAATTTATTTCATGGCTAGAGGGAAGAAACTAATGCAAACTCCTGTGAATGGGCCTGCCGCCGGTCAGATTCTCCCATTAACTGAGCTTGCGCACCTCAGTTCCTTCTCTCAAACTGTCCAGTCTTCAAAGATAGTCCTCCCGTACTGAGTGCACTAGGAATGAAAATCTGCAAGAGATGTCTTAGAGCACAGCGTAGCGGTGTTCTAACTTCAAAGAGCGCGGGAATCACAGGGAGAACCTGTTGGAGCACAGACTCCCCTGTCACTGGACTTTCTGGTTCAGCAGGCCTGGGTGGAGTCTAGGAATGTCTTGCAAGTTCACAAGTGGCACTGCTGCTGCTAGCTGGTGATTAAAGTTGAAGAACCCCAGTAACAGTGGGGTTACTGATTCCCCATTAAAATCACCTGGGAAATATTTGAGGAAACACTGCTGCCTCAGTTCTGTCCAAACCAATTACATCTACCTCTGAATGTGTGGCTCCATCCTCTGGGATTTGATCAATTATTTCCTGGTGATTCTAATATTAAGGTTTATCCACAGCAACATGAAGTAATTGTCTGACATAGAGACTCCAGGCCAGAAAAATTTGTTCCATCTTAATTAGTCTCTGAATTTGTTCTTAAATTTTAGAGACATATACTTAGCCACTGGAAGTATATGTTTCTGAATACTTAGAAGAGAAAAAACATCTGCAGCCACAGTTTTTTTAAAACGACTTTTGGTCTATAAGGATGTATATACTTTTGGGTCATTGCAAAATGCCAGTAATATTTTCCCTTTAAATAAGAATTGTTTCTCAATTTTTTGTAGAAAATAAATTTACCTTTGGGTTTCCCTAGTGGTTCAGATGGTAAAGAATCTGCCTGCAGTGTAGGAGACCCAGATTTGATACCTAGGTCAGGAAGATCCCCTGGAGAAGGGAATGACTACCCACTCCAGGATACTTGCCTGGAGAATTCCATAGGCTGAGGAGCCCGGAGGCTCCATGCAGTCATGAAGATTTGGACATGACCGAGCAACTAACAACAACAACAAAACTGATGATCTGACTCTTCACTTTTTCTTTAAATCTCAGAATCTTACCCGAAACCGTGATAGAGTACTGCTTGGATGGACCTTTGTTAGGGCCATTTATGTAAAATGCATGTAAACAAATTTAACTTGAGATGATTACTTTCATTAAAAAAATTATTTTTCCTCTTTATTTTGAAATACACAGAGACATACACACAATAATTTTAAGAGTAATAATAAAGAAGCAATCTCCTGTACACCAGTTAACCAATTTAAGAATTAAGACTTGGTTCAACACCTCAAGGGTGACCATTACTAATCACATGGGAGGTAACTAATACCTAAATTTTGAATTTATCATCCCTTTAGTATTTTCATTGTATATAAAAATTGACATTTCCTACAGTAGTATGTGACTCTCCTTGCTTGAAATTCTAACAAATCTTTAGTATTATGCAAGGAGTTGTAAGTCCTTAAAAAACCTAATTCTTATAATGTGTACTATAACTTAATAGGGGAATTTAATTTGCCTCAAAAATATTGTAAATTTATATACTAAGTAACAGAACAAGCCAGTAAATATAAAGATAATTAGTAACTAAAATGGGGGATGGTTTATCTCAAGGGCCTTCAGAATGTGTCTGGTCTATTTGGTCTATCATAAATGTCCTTCTCTATGACCCCCTCACTCTTAGATCACAATGCAGATAGAAGCAGATCACTTGCTTACAACGGAATTATAAAATCCTACCAACCCATGAAAAGTTATATCAGTCAAACTGATTACAAGATGGTAAGAACCTAACCCAACATCCATTAAACACCAATATCTTGCAGCGATTGGTAACTAATATCTCCCTCTTCTTGATCTTATCAATGCACACTGAATTATATGGTTTTATATCCATGCATTTAGGGGATACTAGGATGCTGTATGCCACTTGGAATAAAATCCAAATTGTGTAATATGGTTTAAATATACCTTTATAACCTCATTCTCTGTATTTCAGCCTTGTTTTTCAATTTCTCGAGCACACCATGTTTTTGCGTCTTAAATAGCACATTGTATTTTCACTCTGTAAAGAAACCCACCCTCTGAATTATAAATGAGCAAATCAGTGGATAATGGTGAATTTTCACTGATACTGCCTATTACGTTTGTCATGCTTTGAACTTTACTCTCCAGGACCTACATGTCCCTGGATCCTCTTATCAATGTCAAAGTAGGATCCATAACATCTTCTTGGCGTACATTACATCTGCATGCCACAAAGCAGTCTCTTGCAAAATTAAAGCATTTTATTTCTCTTGACTTCCTTCTGTTATTAAAGAATCAATGCTTTCCCTTACTCAACTTTTTTCCATAGTCTGTGTTTCATGCTGGATTTATATGTACAGAATATTTTTATACCTTCTTACACCTTAATAATGATATTTACAATCTTATAGTTTGTTCAGTTTGCTAAATTTTATACCAGTGCATTCATATTTTATCTTTTTAAACTTGAAAATATAGTAGAGCTTATCTTGTTATGTGCTTACATTTAATTTCATCTCAGGATTTACATATTTTGACTATGTTATTTTTTTACTTGTGTAAGATTAAATGATGAAATCCTCTTATGATACAGTTCTTATTAAGTGTTAGCAGCTAGGATTGGTGCTCCACAGATATGATTTCATTCATTCTTCACAACAACACTATTAAGCCAGAAATAATTATTCCCAATTTACACAGAAGGAAATTGACCTCAGAAAGGTTAACTAATCTATTTAAGATTGCACTGCTAACAATTAACCCTAAAGGGTCTGTTGATTCCAAACCAAGCTCCTAGGTACTAAATTCTGCATTGCAATCTTTGTTAGGCCACACTACATTCAAAATATTTTTCTGATGCATTTTACTTACAGTTTTGCTTCTGTCTGATATTTTCTAGAGCTCCTCTCTCTCTCTCATGATATATCCAACATAGAAACTAGACCAGTATTGATTTTTAAATTACATACTAACATGAGAAAGAGATACAGAGACAGACAGACAGATAGATGGACAGATGCAGAAGAAGAACTCTGAGTCTGTCTCATCTGTCTGGTTTATTGATGCTGTAATTTTCATAATTTTTAATTGCCCAAGTGAATAGGTATAAGTGAAAGTGCATTAGGAGATTTCTGTGGTATCATAGGGGGCACCTACAATGCTCTGTCGACGCAGTGGGCTATGAACACTTCCGTTGGCACAGTGGGTCATCAGTTGCATGTGGAGTACAGATTCTGGCGTTTCAGGTGACTGCCAGTAGTCTTTCCACTGGGCTAGTGTTTGGGTCCAGGTTTAATGTCCCGCATCACAGAGCTATGATGAAGGTGTGTTCAAACTAGTCAGGCAGGAGAATTTTGGTCTCACTGTCTCTCCAACCTCACTTATTCTTTCCTTCTCTCTGCCCTAGTTTTGTTCTATTCTTGCAACTATATACATTGCCAATAGGAGGGGTTATATACCTGGTTATCTAATTAAAAAGCATATCAGTTATGCAGGAAGGTTCCCCCACACCCACCAAACTTCAAAATTTGAGGGAATTTTGTCTTAATTAATAATAGAATGTATCTTCACATTTAGTTTTATAGCAAACACATTAAACAAAGTCTCATATTAAACTCTGGTAAAATGTGACTAGCTTCTAAGCTTGATCCTTCTATCAGGCTTTGTTCTATCTAACAGTGGATCTTAAAGGGAAAAGATGGTATAAATTCTTGTTTAGACTCTCTTGCATGCAAGAGGGATGTGTAAATTAAATCATATGCTATTACCTTGCCTAGAGAATTCCATGGACAGAGGAGCCTGGCGGGCTATAATCCATGGGGTCACAAAGAGTTGGACACGAATGAGCGACTAACACACACACATACACTTGAAACTGATTGGACTTTGTTGTTCATATAAAATCCAGTGTTTTTAAAAGCACTCAGTAGACTGTAAGATCAGAGAAGGCGATGGCACCCCACTCCAGTACTCTTGCCTGGGAAATCCCATGGATGGAGGAGCCGGGCAGGCTGCAGTCCATGGGTTCGCTAAGAGTCAGACATGACTGAGCGACTTCACTTTCTCTTTTCACCTTCGTGCATTGGAGAAGGAAATGGCAACCCACTCCAGTGTGCTTGCCTGGAGAATCCCAGGGACGGGGGGAGCCTGGTAGGCTGCCATCTATGGGGTTGCACAGAGTCGGACACGACTGAAGCAACTTAGCAGTAGCAGCAGCAGACTCTAAGATGATTTCCATGGTCTGACAGTCAAGTTTTGCCACACCACAAGGCCACACATATTTATACTTAGGAATATATGATTTATTTTTGAAGACTCCAAAAGTATACACTCACCAGTAATGGTAAGCACTAAGCACCTTCGCTGCTCTCTGTTTCCTTAAAAGCACTTGGGTAGATCTGCTTCCTCCCTAGAATCTTCAACCGAATATTGCTTGGACTTTTAATGTTGTCTTCAGAGCTAGTCTCTTTGTTACTAAATGTGTGCGTGCATGGTGAGTTGCTTTGGTTTTGTCTGACTGTTTGTCTGCAACTCTATGGGCTGTAGCCCACCAGGCTCCTCTGTCCATGGTATCTTCCAGGCAAGAATACTGGAGTGAGTTGTCATTTCCTCCTCCAGGGGATCTTCCCCACCTAAATATATATGTGCAATTAAGAAAATTAGAGAATATTATCTGAGGAAGATATCATAATCTGGCTCACTTAGCACTCATTTCCTATTCCCTGTTGCCTGGCTTTACTCAAGTAGAAACAGAAAAATCCTCATTTTATTTGGCTGTCTTGAATCTGGCATGGTCAATGAGTTATAATAAATTCTGATACCACAACCGATTTCACCTTCTTCCTGTATCTCCCTTAATGCCGACAAGGTGATTGGAGCTAAGCTATTGTACCTACTGGTAACTGCCACAGGAGGATATAGGAAATCACAGATGTCTTTGCTCCACGGAAAACTAGATCAACCTCTTAACTACTTGTCTTCAGAAGACATATTATACAAAAATATTTAAGCATTATTTAATACATCTGGCATGATATGAACTATGAGTGAATAAGGGGCTTCCCTGGTGGCTCAGTGGTTGAAGCATCTGCCTCCAATGTGGGAGACCCGGGTTCGATCCCTGGGTCGGGAAGATCCCCTGGAGAAGGAAATGGCAATCCACTCCAGTAGTCTTGCCTGGAGAATCCCATGGATGGAGAAGCCTAGTAGGTTACAGTCCAGGGGGTTGCAAAGAGTTGGACACGACTGAGCGACTTCACCTTCACCTTCATGAGTAAATAATACTGCTTACCTAGTTCATTGAAAAATGAAAAAAAAAAAAAAAGGTCTCTAAGCATGAAAGAAAATTGAAGCTAACAGAAAATTTTCTGTATCCAGTTTTGAAATGAGAAAGAAAATTTGGACTGTCAAAAAAGTTATTAAGGCAATTATTCTTAAAAGGTATCCATTTGTAAGTATTAATAAGTTGGACATGTGTTGGTTGGACACATTGCCCACCTGTAATATTTGCAAAGGATGGATTATTCCATCTCCATTTCTGAGGATGCAGTGTAATACTGACTAAACCCAATTAACATGGCTCATTTTCTGGCCAAGATAATTTTTCCAGATAAGGACATATAAAAACATCAGGGCAAGTAGCATTGATACATCATGATGAAAATGGCTTTGCTTTGGCTGTTAGAGAGCAGATCCTCTCTCTTATTGCCATATATGAGCACAGGAGCTTTTGGTACAAGATGCTAGCTGCTAAATTGGAGCATATATTATCTGCTTGCTTTGTAAGTTAAAGTATCAAATAAAGGCAATTATAATAGTTGTTTTGTCACTATGATGTAATGTGTCCTCTTTCTCACTCTCTCTCACTGTCTTTCATTACCTGCGGTGAAGTGAAAAGTCCATTCTGTTTTCTTGGGCAATTTTACAGTTTTCTGCAAAGGAACAAGCAATAAAATGAGAACTACAGCATTATAAATTCACTGTTGTGTACCTGTGTATTTTAATATTTTGTGTCAAGAAATGTTAGGGAGAGAAAACTTAAGGCCATTTTATACTTGAAATTTGGAACAAGCTTTGATTCAAATTACCTCAGTCCTTGAACCATTCAGTAAAGTCATCTAATAAATTCAGTTTGTTTTAAAGCTTCGATGAGAGTTGAAGAAGATGATTTCCAAGATTCTGACAGTAAGGCTTTGCCCTTCTCACATCTTGGCACAGGCTTTTCAGAGGATGAGTTCTACATAGTCCCTGAGCCAACATACAATGTATTTGAGAACACCCCTCTGCTTTGATGGTAAATGAAAAATTAGTCTTATGTGAAAATTTCAGTATACATTCCATCTAGAAATAGTCCAGAGCATATATTCTCAAAACCAGTCTATTTATCTGATCCCTGAGAATCTTTATTATTCTATGTGGTCACTCTATTAGAGGCCAGATTTTTGGTTCTCAAAATTTAATGTGCGTGAATATCACCCAGGGAAGCTTGTTGAAAATGCAGATTGATCCATGCCATCCTCCCCAGAAGTATCCACTGAGGTGGCTGGAAAATCACAACTGAGAAATATTAGGATAGATGTCCCCAGTTTCCAGATGCTCACTATTTGAAGCTGGATAGACTACCACACTTGATTTTAAGTGCTTATAATGCCTGAGAAAGCTCATTTCTGCTGTAGTCTTTCCTTCAGATGAGATGCAATTAGGGAAAGATTCACAAGTGGAACACTTTCAGAATAAAGCAAAGTAGACTACCCTCTCTCTCATGCCGTGGAAGCGACTCCTGAAGATGAGAGAAGCAAATAGGCTACTTTATCTTTCTTAAGAAGCTTGAAGTCTACTGAAAGGAGTAAGAAAAACTGCAAATAACTATAATAGAGATGTTATATTAATAGAGAATGGAGGAGTTATACATTGAAAGAAGAGAGTGCTATGGCAGTTAAAAGATAATGGAAAGCATGCTCAACTTGAGGTTTTCTTACAAAATCAGTGTTTTATGCAAATGCTTCTCTTGGTGGTCTTCAACTTGTTTTTAAGAGCTATGCTCTAGGATTCAAATAATCAACATAAGGTACCAATGTGGTATCAATTTCCTAACATAAATTTTGCAGAGTTCAACATTGAATATATTTCTTGAGATCTGAATATTACAGAAAGTTAACACATACTTATTTAAAGTGTTAATTCTACACTCTGGATTTGCCTTCAAAATTAATGCATCCAAGTGAAAAATATTGAAGACAGTAATGAATTAGTCAAGGTATTTGTAAACGGTTTACTTCTTGATAGGAACAGTGATAGAAGAAGGAAATAAATGGAAACATTTTTGTAAAGTAAACTGAGGTGGACAAATCACGGTTATAAGGACATGCCGTGTAACCACATAACGGATGGACCACTGGACAATGACTCTAGCAAAGGAGGAACCATTTAAAACCAAGGTGGCACAGCATCCTCAAACCCTAACAATCTCATCTGAAGAGACCTTAATTCTGGGAAAGACTGAGGGCAGGAGGAGAAGGGGATGGCAGAGCATGAGATGGCTGGACAGCATCACCGACTCAGTGGACATGGGTTTGGGTGAACTCCGGGAGTTGGTGATGGACAGAGAGGCCTGGTGTGCTGCGGTTCATGGGGTCGCAAAGAGTCAGACACTGAACTGAACTGAACAATCTCAAACTAAAATTAAATGGTCACTTCAGTTCAGTCTCTCAATTGTGTCTGATTCTTTGTGACCCCATGGACTGCACTACGCCAAGCTTCCCTGTCCATCACCAACTCCCAGACTTTACTCAAACTCATGTGCATTGAGTCAGTGATGCCATCCAACCATCTCATCCTCTGTCATCCCCTTCTCCTCCTGCCCTCAGTCTTTCCCAGCATCAGGGTCTTTTCAAATGAGTCAGCTCTTTTCACCAAAGTATTGGAGTTTCAGCTTCAATATCAGTCCTTCCAATGAATGCCCAGGACTGATCTCCCACATTGTGTATAAATACCACATCTTTTTATCCATTCACCTATCAGTGGGCACTTATGTTGCTTATATATCTTGGGTATTGTAAATAATGCTGCAGTGAACATAGGGATGCATACATCTTTTCTGATTGGAGGTTTTACTTCCTTTGGGTAGATACTAGGCATGTAATTGCTGGGTCATGTAAGAGGTAATCTTGAAGAATCTCCATTCCGTTTTTCATAGTGGTTGTATTGCTTTACATGCTCACCAACAGTGTGCAGTGCTCCCTTTTGTCCAGATTCTTACCAAAACTTGTTACTCGTAAACAGTCGTTCTGACAGGTAAGGGATGACATCACACTGTGGTTGTGATTGGCTTTTCCCTGTGATTAGTGATGCTGAGCTTCTTTTATGTGCCTGTTGATCTTCTATCTGACTTCTTTCAAAAATGTCTATTCAGATCCTTTTCACAGTTTTCAGTGAGGCAGTATTATTTATTTCTTTCTCTCTTTCTTCCTTTCTTTTGATGTGAATTGTATGAGTCCTTTTATATTTTGGCATATTAAACCCTTATCAGATATATCATTTGGAAATGTCTTCCACCATTTGGTAGGCAATATTTTCATTTTGTTGATAGTTTCCTAAAATAGTGTTGTCAGTCAATCATACTTCAAAAACAAGCACAGAAACTTATAGAAAAAGAGATTAAATGTATGGTTGTCAGAAGCATAAGAGTATTGTTAATTCAACCAAAACAGTCAAAAGGAAGAAACCTCCAATTATAAGGTAAATAAGTACTTGGAATATAATGTACAATGTGGTAAACATAATTAAAGCTGCTGAATATTATATATGAACATTGTTACAAGAGTAAATCCCAAGTTCTAAAATCAAGAAAAATATTTCTACCTTTTCTTTCATTTTGTATGTATGTGAGATGATGGGTGTTCATGAAATTTATTGTGATAAAAATTTCACGATGTAGTCAAATCTTTATGCTATACACCTTAGAAATGAATAGGATATATATACTTTTGCTTCCTTGGTGGCTCACATGGTAAAAAAAAAAAAAAAAAAAAAAATCTCTGCAATGCAGGAGACCTGGGTTCGATCCCTAGGTAGGGAAGATTCCCTGGAGAAGGGAATGGCAACCCTCCCTCCACCACAGTATTGTAGAGTAAATATTGAAAAATGCTGGGCTGGATGAATCACAAGCTGGAATCAGGATTGCTGGGAGAAATATCAACAGCCTCAGATATTCAGATGATATCACTGCAATGGCAGAAAATTAAGAATAATTAAAGAGCCTCTTGATGAGGGTGAAAGAGGAGAGTGAAAAAGCTGGCTTTGAACTCAACATTCAGGGAATGACCCAGAGAGATGGTATGGGGAGGGGAGGTGGGGGGGTTCAGGATTGGGAACTCATGTACACCCGTGGCAGATTCATGTTGATGTATGGCAAAACCAATACAGTATTGTAAAGTAAAATAAAGTAAAAAGAAACAAACAAATAAAAAGTGAAAAGAAAAAAAAAGAAAACTTGGCATCTGGTCCAATCACTTCATAGCATATATATAGGGGAAAAATGGAAACAGTGATAGATTTTATATTCTTAGGCTCCAAAGTCACTGTGGACTGTGACTGCAGCCACAAAATTAAAAAAAAAAAAAAGTTTTCTCCTTGGAAGAAAAGCTATGACAAACCTAGACAGCATATTAAAAAGGAAAGACATCACTTTGCTGACAAAGGTCCATATAGTCAAAGCTATGTTTTTTCCAGTAGTCACATACGGATGTGAGAACTGGAGAACTGGACCACAAAGAAGGCTGAGCACTGAAGAATTGATACTTTTGAACTGTGGTGCTGTAGAAGACTCTTGAGAGTTCCTTGGATAGCAAGGAGATCAAACCAGTCAACCCAAAAGGAAATCAACCTTGAATGTTCTTTGGAAGGATTGATGCTGAAGTTCCAATTCTTTGGCCACCTGATGTGAAGACCCAACTGTGCAAAAGACTATAATTCTGGTAAAGACTGAGGGTAATAGGAGATGGGGGTGGTGAAGGATGAGATAGTTGGATGGCATCACTGAATCGATGGGTGTGAGAATGTGCAAACTTCAGGAGACAGTAAAGGACAGGGAAGCCTGGCATGCTGCAGTCCACAGGGTCACAAAGAGTCAGACACAACTTAGTGACTGAACAACAACAACATACATTCTTCACAGAAATCACACACACACACACACACACACACACACACACACACATATGAAGAAGAGAAGAAATAAAAGGAATCGATGTATGCAAACATTGTGTCATGAAAGATGTGGACTCAGTATAATGGATGCAGAAAATCTACAGTTGAATAAAACAGTGCTTGTTCTTGAAGCTGAAATTATTTGGATATAATTGGCTGGGATAATTTTATTTTCAATTGTGGTAGTAATTTTGGAGGCTTTGTTATATATAGGAAATTTAACATATGTTACTTTATAAATATTGTATTGTAGGTCAATATTGATTAATTATTCTTCAAAGAATGCTATTATTCACAATGGAAGTATGTAAACATTATATCTTAGTTATTAACATATAGTACAAAAATTGATATACAATATTTAATTAAGCCTTAAGCCTTTCAGTTGGAGAAATACATGATAGAGCATAGAATAGTCTAATAAAGAACATACAGCGTCAGCTAAATTATAGTAGGTTTATCCTTTCAAGAAATAGTTTTCCCATGACTCAGAATATACTTTGTCACATTTCTTTCAAAATTGTAGAAGTCAGGGACACATTTTCATGAACAAACAGTGTATTTTTTTAACAATAGTGTTACAAGTTTCTCAAAAATAATGCTAAAATTCTGTGAAATTTTAGCTGAATATCAGTTTTGAAAGCAGAACTAAGCAAAGAAACCAAAGGACTACCACATGTATTAACTACTATATGGATTTTTATTTACTTCAAATCATAAGTTCAAGATAAATGTAATTTTACCTTTCATTAATCAAATAGAGTGAGTTAAAATATTATAGGATGAATCACAAGGTAAGCTCATTTTCCTTTCATTTAGTAATAGCCTTCTTAGCAGTTAAGTTTTTCTCCATGGTAGTATTCTTATTCTAAACAGTCTGATTTTTGCAAAGATGGTTTCCCTAGATTCTAATGTGGATTTCATCAAGGTGTTTTCATTGTATGTGAGAATTTCAGCAACCATAATGTGACTTCCTCTTCATTGAGATTTTAAAAATCTATCTTCTTGAATACCTTTACATTGAGAGAAGAGAAAGATTGCCAATAAGAAACCTAACTTTGCACATCACAGAAACAGAGAAAGAACAAAGTCCAAGCTCATGGAAGTAAGGAAATGAGCAATATCAGAGCAGAAATAAATGTGGCAGAGACCAGAAAACAATAGAAAAGATGAACAAAACTAAGAAACTTTTTTAAAAAATGATAAAACTGGTACATGTTTAGCTAGGCTCAAAAAAGAGAGAACTCAGAATCAGAAAACGAAGAGGAGACATGACAATTTATACCACAGAAATACAAAGTGTCCTAAAAATTACTATGAACAATTATATTTAACAAACGGGGTAACCTAGGAGAAACAAGTAAATGCCTACAATCATACAACTTTCTAAGACAGAATCCTGAAGAAAAAGAAAATCTGAAAAGACCAACAGAGAATAAGGAGATTGAATCAATAATCAAAAATGTTCCATAAACAAATGCCCAGGAACCGATGGCTTAACGGGTAAAAAATACAAAATATTTAAGTAAAAAATTAATGCCAATCCTTCTAAGCTTTTCCAAAAGATTAAACAGGAAAGAATACTGCCAAACCAAATTTTTGATTTCAGCATCTCTTGACACCAAAGCCAGATAAGGACATTACAAGGCGAAAAAAAAAAAGCCAATATCCCTGAATAATGAATAAGGGTTTAAACTTTACTCAACAAAATATTAGCAAACCCAATTCAATAGAACTTTTTAAAGATCATAGGCAATCATCAAGTGGTTTTTATCTCTAGCAGTCAAAGATGACTCAACATATGCAAATCAATACATGTGATAAATCACATTAGTAGAAGGTAATATAAAATTCATATGATCATTTAAATAGGCACAGAGAAAGCATTTGAGAAAATTCAACATCTTTTCGTATTTAAAAATCTTAACAGAGAATTACAGAGGGAATATACCTCAATATAATAAAGACCATGTATGACAAACCCATAGCTAATTTTATACTCAAAGATAAAAGGTTAAAAGCTTTTCCTCTAAAATAAAATAAAAAAAAATAAGAAAAAGGTGCCCACTATTACACCCCTATTCAGCACGTTTCTTGAAGTCCTAGCCAGAGGAGTTAAATAAGAAAAGGAAATAAAAGACATCCAAAACAGAAAGGAAGAAGTGAAACTGTCTTTTTGCAGATGATATGATCTTATATATAAAAAACCCTAGAGGCACCATTTAGACTATTAGAGCTAGTAAATGAATTCAGTGAAGTTAGAGCATGCAAAAATATAAATATCAAGATATAAGATGCATGTTTATACACTAACAGTGAAATATCTGAAAAAGTAATCCTCTTTGCAATAACATTAAAGGAATGAAATAATTATGAGTAAATTTAGCCAAAGAGGTGAAAAATCTGTACATTGAAAAGTGTAAGACCCTGAAGACACAAAATAAATGGAAAGTTATCTATGTTACTAAATTAGAAGAATTAGTATTTTTTTATATTTGAGAATGTCCATACTACCCAATGTAATCTATGGATTCAATATTATATGTATGAAAATTTCATTGGTATTTTTCACAGAAATAGAAAAAGCAATCCTAAAACTTATATGGGACTCTGAAAGATTCCAAATAGCCAAAGAAGTCTTGAAGAAAAGGACAAATCTGGAGGCATCATAATTCCTCATTTCAAATTATATTGCAAAGCTCCATTAATAAAAAATTATGATACTGATATAAAAATAGACACAGACTAATGGAACAGAGTCAAGAGCCCCCAGAAATAAATCTCCACATTTACAGTCAACTAATGTTTGAAAGGAAGCCAAGAATTCTCAATGCAGAAAGAGTAATCTCTTCAATAAATGGTGTTGAGAAAACTGGATAATCATCTGCAGGAGAATGAACCAAAAACTAACTTGTAATAGATTAAAGTTAGACATAAGGGTTCAGTCTGAAGAACTCTTGGAAGATTGCCAAGGAAAACAAACTTCCTTTTCATTTGTCTTGGCAACTATATATATATATATATATATATATATATATACTATATATATATATATATATATAAAACACCAAAAGCATAAGTACTAGAGGAAATAAGTGAGTGGGGCTCAATCAAATGAAAAAAAAAAAAACTGACAAAGTGAAAGAAACAATCAACAAAATGAAAAGGGAACCTATGGTATGAAAGTAAATATTTACAAACCATCTATAATGTGTTAATATCCAAAATATGTAAGCAACGCATTTGACTCAATAGTAAAAACAAACCAACTAACAAATCTGATTAGAATATGTGCTGAACAGACATTTTTCCAAAGATGATATCAATAGAAAACATGTACATGAAAAGATGCTTAACATCATTAATCATCAGAACCACAATGAGATATCATTTCATATCTGTTAAAGTGGCTATTTTCACAAATGGGGAATCACAAGTGAAGGAGAGTGGGGTGGAGAAAATAGAGCCCTTGAGCTCTTCTGGTGGAACTGTAAATCGGTGCAGCCACTGTAGAAAATATTGTGGATGATCTGCAAAGATTAAAAATAGAACTACCATATGATCCAGCAATCTCCTTTCTGGATATATATTCAAAGAAAATAAAATCTGGGCTTTGAGAAGATATCTATACAGATATTCATTTCAGCATCATTCACAATAGCAAACATATGGAAATAACCTAAGTGTTCATCCCGGGATAAATGGATAAAGATGTGTGTGTGTCTGTTTGTCTGTCTGTCTGTGTGTGTGTGTTTTCAGTTGCTCAGTCATGTCCTCCTCTCTGCAACTCCATTGGCTATACCCTGACAGGCTCTGCTGTCCAAGGAGTTTTTCCAGGCAAGAATGTTGGAGTGGGTTGCCATTTCCTACTCCAGGTTATCTTCTTTACCCAGGGATTGAACTTACATCTCTTGTGTCTCCTGCATGGGAAGGCAGATTCTTTACTAACTGTGCCATCTGGGAAGCCCAAATATCTGTTTGCAATGGAATATTACTCTGCCATGAGAAAGAAGGAGATTCTGCCATTTGTGATGACATGGATGGACCTTGAGTGATTATGCTAAGTGAAACAAGTCTGAAAGAGCAGGACAGATAGTGCGTGATCTCATTTGTATGTGAAATCGAAAAAGCTGAATTCATAGAAACAAAGAGTAGGCTGGTGGTTGCTAGGGGCTGGGAGATGGGGAAAACAAAGATGTTACTAAAGGGTAAAACCTACCAGTTACAAGTTGGATGAGTTCTAGAGATCTAATGTACAGTATGGCAACTATAGTTTACAAAATACTGTATTAAAACTTCAAAGTCATTAATAGAATGGACATGTTCTCACCAGACATACACACACACAAAGGTCAGGTGATGTGAGGTGATGGAGATATTAAGCAACTGTATTTTGGTATTTTTGTTGCTGTTTATGCTCCTTTATTTTTAACGGATTCTTCCTGCTTTTATAGACGTCATGTTCATGGGGTGGGGAGGATTAAATGAGATAATGTGCTGTGTCAGTATGGGACTGAGGTCAGCCTAAATATTTCACAATGTATATGCATAACAATGGAGAGGGAAATGACAGCCCGCTCCAGTATTCTTGCCTGGAGAATCCCGTGGACAGAGGAGCCTGGCGGGCCACCGGCTAAGGGGCTGCAAGAGTCAGATATGACTTAGCCACTAAACCACCACTATGCATAACAAATTATCATTTTGTACACCTTAAACTTATACCATGTTATATGTCAGTAACATCTCAATAAAGGTGGAAGAAAATGTATTGTGTATATGTTAACTTGGCATTTTATAAGCATGTTTCATGTATACATTGTAGAAGATACTTGTGAAAATAAATATATTCTTTAAACATTGCTATGATATTGATACTTTTGTATACTCTTTAAACAATTCTTTACTTGTTTTTGCTCTGTCACTTTAACTTGCTTTGTCTTTCATACTCTCTATGTTTGCCACTTTTATTACATAGAAGTCTGTACTGTGATGTAGTGTTTCCCATAGCTCTCTTTTAAAGCAAATGTATCATTTGTCCTGTTTTTCAATACCCACACTGATATCTTCCAAGTATCAATAAAAATACGTTTTACTTTAGAAACTCTGATTTTATTTAGACACTGTGATTTTAATTATGCACAAATGATTTGATGTTTCTGTCAACATCATAAAGTCTTAGGCTATATTTTAATCAATAAATTGGTATTTTTACATTCACTTACTGGAACTGATTATGTATTAATTTTTTATACTCATGCATAAATGTTAAGATGCATAAACACATGGCAAACTGGTCAGGGTTATTCATTGTATGCATTTACAAAAGACATTTTCTTATCATTGAAAATTGTCTTATAGTTACCCCATTACAGTCCCAAATAAGTTAATGTCAAAATGAAATAAATCTCTCCAGAGACAAAACATGGTCCATGGGAAAAGGGAATGGCGAACCACTTCAGTATTCTTGCCTTGAGAACCCCAGGAGCAGGAGGAAAAGGCAAAAAGATATGACACCAGAAGATGAGCTCCCCAGGTCAGTAGGTGTCCAATGTGCTGCTGGAGAAGAGCAGAGAAATAGCTCCAGAAAGCAAGCCAAAGCAGAAATGATGCTCAGCTGCAGGTGTGTCTGGTGGTAAAAATAAAGACTGATGCTGTAAAGAACAATATTGCATAGAAACCAGGAATGTTAGGTCCATGAGTCAAGGTAAATTGGACATGGTCAAGCAGGAGATAGCAAGAGTAAACACTGACATCTTAGGAATCCGTGAACCAAAATAGATGGGACTGGGTGAATTTAACTCAGATGACCATTATATCTACCACTGTGGGCAAGAATACCTTAGAAGAAATGGAATAACCCTCATATTCAACAAAATAATCCAAAATGTAATCCATGGGTACAATCTCAAAATGACAGAATGATCTTGGTTCATTTCCAAGGCAAATCTTTCAACATCACACTAATCCAAGGCTATGTTCTAACAATAATGCCAAAGAAACAGAAGTTGAATAGTTCTATGAAACCTGCAAAGCCTGCTAAAACTGCCTCCCCAAAATATCTCCTCTTCATCATAGGGGATTGGAATGCAAAAGTAGGAAGTGAAGAAACACATAGAATAACAGGCAAATTTGGCCTTAGAGTACAAACTGTAGCAAGGGAAAGGCTAACAGAATTTTGTTGAGAACACACTGGTCATAGCAAACAACCTGTTCCAACAACCCAAGGGATGGCTCTACACATGACATCACCACATGGGCAATACCTAAAGCAGCTTTATTATGTTCTTGACAGCTGAAGATGGAGAAGCTCTATACTGTCAATCAGAAAAAGACTGGGAGCTGACTGTGGCTCAGATCATGAGCTCCTTATTGCTAAACTCAGAATTAAATTGAAGAAACTAGGGAAAACCAATAGGCAATTCAGGTATGACCTAAATCAAATCCCTTATGAGTATATAGTGGAGGTGATAAATATATTGAAGGGATTAAATCTGGTAGACAGAGTACCCAAAGAACTATGGGTGAAATTTTGTAACACTGTAATAGAAGCAGATAGCATATTAAAAAGCAGAGATATTACTTTGCAATAAAGGTCCATCTACTCAAGGCTACGGTTTTTTCACTGGTCATATATGGATGTGAGAGTTGGATTGTGAAGAAAGCTGAGTGCCGCAGAATTGATGCTTTTGAACTGTGGTGTTGGAAAAGACTCTTGAGAGTCCCTTGGATTGCAAGGAGATCCCACCAGTCCATCCTAAAGGAGATCAGTCCTGGGTGTTCATTGGAAGGAATGATGCTGAAGCTGAAACTCCAGTACTTTGGCCACCTCATGCGAAGAGTTGACTCATTGGAAAAGACCCTGATGCTGGGAAGGATTGAGGCTGGGAGGAGAAGGGGACGACAGAAGATGAGATGGCTGGATGGCATCACCAACTCGATGGACATAAGTTTGAGTGAACTCTGGGAGTTGGTGATGGACAGGGAGGCCTGGCGTGCTGCGGTTCATGGGGTCGCAAAGAGTCAGACACGACTGAGCCACTGAACTGAACTGAATGGAAGTAGTGACCAAAACCATTCCAAAGAAAAAGAAATGCAAGAAGGCAAAGGGCCTGAGGAAAGAAAAGCTAAAAAAAAAAAAAAAAAGCTGAAAAAAGAAAAGAAAATATAAGAAAAAGGGAAAGATATATCCAACTAAATGCAGAGTTCCAGAGAATAGTAAGAGGAGATAAGAAAGCCTTCTTAAAATGGGAAAGACTAGAGACCTCTTCAAGATAATTGGAGATCTTCAAGATCAAGGGAACACTTCATGCAAGGATGGGCACAATAAAGGACAGAAATAGCAAGAATCTAATAGAAGCAGAAGAGATTAAGGAGATGTGGTAAGAATACACAGAAGGACTGTACAAAAAATTCTTAATGATATGGATAACCATGACGATGTGGTCACTTACCTAGAGGTAGACATCCTGGAATGTGTAGTCAAGTGGGCCTTAGCAAGCATCACTATGAATAAAGTTACTGGACGTGATAGAATCCCAGCTGATCTTTTTCAAATCCTAAAAGATGATGTCATCAAGTGTGGAAAACTTAGCAATGGCCACAGGACTGGAAAAGGTCAGTATTCATTTCAATCCCAAAGAAGGGCAATGCCAAAGATGTTCAGTTTCACAATTGCGCTCATTTCACATGCTACAAGGTTATGCTCAAAATCTTCCAACTTGGCTTCATACATGACCTGAGAACTTCCCCAGATGTACAAGCTGGATTTAGAAAAGGCAGGAGAACCAGAGATCAAATTGCCAGCATTTGTTGGATATGAGACAGAGCAACAGTATTCCAGGAAAACAGTATTTCATTTGCCTTACTGAAATGATATAGGCTTTGTGTTGGTCACAATAAAGTGTGGTAAATTCTTAAAGAGATGGGATACCAGACCACCTTACCTATCTCTTGTAAAACCTATATGCAGGTCAGGAAGCAACAGTTAGAACCAGACATGGAACAATGGACTGCTTCAATATTGGGAAAGGAGTATCACAGGCTGTATATTGTCACCCTGCTTACTTAACGTATATGCAGAGCACATCATGTGAAATACCAGGCTGGATGAATCATAAACTGGAATCAAGATTGCCAGGAGAAATATCAACAATCTCACATATGCAGATGGCACCACTGTAATGGCAGAAAACCAAGAGGAGCTAAAGATCCACTTGATGAGGGTGAAAGAGGAGAGTTAAAAAAGCTGGCTTAAAACTCAGCATTCAAAAACTAAGATCATGGTATCTGGTCCCATCATTGCATGGCAAATAAAAGAGGAAACAGCGACAGATTTTATTTCCTTTTTTTCAAAAATCACTGTGTATATTGACCAGATGTGACATTAAAAGATGTTTTCTCCTTGGAAGGAAAGTGATGATAACCCTAAACAGCATATTAAAAAAGCAGAGACATCACTCTGCTGACAAAGATCCATATAGTCAAAACTATGTTATTTCCAGTAGTCATATATGGATGTGTTAACTGGACCATAAAGAAGGCTGAGCACTGAGAAACTGATGCTTTAAATTGTGGTGCTGGAGAAGACTCTTGAGACCCTTTGTACAGCAGGAGATCAAACCAGTCAATACAAAGGAAATAAATCCTGAATCTTCATTGGTGGGACTGATGCTAAATCTGAAGCTCCAATACTTTGGCCACCCTATATGAAGATCTGACTCATTTGCAAAGTCCCTTATACTAGGAAAGACTGAAGGCAAAAGAAGAGGGTGGCAGAGGATGAAATGGTTAGATAGCATCACCAACTCAATGGACATGAGTCTGAGCAAACTCCAAGAAATAGTGAAGGAAAGAGAGGCCTGTTGGCTACAGTCCATGGGATCTCAATGAATCAGACATCACTTAGTGACCGAACAGCAACAACACATTACCTTCAGAAGGATAGTATCTGGAGAAATGTTTTACTCTTTAATTTTTACACTATAAACTATTTTTAAAAATTTTTATATTGAGCAGACTATATTGAAATTCTTTTTAAATGCAAAAATTGAGAAATGTATGGAAAATTGTTAGTTGTTGGAGAGCTTAGAGTTGAATAAATGCTATTACTGAGGTAAAAATCTCAAACAACAATCACATAGCTGGTTATTTGGAAGAATGTGATTTAAATTATGATATAATACAAATGCAAAGGATATTATTTTTCTATTTCCTTTCTGATTTTTAAAATTATATATAAAATATTTATTTGAATACAAGCATTCCTCAATTCAGTGACGAAGTACTTGAAAATCTGTTAAGAGCACTAGGAAGTTAAAGGTTTTACACTATTTGCAAACTGACCAGTTAGCCTGCTACAGTGTTTCAAGCATGCTCCACAGAAGGCTCCTGTCTTCCAGATGAGCAAAGGAATTCACATCACTGAAAACAGTGTGCACATCACATTTTTGCACTGGTTCCCCTTGTACCTCAAATCCTATGAGACGATACAGAGGAATCCTGATATATGCCTTCACTCAGAGCACATTCCAGGACAGAGCTCAGAAAATCCACATCCTATAATAAGTGAAAAGCATGCGCGTTTTCTCTGAAAGGAGACACACTATGCTCTGGGTGGGTTGGTTAGATGTGCAAAAATGTGAAAGATCTGTTGAGAATGGTCTCCCAACAGTATCCACCCTTTGATGCTATGACATCCTGGGACTAAATTCTTTTCCATGACTATACCACTTTGTCAGGATAGAGAACAGGATGAAATCCATTCAGTCAAGTCATTCAGCAGTGAGACTTCAAGCTGCTGAGGGGTACTAGCCTGCATTGTCTCATCCAAGCCTGCGAGCGTCCCATATTGAAAAAATTCCATAAGGCATCAGGGTGAACTTACAGTAGCCTGTGTTTCTTCCATCTAACTGGCATTTCTATATTGGCATTCCTTTTAGCTAAGGTATTTATCCAGCCACAGCATGGCATTTTAATAACTGCACAGGCTTCACCTGGTCCCCACAGAGCCCCTAAGGCATTTCTGTCGTCCAGATCTGCCCTGGTTTAGTGAGCTGTGTGAGGGGAGCACCTCTCAGGGCTGCAGTGGCCTCACTGATCTCTTTAGCTGAAACTGTAGGCATGTGTCATCACACCATTTCTGACTGTATGCCTCTGCTGTACGGAAAGCAGCCTGCACTGTGCACATGTATAACAAGGCAGTCCCCTTCTCAAGGAAATTCCCCGAAGCGACCAAGATTTCCCTGCTTTAGGAGAGATGACCCCAGTTGTCTGAGGGCTATTTGGTCTGTAGGTGGTGTTTCCTTAGGCAATTGTGGGTCTGTTATAACTGCTGTGAAAGGACCCACCACTGTTCTGGGAAGGACGTGAGTCAATGCCTGGCTTCACACAAGAAATACACTGGGGTCCCTGAAGAGTAATTGTTGTTTACTATACTGCTATTTAGAGTTGCTGGGGAACCCCAAATGAGACCTACAAGAGGCAGAGACCACAGGCTGATGGGGCCTCCAATACCTCCATTGTCCATGGTGCATTTCCCATGGACTGCTAGTAAGTCTTCGAATCCCCAATTCAGTGTGGCTAATTGAATCGACTCTTTGTTCTCAAGGGAGTACCTGAATCTGTTCAGTCAGCCCAATCTGTTCTTTGTCCCCATAGGCAGGTGGTATTTTTCATGGGATGGAATGACATCCAATGGGATGCTTAGCCGCAGTGTACTACTTTTCTATTTTAGTCTAACAAATCAATTACAAACTTAACATCTTAATGCAATGCATGCTTACACAATATATATGTGAGAAATCTGGCTACAGCTTATCTGAGTTCACTGACTCAGGCTGTATAGGCTGCAGTTCAGGCGCTCTCTGGGTCTGTGGTCACATCCGAGGCTTGACTGGGGAAATGTCCACTTTCAAGGCTGTTTCTGTTGTTAGCAGAATTCATTTATTCCTGGCTGTACAACAGAGATTCTCATTTTGCAATGACATATTGCTAGTTCCTTGCCATACGACCTTTTATATGAGCCCTCTCATACATAATAGCTTTCTTCTTTAGGCCAACAAAGTGATTTTCTCTCATCATGATAGCAAACCAGTCTTAATATTGGGTTGGCCCAAAAGTTCATTTGGGTTTTTCCATACGGGGTTTTTGGCAACACAATATATCAAATGATGTAATCACTTGATAAGTTCTAGCCCATCAACACTGCTATAAAACATAACTTAAAGGAGAGAAATCCCATTCTTTGCCACTTATAATACTGCTGTTTAGAAGCTAGCCTTAGAACCCATTACATCCAAGGAGGAAGAAATTCAGGTACGTCACTGAGAAGGGTAGGTTATGCAAGTAGCCAGTTAGGTTCTGCTTAACTCATGAGCTACAGAAATGAGGATGGGAAAAGAAAATACAGAGTGTATTTTTATTCAAGAGGAACATGGGATTGGCTCTGAAAGCAAAAAGATCATTCATGGAATTCTGTTACCCACAATTTCAAGGGGCTAATGTGTTCCCTGTAAAAGTAGTGGGGTGATTTTTCCCCCTACCTCTGCAAAGTTGTCTCGCTTTCCAGGAATTATGTTATAACTTTTATTCTGATCATGTCCTCCTAGTAACCAGAGCTTTCACCTAGAAGAGTCAGGGGCAAGAGAGAAGGAACTTTCATAAAACCAAGAGAGACCTATCACCTCCTTTGCAGGTGTCTCTGTGGGAGACTTGCCAAGCTATATATTCAACTCATTACCTCCAATTTTTGCCACAAATGAGAGGACGTGTGTCCTTTCTCAGAACATCTACATTTTCATGACCAAAGAGAATTACTTAGGTGTTTAAACCAGGGAGAGATGATGGATGTAGAGGTGGAAATCTTTTGAGCAATATTTGCAGAGGTAATCCCATTACTGGATATACCAGATGCCTATGTATCTTGGGTGGACTTCCCTGGGAACTCAGCAGTAAAGAAACCACCTGCCAGTGCAGGAGACCCAGGAGATGGGGGTTCAATCCCTGGTTCAGGAGGAAGATCCCTTGGAGAAGGAAATAGAAACACACTCCAGTGTTCTTGCTTGGGAAATCCCATGGACAGAGGAGCCTGGCGGGCTGCAGTCCATGAGGTCACGAGTCAGGCACAACTTAGCCGTCAAGCATGATTAAATGAGAAGCTATGATTTACTCCTATAGTTTGTGACCTCCAAGAGATGTGCTTTAACCTGCCAGTTTAGTCTCCAACTGGGGTTAGGTTAGAGGGAGAAGACGGAAACAGTGGGTACAGAGGAACAAAGTGACTGTGACTTAAAGCTGATTCATTAAGCAGGGATTGGCATTTGCTTTCATTTTCAAGTCCTAATTTTTGTTTTGAACTGCAAGTTGCTCATTGAAGATGATGTTTGTTTCAGCTTTGGGACACCTTGGTTTTGTTGCCATAAAGCCATGGCCTTTTAGGAGGAACTCTGGGACTTGCTTCCCCATCGTCATTTAATTTCCCCTTCCCATCACTCCCTCTCCTTTCAGAGAAGAGTGAATTATAAACAGGCACCATTTAGACAGTTTGTTTTAATGCTGTCTTTCACTGCTCAGTCCCTAAATATTAGTTCTTCTCCTGTTAATTAACAGGTCAGACTTTGGGACAGCCTTCCTCCTGGTTTCCTACTACTAGGGCAAAAACACACACGACCACGTCCCAGGGAGTCATCTTACATTTCCTACACCAGTCCGGAGGACTGATCCTTCCTCCTTCAGAAAGTCCCTTCTGTCAACGTCATTCTCGTTTCCAATCTGTCCAAGCACCGTGAAAGTTCTGAGGTCACAGCCTCCTTGAAAGCTGACCAGTGAGCCTGCCCCTGCTTCAGAGATGCTGGCTGAGATGGCTCGACAAAGGACCTTATTTTTCAGGTCACAGCAAGCATGGGGAGAATTAGTGCACGTTCAGCCAGTTCTGCTTCAATTCTACTTACCCCAGTTCCATCAGGTGGCGTAGATGGGCTCAGACTGGCGGGGGCACGCGCATAATTGTCTAAGTCCCTGGACTGTAATGACACCTTCAGAACAGATGCCTTGTCTTTACTAGCGTGAAAAGAGCTGACTTTATTGAGACCACTCATGCATTATTTAGCCACAGAGGGAAATAATTTTGATTTTAAATAAATTAATGTTTATGAGATACAATAATAAATGTTAAGTAAAATACTACATTTTTTAAGTTTATGGTTGCTATGAATTTTCCTACTCAAAGCTTAAAGTTTATAAATTAAAAATAATCTAATTAGAAGTGAAAAACCAAACAAAACTCAAAGCACACACTTGATGACGCACCAAAAGACTAACTCAGTGCTTCTTTCCTAAATAATGGTATGTTTAGCCTCAATAAAAATGTAAAATTGACTGAAACTTGACTAAGATGCTATCTCTTTGGCAGGTACTTATTTTAGTAGAAGAGCATGTATTTCTTAAAAATAAATTCCTCAATGAAAGTGGATAAGTAGGAAAGTTGCATTTACTGTTTACTCATTGGATGTATATAAGGAGGGGCTGTTGAGCACTTTAACTCTTAAGAGAGAATGTGAAAGTTTGGACTGAGTGATCTCTTATTTTCTATCGGGGCATGCAGTCAACTTTTAAAGATTTGTTTCGTATCTGTTTCGGCTGTACTGGCTCTGCATTGCTTTGCGTGGCCTCTCTCTGGCTGTGGGGAGCGGGGCTGCCCTTTGTCAGGCGCAGCCTTCTCGTTGCGGCGGCTTCTGTGCTGGAGCGCGGGCCTGGACGCGACGCTATCAGTAGCTGCAGCTCGCGTTGTCTGGAGAGGTCCTTTAGCAGCTGTGGCACGTGGGCTTAGCTGCTCCACGGGATGTGGGGTCTTCCCAAACAAGGATCCCACTGGTGTCCCCTGGACTACAACGCAGATTCTTAACCAGCGGCCCACCGGGGAAGCCCCGGCTTGTCTTGATTTTAGGATTCTAGCAGGAATCTCTGATGTTTAATTTGTTGGTAAGATCTCAGCTAAAAATATTAGTATCCACTTTGAAAATCACTTCACATAACCCAGAATACATGGGACTCCACTGATATGGGGGACATCCTCCCTAAAGTTTAAGTTTTAATAAATTTAATTTAAAGAAAATAACACAGTTACAGCATATATCAGCATTGTTGTTTAGCTGCGAAGTTGTGTCTGACTCTTCTGTGACCCCATGGACTGTAGCCTTCCATGCTCTTCTGTCCACTGTTTTTCCCAGGCAAGAATTCTGGAATGAGTTGTTGTTTCCTTCTCCAAATATAGAATCAGAGGAAACATTAATATACTAGTAATTATTTTTTAGAAATTTAATAAGAACATGAAGCTCAGGCAAATGTTTTTTGAAATCAGATTAAAATATTCCTACAGAGAATTTTTCTTGGTGTTCTCCCTCAAATTCCCCTCAGTTTTACATTTATTCCCTCAACTTTCCAACAATGGATATATGTCAATCTCAGATTTTATGTCATAACTTCTATTGTCAATATGTAGACTACTCTATCATTTCAAATAAGTATATGCATATTTTCAGTAATGACCTAAAGTCTGCATGCTCAGAGAGTGCATTTGAGAAGTGTATATACATGCATGTACATATTCACACTCTTGTATTTATTTTGGCAGCATCGTGAATATCTAGATGTACCAGAAAAAATGTAGCCTAACAGGGACAACAGTATTGTATTAAGAACGCCCTGTCCTACAGTTTTCAGAAAGTTTATTTCTACCAAATAATATTCTTTTAGTACTAGAATATTTTGTTTTTATTTAATCAAAAAACTACATCTTGCTTTAGTACAATATCATTTCCTAAGATAATATATGTGTGGTCCTTCAGTTTTTGTTTGTTTTTACTCTTTCTGCTAAATAATAAAGCATAGCTTTGTGGATCTCATGTGGATTTCTTTGTTTTATGAGTTAATGTAATTTTTTGAGGTGCCAAATTTCATGACATTTGAGCACATAAATCATTTAGAAAACAATAGATCTCCCTAGAAATATCTAGGCTGGTTCCCATTTTTCATCTTGGGGAACTTCTTTCCCCATTACTATGCTAACACTTGGTTACATGAACAAACGTTCTTACAGGTTTCTTCCTCCAATGGTATAAAGTACTCAGTGCATTAAAAGGTAGGTCACAATGTGAATGCTTATATACTTTGGCATTGAGGAAGACTATGCCTTTCTATGCTATAACCCCTAGCAGTGTTTTAGTTGATAAATTTCTAAAAACGGAGCAATACATTCATGCTATGTCGCTTCAGACTTAAGGGACACATAACAAGCCTTTCACAGGCATGAAATTCAGTTGTCTTGTTTCTACTGCATGAATTATGTTTAGAAGCTGTGGAGGCACAAAATGCTTTAATGCTTTCTTTTTCTACCTTTATTTATCCCTAGGTGGCCACATTCACAGAACTGACAGGCATACTGAGAAATTGCAGAATCTATATGTAGAATGGCATCTTAAATATATGAAGTAGTTCTTTCTTTGTTAGGATTTCCACAGAAAATCTCCTAATTATTTTGGAAATTTGCTTAAGTTTCACCAAATATAGTATTAAAAAGTTCTTATCTCACTTAAATCTCCTGTCTGTAGTTTTTTTTTTTTTTTTTCTCATGTCACTTGAGAAAAGTTGGGTTCCAGTCATGTTTTTATAATTAAAAAGAAAGAACAACAGAAATAATATTACCCACAGTTCTCTTCATTTTTGATGATTGAAGCTTTCCAAGTCCTTTTGCTATTTTCTTCTGTCATAAAATTTGAAATTTGATAACAGTCAGGAATACTCCAAGGAAACTACATGGGTTGCATGATAATCCTAAAGCCTTGCAGACATTACTATAAAGTTTGTGGATCTTGAATTTAACTAGTTTATGTTCATTCTTTCTAGTTCTATAAAGAACAGAACTAGAGAAAGCAGATATAAATTATAATATGTTAAATGCATCCATTTATGCATTTATGCATAAATGCACATGTAATGAACTTTGACAGATTAATATATGTTTGTATAACCAACATTCAATCAAGATAGCAAATATTTCCATTACTGCAGAAGTCTCCTCATACCTATGTTCTGTCAGCCCTTACTCATTAGGCAACCATTTTTCTGATTTTGAATGCCATAGATTAGTTTTTGTTGTTCACTCGCTAAGTTGTGTCTGACTCTTTGCAACCCCATGTACTGCAGCATGCCAGCCTTCTATGTCCTTCACTATTTCTCGGGGTTTGCTTAAATTCATGTCCATTGAGTCAATGACACTATCTATCCATCTCATCCTCTGCCGCCCCGTTCTCCTTTTGCCTTCAATCTTTCCCAGAATTAGGGTCTTTTCATCTCTTCATATCAGGTGACCAAAGTATTAGAGCTTCAGCTTCAGCCTCAATTCTTCCAAAAAATATTCAGGGTTGATTTCCTTTAAGACTGACTGGTTTGACCTCCCTGCAGTCCGAGGGACTTTTGATCAAGAGTCTTCTCCAGCACCATAATTCAAAAGCACAATTCTTCAGTGCTCAGCCTTCTTTATGATTCAGCTCTCTTATCCATACATGACTACTGGAAAAACCATAGCTTTGACTATTTGGATTATTGTTGGAAAAAATATGTCTTGCTTTTTAATATGTTGTGTAGGTTTGTCACAGCTTTCCTTCCAAGGAGCAAGCATCTTTTATTTCATGGTTGCAGTTACTATTTGCAGAGATTTTGGAAGCCAAGAAAATACAATCTGTCACTGTTTCCACTTTTTCCCCTTTTATTTGCCATGAAGTGATGGGACAAGATGCCATGATTTTCTTTTGAAATGTTGACTTTTAAGCCACTTTTTCACTCTCCTCTTTCACCCTCATCAAGAGGCTCTTTAATTCCTCTTGGATTTCTGCCAATAGAATGGTATTTTCTGCATATCTGAGGGCTTATATTTCTCCCAGCAATCTTGATTCCAGCTTGTGATTCCTCTAACCCACCCTTTCACATGATGTATTCTGCATAGAAATTAAGTAAACAGGGTGACAATATACAGCCTTGACGTACTTCTTTCCCAATCTGGAACCAGTCCGTTGTTCCATGTCTGGTTCTAACTGTTGCTTCTTGACCTGCATATAGGTTTCACAGAGAAGGTATATGTTACAAGTAATAAAGAAATACCTAACATTTCTCCCATGGTGGTTGTGTTGTTTTACATTCTCATTAACAGTGAACTGAAGTTCTAACTACTCCAGATCCCTATTGATATTTGTTTGCTGTCAATCTGTGATCTTAAACATTCTAGTAGGTTCAGTTCAGTTCAGTCACTCAGTCATGTCCGACTCTTTGCGACCCCACGAACTGCAGCACAATGTTCATTGATGTGGTGAGTGATTTTGAACATGTGTAATGTTTGTTCAAATCCTTTGCCCATTATTTTAATGTGTTCTTTCTCTTTTTTTAACCATTGAATTACAGTATTTACTTGTGAACAGGTGTCTCCTGAACTGCAGGTGGATTCTTTACCAACTGAGTTATCAGGGAAGCCTGATAATCTTGATACACATTATCAGATTTATTACTGATAATATTTTCTTTTTATATGACTTGCCCATTTATTCACTTAATATTATTTCTGAGGAGCAAAACTGTAATACTGTTAAATTAATTTATCGACTTTTTAGTTAATTTATGGTTGTACTGTAAATTCCTTATATATGAACAAGTTTTCTGTTGAAAATGAGGTTACAGGTATAGTTTGCTTGTAATAACAAAGTTCCCTTAGGTACCCAGCTAATTGGGTAACTGGCCATGTATTGTGTTTGTTATATACTGTATTAGTGGCTCAGTTGTGACTGACTCTTTGTGACCCCAAGGACTGCAGCCCACCACCAGATTTCTCTGTCCATGGAATCCTCCAGGCAAGAATCCCAGAGTAATTTGCTACAGTGACTATATACAACGGTGGTGTAATAATGCTTTTCACAGAAATAATACAGAGAAAGCAAACACAAACATAGAGAAAACATTTTCAGTCTTACAGTGCAGTATCTTGAAAAGTACAATGGTACATTTCAGCAACTGGCATACAAAGGCAGACACTGAGTGAACAGGCAAAAGGTTGCTGACCGCAGGAGAGAGAGACAATGGAAGATGGTAGAGCTGAAGGACCGTCAGCAATAGGACACAGAGGGCAAGCTGCAATCTCACTTACACCTGATGTCGATGGCACACGTTCTCGTTCCCTGCTAGACTCAGTTCTATCTGTAGTAGATAGAACTTGATAGAACCATCCAGTGATGTCTGGGTAGTAGGTCTTTTTTCCTCTCAATATAAATGGCATGGTGACATTGGGTTGCATTCTGAATGGATGCTACAACCTTCGTGTACCATTCTACATTTTGGGGCCTGTGCCTCAAAAACTAACGGTGCCTCCTCAAATAAAGAACATCCGCTGGCCATTTCCTGGGTTGTGAATCTCTTTGTTTCGTCAGTTACTTCTTCTCCCTCTTGTCTCTCTTCATCTTGTCTTTGGGCCTCCGATTACATCAGGTCTTCATTACTCAGCCCCTCTTGTTGCACAGAAAGGACTTCAGTGTTGTAAGAATGAGAGACGTCTACCATCTTTTTGCCTCAGTCCATTCTTTCAATTATTTTCACTTTTGTGTCCATCTTTAACTCTTGGTGCTTCTTAGGAATACCACCTGCATCACCACTGCTTTTATGCTTGCTTCTGGATGTCTTGGGCTTGAAGTAAAGATGCTGTATTGCTGTACTCTATATAGTGCTTATGGTATACAGAAGCATAACCACTTGGAGAGGATCCACACATGTGACAATGTACGCCAGACATGTGAACTAACTTACGTGACTTGACATGTGAATTCACTTTGCATCTTTGAAAGTTCACGACTTGAAGGTTTGTATGTAGGGAAGTTACCATATATAAGATATATATTTGCTCACCCTGAGATCATAAATTTCTCTTCAATTTCAAATTCTATTTGTTTATTCACTTATCTTTTTACTCCATGTAAATCTTAGAATCAGTTTTCTAATTTCAACCCCTAAAAAATCATGCTAGAATTTTAATTAACACTGAGGTAAATCTGTAGAACTACTTGTGGACTATTGACATATTATACTATTGAGTGCTACATACTTCTACTTAAAAATCACTAGTCTTCCTAAATAAGATTTTGTTTTATTTTGTTTTCCAAAAGTTCTGTAATTGTTCCTTAGATTTATTTCTAATAATTTTTCTATAGTAGTGTAAAGCATTTTTTTAATTTAAAAAAATATTTGCTAGTTTTTAGAACAGTAGATTTTTTTTCTGATCTTATATCCTGAACATTTCTAAATTCACATTTTTTAAAAAATTTCACTTTTTAACATTTCACATTAAAAAAATATTTCATAAAAATTTGAAGCTAAGCAGTAATGTCAACCATCTAGCAATGACAGTTATCCTCTTCCCTTTCTGGTATTTTTAAAAATTTATTTTTCTTGCTTTATTAAATGAACTGGAATTCTGATACTAAAAAGAAGTACTAAAAGTGAGCATTCTTGTCTTTTTGTGATATAAGAGGCAAAGTGCAATATTTTACCACTAAGAATAGCATCAGCTATAGATTTTTCTTAATGAGCTTTGACAGGTTGAGGAAATTCTATTCTTATATTTTTGAGAGTTTTTTAAAATCATGAGTACTGACTTCGGTAAAATGCTATTTATACTTTTTATAAATCTATTGAATTTCTAATTTATCATGTGATTGATTGCATAAACTGCCCAATATTACAAAAAGGGGAACTACATAATCATTTTAAGCCTCAAACTCAATTTCTTTGGATATAATTATTAACCATGACTAATATTCTGGCAAACTTATTATAACTGCCTTTTAATCTATTTTCTGTTCAAATGCTAAAAATCTCTTTAATTCCTAATAGCAGAGTGAGTAGTTGGAGGCCTGAAGAATAATAATGGTACTTAAGGATAAATACCATCAATATTCCAAACAACTTATTTTTTAGGTGAGGGGATTGCTTTGTATCTTTCTTTCAGTTCCTAAGACAATATTTGCATATATTTTTTTCCAATTAAAATATTAGTTACATTCTACATGAAAACTTTATATTTTTCCTTCAGAAAAAAGCACCTTGGCTTTTTCCTGTTTGCCATGTCGCAATCACCATTCACTCCTACGATAGTTTTGCTGTCAATTGCCACACTTTACGATCTATTCATGGGAAATGGTAAAGAGCATTCTCCTTTTAAAAGGAAACTCTAACCCATTTACTATGTAATGAAAACCATCTGTGAGCATTCATAAAATTGATAAAACATTTGTGGGAGAAAAAATTAGCAAATTATATATCTGATAGGGGTGTATATCAAAATACATAAAGAAATCATACAACTCAGCAGAAAAAGACCAAGCAATTTGATTAAAATTGGATAAAGGAGCTGAATAGACATTTTTCTGAAGAAGACATACAAATAACCAAAAGGTACGTGAAAAGATTTTTAACATCACTAACAGTTAGGAGTGAACATATATTCAGTTCAGTCACTCAGCCATGTCCGACTCTTTGCGACCTAGTGGGCTGCAGCACGCCAGTCCCCCTGTCCATCACCAACTCCCGGAGTTTACTCAGACTCATGTCCGTTGAGATGGTGGTGCCATCCAACCATCTCATCCTCTGTCATCCTCTTCTCCTCTCACCTTCAGTACCACCTTCAAGGTTGGTGATGGACAGGGAGGCCTGGCGTGCTGCAACCCATTAGGTCGCAAAGAGTCAGACACGACTGAGCGACTGAAATGAACTGAACTAAACTGAACTTAAAAAATTAATTTTTTTTATTGAGAGGCTTATGGAAGCATGCTGACAGGAGAGACTGACTGAGGGGGAAACTGGGTCTTGTTCTGATGGGCAGGGCCATGTTCAATAAATCTGTAATCCAATTTTCTGTTGATGGGCTGTGTTCCTTCCCTGTTGTTTGACCTGAGGCCAAACTATGGTGGAGGTAATAAAGATAATGGTGCCCACCTTCAAAAGGTCGGCTGGTGCCCCCAACCCAGACCTCCGCCTGAGACTCCTGGACACGCACAGGCAAGTCTGAGTCAGTCTCTTGTGGGGTCACTGCTTCTTTCTTCTGGGTCGTGGTGCACAGAAGGTTTTGTTTGTGCCCTCCAAGAGTCTGTTCTGGGTTAATGACGACCTCCTCCAAGAGGGCTTATGCATACCCAGGTCTGCTGTACCCAGAGCCCGTACCCCAGCAGCAGTCCACTGCTGACCTGTGTCTCCACAGGAGACACTCACACACTCAAACGCAGGTCTGTCTCAGTCTCTGTGGGGTGAGCAAGGTTTTGTTTGAGCCCTCCGAGTGTCTTTGGTGGTATGGCATTTGATTCTAAACATGATTTTGAGTCTCTTACCATCTTGCTGGGGCTTCTCTTTTGTCCTTGGACGTGGGATATCTTTTTTGTTGGGATCTGACTTTCTCATGTTGATGGTTGTTCACCAATGAGTTGTCATTTGGGAGTTCTTGCAGGAGAAAATGAGTGCATGTCCTTCTAATGGAATATTTTAATCCATAAAAAGAAGATGGTGGTGGTGGTTTAGCTGCTGTCATTTCTGACTATTGTGACCCCATGGACTGTAGCCCACCAAGTTCCTCTGTTAATGCAATTCTCCAGGCAAGAAGACGAGTGGGTTGTCATTTCCTTCTCCAGGAATCCTGGCATTTGTGCAACGTGGATGGACTTGGAGGGCATTATGCTAAATGAAATAAATTGGATATAGTAATGTATGATCTCATTTGTGTGCAGAAGCTAAAAAACAAAACCAAAAAAAAAAAAAAGCCTAGACAACAAAAAGCCACAAATTCTTAGAAAGACAAAACTGATTGTTCAAAATGGAGGTTAAGGGATGAGGAAATGGTTGAAGAGATCAAAAGGCACAGACTTCCTGTTATGAGATGAATGAGACTGGGAGATCAATTGCACAGCATGCTGACTCTAGTTAGCAATACTTTTTGATTTTTTGAATATTTCTAAGACTTTGGCCACCTGATGCGAAAGCTGACTCATTGGAAAAGACCCTGATGTTGGGAAAGATTGAGAGAGGGAGGAGAAGGGGACGACAGAGTATGAGATGGTTGGATGGCATCACCAACTCAAAGGACATAGGATTGGGTGGACTCTGGGAGTTGGTGATGGACAGGGAGGCCTGGCGTGCTGCAGTTCATGGGGTTGCAGAAAGTCAGACACGACTGAGTGATTGAACTGAACTGAACTGAAGAGAGTGGATCTTAAAAGAGTTCTCATCACCAGAAATAACTGTAACTACATGAAGTGATGATGTTAGCTAAACTTGTAATAATCCCTTCACAATATATGCTTATATTAAAATATGTAGTAGACCTTAAATGAGTACAATAGTGGTGGTTTAGTCACTGAGTCTGACTCTTGTGACCCCTATGACTGTAGCTCACCAGGCTCCTCTGTCCATGGTATTTTCCAGGCAAGAATACTGGAGTGGGTTGCTATTTCCTTCTTCAGGGGATCTTCCCAACCCAGGAACTGAACCTGGGTCTCCTTCATTGCAGGCAGATTCTTTACCTACTGAGCTACAGGGGAGTCCCAGATGACTACAATATTACATGTCAATTATATCTCAATAAAACTGGAAACTACTGAAAATCCTCACAACACTTGAGTATTTTCAAAAAGGAAACATTTTATAATGTGTTCTTTTGAATAATCTCTTGATTTGCCATAATTTTAATTAGAATAATGAATTAATTTTTTAAGATAAGTTCAGTCCATGGGGTCACAAAGAGTCAGACACGACTGAGTGGTTTTTTAAAGATTTTTATTCTAAAATTATGTATATCCATATCTGTATACTTTCAGATGGTGTTGTGTGCTGATAACATTGTATTACAAGATGATTAGCCTTTGAAGAAAGCAGTTAGCTAAAATTTAAAGCGGTCATGCTTAGTATAAAGTCAATCTACCACAGTTTCATTAAAGAAAAAAATCACATATTAAGAAAAAAAAAAATCACATATACCACTCTCACAGATGTTTGGCAAAAGGCAAACAGCCAGATCTTGAAACGAAGTGCTTTGAATCATAGTTATGCATGTTCTTTTTCTTTTTCCTTTTTTATACTTTAGGCCTGAAACTGTATTCCCTTGCCAATAAGTTCAGATATGTTGTGTTGTGGGCATAACATGCTGCACTGCCTCCCTGCGTTCTATCTGAATTGAAATAAGTGCCACTTTAGGTGTCCAGTGGCATATCAAGCCCCATATATCTTGGTTGTCAGTTTTAAGTGCAAAATGGCAATCATTCTGTTGCCATGCACTCAAGCAGTTTAGTGTTTGTTATTTATAGACACCAGCCTACTCCAGGCAACCACAAAAAGTGGTTTCATGATACTTAGTAGTTCTTTGCAAATAAAGTGTTTGTTAAACTCTTTCTGGTCAGCTCACTAATAATCTTACATATTTGAAATGGTTCTGTACTGATTTGATTTTACTATAAAGAGGAACATCTACTTCTCAGTAATGTATGAGGCCAGTGAGGTTGGAAGGCAAAAGAATAAAACTTTATTTTTTTTTCAAGTTTTTCTTACAATTTTTTTTCTTGCAGAGAGATCAAATTGTTAATATTATTGGAATTTTTGTTTGATATCCTAGAATTGTCTTTCCTAAAGTATACCCCAAAATGTCCAGATATCATCTGAGAAGTACATGAAATTTGAAAATCCAAACAGACCATTTAAACATTCTAAATAATTTTTTAACATTTTTTTTATTTTGTAAAATGATTGTCTTCCAATGCCCCACTAGTTGCAAATCCCTGTCTCCTTTATAAGTAACTGTTTTCCTCTCCAAAAGGATTATACCATAAAAGTCAGAGTAATATTGAGTTTGCATTCCTCATGATCTACAATTTCACTCTGAGATGCTGAATAGAAGCTATAAAAATGAGTTGAACTGAGAAAATATAAGAATCACCACATGCAACTAAATCCCAAGTCTTTGGGGTAAGTATCTGAGTATACAAAACAGTATTTGGGAAGATTCTGCAAAGGATATACAAAATATGTCCGTACACAATTTTTCCTCATCTTATGTATATATGGAAATACCTTGTACAAGTGGCAACTACCTATATAGTTTAGGAGAAGTGATTAAAATATGTATTAAACCATGTTTATAATTAATTATTTTGCGATATGAGTAATCATGGTTAAGAAACTAGTCCTATTTGTTTATGGAATTTGTTAACTAGTTTATGCTTAAAATATAAGCATTTTTATTGGACATACTATTAAAATCAGTTTGAATGTACTGAATGTTTATGTGTTAACTGAACAATAGTGAAGAAGAGACTACTAATTTAGGTATGGGAAAAATTCATTTAGGAGAATTAAAGTTAAAATTCAAGTGAAATTTTTTAAACTTGTAAATAAAAAAGTTGGGAAATCTGAATGAATTTCCTTGGAGTCACGGAGACAACTCTTCCCCCAATAAAAATAGGAAGCTCTCCATGCCCAGTGGGCTCCTTTCCAGGTGCTTTTTGTTTCCTGCTAATTGATCTTTCTCCCATGAGTCCTTACTGGCATTCCCAAAGGCATGTATGACGTGACTTCGTCTACTATCGCATGGTGATTGTTCAGTTCTTGGAGTTCTAATGATGACGGTTATTTCTTTTGAGGTTTGAAAGACTATCAATTCTCATTATGCATTTAGAAGGTGAAAAAGATTAAAACCAATTTTAACATGCAGTTTTGAAATCTTAACTTTTGTAATAAGGATGTCAAACTAGCAGCTGAACTACTATCACAGTTGTCCCTCTAGTCGTCTACAGCATTTTTCTCCATGAGACTACAACTGCTTTGCCTCTCAGAATATCCAAATTTATGTTTCCTTAATTTATTTATTTTTACCAACTCTTGAGCTCTAAGATAGTGAAAACAAAACTCCACATGTTAATCACTGGGCATGTGAGTTCACTGCATGTGTGTGTGTACCAAGTCTTTTCAGTCATATTAGATTTGGTGTTTTCTTGCAAGCACATCTAAAGCAATTTCTCAAAATAGAAGTATTCATTTATAAATCTAAATACAATAGAACACCTAAATAAAGCCAAATTCTGAAGATGTAATATAGCATATGTCCATCTGAATAAAGAAGAATGGTCGGAGATGAAAAATTTGTTGTTCCATTTTATTTTCACTAAAGTATTGCTATTTTCCATCTCTGAAGTCAGTGTTCACTTTAACTTTATACCAAAAGTTTACATTATTGTGAACATTTGACAATTTGTAATTGAATGCTTACAGGCTAAAGAGGTTCTGCTCTTTCATTTGATGGATTGTGTCATGCCAGACTCTGGCAGTGCATTTTATTTGACCTTTCTCCTTAACTCCATTCATCTTAAATCCCTTGTCACATGAGTGACAGGCCATCATGATGTGATGGAACACAAAACTTCAAAAAGATGCATCACCTTGTCAGATAAATGTAGATCAAAATATTTTTTAAAAAATGTTTTGTGAGTTGGAGGAAACAGGCTGAATTTGACTGTAATGTTGAAAAGTAGTACAAACTTTGGAAATCAAAGATTGCTGTTGGAATAACTCTAATAATACTTACAAAGGAAAAATCAGAATTATTTGTATGATCTTTCTTATAAATTAGAAGTGAAAAGGTACAGAATTTTCTTAAGAAGGTTATTAGTGAGGGAAAATAATTTAACTAGATGTGTGTGCATCAACACATATACACAAACACACACACATGCCCAGAGTTTCACTTTGAGCATTTATTAAAACAAACAAACAAACAAACCCTTCTCTTTATAGGGAGATACACAAAGCTTCATTCATTTTGGGATGTGATACTGTCAGGGATTTGATACAGCTGAAGATGGGCAGCTTTATATTCCTTGAAGAGAAATCATCTATCTACTCACAGAACAGACATCGTCGAGGTGAAAAAAAGGAGTAGATGTTCTCATGGTTTGTAGGTCATTCATCTCACACCCAAGACTTTTTATTACAAAGTCCTGAAAGATTCTCTGCTTCGTGTGTTTATACCAATAGACAGAGGCCATTCATATTGTAAATCAATGAGCTAGTTTCTTATTTTGACAGGCTCTGTAGTGATTTAGTAGTGGAATATAAGCACAGAGGAAAGACATTGACCTGACACATTTTTATCCCTTCTCCTGTGAGTAAATTTTTTCTACCCATGGAAGAAAAGAAAAAATGCATGAGAAACAAAATAATCAAGTTAGAGATACTACAGCCCGGGAAAAGAAATGGAGAGAAGTAGCGACCTGGGTCCTCTATAACAAGATATGGACTTTGATAATATTGTTTAGCTATTATAAGGGTATGCAAATATACACACACATACAGATACATGTAGATACATACATACATTGGAATTAATATTCTATTTGTTCATTCATGTATTGATATTTAGTCATTCTAAGTCATATGTTGTATATTTTTAAATAATGAAGTCATCAGAGACAACACGAAATGACTCAACATCTCCAGAGTTTAACATGTGTGAATTATATATGAATATATATGCAAATATATGTATGTATGCGTGCTAAGTCACTTCAGTTGTGTCTGACTTTTTGTGACCCAGTGGACTATAGACCTCCAGGCTCCTCTGTCCATAGGATTCTCTGTTCTCCATGGGAATACTGGAGTATCCCTCCTCTAAGGGATCTTCCCAAGGCAGGAAATGAACCAATGTCTCTCCAGCATTGAAAGGTGGGTTCTTTATCACTAGCACTACCTGGGAAGCCCTCAGCAACCCCCTACCAAAATAATACCTGAATATTAATACTGAATATTGTGTGTATCAGATTAAAATGTAAAATGAAACTTGTAAACTATTTTGCTAAATTAGGGTGGTGTGACCAGATTGGATATGGATAGGGTAGAATTAGGGGAAAAGGAATAAGCAAAAAGTAATGCAGACTTTTAATAAAATAATGATGCATTACAGCAGCAGTAATGCAACTATACAACTTTTCTTTTAAGTGGCCCAAATAGTTCCATTACCACTGTGAATAAACGATTCACATTGTGGTTAGGAAAGCTTGTTTTAGCAATTGCCATGCTTAAGGGCTTTCACTAAACAATAATTCTATGGTGGTGACTTTTTGGTGTGTCTAATTGTCCACGAAGTAACCTTGAAACTGGCATTTCATGTCATTTAGAATTAAGACTTCAAATATAATAATAATAATATAAAATAAAAGATTTACAAGGCTGGTCATTCAAGAAAAATAAGGACTTTAAAATGTCAAAGAGCTTTATATATGTACACATACATATTAAAATAACAACCAAAAATATAAAACATTAAATAAAATTACCATAAAACATATTGATTTGAAATTACCTTTGCTGTTATAGATTTCTTTTTAGCAATCAGTTTTCATCGAGTTTATTATTTTAACATTCCTAATGCAAATGGCAGTAGCAAATGTTTGAAAAGTGAAAGTGAAGGCTCTCAGTCTTGTCAGGCTCTTTGCGACCCCATGGACTATATAGCCCGCCAGGCTCCTCCATCCACCGGAATTTCGAGGCAAGAATGCTGGAGTGGGTTGCCATTTCCTTCTCCAAGGGATCTTCCCAATCCAGGGATTGAAGCCAGGTCTTCCACATTGTAGGCAGACACTTTACCATATGAGCCACCAGCAATTGTTCAGAATTTGTCTAGTATTTTGTAAAGTATTTACATATTTGTTCTCATTGCCAAGAAGTAATTGACCTTTGTACATATGTTATAGATGTGCAACATTACCAAAGAACTCTGGCTTTGAAAACCTATTTATATGTTTGTGAGTCAGAAAGGAAAGATTCTCATTGTGAGTCCATCTGGAAACCAGTGCAACCCTCAGGATAGCCTGAGTTTTAGCTGGCCTCTGAGAATATTTACAAAGACTGATGAAATTTCATCATTACAGCTCTCAATGATTGAAGCCAACATATCCAATAAACCTCTATTGAACTTTGTGCTGAGGTTATGAGCATGATGCAGAGATAATTTGGAATAGAGTAGGCGTATTTTGTTTTGGTCATAATGAGTTTTTGGTCAAAAGAATGTGTGCTTTTAAAATAAGGGGACTGATTTTTCTTTCCAGTCTCATAAAACATAGAAAGCTGCTTATAAAATTAAGAAAAAATGTTCCAATATTTTAAGGATAGTCAACCTGATGAGGTAAGCATGCATCTATTGTTGAGGACTTTGAAGGGGGTGATATGTAATTGTTTTGGATATACGAATTGGAAAATTAGCTTTAATAATGTATAACTACATTTTGTATAGAGAGATATGTTAAAATTTCCTGTCAGTACTATCTTAAAATCTTTATACCAACATATTTAATAATTACATGATTTCTTAAGGGAAAGAGTTATTAATCATTTTCTATTGAAATGAGAAGGTAACTCGGTCTAGATACATGTCCCTATGATCACTGAAACATGACAGAAAATGTAATTTTCTATTTTCAGCTAAAAGCTTCTGCAAAAAAGGATTTTTTTAATCAGGAAAAATATTATGTTTAATCAGTTCTTTTATTTTAAGAATAATAAGGTTTGTTATTAGTCTTCTCTGGGGAAATGAACTTACTTTGTAGGATTTCAAGCAAATAAGAGTATTATCTGTAAAAGTGTCATTGACAAAATAGCTATATCTCTGCACATGAGTAATGAAGAAATAAAAATAAAATTGATAAAGATCTCATATAAGATTCTTTTAAAAGTCTGTGCTTGGTCATTGTTTATTCTTACACCCTTATAATGCAATCACAAATACTAAAATTGTTTGGCATTTAATTACTATTTTCACATTTATTTGATGATGTTGTTAGCTCTATCTATTCCACTAAACAATAAGACTTTTTTTTTTTTTACAAAACAGCTGAAGAACACCCTAATCTTCTTCAACCTTCCATACCAAGTAATCTACATTTTCTGAATGAAACATATATATATAATTGGCATTCATAATATTTGTTAGAGAAAATCATTTACATGTCCAACTTTCTAAGTCAGATGCATCTTTCTTATTTCAAATTTCAGGCATATTTCATATTGCTTATTCTAACATCTTTTCCTCACTTCCTGTCACAGACATGACCCTTAGTAGTCTAGCTAATCAGTTTTGTTTATGATCCCAATCCCAGTTGTCCCCAATCTTATCAGGGTCCATAATGTTTTAAAGTAAATTTCTCATTTATATCTGATAAACTACTTGTTCAGCGCTTTCAAATAATTTTATCAGCACCTGACTAGAGAAGCGTGTTGGTGAAAGAAAGCAAATCAGCACTTTGACAACAGAAAGCAAAGAGAAAAAGTCTTTGAAATGCCTCAAACTCAATGGCATAAGAGAATTCTAAAGAACGTATTTAAAGAAATCTAAAGAGTCAAAGGAAGTGAGTTAACATTTTCTGTTTATTTGGAAATGTTAACAGAGAGAAAAGTAAAGAAACTGCTTAAGATTCAGGAATTGGGAATGGGATATAATAGGACATAAACAGGTAACAAAGTTCTTGATGGGTAAGATTGAAATAAGAATAAAAAGCCAAAAGAAAGACTCCACACACGTGTTATGGTAGAAAAAGAATAAGGTTTCAATGACTTGCGATGATGGTGACGTAAGGGTGATGCATTCTAACACGGACAGCTCTCTACACAAGACAGAAAATAAAACAACTGATATTTATTGAACTTATTTAAGGCATAGTTCTGAGGGCTTTTCTTTCACTAATTCACTGAGTAGTCATAAAAAATCTGTGAAGTAAAAGATAATAGTGTTCTATTCTATAGACAATAAAACTTATAACACTTCCAAGGTCAACAAATCAGTTAATGACAGACCCAGAACCGAAAATGGCATGCATCATTGCGCAGCCCCGTTTCCCTTCAATTAAGAAAGAAAGACAAGTGTATGACCTGGGAATATCAATCAGTTCAGTTCAGTCTCTCAGTCGTTTCCAACTCTTTAGGGTCCCATGGACTGCAGCACGCCAGACTTCTCTGTACAATACCAACTTCCAGAGCTTTCTCAAACTCATGTCCATTGAGTCAATGATGCCATCCAACCATCTCATCCTCTGTCATCCCCTTCTCATCCTGCCTTCAATCTTTCCCAGCATCAAGGTCTTTCCTAATGAGTCAGTTCTTCACATCAGGTGGCCAAAGTATTGGAGTTTCAGCCTCACCATCAGTCCTTCCAGTGAGTATTCAAGACTGATCTCCTTTAGGATGGACTAATTGGATCTCCTTGCAGTCCAAGGGACTCTCAAGAGTCTTCTCCAACACCATAGTTCAAAGTCATCGATTCTTCGGCACTCAGCTTTCTTTATGGTCCAACTTTCATATCCATACACAATTACTGGAAAAAAACATAGCTTTGGCTAAACAGACCTTTATTGACAAATTAATGTCTCTGCTTTTTAATATGCTGTCTAGGTTTTTAGTAGCTTTTCTTCCAATGAGCAAGTGTCTTCTGATTTCATGGCTGCAGTCTCCATCTGCACTGACTTGGTGACTAACAATAAGAATGGCAAAGTGAAGTTGCTCAGTCATTTCCGCCTCTTTGCAATCCCATGGACTGTAGTCCACCATTCTCCTCCATTCTTGGAATCTTCCAGGCGATAGTATGCTGCTGCTGGTGCTGCTAAGTCGCTTCAGTCGTGTTTGACTCTTTGCGACCCCATAGACAGCACCCCACCAGGCTCCGCCACCCCTGGTATTCTCCAGGCAAGAACACTGGAGTGGGTTGCCATTTCCTTCTCCAATGCATGAAAGTGAAAGTGAAGTCACTCAGTCATGTCTGCCTCTTTGCAACCCCATGGACTGTAGTCCACCAGGCTCCTCCATCCATGGAATATTCCAGGCAATAGTATGAGTGGGGTGCTATTTCCTTCTCCAGCAGATCATCCTGACCCTGGGATGGAACCCTAGTCTCCCACATTACAGGGAGATGCGTTCCCATCTGAGCCACCAAGGATAGCAAAGCTACAGTTAAATGGTGCAAACTATTCTATGGCAACTCAAGAAAAGATATCCATCTCCATGATCTCAGAACTGACTTTTGAAATTAAGCAAACTTAAAATAGGGCTTCCCTGATGGTGCTAGTGGTAAAGAATCTGCCTGCCAATGCAGGAGGTTGTATCCTAAGAGTTGTGGGTTGGATCCCTGGGTTGGGAAGATCCCCTGGAGGAGGGAGTGGTGGCCCACTCCAGTGTTCTTGCCTGGAGAGTCCCAGGGATGGGGGAGCCTGGCAGGCTGCAGTCCATGGGGTCACAAAGAGTCTACATGACTGAACTGATTTAGCACATACACAAAATTAAAATAAGTGAAAAAATAGTGTGATGGATAGAAGGGCTTAAAGTGTTCTAAGGTTCTAAAATTATTGAGTATAGAAAGGAATAAGTTTATTTTAAGAACCCATTTTTAATACATCTTAGAATATAATGTCATTACACAGTAATCTCTTGAGAATCCATTAAAGGAATAATAAAAATAACAAAATAATTATAGTCTTTTTAAACATATGGATACCAAATGGCAAATTAGCATCTGAAGATCTATTGAATCTCAATAGTCACCAAGTAAATATGATTCTATTCCTAGATACATACTCAAAAGAAAATATTTCTTTCTGTGTACGTGTCTGTGTGCTTCACCAAAACCACACTTACAAGGATAGCAAAACTCTCCCAATAACCTGAATTGGAAGCAAGCCAAATATTCATCTACATTGAGATAAATACATGCACTGTAGTATAATCATACAAAATTTTATAGACAAACATGAGTGTGAGCAGTTTAAAACCACGTCTCACAAATACAATGACGAGTGACAGAAGGCAGAAACAGTGCGTGCTACCCAAATTCATTTACATACAGCTCAAAGTAAAAATTAGTCTATGGCGTTAGAAGTCAGCGGTTACTTTGTGAATGAAAACAGTAATGAAAAAGGGTTTGCACATAGACTGTAAGGTGTGGTAAGACTTTATTTCTTGATCTGTGTGCTAGTTAAGCAACTGTTCCATCTGTGGAAAACCATTAGGCTGTGTATTTGTGAACTGTTATTTATATGAATGTATTTTGTGAATCTTTTATTTCTATTAAAGGTTTCCATAAAATGAAATTTTCTAGATGGAGTTAGACATAGTGAAATATATTCCTATTTTTTTCCCAGTGGCAAGACATGAACAGATTCCTAAAAGGACATTGTTTACTTTTAGTAATACTATCAACAAGAGATAGTCAATTATCTGTACCAGTTTTATTATTCAAATTTTTATTTATAAAATAGGATTTAGGAATCACATTTTAGCTTTATGATCATAAGTTGAGAAAGAAAGTGAGCCTCATGTGCAAGCATGGCCATCGGTGCTAGAACTTTTTAAAACCTATGTACAGATTTTTTAAATGTTTCATTACAAAAGTTGTGTTCATCTGATTGACTGTGAAAAGAGAAAACACATTTTTAGCCTCAAATGATCAAAGCAAAGAGCACATGCTGCTTTCAAGTAGTAGTACTAAAATTAAAGAAATTTTCCATCTCATCTTCAGGGTAATGAGTCTCATAAAAAGGCCATTTTTCCTCTATTAACATTTACATATTTTATTTTCAGAAGAAAAACTCAGATTTCTTTCTTTTGGAAAAATGCAATTTGATTCTTAATGTTTTTAGTTGATTCTTAAGCACTAATAATGAGCATGAAACAAAAAAGTTACCTTTAGTATATATTTATTGCTACATAAGAGTAAGTCTTTGTAAGTAAAAATATAAAAATGAATGAATACTCAGAAAGTTTCCTGGAATTGGGTATAGTTTCTAAATTCTTTACCTGAATGTAGCACATTTTAATTCTACACTGTTTTGAAAATCAGCACAGTTTTAGTTTTCTAAGAAATTTTGCTGTCACTGGAAATTCCATGGCAATTTTTGGCAATTAAGATCTATGAATTTAAAAGTTCCATTATGTTGCCTGAGAATTCAGAGTTTGCAGATATTGGTTAAAGGAAGGAATTGTACCATAATTTTATAAACTCTTCTATCTGTTTTCTCCTTCTCTTCCTTCCCATAAGCCATACTAGCCAAAAGAAAACTGTGGACTGTTTTTTGTTAGTCCTGTCACCTAGAAATATGAAAGAAATAAATGATACATAATTTTATCATAGAATCATTTTGTAAAAATGCAAATTTAAATAATTTCGAAGCCGCTCTTATGGATGGGGGAAATGTATCGATAACTATCTCTGAGGGAGGCAAAATAACAATCTTCCAAAGATGAGCTTGTGAATATGTTGCAAAACATGCAAACAGAAGGTGACCTTCTGGATGCCATTAAGGTTGCAAAATTGCTAGATAAATTAATTATCCTGGACTATTTGGGTGGGCAGAATGTAATCGCCATAGTACTTGAAACTGCCCAAAAGAGGTAGAAGAAGAGAATCAGAGGAAGAGATGTGAGAACAGAAGGATTGTAATCGATGTGGTGTGAGAAGAACTGGACATTTGCAGACGAAGAAAGAGGCCCAGAAGCCAAGGAATGCGGGCAGCATCTATCAATCAGCTGGAAATGTCAAGAAAAGAAACTCTCCTTTAGGCCCTCCAGAAGGGAACCCAGCCCTGCCAACACCTTAGTTTTAACTCAGTGAGAACTGTGCTGAATTTCTAACCTACAGAAATATAAGATAATACATTTGTGTTGCTTTAAGTTACCGCATGTGTAATACTTTATTATATCAGCAGTAAAGAAAACAAACAAACAAGCTAAAACACTTCTAATGAGCAGTATTTTCCAAGCAACAAAACAGGGATGGTGTTACAATCAGTTCCTCCAGATTTCATGGGCATGGACTAAGCACCAAAACAAGTGTTCAGCAGATTTTATACAGCTGGGTAAGGAATCTCAAACTTATTCCAGTTTATAAAATACAAAGCATGCTTCCACCAGCACATTTCTGTTGGAAAGCAGAAGAATACGCGTCACTGTGCACTGTGGGGATCTGGCAGAAGCAAGATCGGTTCCAACCAGAGCTCCTAATGCTGTCACTGAGGCCTGAAAAGCACCTGCTTACACATCGTCTGCTTTAGTACCTCTGTCTCTGCTTATTGGGCAATGTTTCAAATAGTACATTTTGTGCCATTCCAGAGCAACTCTATACACATTCCCTGCAGATCAAGCTCTAAGAGCCGAAGGTCACTGTGAACTAGCAATAACTTAGAGGTGTTTTACTGAGAGATCTAAGGAAAAAGATTAAGCTATGAAATATGATTTGAGATGCAGTTAGTCCCTGCTATTGATAATGTAAATGAAGACTCAAGTAAAGGACGATGTTGAATTCCCCTTTTGCTGATGCCTATGATTGTATTCTCAGGATACAAATAACAACAGAGAAAAAGAATCTATCAGAGTCAAATATGTTAGAAAACAGCTTAAGCTCACTCCTGCCAAAGTTGGCATCAGAATTGAGCTGTCTCTGGTACTCAATTGCTAACAGCTGAAATGTAAACCACAGAGAGAATAACTTCACACAGAGATACTGAATCTGTAAAAATTGTTCATTCATGAATTGGCAAGAAATAGATGTAAGAGACAGAGTATATAGACTGAAATTCCAATGTGGGAATCAATAATTACTGAAATATAATTTTAATTCAATTTGTTCCCAAAGTCTACATACAAAATATAAAAAAGAAGAAAGAGATTAAGTTCATTCACATGCAGTGTATGAATCACTTTCAAACAAGGAGTATTAATTTTTCTACTAGAAGCCAAAGTATGATATGGTCACTGGATTAATTGGATCCTTACGAAATAGATCAGGTTGTGTAGCCTGCCTTAGTGATTTTTTTTTTTCCTATGCTTTTACAGTCAAACTAGCAAGGCAGAGGTTGACTGACTGTTTGGATAAAATATCAGAATGGAGTCTTCGCAAACCTGAACTTTTCCAGGTTCAAAACACTAGGGAAGTGAAAGTGACACTTATGTATTTTATAACTTATTTTCACTGTCTCTGATTATTTCAGATTGAATGGAGCTATGGAAATATGGGACCTTCTGGCATCTCATGACTGATGAACTATAGCTCTGATTTTTATGATGATTGATTTTATTTTTCAATTGTTTTGATTTCTGAAAATTTAAACACCCACTTAGCATGAAATTGATCATGGTTATTTGTCATGTAGAAATTCTGACTTAGATTTATGGAATTGCTTGACATATTTCAGACCTGCTTGTACATGAGAATCCCTATTATTTTGTTCATATATGAATTTGAAATGAAACAAGAATATTTGCTGTTAGATTAGCATGAGAAGGGCAAGTTCTTATTATTGGCACCACCGATTTTGGTGACAAAAAAATACTGCAGTTTATTACGTTACTCCCAGAAGAATGTATGTGTATATATACCTATACATATATATTTATTTCTCCCCCCTCAAAATAGGCCCTTCTAGCAATATCACATTAATTTAAGAATGACTGTTCTTTGGGTATGAGCCATTATCAAATGATCGAATAAGTTTTTAAATAGTAATTGCACATAATAAAAAGAAAGGCGAGTTTATTCTTGGACCCAGCTGGCTAGCAGGCATTTATTATCTGTGATATTTATATATGTCAGTGTGAGTTCATCACATCTAAAAGATTTTTCACTTTCACCTGACATAGTCATAGAAATTTTAAGCTGGCGCTGACCTAAGACGTAACCTTGCTTAACTGCCCACCTAAAGTGGAAATTCTCAGTGTCCGTATCTCTGACAAGTGGTCACTCATTATGTGCTTCAACTACTACATGTTAGGACACTCCGTGCTCTGTGATTCAGATAATTTCATTGTTGACTAGACCAGTTTTCTAACGATATTCTCCTGTATGGTGAGACATCTGCATCTGCTTAATGCTTATCCATTGGCTCTGTTTCTGTTTCATCTTAGAGCTCTAACTCTGGTAGCTGTTAGCATATTCCTCTCCCTTTGTCTCAGCTTCTGTTACTCTTAATCCTATTTTTGCCCTTTAGACATATCCTCCAAAGCTGTTGTGTGCATTGCTCGCCATGTTTTGGATACATGCTGACTTTTCAATAGACTTTTAAAACTTTGGTTTGAGAACATTATTGGATTTTTCCAAAGTAGACAGACTTCAGGGTTAGATACTGGCTTTCAGTCTTTCAAATTCTGTTATTCCACTGAAGACCATGATTTGTATTATTATTTAAATCGTCTTGTTTTCTTGGGCCTCAAGTTAGACTTTGGGTTTATTTCATTTTGTTCTGTGTGAATTTAGTATTCAACCTGACTGCCCTCTGATTCCAGAATCGCTTCCATCCCAGCCCCATATTATTTGCAGTTGACTTTTATTTAAACGTGAATGCAACATTTCACAATTTTCAATGTCACGGCATGTTATTGCACTAATTTTAAAATTATCTTATGCAATGCAGAGGTAGTTATTCCTCTAGCATAGTATAATCTTTTCAAGGTTGTATTCTGAGTCTTCATCCATGTCATTTATAAAAAAAAAAAATAGTTTTACAACAATGAGCCCAGTGACTGGTTTCTGTGGCATATTTTAAGAAGCCTCTTTCCATTAATCATCATACATAATGTAGTATTTCCTTGGCTTGATATAAAGTCTTTTTGTTACTTGAATAAATGTTTCCTGAAGCAACAGACAATATCATTAAAATTTCTAGGCTTTTTCTCATCATACCTGTTCCAAGTCAAGCATATTCAGACATGTCCAGTTTCTTTTAATACTCCCATTTTAGTCTGAAGGACATGCTATACCCTAGCAGAATACTGGAGTGAGTCACCATTCCCTTTTCCAGGGGACCTTCCCAACCCAGGGATCGAACCCAGGTCTCCCGCATTGCAGGCGGATTCTTTACCAGCTGAGCCCCAGGGAAGTTAAGTAATCATTTTATTTTCTATTCTAGATGTCCTAACGCTATTATTTTTGATTAGCACCATTTTATAAAATTTTATCTTTGGAGATGGACACTTCTTCCATCTTTTGCACATAATATTTTCAAATATTGTCTTTCTGCCAAAGTAAAGAGCTTTAGAAGCAAGGAAGTTATAATAAGTAACTAGTTGCTATTATAACTCATTGCCAATTCTGTAGCCTATAACAGAAGTTCACAAATATACCTATCTTAAATATAGCCAGTGGTATTGCCATGATGTTGGTGCTGTGTCATTTAATTTGGAAACTCATTCATAGTTATATAGTCTTAAGTTTTCTGGATATTTATATTTATGTGATTATATATGCTTCTCATGTCCAATTTTTCTATATAGTCTTTTTGTAATTAAAAATATGTATATTTTCTTGGAAATAATACAATCAAAAGACCAATTTTATTATGTGGGAGAACCAATAAAGTCAATTAAAAGTCTAAATGAATAGACATGAAGACAAGGCACAATAGATAATCAATGGATTTTACAAAGATTCTTATGTTTAACATTTTCAGATAACAGTGTATTCTGAGTCTATAGGATTTTTTTCCCTCAGTGACATTTCCATTTCATTATTTAAAGTACAACTTCTTAAAATAGTTTGTCAGGAAAAGACTGTACTTATTAGTATTTGATGAGGCTTCCCTGGTGGCTCAGTTGGTAAAGAATCTGCCTGCAATGCCGAGACCCGGGTTTCATCCCTGGGTCAGAAAGACCCCCTGGAGAAGGAAATGGAAACCCACTCCAGTACTCCCTTGCCTGGAGAATTCCATGAACAGAGGAGTTGGGCTTTCAGTCCATGAGATTGCAAAGAGTCAGACACAACTGTGTGAGTAACTTTTACCTTCACTTCATTAGTATTTGACTCTTGTTAAACTCTGGACAATACAGAGATTCAAAAGTGACTAATACTTTCTTCATGAGTCCTAAAATATACCTGGATATCTATACAAACAATAAAGCAAAGCAGTATAACTATGGTTGAATATATGTGTAGTAATAACAATGCTATGAGAGTTCAGAAGAATATAATATTTGAATATTATAAACAAGTAATTATTCATGTAAGTGTTATCCCTAGTGTCTTTTCAAAATTCACGCTTGAAGCCCTAGCCCCCAATATCACCGTGCTGGGAGATGGTACCTTTAGGGGATTCAGTTCAGTTCAGTCACTCAGTCATGTCTGACTCTTTGCAACCCCGCGAATTGCAGCACAACAGGCCTCTCTGTCCATCACCAACACCTGGAGTTCACCCAAACACATGTCCATCAAGTTGGTGATGCCATCCAGCCACCTCATCCTCTGTCGTCCCCTTCTCCTCTTGCCCTCAATCCCTCGGCACCAGAGTCTTTTCCAATGAGTCAACTCTTCGCATGAGGTGGCCAAAGTACTGGAATTTCAGCTTCAGCATCAGTCCTTCCAATGAACATCCAGAGCTGACCTCCTTTAGAATGGATTGGTTGGATCTCCTTGCAGTCCAAGACACTCTCAAGAGTCTTCTCCAACACCACAGTTCTTTGGTTCTCAGCTTTATTCACAGTCCAATTCTCACATCCATACATGACCACTGGAAAAACCATAGCCTTGACTAGACGGACCTTTGTTGGCAAAGTACTGTCTCTGCTTCTGAATATGCTGTCTAGCTTGGTCATAACTTTCCTACCAAGGAGTAAGCGTCTTTTAATTTCATGGTTGTAATCACCATCTGCAGTGATTTAGTTAAGGTTAAATAAGGCCATAAGAATGGAAACCTAATCCATCGGGACTGGTGTCCTCATGAAAAACAACAACAACAACAACAACAACAAAACGACGATATCTGTTCTCTCTCTGCATATACAGAGAGAATTACATATGAAGATGCTATGAGAAGGCTCCCTTAGAAGCACAAGGGAAAGACCTCACCAGTAACCCACCTTGTTGACACCTTGCTCTTGGAATTATGGTAGACTCTGGAGATGTGAGAAAATAACTTTCTGTCTTTGGAGTAACGTAGTCTATGGTATTTTGTTACAACAGTCTGATAAATAGGTGGCTATTAGTCTGCTTTATTAGCAGACTAATAAAGTAGATGACAGCAGTTCGCTTCTACCGTACAAGTCAAGTGGGGCTCCTCATCTTCATTCGAATGTTTGAGTCCTTCCACAGTTACAATGTGATATGAGAATAAATGCTATAAGGAGTAATAATCATGATGAGATATTTTGAGAACTTTGGGGAAAAGTGACCTGAGTTATGAATTCAACCAGTTGGATTAATATATGGCATATGCTAAAGTTTTAGAGTATGGCTTTAACTTCTCTGTGATACTTAAAGAATGCCCTAGTTCATGTACACGCTTTCAGAATATATACCAAGAACCTAAATATAAAGCACATACTAAAAAAAAAAAAAAACAACCCCAAAATAAATGAATAAACCAAAATAGAACCCTGGGAGATGAAAGGAAATTTGCTGAAAGCATTATTGTTATTGATGTTATTTATGTCAGTTTTCCTTTTAGTGGCTATTTTTCAAAAGATAAAATAAGTAAGCATATATTTAATTTAAACTTTGTTTTAACCCATGGGAGCTTCCCTTGTGGCTCAGCTGGTAAAGAATCTGCCTGCAATGTGGAAGACCTGTGCTCAGCCCCTGAGTTGGGAGAAGGGAAAGGCTACCCACTCCAGTATTCTGGCCTGGAGAATTCCATGGACTACAGAGTCCATGAGGTGGCAAAGAGTCAGACATGACTGAGCAGTTTTCACTTTCACTAATCAATGCATATCCCAAATAGTGAAAACAGGTTTTCACCTCTACTTATTTTTCTCTAGAAAATAATGTCAAAACTAATAAAGCAAACGTTTGTCTTATAATTGGAAGGAAGTATCAGCATAAATTCATTGTGCTCCTAACTGACATTGCACAACAGTGTTAGACTGGGCAGAGCAGTGGGAAACTGTAATAACAAAACAGAGAATCAGAACCCAATCTAGACAATAGATGGAGTAGAGAACAGTGACACGGATTGCATCTCAGTGTTGGCTTCATGACGTCTGGGTCAGAGGACAGAGACTTCCTCCCAAACCTCAATATCTGAGAAAACATGATTTCACAGCAAGAGTGAAAGTACTGCCACAAGGCCGAACAACAGAAGAGGACGCCTCTTGCCCTCTAGTCAATGAGAACAGGTCTCTGGCAAGAGAGAAGTGTGGATTTTGAAGAATAGGAATCCTTTTCTAACTTGTGGGCTTGGGCTACTCCTGAACTTCCTGCTGTGGTTCAAGCTGTAACCCTCATGGTTCTAGCGCTCGTTGGTTCTTTCTTTCTTCCTACCTCAGTTAATCCTTTTCTCTTCCCTTCTTCATCAGTATTATCCTAAGTCTCTGCTTGGGATTTTCCAAATCTAGAAAGCATGTAAATGAATCTGACTCAGAAGGAACTCTGATTCTGGTGGAAATGAAAGAAGAGGCGACAGGAGAGGGCCACTCATTTATGGAGAGTCTACCTTATGTGCCTCTTTCTGTTCCAGTATCGCAACAGTGAGATTGCTCCTTTATACCATTTTCATAGTTTTTAGAAAGCTCTCAAATATTGGAGATAAGTAAGGAAATTATCTTTCAAGTCAGATGACAAATGCATCAGCAACTTTAAGACTGTGCGGATGTTATTAGTGAGATGTAGAAGAAAGACACTCAGTGAATTTAGGTATGTCTGTTGGGGATCTGGGAGAACTGAGTGGTCACAAAAGGCTTGGTGGAAAAGAAGATAGGAACTTAACTTTAAAGAACAGTAGATTTAAATTTGGAGAAGGCAATGGCACCCCACTCCAGTACTCTTGTCTGGAAAATCCCATGGACGGAGAAGCCTGGTGGGCTACAGTCCATGGGGTCGCTAAGAGTCAGACATGACTGAAGCGACTTAGCAGCAGCAGCAGATTTAAATTGAATGGTAACATGGGAAATGGTGGTCTGGGCACACAAAGCTGTATTTGCAAAGTCAAGTGCACTTCTAAATTTACTCAGAAATAAGGAGAAATGGAGAAAAACAGTGTAGGAGAGAAATGATGATAAGTCCCCAAGCAGTGGTAGTGTGAACAGTAGCAGCACTTTGAGAGAAATCTGAAGTGACTAATTTTGTGCCCAGCACAGCCGCTTTTACAGAAATAGAAAAATGGCACTTACAAAGCCATGCTTGGTGATTGGCCTGTACATTTACATATCGCATACATGTGTGTGTATATTTAATGATGAAGAGGGAGTAGTTGGCATTTGTATTTCATAAGAGCACATTGCTTTTAGAATAAGATGCACATGGGTCACAAAGAATCGGACAGGACACGGTAAGTTCACTTTCACTTGCAAATGTTCTGCTAGCATGCAAAGCATATTAATGCTTTACATAAACATATTGCTGTCTGCTCGTGCACCATCAGTTCAGTTCAGTTCAGTCGCTCAGTTGTGTCTGACTCTTTGTGACCCCATGGACCGCAGCACGCCAAGCCTTCCTGTCCATCACTAACTCCCAAAGTCCACCCAAACCCATGTCCATTGAGTCGGTGATGCCATCCAACCATCAGTCTTTCCCAGTATCAAGGTCTTCTCAAATGAGTCAGCTCTTTGCTTCAGGTGGCCAAAGTATTGGAGTTTCAGCTTCAACATCAGTCCTATCAATGAACACCCAGGACTGATCTCCTTTAGGATGGACTGGTTGGATCTCCTTGCAGTCCAAGGGACTCTCAAGAGTCTTCTCCAACACCACAGTTCAAAAGCATCAATTCTTCAGCACTCAGCTTTCTTTTTAGTCCAACTCTCACATCCATACATGACCACAGGAAAAACCATAGCCTTGACTAGACGGACCTTTGTTGACAAAGTAATATCTCTGCTTTTTAATGTGTACCATACTTCCACTTATATTCTGCATACTTCCCACAGGAATCATGGTCTTCATACTGTGCAGGCAAAATGTTCTATAAAGTAGATTTCTATAACATTAAATGCATTTTCTTTACATAATACTCTTTGTTACAAACCAAATTTTTAAAGAGTAATCTTATCTAGTTGAAACTAATCTAAAGTAAAAATGGTTATAAATTATTTACTGGGATATGTTTTTGCTATCATTTAGGAGAAAATTAATCTAACACTCTAAAAATATAATGCCACAGCCAAACATCACTCCCTGTTTCTGTTTTAGTTGTGTGGAAATTCTCAGTTATTTAAAGAAATTGCTATGTGCGTTAATTACAAGCTTTACCAGTAGTTGTATGAAGTATTTTAGTCCCAGAAAGGAATTCTGGCTAAAGTCCAGTTGCTATTTTAACATTATATTAATATGCTTCTTCATGTTGCAAAGTGAGGGAGAGACTTATATGTGCTTTCGTTTAGGAATATGTTTCATTCTACTTATTTTTTTCTCCTTGATATTCACTTCTTAATTACAAACTATAATTACATCATTGTATTTTTAGATATTATTGCATTAATTTCCCAATATTTTTTCAATGTCCTTCAAGTAGGATTTTTAAGCAAAAGTTTGTGTTCTCCTAAGACTTTTATTCTTTGATTGCCTTCTAAAATTTATTTTATCATTGTGTTTCTCTATGTTATAAACATGCTCAAGACAATCTATCTCTTCTTCTAGTATTTGAATCATTGCTCTTTTGTGACATGCACGTTTAATTGAAAGTCCTTTTGTTTTCTGTCAATCTCATTGCATCACTTGCCATTTGCCATTCTGGAACACAGTATACAAAAGTTCCTCTTTATTCTGTTTTCATCTACAGTTCACTCCAAGTATATTCATAACACAGTACATCTCTCTGCCTTTAAAACAACTAGTCAAACCTATAAAATAGGCCTTAGTCTTGTCTTCCAACACCAAAGATATTGCATAGTTTTCTATTCTAAGTTTTTGAAAAAATGCTAAGAAATACTGAGCCCAGATATAAAGGTCATGTAGCACCGTGGATACAGATACTCAATAACAATGTGTCCTGAGTCACACAGGACAGAGAATCAGGGACTGTGAGAAATTCTGACTGAAACCTATAAAGCATGAGCAGTGTGGATATAGACAAAAACACAGGTTTTCTCTTTCCTCTTCTGCTGATGCATAAGCTTAGTGAGTCAGAAAAATAGCCATGTACTTCATCACGGTGAAGTGAAGTGAAGTCGCTCAGTCGTGTCCGACTCTTTGCGACCCTGTGGACTGCAGCCTACCAGACTTCTCCATCCATGGGATTCTCCAGGCAAGAATACTGGAGTGGGTTGCCATTTCCTTCTCCAGGGGATCTTTCTGACCCAGGGACTGAACTCAGGTCTCCTGCATTGCAGGCAGATGCTTTAACGTAATCAATACAAATTTTTGTTGAAAATCTTTTATGTCCAGAGCACTGTTTCAAATCCTTGGGGATATAAAGAATTATAAAACACAGATCCTGCTTTTAAGTATCTTTAATTTAGATGTAGAGTCATTATGTCTATAATATATAAAACATGCTTTTTGGATCCATAAAGAAGGAAAGAGATATTTCACTTACCATAAAAAAAAAAAAAATTGATTGGAAGCTAAACTTTCTACTGCTGCTACTGCTAAGTTACTTCAGTCGTGTCCAACTCTGTGTGGCCCCAGAGACGGCAGCCCACCAGGCTCCCCGTCCCTGGGATTCTCCAGGCAAGAACACTGGAGTGGGTTGCCATTTCCTTCTCCAATGCCTGAAAGTGAAGAGTGAAAGTGAAGTCATTCAGTCGTGTCGGACTTTTCACGACCCCATGGGCTGCAGCCCACCAGGCTTGATGAGTTCCAATGATGCTTTCACTTTTCTTTGTTCTGCCCTGTTTCCTACTCCTTTATTTAGGAAAAATCTTGAGGTTTAGCCATTATCAGACTGGGCTATAATGTTGTAGGGAAGGAAATTCCCCTAAACATGCACACATGCTAAGCACAGCTACAACATCTTTCAATAAAGTCACAATAACATCCTCTCTGATCAGCAGGAGCAGTTCCATGCAGATAAATTATGAACAATCCATGGAGCAATAAATAGCATTAAAGCGCTCTGTTTCTATGGGCACAGCACAAGCTGGTTCCCTCTGTCTTGACCTCTTGGGCTTCCTGGTGGCTCAGGGGTCAAAGGATCCACTTGCAGTGCAGGAGGCGCCAGTGTGAGCCATGGATCAGGAAGATCCCCTGGAGAAGGAAACAGCAACCCACTGCAGCATTCTTGCCTGGGAAATGCCATGGGCAGAGGAGCCTGGATGAGTCCAGCAAAACTTAGCAATTAAGCAACAATAATCTTTACATAGATATACTAGATTAGATGTAAGATGAACATAAGCAAAATAAAATGATACCTCCATAATACATTAAAACTATTTTTAAAGAGGGGTTTGATGTAAAACTATAAAATAGATTGAAATGTTGGTAGATATTCAGAGTATTGATAAATATTTAGAATGCTTAACTTGAAAAATATGTGTACTAATTCATGCTCTTCATGTATAAGAGTATTTACAAGTCAATAAACAGAATGAGCGTCTTATAGTATTAAATGAAAGAATGAGGAGGTCGCTTTGGTAGGAAGATCCGAAGTTTATAGCTTTTTATTATCTCTATCTGATTACATGCATCTACCTGTAGCTATCTATTCATCCATACATATGCATGGCTCTAAAGCAATTTTTGAAGATGTATATAGCTTGCATTTTCTTTATTTTCTCCTGTACTTTGTAACTTTCTACAAAAATGATATTGATGTTATTAAAACAATCAGAAATAGTGTGGTAAGTTTGTGTGTAAATTTCCATAGCCTTCTCAAAAGCTATTTGTGCCAAAATATTTCAAAAGACATATTAAGGAATAATGCTCTGTGAACCCTTTATTTCTATAACCCCTTCCTAAGGAATCAGTCAAAGACATATCAAAAGTTATTCCCACAAGTAAATTAATATCATTATAATCAGCATTTATTATAAACTTTTGGAAACAATCTGTTCATCAACAATTGGAAAATACTTAAAAATATTGTTTGAAATAATTATGAGGTAGAATATTATGCAACAAAATACATCATATTTGGAGGTAGAATATTATGCAACCAAATACATCACATTCGGAGGTAGAATACTATGCAACCAAATATATTATATTTGGATTAATATTTAATGTCTTGAGAGAAAGTTTATAGTAAAAGGATAAATAAATACAAAGACTATATAACACATACTGACTCATTCAAAGATGCACATTTAGGCACACATAGGCTTTATATGTTGGAGAAGGAAATGGCAACCCACTCCAGTGTTCTTGCCTGGAGTATCCCAGGGACAGGGAAGCCTGGTGGGCTGCCGTCTATGGGGTCGCACAGAGTCGGACACGACTGAAGTGACTTAGCAGCAGCGGCAGGCTTTATATGTCCATAGAATAACACTATAAGTAAATATATTAACATAAAGATTATCCCAGTAGAATTTCAATTTTATGATTTTATGTTTTATAATATCTCACCATGAAATCATATTGCTATTACAGTCAGATAAAAAGATAAATGGTACATAAACTGCGGCTAAATGTCAATCTGTTTATCAGGTTTATAGTAATGGATACAAAAACTGATAGGGTATTTTTCACACTGAACTTTACACAAAAGTGGAAGTAATAGAGGAAAAAGTAGAATAGAAAATGTAGTTAGTTCTCTGTGGGTGTGTAAATTTCTTAACTACCAGGAAATGCACTAAGCAGGCAGCTGTGGTTAGAAGATAGACTCATAATTTAGGAATGAGGAAGTTGGAAGCTTCTCAGGAGTCATTTGACATCCAGCAGGACTAGATGAGCTAGATATCCTATTGTCGTGGGGCTGAAAAGTAGCCCGGAGGAAGTGATCCTGAGTAATTTCCATGTGCTGTGTTTATGCTGCGGCCTGCCCGGAGAGTTTGTCTGTAAGTACTGTTGTGTCTTGGGTGCCAGCAGTCTCGCTGGGCTATGCGTGCTCCGGAATGCCAGATTCACAGATTAGACACACTGGGTACATATTGAGCTTTGATGAGGATTTCACTAATTATGCTATCTCAACCTTATGTAACTACCAAGGGAGTTCAGGAGGGGGGGAAAAAAAAGCCCTGTTTGTTTCCATAAATACCCAAAGAACTTATGCTCTCATATTCTTAAATGATTTCCAGGTTTTTAACAGTGCGATTTTGAGACTTACCAAAAGTCAGTGGACAGGAAAAGACAGGAAGTAAGGAAGGTATATTTTTTCTAAATGTCCCAAGTAACAAAACATATCCAATCTGGCTCTATTATTATTATATATTTGAGTGAGAAATCAGCATGTAATTTAACTGGCCTCTATGCTTCTATTCAGACCCTGACTATCCCTTGCCCACAAAGCAACCACATGGTTGAAACCATGTGGTTTCATTTTGAAACCAAGCACGTTCTCTCTTGCCCCTACTGTAAACTTCCAATAGTATATTATACTTCACAGTACCTACTACACCACAAAGATGCTCTACAAACAGGCCCCTCCTCTCTCCATCCTCACCTTGCACCACGGTTCCCTCTCTGACAGGACTGAACCAAAAGCTTTTGCTGACTTCTCAAACACTTCAGCTCAATCCAACCTTAAGATTTTTGTACCAGCTATTCCAGCTGAATTAAATTCTATTCCCAATGACTTTTTTATGGAGAGTTCATGCTGTGGAGAATGTATTCTAACCTAAGCTTATATGTAATTCTCTCACAATGTTTTGCTGACCATCCCATCTGAACCTTGCTTCTCAGACACTTCCTGGTTAATCACTCTAGTTTTATGCTGGATCTGTGAAATTACGGTTTGTATATATCACATTCCCATTCAGTCATTACATTCTCTGTGTCTAGTTATTGCTGAGTACATAGTAGGGTCTCGGACTTCCCTGTAGCTCAGATGGTAAAGAATCCACCTGCCGATCCAGGAGACCTGGATTTGATCCCTGGGTCGGGCAGATCCCCTGGAGAAGGGAATGGCAACCCATTCCAGTATTCTTAGCTGGAGAAGCCCATGGACAGAGGAGCCTGGCGGGCTACAGTCTGTGTATTCACAAAGGGTTGAACACAACTGAGCGACTAACCCTACTACTAGTAGGCACTCTCTTGCTCTCTCTCTCTTTCTCTCTCTCTCTCTATATATACATATGTATATATATATATATATATATATATATATATATATATATCTCCAATTGTGAAGGTTATTTCCAGTGCAAAATAGCAGTGTCAGAAACAACACCTATGGTTTAAGGTTGCTGTTGCAGGTGTAGAGAACATGTGAAATAAGCAATTATTATCTAGACTTTTCACCTAAGCCATGTTACCATACAATTGTTAACTGAGAGTTGGCGAAAGAGTGCTTTTATCTGAGAAACATCAAAGAAAGGACATTTCACATTAGAAAAGGATCTAATACAGAGTTAAGGAAAAAGGAAAACATGCATACTCATATTGGATGTAATATCATTTAATCATCAAAAGAACTCTGGGATATTTGAAAATATTTTTATCACTGTCTCCTGCTTATTTAACTTAAATGCAGAGTGTGCGCATGCATGCTCAGCCGCTTTAGTTGTGACCGACCGTTTGCAACCCAATGGACTGTAGCCTGCCAGACTCCTCTGTCCATGGGATTCTCCTTGCAAGAACACTGGAGTGGGTTGCCATGCCCTCCTCCAGGGGATCTTCCCAACTCAGGAATGGAACCAGCGTCTCATGCACCTCCTGCAAAGCAGCAGATTCTTTGCCGCTGAGGCAAGGAAGAAGTCATATATGCAGAGTACATCATGCAAACGCTGCGCTGGATGAATCAGAAGCTGGAATCAAGATTGCCAGGAGAAATATCAAGAACCTCAGATACGCAGACGACACCACCCTAATGGCAGAAAGTTAAGAGGAACTAAAGAGCCTCTTGAAGGTGAAAGAGGACAGTGAAACAGCTGGCTTAAAATCCAACATTCAAAAAACTAAGATCATAGCATCTAGGCCAATACCTCATGGCAAATAGGGAAACAATGGAAACAGTGACAGACTTTATTTTCTCGGGCTCCAAAATCACTGCAGATGGTGACTACAGCAATGAATTAAAAGACTCGGCTCCTTGGAAGAAAATCTTTGACAAACTTAGCGTATTAAAAAGCAGAGACATCATTTTGCCATCAAAGGTCCAGATAGTCTATGGTTTTTCCAGTAGTCATATACAGATGTAAGAGTTGGACTACACAGAAGTCTGAGTGCCAAAGACTTGATGCTATAGAACTGTGATGCTGGAGAGGATTCTTGAGAGTCCCTTGTACTCAAACCAGTCAACTTTAAAGAAAATCAGTCCTGAACATTCACTGAAAGAACTGTTGCTGAAGCTGAAGCTGCAGTACTTTGGCCACCTATGTGAAGAGCTGACTCATTGGAAAAGACCCTGATGGTGGGGCACATTGAGGGCGGCTGGAGAAGGGGGTGAAAGAGGATGAGATGGTTGAATGGCATGACCAGTTCAGTGGACATAGGTTTGAGCAAACTCTGGGAGACAGTGAAGGGCAGGGAAGACTTTCATGCTGCAGTCCATGGCGTCACAGAGTCAGACACAGCTGAATGACTAAACAGCAAATCAAATACTGGAACTAAGACCCGCAGAAAACAAGGGGCAAGACTGATGACATTATAGCTATTGATGGAAAGATTATTTAGTTCATATTCCTCTAATTCAAAATCAATTTCCATCAAACCAGGTTAGAAATATCTTCATAAAATAGTTTAAAAACAACAAACCTCTTCTTTAAAATCAAGCTCTTAATTAGAACCCCAATATGTAGAAGGACTTTTTGCTATGGCTTCCATAGAAAACTGAATTCCCCCTTCTGAGCTTCTCACATATTTTCTTTGTATATTTTCATGTGTTCCTATAGGTTTAATCAGACCTTAAAGGCTTAGATGTCAGTCTGTCTTCGAAAAGTCACTCTGCCTCCTGGTCTCTGTATGTTTCTATGTTGGTTTATTGACTTCCCTCAGATTTAGTTAGAGGAAGAACATGGGGGCAAGGATATGGCTGAGAAGAGGAAATTTGTTTTCTAGCTTTATTTGCTCGTGCTCTTTTGTAATACTTTTAAATGAGCTGATGTAAGTGGTGCTACATGATTAGTTTTGTAGTTAATTTTCAGTTAATGGTATAAATATAGTACTATTGCACCCTCCACATGCTGATCAGACACATGACGCATGCATACATATATGAATACATACATGTGTACATGCAATAGTCCATTCTCCTTCCCCGGTTTATGTTCCCTAATTATTCCCATGAATTATACAGGTACAGTCCACGGAATTATCCTATATTATATATTATATTATATATACTGTACTGTCCATGGGATTCCCCAGGCCAGAATACTGGAGTGGGTAGCCTTTCCCTTCCCCAGGGGATCTTACCAACCCAGGGGATCTTCCCAGGTCTCCTGCATTGCAGGTGGACTCTTTACTAGCTGAGCTACCGGGGAAATCCAATTATTACCTTAGTTTTTTTTTTTTTTTTAATTTTCTTTTGATATGCCACTTACTGAATCAAAGAAAATTGGAGAATAAGGAATATTTACCTCCTGTAACAACCAAGAGGGATGCGAGCTGCAGGTCAGTGCCTGGCATAGGCAGCTCAAATGTGATGCACACGGTTAAGATGTAGTTTTATGCCCTGACTTGGGGAGTTAGGACAGTGGAATGTGGTGGTAATCTTCAGGGTTGTACCGGAGAGGGAATGACCGCTCCAGTAGAAGGCCAGGCGCCAGGCTGGGCTGCATGTCACCACCATCTTGACACAAAGGTTCGCCTCTTCACAGCTGTTCTCCTCCTTGTGCACAGACCTTCCAGGCCTCCTCGTTCTCCAGCTGTTTGCTAGCCAAGGAAGACCGTATCACGGGCTGGCTCAGGAACTCATGGCATCAAAGATGCAAACCTCAGCAATGCAGTTGTCCTTGCCTCTATCCAGGGTGCATTTTCCCCAGTTAAACCCTCCAAATTATCTGATCGCAACCCTTTTCCAAAGAAGCAGCTACTTGTATAACTTTCTCACAACAGCACAAGCATCAAGAAAATTTATATCTCTGTCTTACATATTATTGTTGTTCAGGCACTAAGTCATGAATCCAGTATGAAAGCACACAGATATAGGTAGTGTGTTCTGAAGTTTTTTGACCATGAATGAGTTTTAATATTCTAGTAGTCTGAGAAAATAAAACTCTGTGATATATAATATATACTAGCATTACAAAGGTGATAGAATATGGTTCTACAAATAAATAAACTGCTGAAAATTATTAAAGATCTGATCATTTGCTATTTATTACATTAGAAAAAGATATATCAGAGTAATATCAACTCATCATATTAAATGCTATATATATTATCACTTTAAATATTTAACAAATGTATATTGAAATTGCATAATGTAGCAAATGATATCACCAAATATCAAGTAGAGGTCAGCAAATGCTTTCTGTTAAAGGACAGATAGTAAATATATTAACCTGAGAGCTATGCAAATTCTGTGATAACTATTCAGTTCTATCATGCAGAGCAAAACTAGCCACACAAAATATGGAAGGAAATGAGTGTAGCCAGTTTTATATAAAATTGCATTTTCAAAAGCAGAAAACAGGCCTTATTTGGTCCAGGGACAATAGAAAGCCAGTCCATGGACTTAGGTTTATTAACCAAGTTGTTGACTATGCAATGGCTGAATACTATCTGGTGTCCATACATCAGTGCAAGGAAATAACAAGCAGAGTATTTGTTCAAAGAGGAATTAATGGTGCATTCTTTGATATGGAGACATTTTCCTGAAAACAGATTGAATACATAAAAGTTAGAATAATTTTAAAGGTACATATGATATTTTACTCATGGCCTAAAATATATTTTAGCTAAAACTGTAATTATATAGAAATTTATTTCTTTTTCTTTCTTCCTTCCTTCTTTCCTCCTCTATTTTTCCTTTACTTGCTTTGATTTTCTTTAAGTTTAGTTACTATTTTTTTCTTTTTAAAACCTTTTAATAGCATCTTTCAGAATGCAATTCTTTCCAAATATAGTTTAGGAAATTCTTTTTGAGAGGAACTGTGACAACAGTGCATCTTGTTGTAGATAATATTAAGTGTTGCTGTTGTTCAGTCTCTCAGTCGCGGTTCAATTCTTTGCAACTCCATGGACTACAGCATGCCATGCTTCCCTGTCTTGCACCATCTCCCAGAGTTTGCTCAAATTCATATCCATTGAGTTGATGATGCCATCCAACCATTTTGTCTATTTTATAATAATAGATGTTTTTATTTTCAGTGGCTGTAGTCTACAGATAATTTTCTGAATTACCTATTTGCCATTACTGAAATAAATTATTTCTTCATATATTAGTCAGTGTAGATGCTAGTTGAAATAACTCAGCCCTGATATAGAAAAGTAAATTTCTTATAAAAATATGATGTTAAAAATTTTTTGAAGATTCAGTTAGTAAAAATAGTAATTCCTTACAACCAGTAAATAACTATTATCTTTGATCATTTTCTATGTTCTATAATTTCAAAGTTTGGAAAATTTACTCCTATTCTATTTTGACACAATATTGAAGTATAATCTTGAGCAGTCCCGAACTGATTCAAATATGTTTGAGATTTAGTGTTATTTGAGGTCTTTCTTCACTTGGGATTTATCAGTAACAGAACAACAGCAAGTCAAAAACCCTTTAGGTAAGTCTCCTATATTTACCAGTCTCGAAATAAAGCTATTTAGGTTAAGGTGCTGGGAAATAGTCAGAATGCAGGAAATCTTCAGAAACCGGACAGGAAGAAAGAACGAAAGAAAGAAAGAAAGAAAACAAACACAAAACAACTCCATAATATTCCTTTCATCACCCAGGAAACAAATCTTTCATCATGATGAAATACCATGGCATCAAATTAGACATTTTTTTTTCTCATATGCTGTCCATTCAGTTTGGTTTGTAAAAGAACTGATGAAAGAATTATGAGTCACGCAGTTGGTTGTGATGTTTTGACAGAGCAGGGAGACAAATAAAGAACATGAAGCATGGTTGTAGCAAATCTAGAAATGCAGTCTTTTCCAGTGGTTTGTTACTCATAAAAGTTTGAAACCACATGGAGCCAAATTACATCCCCATTAGTCAGAAAATAAAACACTAGGTACTTCTGAAGCAAAGAGATTTGTAAGATTAGTGAATAAATGAATGAAATAAATGATTGACCTAAGTGCAGTTATTTGGCACCTTTTTTTTTTTCTTTTACACTTACTAAATTATTGCTGTATTTTATACATACAGCTTTTGTGAACATACACATACATATATACCAATACGTGTGTGTGTGTGTGTGTGTGTGTGTGTGTGAGGTACGTTGCTTCAGTCGTGTCCGACTCTCTGCGGCCCCATGGACTGTAGCCTGCCAGGCTCCTCTGTCCATGAGATTCTCGAGGCAGAAAACTGGATTGGGTTGTCATTTCTTCCTCCAGGGGAATCTTCCCAACCCAGGAATTGAATCAGCATCTCTTAGTTTTACTGTATTGGCAGGAGAGTTCTTTACCATATATATCTCAACAGGTTAAACCTTTGGTTTAATACTTTAATGTATCTTCAAATCCTTTAGGCAAAAGTCCAAACTGTAGTCACTAGTGTACACACAGTATGTTATTTTCTGTTGCTAACATTCAACATCTTTTCCAGGGAAGTACCTACTTATCATAAGTTAAACAGCCTAATAGCTACCTTTTGGCCGAAACTGTACAAGGCACCATGCATTCAGTAATTCCCAATTCTATACATATACAAACAAAACAATACAATATAGTGTCTTGCCAAGAATGTTATTATATTAACTCTTTAAGGAAAATGCTAATACTTAATTCTTGCCTCAGTGTCCAGGACAGTTCACTGACTGCATTCAGGGACTTGGAGTATGTTATGCATGGAGAAAATGAACCACCCACCAGAGACAACTGCAAATGTATTCTTTTATCTCAGTGCTATAGAAATATTTCAGGAGCTAAAGAGTAGCAAAGTGGACGCTAACTTGGTTCAGTCGTGTCCGACTCTCTGAGACGCTATGGACTGTAGCCCCCAAGGCTCCTCTGTCCATGGGGTTCTCCAGGCAAGGATACTGGAGTGCGTTCCCGTGTCCTACCCCAGGGAATCCTCCCAACAGAGAAATCAAACCCGTGGCTCTTACGTCTCCTGCTTTGGCAGCAGGTACATACCACTAGTGTCATCTGGGAAGCCCTAGGAGTCAGACAGCCCCAGGTTTTCCACCTGGATCGCTTTCTAACTTTGTGATCTTAGTCAGACTACTTAGACTAGGTCTCATTTCCTAACTGTGTAAAAGGGGATAACAACACCCACAGACTATGGTTTCACACATACTTGTTACTGCCTGATGAATAATAGAGGTTATTATTATTGTTATCAACTGGATTTCACAGATTTCTTATTTATAGCCATATGAGTAACTTGATATAAATCCCTTCCCTGAAATCTCTATTGAAGATCACCCTAGCAGAAGTTCATCAATATCTTAAAAATAGCTGCTGTGCATTTATTAGGTTAAGAGGCTCATGCTATATTTAGAAGCTTGTTAAATGCCAACTATATTTAGAAATTACATCTATGTTTCTTAACTTTTTCACCTGCTTGGATATGAAGATACATATTTCTTAAAAGAGTTTAAATTTTGAAATTCTCTTATATAGAAAAATCCTTTAAAAACACTCGAACTTTGGACTTAGATCATATAGGTGTTTTTAACATTAATTTGAGTGGTTCTTTATGTTCATGGGGTCACAAAGAGTCAGACACGACTGAGCGGCTTCACTTTATGTGTTACTACTTGTCTGTCTTAATGACAGAAAATATAAAAGAAGGATCTAAAACAATCTCCTAATTAATAGAAAAAAAAGAATGACAAATAAAACCCTAAGAAAAATTTCCTGTATACATCTTTTTCTGGTGTGTCTGAAAGAAGTTGAATCTATTGTTGTTCAGCCACTAAGTCATGTCCAACTCTTGTAACACCATGAAATAAGACACGCTAGGCTTCCTTGTTATTCGCTATATCCAAGCTTGCTCAAACTCTTGCCCATTGAAACAGTGATGTCATTTCATACTCCGTCTCCCCTTCTATTGCTCTCAGTCTTTCCCAGCATCAGAGACTTTTCCAATAAATTGACTCTTGGCATCAGATAACCAAAGTATTGGAGCTTCAGCATCAGTCCTTTAAATGAATATTCAGGGTTGATTTCCTTATGGATGGACTGGTTTGATTGCCTTGCTGTCCAAGGGTCTCTCAAGAGTCTTCTCCATCACCACAATCTGAAAGCATCAGTTCTTCAGTGCTCAGCTTTCCCTATGGCCCAATTTTCACATGCGTGGATGACTACTGGAAAAGCCATAGCTTTAACTATCTGGACCTTTGTCGGTATTAATACACTATCTATATTTGTCTTAGCTTTCCTTCCAAGGAGCAAGTTCAGGTCAGTTCAGTCACTCAGTCGTGTCCAACTCTTTGTGACCTCATGGACTGCAGCATGCCAGGCCTCCCTGTCTATCACCAAGTCCTGAAGTTTACCCAAACTCATGTCCATTGAGTCAGTGATGCCATCCAACCATCTTATCCTCTATCATCCCTCCCTCAATCTTTCCCAGCATCAGGGTCTTTTAAAATGAGTCAGCTCTTTGCATCAGGTGGCCAAAGTATTGAAGCTTCAGCTTCAGCATCAGTTCTTCCAATGAACACCCAGGACTGATTTCCTTTAGGATGGACTGATTGGATCTCCTTGCAGTTCAAGGGACTCTCAAGAGTCTTCTCCAAGGGCAAAGCTGTCTTTTAATTTTGTGGCTACAGTCTACCATCCTCAGCGATTTTGGAGCCCAAGAAAATAAAATCTATCACTGTTTTCACTTTTTCGCCTTCTATTTTCCATGACGTGATGGGACTGTATGCCATGATCTTAGTTTTTTGAATGTTGAGTTTTAAGCCACCTTTTCACTCTCCTCTTTCACCCTCATCAAGAGGCTCTTTAGAATCTATTTTGGCTACCAATATTTTTTCTATTATTCCATAATTATTTTTATTTAAAGGTTCTGCTTGACAGTATTTCCCTTTAAATATAGTCTTGTGATTGTCCTTATTTATAATTATGACAATGAATATTATTCTTCAGAGCTACAAGATTTTTGTACATTTCACTCCTACATAGAATATTTAGCATTATAACTAAATATTAGCTATTGGGATAATAGCTAATATTTACTAGCATAATAGTAAATTAGGATAGAATGTCTTGATTTAATTGTTTAAAGAAGTCACAAAATTTTGTACACAAAACCAATACAATTAATAAAATAATATTTCACAAGAAATAGAAATTTTATTAGTGCTTTATCAGTTTAATTCCTTATAAAGCATTTTAAATGTAAATTGTAAAACCGTCTAAAACAGTGTCTGAATATAATGAATATAATTCATACTTAAAATTGATGTTTGCCAGTAATGATAGTCAAAGGGAAACCAAAAGCAATTTGTTGATTCCATGCAATTAAAATCCATTAAAAAAACAATTAATTATTAAGTATCTCTTTCTCAATACAAAAAAAAATTGATATGGCTTTTCTGTATTTGTGTTTTGCTTCTTTTCTAAAATATTTACAGTGACTTCATAAGGAAACAACCTATGATCAGGAAAAGCATAGAGTTTTTATATGAATAAAACCAGTCATCTTCTTTGGTCTACAATTAAAAATTACACGAAATGAGAAATAACAATATTTCTAGATAATTAGAAAAAATCATCTTAATAAGCAGTCTAACTCCATGTTTCACCTGTTCTCTAGGTAAGACCGCTCCTTTCCTTAGTTCAGTTCAGTTCAGTTCAGTCGCTCAGTCTTGTCCGACTCTTTGCGACCCCATGAATCGCAGCACACCAGGCCTCCCTGTCCATCATCAACTCCCGGAGTTCGCTCAGATTCACATCCATCGAGTCGGTGATGCCATCCAGCCATCTCATCCTCTGTCGTCCCCTTCTCCTACTGCCCCCAATCCCTCCCAGCATCAGGGTCTTTTCCAGCGAGTCAACTCTTCGCATGAGGCGGCCAAAGTACTGGAGTTTCAGCTTTAGCGTCATTCCTTCCAAAGAAATCCCAGGGTTGATCTCCTTCAGAATGGACTGGTTGGACCTCCTTGCAGCCCAAGGGACTCTCAAGAGTCGTATATCATAAATACTTATTTGATAAAAAGTATGTATTTAGTGCCCACTATTATTTAAATTTATATGATTTGAAAACCCCACATGGTTTTCAAGGATGACTAATCATAAAGTAAATCTAAATTTTTCCTTAAAAATATGAAGTGATTCAGTTATTATACTGTTTCCTTTGTGAGCATATTCTTTGCTAGTAAGCTACTCTAGCATTTAAGTTTTTATCATTAATAGTCTACATTTTTCTGAAAATTTAAACCTAGATATGAGTCAGAAAAAATCCACTCTTTAAAGACTTTTCATATGACATTAATGCACAGAAAGGATACTGAAAAGACTGTTGATAGGTTTAAGCTCTAAGTTTAAGGTGCTAAGTTTATTTACTCTTTGCTTCATTTCTTTACACTATAACTGATAAAAATATGTATTTCACATGTCAATCAAAGTTTGCCTTTGAACTGGCAATATGAAATTTATTTTGAATGCATCTTTCTATATTAATGCAATTGTACTGTCAGTAAAATGCTTACCAAATTTGAAAAGTTTCTAACAATAGTTCCATAAACTAAGAAAATGATTCCATAGCGTTCTAGCAGGCAATACCACTGACATATTTAATGTGGTAATAGCTTTAGCTTTACATTCATTTAAAGAAATCGCATTTTCCAACCATTGTGTATAGTAAACAATTGAGCAAGCTGCAGACATAAAAGATGTATGCTAAAAAGGGGTTTTCTGTATGCAGTCCATTAGAAAATAAATGATCTTTACCTCAATATAGGTTAATTGCATTCACTTCAGTTCAGTCTTCCCTGGTGGCTCAAACGGTAAAGAGTCTGCCCACAATGCAGAAGACCTGGGTTCAGTTCCTGGGTTGGGAAGATCCCCGGAGAAGGCAATGGCAGCCCACTCCAGTATTCTTGCCTGGGAAATCCCATGGACAGAGGAGCCTGGCGGGCTACAGTCCATGCGGTCACAAAGAGTCGGACATGACTGAGAGACTACTACAATTCAGTTGAGTAGTTCAGTCGTGTCTGACTCTTTGCAACCCCATGAATCACAACATGCCAGGCCTCCCTGTCCATCACCAGCTCCCGGAGTTCACTCAAACTCATGTCTAAAGAGTCAGTGATGCCATCCAGCCATCTCATCCTCAGTCGTCCCCTTCTCACCTGCCCCCAATCCCTCCCAGCATCAGAGTCTTTTCCAGTGAGTCAACTCTTCACACAAGGTGGCCAAAGTACTGGAGTTTCAGCTTCAGCATCAGTCCTTTCAAAGAACACCCAGGACCAATCTCCTTCAGAATGGACTGGTTGTACCTCCTTGCAGTCCAAGAGGCTCTCAAGAGTCTTCTCCAACACCACAGTTCAAAAGCATCAATTCTTTGCTGCTCAGCCTTCTTCTCAGTCCAACTCTCACATCCATACATGACCACTGGAAAAACCATAGCCTTGACTAGACAGACCTTTGTTGGCAAAATAATATCTCTGCTTTTCAATATGCTATCTAGGTTGGTCATAACTTTCCTTCTGAGGAGTAAGCAAGCGTCTTCTAATTTCATGGCTGTAGTCACCATCTGCAGTGATTTTGGAGCCCCCAAAATAAAGTCGGACACTGTTTCCACTGTTTCCCCATCTATTTCCCATAAAGTGATGGGGCCAGATGCCATGATCTTTGTTATCTGAATGTTGAACTTTAAGCCAACTTTTTTCACTCCAAGGCCAAATGATATTTTCTCTCAAGGACAAGAGCTTAGTTAAAGAGGCCAAGGTTCATTTTGTTAGTTAAATGAAAATAAATTGGTGACAACTTAAGAGTTATCATCTAAGAACTCACAGATAATTACTCAAATTTTAAAAGGAGATTAAAAGTACTATAAGAAAAGATATCTCTTTCAAAAGTACAACCCTAGTACCACTTCTGCCAATTGTATCTGTAAACCATTAGACACAGACACAAACATATATTTGATGTTCAGCCAACTTGCTCCCTTTCTACTTCTGATGTATTTTGTATTCATTCCATTTGCTTTATGCTTATAACTTTCTAATCATTAAATATTTTGACTATTATTTGTGTTTATACACATGCATGTATGTGTGTATGGAAATAAATCACAAACTATGAAAAATCTTCCTGGGAATGTGAGTAATAATAAATGAGTATTGAAACTCAAATTCTTCCTAAAGTGATCGCAGTGTGTTCAGTCACTCAGCCGTGTCTGACTCTCTGCAACCCTGTGGTTTCCAGTCTTCCAGGCTACTCTTTCCATGGGATTTTCCAGGCAAGAAACTGGAGGGGATTGCCTTTCCTCCCCTACAGGATCTTCCTGACCGAGGGACTGAACCCATGCCTCCTGCATTCCTGCATTGCCAGGTGGATTCTTTACTATTGAGCCACTTGGCATATCTATTATAATGCAATTCTATATAAAAGGAAATGAGATAAATGCATTAAAATTGCTCTTAAACAGAATAGAAGGACATCTTGAGTAAAGACAGAATGTATGCTGAGAAAGGAGAAAAGTCTGGAGAATATGGTGTATAAAGAAGACTTACTGAATCATTGACATATGGTGAATGTAAAGAGAAATATTTGGAAGTAAGTCTAGAGATCTCTAAATGTAAGCTAAAGAGAAGAGGCTCTGAGAAGCAACAAGAATCACTGAAGATGCCTGAGCTGAGGATACGCGTGATTAGATCTATAATTTAGGAAGATGTGTGCCATCCACACCCATAACGAGTTAAATTATATAGACCTTAGAGGTAGAAACTACATTGTTCTCATTCAGTCTCAGTGTTCAAGAAGAGAAATACCAATTAAAGTGAGTTCATTTGCTCTAAGAAGGATAAGAGGAAAAAGAAGGAGGAGGAGAAGGGAAGGGAAGCTTAAAAAAGTGTGGAAGAAAGGATCCAGACAAAGTGAAGAAAAAGGCACTTTCTTTTTCAGGAGTAGCATCCAGATCCAACAAAGCCAACCTGGTTAGCATTGTTTGTGGGTGTTCAGTCGTGCCTGACTCTTTGTGATCCCATGGACTATAGCCTCCAGACTCCGCATTTCCCCGGCAAGAATACTGGAGTGGGTTGCCATTTCCTATTCCAGGGATCTCCTTGAGCCAGGGATGAATCCCACATCTCCAGGGTCTCCTGCGTTGGCAGGTGAATTCTTTACTATTGAGCCACCTGGGGAGACATGTTGACATTAGGTTCAGTTCAGTTCAGTCACTCAGTCGTGTCTGATTCTTTGTGACGCCATGAACTGCAGCACGCCAGGCCTCCCTGTTCATCACCCACTCCCGGAGTTCACTCAAACTCACGTCTGTCGAGTCGGTGATGCCATCCAGCCATCTCATCCTCGGTCGTCCCTTCTCCTCCTGCCCCCAATCCCTCCCAGCATCAGAGACTTTTCCAATAGGTCAACTCTTCACATGAGGTGGCCAAAGTACTGGAGTTTTCAGCTTTAGCATCAGTCCTTCCATTGAACACCCAGGACTGATCTCCTTTAGGATGGACTGGTTGGATCTCCTTGCAGTCCAAGTGACTCTCAAGAGTCTTCTCCAACACCACAGTTCAAAAGCATCAGTTACTCAACGCTCAGCTTTATTCACGGTCCAACTCTCACATCCATACATGACTACTGGAAAAATCATAGCCTTGACTAGATGGACCTTTATTGGGAAGTGATGTCTCTGCTTTTCAATATGCTGTCTATGTTGGACATGACTTTCCTTCCAAGGAGTAAGCGTCTTTTAATTTCATGGCTGCAGTCACCATCTGCAGTGATTTTTGAGCCCAAAGAAATAAAGTCTGACACTGTTTCCAGTGTTTCCCCATCTATTTCCCATGAAGTGATGGGACCAGATGCCATGATCTTGGTTTTATGAGTGCTGAGCTTTAAGCCAACTTTTTCACTCTCCTCTTTTACTTTCATCAAGAGGCTTTTTAGTTCCTTTTCACTTTCTGCCAAAAGGGTGGTGTTATCTGCACCTTTCAGGTAATGTTAACATTACCTGAAACTAAATAGTTTTTGTTGCCTCGAGATCTTATATTGTGGAGAATGCTATCATCTTTGAATTCAGTAATAAAATATATCAAGATAAAAAATAAATATCTCAAAGTATGCTAAGGAATCATAAACTGTTCTCCTCAAAGTTAACAAGTGATGTGAGAATAAATTGTCTTCTGAAGCAAAAGAAAAGTAAAACAAAAGTAAATGTGGGAATTATATCTACCTGGTATTTCATCAAATCATTGGCATTTGGAGGTTTGTGGTTAACATGTTTCATTGCTTGTGTCCATTCTGTGCCTGGATTTTCTTCAGTTTTCCTCTAAATATTGCTTAAGTAATTATGGTCAGCTAGTTGAATGGTTTTGAACCCAAGGAAGGAAAAAAAAGAAATTAATACCAGTTGTTTAAAAGAATCAGACATGACTTAGTGATTAAGCACAAGAGCAATGCAAAATGAAAAGATACTTCTAAACTAACAAATATAGACGGCTCAAACAAGCTCAACTTGAGAAAAATAAACAAAATCCACCTATTTCATGATCAGAAACAGTCAGTTCCCAAACATGGAGTGAAAACTTATTACTCTTGCACATTATCTTCCATAAAACCAAGACATACGTGTTGCAGCTCCATGATCCTATTGTTATGTGTCCCTGTGTGCTCAGTTGCTCAGTCACGTCCAACTCTTTGTGACCCTATGAACTGTAGGCTGTCAGGCTCCTCTGTCCAAGGCATTTTTCAGGAAAGAATACTAGAGTGGATTGCCATTTCTTCCTCCAGAGGATCTTCCAGACCCAGGAATCAAACCCATGTCTCTTGCGTTGGCAGGCAGAGTCTTTACCACTGGGCCACATGGGAAGCCCTTTAATGACTTGGAGAACAAAGGAGAAACTCCTATGGATAAATTGGGGAAAATATCTGAGTCATGGGGAGAAATAAATTTAAAAGAACCTCATAAAAATGCAAAAATAAAAGATAACATGCCTCTTTTTTTGCATGGAATTTGAAAAAAAAGTAATGTAGAACAAAACTATGGTATCAGTAGTCTCAGAGAAACTACCTCCTTTTCTAGTCATAAGGCAACTATATACCCATATGCTCCATTCCATTAAAAAGTACTGATTAAATCTGACCACACATTAGAAACTCCTAGTTTTCTAAATATCCAAGTCTTTGCCACACCTATGGAGATCCTGATATAGCTGTTTTAGAATAGGAATCAGAGATTGGTAATTTTTCAATAGCACCCTAGGTGATTCTAATGTGCGGGACTGGGGATCATTACATTAAATGGAGAGAATGTTGATCATATTAGTTTATTCTATTCTGGACATCATGGTAAATTCCTAACTAGCATCATCTTATTCCTTCCAGCTATCCTACTTGGCAGAAGTTAGTCGTTTTGCTGATGGAACAAGCAAAAAAAAAAATTAAATAATTGCCAAAACAGTATAGTGTACACATATTGAAACAAAGACTCAAACTAAAGCTATTTAAATTCAAATTCTGCACTCATAACCTCTTTACTATCTAATTTTTGCATCTAGGTTGTAATGATACAGCAGTCTTGTTTTTTTCCCTCCGCCCCTTCTGTCATATGTCAGGGGGATTGTTACTACATCAGAAATAAGTAAAATGTGAAAAACGTAGAAAAGAATGTAAAACTTGCCTCCACCAGAGTCTGATCCATAGATATGTTTTTTGAACTGTCAAAAGTATTTAATATTTTTATTTAAGGAGTTAAAAGTACAGATGCTGGAAATTTTGTTTTAGAAGTTAGATTATAGCTTTTCTTTAAAGGTTATAAAATCTGTACTATTCCGTATTAAACAGATGAAAGGCGTAAGTTATATATGGGCTGTGCTTTCTCCTGCTCACTGCAGCTTCCGCAGATGTCTATTGTCTCCTGGCCAGTGTTTCTCCCTGATTAATAATGTTCATGCCATTAACCTGAGGGTCTCATCAAAACTCAGACTTTGATTTAGTATGATTGAAGTGGGGACCGAGATTCAGCCTTCCCAGCAAGTTTTTAAGGTTGCGCTGATGCTCCTGGTAGTCTGACCACAACGTGAGTATCAAGGTTATATACGACCTGCCATATTTACTTATATTACTTGACCTTAATGAATCAATTAATTTTGTGTCTCCCAGGATTGTTATCCCATGTAGTCTCACATAAACGCATTCACATATGCTTTATTGGATGAAGATAAGAGCACACAGTTCTAATTTCTTCATCTGCTTTTCCTTGAAATTTATTTTCTTTCTAAACTTGTCATATGGCATTTAAGAAAGAGCAGAAATCCATCATAAATTTAGAGTTTAGAGTATAATTTGGATTTCCCAGCCCAAATTTCCTCACGTGAGTATAAATGAACATTTGATACACACACACACACACAAACACACACACAGACATACATACACCATATTACATTGCAAAGAGAAGCTCAGAGTACAAAGAATTCTTTCCAGCACTGTGTATAAGCTGGCCCACCCAAGAATATAGATGTCAGACTGCAATTTCACAAGGCCTGGGGGTTATGCATTCAATTTCAACAAGAGGCCAGTTGCAAGATAATAGCTGTTTTCCAAGTGGTGTACTCGGTAGCTTTGCCTGGGAGGCAACAAGTCCTAAACCTTGATGATCACTGCCAGGCAGAAGCTGCCTTCTTTGCCAGACTCCAATCATTAAAATGTTCACATCTGAAGACTTCTAGTTCAAAGGACTCATCGGAGTCTTGAGGTCCCCCAGTAACCATGCTTTTCTGTATCAGCGCTTTTGATCAAGAGATTTCCTTCCGCACTTATGAAATAGGAAAATATAAGTACGTAAAACATGCAACCAACTGAAAATTCAGTAACAGAAGCCACAAAGATCAGCACACTGAACTGGCCCAAAGGGCCACGTGCAACGGTCATGTTTTCTCAGTGTAGAAAGTTCTCAAATGCTGTAAGTTTGTCTGGTGGCCCCTTTGCCCAGGAATCTAAGTAGGATGGTTACGTGGGTACACACACACAACACTGCCGTAACATTTGAGTCCCTTCTTTCGTCAAGCTTACGTAGCCTGAGGAGTAAATATGCCCTTTAGGACTTCCAGGAGACAGCAGGACACCAGTCCCACCCTGTTCACCTTTACAGCTCCCGAGTTTGGGACAAAGGGGCTGGAAACCGTCAGCTGAAATTTGAAAGCAGTTCTCCTACTCCAGTAAGCAATGCACGTCTACCTCTGGTTTTCAGGCAACAAGCAGCTCTGTGCCGTGAAACCTCAGTATTTCCTGTTTACCCCAAATCCTATTCTGGGCAGCATCATCTTCATTAATGACACCAGGGATTTCAGCTTCGGGTGCTCCTGGGTTTGATAGCCACAGCCGTATTGCTTTCCAGCTATGTCTATGTGGTTTATACTCTTGGCTGATTTACATTTGACAAATAGAGGAGCACTTCTTCTTTATGAGGTTCACATGAATCTGAGAAAACTGCTGTTCCCTTAGTAAAATATGATTTAAGTTTTCACCTGATTTCAATGTAATGGCTAAGAAAGTTTCCTATGTGTAGGAATCATCCCAAGAATTCCTCTAGATTCGTTTAGGCCACTTTTCTATTCTCCATTGCATTAGACTTTACTGGTATTGTAAATCCAATCTAGAGCAATAGTATCCTAAATACTTCATGCATTGTTCCCTATGGGAATTAGTGTGTCACTGGGAAAATTCCGTAAAAGGGTCAAAACTTTTTTACAGCAACCAGGAAATACTTCAAAAGTCTCTGAACACTTTTACTGTTATCTCCAAATGGAGATGCATTTGGCATAAGAGATTGTAAGGACTCTGGGGTGGGAGTGTGGGACGCAGCCGTAAGGCAGCATAAACTCTGCCCTTCTTCATTAATAACCAGTAAATGCTCTGTACCTCATCCTCCAAGTGAATCAGCCATCATTTTAAAAAAGTTTACCTTTATTCTTAGCAGTCGTAAATTTTTCTCCACTGTATCAGTAAATAATACATAAGAGACAACAAAAAGCACATGTAAAAATAGAGAAATGTCAGGTTGGATAACACGATTAACATCTCAGGCAAATTTTATTTATAAGCCAAATGCCTAAAACCAGAATATGGAGAGACTGGAAATCCTCTTAGGTGAGTTTTCTTCCTTTTCTGCAGTTGTCCACCACTTTGAGTATATACGGTCTTGGAAAAGGGGCAGGAAGTCAGGATGCTTCAGGGTGGTCCCGGTCCTACTTCCACTGGATCTGTTTTGTCCTCAGAAGAGGTCTGGGCAGCCCTCTTGTTATCCGCCCACTCACCCCCCCACCCCTGAGCACTGGGCTCAGGCTGCTGGAGTTATTGGACTTTGCAATCCATGAACAATAGCAAAGCAAAGAACAAGGCCTCAACAGTCTGTTGGAAGACAATTCTCTGGGAATGGGGTCCCATCCTCCTGCACCCTCCCTGTCCGCTTCTGCACCATGGAGTTCTTGTGGTCTTCAGTTTGATTATTCCTGTCCATTCAAAATCATGTTCCTTCTGTGCAGCTCTAAGGTTGGACTCAGGCAAGGAGACAGCCACCTGACCTCTTATACCGTCTTGACAGCAAAAGCGTCTGTTTTGTTTTTATCTTTTTAGAGTTGTTCATTTTCTTGTCCCTTTTGGCTGAGAACTGATAAACTCATCTTCACTGAGTGATATTGAATGTCTCTCTTTTTACTTACTGTGTAATTGGATTCAAAGCTGATCGCGTTAAGCGTTGAACAATCAATATATTATTTTTTTCTTCTTGCTTTTGTTATTGCTTGTTTGTCTCCTTAACCCAAATCTAGTTCTTATCTTTTATTCTGTACCATTTTACTCTAATATAAAATATATGCCTGAAACAAGAATAATAGTAAAAAACTATCTGGATTGAATTTCATGATAAAAGGTATTTTTTAATGCAAAGAGTTTTTCTTTTTAACATTCAAGAATTTTTTCATCAATAATGTCAGCTGCTTATTTTACATTGCAGCACTGTTATAGATGTGCATGATAAATTGCTCCTGAATGTATGCTATCCCACAGATTTGAAACATATGAGTTTGGCTCAACATATCATATTGGCTATAAAGTAGCACAGCCCTTACAAAAGAGCTTGGCAAAATATGGAGTGTGTTTTATTTACTGGCACATGCTATCTCACCATTTAACAAGAAGATTATTATAGAAATAGAAGGAATAACCAGTCCTGACTTTGCTAAATTGTGAATCCACCATCATCCTGGATTTACTCTGCTATAGTCTAAGTTGACATCCAAGGCTACTCCTTTTCAACTCAGAAATATTCCATCCAGACTATGCCTGGTAGTTTTATACACTTGAATCATTTCTGATTTTATGCTTTTCAATAGAAATTCATTCTTTCTTGGTGATCTATCAGCTATTGTCTCAATCATCCTTTTTGTCAAATGTAGTTCCTAAGAATGTGACTGTTTAAATCAGTGTTTCTTAAAATGTGGTCTCACTGGAATAAAATTTTCAAGTAAGGTCCAGTAATACTTTTTAAATAAAACTTCCTAGGTGACTCTGAAGTCCACAGAGGTTTGGAAAGCACTGCCATAAATTAGAGGAATGAATAACACTGAATTATAGGGATCTGTTGAAAGTATAAAGGAAAAACCTTTTAGGCAAGTAGGAGTGTGATTTCCTTCAAAACAAGCCAAGCTGCTGATCAGTTATGACACATAGATATAATGTTTACCTGAAATCCATTTAAAGAATTTTAAATGTTCATTATAGACGCTGCTTCCCAGGTGGCAAAGTGGTAAAGGATCTGCCTGCCAATGCAAGAGACACAAGGAATGTGGGTTCAATCCCTAGGTCTGGAAGATTCCCTGCAGAAATAAATGGCAACCCACTCAAGTGTTCTTGCCTGGAAAATCCCATGGATGGAGGAGCCTAGTGGGCTACAGTCCATGGGGTCTCAAAGAGTTGGGCACGACTGAGCGACTGAGCACATAGTGTAGATACCATACAACTAAGTAATCATCGCATCATTGTTTGCTCTTGAATTCACAGGCCATGTCAGTTCTGTTTTTGGAATCAAATCACAAGTTCCTTAGCCCACTTACTCCACACAGTGCAATAGTGGGATCTGGGCCACATTGGGGAATGTTTCAACATATGAATCTGGGGGACATAAACATTTAACATACATCACAACCCCTGCTTTCAGTGAAATTCAGACCCTTCTCAAGGGAAAATCTTTCCCTGCCAGCCTCTGAAGCCAATCCTTATCCTTCTCTTCTGCCCTCAAAAATCCAAGCTTAAGGCAGTGGCCCTTTCTAGTTTTCTGTTTTAGCCCCTCTGTATTTTAACCATTTGGGGGATTTTATGACCATACTGGACCTGTGGCTGGGCAGGCACAGGAGGGCAAAGAGGAGCTACTCCACTTTCAATGTCAGGAGGAATGGCTGTGAGGAGATACCCCTCATTTAAGGCAAGGAGCAGCGGCTGCACTTTGCTGGAGCAGCCGTGAAGAGATACCACACATCTAAGGTAAGAGAAACTCAAGTAAGACGGTAGGTGTTGCAAGAGGGCATCAGAGGGCAGACACACTGAAACCATAATCACAGAACACTAGCCAATCTGATCACACCGACCAGAGCCTTGTCTAACTCAGTGAAACTAAGCCATGCCATGTGGGGCCACCCAAAACGGACAGGTCATGGTGGAGAGGTCTGACAGAATGTGGTCCACTGGAGAAGGGAATGGCAAACCACTTCAGTATTCTTGCCTTGAAAACACCATGAACAGTATGAAAAGGCAAAATGATAAGATACTGAAAGAGGAACTCTCCAGGTCATTAGGTGCCCAATATGCTACTGGAGATCAGTGGAGAAATAACTGCAGAAAAAAAGGAAGGATGGAGCCAAAGCAAAAACAATACCCATTTGTAGATGTGACTGGTGATAGAAGCAAGGTCCAATGCTATAAAGAACAATATTGCATAGGAACCTGGACTGTTAGGTCCATGAATCAAGGCAAATTGGAAGTGGTCAAATAAGACATGGCAAGAGTGAACATCGACATTCTAGGAATCAACGAACTAAAATGGACTGGAATGGGTGAGTTTAACTCAGATGACCATTATATCTACTACTGTGGGTAGGAATCCCTCAGAAGAAATGGAGTAGCCATCATGGTCAACAAAAGACTGTGAAATGCAGTTCTTGGATGCAATCTAAAAAATGACAGAATGATCTCTGTTCATTTCCAAGGCAAACAATTCAATATCACAGTAATCCAAGTTTATGCCCCAACCAGTAATGCTGAAGAAGCTGAAGTTGAACAGTTCTATGAAGACCTATAAGACCTTTTAGAACAAGCACCCAAAAAAGGTGTACTTTTCATTATAGGGGACTGGAATGCAATAGTAGGACGTCAAGAAACACCTGGAGTAATAGGCAAATTTGGCCTTGGAGTACGGAATGAAGGGGGCAAAGGCTAATAGAGTTATGCCAAGAGAACGCACTGGTCATAGCAAATGCCCTCTTCCAACAACACAAGAGAAAACTCTACACATGGACATCACCAGATGGTCAACACCAAAATCAGATTGGTTATATTCTTAGCAGCCAAAGAAGGAGAAGATCTATACAGTCAGCAAAAACAAGACCAGGAGCTGACTGTGGCTCAGATCATGAACTCCTTATTGCCAAATTCAGACTTAAATTGAAGAAAGTGGGGAAAACCACTAGACCATTTACGTATGACCTAAATCAAAACCCTTATGATTAAGATATTTGGAAGTGAGAAATAGATTTAAGAGACCAGATCTGATAGACAGAGTGCCTGATGAACTCTGAATGGAGGTTTGTGACATTGTACAGGAGACAGGGATCATGACCATATCCATGGAAAAGAAATGCAAAAAGCAAAATGGCTGTCTGGGGAGACCTTACAAATAGCTGTGAAAAGAAGAGAAGCGAAAAGTAATGGAAAAAGTAAAGAGATAAGCATATGAATGCAGAGTTCCAAAGAATAGCAAGGAGAAATAAGAACGCCTTCTTCAGTGATCAATGCAGAGAAATAGAGAAAAACAACAGAATGGGAAAGACAAGAGATCAGTTTAGAGAAAATTAGAGATACCAAGGGAACGTTTCATGCAAAGATGGGCTCGATAAAGGATAGAAATTGAATGGACCTAACAGAAGCAGAAGATATTAAGAGGAGGTGGCAAGAATACTCAGATTTCAATTCAGTTCAGTCACTCAGTCCTGTCCGACTCTTTGCAACCCATGAATCACAGCATGCCAGGCCTCCCTGTCCATCACCATCTCCCAGAGTTCACTCAGACTCACGTCCATCGAGTCCGTGATGCCATCCAGCCATCTCATCCTCGGTTGCCCCCCTTCTCCTCCTGCCCCCAATCCCTCCCAGCATCAGAGTCTTTTCCAGTGAGTCAACTCTTTGCATGAGGTGGCCAAAGTACTGGAGTTTCACCTTTAGCATCATTCCTTCCAAAGAAATCCCAGGGCTGATCTTATTCAGAATGGACTGGTTGGATCTCCTTGCAGTCCAAGGGACTCTCAAGGGTCTTATCCTACACCACAGTTCAAAAATATCAATTCTTGGCACTCAGCCTCCTTCACAGTCCAACTCTCATATCCGTACATGGCCAAAGGAAAGACCATAGCCTTGACTAGATGGGCTTTAGTTGGCAAAGTAGTCTCTGCTTTTGAATATACTGTCTAAGTTGGTCATAAGTTTTCTTCCAAGGAGTAAGTGTCTTTTAATTTCATGACTGCAGTCACCATCTGCAGTGATTTTGGAGCCCCCAAAATAAAGTCTGACACTGTTTCCACTGTTTCCCATCTATCATTCATGGGAAATAGATAGGGAAACAGAATACACAGAAGAACTGTACAAAAAGAGCTTCATGACCCAGATAATCACGATGGTGTGATCACTCACCTAAAGCCAGACATCCTGGAATGTGAAGTCAAGTGTGCCTTAGAAAGCATCACTACAAACAAAGCTAGTGGACGTGATGGAATTCCAGTTGAGCTATTTCAAATCCTGAAAGATGATGCTGTGAAAGTGCTGCATTCAATATGCCAGCAAATTTGGAAAACTTGGCAGTTGACACAGGGCAGGAAAAGATCAGTATTCATTTCAATCCCAAAGAAAGGCAATGCCAAAGAATGCTCAAACTACCACACATTTGCACTCATCTCACATGCTAGCAAAGTAATGCTCAAAATTCTCCAAGCTAGTCTTAAGCAATATGTGAACTATGAACTTCCAGATTTTCAAGCTGGATTTAGAAAAGGTAGAGTAACCAGAGATCAAATTGCCAACATCCACTGGATCATTGAAAAAGCAAGAAAGTTCCAGAAACACATCTATTTTTCGCTTTATTGACTATGCCAAAGCCTTTGACTGTGTGGCTCACAATAAACTGTGGAAAATTCTGAAAGAGATGGGAATCCCAGACCACCTGACCTGCCTCTTGATGAATCTGTATGCAGGTCAGGAAGCAACAGTTAGAACTGGACATGGAACAACAGACTGGTTCCAAGTAGGAAAAGGCATACGTTAAGGCTGTATATTGTCACCCTGCTTATTTAACTTATATGCAGTGTACATCATGAGAAACGCTGGGCTGGAAGAAGTACAAGCTGTAATCAAGTTTTCTGGGAGAAATATCAATAATCCCAGATACGCAAATGACACCTCTCTTATGGCAGAAAGTGAAGAGGAACTCAAGAGCCTCTTGGTGAAAGTGAAAGAGGAGAGTGAAAAAGTTGGCTTAAAGCTCAACTTTCAGAAAACGAATATCATGATACCTGGTCCCATCACTTCCTGGGAAATAGATGGCAAAACAGTGGAAATAGTGTCAGACTTTATTTGGGGGGGCTTCAAAATCACTGCAGATGGTGATTGCAGCCATGAAATTAAAAGATGTTTATTCCTTGGAAGAAAAGTTATGACCAATCTAGATAGCATATTCAAAAGCAGAGACATTACTTTGTCGACTAAGGTCCATCTGGTCAAGGCTATGGTTTTTCCTGTGGTCATGTATGGATGTGAGAGTTGGACTGTAAAGAAGGCTGAGTGCTGAAGAATTGATACTTGTGAACTGTGGCATTGGAGAAGACTCTTATGAATCCCTTGGATTGCAAGGATATCCAACCAGTCCATCCTAAAGGAGATCAGTCCTGGGTGTTCATTGGAAGGACTGATGCTGAAATTGAAACTTCAGTACTTTGGCCACCTCATGCGAAGAGTTGACTCACTGGAAAAGACTCTGATGCTGGGAGGGATTGGGGGCAGGAGGGGAAGGGGACGACAGAGGATGAGATGGCTAGATGGCATCACCAACTCGATGGACATGAGTTTGAGTGAACTCTGGGAGTTGGTGATGGACAGGGAAGCCTGGCGTACTGCGATTCATTGGGTTGCAAAGAGTCGGACATAACTGAGTGACTGAACTGAACTGATGAGCATACTGCCCTTTCTCTGAAGCTATGGTAATCAAGCTTTATGAACTGCGCAGGTAGTTTGGAGCCTGGTCTTCCACTTACTACTATGCTATGTAGAATCTTTTTTTTTTTTTACAGAAAATTTTAAAAGGGCATCTTGCTCAGTGTGAGATTCCTTTGCTCCAATTGGATGTGCAAGCACTGTGCATGGGTCTCACCTCCCTCACAACCTCTTCATTCTTTTGTTTTAGACCAGGGCAGAAGGTCCCTGGAAGGGCTCCATAATTCAAGAAACACCACCTATTGCAAATGTAAAATTGGATTTAGTGTATTTATAAAAATTTAATAACACATGAATGGTTTTCCACTCAGTTCTAAAGCTAAAGGGTGGCAAAGTACAATTCAGTTGTTAGTGGCTACAGCCTTTAAGATCCCTAAGAAACATGTCTCCACATTTCTTCCCTATATCTTTAAAATAACAGATAAATGAGGTATGCCACCCCTAATATTTTTGGGGATAGGCACTGCTTAGAGTGAGAAGAATTCCAGTAAAACAGTGCTTGTGCAACAAAAAAGATATTAATAAACTTTATTTTTATGTAGTATAAATTCCAATTGATTATTATATAGAAAACTATTATTTCCAACTTTATCAGTAATGTTAGGGCATTCATTTTCTTTTTATTTTCCGTACTAACTTATTTTTCAGAATTTATCATTAGCACAATTTCAATAATGTTTACACTAGTTGACTGAGGATGCTTCTTCAGTATTCCATAATTCATATTGAGCTACATTTGTACATACGTAGGTGTTGGAGAAGACTCTTGAGAGTCCCTTGGACTGCAAGGAGATCCAACCAGGCCATTCTGAAGGAGATCAGCCCTGGTATTTCTTTGGAAGGAATGATGCTAAAGGTGAAACTCCAGTACTTTGGCCACCTCATGCGAAGAATTGACTCATTGGAAAAGACTCTGATGCTGGGAGGGATTGGGGGCAGGAGGAGAAGGGGACAACAGAGGATGAGGTGGCTGGATGGCATCACGGACTCGATGGACATGAGTCTGAGTGAACTCTGGGAGTTGGTGATGGACAGGGAAGCCTGGCGTGCTGCGATTCATGGGGTCACAAAGAGTTGGACACAACTGAGTGACTAAACTGAACTGAACTGCGGTCCACTTGTTAATGGATAAAATTATAACAGCAGTTATTTTTATTAACAACAGCTTGGGCACTGAATGTTGAGATTAAAATATTATTGTTTTAGTGAAGACAAAAATAAAGTTGAATAAAAATTAAAACAAGGGAAAATGAGTTAAATAATTTTTATTTAAAACTTTAATATGCATTAATTATAATTTGTCATGCCTTTTAATAGATATATTTAAACTTTGAGACTATACCTGTTTTGAGAACATGAAGAAATTATTTTTATAGTAGCATTACCATATTTTTATATTTATGTAAAATCTTATCCAAATTTGAGTGTTTGAATACAAATACAATTGTTAAATCTTTTGTGGTATCATTACCAATCAAATGCCATTATAGAAAAATCCTGGTCATAACATATTTACTCCATCTACTAGTTTATAAATTATGCACATTTTTAAAATTTCTCCTACAAACGTCACTAGCCTATAAGCTCATTACCCATACATGTTTTATTATTAATTTAACTTTGATATATTGCTTACTTTTAGGTTAAAAAAATAACTTTACACTTTTTTTTCTATGTTGTAATAAGTTATGTTTGTCAGAGTATATATTTTATTTAGCCATTAGCATGATTTATTACTTTTAAATATATGGCTTCACAGTACCTAATGTCTCAGGTGTCTTTTGACATGAATAGTGTGTGTATATATATATATATATATATATATATATATATTAGGGGCCTACTCTTCTCCCAAATTTTGTCAAATGGAGACTCAGAAGTGACAGTGAAATTTTCTGCTGTACTCTGTGTGTGTGTGTGTATCAGTTAGGAGAAGCTTTCCCACAGATGATAAGATAGTAATGAGAAGAAAAGAGAGGTTCTAAAATCACTTGATTAAATGGCCTGGTTATAAAATCAAAGCAAACACCGTAAAATTTTATGAAATCACATTGGCAATGTCAGACTGTTCAATAAATTGGGTAGAATATTGATCCCCTTATTTTTAGGATAGTATTTTAGATATAACTTTTTGTGGTTTTTACATAAATATCAAGAAAATGTAGTTATAATAGCAAAGCAATCTGACATTAATGGGAAAGAGACTATTTGAGTGTTTTGTGAAATAGGTTTCCTTTCTTTTCTCAAAGAGTCAACATTTTTTATCAGATAAAATAGTGATAGAATGCACTCACATTTCACCTCAACAAGCTGTATGCACTGAAACATTCAGAAAAAAGGAGGGAATTGTTGAATATAGCTTGTTTATTAGGATTGAACCGTTATTTACAAGGAAATATTAAGAGATGCAGGGAATGATCGAGAGCAGAAGAGGGTGTCAGCGGCTGAGACGGCTGGGTGCCACCGCTGATGCAACGGCCATGAAACTGGGCTCCAAACGCCCGTAGATGGAGAGGGGCGGAGAGGCCTGGCGTGCTGCGGTCCCTGGAGCTGCAAAGAGTCGGACACGACTGGGACAACAGCAATTTATGACAAAAAAGATACTTATCTTTTACTGCCAATGGAGTTTGAAAATACCCTGATGCTGGGAAAGACTGAAGGCGGGAGGAGAAGGAGACGGCATCACTGACTCAGTGGACATGAGTTTGGGTAAACTCCGAGAGCTGGTGATGGACACGGAGGCCTGGCATGCTGTAGTCTGTGGAGTCACAAAGGATCGGACAAGACTGGGACAACAGCAATTTATGACAAAAAGTTGCTTATCATTCACTACCAGTGGAGTTACATCTACTTCCACTGATGGTGAATGTTTTAACTAATGTTTCCTGACATTCATTTCTAACTCTGACAATCTTTCCCAGACTTCTAAATATCTCTATCTTATTTCTCTATTGATTCCTGGGAAATTTCTGATTTGTATGAAACATCATTCTAATGTGTTTTTTTTTCATTTTTCATAGAATAATTCAGAAGCTTACCCAAATGCAAATATGAAGGTTAATAGTCAGTGTGAATTTAAATCATGTTAGAAATCCTGAATCAGCTCTATCTTGGTTTTGACAATGTCAGTCCTGACTGCTCCATTCCTTCCAGCCCTAAGATAATATTTTGAAGTTTTTTCAAAAGGAACAGCAAGCAAATGTCCTTCTATAAAATAATTCTTACTTTAATGTGTAACAAGATTTTGATTATAAGCTCACATACATTAAGGTAATAATATGGCCAATAGATAGGGTATTCACTTCCACTTGTTACTTATTCAAAAATCAATGCCTAAGTGATAAAATCAAGATCATGGTCAAGTGTACTATTTGATATTTTCTCATGTTAAGTACATCACAGGAAAAGATTTACTCTCATGATAACTTCTGTGCTCTTATAATTATCCACCTTTTGAGAAGTCTCCCACAAACAGAGAAAGTTTGAAGGTACTCATATAGGATTTCCAGAAGCAGAAGAAAAATGCTTCAATTTAATCAGAAATATTTTGTCCCCAGTTCCCTGAAAGCAAGTCACTAACGAAACATACTACAATAGTTATATATTTTAATATCTTCGGGGACCTATTCAATAATAAATTAACACTCATTCTGGGATCATCTCAGCTTTTTGGTTTCTCTGAGGGCTGCTGCTGCTGCTGCTGCTAAGTCGCTTCAGTCGTGTCCGACTCTCTGCGACCCCATAGACGGCAGCCTACCAGGCTCCCCCGTCCCTGGGATTCTCCAGGCAAGAACACTGGAGTGGGTTGCCATTTCCTTCTCCAATGCATGAAAGTGAAAAGTGAAAGTGAAGTCGCTTAGTCGTGTCCGACCCTCAGCGACCCCATGGGCTGCAGCCCACCAGGCTCCTCCATCCATAGGATTTTCCAGGCAAGAGTACTGGAGTGGGGTGCCATTGTCTTCTCCCTCTGAGGGCAGGGTAGTCATTTAATCTTAGTAAGAGAAACATGTGAAAAATGACCACCTCCCTTCATTTAACTTATTCATATCGTGGCATCATCAATTTTAACTAATGTTATTAAATGGAAACTTATTTGCTGGAAATTTGAGAGAAGAAATATTCTCAGGAAATACTCCAGACTGAAAATTTAAAAATTAGTATGGGAATGTACATGGGGAAGTGTTTACTGCTTTTTGTGAGCACTAAACTTTATCTGCCATCTCTGACAAGTCCAAATGACTTTCTTAACAGAAAATAGCAAGGAGGTAATATTTTGAAATATATTCTAACCTCTGTTCAGTTACAAGTAGTACACTTTGTTTTACTTTTTAAATGACATATCTCATGTACGAGAATTTTTTTTTTTTGAATCTAATTCATTGTTGGATGTTATATTACTACTTAAAGTTTTCATCATGCACAACTAATCAAAGAAAAATATTATGGAATGAATAACTTAATGGTTGTATCACAAAAATTTAAATACTTATAATCATTCTCATGAGACTAAAGATAAGAGCAAGAAAATAAAGAAGCAAGAAATTTTGGAGGCTCAACATGGGCACATGTTAGAAAATTGTGTGTTAAGCTGGCACAATTATTATTGTCTTCTTAATATAACTATAGTGTTATGGCCAATCTAATGAATATTTGAGAAACACTAGGTATTTCTTGGAGAAGGCAATGGCACCCCACTCCAGTACTCTTGCCTGGAAAATTCCATGGATAGAGGAGCCTGGTGGGCTGCAGTCCGTGGGGTCGCGTAGAGTCAGACACAACTGAGAAACTTTACTTTCACTTTTCACTTTCATGCATTGGAGAAGGAAATGGCATCCCACTCCAGTGTTCTTGCCTGGAGAATCCCAGGGACGGGGGAGCCTGGTGGGCTGCCGTCTCTGGGGTCACATACAGTCGGACACGACTGAAGCTACTTAGCAGCAGCAGCAGCAGGTATTTCTTTGGCACACTGCTAAAGATACTAGAGTTAGATAAGACCTCTGTTTTCATGGAGTTTCAAGCTATATGAGAAAACAAACAAAGAAACAAACGTTTACATTAAAACATTGTAATTCATGCTTGGAACAAGAGCAGCAAGGGGGAAATAGAGTGTAAAGTCAGCATCCTTCACATTGTACCTTACCTAGTTGAAGTGAATAGGAAACATGGCCCTGAAGCAGAGACCTAAAACTCAGATGTGATGATGAAATATGGTAATTGAGAGGATGGCTACAGTAAGGCAGAGCAGACTATTTTAAAGCCTTGAGATTGGAATAATCACCTCCTTCAGAAACTGAAATGTAGCCACAGAAACAAGATGCCTGTGAATAAGGGAGAAAATTCTAAGATCATTCTGGAAAGATAGGCGAGTGGCATTTAATATACAGCCAGGAAGGCCATAGTAAAGGGTTCTGATCTAAAAGTTTTGGGAAGCCATTGCAGAGGATGGACATAGCTGTTATAGGGTCAGGTTTGTTTCATTAAAAATTGCTCTGAACATCTGCATGCAAGGTGACTGAGTCTAGATGAAGGCCTTACACACTTCACAGAAATTATCCAAAATGGGTCAAAGATCTAAAGGCGAAGCGCAAAACGATGCAGCTGGAACGATGACAGTGAAGAGACCTGGATGCCTGCTGAGTGGAGAAGCCCTCATCTCAGAGCCCCTCTGGCGGCCCAGACGGGCGAGGCGCCCGCCTGCAGTGCGGGAGACCCAGGTCTCCTCCCTGGGTCGGGAAGATCCCCTGGAGAAGCGAATGGCAGCCCACTCCAGTATTTTTGCCTGGAGGATCCCAGAAGAGTCAGACACTACTGAGCGACTTCACTTTATATGAAACACCAAAGGCATGCTATTAAACAAAGAATTGACAAGCTAAAGACATTAATTACATGAGAATGAAATGACAAGCCACTGACTGGGTGAAAAAGATTGCAAAAAATATATCTGATCAAGGATTATTAGAAAACTATACAAAGAACTCCAGAAATTCAACAAGAAGACAACAAATAAGTTGATGAAAAATCGCACTGAACACCTTACCAGGTCAGCAAAGAATATACATGTCAAATAAGCACACAAAAAGTTGATCCATACGATATACCAATTGAGAAATACAAATTAAAACAGTAAATAATAATACCAGCAATTCCTTGGTATTTATCCGAAGGAAGTGAAAACTTGTGTTCACAACAAACCTGCATCCTAATGATTAGAGCAACTTTATTCATAACTGCCAAAATTTGAAAACAAAACGTCTTATAGTAGGTGAACAGATAAATAAACTGTGGTATATTAAGAAAATGGATATTATTCAGCACTTGAACAAATGAGTTATCAAGCTATGAAAGGACATGGAGGAAATCTAAATGCATATAGTTAAATGAAAGATGGCCACCTGAAAAGGCTACATGCTACATGGTTCCAACGGTATGGCAGGTTACAAAAAGCCAAACTATGGAGACAATAAAAATGACAGCTGAGGTGAGGTGAGGTGAAGTCACTCAGTCGTGTCCAACTCTTTGCGGCCCCCTGGACTGTAACCTACTAGGCTTCTCCGTCCATGGGATTCTCCAGGCAAGAATACTGGAGTGGACTGCCATTTCCTTCTCCAGGGGATCTTCCCGACCCAGGGATCAAACCCGGGTCTCCCACATTGGAGGCAGACGCTTTAACCTCTGAGGCACCAGGCAGTAATTGTAAATTCGTGGGTGGGAAAAATGAATAGGCAGAGCACAGAGGATTTTTAGGATGGTGGAAAGACTCTATTTGACACTATACGGCAGCCACATTACATGCCATTCCATATTTCTCCAAACCCACAGCATGTACAACACAGAGTGAACCTTAATATAAACTATGGAGTTTGGGTTACTATGATGTCAGTGTAAGTTTGTCAGTCATAGCAAAAGTGGCATCCCTTTGGTGAATAACCTTGGTAACTGTAGGCGGAGTATTATATGTGTGGGGTCAGGGAGGATGTGGAAGATCCCTATGCATGCTCTTCAGTTTTGCCATGAACACACAACTCTAAAAATAAGCCTATTAAAAAACAAAACAGTATGCTTCTAGGTTATAAAGATTAGATTGCGGAACACATGTAGGTGTTCACTGGAAACAGGTTACAAACCCACCGCATAGTTCAGGGGGGGCACTATTGATACTGTTTATAATGTAGACAACTAATGAAAACCTACTGCGTTTCACAGGAAGCTCTACTCAGTGCTCTGTGGTGACTTTATGGGAAGGAAGTTGAAAAAGAGGGGATATGTGTATGCATACTTATACTTGGAGTTCATCATGGGAAACGCTGGCCTTGATGAAGCACAAGCTGGAATCAAGACTGCTGGGAGAAAAATCAATATCCTCAGATATGCAGATGACACCACACTATGGCAGAAAGGGAAGAACTAAAGAGCCTCTTGATGAACGTGAAAGAGGAGAGTGAAAAAGTTGGCTTAAGGCTCAACATTCAGAAAACGAAGATCATAGCATCTGGTCCCATCACTTCACGGCAAATAGATGGGGATAAAATGGAAATAGTGGCTAAATTTATTTTTCTGGGCTCCAAGATCACTGCAGATGGTGACTGCAGCCATGAAATTAAAAGACGGTTACTCTTTGGAAGGAAAGTTATGACCAACCTAGATAGCATATTCAAAAGCAGAGACATTACTTTGCCAACAAAGGTCCATCTAGTCAAGGCTGTGGTTTTTCCAGGAGTCATATATGGATGTGAGAGTTGGACTATAAAGAAAACTGAATGCTGAAGAATTGATGCTTTTGAACTGTGGTGTTGAAGACTCTTGAGAGCCCCTTGGACTGCAAGGAGATCCAACCAGTCCATCCTAAAGGAGATCGGCCCTGGGTGTTCATTGGAAGGACTGATGCTGAAGGTGAAATGTCAATATTTTGTCTGCCTGATATGAAGAGCTGACTAATTTGAAAACACCGTGATGCTGAAAAGATTGAGGGCAGGAGGAGGAGGGAGCAACAGAGGATGAGATGGTTGGATGATATCACTGACTCAGTGGGCATGAGTTTGAGTAAACTCTGAGAGTTGGTGATGGAAAGAGAGGCCTGGCGTGCTGCAGTTCACGGGGTCACAAAAAGCCAGACACGACTAAGCGACTGAACTGAACTGAACTGCTGATTCACTTAGCTGTAGAGTAGAAACAAATACAATGTTATAAAGCAATGATACTCCAATAAAAATTTTTTAAAGGGGGAGACACAACATAAAGAGATATAATTAGTGAGATATATCTTAGAAAACGCAATTTGAAAATGCCTGAATCAGTTCAGTTCAGTTCAGTCTCAAAATCGTGTCCAAATCTTTTTGACCCCATGGACTGCAGCACACCAGGTGTTCCTGTCCATTACCAACTCCCGGAGTTTACCCAAACTGATGTCCATTGAGCCGGTGATGCCATCCAAACATCTCATCCTCTGTCGTCCCCTTCTCCTGCCTTTAATCTTTTCCAGCATCAGGGTCTTTTCCAATGAGTAAGTTCTTCACATCAGATGGCCAAATTATCGGAGCTTCAACTTCAGCATCAGTCCTTCCAATGAAAATCCAGGACTGATTTTCTCTAGAATGGACTGGTTGGATCTCCTTGCAGTCCAAAGGACTCTCAAGAGTCTTCTCCAACACCACAGTTCAGAAGCGTCAATTTTTCGGTGCTCAGCTTTCTTTATAGTCCAACTCTCATATCCATACACGACTAATGGAAAAAACAAAGCCTTGACTAGACAAACCTTTATTGGCAAAGCAATGTGTCTGTTTTTTAATATGCTGTCTAGGTTGGTCGTAGCTTTGCTTCCAAGGAGCAAGCGTCTTTTAATTTCATGGCTGCAGTAACCAACTGTAGTGATTTTAGAGCCCCTCAGAATTAAGTCTGTCTCTGTTTCCCCATCTATTTGCTATGACATGATGGGACCAGATGCCAGGATCTTATTTTTCTGAATGTTGAGCTTTAAGCCAACTTTTTCACTCTCCTCTTTCACTTTCATCAAGAGGCTCTTTAGTTCTTCTTCACTTTCTGGCGTAAGTGTGGTATCATCTGCATATCTGAGGTTATTGATATTTGTCCAAGTAATCTTGATTCCAGCTTGTGCTTCCTCCAGCCTGGCGGTTCTCTGCATCTAAGTTAAATAAGCAGGGAGACAATATAGAGCCTTGATGTACTCTTTCCCTATTTGGAACCAGTCTGTTGTTCCATGTCCAGTTCGAACTGTTGCTTCCTGACCTGCATACATATTTCTTAAGAGGCAAGTCAGGTGGTCTGGTACTCCCATCTCTTTCAGAATTTCCCACAGTTTATTTTAATCCATATAGTCAAAGGCTTTGGCATAGTTGATAAAGCAGAAATACATGTTTTTCTGAAACTCTTGATTTTCTGATAATCCAGCAGATGTTGGCAGTTTGATCTCTGGTTCCTCTGCCTTTTCTAAACCCAGTGTGAACGTCTAGAAGTTCATGTTTTATGTACTTTGGAAGCCTGACTTGGAGAATTTTGAGCATTACTCTGCTACCATGTGAGATGAGTACAATTGTTTGAGCATTCTTTCACATTGTCTTTCTTTGGAATTGGAATGAAAACTGACCTTCTCCAGTCCTGTGGCCACTGCTGAGTTTTCCAAATCTGTTGGCATATTGAGTGCAGCACTTTCACAGCATCATCTTTTAGGATTTGAAATAGCTCAACTGGAATTCCATAACCTGCACTAGCTTTGTTTGCAGTGATGCTTCCTAAGGCCCACATCATATTCCAGGATGTCTGGCTCTAGGTGAGTGGTCACACGATCATGATTATCTGGGTTGTGAAGATCTTTGTATAATTTTTCTGTGTATTCTTGCCATTCTTTTTAAAAGCTTTTGATTCTGTTAGGTCCATAAAAGTTCTGTCCTTTATTGTGCCCATCTTTGTGTGAAATGTTCCCTTGGTATGTCTAAATATCTTGAAGAGACCTCTTCTTTCCCATTCTAATGTTTTGCTCTATTTCTTTGCACTGATCACTGAGTAGGGCTGTCTTATCTCTCTTTGCTATTCTGTGGAACTCTGCATTCAAACGGGTATATCTTTCCTTTTCTCCTTTGCCTTGAATGTCTTTCATTTTATCAGTTATTTGTAGGTCCTCCTCAGACAACTGTTTTACCTTTTGCATTTCTTTTTTGGGATAGTCTTGATCACTGCCTCCTCTACAATGTCACGTACCTCCATCCATATTTCTTCAGGCAGTCTATCAGATATACTCCCTTGAATCTATTTGTCACTTCCACTTCATAAGGATTTGAACCACTGATCTCCAGTAGCATATTGGGCATCTACCAACCTCGGGAGTTCACCTTTCAGTGTCCTATCTTTTTGCCTTTTTTACTGTTGGTGATGTTCTTTAGGCAAGATTTCTGAAGTGATTTGCCATTCCCTTCTCCAATAATGCCTGAATAGTGAGACTGATACAAGTAAAGTGTCAAGGATGTCTTTCAAGTTACTGTCATGAGCAACTGATAGGGAAGTTGATTGCTTCTATGCATTTTTAATTTTTTTAATTGTCCCCTTTTCATAATTGATTATCCTTTTTCTAAAATTTAAAGTTTTTATTATTGGGTCTTGATTGTGGGTTCCCTTTCTCACCCTCTCTTCCTCTCCCACTTGTTTCTTTACCACCATTCTCTTCTTTCTTCTCTTCATCTTTTTTTCTCTTTTCTGTCTTGTCTTTTCCTTTCTTCTTACCTCTTACCCTCTCTTCTCTCTCCTGTTTCCCTCCTCTCCTTTTTCTCATTGCTACCCATGCTTTCTCTTCCTTGCTTTCTCTGTCTGCATCATGCATTCAGTGTTATGCCATCACAAGTTTGTTTTTCTGTAAATAGACACAGACAAGGAACATGTAGTATATTTACTGGGGAGAGCATGGGACTGGGCAGAGTAAGAATGTCAGACTGCAGTGTGGGCTAATAACAACCACTAGGAAATGCCTGTGAGTACATGACAAGCGTCCCATGGAGGTGAAACTTGTATATATCCCCTGTTAGTTATCATATGCCTGCTGCCCTGGGCGTGTGTGATTTGAGAGAAAGGACTTTGTTTACCCCAGAAAGACCCTGGAAGATTTAACAACTGGAGTCTGTCTATTGAGAAGATGCTCTGCTGCTACGTCAGCATGTGCCATGAAGAAGCATCTTGAGAGACTCCATGGTGGACAGTGGTTCAGACACTGCACTTCCAGTGCAGGGTCCACGTGTTTGATTCCGTGTTGGAGAAATAAGATTCCATATGCTGTGCAGCATGGTCAAAATATATATTTTTAAGTATCAAGTTCATCTCTGTGCCCTACATATGGCTTTCTGATAATGACACAAATACATATCCAAATATATATTCTCCTAATGTGAACTCCAGGAGTTGGTGATGGACAGGGAGACCTGGCATGTTGCGATTCATGGGGTTGCAGAGACTTGGACATGACTGAGGGACTGAACTGAACTGAAGCTTCCATGGAGACTATGTAATATGTCTATTTTGAAGTTTCATGCATTTCAGTTTTACCACGTTATGCTCCCTCCCATTTGCTGCTTATGACTTAACCAGCTTCAGTAAGAGCACTATTATCAGTTGCTCAAGCCAGCATGTTAGGCTGTTTCATCATTTCTCCCTTTCTTTGACTGGAATAAGTCAAATCATAATCAGTTGATATTTTCCCTCCAAAATATGCTCAATATTCACAATGACCATTATTTCAATTCACCATCATCTCTCCCTTAGTCTTTTACAATAACCTACTAATTTGTCTTCTAGGGTACATAATTACTCACTTCCAACATAAAATACAACTACAAAGAGATTCATTTTTAAGTAAACCGAGTCATATCTTTATGTAGTGCTTCATAAACACTTATTTGACTTCTCACTATTCTTAAAATAATATTCTAACTCCTTACTACAACTTCTGCTCCCAGCTTGACCTGGTCTCCTGTTATTTCTAAGATACCCACTCTAACTACATTTTCATTCTTTTATTATCTTGTAGTAACATTGTCTACTTTGCTCCAATCAAAATTTGAAACTCATATCGATCCCTATAGATTTGCTTTTAAAGGTTCATTTGCATGGAATTATCGTTCCTTGGCTCCCTGCTTGTATCATTCACATTTCCATTCAAGTGCAGACTCCTTAAAAGTGGTTTATCTCTGCTCCCTGAGCCACATCACCATCCTTATTCCCTTGATTGCAGATATCACAATCTACATGATATATATTTATGCCATTTACTTGTTTACTGACTCTATTTTCCCTTCCTTCTCACACCCCTTGGCAGTAAGTTTCTAAAGGCAGAAAACCATGTGCCATTGCTAACTGTTGTACTATGAATACTTAGAAAAAAGATTGTCTATCATATAGTAAACTTTCAAAATTTATTTTTGCCTCCATTAATGAATTGTCTGCGATCACATTCACCAAGACTAGATATTGGACATATCAAGTAGAGATGTCTGATGCACAGTTGAATATTGAGTATGTAACTCAAAAGAAACATATGGGCTGAAAATATAAGCTAATCATTAGGGAAATGCAAATGATTACCACAATGAAACGTGACCTCACATTTGCCAGATTGGCTATTATCAAAACAAGAGAATGACAACGAATGTCAGAGAGAATGTGTAGAAATCAGAAACACTGCACGCTTTTCGTGGGAATGTAAAATATCGTAAACTTGGTGAGAAACAGGATGAAGTGGAGTGAAGGTGCTCAGTCGTGTCCAACTCTTTGCTACCCCGTGGACTGTAGCCAACCAGCTCCTCCGTCCATGGGATTTTCCAGGCAAGAGTACTGGAGTGGGTTGCCATTTCCTTCTTCAGAGGATCTTTACAACCCAGTGATCAAACCTGGGTCTCCCACATTGTAGGCAGATGCTTTACCATCTGAGCCACCGTGGAAGTGCCAAAAAAATAAAAATAGAATTGCCACATGGTTCAGTAATCCTGCTTTTGAGTATTTATGCAAAAAAAAAAACACACCAAAAACTGATATCAGGTTTTTAAATATGTATTAGCCATCTCATGTAACCTACAGGACTTTTTACACAAGCCAAGATATGAAAACAAAATAAATTTTTATCAAAAGATGAATAAATTTAAAAAAGTATAGTATACATGTGTACGATGGAATATTATTAGGCTTTAATAACATAAGGAAATTCTATAGTATATGACAGCATGGGTAAATTTTGAGGGAATTATGCTAAATGAAATAATCCAGTTGCAAAAAGATAAATACTGCATGATTCTACTAACATGAAGCATCTAAAATAGTCACATTCATAGACTCAGATTTTGGAATGATGGTTTTCTGGTGCTGGGGGAGAGGAGAATTAATGGGAATAAAATTTCATTCAGCATGATAAATAAGAGATAAATGTAGAAATCTGCTACACTGTAAATCTAGTCAACTGTAAAATATTGTACATGTACAAATTTGTTCAGGTAGCATCATGTTAAGTGTTCTTATCAAGATAAATGTTATAATGGGAAAACCCTGGGGTACCTTGTAAAGACAAGGCTTATGGGTGTCCTGGAAAGATTTTCCTGAAATCTGAAGTATTAAGGAGAATAAATTAGGCATTTGGTGGGGAGAGGATTCTTGAAATAACAGGAACAATACATGCAAGTTCACAAAGATAAACAATTTTGACATAAAGCAGAGATGATTAAAAGGTCAGGATGATTCTATCCCAGGGACTGCTGAGAATAATGGCAAAAAAAAAAAAAAAAAAACTATAAGTAAAAGCCATGCCTTGATATAAATGCCTCCTGGACTGAGGGGTTTTATTGTTGCTGATCGGCCACCAAGGCGTGTCTGAGTCTGCAGCCCATAGACTGCGGCACAGAGGCTTCCCTGTGCTCCACTGTCTCTCGGAGTTTGCTCAGATTCATGTCCATTGAATCAGAAGGATTTGATATTTATCCCAAAGACAGTGAGAAACTATTAAACTATCTTAAATTAGAGCAATGTGCATCTCTTTTTGAAAGTTCCTATTGGCTTTACTATAGAAAGGAAATTAAAAAGATAAATGTGGGAAGATGATTCACATGCAGAGTAACTCAGAATCAGGAAGATTATATGGAGATGGAAAGGAGAGGCCACATTTGAAAGTATTTGAGGAGATAATTTTGAAAAAAATTAGTGATCAACTGTGTAGTGGGTGGGTATGGAGGAAGTGTCAAGTGATACTTCTGTTTTCTACCTTGTTCAGCTTAAATTCCATTTATTTTCTGTATATGATTATATAAAAGTATAGAGCTGGAAGGCATGCTTAAATGTGAAAAAAGTAGTGTCTAGATGATACAGACGTTGAGTATAAGTGTCAAAGTTGCACAGTCATGTCTGACTGTTTGAGACCCCACGGACTATACAGTCCATGGAATTCTCCAGGCCAGAATACTTGAGTGGCTAACTGTTCCCATCTCCAAGGGATCTTTCCAACCCAGGGATCGAACCCAGGTCTCTTGCATTGCAGGTGATTCTTTACCAACTGAGCTACCAGCGAAGGCCTAATTGACTAAGGGCATGAATAAATATTATCAGCTAGAGTAAAGAGTAGGAAAAAATAAAAAGCTCTGAGTTGTAACAGTTAAAGTTCAGGTAGAGGAATGCCAAAACAAGACTGAAATTGGCTAGTAGAAAAATACATCAGTGCAGCACCATAAAGAGAAATCAAGTGTTTCAGTTTCAGAAAGGAGAGATGTTAAACAGTCTTAACTTTAGTTGAAGGTCAAGTAAAATGAGGCATTCAAAAATGCCCATTGGAATTAGAAACCCCAGGGAAAGTCATTACTATAAAGTGATTCAAGTGAAAACTATCTTCTTATGGATAGAGTGGAATTGTAGCCCTCTGATTCCTTCAAAATGGAAAAGAAAATTAAGAATCTATCAAAGTATAGGCTAACATTTTAGTTTGTGTGGGTCAATATCAGTGATGATATTAGCAACATTAGTAAGCCTAGAAATTTCCAGGCAGATAAAGCTGAATCTAAAGAGGAAATGCAGCACTTTACAAAGTAACTCAGATATTTTTGGATCGAGAGAGTTCATGGGCCAAGAAAAATGCTGACATTGAAAAATAGAAGGCAGGAGTAAAAGATGTGAGACAAATGGGATTCTCTTTCAAGTCTGTTTGAACTCACTAAATCATCTGAGCATTCTTTGATTTAATTATATTTTCAACACTTTTTCTCTCTTTAAGATTTTTTGGGGGAAAGCTATCAACGAATTTTAAATTAATGGATTTGTACAATAAATCACTTTTGTGTGGGAGAGATAAAAATGCTAGTCTCTGGCTTTGTTATCAAGGGGATTATATTCCTAGACATGCATACATGGAGCTTTCAAAAATCCTAGGGAAGAACAAGGAAGATGATAAACAAATCAATGCTTATGTTAATATATCACTTAAGCTTCAGGTCAATGCATGCTATAGGAGTTAAAGAAATGATAAATTTCTTCTGGACCAATTCTGAGCATTCACTGCCATTCCAAGAAGTGCACTGTCTCTTGAAATCATCAAGATAAATCGCCACTGATTAGAAAATGCACAGAAATGAGCATCATTATCATGTAACATTAAATCAACTTTTGATTAACTCTTTCATTTAGTCCAAGGCATTTCATAACTGCCAAAATTCTTATGACACAAAAGTTTCTCTACTCCACTAACTTTAGACATCTCTTAAAATCTCATTCAGAACTTCAACTGTATTTTCCCTATTCAAATTTTTTTTCTTCCACTTGTACAAACAGTTATATTTTCTGAAAAATCCTTTTGAATTTCTTACCTCTTGTTCTTTCCCTAGTCCATGGCTTTATGTGTGTGCCTATTCTTGACTACATGTCAATTACATTAGAAGTAAAGGTAATACTTTCAGTTTAGTTCAGTCACTCAGCTGTGTCCAACTCTTTGTGACCCCATGAACTGCAACATGTCAGGCTTCCCTGTCCATCACCAACTCTCAGAGCTTACCCAAACTCATGTCTATCAAGTCGGTGATGCCATCAAGCCATCTCATCCTCTGTCGTCCCCTTTCCCTCCTGCCCTCAATCCGTCCCAGCATCAGAGCCTTTTCCAGTGAGTCAACTCTTCGCATGAGGTGGTCAAAGTATTGGCATTTCAGCTTCAGCATCAGTCCTTCCAATGAACACCCAGGACTGATCTCCTTTAGGATGGACTGGTTGGACCTCCTTGAAGTCCAAGGGACTCTCAAGTATATTCTCCAACACCACAGTTCAAAAGAATGAATTCTTTGGCGCTCAACTTTCTTCACAGTCCAACTTTCACATCCATACATGACCACTGGAAAAACCATAGCCTTGACTAGACGTACCTTTGTTGGCAAAATAATGTCTCTGGTTTTTAATATGCTGTCTAGGTTGGTCATAATTTTCCTTCCAAGGAGTAAGCGTCTTTTAATTTCATGGCTGCAATCACCATCTGCAGTGATTTTGGAGCCCCCAAAATAAAGTCTGACACTGTTTCCACTGTTTCTCCATCTATTTCCCATGAATTGATGGGACCAGATGCCATGATCTTCGTTTTCTGAATGTTGAGCTTTAAGCCAACTTTTTCACTCTCTTCTTTCACTTTCATCAAGAAGCTTTTTAGTTCCTCTTCACTTTCTGCCATAAGGGTGGTGTCATCTGCATATCTGAGGTTATTGATATTTCTTCCGGCAATCTTGATTCCAGCTTGTGTTTCTTCCAGTCCAGCGTTTCTCATGATGTACTCTGCATATAAGTTAAATAAGCAGGGTGACAATATACAGCCTTGATGTACTCCTTTTCCTATTTGGAACCAGTCTGTTGTTCCATGTCCAGCTTTAACTGTTGCTTCCTGAGCTGCATACAGGTCAAGGAAGAGGCAGGTCAGGTGGTCTGGTATTCCCATCTCTCTTAGAATTTTCCACAGTTTATTGTGATCCACACAGTCAAAGGCTTTGGCATGATTAATCTATAAATAGATATTAATAAAAGACATATTAATTGGTCAACCCTCTCCATTATGAACACTGAAACACTCCATGTTTATATTACAGCTTACATTATATGATCTTCATTGAAAATCAACATCTCCATGTGTGCCAGAAGTGCTAAGAAATGTGTTTAAAAGTTCATTCTAGTTTCAGTTCAGTCACTCAGTTATGTCCGACTCTTTGCGACCCCATGAACTGGAGCACGCCAGGCCTCCCTGTCCATCACCAACTCCCGGATTCCACCCAAACCCATGTCCATCCAGTCAGTGATGCCATCCAACCATCTCATCCTCTGTCGTCCCCTTGTCACTATTTACCTGTAGCAAATAATTCACTTAGACATAGCCAGCAAGGCCCCCGGAACTCTTCAGAAAATGGTTCTGTTTAGAAACTGTCAGAAAATCTGACAGCCACTCACTTTCTTCAAGGAAACATGCATTTTTATATATAAAGTATAGGACAAATAATACATTTTAGCTAGAGCTACATTAATTTGAAATTTTTAATTTTTTCTGTGTTGAGTCATTTATCTACTATTCTCTTACCTTCAACACTTTTTTACTTTATTTTTATTTTATATTATCTTTGTTGAAATGGTTTTCACTCACATTCCTAGGAAAACAGTTATTTAGGGCATTATTCATGAAGCTTATTTGTTTATGAAACACATTTTTATTTCTATTGCTACACTGTGCCAGTCACCATTCTAGGCATTCTGGAACTTGCAGGAAAGGAATCAAATCTCCTGAACTATTAAGAATTAAATGTGGTAATACAATAAGTTTTTTAGAAGAGTACCTGACATACGGTAAGTACTTAACAAATTATAGTCAGTAATAATTTAGTGGTGACTGTATCTTATTATTAAACACCTCTCTACTGGCAAATACATGCTCTAAATACATACAACAATTATAATAGTGTCATTTTATATGGAGATAGGTGCTTTGACGTAAACACAGCAGGTTAAAGACGTGGAGTGTTCTTTAGTTAGATAGTGGGGGAAAAATGCCTGTCAGGAACTGAAGTTTGGACTTGAACTAAATGAAGGGAAATAACAGCAGAACCTCCTGCAGAGTTCTGGGGAAAGAATATTTTGTGTACAGTGATATTTAGTGCAATGCCCACAAGGAAGGAAAGAGACGGGTATGTTCAGAAACTGGAAAAACATAGCCGGAACAAACTACACCAGGAAGAAGCAGGTAAGGGATGAAGTCAGAGATCTGTAGGTTATTACATGCCAAAGGTACCACCTTAATGGCAGAATGTGAAGAGAAACTGAAGAGCCTCTTGATGAGTGTGAAGGAGGAGGCTGAGAAAGCTGGGCGTAAAGCTCAACATTCAGAAAACTAAGAGCAGGCCTCCAGTCCCATTACTTCATGGCAAATAGATGAGGAAAAGTGAAGCAGTGACAGATTTTATTGTCCTGGACTCCAAAATTACTGTGGATGGTGACTGCAGCCATGAAATTAAAAGACACTTGCTCCTTGAAAGAACACTCTGACAAACCTAGATAGCATTTCAAAAGCAGAGACATTACTTTGCCGACAAATCTCTGTGTTGTCAAAGCTATGGTATTGCTAGTACACGTTTGTAAGTGTTATAAAAAGGCTGAGTGCTGAAGAATTGATGCTTTTGAATGTGGTGGTGGAGAAGACTCTTGAGAGTCATTTGGACTCTCAAAGAGGTCAAACCAATCCATCCTAAAGGAAATCAACCCTGAATACTCATTGGAAGGACTGAAGCTGAAATTGAAGTTCCAATACTTTGGCCATCTGATGCGAAGAGTGGACTCATTTGAAAAAACCCTCATGCTGGGAATGGTTGAAGGTGGGAAGAGAAGGGGACAACAGAGGATGAGATGGAGGGATGGCATCATTGACTCAATGGATATAAGTTTGAGCCTGGTGTGCTGCAATCCATGCAGCTGCAAAGAGTTGGACGCAACTTAGTAAATGAACAACAACAACGTACTATTGTTAGGTAGTTAGAATAGGGAAACAGGAGTCCAAAGTGGCAGTGGGGAAGGGAAAATAGAACAAAGGCAGGTCAAAGGATGGTCTGAGGACTGGAGTGAGGACCTCAGGTAGAACGAACAGCACACCTGGCTAGCCCAAGTTACATAGGGCAGGCCCAGGGGGGAGGGAAAAATACACAAAAAGAGGAGTCAAAGGGCCGAGGGTGTCTCTCTCGTTCACAAGGGCACAGGCGCTCTTGTTCTCTCTCTTCTGTTCAAGCCTTTGGGTCAGCATGCCCTCACGCCTCGAGGATGTATTTTCCTTTATTTTCTAAATAAAACTGATCTGTCCAAGAACTATAACACGAACTGTCCAAGAGCTGTGACACACCAAGGGCTTTAATGTCCATCGCTTCCAATTGTTGTTGAGATGAGACAGAACCGAGGAGCACACACTCGCCTGACACTGTAAAAGGAGACTGAGTTTTATGAAAGTTGCTGTGGGAAGTGGAGGCTCTTAAGACAAACGATGTTCCCTGATTTGAAGTTAAAACTTTATTCTTGCTGCCCTTTGCTCATGTGTAGTGGGAAGAAAATCATTCAGGAATCTAGAAGATCAGTCCTAGTTAGATATAATTTTGATTTGGGCTTTTATGCAGTGGAGATGATGGAATCAACTAAATTATAGATATAACACTAATGGGATATGTTCATGAATTAATATGTGAGATAGCAGAAGGAGAGGGATCAAGAATAGGATTTTTAATTGAACTTTTGAATAGATAGGGCTCACTCTTCTAGAGAGTACTGTAGGAGAAACAGATTTGATGAGCGAATGAGTTAGTGTGGTGGTCTGTGTCCAAACACACCTCCTTTGCTAACTATTCAAGTGAGACAATGCATTTCAAGTATAAATCTACGTGACAAATTCCCTAGATTATATTGCCAGTGGGGAAAAAATCTGCAACAGCCTGTTTGCTTTCTTTAATCAGTCACTGATTTTATTAGCCTACAAAATATTTCCTCTTTTAAGTTGGCTACCTGGAAATGGAGAGAGAAATTTCATGCTCTGTTACAATAAAGAATTCCTTCCAATTTTACGGTACATTACTAACCTTCTTTTCCTAATTGGATTTTGAGAAAACTTTGTATTTTAGTTGACTTCATATAAGTTTTAAGATTTTATGTTACTTCAAGCTAGTTTGAGGACTCTAAATCATAGATGAACAAATAAGTAAATGAGTGAATTAATTAACAGATATATATTATTTTAAATTCAGTCCATCAATGAATTCAGATAAGTACTAACACCACAAATTTCACTAATTAAAATGTTTAAAGTACCTAGCATTTGATGAAATTAAGCCATGAGGCAAATCTGACCTGTTTACCATAAATTCCTTACCTTCTCTGTCCTGAAGAATTAGCGTTTGAGTAACAGAGCACATTTTTCTTACCAAATTGACGAAAATAGTTGGTAAAATGCAAAAACAGGGACAGTTTGCCTCAGAGCTTGCTCACATTTAACATAAATAAAGTGGCAAAAATGTATTCTAATGGATACTCAGACCAAGAAAAGTCTTATACACATGTTTTAAGAAGTACTCTTTGAGAATGTGAATTTGCACATTCCTTTTCAGCTGCTGAGTTAATGAAGAAACAATGCGTGCATTTACTTTAAGCCTTAAGAAGCATGCATGAGACTTATTTTACTCTTTTATGCTTTCAGAGCAGTTCATAATCTGGCCCTTAAATGCTTTACAAACACTGAACTCACTTGTTGTCTGTTCGCCCTCAATAATAGCGCAGCCCCACACCTCTTTCAAGGAAAACATCCACTGCTCTGGACAGTCTCCTCTTTGCAACACGAGAGGACCCTGCAGCAGTCTGCCTAGTGCAAGGCACTCTCCACTGCACACCGGCTCTGTACTCTTGGACAAGCTGCTTGTCTTCTGAAGCTTCCTTTCTTGTTTACAGTCTAGACATAATATAATACTCTTTCGTACACTCATTGATACTAAGGCATTTAATATAATCCTTCAAAAGGAAGACGTGCTATAAAATTAGCACCATCACAGTACCATTTCTCCTCCTTCTGCACCAAAAACAGAAAGGCTCACAGGAAAAGCAAGTGATGGTAATTAATTTAAAGTGATTTTAGTAATTTCTTTTGGAGACTCTGCCTCCACAGAGCAGCCACAAAAAAGCCTTGATTCATACAATAAGGTGAGAAAGTCAAGACTGTTTAGAGACTGTACAGAATGTGTCAGGCACAGTAGTGAGTCAGCATAATTGTGGCTTTTTAATTTAGTTTTGCATTAAGGAAGATAGAGCAAATGTAAAGTTTTCTCATTAGCCTTGACATTAAGATGGAGAATGTTGAGTGACATACAACAATCACCAGCAGCTGGTATAAACCACATTAGCTGTGTTTTCAGATAGATAAATATAAATAAAGAGGGAGGAAGAAAGGAGTTCAGAAAAGAGAGAAGACCAAAGATGATGTATAAAAAATCAACAAGCATATGAAAAGATGTTCAACATCACTTATCACTAGGAAAATACAAATCAACCACAATGAGCACCCTCAAAAATATCTACAGTGAGCCATCAGCCACTAGGATAGCTGCTATAAAAACACACACATATATACACATACTGCAAACAAAAATGATAAATGGTCTTGAGGATGTGGGGAAATTGCAACCTCTGTGTTCTGTTGGTCAGGTTGTAAAATAATGCAACTACTATGGAAATCAGTATGTAAATTTCTCAAAAAGTGAAAGTCAAAGTACCATATAATCCAGCAATCTAATTTCTGGGTACATATCCAAAAGAAGTTAAAGCAAGGAAGAGATATTTACACACTCACGTTTATAATAACACTTTTCACAATAGCTAATGGAAGCCACTCAAGAGTCCATTCATGGGTGAATGGAAAAAGAAAATGCAGTATACATATAATGTGGAATATTAGTCATCATTGTGAAAGAAGAAAAGTCACACATGCTGCAACATGGATGAACCGCGAAGATATTAAGCTAAGTAAAATAAGCCAGTCATAAAAAAACAAATGCTGTGTGATTCCACTTAGATGAAATATACGTTAAGCGATTTTAATTTCTAGAAATGGAAAGCAAAATGCTGTTTATCAGGGCTTCAGAAAAAGAGGATTTGCTGTTTAATTTGTATAGAGTTATAGATTTGAAGGTGGAAAACCCTGGAACTATTTTGCAACGATGTAAACTTGCTTCAGTTCAGTTCAGTTCAGTCACTCAGTCGTATCCAACTCTTTGTGACCCCACGGACTGCAGCACACAAGGCCTCCCCTGTCTATCACTCCCAGAATTTACTAAAACTCATGTCCATTGAGTCAGTGATGCCATCCAACCATCTCATCCTCTGTGATCCCCTTCACCTTCTGCCTTCAACCTTTCCCAGCATCAGAGTCTTTTCAAATGAGTCAGCACTTCGCATCAGGTGGCCAAAGTATTGGAGTTTCAGCTTTAACATCATTCCTTCCAATGAATACTCAGGACTGATTTCCCTTAGGATGGACTGATTTCTTTTAGGATGGGCTGGTTGGATCTCCTTGCAGTCCAAGGGACTCTCAAGAGACTTCTCCAGCACCATAGTTCAAAAGCATCAATTCTTCAGTGCTCAGCCTTCTTCACAGTCCAACTCTCACATCTATACATGACCACTGGAAAAACCATAGCCTTGACTAGACAGACTTCTGTTGGCAAAGTAGTGTCTCTGCTTTTGAATATGCTATCTAGGTTGGTCATAACTTTCCTTCCAAGGTGTAAGTGTCTTTTAATTTCATGGCTCCAGTCACCATCTGCAGTGATTTTGGAGCCCAGAAAAATAAAGTCAGCCACTGTTTCCACTGTTTCCCCACCTATTTCCCATGAAGTGATGGGGCCAAAATCCATGATCTTAGTTTTCTGAATGTTGAGCTTTAAGCCAAATTTTTCATTCTCCTTTTCCATTTTCATCAAGAGGCTCTTTAGTTCTTCTTCACTTTCTGCCATAAGGGGTCTGCATATCCGAGGTTACTGATATTTCTCCTGGCAATCTTGATTCCAGCTTGTGCTTCATCCAGCCTGGCATTACTCATGATGTACTCTACATGTAAATTGAATATGCAGGGTGACAATATACAGCCTTGACATACTCCTTTTCCTATTTGGAACCAGTCTGTTGTTCCATGCCCAGTTCTATCTGTTGCTTCCTGACTTGCATACAAATTTCTTAAGAGCAGCTCAGCTTGTCTGGTATTCCCATATCTTTCAGAATTTTCAACAGTTTATTGTGATCCACACAGTCAAAGGCTTTGGCATAGTCAATAGAGCAGAAATAGATGTTTTTCTGGAACTCTCTTGCTTTTTCCATGATACAGCGGATGTTGGCAGTTTGATTTCTGGTTCCTCTGCCTTTTCTAAATTCAGCTTGAACATCAGGAAGTTCACGGTTCACATATTTCTGAAGCCTGGCTTGGAGAAGTTTGAGCATTACTTTATTAGCATGTGAGATGAGTGCAGTTGTGTTGTTGTTTGAGCATTCTTTGGCATTGCCTTTCTTTGGGATTGGCATGAAAACTGACCCTTTTCAGTCATGTGGCCACTGCTGAGTTTTCCAAATTTACTGGCATATTGAGTGCAGCACTTTCACTGCATCATCTTTCAGGATTTGAAAAGCTCCACTGGAATTCCATCACCTCCACTAGCTTTGTTCATAGTGATGCTTTCTAAGGCCCATTTGACTTCACATTCCAGGATGTTTGGCTTTAGGTGAGTGATCACACCATTGTGATTACCTGGGTTGTGAAAATCTTTTTGTATAGTTCTTCTGTGCACTCTTGCCACCTCTTCTTAACATCTTCTGCTTCTGTTAGGTCCAGACCATTTCTGTCCTTACTGAGCCCATCTTTGCATGAAATGTTCCCTTGGTATCTCTAATTTTCTTGAAGAGATCTCTAGTCTTTCCCATTCTAATGTTTTGCTCTGTTTCTTTGCACTGATAATTGAGGAAGGCTTTCTTATCTCTCCTTGCTATTCTTTAGAACTCTGCATTCAAATGAGTATATCTTTCCTTTTCTGTTTTGCTTTTCACTTCCCTTCTTTTCTCAGCTATTTGTAAGGCCTCCTCAGATGGCCATTTTGCTTCTTTGCATTTCTTTTTCTTGGGGATAGTCTTGATTCCTGTCTCCTGTACAATGCCCCAAACCTTCCTCCATAGTTCCTCAAGCACTCTATCTGATCTAGTCCCTAAAGCTATTTCTCACTTCTACTGTATAGTCAAACTTGTTTAATGCTACTGAAATGTGGTGCCAGGAGCCAGCGTGAGGAACTGTGCCCATGGCAAAGGTCATGAGGAAGGAGGCTTGGCATACACAAAGGCGTGATCAAGCCTCAGGAAACCCCCTGTTCCTGAGCATCTACCCCCAAAACCAGAGTCTGTTTTATGCTCTCACCTACATCTCTGACTTTATGGGGGGTTCTCCCCCATCATCATTTCTCTCGGAGAATGAGTTAACTTGCAGATCTAGTTAATACAAATTCCTGGGCGTGACAAGAGTGTTTCAACTTACAAACTCCTCTGAAGGTTATCTAGCCTGCCTGTATAGGTTCGTCTGGCCACATGTGATTGTTTACAGCCTCCTTACCATGAGAGGCACGAGATGTTTTAGACTTACTAAAGGAAAATTCTTTCAGGAAGTTAGAAACTATTGGTATAGTGGATTGGTTAGGAATTATATTGGTGAAGGGTTTTTCATTTGTTGTGTCAATAATTGCTGCTAATTCCCTGCCCTGGGTGGGACAAGGGTGTCTCAGGTCAAACCTCTCTGCTGACAGACTAGCTTGTATGACAGGATTGCCCACACTCCTGCCACTATGCACATGATTGTTTACTGCATAAACACCACAGAGAGTGTGGTATTTTGAGTATTAATTAGCATAGGCTTTTCTCATTGTTGAGTCAATGATTGCCGCCAGGCCTCCATATCCTTAGGCACCTGGGAATATATTAATCAATGTATTTGGAATATAGAAAAGAAAATATAGTATTTTTAAGGTTAGCAATACTAGACTTTTTGAGTTAATGAATTTTCTCTTTTGTTATAGATCACTGTACTTTGTTATAAATCACTGTGTCCTTGCTATGTGAAAATGTAACTTTATCACTATCTTAAGACTAAATAGATCCTAAGGGGAACATTAGTGAAGGGTTTTCATTTGTTGGGCTGATGTTTGCTGCTAAATCTCAACATTTCCTGCCTTTATAATAAATATAATTAGCATATAGGAGAAATAAGTATTAACCTTTAAGATTGATCATGTTAACCTTGGGTTAAAGAAATTCCTTTCTTGATTGTAACTCACTACACCCTCACCCTATAAGAATGCAACTTTATTTGGAGGGTAGTGCCTGGTTTAAGAAAAACACCCTTGGAAAAATAAGTTTTCTGATTATCATAAAGAAAGGGTCATAAATGTCAAGATCTTTTTTATGTAAAGCACCTGATTTTGATAAAGATCAGGTCTGGTGACCCGCGTGACTGTATTTATCCCTATGTGTAACAAAAGGTATATAAGCAAACCTAAAAATAAAAATTCCGATCAGTTCCTGGAAAGACTGATTCCCCCATGTCGTTTCTTTCTTGCTCCCCGTTTTTCTGGCTGAATTCCCATCTGGAATGTGGGTACTCACCAAGCCCGCTAATTATGCCTGGGCTTCTAAGATTGGACTGGGGAGACCTCAGTGCTTCCTCTCCTTCAGGAGAATGGAAAGATGCCTGTGGCCTTCATAGGTGGTGATTGGTATTCCACATAAATCAAGTTATCCAGCCTCTTTTTCTCCACTAATTTTCCTACTGTACTACCCGTTTCTAATCTCTCTATATATCTGTAATTAAACATGTATTTTCCAAGGATGCTGACTCCATCTCACCTTCGAATTACCCTGGATCCACCGGGTCTGGACCCTGGCAATGTGGGACTTCCTATGTGGCTCTATGGTAAAGAATCTACTTGCTAATGGAAAAGATGTAAGAGATAGGTGTTCGATTCCTGGGTCAGGAAGATCCCCTGGAGTAGGAAATGGCAACCCACTGCAATATTCTTGCCTGGAAAATTCCATGCACAGAGGAGCCTGCAGAGTCCATAGGATCCCCAAGAGCTGGACACCACTGAGCACACAGACACACTGAACTGTAAATTTCAATAGTTAAGATCGTAAAATTTGTCTTTACAATTTTAAAATGCAAGAGAGTTGACCTCCATCCACAGGGGTGAGATGGACTTGCACTTCACCCAAAATTTTTTCAGATGTTGAGACTGATGGCACCATGTTAGAAAGGTATAAGAAGGCTTATTACTGACATAAAATGAAACTTTCTAAGGAGAGCAACTTAGCCCCTAAAACAATTTAAATAATGGTATGGAGGACAGGGAAGAAGACTGGTTTTGTTTTTATGGTGTCTTGGGGGTGGGGCTGAGTGAAGGTTTCTGCATGCGAGTTGGAGCTTCTATGGTGTGTACTTTCCTGCAGTACCAAAGGAAGGGATATTCACGCTTTCTTCACTCATCCAAATGTGGGGAAGAATGGGAAGGAGAATTGGTGGGACTCAGAAGACATAAGTGGTCAGAAAATAAAGTCAGACCTTTAAAATTCCTGGTCATTACAGACTACTGCAGTTCATGATGTTTGGCTGAAACGTGCCATGCTTTATTGAATTATACTTGCGCTTTTAAGTAAGCTGCTACTGTCCCCTGTGATAGCCTTGAGGCCGTGAGTGAGTGAAGTTTTCACTGAATGCTTTGTTCACAAGCTCCTCACTGTCGGTTTCAGTATAGCGTCTGGCATTGTGGCTTTTATGTAAAGAAACATGCATGACCTTCATGTACAGTGAAATTATCTGTGAAACAAGAGCTTCCTAGATTTCTTCACCCCAAAGAAGGAAATCTTGAATAAGGACTTTTGTTGTTTCTATTGGCCACACAAGACAAACTACATCATTGGCAATAGTTTGAGTTTGTAAAAATGTGGGGATAGGGCCAATAAGTTGGCCAGGGAATCCAGTGCTAAGATGAGTATCTGAAGTTTAGCCAATTATGCTGAGCCTTCAGTGTCATCCTGGATTAGGCACAGACTAATTAATGGGTGAAAAGCAGTCGCTTTCCAAGAAGCTTCATCACGTGTGTAGTGGAGACACAGTCCTTCAGTGTAGGAACCCCCCTTCGTTGTACTTTGAAGCCAAGATGGCTAGGACAGAGTTGACCTCATTAAATAGCACCATGGCATCAGGCAAGGGACTGAAGTCAGGAGAGGAGGCCACCCCTTCCTGCAGGCAGAATATGTCAGAGAGCCCAGTGTTGTCTCCGTCCTGTAGCAGGGAGATCTTGGCAACTGTGCCAAACTTTCAAGTGCCACAGGCATACTCGGGCAGCTGGGCATCAAGGGTCACAGACTGAGGGCCCAGGGGAGCTTCTGTTTCCTACTGAGTGCAGCAGCAGTCTGCACTTCACACCCTGGTGATATACAGGATAGGGCTAAGGAGAGTTTCTTGTACTAGAATTTCATGGGCGATTTGTGGTGATCATGAGTAGCCCAGAGATTCAAAGGTGCATCAAACAAGGTTGCTAAAGCCTCAAAAAGAAGAGTCTTTGGGGAAATTAACAAGAATGCTGTTGTCTTGCAATTTGGGCAAATGCTGGGGATTTTGTTGTAGAAGGATCATTCCAAGGGGGCCAGTTTTCAAGTAACAGCTAGGATGCTGCTGCTGCTGCTGCTGCTGCTAAGTCGCTTCAGTCGTGTCCGACTCTGTGCGACCCGGTGGACTGCAGCCTACCAGGCTCCCTCCGTCCATGGGATTTTCCAGGCAAGAGTACTGGAGTGGATAGGGTTAGGTAAAATTTAAGTTTAAAAAAAAAAAGTAAAATTGAGAAATATATTGCCTCTAGAATCCAAAAAATCCTTAAAGATATTGGACTTGTTTCAATCATATGGATACTGAGACAGCTAATAACTGTTTCTTGGCAGTGTCACGGATGGAACAGAATTTGATTATCAAACAATGTTTAAGAATTTAACTGAGGTGATAGGGCCTTGTACTATGTGTGGGGTAAAGACCCATTCCCTTTTAATGAGCTCCTTTGTGAGTATTGACCTGTCCTGAATGAGGGTGCCAAATGAATCTCCTTGGGAGATGATGTCTTCAGTGTGATATCATGCCTGTATTCTTAGGGAATGTCATTTGTGGTTAAGATCTTGTGAATGTTGCATATTATGCCATTGTTGTTCGGGGCACTACAAGACTAGCTGAGTAAATGTATTTTGTGTCTCTTCAAAGAGGAAGGCGATCTGCAGCTAAAAGCCCATGGTAATATGAACCAGATAGGACATATGAGCAAGATCTCCGACTGTAATGTATTTGCCTGATGCTGATTGGATGGTGTCAGTAAGTTTAATCGTGTTGATAGATATACAGAGACACAAATAAAATCACACCACCTAAAGGCGCTTTAAGGAGGGCCTCATTCCCATACTCTTGTCTCCACATGCTGATCATAACTTCTGATTTAGATTTGGGATGAATCTACAACAGAGACAAGGGAATACCCCTTAAAGGTAGCACAGATCAAAATACACACTTGCCAGCAGTTAATAATTACCTGCACAACATGGAAAATGAAAATCCATTCAGTTTATTTATATTGTGATGAAATTAAATGGTAAATAATATGTTTAGGGAACAGTAAACTGTTTCACACTCATGTAGAGAGATATATAATAGATGTGGGTAGAATGAACACTCCCTCCTTCCTAGGTCTTTTTTTTTTTCTCTTTGGGGTTACAATAATATTTGATAAACTAGAAAACTGGCTCATCATTCAGGAATGTTCTTTATTGAATCAGTTCAGTTCAGTTCAGTTCAGTCGCTCAGTCATGTCCGACTTGTTGTGACCCCATGGACTGCAGCATGCCGGGCCTTCCTGTCCATCACCAACTCCTGGAGTTTACTCAAACTCATTCTTTATTGAATGCTAGACTCTAAATACTGAGTGCTGTATAACTTGGGAATTGCATAATATTGATTAATTTAACAAATATATGTGGAGCATCTGTAATTTTGTGTTATAGAAGGATAAAAGGATTTAGAGATCCTAAGAACAGGATAGATTCCCATAAAGCCTTTTTTTTTCTGATATATAATAAAAATATGAAATCATATTATCTAAAGTTTATAGGTATGCTAAAATCAAAGAGGGTTTCATTATCTTTGGGCAAGTCTAAAACCTGAACTAATCATCTTTGTCTTTTACTGTACTTTCCTCTGTTGGCGCTGCTTTATCAGGGGCATAATTGGCCCTGTCATTACAGGGATTCTATAAGCTTTCATCCTCAGCAATGCAGTGTGGTGCTCGTGGCCCACAGGTCAGAAAGGCTTCCGGTCATTGCACTTGGGGAGCTTATGTAGCTTGCAGAGGGTGATGTTCTGTTCCTCCTAGATCTATTTCTTTTTATAGCCTTGAGAATGTAACGGGGCTTTCTGCAGACTATACAGAAAAGAGCTCTGATTATAAATTAAAGGATACCCCACACATGTTAGAGATGGTACATTTCAATGTCCTTCTTACTGTTTTAAAATACGTAGTTTTAGGTAGCAGATGTGAAATATCAATTTATTAAAAACACATCTACATAGTGGTATGAATTGTGTCTAGAAAAACTGCCTGTGTTAACAGTCCCATCTTTTATGAAGTCTTTAAATGATTGTCTACCAGTAGAAGCAGGAAGTTCAAGGACTGCCTTTCCATGTGTCTCATCAATGCCTCCTTATTTCCACCACCTATCCTGTGATAGATGTTAAGACCAAGTAAATTTTCCTAATAGAGGTGATTCTGTCCCTTTCCAACTAAATAGATGTGACAGCCTGTGAGGATAAAATCAATGTTAATTTTCAGTGAATTGTGTCCATATGAAAATAACCAAGTGTTCCAAGTATAAGGAGACAGAAAACCAGTAAACAAAAGAAAAAGTGAGGCTTCTGCTCAGCTTTTTTGTTCACTTCCATTACAAATAATTCCATCTATAATGATCTGTTCTTTAATCTTTCTTTGTCTTGCTTCATTATGTTATAGAGAATTGAGTAGTGAAAAATTACATCCAGTTGACGTTTGGAAGATTTGTTTTTACCTATGAAACTTACTATGTAATATAGTATAATATAAATATTCAGTTCAGTTCAGTCGCTAAGTCGTGTCTGACTCTTTGAGACTCCACGAACCACAGCACGCCAGGCCTTCCTGTCCATCACCAACTCCCGGAGTCCACCCAAACTCATGCCCATTTAGTCAGTGATGCCATCCAACCATCTCATCCTCTGTCATCCCCTTCTCCTCCCGCCTTAAATCTTTCCCAGCATCAGGGTCTTTTCAAATGAGTCAGCTCTTCGCATCAGTGGCCAAAGTATTGGAGCTTCAGCTTCATCAGTCCTACTATGTTAAAACATTTCCTCCTCATTTGCTACTTACTCCTGCTCCTACCCCTTTACTGATTTTTTTCTTTCATCACCAACTCAATGGACATGAGTTTGAGCAAACTCCAGGAGATAGTGAAAGACAGGGAAGCCTGGGGAGCTGCAGGTCACAGGATTGCAAACAGACAAACATGACTTAGTGACTGAACAACAAATATTTGCAAATGCAGTGAAACCTTTCTAGGGATAGCAGCTAGGGATCAAAGGCTAGCTAGATCTCCACTCATTTCCAAATACCAGTTTTTCTTTTATGGGGAGGTGTAATAAGCACAGCAATGAGGGCTAATTTTGTATAGTCCTCACTCCAATTTATAACTAGGAACTCAGAGAACTTTTCCTTCCACAGAAATTGTTTTAAAAATGATCACTAGATTCTTAAAGTTTCTAAGCATACCTTATTTAGCTGATAACATGCATAAGTAATTAAGGAAAACATAGTATATAAAGTGTGTGTGTGTATATATATATATATATATGATAGAAGCAATGGAGAAAGTCATTCAGAGTTTAACTTGTGGGCAAACTAATACCCCATTCATAAGAGGTGAGGCACCAGGTAAGTCACTCTCTGTCCTTAGATAAATTATTTGAGACAGTTGACTCATCTATAAAATATGTGCACTGACATTCTCTATTTTACAGCATCAGTGTGAGGACTAAATGGGACAGTGTGTGCAGTGCTTGGCACCAGACGTGGCATTAGAACGTGACCTGCCACCACGATAGTGAGCTCCGCAGTTTGCCCTTTACTCTTGTCTTCAGAAAATGCAGATCAAACTCAGCAAAGAAGCTTCATTCAGGTCCAGACCTGCAGAGATATGGGTATTGGTGCAGTAATAAAATTTGGCTGAAGACATGGGATTTGGAAACTTACTGTAGAAGAGAAAGAGCACTGGACTTGGAGCCAGGAAAATTAGCACTAAGTTCTGATGCACGAATTATATGCTATAAGCTTTAGTCCAGTTACTTCATTTGAAAATAAGTGTGACGTTACCTAGAGAAGGAACCCCAGCATTAAAACTCTGTATGTCCACTTGTCCACTGCATGGGGAAGGGGTTTGATCCCAGGTCAGGGAACTAAGATCCCTCATCCTATGTGGCTCAAAAAAAAAAAAAAAAAAAAAAAAAGCTTGGTAGGTGTGATATTCAAACTATGCTTTTAAAAATTATGTGAGCTAAGAAGCATTGCAGAGATGCCATACTATGTTATTATTCTTATTACAAGAAGTAACTGGGACTTATTTGCTTTCTCTAGAACTATCATGACCCAAATGGTCAAATGATGATCTCTTTTAATTGATTATTTCAAATTCTAATGCTATTTACCCACATCTTCTAAAGCAATCGCAGTCTATTCCCCAATTTCTTTGCTCAGTTTTTCTTTCTCTCCCATCCTTCCTTGTTCCCTTTTTTCCTAAATTTCATTTAGGATTTATGTATTATTTTATGACTCAGCAGTATAGAATCTGCTTGCAATGGAAGAGCTGCAGGAGATGGGAGTTTGGTCCCCGTGTCTGGAAGATCCCCTGGAGGAGGGCATGGCAACCCACTCCAGTATTCTTGCCTGGAGACTCCCCATGGACAGAGGAGCCTGGCAGGCTACAGTCCTGGGGTCACGAAGAGTTGGACAGGAGTGAAACTACTCAGCACATATGCTGTAAAAATCAGGTAACAACTAAAATGTGGATTTAAGTAGTAGATATAAATAAGTAAATTTGCAGGAAAGGAGACACAGCGGTTTACTCAGATCATTTAGGGAAAGACTTACTTTTCATAGATAATAACTCATTTTCAGAGAAGAAAGGACATAAGAAAGATTCATCCACATTCATTAAAGGACTGAAGCTTTTTAAAGAGAAGACATACATATCATAGCAGTCATGGTTCTAAAACAGAAGTCACTTTGGGAGGATGTTCTCAGGCCACTAGCCTGGACCTAGGATGCTGCCTTTGGAAGTGGGCTTCTGGGACTGACAAATGGGAGTTGGGAGGTGCAAAAGGGTATAAGACTTCCTTAGACAATCCTTTTATTTTCCTCATCTGCCCTGATATTCCAGCAATTTAGAAATTTCCAAAGTAAATGCCCTCTTACTGATTCAGGAGATCTTTTCTATCTACCAATAATTAGAATTTTAGAGTCAAATTAGGAAAAGTCATAGGGCTCAACAAATGCTTCCCCCTCCCCGCCCAAATTTGCTTGAGTATAAGAGATACTTAGGAAAGCTCTTCCATGGAGATTTTAATTCAAAATGTTTGTGATATTCCCTAGGAATTTATAGTTCCAATAAATGTCTAGATGATTCTATTGATCATCCAGTTATACAAATACTCCCATGGTACTGCCTTAGAGCTAAAATTTTGAGACCCAATGTAGCAAACAGATGAGTTGCAAGATACCGTAAGATGGGAGGAAACTGAAATGAGTAGAGTCTAGATCTCCTAAATTTTAAACCAAAGCTCTTTTATCTTTTAGAATCTGACTCATGAGAAACGACATCACACACATTTGTATTATATGATATTCACCAGTCAACACCTTATAAGAACAATGCACACCAAAATAAGAATTGATTTTGCTTCACGTCGTCATGAAAAGTAGAACAAGCTACCCAAAATCTTTTCAACAGATTTTCAACTGTGAGATAAGCTACAGTTTGAAACCAGAACTTGGCAAGTTTATAAGAATGGTTCTAAACTAAAATGAGCTACTTAGTGAGATTTTAGAATCCTTTTCAAGGGGCTAGGGTTTTCTTTGTTTGTTTGTTTGTTTTGATACTTGGTCTTGTTTTGTTTTTGCCATGCAGTAGAACCAACAGGTAGTGGGAATGATGGAAAGGTATAATCCTTTAGCACTATAATTTTATAACTTACCAACTCTTCCTTTTTGAGTCTAGCTTTCATTCACAAAAATTATTAATAGATACAGGCATTTATGTGGGACCTATGGATGAATACGGACTTCCCTGGTGGCTCAGAGGTTAAAGCGTCTGCCTCCAATGTGGGAGACCGGGGTTCGGTCCCTGGGTTGGGAAGATCCCCTGGAGAAGGAAATGGTAACCCACTCCAGTATTCTTACCTGGAGAATCCCATGGATGTAGAAGCCCGGTAGGCTACGTCTGCGGGGTCGCAAAGAGTCGGACACGACTGAGCGACTTCACTTTCACTTTTTCACATGGATGAATACAAGGAAATAATATAGATGCAATATCTTACAAGCTTTTAGACTAAACATATCATCTACAACCAAGAATTATTAAGAAAAGCAATAGAAACCCCTTTAAATTTACCCACATCATGTATCATGCCTCTCTCCCTGCCATTAGTAGGAACAATTTGCCTGTTGTGTTGTTCAGTCACCCAGCAGTGTCCGACTCTTTGCAACCCCGTGGACTGCAGCATTCCAGGTCTCCCTGTCCCTTACTATCTCCCGGACTCTGCCCAAGTTCCTGTCCATTGCGTCTGTGATGCCATCCACCCATGTCATCCTCTGGCATCCTCTTCTTCTGCCCTCAATCGTTCCCAGCATCAGGGACTTCTCCAATAAGTCGGCTGTTTGCAGCAGGTGCAGGTGGCCAAAATCCTGGAGCTTCAGCTTCAGCATCGGTCCTTCCAATGAATATTCAGGGTTGATTTCCCCTAAGATTGACTGGTTTGATCTTGCTGCCCAAGAGACTCTCAGGAGTCTCCTCCATCACCACGGTGTGAAAGCATCATTGCTTTGGTGTTCTGCTTCTATATGGTCCCGCTCTCACAACTGTCCATGACCACTGGGAAGACAATAGCCTTGACTGTATGAACCTTCATCAGCAGAGTAATGCCTCTGCTTTTCAATGCACTGTCTGGGTTTGTCATAGCTTTCCTGCCAAGAAGCAGTCTTCTGATTTCATGGCTGCAGCCACTCTCTGCAGTCATTTTAGAGCCCCAGAAGAAATCTGTCACTGCTTCCACTTTTCCCCCATCTATTTGCCATGAAGTAATTAACCCTGATACCATAATCTTAGTTTTTTTCAACATTTCATTTTAAGCTGGCTCTTTCACTCTCTTCCTTCACCCCTTCTCAGGAGGCTCTTTAGTTCCTCTTCGCTTTCTGCCATTACAGTGGTATCATCTGCATATCTGAGGTTGTTGACGTTTCTCCCACCTATCTTGATTCCAGCTTGTAACTCATCCAGCCCAGCATTTCTCATGATGTGCTCAGCATAGATATTAAACAAACAGGGTGACAGCAGACAGCCCTGTCACACTCCTTTCTCAATCCTGAACCAACCAGTTGTTCCATGCAGGGTTCTAACTCTTGCTTCTTGACCCACATACAGGTTTCTCAGGGGGCAGATAAGATGGTCTTGTATTCCCATCTCTTTAAGAGCTTTCCACAGTTGGCTATGGTCCACACAGTCAAAGGCTTTAGCATAGTCAATGAAACAGAGGCAGATGTTTTGCTGGAATTCCACAGCTTTCTCTGTGATCCAGCTAACGTTAGGAATTTGACCTCGGGTTCCTCTCTGCACAGTTCTTCCGTGTATTCTTTCCATCCCTTCTTGCTCTCTTCAGCATCTGCTGAGTCTCTGTTATTGTTGTCCTTGATTGTGCCCATCTTGGGTTGAAGTGTTCCCTTACGATTTCCAATTTTTCATATCATATCTCATGCTTCTTTCCCTACAATCAGTAGGCACAATTTGACTAACAAAGACACTAATAGTATAATGAGAAACAGATATAAGCAAATAAGAGAAAACCGCGGTTGTAAAAGAAAAACTCTATTCAAGATTATAAGCAATTAGGTATACAAAAGAAATATTTTTATGTAACAATTTTTCCATTTCCTTGGAAAAAATGAATGATAATTTCTGAATAGTCATTAGGATGTGTAAAAGGAACCCTCAGACTTTGCTGGTGGCCAGTGTATATTTACAGGAAGGCAATTTGACAGTTTGTAAAAAGTCTTAAAAATGTTAATAGTCTGTAACACAGAATTCTGCTTTTAGAATTTCTAAGGAAATATTAAACAAGTTTTAAAGGATGATTTAAAGATTCATTCATTCAACAAATATTGAATATTTGCTATGTATCAGACAATGTTCTGGTCACTGTACGTATAATGTAAAGCACTTATAAGACACTTCAGTCTAATAGAAATGAAGTCGCTCAGTCATGTCCAACTCTTTGCAAACCTATGGACTGTAGCTTAGCAGGCCCCTCTGTCCATGGGATTTTCCAGGCAATAGTACTGGAGTGGATTGCCATTTCCTTCTCCAGGGGATCTTCCCAACCCAGGGATCAAACCTGGGTCTCCCACATTGTAGACAGACGCTTTACCGTCTGAGCCACCAGGGAAGTAAAGAGGAGTTTCCAGTCTAATAGAGTTTACAGTCTAATAGAGGAGATGATAATTAACTCAGTGTTCACAAATAGGTATATGGCTGCAGACAGAGGAAAGTTCTATAAGGTTAAAGAACATGGTATTATCACACAGTTCTCTACTTCTCTTAAGGGTTATTTCTCTAGAGAACTTAAAATTTGAGCTAGAATTAAAGGAACAAATTGTGAGTGAACTAGGCAAGGATAATTTTGGTGAAGGAATAGTGCACACAAGGGCCAGGATTGATGAAGACATATTCTGTTCAAGAAATGTTCTGTGTGGAGAAGTAAAGAGTGACAATGGAAGATGAGGCTGGATGGTAAGCAGAGTGAAAACTTCACAAGTTATCTTGTACTTTTTTTTAAAATCACACACAGACAAAAAAAAAATAGAAATTCAATGAGCAAACAGTAGGAAACAATAGAACCTGATTTTTCTCTTGAAAGCAACCCTCCAGGTATAGGGTAAAGAACAGATTAGAGAGAGTCAAGGATAGATTGTAAAAATCCAGTTATTGTGTGAATGCTGTGCTGTGAAGTAGAGGTGACTGGCTTATATAAAGGTAGTGCGGGGCAGATGGAGGGAAATAAATGAACTCAAGTACTATATAAGGTGTGAAATCTTTAGTATCTAATGAATCGGATTTGGGGAAGAAAGGAGAGGGATTCTTTAAAAGTGACTTTAAAAGTGGCTTGTTGAAATGACTGATAAGACATTAAGCTCACTCAGAAAACATAGGGAGTCATGGCTGAAGACAGAGTTTTGGTATCTTGTTAGGGAGGGAAGGTCAAGAGTTTATTTTTTGTACTTGTTGTGAAAGAGTTGGTTCTGAGAATTCTAAGTGCCCGTGCCAGTAACTGACTCAGTATTTAGGAGTAGAGTTCCAAGAGAGGTCTGTAATGAAGATATAAATATATACTTCATGAGTATTTGATTCTTATTAAAGTTATAAATATGAATGAAGTTTTCTTGAAGAAGTGTAGAATGAAGAAATATAAGAAACGGAGATACAGGATTTTATTTTCTGTGTGTGGACTCTGACATCAATAGTAGTGCATGGTTCTGAAAGTAATAATCACATCTCTCTAGAAAACATTGGACTAGAAAAGCTAAAGGCCGATGGAGGGAGTCTCACTGTGCAAAATGTAACCAATATTTATAGCTAAGCGTGAAACAGATAACAGCAAAGACTGACTAGATTTAGGAACTGGAGCAATGGCACTATTCTTACGGTGTAAGGGAAAGGAGAGCCGTGTGGGAATGAATTGAGGAATAAATAGATGTGTGAAAGTGGAGATCGAAACACTACTAAAGTAGAAATAATTTAGCTTATAGTTGAAACATGGGGTTAAGGAAGGAGTTTTGGGTTGTGGCTTTTTTTTTTTTTCCTTTCATTTGTTTTGTTTTAAGATGAGAAAAATATGAGACAATGCAGTGGAAATGGAGAGAGAAGGAAGCAGACAGTGAAAAATAAGAGGTATAGCCTATACCATGTCAAATAAATGAGCATTCTTTATGCTACAGGATGCTTCTAGTATAATGTTCATTAAATCTATGCTTTTTTTTTTAATTCTAGAAGAAAGTTAAAAGTTGTTTAAATGTTAAGCCAATATAGATTTTACTAAATAGAACATTGTATACATATGAATAAACTATAATTTGGACTTTAAAGTTACCTAAATTTTTATTTATCAAACTGGAAATGTTTTAACAGTAGTAGAATCATTAGGTGGCTCAGTGGCAAAGAATCTGCCTGCTGATGGAGGCAATGCAAGATGCGTGGGTTTGATCCCTGGGTTAAAAAGATCCTGTGGAAAAGGAAATAGCAATCCACTCTGGTATTCTTGCTCAGGAATTCCATGGACAGAGGAGCCTGGTGGGTGTCCATGGTGTTGCAAAGAACTGGACACGACTGAGCATGCAGAATTGTCCTGAAGTGTATCTTTTTGCCTTATGTTCAACACAGTGTCTTGCACATAAGGCATTTTTGATATAAACGTTTACTAAATAACTAAGCAGAGAGCTACACTTTTTCAAGTAAAAATCCTCCTACACAAGCAGATCTGCAGGAATACTGACATACTGACAGCATTTCTTCATCCTCTGTAAATCAGCTTATTTTGATTCCAAGTCCTCCTCTCACAAGGACTTGTGAAAACTCTCATCTCAGCATCCACCGAGGCTCTTTTGCTTTCAGGAGCTGGGCAAGAATTTCAGAGAGGTGACTCTGGCCATGGGAAATGTTTATCAATGGTCAACTAGGTTCTGGTTCCCGTGATCCTTTCCAGGCTGTTATTCTGTCTTGTTTGGACAATGAGAATCTTAGACTTTAGGCATATGGTGTAGGATTGGACCTTCCAGTGTGTCAAGCATCCTTGCCCCCAGAGAATACCCTGACTCCCTGCCAGTGTCCTGCCAGAGAGCCAGCCAGGCCCCATGACTCACGCCACTCTCTCCCATCTTCAGAAAGGTTTACTCAGCAAAGCAACTTCTCTTCTTCAGCCTTATTCTTCCTCATGTCCATGGATTTTTGATAGTAATCAAAAATCTACAACAAGTCTACCCTGACTCATAAAGCATAGAAAATGCTACCTCTTGGAAATAGGGAAATCTTATGGCCATAAAAAGAAAGATCTCAAAAGTTATCTGGTTATATATATATATATATATATATATCAGTTCTATAAAAAGTCATCAGAACTTTAAATAGATACATGCATAGTTAGATAAATAGATGGATAGGCTAATAAAGTTTCTGTGTAGGGAGATAGCACATTTTTAAAATTTGTTTTGCTTGATTCATTTTATTAAAAAATTATAATAATTTCATTTATGCTATTTTACTTAATAAATGTGATAGAGAAATACTGGAAAAAGAAAAAAATAGCCTTAATATTCTGGGAACATAAATGATCTTCCTTAGAAAAGTAAAGCAAAGCCTAGAGCTGATACGTGGCAGCGTCTGCTAACAATGCCGGTTTCTACATGGCCGGAGATGCACGTGTATGAAACCCCTGTGGCATGTGGCTCCTAGAAGCTCTGTGAAACTGTTGCCTTGGGGATACACTATATTAATTATGTGCTCCACTTTTAAGTATTTTTCTTTCCTAAAGAGTCATAGTCTATGTGTTACACGTGGAATAATACATGTTTTTCCTTCAGTAGACTCCATCCTGCTTTGCATTTATATAATTTTGGATACATTATGAAAAGGTCTGCAATCACAGTGGGCGGACAGGGTCTAATAAATCACAGAGGAAGGAAAAACCTTACATGGGAAAAGGTACTTTTCATACCTTTACCCCTTCTAAAAATATATCATGCGTCATGCAGGTAATGGGATTACAGAAAGGGCTTGCGCATATTGATAAGGCTTTTGAGCATATTCTTTAATTGACTGAGCTGTCGCATCCGGGCTCTCTTCCTGTTGCAATACTGCCCGTCTTGGTCTTCTTTCCCTTCACTCTGTCAGCACTTTGTGATTGGCAATGAGAACGTGGCTTTCTTCTTTTCCCTTAAGTATTCGTTTGCTATGGCTAAATTCCTCTTGCTAATACTGACAGGCATGTTGCCGACAAGAGTGCATACTGCTTATTGTTCTTGACCCTGCTCTGCTGGGCGCGGGGCTACACACCAAAAGAGCATACTCTGATCTTCTCCGCAGAGAAAGTCAAAGCGAAGCACGGAATGATAGCAACCGACTGTTATTCCTGTTTGAGTCTAAGAAGTATACATGACTCTTCTTTCATCTTCACTTTGTATGAATTCTCTTTGCTCCCAAGGCAAAAGGACTAGGAAGACAGAGGCACAGATAAAGCTTGCAAACATTCAAGGCCAAGGGTTCTCTTAAAACAAAACCTCACCTTAATGACAGCTATGCATACATTTGAAAAGCCTATCTTTCGTTCCCTTGTGCCTTTTGGAAGCTCAGGTCTAGGAAATAGTCCTATATTAGTCCAGTAAGATATCAGTCCAGACCTTCAGCTTAAAGATGTTGGTCAGTAGCTACTGGGCACAGAAGTAGGAAAGAGAAGCTGGAATTAGAAGAGCCACAGATTCAGAGAAGGTGCACCAAAAAGGTGGAGCAGTGGATCCATGATAGAGAGAAAGCCAGGTATCCAGAGCCAAATAAAACTTGAAGATCGCCATGAAATAGTAGCTTGGAAGTCACACTGGTAAGCAAAAGCACCAGACACCTGGATCCTAGAAGTTATTTTAGAGCATAGCTCCTGCAAAATGTGGAACCCACAACAGTGAAGGGACAAGAGAAGATTTTAGGCTTTGCCTACAGCCACTGTTCAATAAAAGTGAATAAATTTTACTGGAGCGGGTAGCCTTTCCCTTCTCCAGGGCATCTTCTCAACCCAGGGATCGAATCCAGCTGTCCCGCATTGCACGCTGATTCTTTACCAGCTGAGCCACAAGCGAAGCCCAAATGTGTGATCACCTTATTTCTAATCACTTTTTGAAACTTTTCAAGGAAAAAGTCTCAATTTAAAGCTTTCTTTTTCATAACTCTCCACTAATTTCTTTTTATCAAAAGGAAATCTAGTCTCTGGTTCAAAGATGTTACACAGTGTTGCCTGTTTCATCACATTTATTTTATATTGCTTACTATTTATGACAAGTTTTTTTCACTTTAATAACATAAATTTTCCTGATAAATATACTTAAAGTTAATAAACTTAAATATACATGTTAAGTAAATAATAATTTCAATATATTGTTAGTAAAGCTGGTACTTAGATATGGCAAAATCCTGAAGATGGCACTCAGATGACAGACATCTGGGAAATATTATTTTGAGTACTTACATATACTCTTGCATATACCATATAAGCTATGTCTATTTTCATACAAGACTGAGAATACTAAACACACACTCACACACAAGTAGATGTTACTTTGAAGGATGGGGGAGTGGAATCTGCTTCCAACATTGATTATCCTCTTATCCCCAAAAAGGAATTTGAAATGAAACAACAACTTGAATTTTGGATTTACCCAACAGAAGTAACAACGACAACAACAACAAAAGTATGTCTGTGTTAGGTCTGTAACTTGTCTGAAGTAGCTTCGGTGCATAAGTGATCCAGTTTCAGAATGCCGCTGGCATTCCCCATGGTTGATGACAGGGGCGCTGGGTGATACTAGTGGTCTGCTTTCAGGAAGGAAGTTGACACTTAAACGCTTCAGGTCCACGCGTACAATACACACACACACACACACACACACATAGAGCTTTCTAGCATGAAAACTCCATGAATATAGTCCATGTGGCAATACTCTTCTATGATAACTGTGAAGCAAAAACAAGTTAGAATACTAGTCAACTGTCATAATTCTGCCTACATTTGAAATAAAATACTTGTCTTTTCCTTCATATCTGATAACATATTCAACTCTGTATCTAGTACTCATGTCAACCTAAGCTCACTGTTTTAACAATATAAATATGCAAGTAGAAAGGTATATATATCATAATTCTACAGTTCAAGAACCTTTCCCAATCCAAACATGCTCATGAAGCAAGCACTGAGATCACGAAACGCGAGGCTACCTGTCTCTCAGGAACTCTCAGTATTATCCTTTGTGGTCAATACAAGCCTGACAAGGATAAATGCTCTTCTGATTCATAATAGTGTAGATTAGCTTTGAAACATTTTGTTTATTTATATGAATGCAATAATGCAGAATATACTATTTTATGTCTAGATTCTTAAACTCAAAAGTATATTTTTGAGTTTCAACTTTATGAGTGCCATTGTAAATCATTTTTATGTTATACATCATTTATGAAAAGATGTTCCACCTGACTCCAGAACAGAGAATTCTAAATTAAAACTACACTGAGATACTACTGTTTTTATCTATCAGACTGACAAAATAAAAAGGTTAACGCAACTTTTTAAAAGACAAAAAACTAATCTCAAAAATATACAAGCAACTTATGCAGCTCAACTCCAGAAAAATAAACAAGCCAATCAAAAAATGGGCCAAAGAACTAAATAGGCATTTCTCCAAAGAAGACATATGGATGGCTAACAAACACATGAAAAGATGCTCAACATCACTCATTATCAGAGAAATGCAAATCAAGACCACAATGAGGTACCATTTCACACCAGTCAGAATGGTTGCGATCCAAAAGTCTACAAGCAATAAATGCTGGAGAGAATGTGGAGAAAAGGGAACCCTCTTACACTGTTGGCGGGAATGCAAACTAGTACAGCCATTTTGGAAAACAGTGTGGAGATTCCTTAAAAAATTGCGAATAGAACTGCCTTATGACCCAGCAATCCCACTGCTGGGCATACACACCGAGGAAACCAGAATTGAAAGAGACACATGTACCCCAATGTTCATTGCAGCACTGTTTATAATAGCCAGGACATGGAAACAACCTAGATGTCCGTCAGCAGATGAATGGATAAGAAAGCTGTGGTACATATACACAATGGAGAACTACTCAGCCCTTAAAAAGAATAAATTTGACTCAGTTCTAATGAGATGGATGAAATTGGAGCCGATTATACATAGTGAAGTAAGCCAGAAAGAAAAACACCAATACAGTATACTGACACATATATATATGGAATTTAGAAAGACAGTAATGATGACCCTCTATGTGAGACAACAAAAGAGACACAGAGGTATAGAACGGACTTTTGGACTCTGAGGAAGAGGGAGAGGGTGGGATGATTTGGGAGAATGGCATTGAAACATGTATACTATCATATAAGAAACAAAGCACCAGTCTATGTTCAATACAGGATACAGGATGCTTGGGGCTGGTGCACGGGATGATCCAGGGAGATGAAATGGGGTGGGAGGTAGGAGGGGGCTTTGGCATTGGGAGATCATGTACACCTGTGGCTGATTCATGTCAATGTATGGCAAAACCAATACAGTATTGTAACATAGAATAAAGTATTAAAAAATAATAATAATAAAAATAAAAGTCACTCAGTCATGTCTGACTCTTTGTAACCCCGTGGACTAAATAGTCCATGGAATTCTCCAGGCCAGAATACTGGAGTCGGTAGCCTTTCCCTTCTCCAGGGGATCTTCCCCACCCAGGGATCAAACCCAGGTCTCCCGCATTGTCGTTAGGGGTGGGTTAGAGATTCTTTACCAGCTGAGCCACAGGGGAAGCCCAAGAATACCAGAGTTGGTAGCTTAGCCCTTCTCCGGTGGATCTTCCTGACCCAGGAATTGAACGAATATCTCCTGTATTGCAGGAAGATTCTTTACCAACTAAGCTATCAGGGATTAAAACTACACTGAGATACTGTTGTTATCTATCACACTGACAAAATTAAAAGTTAAACAGCATGATCTATTGCTGAGGTTGTATGATGAGACAATCTCATACTTTTTGCATTAGAATGCAAATCAGTATATTGCTTATGAAAAACACACTAATTTACCTTTTGATCCAGCCATCTGACTTCTAGGGATTTACCTTACAGATACACCTATCATAATTTTTTAAAAATAAAAATCTTATGATTTAATGTTTTAATAGCATATTTATAAATATGAAACAGTATAAATAATGTTCATTGATAAGAGAGTGTGTGAATAAATTATAGCATATTCTCACAAAGGAGAGCTTTATAACTAAAAAAAAATGAACTTTTCTCCTTTCTAGGATTTTACAACTTCAGATGTTAACAACACAGAGAGACACAGGACACATTTAGAGGTGATGATTACTTTTGTTAAGGTAATGGCAAAAGAGTGTATTGTATACATATGTCCAAATTCAGCAGATTGTCATATTTATTGTACGCAGTTTTTGGCATAATTGTTATGTACCTTAATAAAGCTGAGAAAAATGAAATGAGGGAAAGTGATACATCTCTGAGTACATCTTTTACTGATGTTTCATATATTAAAAGAATGGTCTAAGGGAAAATTGAAATGAAATGTGAGCAAAAACACGTTAATCAAATTATATTTCAATTAGTATTATAACTCACTCTCATCCAGCCCCATCGCTTCTTGTCGTATAGAAGGGGGAAGTGGAAACAGTGACAAATTTTATTTTCTTAGACTTCAGAATCACTGTGGGAGGGGACTGCAGCCATGAAATTAAAAGACGCTTGCTCCCTGGAAGAAAGTCTGTGACAAACCTATTCAGTGTATTAAAAAGCAGACAAATCACTTTGCTGACAAAGGTCCATCTAGTGAAAGCTATGATTTTTCCAGTAGTCATGTACAGATGTGAGAGTTGGATCATAAAGACGTCTGAGTGCCAAAGAATTGATGCTTTTGAACTGTGGTGCTGGAGAAGACTCTTAGAGTCCCTTGGACTGCAAAGAGATCAAACCAATCCATCCTAAAGGAAATCATTCCTGAAAATTCATTGGAAGGACTGATGCTGAAGCTGACGCTCCAATACTCTGTCCACCTGATGCGAAGAACTGACTCATTGGAAAGAACCCTGAGGCTGGGGAAGACTGAGGGCAGGAGGAGAAGGAGACGACAGAGGACAGCATCACCGATTCAATGAACAGGAGTTTGAACAAGCTCCAGGAGATGTGAAGTGCAGGGAACCTGGCATGGTGCAGTCCATGGGGTCACAAAAATTTTATGAGACTTAGTAACTGAACAACAGTTCAATGTTAAAGAAAAAGCTCAAACAAAATATAAATCCACATATCAAAAATAGTAAATGATTAATAAACCAGCAAGCAAATGAATGAATGCACAGGAAATATAGGAAAGCTCTTCCTTGTAGTATACAACTGTAATAAATGTGGAGATAGTGATTAGCTATGATGGCAACAATCATCAGCTAATTCAAGCAGGAATTATAAACAGATGGTAAAATAAACGGGTGATAGTTTGAGAGGTGGAATCTAAAATCATTTCCATACATGATATTTGTTAACTATAAAGGGGAAAATTGTAGGTGTGTAGTGAAGAAACTTTGAAGAAAATGACCCTAACCAGGGCATACAAATTAATATCACAAATAATGGGAAAGCAAACGTCACAGTCCACCTGGTACTATGCACTGGAAAGACAGCAGAACCGTTCCTATGATAACCAAAAGAGCATTCAGTCCAACATGAGGACATGTTACAAAATAATTGTCCTGCATTTAAAAAAAAAAACAACAGTATGCTAAAACTCAAGGACTGCAAATCAATTTCAGAATCAAGGAGGTTAAACTGTGATTACTAGATGTAATACACAACCCAGGATTTTAATTTTATAGGAATATAATTGGGACATGATTGAAATCTGAATTTTGGTTACCAATTACAAAATTATATCAAATTAATTACCTGACTTTTTGTAATTTTTCTGTAGTTGTATAAGAGAATATACTTTACCCTTAGACAAGTAAATTGAAGTATTTGGATAAACAAATATCATGTTTGGAAAATTTTTTCCAAAGATTGTGTAGGATACATACATATATATATATATATATATATATATAGAGAGAGAGAGATATCTAGAGAGAGAGAGAGAGAGAGAGAGAGAGAGACAATTATAAAATATCAACTACCAGTATACACATATGTATGTATAAGCATACATATAGGCAAGTGTGTAGGTATACACACAAGTAGCAGTCACAATTTTTAACCCTCTTGATTCTGAAATAGATTTGTATAAGATTACATATGAGTACATAAAATACACATATAAAATATAATACATTATATTATAATTTGGGGTATCTGAGTGGTGACGGTTTATACAGGATTTTTAAATAGATTTATCCTTCTGTGTTTTCCTTGCAACTTCTCTGTGGGTCTGAAATTATGTCAAAACAAAAGATAAAAATTAAATTAAAAAAGTACAGGTGCAGCACACTAGTTTTAAAAAATGTCATAGGATCAGGAGCCACACTTCAGTGAAAGATGAAATTGGAGAATCTGAGGCTAGGGATGCAATAAAGGTAAAGAAAGACAAGCTTTCAGGGATCAGTTGCTGCATCTTTCTGGCTCCCTTTGCTAGGTGACTTGTCTTTCGCCCAGACCTTTTAAAATCAGTCGCAGGGATACTTGCCAAGACATGGACTCCTGTGCTCTGAAGTTGTCGCCTGGAACTGAGCAACAATAAGCTCTCAGTTCTCTCAAAATGCTAGCGATTTTGACAGTTTCTCTCTATCCCTTAGCTCTATCTATGACTAGAGAGTGGGCATTAGTCAACTGAGAAAGTAGTGTATATTTCTGTTTTCAAACATAAATTTCCCTTCAGTAAAATATTCATGCTGCCTTTTATAAAGTTTTTAGTGGGGCGTATATAGTAGTAATGTGTTTAAATTTGCAAGGTTTGCCTGAGTTTTACATGGGTTTAAAAATAGACATAGAAATCTTTTGAATATGTTTAACTAGTTTTTATTCAAGACTGATATAACCTACAAGTTGGCAAGATTAAATTACCAAGTATACTAGCTGTGCTGATTTAGAAATTAAGCCCAATTCACTTCACTGGAAAACTTTGAGAGACAGTAGACTGGTGTAAATATAAAAGGTGTAAATAAACAGGAGTTTCATTGAAATATGTTCCTTGATTCCAGTATATCATTGTTAGTATTCGGAATTTGTGTTTGTGTGTGTGTGTGGTTTTTTTTTTTTTTGTAAAATATCAGTGTATTTTGCAAGGTTTAAAATGTCATTTGATATTATTTTCAACTTATTTTTTCAGTGGGGAATATACAGTAAGACATGGCTAAAACAGTCAAGCTGACCTTTAAATTTAAAAAAAAATTAAGAAAAGCAAAGAGTGTTAGTGTTTTTGATTTGACAGATCTCAAAGACAAGTTAAACTTCTTGCTAGCAGTTAAAGGAAAAAACAAAGTAAGGTGTTTACTTATAACTTTTTCTGAAGAAAATGTTGACTCCGAAAGCCAACACTGCAAACAAATCTTCTGCTTAGATTTTTATAGCTGTTATTGCTTATATCAGTAAGTCAATGGTAACGACAAATGATAAACACTACAAGTAAAATTCTAGTGAAAATAAAAATTCCATATTTGGGAGCTACAAATAACCTAGAAAAGAACTTCACTGGGAAGGAATTTCTGTATAGCATTATTATATTTTTGTTTAATCTAATTTGCCATGGTTTAATGTATGCCCGTGTGCCAAGTCACCTTAGTTCTCTGGGGCCTGCCAGGCTCTTCTGTCCGTGGGATTCTCCAGGCAAGAATCCTGGAGTGGGTTGTCACGCCCTCCTCCAGGGGATCTTCCCGACCCGGGACTGAACCCGCGTCTCTTGCACTGGCAGGCGGGCTCTTTGCCACTGGCAGGCACTGCCTGGCAGTTACCCCAGGCTTCTGGCCAGTGTACTAGAAGAGGAGACAGTGCAGGCAAAAGATCCTTATTCTTAGTGAGTGCCGACTACGTGCCACGATGACTTGAAAATATTTCACCTGACACCATTCTTTAACCTTATGTCAGTATCCGAGCGATCTGCTCTGCTGATAGTTACAGAGGACAAGAGCATGAGCAGAACACAAAGCAAATGATGACGTTTGAAAAACGACAGGAAGAGAATCAAGTTCAGAAAATACAGGTTATTGAACCCTGCTCCTTCCTTCTCCTTCCTTCTCATAGAAACTAAAATACTCAAATAAGTGTTGATCTAAAGGAAAATGTGGTAGTCTACAGTAGGTAAATTTATGAAACTCTCTTCTTTATAAAGATAGACGTCTTGCAGTTTATACAGGTCCCGTAAACAGGTGCCCTTTCTTATCCAATTGATAATACAAGTTTTGTCATATTTAAGAGTCTAATAATGTAATTTTCGTGTGCTGAAGATTAACCTTGTCTTGTGTCATTTCTACAATGTATATGCTTATATGCATAGTTTCAGGTTTTTTTCTTTTAATTTAATTAAAATAAAGTTCATAAAGATTACATACAGTTGAAGACAGAAGAGTCCAGGGCAGTGTCTTCTATAGAGTGAAACCCTAGAAGGACTGGCCAAAGCTACATAAACTTCATTTTATAATGCTTTCATGGTCTATTTTAAATAAAGTAATATTTTAGTAATATTTAAATTAAAGTAATCTTTAGAAAACTAATACATAACAAGATTTCATAAAGCTTTTTGATACATAAGAATTTTAAGCACAGAGTAAAGGACAGAGATAGAGAGGAAAATACAGAAGAGAGAAAAATAGTTTTTAGTATCAGTCAGTTCAGTTTAGTTCAGTTGATCAGTCGTGTCCGACTGTTTGCGACACCGTTAATCGCAGCACGCCAGGCCTCCTTGTCCATCATCAACACCTGGAGTTCACTCAAACTCACATCCATCGAGTCAGTGATACCATCCAGCCATCTCGTCCTCTGTATCCCCTTTTCCTACTGCCCCCAATCCCTCCCAGCATCAGAGCCTTTTCCAATGAGTCAACTCTTCTCATGAGGTGGCCAAAGTACTGGATTTTCAGCTTTAGCGTCATTCATTCCAAAGAAATCCCAGGGCTCATCTCCTTCAGAATGGCCTGGTTGGATCTCTTCACAGTCCAAGGGACTCTCAGGAGTCTTCTCCAATACCACAGTTCAAAAGCATCAATTCTTCGGGGCTCAGCTTTCTTCACAGTCCCATTTTCACATCCATACATGACCACAGGAAAAACCATAGCCTTAACTAGACAGAACTTTGTTGGCAAAGTAATGTCTCTGTGTTTGAATATACTGTCTAGGTTGGTCATAACTTTTCTTCCAAGGAGTAAGTGTCTTTTAAATTCATGGCTACAATCACCATCTGCAATGATTTTGGAGCCCCAAAGATAAAGTCTGACACTGTTTCCACTGTTTCCCATCTATTTCCCAGGAAATGATGGGACCAGATGCCATGATCTTCGTTTTCTGAATGTTGAGCTTTAAGCCAACTTTTTCACTCTCCTCTTTCATTTTTATCAAGAGGCTTTTGAGTTCCTCTTCACTTTCTGCCATCAGGGTGGTGTCATCTGCATATCTGAGGTTGTTGATATTTCTCCCGGAAATCTTGATTCTAGTTTGTGCTTCTTCCAGTCCAGCGTTTCTCATGATATACTCTGCATATAAGTTAAATAAGCAGGGTGACAATATACAGCCTTGATGTACTCCTTTTCTTATTTGGAACCAGTCTGTTGTTTCATGTCCACTTCTAATTGTTGCTTCCTGACCTGCATATAAGTTTCTCAAGAGGTCAGGTCTGGTATTCCCATCTCTTTAAGAATTTTCCACAGTTTATTGTCATCCACACAGTTAAAGCCTTTGGAATAGTCAATAAAGCAGAAATAGATGTTTTTGGAACTCTCTTGCTTTATTGATGATCCAGTAGATCTGGCAATTTGATCTCTGGTTACTCTGCCTTTTCTAAAACCAGCTTGAACATCTGAAAGTTCACGGTTCACGTATTGCTGAAGCCTGGTTTGGAGAATTTTGAGCATTACTTTACTAGCATGTGAGATGAGTGCAATTGTGCGGTAGTTTGAGCATTCTTTGGCATTGCCTTTCTTAAGGATTGGAATGAAAACTGATATTTTCCAGTCCTGTGGCTATGGCTGAGTTTTCCAAATTTGCTGGCATATTGAGTGTGGCATTTTCACAGCATCATCTTTCAGGATTTGAAATAGCTCAATTGGAATTCCATCACCTCCACTAGCTTTGTTCATAGTGACGCTTCCTAATGCCCACCTGAGTTCACATTCCAGGATGTCTGGCTCTAGGTGAGTGATCACACCGTAGTGATTATCCAAGTCATGAAGATCTTTTTTGTACAGTTCTTCTGTGTATTCTTGGCACCTCTTCTTAATAGCTTCTGCTTCTGTTAGGTCCATACCATTTCTGTCCTTTATCGAGCCCATCTTTGCATGAAATGTTCTCTTGGTATCTCTAATTTTCTTGAAGAGATCTCTAGTCTTTCCCATTCTGTTGTTTTCCTCTATTTCTTTGCATTGATCGCTGAAGAAGGCTTTCTTATCTCTTCTTGCTATTCTTTGGAACTCTGCATTCAGATGCTTATATCTTTCCTTTTCTCCTTTGCTTTTCATCTCTCTTCTTTTCACAGCTATTTGTAAGGCTTCCTCAGACAGCCCTTTTGCTTTTTTGCATTTCTTTTCCATGGGGATGGTCTTGATCCCTGTCTCCTGTACCATGGCACGAGCCTCGGTCTTCAGTTTTTAGTATAGAAAACTAATAACATTTAAAAACTTTTGATGAATAGACATGAGAGTAAACTAAAAGAACCTTTGTTTTAAGAGCTAAATCTTAAGAAAGGACAACTGAAACATAATTTCTGTTGAATCTTGTGGAGAGGAGATAAAACAGAAGAAAATAAGACTCCTCTACAGGAAGGAAGAAGATAGCTCCAAACACACTGAGTCCATTAGAGCAAACTTTATATTGTTTGGGGGTTTAGTTGTTGTTGTTGTTCATGAATGTCATACCCACTGTGTAGTGCCTTTGGTTCCTTTCATTTGAAACCCTGGGAAACCTGAAACTCAAAAGAAAATCGCTACTCCTTGCCTATCCTCTGTGGGTTTGGAAACTTCTCTAAGGTTAAGGTTCATTTTTTTCATTCTTACCAACCAGCATAAGAATTAGACACTAAACCCAAATGAAACCACAAAAATTGGTCTCCAAACAGCCTTTGCTATGAAGAAAGAGCAAGGTGTTTCCAGATTCACTGAAAGATTCATGGTTTTGAAAACATTTTATCTCTATTTTCACCCCTCAACTAAAGAATCTCTCAGATATAAGGTTTTGGTTTTAAGACAGAAGCATGGCTCTTAAATGCTGAAACTCTTTTGACTAGATACTCAAAAAGATAGTTGCACATATTTGAATCTTATGAAAATTTTAAAATTTATCTTAATTTGTATTATAAAATGTTATGGAAACTTATAAAGTACAAACTAATCTCCTTATTATGGACTCATATTGATGGAATATCGTTATTTCATTCACTAGACTCTCCAGACATGATGTATGCTAAATCGTTCAGTCATGCCTGACTCTTCGCTACCCTATGGATTGTAGCCCCTTAGGCTCCTCTGTCCATGGGGTTCCCAGGGATGGAACCCATGTTGCTTTCACCTCCAGCATTGATAAGTGGTTTCTTTACCACTAGCTCTACCTGGGAAGCCCCACGTGACATGATGAGTGGTGTACTATATAGGCATTTAGGTAGTTAAATAATTTGAGAAAATTTCAATACAGTTTATGGCATAATTAAAATTGAAAACATAATAAATGTTATTGTTAACTTTGCGTGAAAGTGAAAGTGAAGTAGCTCAGTCGTGTCCGACTCTGCGACCCAGTAGACCGTAGCCCACCAGGCTCCTCCGTCCATGGGATTCTCCAGCTAAGAATACTGGAGTGGGGTGCCATTTCCTTCCCCAAGGGATCTTCCCGATTCAGGGACTGAACCCAGGTCTCCCACATTGCAGGCAGACGCTTTAACCTCTGACCCACCAGGGAAGGCCTTTGCATAGGAACTAGAATTACAACTATGCTGTTAGTAATTGTGAGAATTATTTACATTCACAGGAAATGTGGAGGTAAAAATAAAGGGTGAAGGCGATTGTTTGGGGAATTAATCAAGGACGTAGGCTTGTTTCTGTTTCCTCTTTCTTCTCTATAGTGCACAGCTTTTCTTTACTCCAGATCATTGCAATTCTTTTTCTAAGAAAGAAAAGCAGATCAAAGTCAAACAAAAAAAAAGTTTTCCATTTATGTATTCATTTTTTATCTTATTGTGGTAAGAAAAAGTATGAGATCTATCTTCTTAACAAATTTTTAGTTGTATAGTATTATTAACTGTAGGTCTCTTCCTTTCAGAGGCTTTCTTAGAATCTCCAGCCATCGATATCTACTTATTTCATCTTAGCCAGAGTTACATCAAGTGGCAACTCCCTATAGGAAGACAGTCTGAGAAGCCAGTTATTTTTAACTAGATACAAGATCACCATTAAAAAAATAAGGCTTTTTAACTAAGATAGAATGAAAAAACAAATAGTAGTGTCTATTGAATATAGATGACTAAAAACAAATTAAAATAGTAATTCTTGCCCTATATCTGTCTATCTCCCTATTAGTCAATCTACCTACCACCTCTTATCTAGATACATAGATAGATATGAAGATTAAGACTTCTGTAAAATGATAACTTTTGAGCGTTTTCCACAGATACAGAGACATATTAGTCTTTAGATTGAAAATGTACATTGTAACCGAATAGGGTAACCAAACCTATAAACCATAGTGAAACTCCAGGAAAAAAAAAAATAGAAAGGAAGAAGGTATCCTAAAGGCAAGGACAGAGAGAAGAGAAAGAATATCTGCAGTGTAACAATAATTGATTAAGAGCAGACTACTCTTTTGTAACACAAGTGTCCTAAAGGGAATAAAATACTATTTTATTTGTGCTCAGGGGAAACATCTGTCAATGTGGAATGCTATCATTCATGAGTAAAGGTAAAATAAAAACATTTTTAGGACAAAGAATTTTGTATCAGGATACATGCCTGAGCCACCAGGATCTGTTTTACACAGTTAGTTCAGCACAGCTTGATTCTTGCATTTTCCTTTCCATTACATAGGTGGATTCCAAGTACACCGTAATGGCCTGAATTCTGTACATTGGAACCACTTACAGAGACAAAAGTTCATTTCTCTGGGTTGAGATCCAGACAGTGGCATATTCTAAAGCCTCCCCAAATGATGCAATGTGAAACCCAGGTGAAACTGCTACAGAGAGTGTTTGACAAATTCAGCTCTGCGGTCAGCTTCCACCTGAAGACTGCTGTCGTCTGGATACTGGATATTTTTGTTTTATGAGTTAGCACAATGAAGTTTAAAAGAACTTAAAATGCATGATTGAGGAAGAGATCCTTCATTTCCTCTACTTAATATCAATAAAGAAGGAAGATGTCTCAGTTGACAGCAGCATTTACATCAGCAGATGTAAAAACATAGAATTTGAGATCCTTTTAACAAAACTGAGGCACTGACTGCTTAGCTCTATACCTGCTTCTACAGTGTAACTTCCCTTGATAGTTTAAGTTTGGCTTAGGTCTCAATTGTTATTTGTAACTATCCTGATTGACATGTTCTCATCAGAGGACTCTCAGAAAGACACACACACAAGGAATATTACATTTCAGACAAAAGAAAATTGAACTCAGGATAGATTGGAATATAAAGAAAACTGATGGGAAAACAAGAAATAGAAATCAAGGTAAAACCAAATACACATAAGTGACTAGTTGAGGAATGACGCTTCAGTTCAGTTCAGTTCAATTGCTCAGTCCAATTCAGTCGCTTAGTCGTGTCCGACTCTTTGCGACCCCATGAATCGCAGCACGCCAGGCCTCCCTGTCCATCACCAACTCCCGGAGTTCACTCAGACTCACGTCCATCGAGTCCGTGATGCCATCCAGCCATCTCATCCTCTGTCATCCCCTTCTCCTCCTGCCCCCAGTCCCTCCCAGCATCAGAGTCTTTTCCAGTGAGTCAACTCTTCACATGAGGTGGCCAAAGTACTGGAGTTTCAGCTTTAGCGTCATTCCTTCCAAAGAAATCCCAGGGTTGATCTCCTTCAGAATGACAACTATACAATATTTGGCTAAAAGATAAAATAAAAGATTAAAATGCAAAAATAAAGTGATAAAAATAAAGAATTGAATAAGTATACAAGAACCATTCAGTAAAATGAACCATAAAATAGAAAATTAACAGCAAAATATAGAAAATGCTATATGAATACAGATACATAGTTTTAGGCATTAAAAATAAAAACCCATTCATGTGAAACTTTAAAAACCATAAAGGAGGTTTTCATAATTTAATTTGTAATTGTTCAGATCTGAACATTAAAGTATCAGAGCATACAAACTACAAGATATATCAAAAACAGTGCACAGAGAGACAGTTACCAATTTTGCATCTAAATGAAAATTTTGAAAGAAAAAAAAAAGAAAATTAATGACCGATGACTTAATATCAAGAAACCAGAAAAAAAGAGAGGGAAAAAAAGAGAGAAATAAAAGATGATTAAAAATGGGAGAAAATAAAGTATAATAATTGAGTAGAAAATACCTAACTATAAAATGAAAACATATTAGAATGGTAAGATAAATCCAGCAAATAAATCATGGTGAGGAAAAAGTACTCATGTGTGAGAAAAAGAAATTTAAGTAAAAATTATTAGGAATGAAGAAACAACCATTAGTACTATGGACTGAATGTCTCTCTCCCCGCCCCCATTCTTTTTTTTTTTCGACTTTATTGAGGTATAAATGACATATAAATTTATAAGATATTTCAAGTGTACATAATGGCAATTTTGATACGTACATATACATATACATACATACATATATACATATACATACATACATATATATATACATACTGTGAAGTATACCCTGGTGGCTCAGTGGGTAAAACATCTACCTATAATGCGGGAGACCCAGGTTCGATCCCTGGGTTGGGAAGATCCCCTGGAGAAGGAAATGGCAACCCACTCCAGTACTCTTGCCTGGAGAATCCCATGGACTGAGAAGCCTGGTAGGCTACAGTCCATGGGGTTGCAAAGACTTGGACATGACTGAGTGACTTTCCTTCCCTTGCCATACTGTGAAGTATATAGATATACATTGTATATATACATCAATTGTGTAACTCTACATTTTCTATGTTGAAGATTTAACCCTCAGCATGATTAACTAACATCACGGCACACAGTCCCATCACTTCATGGCAAATAGAAGGGGAAAAAGTGGAAAGAGTGCAGCCACGAAATTAAAAGACACTTGTTCCTTGGAAGGAAAGCTATGACTAACCTAGACAGCATGTTAAAAAGCAGAGACATCACTTTGCCATCCATGGGCCATCTAGTCAAGGCTACGGTAAAGTAAAAATGGTTAAGGGCCAACCATGGGGCATCTAGTCAAGGCTATGGCTTTTCCAGTAGTCATGTGCCAGTTGGACTATAAAGAAGGCTGAGTGCCAAAGTATTGGTGCTTTCAAATTGTGATACTGAGGGGATGCTTGAGAGTCTCTTAGACATCAGTGAGATCAAACCAGTCAATCTTAAGGGAAATCAACTGTGAATTCTCACTGGAAAGAGTGTTTCTGAAGCTGAAGAGCCAATAATCTGTCCACTTGATATGAAGAGCTGACTCATAGGAAAAGACCCTGATGCTGGGAAAGATTGAGGGCAGGAGGAGAAGAAGGTGACAGAGGATGAGATGTTTGGATGGCATCATGGACTCAGTGGACATGAGTTTGAGCAAGCTCTGGGAGATAGTGAAGAAAAGGAAAGCCTGGCATGCTGCAGTCCATGGGGTTGCAAAGAGTTAAACACATCTTAGCGACTGAAGAGCAACAGTGTTATACAGTACTGCAAAACAAATCCCAGATGAATTAATACAAATAAACCCAGAAAGCAAATCTTTAAAGCTATTAGGACACAATGTAGGAGTAACCAGCCAACTATTAGTGCTTAAAATGTAAATGTTTTCCCATATTACTGAAAAGAAGATGCACAATCTAATTAAAAGCTCAAAATGAATAAAAACAGGTGAAAATCTGAATATTAATATGTATGCATGAAAATGTAAATTTTGGTTAGGAAAGATAATTTATTTTTGTTTAATGTTGTGTTTCTGCTGCATACACACAAAGTGTGAGGATCATACTTTGACTTAACAAAATATAAGGAATCTCACCTTGTGCGAAAGGATGTGTCTAATTCTTGTTGGCAATTGATAAACTGTAAGTTTCATAAAATGTGGTCAGATAAATGAACCGTTCTGCAATCATAAATTGAGATACTGTTCCACTTTTAAAGTGAATTAACCAAATTTACATATATTAACCTAAATAAATTTGGGAAAATGTTAATTTTCAAATACCTTAAGAAAATATTTACCCTGTGTTAAAATAAAACAAATCCTATTACTGGTATGTGTACGTGATTATGTAACATAAAATATCCTATGTATTAAATATTGCAACCTAAATATAATAGTTTCCTCTTATAAAGGAGGACTTCCCTGGTAGCTCAGTCAGTAAAGAATCCACCTGCAATGCGGGAGACCTGGGTTCAATCCCTGGGTTGGGAAGATTCCCTGGAGGAGGGCATGGCAACCCACTCCAGTATCTTGCCTGGAGAATCCCCATGGACAAAGGAGCCTGGTGGGCTACAGTTCATGAGCTCACAAAGAGTCGGACATGACTGAGTGATTAAGCAGAGCACACTTGTATAGGAGAAAAGAAGGATGGGTGGAGTAGGATTTATCTGTAATTCTCTAGATATTTAAAAATGAGTGGTATAAGACAAGTATTACATTTATCAGTTAACAAAATACAGACATTTAAAAAACAAACATTTAAAAATCTAGGTGATATGTACATAAATTCATAGCATATTATGTCCTGCATGTATGAAGCATTTCATAGTTAAATAGCTTTTCAAAATATAGTCAACTTCAATATCAATTTCTAAGTAGAAAGAATAGACCTTTCTTACCAAAATTATTTTTAAATTTAATGGTTTTTCCATATATATATATATATGATAATTATCATTCTGTGATCAACTGAAAATCAAATCAAAACTTTTATTTTCTTCCTGCTTTATTTAAATACAATTGACATATAGTACTTGTAAGTTTAATTTTGACTTACGTATATTTGATTTACATTGTTTTGACTTACATACATTTTATAATGATTATTACAATAAGTTTAGTGAATATTATATCATACAGATACAAAATTAAGTGAATAAAAAAAAACAATCCTTGTTGCGACCACAGATCCCGTCCCTTTTTCTATGAGTTTATTTGCTTTTGAAATTTAAGTAACATGCAACACTTAGTCCCTGTTATATAACATAGTGATTTGATATTTCTGTCAATTCAAAATGATCACTTTAAGTCTAGTTAAAACATGTCATCAAAAAAATAGTGCATAGTTATTGTCTATGTTCCCCACGCTGTGCATTCCATAGCTGTGCCTCATTTATTTCGAAGCTGTGAATTTTTACCTCTTTATCTCTCTCTCTTGTTTTACTTGCTATTTTCCTCCATCTCTCAAGGCCCCTCTCCTCTGACAACACCTGTTTGTTTTCTGTATCTGTAATCTTGTTTCTGTTTTATCTTTCTTAATCTCATTTTTAGATTTAAGTGAAATAATACAGTATTTGTCATTCTCTGTTTTATTTCTCTTAGCTTAATACACTTGTCCATCCATGTTGTTCCATATGGCAAGATTTCATTCCTGTTTTGTGGCTGAGTTAACTCTCTCTCTCTCTCTCTTTTTCTTTCTCTCTATCACACCTTCTTTATCCATTCATTTATTGATGAACATTTAATTTGCTTCCATACACACACACACAGGAAACATCCCATCCAAAAGCAGCATAATACACACCCTTTTCAATTTCACATGGAACATTTTCCAGGATAGCTCATATGCTATGTTACAAAACAAATCTTAGTAAATTTAAGAAAATTGAAATCTTATCAAGCATATTTTTCAGTGCAGGCTGAGACTAGGAATCAATTACTTTCTTGTAAAATGCAAACAAAACAAACAAACAAAAAAACACACAAACAAATGGAGGTTAAACAATATGCCTACTAAACAATCAATGGCTCAGTGAAACAATTAAAAAAAAAATACAAATGAGACAAATATAAAAATTCTTAAAACATAGCTGTGCTGGTTAGTTTTACATGTCAGCTTCCCTGGGCAAGCACTAAAGTATCGCAGTGAGGTGCTCTGTAGTGTGGTTAATATCTATATTACTTGACTTTCAGGAAAGGAGATTGTCCTCAGTAATGTAGGTGAGACTCAATCTGTCAGTTAAAGAGATCTCAGAGCAAAACTGGGGTTTCCCTGAGCAGGAAGAGATTCTGTCTCAGGACTCTGCAGCATCAGCCTCTGCCTCAGAGTTTCTAGCCTCCCCTCTGTCCTATACCAGCTGAGGGGTAAACCTTACAAATCTGAGCCTGTTCATGAGCATATGATTTCTCTTTTTAGTGACTGATCAAGAGTTAATTAAGCACGTGGCTAAATTCTGGGCATTGATACCCAGTGATATGTCTACTGGACCTTCTACAGGCAAACTAGAAGAGCTAGTCCCTTTTCCTCCTCTGGATGAAATACTTGGGTATTGTTGCAACCTTTGTTCAGCTATGATAGGAGCTACCATAATTAAGCCTTTTAGAATGTTTCACATTTCCATACTTGTAAGCTAATCTAGACGAGATATTTCTGTTGCTTGTGGCCAAAGTCATCCTCATGTTTATTTTATCTCTTTATTTAGAAAATGTGACAAAATGTGTAGCTTGTCAACTACAAAGTTTACTGCATTTCAACTGACAAAATGTGTAGCTTGTCAACTACAAAGTTTACTGCATTTCAACTGACAGAGTAATTCAAAACTTGAACAGTAAACTCAAGACATGATAGCATGTTCATTGAAACCGCGTATCTTGGTAGAGCCTCTTCAAACACCCAGTTTGAGTGAATTCAACTAATGGCACTTAACTGCAGATTTGGGGGGCTAGTTTCAGTCAACTGAAGGCATTATTAATGTGAAGTGCAAAGAGATATGAATTCTTCTAACTCTATTCTCATGATACTAATACAGTATAGACCAATCTTTGTTACCTACCGAAAATACTTTTCAACCATATCTGATTAACTGCATAGACTGGTAGAAATATCTCTTTGTAGAACAGAATACAGCCTTATCAGGTTGCTTAGCTTTGTTTACTTTTTGTCCAGATTAGGAGTATTTATGGGAAAATTACCTGAGAGGCAATCATTACTAAACAATAATTCATTTTCTTTTATATATTGCCTAAAATAGGAATGTTAACAGTTTTATATTATAATGAAAAAGAGTATAATCCAGTCTGTACCCTCTTTTACTGTGGATATGTGCTGAACATTAAAATGACAAAACCAACAACAACAGCCAAAACAACTTTTCGAATCTCAGTGAAGTGTTTAAAGTTCTAATAACCAAACATATATTTCTATGAATTGTTTCTGTCTTAATTTACATAATTACCATGCAATTTTAGTTACCTGTCTATTTTCAGTAGCCAGTATGGAATGGAAGCTCCCAACTGTTTTTATTTCAGGATGAGTTGGTATAATATTCAGTATCTCTCCTATGAGTTTCCTTTTACTTTTCTTAGTGCGTTAATTAGGTAATAAACAATAGTTTAGCTCTAGTGATCACACAGTGAATGAGTTCACGTTCAGGGCTTTCCCACTGGTGGGGCTGCATCCAGGAGGCCCAGTTTCTTCACTGGGAAGCAGCCAGAAGGAAGCCCGTGTCTCATGTTGTATCTTGGGTCGTGTTAACACAGAGAAGAGCCCTGCAGTCACTGGCTTGTGTGAGAGTTGATGTGGGGAGGTGTGGGTCAGATGTAGCTGGTTCTTGGAATTTTGCGGAGTTGAGTGACAGAAATAAGCTAGGGTTCTTACCTCTCAGTTTGTCTATTTTCACCAAATCTTTGCAGAACGTCCCCAATATCCGCCCTCTGGTCTGCTTCCCATATCTGATGGAAGGAAGGAGACCAGTTTCCTGCCTACAGAGTCTGAAAGGAGAGCCCTAACTCCCCCTCTACTTCTTCTGACACAAGCAACCAACTTTCCTGTGTTAAACCAACCCCTATATTATGACCTCGTGGCTCAGCTGGTAAAGAATCCTCCTGCAATGCAGGAGACCTGGGTTCGATCCCTGGGTCAGGACGATCCCCTGGAGAAGGGAAAGGCTACCCACTCCAGTATTCTACCCTGGAGAATTCCATGGACTCTGTAGTCCATGGGGTCACAAGGAGTCGGACACCACTAAGCAACTTTCACTTTCACTTCACTATATTATGGCCTTTGGCAATACCATGGACCTCAAATTCCTGAGAATGTCTGACGTTTTGTGACATTAATTGTCTTCCTTGTTAGGAGAATACCTCTATATATCCCTGCCACAGGCAGACTTAAATGTTTTTCAGCCTGAAACGTAGCTTATGAAGTGTTTTTCATTTGACCAACTTCTAAGCAACAGTTGCAATATTCTTTCCTTGGTGTCTTTGTGGTTTCATAACTTTTAAATCATTTCTATGGAGTATCAGAAAGGAGGAAAAGATAAATGCGTCAGTGTCCCAGATTTATAAATGCAGATATCTTACAAAATGGCATTGCTAGGCTTGCCAAACACTTACATTGGCATTATATGTTATACTACACTTAATAATCATTATATAAGAGAATTAAACTAGATGCAACTAAAATTTATAGCGTTTGACATTTCACAAGGCTAAATTTAGTCATATTACTGTATTTACCATTTTCCTTGTGAAATAAATTTGCACTTTCTTAAATTTTAAAAATATCGCACGCCGTACATTAAAAAATAAAACAATTTGGCTAATGAAATTAATATTTAGTAAACATAGTCAGAAGTGTAATAAGTGCATTTTGCTCCTCTCTAGAAAAATCAGATTTTACCAACTTCATTTTAGCATGCACAGCCAATATGTCCTTACATCGTATCTGTTTTGAAAACTGATCAGATGCATCTGTAAAATGTACAATCTTGCCTTCATTGATTTAGTGATACTTGATTACATGGTGATGGGCTCTCCTGGTGGCTCAGCAGCACAGAATCTGCCTGCAATACAGGAGCTGCAGGAGACATGGGTTCAGTCCCTGGGTTGGCAAGATCCCCTCGAGGAGGGCATGGCAACCCACTCCAGTATTCCTGCCTGGAGAATCTCATGGACAGAGGAGCCTGTCCTACAGTTCTACAGTCCATAGGGTCACAAAGAGTTGGACCTGGCTGAAACAACTTAGCAAGCACACACACACACATATTACCTTATAGCATCTGAAAGCTGGATATTCTCAACTTAATAAACAGTCACAGATTTTAATAATAAAAACACAATTTGACCAGAAAACCAAGCATCTTTGGCATAAAATACCCAAGGAAAACTGAGGTTTTCTTATATTTTGCTTGCTACTAATTTTGAACCAAAGGAATCTATAAGAAGAATTCAAAACAATGCTTTCTTATGTCAAAACCAAAAGTCTGAATAGCCATGTATGCCTCCTTCACAGTCTAAGTATGTCATAATAATTGCTGAGCATTTTCAGACCATTTTAGCGAAGGTAGTGATAGTATTATCCTATGTAACATGATAGGCTTGAGTAACCCTGTGTGTGCTAATTGTGGAATTTCTGGCAGCATAACAAATGAAAGCTTGTGATTCAGAGCTCCATAGGTTTCTCATAATACATTCAATTTAGAATCATTTTTCAGTTTTTATCATTCCATGATAACATTGCTTATAATATTAAACACTTTTCTTGGATAGCTTTTATTTGGAAATTCAAATGAAAGTCTCATATTTAGCTTACTATTCAGAGTTTAGACATAGGAAAGGAGAATGCTAACATGATTTTTTTTGTGATTTAATGATAACATTGAATATATTGACTGGATTGAGCCATACTGTGCGTTAAAACTATTATTCTTCAATCAGATTGCTATGTTTGTGAAGAAGCTGTAATTTATTAACTTTTATGCAGAGGGAATTAATTTTAATTCAAATATATTTGATAGACTCACAGGAGAGATGGAGAGGAATGATCTGAAACTTGTATTTTCCATTTTAACATGTTCCTATTCTCAAACCTGTAAGGAAGCAATCGAGAAACCAGTGTGTTGTTTATGCCCAACAGCAACATCCCAGACTGAGGCAGCTTCGTGGGCTTGTACCTGAGAGTCACAGAATTTGGAAGAGAAACTCTAGTAAGCTTATATTTGAAGAGCACCTTAAAAGCTGAGGGCAATTTTTATGCTCCCCTCTTTTAGACTGTCTGTCTTCCATTATCTTATCAGTGATCAGGGCTGCGCATCTTTGGCCTTAGCTAACAAAAAGTGGCATGTATGTTTAGGAGTGCTGAGGCACAGTTTTCCCTGTTCCCCTTGCATTTCTGCATGTCTTGTTAGCAGAAGCACACAGGCTGTGTTCTGGAATATCTTTTAAGAATCGGTATATAGGGAAGAGCCTTGGAAGACAGAGATATCATCACCCTTTAAAGCAAAGGTCAGGCTTGCTCACATCCTTGAACTCTAGACATAATTTCACTCTCTGGATAGTTTGCTTGATAGTGTCTGGAGCATAAAGTAAGACATGCTTGCTGTCCATAGTAATCCATCGCATGCACAGATATTATTTGGTCTTCTTTACATTTCCCTGGGGAATTTGGGCTTGAGGAAAAAGCAAAGAAAATGCTGGTACTCTGACTTCTGCTATTACTGTGAGTAATGAAACCATTTTGTCTCTAACCCAGGTGTCTTGCAGCTTCTGCCAGTGCCTATTAAACTACACGAGATTAACTTGTTGCCTTGCAAGTCGGGTAAAAATTCAGACACTCCACAGTTCTTGACAGAAGGACACCTCCTTTTATCTTGCTTCAAGTTCTTTCACTCACATTTCCCCGAATTTTTCCTGACATGGCCACATATCTTACTTTCACTTGCTACCTCAGTCTTTTGGAAATACTGAAAGAGGTCTTGTTTAAGAAATGCATAATGTCTGCAGAGAAAAATTTCCTGGTTTAAGATAGGCTAACTTTAGAAAAAAATAGATTTAGTCAATAAAGTGAAAAATTATATTCTTAAAACATTGTTTCACACAAAAAAATTGCATTTGACTCTTGAAGTATGTGAAGTATGTGAAAACACATTTTTGCATTTTTCTTTTTCTTTGACCTTGAAACCATTGGTGTCAAAAGTGCGTTACCACCCAGTGCTAGAATTCACACTTTCTCAGCAGGACCATTTTGAGTATGATATAACCACAGGTCAACCCTATCTCAGTAGGGTTTGTGTCAGTTCTGTGTGTGCATGCTAAGTCGCTTCACTTGCGTCCAACTCTTTGTGACCCTATGGACTGTAGCCTGCCAGCCTCCTCTGTCCATGAGAGGCTCCAGACAAGGATACTGGAGTGGTTTCCATGCCCTCCTACAGGGGATCTTCCCAATCCAGGTATCATACCTGCATCTCTTATGTCTCCTGCATCGGCAGGGGGTTCTTTACCACTAGTGCTATCTGTGGAGAAGGCAATGGCCCCCCCACTCCAGCACTCTGGCCTGGAAAATCCCATGGACGGAGGAGCCTGATGGGCTGCAGTCCATGGGGTCACTAGGAGTCAGAGGCTACTGAGCAACTTCACTTTCACTTTCACCTTCATGCATTGGAGAAGGCAATGGCACCCTACTCCAGTGTTCTTGCCTGGAGAATCCCAGGGACGGGGGAGCCTGGTGGGCTGCAGTCCATGGGGTCGCACAGAGTCAGACACGACTGAAGTGACCTAGCAGCAGCAGCGCCATCTGTGGAGCCCCTGTGTCGATTCTATAGATCTAGTCAAAGTCTAGCCTGCCTCATCACAGGACATCCATTTCAGTTCTGTACTTCCTAAAGAGACAGTCATACCAGTGTGAAATGTTCTTTATGTTTTTAATAGAATTAAAAGCACTTAAAAATTTGCTGCGAATGTAAGTGACACTAATTTGATTGCTCATTCTGACATGTGCTTTGGTGCATATTCGTATTTATTGCTTGCAGCTGATGACTATGGATGGGTGGAAAGTCACACATGGCAGTGCTCCTCTCTTGGGAGCTGGTAAGTGAATCAGATGTCTAGCCTTGGGTGTCAATATCTGGCAGATAACTTTGAGTTATATTTTAGCTTGAATTTATTACTTTGTTGTAAATTGTGACATGTTTGATATTATAATAAACTTTCACGCTTTGGGATATTATTAAAAGATTATATTGGCTTCGTATAGTTGAACACTACTCTTTTAAGAAATCACAGTGTTTCCCTCTGTTGTACAGGCAAGTTTCAAGAAGCATATGCCCATCTTTTTATAGAAAATCATGATGCCATTAATATTGACATATACACTTGTTGAAGTAACAAAAATAATCTGGATGCTCAATTTGTTATTTTATTGATTTGTGGGGAAATGACATACTAAAAGTTTTATTTTTTTTGTCTTTAAGCCATCTATTTTTGCCGCGTTTTAGAACAATACATTTCTTTGTAGGATTATAGTTTATAGTATATGGTTCCTGCATTTTAGAAAAGGAAATTAAGGAATAGAGAGTGATGGTTTCTTGGTACATAAGGATGCTTAACAAGGGATCTGATACTAGAATTATATTCATAGTACTATATCAATGGCACCAGAATTACTATAGAGATTTTATATATATGTACATATATATATTCATATTCACACACACTCATATTATTTGGCCTGATTGTAGGAAATTCTGTAATATCCAGCATAGAATCAGTGTGAGATGATTCAGTCAGGTCACAGGAAAAAAAAAAGTATCTCGCAAAGAAGTGGATGCCCCAAGCAATCAATGGCATGGGAAAATTTTTGAACAAGGTGGGCATTGGTGGACAGTCATTTTTGTGAGCGATCTAAAGATACAGTAGAAGGTTTTCTAAGAATCTACACACATTGTATCAGGTTTATATTGATCTGTTTCACTCATATTTTAAGTATATATTGTCTTCTTGGCAGAGATATGACTAAAATGAGCAAAAATAGACTCAATATCCCATAGTAAATATTCTTTAATATATTGTACTAATAATTGTATAATTACAAGAGAGATATTCTGAAAGACAGAGGAGAGTATAGACCAAAAGAAGTGACCTAGTGACAGAGGGTGGCAAAACTTTCTGGGATATACTGGTAACTTAAGATCTAGAGAATAAGTGTGAGAGCAAGCAAAGTTTTTGAAAAAGTGCCTATGATGAAACTGTTCTTGTCACATTCAAGGAACAAGAGTAATTCAATATGGAAAAGACTGAATATCTTATGGAAGCACCAGTTGTATGAATACTCAGAAAAAGGGGGACTGGAGAGAATAACAGAAAAGAACAAGATAAATACCATTTATTTATTTAGAGCATGTATACTGAGTCCTGTGTATATGCCAGGTACCTTGCTTAATATTCTGGAATATGAAAACACTTGAGTAGTTCCTAATGTAATTCAGAAAAGGTGCACATTTGAAATAAATTTGTTAGCATGACCATAAGAAACAATTATGGCATGTTTAGGTTTCATAGTTTGATAAAATATTAAATGGATTTCAAAGAAAACTAAACAATCAAGAGCATATAAAAGCTTCTAAAATTTCCATTTGAAATTTTTGCTGGGTGTTTAGAGTCTAGCCTTCTGTTTTTAAGCATTCTGTATCTTTATGTGTCGATTAACATAAAGTAGCTAAAAAATAACAAATGCTAGTTAAATAACACGGGACTAGCCTGCGTGGAAGCTGGCAGAGAGAGCTTTTGTTGGACACAATGTTCCAGACGTCTGTGTCGCTGGCAATACAGCTGTAGGTGTGCCTGGGCCCAGTCGCTCAGTCACGCCTGACTCTCTGCCACCCTCTGGACTGCAGCCCGCCAGGCTGCTCTGTCCATGGGATTTTTCAGGCAAGAACACTGGCGTGGGTTGCCATTTTCCTCCTCCAGGGGATCTTCCCAACCCGGGGATCAAACCCGAGTCTCCTGTGTCTCCTGCACTGCAGGCGGATTCTTAACCTACTAACCCACTGGGGAAGCCCAGACTTAGTGTTGAGTGTGTCCAGTTATCATTGCAAACTGACAACATTTGTCAACCTTCTCATCATTCAGTATATTCTTTCACATTCAAGCACAGCTGACAGTTTACTCAAACAGTTAGTGTCAAAAATTTCCTCAATTGTCTTTACCGGTATGTACAGAACAGTTAGATTATAGACAGGAAAAAAGTTTGTGTCTCTGTTTCCATCTATTTTACAAATACTTAAAATGAGTTGTAGATTACTTAGGTTGCTGGCTAGAAAATGACAATGTAAAAAAAATTTTCTAACTATGCCTGTGTTCTTTCGAGTGCTAAAGTAGTCAGGTGATGGTGAAATTTTTTCACATATTGCTCAAGTCTGTAGGGCTTATTCTCTAGACAGTTTATCAAAGGTCAAGATTATACTTTTGCCAATAAAAACAATAAAACTACATTTCATATACTTTTGAGTCCCTTACTCCATACTTTATAGACATGACCTGCATAATTCTCTCTGTAGAAAGAGATTATAGAATAACTGTTGAGCACTTTTTATTCTTTCTTCCTTACTAATCTTTTTTCCACTCCACCTTTCTTTATGATAAACTTACTTATTTTTTAACAAATAGGTTGTTGAAGTTGTTTGACAACCCATTGAATTATCTGATCACCTAGTTTACTGGCAGAATTTACTTCAAACTATCGTTTTCCACTTTCCACCAGATTAAAGGAACTTTACAAGAGAGGAGAGACACAGTACATAAATAGATCAAAGTACAGTAGAAACCATAGACCCTCAAAAAACTGGTCTCGTAGAAAGAAAAAAAAGTTTGAAATCTTATGATGAGGGCAGATTCTTGTATATCCAACTAACAGAGAATTTGTACTTTGTTTTCTTCCTAAAGGAAATAACATAGCGGGAGATTCAATAAGGGTTTTAACTTGCCCCTTCCATCTGGGGAAGTATTCTCCAGGGACTCTTGCTATGCAATTTGAATTTGGCATTTAATGCCCTGTGTGGAATGTAGGTTTCTTTGTAAAGCCTTAAAAATGAAGCTTTAACCAGTAAATGTGACTTTTTGCATTTATTTTATCTAATATACAAACATTACTAAATATGAGTGGAATTTAACTAAAACATGAAGTAATTAAATATGAAATTATAGTTTGCTCTTTCTCATCTTTTTGTTTTGTTGGGAGAATATATACTACCAAATGAAATAGGTACGCTTTCTAACATGCTGTTTCATTTTCCAGGTTTAGAAGTGAATACTCAATGATTTCCACCAGTTAATATAAACACTGACCTGAACAAATGCATAGATCTCCATATGCCATTAAATGGACATGGATTTATCATTCCCGCTAAGGTTTTGCTTCTGGCATCTGATTAGAAACCATAGGCCAGCGCCTGCTTTTATCTGCTTGTTTTGATTTCCTCTTTGGATCCCTTTACTGGCACTGTACTTATGACTCCCTGCTGTTTCCATGCTTCCTGGCATTTTTATCTTGGTTTTTCTCTCAGCGTGGTACCACAGTTCAACTGCATGATATACTTCCCTCTACAAGGATAATCCACGTCTTCATCATCACCCGACCGTCCTGAACATGGTTTCCGTAATGTCTTGATACAAGAGAGGAGAAAGCAATCACCAGTGACCCTAGGATATTTCAAGTTGGTATAGAATGTTAACAAAACGCACCATATGCTTCTGTGAGCCAGGGCTTATTCCTGAGATCTATGCAAGGCACGAAAGTTTTGGGTCAAATGATGATGTCATGTAGCAGAATGGTTTTCTAGAGAAATTAATGGAAAGAGTCCTTATTATGTGGTTATTCAGATCCACACCAGTATTCTTCTCACTAGAACATTTATTAAAACAAAGGAGTTTTGCTTCATATGGATGATGCTGAATTCAGCCCTCCCTTAAATAGAGTAAGACTGGTATGCTAAGAAGACAAGATATTGAGGTATAGATGATAGCCTATTGGCTAATTTATTAATCTTTCAATTTTTACTAAAGAGAGAGAAAATAGTTGAGAGTGATCAATCAACCATCTCATCCTTTGTCATCCAGTTCTCCTCCCACCTTTAATCTTCCCCAGCATCAGGGTCATTTATAATGAGTCAGCTCTTTGCCTCAGGTGGCCAAAGTATTGGAGTTTCAGCCTCAACATTGGCTCAGTTCAGTTCAGTCACTTAGTCGTGTCCAACTCTTTGCAATCCCATGACAGCAGCACGCCAGGCCTCCCTGTCCATCACCAACTCCTGGAATTTGCTCAAACTCATGTTCATTGAGTCGGGGATCCCACACAACCATCTCATCCTCTGTTGTCCCCTTCTCCTTTATCCTTCAATCTTTCCCAGCATCCAGGTCTTTTCAAATGAGTCAGCTCTTCACATCAGGTGGCCAAAATATTAGAGTTTCAGCTTCAGCATCAGTCTTTCCAAGGGATATTCAGGACTGATCTCCTTTAGGATAGACTGGTTGGATATCCTTGCAGTCCAAGGGACTCTCAAGAGTCTTCTCCACCACCACAGTTCAAAACATTGATTCTTCAGTGATCAGCTTTCTTTATAGTCCAACTCTCACATACATACATGACCACTGGAAAAACCATAGCATTGACTAGATGGACCTCTGTCAGCAAAATAATGTCCATGCTTTTAATATGCTATCTAGTTTGGTCATAGCTTTTCCTCCAAAGAGCAAGCATCTTTGAATTTCAAGGCTGCAGTCACCCTCCGCAGTGATTTTGGAGCCCCAATAAATAAAGACTGACACTGTTTCCACTGTTTCTCCATCTATTTCCCATGAAGTGATGGGACCAGATGCCATGATCTTCATTTTCTGAATGTTGAGCTTTAAGTCAACTTTTTCACTCTCCTCTTTCACTTTCATCAAGTAGCTCTTTAGTTCTTCTTCACTTTCCACCATAAGGGTGGTGTCATCTGCATATCTGAGGTTATTGATATTTCTCCCGGCAATCTTGATTTTTAGCTTGTGCTTCATCCAGCCCAGAATTTGGCATGATGTACTCTGAATATGAGTTAAATGAGCACGATGATAATATACGACGTTGACACAGTTCTTTCCCTATTTTGAACCATTCTGTTGTTCCATGTCCTGTTCTAATGGTTGCTTCTTGATCTGCATACAGCTTTCACAGGAGGCTGGTCAGGTGGTCTGGTATTCCCATCTCTTGAAGACTTTTCCACAGTTTGTTGTATTCCACACATTCAAAGGCTTTGGCATAGTCAATAAAGCAAAAGGAGATGTTTTTCTGGAAGTCTCTTGCTTTTCAATGGTCCAGCGGATGTTGGCAATTTGATCTCTGGCTCCTCTGCCTTTTCTAAATCTATCTTGAACACCTGGAAGTTCATGGTTCATGTACTCCTGAAGCCTGGCTTAAAGAATTTTGAGCATTACTTTGCTAGCGTGTGAGATGAGTGAAATTGTGCGTTAGTTGGCACATTCTTTGACTTTGCTTTCTTTGGGATTGGAATGAAAAGTGACCTTTTCCAGTCCTGTGTCCACTGCTGAGTTTTCCAAATTTTCTAGCATATTGTGTGCAGCACTTTAACAGAATCATCTTTTAGGATTTGAAGTAGCTTAAATGGAATTGCATCGCCTCCACTATCTTTGTAGTGATGCTTCTTAAGGCCCACTAGACTTCGCATTTCAGGGTGTCTGGCTCTAGGTGAGTGATCACACCATCATGGTTACATGGGTCATTAAGATTTTTTGTATAGTTCTGTGTATTCTTGCCATGTCTTCTTAATATACTCTGCTTCTGTTAGGTCCATACCATTTCTATCCTTTATTGTGCCCTTCTTTGCATGAAATGTTCCCTTGGTATCTCTAATTTTCTTGAAGAGATCTCTAGTCTTTCCCATTCTATTGTTTTCCTCTATTTCTGTGCATTAGTCACTGAAGATGGCTTTCTTATCTCTCATTGCTATTCTTTGGAAGCTGCATTCAAATGGTTATATCTTTCCTTTCCTCCTTTGCCTTTAGCTTCTCTTCTTCTCTCAGCTATTGGTAAGGCCTTGCAAGACAACCAGTTTGTCTTTCTGTATATTTTTTCCCCTTGGTGATGGTTTTGATCACAGCCTCTTGTACAATATTGTGAACCTCCATTGTAGTTCTTCAGGCACTCTTATCAGATCTAAAACCCTGAATCTATTTGTCACTTCCACTGTATAATCATAAGGGGAGCTGATTTAAGTCACACCTGAATGGTTTAGCAGTTTTCCCGACTCTCTTCAATTTAAATCTAAGTTTGCACTAAGGAGTTCATGAATGAGCCATCTCCATACTCTTTTCCACAGTGGCTGCCTTAATTTACCCCCAACAGTATAGGAGGGTTGCTTCTTCCCCTCACCCTCTACAGCATATTTTATTTGTAAACTTTTGGATTTGTGGCCATCCTGACCGTTCTGAAGTGATGCTTCATTGTGGTTTTGATTTGCATTACTCTAATAATTGGCACTAAATTACAATATTTTATGATTTGTATCTATATTTAAAAAGTCTAAACAATTAAAATGAAATAACCAAAAAGAAAAAAATTAATGCTTACTTACTTTGACTCCATTACAATAGAATCTATTATGTAGCCATGGTTTGAGAAAAATGGGGAAATATGCATTTTGCTCTATAACAAATTAACAATAAGTTGAAACCTTCTGTTTGAATACTGTTTTTTAATAATCATAGTCTCTCTCAAAGGAAATTTAAACTTGTTGTTACCGGTTAAATAAGTAGCTAAAATTAGTTAGAAAAGAGCATGGTGGAATCAGAAATATATGATATCATATGGATTATGTTCTATTGGTTAACGACAATATTTTTCCATCATTATGCTATATGTTTACATAACTATACAGTATATACATTTATAATATATATGAAATATATACTGTGTATGTTTAAATGACTATATAATTTACAATGTATCCATTTATATAATGCAGACTGAAGAATGGTCCCTTTCCTTAGCTACCTTGCCAGATTACCTAGTCTTGTCAAAGTATCAAGGCCTAGGTGGAAACAAGAACTGTTTAAAGTCAATAAAAGAAAATGGACAGGTTTTATAGGACAATATTGAGAGATTTTCATTTTATTGATGATAGAGATGACTTGAATACCAATTCTTATAGTGTTAAAAATCTAAAATATTAGAACATATTGAGAATAGATGAAATTTCACCCATCTGAATATATGTATCTAATATAGATAAACATAAGTGTATATAATCTAGTTATTTTAAACTCTCACTGTCTATGTGTTTCAATGGTATTATTGCTATAAATAATCTGGCAATTTTTTTTCTAAATTTATTTTGAGATTTATTTCATAGCTCTTACATTATATATTATTAAATGGTAAGAATTTGTACTTAAGTACAAAGAATATATTCAAGGCAAAATATTAGTAGAGCTGAAAAGCAAGAGTCATCTGATGTGTACCTAAAATAGAAGAATAATTTTACAAGTTTTCATAATACAAGCCTTTATTTTAGTAGAAATATTTATTTTTTCAGGCAAACACTGAGACACCTGAGATTATTTTACAAGGTAAAATGCTTGTTTATATTGCCTTGAATTTCAGTTATATGGTTAATATTTTTAAACAGCAATGCAGTAGATAGGACTTCCCAGGTCACATTTTAATAATCTTCATTCTTCAAGCAGTATCCACTTTTCACACTGCATACTAATTTGGGACAGTCCACTGTAGTATATGTATATAAGAACTCTATGTCTTAGAGTTCCTGGGTTAAAAAACAAAACAAAAAAACACTTGACATTATTTTTGTCCAAATATAATTTTGATAGGTAAATCCTATATTCTATTCTATAATTGTTATATTTGGTTTGTTAAATTTATTACTTTTCATATGCTTTATCTGTAGTTGATTGAATACTAGGACTAAATGACCTAAGATTAAATTGACAATCAGGAAGACAGGCATAAAGATAGATAAATGGGAAAGGTAGAAATAATCATTGCTTCACTGTCCGTGAACACCAGGTGATTGCATTATGTTTTTCACAGATGTAAATAAAATTCCTAGTCACTGGACCCTGGGCAAAATCCTGAAAAATCTATTAATCAAAATGTACCTTTCTAGACTAAGAAGCGAAGTATTGTGTTATTGTATACTAAGTGTGTTACTTCAGAGATGAATATTGTATTCTACAGATATTGTTCCTTTCTGACTGATTAACATACAGGGTGTCCAGACAATGGGAAAGGATTTCATTCTTCGATATTTATTACCTACAAATTCTTATTATTTTTTGTGGAATGCTTTCTTATAAACTTCACCTCATTTCAGAAGAACAACTGTAAAAATGGTCAGGTTCAATGCAGAGCGTAGTGAAAATCGCTCAGTCATGTCCAGCTCTTTGTGAGCCCATGGACTATACAGTCTATGGACTTCTCCAGGCCGGAACACTGGAATGGGTGGCCTTTCCCTTCTCCAGGGGATCTTCACACCCAGGGTCAAGCCCAGGTCCCCGGCACTGCAGATGGATTCTTCCCGGCTGAGCCCCGAGGGCAGGCGGACTGTGCTGTAAGACCTGAGTAGCTGTTGCTCTGGAGAGGCGCTGACGTCAGACCACGGCCTGAGCAGGTGCCTGGGGCCAGCTCTCTACGCAGGAGGCGGAGTTCCAGCTCTCAGATGGGGGCTCGGCACTCTCCAGCCGATCTGGGGAACAGAAGAGCTTGAAGGATTTGAATAGCAACGAGTCCTAGATAACATTAGGCTTCAAATCTAGTCTTACTAGTATCTAGTCTAATAATGGTCACGGATATCAGCTGTGGTCTCATTTTAACAATAAAATGTCTGCGCTTGGAGCCACCGTCTTTATTCTCATCAGCACTATTTTATCATCAGTATGATATTATATTATCATTCCCTGGCAAGAAATCTCTGGAGTCAGGTCAGGAACTACACGTTTAATGGTTACTCTGAGCTACTCCTGTTTGTTAAAGTAATTAAGCCCTTCTTAACATAATGTGCTGATGGGAGAGACTGTCTGCAGGGGAGAACTGGGTCTCGCTCTGGTGGGCAGAGCCGTGCTCAGTAAATCTTGAACGCAACCGTGTGCTGGTGGGGGGGCGGGGGAGGTGGTGATCTTTCCCTGTTGGTTGCTTGGCCTGATGCGGCTCAGTCCTGGACTGCAGGATCTATCATGGTGTTGCCGCTGACCTCCAGAAAGGACTTACGCCGACCTACACCTACCAGGACTGCTGCCAGCGCTCCCATCCCCGCAGCGGGCCAGTGCCAGCCCACGCCTCCGCCGGAGAGCCTCAGACAGCCACAGGCAGGGCCGGCTCACGCTCCTGAGGCTCACTGCTCCTGTCCCCTGGGTCCCGGTTTGTTTGTGCCCTCCTTGAGGAGGGTGAGAGAGGACAGTGAAAAAGCTGGCTTAAAACTCAACATTCAAAAAAACTAAGATCGTGGCATTCAGTCCCATCACTTCATGACAAGTGGAGAAAAGAGGAAACAGCATCAGATTTTATTTTCTTGGGCTCCAAAATCACGGTGGACAGTGACTACAGCCATGAAATTAAAAGATTCTTGCTTCTTTACAGAGTGGAGTAAGCCAGAAAGAAAAACACCAATACAGTATACTAACGCATATATATGGAATTTAGAAAGATGGTAATGATAAGCCTGTATGCGAGACAACAAAGAGACACAGATGTATAGAACAGTCTTTTGGACTCTGTGGGAGAGGGAGAGGGTTGGATGATTTGGGGGAATGTCATGGAAACATGTATAATATAATATAAGAAACAAATCACCAGTCCAGGTTCGATACAGGATGCTTGGGGCTGGTGCACTGGGATGACCCAGAGGGATGGTACAGGGAGGGAAGTGGGAGGGGGTTCAGGATGGGGAACATGAGTATGCCCGTGGCAGATTCATGTTGATGTATGGCAGAACCAATACAATATTGTAGAGTAATTAGCCTCCAGTTAAAATAAATAAATTTAAATTTTAAAAAATTTAAACCAAAAAAAAAAAAAAACAACAAAAACCCAGAAAAAAAAAAGATGCTTGCTCCTTGGAAGAAAAGCTATGACAAACCTAGACAGTGTATTAAAAGCAGAAGCTTCACTTTGTTGACAAAGGTCCATATACTCAAAGCTATGGTTTTTCTAGTAGTCATATTTGGATGAGAGGTGGACCATAAAGAAGGCTGAGCACTGAAGCACTAATTCTTTTGAACTGTGATGCTGGAGAAGACTCTTGAGAGTCCCTTGGACAGCAGGGAGATCAAACCAGTCAGTTGCAGAGGAAATCAACCCTGACTCTTCACTGGAAGGACCAATTCTGAATCTGAAGCTCCAATACTTTGGCCACCTAATGCAAAGAGACGACTCATTGGAAAGACCCTGATCCTGGGAAAGATTGAAGGCGAGAGAGGGGGTGACAGAGGACGAAATGATTGAATGGCATCAGTGACTCAAGGGCCATGAGTTTGAGAAAACTGTGGCAGATAGTGAAGGACAGGGAAGCCTGGTGTGATGTAGTTCATGAGTTAGCAAATGAACAGCAATAATGATAACTTAAATGCCCGTCTTCTAAATTCCTGCTTCTGTAGCTACCCAGTGTGGGCTGAGAAATCAACAGCTGGAAGGATTTTGATGGAGATAGTGAATGATCTGGCTTCCCTGGTGGCTCAGACGGTAAAGCATCTGCCTGCAATGCAGGAGACCCAGGTTTGATCCCTGGGTTGGGAAGATACCCTGGAGAAGGAAACGGCAACCCACTCCCGGTACTCTTGCCTGGAAAATCCCATGGATGGAGAAGCCTGTAGGCTACAGTCTATTGTAGGTTACAGTCTATGGGGTTGCAAAGAGTCGGACACGACTGAGCGAATTCACTTTTTCACTTTGTGAATGATCACTCGAACAATATTGGAGTAAATTGAGGGGTGAATGTTTTTCCTCCTTTGTGCTCCTAAATTCTGGATGGTAAATTCAAGAACTGCTCAGTGGGAAGCTGAGCATAACTGCCCTTGGTCCTACAGAGGAGGATGGAACTGTATCAGAGAGGCTGCAGGGAGAGGTGTGTGCCCGAGGCGCATCACAGAAGGCTCATCCAGTTGCTGTTTCATGTTAATATCTGCACTGTACCTTCTTCTTTAGAACATTCCAGGAAAATCTTGAAGCAAGATGGGTATCAGCTTGGCCCTGGGAAACATAGCTTGAGATTGAGACAGAGTGGCAAATGGAAAGTCACAGTTTGAAACCTATCCACCAATAAAAGCTCACATGTGAACTAAAGGATTAATGAGAGATTAAGCAGTAGCAGTACTATAGGGGTAGGATAAGTGAGCACTTTGCTGGGCTTTTTTTTACAGAAAACTGTAAGGAGAATGAACAAAAAAGAGAAGAATGGGAGAAAGCAAACGAAGATCATATCATTTCTGCAAAGCATAACTCTAAAGTGGGATGACAGTTCTTAACAATTTTGAAGTTTATGTGCACTCTAGTATTTTAGGTATGTAGACTTTATGATTTATTTTCATAGCTCATCTCATTTTATACTCTCAGAACCTTTGTGAGATATGTTTGGCAGGAACTGCCATCTTATTTTTTAATGAAAGAGATAGTAACTTAAATTATTTCCTCTGATTTTCTTCCCAGTTTTAAAAGAAGTTACTTTTTCTAACTAAAAAATAATAAAGAAAAATACTAGGAGTTACACTCCTTTATTAATGAAACACAGCTAAAGCATGTGAAATCTTTGTTTTCACATTTATTTGACTGAAAGACTGAGATATAACAGTGTATATATATATAATATATAATATATATTATATATATATATATAACTGTAAAGTAAGTATCACAGAAAAAAAGGTTATTTAGTTTAGCATAATAGTCGGCTAAGTCGAATAATCTTGAAAGAGAAAGTGGTGATAAGGTATTCTATATGAGCTCTAATAAGACTAAATGGGATGTGGTTTTGCAGCATCAAAGTACCTGTATCTAAGTTTAGTAATGAACTTCTTCTCGCCTCAAAACTGTCTTTTTCTTGTCTGTTACATCCATTCTTTTTCATTTAGCCTTCTTATTACTGGGTAATAAATAATATGAATGTGAACATAAAATTGTCTTAGGCTGTAAAGTCACACTAGATATTATGTGAACCTAGAAGAAATTTCATATACTACTAAGAGTATACTATTCCTTTTCTTTCTATAATGCCACAAATGATTTCAATGAAAATGAGTCATAGCACCCAAGAAGAACTAGATATTGAACTTTATAAAAGTACAAGCAGGCCTCACCGACAGGCAGTTCATCATGCTTCTACATTTAGGTATTAATTTCAATTTCAATCTTCCTGTAAAACAAAAATGAATAATTTTTTTTATTATGGAGTAATGGCCTTGCTGAAGTGACATAAATTACCATTGGCGACATCCAGGTTGCACACTAAAGGCTACTTCCCACTCCTTTAAGCACACAGTGTATTCCTTTCCCGCAGTGTGGATTGCTTCTAAAAATAACCTAGGCTTTACCCAAACCAGACTCGACTTTCCATAGAGAACTGCTTCACCATTCTGAGACAAAGGATGTCAGAGGTCATGGGTGTGTTTTTGTGCCTCATTTCATACCTCTTTGGATGTTCGCTCACCGATGGCACTACCATCTGTGAATCTGAAAGCTGCCAGAGCCCTATTTTGGCAAATCACGGACAAACATGTCGTCAGAATGATGAATTTGACAAATGAAAGTTTTGGTTTCTCCCTTTTTACCCTCATCCCAGTGACGTTTTCTAGATTTCATCTATGCTTAATCAGAATTCTTTTAACACCACTACATAGTTTACTGGGGACAAATATTATCCTACACCTATTCAGGTTACAGGAGTTATGATTCTGAATATTGCAATATCATCTTCTTTAAGGAGGTTTTGGTGATGTTGAGGGAAAGTGGAAAATAGACAATTACATAACAATAGGATACTACCACGAAATCTGCAACTATGGAGTGCTTTATTACCGAGGTCATCTAAGAAAGGGATAGGAGATGTGGAAGCCTTCCTAGAGTAACAGGCAAGCTGAAGCTTGAAAGATGAGTTGGGATATAGGACTTGCCTGCAAGTAAGAATAGCAAAATTGAAGAAAGCAACATTTGACAAGGTTTCAAATTTAAGGAATAACATGGAGTTCTGGGCACTGCACACAATTCGATTCTCGTAAGAGATGTATGTTTTTAATTCCAGCTTTAAAATTATGAAAATAATATATAAATGATGAAAAAGTTAATAATGCAAAACAATTTAGAATAAAAAGTCATCATTAGAATATAAGCTATCAGTCCTATGCTCCCAAAACAGAAATCACCAATTTGTTGTTTTATACCATTTTAGTCCATTTCAGAAAAATGGGTATGTATACATTTATGATACAAAGATTTCTATATCATTTTATATTAATTTTTTGAAGATTTTATATTTCAATATATATGTTACATCATTCTTTTAAATAAGATAAGCTTTGCATTAGAAATATTTATTAGATTATTGAAAAATTGTTTTCTGTGGCTATAAATAACATGTTATTTATGTTAGTTGGTACATAAATTTAAATTTTGATAGATATTACTACAGTTTTATCCAAACTATTCATTCCAATTTAGTTAAAAAGTATGAGATTATGTATTTTTATACTGTTTTGAACTAATGATATTTAAGCTGAACCTTGTAAAACTGAGGATTTATAGGATTAAAACGGTTGAATATTGACTATTTAACCAGATTCAAGTTAATACTATAACATTTATCTTTGCCAAAATTCTAAGTGAAATACTTTTTGATTTTCTATAGCAAAAATAAATAAAAACATCTCAAAGACATTTTCTATATCTTTTATACCTTTTAAAATATTTTCTCTGACATTGTTTCCCTTTGTCTTACTAGTTTGCTCATTTTTTAAACATATAAATAAGTTACAAAAATCATTACTATCACAAATTTTGCAATATTTTCCTGAACTTTCTATTATTTTATATTTTTCAGAGTGAACTTTGTTATAGAAATCATAAAAACTTTCATAAACAAAATGATTTATCTTGAGCTTTCTTTAAGGTTTAGAGAAGTCTTTCTATCTCTAAGATGAAGTGTCTCGCCGTGTGTATGGATTTATTATGTTCCTCTAGTACTTTTAGGTTTTCATTTCTTAAATTTAGAATATTGATCCATTTGAACCTTTTAAAAATAATAGTTTGGCAGAAATAAACACAGTTCTGTAAAGCAATTATTTTTCAATTAAAAATAAAATTAAAAAATAAAATGATGTATTCTCATTTAGTAAGTTATATAATTATCAAGAATTTTTAGTAAAATTTTTTCGCAGTGATTTGCATTGCAGCTTGAAAATGTACGTCTCCATTGATTTTCTGCACCCCCGGTTTTCTGTGATGACCAGCTAATTTTGGTCCACTCCTTTGATTCCTCTCAGCTTCCCGGGCGGTAAAGCGTCACTCTGCCAATGCAGAAGATGCGAGAGCCTGGGTTTCAACCCTGGGTTGGGACGATTCCCTAAAGAAGGGAACCCACTGGCAACCCACTCCAGTATTCTTGCCTGGAAGATTCCATGGACAGAGGGGCCTGGTGGGCCACAGTCCATGGGATCCCAAAGAATAAGACAAAACTGTGCATGCAGGCACGCAGCTCTAAATTCCAGTTCAGCTGGACAGCTCTAAATCACATTAGTGCATGTTTAATATTGATTTTGAAAAACTGTCTGCTAAAACTTTTTGCATAATTTCTTCCATTTTCATTGTTTATTGATTTATTATTAGTTATTTTTTCTATTTTATACATCTGTTTTTCCTCATTGAGTTACATTTTTATTTTATACATTCATGTTTACAAATAAAATAATCTGTTACTTTGTGGAGGAACAATACTTGCATGTGCTTCCACATAGAGACAATCAACAATCTTCATAATGCTTTAAAGTCCAAAAACAGTCATATTTCTCCATTTATGCAAATCTCCATTTAAGTACTTCAGTTGAGTGTTAAATTTTATATAATCCCCTTAGACTGTTAAAAACATCATTGAGATTTTACATTTCAGCTAAAAAAGAAACTAACGGCAATCACAATGGACTGTTAACTTTAGAGATTCAGTGATCTCTTGCCGCAGTCATCAGAAGTTTCAGGGTTCAGGATGGGGAATACGTGTACACTCGTGGCGGATTCATGTTGATGCATGACAAAACCAATACAATATTGTAAAGTAATTAGCATCCAATTAAAATAAATAAATTTACATTAAAAAAAAAGAAGTTTCAGGCTCCAAAGACAAACACAAGGATTTTTGGGGTCAGTGTTCTGATTGTTATCTTCATAATATATCTGTACTTCTCAATGAATAAAACTTTTAATATTATATCTTCCAGACATCAAAGTTGGTGAATTATATTAAGTAAAATACCTTATCTAATATCCTTTTATCATTTATATCATTATCTTTATATCTCTTCTTAGCAACTCTATAACTTTTAATAATAGAATTCAAACTTTATTTTTGTTTCTCTTAATGAAGAAACCAGTGCCCCTGAGGTTCTCTCTTTGTTTGCTGCTTCCAAATTTCCATTAACTATAAAATCACATTTCTGAAAATTTATAACATGTTGGCTCTGTTTTGCAAGTGATACTTTGCTTAAATACTGGTTCAATTTTTTTTTAGTAAGGGGATTTCTAATATTATAATTTGAAAAAGCTAAAATTCACATAGAATTGAGAGAAAATGAGCTCTGACTGGAAGGAGTAAAAGCAGTCCTTCCCATAATTAAGATGGAGAGACAGACAGAGATAAAGCCAGATGCAGAGGAAACAGAAAAATCGCTTGTCCCCAGTTCATGCAGCAGTAAAATGCCTCAGCAACATCTTATTAAGTGACTATTGCTTTCTCACTAGTAGTGCTGCAGGCATACTTTCATTTGTTACTGCTGCTGCTTCTAAGTCACTTCAGTCGTGTCCAACTCTGTTGTGACCCCATAGAGGGCAGCCCACCAGGCTCCCCCGTCCCTGGGATTCTCCAGGCAAGAACACTGGAGTGGGTTGCCATTTCCTTCTCCAATGCACGAAAGTGAAAAGTGAAAGGGAAGTCGCTCAGTCGTGTCTGACTCTTTGCGACCCCATGGACCGCAGCCTACCAAGCTCCTCTGTCCATGGGCTTTTCCAGGCAAGAGTACTGGAGTGGGGTGCCATCACCTTCTCCATCTGTGTATCTGAGATTATTGATATTTCTTCTGGCAATCTTGATTCCAGCTTGTCCTTCATCAGCCCAGCATTTTGCATGATGTACTCTGCATATCAGTTAAATAACCAGGGTGACAATATACAGCCTTGACGTACTTTTCTATTTGGAACCAGTCTGTTGTTCCATGTCAGGTTCTAACTGTTGCTTCCTGACCTGTATACAGATTTCTCAGGAGGCAGATCAGGTGGTATGGTATTCCCATCTCTTTCAGAATTGTCCACAGTTTGTTGTGATCCACACAGTCAAAGGCTTTGGCAGTCAGGCAATAAAGCAGAAGTAAATGTTTTTCTGGAATTCTCTTGCTTTCTTGATGATCCAGCAGCTGTTGGCAATTTGACCTCTGGTTCTTCTGCCTTTCCTAAATTCAGCTTAAACATCTGGAAGTTCACGGTTCACGTACTGTTAAAGCCTGGCTTGGAGAATTTTGAGCATTACTTTGCTACTGTGTGAGATGAGTACAATCGCGTGGTAGTCTGAACATTCCTTGGCATTGCCTTTCTTTGGGATTGGAATGAAAACTGACCTTTTCCCAGTCCTGTGGCCATTGCTGAGTTTTCCAGATTTCCTGGCATATTAGGTGCAGCACTTTCACAGCATTATCTTTTAGGATTTGAAATAGCTCAGCTGGAATTCCAGGGGATGAAGTATCACCTTGTAATTATTAATAATGACATAGTCAATTACTAAACTGCCGTAATTCATGTTAGTATCACGGCGTCCCTGGTGGCCGAGACAGTAAAGAATTCACCTGCATCGCAGAGGACCAGGGTTTGACCCCTGGGTCAAGAAAATCCCCTGAAGGAGGAAATGGCCACCCACGCCAGTATTCATGTCTGGAGAGTTCCATGGACTGAGGAGCGTGGCGGGCTGCAGTCCATGGGCTCCCAGAGCCAGACATGACTGAGCAACTAACATACAGCTTACTTCCCACTTCTCCTAACCCCACTTTCGGAATGGATTCTCCCCTTAGATCCTCTGCGAACTTTCAGCAGAAGCTTAACTTTGAAAAACCTCTTTCTCTCCTCCCCTGCGTGAGTGGCATTCCCAGGTTCCTGCCTTCCTTGTGTTGAGTGACGTTTTTGAGCGTTAATACATCTGACCTTGTCTGACTGCTGGCTAGTTCACGGTAGTCTTTGGCTGACTAAAAGTTGGAGATTACATCACGATCTGTCTGAGATTTATTGTTGAGGACCAGGACTCTTAACTAGATAATAGTGCATATATCTGAGACCATTTGTGCCCTCTGATATAATTAAATTTGGTCCTGAACTAGAGTTTTGATGCGTTCTTTAAGCCTTTCAGTATCACATCTCAGGATGCGTGTTTTGCCTATCTTTTGGTGTTCTCTCCTGAATTTTGGCTTCTAAGCCTTTGATTGCCTGCATTTTACTGATTTCGTATGCCTTGCTGTTGCCTGTTAGATGGAGTCGACAGGAAGGTGCTGGTCAGTCATGGTAAGCTCATGTTTAACTTAGAGCTGAGGAGTTCAGGCGGTTTCTTTGGTCAGGCACTCTTTGGAAAAGCTTGTTTTGAGATACATTTTAAAAACCACATAAGGACTTCTCTCCATGCTGTTTTTGTGTCTCTGAAACCTCCCTGTTTAGCTGTTTTGTCATAACCTTGCTGATGATTTTTTTTTAACTAGATTCTAAAATAGGAAGTTAAACAGGAATCATTCCTAGCAGCTGTATATTTATCATGGATCATCTTATTCTTAGTCAGCCCCTTTACTTGGAAGCCAGTCTCTTCCACATAAGCATACTACTCTGCTAATTTATATGCCTATCTCTTTAAATGACACAGTCTCACCAAGGATAATTTGGAATTATTGTGGCCACAGGAATTCGTGAAATTTTTAGCACAAGATTGTTCATTTATAGAATATCTTATATAATAAAAGAGAACAAAAGTACAATGGGAAATGGTTTGCTGTCCACAATTAGTATTGTAAAGCTCCTAAAGGCAGCTAAAACTCCAAACTTTCATCCATAAAAGGATTCTAGCAGAGATGTGGTGGGTTGAATTGTTTTCCCCCAAAATGTATGCTCAAATCCTAACCCCAACACCTGTGAATGTGATCTCATTTGGAAATAGAGTATTTGCTGGTGTAATCAAATTAAAGCGAGGTAGTACTTTGCTCTAACTTTGATTGCCACTGTGTTTATAACGGCAGAAGAAGGTGGTTTGGATGCAGAAACACAAAGAAGCCATATGGACAGGGGCAACAGCTGGAGAGACGCAGCAAGAAAGGCAAGGGATCTTAAGGATCGCTGGCAGCCATTAGAAGCTGGGAGAGGCCACAAGATTCTTTCCTACAGCCTTTAGACAGAGCAGGGCCCTGTTGGTATCTTGATACTGAAGTTCTATCCTCCAGAATTTTTGAAATTTCTGATTTTTAAAGCCGAGTGGTTTGTGGTAATTAATAATGGAAGCCCTAAGAAACTGATATCAAAGACAAATGAAACTGACAAAACACTGGAGACTGCTGCTTTTGTGAATGGCTCTAAATCCTATCCCACTTGCCTTTATCCCCCGCTTACCTTCCCTTACCCCCTTTATTTCTCCCAAACTCCCAGGCCCATGCAGTCCCCACAGATGCTCTGCCTTCTCCCCCTTCACCTTTACCAGAAAATGCCAGGCAGTCACAGTTCATTTTATATTTGTCTAAAGCTAAAACATCTCTCACCCTCCCTTTTTTTTTCTGTTTCTCTATTTTTTTCTCCTCACTTGAGAAATTTAAAAGGTAAATTAATGAGAAAAAAAAATCATTCTATCATTATGTGAACCTTCTAGGAATGTCTAGTTCAAATAAACAGCTAAAATGTGTAAGAAAAAGTTAATTAACTGATTCTTTTGCTTTAAGAAATGTGAACAAGTAAATTTAAGTAATAACTTTTGTTACTATAGTTACAAGATAAGAAGAAAAGGCTTTGATTCAAGATAAAATAGCAGCTTTCAAAAGTGACTTAAAGATTTTTAAAACTTTTGTTCATGAGTATCAAATTTGTATTTTGTATATTTGAAATTTATGTAGTGTTTCTGATAGGTAGGTAAAATTCTAGACTAACTGAAATGAGTTAGTAATCTTATTTTTAAAGATAACTCTATATCTATTCTATTAATTATATGAAATAATCTTCTCTAAATAAGACTAAACTTAAATTTCTCATGATTCAAAGTTTCTAAATACATTATTATTCTTGCTAAAACCCATTTTAAATTACAAGCTAGAAAATAATACTTAGCTGGTATTACAGTGGTGAATGGCTTTTAAAGTTTTTTTCATAAAAGCTTTATTGAGATACAATGATAAATAATAAACTACATATATTTAAAGCATGCAATTTGATATGTTTGCACATATGAAACATCATTCTGTCAAGATGAAGAATATATGCATGTTTCAAAAGTTTTCTATTCACTATGTTAATTTCTGCTTTCTAACCTCTCCTGTCCCAATACTGTCTCCAGAAAAGACTGACCACCTGTTTACAGATGTTTGCATTTTCTAGAATATTACAGAAGTGAAATTATACCGTATTTTTACTTTTTCTGGATTTTGTTTCTCAGAATAATTATGTTAACATTTTATACATGTTATAATGTGTGCCTATCATGTATGCCTTTCTCTTGCCAAATAATATCCCATTATGCGGCTCCTCCATGCTTTCTTTATGCATCGGCTTTAACGGCAATGAAGCCAGCTCTCCCAGGTGTTCAAGATGGCTTTTCCCGTGAACTGATAACTATATGTTAGATGTGCTTAGGAAAAGCTCCCCTAATCTTACACTCAGTCTTATTACAAACTGATGTTGTTAAATATCCGAAAGGATTCAACACACAGCCTAATCTTCAGCATCTGTACACAGTCTTTTCTCAACATCCTCTTGAATAATTCTTGCCTAACCTAAAACCTGAAAGCATGCTTTTCTATAAGCAATGCCATTGAAACAGTGTTCTTAAATCTTGATGTACAAGGGCTTCATCATGTACTGTTAACAGTCAGAAAGCTAGTGAACATTCTAGGGAATCATCCTCGGATTCATGTCTCTTAATTAAAGCAACATAAAACATACAAATATGTAAAATGGCCAGAAATTAAAAGACACTTGCTCCTTGGAAGAAAAGCTATGACCAACCTAGACAGTGTATTAGAAAGCAAAGACATTACTTTGCTGACCAACGTCTGTATAGTCAAAGCGATGGTTTCTCCAGTGGTCATGTATGCATGTGAGAGCTGGACTATAAAAAAGCTGAGCACCAAAGAATTGATGCTCTTGAACTGGGGTGCTGGAGAAGACTCTTAAGAGTCCCTGGACTGTGAGGAGATCCAAGCAGTTAATCCTAAAGGAAATCAATCCTGAATATTCACTGGAAGGAGTGATACTGAAGCTGAAGCTCCAATACTTTTTCCACCTGATGGGAAGAGCTGACTCATTGGAAAAGACCCTGATACTGGGAGATTGAAGACAAAAAGAGAAGGGGAGTGGCAGAAGATGAGATGATTGGATGGCATCACTGACTCAGTCAGTGATCGTGAATTCCAGCAACCTCCAGGAGATAGTGAAGGACAGGGATGCCTGGAGTACTGCGGTCCCTCGGGCTGGAGAGTCGTACATGACTTAGTGACTGCACAAACCAACAAAAGCATACTGAAATCACCGTCCTCTGCTGCTCTCCTTATTAGACGGAGACGTGTGCCTCTCTCCAGCCCCCGACACTGCCCCTCAGACAGACACATTTTATAAGGAACTGCCCCATTCAAGAAAGCTGAGTCAAGTTCATGATTGAGTGAGATGTTGGGCGCTTTCACAAAAGTTGTCTGGAACTTGACTGCAGTTTCTCATGTGTTAATCTTTATGATTTTCTCCCTTAGTTTCAAAGCTCTTGTTTACTTCTTTTGGTGGCTACTTTTAAGTATGTTACTTATAGGAACTCAATTCTTAATATTGCTTTTTACTTTGTTAGTCACCTCTTGGTACTAGGCAAATATCTGCCTACAATTTAGTCATAATTTTGCTAAAATTATAACAAGCTGGCTATTGCTTTTCCTTTGAATGCCAATTTCCTTTGTTACCAGCTGCTTCTAATAGATCAGTTGGCATCCTAAGTGTCTGCACTCAGCCATTAGGATCCTTTTTAGAAGGCAAACATCACGACCATCCAGACAAACGGAAATACAACTGCACTATCATGTCACTTGCTGTTGTGGCTTTGAGTTTTATAACAGAACTTTCACAGACACAGAGTTTTGGGATGTCTTGGGGAATGCATGCACATATTTGAGGGCTAATGTCTTACTTTATATAGACTTTACAATCACTCTGGAATATATAGACTCAGGCCTAAATTTATGTGGTTAACATCTCTCTAGTGGTCTGTCGGAGAAGGCGATGGCACCCCATTCCAGTACTTGTGCCTGGAAAATCCTCTGGAAAGAGGAGCCTGGTGGGCTGCAGTCCATGGGGTCGCGAAGAGTCGGATACGACCGAGCGACTTCACTTTCCCTTTTCATTTTCATGCATGGGAGAAGGCAATGGCAGCCCACTCCAGTGTTCTTGCCTGGAGAATCCCAGGGGCGGGGGAGCCTGGTGGGCTGCCGTCTCCGGGGTCGCACAGAGTCGGACACGACTGAGGTGACTCAGCAGCAGCAGCAGTGGTCTGTATACAAAAATCATCATGACTTGATGCCAAACCACACCTGATCAAGGGCATCAGATCATTCTGTTTGGCAAGCTCATGGGTTAATTTGGTCAGGGGTAGGTCATTAGGTGAACCCTTATTTACTAGTTCTGGATTTCTGGCACAAAAGTGTTGGTTATTACTGACATATGGGAATAGGTGTGTTATCTTGGCAAACTAATGTCTGTCTTCATGAGAGTTCCTGGATGACCTAGTTCTGTCTGTCTTTCCCCTATGCCGTTTTCAGTTCATGCCCTCCTCTCTCCTTCCACCCCTCTTAGCCACTGACCTGTCTCTTCTCCTGTGTTTTTACTTTATCCAGAATTCAATGTAATGCAACCATGTAATGTGCTGTCTTTTCACCTAAGGTAAAGCACCTGAGATTCATTTATATTGTTGTTTATATTTGTGTTCTGTTCCTTTCTATTACTGAGTATTCCATTTTACAGATGAAATTTTATAGATCCTTTACTTTGAAAACTCTGGTCTGAATAGCTCTGTGACATTTTCTTCCAATTTTACTTTCACTTTCCCCTTTTATCTTCTTCTCTTTCTAGTACTTTTTCTATTTTTCCCTCAATTATTTGGAAATCTTTTTTTTCCTGCTATATTTAAGAATAAAAGCTTAGTTTAATTAATATCAGTAGTTGATGTAGATTTTCCTTTTCTTTACAATATATGTGGATGCAGCTTTTTTTGATGTCCAAGATATATATTTCTCGCATATGAAATGCAAGAGTATAAAAGAGGAGTCAATATAGTATGTCATAACCACATCAGAACTGCCAGGATCTCTCAGAAAATTCATTTCTTTTTAGAGAAGAGTTTTCAGTTATATGTCTGAGATTATGTACTTGACTGCCAAGTACTATGCGTGAGTCCAAGGATATAAAAAGTAGTAGCTGGGGTAGCTTTTCCACAGATAGTCCTTCAAGCCAACCTTCCTCTTCTCTCCTTCCCAGCAGCTTGTTTCCCTCTGTATATTGGCCTAACAATTTCCCTGCAAGTCTTTACTGATAAACTTATTCTGTTTCTGCTCTAATATTTTCCTCTTTGTCCTCCAATAAATAGCTTCTTTGATTTGGCTCATCTGTCTAAATGTGTCACTTGGGGTGTCCTTTAGTGTCATTTTTAAAAGGTCCTCACATTTATAACATAGGAGTACTGACAAAAAGACTGCACACTGCCATACTGAAATATGCAATTTCGTACTCAAGTTCAGCTTTGCAATAAAAATTTGTAGCTTAATTTCCCTAAGAGAAACCATATGACCGCCTCATAGTTCAGTTCAGTTCAGTCACTCAGTCGTGTCTGACTCTTTGCGACTCCATGAACCGCAGCACACCAGGCCTCCCTGTCCATCACCAACTCCTGGAGTTTACCCAAACCCATGTTCATCGACTCGGTGATGCCATCCAACCATCTCATCCTCTATTGTCCCCTTCTCCTCCTGCCTTCAATCATTCCCAGCATCAGGGTCTTTTCAAATGAGTCAGTTCTTTGCATCAGGTGCCCAAAGTATTGGAGTTTCAGCTTCAGCATCACTCCTTCCAATGAACACCCAGGACTGATCTCCTTTAGGATGGACTGGTTGGATCTCCTTGCTGTCCAAGGGACTCTCAAGAGTCTTTTCCAACACCACAGTTCAAAAGCATCAATTATTCTGTGCTCAGCTTTATAGTCCGACTCTTACAGCCATACATGACCACTGGAAAAACCATAGCTTTGATGTGACAGACCTTTATTGGCAAAGTAATGTCTCTACTTTTTAATATGCTGTCTAGGTTGGTCATAGCTTTTCTTCCAAGTGTCTTTTAATTCCATGGCTGCGGTCACCATCTGCAGTGATTTAGGAGCCCAAAAAAATAAAGTCTGTCACTGTTTCCATTGTTTCCCCATCTATTTGCCATGAAGTGATGGGACCGGATGCCATGATCTTAATATTCTTAATGTTGACTTCCAGTAACATTACTTTATTTAGTTAGTTAATTAATTAGTAACCTCAGAGTTACTAATTAACTGTGTGTATATATATATATATATGAACTCTATATATTTATTTATAAATTAAATATTAAATATATATGTACACACACACATATATTTGAATATATGAACTAGGACTTAAAAGGTGACTCAGTGGTAAAGAATCCGCCAGCCAATGGGTTTGATCCCTGCATCGAGGAAGATCCTCTGGAAGAGGAAATAGCAAGCCATTCCAATATCTTGTCTGGAAAATTTCATAGACAGAAGAGCCTGGTGGGCTATAGTCTATGGGGTCACAAAGAATCAGACATGACTGACTGTGCACTCACACATATATGAACTCTTTCACATTTTAATTGGATTCATTATTTGGTTTAAATTGTAGGTTATGGAAGTTAAATAATCACTTCCTAGCATATTCTCTCATAGGTTTCTTAATAATTAATTGTATTCATTACAGTACTTTGATTCAGCAAAACTTATATTGTTTCATAAATGAACAAAAAACAAACAATTTTATCTTCTACCTTTAGCTTTTACTAAATTTATAGTGATATAAAATGTTTTACCTTAGACAGAATGAACTTCTAAAAGTTTTACTTAGAGTCCATGAGTTGGATGAACAAAATCAAACTACCTTGAAATGAACTACTTTTTTTTCCCATAATCAGAATCTGACAGTCCAAATCATTTAATTGTTTGTGAAGCTTTTCTGCCACTAATGAAATCAGTGTATTCACACCTAATGCTCCATTATTCATTCCTGAATGAGAATATGTAGAATTAAAGTTGAATAAAATTGTTATGGAAATAATTTAACTGAACAATCATGCTTTACAGAAGGATGTGTATAAACACTGCAGATTCACACAGCAAAATATTTACTTCAAGCATATCCTTCACAAAATAATAATAACCTTCTGAAGTCAACGCCAGTGTGTCTCTAGCAGATTTGTGGCCCACAGCTCTGCTCTTCAGTGATGCTGCTATGATCGCCCTGGAGAATAGTAAATATAAACAAAGATTTTAGGCAGCATACAATTCATTTTCAACTTTCTTGAGAAGTGAAGAGTCATGAATTTTTCAGTAACTGTATCTTACTCTGTTCCCCTCCTTTTGTAGCCCATTGCTGGTAAAAGGAACCATTACAAAATAAAACAAAAGTGTGAGGTAGTGAAATGAACAACTACTGTACGATGACCATATTCAATAAATGAGAAAGTCATTATGGCGAGGGTATTCTATTTCACCATTTTTTTTGAGTGGTACTTAGTAAGCAATAAGTGTATTCATTTTTAAATGTTTCAGTGAGTTTTAGCAAATGTACAGAGTTGGATCACAGTCGAGATTATATTACAGTATTATTAATGCAGTCGAGAATGTTTTCATCATTCCAAAACCAAGCCTCATTCCCAGTTGAGGTGACTGTTCTCACCCCCAGGCTGCATAAGCTACAAGCGTCCTCCTTCTGGCAATGGAGATGCCTTTTGCGGACACTCCACACGCTGCCTGTAAATGGCATCACGCAGTGCGTGGTCTGTAAGGTCTGAGTTCCTCTGCTGACACTGTTCATCCCTGTTGTAGCTTGCTTCCATACTTTGTTCTTTCTTCCTGAAGCTTTCTGACAGGAGTTTTGAGACTGCTCCCACACAGATATCACACCCACCTAACACGGGACTCAGCCCTGCCCGTGAAGTCCCGCGAGTGGCCGGGCGGCGGCTCGCGCGCACCTCTCGCCCGCAGCGCGAGCGGGCCTCGCCGCAGCGACCGGGATGCTGCCCAGCTCCGCCTGCGGGGAGCGCGGCTGCCAGAAAGGGAAGCCGGACTGTCCCAGGCCTTCAGACTTCACCACGCGTCAAAGTGAGAACTCGGCTACGGTACATGTGGTGCCCGTATTTCTGCTGCTGCTGCTGCTGAGTCGCTGCAGTCGTGTCCGGCTCTGTGCGACCCCCTAGACGGCAGCCACCAGGCTCCCATCCCTGGGATTCTCCAGGCAAGAGCACTGGAGTGGGTTGCATTTCCTTCTCCAGTGCATCAAAGTGAAAGTGAAGTCGCTCAGTCCTGTCTGACTCTTCGCGACCCCATGGACTGCAGCCCATCAGGCTCCTCCATCCATGGGATTTTCCAGGCCAGAGTGCTGGAGTGGGGTGCCTTTATTTCTAGACCCTAGCAAGTGTGGAAGTTTAAGAAGAGGGCTTCCAAACCTGCAGTTCGGTTCAGCCGCTCAGCCGTGTCCAGCCCTGTGTGACCCCTTGGACTGTAGCCCACCAAACCCATTCCACCCTATTCTTGTCCTCCTCTTCGGATTCTCCACGTACACAGTCCTACTAGATGCAATAACTCACCAATTCAAGGAGGATATGAGGTGAAAATTGGAGAGACAAGAGGTCTATATTGCTTTACCTAAAAAGAAAAGATAAAAATGGGGAGGGATGAGGTAAAGGAGAGATGTGGGCAGTCTTGGGCAATAGCCTATAATTATGACAACCAGCCTGATAAAACCTGCCATTTTGTGCACTGTGAGATAATTTTATCCTCATATTTCAAAATGACAACTCCGGTTTATAAAGCCAATCTAAAAAAATACATTGTCAAGTACCATATAAAGAATGAGTCAAGTTACTATAATCTATTTCTAGTTAATTGTCTAGCAAGTGGAAACAGAAGGAAGGAAGGAAATGGGCATCACCTTTGCACCCTGTCAATCAAAAAAAAAAAAAAAGCAGCAAATGATTGTGATTAGAAAGCTATTACAGAATTAGGGAGCTTCGGGTTAGCATTAAACCTGGGACTGTGCAAATTATTTCTTGCAAGTCACAGAGATATGCTAATGAAGATCATGGTGAGAAACCTCTATTGTTCATCATGAGGCTTCAGAGTTAGCATTAATCGAGATGCTGGGTGAATGCTGTCCACTCCGCACCAAAGACTTTCTTTCCTTAATTTCTGTCATTTGTTTTTTTTATATTTGGGCCACAGAAACACAGTATGCAGCCATACCAGCTGTTTTATATCAGGCAGAAGCTGCAAGAGTAATATGCTGATCAAAGAGACAAGTAGAGTTTAAACAGACAATGAAAAACAGGAGTTCAAAGATCTTCCAAACCAGTTTTGATATAGGTAATAATTATAAAGGAAATACATTACATGACTTGGGCATAATGATAAAAACGAAATGAATGAAATGAAAATTAAGGATTCTAAGATAATAGACTGCTACGATAAAAATAAATCTCCTAATTTTCACTCCTTTAAATTACTGGAATTAAATTTACTATCCAAAACAGAATTCTATCCGCTTTTGTGTATTAAGTAAATAGTAAACTAATATATAGATCATTTTCATTTTTGAGAACACTGTTTTTTATATTCCTCAGTTCAAATATTTTGCAAATTTAGGATGATTAGTGATTCATGGTAATTCTGGTGCAAGAAATACTTTTGCTTATTTGGGAGGACAAGAGCAAAGCTTCCTCTTAAGAGCACGGTCCTCTTAAAATGGAAATCAGTTTGAGAGGGAAAAGAAATCATGTTGTATGTCATTTTCAGGTATGTTTGCAGGAGAATTTGGGAGGTCTTTGTGCTCATGCCTCTTATCATATGACTCAGCATGACCTCAGATTGTCCCATGTGAACCTGATTGGCATGGTCTATTCTGTAGATTCATCCATCTGTGTTCAGAGCTTCATCTATTCCAATCACTTGTGTCAATAAGATACCACAGAATGTTGTAGCTTGCATACTGTGAGTGGGAAGGCAATAATTTTAAAAAGCATTAATATTGTGGAAAATAGGATGGATTTTTCTGGTACAGTCAACTTTACAGATTATATTCTACTTGAAACCAAATAGCCATCTCTAATTCCCATTTTAGTATAAGCTATTTAAGGACCATAAGCGATCCTACAGAAGGTTCTGTTATGAGTCTCTAGGCTGATTCTTCATAAGGAACACAGAATAACTCAGCACATCTAAAAATATTTCTCTAATGCATCACTTAATACTTCAAGGCACTTATTACCAAGTCCTTAGTTTTCCTACTTGAGAATTCTCAAATTTGCTTTATAAAAGAATTATATTTTTAATTCACTGTTTTACTTATTTTTAGATATACAAGTTGATGATAGGTGCATTCTTATAAACATTCATGATATAATCACATGATATTAACAAAGTGAAAATTTGCAGTTCACATCCCAAAATTTATCCACATATTTCATTTGAGTCAATGACCTTGCAGTTTTTTATGCATTTTACATTTATATGTGTTCATATAGAAATATGTGTGAGCTCATATTTTATATACATTTATCATCATATATATGTATTTATATTTCTGTAACTTTTTATACACAAATTATATGCTTTAGAATTTTCTATATAGTGCCTATTTTTCTGCCTTCCTTTTAAACTTTTATACATGATTTTATAGTATGATTACAACATAATCAATCTAGTAGTTTCCCTGGGGTACAAACTGAGATTGCTTTAAGCTTATTAAAAGTGTTGCTAAAATGAACATCCTTGTATATGTTTTGTGGTTATTTTTTCAGGAAATATATGTGTGTATATATACGAGAGAGAGAGACAGACAGAGAGACAGACAGACATAAAGAGAGTGAGAGAAAGAGAGAGAAAATTGTAGAACTGTTCACATAAAGATTTATTTTCAATTTTTCTGTATAATACTGCCTTGAATTCCAGCAACTGGATGCCACGGTGTTGCCTCTCTTTCTAACGTGGTGGTCCAGTCTCCAGCCAGTGATGCGTGCTGCCATCCTGAGGCTTGAGTTCTGATGATGAGGAACTGCGGTTGTGCCTGTGTAAAAACTGTGCTAGCCTAGCCCATATTTCCCAGATAGTTATCTACATTTAGCTATATTTTTATAAATTTCATAATTTGATTGAAGGAAAATTCAGGTTAAAAGAGTCACACATTTTGGAGTCTGACAAGTGTCTAACTTCCGTCAACCACTCCGTGGAATTAGGTAAGGCTCATTGTGCATATGTTGAAATTTACTAAGGTGGAGATTCATTGAATTGAATAAAAAATACTTATTCTGTATCTTCTCAGTTTTACCATTTACTTGACAAAATTACACATCAGAGATTGACATTTAAGATGGGGAACTGTGATTGACTAATGAAATTGAAAGGTGGTTTAATGGCTTGGAAAGATGAGAAACTATATTAATCTTTTATTTTCTGAAATCACAATTTTCTTAGGTAAGACAATAAATGTGGTTTTTCTTCATATTTTTAGGCTCACATTCTGATAACCTCCTGGTTAACTTTCATGTGTCTAACAAAGACTGTCTCTTCCACTTCACACTGAAATCACTAAATTATGATTATTTCTATAGAATAGTAATTTCTATACGAATAAAGACTGAAAATATTCAATGATAACAGCAAAATCAGTTTTAGTCTGACTTTCATCTCTTCTAGGTCAGGGGTTCAACAGAAAATGTCAGAGAGGATTCCTCAGAAGATTTGTAAAAAGAAATATGGTCTCGCTTTAGAGACAATATAATCTGGATTCGATTACCACTTCTTACAAACTATGTGATCTTGGATAATTTACTCAACCTCTCTGCGTTTCAATTTTTCTTTCAGAAAACAGAGGATAATAATACTATTATTTTCAAAGAAGACTAAATAAGCTATTTCATCAAGTGAATAGCTTAGCACAGTGCTTGGAATATTAAGCACTAGATATTAAGTTCACCTTCCTAACAAGAGGAATTACACAACAATTCCAGTTGTACCTAACTATAATAATTAAAAGTTTTCCTAACCATTTTTTTTTCCTTTTAAACTTGCAGTTTTCCTCGTGACACAAATCAGCTTTATCTGTACATAATAGTTATCAAACTCATGCTCAAACTAGTTTGAAGACAACGATCTCAGGTTGGTGCTTGGGTGATGATAGGCATGCAAGGATGAATAGAGCGCAGATTACTCTTGCAATCACGCTACTTGTGTTCTCTTTGGGTTTTATTTGACATCAATCATTGAAGGATATACAACTTAGCTACACGTGTGTGTTTTTGTTTTTTAACCTACACAGAAGATCATTTCACTCCCTTACATCTAGTAACAGTTAGAAAATTGAAGAAGTTAATATTACACTTAAATCTTTGTTCTGTGGCCTGTGAAATAACATAACTTTTTGAAGTTTTCCATGTTTTTTCCTGGATGAGAAGGATGAGAAATATTTTTTTCCAGGATGAGCAGCTTTTTGTTGCTACTCCCAAATGTTACTTTCTATCTTTCCTTAAAATTTTGCCTGAAAAAGGATGCTCTTCTATAAATTTGGATATTGATAAATTGATAAACACAAAATTATATTGTATTATGATTTTCTAGACATATAGAGTATCAATATAAAATCAGATAATATGATTACATTTTCACTACAAAAACTCACCTGATATATTAAGGTATGTCACACACATTTACGACAAAATAATGTACATGATTTGTGGGATTTTGTTGTTATTGCATGGATGTGTTTGATATCTGCTGAGCTTACCCTTTCTCTGATCACTGAAGCAATCAGTAGAGAACTGTGACTCAGTCTGTGTCTCAGCTGCTGGCAGGTGGAAAGGACATCTCTTATAGTTCACTGAACTGTTCACTATGGTTTGAGGACAAATAAAATAAAACTTTCTGTGGGACAATAAATGTTCTCTAAAGACTTGATACGGTCCTTCTTACGGCATTTGATCTGTATCATATGTGGGCTGTTTGCGGTTTTTATTTACACTTTCCCACCAATCCTTTACCCGTTGACTTTGATCCACTTCCTATTCTGAGTGTAATTTTTTGCTCTTAGGATTATCACTGTTTTGTCACTGTTGTTGGGTCGCTGTAGTGCCTGACTCTACGACACTATAGACTGCAGCACGCCAGGCTTCCCCTGTCCTTCATCATTTCCCAGAGTTTGCTCAAACTCATGTTCATTGAGTTGGTGATGCCACCCAACTATCTCATCCTCTGCCATCCCCTTCTCCTCCTGTCCTGCCTTCAATCTTTCCCAGCATAAAGGGTCTTTTCCAATGAGCTGGATCTTTGCATCAACTGGCCAAGTATTGGAGCTTCAGTTTCAGTACCAGTCCTTCCAGTGAATATTCAGGGTTGATTTCCTTTATGACTGACTGATCTCCTTGCAGTCCAAGGGACTTTCAAAAGGTTCTTCTTAAGAACCACCATTTGAAAGCATCAATTCTTTGGTGCCCAGACTTCTTTCTGGTCCACCTCTCACATCCATACATGACTACCAGAAAAATCAGCTTTGAGTATACAGATCTTTGTAGGCAAAACAATGTCTCTGACTTTTAATACGCTGGTTATGTTTGTCATAGCTTCTGTGCCAAGGAGCAAGCTTACTTTTTACATTAATTCCCTGTTGCAGATTATTTCTAATTCCTAAGTCCTATCTGATCACTCTTCCAGCATGCAGTGCCTATGACCCTAATTCAGTCTATGTCATAGTCAATGTTCACGTCAGCATTAGACACTTGATTACATTTTCAGTGATACGTCAGAGGTTAATCAACATGCCAGGAGTTGTAACCAAGCAGATGTGAATACTGACATTTAGATGTTAGCGCATGTGCATAAATGAGCTTTTTGAGATTCTCATGGCAGTTGCACGATGAAGATAATCTTGAAGTTGTGTATTCTACACTTGTGAAGGACCCTAAATGAATAACTAACATTGTTATCTACAGTCTGAGCTTTATATGATGGGTTTTTAAAAATTAACAAGGTATTCTGGTACTCATTTTTAGATGAGACTGCTGTTAAAGAGAGCACATGCCTTCCTAAATGGCTTCCCAGAGGGCACTAGTGGTAAAGAGCCTGCTTGCCAGGATAGAAGACTTAAGAGACACAGGTTCCATCCCAGGGTGGGGAAGGACCCCTGTGGGAGGGCATGGCAACCCGCTCCAGTGTTCTTGCCCTGGGAATCCCATGGGCAGCAGAGCCTGGCAGGCTACAGTCCATGGGGTCACGGAGTTGGACAAGAATGAAGTGACTTACACTCACGCATTTTTCTGAAATCATAATTAAAATTTGTTGCCATGTGAAGAGTTTTGTTTTTGTTGTTGATCTTTAGTATTTCTCTTGCATTAGCGTTTCTTAATTTTAGACGTTTAGCATATTTCTTTGGAAAGAATATGATTGTAATGCTTGGGCTACTGAAGAGCGGTGGACACATAAGAGGGTTACAATTTAACCCTAGCTTGCTGCTTATTAATTCTGTGATTTTACATTTTAGTATTTCAATACTCATTTCCTTATCATAAAATACAAAGATTATATTAGGTGACTTCTAAGTTCCCACCGGGCTCTGAAATTCCAACTGAGATCAACGCTGTATAATTTACTCCTTTCCCAAACTGTAATTGCCAGGCTCCAAACCAATCTTTACCCTTCAGAGCCAAGCTCTGTCATGTGTTGGCATCTTATTATACAATCATATTCATGCTCTTATAACATTCTGGTAGAACTTAAGACATTTTCTCCCTTAAGAAGTCTGAAACATTGTGGATCATTTAACTAACAGGATTGTCTCTGAAATTTTAACCATGGCTCCGGAATGCTGGCGCTACTGAAATTTGGGTTGTATAAGTGTTAAGTTGTGACGGGCTTTCCTTGGCATTTTGGCATGTTTAGCACTGTGGTTGGTGTGAATAACAGTAGGTGGCAAGAGCACGTTCCTCTAATTGTGACTATCAAATATGCCTTCAGACATTCTTGAATATCCCTTTGCTGATAATCACTAATACACTTAACAGAAAATATCAATATGATAGTGTATTCTAGCTTTCTGACGGCTTCTGTGTTTTAACATTTTTTTTTCCTTCTTATGGGTAAATTTTAAAACTTCTCTCCAGAATATATGTAATTGTCCTTAATTTGTTGCCCCATAGGGAATGATTTATGGTGTCTGTAGTCATCAGCTTATAAACTACCAAAGTTGACTTCATGATATTTGGAAATATATCTGTGGAAACTCTGAGAATTATTTACCCTTTATTCATCCTAGGTTCTTCCTAGTTTGGAATAAATCTTAAATTTCTTAATTCAGATGGTGTGGCCCTCTTCGGGAAAAACAAACAAACAAATCCTTAACCAACCCCACCCCACCCCCCACCCCCGCTAATGGCTTTTCCTTTAGAGAATGAGAATTCTAAAAAATATGAACTAACTACAGTTTTAAGGTTTGTTTTCTTGGGTTTTTCCTGCTCTTTCCACTTTTTCCTCTCTCTATGGGTGCAATGCATTAAGTATTGTGGCTTTCCAGTAAAAGCTTAATTTTGTTTGAGAGAGACTTTTGCAGCTCATTATAAAATCCCACTGCTTTGTGTTACAATTGGTTCTTCCTGGGAGAAACACTTTCTATATGTATATATATATATATATATGTATACATGTATATATTTATTTATTTTAATTGGAGGCTAATTACTTTACAATATTGTATTGGTTTTGCCATACATCAACATTTTTTTTGCTATTGTTCCAATTTATATGATATATCATTTCTAAGAAATTGAAAACACTTTTTCTGTCTTTAAATAAACTGTTTAATGATTTAGGGGGTAGAGAGAGATGGAGGAGAGGGAGAGACACACCAAGAGGGGTTGGGAGGATACAATGAAAACAGAAAAGCTTCAAGAAGAATTCTTTAGGAATACCTGTAGACTCAAAAACAGTTCATTTGGCTAGCTTTCCATCTTCCACAAGCAGAGGGGAATTTTTCCTACAATTGTTTCATTGATTTCTCACATATAGACAAAATGAATGCCTGAAATTTAAAAAAAAAAAAAAAAAAAGAGCTATTTCTGTTGTATTTAAGATGGATAATCAATAAGAACCTGCTGAAAAGTGTGGGAAACTCCTGCTCAGTGTTATGTGGCAGCCTGGGTGGGAGCAGCAGAGTTTTGAGAAGAGTGCATCCATGTATATATACGACTGAGTTCCTTTGCTGTCCACCTGAAACTATCATAGCATTGTTGACTGGCTCTACTCCACTATGAAGTATAAAGTTTAATTTGAGGAAAGGCGATTAGTTGCTTTTCAGACTCCACAGCAGTGAAGGGTCATCTTGTCCCTCTTTTCTTAATGCTCAGCCAGTGCACTCATTTTCTTTCCTTTCTCCTCCTTCATTCCTTCCTCACATCAATTTCTAGTGAGCAAAGTAAGTCTAGCTAGTTAGAGATCAATGCAGAGGATGTGGAGAGCCTGAATTGTGTCTAATGCATAAACACAAGGCTGGGATGAAACACGGGGGATGTCTTAGAGATGTCTTCATTCTATCATAAGTAATACTGAGAAAAAATCTGACCCAGAGATCACATTTTAGAAGTTTGAATTCCCACTTTTCCTTGTGGCTCCCAAGCTGATTATTTACCGCTCAGGTGACCAAGAGTTTCATAGTGGTGCCCACAAATTATAGGTATTTCTTAGAGTCTTTGAAATAATCTTTGAACAAATGCACTTTTCAAAATTGGTAGAAGAAAAACAGTGATGTCTCTAACAAATAACTGTAAGAAAATGTATGTCTTTGTAATTTAAAGATAAGATACTTAGGCATGAGGGTTAGGCCTGAAGAGAAAGAGTTGATGCTAAAGCAAGATTAATTTTTATTTATCTATTTAATTTTTTTACTGACCCAAATTATCAATATACTAGCAAATAAGAGTACTGTAGCATATAGTGCTTTGGGGTTTTGTTTGTTTATTTCACGTAGAAGTGAAGTAAGTATCCCTTCTAATGCTACCTTTATTGACACTGTTCCCAGTGATAAAACACCTCTCTGTACACGGCAGAGGTGTGATCAAAAAAACAAGTCAGGCTTTCCACTAATAACAACCTATCATCATACCCAGTGACTTAGAAGGCTGTATCAGAAGAGAAAACCAAACTAAACAAACAAATAAAAAACATACAGCCAAACCAAAATATAATTGCACATTGTATGAGAAAAAATGTGGAAATGACTTACATTCAGGACCAGAAGGTCCTGTTAAATTCTGTCACTTCTCATGGGACTGTAAGCAGGTCATAGCTGGTATGACTTGAATTTCTATGGCTAAAATGATATTCCAGTTCCTATAACATAATTATAAAATATTTAAATGCTATGTAATAAAGGATATCATGTATATGTGTGTATGCATACAACAGAAATATTTTTGTAGAGCTCTAACAAGATGTTTATATTCTTTATACACATTAAAATATTTACTTATTATTCATTCATTTAAGTAAGTTGCTTTACAATGTTTCAGGTAGATAGCAAAATAATCTCTTATACATGTGTTGTGTATATATATGTGTGTATATGTATATATATATATATATAATCTTTTTCAGATTATTTTCTATTATGTTATTACAAGATATTGAATATAGTTCACGGTGCTGCTAGAGGGGAGGTCCTTGTTGTTTATTTGTTTCATATATAGTGCATATATTTTAATCAAAATTCTTAATTTAACCCTCTCTCCCTTTTTCTCTTTGATAAGCATGGTTTGCTTTCTACACTTTGTTTAATATTTCACATATAAGAAGTATCATATGATATTTGGCTTTCCCTTTCTGACTTACTTCTTTCAGCATGATAATCTCTAGGTCCAACTATGTTGCTGCAAATCACATTCTTTCATTATCTTTATGGCTGAATAATATTCCTTAGTGTGTGTTTGTGTGTGTTCATCTTTATCCATTCATCTTTTGATGGATATTGCAATTGCCTTCACGTTTCGACTATTGTAACTTGTGCTGCTCTGAACATTGGGTACATGTGTCAGTTCAGTCAGTTCAGTTCAGTTCAGTCACTCAGTCATGTCTGACTATTTGCGACTCCATGAATTACAGCACGCCAGGCCTCCCTGTCCATCACCATCTCTCGGAGTTCACTCAGACTCACTTCCATCGAGTCCGTGATGCCATCCAGCCATCTCATCCTCTGTCGTCCCCTTCTCCTCCTGCCTCCAATCCCTCCCAGCATCAGAGTCTTTCCAATGGAGTCAACTCTTCACATGAGGTGGCCAAAGTACTGGAGTTTCAGCTTTAGCATCATTCCTTCCAAAGAAATCCCAGGGTTGATCTCCTTTTCGTTATAGGAGACTGGAATGCAAAAGTAGGAAGTCAAGAAACACGTGGAGTAACAGGCAAATTTGGCCTTGGAATACGGAATGAAGCAGGGCAAAGACTAATAGAGTTTTGCCAAGAAAATGCACTGGTCATAGCAAACACCCTCTTCCAACAACGCAAGAGAAGACTCTATACATGGACATCATCAGATGGTCAACACCAAAATCTAATTGTTTATATTCTTTGCAGCCAAAGATGGGTACATGCTTAGAGGAGTTTTCTCTGGATATATGCCGAGTTGTGGATTCATGGATCATATGGTAATTCTATGTTTAATTTTTAAAGGAACTTTCATACTGCTCTTCATGGTGGTTGCACCAATTCACATTCCCTAAAAATATTTCTTTTTAAGTTCAGCACTATGAATGGATTCTTATACAGAACTATTTTAACGGTATCAAAAAGTGCTAATTGATCTACATAATGCTAGTTTAGAGAGATTTCAAACTGTGCTCAATACTGCATAAAAACATTGAAAATGGTTAAAGTCATTCCATATAACCAAGGTCAATTTGTCTGTATTTAAATGAAAATTAACCACTGCTTTACTTTTAAGACATTTGTGTATTTCTAGTATTTGTGTCTTAAATGTTTCAATATATCTTGTTATCCAGCTCACCTCACAGTTTGGGAAGGTGACTTTACTACTAATTTGTCCAAATGGCTCTCTTTGCATTTTGTTTGTATAGTTCTACAACACCTTGGAAATAACTTAAGCCTCTTTATGCTATTGACTTTCTCTTTTTGTAATTTTTAACAGCATTTATTCAATTTTCCTAGTTATTTATTCTTGGAACGTCAAAGTTTAAATGTCCATTTTTTTCCTAGAAGAGATTTGGATCTAGATTCTCTGATTAGATCAGAGATTTGGATTCTCTGATTCACTACTGTCTTTATAAAATTAATAAATTAACAAAAATTAAACCTGTTTGCAATTCTTAGAGAATGGTAAGTGGATGAGTTTTGTTTTTCTTCAGTAAAATCATTTGATTTTTAAAATGTCTTTCTCTAGTACTTCAAATAAAATTTTTCTATTGGAGGTAAAAGGTATATCATGCAAACAAAACCCCATATTAACTTATTTGATGCTTATATGAAGCCAACTATTATCCCCATTTGACAAATGAGAAAACTTAGACACAGAGAGAAGTATCTTCCCCAAGAGCACACAGTTTTTAAGATGAGGAAGCCCTGATTCCAAAGCAGGCAAGCTGACTCCTACTCCTATGCTGTTTACTACTGTGCTTCCATTCTCAGGAGACAAGGAGGCATTCCACTGCTAACAGTTTTACCTCTTTCTTAGGGGAATACCTCTGTGCAGCATTCATTATCTGTGTTTGTCACCTTTCCATAACAGAAAACACTGTATAAAAAAGTGGACAGAGATCTGTATTATTAGTCTAAATAACTGTGGTCATTTCAGAAATTTACCTGCTTTATGATGTTGGACAAAATCAATTAGTCTGCTTCTGTATCAGTAAAGGTGGATATTATTTGCCCAACTTCTAGTAGACTTGTGAGGATGAAGAGATTACATTATATTTAGGAAAAGTCTATTATAAATGTTCAATGCTCTGTTGATATCCTTTTAAATCTATTCTTTCGTCACCTTCTCTGAAACTATTCTTATCATATCCCTCAAACTTTCTCTTCATTATGGCAGTCCTATAAAGCTGAAAAGATCATATTGCATGTGCTATGCGTGCTTATATATATATATATATATATATATATATATATATATATACACCAAATTTTCCTGGAAGTTACTATGTCAATTTCCTTACATTCCTAAACTATAATGCTCTCCATTCTAGTTTTTCGCCCGGTCAAATTTACCCAGAGCAACATGTGCTAAGATCACCAGGTGCTTACATTCAATAGGAAATTCTAGCATCATTTATTTCATCTCTTTAGCACTTTTCAACATGTTGATCGCTTCTCCTTCTGAAGTATTCCATCTAGGAGAGGTGTCTCAAACAGCAACACCTGGATTTCTTTCTTTCTGACTGCTTGTCTTTGCTTGGCATTCATTTTCCAACTTGTCATTAAATTTCTTCAAGATGAAAGCCTAGGCACTCATATTCTTAGTCTATTTCAGCAATGAACCTGATATCAAACACACACAAAGCTTCAGTTTCACCCTATCTACTAATGGATTGCAAATTTTTTTACCAAAGGCCTGACCTTTAATAAGAATTTTAGACCCATATTTGATGCGCTCCAGAGGCCTATTTAATATTTCACCTTTGAAGTTTCCAACTAACTCATTTCAAAATGCATTTACAATCACAACCATGGCCTTATAGATCTTTCCATCTCAAGTGGTACAATCAAGTCTCTAGTTGTGCAAAAGATAAATGTAAGCATTTTCATTCCTTAATAGGTATTTGCTCTCACTCTGTATATCCAATCTAGTCATCAAGCTCTGTCTACTACTTTTTTTCCTCTACATATCTCTCAAGTCTAGGAGGAAAGCTGCTGGATACTCCCCAATACAAGTCATTTAACTGGTGTTTAGCAACTACTTCATGACTTTTGTCCACTATCTCCAGCTGTGGTAGATTAGAAACAGCCATGATAATGTTTTTATTCATACCTTCTTGCCATGTAATTTTTCTGTCGCTGTCTCATTTGAGTGCTGAATTCTGGTATGTGATTTAATTTGGTAACTTCATGTCAACTGAAAAAAAAAATGACACAACACGAGAACTGTGCGTCCAGCTTTATTGGGGGCTTACTGAGGACTATAGTGCAGACACAGTCTCTCGGAGAGCTCTGAGGAGCTGCTCTGAAGATGTGGGGCACGATCAGTATATTTATGATTTTGTGCAATCAAGCACACATCTCTGCAGAAAACTGCTGCTAGTCATGAAGAGCAGATGTCTCCATTAATGATTTCAGTCCTTTTTATGTTTGAGGAGAAGAAAGAAAGTCTATTCTGACAGTTTTTCCTAGGGCACAGTGCATCTCAATCCTGATCTCCACCCTGAATTTTTGTGTCTTGAAGGTAGTGGCTAGTTACTTCATTCTTAGAGAAACAGTGAGTGACATTCTTTAGTTGACATATGCAAAGAAAGACTTGAAAAACACTTGACCAGTCTGGCTTGTCTTTACTCTTTACTTTCTTGAGATCTTTGCCATGACATCATGTGACAAAACTGTAGTTAGCCCATTGGATGACAATTGATGCATGATCCAATCACTGCGGTTAAATCAGCAAATAAATAAACAGACTCTAGCTGACTGGCCGATGACTGCACATGCTGCTTGCTCTAATTCATAGAAAATCTACTATTTCATAAAGAGTATATATGGAATCAGTCTACCTTGGAATTTGAAAGAGATTGTAGGTGTTTTTGCTATTGTTGTTTCTTTGTTTTTGTTTTTTTTTCCTAGTTCATCAGACATATTTTGAATGGTTGATGGTGTTTTAGTTGCTAAGTCGTGTCTGAATCTTGTGGCTCCACAGACGGCAGCCTGCTAGGTTCCTCTGTCCATGGGATTCTCCAAGAAAGAATAATGGAGTGGGTTTCCATTTCCTTCTCTAATATTGTGAGCAAATCTTCCAGTGGAATTATTTCTGATCAAGATGAAGCTCTCAGCTGGGAATGATCTAGTACCTAGTGTCCTCAAACTGCAAACTACCCAACCAAAACTGATAAGATTGATTTTCAGTTCAGTTCATTTCAGTCGCTTGGTCATGTCCCACTCTTTGAGACTCCATGGACTGCAGCATGCCAGGCCTCCCTGTCCATCACCAACTCCCAGAATTCATTCAAACTCATGTCCATTGAGTCGGTGATGCCATCTAACCATGTCATCCTCTATAGTCCCCTTCTCCTCCTGCCTTCAATCTTTCCCAGCATCAGGGTCTTTCCAAATGAGTCAGTTCTTCGAGATCAGGTGGCCAAAGTATTGAAATTTCAGCTTCAGAATCAGTCCTTGCAGTGAATATTCAGGAGTGATTTCCTTTAGGATTGACTGGTTGGATCTCTTTGCTTTCAAGGGACTCTCGAGTCTTCTCCAACACCACAGTTCAAAAGCATCTGTTATTGAATATATAGGCTCAGTTAAATTCCCCACTCTAAAGGTCTTTATAGCATTGCTTTATAAGTGAAAGTGAGTGAAGAAAATGAAGTTGTTCAGTCGTGTCTGACTCTTTGTGACTCCATGGACTGTAGTCTACCAGGCTCCTCTGTCCACAGGATTTTCCAGGCAATAGTACTGGAGTGGATTGCCATCTCCTTCTCCAGGATCTTCCTGACCCAGGGATCGAACCCAAGTCTCCTGCATTGTAGACAGATGCTTTACCACCTGAGCCACCTTTATAGGATGCTCTTAAATAATAAAGTGAAAAAAGAGAAATCATGATTCCAGCCATGAAATTAAAAGACACTTATTCCTTGGAAGAAAAGTTATGACCAATCTAGACAGCATATTAAAAAGAGACATTACTTTGCCAACAAAGGTCCATCTAGTCAAGGCTATTGTTTTTCCAGTAGTCATGTATGGATGTGAGAGTTCAACTATAAAGAAAGCTGGGTACCGAAAAATGGGTGCCTTTGAACTGTGGTGTTGGAGAAGACTCTTGAGAGTCCCTTGGACCCCAAGGAGATCCAACCAGTCCATCCTAAAGGATATCATTTCTGGGTGTTCATTGGAAGGACTGACGTTGAAGCTGAAACTCCAGTACTTCGGCCACCTGATGAAAAGAGCTGACTCATTTGAAAAGACTCTGATGCTGGGAGGGACTGGGGACAGGAGGAGAAGGGGACAACAGAGGATGAGATGGCTGGATGGTATCACTGACTCAATGGACATGAGTTTGGGTAAACTCCAGGGGTTGGTGATGGACAGGAGTCCTGATGTGCTGCAGTTCACTGGGTCACAAAGAGTCAGACACAACTGAGCTGAACTGAATCTACTATCTTTTCGTCTCTGAAGGAAACAGTCAGAAAATCAAGATGGTAAGAATTATGGTGTAACCTCTTCCATTTGCTTATTTGATTCTGTTATGTCTTTTTCTTTATGGTGATTTTGAATAGTGGATGAGAGATTAAGAATGAAATGTCCAAGATACAGATAATGAATTAGGGAACAGATGTTTATAACTTCCACATGTTCTTGAGGAGATATATGTGCACAGAAGTCAGGAATAATCAAACATGCTCTCTTTATTATTATGGTTAATATGAAAAAAATCTCTTTTGTCCCAGAATAGTTGTCTATTCAGTATGATTGCTAATTGAATAGACTTAGATCTTATTATTTTACATGCTTTCTGCCCTCCAGTCAGCTACACTCCCTAACCTCTTGTAATTTGGCAAAAGGCAACAAGAATGATCCCAAACAAATGTCACATAAAAAGAGATATTAGATATTAATTGCTTTTAGAAGAAGAATGTTTTTCAATCAAAAACATATTTGTTATCAAAGATAGGGCCACCATATGGTGGCACTAATAAACACTCAGTATATCTCATATTTTTCTTGCCTAGGGGCACCTATTTGATGAACTGGCATACTTATGCTAGAATGAAGCCAGTCAATGGAATGAATGGCTGAGGGTCTGCTCTGCGAATGAAAAGTTAATTCTGTGACTTATTTAGAGCTCCTAGTCCAATATAATTTTCTGTAAGATGATGCAATAATTTCTGTTAAACTAGACAGAAAGTTTAGTTTATGACAACTAGGTCCAAACACTTGTTAAATTAAATCATATATATGGTTACCAAAGTAGCCAGCAAGAAGGGATCAGGTATTGTTCTCATCTGTTACCTATAATTTGGGCTAAAGAATAGTATTGGTTTAGCTGCATACTGGTTATCATCACAGATGAAAGTGGAAGAGAAACACAGAATTAAAAAAAAATCAAATTAAAGAAGTGCTTATGAGTTTATTGGAAAATTTGTTTATTTCTTTCCCCTTGAGAATTTAGACAATTGTCTTGATTATGAATGAACACGAAACAGGATGCCTAGGATTTTGCAATGGCTGATTCCACCATCTTGTGTGTATGTGTTTGCACATGTGTGAACATGTCCATATACATGTGTGTTATGTAGAGACGTTTTTCAAGGGCCTTGTAAAATATTACAAGTAAAAATGTCTGCTATTTTCTTCATCTTTTCCTTGAGCTCATAACAACATATTTCAACAAACAAAACATCATCAGTTTTTCCAATGATGTAGAAAATATAGATTGTAGGGACAGGGAAGCCTGGTGTGTTGCAGTCCTTGGGGTCATGAAGAGTCAGACACAACTTGGCAACTGAACAACAATATAGATTGTCCGTTCAGTTCAGTCACTCAGTCCTGTCCGACTCTTTGCGACCCTATGAATTGTAGGGGGAAGCAATAAGCATTTTTCATTTAAATTCTTTATTGGGTTAATTCAGGCTTCTCAATGACATTTTAAAAATAATATATTTTTGAATTTAGTTTCATTCTTAGCTAGGCAAATGTCATAACCTGGAGTCCAGTCTATGATTGACCTTAGCGTTCTAGAACTTTCATGGTGGCTCAGATGGTGAAGCGTCTGTCTACAGTGTAGAAGACCTGGGTTTGATCCCTGGGTCAGGAAGATCCTCTGGAGAAGGAAATGGCAACCCATTTCAATACTCTTGCCTGGAAAATCCCATGGATGGAGGATCCTGGCAGGCTACAGACCATGGGGTCACAGAATCGGACAAGACTGAGTGACTAAACTTTCATTTTCAATGTTCTAGAAACACTGGGTTCAGATCTTTAGGAACATATCAGATTCTTAGAAGTATCTACCACTTGGCCCCTACCCTCATTATTCAATGGAAATCATATTCTATAACGCAAATAGGTTCTTAAGACTTAAAGATATGAGTTCACCATTCTTTTATTCAAAATTTGGTTTTGACTTGCTGTCAAGAACGATGAAGTGCCTGAACAAGTTAGCTTGCCACAGTTTCATGGATGTTGGTAGAGGACTGAAAACTTCTGGGTCAGACCCTGAGTCCTGTGAGGGCATTGTAAGCCAGGCTACATTAGACTTCAACACCTAGCTATGTTATGTTATTATAGAGGAGCCCTGCTCATACAGAGACTGAACCTTTTATAATTGACAGTAAACATGCCTGTCATTTTGCTTTGGAGGTAGACACTGTTTCTATCAAGATAGCTATACAAAAATCCTTGAAATGATAATCTGGAACAATAGGAAGCTCCATTTTTTATTTTTGTAATAATAGGTAACTATATTGGATTGATTTTCAGGTTGTTAACATATGAAAGTTGTAAGAATATGAAATGTGTCAGAATAAGACATTATTAGAAGTGATAATATAAGCCCCATGAGGCAAAAATACCTAATTAGTTTTTTAAAGCTAATTATATCATTTTCTTATTTCTCAAAAAAGGCAGCATCAAACTCTTAGAATTCTTGAGTAATCTTGTGACAAAGAATTCCCAGAGTTATCTATCAGTGTGTTTGTATAAGTCGTCAGACTCTACAGCTAGCTATTTGGAAATATGAAAGCTACGCTGTAAAAGAGTAAAGCATGAAAAATAGTAACTATCTTGAATTAAATTTTAAGTGTTTAAATATTATCTGTATTTTTGATTGGTGCTTTAGGAAAAGAAGGGAGTGATAAGGTATTGCTATCATTTGAATTTATTTAGCCATTAAAAAAATTACTGCCATAGGTATATGCATATCCCCTCCTGTTTGAACCTTTCTCCCATCTCCCTCCCCATCCTACCACTCTAGGTTGATACGGAGCCCCTGTTTGAGTTTCCTGAGCCATAAAGCAAATTCCAGTTGGCTGTCTAGCTATCTATTTTACATATGGTAATGTAAATTTCCATGTTACTCTTGCCTTACATCTCACCCTCTCCTCCCCTCTCCCCATGCCCAAGAGTCTATTCTCTATGTCTGCCCTGTAAATAAATTATTCAGCACCATTTTTCTAGATTACATAGATGTACATTAGAATATGATATTTATCTTTCTCTTTCTGACTCTCCTCACTCTTTATAATACGTTCTAGGTTTATCCACCTCATTAGAACTGACTTGAATGTGTTCCTTTATATGGCTGAGTAATATCCCATTGTGTATATGTACCACAACTTCTTTATCCATTCATCTGTCGATGGACATCTAGGTTGCTTCCATGTTCTAGCTATTGTAAATAGTGCTGCAATGAACACTGGGATACAGGTGTCTTTTTCAATTTTCGTTTCCTCAGGTATACGCCTAAGAGTGGGAGTGCTGTGTCATGTGGTGCTTTTATTCCTAGCTTTTTAAGGAATCTCCATACTATCCTCCATAGTGGCTGTATCGATTTACATTCCCACCAACAGTGTCAGAGCAGTGTCTTTTCCCCGCACCCTCTCCAGCCATTCTGAATGCTCAGGGCCATTCTGCCTGGGGTGAGGTGGTATCTCACTGTGGTTTTGATTGCATTTCTCTGGTGATGGACAGGGCGGCCTGGTGTGCTGTGACTCATGGGGTCTCAAAGAGTCGGACATGACTGAGCGACTGAACTGAACTGAACTGAACTGAATAATGAGCAGTGTTGAGTATCTTTTCATGTGTTTGTTAGCCATCTGTATGTCTTCTTTGGAGAAATCTCTGTTTAGGTCTTTTCCCCACTTTTTGATTTGGGTTGTTTGCTTTTCTGGGATTGAGTTATATGAGCTGCTTGTCTATTTTGGAAAATAATCCTTTGTCAGTTTTTTCATTTGTTATTATTTTGTCCCATTCTGAAGGTTGTCTTTTCACCTTGCTTATAGTTTCCTTTGCTGTGCAGATACTTTAAGCTTAATCAGGTCCCACTTGTTTACTTTTGTTTTTATTTCTGTTACTCTAGGAGGTGGGGCATAGAGGATCTTGCTTTGATTTAAGTCATTGAGTGTTCTGCTTATGTTTTCCTCTAAGAGTTTTATAGTTTATAGTCTTACATTTAGGTTTCTAATCCATTTTGATTTCATCTTTGTGTGTGGTGTTAGGAAGTGCTCTGACTTCATCCTTCTACATGTAGCTGTCCAGCTTTCCCAGCACCATTTATTGAAGATGCTATCTTTACCCATAGCATATTCTTGCCTCCTTTGTCAAAAATAAGGTACCAATAGATGCAGGGGTTTATTTCTGACTTTCTACCTTGTTCCATTGGTCTATATTTCAGTTTTTGTGCCAGTACCATACTGTCTTGATGACTGTAGCTTTGTAGTATAAAGTCAGATTATATTGACTTTTATTTAGCAAATGTTCATTGGCAATCTATGTGGAGTGGGCACTGTACATGAAGCTGATGGTGAGAAGCTGATTTATATGGCAGATAAAGAAACTTAACTCTCCAGACATTCCACCTGCTTGGGATCCCTCAACGTTTCAGCTATAGATTCACTTGTTCATGCCATTTTTGTAAATTTTGTGGAGATAAGCCTGCAGTCTTTTTCCATTCTGATTTCTACTCAGCAAAGACTGCTGTCTTTTACCTACCACTCTGCTTTTATGTTAATCACAGTTTTCTTTGGGCTTTCTTTATGGGTAGCATTGAACTGGCTAGGGATACTTGGGGATCTAACTGAGGAAAAATTTGAAGTGATACACTGTTATTTCTACACATAGTTAAGTTTTTGCACTGTGTCCTTGTACAAGAATAGTTTCCTGGAAATTTTTTCCTAACCTGTATCAGTTACCCATAATTCCTGCCACAAAGCTGTGATGCCAAAGGCAATATCTTAATATGAAAATATTTGATAAGCATTGAGAGACAAACATGGTTTTAGATATATTGTGTCAGAAATTGGTCTGGATTTTTTTTTCTTTTCTTTTTTTTTGCATTTTGTGATATCTTGGTATATATTTGTATTTATTTTTCCATTTTTAAGATGTAAAATGTTTGTATATGTTTTACTCTTAATTTCATATTTATTATGTATAAAGTTGAACCTGATTTTATTAGGGACACAATGATGAGCCAAAAGAGTCTTAATTCTTATCAAGTTGGAGCTTAGAGTTTCACAGAAAACATAGATATTAATAAAATATGCATAAATTGATTTAAAATTCTAGCAAATGTAAATGCCCCAGCTGAATGGTCCATAACACAATGAAAACATTCTCTAAGAGATCTGGCTTTGTCTGAAAGGTGACATATGCCTTCCATGTTTAATTACTGCTTGAAGAGAGGTCTGAACTGGATACCATCTGAACTAGCAGACAACAGTGGTATGAGCAAAAGGGTGATTACTTGAAATGAACTGGAGAACATCTATGAAGACCCTTTGGAAGAAATAAACTGATTTTTTTAGCTTATCTTAAATCTTTCTGAAGAATATCCAATTTTTAAAGTTTTTTTACCTCTAATTATAATGTAACACACAAGAAAACTGCCAAGATAGTTAGGCTTATTCTGTTTCCTGTGTAAGTACAAACACTGGCTAATATAAACTAATTTCCCTTTATCTCTCTTTCTTTCTTTCTTTCTTATTTTCTCTTTCTCCTTCCTTCCTCTAGTATAGAAACTTTTACTGATTTCAAGGAGAATATTAGTTTTCCTAAGAGTTATTTTTAAAGCCCATTATATTAATAAAGTCATAAATTGCTATGTTTTGTAAGGTATTTGGATATGTGTGTAAGGTCTTTGGATAAAGCTTAGGTTTGGCTGGAGACTACCTTTCAGTTGAGGTTTAGCTATCCCTAAAACTGAATTTTAGTTATTTATTTCTTGTCAATTTCAAAGTGTTACCATAATCATTGAATGCTGTCAGTATCTCCCCCAATGGCTAATTCAACAGTTCAATGCTTTAAACATTTTTAAGAAAGACAACAGTATAATAGACAAATGTGGCTGACAGAGATGTCATATAGTTGATGTGATTCTTATTGATAATATATTTCTTATTCTATCAAGTTCTCTTTTTTGTTTTCATCCATACTTTCCTCAATACTTTTTTTTTCTCTAAAATTAAAAAAAAAATTAGGTGACAGTATGAAGAAATGTTAGTGGTTGCATTTAGCGCTTTGAGCAGATCCCTTTATTAGACTAGTTAATCTGTCTGCTGTAGGCTGAGCCTCTACTGGCTCAAAATAGCTTTTCTTTTCCTGAAAAATCACCCCAGGAATTGCTCTAGGTCAAAGGCTCTCCACTTTTAGGGGACATCAGAATATTCTGGAAGGAATGTAAAAGCATAGATGGCTGAGCCCCATTCCACTTCCAGATCTTGGTGAGGAATTAAAATTTGCATTTCTAACATGCTTTTTGGGTCTGGTCAGAGGTAGGAGGCTTAAGAAAAAGTTGCTTTCCTGGGTCTCTTTGTATTCCTGCAATGGAATGGCCCAAGGGGTAAAAATTGAGGACAATTCTTGGGTGATATTTTTGCTCTAAAGGCAGCCTTTTCTTTGGGAGAAAACCAAGAAAAGGTTTTCTCTGGGGCCACAGTCTTGCTCAACTCTTTTTCTTTCACTGTATTGCTTCCTTCATAAAGGACTTCCTTCCTTTCTTAAAGGACTTCCCCAAACCCACTGTACTATTATATCACATACTAGAAGCCCAGACCCAGGCTCTGTTTCTAGTAACTGAACCTAAAGAAGACCAACAGGATTAATTTTCTTCAAAGTAACAAAATAACTTTTATAATCATTAATTGTCTTGATTCCCTGTTAGTATTCTTACCTTGATTTGTTAAATCGAGACCTGAGTGCAAATTCACTGCTGTTTGAGGATCTGCGCTGAGATATTAGGGTTTTCCCCACGGCTCAGAGGTGAAGAATCTGCCTGCAGGGCAGGGGACACAGGCGATGCTGGTTTGATCCCTGGGTTGGGAAGATCCCCTGGAGAAGAGAATGGCAGCCCTCCGGTTTTCTTGCCTGGAGAATCACATGGACAGTGGAGCCTGGCAGGGTATGGTCCATGGGGTCTCAAAAGAGTCGGACATGACTAAAGCGACTAACACGCATGCACCTATTTGATGCTGAACATACCTTCTAGCAGTACATCTAAGAATATAGAAATATAGAGTAATTAATGGAGAATAGAAAAAGTATCTAATTTAGAATAGTCTACCTGCATTATATAATTACTGTGCAAATCATGTACTCCAGACAGTTTTTATATTTTCCTTTTTGATGTTCAAATATTTATGTCTCTTCTGTAATTTGTTTTTATTCTGGTAATTTTTGGCAGCAATGATATCATGCTATTCATCTAACAGATAAGCATTTAGGCTTAATTTAAATAAATTAGCATGGAATGATGTCCTCTTGTTCTTGTTTTCAGTCAGCTTCTCAAGGAAAGTGGAAGGAATCATTTTGAGAGATCAATGAGAAATTTCTATTAAATAACTTTAATAAACATAAGGCTTAGTTAATTATAGGAGGGAAGGAGCTGCTTACCATGTGGTTACATTCCTATCCAGTAATGTACATACTCTTAGCTTTCACAACTCTAAAGGAGCAAGACATAGATACACACACTCATACATGTTTCATGTGGGTATGTGACCATGTGAGTTACAGATTAAGAAATGCTATTGTAAAATAAATTTTTTATGATTATATATAAACTTAATTCACATTCCATACAGGGAAAATATTATAATATCGCTAGTGAACATATAAGGAATTATTTAGAGGTGGAAAAACTCTTATTCATCATTTATGATAGACACTGATCAATTATTTTTTCACATAGGATTCTAATTTAGCAGAATTTTAATTTACTCAAATTTAAACATCTCAGTACAAGAAGTGAAAAAAAAAAAAAAACTCAAATGGCTTATAGAAAGGAAAACAGAACTGTTCACCAAATATGTCATCAATAAAAGAGAGGGTGTGTATGGTTATACTGAGTTTAAATTATGTTTTTCTAAAGGAAGCTAAATTTTTTTTTATGTAACTGAAAATATGATACATTTTGAATTTAAAAGACAGCAGAGTCTATCAGAATTTAAGTGCCATAAACTAATTTTTAAAGATTTTATTCCTTAAGGAAATTGGAGGTGCTTTCTCTTAGTTTTCTTACTCTCAAATCAGCTTTTCAACTTCTGAGATCAGCCTAGGTATTTTCAAATACCAGTTCTAACGTGCCTTGCCTCTTTAAATATGACTATGTTACATAACTTTGCAATATCTTGGGGTTCAAAAGTGTGAAATAGGAAATGGAGGATTACTGACCTCATAATTGCTGTGATAATTAACTAAATTTATATCTGCAGAGAGTAATAACAGTGAGTACCTGTCACATAACTCAGCAGATGTTTATGCATTTGTTATTATTGTCCCTAAGTACCTATAGTCCAGGGTTTTTGTTTTTAAATGCCATCAAAAGCACTTATTTCAAATTTAAATACATTTGTTTGGGGGAGATAAAACCTCTAACCCTTGCAAAAATTGTCAAACAAACCACATTTCATCTTGTCACTTATAACACAGTTTAAGAAAAGAAATACAAAAGGTGTATTTAGGAATTAAAATAACTATACCTGTGTTTTAGACTAAATAAGAAGTTGGAAGTACTTTTATAAACCATAAGCCCAAAAATATTGATGGTGACTTTATTTTTATCTATGCTTCGGTGCTCTGTTCTGATGCTGGGAAGGACTGAAGGCAGGGGAAGGGGATGACAGAGGATGAGATGGCTGGATGGCATCACTAGCTCAATGGACATGAGTTGAGCAAACTCTGGAAAATAGTGAAGGACAAAAAAATATGGCATGCTGCAGTCTATGGAGTCGCAGGGTCAGACACAACTTAGCGACTGAACAACCCTCCACTCTAATAGTCATTTTAATAGTGGAAATTTTCATTAATATATATGAAACTTTGGATAATTTATAAATTAATATATTAATAATAGTGGATTTATTTTCCATCAAATGTAAACTCAATTTTTCGTGTGCCTATTATGTAAACAAAATAGAGCCCTCAGTCTTGGAGCTAACATTCTGGTGAGAAGAATGCAGACAGTAAAAATGCTAACAAATAAAATGTCAGCCACTGTTGGGTGCTATAAAATAAAGGAGGAGAGCAATGTAATAAAGAATAACATGGAGAACGAGGTATTACGTTGGCCATGGTGATTGGATAAGGCCTTTCTGGAGACCTGAAAGATGAGAAGCCCAGCTTGCGTGGATCTAGTACTAAAAAGCACAGTCCAGAGATCACAGTATAAAATACCTGAGCATATTTAAGAGATACGATAAAGGCCAGTGGGGATGAAATGCCATGACTGCTTGGAAGAAAGGAGAGAGAGGTGGCCAGAGATGCAGGCATCAGCCAGACTATGTAGTGCCTTGCAGAACAGAATTTAAGTGGATGTATTTATTCTGGCTGCAGTGGTAAGCCCCGGAGAGTGCTAAGAGGAGGGAATGCGTCCTGAGATTTACGGTCTCCATAGCTACAAACAGCAGAATATCAGAAAGCCTGAGAGCCCAGCTTATTAAAGTCCCATCTGTCAAACTGTAATATATTTATCATTTTAATGGGCACTAATCATATTTTGACGATATTATATATTCAGAAGTTATCTTGTAAATCATTGGGTTTTCATATCACTGACAACATTTGGACTCAGAGGTACAGGTGTAGGGAATACAACTTTGGTAAACGAATCACCCTGCATGTCTCTAATCAGCCACTGTTCTTAATTATCTGAGCAGCTATTCACATAGGTATCTTCATGTTGCTTCTCTCACGAGGCTTGCAAGCCTCAGTGGAAACTTATTGTATTTATTAAGTAGTAAATTAACATCACAGTGCTTCAAGCAAAAATATATGTTTTTAAATTTCTGTTACAATTTCAGCCTGCCTACCTGCCTTGGTTGCTGAATCCTCCAACAGTGAAGATAACTTATAAACCAAATGCTGACATAGGCTTGTCAGCCTGGCAAATCACTTTTTTTCTTCCCCTGTTTAGTAGAAATAATAGGTTATTTTCTTATAGTATAACAATTAAAGAAAAAAAAAATGTAGCAGAAATGGTACAGACACTTGATCGCAGAATATCTTATACAGGCTAACTAGATCATCTTTCAAAACAAGAAAAGCCATTGCTGCTTCCAGACGCTTTAGCGTGTCATTGAATATACTTCCTGAGAGACATCAGTTGCAGGAGAAAGCAATCTCAAAGGGGCCTGATAGGCTTTAACTGGATAGCAACACTCAAACACTTACACTGCTACTCTGCAGAGGAAGAAACAGTCATCACAAAAGACGTGAGTGTTCGTGATCCAAGCGTCACCCAGTGAGCCGCTTTCCAGAACAGGGAAAATGACTGGTTAGAGCAGGAAGTAAAGGAGGCAAGAGCAGTTCTTCCGTCCCTTTTATACTGAGAGATCAGCAGGGCAAATTTCCCTAAAGATATTTTCCCTCTCACAATTATACATATGACTTTTATTACAAATTCACTTCGTAATCAAAGAAAGGGTAATATTTTTAGATGTAACTCATTCTCCTTAACCACACACAGAGATAAAAAATTAGTCATGACAAAACTGCTTCACTTGGTGTGTCTCAAGAATAATTAACTAGTGCTTCTTTTCTGGTACTCATTTTTGTGTACAGGGACCTTATCCAATGGTCCATACTTTACTTTACATTAGAATGCAGAAATGAATGTCTGCCTTTCTGCCATATTTAGAAGCAAGAAATAATGATGTTTCTATAAACCATGCTGCTCATTCGAACTATAAACTAGATGGTTAACTCAAAATAATGATAACTGATTAAATGCAATTACGTCTCAGCCTACAAGTACATGTGACTATTGAATCATAAAAACATAATAGGATTCTGGGTTTCTTTTATATGTTCAGGTATATTTAATTTTTAACTTCACAAAAGAATTGTAAGAAAGTAAGTAATTTTAGCCCACATTTGGCTTTCATACTAGATTTCAGAGTTTTAAAGCATTGCACCTTTTATTGACTTAATGGTATTTCATTTATGTTACATGGCTAGAGGAAGGTTTTTGCTTTACTTTTCTTAAGCCAAATTGTTGTATGGAAATAAAACTCAATATGATATATTAACTATCTTCCCTTGGAAATGAAACATGTGGATTGGCCTCTTTGTTCAGCAAGGAAGAAAGCTACCATGGAAACTATAACACCATAAAAGCTATGAGAGAAGGCTATGTCCTAACACTGAGACTTGCTCAGATTATTCACTCAATACAACTTACTGAACTGAATTTTAGGAAAAATAAAAGTTTATGCCTGGAAGGTTTGTTACTTATTGACTACCACTACACAAATATCTGTTCCTACGCAGTTGTACATGAGAAAATAATATTGAAAAGCAAAACTGAAATATAGTTTTGTGCAAAATGTATGTGAGTGAACCCTCATTAAAATATATTTTTGGGTAAAAATTGTTTCTAAGGTTGTATGGGAATTATACTTTGAATGAAAATTTTAAATAAGGAAATCAAATGAAAGCAGGCGTATACTTACACAGTGCCTTTTGATTAAATATAACTGCTTTTTCTATCATTTTTCTCTCATTGATGTTTTTATCATTACTCTTCTATGTAGTAACACTGGAAACTTTGTATTAATGAATGTCATATATATATATATATATATATATATATATATAAATTTGAGATAATCTTGATTTGGTACTCCTTTTCCTATTTGGAACCAGTCTGTTGTTCCATGTCCAGTTCTAACTGTTGCTTCCTGACCTGCATACAGATTTCCTCAACAGGCAGGTCAGGTGGTCTGGTATTCCCATCTCTTTCAGAATTTTCCACAGTTTATTGTGATCCACACAGTCAAAGGCTTTGGCATACTCAATAAAGCAGAAATACATGTTTTTCTGGAACTCTCTTGCTTTTCCATGATCCAGCAGATGTTGGTAATTTGATCTCTGGTTCCTCTGCCTTTTCTAAAACCAGCTTGAACATCAGGGAGTTCACGGTTCACATATTACTGAAGCCTGGCTTGGAGAATTTTGAGCATTACTTTACTAACATGTGACTGGTTCCAAATAGGAAAAGGAGTACATCAAGGCTGTATACTGTCACCCTGCTTATTTAACTTATATGCAGAGTACATCATGAGAAATGCTGGGCTAGATGAAGCACAAGCTGGATTCAAGATGGCTGGGAGAAATATTAATAACCTCAGATATGCAGATGATGCTACTTTAAAGATAGAAAGTGAAGAGGAAATAAAGTGCCTCTTGATGAGGGTGAAAGGAGAGAGTGAAAAAGCTGGCTTAAAATTCAACATTCAGAAAACTAAGTTTATGGAATCCCATCTGATTATTTCATAGCAAATAGAAGGGAAGACAGTGGAAGCAGTGACGGATTTTATTTTCTTGGACTCCAAAATGACTGCAGGTGGTGACTGCAGCCATGAAATTAAAAAAGACACTTGCTACTTGGAAAGAAAGCTCTGGCAAACCTGTACGGTGTATTTAAAAGCAGAGATATCACTTTGCCGACAAAGGTCTGTATAGTCAAAGCTATGGCTTCTGAGGTAGTCATGTGTGTATGTGAGACCATAAAAGAAGGGTGAGCACCAGAGAATTGATGCTTTCAAACCAGTCCATCCTAAAGAAAATTAACCCTGAATATTCACAGGAAATGTTAAAGTAGAGGCTCCAATACTTTGGCCACCTGAGCAAAGAATGGAATCACTGGGAAAGACTCTGATGCTGGGAAAAACTGAACACAAAAGGAGAAGGGGGTGGCAGAGGATGAGATATTTGGATGGCATCACCGACTCAATGGATATGAATATGAGCAAACTCCAAGAAGATAGCAGAGAACGGGAAAGCCTCTCTCCTCTCCTTCTTCTTCTTCTTCTTTTCCTTTCCTTCTTTCTCTTATTCCACCTCCTTTTTCTTCCTCTATCTTTAATTTTTAAAAATTGTAAAAGAAGTTACAAAGAAATGTACTGGAAAGACCTGTTTGGCTCAATGACCCTACCTCTTCTAGTTGATATCTTACATGACTGCAGTTAAATATCAAGCCCAGGAATTTGCCACTACTAAAATCCACAGAGAAGACATTTCATTTTATAAGGTGAAACTAGGACATTCTTTATACCATATGCAAGAATAAACTCAAAATTGGTACTGTAAATCTTCAAGAGGAAAACATAGGCAGAACATCTTTGAAATAAAATGCAGCAACATTTTCTTTTGAATTTGTCTCCTAAAGTAAAGGAAATTTTTAAAAAATGAGACCTAATTAAACTTATAAGCTTTTATCCAGCAAAGGAACCCATTGACAAAATAAAAATTCAATCTGCTGACTAGCAGAAAACATTTGCAAATGATAGGACCTGTAAATGTTAATATTTAAAATGTATAAACAACACATACAGCTCAACATCAGAAGAAGACAATTGTTTAAAAAATGGACAGAAGAGCTGAATAGACATTTTCCAAAGAGGAAATGAAAATGGCCAACAGACATGAAACAAAGGCTCAGCTCCAATAATCATCAAGGAAATGCAAGTCCAAACCACAATGAGGTCTCATCTCATGCCTGCCAGGATAACTATGATCAAAATGAACACAAATAACAAATGTTGAAGAGATTATGGAGAAAAGGATACACTTTTATACTGTTGGGAACCATTATATACCATGGGAAAGATCTTACAGGTTTCTCAAAGAACTAAACATAGAACCACCATGTGACCCAGAGCTTCCATTCCTGGGTATATATCAAAAAAGAAACGAAAACTTTAATCTGAAAAGATACATGCATCCCCAAGTTCAAAACAGCATTATTTACAATTGCCTAGATACGGAAGCAACCACAGTGTCTATCAATAAATGAATAAAGATTGTCTATATATATATATAGTCACCAGGGAGGGTCATTGTGTGTGTGTGTGTGTGTGTGTGTGTGTGTGTGTGTGTGTGTATATATATGCACATAAGCACACATACATGTACACACAGCCATGGAAGAATCAAATTTTGTTACAGCAACACAGATGGACTTGGAGGGCATTACTGAGTGAAATAGATAGAGAAAGACAAATACTGTGCAATATCACTTACATGTGGAATCTGAAAAATACAGTGAACTAGTAGATATAACAAAAAGAAGCAGCCTTAGAAATATAGAGCAAACTAGAGGTTGCCAGTGGGGAGAGGCGGAGCGGGTCAACAGATGGGTGGGGTGAGTGGGAGACACAAACTGTTGGTTGTATGGCTCAAAGATGTACAACTTGGGAAATATTTTGTAATAATTGTAAGTGGGAAGTAACTTTAAAGTTATTTTTAAAACAGTCATCAAAATGGGATGAAACTTTTTAAAAATAGACACCAGGAATAAGCTAAGTTTGTTACAGGCATAGACGAGAAGCTGTAACAGTATAGAAGAGAGGCACCCAACGAAGCTTGAGAGGAGCTGCAAACACCGTGGGGTTGGAGGGAGGCAACACTGATGTTTAGAGAGCGAGGAAGGCTTGGGCAGGCACAGCAGGCTAGACGTGTGCGGACGTGTGGTGGTGCTTGCAGACGGCAGATCAAGCAAAGGAGCAATTCCTAAAGCCAAAAGGTCACGCCTCTTTTGCCTCTAAGAAACAGCAATGTCTCTCAACTAATAGAAAGCTGCTGCTAAGTCACTTCAGTTGTGTCCAACTCTGTGCGACCCCAGAGACAGCAGCCCACCAGGCTTCCCTGTCCCTGGGACTCTCCAGGCAAGAACACTGGAGTGGGCTGCCATTTCCTTCTCCAATGCATGGAAGTGGAAAGTGAAAGTGAACTTGCTCAGTTGTATCCGACTCTTAGTGGCCCCATGGACTGCAGCTCATCAGGCTCTTTCGTCCACAGGATTTTCCAGGCCAGAGTACTGGAGTGGGGTGCCATTGCCTTCTCTGAATAGAAAGCATAGGGCACTTAAATCCTTTAGCTCTGGAATATCAAAGTAAAATTAAGGCATCAGAAACCCTCGGCTGAGTGATAAATTAGCTAACAGAGCCCCTGCACTGGTGGGGAGGGAGAAAAGCTCCTTGACTAACTATAAAAGCAGCGTGCAAATAGGAGAGTACTGTTAGCACTGCTGCTGAGCCACGCCACCTCGGAAATACCGCCATTCCCAGCCATCCCCAGCCCAGAGACAGCTTCCACAAGTCATTCTTCCTTTTTTTAGACAATACACTGATGATGAACTTGGTATATAAAAGTATCTAAATATGCCATTAGAGTGAGAAGATTATTTTTATTGTTTAAATATAAATATTGATTAAAGTTTCATTAGGCTCTGTCTTGCAAATTGAAAACTCAATAACTAAAAATTTTAATCTGATGTACATGTGTTGTTATATAAGGTTGTTAATGATTTTCAAGAATAAATTTCTGCAATTTTCTGAGTCCATATCAAATATTCAGATTCATATGGTAAAAGCACCAAGCACCTGCTACCATTTCCCAACCTCAGCTGTGTGCTGATTTGAAGAAAGTGAAAGTGAAAATGTCAGTTTTTCAGAGTCTTTGTGACCCTAAGGACTGTAGCCTATCAGGTTCCTCTGTCCATAAGATTCTCTAGGCAATACTGGAGTGGGTTGCCATGCCCTCCTCCAGGGGATCTTCCAGACACAGGGATCAAACCCGGGTCTCCCACTTTGCAGGCAGATTCTTTACCATTTGAGTTACCCAGGAAGCCTAAATAATTATAAATAAAGTAAACGTAAAGATAATTGAATAAAGAGTCTGAAATCTGAACTGAAGTTGAGTGTTAGTCACCCAAAGAGATCCTGAAGTGTTCATTGGGTAAACCATATAATCCTTCCCAAAGATCTGAAATCCATTAGTTAGGTTTAATATTGAAAGAAATTATCCATTTTGTTTGAAAACTGTTCCTCTGTCACTAAAATTTACCTACAGGGAAACTGAGCTCCAGTTCCATGTTAAGAAGCAGTATACTGGCCTCAGATACAGAACTGAACAACTCAACCTGAGTGAGCTGCTGAAAAAGGATGGTGTATAGCATGGTATATGATTTAAAGTGGAGCATTCTGATTAGCATAGTTTACCTCCCATGACCTTCTCATTAGACTTTATCATTGTGGTTTATTTATTTATTTTGCTCCAAATCTACCTGTTACTTTTTGTATAATATGCATGTACACACACACACACACACACACACACATATATATATATAGAACATTAAAAGGCAATTAATTTTCCCAGCTGAAAATCGATTAAGATACAGAATTTCCCAGGAATTTTATTCTTTGCTTGTATCTTTAAACTTTATTTAAAGTATACAGAGATTTTAATTTATCTGATTAATACACAATGAAGTCAGTGTTCTGGAAGGATAAATATACTTAGTAGCTCAATATAATTCTTTTGATGTAGAAAATAAAACTTTGGAAAAGTGGGACAAAGTAGATATGAACATATTATCAACTTAATGTAATAGGTTTACTAAATTATGTTGCATGACAATAGCCATGCTTAATTAACTAAATCTAATGTATGAATTTCTAGGAAAAAATAGCAAGAGCAGTTTTCCTCATATCTATGCTATATTTAGACAAGTCTATTTGTTATTATTTGATAAAGTATACCTATCTTAACCTATCTTAAATTAACTATATCACGCCCTAAAGCATTATTTGAGTTCTTGAAAACAGTACATTCTACTTAAAATAAAACCCAATAATAAAATCATATGTATTTAAATATTGCCTTTTCAATTCCTTCAGTTTCCTCATTTGTAAAATCAAAATAACAATTTTACATATCTCATATAATTGTTTACTGTTAAAATATAATAATAAATGCAAAAGAGTACAACTATACATGGGGTATTTATGAATATTCAATATTTAGCCAATAGAATCTCAATACTCTAAGTAGTGTTTTTGATCATGTATAGATAAATATTTTAAAAGATGTATTGATAAAATTATTGCAATTGGCAAAAGAATAAGTAAATTAATGTCAAAATTATTTTATGCAATATTTTCCCAATCTTTCTACATACATTTCTTTGCATCTATATAATTTATGTATATTTTATTCCATCAATTTATTGTTAATAGAAATATTAATGACATATTATGGATAAAGCATTTTTAATCAGTCTCAAATAAAAAGCTTTGAGGAATAGAAGGTCACAGGAAGTGGTTATTTCTACACTAAGAATGAAAAATTATTCAAGCTGCAAAATTATGATTTTGCAAAATTTAGTATAAAATCAGTGCTTCTCTTTCACACTCACAAGCAAACACACATAAAAGGAAATGCATTCCAGACAGCCTCAGGTTCTATTCAGGAGAGAACAGACTCAAAACTTATCTTATCCCTGGTAGAATTTCTCAGGAGGAGGAAACCATAAAAGTGGATGAAGAGATACTGCTTAAATTTTATCAATCATTTAATAGTGATATGCCAAAGATTTGATGCTTTTGAACTGTGGTGTTGGAAAAGACTCTTGAAAGTCCCTTGGACTGCAAGGAGATCCAACCAGTCCATTCTGAAGGAGATCAACCCTGGGATTTGTTTGGAAGGAATGATGCTAAAGCTGGAACCCCAGTACTTTGGCCACCTCATGCGAAGAGTTGACTCATTGGAAAAGACTCTGATGCTGGGAGGGATTGGGGGCAGGAGGAGAAGGAGACGACCAAGGATGAGATCACTGACTCAATGGATGCGAGTCTGAGTGAACTCCGGGAGTTGGTGATGGACAGGGAGGCCTGGCATGCTGCGATTCATGGGGCTGCAAAGAGTAGGACACGACTGAGCGCCTGAACTGAGCTGAACTGAGGCTGGTGTGAAGAATTCATTATCCTAAAAAAACTAAACTGCATGTACATGTACTTCTTTAATTGTTGTTCTTCATTATATGTGGTGATGGTGAAAGAGACAGTACTAAGAGAAATAACTCTACAACCCTCGAATTCTGCAGTTATTAAAAAAAAAAAAAAAAAAGCCTGTAGTCTTTCAAGGTAAGAGAGCAGAGACAAATATCTTGGACACACTAGGCTTCCACCTTCAGAATACTGAGGGGTTGGCAAGTGAAACAAGAACTATATTCCTACAGAATGTTGTTCACCTTGAACTCATGCGATGTTGTGTGTCAGTGATATCTCAATAAACTGGGGGAAAAAAGAACCCCACACAGCATAGGGCTGGAGCACTACAGAACCTAAGAAGTGGTAAGTAGGCTGGAAAGGTTTACTGAGACACAGAAAAGAGGGCAGGACTAGAGTTCAAAAACGTCCACAGAAAACCAAAACTCTGGAAGAGAGACTGTAAAGAATCATGAGATTTTCCATATATTTGTAAAAATTAAACTGTGAAACAAGGAACGCTCCTCAGTGTTCAGATCTTTGGTCCAAGTTCTACCTCAAAATATTAAAAAAAAAAAAAAAAGCCATGATCTGAACCATATTAGGTAGTATTAGTCACTCAGCCATGTCCAGCTCTTTACAACCTGGTGGACTGTAGTTTGCCAGGCTCCTCTGTCCATGGAATTTTCCAGGAAAGCATCCTGAAGTGGGAAACATATTAAGCTTGCAACAAAAGTCAGACCCAGAATAAGTATAGGTTGAATTGATTCAGCCCCATTATTTTTGTAATAACAGGAAAGAAATCTGCTCTTTTCTTGATACTAACATTATTTACTTAAGTCTCCATCATTATTTTATATAAAAGTTTCAGTAGAAAATCAAAGATTATAAAATACGTTTAGAAAATCAAGAAAACATAACCCAAGTTCAAGAGCAAAAATGGTCAATAGAATCAGTCTCAGATGCCCCACATATTAGAATTATATCAGAAAAGGATTTTTGAATCATTTTGTATGAATAATCAAATTATGTATTTGAAAAATGCAAAAACATGTGTGCTACATTCCATGGGGTCACAAAGGGTTGGCTACAACCTGGTGACAGGCACACACACACAGGAAAAATAAACAACTTCAACCATCACCAAATTCCTTAAACAGAATTAATTTGAGGTAGAGCATAGAAACCACAGCATCCACATCCATAAATGTCTGGAAAAACAGACTGCAAAAATCTATGGGAACTTAGCATAGGAAAAGTTTTCTCAGACTTCTTGCCATATGCATCTACTACAAAAGGAAAAAAAAAGGACTTTATCAAACTAAAAATGTCTGCTCCCTAACAGTCATCATAAAAACATTGGGTTGGCAGACTACAATTGGAAACACAATGAATATGATGAAGAATGTGTCTATAAAATTTATATAAAGCACTTCAACATATAAGTGAGAAATAAATAATAAATCATCTAGAAGATATTCAGATGAGCAAAGACATTAAGAAGAGTTGGCAAGAATACACAAGAATACACAGGAGAACTATAGAAAAAAGAACTTAATGATACAGATAACCACAATGGTGTGATCACTCACCTTGAGCCAGACATCCTAGAATGTGAAGTCAAGTGGGTTTCAGGCAGAATCACTACAAACAAAGCTCGTGGAGATGATGGAATTCCAGCTGAGCTATTTCACGTCCTAAAAGATGATGCAGTGAAAGTGCTGCACTCAATATGCCAGCAAATTTGGAAAACTCATCAGGGGCCACAGGACTGGAAAAGTTCAATTTTCATTTTAGTCCCAAAGAAAGGCAATGCCAAAGAATGCTCAAACTACCGCATAATTGCACTCATCTCACACGCTAGTAAAGTAATGCTCAAATTCTCCAAGCCAGGCTTCAACAGTACATGAACTGAGAACTTCCTGATGTTCAAGCTTGATTTAGATAAGGCAGAGGACCAGAGATCAAATAGCCAACATCTACTGTATAATAGAAAAAGCAAGAGAATTCCAGAAAAGCATCTACTTCTGCTTCATTGACTACACTAAAACCTTTGACTGTGCAGATCACAACAAACTGAAAAATTCTTAAAGAGATAGGGAATACCAGGCCATCTTACCTGCCTCCGAAAAACCTGTATGTAGGTCAAGAAACAAGTTAGAACAAGACATGGAACAATGGACTGGTTCCAAATTGAGAAAGGAGTACGTTAAGGCTGTATGTTGTCACCTTGCTTATTTAACTTATATGCAGAGTACATCATGTGAAATGCCAGGCTGGATGAAGCACAAGCTGGAGTCAAGATTGCCAAGAGAAATATCAATAACCTCAGATATGCAGATGATACCACATTAATGGCAGAAAGTGAGGAAGAACTAAAGAGCCTCTTGATGAAAGTGAACAGGAGAGTGAAAAAGCTGGCTTAAAACTCAGCATTCAAAAAACTAAGATCATGGCATCTGGTCCCATCACTTCATGGCAAATAAATGGAAAGCAATGGAAAGTGTGTCAGACTTTATTTTTGGGTCTCCAGAACCACTCCAGATGGTGACTGCAGCCATGAAATTAAACAAACAAACAAACAAACAAAAAAAAACAAAACAAAAACGCTTGCTCCTTGGAAGAAAACTTATGAACAACTTAGACAGCATATTTAAAAGCAGAGACATCACTTTGCCAACAAAGATCTGTCTAGTCAGGGCTATGGTTTTTCCAGTGGTCGTGTATGGATGTGAGGGTTGGACTATAAAGAAAGCTGAGTGCTGAAGAATTGATGCTTTTGGACTGTGGTGTTGGAGAAGACTCTTGAGAGTCCCTTGGACTTCAAGGAGATCAAAGCCGTCCCTCCTAAAGGAGATCAGTCCCGAGTATTCACTGGAAGGACTGATGCTGAAGGTGAAGCTCCAGTACTCTGGCCCCTGGTGCGAAGAGCTTCTTCCTTAGAAAAGACTGAAGCTGGGAGCAACTGAGAGCAGGAGGAGAAGGGGCCGGCAGAGGGATGAGATGGTTGGACGGCCTCACTGCCTTCATGGAGATGAATCTGAGACAGGGAGGCCTGGCATGCTGCAGACCATGGTGTTGCAAAGAGTCAGACCTGACTGAGTGATGAACAAATAATACATTAAAATTGAATTAATTAATTCAATTGAACATGACAAAAACTTTAATGGACACAAATAGAATGCAACAGGTTTTTTTTTTTTTTTTTTTAGGACGATCCTAGTTAAGATACTGAAAATATACTGCCTTATACCCAATAGAGTGGCTAAATTTTCAAAATAGACATTGGCAACACTAAATGTTGGTATGAAGTTAAAAGCACATCTACCCTGTGGAGGTATGTTACTAGATATCCTACCACCACCAGTAGAATGTATGTCCACAAAAAGACTCATACAAAAACTTTATTCACAACCTTGCTCACAGTAACCAAAACTGGAAACTATTCACATGTCTATCAGCAAGCGAATAGGTAAAAATATGGTGGACTATTCATACATTGTAATACTGTTGCTGCTGCTAAGTCCCTTCAGTCGTGTTCGACTCTGTGCAACCCCACAGACAGCAGCCCACTAGGCTCCCACCGTTCCTGGGATTCTCCAGGCAAGAGCACTGGAGTGGGTTGCCATTTCCTTCTCCAACATTGTAATACTACTTAGTACTAAAAACGTAATAATAATGAACTCCTGATACATGAAGTAGCAACATGATTGAGTCTCCGACACTTTACGTTGAGTGAAAGTAGCTAGAATGAAGAAAGTATGTATTATATAATTCTATTTATAAAGTATAAGAGCAGCCAGAACCTATCAATAGCATTAGGAATGAAAGTATAATTTGGGGGCTGGGACAGAGAATTTGTTGGAAAACTACATGAGGCAAGGTTTTAGAGTGATGGAAATTTTTAGATATTGCTTTGGATGGTGGTTCTGCAACTATGCAAAATTTGCAAAGCTCTGAAAATGAATTCTTATTTCTGTGCTACTTTATTTTATGATAATGATACATCATTATGCACACACACACACACACACACAAACACACACACACACATATATATGTCTCTCATTTGGAAATCACACCATGTTAAAATATATAATGTTTTAATTATAATTTATACCATATTGTCAACATTTCAATTTCTTTCTTATATAAATATTTTCCTCAGCCAGGAAGGCCTCCCTGGTGAGTCCGATGGTAATGAATCTGCCTACAATGCAGGAGACTCGGGTTCAATCCTGGGTCAGGAAGATCCCCTGGAGAAAGGAATGGCAACCCACTCCAGTATTCTTGCCTGGAGAATTCCATGGATAGAGAAGCCTGGTGGGCTACAGTCCATGAGGTCACAAAGAATCAGACACGTCTGAGCAACTAACACTTACACACTTTCAGCCAAGAAAGCAATTTTTCTTTAAGCCTCATGGATGTACGAATATTTTAAATTTAACTTATTCTTTTCTAGTCGTAATTGTTGCAAGAAACAGCAGAGACATGAATAACTGAAAATGGATGAATTTTATCACTATTAACTAAAAGAGAAATAGTAGGGTAAAACAGTAAAATAGTTTCTTCATATTTAAGCAATTTTTGTTCTCTTTTCTTTTGCATTGGTTTTAATATTTTTATAAGTATATCAATACTTTGCATTAGTCATTTTGTACAAGGTAGTAAGTCATATGTGCATGCTCAGGCATGTCTGATTCTCTGATTCTTTGCGACCCCATGGACTGTATGTAGCCCACCAGGCTCCTCTGTCCATGGGATTTTTCAGACAAGAATACTGGAGTGGGTTGCCCTTGACTTCGCTGGGGATCTTCCCGACCCAGGGATCAAACCCCATCTCCTTCAGGTCCTGCATTGGCAAGCAGATTCTTTACCACTGAGCCACCTGGGAAGCCTAGTTAGTCATATATTTAAGATTAAATTATTCTAAACTTTAATGAAAGAAATTTCTAAGTTAAACAGATTATGTTAAGGAAAAGCACTTATTTGTTCAATAAACACACAACTATTGATTACCGGTACTCTCTGGGCCCTCGGAAACTCATATCATGACAGGATGAAAGTAAGGAAATAAAAATATTAAGAGATAAAATATTTTTAATGCTTGTTTTGCCTTTTTATTTGTGTTTTTAATTATTTTGCTAAACTAAGGATGAAGGAGAATGATTAAGTTCTATATATATAGGAAGATAAAATGGAACTCAAGTACATATAAAGGAGATTTGGAAAAAAATAAATTAGAAACAAAAGTTAATAATGTGAGCATATTGTATGCTAGTAATATGAGGCATTCAAAAAGCTTGCACCTAAAGGCTTCTCTTTTGTCTGGAAAGTAAGAGTAAGTAAAATCACCTAGTGTAGTTGAGGCTCTGTGATGAGAACATTTCTTGTATTTCTTTTCCCCAATACACAGTCAATTTTAAAAAGTCAAAGCTTTCTAAAGGAGACACCGATATCAAGCTTTAATTCATCGATAGCCTATTAAACTGTTTAAAAATAATAATTTTCCTATGCTTATTTCAGAAATAATAGCAGGTAATTATAATTCTTCTACAATGTTGGGTAAAAACTGCTTAGCAACTTATTTGAGATTTGTAAATTCACAGTTTCTTTTTTTTTTTTTAAACTATTCATGAGGAAGGGGACCAACTGGCAGAGTAGGAAAAATTTGGACGTTTGTTTCCCCTCAGGACACATGAAAACTACTCCACTTTGAGCAACTATCTGTGAGAATGACCTAAAGTCTACCAGAAAGGATTTCCCATAACTAAGGATATAAAGGAAGGACCGCACTGAAGGAAACAGGTGGGGCGAAGTCATGGTCTAGCCAGGATCCACACCTCAAATGCAATGACCCGCAGCAGAAAGGAAGGCGCAGCAGCAGAGGCCTTCTTAAGGAGAAAGGGATCAGAAGTCACGTGGAGCTCCCCAGCCTGGGAACCTGCGCCAAAAGAAAAGCAGCAATGGTTCTGAAAGTCAGCGAGGCGCTACCTCCAGAAAGCCTGCGGGGCCCCAAGACTGCTCCTGGAAGGCGAGCTGACTCTTCAGCAGAAGGTTATAGGCAGAAAGGGAGAGTAGTGACATATTTAAATTGCTGAAAGGAAAAACTTACAACCAAGAATATTCTGCTGTTCAAGTTTGTCATTCAGAATCGAAGGAAAGATGAAGATTCTCCCAAACAAACAACAAAGAAAAGCAGTTCATCATCATTAAATACTCATAGAAGGAATGTTAAATGGAATTCTTTAAACAGAAAAGACAAAATCGTAAGTGGGAAGAGAAATTATAAATGAAAAGAACTCACTTATAAAAGGCAAACCTATGGTAAAGGTAGTCCATCAGCCACTATAGAGCTAGTGTGAAAGTTAAAAGACAAACGTAAATTTGTCTGTATCAGCGAGAATTAGTTAAGGAACACACGAAATAAAAAATACGCAGTGTGTCAGTGAAAACAAAACGTGAGGTGCAGGGTGAAAATGCAGCGCCTTTAGAATGTGTTCCAAACTTAAACTAGAATGCTATAGACTTAGCTTGTTACATAAGAATCTCATGGCAACCATAAGCCAGAAACGGTAATTGATCCATAAAAATAAAGAGAAAAGACTACAAAACTATCACTGAAAAAAAGCCATCAATCACAAGGAAAAGAATAAGTGTAAAAGAAAGGAAAATATATTCAAAACAATCAGAAAACAATTAACAAAACGACAATAAGTACATACCTACCAACAATTACTTTAAATGGCAATGGACTGAACGCTTCAGTCAAAAGATCGTAAGTGGACGACTGGGAAAACGAGGGCTGTCCTATGGAACGATTTACCATGCTGAGCAATGATTCTACATTCTAAGACGATGCCATTTCCTTCAAATTTTTCATATAGAATTCCTACAATATAGTTTCTCAAAGTGTGTAACATGTTGGACTTCCCTGGTGGCTCAGAGGTAAAACAATCCGCCTGCCAATGCAAGAGACACGGGTTTGATCCCCGATCCGGGAAGATCCCACATGCCTGCAGCCCAACTAAGCTCACCCACCGCGAGGACTGAGCCTGCGCTCTGCAGCCGGGAGCCGCAGCCGCTGAAGCCCGCGACCTCAGAGCTCACGCTCCGCAGAAAGGGACCGCCGCGGCGAGAGCCCCGCGCCCGCAGCTGCAGAGTGGCCCACGCGGCTGTGGCCAGAGGAAGTCCCGACGCAGCGAAGACCCAGCCCAGCCGAAAGCAGATGAAAAGAACTGTTCCCAAAACGTGTGACATGAACACAGCATCAGCTATACAAGGTAATTTTAGGTGATACATAAAAAAACAAATCAAGCTGATCTGTATTCAAAATACAATTAGCCCATGAGCCTGATTCCAAAGATGGTATTTTCTAGGATGACATAAAAATGGAGAGTGATAACAGGGATTATTATATTTAAATGAAAATATCAATTTTATAACAATGAAATTACTGATATAAAAATGAGAAATTAATAATGAGGACGACATGTGTGGAATATGCTAATTTCTAACCTTTCTTGAGGTCTTGCTAACTTTTAAATCTTTCTTCTTTTATCCTATGTCTTGGCTTTTGAGTGAAGGTTCTCCATTTTTCTCTCCTCATATTTTGCCTAATCAGAGTTTACTTCCTCCTCCTGAATAAATAGTACTTTATTTTATTAGAACATATATATTTTTAAAACTTAAAAAATTTTCCAGATGCTTTCTTGCTTTGAAAATATTTAATTTTATTGCTTTATAAAGGAGAAAATTGATACAATCCATGGTTTAAATGGAATGTTATCATGTTGCAAGAACTTCTCATATCAGTGAACTAACTAAAAAAACCATTCCCATCACAATCAAACTTTCAAAATCATAGAGCAGAAACAATGTTGCTCAGTTTTAAGACTCTTTTGGTAAATACTGGCAGAACTTTTTATGGTTTGAAATAATTAAATCGTAATGGAAAGTGTCTATGAACCAAGATCTGTAAGAGAAACAAAAATGTTGGCAAAATATTTTAAACTTTGCATTGTCTTAAATAGTGACTGATGACACATTAATAATATTGATAGGTCTCAAAATTACAAATATTATGTTTGTAGAGATAAATTTTAATTTGATTATTTATAACACAGAGCACATACTTCTATGGAAAAATATTAAATATATTCAGTTTCAGTTTAATCTTTAAATGACTACAAACTCTAATGTAGCAAAAATGAAATGCTAATATTTCTGACCTGAAGAAGACAATGAAATAATCAAAAGGAAGAAGCAGAGACTCCTTATTTTCTAAAAGACTGAATATTTAACCAAGTTGTGGTATTATTTATTATCGTTACTACTTTTATTGGTATCTAGTCTCTCTTTCAGTACCCTTTTCTTACCCAGTTCCCTCCCCTAAAATGTTTTGACTTGGATCAATCTCTAAAGCACCCACCATTTACTAACTTCCTGCCAACCCATCCTACCCCCTGCTCTGAAGCATTTCACAGTCCAAAATCATTGCCTTACTATCTGATCATACCTCCTGTTAATTAAGGACTACTGATTCAGCTATATTTTAGGAAGAATATAAGACACAAAGGTAGGAAGTCAATATACACCTGGAGTAACAGGTACATTTGGCCTTGGAGTACAGAATGAAGCAGGGCAAAAGCTGGTAAAGTTCTGCCAAGAGAACACACCGTCATAGCAAACACCCTCTTCCAACAACACAAGAGAAGCCTCTACACATGGACATCACCAGATGGTCAGCACTGAAGTCAGATTGATTATATTCTTAGCAGCCAAAGATGGAGAAGCTCTATACAGTCAGCAAAAGCAAGACTGGGAGCTGACTGTGGCTCAGATCATGAACTCCTTATTGCCAAATTCAGATTTAAATTGAAGAAAGTAGGGAAAACTGCTAGACCATTCAGGTATGACCTGGAATCAAATCAAATATCTTACAATTATACAGTGGAAGTGAGAAATAGATTCAAGGGATTAGATCTGATAGAGTTCCTGAAGAACTCTGGATGGAAGTTCATGACATTGTACAGGAGACAGGGATCAAGATCACTCCATTGAAAAGAAATGCAAAAGGCAAAATGGTTCTCAGAGGAGGACTTACAAATAGCTGTGAAAAGAAGAAAAGCAAAAAGAGAAAAGTAAAGATTTACCTATTTGAATGTGGAGTTCCAAAGACTGGCAAGAAGAGATAAGAAAGCCTTCTTCAGTGATCAGTGCAAAGAAATAGAAGAAAACAATAGAATGGGAAAAACTAAAGATCTCTTCAAGAAAATTAGAGATACCAAGGGAATATTTCATGCAAAGATTGGCACCATAAAGAATACATATGATATGGACCTAACAGAAGCAGAAGATATTAAGAAGAGGTGGCAAGATTACACAGAGGAACTGTACAAAAATTCTTCACAACCCAGATAATCACGATGGTGTGATCACTTACCTAGAGCCAGATATCCTGGAATGTAAAGTCAAGTGGGCCTTAAGAAGCATCACTATGAACAAAGCTAGTGGAGGCCATGGAATTCCAATTGAGCTATTTAAATTCCTAAAAGATGATGCCGTGAAAGTGCTGCACTCAATATGCTAGCAAATTTGGAAAACCCAGCAGTGGCCACAGGACTGGAAAAGGTCAGTTTTCATTCCAATCCTGAAGAAAGACAATGACAAAGAATTTTCAAACTACTACACAATTTCACTCATCGCACACACTAGTAAAGTAATGCTCAAAATTCTCCAAGCCAGGCTTCAACAGTACATGAACTGTGAACTTCCAGATGTTCAAGCAGGATTTTAAAAAGGAGAGGAACCAGAGATCAAATTGCCAACATCTGCTGGATCATCGAAAAAGCAAGAGAGTTACAGAAAAAACTTCCACTTCTGTTTTGTTGACTATGCCAAAGCCTTTGATTGTGTGGATCACAGCAAACTCTGGAAAATTCTTAAAGAGATGGGAATACCACCTGACCTGCCTCTTGAGAAATCTGTATGCATATCATTAAGCAACAGTTAGAACTGGACATGGAACAGCAGACTGGTTTCAAATAGGGAAAAGAGTACGTCAAAGCTGTATATTGTCACCCTGCTTATTTAACTTGTATGCAGAGTACATCATGAGAAATGCTGGACTGGAAGAAGCACAAACTGGAATCAAGATTGCCAGGAGAAGTATCAATAACTTCAGATGACACCACTGTTATGGCAGAAAGCAAAGAATAACTAAAGAGCCTCTTTTTTAAAAAAAGAAAAAGAGCCTCTTGATGAAAAATTAAAGGGTAGAGTGAAAAAGTTGGCTTAAAACTCAACATTCAGAAAATTAAGATCATGGCATCTTGTCCCATCACTTCATTGCAAATATATGGGAACCAGTGAAAACAGTGACCGACTTTATTTTGAGGGGCTCAAAATCATGGCAGATGGTGACTGCAGTCATGAAATTAATAGATGCTTGCTCCTTGGAAGAAGTTATGACCAACTTAGACAGCATATTTAAAAGCAGAGACATTACTTTGTCAACAAAGGTCCATCTAGTCAAGGCTATGATTTCTCAATAGTCATGTATGAATGTGAAAGTTTGACTGTAAAGCTGAGCATAGAAGAATTGATGCTTTTGAACTGTGGTGTTGGAAAAGACTCTTGAGTGTCCCTTGGGCTGCAAGGAGATCCAACCAGTCCATCCTAAAGGAAATAAGTCCTGAATATTCATTGGAAAACTGATGCTGAAGCTGAAACTCCAATACTCTGGCCACATGTGCAGAACTAACTCATTGGAAAAACCCTTGATGTTGGGAAAGATTGAAGGCAGGAGCAGAAAGGGAAGACAAAGGATGAGGTGGTTGGATGGCATTACCAACTCAATGGACATGAGTTTAGGTAAACTCTGGGTTTGGTGATATAGAGGGAGGCTTGGCATGCTGCATTCCATGGGGTCGCAAAGAGTCAGACACGGCTGAGCGACTGAACTCAACTGAACTGAAGATGTTTTAGCTCTTTCATACTAATATATGATTAGTTCCCCCAAAGCCTTAAAATTTAACAAATGATATAATTTTAAAATTTATTGTTGACCATATCTAAAGGTGACCCTCTTGAATTTGGCTCCTGATTTTATGTACACCAAGGATGATTATTTTCTGAGTTAATTTGAGCATCTTTTATCATTCCAGTCTCCTTTATTATTCCACCTCTGAATTTATAACACCACCAACATTTACACATCTTGCTTCTCTCCCGCAAAAGCTTTTATGGCCAAGGTGGTGATTTTTGGTGACTTGGAAGGATCAGAGGAACAAAAACGGAAACAGCTACAAGAGAGGCGGTGTCAGGCTGTAAGTAAAGGAGGTTTGCAATAAAGATGGTTCTAGGAGGGTGTATTAGTAAGGGTTCTCCAGGGAAACAGAGGCAACAGGACGCCTCTGTGTGTGTGTGTGTGTGTGTGTGTGTGTGTGTGTGTGTGTGTGTGCGCGCGCGCGTGTTGAGGGTGGGGCTGTGTATGACAAAGAGGCTGTTCGGTTGGTTTATGCAGTTATGGGAACCGATAAGTCCAAATTCTGAGAGTCCCGAAGACAGACTAGATAACCGAGGAAGAATTGATGTCATAGATGGCAGTCTGTAGGCAGAATTCATTTTTCTTTGAGGACCTCAGTCTTTTCTAAGAACCTTAACTGATTGGATGAGTTTGGAGATTCTGAGTGTTAACCTGTTTTATTCCAAAGTACTAATTTAAGTGCTAATCTCATTTAAAAACCACCTTCACAACAATATTGTGACTGGTACTTGACCAAATATGTAGTCAAGTTGGCCCATAAAATTAACCATCATAAACTGCCCTCAAAGACTGTAAAGCTGATGTTTGTGGTTTAAATACATTTAAATATAAACATAATTATTTTTGTTTTAAAGTTTTTAAAAATGTTTTATTGCATAAAAACATTTAAATTTTGCAAAATAGTTAAATTTTGCAAAATAAAAACAGAAAATAAACTGCTTACCTTTTTAAAATTTAATACTAGTTTTTTGTAATAATAATTCCTATATTATGTATTTTTAATGATTGATGATATTCAATGATTACAAACTGTCATCTGTGAATTCAGTGGAGATTATGCTCATTGTCCCTTTTCAATTTATGTATATGGAATATATATTCTCGTAAAAATTAGAGTTGGAAATAGTTCTTAGGATGAATCTTTCATTCTTCATCAAAAGAGATGAATGCAAGAGTAGGGCATGTTTGTATTTTGTGACAGTATAAAATTCAAAGTAATTAAGTACATTCACCAAAAAAAAAAATTAAAAAAAAAAATTTCCGTCTTGGGGTGTAAATTCCCACTTTAATTAATTTGGCAGAATATAATTTATATAGAACACAAAAGCTTTACCTAGAGTTTTCAGATATTACTGTCATCATTACTTCATTTCTCTATCAACTATAAAAAGCAATATTTTAAAGTTTAAAAGACATAAATTTAATCAAGCAACCAAAGAGACACTGAAAGCTATTGTTCACTGATCCTATAATAAAGACAAACACGCTCAAACAATGCTAAAATAGTGACATGTTATGTTTAGTGAGATTCCTTTTTAACAGATTATAATAAGAGAAGAAGCTGATTTTCAAATGAAATACTTTTATCTCTGTATCTATAGCAATATAAATCATTCCTTTATGGTTATTATAATGCTGAGCAATGATAAAGTCACATACACACATAATGAATACAAATGAAAGGTAATAGTTAGCTAAATAATGTGTGCCATATAGACGCATGAAACACTAATTTAGAAATTCTTAGCAACCAAAGGGAATATCAGTGAGAAATAACCTAGAGGAAGAAAAATCAGTTTGATGAATTGGGCTATATTAAAGAAGTTCTGAGACTTTTTCTTTTTCAACTCCAGCAATAAAATAGACAAAACTTTCATGTGAGAAAGTAATATTTTACTCTTGGAAAATGAAAACTTCGAACCTTTTCCTTAAGGGAAGAACTTTGCATTTAAACCATTGGCTCTTTAGAGACATTTCAGGATGAAAAAAAAAATCAAAAGATTCATTTTACTTGGAGCATTAAAAAAGATGAAACACATGGGGCTCCTGGTATTCCTCTCATTTAAGTTTAGTGTCACGATGGTTTGATAGGGCCTGAACATTCATTTAAAAAGATATGCCAAGTAATTAAAAATACTGCAGGTAAGTTGAACGTTTGACCTATTTGCTTATTTTAAGTTCTGCCTCGGGATCACTCCTATTTCACAATGTAGGCTATTTCACAGAAGTTATAGGCCACGCGTATCTTCTAACATGATGAATGTTGGTATTAAAAGGCTACAGTATATCCCATCTGAGGCAGCACTTTATATCAATGCAGAAACTTAGTGTGAGATTGAGAGTTACTGCAGTATCCTAAGAACTAAAGAAAAGTTGTACTCTGATGGCATGAATTCTCAGACGGAACAACACATAAATGTACCATGTTTCACTCAACGTCTCTACAACAGTGCTATAAAATGTGTTCTAAAGTAATACATTTTCATTTTGATAGCAGCATTTGGTCATTTATGTTTTCATTCATCCATTCACTCCTGCTCAGATGGTAAAGAATCTGCCTGCAATGCTGGAGACGTGGGTTCAATCCCCGGGCTGGGAAGATCCTTGGAGAGGGAATGGTAGCCTGCTTCAGTATTCTTGCCTGGATAATTCCATGGAGTTGCAAAGAGTCCACAGATGAGCAACTAACACTCATCTGTTTCACACATATTTATTGAGTATCAGTTATGTTTCCAGGAATACTTCTTAATTCTGAGACATAGTTGTGGATAAAACAAACACATTGCCCCAAACTCCATTTAGTGAGGAGAGATACCAAACCAGTAAAATAAATTAACTAAATAAATTTTTTTGAAAAACATGGTGTTTTAGGTGGCTAACAATAAAGTATAATGGGAACAGAGAGTGATGGATGAGAATGGTGAGATGCAGTTTTGGAAAGCATGTTCCGAAGATCTCAGTTAACACCTACCATTCTAGGAAAGATCCAGAAGATGGGGGAAGAGCTACATGTTAATAACAGGGAGAAAACCCTTCCAGGCAGAGAGAGTGGCATGCACAAAGGCCCTAACATGGTTGGCGGATTCTATAAACAGCAAGAGGTTCTATTGCTGGGGCGGAGAAAATGAACAGAAAAGGGCCAGACTTCTCAGAACCCTACAGGCTGCAAGCGGGCTTCCCAGGTGTCACTCGTGGTGAGGAACCGCCCGCCAATGCGGGAGACTTAAGAGATGCAGGTTTGATTTCTGGGTGGGGAAGGTCCCCTGGAGGAGGGCATGGCGACCCGGTCCAGTATTCTGGCCTGGAGAATCCCCGTGGACAGAGGAGCCGCGCAGGCTACAGCCCATGGGGTTGCAGGGTGCGACTTAGCGTGCGCACAGGCAGGTGGGCTCTAAGAACTTCGGCTTTTTTCTGGGCTTTCTACTTATCAGAAGCCATTGAGGGCCTTGAGTTAATAATGCGATGTGACTTAGGTTTTAATAGCAAATTTTGACTGCTATATTGAGAATTCACTGTACGTGGGTGAGGAAGAAAGCAGTTACGCTAAAGGACTTTCACAATAATTCAGGTGAGAAATGGCGGTGGTGGGTTAGCGCTGAAACATATCAGATACCGCATGAAATTTGACTGCAGAGCAAATAGAATCTAGGCTTTTTCCTCTAGGAAAGGCCTTCTGCTTTGCTTACAGCTGACAGCTGACATGCAGAACTCCCTGTTAAATTCTAATTTCGGAAAACCAGTAAGTCATTTGTAGGATGTGTGTGTGTGCATGCTAAGCCACTTCGGTCATGCCCAACTCTTTGCGACCCCATGGGCTGGAGCCCGCCAGGCTCCTTTGTCCGTGGGATTTTCCTGGCAAGAATGCTGGAGTGGGCTGCAGTTTCCTCCTCCAGGGGATCTTCCTGACACAGGGATTGAACCCTCATCTCCTGAGTCTCCTGCATTGCAGGCAGATTCTTTACTATTCAGCCACTGGGGAAGCCACATTAGTATATAATTATGTCTTACAGAATACATTATTAATGCAAGTTTATTTCATACAGTAAAAAATACACTAAAAGTTATTTGTTTGGGGTTTAAAATGTAACTGGCAGTTTTGTATTTTTATTCACTGAATCCAGCAGCCGTACTTCTATAATTTCACCAGCTACAGCAGCTCTTTACTTGCATCCTATTGGTGAGAGTGTTCTTATATTTCCTGAGATGCAGATATGATTTTCTTCTTCCAAACTCATTGCCCCAGGAGGAGTAGATTTTTCTTGGTCCTTGAGAGCTGGAGAGTTTGCTCTCCTTTACCAGCAGCCTAAGAATTTTGCTCCAGTGAGAGATGATTCTGAGGGGTGTGGGCACGGCTTTGTGTTTTTCTCAAGCAGGAGCTAACCACCTTCTGTATCTTGCATCGTACAGAATATTTCTATTTGGTTTTCAGCCCTGCCCCCAGTCCTTTTGATGAACACCTTTTGGCAGGCCGTGAAAGTTTGAGTTTGGAGCTCCCAGGTTTTCCAAACAAGTGTTTCACATTTGGCCTGTAAGAACTGATTAATATTGCATCTACTTGCTTCTAACCCTTTGTAGAGTCACCAAATTTCACCATGTTTTTCTAAAGGTGAAACCTTTCAGGGTCATCCTGCCGGGAGGACCTCGTCATGCTTGGGGGTTCAGTTTATTTGGTTGCTTAGTGGCATCCCGTGTCTGTCTGATGATTTCAGAAAAGTTACGATTTTGTGGAATAATTGGTCTTTTGTCATTGCTTGGGTGGAAGCAGTACTCTCTTGAAGCTCCTACATGTTCAGTGGAGTAAGATTATTAAAAACACAAACAAAATGTAGACAAATCATCACACTACTTCCCTCCACCCATTTTTTCTATCCAACATCCAGGAAGACCTGAATCAACTGTAGTATATATATAGAGAGAGGTATTCTTTCCATCTCCTTTCTCTTTAATAAATAAATTCTAAAGCTGGGACCATATCTTATTTGCAAAAGCATTTTAATCTGTGTAGTTTTTGTAGCAGATACTTGTATGAGGCATGCTCCATTAATGCATAAATATAAATGTTTCACTAAGCACCAATTTTTTTAAATCTTGATCCTTTATTTTTTTCTGTTCAGAGGTAGTTTCATATACTTAAGTTGAAAAAAAAATTAAGCTTTTAGTACCAAATGGATTTTTATTAACATATAATGTCTCTTGTATAAATAGTTTCTTAACTTCATCATTTAAGGTCAGCAATATTTGATAGTGATACTCTTTTTCTTACCTTGATCTTTGCCTCTTTTGAACCAAATCTACCTGAACAGATAGGATTTTAGAAGATTTCCCCTAGAGAATTACTTAACGCTATTTAAGCTGCCATCAGCTCCTGATTTAGCATTTTTAATAAACTTCCTAGGGCAAAGGATTAATTTCCCTGGACCCTCTTTATCCTCGATGTAAAAGTATAATGTTTAATTGAGGATGGATCATTGTTCGCCTGCTGTCTTCCCGGTGTGTTTATGAATAAGTTGTTACAAGTTCAGGGAATGGAGGAAAGCTGGGGTAAAATAAAAGTATTCCCAATACTTAAAATTTGTTGCTAAATAAAAGCAGCAACTAATATATATGAATGCAAATAGAATTACTTTTACCACATTAGAGTGAACGCATTGAAGAAACATATGTCTTCTGAGGCAGTTTATAGCCAAGTAGTTGCATTAAATTGCCCATGTGCTTATTGATCCTTATCTAAACTCATCCAAAAACAGAAGTTCCACTGTCTTAGCAAAACTGTGGTTCACATAGTGACCCAGAAATTTGGGGCATTAGTCTTATTAGGGACACATGGATTAGTAAGCCAGCTCTCAACAGTTTCTCATGATTATAATGGGGGTTAATCTAGGAAAAGTATGGATAATCATTCCTATTTTCATTACATCTATACATGTTAGAATTTAGAAGCCAGTCATTTCATAGCATACCAGATTATTATGTGTGAGAGTTCATAGCTTCAAACTTGGACCCACCTAAAACCCTTTCCAAGAAAACGAGAAGCCAGGTGAGAAGGTATATATTACCAAGAAAGTGGTGTAAGAATTCTGGCACACAACATATGAATCGCATGCATTCTCTGCTAAAATCAAATGTTCTCTCACAGTTTCTTTCTTTCTTTTTTTGGTCATGGCGAGTGGCTTGTGGTATCTTAGCTGAAGCTGGGCTCTTCACAGTGAAAAGGCCAAGTCCTGACCACTGGACTGCCAGGGATTTCCCATCATGATTTCTAATAACATCTAATGCAATTTCAGCTCTGGGAGTTGGTGATGGACGAGGAGGCCTGGTGTGCTGCAGTCCATGGGGTCCCAAAGAGTTGGACACGACTAAGCAACTGAACTGAATATAACTTATTTCTGACAAAGCATACATATTCTGTATTAAGGTGAAGACTATCCTACCATACGGCCATGAGTCAAATATGAGCCAGAGCCATTGGTAGACTTTTTCCTATCACACATTGTCATATTATCTCTCATGTGTCATTCTGTTATCCCTTCTTACTGAGGGTGACCGTATAATTTATAAAGTCCAAATGGAACACATTTGAGCATAAAAGACGGCACTTAGTGGACAGTACATTGTTACAAGCCTAAGCTGAGACTATTCTAGTAAAGTCAAGATATATTTGGCAAAATATTGAACAAATGTCAAACTTATGGTTTTGATGACTCATTTTCCTTCTACTATATGTTCCAAAATTATCAATATTTTCTAAAATAGAATGTGTATGCTAATAAAATGATAGATATGAAACATTTAAAAATAAAATGAAATCCGTCAATTTAAGGTTAGTTTTAAAAATAGTAAAAAGTAATCATTTTCAAAAGAAACTGGTGCTAGGTTCAGTTCAGTTCAGTTCAGTCGCTCAGTCGTGTCTGACTTTGCAACCCCATGAATCGCAGCACACCAGGCCTCCCCGTCCATCACCAACTCCTGGAGTTCACTCAGACTGACGTCCATCGAGTCAGTGATGCCATACAGCCATCTCATCCTCAGTCGTCCCCCTTCTCCTCCTGCCCCCAATCCCTCCCAGCATCAGAGTCTTTTCCAATGAGTCAACTCTTCGCATGAGGTGGCCAAAGTACTTGAGTTTCAGCTTTAGCATCATTCTTTCCAAAGAAATCCCACGGCTGATCTCCTTCAGAATGGACTGGTTGGATCTCCTTGTAGTCCAAGGGACTCTCAAGAGTCTTCTCCAATACCACAGTTCAAAAGCATTAATTCTTCGGCACTCAACCTTCTTCACAGTCCAACTCTCACATCCATACCTGACTACTGGAAAAACCATAGCTTTGACTAGACAGACCTTAGTCGGCAAAGTAAGGTCTCTGCTTTTCAATATGCTATTTAGGTTGTGCTTCCAAGGACTAAGAGTCTTTTAATTTCATGGCTGCAGTCACCATCTGCAGTGATTTTGGAGCCCCCAAAATAAAGTCTGACACTGTTTCCACTGTTTCCCATCTATTTCCCATGAAGTGATGGGACCAGATGCCATGATCTTCATTTTCTGAATGTTGAGCTTTAAGCCAACTTTTTCACGTGCTAGGTTAGAGGCATTTAAAACCAAACATTTTGAAATATATCTAAAATTCAGAGTTTTTAGACAAAATCAATATATTTCACATGTAAAAATTCCATAATCTGCCAACGTCTACAGATTGAAAACTCATATATAGACTCAGTTTTTCCAAAGGATGAGATTTAATAGGATATAGGTGTATACACCTGTGGACTCTTCCCTTTTGAATATGTTTCTAATTTAATTTTTAAACTAATAGACTTTTTGTGTAGTTAGAGGGTTCCAGGAAAATTCAGTACAAAGCACAGGGTTCTCGTATATGTCTTTCCGCTTCTCTATTTTCCCCATTAATATCTTACACCACTATGTCACATTTGTTACATTCGATGAACAATAATGGATATTAACTGAAGTCAATAATTTACATTAGGATTCACTCTTGCTGTTATACATTCTATGGATTTTCATAAATGTATGACATGTAATCATCATTCTACTGTCATAAGGAATAGCTTGACTGCCTTTAAGATCTCCCGTGGGAAACCCATAGGGTGTAAGTGAACTCAACAACAGCATCCAGCAACTGCATACACTTGGCATCTACAGACTAGCTCATCCAACAACAGCACAATTCACTTTTTCTCACAAGCTCATTTCAAACATCCACTAAGAGAGACCACATTCTGTGCCACAGAACATACCTTAGTATATTTAAAAGTGTAGAAACGATGCAATGTGTATTCTCGGCCCATGATGGAATGAAACTAGGAATCAGTAACAGAAAGAAAACTGGAAAATTCCAAACTATGTAGAGATTGTGTAACACATTTATAAATGATACTTGGAATAAAGGAGAATTCTCAAGAAACTTTAATAATATGCATTTTTATACTTTTTAATTTTTATTGTGGTATAGCTGATTAACCAAAAATTTTGTGATAATTTAAAGTGAACAGAAAAGGGATTTAAACATATATATATATATATATATATATATATATATATATATATCCATTCTCCCCCAAACTCCCCTCTTATCCAGGCTGCCGTGTAACACTGAGCAGAGTCACATGTGCTATATGGTAAGTCTTTATTGATTATCCATTTTAAATATAGCAGTGTGCACATGTCCACCTCGAGCTCCCTAATTATCCCTTCCCCCAGTCCTCTCCCCCAACCCTGGCAACCCTCAGTTTGTTCTCTGAGTCTGTGAGTCTCTCTTTCTCTTTGTAAGTAAGTTCATCAGTATCATTTCTTTCTAGGTTCCATATATAAGGGATGCCATATGGTATTTCTCTTCTCTATCTAACTACTTCTCTCAGTAAAACAATCTCTAGATCCATCCATGTTGCTGGAAATAACATTTCATTCTTTTTAATAGCTGAGTGATACTCCATTGTATAATATGTACCACATCTTCATCCATTCCTCTGTTGTAATAATAGTTTGATTTAAGTGAAAATTTGTGGAATGAAGTGAAACTGATACATAGAGAGATATGAATACCATTGAATGCATATACATTAGAAACGAATAAAGATCTAAAATCAGTCACCTAATTTTCTATCTTAGGAAACTTGAAAGAGAAGAGTAAATTAAATCCAAAGTAAGAAGAAAAAAAAGAAATAATAAGAATTAGAATAGAGATTAATAGCAATTGAAAATAGGAAATCAATAGAGGAAATCAACAAAATCAAAAGCTGGTGCTTGGAAGAGGTCAATTAAATTGACAAGCCTCTAACAGAGTAACTAAGAAAAAATAGAGAGAGGACAAAAATTACTTTTATCAGAAATGAAATAGAGGACGTAACCTTTTTAAGAAGAGATTAATACAAAAAAGAGGTTAATTTAAAAAAAAATACTGAGAACTACTCTATGCCCACAGATTTGATAATATAAAAGAAACGGACAAATTTCTTGAGAAATAAAATCTACCAAAACTAGCATAATAAGACATATTTATTGAAGATATAAAGTCAATAAGTAATAACCTTCTTAAGCTGAAAGCAACAGGCCCAGACAGAGCTCAGAGGTTTCCTTGTGGGGGCCGAGTCCAGGGAAGATTCTCTGCTGGTGTCATAACGCTGGATGTAATGGGATAGCTTCTCAGCCCATAGAATGTGCGCCATCAACAGTGGGCCGCAAGGTAAACTTCGGATTTTAAGTGATTATGATGTGCCAGTGTAGGCTCATCCTTGCTGAAAGCTGCACCATTTTAGTAAAGGACAGTTTGGGGAAGGCTAGGTCTGTATGCCTTCATAGGTGGTTTATGATAAATCTCTATTTTTATTTTCTATTTTGCTGTAAACCTATAACTTCTAAAGAATTGTTTTCAGTACATCCCTTTGCTACATGTGTTCATCCTTCTCTACCCCTACTAAGGTCAACCACTCATCTTTTTACCATCTTCACAGTTTTGTTTTTTCCAGGATGCATTATAATTCAAATCATATTAGGAAACAATGTTATATTAGTTCCTTTCACTTAGCAAAAGTTATTTCATATATTTTCATTATTTGGTAACTAATTTTTTTTATCACTAAATAATATTCCATGTTATGAATGCACCACAGATCATTTACCTATTGATGTCTATCTTGATTGGTTCCAAGCTTTAGCAATTGGAAAACTTATGATGAGCACTAGTGTAAACATGTTTTCAGCTTGTTAGGACAGATACCAAGAAGTGCCATTACAGGATGACATGGTAAGAGTTGTGTTTAGTTTTGTAAGAAAACGTCAATATGACTTCAAGAATGGATGTACTATTTTGTATTCCCACAAACACAAATGAGAATTTCTTTTGCTCCATAGTGTTATAAATAGCAGTGTAAATAATCTCAATAGATGTAGAAAATGCAAGTGATGAGTCTTGTAACTTTGCTAGAATGAAGTGAGCCCTTTGACTTCATAACCATCTTACAACTACTAATTTGTTCCTTCTGTCTCCAATCAAGTTTTCTCATCCATAGTGAACCAATCAATTTACACTCTCATTTAGTCAGTTCAGTTCAGTTGCTCAGTCGTGTCTGACTCTTTGCGACCCCATGGACTGCAGCACGCCAGGCCTCCCTGTCCATCACCAGCTCCCAGAGTTCATTCAGACTCACGTCCATCGAGTCAGTGATGCCATCCAGCCATCTCCTCCTCTGTCGTCCCCTTCTCCTCCTGCCCCCAATCCCTCCCAGCATCAAGGTCTTTTCCAATGAGTCAGCTCTTCGCATGAGGTGGCCAAAGTACTGGAGTTTCAGCTTTAGCATCATTCTTTCCAAAGAAATCCCAGGGCTGATCTCCTTTAGGAGGGACTGGTTGGATCTCCTTGAAAGCACCAATTCTTTGGTGCTCAGCCTTCTTTATGGTCCAACTCTTACATCTACTCTTGACTAGTGGAAAGCCACAGTTCTGACCATACAGATCTTTATTGGCAAAGTGATGTCTCTACTTTTTAATATGGTGTTTAAGTTTGCCATAACTTTTCTTCCAAGAAGCAGGATTCTGTTACCTTCGTGACTACAGTCATTGTCTGCAGTGATTTTGGAGTCCAAGAAAATAAAATTTGTCACTGTTTTTACTTTTGCCACCTCTATTTGCCATGCAGTGATGTGACCAGATCCCATGATGTTAGTTTTTTGAATTTTTGAGTTGTAAGCCAGCTTTTTCACTCTCCTTTTTCACCCTCTTCAAGATATTCTTTAGTTCCTCTTCCTTTTATGCCAATAGAGTAGTATTATCTGCATATCTGAGGTTGCTGAAATTTCTCCTGGCAATCTTGAGTCCAGCTAGTGAGTCTCCCAGCCCAGCGTTTCTCATGATGTACTCTGCATATAAGTTAAATAAGCAAGATGAAAATATACATCTTTGACACACATCTTTCCCAATTTTGAACCAGTCCATCATTCCTTGTCCAGTTCTAACTGCTGCTTCTTGCCCTGCATACAGGTTTCTCAGGAGACAGGTGAGGTGGTCTGTTGTATGAAAACTGTATAAATCTTAATTTTGTTGAACTGGTCCATAGGTCTACTATATACTTCTACTTTCCTGTCTACTCATTCTATTAATTTATGATCATTTACTACTTAAATTCCAACTAAATCTTAATTACCTACTTAAAAAAATTGAAATATATAGAGGAACTATACATAAATTTGTTCTGTATTTACCAAGAACCTGTAAATGTGTTATTATTTTCACTTAAAAATAAAAATAAGATTTCCTCAAAAAAAGTAATCCAAATCAAAAGTATAATGAGATATCACCACATAACAATCAGAATGGCCATGATGAAAATTTCTGCAATTAATGAATGATATAGAGAATTTGGAGAAAGGGAAACCCTCCTACACTGTTCGTGGAAATGTAATTTGGTACAGCCACTGTGAAGACAGTATGGCATTTCCTTAATCAACTAGAATTAGAGTCACCAATCTGAGATGATATCTCACTGTAGTTTCTTGTTTATTCGTTTGCAAATATTTTCTTCCACTCAGTAGGCTGTCTTTAATCTTCATCCACAGATACATGGATACAGATGTGATATGTATATACAATGAAATACTGCCCAGCCATAAAAATGAATGAAATAATGTTATTTGTAGCAACATAGATTAATTTAGAAATTGTCATACTAAGTGAAGTAAGAAAGAGAAAGACAAATGCTATATCACTTATATGTGAAATCTAATATTCGATCCAAATGAATTCATAAAAAAAACAAAAAAACAAAGCAGAAATAGACTCACAGACATAGAAAGCAAATTTGTGATTATCAAGAGAAAAAGATTGAGGGAGACATAAATAGGATTTCAAGATTAGCAGCTACATGCTACAACATAGAAAACAGAGGAAAAACAAGGTCCTAAATGGCAACCCACTCCAGCACTCTTGCCTAGAAAATCCCATGGATGGAGGAGCCTGGTGTCCATGGGGTCGCAAAGAGGTGGACACGACTGAGCGACTTCACTTCACTGTATCACAGGGAACCATACTTGATACCTTGTAACAAACTATAATGGAAAAGATTATGAAAAAGAATATATATGTATAACTGAATCACTTTGTTTGGTACAAGAAACTAACACAATAAGAAATATGTTCTGGCTTCAAATAGAAAGGGAATGAATTCTTGTCAGCTAACAGAGAATGCCCACTAAACTGAAACTGTAAAACCGTATTAATTTTCTGACCCTTATATGCACCATTCAGTAAACACAGATTATCGACAAAGTGTAAGATTGTATGAGGCCACAGCCAGAGGCAGAGAAAGACACTGCTTCATATATGAGAGTGGCGAAGTTCTTCCTGGGTAGTTATGACTAGGTTATTCATACTTTATAAAAATTGCATTTTGATATATTTTTAGTATAGTGATTTTTCTCCTAGGTAGTGTTGTGCAGTTCCATGATTCATATTTATTTTCATTCTTAAATGTAGATCTAAATGGCTATTGGTCTATAACGTTAACTAATTGCCTTTCTATACTTGAAAAGAAATATTTATAAATGCCTAAGAAATCAAAATGCACATGATATCTGTTGCTCACAGCCAGAACATTACTCATTTACTTTTATTGTTCAAAATAATTTACATTTGACGTAAGGACAATTAACCACACACAACATGAAAGATAATCACATAATTAAATGTTTTTCATAGCACCAGAACACTTTAAAAATATTACTGCAGAAAGGTGGTTCACACTGTGAGAGCAACTTTAAGAAAATAGTACAAAAGATGATTTTAAGTTTTTAAAAATGTCTTTTTCAGGTATGAGAATAAGCTTATGATTAGGAAGGAAAATAATATTTTTAGCAACACCAGCATTTATTTTTAAATCTTATCACTTATTTTTAAAGTATGTTTTTGAAAGAAAAATAGATTCTTATTGAGCTCCTAATATTTGGAAGAATGAGGATAACACGTAAGTCATAATCATGAGTTATATTAGTTCAGCTTCTAATACTGTTGGGAAGCTTGGCGCTCTGCCGGGAAATTGACATTCCAATCTGTTTACAACCTGGCTGTCATAAGAGACTATTTGGAAGACAGTGTTGAACCTCTTACTCAGGTATTTGTGGATAAGAGTGGGAGGCGGTAGTCGCAGTGTGCAAGGGGATAGTCCCTGGGGAGGAGACAACTGACTTCCGAAGCATCCATTTGGGAACAAGCAAGAGCGCCTGGTTTAGTCTGTTCGCAGCTAGACTTATTCTCCATTTTATGTTAAAAAAAAAAAAGTATATATATATATATATATACCAAAAAAAAAAATCTTTAGAGATAGTGACCCGGTAGTCTTTACTGACAACACCAGCGCTTACTCTTAACCCCAGCATTGTCAAATTTAAACCATATTCACTGTGATCTTCAGAGAGAAAGGGCAGAGGCTCAGCCCACTCATTTAGGCAGGATGACCGCAACTCTGGATCCAGCTGCTAGCCATGAGACAAAATCCAGCGGACAGGAGCATCATATTACTCATCGAGAGTATTTTAGCTCAGAGAGAGTGACATGGTTCAGGCAGTGTCAAACTCTTGGAACTTTTGCCTGAGTGATTAGGAGAGAGGCAGATACTCTTTGGCATTGGAATCACTGAAGGGACTCGCAAAGCCCAGAGTGCAGAGAATCACCAAGACGAATCATTTTGCTTAGGAAAGCGGCACAGCCAAAACAGAAGGAAACGGAGCTGTGTGGCCAAGAAAGATGAACAATGAAGAAGCCACTGGAGCTGCTGGAGCCAACCACGGGTGACAGTTCTCTCCCCTAATTTGCGACAGTGTCTCTCCTTGATCGAACTGAAGCCAGGCTGCGCTGAGCCCTTTCTGGATTAAGCCTCAAACTTGGCCTATAAAGTCTTGATTTTTTAATAGCCAAAGCCTCGTTCCTAGGATGATCCTAATTCCCCTTACAGGGTCTGCTGATAAAACAAGGTTGCCCTCTAAATTTACTGTTTGTGCCCAAGGTTGCCAACACCTGAAGTCAGTGTGCCAATCTCTGACTTTCTGCAGAAGGTTGCTGCTGCTGCTAAGTCGCTTCAGTCTTGTCCCACTCTGTGCGACCCCACAGATGCAATCCCTGAGATTCTCCAGGCAAGAACACTGGCGTGGGTTGGCATTTCCTTCTCCAATGCATGAAAGTGAAAAGTGAAAATGCAGTCGCTCAGTCGTGTCTGACTCAGCGACTCCATGGACTGCAGCCCACCAGGCTCCTCCGTCCATGGGAGTTTCCAGGCAAGAGTACTGGAGTGGGGTGCCATTGCCTTCTCCAGCAGAAGGTTAGGGGCCTAATATAGAGAGACATCAGTTAGAAAACACAGATGCATTTCACATGGACCAAAACCTATAGGATTATTTTTCTGTAGTGTTTCACATCCCTGCCTCTGCCAAGCTCTGCTCCCCACTTCCTACTCCTCCATTCCCCCTCCATTCCCCAGGCAACCCTATACAAATAAAAGTTGAATTCAGTTCACACTATACTTTTTTTTTATTGCAATAGCATATTACTGATTAAACTATGTCCTTACTGCTTTAACTGTTGTTTGGCACAGTTTACTTTTGACACTGGCTTACAGTAGCTAATGACCTAACATGTAGCAGATTGAGTTTTGTTGCTCCATCATGTTCAAACAAAAATAATCATAATTAATTTATTCTGTTCACTACCTAGAGCTTGATCTCCCTTCTCCATGTGCCAATGCTCGTATTTTGTAAAGACGATCATGAAGGTACCATTATGAGGCAGATCTTCCACAAAGATTCCTCTATAGGAGGAAGCAAGCATAAACTTTGTTTGATAGTTACTCTGATTTGATCCTTGTTAAAGTAATAAGTTCAGTGTTGTTTTTACTGTGGAGAAAGAGGAATCAGAGATGGGCAGGAAACACAAAGTGGAGGAATGACATATAGGCTAGGCAGCATGAATTTAAAATATGTAACAGAGACCCCAAAGAAGTTGGAGAGAAGGAAGAAAACATGATAGGAAGATATAAAGAAGAAAATTGGGCCTTTTTTGTATTAGTGGAGAATTGAAAGCTTATAATTATTTTAAATTGAAGTGAAAACGAAGGGCTTAATGAGTGTTGTGAGAATGGGAATACACAAATTGTTTGCAGAAGAGAAGTGTAGGTTCCATTTTGATCCACAAGATCTGAACCAGAAGAAGGCTAATGGAAATTTGGATATAGTTTACTTATTAATAGTAGCTATTCTAACACAAGCTAAACTTATGCTCTTTCTCAACTCTGATCAAGTTTTTAATATTTTGAACCTGTAATCTTCTTTGCTTGGAGTGAGGAGGACAACTTAGCTTTAACTATTACCATGATTGAGATTACTTTTGCAAGCAATTTGATATACAATAGTTAAATGTAGCTATTGACCTACAGGTTCAATAGACTTAAAAATTACGCAGATAATCAATACCCATTCCTGCAAATGGACTCTGTATCAGCACAGCAGGGAGTCTCTATTTCTATGAAAATTATATGTTGAAATAAATAATGCTAATCTTCAGAAGACCAATGGTTTCTGAAAGTGAGAGTTCAGTTCAGGTCAGTTCAGTTCAGTTCAGTTCAGTCGCTCAGTCGTGTCCGACTCTTCGCGACCCCATGAATTGCACCACGCCAGGCCTCCCTGTCTATCTCCATCCCCCAGAGTTCACTCAGATTCACGTTCATCGAGTCAGTGATGCCATCCAGCCATCTCATCCTCTGTCGTCCTCTTCTCCTCCTGCCCCCAATACTTCCCAGCATCAGAGTCTTTTCCAATGAGTCAATTCTTCGCATCAGGTGGCCAAAGTACTGGAGTTTCAGCTTTAGCATCATTCCTTCCAAAGAAATCCCAGGGTTGATCTCCTTCAGAATGGACAGGTTGGATCTCCTTGCAGTCCCAGGGACTCTCAAGAGTCTTCTCCAACACCACAGTTCAAAAGCATCAATTTTTTCGGCGCTCAGCCTTCATCACAGTCCAACTCTCACATCCATACATGACCACAGAAGAGATTACATAGAACGGGAAGGCCTTTTAGAGTCATAGCTTTCAAACGGGATTGCTCATTGGCATCAACAGGGTTTTTTGTTTGTTTTTTTTTTTTTAATCTAGCACCCCTAATTTAAAAATCTGATGTCTGGTACCCCCTCCTGAAATTCTGATCTAATTGTTCTGAAATTAAAGCTATAGGTTTAAAAAGAAAATACCTCCTCAGAAGGGTCTAATATGCATCCAAGTTGAAAATTACTCTTTTGAGAGCCCAGTTCAGGGACAAGTTTGTATGCGTTGAGCGTCTCCAAGGTAGTTGCATAACATTCGAGAATTACAGGTTGAATGTTGGTAACACACATATCCTCTAAAAACTAAAAGCTCTCTGATGAGCTAAATTAAACTCTGATGAGTTATTGGAATTTAAGCTATATTTATAATATTTGCATAGCAAAAATGTGAAAAACTTCTTAATGAACTTTGGAAAAAAACATGCAACCACCGCAAGTTGTGGGAGTACTTGTATATTATTAATTTTATTTAGCAAACATTACCTTATGAGAGCAATTTAAAATACATTATACAGCTTAAAGCGTGTTTCCAATTTTTAGGTAAATTGCTGCAATTGAGAAAATTGTAATGTATGTTAAGTTGAATTAATTTGTAAATTTTTACAAAAGTACTTGATAGTTTTTTTTTTTTTTTTTTTTTTAGATAAAGATGCAAGCTAGTTTTCAAATTTGTCCATTATTCTGGGAATTATGGCTAGTTATGTTTTCATGATGGGGTTTTTAAGATTTATTTTACTTGTCCTTGTAGATAATTGAAATTACTTGTAAGATATATTTAACTGTTACAAATTATTCTTTTGAGAATATATGTATCCCCTGAGGAGAAAAATATTTTATTGTCAAGTAAATTGTAATTTTGTAAAAATTTTCAAGAAACAGCCTAAAATCATCACCTTGTCAAATAAGATATTAGGAGTATTTTAATAAACCTATTACTTATTAACAAGTGCTAGGAGAAGGCAGTGGCAACCCACTCCAATACTCTTGCCTGACAAATCCCATGGACGGAGTCCACGGGGTCGCTAGGAGTCAGACACGACTGAGCGACTTCACTTTCATTTTTCACTTCCATGCGATGGAAAAGGAAATGGCAACCCACTCCAGTATTCTTGCCTGGAGAATCCCAGGGATGGGGAGCCTGGTGGGCTGCCATCTATGGGGTCACGCAGAGTTGAACACGACTGAAGCGACTTAGCAGCAGCAGGAAAATTTTTATGACTATCAGTTCAGTTCAGTCGCTCAGTCATGTCCAGCTCTTTGCAACCCCATGAATTGCAGCATGCCAGGCCTCCCTGTCCATCACCAACTCCCGGAGTTCACTCAAACTCATGTTCATCAAGTCGGTGATGCCATCCAGCCATCTCATCCTCTGTCGTCCTCTTCTCCTCCTGCCCCCAATACTTCCCAGCATCAGAGTCTTTTCCAATGAGTCAACTCTTCCCATGAGGTGGCCAAAGTACTGGAGTTTCAGCTTTAGCATCATTCCTTCCAAAGAAATCCCAGGGCTGATCTCCTTCAGAATGGACTGGTTGGATCTCCTTGCAGTCCAAGGGACTCTCAAGAGTCTTCTCCAACACCACAGTTCAAAAGTTTATGACTATAAACTAAAATCAATAATACCTGGTACTAAACCAGGTGTTTAAACTTTGAATATTTAAACTTTATCATTTAAAAAATATGTTGCAATTTAAGAGTTATGCACATAATAATAAATATTATTTGTTTCAAAATCTTTAGTTGTGGATAAAGACTGTATTCATACAAGTAGAATTGTTCAATCAAAGAAAATATATTATTTCAATTTTGAAGGACATTACCAAATTATACTACATAAAGTTTAATCTAATTAACATTCCAACCCTAAGTATGTAAGAATATATGTGTATATGTTCACCCCACTGCCTTTTAACATAAACATTAATCTGAGAGATATGAATTATATTTTATGAAACTTTCAATGCACTGAATCATAAGTGTGTTAAGCATGTTTTCAAATATTTTGAAGTTATTTTTCTTTTTGTAAGCTTGTTGACTGTAACATTTACCAGCTGCTTTGTAATGGTATATTTTTATCACATTGATTTATACAAAGGATTTGCATTTTTAATAATATTCTATAGTACCTGAGTGTACATGTGTATATGTGCTTTTCTTTCATGTTATAAGTATGTTTTCCTGGTTCATTGTTTGATTTGGCCTCTTTGGTATTTTAAGAAATACCAAATTTAAAGAATTAGGTAATTAAGTTTATGATTTATTTTTTATTACATTTTAATTTTATATTGTTATAGGAAAGATTTTCTCATTCTGAAATTGTTATGATAATAATCCCTGTGTTTTCACCTACTTTGAATATTTAATTAAAATGGAAGATTTCCTAAACAAATACATTACCAAAATTTTAAAATGAATAAATAGTAACTTTGGTTAATTTATATCCAATGAATAGAACTGAGTATTCCAAAATAAAAATAAAAACCCAGATATCATCACTCTGAATTTCAAAAGGAACAAATCAATCCAGCTGGAACCTAGATTTTATACTTCTGGCCTTTTGCACTGTGAGAGAATAAATCCTTCTTTTTATAAGCTGTTACATTTGCTGAAGTGGAACAGTTCTATGAAGACCTACAAGACCTTCTAGAAAGAACACCCAAAAAGATGTCCTTTTCATCATAGGGGACTGGGATGAAAAAGTAGGAAATAAAGAGATACCTGGAGTAACATTAAAGACACTTACTCCTTGGAAGAAAAGGTGTGACCAACCTAGACAACATATTGAAATGCAGAGACATTAACTTTGTCAACAAAGGTCCGTCCAGTCAAGGCTATGGTTTTTTAGTGGTCATGTATGGATGTGAGAGTTGGACTGTGAAGAAGGCTGAGCACCGAAGAATTGATGCTTTTGAACTGTGGTGTTGGAGAAGACTCTTGAGAATCCCTTGGACTGCAAGGAGATCCAACCAGTCCATTCTGAAGGAGATCAGCCCTGGGATTTCTTTGGAAGGAATGATGCTGAAGCTGAAACTCAAGTACTTTGGCCACCTCATGCAAAGAGGTGACTCATTGGAAAAGACTTTGATGCTGGGAGGGATTGGGGGCAGGAGGAGAAGGGGACGACAGAAGATGAGATGGCTGACATGAGTCTAAGTGAACTCCGGGAGATGGTGATGGACAGGGAGGCCTGGAGTGCTGCGATTCATGGGGTCGCAAAGAGTCAGACATGACTGAGCGACTGAAATGAACTGAACTGAACTGATGGATGTGAGAGTTGAACTATAAAGAAAGGTGGGCACAGAAGAATTGATGGTTTTGAACTGTTGTGTTGGAGAAGACTCTCGAGAGTCCCTTGGATTGCAAGGAGATCCAACCAGTCCATCCTAAAGGAGATTAGTCCTGGGTGGCATCACCAACTCAAAGGACATGGGTTCGGGTAAATTCCGACAGCTGGGGATGGACAGGGAGGCCTGGCGTGTTGCGTTTCATGGGGTCACAGAGAGTCGCATACTACTGAGTGACTTAACTGAACTGAACTACATCTAGTCCATTGCAAAATGGCTAAGCGAAGTCGCTCAGTCGTTTCTGACTCTGCGATCCCGTGAACTGTAGCCTACCAGGCTCTTCCGTCCATGGGATTCTTCAGGCAAGAATACTGGAGTGTGTTGCCATTTCCTTCTCTGGGGGGTGGGGGTAGGTTGGGGGGGTCTTCCCGATCCAGGGATCGAACCCCAGTCTCCCGAATTGGAGGCAGACGCTTTAACCTCTGAGCCACCAGGGAAGCCTTCTAGGAAATTGCAAAATGGCTAGGGGGGTATGAAAAAGGCTGGTGACTTAATCCAAGGATCAAGAGAAGTCATACAGATGTTCAGGTCAGTTCGGTTCAGTTCAGTTCAGTTCAGTCGCTCAGTCGTGTCCGACTCTTTGTGACCCCATGAATCACAGCATGCCAGGCCTTCCTGTTCATCACCATCTCTCGGAGTTCTCTCAGACTCAAGTCCGTCACGTCAGTCTCATCCTTGGTCATCCCTTTCTTCTCCTGCCCCCAATCCCTCCCAGCATCAGAGTCTTTTCCAATGAGTCAACTCTTCGCATGAGGTGGCCAAAGTACTGGAGTTTCAGCTTCAGCATCATTCCTTCCAAAGAAATCCCAGGGCTGATCTCCTTCAGAATGGACTGGTTGGATCTCCTTGCAGTCCAAGGGACTCTCAAGAGTCATCTCCAACACCGCAGTTCAAAAGCATCAATTCTTCGGCGCTCAGCCTTCTTCACAGTCTAACTCTCACATCCATACATGATGTTAAGTTAAGCATTTGGACCTTTAAACTGATCGGTTAGAAATAACATTTTTAAAGACAGAGGCCAACCATAAAGACACAGATTAATAGTGGCAAGGATATAAATGTTGTAAGTCCCACCTTTGGGGACTCTTTGCCCCCTCTCAGTGTCTATGCTGAGAGCTTTGTACTTTCCTTCTACTTTGTAAATCCTATTCTTTTGCTACTGTGAGTGTTTGCATATTTGTGAGGTTCATCCTTTGGTTCCAGGAATAAGAACTCAGACCATTTCCATAGAAGAGTTCAAAGATGTTGTTAAGTATATCCCTTCAGGTAGACCCAGAACCCTGCCCCAAGACTGCACTATTTCTTGACTGCTTCTCCCTTGTCTTTCTACCCTCTCCTTTTCCTAATTAACAACTGTTTGAATCTGCCCTTTGGAACTCCAGGAAGGACATGGAGGCTCAAACCTATTTTCTACAGACAAGAAATGGGGAACATGGAAAGGTTCTTGTGCCCAGGAGCCTCACAGCATCTTACTCAGTTCCAAGCCTTTGCCATATGCAACACAGCTTTTGATCCTTGGATTCTTAGTTTTCTTAGACATTAGGTAGCCATTTTGCAACGGACTGGATGTATAACATTACCAACTCAATGGACATGAGTTTGAGCAAGCTCTGGGAGTTGGTGATGGACAGGGAACCATGGCGTGCTGCCTTCCATGGGGTCACAAAGAGTCAGACATGACTGAGCGACTGAACTGAACTGATATGGAACAGAAGTTAATTACTACACTTTCCTGAATCTAAGTGCTGATAACTTATCAGACCAAGGACACATTCCTCTGAGAGCCAAGAATTGAGGACAAAGGGTATAGTTTTAGGTTAATGGAGAGGGATGTTTGTTGAAACAGACTGAGGTCTCAGAGATCCCACACTATCTGCATAACAATTTCTACCTCAGCTGTGCTTTGACTTCTAAGGTGCTGGACAGAGCTTTCTTCAGGGGATCTTCCCAACCTAGGGAGGCCCGGGGACGATCCCTGGGTTGGGAAGATCCCCTGGAGAAGGAAATGACAACCCACTCCAGCACTCTTGCCTGGAAAATCCCATGGATGGAGGAGTCTGGTGGGCTACAGTCCATGGGGTCAAAAGTGTCAGACACGACTGACGAACACTCATGCTCACAGACCTTTCTGAGCTGCTCTTCTTGGTTCATATCCACAAATTTCACTCAAATAAAATTTTCTATTTCTTTCTTAAATTGACCAATTAGTTTTTCATCCTTTTTTTTTTTTAATGTTTGTTCTCACTGTACATGTCAGAAGTTTCAATTTCCTCCAATGGTTTTGTCTTCCTTGTATTTGGGTTTTCCAAGAAACCCCTTTTAAAATGGAATATGCTTCATGCAGCTCCCTCAATTTTAATCCAGTATTTTTATACTATTATACTGGAATCCTCTTGATGTGATTGCAAGGTATAACACAATCTGTGTTCTCTATAGTGGCTTCCCTGGTGGCTTAGCTGGTAAAGAGTCCGCCTGCAGTACAGGAGACCTGGGTTCTATCCCTGGGTTGGGAAGATCCCCTGGAGAAGGGCATGGCAACACATTCCATTTTTCTTGCCTGGAGGGCTACAGTCCATGGGGTCGCAAAGAATCGGGCATGACTGAGTAATCTCCACACACATATTATTTCTAATCTTACGATTAATGCTTTTTTTTCCCCTTAGTGGATTAGAATGCTTGGGATATGATCTTCAAGAGCACTTAGCTTTTTTTCCCTCCATTTTTGTATCACACTAGAAGGCTGAAGTAAGATGAAATGAACTAATTAGCCTGCACCCCACTCCAGCACTCTTGCCTGGAAAATCTCATGGACGGAGGCGCCTGGTGGGCTGCAGTCAGTGGGGTCGCGAAGAGTCGGACACGACTGAGCGACTTCACTTTCACTTTCATGGATTGGAGAAGGAAATGGCAACCCACTCCAGTGTTCTTGCTTAGAGAATCCCAGGGACGGGGGAGCCTGGGGGGCTGCCGTCTATGGGGTCGCACAGAGTCGGACACGACTGAAGTGCCTTAGCAGCAGCAGCAGCAGCAGCATGTAGGTTTGGCCACCTGATGCAAATAGCTGGCTCACTGGAAAATATTCTGATGCTGGGAAAGTTTGAGGGCAAGAGGAGAAGGGGGCCGCAGAGGATGAGACGGTTGGATGGCATCACTGACTCAATGGACATGAGTTTGAGCAAGCTCAGGGAGACTGTGAAGGACAGGGGAGCCTGGTGTGCTGTGGACCATGGGTGCACAAACAGCTGGACGCGACTTAGTGACTGGACCACAGCAACAGGTAGGTCAGGCTGTGGAGAGCTTCCCTTGAGGGCAGGGCTTTGTTATGAGGAACAGAATGATTTGGGCATATTTAAAAATGGCTACTTTCCCCTTCTCTCTGCCAAAAGCAGGAAGGAGCCTCTCTGATTTTCACTGACACAACTTACTGGAGCACCTGGAGTTAAATATTACAAAAGTGGGGGTGGGGGGCGGCAGGTCTGGGCCTCAGGCGCTTTGAATCTGAAGCTAGCCCACACTCAGCTCCTGGTGGCTCATCAGCGGCTACGTAAGCATTCCTGCCAGTTACTGGCTTCAGTTGCTCTGCTCCTGCTAAGCGGAGATGTCTGTATCCACTTGCCCTTCCCAATTCCAGAGTCGGCGCTGGCCCAGTCACTCCTCTCATGGATCTGAAAAGAGTTGTTAGTATTCACTTCTCCAGCTTCATTCCTGTTGTGAGATGGGGAGGGGCAACTTCTAAGATCTTTAATGGCAAAATGGAAATGATAGCCCAGTTTTGTCTAAATTGATTTTGGGGTTTAATTTTCAGTTTAATTCCAATACATTCTTGGAGAAGAGAGGTATTTATTGCCCCAGCATAATGACGATTTTCAGTAAATATTCCTTATGAATTTGAAAAGAATATGCAGGACACATATTTGTAAAAAACCACACACTTTGGTGTACATACCTCAACATGGCCATGTTTTTTATTCAAATTATTTACATACTCCCTAAAATGTATGTTCCTTTAAAAAACTGAGTGATTTGTTACTCTCTATAGATTTAGGTAAAAACTTAGATTTTGGATAACGTGGGGCCTTTCTTTTTCTAGACACAAATTTTAATTTATTTTTGGCCTCATGTATTTTAAGACTATACAGTAATAGACATCACCTGAGACAGTTGTCTCATCTTTCTAGCAAATTGTCATCATTTTGAAATATCTTTATCACTGATAGCGTTTCTGGTTCACGCCTTAAAGTCCATTTGTGTAATATGAATGTAGTCTTCAAGCTTTCTTCTGATAAATATCGGTATGTCCTTTTCCCATTCTTTCATGTTCATTCATTCTGCATTTTTATATTTTGTCTATGTGTCTCAAAGACACATATCATGGAGTTCTACTTTTTGTTCCCAGCATCACATTTTTTTTCCTTTTATTTGAAGCATATACTTCATTTCTATTGAGCTTCATTATTAATGTATTTAATTTTATAAGTATTATCTTGCTGTTTACTCTCTGTTTACATCCATTTTATTTTCATTTATGTTTCTCCTTTTGGATTGGCTTTCATTTTTAAATGACTTTTTAATTTTTCTAGTTTTGTAGTGCAATTCAGAGATTATAACATGTATCCTTGACTTACCAAAGTCTTAAAATTATTAATACTATTTACATATTTGCCATACCCTGATTTATCTGCAAGATGAGTGTACTTTAATTCTAAAATTATAAAGATCATGATACATAATTTTTGAAGTTTTGTATGATTTAATATTTAGCTGGATATACCCACACATTTACCCTCTTTACATAAAGCTGTCTTCGTGTTTACATGATTTGTATAGCTGAAATAGTCCATTTTTATACTATCAGTGATGAAATTACATGTTATTTTTTGTCTAAATTATCTTTATAAAATCTTTTTATCTAAAAATTATTTTTATTTATAGAATATTACAGAATTTGACACACTCAAGGAATTATTCAGTTGTTTTCTGATTCCCCTTGTTTTGGTTAAAATGTTTTAAATTGTCTATATTTCATATTTTTGGTTTAGACTTGTGGATTTCAAAAATTTTTATGAATATATTTTTCCAGAAGATTGGCCATCAATTGTTCCATTTTATTTCACTTTATTTTTTTCTCCATTGCCTTCTTTATCATCTGTTATCTCCTTTATATCACATCATATAACATCTTCTCTAGATACTTGAATAGTTACTGGATATTCTTTACATTTATATTGATTTTCTGTCTATTCATTTATTGGTTTTAATATGTCTTATGTAATGTATCATTATAATACATTTAAAGTTTGTATCATTATTCCTGACACTAGTTCTTTATTTAAATTTTAATTTTAATCAGACACTAGTAATAATTTACAGCTATTTCTAAGCCTATTCATGGTCTTTCTGTCATTTTTGCTGATTTGAAAAATCCTATTGATATTCTTTAAAAAATTGTCATATTTTCTCACATTTTGAATTTGTTTTATTAATAAAAGTATCACATAGTTTTTAAAGTAAGGCATCAGTAGCTTTCCATGACTTCCACTTACTGCAGACATCCAGCTGGGGATCGGTAGTCTTCAGCAATCTCCCTAGTCATTATTAACGTTTAGTGTTTCACTTCATCCATTACTCTACTTTCCGATTCTCCTGGCAGGTTTCTTCCTCGTGCACATGAATTAGACAGCTCATGTGCTTCAGCTCAGGCTCCACTTTGGTCTTCTTTGTATTGTTGTTGATGTCGTTGTTGTTTTGACTGATTGTTTGATTCATGTCTCTTGTTTGTGGAAAATAGCATCTGATAGTTTGTGAGAAAAAAATGAATGGTAGTCATTTTTAAATATATATTCAAAATGTGAATAAAAAGTTTTATTGTACTCTTAAGCTTGTTGGATAATTTTCTGTGTATCACTCTGGCTAAACATCATTTTTCCCTCAGTATTTTCAAAGCATTTCTCATTTGTGCCACTTTCTTCTTCATGTTTCTTGTGTGTGTCTTTATTTTGGTGCCGTTCATTCTCTTTTCTTTTCACCCCCTTTTTTTCCACTGCAACCCATTCTTTTACTTCCTTAGCCATACTGGGTGTCACCAAGGCAATACTGTTTTTGGTTCATCCTGTCCAGAGAGCAAACTCCCAATGTTCTGCTGAATTGAGGGGGTTCACCTGAGTTTGGAGGGGCAACAGAACTTTATGGCCTAAGAGTTTCATAAAATCATTTTCTATGAATTTTCTTCTCTCAGTCCCACTATGTACTTTGACTTCAGCCATACCTAGTGTTTTCAGCGCTCAGCTTTTCACATGCATCAGCTTGCTTCTTGCTGGTATTCTTTCTCTGGGCATTGATGTTACAGGCACTAATTAAAAGCCCTTTGTATAACTGACTATCACATTAGAAGGGACTCATGAAAGAGAACTCTTATAACCATGTGGATTCAAACAATTTAAAAATCAGAGATTTTTTTAAACAGCATTGTATATTGTACCTTTGCAGCAAAATGCATTATGTCCAAGTTCAAGTTTTTATTTGATTGTTTTTCTTTGTAAGTGGCTGGCCTTCACTTTTCAGATCTTCATTCAAATGTCACTAATTTGATCTTCCCTGACAATATCACCAACCCCATCCCTTGCTATAAGTTCTAGGAAATCAATGTATTTTTACAGTGATTTTAGAACTTATCTAAAGTAATTAACTATATTTCACACATTTTCTTTCTTGTATCAGTCTTGTTCAACACTGTATACCAAACACATTAAAAAGTCCCGATGTATATAGCAAGTGCACCATAGATATTTGATGAAAGAAAAAAATGAATGAATATGAAATTTTGTACATTGCAGGCTTTGATTATGAAAAGATGTAGTGAAAGAATAGCTATTGTCACAAATCACATTACTTGTATTAATCTTGGCACAGATTAGGTACTTAACAAGTGTTGATTTAAGAGAAATGGGAAGAATTTCACTTATCACTCCAGATGGAATTTTCTGTAAATATCCCATATCTCTAATAACTAATGCCTATGTGTATCAGAATTTGTGGTATGTGTTCACAAGATTCACTATGTGATACCAATCCTTTATTTTTCAAAACACCCTTTCTGAGTTCAATTAGTAAATATCAATGCTTCCTATTTCAATTTGTAAGTATCAAATCTTAAAATATGATCCTGTCACAACTTTAGTTTTTAATGTTATGCTGGGTGTTTTTTTTTTTTTTGTCTTTTCAAGTACTCTAGGATAACATGAGCTCTCTGATATACCAACCCAGAAGCACAATTTGTTTTTTTAGATGACCTTTTTTCCTCTCTTTAGAAGAATCAATATCCTGCTGTTTTACTATTTGTGAACTTTTACACATTATTGTAAATTTATTGTTAAAAATACAACAAAAGAAAGGTCCCTCAAAGGACTAGAAAAGAAAAATTGAAAGCTTTAAAGCATCAGAGCAAAATACATATTTCATGTCATCGTGGTAAGTGCTGCATTATATTAGCAATTTAGCTATAGGATCAGTGACTTTTCTGTCCTTTATTGAATTTCTAATATCATAAGAAAGTTACTAATGTGATAAAAGTCTTAAAGTATTACTGACTTTCTATCATGCTTTTGAAGTGAATTTTTATAGTATTAGCAAAAACAGAGTTTCAGAATACCATATAAACTGACCAAAATGATAATAAAAAAGCTTTAAAAATCAATAATACAGTTTATTCAGCTGATCTATTTGAAGCTTCTCATATTTCATTTTCAGATCTTTCTCTCTTAGTGGCTCTTGCTCATTGATAAGAAGAGAAGTTGCAAAATCCCAACTTTCTCTGAAACAACATCTAGTTTTCAATAGATTATCTTGCTAAGAGAAGACTCTGAGAATTGCTAGTAGTCTTATTTGCAGAAAAGAATGATAAAGAATTTGCAGCACAGTAAATATTACTGCCAGCTTTAAAAGATACCTGACAAAAATAAAGTCTACTGAGTGTGCATGTATGTCGTGTACATGTATGTCGTGTACATGTATGTCATGTACATATGGAAAATTTCAGTTGTGACAGACTGTCGTGTATTATTTTGTTTTCTATAAATATAAAATTGAATATTAAAAATAGGGGAAAATGTTTACTTTTCTTGAGTCCTTGATACACAAAGTAATTGTTACTCTTTACCACCCATTCAGTTTTACTAATGTAAATCCATTATAGTTGTTTATAATAAAAATATAATGTAAATGGACCACAAAGACAGATTTTAAAACACACACATTCAAATTATTTTTGGTAGGTCAGCTTTTCCTTAGCAGGAATTCTGCATTATTTGAAAACAGAAAATTTTTAAAATTTGTTTGCTTATTGAGGATTTTTATACTCTCAAAAATTGCTACTTTGGATTGCTTACCGTTGAGTGCTACTTGTCCAAACACTTTTCTTTTGCACTCACTGCATAATTAAACACCAAAAATGTTTGGAAGATAATATTTTTGAAAGTTATTAATAACTTCTAGAAAAAAATACAAAACTTCAGCTCCATAACGTTGGGAAAATATCACAAAAATTGTTCCTGTTCCCTTGATTTGTTTCAGTGTTAGCCCACAAGCAGACATTGATGCCACTGGTGGAATGAGTAGAACGCCTATTATTTTCTTGACTCCTTTGTCACTTTATGTTTCTTCTTCACTACCTATAAACCATCAGATTGATTTTAATCTTCCACGAAATTGCTTTTTAACTATATTTATTTGCTTTGTGCATCCTCTCTTGGGACTATGACACTTTCACCTTAAGATCTATATTAGAACTTGATGGTTTTTCCACAATTCTTTAGAATTTAATAGTTTGAATTTGATTAAGAGAATGAGCATTGTGAAGACTGGCAACATATCTATTCGAGGAAGTCTTGAGTCAAGGACTTGGGTTCCTTCCGCTCTTACCATCTCCAGTTCCTTTGAGCCTTTATGGAGTACTCACATTGTGCTTATTCTGCCATGTACACTTGTTTTCCTTACTACAGGGTAAACTATAGTGGGAAAATTCTCTATAGACCATGACATTTGGAACATAATCCAATGTGACCCAAGAACTGTGGAAGCAATTTTAAAACATCTTAAAAAACTAATCCAATCATTTATTGCTAACATCACTGTTTCTCCCAGAAAACTGTCTTACCAAATCTAGTCTTTCATAGTTTTGTTCACAGGGCTTGTTTATTTGTTCAGATAAAAGTTATAGTGCCACATAGGCATCCTGTTAAAAATACAAATTCCAAATTTTATCATGGCAATGAGTTCCAGATAAATATCACACGAAACACTTATAGATTAACAAGTCAGGTTTATTATTCATAACCACAAAGAACATACTTCTTGGTGAACTGTGGGCAGTCTCAGTTCAGTTCAGTCGCTCAATTGTGTCCGACTTTTGCGACCCCGTGAGCCACAGCATGCCAGGCCTCCCTGTCCATCACCAACTGCCAGAGTTCACCCAAACCTATGTCCATTGAGTTGGTGATGCCATCTAACCATCTAATCCTCTGTCATCCGCTTCTCCTCCTGCCTTCAATCTTTCACAGCATCAGGATCTTTTCAAATGAGTCAACTCTTCACATCAGTTGGCCAAAGAATTGGAGTTTCAACTTCAACATCAGTCCTTCCAATGAACACCCAGGACTGATCTCCTTTAGAATGGACTGGTTGGATCTCCTTGCAGTCCAAGGGACTCTCAAGAGTCTTCTCCAACACCACAGTTCAAAAGCATCAATTCTTCAGCACTCAGCTTTCTTCACAGTCCAACTCTCACATCCATACATGAACACTGGAAAAACCATAGCCTTGACTAGACAGACCTTTGTTGACAAAGTAATGTCTCTGCTTTTGAATATGCTATCTATGTTGGTCATAACTTTCCTTCCAAGGAGTAAGCGTCTTAATTTCATGGCTGCAGTCACCATCTGCAGTGATTTTGGAGCCCCCAAAATAAAGTCTGACACTGTTTCCACTGTTTCCCCATCTATTTGCCATGAAGTGATGACACGGATGCCCTGATCTTGGTTTTCTGAATGCTGGGCTTTAAGCCAACTTTTTCAGTCTCATCAGTAATATCATATTGCATGAATCAAGGCAAGGTTTAGGGAAGTGGGGATTTGTTCCAGAATTGTATGACTTCAAGAATGCCAGTAAATCTGTGATTGTGTATAATTAAATCTTGAGTATTGGGAAGGAAGACTAGACAAGGGCAACGGTATAATTTATAAACAAGCTGCAGTGGGAGATGTTTGTTATTTTGTGCCTTGATAATATCCTTATTTTATTATTTGCATTCAGACATAATTACATAGTGATATTATTTTTGCTCTGATTCATCACGGTCAGAGTGACCTGTCTGATGTTGATGTTCTTTGAAATTATTTATGTTCAAGAGGAGACAATTCACACTTAGCTGTGAGTGACAGGACAGTTCATAGTAATACCAAAGCCTAGCTGATATTAACAGAGATCTTTTTTCTTTCTCAATAATTAGCATATTATTGTAATATATGTACTAGCAAACAAAACTTTCATTAAATTTATTTTGGACTTTGTATCACACACACAAAAAGAATTAGTGGAGACTACCTTAGATTTCTGGAATGATTTTTTTTCCCCAAAGTTATGTATAATACTCATTTTTTTTTCAAAGTAATCTAATGAATTGATAGAGGTACAGAATCAAAGGTAAGTAATTATTTTTCCTGGAACCTTAGTCACTATACATGTAAAATAAATCAATTATGCTCTTCATTTTACTAGAATTGTGTCATTGCTTTTCACAACAACAAAAACAGGCAACATACATAAAGCAACCTTCCATGTTTCTGAGTGAGACTAACTTAACAGTTTTTCATGCTATTTTATGACTTAATGCCAGAGACTTCTGACAGCTTGAGGCTTAATTTGCTGTACTTCTAATTTAGTATTCCAGAGGAGAGCGAGTTTTCAGATTCTTCAATGTGTGATCAACTGTAGCCCCTCTCAGAAAAATTATGTTATGGATACAGAAATATCATTGTGCACTTGTAACTGTCAATGTTAAGTGTTATTAGTTGTGTTGATTATAGATGCATTGACAAATCAAGTTCAGAACAGGGACTCAAGTGTGGAAACTTGATCGTCTCTACATGAGAATTCCATCACTGCAGTCCTGTTTTGGAAAAATAGATTAAAGTTTCATGAATGTGAAATTTGAAGCCATATTCCTAGAACCCTCAGTGAAGGACCTTTTAACTAATTTAATGAAAATGCTCCTTCTTATGGGCCTGAGGAATAAAGTTTTGGAAATTGCTAAGAAACTGCCTAAAGGCAAAAGAAAAGGCTGAGCCACAGTGAGATTATCATTTCCACAAGTTTAGCTTCAAAATGGAATCAGAGAACCAATAGTAATTTTATTTGCTTCGTAAATCTAGAAAGAAACCTGAGCTATTGTGCAGGATAGAAAACGACTATTCTCAGGCAACCAGGTTCCTTAAAGTCCCTAGTTCAGTCTCAGCAAGGAGGCTGACTTCCCAGTTATTTCTGTCATTTGTCCTGCCCAGCCTCCGCCACCCCACCCAAAATTACCAGGTAGGACTGAAGCAAAAGTGTTCAGACAGGAGGCGGAATTTACAGCTGATACCGAATGGAAAAAGGCAATTGGGTATTTTCTATGTACGGCCACTGCTGCAATTGCTAACTGTATTCTGCTCACAGAAGAAGCCAGGTGTCTCGGTACACGATGATATAGCCCCTGTTACTGGTCAATTAAGAGCTAACAGCAGCGCGGCTGAGATTGGCCTGTCCATCTGCAGCAGTCTGTCACTAACGCTAAAAGCCACTTATCCTAGGAAGGCAACCCTAAAATAACCTGAAGAATTAAGTATGAAATATAAACAGCAAAGGGCGATTTCAGGCAAGAGTTGCCCAGCAACAAAATCAATTTGACACTATCACACATTATTTCCTTTGTCCTAAAATTATTTCTATTTCATATAGCGGTTGAAGATAAATCTTATCTTAAATCTTTGGAAAACAATGGGAAATTATCTTTTCACAAGTAATACTGCGTTTGAAATAACTTACACTTTATTATTCATCAGAAAATTTTCAGATTTGCAAATGAGATAGACATTCTGATTTCCCAGACTTATTTCACGTTAAAGCATGCCAACAAAAAACAAACCAAGGCACTCAACTTCAACAGACTCAACAGTGTCTATTGTGTCATTCCAGATAATTTCTGGGGTAAATTATTACATGCCGTTTTGCTCATATTAATTAATTTATAAAGAAAGTTTCTTACTAGTTTAAAGACAAAAGGACCAACTAATTTACATATATTGATCTAATTAAACCTTTGGGAAGGTACTGTGTCTACTTCCATTTTACAGATAAGGAATCTCGTCTAAAAGAAGTGTTAGATTACTTGCCAAAGTTCACATAACTCATATTTGAACACAATCTCTGTTTGTAAGTTACTTTACAGTTCAGTAAGAATAGTATAAAATATGTAGTATAAAATATATAAATTTTAAAATGGTAGAAAAATAGTCATCAAGTTAACACAGGATAATTATATAGTTAATCCCCCTTACAAACTTACAATAATCATTCCCAGTTGATACAGGATAATTATGTAGTTAATTTCCTAACAAATGTTTATGTCAATAATATATATTGGAAAGGAAGCCAATCAAAGTGACTTATGGAGGAAATTCCGAATTTGTCTATGATATTTCATTTGTTTAAGGGTTTATTTGTCAGTGTTAGTAAATAATAGTTTACAGGAGGTTATCATAGGAGTAGTTTATTAACAATATGATCAGAGTAGTTTCCAATTTTTAGACCATAATACAAAATTACTAAATGAAAGAAAAAAAAAAAAAGAAAAATTATATTAGAAACTTAGTTAAATTCAATATAGTTGGGTTTTATGAATGGAAAAGACTAGAAAACTTATCTTCCTCTCCTCTTGATTATCTTAAAAACATTTCCCTTAAAAATTTGGTTAAAACCAAGATCTTTTATTCCATGAGACATGGTGTGCTATTGTGTGTTTTCATTATCTTCTCAATGTAAACATTCAAGTACATCATGACTATGAAAATAATTTTTAGAGTAGAAGTAACTAATCTTGATCTTCCTTTTTAAAAATGTCTATGGATTCTAAGAGACAGTTATTCTTCTCAGAGCTTAAAAGTTCTCATATTCATTTTCAAGAAAAAATTAAATGGCACTGAAGCTTGAAACCCAAACATTTCTTTGCTAAAAAATATTGTTTGAAAAACTGACAGCTATAAAAATAAGAGAAAAAGAACATTTAATACCCAAGATCATATAATCCTAGCAAATTCTTCAAGGAAATAACATAGTCTTCTCTTTTGCTATTTTCTCTCAGATTTGTACACTTTACATTGCTTTAATGGTTGAAAAATGCTTGGTAAATTTCTCTTCAGGAAATCTGTTTCAATCTTCAAATTTACATTTGACATTTAAAACTATCATTACAATTCTCATCACTGATGCATATCACGAGTTACACTATTTTATTTGCTTTAGCTTCATGCATATGAGAACATGCTGTTAAATTTAAAATATCAAGTTTACAATTCTTCCATCTCATCAGGTGAGCTATTTGAAGCAAAACTCCCTGTCAACAAAATATGATACATAAATCTGATGAGAGTGTTTTTCAGGTAAGTTACTATTGGATTATAGTTCTCAATTTAATATTTCAAAATATTTATAATCTTTCCTAACATTCTGGTTTCATGAGATCATTTGGCTTTTGTATGATGCGGGAAACCTAGCACTTATTTTTATTTGGAGGTAATTGTTTTTTGGAAAAAATGGTGGCTCTGCTAATGGGAAAAACTGCCTCTGGAAGTGGCGCACAGAGCTGCTGTACAGCGACATGAGCAGCAGAGCGCCTGATATTAGTGGGCGCATAGAGCTACTGTACAGCAACATGAGCAGTAGAACGCCTGACATTAGTGGCTGGTGATAGCATTCTTAAGGAAACTTCTTGTATATAGAAAAGGAAAATAGTAACTACACAATTAATTATCTTAAATTTTTATAGTGTATTTCTGGTCAGTTCATAGTAAATTTATGTGGCAAGTAATCCATCAGTATTTGCAAAATTAAATTGATATTATTATCTAAGCTGCAGTCAAAATCCCCAAACTACTGTAAGATTTCCAAAATATATAAAAGGCTTATTTTATTAGGTAGGTTGGACATATTTTGAACAGACATGTTCAAAGTCTTGAGATATGCTTAGTGTGTGAGGACCCTCTGCCAGTCAATCAGATTGTCTTTTTCCCACAAGATCTTGATCTCTACTGAACCTGACCTGTCTCTTGAGAAACTTATATGCAGGTCAGGAAGCAACAGTTAGAACTGGACAAGGAACAACAGACTGAGTCCAAATAGAAAAAGGATTATGTCAAGGCTAGATATTGTCACCCTGCTTAATTAACTTCTATGCAGAGTACATCATGAGAAACGCTGGACTGGAAGAAACACAAGCTGGAATCAAGATTGCTGGGAGAAATATCAATAAGCTCAGATATGCAGATGACACCACCCTTATGGCAGAAAGTGAAGAGGAACTAAAAAGCCTCTTGATGAAAGTGAAAGTGGAGGTGAAAAAGTTGGCTTAAAGTTCAACATTCAGAAAATGAAGATCATGGCATCTGGTCCCATCACTTCATGGCAAATAGATGGGAAAACAGGGAAAACAGTGCCAGACTTTACTTTTTATTTTGGGGGGCTCCAAAATCAGTGCAGATGGTGATTGCAGCTATGAAACTAAAAGGTGCTTGCTCCTTGGAAGAAAAGTTATGACCAATCTAGATAGTATATTCAAAAGCAGAGACATTACTTTGCCAACAAAGGTCTGTCTAGTCAAGGCTATGGTTTTTCCTGTGGTCATGTATGGATGTGAGAGTTGGACTGTGAAGAAAGCTGAGTGCCGAATAACTGACGCTCTTGAACTGTGGTGTTGGAGAAGAAGACTCTTGAGAGTCCTTTGGACTGCAAGGAGATCCAACCAGGCCATTCTAAAGGAGATCAGCCCTGGGATTTCTTTGGAAGGAATGATGCTAAAGCTGAAACTCAGTACTTTGGCCACCTCATGCAAAGAGTTGACTCATTGGAAAAGACTCTGATGCTGGGAGGAATTGGGGGCAGGAGGAGAAGGGGTCGACAGAGGATGAGATGGCTGGATGGCATCACGGACTCGATGGACGTGAGTCTGAGTGAACTGAACTCTGGGAGTTGGTGATGGACAGGGAGGCCTGGCGTGCTGCGATTCATGGGGTCGCAAAGAGTCTGACACGACTGAGCGACTGAACTGAACTGAACTGAACTGAAGATTACTCCTTCAAGTACTGCTTAAGGAGTAATCTGTCAGGTCTCCCACATCAAGAAGTGTTTAAATCTTAACCTGAAGAATCTCCAAGGAGAGATTAGGTCTCCAAGGAGATCCAGTCAATCCATCCTAAAGGAAGTCAGTCCTGAATATTCATTGGAAGGACTGATGCTGAAGCTGAAACTCCAATACTTTGGCCAGCTGATACAAAGAACTGACTCATTGCAAAAGACCTTGATGCTGGGAAAGATTGAAGGCAGGAGAAGGGAATGACAGAGGATGAGATAGTTGGATGGCATCATCGACTCAATAGACATGAGTTTGAGTAAACTCTAGGAGATGGTGATGGACAGGAGGCCTGGCATGCTGTGGCCCATGGGTCATAGAGAGTCGGACACAACTGAGCAGCTGAACTGAACTGAGGTAGAATCTAAAGAAATACTTAACTGTCTTAGTAAAATGATGTGGTAGCAATAATATATTTTTATCCAAACAAATTCACTGTTTAAAGCTGTATGTGTATATCATACAAAACATAATTGTGTGTGTGCTTATATCTCATTTGTGACCCAAGTAAGCAATTCCTAAGAATCCTTTTAAGGTAATAACAATACGTACTAAAATATGAACTGAAAGAGAAATATTCCCACATAGATAAGTTTATGCTTTCATTTGAAAGGTAGACTACATTGACTTGCTTAGATTGAAGATCAGGTCTGGCACAACTATTTCATCATTTAAACTGCCTCCAAATATCTAAATTGACTAATTTAAAAAATCACTGTAGGTAAAGTGGGGAAGCTATATTCCTTTAAAAAATGGCTTGTGAAATAACATGGAACATTGATTGCAGCAACAAGAGAACATGATACTGTTCTCATGAGGATAACGCCAAGTTCAATTTCACTAGAAAGTCAAAAATCACAAGAGAAATTAATGTTCTACTAGAAACTTTAACCAAACTACTTGTACCTTAAGTGGCACACCAAATACATTTGATCAAATGTAAGTAAACAGATTTCATCAGTATTAATTTTTTCCTACCTGAAGGAAAGACTTGAGGAAGATATCAGGAGGATCTTTTGAAATCTGAGTTTAAAGTAAGAGTTTTTTCCCTCTGAAATGGGATTTTGAACACTGGAAAAAATTGTGTTTACTTACTATATCAGTTGAATTATGAGTTTATTATGTGCACAATATATGAAAACCTTATTTATTCAGATAAATATTGTGCAATATTTCTTCATTTGAATGTAAATGTTGCTATTAATACATGTGCATATCCAACAATATATGTATCTGTAGGTAAATGTGTTTGTATAATGTCTTTGTGTGAGTGTATATTTTCCAGTTTCCATGTAGAACACGATGAGAAATAAAGTCTTTTTCTCCTGGTAGTGATACTTGCTACTAGTATACAAGAGTTTCCAAATATCCTGAATTTCTCTTTTTGCCATGGATGCCTTGATGTTTGCACAATGAAAAGCTAAGAGTTACTATTTTGTTCAACTTTTTAACTTCTGCAAAGATCCTCAAACAAATTTTTAAAACATTCCTTTTCTTTTACTTCATATTTTTAATATGTTTTGGGTTTTTGCCTTGTAAGTTAATAAGTTTCTGTTGTTATTTATATTTGCATTGTCTTGATGCTTTTTGGTAGTTTATTACATTCGATAGAGATATCAGTTGATTTCTTAATTAAGATGAGATTCATAAAAGTTACTTAAAGAAAATTATAACTAGATTCAAACTTATACTATTATTAGACGTTTAGAATATTATATGATTATCTTAGAAATACAATATTAAAATGTAATAAACTATTTTATTAAAAATATTAAATATAATTACCACTTGAAATAATCATAATAAAATGAAAATACAAAAAAATAAATGATACTATTTTTACATTCCTCAAGAGATTTAAATCTACCAAAAGTGAAGATATAAGCAACAAAAACAATGAAAACATTAAAATGAAAAAGCAAAACATCTCAGGGGCATATGTTATTTTTTCTGTTGTTAAGAGTTCTGTTATTTCTATGCCTTAATATTACTTTCTAACCTTAAACAGTGTTTACCATTTTTGTTGAAGTGATTTGATTACAGTATCTCGTTAGCTTTAGGGGCACAGACACACACACCAGCGTTCATTTCACGGCCGCTTCAGTGCCCTGGGAAGAACCCTGACAATGCATTCACAGGGCCATATGTTCCTGTAAGTTTTGTTGAAGCAAGACACTTTAACCCCAGCTTTAAACCACTGTTTCTTTCCACTCTAACTTCCCCTCGGTCTTACTTCTCTTTGAATCATGGTGTGTTGTGGCACTGTGAAAACTGTTTGGATCCAGCTAAGTGAAAGTTTTGGAAAATATTTAGTCTGAATTTTTAAAAGCTATAATTAGGTGGTTCCCGTTTCTCTTGTACAGGGGCAAGTTACTGCTAGCCGCCCACTGTGGGTATGGGCTCTAGGAATAGTTCTCCCGCGGCCCACAGTGCTGAATGCATAGCACTGTACTGTGTCTCAAAGGTCTAGGAGGTGTGGTGGGATGGATAAGTCCTGTGGTGCCTGGCATACGAGGGGTGGGATAGTAGGGGAGAGCTGGATGGGAGCCAGAAATCAGTCTGTGCAAAATACTTCCCAAAATCAATTGTATAAAATTTGGCTTACACCAAATTTATCAACACTTAGTCAAACTGAAGATCCTTCCTGGGTGGTACATAAGTATAAATGCTCCATATAATTTTTAATAGGATGTTAAAAATGTATGAGACACCAACTTGCTGCTGCTGCTGCTGAGTCGCTTCAGTTGTGTCCGACTCTGTGCGACCTCACAGACGGCAGCCCACCAGGCTCCCCGTCCCTGAGATTCTCCAGGCAAGAACACTGGAGTGGGTTGCCATTTCCTTCTCCAATGCATGAAAGTGAAAAGTGAAAGTGAAGTCGCTCAGTCGTGTCTGACTCTAGCGAGGTGAAGTCGCGACACCAACTTGGATCTGTATTAAAAATAGTACACGTGTCTATGTATATTATCACATGTTTTAGGTGTCCCAACAGTTGAGAATCAGAGAAGACAATGGCAACCCACTCCAGTACTCTTGCCTGGAAAGTCCCATGAATGGAGCAGCCTGGTGGGCTGCAGTCCATGGGGTCGCTAAGAGTCAGACATGACTGAGTGACATACTACTACTAATGAAACATTATTTGGTTACAAAAAGTGGCTAAATACTGATATGACATACAGCAACATAAATGAACCTTGAAGACGTTCTGCTATGAGAACAGACCAGACAGGAAAGGTCCCACAGGACACAATTGCATTTACGTGACACATACAGATGCAGCAAATCCACAGAGATGGAGCACAACCGTGGTTGTCTGGGCCTGGGAGTGGGAAGGAATGGGAAGTAACTGCTTAATAATACAGGGTTTCCTTTGATTTCCTTTTCAAATCGTGAAAGTATTTGGCTACTAGATAAGAGATGATTGTTATGTAACATAGTGGGTATATTAAATATTACTGAATTCTTCACTTTAAAAGGTTAATTTTATACTATGTGAACTTTGTCTCAATAAAATATACATCAACAACATCATCATATGAAGAATTAAAGAGCATGTTGCCAAAATAATCAGGAGAATATATTATAGTCATGTGAAAAGGACCTAATTAATAACATTAATTCATGTAATTCATTCAATTCAGTATGATACTCATTATTATTTTTTTATCATTTTAATTTATCTCCTTGTGATAAGCTGAATGATGACCCTCATAGATATAAAAATTAAAATCCCTGGAACTGCACAATTATCTTGCATGACAAAAGTGATTTTGCAGATGCAAGTAGTTAAGGATCTTCAGATGGAAAATTTTTTTCTTAGATTATTTAGGTAGGACCTAAATAATAGGGTTTTTGAAGGCAGAAAGTCTGGGAAAGATTGAAGGCAGGAGGAGAAGGGGATGACAGAAGTTGAGATGGCTGGATGGCATCACCGACTCGATGAACATGAGTTTGAGTGAACTCCGGGAGTTGGTGATGGACAGGGAGGCCTGGTGTGCTGCAGTTCATGGGGTCGCAAAGAGAGGGACAACTGAGAAACTGAACTGAACTGAACTGATACATGCACGTATGGATATGCATTGCAGGTAGATTCTTTACCAACTGAGCTATGAGGGAAGCTTATATATACATATATATAGGATATAGATAATATATACATAGGATATATATGCAATATAAAAACACATATATAAATCAGATTTTTCTCTAGAGCCTTTGAAGAAATCGTGGCCCTAATGACCCTTGACTTTAGCATGAAACTGATTTTGGACTTTTGTTCTCTGGAACTGTAAGAGAATGAAACTATCGTTTCAAGCCACTAAATTTGTGTAAATGTGTCACAACAACTATACAAAACGAATACACTCCTTAAAACATGCTTTTATTATGTTTTGTGATTTAATTTTTCTTTTCAAAATAAACATTTACTTTGTTCTACAATTTACATTACTAATTTTGTATACTTTTTCTCTAACGTGGCTTCACACATTAAGTTTCTGATCTCACAAAAGCTGACTGTAATTCTTGGTAGAGTTAAATAGATACTTTGAGAAAATCCATTCATATTCATCAATGTTTCCAATGAAGTTATTAGTGTACATATATGCTAAATGTCTTTTCATTGCCAGGCTGTGTGCTAGTAATGATGGGACGCAACACAGACGTGTGCGTGCGTGCATGTGTGTATGTTAAATTGGGTCAGTCAAGTCCGACTCTTTGCAACCCCATGACTGTAGCCTGCCAGGCTCCTCTGTCCATGGGGATTCTCCAGGCATGAATACTGGAGTGGATTGCCATTCCCTCCTCCAGGGGATCTTCCCCATCCAGGGATCAAACTCATATCTCTTGTGGCTCCTGCATGCAGGCACATTCTTTTCCATGGATCCACCAGAAACGACCAACACAGACCTAAGTTAGAAGAACTGGCTAGTGTGTTAGGTCTTGTGGAGGATACTAAGGGCACAAGCTGATCTGATAAGTGAGCTGGTAGTCCTATACTCTTTTGGGCAAGCTACATAAGTGTTTTAAGGCTGATTTTCTTTATCACAAAAATGTAGAAAGTAAGTTAAAAGTGATAGTAAATCTAACTTCTGTGTTCTCATTAAATATGTTTTATTATGTTAAACTCCAGAAAATATAGAAATCTAAAAAGATATTGTAATACCAAACATTGTTTATAGACTTTTTAACATAGTATGCCATTTTATTCCCTATTGAGTATCAAAAAAATCAAAGGATATAATATTTATAGCAATTTAAATTGGAATGTGGAATTCAGAATTAACAAGGGATTTTATAGATGGAGGAAGATATGAGAAAAGTACTTATTTCTGGAAAGGGACTCACACCTCGATTTATTGCTTTACTCCTGCGTGCTTAATTCTTTGTCAAAGTGAGACACTCCTTTTTCAAAAAGTGTACTGTACTCATCTTTGAAAAAAAGAATCACTCTCTTGCTCTTCATCTCTCAATTACTATATTTATCTCTGGTACTCTACAGAGAAAGGTAGGAGCAAGGACCCTGATAAGAATTATGCACGATAGCAAGATTTCTAGTGGTCACTGTTAAGAATTTCTATTTTAACATTTAATTAGAACCACTTGACATTTTCTTCACATTAAAAAAGGAAATAAATGAAAGCTAATGACACTAAAGGAGAATGATGCTTCTCGAATTAGTTCTTAATTTCTCTTTCATCAGAGTTACACTAATAAGCAAGCTTGAATAAGTTTCTGCTATGATGACTTTATCTGATGTTTCCCTTTCCAAGGGTAGCAATAGCAAAAGTGTGATTTGATCAATTAAAAAAATTTTTTTGAGAAAGTTTATTGCCATATATATGAGCTCTCTCGGAAGTTATATATACATATATACACACACACATATGTATATATTTATATAGGTGTGTATATATTTATAAAAACAAATGTGTATATACTCATATATATATAATTAGTATAAACTACCTTTCAGGGAAAGAGCTATTGTTATATTAATCAAAATTTACCTCATCCTTTATTTTCAGTCTTTATAAGTATACCAGTGTCTGAATTGACAGTAAACATTGTCATTAATATTTAAAATTTTACAAATTTTAACATATTGAGGGTAGAACCAACATGCTTTTGCTTTTTAGTAGAAAAATGGCTGCTGATTTAATGAATCTCAAATATTACCTTTTGTTAACCATTTTATAAAGTTTTACATGCCAAATGTGAGAACCTAGTGAAAACAATTTTAATTATTTTTAACTGAATTAAAAAAAGAAATTATTTCAATGTGTTTTTCATGTTATAAGCTATTTAATAGTGAGCTTTAATGAGCTGAATGGCTAATTGATGCTTCTTAAAATAGATGCGAGTTGAGATGTGCTTGTTTTCCTTTTTCTTTATGGGACTTGTAGAAATTATACAACTATTAAAACATGCCTATACCAAAGGAAAAGGCATATTTTATTAAAGAACAAAATAAATGTATACCATAAATTTTTAAAAAAATGAATGAATGTATGTGCATATGAGTCTGAGGAGTGTGTGTGTGTGTGTGTGTGTGTGTGTGTGTGTGTGTGTGCGCGCGTGTGCATGAACCTACTGGAGTGCTTTCTTCCAGGGCATCTTCCAAACCCAGGGACCAAATTCAAGTATCTTATGTCTCCTGCACTGGCAGGCAGTTTCTTGACCACAAGCGTTGCCTGGGAAGCCTGTATGTGTGTGTATATGTGTGTATGTAAAAGTTGCATTAAGTAATGGAGAGGAATTTTTCTTTTCTGAAAAAAAAAAAAAGTATTTCAATAAAACTTTAGGTCAAAGTATGAAAATCAGAACAGTAAATGTTTAGAGGAAATTGATTTTATGGTGTTGAAATAGTCAAATATTTCTTAAATAGGTCACACAACTCTACTTGTAAAAGCAAAATTATAAATTGAATCACAATAAACAAATAAATGCTTCTGTTCTTCAAAGTATTCATTTTGGAAATGGAAAGGCAAGTCATGAGCAAGGAGAGCTTTGAACAATACATATAACTCACAAAGGGTGAGTTTGTGAAAAGGCATCGTGGAAATCATAAGAAAAAGACAATTGAAAAGAAACAGGACAAATGTCATGACCAGACAGTTTACAAAAGAAAATTAAAAATGGCCAATAGATTTCTAAGATGCCATTACTATTATTCATTATGAAAGTTCCCACTAAAAATATACACCGCTGCTCACGCACCCAGAATAAATAAATTTTAAAAGATAGAAAGCATCAAACCTTAGTGAGACTGCAAAACAAGTTACATCACGGAAGTAAATGAAGTCACTCAGGAGAAGCTCACAGAAGTTTCTCATAGACTTGAGCACACACCCACCATATTACTCAGCAACTAAACTTCTAGTATACTTCCATATGCTTCCAACAAAAGCACACACAAATATTCACAAAAGTCTTTGATCAGACCACTACTTTAATCACAGCAGTGAAAATCTGAAAATCAGCGAAGCAGCTTATCTTGAGTAGAATGGAATACTACCCAGCAGTGAGAATGAATGACTGAAAACAACAAACCACGATATGAACGGATTTTACAAAAGAAGCCAGACACACACCAGGATTACTCTATTAAAACAAAGCGCAGAAGCAACAAACTACAAAACCAATTCATGTTCTCAGAAGTCACTACTAATGCTACTCTGGGAAGGAGGTAAGGAAATCTGAGATGCATTCTTAATCCATGTGCCGTCAACAACTGGTAAGTTTGATTTGTGGGGAAAAAAAATCATCAGGACTTATACTTCTGTGCATTTTACTGCACATATATTTTACTTCTATAAAAGTTAAATATGCATGTTATATTGCCTACATCAATTCCGATTTTCAGTCAAGTATAAGAGCCCTTAAAATACACATGCTCACTTTTTCCATGGCTCCTTCCTGTTATTTTCTCTATATTCCATATTTTTGGGCACCTATATACTCAGGTCCCCTATGTATCATAATGATACAATGTAAAAATTTCTATCTAGACATGACATTTTTGAATTTAAAGAAGCAAAACTCCTAACAAATGACTCTTCATGTGAGAGTCTATCCTGTATTGAAGTTGAGTGTTGTCTTTTTACTGGAAGTCAACATATGGTGAGAGACTAGTACATACAAAGTAAATTAAAAAATACAAACTGTGAATGGCAGACTTGAAATTGCTCAAAGGTATTTTCTAGATTAGATCATCAGTTTTAATATGATTCTCTCTTTTTTTTTTCCTCTCTGTCTCTCTTTCACTTGGGAAATGTGCATTGTTGTGAAACAAATGCTGAGCTCAGGAAATCCCTGGTAAAACATTGCCTACTTTCTAGCAAATGCTTTTTGACATTGTTCTCTGGCCCAGCTATTCTGAAAATATCTAAATATGTTTTGAATTGCTTATTATTTTAATTTGTCAGAAAACAGCATAATTATTCAGGTGGGCATAGAAGAGGTCACAAGTGTTCCTACTATATCACTTTATACTTTTTTTCTATGTTCTGCAAAGCTCCAAATTTGTACATAAAGAAATATCCTTACTTATATTAATGCACAATAGGTTTTTCCTGTCATGTATGGATGTGAGAGTTGGACTGTGAAGAAGGCTGAGTGCTGAAGAATTGATGCTTTTGAACTGTGGTGTTGGAGGAGACTCTTGAGAGTCCCTTGGGCTGCAAGGAGATCCAACCAGTCCATTCTGAAGGAGATCAACCCTGGGATTTCTTTGGAAGGAATGATGCTAAAGCTGAAACTTCAGTACTTTGGCCACCTCATGGGAAGAGTTGACTCACTGGAAAAGACTCTGATGCTGGGAGGGATTGGGGGCAGGAGGAGAAGGGGACGACAGAGGATGAGATGGCTGGATGGCACCATGGACTGGATGAATGTGGAGTCTGAGTGAACCCCGAGAGATGGTGATGAACAGGGAGGCCTGGCGTGCTGTGATTCATGGGATCGCGGAGAGTTGGACACGACTGAGCGACTGAACTGAGCTGAGCTGAACTGAACACACATTAGTTACTAGGGTTGAAAAATTGCATCCATGCTGAGCAGCTCAGAGTTGAAAAGATTTTCCTGGCCCCTGCTCTTCTGCCTATCCAGGCCACTATGATATTGTTTTCACCCTTCCAGTTTGGCCTACCTTGAATTCGGGAGTTACTCTTTTTCAGATACAACCAAACAGGTCAGCTCTGACTTTGGACTTAAAACACTCATGGTGTCTTTGATCTTAGATTAACTCCTAATGATGATCAGGTGACCTGAGAGGTCAAAGTATTGATATAACTGCCTCAGTTCAGTTCAGTCGCTCAGTCGTGTCCGACTCTTTGCATCCCCATGAATCGCAGCACGCCAGGCCTCCCTGTCCATCACCAACTCCCAGAGTTCACTCAGACTCATGTCCATTGAGTCAGTGATGCCATCCAGCCATCTCATCCTCTGTCGTCCCCTTCTCCTCCTGCCCCCAATCCCTCCCAGCATCAGAGTCTTTTCCAATGAGTCAACTCTTCGCATGAGGTGGCCAAAGTACTGGAGTTTCAGCTTTAGCATCAGTCCTTCCAGTGAACACCCAGGGCTTGTCTCCTTTAGGATGGAGTGGTTGGATCTCCTTGTAGTCCAAGGGACTCTCATGAGTCTGCCTAAATGACACAAAATGCTAAAATGCTAGTGTCAACATCCATAGCAATTTCTTATCACCATCCCCCCACCCCGCCAGGTGTTGATCATTCCTACTGGAGATTTACGAGCTGAATAACACGGCTTATTGTAAAGGTTCTCCTACTAGTGAACTGAACTCGACTCCAAAAGTAACTGGACATTGTGTGCTTTCATCTTTTTAAGTGTGCTTAGACTGCCACTGATAAGTGAACATAATTTCCTCTCCTTTTATTATATATTTTTCATCTGCTTTAAAATTTCACCCTGTTATATGTCTCTAAAAGAAGTTAACATTTACCGGGCACTCTGCTAGCTGTTTTGCTTCCCTTGACAGCCAGGCCAGAGTCTGCAGCAGACGTAAAATGAGGGCCCTGATGTGATCTTTGCTCCTCTTCACGTCAGGACCATCCTCACCATCACGGGTAACAAAACAAGTGTGATTCTGGGGGCGGAACACTCAATCCAGAGACTCACAGCTGTGTCACCTAAGAGCACATAACAGCTAGTCTTGTCTAAGTGTCTCAGTAATAGCATTTTCTGAATTTATGTCAAGTAACTCAGATACAGAAGAAAAAATATTTTTTTCATGAATTTCTATCAGTATTCAATACATTTCCTTTCTTTAAAAAATTAGCCGCTTTCTGTGGCAGCACTAGCTGTAGCGAGTAACGCCAAAGCAGGAGACACGAGATGCAGCTTCGATCCCTGCTCAGGAAGAGCCCCTGGAGGAGGGCACGGCAGCCCTCTGCAGTGTTCTTGCCTGGAAAGTCCTTTGGACAGAGGAGCCTGCTGGGGTACAGCCCACAGTGTCACAAAGAGTTGGACACAACTGATGTTGCTTAGCACGCAAGCATGCACGTAGCATATTTTCACATATTTCCTCTTTAAGTTTTTACTTGCTTATTAATACCAGATGTTTGGTCAGAAGCATTACAACTTGCTAGTTAAACTGTCCTTCAATTTAGTCTTTACAATATAAAAAATATACGTGAAGGTTCATGTCAGAAGAATTAAATTCATCCTTTTATCTAAAAATTAAATAGACCATACGACAAAAGATTTGCTAATAAATCAATGTGTGGACAGTGCTTTTCAGTTAAAATGAATTGGTACAGAAACCCCATTTTCATTTTTCAGTTCAGTTCACTTCAGTTCAGTCGCTCAGTCGTGTCCAACTCTGCAACCCCATGAATCGCAGCACGCCAGGCCTCCCTGTTCATCACCATCTCTTGGAGTTCACTCAGACTCACGTCCATTGTGTCCGTGATGTCATCCAGCCATGTCATCCTCTGTCGTCCCCTTCTCCTCCTGCCTCCAATCCCTCCCAGCATCAGAGTCTTTTCCAGTGAGTCAACTCTTCCCATGAGGTGGCCAAAGTACTGGAGTTTCAGCTTTAGCATCATTCCTTCCAAAGAAATCCCAGGGCTGATCTCCTTCAGAATAGACTGGTTGGATCTCCTTGCAGTCCAAGGGACTCTCAAGAGTCTTCGCCAACACCACGGTTCAAAAGCATCAATTCTTCAGCACTCAGCCTTCTTCACAGTCCAACTCTCACATTTATACATGACCACAGGAAAAACCATAGCTTGACTAGATGGATCTTAGTCGGCAAAGTAATGTCTCTACTTTTGAATATGCTATCTAGGTTGGTCATAACTTTCCTTCCAAGCAGTAAGCGTCTTTTAATTTCATGGCTGCAGTCACCATCTGCAGTGATTTTGGAGCCCCCAAAATAAAGTCTGCCACTGTTTCCACTGTTTCCCCATCTACTTCCCATGAAGTGATGGGACCGGATGCTATGATCTTTGTTTTCTGAATGTTGAGCTTTAAGCCTACTTTTTCACTCACCTCTTTCACTTTCATCAAGAGGTTTTTTAGCTCCTTTTCACTTTCCGTCATAACGGTGGTGTCATCTGCATATCTGAGGTTATTGATATTTCTCCCGGCAATCTTGATTCTTAATCCTACAAAAATTCTGGAAACTTTTCTAGGGTATCTGTGTTTATTTTTACTTTCATTGAAAGAAATCGAACCTGCTTTGTGATTCTCCCTTGATTCCAATGGGTGTTTTATTTTTACCGCACCATTATATGGTAGTGTGTATAGCTAAATGACCCATCTTGTGATTTCCTTAAGTGCTTGGGCTGGATCTTATTGGGGGTTAGCATAGGATGTGGCACATATATGTGTTTATGAATGAGTTCTAAATATAATAAACAGAGTTGGTTAAAGTTACCAGCTAGTGAATGGCAGAGATATTGTGTCAATTTGGTAATCCAACTGAAGTTTTAAACTCTTCACGGAAATATATTTCCACCTAACCCTGTACTTAGGCAGCAATTCAATTAGATAAGACCTCTGCCTTAAATGATACATACTGTCTATAACCTATAGCCAAATGACGATAGCAATGAGATAAATATCGGGAGGTATTCACTTCCCGATTGAGCAGATTAAGCATCCACGTTACCATTATCATTTTTAGTGGTAAACACACCAAACTCCTCCTGTTACTACATTTCCAAATATAAGTTGAATTATTTTTTAACTTTTCAGAAAATATGTGAAGAAAAAGCATTCTTTTATTATCAAAAATAAAAGTTGAATACCAACTGACTTGTAAGAATTTGAGGGTGAAAATTCAAATGGATTGAGGGAGAGGCTCAAAATGAATTAAGAAGTAAGTGCCTTAATAATGTCGATTTGTGAAGATAATTCAATGAGTAAACTAATTTTCTTCCCCAATAAAGTTAAAAAAGAAAGAAAATGGGGTAAAACAATTGTTGACTAGCTTGAGACAATAAAGTGTTGGTTGAATGAACCTTAATATTAATGCTGAATTCATAAGAATTTCTCCATTCAACTAATAATGGCATCAAAAAGACTAAGTTTTGCTCCTAAGCTTATACATTTTCGGAGTGATGTATTTTAAAATTGAATGTAGTTTTAAACTGTGTGTAATTTGAACTGTGCGGTAGAGTCACATATATTCATTTTATCCAGTAAGTCTTTCTGTAATTATCTGAATCATGACATCCTGCTTCTTATCTTCAAAAGCAGCAAAATCTACAAGTTATACCACAGAAGGTACAAATATGTGGAACCAAAGGGTATTGTATTTAAAGTATGAATCTAGTGCTTTTCATTAGAAGAAAACAGGACAGAAATCTAGATGGGAGAGGGTTTAACTTTCTGATCAAGGGTATCTGATGAAGGCTGTTTTCTAGAATTTTCCAACAATAGGGCCGAAGTGAATTTTACAAAGTCCAATCCTTTGTCCTTGAGGCAGAAGTATATGATTGAAGTAGATGAGATTCAGTACTGTTTGTTGGGAACCCCCTCCCCTGCCACTGCCCGCAGAGATCATCCCTAGCCTCCCTCATAACCTTTGAATCTTTTTCTTGTGGCTATTTAAAATGGTTGAAACACATATGGTATTCTGAAGCCTTGAGTTCCCTTTTAGGAGAAATGAACAAAAACTTCTGAAACAAATCAGCCCCCCGTTTAAAGATAACTTTGATTACAAGTCTAGAGATTACTATAAAGTAATCAAATAGGAGAGAACCACATAATTTCAATATTATAAAAAGTGAAATACTATTCATTAGCATACTTGAGTTAAAACTGCTCAAATAATGTTATTGTTAAAATGGCATATTCCCTTTCATAGGAAAGACCCACTATCTAGTGATTGGTAGAAAATGGTTGCAATTGTGTAGATGTTTTAGCACAGGGAGATCTTTGAAAGAAAAGAATTATACTCCTTTATTTCAGGAAATTTCCCTTCCATGTGTAGTAGGTCAGGGAAGGCAACTGTTTAACAGGAGGCAAAATGTTTAAAAATAACAACCAAAATCAAAATATTATGAAATTGCTATTTATAAAACTTACTGGTAGAGAATATAATAAAGGAGCTTCTATTTACATTGAGTCCTGATAAATGACAAATTTTTCTGAGACCCTGAGCTAAGATTATCTTTATCCCCAATATGTCAAACATATTACTCAGCCTCAAAATCAATATACCTTAACTAGTCTTTTTGTTTTTCTTTTCTAAGTTGTGATCCTATTGTACTTCTTCTAATTCCATATTTTTATGGATTACTCTCTTTTCCATAACACATACAAGTGTTAGAGACTTACTATATATTATGGCATACAGCTTTGCCAAAGGTATAGTATAGTAAACAGATTGAATATCTTAAATATATTGATTTTTGGAATTTTTAAAAATTCTGCTATAACATTCTTTATAATATTTGAAACTACCTTTAACAGACTTACTTTAGATACTTAGAATCCATAGATTTAATATGTAGAATCATATCATGCATTTGAAGTTTGCAAATATTTTTATTTTTTGCTTTTGGTATTTTTATGTTCATTTTCTTTAATTTATGGTATTTTAATAAAGCCCATTCTATTTGGATAATTTTGCTTTGCTTTTCTCATAATGACAAGATTGAAACATATATAAAGAGTATAAAACCTCATTCTATCCATCATTCATCATTAACCTCAACAATTTTCAAAATAAATATTTTGTATTTCCGCTTTCTATACAGTATTACATTATAGCAAATAAGAGGTGCTATATTATGTTCCCTGGAATACTCAATATTAAAAGAATTTTTAAAATAATAATAATAACTGATCATACTAGTTTCAAAATGATCTTTTCATGAAAACTGATAATGCCTAAATAACTCAATACATCAAGACAACATGATATACCTAGAACTGACAATGTTATCACAGCAAGAAATAAAAATCATTAAGCTACCTGGACAATTCTGAGAGGCAGATTTGTTATTATCATATCCTTTGAAATTATATTAGAAATACTGATAGAATTTGTGGACTTAATATATCTACTAAGCAGGCAGGAATATACTGTAGATTAGTTTCAGGAATTTATTGCATTTATACCATATTAATATTATTTCAGTCAGTTCAGTCGCTCAGTCATGTCCGACTCTTTGCGACCCCATGAATCGCAGCACGCCAGGCCTCTCTGTCCATCACCAACTCCTGGAGTTCACTTAGACTCACTTCCATCGAGTCCATGATGCCATCCAGCCATCTCATCCTCGGTCGTCCCCTTCTCCTCCTGCCCCCAATTCCTCCCAGCATCAGAGTCTTTTCCAGTGAGTCAGCTCTTCACATGAGGTGGCCAAAGTACTGGAGTTTCAGCTTTAGCATCATTCCTTCCAAAGAAATCCCAGGGCTGATCTCCTTCAGAATGGACTGGTTGGATCTCCTTGCAGTCCAAGGGACTCTCAAGAGTCTTCTCCAGAACCACAGTTCAAAAGCATCAATTCTTCAGTGCTCAGCCTTCTTCACAGTCCAACTCTCAGATCCATACATGACCACAGGAAAAACCATAGCTTTGACTAGACGGACCTTAGTTGGCAAAGTAATGTCTCTGCTTTTGAATATGCTGTCTAGGTTGGTCATAACTTTTCTTCCAAGGAGTAGGCGTCTTTTAATTTCATGGCTGCAGTCACCATCTGCAGTGATTTTGGAGCCCCCAAAAATAAAGTCTGCCACTGTTTCCCCATCTATTTCCCATGAAGTGATGGGACCAGATGCCATGATCTTCATTTTCTGAATGTTGAGCTTTAAGCCAACTTTTTCACTCTCCTCTTTCACTTTTGTCAAGAGGCTTTTTAGTTCCTCTCCACTTTCTGCCGTAAGGGTGGTGTCATAATATTATTTAGATAAAAATTAATAAGTAATTAATGTTGATAAATATGTCTTTACTTATATAAATTTGGGGAAACCCCTAGCAATTTATCATTAAGGAATAGAGGAAGTTTAAAATTTTATGGCATAGAGAAATTAAAGCAAAATAGCTTTCAAGAACTATCCTAGAGAGAAAACTAAAATTTTAACAATTTAGAAGAATTTTTGTATATAATTAGCTTATACTAAGACAACTAATTAGACAGAAAAAACAAACCTATAAAACATATCTTGAACAATAAAGACAACATTAAACAATATTTTTTAAATAGCAGTTTTGGATAATTTCTAAGAAAGTATTGAAAACTAATAATTCTCAATCTTCTTTGAGCAGATACTCTAGTGTTCCATTTATTCCTCTTGCTTTTGCATTGACACAGCTCACCCTAGGCAACACCTTTCACCACTCTCACTGATGTTCAAATATAGTCAGGAAGTCAGGTCCATAAATCCCATGTCAGTAAGGTGGAATATCCTCGAGGGTATATAAACCTTAGTAATGCTGTATGGAAGTGATATTATCATGCAAATTTTGAACAAAGTAAAAATAAAACCCAATTAAAACAAGTTTATTAATGTGTTGGGAATGTAACATCAGCAACATTGATAATTTCAGTATAATTTCACAACAGGGATTATAAATGACTAGCAATGTAGACTCAGTGCAATGACATTGAAGGGAGGTATTTCTATATACTGCACCTAGTATCATGAACCAACATACCACATATTCTCAGTTCCATTGTTTAAAGTGTCTAAAAAATACTCTTAATAAAATTACCTGTGAATCTATGCTGGTTTTTAGGAAAGTGAGTTATGTCTGACCAAGCTTTCTTTCTAAAAGCAATTATGAAAAATGTCCTGGAATTTTAAAACAACCAGTACCTTAAAGTACGTTGCTTTCTGTAAAGCTTTTGATAGCCATCCCCTTCCCGCTTTAATTAGGCATATTCAAGAAAGCTATTTCTACAGTCTCTTTCAATGAAGTTTTGCTTTGAGGACTGTAAGGAAAATCCATGAAAAAGATGAAATACTGACTCAGTGATTGGCCTAATCTGACACAGTGGCATCTTTTCCATTTATCATCTCTCTTTTTTTTTTTTTTAATTCAGACATTGCAGATAGAACAATTTGTGAAAAATTAAGATACTCCTAGGTATCATAGGAAATTTATAAAAATTTTGTTCCTAGCTTACTCATATCATTTTTGGCATACTGAAATTTAAAGGCGTATTTTAACTCTAATTCTAATGAAAAGAAAGCAAAGTTTTATATAAAACTAGTAATAATCTAAGTTCTAATCCATATGTGCATATAAACTCTTTATACATTATCTATACTATAAATTTATTCGATCTGAGCTTAAAGCTAAACATTCAGAAAACAGATCATGGCATCCGGTCCCATCACTTCATGGGAAATAGATGGGGAAACAGTGGAAGCAGTGGCTGATTTTATTTTGGGGGCTCCAAAATCACTACAGATGGTGACTGCAGCCATGAAATTAAAAGACACTTACTCCTTGGAAGGAAAATTATGACCAACCTAGATAGTACATTAAAAAGCAGAGACATTACTCTGCCACCAAAGGTCTGTCTAGTCAAGGCTATGGTTTTTCCTGTGGTCATATATGGATGTCAGAGTTGGACTATAAAGAAATCTGAGCACTGAAGAATTGATGCTTTTGAACTGTGGTGTTGGAAAAGACTCTTGAGAGTCCCTTGGACTGCAAGGAGATCCAACCAGTCCATCCTAACGGAGATCAGTCCTAAGTGTTCATTGGAAGGACTGATGTTGAAGCTGAAACTCCAATACTTTGGCCAACTGATGTGAAGAGCTGACTCATTGGAAAAGACTCTGATGCTGGGAAAGATTGAAGGCTGAGGACAAGGGGATGACAGAGGATGAGATGGTTGGATGGCATCACCGACTCAATGGACATGAGTTTGGGTGGACTCCAGGAGTTGGTGATGGACAGGGAGGCCTGACGTGCTGCAGCTCATCGGGTCACAAAGAGTCGGACTGAGCGACTTGACTGATATTATACATAGGATACAATGCATGACATACAAAACTTCAAACCTTATTTTCTAGATGCAAACCTAAAAAATTAGGGAATTAAGTAACTTTCTCAATATTATATCCAACTTAAGTGGCAGACATGTATATAATATCCTACTTTGTTTAACTTACTTCCCACAGTATCTCCTTCAGTGTATTCAAGATTGGACTAATCTTTAGGACAAAGAAAATGAACAGGTTTCAAAGTTGTCTGCAATTTCGATTTTTTTTTGTTTCTTTGTTTCTTAAAAAGAATGAAAGGACCTACAAAACTCAGTTCATTATTTTGCTGTAACAGTATTTTTCAATGTTATTTTATTTTATTTTTAATGCCAATATGCTTGGACATAGAGAAGGCAAAAACACAAGGATCCAAATGGATGAAAAACAACAGTACCCACAGGAACTGATAGGCTGGACCGGATCTATTTTCTTTCACTAATGAAAATGAAAGGTTTAATTAGCTTATCTGGCAAAACTATTTGAAGTGAAGAATCTTTGCTACAAAGAAAGCAAATCTCATTTAGAACCTCCTCTGCCAACCAATATAGGTCCTGTGCTGGCGTGCAGCCGTAGCACCCCAGAGGAAAGCTGTCTAAATCCTCAGGGGACAGTGGTCACGCAGAGTCCGCTGGGAGTCCTCTGGCCTCCCTGCAGGCCCTCTTCCTAGCCAGCAGCTGAAGAGTGGCTGAGCGCGCAGCAAGGGTGGGTGCTCCAGGACCTGTCCCAGCCCCGCCCACGTTTGCTCTGACTGACCCCTGCCCAGGCACACGTGCCGTTACGTGATGTGAAAGCCCCCGCTGGTGTCAGCACAGATCGCATTATCTCAGAGGAACACAGCCAACGAAAACGGAAATATTTGACCGATCGTTGGAAAACACAAGGCCATTTACATAGACCAGCAAAGGAAACGAAATTTAAACAGTCTTTATGACCTTACAGACTTTTCCTATGCACTAAATTAAAGGATAATTTTGCATGGGAAAGTATGTAAAGCATATATAACAGAAAACAAATTTCATAGCTTTAATATAAAAGTAATTGAGTATACAAATATAGAAAACTGGAAAATATATAACAGTTGACTGAACAACCCAAGTAAGCAAGAAATACTTTTTATAGTCTAATTTTTCAATTAATCAGGAAAATCAAAATTACTATGACAGTATATATTTCTCAGCAAAGATTTTAGCATAATTGATCTCATAAATAGTAAAATCTTCCAATTTTTAAGAGTCTCAACCATTTTTCTCACAAATACAGTAAGATACTTAACAGCCATATATGTCATATAATATTTCTTGATAATTATACTGAAGTTACTTGTATTTTGAAGAGATTTTGTATATTGCTAATTGTTGAGTGTTATGCTAATTAATATTATACCACATAAATCACTATTTAAATATTATTACTTATTAAACTATTAGACTACACAAGTGAACTAATCAAAAAAATCTCAATTGCTGGACAAGATGTGGCTCTTAATATCCTTTTCAAAATTAAGGGACAGTCTCAAGACTAACTTGCTCAGTTGTGTCCGACTCTTTGCGACCCCATGGACCGCAGCCTACCAGGCTCCCCTGTTCACGGGATTTTCCAGGCAAGAGTACTGGAGCCATTTCCTTCTCCAGTGGATCTTCCCAACCCAGGGATCGAACTCGGGTCTTCCGCATTGTAGACAGACACTTTACTGTCTGAGCCACGAGGGAAGTCATATAAATCACTATTTAAATATTATTACTTGTTAAACTATTAGACTACACAAGTGAACTAATCAAAAAAATCTCAATTGCTGGACAAGTTATGGTTCTTAATATCCTTTTCAAAATTAAGGGACAGTCTCAAGACTAATTTGATGCTAATTGTGATAATTAGGGTTAAATATTTCTTTCCTTAATTCCAATTTTATGTTTATGTTATACTAGTCTTATATTTTATTATATATATATTTATTTTACTTTTCTTACATCTTTTTGGGAAAATGTGCTATATATATATATTTATATATAACCATATATATTAAATTAGGATAGGTCTTAAATATTCTAACTTTTAAGATCGATTAGGTGGTCAATCAGGTTTTGCCTTTAGATTATTATTAAATAGATTTTAATGAAGACTTTTTAAGATCTTTTGCTATATCTTCTAATACTTTTCAATGGTGTGCTACTATATAAATATGCTGTTTAAAAATTATAATTGAATTTCTCTTGGCAATAGGGGTGTGAATCAGTCATATTTGAACCACAAATCATGCATTTCTTAAAAGCCTTTTTAAAAAATTATGCTTCTAAAAAGGTTTTCAATGGAAGTATGCATCAATTTATAATTAATCAAAACTACAACAAATTAAAATGCTGATTGTGAAGGCAAAATGACAGTAATCTATAGTTTTAATCAAGAATAGCAGCAGTTGAAAACCATAGCCATCTCAAGACAAAATTTTTATGAAAAGCAAAAACCACAAATGATTTCTTACTTGAATTAAAAGTGAGTCATAAAAGTGCATTCCTATTACATATTTACTAAACTTTGGTGGTTATTAATCTTTATTTAATAATTTACAAGTTCTTTGTACATAAACACAAAACTATGTGGACTTTTCTGTCATACTTTCTACAAAAATAAATTGAAAATAAATACTCAGGGTTAAGCTCAGTGACCTAAGCGTAGAGCACTTGTTAGTCCAGGCTGGGATCATGTCACAGAAATGAAGAAAGTGAAAGTCTCTCAGTCATGGCTGACTCTTTGCAATCCCATGGACTATAGAGTCCATGGAATTCTCTAGGCCAGAATATTGGAGTAGGTAGCTTTCCCTTCTCCAGGGGATTTTCCCAAATGAGGAGAAAGAGACAAAACAAACAAAGGAAGCAAGTAACAAAGCAAAACTAAACACTAATTCAAAGCTCCTGCCGTCCGCATACTCCTGCACTCATTCATTTATCTTTGATTTACAATATTGTCTTAGTTTCAAGGATGCAACGTGGTGATTTGATGTTTTAATGGTTTATGATCCATTTAAAGTCAATGGGGGAACAATGGCTCTCTGTCCCTGGCTGTATGATATGCCCCTGCTGCTTGTCTATTTTTATACATAGTAGTTCATATCTCTTAATCTCATACTCTTATATCACCTCTCCCTCTTTTCCTCTCCCACTGGTCACCACTAGCTTGCTCTCTATGTTCGTGACTCTATTTCTGTTGCGTTATATCAATTCCTGTGTCTTATTCTTTGATTCTAAATGCAAATGATAAGAGTATTTGTTTTCCTCTGACTTATTTCATTAAACAATACTGTGTGGGTCCATCCACATCATTGCAAATGGAAGAATTTCATTTTTTTAGTGGCTGATTAATGTCCAAGTGTAGGTATACACCACACCTTTATTCACTCATCTGTTGATGGAAAGTTCGGTTGGTTCCATCTATCCCCACTGTAAACAATGCTTCTATGAACATTGGGGTACATATATCTTTTCAAATTAGTTCTTTCAGTACCTTCAGATGTATACCCAGGAATGGGACTGTTGGATCATATGGTAGTTCTGTTTTTCATTCTTTGAGAAGCACTTACGTTGTTTTTGATCGCGGCTTCACTAATGTACTTTCTCACCAACAGTGTATGAGAATTCTTTTTCTCTGCATTCTTGCCAAAAATTGTTATCAGTAGAATTTTGATGAAGGTCATTCTGACAGTTGGAAGCTGATGTCTCATGGTCTTGATTTTTGCTTTTCTAAAGAGCAATTTAAGTTTAATTCCTATATATTAATGTCATTAATTGAGCATTTTTCATTCTAGAGAGAAAAATGTAATTACATTTTTAGCTGTTTTTACTAGATGGTACTGACTGAAGACTTTAGAGGGAAAGTGTAGACGTTTGAGGAGCCCAGACAATATGCTGCTGTCATGAATTAATTAGCATAATGTTTAAATGATATGAATTGCCTCAGTTCAAATGTCATTGCCTCAGATGTCATACTAATTGTTACCTTATCTCTTTAAATCTTTATTTCCTCAGTTTTGGGGAATGACAATAATTTTCATCTCCTAGAACTTCTGTGAAGATTAAATGGTATAACACATGCATATTACTTTACATGATATGAAAGAAAGTGAAAGTGAAATCTGCTCAGTCGCGTCCGACTCTTTGCGACCCTATGGACTATACAGTCCATGGAATTCTCCAGGCCAGAATACTGGAGTGGGTAGCCTTTCCCTTCTCCACGGGAGCTTCCCCACCCAGGAATCAAACTGGATCTCCTGCATTGCAGGCTGATTCTTTACCAACTGAGCTACCAGGGAATCCCTTTACATGATATACGACACATTTAAAGACTCAATTATTTTTCACTCTTTAATGGCTAAGTAATGTTCCATTGTATATGTGCACCACACCTTTATCCAATCCTTTGTCAATGGATATTTAAGTTGCCTCCATGTCTTGGCTGTTGTAAACGGTGCTGCAGTAAACACTGAATGTATGTATTTTTCTGAACTTTGTTTTTCTCCAGGTATATGCCCAGAAGTGGCGTTGCAAGATCATATGTTAGCTCTATTTTTTTAAGGAATCTCTACACTGTTATTCAGAACCCTGAAGGATGATGCTGTCAAAGTGTTGCAGTCAATATGTCAGCAAATGTGGAAGACCCATCAGTGGTCACAGGACTGGAAAATGTTAATCCACATCCCAATTCCCATGAAAGGTAGTACTAAAGAAAGTTCTAACCATTGGACAACTGCCCTCATCTCCCATGCTAGTAAAGTCATACTTAAATCTTGCATTCTAGGCTTTAGCATTACACAGACCAAGAACTTCCAGATGTCCAAGGTGGATTTAAAAGGGAAGAGGAAGCAGAGATCAAATTGCCAACATTCACTGGATAACAGAGAAAGCAAGGGAACTCCAGAAAAACATCTAGCTCTGTTTCATTGATTATGCTAAAGCCTTTGACTGTGTGGATCATAATATACTGTGAAAAGCTCTTAAAGAGTTGGGAATACCAGACCATCTTACCTGTCTCCTGAGAAACCTGCATGCATATAAAGAAGTAGCAGTTGTTCCTGAATGGAACAACAGATTGGTTCAAGACTGAGAAAGGAGTATGATAGAGCTGTCGTCTGTCACCCTGTTTATTGAACCTGTAGGCTGAGCACATCATGAGAAATACTGGGCTGAATGGGTTACAAGCTGGAGTCAAGATTAGTTAGAGAAACATCAACAAACTCAGATATGCAGATAACCTCACTCTAAAGGCAGACAGTGAAGAGGAACTAAAGAGCCTCTTGATGATGGTGAAGGAGGAGAGTGAAAGAGCCAGTTTAAAACCTAATATTTTTTAAAAATCACTAAGATCATGGCATCTGGCCCCATTACTTCATGGCAAATATAAGGGGAAAAGTGAAAGTAGTGACAGATTTCCTCTTTTCTGGCTCTAAAATGACTGGATGGTGACTGCAGCCATGAAAGCAAAAGACGATTGCTTCTGGGCAGGAAAGCTATGATAAAACTAGACAGCGTGTTGTAAAGCAGATATTACTCTGCTGACAAAGGTCTGTATAGTTAAGGCTGTGGTCTTCCCAGTGGTCACGTTTAGTTATGAGAGCTGGACCATAAAGAAGGCAGAGCGCCAAAGAATTGATGCCTTTGAAATGTGGTGAAGGAGAAGACTTCTGAGAGTCCCTTGGCCAGCAAGGAGATCAAACCAGTGGATCTTAAGGTAAATCAACCCAGAATACTATTGGAAGGACTGATGCTGAAGCTGAAGCTCCAGTATTTTGGTCCAGATGGGAAGAGCTGACTCACTGGGAAATCCTTTATGCTGAGCAAGACTGAGGGCAGAAGAAGAGGGCATCACAGGATGAGGTGGCTGGATGGCATCACTATGCAGTGGACATGAAGGTGGGCAAACACTTGGAGCTGGTGAGGGACAGGGGAACCTGGCACGCTGCAGTCCATGGTGTCACGAAGAGTCGGCCGTGAGGGGGTGACTGAACAACAGTCACATACTGTGTTGCATTGTGGTTGTACCAGTTTATGTTCCCACCAACAGTGTTGGAGGTTTCCCTGTCATCACACACTCTCAAGCATTAATTGATTGTGGATTTTTTTTTCTTTTGATGATAATCATTCTGACTAATGTGAGGTGAGGCCTCATTGTAGTTTTGATTTGCATTTCTCTAATAATTAAAGATGTTAAACATCTTTTCATGTGTCTGCTTGCCATCTGTATGACTTTTTCAGAGAATGTCTACTTAGGTCTTCTGTCTACTTTTTGATCAGATTGTTTGTTTTGATGATATTCAGCGACATATGCTGTTTGCAAATTTTGGTAACAGTAATCCCTTGTTAGGCATGTCATTTGTAAATATTTTCCCCCATTTTGTGGATTACATTTTCATTTTGTTTATGGTTTCCTTTGATGTGCAAAAGTGTTTAAGTTTAATTAGATCTCATTTTTTTATTGTTGTCTTTATTTCCATTATTCTAGGAGACAAATTGAAAAAGATATTCCTGTGATTTATGACAGGGTGTGTTCTGCTTATGTTTTCCTATAAGAATTTTATATTGTCTGTTCTCACATTTAGCTTTTTAATCCATTTTGACTATGTTTGCATATGATGTTAAATAATGTCCTGATTCCTTTAAAAAGTGTAGCTTTCCAGTTTTCCTGGCACAACTTTTTGTGTTTCCCCATTGTATAGATTTCCTTTATTTTGGATTTATTTTGAGACTTTCTATACTGATACACTGATCTATATTTCTATTTTTTGTGCCAGTACCATACTGTTTTGATAACCATGGCTTTGTCATATAGTCTGAGGTCAAGGAGCCTGATTCTTTCTTTGTCAGGATTGCTTTAGCTATTTAGGAACTTTGTGTCTCCACAAACTCTCATTCATATTTGATGGAGAAATAAAAAGCCTTATAGAAAAGCAAAAGCTAAGAGAATTCAGCACCATCTGACTAGCTTTGGAACAGATGCTAACAGAACTTCTCTAGCCAGAAAAGAGACCAGTGACTTGTGTGTGTGTGTGTGTGTGTGTGTGTGTGTGTGTGTGTATGTGTGTGTGTGTGTGTAGACTCCTATATCAAAACATCAGGGAAGAAACAAACTCCAAAACTACAATAAATACACACAAACACAAAAGAAATAGCAACCCAAATACAGCACTAAAAATGGTCACCAAACCAAAAGAGAAGAGAAGGGGAAAGGAAGCAAAAGATCTAAAAAGCAAACCCAAAATAACTAAGAAAATGGCATTAGGAGCATACATATTGCTAATTACCTTAAATGTAAATGGATTAAATGCTCCAAAAAAAAAAAAAATGCACACACTGACTGAATGGATACTGAAACAAGATCCTTATATATATATATATATATATGCTGTCTGCATGAGACCCACTGAGAACTAGTGACACATACAAACTGAAAGTGAGGAGATGGAGGAAGGTATCCCATGCAAATGGGAATCAAAGGAAAGCTGGAGAAGCATCATTCATCTCATTAGATGCAGAAAGCTTTTGACATAATTCAATGTCCATTTTTTATAAAAACTCTCCAGAATATGGGCACAGAGAGAACATATCTCAACATAATAAAAGCCATATATGACAAGCCTACAGCTACATTATACACAACAGTGAAAAGCTGAAAGATCAGGAGCAAGATAAGGAGGTGAACTCACCATTATTATTCAACAGAACTTTTAAGTCCTAGATACAGCAGTCAAAGAAGGAATTGTAAATAAACAAAAGGAATCCAAAGAAGAAAGAAGTGAAACTGTCACTGTTTGCAGATGATGTGATATTTTACATAGAAAATACTAAAGATGCTACCAGAAAACTACTAGGGCTCATCAATGAGTTAGGTAAAACTGTAAGTTACAAAATTATCCCACAAAAGTCTGTTACATTTCTATACACTAACAACAAAAGATTAAAATGAGAAATTCAAGGAACAATCTCCCTGTCACCACTTTAAATATATATCATGCCACGCCTTTCTGGTCTGCAGAGTTTCTGCTGAGAAATCAGCTGACAACCTTATGGGAGTACCTTTGTATGTCATTTGTCATTTTCCCATGTTGCTTTTAATATTTAATATAGTTAATATTTTTTCTTTGTCTTTAATTTTTGTCAATGATTATTATGTACATTACTGAGTATTATTTGATATTACTCAGCCATTAAAAGAGATAAAATCATGCAATTTACAACAGCATGGATAAACTTTGAGACAGTCATACTGAGTGAAGTAAGTCAGACAGAGAAAGGAAAGTGTCATGAAATCACTTATGTGCAGAATCAAAAAAAATGATACAAATGAATTTATCTACGATATAGAAACAGACTTACAGTCTTAGAGGGCAAACAGGATTACTAACGGGGAGAATGGAGGGATAGGTAGGGAGCTTGGGATTGACATGACACACTGCTATATTTAAAATGGATAATCATTAAGGACCTACTGTATAGTACAGTGAACTCAGCTCAATATCATGTAACAATCCAAATGGGAAAATAAATTGAAAATAAATAGATACATGTCGATGTATACCTGAATCACTTTGCTGTACACCTGAAACTAACACAATATTGTTAATTAATTATACTCCAATATATAATGAAAAGTTTAAAAATATTTTTCATTATCATTAATCATTATTATCTGTAGCACTGTACATATTTTCTACCAGAGTGTGAAAAAAAGAAATTGGAAAAACTCTCTAAAGTTTCCATAGTAAAATACTGAATATATCCTTCTGCTTCTTCCAAAATCTTTTTGTTTTAAACCTCATGCCACATTAGAAAGTTGATATCTCGTACAAATTGAATTTGATTCTGCCCTTGTTTTAGCGTTCATAACAAAGATACTAACATGTTTCTTCAATGATAAGAGATGTTAATCTCTCATAGAATTGTTGATATTTCAAAAGCATTTCTAGTGGTTTTATATAATCTATGAACAAGATTTTAGCACACAAATGCCAGACAGATAAATAAATGCAAAGTACCACTTTTTCTCTTTCTTATTCTCTCCCATGCATACATATACGTTTTTAAATATTTTGATAAAAGTCTACATCAAGTCCAAGAAATATAAGTATGTAAATTGAATCCTATGATAATAATTTATTTTCATATTATATAATTTCTCACAAAATGAATGAATCTATGTTTCTATTGTAAATTAAATGCTTGGAAGTATGTGCTTAGAATACTGCTTTGTCCAGACAGTATTTTACTGGGATTTATTTCTCTGTAAGTCTACAAATAGCATGTTTTCAAATATATTGTTAGCATTTAATTTGGATAAAGTTTTATATTCATGGTGGTTTCCTTCCTAAGGTGGGAATAGTCAGTGTAATACATTTTCTATACATCAATAACATTTGATAATTTGGATGCATAAAAGAGTAGGCATAAAGTTTGGTAGGAATATCCGTGAGAGGAGACTACTTTTCCTTGGAAAGAGGCAACTAAATTTTATTTCACAGAGACTATATATTAAATTTTGTAATTAAAAGTTAATTGACCAAAATATCCCTTTATTATTAAAATGGAAAATAATGCTTTAGTTATTTCCAACCCTTATGAACTATATAGATTACTCATTACAAATTTAACTAAAAAGTAAAAATCTTTTGAGAGCAGTATAAAAATTTGGAAGCATAATTATAAAACATAGGGTGGGTTTTATATAATTATATAATCTCATTCAGATTACAGGAAATTGCACTTTTCCTCTAGTTTATGAACAATGGCAGAGACTGCTAAGTAGATATGGTGTCAGTGGTCACTGGCTTCTTACATTGCCAGGTGATGGTCAAGTAACGGACTGCTTCAGTGCTTGTTGTATGCTGCTAAGTCGCTTCAGTCATGTCCGACTCTGTGCGACCCCATAGACGGCAGCCCACCAGGCTCCGCCGTCCCTGGGATTCTCCAGACAAGAACACTGGAGTGGGTTGCCATTTCCTTCTCCAATGCATGAAAGTGAAAGGTGAAAGTGAAGTCGCTCAGTCGAGTCCAACTCTTAGCAACCCCATGGACTGCAGCCCACCAGACTCCTCTGTCCATAGGATTTTCCAGGGCCAGAGTACTGGAGTGGGGGTCACAGGCACTGCCTAAAAATAAAAAAAATATGTAGAGAGAGAGACACTCAACTATGAGGATTGCTTAGTAGAGCTGCTGAAATTCAGCCTCTGTACACTGATGGCAGATTAAATCTCAGAGACGGAGTTTTGGGTGAAGTAGAAAGAAGTAGCTTTATTACTTTGTCAGGCAAAGGGAGCCATAGAGGGCTAATGTTCTCAAAACTGTGAGTCCCAACCTGGAGGGGGTGGTAAGGAGTCTTACAGAAAAGGTTCAAAGAGCAGAGCGTAATCAGTTTGTGGACATTCTTCTGATTAGTTTTTGGTGAGGGAATTGAGAGTCAGCGTCATCAACCTCCAGGCCAGTCAGGCTAGGGTCTGTGATACTGCTGTCAGCAGTTTTCATCTGCTGGGCTCTGCTTCCTGTAAAAACAACTTAAGAGCATGTGTCAGGCATTCATCTGTATCTTTCAGGTGATTGCGAGCTCCGTGATTACTCTGTGTGGCAGATTTGTAGTCTAAAATGAGTACCAGTTCGCCCGTCCCAACCGTCACTCTGTTTCTACATCTTCACACTTTCCCATCATTAACTCTTGAATCAGCCTTTTACTTCAAAAGACAAGAGCTCAGGGCCTTGCACATGGTTTTGGTAGCTCTGAAGTGGAATCTAAAAATGTATATACTTTACTCCTATATCAGCCCTTCTTAAAAAAAATCGCAAACAGTCCAACATGTTCTTATGTGTTCTTTATTAACATACAAGAAACCTAGAACCCAAAGACATTAGGTAGCTTCTTCAAGTCCATAAAACTATAGGGGAGCAGGCCCACAGCGAGAAACAGTGGATCTTCTGATTCACACTCTTGTTCTGCCTCCTCAGTAACAAGATATTATCATTACATCTCTTTCAAAGTTAATATTTATATTATGTTCTAACGTGTGCATCTTTCTATTTATGAAACAAATACATTGAAAAAAAAAAAAGAAGTCCCTGGAAGACAAGAAGTGTTTTTCCCCAGGTTTATAGAAATATATGGACATATAACATTATGTACCTTAACGTGTACAGGTGATGATTTGAAATAATGTATTTTGAAATAGCTACCACAATAATGTTATACAAAGCATTCATTACCTCACTGTTGCCATCTTATGTGTGTGGAAGGGACAGTGAGAACAATTAAGATCCACTCTCTTAGAGGCTCTCAAGTGAAGGACAATGAACACCATGCCATATATTAGGTCCTCAGAACTTCCCAATCTTTTAACAAGAAGTTTGTACCCTTTGGCCAACATCTCATTTCCCCAGCGCAACCCCTGGCCACAATATATTTACTTTGTCTCTATGAGTTTGGCTTTTCTAAATTCCACATAGAAATAAGATCATATTATATTTCTTTCTTTCTGTCTGACATTTCACTTAGTATAATGCCTTTAAGATTCATCCATCTTATTAAAATGACAGTTTCCAGTTTTATAACTGACTGATGATGTTCCATTTTATACATACATATATATATACACACACACACATATATACATGCTACTTTTAAAAGTTCATCCACCAGTGGACATTTAAGTTTTCCGTTTATTTGCTTTGGTTCTCATTGGCTATTATGAATCACACCGCAACAAGCACGAGATGCAGGTGTCTGCGAGTGAAGCTGGTCTCTTTTCCTTTGGCTATATAACCAGGAGTGAAATCTCCAATCACATGATAGGCCTGGTTTTAGTTTTTGAAGAACCTTCTTACTGTTTCCCACAGTGGCCAGTGGCCTCATCCACTTACATGACCAGCAGCAAAGCTCGAGCTTCCCTTTTCCGCATATCCTCACAGCACTCGTTATCTCATGTCTTTTTGTTAATAGCCATTCTAACAAGTGTGAGCTGATGTCTCAGCTTGATTTGCATGTCCCAGGTGATTAGTAATACAGAGTACCTTTTTCATGCACCTGTTGGCCACTTGTCTTTTTTTTCTCTGTAAAAATATCTATTCAATTATTTTGCCCATTTTTTAACCAGATTTTTTTCCTATTGATTTATGTGAGTTCTGCAAAAAGTGTGTTTTACTCTTCATATCCCTGGTTCTGAAAGAGAAAAAAGAAAGTTTAATAAATACATTCATAGATTTTCCATTAAATTAAATTGCTATTTCAAATGTATTACTACAGAAAGAAAATAAGTCCAGTACTACTAGAATATGCATTTGGAGTTAACTTATCAGAATTGTAATGATTTTTGCTGCGCAGGGTGTGTAGTTACTGACTGTGTTTCTTTCAGGTAAAAAGGACTAATACTTTCAATGGTCTTTGACCAATGTTTTGTTCCTTTCCTCACTTTACCGTGTCAACCACAAACTGGTACCTACCAAGATCATCGACAATGACTGAACAACAAATACATTTACCATCTGCCTCTTCAGAGGTTGAACCCCATGCTGCTACAACTCTTGACCTTCAACAGCCCCTGAGGGGGTTCGGGGTGGAGGGAGGCACTCTGTGCGCCCGGGAATCTGGTCTTTAGATAGTTGGGTGTTTTCAGGAGCAGATTTTATGATCTCAATCCTTGTATCTCCTCATATCTAAAGAAGCACTGAATCCCTTCATGGTGACATCAGACCCTCATAACGAACAAAAAACTTTTGCAAAGTGTGTGCTTCGTGGTGCTGAACTGCCCCTTCAGCAAAAGGGGCATATACTGACCTTCCCCCTCGGCCACTTTGGAGCAGTCTCTCAGAGCTGTCTGAGACGCTGCCTCCAGGGTTCCAGCCCTCATTTTGCCCCAAATAAAACTTAGCTTGCAACTCTCAAGCTGCACATCTTTTTAGTCGACAACTGTATATACTCTTCCTTGTTGTCTTATCTAGTCCCTCAGCAAGTTTAAACTGACAAAACATATAGTTGTAACTCTAGACTAAATACATCCAAAGGTGTAAATATATACCTTAAACCAAATTTTATACAGCTCACTTTGAATATATCAAAGGCTATCCTAACTCAACCTGTCCAAGACAAAACTGATCATCTTCTACCCATGAATGATTTGCTTTTGAATTTTCTGTTCCAGCCATTAGTATCATCAACCATCTTGTTGATCAAAATAGAAACATGGTATTTCCTAGGAATGCTACATACTACCCCAAATAGTTCCAGCAAATACCTATATATTATGACACACTGTCTTTAAAGTTCTCCTTTGACCTAATGGCAAATTCTAACTTCAAAACAGAGCTAGTAAGATTCTTTATTAATTTGATCTTATTATTTATCTTCTTGACATATGCCCAAATGTTTTCTTCTACTCAGAAAACACCACCTCCCCCACATACCAAACAATTCATCTCTTCTCTGGAAGAGATGTTTCTTCAGGGCAGACATCCTTTCATCCAAATGTCTGGATTGGGTATCTATTCAGTTTGCTGAAAGCATTCTATTGCCATTGGCAGTTTATTGGTTAGGATCCTCATCTGTGCTCAGATAAGGCCCGTTGCTTCCCTGATAGCTCAGTTGGTAAGGAATCTGCTTGCAATGCAGGAGACCTCGATTCAGTTCCTGGGTCAGGAAGATCAGCTGGAGAAAGGATAGGCTAACCACACCAGTATTCTTGGGCTTCCTTTGTGGTTCAGCTGATAAAGAATCTGCCTGTAATGCAGGAGACCTGGGTTCGATCCCTGTGTTGGGAAGATCACCTGGAGCTGGGAAGATCACCTGGAGAAGGGAAAGGCTACCCACTCCAGTATTCTGGCCTGGAGAATTCCATGGACTGTATAGTCCATGGGGTTGCAAAGAGTCAGACACAACTGCGTGCTTTTCACTTTCACTTTTCTAGAACAGTCATTCTAAATGTAATTAATGGCCCATAGCCAGCCTACAAACTCTTACTAATCTAAGATGAAATAGGTATATAAACTGAAAATAAGTGTTTAGAAACTCTTTTTAGCAATTTGTCAGAATAATATTATATTTGATTGAGGTAATAATAAAGACTTTGCCCTTGTATTTCTGTTTCATTTCTCTGATCATTCATTTTGGCTGTGTCAGTGACAGGTTGGGAATCCCTGCAACTGAAGCAGGGATTTGTGGCCCGTGTCAGCTTAGTGCAATGTTGTATCTGCTGAACCCAACATAGAACTTTGCTTATTGTAGTTACAACATGTTTGTTGATTTATTATTAAATGAATGAAAAGACTAATGAATATAGCTATATGTACAAATCTCACTTAAATTTGGTAACCAATGCTTAAGTGAAGTAAACACGTCAAATCTTAAAAAGCAAGAAAAATGAAACATAATACTCATGAAAAAACATTCTCTTTATTTGGGGAGCAACTAACAACTTGCTCACTTGTGAACATTACTTTCAAAATAATCATATTGAATAAAACTAGATTTTGAAACACATCTTATCACTGAGATGTTGTTGTTTGGTAGCTAGGAGAAAGGAGTCCAAAAAAGCGGCAGTTAAAAGACAAAGAAAGGAAAAGGCCTGCAAAAATGGAACAAAAGGAAATCCATGGACCAGAGTGAGAACAGCTGAAACAAATGATCCGCCTTCTTGGTTAGGCCAATTTGCATACAGCAGGCTCAGCGGGGAGAAGACAAATGTGTAACAGGAAGAAGCCCAGAAGAATTAAGTCCTCTCCTTTGGGATCAGCCTGCCTTCACTCCTCAAGGGTGTACTATGCTTTATTTTTCCTAATAAAACTGAGCTGTACCCGAGCTGTAACACAGGTCTGACATTTCAGATCTTTGCTGTGGCAAAACAGAACTGAGGAAATTACACACTTCCCGGACATAGCTGGTGGCAGGCCCTGGATGTAACCTCGCTGAAACAATCTAAACTCTGCCCCAGCACGGCAGAGACCAAGCACAGCAGAAGCCCGACCCGGTGAAAGCTCACGTGGTGGACACTGAAGGTGGAGGAAGCCCGCGCAGCGGAAGCGACAAGAAGCCCAGCGTGCTGGAAACCAGGGCAAGGAAAAAACGAGCTCAGCAGAAACCTCACGCGGCTCAGCCTCAGATGCCGGAAGACCCCGGTTAAGGTAGGAGGTCCTCGCCCCTATGGCTGGAAGGACCAACGGCTAACAACATCTTAGTTCCTTTACAATCTCCTGTTTCTTGTTTCCTCGAACCCCCTGTGAACGGCAGGGGTGCAACTGAGGACCCTGGAGGGGCTCATCCCCCGAGTGTCCTGAAGGCCCCACCACCTGCTGCTCCTTAGTAGCCCTTGCCCAAGGGGGTGAGGGTCCTGCTGTCCTTAATCTCCTTTGTGCCAAGGACCAGGACAATGAAAATTGTGGGCACAAGTCAGGCATTTAGCGGTTTTTCTGGCAAATTAAGAAAGCGGTTCCTCAACATGAGTTTCTCGCTGCTTTTTCCTTCCGTCCTTCAGCTCCTCTATCCACGGATGCCACTGTTTACAAAATATTGGGCAGGTCATCATGTTTCTATTTCTGAAAGCTGTGTTTGAAACTGTTTACCCAGTTGGGACTCAAACCCACGTGGCAGGGACTCTATGCTGTGCTTAGTCACTCAGTTGTGTCTGGCAGGGATTCAAGCTGGACAAAGCCCATGGTGCCTGTTTTCAGGACCTAATGAAGCTCAGGTTTTGAAGTCTCCAAAACACACACACACACACGAAACAAAACTCAGTGAGAGAGCAGTAGGTAAGAGATAGATCTGTTTGGACTCAGAGACAAGCACACGCCAAGAGTGTGGTCCTCACAGAGGGCGAGTGGAGTAGCCATGAAGTGTGGTGTGGTTAGTTTTCTTTGGGTGGGGCGATTTCATATGCTAATGAGTGGGAGGGATACTCCAACAACGGGGGCATCACCCACTCCTTGGTCTTTGCATAGTGCCTTGGATCAATTTGATCTCTGGTTCCTCTAAACAAACTTAGACAGCATATTAAAAAAAGAAGAGACACTGCTTTGCCAACATAGGTCTGTCTGGTCAAAGCTATGTCTTTTTTTTTTTTTTTTCCCGGTAATTATGTAATGATGTGAGATTTGGTCACTAAAGAAAGCTGAGTGCCAAAGAATTGATGCTTTTGAACTGTGGTGTTTGGAGAAGACTCTTGAGAGTCCCTTGGACTGACTGCAAGGAAATCCAACCCGTCCATCCTAGAGGAGATCAGTTCTGAATGTCCATTGGCTGGAGCCAAGGGTGAAACTGGATGTGGCAGGTAGCTCTGAGAATTTCTTGGTTGACACAGGGGCTACCTACTCTGTCCTGACCTCCTACTCTGGAGTCTTCTCCTTCCAAACCTGTGCCATTTTGGGCACTACAGGAAAAACAGTTACAAAAAGACTCACCCGAACGTTCCTTTGTTGTCGGGATGGAGTTGGCTAATGCCCCTGCTAGTCCTTGTTATCACCATATTGATGCTGCTTATGATTGTTCCATGTATTATCAATTGTCTAATCCATTTTGTCTCTGCCCAGGTCAACAAGCTAGTGCAAAAAGGATTTATAAAACTTCAGCCAACTACAGAAAATATCACTCAGCCTTAGATCAATTCAGTTCAGTTGCTCAGTCGTGTCTGACTCTTTGTGACCCCATGAACAGCAGCACCCCAGGCCTCCCTGTCCATCACCAACTCCTGGACTCTACCCAAATTCGTGTCCATCAAGTCGATGATGCCATCCAACCATCTCATCCTCTGTTGTCCCCTTCTCCTTCTGCCCTCAATCTTTCCCAGCATCAGGGTCTTTTCCGAGGAGTCAGCTCTTCGCATTAGGTGGCCAAAGTCTTGGAGTTTCGGCTTCAACATCAGTCCTTCCAATGAACACCCAGGACTGATCTCCTTTAGGATGGGCTAGACAGCCTTAGATGGACACCTCTATAAGGACTGAGGCTCGGCTAGCAAGAGGGGGAGGCCCGGTAATCTCCCCATCCCAGCTCAGGAGGAAGTAGCTAGAGAGACCTCGACAACCCTATCCCCAAAGAATTGGGCCTCCCATCTCTTGAAGGTGGAATGTTAGGTAGCTAGAATAGGAAAGAGGAATCCAAAGTGGGGTTGGCTAAAAAGACAAAGAAAGGAAAAACCCGCGAAAATGGAACAAAAATTAAATCCACGGACTGGAGTAAGAACTTCAGCTGAAACAAGCAGTCTACCTTCTTGATTAGCCCAGTTTGCATATGGCAAGCTCAGGAGGGAGGAGACCAGTGTATAACAGGAGGAAGCCTAGAAGGACTGAGGCCTCTCCTTTGGGATCACCTTGCCCTCACGCCTTGAGTGTGTACTATTCTTTGTTTTTCCTAATAAAACTGAACTGTAACAGACCTTTAACACTAATTAAAGGTGTTTCAAGTCTTTGCTGTGACAAAACAGAACTGATGAAATTGCACACTTCTTCAACATTATCATTTGCAATACCTTTGATTAATCAGTTTTTAAACAAATTACAAACGCTTAAGAATATTAAACATTTTAATTGACAAAAGATGGATAAAGGAAAAATCTAAAACTGTTTTATGGCTGTGAATCTTTCTCCTCTATAGTCTTTATTTTCTGTAATATTTCCTTACTCTCTAAACTAGTCCCTTCTACTTTTTCTGTTCTTGGGTAATACTTTCATAAGAAGTGAATGAATGTGTCTATAAAGGCAAACAGTACAGAAATCAATCTTTATCTGTTAATTCTGTAGTGGATTCTATACTTCTCCATTCAGATCCTATGTTTAAGATGGAGACACTCATTTTTACCTACTGCCAGGGTTTTTGTGGCTGTTGATTTTAGTCACTAAATTGTGTCCAACTCTTTTGTGAGCCCATGGACTGTAGCCCACCAGGCTTCTCTGTCCATGGGATTTCCCAGGCAAGAATACTGGAGTGGGTTGCCATTTCCTTCTCCAGGGGACCTTTCTAAACCAGGGGTCAAACCTGTATCTCCTGCATTGGAGGCAGTTCCTTTATCACCAAGTCAATGGAGAAGTCCTGCTTTTGATAATTCACAGCATATTCACTCAGTAGAAGTTGGCCTTTGCTGGTAAAGGCTACCTCATTCAAGGTTATACCCATTTTGGGGAGTTTCTCAAATCCAGTGCCTATTGACGTGGTGGTACTAATGACTGGTCTCATTGCTTCAATTTGGAACAATGTAAGTTCCTCCCTAGTTCCTCTGTGGCTCATGGGAGGGACTGAGGTCCTTTTTGTTTGTTTGTTTTTGCATTTCAATATCTCCCTCTACTCAAGTCTGTTTTCTCCTTTCCATATAGGAATAATTCCTGAGAGCACTCTCTAATAAACCACATAAATGTATGTTATATATATATATATATATATATATATATCTCAGATGATGTCTTCTGGCTTAAGAGAATGAATAAAACATGCTAAACTAGGATCATAGAGGAAGTCGAAAGTCATATAAACTGAAATAAGTTTTAAACATTGTAGAAGTCATAAAAGAAGAGCATATAAGCTAGTAGCTCAGATTTATGCTCAGCCTACTCACAAGGTATTGAAATGAACATAGGATAACAGGATCTCCGTGGGTAAAAACACAACAGTGACTATCTGGAGCAGTGCTGTTAGAACTTTATTTCACAAAAGAACTGTGGTAAAAACTTATAACAAATTCAGTTGATTTGTGAAGCAGGGCTTAGGAATCTGTGTTTTACCAAGGTACTCAGAGATTCGGTGTAGAAAATATACACTAACAGCCTTCTCAGAATTGCTTATACCAACTATAGGTGAAGTCTGTTTGTCTTTAGTAATGAAGCAAAAGAGGAAATAAGGTTTTTAAAAAAAACTAAAAGCAAGGCAAACTCATGGAGAGAAGAAAAAGTTTTGTTATTTTTTTTAAATCATATACAACTTTGCATAGCAAAATTTATATAGGCTCAGTTAAAAAAAGAAAGTTTTTTTTTTCCTTTAATAAGTGAATCAGATTGCCTTGTGAGAGTTCACCTCGTACTGTAAACTATTTTTAGTATGCGCCCTTTGGACTATGTGAAAATCAGTTCTGGCATTTCAGAGTGAGAGCAATTATTGTTTTCCTTTGTAAAGAGCATTTACATTGTTAATGTTTGGAGTTTTGACCTCAGTGCTTTTGTTAATCTATAAATTTTCCCTTGGTGATCTTAATCATTTCCATGCCTGTAACTGTACTTAATCCTAATGACTTCTAATTGCTGTTGCTGCTTAGTTGCTAAGTTGTGTTCCACTCTTTAGCGACCCCATGGACACTAGCCCACCACGCTCCTGTGTCCATGGAATTTCCCAGAGAAGAACAGGGAAGCCTGGCGTGCACAGTCCTGGGAGTTGCGCAGATTTGAACACGACTTAGTGCCTGAACAACACAACAAAGAATACTGAGTCGGTTGCCATTTCCTGCTCCAGGTGATCTTCCCAATCCAGGGATCAAACCCATGTCTCCTGCACTGGTAGGCAGTTTCTTTACCACTGAGCCAAATACTTGTCCAAAAAGAGGGAGGGGACAGTTAACATTTATTAACTGCCTGCCAGGCACTCTGTCAGGTAATTTATGGCTACTGCAGCCGTGAAATTAAGACGTTTGCTCCTTAGAAATGTTATAACCCAACCCAGACAGATATTAAAAAGCAGAGACATTACTTTGCCAACAAAGGTCCATCTAGTCAAAGCTTTGGTTTTTCTGGTAGTCATGTATAGATGTGAGAGTTGGACTATAAAGAAAGCTGAGCACTAAAGAACTGATGATTTGGAACTGTGGTTTTGGAGAAGACTCTTGCGAGTCCCTTGGACTACAAGGAGATCCTACCAGTCCATCCTAAAGGAAATCAATCTTGAATACACATTGGAAGGACTGATGCTGAAGCTGAAACTCCAGTACTTTGGCCACCTGATGCAAAGAACTGATTCATTTGGAAAGACCCTCATGCTGGAATGATTGAAGGCAGGAAGAGAAGGAGACAACAGAGGATGAGATGGTTGGATGACATCACTGGCTCAGGGGACATGAGTTTGAATAAGCTCTGGGAGCTGGTGATGGACAAGGAAGCCTGGCATTGCCTGGAAAATTCCATGGACAGAGGGGCCTGGTGGGCAATAGTCTATGGGGTCACAAAGAGTTGGACACGACTGAGCTACTAATGCTTTCATTTCATTATAATCAGATAATGTCTCAGTAATTTATAATTACCATCATTTCATAGTTAAGGAGATAAGTAGTAATATACCCAAATTTACAAATTTACAATGGGTAAATTTTAATTACTTGCCTGCAAATCCAGATCTCCTTCTTGGAATATCAGATGTACATATATGTTTGCCTGCTTTATTTTTCTGATTATCCCATAGTCTGTTCAAGTTCAACATATTCATAAGCTTACTTTATTTAGCCACCCCAACTGGACCACATCTTTTTACATTTCAGATAATATTCTCGTCACCTGCCCAGCTGATCAAGCTCATCACCAAACCCCTTTCTTCTTCATCAACTGTACACAATTTTGTGTTAAACCATTCCAAAAGAATTTATCTTATAAGTATCCCTTAAGTATAATACTTATTTTTTTCCTGGCTTATACTGACTTAGTCCAGGCACCAGTCATAGCTCACCTAGATTCTTGCAGTTATTTACTTATATCTCTGCCATCAGTTTCTCCTTTTAATGTCCTGAGTGGCCAAGAGAATTCCATTTGTAAAACATGAATATGTCATTTTTCATTTGAGACTTAAGCCAAATTTCTTAATATATTATAACATCATCTTTGTAAACTTTATTCTACTTGTTTACATAAATTTCTCACATCTGCAGTGCTCTGGCTGTGCAATTCTATCCTGCATGGTTAGATATAAGATTTATTTATTAATTTTATTTTATTTTTACTTTATTTTACTTTACACTATTGTATTGGTTTTGCCATACATTGACATGAATCCACCATGGGTGCATACGAGCTCCCAATCCTGAATCCCCTCCCACTTCCCACCCTATAATGACTTAAAAAATACAATTAAGATTTTTTTAAGTTTATTTGATTTATTTACATACAATAATAAACTGTTACATATCAACATAAATGGGTTACATGTTTTATGAAAATTAACCATATTTAAATATATTTAAAAGAAAAGGTAGCATGGATTTTAATTATCCTATGTATTTCTGCATTGCATTTATTGGAATATTTTGTTTTTTATTGAAGTATATGGTAAAAATAAAGACTCAAATAGATAAACGACTTGAAATGGAAGTGTTTAAAAACCTTTCCAGACAATCCTAGAAAGTCTGCTTTGATATTGAACCCAAATTGCCTGAGTAGTATTTTTTTAAAGACTAGTTACAGTATGGTATCTGAAAATATATGAATGAAATTTTCATGTCCTGTTATATTAAAATTCATTGGCTTACACTTTAAATATATATTTAATCTAAAATTGTGCCTTTGTTCTTCATAAAATAGTGGATTATTGAGTTATACAGCTTTTCCAAATTTTGATGAAATTTATTACAAAACAGTGGCACATAGAAGCTTTCCAGATATTCTAATATGTTCTGGAGGACCAAATAGTATCATTGAGAATAAATCATGTCATTTTTGTCCCCTTCACATAACTGGCCCATTTCATTTAATCTTCAAGAAATATTTTGCTAAATACCCAACTCTGAATCATTCTGGTTTACTGATTAGCCACTGTTTTGAAGAAACAATGGTATTTAACAATAAAAGCAGCTAGTTTAGCCTATAAGTCAAATAATCACACAAGTTCTATTTTTTCTTCTTGGATACAACAGTAATAATAATCGTACCTCCCAATTTGTCATGCGCAATACTAAAAGCATGTGTATCCCAGAATAAAGATTTAATCTGCCTTATTGAGGATACTCATTTTTCGATACAATTTTTCTACAAGTACCTGATCATGGAAAAAGCAAGAGAATTCCAGAAAAACATCTATTTCTGCTTTATTGACTATGCCAAAGCCTTTGACTGTGTGGATCACAATAAACTTTGGAAAATTCTGAAAGAGATGGGAATACCAGACCACCCTGACCTGCCTCTTGAGAAATCTGTATGCAGGTCAGGAAGCAACAGTTAGAACTGGACATGAAACAACAGACTGGTTCCAAATAGGAAAAAGGAGTACGTCAAGGCTGTATATTGTCACTCTGCTTATTTAACTTATATGCCAAGTACATCATGAGAAACGCTGGGCTGGAAGAAGCACAAGCTGGAATCAAGATTGCCAGGAGAAATATCAAGAACCTCAGATATGCAGATGACATCACTCTTATGGCAGAAAGTGAAGAGGAGCTAAAGGGCCTCTTGATGAAAGTGAAAGAGGAGAGTGAAAATTTGGCTTAAAGCTCAACATTCAGGAAACGAAGATCATGGCATCCGGTCCCATTACTTCATGGGAAATAGATGGGGAAACAGTGGAAACAGTGTCAGACTTTATTTGGGGGGGAGGGGCTCCAAAATCACTGCAGATGGTGACTGCAGCCATGAAAATAACAGATACTTACTCCTTGGAAGAAAAGTTATGACCAACCTAGATAGCATATTCAAAAGCAGACTCATTACTTTGCCGACTAAGGTCCGTCTAGTCAAGGCTATGGCTTATCCTGTGGTCATGTATGGATGTGAGAGTTGGACTGTGAAGAAGGCTGAGCGCCGAAGAATTGATGCTTTTGAACTGTGGTGTTGGAGAAGACTCTTGAGAGTCCCTTGGACTGCAAGGAGATCCAACCAGTCCATTCTGAAGGAGATCAGCCCTGGGATTTCTTTGGAAGGAATGATGCTGAAGCTGAAACTCCAGTACTTTGGCCACCTCATGTGAAGAGTTGGCTCATTGGAAAAGACTCTGATGCTGGGATGGATTGGGGGCAGGAGGAGAAGGGGACGACAGAGGATGAGATGGCTGGATGGCATCACTGACTCGATGGACGTGAGTCTGAGTGAACTCCAAGAGATGGTGATGAACAGGGAGGCCTGGCATGCTGCGATTCATGGGGTCGCAAAGAGTCAGACACGACTGAGCAACTGAACTGAACTGAACTGATCCTGATGGTGAAAAATATACAGTTCTGCTAATACAGTTGTGTGCTACTACCTGAATTCAGGTTAAGACTCCCAGCAATTTAGTCATTGGTGCCTGAGAAAACCATTTTGAAGCCCAAGGCAAAAATGAAAAAAAGTTTGTGTGTTTATGAATTCTACATATTTTAAATATTTTAACACATTTATACGTTTATATGTGTTTCTATATGTTTGGGGGCTTTCCAGATGGTGGATGGTAAAAAAATTGCCTGCCAATTCAGGAGACACAGGTTCCATCTCTGGGTTGAGAAGATCCCCTGGATTAAGAAATGGCAATTCACTCCAGTATTCTTGCCTGGAAACTCCCATGGGCAGAGGAGCCTGGCAGGCTACTGTCCATGAGGTGTCAAAGAGTCGAACATGACTGAGCATAGCTCACACATATTTGTGTTTTCAGGTTTAATAGTTATTTTTTCCAGAATATTAATGTAGTTTAAAAATAATGAAATGTTAAAACTCTTTTCCTAAGACCCCAATATTGCATTGGTATATATTTAAATTTTTGTTTTTATCACATATTTCAGTATAAATTTAAAATTTTTAAACATTAGACTAAAATATTATCTGTATGGATTCCTGAGTGTTTTGGTCTTCCCTTAAATTTTGCACCCAAGAAGTGTTACTCTGTCACTTTTATTGATGACATCAGTGCAAAGTCAACACAATGAATGACAAATGACATCTTAATAGAGTGTACATATAGTTTTGACCTCCTAGACCGCCTGGAAGTGTCTCAGTTACTGTGTTTGGGTCACATTTTAAAACCACTGCTTCAAGCTAAAATAATTAAAAAGTTAATTTAAAATAATGTTACTTCTAATAATTCATTCCCCCTCCAACCTCACACACAAAATGTAAAGCATATTGACTTTCAAGATTGTCACTGTGTAGTATTATTGGGAAGTATATTAATTCTTTAAATATCCACATGTTTAAGAAGACTGTTACCAGGGACTTTAAATGAGGGTATTAAACAAGATAGGAAGAAACACATTCAACATGGAAAAGGAAAAAAAAAAAATCTTTCTGTGTTCATGACTTATAGTAAATTAAATAAAATCTCTGTGCCTATGTTGTTCACTTGTAACTCAATGAAGGGCTTAGAACAAGGTTTTGAATACTGGCCATATTGTAAATAATTATGTGTCAAGTGATTGTGAGGTTTTTCAAACTGGCAATTTCTGTTGCTGTTGTTCATTATAATTAGGGTGAGGTATCTCTAATTACATATTTCCAAAATTACGAAGTCCTTGAAATTAGGATCATACTTTTACACACTGAGATACCATACATCCTTAAGTGTCATGATTTAGACTTAAATGCTCATTAAATTGAATGTCCTGCATAAATTAAAAGCCTACTATCATGGATGGTATGATGTTATTTTCAAATTCTCAGAAAATAAAAAATTTTTAAACTCAAAACTCAAACTATCATTCATATTATAATGAACTCACATGGAATTCTAGAAGGTTGCAAAATTATTTTCAAAAACAACCATGTAAGAAAAAAGTTTTTAGCAAAATCTATAAATTTACATACACACTAAACAATCATCCTTAATCTTCACTTTAGTTGATCAAATTTGTACATGGATAAAAATTGAAACAGTGACACACTTATTTGGGGGGCTCCAAAATCACCGCAAGTGTTGACTGCCGCTGTGAAATTAAAAGACGCTTGCTCCTTGGAAGGAAAGCTATGACTAACCTAGACAGCTGGAGAAGGCAATGGCACCCAACTTCAGTACTCTTGCCTGGAAAATCCCATGGATGCAGGAGCCTGGTAGGACACGACTGAGCGACTTCACTTTCACTTTTCACTTTCATGCATTGGAGAAGGAAATGGCAGCCCACTCCAGTGTTCTTGCTTGGAGAACCCCAGGGACGGGGAGCCTGGTGGGCTGCCATCTGTGGGGTCACACAGAGTTGGACACGACTGAAGTGACTTAGCAGCAGTAACCTAGACAGCATATTAAAAAGCAGAGACATTACTTTGCTGAGAAATGTCCATCTAGTCAAAGCTATGGTTTTTCCAGTGGTCATGTATGGATGTGAGAGTTGGACTATAAAGAAAGCTGAGCACCAAAGAACTGATGCTTTTGAACTGTGGTGTTGGAGAAGACTCTTGAGAGTCTCTTGGACTGCCAGGAGATCCAACCAGTCTATCCTAAAGGAAATGAATATTCATTGGAAGTCCTGAATATTCACTGGGAGGACTGATGCTGAAGCTGAAACTCAGGTACTTGGCCACGTGATGTGAAGAGTTGACTCATTGGAAAAGGCCCGGATGCTGGGAAAGATTGACGGCGGGAAGAGAAGGGGATGACAGAGAATAAAATAGTTGGATGACATCACCAATTCAATGGACATGAGTCTGAGTAAACTCTGGGAGTTGGTGATGGCCAGGGAAGCCTGGAGTGCTGTGGTCCATGGGTTCGCAAAGAGTCAGACACAACTGAGTGACTGAACTGGAACTATATACACTGCCACATTTTTTTCAAAAAAAAAAAAGTGTGTGAATCAAATTTTAGAAAAATTAGAGCCCTTAAAATTCTGAATCTTCTTGGTTACAAATATTTGGTTAATTATTAGACCTTTATATTTAATTGGGGAAGGAAATGGCAACCCAGTCCAGTGTTCTTGCCTGGAGAATCCCATGGGTGGAGGAGCCTGGTGGGCTACGGTACACGGGGCCACAAAGAGTTGAACATGACTGAGCGACTTCACTTTCTAATCTTTCTATATCTAATAGTACAGCAAGGAAACGGTCAGTATGTAATGTTAATTCTCTTCCTACATAGAAGAACTGTATTATATCAAATTAAGAAGATGACTTAGGCCATACTGCCAAATGTGTAGAAAAGATGATTATGTCAAATTAAAGTTAAAATACAAGTTGTTATTTAAGTGAGTTTTAGAGTGTGAAGTTAGAAATGAGTGAGTGGTAAGGTCAGTGTCAGAGTCTAGGCACCATATGATTATAGTGTGTAATGTAAACTAATATGTGCATTTATTAGTTATCATGGGTATTCACTGTCGAAAGTAAAAGCAAGAGAGTTTTCAAGTAACAGAAAGAGTAGGGAAGAACCGTTTTAATCACTCTATGTTTAATGACGATGACAACAAAACCATAACTTTATTCTAGGAAAAATTTTCTAGTAATTTATTCTGTTCAACCTCCCTCAGGTGGTAACAATCTTATTGTTGGATGGAAGCAAAGACTAAGACCTTCACATAAACTAGAAAGCCAGAGGATTTATGAACTGACATCTTATTCCACAGAGGCTTTTATATAGACTCACTGCATTTCTTAGGAAGAAAATTCTTTCAGTTCACTAAAGGATTTAGAATCAAAAGTTCAAAGACTGAGCAATTTTATACTGTTTCTACTTTCATAAGTGCTAAACTTTATGAAACTAAATCAGGGTTAGGGTGGAATGAAAGTTTCTCTTTAACAAGATAAATGCAATCAGTTTAATGAACTCTTCTTGGAGACAAGGATGAGCTGGAAGAAATTATTTGTTCATTATGCTAATTAAAATAGGGGATCTAAAGTCTATGAAAACAAAATTGATTAAAGCCTATTCAGTTTGTCTGCTTAGAGTTGTGAAGCACAAAATCCATACTTAGTGTGCAAGCCATGGGTATTGATTGGAGACTGCATATAATTATTATTATTTTTGCATGTGGTGAATATGGTTTTTGGTTTTTACCTATGATTGTTTGACATATTAAACACATATGGAAAAGAGAAATTCAAGAAGAGGGAGATCACTGAGCAAGGCAGAAGGAAACTCTTAATGTTCCGTTGCAATTAAGCAGCATATAGACTAAGGCATATAGAAAAAAAAAAAAATTCCTGATGGGCTTCTTTTATGAAACTGCTAAGAAGCCCAGCTGAAATAGTGTTCACAATATAAATGTTGGCTTGACAACAGAGAAAGGGGGTTTCCACCAGCTTTTTTCTATTAGCCAGTCAGAGGGAGCTTGCAGAGGTATAAGAGCTTAATCATTTAACAGTTCTTTTTGATCCACCCCCTATCCATGGTGAGGACTGGAAAGCGTTCTCCCTGCACTCACAGTTTCATTTGTTAACAAAAGTCCCAGTGTATGAGTGAATATGCATGACGTTGAACTCTGAGTTGTTGAAAAGAAAATAGAAACTTTACTTCTGAATGAGGTTGAATGTAGATCAACCAACCTCTTTCCTAAGAGTCAAGAGATCAAATGGACTAAAACTTGGAATTAATTTCAGGTGAGGCTTACCATGTGTTATGAGAAGTTTCCAAGTATTGTATATGATGAAATATATTTCAAATTATAAGCAGAGAACTGGTGAAAACTTTGGGATTTTCTACAAGCTTTAAAAATATATATAGTTTGAAGGAAGTGATATGCATTTATTAAGTAGATTCAGTACTACTCACTGGCATTTTACAAGACCTATTTCATATAACTTAAATAAAGTTTTCTAAGCCAAGCAGATAGAAAACAGTTCTCATGTCTTACCACTTTATTAAGTTCTTCTTTTTGTCTTAAGACTTTGCTTAACCATGTATTTCACTGTGAGGTTTTGTTCGGCGTGCATAGACAAAATCGGAGAAGGCAATGGCAACCCACTCCAGTACTCTTGCCTGGAAAATCCCATGGATGCAGGAGCCTGGTGGGCTGCAGTCCAGGGGCTGTGAAGAGTCGGACACGACTGAGTGACTTCACTTTCACTTTTCACTTTCATGCATTGGAGGAGGAAATGGAAACCCATTCCAGTGTTCTTGCCTGGAGAATCCCAGGGATGGCAGAGCCTGGTGGGCTGCCGTCTATGGGGTTGCACAGAGTCGAACAAGACTGACGCAACTTAGCAGCAGTAGCAGCAGACAAAACCAGTTACACTCAGTATGAACTTCAAACTCTTTCTCTTTTGATTATAAGTTCTTTGAAAATATTTTGGATATCCCAGATTCCAAAATAACAATGATATTGACAAAAGTACCAACAAATAGAAAACACTGTATCAATATCAACTGGTGCAAGTAAATTGGACCTTATGAACACTAGTCTCACTCATATTTTTAATACAATTTGATATAGTGAATGGAAGAATGGAACTCAAAGTTAAAAGACATCAGTTTGAATTCTGATACTAACACTAACAATCTTGTGGCATTGGACAATGCATTATTACTCTACACATATTTCCTTATCAGTAAAATAGAAGAATATCCAGATTCTTTTAGTGTACTCACAGTGTTATTTCGGGATGATAACACCAGAATATAGTGTACTAGCACCATACCCAGGAATCATTTGGCTCCCTTCTAAACAAATAGATTCTGGAACCCAGAGGTGACTAATATCATGACATCTAAGGGTATACACCAAGAACCTGATTTTTAACTAATCCCCCTTTAAAGCTTGATTGACAATTTTAATGTAACTCCTAAGGAATAGTATGCTAAGAAGCAGTTCTAGATATCATTTATATTTCTGTATTAGTAGCGATCTCTTAGAGCCCTTGTTTTCTTTCAGAAAAAACTTAACCTACTAAAATTATAGTGCAAAAGGAACACACAGATTTTGATCCCTATTTAAATAGAACATTCTTATTCTTTTATCATTATTACTGTTGTTCTCATAACTGTCATTCAGCTTCACCACATGAGGGAGGTAGCACATATTCTGAATCTTAAATTTAAATTTTTATCTTTGAACTTGAAACTGTTTGCCTCAGATTGGAACTTCACATGGCTAGGACTCGAATCCAGCCAAAACCCAAGTACCTAGTTTCAGGACCTCTTTAGGACCAAGACCTAACTCTACGCCTTTTCTTACCTTGTCACTGTCCCTTCGTGGTTGCCAGCTGAAACTGTGTACCTCAGATTGGGACCTGAACCCAGACAAAACCCTGCCTGAGACTTGAACACACGTGGCTGGGATTCAAACCCAGCCAAAACCCATGGTACCTGGTTTCAGGACCTAATGAAGCTCAGGTTCTGAATGTATTATCACAGAAATAATTCAATGAGAGACAAAGTGATAGGTAAGAAGTGAGTGTATTCAGATTTAGAGAGAAGCACATTAGTAATGCTGAAGAAGCTGAGGTTGAAGGTTCTATGAAGACCTACAAGACCTTTTAGAACTAATGCCCATAAAAGATGTCCTTTTCATTATAGGGGACTGGAATGCAAAAGTAGGAAGTCAAGAAACACTTGAGTAACAGGCAAATTTGGTCTTGGAGTATGGAATGAAGCAGGGCAAAGGCTAATAGAGTTTTGCCAAGAGAATGCATTGGTCATAGTGAACACCGTCTTCCAACATCACAAGAGATGACTCTACAAATGGACATCGCCAGATGGTCAACACTGAAATCAGATTGATTATTGTCTTTGCAGCCAAAGATGGAGAAGCTCTATACAGTCAGCAAAAGCAAGACCAGGAGCTGATTGTGGCTCAGACCATGCACTCCTTATTGCAAATTGAAACTTAAATTGAAGAAAGTAGGGAAAGCCACTAGACCATTCAGGCGTGACCTAAATCAAATCCCTTACAATTATAGAGTGGAAGTGGGAAATAGGTTTAAGGGACTAGATCTGATAGACAGAGTGCCTGATGAACTAAGGACGGAGGTTCAGGACATTGTACAGGAGACTGGGAACAAAACCATCTCCAAGAAAGAGAAATGCAAAAAAGCAAAATGGTTGTCTGAGGATGCCTTACAAACAGTTGTGAAAAGAAGAGAAGCAAAAAGCAAAGGAGAAAAGGCAAGATATAAGCATCTGAATGCAGAGTTCCAAAGAATACCAAGAAGAGGTAAGAAAACATTATTCAGTGATCAATGTAAAGAAATAGAGGAAAACAATAGAATAGGAAAGACTAGAGATCTCTTCAAGAAAATTAGATATACCAAGGGAACACTTCATGCAAAGATGGGCGCGATAAAGGACAGAAATGGTATGGACCTAACAGAAGCAGAAGATATTAAGAAGTGGTGGCAAAAATACACAGAAGAACTGTAGAAAAAGATCTTCACAACCCAGATAACCATGATGGTGTGATCACTCACCTAGAGCCAGACATTCTGGAATGCAAGGTCAAGTGGACCTTAGGAAGCATCATTATTAACAAAGCTAGTGGAGGTGATGGAATTCCAGTTGAGCTGTCTCAAATCCTAAATGATGATGCTGTGAAGGTGCCACACTCAATATGCCAGCAAATTTGGAAAACTTGGCAGTGTCCACAGTACTGGAAAAAGTCAATTTTCATTCCAATTGCAAAGAAAGGCAATGCCAAAGAATGCTCAAACTACTGCACAATTGCACTCATCTCACACGCAAGTAAAGTAATGCTCAAAATTCTCAAAGCCAGGCTTCAACAATATGTGAACCATGAGCTTTCAGATATTCAAGCTGGATTTTAAAAAGGCAGGTCAAATTGCCAACATCCGCTGGATCATTGAAAAAGCAAGAGAGTTCCAGTAAAACATCTATTTCTGCTTTATTGACTATGTCAAATCTTTTGGCTGTGTGGATCACAACAAACTGAAAAATTCTGAAAGAGATGGGAATACTAGACCACCTGATCTGCCTCTTGAGATATCAGTATGCAGGTCAGGAAGCAACAGTAAGAACTGGACATGGAACAACAGTCTGGTTGCAAACAGGAAAAGATATACGTCAAGGCTGTATATTGTCACACTACTTATTTAACTTCCATGCAGAGTACTTCATGAGAAACGCTGGGCTGGATGAAGCCCAAGCTGGAATTAAGATTGCCCAGAGAAATATTGATTACCTCAAATATGCAGATGACACTACCCTTCTGGCAGAAATTGAAGAACTGAAGAACCTCTTGATGAAAGTGAAAGAGAAGAGTGAAAAAGTTGGCTTAAAGTTCAACACTCAGAAAACTAAGATCATGGCATCCAGTCCTGTCACTTCATGGCAAATAGATGGGGAAACTGGAAATAATGGCTGACTTTATTTTTTTCAGGCTCCAAAATCCCTGCAGATGGTGACTGCAGCCATGGAATTAAAAGACACTTCCATCTGCTAGATCATGGAAAATGCAAGAGAGTCCAAGAAAAACATCTACTTCTGCTTTATTGACTATGCCAAAGCCTTTGACTGTGTGGATCACAATAAACTTTGGAAAATTCTGAGAGAGATGGGAATACCAGACCACCTCACCTGCCTCTTGAGAAATCTGTATGCAGGTCAGGAAGCAACAGTTAGAACTGGACATGGAACAACAGACTGGTTCCAAATAGGAAAAGGAGTACGTCAAGGCTGTATATTGTCACTCTGCTTATTTAACTTATATGCAGAGTACATCATGAGAAACGCTGGGCTGGAAGAAACACAAGCTGGAATCAAGATTGCCAGGAGAAATATCAAGAACTTCAGATATGCAGATGACACCACCCTTATGGCAGAAAGTAAAGAGGAGCTGAAGGGCCTCTTGATGAAGGTGAAAGAGGAGAGTGAAAAAGTTTCTGAATGCTCAACATTCAGAAAACGAAGATCATGGCATTCAGTCCCATCACTTCATGGCAAATAGATGGGGAAACAGTGGAAACAGTGTCAGACTTTATTTTGGTGGGGTTCCAAAATCACTGCAGATGGTGACTGCAGCCATGAAAGTAAAAGACACTTACTCCTTGGAAGAAAAGTTATGACCAACCTAGATAGCATATTCAAAAGCAGAGTCATTACTTTGCGGACTAAGGTCCGTCTAGTCAAGGCTATGGTTTTTCCTGTGGTCATGTATGGATGTGAGAGTTGGACTGTGAAGAAGGCTGAGCGCCGAAGAATTGATGCTTTTGAACTGTGGTATTGGAGAAGACTCTTGAGAGTCCCTTGGACTGCAAGGAGATCCAACCAGTCCATTCTGAAGGAGATCAGCCCTGGGATTTCTTTGGAAGGAATAATGCTAAAGCTGAAACTGCAGTACTTTGGCCACCTCATGCGAGGAGTTGACTCATTGGAAAAGACTCTGATGCTGGGAGGGATTGGGGGCAGGAGGAGAAGGGGACGACAGAGGATGAGATGGCTGGATGGCATCATGGACTCAATGGACGTGAGTCTGAGTGAACTCCGAGAGATGGTGATGAACAGGGAGGCCTGGCGTGCTGTGATTCATGGGGTCACGAAGAGTCTGACACGACTGAGCAACTGAACTGAACTGAATGTAGGATAATTGGCTAATGGCGAGTGTTGTAAGATAAATTGGCTTACCCCTTAGGATATATCCTACATTCAGCCTGGTTGACCATAGTGGGAATACGAAGCATATACCATTTAACACGTTGCATTTATCCTTTCTTAATTCAGGATAATTGTGCTGAGACCAGTGCTGCTTTTCCCAGCTTATTGTCTGGCCGCTCTATTTATGTTTTCTCAAATGCAGCCCAGAAAGTCCTCTGATACTTATATTTGGAATTGACTTTAAGACAACTCCTGATAACCCTTACAGATAAATTTTTGGCAGGAGGTATCTGGTTCTTTTAGAAAAAGGCTTGATCTTTTCTCTATACTTAATTGTACTGAAAGATTAGCTATCTTTTCCCTTCTATTGGGAGCAGAGATAAGGGAGCTGACTGGAGTTTATTTTCAGCTGGAAGCCTACAGGGGAATGAAAGTTATGTTAATGGTATGCTGAGAATTCTATTCTGACACCATCTGAGATTTACCTGTAAAATATATAAAACAACTTATGTACATAATTTTTATTCAGTTTCTTGTAGTCACAATTTGTCAAAGGTAATATATGAAAAATTAACTTTCTTTCAACTTTTTTCACTAGACTTATAATGGGAAAACACCTATGCTATTATGAAAACTTGTCAAAACAAATCATTTGATTTTTTTTTAAGATAAGGATGGCACATTCTAGCCAGTGTTTACCAAAGGGTGGTGCTTATAGCATTGATTTTGTTTAGTACAATGTAAAGATTTCAGCTGGGATGCACAAATGAGAAGTTACATTCTGTAACCCCTGGGTTCCTCTTACTTTCTGTCCTTTCCCTTCCCTCCCCTCCCCTTCTCTTCTTTCCTTCTGCTGTGATTTTGCTGCCCTGAATTCTTTTCTTAAATGAACTGCTGCTGCCAAATACCTGGCTGTTATCATTGCTGCCCACCGGGGCTCTTTCTGGTTGCCTTGACTAGGTATTTAGGAGATTTCCCAAATCTAATCCCTCCCAGCAAGTCCATTCTAAAGGAGATCAGCCCTGGGTGTTCTTTGGGAGGAATGATGCTAAAGCTGAAACTCCAGTACTTTGGCCACCTCATGCGAAGAGTTTACTCATTGGAAAAGACTCTGATGCTGGGAAGGACTGAGGGCAGGAGGAGAAGGGGACAACAGAGGATGAGATGGCTGGATGGCATCATGGACTCGATGGACATGAGTTTGAGTGAACTCCAGGAGTTGCTGATGGACGGGGAGGCCTGGTGTGCTGCAATTCATGGGGTTGCAAAGATTCGGACATGACTAAGCAACTGAACTGAACTGAATCCCTCCCAGGAATATCACAAGCGGCTCTGTATCCTCCAGGCATAGTTAAAGCAGGAGACTGCAGATCTATAAAATATGATACTGCTCTCATGGATATGTCTGACTAGGCCAGGCATTTTTCAGGGCCAATGAAATTGCCTGTCCTGGGAACCAGAAAAAAATATGCAAGCCATAGGCTAGTGTATCTACGGATAGAAGAGCCATAAACTTGGAAGCTGGCTCAGTTACATCTTCTGTAAACTGGTTATCATAAAACTTTGCTCTTCAGAGACAAAAAAGTGAAAAACGGTGCCCTGAGAATTTCAGGGGATAGAGATGGGAAGAGAGAACCTTGGTGCTCTTTTGGTCCTGATTCTAGTTTATTGCTAACTTTAGGATTTGCTCATGCACTAGCGTGCGGGAAGTAACAATTAGACAAATCCTCCTTTTGTAATCAGTGAATTCAGTGGATTTCTGTTTCAGTTTTTCAAGCAAAAACATTGAATATATATAGTATTATATTTGTGTTTCTTATCGCAAATGGACACTTAAGTTGGCCTTATAAACTAAGGTTAGAAACCCAAAGAACATGTTGCATACTTTTGTAGTCAAAAGAGTTCTGGGTTCATACTTTTTTTAAGAAATAGTTTTCATTCATTTATTTATTGGGGGTTGCACTGAATCTTGGTTGCTGCGGGGCTTTTCTCTCGCTGCGGCGAGTGGGACTTCCTCTCCGGTTGCAACGAACAGTCTTCTCATTGTCTCAGCTTCTCTTCCGGCAGAGCAAGGGCTCCAGGGAGTGTGGACTTCAGTGCTGGCCATGAGTGGGCGCAGGGATTGCGACTCCTGGGCCCTAGGGCACAGACCCCGTAGTTGTGGCACACAGGCCTAATTCTTTTGTGCCGCAAAGATCTTTCCGGATCAAGGATCGAACCTGCGTCTCCTGCACTGGCAGGTGAATTCTTTACGACTGCGCCACCAGGGAAAGGCCCTGAGTTCAAAATATTAACCAAAAAACATTTTAATATACAAAAAAAAATTTTTAGAACCGTTGCCCTTCTTTTGTGAAGGACTGTATTTGTGTTATTTATTGATATTTTAAAATACTATGAAGTCTACAATATTTTTTATTCATTGTGACTTTAAATCATGTTCTTTTGAAAATAGCTTAAATTGTTTATAAGTTTAAGTATGCTTTTAGATATTTGTCAAATTTTATATCTAAGAGTAAATATATGAGGTGCATGATAACAGTATGCTGCTCTCATATATATATGCATATATATATACATACAGTATTATTATTAGATGCTTTCATTTATTCTAACCCATAAATGAGAACCAATTCATTTTTAAATAGTGTTAGCATCTTCAAATCTTGACATACTTCTAGATAATACAAACCATCAGAAAAATAATATGGTATTCAGGAAGAGAAAAAAAGAACATGTTTTTACTTTAGTGCAAACTGAATGGCTTATAAAACCAACATACAAAATTAAGAAATAATGTTAAAAAATTTAAAAAGAGGCAAAGATATTACGAATCTTACTACAATTTCCGGAATAAAATAAATTTGTTGTAAGCTCTATAATGTTATAAATATGTGAGTGATTTATTAAGGAAATTTACATATATTTTTTGTTCTTAATTATAGAACTGAAATTAATGCACGAATATATAACAAAACGAATTATATTGAAAAAAGATGAAACATTTTGTTAGATGCTTATTCCAAGACACTTTCCTAGTTCACACTTTTCTTCTGAAATTATACTTTTGATGATTCTTTCTTCAAATTACAGTCACTTGTTGTATTAAACTAGATACACAATTAATGTTATTTATCTGCAACTCATTTCTCAGATACTTTTGCCATCATATTTAGTTTCGAATTTCTAGATTTTCCATATCTTTTTGGATAACAGTATTGTTTTAGATAAATTTCCTATTATTTCTATTTATAAAGTTTTAATTGGAAAAAACAGGGATACTGACATTTATTGATTCCCTTTTGAGTGTCAATCACCTTCTCTGGATTATTCAGTTATGCTAGCCACCCAACATATACTCAGCAATTTACATTTTGAGATTGGGATTTTCCCCTAAGTATCTGCGATTCAGGCAATTGAGAAGCTTGCTGAAGAATTCAGAGCTTTGAGAATTGAAGCCTGAATTTCAATCACAAGCCTACCTTCCTTCTAATACATCTGTCACCTGTTTCAAGTAAACACTAATGTACTGAATAAATGGAACTGAATTTCACATCACTGAATGAATGGTTTGATATAAACATTTGTTTGATCATGTAAGACTGACTTTAATAGCTTGAAAGGTTTATATTTTGGCCATGTCAAAGTTTATGCATTTGTTGAAATCAAATGGAGATGTATCAAAGAAAAGATACCTCCGCCTTATTAAATCTGTGAAAGTAAATGATAGAACTTTTGAATCCATGAAACATTGTTTTACAGATTTTTTTAGATAATTAAGGATATGTATTTGCTTTTCTCTTATGAAGCATGATGAATAGGTCTAAAGCATAAAATGAGCATCTTAACACATTTATTATACTTTTCAGCAGGCATTATATTCTCCTACTTGAGAGTTAAAATGTTCAATATATATAATCTGTACCTAAAAAAGATAAGTGTTGATATTAACATATATTCCACATTTCACTGCTAAGTCAATTATATGAGAGAAAAAATATCACAATTATTATAAGGAGATTACTAAAATTTGGTTAGGTTTACAATTGTAGGCTATAACATCCATGCATGTTTTGTATATTAATAAACGTAAAGTAATGAATTCTACCCTGTGAACAGATATACCTTTACTCAGAATAAAGCAACCATAGCAGCCAGAGTTTTCTGACATCTGGTTTCTCAATTAAGTCACAACTAAAAGGGATCCAAAGCAAGCAACTTTAAGTTAGGAATTCCCTAACACAGAGGGCTGCCTCTCTTCTGAGACTGTACTTGAGCGCCCCTGGGAGACTATGCTTGTGCTGGGGGTGTACTCGTGGCACGTGCAGTTTCCTCCTGTGCGCCAAGCCATAACAAGGGCACGGAGACCAGGAACTCACCATATTAGGAAGGTTCTGCAGTCCACTGAGGACTGAAGGTCAATTCGAGATCAACACATGTTGGCAGATATTTTGCTGCTGCTGCTGCTGCTAAGTCACTTCAGTCGTGTCCGACTCTGTGTGACCCCATAGATGACAGCCCACCAGGCTCCGCCATCCCTGGGATTCTCCAGGCAAGAACACTGGAGTGGGTTGCCATTTCCTTCTCCAATGCATGAAAGTGAAAAGTGAAAGTGAAGTCACTCAGTCATGTCCAACTCTCAGCAACCCCATGGACTGCAGCCTACCAGGCTCCTCCGTCCATGGGATTTTCCAGGCAAGAGTACTGGAGTGGGGTGCCATTGCCTTCTCCGGGCAGATATCTTAGTTAAAAAAAAAATTTACTCTTTAAGCATTCTGATCTAAACAACATCTGGGGAGCTGAGCTGCAAGATATGGAGGAAAATGGCTCCTTCCTAGTTAACTGGAGCCATCTTATCAAAATTGTTTGTTCAAAAATAAACAAGTAAAGGAAAAGAAAGAGAAGAAGGGAAAGGAAGTAGGAAATAGAGAAGGGGAGAGAAAGTAAAGAGAGAGAATCATTTGTTAAGTCCATAATAACTAGAAAAATTGTGCCTTGACAAATAATGCTAATTTTGATTTCTAAAAGCAGTCCGACAAATTTTTTCTAATTTAACTTCCAAACAACTTTTCATGTATTACTTTACTGTTGATCGCCCTCCACTTTGGTCCCCAGTCTCTGCTGACTTTTTGTCATAGGCACATATGACTGATACAGATTTGTTTCATTTTTTAATTGTTTTTGAATTTTGGTGCATTCAGAGCCTCACACCAAACCCCTAGATGTTTTAAGGGACAAAAATGTCAACTTTTTTTTCCATATAGTAACAAATAGTTATATTAACGTTCTTATACAGATCTTTTGTCTAGGTGTCAATGAATTTCTGTAAAAGTTATATATCACATTTAATAGATTGAATAAGTTGAAACTTATTATATGAAAACTGGAACAATTCACAGGAACTTTCCAGGAACAACTAAAAATTTAGTACACTTAAATCATGCAGTCTTCTAAGGCATCTCTTCCTGCTTCAAAGAAATAAGTGATACTTATGTATCTACACAGAGTAGAAACTATTATCATTGCTTGATTTAAGTTACTGTAAGAGCAAAAGCAATGTCTTTTGGTGTATACATATAGATAAGTGTGTGTGTGTGTACACACTATATATGTAGTACAAAGCTTTATAAAAATATATATTTTCTACAATGGCTTTTATCAAATACAACACAGACTTATGTCTTTCACTCATGTGCTTTCTCTTGGCAGTGATACCCAAAAGTTAACAGGGAGTAAATAAGATGTTTTTGGCTTCAGGATCAATACTCTACATTGGACAAATACAGAGCTCAAAGTGAGTTATTTAGGATCAGTTTTTCTTTGAAAAATGGTCAGCAGTAGCAGCATCAGTGAGAACTATCTGAAAGGGAGCAGAAGGGCCATTTGGCCCACGCTGACGGACAGTCTGTGAGTGCTGATGCCCACGCTGAAGCCTGGTCTATCTGTGCACACTCTCACACGCGCTGTGCGCAGCCGCATTTTGGTGCCGCATAGTAACACCCGTGAACGCCGCGGGCCCTATTTCCTTGCTCTGGAACCTGCATACCTAGTCCCTTTTGTGCATTGCCATTCTCTGGCTTCTGAAAAGTGATGCTAACTCAAGAAATGGTGGATCATTTATTCTAGGGAGAGGAAGGAATGTTGTACAAATACATTGCCGAAATAACGTGACCTAACAGTACAATCTTAAAAGTCAGTGGCTAAAGCAATAAGCATTGGCAGGTTTGCTCACCCGCTTACAGGCCTGCTCGACCATGTTTCTAGTTTGTCCTCACTCATGTATCTGCAAGCTGGTAACAAAGTGTTTCTGATCTTCCCTGAGTTTTCTCCCATTTCTGATGTTTCTTCCCCTGAGACAGAGAGGCTGACTTGGACTCTATAGGCTCTTTCCAGCAATGTAGGTAGGAGTCCGAGAGAAGTAAACAAAGCAATGAACTTAAAAATCATCTCGTTCGCCATACTCTGTTGGCCAGGCTAGTCAGAGGTTTATCTCAGCGTCATTGTGAGGCCTCTGAGTAGCCTCTAGCGGAGTCAACTCAGTTATGGATAGGAAGAGAGATGGAGAATTGGATGACTTTTCAATAAATCTACCACAGGGAGTCTTACATATAGTTTAACAGGCATAACCATGTCTCCCAAAAATGTTCAATCCTTATTTATAATCTTTACAGTTTAGTATTCAATTTTTGGTATACAGTTTAGTATTCAATTTTTGATATACTAGAAAATTGTTTAAAATTAACTCAAGCTATCTCAATGAAAAATTCAACTAAATTTTTCTATTATCATTTTAATAGAATATTTGGATACTAAATGTCACAAAGTGAGCAACATTTAAGTTACATCTCTCTGTTTCAAATCTAACACTAAGCCAAATAATCACTGATATCCTAAAACAGTTAAACTTAGCAACTTGGTATTTTGTTCTAGGAATTCCTCTTCTGAACAACATCAATGGAGCAAAACATTTTTTTTTAAATTAACAAAATGCCAGGTCCATATGTTACCAGCTTCTTCATTGGAACTCCTGTTTACATCAACAAGAATAATTTATGTAGCATATGGTCTTAAGAGGTAACTTTTATTTGGAATTTTAACTCCAAAAACAATAAAGGGCTTTCAATTATAATTTTGCCTTTTCCTCCAGTTTAGCTCAGCTGGTAAAGAATTTGCCTGCAGTGCAGGAGACCCGGGTTTGATCCCTGGGTTGGGAAGGTCCCCTGGAGAAGGAAATGGCAACCCACTCAGCATCCTTGCCTGGAAAATCTCATGGACAGAGGAACCTGGTGGCTTGCAGTCCATGGGGTCGCAAAGAGTTGGGCACGACTAAGCAACTAACACACAGACTAACACATTACTCTTTTAAGAGATCAGAGGCTTATTAGCAAGAACATTATAAGAACTCTTAAAAGCCCACTAATTTGCACACAAGGTAGTTTTGCAAAGCTGATACAGTCAATATATTAAAAGAAAATAATATTATGCAAAAGTAATATGTGATATAATATTTGTATTAATTATCAAAGTAAAAACAATTTCCTTTAAGTTAATTCTTAACTTTTTCTTATTTTATGTACATTTGGTATCTGAAGAAGAAAAACATAGCGAAATAAATGTTGTCCTTAAAGTTTTATCTGAAAATGAAATGGAAAAATATTAACATCATAAACAACCTATGGTTTACTTTACCAAAATAAGTTTTAGTGGGCTAACACAATCCAAGAACGCACAAAAGTGCAGCATAAGAGCATGAACGTCAGAGTCTGACAAAAATAAGCATTAATTTAAACATGGAAATGCACGACCTGGATAGCTCTAATTTTTCTTGCCCAAGCCACAGTTTTCTTATTTGTAATACAGGAATAACAGCGATTCCACGCATCAATGGCATGAGGATTAAAAGGCTTCATGTATAAAGGGAATTTTACATAGTGCCCAGCAAAGTCTTCATCTGTTAAAAAGATGCGCACGAGGCAAGCTGGTGGTTTTGTCCTCATTGGTGCTAGCGTTCTCCTTCACTCTTAATTTCTTCCGCACCTTTTCCTTGTACCTTTTCTTCCTCCTCCTCCAACTCTTTCTTCTTCTCAGCATTCACATTAATACTAGAAAGGTAATTACCAAAGATGCAATAAAACTAAATCAGTTCACTGCTTATCATCTTATTGTATTTTCCCTTCAATTAGACAAGTATGAGTACTGCATAAGTTCACAGGTCTAGTTAGCTTTGCGCTTGGTAACTCAGGCTGTTTTATTCTTCCTTTCTTTCATTCAGAGTCTTGCATACAGAGCTTTTCATAAACCATTGGAATCAACTCACTCCAGAAAAATCACGTTAACAACCTAGCAAGAAATTCACTATCACTTTTGCAAGTTACAAGAGCCCTTTAGTGAGGTGGGAAATTAAGATGACATTTAAGGCTGATTTCCTATTAGGTTTTCTTCAGTAAAATACCGGACTGCTGGAATATAAGCCATATGTGGAGCATGATAATAGAGAGAGCAGCCAGTGAGTTAATTAAATGTGTAGAGTGATTTTTCTTTCTTCAGAAAGAAATCCCTAAAAGAAATATAAGAAATAATTTTGTGAAATATTTTTATATTGCCCCTTAAAATCATAAGTTTTTTTAAAATACATTTTTTAAACTCTCACAGGTGAAATGCCTCAATGAATTATGGGGGGAAAGACATTATTAGCAGTTGCCAGTTTTGGTTCTGGATATCTGCTATAGAAAAAATAGAGATAAATGCTACAATTCATGTTTTGTGGAAGTAAATAATTCAACATATAAAGTATATTTATGGACTGCACACAGATTAACAGATAAATACTAGTCATTTAGGAGCTTCCTGGGAGGCGCTAGTGGTAAAGAACATGCCTGCCTATGAAGGGGACTTAAGTTATTCCCGGGTCAGGAAGGTCCCTGGAGGAGGGCATGGCAACTCACTCCAGTATTCTTGCCTCAGAGAAGCCCATGGACAGAGGAGCCTGGCGGGCTGTAGTCCATGGTGTCACACAGAGTCAGACACTCTGTGTCTTAGTCACTAAGTGACTTAGCATGTCTGCACACACAGTAATATAGTACACAAAAATTTCAACTCATAAAGATAAATTTTATAAAATGATTAGAATATTTAGAGTCTGGCTGAAATATGACTTTAGTTAATTGCCTGTTTACGTCTACAATGAAACATATTCAATCACAGTTTATCATTCTTCTTTCATAAACATACGCTAGTTGGCAACTTATTCCTTACCAACTGATGAGCTTGACGTTCACACTGATATTTGGAAGCAATCGTGGTATGGTGTGTACTTATGGATATTTGTATGTATAAGAGGGTGGGAAGTGATGGAGCGGAAAAGTGATTTATGTATCAAGTTTGGATTCAGTTCAGAGAAGGCAATGGCACCCCACTCTGGTACTCTTGCCTGGAAAATCCCATGGATGGAGGAGCCTGGTAGGCTGCAGTCCATGGAGTTGCTAACAGTTGGACACGACTGAGCGACTTCACTTTCACTTTTCACTTTCATGCATTGGAGAAGGAAATGGCAACCCACTCCAGTGTTCTTGCCTGGAGAATCCCAGGGACGAGGGAGCCTGGTGGGCTGCCGTCCATGGGGTCGCACAGAGTCGGACACGACTGAAGCGACTCAGCAGTAGTAGTAGTAGTTGGATTCGGTTAGATGGATGAAAACTATAGAAATTTAAGACACACATCCTATCAGCATTCACTCTGCATGCCTAATGAATTGGGACATTCATTTGCATTAGTCTCACAGCACAAAAATACCTGGGGAAACAAAGATTCCATCTAACTTTTCAAAAAAATCACCAATATTATATAATGTAAATATTAATTTTATATCATACTGTGAATTTTTCTTCTGGAAGAGTGTTGTTGAAAATCCCAGTGGCTGTTTTAAACCTACTATTATTTTTCTAAGTTATGATGAAAATAATTTTAAAATAAATGTCAAGACTTCTGTTGTGTTTGTTACGAAGGTTTAAAGTACATAGATGTATATTTATACACCACATAATTACAGATCCCTCCTACAGCTAATCATGCATGCATATCCATTACACTCAAAGCTTCCATTCCTTAATCAAGCATTCTGTGATTACGCAAATTTAAAAGATAACGAGGTACACCCCTATAACAGACAGCAAATCAACCTTGTTAAATATGTCCTGAAAAATGAGAAAACTGAATCTTTGGTCTTGAAAATCTTAAGGAACTTTCATAGTTAGTGAATTAGCCTCAGAGAGGAAAGTGGCACATTTTCATATATCGGTTATCTCTTTGCACTTATTTGGTTGTTTCCTTTCCTCATTGTTGGTGATTAAATACTCCCTAAATTTCTGGTCACCTCCAGCAATCAGAAAAATGATGAAGTAGATAAAAGAGAACTTCAGTCCAAAACCATATTTGTCATGACTATTGCCTATTGCTGGTTCAGAATTTTGTTTTTTAAAGATTTACTCTGCATGAATCATTTGCCTAATGAAAGCTGTGTTACTTTCAAGAATCATGTAAAATTTTAGGTTTTGGTACTTTCTCATCCAGATATATCTGGCAGCAGAGTAAGTAACTGCATTTTCCACGCTTTGCCCTTTCTTATACTGTGTTTGTCCCTTCCATATAACTTTGCTTTAATCATTGCAGTGGACTACAGAGTGGTCTTAGTACAAGTCAAAGTACATTATTACTCAAAGTTTTCATTTTTCCCTTTTGGAAAGAAACTCATGGTTTGGGAAGAGTTGGAACAAAATGAAAATGTGTTATATTTTCCAGCTATTTCTGTTAATATGTCCTTGTTAAGGGTGGGTTAGTAAATACTTCCACTGAAAAAAGCAAGACTACATCATAACATAAATATTACTTTCTGTAAAATATAAGAAGTGTGATTACAGCTTATTTTAGGAGCCCAATAGGAGTTCAACAATTCAGTGTGATTTAGGATTAGTAAAAGGCCTCCCCATTCTAGAATATTTTGTCTAGCTATATGAGATAGAAATTGAAATGCTAGTCATTCTTTCAGTATTAGCATAATGTGAGAGGCATATTCATTTTAGGTAGAATAGAAAGTCAAAAGTATAAGATCAATATTCAAGTGCTAATGGTTGTGAATTTTCTTTGTTAACTTGTATTCTTTCAAATATATTATGCTTAGTTGATTAGTTGCATCAGATTCTTATATTTGAAGACCCTCACAGTGGTTTACTTTTCTAAAATCCTCAGTCATTTTCCTTCTTTTCAACTATCTCTATATCTCTTTATCATTCAAATGTTTATATCTTACAGTCCTTTTGATCACTACTGCAATTTACTGTTATAGTTTTTTCATGGGATTGTATTTGAAGAGTTTTTAATCACTATATATTTATTTCTTCAAATGTTTCTTGACATTGAGCAACGACATTTCCTTCCCTTTGGGAAGGTAGTAGATAGAACCTAGAGTAAAAAAAAAAAAAGTCAATTAATGAGGTGAAGAGAGATTTTAGCTTATAGTAGGTACTTTAATTTGAAACCAATCACTTTTGAAATGAACACTTCACATAGACATAAACATATTTACTTTCCGAAGACTCAATTTGAAATTCTCTGCCAGGCTCTCCAATGCTGCTGTTTTTGTTCTCATTCAGCTATTGGGGACATCTAGTCTACAGTGCTAGAGACTAGATTAATGAGCGACAGATCTAATGATAGTAACCTGTAGAGCAGAGAGTCGTACAGGTGAAGCCAGAGACACGGAGGCCATGGCAACGTGGATTCTAGGCATGTTGGGAGGTAATTCAGTATCAGACGGCTTGCTCTTTGCCTGTCATTTACAGAGCTGGCAGGAGGTCATCTACTGTGAAGGTGGGGAAGCCACAGGTTACATCTGGCATTTTAATAAGTGTGTACTCAAAGCAGTGTAAGTGTATAAACATAAGTGAATCCATATCCTCTAGTAAAGATTATTATAAAGTAGCAAACATATATATAAAATTTAATTGATTATTATACAAATATTTCTTGAGCCTCTACCATGTTATGTAGAAAGAAAGCAATGTCCCTACATTCACAGAACGGACTTCTAGAGAGAAAGGAGGGCTAAGAGTGAGAGTTTTCAGGTATCAGCAGAATTAGGTGCTTTTAAGCTGGATTGAATTTGTTATAGAAAATTACATTACATTTTTGTAAATCCGAGTCGTGAATATACATGGAGAATGTAAATTTAGAACTTAGAATTCTCATGCAGCATTCAGATCTTTCAATCCTTTATAAAACTTTAGAGACAAGTGAAAAGGCGAGAGACTCCCCTAGTCGCCCAGTGGCTAAGCCTCCAAGCTCCCAATGCAGGAGGCCTGCATTTGATCCCTGGTCAGGAGAAGAAAGCTTTCCTGGAGGTTCAGAGGGCAAAGCGTCTGCCTGAAAAGGCAGCATAGCCGGGTTCCATCCCTGGGTCGGGAAGATCCCTTGGAGGAGGGCATGGCAACCCACTCCAGTATAATTTTGAGAATTCTCCAGTATTCTTGCCTGGAAAACCCCATGGACAGAAGAGCCTGGTGAAGGGTACAGTCCATGGGGTCATGAAGAGTCGGACATGACTGAGTGACTTCACTTTCAGGAGAAGGAAATGGTACCCCACTCCAGTATTCTTGCCTAGAAAATCCCATGGACAGAGAAGCCTGGTAGGCTACAGTCCACGGGGTCGCAAAGAGTCAGACACGACTGACTTCACTTTCACTCTCAGAGAACAAGATCGCAGATGCTGCAATAGGAATTCTCATGATGCACCGAAAGTTCCTGCATGCCTCAAGGAAGGGTGCAATCCTGCGCGCCACAAAGAAGAATGGCTGCAGCCAAGTAACATAAACTTAAAAATACTAAAAAAAGACCTTTAAAAAAAGGGGGGGGGACAAAAGCAGAAATAATTATAATTTTAAAAGAAACACTACATGTTATTTGTCAGATTCAACTTTTTTTTTTTTTTAAATTAGCAGCAGAGGTTTTCACTTGACCCCTGCATTCATTTTATGGAGAAATCAAGAGTAATCACATCCTGTTGAAACTTAAAATATTCCTGTGTATTACACAGAGAAAGAGAAGACTCTAGATAGACAGAAACGTGGATATGCAAACAGACACACTTATTTCTTAACAGTATCCCCTCAAAATTGAACATTTATCTGCTCACTTGATAGTAACTCTTATATTGACGGTTCCTGGCACCTTGTCGATGCTCATTTTATATTTTTAAATGTATTAAGCTCTTCATCAGCAAGTATTAGATGTACTGTAGTACGGCCAGGGCTTCCCTCATAGCTCAGCTGGTAAAGAATCCGCCTGCCACGCAGGAGACCCTGGTTTAATTCCTGGGCCAGGAAGACCCCCTGGAGAAGGGATAGGCTACCCACCCAGTATTCTTGGGCTTCCCTTGTGGCTCAACGGGTAAAGAATCTGCCTGCAATGTGGGAGAACTGAGTTTGATCCCTGGGTTGGGAAGATCCCCAGGGGAAGGGAAAGACTACCCACTCTCCAGTTTTCTGGTCTGGAGAATTCCATGGGCTACAGTCCATGGGGTCACAAAGAGTCAGACACAACTGAGCGACTTTCACTTCAGTACAGCCAGTACAACTAGTACAGCTAGGTTTATAATACTTATTTAGTGGTTATTTTAATGTACATGTTTTCATTTTAACTATATATCCCCTGAGGAAATTTAACTAAAGTTAGGTAAATTGCCATTCTTCTACAGAAAAATAAAGTCCTGTTGGTAGTTGAACTATACTCATGGGATCCTAGAATTGGGTTCCTGTTCTATTAAAAAAAAAAAAAAATGAGATCATTAGACTACACAGAAACTGAGCTATGGAAGACAGACACCCTGAGAAAGTGAGGGGAGTACAAAGACAGACACATTTTCCTGTATTTTGCGATTTTGCCCAGAGCTTGCTTTGTTTTCCAGTTATGATTTATGACGATGGGAGATCCCTGAGCACTTTCATAATTTCACATTATCCTCTTTCTACTTTCTGGAAAGATCTAAGTACATTTGAACAGCTGACATTGACGCAAAGTTTTGTTTAGCATGGAAATGCTCCAGGAATTTCAGATCATACTTGGGAGACTACTTGTCACCTAATGGTGTTATGCATGACACTTCTGTGAAGAAATTCACAATATTTAACCATCTGCAAATATGTATGAAACAACAGAGGGAGTGAAGACACACAGCAGTGCCTTAGTTACCCTTTCTTCCTTAGACTAAGTGTGAGAAGTTTGTCTTTGATGTCTTTAACACACAGGAGACCGCAGAGCTGATCGATGATTTACCGTTTGTCGGCTGGAGTCAAGGCAGGAAATGCTTGTTTCAAATGGCAATAATTTCTGTCCTGTTCACCTCCAAGAAGATTTGGAGTAAATACAGGCTTTTATTTTTATCAGAAGAAAAAAAAAAAAAAAGACCTCATCATAAAAACATACTGACTGGAGCAACTTATCCCTAAATGGGAGGAAGGGTTGGGAGAGAATTTCCCAAGATAAGTCTTCCTTTTCTCATTAACATGTTGTTGCATGTTGTCACTTCAGTTGTGTCCGACTCTTTACAACCCCGTGGACTGTAGCCCACAGGTTCCTCTGTCCGTGGGATTCTCCAGGCAAGAATCCTGGAGTGGGTTGCCATGCCCTCCTCCAGGGGATCTTCCCAACCCGGGAATCGAACCCAAGTCTCTTATGTCTCCTGCCTTGGCATGTGAGTTCTCTACCACTAGTGCCACCCGTGATTGTATATGAAGAGAAAACGGGAAACAGCTGTTAACTAGCCAAAGGGCTAGGTAAGCCACTGTTTACTTCTACTTAGTATAATATAGCGGAGAAGGCAATGGCACCCCCACTCCAGTACTCTTGCCTGGAAACTCCCATGGATGGAGAAGCCTGGTGGGCTGCAGTCCATGGGGTCGCTAAGAATCGGACACGACTGAGCGACTTCTCTTTCACTTTTCACTTTCATGCATTGGAGAAGGAAATGGCAGTCCACTCCAGTGTTCTTGCCTGGAGAATCCCAGGGACGGGGGAGCCTGGTGGGCTTCCCTCTATGGGATCGCATAGAGTCGGACACGACTGAAGTGACTTAGCAGCAGCAGCAGCAGTATAATACAGTATAATATAGAGAACTATAAAATAAAATCTATTTTATGACTTTAAAATACAACTAAGGGAAATCAGGAAAAGCATGCCTTCAGATTTATTTACAATTCTACAGTGGCTTCGCATGGCCCATTTTTAAGTTTGTGAAAACATTACTTGCATTATTGCTATTTATAGTACAACTTGTTTAGGAGACTAATGCTGGAAAGTTTTTGACTACACTGTTCAGAAATAAAACAATACAAAGACACGCTATCCTTTAGGATACACGCATGCTTAATCTCGGTCGAGTCCAGCTCTTTGAGACCGCACAGACTATAGCCCACTGGACTCTTTTGTCCAAGGAATTTTTCATCCATGAGCACTGGAGTGGGTTGCCAGTTCCTCCTCCAGGGAATCTTCCAAACCGAGATGTATCCTGTATTGGCAGGTGGATCCTTTCTCACTGCACCACCTGGGATTCTCATCCTTTAAAATATGCATAGGTCATAACATGTTCACAGCAATTTGGGGAGAAAATGTATCATAAATATATACAAGTTCATAAATATATCCAAGTAAAGAAGGAAAAACAAAATCATGCAAAATCATGATAAGAATAAAATTTGCTTTGTCCTATCAGTTTCAATAAGAAATCAAAGTGATTTTGAGACAAGCTGGTTGAGAAGCAAATTATTTTTACTGAATTGCAGTCACAAATGTTTGATTTTTGACATTTGCAAAGGTATTTAATATTGACAAGCTAAAGGATAAAAATCATATGATTATATTAATTTACAGAAAAGAGCATTTTACAAAGCATCCATTCCAACCCATTACAGCATCCAGCTAACATTATATGTAGCAGTGAATATCATTCCCTTAGGACTGGGACGGAAAAGGCAATGGCACCCCACTCCGGTATTCTTGCCTGGAGAATCCCATGAATGGAGGAGCCTGGTAGGCTGCAGTCCATGGAGTCGCTGAGAGTTGGGCACGACTGAGCGACTTCACTTTCACTTTTCACTTTCATTCATTAGAGAAGGAAATGGCAACCCACTCCAGTATTCTTGCCTGGAGAATCCCAGGGATGGAGGAGCCTGGTGGGCTGCCATCTATGGGGTCGCACAGAGTCAGACATGACTGAAGTGACTTAGCAGCAGCAGCAGGACTGGGAATGAGGCTTTTTCAATATAGCACTAGAAATTCTAGCCATTGCAGTAAGTTGAGAAAAATAAATAGAAATATATATAATGGAAAATGAAAAAAAAACTGTCTTTGTATGCAGATGATATGATTGCAGAAGTAGAATAATAGAAGGGACCTAAAGAAACTCTTGGAGAATGAGAAAGTGAGCATATTAAGATGGCATGATCTAAGACTCTAATTGGGGTCTGACTTCATTTTTGCTGTTTAACTGCAACATCTTTTAAGCCTCGTCCTCCATTTTCTCCTTGTGAACCCTATCTGTGTAAGCTGATGAGAAATCCTAAGTGAAATTTCCAGTGGGGAATACAAACTACACAAGATCCTTCCGGTGTTTAGGAATGCTTACCCTGACCTCCCCTTCTAATCACAATCTAAACACAGGCCAGTCTTCCTTCCTTCTTTCTCAAGCCATTTAGGACCTACTTGAGATGCCTGGACTAATCCCCAGAGACTTCAATAGTGGTAAATCTTTTCATGCTGTCTTGGTTGTATGTGATGTTGTGAGTGTCAATAACTGAACCAGACTTTATGTGGGATCCATCTGCTTCTCTAGATGATGAGAAAAAGACAAAAGCATTTTTAAAAAATCAGTTACTTTTCTTTATACAAACAACGAACACCCAAAAACCAAAGTAAAAGCACAAAACCATTTATAACTATACCAAAGGAAATGCAGCACTTAAGCGTGTATTTAACAAACCATGTAAAGGAAATGTATGTTGAAAATTAGGGTAGACCAAGAGTCACAGAGTGGCTTCCTGGACGGCTCAGCGGGAAAAGAATGTGCCTGCCGGTGCAGGATACGCTGGTTTGATCCCTGGGTCAGGAAGATCCTCTGGAGCAGGAAATGGCAACCCACTCCGGTATTCTTGCTCGGAAAATCCCAGGGACAGAGGAGCCTAGCAGGCTACAGTCCGTGCGTGGCAAGAGTCTGACGTGACTTAGTGATTAAACAACAACAAAGTCATAGAGAGGCAAACCATGATGATGGAATAGAAGACTCAAGACAGCAAATATGTCCTTCAGATCTATAAATTTAACATAATAAGTCTAGAAATTCTTGCAAAGTGTTTTACAAATACAGACAAACCTATCTTCAAACAGATATAAAACTGTAAAGAAATTAGAATAGCTAAGGTGATCTTGACAAAGAATGAAGTAGAATAATCATTCTACTGAATTGAATAGTGTTTTACTATGTAGCTACAGTAACTGAGTGACTTGCTATTAGTAAAGTAATACATAGAACAGTGGAATCAGATATACAACTATACAATATGCCCAACTGACTGTTAACAAGGTACAATATAATTCAGTAGAGAGATATCTTACTAAAAATAGTGCTAGAGCAGTTGGTTATCCCTAGGTAAAAAATAAACTAAAATCTAAACTTCATATATTATTGAAAAATTAACTCAAAATGGAACACAGACATAAAGGCAAACCTTTTGCAAACTACAAACAAAAAAAAGAGAACTTTCTAAGTGAGCATGGTTAGGCACAGTTCATAGTCTTGGCATGAAAGATAATTTCTGAAGGACAATATGATAGCTGTGTCTCATCAAAATTAAAAACATCTCTTCTGGAAAGACTCATGTGGACATCCTACAACTTAAGAGGAAAATCAAACAAAAAGACAAATAGCCTGATTAAAAACAGGCAAAGACTTGAACAGATAGTTCTCCAAAGAAGACATGAAAATGACCAACACGCCATTGTGAATGAAATGTAAAGCTGTTCAGCATCATTAACTATCAGGAAAAACAAATCAAAACTACACTGAGATATTACCTCACACCTGTTAGTTTAGCTGTTGTCAAAAAAAGAAAGAAAGAAAAAGCTAACAAGTGTTGCCAAGGATATGGAAGAAGGAAAACGTCTGAACATTTTTTATGGAGGTATAAATTGGTATAACAGCTATGGAAAACTATGGCATTTCGTCAAAAATTAAAATGCAACCTCTATATGATTCAAAATTCCCATCTCTGGGTATATACCTCCAAAGAAATTAAAACGAGGATCTCAAAAGATATCTTCATTGCAGCATTATTTACAATAACCAAGATATGGCAATTACCTAAAGGTCCATCAACAGATGAATAGAAGAAGAACAGGATATATGCATACAATGGAGTATTAGTCCAGCTTAAAAAGAAGGAAATTCTGCCATTTGTCAACAATATAAATGAGTCTGAAGGATAGTCTACTAAGAAGCTAGTCATGGAATGAAAAACAGTACAGTATGGGCTGCCCACTCCAGTATTCTTGGGCTTCCCTGGTGCCTCGGGTGGTAAGAATCTGCCTGCAATATAGGAGAACTGGGCTTAATCCCTGGGTTGGGAAGATCCCTGGAGAAGGAAAAGGCTACCCACTCCAGTATTCTGGCGTGGAGAATTCCATGGACTGTATAGTCCATGGGGTCACAAAGAGTCAGACACGACTGAGCAACTTTCACTTTCCACTTATATAAGGAATCTAAAATATTTAAACTCGTAGAAACAGAGACTATAATAATGGTTTTGAGTGCTGGGAGGAGGGAACATGGGGAGCTGTTGTTCCATGACTGTAACATTTTATTTATGCAAAACGCCGAAGTTTTAGAGATCTGCTATACAATATAATGCCCATAGTTAACAATGTAGCATTGTACATTTCAAAATTTGTTAAGAGGTTAGAGCTCATATTACTTACCACTTGGACAGAAAGAAACTCCAAAGCCATAGGTGTGTGGGTTTATCTCAGGGCTTTCTATTTTGTTCCATTGATCTATATTTCTGTCTTTGTGCCAGTACCATACTGTCTTAATGAATATACAATGGAGTAAACACAATCTCTTTAACAGGTGGTGCTGGGAAAACTGGTCAACCACTTGTAAAAGAATGAAACTAGATCTCTTTCTAACACCATACACAAAAATAAACTCAAAATGGATTAAAGATCTAAATGTAAGACCAGAAACTATAAAACTCCTAGAGGAAAACATAGGCAAAACACTCTCCGACATAAATCACAGCAGGATCCTCTATGATCCACCTCCCAATAAACTGGAAATAAAAGCAAAAATAAACAAATGGGATCTAATTAAAATTAAAAACTTCTGCACAACAAAGGAAACTATAAGCAAGGTGAAAAGACAGCCTTCTGAATGGGAGAAAACAAGAGCAAATGAAACAACTGACAAACAACTAATCTCAAAGATATACAAGCAACTTATGCAGCTCAACTCCAGAAAAATAAACGGACCAATCAAAAATGGGCCAAAGAACTAAATAGGCATTTCTCCAAAGAAGACATACAAATGGCTAACAAACACATGAAAAGATGCTCAACATCACTTATTATCAGAGAAATGCAAATCAAGACCGCAATGAGGTACCATCTCACACCAGTCAGAATGGCCGCAATCCAAAAGTCTACAAGCAATAAATGCTGGAGAGGATGTGGAGCAAAGGGAACCCTCTTACACTGCTGGTGGGAATGCAAACTAGTACAGCCACTATGGAAAACAGTGTGGAGATTCCTTAAAAAATTGCAAATAGAACTGCCTTATGATCCAGCAATCCCACTGCTGGGCATACACACCAAGGAAACCAGAATTGAAAGAGACACATATACCCCAATGTTCATTGCAGCACTGTTTATAATAGCCAGGTCATGGAAGCAACCTAGATGTCCATCAGCAGATGAATGGATAAGAAAGCTGTGGTACATATACACAATGGAGTACTACTCAGCCCTTAAAAAGAATAAATTCGACTCAGTTCTAATGAGATGGATGAAACTGGAGCCGATTATACAGAGTGAAGTAAGCCAGAAAGAAAAACACCAATACAGTATACTGACACATATATATATAGAATTTAGAAGGATAGTAATGATGACCCTATATGTGAGACAACAAAAGAGACACAGAGGTATAGAATGGACTTTTGGACTCTGAGGGAGAGGGAGAGGGTTGGATGATTTGGGAGAACGACATTGAAACATGTATACTATCTTGTTAGAATGAAGCACCAGTCTATGTTCAATACAGGATGCAGGATGCATGGGGCTGGTGCACAGGATGATTCAGGGAGAGGATGTGGGGTGGGAGGTGGGGGGGGGCTTTGGCATTGGGAGATCGTGGACACCTGTGGCTGATTCATGTCAATGTATGGCAAAACAAATACAGTATTGTAATGTAGAATAAAGTATTAATAAATAAATAAATAAATAAATAAATAAATAAAAAGAAACTCCAAAGCCAAAAACCAAAACAAATGGACTTAAGAAAATTTGAGAGGCTTGGATATGTGTGTTACATTGATTTTGGTGATAGCTTCATGACAGTTCACACAGGCATGTCCAAATTCATTCAATTTTGCACATTAAATATATTTAGTCCTTTGTAATAAACTATTCCTCAATAAAGATGCTTTAAAAACAATGTGAAGATGAGAAAATAAGCTACATTTTGAGGAAAAATATTTATATTCTATGTGTCTGCCATAGGATTAGTATTTATAATTAACAAAGAACTCTAAATATTCACCACTGAAATACGGATAAGAGACATGAACAGACATTTTGCTATAGATATTAACATCAGTAACCACCAGGCAAAGGAAAGTTAAAACTGCAAAAATATATCACTGCATACTTCCAGGAATACCTTTAAAAAATAGTGATAACAAATGCTGGCGAGAACATGGAGAAACTGTATCATTCAGACAGTTCTTTTGGGAACACAGTGATATAGCCAGTCTACAAAATAGTTTGTCTCTTTCATCTAAAATAGATATGCGACTGCTCTAGAAAACAGCAATTGCTTTCTGAGACATTCATCCTAGAGAGGGAGAATTTCTGTTCACGCCAAATTCTATACACGTTTTCATAGAAATTTTATTTGCAACATTCCTTTTATTTGTAATGTGTAATATTCTTTGATTTCCTTCTAAACGTGTATGGATAAGCAACTGTGCATTAGAAATGTTGTCATTTAGTGTCCAGCTCTGTGCCTTCTCATGGACTGTAGCAAGCCAGGTTCCTGCATCCTCCACCGTCTCCCAGAGTTTGCTCAGATTCATATCAATTGAGTCTGTGATGCCATCTAACCATCTCATAGTCTGCCATCCCTTTCTCCTTTTGCCTTCAGTCTTTCTCAGCATCAAGGTCTTTTCCAATAAATTGGATCTTTGTATCTGGTGGCCAAAGCATTGGAACTTCAGCTTCAGCATCAGTCCTTCCATGAATATTCAGGGCTGATTCTTCATTTAGTATTTATTGACTGTTTGATCTCCTTACACTCCAAGGGACTCTCAAGAATCTTCTCCATTGGCACAATTCAATGTATCAGTTCACTGACACTCAGCCTTCTTTATAGTCTAACTCTCACATCTGTACCTGACTACTGGAAAAAAAAAAAAAAGTTTTGACTATGCAGATCTTTGTCAGCAAAGTGATGTCTCTCTTCTTTAATATGTTGTCTAGGTTTGTCATAGCTTTCCTTCCAAGGAGCAAGTGTCTTTTAATTTCATGGCTGCAGTCACCATCTGCAGTGATTTTGGAGTCCAAGAAAATAAAATCTGTTACTGATTCCACTTGTTCCCCATCTGTTAGCCATGAAGTGATGGGACCAGGTGCCATGATCTTAGTTTTTTGAATGTTGAGTTTTAAGCCACTTTTTATCACTCTCCTCTTTCAGCCTCGTCAAGAGGCTCTTTTTTTCCTTTTCACTTTCTGCCATATGGGTGGTATCATCTGCGTATTTGAGGTTGTTGATATTTCTCCCAGCAATCTTGCGTATCTGAGGTTGTTGATATTTCTCCCAGCAATCTTAACTTCAGCTTGTGCTTCTTCCAGCCCAGCGTTTCTCATGATGTACTCTGCATAGAAGTAAAATAAGCAGGGTGACCATATACAGCCTTGATGGACTCCTTTCCCAATTCTCAGCCTGTCGGTTGTTTCCTGTTAGGTTCTAACTGTTGCTTCTTCACTTGCATAAAGGTTTCTTAAGAGACAGAGAAGGTGGTCTGGTATTCCCGTTTCTTTAAGAATTTTCCAGAGCTTGTTGTGATCCACACAGTCAAAGGATTTAGTGTAGTCAATTAAGCAGAAATAGATGCTTTTCTGGAATCCCCTTTCTTTATGATGTTGGAATCCAATGATGTTGGAAATTTGATCTCTGGTTCCTTTGCCTCTTTGAAACCCAACTTTTACATCTGGAAGTTCTCAGTTCACATGAAGTCTGGCTTGAAAGATTTTGAGCATAACCTTGCTAGCATGTGAAATGAGCACAAATACAGTAATTTTAACATTCTTTTGCATATTCTTTCTTTGGGACTGGAATGAAAACTTACCTGTTCCAGTCCTGTGGCCACTGTTGAGTTTTCCAAATTTACTGACATACTGAGTGCAGGACTTAAACGCATCATCTTTTATGATTCTAAATAGCTCAGCTGGAATTCTGTCACCTCCACTAGCTTTGTTTGTAGTAATGCTTCCTAAGGCTTACTAGACTTCATGCTTCAGGATATCTGGCCCTAGGTGAGTTACCAAAACATCATATTTGTATGTATATGTATATGAACCAGTGAATGTCACTTCAGTCGTGTCCACCTCTTTGCAAGCCCATAGACTGTAGCCCGCCAGGCTCCTTTGTCCATGGAATTCTCCAGGTAAGAATACTGGAGTGGGTTGTCATGCCCTGCTTCAGGGAATCTTCCTGACCCAGGAATCGAACCTGCATCTCTTATGTCTCCTGCATTGGCAGGCGAGTTCTTTACCACTAGCACCTTATACAACTCAGCAATAAAAAGGAATAAACTAGATATATGTATCAATTTGAATGAATCTCTAGGGTACTAAACTGAGTAAAAATACTGATCTCCAAAGGTATACATAATGTGTGGTTCCACTTATATAACGTTTTTGAAAGAAGAAATGTTTCAAAGTGGAGAACAATTTAGTGGTTGCCAGTAGCAGGAGAAACATAAGCATGATTAAAAAAGGGGCACTAGAAAGGATCTTGGTGATACTGAAAATGTTTAATAACTTGCCTGTGTAAGTTTAGTGTAGAAATAGGTACATATACACAAATGAAAAGGAGTAAAATTGGGGAAATCTGAATAAGACGGGTGGGTTATACTAAAGTAAGTATCCTGATTTTAATACTATAGTATAGTGAAAGTTGCTCAGTCGTGTCTGATTCTTTGCGACCCCATGGACTATACTGTGCATGTAATTCTCCAGGCCAGAATACTGGAGTGAGGAGCCTTTCCCTTCTCCAGGGGATCTTTCCAACCCAGGGATCAAACCCAGGTCTCCCACATTACAGATGGATTCTTTACCAGCTGTACCACCAGGGAAGTCCAATATTATACTATAGTTTTGCAAAATATTACCATTGGGGGAACTCGATAAAGTGTGGCTTCTCTATTTCTTATAACTGTATGTGAATCTAAAATTAAATCAGTATGAATTTTAATTAAAAAACATAAAAATACATTTGAAAACTAAAAATTAAAATGTGTTTAGTTGTATTAAAGATCTATTGATTCAGTATATGTAACAAATGTTTCACTCTCTTTTATGTACACTCCAAAATATCATTTGTTAAGCCATATGTTCTTCAATTACAAATCATTTTTTTCCCTTAGAAGTACGAATCTTAATGTCTTCAGTAAAAGTAACGTTTTTCATCACAGTTGCTCTTGCATACACAGCATTTAGTGGAAAAATATATGCAATTAAGAACTATGAAATCTGGAGATATAAAAACTGACATAATTTCTAAGGGAAAAATAAAATAACTGCTTTTGTCATTTTTCAGGTGTTCTAAAAATGCATATATATTTTGAAAGTGCATTTTTGATGAATATAGGCCAATTAGTTTGTAGAATGTTTCCAATTTATTTCTTATGATGATTTCTTATGATCTGATTCAAATTATGCAATTTTTGAAGGATATCAAAGTCTTGATTTTCTGCCTAAGTATATTTTATTCAGGAGACCTACAGTGCTGGTTTGACCCAACACGGTTAATATTTTCCTTGATCACTTTGAGGACTAGATTCCCCACGATTAATTATAATATGTCCCCTTATATGTAATAAGTAATTTGTATAGTTTGTGCAATATAGGTATCTCTCTTCATCAACATTTCACTGCACCCACACTCCACCTGTAACAATTTGCAGTCATCTTCAGAAGAGATTTTCCTGTTTTACTGAACTATGTTAGAAAAAATATTGCTCCTTAGATTATAGAACTTAAATATACATTGTGTGTGTACATATAAAGGCTTCCTGGTGGCTCAGATGGTAAGAGTCTGCCTGCCATGCAGGAAACTCAGGTTCAATCCCTGGGCCAGGAGGACCCCCTGGAGAAGGAAATGGCAGCCCACTCTTCTATTCTTGCCTGGGAAATCCTGTGGACAGAGAAGACTGATGGGCTATAGTCCATGGGGTTGCAAAGCAGTTCAGACATGATTTCATGACTAAACATCAACAACAAATTAGCTTTTTAAAATTCTGACTTGTGCATTTTCCAAATTTTCTAAAACTTAAAAAATAGAAAGAATTTATAAAGTTTTTTGATATGGATGCTAGGGAAAGAAAAAAAGGCAACTTTCTTCTAAAATGTACATTACTGATTTCTGTAGCATAATAGGGTCATGCAATTTTATTCATGTTAGTGTAAAATATCTGAAAATTAGGGTCAAAATTAATTGGAATTATTTGAGGCAACTTTTCTTTTCTTTTTATTTTTTTTAACTAAACTTTGGTGCAGCCGGTGTTTTAGTCACTCAGTCGTGTCTGACTCTGTGCAACCCCAGGAGTGTAGCCTGTCAGGCTCCTCTGTCCATGGAATTCTCCAGACAAGAATACTGGGGTGGGTAACCATTCGCTTCTCCAGGGGATCTTCCCGACCCAGGACTGAACCTGGGTCTCCTGCATCGCAGGCAGACTCTTCACCACGTGTGCCACCAGGGAAGCCCGTCATGCAGCTGGGGTAACTTACAAAGGGCTAAGAGGATGAATACGGCGTTCCTTCCAAGGACACATGGTTTAATGGGAGAGATAGGAAAGATTTAAAAAAAAATGCTTCATCTCTGTGTGATAAATTCTTCTTTGTTTGAGAGTATTGTTCAAGTTGCAGTATAACCAGGAAAGGAGGCTGAGGGCAGTGCTCCGAAAATGCTGAAGGAGAGAGCTCAGGAAAGTGAGTCACAGGAGAAGTGATCATGCAAGAAGGAGGTCATCGGGTACCTTTAGGAAGCGCAGTCGCAGTGGCTGTTGGGGAAGAAAGAATGCTAAGTTAGGATGGAGCACACTCTCTCGGTGAGTCTGGGTGGAAGAAAGACGAAAAGTGTGCTTATCAACCTTTTAAGTGTGATGGGAAAGCCAGCTAGTTTATGGCTTCATTCAGATGGACCAAGCTGAAAGGCGTGGATTGAAGAAAAATTTTCTAGAAATATAAATACTTGGGCTATGATATTTCTGGAAAGATTAGATCAAAATTACAGGAAGGACATTTTTTTTTTCTTCCGGCATACCAAAGATAGTGAGATATAGGTGCAATTAAATTTAAGAGACTTGAATTAAAATATACTCTCTAGCATTTTTGGTTTTGCCTTTAATCTCTGAATCTCTACCACAATTGCTTGTCTTTCTCATTCCTCGCACATACTCATTCTTTCCTCCTCCCTTCTCTGCTGCTGCTGCTGCTAAGTCGCTTCAGTCGTGTCCGACTCTGTGCGACCCCATAGATGGCAGCCCACCGGGCTCTGCCGCCCCTGGGATTCTCCAGGCAAGAACACTGGAGTGGGGTGCCATTTCCTTCTCCAATGTATGAAAATGAAAAGTGAAAGTGCAGCCACTCAGTGACTCCATGGACTGCAGCCTTCCAGGCTCCTCTGTCCATAGGATTTTCTAGGCAAGAGTACTGGAGTGGCCTCCCTTCTCTACTTCCTCATTTTCTCCTGTTCCTAGTTGATTCCTCACTTTTTATCCCCTGTGCTAATGTCCCTCTTCTATCCAACAAGCATCTAGTTAATTATTGTCATTCTCCTTTCAAATTCACATTTTCATGTGAGCCTACCCTAAAAAAATTTTCCTCTTCCTTTTTTCTATTCCTCTGCCATTTGACTTCTGTGTTTCTTCCTTAGAAAACATCTAACTACCGTGCCTTCTAGACTGTGAAAGATCCAAATGGAAATCACGAGAGAAGGTGGCTGGAGTAGTCTGGAGGGTGGACCATTACTGTAAAATCAGTCTCACATAGCAGTCAAGACTTCATCTCAAATGGGGCCTAAAATTGGAGTCAGAAGGAAAATAAAAAACCAGGTGTTAATAAAATGAGTGTATTACCTAAAAGACAGTTAAAGTTTTAGTCACACAGTTGTGACTGGCTCTTTGGGATCCCATGGACTGTAACCTACCAAGCTCCTCTGTCCATAGAATTCTCCAGGCAAGAATATGGAGTGGGTTGCCATTTCCTTCTCCAGACCACCAAGATCTTCACCAGGTTAGATCTTCCCTGACCCAAGGATCAAACCTGGGTCTCCCAAATTGCAGGCAGATTCTTTACCATCTTATAGTCAACAGCAGGGGTTTGAATAGTGTTATCAGCTCACATGACTTGCCTGGAGGCTCAGATGGTAAAGCAGCTGCCTACAGTGCGGGAGACACGGATTCAGTCCCTGGATTGGGAAGATCTCCTGGAGAAGGAAATGGCAACTTACTCCAGTGTTCTTGCCTGGAAAATCCTATGGACGGAGGAGCCTGGTGGGCTACAGTCCATGGGGGTCGCAAAGAGTCGGACACGACTGAGCAACTTCACTTTCTTTATCAGCTTGTATGAACTTCAGTGGAGGGAGGTTTTTGGTTTTGTTTGCTAGGAAAGTGTGGAAGTTTACTGATCTAGATGGGCCGCAAGAATGTGGCCTTGCAGTCTGACTGATGGGGTTGCACGAGAGAAAGAAGAACCTCTTTTTCAGAGAGCTGCTGAGATACTGTGTTTGGGATGAGGGAATAGTTTTCTGTTAGTTCAAAGAGGGCATGAAAAATAGTGATGCCCTCATAGTTTTCAACGTCTTCCCCCATGAAACCGTGTTTCCAAAATTGGCAGAAATTCTAACAGGCTGGCCAACACTTGTCTTCAACTTCCAGAGCAGATGGAAGTTATCAAAAGTTTCTGAAAAAATAAGAATGTGGAATCTATGGGAAAAGATTTTCTCTGCCTCTTTTGCCAATACTCATCTACAAGGGCATTCTACTATATCACTATACAGTAATGGCTTGTAAACTGTGTGACTGGAGGAAAAATTTATTCTTATGAAAGAGAGGGCTACAGTAGAAAGGGAGATGAAAATGCAGACCTGCTTTCCTATGCTATTATGAGTAAGTAGAGTTACAGAGTTTTAAGAGATGAACTGCTGGAAAGCAAGCAGGCCCCGCCTTCCTTTGTAAACTCCTGCTTTCCTTTACACTTAGCCTCCTCTCAGAGGTCCCATTGAAAGCCAGTTGCCTTCACGGGAGACAATTAGACTCCCTTGCTTTGCCAGCTCAAATACGGGTTTTAACATATGGGAGTTGAGATGCAGTTGCTTGTCTCCTTAAATATCCAAGACCATTTACTGTTTTTATGGCCAGTTTTAATGTGCTGCCATGTTTTTGGTGTTGGCTGCCAGATAACTCTTTTAATACTGGCATAGCTCTTCCAAGGAAGCAACCTGCCTCATTATTAAGGTATCTCTTTTGGCAGTAAGTTCTGACTGGCTCAAAGACTATGTTGTAGAAGAAGAAGAATGTCCTTTCACAATCATGGTTGCCTCCCTGACATTTCTCTGATAAACTTGTTTTGTGTTATTTCCTGTTTACTTTGTAGAGCTTTTCTTCCAAGATTTCATTACAGCCAGGGTGACAAGGATTTTTTTGTTGTTGTTTAAGCAAGTTGGCATGTGCTAAATTGCCTCCGATGGAAGAAGAACTCAATCAAAACTGACATTGTCTGTCTAGTGTTTCCCTGAAAGCCCACTAGGTTGTGATATGTTTTAATGTTTAGGCTTCAGTTTTGCAGTGAACATTAAATCAAGAACTCTGGCTTGCATACCAATTCAGGGAATTAGCACAGAGCTTGGAAACTCTTGAAAATAAGGTGTGACCCTTCTGAAGATAATTCTGGCTTCCAGGCTTTCATGGAGGATATATTAATTCATTAAATTATTCAAGCATGCTGCTTACAAATGCTGACAGGGATTCAAAGGTTTGTTGTCTCCTATTAATCACTTTATTATTCATATCATCCTTTCACTAGAGGCATTAGAATGCATTTGATTAATATCTCATTTCTATTGTTCTTATGAACAATGTTCACTGGGTCTGCTCTACAGAACTTTGTTTCCTTTTAAGTAAATGAGGATAAAACAAAAGATGATTGCCGAATCTTGGTGTGTTCTGTGAGTGCACAGTGTCTCCTGATGAGCATGACTGTCATGCCTAATTCAGCCTGCGTCTAGGACAGATGACGGTGGTGCATGGTGCCTCACCTTAACCTGACAAGAGATGAAGACTCATTGATCACCTGCCTGAAGGCACATAGTAACACCTGGTAACACCTCTGAGTGATCCCTGGCTACTTCCTGGCTCTTCCATTTGGTCTCCTTTCACTGAGAGCCCATTCATTTGGTCTGAATGTCAGATCAAGGGGAACTGTTTCTCTCATCCATGCTACAAACATAAAGGGAGATGAGGGACATTTTAGAAGTATTTTAAAGCCCCGAATATTAAACTCACTATCGCATCTATTCCTTTCTCTAATCTTGAAGGCAAACCAACCATTGGGTAGTTCTTAATAGTTTGTATGCCAAATATTTTGCTTCAGTTTTTAAAGCATAGATTATTTTAGAACCTGTTTTGATTTTATTTAGGAAAAACTCAAATTTGGATGTGTTTCATGTACAAATCTTATGGTCTTTGAACATTATTATTAGTGAACGTGTTGAAAGAGAAAAACACCATTTACTATAAAAAGGAAGATAAGCAAACTACGCCTGAAGAATAACAGAAAAAGTACACACTGAAACACGCTTCTTGTTCAAAAATATTTACTTTCAAGTTGCTGATAGTTTTTCTCTAGTTCCTACATGCAGCAGTTAATTTTTTAATACAGATAATTGTCCCTGACATTTGGGTTCTGCCTCCTTTCAAACGCCTCTCTCTGCATCCCGTGTGGTGAGCTGTTCACCACAGGAAGCTCCGCAGAACATGCTGCTCAGAGCTGAGTCCTCAGCATCCAGATGGCCTGATCAAGGTCCTTTGTGAGCTTGATTGCATGTGCCTTTCCTAGCGCTTATTGACCCTGCTGCTTTCCTTCTGTTCACTGCATCGCCCTTATATGCTTGTTCATTTTCCGCCTTCCTGAAATTAATAAATAATCAACCAATTGGGCAGAAGATTGCCCCCACAGTAGTCAGCGCCATCTCTCTTTATCCAGGTTTCAGTTTTCTGGCTCTCTTAGTTCCATAAAATCTAGCTATGACCAATCCCATATTGGTTGTGTGAAGAAGAAGAAAAGAAGTCATTGAATGAGAGCTCCTACTTACAACTGAGGGCGCGTCAGCAGATTGTCAATACTGTAAGAGGAAGAGTAAAGACGGGCTGTGGGGGGCATTGCCGTTTTGGGGACATGACTTCACTTTCAGTACCCTTTCCACACTCCTGAGTGTGTTAAAGGGAGATGGGAAGAAAGAGGAAGAGGAATGGCATTTGGGGAGAAAGTGAAAGTGAAGTTGCTCAGCCGTGCCGACTCTCAGTGACCCCATGGACTGCAGCCTCCTAGGCTCCTCCGTCCACGGAATTCCCAAGCAAAGGTACTGCAGTGGGTTGCCATTGCTTTCTCCAGGGGACCTTCCCAACCCAGGGATTGAACCCGGGACTCCCACACTGCAGGCAGACGCTTTACCCTCTGAGCCATCGGGGAAGCCCAGAAAGACAAAGTTTCAAATCTTGCCTTTGGCACCTACGACACTGGGCAAGTTAAACTTGAGTTTCATTTCCTTCATTTGTTAAATAGAGAAATGTTATTTGGTTTGTTTAAAGGTTTTGTGATTTCATCTGAAGTTCCTGATCCTACATATGACCTCAATAATTTCAATAATTGGAATTTTTATTTCCTTTTCTTTAACTTTATTAGTCCAAGTTCTCCTCTCTTGAGGAGGTGTTTTCCACCTAGATAATGGGAAGGATCCAATAGAATATGTTGTGTGAATCTACGGGTGAATAAGTAAACCATGATATTGCTTCAGAGAAATGCTGAAGTTTTGTTAAGATACCTTCATAGATCCTAATATTTCTAATAAGGCTAGTTATGCAGTTTTTTCAGAATTCAGCAAAAATTGGAGAGTTAAATTAGCATTAGGCTCACAGGTAGCCAGTTAGGTACACATACAATAGTAAAACTTAACAGTTCACAGGTTGAGGAGAGAGAAAAGCTGAACAATATTTGAGTGTGACCTGTTCCACAGCTCTCCAAGTCATGCTGATTCTGTTTGCTATTATATTACAGAAGAGATTGGCATTCAGGTAGATAGATGCTTTGAGACTTAATAGAAAAAGTAAAATTATATGAAACTCATTGTGTTTTAGAAGGCATAAATGTGTGTAATATGTTTCAGAAATATTTCTATTAAAGTGGTTACTTTCAAGTGCTTGAAAAGTTAAGCTTCAGTTATCTGTAAAATTAACATATGTATACAGATCATTCCCCGTCAGTGTCAGATTAATAGAGTGTTCTGCCTATTGTCATTACCACTCGTCCTCTGCTTCCATTTGGCATTTTCCCCTCAGAAATAGGTTACAGTGATGAATAGGTTGTCTAAGGAAGGCTCCTTTTAGGAAAGGTAAGAAGAGCTGCTTTGAAATTAGCAAAAGCTATCCTAGAGCTATTTCAGGTGATCATTCAAACTTTTATACTTCATTATGATGTCAGGGAGTTTCCCAGGCTCAGCCTGGCGTTGGTACTGTTGTATAGGTTTGTAATCTGAGCCAGACATCTGTGAGTGAACTCAACAAGCCCCAGGGCAGGAAGGCTGGCATTTTTCCACCTGAATGCCTATTTAAGTAAAAGCAACACAGAGGAGAAAGACAGGGTAATCTGTTTTCTTTGTAATTGGTGTGGGCTCGAATGTATGCAATTTATAAGCTAGCTCTAAGACTGTTCATTTTCAAAGAGACAGTGCTTCCACACGATGTACCAATCGCCGAAGAGCTGGAGATCCAGTAACGTTTTAACCATGTGAACAGTCTGAATCTTTCCTTGTAGTGTTCCTGCATTCTGCAGCTCTGCCCTTCCAGATAGACCTCCGCATCCTTCACCTCACACATGCCGAAGGTATGTGGCCATTTCCTCGCTCTCTTGGCTTACTTGATAAATGCTTTAAAGTATATTCACATAAAAGCAAAGTCTCAGGTTCCTTTTAATGACTCATTGAGTGAAAATGGTTTACAGATGGACTGACAAATATTGAATATGAAAAGAAAAGCCAATTATAAAAATCATACATATGTTAATATAGACTCCCGTATACATCCAAAATTAAAACTTTGTAAGAAAGTAAAAAGAGATTAATGCTATCTACAAGTAGAAAGTAAATAGGAAGCGAGTTCCAGTAAAATTTTTGAGAGCAACTTGAATAAATTATCGTGAACACTGGTACAAGTTATTTAGTGTAGGTGCCAAGCAGAAAGTTCAGCTGGTGGCAATCTGTGGAGATACAGAGATATACTATATGGGACGTTATCCTAGCAGGGGACTGTCCTTCTTTAATGCTCTCTTTTTATGAAGCAATGATAAAAGCAGATGTATATTCAGGGAATAAATATTTTGGGCTCAAGCATTACTCAGGTTGAGCCTATATGCCAGTTCTGAGGAGGTTTCAAGGAATTACCATCTGCCTGATACTTGCAGACGTCAGTGGTCTTCAGCTCCTGTAGACAAATTGAAGGTGGGCAAATCCCTACCCTCGAGAGAAAGGACAAGTTCCCAGCCTCAAGAGGTCATTCAGAAACAACTGGAAATGAATCTCTGAAGTTTTCTCACCTGATTTTCTTTATTGCTTGTCTGCACAAATGTTTGCATACCTACTGAACAGCCATTTTAAATCTGAGATCTTATTATTAGAGAAAATATGAATTTTATGGAATTCATTTAGAAAGCATAGAATTAAGAATGTATAACACTTTTCTTCCTTCAAACCCTTCATTTTGGATGTGAAAGAAGAGAGTTTAAAGACTTTATCTGTTGGGATTTTAAAAATCTTTCTTGGTTTGTGGATTTGGTCTAGAATTATCTTCTCAATAACTAATCAGTTTTACTGAAATGAAGTATGTTGCATGTCTCAGAAGGACACTCTTTTTCTTTTCATTTTTATACTAACTTTTAGTACAAATTCTGTAATGAACCAAACCTCTACCAGTTTCAATGACACAATTTCTGTTGATACATCGTCAGGACTAGAAGGTTCAAGAAATACTTTAATTCAGCCTGTCAGTGGAAGTTACTATGTGACATACACCTTTTCCTTGCTACTTTGACACTTTCTTGTTACTATCCGATCTTGTGAATCTTCATCCTTGGCTTTGCTGAAGATTGGATCCACAGAACAAACCAATGGTATAGTCTCCAGTTAACCAAATATTCCAGTTGTGTGAAAGTGAAATTGGCTCATCTGAGTCTGACTCCTTGAGACCCCGTGGAATATACAGTCCATGGAATTCTCCCGGCCAGAATACTGGAGTGGGCAGCCTTTCCCTTCCCCAGGTGATCTTCCCAAACCAGGGATAGAACTCAGGTCTCCCACAGTGCAGGAGGATTCTTTACCAGCTGAGCCACCAGGAAAGCCCAAGAACACTGGAGTGGGCAGCCCATCCCTTCTCCAGCGGGTCTTCCCAACCCAGGAATCGAACCAGGGTCTCCTGCATTGCAGGTGGATTATTTACCAGCTGAGCTCTCAGGGAAGTCCAAGGGCACAATCTGTTTCTGTATTTTATGAAAAAGCTAAGAGAACGACCTCCAGCATGTCCCCATAGCCTTATGAAACGCTATAAAACAAGCAAATAGAAACCAAACCAATCTAAAAAGCCATCAAGGGCGATGGCTAAATAAACATTGCTGCCGTTGTTTAGGCACTAGTTGTGCATGACTCTTGCAACGCCACGGACTGTAGCCCACCAGGCTCCCCTGTCCGCAGGGTGTTCTAGGCAAGATTATTGGTGTGGGTTGCCATTTCCTCCTCCAGGGCATCTTCCTGACCTCGGGATCCCTGTGGTTCCACATCTCCCTGTACTGCAGATGGGTTGTTGATCTCTGAGCCCCCAGGGAAGCCCAAATAAATCATAGCAATGTATATCTATACTGAGGCAAAGATACTCAAATAAGGAAGTGAGTGTAAGGACAATACCCACCCCCCAATATATTGACTATTAAATGCATAAATGGCTGCAGAATGATATTGTAACATTAAAAAATAATAATGAAATTCTCCCACAGAATATAGTATTTATAATTTGGATACTTAATGAACCAAATGAATATTTTAAAAGGCCCTAAAAATACAGAACAAATTCATGAAAGTAGTTCCCCTTTGGGAATGAGGAAGGGGTTAGCGCTGGAGATGCTGATTTAGAGAACTTACACATAATGACTCCTTTTATAGGAACTGATTAAATTAGTTTATGTAAATCAATGAGCTTCGCTACCTATATTGTTGAGTGTGAGAATGTAGGAGGGATTTATGAATGGCCAAAAGAAATGGCCAGTGCTGTTCAGGAGCAAACTTTTTTTTTTTTTTAACTATAGAAAAGAAAGAAAGAAAGAAAGTGAAGTTGCTCAATCGTGTCTGAATTTTTGCAACTGTAGCCTGCCAGGCTCCTCCATCCAGGGAATTTCATACCTGTCTTTTATTAAGCCTCCTACTAAGGTCCAGGAGTTTTAAATACATTAATACTAATCTATTTTTTAAGTTGATTTATATTTGACAGACAGTACTATGTTGGTTTCAGATATATGGCAGAGTGATTCAGTATTTTTACACTCTATGAAATGGTCACCATAAATAGGTCCACATACCATCTGTCACCATTCTAACTTATTACACTGTTATTGACTAAATTATCTACACTCTACATTTTGTCCCTGTGACCTTTTGTTTTAAAGTTTCTACTTCTTAATTTGCAGATTTCATCCATCCTCCCATCACTCTGCCCTCTGTCGACCACCTGTTTGCTCTCTGTATCTGTGAGTCTGTTTCTACTTCTTATGTTTGTTCATCGGTTTTGCTTTTTAAACTCCAGCTATGAATGAGATCATATGTTGTTTTCCTCTGACTTATTTCTCTTAGCGTATCTCTGATGTTTTCACAAATGGCAGTATTTTATTCTTTATCATCACCGAGTAATATTCTATTATATCTATATCTCCCAGGTCTTCATTGTCCATTGATTTATAAATAGACTCAGGTTGCTTCCATATCTTGGCTATTGTAAATAATGCTGAAGTGAACAATGAGGCTTATTAACTTTTTCAAATTAATATTTTTGTTTTCTTCAGATATATACATAGAAATGGAATTGCTGGGTTATATAGTAGTTCTCATTTTAATTTTTTGGAGAAAACTTCATATTGTTTTTTACAGGGGTTACACCAAATTACACTCCCATCAAGAGTGTACAGGGGTTCGTTTTTCTCCATATCCTCATAAATACATGTTGTTTCTTGCTATTTTGATAATCACAATGGTTTGATCACTCACCTAGAGCCAGACATCCTGGAATGTGAAGTCAAGTGGGCCTTAGGAAGCTTCACTATGGACCTTAGGAATAAAGAGGGTGGAGGTGATGGAATTCCAGCTGAGCTATTTCAAATGCTAAAAGATTATGCTGTGAAAGTGCTACACTCAATATGCCAGCAAAATTGGCATTTGAAAATGCCAAATTGGAAAACTCAGCAGTGGCCACAAAGCTAGAAAAGGTCAGCATTCATCCCAATCCCAAAGAAAGGCAATGCCCCAGAATTTTCAGACTACCACACAATTGCACTCCTCTCACACACTAGCAACATAATGCTCAAAATTCTCCAAGCTAGGTTTCCACAGTACATGAACCAAGAACTTCCAGGTGTTCAAGCTGGATTTAGAAAAGACAGAGGAACCATGAATCAAATTGCCAATACCCATTGAGTCATAGAAAAAGCATGAGAATTTCAGAAAAAACAAATGCTTCTGTTTTATTGACTATGCCGAAGCCTTTGACTGCGTGGATCACAAAAAGCTGTGTAAAATTCTTCAAAAGACAGAAATAACAAACCCTCTCAACCTGCCTCCTGAGAAGTGTGTATGCAGATCAAGAAACAACAGTTAGAATCAGACATGGAACAATGGACTGGTTAAAAATTGGTAAAGGAGGATATCAAGGCTCCCTTGTTATTGGACAAGGCTCCCTTGTCCCCCTGGTTATTTAACTTATATGCACAGTACATCATGTGAAATGCCAGGCTGGATGAAGCAGAAGCTGAATCAAGATTGCCAGGAGAATTATCAATAACCTCAGATATGCAGATGACACCACACTTATGGCAGAAAATGAAGAGGAACTAAAGAGCTTCTTGATGAAAGTGATAGAAGAGAGTGAAAAACTGGCTTAAAACTCAACAGTCAAAAAAGGAAGATCATGGCATCTGGTCCCATCACTTCATGGCAAATAGATAGAGAAACAATGGAAACAGTGACAGACTCTATTTTCAGGAGCTCCACAATCCCTGCAGATGGTAACTGCACCCGGGAAATGAAAAGGCACTTGTTCCTTGGAAGAAAAGTATGAAAAATCTAGACAGCATATTAAAAACAGAAACGTTACTTTGCTGACAAAGGTTTGTCTAGTCAAATCTATAGCTTTTCCAGTAGTCACGTATGGATGTGAGAGTTGGACCTCTTATAAAGAAAGCTAAGCACTAAAGAACTGATGCTTTTGAACTGTGGTGTTGGAGAAGACTCTTGTGAGTCCCTTGGACTGAAAAGAGATCAAACCATTCAATCCTAAAGGAAATCAGTCCTGTGTGTTCATTGGAAGGACTGATGTTGAAGCAGAAACTCCAATACTTTTGCCACCTGATGAGGAGAATTGACTCAATGGAAAAGACCCTGATGCTGGGAAAGATTGAAGGTGGGAGGAGAAGGGGATGACAGGATGAGATGGTTGGATGGCATCACCAACTCAATGAACATGAGTTTGAGAAAGCCCTGGGGGTTGGTGATGGACAGGGAAACCTGGCGTGCTGCGGCTCAGGGGGTCACAAAGAATCAGACATGACTGAGCGACTGAACTGAACTATGGATGGATATTTCCTTATTGCCTATTAATTGTTTTTGTAGTTCTCTTTTCCTCTATCCCCTTGTGGCAGTCATTTTGGCTCTTCTCAGGTCAGATCTGGAGAAGGGAATGGCAACCCAGCCCACTGTTCTTGCCTGGTGAATCCCATGGACAGAAGATCCCGGCAGGCCGTGGTCCCTAGAGTCACAGAGAGCTGGACACAGCCGAAGCGAGTAAGCGTGCACACACGTTCCTATCTTCTGTCGACTCTTCCACTGTGACTTGATGGATTCCTTTAGTCTTATTGTAATATTCCTTTGTCTTTATTTTTGTGTATTCAGTGCAAGATTTTGGTTTGTGGTTACTGAGAGGTTCATATGTATCAACCTGTATGCATAGCAGACCACTTTAAGCTGGCAGTCACTTGAATCTGAACATCTAAAAACCTTGCATTTTAGTTTCTTCCCAACATGTTTTATACTTGTGATGTATTTTACATTCTATTATTTTGTGTCCTTTAAATACTTACTGTAGTTACACAGTTATATGATGGGTTAGTTATGTCCACTCACCACATATTTAAAAATTTTTGTTTAATTTTATAGTTTGCTCTCTAGATCTACAGTTTCCCACCCATAGATGAAACCACTCATGGACTGTGTAGTACAGTAGGATAAATATTGAAAAAATTCATGTATAAGTGAATCTATGCAGTTCAAACCTGCATTTTTCTTTCCTTTTTTTTTTTTTTAATGAAGACTCATTTTGTGCATTTTTCAAGGTATACCTGTGCTTGATTGTTTTCCTTTGTCACTAGGATTCATGCTGACTTCTTAAGCGGCTGATCCACTGCCTATACTATACATTTACCTTTACCAGTGAGATGTTTTTCTTTCTTTTATATATTTTCTTATTTCAAGTTGTGGTCTTTTTATTCCATTTGAAGAAGTCCATTTAACATTTCTTGTAAGACTAGTTTAGTGGCGATGAACTTCTGTATATTTTAGTTTTCTGGGAAACTCTTTATCTTTTGTTCAATTCTGAGTGATAACCTTGTCAGATAGTTTGATTCTATACTGTAAGTTTTATTGTTTTTGTTTTTCCCGTTTCAGCACTTATTATATCCTGCCACTTTCTTCTGGTCTGTAAATTTTCTGTTGAAAAACAAGCTAAGAGCCATTATGGGGTTTCCCTTGTATGTGATTTTTCACCCCTCTTGTTGACTGTAAGATTTTTCTCTATCTTTAATTTTTTGCAATTTTAACTATAATACATTTTGGTGTGGATCTCTTTGGATTCATGTTGTTTGGGATTCTATACTTCCTAGATTTTTATGTATATATATTTTTAACAGGTTAGGGAAGATTTCAGGTGGTATTTCTTCAAATAAGTATTTCTGTCTCTCTTCTCTCTCTCTCTCTCTAACATTCATTTTAGTATGCTTGATATTGTCCCAGAAGTCTGTCATACTACTGTCAATTTCTTAAAACATTTTTCTCTGTCTTTCTGTTCTGATTGAGTGATGTCCACATTTCTTTTCAAAATTGTTTACTCATTCTACTTTATCAGTCTTCTACTGTATTTTTCATTTATATTCTTTAGTTATGAATATTTTCTTATGTCTTCTAAACCTTTGTTAATGTCCTTGTGGGGTTCATTCATTCATTTTCTGAGTTCAGTGAGCATATTCATGACCATTGCCTTAAACTCTTTACCAGGGAATTTACTTATCTGCATTTCATTAGTTCCCCACCCCGGATTTTTATCTTATTCTATCATTTGGAATATATTCCTCTGTGTCCTTATTTTGTTTGACCTTCTGTGTTTGCTTCTGTGAGTTAGGCAAAGCAGCTGCCTCTTCTCATCTTGAAGCAGTGGCCTTGTATGGGAGCGTCCGCAGCAGAGACTGCCCTCACAAGCGTTGCCCTGATGGATGGCTGGGGTGAGCGTGGGATAGGAGGAGTCTGGAGGGGCTCAAAATCAATGGTGTTCCTTGGTGCCTCTGGCCCCTCACAGCATTCCAGCACCCCCTGCTCACTTTGTAGACACTTAAAGTTTAGTAATTGGATTTTCTTCCTGCATAGATTACGTGTCCTTTAAATGGCTGTGATTTTGCTTTGCCCTAGGCTGGGTGAGTCTGGGCTCACGCTCCTCGAAGATACCCTTCCCTACTGCAGGTTGCTGTGATGAGAGTGGAGTTCCATGGACATTATGTCTCTGTTTTTCTCACCTATATATATATGTGGTCCCTCTATCCCTCACATCTGTTTTTGGAGGAATTGCTTTATATGTCTGTGTTAATTCAGAGTATCTGTAGGAGAAAGTAGGTTCAAGGTCTTCCTATGATGCAATCTTAGACCTGCTTTTGAGGTTATTATTATTATTTTTAAGTATACCATTAAATTAACTTACTAATTTTCAGTGGCAGATTATCTTCTAAAGCAACACACAAACAAGTAGACCTTACTGCTCAGTGTATCTGCCTTCTCCTTAAATGCCAGCATGGGAGATCCCACCCATGGCAAAGGTCATGAGGAAGAGCCCTGAAGGGCAAAGGTGGGTCAGGACTCCAGGGACTCCCCAACCCCACCCATGACAAGGTCATGTGGGCGAGGTGGATCAAGACTCAAGAGGTCCCCTAGATCTGCTCGAGCATCTACCCCTGAAACCAAAATCTGTCTGTTATACTACACTCTTCTGACATTAACAGGTGCTATCCCTGACCACCTTTCTCTGGAAAATTAACTTAGAGCTCCAGTTAATAGTCTCCTGCATATAAAAGGAGTGTCTCAAGTCAAACCTCTCTGCTGCAGACTAGCTTGTGTGACAGGATTATCCACACTCCTGCTACTACTCACATGATTCTTTACAACCTCTCAGTCATAAACAGCACAGAGAGTCTGGAGTATTTTGAAAGTCTTAGTTAGGGACTTCCCTGCTGGTCCAGTGGTTAAGACTTCACCTTCCAATGCAAGGGGTGCGAGTTTGATCCTTGCTTCGGTAGGCAAGATCCCACATGCCTCCTGGCCAAAAGAACAGAACATGAAACAACAGAAGCAAAATTGTAACAAATTCAATAAAGAATTTAAAAAAAAAAAAAAGAAAGAAAGTCTTAGTTAGCATAGCGTTTTTCTAAAGATAAAAATCATGTAGGTGAAGGGTTTCATTGCTGAGTTAATGATTGCCACCAGGCCTCCATATCCTCAGGCACCTGGGAGTATGTTAATCAATGTAATTGGAATGTAGAAAAAGAAATATAGTAGTTTTGATGTTAGAAATACTAGACTTTTGAGTTAATGAATTTTCTCTTTGTTATAAATCACTGTACTCCTCTTTCTTTGTTATAAATCGTTGTATCCTTGCCATGTAAGAATGTAACTTTACCACTATCTTAAGACTAAGGAGATCTTAAGTTTTCTGATTGACTAACCTTTATCAATAGAAGGAAAGATGGGGCCATATCTCCAGACCAGAAGATATTGTAAACAGATGTAAGACCCTTATAAGAACAAAGATATGCAAAGAACACTCTGTCTTTAGATAAGGGTCAGAGCAGCTGACCCTGCAAGACTCTGCTTCTTACATTTATCTCTATGTACAACTTAAAGTATAAAAGCTTTCCTGAAAAATAAAGATACGGACCAGGACCAGGACCAGGACCAAGACCAGTTCCACAAAAGCCTGGTTTCCCCATGTCGTCTTTGCTTTCTTATTCTCCTTTTCAGGCTAATTCCCATCTGGAGCACAGAGGTCCCTCGTGTTTGCTTACTTGCCTGGGCTTCTAAGACCTGAACGGGAAGGTGCCCTGCGTCTTCACTCCCTTGGGAGACCGGGAGGGCGCCTGCGGCCTCACGTAAATGGTGCAAGTCTCTTGTCTCAAGACTTTATTCTCTCTCTGTGTAAACCAAGGAATATAGGCCTCTTTCTCTCCTCTATTCTCTTAACTGCAAATTCTTTCCTTACTCTCTCTAAATCTATATCTCTCTCTCGCCTCGCCGTCCACGCTTCGGATACCCTGGATCCAACCAGGGCAGGACCTCGGTGCTTACACTTCCCTGTGGAAGCATGAGCTGCAGCATCAACTCAGAGGAGTTTGCACGGTGAATATGAGTGTCACTGATCCTTCCCGGGAACCAGGCAGCACTCTTTTATTAGGATATGTATCTGTTCGAAGCGTGCAGAGAAAACGGCTTTTCTTTATACTCTTAGTTGCTATCTGGAGTAAAATAGAAATAAACCAGTTTCTATTCTGGCTATTTGTTTGAGAACTACAAGTGCTGATGGGCTGAGTAAAACCTAGATTTATGCAGGTGTGTGCTGTGGTGTGCTTACTGCTCAGTCGTGTCCGACTCTTCGTGATCCCATGGACTGTAGCCTGCCAGGCTCCTCTGTCCATGGACATTCTCCAGGCAAGAAAAATAGGATGAGTTGCCTTGCCCTCCTCCCGGGGGTCTTCACAACCCAGGGATGGAACCCAGGTCTCCCACATTGCAGGCAGATTCTTTACCATCTGAGCCAGCAGGGAAGCCCGAGAATACTAGAGAGGGTAATCTATCCCTTCTCCAGGCAACTTCCCAACCCAGGCATCAAGCTGGGGTCTCTTGCACTGCAGGTGGATTCTTTACCAACTGAGATACCTCGGGAGTTGTTCAGGCATACTCAGTCTTAAATGTCTTCTCGGTTTTCAAAGAACCAGCTTTTGAATTAAGAACTCCAAAGCTCTTGGTGCTGCTCCAAGGTAACACTCCCTGCTAAGTGCCAGCTCTCCCTCCCTACTCCTTCCAGAAAAATTTTCCTTGTTCTGTTTTCTAGTTTAGGATCTACCCCTCTCCATTTATAGCCTCCAGGCAAGATCTCTGCTGATCAGGATACTAATTTAAAGATCAGTTTTTACTTGTTGAAAATGGTAGTTCACTGTTATTTGTTTAGTTGATTCTGCACTTTTAGTGAATCAAGATGAGAAGCTCAAATTCTGTGATGAGTGTATCTGAAGTTATTGTGTTGAATTCATCTTTAAAGCACTAAGCAAATAATTCAAAGATTTCATTACAAAGTGTCAAACAAGACTCTTCAGATAAAACCACTTAAGCTCCTGACCATGTCTTCTCTCATCTTCTCTGGGATTTTTATGTATTCAGTGTTTTCTTTCTTTTTTTAATCTGTACCTTTCATTCTTATTTTTATACAGTGAGTTTAAGTCCTGTCCTTCAGCTTCTAAATGTGCTCAGGTTCTCTGTCATTTAAAACTAATGATTTAACTAACAAAAAAGTGTGTCTCAGCTATTGTCTACCTTTTATCCATTGCTCTCGAGGTCCTAATTTCCTTACTTGCCATTCATTTCACCCTCAGTCTAATTTGTTTTGACTCCAACTTCTCTCACTGAGGCAGAAGATTTCTTGGTATTAAGGTAATAAGTTTCTCTGAGAATCTAATCAAAACTTTAGGGTTCAGCCCCAGGAGAAAAAATGCACATACAGTATACTCTCCTAAAAATTTTCCAGAGGCTACTTGTGTGTTTGTCCTGAATTAAATGCCTGGAAAACAGAATCCATGAGTTCAGGAATCACAGCTCTCTTTTTCTCTATTTTATTCTTAAGACAAGCGTAGTTTCCAGAAGCCGGTAAGTATTTAATAAATAAATGCTACATAACTAAATCAGTGTGTTAGGTGGCATGCAATATGGTGAGTGTTTTTCACTCCACTAAATTATTGAGCACCAACAATAGACCATGCAATGCACCAGCCTTTTTGTGTAAGTTTTATATGTGTAACCCACATGAATTCTGGAATCAATATCTATCCATTATTACCCAGGAAGCATTCAAACAATCCAATTTAAATAGCTACAAGAATAAAATCATTCCAGTCCTTACTTGAAACACATTAAAGAGAATGCAATTCATAACCTCCAGTAATGTTTCTTAGAACCTTAATTTTCACAGGTCAGACTTCTCTGAAACTTTTTATTCACCAATCACATCCTAATTTCTCTTTGCTCAAACTGTCCTCTGTTCATTGTATTTCACTTCATCTTTTTCCCTCTCAGAACTTAATAATTTAGATTGGCTTTATCTCTTTATCTAAGTAATTTTATTTCTCTTCAAGTGTTAATGAGTCTGCCTTTTTGTGCCTGTCATGTTATATGGCACAGAAGTTCAGAATTTGTCTGAAGATCTTTTTTTTTTTTTTCTACAGAAGTTGGAAGATAGAAGAGGGGATGTGTGAGAGGAGATAGCATTCTGTTTCTGAACCCTAAATAACTGTGGGCTCTCTTATTACCCCTCTGTAAGTTACCAGAAGCACAAGCTCACAATATAAAGCTATCTGGCCACAGGCTCGCTAAGGGCTTACCCAAGATGCTTCCAGATCCATTTATTCCAAAAGCCCGTCCTTTGGCATCATGCTCTACTGCTTACTTGAAACTGCATTCATTCATTCAATGCACATCTAGGGTTATCTACCACAGGGAAGTCTGGCGTGCTGCTGCCCATGGGGGTCCCAGAGCAGGACATGACTTAGTGCCTGAACAACAACCATGTCCCAGGTGTACTGACATTAACAGAAAACTATGCAAAAATTCTTGCCCTAATGGATCTTATTTTCAAATGGAAGGACAAAAAAATAAAGAAAAAAATTAACTATATAACATTTACAAAGTGCTACAAAATATAGAACCAAATAAGGGGGTATCGAGAAAGGGAAAGATGATAAGGGGTTGATGCTTTAATTAGATCAGTTGTTGTCATCCATATGAGAAGGAGATATTTGAGCTGTGTCTTGGAGGAACTGAGAGAGGGAACCAGACAGATAAATGAAGGGGGATCCTTCCAGGCAGATGGATGGTCAGTGCAAAGACTGGCTGTGATTCTGGATGTTTAGAAACTGACAAAGAGGCTATCATGGCTAGATTGGCGTGAGCCAGGAGAAGAGCAAGGGAGAGAGAGATGTGGGATACTGAATGTTTTGTGTTTGTGTATTTTTCTAAGCTAATGGTACATTATTTTACAAAGTTCTCCAAAGAGTTGGTGAATCAAGACAGTTAAATTTCACTCCCCTGGCGAAAAGAGAGCTGGTAGATAATTTGCTGCTAGCATGGCTGTGTATTGCTTACCCCTTGACATTCTTTCCTCTTATCCCCCAAAGAGCGTATGCTCCTGCACCAGCTCATAGGTCTTGGGATCTGCAACTTGCTTCCATCATGAGATGATATTTCTCAACCTCAGTGGTTGATAATTGTTCACTGAAAAAGAAAAGTTACATGGAAAATTATGTGGTATCTGTGTATTTAGCAACAAAATAGGCCATTTAGTCATGTGGACCGCCCATCAGAGATTTGATCTGTACAGTGACTTTGACGGAACATTTGTCAGCAAATTTCTTGAGACTGACATTTAAGAGTCAGGCTTTCTACATTCTCAAAATTCTATCCTTGTCAAAAGTTAACTCCCTTGAATGGCATTCCTGAGCTAGTCTTTCAGTTGTTCTTGACTCTTCTAAGCGAGACATTTGTAAGAAGTATGTACACGAAAGGTGTATTTTATCTCAGAAATAATAATCATGTGTTATTAAGTTACAATATCTATTCCCTCTCACAGGAGGACCCATTTGGGATAGTTTTTATAGAACTCAGTGCAAGAAAAACACGTTTTGCAAATTAACTTCCATGCATTTTCTGTTGATGTTTTCCTAATGGGAATAACCTATGTGCAATCCCTTTCTCACCAGCCTGACTCCGATAAAGTTTAAAAATCCCTTGAATATTTATTGAAAATACATGACATAGAGGACACTATATGCAATCAATTTGTGAAGTGTACAGTGGTTGACTGGGAAGTGGTCTTGTTTTCACAAATCCTGCAGTGAGCATAAAACTCACATGTAAAGAGCAGTGGCATCAGAAGGCAGGTGATGAGGACATCAGTGAGTCTGAGGGGGTAGGTTATTTTCAACAGTGGAGAGCTGTAGGAGTCAACCCTTGAAAGTAGGCATCTATCATCTTTCTCAATGCTTTTTCCTTTAAGCATTTTATTCTGTATGTCAAAGCACAGTTATGTCCTTTCCACAGATACTCAAGGAATATATCATTGCTTAAAACAATAATTCCAAAGCATTCCAAATCCTTATCAAACATAGCATCACACATCCTGGTCATTCCCTATGTATTTTAGAATTTAACTAGCTTGCCTGGTGGCTCAGTGGTAAATAATCTGCCTGCCAGTGCAGGAGACATGAGTTTGATCCCTGGGTCAGGAAGATTCCCTGGAGAAGGAAATGGCAACCCACTCCAATATTCTTGCCTGGAAAATTCCATGGACAGAGAGGCCTGGAGGGTTATAGCCCATGGGATCACAAAAAAGAGTCAAACATGGCTTCGCAACTAAACAACAACAATTTTAGAACTTGTCCTAAAATGTATGTTAACAAAGTTTACTATCTAAGAATGATGAAACAAGCAAAAAAAAAAAAAAAAAAAAAATATTTTTTAGTGAAAATTTCCTGGTAAACAAACAAAACAACAATTTGTCCTGGATTATATATTAAGAATTGTCTACCTTTCTGAAGTGAGAGAAATAAACCAGATAAATCACAGGGTAAATTGTTTCCATAGGTCTCTGTTTTGCTATTGATTTTCCATATGAGAAAAAGCACAGCTATGCCTGAATCTGTACGCATTTTGACAAGGGAAGATGATGGTCTGTGTATGTCTCTATGTGTTTCTATCAGAATATTTACCCTGACTTGGATCAAGAATTTTATCCACAATTTGATTAGGACATACATAAATTAGACTTAGTGTGAAAGAAGTAAATTCAGCAACAAGACAGACCGTAAAAGCATGCTTTTGAAAATAAGAGACTGAGTTATAATTAAATGTTTTAGAAACAACAGAAGTAATTATGAGGTTGTAAATGAAAAAGCTGTCTTCAGATACTATATGCACAAGATACAATTTTGGTGATTTCCACATTTAAAATTTTGTTCTTTGTATATTAAGAGTAAGTTTGCAGTTTCAAAGAGCTATCGCTTACTCAATATCACTTAATTTTGTAGAAAATATAGTTAACTGAGCTCCACATCAGTCACATGAAACCCCATTAGAGGTACAGTCTCTCACTCTCTATCACAGATAACAGGTAGGTATTGATTAAATCATAATTATTGGTTAAAGACTGACAGCTGACCTTCAGCATCCCAGCATCATCTCTACTCATGATAGAGGAATTCGAACATCATGGACTAAACTGTTTTTATCATTAGGTTTACATATAAAAAGGAAGGCATAATTACTAACTATTTCTGAGTTGGTCAGTGTATCTATAGACATTTCTTGGCCCAGACTTTCCATTTACCAGCACTATGATCAAGGCCCAGCATCTCTCTCCAGTGCAGAAAGCCTGTTAGAATGTCATGATTCCATAAATATGATAAACACTGCTAAAAGAGCCTTGGCTAGCTAATTCATCTCATTTCACAGTTTGGAAAGGAGGCAGGCTGGCTAAGTTTAGCAGTCCTTTAAAATAAGGGTTCCATAGCAGTCCTTTTGTTCACACAATAAGCTCTCCATGATGAAAGAGGATCTTACATAAAATACCTTTATGATCTGAAGAGTACATCCTCATTACATTTTTAGATCTCCATTTCAAAGACTTCAGGCCTCCTTTCCTCTCCTGCAGTAAGACCTCTCTAAAGAGCATCACAGAGGGGCTGTCACATACTGGGTCATAAACTGCGTATTGGTTGATTAGAGAAAAATAAAAGGCAACATTGGGATTTGCTCCCCTGGAAGTTGGTATTCTTGCCACTGACTTTTGCCCTTACCTGTCTGTGGCACCTCTCTCAGCATCACATCTGATTTCTTTTAGATCAAACTAGTATTAAAAAAAAATCCCTGTAGGTGGCTTTATTCTCATGGTAAGGCTTGTGAATTTGAATTCTTTGTTTCACAAAAGCCTGACAAATTCACCCTTCACTCAGTCTCTGAACACAGTTGTTAAGCAACTAAACAAGAATAGTAAAAATCTGACAGCTGACAGGCTTTGCATAGATTTTTCCTCTGTGGATGGATCATTTCAAAGAATTTGAGCCTAGTGATTCTGACACAAACTCAATTAGTTTATGCCAAATATTGCTATCATATCACCTGCAACTGTATATTCAAACTTTAAGGAGATTTAGGTTAAGGTCAAATGAACCTGAACAATAAACATTCTTCATCTTAAAAAGATAGTACATTGAGAATATCATAACTTTTGTTCACTTTCTGCAGAACTTAGTAACATCTCAGACTATTCTTTCTACAAGCAACAGCAGTCCCTGTCTCCTCAGATTCTAGCCATTCTTAAAGAAAAGGGCAGAGGAAAGTAAAATTGAATTAAAAAAATGAGAAACTTGTGAATGTGGTTTAAATTAAGAATACAGAGTGGACATCTAGAAATTACATATGAGAAACCAAAATCAGGTTAGAAAGTGTACTTTACTAACACCAAAAATATAGGTTAAATAGCAAGGCATAAATTTACATTTCTCTTCCATGAAATTATATTTTTCATAAATGAAGATAGGTTTTAGGTGTCTTGGTTTCTGTGCATATTTTTTCCAGATTACTTATAAATAGTGGGGGAAAGAATGAGATGGAAGCAGGTGGTTGGCAATATTTTGGGCAAGGAGTTAACGTTGCAGCAGCTGCTGATAATTTTCCTATAGTATTATTCATCACTCTAAAAATTAAAATGATTATAATGACCTTGATACGTTACATCATATGTGACTAAAGAGAGGAAGGGGTGATGGAGATGGAGAAAATGTGCATCTCCCAAGAGTTAGGTGCTCATTGCTCCATAAACTTCTGGGAGGATGCTTTCCGTGGGATGTTGCCCCAGCGGATGCAGCTCAGGTAAGTAATAAAATCTAGCAGAAGGCTCACATGTGCCAGTGGCCACCTGATCAGAGCTCATTTAGTGATTGTCATCACTTTGCAGCAACCATGCAGTTTAATACCCAGTGTATTTGACACCTGCTATGTTAAATTAGTACTTTCAGAATTAACACCTGCTGTCAGTGACCCGGCATGCATGTTGCTTTCTTCAGAATAAAGGGGAAATGAATTATTTCCCTAGAAATTTGTGTAAATTATTTTTGTGGATAAAGAATTACTTGGAAAGATCTTGGGACTGGCAATCAAGATTCCTCTTCCTTTTTTTTTTTTTATAGAATTAGCACTGTTAGTAACTCAGAGTCTCTTTCTGGCTCTCAGAATATAGGGCTAAAAGATGAGCTTTCTCTCATCCCTAGAAATAAACCAGACACTAGACGGAAATGTATTTTCTAAAGTATGAAAACTTATATAGGTGTGAAGTGTTTTATTAATTGTCCATTAATAATCATAATAAATTTGTCATTTTCGATTCTTATTATTTGTAAATGGGAAAATATCTCTTACAGTACAATTTCTTATAGTAGGGAACAGTATTTCTTTATATAGAACCCTATACCTCTTTATATTATAATGAATATAATTTACATAGTTATCTTTTTAAAAACATTTTATCTACTATGATTTTATTAATATATTATAGTTACATATTATATTATAAAAATATAATATATACACAGATACTATGGGCAGATTACTTAACTTCTCTAAAATATGTCTACTTGTAAATAATAATAATGGTATTATTATGGTGTAGTGAACAGGCACCTAAATGCCAGATGTAGGATAACCCTTTTCAGAACAAACCAATAAGCAAAAGGAAAGACTGTAAAGCAGAACAAGACAAAGTCAGAAACCATCATACTGCAAAGACTTCCAGTGTGAACCACAGTAATAATACATGTATAAGACTTGAACCTTAACTTTGACTTGCTTATTCATTTTGATTCAGCAAAATACTGTGGTTCAGTTCAGTTCAGTTCAGTCGCTCAGTTGTGTCCAACTCTTTACGACCCCATGAACCACATCATGCCAGGCCTCCTTTTCCATCACCAACTCCCGGAACCCACCCATACCCACGTCCATTGAGTTGGTGATGCCATCCAACCATCTCTTCCTCTGTCATCCCTTCTCCTCCTGCCCTCAATTTTTCCCTTGACTGTGGTAAATACTACTAAGTATAAAATACAGTTTCTGACTTCATAGTGTTTAAATATCTTGAGGATAAAAGTTTCATCATTTCCTGTAATACAAGGAAAATCAAGTAATTTACTCTCAGAGAATAAAATAATAAAACAGACACTGAGAAAGTTTCATTTTGAGGAACAATATAAACTGTCTGGGGCTTCCCTGGGTGGCTCAGCAGTAGAAGATTTGTTCGCAATGCAGGAGACGCAGGACATGTGTTTTCCATTCCTGGGTCCAGATCTCCTGGAGGAGGGACATGCCGACCCACTTCAATATTCTTGCCTGGAAAATCCCATAGACAGAGTAGACTGGTGGGCTACAGTCCATGGGGTCGCAAAGAGTTGGACATGACTAAAGGGACTCAGCACACACGCTCGTACACATCGGATATTTATTAAGAACTTGCAATTGACGCCAGAAAGTTGCGTGCCCTCTACCAAGTACGTTAACCTTTCTGTGCTTCTGTTTCTTTATTTATAAATTGGGATGTGGCACTATCTATGCATGAGGTTAGTGTAAGGATTAAGTGCTTCGGAACAATGGTTAGCACATACTAAACATTCTAAAGGTGTTCATTCTATAATTTAAAATGGGAAGTTTGAGAAAGGGTAATATTAATCTGGACTGGGTCTTTGTGAAGTTGTACTTAGAATCAATGGGTAAAAGCTATTCCATGTGACAAAACCATGTGTACATAGGTGGAAGACTTGGAAACTTCTGGTCACTTATATATTTGTGATAAATTATAATTGGAGATAAAGCTGGGAGGCAGAATGGGGGTCTGCCCACAGAGCGTCTGAAAACCATTATCAGAAAAATGTATTATAATTCACAGGTGATAATAGCCATTGAAAGCTTTAGAAAACAAAAATGTCCATGTTTTCAGAGGAGCCGGAAATCAAGGAACAGTGTATGGAAACTGGCTGAGTTTAGGAAAAGAAAGTATCACACGTAATAAAGAGGATTGGAGAGAGAGCCCAGCGATGAAACTAGTTCCTAGCCTCATATCAGGATCTAAGTTAGTAATTACAATTGAAACAATTACATATAAACCAGCCAGCTCGTGGAACCCAAAACCTTATTTGTTTTATCCTTGTCTGAGACTCAGGCCATGGTCATGGCACTGAATACTTTTTCACTGTTGCCTGTGTGATCTACAGGGACTCACTGGTGCTGTGATTCAAGAGATGCAGTTATAGCAAACTTGAGAAATAACCATCTTAGAGGTTAAACTATGCAGAAGCCTTCAGTGTAGGTAGTTCCTAGGAATCTTCTTGATTGGATCTACAGAGACCCAGTTTAAAAACATTCTGTCCTTAAAATTGTCTGCAAGGATGGATAAAAGCACACTCTTGGAATTCAGTCAAATCTAGTGACTTTAAGGCTGGAGTCTATAACACTTTTTTATACCAGGCATCATAAATCTAGAATTCAAGACCAAACTGGACAACTTCTTTCTTGAAAAACACTGACTGGGAAAAAAAAAGAGGAAAAATGATAATTGATTAAAAGACACTTACTCTTTGGAAGAAAAATTATGACCAACCTAGACAGCATATTCAAAAGAAGAGACATTACTTTGCTGACTAAGGTCTGTCTAGTCAAGGCTATGGTTTTTCCTGTGGTCATGTATGGATGTGAGAGCTGGACTGTGAAGAAGGCTGAGCACCAAAGAATTGATGCTTTTGAACTGTGGTGTTGGAGAAGACTCTTGAGAGTTCCTTGGATTGCAAGGAGAACCAACCAGTCCATTCTGAAGGAGATCAGTCCTGGGTGATCTTTGGAAGGAATGATGCTAAAGCTGAAACTCCAGTACTTTGGCCACCTCATGCGAGGAGTTGACTCATTGGAAAAGACTCTGATGCTGGGAGGGATTGGGGACAGGAGGAGAAGGGGACGACAGAGGATGAGATGGCTGGATGGCATCACTGACTCAATGGACGTGAGATTGGGTGAACTCCAGGAGTTGGTGATGGACAGGGAGGCCTGGCGTGCTGTGATCCATGGGGTCAGTCGGACACAACTGAGCGACTGAACAGAACTGAACTGAACTGAATGTTAATAGAAATGGTCTTTCCTTTAGTAAATGACAAAATTCAAATTCAAGTTTGCTTCAAGGGCCTCCTTAGAGGAATACATTTGTAAAATGACCTTAATTCAATAAGGGAAGGAGATTATAAGTGGAGCACAACAGTGGTTCTTCAAACCTGTATCTTCCTCCTCCTTCTGGATGTGGGTCTTAGTCCCATGGAGAAAGAAAGCGTGCATTTAAAAAATGTGAAGTAATTTTATTTAAATTCTTAATGTACACTAGAGCATAGTCATTATTGTACTGACAGTTTTCATTTACAGACTTCTACCCAGTTTTAGCTTCCTGAAATGGTGTTTAAAAATTTCTATACCAGAGAAAAATTAGAAGTGACAAAATGGCCTTATGGAGCACAGCAAATTTACAAAAAACAGAATATAGGAAGTATATCCTATGGGCCTTCAGAATAATTGAGGTGCATTGTAAAGGGCTAAAGTGCTGAAGCTTCAGCAAATGATCACTAAAGTCAGTAATGTTGACATAAAAGGCCAATATGGCTGTTCCACCCACCAGACTTTACATTAGCTTTCACTCTTACCTGGAATAATTCAAAACTCCTGAAGTGTCCTACAAGACTCTATGTCGAGGCTCGACGGCCTTTTCATTAACTTTCTGCTCCTGTCTCTTCCTTCAAAGCCAACTTCCTAAGTCTGTGATCTGCATAGACCCACATAGCTTCTGCTTGATATAATGTTCTGTTGCCTTCTTAAAATTCTTGCAATATAATCCTTGATTTTTAAATGCAATCCAGTGGATAAAAGAGCAAGTAAGGAGACCCACACAATATGTATGCTGCTCCTTGCAGTCCTGCTCTCTTATACCCTTTGTAATGAGCCATGGGGGCAGAGTTCCAGGGGTTGCAAAGTATGTGGATCTTCACGAGGTTCCAATGAGAACAAGGCAAGCATGTTGCATCTATAACTGAGCAAGCAGCATTATGCTGATCATGGATCTAAGGCGTCACTCGTCCATTTGAATAAGAAATTACTTTGAAAGGAAAAGGGAAATGGCAGTGGCAGTCTTTTTTTTTTTTTTTTTTTTTTTCTTTATTTTGCTTTACAATACTGTATTGGTTTCGCCATACATTGACATGAATCAGCCACGGGTGTACATGAGTTCCCAAGCCTGAACCCCCCTCCCACCTCCCACCCCATATCATCTCTCTGGATCATCCCCGTGCACCAGCCCCAAGCATCCTGTATCCTATATTGAACGTAGACTAGTGATTCGTTTCTTACATGATAGTATACATGTTTCAATGCCATTCTCCCAAATCATCCCACCCTCTCCCTCTAATGGCAGTCTTAAATACAAAAAAATGATAAAAGGAACCTTATCATGCCTTTCCTTCCTCATACTAATGTTCATTTAAACACTCCTGTATTAGCCAACTATTTATGCTGAAGATAATGGCAAAGAAGGAATACAAAAGCTAGAGTAACCCACAGTTCCTTTCCTTTCCATTTTGTGTTTACTCAGCAGTAAGGTGAAACTTCCTAGAGTAGGAAATGGCAGCCTGCTCCAGTGTTCTTGTCTGGAAAAGTCCACGGACAGAAGAGTCTGGCGGGCTACAGCCCATGGGGTAGCAAAAATTCAGACACGACTGAATGGCCGAACACATGCGCATGCAAGCTGACGGCACAGTGGATTGGGAGGGCTTGCATCAGAAGCTGAGGTGAAAGCAGTTGAGTTTGTTGCACTGTTCTCACTATTCTGATTTTATACATGTACTACAGAATGCAAATTGTGTGAAATCAGTGGCTCCACGTGAGTTCAGTGCTCTTACACTTGAACCTAAAGCTGCTATTACGCAGTATGAAGTTAATCAGGAAAATTGATGGTAAAAATTTAGAAATTTTATTTTTTTCACTCACAACTATATTACAAAGTGCATTTAAAAACACCTCCATAAGTCTAACGAAGCACTGGAAGGAAGGGAAAGCTTTATTTTGCAGGATCCTTAGCAGTACTTTTTTTCCCTTCTTGTTTAAACAAGGGATTCCCACAGTTTTACTTTACATGAGATACCACCAATTATGTACAGAGCCCTATCCATTCTTGCCAGCTCCCTTACTGCTTTGCAAACCATACTTGCTCTCTTGCTTTTACTTGAATGTGTCAGAATCTCTCTCAGTTGCAAGGCCTTTATACCTACTCTCCTCCCTGGCAAGCTCTCTTCTCAAACATCCACAGCAGCCTTCTCATATCCTTCACATTATTTCTTCCAATAAAATTTTTCCATTAAAGCTCTCCCTGTCCAGGCTGCTTAAAGTGTAATCTCTCTCAGCAAGTGAAGTCTCAATTCTTTTTCCTCCGAAATGTATAATATAGTACATAATTAATTTGCTTATTGTCTGTCTGTTCCATTTGTTGTGAGAAGGCATAAGTTACCATCCAGAAACAAAGGTCTAGGGAGAAACAGGGTAATGTGTTTATGATTTTCTCTATAGAAAACACCATTTAAACCAAACGGCAAATTTTGGGCCTCTTTCCTTCTGAGTTAATATTCAAAATGTGCTCAAATGTGGTTGTCAAATCAGATCTTAATATAAAATTTTAACTCTTTGGCAAGAGAGTAGGCTCATATGTTACTTGTGTAATAAAATATAATTAAAAATAAAGGTTAAGATTAAAGCTTATTTAATTCTAAATCTTTAGCCTGTTTAAAGCCTCTAGTCTACTTTTTTACTTTTTACTTTTATTTTTAGTGAGCAGTAAGCATTCTGAGTGGCAAATGGCAGGTGTTCACCGTAATTTAACAAAGCAGGTGTCAAATATTGTTTACTGGGGCTAACTGCTACTCCTTCTGGAAAGCTCTTTACTTTGGGGTTTCTCCTAATTAAAAATATCTAGCCATCACCTGTCAATTTTGTCTCAGTGGAACAGTGAAACCTTTAGGGAACATGACTTGAGCAATCTTTCAGATAAAGAAAGAAAGGGGGAAGAGATTGCCATTAATTATTTACAGATATATATATTTTTCTCTCTACTGTCAAAATTAGCTGCATAGGATAATTAACTCCTTCTGGAAAAAATACTGTTCAGAGTCTGAGACTGGTACAATCTGATAAATAAATTGAATCCCAAAGATTATGCATAACAGAGAGATAAAATGCAATGTTAGATCATAAATTCACATGTCTTGCATTATTCTATTTCCTATAAAGCACCACACAACTAATTTATTTTGAGAATGCCCCAAACAGGCACATAAGGTCCAGTGAGTAATTTAATAATAAAGTGATAATGATATGTTCTAATGATAGAGGTTTTCCTAGCATTCTAACTGTGAGATAATACTAACTTCCAAGGAACTGAGTTTGTGGGTTATGGCTTACATACTCGGCATGAAGACCGTGGTTTTTAAAGACTTTGTACATACCTTTATTTGTATTGCCAGGACAGAACATGGAACTTCAACTTCATTAAAAAAAAAAAAAGAAAGAAATTGGTTAGTGGGCCTGCCTTCATAGTGAATGGGGCCACAAATCAAGAGGGCTTCCTGGTTAAGCACCTGAAATATACATTCATGTAAAAGGATCACATGAACTTATTAGCCATGTTTTTATTTTTATCTCATCAGATTTGTTTGAATTTTACCCAAACATGCAGCTGTATTGTGCTGCACTTGCTTAAATAAATAAACCTCAATTGTTGAGTTCTATCGATATTAAGAAGTGCGTATTAGATTGGATCATAAAAAGTTGATGAGGTAAACACTGGCTATTTAATGTCTAACCTAATATATCCCTACTAAGCTTATCTGAAGATTGATTTTTAATTGAACTCTATTTTTATTTTAATTTGTTCTTGGGCAATGGGGTACCTATACTTAAATGCATAGGGAAGTGATCTGAATGAATTTTCTAAAGCAAAGTGGGAAAAGTTAAAAATGATTTTCTTTCAAATCATTTATGTTTGAACCATGAAAATGTATTTAGTCAATCTATATTATATTTTTTATGGTTTCACAGATTTGAAATTTAAAATTTCTTATTGTGAGCAATAGTAGCAGAAACCAAATACACATACACAACACACACACATCAAAAAATTGTCAATACAGTGGTTTGAAAACCTAAATATAAGACATGGCATCATAGAGCTCTTAGTAGAGAGCATAAGCAGGTAAATGCAAATCCCATCCTTCGGATGGGAGAAGCAACAACTGCTCTATTATGTGTAACTGGTTCCAGAAAAGCATAAATCACAAAATTTGTAGTTATTAAAACACAGATTATCTAGAATATTTGATAGTATTATTATTATTTGTATTATTTGTAAGGATTAAATAACAGTGAAGTTTCTAGACTTTATAAATTTGGATGTGTTAGAGAATATATAAGAGCACAAGTGAATTGTACACTAATCAAAATGCAGTCATGATAGGTTACTAAATTTAGAATTCTTATTGCAATACTCCAGTCTAAAAAACAATCAAAACAGTAATGTAGGGCTGCATTTATCATCTATAAATTTATTTCATTTTAACAAAATGAATCTAACGAATGATTATAGGAAATTCTATTTTAGAACCAAAAATCTATTGAAGAAATCAATCAATATCCATATACTATTCTTTCTAGTAAAATCAGAAGGTACGTCAATGCAGTGAAAGTAGTTTATAGAATACTGAAGTTTATAAAGATACAGTTTCATCTGATTTTATCTTCATACTGCCTATAGTAATGGTCTGGTTATTTTATGCACTTAAGTATTAGAACTTCTGACTTGAATCAGCTGATTATAATAAAATCGAATACTTGATACCTGACATTAAACAGTCAATCCATGTTATTATAAAGATCCTGCCTTAGGTTCCCCTTATAGCTATTACAATTTAACTTGTCTTGTGATTTAGGCAATGAGGAATCTGTTTAATCAGTTGTAATAATTTTAAATGACTGTTTGACAAGCAGTACTTTTCTGCTTTTGATTAAACCCTAATGTAGACAGTAGATCTGATAATTCAAAAACAAGTTTTGTTTTTTGTTTGTCCTTAACCTGAATTATCTGGTTTGGTTTACTACACTGGCTGAGTTAATTGAAAAGTTGCCAAATATCTGTTTCATGCTGTGCTGTGCACACAGAGCAATAACATATTTGATATACCAAATGATTCCATAGATAAATATAATGAAAACAAGACACTTTATTGCCATATTTATATTCATTCCTCAAAACCTGGCCTCACAAATCTTGTCCTCCATTTTGGTTATCATTGTATCACTACCATTTGCCAAGATCTTACTGATGAGGCGACAATTTATAATCATCCCCTAGGTCAATAATTTATAAATTCTTAAAAGATGATTTGGAGAAACTGCCATCTTAGAAATCTATACCTAATCATTTAGAATAAATGTATTTGTTTTACTGACATATTTCCTACTTTGATGGTCAGATTTTATTATTAGATGATGATATTCTTTCTGGATTATATATGTTTCTATAGCTATTTTGCTTATAATATCATTTTTTATTACATACACTTCAAATGCTACCACAAATACAACCTACTATTCTGAAGTTTTTAAATGTATGTTACATAATAATTTGACTTTCTCCCCCTTCCAGATAAATCAGGGTTTCTTTTGCTTCCTTTATTGATATTTTTGTGAAACTCCTTCAAATAGCTAATATAACTTTATCAGTATTTAATGAATGAGTGAAAGTTGCTCAGCCATGTCTGACTCCTTGTGACCCCATGGACTATACAGTCCATGGAATTCTCTAGTCCAGAATACTGGGGTGGGCAGCCTTTCCCTTCTCCAGGGGATCTTCCCAACCCAGGGATCGAATCCCAGTCTCCCCCACTGCAGGCGGATTTTTCACCAGCTGAGCCTCAGGGAGGCCCTATTGGCATTTAGATGCTATGTATACATTTGCCTTCTTTTGCTTACATGGTATATGTCATAATAATAAATTGCTGAAAATATAGGATCAAACTTGCTTGAGGATTCTAGCTTTCATGACTTTATAATACGGTTTCTCATTTTCATAGAATGAATATTCAGATCAGTTAACTACAGTTAATTTTGGCACTCCCTTATTTTCTTAAAATAAAACACAATTTGGCACTCTTATGAAGGAGGCTAGAAAATTGAATCTTACAAATGTTGCCAAGGCTCTTCTCCCATTTGGTAAGACTATGTGGGAATTCTGGGTGGTATGGAGCCCAGAAAAACATGGAGTGAAATAATGGTCTTTGGCAGTCAGTCCACACTGATTCCTGCTCAGGTGGTCCTCGACCTTGACCTGTACCATCCCAGGTCAATAATTCTATTCATTTTCGCTTTAATACAAGTGATCCACTAGCCCACTCTCAGCCTTCAGATTTTCTATCTGGGTGTCAGACCACAGTCCAATTTTCTAGCCTAGCATAGGGGAGGCACATCAAGTCCTAAGAAGAATTTCTCCTACAGAGAACGGCCAATTAGATTTTGAGAAAGATGTGGGTTCCTCAGTTGAGACGAGGTGTTCATGAGAGGGTGGACCTCGTAACCCATCAACAGCTTTGCTCAAAACAGCTCTCTACAAATAAGCTTCACTGAGTTGTACTCTTACTACATATTTTAGTGCGAATCAATCACTTAAATGTGTCTTGGCCTTATTTTGAAGTTTTTCAAGTGTGAGTTGTCTTATTCTCACTTGGTATTTGCTAAATATCTCAGCTAAAACTTCTACTTTAATATTCTCCACATCAGTTTCTTCATTTGCAAAAAAAAAAAAAAATGAGAGACATATTTTTAAACATCCTATGTGGACAATAAATTTCTTCAGGTTATTGTGAAAATAAGTTATTTCATATTTAGAAAATAGAGATATTTTAAAAATTAGATTTTTTCCCCTCTAAAGCTAAGAAATCTGTCTGATAAATGAACAGGGGTCTAAGTGGCTGGAAGGAGGTTGGACAGAGGCAGCAACATTGGCTTGTAAGTTTGAAACTCTTTCTGTATTTCTTTCCATCCTTTCAATTATTTTAACTACAGATATTGACCTCTATGTTTTGACACTGATTTTAACCTGAAGTTAATTTGTAGCTGTGCATTAGCCTATATGCAGGTCAGGAAGCAACAGTTAGAACTGGACATGGAACAACAGATTGGTTCCAAATAGGAAAAGGAGTATGTCAAAGCTGTATATTGTCACCCTCCTTATTTAATTTATATGCAGAGTACATCATGAGAAACACTGGTCTGGAGGAAGCACAAGCTGGAATCAAGATTGCCAGGAGAAATATCAATAACATCAGATATGCAGATGACACCACCCTTATGGCAGAAAGTGAAGAGAAACTAAAAAGCCTCTTGATAAGAGTGAAAGAGGAGAGTGAAAAAGTTGGCTTAAAGCTCAGCATTCAGAAAACTAAGATCATGGCATCTGGTCCCATCACTTCATGGGAAATAGATGGGGAAACAGTGGAAACAGTGTCAGACTTTTTTTTTTTGGGGGGTTCCAAAATCACTGCAGATGGTGACTGCAGCCATGAAATTAAAAGACGCTTACTCCTTGGAAAGAAAGTTATGACCAACCTAGATAGCATATTCAAAAGCAGAGACATTACTTTGCCAACAAAGGTCTGTCTAGTCAAGGCTATGGTTTTTCCTGTGGTCATGTATGGATGTGAGAGTTGGACTGTGAAGAAAGCTGAGTGCTGAAGAATTGATGTTTTTGAATTGTAGTGTTGGAGAAGACTCTTGAGAGTCCCTTGGACTGCAAGGAGATCCAACCAGTCCATTCTAAAGGAGATCAGTCTTGAGTGTTCTTTGGAAGGCCTGATGCTAAAGCTGAAACTCCAGTACTTTGGCCACCTCATGTGAAGAGTTGCCTCATTGGAAAAGACTCTGATGCTGGGAGGGATTGGGGGCAGGAGGAGAAGGGGACGACAGAGGATGAGATGGCTGGATGGCATCGCCGACTCAATGAACATGAGTTTGAGTGAACTCCGGGAGATGGTGATGGACAGGGAGGCCTGGCGTGCTGTGATTCATGGGGTTGCAAAGAGTCAGACATGACTGAGCAACTGAACTCAACTGAACTGAATTAGCCCAAAAGAAGAAGGAAAAAAAAAGCAATTGATTTTTGTCTCTAATTTCTTCATTTTTAATGAGTCAGAATAGAGAATCTGAACATTTGAGGTTTTTATCTGATAAAATTCTAATTAATTTGGATCCATCTATTACATTATTTCAGATAAAGAATTTTATGTGATGTAGCAGGCATTGCTAGTTGTCTACATGCTCTGCCTCATAGCCATTCAAAATAATTGCTGCTTGCTCTTCAGTTCAGTTCAGTTCAGTCACTCAGTCATGCCTGACTCTTTGCAACCCCATGAATCACAGCACGCCAGGCCTCCTTGTACTTGCTCTTAGGGAATTATAATTCCTTTCACCAATGACACTACACTAGCTTTCACAAATATACATGAGAAAAAGCTGTATGTTTCACTAAAATGTAATGACACTAAATTACTAATTTTAGTATATATTCTGATTTACATTTTATATAAACACACATGTATATTCATAAAGTCACATGGATTACATAGTAAATTGTGTTTTCTAAAAGACTGTATTTCTGGGTTCAAAGAGAAATGAAGTCAGTGTATTAAAAGAAAAAAAAACTCATTCATACAAAAATCTAGTGAAATTAAAATATAAATGTGAAAAATAAAAATAGACCAAGGAAAATATGAGAAACTTCACCTAAGGAAAAGCAATATAACCATAAAATAAGCATATTCATTATTGAAAATAAGAACATCAACTTCAGAAATAAAGACAACTATTAAAGCAGGGCTGGTAAAGAAAAGTATTTACATGGAATCTCTCAAAGTTTTCATTGATTCTTCCATCAGCCCTGTGAGTAAAGTAGGAAGCCCTTAAAACTGGATAGAATTATCTCTGAAAACCACTGATTTACAGGAAAAAAATGCAAATGGCTGTGAATTATTTTTTCTATTTTAATGAGACAAGAGAGGAGAAGACCCAGAAAATAATGATGATTACACTAATCTACTTATTTAAGAGAAGGAGATAGATAATTTGTATCTTTTCAAAGTTATTTAGGTATAGAAAGTTACAAAAGATCTTTATCCTCAGCTTAGCACAAAGAACAAGGCAGATGTGCTACAAAATCATAGAAAAAGGATATTAGAAAGCTGAGGGTGAAAAAATTAACCTGAAGAACTAAAATGCAGAGAGTAACTGGCAAGAATAGAGATGACCCAACACACATTTCAATGCTGTTAGAATACTGGGCCAAAGTGAAATTCACATGGCCTAGATTTTTGGAAAACACAGACCTCATTAGATTGTTAACTAACCTTCATTTAGGCTGTGAAATCAACTGGTATTTCAATGAACCATTCAACCATCACATCCTAAAGAAAATCAAATTGCAGATACTGCTTTAAGAGACAAGTAACAGGAAACTATGAAAATAAGAATAGGTAGCCATAGGAGAAGAAAGCCAAATCATTAATATCTGTCATTATTTGATAAAGAGAACCCTAAGTAACCTCAGTCACAGAGCAATTCCACAGCTACTTGTCAATGTTTCCAGTGGACCCTACATGGTCAAGCCTATGGTTTGTCCAGTGGTCATGTATGGAAGTGAGAGTTGGACTATAAAGAAAGCTGAGCGCTGAAGAATTGATGCTTTTGAACTGTGGTGTTGGAGAAGACTCTTGAGAGTCCCTTGGACTGCAAGGAGGTCCAACCAGTCCATTCTGAAGGAGATCAGCCCTGGGTGTTCATTGGAAGGACTGATGCTGAAGCTGAAACTCCAGTTTTGGCCACCTGATGGGAGGAACTGACTCATTTGAAAAGACCCTGATTCTGGAAAAGACTGAAGGCTGAAGAGAAGGGGATGACAGAGGATGAGATGGTTGGGTGGGATCACTGACTCAATGGACATGAGTTTGAATAAACTCCGGGAGTTGGTGATGGACAGGGAGGCCTGTCGTGTTGCAGTCCTTGGGGTCGCAAAGAGTCAGACACGACTGAGTAACTGAACTAAACTGAACTGATATTTGAGTGAATTGATATGTTGTGTTGCAACAAAATAAAGGCCAGACATGAAAGCAGAAAACACAACCTCTGAGATATGTGGGATTTTCTCTATGTACAAAACAGTGGAACACTGAAGTTTGAAATCAAATAAGGAGAATTAGTTCAGATCAGAAAATGCAAAATTTTCTAAAGAAGCCATCCATGGATTTTCTTCATTTTTACATATCTTGTGATCAGAGGCATTGACAGTCTTTCACCTTAGATTATTTTTTTAATAATGTTTTATAACAAAAAGTCATGGAAGGTAGGGGAAGCTGTCTGCTTCTAAATGAAAGTGCTGATATTTTGTTTTACAGTATAATAAAGATAAAATCTCCCTTTGCAGCAAAAGTTCTATAGGTTGGGTTGCAACTCAGTATAAAAATTTGGGTTTTCTAAGTTCAGAATTTCATGTGTACCCTCTCCATGTATAGCACCCAGCTGGCCCCCTTTCACCTTATTCCCACAGACTTAGTTGGGAAAGAGATGCAATGTGAACATAAAACTCATACTATCCGCTGTCCTGTACATAATAAAATCTGTTGTCTGTAACCCAGGAACCTCTAGTCTCCTGTCAGAATCCATTAAATCATGACAGACTAATGAGTTAGCTTGTGAATAGGGAAATTTTTCAAACTTTTTGCAACTCTTGGTAATTTTCACCAAGTGCAAGCATAAGCTATTAAAGGCTAGAGGCAAGAAAACAAGGATGAGAGAGAGTCCCTGCTGTCCTGCAAGACCAACATGGTATTGGAGATGAAAGAGAACTTTCCAATGACACCAAAATACAGTGAGCAATCTGAAACCCCCAAAAGAGAGCTCTGCCATTGCTGAGCCTCCAATCTCTTTGAAGGGAAAGATGTGATTTCACAAACAAAATGTTTGAAAGCAAAGTTAATTTAATCAAACTAAGAATGCAAAATAACTCCAAGTATAGTTGAGTTAAATAATAGGGAGAGAGTCAATTCCACAAACTATCAGTTCTCCACAAGAAGTCACAAGCTCTACTATGATGCTTAATATCATTAATTTAACTAAATTGCATGGTTAAGAGAAGAAATTATCAATAATGAAAAATAAAAGGTGTCTTGAAGATTGGTACTGTCAGGAAGGTATTTTAACATTGATATCAATGTATAAAGGGTGATTATGAATAATGTCCATTGCAGAAAGAGGATACATCAAAGAGAGGTAAGTAGAAAATAGGTACCCAATGGAAAAAAATAAGGAAATAAAAAATAGAAAATATCAAAAGAAGAATTCTGTCGATGGGTGTTACTGTATTTTGATTGGTTGAAGGAATATGTAGCTATGAACATAGGGTCAATAGAAATTATAAAATTGAGCTACCAATAGAAAAGTGTGAAAAACATAAAAATGTGTATTTGAGATATATGGTCAATTACAATTAATATAATCCGTGTACAACTGAGCATCAAAGTAACAGGAGAAACAGGATAAGGTGAAGATAGTTTTTAAAGGATCATGGAAATGATTTTTCATAACTGTAAAAACATTTCAAATAAGAAATGATTTTTCATAACTGTAAAAACATTTCAAATAAGAAAAAGAAAAAAAATAACATACAAACTTTCAGGTAACATATGCAGAATAAATACAAAGAAAGGTATCTTGGCATACTAAACCTCATTGCCAAGATGAAGAAAATATTTTTACTATCCAGCAAGTAAATAAAATTGGCTCTGTTTGCAGATATCAAGATCTTATATATTGAAAACCTTTTAGACTTCACCAAAACAATGAAACAACAAAAATCTATGTAAAATGAATCAAAAAATTCTGTAAAGTTGCAGGATACAAAATTAATATGCAAAAATAATTTGTGTTTTTTTACAATGAAAAGCTATATGAAAGAGAAATTAAGAAAATCCATTAAGATTTATGAAATTAGGAAAATCCCATTGCTAAGAGCATCTAAAACCCTAAAATACTTATGAATAAATTTAATCAGGAACTGAAAGATATTTACATTGAAAATTATAAGAAACTGTTGAAAGAAATTGAAGAAGACATAAATGGGAAGATATCCTGTGTTCTTAGATTAAATGGATTAATATTGTGAAAATGTTCATTGTACCCAAGATGATCTACAGATTCAGTACAATCCCTATTAAAATTCTTATAATATTTTTCATGGAAATAAAAAAGCCATCCAGAAATTTGTAAGGAGCCACAAAAGACTCAAAATAGCTAAAGCAATCTTGAGCAAGAACAAAGATGGGGACATCATACTTTTCTTAAATTTCAAATTATATTACAAACAAATAGTTATCAAAATGGCATGCTTCTGGCATGAAAAAGGACATTGATCAATGGAACAGAAAAAAAGAAACACACAGAAATAAACCGCATATAAATAGGCATAGCTTGGAGATACGCTAGTTTGCTTTCAGACCACCTCAGAAAAGTTAATATGAATATTGCAACAAAGAAAGTCACATGACTTTTTTTTCATTTCCTGTGTGTGTGTAAAAATTATGTCCATACTATACTGTAGTGCATTAAGTATGCAATAGTATTATTAATTAATTAATTTATATACCTCAGTTTAAAAATACTTTGCTGCTAAAAATGTTAGCCATCATCTGAACCTTCAGCAAGTAGTCATCGTTTTGCTACTGGAGGGTCTTGCCTTGATGTTGATGACTGTTGAGTGATCAGACCTGATGACTGTTTACTGATCAGACCACCATAACAAATATAATAATGAAAAAGTTTGAAATATTGCTAGAAATATCAAAATGTTACCCAAAGGCACAAAGAGAGCAAATGCTATTGGAAAAATGGAGCCAATGGAATTGCTCAATTTTCAATTTGCAAGAAAATAAAGCAAAAACCAAAACCCGCAGTATCTGTCTAGTGCAAAAACACAGAAGTGCAACAAAGTGGAATGCAATAAAATAAGGCATGCCTGGACATTTCACTAATCTGACAAGGGTGACGTGAGTGCATGCTAAAGCACTCAGTAGTATCTGACTATGCAGCCCTGACGGTCAGCCCACCAAGCTCTTCTGTCTGTGAGACTCTCGAGGCCAGAATACTGGAGTGGGTTGCCATGCCCTCCTCCAGGGGATCTTCCTGACCCAGGAACTGACTAAGTATCTCTTTATGACTCCTGTATTGACAGGAAGGTTAAAATGCAATGGAAAAATACTAGGTTACAATGAGGAAAAACTTGTTTTTTCCATAAATGGGGTTGGGAAAAATGAATACCATCATGGAAAAGAATGAAACCAGAGTCTGATCTTGTACTACCCATACACACTTACCTGAAATGTATTAGAGATCTAAATGTAAGGCCTGAAACATAAAACCATATGACGCCCAGAAGAAAGCCTAGGGGAAAAACAAAACAAAACAAAAAAACCTCCTGGACATTAATCTTGGAGACTATTTTGTTTGTTTGTTTGTTTGTTTTTGTATGTTGCACAAAAAGCACAGGAAAAAAAGCAAAACAAACAAATGGAACTACCTTAAGCTTAAAAGATTCTGCACAACAATGGAAACCATCAACAAAATGAAAAAGCAATCTACAGAGCAGGAGAAGATATTTGCAACCACATAACAGATAAGAGGTTAACATCCAAAATATGTAAAGAATTCATAAAACTGAATTGGAAAATAAGAACAACACACAGAAAAAAACAAATTCCCAATTAAAAAAAAAAAAAGCAAAGATCCTGAGTAGAATTCTTTCCCAGAGATGTCATAGAAATGGCCAACATGTACATGCAAAGGTGCTCAACGTAACTAATCATCAGGAAAATGCAAATTAAAGCCATAAAGAAATATCACCTCATACCGGTCAGGAAGTATATCACAAAAAAAGATAAGCTAAAACATTTTGGTGAGGATGTGGAAAAAGGGAAATTTGTATACACTGGTGGGAATGTACAGTCACTGTGGAAATCAGTATGGAGGTTCTTCATAAACTAAAAATAGAATTACTATATGATTGAACCATCTGTCACGGATATATACTCAAAAGAAATTAAAGCAATATCTTGAAGAGATATCTGCACTCTGATGATCACTGCAGAGTCATTGACAAGAGCCAAGATATGGAAACAGCCTATGTTCTCATCAGCAGATGAACAGATAAAGAAATCAGGATATAGATACATCATTTAGACTACAACTTATCTGAAGGGACTTGATTAAAATGTTGCCTCTCAGATTACCATTACTCCTGTGTTAGGTTTCTTTGCTGTAGAAAAACAACTGCTAACTACTATTGTTTCTATTATTCTGAATCCCTGACCAGACATTTTCAATACAAAAACCAAACAGTAAGTTCAGTTCAGTTCAGTTCAGTTCAGTTCAGTCACTTAGTTGTGTCTGACTATTTGTGACCTCAAGGAACGCAGCACACAAGGTTTTCCTGTCCATCACCAACTCCGGGAACTTGCTCAAACTCATGTCCATGAAGTCAGTGATGCCATCCAAACATAATGCTCTGTCGTCCCCTTCTTCTTCCACCTTTCATCTTTCCCAGCACCAGGGTCTTTTCTAATGAGTCAGTTCTTCGCATCAGGTGGCAAAACTATTAGAGCTTCAGCTTAACATCAGTCCTTCCAATGAATATTCAGGACTGATCGCCTTTAGGATGGACTGGTTGGATCTCCTTGCAGTCCAAGGGACTCTCAAGAGTCTTCTCCAACACCAAAGTTCAAAAGCATCAATTCTTTGATGCTCAGCTTTCTTTATAGTCCAACTCTCACATCCATACATGACTACTGGAAAAACAATAGCTTTGACTAGACGGACCTTAGTCAGCAAAGTAATGTCTCTGCTTTTCAATATGCTGTCTAGGTAGGTCATAGATTTTCTTCCAAGTAGCAGACATCTTTTAATTTCATGGTTGCAGTCACTATCTGCTGTGATTTTGAAGCCCCCAAAATAAAATCTCTCACTGCTTCCATTGTTTCCCCAACTTTTTGCCATGAAGTGATGGGACCTAATGCTATGATCTTAGTTTTCTGAATGTTGAATTTTAAGCCATCTTTTCACTCTCCTCTTTCACTTTCATAAAGAGGCTATTTATATCTTCTTCTCTTTCAGCCATAAGGATAGTGTCATCTGCATATCTGAGGTTATTGATTTTTCTCCTGGCAATCTTGATTCCAGCTTCTGCTTCATCCAGACTGGAATTTCTCATGATGTACTCTGCATATAATTTCCCAATTTGGAACCAGTCCATTGTTTCATGTCTGGTTCTAACTGTTGCTTCTTGACCTTCTGAGGAGGCAGGTCAGATAGTATGGTATTCCCATCTCTTTAAGAATTTTCCACAATTTGTTGTGATCCACACAGTCAAAAGCCTTAACGTAGTCCCTAAAGCACAACCAGATTTTTTTATGGAACTCTCTTGCTTTTTCTATGATTCAGTGGGTGTTAACAGTTTGATCTCTGGTTCCTCTGCTTTTTCTAAATCCGGCTTTAACCTCTGGAAGTCCTCCATTTACATACTGTTGAAGCCTGGCTTGGAGAATTTTAAGCATTACTTTACTAGCGTGTGAGATGAGTGCAGTTATGCGGTAGTTTGAGCATTCTTTGGCATTGCCTTTCTTTGGGATTGGAATGAAAACTGACCTTTTCCAGTCGTATGGTCACTGTTGAGTTTCCCATATTTGCTGCCATAATGATTACCACACTTTCATAGCTGATCTTTGAGGATCTGAAATATCTCAGCTGGTATTTCATAACCTCCACTAGCTTTGTTTGTAGTGATGCTCCCTAAGGCCCACTTGACTTTGGATTCCAGGATGTCTGGATTTAGGTGAGTGATCACACCGTGGTGGATATCTGGGTCATGGAGATCTTTTTGTACAGTTCTTCTGTGTATTCTTGCCACCTCTTCTTAGTATATTCTGCTTCTGTTAGCTTAGTACCATTTCTGTCCTTTATTGAGCCCATCTTTGCATGACATGTTAACTTGGTATCTCTAATTTTCTTGAGGAGATCTCTAGTCTTTTCCATTCTATTGTTTTCCTCTATGTCTTTGTATTGAGCACTGAAGAAATCTTTCTTATCTCTCCTTGCTAGTTACTCCTATTTTTTAAATGACTGCTTGCTTTTATTTCTTTGCTTATTTGTTCATTTTATCATATGTAGGTATGGAGCTTTGCCACAATGCTTTTGTAATTATTTGAGGATATCTGAGCAATTAGCAGGAAATGGTTTAATATCTGACTTCTGTTTTCAATGTTTCTAATATTGAACTATTTTTATTTATCTGGAATATGGTATTTTGTCATTTGTTAGAGTTACAGTTATCCTGTTTTTTTTTTTTTTTTACTTTTTTGTTATGTAGGTTAATAGCTTAAATTAGACCCAATTTCAATTTACAGTATCCATTTTCCCTGTTATGTAATTAAAGTTTTCTTTATTTGATATAATACATTAGACAGAATTTTCTTTTATGTATTCTCTGAACCAGATTGTGTATTATATACATATTCTATGAATGTTTGACACATTATGCATATAAGACTCATTAAATATGGTGCATTTTGAGGGGCAGTATTATTTTTCTTTCATTTCTTTAAACTTTATTGGTTGTGCTATAATTTTAAATATGCTTAAATACATTCTACCATATGTACACCATTTTAATTAGAATCATTGCTAAAAATTTTTAGTTTAAAATTTAAAATATTTGTATAAAATGTTATTTGGAATATTCAGTGAAATAAAATCTGCTCTATTCGAGATAGGTAATCTTCCCAAGTGGTTCAGACAGTACAGAGTGTGTCTACAATGCAGGAGACACAGGTTCAATCACTGGGTAGGGAAGATCTCTGGGAGAAGGGATTGGCAATCCACTCCAGTACTCTTACCTTGTGAATTCCATGGGCAGAAGACCCTGGCTGGCTACAGTCCATGGGGTTGCAAAGATTCAGATATGACCGAGCTACTAACACTGACACACCAGAAATTATAAGATGATTCCAAACATTTAGAACATGTTAGGATTTTCAGTTCATACCACAAAGTTGTCCTCTGTAATATTGCAGTAATAAACCAAAATTGCTTTATGGGCACCCAAGTTCTGAAGCAGCTGAGTTGGAAAAAAGTCTTAGTTGTTTCCCTTCTGATTCGATACCAGGAATTTAAAGGAGGTCAGCATATTTGAGCAAGTTAGCAAACACACATGTTTTGACACTAAATACAGAAACTTAGTATTATTCAGAGGAGAAACAATCTAATTGAACAAGCAGAAAATAGAGTCATTCTATAGCAATGAAAGCAAAGTCTCCTGATTGCTAGACTGTAGGACCCTGAGACTTTATCTAAAACTCTGCGAAGTCTAAGCGTGGGGATGTTGAAAGGACATTACACGTTTAAACAAGCATTCACGTGTGTGTGCTAAGTCACTTTAGTCATGTCTGACTCTTTGCCACCCTATGAACTGCAGCCCAGCAGGCTCCTCTGTCCATGGGATTCTCCAGGCAAGAGTACTGGAGTGAGCTGACATGCTCTCCTCCAGCAGAATTTCCCAAATCAGGAATCAAACCTGTGTCTCATCTCTCTGGCATTGGCAGGTGGATTCTTCATCACTGTTGTCACCTGGGAAGCACAAAGTATTCATGTAGGACAATTTCAAGAAAGATGAGGCTGCAACCTAGTTAAGTAGATGGTAATTTAAGGTATGATTTTAAAGATATTATAAAAGAGATCTCTATTCTATACATATACACAAATAGATTTAGTATGCTTTTAAAGGTAATTTTTATATCTAATGCTTCTTTTTATTAACAGGATATTTCATCATATTATGTGTAATTCAGTCAATTTATCAGATTTGGCAAATTATGTTTCTTTTTTTTTTTTTTTTAAATTGTATTGGGGTGTTCAGTTCAGTTCAGTTGCTCAATCGTGTCTGACTCTTTGCGACCCCATGAATCGCAGCATGCCAGGCCTCCCTGTCCATCACCAACTCCCGGAGTTCACTTAGACTCACGTCCATCGAGTCCATGATGCCATCCAGCCATCTCATCCTCGGTTGTCCCCTTCTCCTCCTGCCCCCAATCCCTCCTGGCATCAGGGTCTTTCCCAATGAGTCAACTCTTCGCATAAGGTGGCCAAAGTACTGGAGTTTCAGCTTCAGCATCATTCCTTCCAGAGAAATCCCAGGGTTGATCTCCTTCAGAATGGACCGGTTGGATCTCCTTGCAGTCCAAGGGACTCTCAAGAGTCTTCTCCAACACCACAGTTCAAAAGCATCAATTCTTCGGAGCTCAGCTTTCTTCACAGTCCAACTCTCATATCCATACATGACCACAGGAAAAACCATAGCCTTGACTAGACGGACCTTAGTCGGCAAAGTAATGTCTCTGCTTTTGAATATACTATCTAGGTTGGTCATAACTTTTCTTCCAAAGAATGTTACATTCATTTCAGGTGTAGAGCAAAGTGAATTTGTTACACATGTATGTATATCCACTCTTTTATAGATTTTTTTTCCCATATAGGCTATTAAAGACTATTGACCAGGGTTCCGTGTACTATTCAGTGGGCCCTTATAAGTTATCCATTTTATGTATAGCATTGTATACATCAATCCCAATCTTATAATCTACCCCTCTACCTCCTTTACCCTCTGGTAACCATAAGTTTATTTTCTACATGAGTAACTCTATTTATTTTGTACATAAGTTCATGTGTACCCATTTTTGGTCTTCTGCATATATGTAATATTATATGATGTTTTTCTTTGTTGACCAACTTCACATGGTATAACAATCTCCTGATTCATCTATGTTGCTGAAAATGACATTATTGTTCCATTATGTATATGTTTATGTCACATATTCTATATCAATTTATCTATTGATGAACAATTAGGTTGCCTTCATGTCCTAACTATATACTATATGCATATGTATTGTCATATTTATTCTTTAATATTTTTATTTTCAAAATTTAATCGTTTTTAATTAATCAGTTCATTCTAACTGGTGGATAATTGCTTCACAGCTATGTGGTGATTTCTCCATGCATCAGCGTGAACCAGCCACAGGTGCACATATGTCCCCCATCCTGACCCCTTTCCTCCCCACCCCACCCCTCTGGGTTTTCCCAGAGCACTGGGTTTGGGTGCTTGGCTTCATGCATGAAAATTGCACTGGTCATCTATTTCACATATAGTCATATACATGCTTCAGTGCTGTTCTTCCAATTCATCTCATCCTCATCTTCTCCCAGAGTCCAAAAGTCTGCTCTTTGCATCTGTGTCTGTTTTGCTGCCCTGCATATAGGTTCATCATTACTGTCTTTGTAAATTCCACATGTATGGGTTAATATATAGTATTTTTGTTTCTCTTTCTGAGTTACTTCACTGTGTATAATAGGCTCCAGTTTCATCCCTCATTAGAACTGACTCAGATGTGTTCCTTTTTACATGCTGAGTAATATTCCATCGTGTGTATGTACTATAATTTCCTGATACATTCATCTGCCAATGGATATCTTTACTAATATTTTTTTCTACTTTAGTTTCGTTCCACATTCCTTCTATTGATGTCAACAGAATACATCTTTGTGAAGTCTGTTGGTTGCTTCCTTAATTGTTTAAATCAGCATGTCTGAGAATGACTGTTACATTCACAAGTAAATGTCTTTGAACTGGAAAGTGTTTTTTTAGACCAAGCACTTCATTTTAAGGCTATACTTTGTGTTCTTTTAGGTTACTATAGCTAATATGTTTGAGATAAGATAGATTTTTGAAGTGAATGTCTTCTTATAATTTGGGATGTCTTTACTTTTTCTTTATAAACATAATAGAACAGACTTTTAGATATTTTCTCTTTGTTTTATGTGGGATAAGTTCAACTTCCACTTATTTCTAGTCATTTCACTTAGGATTTTATTAAGCATTTTAAATTTAATCTGTGTTGATTTTCTTCAGTTTGTTCTGTGTTCTAGCGTCATGACAGAATGACTTTAACACTGAGTCACAATGTCTGTACTCAGTGCCTGCTATCTTTTCTCCCAGTCTATTAATCATCATATTGACTTTTTGAAATCTCTGTATTTTCATTCTACATGTATAATTTAGTATGCTGCTGCTGCTGCTAAGTCGCTTCAGTCGTGTCTGACTCTGTGCGACCCCATAGGCAGCAGCCCACCAGGCTCTGCCGTCCCTGGGATTCTCCAGGCAAGAACACTGGAGTGGGTTGTCATTTCCTTCTTCAGTGCATGAAAGAGAAAAGTGAAAGTGAAGTCGCTCAGTCGTGTCCGACTCTTAGCCACCCCATGGACCGCAGCCTACCAGGCTCCTCTGTCCATGGATTTTCCAGGCAAGAGTACTGGAGTGGGGTGCCATTGCCTTCTCCATATATATATATATATATAAAATGATTATTTTCACTTTGATTCTACCAGCTAGCACTTGCCAGATTGCTCTGAATTGTACATGGTCAAAATTTAATTCATCTCATCTTAGTTTCACGGATTCAGCACATTTTCTTCTAATCTTCTTGAGAAGAGAAAATAGTAATTTTATGTACTGTATGTGCATTTCCTGTGAAAGGTCTATATTTGAAAGAATTATGAGAAATGCATTATGTAGAGATACTTTACTCTTAAGCAAGCATGTAGCGTTTGGAGTGTAAATGCTCCAGTCCAGTGTCTGCTTTTCAGTCATCTCTCTCCTGCTGCATGCTGCCCTGGAAGTCCATGGAGATGCTTCCTATGCACATTCGCTTCCTGTATTCCAGAAATTTCCTCCCTGCATGCTTTCTGTCTTTTGTACCACGTTTGTTTCATCTAAAAATTACTTGGAATTCTATGTTTACTAAAGATTTCCCTCTACTTCTCTTTTTCCTATAGGCTTACCTATTTACCATTTTCTTTCCTAATATTTTCCTGGGATATCATTGATGGAAAATGAACAATTTAGTATAAGTAATTTCTTAGAATAATCAGCAGCTTCAGTGGTTCTCTATTTCTTACAGTTATTTAAATTTAGTGTCTAATACATATGCATATATTTCACAAAATGATTTGCTATATATTAATATCTATATTAATATCATGGCATCTGGTCCCATCACTTCATGGGAAATAGATGGGGAAACAGTGGAAACAGTGTCAGACTTTATTTTTGGGGCTCCAAAATCACTGCAGATGGTGATTGCAGCCATGAAATTAAAAGACGCTTACTCCTTGGAAGGAAAGTTATGACCAACTTAGATAGCATATTGAAGAGCAGAGACATTACTTTGCCAACAAAGGTTCATCTAGTCAAGGCTATGGTTTTTCCAGTAGTCATGTATGGATGTGAGAGTTGGACTGTGAAGAAAGCTGAGCGTCAAAGAATTGATGCTTTTGAACTGTGGTGTTGGGAAGACCAGTCCATTCTAAAGGAGATCAGCCCTGGGATTTCTTTGGAAGGAATGATGCTAAAGCTGAAACTCCAGTACTTTGGCCACCTCATACAAAGAGTTGACTCATTAGAAAAGACCCTGTTGCTGGGAGAGATTGGGGGCAGAAGGAGAAGGGGACGACAGAGGATGAGATAGCTGGATGGCATCACTGACTCAACAGACATGAATTTGAGTGAACTCCGGGAGTTGGTGATGAACAGGGGAGGCCTGGCGTGCTGCGATTCATGGAGTCACAAAGAGTTGAACATGACCGAGTGACTGAACTGAACTAAACTGAACTCAGTATCAAAATAGATTCTTATAATTCTCAAAAAATGTAATGGTTTTGATGCTTGTAAATGGAATGTAGCAGAGAAAGACAACTGCTCACAGTACTGAAGGCCCATCTCTGAGCTGATAAATATCTGGAGCTAAAATCTAAACTCTAAACTCTGGAGTCTTTGCACCAATACCCTTTAAGTATTTTCCTTTTCATCACTTAACTTGGAGGCCAAAACCAATCCTCTCAGTAAAAACCAGCTGCATAGGTTTTGATTTAATTTTGTCTGAAGTCAGTCCTTGAATTCTGAAGCCTTTCACGTGTACTTTGTTCTGAAGTAAACAGTCTTCCATGTTGGTGCCAGTGGTAGGGAAGTGATTCAGATCAACTGATATTTTCTTTTTGGCTCTGTAAAAATAATAAATGCTGACAGCTAATGGTTTCATTTCCTGTTTTCATTAGTGAATGCTGGTGTTGCTAGCATTTTCACTTTTCTTTATTGTCCCATAAGTCCTAAGTAAACCTGTTTTTCTATTATTTTCTTATTTTATAATTATAGCTGATTTTTAGTGGGGGATATTTTTGTGTCAGGAATTGTGCTAAGTTCTTTGCATATATTATCTTAGATAATTCACATAAAAGCCTATAAATTATTATTCATGTATCCATATAAGGAGAAAAAAACTAAATCTCTTATATATTATATACATTTCTAAAGTGCACATAATTGGTAAATTACACACTCAGAAGTCAAATCTAAATCTGTGAATATGAATGGATGATGTGTTGTATAATCTTTTTCACTGTGGTAGTGGTAAAGTAGAAAACAAGTGAAAGTCGCTTAGTCGTGTCCAACTCTCTGCTATCCCATGGACTATACAGTCTATGGAATTCTCCAGGCCAGAATACTGGAGTTAGTAGCCTTTACTTTCTCTAGGGGATTTTCCCTACCCAGGGGTCAAACCCAGGTCTCTCTCATTGCAGGTGAATTTTTTACCTGCTGAGCCACAAGGGAAGCCCAACAATACTGGAATGGGTAGTCTATCCCTTTTGCAGCAGATCTTCCTGACCCAGGAATCAAACCAGGGTCTCCTGTGTTGCAGGTGGGTTCTTTACCAACTGAACAATGCTTAACATTTGTTCTTCATCTTTCTCAAAGCTTAGAAAGTTATGATGTACATTCTCAGTGTTCAATTATTTTCTTAAATGGGCTATCCTATAAAAACTCAAAAATTAACTTATTCTATTTTTACACTTTAATAATAATAAAAAATCAAAATACTCCTTTCACGCTAGCAAGATATATACAATTCTAGAATAACTATTTCCCTTCTCCAGGGGCTCTTCCAAACCCAGGAATTGAACTCAGATCTTCCACACTGCAGGCAGATTCTTTACGAGGTGGGGCAGGAGAGAAGCTTAAAAATAGTGGAGTGGGTAGTCTATCCTTTCTCCAGTGGATCTTCCAAACCCAGGAATGAAATCTGGATCTCCTGCATTGCAGGTGGGTTCTTTACCAACTGAGCTACCAGGGAAGCCTAGAATAACTATAAGTCTAACTCTTGGTGTGGGAAAAAAATAAATACATAAAATCTTCTACTGAAATATCTCTGTGTGCTTTGGGGTTGGAAGATGGCTGACATATGAAATAGTAACATGTTTGCATAAAATGACATCTTTGCAAAGAGGGAAGTTCTCTGAATGCATTTCATTTCATATTTTCATCTAGATATGGTTTATATACATAGATTTTATATAGTTATGGGTAATTAACCCTTTTATGTTGATCTTGTAAGAATTTATATTTATTAAATATATAAAATGTATATTAGTAAATGGATAATGTAAAACAAATTATTGCTAATCATTCCATTTAGAACTTATCAAAGAGATTTAGAATAAAAAATTAAAATACACACAACAACAAAACACATCACAAATCAGAACCATCAGTTCTTAGGTGTTGCTACCTTCCAGTCTGTGCAAAAGACTTTTCTCCCCATTAGTACAGATTTCACTGCTATATGTATTTGTCTTTGATATAAGTGGAACCACTAGCCCTACATTAATTAGCTCAGTGAGTAAACTCAAAGAGAAATTGGCTTATTTGACTTTATCTGGAGCTAGTATATTTAAAAAACAAACAAACAAACAAAAAAAAACAAAAAAACAAACAACTACGGAAGAGCTAATGCTTTGACAAAGTCCCAGAAACTGAGTGGTTTAGAAAACCAGGAGTTTATTCTCTCACAGCTCTAGAGGCTGGAAGTCCAAAACCACTGCACTGACTCCCTCTGTGTTACCTTCAGGGAAGAAGCCTCCCACCCCTCTGTAGTTTCTGATGCTGGCGGGCAGCTCTCCTGTTCTTTGACTTGCAGCTACATCGTTGCAGTTTCTGCATCCATTATCACACGGCATTCTCCCTGTCTGTCTATATCTTCACATGCCTTCCTATGCTCATACCTTCTCCCTGTGAGTATCTCTCCTTCTGGAAGGAACACTAGTCATACTGAATTAAGAGCCTACCTCACTCCAATGGAACCTCATCTTTGAGTTAACGAATTACATGTATAATTAGTCTATTTCTTAAAAAAAGGGTGACATTCTGAAGCACTGGAATGTAAGATGTCATCATATCTTTCTGATGGGCACCATTCAACGTGTAATAACATATTATAAATATTTTGTATAGAATCTGAGAAGACTCTACAGTTGACCCAAATGGGTTGAGTTCTTCGCACCTGAAACAAGTAAGGCTAATACATGCGTCTGATGTCAGACACTCTAAAAGTCACCAATAGTTACAAAAAACTAAGAGAAATCTTCTGAGCACTTTTTAGGGATTTTCATTTACAATAGGCAGAAAATTATGGAAATTTTCTAGTATTTTTCTTATATTTCAGTTCAGTACAGTCATTCAGTCATGTCCGACTCTTTGCAACCCCATGAATCGCAGCACGCCAGGCATCCCTGTGTATCACCAACTCCTGGAGTTCACTCAGACTCACGTCCATTGAGTCCGTGATGCCATCCAGCCATCTCATCCTCTGTCGTCCCCTTCTCCTCCTGCCCCCAATCCCTCCCAGCATCAGAGTCTTTTCCAATGAGTCAACTCTTCGCATGAGGTGGCCAAAGGACTGGAGTTTCAGCTTTAGCATCATTCTTTCCAAAGAAATCCCAGGGTTGATCTCCTTCAGAATGGACTGGTTGGATCTCCTTGCAGTCCAAGGGACTCTCAAGAGTCTTCTTCAACACCACAGTTCAAAAGCATCAATTCTTTGGCGCTCAGCCTTCATTACAGTCCAACTCTCACATCCATACATGACCACTGGAAAATCCATAGCCTTGACTAGACAGACCTTAGTCGGCAAAGGAATGTCTCTGCTTTTGAATATGCTGTCTAGGTTGGTCATAACTTTTCTTCCAAGGAGTAAGCGTCTTTTAATTTCATGGCTGTAGTCACCATCTGCAGTGATTTTGGAGAACAACAACAACAAAAAAGTCTGACACTGTTTCCACTGTTTCCCCATCTATTTGCCATGAAGTGATGGGACTGAATGCCACGATCTTTGTTTTCTGAATGTTGAGCTTTAAGCCAACTTTTTCACTCTCCTTTTTCACCTTCATCAAGAGGCGTTTTAGTTCCTCTTCACTTTCTGCTATAAGGGTGGTGTCTCAATAAAGCAGAAATAGATGTCTTTTGGAACTCTCTTGCTTTTTCCATGATCCAGCAGATGTTGGCAATTTGATCTCTGATTCCTCTGCCTTTTCTAAAACCAGCTTGAACATCTGGAAGTTCACGGTTCACATACTGCTGAAGCCTGGCTTGGAGAATTTTGAGCACTACTTTACTAGCATGTGAGATGAGTGCAACTGTGGGGTAGTTTGAGCATTCTTTGGCATTGCCTTTCTTTGGGATTGGAATGAAAACTGACCTTTTCCAGTCCTATGGCCACTACTGGGTTTTCCAAATATGCTGGCATATTGAGTGCAGCACTTTCACAGCATCATCTTTCAGAATTTGAAATAGCTCCACTGGAATTCCATCACCTCCACTAGCTTTGTTCTAGGGATGCTTTCTAAGGCCCACTTGACTTCACATTCCAGGATATTTGGCTCTACATTAGTGATCATACCATCATGATTATCTGGGTTGTGAAGATCTTTTTTGTACAGTTCTTCTGTGTATTCTTGCCACCTCTTTTTAATATCTTCTGCTTCTGTTAGGTCCAGACCATTTCTGTCCTTTATCGAGGCCATCTTTGCATGAAATGTTCCCTTGGTATCTCTAATTTTCTTGAAGAGATCTCTAGTCTTTCCCATTCTGTTCTTTTCCTCTATTTCTTTGCATTGATTGCTGAAGAAGGCTTTCTTATCTCTTCTTGCTATTCCTTGGAACTCTGCATTTAGATGCTTATATCTTTCCTTTTCTCCTTTGCTTTTCACGTCTCTTCTTTTCACAGCTATTTGTAAGGCCTCCTCAGAGAGCCATTTTACTTTTTGCATTTCTTTTCCATGGGGATGACCTTGATCCCTGTCTCCTGTACGATGTCAGGAATCTCATTCCATAGTTCATCAGGGAAGATCTAGGCCCTTAAATCTATTTCTCACTTCCACTGTATAATCATAAGGGATTTGATTTAGGTCATACCTGAATGGTCTAGCCGTTTTCCCTACTTTCTTCAATTTGAGTCTGAACTTGGTAATAAGGAGTTCATGATCTGAGCCACAGTCAGCTCCTGGTCTTGATTTTTGTTGACTGTATAGAGCTTCTCCATCTTTGGCTGCAAAGAATATAATCAGTCTGATTTCAGTGTTGACCATCTGGTGATGTCCATGTGTAGAGTCTTCTCTTGTGTTGTTGGAAGAGGGTGTTTGCCATGGCCAGTGCATTTTCTTGGCAAAACTCTATTAGTCTTTGCATATAACTTTTTAGTTACTTGAAAATAAAACATTTTATTTCTACATGTATTTTAATAAAACATTTAATTTACTCAAATGGCACCTGTAAACCATTACACCTCTTGTTCAACTTTGTTTACCATCTACCAACATTATTAGGAAACTGTTCAGTTTCTTTTCAACATGAATAAAATTATACAGTAGATTTCTTACACCTGATGTATAGATATAGATGCTTCATTTTACTCTCAGTGTAATCATATCTTCTTTTCTCATGGGAAAGCTGGAAGAAACACTCAAAAGAGCATATTAAAATGGAAAAAAATGATTCTTAAGTCATAATGAAGATACACAGTTGATTGGCTAATATCACCTAAATGAATTTTTATAAATTCAATGTCCTAATAATCAGGATCTATTATTAAGTAAAGTCATATAAAATTATAAAAACAAAACATCAATGTTCTAACAAAATTCAAATATAAGCCACATTTTTACCATCTCACTTCTAGGTCCATCCTTCTATTGTTATTACACTAAATCACCCCTTTGAACACTATAGTTAAATCCTTGAAACATTTCTTTGTAAGTCAAAGGTCTCAGCATTCAATAATTATATTGGAAGACTCATTCAGGGAATATTTTTCTTAGGCCAGAGTAACAGTTACTTTGACATTTAAGTGGTATCATAAACATGCAATAAAATAAAACTCAAATTGCGAAAAGTAGAAAAAAGAAGAAACCATCACCTTGCCACCCAGTTTGGTAATTGGTGGATACATTTCTCTTCTAAATTAATATGTATTGAAAATAAATGATATTAAAAGTGTTATTCTGAATAGACAAAATATATGAATCTGTAGCACAATAATTGAATGAACACTGGTAATTTTTGTTGACACTTTTTGCCTACTTATTTTTTCCTTTTAACTTCAAAATTCGGGAATAAATTTAACTAAGATATGAAAGATCTATACTTAAAAATTATGACATTGAAGAAAGAAACTGAAGAAGATCTAAATGAATGGAAATATAAACTGTGCTCATGGATTGGAAGAAGTAATATTACTAAAATGTTCATACTAGCCCCAAGCAATCTACAAATTCAGTGAAAGTCCTATGAAGATATTCAAGGCATTTTTCACAGAACTAGAACAAATAATTGTAAAATTTGTATGGAACCAAAAAAAAAAAAAAAAAAAAAAACAACCCTAAGAGCTAAAGCAATCTTGGAAAACTTGAACGAAACTGGAGGTATCATTTTTCTCGTGGCAAACCACACGATGAAACTATAGTAGTCTAGACATTATAATGCGGGTGCAACAGACACGTGGATTAATGGAACAGAATGGAGCACTCAGAAGTAAACCCACACTTTTACGGCCAATTAATTTACTACGGTGGAGGCAAGAATGTGTACTAGGGAAAACGTTTCTTTAATAAATGATGTTGGAGGCTAACCAGCAAGGACTTATTGTGTAGCATTGGGAGCTCGGCTCAATATTATGTAAGAACCTAAGTGAGAAAAACAATTTGAAATAGAATAGATATGTTCTTCTGTATAACTGAATCCCTTTGCTGTATACCCAAAACTAGTACACCATTGTTAATCAGCTATATTCTAATATAAAATTTTTAAAAAAAGCAAACACACTTTATTTGAAGATGGAAATCAATTGCTTCTCTCAAGTGCTAAACAGTTAAAGGAAATTATGTTGTAAATCTAGGCAGTACAAAGAATAAGAACACAGCACTTTCTGGGCTTCTCTAGAGGCTCAAACAAAAGAACCCACCTGCAACGCTGGAGATCTGGGTTCGATCCCTGGATTGGGAAGATCCCCTAGAGAAGGGCATGGCAACACTCTCCAGTATTCTTGCCTGGAGACTTCCTGTGGACAGAGGAGCTTGGTGGGCTACAGTCCAGGGGGTCACAAAAAGTCAGACACGACTGAGCAGCTGAGCACAGCACAGAGCACTTTCTTACAACATATGCAAAAATAAACTTGAATTAAAGGTGCAACTGCAAGACCTGAAACACTCAAACTCAGAGAAGAAAGCACAGGCAGTAATCCGTTTGACTTTTGTCTTCACATTTTTTTTTTTTTGACATATTTCTTTAGGCAAGGGCAACAAAAGCAGAGAAAAACAAAAGGGACTATATTAAACTAAAAAGCTTTTTACAGTGAAGGCCATAATCATTAGAATGAAAGGTGATCTACTGAATGGTAGAAGATATTTGCTAATGTATGTTTGATAAAGGGATTAATGTCTAAAATATATAAAGAACTTATACAACTCAATATTTAAAAACATTGAAAAATACTTCCTTCAGAACTGGATGTTCAAGTTGGCAATAGAAATTTGCTTAGTTTTCAAGGGTTGTTGGCATCACGTAGTATTAGAACAAAGAAGAAAGAACTGAATAGAAATTTTGCTAAGAAGACATACAGATGGTCAACAGGCACATGGAAAGAAGCTCAACTAATCGTCAGAGAAATGCAACTCAAAACCACAGTAAGACCCTACCTCATACCTGCCAGAATAGCAATAAAAAGGGCAACATATTACAAGCGTTAGCAAAGATGTGAAAAAACGGAACTCTTCTGCACTATGGATGCTAAAGTAAATTGGTACAGCCACTATGAAAAATACTACGGAGGGTCCTTAAAAAAATTAAAAATGGAACTAGCTTACGATCGATTCCAGCAAGTCCACTTCCACTGAGTCTCTATCTGAGGAAAACAAAAACACTAATTTAAAAAGAAAAGGACACCCCAATATTAACTGCAGTGTTATTTACAACAGCCACAAAGGGGCACAACCATGTGTCCATGACTGGTGAGCATATACAGAAGATGTGATACACACACACGTGCGCATGTGCATGCACCCGCACACACACACACATGCACACACACAGTGTAACATCACTCAGCCATAATACAGAATGAAACTTTACCACTTGCAACAACACAGATGGACCAAGAGGTAAAATAAGTCACATAGAGAAAGACAAATGTTATATGACCTCACTTACAGGTGGAATCCAAGAAACAGGACAAAAGAACAGAAGAGCCAAACAAAACAAGCTCATGGACACAGAGCAAACCGGCAGTTACTGGGCAAGGGAGGCGTTGGGTGATATGGAAACGGGTGAAATAGATGAAGAGGATTAGGAAGTACAAACTTCCAGTTATGGAATAAATAAGCCACAGGGATGTAATGTGCAGCAGAGGGGGCTGTAATCGGTAGTAGCATAGTAACTTTGCATGGTGACAGATCTACCCCGGTGATCTACCCCGGTGATCGTTTTGTAATGTATATAATATTAAATCACTATGCTGTACTAAGTGTTAAAGTGTTAGTTGCTCGGTCTTGTCTGGGACTCTTCAATACCACATGGACTGTAGCCCGCTAGGCTCCTCTGATTTGTCAGAAAAGAACCCAGGAGTGAGTAGCCTTTCCCTTCTCCAGGGGGCCTTCCTGACTCAGGGATCACACCCACATCTCTTGCATGGCAGGCAGATTCTCACCATCTGAGCCACCAGGGAAGCCTGAAGGTAATATGATACTGCAAGTTCACTGTATTTCAGTATGATATAAATAAATAAGCATTTACAACATCAGAATCCATAGCATAATAATGGAATGAACACTGAAATTCCTCGGATGGCCCTTTTGCTCCCTCGTTGCTTTCTCTTTGAGCTTTAAACTCTGTGCTCCTCACCTACCGTTCTCTTACTGCCATCTTCTATGTTCAGAGAGTGGAAAGGAACGGGAAGGAAGTGTACACTGAACATCAACCAAAGTAAGCATAGTCGGGACCTTAGTCCCAACTCAAAGCAACCCAGCTCAGATTTGCCAAAGAGACAGAAAGCAATCTTAAAGCATCATGTATATTACGATACGTGAAACAGACCACCAGTCCAGGTTCCATGCATGAGACAGGGTGCTCAGGGCTGGTGCACTGGGACGACCCTGAGAGATTGGGTGGGGAGGGAAGTGGGGGGGGGTGGTTCAGGACGGGGACACGTGTTCGCCCATGGCTGATTTGTGTCAATGTATGGCAAAACCCCTACAGTACTGTAAACTAATTCACTTCCAATTAAAATAAATAAATTTAAATTAAAACAAACAAAAAAAAACCAGGGTATCTCACAAACTGTACTAACATTGAATAACATAAAGTCTATGAAGATGTTGAGGATTCACCACAATTTATAACACTGCAAAAATAAAATAATAACCATGGATTACATATTGCACTAGATGTTCATATTGTCTGTTGAAAGTAGGCAGCCATGGCCAGACTTAATCATTCTACTTTTTTCCTCCTGAGGGGCATTCTACCTGATCACCACATTGAATATCAAATTCACTTTAAAATTTGAAATACGTATTGGTGCACTCACATCCTAATTCTTAATTGAGGCATGGTAATTTATAAATATCCTCAAAGCAAGAAAAAATACATCATACGGAAGTCATATCTAAGTTGGGAAAAACAGAAAAGGAAGTAATATTTCTTTTTGACACCTAGAAACAGGATTTAATCCTAACAAAAGCTGTGCTTTAAGCCTTTTCTAGCTAAACTTAGCAAATAAGAAACTGTTAATGAATTATCTTACTGTTCTCTCACAAACCAATCAATAGTAACTCCTTCCCTCTAAAGATAATTAAAGTTGATCTAATTAGATTGCTTTCACTTACACACATCTTGTAAATAAAGTTAATTTATTATCACAGCTAGTTAACCTATGGGGATTATTATACCATAATAATGGAATTATTGCTGTAAATCTTGCAACAAACTATGTACAGAGATCTGATATTTTTGCTTAAAACATTATTTTTCCTTGCTATGACATATAAATCATAAATAAATCTCATTATCTGTGGCATTAGTGTACTTGGGCAAAGACGTTCAATTATTGTTAGGCGACTATGTCTGAATATTTTACTGTATCACGTAATAATATATACAATGTTTTATGCTCTTATAATGAACTGTAAAGACTTGCTGTACACATAATCTTACTGTTATAATATAAGTGAAAGATAAAGAGGCTTAAAATTGAAATATTTATGTTTTTTTGATGCTTTCAACCATTTAATAAAGACAGTATTTCACAGAGAAGGCAATGGCAACCCACTCCAGTACTCGTGCCTGGAAAATCCCATGGATAGAGGAGCCTGGTGGGCTGCAGTCCATGAGGTCTCTAAGAGTTGGACGTGACTGAGCGACTTCACTTTCACTTTTCACTTTCATGCATTGGAGAAGGAAATGGCAACCCACTCCAGTGTTCTTGCCTGGAGAATCCCAGGGATGGGGGAGCCTGGTGGGCTGCCGTCTCTGGGGTCGCACAGAGTTGGACACGACTGAAGCGACTTAGCAGCAGCAGCAGCAAGATTTTATTCGGTATTTACTATGTTGTTTAATAGTTTATGGGAGTGGATTATAATTGTAATGGTACAATATGTAGGATATTAATTCAGAGTTTAATTGACTTGTGGTCAGATTATAGCCAAGAGAGTAAACATTTCTTTGATGTCGTTACATGAACAGAGCAGGGAATCCCCTAAACCTGCCACTATCGCAGTGCCATCCTGACACGTCATCCATGAGCACACGTCACCTGAGATATTTATTTTATTCAAAATGATTAAAAGTAACATATATCTATTTGCAAATTTTTTTCAACTTTCCTATGTGTTTCCCATTTTCTTTGCTCAATATGGCTACTTGCATCTAAGAACTGCAGCCTGGAAAAATTGCCTTTTCTTGAAATTAATGTGAAAGCACTTTTAGTGAGGGAATTTTGATACAAAAAACTTGCAAGATTTTAGCTTTTGTTGTATCCTCATTTAGAAACTAATGTTAACTATAATTATTTAATTTTACTTTCTCTACTGAAGCGTTTGTTCTGTATTCTATTTTTTGTTGGTTCAAAGTTTTCTTTATACTAATTTTTCACTCCTTTATAAGAAATGTGTCCTTTTAAAAATCTGTTTTAAAGAAGATTTTTTTAATACTCTGCTTTTAAAATATTTTAATAGATTTTTATTTATTTATCTTATTTTTGCTTATCTGCTTGGTATCTGTCTTCCTCAATCTGATACTTAATTATTTATGAGTAGCTCTTAACTTTAATCTCATTGATTATACTTTATGTCTCCTTTCTCTTTTTAGTCCTTCAGAAACTAGCTTCAGTTCAGTTCAGTCCCTCAGTCATGTCAGACTCTCTGCCACCCATGGACTGCAGCATGCCAGGCCTCCATATCCATCACCAACTCCCAGAGCTTGCTCAGACTCATGTCCATTGAGTCAGTGATGCCATCCAACCATCTCATCCTCTGTCGTCCCCTTCTCCTCCCGCCTTCATTCTTCCACAGCCTCAGGATCTTTTCAAATGTGAGTTCTTCACATCAGGTGGCCAAAGTATTGGAGCTTCAGCTTCAGCATCAGTCCTTCAATGAATATTCAGGACTGATTTCTTTTAGGATGGACTGGTTGGATCTCCTTGCAGTCCAAGGGACTCAAGAGTTTCCTGCAACACCACAGTTCAAAAGCATCATTTCTTCAGCACTCAGCTTTCTTTATAGTTCAACTCTCACATCCATAGATGACTACTGGAAAAACCATAGCTTTGACTAGACAGACCACTGTTGGCAGAGTAATTCTCTGCTTTTTAACATGCTGTATAGGTTGATCATAACTTACCTTCCAAGGAGCAAGTGTCTTTTAATTTCATGATTGCAGTCACCATCTGCAGTGATTTTGGAACCCCCAAAATGAAGTCTGTCACTGTTTCCCATCTATTTTCCATGAAGAAATGGGACCAGATACCATGATCTTAGTTTTCTGAATGTTGAACTTTAAGCCAGATTTTTCACTCTCCTCTTTCGCTTTTAAGAGGCTCTTTCTTTCTTCTTTACTTTCTGCCATAAGGGTGGTGTCATCTGCATATTTGAAGTTATCGATATTTCTCCTGGCAATCTTGATTCCAGCTTGTGCTTCATCCATTCTGGCATTTCTCATGATGTACTCTGCATGGCATCTGGTCCCATCACTTCATGGGAAATAGATGGGGAAACAGTGGAAACAGTGTCAGACTTTATTTTTGGGGGCTCCAAAATCACTGCAGATGGTGACTGCAGCCATGAAATTAAAAGACGCTGACTCCTTGGAAGAAAAGTTATGACCAACCTAGATAGTATATTCAAAAGCAGAGTCATTACTTTGCCGACTAAGGTCCGTCTAGTCAAGGCTATGGTTTTTTCCTGTGGTCATGTATGGATGTGACAATTGGACTGTGAAGAAGGCTGAGCACCTAAGAATTGATGCTTTTGAACTGTGGTGTTGGAGAAGACTCTTGAGAGTCCCTTGGACTGCAAGGAGATCCAACCAGTCCATTCTGAAGGAGATCAACCCTGGGATTTCTTTGGAAGGACTGATGCTAAAGCTGAAACTCCAGTACTTTGGCCACCTCATGCGAAGAGTTGCCTCATTGGAAAAGACTCTGATGCTTGGAGGGATTGGGGGCAGGAGGAGAAGGGGACGACAGAGAATGAGATGGCTGGATGGCATCACGGACTTGATGGACGTGAGTCTGAGTGAACTCCGAGAGATGGTGATGGACAAGGAGGCCTGGCATGCTGCGATTCATGGGGTTGCAGAGTCAGACACGACTGAGCGACTGAACTGAACTGAACTCTGCATAGAAGTTAAATAATCATGGTGACAATATACAGCCGTGGCATACTCCTTTCCCTATTTGGAAATGGTCTGTTGTTCCAGGTCCAGTTCTAGCTGTTGCTTCCTGACCTGCATACAGATTTCTCAAGAGGCAGGTCAGGTGGTCTGGTATTCCTATCTCTTGAAGAATTTTGCACAGTTTGTTGTGATCCGCACCATCAAAGGCTTTGGCATAGTCAATAAAGTTGATGTAGATGTTTTTCTGGAACTCTCTTGCTTTTTAATGATCCAACGGATGTTGGCAATTTGATCTCTGGTTCCTCTGCCTTTTCTAATTCCAGCTTGAACTTTTGGAAGTTCACTGTTCACGTACTGTTGAAGCCTGTCTTGGAGAATTTTAAGCATTACTTTACTAGAATGTGAGATGAGTTCAGTTGTGTGGTGCTTTGAAACTAGCTCGTCCTTATAGAATCTTTTCACTCTGTCTCTCATGGGACCCAAACATTTCTTCATTGTTACAATCTATTTTGAGCCTCTGTGCCTCTTTATATTTATTTTCTCTTTTGGTTTAGTCTAATATTTTAATCTTTCACTTACTATTTGAATATTAATTAATTCCAAAGATTCATGTCTTTTTCAGTTATGTTTGATCATGTTTTATTTCTTATTTCTTATAATGTCTGTTTCATATTTTATATATAAAAATAGTATTTTATTTTTGTAAGTTTGATTTTTGTAGGTTTTTTTTCTAGCTGATTCTCATTGAGTTTGTCATTTTCCTGATATTTTCCATAACTTTGTATCTATTGATTACTATTATTTTCTTTCTTTTTTTTTTTCCTGTTCTTTCTTGGACCTCATGAAACCTGGACTTTTTCTGTGAAAAACCTTTAAACTATAGATTTGAAACAGGTTTTCCAGTTTTGGTGTGGCTTCTATCAGACTCCCAGGGACGCTGCAAACCCAAGAGCACTGTAAATGTGCTGGTCAGCTCTCAATTTTCAAGCCTCACAAATAGAGTAAATTTCTGTGGCTGGGAGCTCTCAGAGGAGGCTTGCTAATTTTTTTAATTCTTAAATTAAAGCAAAAGTCAAAATGGGCACGTTTCTCAACAGGTTCATCCATAGAGTAGATTTCTTACTAGTTTGCCGCTGAGAGCATGATGCTTAGATAAGTCTAGTTGTATGGCGGGACCTCCAAACATACCTTCCACCTTGCAGGCATCCTCGGTTGATCTCTTGTTCCTCATGAAAACTCATGCTCTTGACTGCCAAGGGTCGGTAGATGCCCCTGTGCACTGCCTGTCAGATACTCGTCTGCCTTTCTGAATTCATGTTTGCTATCACTTCTAATTTCCAAAGTTTTCCATGACTCTTTAATTCATTCAAGCATTCTGTCACTTAATTTTGTCTTACCCTAAGCAATATCTTTAAACTCACCAGTTGGCTATTCTAGTAAAAATGCTACTCTAAATAGAGGCACTTCCAAAAGCATGTATCTCTGTGCTTCTTAAAATCCTTCTAATAACTGGGATATGTGTAACATCTATTGAAATGTAGGAACAATATTGTGTTTTTGTCTAAGTTGTACTTCCATCATTAACTAGATATTTGAACTTTGAGAAAATAGTAAAATTTTGGAATTCACAATTTCATTACTTACAAAACTGAAAAAAATAGTATTTAATATATTTTTATAATGATAAAATAGTCTTATTTTTGTTAAATTATTAGCACTGGCCATGGAACATAGTAAGTGATCAATTATAACTCATTGATTTATTCAAAACATACTTATTTTGTTCTATCTGTGTTTAAGGTATTCTTTTAATACACAAATGAATAATATAGGCACATTCCCCTAAACTCATGAAAATACAATGAACTAACAAGTAAATATATTGTATATACCAGAATGGACACATGTTATATTACAGAGAAGAATACCAAAGTTATGCTGGATAAGAGAGAGAGTGACTATATGGGAGAAAGAATGTACTTTACATAAAGTGGTTATGGGAAAATTTTCTATCACGGTGAAAGAGGCTGGATCATTCAGTGTATTATAGATACTGGAGTTTCTATCTTATTCAATTTTGTCATGGAGAAACTACAGGAGAACATTCAGCATAGGGATGAGAGAATCCATTATAGGTTTTACGGAGATCAATCTTACTGTGCTAAAGGAAATAAGATGTGGATTGTCCAAAAAGTTGCTTTGTTATTTCAAGGAAGACTAAAAGACATTTTTCATTTTCACCAAGAACTCTATTGAACAACGTATGCACTGTTTTGTTCCACTACCGTCTGAAGTTTCCGGCAACTACATAATTCCATCTTCCCCAGACTTTTTATCTTTTTGATCAAAGAGCCATTCCAGGTACCTTTTAGAGTCTTCCAGGTAATTTGAATGTTTTTCATTAAGGCAGTTTTTTAAAGACTGAAATAAATGGACATCTGAAAATGCAACATCTGGTGAATAAAGCAGATGAATCAGAACTTCCCAGCAAAGTTGTAAGTTTTTACCTGATCATGAAAAAAACATGTGGCCTTGAGTTTTCCTTATGGAAGATTATCTGCTTTTATTGACTAATTCTGGATGCTTTTCACTGAGTGCTACCTTCAGCTGATCTAACTGGCAGCAGTACTTGTTGGAATTAACTGTTCGCTTTTCCATAGGAGCTCATAATAGAGGATACCCTTCCAACCCCATCACATACACAACATCGCATTCTTTGGATGAAGACCTGCCTTCGGTGTGGCTGTTGATAGCTCATTTTTCTTGACTCAGGATCTCTTTCATTCCACATTATTGTACAATATTCCCTTTTAATCTCCCATCATAATTTGTTTTAAAAATAGGATGTTTTGTTTATGTTTGTGGGGAAATATCACATGTGGAAATTCAGTTAAGTTTCTTTCACTTAACTTATGCAGAGCCCAACATCATATAAATATAATCAACTACATGCAAATGATTTTGAAAGCTTGACTTGAATATTTTGAGTATGTTGGCTATCTCCCGCATGGCCTAATATTGATTTTTCTCAATTAATGTCTCAATTTGATTGCTATCAATTTCAACTAGTCTATCTGACCAGGGAGCATTATCTAGCACAGAATCTCCAGCATGAAACTTCACTAATCTCTTTTAACACATTGGATCAGTCAGAGCACCTTTCTATTCATGGCACAAATCTATTTTTTTTTTAATTTTTGGCATTCATTTATTCTTTTATCTTTCTTAAATAATAAAGTATAATATGCCAAAATGTTACTTTTTTCTTTCATCTTCACTATTAAAATGGCTACAGAAAAATTCAACAATTTTGATACATTTTTATATGCATGCTGATATAATAGCTATCAAAATATAATTAACAAAATTGCTTGGAATGAAGTTAAAATCATCACAGTCAACAAAAGAGTCTGAAATGCAGTAGTTGGATGTAATCTCAAAAATGACAGAATGATCTGTTTGTTTCCAAGGCAAATCATTCAATATCACAGTAATCCAAGTCTATGTCCCGAACAGTAATCCTGAAGAAGCTGAAGTTGAACGGTTCTATGACGACCTATAAGATCTTCTAGAAGTAACAACCAAGAAAGGTGTCCTTTTCATTACAGGGGACTGGAATGCAAAAGTAGGAATACAGAGATACCTGGAGTAACAGGCAACTTTGGCCTTGGAGTACAGAGTGAAGCAGGGCAAAGGCTAATAGAGTTTTGTCAAGAGAATACACTGGTCATAACAAACACCTTCTTCCAACAAAACAAGAGAAGACTATACATGGACATCACCAGATGGTCAATACTGAAATCAGATTGATTATATTCTTTGCAGCCAAAGATGGAGAAGCTCTATACAGTCAGCAAAAACAAGACTGGGAGCTGACTGTGGCTCAGATCATGAACTCCTTCTTGCCAAATTCAGACTTAAATGGAAGAAAGTGGGGAAAACAACTAGACCATTCAGGTATGACCTAAATCAAATCCCTTATGATTATACAGTCGAAGTGAGAAATAGATGCAAAGGATTATATTTGATAGACAGAGTGCCTGAAGAACTCTGGATGGAGGTTCATGATATTGTATAAGAGGCAGTGATCAAAACCATCCTCAAGAAAAATAAATGCAAAAAGCAAAACGGTTGTCTGAGGAAGCCTTACAAATAACTATGAAAAGAAGAGAAGCAAAGGCAAAAGAAAAATATATACCCATTTGAATGCAGAGTTCCAAAGAAAAGCATGGAGAGATAAGAAAGCATTCCTCAGGGCTCAATGCAAAGAAACAGAGGAAAACAATAGAATGGAAAAGACTAGAGAGCTCTTCAAGAAAATTAAAGATACCCAGGGAACATTTAATGCAAAGATGGGCACAATAAATGACAGAAAAGGTATGGGCCTAACAGAAGCAGAACATACTAAGAAGAGGTAGCAAGAACATACAGAAGAACTATATTAAAAAGATCTTCATAACCTAGATAATCATGACGGTGTGATCACTCACCTACAGCCAGACATCCTGGAATGAGAAGTCAAGCGGGCCTTAGGAAGCATCACTACAAACAAAGCTAGTGGAGGTGATGGAATTCCAGTTGAGCTATTTCAAATCCTAAAAAATATTCTGTGAAAGTGCTGCATGAACTATGCCAGCAAATTTGGAAAACTCAGCAGTGGCCACAGAACTGGAAAAGGTCAGTTTTCATTCCAATCTCAAGGAAAGTCAATGCCAAAGAATGATTAAATTACTGCACAATTGCACACATCTCAAACACTATCAAAATAATGCTCAAAATTCTCCAAGCCAGGCTTCAGCAATACATGAACCATGAACTCTCAGAGGGTCAAGCTGGGTTTAGAAAAGGCAAGTCCAAAGATCAAGTTGCCAATACCCACTGGATCATAAAAAAGGAAGAGAGTTCCAGAAAAACATCTACCTCTGCTTTATTGACTATGTCTAAGCCTTTGACTTGATGAAAGTGAAAGAGGAGAGTGAAAAAGTTGGCCTAAAGCTCAACATTCAGAAAATGAAGATCATGGCATCTGGTCCCATCGCTTCATGGGAAATAGATGGGGAAACAGTGTCAGACTTTATTTTGGAGGGCTCCAGAATCACTGCAGATGGTGACTGCAGCCATGAAATTAAAAGATGCTTACTCCTTGGAAGAAAAGTTATGACCAACCTAGATAGTATATTCAAAAGCAGAGACATTACTTTGCTGACTAAGGTCCGTCTAATCAAGGCTATGGTTTTTCCTGTGGTCATGTATGGATGTGAGAGTTGGACTGTGAAGAAGGCTGAGCACCTAAGAATTGATGCTTTTGAACTGTGGTGTTGGAGAAGACTCTTGAGAGTCCCTTGGACTGCAAGGAGATCTAACCAGTCCATTCTGAAGGAGATCAACCCTGGGATTTCTTTGGAAGGAATGATGCTGAAGCTGAAACTCCAGTCCTTTGGCCACCTCATGCGAAGAGTTGACTCAATGGAAAAGACTCTGATGCTGGGAGGGATTGGGGGCAGGAGGAGAAGGGGATGACCGAAGATGAGATGGCTGGATGGCATCACGGACTCGATGGATGGAAGTCTGAGTGAACTCCAGGAGATGGTGATGAACAGGGAGGCCTGTTGTGCTGCGATTCATGGGGTCGCAAAGAATCAGACATGACTGAGTAACTGAACTGAACTGAAGCCTTTGACTGCATGGATCACAACAAAGTGTGGAAAATTCTCCAAGAGACAGGAATGGCAGACCACCTGACCTGCCTCCTGAGAAATCTGTATGCAGGTCAAGAAGCAGCAGTTAGAACTGGACATGAAGAAGAGACTGATTCCAAATCAAGAAAGGAGTGCCTTGAGGCTGAATATTATCACCCTGCTTATTTAACTTATATTCAGAGTAAAGCATGAGAAACGCTGGGCTGGATGAAGCACAGCTATAATCAAGACTGCTGAGAAAAATAATAATCTCAAATATGCAGATAACACAACCTGTATAGCAGAAAACAAAGAGCTAAAGAACCTCTTGATGAAAGTGAAAGAGGAGAGTGAAAAAACTGGCTTAAAACTCTACATTCAGGAAATTAAGATCACGGCCTCTGGTCCCACTTCATGGCAAAAATGGGGAAACAATGGAAACAGTGGCAGACTTTATGTTTTTGGGCTCCAAAATCACTGCAGATGGTGACTGCAGCCATGAAATTAAAAGACGCTTGCTTGGAAGTAAAGATTTGATGAACCTAGACAGCCTATTTAAAAGCAGTGGCATTACTTTACCGCCAATGGTCTGTCTAGTCAAAGCTATGGTTTTTCCAGTAGTCATGTATGGATGCTAGATCTGGTCCATAAAGAAAGCTGAGCTCCAAAGAACTGATGCTTTTGAACTGTGGTATTGGAGAAGACTCTTGAGAGTCCCTTGTTAATTCACTCTGGTGAGAGGTATGGAAAGCAGCGCAGAGGGGCATAACCCTATAGTAATTATTGTTTTAGGATGCTGAGTTTGAGTAGGCATGGCGTATTCTAGGAGCATTGTAGAGTAGGCAGGTGGATTTACACAGTATACTCATGAGAGAAACCTGCACTAGTTGCAATTTGATAATTATCATTGTGTTTTCTGAAACTCAGGATATAAGCCTGATATCTGCTTTGTACGTTACTGTATTTCCAGTATTTCTTAAAGTTCTTCCCCTCCCCCCACCCCCCAGTTAGGCATTAAGTAAATATCTGTTGAATGAATGAATCTGTTTCTATTTGACATTTAGAGGTGTTGATGAGATCACCTGAGTACATTATATAGAATGAGAAGACCAACGGCAGAGCCACAAGGAAGAGAGACATTTATATTATGTCAGTTCCATTACAAACAATGGACATTTGGGGAGGAAAAGCCACTGAGTTAACTGGAAACCCAGGAGACAAAGTATTTAGAAGAAAATGAGAAAATTTCATAGAGACTGTCAGAATGATGTCAGTGAAAAAAGGATCTACTGATCCTGGTGTCAATACAAAGACTGGAGGTGACCATAATGAGAGCAACTATTGAAATGATTAGATAGCAGCTAAATCAAAGTATGTTGAATGATAAAAGAGAAAGGAACATGTGAAACACACTAGCTTACCTGCTGTGAAACAAGGGCAAAATGTGAGTTATAGCAAAAGCAAGGTATAAAATTACTCATTATATACCAAGTGAAATGAAAGAATAAGATGGAAAAAATGAGGATACAAGGAAAGTCAGGCATAAAAGAAGTGAAAATTTGAGTTCAAATGCTGCTGCTGCTGCTAAGTCACTTCAGTCGTGTCCACAATTCTGTGGGACCCCATAGATGGCAGCCCAACAGGCTCCCCATCCCTGGGATTATCCAGGCAAGAATACTGCAGTGAGTTGCCATTTCCTTCTCCAATGCATGAAAGTGAAAAGTGAAAGTGAAAGTGAAATTGTGTCCCACTCTTAGCAACCCCATGGACTGCAGCCCACCAGGATCCTCCGCCTATGGGATTTTCCAGGCTAGAGTACTGGAGTGGGGGTGCCATTGCCTTCTTCGAAGTTCGAATGCTATTTCTGTGTTTATTCAATAGTGTGCTTCTAAATGTCTGCACATTGTTGAATGGGCAGTTATACATAGGAGGATTAGACACATTTTAGTTAAGAAGGCTTTTGGTCAATGTCTTGCAGTGAATACTAATGAGGCACATTGCCTACATTGAGACTGATTTTCATTTGTGCATCAACCTTGTTAATAGTAGCATCTAATTAAGACATTCATTTAAAGTCTATAATGTTAACTTAATGGGAAAAAAATCCATAGAATGCCATTAGGTTTTGTTACCTTAAAATTATACAAGTATAACAAATGCCTTAGTTGGTAGAAAAAGAAATATTATAAAACATTTAATTTAGTATTATTTAATGTAGGGAATAGCATTTTCCAGTGCTAATGCTTTATTTTAGTGATCTATAAAATACTAGATATATTTTTAAATAGATATAAGAGCCTGATGGGTGACAGTCCATGGAATTGCAAAGAGTTGGACATGACTTAGTAATTAAACAACAGTTTCAGTATAGGTCAGGGAAAGAAGTTTCTACTGGGAATGCAGAAATATAATATAAGACATATTCAAAGGAAATTCAAAGGAAACCTTTATAAAATTTTTATGGTAGTTCCTGTGTAGGTAAAATTCTCATTATTTGGTTTCCTCCAGAAGTAGAACTAAAAGTTGAAAATAGAAATTAGCTTAGTTTTAAAAGATTGCTTACATCATGTAGTATTAGAACAAAGAAGAAAGAACAAAACTAAATTTTGTTGAGATAAAAGACTTTTGATTTCCATGCAGTAGGTGCAGTCATGATACATTTAGTTCTGATTTGCAGCTGGGGTTGCACTTTTTCCCTCTTAGTTTTAATCCTGTGGTTCTGTTTTTTTTTTTTTAATATATATTCTGTTTCTCCCTTAAATATTTTGATGAATGACATTTTATGATTACTACTGTTAATAGTTATTAACATTAATAATAAAATTAATAAAAATATTCACTTGCCATTAGTCCATAATAAAAGACCTGGCACACTTCTACAACTAGAAAATCAAAGAAGTTGGAAAAGGCTTGCATCTAATGCACATTAAAAATTGTAATACTCCCCAGTATGTTCAGAATGCTAAAAATTAACCAAAACGAATGAGCCTAGGGGCTTCCCGGGCCGATGCAGTGGCCATGTGTGAGATCCCTGACCCAGGAAGGTCCCCCTGACACAGAGCAATTACGCCCATGCGCCACAGGTACTGAGCCTATGCCCTGGGGTCTGGGAGTTGCAATACTGAGCCCACGTGCCACTGAAGCCCATGCCCCCTCACAACAAGAGGAGCCACTGCAATGAAAAGGCCGTGCACGACAGCTGGAGAGCAGCCCCCAGCAACCGCAACCAGAGAAAAACCCAACAGCGGTGAAGACCCAGTACAGCCAAAAATAAATCGATACATAAAAATAAAAAGATATATATACTGCTGCTGCTGCTGAGTCGCTGCAGTCATGGCCGACTCTGTGCGGCCCCATAGACGGCAGCCCACCAGGCTCCCTGTCCCGGGGATTCTCCAGGCAAGAACACTGGAGTGGGCGCCTTTTCCTTCTCCAGTGTAGCAAAGTGAAAAGTGAAAGTGAAGTCGCTCAGTCGTGTCCGACTCTTAGCAACCCCATGGACTGCAGCCCACCAGGCTCCTCCATCCATGGATTTTCCAGGCAAGAGTACTGGAGTGGGGTGCCATTGCCTTCTCTCTCTCTCTCTCTCTCTCTCTCTCTCTCTCTCTCTCTCTATATATATATATATATATATATATATATATATATATACACATATATACATATATATAAACATATATATAACAACTAATGAGCTTAAGAATTTGCCTTTCCTTTTTGATTCAGATGATATAAAAAGTCTTAGGCAAAATGCTTTATGAAATACTATTCAAAACCCAAGTCTATAAGCTTTTGCCATTCTGGATTACCAGAGAAATGTGAGTCACATCTCCTGGATTGTCAGTCTGGACATTTTGACTGGTTTACTATTGAATGGGGATAGGCAGTTTCTTTTTAAGTTTGTACCAAAAGATTTACCCCCAAGGAAGTTTCCCACAAAGAGTTGGACACGACTGAACGACGAACTGAATTGAACTGAACTGAACTGAAGTTCCCCGACAGGCAAAGGCTGAGATGGGGATTTTGACCACGTGCTGTATTGCGGGGTGAGGGAAGGGAAGGGAAGGAAGCAGGGCTGAGAAGGGAACAAGTAAAATAAGATGGCTCTTTCAGCCGGAGACCAGCTGAACTTGGATCGCACAGGGAAAAGCTGCAGTATACACTGCACCACAGAGTTAGCGTCACGTTGAAACAAGAGGAGAGACTTTATTCCCTGGTGTCAGCTAGTTGCCTGTGGGCTGCCTCAGATTAGGAAGAGGAAACCACCAGGCCCCCAAATACAGCATATGGACATCCAGGAGCACTCTCTGATAGAGGGGGACCTGGAGTGGCTCCCTAACATTCACAGCCAGCTGGAAAAGCATTTCCATCTATTTATTTTTTGAATAGCCATTCTTCTTTACTTATTCACATGTTCCCTTAGGGGTTGGCCTTACCTAGACGTTCTAAATTATTAGAACTTGTATTTGGATGTCTTCAAAGTGCAGGTAGTTGATTTTTCAACTATTACACATGCAGACAGTTTTTCCTTTCGCTAAAATTAAAAACATAATATAGTCACAGATTGGATATTTTGTTATTTTTATATCCCAAATGCCTAATTCAGAGTTTATTTATCAAAGAAATAAACATGTGAACAGAAACTGAACCATAATTTCTGAGTAAACTATCAATATTTTTACAGACTAGAAATAATGAAACTACCAAACACATTCCAGTAGCTGTTCCATTTTTAAAAATTTTACTGAAACACATGCCGAATAGGACAAATGTAGCAGAAGAGCTAAAACAAACAGAAAAATAAATATATTACAGTGCAGTTTTCCTCCAAGTAAATAATTATATACAAAATAGCTGATTATGCTCTAAAATATTTTCCTTCATTTTTACATGAATATGTAAAAATTGTTCCCAGTTTTTATTCAAGTTCATCACAATTTCTAGAAAAGTTTTTTACCGGAGGGTGTGTGGGGCAAACCAAAACTCCTGGTGCTGCAGCTTGTCCTGAGTGTATAGCTACTCATAACCTTTATTCTGGAAGGGATACTCAAAAGCCTTTGAAGGCAGCAGTAATCTCTTAGCATTTGCCTCCAGGATGTGATGTTGTTGGACTGCTATCTCAGTGGGTGGTTCTGCGTGTGGGAGGGCAGATTCAGCATGTGTAAGGCAATATGCAAAGGAACTCAGAACCTAGCAAATTTATTTAAACATGTTTCAACTGAAGCAAATAAACACTAATTACAGTCAAACACAGAGCAAAGCAATAACTTGAAGTTCAGTTCAGTTCAGTCGCTCAGTCGTGTCCAACTCTTTGCAACCCCATGAATCACAGCGCGCCAGGCCTCCCTGTCCATCACCATCTCCTGGAGTTCACTCAGAGTCCACATTCATCGAGTCCATGGTGCCATCCGGCCATCTCATCCCCTGTCGTCCCCTTCTCCTCCTGCCCCCAATCCCTCCCAGCATCAGAGTCTTTTCCAGTGAGTCAACTCTTCTCATGAGGTGGCCAAAGTACTGGAGTTTCAGCTTTAGCATCATTCCTTCCAAAGAAATCCCAGAGTTGATCTCTTTCAGAATGGACTGGTTGGATCTCCTTGCAGTCCAAGGGACTCTCAAGAGTCTTCTCCAACACCACAGTTCAAAAACATCAATTCTTCGGTGCTCAGCCTTCTTCACAGTCCAACTCTCACATCCTAACATGACCACAGGAAAAACCATAGCCTTGACTAGATGGACCTTAGTCGGCAAAGTAATGTCTCTGCTTTTGAATATGCTATCTAGATTGGTCATAACTTTTCTTCCAAGGAGTAAGCGTCTTTTAATTTCATGGCTGCAGTCACCATCTGCAGTGATTTTGGAGCCCCCAAAATAAAGTCTGACACTGTTTCCACTGTTTCCCCATCTATTTCACATGAAGTGATGGGACTAGATGCCTTAAGGATGGTTAATGAAGTATCCATGGAGGAGGTGGGAAATGACAATGGATATTCAAAAAAATAGTAGAAATTGGACAGAGAAGTATGGGAAAGTTTTAAAATATGAAGATAAAATGATGAATGGGAGGAGATGTGAAATATATGTCTTACGGACAGTAGACCAAGTAAGCTGGAACTGGGTGCTGTCATAGTGAAAGAGAAAATAGTAACAGCGTGAAGGGAATTATAGATGGTCTTGCATCACAGATTCAGGGAATTATTCGTATTTAGAAAGCTAAATATTTGACTGTCCTTTGAAATATAGAATGAGATGAACAGAGCTGGACCTGTAAAGATAGACATGGCCACTTTGATACTTAATTGCACGGTGAGAAGTGATTTGGAGAGGCAAGTTTAGCAACAGTGTTAATGTGGCTCTGAAGTAGATACTCTAAAAATACAGTGAAGATTTAATTTTATAAATGCTATTGAAAAAATTGCAGATGTTCCAGTCATGTTGCACATTGCATGCAGATTTCCTTCCATTACAAGCATGTCATAGATGTCACTGAAAGGCTAAATCCCACCTCTTGGTCCAAAGAAATAAAGAAGAGAGAGTGTATGTGTGTGCTGGATGTATATATTTCATGGGTTTCTTAGCCAAAAAAAAAAAAAAAAAAAAAAAAGGCAAGCATATATGCTATTGGTAAGGTCTCCATTCTTATTTCAAAATAATGTTAAGATCATAAAACTTATAACAAAATGGAACCACCTTGACATTTAGAAGATATATATATATATATATATATATGTATAGTTATTCCATATTTTATGGATCACAGACTTGAAAATTACTACAAACTAGTGCCAGAACTGGATTTCCCAGGTGACTCAGTGGTAAAGAATCTGTCTGCCAATGCAAGAGAGGTAAGAGATGTGTGTTCATTCCCTGTGTCAGAAAGATCCCCTGGAGGAGGGCATGGCAATCCACTTCAGTATTCTTGCCTTGGGAATCCCATTGACAGAGGAGCCTGGTAGGCTACAGTCTATAGCGTTGCAAAGAGTCAGATACAACTGAAGTGACTTAGTGTGTGTGCGTGCGTGCACACACACACACACACACACACACACACACACACACAGCCAAAACACTGAAAGTAGAATTTTATACAATGCCAAAACAGGAAACACAGAAATCAGCTGGCTGCATTGTGGAGAATGTAGAAAAAAAGAGCTCAATAGGAATTAAACTGTTTTGATTCAAAGCATCCTGGTATTTTTAAATCTCATTTCCTTGGCACAAAAGCAAGACTGTGAACACGAAGGGCCTTTGCAACCATAATATCATGCACTATGTACAGCATTTTCAAATACTGTGTTCTAAATTGAATTATTAATATTTAATTGAAAAAGTCAAAGAAAAGAACAACAACAAAAAAAAACCGGCTGTCGGCAAGTTACAAATGGGTTGGATTCCTAAAAGTCACATAAGCCAGTGACTTAGAACACCAGATGCATGGTTCTCATCAGAGCAACAAAAACTGAATTCATTCACTTACTCATTTCAACAATTATTTATTGAGTGCATACTTAGTCACTCTGCTAAATATTGCTAATGAAAATCAAAAGATATTATTCCTGCTCTTAAAACTGCCTTTTTATAGTTTAGTGGAGGAAAAAAAATGATAACAAATCAATCAACCATAGCCTGTCAAATCCACAGTATAATAGATATATGATAACAGTCCCATGGAAAAGAGAAGCAAATACTACTGAGGCAAATACATGATTGAGCAAAGGGGAAATTGGCAGAGACTTAGGCCATATAAAACATCCATATATGCATAGGAAGTTGAAGAATCATTGACAAGTTTTATACATTTGAGGATTATGATACTAAATCACCCATATCTTGACAGGGACAAGACAGAAAGAAGAGAGCACAGTTAGAAAGGATTTTTTTAAGAGCCAAGGTCAAAACAGTGAGACTACAAACTAAGGTAGTATCATGAAGCAAAAACAAAATAAACCAAAAAATCCCAAAAATCTTGTATTTTTTAAAATAAATTAGGGCAATTGTATTTTAAAGGGAGGAATCAAATCCAGGGGAACATCTTACTTTTCCGGATTAAGTAGCCAGTTGGCTGGATGACAGTGTTTCATGGCACACGTCAAGGTCTGTTTAGCTCACAGTATTCCTCGGTGTTGCGCTTTCCATACCCACCACCCGGTGTCAGAGCTGTGGCCCTTGGAACGCTAGACTACAAAGCCAAGTTGGGATTTCCCTGAGCTTCCACATTCCTGTCTCAGTGGTTAAGGCAGCATGATGAAGCTGTGATTGTGAAAAACAGAGAAAGGCAAGACGCAGAGAGACTGAGAGAGAAAGAGAGATGGAGAAAGAAACTGTTTAAATATTTTTTCTTTCAGTTCCCTGGGTGGAAAATATTGGAGCTAAAGCACTTTTGCTTAATATTTTTTGAAATGCACTTTGTTTCATCCTTTGTGTGTCATAGAAAGATTTAACTTGCAGAAACACTTCAGTAACTTATGACTATGTTCCTACGTTAGGCTATATTTTCCGGTTCAGTTCAGTCAGTCAGTTGTGTCTGACTGTTTGCAACCCCATGGACTGCAGCAGACCAGGCTTTTCCAGAGAGTCAGTTCTCCATATCAGGTGGCCAAAGGACTGGAGTTTCAGCTTCAGCATCAGTTCTACCAGTGAATATTCAGGACTGATTTTCTTTAGGATGAACTGATTGGATATCCTTGCAGTCCAAGGGACTCTCAAGAGTCTTCTCCAACACCGCAGTTTGAAACCATCAGTTCTTCAGTGCTCAGCTCTCTTTATAGTCCAGCTCTCACATCCATAGGTGACTATTAGAAAAACCAAAGCTTTGAGTAGACAGACCTTTGCTGGCAAAGTAATGTCTCTGCTTTTTAATATGCTGTCTAGGTTGGTCACAGTTTTTCTTCCAACGAGCAAGTGTCTTAATTTCATGGCTGTACTCACCATCTGCAGTGATTTTGGAGCCCAAGAAAGAACTGCCACTGTTTCCCCCATCTATCTGCCATGAAGTGATGGGACTGGATGCCATGATCTTAGTTTTCTGAATGTTGAGCTTTAAGCCAACTTTTTCACTCTCCTCGTTCACTTTCATCAAGAGGCTCTTTAGTTCTTCTTTGCTTTCTGCCATAAGGGTGATGTCATCTGACTATCTGAGGATATTGATATTTCTCCCGGCAATCTTGATTCCAGCTTGTGCTTCATCCAGCCCAGCGTTTCTCATAATGTACTCTGCATATAAGTTAAATAAGCAGGGTGACAATATACAGCCTTGACGTACTCCTTTTCCTATTTGGAACCAATCTGTTGTTCCATGTCCAGTTCCAACTGTTGCTTCCTGACCTGCATACAGATTTCTCAGGAGGCAGGTCAGGTGGTCTGGTATTCTTGTCTCTTATTTTCCACAGTTGGTTGTGATTCACACAGTCAAAGGCTTTGGCATAGTCAGTAAAGGAAAAGTAGATGTTTTTCTGGAACTCTCTTGCTTTTCTGTAATCCAACCGATGTTGGCAATTTGATCTCTGGTTCCTCTGCCTTTTCTAAATCCAGCTTGAACATCTGGAAGTTCATTTTTCACGTATTGCTGAAGCCTGGCTTGGAGAATTTTGAGCATTACTTTGCTTGCATGTGAGATGAGTACAATTGTGCAAATATAGTTTGTTCAACAACACAAATATATATACACACACATATATATATATATATGGTTTTTTCTATATAAGAATATCTTCAAAACTATTGAATTTATACAAGTTCTTCCAGAAAGAGCAGACATGATATAATCAGATGCTATGGTGGATGAGGTTAAATTAAGTTTCTGGCTTCTCTGCTTTCTTAAGCACAGTAGGTGAAACAATGGAGGATGTAGCATACTGGACATTATAGAAATTAAACAGGCCAATATATTTATTTTTAATCCTTTTTTTTCTTTGTCTCTTCATATTCTCATTTTCTCTACTAAATTCTGTTTTCTTTGATAAGCCTTATGTTTAGGACATGTTTTAGCACAAGCACATCTTATAACAAGTGTTATAGCATGAAATATCTATTTAATGTATTCATGAGAAGTCTACATTCTAGTGTCAGATAACAAATTAATCTTTATGTGCAGATAAGAAAGTATTTCAATCAAACTATTGCCAGCAGGCCCAACACTTCTCAGAGATATTAAGAGGAAAGTGAGAACATGTAACAGATTAAATATTTTTATAAAGGAAATAAAAGGATTTCCACCGTTTCTAAATTCCTGAGTTTCAAGGCAGTGGAGTACAATAGTGAATCACGTGAGACGCAGGGGATATGCAGCTTCTGTGAACTTGGACTGACTTGGACTAAGGTCAGTGGAAAGAGAAAAGAAAAGCAGCAACAACCAATAGGTATGTGGCCTACTAAGGTGTTCTTGCCTGGAGAATCCCATGGATAGTGGAGCCTGGGTGGGGCTAAAGTCCATAGAGTCACAAAGAGTCACACACGACTGAAGCAACTGAGCAAGCCCGCAGTAGCACTTTTCCAGTTATTCATATATATCTCTAATTACAAAGCTATTGTTAATTTTTTTCCTATCAGTTTTTATCCTTAATAAAGTCATATTGCATCATATTGCATGAACTCCACCCAAGGTATCTTCCCAAATCTTTTATGAAGATAGAGCTAATTAGACTATACATTGTTCTATCTCTGATTATGATTTAATTATATTTTATACTTTTTCAATCATAAAGTCATTATGATAAAATAAATGCCACATTTCCACATTTGCAAGATACACAGTATATGCATGGATCAGACTAAGCCAGACATATTTTTATCTTTGGTTAAAATCCTTGTTCTAATTTACAATACATTTTCTCCTTTGAATTATTCCAGGACAGTGCTGTTTACATTACAGAAAAAAGAAAGGAAATTCTTCTAGTGTGTTATAAACCATTTAAATTAGTTCACAAATTTTTTTTTCCCATACTACTGTCAAATGTGTAGCAAAAATGTCACTTTTGCCTTTTCAGAAACTATTCTAATTCATCTCAGTAGATGATGATATAAATTTTGATTAACTGCAGTCATTTTAGTTTGATCTGGCAGTTTGAGCATTCTTTTTAAATAACTCTTTCTCATTTAGGTGAAGGCCCACTCTTTAATAATTCCTCCCTTTCTCCTCCTCTTTTCTAAGTTTAAACTATCCCTTGTGTCCTATTGGTCGAGGCAGAGAAAATTCCTCCGACTCAGGCTTGGCGTTTTTAAGTGCGCTCAGTCCTAGTATGTACTCAGACTAGTTTCTTTCCTAACAGTTAGGTCAAAACCAGCTTCCAATGACGGAAGCAAAAGAATTCGTGGGCTCTCCCTCCCTTCTCTCTCTCCTCTCTCTGCTTAGTAGCCTCCTGAGCTGGTTTTGGTGCACATTTGCGCTCGCTCCTGATCCTGGTGCTGTGGATGTCTTTCGGTTCAGATTTAAACTCACACGGTACTCAGTCCTGGTTTTCTGCTGGGTCACCCTTCTCCATCCCACCACCACTTTGTCCTTTCCAGTAGAAATTTCTTTCAGGCAAGGTGTCTGGTTTAAGGCCCTTAGCTAAATATCATGCCTCCCACAGGGACTACCAGGAACATTCTGGTCTGCTTACACTCAAGAGAACTAGGGAAAAAAAAACCCCTAGGTTTGCACATCAATGATTTTACTGTGATGTCTCATCCAGGCTGGTTTGAGGAGCCCTTAACATGTTCCCTTTCAACACCCTTAAACATAAAATTTGAATTCCAGGAAAAGTCCCGTTCCCCTTTTCTCCCAAAGTAACCTAACACAGGACTGATGCTGAAGCTGAAACTCCAGTACTTTGGCCACCTGATGGGAAGAGCTGACTCATTTGAAAAGACCCTGATGCTGGGAAAGATTGAGGGCAGGAGGAGAAGGGGGCGACAGAAGATGAGATGGCTGGATGGCATCACCAACTCTATGGACATGGGTTTGTGTAGACTCCAACTGCTGGTGATGGACAGGGAGGCCTGGAGTGCTATGGTTCATGGGGTTGCAAAGAGTTGGACACGACTGAGCAACTGAACTGAACAGAACCTAGCACATCACATTTCACCAAAGACGGAAGAGTTGAGATCCCTTTCACACGTGTCTTCCTCATTTTTTCTTTCCATTTTTTAGAACCATCCTTGTCCGTGGGGAATTCTTTTGTTCTTCCGTCCACTTTTAATTGAGATTAATCTGTCCTATAACCTCTTCCCTAGGACAGAGGCCCACATGGCTCCTACTACAGGCACAAAGTCTATTGTTTACATTGTGGCTGAGAGTTGACCTGAATCATTCAGTGTTGATAATTGATATGATAAGAAATTCAGAATCGTTTCTCTCTATATAAACATGGCTTTTAAGCATGTGTTGGTGCTGTAAAATAGGATTTTAGATGTAAGCATTTCTATTATTAAAATTTTTAGCCATACGAAGGGTATTAAATTCCAATTTGGATCAGAATTTGAATTTTTTTTATTCCTATTAAAATAACTGTAAAGTATTCCCTTTCTCTCTGCTCAAACTGCTACCTCAAAAACAGACAAGCAAACAAAAACATAGAAACCTCAGATAATTGGATGCTTCAGGCTGACCAGACATAAGATACATCATCAAAGATTCATCAGTATTTCTCAAATTGTTGCCCATGTTGTACATTTTGGCACAGTTATACGCTGGCATCCATGAAGTTAACCCAGTGTGTTTCTGTGATGTGAACATTAAACATCAAATTTATGTTTTAATTTTAAGGTTTAGTAATTATTAAGGTTTGATCATTTAAACCTGGTTCTACTTACCCAGTTTTCTGTTTATGCACCCATATATGGATTCTGGTTAAGAGTCTCCTAAATCTGAGCACAGATACCTTTCTGTATATGCATTTATTATCATTTTCTGAGCAAAAGAACAATGTTTTCATCAGTTCTACACAGGGGACAATGGCAAAATATTAAAAATCTTTTCACTGAAAAGAATGGGAAAAATAAGAAGGAATAGGAGGACAGTTAAAAGCACCACCAAAACGCAGAGAAAATGCTCTTTTAAATGAAAAGGGCCAAGCAATAATTGTGTTGGTCTAAGGAATTATTTTTTGATACTCTTTAGCTCTGTCTTTATGTTAGAATTTCTCTTTACTCCAAATTTTCTGATCTTCACCTCACTTGATTCCTCCCTGCTGCTGCTGCTGCTGCTAAGTCGCTCCAGTCGTGTCCGACTCTGTGCGACCCCATAGACGGCAGCCCACCAGGCTCCCCCCGTCCCTAGGATTCTCCCAGTGTCCATTAACCACTCTCTCTAATCCACTTTGAATGCAGCAGGCAGGGAAGTCTAAAATGCAGATCTGATCATGTCACTCCTCCATTTACAGCATTCTGAGGTTTCCCATTTGCATGTATTAAAAATGCACACTTCCTCACATAGGATTCAAGATTCTTTTATGATCTGACTACTACTGAATCCCTCAGTCTCATCAAGGGCTATTTTCTGTCCCAGGACATATTGATTTCTCATTAGCTGTACCTGCTCAGAAGCCAGAGAGCAGGAAAATTCTGTTGATGTAGTGGAGCAAGATTTTAAAATCTGGACCACAGTGCTTGGTGGAAAAGGATGAAGAGCGAATCAGAAGAGAAAAAGAGTAACTAGGTGACCGGGATCAAAGAGAATGAAGACAGTCTGACCTTGTGGGAATATCTCCACTTGGCTAGCTTGGTGGTTTGCAATTCCAGTTAACAAGCGATCTCAATTAGTGACTCTCTGTTTACTTTCCCAGCTGGATATTTTTGGTTCCTCCTCATGTTACATGCTTGCAGAAAAAGAGATTATATCTCTTGTTTCTGTATAGCCAAAAGAAATTGTTTTAACCTTTAAAAATAACATTTTGCTTCAATTATATGGTGTGTGTGTGTTGACTCTATTGTTAGTGTTGTTTGAACCTCACAATGATTGATGCATGAATAGTCAATAAATGATTCAATTATCTCCATAGATGAAAATCCCAACTAACGTACTCATTTGATGTTGCTACACGTCTCTGTTGCCAAATATGATGCCATCTGTAAGTTGATTACAAAGCTTTATCATTAAACAATTGGATTTTTATTTACAATGCAAGTAGTCAAGCCTAGTGAAAGTATAAAGAAGAAAATATTTGTTACATAAAAAGAGTAAAATATGTCTATGTTGAATTTAAGTTCTTTCAGGCTTTTATCCATTTGTGTGCGGGCATGCTAAGCTGATTCAGTCATGTCTGACTGTATGACTGTATGAATCGTAGCCGGCCAGGCTTCTCTGTCCATGGGATTCTCCAGGCACGAATACTGGAGTGGGCTGCCATGCCCTCCTCCCTGGTTCTTCCTGACCCAGGGACCAAACTCGTGTCTCATGTCTACCTGCTTTGGCAGGAGGATTCTTTACTACCAGTACCACTTCGGAAGCACTTTTATCCATTTACTTAATGTGAATATTCTCTATATTTGTTATTAAAAATCAACAAGTGTGAACTAATTATATAATTATTTAAGCCCAATCTAAAAATTTAATTATATCTGCATTATTCTTGTTTATATCCTTTGCTCTATAACTACTTTGCTCAATTTTGCTCACCATCACAGAGAAAAACCATTGTGTTAGCTTTTACTTGCATCAGAAGTTAAGCATTTTCTGCATTATAAGCTATAAGAGAGTACACACAAATTATTCCGCTCTTCAAGCACCAATATATTTCTTTAAACAAGAAAACCATTTTGTTAAATTAAGTTGTTTCTAGTCACCAATGAATATCAGAACAATAATAATAATATCAGAATTTGTCTCTCTTGTACCCCCCCACAGAAATATATGTTCATGGGAATTTGTGACAAGTTCTCACTGTGAGTCATGTTCACTCAAAAGTAACCCAAGTTTACATTGTTTACCAGATACATCACTTTTCTATGCTTTTAAATGACAATATCTCTTTTTTAATATTCTTAAACATATACTATATATTTTCTCCTGGATTTCACTGTAGCTGATGAACTTTGTCTAAAATAGGACTGTAGATAAAATTCCCCATCAAACTTTCTCAACTTCCCACCAAAATTTTTGCTAATCCATTTCCCTAATTTCTTACTTCTTTAGATGGGGTTATTTTAAGTATCTCCACAACCCTATCTAAGGCTTCAATCCATTCTGGATCTTCATCAATTTTATCTCAAGAACTCTTCCACTTATCAGTATCTCATTCTCTATTGTATTATTCCAAGTGGGAAACAGACATGGTGTTTCTCTTTTTAAAAATAGCATTTCTTCTTTTAAAAATTAATTCTTTTGAACTTTTACTCCTTAAAACGCATTCTTTTGCCTGCAGCGATGATGCGGCCTTCTGGATTTCTTTTTAACTCACAGTACACACACAGTCATACTTTGTTGCCTTCTCCTCTCGTGGATTTGGCCACACATTGTCCTGGGGTGGTCGTTTAGTCGTCAAGTTGTGTGTGACTCTTGCGACCCCCATGGACAGTAGCACGCCAGGCTCCTCTCTCCCTGGGATTCTCCAGGCAAGAATCCTGGAGTGAACTGCCATTTCTCTTCTCCAGGGGGATCTTCCCGACCCGGGAATTGAACCTGGGTCTCCTGCACTGCTGGCAGATTCTTTATCACCTGCTCTATGAAGGAAGTCTGCTCATTGTCCTGGTGGTGGTTTAGTCACTAAGTCGTGTCCGATTCTTGTGACCCCATGGACTGCAGCCCACCAGGCTCCTCTGTCCATGGAATTCTCCAGGCAAGAGTACTGGAGTGGACTGTCATTTCCCTTCTCCAGGATCTTCCCAACCCAGAAATCGAGCCTGGGTCTCCTGCACTGCCGGCAGATTCTTTACCGCCTGCTCTATGAGGGAAGCCCACTCATTGCCCTGGCGCCCTATAATCTTTGTCCCATGTCCTCTTCTAGTATTTTTCTCTATATGCCATCACTTGATTTGAGGTATTAAAGAAAAGCTATTTTTCATGAGTTCTACATGCATCTGAAGTCCTGGACACCTTCAGGAAATCCCGATGAGTATCTCTAACTGCCCAACTGACCTTCTTATTAAGATTGCATACAGTGCCTCAAACTCAATAAAATCTAAGATTTCTTTGGACATCTATTTTCTCCACAGTATCTCAACTTCAGCCAATTTTACCACCATTTACCAAGTTTCTTCAAGGCAGCAGTCTATAAGGTATACCTGATCTTTGATTTTCCCCAATTCTCTACATTTGATGCCAATCCTATTTTTGGAGAATGATTATTCTCTCAACACATGTAATAAATCTGCCCAAAATGTTTCCTCTGGTTTATAGATATTGCCTGGGCTCCCATGGTGGCCTCGTGGTAAAGAATCCACCTGTCAGTGCAGGGGATGCATGGGATGCAGGTTGGATCCCTGGGTCGGGAAGATGTCTTGGAGGAGGGCATGGAAACCCACTCGAGTTTTCTCGCCTGGACAATCCTATCGACAGAGGAGCCTGGCAGTTTACAGTTCATGGATCACAGTTCTAGAGTCAGGCATGCCTAAAGGGAGTTGGCAGGCATCCACCCATAGATACTGCCTACCTCGATCATTCAGCTCCAGTTACACTGCTTCTTTCCCTGGTGGCTCAGACAGGAAAGAATCCTCCTGCAATGCAGGAGACCCAGGCTTGATTCCTGAGTGGGGAAGATCCCCTGGAGAAGGGAATGGCCACCCAGTCCAGTATTCTTGCCTGGAGAATCCCATAGACAGAGGATCCTGGTGGGCTACAGTCCACGGGTTGGCAAAGAGTTGGACACGGCCGAGTGACTAACACACAGACACACACAGACACACACAGACACAGACACACACACACACACACACACACACAGTGCTTCTTTCTGGGAGCATCTATTCGAGCTGTTCTCTCTGTCTATAACGTTCTTAACTTTATTATTTGCTTGACTGGCCTTAGTTAATGTTTAGGTCTTTAGCTCCAACTTAACTACTTTAATTTACCCAGAAAGAGGCTGACAAAGACGCTACCCTTGATCAAACTCAGATGAGCTCTGAGGTCTCATCTCAATGGTATTCATGTTAGTCCCAGTTCTTGCTTGTCCCGCCTAGCCTAGGTTTAGCAAGAATCCTGTTAAGCCAGTTTAGACAGAAAAACTGATGGCTAGTATCTGAGTGCTTTGTCCTGCCTTCAACAAGAATCCTCTCCCGTCAGCCTGGCAATAATCTTCTTACACTTGACATCTTGCTTCAGTCCTTTCCACTCACTGGTCCCTTCCCTCCACTCATTGGCTTCAAACCTCCAGCTGTCTCTCTGTATTTGTAATTGAGCCTGCTTTCTCTTCCCTATTGAAATATTCTTATTAAATAATCTTTAGTAAAATCTCCCTGACTGTTTAAAAAAGTATCAGGTTACTTTTTTCCTTAACAAGCTTTGACCATATCCTTCAGTCTGAAGTGGTCACCCAGCTACCATCCTCATTGAAAAGTCATAGGGAAGGTGTTAGTGACCCAGTCATGTCCTACTTTTTGTGACCCCATGGACTGTAACCTGCGAAGCTCCTCTGTCCATGGGATTCTCCAGGCAAGAAGACTAGAGGGGGTAGCCATGCCCTTCTCCAGGGGATCTTCCCGACCCAGATTAGACCCAGGTCTCCTGCACTGTAGGCAGATTCTTTACTGCCTGATCCACCAGAGCCCTGCTTACATTAATTTATTTCTTTATATAGTACTTTCACTGTCCGGTAGTTTTACTATTCTTTCCTATATTTGCACTACTTCATTTATTTCTTCCAGAATTTCCCCTTTATTGTATTCTTTTCCTCTCTCCATTATTTCCCTTCATTCTCCTTTACCTTTCCTTTTTTATTGCCTCTCCTTGCTATAAAGGAAGTTTCCCATAAGCAGGCATATTTTCTCTCTTTTCAATCACTGTCTCCTCAGAGATTGAAGAACAATTGTCACAGAAGAAGCTATTAAAACTTATTAAATAACTGATTGAATTATTACAAAGACTTAAGTATATACTAAGGTAGAGATAAAGACAAAAGAGCTAAAATTTAGAATAAAGATAAAGAGATACTTGTTTATAGCGGAAAATTGAGATACGGGACTTTACAAATGATATGATCATCAAGAGGGGTAATGTTCTATGGATTTAAGGTAGATATGAGGAGAAAGAAAACAAGCAATGTCAAGTAAGAATAAATAGAAATCGTTAATTATCACTTTTCCAATTAATCTGACATCTCCCAATACTATTCAAATCATACCTCATATTTAATAGCAATAACAAGAGGACTTTAAATATTCCTGATACTCTTCCCACATCTTACAAATAGAAATGGATACAAGAAATGTTTGCTCCGGGATTTTCAGTACATCTTAAAAATATTCATTTCATAAAATGATTGTCTTAGCTACTGCTACAGATAAAGTTGTATAGAAGTGAGCACTGAGAGGCCAGACACAAGCTCAGCAATACCTGCTTCCTGTTGCACACCAGCCCACAGTTCTCTTCTCAGTGCTTTATGTCTGTGAATATACTATATGTGTTCTTCAGGCTGGTAAGCTCTGGGAGGTTAACTGATGCATGGATCTGTTAGGATAACCTGTGTAGCGATTTGCTGATTTAAAATGAAAGTGTAACTACAGAGAGTACACAAATGCGTCTTCTTTACACCATAATACAATTTACTTAGGGAAGATTTTCTTTTGAAACTTCCTTATTGAAGCTGTATGCAGAGTAATTGACAAAAGACGTTATTCTTCTGAGGCATCTAGCTCCATGACAAGCCCCAAACTATTTTTACAAAGAACAATTTTATGGACTACACTATAATTTTTCCAACGTAAAGGTTTACTTATTTTAAAGTGTGATAAGAAGAAGAGCAAATCGTCAAGAATATAATATGTAAATTTACACTGGGAAGTCAATCTAGGTCTAAGACCTTAAAATGCAATTATATTACTGGGTTTGTTTGGTTAATGTACTGACATCTACACGTCTGAATAACTGCTCAAAATGAGATTAATCTTGTAGGGTAAATATGTACTTGAAATGCTCAGGTGGCCTAGTCAGAATTAGGTCAGGTTTGAAATATATCTTGTTGGGAATTTGTTTTCCTTAGGCTTAACTATGTCTTTCAAAAAGTAACAAGGAAGAGGAGAGAGTAGACCTCAGATGTCCCAGGGAGCTCCAGACAGATTTCCCTGGTGGAGAGTGAGAGACTCAAAACAGAGTGGTTCCAAGTGGTCTTGTTGATTTGCTAAAATTAAGACTGTGTGGCTGCGGCTGTGCTGATTTGTCTCATTTTCACTCTATAAAACATTTAGTTTCTTTCCCACTTTCTAGATATTTGAGGCCACGGATTTGCCAAGCATGATATTACGAGGTAATGATGCAGGGACTTTTTGTTTCCATTGCTCTAGCGAAATATTTTGTTAACTACTGGCGATTCAAAATCTTTTCCCCAAATAACTGGGACTAACCCCAAACCCTCGAGTCTCTCTTCTTCTGGACAGAAGACTATAAGGCAAAAACCCCTGATTGTTCTGTTCACCTGTCATCTGCCCCTTGGGCGCTACGATGAAGCTATCATTTTAAGCAAAGCCATGACAAAGTACAGTCAGTGGTGAACAGCGTCATCATTTAAAGTCAGGGTGCACCGAAGTCTGTGGCAAGTTTAATGGAGACTTTGATGAGATATTAATCTTTTTAGCCCTTTCTTACTGAACTGGGAGACTCCTCAGTCAGTCTGCCTTTAAGAGTAATTCCCCTAAGGTCTGACTGAATGTGACTAAATCTGAACTAACCGTGTTTTTGGGTGCATGCAGGGAACTAAGGAACCTCAACAAAACGTAGCTGTAACATCCAACAAATATAGGCAACCAGTTCTGTTACAATATCTGTTAGCTGTTATTAATGTGTTAATATATTTAAACATATTTACCGAGTGCTTGCTATTTCCTACACTGAGGTATATAGCAGGGTATAAGAAGTCGAGACACTTGCTCACACAGTGCCAACAACCTAACGCAGAAGAGAAAGAAAATGCATTCTTAAACAAACAGAATAATTTAAAATAGCATCAAGTGCCATGAAGGCCATCACGCAGGGCTGACATGGTGAGTGGGGGGTGACTCCATGAGGTCAGCTACTTTAGTTATGGTGACAGAAAACTTTAGGCACAGTGACATCTCTGGGAAGAAAACATTTTGTCCGAGCTGCATAAGGAGAATTGACCAGGTGAAAACTTGGAACCAGAAAATTCATGCAAAGTGAGCAGTCAGTGTTAAGGTACACATGCAAGAGACACATGCGAGTTTCATAGACTCGGGGAAAAAGGCTAATGTTACTCTACCACAGTATACCAAAGGAGGTATGGATAGGCAACGAGTCGGATAGAAAATCAGGACCTAAGTTATGTGGCATCAAAACCACATATGTGGGAACCTGGACTTCCTGAGTGTGCTTCCCCTTGGCTGCGGCATGCACTGTAAATAGTGTGATGACATGATCCTATGTAAGAGTATTTTCTTTGTTTCATTTCTCGTCTATTTTTTCATCTATCCAAAATTGTCAGTCTTTGGGTGGTGTGTTTGTGTATGTGTGTGCACGTGTGTGTGTACTCTGACATGTCTGCACACACGTGTAGTCACCCTTGCAATGATCCATGGGTCTGTGAAGTCCAGCCATGTTGAATACTCAGGGATTCATCAGCTTTTTTGATTAATGATGTGATATGTCCCAGATGTTTAGTGAACCCATTGCCAGACATCCTCCATATTAAGCAGTCACAGATCTAATGAATTGTAACTTTGTAAGGTGTGTTTTTAAGATTAGTGAAGTAAATGGAGTGTCAGAGAAATTTAGTTAGAAGGTGGGAAACGTGTTTGTATTAGGGTCACTTTTGAATATGTGTAAGGGCAATAGATTCTCCAAACATATTTTTTGTCTGTTCTCATTAGTGGGGTTGTGTAAGTAGCCATGGGATTCTTCATAGGTTTTTTGATTTAATTTCTATTGAAGTATAGCTGATTTATAATGCTGTTTTAGTTTCTGCTGTTCTTTACCGCCATGCAAGGACAGACTACCATGTTACAATAAAGTCTTTTTTTATAAGAGTGAATATTCATTTGAAAACTTTCTTTAATCAAATGTATCAGTTCTAAGTATGCACTATTCAGTTTCACAAATCTCCAAATGCAGCAACTGGCTGTTTTTATGTGTAGGTGTGCACATGTGAATCATTGTGATTCAACTAAATAAAAACAAAAGAAACTAAAGTGCAGAAATGCTGTGCTTCATTAGAAGACCAAGGCCTAATGATAGCTGCTTAGTTTCCAGTGAAAGGTTACAGTGGCTTCAAACCTCACTCCCAGAGAAGGCCCATGGGGGCATCTGGACCATCACTTATCTACAGAGCTGACACTCCCTTAGAGAGCCTGAGGTCCTTCATTTTCATCTACCTCATTCATCACATTTGGAAAAACACTCAAGGCCCCAGTGACAAATAGGGATTACTAATATTGCTTAAGCCTGCTCAGTCTGCTTCTCTACTTGAAGACTTTAGATAGACTTTAGATACACATACAAAAATACTAAAGTAAATTTCAGAATTCTTAGGACCATTAGTCACCAATGAGCCAAATCTTTTATCGAAATCCTTAACAATTTTCAGTGGATCAAAATGAAAGATACTTATCAAACTATAAGTAAGATCTGTAGTTCTTGAAGAGTATAAAGTATGAGATTACGTGAAAGTCAAATCATGTAAACAATGAAAAGGCAACTTACAAAACACATTTTCCATTCATTTGATTTTGAGGGCATCTTGATTTTGTTATGAAAATATATGACGTGTCTTCATAACAACTTTTAAGCAACTCCAGGATTGTCACTTAAAGTCCAGTTTAATACAAAAATGAATAATTTGATTCACAACAGGGATTTATCTGGAAAGAAAATTCTAATAAATCTTCCATCCCACTGGGATATTTTGACAAGTGCAATAACAGAAGCTGCAGTTGGCAGTCTCTTCAAGTGATATCTTGGCCCATCACCATAATTCTGACCATAGGACTTGAATTAGCTTCTACAAAGCTTAGTAATAAAAACTTCTGTCTTTGACCCTTGAGGAGATACTTATGAATTAGGTGAGCACTTTTGCTTCTCTGAATTATAAATTATGCTTTAACTGTTTCGTGGTTTTAGGCATTCACAAAATTGATACCGGATATCAATTGCATTCCTCTCCTGAGGAAGTAAGGTGCCTGAATATAAGCAGTGCAGAACGTCATAAGCTGTGTCAAAAGCGGTTCTGAGAGCAAAGTAAGGGGAGAGTACAGGGAGTCTAAACAGTGATTCCCACGGTATCAGCAGAAATATGAAGCATCTGAAACTCTCTGTCACTCTGCATTGTCCCATGCCACGTTCAGGGGTACACGAGAGAGGAGAAATCCACGCTCAGGATTCACTGCGCATTTCAGCAGGCGAGTCACGAGTCCTAGTGTTTGGGTGTTCTCCCAGCATGCAGTGAGCGAAGGCCAAGGATGTTAGATACCACACTGTGAGGAGGGATCTTGCTTCCCACTAACATCCAAGTAGATTAATGTTAACCGAATACTAATATAGAGAAAAATTTCCCTGAATACAACTAGAGTATACATTTTAGAAAATTTTATTTGGTTATGTTTGGAATTTTGCTTATAATTCTTCACAACTGAGAAGATTTGGAGTCTTCATTTTTATAAATTTGCCTCTGTCTGCATTCGTGGTTATTCACCATGTTGGAGCCAATATATGATTCTGTCAGTATATGTGCTGGTGCAGTCCTGTTTAAGGGTGTATATACTGAAATACACATCATTTCACTGCAACCTTATTTTCTTCTGTGTGATGAAGAGCATGATCTAAATCATTTTAAATTATGTGAGTACATTCCTCATTTTGTTTATGAACTTCATTTCAGCAGAATAAAGCAGGATTTTCTGAATATTTTTTAAAAGCAGCATCATTGTGTCTTATAGGGTTGAAAACAAATGTTGACATAGTTTGCACAGGGGATAGATAGATGCTGCAAAGAGTCATAATACTTGGGTCGAAAGCCCGGGGTTACAATCTTGTCTCTGTTCTATATAAGTTTCTATGTCTCAGGGGAGGTTTGAAGTATTGAGCTTACAATTAGTCATCTATAAAATAGCATGACTTATCCTTATCTTATTCTTATAAAATAAGAATGATTACATATAGTGTACATATCTCTTATAATTATGAGACATATTAAATCTTACATATGAAACTTATTTTTTATAATTTTTAACAAATGATGGAAATAGATGCTATTACTAAGTATGAAAGCACACTTCTCCCCTCTATGGTTTTATTTGATTTCCGAAATGATTAATCCCTCTTTCACAGGTATTGGGATTAATCACCATAAAAATTACAGAATTTTCCTCATTCCACAACAAGCATTTCCAAACTCAAGTTTAGTACAAAGTACTGTTCTAAGTCCAGAGGATAAAAGAAATGAGCATGACAAGTGTGTTTGTAGTCTAGTTATGCTTATCTTTATACATAGCTATATTTAGCATTTATACAAGAATGAACGTCAACTGAAAGTGTCAGTCACTCAGTCACGTCTGATTCTTTGTGACCTTGTGGACTGCAGCCTACCAGGATCCTCTGTCCGTGGAATTTCCCAGGCAAGAATGCTAGAGTGGGTTGTCATTTCCTTTTCAGGATTGAACCCATGTCTCCTGCACTGCAGGCAAATTATTTACTGTTATGGACCAAATTCCCCTGGAGAAGGAAATGGCAAGGGTCGCAAAGAGTCGGACACGACTGAGTGACTTCACTTCACTTCATGGACCAAATTAAGGACATTTTGGATATTTCCAGTCTGGGAATATAGCAAACCAAGCTGCTATAGATATTAATGTGCAGGTGTTTTTGTGGAATAACTTTTTTGTTTTTCTGAGATAAATATCCAGTCATGCATTTACCAGATCATGTGATGATTTTCCTCTCATAGTCAGCCAATAAGCCTCCTCACTTCCATCTACAGCTTTAATTCCCTCATTATCCAACATATTCATAGTTTCTGGAGACTTTGATATAAATGTTTCTGTGCAAGGATGGGAGGGACACTTACCTGCTTAACACAATTATTTTAATTATTCTTGAGTCTATATCTTAATATATAAAGTTTATAAAAAAACTTGTCTCTATAAAAGATCAATGTGGTAAAAGGAGACTTATTTTCAATATTGAACTTTCCAATCCATAAATATGGTCTCTCCATTTACATGGGTATTTCTAAAATTTCTTTTTCAGAACTTTGTTAAAATATGTTAAGAATTAACATATTTTAATAATACCTAGCTTTCATGTATTTTGGAGCATTTGTAATACTATTTTATTTTTAATTTTGGCCTCCATATGTTCACTGTTAGTACATAGATATACAGTTTTTAAAAATAAACAGCTTTATTAAAATATAACTCACATAAAATTCACACTTCAAAGTGTACAATTCAGTATTTATTATTATATTCAGAGTTACACAGCAAGTAATGCCACTATATCATATTAAAACACTTTAATTATACCAAAAGAAGCTCAGGTAATCTCCTTTCCCATTCTTATCCACTGATCATGTCAACCACTTTTGGATTTATGCCTCTGTGGATTTTTGACATTATGGAAATTTCATATAAAGTAAATTATGTTGGTGGCTTTTTGTGTTAATTTTTTTCACTTAGCATGTTTACAAGGCTTATCCATGTGACCTGTATTGTATTTCATTTCTTTTTGCAGTCAAATAATATCCCATTCAACATACCACAAGTTGTCTTTTCATTTATATGCCGATAGACATATGTTTCCACTGTTTTGCTCTTAGGAGTAATGCTGCTGGGAATACTTGTGTACAATTTTTTTTTTTTTTTTTTTGTCTATATACCTAGGTCATATACCTGGATCATATAGTAACTCTGTGTTCAGCTTATTCATTCTTCAACTGGCAAGATTATATCTTTTCTCTAACAAAAGCATTTCTAGTTTTGTCAGGTGCTTTTACTGAATCTATGGAGATGATAATATGGTCTTCCCTTTCGCTCTTTAAATACTGCTTGTTGTATTACCTGACTTTTAAACTTCATTAACCTTGCAGTCTGAGAATAAACCCTGCTTGATCCCATTACCTTTTGCATCTTCTGTTCCATTACGTGATATTTTCTTCAGCATGTACATATCTATACTTATGATAGCATTGATCTATCACTATCTTTTTCTAAATTAACTTTTCAGATTTTTATTTGTGGGTTCATAAAAGGAGATTCTTCATTCTAAATTATTTGAAAGGGTTTCTGCCTTGTTACTGTTATTTCTTCCTCGTGTGTTTGTCAGAATGCACTAGTGAAGCCTTGGAGGTATAGGCCTGGAGGCTTCTCAGTGAAACATTTTAAAATGCATATTCTCAGTTTCTTCAGTTATTATTTTGCTTCTCTTTCTTCTTCGGCTTTAGGTGCATGGGTCTTCCCTGTGGCGGGCAGGCTTCTCTAGCTGTGGTGCGCGGCCTCCAGAGCGTGCGGGCCCAGCGGCGGCTGCTCACAGGCTTAGTCGCCCGTGATTGTGGGGTTTTTGTTCCTGGGCCAAGAGTGGAACTCGGGCCCCTGCATGGGAAGGCGGATTCTCAACCACTGGGCCGCCAGGGAAGCACTGTCACTGGGCTACTTTGATTTTACGTTTCTCTGCTTTACAATTAATGTGTCCACCTTGTTTCATTTACTGAGAAAAATTACTAGGAATAGCTCTTTTTTACCTTTTTAATATCTGTAGAATCTCTGCTTTTGTCTTCTTTTTGATTTCTGATATGGAAATTATGTTTTCTCTCTCACTCTTTTTTTCCCTGATCAATCTTACTAGGAGTTATGTATTTTCAAAAGATCTTTCAAAGAAACAGTTTTGGTCTGTGTGATTCTCCATATTATCTTTTTGTTTCCTCTTTCATTGATGTGCACACTCATGTTTATTATTTGCACTTTTTCACTTAACAAAGGTGTAATTTGTTTTATTTTGAGGACTAGAATTCAGTTAAAAATCTGCTTCAACTCAGATCGCTTATGCTTTTTAACTCTTTGGAGATAATTATAATTTCATCTCTCCAATATGACCCTAAGACTAACTACTTTAATCTGTCATATCTCAGTGTTGAATCTGCCAGATCTTGAAATCACAAGATCATCTCTAGTATTCTGTATATCAAGACAGGACACTTAGGAACACAGGGTCTGCTTTTTACATAGGCCTCAGTTTAAGTGCCCGGCACACAAATATATTTTAAGTAAGACAGGATGTGATGTAAGTGTATATTTATGCATTCGGTGAAAGAAATCAATTGACAATTGAAGCTGTGTTCTTTCTAATTAACTATGAATTTACTTGTCCTGTCATGTTAGGAACTGAGTAGGCAGCAATGAGACAGTGAAGGGTTAAGTTTTCTTGGCAGGATTTAGTAATTATAGATATTGATTACTTTAAAACATCATCGAGCTGACAGGATAAGAAAAGCCCACTTGTCTCACTGTTTGGTCCTTTTATTTCTCACAAGATGGATGAGTTAATAAACAGGGAGCAAGCGCTCCCATAAATTCAGCATCTGTAATATTTGTCACCTTTGGAATTACTTGGATGAGAGGAACATCCTTTATGTGAATCTGCGGGAGAGGACTAGCAGACTTTCCCTAGAATCTGTATTCCACAGTGTGATTAATACCATGTTAATGTTAAGAAAAGGCAGTGTCATTTGAGAATATGCAGTGAGAAAGAACTGTACTTCCTGTAAGCATATTCTGAATGCTGTTTTTTTGATAGGTTATGGTTTTGTTCAGTAGCATGGGTTTGTTACTTCTTATTCCTTATAGCATGTCTTGAAACAGTAAGAAGTTGAACTATATCCACTATATCCAACTATATCCACTGAGGCATGGATAGTTTCTTGAAGAAGGGAACCCAAATAATTATCTTAAAGTTATATTGTAAATGGCTATTTATATTAACATAAAGATAATCTAGTTCTAGCCCTTCACATTTACAAAGGAAGAGATTAAGACTTAAAGAGTACATGCAACTTTTCCAAGGTTACAGGAATATTCAATGCCAAGCTCATGTGCTCCGTCATGTGTGACTCTTTGTGATGATTCAGACTGTAGCCTGCCAGGTTCTTCTGTCTGGAATTTTCCAGGCAAGAATATTGGAGTAGGTAGCCATTTCCCACAGGCTATATATCATCACCTTGTTTATTTAACTTACATAGAGAGTTGTTGTTGTTCAGTCACTCAGTTGTGTCTGACTCTTTGTGACCCCATGGACTGCAGCATGCCAGGCTTCTCTGTCCTTCACAATTATATGGAGCTTGCTCAAACTCACGTCCATTGAGTCAGTGGTGCGATCCAACCATTTCATCCTCTGTTTTCCCCTTCTCCTCCTGCATTTGATCTTTCCCAGCATCTGGGTCTTTTCTAATGAGTCAGCTTCTTGCATCAAGTGGCCAAAGTATTGGAGTTTCAGCATCAGTTCTTCCAATGAATATTTATTGATTTTCATTGATATTCATTCAATGACTATTCAGGATTTATTTAATTAGGATTGATTGGTTTGATCTTCTTGCAGCCCCAGGGACTTTCAAGAATGTTCTCCAACACCACAGTTCAAAAGCATCAATTCTCCCATGCTCAGTTTTCTTTATGGTCCAACTCTCACATCTATATATGATTACTGGAAAAGCTATAGATTTGAGTACGCATACCTTTGTTGGAAAAGTAATGTCTCTGCTTTTGAATATGTCATTGAGGTTTGTCATAGTTTTTCTTTGAAGGAGGAAGCGTCTTTTAATTTCGTAGCTACAGTCACCAACTACAGTGATTTTGGAGCCCAAGAAAATAAAGTCTGCCACTGTTTCCACTATTTCTCCATCTATTTGTCATGAATTGATGGGGCCAGAAGCCATGATCTTAGTTTTCTGAATGTTGAGTTTTAAGCCAACTTTTTCACTCTCTTCTTTCACTTTCATCAAGAGGCTTTTAGTTCCTCTTCATTTTCTGCCATAAGGGTGGTGTCATCTGCATATCTGAGGTTCTTGATATTTCTCTTGGTAATCTTGATTCCAGCTTCTGATTCATCCAGCCTGGCTTTATGCATGATGTACTCTGCATATAAGTTAAATCAGCAGGGTGACAATATACAGCCTTAACGTACTCCTTTCCCAATTTGGAATCAGTAGTTTTTCCATATTCAGTTTTAACTGTTTCTTCTTAACCTGTGAGCAGGTATCTCAGGAGGCAGGTATGGTGGTCTGGTATTCATATCTCTTTAAGAATTTTCCAGTTTGTTGTGATCCACACAAAGACTTTAGTATACACAATGAAGCAGATGTTTTTCTGGAACTCTCTTACTTTTTTCCCTATGATCCAATGGATGTTTGCAATTTAATCTCTGGTTCCTCTGCCTCTTCTAAATCTAGCTTGAACATCTGGGGTTTCTTAGTTCATGTACTATTGAAACTTCGCTTGGAGAATTTTGAGCATTACTTTGCTAGCATGTGAAATGAGTGCAATTGTGTAGTAGATTGAACATTCTTTGGCATTGCCCTTCTTTGGGTTGAAATGAAATCTGACCTTTTCCAGTTCTGTGGCTACTGCAGAGTTTTCCAAATTTGCTGACATATTGAGTGCAGCACTTTCACAGCATCATCTTTTAGCTGGAGTTTCATCACCTCTACTTGCTTTGTCTGTGGTGGTGTATTCTAAGGCCCACTTGAATTTGCTCTCCAGTATGTCTGGTGAGTGATCACACCATCATAGTTACATCATAGTTATCTTAGTCATTAAGATCCTTTGTTTTTTTGGTACAATTCTTCTGAGTATGTTTGCCACTTCTTCTAAATATCTTCTGCTTTTGTTAGGTCCATACCATTTATGTCCTTTATTGTGCCCATCTTTGCATGAAATATTCACTTGGTATTTCTAATTTTCTTGAAGAGATTTTTAGTCTTACCCATTCTGTATTTTCCCTCTGTTTCTTTGCATTGACCACTTAGGAAAGCTTTCTTTTCTCTCCTTGCTATTATTTTGAACTCTGTATTCATATGGGTATATCTTTCCTTTCCTCCTTTTATTTTTGCTTCTTTTGTTTTCTCAAAAGAAAAGAAGAGAACATCATGAGGAATGTCAGACTGGATGAAGGACATGCTAGAGTCAAGATTGTTGGGAGAAATATCAACAATCTCAGATATGAAGGTGATACCATTTACGCAATGCAAGAAACCACAGAGTAACTAAAGAGCCTCTTGATGTAGGTGAAAGTAAAGAGTGGAAAAATTTGGCTTACAACTCAGCATTCAAAAACTAAGGTCATGGCAGCTAGTCCCATCACCTGATGGCAAATAGATCAAAAAGTGGAGACAGTGACCAATTTCATTCTCCTGGGCTCTAAAGTTACTGCAGACCATGACTGCAGCCATAAAATTAATTAAAAATTACTTGCTCCTGGAAGAAAATTTATGACATAGATAACATATTTGGAGAAGGCAATGGCAACCCACTCCAGTACTCTTGCCTGGAGAATCCCATGGGCAGAGGAGCCTGAGGGATTGCAGTCCATGGGTCGCTAGGAGTTGGACACAATGGAGTGACTTCACTTTCACTTTTCATGCTTTGAGAAGGAAATGGCAACCCACTCTAGTGTTCTTGCCTGGAGAATCCCAGGGACGGGGGGAGCCTGGTGGGCTGCCGTCTATGGGGTTGCACAGAGTCAGACACAACTGACACAACTTAGCAGCAGCAGGAAACATATTTAAAGCAGAGACATCACGTGCTGGCCATGGCTAGTATAGTCAAAGCTCTGGTTTTCCCAGTAGTCATGCATGGATTTGAGGGTTGGACCATAAAGAAGGCAGAGTACCAAAGAACTGATACTTCTGAACTGTGGTACTGGAGAAAATTCTTGAGAGTACCTTGGACAACAGGGTGATCAAACAAGTCAGTCCTAAAGGAAATCAACCTGAATATTCATTGATAGAACTGATGTGGAAGCTGAAGCTCCAATACTTTGGCCACCTGATGTGAACAGTTGACTCACTGGATAAGATTCTGATGCTGGAAAAGATGGAGGGCAGAAAGAGAAGGAGGAATCAGGATGAGATGGTTGGATGGCATCACTGACTCAATGGACACGGATTTGAACAAACTGCAGGAGATAGTGAAGGACGAGGAAGCCTCGCATGCTATAGTCCCTGAGGTCAGAAAGAACTGGACATTACTTTGCTACCAAACATCAGCAACAACTCCAGCATCTTTTCCAACACAGGGCTGGCACCTCTGGAATCTCCTGCATTGGCACGTGGATTCTTTACCTCTGTGCCGCCAGGGAAGCCACTGCAGAGACACCTAACTCCATTCAAGGATAGGGGACTTAGGATTATTTGGTAAATCATGGACGTCTGCGCAGTCATTGGATAGTTTATGTTTTCTTTTCTGTTTTATAAAAATGTGGTATTTACATATTTAAATTCGATTTAGTCTGTGAATGAAGGCCCTTTGGGTAAGCTTGTAAATGTTCATGCTTCTTTATGTTTGGAAATTAAATTTTTGTAAAAAGATACAGAGAACAGAAAACAGGGCTTAGTTTGTAAAACTTGAGCTGAGTCACTGGAAATTTTGATGTACACAAAATATGAATAGTGTTCAATCTGTGTGAGTCATTTTTCAAATGGTAGAAGTATCAGGATTTCTAACCTATAGTTGTGCCTCTTATAAGGTAAACAGTTTATCTATATCTATATATCTATAGATATAGATCTATCTATCTATATCTATAGATAACTATATATATATATTTATATATAGAGAGATAGATAGATATAGATACCTTCTTTAATACTTGACATAGTATTGACTTCTTATTTATTTCATGTATGGATGGATTCTCCTTTTCGAATAAAATGATTGTGAAACCAGGTTCTGGGCACACTAAACCTGGAGTTTTACTTTCCGCTTGACTGGCCATTGGCAGAACTCACTCAGTATTCAGTAATCACTGCAGGGGCTTCCCAGGAGCCCTAGTGGTAAAGAATCCGCCTGTCAGTGCTGGAGACACAAGAGACACGGGTTCGATCCCTGGTCCAGGAAGACACCCTAGAGGAAAAAAATGGCAACCCACTCCAGTATGCTTGCCTGGAGAATTCCATGGACAGAGCAGCCTGGCAGGCCACAGTCTGTGGGGTCACAGAGTCAGACGCAACCACGCCTATCAATGTGAATCTTTACTAGCAGAATGAACTGTTCAGAACAGTAGACATTTGAGATGGCAGGAGTTTAGTCCAATCTACACTTTTAGTATTCTGTAATTTTAGGTTTTACTATCTCTTTTTAATGAGGAGACCTAAGGATAAACACGTTTACTCTAGTATCTGTATAATTCTAATTCAACTGATCAATATTTATCACAAATATAATCAAATTTAAGCTATTAAAAGGCCTCATCAAATGTGAGAGTTAAAACTCATAACGTCCTTTAAAGGTGACATTTTCCCCTAGCCCAGCATCTCTTTCCGGCTTGCTTCAGGCTAGACACGTGCGATACAGGAAGAGGAATGTGATCAGCATCTTTCGTCTTTTTGCTCTTCTCCTCATCACCCTTTCTTTAGCTGATGCTTCTGACGTTTACAGAATCTCACCCAGGAATTAGGTATAGAGAAGAGGTGTGGAAAAGGGCAGGGAAACTTTCCCAGGCAGCCAAAGAAATATGGTGTTTAGTGAATACTTAAACCTAGCTTTTTAAATTTTCTATGACCACATTTGTTAATAAACAAGAAGACTAGAAACAAGAAATTCAGGTTTAATAGGCTGAAAAATTTCCACAAAACACAGGTGAGTACAGTCTGAACTATCACAGGAAATATTTATAAGATCAAACCGACAGAAATAGAGGGGATTAGATATCTAAGGAATCTGGATTTTGAGCCTGAGAGATGTCTGGAAATGTCTAAAAAGGAGACATTTGCTAAGGTATATCACTTTTCTGATGATTCTTAACACTAGAACAGTAATCATAGTACATGCTCGAAATCCCCCTAGGCAAGATACAAATACATTTAAACAGAGCATAGGAGGGTTGTTTTTACCAAATAAGAAAGGGAAATAATAAATGTGAAATAGTGTGGGCTCACACTAAATATAAGGAACTTGGATAAGTAGCTGTATTTCCAGCTGTTGGGTGAGGAAATTACTTCTCTACTTATATGACCCTGTACCTTTTAGACTTTCTCTGAGTAACCTCTGTCTCCTGAAACTCTGTTTTTCTCTTCATTGTCTTGGTGTTGGACAAGATGAAGATAAAGAACAATAATAGGGATGTTACTGATCTTTGGCTCCTTCTAGTGAGCAGAAGAGCTTCTACACTGAGTCCAGAATGGCATTCATCCCCTTATTCGCCACTATCTGCTGAGTGTACTGATAATAGCACCCTTTTACATCTTCGCCAGCATAAAGAGTTGCATTGTAACCAGTTCATGCTCAAATTTCTATTGGTCACAAGAAAAGAACTGAATTCATTTTAATTTACATGAAGAATTACACATGGCTGATGGATGAAAATTATAGTTCAGCAGAAAGAAGGGTTTTTAAGTACCTAACTAAAAAATAAACAATGAAAAAAGCTGTCTTGAGATAAATCTGCTCCTAATAAGTGAGTAGTTTTACTCACTCTAGTTTTACTAGAGACTAGACAAACACTTAACGTACCTTATAAGAACATGTTTTTAAGCCTCCATATTTATCTAAAATTTTTTCCTGCTTTTCATGTATTGGCATGTGCACATATTTTTTTTTTGCTATAAAATTTTATTTTTTAAATCAATTTTAATTTTTATTTACTTAAAAATATTTGGCTTCAACCTAAGTGAATATACTCATGAAATCTAGGCATTTGTATGCTAGTAATAGCTTAGTTTTCTATTACATATTAAAATAAATTGATAGCTATTAAAGTTTTAAATATCCATCTGTGTTGCTTCTAAACCATCCTATGTACAAGCCCTGAAAAGCAGTATTCTAGTTTGGAAGAGATGACCATCACACTTCATTCCAGCCACAGGATTTCATAATTTCATAATTTTATGTTTTACATAACATATGCCCTTTAATTTGTACATTTTATGTATTCGTATTTTCATATTTATGAGTATAATTATGTATGGCATATGTGATATTGGTGATTAATATTTAGGTCTGAACACATTTGCCACTGTAACAGAGTTTGGTAATAAAAATATATCTATTTTTTTTCATACAAACTAGTATAAAACTAGCTTGGCAGTACTTCACTATTTTACAAATTAAACCCAATGGGCATCGCAGCTTTAAGCAATGCCTTGATGCAATAAGATGTATTATAGTCTGAGATTTTTAACACTTAAGAAAATAAATTTTCCCACCAATGGTTCCGCATGCTTTTCTTTGGCTTGTAGGGCCTCTGAGAATCTGCATCCTCTCACTTTCCAACCCTATCAATTCCCTCCCATCACTTCTACTTTGTGGACAAGATATGCTGGTTTTCTCCAAATTTTCTAAACCTTCATTCTGTTTTAATTCCCTTATCTTTCAATTTGCCTGCCAATTTCTTCAGTTCGGTTAGTTCAGTCGCTCAGTCGTGTCTGACTCTTTGCGACCCCATGGACTGCAGCACACCAGGCCTCCCTGTCCATCACCAACTCCTGGAGTTTACTCAAACTCATATCCATTGAGTCGGTGATGCCATCCAGCCATCTCATCCTCTGTCATCCCCTTCTCCTCCTGCCTTCAATCTTTTCCCAGCATCTTTTCCCAATGAGTCAGTTCTTCGCTTCAGATGGCCAAAGTATCAGAGCTTCAGCTTCAGCCTCGGAATGACTTCCTTTAACGTTTACTGGCTGGATCTCCTTGCAGTCCAAGGGACTCTCAAGAGTCTTCTCCAACACCACAGTTCAAAAGCATCAATTGTTCAGTGCTCAGCTTTCCTTATAGTCCAACTCTCACATCCATACATGACCACTGGAAAAGCCATAGCTTTGACTAGACAGACCTTTGTTGGAAAAGTAATGTCTCTGCTTTTTAATATGCTGTCTACGTTTGTCATAGTTTTTCTTCCAAGGAGCAAGTGTCTTTTAATTCCATGGCTGCAGTGACAATCTGCAGTGATTTTGGAGCCCAGGAAAATAAATCTTCCACTTTTTCCATTGTTTCCCCATCTGTCTGCCATGAAGTAATGGGACCAGATGTGATGATCTTAGTTTTTTGAATGTTGAGTTTTAACCCCAAGAACAGTATGAACATAGTTTGCTATTGTTTATTTTTCCCTACAATAAATACGTGCATTTGTCTGACTTTTCGTGACCCTATGAACTGTAGCCTTCCAGGCTCCACTATCCTTGGGATTTTCCAAGCCAGAACATTGAGGTGGATTGTCGTGCCCTTCTCCAGGGTATTTTTCTAACCCAGGGATTGAATCTTCATCTTTCACATCTCCTGCATTGACAGGTGCGTTCTTAATCACTATTGTCTGGGAAGCCCATGGATTGCATTTAACATTATAAGAAACTGCCAAATGGTTTTACACCATGGATGTATTATTCTGTGTTCTCACCAGCAAATTGGTGAGAGACCCTATTGCTCTGCAACCTCTCAGCTCCTTGATATTCTCACTATTTTTAATACTATATGCTCAGAAACTCAGTCGTGTCTGACTCTTTGTGACCCCATGGGCTGTAGCCTGCCAGGCTCCTCGGTCCATGGGATTTTCTTGGAAAGAATACTGGAGTGGGCTGCCATTTCCTTCTCTAGTGGTTCTTCCCTACCCAGAGATCAAACCTAGGTGTCCTGCATTGCAGGAGGATTCTGTACCCACTGATCCACCACAGAAACCACATTTTTAATTCTAGTCATTCTAATAGGTATGCAGTGGAATGTCAATGTGGCTTTATTTTTGCATTACCATGATGACTGATGATATCAAATATGTTTTAATGTGCTGATTTGCCTTGAGATTGAGGAGAAGTTGCTCAGTCGTGTCCGACTCTTTGTGAGCCCATGGACTGTAGCCCACCAGGGTCCTCTGTCCATGGGATTTTCCAGGCAAGAATACTAGAGTGGGTTGCCATTTCCTTTTCCAGGAGATCTTCTTAACCCAGGGACTGAACCTGGGTCTCCCGCATTGTAGGCAGACACTTTACTGTCTGAGCCACCAGGGAAGCCTTATTTGATAAAATACCCACTAAAGTGTTTACCCTTTTTAAGTTGGGTTGCATTTTAAATGCTTAGTTTTGAGAATTCTTTAAAAACATTTAATGCAAATTCTTTGCTGGATATATGGTTTACAAATGCTTTTCACACTCTGTAGCCTTGTGTTTTTTATTTTCTTAGCCATGTCTTTGACATAGAAAAACTTTGCAGCATTTTAATAAGCTTTTAAAATTTATAACATTTCAGGTTTACAAAGAAAAAGTTACAGAGATAGCAGGGAGAATCCCCATATAACCAACACACTCTTCCCCTGTCATTAGCATCTTACATTAATATGATGCATCTGTCAAAATTAATGAACCAGTAACGATTCATTCTCATTAACTAAAATCCATGCTTTATTCAGATTTCATTGATTTTACCCTATATCCTTTTCTCTTCCAAGGTCTCATAAAAATGCTATGTTATATTTAGCCACCATTACTCCTTAGGGCTCCTCTTAATTGTGACAGTTTTCCAGACTTTCATTGGTTTTGATATCCTTGAATGTTGGGGAATACTAGTCAGGTATCCTGGAGAAGGCAATGGCCCCCCACTCCAGCACTCTTGCCTGGAAAATCCCATGGACGGAGGAGCCTGGTGGGCTACAGTCCATGGGGTCGCGAAGAGTTGGACACAACTGACAGACTTCACTTTCACTTTTCACTTTAATGCACTGGAGAAGGCAATGGTAACCCACTCCAGTGTTCTTGCCTGGAGAGTCCCAGGGACGGGGGGAGCCTAGTGGACTGCTGTCTATGGGGTCGCACAGAGGTGGACATGACTGAAGTGACTTAGCAGCAGCAGCAGCAGCAGCAGTCAGGTATCCTGTCCTACATCCTCAGCTGGGATTCATGTGATGTTTTCTTTTCATGATTATACTGAGGTTATTAGTTTTTGGGAGAAAGATGGCAGAGGTAGAGTGCTTGTCTCATCATAAGAGAACATATATCAGCACGAGTTATCACTGTTCTTACTAACTTGGTCCAGTTGGCTAAGGTAGTGTTTGGTTTTTCTCAGGAAAAGATACCCTGCTTCCCCATTATCAAGCTTACTTTTGGGGAAATAATTTCATGTGCAGCTCACACTTAAGGAGTGGGTAGTTTTAACTCAAAATATAAACATAAATAATTTTAAATTCTTCTGCAAGAAACATGTCTATCTCCAGTATTTTATACGTGTATTTATGTATATAATTTTGAATATATATCAGTGTAGACTATTGGGCATTTATCTTATACTGGGGACTATACCAACACTTAGGTAATTCCAATCGTTCCAGCTTAGGCCAGTGACAGCTCTTTCATTTGGTTCCTGTGTTCTTTTGCCATGTATCAATCATATTGGGATTTACTAATAACTATAATAATAAAGTGGAAGAGGAAATGGCAGAGAATCCTGACAAAGTACAGTCTATAGGATTTCAAAGAGTTGAACATGACCAAAGTGACTTAGCACATAATAATAAAAAATAAAAATTCTGCCTCACCAGCTCCTTTGTCTTTTTACCTAATGACAACACAGTGATTAGTATGTGCTAGGGGCAGTGATAATTTGCATACATTTAGTTGGTTAGTTCAGTCACTCATTACTGTCCCACTCTTTGTGACCCCATGGACTGCAGCACGCAGGCCTCCCTGTCCATCACCAACTCTAAGAGCTACTCAAACTCATGTCCATCAAAACTCTGCTGCCACCCAGCCATCTCATCCGCTGTCGTCCCCTTTTCCTCCCACCCTCAGTCTTTCCCAGCATCAGGTCTTTTCCAGTGAGTCAGTTCTTTGTATCAGGTGACCAAAGAATTGGAGTTTCAGCTTCAAAATCAGTCCTTCCAGCGAATATTCAGGACTTATCTCCTTTAGGATGGACTGGCTGGATCTCCTTGCAGTCCAAGGACTCACAAGAGTCTTCTCCAACACCACAGTTCAAAAGCATCAATTCTTCAGTGCTCATCTTTCTTTATAGTCCAACTCGCACATCCATACATGACCACTGGAAAAACCATAGCCTTGACTAGACTGACCTTTGTTGGCAAAGTAATGTCTCTGATTTTTAATATGCTGTCTAGTTTGGTCATAGTTTTTCTTTGAAACAACAAACATCTTTTAATTCCATGGCTACAGTCACCATCTCCAGTGATTTGAGAGCCTAAGAAAATTTCCATCATTTCCCCATCTATTTGCCATAAAGCGATGGGACCAGATGCCGTGATCTTTGCTTTTTGAATGTTGAGTTTTAAGCCAACTTTTTCACTCTCCTCTTTCACTTTCATCAAGAGGCTCTTTGGTTTTTCTTTGCTTTCTGCAATAAGGCTGGTGTCATCTATGAGATTATTGATATTTCTCCTGGCATTCTTGATACCAGCTTTTGCCTCCTCCAGGCCAGCGTTTCTCATGATGTACTCTGCATATAAGTTAAATAAGCTGAATGACAATATACAGCCTTGATGTACTCCTTCCCTGATTTGGAACCAGTCTATTGTTCCATGTCCAGTTCTAACTATTGCTTCCTGACCTGCATACAGATTTCTCAGGAAGCAGGACAGGTGGTCTGGTATTTCTGTCTCTTTAAGAATTTTCCATAATTTGTTGTGATCCATACAGTCAAAGGCTTTGGTGTAGTCAGTAAATCAATAAAATAGTCAGTAAAGGCTTTAGCATAGTCAACGAATCAGAAATAGATATTTTTCTGGAATTCTCTTGCTCTTTCTGAATTCCAACTGATTTTGGCAAATCAATCTCTGGCAATTTTCCTCTGCCTTTTCTAAATTCAGCTTGAACATCTGGAAGACCTCAGTTCATGTACTGTTGAAGACTGGCTTGGAGAACTTTGAGCATTACTTTGCTATTGTGTGAGATGAGTGCAATTGTGTGATAGTTTGGACGTTCTTTGGCATTGCCTTTCTTTGGAACTGGAACGAAATCTGACCTTTCCAGTCAGTCCTGTGGCCACTGCTGAGTTTTCCAAATTTGCTAACGTATTGAGTGTAGCACTTTCTTCAGCATCAACTTTTAGGATTTGAAATAGCTCAGGTTGGAATTTCATCACATCAACTAGCTTTGTTCATAGTGATGCTTAAATCCCACCTACTTCACACTCCAGTATGTCTGGCCTTAGGTAAGTGATCACACCATCATGGTTATCTGGGTGATTAAGATCTTTTTTTTTTTTTTTTTTTATAAAATTCTGCATATTTCTGCCACATCTTCTTAATATCTTCTGCTTCTGTTAGGGCCATATTGTTTATGTCCTTTATTGAGCCCATCTTTGTATGGAATGATCCCTTGGTTTCTCTAATTTTCTTGAAGAGATCTCTAGTCTTTCCCACCAAGAAAGACTAGAGATTGTTTTCATCTATTTCTTTGAGGAAGGCTTTCTTATCTCTCCTTGCTATTCTTTGGAACTCTGCATTCAAATGGGTCTGTCTTTCCTTTTCTCCTTTGCTTTTACCTTCTCTTCTTTTTCTCAGCTTTTTGTAAGTTCTCCTCAGACAGTCATTTTGCCTTTTTGCATTTGTTTTTCTTTGGGATGGTTATGCTCACTGCCTCATGTACAATGTTACAAACCTCTGTCCATAGTTCTTTAGGCACTCTGTCTATCAGATCTATTCACTTGAATCTATTTGTCACTTCCACTGTGTAATAGTAAGGCATCTGATTTAGGCCATACCTGAATGGTCTAGTGGTTTTCCCTACTTTCTTCAATTTAAGTCTGAATTTTGCAATGAAAATTTCTGTTATCTGAGCCACGCTCAGCTTCTGTTATTCTTTTTTCTGACTGTATAGAGCTTCTCCTTGAGAACTGTGTGGCCACAATAATAATACATTTCAAAAGCTTAGAAGGTGATTGTATTGGTAGTAGAGAAGTGGCGGCTAATGGAAGGTGGGAAACACAGATTCTGGAAAGGTGCACAGGAGGTGTCTGATACGCTCTTCTCGATCAGGTTCACATGCACTTCCAAAACATGTTGAAAACCTCGCATACACTTCTCTCCATTCTGATCATCATAGTTCAATCACTCCTTATTTCTTGCTTGAATTTGGGAAGAACCTATAACTGATGTTTCTGCTTTTAGTTCTACCTTTTTAAAAATCCATTCTCCATCAGAGAATATTTCCAAGACATATTTATTTATAAGAGACAGTTGAGCACTATGAAATATTACAGACTTTGGAGTGAGATTGGTATGGATTTGAAAATTTCTTCTACTCTCCCTTTGGTTTAAGCAAACTATTGAACATCACTGCTCTTCACCTTTCTTATGTGAAAATATTTACTAAGCAAAGGGTCATTGCAGATATCCTAAAAATAGCTAACCTCAATATTGTTACTCTGTTTACTGTGGGAAAAACACTAAAAGGATGTGTTCAGTCTGTCATCAAAATATCTCTGAGCTGGAGATTAATTGTAAATATGAAAACTGACATACACAAATTATGTGATTATTCAATATCACAAAGCTATCAAATGATAAAGCTAGGGTTCAAACAGGAATTTTAAACTCCAGAATCCATGCTTTTTAAAACCACACTGGCCAATTTCAGACTGAGAAAGTTATGGCACTAAGAATGGAATCTAAGTTTTATAATATTTCAAACTGTTTAGTATTATTTTCTAAAAAGGAAAAATAATTAAAACCCACTAGTTCATTGTCCAAAATACATAAAACATTGATAAATAGAAACAGCTCTTTATTATCATTATTTTTATAACCACTGTTATTTAACCTACTGTTTAATATTTTTGTAGACTCTGATCACATACTTTGACATGTAATTAAGAAACCATCTTAATCTCGCCTTGTTTTCATATTCAGACATTCAGTCTTTAGTTTTACCTTTCTCTGTCTGTTATGGATACACCTACACTCAGAAAGAGCTACATAAAGATGCATACAAAGTTCCTGCTGTCAGTCGCTAAGTCGTATCTGACTCTGTGTCACTCCATGGACGACAGCACTCCAGACTCCCCTGCACCTTACTGTCTCCTGGCGTTTGCTCGAGTTCATGTCCATGGAGTCCATAATGCTGTCTAACTATATCCTCCTCTGCCACTCGCTTCCCTTGATACATTTCTTATTCCAAAATTCAGCGATGTTTCATTGCTCTTTTGTCTCTGCTAATTCCTATGTTTGGAATAACTCGTGGCCCTTTTCAAGGCTACTTTTTGGGCTTCCTAGGTGACTCAGGTGGTAAAGAGTCGCGTCTACCTGCAATGCAGGAGAACCAGGTTCGATCCCTGGGCTGGGAAGATCCGTTGAAGAATGAAATGGTTATCCACTGCACTATTCTTACATGGAGAATCCCATGGACTGAGGAGCCTGGTGGACTAGGAGTTCATGGGGTCTCAGAGTTGGACAGGACTGAGCAACTAACATTTTCACTTTTCAAGATTGAATTATTCCTAATGTTTACATAATATTTTTAGGAAATATTTCTTCCTTCAAAGAATCTTCCTCAAACTTCACCTCATCCTTTTGTTTCTATATTCCATTTTCATAACATATTGCTCTATCTTGCATGCTTTCATCTGTCAGATTACCCTTTTAAACAGTAAGCTTCTTGAGCTCAAAGAATATGTTTTACATGTATGTTCCTCAAGGTTCATTACACAATATGTTAAAAGCCACAATTATTTCTAACCAGTAAATATACTGACATAATGAATCATTGTCTAAAATCTTAGCAAAATATTTTAATCTGAATTTAGCAACATTACCAAAAAAAAGAAAGAAAGAAATATCCTTTCCCTCTATTTTTCAAGATAGCAGTTTCAAATGCTTTTTATTATATTCAGCTTCTTATCAGTTTTCCTGGTTAGAAACATAGATGTCTATACAGTGTTCAGAATATATTTGGAATAATTCAAAATTGCAGTGATTCCTTTTTTCCAGTGCTAAACAAACCAATGGTTATATAAATTCTACTAAAATTGGACTACTTCATGGTTTACAAAGGGATGTGAATAGAAGAAAATCCACTTTTTACTCTACCTAGAAAGTAATATTTGACTGAAATATTTGATTTCATATCTTAGCTTTAACAATTCATGGTAGAAAGAATATGTACAAACACACACACATATCCATGCTTAATTTTATTGTTACTTTGTCACTCCTGGGCTGAAATTCAGTAAGTAGTCTTATTTGAACAAATCAGTGCTAATATCTACAGAAAGGATGATAGAATTCAAAGAGTGAATAATCTGTTATGAAGTTCTTTGTAATTACTTATACATTGATTTGTTTAAAAGTGAAACCAATCTGGGAGATGCTAGTCTTTGTGATACAATTAAAATCATCATTTAAAAAGGCTTCAGATTTTTCTGAGGAAGGCAACAAATATTAGGATAAAATATCATTAGAGAAGTGAACAAAAGATCGATGTTGATAAATACGCTAACTGTGTTCTAACAACTTTAGAAAAAACATTACCATTGGTAACTGGAATTCAAAATAAGGAATTAACTTGAAAGTATGCTATCGTTAATACAAATATGTACCATCACTAAATGCCTAGACTGTGATAAAATTCTCCATGGAGTAGTGAATAAGAGCTGAAACAATTAAACAAACCTCAATATATCACAATGGACTAACTCATCAAGAGTGAATGGGAGGGAAACACATTTCTTTCTATAAGCACAGTGATCATATATTTGACTGTGATTCTTTTCTAAAGGGAACATTGTCTCCCTTCGATTTAATACACCAAATGGATTAATCACTATTAAAAATCCAGTTTGGAACTCCTCAGTTGGAGATATTTATATTCTTTTCTTTCTTTGTTTATTTCCCCAGTGGAGTCAGGATTATATATGAAAAATATATAACACTCTGTCACTGAGTAGAAATAGGGAATTCATTTTAGAATTTAAAGGATCACAAAAACTTGCATAATTAGTTTAACTGTATGAGAAAACAATTTTCATCAAAAATTAATTTAACATTCTTCAGTCTCTTTAATTAGTTATGTAGTGCACATTATTAATAAATGCAACATTTTACATTTCCAGATAAAAATTCATTTTAATATTTTAACAGCTCATTAGAAAAATTACCACTAATAAACTGACTGAACAAATTATTGCAAATTGTTCCACAATTTTATTTAAAAAGACTTCTTGATTCAGGTAAATAATTCTGTAATAATGGTGTTTGGCCTAGTTAAACTCTCTCTTAATTGAGTCATTAAATTTTCCTTAGAAATATAAGACAAAAATTGGGCAAAAGAAGTCCAATTTTTACTTGAAATCATGTTTTAATTTTGAAAAATTTTGCTATTATTGATATAAAATCTATTCCTATATTAAAAATGTAAAAGTACTTGAAACTGGATTAATTGCTAGTTTAAAATTAGGATATACTTCTAGTATCGTTTCTAATTCTTATTCATAATGAATATATAACCATAAGTTTGATTTGTTCCATACACTGATGCCCAACTTAGAAAAGTAAAGTGGTTTCATTTCAGAACTGAGTATGAATTGGGATGACTTCTGAAACATTCGCATATTTGTTTGAGAATCTTTGGAGTTGGTGATGGACAGGGAAGCCTGGGGTGCTGCAGTCCACGGGGGTTGCAATGAGTTGGACACGACTGAGCGACTGACCTGAACTGGACTGAATGTATTATGCAATGCAGATTATGTATAACATTTTCAGAAAAACTATAGCTTGTTTTCAATGATTAAAAAAAGAAAACAGAGTTACATAAGAGTATATTAGGTATGAAGCAACATAATACATGAGCAGTTTTTCTAAAGAGTTGGCTAAAAACTAAAAATTTATACTTAGAATTATGTTCTAAAATATATTCAGTTAAATAAATCTCACTAAGGCATAGAGAAGTTTAATTTTGGTTTAAAATGCTCTAAAGATTATAAGGAAAAAAAAAAAACTTGTCTTGAATCAACCCACACACTCTGCATGTTTTCTTCTATAAGAGCTAACAAAATTTAAAGATTCAAAATAAGGTCATTTTATTGTCCTAATGATGATGATTCCAAGTCTCCCCCGTATGTCTTTCCTCTATGGTGTTCCCCTGTGATCACAAGACTAAGATCTTCAGATGTGGTTACACCATTGAAGACATCACAACAACCCCTGATCCGCAGAGAGGGGAAGGAAGTGTGTGGTCAGCCTGTTAAATGCGCTGCTGCCAGGATTACATGAGTTATCAGCTGGGATCCTGCTCCCCAGCCAGGAACTGCTAAACGCTAGAGGTATCTCTATAGACCACGTCTATCGCAGGAAAGGTCACACTCACTGATATCTTACCCTCCAACAGAAATCATCATCTTGGCTATCTAATCCAGATGCCAATTCTAAAGCAACATGCAAAGCTGATAGGATCAGAGGAAGACCTTCTCCTCAGTGTTCCTGTCAGAGTGGGCTTTCCATATTGAAGCTCGTTAACATTACTGTTCGTTTTCCACAAAGAGCTTTGCACTTGCATCCACAGCTGCTTATCATTTTTACCCAAACTGTGTGTGGTGCTGACTGAGGAGCCTCGAACACTGGACCAATACCTGCCCAGTAGTTGACTCCCTGGGGACTTTGGGATTGTCTCCTTTGAAGTATCCTTCTTCAGTGTCACCTCAGACAACAGAAAATTTAAATAATTTTAAACCAGAGTAAAAGTTAAAGTGCCTATATATATATATTTTTTTTTCTTTTCCTTGTCAGAAGAACCCTCGTATTTGCTCCTACCTTTTAAATAAAATATTCCAGTGGATATGGGGAAATAGTTGAATGAATTTCTCTTCTTATTCAGTTCACTTCCTGAGCATAAAATCCTGCCCTCACACTTTTTCTAGAATCGGTGCTCCACTGCCATGGTACACACATATGCACCCAAACCAAACCAACAAAAAAAAGCCACCTTGGAGATTCCAGTCAGAATAGTGAGGAACCACTTCACAGGGACTTTAAAATGGAAATGGGTGATCATTTTCAATGTGCAGTTTTTCTTTTATGGTGACAATTATTAAATATTATGATAATATAAAATAAAAATTGTACCTCACCAGATGCCTTGATTCATTTTAGCTAAGCATAACACAGTGATCAGTGTGAGTTAGAGACAGACATCATTTATATAGTTTCACTTAGATTTGGCTCCATTTTACATAGGAAACAAAATAAGGCAGGAAAGGAAAATAATCCTGTCCGAAAGTAAGGAAATCGAAAGCTTAGTAGACCATTGCCTTGGCGGATGAGGAATTATAAATTTGGAACTATATTAATCTTCTTAGTGTTTTAATGTCCATTCTATAAAATAATTTAAATAAATCAGGGGGAAAGTACCTTAAAAACCTGAGTTCTTCAAAAAGCAAAACAAACATGGGCTGAAGCAGAAGCAATTCTAAGAGGCTATTTTACAGAGATAAACAACTACAATAAGAAAGGAGTAGGAGCTCAATCTAACATTACACCTCAGTGGCCTAGAAGAGAAAAAAAAAGAAACAAAGCCCAAACTTAGAAAGAAGGAACAGTTGAAAAGAGCGAGGATAGATAAAAAGAATATAAGTGTGGTCGAAAATGTCAATGCAATGAAGATAGTTTTCTTTCCAAAGATAAAATAGGCAATATTTAGCTAGACTTCCCAAGATAAAAGAGAGATGACTCAAGTAAATAAAATGTGAAATAAATGAGGAAATATTACAATCTATACCACAGAAGTGCTAAGGATTATAAGAGACTGCTACAAAGAATTATTTGCCAACAAATTGTACAATCCAGAAAATGGATAAATTTTTATAAATGGAAAATCTGAACAGACTATTAACAGCTAAAGGGATTAAATCAGTCATCAGAAAGCTCTCAACACTTCTGTGTCCTGGAAAATCACAGGAACAAATAGTTTTACTAGTGAATTCTACCAAAATTTCAAAGAAGGCTAGTACCAATCCTTCTCAAAATCTTTCAAGAAATTTAAGATAAGGTTACTCTTCAAAATTAGTTTTACAAAGCTGGCATTACCCTGGTCCTAAAAACAAACAAGGAAAACTAAAAGAAAATTACAGGGCAATATTCCTGATTAACATAGATGCAAAACTACTCAAGAAAATCCCAGCAAACTGAATACAAACGTGCATTTTCAAAACTCACACGTAGTGATCACATGGATTCACTGCAGAAATGGGAGTGTTGTTCAAATCCACAAAACAATCAGTGTGCTATACCATGGTGACAAACTGAAGAATAACAACCATATGATCATCTCAATACACACAGAAAAAGTATTTGAAAATTCTTTCCCTATAAACCTCTTAAAAACTGAGCATTGAGTGAATATACCTCAGCATAATAAAGTTTGTATATGACAAACCCACAACTAACATCATATTCAATAATGAAAGCTGAAGGCCTTTTCTCTAAGATCAGGAACAAGATAAGGGTGCTCACCTCACCATTTTATTTAACCAGAACTTGTTTACAGGAAAAATGAATAAAATACTTTATTCTGTTTGCAGAAGATATAGTACTGTATTAAAAACTACAGTCCACCAAAAAAAAAAATTGTGTGAAATTTATCAATTCAGTAAAGTTGCTGGTACAAAAATGAAGACACATAAATCAATTTGTTTTATACAATATAAATGAACTATCAGAGAGATTATAAAAATAATCAACTGAATCAAAAATAATAAAATACTCAGGAATAAATTTAAACAAGGAGGTAAAGATCTGTGCAGTAAAAACTGCAAAACATTGATGAAAAAAATTGAAGGAGGCACAAAGTGGAAAATATGCAGTGTTGATAGATTAAAAGAATTAAAATTGTCAATATATCAATATTATCCAAAGTGATCTACAGATTCACTGCAATACTTATCAGAATTTCAAATAACAGTTTTCCTCGAACTAGAATAAACAATTCTAAAACTGTATGGAATCACAAAGACCCCGAGTAGGGTCAAAACAATATTTGCAAAGAAGAACAAAGCTGGAGGCATCACACTTCCTGATATCAAACTATATTACAAAGCTATAGTGATCAAAACAGTATGTTTTTACATTAAAAAAATAGACCAATGGAGCAGGGTAGAGAGAGAGCCCCAAACAAACATGTGCATCTATGGTCAGTTATGACAAAGATTCCAAGAATATACAATAGAGAAACAATAGTCTCTTTAATATAAGTTTTGAGACCACTAGAGAGCCACATGCACAAAAATGAAACTGGAAGCTTGTCTTACACCATGCACAAAGATCAGCTGAAAATGGATTAAATACTTAAATATAAAACTTGAAACCATAAAATTCCTAAAGGGTGGTGGTGGGGGAAACCTTAGGCAATAAATTCCTAAACTTCATTGTCTGCAATGATTTTCAGGATTTGAGACCAAAAGCAATAACAAACAAGTTGGTCTACATAAAACTAAAAAGCTTTTTAAACAGCAAAGAAAATCACCAAGAATATGAAAAGGTAATGTAAATAGTGGGAGAAAATATTTGCAAGTCACAGATTGTAAGGGGTTAACATCCAAAATATGTAAAGAGCTCATACAACTCTATAGCAAAACAAAACAAAAACACAATTAATTCAAATTAAAATTGGGCAGAGAAACTGAATAGACATTTTTCCAAGGTATAAAGATGAACAACAGATAGACACAAAAAAACTGCTCAGTATCACTAATAATCAATGGAATTGAAATCAATACTACAATGAGTTATCACCTCAGGCCAGTTAGAATGACTATCATCGAGAAGATGAGAGTTAACACATGTTAGTGAAGATGTGGACTCTTGTGCATTGTGGATAAGAATGTAAATTGGTGTAGTCACTGTGGACAATCATATGGAGATTCCTCAAGCTATTAAAAAAAGAATTACCATATATTCTAGCAATCCCATGTCTAGATGTACAGTTGACCATTGAACAGTGCTGGAGTTAGGGTGCCAACTCCTGTGCAGTTGAAAATCCCACTATAACTTTACAGTTGGCTATCACAGTTCAAGGTTTGACATACAAGCAAACATGGATCCTGCAGTAATGTAATATGTATTTATGGAAAAGAGGGGAAAAATCCACATTTACAACCTATGAAGTTCAAATTCATGTTTAAGTTTCAACTGTATGTCCCAGGGAAATGAAAACAAGATAGCACAGAGATATCCATTTTCACTTCAGCATTAAATACTATAGTCAAGACATTGAAAGAGCCTAGTCTTCATCAATGATGAATGTATACAAAAATATGTCATACATATACCAAATGTTTTTTAACCTTTAGATACAAAAAAATCCCTGCATTTGCAACAGCATGGATGTGCTTTCAGGACATTGTGTTAGTGGCTCAGTTGTGTCTGACTCTTTGTGACCCCAGGGTCTGTCCATGGAATTTTCCAGGCAAGAAAACTGGAGTCGATTGCCATTCCCTTCTCCAGGGGATCTTCCCGGCCCATGGACTGTTCCAGAATCTCCTGCACTGCAGGTTGATTTTTACTGTCTGAGCTACCAGAGACTTTCAGGGCATTATGCTAAGTTAAATAAGAAATATAAGAGAAAGACAAATTTCATGGTGTCACTTATACATGGAAACTTTAAAAATGTACACTCATGGAAACACATAGTAGGATATTGGTTGCCATGGGCTAGGGGAGATGGTGGAGATAAAAATCAAGAGAAGTTGGCAAAAGGGGGAATAAAGCTATGTGGCATTGATTATTAAAGCATTAATTTTTAATGTAAATACATGATTTTACTTTTGTAAATCATAACAAGTTCATTATATTGATTATATATCTACCTTGTGATATGGTCAATATATTGCCCAACTAACTTTCAAAACAATTTAGCAGCTAAGACAATAAATATGATCTAATACAATTACATAAAAATACAGTGGAGGGACTGATGTTGAAGCTGAAACTCCAGTACTTTGGCCACCTGATGCAACGAGCTGACTCATTTGAAAAGACCCTGATGCTGGGAAAGATTGAGGGCAGGAGGATAAGGGGACGACAGAGGATAAGATGGTTGGATGGCATCACCGACTCAATGGACATGGGTTTGAGTGGACTCCAGAAGTTGATGATAGACACGGAGGCCTGGCGTGCTGCGGTTCATGGGGTCACAAAGATTTAGACACAACTGAGCGACTGACCTGAACTGAATACAGTTACATTTGAGATACATAGAATAGGTTGGAGGATGAATGCATTTCACTTAATAGATAATTAAAACCTACTGTATAAATATTAACATTATTCTGCTAGTGGTTGGGACGAAGGATGCAACAGGTCAAAGGATGCTTTTGAAATATAATAAGATTGCATTTCCTAATATCAGACAAGAGATAGATCTAAGAATTTGTTTCTAATTCCGGCATTTAAACCCAGCTTTAGTCTTTGAAATGCTAAAATGTCTGAGTGTTATGTTGACTCAGTTGCTTTGCTGGACTCTGGTGCTTAGAGGGAATAGAAGTCTTAATGGGATGCTACCAAAGTCATAATGCATAACTTGCTTTCATCAGCAGACTGTCAAGATGGGAAGCATAGGCTTGAAAAATACAAATGTGCTGTGTCATCATCAGAAAAGAGTTTTAGTTGCTGAACCTGAGGTTTTGCACCCCACACATTACTTTAGGGAGTTTTGTTGGCCTTTTGACCTGTCACAACTAATAAAAATTTTTCCTGTTAAGTGGTACTGGTCCGAAACTTTTTGCGGAAATGGCATACAAGGACCACTCATATTAACATTTTATGTTTTCCTCTCAACATCAGTGGGAAATGGGGTAAACTATAGTGGAAGTTTGCTATATCAAATACAGCACAGATCTGCTAAGAAAAGAAAAGCATTTTACATTCTATAACCTGAAGAACTCAGGTAGAAAATTATCACCAGGTTTTCCAGCAGGAATCTAAGTAAAGCAAAGAATACACATCCATACCAACTTATTTATTTTATTGGAGCAACTTTCAACCACAGCTCTTTTAAAAGCACTTGGCAGATCGTATCTAAAGAAGTTCTAATTTCTCCTGTTGCTATTAGTGAATCAAACACTAAATAACTTTCACTAACTCTCTTAAAATAGGGATGGAAACATTGGGAAAGTTTGAAAGAAATTGGTCTGCCTTGTTTCTCATTTCTTCAACTTCCGTTCTGGTGAAGGAAGACAAAAACTGGCCTTATGAAGTCCTGTGGGGTTTTTTGTTACATGTAGTAGAGTCTTACTATTGTTATTTATTAAATACAGGAAAACATACTATAGAGATGGATTCGAAGGACACTGATAGGAAAAAAAGAAAATTTCATTGTCTATATAATGCAATCCTTAAACATTCTATAATTATGTTTTATAGAATTATCACCCATAGTTTTATATATATATATATATATATATATATATACACATACATATACACACACACACACACACACACAAGAATATAAAATTTATGAAGATGAGAAGAACAGCTGTCTGGATTATTTGTCTAGTCTCAGGATTTTGCACAGGGCCAGTGGATTATAGGAGCTCAAATAATATTTATAAAATGCTTGAAAGAAAGTTTCCTATGGCATTACTTTAAATACTTTTACATTTTGTGTTATATTTCATTAACTTAGAACTCATGAATTGGCCTCACACTCCAGAAGCCAATTTTCTACTTCCTATTCATTGCAGGAGAAATTCAAGAGTCGGTTATTATAGCTACACGGAAGGTAACATCTTTCCTTAACAATGCCACATTTTGAGATGTCTGATTGTAGAATATTTCCTTGGAAAGACTGAGTAGAGGCTTTTGTACAATCTCAAAATTTTTTTTTGCCAGCCTAAATAATCCTCATCGCTTCTTGGCCTTTCGGCTAAGATCAAGTGTAGATAGTCACCACTTATGTGTCTGGTTAGTCTACTGATGTTCTGTGTGTATCTAGAGCAATTGTCTGTTATGCGTCTATCCGACTCTTGCTTTATTCGATTGTAGACATGTTATGGCTGTGATTATTGAGCATACAAGATCTGAAAGATTATACCTTCTTAGTTTACTTTCATAAAACAAAAATAATACTTTTATTTTATGGATTTACCCTTGCCACTTTTGTTTGTTTCTTTAAATCAGTTAACATTTATGGTTAATATTTTTCACAAATTTAATAAGGGAAAGATACATGCATTTCTCTCAGTTTAAATAAAATGGTTTCATTGGTGTCCAACAAAAGGTCTGATTTTCAAGGCACTTAGAATGATTCTTACTTGACAATTAAGACTACTTCACAGCTAAAGTCTAGTTTGAAAAAATTGAAATATAATGAGTTTATCTTGGTATTATTGCTTTCCATGTTTCAGGCTGCAAGTCATCTGTTTTCTTTACAACATGTAATTATGAAACTTATTTTAAACCTATTAATGACAACATTAGGAGAAGGCAATGGCACCTCAGTCCAGGACTCTTGCCTGGAAAATCCCATGGATGGAGGAGCCTGGTGGGCTGCAGTCCATGGGGTCGCTGAGAGTTGGACACGACTCAGTGACTTCACTTTCACTTTTCACTTTCATGCATGGGAGAGGGAAATGGCAACCCACTCCAGTGTTCTTGCCTGGAGAATCCCAGGGACGGGGAGCCTGGTGGGCTGCCGTCTATGGGGTCGCACAGAGTCGGACACGACTGAAGTGACTCAGCAGCAGCAGCAACAGCAATGACAGCATTAGCAGCCTTAAAGCTGAGCGTGCTGCCTAGGACAGAGTTATTGGAGAATAGAGTTTGCCATTTTACACTGTTAGGTAACACGTTTCTTAGCGTTTTTGACATGTATGTATCAATGGCATGTAGACTGTAGTAATGAGAAAGCCTTGCTACTGATTTATAATATTTATTACAGGTGAAGCTGACTTGTCAAAGCAGAACCAGTACTTGTATTTATCATTATTACAAATTACAACTTAAATATATCACTATAAACATTTAAAGAAAAAAACAGAAATTCATAGAAGAACTCCATTTTGAAGCTTCAAAAGAAGAGAGATAATATAATGATAGATGTTGCTTCCATCCTTAATCCAGGGCAATGTTACATTTGATATATATTTTGTAGACTTTAGAAAGATAGTTTATCCTTGTTATTATTCTTGTAGCTATTAAAGAATATATGCAAAATAATATATTAAATAGTAACATATTCTCAAACTGGTTTCTCAATCAAGAGATTTGAAATATCTGTATGACAATGAAAACTGGAAAAATTAAACCAAAAAAATCAAAACTAGTAAATTAATGAGATGTAATTATTTTTAATTGAACTCTGACTCGAATTCTAAACCTCAAAATGGTGAGAGAAGAAAAAAGTTTTCTTTAATTTGAAATCTAGAATGTTTCTCTTTTAAAGGGATATAGACTTCCAGAAACAACAACAAAATGCTTACTTGGTTTGAAGGTTGTGTATGTGTGTGGTAGAGGAAGTCTTGTCCACCTGTGTGCTTACAGATCTCTTTAGCATTTTCACATTGTGCTTTTAAATCCAACAGCCAACACTTGCAAGGAAAGCCAACAATACCTGAGATTTGCATTGCCCTGCAAAGAACCTTGGAGAAGGCAATGGCACCCTACTCCAGTGCTCTTGCCTGGAAAATCCCATGGATGGAGGAGCCTGGTGGGCTGCAGTCCATGGGGTCTCTGAGAGTTAGACATGACTCACTGACTTCACTTTCATTTTCACTTTCATGCATTGGACAAGGAAATGGCAACCCACTCCAGTGTTCTTGCCTGGAGAATACCAGGGACAGGGGAGACTGGTGGGCTGCTGTCTATGGGATCGCACAGAGTCGGATACGACTGAAGTGACTTAGCAGCAGCAGCAGCAGCAAAGAGCCTTAGCAAATGGCTCCCAGCCCAGAAGTAGAAACAACTCCAGCATCCTTGCCCCTAGTCCAGCCTGCTCTGAGGTAAGACTGTCTTCAAAATGTTTTGTGGAGTTGAGCCTAAATTGCCCTTCATAGGACTTTCTCTGATGTCAAGTATTTGCTTGGTTTCCTCCTCTTCCTGGTCTCTCTTCACCACTCCTTACTCTTTTTTCTTCCTTGGCAGCACTTCCTAATAAATTATCTTCATATGTATCCTCATCTTAGGGTTTGCTTTTGGTGAGTCCTGGTTAAGACACAGTGATACTTATTAACCTTACCCTCTGCCTTCTATGCAACACAGGGCTGTACTTGCTGGCCTCCTTTTGTTGGGCAGTAGCCAAGTTGCTGCAGAGAAGGCAATGGCCCCCCACTCCAGAACTCTTGCCTGGAAAATCCCATGGATGGAGGAGCCTGGTGGGCTGCAGTCCCTGGGGGTTCTGGAGTCGGACACGACTCAGGGACTTCACGTTCACTTTTCACTTTCATGCATTGGAGAAGGAAATGGCAACCCACTCCAGTATTCTTACCTGCAGAATCCCAGGGCTGGTGGGCTGCCATCTATGGGGTAGCACAGAGGTGGACATGACTGAAGCGACTTAGCAGCAGCCAAGTTGCTGGCTCTGGGAAAGGTGATGTATGGCACTTCTGGTTGAGCATTGCATTCCCCAGATTAAACCCTTTAGAGCTCTGCTATGGTGACCATGAATGTTCCAATTAGTGACTATTCTCAGCCTGGGAGAAATATCAATAGCCTTAGATATGCAGATCATACCACCCTTACGGCAGACAGTGAAGAAAAACTAAAGAGCCTCTTGATGAAAGTGAAAGACGAGAGTGAAAAAGTTGGCTAAAAGCTCAATATTCAGAAAATGAAGATCATGGCATCTGGTCCTATCACTTCATGGCAAATAGATGAGGAGACAGTGGAAACAGTAGAAACAGTGTCAGACTTTATTTTGGGGGGCTCCAAAATCACTGCAGATAGTGACTGCTGCCATGAAATTAAAAGATGCTTGCTCCTTTGAAGAAAAGTTATGACCAAGCTAGCATATTAAAAAGCAAAGACATTACTTAACCAACAAAGGTCCATCTAGTCAAAGCTATGATTTTTCCAGTAGTCATGTATGGATGTGAGATTGAACCATACAGAAAGGTGAGTATCCAAGAATTAATACTTTTGAATTGTAGTGTTCAAGAAGACTCTTGAGAGTCCCTTGGACTGCAAGGAGATCCAACCAGTCCATTCTAAAGGAGATCAGTCCTGGGTGTTCATTGGAAGGACTGATGCTGAAGCTGAAATTCTAGTACTTTGGCCATCTGATGCAAAGAACTGACTCATCTGAAAAACCCTGATGCTGGGAAAGCCAGAAGGAGGAAGAAGAAGGGGTCGGCAGAGGATGAGATGGTTGGATAGCATCACCAACTCAACGGACATGAGTTTGAGTAAACTCCACGAACTGGTGATGTCCAGGGAGGCCTGATGTGCTGCAGTCCGTAGGGTCGCAAAGAGTCAGACACAACTGAGCGACTGAACTGAACTGATAGTGCTTATGTTCTTGACCTATATGTCAAAACTCTGTGACATAATTCATATCATGATAATGCACAGATGATATTTGGACAGGTATCTCTGAATGAGACCTAGTTCTCCAAATGAATAGTAACTCAACTCTTGTGTCTGCCTGAAACTTGGGGTATGTTTGTGTATGTGTATATATGAGAAAGCAGGAGCGGGAGTGGGCCAGTGAATGAGAATTCATTCACATTTTGCATGCAAGATTTTAATAAGGAATAGGAAAGAAAATGTAAGTTCAAGAAACAAGATGCTAGTCCCCACTCTTTGCTTAGATGTTTACTCCATAGGGCATACAGAAAGTCGGAGTTCCATAATTCAGATGAGTGTCAAACCACCTGATTGTATATTGGAAATGATCTGGTATCCAAAGAAAACAAGGAAATTCACACAAATTAGTGTTATTTTTCCTTAGAAATCACTTGTGGGTAGGAGGCACATGCTGGTGCTCTAAAAGGCTTGCTTGCTTATTTCTTGTGCTTTGCTTACCAGGGGTGCAACAAGGTTTATATTCTGATATTCAAGTCAAGCACAATGGCTCTATCAGGTGATGGAGGAAACACAGCTCCAAAATGTCTTACTTTGTTTCTCTAAAGAGTTGTTGAAACATTCAGTAAATGTACACAGAATGATTCCAAGGTTTATTTATGTTTTCCAGGCTTTGCTCCTCCAAATGCAAAGATGTCATCAAAAGCCTTTAATATTAGTTATTCATAGAATTTCTGTAGAAGGAGCTTATTTCCAACTTCACTTTTATTGGATGTAATTCCATTTCCATTAAGCTCTCAGTGTACGTGTTTGTCAATTTTCAACACCAGTGCAGATTTAATTAAATAATCTTAAATACATGTACTTAAAAGTCAAATGAAGAAATTAAGATCCAGTTGTTCACCTGCAACTGTTTAATTTATGCTGGCTATTTAATTGAAAGTCAATAACCGGGAAAGAAAAAGCATATTCATTTGAGATTATATTAGAAACTGTAAAGCATAATCAATTGCATGATTCACAAGTGTATCTATTTATTTGAATTTAAAGTAACAATTTGTCCTTTTCAAATATGTTTATCAAATATATATACCATTTTAAAGTAGTGTTAAAATTACTAATATTCTTATACATTTGAAAACTATAGTAAATTTAAGCTTCCAAGGGCTAAACTTATTAATGCTGCACATATTTCAGCTTTACTTTAGTTATATTTTATTGTGATGTATATAAAAATATGTTTAAAATCACATTTATTTTAACATCATATTAAAGAGATAACTACAATTATGCTTTAAGCATGAGATCTTTACTTACATCCATATGAAAACTCTATATAAGCCTTGTGTTTAGTAACGATGATATATAATTTAGTTGACTCTTATTTTTCATAGCTATCATTCCTGCATATATTTGTGCCCAGTGGAAGACATAGTAATAAGACATTTTCATTGATTACAAATTTAAAGGAGATTTATTTAACAGGGAAGGAGATTCTTACATTTACTTGTTACTATACTAACTGTAGATTTACTGTGTGACTTTGAGGAAGTTGCTTAGCTTCTTGGTGTCTCAGTTCCTCTACTAACAAACTACTGTAGCAGTCAGGCAGAGTACATAATTATTTATTTTTATTTGAGATGATTTTCTGAAATAATGGAGAAGAAACAAGGTAATGAATACTTAAAGGTTAAAAAAGAACCTAAAAGGGTCTTTATCATGTATGTGAAGCAGATCAGGGAAGTGAAACTCTGTAGAAGAAACCAAGATGTCATTTTTTGTATAGAGCTTTGGGTAAGAATTTTAATTTCCTTAAGTATCAGTTTCCTCCATTGTAAATTAGGAATGATTATATTTTTTTCCCTCATAGATCTGTTTCAATGAATAAAAATAATTACACTTTGGAATTCCTTATAATTTATAAAGTAATATATATGTGCTCTTTGGATCTTCCTGGTGGCTCAGTGGTAAAGAATCCTACCAATGCAAGAGACAAAAGAGATGCAGGTTCTATCCCTCGGTTGGGAAGATCCCCTGGAGAAGGAAATGGCAACAACTCCAGTATTTTTTTTAAATATAAATTTATTTATTTTAATTGGAGGTTAATTGCTTTACAATATTGTACTGGTTTTGCAATACATCAGCATGAATCCGCCACAGGTATACACGTTTCTGTCAAAAAACATGTCTACTGTTTGATGAGTTTATATACCACCTCAGGAGGCTTAGTGGTAAAGAATTCGCCTGCCAATTCAGGAGATGCAGGAGACATAGGTTTGATCCCTGGGTAGGGAAGACGCCTTGAAAGAGGCAAGGGCAGACTACTCCAGTGTTCTTGCTTGGAAACTCTTGGACAGAGGAGCCTGGAAGGTTGTAGTCCGTGGGGTCTCAGAGTCAGACCAGCCTGAGTGACGCACTGACTGAGTACGTATCGGAACGTTATTACTCTTCCCAGGTGGTGTCCGTGGTGCAGAATCTGCCTGCCGGCGTAGGAGACTTCAGGGACGTGGGTTTGCTCCTGGGTTGGGGGATTCCCTAGAGAAGGAAATGGTGCCCACTTCAGTATTCTTGCGGAGAGAATCCCATGCACAGGGAAGCCTCGAGAGTTATAGTCCGTGGGATCACAGAGTGTTGAACACTACTTGGCGTCTGAGCACTTGGAGCTTGTAAGAATCTTACCTTCTAGAACTATTACAGTCAAGCGGTTGTGTCTTGCTATGCTTATTAAATATAAACTTTATCTTCTGACAACTTTAGCAATATAGCCAGTGTCATACTCATTGGTATCTCAAATTTCAATTAATTGTATATTCCAAAATTTCAAACGGTTTACTTAGGAAGGAAAGATAATTATTCTGAGAATAAAAGCTAGCAAAATCACAGTTAATATATTTTTGTTGCATTCTGATTAATTGTACTTTATAGTTTCACAAACACAAGAAAGCAGAAAACATTAGGGCCACATCTTACATTTGTCTGTGGGGTTAAGTGGCATATTTGATGAGTCTTAACAACTGAAGAAATGATGCTTTTGAACTGTGGTGTCGGAGAAGACTCTTGAGAGTCCCTTGGACTGCAAGGAGATCCAACCAGTCCATTCTGAAGGAGATCAACCCTGGGATTTCTTTGGAAGGAATGATGCTAAAGCTGAAACTCCAGTACTCTGGCCACCTCATGCGAAGAGTTGACTCATTGGAAAAGACTCTGATGCTGGGAGGGATTGGGGGCAGGAGGAGAAGGGGACGACAGAGGATGAGATGGCTGGATGGCATCATGGACTCTATGGACATGAGTCTGAGTGAACTCCGGGACTTGGTGATGGACAGGGAGGCCTGGTGTGCTGCGATTCATGGGGTTGCGAAGAGTCGGACACGACTGAGCGAATGAATTGAATTGAACTGAACAACCATATTTCTCTTCTGGGAGGACACAGGGAATATTTTGGGAAAACAAATCAGGAAATACTTTATGATGTTTTGTAGTTTACACTTTCTAAAAGTTTTCTTTAACACATTTTCCTCATTATTCTTTTAAAAAGGTAGACTTATTTTGGGAAAAAAATGATATTATTTATTTTGAGATTCTTATTTTCTTATCAACTTTCTAACATTTTGACTTATTAGTAGAATTAGTAGATTAAATGTCCTTAGTGAAATTAAATTTGCGGTGCACTTTTTCATGGGTGGAGTGCATTTGTTCTAATATCTTGATTATATGTTAGTAAGAGCATTGTAGGGATTTTCAGTTAAAATGGTGGATTGTATGCTGGTATCTATTTTCACAGTATAACAAAATCCTGGAAAAAAATGTTAGAGGGATTGTTTTAAGGATGTGAAACTCCAAGGGTGGAGAAAACTAGAAGGCAGAGAAGAGCAATAAAGTTGGAAGCTAGACTGTAGATGGAATAGTGGTAAATGAATGAACAGACCTGAATTATCTGACCTGAGAAATCCAAATTCTTAATCACTAGTGGTGCAAACTGAGAAAAACTCTGAGTCTCATTATGGAATTCCTCTTGGCCTCAGGAATTGGAACATCAGGTCCTGCTGGGAGTTAAGGTGAATGGAAGGGATGGCTACAATGAGGACGAGTAGCTGTAAGTAGTTTAAGAGGCAGTGTGAAGGCTAGAGATCCTTCACACTACACAGCCTAGTCATAGCCTCTTCCAGAGGGAAACCAGTTCATTTTCTGGAGAAGTTAAAAGAGTGAGACCAACCTGAGAAAAAACAGGTATCCTTGGGAGCAAGGTTATCACAAAGAAAACCTTAGTGGGTGTGGTGATTAAGTAACAAATAACACAGTTTCTGTTGAAAAACAGAATCTCTTTCAATATTTGACTCTCCATATTTGGGCAGTCAGATCTTTTCAAGTTGGAAATTAAAAGTGGGTCAGTCTGATATCAAAATACAAAGCGTTTGCTGTCAGAGTTTTTATCCTGCAATAAAGTTCGTAGCTGACAGGACCCAGTCACATGCTGAAAGTTATCAATCATCTTTTACACCCCTACTCCCAAATGTAAGGAGATATTAAAGCGAAGTGAAGTCGCTCAGTCGTGTCCGACTCTTTGCGACCCCGTGAACTGTAGCCCACCGGGCTCCTCTGTCCTTGGGATTCTCCAGGCAAGAATACTGGAGTGGGTTGCCATTTTCTTCTCCAGTGGAACTTCATGACTCAGGGATCGAACCCAGGTCTCCCGCATTGCAGGTAGATGCTTTAACCTCTGAGCCACCAGGGAAGCCTAAGGAGATATTAAAAGTTGAGGGAAACTGAAGAACGCCTGCGTGTGTGTGTGTGTGTGTGTGTGTGTGTGTGAGAGAGAGAGAGAGAGAGAGAGAGAGAGAGAGACAGACAGACAGAGAGACAGAGAGACAGAGAGACAGAGAGAGACAGAGAGACAGAGAGAGACAGAGAGAGAGAGAGAAACCAATTTGGGACCACTGGTTTCCAGTCCAGGCAAAGGAACTTAGAAGTCTCTACTCTGCCCTAAACACAAGTAACAAGTTGAACAAAGTGATAAACCAACAGTCCTTCTTAGAACTGTCAGAGAAGTGGTGGAGTCACTGGGTAAACTGCTGATGCCAAAACTGGAGAGGCAGATGGATAAAGAGAACCTTAATTTATTGGAGTAGCAACTCACATGTAGACCCAGTGTTGGAGTTCAGTTCAGTTCAGTCACTCAGTCATGTCCAACCCTTTGTGACCCCATGAATTGCAGCATGCCAGGCCTCCCTGTCCATCACCAACTCCCAAAGTTCACTCAAACTCATGTCAATCGAGTCGGTGATACCATCCAGCCATCTCATCCTCTGTCTTCCCCTTCTCTTTCTGCTCCCAATCCCTCCCAGCATCGGGGTCTTTTCTAGTGAGTCAACTCTTTACATGAGGTGGCCAAAGTATTGGAGTTTCAGCTTCAGCATCAATCTTTCCAATGAATAACCAGGACTGATCTTCAGAATGGACTGGTTGGATCTCCTTGCAGTCCAAGGGACTCTCAAGAGTCTTCTCTGACACCACAGTTCAAAAGCATCAGTTCTTCAGCACTCAGCTTCTTTCATAATCCAACTCTCACATTCATACATGAACACTGGAAAAACCATAGCCTTAACTAGATGGACCTTTGCTGGCAAAGTAATGTCTTTGCTTTTGAATATACTATCTAGGTTAGTCATAACTTTCCTTCCAAAGAGTAAGCGTCTTTTAATTTCATGGCTGCAGTTACCATCTGCAGTAATTTTGGAGCCCAGAAAAATATAGTCTGACACTGTTTCCACTGTTTCCCCATCTATTTCCCATGAAGTGACCGGACCAGATGCCATGATCTTAGTTTTCTGAATGCTGAGCTTTAAGCCAACTTTTGCACTCTCCTCTTTCACTTTCATCAAGAGGCTTTTTTGTTCCTCTTCACTTTCTGCCATAAGGATGGTGTCATCTGCACATCTGACGTTAATGATATTTTCCCCGGCAATCTTGATTCCAGCTTGTGTTTCTTCCAGCCCAGCATTTCTCATGATGTTCTCTGCATATAAGTTAAATAGGCATGGTGACAATATACAGCCTTGACGCACTCCTTTTCCTATTTGGAGCCAGTTTGTTGTTCCATGTCCAGTGCTGGAGGAGACGGTAATTGATGAATTGTGGTAAATGCAATGGAGACAATTCTGAGAATTAACATTCTAAGACATGATCATAGGAGAGTCCTAGAACTTTTGAAAGTTCGACCTTCTGAAGGCCTACCAGGCCCTCCTAGTGATTATCAGAGAGGAATCCCCTTGAGCTTCCAGCAGGAGATTGGAGCCTAATCTACCTGCAGAGAATGGAAATACACAGATCCAGCCCTTTCACCCTCCCTGTCCTACTGAAAGGGAGAAAAACAACAAAACATGGCAAGCATCAGTGAAGTTCATGGACCAGGGATGCAGGCTAATCAAAAACTGAGGCTTACTCATAGGCTCTAGAATGGTTACCCTTTCTCCCCAACTTGTCACAACCACAGCAACAACAACAAATTTAAAACATGCTGAAAAATAAAAAGCAGCTTCACTGCAGTATATGTAAGAGAAAGATATTTTTTACACAATTAATTACTTCACTTGGCAACATACAGGGATTTTAATTGCCCTTGTGATTTAAGCAATTTTTCTTTTATAGCCTATCTGTTAATGTATACTAATACTAATGAATATATGTTTCCTTCATACAGTCACCATCCAGACCACAGGGTGATTTTGGTGATCAAGATGTGTTTCCTCTGGACTTTGTAATTTTTGATCACACTGTTCTAAGATGGCAAGTTTGAGTATCAGTTTTTATAAATTTGGAAAAAAATTTTTTTTCTCTGCTTACCATATGTTCTTAATAAATATGTATCAATTAATTTCAGCTTATGGAACTTGGTACTAACATTGTTTTGGCATATCTATACAGAGGATCTAGGTCAGAGGCATCAGGCATTAGAAGAAATAAAATTCTATTATTTCTTTAAAATCCATAATGATTATCACATATTTAAACAATCTAAAGAATATCAAAAGGAAATTTCACACCTCTTTTAGCATTTCCTCATGCTCATATCTCCCATTTTTTGGTGCCTGGATCACTACAAGTAATTAAAAACAATGCACCCAAGTGGTGCAGTAAGGTGCACTCTAAGGACCTAGGGTCAAAAGAAGACAATTCTGTGACATGTTTGTATCAAACGCCCTAAAAATCTGGCCTACTCACCTTTAGTTATTTGTTTAGTTTCTACTGTGCTTGAGACACTGTGGTAGGCATCATTCAAGGTACATAGATGAATAACAGATTTTTTGCCAGTAAGGAATTTATTTTATATATAACAGCAAAACATAAAATATAGTCAATAGTATGCTATAAAATGTTCACAGAAACCATAGTCAACTAAGATATTTTAAGCTATTGGATATATTAGTTTTAGAATATTATCCTCCAAAAGATTTAAATAAAAGTAGGATATTATGTTCTAATCTTAGATGTTAGTGTTTGAATCATTTCAGTTCAGTCCCTCAATTATGTCTGACTCTTTGCTACCCCTTGGACTGCAGCATGCCAGGCCTTCCTGCCCATCACCAACTCCCAGAACTTGCTGAAGCTCATGTCCATTGAGTCAGTGATGCCGTCGAACCATCTCATCCTCTGTCATCCCCTTCTCCTCCTGCCTTAATATTTCCCAGCATCATGGTCTTTTCCAATGAGTCAGCTCTTTTCACAAGGTGAACAAAGTATTGGAACTTCAGCTTCAGTCCTTCCAATAAATATTCAGGGCTGATTTCCCTTTGTATTGACTGGTTTGCTATCCTTGCAGTCCAAGGGACTCTCCTGAGTCTTCTCCAACACCACAGTTCAAAAGCATCAATTCTTCAGTGCTCAGCTTTCTTTATAGTGCAACTCTCACATTCATACATGACCACTAGAAAAACCATAGCTTTGACTAGATTGACCTTTGTTGGCAAAGTAATGTCTCTGCTTTTAAATATGCTATCTATGTTGGTCATTTATTTTTAAGTTGCTCAGTCATGTCCAACTCTTCACAACCCCATGGACCACAGCCTACCAGGCTCCTCTGTCCATGGGATTTTCCAGGCAAGAGTATTGGAGTGGGGGTGCCATCGCCTTCTCTGCTAGGTTGGTCATAGGTTAGTGTTAGAATATTATCTTCATAAAGATTTAAATAAAAATTAAGATGCTATAGGTTCCTATGAAAGTGAAGTGAAAGTTCACTAAGTTACTTGCTTAGTTGTGTCTGACTCTTTGTGATCCCATGGACAGCAGCCCACCAGTCTCCTGTGTCCATGGGATTTCGTAGCCGAGAATACTGGAGTGGGTTGCCATTCCCTTCTTTAGGAGTTCTTCCCAACCCAGGGACTGAACACAGGTCTCCTGCAGGCAGACTCTATACCCCCTGAGGCAGCAGGGAGAACCATAGTTTCTTATAGGTGAAATCAACTTTTGTTGGGGAAGAACATTAAAATAAGAGGATTGAATAATCACCTACAGAAAGAATTTGACATTTTAAAATTTTTTTAATTGAATGATACTTGCTTTATCATATGGAATTTGACATTTCTTAAGTTTAAAGCATTGTGTGCTATATTTTAGCTGTGTATAAAATTGCACTTTCCATTCATTCTATTTTTCTCTTTCCCATTTCTTTTCTTTTTTTTTTCCTCACCAAGTACAATGTTAGTATTTTCTTCTCTTATAATTTCAACACAGGAATCCTCAGTTCACCTTTCTGTATTGTAAGGCTCTTAATTATCATTGACTTTCACACTGGAGCAGGAAATGGCAGCCCACTCCAGTACTCTCGCCTGGAAAATCCCAGGGACAGAGGAGCCTGGCGGACTACATTCCCTGGGATTACAGAGAGTCAGACCCGACTGAGCGACTTCACTTACTTACTTGCTTACTTCACACTTTAGTATTTTTAGTCATATCACTGATTGCGCCCAATTGGGAAATAGAAGTTTTCTGAATTATCAGACGTTTAAGAAGAAGTGACATGGAATAAAATACCCACAAAATAATCCTCTGACAGAAACTGAGGGATGTGGAGTCGATCACAAATGTGAAGGCATAAAGCGTATTTTGCACCCATATATACTAACAGAACAAACTTTATTTTATTGTCATACTCAGTATTTGAATAAACCACCACTAAATTGGATTGATTAAAAACTCTTCAAAAATGGGCATAGAAGGAACCTACATCAAGATAGTAAACACCATATATGATAAATCCACAGCAAACATTATTCTCAACGGTAAAAAAAACTGAAACCATTCCCTCTCAGACAAGAATGGGCAAGACAAGGATGCCCACTCTCACCACTATTATTATCAACAATTTTAAATTAAGCAAGTTTTTTTTTATTGTTTAGTGTGTAAATTTGTCTCATAAGATAAAGACTAGAGCATGCAAAGTTCTTGTCTAAAACAATCAATTTAATTTTGTAAACATTTGAGCCTAATAGTAGAGAATACAATTTAGGATTGATACCAATTGCAGATAGTTGTTTTTTTTTTTTTTGCTAAGAACACATCTAAAATTGTACTAAAACTACAATAATTTGGCAAGTATATTAAGAAACAGCAAGTACACAAATATGTGACTAACTGTTTACCTGTTGATCATCTCTTCATTCACTCTCTTTGGCAAATTTCAAATTTCTGGTTCACTTGCTGACTTCCTGCTGGATGACTTTAAATGTAAGCAGTGGTAGCTCATGAGGAAATAAAAGAAGAATTTACTCAGCAGCAAAGACTACACTCTTTGAAAATATCTCCAGTAAATGGTTTGTTCAAATAGGAATAGGGGAGAAAAGTTTAAGGGGGTCAGTTTTGTGCAAACACATATCCATTGCATTTTGGAAATTGAAGGATATGGAAAAATGGGATAGAACCGACAAGAAAGTCACTTGAAGACTGAGCTGGGACAGTTATTGAAGTAGGGTAAAAACTATAAAAGAGGATTTTAGAAAGGAAAGCGACATTGATAGTGCAGAATATCACAGGTCCCAAAAGCTCAAGATAAAACCGTTTTCCTGGCCAGAGGAGTTACAGAACAGATATCCTGTGAACCATAAAATTCTGGGAGATTTCCCTTTGTGTGTGTGTGTGTGTGTGTGTGTTCATATAGCACTTATCTATGAGGGTAGCTCCAGAAGAATAAAACTGCTTTGCAGGATGGGAAGCTAAATTACTGAGAAATAAATAAGCAGAAAATGTTGTATCCAATAGATGATGTAAGGGGCCCTAAAGGATACAGAGAATTTAGGGTAATGGAGAGGAATGAGCAAGAGAAGAGAGCTCCCGGGAGTGGTCCATAAACATAAATAAGTCTGAGCTAACCCTGATGGAATCAATGGAACAATCCATTGAAGCACAGGAAAGGACATGAGAACCAAACAGAACCACTGCAGATGCCAGTTAAATTGTAAAGCTGACCAATCTCTAACCAGACTAACCATGAAAAAGAATCCTTTCAACCTAGAATTTTTGTTTTTTTAATTGAAGTATAGTTGGTTTACAATATTATATGAGATTCAGGAACAATACAGTAATTCAATATTTTTATGCACTACACACACACTAAGTTATTACAATATTATTGACTATATCCCCTGTGCAGTATATTATATCCTTGGGATTCATTTGCAATCGCTAGTTTGTACCTCTTAATCCGCTTCACACTTTTCATTCATTCTGTACGCCTTCTCTCTGGCAAGCACAAGGTTTTATCACTGCTACTATTAGCCTATTTCTGTTTTGTTATTATTTGTACATTTTTTATTGGCTACTTGCAAATGACAACATACAGATTTGTCTTTGGCTTTTTTTTTTTCTTTTTCACTTAGTATAATATCCTTTAGGTCCTTCCATGTTGTCACAAATGACGTGATTTCATTATTTTTAATGGCTGAGTCATTGGGAACTTTAGTCCAATTGTCTGATGATGGCTGGGTCTGTGCTCTATCCCTGTTAGTTTGACCTGAGTCTGAAGGCTCTATGGTATGGTTACTGGCGACCTCCAGAAGGAATTATGCCAACACGCACCTCCCAGGACAATTGCAGGCAGGGCCCGAGTCCCTGTGCAGGCCAGCTGACCCACACCTCCGCAGGGGACCCTCAGAGACACACGGGCCGGTCTTGCTCAGTCTCTCATGGAGTCACTGCTCCTTTCCCCTGGGTCCTGGTGTGCACCAGGCTTTATTTGTGCCCTCCGAGAGTCTCTGTTTCCCTCAGTCCTGCGGAAGTTCTGTAATCAAATCCCACTGTCCTTCAAAATCAGATTCCCTGGGGATTCCCAGTCCCTTTGCTGGATCCTAATGTTGGGAAGTTTGATGTGGGGCCTAGAACCTTTGCAACAGTATGAGAACTTCTTTGGTGTTATTGTTCTCCAGTTTGTGGGTTGCCCACCCGGTAATTATGGGATTTGATTTTATTGTGATTGCACACCTCCCACTGTCTCGCTGTGGCTTATCTTTTGTTCTTAGACATTGGGTATGTTTCTTTGGTGGGTTACAGCTTCAGTGCCAAGATGGAAGAGTAAGGAACGTGCACTCGTCTTCTGTGCTTATCTTCTCTGGAGCAGGAGAGAATTGAAATCCTGGGCTTGCAGCCATGGCAAAACACATGAAGGTCTCAGTTTGCAGACTCAGTGGCTCTTACCTCCCACATCCAAGATGGACAAGTAATGGTGGAGAGTTCTGACAAAATGTGGTCCACTGGAGAAGGGAACAGCAAACCACTTCAGTGTTCTTGTTGCAAGAACCCCATGAACAATATGAAAAGGCAAAAAGATATGACTCCAGAAGACGAACACCCCATGTTGATAGGGGTCCAGTAAGCTACTGGGGAAGAGCAGAGAAATACCTCCAGGAAGAATGAAGAAGCTAGGCTGAAGTAGAAATGGCCCTTACTTGTAGATATGTCTGGTGGACAAAGTAAAGTCCGATGCTGTAAATAATGATATCACATAGGAACCTGGAATGTTAAGTCCACAAATCAAGGTAAATTGAATGTGATCAATCAGGAGAAGGCAAGAGTAAACATCAATACATTAGAAATCAGGCAACTAGAATGGATGGGAATGGGCAAATTGGCTCAGAGGTTAAAGTGTCTGCCTTTGATGTGGAAGACCCAGGTTCGATCCCTGGGTCGAGGAGACCCCTGGAGAAGGAAATGGCAATCCACTCCAATATTCTTGCCTGGAGAATCCCATGGACAGAGAAGCCTAGTAGGTTACAGTCCACGGAGTCACAAAGAGTCAGACACGACTGAGCAACTTCACCTCACCTCACCTCAACCATTAAAAAGAGATTAAGAAGAGGTGGTATGAATACACAGAAGAACTATACAAAAAGGGTCTTAATAACCTGGATAACCACTATGGTGTGGTCACTCACCTAGAGCCAGACATCCTGGAGGATGAAGTCTAGTGGGCCTTAGGAAGAATTACTACAAACAAAGCTAATGAATGGGATGGAATTCCAGCTGAGCTATTTCAAATCCTAAAAGATGATGCTGTTAAAGTGCTGCAATGACTATGTCAGCAAATTTGGAAAAGTCAGCAGTGGCCACAGGACTGGAAAAGGTCAGTTTTCATTCCAATAGCAAAGAAAGGCAATGCCGAAGAATGTTCAAACTATAGCATAATTGCACTCATTTCATATGCTGCTGCTGCTAAGTCGCTTCAGTCATGTGCGACTCTGTGCGACCCCATAGACGGCAGCCCACCAGGCTCTGCCGTCCCTGGGATACTCCAGGCAAGAACACTGGAATTGCCATTTCCTTCTCCAATGCATGAAAGTGAAGTCACTCAGTCGTGTCTGACTCCTAACAACCCCATGGACTGCAGCCTACCAGGCTCCTCCACCCATGGGAATTTCCAGGCAAGAATACTGGAGTGGGTTGCCTTCTCCTAGGAAGGTAATACTCAAAGCCCTTCAAACTAGGCTTCAATAGTGAAGAACAGATAGGCCTGGCATACTGAGGTCCACGGGCTCACAAACAGCTGGACACGACTTGGCAACTGTAAAAACGATATGGACACTTAGGTTGCTTCCATATCTTGACTATTATAAATAATGCTACAGTGAATGTGGCAGGGGGTGGATGCATATATTTTTTCAAATGTTCTCCTATTCTTCAGATAAATACCCAGGAGAAGAATGGTTGAATCATATTTCTCTCTCTCTCTTATTTTTTAAGGAATCTTCATATTGTTTTCCATTGTGGCTGTACCAATTTACATTCCCATCAACATGGCAAGAGGGTTTCCTTTTCTGTACATCCTTGTCAATGCTTATAATTTGCTGTATTCTGGAGATCAGTTTAGTTCAGTTCAGTCGCTCAGTCGTGTCCAGCTCTTTGTGACCCCATGAACCACAGCATGCCAGGCCTCCCTGTCCATCACCAACTCCCAGAGTCCACCCAAACCCATTGAGTCGGTGATGGCATTCAGCCATCTTATCTTCTGCCATCCCCTTCTCCTCCTACTCTTTCCCAGCATCAGGGTCTTTTCCAATGAGTCAACTCTTCGCATGAGGTGGCCAAAGTATTGGAGTTTCAACTTCAGCATCAGTCCTTCTGATGAACACTCAGGACTGATCTCCTTTAGACTGGACTGGTTGTATCTCCTTGCAGTTTGAGGGACTCTCAGGAGTATTCTCCAATATCACATTTCAAAAGAGCAGTTCTTCGGTGCTCAGCTTTCTTTACAGTCCAACTCTCACATCCATACATGACCACTGGAAAAACCATAGCCTTGACTAGATGGACCTTTATTGGCAAAGTAATGTCTCTGCCTTTTAATATGCTGTCTAGCTTGGTCATAACTTTCCTTCCAAGGAGTAAGCATCTTTTAATTTCATGGCTGCAGTCCCCATATGCAGTGATTTTGGAGCCCAGAAAACTAAAGTCATCTACCGTTTCCACTGTTTCCCCATCTATGTGCCATGAAGTGATAGGACTGGATCCCATGCGTTTTCTGAATGTTGAGCTTTAAGCCAACTTTTTCACTCTCTTCTTTCACTTTCATCAAGAGGCTCTTTAGTTCTTCCCTTTCTGCCATAAGGGTGGTGTTATAGGCATATCTGTGGTTATTGATATTTCTCCTGGAAATCTTAATTCCATCTTGTGCTTCTTCCAGCCCAATGTTTCTCATGATATATTCTGCATATAAGTTAAATAAGTAGGGTGACAACATACAGCCTTGACGTACTCCTTTTCCTATTTGGAGCCAGTCTGTTGTTCCATGTCCAGTTCTAACTGTTGCATCCTGACCTGCATACAGCATACAGATTTTTCAAGAGGCAGGTCAGGTGGTCTGGTATTCCCATCTCTTGAAGAATTTCCCACAGTTTATTGTGATCCCCACCATTAAAGGCTTTGGCATAGTCAATAAAGCAGAAATAGGTGTTTATCTGGAACTCTCTTACTGGATGATAGTCACTGTGAAATGTGTGGTTGTATCTCATTGTGGCTTTGATCTGCATTTCCCAATGGTTAATGTTGTTGAGCACTTTTTCATTTGCCCCTTAGCTGTCTGTATGTCTGCTTTTGGAAAAATGACTAATAGGTCCTCTTCACTTCCACTTTTTGGCGGTAACTGTTCTTATTATGGTGATAATATCCTAATTAATGAAGATATGAAATTATTATATTGTGTGTCTGAAATTAATATCATAGTGTATGTTAATTATAGGTCAACTTATGTATAAAATACATTCTTTATAATATTGAGTTGTGTAAAGTCTTTATATTTGGAAATCAGCACTTTATCAGGCATATTAATATGATTTGCAATATCTTCTTCCATTAAGTAGACTGCCTTTTAGTTTTGTTGATGGTTTCCTTAGCTGTGCAAAAGCCTTTTAGTTTGATGTAGTTCTGTTTGTGTATTTTTGCTTTTTTGCTGTTGCCTTAGTAGACAGATGTAAACAAATATTGCTTTGATCAATATTAAAAAAAAGTGCTACCAATGTTTTCATCTAGCAGTTTTACAATTTCAAGTCTTATATTTAAATCTTTAATCTATTTTGAGTTTGTTTTTGTCCCCGATGTGTAAGGGGCCTATTTTAATTTTTTTAATATGTTGTTGTGCAATATTTCCAATATCACTTATTGAAGAGACTATCTTTCCTTATTTGTCTATTCTACCTCTTGTAGGACTTCCCTGGTGGCTCAGAGGGTAAAGCGCCTGTCTACAATGTGGAAGACCCAGGTTCGATCCCTGGGTCGGGAAGATCCCCCTGGAGAAGGGAATGGCAATCCACTCCAGTACTATTGCCTGGAGAATCCCATTGACAGCAGAGCCTGGTAGGCTTCAGTCCATGGGGTCGCAAAGAGTGGGACACGACTGAGTGACTTCACTCACTTCACTCACTCATACATCCTGTGTTATAGACTGTATACATGTAATACATAGATACACATATAATTATCTATATATATAACTATGTAGATTATATAGTTATAAATATATTATAATTATATGTGTGTCTACACATAATTATATAGATATCCATACAGTTGACTGTATGTATAGGGGCATATTGCTGGGCTGTCTGTTCTGTTCCATTGATCTGTCTCTCTTCATTGGCTGTCAGGCGTCATTTAGCATGTGTCCAGAGGTTGAAGCAAAGGCCTTGCTGAGGTGTCTGGGAAAGGGGTCTATGCCCCAACCACTAATGCTGAAGAAGCTGAAGTTGAATGATTCTGTGAAGACCTACAAGACCTTCTAACTAACACCAAAAAAAAAAAAGGATACCCTTTTCACCACAGGGATTGGCATGCAAACGTAGGAAGTCAAGAGATACATGGAAAAACAGCAAGTTTGACCTTGGAGTGAAAATGAAGCAGGGCAAAGACTAATAGAATTTTGCCAAGAAAACACACTGGTCATAGCAAACCCCCTCTTCCGATGATGAGATGACTACACATGGACATCACCAAATGGTCAGTATGGAAATCAGATTGATTATATTATTTGCAGCCGAAGATGGAGAAGCTCTATACAGCCACCAAAACCAAGACCAGGAGCTGACTATGGGTCAGATCATGAACTCCTTTTGCCAAATTCATAATTAAGTTGAAGAAAGTAGGGAAAACCACTAGACCATCCATGTATGGCCTAAATCAAATCCCTTATGATTACACAGTGGAGGTGACAAATAGATTCAAGTGACTATATCTGGTAGACAGAATGCCTTAACATCCATGGATAGAGGTTCATAACATAGTACAAGAGATTGTGATTAAAACCATCCACAAGAAATAGAAATGCAAGAAGGCAAGTGTTTTTCTGAGGAGGCCTTACAAATTGATGAGAAAGAAGAGAAGTGAAAGACAAAGGAGAAGGGGAAAGATACACCCAACTGAATTCAGAGTTCCAGAGAAGAGCAAGGAGGGAGAGGAAAGCATTCTTAAATGAACAATGCAAAGAAATAGAGGAAAACAATAGAATGGGAAGGACTAGAGATTTCTTTCAGAAAATTTGAGATACCAAGGGAATATCTCATGCAAAGATAGAAACAAAAAGGACAGAAATGGCTAGGAGCTACCAGAGGCAGAGGAGATTAAGAAAAAGTAGCTAGAACACACAGACAAACAACAAAAAAGCTTTTGATGACCTAAACTATAATGATGATGTGGTCACTCACCTAGAGCCAGACATCCTGGAGTGTGAAGTCAAGTGGGCTTAGGAAACATTACTATGAACAAAGTTAGTGGAGGTGATGGGATTCCGGTGGAGCTAGTTCAATCCTGAAAGATGCTGCTGCAAAGTGCTGCACTGAATACATCAGCGAATCTGGGAAATTTAGCAGGTCACAGGACTGAAACGGTCTGTTTTCATTCCAATCCCAAAGAAAGACAATGCCAAAGAACATTCAAATTGCCATTTAATTGCGCTCACTTCACAGGCCAGCAAGGTTATGCTCAAAATCTTTCAATCTAGCCTTCAGCAGTACATGAATTGAGAACTTCCAGATGTACAAGCTGGATTTAGAAAGGTAGAGAAACCAGAGATCAAGTTGCTGCTGGATCATGGGAAACAAAAGTGAAATTGAAAAAAAATCAACTTCCACTTCATTGACTATGCCAAAGTCTTTAATGGTGTGGGTCATAGCAAACTGGATTATTCTCAATAGGATGGGAATACCAGACCATATTACCTGCCTCCTGAGAACACTGAATGCAGGACAAGGAGCAACAGACATGGAAAAACAGACTTGTTCAAAACTGGGAAAGGAGTAAGTCAAGGCTGTATATTGTCACAGCCTTATTTAATTTATATGCAGAGTACATCACATGAAAAGCTAGTCTGGATGAATCACAAGCTAGAATCAAGATTGCCTGGAGAAATGTCAAAACCTGAGATAAGCACATGATACCACTTTAATGGCAAAAATTGAGTAGAAACCAAAGACCCTCTTGATGAAGGTGAAAGAAGAGTGAAAAAGTTGGCTTATAACTCAGCATTCAAGAAATGAAGATCATGGCATCCTATCCTGTCACTCCATGTCAAACAGGTGGGGGAAATGTGGAAACAGTGTCTTATTTCATATTCTTGGGCTCCAAACTTAATGTGGATGGTGACTTCACAAAATTAAATAGGCTTGCTCCTTGGAAGAATAGCTATGACAACTCTAGACAGTGTGCTGCAAAAGCAGAGGCATCACTTTGCCAACAAAGGTCTCTGTAGTCAAAATATATATATTTTTTCCTGTGGTCGTATATGGATGTGAGAGTTGGACCAGGAAGAAGGCTGAGCACTGAAGAATTGATGCTTTTGAACTGTGGTGTTGGAGAAGACTCTTGAGAGTCCCTTGGACAGCAAGGAAAACAAACCAGTCAATCCTAAAGGATGTAAATCCTGAATATTCATTGGAAGGGCTGGTTTTGAAGCTGAAACGCCAGTACTTTGGCCACCTGATTTGAGGAGCTGACCCACTGGAAAAAGCTCTGATGCTGGAAAAGACTGAGGGTGAGAGGATAAGGGGGCAACAGAGGATGAGATGGTTGGATGGTGTCACTGACTCAATGGAAATGAGTCAAGGACAGGGAAGCCTGGAATACTACAGTTTATGGGGTCACAAAAAGTCAGACGCACCATAGTGACTGAACAACAGCATTTTTGTGGCAGAACCTACTATTTTGATGACTATACATTTTAGTACAGACTGAAATCAGGGAGCTTGATACCTCTAGATTTTTTCCTTCTCAATATTATTTTGGCTATTTGTGGTATTTTGTGTTTCCATAAAAATTTTTGGATTATTTATTCCAGTTCTATGAAAAATGCCACGTATATTTTGACAGGAATTGCACTTAGAAAACAGCGTTGAATTTGTAGACTGTTTTTGGTGGTATGGATATTACTTCTTCCAATCCATGTATACAGTATATCTTTTCATGTATTTGTGTTATCTTCCATTTCTTTCTTCATTACCTTATAGTTTTCAGGACTTTCACCTCCCTTGTTAAACTTACCCCTAGGTATTTTTACATGATTATAAATGGGATTGTTTTCTTGTTTTCCTTTTCTTCTAGTTCATTGTTAGTTTGTAGATATGCAACATATTTCTGTATATTAATTTTGTATTCTGAAATTTTGCTGAACTTATTTCAATAGTTTTAATAATATTTTGAGGATAGTCTTTATGGTTTTTGATCTATAGAATGACAGTTTACTTTTCCCTTTTCAGTATAGATGCTTTTTATTTCTTTCATTTGTCTGATTGCTGTGGCTAAGGCTTCAATGCTATGTTGAATAAAGTGGCAAAGGTGAGCATCTTTGTCTTGTTTCTGATTTTAGAGGAAAAGCTCCCAGATTTTCACTGTTGAGTTTGATGTTAGCTGTGAGTTTGTCATAAATCACCTTTTCTATTAATATGTTAATGCATATTCCTTCTCTATTGATTTTATTGGGAGCTTTCATTATGAGTGGATGCTGAATTTTGTCTGATGAGTTTTCTGCATCTACCATGAAGACGGGGCTCCCCAGGCAGCTCAGTGGTAAAGAAGCCACCTCCAGTGCAGGAGACACTGGTCAGGAAGATACCTTGAGTAGGAAATGGCAACCTAATCCAGTATTCTTTCCCAGAAAATTCCATGGGCAGAGGAGCCTGGCAGGCTGCAGTCCATGGGGTCGCACAGAGGTGGACATGACTTAGCAACTGACCACACAGGCATCAAAATGATCATATGGTTTTAATCCTTTGTCAATGCATTTTGTCACATTTACTTATTTGATGCTTTTGAACTGTGGTGTTGGAGAAGACTCTTGAGAGTTCCTTGGACTGCAAGGAGATCCAACCAGTCCATTCTGAAGGAGATCAACCCTGGGATTTCTTTGGAAGGAATGATGCTAAAGCTGAAACTCCAGTACTTTGGCCACCTCATGTGAAGAGTTGACTCACTGGAAAAGACTCTGATGCTGGGAGGGATTGGGGGCAGGAGGGAGAAGGGGATGACCAGGGATGAGATGGCTGGATGGCATCACGGACTCGAAGGACGTGAGTCTGAGTGAACTCTGTGAGATGGTGATGAACAGGGAGGCCTGGTGGGCTGCAATTCATGGGGTCGCAAAGAGTCGGACAAGACTGAGCGACTGAACTGAACTGATTTGTAGCTATTATAACATTCTTGTATCCCTGGAACAGTTCTCACTTGATCATAATATGTGATCCTTTCAGTTTATTGTTGAATTCAGTTTGCCAATATTTTGTCGGAGCTTCTCGCATCTGTTCATCAGTGACACTAGTCTGTAATTTTTTTTTGTGGGTGGAGGGTACTGTCTTTCTCTTGTTTTGATATTAGAATGATGATGGTCTAATATAAGTTTGGAAGTGTTCCATCCTGTTCAATTTTTGGAAATAATTTTAGAGACATAGGTATTAACTCTAAAGCTGTAGTCGAATTCCCTTGTGAAGCCATCTGGTCCTGGACTTTTGTTTGTTGAGTGTTTATTGATTATAGATTCAATTTCATTAGTCTGTTAAGGTTTTCTATTTCTTCAGTTAATCAGTCTGTTAAGGCTTTCTATTTCTTCCTGATTCAGTCATGGTCGATTATTTGTTTCTAGTAATTCACTTATTTCTTCTAGGTTGTCCAATTTTGTTGTATAATTGTGTTCTTTAGTGATTGTATTTCTGTGATATTGGTTGTAATTTCTCCTCTTCCATTTCTAATTATGTTTATTTGAGTACTCTCTCTTTTTCTCTCGATGATTCTAGCTAAAGGCTTTTCAATCTTTAAAAATATGTTTAGAAAACCAGCTCTTAGTTTCCTTGATTTTTCATATTGCTTTTTATCCTCAATTTTATTTATTTCTGTTGTGATCTTTTTATTTCCTTTTCTCTACTTCACTTTTTGCTCATCTTTTCTAATTTCTCTAGATATAAGGTTATATTGCTTATTTGAGTTTTTGTGTGTTTATTTGTTTCTTGAAGTAGCTGTATCACTAAGAACTTCCCTCTTAGAGCTCTTATTTTGGCCGTGTCCCAAAGATTTTGGAAGTTGTGTTTCTATTTTCAGCCATCTCAAAGGGCTTACCTGAGCAGTCTTGGCAAGTTGACTAGAGTGCCAGACACTTCCAGCCTGCTGCCTCTGCTTTGGAGCTCAGAAGAAGTTTTGTGTAAGCTCTTTTGGAGCACACTTGGTTTTCTCCAGCCCTCCAGCTCAAAAGCCCTGCTGCTTTTCAGAACCAGATAGGGGCTTATCTTCCTGTTGCCCATCCCCAGGGCAAGGATGCCCAATGTGAGGCTCAAACTTCTTTCTCCTCAGGGAGGACCTCTGTGTTTGTGATATTCTCTTCTTTGGTTACTCACTTGAGGTGTAGGTCCTGATTAAATCATGTCTCTGTCCCTCCTACCCATCTCAGTATTTTTTTTTCCTTTATATCCTTAATTGTAGAAGAGCTGTTCTGCTGATATTCAGGTCGGTTTTAGAGAAAGTTGTTCTATATGTGGTTGTAGTTTTGATGTATCGGAATAAGTGAGTTCAGGATTTTCATACTCTGATCTTGAGCCCACCCTCTTGATCCCATCTTGTCCCCACCCTTTCTCAACATAGAATTCTGTATCCAGTTAAAATATCTTTCAAAAATTACTGAAATAAAGACAGTCTTAGATTAAGAAAAAATAAAATAATCTGTCACTATCTGACCCCCACTCCCCCAAAAAGAAATTATAGAATGTTCCTTAAGCTAAACAAAAATGATTCCAGAAGAAATTTTGTAACTTCAGGAATGAAGGGCAAGCAATTAAGTTAATAAAATTGATACCATATAAAGCATATCCTATGATCATCCAGTGTTCTTGCCTGGAGAATCCCAGGATAGGGGAGCCTTGTGGGCTACCATCTATGGGGTTGCACAGAGTCGGACACGACTGAAGCGACTTAGCAGCAGCAGCAGCAGCAGCAGCAGCAGAGATAAATTACAAAAAGATATTTGGAAAATCCCTTCAAAATCCCCAAAGTTGGAAGTTAAACAATAGACTTCTAAACAATGTGTTGCCTGAAAAGGAAGTCTCAGCTATGTAAGAAAATATTTTGAATTAAATAAAAATATTGAATTATGAATATTGAACATATGCAGTCATATATTTTGTACATAATTAAAATATTTTGAATTAAAAATAGCTACACCTGTTGGGTACTGATAAAACAGTTCTTAGAGGGAAGTTTATAGCATTAAATGCATATATTGGAACAGAAGAATGATCCAAAATCAGTAAGCTTTCACCTTAAGAATGAGAGAGAAAAGGGCAAAATAAACCTTACAGTAAACAAGAAATATGATAACAGTGATTAGAGCAGAGATCAGTGAAATTACAAGCAAACAGAGAAAATCAGTAAGCCAACATTTCTTGTTTTTTTCAAGATCAATTAAATTGATAAACCCCTAGCAAGCCCAACAAAGAAAGGAAAGAATACACAATGCATACTCCTCTGATATTAAAATAATAGCAGGACAATATTACAAATGACTCTATGGCAATAAATTTGAAAAAATTTAGATGGAATGCACTAAACCCTTAAAAGATACAAGCTATCAGAATTTACTATCAGTGAAATTTACCACCAACAGTGTAATCTCTAACAAAGTAAATCTCAATCCCTGGTGGTTTCACTGGTGAACTGCACAACACATTTAAGACAGAAACCATATATTTTATACATAATGTATCCAGAAAATTGAATGGGAGAAAATCTTTCCTAATTTATGGGAGCAAACATCCTTATATCATATCCAGATAAAAACTATAAGGAAAGAAAACCACAAATATTCATCTTGAATATAGACAGAAAATCCTCAGCTAAATATTAACAGATAAAATCTAGCAATATATAAAAGGATAATATATTACATTCAAGTAGGGTCTATTTTAGTAATGAAAGACTAGCTCAACACCTCAAACTTAAACAATGCAATGTACCAAGTAACATGCTAAATAGTATGGGGAGGGGGGGGTTCAGGATGGGGAACACGTGTATACCCGTGGAGGATTCACGTTGATGTATGGCAAAACCAATACAATATTGTAAAGTAATTAACCTCCAAGTAAAATAAATAAATTTATATTTAAAAAAATAAATAAAAGCAAAAGTGGTATAATATCAAAAGAAATAGAAAATAATTTTATAAAATTCAACATAGGTTTATTGAAGAAATACTCTCAGCAAAATAAAAATAGAGTATACTTCTCTTAAGGTATACTTCTCTAAGCATCCAGGATGGGTAATTCTGGAAGGCAAGGACTATGACTTGGTTATTTTTTTACCCATGATTAGAATAGTACCTTCTATAAAGGCAATCATATATATGTATATGTAAATAAATCATTTACAATACATAAAATGAGTGCACAATTTATAATAAATCACACACATAAAGTCTGACCTGTTCAAATAGGTTTAATCACTTTAGCAAATCTAAAGAACATCATGTAGGAGTATAGGCTCAAAATAGGAGGATGTAAAATGTGTTTATGTTATGTGAGTGTGGATTTGTGAAAGTAAGTATTAATTTGCAAAGAAAGTTTTGAGGCTATAAATAATTTGTCTTGAGGAGCCAGATTTTTAAGTAAAAAGAAGATATTTCTCTCCTTGTCCAAATAACATCATGATATCTAAAATTTATTTTAGAAAGCTGACGTATTTTAGTATGCTTGGGTGATTTAAAATGGGCTGGTGAAGGGGCTAAAACCATGCAGCATTTTATTACAGACACGAAAATCTGGGCCTTTTTAGTAGCAGTTATCATGAAGATGAGTAGGTAAAAAATTATATATATCAGAAACTTTTTTCCTTAAAATTTCATGGGGTTAATAAATCAGGCTAAATTTAAATATGCATTTTCAATATGTATTAGAAATCACTCTTCTAAAGTATTTTTTAGTGATAGTTAAATTTAGCTATCAGTTCAGTTCAGTTCAGTCGCTCAGTTGTGTCCAACTCTTTGCTACCCCATGAATCGAAGCACGCCAGGCCTCCCTGTCCATCACCAACTCCCGGAGTTCACTTACACTCTTGTCCATCCAGTTGGTGATGCCATCCAGCCATCTCATCCTTGGTCGTCCCCTTCTCCTCCTGCCCCCTATCCCTTCCAGCATCAGAGTGTTTTCCAATGAGTCAACTCTTCACATGAGGTGGCCAAAGTACTGGAGGTTCAGCTTCATCATCAGTCCTTCTAAAGAACACCCAGGACTGATCTCCTTTAGAATGGACTAGTTGGATCTCCTTGCAGTCCAAGGAACTCTCAAGAGTCTTCTCCAACACCACAGCTCAAAAGCATCAATTATTCGGCACTCAGCTTTCTTTACAGTCCCACTTTCATATCCATACATGACCAGTGGAAAAACCATAGCCTTGACTAGACAGACCTTTGTTGGCAAAGTAATGTCTCTGCTTTTGAATATGCTGTCTAGGTTGGTCATAACTTTCCTTCAAGGAGTAAGCATCTTTTAATTTCATGGCTGCATTTAGCTATAATAAGTGAAATTATAGTATATGCATGTACATATATATATATATATATATACACTAATTTATATATATATGTGTGTGTATATGTGTATATATGTGTGTATATATGTGTGTGTGTATATATATGTATGTGTGTATATATATACACACTAATTTATACAAGAACTTATGAGAGTGAAAAAAATGTTAGTTGCTCAGTCTTGTTTGACTCTTTGTGACCCCTTGGACTGTAGTTCACCAGGCTTCTGGGCAAGAATACTGGAGGGGTTGCCATTTCATTCTCCAGGGGATCTCCCTGACCCAGGGATTTAACCTGGGTCTCCTGCATTGCAGGCAGATTCTTTATTGTCTGAGCCCACCATATACACTTATAGTACAGGTTTATATTCATATTCACATTTATCTTATCTGTGTGTGTGTTAGTAGCATAGTCATGTCTTACTTTTTGTGACCCCATGGACTGTAGCTCACCAGGCTCCTCTGTCCGTGGAATTCTCCAGGCAAGAATACTGGAGTGGGTAGCCATTCCCTTCCAGCCAGAGCATCTTCCCAACCCCTGCAGGGGTCTCCTGCATTGCAGGAAGATTCTGTACTGTCTGAGTCACCAGGTAGGCCCTATCTTATCTAATATCTTCTATTAGAATATTTATGAATATCGTTTACTAGACCCATGTATCCTATATTTTCCCTAGTACAGTACACTGACCCTAGAAGATAGACAATACCATCACAGGGAAGCATATGAATAAATGAATTAGTGATCAAGCATGGTTACTTGTTGCAAAGAACTAAATGGTCTTGTTTACTTTACATACATCTTTGTCAGTCGGGATGTATCTCTTAATACTGCACGTATTACTGGGTATGATTAAAAGGGACATCTGTTTTTTAACAGAGCATACTTAAGGTGAATTTTATTATGGGTGAAAGGTCTTCCAACCCACTGAGAGGGCAGATGGATAAAATTTGGTTTAAAGTGCCAGAAAGAGATAGCCTTCTGAATTAGAGATTTCAGTTCATTTTATCTTCAACTGGATAAAACTCCATATGCCTCAAGGTAACACCTTGAAAAGCTCTACTTAGCTTTGTCTTTCCTGTTCATTATTTAAAATTGTGCTTCACAAGGTAAACATAGGTGCATAATTTTTATTTAATTGATGAATGCAGAAGTTGAATCTTTCATATTGTTACTTTATTTGAATTGTTTTTAAAGTTTATTTTCTCCTCCAGTTTTTAAGCAAGCCCATGCTATGTAGAAAAAATATATATGTATATACATGGCTTTAAGAAAACTATGATATTATACCATGTTCAGATACTAATAAGAATATTTTTGGATCACATGTTTTCTGAGTTCAAGATCAAAATACACCCCATACCTTTTTGTTGTTGTTGTTTTGCTTTGCTTTTTGTGACTACACACTTCAGTGCACGAAAAGTGAGCTAATACTAACTGAGATGGTGAAAATCTGGACCGTGTGATGCTCATATGGTTTTCACAGCAGAGGCAGCTGTTGGTGCCAGTTATGTAGTAACAAGCTTGGGCATCTGCCAAAAGAATAAAACTAAATTGGACTTGATAGCAAGTAAGACGTGCTGCTCAAAAAATTATGTCTCCCTGGACAAGTGGTGCCCATTTTTACTGTGTAGATAGAAATTGGAGCCAAACAATCAAATGGAGAAGGACACACTGGCATCACTTATGATTATTTTAGGTATAAAAAAATTGTAATCTTAAATTTCAGAATTTTCAAAAATTCTCTGAACTTTTCAAATGACTGGTAAATGATTTAGATGTATAGGTCCATTTATATCAAATCACCATCCTGAATATACACACACAAGAAATAAACTAAACCTACAGATTGCCTCACTTATAATAAAATGTAGCTACCTCTTTAGGGGAAATTAAGCAGATGTTTAAAATTTTTCAACAAATTTCAAAAGTGACTTAAGGCAGGAAATGAGTAAAATTATATCCAATTTAAGCCCTAGGAAGTCTGCAGACAGACTATAATTAGCCATTATTAATGCGGCTGGTGTAAGTGATGCAAAGCTTCTATCCAGAAAGCTTTCTTACACTGGCTGGCCCTTTTGAATATCAGCAAGATGAAAAATGAAGAATCCTTTTATATTCTGTGGTCATCCATCTCCTTTTGAGCTCTGGTCCTTTCATTGATTAATTTATTTGTACAAATTCAAACTTTTTTAGATAATGGGAAAAAATTCAGATAATTAGCCAAGGAAAGGAGTCTGATTAATAGTTGGTAATCTAAGAAACATTTAGCCAATTGTGTCATATATTCTTATCTGTAAGATATGAAAGATATTATAAATTTAAAATGTCAAATCCTACTGGATGATGAAGGAAGAGTTTTATGTTCGTGTTGTTTTATTAAATAGGATCTGTAAATTTCCACTTCTTTCATTATTGGGAGTGACAGCCATGTGATGACCTTTGAAATGACCTTCCTTTTCAGAGATGGATGGCTTTGAGGGCTTGAGTTCTTTACTATTTTAGAATTTTAAAAGTGAAAAAAAAAGTTGCCACAAATATTGAAAAGAGCCTTTCCTCATAGTCTCTCAGAGAACTGGCTTTTGGCCCAGTGAGTTCTTCATGCTCTACACTTGTCTCCTAAACTGGGAAATCCAGTCTTTGCCACTTAGAAGACTTAGAGTTGAGTCTTCCAGCTGCAATGGTACTAAGAGCTATTGGCTAGTAAATCCACAGGAAAGAGAAATTAGTCATCCTTACTATCTTTCAAGTTACCTAAGGATATAAAGCAATGATCAGGTCAAAAATAAATTAGCAAATTAATAACAAATCCAAGAAGATACAGTAGCAGTGTGCAAAGTGCAGCCAAAGCATATGGATTAGGAAACTTCTAAAGACATACAACAAATGGGGAGAAATACACGTTTAAAAGAAAAATAGTAAGAACACTAAAGAAAATTGACCTGTAGCACAAATACAACCGGAACTGAGAAACAAGGACAAAAATAATAGCAAGCTAAGATTTGGGAATAAATTCCTTATCAATACTATGCTTCACTGTCTGTTTTCAACTTGGATTCATCAATAACATCTAAAGTTTCTTCTGGGAGTCCCAGGTGGCACTAGGGGTAAAGAACCTGCCTGTCAATGCAGGAGACATAAGAGACGAGGGTTCATTTCCTCTGTCCAGAAGATTCCCTGGAGGTGGAAATGGAATCCACTCCAGTATTCTTGCCTAGAGAACCCCATGCACAGAGGACGCTGGTGGGCTACAGTCTGTAAGATTGCAAAGAGTTGGACAGACTGAAGCGATTTAGCATGCCTGCAGTTTCTTCCAGGTGTAGAAGGGAAGTTGAAAACTATTTTCCAGAATCCCTTCCCTGTGCAAGACCCAGAAGTGCATAAGATTTGGAAAGTATCAATAGAAGAGGACAAGCTATGCTTTTCAGAGGCGTTTGCATCCCGATGTGAAATTCACTTTGGCTTCCTGACGGTTTCTTGACAACCCACTGCTTTGCTGCCACAGATTAAGGCAGTTGAATAGTTTTCCTTATTAGTTTGCTAGGCTTTCCATAAAGCTGAATGGCTTTGACTACAGAATTTATCGTTCTCATAGTTCTGGAGTTTGGGAGTCCAAGATCAGGTACTAGGAGGACTGACGTCTCCCAAGGCCTCTCTTTCCTTGCCTGGAAGATGACGTCCTTCTCACTGAGCCCTAGATGAGAATAGAAGCCCCTGACAATACCTTGGGAGAAGGCAATGGCACCCCACTCCAGTGCTCTTGCCTGGAAAATCCCATGGATGGAGGAACCTGGTGGGCTGCAGTCCATGGGGTCGCTGAGAGTCGAAACGACTGAGTGACTTCACTTTCATGCAGTGGAGAAGGAAATGGCACCCACTCCAGTGATCTTGCCTGGAGAATCCCAGGGACGGGGGAGCCTGGTGGGCTGCCGTCTCTGGGGTCGCACAGAGTCCGACACGACTGAAGCGACTTAGCAGCAGCAGCAGCAGCCAATACCTTAATTTCAGCTTCCTGATATCTTGAGCAGAGAACCCTGCTGACCAGGGAAAGTGTGATATAAATTTGTGGTGATCGGTTGCACAGTACTGAAAACTAAAACACTTCTTTTCGGACTAGACCATTTGGCCATGTTTAGATAGGTTTTGGATCGTCAAAATTTGAGGGAGGGTCCTGGAATGCTGCTAAGTATCTTACAATGCATAAGGCAGCCCTTCAAAGCACAGGATTATACAGCCCTATACATTAATAATGCCTGGCTTGTGAAGCCCTAGATTAGGCTATTAGAATCATCTCCAACTAGAAGAAGGAAGCTGCATTTGAGTTAGAACCTTGAGCATATAAATAATTTTTTAAGAAATAAATTAGAGATTTTTAACTAGTTTCACATATTTTCTTGGGCATATCAGGATATCATTAAATACTGCCTAACAGTGACCATTATTTTTAGGGCTTCCAAACTGAATGTGGTACTTCTTACATATAAGAAATGTTTTATTTTGATATTAATAAGAAATTACCACTTATATGAGAGCATCAAGAATCATATAGGCTTAGACCATTTTTCTCGGGATGTATAAAATGTTTGAACTTCTTTTCCTTTGTTGTTTACACTCTGGAAATATTATTATACATTTTGCATGGTTTTCAGTAGAAGCATTTAATTGGTAGAGGTAATTTAATATTTGGCTTCTGTACTGCCTTAACATTTCATTCCTTTTCTCATCAAGAAAGATTTCTAGGTCCCTGACAGAATATCTAGTTTGAAAAATCTAATATACGCCACCGATTCCAAAGTATGTGGGTGGCATGAACACACCAAGAAGAGATTAGCATACCTCATATAATTCCAAAGCAAAACATTCTTTAGAAACTTAAAGACTTACATAATGTAAAGATTTGTAATAGTAAGTATATAAATAGAAACTAGAGTGGGTGACATGCTTGAGCCACTGGCCACTTGTATCCCTTGAACATGATGAATTAAACATCAAACATGTTTGGAGTCCGTTTTCTTCAGTACTGTTCTTAAGCTCTTGATCCTCAGTAAGACTCTAGGATTATCACAGTTTTTTGACGTGAATTTAAAATAATTTTTAAAGCCCCCAGGAAGCACGAATTTCTGTAAGTTACTGTCAACTGTCAGTCAATGAGATTCCACAATACAGATCCTCTGTCATTTGGTATGAGTTCCCACACTCACTTTCTGACATGAACCATCAGAACATTTAATAGAGAACAGATAAGTGAGAATGAAGAAGTCGTGACAAGACTGCAGAAACATGTTGAGTACCAAGGGGATAAAACAACAGAGGAATCCTGAGCCTAGTTATTCATAAGTCTCTGTCCTGAATGAGACTCCTCTATCAAATTGGTATTATTAAATAAGATCTCCCTGTCTTCTCAGTCATATTCTCAAATCTCTCCAAAGACAAATATCATATGTTTCCTGGTTATTCTGTTCTATTTATAATTAGAGTAGCTTACAAGGAGAATAGAAAGGCAAATAGCAAAGAAATAAGTAAATGTGAAATTTTATCCAGAAGTGATTTGTGATAAGCTCAGCCATCTCAAATTTACTAAGAACCTAAAGTATCAAAAGATTTACCAGAGCAACCAAACAAATGTTAGCATATCCATACATGAATAATATGAACAAGCACTGGTAGCGTTTGTTGCAAGTCATATCCAGTTCAGAGTGCTGTCCTTAGACGCTAACTCACTTAATCCTCATTGCAACCTCATAAAATAAGTATTATGTCTATCTTTGTTTGATAAATTAGGGAACAGAATCAGGAAGAGCTTTGGAAACTTTTGGAGGAATCCAGACAGCAAAGGGGCAGTAAATATTCTAAACAGAGTCCTTACTTTTAATAACTTCGAATGGTTCATCTCCAAATCTTTATTTAGTCTTTATTCAAGGGTGTATTTAGTGTTTAATGTTAGTAGCCTCAGCTGATTGCTGTGGATAAAGAGAAATAAGACAGATATATAAATCAATAAAGGCTTTCCTGGTGACTCAGATGGTAAAGAATTTGCCTGCAATGCAGGAGACCCAGGTTTGAATCCCCACTTGGGAAGATCCTCTGGAGAAGAGAATAGCTACCCACTCTGGCATTCTTGCCCAGACAGTTCCATGAACAGGGGAGCCTGGAGGGCTACAGTCCATGGGGGTCGCAAGGGGCATGACTGAGCAACTAAGACTTTCCCTTTCCATAAATCAATAAATCTCAGTTAGTAGGTGTTGTAATGTGAACACAGAGAGAATTATGAACATTTGATCGGGTAACCAGAGGAAAAACAAGAAGGAAATTAACAGTAAACGGGTCTGTATGTTTCAACTTCACATTGTTTTATACTATTTTTTCTTATTTACATCAGCAATTATATTCATAATGATGGCCTCGTTACCTAGGAAGATTTAATATATGTTCACAAAATTTTGGTTAAGAAAGAAGACAGTCCATTTATAAATGTTTATTTTGCATAGCTTATTCATCCTTTGGCCCAAATACAATATTTATTTTGTTCTTATCCTTTGGAATTGCTTTCTTTGTGGTTGCTCCAGGGCTTACCACATCTATTTTACTTTATCAGAATCTTCACATTTATGTCAAGTTTTATACTAAATTCCAACGAGCTATAGAAATGCTACTCATATGTAGCTTTATTTGTTCTTTCTACTTTAATCCTATTATCACTATATATACTGTATTTATATATGTTGCAAAATCAGCAGTCCATCCATGAACTACTTTGCATAATTTCATCTCAATTATAAAAGCTGAGGAAATGAGAACAAGTACATAGTTATAGATTTTATTTTATTTATCTCCTTAATTATCATTTACAGTTCTCTGACATGTTCCTGTGGGTCTGAGTCATCATCTTGCTCTTACTTACCACCTTTGTGCTTCTTTGAAAAACATATTACATTTCTATATATTATAAGCTAAACAGTACAAATATCTATATTATACAATATTATACAATTACTTTTTTAATCAATTAAGAGAAAAATAACAAAATATGAATTTATATTATATATTTTATAATTATATGGAATTCCTGGTGGCTCAGACGTAAAGCATCTGTCTACAATGCCGGAGACCTGGGTTCGATCCCTGGGTCAGGAAGATTCCTGGAGCAGGAAGTGGCAGCCCACTCCAGTACTCTTGCCTAGAAAATTCCATGGGCGGAGGGAGCCTGGTGTCCATGGGGTCACAAAGAGTCGGACACGGCTGAGCAACTTCACTTTCACTTTATAATTAATAATTACCTTCACCAGTGCTCTTCAGTTCCTCATGTGGATTTGAACTTCCATCTAGATTTTGCTTCCAACACAAAAATATCTTTAATTATTTCTTGCAATTTCTTTACAATTACAAAAATGGTCTGTTTTATTTATTGTGGGAATATATTTTACCTTCATATGGGAACAGTAGTTTGGCTCGTTATAAGGGTCTTGGTTGGCAGTTGTATTTTACAGCACTTTGACTGTACCTTCCCATATGACCACCATTGTTTCTGATTAGAAGTCAGGTGTTAGTATCATCGTAAATGATGAATGATTTTTCTCTCTTCCGCTTTCAAATTTTTCCTCCGTCTTTCAGTATTTTTACTATTATGTATTTGTATATAGATCTCTTTGCATTGACCCTATTTGGAATTGGTTGAGATTCTGGGATATATACTTTAGTACTTATCAGCAAATTCAGGAATATTAAACAAGTTTTTTTTTTTTTTTTTAAATTTTTCAGTTCTTTTCTCCTTTCATTGTGGTACTTTCACTATACTAGGTTGGTCCTGTTAAAGGAGTCTAACATTTTCTCTGTGGCTCTGCTAATTTTTATTCATTATATTTTCTCCTTATTCTTCAAATTGAATAACTTCCATAGATTTAACTTCAAGTTTGCTGATGCTTTCTTCCATTTTAATTCTATTATTTTGTTCCCCTAAAGAATTTTGAATTTTAAAAATTGTACTTTTCAATTCTAGAATTTTCCTTTGCTTTTAAAAATTAGCTCTAATTCTTTATTCATGATTAATGTTTGATGAGGCATTATCTTATCTTTCTGTCGTTCCTTAGGCGTAGCTTCCTTTCATTCCTTGAATATACTTATAATGATTACTTTGAAGTCGACACATTAAACCTGACATGTTTCTGCTGTCTTGTTTTTTTATGTGTTTGTTTGCTTTATCATATATAAGTCGTAGTTTATGTTTCTTGGCTTTCTCGTAATTTCTTGTTGAAAACAGGACATTTTCAGAAATGCATTTCAGCAGCCCTGGAGACTGGTTTCTTTCCTCTCCGTGGCTTCATTTCTTGTTATTTGTTTGTGTGTTTTCAAACTTGGCTATTTTGTTTTTTGTTTGTTTATTTTTATTTATTTTTTTATTATTAAATTTATTTATTTTTTTAATTACAGTACTATATTTGTTTTGCCATACATTGACACGAATCAGCCATAGGTGAACACAAACTTGGCTATTTTGATAAGATTAATTTCTACTCTACTGTTCAGCTTTGGTGTCCTTGGAGGGTACAGCCTTGAGAATGTACACAATCACCCTGAGATGGCAGTGCTCTGACACCAGCAGGCTTATTAGTTTTATTTTCTTTTTCTCTCTGGTGAACTAGATGGTCTGTGCTTTAATTTGTTGTTCTTAATTAAGCTATTGCTTTCAGTGTCCTTACAAGGGAGCATTCCCAAACTTTGTTTCAACTAAAATCATTACCCTTGGGGATAACTTTGCAGTTCTCTATTTTTGTGGATCTCCTCTCATTCTGGGGCGATTCCCTAAGACACTACTGTGTGTGACGTCACTGCAAACTCTGGTCCCCACAGGTTGCCTCTCCAGCATGGAGCATCTCCCCAGCACGCAGGCTGGAGAGAAGGCACTCAGCCCCCGTACTTCCAGCTGGCCATGCCTGGTGTAGAGCCTCTGTCCTGTGTGTAGGGGTTTGGTAAAGGAAAGGAGCTCCTAGCTCACTCACCAGCACTTGGCTCCTTCAACTTAGTGTTAAAGGAGATAAGAAATGTTGGTGACCAGACCTTCACAGATACGGTTACTCTTGACTTGAGAGGCGAGGACAGAAAAATCTGTTTTCTTGGCCACCTACCCAAATATTTGTGCATGCTAGCTGCTCAGTTGTGTCCAACTCTTTGCGACGCCATGGACCGTAGCTTGCCAGGATCCTCTGTCCATAGTATTTTCCAGGCAAGAATACTGGAGTGGGTTGCCATTCCCTTCTCCAGGGGATCTTCCCAACCCAAGGACTGAACTCGGCTCTCGTGCACTGCAGGCAGATTCTTTACCACAGAGCCACCAGGGACTTCGTAAGTATACAGGAATGTCTTTGCGACCCCATGGACTGTAGCCTACCAGGCTCCTCTGTCCATGGGATTTTCCAGGCAATAGTACTGGAGTGGATTGCCATTTCCTTCTCCAGCAGATCTTCCCGACCTAGGGATCGAACCCACGTCTCCTGCATTGTAGACAGACGCTTTACTGTGTGAGCCACCAGGGAAGCCTACCTAAGTATAGCCCCCATCAAGTTAACCTTGGTGATGGAGGGAGCAAGAATGCTGTCACTCAAATGCATAGACTTTCACTGTTCTTAGAGAACTTTAGGAGACTTCCTTAAATTAATACTTGTTTCCTTTATTGCAGTGCTCTTAGTGTTTTCCTAGGTCAGTTTTCAGAAAATTTGTTTATATCAATGGTTTTCACCAGATTTTCTTGTTTCTCTAGAAAGAAGTACTTCAGAGCTCTTCATGATACCATCATTGTTTAAAGGATGCTTTCAGTTATCTGATTATTTCATTAATATGAATAACAATGTCCTTCCCCAATAATGTGAGATAAATGAGGTATAACCATAAATGTATAGAATCAATTTAAGAATATTCTAATTATATTTCTCTTGATCAAAAGACAAAATAAAATGAAATAAAGTAAAATAAAATGAAATAAAGTAAAATAAAATGAAAGACAAACTCTAATCCAGTTTGCTATTGCCAGCAACTGGGTTACATATTTACAATATCATTTATAAGTTCCACACCATATCCCTGAAAAAATTCATTACTTGCCTATTGTTATAATTTTCACATTATACTGCCTTTATCCCCAACTGCCCAGCCCTATCCTTATCATCCTACCAGCCCACAGAGTTTATTTCTTTCAGACTACTTTGAGGCATTTTTAAATCATCACTAATATCATTATAAAAATAATTCTTTTATCCCTGGAATTTCTACTCTCAATTAATTTTTCCCCTGGGTTGGGCATGAAGAACATTCACCCAACTTGTTTGATAAATGAATTAATAAGTGTTGGTTGGAAATTAATTTATTCTATAAACAGTGATGTTGCTGTTCTGTCACTCAGTCGTGTCCTACTCTTTGTGATGCCATAGACTGCTGCAGGCCAGGCTTCCCTGTCCTTCCGCATCTCCTGGAGTTTGCTCAAACTCATGTCCTTTCAGCCGGTGGTCCCATTCAACTATCATATCCTCTCTGTCGTCCCTTTCTCCTCCTGCCTTCAATTTTTCCCAGCATCAGGGTTTCTCCAGTGACTCAGCTCTTTGCATCAGGTGACCAAAGTATTGGTGTTTCAGCTTCAGCATCAGTCCTTCCAATGACTATTCCAGGCTGATTTTCTTTAGGATGGACTGTGTTTTATCTCCTTGCTGTCCAAGGGACACAGTACAAAGCATCAGTTCTTCAGCTCTCAGCTTTCTTTATGGTCCAGCTCTCATCTGTACATGACTAATGGGAAAGCCTCAGCTTTGACTCTGTGAACTTTGCTGGCAAAGTGACCTCTCTGCTTTCTAATACACTGTCTGGGTTTATCAAAGCTTTTCTGTCAAGGAGCAAGCATCTTTTAATTTTGCAGCTGCAGTCACTGTTCACAATGATTTTGGAACCAAGAGTGATAAACAGTGTATAATTTGGAAGCCAAGAACATAAACAAGTAATAGACACCTGCTTTCAGTCAGTTATTATTCTAACCACAGGAAATGAGGAAACTCAATGGGAGATAAGGCGTGACTCCAGCTTTCAATGAGCTAATTCTGTGGCCAAAAGAATTTAGATTCTATTATATATAAATGGAAAATTTTTGTAATGAAAAATAAAACATTTTCAAATTTTATAGTTGGTGCAAAAATAGGTGGTCAGTTTTATTTGGACTGGAAAGCTGCTTCAGAGCATAACAATGCTAGTATATCTTGACATACGGCTTCAGTACTCTAGACACAGTAGCAAAACACAGGTAGCTTTTGATGAACAAATAGTTCCATTTCACTGCTATCTCATGTTTATGGAAGTAGCATGTGAAGACTAACTCTAGAGTGTTCGGCAGGGACCAGATTATGATGAATTCTTCATACTTTGCTAAGAATTCTTCACTTTACCTAGCAGGCAACAGGAAACAACTTAATTAATGATTTGAAGTTCACAGACAGTGGGGATCACATTTTTATTGTTGTTATAAGTTTTAGAGGGGCTTCCAGGTGATAAAGAATCCCGCTGCAAAGCAGGAGACCCCGATTTGATTCCTTGGTTGGGAAGACTGACTGGAGAAAGGACAGACTTCTCTGTCAAATTCTGAGAGAAAATTCATCTATACTAGTTAATAGACTGGAGTGAAAAATCTGTGTAAGAGGTATTTACCTGAAATAAGGCAGCATCAGAAAGACCTAAAAGTTGTTTAAAAGATAGAGAAATAGGGATGTGTTACCATTTATGTACAGACTGAGAGGAATAGAATATTTGAAGACAAATTCTAGCTTTATGATTGTGTAACCTGAATGATGACAGCATAATTAAAGAGCATTGATTTCTGGAGAAAAATGAATGCTTTTAGTTGTAGACACTGTGGTTTTGATAGACCCATGGGGCATCAGCTTTTCATTTCTGAAAGGCAGTTCAATGTATATGTTTATACAGCAAGGGCAAAGTCTGTGCTAGAGATATATATTTTAAAATATTCACATATAAGAATTCATGATGTTGTGAAAGTGAAGAAAATATCAGTTTAAAAATTTGATTTCTGAAATAGAATGCTGAGGGAAAGCTACATTTAAAGAAAAGCCAAATGGGGATTCATTTGGAGCCTCAAATGAGTAGCCTTCCATTCCTACATTAACAATTATCTGGATTCTTTCCTTTAATTCAATAATTTATTAAATGATGAAGATCAAGAGATCTAGCCCCTGGTTTATTCTAATGTCTAGAACCATGATGATACATGCTAATGCAAGCAAATAACTCAGGAAACATTTGTGTGCAAACTATTCACATTTTATCAGAGAAAAAATTAATAAAAATTATGATTTTAAAAGCATACGTACATGTATGTATCAGTGATTAAACAGTGGGTTCTGAAAGCCATACTTAAGTAAATTAACAGGTATATCTAGTGCATTTGCAAAGACGTCAATTCAAAATGTTTTAGTAAATTCTCCTAGACAAATTAAAGCATATGCCAATCTTCCTTTATGGCCATTTATTAATTCTTTGAAGACTTATATTCTTTTACATTCTTATGAAAATTTTTATTTATAACGGAGTATGTATTCAGGAGATTAGATAAGTCACTATATGAGGTCATATAAGTAGACAAAAAAGCTTTTTCATTGTTTAAAATAATCATTTGATAATCTTAAAGTAATTAAAGCGTTTTGCCTACAAACTAGGCCTTGTGGCATGTGACGGTCCATTCTTGACAATCTGCAGTTCTTTACAATTTGCGATGCTTTATTATTATGTGAGATAGCATTTTTTAACTCATCTAGACTTTGGAGTTCATAGAATGCAACTGCTTTGTCTATATTTGACCCATCATAAGAGAGCAGAGGAGATTTTATCGAGTTGTGCTTGACTCTCAGTCCCATCTTTTTCTGCTCTTACGTCCCAACATCTAACTGGGTGGTCTGGTTATAGATAAGACAAAAAGGCACAAAGAGAATATACCTAAACCAACCTCAAAAATCCCTTGCGCTGCTCAAAATGTTCACTACATATGGTTTTTCCGTAATAACATGGTTTCTGAAAGATTCTGACATGGCCAAGTATTTCTCCACTATTTGAAGAGCTAGCCTGTTAAAATTTGATTTGTTCTCTGAGACTAGATAGGTAAATATGGGTGTGTGTGTGTGCTAAGCCACTTCAGTCATATCTGACTCTGGTGTCTCAGATGAGCAGAGACATGGAAGGGAGGTTAATAAGGAAGGGATATACGTATCGACATAGCTGATTCACTTCTTGTAAAAAGAAACTAATAAATCATTGTAAAGTAACATCTCAATAAGTTAGAATATATATATATATATATATATATATATATATATATATATATATATATGTTTATGCATGTATATAAGCGGGCTTCCCTGGTAGCTTAGATGGGAAAGAATCTGCCTGCAATGTGGAAGACCCAGGTTCCATCCCTGGGTCAGGGAGATCCCCTAAAGTAGAAAATGCCAACCCATTCCAGTATTCCTGCCTGGAGAATTCTTTGGAAAGAGGAACGTGGCGGGCTAAAGTCCATGGAGTCGCAAAGAGTGGCACACTACTGAGTGACTAACATATACATATACATAAACAGAGGTATAGAGGTTTAAAGAGTACCTTTGTTATAGTCTTTGCTAAGTACAGATAATTAAAAGCACAGAAGTTAACTCCATTATATCCTCTGCCAGACTGCTTTTCCTCTGAAGAACTGAAGTTAATGTATCAAATGTTGTTAAAAGGAAGTAACACTCTGTAAAAAGACTTTCTAAGTATTACAAAGTAGAACGTGAATTAGAACAAGAAATGAGAGATAGAAGAGATTTTTTCACCAGGCCTATGCTAAAGTCCTTACTGTCCTTAGAGTGTCGTTTCTAAGACACGAGCGACATAATCTTGGGTTGGTTATTTTGAAAAGATTTTATGTTAAAAAGAACACTACCCGTAGTGTATTCATTTTTTAATAAAAGTTTTACTTTCAGCACAAGCATTGTCAAAACTGGATTAGAACAAATTTTGTCCCAGTTATTCTTTTATATAACTGACTGAATTAAATAGAACTAGACACATTAGGGGAAAAGTGTGTGTGTGTGTGTGTGTGTGTGTGTGTGTGTTAAAGAAAAAGAGAGAAATACTATAATATATCAACTGTTCCAATACATTTTTAGTGTCTGCAGCTGTAAAAATATAGGTATGACTAATTACCTTTCAAATGTTTGAAATTTTGCGTTTGTGTGTAGGTTGTACACTAGAATAATTTTTAGTTAAAACAGAACCCATGACTGGTCAAAGGAAGTGTCATGTTTTGATGAACATTCTGTTTGCACTAAAATCCATGATATGATCAAGGATGCAAATTTGAAAGAGCTGAACTTTTAACGATAAAATAAATATACTTAAGTTACAAGACTTAACCTTCTTCCTTTTGAGTTGGAAGATTTCCATAGCTGTGCTTGAATTTGAAGACCGCACAACTAGGAGCCATTTTCTACAGAGACTTTCCCAGAAATTCTGCAGAGAAGAAAAACATCGCATGCCACATTCGGTGATACAGCACATCGCCTATTTTTGAACCAGATAGAATGGAGATTAAATGATGAAATGCAATAGTACCAGTATACTTAGCAATATGTCAAACAAAACTATTAGTATACTTTCATCCAATTATTTCGTGTGTGGAAAATTATTCTTGCTGGGACGAAAGGGTTTGAAAAATGAGACCTGACGATAGAGGCTTATGGAAAGGGAACATTTTTTATAACTAGTGTTATATGCTTTATCTCACCAATGTGAAATGATGATCTTGGGGATTGCAGGCTGCCAAAGTTTTCCCAAGCAATAACTGGAAGGTAACGGACAAGGGGCAGCAGTACTGAGCAGCCAGAAGCATTGTTTCCTCTTCCCAGCAAATGAAGTGTGTGTTTTTCCCCTCTTTGGAAAATACGACTGTCCTCCTTCACTATGCATATCATGTATTTTTTTAATTGCAAGATGAAATAGCAACTTTAAAATATCTTGAAAGAGTGCTTTGGTAGTATTCCCTTAAGGAGTTTAAAATATAATTTTTTTACTATTGATATGCCATATCTATTTTTCTGTATATAAGTATTCAGTTCAAGAGGACAGCCTGATTGTTTGCACCTAGAAGTCCTATTTCATTTCTTATCCTTCACCTACCCCTGTCCCTTTCAGTTGGTAAAATGCTGCTGTGATGTCTAAAAATTCATCCTCAGGTCTTCATGATTATTATGTTCATGCCAAATAATTTATGATTCCAGCCTTGTTGCCTGTTGACCCATTCTAATGTTCCATAGTTTGGGGCACTTTCACTGGTTATTTTCTTAGCTGAAGTTCTCCTGCTTTTTCTGTCAAGTATTTTATCAAAAGCCATTTCTATGACGAGTGACCTCATGGATTGTAGCCCACCAGGCCCCTCTGTCCATGGAATTCTCCAGGTGAGAATGCTGGAGTGGGTAGCCATTCCCCTCTCCAAGGCATCTTCCCAAGCCAGAGACTGAACGCGGGTCTCCCGCATTGCAGGTGGACTCTTTACCATCTGAGCCGCCGAGTGAGCCCTGTATCATGAGGATTTCCAGATCTGCTAGGGTTTTTCCCCCGTGTGGTCTTATAGTCCTTTACACACGCTTCTATTTTAGCTTTATTATGCTATGCTGTCCTTGTGTGTCCAGGTGTGTCTAGAACACCTAAGCACCTAGAATACACAGTCTATTCCAATCACTGAGTATAATTCTGGGCCCAAAACAGGTGGTGAAAATGCTCAGTGAGTGAACGAAAGAGAACAAGATAGATGTAAAGAGGATTGGTGTGCTGTGATGAAGCCTTGGAGAGCACTAGCAACGGAACCACGCTTGAAGGGATGAAGCAAGGGACACCTGAGACTCGGGCCACTGTTGCTATTACCTAGATCTGTCCATGGAGAAGAGGCTGTTGTAAAGCAGAAAACACTATTTTCTTCTTACACGTGTAGCTTTCTTTACCTTGTATTTTTTCTTTTATATAAGACAATTCAAGGCATATTGCAATCAGCGAATAGTATGTAGAAGAAATTCATTGAGTTGAAAACATATTTCCCCTTAAAAAGAAGGAAATTAAAAACCTAGAGTGGAATTAAAGTACATTTCTATGATAATTTCTAAAGACATAATTTATTGAGAATGAATCATAATTTAGATCCATATGTTTAAATGTGAAATTAAAATGGCCTATATATTTTAACACCTAAAAACATTGTACCAAATACATTGCTAACCTAATGGAATATTCAATAAATATTCATTTAAATAAAAGTAATAAGATTTTGAAAAACTCAGTGACCCCCAGAAAGACACAGGCTATGTTTTTCTTCTATTTGGCTATCTAAATATGCCTCATGTGTTCTAAACTCTTTGAATACAATTTGACCTAAGCCTATAATGGAAATAAGAATGCATATAAACAAACTTAATATAATTTGGTAGTTTCAGTGCATGAAATCTAGAAAATATGTATTATGCATACCTATATATCTAGTTTCTATGGTGACCTGCTCACCTGGAATATAGTTTTGCATGAACAATAGTACACAGTCATCACTTTGAATTTCCTGACCCATCTTCTCTGCTTAAATGCTGCATTAGCAGATTTTAGTAGCTATCGTTTAGCATATCTTATAAATTCTGTTAATGTTGTCTGTCTGGAACTCGACAGTTACTTCAGAAAACAAAAGAAGTTTTACTTTACTTGAAAAGTTTTATTTTGGCTTTAAATAAACCATGGGATTACAGAAAAATAAATATGAAAGATACTGTAAATTGCACATTTTATTTAATTGCCCTAGCTTTTAAACTATAAATGAAGACAACGCAAACATTTCTATACAGTATCGATGAAGTTATGGATTAAAAGGCATTTGAGGTATTCTTTAAATTTAAAGTGGAGTTTCTATAGCTAGCCTTAAGCTTTCATATTTATAATGTCAATATAAAGCTTGTAATGTCAGAAAGAACACTGGACCAGAAAACTGGAGTCCTAATGTCAGGCCTTGTGTCACTTATATTTTATGACACAAGACAATAAACTTTCCAAATTCTCAGCTATTTTATCTATAAAATGATGAGCAATAAAACCATAAAACTTTATTTTCTATCTCTCTAATTCTGTAAGTCTAAAGGCCTATATAAACTTCAAGTGAAAATATGTCATGTAGTATTAAACATCTTAAAGTTTGCATGTTTTAGAATACCAAAACTAGAGTAAAAATAAATATTCCTAGCAATTGAGGAATGTTACATGATCTATGACATATGGTGTAGTAAATATTTTGTTAGTAAGTGATAAATATGTGGATTGTGTATATAAAAAGAAATGTTTGTATAGAATAGCATGTTAAAATGCTACAAAGATTGATCACACTGAAGGCATTTGTGTAGAAAATAAGAGTTCATATACTAAGGATCAAAGATGTCGGCTTAAAACAGTGTGCTAGAAGTGTCATCTGCTTTTTGCTGCTGTTATCTGTTCTGTTAATACTTGATAAATATGTAGTTTAGAAAAGAAAGATATAACTGATGTCTTTTTGCAGTATTAATGTAGCAAGGAATTGAGGCAAAATAAATTGCCATCAGTTCTTAATGGCTGAAAAAAAAAGTACTGTGAGCTGAGTTTATCCTTGACTGGGGTACGTGAGTAGGAAAATGCAGTATCTTTAAGATCATAAAGCAGTTAAGAGAATATATGTCTGTGTCAGACTACACATCTGACTACATACGTGGATCCAAACAAGTTAGTTAATCGCCATAAAGATCGGCTATGTCATACGGAAATGTGGAAAAGAACATAAAATGTCCCTCCAAAATCAATGTGAAGTGCATAAGGAGATGACTGTGATGTTTTTATCGTAAAATAAAAAGTAAATTCTAAATATCCAATAAAGCATGTATGCATGCTCAGTAGCTAAGTTGTGTAAAACTCTTTGTGAACCCATGGACTGTAGCCCACCAGGCTCCTCCATCCATGGGCTTCTCCAGGCAAGAATACTGGAGTGGTGGCCATTGCCTCCTCCAGGGGATTGTCCCGACCCAGGGACCAGCCTTGTGGCTCCTGCCTTGTCTCCTGCCTTGCAGGAGGCTTCTTTTCTGCTGAGCCACCCGGAAAGTCCAAATAGTGTATATCACACTACAATTTATTGAATAGAAGATAGAGGATATCTGTTCTTGCTTCTAGAGACACAGAAACACAAGTTTTGTCATGCCATTCTAAAAGAAATCACTTGTTTCATTCAGTTTTAGTGGCTTTTGCTGTTTAACTGTTGAGGAAGTGGGTGAAGTTAAAGGAGTGGGTGATGTACATAATGATATTACATCATTTAATGTATGTAACACACAATGAAATCTTGGCTTGGCTTCTCTGTATATTGTCAAGATGCATAATGTATTTGAAATTGAAAGTTGCTCAGTCACGTCCGACTGTTTGCAGCTCATGGACTATCAGTTCAGTTCAGTCGCTCAGTTGTGTCTGACTCTTTGCACCACGAATCGCAGCACACCAGACCTCCCTCCCTGTCCATCACCAACTCCCAGAGTTCACTCAGACCCACGTCCATCGAGTCAGTGATGCCATCCAGCCATCTCATCCTCTGTCGTCCCCTTCTCCTCCTGCCCCCAATCCTTCCCAGCATCAGAGTGTTTTCCAATGAGTCAACTCTTCGCATGAGGTGGCCAGAGTACTGAGTTTCAGCTTTAGCATCATTCCTTCCAAAGAAATCCCAGGGCTGATCTCCTTTAGAATGGACTGGTTGGCTCTCCATGTAGTCCAAGGGACTCTCAAGAGTCTTCTCCAACACCACAGTTCAAAAGCATCAGTTCTTCAGCACTCAGCCTTCTTCACAGTCCAACTCTCACATCCATACATGACCACAGGAAAAACCATAGCCTTGACTAGACAGACCTTAGTCGGCAAAGTAATGTCTCTGCTTTTGAATATGCTATCTAGGTTGGTCATAACTTTTCTTCCAAGGAGTAAGCGTCTTTTACTTTCATGGCTGCAGTCACCACCTGCAGTGATTTAGGAGCCCAAAATGTAAAGTCTGACACTGTTTCCACTGTTTCCTCATCTATTTCCCATGAAGTGATGGGACCAGATGCCATGATCTTTGTTTTCTGAATGTTGAGCTTTAAGCCAACTTTTTTCGCTCTCCTCTTTCACTTTCATCAAGAGGATCTTTAGTTCTTCTTCACTTTCTTTCATAAGGGTGGTGTCATCTGAATATCTGAGGTTATTGATATTTCTCCCAGCAATCTTGATTCCAGCTTGTGTTTCTTCTAGTCCAGCATTTTTCATGATGTAGTCTGCATATAAGTTAAATAAACAGGGTGACAATATACAGCCTTGACGTACTCCTTTTCCTATTTGGAACCAATCTATTGTTCCATATCTAGTTCTAACTTTTGCTTCCTGACCTGCATACAGATTTCTCAAAAGGCAGGTTAGGTGGTCTGGTATTCCCATCTCTTTCAGAATTTTCCAAAGTTTATTGTGATCCACACAGTCAAAGGCTTTGGCATAGTCAATAAAGCAGAAATAGAAATAGTTTGAGCATTCTTTGGCATTGCCTTTCTTTGGGATTGGAATGAAAACTGATCATTTCCAGTCCCAATGGCCACTGCTGAGTTTTCCAAATTTGCTGGCATATTGAATTCAGCACTTTCATAGCATTATCTTTCAGGATTTGAAATAGCTCAACTGGAATTCCATCACCTCCAGTAACTTTGCTCGTGGTGATGCTTTCTAAGGCCCACTTGACTTCACATTCCAGGATGTCTGGCTCTAGATTAGTGATCACATCATCATGATTATCTGGGTCATGAAGATCTTTTTGTACAGTTCTTCGGTGTATTCTTGCCACCTCTTTTTAATATCTTCTGCTTCTGTTAGGTCCATACCATTTCTGTCCTTTATCTAGCCCATCTTTGTATGAAATATTCCTTTGGTATCTCTGGTTTTCTTGAAGAGATCTCTAGTCTTTCCCATTCTGTTCTTTTCGTCTATGTCTTTGCATTGATTGCTGAAGAAGGCTTTCTTATCTCTTCTTGCTATTCTTTGCAACTCTGCATTCAGATGCTTATATCCTTCCTTTTCTCTTTTGCTTTTCACCTCTCTTCTTTTCACAGCTATTTGTAAGGCCTCCTCAGACAGCCATTTTGCTTTTTTGCATTTCTTTTCCATGGGGATGGTCTTGATCCCTGTCTCCCATACAACGTCACGAACCTCCATCCATAGTTCATCAGGCACTCCATCTATCAGATCTAGGCCCTTAAATCTATATCTCACTTCCACTGTATAATTATAAGGGATTTGATTTAGGTCATACCTGAATGGTCTAGTGGTTTTCCCTACTTTCTTCAGTTTAAGTCTGAATTCAGTAATAAGGATTTCATGATCTGAGCCACAGTCAGCTCCTGGTCTTGTTTTCATTGCTTGTATAGAGCTTCTCCATCTTTGACTGCAAAGAATATAATCAATCTGATTTTGGTGTTGACCATCTGGTGATGTCCATGTATAGAGTGTTATCGTGTGTTGTTGGAAGAGGGTGTTTGCTATGACCAGTGCATTTTCTTGGCAAAACTCTATTAGTCTTTGCCCTGCTTCACTCCCGCAGTCCAAGTCCAAATTTGCCTGTTACTCCAAGTGTTTCTTGACTTCTTACTTTAGCATTCCAGTCCATGGACTATACAGCAATTCTCCAGGCCAGGATACTGGAGTAGGTAGACGTTCCTTCTCCAGGAGATCTGACCAACCCAAGGATAAACCCTGGTCTCCTGCATTACAGGTAGATTCTTTACCAGCTGAGCCTCCAGGAAGCCTTGATTTATGAAGCATTTGCTTCTCTGGTGGATCAGATGGTAAAGAGTCTGCTCATAATGCAGGAGACCTGGGTTCAGTCCCTGAGTCTGGAAGATCTCCTGCAGAAGGCAATGGCAACTCACTCCAGTATTCTTGCCTGGAGAATTCCATGGATGGAGAAGCCTGGAGGGCAACAGTGCATGAGGTCACAAGGTATTGGACACAACTGAGCGACTAACACACTATAATGTGTTTATTAAGCAGGGAAGTATGTGAACACATATCTGCACCCGTTAATCATAAAGAAAGATGCCAGTAACTCTCAGAATTTGAAATATTGCCCTAGGAATGTTGGATGAAGTGACATGGTCATAAATTGCAATAGAGGAGTCTTAGTACAAGAATTGCTTGACACCAGGACTAGATAATAATGTCATGCCATCATTCAATTCTGAAGTTTCGTTGAAAGGAGTAAATGAAAATATAAGATTGAGTGACTTAATTTGTTAATGAATTCATTATTCTGGAATGAGAGGGTTTATGGGTAGGTAGGCAGACATGGTTAGGAAAAATAAATAAGATAAACTAAGAATTTCTACCTATACCTGACATTAAACTCCAAGGGATCTAATATCTTTATATTTTTGTTATTTAAACCTTAAAAATCAAGAGGCATGCATGCGTGTGTGTGTGTGTGTCTATATATAGAATAGAGTCAATTTATTAATTCCTGGAAATCAGCCACTTTGTAGAGGAGAATAGATAAGGTCACAATTTAGTACTTAAAAGTAATTTTCTTGGAACCATGACTACAGTTTGGGCTCCATTCATCATTCTTTGTGTAAGAGAAGCAAAGGAAGAGAAATAAACACATTGGAGATAAAATGTATGTGATAAGCAGAAAAACAAGAGTGAAGAATGTTATATCTCCTTCCACATGATCCATCTGACAGAATGACATCATTAAATTTTCATCAGGAGTAAAATGTATAAAGCAATAAGAAAGACAATGTACATAAGTTAGGTATCTGTATTTTTTCCCAAAGACAGGGTATTTAATACTTATTTGCTTTGATTCAAGGAAGAAAAAGGTAGCTTAGGTAGACAGTCCTTGCTTTGACTGATGATATCTCAGACCTTCTGGGGCTCTATGTACTCATATCTGCGCCAGTTAGTCATAAAGAAAGATGCCAGAAACTCTCAGGTGCTCAGTCACTCAGCTGTGTCCAACTTCTCATGACCCCATGGACTGTAGCCTGCCAGCCTCCTCTGTCCATGGAATTTTCCAGGCGAGAAAACTGGAGTGGGTTACCATTTCCTACTCCCGGGGATCCTTCTGATCCAGAAATCAAACTCAGGTCTCTTGCCTCTCCTGCACTGGCAGGTGGATTCTTTACCACTATGGCCCTGGGAAGACCCTCTGGGGCTCTATGGGTAACTCCAAACTCAGAAGCTACAAAATGTCCTGCTTCCTGTGTAGATCGTCACAGAAGACATTGCGCAGGTCTAAATTCCTGTTGCTGACAACATGCTAGCTGAGTGACAGTTTAGGCAACTCAAATATGTCTTATTATTTTTAGATGTTCGAAAATTGAAACTCCAGATCAGCACTGTGTGTTTGTACTCAAGTTAGAGCTGTACGCCAACAGACTTAAGATCTCCATTGAAATATTCCTTTTATAAACAATACAAGAGCCAAATCCCATTGATTTATTTGCCAATTATTTTATTCTACTGAATTCTGATGTTAAATATTGCCTTATAACAGCTTAAATTTCCAGGTGGAGAACATAAAAACCCAATTCATAGAAAATCACCATAGTGATTGTATTGTTAGTATTTGGCTTACTTTTGAATACTGAAGATTTAGTGGTCAAAATGCATAAAACATTTATTTAATGGAGCACTAATACCAATTAGGAGGATCAGAAGGAACCGTATGTATTTGGCCTAGAAAGTTCAGAGCACAGGTGAAGTATGCTAAGTCATTTCAGTCACATCCGATTCTTTGCAAGCCTGTGGACCATAGCCCGCCAGGCTCCTCTGTCCCTGGGATTCTCCAGGCAGGAACACTGCAGTGGATTGCATGCCCTCCTCCAGGGATCTTCCCAACCCAGGGATCGAACCCACGGCTCTTAGATCTCCTACATTAGCAGGCGGTTCTTTATCACCAGCAGAACAAGAGTATAGAAGTATAAAGATGACATGTCAATCCCTTACCTAAACTCTGTAACTATTACTCCCTTCATCCCTTCCAGCCCAAAGATGCCACAGTCACCAAGGAGATGCGCACTGTTGCATCTGTGTGCAGCTGAAGGTATATCCCGCCATACCTTGTTTAGTATTGTGATCACTTCAATAAGTGGCACTGTGTTGGAAAAACTGGATATCCATGTGCAAAAGAATGAAACTAGACTGAAGCGAGACCACTCTCTTACACCACTCGCAAAATTATCTTGTAACAGATTAAAAGACTTCATATATCCTGAAACTATAGAATCCTTGGGGAAAACACAGGGAAAAACTCCTTGATATTGGTCTTGGGAAATAACTTATTTTTGCTATGTTACCAAAAGTCATGCAAAAAAACAAAAGTAAACAAATAAAACTACACCAAACTGAAAGACTTCTTCACAGAAAAGAAAACCATCAACAAAATGAAACGTCAGCCTTCAAAATGGGGGAAATATTTGCAAGATAGCTATCTGATAGATTTGAAAGGAAAGACTCATATATATTTGATAGTAGCTATTTTATATTTTGGAATTAAATCTAGTGAGGAAAGAAAATGAATGGTTCTCTATATGAAGTCACATTAGGATAATTTTGGTCTACAGTATAAATATGAAATAATTCAGTTGTGACTAATACAGTTCTTTTGAAGTACTCCTTGCTTGAACTAGATGGAAACTGATATCACAAGAGACAACAATATTTGTGGAGTAAAGTGGGTGGGACACCTCCTTTCTAAACTTTTGTTGCTTGCATTTTTCCACTTTCTAGTTGTCCTGATCTACTTTTGTACCACATTTTAAATAAGTCCGAGTTGTTCTGCTTGTTAATTAGTTTTGCTTCTTTTGAAACACCCACACTTGAGAAAAAAAATTGACAATGTTTATTACTTCATTGTTCATGTCTTATTTTAGGCTGAGTAGAATTTTCATCAGGCAATATTTCTCCTGAAGGCATTGAATAATTTTCTTCATTAGCTTGCCCTCCTGCCAATAACTAAATGTTCCTATCTGTGATCTTGAAAAATATTGCAATTTGAACAGCAGCATTTTCTTTGTGTATATGGAAGTTTTAGTTTATTCCAGTTATAAAATCTTGATGTATTCCACTCTCCTTTGACCTAATTGTAATATTCAAGTTATGTTCTATGTGGATGACACTTCTGAGTGTTTAATTACTCTACTGATGTTTAGCTGATATAATTTCTTTATATCAAAGAATTATATAATTTAATTATCAGCCTTTTTCCTCCAAAATTACAACCTAAACAGTTGTCCCTAAGTAACTGTATATTTTATATAGACTGCTTATGGCTATCAAAGCATGAACTTAATTAAAAGCAATATCTCAAAACTATAATGTAAGTGGGTGGGCAAGGATATGAATGACTTTTACAAAAGTTATTTGAACATGCGTATCTCGTTAAATCAAACAAATAGCTCTCAGCATGGAGGGTTATTAAAAAACATCAGATCTAAAGACTAATATTCACTGAATATAGGAAACATGCCTTAGTCAAGTATACTTGTGAATAATCTAACAACCAAAACAAGAAATCAAATAATATGACAATTAAAAAGTTAAGAAAACATATGAGCAAGTGCTGAAATGCTTGCCTTATGAAATGTTAATCATATCCACCCTTAATAAAGGACAGGATAGTCATCAGATATTAGTTCTTTTGAAAATTGTCATACTTCATCCCTCTTTCTCTCATCTGTAAAATGGGAAAACAAAAATCACCTTTTATAAGACCCAAAAATGTAAATTGGAAATGCAGAAAATACTACCTGACATTTATCAATATGTATTATTTAAAATTTGGTAATTGCCTTTACAGACATTGTTACTTCCTTTATAACTGCAGCCAAAAGCACTGCTGCTGGTGGTGCTGACTAGCACTTTTGCACAGAAGAACCATTTCTTGGTAAACTAACAAAACGGATAAGTGCTTAAAATTAACAGCCAAACATAGTTGTAGGTCTAGACTTTGGCCCTTCTTTTAAATGCTTTCTAAAAAGCAACATAAAGTTAGTGGGATAATTTTTATAGTCCCTTAATGATCTCTGAGTGCAAAATTTAAAGACATGCAAAGATCTGCTGTGTTAAGATACATTTGATTCTCCGAATCCATGTAGCTTAAAGTTATATTCCAGATTCTGACTTTGAGAGATACAGAATAAAGAGTGTAAAATGAACTCCTCTTTCTACTCCTTGAGTATATAAATGAAGGAACACGATTCAAAGTTTAGTCACTTGAACAAAGTGACTATTTCAGAACCAAGGTTAGAATTAATCACTCCCCGACAAGTTGATTCTTTCAAATAATTCAGTGATTGCCTAATAATATGAAATTTTGCTTTTATCCACTTTGCCTCATGATTATGCATTGGCTTAGGCTATTTCAACAACCTCAGATATGCAGATGACACCACCCTCATGGCAGAAAGCAAAGAGGAACTAAAGAGTCTCTTGATGAAGGTCAAAGTCGAGAGTGAAAAAGTTGGCTTAAAACTCAACATTCAAATAAGATAATGGCATCCATTCCCATCATTTCATAGCAAATAGATGCGGAGACAATGGAAATAGTGTCAGACTTTATTTTCTTGAGCTCTAAAGTCACTGCAGATGATGACTGCATCCATGGAATTATCAGACACTTGCTCCTTGGAAGAAAAGCTATGAAAAGCCTAGACAGCATATTAAAAAGCAGAGAGATTTATCTGCTAACAAATTCTGTATAGCCAAAGCTATGGTTTTTCCAATAGTCGTGTATGGATGTGAGAGCTGGAGAGTTGGACTACAAAGAAAGCTGAGCGCCAAAGAATTGATGCTTTCCAACTGTGGTGTTGGAGAAGACTCTTGAGAGACCCTTGAACTGCAAGGAGATTCAACCAGTCCACCCTAAAGTATATCAGTCCTGAATATTCATTGGAAGGACTGATGCTGAAGCTGAAGCTTCAATACTTTGGCCATCTGATGTGAAGAGCTGACTCATTAGAAAAGACCTTCATGTTGGGAAAGATTGAAGGCAGGGGGAGAAGGGGATCACCATCTTAATGGACATGTGTGTAAGCCAGCTGCAGGAAATGGTGAGGCACAGGGAAGCTTGGCATAATGTAGTCCATGGGTCCTAAAGAGCTGAAGATGACTGAGCTACTGAACAAAAACAGACCCTTTCTGATTCATCACTCCCCAATTAAAGGATAAGATAGCTTTAACTACTGCAGTGAGTAAAAGAGATCCACAGTTTTCCTGGAGCTTTTTTTTTTCCAAAATATTTGATGATACAGTTACCCATACTTCCCAGAGATGTGGCTTTGAGATATCATCCCGAACAGAAAAACCACCCTCTAAGTCATTGAATCTTTCAATATTCTCTCATTTTCTAAATTTTAAGACTCTTTTGGATTTCATACTTCCCAAATCCTTAGTGCATTTCCAACTGAAAATATAATTTGTATTATTCCACCCTTCCCTGATAGCTCAGTTGGTAAATAATCTGCCTGCAGTGCATGAGACCCCAGTTCGATTCCTGGTTTGGGAAGATTGGCTGGTGTAGGGAAAGGCTATCCACTCCAGTACTCTTGGGTTTCCCTTGTAGCTTAGCTGGTAAAGAACCCTCCTGCAGATTGGGAGACCTGTGTTCAACCCCTGGGTTGGGAAGATCTCTTGGAGAAGGAAAAGGCTACTCACTACAGTATTCTGGCCTAGGGAATTCCATGGACTATATTGTGGACTATATTCCATGGACTATATGTGTCCATGGGGTCACAAAGAGTTGAACACAACTGAGTGACTTTCACTTACTTACTTACCCAGCCAATGAAAAACAAATAAAAGTTGAACTTGTATTTCATTAAGATATTATCAGTTTTTCAATTATTTTTTCCAATTTAGGAGAAGAGGATGTTAGAACTTCAACTATAAATTAATCTTAATCCTAATGAATCACTTTATACACTGTTTATTAACAACAAATGAGATCCATGGTTTTAGAATATTATTTTCAGTCATATATGTGCATTTTAAAAAATATAATACATATATAAACGAAAGCACTATCTGAAATCTCAATTAAAAATATAAATGACTATTTTTTTACATTGATGGGATGCCAATTTGAGGGACCATATGGTTCAAATGAGTCAGATACAACTGGATGACTGAACAATAATGGTTCAAATAACATTGATAGTTTGTTATATCCTCATGCTATGATTGTCAGTTCATGTCTTCCTTGACTTGTCTAATTTTTTAAAAGTCCATAATTAGATAAACATATGACAGGTAGGTACATAGATAGGTACTTTTCATCAGACACTTCCAAATTCTTCACTTATTTCAACCACAGAGGTAGAGTTTTATCATTTTCTCTTGTCTTTGGACTAGTAGAATTTCATAGACTTATATATACATTGGACACATTCTTCTACACTCAATACATTGGAACAAAATTGTGAAATTTCCTAAGTCTTACAATCCAGAGAGAAATGTATATCTTTCTACTTTATTCCTGTCAAAGTAACTATAGACAAAATTTCTACTGATATTTACAGAAAATAATTTTAAAGCTGTAATTTGGGAATTAAAAGCAAGAATGAAGTGTAACTATAGTGGCTAAAATTTTTAAAAAATCCATATTGATCCAGGTTAGAGATCACGAGTTTGACAAATTTCATCCTCTTCAGATAAATGTATAATTCCATAATAATATTAAAATCCATAAAATTAATAGGTTTACCTCAAAATTATGTTTAGCATATATGACATTGCACTTCAAATATCAGGACTGACTAGATTGTGTTGCGGTAAAGATGCCTCTCAGTTGTTTAAAAGACCGAAAGGCAACCCCTTGCTTACGCTGCATGTCCATCACCAGTCAGTTAGAAAACTGTTACTCATAGACTGTTTTTCTTTAGTCTGGGACTCAGGCTGACAGAGTGCCCATTATTTCTTGGGTAGAGCAAAAGAGGGTGGTTGAGCACGCACTGGCTTTTTAAGCTTCTGTCTGGAATGGACACATATCATTTCTGTTTATGTTTAATTGGCCATATAAAGTCATGTAGCCTAACTTCAAATGGGTGAGAGAGACGAATTCTTCCATGTGCCTGAAGAGAAAGCCTGAATGTTTATATATAGCCACGTGTGTAGGTAAACAGCAGGTCATACTTAATTTGTTTTTCTCATAGTTTCACTGTTTTACTCCATCGCCATTATTTTTTTTTTCCTATTCCCTCCTGGTATTTTTAAGAATATATACCACAGTTTAACAGATCTCTTAGATTTTTCCCTAACCTCGCACATGCTCATTCACTCAGTCTTGCCTGACTCTTTACCACCTTTGGACTGTAGTCTGCTATGGCACTTTCAGATAAGAATACTGGAGTGATTGTCATTTCCTCCTCCAGGGGAACTTCCTGACCCAGGGGCTGAACCCATGACTCCTGTATTGCACACAGATTCCTTACCACTGAGCCATTACAGTGGTGAAACCCTAAATCTCATACACATTCATAAACAATACTGCGGCATGCTTTCTCTCATAGACATGCAACTGTATAAGATTATTCTCTTAGGCTATATAGTTCTAGAAAAAAATGTTAAATTAGGGAGTATTGTCCAAATCATTCTTCATCAGTTTCTTCATTTCTTCTCCAAAAATGACCACTATATTTGTGCTATCTTTGTAACTCCAGTTTGTAAGAACTGTGATTTCATTTTTTGATATTTATTTTGTCAATTACTTGGAAGGTTGATATGATGATGTGCATGCAGGCTAAGTAGTTTCAGTCGTGTCTGACTCCGTGTGACCCTATGGACTGTAACCCTCCAGGCTCCTCTGTCCATGGGATTCAACAGGCAAGAATACCTGACTGTGTTGCCATGCCCTCCTCTAGGGGATCCACCTGATCCAGGGATTGAACTAGTGTTTCTTGTCTCCTGTATTGGCAAAAGCCCTTTATATGATTAATTTTGTTTTCTTAATTTGGATTTCCTATATTGTGAGTTCTACCAAGTTTAAAAGCTAACTTAAACCAAGAATTAAGTTTATATTTTCTTGACATGAAGATAGGTATAAGCAACTTAAAGTACTGAGTGCATACACAGCATATTGACTGTTTTAAACTTTAAATGAAATCACAAGGAAGGATGCATTTTATGACAAAAGAGTAGTAAATAATCACTTTGAAGTAAAGCTCACTAAAAATTACCACAAAATTTACTGTTTCACGTAGGTCTAAACTTACTGAAGAAACTTTAAAATTACAAATGATTCTTGAAAAGCATGGGCTTGAACTGTGTGGGTCCAGTTATACATGGATTTTTTTTTTTCAGTAGTAAATATTTTGGTACTGTGCAATCTTTGGTTGGTTGAAATCACAGAGTAGGAAAAACATATGTGGAGGAGATGTGTATATAGAGGAACCAAGTATGCAGATGAAAAGTGAAGGTGTTAGTTGCTCAGTCATGTCTGATGTTTTGCAACCACATGTACCATAGTCTGCCAAGCTCCTCTGTCCCTGGAATTTTCTAGGCAAAGAAACTGGATCAGGTATTCATTGCCTTCTCCAGGGGATCTTCCTGACCCAGGGTTTGAAACTGGATCTCCTGCATTGCAGGCAGATTCTTTACTGTCTGAGCCACCAGGGAGCCCAAGTATACGGACTATAAACTATAAGTGGGTTTTTGACTGAGCAGAAGGTTGGCACCCCAACCTTCCCTTTCTTATCTAAGTATGACTACCTGAGGATACATTTGGATGAGGGATACAAACGCAGAAAAAAACTGTTTTGTTATGCTCGTGTGACTGTTTTTGCTCATAAATGTTAAAAATTTGGTTCATGTTAATGTTATAGAAAGATGTTTCCTTTTGAAAAACTTGAAAGCATACAGTGACATCATAAAAATGTCCTAAGTTTATACATTTTGTAAGAAAAAGAAAGTGTTAATTACTCACTTGTTTCTGACTCCTTGTGACCCCATGGACTGTAGCCTACCAGGCTGATCAGGCCATGGAATTCTCTAGACAAGAATACTGCTACTGCTAAGTCACTTCAGTCATGTCTGACTCTGTGCAGCCCCATAGACAGCATTCCACCAGGCTCCCCCATCCCTGGGATTCTCCAGGCAAGAACACGAGTGGGATGACATTTCCTTCTCCAATGTGTGAAAATGGAAAATGAAAGTGAAGTCGCTCAGTCGTATCCGACTCTTAGCGACCCCATGGACTACAGCTCACCAGGCTCCTCTGTCCATGGGATTTTCCAGGCAAGAGTACTGGAGTGGGGTGCCATTGCCTTCTCCGAGACAAGAATACTGGAGTGGATATGGGTAGCCATTCCCTTCTCCAGCAGATCTTCCCAACCCAGGGATTGTGCATTGCAAGCAGATTCTTTACTGTCTAAACCACCAAGGAATCCCGGACATTTTGTAAAATTGGTTTGAAAAAAGTGTCCTGTATATTTCCTGAACTTTGTTGAAGTTTAAATAATTGGATATTATCCTAAATATTACAAAACAAGTGACATTTATTGAACCATTATCATGCACGTGGTCAACATGCTAACAAATATTGTTTGTTCAATAACTTACTTGCCCAATAACTTACTTGCACATAAGGCCTCACTTCACCATCAAAGCTGAAATTCACAGACCTTTTTCTGAATCATATGTATATGTGTGTGTATTTGGTGCAACCTCAGGAATATCCAAAACTGGAGTTATAATAACTATCTTCTTAAGAATCATATACATGCTGAAGAAAAAGCTACCATACTTGACCTCAAAAATATCTATCTAAGAGGTTTTAGACCACAATCATGTTGCAAAGCAGCATCAGAAGAAGTAAAACTACATAGCCAAACTGCATACATGATTTTATTATATTTTTCTAAAAATCTTACAAAGATAAAAGTGTTCTAACAATTTAGGACTTGATGATATCACAATTCCCATTCACAAAATTTGTTGAAGTATAAAAATATGCACAATGTTTATAAAAATATTAGCCAAGCTACATGTGTAAATTCATGTTGAAACAAGTGAAGCATAAATATGTGAAATTAATGGATTTGCTTACCTTTTATAATCTTTATATCAAGCTAAAGACTTGCTTGCATTATATCAATCTAAAGTCAAGCTAAAGATATTTACTATAGACTTAGCTACTTGTGTGGTAGAAACCTGGGGTTTCTTTTTTCTCTCCATGTCTAGAAATGTTATCTATGAGCAACATGAGAAACCACTCAAGATTTATCCAGATGTTTGTATACATTAATGATTTAAAGGAGGAATTAGACAGTGAGTAAATGAAATTGGCTCATATTACTAAAGTGGGTTCTACTATTTTAAAATTTCTTATTTATAAGAGGTTGCAAGGAAGACCAAATAAAGTCACTAGTATAGGCCAGATAATAATACAAAAAAATTCTATTCTGTATAGATACAGATATGTTGTTAAAATACTTTATTGGTTTCTTCCCACAATTAGATTCTGATATGTGAAGATCTATTTAAAAAAATGAAAAGTCTTTATAAAATGGGTTATTGATATTATAGATGCCTCAGTATGTATATGTATATGTATGTATGTATGTGTGTGTGTGTGTGTGTGTGTGTGTGTGTGTGTGTATATATATATATATATATATATATAAAACTTGATCTTAATGTAAAAACAAACCAAAGCGATGCACTGCGTTTAATTTGGTGGTTGCAGTGAAGGAATATGTCACCAGGAAAAAAATTCTGAAAATGTCAGTACTCATAGTACCGTTTATAAGAAAGTATAGAAATACATTAAAGAGATTCAGTATTTCCATGTTTTCCAGATATAGGAAATGAAGTGGAAATTGAATAAGTCATGAAAGTTTAAGAAAGATGTAGTAAAAATTGATTAATATTGTTTCTTTACTGTTTTTACAAAGTGTGTATAAACAACTTAGAAGAAATTAATATCAAATGCATTTGAGCAAATAGAAGGAAATACTTCACACAGCATTGTGGAAATATATTGCCTTTAGAAGGTTACAGAGTCAAAAACTGTAACTGATTAATAGGACCAATAATAATATTTGCATTGGCCAACATGAGGAAGTTGGGGCCAGCTCCATGCTAGCTTCAGGGACTTTTCTCTGAACTCCATCCAAAAGCACTTTCTAGCCTGGGGGTTGACTGTGCTTAATTAACTCCATCTGACCCAGTCACACAGAGTAAAGTCATCAATCTATCAGATTTGGCTCACTTTCTTCCAGGGAGTTGTAGATGAAGGTCTTCCACCTATTTTTGAACTAGCAAAAACAAATGTCTCCTCTAACACACACACACACACACGCACACACACACACACACACGCACACACCCCAAAGAAGAAAGCATGGCACGGTAAATTCAGAGCTTTAATCTCCACTGATGAGGCCATAAAAGTTTCTGTCCTGACTCTCTGAAGACTATGCAGTGCCACTGACAATATGTAGAATGAAGAGTCAGAAAATCAGGCTAAAAATCAATATCTTCCTTCACTGACTGACTATGAGAATTAAGGCAAATCACTGAACTTCTCACAGCCTTCCTTTTCTCTACAGAAAACATGGAAACAATCATGATAAAACTCTGCTAGGGATATAAACCCTAAGTCATTAATAAAAATTATTTTGTTGAAAAATCTGTTCATAATTGGGGAATTCTCTAGCATATATGAATGTAAGAACTTATTCTGGACACTTCTTGCTTTTTTTTCACCTTTTCATGTATTTTCACTTTCCCTCAATGTTAATGCTCCTCGCCAAATGCCACAGTCTGTACCTACTGCTTCCTGCCCTACCAGTATATGTGCACATCTATTCCAGGTTATTTTATTTTTGCTCATGTAAAGGAACTGTTGCCTTAATTAATAAAATAAAGTCAAATAAAGGAAGATCGATAATGGGAACAATGAGCCACCAAGAACAATGTTTAACTTGGCTTCATATTCTAATTTCTCATTCCCAAGATTCACTTCCTCCTTACATATTTCCTTCATTTTACCATGATGACTTCAAGAGTTGCTTGTCCCAAACATAGGTCATGGGAAACTAAACTATAGGTACTTTTTTTGGTATAGACAGTAAAATGGACAACAAAACCTTGTCTCCTCTTCCTGAACCTATGTGAAGCATTTGCCCAATTATCCCTTCTTCTCTTCTGGTTTCCAGACGTCCAAGTGCAGACATGTGATAGAAAAATCATAAAATGAAAAATGTCTCTAAATAGCCACATAAAGGAAATATGCTTGCCAACTTTAACATTTATATTGAATTGCTTTACGAGTTAGAAATAAACTTTTATTGTGTTAAGCCACTGAAACTATGGGGTTTACTTTTAAACCTACAAACATCACTCTAGTAAATACCTGATCATACAGATTATATTAATTTAGACCAGGCAAACAGACATTTATAAGTGTTGAGAAAGCAGAAAAAAAAGGGAGGGAGGGTTTGAGATAGACCACAGAAACCTGACCTCCCACACTTGCATTTTACTAGGGGTTGCAGACAGCGCTTGGCGTCCTATATGTTGGTCAGCTTTCATACGAAGGATCCCATCTTAGCGCTTTCTCTTCAGAAGCCAGGTGTCGACCCTCTGAAAGACAAAACCCAAAAGAGTGAAGGCCAAAGAAGAATGGCTATTTATCTTGAAATATAAAGCGTACCTTATGCATTTTATCTTATGATCAGCCCCTTCTCAAAGCGAATGAAAGAAGAGATGATTGCCCCTTAAAAGAAATACTAAGCCTAATCACAAGGTAAGGTGCTAACCTACAGATAATGAGAATTACTACCTCAACATCTATAGAAATTCCAGCATTCGAATAAGGGAAAAATATGAAATGTGCAGTGTCAGGAGCACAATTTCATTACCACTTATTTTTCATTTATTTCTAAAATGTTGTGGTCTATAAGACAAAAAGACAGCTTTTTTTTTTTTTTTTTCTCTAAAGAGCCACATAGCAACTGCTTTTGGCTTTCTAGGACACACCACCTCTGTCAGAACTCTGTGCTAACCACTCAGCCTTTCCATTGACACACCAGCACAGCTGCATGCGACCCATAAACAAATGAGTGTGGCCGTATTCTTAAGAAACTTTATTTACAAAAACAGGCAATGAACTGAATTTGATTTTCAGTCATAATTTACCAACCTCTGATTTAAGGACTTAATATGCACAGTGCTCTAATTTTTCATTCCTATTCTTCTCCAGTTGCCACTCTTATAATACAGGTTGATTGCATAAAACTCTATATCTTTCAGTGAGACAAATAATTATGAGTGGGTAGGGCTTGGTATTTTTAAACCATATATCTGTATGAATCAAATGAAATGTCTTAATAAAATATTTTTATATTCTCTTGTTCTGCCTTAGTACTTTTGCATCTAATATTTTAAATCAATGTACAACTAAGAAAAAAAACACTGGAAATAACTCTTGGACACATTTTTTGGAGTCATTCTTTGGTTTTGGCAAGCTGCATATGTGAACCATGAATTTTCATAAATAGCGATATACAAGATCAGTGGATCTTATGCTAGAGAACCTGGCATAGTCAGCAGCCTGTAGTCCCTTCCAAATCACCCTCACTCGATTCACTCACTGCCCCTAATCAAAAAATACTCGTGCTCACCTCATTGTAACGGTACAGCTGGACCAGCGGTCAGCATCTGACCCAGGAATAGCCAGTCAGTTATCAGCCAGCCCCATTTGGTCTGGTCTGCAGAAGAGGCTAAGCCAATCAGATGTCCTCTCTCTGAAATGGAAACTGAGCAGTGAGGAATGGGAGTTCAAGGTAAAACTGTTATATAAGCATTCAGAACATCACACTTTTTTGAGAAAACATAAGTTGCAATTATTACAAGTCAAAATGTATGCATAAACAGAGCTGGACATTGAAAACGTGCCTCGCATGGTGGAGGGATAAAGCAGCAGCGCAAGAAAAAGAAAAAAGGTGTGAAGAGTGATGGTGAACGTTAACGGCAGAAATTAGACGCAAAACACGCAGCTCTGTGCCAACGCTGTTAGCGTCATTCTTGAAGCTAGGATGTTTGGCTTCTACTTATAATACATCTGGAACTGTGTTCTTCACATGCAGATGAATTTAATTACATCAATGACAAGGTATAGATATCTTTGAAGTATAGGATAAACATATCAAACAAACTTTGCATCTTTAGAATGATGAAGTGAAACGGAGAAACTCTCTAACTAACTAGACAGGGAAAGGAAGTCACTCAGTCATGTCCGAATCTTTGCGACTCCATGGATAGTCCATGGAATTCTTCAGGCCAGGATACTGGAGTGGGTGGCCTTTCCTTTCTTTAGGGGATCCCCCAATCCAGGGATCAAAGCCAGGTCTCCCGCACTGCAGGCAGGTTCTTTACCAGCTGAGCCACAGAGGAAGCCCAGTAATGCTGGAGAGGGTAGCCTGTCCCTTTTCAGCAGATCTTCCCAACCCAGGAATTAAACCGAGGTCTTCTGTATGGCAGGCAGGACTCCTCACCAACTTGAGCCATCAGGAAAGCCCAACTGGACGGAAATAGAAAAGTAAATACAGCTAGTTTTGGTGCCAACCACAAGTCCTTCACTTTGTAGCTGTGAGATCTTTAGAAAGCTACTTAACTCCTTCTGCATTTAATTTGACATCAATAAAATAGAGGCAAAACTTGTACTTGTCTCAGAAAGTTAATGTGATGAATAAGTGTTATTACATCCAGAGTGCTTAGAGGAGGATCTGAGGTACACTAAGACACCAGTGAATACTGGTTTTCTTTATTATGTCATCATATGCTATTCAGTTCAGTGCAGTTCAGTTCAGTCGCTCAGTCGTGCCTGACTTTGCGACCCCATGAATCGTAGCGCGCCAGGCCTCCCTGTCCATCAGAAACTCCCGGAGTTCACTCAGACTCACGTCCATCAAGTCAGTGATGCCATCCAGCCATCTCATCCTCGGTCGTCCCCTTCTCCTCCTGCCCCCAATCCCTCCCAGCATCAGAGTCTTTTCCAATGAGTCAACTCTTCGCATGAGGTGGCCAGAGTACTGAGTTTCAGCTTTAGCATCATTCCTTCCAAAGAAATCCCAGGGCTGATCTCCTTCAGAATGGACTGGTTGGATCTCCTTGCAGTCCAAGGGACTCCCAAGAGTCTTCAACACCACAGTTCAAAAGCATCAATTCTTCAGCGCTCAGCCTTCTTCACAGTCCAACTCTCACATCCATACATGACCACAGGAAAAACAATAGCCTTGACTAGACGGACCTTAGTTGGCAAAGTAATATCTCTGCTTTTGAATATACTATCTAGGTTGGTCATAACTTTTCTTCCAAGGAGTAAGTGTCTTTTCATTTCATGGCTGCAGTCACCATCTGAAGTGATTTTGGAGCCCCCCAAAATAAAGTCTGACACTGTTTCCACTGTTTCCTCATCTATTTCCCATGAAGTGGTGGGACCAGATGCCATGATCTTCGTTTTCTGAATGTGGAGCTTTAAGCCAACTTTTTCACTCTCCTCTTTTACTTTAATCAAGAGGCTCTTTAGTTCCTCTTCACTTTCTGCCATAAGGGTGGTGTCATCTGCATATCTGAGGTCATTGATATCTCTCCCGGCAATCTTGATTCCAGCTTGTGTTTCTTCCAGTCCAGCGTTTCTCATGATGTACTCTGCATATAAGTTAAATAAACAGGATGACAATATACATGCTTTAAAATACTTGTCATCTGTACATTTCACCACAAACACTGTCCTGATTTTTTTTTATCAGAAGATGATGCTCTTGCGTAATAGCAGCACGAACACTAACAATGTTGTTTGATTCTATACAAATTTATTTAAAAAATTATTTGTATAGTTTGAGTGCAAATAAAGTCAAGGTAAACATTCTTTGTTTTTTCTATTAGAGGTATTTTTTTCTCCCAGAGGAAGTAACTATTGACTGTAGTTCAAACCATGAAAAGACAGGTTGAGCAAAAAAAAAGAAAAAAATGTGCAGAGTATTGTGTCTCAGGCATTTCACCCTATGGAAGAAATGGAATCAAAGGACTGTTTCCACTTACTGCGCTATTTTGAACTACTCTGAATTAGTGCAAGGAGATCCAACCAGTCCATCATAAGGGAGATCAGTCCTGGGAGTTCATTGGAGGGACTGATGTTGAAGCTGCAACTCCAATACTTTGGCCACCTGATGTGAAGAGCTGACTCATTTGAATAGACCCTGATGCTGGGAAAGATTGAAGGCAGGAGGAGAAGGGGACAACAGAGGATGAGATGGTTGGATGGCATCACTGACTCAATGGAGATGAGTTTGGGTAAACTCTGGGAGTTGGTGATGGATGGAGAGGCCTGGTGTGGTGCGGTTCATGGAGTCGCAAAGAGTTGGACACGACTAAGCAACTGAACTGAACTGAACTGAATTACTTCTTTCTAGGAGAAAAACTTAGAACTTAAAAATTAAAAATTCCCAATTTATTGCTGAATTTATGGTTGTTATATAGTTCATAATTTAATTTTAAAGGTCTAGAATTTATGAGAGAGAGAGAGAGTTAGTGATTTGGAAAGAAGAATAAGAAAGGACAATAAACCAGATTTATATTTGGCTCAATATTTTCCTTTAAGAGATTTCTTCTTTATAGTTCCCATGATTTTGTTCTTAGACATACTTTTCTTTCTTTAGTTAAATACATTCAGCAAAGCCACTGGAAGGAAAGCACAATGGTTGTGAAAGACTTCTATTGATAAACATCTTCTCAATTTGTACTAGAATCAGGAGGCATCTTTAATCATTTAGAGTGTTTCCTCAATTTAGGGACATTTAAATAAATTAATTATTTGGCAATATGTATAATTTTAGGTTAAAACTGTGGGAAATAAATTTATCATGAAGTTTAAATATGATAAATTAGAGCATACTCAATTTTGAATACATTTTTAAAAGGCTATAGCAATGAACATGTTCCAGTAAAGTTTTTCATTTGCCCTGTTGTCTGATTTTACACGCCTACTGGTTAAATTAATCTTCAAATTATTGATTACCAAGTAACGTTGTGAACTGGTCTATAGCGTGAATCTGACTACCATGTTTGCTTTATCATTAATCTTGTTGGCCATTATATCATTTGCTCTTCATTATAGCAAGAGATAAACTGCACACACGCTTAATATTGTTAGTTCAGCTTGGTTTCTTTCTCTAGTGACACTAATTCTACAGAGAAGTTGGGCAAAATCAATGTCTTATGCACCATTTATATTAAATTACGCTTGTTATATGATTGAATCAACACTACATAGAGTTTTCTCAAGTTAATTGATCAACTCCTACAAAACAAATTAATATGATACATCAAACTTATGGTATTGTCTTCCAGAAAGAACATAATAAACATCAGTGCTGAAAGAAAGCTAGTGTTCCTTCTGGGATTCTGCAATTCTCAACCCCAACCAAATGGCTGGCTAAAAGTAGTAGAAGAGAGAATGCGAACGTAAATTCAGAGGGAGATTTTTTACTTTTCTAGATGCATTTAAGATATTTATGTCAAGTAATATAATTACATTTGTTGAAACACTACAGTATTTGCCCCTCCAACCCCCTGCTCCTAAAAATGGCATCTAAAATATCCCTTAGAAGGTTTTTTGGTTTACTTTTCTAGTTTATTTTTTTTTTTACTTTTCTAGTTTAAATAGCTATTGTTTGCCATTATTAATCATCTTCTGAAAGTTGAAACTTCGTAAATATTTTATTAAAACACCTTCCATGGTTTAGCAAATTAACTCAATATTAATATTGCAAAAATACATTTCTTTTGGAGATATGAAGTCAAATGTATCCAATTGTGTAAAATACTACTACGTTTTATAATCATTACCATAATCAGTGGAGTTCAATGTGGGTTAAAAGTTAGTTTAAAATGAGTAAAATATAAATAAATATTATGTCAATGTTTAAAATCATCTGTGGCTGCTGCTGCTGCTAATTTGCTTCAGTCGTGTCCAATTCTGTGCGAACCCATAGATGGCAGCCCACCAGGCTCCACTGTCCCTGGGATTCTCCAGGCAAGAGCACTGGAGTGGGTCACCAATTCCTTCTCCATAAAATAGTCTACTCCTTGGATTTTTATAAATTTGGGATTTTGAAATTTTGAGCAAATGCAAAATCCATACACACACACACACACACACACTAGAACTGTTGAGTCTCATTTAGATACATATTTTATAAATAAATTTTAAAAGAACATGTAAATTCTATGTGTCTATTATATGTTACTTGAACATATATTTAATTCTACAGAAAATATTTTACTTTACATACAATATTAAGTTTGACCATCTGGGTGTACTTACAGTAATAGTAAATAAGAGAAGAAATGAAAGCATTTAAAATAAATAGCCAATGGCATCCAGCTAACTATGTGGTTTCTCATCAAGGAAATGAGTTTAAAATCAGAGGGAAACATGTTAGGCTATTTAGCTATGTTTTGCAAAGATGAGTACTTGGCTAGTATTCTGTTTATCTATGTTTATATAAAGATAGACTGACCTGACTCTATTTACTTATTTAGAGAATGGGTCTCCTTTCCAGTTCTTTCTTCTGCTTTGTGGTATACCGTTAGGCTCCTCCACCCATGGGATTTTCCAGACAAGAGTACTGGAGTGGGGTGCCATTGCCTTCTCTGCTTTTCTGATTAACATCCAGTTAAAAACTAAGTTTTCTGGAGAAAAAGAAAAAGAAAAAGAAAATGTCTTCCTTTTAAATGAGTGATGGATTATTATTAATATGTGCTTTCTGTTAATTGCATCTGTTGAGTGGGAGTATTAATTCCAAAGGATGGTTTTCTGATTGTGTTTTTGGAAATTTTATGGATTTAAATTACCAAAGGACACAGATTAAAATTATCTTGAGCAACTGAGTCATCAAGAAAATATTTTTGCTTATTATTTAATAACTTTATTTATGCATGTACGCATTTTTCACTGTGCCAGGTCTCCATTGCTGTGGAATTTTCTCTAGTTTTGGAGAGCAGGGGCTATTCTAGTGTGATACCCATACTTCTCACTGCCAGGCTTCTTTTGCTGTGGAGCACCGGTTCTAGGATGCATAGGCCCGTGTTTCTTGGATTGGCAGGCAGATTCTTCACCAACGAGCCATCAGGGAACCTCAAGAAAATAATCTTATATGTTTTAACAACTAAAAACCTACCATGATAACCTCACATTCTACTTAGTATTCAAGCATCTCAGTAAAAGTTGAATGGATATAATCCTTGTAACTTTTGTTCGCAGATTCAAACTTCAGTTTATTAGGTAAATGATCTTTAGTTTTTTTTAAAAGTGTGCTTGAAGTTTAATGATGTTAAGTTGTATTGCACACAATGTAAAATATAGCTAATGTATTTATCCAAAGAACTGACCAAAATATGTCTATACTCTAAAATTAGTAACTGAGGATTAAATGAGAAACTCTGTCAATATTGTAAAAACATTATGCTAAAATAATGATGTCAATATAATTTTGCTGTGAAATATTGACATTCTTATCTATATAGTACAGTTTCTGTGAAATTTCATGGAATGCTTACTCTTATTCCTCACAAAAAGTGATTGCAGAAGGTTGAAGTACCTTGGCCTTTTACTTTCACAGTACCTGTGACCAGCTGAATCTAATTCATAGACATTCTAGGATGATAGAATAAGTCATTCAGTACCCCAAAACTTTTATACCCGTTGTATTTTCATCATTGTTACTAATTTAGGTATATTTCCTAAAATTGGCTTTTTTTTCTTTAAGATGCAGTAGAAATCTGAGGCAAGGATTAATTACATGATAAAGAACAAATCTCATGTATATCTTTGTTTCGTTAAATTCCAGAAATTGAAAAACAGAATTGTTTGGATCGTGGACACATGTGGCTGATTCATGTCAATGTATGGCAAAACCAATACAGTATTGTAAAATAGAATAAAGTATTTTTTTTTAAGTGGATGTTTTCTGCCACATAAACACAATGATTGAGAGACATTTCTTGTACACTGACATATAAATAAGAGTTTCATTTTAGTCTATAAATTGCAACTCTGAAAAAAAATTTGACTTGAATAATTAATATCTTGTCTATTTTTGTCCTTGTTGTGAGAATTTGGCTCAAGGCAGCTGAGACTGTGGCGACTCCACGGCCCTGTCTGAGGTCTAGGCTCTCCTGATGTTCTAGTCGCCAATCGCCAACTTGTGCCCCTGACTTGTACTTCCAAGATGGTGCCTCATCTCGGGGCACTGCATCAGTTTTCCTGACAGCAAGAAGGGCGAGGGGAAAATGTCTCACAACTTTGGAGTTAATCACCCTCCACTCCTTCAATTCAAAGAGCTTCTCTCCTGCAATTTAAAGAGCTTGTCAATGGTGTAGTCAACAACTTTTCTTTTCCCATAGAAAAGCATTTTATTTTAAATATATCAATGTGCATGTCAACCCCAAACTCTCGATCTAAGCCCACACTCACCTTCCCCTGGTAACCATAACTTCATTCTGTATTTCTGTTTTATAAACAAGTTCCTGTGTATCATTTTTTTTTTGATTTCACATATATGTGATATCATACGGAATCACATGATAATAGTCTTTCTCTGTCTGACTTCCTTCACTTGGTGTAATAATCTCCAGGTCCATTCATGTTGCTGCAGATGGCTTTATATCATTCTTTTTAATGGCTGATAGCTTTCATGTATGTCGTATTGATGAGAGCTGTGTTATATGGACATTTGAATATAAAAGAGATTTTAGAAAATACAGGCTTGTTACTCTTGGTGAAGTAAAGAATACTTTTGAGGGTGAAAAAGGAAAAACAAAATGGTGAATAGCAGTCTTTGCAAAAGTCTATGCTACAGTTTTACAGAATAAATTTATCATCAGTATTGCTGTAGAAAATAATTTTCAGGGCATACCCTGTCTGGTAGACCTGGGTTTGATCCCTGGGTTGGGAAGATCCCCTTGAGAAGGGAACAGCTACCCACTCCAGTATTTCGGCCTGGAGAATTCCATGGACTAGTCTATGGGGTTGCAAAAAGTCAGACACCACTGAGCAACTTTCACTTTTGTCTCTTGCCCACATATGCTAACTGGGGCAATGCCCTGACCTGAAGTTGCCTCAATGACTGTATACTATTATTGAATGAATTAAACTAAATAAGGAATATAATTCATTCAATAATAGTATAATGAGCATGAAACATCCTTCGTACTCAGTAATTGTTTCTCTCCTCCTAACACCTCTGATTTTCCTTTGTCTAGATAGGACTTTTAAAATCTTTACTTCTACAAAACAGTAAGATACTGTTTCCAAAAATGCCTTAAGAATGGAAAATATTTCACAGAGACAAATCTTTATTACTTGCCATTATTACTACTGTAAGATTTTTCATCATTATTAATAAATTAACTTTCAATATAGAACCCAGAGCTGTATATCAGTTTGCTCATATCTCAAGGCACCATGACTGACAAAATATTTCAAATTCAAAATTAATTTGTAATTATATTTTTAGATATTTTAGTTTCCCAGACAAATTTTGTAGTCTTGAGTCCCAATTTTTCTGGTAGCCATTCTTTATTGTTATCAGGGATTTATTTGTTTGTTTTTATAATTATTGTTCTGTTCTCTTTATGAAATTTCCACATACCAAGTCTCCACCAAGACAACTATTAAATTGTTAAGAGAGTTTGTATCTTTAAAAATTAGATCTTAGGGTAAATTTCTTAGAAATAATATTACTTAAAGAAATGTCTAAAAAATTAGACACATTTCTTAGTGACCCTTAACTTTAAGCCTGTCATACATTTCTAACTTTTTGATATGTTTTGTGCTTAAGTTTTGAAATATTTAATGCTATAAAAATAACTTTCCATGATTATATTTAAAATTGAGAAATAATTTAGACTTCTTTTCCAGTATTTTACAAAATTACATTGAAATATGTACATTTAATTTTAAACAGAGTAAGAAAACTTCAAGTACAAAAATTAATATGAATATTAATTTTAATCTCAGAACAAACTAGAAAGACTATATTTTATAATAATGTATATGTTACCAGTAGAATAAAATTATTTTATTAAAATTAAATATCAAAATATCACTCTTAGAAAATTTTATTATTATTAAGTTTAGAGATTGCTCAATCAGCAGAAAAATACAAAGCATAAGACATACAATATTTGCCTAATTCTTGAATAAAATGTGTCATTTGATGCTTAATAAAGTAGAGCAAAGGAAATATTCTGAAATATATATGGTGTATGTCTATATTTCTTGTCCTTTTCTCTCAAAATTTCCCAAGGCTTTTCAGAAGTCAGCCTTACTTAACACTGAGGTCTTGATCATCCTTTTATTCTTCACAAACCCTCTGATTTAGGTGGTCTAATCAGCACAATACAAAAATCTTCCTCTTAAGAGATTTTTTATTTATTTTTTTAACAGTCGAAGACATTTTATTTTAACAAATCAAGTATAGGGTAAACTGAAGATAGATAAAGTGGAAGTTTTTGGAAGACCTATAACTCAGCATCTGAGTAAACATCATCAGTTCAGTTCAGTTCAGTCGCTCAGTCATGTCCAACTCTGCGACCCCATGTACATCCTAAGTGTATACGTTACTTTCTTTACTTTCTTTTTTATTTTTTTAATACTTTATTCTACGTTACAATACTGTATTGGTTTTGCCATACATTGACACGAATCAGCCACAGGTGTACACGACCTCCCAGTGCCGAAGCCCCTTCCTTCCCACCTCCCACCCCATATCATCTCTCTGGATCATCTCGTGCACCAGCCCCAAGCATCCTGTATCCTGTATTGAACATAGACTGGCGCTTCGTTTCTTATATGATAGTATACATGTTTCAATGCCACTTTCACAAATCATCCCACCCTCTCCCCTCTCCCAGAGGCCAAAAGTCCGTTCTATGCCTCTGTGTCTCTTTTGTTGTCTCACATACAGGGTCATCATTACTATCTTTCTAAATTCCATATATATGTGTCAGTATACTGTATTGGTGTTTTTCTTTCTGGCTTACTTCACTCTGTATAATCGGCTCCAGTTTCATCCATCTCATTAGAACTGATTAAATGCTGGAGAGGATGTGGAGAAAAGGGAACCCTCTTATACTGTTGGTGGGAATGCAAACTAGTACAGCCATTATAGAAAACAGTGTGGAGATTCCTAAAAATTGCAAATAGAACTGCCTTATGACCCAGCAATCCCACTGCTGGGCATACACACTGAGGAAACCAGAATTGAAAGAGACACATGTACCCCAATGTTCATTGCAGCATTGTATATAATAGCCAGGACATGGAAACAACCTAGATGTCCATCAGCAGATGAATGGAGAAGAAAGCTGTGGTACATACACACAATGGAGTATTACTCAGCCCTTAAGAGATTTTTTAAAAGCAATGCTTCCTACCCTGATATAATCCTTGAGAAGAAGCCTCCCTGAATTCTTCAGTTTGGGGATAATTTCCTCAGACTTCATAGACCACTTCTGGCCACAAACATTCATGTTCTTAACAGAATTTGCTACCTTATAATGTTTTCCATTGCATGTCTGTCTCTTTTCTGCAACTAAATCACAAAGTATTTATAGGCAGAAGTAATTTCTTATCTTCAAAAATGGCATGTGATTTATTCATGTTTATTGTTTTTTATGATATAAAGAGAAATTCCAGCAAAACAAAAAAAAGTTATGAACAAAATCTGCAAGGGAGAGGCAAAATCATATAGGCTTGAAAATATGTAAATAGTTGATGAAAATTAAAATAAAAATATGTATAAGTTAACATTGCTTCAAAGATAGTTCATATAAAAGAGATAGATATAAATACATTATCTCTAGCCATTCATGAAAACAAGTACTTCCTCAGATTCCTTGAGCTCCAAACAAATAAATTGAGACTTAGAATCCAAAAGAAACACCAGGCTCCAGAGCTGTTTAGTTTGGTTTACTTAAGAAGATGCTCTGTAAGATTATATTTTTTCTGTGGGCAGATAAGATGATTCCTCTTCACATGGAAGACCAGAATGCTGAACTTTGCTTTGGCATAACTTATAAAACAGGAAATTCATCAGCTGTGTAAATTCACATTGATATATTTTTACCCCAGATGGGTTGAATTAACTGAGAGCAGAAAGCAATTCTGCGACATCTCCAGAAACTTTCTTATCTTGTCTCACCTTTATCTGACCATAGAGATGTCCAGGGTTGACCAAGTTTAGCTACAGCATTTGTCACAGTTAAATAGAGAAATCAATGAAAATGTCTATAGAAACAGAAGAAATAGAAAGCTATCTATATCATACTGATATCAAAGTTCCTTAATTTCATATATTCTTAAAGGAAATAAGTAACAGTGATCAGTTGTTTTCCCTTTAAAAGTTGGAACTATACTAACTGATAATTTTTTGTTGTTGTTAGAAAATACTATTTTGGGATTCCTGCACTAATGGGAGATATTCATGGACCAAAGTGAGTGAAGTCGCTCAGTCGTGTCCGACTCTTCGCGACCCCATGGACTGCAGCCTACCAGGCTCCTCCATCCGTGGGATTTTCCAGGCAAGAGTACTGGAGTGGGGTGCCATCGCCTTCTTCATGGACCAAATGTAGTTGCTAAAGACTTCTTTGAGAAACTATACATTCCTTTCTAATGAAGAGATATTTATGACAATAATTTGGGAAAATCCAGCTTTTTCTTTTCACTTTTTTCCATCAGTTTTAATTTTGAGCAATTGATTTGGACAGTACTAGAAAGCAGGTGAGGTAAAATACTTTTTTTTTTTTTTTTACTTCAGTGATATTCGTATAGCTTGCTTAGTTTATCATATATGGAGATGGTTTTCTTTTCATTAGTTTAACTTGTTCATCTTGACATGTATAATGTCTTATTTTAAAATATATTTCTCATGATGAAATCATATTTATTATGCTGTTTACTGAAATCTCTTTTCTTTTTTGTCTTTTGCTTCTGTAATAGAGATTAAGCAATCTGGAGTATGAAAAATAGGTCTGCCAAAGAAAGTTGTAGATTTTATTTTCTTCATCTTGAAATGGAATAGTATAAAAGGGTAGGAAAAAAGCCAAAAAAAAAATTGCTTATACATTCTGAAAAATCAAACTATATTCATTAAATTTTATCTAAAATCCATATGGCTACAAAAATTAAAATGTCTTATCACATTATTATGTTATATATAATAATTGGCAAATATTAACCAAAATATCAAATATGTCTTCTCTCATTCCTTCCTTAAACTTTCCATAATATGCTATTTTTCATAAACTGAATACTATTTTAACTGCTTACATACTACTAACTAACATGGTGTCAAGTATCAATACTAATATAAATATAGACCGTTCTTAAATGGATTGTGTCTTAAAGACATGATTTTTCTTAGGCTCACCCTTTCCATGTTACTTGCCATTCTTCATTTCTTTCCTTTAGCCTTCTACCACATTCTGTATCTACTTTAACCATCTTATCACATTCAGTAGGCATCAGGCTTGAGCTTCTTCACTTTTCTCTTCCTTTGATATACAGTGAGAAAGCACGGAAACCACGTTAGCATCAATGAAATTTTATCACATTTTCTTATGCCTTATTTCCCTATGTCCAAAAGAAAACTAAACTCTTTGTAAGAAAAGTGCTTCAATCTTGTAAATACCTGTTAAATATTCCGAGTGTTTAAAGTATTGATTTAGAAATCTGCGGATGTAAATTTTTGTTCCTTAATTCTTTTCTATATCTTGTAGATCTTTCCAATATAAAATGTATGTATCTTATCCTTTCTAAAGCAAGACTTCTGCTTTTTATTGCAAGGTGTATAACCTTTCACTTTCTGTTTTTGTGTCTTCTATTATTTAAACATCAAAACTGCTAATATGGTACTGTGTGTCTTTATTTTCCCCATATATATAATTAATACATTAAGATATGTTAAATATTTTTGCTTTATTTCTTCATCCATTTGATCTGTATTCTTGAATGTTTCTTTAACATTGTGTCATATAATTTTTTTGAATTTATTTCAATCATCATAATTCTGATTATTTGTTTCTTATTTGTTAAAGAGACTTCTCTTAGCATCCTCTCATCTTCTCAAAATTACGCTGTTACCTATCATGATTTAAAAATTGTGAAGGATCTCTCATTTCATCAAGCATTAAGGGTTTTTTGTTTGTTTGTCCAGTCTTTTCCCACATTATGTGTGCTCTCCTCCATAAAGTGGGGTTCTTTTTGTTGGATCGTTTAGCATGTGGGATCTTGCCAGAGTAGTTAAGAACAAAGAATTATAGATGTTTCTAGTTGGTTTGGGTGTATTTCCCCAGTTGTTTTCACATTGGTTTCTTACCTATTAAGCCTCCCTCTGGATTAGGAAGCCCATTAGTTGCTCTTGTGGGGATATGAGTGGAGAGGAGGAAAACGGACTTTGTGTACTGGTGGGTTTCCTGACATAATGAAGAAAGGAGGTCAATCAAGAGGAAATTTCAAAAAGGACTTCAAGTTTATATGTAAAAATATTTAAATTGTGTGTTTGTTTCATAATGCTAAGTAGGCAGTATCTACAGATGGCCTGAAAGTCCATCACAGGAAATGGGCCTATTGTTAATGCATGCTATGGAAAGTACTAAAATAGATGTATAGTAATAAATATGAGAACACAAAGATAACTTAAACATATTTTAATATCAGTAAGGACTAAAAATAGGTGGTAAAAGAATATAATCAGTGTATCTTTTGAAACATAAATCACTCAAACATCTATTCCATCCTGGTTTTTTGCGACATGCACATTCTGCTTGTTAGTATTACAAATTGTATAATCATAAAAGTCACACTTCGCATTTTGTTTACCCAGATACCACTGATAAAGTGTCACTCCATGAACTCTCTTGACTCCTCTTGTGTGTATGCTTGGGGCATCCAGGGTAAATCAGAGGTTCTGAATGACTCATAGAGAGGTGCCCTCTCTTAGGCCAAGAAGAACTCTCCCAAACAAACACTGGCTGCCTAAAAACAGTTGCATGGGGGGTGTTAGTTAGTTTCTTTGGATCTCTGGGACTCTCTACTTATATCCAACCGCTCCTTCCATACAGAACAGTAGCTTATCTAGCCTCAGGCATCTTTCAAAAAGAAAGTGACTGAAACACATATAATATCATATATGAAACGAGTCACCGGTCCAGGTTTGATATTGGATACTTGGGGCTGGTGCACTGAGACGACCCAGAGGGATGGTACGGGGAGGGAGGTGGGAGGGGGGGTCAGGATGGGGAACACGTGTATACCTGTGGCGGACTGTGGCAGATACATGTTGATGTATGGCAAAACCAATACAATATTGTAAAGTAATTAACCTCAAATTAAAATAAATAAATTTATATTAAAATAAATAAAGAAATAAACAGGTTTGCAAAACAAACAAAAAAATTAAAAAAAAAAAGAAGTCTTTGAGACTTGTAACATCCTGTAGAGCAAGTGTTTATTGTGAAGTAGCTTAAGTGTCTGGGTTAAGAGGAGCAGCGCAATTTGCAACCCACTTTTCGCCCCAACTGTCAACTTTGGAATTAAAACAAAATTAGATTGTTGCCATTTGACTAATATTTCATAATCAATAACTCCACAAGTACCCAAAGGAATAATTTATTCTGCATACATATTTTTAAAATTATCTTAAATGACGATATAGCTGTCTCTCCTTTGTCTCTCTCTCTATGTTCTAACATACCAGAGTGGAAGATAATACTATTACTAAGAAAAAAATGTACTTCTAGATGTTTACTTGTGCATCAAGGATTTTTAAATTGGCAAAGGGTGCCGGGGCCACTATTCACCTCATGTTTGCACTCTTACACTTCTGGAAAAAGAAACCTATACTATTAAGTAAAATAAACATTAGCTTCAACTTCTGTGTGTTTTCCCCTCTTCTCTGATTATCAGAAGCATGTTTTAATTAACAAAACTAACAAAAATATTCTAAATACTCTATGGCATTGACTCCACGTCCTCATTTTCTCTGGTTTATTCATTTTTAAAGAAATATTTCCATGTGGTAAACTGGATGCCGACGCATGTCACTGGTTAGTCTCAGCATGAGTAGCTGCTTCTCAATACTTGCTTTCCCTCTTCTCAAGTTAGGAAGCAGAGGTCCTCTTCAAAGTGCAGCCGGGTTAAGATACAGTAATTTCACTTTGAATAACACCTTTTGTTCTAGCAGCTGAGCTCCATTTACTTCTTTGCCTGCCAAAGACAGCGTTTTTGGTACCCAATCCACGGCATACTTTTCTCTTTTTTTCTTCTTCACTTACCTTTTTTCTTTTTATGGACGAAATTGGCTCCGTATTCTAAGTTTAATGAGTATGTACAGGTTGGCAGGCAAGAAAGAGTCATTTATCTAGAGGGCTGAGCCAGCTGCAAGGTACAGAGCTTTCGTTTCATCTTGAGGAAATAAAACAAACAAAAAAAGCGCTAATATTATATTAATCTTCATGTTCACATGGGAAGCATTTCAGGAATCTTTCGGAAATATGGAATAGATTAGGAACACGATTAAAATTACCAGCATGCTGCAATGGTTGACACCTATTATGAAGTAGTGTTCAGAAAAAGTGAAGGTATTTTGTTTAAATCTGTATCAAATAGAATATATTAAATAAACGCTATTGTGGAAGCAGTCAGTTTTTAAGTATTGTTCCTCAGCAACTATGCTTTAAAATTTCAATCTAAAAAGGCATTAGGAAAAGAGTTACATGATGATTAGAAATGGGTCTTAGGACTAGGGAAAGCTTATTGAAATAATCTGTTTAGTTACCATAGTGACTTTTGTTTCTTTTACAATGATGTTTTATGACATTTTCACTATTAATGATTTAAGAGAAAATGTATGGCAAAACCAATACAGTATTGTAAGGTAAAATAAAGTAAAAATAAAATTAAAAAAATTCAGTAGAATACAAAAAAAGAGGAAATATTTTTATCTTATATAAAAACAAAAATTGAGAAAGTTGTAAACTAAAGGGAATTAAAGTAATTAATGTGACTAACCTAGGGAAAATACATGATCAGAAATAGAAGCAAACTCACACAAAATATAGCTGACTCTAGTATTACTTCTCATTCATCTTATATAAAAATGATGTCGCTATTACCTATCCCCAAGCTATATGTTTTAGACTTCTTCAAACTAAGAACTGTTTACAGTATCCAAGTCAGTAAATAAGTTACCCGGAAGCTTTCTTCTTTTTGTGATATTTACACCATCTTCACATAAGCGTATAACTAGTTGTTGAGTTATGAAAATGAACCTGGCTTTGAGACTTGGGAGACGCTGACTTACTGTATTAGACTGTGCTCCCCTTCCTGCTGGTCTCACTTCTGTGCTCTGAATGCAGGAGGGAAGGCACGCTTGGAGACCAACTGGCACGCGTGCATCCCTCCCCACCTCCCGTGACTGCCAAGACGATTTCCTGTCTGTAGGCCACCGTGAGCTCCGTTGCTCCTCCCAGGGTTTGCTTCAGAGAAATCAATTCGCTCACTCTTATTTCTGAGCACTTAAAACCCACAGCATAATTTCTGTCCTAACGAAGCGGCATTCTTTTGGTGTGTAGCGTGACCTGAATAACCACAGTACGCATGCCGCTATTACTTTTGTTGTTGACTGACTCATTAGTCATCAGGAGAACAACACATTGATCCATTGCATGTGCTGAAGTTAAAAGTGATTATTTTAATCTTCCTAAAATTGCATCAAATTCAAATATAGGAAATATTTAGATCATTCCTTCCTCTGATTTGTACCAACTGAGCAGAACATTCAAGATATTTTTTCAGTCCTCCTTAACATAATGTTCCCAGCAGCCAATCAATAATTGTTCAAAACTTCTGATGAGATAAAAACTATTTGACATTCCTGCCATAAACAATGGACAAATTGTTTAAGAATAGTTGTGATAATAAATAAATTAGTGGGGAATTAGTATATTTTGGCTAAGGTCTTTGTGGCTCAGCTAGTAAAAAATCTGCCTGCAATGTGGGAGACTTAGGTTCAATCCCTGGGTTGAGAAGATCCCCTGGAGAAGGGAGAGGCTACCCACTCCAGTATTCTGGCCTGGAGAATTCCATGGGCTGTATAGTCCATAGGCTTGCAAAGAGTTGGACATGACTGAACGACTTTCACTTCACTTCACTTCACGGTTAGTAAATCTGAGCTACTCTTTATGACTGTGTTCCCAGATTGCTCTGTGTTCCCACTCTCCTCCATGAGAGAGCTCTCCCACAGTGAACTGAAAGAGACTCAGCCACTGTCACCAAGGAGTGGAAATTTAGCTAGATGGGGAATGAAGAAAAGCAGCTTTTCAGGACAAATTCTGCATGCTAGATCTTTAGCTTTCTCAGCTATTAAAATAATCTATGCTTAACATTTAGTAAACACTGAGTTCCCATTTGAAAGGGTAAAAGTGAAAGTGCTAGTCGCTCAGTCCTGCTGGACTCTGCAACCCCAAGGATTCTAGCCTGGCAGGCTCTTCTGTCCATGGACTCCCCCATGGACTAGCCCGCCAGGCTCTTCTGTCCGTGGACTCCCCCATGGACTCTAGCCCACCAGGCTCTTCTGTCCATGGACTCCCCCATGGACTCTAGCCCGCCAGGCTCTTCTGTCTGTGGAATTCTCCATGGACTCTAGCCCGCCAAGCTCTTCTACTTCTCCATGAGCTGTAGTCTGCCAGGCTCCTCTGTCCATGGAATTCTCCAAACAAGAACACTGGAGTGGGTTGCCATCCCCCTGGGTTGGGATCTTCCCAACCCAGGGATGTTTCACCACCTGAGCCACCAGGGAAGCCCTAATTTAGGTCTACAGTATCACAACCCAGTGCCAACGCAGTGACTCCTGGGGGGCATTATGAATCAGGCTTCAGGTTTCACACTTTTGAGGTTCTAATATTTTACTATATTTTTGTGGCTTTCACAGAAACAGCTGCACAGTCACTACACATCATATTATAAAGATGATGCCTTTGCTAATGTGATGATCTGTTTGTGGTGAAATAGAGTTGCTTTTACTCCTGTGACACCTGAAAGAAACCTATGCTTGTGGGTGAAATTACACTATTGCTACTGAAGTATTAGAATAATTATTGAAATATATGTTCATTTCAAAATCACTTCTTCTATAAGCAAGTAGAAGATAGCATTAAAACTACAAAACTGATCAATTTGAGTCCAAAGACCTCTGCTGCCTTCTTGTTTCTTCCTTTTCAAATCCACAGAAAATAAGCTTTTGTTTTTGAATTCTGAAGTGAAAAGGAAGTGGAAAGGGCTGTCATTTCGTTTTGACTAAATATTTCCTGTTATTTGGATTTTTTCAGGGAAAAATATATATGATACACTATCAAAGAAAAGCGAAGCATAAAAATTCCACCTGTATAAACAAATGCATAGAAAAAAGTTAGAAAGAAAATATATCAGATATAACAGTAGCCGTCATTGTAGTTAACATGGGTGATATGTTTTTTCTTTTTCTTTTTATATAAATTTTAAATGTACCTTAATATTTAATACTTTTTCAGCAACTACAAATGATTAAATGTCATAAATAAAGTTTTAATAAATACATTAAAGTGAGTCTTATTTAGAAGGCATAGGTCTTCTAAAGGAAGGAAAGAATGAACAAGGAGGGAAGTTTCTGAGTTCCATTGAGTTCACAACACAGGAGTCCTTTTCCTGGCATACACAGGGTTCTATTTCCCATCACTCCATATACATGGCACTTTCTTTAAGGCTTTTCTTTCCGCTCAACCTTTTCCTGTCTTATTCAGGGACACTTTGCCTTCTTCTGTGCTCCTATTTCACTCTTGATTTTCTCTTATGTTTATTCATAAATTCTTCTGGCTTGTGACTTTTTTTTTTGTCGTTGTTCAGTTCAGTTCAATTTCTCAGTTGCTTTGTGACCCCATGAATTGCAGCACACCAGGCCTCCCTATTCATCACCATCTCCTGGAGTTCACTCAGACTCACGTCCATCGAGTCCATGATGCCATCCAGCCATCTTCATCCTCGGTTGTCCCCTTCTCCTCCTGCCCCCAGTCCTTCCAAGTATTGCTGTTGTTGGCTTGTCTTATTACTTCAAAGGAGAAAATGTTTCTTCCAGTAATTGCCCAAGTTTTATTTCCTTTGTACACATCTCCAGTTTGTTTAATGTTAACTGTATCATAGTAATTTTTTAATAATTCTTGCTTTACTTGAGGGTTCACATTTTTTTACTCATGAAATTAAAGAAAAAAAAAGAATGAAAAATCAGCAATGTTGAAAACATATATTTTCTACTAAATGCACCCTTTGTCATAGGTAGTAGAAATTCTAGCTATATCCCTTGTTTTCTTCAACTGTGTTATTATCATTGTTTCCCCTTGGGTGGGATGTGTGTTACACAACCTGTTTGTCTTACAGAGTTCTTTTACTAAAAGGTCTAGATAGTCATTTTAAATGTTGATAAAAATCACAGTAATATAAATGCTAATAAGTCCTTCCTTCAAAAAGTAGCACCAATAAGTATTAGCAGTGAGCAAAAAATTTTGGCTAGCAAAGGGAACTCTCTTGATTGGTGACTCTAGGTTTATCAAGCTAAAAAAATAAGATATTACCATGCTCTGACTTTGATCAGATCAATGGTGAAAGATCTACTATGGGGAATATTAAAATGATTATGATACAATCACACAACATGTTTAATCTCTTGGAAAAGCAAGTTTTTCAATAACTTTTAAGACTTCCTTAGAAACTGTAGCACTGAAATAAAATACCACTTAGCCAAATGCATCCCAGTTATTCAAATACATGTTCCTGTGTTTACAGCCAATGATATACAATGCTGGGACCATTGGGAAAAACTCAGAAGGTCATAGGAAGTCACTTTTAAAAAAAATCTTGATTGGATTTTTTAGTAACGTGATTGAAATACATCAGTGTTTGGGGGCAATATACAGTATTAAAATCAATGCTTTAATTCCAATCTTTTAAATTACAATACCTTAGGCACTGCTTCACAGACTCATAATGTTTCTATATTATTACTGTTTATCTTTACTTTCAATTGAAATTTCCATAACCAAGCATTAAAATGTTTGAACTAACTTTCTTTCATTTTTTAAGCAAACTAAAAAAAAAATCCCTCACATTATTTTAATTTCAGCCTATTTGTACTTAAAATCATTTTCTCAAGCTTTAATTTCATTGGTAAATTTCCAAAATTTTACTTAGTAAGCAGTATAGTTTATGAACATTTTTAAGGCATAAAAAGTGTATTTACAATGAAAAATCACAATAATATAATAGAATGACTATATGACTCAAAACAACATTGTGAAAAAGCTCTTATTTCTAGTCTGACTTTGTAACTAGTCCTTGTTTGCAGGGCACTTTAAAAAAATGTATGTATAGTAAAGCTTATGAGTTTAGACAAGTGCATAAAGTAACATAACTAACACTAATAATGATATAGAACATATATATCATGCCAGGTGTTTCTCTACACTCCCCTAGAGTTAACCCTCCTCCTCAATTAACAGTTCAGTTCAGTTCAGTTCAGTCGCTCAGTCATGTCCAACTCTTTGCAACCCTTTGAAACTCAGCAAGCCAGGCCTCCCTGTCCACCAACTCCTGGAGTCCACCCAAACCTATGTCCACTGAGTTGGTGATGCCATCTAACCATCTCATCCTCTGTCGTCCCCTTCTCCTCCTGCCCTCAATTTTTCACAGCATCAGGGTCTTTTCCAATGAGTCAGCTCTTCGCACGAGGTGGCCAAAGTACTGGAGTTTCAGCTTTGGGATCAGTCCTTCCAATGAACACCCAGGACTGATCTCCTTTAGGATGGACTGGTTGGATCTCCTTGCAGTCCAAGGGGCTCTCAAGAGTCTTCTCCAAAATTGCAGTTCAAAAGCATCAATTCTTCAGCACTCAGCTTTCTTCAAAGTCCAACTCTGACATCCATACATGACCACTGGAAAACCATAGCCTTGACTAGACAGACCTTTGTGGACAAAGTAATGTCTCTGCTTTTTAATATGCTGTCTAGGTTGGTCATAACTTTCCTTCCAAGAAGAAAGCGTCTTTTAATTTCATGGCTGCAGTCACCACAGTGATTTTGGAGCCCCCAAAAATAAAGTCTGACATGGTTTCCACTGTTTCCCCATCTATTTCCCATGAAGTGATGGGACCGGATGCCATGATCTTCGTTTCTCAGTGTTGAGCTTTAAGCCAACTTTTTCACTCTCCTCCTTCACTTTCATCAAGAGGCTCTTTAGTTCTTCATCACCTTCTGCCATAAGGGTTGTGTCATCCACATATCTGAGGTTATTGATAGTTCTCCTAGCAAGCTTGATTCCAGCTTGTGCTTCATCCAGTCCAGCGTTTCTCATGATGTACTCTGCATATAAGTTAAACAAGTAGGGTGATGATATACAGCCTTGACATATTCCTTTTCCCATTTGGAACCAGTCTGTTGTTCCATGTCCAGTTCTAACTGTTGCTTCCTGACCTGCATACAAGTTTATCAAGTGGCAGGTCAGGTGGTCTGATATTCCCATCTCTTTCAGAATTTTCCACAGTTAATTGTGATCCACACAATTGACTATGCTTGGAGTCAATAACGCAGAAATAGATGTAATTCTATAACTCTCTTGCTTTTTGATCATCCAGTGGATGCTGGCAATTCGATCTCTCATTCCTCTGCCTTTCCTAAAACCAGCTTGAACATCAGGGAGTTCATGGTTCACGTATTGCTGAAGCCTGGCTTGGAGAATTTTGAGCATTACTTCACTAGCATGTGAGATGAGTGCAATTGTGCAGTACTTTGAGCATTCTTTGGCATTGCCTTTCTTTGGGATTGGAATGAAAACTGACCTTTTCCAGTCCTGTGGCCACTGCTGAATTTTCCAAATTTGCTGGCATATTGAGTGCAGCACTTTCACAGCATCATCTTGCAGGATTTGAAATAGCTCAACTGGAATTCCATCACCTCCACTAGCTTTGTTCATAGTGATGCTTCCTAAGACCCACTTGACTTCACATTCCAGAATGTCTGGCTCTAAGTGAGTGTGAGTGATCACACCATTGTGATTATCTGGGTTGTGAATATCTTTTTGTACAGTTCTTCTGTGTATTCTTGCCACCTCTTCTTAATATCTTCTGCTTCTGTTAGGTCCAGACCATTTCTGTCTTTTATCGAGCCCATCCTTCCATGAATTGTTCCCTTGTTATCTCTAATTTTCCTGAAAAGATCTCTGGTCTTTCCCATTCTATTATTTTCCTCTATTTCTTTGCATTGATCACTGAGGAAAGCTTTCTTATCTCTCCTTTCTAGTCTTTGGAACTCTGAATTCAGTCAGATGCTTATATCTTTCCTATTCGTCTTTGCATTTCATGTCTCTTCTTTTTACAGCTATTTGTAAGACCTCCTCAGACAGCTGTTTTGATTTTTTGCATGTCTTTTTTGTGGCTCAGATCATGAACTCCTTATTGCCTCAACTATTAGCCTTTCAAAAACAGTTATGCTCTATAATTTTGCCTTCTCATACATTTCATATAAATAGTATCTTAAAGCACATAGTATTATATCTAGTCTCTTTCACTTAGCTTAATGATTCTGAGATTCATTCAAGTTGTTGTGTGTATCTTCAGTTTGGTCTTTTTTGCCAAGAAGCATTCTGTATTGTGGACACAACAGGCTTGTGTTTCCCATTTTCAGATGAACATTTGGATTGCTTCTGTTTGCAGGTTTTATGAGTGAAGCTGCGATGACTGCATGCTAATATTTCTGTGGACAAATACTTTCATTGACCCTGAGTAGATAAAAAGAGTGAGTTTGCTGAGTTTAGGGGAAGTATATATTTAAAGAGTATCCCAAAGTGCTTTTCAAATACGTACTATTTCTTCGTCCCCTCTATCGACTAACGAGGCATTTAATATTGTCAGACATTTCACCATTGTTGTCTGTACTGATATTTTGTCATGTTTTAAGATGTATTTTAATAATAACTGATGATATTAAGTATCTGTATGTCTGCTTATTTCCCATTTGTAAATCCTCTATCAAGTCTATGCAAGTCCTTTGTCCATATATATATATATTTTTAATTAGAGTGATTGTCACCACATTATCATACTAAAATTTTTACTGCTCTTTGTATCCTGGACCCATGTCTTTTCTTAAATTTATGTGTACAACTTATTTTTACCAATAAGTTGCTTGAATATTTAATATCTTAAATTTGCTATAAAGCGTAAAATAGTTTTCAAGTTGAAAATTCCAATTTGTCATCTAAATTTTTTTATAGTTCATGTTTCTTTTTCTCATCTAAGATTTCTCATCTATTGCTAAACCAAGATATATAATATTTTCTCTTTTGTTTTCTTCTAGAAGTTTTAAAGTTTTATCTGTAAGACTTAGGCTTAAGGTCTCATATTCTGAATTAGTTTTTGTACACGATGTGTGGTAAAATCAAGTTTTTGTCAAATATATATGTAAATATATTTATATGTATAGTTGTATTTAGATATTCCTTTGTTCCACTGTAATTTGTTGAAAAAGTTCTTTCCTAAGGTGAATTATTTACTTTTTTTAATTTTTTTTAATACTTTATTCTACTTTACAATACTGAATTTGTTTTGCCATATTGACATGAATCAGCCACATGTGTCCATGATCTCCCAATGCTGAAGCCCCCTCCCACCTCCCACCCCACACAGTCTCCCCAGATCACCCTGTACACCAGCACCAAGCATCCTGTATCCTGTATTGAACATAGACTGGCGCTTTGTTTCTTATATGATAGTATACATGTTTTAATATCATTCTCCCAAATCATCCCACCCCTCTCCCTCTCCCCCAGGGGCCAAAAAATCCGTTCTATACCTCTGTGTCTCTTTCTGTTGTCTCACATACAGGGTCATCTTTACTATCTTTCTAAATTCCATATATATGTGTCAGTATACTGTATTGGTGTTTTTCTTTCTGGCTTACTTCACTCTGTATAATAGGCTCCAGTTTCCTCCATCTCATTAGAACTGAGTCAAATTTATTCTTTTTAAGGGCTGAGTAATACTCCATTGTGTATATGTACCACAGCTTTCTTATCCATTCATCTGCTGATGGACATCTAGGTTGTTTCCATGTCCTGGCTATTATAAACAGTGCTGCAATGAACATTGGGGTACATGTGTCTCTTTCAATTCTGGTTTCCTCGAGTGTGTATGCCCAGCAGTGGGACTGCTGGGTCATAAGGCAGTTCTATTTGCAGTTTTTGAAGGAATCTCCACTCTGTTTTCCATAATGGCTGTACTAGTTTGCATTCCCACCAACAGTGTAAGAGGCTTCCCTTTTGCTGGAGAGGGTTCCATCCTCTCCAGCATTTATTGCTTGTAGACTTTTGGATCGCAGCCATTCTGACTGGTGTGAAATGGTACCTCATTGTGGTCTTGATTTGCATTTCTCTGATAATAAGTGATGTTGAGCATCTTTTCATGTGTTTGTTAGCCATCTGTATGTCTTCTTTGGAGAAATGCCTATTTAGTTCTTTGGCCCATTTTTTTATTGGATCATTTATTTTTCTGGAGTTGAGCTGCATAAATTGCTTGTATATCTTTGAGATTAGTTGTTTGTCAGTTGTTTCATTTGCTATTGTTTTCTCCCCATTCAGAAGGCTGTCTTTTCACCTTGCTTATAGTTTCCTTTGTTGTGCAGAAGCTTTTAATTTTAATTAGATCCCATTTATTTATTTTTGCTTTTATTTCTGGTATACTGGGAGGTGAATCATAGAGGATCCTGCTGTGATTTATGTTGGAGAGTGTTTTGCCTATGTTCTTCTCTAGGAGTTTTATAGTTTCTGGTCTTACATTTAGATCTTTACTCCATTTTGAGTTTATTTTTGTGTAATGTGTTAGAAAGTGATCTAGTTTCATTCTTTTACAAGTGGTTGACCAGTTTTCCCAGCACCACCTGTTAAAGAGACTGTCTTTACTCCATTGTATGTTCTTGCCTCTTTTATCGAAGATAAGGTGTCCATAGGTGTGCGGGTTTGTCTCAGGGGTTTCTATTTTGTTCCATTGGTCTATATTTCTGTCTTTGTGCCAGTACCATACTGTCTTAATGACTGTGGCTTTGTAGTAGAGCCTGAAGTCAGGCAAGTTGATTCCTCCAGTTACATTCTTCTTTCTCAAGATTGCTTTTGCTATTCGAGGTTTTTTTGTATTTCCATACAAATCTTAAGATTATTCGTTGTAGTTCTGTGAAAAATACTGTTGGTAGCTTGATAGGGATTGCATTGAATCTGTAGATTGCTTTGGGTAGTATACTCATTTTTACTATATTGACTCTTCCAATCCATGAACATGGTATATTTCTCCATCTATTAGTGTCCTCTTCGATTTCTTTCATCATTGTTTTACAGTTTTTGATATATAGGTCTTTAGTTTCTTTAGGTAGGTATATTCCTAAGTATTTTATTCTTTTGTTGCAATGGTGAATGGAATTGTTTTCTTAACTTTTTTTTGTTTTCTGAATATTAGTGTATAGGAATGCAAGGGATTTCTGAGTGTTGATTTTATATCCTGCAACTTTACTATATTCATTGATTAGCTCTAGTAGTTTTCTGGTCGAGAGTTTTACTTCTTCTTTTCCAATTTGGATTCCTTTTATTTCTTTTTCTGCTCTGATTGCTGTGGCCAAAACTTCCAAAACTGTACTGAATAGTAGTGGTGAAACTGGGCACCCTTGTCTTGTTCCTGACTTTAGGGGAAATGCTTTCAATTTTTCACCATTTAGGATAATGTTTGCTGTGGGTTTGTAGTATATAGCTTTTATTATGTTGAGGTATGTTCCTTCTATTCCTGCTTTCTGGAGAGTTTTTATCATAAATGGATGTTGAATTTTATCAAAGGCCTTCTCTGTATCTATTGAGATAATCATATGACTCTTATTTTTCAATTTGTTAATGTGGTGAATTACATTGATTGATTTGCAGATATTGAAGAATCCTTGCATCCCTGGGATAAAGCCCACTTGGTCATGATGTATGACTTTTTAATGTGTTGTTGGATTCTGATTGCTAGAATTTTGTTAAGAATTTTTGCATCTATGTTCATCAGTGATATTGGCCTGTAGTTTTCTTTTTTTTTGTATGTCTTTGTCAGGTTTTGGAATTAGGGTGATGATGGCCTCATAGAATGAGTTTGGAACTTTTCCTTCCTCTGCAATTTTCTGGAATAGTTTCAGTAAGACAGATGTTAGCTCTTCTCTAAATTTTTGGTAGAATTCAGCTGTGAAGTCGTCTAGACCTGGGCTTTTGTTTGCTGGAAGATTTCTGATTACAGTTTCAATTTCCATGCTTGTGATGGGTCTGTTAAGATTTTCTGTTTCTTCCTGGTTCAGTTTTGGAAAGTTGTACTTTTCTAAGAATTTGTCCATTTCTTCCAAGTTGTCCATTTTATTGGCATATAATTGCTGATAGTAGTCTCTTATGATTCTTTGTATTTCTGTGTTGTCTGTTGTAATCTCTCCATTTTCATTTCTAATTTTATTGATTTGATTTTTTTCTCTTTGTTTCTTGATGAGTCTGGCTAATGGTTTGTCAATTTTATTTATCCTTTCAAAGAGCCAGATTTTTTTGCTTTGTTGATTTTTGCTATGGTCTCTTTTGTTTCTTTTGCATTTATTTCTGCCCTAATTTTTAAGATTTCTTTCCTTCTACTAACTCTGGGGTTCTCTATTTCTTCCTTTTCTAGTTGCTTTAGGTGTAGAGTTGGGTTATTTATTTACTTTTTTCTTGTTTCTTGAGGTATGCCTGTATTGCTATGAACTTTCCTCTTAGCACTGCTTTTATAGTGTCCCACAGGTTTTGTGTAGTTGTGTTTTCATTTTCATTCGTTTCTGAGGCATATTTTGATTTCTTTTTGATTTCTTCTGTGATTTGTTGATTATTCAGAAGGGTGTTGTTCAGCCTCCAAATGTTGGAATTTTTAATAGTTTTTCTCCTGTAATTGAGATCTAACCTTAGTGCATTATGGTCAGAGAAGATGCTTGGAATAATTTCAATTTTTTTGAATTTATCAAGGTTAGATTTATGACCCAGGATGTGACCTATCCTGGAAAAGGTTCCGTGTGCACTTGAGAAAAAGGTGAAATTCATTGTTTTGGGGTGAAATGTCCTATAGCTATCAATTAGGTCTAACTGGTCTATTGTATCATTTAAAGTTTGCATTTCTTTGTTAATTTTCTGTTTAGTTGATCTGTCCATAGGTGTGAGTGGGGTATTAAAGTCTCCCACTATTATTGTGTTATTATTAATTTCCCCTTTCATGCTTGTTAGCTTTTGTCTTAGATATTGCGGTGCTCCTATGTTGGGTGCATATATATTTATAATTGTTGTATCTTCTTCTTGGATTGATCCTTTAATCATTATGTAGTGGCCTTCTTTGTCTCTTTTCACAGCCTTTGTTTTAAAGTCTATTTTATCGGATATGAGTATTGCTACTCCTGCTTTCTTTTGGTCTTTATTTGCATGGAATATCTTTTTCCAGCCCTTCACTTTTAGTCTGTATGTGTCCGTTGTTTTGAGGTGGGTCTCTTGTAGGCAGCATATATAGAGATCTTGTTTTTGTATCCATTCAGCCAGTCTTTGCCTTTAGGTTGGGGCATTCAACCTATTTACATTTAAGGTAATTATTGATAAGTATGCTCCTGTTGCCATTTACTTTATTGTTTTGGGTTCGGGTTTATATGGCCTTTTTGTATTTCCTGTCTAAAGCCTATCCTTTAGCATTTGTTGGAGAGCTGGTTTGGTGGTGCTGAATTCTCTCAGCTTTTGCTTGTCTATAATGCTTTTAATTTCTCCTTCATATTTGAATGAGATCCTTGCTGGGTACAGTAGTCTTGGTTGAAGGTTGTTATCTTTCATCACTTTAAGTATGTCTTGCCATTCCCTCCTGGCCTGAAGAGTTTCTATTGAAAGATCTGCAGTTATTCTTATGGGGATACCCTTGTGTGTTATTTGTTGTTTTTCCCTTGCTGCTTTTAATATTTGTTCTTTGTGTTTGGTCTTTGTTAGTTTGATTAAAATATGTCTTGGGGTGTTTCGCCTTGGGTTTATCCTGTTTGGCACTCTCTGGGTTTCTTGGACTTGGGTGATTATTTCCTTCCCCATTTTAGGGAAGTTTTCAACTATTACCTCTTCAAGTATTTTCTCATGGTCTTTTGTCTTCTTCTTCTGGGACTCCTATAATTCGAATGTTGGAGCGTTTCATATTGTCCTGGAGGTCTCTGAGGTTGTCCTCATTTCTTTTAATTCATTTTTCTTTTTCCTTGCTGATTCATTTATTTCTACCATTCTATCTTCTATTTCACTAATCCTATCTTCTGCCTCTGATATTCTACTATTTGTTGCCTCCAGAGTGTTTCTGATCTAATTTATTGCATTATTCATTAAATGTTGACTCTTTTTATTTCTTCTAGGTCCTTGTTAAACCTTTCTTGCATCTTCTCAATCCTTGACTCCAGGCTATTTATCTGTGATTCCATTTTGATTTCAAGATTTTGAATCATTTTCACTATCAATATTCACAATTCTTTCTCAGGTAGATTCCCTATCTCTTCCTCTTTTGTTTGGTTTGGTGGGCATTTCTCCTGTTCTTTTACCTGCTGAGTATTCCTCTGTCTCTTCATCTTGTTTATATTGCTGAGTTTGGGGTGGCCTTTCTGTATTCTGGGAATTTGTGGAATTCTCTTTATTATTGAGCTTTCTCACTGTGTGTGGGGTTGTATCAGTGGCTTGTCAAGGTTTCTTGATTAGGGAGGCTTGTGTTGGAGTTCTGGTGGGTGGATCTGGATTTCTTCTCTCTGGAGTGCTGTGAAGTGTCTAGTAATGGTTTATGAGACGTCAATGGTTTTGGAGTATTTTGAGCTGCCTGTATATTGAAGCTCAGGGGCGTGTTCTTGTGTTGCTGGAGAATTTGCGTGGTATGTCTTGCTCTGGAGCTTGTTGGCCCTTGGTGGTGCATGATTTCAGTGTAGGTATGAAGGCGTTTGATGAGCTCCTATTGGATAATGTTCCCTGTATTCAGGAATTCTCTGATGATCTCAGGATTTGGACTTAAGCCTCCTGATTCTGGTTTTCAGATTTATTTTTACAATAGCCTCATGACTTCTCCATCTATACAACGGTGATGTTAAAACATCTAGGTTAAAGATGATAGGTTTCTCCACCTTGAGGGTCACCCCTAGAGGATCACTGAGTTACTTGGAGGAGAGAAGAGGGAGGGGGTAGTTAGAGGTGACTGGAATGGGATGAGGTGGAATCAAAAGAGGAGAGAGCAAGCTAGCCTGTAACCACTTTTTGTGTGCATTCCTCAGTTTGGACCTCTCAGAGGTGTTCATAGAGTTATACAGGGAAGAGGAGAGGGAGGAGGCAGAGAGGGAGGAAGTAGACAGAGGGGGCCAGGGGGATAAAAGAGGGAGATGCAAAGGAGGGATACAGATCCGGCCAGTAACAGTTCCCTGAGTGTTCTCCACCTTCTGGGACACACAGAGATTCATAAAGTTGGGTAGAGAAGAGGAGGGGGAGGGAGGAGAGAGAGGCCACCTGGTGGAGAAAAAAGAGAGCCCAAAGGAGGAGAGAGTGATCAAGCCAGTAACCTCGCTCTCATGTAAAATTGGGTACTGAATATTAGGTTTTTAAATGTACAAAATTGGCAGCGAATCTGGAGTAGAGATTGGATTTCCAAAATAAAATATTAATGGAAAGAAGAAGGAGAAAAGAAAAAAAAAAAAGTCACCTGAATTGTTAAGAGACAACAACTTCCACCACAAAAAGACTATATATGGCATTTGTTTTAAAAATAGGTTTTTTTTTTTGAAAAGTAATAATAGGTTATAAAAATAAATAGAGATATAGAGGACTTAAAAATTTAAGAAAGTTTAAAAAAGAAGACAAAAAGAAGAAAAATTTTTTTCCAAAAAATTAAAAGAAGAATTCTTTAAAAGAGAAAAAAAAGAAAAATCATGCTTCCACATCAACCCCCCAAAAAAAAAAAATTGATCATAAAAGTATTAAAGGTATATCTGGCCCTTTCTCTGGCATTGTGGGCTGTGTGGGGTCACTACCAAGGCAGTTCCCTCTGTTTGACTTCCTCTGTTTGTTGGTCTCTTCCATGTCTGATTTCAGTCTTGACACAGCGAGGGCGGTGATGGACTCCACGCTAAGCTTGCCCCTGCTGACAGCACACACTATGTTGCTCCATGGGATAACCATCTGGGGCCTGCCCTAGGCTTCATGCACCTCCCTGGTCGCCCTAGGCTTCATGCACCTCCCCGGTCTAAGCCACTCAGGTTTGGCGCTCAGGAAGCCCTCTGAGGTGCAGATTCGGTTGAGCCTGTGCTTTGTGCCCTTCCCAGGTCCGAGTAGCTAGGGAGTTTGGCGAGCACAATTGCTGCAATTTCTGGCCTTTCCTGGCTGCTCAAATTTTCCAGGTGTACCGCTGGGGCTCCTTCTCAGGCAAATGATGACTGTCCAGAGCCCCCATAAGTCTTAGTTAGCAAAGAAACCTGCTTGCAATTTGGTAGGTAATGTCTCTCTTGAGCTGCGATTGCCCTCTTCCAGCACTTAAGGCTCTGGCTGCCTGTCACCGGAGGGGGATGGTCTGCAGCTGGCTATTTCGATCCATCCTTTGTTCTGTGCGCGGGCCTGTCGGGTGTCTTATGTTCAAGCATTTTGCGTGGTAGTTATCCCACAGTCTGGTTTGCTAGTCCAAGTTAGTTCATTCTGGCCATGCGCAGACCCGATTCTGGCCACGTTACCACCCGATTCTCGAGAAAAGCCCTGCAGCCTGCGTCTCCCATGGCCCGATTCTTAGAAAGCACTGCCGCTGGCAAGTCCCGTTCCTCCCTGCCCAACCCCCACTTGCAGTGTCAGATGCAGGCGTTTGTGCTGCTTATCCGCTGGGGATTTTCTGTTGGGCCTGTAAAATGTTGATTTTAATTATTTATTTATTTTTCCTTCCTGTTATGTTGCCTTCTGTGCTTCCAGGGCTCGCCCCCGACTCGGCTGCAAGAATGTTTCCTGGCTGTTTGGAAACCTCTTTTTAAGAGTCTCTTCCTGGGACGGGATTCCCTTCCTGGGACGGGGCTCCCTCCCTACCTCCTTTGTCTCTTTTTTGTCTATTATATTTTGTCCTACCTGTTTTTGAAGTCAATGATCTGCTTTGCTGGATTCCTGATGTCCTCTGCCGGCATTCAGAAGTTGTTTTGTGGAATTTACTCAGGGTTGAAATGTTCTTTTGATAAAGTAGTGAGGGAGAGAGAGTGGTCTCCCCATCCTATTCCTCTGCCATCTTCTTCCAATTCCTCCAAAAGTGAATTATTTACATTGGTATTTCTTCAAAACTAGTTGATCATATATGAGCCAATGTAAATAATTCAGTTTGGGAAATAGTTTTTCAACAAATTACAGTGGAACAAAGAAATATCTAAATACAAATATACATATAAATATATTTACATATATATTTGACATATTGACAAAAACTTGATTTTACCACACATCGTGTACAAAAACTAATTCAGAATATGAGACCTTAAGCCTAAGTATTACAGATAAAACTTTAAAACTTCTAGAAGAAAACAAAAAAGAAAATATTATATATTGGTCTAGCAATAGATGAGAAATCTTAGATGAGAAAAAGAAATATGAACTATAAAAAAATTTAGATGACAAATTGGATTTTTCAACTTGAAAACAATTGTACACTTTATAGCAAATTTAAGAAATTAAATATTCAAGTAACTTATTGGTAGAAAAAATGTATAGACATAAATTTAAGAAAAGACATGGGTCCTGGATATAAAGAGCAGTATAAGTGTTTAGTATGAAAATATGATGATAATCACTCTAATTAAAATATATATGTGTGTACATATATGTGTGAGTGTGTGTGTGTTTCAGTCTGTTTCTAGAATCACAATCCTTTCTAAATGATTTCGTATCTCTCCTTATTGCAATACCATGCTTTCTTGATTACTGTATCTTTAAGTAACTCTTACATCAGCACATGGGATGCTTTCCCCCTTAGTTATTGTGAATAATGCTGTTATTAACGTTAGTATAAAATTATCTACTCAGATTCCTGGTGTCAGATCTTTGGTTATATACCCAAAAGTAGAATTATGGCAAACATTGTGGTTAAATTTAGTTAATGGTTTCATAACAGTTGCATCATTTTACCTTCCCATTCACAGTGCCCAAGGGTTCAAGTTTCTCTTGTTCAGTTGCTGAGTTTCGTCTGACTCTTTGGGCCTCCAGGTACTGCAGTATACCAGGCTTCCTGTCCTTCTCTGTCTCCCAGACTTCACTTAGATCCATGTCCTTTGAGTCAGTGATACTATCTAACCATCACATTCTTTGTCACCCTCTTCTTTATTTGCCCTCAATCTTTCCCAGCATCAGGCTTTTTGCCAATGAGTTGGCTCTTTGCATGAGATGTCCAAACTATTGGAGCTTCAGCTTCAGCACCAGTTCTTCCAATGAATATTCAGTTGATTTTCTTTAGGATTGACTGCTTTGAGCTCCTTGCTGTCTGAGGAACTCTGAAAAGTCTTCTTAAGCACTACATTTCAAAAGCATAATTTCCTAGGTGCTCAGCCTTCTTTGTGGTCCAGCTCTCACATCTGTATAAGATGACTGGTAAAACCATACTTTTGACTATTCAGACCTTTTGGCATAGTTATATCTCTGCTTTTTAATATGCTGTCTAGGTTTGTTATAACTATCCTTCCAAGGCGCAATTGTCTCTTAATTTCATCACTGCAGTCACCATCCACAGTGATTTTGAACCCAAGAAAATAAAATCAGTCAGTCTTTCTGCTTTCTTATTTTCTATTTGCCATGAACTGGTGGGATTGGATACCATGATCTTAGTATTTTTCATGGTGAGTTTCAAGTCAGTTTTTTCATGTTCTTTCACCTTCATCAAGAGGCTCTTTAGTTGCTCTTCACTTTCTGCCATCAAAGTGGTGTCATATGCATGGATGAGTTTGTTGATATTTCTCCTAGCAGTCTTGTCTCCAGCTTGTGACCCATCCAGCCTAGCATTTCACATGATGTCTTCTGCACAGAAATTAAATAAGCAGGGTGAATTTATACAGCTTCTCGTACTTCCTTTCCAATTTCAAACCAGTCAGTTAGCCCATGTCCAGTCCTAACTGTTCCTTCTTCATCCACATACAGGTTTCTCAGGAGACACGTAAGGTGGTCTGGTCTTCCCATCTAAAGAGTTTCCCACAGTTTGTTGTGATCCACACAGTCGTAGTCAATGAAGCAGAAGCAGATGTTTTTTTGGAATTGATTTCTCCATGATCCAACTATTCTTGGGAGTTTGATCTATATATCTGTTGCCTCTTTTAAACCCAGCTTATACATCTGGAGGTCCTCAGTTCACTTGCTGTTAAAGCCTGGCTTGAAGGATTTTGAACATAACCTTGATAACATGTGAAATGAACATTCTTTTGCATTGCCCTTCTCTGGGATTGGAATAAAACTGACATTTTCCAGTCCTGTGGCCACTGCTGAGTTTTCCAAATTTGATGACATATTGTGTGCAGCACTTCAGCAGCAGCATCTTTTAGAATTTTAAATAATTTAGTTGGAATTTCTTCAACTTCACTAGTTTTTCTACATCCTTAAATAAACTTGTTAGTTTTTATTGCTATATTTTTCTAGATAATAGATGCTAAGAGTTTCTAGATAATAGCCATCCTAATAGGTATGCTGGGTAATCTCACTTCAGTCTTAATATATTTGCCTAATGATTAGAGATGCTTAGAATCTTTTCATGCACTTTTTGGCTACATGTGTATCTTCTTTGGAGAAATAGCTACTCAAGTCCTTTGCATATTTTAAGTTGGATTGTTTATTAATATTGTTGTTGATTTGTAGGAGCTATTTACATATTAAATCATTTCCAGATGTATAATTTTCAAATAGTTCTTTCATTTCTTAGGTGGCATCTTTACATTGTTGTTTATGTCCTTCGGATGCATAGAAGTTTTAAATTTTGATATAGTCCAATGTTTCTATTTTATTGGTTGCCTGTAATTTTGATATCGTATCTAGGAAATCATTCCCAGATTCAATATCACAAAAATTTTCCCCTATGACTTCTTATAAGAATATTACAATTTTAGTTATCACATTTAGTCACTTGGCCAAATTTTATTCATTTCGTATATAGTCTAAGATAAGGGATGGCTTCCCTTGTAGCTCAGCTGGTAAAGAATCTGCCTGCAAGGAAACACCAGTTGGATTCCTGGGTCAGGAAGATCTGCTGGAGAAGGGAACAGCTACTAAGTCCAGTAGTCTGGCCTGGAGAATGTCATGGACTGTATATCCATGAGATCACAAAAAGTCAGACATGACTGCGTGGCTTTCGATAACTCACAAAGGACCGCCTCATTCTTTTGCCTGTGCATATTGTTTTCCCAATACCGTTGTTTGAAAACACTATCATTTTTACATTTAATGATCTTGCCCACCTGTTGAAACATTTGACTGTATAAGGGTTTATTACTGAGCACTTATTTTAATCTTTTGATCTAAATGTTTGTCTTTATGCCATTACTAAGTTGTTTTAAATACTTTAGCTCTATGCTGCTTCTGCTGCTATGTAGCTTCAGTCGTGTCTGACTCTGCGACCCCACAGATGGCAGCCCACCAGGCCCCCTGTCCCTGGGAATCTCCAGGCAAGAAGACTGGAGTGGATTGCCATTTCCTGCTCCAATGCATGAAAGTGAAAAGTGAAAGTGAAGTCACTCAGTTGCATCCAGCTCTTCACGACCCAATGGACTGTAGCCTAACAGGCTCCTCTTCTAATTTTAAAATCACGATGTGTGAGAATTTCAACTTTGCTGTTTTCCAAGATTGCTTTGGCTATCTGTGGTCCAATAAGATTCCATTTGAAATTTAGAATGAATTTTTCTACTTCTGCAAAAAACACTATTGGGAGTCAGATAGGCCTTGAATTGAATTTGTAAATTGTTTTGGAGTATATCACATTCTAAAGTATCATATTTTTCAATCCCTGAACACGGAATGTCATTCCATTTCTTGAAGTCTCTTTAATGTTTTTCAACATTTTGTAGTTTGATGTTGTTACATTTATTTTTCAAAGTGAACATTTTTTGATGCTATTGTAAATAAAATTCCTCTCCTGATATACTTTGTGAATAGTTTCAAAGTTAATGTATAAAAATAGTTGATTTTTGTGTTAATTTTGTATTCTGCAACTTTGCGACTTTATTAGTTCTAAGAACTAATTTCTGTTTTGTTTTGTTTCTAAAGTGAAATCTCTAGGCTTTTCTATATGTATGATCATGTCACATGAAAACAGACAATTTTACTTCCTCCTTTCTAATTTAAGTGCTTTTTAAGAGGGCATGAGGTGAGGGAGGCCCAAGGAAAATATTAAACTTCAGTGGAAAATTAAGTCATATGTTTTGTAGCCACAGTTGATTATGAACTCCAGAGAGTTAAGCTGATGTATTTGAGGCTCTCAAGACAGATAAAAACTAATGATAGAGCAGCCAAGTAGGCAATTTTTAGAGTTAAATCATGATTGGTTTCTAAAATTTTAAATGTAATAATGAACTCCTGTATCTCTTCTTTGTCTGACTTAAAGCATACATTCATTGTCGTGTTTTAAAATATTGATTTTACAGCAATTTCCAGGATGGTTGTTGCATTGTCTAATAGCCCTTATCAGATATCCCCTAGGGGAGATTCAGGTAAACACAGCCACGTATAAACTCTTAAAACCCCCATTTCCTAGAACACAAAAATAATTGTAGGATCAGATTTTCTGTGTTCATACATTTTCTTAAGCAGTAGATTAAAATAATAATAATAATAGGTAATACATGGGCTCTGATTACAGTAAAATTTTAGAATAGATAGTAAAAAGTATTCTTTAGTGATTAAGCCTATTAAGTGGGCATGTTATTGTAAAGAATGCTCAAACGACTGCAAAATTGCACTCATCCCACACGCTAGCAAAGTAATGCTCAAAATTCTCCAAGCCAGGCTTCAGCAATACATGAACTGTGAACTTCCAGATGTTCAAGCTGGTTTTAGAAAAGGTAGAGGAACCAGAGATCAAATTGCCAACATCTGCTGGATCATGGAAAAAGCAAGAGAGTTCCAGAAAAACATCTACTTCTGCTTTATTGACTATGCCAAAGCCTTTGACTATGTGGATCACAATAAACTGTGAAAAATCCTGAAAGATGGGAATACAGACCACCTGACCTGCCTTTTGAGAAACCTATGTGCAGGTCAGGAAGCAACAGTTAGAACTGGACATGGAACAACAGACTGGTTCCAAATAGGAAAAGGAGTTCGTCAAGGCTGTATATTGTTACCCTGCTTGTTTAACTTCTATGCAGAGTACATCATGAGAAACACTGGGCTGGAAGAAGCACAAGCTGGAATCAAGATTTCTGGGAGAGATATCAATAACCTCAGATATACAGATGACAAAACTCTTATGAAAGAAAGTGCAGAGGAACTAAAAGCCTCTTGATGAAAGTGAAAGTGGAGAGTGAAAATTTGACTTAAAGTTCAACATTCAGAAAATGAAAATCATGGCATCTGGTCTCATCACTTCATGGGAAATAGATGGGGAAACAGTGGAAACAGCGTCAGACTTTATTTTGGGGGCTCCAAAATCACTGCAGATGGTGACTGCAGCCATGAAATTAAAAGACGCTGACTCCTTGGAAGGAAAGTTATGACCAACCTAGATAGTATATTCAAAAGCAGAGACATTACTTTGCCAACAAAGGTCCATCTAGCCAAGGCTATGGTTTCTCCTGTGGTCATGTATGGATGTGAGAGTTGGACTGTGAAGAAAGCTGAATGCCGAAGAATTGATGCTTTTGAACTGTGGTGTTGGAGAAGACTCCTGAGAGTCCCTTGGACTGCATGGAGATTGAACCAGTCCATTCTGAAGGAGATCAGCCCTGGGATTTCTTTGGAAGAAATGATGCTAAAGCTGAAACTCCAGTACTTTGGCCACCTCATGTGAAGAGTTGACTTATTGGAAAAGACTCTGATGCTGGGAGGGATTGGGGGCAGGAAGAGAAGGGGACGACAGAGGATGAGATGGTTGGATGGCATCACGGACTCGATGGACGTGAGTCTGAGTGAACTCCGGGAGTTGGTGATGGACAGGGCTGCGTGCTGTGATCCATGGGGTTGCAAAGAGTCAGACATGACTGAGCGACTGAACTGAGCTGAAAGTCACTTCAGGTGGTGACTGCAGCCCTGAAATAAAAAACACTTGCTCCTTGGAAGTAAAGTTATGACCAACCTAGACAGCATTTTAAAAAGCAGAGAGATCACTTTGTCAACAAGATCCACCTAGTCAAGGCTATGGTTTTTCCAGTGGTCATGCATGAATGTAAGAGTTGGAGTATGAAGAAAGGTGAGCACCGAAGAAGTGATGCTTTTGAACTGAGGTGTTGGAGAAGACTCTTGAGAGGCCCTTGGACTGCAAGGTGATCCAATAAGTCCATCCTAAAAGAAATCAGTCCTAAATGTTCATTGGAAGGACTCATGTTGAAGCTGAAGCTCGAATACTTTGGCCACCTGATCAAAGAGCTGAGTCATTTGAAAAGACCCTGATCCTGGGAAATATTGAAGGTAGGGGAAGGAGAGGATGATGGAGGATGAGATGCCTGGATGCGTTTGGGTGAACTCAACAGGACATGAGTTTGGGTAAACTCGGGAGTTGGTGATGGACAGGGAGGCCTGGTGTGCTGCAGTTCATGGGGTCGCAAACAGTTGAACACGACTGAGCCACTGTACTGAACTGAACTGAATTATCCCAAACAAAGCATGTTTGGTTAGAGCAAAAGTTCAGTAGTCATTATGTTGGCAAAATCTTGGAAAATGGAATAAAACCATTAGTGTAATGAAGGTGTGTTAGATGCCACGCGTGAGCTCAACTGTTTTACTCAAGGTAGCTTTATACAGACCTGATCACAGCCCTCTGTTACAACCTGATGTGTTTGCCTAAGCATTCTTTAAAAAAAAAACAAAAACAAAAACACCAAAATGAATAGTATATTCAGCAGTAATATATTATTGAGTTCAATACATTATTTTTTCTTCCATGCAACTGATACCAACAAAGTGAAACAGGTTACTTGCTAATCTTTTAAAACTGAATGTTCAGTCTAAAATTGAAATTCAGGTAATTAGGAGTCTAGTTTTTTCCTTACAAATAATTAAAGCTGTATCTCCTGATGTTTACATTCTGCAGGTGAACTGACTGCTTTTCCTATCTCTTCCTTTTTCTCCCTCTCTCCTTTCTTTTCCTCCTTCCCCCTTTTTCCTGCTTCTTCCACCCATCTTCATTTTCTGCCTTCCTTCATTTATTCCATGTTTAAATTTTACATTTAAATAATAGTCTCTTATTTAATTAGACTATGAAAGCGAAAGTGAAGTCGCTGAATTGTGTCTGACTCTTTTCGACCCCATGGACCGTAGTCTACCAGACTCTTCCCTCCATGGGATTTTCCAGGCAACAGTACTGGAGTGGGTTGCCATTTCCTTCTCCAGGGGATCTTCCCAACCCAGGGATCGAACCCGTGTCTCCCACATTGCAGGCAGACGCTTTACCCTCTGAGCCACCAGAGAAGTCAGATTATGAAAAGTTATAATCAAATAGATCAGGCATTTCTCAATCATTGTAAAAATAAGTACACTGAAGAAAGAACAGAAAGAGCACTTCAAGTGAGAGGCGGGCCAAGCCAAGAGAAGCACTGGAACCAGAATGATGAGTTACAGAATTTTTCAAGGCAGGGTTTTTACATATTCATCAAGGCAGGCATGGAACCACAGTTTTGACTAACAGTTTCATGTTACATAACAACAGGCTGTACTGGGCATGTCTTTCCCATAATTCACTCTGTTATAATCATATATATATGTATGCATAGAATATTTGGGAACCCTTAATAGGCTCCTAGCTGCCTAAAATCACCTGAGGACCCAGCTGTGCATCAGGGACTTGTGTGCCAGAGCTGGAGAAGCCCCTGCGGTGAGTTTTATCCACTACGTGCCTACGTTGCATGCATCCTTTGAAAAATCTCTGTGGTTCTTTTCCAGCATATCTGTGAGCTCTCCTGGGCTCTTAGGGCCTGTCTGGGGTGGGGTTTAGAGATCATCTAGTCTTCCCATCATTGCTCATGCCTGACTTTCTACCGAACGGGTCCCAGTATTTTTCTGGAAGTAACTGTCACCTTGCTCAATGACATAAGAGCTCACCATAACAGCTTCATGTATGCATACTTGGTTGCTCGGTCCTTTCCACGCTTGGTAACTCCGTGGGCTCTAGGCCACCAGGGTCCTCTGTCCATGAGATTTCCCAGGCAAGAATGCTGGAGTGGGTTGCCATTTCCTCCTTCAGGGAATCTTCCTGACTCAGGGGTCAAACCTGTATCCCCTGCATCTCCCGCATTGCGGGTGGATTCTGTTCCCGCTGAGCCGCTGGAGATTCCCATATAGCTTCACAGGTCTTAGCAACTCTTCTCTCAGCATTCCTGTCTTTAAACTTTTAGGTTTGCTTCCCATTCTTCAGCTCTTTAAAGATTTTTCAAACCTCCCAATCCTGGTCCTTCACCTTGGACGCAGTGTACCTCCCTGATCAAGTTTTTAACTCTGTCAGACCTTCATCTGCTTTCAGCAGGTTATACCATTAAAACACCCCACGCCGACCTCTCACCAGGCATCTAGCCCTCTCTGCTAGTCCTGTATTTCCCGTACTCTGGCTCCTGCTTCCTAGTGCCAGCCTTTGTAACACCAGCTATAAATGCATGTGCCTCTTCTAGGCTCTGTGCCCATCCAGTGAGTCTGCTGTTTTAATCCGATATTTTAAGTTCCTCATTGTATTGCTTTTCACTTCTTTCTAGAGTCTCCTTCTTGTTTGTTTATGAAATGGTTGAGGAATTTGTTTCTCAGTTTTCCAAATCTTACTACCTGGACTCCTAATCTCGAAAACTATGATACAACTTTTCAACTCTAATGTGGTATAAAGTGTATCTCTCAAAAAAAAAAAAAAAAAAAAAAAAAACAAAGAAGAAGAAGAAGAAATTCAGAGGATCTGGAAAATGGAGGGCGTGACTTTTCTTTCTTTTCTTTGCAATTATGATCTCTTTCAGGGGTGTTTAAATTCCATAGACTGCAGAGGGGTTCTGCAGCAACAGAGTCAGATGGGGGTCTTTTCTATGCAACTGGTTGGTTCTGACTTATGGATAAATCATCTGTCCATGGGATGAGAATACATTCCAGGAAAGGCTACTGTGACTCTCCACTTAGCAACTGGGAATCGTCTGAGATATTCAGTAGTCCGGTGTCATGGTGAAATTGTTGAGCTTTGTATATAACAAATAATTAAATTTGGGGAACGCTGGTAAAGGGAAAGTGTCGTGGAGTTTGAGTGAGAAAAAAACACAGTTGAGGTGCAAGTTGTGTTCCTAGCAACAAGGCATAAATTGATTTGGTTAATTCTTTCATTTATTTTACTGAATTTTAGTTTCCTTGTCTTGAAAATGAGAAAGAATTATGACACTGAAAGGAGAGTGAGGATATTAGAAGAGGTAAATAATACCAGGCACCTGAAACGTAGCACTCTATACATGTGAGCTCCCTTCTCTCCAGTCCTCTTTCTACCTTATTAAACTCCTTTAATATATGTGTGCAGTATGTAGCTTTCATGAGGAACGCATTTGCTTACTTAGTGAAAGAAAAATTTATTGAGTATTTAAATGGTCTCTGGTGAGGTTTATGTGGAAAAGCTGAAAGCAGACCTTTGTGTGTATGTAAACAAATCCTAATGCATTGCGTGGAAGGGCATGTGGATGCTTCTGGAGGAAAGCAAACGGATGGCTCACAAGTCTGGGATGGAAGCAGGCGTGTTCAGGCACTCCCAAAAGCAGAGCCCTGCACCAGGACCTGTAGTGGCCTCTTGGACAGAGGCAGGACTTTAAGGGGGAGTTTTTGTGTGGCATGCTTAGGGAGCTCTGCCACAACTGTTGCCCACACCCGGGGTAACTTCACTCGTAGTAGAAAAAGCGTCCTTTTCTTTAGGATGCACTCAAGAACAAGGGCTAGTGTCCTGGTGAGTGGAGGCCTCCGCTCCTCCAGAGCCCACGCCTCCCACTACTGTAGAGCTGCACGGGGGGATTTCTCAGCTCCCATGATTATCGCCACCTCCTGAGGTCACAGAGACTTCAGGAATGACCACGGCAGTCCGACTATTGTCTATTGGAGACTTGCAGCTCTTTTCTGATTTTTGACAATCATAAAGCCACCCCACCACCCCAGATCCTTGAACAACTTTCCCAATGTCTTAAACCAAGTGCTCTCAACATGGCAGATTGATTAGCTGGGGTTCAGATTTAATTTCATTTAATGTAAATACTGTATTGCAAAATTTCTTGTATGTCTGCGTTTCTAAGATTTGCTTTATAAAGCTGGTAGATGAGTCTAAACTTTTTTGATGATTAAATTGCATCTTGTTTGTATTTTGGAAAGAGTTTAGGAAGTACAAATGAAATATATATTATTTTGAAGTGAAAACAGGTAGCGTTGTATATATTATTCAATTTTGAACTTCAAGGATTGGAGTTTTGAAACACAGGTAGTCTTATCCAGGAGCTACTGCACAATTCAAAACTTTTAGGAAAGACATTATAAAATTATTTATATGCAAACAGATGCTTTACCCTAGTACCGTTAGAGAAAATATGTATTAAATGATTATTTTTCATATTGTTGGACTGATGAGCTTGTAATCATAAAAGAGAAAGCCATTTCATGAAGAAGGACCTACTATATAGAAACTAATTTATAATATTAATATATAGAGTTCATAATATTAAAAACAAGTTAGATCATTTCCCACTGTTTTGAAATATTTTACTTTTTTCTGTATTATGTTGAATGAAAACTTAAACAAAAAAGCAAAGCAAAATAGGTGTATATATACAGCAACATTGTCACTGAGCTAAGCAAGACAAAATGAACTCGACTCTGTTTATTTTATTATTGAAACTACAGCAAACCAAATATTTCACAGGGATGTTTTTCACTTAGCTCATTTACACAGGCATATTAAGCCTAATTAGTATTTTTTAGTCATAAGTTATTCTTAATAACCTGAGGACTATTGCATTAGTGTTACAATATATAGATTTATAAGAAAAGCAAGTTTGAGAAGGGACAATCCCCTAATTTGCATGTGCTAATTAGAAATATATTAATTCTAATTTTTAAATCAGTAATGTAATATTTTGGTAAACTAGGACAAGATAGTAATTCTAATTAGCTATACCAAATTGTTACTAAGTGAAACAGATTTAATAGTCCCTTTGAACCTGTTAAGAAACTTTGGTTGTAATAAATATCTCTGTGTATTGTTTTGACCTCTGCTTCAACTACACAATCCCAATTTGTTTTAAATGTTTTCCCAGGTACAGGGCTCTATGATTAATATCTCTTGCTGTGTTATCTCTGCTGCTAATGAAAAACATTGGGTGTTCTTTCACTTCACAGAATGCAAACGCAGATGAAAAAATTTCACAGGTGAACTCCTTATGAACACTTCTAATTGCTTAGGAACAGTGTTTGAAAATCTCCAGTAATTTGCCATTATTATAATGAATAGCATAAACTGTAATTTTTCATAGTAATTAACTTGTGTCAGCACCATTATTTTTCATTAATTATAAATGAGAAAGAATGCAAGAACACCCACAGGAACAGATGTGCGAAATTGTATCTTAGGTTCTGTTTTAGATTCTGTTTTGTTTTCCTACTCAATATGCTGTTTTGAGTATACTATCAAGCTTGGAGAAAATTTAGATGGTAATGCCTTTTTGGGGCAGAAAGGGACAAAGGGTTTTTAATTAGGCTGTTGCCTGTGAAGTTCAGTGTTTTAATAACAAAAATTTGTTACTGACGTGCCAGATTAAACTACAGGGGAAAAATAACATCTTACTTTTGGTAAATGCATCTAATTTGAGAAACAGTATTTTGATCATTTTTTTTCTTATGGTAGAAAAATAAAAACGTCACTATATAGTTTTGCCAGAATTTAAGCCTATAGAGTACTAATTGAATTCATCTTTCCTTTTTAAGAAGAAGGGCGGGAAGGAGAAAGAGAAGTTAAACCTTATAATAATCATATTTGGGTGGTCGGATGTCTTTGTTTTATAAATTTATGCAGCAGCTTTCATGCTGTTTCCAGAGGACAGAATACAGGAGTGTCTTGGGTATTTTTGTTTTATATCAGTTTCTTTTAATCTCTTATAAAATAATTAACTATGTTGCCCTTCCTGATTTTTGTACCTTAGGCTTGTTACAGGCATGAAAGCCTTAAAAATCATTGTACTATAAATTTGCCATGGCTTTGTTTATTAAGATATATCCTGAATAGCAAAATCTAGAGATATCATGCTGACTTTTGGCTTTTTACAACTTCTGGTCAGTACTGCCCTCTGAATCATTCTTACTGCATGTATGACTGAGCTGCCAATTATATACAATGTGAATTCCTCCAAAAAACAAATGTTAGATGAAAAAAAGAATACATGGCCAAATATATTTAGGATGGGCTTATCTATTGGTGATATTCACTGTGACTCTCCAGAAGGAAAGGAGAACAGTCATAGATCAATCATTGATTTTCAAACATTTTTTGATCCTGTAATCACAGTTTCTATAACTTGTGTATCTCAGACTATGTATTAGAAATATGTACTTATGACTTTCTCTGGAGGAAGTCATGCTAAAGAAGAAGGATTTTTTTTCTATTTGCTGTCAAAGGCTGTTTATCCCAATGGTATCAAGTATGATGAGTGTAGAAGCTTCAATATGGGAAAATTTGCTCTTTATTTTATCATACTTTTCAGCTTTTATCCACTTATGTATTCTCAGCTTACTGAATCCATCTAGATGGAGCCTATGTTTTAGATATCTTTTCACTCACAAAACTCGATTAAAATGTTTCTGTCTGATATCACGATTTTGAACAGAACTTTAGTAATAGTGAGTTTTTTTTTCAATTGTTAATGCTGAATCAAAATTACAAACCCAGGTAAAATAAATAATTATTTTTAGTCTTATTCCAACACTTGCTTACATTTAGGATTATGAAAATAATTAAATGAGATGACAGCATGTAGTATATGAAGGAGTTTAGCAAAGTTCCTATGATTTAGTGGTTATTTATCAAACCTTATTGAGAGTCCATTGGACTGCAAGGAGATCCAACCAGTCCATTCTGAAGGAGATCAGCCCTGGGATTTCTTTGGAAGGAATGATGCTAAAGCTGAAACTCCAGTACTTTGGCCACCTCATGCGAAGAGCTGACTCACTGGAAAAGACTCTGATGCTGGAAGGGACTGGGGACAGGAGGAGAAGGGGATGACAGAGGATGAGATGGCTGGATGGCATCACTGACTCGATGGACGTGAGTCTGAGTGAACTCCAGGACATGATAATGGACAGGGAGGCCTGGCATGCCGCAATTCATGGGATCGCAAAGAGTCGGACACGACTGAGTGACTGAACTGAACTGAACTGAACTTTTGCCCCACTTTTCTTTGTATTCTGAAGAGTATTCCTTCTGCTCCTCCATTAACTTAAACTTACAAAAATCCGTTAAAGATATGCAACAAGGTAAAATATTTCCCCTCATGATTTAAATTATTGGACTTTAATACTTCAGTATCTTATTTTTCAAATGTTTCTGCCAAAACATCTTTAATGTGAAAAAATGGAAAACTGTACCCACACAGATATGTGGGTACTTGCAAACATTTTCTGAACTCTCTTCAGTAATTCTAAAATTATGAAAAATTGATTCCTAAATTCCCACATTAACTATATTTTCTTCAAAATTTCAGTAAACATGAAAATTGAAACAAAAATCTGAACAATGTTTATACTATAATTCCCATAATAGTTTCCTTGGAATGCTATAACAAAATACCACAGATTTGGTGAATTAAAGAACGTAAGTATATTGGCCACAGTTTTGAAGGTCATTCAGTCAGTTAGTACAGTCAGTCATGTCTGAATATTTGTGACCCCATGAACCTCAGCATGCCAAGCCTCCCTGTCCATCACCAGCTCTGAGACTTTACTTAAACTCATGTGCATTGAGTCAGTGTTGCCATCCAACCATCTCATCCTCTTTTTCCCCTTCTCCCCTGCCTTCAATCACTCCCAGCATCAGGGTCTTTTCAAATGAGTCAGCTCTTCGCATGAGGTGGCCAAAGTATTGGAGTTTCAGCTTCAGCATCAGTCCCTCCAATGAATCTTCAGGACTGATTTTATTTAGGATGGACTGGTTGGATCTCCTTGCACTCCAAGGGCCTCCCAAAAGTCTTCTCCAACACCACAGTTCAAAAGCATCAATTCTTCAGTGCTCAGCTTTCTTTACAGTCCAACTCTCACATCCATACGTGACCACTGGTAAAACCACAGTCTTGACTAGATGGTCGTTTGTTGGCAAAGTAATGTCTGCTTTCTAATATGCTGTCTAGTTTGGTCATGATTCCTCTTCCAGGGAGTAAGCGTCTTTTAATTTCATGGCTGCAGTCACCATCTGTGGTGATTTTGGAGCCCCCCCAAAAAAAAAAAAAATCTGTCACTGGTTCACTGGTTTCACTGTTTCCCCATCTATTTGCCATGAAGTGATGGGACCAGATGTCATGATCTTAGTTTTCTGAATGTTGAGCTTTAAGCCAACAGTTTCAACTCTCCTCTTTCATTTTAATCAAGAGGCACTTTAATTCCTCTTCACTTTCTGCCATAAGGGTGGTGTCATCTGCATATCTGAGATGATTGATATGTCTCCCGGCAATCTTAGGGCTTCCCTGGTGGCTCAGAGGTTAAAGCCTCTGCCTGGAATGTGGGAGACCCAGGTTCAATCCATGGGTTGAGAAGATCCCCTGGAGAAGGAAATGGCAACCCACTCCAGTACTCTTGCCTGGAGAATCCCACGGAGGGAGGAGCCTGGTAGGCTACAGTCCATGGGGTCGCAAAGGGTCAGACACGACTGAATGACTTCACACTCACTCACACTCACTCACACCCGGCAATCTTGATTTCAGCTTGTGCTTCTCCCAGCCCAACGTTTCCATGATGTACTCTGCATATAAGTTAAATAAGCAGGGTGACAATATACAGCCTTGACGGACTCCATTTCCTATTTGGAACCATTCTGTTGTTCCATGACCAGTTCTAACTGTTGCTTCCTGAACTGCATATAGGTTTCTCAAGATGAAGGTCAGGTGGTCTGGTATTCCTGTCTCTTTAAGAATTTTCCACAGTTTTGGTGATCAACACAGTCAAAGGCTTTGGCATAGTTGATAAAGCAGAAATAGATGTTTTTCTGGAATTCTCTTGCTTTTGCAATGGTCCAGTGGATGTTGGCAATTTGAGCTCTGGTTCCTCTGCCTTTCTAAAACCAGTTTGATCATCTGGAAGTTCACAGTTCATGTACTGTTGAAGCATGGCTTAGAGAATTTTGAGCATTACTTTACTAGCATGTGAGATGAGTTCAAATGTGTGGTAGTTTGAGCATTCTTTGGCATTGCCTTTCTTCGGGATTGGAATGAAAACTGACCTTTTCCAGTCCTGTGACTACTGCTGAGTTGTCAAAATGTGCTGGCATATTGAGTGCAACACTTTTTTTTTTTAAACTTTTATTTTATTTTTTATTTTTAATATAAATTTATCTATTTTAATTGAAGGCAAATTACTTTACAATATTGCATTGGTTTTGCCATATATGACAGCATCATCTTTTAAAATTTGAAATAGCTCAACTGGAATTCCATCACTTCCACTAGCTTTGTTCCTAGTGATACTTACTAAGACCCACTTGACTAGGTGAGTGATCACACCATCATGATTATCTTGGTCGAAAGATCTTTTTTGTATAGTGTTTTTTTTTTTTTCTATTCTTGCCATTTTTCTTAATATCTTTTGCTTCTGTTGGGTCCATACCATTTCTGTCCTTTATTAAGCCCATCCTTGCATGAAACATTCCCTTGGTATCTCTAATTTTCTTGAAGAGATCTCTAGTCTTTCCCATTCTATAGTTTTCCTCTATTTCTTTGCGCTGATTACTGGGAAGGCTTTCTTATCTCTCCTTGCTAATCTCCGGAATTCTGCATTCAAATGGGTATATCTTTCCTTTTATCCTTTGCTTTTGGCTTCTCTTCTTTTCACAGCTATTTGTAAGGACTCCCCAGATTGCCATTTTGCTTTTTTGCATTTCTTTTCCATGGGGATGGTCTTGATCCCTGTCTCCTGTACAATATCATGAACCTCATTCCATAGTTCATCAGGCACTCTTATCTATCAGATCTAGGCCCTTAAATCTATTTCTCACTTCTACTGTATAATCATAAGGGATTTGATTTAGGTCATACCTGAATGGTCTAGTGGTTTTGCCTACTTTCTTCAATTTAAGTCTGAATTTGGTAATAAGGAGTTCATGATCTGAGCCACAGTCAGCTCCTGATCTTGTTTTTGTTGACTGAGTAGAGCTTCTCCATCTTTGGCTGCAAAGAATATAATCAACTGAGCGACTTCACTTTCACTTTTCACTTTCATGCATTGGAGAAGGAAATGGCAACCCACTCCAGTATTCTTGCCTGGATAATCCCAGGGACTAGGGAGCCTGTTAGGCTGCTGTCTATGGGGTCGCACAGAGTCGGACACGACTGAAGCGACCTAGCAGCAGCAGCAGTAATTTGTAAGGAGTCCTCAGACAGCCGCTGTGCTTTTTTTGCATTTCTTTTCCTTGGGGATGGTCAGGAATTGGAAATTAGGGTGTCTAGGGCAGCCCCTTCTCTGTTGACAACAGAGCGCTTCCGTTCTTTGGCTTTTCAAGCTTCTGATAGTGCCAGACACCCTTGGCCCATGACTGAATCTCTCCCATATGCCTCCATGGTCAAATTGCCTCTTCCTCCTATGTGTATTCTCTTTCTGTCTCGATCCTTCTATCTGTCTGCAGTAAGGACACTTGTCACTGGATTTAGGGTTCCCCTGCATAATCCAAAATTAGCATATTTCAGAATCCTCAGATAAACCACATCTGTAAATTTTTTTTCTTAATTATTAAGATATTCATAGGTTCCAAGGATTTGCCCTGGATAGCTTTAAGCTCATGAGGGGCATTTGCTGACCTATCACAACTTAATGGGCCCTCAGCCTCTGAAACTTACCTTGGATATAAGGATTGCTTATTATCTTGACATAGTTTTTAAGTAGGACGTGATGTGATGCCTAACATGGATGCAAAGTAAGAGGAACAGGAATCTTTACTCAAGATTTGATTCTGTGAGGATAAATCTTTATTGTGTCTCTAACATACCCAAAATGGATGGCAGAGGAAACACAGCTCTCCTCCGACCATGCTTACCATGGTATACGTAGGAGACTTACGACCACTTAAGAGATTTATGCCCATTTCTTTATGCCTATTGTGTTTAAGAAATTTTTACCCGTGTTGAAAATTGCTTAAGGGTAAATATCACTGTACCACAAGTAACAAGCTAACACATAGAGATGTTATTTGTACTGCCTCCTTTGAAACACCTTATTTTTTACAAAATGACACTCACACCAAGTTTGTTATAAGCTTATGACAGAAAAGTGATGAGGGTTTGAGTGTGATATTTCTATAAATATATTAATCTCTCCTATTCAACATGCTGATTCAGTTCAGTTCAGTTTGGTTCAGTCGCTTAGTCATGTCCAACTGTTTGCTACCTCATGAATTGCAGCACACCAGGCCTCCCTGTCCATCACGAACTCCCAGAGTTCACTCAAACCCATGTCCTTTGAGTCAGTGTTGCCATCCGGCCATCTCATCCTCTCTTGTCCCCTTCTCTTCCTGCCCTCAATCCCTCCCAGCATCAGGGTCTTTTCTAATGAGTCAACTCTTTGCATCAGGTGGCCAAACTATTGGAGTTTCAGTTTTGCATCAGTCCTTCCAATGAACACCCAGGACTAATCTTCTTTAGGATGGACTGGTTGGATCTCCTTGCAGTCCAAGGGACTCTCAAGTGTCTTCTCCAGCACCACAGTTCAAAAGCATCAAGAAGTGATAAATATCTGCAGACTAATTTTCCAATAAACAGTAAAAATGTATCTTTCTTCTTACAAAGAATAATAATAGGATGTTAGAAGCATATATACGTTGGTATATAGATATAGTTTTATTTAGCTATGGTTTCTATAGCCCCATTTTTTGGTAAAATACAATTAAATATTTGTCTTAGGTTAATTAAGAAAAGATTTGTATAAATGTTGTTTTACAGTCAGTGACATTCCCTCTGCCTGGAATGTTTTTTCCCTAAATATTTGCAAAGTTTGATCTTTTGAATTCTTCAAATCTTTGCTCAGATGACACATCCTCAGTCATCCCCTATTTGACACTGTACATTTTCCAGTATTTGTACATGTTTTCCCCATTAATTATATTAATTTTTCTCCATAGCATTTACTACTTTCCAATGTAAAACAATATATAACTTGTTGTCCTTTCTCTGCACTGAAAAAGTTCTCTTTTTAGAGACAAGGCTTTTATTGTTTCTCATCAAGTTCTCTGATATATGTAAGCACCTTGAACACACTTAGCACTTTGTAGGATCCCAATAAACATACAGTGAATAAATTTACCAAAAATATCTTATTGAGTCCCTCGATGTTGTGGTTCTTGATGCTATTGGTCATACCTTGGCCTTCAACCTCACATTATCTTTCAGTTTCCCCTAGAATGTAGAAATGTTCAATTTGAAATTTTTGTGATACGTTTTCTTTGCTGCTACTAGCTTAAATGACATAAATAAACAAATACTTATTAAATATTTAAATAAATAAATACTTAAATAAAATGACATTCAACTGAAAATCTTGTACCTTGAGATATGTTTTAAGTTAGCTTGTGCATAAACATGATTGATATTATTTTGAAACACATTTCAAGGTCATACCAACAATGACAAAATGCAACTGAGCTGTCAAAGCACAAACTTCGTTTAAACATCTTTCTTTCGTGGAAAATAATATTATAACTTCTGTAGGTTCTCAGGTATATGAATTAGCTCAGAACTGACGTGCAGTAATCTGTCAGCGCTTGGGGTACTCATAGTCCTTAGTCTCCAGTTGCTTAGGTAAATGGTTATATGTATTCATAACTTGATGGAATGAAGGTAAAGTCTTGCAGTAGGTACATGCTTATAATATTTTTAGTAAGTTCCTTCCTTAAAACAAGAAAACCATTTACGTACGCTGTGACTCTGAATTAACACACATTGGGCAGACTGCGTCTGGCTTAGTACTGTCTTTTAGACATCTGGCTATTCATATTTGAACATTGTACATTTTTATTATCCTTTCTGTTATTATTTTCTGCATACAAATCATTTAAGATGTCAGTGAAATTCCTAGAGATTTAAGTACTATGAATCCCATAATTAATTATTGTGATCTTCATTAATTAATATGATTATTTTGAAAGATCCTTGACCACCCCAACTCCTGTTACGCATTCTGTTTTGTAATTAACCACTACCTCAGGGGCTTCCCTCCTGGTAAAGCAACTACCTGTAATGCAGGAGATCCGGGTTTGATCCCTGGGTTGGGAAGATTCCCCTAGAAAAGGGAATGACTACCCACTCCAGCATTCCTCCCTGGAGAATTCCATGAACAGAGAAGCCTGGTGGGCTATAGTTGATGGGGTTGCAAATATTTGGACATGACAGAGCAACAAAGACTCGCTTTTCCTGTTAGGCTCAGTGGACTTCTCTCCTCCTTGGAATGGCATTCAATTGTTGCCTTCTCCCCAGCCTTCCAGGCCTAAAGAAAATTGCAAATTTGGTTTGATCTGTTTATTTGAATTTTGCCACCTTCCTCACCATAGTAGATCATAAGGGAAGAAAGAGAGGGAAGTGTTGTGGGGGTACCTCATGCTGTACCTTAGCCTCTCCATCAGGTCTGGTTCTCTGTGACCCCATGGACTGTAGCCTACCAGTCTCCTTGTCTATGGGAATCTCCAGGCAAGAATACTGGAGTGGGTTGCCATTTCCTCCTCCAGGGGAACCCAGGGATCAAAACTGTGTCTTTTATGTCTGTTGCAATGGCAGGCAGATTCTTTACCACTAACACCACGTTGGAAGCCCCTCTTTTATAAGCCCCTCTTTTATATTATTCAACATCAAAATCTGTTAGAACTTAGACTAGTTGCCAGAATCTCTGCAGAGTGCTCCAGTGTCAATATATCAGTTGGGTTTAAACTTCTGGTTCATTTGACATTTTTGACACTTTAAAAGTCTATTTCTACAAATATTCTTCTGACTTTTGAGATGCTTTTTAGCCAACTTGGGCAGCTTTTCCTGGTTATACCTTTTCTGTTCCTCAAATTTTCTTTATTTTCCCCCACCTCTTCATGATCTATCATGACTGAATTTAAATTCTTGCTCCAGGGTATGAAAAAAAAAAGAGGAAGATTCAGGGACATTGAGGTTGGTTTTGTGAAAAAGGAAGGGGCTCTGCAGAAAGAACTACGCAAGGTGCTCTATTTCAAGGAGTTTAGTTATTCCTGTTACCCGTCTACCAACGCTTATAATGCTATTATTACAATGACAGTGTGGATGCGTGTAGTTGCTAAGTCATGTCCCACTCTGCAACCCCATGCAATGTAGCCCCCTAGGCTCCTCTGTCCATGGGGTTTCCCAGACAACAATACTGGAGTGGGATGCCATTTCCCCCTCCAGGGGATCTTCCTGACCTGGGAATTGAACTAGATATTTAGATTTCCCTAATTTTCTCCTTAAGTCAGGATGAAATTGTAAATTAAATAGGTAGGCTTATTTGGCAAGCAGCTATTTACTTATTTAGTTCTGGAATGAAAACTGATGTTTTCAAGTCCTGTGGCCACTGCTGAGTTTTCCAAATTTGCTGGCATATTGAATGCACCACTTTCACAGCATCATCTTTCAGAATTTGAAACAGCTCCACTGGAATTCCATCTCCTCCACTAGCTTTGTTTGTAGTGATGCTTTTAAGGGCCCACTTGACTTCGCATTCCAAGATGTCTGGCTCTAGATTAGTGATCACATCATCATGATTATCTGGGTCGTGAAGATCTTTTTTGTACAGTTCTTCCATGTATTCTTGCCACCTCTTCTTAATATCTTCTGCTTCTGTTACGTCCATACCATTTCTGTCCTTTATCGAGCCCATCTTTGCATGAAATGTTCCCTTGGTATCTCTGATTTTCTTGAAGAGATATCTAGTCTTTCCCATTCTGTTCTTTTCCTCTATTTCTTTGCATTGATTGCTGAAGAAGGCTTTCTTATCTCTTCTTGCTATTCTTTGGAACTCTGCATTCAGATGCTTATATCTTTCCTTTTCTCCTTTTCTTTTCGCCTCTCTTCTTCTCACAGCTATTTGTAAGGCCTCCCCAGACAGCCATTTTTCTTTTTTGCATTTCTTTTCCATGGGGATGGTCTTGATCCCTGTCTCCTGTACAATGTCACGAACCTTACTCCATAGTTCATCAGGCACTCTATCTATCAGATTTAGGCCCTCAAATCTATTTCTCACTTCCACTGTATAATCATAAGGGATTTGATTTAGGTCATACCTGAATGGTCTAGCTGTTTCCCCTACTTCTTCAATTTAAGTCTGGATTTGGTAATAAGGAGTTCATGATCTGAGCCACAGTCAGCTCCTGATCTTGTTTTTGTTGACTGCATAGAGCTTTTCCATCTTTTGCTGCACAGAATATAATCAATCTGATTTTGGTGTTGACCATCTGGTGATGTCCATGTATAGAGTCTTCTCTTGTGTTGTTGGAAGAGGGTGTTTGCTATGACCAGTGCATTTTCTTGGCAAAACTCTATTAGTCTTTGCCTTGCTTCATTCCGCATTCCAAGGCCAAATTTGCCTGTTACTCCACGTGTTTCTTTTCTTCCTACTTTAGCATTCCAATCCCCTATAATGAACCAGAGATCAAATTGCCAATATCCGCTTGATCATGGGAAAAGCAAGAGAGTTCCAGAAAAACATCTATTTCTGCTTTATTGACTATGCCAAAGCCTTTGACTGTGTGGATCACAATAAACTGTGGAAAATTCTGAAAGAGATGGGAATACCAGACCACCTGACCTGCCTCTTGAGAAATCTGTATGCAGATCAAGAAGCAACAGTTAGAACTGGACATGGAAGAACAGACTGGTTCCAAATAGGAAAAGGAGTACGTCAAGGCTGGATATTGTCACCCTGCTTATTTAACTTCTATGCAGAGTACATCATGAGAAACGCAGGACTAGAAGAAACACAAGCTGGAATCAAGATTGCCAGGAGAAATATCAATAACCTCAGATATGCAGATGAAACCACCCTTATGGCAGAAAGTGAAGAGGAGCTAAAAAGCCTCTTGATGAAAGTAAAAGAGGAGAGTGAAAATTTGGCTTAAATCTCAACATTCAGAAAACGAAGATTATGGCATCCAGTCCCATCACTTCATGGGAAATAGATGGGGAAACAGTGGAAACAGTGTCAGACTTTATTTTGAGGGGGTTCAAAATCACTGCAGATGGTGACTGCAGCCATGAAATTAAAAGTCGCTTACTCCTTGGAAGAAAAGTTATGACCAACCTAGATAGCATATTCAACAGCAGAGACATTTCTTTGCCGACTAAGGTCCATCTAGTCAAGGCAATGGTTTTTCCAGTGGTCATGTATGGATGTGAGAGTTGGACTGTGAAGAAGGCTGAGCACCAAAGAATTGATGCTTTTGAACTGTGGTGTTGGAGAAGACTCTTGGGAGTCCCTTGGACTGCAAGGACATCCAACCAGTCCATTCTGAAGGAGATCAACCCTGGGATTTCTTTGGAAGTAATGATGCTGAAGCTAAAACTCCAGTACTTTGGCCACCTCATGCGAAGAGTTGACTCATTGGAAAAGACTCTGATGCTGGGAGGGATTGGGGACAGGAGGAGAAGGGGATGACCGGGGATGAGATGGCTGGATGGCATCACGGACTCGATGGATGTGAGTCTGAGTGAAGTCCGAGAGATGGTGATGAACAGGGAGGCCTGGTGTGCTGCGATTCATGGGGTCGCAAAGAGTCGGAAATCACTGAGCGACTGAACTGAACTGAACTATTTAGTTCTGAATGTTTGTGTTCTCAATCCTATCACCAAAGCAGTTAAATGATTCTTTCAGAGTGATTATTCCTTGAGGCAAGGTCTAGATTGCATCTCCCTGTGTGCTCAGTCAGATCCGACTCCTTGCAAAAGACCCCATGGACTGTCGCCCACCAGAATCCTCAGTCCATGGAATTTTCCTAGCAAGAACAGGGGAGTGGATCGCCACTTCCCACTCCAGGGGATCTTCCCTATCCAGAGATCTAACCCACGTTTCTTGCATCTCCTGTGTTGGTTGGCAGATTCTTGACCACTCTGCCTCCTAGGGATTTGAATTTATCACATTAAGTTATCCAGTGTTCTGGTGCAGCAAATCATCCAGCCTAATGGACGACATCAGTGTCAGCTTAACTGAGAGCGTTTGTGTTAAACTGGTGGAGAAAGTTTGGAATCTTTGCAGATTTCATTCTCAGGCTGCTTGCATGATTTTACCATAGGATGTCAGTGGCTGAAGGCTTCTTATTCCATGTCTTTTATGATTTTTCAATAGTCAAAGTGGTGTTTCAGCCTTGCCTGGATCAGTCTAGTACGACCTTTGATCTAAAAGAGGATTCTTTGATTGCAATCAATAAAATGTGACTTGATTTATTCAAAAATTATAAAATTCAAGAAGAATTACACTTAGGGATGTAACCTGGGTAGCTCCCAGAATTTATGAAAAAGGAAAAAAAATCTGAATCAGACATTAAATGAACCAGAGTACTTCTGGCTATCTTAGCAATAGAGACTTACTGGCAGTTCCTAATGTATCATCATCTGGGTAACATAGTCTAAAAAATTATTGGGATACTCTGTTTATAAACAAAGATTCAATTGCCCAGATTGAGAACAAGCATGTAATAATACTAAAATAACTGTTAATTGTCTTGACAGCAATTAACCAGACTTTCCTGGTGGCTCAGGCAGCTAAGCGTCTGTCTACAATGTGGGAGACCCGGGTTCGATCCCTGGGTTGGGAAGATCCCCTGGAGAAGGAAATGGCAATCCACTCCAGTACTATTGCCTGGAAAATCCCATGGACAGAGGAGCCTGATAGGCTACAGCCCATGGGGTCACAAAGAGTCGGACACGACTGAGTGACTTTACCTTATCTTATGGGCAAAAAAAAAAAAAAAAACACAAACCAACATTCTAAGCAATTTACACATTTTACTTTGTGTTTAAAATAACTTTAGAAGGCAAGTATTGCTAATGTGTTTGCATGAATGAAGAGGAAATTGGAACTCAGAGAGTTAGGGTAAATGGCCCAGGTCATAAAGTTAAAATAGTAAACAAGGCTTCATACAAAAATGCTCTCATTCAGCTCTGCTTTCACCAGTCTTCCATATTAGAAATTCATGGACTAGAACTATATTTAGTTTTTTACAACTTTTATTTCTCATTTTATTTTTCTCATTATGTTGAGTGGGATCTCTTGCATAGTAACATACATCTTTTTGTATCCAGGAGGTAGTCCAGATTCTGCAAACACAACACTTTGAAAATTATAATAACTTAAGCGACTGATCCAAACTATGGGGAATAATTCTAAGCAAATTTATATTAATAGAAGCAATTTATTTACTAATTAATTTCAAAGTTAGTGGTTTTATTGTGGAATCATTTTCATACTGAGGTCTGAGAATGTTTCCTAAACATCTAATTTCATTTTTTATTGAGATTTTCTGTGATCTGAATTTTAATAATAGTATAAATACCACAAAGGTATTCAAATGAAAACAAAATTTCTCATACTGTAGGATGAGTCTTTGACCTGGGTTTATTGGAATAATTTATCTTAATCAGATCCTTTGGAATTATTTATTTATTCTCTGACAAGTGATAGAAAAATTCTCCAGTCTTAGGCAGTCAGTTTCTTACAAAATTTTTTTATTTATATATTTTGACATTTTTTTTTTTTACTGTACTTGTGATTTTTTTTTAATGTGTCTTGTGTTCAGTTATGGTAACTGTTATTAATCACTCATGGATACCTTTCCCAACAAAACCCTGCCTGTTCGTTCCTGTTACTGTCAAACCTAGTTACTTTATTTTTGAATTTTCTGGATATAACTTTTAATATTGGAGTTTTATTTTATATCTGTATATATAGAATGTATATGACCAGTATTTTGGTCATCTGATGCATATGTATGACTCATTGGAAAAGTCCCTGATGCTGGGAAAGATTGAGGGCAGAAGGAGAGGGGGGCATCAGAGGATGAGATGGTTGGATGGCATCACCAGTGCAACGAACATGAACTTGGGCAAACTCCAGGAGATGGTGAGAGACAGAGAAGTCTGGTGTGCTGCAGTCCATAGGTTTCAAAGAGTCGGCCATGGCTGGCTGACTGAGTAACAGCCATATATATATATATATATGCCTTTTTAATATTCACTTTGAAATCTATGAACATATGAAATTTCAAGTCACTTGGGCCATGCTAGACAAGATGATATAGTTGCTCATATTCATTTGATTTTATGATTTCTGTTTCATTGCAATGGGTTTATTTTTTTTTAATGCAAAATTCATTTGCTTTATTGATTTATTTTTGTAGTTATTTGGAAAGTATTCATTTTTAATTTTTATTATTTTTTTACTTTTTTGTGGGGAGGGAAGAGGGAGGGGGGTTCAGGATGGGGAACACGGAAATATTCATTTTAAAAAGTCTTAGAATTCTATAAGACGTTTTAATTTAATTATAAAGATTAATAGTAGAATAGCATTTTGTCACATATTACCAATATGCATCGGTTCTATAAAATGCAAAAATTAGTAATCTATACCCTCCCATATTTTTATACTATATTATGCTATATTATGTGATATGCATTTAAGATTTCTCCATTTTTTTCATGACTTGTTAGTGCCTTTCTTTTTATATCTGCATGAAATTCCATTTTCTGGATGTACCATACTTTAGCCATTCACCTACTGATGCACATTTTGATTGCTTCCAAGTTTCGGCACTTGTGAAGAAGACTGCTATAAACATCTGTGTACATATTTCTTTAAGGGCATAGATTTTTCACCTCCTTAGTCTAAGTACATGGAGGGGGATGGCTGGGTCTTATAGCAATAGTATATTTAGTTTGTAAGAAACTACCAAAATGTCTCCCAAAGTGATTTACCATTTTGCATTCCCACAATCAATGAATGAGAATTACTACTGCTGCACATTCTTGCCAGCATTTGATGTCCCCACTGTTTCATATTTTAATGAGTGTGTAGTGATATCCCATTTTAATTTGCATTTTACTGATGACATGAGGTATGGAGCACCTTTTTCACGAGCTTACTTGATATCTGTGTGTCTTCTTTGGTGAGTTATTTGTTAAAGTGTTTGGATCTTTTTTAATTAGTCAAGTTTGACTTTTTTCTTTGTACAGAGCAAACACAACTTATTTTGTAAGTAATGAGTAGTTAACAAATACTTCACAAGGTGGTTAAATGGAGTTTGACAGGAGTTGGCTGTAAGACTTAGAGCTTTATTTTTTTTAATTTTTCAAAAGCTAGTTTTATTAGCTTTAAGAAGAAAACAACTAAAATTGGACTCATTTGTGTTTCCCATTTTTGATGTCTTTATTATTATTATCTTATTTTTTTGAGTAAGATGTAAAAATGTGTCAAATGGGTGCAATTATATATTGCAATTATGATGCTAACATTATGCATCATAATGTTAGCTAACACTTCTATCAGAGCACATAATTATTATTTCTTTCTATGGCAAGAACATGTAACATCTAGTCTCTTAACAACTCTGTATACAATAAAGTATTGTTGACTATAATAACTATGCTGTGCACTATCTTGTAGGTGGAAGTTTGTGTTGCACCTAACAGCATCTCCTCAATTCCACCAATCCCAGGCCTTGCTAACCACCCTTCTGCTCTAGGAGTTCATCATTTACAGATTCCACATACTAATGTTATCTTACAGTAGTTGTCTTTCTTTCTGAATTAACTCAGCATAACACCCTCAAAGTTCATTAATGCTTTTCAAATGGAAGGATTTCCTTATTTTTCATATGTGTGTGTATGTGTGTGTGTGTGTGTGTGTGTGTGTGTGTGTGTGTGTGTGTGTGACTGTGAGAATATTAGTTGCTCAGTTGTGTCTCTTTGCGACCCCATGGAATGTAGCCCACCAGGCTCCTCTCTGCATGGAATTCTCCAAGCGAGAATACTGGAGTGGTTTGCCATGCACTTCTCCAGAGCATCTTCCCTACCCTGAGATCAAGCTTGTGTCTCCTGCGTTGCAGGCAGGTTCTTTACAATCTGAGCCGCAGGGAAGCCCGTATATACACATGCACACACACACACACATGCACACACACACACACATACAGGGGAGCATTAGAGTACCCATATCTTTTAACTATCCTGTTTTCATTTTCATTTTCTCTGCATATATACCCAGAATTGGGATTGCTGGGTCTATGTCATTTCTATATGTAAATTTTTTGAGGAATTACCATTCTATTTACCATAGTGACTGAACCAATTTGCATTCCCACCAACAGTGCTTAAGATTCTCTCATCTCTAGATCCTTCACAATGTTTGCTAGCTCTTGTCTTCTTAATAACTGTCATTCTAACAGATATGAGATGATAGCTCACTGTGATTTTTATTTGCATTTCACTGGTAGTTAGTGATGATGAAAGTGTTAAGTCAAAGTGTTGATTGCTCAGTCCTGTCCAACTCTTTGCATCCCCATAGACTTTAGCCTGCTAAGATACTCTGTCCACGGGCTTTTCCAGTCAAGAATACTGGAGCAGGTTGCCAAACCCTTCTCAGGGGAACTTTCCTGACCCAGGGATCAAACTTGTGTCTCCAGCATTGCACGCAGATGCTTTACAGTCTGAGCCACCAGGGGAGCCCAGTTAGTGATGATGAGCATCTTTTGTTCAAATTGTTTTGTGGTTGATAAGTTATATGAGTCCCCCTTTGTATATTTTGGTATTAGGTCCGTATTCAGTATATGATTTATAGATATTATTTCCTATTTTTTAGCTTGCTTTTTTGTTTTGCTGATGGTTTCTTTTTCTGTACAGAAATTTATTTTTTGTTGTTTGTCTGTTTGTTTTTTAGTTTAATATAGTCTTGTTTCTAGATTTTTGCTTTTGTTTATGCTTTTGGTATCATTAAAACAAACAAACAAACAATATTGAACACTAATGTCAGATATTGTCTTCTCTATGCTCTCTTTTAGAAGTTCTATGGTATTAGGACTCACATTTAAGTCTTTAATTTGCTTCAGGTTAATGTAGATCAGTGGTGTAAGACAGACATTCGATCCCATTTCTCTGTATGTGGTCATCTAATTCTCCTAACATCTTTTGATGAAAAGACTATTCTTTCCCCGTTAGGTGTTCTTGACTTCCTTGTCAAACATTTGTTGACCATATAAGCACCAATTTATGTCTAGGCTTTTGATTCTGCTCCATTGGTTTATGTGTCTAATTTTTGCTGGCACCATACTTTTTTAAATACTAAAATATTGTAATATAGTTTGGAATCAGAAAGTGTGGTGTCTTTAGCTTCTTTCTTCTTTAATTAAATTACTTTGGCCACTTGAGCTCTTTTGTGTTAACATATAACTTTCTGGTTGCTTGTTTTATTTGTGTAAAAAATGCCATTTGAATTTTATTAGGGATTGCATTGAATCTAGAAATAGTTTGGGGTAATAGGCACACTGTAAAAATATCAGTTCTTCTGATAGTGAACGTGGGGTATCTTTCCATTTATTAGTGTTTTCTTCTATTTTATTTCATTAAAGTCTTATAAGTTTCAGTATACAGATCTTTCATTTCCTTGGTTAATTTTTTTCCTAAGTGTTTTATTGTTTTTGATACTACTGTGAGTGGCATTTTTAATTCTGTCTCAGATTTTTTGTTGTTAGTGTATAGAAATACAACCGACTTTTGTATTTTTATTTTATAGATTGGAGCTTTACTAATTTCAGTGATTATTTTCAACAATATTTCAGTTGGGTCTTTAGAATTTACTCTATATAAGATGATACCATCTATAGATAAAAACAATTTTACTCCATCTTTCCAATTTAGACATATTCTATTAATTTTTTTCTTGACTGTTACTCTAGCTGGAACTTTCAGTTCTACAGTGAAAAAGAGTAGTGCGAGGACGTACACTTGTCCTGATCCTGATTTTAGAGGAAGAGCTTTGAACCTTTCACCACGGAGAATATTAACTGTGGGTTTGTCCTATATGGGTCTATAGTGCTGAGGTATGAATTTGAGCAAAATCAGGAGATTGTGGCACACAGGGAAGCATGATTTACCAACTGAACAACAACACGTTCCTTTTATGCCCAATTTGATGAGGATCATTACTATGCGAGATATGTTTTGGCACATGCTTTCTATGCATTTACTAGAAAGATTACATGACTTTTATCTCTCATTTTCTAATGTGTTATATCATATATTTATTTGCCTTATGTTGAATCAACTTTACGTGCCAGGGATAAATCCTACTTACTCATTCTGTGTAAATCCTTTTAACGTGCTATTAATGTGAATTCATTTTGCTAATATTTTGTTGACAATTTGTGGATCTATTTTCATCAGGAATGGTGGACAATCACTTTCTTTTCCTGTATTCTTGTCTGACATTGACATCGAGCTAATGCTGACTTCACAAAATCAGTCTGGAGGTGTTCTCTTCTTCAATTTGTTGGAAGCATTTGAGGAAGATTGCTGTTAAGTCTTCTTTAAAAGTCGATACAATTCATCAAGAAAATTTTTTTCAGAAGATTTTCTATGTGGGAAGTTTTTAATTACTGATTTAAATTACCGATTATCCTTATTTGATATTGGACTGTTCAGATTTTCTATTTACTCATGATTCAGTCCTGGTAGGATGTAAGCTTCTAGGAATTTATTCATGTCTTATGTGAGGCTGCTTAGCTGCTAGGTTTTGTCAGACTGTGACTCCATGCACTGTAGCCCTTTAGGCTCCTCTGTCCGTAGGATTACCCAGGCAAGACTACTGGAGAGGTTGCCATTTCATCCTCCAGGGAATCTTCCCCACCCAGGGATTGAACTTGCATCCTGTGTATTGGGATGGCATCAACTGTGCCACTAGGGAAAATTCCATTCTTTGTTTAAAAAAATAATAATTGGTTTAAGCATTTTTCCAAGCTTTTCATACTGAGGTTTTTGAGACTTAAAGAATCAATTAAAATTTTCTGCAATGCAAAGCAAACTCTAAGCCACTAGACCATCAGGGAAACCAGAGGGACGGTATGGGGAAGGGGAGGGAGAGGGGTTCAGGATTGGGAACATGTATACACCTGTTCATGTTGATGTATGTCAAAACCAATACAATATTGTAAAGTAAAAAATAAATAAGTAAATAAAGAGCATTTCAGGTAACTAAAAAAATTTCTGCAAATGTCTAGTTTCATTTTTTAATATTCTGCTCTCTCCCAGGAGTGCCAAATTTAAGATATTAGGTGCCTAACAACATATTTTCCACATAGGTTATAGTAGTTACTGAGAGCACAAGTATTAAAGGGCACTTTGGTCAAGCCAGTGAATTTAATTATCAGAAAAGAATCTACCTTATGTTGATAACTTCAGTTCAGTCAGTCACGCAGTCCTTTCTGATTCTTTGTGACCCCATGGACTGCAGCACGCCACCTCCCTGTCCATCACCAACTCCCAGAGTTTACCCAAACTCATGACCTTTGAGTCAGTGATACATCCAACCAGCTCATCCTCTGTCCTCCCCTTCTCCTCCTGCTTTCAATCTCCCAGCATCAGTGAGTCGATTCTTTGCATCAGGTGGCCAAAGAATTGGAGTTTCAACTTCAACATCAGTCCTTCCAGTGAACACTCAGGACTGATCTCCTTTACGATGGACTGGGTGGATCTCCTTGCAGTCCAAAGGACTCTGAAGAGTCTTCTCCAACACCACAGTTCAAAAGCATCAATTCTTCAGTGCTCAGCTTTCTTTAGAGTCCATCTCTCATATCCATACATGACTATTGGAAAAACCATAGCTTTGACTACATGGACTTTGTTGGCAAAGTAACGTCTCTGTTTACCTCTCACAAATGTGAATTATTTTTATTGTATAAAACTTGTATTAAGTGTTCCTCCCTGTAGCTCAGATGATAAAGAATCTGCCCATAATGCGGGAGACCTGTGTTTGATCCCTGAGTCAGGAACACCCCTGGAGAAAGGAAAGGCAACCCGTTCATTATTCTTGCCTAGAGAATTCCATGGACAGAGGAGCCTGGAAGCTATAGTCCATGGGATTGCTGATAGTCGGACATGACTAAGTGACTAAGACTTATTTACTTACTTAATATGCATTGATAGCTGTAAACTTCTTAGATGAAATAATTACAATTTTTATATTATTAAATTACAGTATTCTTCATACTTTGTTAGTTGAGCTTTAGTTTTAAAAGGATAATAGAAGTTTTTTTCTTTAATTGAAGAAATTAATATACAATATAAGCATCATTTAAAGTAAGATGGCTATAGATAATTCAAATTGAGAGTTCTTGTTCAATGAGAGAATTACAGGTGCTAATTATTTGATGTTCTTTTATGTTTCTCTTCCTTTCTCATGCCTTATTTAGTACCAATATTTACCTGTTGAGAATGATATATGATTTCATTGTCTAAGACTTTTAAGAATTGTAGGAAACAATGTCTTCAAGGAAGTCAGAGTGAGGAATTGATGAATTATGAGAAATATTAACTTGACAATTCATACAAGTGTAAATCTGACAAATATAAAGCAGATTATGAAATATTTGAGAAACACAGCAGATACTTCCTATGTGAACCTATAAGGCTGATTACCAATCTTATTCTGAAATTGGGGGAAGAATTCCACTGAAGATGTAATAGATTAACAGAGTTTTAAAGGACAGGTAGAAATCTGCAAGGGTAAACACATAGGTAACTGCATCTTGAGAATGATATCAGAGGCTTGACTACTTGGAGAATAGTGAGAATTAGAGTAATAATGGCAATCAGATCTGAGACATGATTAGCTGGAGAATAAACTGTGAGAAGCGTGTCATGTTTTTCTACTGTAGACTAAAATCTTCCAGCAGAATTTTGCTTTGTTTTGTTTATAATTACTGAACTGATATGAACTACTGTCAGTATAGAATCTGCAATAAGATGATAAAGGAGGATACTATTTCAGCAATTTATAAGGCAACTGAAGGAGCCCTTACCTAAGAAGAATTGGAATGGTTAGGAATAGTGTTTACACTTAATGTTTAAAATATTAGAAAATGAGAAAGACAATCTGTTTGACACCAAAAATTATACTACACAAGTATATTGAAAGGCTATTCAATTAACAAGTCTAAAGAAATAGGTAATATAGAAAATATTTTTGAAATAATAAATTCACATTTATACTTGCTATGAATGAAATTGTGCATTGTTTTCAGGTTGCCAGGTGGCTATGCTAAAGATCAAGTATTATAAGTTTTGAACTTTGAAGACAGGCATACAATAGAGATATAGATCTGAATTTCATAGACCTAAAGCTGAAACTCCAGTACTTTGGCCACCGCATGCAAAGAGTTGACTCACTGGAAAAGACTCTGATGCTGGGAGGGATTGGGGGCAAGAGGAGAAGGGGACGGCAGAGGATGAGATGGCTGGATGGCATCACGGACTCGATGGACGTGAGTCTGAGTGAACTCCCAGAGATAATGAACAGGGAGGCCTGGTGTGCTGCGATTCATGGGGTCGCAAAGAGTTGGACACGACTGAGCGACTGAACTGAACTGAAAGTAAATCTTGTGAAATCTATGGGCTTTTATCTCAATGAGCATACACAATCATGCGTACACACCAAAAGTTTCATACCATTCTGGTGATATATGATAATGAATGAAATATATTAATGCAACAGATAACCGAAGGAAATATTTTAAGTTAAAATAGGATAAAACCTTAGATGGAACTTCAGTCATGTGTAGGCTGGAGTTCATGAAGTTGAAAGAGAGAAAACAACAAAAATAAAGGATAAATAAATAGTAAGAGTGGTACTGAAGAAAATAAAAAGACAAGCATTTCAAATATTAGTGGGAAGTTCACAATTGCCAAATACTATTCTGCAATCAAAGGAGGTGAAAATTTAAAATGAGTCACTTTACTGCATAGCAGAAATTAGCACAACATTGTAAATTAACAATACTTCAATAAAACAGAAAATAGGGTGGGCGTTATCAATTATAAAATTGTTAGCAATCTTAGTTTGGATAAAGTCGTCTGATATGGTAAGAGAAGGGAACAAGTTATAATGGATTGAATCATGAATTTCAATCATAAAAGTTAAAAGATAGTAATTGAAGCTATCTCTCTCTCTCTTTTTTTTTTTTTCCATTTGATACTTGAGTACTGTTGATGTACCACATGGTATAGCGGTCATTATAACTATTGACTAAACTCCCGTAGTTTTCTTTGTAGTGAATCTGTACCATTCTTGGTTTCTGTAAAAGTAAATGGAAATACACTGGGAGATCTCATTTTCGTCATAACTAACTAGAATATCATCCCTGAATCTGAAGCCTAAGTATTCTTCCTGCTACTGAGTGTATTGAGATTTCTCTATGTTTGGTCAATAAATTACCTTACTTGTTGCTGCTCATACTCTAAGTCATATCCGACTCTTTGTGACCCCATGTACTACAACACACCAAGCTTCCCTGTCCTTCACCATCTTCCTGAGTTTGCTCAAATGCATGTCTGTTGAGTCGATGATGCCATTCAACCTACTCATCCCCTGTGCCCCTCTTCTCCTGCCTTCAATTTTTTCCAGCAACAGGGGTTTGCCAAAGAGTTGCATCAGGTAACCAAAGTATTGTAGCTTCAACTTCAGCATCAGTCTTTCCAATGAATATTCAGGGTTTATTTCTTTAACATTTACTGGCTTTTTCTCCTTGCTGTCCAAGAGATTCTCAAGAGTCTTCTCTAGCACTGTTCTTCAAAAGTATCAATTCTTCAGTGCTCAACCTTCTCTACGTTCCAACTCTCACATCTGTACATGACTACTAGAAGAACTTATAATTTTTTTTAAATTTAAACTTAGTTATTTTAATTGGAGGCTAATTACTTTGCAGTATTGTATTGGTTCTGCCATACATCAACATGAATCCGCCATGGGTATACATGCGTTCCCCATCCTGAACCCCACCTCCCACCTCCCTCTCCATACCATCCCTGTGGTTCATCCCAGTGCACCAGCCTCAAGCATCTTGTATCCTGTATCAAACCTGACCTGGCGATTTGTTCCTTATATGATATTATACATGTTTCAATGCCATTCTCGCAATTCATCCCACCCTCTCCCTCTCCCTCTCCCTCTCCCTCTCCCTCTCCCACAGAGTCCAAAAACCTGTTCTATACATCTGTGTCTCTTTTGTTCTCTCACATACAGGCTTATAATTACCATCTTTCTAAATTCCATATATATGCATTAGTATACTATATTGGTGTTTTTCTTTCTGGCTTACTTCACTCTGTATAATAGGCTCCAGTTTCATCCACTTCATTAAAATTGATTCAAATGTATTATTTTTAAAATATTCCATTGTGTATATGTACCACAGCTTTCTTATCCATTCATCTGCTGACGGACATCTAGGTTGCTTCCATGTCTTGGCTATTATAAACAGTGCTACAATGAACATTGGGGTATACGTGTCTCTTTCAATTCTGGTTTCCTCGGTGTGTATGCCCAGCAGTGGGATTGCTGGGTCATATGGCAGTTCTATTTCCAGTTTTTTTTTTAAGTCATCTCCACACTGTTCTCCATAGTGGCTGTACTAGTTTGCATTCCCACCAACAGTAAGAGGCTTCCCTTTCTCCACACCTTCTCCAGCATTTATTGCTTGTAGACTTTTGGATTGCAGCCATTCTGACTGGCGTGAAATGGTACCTCATTGTGGCTTTGATTTGCATTTCTCTGATAATGAGTGATGTTGAGCATCTTTTCATGTATTTGTTAGCCATCTGTATGTCTTCTTTGGAGAAATGTCTATTTAGTTCTTTGGCCCATTTTTTTATTGGATCATTTATTTTTCTGGAGTTGAGCTGCATAAATTGCTTGTATATCTTTGAGATTAGTTGTTTGTCAGTTGTTTCATTTGCTATTGTTTCCTCTCATTCCAAAGGCTGTCTTTTCACCTTGCTTATAGTTTCCTTTGTTGTGCAGAAGCTTTTAATTTTAATTAGATCCCATTTGTTTATTTTTGCTTTTATTTCCAGTATTCTGGGAGGTGGGTCATAGAGGATCCTGCTGAGATTTATATCGGAGAGTGTTTTGCCTATGTTTTCCTTTAGGAGTTTTATAGTTTCTGGTCTTATGTTTAGATCTTTAATCCATTTTGAGTTTATTTTTGTGTATGGTGTTAGAAAGTGTTCTAGTTTCATTCTTTTACAAGTGGTTTACCAGTTTTCCCAGCACCACTTGTTAAAGAGATTGTCTTTTCTTCATTGTATATTCTTGCTTTCTTTGTCAATAAGGTGTCCATAGGTGTGTGGATTAATCTCTGGGCTTTCTATTTTGTTCCACTGATCTATAATTCTGTCTTTGTGCCAGTACCATACTGTCTTGATGACTGTGGCTTCAACTAGAAAAGGAAAAAATGAAGAACCCCACGGTTAGTAGAAGGAAAGAAATCTTAAAAATTAAGGCAGAAATAAATGCAAAAGAAACAGAAGAGGCCATAGCAAAAATCACCAAAGCTAAGAGCTGGTTCTTTGAAAGGATAAATAAAATGGAGAAACCATTAGCCAGACTCATTAAGAAACAAAGGGAGAAAAGTTAAATCAATAAAATTAGAAATGAAAACAGAGAGATCACAACAGACAACACAGAAATACAAAGGATCATAAGAGACTACTCTCAGCAATTATATGCCAATAAAATGGACAATGTGGAAGAAATGGACAAATTCTTAGAAAAGTACAACTTTCAAAACTGATCCAGAAAGAAATAGAAAATCTTAACAGACCCATCACAAGCATGGAAATTGAAACTGTAATCAGAAATCTTCCAGCAAACAAAAGCCCAGGTCCAGATGGCTTCACAGGTGAATTCTACCAAAAATTTAGAGAAGAGCTAACACCTATCCTACTCAAACTCTTTCAGAAAATTGCAGAGGAAGGTGAACTTCCAAACTCATTCTATGAGGCCACCATCACCTTAATACCAAAACCTGACAAAGATGCCACAAAAAAAAGAAAACTACAGGCCAATATCACTGATGAACATAGATGTGAAAATCCTTAACAAAATTCTAGCAATCAGAATCCAGCAACACATTAAAAGATCATACACCATGACCAAGTGGGCTTTATCCCAGGGATGCAAGGATTCTTCAATATCTGCAAATCAGTCAATGTAATTCACTACATTAACAAATTGAAAAATAAAAGCCATATGATTATCTCAATAGATGCAGAGAAAGCCTTTGACAAAATTCAACATCCATTTATGATGAAAACTCTCCAGAAATCAGGAATAGAAGGAACATATGTCAACATAATAAAAGCTATATATGACAAACCCACAGCAAACATTATCCTCAATGGTGAAAAATTGAAAGCATTTCCCCTAAAATCAGGAACAAGACAAGGGTGCCTACTTTCACCACTAATATTCAACATAGTTTTGGAAGTTGTGGCCACAACAATCAGAGCAGAAAAAGAAATAAAAGGAATCCAAATTGGAAAAGAAGAAGTAAAACTCTCACTGTTTGCAGATGACATGATCCTCTACATAGAAAAGACTAAAGACTGCACCACAAAATTACTAGAGCTAATCAATGAATATAGTAAAGTTGCAGGATATAAAATCAACACACAGAAACCCCTTGCATTCCTATACACTAATAATGAGAAAATAGAAAGAGAAATTAAGAAAGAACCAATAGTTTAAAGATATTTTTCTGTACTTTGAAACTGAAGAAAAACTACACCAAAATACCTTATCTTGAAAGTGCCTATATATTCCTCCAGAAATTCCAAGTTACAATGGTGAGGTACAAGGAAAAACTGAAAAACTAATAATTATAGGACTTGTGGGTCCCCTGGTGGCTCAGACATTAAAGCCTGAAATGCGGGATACTCAGGTTTGATTCCGGGTTGGGAAGATCCCCTGGAGAAGAAAATGGCTGTCCACTTCCAGTACTCTTGCCTGCAGAATTCCAGGGACAGAGGAGCCTTATGGGCTACGGCCCATGGGGCTGCAAAAAGTTGGATAGGACAGAGCAACTAGCACCCCCAGTACATATTCAACAATAAATGAAGACCCGACATAATCAAGCTCCATTTTCATTAACAGTGAACCCGACACTGCCCTGGCTTAAGAAGAGTTAACTCCTAACCTCATCTCTGGTTGAAGAGAATTAATACTTCTATGGAGGAAATGACTGTCTATTGTTAAATTCAATTACCCTGTTTATTTAACCTATATGTTGAGCACATCATGAGAAATGTCGGGATGGATGCGTTACAAGCTGGAATCAAGACAGGCAGGGGAAACTTCAACAACCTCAGTTATGCGGATGATACCAGTCTATTGGCAGAAAGCAAAGAGGAACTAAAGAGCTCTTTGATGAGGGTGAAGAAAGAGAGTGAAAGAGCCAGCTTACGTCTAAATATTAAGGAAACTAAGGTCATGGCATCCGGCCCCATTCCCTCATGGCAAACAAAAGGGGAAAAGGTGAAAACGGTGACAGATTTCCTCTTCTTGGGCTCCAAAACAACTGCAGATGGTGATTGCAACCATGAAATCAGAAGGCGATTGCTTCTTGGCAGGAAACTGATGACAAACCTAGACAGTGTGTTGAAAAGCAGAGACATTGCTCTGCCAACAAAGATCAATACAGTCAAGGCTGTGGTCTCCCCAGTGGTCACACACAGTTGTGAGAGCTGGACCTTAATGAAGGCAAAGCATCAGAGAATTGATGGTGGTTAAACTGTGGTACTGGAGAAGACTTCTGAAAGTCCCTTGGACTGCAAGGAGATCAAACCAGTCAGTCTTAAGGAAATCAATCCTGAATACTCATTGGGAAGACTGATTCTGAAGCTAAAGCTCCAGTGATCTGGACATTTGATACAGTCAACTCATTAGAAAAGTTCCTGAAACTGGGAAAGATGGAGGGCAGAAGGAGAAGAGGGCATCAGAGGATGAGATGGCCAGATGGCATCACTGATGCAATGGTCCTGAATTTGGACAAAATTTGGGAGATGCTGAGGGATGAGGAGTCCTTGGTACAGCAAGTCTATGGGGTTGCAAAGAATTGGACAGGGCTGGGTGACTCAACAACAATGACAAAGACAAGAGACATAACATTTCGCTAACGGTAAACATTTATCAAGGGAAATTAAAGTAATGTATTTTAAGTGAATTTAACCTTAAGGAACACATGTCACATTAATCTTGATAGACTGAAATTATTTAGAAATTCCAAAGAAATCTCCACAAGCTGCCATGTACCTCTCTTTTTCTCCTTTAATACAACCCTTCATCCTCTAAGAATTAGAATTGACAGCAGACTTTTGAATTCAAAATTTCTTTTTACTATTAATATCATAATATGTTTCCACTGAATTACATTGAAAACACATATGTTTTAGAAACAATGTGGGATAAAATTGATATTTGTTTACTGTGCTCAGAAACATCATCAGTATTCAAAATATTGCTTCTGTGAGTAATCCACTTGACATTTTTAAAAAGATCTTTTTAAAGTTGCAATTTTTCATTGTTATGAAACACTGCATAAATCAACAGGAAATGGACATAAAAAAGTTTAAAAACAATCTTAAAATAGGTCAATGAAAAAAGATACCTGAAATTATATGAACTCACCATTTCCATTTGTAGATCTTTTCTTGGATAATCACCAGTTTGTTCATCAAAGTTAATATTTTACCAGCGGTGAGCAAGTTTTCCCCATGATTAGAAGCATCTGAATCGGAATAGCACTCTTTGGCATAGCTCTAAATTATATGCCATTTATTTAGCAGTTACTGTGTAATTAGTATGTCTTAATTTGAGCATTAAAAATGTATTTAGTTCTACATACAGCATTTATAATTACAAGATCAATTTGTGGTTAACTGATTTCACTGCTAAGATTTTGTATCGGGAATATTTATATGCACTTTCAAAATTGCCAAGAGAGGATTTTGTGTTGGAACTTCAATAAAGTAAATCATTTGTATTTTATACTGGTTTAATATTAAAATATTCAAATTATAAAACCCATGAGAGAACTAATCCTATACTATAAATAAACATTTACATAAGCAGTCATATATATCTTCATACATTTGCCTGTGTACATATATACACATATATACAAACACACAAGCACCTGTAATGTCATTTCAGGTTAAAACGCCTAATCATGCACACGCACTAGACAGAAACTAGTACATAAGCAATCATATATGTGTTCATATGTTTACATGTATACATATACACACAAGCTGTCCAAATATTGGCATATAAGGTTAAAATTTCTATTTAAGAAGAATAAAAGCTTTATTGGAGCTTGATTTGTATTCCTCAATACCAGGAGTTTTGAGCTAACAGGACCTACTAAAATAATTATTTTATGAACTCAATAAAGAATGTTCTGAAAATACTCATATGTTGTACATTTGTATTGGCAGAAACATTTAGTTGTAAAGTCTATGTACTTTCCTATGCCACTTAATCTTCACAATGACACAAGCTTGACTTTCTCCCATAACCAAGCAGAAAATGATTGACTTAGTAGACTTTGTCATGATATAGACATGTTTATTCTCTGACTAAATTTCATAAACTGAGTTTTTCAAGGGAAAAACATTTCAAAAGGCTATTATTTGGAGTTGCAGAACTTTACAGAACTACTTAAGAGCATGAATCTGGAGCACAGCAAAATATGCTACAAGAAAGCATAATTAGGTAGCTTGGGGTGCAAAATTTTGCATGAATGACCCCATTAATTTTTCCCTTTAAGTGATAATAATAATAATAAATCCCAAAGACATTTTATAAATAAGGTTTTGGTAAAGTTGGCATAAACTGTGTGTGAGATTTTAAATGAAACAGTGGGTTAACATTTTAGGCATTAACGAAGAAAGGATATGAGAACAGAAAACAAAAACTGGAAAGGAAAAAAACAAGATTTAACTGGAGAGCCTAACAACAAAATATAAACAATTGATATATCTATGGAAACATAAAATACTTAACATTTACCACCAAAGTTATATTTTTGGAAATTAAATAATATAGAAATTGAAATATCATATAACATTAATATATAACTTTGAAATTTATTTGAAATTTAGTATAATTTATATACTTTAATTAGCGACATAGTAGTAGTAGTATAGCTAATATGTACAATAATAAAATTTGAAAGTAAGTGGAAATCTGAGGAAGATTTTGAAATATAGATTTCCCTCAACACTAGTGGCATCTATTTAAGGCGTAGGCCAGGTGCTTTATCTGCAGAGTAGTCCTTCACTAAGTTTCACTCACCTTTTCTGGGAAATGATACTGTTTGGTCTTCCTAAGAAGAGGCATTTATTTGAAATGCTTTTCTTCCTAAGAAGAGGCATTTATTTGAAATGCTTCCTAAGAAGCATTTATTTGAAATGAAATGATATTTTCTTTCTGAAATTGTTCTAAGATGGACGCCTATCACAATCTGGGCAATCCTTTTTCCCAGCTTTAAAAGGTTTTAAAAAATGGAGTGGAAAAGAAAAGTAAATGAGGTACACAGGGAGAAGGAAGAGGGGACAGGGAGAGAGAGAAGGAGAAGAGGAGAGCAGAAACAAGAGGGGAGAAAGGATGAAAGAAGAGAGAAGGAGACAGAAAGGTATGGGGAGAGGTGGGCTGAATCAGAGAAATCTCTCTTTAGTGCCAACAGTACAATATAGTACGCCTCAGTGACTCATCTGCCAGCTCTCCTAACTAGTAAAGGATACTTTCTATAGCAAGAGTGAAGAATGAAGCAGAAATGCATAAACTAAAAAAAAAAAAAAAAAGGAAGGAGAAGAAGAAGAAATACTGTCTTGATGAAATTTTAATACCTGGTTCCCAGTAGATTCCAATATGATTTATATCTTTGCCTTAGGTTTTTTGAGAGCACTAAAATCTTTTCTACTCAAGATAATTGAATGGGCTTCTGTTACTTGCACTGCAGAGAGTCCTCATTTTGTGAGATATAGATGAGCTAAGAGTGATAATTATAGAAAATGTTTTAAAAATGAAGTAATTTAAATTTAAGGTTATAGTGAAAGAAGCAACAATGAGTTAGAAAACACCAAATAGTTATGGCTTAGATATATTCATGTAAATATTTCATATTAAGAAAGATTTTATCTATAAAAGAAAACTATACGTTGAGGCAACAGGCTGGAGAAGACAAGTATGTATGAAGCTCAGATATGTTGAGAATTTATGGTTGTTCATCCATCTATCTATCCTTTACTACAGAGAACTCTTCTAAGTAGAATCACTGTTGCAAATTATGACCTGTCAAGAATTGAATTAGTGAGATTCAGCATTTTTCAATCCATTTTCTCATGACATCCCATCCACTTCCGATTTCAATCTGTAAGTGCTATCTATATTTGTTTTATATTAATGATCTGGCACAATTTCATGTTGCAATAAAATTCTTTATTGATAACTTCTCTGAAAGAGCTTTTGGATAAGAATGTTATTTTGATTAATAAAGACCCAAGGTCTCTGTTAAATGCCCCTATTAATAATACACTGGAGGTTCTCTAAAGGTGAATGCCAGTAGCTCTTCAGTCAACACTTCATCTTACAACTAACTATGCCTAAACATGCATGCGCGCGCACGCCACACACACACACACACACATCAGCTGAGCACAAAGGCAGACAGTAGTCGAATATCTGTCCTTAGTCACTGAAAAAAACAATGAAAAGATACAGATGCAGCTTTTAAGGAATGTAAAACTTGTTGTATGATGAGAAAAGCAGTAAATCACTGACTGGCAATTTTAGAATTTATCAGAAAAGCAATCAGAATGGCTCTTTTATTTTTGCTACATTTTTTTTTAGCTTGATTGAATAGGTATGAAAAAAAATGACACCTACTTTAATTTTTGTGCTTTAAGAGTTGAGGAGTGGAATGCTGTTACTTCCATTGTTCCCGTACGGTGGGAGGAAAGAGCAACAAGCTACTCTCACCTTAATTATTCCTCTTTTCTTTCAACATCCACAGTTCGTATTTAGTTTGAATTTATAAAACACTGCAGAGACTTAGTTGGTCATTAAATTAATCTAACTAATTCTTAAACAGTGAATGTATATTGATTATCTTTATTGCCTAGATTCCTGGCTTCAATAAAAATAATCCATCTTTATTAGAAATATGTTTTAAAGTGAACTTTATACTCTACCATTTGGAGAAGGAAATGGCTACCCACTCCAATACTCTTGCCTGAAAAATCCTATGGGCAGAAGAGCCTACCAGGCTCCAGTCCATGGGCTTACAAAGAATCGGACATGACTGAGCAGCTGAACACACTCTACCAATGTCGGTAATACTGCACCAAATCAAATGTATAAATATTTTTCTCTCTTACTATTTTCCCTCACTTTTTTCTTTCCATAAGTATGAACATTACTGAGCCTTCAGTACACTTCCATTTTTTTTTTTTTTTGTATGCTTTCCCCAAAGAATTTATGTTACAAAAAGATTTCAATTACCGCATCAGTGCAAATGAAACATACATGTCTGGAACACTCTTCTACTTTTACATTTCATTGTAAAATTAGAGATACTTAACTTTGGGAATTCGGAGAAGGCGATGGCACCCCCACTCCAGTACTCTTCCCTGGAAAATCCATGGACGGAGAAGCCTGGTGGGCTGCAGTCCATGGGGTCGCTAAGAGTCAGACACGACTGAGTGACTTCACTTTCTCTTTTCACTTTCATGCACTGGAGAAGGAAATGGCAACCCACTCCAGTGTTCTTGCCTGGAGAATCCCAGGGACGGGGGGCGCCTGGTGGGCTGCCGTCTATGGGGTCACACAGAGTTGGACACGACTGAAGTGACTTAGCAGTAGCAGCAGCAACTTTGGGAATTACACACTGTAAAACACTTTAGAAAATATACACTTTAGTTTTTTTATATCATGAAAGAGTCGTCTTCCTAGGTGGTGCTACTGGTAAAGAACCTGCCTGCCGATGCAAAAAGATTTGGGTTTGATCCCTGGGTCAGAAAGATCCCCTGGAGGAGGGCATGGCAACTCACTCCACTATTCTTGCCTGGGAAATCCCATGGACAGAGTTGCCCAGCCAGATCCAGTCCATAGGGTCGCAAGACTCAGACACAATTAAAGGGACTTCACACACAGCACCTATGATGTGACAAATGAGAGGTAAAGCCAAGTAGAAATCCAGTTACAGGAATAATAAAATAATACTATTGAATGTCAAATATTTACAAACAACGAGATTAAATATCTTCATAATTTTTAAAATCAAAGTGAAAGTGAATGTTGCTCAGTTATGTCTGACTCTTTGCAACAGCATTGGCTGTAGCCAGTCAGAATCCTCCGTCCCTGGGCTTTTCCAGACAAGAATACTGGGGTGGGCTGCCATTTCCTTCTCCAGGGGACCTTCTCAATCCAGTGATTGAACCTGGGTCTCCAGCATGGCAGGCAGATTCTTTACCATTTAAGGTACCAGGGAAGTCCCTGAGTAGTCTAAGATTTATATAATTTTTTTGTTGCCTGGAAATTATCTGAACACGTAGAAATTTCCTGATTAGTGCAATTGGAACCCATAGTTGGAAATTTATCTGAAATTAGAAATAAGCATCAGACTATTTAAATTTATGCTGTGTGTGTGTTCATTCACTCAGTAGCCTCTTACTCTTTGAGACCCACGGACTGTAGGACTCCAGGCTCCTCTTTTCATGGGAATTTCCAGGCAAGAATAGTGGGATGGATTGCCATTTCCTACGCCAGGGGATCTTCCCTACCCAGGGATTGAACCAGCATCTCTCCTGTTTCCTGCATTGGCAGGCAGATTCTTTGCCATAGCTGTTAAAATCTGAAGAATGGAAAAAAATGAATGACATAATTAACACAATGCTTCCCATAAAAGTCCAAGTTGAAAAAACTTACAGGGATATCTATGAGCTAAAATTTAATCTTTTCAAGGTATATGAGTTATTTTTTCACATAGCCAGAATATCACAAATGCCAAAATATTATAAAAACAAATATTAAAGTGGTAAATTTAAAACTACTTTATTGATATTAACTTTATAAAATCCTAAAAATATAATTCATAAGTATTTACAAATGAAAATTTTCCCCAGAAAGGTAAGAATAGATTTTTTTCATCTAACTACTGCTGCTGCTGCTGCTGCTGCTAAGTCGCTTCAGTCGTGTCCGACTCTGTGAGACCCCACAGATGGCAGCCCACCTGGCTCCCCCGTCCCTGGGATTCTCCAGGCAAGAACACTGGAGTGGGTTACCATTTCCTTCTCCAATTTTCTTCTAACTACATAAGTGTAATTCGCCTTATTAGGGTAGAAAATGAATACAAAGACAACTGACAAAACAGGAGCAACAGATATGGGGTAGGACAAAGATGGAGCTTCAGTAGACTGTCTAGAAATCAATAAAATCCATACTTAAAATAACATTTCAAATTCAATTAATTGCAGACTAAAATAGATTATAATAGGTAACATTGAGAGCTCAGAGAGATATTTTGTTTTCTCTTTTAAAGCTATTTGCCTCTCTCTCTCTCTCTACACACACACACAAACATTTAATGAGTATTTTTCTATTAATTTATTTTTTATTCAAGTGTGTTGTGCCAATCTCTGCTGTACAGCAAAGTGATTTAGTTATGCACATATATACATTCTTTCTTTATGTTCTTTTCCATTATGGTTTCTCACAAGATATTAAATATCATTCCCCGTAATATACATGAGGACCTTGTTTATCCATTCTCCATGCCATCACTTTCATTTTCCAGTTTCTGGTCCATCCCTCCTTCCTCCCCCCTTGGCAACCACAAGTCTGTTCTCTATGTGTGTGAGTCCATTTCTGTTTTGTGGATAATTTCATTTGTGCCATATTTTAGATTCCACGTACGAGTGATATATGCATTTGTCTTTCTCTTTCTGATTTAACTTCACTTGGTATGATAATCTCTCATTGCATCCATGTTGCTGGAAATGGTGTTATTTTGTTCTTTCATTTTGCTAAGAAATATTCCACTGTACATATATGTATGTCTTCTTTATCCGTTCATCTCTTGATGGACATTTAGTCTGTTTCCACATTTTCCCTATTGTGAATAGTGCTGCTGTGAACATAGGCGTAGTGGATCTTTTGAGTTATAGTTTTGCCTGGTATATTACCAGGAGTGGGATTGCTGGATTATATGCTAATCCTACTTTTAGTTTTCTGAGTAATCTCCATACTGTTTTCCATAGTGGCTGTAACAGTTTACATTCCCACCAGCAGTGTAGCATGATTTTCTTCTCTTGACACCCTCTCCAGCATTTGTTGTTTGTAGGCCTTTTAATGATGGCCATTCTGATCAACATGAGGTGGTATCTCATTGTAATTTTTACTTACATTTTTGATGAGTATTTTTTATTGCATTTGTACATTTTATTAAGGAATTCTGCTGGAAATATATCTTATATAAGTAACTTGATACACTCAAATATTTAAACACTATAATATTTAAATCATTTAAAAATCATATAAGTGATAGCATGCTTTTTATAAATTAATGATTCTAAGAATAATGCACTAATCATTGTAATGTGTTCAGTGAAAAATAATATCCACTTTCAAAACCATACACTTCCATGTATCCAAGATATAGAGCTATATAAAACCACATACACACTCACATACACACACGTTGGGGGAAACAAATTAAACATATGTGCAGTATTCTGAGAAGTTCTATACATTTCAAGAGACTTCTAAAGGTAATTACAATCTCCCAAACCACAAAAGAACATTATATGATAATCAGAGTGGTCATGCAATTTAGAAGATACCTGTAATTTAAATTTCTTTTTACTGGCTATCTGCTTATGATTATAATTTTTAAAATTAAGAATATTTTTGTTTGTTTTTTATCTGTTTTATTTGTTTATTTATTTTACTTTACAATATTATATTGGTTTTGCTATACATTGATATGAATTTGCCATGGGTGTACATATGTTCCCCATCTTGAACTCCCCTCCCTCCTCCCTCCCCATCCCATCCCTCTGGGTCCTCCCAGTGCACCAGCCCTGAGCAGCCTATAAAATATTCTCAAACTTAATTGATTAGAATTAAGAATATTTTATTAAATAATTATTAAAATATGTCTACAAAAGCAATCCATACTTACTGGTACCAAATAGCACTAAAGATAAATTTTAGACCAATGCTAGAACCACAGAAGAAAAGCTATGACAAATCTATTCAGTGTATTAAAAACCAAAGGCATTGCATTGTTGACAAAACTCTGTATAGTCAAAGCTATGGTTTTCCCAGTAGTAATGTATGGGTTGAGAGCTGGACTATACAAAAAGCTGAGTGCTGAACAATTGATGCCTTTGAACTGTGGTTTTGGAAAAGATTCTCGAGATTCCCTGGGACTGCAAGGAGATCAAGGCAGTCAATCCGAAAGAAAATAAACCCTAAATATTCATTGGAAGGACTGATGCTGAAGCTGAAACTCCAATACTTTGGCCACCTGATGCAAAGAGTCAACCCATTAGAAAAGACCCTGATGCTGGGAAAGATGGAAGGCAGGAGGAGAAGGGGATGACAAAGGATGAGATGGTTGGATGGCATCACTGACCCAATAGACATGAGTTTGAGGAAACTGCAGGAGATGGAGAAGGACAGGGAAGCCTGGCAGTCCATGGGGTCACAAGAAGTCAAATATGACTGAGCAAGTGAACAACTACAGAACCTGTTGTAAATGTTCCTTAATTGCACAACTTCATTTTTATATTCACAAGTAACATTTCTGAACTGCATTAAAAGCATACTAAGACACATTTACTGATTCTTATACATTTTCTTGGACGTACCCCAGATTGTGTTTTGATAGTGATTAACTTAAGTTAATAGTACATGATAGATTGTATAATTTGTTTTAGTCTAGTTCCCCTGAGGAGCAAACACCGATGCATGATTAAATATATTAGAATTTCATTATAGTAAATGTCTTTGTGAAAGAAAATAAAAAGGGAGTTGGACAGGCTGAGAGAGCAATGAAAGTCTCATCCTAAGTGCCAGAGAAGAAGAGAAAGTTCGGTGGAAACATCCTAGACTTTGGTGAAGTCTAAGATATTTTGGTAAACCCTCTGGAAGTCTTCAAGACAGTGTTGGTCACTAGAGAAATTTGCTTGTAACTGAATCAGTTCTGCCCAAATATTTCTATTGTACCGAGTCTTTGCTGGGAGAGACTGTAAAACATGTGTGCTTGCAAAACTGTGGTAATAGATTTCAAAGTGCAATAACTGGGACACCCACTAATTATATTATCAAAGCTACCATGATGAATGTATCTTATAACTTACTCTAAAATTATTAATATAACTCATTATAGATTTATTATCATTACTTTTTCTGTTTATTCTACTTAATTATTTGTTTCTGCATGTTTATGCATATGGTATATATCTATTTTTGTTTTTTATTTACTAAGTCATGTCTGACAGTTTTGCTACCCCATTGACTATAGCCCACCAGTATCCTATGTCTATGGGGTTTCCCAGGCAAGAATGTTGCCATTTCCTTCTCCAGGGGATCTTCCTGACCCAGGGATCTAACCTGCCTCTCCTGCATTGGTGAAGTGAAGTTGCTCAGTTGTGTCCAACTCTTTGCGACCCCATGAACTGCAGCCTACCAGGCTCTTCTGTTCATGGGATTTTCCAGGCAATAGTACTGGAGTGGATTGCCATTTCCTTCTCCAGCAGATCTTCCCAACCCAGGGATCGAACCTGGGTCTCCCACATTGTAGACAGACGCTTCACCACCTGAGCCACCAGGGAAGTCCTTGGTAGGTGAATTATTTACCACCAACTCACCAGAAAAGCATGATATCTATGTGTTGTTGTTGCTGTTTAGTCACTAAGTCATGTCAATTCTTTTGTGACATCATGGACTGTAGCCCACCAGACTCCTCAGTCCATAGGATTTCCCAGGCAAGAATACTAGAGTGGGTTGCCATTTCCTTCTATTGAATCCACATTTCCTGCATTGGCAGGTGGATTCTTTACCACTGAGGCACCAGGGAAGCCCATATATCTATAGATACACACATATAAATAAATGCATGCATGATATGCATGAAGAAATATATAGAAGCAATTATATACATGGAAATGAGTGCATTGATATTTAAATATATGCATTATATGTATATATTATACACACATATATTTATATACAACATTTACTTAAGCTCTGCCTAAAATCTTAAAAGTGCAGTGTATCATTTTCTATGGCTAAAGGTTTCAGAATATAAAAATTTCTTATATACTATGAAAAATTAAAAATAGAATGGTTATTATTGCACATATTTTAGCAGTTAAATTTCTGTTGGAAAAACACTGAATATAAAGATTAATTATATAAGAAATAGAAAGGAGAGAGGGCCAAGATGATAGATTAGGAAAGCCCTGAAATTACCTCCTACCATGGAAACAGTAAAATTAAAACTACTTATAGTGTAGTAATCTAAGAAAATGACCTGAAGACTAATAGAAAATAATTCCACAAATAAGCTTAATGTAAAAAGGAACCAGAAAAAGAAGAGAGGAAAAGACGTGATCTAGTCAGGACCCATTCCCTTGGGTCAGTGACTCTCAAACTGGAAGAAGACCACAGTCATGGAGGACCCCAACAAAGAATGAGGAGGTCCAAGCCCCACATCCAACTTCCCAACCTGGATACACCCTGCACTGGAAGAGAAGTCCTATAACATCTGGGTTTGAAAACCAGTGGATTTTATGTTCAGGAGAACCATAAGAAGGCTGTAGGAAACAGAAGGCGCACACACATCTCAAATACTTCCAGCACAGAGGAAATAACCCGAAAGAAATCTGGGTCAGATCAACTTAATGATACTGAAGAGTCTCCCACAGAAGTAAAAGGCAACTGAAAATCCTCCTGGTCATGGTGATACAAAGTGAAGTTGCTCAGTCATGTCCAACTCTTTGTGACCTCATGGACTGTAGCCTACCATGCTCCTCTATCCATGGGATTTTCCAGGCAAGATTACTGGAGTGGGGTGCCATTTCCTTCTTCAGTAATGCAGGCAGAAATCAATTTGGAAGGTTGTTCTGCTGTGATAACACTAACACAGAAAAGAAGCATTTGGAAATCCTTTTTCTAGCCTATTAGCCTGTTCCACACTGGATTGATAACAGACACAACTGCCATGAAACTGTGCAAATGGCTGAAGAGGGTCCCAGTCCTCCCCTCAAGTGGGTGGACAGCAGCCTTGAGCCCGGCCAGTCCCTGCAGACAGTGTGTGAAAGTATGGCCCTGTCCTCCAGTGGGTGCACACCAGCCCCAAGACCCCATGGGCTGTGCAGAGAGCCTTATGCACCCGTGCTGCATAGTCACCTGCATGGGGGATACCCCCTGCCCTCCAGTGGGCACACAGCCACCCCATAAAGGACAGCTTTGTAATCAGCTGGATAAGAGCTCAGACCTGCCTACCAGCATTCCCACAATAACTAGCCCTTTCAAAACAGAAGGGTGCATGGAGCTTGCATGTGGGGGATACCTAGAGAATATAGTTCTAGGGAGCAGAAGGTATGCTCCTGAGCCCTATAGGATGTCTCCTATATTGGGCCATTTCTCTAAGATCAAGAAATATACCAAATTGCCCCAACACATAGAAGTAAGCACAGAAGTTTGTGCTAATTTACCTTACAACCAGCAATGTATGAATGCCCCTCAAGGTATTTTTTAAAACATAAATTTATTTATTTTAATTGGAGGCTAATTACTTTACAATATTGTAGTGGTTTTGCCATACATTGACATGAATCCACCATGGGTGTACATGTGTTCTCCATCCTGAACCCCTGCCCACCTCCAAAAGTAACTTGGCAGTACTAATAAAGAGCTTTATAATGTAAAAAAAGGAAAGAAAAAGAAACATACATAAGAAATGTATACAGTTGCCAAACTTAAAAAAAAAAAAAGAAATAAACATAGAATACTAGGTGAAACGTGAAACAGTTGAATGTGTTCCAAACTAAGAAGAAAGACAAAATTTCAGATGAGAAACCAAATGAAGTGGAGACAAACAATCTACCTGACAAAGAGTTCAAGGCAATGATCATAAAGATATTAATTGAACTTGAGAGAAGAGTGGGTGAATATTATGAGAATTTCAACAAAGAGAAGGCTTGAAGTAGAATCAAACAGAGCTGAAAAATAAAATAACTATAATAAAAATACACTCAAAAGAATTCATAATAGATTAGATCACAGAGAGGAACAGCAATGCAGAAGACAGAGTATTTGAAAGTACCCAAGCTGAACAGAAAAAAAGACAATAGTAGTTTTTAAAAGTAAGAATAATTTAAGATTCATCTGGGAAATTAATGGAACTGACATTCACATTATAGGAGTTCCACAAGGAAAAGAAAGAAAAAAAGTGATGGCAAAATTATTTGAATAAATAATTGAAAGCTTCTCTAACCTGGTAAAAGAAACAGACATCCATATCTAGAAAGCTGAAAGAGTCCCCAAAAGATGAACCAGAAAAAATCCTCACCAAGACAAATTGCAATTAAAATAGAAAAATTAAAGGTAAAGAATTTAAATGTAGCAAGGGGGAAATTAATTAGTTACATGCAAGAGAAATTTAATTGACTTTTCATTGAAAACTTAGTGAGTCAAAAGAGAGTGACACAATCCATTCTATATGATGAAAAGAAAATCCTACTACCAAGCATGTACTACCTCAGAAGGTTATATCAGATAAGAAAAAAGCATAAAGAGCTTTACAGGTAAAAGCCGAAAGAGTTCATCACCAGTAAACCAACTTTACAAGAAATGATAAAGGATCTTTACTAGAAAGAAAAGAAAAAATATGACTTCAGGTCAGTTCAGTCACTCAGTCATGTCCAACTCTGTGATCCCATGAACCACAGCACGCCAGGCCTCCCTGTCTATCACCAATTCCCAGAGTCCACACAAACCCATGTCCCTTGAATCGTTGATGCCATCAGCCATCTCATCCTCTGTCGTCCCCCTTCTCCTCCTGCCCCCAATTCCTCCCAGCATCAGGGTCTTTTCAAATGAGTCAGCTCTTCACATCAGGTGGCCAAAGTATTGGAGTTTCAGCGTCAACATCAGTCCTTCCAGTCTACCCACCTAGGACTGATCTCCTTCAGAATGGACTTGTTGGATCTCCTTGCGGTCCAAGGGACTCTCAAGAGTCTTCTCCAACACCACAGTTCAAAAGCATAAATTCTTTAGCACTCAGCTTTCTTTATAGTCGAACTCTCACATCCATACATGACCACTGGAAAAACCATAGTCTTGACTAGATGGACCTTTTTGGCAAAGTAATGTCTCTGCTTTTTAATATGCTGTCTATGTTTGTCATAACTTTCTTTCCAAGAAGTGTCTTTTAATTTCGTGGCTACAATCAAGATCTGCAGTGATTATGGAGCCCCCAAAATAAAGTCTGATACTGTTTCCCCATCTATTTGCCAGGAAGTAATGAGGCCAAAAGCCACAATCTTAGTTTTCTGAATGTTGAGCTTTAAGCCAACTTTTTCATTCTCCTCTTTCACTTTCATCAAGAGGCTCTTTAGTTCTTCTTCACTTCCTGCCATAATGGTGGTGTCATCTGCTTATCAGGGGTTATTGGTATTTCTCCCAGCAATCTTGATTTCAGATTGTGTTTCCTTCAGCCCAGCATTTCTCATGATGTACTCTGCATAGAAGTTAAATAAGCAGGGTGACAATATCCAGCCTTGACGTACTCCTTTTCCTATTTGGAACCAGTCTGTTTTTCTGTGTTTAGTAGCACTAGTGATATAATATGACTAGTGATATAAAAATTATGAATGGAAAAATCTCATCATTAGGATTAAAAGACAAAAGTAGTAAAATCATATATATCCCCAATATTTCAGATACACACACAAAAATGTAAAATATGATGTCAGATATATTAAAGGTGGGGGTGAGTAAAATAAAGTGTTGTTAAAACACATTCAAGCCTAAAATAATCACACATATATAAATTATTATATATAAACCTCATGTTAAGAACAAACCAAAAATCTAAAATACAATACATACTCAGAATAAAGGAGAATGGAATCCAAACATAATACTAAAAATATTTATCAGTTCACAAGGAAGAGAGTAAAGGAAGAGGAAAGAAAGAGAAAAGAACTGCAAAAACAAACAGAAAACAAGTATTAAGGTCAATGAATATACAACTATCAGAAATTCCTATTTAGGTAAATGGACTAAATGATTCAGTCAAAAGACATAGAGTGACTAGCTGGACACAAAAACAAGTGAAGAGAAGTGATGCGAAGAAGAGGATCTTCCATACAAATGGAAATGAAAAGAAAGCAATACTTATATAAGACAAAATAGACCTTAGCAAAACCTGCTACAAGAGACAAAGAAGGGCATTACATAATGGTGGATGAGTCAATCCAACAAGAATTTAAATATATATAACTTATAAATATGTAAATTTCCATATAAATATGTAAAGAAAATATGAACACAAATAGAGGTAGTATGAGGCAATAAGCAATAGGGACCATGGCAAACCTAGACAGCATATTAAAAAACAGAGGCATCACTTTGTTAACAAAGGTCCATATAATCAAAACTGTGGTTTTTCCAGTAGACATGCACAATATGAGAACTGGACTCTTAAGACTGAGCACCCAAGAATTGATGCTTCCAAATTGTGGTGCTGGGGAAGACTCTTGAGAGCCCCTTGGATATCAAGGAGGTCAAAGTAGTCAATGGGAAAGGAAATCAACTTGAATATTCATTGGAAGGACTGATGCTGAAACTGAAGCTCCAGTACTTTGGTCACCTGATGAAAAGAGCCTATTAATTGGGAAAGAATCTCATAGTGGGAAAGATTGAGGGCAGGAGGAGAGCTGAACGACAGAGGATGAGATGTTTGGATGGCATCACCGACTCAATGGATGTGTGTCTGAGCAAGCTCCAGGAGACAGTGAAGGACAGGCTAGCCTGGCGTGCTATAGTCCATGGGGCTGCAAAGAGTCGGACACAATTTAGTGACTGAACAATAGCAAGGAGGCTGTAATCTCACACTTACACCAATGTCAGATCATCTGAACAGAAAATAAATATAGAAACATAGTCACACGTGATACCAGATACACTTAATAGATATAGAACTTTCTACCCAATAAAAAAGAAAAAAAAAAAAGAGAGAGAGAGATTACAGTTCTTTCAAGTGAACATGGAGCATTCTTCGTAATAAATAATTATGTTAGGCCAAAAACCAAGTTTTGTCTAAACAACAAAACAATCAATGGATCATTGGAAAAAAATAAAGGAGGAAATTTCAAAATATGAAGATAAATGAAAATGGAAAAAAAAATCAGAATCTGTTGGATATAACAAAAGCAGTTCTAAGAGGGACATTATAGCCATACAAGTCTACCTCAGAAAACAAGTCAAAAATAACCTAAATTTACATTTAAAGGGATTAGAAAAAGAACAAAGAGATCCTAAAATTAGTAGATGGAAAAGAATAAGGATCAGAGTACCAAAAAAAAATTTAATGTAAACACAAAATAGAAAATATCAATAAAACTAGTTTACAGTTTGAAAAAAATAAACGGGTGATAAACCTTTAGTTAGAGTCATGAAAGAGCCCAAGTTACTGAGGTCAGAAAGAGAAGTCATAACCAAACTGCAGAAAAGCAGAGGATCATGATAGATTCTACAAACAACTATATTATACGCCAACAAAATGGAAACCTAGGGAAAAAATGGATAAATTCCTGGAAAGACACAATCTCCTAGGATTTAATTGGGAAGAAAAAAAAGAAAATATGAGCAGACTGATTACCAATTAGTAAATTGAATCGATGATAAAACAGATCCAAAAAATCCAAAAGTCCAGGACTGTCAGATATCTTCACAGTGAATTCCACAAAACATTTAAAGAGGGGTGCGGCCCTATCCTTCTCATTATTCCAAATTCTCTCACTATGTACAGACGAGAAGTAAACCCATGCTTGTATAATCAACCAATCTATGACAAAGGAGCCATGAATATTTGATGGAGAAAAGATGGCATCTTCAATAAATGGTGTTGGGAAAACTGGGCAGCTACTTGTAAAAGAAACAAATGGACTATTTTTCTGCACCATATAGAAAAACTCAAAATGGATTAAAAACTCAAACATGGCACCTGAAATCATAGAAATCTGAGAAGAAAACATGCACAGTAAGCTTTTTGACAAGAGTCTTAGCAATATTTTGGGGTCTGTTTCCTCAGGCAAGGGCTACAAAAACATAAACAAATGGGATCACATCAAACTAAAAATAATTTTGTGCACCAAAGGGAAATGTTAACAAAATGAAAAGGCAGCTTATTGAATGAGAGAAGATTTTGCAAGCAGTCTCTCTGGTAAGTGGTTAATATCCAGGATATACAAAGAACTTGCACAACTCAACATAAAAAACAATCTTAGTTTAAAAATGGGTGATGGTGAAAAGACATTTTTTCCAAGATATACAGATGGGAAACAGAAGCATTAAAAATATTCAATATCAGTAATCATCAGGGAAATGTAAATCAAAACCATGATGATATACTATCTCACACCTGTCGAATGGCTATCATCATTAAGACAACAAATATCAAGGTTGGCCAACTTGAGGAGAAAATGTGGGATTGTAAATTGGTGCAGCCCATATGTAAAATGGTGTAGATGTGCCTCTGGAAATTAAAAATAGATCAGGCAATGTCATATGTGTGTGTTTATGCAAAAAAAGGGAAACATTTATTTGAAAAGAAAAATGCACATTAGTGTTCAATGCAGCATTGTTTGCTATAGCCAAGATATGGAATCAACCTAAGTATCGATTCATAGTTGAATAAATATAGATGATGTGTTATGTATATATATATGAATATATATACACATATATATATTCAGCAGAATATCCCTCTGCTCTAAAAAATGAAATCCTGCCATTTGCAACAATGTGGATGGCTCTAATGGGTATCATGTTAAGTGAAATAAGTAAAATGGATAAATAAAAATGCTGTGTAATCTCACATACGTGGAATCCGAAAGGCAAAACAAAAGAAAGCAAAAGAAAAACAGGTTTGTAGTTAAAGAGAACAGAGTGTGATTGCCAGAGAAGAGGAAGGTGAGGAAGCAAAACAGGTTAAGGGTATTAAAAGGTATAAACCACCAGGTAGAAAATAAGTAATCCACAACATCGCATTATACAGCATAAGGAATATAGTCAATAATACTGTACTATGTATGGGAACAGATGGTTCCTCACTTTATCACAGTGATCATTTCATAATGCATGTAAATGTCAAACAAACACAAAGTATTCATAAAAGTAAAACAATATTGTATATTAACTATAGCTTAATTTTTAAAACAAAATAGAAAAATATGTCCACATTAGCATATGGAATAGTAGATTTCAAATAGAAGTCTTAAATTACTAAGAAAATTTATTGCCATTATAAGTCCATGATTACAAGTTTCTCTTATTATTCCTGTAGTTTTTGGTCTTTCTTGTGCAAGAAATTTATCCATTGCCATTAACTATAAAAATTTATTAGTGCTGTATTTTAAATCTCCAATTTAACAACAATTTTATCTTTGGCCTGTATATTTCATCAGTCTTGTCAAAATGACTCAAAATCTTGAGCAATCTTTGAAATTTATTTGTTTTTAATCTTGGCTGTTTTTGTTTTCTATCTTATTGCTTTCCATCCTAATATCCTCTCTTGTTTCTTTTATTTTATTCTGCTATTTTTCCAGTTTCTTTAGGTTTTTAATTCTTTTTTTCTTGTGTTCTGATATATTGAAAGCTGTGTCTTCTAAGTATTAGGATGTTCATTTTTTTTTATCATCTCTGTGTGTATGTTCAGAGGCTAGAGTTATAAAAATATGTCTAGTTGAATATTTATTTTAGTCTTTTAAGTGGATATAGAATAGAATATGGACCACTGCCAGCTTTTAGGTGCCTCCTGCTGATCTGTCTCAACTCATAAGCAGCAATTTAGAGAAAGTGTAAGACTTTTATGGTGATTGGAACTAGACAGTTTTCATCATCCTTGATGAAATTAAGAGGTCAATCTGTCCGGGAGTAGACACCAGGAATAATTAAAATCAATAAGGAGAGCATTTTTTAAAAATTTTTAGCATGCTCAGCATATGCAAAATAGTCAATGTGCCCAAACTATTCCATATTTCCAGTGTTCTGATATATTTTATTATAGAAGTCATGAAAATGGAAAACTCCCCAAGTTAGAATAAAGAAATATTCAGTTAGTGAATCTGAAGTGTTTGTATTTGGATCTGTATCTATATTGCATGGTCATAAATCCAAAATCTATTTCTATTTTGTAATCTGACATTTTTATTTAGGTGGTAAATGCAAATGTCTTTAAAATTAAGAGTTTATTGACTCAATTTGTGGGAAAGCTTCTGGCTCAAAAACAATTCAGAAATGATTTATTTACCTTAGTTTTCTCTTAAAACTTGTTTCTCAACCTTACAAGTTCCTTCTCATCTTGTGCTTCAAGGAGTCCAGGCAGCAGCAGCGTGTGGTTGCCAGGATACATGGGCAGACATTGCCTGGTGAAAGTATAATGGAACAGCTTGATTTGTCATCAAAGTGGGAGAAACCTTGAAGGAAAGGGGATTTGGTGAGTGGCAACTAGAATTTGAAAATGCTGATTTCCCATAAGTTAACATAACAAAAATTTTAGAAAGTTGGTACCAGGCGCATGTTTGTGTGCGTTATCTGTATACTAAAAGTTGCATAGATATATATTCCTTATGTGAAAACCACGTGAGAAGAAATGATGATTTATTATTAATATTTGTTAAAGAGTTTGTATTTCTTATATAAAATCAGTACGTAATGAAATTGCATCATTTCTAGGATTAGCTTGTCATACGTGCTTAATCTTACTGTTTACATACTGTGGCTACAATTGACTTATTTTTTCATGTATTTTTTATTGAGATAACATTGGTATTTAATGTTATGTGTCTCATGTGTACAATATTATATTTCTACTTCTATATACGTGACACTGTGACAATCCCCCAAGTTTAGATTCCATATTTATTTTTCATAGTTAGTAAATATTGCCCTTAAAGAATTTTCAGAAAAATCTTAAACTATGATTACTGAGTTTACCATTTGCTATTTCTACATTTAGAAAATAAGCATCATTTAAAAAATTTAATAGAGAGAGGCTCTAAGTTATTTTTAGCATTGTGACCCTATGACTATGTTGTTTAAAGTGTTCAACAGTTAGAATTTGTTAGGAGATGGAGTTCTCTCCAGCCCTAAGAGATATTCAGAGTTGCATGATATTTATTTATATAAGCAAGATATTTTTAGAAATTTTGATTTATTTTCACAACTTTGAAGCTATACACAAAGTGTTATATAATGAGCTATTGATAAAATGTCAATTATGTACTTTCTTATTACAATTTGATGCATTTTATCCCATAGAATCCTTCTTTAATTTGTGATTATATTTAGTTATATTTTTAACTATTAATTTTTAATGGAATAAAGTGGTTAAAGATGATTGATAAAGAACACTAAAAATGAATGGGGAAAAAGATTAAACTTCTAGATGTACTAGGAAATTAAAATTTTAAAAGGGCTGTGAAGTGACTTAAGAGTCATTTACTGTTTAAAATTGCAGAACTTCCGTAAATTAAATTTTCTCACTCCTCCAACCTTACCATGGTTTTAGAAAGGTCAAATATACAGATATAATCTTTTTTAAGATAGAAAAACTCATAAAGTAATATCACGTTGTAAGAAATTTCTGTGTCAAAATCTTACATAACATATAGAAATTTAATTGAGGATATTAATTTCTGTACTCTAGATTCTGACACATAGCCATTTAACATCCGTGTCATTGACAGATATTTATTTCACCACTGCAAGATATAACATGTAAAAATTTAATTATGGATATTCATTTCCTTCTTTTAGCCTTGATGTATACCCATTTAATATCATATCATGGATACATGTTTTTTTCATTATTGCAAGCTGTGAAATGTTAAAATTAAACTGCAAACATCCATTGCCTTGTTGTAGTTCCATGCACATAAGAACCAATCACCAAACTGTGCACAGATATTTTGCTTTCAAAAACTTGTAATAAAATGATATTTTCGATCACTCAGTTCAGTTCAGTCGCTCAGTCGTGTCCGACTCTTTGCAACCCCATGAATCACAGCATGCTGGGCCTCCCTGATCATTATCTCTCAGAGTTCACTCAGACTCACATCCATCGAGTCCATGATGCCATCCAGCCGTCTCATCCTCGGTCGTCCCCTTCTCCTCCTGCCCCCAATCCCTCCCAGCATCAGAGTCTTTTCCAGTGAGTCAACTCTTTGCATGAGGTGGCCAAAGTACTGGAGTTTCAGCTTTAGCATCATTTCTTCCAAAGAAATCCCAGGGTTGATTTCCTTCAGAATGGACTGGTTGGATCTCCTTGCAGTCCAAGGGACTCTCAAGAGTCTTCTCCAACACCACAGTTCAAAAGCATCAATTCTTCAGCACTCAGCCTTCTTCACAGTCCAACTCTCACATCCATACATGACCACAGGAACCATAGCCTTGACTAGATGGACCTTAGTCAGCAAAGTAATGTCTCTGCTTTTGAATATACTATCTAGATTGGTCATAACTTTTTTACGAGAATTAAGTGTCTTTTAATTTCATGGCTGCAGTCACCATCTGCAGTGATTTTGGAGCCCCCAAAATAAAGTCTGACACTGTTTCCACTGTTTCCCCATCTATTTGCCATGAAGTGATGGGACCGGATGCCATGATCTTTGTTTTCTGAATGATGAGCTTTAAGCCAACTTTTCACTCTCCTCTTTCAATTTCATCAAGAGCCTTTTTAGCTCCTCTTCACTTTCTGCCATAAGGGTGGTGTCATCTGCATATCTGAGGTTATTGATATTTCTCCCAGCAATCTTGATTCAAGCTTTTGTTTCTTCCAGTCCAGCGTTTCTCATGATGTACTCTGCATAGAAGTTAAATAAGCAGGGTGACAATATACAGCCTTGACGTACTCCTTTTCCTATTTGGAACCAGTCTGTTGTTCCATGTCCAGTTCTAACTGTTGCTTCCTGACTTGCATGCAGATTTTTCAAGAGGCAGGTTAGGTGGTCTGGTATTCCCATCTCTCTCAGAATTTTCCACAGTTTATTGTGATCCACACAGTCAAAGGCTTTGGCATAATCAATAACGCAGAAATAGATGTTTTTCTGGAACTCTCTTGCTTTTTCCATGATCCAGCGGATGTTGGCAATTTGATCTCTGGTTCCTCTGCCTTTTCTCAAACCAGCTTGAAAATCAGGAGTTCACAGTTCACGTATTGCTGAAGCCTGGCTTGGAAAATTTTGAGCATTACTTTACTAGTATGTGAGATGAGTGCAATTGTGTTGTTTGAGCATTCTTTGGCATTGCCTTTCTTTGGAATTGGAATGAAAACTGACCTTTTCCAGTCCTGTGGCCACTGCTGAGTTTTCCAAATTTGCTGGCATATTGAAGTGAATATTTAATCTTTTAAAGGATTAATGTAACTATAAATTTAGATATGACCAATTATCAAATGATAAATAATATGAAGACAAAGTCATTCAATACAATTTCAAAAATAAGACTTTGGTTTTTGTAAAAATGACAGACGTGTGTTAAACATTGTCAAACTAGAAAGAAACACATAAACTTAAAAATTCGCACAAAATTCCTAACACTTGAAGACAGTCTCTGACAAGATTCATCTATGCTATAGACAGTATCTCTTTACTATATATGAAGAGATACAAAAGAAATAGATAGGCAGATAGATAGATAAAGTTACATAAGGAATACCACTTTAGAAAGACATGTTTAAAATGCCATTGCATTTAAACAAAAAAAATGAAGCTAAAGTCAATGTGAAGAAATTAATGAAAATGAATTTCAAGTGAAGTTTGTTTTACCACAGAGGTACAGTTACTAAAAATTGATTTAAATTTAGAAATATACCCAGAATTGATTAGCTCTACACTGGATCAACAGAGAGGCCTTATCAAGACTGATATCTGAGTCTCCCCCTCAAAGGTTTTGATTTAGGATGTGGTTGGATTATCAAGAGCTCTATATATGATTACAGTGTGAAGTCAAAGTGAGAATCATGGTTTTAAAGCAAGGAACATTATAGTGAAAATCCAAATTATGTAAAATTATACAATGTTAATTTTGTAACATTAAATATCCTTTAACTATATAAAAGTGCCATAGTAAAAAGAGAAGAAATTAGCAGCTCACAATTCTATTCTCAGTCTTCCACCTCCCTATTTTTTGTTGTTGCTGTTACTTTAACATCTAGGAGTGAAATGTATTTTTATAATTAGATAACTGTCACTCTTGTTAAATTGGTTTTGATGACCAGAATACTCTTGGTTAGTTCTACCTCTTTTTATTGAACATATTTTACTTACAATAGTGTATTAGCATACTATTGACTGGGGGGATTTTTGCAGAAACTAATGCCTGTGGCCAGTGATGTAAAATGAATATTGAAACACTCCAGTTAATAACATTCAGGTAACAAAAACTTATTAATACGTCTCTGGCCAATAAATTGCTAGTTTCAAGTATGTGCATGCTGTGTGCTAAGTCTCTTCAGTCACCTCTGACTCTTTGCGACCCCATGGACTGTAGCTCATCAGGCCCCTCTGTCCCTGGGATTCTCCAGGCAAGAATATTGGAATGCGTTCCCTTGCCCTCCTCCAGAGGGTCTTCCTGATGCAAGGATCGAACCTAAGTCTTGAGCGCAGTCTGAGTGCAGAGGATCCTGCACTGCAGGCAGATTCTTTACTGCTGAGCCACCAGGGAAGTCCAGCTTCAAGCAAATGACATAGCCATTTTATTTATTTATTTATTTTTAATAAGTTACACTCCATAAAATATGGGTGATACTCCTTTTGCTATACATTGCAACCTTATTTGTTTTATACGTAGTTTTTGTACCTCCTTAACCCCATACCCTTATCTTGCTCATCTCCCCTCCCACTGGTAACGACTAGTCTGTTCTCTTTATCTGTGAGTTTCTTTCTGTCTCATAATACTCAATCACTGATTAATTTTAGAATCCACATGTAACTGAAAGTATATGTATTGGCCTTTCTCTGTCTGACTTATTTCACTAAGCACAGAACTCTCCATAACCATCCATGTTCTAGCAAAAGACAAAATTTCATTTTAATGTTTGAGTAATATTCCATCCCGTACACAAGTACCACATCGTTATGCATTCTGTTAACGGATACTTAGCTGCTTTCACATTCCGCTGCTGTAACTAATGCTGCTGTAAACACTGGACAGCATGTATTTTACAATCAGTGCTTTAACTTTATTCTTTCATTCCATTCCTACGTACTTAGGAATGGAGTTGTTGAATAATAGGATAGTTCTATTCTTAATTTTTGGGGACCTCTCTACCCTGTTTTCCGCAGAGTCTATACCCTTGCACATTACAGCCCTCAGTATACTAATGTTCCCTCTGATCCACTTCTTTTGTCAACATTTGCTATTTGTTGTCTTTTTGAGCATACCCATTCTGACAGTTGTGAGCTGATATATTATTGTGGTTTTGATTTGGATTTTCCTGGTGACAAGTTTTCACTGAGTGTGTTTTTCGTGTGTCCATTGGATATCTGTATGTCTTCTTTGAAAAAAATGCCCATTCAGGACTTTTGGCCCCATTTTTTTCTTTTCTTTTTTTAAGATTTTATTGAAGTGTACTTGATTTATAATATTGTGTTAATTTCTTCTGTACAGGAAAGTTACTTATATACATATATATATATATATATATATAATTTTTCATATTCTTTTCCATTGTGATTTGTCATGGGATACTGAAAACAGTTCCTTGAGCTATACAGTCAGAGAAGGCAATGGCACCCCACTCCAGTACTCTTGCCTGGAAAATCCCATGGACAGAGGAGCCTGGTAGGCTGCAGTCCATGGATTTGCTAAGAGTCGGACACGACTGAGCGACTTCACTTTCACTTTTCATTTTCATGCATTGGAGAAGGACATGGCAACCCACTCCAGTGTTCTTGCCTGGAGAATCCCAGGGACAGAGGAGCCTGGTAGGGAGGCCATCTATGGGGTCGCACAGAGTCGGACACGACTGAAGTGACTTAGCAGCAGCAGCAGCAGCGCTAAGCAGTAGGACCTTGTTGCTTACTCATCCTATATATAATAGGCTGCCTCTGCTAATCCCAAACTTCTGTTCCTTTCCCTCTGCTACCCCACCTCACCATTAACAACTATAAACCTGTTTTCTATGTCTGTAAGTCTGTTTTTGTTTTATAGATATATTAATTTCCTAAATCAAGTTCTTTGTTCCTTTGATATTGACTTGTATGAGCTATTTATATATTATGAATATTAACCACTTATCATACATATCATTTGCAAATAGTTTCTACCATTCAGTAGGTTTTTTTTTTTTTATATAGTTCCATTTACTGTGTAAAAGATTTTATATAATTATGTTCTACTTGTTGTTGACAAATTAAAAAATGTTTCTAAGCCTTCTATAAATGAGTGTATTGATTATGCAGCAAGTTTCTCTAGGAGTTTTATGATTTCCAGTCTCATATTCAGGACTTTCATCCATTTCGAATTTATTTTTGTGTATGGTGTAAGAAAATGTTCTAATTTTATATAGGGTTGTGAAGATTTCAACAAACTACTTATTAAATCAAGTGTATTTTACCCAAGATTAATTGACTGTATATGTGAGGGTTTGTTTCTGGTCGCTCTATTATTTTTCACTGATCTATGTATCTGTTTTTTGTCACCATTATGATGCTTTAATGACCATATATTTGCAGTGTAATCTGAACTCAGGGAGCATGATACCTCCAATTTTATTCTTTTTTTTTCTCAAGATTTCATTAGTTATTTGGAAGCTTTACTTTCCTTTTGTTCTTCTTTCCTTTTGTTTTTCTTCTTCCAAAATAAAGAAGAAGCTATTTATGTTTCCATATAAATTTTAAGATTATTTGTTCTAGTTTCATGAAAATGTCATGGGTATTTTGATAGGAATCACATTAAAACTGTAAATGGCTTTCAGTAGTATGAACTCTTTCACGATATTAATGCTTCCAATCACTTAACTGGGATATCTTCTCATTTGTTTGTATCACCTTCAATTTCTTTCATCAGTGCCTTGCAGTTTTAAAGAGTATATCTTGTTGCCCTCCTTGGTTAAGTTTATTCCTAGGTATTTCATTCTTCTGGAAGATTTTCTCTTTCTGACAGTTCATTATTAATGTATAGAGAAGCAATAGGTTTTTGTGTATTAATCTTGTATCCTGAAAATTTACTGATTCATTTTTTAGTTCTAATAGATTTTTGGTGGACACTTCAGAGTTTTTTTTTTTTTTTTTTTACAGTATCATGTCATCTGCAAATATACTTTTATGTCTTCCCTTCTAATTTGGATGCCCTTTAATTTACTTTTCTGATTGCTATGACTTACACTTCCAATACTATGTTAAATAAAAGTGGTGATATTGGGAATTCTTTTTTTTCCCCTGATTTTAGAGGAAAATATTTCAACATTTGAGCACTGAGAATGATATTATCTGTAGGTTTGCCATAAAGAAGTGAAATTAGCTGTCATGTCCAACTCTTTGCAAACCCATTTACTATACAATCCTTGGAATTCTTCAGGCCAGAATATTGGAGTAGGCAACCTTTCCCTTCACCAGGGGATCTTCCCAACTGAGGGCTCAAACCCAGGTCTCCCACATTGCAGCCTAATTCTTTAATAACTGAACCACAAGAGAAGCCCAAGAATACAGAAGTGGGTAGCCTGTCCCTTCTTCAGCAGATCTTCCTGACCCAGGAATCAAACTGGGGTCTCCATTACAGGTGAATTCTTTATCAACTTAGCATGAGGGAAGCCCAGTGGTCTTTATTTTATTGAAATAAATTCCTTCTATACCAACTTTGCTAAGAGCTTTTTTTTTATCATAAATGGATGTTTAATTTTGCTAAATGTTTTACAACATCTATTGAGATGATCACATTATTTTTATCCTGCATTTTATTCGTATACTATATATCGTACTGATTTATTTGCATATATTAAACCACCTTTATGTTCCTGGAAGAAATCCTACTTGCTCATGGTATATGATCCTTTTTATATATTGTTGAGTTCAGTTTGTTAATATTTTCTTAACAAATGAAATGTACATCAATATTTCTCAGAGATATTAACCTATAACTTTAATTTTTCAGTTTTAATTTTTGTAGTATCTGTCTGATTTTGGTTTCAGGATAATAGTGGCTTTATAGAATTAATTTGGAAGTGTTCCCACCTCTCCAGTTTTTGGAAATGGTTTAGGAAGTATAGGGATTAACACTTTTTGTATAGTTTGTAGAATTCCCCTGTGAAGTCATCTGGGACTGTACTGTTGTTTGTCGGGAGATTTTTGACTAGTGATTCAGTTTCAATCCTGGTGATCCATACTATTCAAATCTTTCTTCCTTATTCATTTTGGAAGAAAGAATTTTTGCATGTTTCCAGAAATTTATCTACTTCTTCTAGGTTTTCCAATTTGTTGGTATGGAACTAGTCATAATATTCACTTATAATTATTTATATTTCAGTGATATCAATTATAATTATTCTTTTATTTCATGTTTTGTTTATTTGTGTTGGTGGAGTATGTAATTTCCTTGGTTCTGTCTTACCCCAGTCAATATGTGAAATGCAGTCAAGTGTTACAGCTCAGTTACAGCTCAGAGTTTTATTCAGCAAGAGAAGGAAAGTACACCCTCATGAGTGCAGGTCGACCCCAAAGGAGAGGCCTTTATTTTTCAGGGCTCCAAAAAAAATCAGTCTTGGCCTCCTCTTTTATATGCTTGTCTACTCCTCCCTGAAGCCACCCTACGTAAACTGAGCTAGCCAGGAGTGTGTGTTTCACTTGAGGTTCTCACTGCAGCCCTCAGATTTTCTTTTGATCCATTTTTGAGGACTTTACCTTTTTTGTCTTTAGCCACTGCCATTTTGGACTCCTTCTTCCTATTCTAACTACCTCAACAGGCTTCAACAACATGTGAACCGTGAACTTCCAGATGTTCAGTCTGGTTTTAGAAAAGGCAGAGATTAAATTGCCAACATCTGCTGGATCATGGAAAAAGCAAGAGAGTTCCAGAAAAACATCTACTTCTGCTTTATTGACTATGCCTAAACCTTTGACTGTGTGGATCACAGTAATCTGAAAAATTCTTCAAGAGATGGGAATATCAGGCCACCTGACCTGCCTCTTGAGAAATCTGTATGCAGGTCAGGAAGCAACAGTTAGAACTGGACATGGAAGAACAGACTGGTTCCAAATAAGAAAAGGAGTACATCAAGGTTGTATATTGTCACCCTGCTTATTTAACTTCTATGAAGAGCACATCATGAGAAACACTGGGCAGGAAGAAACACAAGCTGGAATCAAGATTGCCAGGAGAAATATCAATAACCTCAGATATATAGATGACACCACCCTTATGGCAGAAAGTGAAGAGGAACTAAAACACCTCTTAATGAAAGTGAAAGAGGAGAGTGAACAAGCTGGCTTAAAGCTCAACATTCAGAAAACGAAGACCGTGGCATCCGGTCCCATCACTTCATGGCAAATAGATGGAGAAAGAGCATCAGACTTTATTTTTGGGGCTCCAAAATCACTGCAGGTGGTGACTACAGCCATGAAATTAAAAGACGCTTACTTTTTGGAAGACAAGTTATGACCAACCTAAAAAGCAGAGACATTACTTTGCCAACAAGGTCCGTGTAGTCAAAGCTATGGGTTTTCCACTGGTCATGTATAGATGTGAGAGCTGGACTATAAAGAAAGCTGAGTGCTGAAGAATTGATGCTTTTGAACTGTGGTGTTGGAGAAGACTCTTGAGAATCCCTCAGACTGCAAGGAGATCCAACCAGTCCATCCTATAGGAAATCTGTCCTGAATATTCACTGGAAGGACTGATGCTGAAGCTGAAATTTCAATACTTTGGCCACCTGATGGGAAGAGCTGACTCATTGGAAAAGACCCTGATGCTGGGAAAGATTGAAGGCTGGATGAGAAGGGGATGACAGAGGATGAAATGGTTGGATGTCATTATCAACTAAATGGACATGAGTTTGAGAGAACTCTTGGAGCTGATAATGGACAGGGTGACCTGTCATGCTGCAGTCCATGGGGTTGCAAAGAGTTGGACACGACTGAGTGACTGAACTGAAGTGAATTACCTAAAGTCCCCCCCTTAAAGAGATGGGATGCCCAATTTTGGGGGAGTAGGGGGCGGGAGGTCTCTCTGTGTAGTTCCAGCAGAGCTGTAATGGCGAGGGGACATTGGGCCTCCCCCTCTTGCAAGTCTCAAGCCTCAGGGTCCTTATATCAGTGTCCGTCTAAGGGTGAGTGATATTTTCTATGGTCGGCTGAAGTTTTATAGATTATTGTTGAACTGGCACTTCATGTTGTAGCTAGTAGAGCCAAAACGAGTTAGACAATGATACATGCAGCAATCATAAGCAGCATCAACATGGTGAAAACAAGGATTAGTAGAGGCATTAGCCAACTCCAAATTCCCCCTCTCCAGGAAAAAGATTCCCTCCAAAGAGATTGTAGCCACCCTGAGATCTCTTCAGCTTGTTCTTTGAGACCCCCATAGGCTCTGAATGGTTTTCTTGAGTACTGTGAGACTTTCTTTAACTTCAGTTCAGTTCAGTCGCTCAGTCATATTTGACACTTTGTGACCCCATGAACCACAGCACGCCAGGACTCCCTGTCCATTACCAACTCCCAGAGACCACCCAAACCCATGCACATTGGGTCTGTGATGCCATCCAACCATCTCATCCTCTGTCGTCCCCTTTTCTTCCTGCCCTCAATCTTTCCCAGCATCAGGGTCTTTTCAAATGAGTCAGCTCTTCGCATCAGGTGGCCAAACTACTGGAGTTTCAGCTTCAGCATCAGTCCTTCCAATGAACACTCAGGACTGATCTCTTTTAGGATGGACTAGTTGGATCTCTTTGCAGTACAAAGGACTCTCAAGAGCCTTCTCCAACACCACAGTTCAAAAGCATCAATTCTCCGGAGTTCAGCTTTCTTTATAGTCCACCTCTCACATCCATACATGAGCACTGGAAAAGCCATAGCCTTGACTATATGGACCTTTGTGGACAAAATAATGTCTCTGATTTTGAATATAGTCTCTAGGTTGGTCATAACTTAGCTGGAGGTGTTTACTCAGAAACAACACGTCTCACCCTAGATGGCTAAAGTTCCTCTTTATTTAGGGATCAGGAGATCTATCTCTTGTCTATTTTGGAGTACAATCCCTGCCAAGCTGTGTTGGCTAAATAGAGCTATCTGAGCAAGCTTATCTCCAAACACTTAATTTTGGGGGTGTTCATTAGAATGGCACTCACTTGTCCTGAATGGCATCTGAGATCCCTCAGAGCTCATAGGTGTATTGATTTTGGGGGTGTTCATTAGAATGGCAGTCATTTGTAGTCCTGAATAGGCATCTGACATCTCCCAGAGGCTCACAGGTATACTGAGTGTTCTCTTCTGTTTTATTCCATGGCTTGACCCATGAGTAGTGAATCCAGGAGTTCTGTCCTGGAACCTTTACTACTGTGGGGATAGAAGGTATTACAGGGTAGGGGCCCTTCCATGTGGGCTGGAATTGAGCCTTTGGGGATCCATCTTACCAGATTTTAATTAGGATGTGAGTCTCTAGAGCATAGAGTGGTGGCTCTTTAGAATTCTTAGGGTCCTGGTTGACATTCCACAAGAGTATATCTTTTTTTTTTTTTTTTTTTTTTTTTACCACCTGCTCAGACTTCTCAGTCTGGGTGGGAAAGCCTTCAATCCATCCTGTGAATGTATTTATCATGAGTAATAGATATTTGTGCCCTTGAAGAACTGGCGTCTGGGTGAAGTCCATCTGCCAGTCCTCTCTTGGGTTGGCCCCACTCCATTGGATGGGCTGGGCCAGCTGGGGTCTTTGAGCTCCTTAGGGGCTGTTTAATTGGCAAGTAGACAAGAGGAGACTATGAGACCTGCCTTATAGTCATCTGGAGGCCTGTTCCTCTGAAAAACCTTTCTAGTCATCTTTGGAGGGCCTTCTCCCTAAATGAGCAGTGGCCTTTAAGGAGTTAACCAGCTTCCACTGAGGTTCCCAGGCAGAAAAAAAGAGTCCCTCCTTTTGGAATCACCCCATATGATTCTCTTGAAAGCCTTAACTCTTAGCTTTTAGAGTCTCACGTTTAGTATACGAAGGAGTTTTTGGCTAATTAAATCTGCAGAACTAAGATGACCCCTATGAGGTCATTGTTCTGTAATGCTGCTCTCCTAGCTGCCTGATCAGCTGCTTGGTTCCCTTGTTCCACTTCTGGGCTCCCTTTTGGTGTCCTTTACAAGGGAGACTGAAACGTCAGTAGGCAGATGGACTGCCTCCAGGAGCCTAAGGATTTTGGCACCATATTTGACTGGGGACCCTCAGGTGGTCAACTGGCCTCTTTCTTTCCAAATAGCAGATGTGCATGTAGCACCAGAAAGGCATACTTGGAGTCAGTGTAAATGGCTACTCTTTTTCCTTTTCCCAGCTCTAGAACTTGAGTTAGGGCTATGAACTCAGCCAGTTGGGCTGAAGTACCTGGTGGCAAAGGGTTAGCCTCTATTTATCGTTTCAAAGTTGGAGACTACCACATATCCCAGCTCTACTTTTTCCATCCAAGACAAAGCTGTTTCCATCACTATAACAGACTTCCTCAGGATTGGTCAGAGGATCTTCTGACAATCCCTCTCAGGGTTTTGTCCAGTGGGCCAAAGTTTCTAGGCAAGAGTGAAAGGGGAGAGAGCCCTTGGGGGTAGGTAGGAGGATAGTTGGGTTAAGAACCTCACATAGGAGGGGATATAGTGAAGCCTGGATTTTCCACTAGCACTGTTTGATATCTGAGGACCCTTGAATCAGACATCCATAAATGTCCTCCCCCATTCAGGAGCTGTTTCACTTGGTGGCTGGTAAAAATAGTTAGTTTTCGCCCCAGAGAGAGTTTTAAAGCATCTTCTATCAGGAATGCAATAGCTGCAAGATGTTGAAGGCAGGGAATTTGGGATGTTGGGACAGAAATTTGTCCTTTAATATCATCTGTCCTTTATAAGAGTGTAAGTCTAGATTGGTAAACTTTGGAGGGCCTCTTTTAGACTTGACAGAAAGGCAGTGGGGTTTTTGTTGGATTCCTGAGTTATTAATGAGACCAGGCATGGTCCCAAAACTAATAGGCTTCCTTCTGTTTCCATGGGTCGGCGACCTTAGGGGTGAGTCTTCCTGAAGCTTTTCCTACCCAGTACTGTTGCATCCTGAACGTCGGGCATCTCTGGTCAGGGTGTAGATCCCCAGACAGGTTGAGGTGTGACAACCCCTGGAGATCTGATCCCCAGGCAGGGTGAGGCATGTCAGCCTTCCGAGAATTGGGCCCCTAGACATCTTGAGGCAGGCCGACCTCCTGGGACCTCTGGACTGGTGGGTTCCTGAGCAGATCGAGGTGTGATAACCTCCTGAGGACCATATCACTAGGCAAGTTGAGGCAGGTCGACCTCCTGGGATCCCCAGGCTGGAGCTGGATGTCTCCAAGGCTCCAGTGTGACTAGTGCTGGATAGGATTAAGCGGTTGTAATCTTAACTTATTGCCAGTTTGTCCACTGTGGATGGGAATAGATACCATGATGTAAAACAATCCAAGCCTGTGTCCTCAGACTGGGAACCTGGCAAAACAGCCATCAGAGCCATTGCTCTGAGGGAATGGAAATCACTGAGTTCTTCCTTCATACTCCATAAGAGCAGCTGAGGTTGTTTCCAATGGTTAATCTAAATGACACACCAAGAGGCGCCATGACAATTTCAGTTCAGTTCAGTTCAGTCGCTCAGTCGTGTCTGACTCTTTGCGACCCCATGAATCGTAGCACACCAGGCCTCCCTGTTCATTACCATCTCTCGGAGTTCACTCAGACTCACGTCCATCGAGTCCATGATGCCATCCAGTCATCTGATGCTCGGCCATCCCCTTCTCCTCCTGCCCCCAATCCCTCCCAGCATCAGAGTCTTTTCCAATGAGTCAACTCTTCGCATGAGGTGGCCAAAGTACTGGAGCTTCAGCTTTAGCATCATTCCTTCCAAAGAAATCCCAGGGCTGATCTCCTTCAGAATGGACTAGTTGGATCTCTTTGCAGTCCAAGGGACTCTCAAGAGTCATCTCCAACACCACAGTTCAAAAGCATCAATTCTTTGGTGCTCAGCCTTCTTCACAGTCCAACTCTCACATCCATACATGACCACAGGAAAAACCATAGCCATGACTAGACGGACCTTAGTTGGCAAAGTAATGTCTCTGCTTTTGAATATACTATCTAGGTTGGTCATAACTTTTCTTCCAAGGAGTAAGCATCTTTTAATTTCATGGCTGCAATCACCATCTGCAGTGATTTGGGAGCCTCCAAAAATAAAGTCTGACACTGTTTCCACTGTTTCTCCATCTATTTCCCATGAAGTGATGGGACCAGATGCCATGATCTTCGTTTTCTGAATGTTGAGCTTTAAGCAAGCTTTTTCACTCTCCTCTTTCACCTTCATCAAGAGGCCCTTTAGCTCCTCTTCACTTTCTGCCATAAGGATGGTGTCATCTGCATAGCTGAGGTTATTGATATTTCTCCCAGCTATCTTGATTCCAGCTTGTGTTTCTTCCAGTCCAGCGTTACTTATGATGTTCTCTTCATAGAAGTTAAATGAGCAGGGTGACAATATACAGCCTTGACGTGCTCCTTTTCCTATTTGGAACCAGTCTGTTCTTCCATGTCCAGTTCTAACTGTTGCTTCTTGACTTGCATACAGATTTCTCAAGAGGCAGGTTAGGTGGTCTGGTATTCCCATCTCTTTCAGAATTTTCCACAGTTTATTGTGATCCACACAGTCAAAGGCTTTGGCATAGTCAATAAAGCAGAAATAGATGTTTTTCTGGAACTCTCTTGCTTTTTCCATGATCCAGCAGATGTTGGCAATTTGATCTCTGGTTCCTCTGCCTTTTCTAAAACCAGTTTGAACATCAGGGAGTTCACGGTTCATGTATTGCTGAAGCCTGGCTTGGAGAATTTTGAGCATTACTTTACTAGCATGTGAGATGAGTGCAATTGTGGGGTAGTTTGAGCATTCTTTGGCATTGCCTTTCTTTGGAATTGGAATGAAAACTGACCTTTTCCAGTCCTGTGGCCACTGCTAAGTTTTCCAAATTTGCTGGCGTATTGAGTGCAGCACTTTCACAGCATCGTCTTTCAGGATTTGAAATAGCTCAACTGGAATTCCATCTCCTCCACTAGCTTTGTTCGTAGTGATGTTTTCTAAGGCCCACTTGACTTCACATTCCAAGATGTCTGGCTCTAGATTAGTAATCACATCATCATGATTATCTGGGTCGGGAAGATCTTTTTGTACAGTTCTTCCATGTATTCTTGCCACCTCTTCTTAATATCTTCTGCTTCTGTTAGGCCCAGACCATTTCTGTCCTTTATCGAGCCCATCTTTGCATGAAATATTCCCTTGGTATCTCTGATTTTCTTGAAGAGATCTCTAGTGTTTCCCATTCTGTTCTTTTCCTCTATTTCTTTGCATTGATAGCTGAAGAAGGCTTTCTTATCTCTTCTTGCTATTCTTTGTAACTCTGCATTCAGATGCTTATATCTTTCCTTTTCTCCTTTGCTTTTCACCTCTCTTCTTTTCATAGCTATTTGTAAAGCCTCCCCAGACAGCCATTTTGCTTTATTGCATTTCTTTTCCATGGGGATGGTCTTGATCCAAGGCACTATTAAAAGACCAAGGAGTGGGTGGTTCTCTAGTTGTTGGAATGATCCTCCCACTCATTAGCATATGAAATAACCCAGCTCACAAAAACTAACACACCACATCTCATCCCAGCTGCATACACCCTCTGTGATGGCCCACACTCTGTGGAATGTGTGTCTCTCTGAATCTGAACACATCTAACTCTTACCTATCACTGTGTATCTCACTGAGTTCTTTTTCAATAAGACATCAAGAACCTGAGCTTCATTAGGTCCTGAAACCAGGCATCATGGGTTTTGGCCAGGTTAAAATCCTCGTTGGACATGACTGAGTGACTAAACATAGCACAGAGTCCCTGCCACATGGATTTGAGTCCCAATCGGGTAAACAGTTTCAAACACAACTTTCAGAAAGGGAAAGATGATGGCCTGCCCAGTACTTTGTAAACAGTGGCATAGATGGAGAGAGGAACTGATGGACAGGAGGAAAAAGCAGTAGGAAAATCGTGCCAAGGAACCCCTTTCATAACTTGCTGGAAAAACTGCTAAATGCGTGACCTGTGTCTACAATTTTCATTGGCCTGGTCCTTGGCACAAAGGAGATTAAGGACAGCAGGACCCTCTCCCCCTTGGGCAAGGGTTACTAAGGCACAGCAGATGGTGGGGCCTTCAGGATACATTGGGGAGTAGCCACTGCCAGGGTTCCTCAGTTGCACCCACTGCTTCTCACCTGTCCACAAGAGGTTCGAGGAAACAAGAAACAGGAGATTGTAAAGGAATTAAGAATTTGTTAGCCGTTTGTCCTTCCAGCCATAGGGGCGAGGACCTCCTGCCTTAATCGGAGGTCTGGAATCTGAGACTGAGCTGCGTGAGGTTTCTGCCGAGTACCTTTCTTGCTGTCCTGGTTCCCAGCACGCTGGGCTTCTTGTCACTGCCGCAGCGCTGGGTTTCCTTCGCCTTCAGCGTCCACAGCATGAGCTTTCACCGAGTTGGGCTTCTGCTGTGCCTGGCACCTGCCTCACTGAGGCCAAGCTGAAGTTGTTTCAGCCAGGCTAAATCTGAGACACAGCCCCAGATATGTCCTGGGAGCATGTAATTTCCATGGCTCTGTCTTGGTAGAGCAAAGATTTGATATGGCGGGACAGTGTTACAGCTTGGTTACAGCTCAGAGTTTTATTCCACAAGCAAAGGAAAATACACCCTTGAGGTGTGAGGGTGGGCCACCCGCAAAGGAGAGGAGAGGTCTCAAATCAGTCTTGGCTTCCTCCATTTATATGTTTGTCTCCTCCCTGCTGGGCCTGCCCTATGTAAATTGGGCTAGCCAGGAGGGCTGTTTATTTTACGTGAGGTTCTCACTCTGGTCCTCTGATTTTCTTTTGTTCCATTTTCTTTTTTTTCCTTTCTTTGTCTTTTTAGCTACCACAATTTTGGACTCCTTTTGCCTATTTTAACTCCCTAAGCTTTGGATCCTTAATTTTTTTTCTTGATGAATCTGGCTAAATGTTGATCAATATTTTATCCTTCTATGAAACCATTTCTTGGTTTCATTAATCTTTTCTGTTGTTTTTCTTTTCATTTCTGTTTTATTTATCCCTTCTCTGGTCTTTATTATTTCCTTCATTATGTTGACTCTGGGTTTTATTTGTTGTTCTTCATCTAATATTCTTGTCTGGAAAATCCCATGGAGGGAGAAACCTGACAGGCAACAGTCCATGGGATCACAAAGAGTTGGGCACTGAGCAAATTTGTTTTATTTTATTTTCTTCTTTTCTTTATCTAATACCTCCAGACGTCAAGTTAGACTGTATATTTGAGTTTTTTCTACAAAATCATTTCTTAAGAGTTAGCTTTGTTGTATCCCATAAATCTTACAAAGTTGCGTTGTCATTTGTATTTGTCTTAATAATTTCCTCTTTGATTTCTTAGTTGACCCATTGGTTTCTTGGTAGCATGTTGTTGAATTTTCACATCTTTGTATTTTCCCCATTTTTATTCATAAAGTTGATTTTTAGTTTCATATTGTTGTGGTTAGAAGAGTTCTTGACTTAACTTTTATCTTTTGTAATTTGTTTGGACTTCTTTTGTGGCCAGCATATGATCTATTCTAGAGAAAGTTTCATGTGCAGTTTAAAAGAATGTGTATTCTTATGTTTTTGTATGGAAACCCATAAATTTCAATTAAATCCATCTGGCTTGTCATTTATGGCCACAATTTCCTTATTAAATTTCTGATCTTGATGATGTAAATAGGATGCTAAAATTCCCTATACTTAATTATGGGCTTCCCTGATAGCTCCATTGGCAAAGAATCCACCTGCAATGCAAAAGACCCCTGTTTGATTCCTGGGTTGGGAAGCTCTGCTGGAGAAGGGAAAGGCTACGCACTCCAGTGTTCTAGCCTGGAGAATTTCATGGACAGTATAGTCCATGGGGTCACAAAAGTGAGACACGACTGAGTGGCTTTCACTTTCATACTTCATTATGGCATTATTATCAATTTCTCCCTATATATTTCTTAATATTAGCTGTCCATATTTAGGTTCTTCCACTAATAGGTATATAACTAAAGGACTTGAAGACTGAATCCATTACAATGAACAAATGAACAAACAAACTTGAAAATGAATATTCATAGCACCCTTATTTATAAGTAGGGCTTCCTTGGTGGCTCACATGATAATAAATCTTCCTGCAATGTGGGAGACCTGAGTTCTATCTCTGGGGCAGGAAGATTCACTGGAGAAAGAACTGGCAACTCCCTCCATATCCTTGCCTGGAGAATCCCATGTTCAGAGGAACCTGGTTGGCTATAGTCCATGGATTCACAGACGTGGACATGACTTAGCAACTGACACACAAAAGGTAGAAACTACTCAAATGTCTGCCATCAACTGATCAGCAAATAAACAAAGTGTGATATATCCCTTCAATGGAATATTTATCAATCATCAAAGTGAATGAAGTATTGATACATGTAGCAATATGCGTGGATATTATGCAAAATTAAAAAGGCACAGAAGACCATGTGTTTTAGAGTTCCACTTATGTGAAATGCTCAGAATAGGTAAAATCATAGAGACACTGAGCAGATTAGTGGTTGCTAGGGGATTGAGAAAAGAGATACTTGAGAATGACTACAAATGGATATAGATTTTCTGTTTGAATGATAGAAGTGTTCTAGAATTAGATAGTGGGGTGATTACACAACCCTACAAATACTAAAAACCATTGGACTGTATGCTTTAAAATGGTGAATTTTATGGGATATGAATTATATCTCAAAAAACAATGACATTATGCATCTAGATAAAATCATCCATTGACATTAAAACTATTAGGTGAAAGGTTGATGAGGAATTTATAATATGTGAATCTATCTGACAGGCAGTGAACTTATTCAAAATTGGACTTTTAAAGTGCCTTCTGATATTATACAGTGGGAAGAACACACCATATAGATAGTATTCTTCCTAAACTATTGAACGTGGATTTATCAAGTCTATAAGATTGTAGGAAATATGAAGGCTAGATAAAAATATTAAATTATGTTTATGTCTCTCTCTATATATATATCACAAGAATATAAGAAATCAAGTCAAGAAGGTGGGAAATTCAATAAGAAAGCAATTCAATCTTTTTGATAAGCAAGTGTTTTGAAAAAAAAATGTAGGGAATGGTAATGCAAACTCAAGGAGACTTAAGACATAATAGACATAAAAATTTGAAAAAGAAAAAAGATATTTTTCCAAAAATTTAGGAAAATGTGCCTGTCGGATATTAGAAGATATTAAGATATTATTATACCCCTTAAAGTTCATAATTCATTAATACCATCTAACACTAAACCTGTATAACTTTGCATATTGTGATAACTGGCACTTGTGATTCATACTACTATTTCTTCTCTTTTGTGTATGTTTGAAAATTTCTCTGTAATACAAGTTTAAAAAACAGTAAGCCTAATATTCAGTGGCAATTGATCAGTTTTAATGAATCCACCTTCTGATCTACACTTGCTATGCTGGAGAAGGCAGTGTTAAGTCCATGAGATCTTAGGCCTTAGAATTAGAAAAACTTGTGTTTGAATATGGCTTTGCTATGTTTAACCACTATTATGTTGGACAAGTAATATACTTTTCTGGATCAATTTTCCTATTTATGAACAAGAATAATATTACCTACTTAATAGAGTTTTGGAGAAACACGTGCAATACATTTGACATAAAATAAATGTTCTATCAATGTCAATTATCTTAAAACTTGACACAAAGTAATCTCTATTGAATATAGACTCCTAAATAAATTAAAAAAGTAAAGCTAATTCTCATTAAAGGTCAATCAATGATTATTCCCTAACTCCTCATGAATCTCCCTAATGTATTAGGGAAACCAAAATAGGCCACTCATAATACATGAAAATAATTTGACCGTTTCTGATTTTTAAGGAGCTGCTTGATACAAGGTGTCCCTATTTTGAAAAAAATCATGAATACAAAAATGCCAAGAAGCTTATTCCTGAAGAAGAAGAAAAAACAAAACAAAACAAAACACCTGTTTTAAGATATTCAGCTCAGTTCAGTCACTCAGTTGTGTCTGACTCTTTGCATGAATTGCAGCACACCAGGCCTCCCTGTCCATCACCAACTCCAGGAGTTCACTCAAACCAATGTCCATAGAGTAGGTGATACCATCCAACCATCTCATCCCTTCTCCTCCAGCCTCCAATCCCTCCCAGCATCAGAGTCTTTTCCAATGAGTCAACTCTTCGAATGAGGTGGCCAAAGTACTGAAGTTTCAGCTTTAGCATCATTCCTTCCAAAGAACACCCAGGACAGATCTCCTTTAGAATGGACTGGTTGGATCTCCTTGCAGTCTAAGGGACTCTCAAGGGTCTTCTCCAACATCACAGTTTAAAAGCATCAATTCTTTGGTGATCAGCTTTCTTCACAGTCCAATGCTCATATCCATACCTGACTACTGGAAAAAATATAGCCCTGACTAGACGGACCTTTGTTGGCAAAGTAATGTCTCTGCTTTTGAATATGCTATCTAGGTTGGTCATAACTTTCATTCCAAGGAGTAAGTGTCTTTTAATTTCATGGCTGCAGTCACCACCTGCAGTGATTTTGGAGCCCCCCAAAATAAAGCCTGACACTGTTTCCCCATCTATTTCCCATGAAGTGATGGGACTGGATGCCATGATCTTCGTTTTCTGAATGTTGAGCTTTTTAAGCCAACTTTTTCACTCTCCTCTTTCACTTTCATCAAGAGGTGTTTTAGTTCCTCTTCACTTTCTGCCATAAGGGTGGTGTCATCTGCATATCTGAAGTTATTGATATTTCTCCCAGCAATCTTGATTCTAGCTTGTGATTCTTCCAGTCCAGCGTTTCTCATGATGTACTCTGCATAGAAGTTAAATAAGCAGGATGATAATATTCAGCCTTGATGTTCTCCTTTTCCTATTTGGAACCAGTCTGTTGTTCCATGTCCAGTTCTAACTATTGCTTCCTGACCTGCATATAGGTTTCTCAAGAGGCAGGTCAGGTGGTCTGGTATTTCCATCTCTTTCAGAACTTTCCATAGTTTATTGTGATCCACACAGTCAAAGGGTTTGGCATAGTCAATAAAGCTGAAATAGATGTTTTTCTGGAACTCTCTTGCTTATTTGATGTTGGAGGGAAAAAATAATGAAAGTCAAGGTATTCTAGCCATCAACAGTAAATTCAAGGTGAGATTTTGAAACTGTCTTACTTCATGAGATTAGCCATCTTAAAGCTAAATTCAAGACATTATACAGACATTTTCATAACCATTGTTACTTTACTTTAGCTTATGTGTCCCCAACGTTGAATCACTTATCCCTTCATTTCCAAGAGCCAGAAGCTATTCAAATAGCTTGTATTTCAAACCTATTAACCATTTCTGTGTATACAGATTGTTTTCTCATGAAGAGGGTAAAGTAACATGATCTCAAGATCTAAACTGTATAATCTCCTCTTCTTTATGATGTGCTGTTACCTTTCTCAATTGTTGTCACTTTATTTTCTTTGTAATCAATAACATATATGCTGCTGCTGCTGCTAAGTCACTTAAGTCGTGTCCGACTCTGTGTGACCGCATAGACGGCAGCCCACCAGGCTCTCCCGCAAGAACACTGAAGTGGGTTGTCATTTCCTTCTCTAATGCATGAAGGTGAAAAGTGAAAGTGAAGTCGCTCGGTCATATCCGACTCTTCATGACCCCACAGACTGCAGCCCACCAGGATCCTCCGTCCAAGGGATTCTCCAGGCAAGAGTACTAGAGTTGGGTGCCATTGCCTTAGTTTTTATATTTTTCAGGTCCTTATAGTTCTATTTTCATTTATTTTTACCTAATATAAAACTGATACATGTTCTTTTTATAATTTAAATCTATTAATATTTAATTAGAGGATAGTTGCTATAAAATGCTGTGTTGCTTTCTGCCATATATCAGCCATAGCTGTACATATGACTCTTCCTTCTTGAGCCTCCCCCAACCTCCATACATTCCACCCCTCTAGCTTGTCATACAGCACCAGATTTGAGCTTCCTGTGGCTTGGAGTAAATTTCCACGGGCTGTCTGACTTTACATAAGGTAATATATATGTCTCTATGCTACTCTCTCAGTCCATCCCTTCTGCTTCCCCTCACTGTGTCTCTTCTCTATGTCTACCTCTCCATTGCTGCCCAGCACATAGGCTCATTAGTACCAGCCTTCTAGATTCCATATATATGTGTTAATATATGATACTTACTTTCGCTTTCTGAGTTACATCATGCTATATAATAGGCTTCAGGTTCATCCACCTTCATAGAACTAACCCAAATGTGTTCCTTTTAATGGCTGCATAATATTCCATTGTATATATGTACCAAACTTCATCTATTCATCTGTTGATGGAAATATAGGTTGCTTCTTTGTCTTCAGTTCAGATCAGTTCAGTCGCTCAGTTGTGTCCAACTCTTTGCGACCCCATGAATCGCAACAGGCCAGGCCTCCCTGTCTATCACCAACTCCCGGAGTTCACTCAAACTCACATCCATCATGTTAGTGATGCCATCGGGCCATCTCATCCTCTGTCATCCTCTTCTCCTCCTGCCCCCAATCCCTCCCAGCATCAGAGTCTTTTCCAATGAGTCAACACTTCACATGAGGTGGCCAAAGTACTGGAGTTTCAGCTTTAGCATCATTCCTTTCAAAGAAACCCCAGGACTGATCTCCTTCAGAATGGACTGGTTGGATCTCCTTGCAGTCCAAGGGACTCTCAAGAGTCTTCTCCAAAACCATAGTTCAAAAGCATCAATTCTTCAGCGCTCAGCCTTCTTCACAGTCCAATTCTCACATCCATTCATGAGTACTGGAAAAAAAATAGCCCTGACTAGATGGACCTTAGTCAGCAAAGTAATGTCTCTGCTTTTTAATATGCTATCTAGGTTTGTCAAAACTTTTCTTCAGGGAGTGAGCGTCTTTTAATTTCATGGCTGCAGTCACAATCAGCAGTGATTTTGGAGCTCAAAAAGTAAAGTCTGCCACTGTTTCCAGTGTTTCCCCATCTATTTGCCGTGAACTGATGGGACCAGATGCCTTGATCTTTGTTTTCTGAATGTTGAGCTTTAAGCCAAATTTTTCACTCTCCTCTTTCACTTTCATCAAGAGGCTTATTAGTTCCTCTTCACTTTCTGTCATAAGGAGATGTTATCTGCATATCTGAGGTTATTGATATTTCTCCTGGCAATCTTGATTCCAGCTTGTGTTTCTTCCAGTCCAGCGTTTCTCATGATGTACTCTGCATATAAGTCAAATAAGCAGGGTGACAATATACAGCCTTGACGTACTCCTTTTCCTATTTGGAACCAGTCTGTTGTTCCATATCCAGTTCTAGCTGTTGCTTCCTGGCTTGCATACAGATTTCTCAAGAGGCAGGTTAGGTGGTCTGGTATTCCCATCTCTTTCAGAATTTTCCACAGTTTATTGTGATCCACACAGTCAAAGGCTTTGGCATAGTAAATAAAGCAGAAATAGATGGTTTTTTGGAACTTTCTCTCTTTTTCCATGATCCAGCAGATGTTGGCAACTTGACCTCTGGTTCCTCTGCCTTTTCTAAAACCAGCTTGAACATTAGGAAGTTCACAGTTCGCTAATTGCTGAAGCCTGGCTTGGAGAATTTTGAGCATTACTTTACTAGTGTGTGACATGAGTGCAATTGTGTGGTAGTTTGAGCACTCTTTGGCATTGCCTTTCTTTGAGATTGGAATGAAAACTGACCTTTTCCAGTCCTGTGGCCACTGCTGAGTTTTCCAAATTTGTTGGCATATTGAGTGCAGCACTTTCACAGCATCATCTTTCAGGATTTGAAATAGCTCAATTGGAATTCCATCACCTCCACTAGCTTTGTTTGTAGTGATGCTTTCTAAGGCCCACTTGACTTCACATTCCTGGATGTCTGGCTCTAGATGAGTGATCACATCTTTGTGATTATCTGGGTCGTGAAGATCCTTTTGTACAGTTCTTCAGTGTATTCTTGCCACCTCTTCTTAATATCTTCTGCTTCTGTTAGGTCCATACCATTTCTGTCCTTTATCGAGCCCATCTTTGCATGAAATGTTCCCTTGATATCTCTAATTTTCTTGAAAAGATCTCTAGTGTTTCCCATTCTGTTGTGTTCCTGTATTTCTTTACACTAATTGCTGAAGAAGGCTTTCTTATCTCTTCTTGCTATTCTTTGGAACTCTGCATTCAGATGCTTATATCTTTCCTTTTTTCCTTTGCTTTTCACTTCTCTTCACAGCTATTTGTAAGGCCTCCCCAGACAGCCATTTGCTTTTTTGCATTTCTTTTCCATGGAGTCTTGATCCCTGTCCCTGTACAATGTCACACACCTCATTTCATATTTAATCAGGCACTCTATCTATCAAATCTAGGCCCTTAAATCTATTTTTCACTTCCACTGTGTAATCATAAGGGATTTGATTTAGGTCATACCTGAATGGTCTAGCCGTTTTCCCTACTTTCTTCAATTTGAGTGTGAACTTGGTAATAAGGAGTTCATGATCTGAGACACAGTCAGCTCCTGGTCTTGTTTTTGTTGACTGTATAGAGCTTTCCATCTTTGGCTGCAAAGAATATAATCAATCTGATTTTGGTGTTGACCATCTGGTGATGTCCATGTATAGAGTCTTCTCTTGTGTTGTTGGAAGAGAGTGTTTGCTATGACCAGTGCATTTTCTTGGCAAAACTCTATTAGTCTTTGCCCTGCTTCATTCCGCATTCCAAGGCCAAATTAGCTTGTTACTCCAGGTGTTTCTTGACTTTCTACTTTTTGCATTCCAGCCCCCTATAATGAAAATGACATCTTTTTGTGTGTTAGTTCTAAAAGGTCTTGTAGGTCTTCATAGAACCTTTCAACTTCAACTTCTTCAGTGTTACTAGTTGGGGCATAGACTTGGATTACCATGATATTGAATAGTTTGCCTTGGAGATGAACAGAGATAATTCTATCGTTTTTGAGATTGCATCAAGTACTGCATTTTGGACTCTTTTATTGACTGTGATGGCTACTCCATTTCTTCTGATGGAGTCCTGCCTGCAGTAGTGGATATAATGGTCATCTGAGTTAAATTCACCCATTCCAGTTCATTTTAGTTTGCTGATTCCTAGAATGTCGATGTTCACCCTTGTCATCTCTTGCTTGACCACTTCCAATTTGCCTTGATTCATGGACCTGACATTCCAGGTTCCTATGCAATATTGCTCTTTATAGGACTGGACCTTGCTTATATCATCAGTCTCATCCACAGCTGGGTATTGGTTTTGTTTTGGCTCCATCCCTTAATTCTTTCTGGAGTTATTTCTCCACTGATCTCCAGTAGCATATTTGGGCACCTCCTGACCCGGGGAGTACCTCTTTCAGTATCCTATCATTTTGCCTTTTCATAGTGTTCATGGAGTTCTCAAGGCAAGAATACTGAAGTGGCTTGCCATTCCCTTCTCCAGTGGACCACATTCTGTCAGACCTCTCCACCATGACCCACTGTCTTGGGTTGCCCCGTGGGCATGGCTTAGTTTCACTGAGCTAGACAAGGCTGTGGTCCTAGTGTGATTAGATTGACTAGTTTTCTGTGAGTATGCTTTCGGTGTGTCTGTCTCTGATGCCCTCTTGCAACACCTACCATCTTACTTAGGTTTCTGTTACCTTGGGTGTAGGGTATCTCTTTACGGCTGCTCCAGCAAAGCACAGCTGCTGCACCTTACCTTGTATCAGGGGTATCTCCTCACCTCCACCGTTCCTGACCTTCAATGTGGGGTTCCTCTAGGCCTTCTTGAGCGCATGCAGCCACCACTCCTTGGACGTGGGGTTGCTCCTCCCGGCCGCTGCCCCTGACCTTGGATGCGAGGTAGCTCTTCTCGGCTGTTCCTACGCTGTTGCAGCCTGGCACTGTAGGCTGCTGCCCCTGACCTCAGACATGGGGTAGCTCCTCTATGCCATGGTTAGTGTGCCGGCCGCAGCCACCTGTGCTTGTAAATAGTTGCTGCAGCAAACACTGGGGAATGTGTCTTTTTCATATTCTTTATGAAGAAACACCCAGAGTCTCTGAAAATCTCCTATGTACATATTCTATCTTTGCATATTTGAAAGTTATGAGTAAATATTACTCAGCTCACCAACTTTGAATGTAAATTAATTTAAACATTTTATTAGTCCTTATTCTGAGCCTGAAATTACTTAGTAATATAACATTAAATATATTTAAATTAAAGAATTTGAATTTAATGTAGTCTATATTAAATGTACACTTTTCTGCTTATTTTTAAATTAGTAGGAGCAAATAGTAAAAAGTGGAAATGAAATAAAACAATTTATACTAAAACAACAAAAAAGTAGAATGAAAGCTACCTTTCCCTTATCAACTTACCAATCTTTTCAATCAGAAATGTGTATATTATTTTAAAACACTCTCTGTATTATTGTGCCACCTTCTTTCCAGTTAACAACGTATTTTAATGACATTTCCAAATCAGGAGAAATAGTTTTGAGTCATTTGTCTTAAAGAATACACAGTATTTCAATTTAAAACTGTACCAAGATTAATTTTAATTACCTTATTTAGATAATTTGTTTTTATTTATAGATTGATGATATTGAAAATAATGCTGTGGTAAATATCCTTACATTTGGATCATGGGAAAGTACTGCAGCTTCTTAGCGAGTAGGATTGCTAGTGTAACTGGTACATTTACATATGTATCAGTTTCTGAAATATTTGCATTAATTAACAATGATAGCAAAAGAATACTTATTTCTAATTTTTTCAAATCCTTTGTTTTTACCAAATGTATGCAAGTTTCTACTCCAATGGGTAAAACATAACAGTTTGCAATTTTATTTCTCTTATTTTTCAGGTTATGTGTGATACACAGCATTTTCAAACATTTGGGAGATTTCATTTTGTTTAATTTTGTTTTATTTCATATTCTTGTGTCAAGCTATTGATATCTTTTCCCCAATTTTTCCTTTTTACAATTGATTTATATAAGACAAATTTGAAGAGATTAGCCTTTTGTCTCTAGGAGATATTGCAATTATTTCCTCAAGACTCCCATTTCAGTATTGAATTTATTTATGATATTTTTTCATATTTGAAGTCTATTTTTGCTTTTAAAAATGTTTTCTATTTTGTTGTGTCCAAGCTTTTCATTTTTCCTAATTTATTAAAACTATTAGGTTCTATGTAGAATAAATGACTTTTCTCTTGAATGATTTTTTTAAAATTAAAAGTTCTGTTATATTTAATTCTTTTACTTTTATGGCTTCATTTTAATGTTTTTTTCCAGATGTTCTTCATTACAATATATTTTAAAACGCTGCCATATTAATTTTGGTGCTTTTCTACCTTTTTAAAAAAAAAAAATTCCAAGGAAGTAAGTATTTTCTTTAAATTGCTTTAATGTGTTTATATTTATTTTACTGTTTGGTATTCTATTCAGTATATTCTTTCATTTAGCTATATGTCTGTTTTGTACAGATATTGAGAGTTAGCTGTTGTAATCACTAGGACTTTAGAAAAATGTTTAATATTTGCTAATTCTTGTTTGTTTGCATTGCCTTTCTTTTGTGTATTTTGCTTGATTTTTCTATCATGCTTGTATTTTCAGAGAAGCTTTCTTGTTTGTTTGCATTGCCTTTCTTTTGTGTATTTTGCTTGATTTTTCTATCATGCTTGTATTTTCAGAGAAGCTAAACCAAGAGTCTATAAATTTGAGACAAAACTTGGAATATAATATATAATATAACATAACATATTATATATAATATAAGGCAGCCCTCGATTTTGTGACCAGATTTACAAAGAGAAGAAAGCCCATTCAGGTGAGTCTCAAATTCATAATTGTTTTTAAGATAGAGGCATTTTTCTGATTTGTAAATGGCTTGGGCCATAGGCTAAACATATGAAAAGAAAGCAGGGGTTGCTAAGAGGTAAGAACTCAAGCAAAATGGCTTTGGGAGCCTCATGAGGCTGGGGCAAGAAATATTTAAGTGGGAAGTCATTTCAGGGGGAAAACAAAACAAAAACAAAACCAGAAAAACTCCTATTAGCTGCAGACTCTATTGGTAGGATGAGCCATTTTTAGCAAAAGGCTTCAGGTTCAGATGCCACTGCCTAGCAAGGGCAGATGAGGTTCCAAGTGAGCGGCACAACTGTTCTTTCTTCCACTTCTTCTTTCAAAGCAACCCCATACGTGGCGTACTGCCAGGATGCTCTTGACTACTTCTTGGTTTTACTGAACTCTTTAGTAATAAGAGGACAATTTATTAGTCACTGGTGAGTTCCTTTGAACTGATCCCACCGACACCATATTTTGCAGATAGTCTTTTGTTTTTCATATTATAAAGTCGGCCCTATTCCCTAATTTTGTACTGATACTGTTCCCTCTGCCCCCCTCCCCCATTTATCTTTATCTTTTGTTGATTCTTTACTGTTGGGATACATCTGTGGTAGCTGGTATTTCACATCCATCTTTTCTGCATACTATCATCACATTATTTGTGGAATATTTCCCATAATGTCTAAAATGCTTCTTAAATTTGAAGCATTTTGAATTTGAATTTTCTACTTCATCTTATTAAAACAACCTTTTTTTCCTCATAAGTGCAATTTTAGAAAAAATGTAATAATAATTAAGAAAGTATTTGGTTTTTTACTCTTTCTGATAATTATGAGGCAGCTAATTAAAGATAAATTTTGTATTATGTGTCAAAATCTGTGAAGGGTCTAAGACTTTACCCTACTTGCAAGGTTACAAGTCAGCCTTCCACACTTTCAAGGGTACTAGCAGAGGACATAAGAAACGTCATTCACAAACATTAGACAGTTCGGCTCATGACACGGCATGAGACAGCAGCATCAGATGTACGCTGTTCTTCTTGCCGTCCACCCTCCCTAATGGCAATGCAGAGACATCAGGCAGATGTTGCACACAGTGGGTTTGTCCCATTTTTAAAGAATCTCAAGCCTAGGAAATCCTACTCTTTACACGGAGGGACAACCATACTGCCCTTTGCCTCAGAAGATTTTATCTCTAACTTGCAAGGGTGTCTAAATTATATATGCATCTTATAAATATAGTCCAGAGGAAAAAGAGTGATTACTAATGTTATCTTCTTATTCATAAGATATGCATATTTCATAAAATATGAAAGAACCATAAATTACCTCCCAACATGAAACAAAACCAAAAATGAACGCACACACACACACCCCTAACTGTTTAAAGGTATCAGAAGCTATTATCCTAGACAGAGCATAGAAAACAAGACCCCTTTACTTGGGAGTGGGAGAGAAACTTAAAGAGAGATTACACTATACGCTGGACATACAATTTAAGTTTTCTCAACTGTTGCAGATTGATCAAAATAAAAACTATCTACTCTGTATCTAAGAAAGCACAAGTAGAAAACAAAGGTGTACCTGAAAGCACGTTTCTCTAACCTGACTTTTTGCTAATTGGTCAGTTTACTTAAACTGGAAGAATTTTACATAATCAGAATTTCCCGACTGACCATTCACATATCCTCCTTCTATCTTGAAAAATGATGATCACCCAACCTGGAAAGCATATGTACTGGGAAATGATTGCATGAATGCATGTTCAATCACTTCAGTCGTGTCTGATGCTTTATGACCCTATGGACTGTATGTAACCCAGCCATCTCCTCACTCCATGGGATTCTCCAGGCAAGAGTACTGGAACGGGGTTCCTATTTCCTCTTCCAGGGGATCTTCCCATACCAGGGATCAAACCCACAGCTCCTGCAGCTCCTGCACTACTGGTGTATTCTTTACAACGGAGCCACCTGGGAATCCCAGGAGCCTGGTACTTGGGGTCATATTCAGGCATGTGTACCTATTAGGTGAGCTTTGATCCACCCACGTGCCTTCAGCTTTCCATGCCATTATTATTATTTTCACTTGAAAATAAATATACTTTTATTTACTTAATGGGCTACCCTGGTAGCTCAATCGGTAACGAATCTGCCTGCAGTGCAGGAGACCCGGTTTAGATCCCTGCTTCAGGAAGATTCCCTGGAGAAGGAAATGGCAAACCACTCCAGTATTCTTGTCTAGAAAGTCCCATGGACAGATGGGCCTGGGTGACCACAGTCCATGGGGTTGGAAGAGTCATACAGACTTAGTGACTAAACCACTTATTTACCTTTCACAATTGTTAGGATGATTAAATAATTTAATAGAGAAAAGTCTTTAGTACTGAATACATAGAAAAGCTCATTAATAAGCTGTCATTATTATCAGGAAAAATAAAGAAAGAAGTATAACCATTGTGTAGATAGGCCTGGCAATTTAATTTAATCAAATCTGTTAGGAAACAAAGAGCTAGATTACAAAGCAAATATATTATTCTAAATGTTGATTTCTTCTAGTAAATATTAGATATCCAAGTGAAATAAAATAGCCATAGAGTTTGAGAGTTATCATTGGTTATATAATGACTGTATACTAAATAATATGCAATTTATATATGAATATAATATAGTATTCAATGGACATGAGTTTGACTAAAATCTGGGAGTTGGTGATGGACAGGGAGGCCTGGCCTGTTGCAGTCTATGGGGTCACAAAGAGTGGGACATGACTGAGTGACTGAACTGAACTGAACTGATAATATAATACATATTCAGATATTTCTAAAAAATCATATGTACTTCTCATAAATGGGTGAAAGGGATAAAACTCCCTAAAGAACATACTCAAACTCTTATGAAATAATCAAAATGAAAGACTCAGAATTATTTGAAAATCATGCTGTTTCATGTGAAAATATTAAATTAATTAATTACATCATAGGTAGAAATGTACTCTAAATTTTCAAGAGTAATATATAATATGTAGCAATAGAAAGAAAACAAAGGAAGAGGCAAAAATCAGCTTACAAAATTGTAATCAACCAATCTATAATGAAATGAAAGATTAATGAGATCTTTTAGTTTGAAAACCATACTCAAATGCTCACATATTACAAATTACTCAATATAAGCAAAGGTAAGCCTGGAAAATGTAAACATAAAATGAGAAGATATTTTAGTGTCAATATAAAATATGCAATAGAAAGTAATAGTATAGCTGAAAATTAATGTTATTTTTTTACTGAAAAAGTGTTCAACATGTAATGGAAAAGTCTATTCAGTTTCAGTTTATATAAACATATATCGCTAATTACAGTGAAAAAGTAGAATAAAAACACAGTTGAGTTTTCTAAACATTTTTCTCATTTTGAACATATCAGATTCAGGAATAAATAAAAACGTGGAGAATGAAAGCATTTCAATTGATGTGAAAATTCATATCATATAAATAACTTTATTAAAACCCATGTAATAATTATAAATGTTACCATGTGTAAGAAAAGTTTAAGTGGTGGTAAGTTTAGAATAAGTGTTTGACAAGGATATAGGCAAAACTGTAACATATTCTACTAATAAATATGTGAATGGATCAAATTTTGTGGAGTAGAAATAGGATCATGGTAATATATGTGTATATATTTACCCTTATCAGAGTTATTTTCAAAGCATGCACCATTTAACCAGAAAATATTACCTTTAGGAGTTCACTCTTAATGTAAAAACTGAAAAGTACATAAAAACTTAGATACAAGGATAATTATGACTACAAATTTATAATAGCAGCAAATTACTCCAGAAGCAGTCTATGTCAACCTATGTGTATTTCTTAAATAACTCTCATATACTTTTCATAATGCAGCCCAGATAAAGAAAGTGAACAGTCAATACCTATTTGAACATGCAAAAGAGAAAATATCTGTCATTGGTGCCTTTATTTTTTATATTTAAAATTGTGACTTAAATTGAATAGCTTTCAACAGAGATGGAATTTTAAAATAAACAGCTATTTGAGGTGTATTAGAATATAGCATTGACATGTCTTACTTGGGAAAAATAGTTTCAACCTTATTTCAATCAGCTGTACATATTTAAATTACACATATTTTCCCTGAGCATTCCAGTTCTTTAAACTTTTTCTCAGAGTGATATTTGAATAAATTTATACAGATACACATACAAGGATAGCCTCTGAGCAATATGTAATAGTTTACCTGAGAAGCTGAGCACCGAAGAACTGATGCTTTTGAGCTGTGGCGTTGGAAAAGACTCTTGAGAGTGCCTTGGACTGCAAGGAGATCCCACCAGTCCATTCTGAAGGAGATCAACCCTGGGATTTCTTTGGATGGAATGATGCTAAAACTGAAACTCCAGTACTCTGGCCACCTCATGCGAAGAACTGACTCATTGGAAAAGACTCTGATGCTGGGAGGGATTGGGAGCAGGAGGAGAAGGGGACGACAGAGGATGAGATGGCTGGATGGCATCACCGACTCAATAGACATGAGTTTGTGTGAACTCTGGGAGTTGGTGATGGACAGAAAGGCCTGGCGTGCTTCGATTCATGGGGTGGCAAAGAGTCGGACACGACTGAGCGACTGAACTGAATTGAACTGAATAGGACTATCAAATAAGTTTTGGTTTAGTATCATTTTATATCCTATACTTAAAAAATCTATGATGCATTTTAAAATTCACACCTATATAGAACCATCTGAATTAGTATATACTTAGCATCAAATTCATATGATTTTAGCTCCATATTTAGTCAATAAATGAAAAACGTGCTGGTAAATAGTATCAACAGTGTCATATTTGAGAGAGAAGGAGAATGAAAAAGAAAGGAGGACAGGAGGAAGGCGGAATTAGTAAGCCTGTATACGAAAACATCAGTCATGTGTCCTTTGATATAGGATCTGTAGAGATCTTTCCTTTCTATCTAAAGTGAAAAATGGAAGACATTTTTACATATTGCCTTATCTATAAAACAGTTATTTTATACTATTTTATAGTAAAATGGTATAAAATAATAATATTTTATTTTTATTTTTCTGTGAAACATATATTATTTTAATTTAAAAAATTTTAAAGAGAAAATAAAAGCATCTTACATGACTTCAAAGCATATTGTATATTTTTATTATTTTCTAATTGATGTGCAATAAGAAAATATCTTTGTCATTTAACAAATCAAGGTACTGTGAACTATTTTTTAGAAATGTATTACCGAGGGTAAAATTATGTTTCAACATAAAATTTTTCCCAATGATTTTTTGATACTTCTTCTTAGTTCTCAATAGAATACAATATTTATCTTATAAGGAATGGAAGGCATATCACTGCAGCAATAGGGTATTATACAAGATGCACTTTCTCCTATTCCCCTTTTTCCAGGCATTAATATTTTTAATACTGCTAATAATTTAACATTGTAAATGACACCACCGATTTCAAAAGTAATAATTAAAAGATGAATCTCAAAGGAACTGGATGTGTAGAAAATTAATGTAAGTCACTGCCATGTATTTGTACCATTTGTCCCATTAGGCCTTATGATCTTGAGCATATATATGAACAAAATGTATTTGATTAGAAAAACCATTACCCCTCCTGAATGTAGTTATATCAGTTCTTCTGTAGTTTATTTCATGTACATATATGGAAAATTTTGGTATGAAAAGGAAACATCCTAAAGTACTAACCTATGGTGATAATACATTTTATGGAACAGTGTTATAATGTGATTTGTAATTATGGGCAGATCATTACTTGTCATAGTCTCTGAATGAAGAAACCAAACTATGGTGAATTTGGCACTTTTACCCCCAAATTCCACAAATAGTTATTCTTATCTCTAGCTGAAATAACATTTCATAAAATATCCAGTACTTTAATTCTACTTATTTTGGAAAACTTCATCATCATCATTATTATATATTTATCTTTAATGTACTTTATAGGAAATTATGTCATATATGGTAGAACTTATATGTAAATTTTGAAAAGGAAATATAACATAAATAATAACAATAGACTGGTTCCAAATAGGAAAAGGAGTATGTCAAGGCTGGATATTATCACCCTGCTTATTTAACTTATATGCAGAGTACATCATGAGAAACACTGGGCTGGATGAAGCACAATCTGGAATCAAGATTGCTGGGAGGAATATCAATAATCTCAGAGATGCAGATGACATCACCCTTATGGTATAAAGTGAAGAGGAACTAAAAAGCCTCTTGGTGAAAGAGAAGAGTGGAAAATGTTGGCTTAAACTCCACATTCAGAAAACGAAGATCATGGCATCTGGTCCCATCACTTCATGGGAAATAAATGGGGAAACAGTGGAAACAGTGTCAGATTTTATTTTGGGGGCTCCAAAATCATTGTGGATGGTGATTTCAGCCATGAAATTAAAAGACCCTTATTCCTTGGAAGGAAAGTTATGACCAACCTAGATGGTATATTAAAAAGTGGAGACATTACTTTGCCAACAAAGGTCCGTCTAGTCAATGCTATGGTTTTTTCAGTGGTCACGTATGGATGTGAGAGTTGAACTGTGAAGAAAGCTGAGCACCAACAAAATTGCTGCTTTTGAACTATGGTGTTGGAGAAGACTCTTGAGAGTCCCTTAGACTGCAAGGAAGTCCAACCAGTCCATCCTAAAGGAGATTAGTCCTGGGTGTTCACTGGAAGGACTGATGTTGAAGCTGAAACTCCAATAATTTGGCCACTTCATGCGAAGAGTTGACTCATTGGAAAAGACCCTGATGCTGGGAGGAATTGGAGGGAGGAGGAGAAGGGGACAACAAAGGATGAGATGGCTGGATAGCATCACCGATTCCATGGACACGAGTTTGAGTAAACTCCAGGAGTTGGTGATGGACAGGGAGGCCTGTTGTGCTGCAGTTCATGGGGTCGCAAAGAGTCAGACATGACTAAACAAGTGAACTGAAATGAACTGAACAGAACAGAACATAAATAATATATAATTATTAAGTTGAGATAGTATAGTCGTTTAGTCTCTAAATCATGCCTGACTCTTAGCAACTCCATGGTCTGTACCAAAACAGGCTCCTGCATCCATGGAATCCTCCAGGCAAGAAAACTGGAGTGGATTGTCATTTCCTTCTCCATGAGATAGGATATTGGTTATTAAAATAGATATCAGTTCAGTTCAGTTGCTCAGTTGTGTCCGATAAACATGTTATAACTTCCTATCCAATTGTCCAGATACAGTCACTTCAAAGAACCACAACCATGAAACTCCACACACTTTCATAAGAAGAGAGAAACTTGAAAATATGGGCATAGAAGTATTAAAATGCAAATAAAAATGAGCCAAAATAACAATATCATTTTACATAATTAAAAATAGAATTTAAGAAGAAAGGGATCAAAAGAGCTGAGAATAATGGAAAGATCTTTTTAATTTTAGAGTCATAGTAGTTTTGTAGTTTAAACTGCTACTTTGGCAATAGAAATAGTACTAGATTCGTCCAACCTTGTCCAGTTAAGAACCCCACTTGGTCTCAGTATTTTTTATCTATAAAAGTATCACAGCTCCATCTCCATTGCAAATTTGAGATAAATGAGTTAATCTGACAAAAAATCTCACAGAATCGCAGTTGACATATATTGAGCAGTATGGATAAACTTTTACAATAATAATTGTGTTTATGTGCAATCACAAAGTCATGTCTGACTCTTTGTGACCCCATGGACTGCAGCATGCCAGGATCTTCTCTCCTCCACAATATTCTAGAGTTTGCTCAAATTCATGTCCATTGAGTAGGTGCTGGTGTATAACCATCTAACCCTCTGCTGCCCCCTTCACCTTTTGCCTTCAAACTTTCCCAGCATCATAGCCTTTTCCAATGAGTCTAGTCCTCACATCAAGTGGCCAAAGTATTGGTTCTTCAGCTTCAGCAACAGTCCTTCCAATGAATATTTAGGGTTGATTTCCTTTAGGATGGACTGGTTTGATCTCCTTCCAGTCCATGGGACTCTCAGGACTCTTCTCCAACACCACAGTTCAAAAGTATCAGTTCTTCAGCACTCAGGCTTGTTCATGGCCCAACTCTCACATCCATACATGACTGCTGGAAAAAATATAGCTTGGACTAAATGGACCTTTGTGAGCAAAGTGATATCTTTACTTTTTAATACACTGTCTAGGTTTGCCATAGCTTTCCTATCAAGGAGTAAACATCTTTTAATTTCATGGCTGCAGTCACCATCCACAGAGATTTTGGATACCAAGAAAATAAAATCTGTCACTGCTTATCTTCCCCCCATCTGTTTACCATTTTTTTTTTGCATTTTATTTTTTTAATTAAATTTATTTATTTTTTTAATTACAATACTGTATTTGTTTTGCCATACATTGACACGAATCAGCCATAGGTGAACACAATTGCCCAATGCCGAAGCCCCCTCCCACCTCCCACCCCACATCCTCTACCTGAATCATCCTGTGCATCAGCCCCATGCATCCTGCATCCTACACCAAACATAGATTAGCGCTTCGTTTCTTACAGGAAAATACAGATGCTTCACTGCCATTCTCCCAAACCATCCCACCCTTTCCCTCTCCCTCAGAGTCCAAAAGTCCACTCTATACGTCTGTGTCTCTTGTTGTCTCACATATAGGGTCATCATTACTGTCTTCTAAATTCCATATATATGTGTCAGTATACTGTATTGGTGTTTTTCTTTCTGGCTTACTTCACTCTGTATAATCGGTTCCAATTTCATCCATCTCATTAGAACTGAGTCAAATTTATTCTTTTTAAGGGCTGAGTAGTATTCCATAGTGTATATGAACCACAGCTTTCTTATCCATTCATCTGCTGATGGACATCTAGGTTGCTTCCATGTCCTGGCTATTATAAACAGCGCTGCAATGAACATTGGGGTACATGTGTCTCTTTCAATTCTGGTTTCCTCAGTGTGTATGCCCAGCAGTGGGATTGCTGGGTCATAAGGCAGTTCTATTTGCAATTTTTTAAGGAATCTCCACACTGTTTTCCATAATGGCTGTACTACTTTGCATTCCCACCAGCAGTGTAAGAGGGTTCCCTTTTCTCCACACCCTCTCCAGCATTTATTGCTTGTAGACTTTTGGATCACAGCCATTCTGACTGGATGATGGGACCAGTCCCATGACCTTAGTTTTTTTTTTTTTTTTTTTTTTTTTTGAATGTTGACTTTCAAGGCAACTTTTGAACTCTCCTGTTCACTTTCATCAAGAAGCTCTTTAGTTCCTCTTCACTTTCTTCCACTAGAGTGGTATCATCTGCACATATGAGGTTGTTGATGTTTTTCCCGGCTACCTTGATTCTAGATTGTGATTGATTCAACCTGGCATTTCAAATGATATACATTGCATAACTAAAGTGGACTGCAATGGGTGAATTTAACTCAGATGGCTATTATACCCATTACTGTGGGCAAGAATCCGTTAGACAAAATGAAGTAGCCATCATAGTCAACAAGAGTCCAAAATGGAGTACTTGGATGCAATATCAAAAATGACAGAATGTTCTCTTTTCATTTCCAAGGCAAAGAAGTCAATATTATGGTAAGCCAAGCCTATGCCCTGACCAGTAATGCTGAAGAAGCTGAAGTTGAAAGGTTCCATGAAGACCTACAAGACCTTTTAGAACTAACACCCACAAAAGATATCCTTTTCATTATAGGGGACTGGAATGCAAAAGTAGGGAGTCAAGAAACACTTAGCATAACAGACAAATTTGGTCTTGGATTACAGAATGAAGTAGGACAAAGCCTAATAGAATTTTACCAAGAGAATGCACTGGTCATAACCAAGCATCATTTTCCAACAACACAAGAGAAGATTCTACACATGGACATCACCAGCTGGTCAACACTGGAATCAGTTTGATTATATTCTTTGCAGCCAAAGTTGGAGAAGCTCTATGCAGTCATCAAAAACAAGAGCAGGAGCTGACTGTGACTCAGATCATGGACTCCTTATTTCCAAAATCAGACTGAAATTGAAGAAAATGGAGAAAACCACTAGACCATTCAGGTATGACCTAAAGCAAATCTCTTATGGTTATACAGTGGAAGTTAGAAATAGATTTAATTTAAGGGGCCAGTTCTGATAGTGCCTGATGAACTATGGATGGGGGTTTGTGACACTGTAGAGGAGACAGTGATCAAGACCATCGCCAAGAAAAAGAAATGCCAAAAAAAAAAAAAAAGGCTATCTGAGGAAGCCTTGCAAATAACCATGAAAAGAAGAGAAGTGAAAAGCAAATGTGAAAAGGAAAGCTGTACACATTTGAATTCAGAGTTCCAAAGAATAGCAAGGAGAGATAAGAAAGACTTCCTCAGGGATCAGTGCAAAGAAATGGAAGAAAATAATAGAATGGGAAATGTTAGCGATCTCTTCAAGAAAATTAGAGATAACAAGGGAACTTTTCATGCAAAGATGGGCTCAATAAAGAACAGAAATTTTATAGACACACAGAAGCAGAAGATATTAAGAAGGGTGGCAAGAATACACAGAAGAACTATACAAAAAAGATCTTCATGACCCAGATAATCATGATGGTATTATCACTCACCTAGAGCCAGACATCCTGGACTGTGAAGTCAAGTGTGCCTCAGGAAACATCACTACGAACAAAGCTAGTGGAGGTGATGGAATTCCAGTTGCAAATCCTAAAAGATGAAGCTGTGAAAATGTTGCACTCAATATGCCAGCAAATTTATAATACTCAGCAGTGGCCACCGGACTGGAAAAGATCAGTTTCATTCTAATCCCAAAGAAGGGCAATGCCAAAGTATGTTCAGTCTACTGCACAGTTGTACTCATTTCCTGCCAGTGAGGTGATGCTCAAAATCCTTCATGATAACCTTTAGTGGTATGTGAGCCTAAAACTTCTAGATTTTCAAGCTTGATAAAGAAACCAGAGAACTAACTGCCAACATACACTGGATCACAGAAAAAAACAAGGAAATTAAATGAAAAATCTACTTCTGCTTCATTGATTGTGGATCACAACGAACTGTGGAAAATTCTTAAAGGAATGGGAATAACAGACCACCTGACCTGCCTCCTGAGAAACCTGTATGCAGGTAAAGAAGCGACAGTTAGAACTGCACATGGGACAACAGATTGGTTCTAAATAGGAAAAGGCATACGTCAAGGCTGTATATTGTCACCCTGCTTGTTTAACTTATATGTAGAGTACATCATGAGAAACGCTGGACTGGATGAAGCAGATGCTGGAATCAAGATTACTGGGAGAAATATCAATAACCTCAGATATGCAGAAGACACTTCCCCTCTGGCAGAAAGTGAAGAAGAACTAAGGAGCCTCTTGAGGAAAGTGAAAGAGGAGAGTGAAAAAGCTGGCTAAAAGCAACATTCAGGAAACTAAAATCATGGCATCTAGTTCCATCACTTCACGGCAAATAGATGGGGAAACAGTGGAAACATTGGCAGACTTTATTTATCTATTTTTTTGGCTCCCAAATCACTGCAGATGATGACTGCAGCCATGAAATTAAAGATGCTCTCTCCTTCGAAGAAAAGTTATGACCAACCTAGCTGCTGCTGCTGCTGCTGCTGCTAAGTTGCTTCAGTCATGTCCGACTCTGTGCGACCCCATAGACGGCAGCCCATGAGGCTCCTCCGTTCCTGGGCTTCTCCAGGCAATAACACTGGAGTGGGTTGCCATTTCCTTCTCCAATTCATGAAAGTGATAAATGAAGGTGAAAGTGAAGTCGCTCAGTCATGTCTGACTCTTAGCGACTCCATGGACTGCAGCTCAGCAGGCTCCTCCATCCATGGGATTTTCCAGACAAGAGTGCTGGAGTGAGGTGCCATTGCCTTCTCCAACCTAGACAGCATATTAAACAGCAGAGACATCACTTTAGGAACAAAGGTCTGTCTAGTCAAGGCTATGGTTTTTCCAGTAGTCATGTGTGCATGTGAGAGTTGGACTATAAAGAAAGCTGAACACTGAAGAACTGATGTTTTTGAACTGTAATGCTGGATAAGACTCTTGAGAGTCCCTTGGGCTGCAAGGAGATCCAACAAGTCCATCCTAAGGGCGATCAGTTGTGACTATTCATTGGAAGGACTGATTTGATGCTTAAACTCCAATACTTTGGCCACCTGATGCGAAGAACTGACTCACTGGAAAAGACCCTGATGCTGGGAAAGATTGAAGGCAGGAGGAGAAGGGGATGACAGAGGATGAGATGGTTGGATGGCATCACGGACTCAATGGACATGAGTTTGAGTAAACTCCAGGAGTTGGTGATGGACAGGGAAGCCTGATGTGCTGCAGTCCATGGGGTCGCTAAGAGTGGGGCAGCTGAGCGACTGAACTGAACACTGCATAGGAGTTACGCAAACAGAGTGACAATATATGGCCTTGTCATTCTCTTTTCCCAACTTTGAACCAGTCAAGTTCCATGTCGCTGGGAAGTCTTTCAGTCATGTCTGACTTTTGCGACCGCATGGACTGTTGTCTGCCCAGCTCCTTAATCCATGGGATTTCCCAGGCAAGTATAATGGATTGGGTTTCATTTCTGTCCTATATCATGCCTATTGTTGAATGACATGTTCCCTTGATGTCATCAGTTCTCGTGAAGAGATTTCTAGCCTTTCCCATTCCGTGGTTTTCCTGTACTTTTTTTTTTTTTTCGATTGGTCACTTACGAGGGTCTTTTTATGTCCCAGAGCTCTTCTCTGGGATGCTGCACTCAGTTGGGTATATCTTTCCCTCTCTCCCTTGCCTTTGCTCCTCTTCTTTCTTCAATTGTTGTAAGGTCTCTTCAGACAACCACTCTGCCTTTTTGCATTTTTATTCCTTTGGGATTGTTTTCGTCACTGCCTCCTGTAAAATGTTGCATATCTTCATCCATAATTGTGTTTTTATATATTATACATTATACTATTTTGTTATCATATAATATAGTAGAAAATAAAAGATTATTATAGGTACTATGTCATATGTATCATTATATTTTATAAAAATACAATTTACTTGAAATATTAGAAATCCAATGTGTATTAAAAATGCATCAGTGGAGTACTTATGGCAAATATTCTGTAAGTAGACAAAAGCCTCATTTTCTATGCATGTTTATGTGTATAATTTGTTATTATCTTATTATCCTACAAACAGAAGAAAAATATGTTCCTGAATATTCACAAAATGTACATTGAAATACAGGTGCGAAATTTCTCAATAACTCTTATCAAATAGAATCCAACTATGTATAAAAAGAATTATACACCATGACCAAGTGGGATTTAGCCCAGATATTCAATGGTGATTCAACGTTTAAAATCAATTACTGTAATCCATCACATCAACAGACTTAAAAAGAAAATCACATTTTCACATCAGTAGCTGAAGAAAAAGCATCTGACAAAATTCAACACTCATTCATGATAGAAATTCTCAGTAAACTATGAATAGAAGAAAATTTCCTCTACCTAGTGAAGAACATCTACAAAAACCTAGAGTTAGCATTATTCTTAATGTTGAGACTAGAAACTTCCCCTTTAGGATCTAAGGTACAAGACATCCTTACATGTTCTCTTTAATATTGTACTGGAAGTTTTAACTAATGTAATGTTTCAACTAATGCAACAGGAGAAGAAAAGGAAATAAAAGGAATATAGATTGGGAAGAAAGACATAAAGTTGTTATTGTTTATAGATGGCATATTCACCTATGAGAAAGTTCCAAAAGTACTGACCAAAACACCTTCTTGGGACTAAAAGTTTTGTAGCAGCATTGTAGTACATAAGATTAATAGGCAAAAGTCAGTTGCTTTCCTATGTATCAGCAATGAACAAGTATAATTTGAAATTAAAAACACAATACAGCTTATATTACCACATTCAAAGATAAATATTTCAGTGGATATCTAACAAAATAAGTATAAGATCTATATTAAAGAAAACTACAATACTCTGATAAATCAAAGAACTCTATAGATAAATATTTCATATTCACTGGTAAAGAGTCTCACTATTATCAAGATGTTAATTATTCTCAGCTTGATTAATGGATTCAATGCAATCTCAACAAAAGTTCCAGCAAGTTACTTTGAGAATATCTCTAAACTGCTCCTGAAGTTAACACGAAGGGGCAAAGACTTGATATGACAGTTCAGGATTGGAGTAAAGGAACAAAGTTGGATGACTGATCCTACCTGACTTTAAGACGTAATATTTTGCTATATGATGCAGGGAGCTCAAACCACTGCTTTGTGATATTGTAGAGGGGTGAGATAGGGTTGGGAGGGAGGTTTAAGAGAAAGGTACTATATGTATTCCTTGACTGATTGACTGATTCATGTTGACATGTGGCAGAACCCAACATCGTCCAGTTAAAAATGAATATATTAAAAAGACAACATGTAATTAAGCAATACAGTGCGGTATTGGTGAACGAATCCACATATAGATCAGCAGAACAGAATAGAGAGCCAGAAATAGACCCACATTAACATAGTCAGCTGATCTCTGACAGAGCAGCATACAAAGATATTGCATTATTATTGACTATCTTCCCCCGATGTCCATTTTATTCACATGGCTCATTTATTTTACATCTGGAAGTTTGCACATCTTCATTTTCCTCCCCTTTCTCACACATTCCATACCTCCATTCCCTCTAGCAACAAACTGTTTGCTTTTTCAATACGAAAGCCTGTTCCTTTTTGTGTGTGTTTGTTCTTTTTTTTTTTAATATTTCCTGTAACTGAAATAATATGATATTTGTCTGATTAATGTCACTTAGCATAATATCTCCCAGGTACATCCATGTTGTCTCAAGTGGTTGAATTTCCTTCCTTCTCATGGTTGAAGAAAATTGCAAATATCCAATGGACTATAAGTGCACATCTTTATCTAATGTTCCGCTATGACTGTCCATCTTGATTATGTTGATATTAATATAAAATGATTTGGCAGTGAGAGGAAAATTAATAGAAAATACTTCATATTTATATATAACTTTGATATACAACTATGCAAAACTATTGAAAGTTATGTTATTCTTAATGGGAATGACAGGGAAAGACATTTGAAAATTTGACAGTGGTGGTGAGTTTTAATATCAATAAATAAAAACATAATTATTTTTACTCCAAGAAACAAGTAAAGTTATTCTATGTAAAATATATATTTATTGGGTTTTATAACTATGTATACAAATGAAAAAAAATCCTCTTTTATACAGACATCCTAGTGTTGAGGCTATCACTTGTTTGTGATTGTATTATTTTTCCTCTGTTCAGTTTTTACATTACCCAGTAATTTTACATTATCCTCTTGGTTCAGAAAAACTTTTCCCTAGGAGTTGCTGTTTGCTTGTATACTTTGTTTTAACTCCTCAAATGTGACATTTATCTAGAATGCACTTAGATGGACAGTGAAAATACAGCTTATTTGTTAAAATTGCTTTAATTTTCTTCATGAGTTGAAGAAGCAAACAGGAAACAAAAAACATATTTTCAGTAAGATATTATTGGGTTAATCCCTTGCCTCTTTTTTTTTTTTTTTGCTTTTTTAAAATTTATTTTAAATTACAATACTGTATTTGTTTTGCCATACATTGACAGGAATCAGCCATAGGTGAACACAATCTCCCAATGCCGAAGCCCCCTCCCACCTCCCACCCCACATCCTCTACTTGAATCATCCTGTGCATCAGCCCCATGCATCCTGCATCCTACATTGAACATAGATTGGTGCTTCGTTTCTTACACGAAAATATACATGTTTCATTGCCATTCTCCCAAACCATCCCACCCTTTCCCTCTCCCTCAGAGTCCAAAAGTCCACTCTATACCTCTGTGTCTCTTGGTTGTCTCACATATAGGGTCATCATTACTGTCTTCTAAATTCCATATATATGTGTCAGTATACTGTATTGGTGTTTTTCTTTCTGGCTTACTTCACTCTGTATAATTGGTTCCAATTTCATCCATCTCATTAGAACTGAGTCAAATTTATTCTTTTGAAGGGCTGAGTAGTATTCCATTGTGTATATGTACCACAGCTTTCTTATCCATTCATCTGCTGATGGACATCTAGGTTGCTTCCATGTCCTGGCTATTATAAACAGCGCTGCAATGAACATTGGGGTACATGTGTCTCTTTCAATTCTGGTTTCCTCGGTGTGTATGCCCAGCAGTGGGATTGCTGGGTCATAAGGCAGTTCTATTTGCAATTTTTAAGGAATCTCCACACTGTTTTCCATAATGGCTGTACTAGTTTGCATTCCCACCAGCAGTGTAAGAGGGTTCCCTTTTCTCCACATCCTCTCCAGCATTTATTGCTTGTAGACTTTTGGATCGCAGCTATTCTGACTGGTGTGAAATGGTACCTCATTGTGGTCTTGATTTGCATTTCTCTGATAATGAGTGATGTTGAGCATCTTTTCATGTGTTTGTTAGCCATCCGTATGTCTTCTTTGGAGAAATGCCTACAAGAGACCCACCTCAAAACAACGGACACATACAGACTAAAAGTGAAGGGCTGGAAAAAGATATTCCATGCAAACAAAGACCAAAAGAAAGCAGGAGTAGCAATACTCATATCCGATAAAATAGACTTTAAAACAAAGGCTGTGAAAAGGGACAAAGAAGGCCACTACATAATGATTAAAGGATCAATCCAAGAAGAAGATATAACAATTATAAATATATATGCACCCAACATAGGAGCACTGCAATATGTAAGACAATTGCTAACAAGCATGAAAGGGGAAATTAATAATAACACAATAATAGTGGGAGACTTTAATACCCCACTCACACCTATGGACAGATCAACTAAGCAGAAAATTAACAAAGAAATGCAAACGTTAAACGATACAATTGACCGGTTAGACCTAATTGATATCTATAGGACATTTCACCCCAAAACAATGAATTTCACCTTTTACTCAAGTGCACACGGAACCTTTTCCAGGATAGATCACATTCTGGGTCATAAATCTAACCTTGATAAATTCAAAAAAATGAAAATTATCCCAAGCATCTTCTCTGACCATAATGCACTAAGGTTAGATCTCAATTATAGGAGAAAAACTATTAAAAACTCCAACATTTGGAGGCTGAACAACACCCTACTGAATAATCAACAAATCACAGAAGAAATCAAATTATGCATCGAAACGAATGAAAATGAAAACACAACAACACAGAACCTTTGGGACACTTTAAAAGCAGTCCTAAGAGGAAAGTTCATAGCAATACAGGCATACCTCAAGAAACAAGAAAAAAATCAAATAAATAACCTAACTCTACACCTAAAGCAACTAGAAAAGGAAGAAATAGAGAACCCCAGAGTTAGTAGAAGGAAAGAAATCCTAAAAATTAGGGCAGAAATAAATGCAAAAGAAACAAAAGAGACCATAGCAAAAATCAACAAAGCAAAAAGCTGGTTCCTTGCCTCTTTAGATTACTTAATACCCTTTGGTTAAGTGATCAGCTTTTGAGATATTCTGTGTCAAATCTTTCTCTTGTCCTAATCACTATCTGCATTCCTAAAGAACTGTGGCCAATTTTAAGCTACTGATATGAGTTTATGAACAAGAAGTTAGAAAAACATACCTATAGTTAACTCCAACCTAGTAAAATGTAAATGTCAGAGAAGAGTAGGTTTAGTTCAGAATCATAAGCTTAACAGTTAAAGTAAGCCACTATCTTTTGGAAATAGTCTCAAATTTTCAGACTTCATTGTATTCCCTGCTCTTCCCTAGCTGATAGCTAAGGAGATAAAGGAAGGTTTGCCAGTCTTTTTCAAATCACCAAATTTATTGTCTAGTGATGAGGATGGAAGGTGGAGAACTGCAAGGTTAAGTTTAATTTTTCACATCAACCTATCCTCAGAATGTGAACATTCAAATAAAAAAGACTTTTTAATACAAATGCCTTGGTTTTCATATCTGAGAGTGCCCTACTTCTGGATGCTCTAGTCACAGCAAGGCCCTTGATCAAAAGGTCATTCTTTATTCTGATGACTTTTATATACTATAATAACTTTTAATGCTGTGTTAAATATTTAGCTTGAATATTAGGAAATAAACCAGCATTGAGATGCATGTTACACAGTCTGATCTCTCTTCAGACTTGGTCAAGATGTATGCAACTGTGATATAAGATATAAAGTTGGTTCCCTTTTATATCTTACTAGAAATATGGTCACTTACTTATGAGTCTTGATCATGTTCTCCATTGAGCTACTGTGAAAGTTTGTCCAGTGCCTTCTGTGGGTCACCAAGATCTTTGCTGTGTCAGGAAAAATGGAGGACTTTTCTCAACTTGGTGTCATATTACATACTATGTGGACATAAGGGTTAGTTCACCCCCTATCTCTTAATGATCTTGCTGTGAAGATTGCATCTGCCTTGGGTCCACTCCCTTGATGAGGACTCACCATTCCTCATCTCAGGATTACAATGAGAATGTGAAGCAAGTAACTCCTCCATTATGAGTTTTAAAACTCAGAAGTATTGTCACCATGACAAAAAGCTTGCTATATTCCTTTCGTATCTCTATCTTTTTTCCTTACAAAAGCACAGGAAATGAGAAGGAAGTATTTTTGTTTGACTTTTATTTGTTCCACTTTGGATACATGATTCTATCATTTCAGTTCAGTTTAGTTCAGCGGCTCAGCCGTGTCCGACTCTTTACACCCCCATGAATCGCAGCACGCCAGGCCTCCCTGTCCATCACCAACTCCCAGAGTTTATTCAAACTCATGTCCACTGAGTCGGTATGCCATCCAGCCATCTCATTCTCAGTCGCCCCCTTCTCCTCCTGCCCCCAATCCCTCCCAGCATCACAGTCTTTTCCAGTGAGTCAACTCTTCTCATGAGGTGGCCAAAGTACTGGAGTTTCAGCTTTACCATCATCCCTTCCAAAGAACACCCAGGACTGATCTCCTTTACAACGGACTGGTTGGATCTCCTTGCAGTGCAAAGGACTCTCAAAAGACTTCTCCAACACCACAGTTCAAAAGCATCAATTCTTCAGCACTCAGCTTTCTTCACAGTCCAACTCTCACATCCATACATGACCACTGAAAAAAACATAGCCTTTACTAGACTGACCTTTGTTGACAAAGTAATGTCTCTGCTTTTGAATATGCTATCTAGGTTGGTCATAACTTTCCTTCCAAGGAGTAAACGTCTTTTAATTTCATGGCTGCAGTCACCATCTGCAGTGATTTAAGAGCCCAAAAATAAAGTCTGACACTGTTTCCACTCTTTCTCCATCTATTTCCCATGAAGTGATGGGACCAGATGCCATGATTTTCATTTTCTGAATGTTGAGCTTTAAGTCAACTTTTTCACTCTCCTCTTTCACTTTCATCAAGATGCTTTTAGTTCTTCACTTTTTGCCATAAGGGTGGTGTCACCTGAATATCTGAGGTTATTGATATTTCTCCCAGAAATCTTGATTCCAGCTTGTGCTTCTTCCAGCCCAATGTTTCTCATGATGTACTCTGCATATAAGTTAAATAAGCAGGGTGACAATATGCAGCCTTGATGTACTCGTTTTCCTATTTGGATCCAGTCTGTTGTTCCATGTCCAGTTCTAACTGTTGCTTCCTGACCTTCGTATAGGTTTCTCAAGAGGCAGGTCTATGTTTTATTGAAATATAATTCATGTATTAAAGAATTTCACATCACTTAAATGAACCATTTTAAGTGGTGTAATTATTAAATTTTAGTATAATAAAATGCACAAAGTTATGCAATCAACAGTTTTCAATTCCAGAATATTTTTATTATCCCAAAAGAAACACTATAAATGTTGTCACTCTCCTATCTCTGAGAAATACTAATCTGCTGTCTATATGGATTTATCTATTCTGGTTATTTCTTATAAAGAAAATGTCACCCTTGTGCCTGAGTGCTTTCACTTAGCAAAACTGTTTCTACATTTGTTCATGTTTTTGTCATTAATGTGGATATAGTGAATACAATGACAAATTGTAGATGTTTGAGATGATTGGATGCCTCATTCTTTGCTGATGTGAGTATTAAACAAGGTAGATCCTGTAGAAAACAGTTTGGCCCTTCTTCAGAACATTAAACATACGGTTATGTTACCTGCAATTTCACTCCTGGATATATATCAACTAGAATTGAAATCATGTTACGCAAAATCTTGGACATGATTATTCACAGCAGCATTATTCATAAGAACAACAAAAAGAGGAAACAATGTAAATGTCCATTAACTGATGAACAAGGAATTCCCTGGTGACTCAGACAGTGAAGAGTCTGCTCGCAATTTGGGAGATCCAAGTTCTATACCAGGGTTGGGAAGATCCCTGGAGAAGGAAGTGGCAATGATGAATGAAGGAACTGATGAATGGATGAAAAATTGTGGCTTCGCAACACCACGGATTTCTACTGAGCCGTTGCTGTTGTTGCTGCTCAGTTGCTCAGTGGTGTCTGACTTTCTGTGACCCTATGGATGGCAGCACACCAGGCCTCCTGTCCATCACCCACTCCCAGAGTTCACCGAAACCCACGTCCATCGAGTCAGTGATGCCATCCAACCATCTCATCCTCTGTTGTCCCCTTCTCCTCCTGCCCTCAATCTTTCCCAGCATCAGGGTCTTTACCAATGACTCTGCTCTTCGCATCCGGTGGCCAAAGTACTGGAGTTCCAGCTTCAGCATTGGTCCTTCCAATGAACACCCAGGACTGATGTCCTTTAGAATGGACTGGTTGGATCTCCTTGCAGTCCAAGGAGACTCTTGCAGTCTCAAGAGTCTTCTCCACCACCACAGTTCAAAAGCATCAATTCTTTGGCACTCAGCTTTCTTTATACTCCATCTCTCACATCCATACATGACTACTGGAAAAACCATACCTTTGACTAGACGGACTTTGTTGGCAAAGTGATGTCTCTGCTTTTAATATACTGTTTGTCATGGCTTTACTTCCATGCAGTAAGCATCTTTTAATTTCATGACTGCACTCACCATCTGCAGTGATTTTGGAGGGCAAAAAAATAAAGTCTGTCATTGTTTGCATTTTTTTTCCCCATCTATTTTCCATGAAGTGATGGGACTGGATGCCATGATATTGTTTTTGAATGTTGAGTTTTAAGGTAACTTTTTCACTCTCCTCTTTCACTTTCATCAAGAGGCTCTTTAGTTCTTCTTCACTTTCTGCCATAACAGTGGTGTCATCTGTGTATCTGAGGTTATTGGTATTTCTCTCAGAAATCTTGCTTCCAGCTCGTGCTGCATCCTGCCCGGCGCTTCGCATGCTGCGCTCTGCATGTAAGCCATATAAGCAGGGTGATAAAATACAGCCTTGACGTACTCCTTCCCCATGTCCGGTTCTAGCTGTTGCTTCTTGACCTGCATATAGATTTCTCAGGAGGGAGGTAAGGTGGTCTTGTAGTCCCATCTCTTTAAGAATTTTCCACAGTTTGTTGTGATCCACACAGTTAAAGGCTTTGGTATAGTCAACGAAGAAGTGGATGATTTTCTGGAACTCTCTTGCATTTTTGATGGTCCAACAAGTTTTGCTAATTTGATGTCTTGTTCCTCTGCCTTTTCTAAGTCCAGTTTGAAACTGGAAGTTCACGGTTCACATTCTGTTGAAGCCTGGCTTGGAGCATTTTGAGCACTACTTTGCTAGGGTGTGAAATGAGTGCAATTCTGTGGTAGTTTGAACATTCTGTGGCGTTGCTTTTCTTTGGGATTGGAATGAAAACTGAACTTTTCCAGTCCTGTGGTCATTGCTAAGTTTTCCAAATTTGCTGGCATATTAAGTGCAGCACATTCACAGCATCATCTTTTAGTATTTGAAATAGCTCAATTGGAATGCCATCACCTCCACTAGCTTTGTTTTGTAGTGATGCTTCCTAAAGCCTACTTGACTTTGCATTCCAAGATGTCCGGCTCTAGCTGAGTGATCACATCATCATGATTATCTGGGTCATGAAGATCTTTTTAGTATATTTCTTCTGGCATTAAAGACTTCCTTGGTGGCTCAGATGGTAAAGCATCTGCCTTCAATGCAGGAGACCCAAGTTCAGTCCCTGCATCAGGAAGATCCTCTGGAGAAGGAAATGCAACCCACTCCAGTACTCTTGCCTGGAAAATCCCATGGTTGGAGGATCCTGGCAGGCTATAGTTCATGGGGTCGCAAAGAGTCAGACACAGCTGAGCGAATTCAGTTTCTTTCTGTGTAGTCTTGCCGCCTCTTCTTAATATCTTCTGCTTCTGTGAGATTGTAGCATTTCTGTCCTTTATTGTGCCCATCTTTCCATGAAATTTTCCCTTGGAATCTCTAATTTTCTTAAAGGTATCTCTAGTCTTCCCCACTGTGTTTCTTTTCTCTATTTCTTTGAACTGATCCCTGAGGAAGGCTTTCTTATCTTTCCTTGCTATTCTTTGGAATTCTGCATTCAGATGGATGTATCTTTGCTTTTCTCCTTTTCCTTTTGTTTCTCTTCTTTTCTCAGCTACTTGTAAGGCATCCTCAAACAACCATTTTCTTTTTTCCATTTCTTTTTTCTTGGGAATCGTCTTGATCACTGCCTCCTGTACAACGTTCTGAACCTCTGTCCACAGTTCATCAGGCATTCTGTCAGATCCAATCCCTTTAATCTATTTGTTACTTCCACTGTATAATCATAAGGTATTTGATTTAGGTCATGCCTGAATTCCATGGACTATGTAGTCCCCATGGGCTCACAAAGAGTCGGACACAACTGAGCAACTTTCACTCAAATATTGATTCGTTTAGTGGTTTTCCTTACTTTCTTTAATTTAAGTCTGAATTTGACAGTAAGGAGTACATGATCTTACTCAAAGTCAGTATCTGGTCTTGTTTTTGCTGATTGTATTTAGTGTCTCCTTCTTTGGCTGCAAGAAATATAAGCAATCTGATTTCAATATTGATCATCTGGTTTTGTCCATGTGTAGAATTGTTTTTCTGTTGTTTGAAGAGGATGTTTGCTATGATCAGTGCATTCTCTTGCCAAAATTCTGTTATCCTTTGCCCTGCTTCATTTTGTACTCCAAGGCCAAATTTGCCTGTTAATTCAGGTGTCTCTTGACTTCTTACCTTTGTATTCCAGTCCCCTATAATGAAAAGGACATCTTTCTCAGGTGTTAGTTCTAAAAGGTCTTGTTGGTCTTCATAGAACCATTCATCTTCAGCTTCTTCAGCATCAGAGGTTGGGACATAGACTTGGATTACTGTGCTATTGAATGGCTTGCCTTGGAAATGAACAGAGAACATGCTGTCATTTTTAAGACTGCACCCAAGTAGTGCATACTGGATGTTTTTGTTGACTATGAGGGCCACTCCATTTGTTCTAAGGGATTCTTGCTCAGAGTAGTAGAAATAATGGTCATCTCAATTAAATTTGCCCATTCCAGTCCATTTTAGTTCACTGATTCCTAAAATGTTGATGTATTAGTAACAAGACATATATAAAATATATTGTTAACAAGATATATTTAACTCAAAGATTAGTTTTGAAAGTATTAAATCATGAGAGCTGACAGTATAATATGAAAGTGAGATATGTAAATATCTAATTCAATAGTATATGAGAAATAGTATTCTCCCTTAGACTGGTGTATCAGGTGAGAGGCTATATAAAAGGATTCCTTAATTTAACTCAACAATGCATAATTATCTGTCAAGGGACAAGCAGGAAAGAGGCTGCCATTCCATGCAAGGAGGAAAAATACTTACAAAGAAGGTGAGGCATAATATAGTTTGAAGCTGAGCTGTGGGACATGATACTAGACAGTGTACACTAACAAAGCCAACATGGTCTGAACTAAGGGAATGTAGGTTTCATTGTACAAGCTATGAAAAGTTGTGTATGGAAGAGAAGAAGGGTGGAAGAGAGGAGTTCGCTTAGGAGACCATTTACATGTTAAGTTACAGATGGCTGAGGCATCTAGATAGACTGTACATGCATACTAAGTCCATTCAGCCATGTCCAGCTCTGTGCGACCCCCAGGGACTATAGCCCACTACGCTTTATCATCCATGGGATTCTTCAGGCAAGAATACTGAAGTCGGTTGGTTGCCATGCCCTCCTTCAGGGAATATTCCCACTCCACAGATTGAACCGCATATCTTTTGGCTCCTGAATTGCCAGGAAGGCTCTTTACCACTAGCACCACCTTGGAAGACCAGACGGGGAGCATAAAACACTAACGTTCAGAGAAAAAGTCAGGGCTCCAGACAGATTTAGGATTCAGTCATTATTTTACTAATTATTGGAGCAACAGCAGCAGAATGCAATTGAATTATTTTGTATTGGGTTGGCCCAAAAGTTTATTTGGGTTTTTCCATACCATCTTCGGTTCAGTTCAGTCACTCAGTCATGTCCAACTCCTTGTGACCCCATGAATCACAGCACACCAGGCCTCCCTGTCCATCACCAACTCCCGGAATTCACTCAAACTCATGTCCATCGAGTCGGTGATGCCATCCAGCCATCTCATCCTCTGTTGTCCCCTTCTCCTCCTGCCCCCAATCCCTCCCAGCATCAGGGTTTTCCCAATGAGTCAACTCTTCACATGAGGTGGCCAACATATTGGAGTTTCAGCATCAGAATCATTCCTTCCAATGAACACCCAGGGCTGATCTCCTTTAGGATGGACAGTTTGCATCTCCTTGCAGTTCAAGGGACTCTCAAGAGTCTTCTCCAACACCACAGTTCAAAAGCATCAATTCTTTGGCGCTCAGCTTTCTTCACAGTCCAACTCTCACATCCATACATATAGAAAAACCATAGCCTTGACTAGATGCACCTTTGTTGGCAAAGTAATGTCTCTGCTTTGCAACATGCTGTCTAGCTTGGTCATAACTTTCCTTCCAAGGAGTAAGTGTCTTTTAATTTCATGGCTGCAATCGCCATCTGCATTGATTTTGGAGCCCAGAAAAATAAAATCAGCTACTGTTTCCACTGATTCTCCATTTCCCATGAAATGGCAGTTTTCTTAGTTTTCTGAATGTTGAGCTTTAAGCCAACTTGTTCACTCTCCTCTTTCACTTTCATCAAGAGGCTCTTTAGTTTTTCTTCACTTTCTGCCATAAGGGTGGTGTCATCTGCATATCTGAGGTTATTGATATTTCTCCTGGCAGTCTTAATTCCAGCCTGTCCTTCTTCCAGCAGCATTTCTCATGATGTACTCTGCATAGAAGTTAAATAAGCAGGGTGACAATATCCAGCCTTGACGTACTCCTTTTCCTGTTTGGAACCAGTCTGTTGTTCCATGTTCAGTTCTAACTGTTACTTCCTGACCTGCATATAGGTTTCTCAACAGGCAGGTCAAGTGGTCTGGTATTCCCATCTCTTTCAGAATTTTCCACAATTTATTGTGATCCACACAGTCAAAGACTTTGGCATAGTGGGAACCCATATGAACATTTTGTCTAACCCAATATAATGAGATCCACATATATGCAAATATTCACACACAGTATTTGGGTTACACATTTTCAGCTTGAATCATTTAGAATTTCAGGGTGTAGAGGAGGAATTTAGAGTTAACATATATAATGAATGCTTAAATATTCATAGAAAATTTCCCACTGGAATATTTTAAGCCAAATTGAAGTTACAATATTATTGACATGAATGTACAGTACCTAAGATTACAAGCATTTTGTGTTATTTAAAAAATAAAGTGAAGATGTGTGTTTTACATTGGCTCTCGACTTGTATTACTTTGTTGATAATAGCATCGGGTCCTAGTAGTACCATATGTATTGTGTCAGTCTACAGAAACAATGATTGCTCTGAAAATTTTAGCTAGGCTCATCCTATTTTGATTTCCATTTTTGTTACCCCTGGGCCTAGGATTTAAATCTGTTGAATTGCAGTTATTCCCTTTCACTGGGGATGCTTAACCATTTTGGCCAGCATTTATATACTTTTAATGCCTTACCACAGTTAATTTGCATGTATATTTCATATTCCATATTAACTCTTTTGGATGTGTGACATTCTCTTTAAAGAATTCATTGATGTATAATTCATTAGCATTCACTTGGAAGCTCCTATTCTTAAAAGATTTTAGGGAAGATAATTACTGGTACTGAAAGATGGGTTTTGGTATATTTTCTATATTAGGAAATATGCTTTACATTAAAAACTCATCAAATATGCATAATACCTTATTAAGACCATTATTATTATTTACTGAACAAATATATGGAGTTGACTCCCTTTGAATAGTGCAATATACACTTATTAAAGGTATAATGCTTAAGTCCGTTGATACCACATAGCAGTTAACTTGTTTTACTTTATAAAGTGATTTTGTAAATGATTTTGCTGATTAGGGTTTTAAAGAATATAGAAGAGGATTAGGGGAATAATATAAGAAGACTAATGGCCTCATTAAAAACTGTTTTGCAGAAACTGCATGCACTAAAATGCGCACAGTAGCAACAATTAGTTGAGTGAATAGGCAAGGAGTTCTGATTCTCTTACGTCACCAGTAAATTCTGCCCGTATGTAATTTGTGAGGCATAACCTTACCTGCTAATGACTTTATGATGCAGTGAGATAGATTTTTACAAGGAAAATCAATAACTTCAGAAAGCATGTAGAAGGTTTTACTTAGACTGCTAATATGATTAATTGTGGGGAAAAAGACATCTATAATTTCTTTAAACCTTTCTCTTACTGGAATAGAACTTCTTTTAAAAAATAAAATCATAGTGACTTCTACTCTAAAGGAGAGTTTGTTTAAAAAACAAAGCAACAGACCCAAAATGAAGTTACTTATTATAAGCCACAAGTCACCAAATCAAGACTTACAGGTTTGGTCTCTTTCAGAAATTAAATCTTGAACTAGTTAATCAGGAATCACCTGGTCAGCCCCAGTAAGGTAATCGGCCCAGTGGACAACTTGCCATTCCCTAAAAGGAAGTGACTTTTGCCACAACCAATCCACCTTTGCTAGCCTAACTTCCTTTTTCCCACTTCCTTCTGTCTCTAAAAGTCTTTCATTTTGTACAGCTCTTTGGAACCTTTTGCTGTCTGCTAAATAGAATGCTATATGATTCATGAATTGTTGAATAAAGCTAGTAAAATATTTTTAATTTACTCAGTTGAATTTTGTTCTTTTCTTTAAAAATTTTCCAGTGATTTTAGGGTAATAGTTGTATGTATATTTTTACATAGTTTTAATAACCACAAATCTATTTTGAAATTTTATTGCTAAAGAAATAATATCTACTGTGAGCAAGCCATGACGAAGCTAGCTTCAATTCTGAGTAGGTGTAATTTCTGTAGTTGCATAATACAATTTTATATACATGTTTGTCTGTCTGAGTACAGGGCACTGTACATAATGTTACGGTGGAGAATTAGTGTATACTTTTTGTGGCCTGTGGACTCTCCTCTGCCTGAAAGATGATAGAGGATCTTAGGTTTCCTCAGGCTCCTTGCTTCCAGATAGAGCTTTGACTTAAGATCCTCAGGAGGAATTTTAGATGGAGCTAGGGAAAGGAAGTGAAAACTCAATTATGAAAATTATGGTTTTTATTTGCAGTTCAACTTCTTGACTCTGGCTGCTGTGAATTATAACTTTACTACCAGTTACATGTAGATTTGGAGGCTGCATGTGTAATGAATATACACATAAGTCTTTAAGTGCTTTTAACTGTGGTTGATCTAGCTAAAAATTCATTGCTATCCTTTTTAACCTCATCTGTATTTCTGCCTACAGATTCAGTGGAAAAATCACTTTGTATAGACTAGCTTTTCTTCCCTCCCCTCTGTACGTGTTTTTATAGACTTAATTAGAGTTCAAAGATTCCAATATGAAATATTATCTTAGCCATAAATCTTATGTCTTTTTTCCTGCTTTGCCTTTTGAAGTTGCATTCTCAAGTTTATCTAGTAATAATTGGTGTATCCTTCATTCAGTTCTCTGGGAATCATTTGATGAAGCAGATTGCCAATTTCATAATATGCTAGCCTTAATGGGGGTATTTTTAGACATCCAGAGGAAATGACACATTTCATTAATTTTATTTATATAGCTTTTATGATTCCTGCACTGATTTTTGTTTTTCTTACAATCATTTAAAAAACAAAGCAACAGACCCAAAATGAAGTTACTTATTATAAGCCACAAGTCACCAAATCAAGACTTACAGGTTTGGTCTCTTTCAGAAATTAAATCTTGAACTAGTTAATCAGGAATCACCTGGTCAGCCCCAGTAAGGTAATCGGCCCAGTGGACAACTTGCCATTCCCTAAAAGGAAGTGACTTTTGCCACAACCAATCCACCTTTGCTAGCCTAACTTCCTTTTTCCCACTTCCTTCTGTCTCTAAAAGTCTTTCATTTTGTACAGCTCTTTGGAACCTTTTGCTGTCTGCTAAATAGAATGCTATATGATTCATGAATTGTTGAATAAAGCTAGTAAAATATTTTTAATATTTTACTATACTCAATCTATACTCACTGATAGGACTTCCCTGATGGCTCAGCGGTAAGGAATTTGCCAACACAGGAGATGTGGATTCTATCCCTGGGTCTGGAAGATCCCCTGGAGAAGGAGATCACAACTCACTCCAGTGTTCTTGCCTGGGAAATCCCACAGACAGAGGAGCCTGGTGGACTACAGCCCTTGGGTTTGCAAAATAACTGGACACAATTTAGTGACTAAACAACAACATAGTCACTAATGGAATGATATTACAGAAACCATAATACTATCAGTCAGTTACAATTTGACACATATTTATTGAACACTAACCATGTTCTGGTACATATCTAAGATCAGATAAAACAATGATAAATAATAAAAGCTCCATTTCCTATGATGTTTCACTAGTACCTAAAAGAAATAAAATTAAAAAAAAAACAACAACAATGATAAAGAGATAGCTAAAATATCATGTGATGAATTTTAAAAAGTAGATAATATGGGATCAGAGAAGATAATGGCACCCCACTCCAGTACACTTGCCTGGCAAATCCCATGGGCAGAGGAGCCTGGAAGGCTGCAGTCCATGGGGTCGCGAAAAGTCGGACACGACTGAACGACTTCACTTTCACTTTTTGCTTTCATGAATTGGAGAAGGAAACGGCAACCCGCTCCAGTGTTCTTGCCTGGAGAATCCTAGGGACAGGATTCTTTAGGTCTATAATTTCCTAGTGGGCTGCTGTATCTGGGGTTGCACAGAGTTGGACAAGACTGAAGCTACTTAGCAGCAGCAGCAGATAACATGGGATAACATTGAAAGAGACTCTGACTAAACTAGATTTGGTCTAAACCAGAGGGGATTTTGGATGTTGTCCTAGAATAAATGACCCCTAAGAAGAGACCTGTATTTGAAGCAGTAAGTGGATGGGTTTGGAGAAAGAAGACAGATATTCTAGACAAAAGAAACAGCATGTGCTTCAAGCCAGGGTGAAAGAGTTGCATTTTTAAATAACTGATAAATGTTATTTAAATATGGAAGACAAGATGAAGATAAGAGTGATAAGGTAGATAGGATCCAGATCATACCATATTTGGATGTCAGCAGATGAGTGATGGTGAGCCAGTAAACAGCTTTTTAGATAAAGGGCAATTCAATCAAATGTGTCTCTGGAGGCATCACTCTACATAATATGGGGATTAATTGGAGGGAGAAATATTTTATGAGAGGAAATGTGTTGAAGCAATTCAAGTCAAGGATATCAGTTATCTAAATTAGTAAACTTGTTGAAAAGTGAAAACTACTGAGCAAAATAAATTTATATAACTTGGTTAATGAAGGGATAGGAGAAATGTAAGTCAAACATGGCTACAAGAAATTTGTGCACCTTTAGTTTGCTAAAGTGGATGAAATTACCATCATTCTGCTTATGAAACACATTAAGAGGAGTGGATTTTTTAGAGAAGATAATGAGTTTTCTTTTTGATCAAATAAGTTTAAGGTGATCTTGGGGCATCCAAATGAAGGTGTTTAAATGTTTAGTAAGAAATGTATAGGCAAAATATACCAATCAAGGGCTTAGATGAAATTTCCCAAGGAGAGTCTAAATCGAAAGAGAAAAGAAAGGGGTGGGAAAAAAAAGCTAAGAACCGAAACAAGGAGCAGCTTCAGAAATGTGAACTGAACTGGGGCAATTAGTTATTATCAAATCCGAGAAAGAGAATATTCCAATAAGGGGAGCTGTCAGTGCCATTGAGAATTTAAGAAAGATATAACTGAAGTGACCATCTGATTTATTAACAATAAAACTGTTGTTACCATGCAAGGTTTTAGAGGTTATATTCAGTGTGGTAGCCACACTCTAAAGGGTGGTCAGAGGGTATGAGGTGAGTAAATAGAAAAAGCAAATTTTAATTAATGAAACACTACCTGAAACTTGGGCTAGTAAGAGAATTAGCAGTGTGAGAGAAAGTAGGAGTAAACAGAATCACAAGGAGCAATGATATTTCTGTAAGCCTTCCTTCTACTCAATTTCCTTTTCTTCCAGCTATCTTTTCAGGAGGCCACATCTTCACATATCCTCCAACCAAATATTCCCAGTAGTAGATCCTCTTTGCCCAACTCCAGAAGGAATGAAGAGGCTGAGCCAAAGCAGGATGAGAAATACAGATGCAATCAGATATATATTATATGATAATCAAGTAGGGCTAACATCATCAGCATTTAGAATACTATTCCAGCCATAGTCATTGCTGAATGCAGATGACCAAGGGTACAGACAGGGTATAAAGCGCTGCTGCTAAGTCCAGTCATGTCCAACTCTGTGTGACCCCACAGACGGCAACCACCAGGCACCCTCTGTCCCTGGGATTCTCCAGGCAAGAACACTGGAGTGGGTTGCCATTTCCTTCTCTGATGCATGAAAGTGAAAAGTGAAAGTGAAAGTGAAGTCGTGTCTGACTCTTAGCAACCCCATGGATTGCAGCTTACCAGGCTCTTCAGTCCATGGGATTTTCCAGGCAAGAGTACTGGAATGGGGTGCCATTGCTGCCTCGATATAAAGCGCTCAGTTCAGTTCAGTTCAGTTCAGTTCAGTTGGTCAGTCATGTCCGACTCTTTGCGACCCCATGAATCACAGCATGCCAGGCCTCCCTGTCCATCACCAACTCCCGGAGTTCACCCAGACTCATGCCCATCGAGTCAGTGATGCCATCCAGCCATCTCATCCGCAGTCGTCCCCTTCTCCTCCTGCCCCCAATCCCTCCCAGCATCAGAGTCTTTTCCAATGAGTCAACTCTTCGCATGAGGTGGCCTAAGTACTGGAGTTTCAGCTTTAGCATCATTCCTTCCAAAGAAATCCCAGGGCTGATCTCCTTCAGAATGGACTAGTTGTATCTCCTTGTAGTCCAAGGGACTCTCAAGAGTCTTCTCCAACACCACAGTTCAAAAGCATCAATTCTTCGGCGATCAGCCTTCTTCACAGTCCTACTCTCACATCCATACATGACCACAGGAAAAACCATAGCCTTGACTAAACGGACTTTAGTTGGCAAAGTAATGTCTCTGCATTAAAACTCTAACTGGCTTTTGTACCCCCAGAGCTCTGTTCTATCACACAAGGCACTTTTTTTTAATACCTAGGTCTTTAGAGGGTAGTGTCCTGGGTGCTTTTTAGCCATGTGGAAGATGCTCAGTTTGAATACCCCAACCTCCAGTTTCCATTTCTCTACTCTTCTTGGGTCCCTCTTCTTTAAACAAGTGTCCTCCCCTGATGGTCCCAGCCAGCCATCCCTTCTGGAGGTGCCCTGACTCTCTCTACAGAATGATGACATTCCCTTTTCTCAGTCCTTTCTCTCTTACAATACCCTAGTCCTTGGTACCTGCTGACCTCCCATCAGTTTCTTTTGGCACCTTAAATAAAAGGGTAAACGGACTTATATAACAGGACAAATGGCTCTCCCAGCATATATTAAGTTTTGGCTCTTCCATAGGCGTGGGAACATGCTGGGGACTTTCATGTCCTAGGTAGAAAGTGTTTTCTCTATTCCTTATTAGGTGAAATAAAGTACAGGTTAGCATCATATGATACATGTTTTCTCATTTAGAGGAGAAATACAGAAAATATGTCTATATCATAATAGAAATAAGAGCATGAGGTAAAAGACCTTATGCTATCACTTATAACTTTGTAACTGAGGCCACATTACTTAGGATCTCTGATAATCAATTATTTTGACAAGTAAAGTAGGGACAACCATGATGTTTATCCACTAGGACAGTAGTGAGAATGAAGAAAGATAATGTAAGGAATTCCTGGTATGTGATAAACTTTCAACAAATGCTATCAATTATTATAGTGACTTTTATTTTTGTAAACTAATAGTATTACTTTCTAATCTTATACTTCTTAAAAGGAAATTTAATACATTTTCACCTAAACTGTTTCCAAGCTTCTTTAGGTCAATAATTGTCAGCTATCAATGATTTCACATTGCTGAATGTAATGTTATCTAAAAATGAATGATGCTACACGTTTGACTATGCAGTGGCAGGGGGAAGTGTTTTGAAGTACTTGTTCCCATTTTCCTACTAAGGGGGCAAGAGAACGTCTTTCATAAAAGAAAGACAGAAAAAGATATTTGCTAGTATGATGAGTGTAGCAGCAAACTTTTAAAAGATTTTTCAATAAATATTTAAAAATAAAATTTCTTTACATTTAAAAATTGTGTTTTTTTATGTTATTTGGGTTTGAATTTGTTGTAAAATTAAGCATTAATAAAATTATTAGTACATAATAAGCTTCATTTCCTGTACACATCTGTTGTGATTTGAACACTACTATTAGTTCATGATAATGAATTTTCTAAAGATCAGTGAAACTTTTCTCAAGCATTTGGCCATTTTAGTTATACTAAGCCTTTTTAATAGTGCCCGAATGGAACTATTTTTTAAGCACTGGCTTCCAATAAATACTAAATTGAGTGGTTGTAGACACAAATTTCTACTTGTTCCTTCTGAGTATAAGAAATAAGGAAAGAAGAATAAGAAAGCACACATTTGGGCTTAACATTTTAGGTATAATTTAATGGAAAATGTAATTTTCAATATATATTTCTCTGTGGTCACAAGTAAGCAAAATGGGAAACATGTCCTCTATTCAACAGTTTTTAATATGATTTCCGATAATTAATTTGAAATCCCCAGCTGACATACCTCAGTAAACAAGTACACTTCTTAAGCTGTCTTTTCCTACAGTCCATGAATTTATATTCAGGAAACAAACTAATATTTAAATATGCCAAGCAACTTTTCAGCCTGAATTTTTCTTGGAGTGAGAGAAACAGGAGAAGGAGCACCCTAGAATTAAATTCAAACTCAAGTAGACATTCTATGGTGTTATCTAACATGAAGAAAATTCTAGGATTCATCTTTTAATAAGACAACATATATATTTTTTTAATAAAAGAAGAAAATAAAGTCTTAGCAACTGCTGCTTCTGCTTGCTTCTTGCCCCTCAGCTAATTACTTTCTCTTGGAACCCTTTTTCTTATAAAAGAATTTATAGTGCCCCTCTCAATCTTCATGCTTCTATAAAGAGGAGATTTGTACAAAGAATACGTATTCTACTATTATGTTTTTAAATAATAGAATGCAGCTTTATTAAGCTACAATCCGCTAGGAAATCAGTCCTGAAGATTCATTGGAAAAACTGATGCTGAAGCTGAAACTCCAATAATTTGGCCACCTGATGCAAAGAACTGACTAACTGGAAAAGACCCTGATGCTGGGAAAGATTGAAGGTGGGAGGAGAAGGGAACGATAGAGGATGAGATGGTTAGATGGCATCACCAACTCAGTGGACATGAGTTTGAGTAAACTCCGAGAGTTGATGATGAACAAGGAAGCCTGGTGTGCTGCAGTCCATGGGGTCACAAAGAGTCCAACAGGATTGAACAACTGAACTGAACTGAAACCGCTAAAGAGAAATGTTAACATATAAAGAAGAGCACTTTGGAAACATGGTAATGAAAGAACAAATGTAACTTTTTTCCCCCTCAAACCACAATCCAAAAATTTGCATTATTTAGTGCAAATGTAGGATAAAATACAAAAGATGTGAATCCATCACTTTTTTAATGAAAACATATACTTGACTCTTATCTGGCAGCTTGTCAGAAAGAAAGAGACACAGATGTAAAGAACAGACTTTTGGACTCTGTGGGAGAGGGAGAGGGTGGGATGATTTGGGAGAATGGCTTTGAAACATGTATACTATCATGTAAGAAATGAATCGCCAGTCTAGGTTCGATACAGGATACAGGCTGGTTGGGGCTGGTGCACTGGGATGACCCAGAGAGATGATATGGGGAGGGAGGTGGGAGGGGGCTCAGGATTGGAAACTCATGTACACCTGTGGCGGATTCATGTCAATGTATGGCAAAACCAATACAGTATTGTAAAAAAAAAAAAAAAAAAGTGAATTAAAGAAATTCAAAGAAGAAAGGTAAGGAAGGAAAGAATATAGGAATTAAACACGCTAGCTATGAAAGTGTTGGAAAATAATGCCTCACTGAATAAAAACATGGGCTTAAACTTGGAGTGTCAATAGAGAGCTGGGGGAACTCTCATTCCCGCCCACTAGATGCAAGGGCAGAAAGGCCTCAAATGTGTCTAGCTCTCAGTGGGTAAATCAACCCCAATTTTAAAAGGATTTTTTTAACCTTAAAAGGTCTATTTCCATGCCACAATAAATGGTTTGGGGATTATCTAACACTTTGGATTATCTGCACCATTAGTGAGGATAATAAAGAGCCGACTGCATTTTGCATTGAAATAGCACGGTCTATTACGCTCATGAATAGTCTGAGAATGAAGCTTTGGAAAGTCTTTCTTGCTGCGTTTATGCACAACAGTTTAATTGACTGCAGCATGGTTGATGGGATTTTTACGTTGTTTACAAGTTATGATACATCCATCATTTATCCATTAATTAGTTTCAAAATTATAAAAATTGAGTATAGCAGATAATTTCATAGATAGGGTCTTAAGCTTTACATTTCTATTCTTGCAAACAATGAAGTATTGTTTCACAGATGTCTTGTCCTGGTTTTCTTTGTTCCAGCTTTCTTGACTGAAAAATTTTTACCCTGTTCCCTTTTTCAATAGTATCAGAAGGAATTATCAAATTCTAATAATTTTCAGGAAATGTATTTCAAAGTAATGTAGAGGAAACCAATCTCAGTTACCAGAGTTTAAAACTCTGACATATTGGCAGAAATTCATTCTCCTTAAAATATTCCAAGCATTTCTGCTTATGGAAATCATAAAAACTTAAATGAGCTTTTTTTTCCCCTAAATATTACCACATGTCTGGGACTTAAATATCCCTATCAAACTTACGATAAAGATAAAATTCCTTTGTGTTCCTCTCCAAAGCTATTTTTGTTATTTTTCCATGGTTCACGAATCATAGTAATGCTGGAGAAAATGGCATTCTTCACTCACTAAATCAGGCATGAATTTGCAACGGTATTTCATGCAGAATGTCTGGCATAGATCATATTACTCTTTCTAATTTTAAAGTTTTAAAAATAACTGTGCAGTGTCTTATTTATTCAAAAGAAAATAACTCAAGTACTAGGAAATCTTGAATGGTAATATTAACTGCATCATTTATCTTATAATGACAATATTTAATTATAAATAGCCTTTGGTACATGTTTCTGCATTTATTCATTTATAAGGAAATAATAAAAACATAATTTTTATGCTACTATTACTAAAGAGGTTTATATAAATGGTTTAAGTAAAATTTTCCCATATAACAAAGCTAATTCATAAATTATTCACCCATTCATTCTTATCTTCAGTTTTGTTGTTGTTAACTTGTTCACAATATTGCATGTTCTGTTCTCATTGGTAGGGAGATATTTTAGAAGAAGGCAAAAACAAATAAACAAACAAAACCCTTTTCTTCTTGCAGAACTTATATTCTAGGAGTAGACAAATGATACACAATAAAGTCTATTTTTCCTTGCTTCTGCCTTGAACAAAATGCCACAATTTTGTGGTGGAATCTCACTTCCCGACTGGCAGCAAGGTAATGCCACCCAGGTGGGTGGGAGGAGTTAACCCTCTGAGGAATGAATTTTACTCAGGATAAATTGAAGATGCTAAAGGAATAGGCAGATAATAGTTTTTTCATTTCCTCTTTTGGTGCATTATTACAAAAAAGAAGAAAACTGTCTTTAGATTGAGGGTAAAAAGGTTTTCAACATATAAAAACCTAGAAAATTTACCATTAATAAACTCTGACTGAAGAAAATTTCAGTGTATGAACAAATTAAAAATGGTTTAACATAAAGATTAATCTTGAAAATTATATAAAAATATTTTATTAAGAACAACCTCACACTATTCTAAAATGGAAAAAAGTGTCATAACAAATTCTCATATATTTACCATGATTTCTGCAAGGGTCTAAGAAAGCATGGCTGATCTGGTTAGACTTATTCTCTCTCCCAAAATAAGTCACCTTTTAGAGTAATTTGAAATGACTCCTACCATCTGTCATTTACCCCACAATACTTTAAGATATAAGGATTACTTAAATGAACCATCAGTTATTAACTTAAAATAGAATAATAATAATCAGGAAATAATATGAGTCCAAATGTCCTTAATTACTTCATACTTCTTGACATTTTATTTGCAAGAATAAATATTCAAAGAAGGCATAACCAGTTGTTATGCTTATTACACACTTTTTAAATTACAATTTTAAACTATAGGTTCTCTCTCTGTGTTACCATTTATTTGTTGAATAAATGAGAGCATATGTTTCACAAGATATCTGATGTTTTCATTTGCTAATTAAATTCTCATGCTATCATTTAATATATCTAATAGGTTCTCTATCTTATGTAGTTTCTGTATTTTGGTAGATAGACCTTTAGATCAATATTTGATGAATTTTGTTCAAAGTGTTGTTCTGATTTCAAGAGGTGGTCTCATTTTTGTGATATTAGCAAACAATGAATATTATTGTTTAGATCCATTTTTAACTTGGGGCTGCAAAATTATGCTATTTTAATCCTGAAGTTAATTTTTGTTATATACAAAATTACTTCAAAGTGAGACATTTTTGGTGTCATTAACTATTTGGTTCTTCTAAGGTGCTATTTTAAAGGAAGGCAGAATAAATTATATCAATTTTCTAAAACAGTTAAAAATTAATATCCTCCTTTTTTTATTACTTTCACAATATTGCATTGGTTTTTCCATACATCAAAAAAAAATAAGACTTTAAAAAAATTAATATCTTCCTATGAGAAATCTGTATGCAGGTCAGGAAGCAACAGTTAGAACTGGACATGGAACAACAGACTGGTTCCAAATAGGAAAAGGAGTACGTCAAGGCTGTATATTGTCACCCTGCTTATTTAACTTGTATGCAAAGTACATCATGAGAAATGCTGGACTGGAAGAATCACAAGCTGGAATCAAGACTGCCAGGAGAAATATCAATAACCTCAGATATGCAGATGACACCACCCTTATGGCAGAAAGCAAAGAGGAACTAAAAGCCTCTTGAGGAAAGTGAAAGAGGAGAGTAAAAAAGTTGGCTTAAAGCTCAATATTCAGAAAACGAAGATAATGGCATGCGGTCCCATCACTTCATGGGAAATAGATGGAGAAACAGTGGAAACAGTGTCAGACTTTATTTTGGGGGGCTCTAAAATCACTGCAGATGGTGACTGCAGCCATGAAATTGAGACGCTTACTCTTTGGAAGAAAAGTTGTGACCAACTTAGACAGCATATTCAAAAGTAGAGACATTAGTTTTCTGACTAAGGTCTGTCTAGTCAAGGCTATGGTTTTTCCAGTAGTCATGTATGATGTGAGAGTTGGACTGTGAAGAAGGCAGAGCGCCGAAGAATTGATGCTTTTGAGCTGTGGTGTTGGAAAAGACTCTTGAGAGTCCCTTGGGCTGTAAGGAGATCCAACCAGTCCATTCTGAAGATCAACCCTGGGATTTCTTTGGAAGGAATGATGCTAAAGCTGAAACTCCAGTACTTTGGCCACATCATGTGAAGAGTTGACTCATTGGAAAAGACTCTGATGCTGGGAGGATTGGGGGCAGGAGAAGGGGACGACCGAGGATGAGATGGCTGGATGGCATCACTGACTTGATGGATGTGAGTCTGAGTGCTGCGATTCATGGGGTGGCAAAGAGCTGGACACAACCGAATGACTGAACTGAACGGAACTGATGGTTAATTTTTTTTTTCCCTTTAGCATCACTGTAAACTAATGCATTAACACAAATTTGAATCTCTTAGATTTATTGCAATTTTTACTCTTATAGATGATCAAACTGTATTATCTTTGCTCAAACTGTAGGTTCACTTCACTGTGATTTTTAGTCCTTCTGATATAATTTAGTACTCGTAAAGTTCATCACCAGCTCAATGGACGTGAGTCTGCATGAACTCAGGGAGTTGGTGATGGACAGGGAGGCCTGGACTGCTGCAGTCCTTGTCATTACAGAATCCAACATGACTGAGCAACTGAGCTGAACTGAACTGAAGTGTTTTCTTGCTTTCTGGCATTACAAAAAATTTCAGGATTATCTTTTACCTTTTCTGTACCAAATCTTTAATCAGGATTTTTGTTTTCTCCAAGAATCACTTTTTCAGATCAAGTATTGATTTATTTTGGACTTAGTATAAATATAAATGCTAACATTTAAAGTACTCATAATAAGTAGAATATATCACATGCAAACTGGTAGAAAACTATGAAATAAAAAATCAATTCAAAATACAGTAGAAAGTTTAAAATGAGGCAAGATTTTTAAAACTCCTGAAATTGGGTTTTAAAATAGATAGTCCTTTGTTATTTGCAAGAGACACATTTAACCTCTAACACTGAAACTTTGTTATTAAAGGGAAAGAAAGAGAGATAATTGGATAATACTATCAAAATGAAAGTTGTAGATATATTACAATTTATGACAAGATATATATTAAAGCAAATATAATTTCCTAGAGATAAAGATAAAATTGTCAACATTTGCTGGAACATAGAGGAAGCAAGGGAATCCCAGAAAAACATTTCCCTCTGTTTCATCAGCTACACTAACGCTTTTGACTGTCTGGACCATATAACAAACTGGGAAATTGTGAACGAGTTGGGAATACCAGACCATCTTACCTGTCTCCTGAGAAACCTGCATGAGGGTCAAGAAGCAAGTTAGAAACCCGTATGGAACCCATATGAATTGGTTCAAGATTGAGAAAGGAGTACAACAGAGCTGTTGGCTGTCACCCTCTTAACCTATAAGTTGAGCACATCATGAGAAATGCTGGGCTGGATGACTTACAAGCTGGAATCAAGCTAAGTGGGAGAAATATAAGCAACCTCAGATACATGGATGATACCACTCTAACGGCAGACAGTGGAGAGGAACTGAAGAGCCTCTGGTTGAGGGTAAAGGAGGACAGTGGAAGAGCTGGCTTAAAACTAAACATTTAAATACAAAAGCCTAAGATCATATTTTCTGGACTCATTGTTGCATGGCAAATAGAAGAGGGTGAAAAGGTGGAACAGTGATAGATTTGTTCTTGGGCTCCACAAACACTGCAGACAGTGACTGCAGCAAAGGAATTAGAAGGCGGTTGCTTCTTGGCAGGAAAGCAATGACAAAGCTAGACAGTGTGTTGAAAAGCAGAGACATTACTCTGCCAATAAGGGTCCATAGTCAAGGCTATGGTTTTCCCAGTGGTCACGTAGAGTTGTGAGAACTGGACCATAAAGAAGGCAGAATGCCAAAGAATTGATGCCTTTGAACCGTGGTGCTGAAGACTCCTGGAAGTCCCTTAGACTGCAAGGAGATCAAGCAAGTCAATCCTAAGGGAGATCAGCCCTGATTATTCACTGGAAGGGCTGATGCTGAAGCTGAAACTCCTGTATTTTGGTTATCTGATGCAAACAGCCAACTCATTGGAAAAGACACTGATGCTGGATAAGACTGAGGGCAGAAGGAGAAGAGGGTGTCAGAGGGTGAGATGGTTGGATGGCATAACTGACGCAGTGGACATGAACTTGGGCAGACTTTGGGAGCTGGTGAAGGACAGGAGGCCTGGTGAGCTGCAGTCCATGAGGTCACAGAATTGGACATGACTGGGCAACTGAACGGCAAAAACAATTAAAGACAGTCACAATATAATGATACGTGCTTAAAAGAAAATGCAAAATCCTCAAATATAAAGATATAAAATTGCATAATGTCAAAATACATAAATCAAGAATTTGATATTTATAATAAAAAATTCAGTAAATCATAATCATAGTAGAAAGTTTTAGCTTGTCTCTTAGTAAATAACACATTAAGGGGAAAAAACTCACTGAAGCAAGAGAATATGAATACATTAACAAAAGAACACTGTGCCTAAATGTAGGAAACACTTATGCATTTTATATAAATGTACAAAATTACTAATTGCAAGTCATCTTATAATGACAGCCATTCAACAAAAGGACAAATTAGATTCTTCAAAAACTTTTCTAGAGTATATATAAAAATATTTTTATAAAATTAGGGTAGCTTCAAAATCAAGAAGAATCCAGAAATTTATAGTACAAGACATCTAGAGTGACATATTTAATTGTTAAATTTTGAAGGGAAGTAATGGGTCTATCGGGGCTTCCATAGCTTTGTCTGTTTCCTCTTTTTTCAGATAAGCCAGCCAGCAGGTAGGCTACATTCAGTTCCTTCTTTCATACTTTATAGGGGTAGACTCTACTGAAGATTTGAGAGATAAATTAAAATCCAAATTATATTATAAAAGAAATCTATCTAGAAGTGCAAATTATAGACTTTTGGAGTAACAGTACATGATTTTGCCCTTTATACTATAAATATTTAGAAGCAGCTTGTACTTATGAGAGAGACTTATATGTTTGCATTCTTTGTTTCTCCTGTTAGAAACTGGACATGTACCCTTAGGCATTAAATGCCAGTGAAGCAGCATTTTCAGACTGGCATCGGCACATTTATTGCATACTTGGCTATAGGCTAGCAGCTGTTTTAGTTACTTGTATGCATCAGACATTTAGTTCAGAACTCTAAAGAGGTGAAGATCTCACTTAAGCAAACTCTAACATCTTGGGAAAGATAAAGAGGCTGTATATCTGAGCAACTAATGGAAGCTTGGATCTTCATCATATGTTGGACAGTGGAGACCTCAAACACACACACATCTCATTGTAGAATGAGCATACACCAGTGACTGGGTCTCAGAGTGTGGTCCATGGAGGCCATCTTAACCAAATGGAGAAGAGATTTCTGGAATGTTTACGGGGAATTGCATAGGTACAACTCTGTCTGCAGTCACAAGCCTGGCAGAGATGGTATCACAGCATTTTAGGTATTGTTGAATAGAACGATATTTGTGACTCTAAAACAGAAGGCAATTGGATTTTGCCTGCGCTAATGCCGCTTGAGAAATGTATATGCAGGTCAGGAAGTAACAGTTAGAACTGGACATGGAACAAATGAGTGGTTCCAAATAGGAAAAGGAGTACATCAAGGCTGAATATTGTCATCCTGCTTATTTAACTTCTATGCAGAGTACATCATGAGAAACGCTGGACTGGAAGAAGCACAAGCTGGAATCAAGATTGCCGGGAGAAATATCAATAACCTCAGATATGCAGATGACACCACCCTTATGGCAGAAAGTGAAGAGGAGCTAAAGGGCCTCTTGATGAAAGTGAAAGAGGAGAGTGAAAAAGCTGGCTTAAAGTCCCACATTCAGAAAACGAAGATCATGGCATCCGGTCCCATCACTTCATGGAAAGTAGATGGGGAAACAGTGGAAACAGTGTCAGACTTTACTTTTTGGGCTCCAAAACCACAGCACATGGTCATTGCAGCCATGAAATTAAAAGACACCTACTCCTTGAAAGGAAAGTTATGACCAACCTAGACAGCATATTCAAAAGCAGAGACATTACTTTGCCAACAAAGGTCCATCTAGTCAAGGCTATGGTTTTTCCAGTAGTCATGTATGGATGTGAGAGTTGGACTGTGAAGAAAGCTGAGCACCGAAGAATTGATGCTTTTGAACTGTGGTGTTGAAGAAGACTCTTGAGAGTCCCTTGGACTGCAAGGAGATCCAACCAGTCCATTCTGAAGGAGATCAGCCCTGGGATTTCTTTGGAGGGAATGATGCTAAAGCTGAAACTCCAGTACTTTGGCCACCTCATGTGAAGAGTTGACTCACTGGAAAAGACTCTGATGCTGGGAGGGATTGGGGGCAGGAGGAGAAGGGGACGACCGAGGATGAGATGGCTGGATGGCATCCCCGACTTGATGGACATGAGTTCTAGTGAGCTCTGGGTGCTGGTGATGGACAGGGAGGCCTGGCGCGCTGTAGTTCATGGGGTTGCAAAGAGTTGGACACGACTGAGCACCTGAACTGAACTGAAAGTTTTACTGCTATTATTTTACTACTATGAACTGAGTGTCGTTTTACCTTTGACCTCTCATTGACTGTGATCAGCTGGCTCACATCTTCTGGTTTATTGAAGAGGTTGGGTAAAAAACAATGACAATTCATATAAGACTAGGTAACCAAGATCTCTACCATTGCATAATCCAGGAAAGAAGACTTCAAAAAAATCTCTTCAGAGCATCTTCTTCAGAGACTAAAGTTTGACTTGTTTTCTAAATCATGGAAACATGCAGCCAGTGATCTGATTTCTGCTTATCTTAGGTTATTATATTTGAATGCTATAAAAGGCAACGCACAGAGATATCAAGTTCCGGGTACAGTAAAGCTGCTTTAAAAAAATCAGGTAAAGTACAAATGCAAGTGTGTATGTGTGTGTGTTTACCAATATTAACTCATAATTTTAATATTAATGTAATTAATAACAATACCTATAATAACTAAATGTATATACTTTCTTAATGTTTTAGGCAGAATTCTATTATCTTAATATAATTTGTGTAATCCTTCAAATATCTCCAAAAGAGAGAGAGTATTCTTGCCATCGCTGTTTACAGATATGGACACTGAGGCTCAGAGAAGTTACATAACTTGCTGGACAGTATAAGTGATGAGATTGAAATGGGATTTAATCTATAGTTTTGCTCTTAACTACAACAATATGTTAAGTCTGTTACTAAAATGAAAAAAAAAAAAAACCTTTTTATATTTTTTGAAGCAGACAGCTCCTAATATATAAATCACAAAATAAGAAAATTCAGAAAGTCTTTGAAAAAAAATGAGTAAAGAGAGTAAAATAGCTTTTCCTCAGAATGTTATAAATCTTCAATAATTGAAATTTGAATTTGGCACATGAACAGAGGGGAAAAAATGGAGACAGAATAGAAGATCCAGAAACAGACCCAATTATACATGCTGTTTTAGAATGCAGTAAAGGTCTGTCTCAAGTCTACAGCATAAAATTAGACTTTTTGAATAAATGATATTTAGACATCTGGTTAGTCATATGGAAAAGATAAATTTTGTTTCCTACTTCACCAAATTGTACATCAGGATAAATTCCAAGTGGATTAAAACTTAAATTAAAAATATAAAATAATAAAAGAACCAGAAGCAAATATGGGTATGTATGGGGGGAGAAAAGAACCAAAAGAAATGGAACACTATAAGCATTTTAAAAACACAACACAAAAACCTGGAAGTCATAAGTTAAAGAATGATAAAATTTACTACATTAAAAATCTAGAAACAAAGTACTATAAACAAATGAAAAATTTAATGATATATTGGTAAAAGATATTGGCAGTTCATCACGGGCAAAGGGCTCATGCCTTAATATACACAAGACTCCAGAAATGAATAACAAAAACTCACAATCCATTTCAAAAGAGGAGGAACGGACATACACGGACATTACACAAACATAGATAAATTGTTCTAAACACATATGCTTACATTGACTGATAACCAGAGAAGTGCAAATTAAACTCTGTGGAGATGCCACTTTCATCTAATGGATTGAAAGAAATAACTTTGATGACATACTTGATGGTAAGATTGTGGAGATACAGTCTTTTTCACTAATTTTGATGGTGAGTATAAAATGCTATAATGCTCATGGAACACGTTTTAGAAAAAAGATTTGTTTTCCCACTTGATCTCACTTTGGGGAATTTATTTTCCCTGTGTATTTACCAGCTTACAAAGTAATATTAAATAATATTTGTTGCAGATTTATAATAATAGAATATTGAAAGCAATAGTCTATTGTTTTTATTATTTCCTTTAATTCCATCAATAAGGCACAGTTTCTATAAAATATTTGTCATATACAAAATAAGTAATATGTAGCTACAATGCTTCAGATTTTCTAGTTCTAATACGGATACTATTAAAATTAAGGAAAAATAAAATTTAGCAATGATCTGAGAGGCAATCTATTCTATAAGCAGGTGGGAAAATGATCAGAAATATCATTTAATTTGAGCAATTCTGTATTAACTAATTCATTCCTTAGACATAAAATGATTATGAAGACTTTTTTTCAGTAAATGGTAAGCCTCCTTTGGTTCAGTAAGGTCGCTTTTCTAGTTAATTTTTACCTATATTTTGAAGATAAGCCCTACTTTAATTTAGAAAGATTTAGTCTTCATCTCATTACTTACCTTAATGAAATACAGCTACTTTTTCATTTGGCATTTTCATGTAAGATAAATATTTTCTTGTGTTATGATAGACATTTGATTTTGAACAGATTAATCATATTTCTTACAAAGCATATATTAGAGGCCTAATTGAAAGACAGAAATACTAGATTTTTACTTTTTTTTTTTTTGGTGTTCCTGCCATTAGGCTTTTATTACCACTTAAAATTGGTAAAATTTTAGGTGGTAGTAAAGGTGATAAAAATTCTTTCTATCCTTCCACTTCATTTTTTTCTGTAATACAAGAGTGATGTTTTTATCATCTCCTTATGTCATTTAAGTATATAATCTCTTTTTTAATGAGACTCAAACTCTCAAATGTTGTAACTAACCTCAGCTAAAATCTATAGTATCTTTTCAGTTTTATTGAGAAATAATTGGCATACATCACTGTATAATTTTAAGAATACAGCATGATGACTTTATTTATGTACATTATGAATTGATTACCAAAATATCCAGCTAGAATCCATTTTCTTCTTGACTTGCATACAGGTTCCTTAGGAGTGTAATACACTCCGGAGTATACACTCCTAAGTGGAATACACACCAAAGTGGTGTATTTCCATCTCTTTAAGAATTTTCCACATTTTGATGTGATCCACACAGTCAAAGGCTTTAGAGTAATCAATAAAGCAGAAATAGATGTTTTTCTGGGATTCTCTTAGTTTTTTTTTCCCCTGTGATCCAACAGATGCTGACAATTCAATCTCTGGTTCTTCTGATTTTTCTAAATCCAGTTTGAATATCTGAAAGCTCTCGGTTCACATATTGCTGAATCATAGCTTGGATAATTTTGAGCATTACTTCACTGGCATGTGAGATGAGTGCAACTGTGCGGTAGCTGGAGCATTCTTTAACATTGTCTTTCTTTGGGATTGGAATGAAAACCTGACCTTTTCCAGTGCTGTTGCCCCTGCTGAGCATGTTGCATGCAGCACTTTCACAGCATCATCTTTCAGGATTTGAAATCTCTTATCTGGAATTCCATCACCTTCACTAGCTTTGTTCATAGTGATGCTTCCTTCCTGAGGCCCACTTGACTCACATTCCAGGATGTCTGGCTCTAGGTGAGTGATCACACCATCGTGGTTATCTGGGTCATGAAGGTCTTTTCTGCATAGTTTTCCTGTGTATTCTTGCTATCTCCTCTTAACTTCTTCTGTTCGGTTCATACCATTTCTGTCCTTTATCCAGCCCATCTTTTCATGCAATGTTCCCTTGGTATCTCTAATTTTCTTGACGAGATCTCTGGTCTTTCCCATTCTGTTGTCTCTCCCATTTTATACTGACTGTACCAGATTGCAATCCCACCAACAGCACACAGGGTTTATGTCTCTCCACATCCATCCTGGGATTTGTTATTTCTTTGGATAGTGGCCACTATAACAGGGATGAGGTTTTCCTCTTGTGAGTTTTATTTGCATTTCCCTGATTATTAGTGCCTCTTGGCCATTTACCTTCTCTTCCCTTCATCTTTCCAATTTTTAGCTAGATTATATGTTGTCTGTTTTTGTTTTGCAGTTCAGTTAGAGATACATGGTTTGTAAATATTTTTCCCGTTTGTAGGCTGCTTTTTCACTTTGTTAATGTTTTCTTTTTCATACAGAAGCTTTTTAGTTTGAGGTAGTCCCACTTATCTGTTTATTTTGTTGCTGATGCTTTAGGTGTCATATCCAAAATAATAAAAAGAATTTACCAAAACTCATGCCAAGAAGATTTATTGCTATATTTCCTTCTAGAAATTTCTTGATCCCATGTTGTACATTTAAGGCTTTAATCCATTTTTTGTTAATTTTTGTATACGATCTGGGTCCATCTTCATTCCTTTACATGTGACTATCCAGTTATCCCATCACCAAGGAAATGGCAACCCACTCCAGTATTCTTACCTGGAGAATCCCATGGACAGAGGAGTCTGGCAGGCTGCAGTCCATGGGATTACTAGAGTCGGTCACAATTTAGTGACTAAGCCACCACCGTTTATTAAAGAGACTGCCTTTTCTTCGCTGAGTGTCCTTCACTCCCTTGTCAAATGCCAGTTAACCATATACACTTGGGATTATTATGGGTCCTGATTCTGTTACATTGGTCTATTCATCTATTTTTATGCCAGTGCCATACTATTTTGATGAGTATCTATAGCTTGAAATCACAAAGTTTGATGGCCGCTGCTTTGTTCTTCTTTCTCAGAATTTCTTTGGCTATTCAGAATCCTTTGTGGTTTCACATAAATTTTTGGAATATTTTTCTACTTTAAAACATGTCATCTGGAAAGTGATATCATGGCATTGAATCTATAGATAGCTTCTAGCAAGAGATATTTTAACTAATATTCTTGAAATCTGTGAACACAGGCTACTTTTTCATTTATTTGCATCTTCTTTGATTTTTCTCATTAATGTCTTGTAGTTTTCAGAGCAGAGAATGTTTACCTCCTTAGTTAAGTTTATTATTAATTATTTTATTTAAAATCTTTTTAAGTGGGATTAATTTTTATAATGACTTCCCTGGTGGCTCAGACAGTAAAGCAACTGCCTACAATGCGGAAGACCCAGGTTTGATCCCAGCATGGGGAAGATCTCCTGGAGAAGGAAATGGCAACCCACCAGTGTTCTTGCCTGGAAAATCCCATGGACGGAGGAGCCTGTAGGCTACAGTTCATGGGGTCTCAAAAAGTCGGACACAACTGAGTGATGTCACTTAATTTTTACATTTATTTTTAAACACTATATTGGGTGTTTTATTGGGGATTTATTTTGATTGGAAATATGCCCGGTAATTTTCAGTTTATTTTTGCCACAATTAAGTGCATAAATGTGAGAACTTACCATATTCTGCCTACTGCAGGAGACGTTTAGCAAACTGTTTCATTAATCATGCAACCAGTGGGTTGATAGCAATGTTCTATACTTAAACGTGAGCCTGGTATCTTCTTATTTTGTTTATGGAATATGATACGAAAGTTTGTGCATCACGTTAACGGTTGTGAAAAGAAATACATTTGGTCTCTCTTATTACTGCCCCAGCTGCAATGCTGAGAGCAGTCAGCATCTGCTTCTTGGTAATCACATCAGTTCTTTGTTTCTTACTATACACGTTCACATGGTAATTACTTTGAAATTCTGGAATGAAATGCTGATAGATAGAGGGCCTTACCATCACCCTGGAAAATCATCTGCCTCTTAGTATTTGCCACTTAATTAAAGCAACATCTGAAGTAATGAAAGGAGGGTGCAGAAAATGTCCAGTAGGAAACAAATGCTGCAGAGAAATCCTGGTGTCTGTAGTTAGCCAAGCATTATTATTTATTAATTTATGGATTGCAGTTCCCATGTGTCAGAGTACTTTATGACAACAGAATCAACAATATAGCCTTGAAAACAATAAAAATCCAGGAAGGTATGCTCTCCTCAAACAAAGAGTATCAGTAATGCACTTTTGATCTGATAGAGAGAAAACTCTAGACACTCTGATCTTCTTAACAAATACCACATCCAGAATTTTAAATTCTCAATGAAATTAAATTTACTTAGATGACCTTTGATCAATTTCAAGAGGAAAATTGTAATGCTTTAAGATAAAGTCCGTTTCTGATTAGCACAGTTTAAGACTTAATGATTATATTTCCTGTATCAGTTTTATATATATGTCTGATATTTCTATCATCTTCCTGTAAATGCACCTGCCATTTTTGCCCACACTAAATAAATAAAACACATTTATTTTTTTCAACTCAGAGTAAATTTTGTTATCTTTAAATATGAGATAAATAATATCTTCTATATTTTAAATTCTGGATGTATTTAGAGCCTAAGAAAAATAAAAGTGGAAAGAAAGTAAGTTACTATATTTTAAAAGCCTAACTAAATAACTGAAAAATAAATTGATTTAATATAAAGTTTATTTAACTCTGTCCAGTAGCTATAGCCGAATAAATTCCAATCTTTTGTGATGTATTAGGGGATGTTATGACTGTTGTCTCCTCCGAGCCTATTCATAGTTTTATGATATATCTTGACTCCTATGACCTCTAAAATTTCAGTCCAGAAAACAAATGATTTAATAATCCAAAAGGAAAAAGAAAGGGACAGCTATGTTGACTGCAATTGAATATAAAAATACTATTTCACAGAACAGATTAGATTGAGAAGTATATTCAAATTTTATTTCATTTATTCCCTCAATGAAATTATTAAAATTGACATGAAAACAATTCCTTTACATCAAAAGTTAGAGAGGAGGCAATGTCAAGGAGAAGGTAGGAATGTGGAGAAAAAAAAAAGAACCAAGGTTATGATATGCTAAATTACCAATACCAATTTTTATATTAATTAATAAACATACTTTTAGAAAGTTGCTCCAAGATTTGTTTGAGTCATTTTCTTCTTGACCAACCTTGAATCATCAAATATGTCATCTTGTTAAACATTAAAATGGAAGTCTGTCTTCATGTGCATAGACAATATACATACCCTTGTTTAACTTTAGGTTTTATGGACATGTGGAAGGATAATTTATAAATAAATTAAATGAGTTAAATCACAAACATTAACACTGCACATTATTTTCTTTTTAATTCCATTGTCAGCTAGTTCATTTTATTCTGATCTAGAAAATTAGTTATAAAGTGAAAACATCTGATTTGGGTTTTAATTTGACTTTGAATATTATAATAAACAAAATCTTCCTCAAAAATTAGTTCCATTCTTTTAACAAATATCTGTTGTTTTTCTCCTGTGTTTAGGCCACACTGCTAGTGCTGGGGCAAAAATAAGTCAGATGTGACCATTGAATATTATCTAGGAGCTCACTAGAAAGTACAAAAGTAGCTATGAGATGGTACAATCAGTAGAATACTAGTCTGTTTCCACTGGCATAGTCAATAGTGATAACTGGACAGCCCCGAGGTGAGGACGCCTGTCTAGTGGGAGGAAATGCCCATAGCCAGAAACTAAGTCTCCTGGAATGAAATCTTCTGAGGGGACTGGAAAGTAGACCTCTGAGGCAATCCCATATGAAATAGGAAATAGCAATATTACATGTGCCTTCAGAAGAAAAAAAATGTGTATATCTCTCTGAACTAAAAGTTAAAAAAAAAAAAAGATGATATCATCTATGGTCAAATACAGGAAAATAGAAGGGACATACAGATTTACTTAAATAGCATTGGACTATTCCTGGAGGATATTATTCAGAGGGAAGATCAGGCAATGTCCTGGGAGTAGGCAGAATAGACCTACATGTGACTCATGTACTCCCTACCAGTATAAATGAGCAAGCCTCTTAGAGATACGGTGATCACTTAACTTAAACAAGACCAGGAGTTGACTGTGGCTCAGATCATGAACTCTTTATGGCCAGATTCAGACTGGAATTGAAGAAAGTGGAGAAAACAAATAGACCCTTCAGGTATGACCTAAACAAATCCCTTATGACTATACAGTGGAAGTGAGATAGATTTAAGGGACTAGATCTTACAGACAGAGTGCTTGATGAACTATGGATGGAGGTTTGTGACACTGTACAGGAAACAGGGATCAAGACAATCCCCAAGAAAAAGAAACACAAAAAGCAAAATGGCTGTCTGAGGTGGCCATACAAATAGCGGTGAATACAAGGGAAGTGAAAAGCAAAGGAGAGAAGGAAAGATATGCCCACTTGAATGCGAGTTCCAAGAACGGCAAGGAGAGATAAGAAATCCTTCATCAGCAATCAATGCAAAGAAATAGAGGAACACAACAGAATGGGAGAGAACAGAAATCTCTTCAAGAAAATTAGAGACACCAGGGGAATATTTCATGCAAAGATGGGCTCAATAAAGGACTGAAATGGCATGGACCTAACAGAAGCAGAAGCTATTAAGATGAGGTAACAAGAATACACTGAAGAACCTTACAAAAAGAGATCTTCACAACCCAGATGATCATAATGCTGTGATCACTCACCTAGAGCCAGACATCCTGGAATGTGAAGTCAAGTGGGCCTTAGGAAGCATCACTATGAACAAAGCTAGTGGAGGTGATAGAATTCCAGTTGAACTATTTCAAATCCTGAAATATGATGCTGTGAAAGTGCTGTACTCAATATGCCAGCAAATTTGGAAAACTCAGCAGTGGCCACAGGACTAGAAAAGATCAGTTTTCATTCCAATCCCAAAGAAAGGCAATGCCAAAGAATGCTCACAGTACTGCACAATTGCACTCTTCTCACATGCTAGTAAAGTAATGCTCAAAATTCTCCAAGCCAGGCTTCAGCAGTACATGAACAGTGAACTTATAGATGTCCATGCTGGTTTCAGAAAAGGCAGAGGAATCAGAGATCAAATTGCCAACATCTGCTGAATCATGGAAAAAGCAAGAGAGTTCCAGAAGAAAAAAAAATCTATTTCTGCTTTATTGACTATGCCAAAGCCTTTGACTGTGTGGATCACAATAAACTGTGGAAAATTCTGAAAGAGATGGGAATACCAGACCACCTGATCTGCCTCTTGAAAACCTGTATGCAGGTCAGGAGGCAGCAGTTATAACTGGACATGGAACACCAGACTGGTTCCAAATAGGAAAAGAAGTATGTCAAGGCTGTTATCTTCACCCTGCTTATTTAACTTCTATGCATAGTACATCATGAGAAACACTGGACTGGAAGAAGCAGAAACTGGAATCAAGGTTGCCGGGAGAAATATCAATAACCTCAGATATGCAGATGACATCACCCTTATGGCGAAAAGTGAAGAAGAACTAAATTGCCTCTTGATGAAAGTGAAAGAGGAGAGTGAAAAATTTGGCTTAAAGCTCAACATTCAGAAAACAAAGATCATGGCATCTGGTCCCATCACTTCATGGCAGATAGATGAGGAAACAGTGGAAACAGTGTCAGATTTTATTTTTCTGGGCTCCAAAATCATTGCAAATGGTGACTGCAACCATGAAATTAAAAGACTCTTACTCCTTGGAAGGAAAGTTATGACTCACCTAGATAGCATGTTAAAGAGCAAAGACATTACTTTTCAATAAAGATCCATCTAGTGAAGGCTATGGTTTTTCCAGTGGTCATGTATGGATGCGAGAGTTGGACTATACAGAAAGCTGAGTGCTGAAGAATTGATGCCTTTGAACTGTGGTGTTGGAGAAGACTCTTGAGAGTCCCTTGGACTGCAAGGAGATCCAACCAGTCCATTCTAAAGGAGATCGGTCCTGGGCGTTCATTGGAAGGAATGATGCTGAGGCTGAAACTGCACTACTTTTTGCCACGTGATGTGAAGAGCTGACTCACTAGAAAAGCCCCTGATGCTGGGAATAATTGAGGCAGGAGAAGAAGGGGATGAGAGAGGATGAGATGATTGGATGGCATCATTGACTCGATTGACATGGGTTTGGGTGGACTATGGGAGTTGGTGATGGACAGGAAGGCCTGGCAGGCTGCACTTCATGGGGTCACAAATAGTTGGACATGACTGAGTGACTGAATTGAACTGAAGCACAAACATATCTGCCCAGAAAATAAATTCATGATGGAAACATAAAAAATGTTAATTGTATTTATCTCTAAAAAGTCATAGGTGTATATTATTTACCACAGCTTTCTATATTATTTTTCTATAGTATGTATATTCTGGCATAATTTTTATGTACAAAATTATAATTATTATATTTAGTCAACATGCAATATTATAAACAATTACTTTATACAGGTATTATGCTATGGTTTTATATGCATATTTTCACAATTGTGAAATATTAACAATTTTGCATCACACTTTAGGGCTTTCCAAATGGCACTACTGGTAAAGAACCTGCTTGCCAATGCAGGAGACACAAGAGACACAGATTCGATTCCCGGGTGAGGAAGGTTCCCTGGAGGGAGGGCATGGCAACCCACTCCAGTATTCCTGCTTGGAAAATCCCATGGACAAATGAGCCTGACTGGCTATGGTCCGTAGGGTCACAAAGATTCAGACACGACTGCAGCAACTGAGCATACGTATCACATTTTATAGCTGAGTAAAGTAAGTTAAAGAAGATAACATTTACATGGAATAATATTTGTCCTTTCAGAAAGTTGGTTGAAGTTTCAATACAAAGTTTTGATATATAATGAAAACATAAAGTAAAATTATATGTAAAATATTCAACAGGGCACTGGATTTTTTCATATTTTCATAAAAATTGTTTCTTTTTAAAAGTCAATTTTGTTATAACAAGAAAAAGCTCTTCATGAATCAACAGCAAGATGACATAAAAAATAATTGCTTATCAATATAGGATAGAGAACATTAGAGGGAGAAATGATCATTTATAAAAGAAAGAATGGCAGTGGAGGTCCAGTTTTTGTGTTACTGTATATGATGGATGAGTTAATTCCTCTGACTAATGAACCAAGTCCTTCTCTTGGCCAGAACTAATGAACTAGGATGTTTTGCAGACTCAATATTGTAAAGTATCCACTCCTCTGAAATAGACATGGGCCTTGATGACAGCTATCATATGTTAAATAATGATCATGGTGGAACCTTCCCTGACGTCACTCATCTTTTTCTTCTTTTTCCTTAAAGGTGTTTGAAAACTCGTGGATGGAGGATATTAATGAAATATTACTAGCAGACCACTAGAGATCACCTAGTTTCAGAAGCATGAGATTTCTTTGTCATTTGAAGGATCATTATTAAAATTAGGAATGCAGCTTGACAATATAATTTATGTAATTTGACTCTATACAAATGATGGTAATATTATATGGCATGCTCTTCTATATAAAGGAGAAAGTAGAATTGTAGAGTAATCCCAAATGATAAAGTCTCTGAAAAATATGGAAGTGGAAGGGATATCAGGACATCTGATGAATGTGACACTATTTGAAACTTAAACATGATTCACAAATTTTTCTTAGCACTCACAGAGGGAATTTCAATATCACAGAAACCTGGACAAGGAATGCCCCTTTTTGTCAATATTGTGTTTTATTATCCACGCATAATCTTTCTATTACCAGAATAGCCAACAGAGGATAAGCAATGCTACTAATAAAACTTTTATTGACTTATTATTGTTTATTTATATTATCCAGGTTTCAGAAAATTGTCCTGCTTTAAGTTGCTGCAAAAACTCTTGTGTCGAATTCCAAAAGACCTCCTATATATTTGCATTTGACATCATAAGGCAGCTGGTCAGAAAAAAAAAAATCAGAGGATTTAGTGCTTACGGTGCAGCACAGTGAAGTGTTTAGAACAATTTCTGTATTATTTTTCAGCATATGCAAATATTCTTTCCAAGCTGAAAGAATAAAAATTACCTAATATATACAGAACTTATGTGCTTGGCATTCTTCTTAAATTTTATAAACAATAACTCATGTAATCTTAAAAAAAATCTCATTAAGGATTCGTGTCAATGTATGGCAAAACAAATACAGTATTGTAATTAAAAAAATAAATAAATTTAAATTTAAAAAAAAAAAATAAAAAAATAAAAATAAAAAAAAAGAATTTCTCAATTGTGATGCCCATTTTAAAGATGAGAAAATAAGATACTAACAGAGGTTGATAAATTTGCCATTTTACAGTTGGGAGTGGCTATCAGGATTCAGTTTAATCGCTCAGTCGTGTCCGACTCTTTGCAGTCCCATGGACTGCAGCATACCAGGGCTTCGCAGTCCATTACCAATTCCTGGAATATACTCAAACTCATGTCCATTGAGTCGGTGATGCCATCTAATCATCTCATCCTCTGTCTGCCCCTTCTCCTCCCGCCTTCAATCTTTCCCAGCATCAGAGTCTTTTCCAGTGAGTCAGTTCTTTGCATTAGGTGGCCAAAATATTGGAGTTTCAGCTTCAACATCAGTCCTTTCAATGAATATTCAGGACTGACTTCCTTTAGGATGAACTGGTTGGATCTCCTTGCCATCCAAGAGGATCTCAAGAGCCCTTTCCAACACCACAGTTAAAAAGCATCAATTCTTTGGGGCTCAGCTTTCTTCACAGTCCAACTCTCACATCCATACATGACCACTGAAAAAACCATAGCCTTGACTAGATGGACCTTTGTTGGCAAAGTAATGTCTCTGCTTTTTAATATGCTGTCTAGGTTAATCATAGCTTTTCTTCCAAGGAGCAAGCATCTTTTAATTTCATGGCTGCAGTTACTATCAAAAACAAAGGTGATTTATCTAAACAAACATGTTTTAGCTTAATACCCATTACCTGGAAAAAAGTGTTCCCAGAGGTGAGCCATTATGTATAATTTAAACTGGTAGGCAGAGAAACCAGAGATCAAATTGTCAATATCTGTTGGACATAGGAAAAGCAAGAGTTCTAGGAAAAAAAAAAAATCTATTTCTGCTTTATTGACTATGCCAAAACCTTTGACTGTGTGGATCACAATAAACTGTGAAAAATTCTTAAAGAGGTGGGAATACCAGACAGACCACCTTACTTGCCTCCTGAGAAACCTGTATGCAGGTCAAGAAGCAACAGTTGGAAGCAGACATGGAACAATGGACTGGTTCAAAATTGGGAAAAGAGTATGTCAAGGCTGTGTATTATCACCGTGTTTATTTAACATATGCAGAGTTCATCAGGCAAAATGTCAAGCTAGATGAAGCACAAGCTGGAATCAAGACTGCTGGGAGAAATGTCAATATACTCAGATATGCGGATGATACCACCCTTATGGCGGAAAGCAAAGAGGAACTGAAGAGCCTCCTGATGAAGGTGAAAGAGGAGAATGAAAATGTTGAATTGAAACTCAGCATTCAAAAACAAAGATCATGGCAGCTAGTCCCATCACTTTATGACAAATAGATGGGGAAACAGTGGAAACAGTGACAGACTTTATTTTTCTGGGCTCCAAAATCACTGCAGATGGTGATTTGCAGCCATGAAATTAAAAGACGCTTACTCCTTGGAAGAAAAGTTATGACCAACCTAGACAGCACATTAAAAGCAGAGACATTACTTTGTCCACAAAGGTCCTTATAGTCAAAGCTATGGTTTTTCCAGTGGTCATGTAGGGATGTGAGAATTGGACAATAAAGAAATCTGAGTGCCAAAGAACTGATGCTTTTTAATTGTGGTGTTAGAGAAGACTCTTGAGAGTCCCTTGGACTGCAAGGAGATCCAATTAGTTCATCCTAAAGGAGATCAGTCCTGAATATTCATTGGAAGGACTGATGCTGAAGCTGGAATTACAATACTTCGGACACCTGATGTGAAAAACTGACTCATTTGAAAAGCCCCTGATGCTGGGAAAGACTGAAGGTGGGAGGAGAAGGGGTGGACAGAAGATGAGATGGTTGGATGGCATCACCAACTGGATGGCCATGAGTCTGAGCAAGCTCCGGGTGTTGGTAATGGACAGGGAAGCCTGGCATGCTGCGGCCTTGCTGGTGCACAGAGTGGGACAAAACTGAGTGACTGAACTGAGTGCAGCTGTCACTGATCAGAGTTACGGCCAGGCAATATGGCTTCAAAGTCATTGCTGTTAATCATTAGTCTTTAGTGTTGTCCCTCTAGGTTTAATAACATCCTAATCAAATCAAGTACTGGCAGAAAATCCTGGATTTCAACCCCAATCCTATCATTTACTAGCAAACACTGGGTAAGTTCCTTTAGTTTCTATTAGTCCCAGTTTCTGTGTGCATAAAATACACATCATGGCATTGATCTAATTAACATGTTATATGGATAAATGGGATCATGTAGAGACTCTTTTCTTCTCTTCTGTTTTTTTTTTTTCCCTCCAGTTCTTCCAGAACTGGAAGAAAGGAAAATGGAAACTCAAATCCTGTCACCTAGATCTCCCCCTGCCCCATATCTCAACCTGCCATTGTTCTTGTTTCATTATCAGATACTTTCCTTAGCTGGATAGCTCTTAAAGTAGTGAGCCTGTCTATCTTTCTGGCTTCCCAGGTTGTACTAGTGGTGAAGAACTCACCTGCCATTGCAGGAGACATAAGAGAGGTGGATTCAATCCTTGGATCCAGAAGATTTCCTGGAGGAGGGCATGGCAACCCACTCCAGTATTCTTGCCTGGAGAATCCCACGGACAGAGGGGCCTGGCGGGCTGTAATCCATAGTGTCTTCAGAGTCAGACGTGACAAGAGATTTAGCATGCACGCACATCTATTTTTCAGAGAGTTGACAGAATAGCGTCTTTAGTTAATATGACAGAGAATTGCAATAAATAAGAATCTAAGCAGAAAACTATTATTCTGGGATCGCTACACAAGAGAGGGCCAAGGTGGGAATTAAGATGACATTACTAACACATGGTCAAACACTGGCACCTGATTCCTATGCTTGGGACTGATTTGTCAGTTTTTGGATGTCCTCCCAGAAAAACTGAGGAACTATGCCCTACATTTTTCTTTGGACAATCTCCCCCACTTACATATGAAACAGAATAATTAAAACTATCAAGGCAGTAATTTCCCCACCTTCTAAGATCTGTCAGGATGCTCTCAGCCTTATAGACAAATAAGAGAAGAACATTTTGATTTTCTACATTCTTCCCAGCTGTCTTTCACTTTTAGTTTCCCTGGTGGCTCAGAGGGTAAAGCTTCCGCCTGCAATGTGGGAGACCGGGGTTCGATTCCTGGGTTGGGAAGATCCCCTGGAGGAAGAAATGGCAACCCACTTCAGTACACTTGCTTGGAAAATCCCATGGATGGAGAAGCCTGTAGGCTAGAGTCTATGGTAGGCTACAGTCTATGGAGTTGCAAAGAGTTGGACACAACTAAGCAACTTCACTTTCACTTCACTTTTTAGTTCCATCTCAATACTCACCTATTTTCTTAGTAATCAATGAATCTCTCTCATTACTGACTAAAATTCAGAAATTGCTAAGTTAGTTTCATCTTTTATCTATCCTGTGTTGGCTTTCTGGACCGATTCTCAATTGGTTATACATTCTCTACTGTTGATTTAACATTGTGCCTTCTCTTTTAATAAACTAGTCTCTTCAAAATGCTTTTTCTTTTTAAGAAAAACATGTTTCACTAACATATCAATTGTAACAAGGAATTTTAATAATTTACCTCCTATTTACAGGCAAGACCATCTTTTTATGTGTTCTCTCTCCAATTTGTTTTGCTTCCTATCACTATTCATCTATTTTACTGATACACTTTCTTCATTATTTCTTAAAGACAATACATCCTTGGTCTCTAACTGATGACATTTTTAGAAAATTTATGCTATTGTTTTATTGTCTTGTGTATTTCTTCCTTCACAAGATAGGGTGCATTGGGTGGTTTAAAAAAAAATTGCATTCTTACCTAGCCCAATCCTATAGTGTTATATCCTGTTTCAAGAAACACTGACACAGCTGACTTACATGTTTCATAAGTCTTGTTCTTTTCCTGATCATTCTCTATTCTTCTCTACTCTTCAGGTAAACCACATCAGTATACAGATTGCCCAAATTATTTGTACACTTGCATTTCCTCTTTGTCATTCTCTTAAAACAATAGGACATATATTTCTTTTCTTAATATATTTATAAGCATATCAAATTGATAATAGCTGTTTTTAATTTTAGAATTTTCATTTTATTACTATTGTGATACTTAAAATTAATAAAGTAGTAAAATTCTCCATTATTTTTAGATAGGCCTAACTTGTATTCATTTTCTACTGTGAGATTTATAGCATTTTTACCAACCTTCATGTGAAATGCTTACCTATAAAATTTCATAAAAGTAAAATTCAAAAATAGCATGAAGTCAAACATAATTAACTTGACAAGTAGCTGGTTAGATATGTACACTCATTCTGGCCATTCTTTAGCTATAAATTTTATTTATGGTTTTGAAGTTATAATTATTATAAAAGTTATTTTATAATTAGTAATAAGAAACATTGAGTCAAACATCAGAGTTATTTGGAGACTCTGTCCACCTCTCAATTATTTATCTGCATGGACGTTGTCTTCTATTCGAGTACGAAGAAAGATTTCAGCATTCTAATCACTGGAGAACATTTTATTCATTATGTGACTCTTTGGTGCACACATAATCAAGTGTTTTTCTAAAGATGGTCAGGTATATGTGGTTTGCCCTATCAGTGATTTAATCACAATTGTATAATTAATCACGGCTTCCCACATGGCCAGTGGTAAACAGTCTGCCTGCAGTGCAGGTGATCTGGGTTCAATCCAGGAGTTGGGAAAATCCCTTAGAGAAGGAAACATGGGGTCTCAAAGAGTCTGACAGGACTTTGGCAACTGAGTATGCAACACTATAATTAATCACGTTTTACACTGATGTTAACATATGAATGTCCTATTTTTAACTATAGAGCATTGGTAATAATAGTGTTTAAAATGCAAATATTTTGTTTTATGCAAATGAAAATATTTTATTTACTATTTTATGATATTCTTTGATAACGTCACAATTTATTCATTAAAAGAACTAACACAGCTATCATAAAAATAATCCCTCTGTGAGTGCTATGAGAAAATAAATGTGTTTTTAATTGATCAGTAAATTAATGACCACTCATTTTCTGCAAAGAATGTCTCTGGCAAGAAAAAAAGCAAAAGACAACAACCAGCAGAAAAACCATTTGTGCAGCTCTGTGACTCTGTTTACCTCCCTGTGCTACAGATAACTCACTGTGATTCCTCTCCTTGGCCCTAAGATGACACTAGTCATGGTGGCCTCCCTAGATGTGCCTTGATGTTTTGCTGAGTGACTGCTTTGTAGAAAATCCTTCTTTTATTCTTGAACAAACAAACCTTAAACTAGTCAAACCCAATCACACTTTTTATATTTTCCCTTAATAGGCTTTAATTCTCTTTTTGCCAGAGCCTTCAAGAGACAGCTGGGTACTCCAGGTATTTTTTTCCTCATTCACATTTAAATTAATGAATTTTGTTGTTTAGTCGCTAAGTCATGCCCAACTCTTGAGACCCCATGGACTGTAGCCTGCCAGGCTCCTCTGTCCATGGGATTTCCAGACAAGAATACTGGTGTGGGCTGCCATTTCCTTCTCCAGGGAATCTTCCTGATCCAAGTATTGAACCTGGGCCTCCTTCATTGCAAGTGGATTCTTTAACAACTAAGCCACCAGGGAAGCCCAAATTAATAAATAAGTTTCTTTAAAAGTCAATAGTAAATTTTCTTCTCATTAATACATCTCTTCTCACCTATTCTGGAATTTGGGATCTGTAATTGCAAAAACAAACTCATCACCAAAGTAGTCATGTCAGTAAACATTTTGATACTTTGAGTCATAGCTAGGTGCAGGTGTTACATATATGTTCAAACTTAAAATCATCTTCGTTATCTCAGTCCTCGATGGCTTTCTCTTTTCTTTATTATAATACAAAAGAATCCATTGATAATAAAATATATTTTTAGCAAAGTTATTAGTGGAAAGATAATATGAATTAATCATTTTTATAACTCCTATCTTCCTAGTCTGTTTACATTGCTGCAAGCAATTATATAAGGAATTCTGGAATGCCTATTCTCTGGAACACTAAACAGGTAAAAGAATATAAAATCTATAGAAGATGGAACATTGAGAGATAGAGTTGGTGAAGTAATCAGGTAGTTAGCAAAACACAAAGGAAATACTGTTCAAATTAATAAGTAGTTTTCAGAAAGTAGTAATTTGTGGAGATAATTTTCATCATAACTAGGATGAATCAACTATTTGAACTAAGGAAAATCATCTGAATATTTCTTTACGTTTATCGAATCAGAGAATGAAGTGAATTTGAAAGAAAAAGACTACCTTTTGAAATGAGCAAACTACAGTTTAACAACTGTTGTTTTTTTTTTCCTTAACCATGTGTAGGTTAAGAATGAGATTTGCATTTGCAAATAGTTTACTTTTGTCACTTCTGAAAGTTAATGAAGCTTAAATCGATTGATCATATATGTTTAGGTTTTTTTCTGAACTTTAAATTCTACTCTATTGATCCATATGTGTATCTTATACTAATATCACATTATTTTGATTACTGAAGCTTAATAGTAAGATTTAATATTGGATATTAATATCTTCCAGTATTTTTATCATTTTTTAAAATATTGGTTGGCTATCCAGGCCCCTTTGGTTCTGTATGAATTTGAGGACTAACTTTTCAATTTCTGATACAGTTGTTAGTCTAGAGTGAGCAATAGGGATCAGATAAGGATGGGAGTGAGTTTTCATTCAAATATTCTATTGTCGCTTTTTCAGTTTTGTTCACCACCAACATAAAATGTGAAGGAGTACTCACATACTCCTTCCTAAAGCTACACTTGTACATACAGTTGCTAAATATTCAATATCCAACCAGTTGGAAAGGGAAGTGGGAAGGTACCGTATAGGAATAGGGAGATTAAAAAAAAAAAAAGGACTATTATGAGATTATATGAAATTATATGTGTGAAACCTTTGAAAATTGTAAAGTACCATATAATTTAAAGAATCTTTCATTCAATTAAAAATATATGCATGGTTCCCTAGAGAATCTGATGGAGTTTGAAGTTCTTTCTGAACAATATACTGTAAGAAGGATTATCTCTCCACCCGGCGTAAGTTGTCAGTATAAAAGGACTTCCTCGTATCCCTCTGCGTCCTCATTGTTACATGTGACTCCTAGCGGTGTACCCTCCGAATGGGTAGAGTGGGCAGGGAACTGGTTATTGTGTAAGGGAAAGGGATAGAAATGATGTTTCTCATGTAAGACTATAGCTCTCATAGCTGGGAGACAACCTTTAAGATCTTAGATTTTTAAAAATCTAAATACTTACACTGAATATGATATAAAATGTTCCTTCCTTTAAGATGGTTCAGTTTTGCTTTAGAGGAAGAAGAACATGAGAGAATGCTTTAAAAAGGGCTTCAGTCTTAATGACGGAATTCTGAGAAGTCTCCACTCATGGGCTACAATTTCCAGATAGTTTTCCATTGGAAGGTAATAACATTTTATTTTAAAAAATATCTATTTTATGGTTATTTTCATGGGAAAGTTGAGAATGTTATACCATGCATGTTTACACTGCTAAAATACTAAGTAAAAGCACATAAATATTTTGTTTCTTGAGGATGGGAAGCAACATGTGAAACATGAATATTGCTATTAAATTAGTTATTAGATATTATTCAAAAGTTGAAATGGTTGAATAAAATATAAAATTTATTGATTTGACTATATGTGGGACAATTTCCAAGTACTATGATTATATAGAATAATCAATTAGCTAAGCAATATTTTCATGTTGAATTATAATATTTTAGTCTGTTGAAAACTAAACTTATAAATCTCTTCTTTTAAATAAAGATATCACTGGGATTTAAAACTATCAGTATCCTGAGTAGATTCTTATAGAGAAAAAAATTATTATTTTATTTCATTTCAAATAGTTATCATATTTAGAAACAGAAATGGGAGTAGATAAAACTAAAGAAAAGGGTTGGCTTATATATTACAGAGGAAAATATCTGATTTAAAAGTAGACCTTAAAGAAGTCACAAAATGATAGTTTGGAGGATTATGTTTTTCTTTTTATAATAGACAAAGATAAGAAGTATAATCAAAGATAAGGTCATCATATCCAAACAGATAAGATTATTCTATCACTCAAAATTGTCATATCCAAACAATTAGATAAGATTATTCTATAATTCAAAAGACCTCATTTTTCCACAGCTCTAGTTATTAATACTCTTCTTCTTAAATTTTATTGCAAAAATAAGTTTATTCAGGTATTACAAATTTGCTTTACTCCATTTAAAATTTACATATTTTAGTTCATCCTTGTAGTGATTGTTTGTATTTGAAATGTCCAGTGTTAGCATTTTTTTATTTTTTTTATTTAATTAAATTTATTTATTTTTTTAATTACAATACTGTATTTGTTTTGCCATACATTGACACGAATCAGCCATAGGTGAACACAATCGCCCAATGCCGAAGCCCCCTCCCACCTCCCACCCCACATCCTCTACCTGAATCATCCTGTGCATCAGCCCCATGCATCCTGCATCCTACACCAAACATAGATTAGCGCTTCGTTTCTTACAGGAAAATACACATGCTTCACTGCCATTCTCCCAAACCATCCCACCCTTTCCCTCTCCCTCAGAGTCCAAAAGTCCACTCTATACCTCTGTGTCTCTTGTTGTCTCACATATAGGGTCATCATTACTGTCTTCTAAATTCCATATATATGTGTCAGTATACTGTATTGGTGTTTTTCTTTCTGGCTTACTTCACTCTGTATAATCGGTTCCAATTTCATCCATCTCATTAGAACTGAATAATGTCAAATACTATGTGCTCCTATTCTCTGAGTGAACATAAGTAAAAAACAGTAAGCCTAGGCATGAGATTCTTATACCTTTGAAGAATTTTCCCACATTGAGGGAGGGTTTATTCCTAGGCATTTTATTTTTGTTGCAATGGTGAATGGGATTTTTTTCATTAATTTTTCTTTCTGAATGTTTATTATTAATGTATAGGAAAGCCCGCAGGCTACACGGACAGAAGGGCCAAGAGGAGCTACTCCATGTTCAAGGTCAGGAGGGGCGACTTCACCCAAGGTAAGGAGCAGCAGCTATGCTTTGCTGGAGCAGCTATGAAGAGATGCTCCACGTCCAATGTAAGAGAAACCCAAATAAGATGGTAAGTGCTGTGACAGGGCATCAAGAGGGCAGACAAACTGAAACCATAATCACAGAAAACTAGCCAATCTGATAACACGGACCACCGCCTTGTCTAACTCAGTGAAACTAAGCCACCCCCTGTGGGGCCATCCAAGACAGATGAGTCATGGTGGAGAGGTCTGACAGAACGTGGTCCACTGGAGAAGGGAATGGAAAACCACTTCAGTATTCTTGCCTTGAGAACCCCATGAACAGTATGAAAAGGCAAAATGATAGCATACTGAAAGAGGAACTCCCCAGGTCAGTAGGTGCCCCATATGCTACTGGAGGTAAGTGGAGAAATAACTCCAGAAGAATGAAGGGATGGAGCCAAAGCAAAAACAATACCCAGCTGTGCATGTGACTGGTGATAGAAGCAAGGTATGATGCTGTAAAGAGCAATATTGCATAGGAACATGGAAAGTCAGGTCCATGAATCAAGGCAAATTGGAAGTGATCAAATAGGAGATGGCAAGAGTGAACATCCACATTCTAAGAATCAGCGAACTAAAATGGACTGGAATGGGTGATTTAACTCAGATGACCATTATATCTACTGCTGTAGGCAGGAATCCCTCAGAAGAAATGGAGTTGCCATCATGGTCAACAAAAGAGTCTGAAATGCAGTACTTGGATGCAATCTCAAAAACAACAAAATGATATCTGTTCGTTTCTAAGGCAAACCATTGACTATCATGGAGATCCAAGCCTATGTCCCAACCAGTAACACTGAAAAAGCTGAAGTTGAACAGTTCTATGAAGACCTACAAGACCTTTTAGAACTAAAACCCCCAAAATATGTCCTTTTCATTATAGTGGACTGGAATGCAAAAGAAGGAAGTCAAGAAACACTTGGGTAACAGGCAAATTTGGCCTCGGAGTACAGAATGAAGCAGAGCAAAAGATAATAGAGTTTTGCCAAGAAAACACACTGGTCATAGCAAACACCCTCTTCCAACAACACAAGAGAAGACTCTACACGTGGACATCAGTAATCATTGCAAGGAAATAGAGGAAAACAACAGAATGGGAAAGACTAGTGATCACTTCAAGAAAATTAAAGATACCAAGGGAACATTTCATGCAAAGATGGACAGAAATTGTATGGACCTAACATAAGCAGAAGCTATTAAGAGGTTGCAAGAATACACAGAACTGTTCAAAAAGATCTTTACAACCCAGATAATCACGATGGTGTGATCACTAATCTAGAGCCAGACATCCTGGAATGTGAAGTCAAGCATGCCTTAGAAATCATCACTACGAACAAAGCTATTGGTGGTGATGAAATTCCAGTTGAGCTATTTCAAATCCTTAAAAATGATGCTGTGAAAGTGTTGCATTCCATACGCCAGCAAATTTGGAAACCTCAGCAGTGGCCACAGGACTGGAAAAGGTCAGTTTTCATTCCAGTCCCGAAGAAAGGCAATGCCAAAGAATGCTCAAACTACTGCACAATTGCACTCATCTCACACAGTAGTAAAGTAATGCTCAAATTCTCCAAGCCAGGCTTCAGCAATACGTGAACTGTGAACTTCCAGATGTTCAAGCTGGTTTTAGAAAAAGCAGAGAAACCAGAGATCAAATTGCCAGCATCCACTGGATCATCAGAAAAGCAAGGGAGTTCCAGAAAAACTTCTATTTCTGCTTTATTGACTATGCCAAAGTCTTTGTGTGGATCACAATTAACTGTGGAAAATTCTGAAAGAGATGGGAATACCAGAGCACCTGATCTGCCTCTTGAGAAACCTATATGAAGGTCAGGAAGGAACAGTTAGAACTGGACATGGAACAACAGACTGGTTCAAAATAGGAAAAGGAGTATGTCAAGGCTGTATATTGTCACCCTGCTGATTTAACTTATAAGCACAGTACATCATAAGAAATGCTGGGCTTGAAGAAAAACAAACTGGAATCAAGATTGCCAGGAGAAATACCAATAACCTCAGATATGCAGATGACACCACCCTTATGGTAGAGAGTGAAGAGGAACTAAAAAGTCTCTTGATGAAAGTGAAAGTGGAGAGAGAAAAAGTTGGCTTAAAGCTCAACATTCAGAAAATGAAGATCATGGCATCTGGTCCCATCCCTTCATGGGAAATAGATGGGGAAACAGTGTTAGACTTTATTTTTTCAGGGCTCCAAAATCACTGCAGATGATGACTGCAGCCATGAAATTAAAAGACGCTTACTCCTTGGAAGGAAAGTTATGACCAACCTAGATAGCATATTGAAAAGCAGAGATATTACTTTGCCAACAAAGTTCTGTCTAGTCAAGGCTATGGTTTTTCCTGTGGTCATGTATGGATGTGAGAGTTGGACTGTAAAGAAAGCTGATTACTGAATTGTTGCTTATGAACTGTGGTGTTGGAGAAGACTCTTGAGAGTCCCTTGGACTGCAAGGAGATCCAACCGGTCCTGGGTGTTCATTGGAAGGACTGATGCTGAGGCTGAAACTCCAATTCTTTGGCCACCTCATGCAAAGTTTTGTCTCATTTGAAAAGACCCTGTTGCTGGGAGGGACTGGGGGCAGGAGGAGAAGAGGACGACAAAGGATTAGATGGTTGGATGGCATCACCGACTCAATGGACATGAGTCTGGGTGAACTCTGGAAGTTGGTGATGCACAGGGAGACCTGGCTTGCTGTGATTCATGGGGTGGCAAAGAGTCAGACATGACTGAGCGACTGAACTGAACTGATAGGAATACAAGCGATTTCTTTGTATTAATTATGTATCCTGTGGTTTTATTATATTAACTGATTAACTCAGGTGATTTTCTGGTGGCATCTTCGGGGCTTTTTATGTGCAGTGTTTGGGCTCCACAGGTGACGCTCGTGGTAAAGATCCCTGCTGCCAAAGCAGGAGACGTAAGAGATGTGAGTTTGATCCCTGGGTTGGGAAGATCCCCTGGAACAGCAAATGGCAACCCACTCCAGCATCCTTGCCTGGAGAATCCCATGGACAGAGAAACTTGGTGGGCTACAGTCCATAGGGTCGCAAAGAGTTGGGCATGACTGAAGCAGCTTAGGACCAACACATGTATAGTATCATGTCATTGCAAACAGTGAGTTTTACTTCTTCTTTTTCAATCTAAATTCCTTGCATTTATATTTCTCCTATGATGCCATGGCTAGGACTTTAAAAAAAAAAACCTGTATTGAATAATAATGATGAGAGTGGGGACCCTTGTCTTATTCCTGATCTTAGAGGTAATGCTTTCCCTTTTTCACCATTGAGAACAATGTTTACTGTGAGTTTGTCATATATGGTATGTTGAGGTCATCATCATCATCGTTTAGTTGTGTCTGACTTGCAACCCCACAGATGTGGAAGATTGATGGGCAAGAATACTGGAGTGGGTTGTCATTTCCTTCTCCAGGAGAACTTCCCAACCCAGGAATCAAACTCAGGTCTCCTGCATTGCAGGCAGATTCTTTACTGAATGAGCTTCGAGGGAAGCCCTATGTTGAGGTAGGTTCCTTCTTTACCCATTTTCTGGATGTTGAACTTTGTCAAAGCTTTTTCTTAATAAATATTGTACATATAGGCATACATATGCATAGGTATCTTAGTTTATGTTGCTAGTTCAGATGACATTTTAAAATTTATGTTTGTTGCTTTATGTTTCTATTATATGTAATGCTATTGAACTCTGTGTAGGAATCAAATTCTTTTTTGTTTATTTAGTTATCTGGTGACTGAAAATTAAAATTTCTTTCTTTTAGCCTTTAAATATCCTTTATTTATCCTGCTTTATTTTACTACCCATAATTCTTACACATACTGAACACAATAGTACCAGTGAACGTGAATGCATATTTTGTTAACTTTTTTAAAGGAATGCTATCTGTTTTACTATTAATATGATGCTTGGATACATTATAGAAAATAGACTTAATCTTAAAGAAGTTCTCTTGTAGTTTTAGTGTATTAATGCACATTGTCATGAAAGAGTTTTTGGATTTAAAAATAACACCTTTTATAAATTTTTAAAACTAATTTAATTGGTTGATGTAAATCACTCACAAACTCAATACCATTTTAAGTCATTTATGCAATCATGGGACCAATTCTACTCATTCCTAGTGGTTCTTTTCTTTCTTTTTTTTTTTTTAACCATAATTTTATCATTGATAGTATGACCAAGGAAAAATGACTTTACATTCTTTCATTTGAAATGATCTCCCATATACATAGATACCACTTTGTTATGTTAAATATCTGGACTTTTTCATGATCAACTCAAAATGTATTCATCAAAAGGAGAAACAGTATGGAAACCCCTTTGTTGACCTTGTCTTTCTAGGTGTTCCACCATTCTCTGTATTCTACCATGCCTTTCTACCATGCCCAGTAAAGACCCAGATAGGGACTATTTTAAACTTTGAGGCTCATGCAATCCCTGTCTCAGTTTCTCAAGTCAGTTGTTGCAGTACAAAAGCAGGCACAGACAGTATGGTAAATGAGGATGGCTGTGTTCCAATAAAACCTTATTATGGACACTGAAGCAATCAGTGGCAGAATTGAAGAGAGAAATAGACCATTCAACACAACAGTTGTAGATTTCAATATAAGACTTCCGATAATGAATAGAACATTTACACAGAACATCAAAAGGAAATTGGGGACTTGATCAACACTATAAACCAACTATACATAATAGACACACAGAATACTCACATAGCAATTGAAAAATACATCTTTATCACAAGTGCACATGTAACATTTTACAGGATAGACCATATGGTAGACAATAAAACAATTCTCAATATATTTTAAAAGAGTGAAATCATACAAAGTATGGTTTATGACCACAGTGGAATGAAAGTAGAAATTAATAGCAGAAGGAAAACTGGGAAATATGGGATAATTAAGAAACATCATTTTAAAAACAATGGGTCAAAGAAGAAATCACTGGAAAAGTCAGAAAATATTTTTATATGCATGAAAATAAAATCACAATACAGCAAAATTTATGGGCTGCAACAAAAACCTTATTCAGAGAGAAATGTATAGCTATAAATGCCTACATTATAAAATAAACATTCTAAACCAGTAATCTAATTTTTTTTTTTTATCTTAAGGAGTTAGAAAAATAATAGCAAAGTAAAACCCCAAGCAAGTTGAAGGAAGGAGATAATAAAAATCAGAGTAAGCAAAAGGAAAAATATAAAAGAAACAAAAATAAAACATGAAACCAAATGATTTTTAAATAAAACTGATAAGCTGCTAGTAAAACGGGAAAAAAGAGAATATATAAAAACTAAAAACAGAAATGAATGCAGAAACATTATTATGACCCTACAGAATTTTTATAAAAATAGATCATCTAGATGATAGAAAAAGTACTTAGAAACATGCAAATTATCAATTTGGACTCAAATAAAAAATCTTAGCACACCTATGTTAAGTAAAGAGATTAAGTAATTAAAAATCTAAAAAGAAACGTCTAAGACCAAGAGGCTCCAATGGGTAGAATTCACTACTCATTGAATAAAGATATACAAGGAAGAATTACCCCCAATCCTGCTCAAACTCTTTCCAAAAAATAAAAGACGAGAAAACATTCCTAACACATTCTATGATGCTAGAATTACTCTGATACACAAAGTAATAAAACTGCAATCATACTTCTTATTAATGTAAGTACCCAAGTCTTCAAGAAAATAATTAAAAATAAAACTCAACAGCATATTAAAAGGGTGATACATCCTAAACAATTATGATTTACCCAAGGTTCACAAAGCCCATTGAACATAGGAAATTCAGTCAATTTAACACATCACATTAATAGATAAGGTGGAAAAAATCACAAGGTCATCTCAGCAAATGAATAAAAATAATGTTTCAAGATTCAGCACTCCTTTGTTTTAAAAGGCACTAAATAAACTAGGAATAGTTTATCCTTAGCATGATAAAGAGCATTTACCAAAAACACATAACTGACATCACATTTGGAAAGACTGAACTCTTCCCCTAACACTATGAACAAGAAAAGGATAGCCATTTTCACCTATTACACATTGTACTGGAAGTTTTAGCAAGACCACATAATCAACTAAGAGAAAGGAGGTCCACAGTGGAAAGAGAAAAATAAAGCCATTTTTATTCTCAAGATGACATAATTCTATATATAGAAAAACTTATAGAACCTCTTCCCCTATACCTACCAACAAACACCCAGACATATACCTGAACTAATAGAACTAATAATCAAATTCAGCAAAGTTGCCTATATACTGTCAATGAAAAGCTGAAAAGGAAATAAAGGTTAAAAATTCATTTATAATAGCATCAAAAAGAATATTTTCTTGTTGTTTAGTTAGTAAGTTATGCCCAACTCTTTGTGACCCCATAGACTGTAGTTTACCAGGTTTCTCTGTCCATGAGGTTTCCCAGGCAAGAATCCTGGAATGCACTACCAGGAGTGGTGGAATAAGCGAATAATCAACTGAAAAGGAAAGAATACGGACCTTAATCTCATTCCATACACACACACACACACACACACACACACACACCTCACAGTAAATCACAACAAAGTATAAGCTAACATTTTAACAAACTATTAGAAGAAACAAGGAATAATTTTTTTGAGGGATAAATTTATTACAGTTCATGGAATTCTGCAGGCCAGAATACTGGAGTGAGTAGCCTTTCCCTTCTTTAGGGATCTTCCCAACCCAGGGATCAAACCAACATCTTCCACATTGCAGGTGGATTCTTTACCGGCTGAGCCACCAGGGAAGCCCAAATAGCTCTTACAATTTGTTAAAAAAAAAAAAAAAAAGACACTTCTATTAAAAAATTTATAAAGGACTTGGACAGATATTTCTTCAAGGAAGATATGGAGGTGGTAAAGAGCTTGAACAAGTCTTTAAAATCATTGGATATTGTGTGAGTATGCTCAGATGCACAGTTGTGTCAAACTCTTTGCAACCCCATGGACTGCAGCCCACCAGGCTTCTCTGTCCATGAGATTATTCCAGCAAGAATACTGATGTCAATTTCCATTTCATCCTCCAGGAGATCTTCCCTGACCCAGGAATGGGGCCCTCATTCCCTGTGGCTCCTGCATTGGCAGACAGTTACGACTGAGACACCTGGGTAGGCCCAGGCACTATTTGAGGCACTCCTAATCACTCTCCTTTCAAGGCCATGAAGCATTAGAAGCCACTTAAAGGGTAACTTGCTCCAACTCCTACAACCACAGAAAATGGCAGAAGGCACATGCTCCCTAGCTCAGTCTCCCTCCCCTTTTTTATGTACCTGCGTCCACACACAGTAGATACTGGGGACTCGCTTACAACTGCTGGCTGGCCTGCGACAGCCTCATGCAATAGGTGTGCAGTGGAGAACGAGGTCTAGTCAACATTCACTGCGGGTCCTTTGGATGTTGTGTTATTGTTCACTCAGTTGTGTCAGACTCTTTGTGACCCCACAGACTGCAGCACATGCCAGGGTTCCCAGTCTTTCACAATTTCCTGAAGTTTGCTTCAGACTCATGGGCACTGAGTCAGTGATGCCATCCAGCCATCTCATCCTCTATCATCCCCTTCTGCCTTCAAACTTTCCCAGGAACAGGGTCTTCTCCAGTGAGTTGCTTCTTCGCGTCAAGTGGCCAAAGTATTGGAGCTTCAGCATCAGTCCTTCCAATGAATGTTCAGGGCTGATTTCCTTTAGGATGGGCTGCATTGACCTCCTCATTGTCCTAGGGATCCTTGAGTCTTCTCCAGCGCCACAGTTCTAAAGCGTCAATTCTTCAGTGCTCAGCCTTTTTTTTATTATCCAGCTCTCACATCTATACCTAACTACTGGAAAAACCATAGCGTTGATGATGTGGGCCTTGGTCAGAAAAGTAATGTCTCTGCTTTTTAATATGCTGTATAGGTTTGTCAGGGAAAGGAGTGCACCAAGGTTCTATATTGTCACCCTGCTTATTTAACTTATATGCAGAGTATAGCATGTGAAATGCTGAACTAGATGAAGCACAAGCTGGAATAAAATTTGCTGGGAGAAATATCAGTAATCTCAGATACACAGATGACACCACCCTTATGGCAGGAAGCAAAGAACTAAAAAGCCTGTTGATGAAAGTGAAAGAGGAGAGTTAAAAGACATTTAAAATTCAACATACAAAAATTAAGACCATGGCATCTGGTCCCATCACTTCAGGGCAAATAGATGGGGAAACAATGGAAAGAGTTGAGAGACTTTAGTTTTGGGGCTCCAAAATCACTGCAGATGGTGACTGCATCCATGAAATTAAAGATACTTGCTCCTTGGAAGAAAAGTTATGACCAACCTAGACAGCATATTAAAAAGCAGAGATGTTACTTTGCCAGCAAAGGTCTGTCTAGTTAAAGCTATGTTTTTTCCATTAGTCGTGTATGGATTTGAGAGTTGGACTATGAAGAAAGCTGAGCACCAAAGAAGTGCCAAACAAAGCTGATGCTTTTGAGCTGTGGTGTTGGAGAAGAGTCTTGAGGATCCCTTGGATTGCAAGGAGATTCAACCAGTCCATCCTAAAGGAAATGAGTCCTAAATATTCATTGGAAGGACTAATGTTGAAGCTGAAACTTCAATACTTTAGCCATTTGATGCAAAGAACTGACTCCTTGGAAAGACCCTGATGCAGGGAAAGACCCTGATGCTGGGAAAGATTGAAGGCAGGAGGAGAAAGGGACGACAGAGGATGAGATGGTTGGATGGCATCATCGACTCATTGGACATGAGTTTGAGCAAGCTTCAGGAGTGGTGATGGACAGGGAAGCCTGGCGTGCTACAGTCCATGGAGTTGCAAAGAATCAGACACGACTAAACTGAACTGAACTGAGGCTTGTCACAGCTTTTCTTCCAAGGAGCGTCTTTTATTTTCATTGCTGCAGTCACCATCTGGATTAATTTTGGAGCACAAGATAATAAAGTCTGTCATTGTTTCGATTGTTTCTCCATCTATTGTTTTGTCAAGAATAAATATGTTTACATTTTCTTGGGGTGTAAACATATTTATTTCTCATCAATAGGGCTCAGTTTTTAAATCAATCTTCCAATGACAAAATAAAGAAAAATTAATAAGTTCCCCCTACCCATATAGCAAAAATGACAAAATGACAATAGATCTCTTAATTTGAGATGTTTATTTTAATGTTATTCTTTTTAAGATGCTACATAGTCAAACAGATTGGGATTGGTCTTTTATGCATACGATTAATTCACTGTCACGCTCTCAATCCCTACTTGATGGCTAATTGGACACCATGGAAAAGCAAATTAAAATCATAATGACTTTATCATTATGTATCACTTTACACCCTCTGGGATGACTTTAATGAAAAAGTTAAAATAACAAGTATTAGCATGGATGTAGAGCAATCCCAATACTTTGCTATGGGGATTATAAAAATGGAGCATCCACTTGGAGGCATCTCAAACAGTTAAGCATAAAAATAGCATAAGACAGCAATTCCATTCCAAGATGTATACCCAAGGGAAGAGAAAATATATGTCTACAAATACACTGAAACTTGTACTGAAATCTTTACAGAAGCTTTACTGATGGTAACCAAAAAGTGGAAACAGTATTCATCAGTTCATGGCTGGAAAATGCATCATGGTATACATCTGTGTGTTCAGACAATGGAATATTATGCAGCCATTACAAGGGTCCGAGTACTGATACATTCTTCAAGAGGGAAACACAAAAGCACTCGGTTAAGTGAAAGAATCAGACATCAATGTCACATGTTGCAGTCTTCTTTTATGTAGTAGATTCAGAATAGACAAACCATACAGACTGAAAGCAGATTAGAGATTACCAGGAGATGGGTGGAAAGAGAAATGAGAAGTGATTACTTAATAGGCACAGGGTGTTTTTCTGAGGTGATGGAAAGTTTTAAAATAGACAGTGTTGTGAATATACTGTATGCCACTGAACTGTACAGTTTGAAAGGGTTAGCTGTATGTTTTATACTTTTTTAATTTTATATTGGAACATAATTGATTTACAATGCTGTGTTAGTTTCAAGTGTGCAGCAGAGTAATCCAGATATATTAATACATATACATACATACACACGTAACCATTCTCTTTCAAATTCTTTTTCCATTTAGATTATTGCAGAATTCCCTGTTCTATGTAGCAGATCCTTGTTGGTTACCTATTTTAAATACAGCAGTATTTAAAATACTGATATTTAAACGTTAAATATTAAAATTTTTATAAATATTAAATATCAATGTTTAAATATTAAAATATAAATATCTAAAATTACTGAATCAATCTCAAACTCTCTATCTTGTCCCCACATCCTTCCCCCTTGGTAACCATAAAGGCGATCTCTAAGTTTTTGAGTTCATTTCTGTTTTGTAAATAAGTTTATCTGTATCATACTTTTTAGATTCCAGATACAAACAATATCCTATGATATTTGTCTTTCTTTGTCTGAGTTACTTCACTTAATATGACAATCTCCAGATCAATCCATGTTGCTGAAAATGGCATAATTTTGTTCCTTTAACGATTGAGTAATAATCCATTGTGCATACGTACCACACATTCTGCACCCATTCCTCTGTTGATGGACATTAAGGTTAATTCCATATCTTGGCTGTTGTAAAATGTGCTGCAGTGAACACTGGGGTGAATGTACACTCTCAAATCATATTTTTCTCCGGATATATGCTTAGGTATGAGATTTCTGGATCATATGGTATCTCTATTTTTATTTGTCAAGAAACTCTCATAAAACTGTCTACAGTAACTGTACCAATTTATATCCCCACAATAGTGTAGGAATGTGCAGTTCAGTCACTCAGCTGTGTCCAGCTACTTGCGACCCCATGGACTGCAGAACGAGAGAAGGCAGTGGCACCTCACTCCAATAATACACTTGCCTGGAAAATCCCATGGATGGAAGAGCCTGGTGGGCTGCCATCTATGTGGCTGCACTGAGTCGGACACGACTGAAGTGACCTAGCAGCAGCAGCAGCAGCAGGACTCCAGAACCCCAGGCCTCCCTGTCCAACAGCAACTCCTGGGGTTCACTCAAACTCATGTCCATTCAGTTGGTGATGCCATCCAACCATCTCATCCTCTGTCACCCCCCTTCTCCTCCTGCCCTCAATCTTTCCCAGGATCAGGGTCTTTTCAAGTAAGTCAGCTCTTTGCATCATGTGGCCAAAGTATTGGAGTTTCAGCATAAGCATCAGTCCTTCCAATGAACACTCAGGACTGATCTCCTTTAGGATGGACTGGTGGATCTCTTTGCAGTCCAAGGGACTCTCAAGACTCTTCTTCAACACCACAGTTCAAAAGCATCAATTCTTTGGTGCTCAGCTTTCTTTATGGTCCAACTCTCACATCCATACATGACTACTGGATAAAACATAGCTTTGACTAGATGAACTTTTGATGGCAAAGTAATGTTTCTGCTTTTTAATAAGCTGTCTAGGTTGGTCACAATTTTTCTTCCAAGCATGTTTTAATTTCGTGGCTGCAGTCACCATCTGCAGTGATTTTGGAGCCCAAGGAAATAAAGTCTGTCACTTTTACCATTGTTTCCCCATCTTTTTGCCATGAAGTTAATGGGATCAGATGCCATAATCTTAGTTTTCTGAATGTTCAGTTTTAAGTCAACTTTTTCAGTCTCCTGTTTCACTTCCATCAACAGGCTCTTTAGTTCATCTTTGCTTTCTGTTATAAGGGTGGTGTTATCCACATATCTGAGGTTATTGATATTTCTCCCAGCAATTTGATTCCAGCTTGAGCTTCATCCAGCCAAGCATTTCTCATTATGTTCTCTGCATATAAGTTAAATAAGCAGGGTGACAATATACAAACTTCACATATTCCTTTCCAGATTTAGAGCCAGTCTGTTTTTCCATGTCCAGTTCTAACTGTTGCTTCCTGACTTACATACAGATTTCTCAAGTGGCAGATCAGGTGGTCTGGTATTCCCATCTCTTTCACAATTTCCCAGTTTGTTGCAATTCATGCAGTCAAAGTCTTTGGCATGGTCAATAAAGCAGAAATAGAGATTTTTCTGGAACTCTTGCCTTTTTGATGATCCAGTGTCTGCTGGCAATTTGATATTTAGTTCCTCTGCCTTTTCTAAAACCAGCTTGAACATCTGGAAGTTCACAGTTTAGGTACTGTTGAAGCTTGGCTTGGAGAATTTTGAGCATAAGTTTGCTAGCGTGAGATGAGTGCAATTGTGCGGTAGTCTGAGAATTCTTTGGCATTGCCTTTCTTTGGGATTGGAATGAAAACTGACCTTTTCCAATCCTGTAGCCACTGCTGAGGTTTCCAAATTTGCTGGCATATTGAGTGCAGCACTTTCACAGCATCATCTTTTAGGTTTTGAAATAGCTTAACTGGAATTCCATCACCTCCTCTAGCTTTGTTCATAATAATGCTTCCTAAGGCCCTCTTGACTTTACATTCCAGGATGTCTGGCTCTAAGTGAGTGATCACATCATCATGATCATCTGGGTCGTGAAGATCTTTTTGTATAGTTCTTTGTGCATTCTTGCCACCTCTTCTAAATATCTTTTGCTTCTGTTAGGACCATACCAAACAGAAGGATTGTTACCTTTCTCCATACTCTCTCCAGCATTTTTGTTTGTAGACTTTTTATGATGTCCCTTCTGACAGGTATGAAGAGATATCTCATTGTAACTTTAATTTGCATCTCTTTAGTAACTAGTGATGCTAAGTACCTTTTCATCTGCCTCTTGGCCATCTGTGTGTCTTCTTTAGAGAAATGTCTATTTAGGTCCTCTGTCCATTTTTGACTGGGTTGTGTTCGTTCGTTCGTTCTTTCCTTTCTTTCTTTTTAACTGAGCTGTGTGAGCTGTTTGTAAATTTTGTAGATTAATCCCTTGCCATTTGCCTCATCTGCAAATATTTTCTCTCATTCTGTAGAGTATCTTTTCATTTTGTTTATGATTTCCTTTGCTTCGTAAAAGATTTTCAGTTTAATTAGATCACAATTTTTAATTTTTACTTTTATTTCCATTAGAAATTGTATTCCATTAATACAAATACTTTTGTATTTAATCCCATTTCTATCTGAGATTTATGTTGAAGCGTGTTTGGCTACATTCTCCTTTAAGAATTTTTTAGTACTTGATCTTGAATTTAGGTCTTTAATTCATCTTGAGTTCATCTTGTGTATGGTTTTAAGAATGTTCTAATTTCATTTTTTTTTTATATAACTGTCCAGTTTTCCCAGCACCATTTGTTGAAGAGACAGTTTTTTTTCTCCATTGTATAGTCTTGCCTCCTTTGTTGTAGTTTAATTGACCTTAAGCACATGGGTTTATGTCGGGCTTTCTAGCCTCTTTTGTGATTTACAAGCCTTTGTATCAATACGATACTTTTTGGATGACTATAGCTTTGTAACGTAGTCTGGAGTCAGCTTCATTCCTCCAGCTCCATTTTTCATTCTCAAGATTGCATTGGCTATTCAGGATATTTTGTGTCTCATTACAAATTTTAAGACTTTTGGTTCTAGTTCTGTGAAAAATTCCACTGGTTATATTGGGTTGCATTGAATCATTAGATTACCTTGGGTAGTATAGTTATTTTGACAATACTAATTCTTTCAGTCAAAGAACATTTTTCTTTCCATTTATCTGTGTCAATTTTGATTTCCTTCATTAATTTCTTAGAGTTTTCAGAGTACAGATCTTATGCCTCCTTAAGTATGTTTATTTATATGCATTTTGTTTTTTGGACATGATGGTAAATGGGATTGTTTCCTTAATTTCTCTTTCTGACCTTTCAGTGTTAGTGTGTAGAAATGCAACCGATTTCCATGTACTTAAAGTATTTTATCTCCTGCAACTTTACCAAATCCATTGATTAGCTCTAGTAGTTTTCTAGTAACATGTTTAGGATGTTTTATGCTGAGTATCATGTCATCTGCAAACAGCAGCAATTTTACATCTTTCCCAATATGGATTCCTTATATTTTTTTTCTTCTCTGATTGCCATAGCTAAGACTTCCAAAACAATGTCTATATTAATAAAAAATTACTAATGAAAATAAAATGATTAAATAAGTCCAAAGAAGTTATAAATAAAAATGTAAATATTTAATGTAAAATCAAATGTAGCAGCATATGGTTTTGGTAGTATTCAGAGCAGATGAAATAGAATTGGGGGAACTGAATAATTAAAATAATCAAGAAGTATACAACAGTCATCACAGTCTTGAACTTATGCCTTAAATGACCTATTATCAAAATAAATCACCAGTTATACAAGAAAATAACCATAAGTATACAGTTTAGTACGTTATCAGAGAATATTAAATTCATGCAAGTCAAAGAGATTGTGAAATATATTTAAAATGTAAATAAAACATTTTACCCAATTCTCACTTATCAATAAGCAATTAATTATGGGAAAAATAAAGGAGACAAAGATCTCAAACATCATCTGAACACACATGAACTAGTGAATCATTTAAAACTTTAAGTGACATTTTATTGTTATTTTAAACAATATATAATGAGGCACGCTTTTTATTCTATGAAGGATATATAATACTAATACTAAAGCCTAACAGTTTTCTGTCACAGTAAACAACTCTACCAGAAATTGTTACTTACCAATAGATACAAGAAAATGCAATGCAAAAATATACTATAGTATAATTTACATAAGGAATTTTATAGTCATATAAGGAATATCATGATGCTGTGAAAGTGCTGCACTCAATATGCCAGCAAATTTGGAAAACTCAGCAGTGGCCACAGGATTGCAAAAGGTTAGTTTTCATTCCAATCCCAAAGAAAGGCAATGCCAAAGAATGCTCAAACTACCGCACAATTGCACTCATCTCATCCTAGTAAAGTAATACTCAAAATTCTCCAAGCCAGGCTTCAGCAATACGTAAACTGTGAACTTCCTGATGTTCAAGCTGGTTTTAGAAAAGGCAGAGGAGCCAGAGATCAAATGCCAACATCCTCTGGATCATGGGAAAAGCAAGAGAGTTCCAGAAAACCATGTATTTCTGCTTTATTGACCATGCCAAAGCCTTTGACTGTATGGATCACAATAAATTGTGGGAAATTCTGAAAGAGATGGGAATACCAGACCACCTGACCTGACTCTTGAGAAATCTGTATGCAGGTCAGGAAGCAACAATTAGAACTGAACGTGGAACAGCAGACTGGTTCCAAATAGGAAAAGGAGTACGTCAAGGCTGTACATTGTCACCCTGCTTATTTAACTTCTATGCAGAGTACATCATGAGAAACGCTGGACTGGAGGAAACACAAGGTGGAATCAAGATTTCCGGGAGAAATATCAATAACCTCAGATATGCAGATGACACCACACTTATGGCAGAAAGTGAAGAGGAACTAAAAAGCCTCTTGATAAAGTGAAAGAGGAGAGTGAAAAAGCTGGCTTAAAGCTCAACATTCAGAAAACGAAGATCATGACATCCAGTCCCATCAATTCATGGGAAATAGATGGAGAAACAGTGGAAACACTGTCAGACTTTATTTTTGGGGGCTCCAAAATCACTGCAGATGGTCATTGCAGCCATGAAATTAAAAGACGCTTACTCCTTGGAAGAAAAGTTTTGACCATCCTAGATAGCATATTCAAAAGCAGAGACATTACTTTGCCGACTAAGGTCTGTCTAGTCAAGGCTATGGTTTTTCCTGTGGTCATATATGGATGTGAGAGTTGGACTGTGAAGAAAGCTAAGCGCTGAAGAACTGATGCTTTTGAACTGTGGTGTTGGAGAAGTCTCTTGAGAGTCCCTTGGACTGCAAGGAGGTCCAACCAGTCCATTCTGAAGCAGATCAACCCTGGGATTTCTTTGGAAGGAATGATGCTAAAGCTGAAACTCCAGTACTTTGGCCACCTCATGCGAAGAGTTGACTCATTGGAAAACACTCTGATGCTGGGAGGGATTGGAGGTAGGAGGAGAAGGGGATGACAGAGGATGAGATGGCTGGATGGCATCACTGACTCGATGGATGTGAGCTTGAGTGAACTCCTGGAGTTGATGATGGACAGGGAGGCCTGGTGTGCTGCGATTCATGGGGTTGCAAAGAGTCAGACACGACTGAGAGACTGAACTGAACTGATAAGGAATATCATTAAGTCATAAATTAGATTAATAAATTCAATCATAAATTAAATACAATACTGCAAAAGATATATATCATCCTGTACATATAACAAACAGCTTCATTCATTTCAAATCTTGTATCTCCAAATTGAGCTTGTGACTTTTGATACATTTTTCAAAAAATTAAGGATAACTTTATGATTATATTTATATAGCCTGTCTACATGTTATAAATATTGCATAAAACAATTATTTTTACTTTATTTTTATTTATTGTTTCTTGTCTCTTAAATCTCTTTTCTTTTTAATATTTGCTATTTCTGTTCAATATACTGAGCATTCAATATATCCTATAGTGGTTGTAATTTAATCATTTTTTTTTTTTATGTTATTAATTCTTATCATCAAGACAGAATGATATGTCTGCATTCTTGTAATGACTGAATCTATAATTCCATTTTTCTGTTACTAAATTGTGTATATTTCCAGAGGTATTTTATGTAATATTGAGATAATATGAATTATAATGCTTGGTGATTATGTGGATGTCTCTAAATTTTCACTATTTAGTTATTAATTTGAGAAGGACATACTTGTTTTCTCAGTTTATTGGTTCCCAATGCAAGAGTTTATTCAATAACTATTCATAACATTCTAAATTAATTTTGTGCTTTATTGAACTTTATGGATATTTCAGTTGTAGAAATATGTATGTGATTTTTAAAAATATGTTCCTGCTGCATAAAACAAGTTTCAAAATTTCAGTTGATTTATTCAGTAGAGGTTTATATATTCACTCTCACAGGAATTAAACATGGTTTTCTTTGTTCCGCACGACGTTTTCTCTGTATTTTAAATCAGGGGTCCAGGACCCTTGCACTCCATGCCACTTATTAGGACTTCCTAAAAGGCGGTGGCTGTGGGGACACTGGAGGAGCTATTTAGTGCTCCTCCAGATGGGCTTTCGGTCCACTCACCGCTTCCAATCCCATTCTTTTTCAGGGAACTAGTTGCATAGTTTTACCTACATCAGAGGACGCAGGAATGAGATAGGACTGAAAAACGCACTCCATGAATGGACAGCAGCTTTTTAGCAGCAACTATATACTGATAGGTGTTGTAACATGAATAACTGAAGGTTCATGGGAGGACTGATGTTGAAGCTGAAACTCCAATACTTTGGCCACGTGATGCAAAGAACTGACTTGTTGGAAAAGACCCTGATGCTGGGAAAGATTGAAGGCGGGAGGAGAAGCGGACGACAGAGGGTGAGGTGGTTGGATGGCGTCACCCACCTGATGGACATGAGTTTGAGTGAAGTCCGGGAGTTGGTGATGGACAGGGAGGCCTGGTGTGATGCAGTCCACAGGGTCACAAAGAGTCGGACATGACTGACCGACTGAACTGAACATGAATAACTAACTGTCAATTCTACAAGACTGACCACCTAAAATTATTGAAATAATTTAGTATCACTTATTCCTACCTTATTCTCACTTTTAGAAAGGATCAAATGCAGCGGTACTAGAATATAATATTTATAATCACAAGTTGTCTATTCTTTCTGTATTGATAATATTTTGTGATGTTTTCAGTGCCAGAGCAAGTACAAAATTATTAAAGATATAATGCGTATTTTAATTTATAGTTTATGCAATGGATCTTGACAAAACATAGTGTATTTAGTGAGTAACACATTATTAATTTTATATAAACTGCATGCTTATAAATCATTTTACTCAGATTCAAAAAGTGTTAATATTTTTACATAAAAAAATCAATACCTATTTCTTTAAACCAAAGCTTTGAATGAGTAAAATCACTTTGTATCATTTCAGTTGCTTTCTCTGTTGTAATACACTAGAAAGACTGACCACGTATATTTGCATATAGATGAACTGAATAATTTCAGATACATCTCTGAGTCTATTGTGAAGACAGAGGTAAATATGAAGCAGTTATACTGGATGATTTATCTTTGAATATTTAAGACTTACCACAGTAATATTTAAACAATGTAGTAGTCTTTAGTTTTCACAAAATCACCTGACAAGCCTATCAATAAAATAAAGACCTCACTGAGATTTATAAACATAAAGGTTACTTATTTTTTAATATTCCAAAGGACAGATTTATCTAAGGTGTTATATAACTGAAATGATGATCCATTAAGGATCCTCATCTTGAATTACTGCTTGTACCTGGTTGTATGTAAGAGCAAATTACTTTCACAAGAGGGAGCATGAAGACTGAAGAAAATGCAGTAGGACAGTTTAGCTAATAATTATAACCCTAAGCCAGTCAATTGCTGAGCACTGGTAATAAATCACTGGAAGTAATGGGATCTGTATGATTCACTTCTCAAGGAAAAAAAAAAAAGAGAGGGGAATGAAGTAGAAAATTAATGCGGTGCTTAAGTGACCACTATTTGTTCACACATTTTCTAGCATTAGAGGGAAAGTGAAATAAAGGCCTACATCCCTTTTCTGGTTTAAAGCAATTGGAAGGAATATTAATGGCGTCTAATACTAATGTTGGTGGATAGCAGAGGATAGAAAAAGGTGAAAGGCTTCAGCAGTCAGTGAAGTCGTCATAATGAGGGATGGAAAAACTACGCAGGTGAAACTTGAGAAGAAAAGAGGAATTATACACATGAAAGAAGAGATATAGTGTGTTGCCAGATCCTCTTACTCACTTCTTTCCTTCTATTCTTCCTTCTTTTCTCCTTCCCTCTCTCCCTTCTTTCTTTTCTTCCTTGCAGCTATTATATATAATGTTAAAGGGAATATTTTTAATTTATTTTTTTCCATTTATTTGGACAGTCTATGCAAAAGTCTGCCTTTTTTTTTTAAATACTTTATTCTACATTACAATACTGTGTTATGCCATACATTGACATGAATCAGCTCAGTTGGTAAAGAATCTGCCTGCAGTGCAAGAGACCTGGGTTTGATCCCTGGGTTAAGAAGATCCCCTGGAGAAGGAAATGGCAACCCGCTCTAGTATCCTTGCCTGGGAAATCTCAGGGACAGAGGAGCCTGATGGGCTGAGGTCCATGGGGTTACAAAGGGTCGGGTACGACTGAGCGACTAACACTTACTTACTCATGCAGAATTCTTATTAGACAGGGCACCTTTTACTATAGTGAAAGTGAAGTCGCTCAGTCATGTCCAACTGTTTGCGACCCCATGGACTGTAGACTATTAGGCTCCTCTGTCCGTGGGATTTTCCAGGCAAGAGTGCTGGAGTGGATTGCCATTTCCTTCTCCAGGGGATCTTCCCAGCCCAGGGATAGAACCCGAGTCTCTTGCATCGCAGGCAGACGCTTTACCGTCTGAGCTGGGAAGCCCTAGAAAAAGTAGGATGACTGTGACATATAGGAAGCATTGAAGGAAGCTCAAGGGTCTAGAGTTAAGAATATAAACTGAGGTTGGAGTAAGTCACAACTAGTGATGCATTTTGTCTTGGTTGCCCTCCCCTGTTTCCTTGCGTGCTTTTCCCCTCTCATTTTTTTCTCTTCAATTAGTTTCAGACTTTAATATTTTAAGATGAGTGTAGGAACAGCTGCATAAGAAATGTAATAGGAAAAACTGTAAAAGTAGGAAATAATAATAATGGTGATGATGAAAAAATCCAGCCATTTCAAAAGACTGTAGAGTTCTAAATGTGCTATGGCACTTCATAATTTTATTTTCTCATATGTAGTTAGAATATTAAATTGATTAAATTATATTGTGCTATTGTTGTTGTCTTAAAGAAAGCATCTTTGGCAACAGTGAGACTTAGGAAGCTTCTTAGAACATTTAATCATAAAGTCTGGCAAAGAAAATGAATTTGGAAAAGTATCTTACCAGATCATAAGAATAATTATACTTTCACTGAATAGTCACCAATACCGGTATAAAGCTTCCATTACCTAGATTTTGTGTCTTTAATACTGTGGTATTTATTGACTCCACTGAATTCTAAGAGTAGAATGCAAAATAACATTTGGGAAAGTGTTTCTTCTAATCCCCAAGCTCCAGTAATTTGTATCAAGTGTTAACAACTCATCAGAGTCTTGAAGGGATCCTTATTTAGAAATTTCACACTCTGGATATATTGTGCTTTTTTGACCTGTAATCTCTATCACTTTCATGCTCTACCAATGACTAATCCTTGTATTTTAGTAATTTTACACAATTATTTTAACTAAGAGTATTGAAAAATGCTGTGTACAAACATTACCAATTCTTTGTCTAGCCCAATGTGATTTTCTGTTTCTTTGGCTATTGTATTAGCGTATCAATCCAGGTAACCAAAATGAATGCTCCATTTTGATCTAAATACTTCTGAAGAGGCAGGAGACTAGACAAGCTGTCAATGTCCCTTCCTGCCTAGGGAAGTTATATTTGGAAATACAAATAAGTAATCTTTCTTCTAGTTTGCATGTTGAATAGTAATTGTATTGTGTCATCTTTCTGAGACCTTGACAAATTTATTTGCATTTTTAATATTTGCTTTCACACTTTTTCATTCTTTAACTTTTTTCCTCCTACATATTACAGGTAATACTAAGCTGTCTGTGAATACAAAACACTCCTTCTTAGAACCTACTCTTTCATCACTCCAGTATTTGATTCCTTTAAAGTCTGCATGTGTTTGAAAATCTTTGGTGTAGAAAAACTTCAGTATCTGAAGCAGTTTTGCTAGCTTATAACAAGTCTTCAAGTTCAGGCATATCATTTGTCCATTCGGCTTTTTCAGTGGGTAGAATTAGGACTCTGAGGAAATGCATTTAAAATTTTCAAGTACTAGGTGTTCATTTCAGTGATAATAGTTCTTTATTTTCCATTTCTATTTTTAAATAAAAATTGCATATATAAATTATACAACATATTGATTTGACATAAATGTATATATATGAATGTATTCAAATGATTAGCATAGTCAAGATAATTAATATATCATCTCCTCACATGGTTATCTTTTTGTATGTGTTTGTGACAAATGCACTCGAAACACATACTTCTGAGCATATTTTCAGAGTTCAATACAGTCATACCTGTGCTTTAAGTCTCTAGATTTATTCATCCTCCATAACTGCAAGTTTGCACCAACTGAGCGACATAGCCACATTTCCCCATGCTCTCATTCCCTGGTAACTACTGTTATACCATTTGCTTTTATGAAATCAGCTTCACAATATAACTGAGATCATACGGCATTTGTTTTTCTTGCTCTGGCTTGTTTCACTTAGAATAATGTCCTCCTATTTCATCTATGTTGTCACAAACAGCAGAACTTCCGGCTTTCTTATGGAGGAATCATATTTCATTTGGGGAAGAAGATATTTAAAATGATATAACTATTAAAAAGTTAATATCCAAAATATATAAAGAACTCACACAACTCAACATCAAGAAAACAAATAATCTGATTTTAAAAAATGAGGAGAGGATCTAAATAGATCATTTTCCAAAGAAGATGTAAAGATGGCCAATGGACACATGAAAAGATGCTCAGTATCACTAATCATGAGGGAGATGCTAATCAAAGCCACAATGAGATAGGACTTTGTTTTTCTTCACAAAGATGCCAAGAACACACAATAGGGAAAAGACAGTCCCCTCAGTAAATGATACTGGGAAAACTGCTTTTTTGTTGTTCACTTTTTATTATATCTATTTTGTCAAATGTAAAGCCCCCATGGATATGATACTATTTTAGCTGATTTTTTTCCTTACAGTTCCAAAGTGCTCCACTAATTAGTAAGAAGGATGATTCGATTTAGAGTAGTAAATCTAAATGTGTGATTTGGGGGGAAAAAAAAAAAACCCTTATCATCCCTCATCAATATTTAGTATTAAAGATTTCGAGAGTAATAAATAGCAAACAACCTGAGCATCGCAACAATTATTGCATTTTCAGATTCCAGTGGAAAAGTACCATCTGTGAATAATCAGATCACCACTGTTACAAAACATGATGCTTAGAAATTATTTCTGACACTCATAATTTCATGCTATCACTTTAATTCACATTACTTTCTCCTAGCAAACTTCTTCAAACTACTTTTACTGCTTCTTGTTTTGCTCAGACAGTAAAGAATCTGCCTGCAATGCAGGAGACCCAGGTTCAGGAAGATCTCATGGAGAAAGGGATGTCTACCAACTCCAGCATTCTTGTGTGGAGAATTCCATGGTCAGAAGAGCCTGATGGGCTATAGTGCAGGGCATCGCGAAGAGTCAGACACAACTGAGAGACTAACACTTTGTTTATCAATGCACGTAAACAAAAAATATTAAATCCCTAATGTATACAGTATAGTGTTGGATGTTTGGAATATGAAAAGGAATAAGATGAACAAGAAGATAAATTAGAAACAAAATTCAGCTATAAGCTATCCCGCCTCTGCCACTCCTTTGCCTTTCTCTTATCTTACCTCTGCACCTTCCAAAAAATAATAATGAGTCAAAATTTTGACTAGGTCAAATTACTTTCAGGATAAATTACGAGTTTCTAGATATAATTTTATAGGGCTGTTGAGGGCACAGCCTTTGCTTTTCTCTCCATCTTCACCTCCTCTCATTTCACACTTCACAAATTCCACGTTAAAATACAAAATGTGTATGGTTTCCTGTTCATTTTGTCCTGTTTGTTTGCTTGTTTGTTTCCTCTCCCCTCATGTTCTGTCTCCCCGAGAATGTCACTTCCCACCTGTTGTTCGGTATTGCTGTTCTCTCTGTAGTACAGGAGACTTCTCTTGCAGGCATCCTTTGCTAAATCTCAGCTTCAAGCAGTAGTTTTTGCACATTCTTTCCCCTCACTAGTACATCTTTCGGTCTTTCTGTACATCTTAGCATTGCTGTATATAGAAATTGTCCATTGGTGTTTCTACCTACTGCTCTATACTTAGGCTCCCGGAAGGACAGAATCATTTCTTCATTTTTGTTCACTCCTGTCCTCTAGCACAGTGGTTGGCAACCTGTGTTTTTATTTTTTATTTATTTTTTTTTACAGCTTTGAAGGATTTATTCTATAAATGAATTTTTTTACAGCAACCCGTGTTTTTAAAAGGATGCGCAGTACCCAGCTCTTCATCACGTGTGGCCCGGGATCTCCATCACAGCTACTCATTCATGCTGCTGTAGCATCATTGCTGCCACGGGCAACAAGTGGATGAACAAGCAAGGTCATGGCCAATAAGATCTTACTCACTACAACAAGGTCATTGGCCTTAGACTGCTGATCCTTGCTATAGCATGGTACCGATATAGGGCCATATAAATGTTGAGTGAGGGAAAGAATGAATGAGTCCCTGGTTTATTCCTCTGCTTGAATTATAACTGGGTAAACTGCCAAGCAATCTGTTCCCTCTGGAAAAGCCCTGCTGCCTCCATTGCCAACACTCTACATTGCCATCACTTAGCAGTGTCTGCGCATCTTCTCTGTGCCAGGGACTCTTAAGCAAAGATTAATGAGACATGGGTTTTCTCTCCCCTAAGGCCATGTGTGTCATGGAGAATTACAGTCAGGTACAAGGAATGGAGAAACATATTCCACTGACATAAATAACGAAGGTTTTTTTCTCTCATATATCAATAATATCATAGTGTAGGGTTTGTGACAGGTTACCTATGGTTTTAAGGACTCAAACTCTTCCTTTATCCATTGTATTCCTTTTGCATGAGGTCTATGTCCTCATATTCACAAGATAGACGCTGACTAATCCAGAGAGTATCTTCATTTTTCAGGTAAAAGGGGGGAGAAGGAGACAAAGACACCTGCTTATTTCCACCTTTGTAATGGTCCACATTGCATGACTTTTCCTAACCGCAAAGCTTATTGGGAAACAGTGGTAATACCATTGAAACTTTTGCAGTAGATGGCACTGAGACACTGGGCTGAAGGGATACTGAGAGAATTTTCCTGAAGCAAGTGTCACATTATGCCACCCCTGTATATTGTTCTGAAAATGACGTGTTTTATTGAAACAGGCACAAATTCCCCAAATTTGGCCAAATGCTTTTCGTAATTCCTTAAACATTATGATGTTTCATGGAAATTTAATGTTAACTCAGAACAATTATGTGTGCAAATTATGATTTTGCGTATCTAGGTCTAATTTAATATTTTTAATATAAGACCTCTTGATATGGAAACACTTTCTTCCTTTGTTGCTTTTCAGTACCAGATGGGACCGGGTGACATGATCTTAGCTTTTTGAATGTTGATTTTTAAGCCAATTTTTTCACTCTCATCTTAGACCTTCATCAAGAAGCTCTTTAGTACCTCTTCACTTTCTGCCATAAGAGTGGTGTCATCTGTGTATATGAGCTTATGGATATTTCTCCCAGTAATCTTCATTCTAGCCTGTACTTCATCCAGTCCAGCATTTCTCATGATATAATCTGCATAAAAGTTAAATAAGCAGGGTGACAATATACAGCCTTGACTTACTCCTTTCCCAATTTGGAACGAGTCTGTTGTTCCATGTCCAGTTCTAACTGTTGCTTCTTGACCTGCATTCAGGTTTCTCAGGAGACAAGTAAGGTGGCCTGGTACTCCCTTCTCTTTAAGAATTTTCCACATTTTCTTGTGATCCACACAGTCAGGAGCTTTAGCATAGTCAATAAAACAGAAGTAGATGTTATACTTGAATTTCCTTGATTTTTCTATGATCCAACAGATGTTGGCAATTTGATGTCTATTTCCTCTGACTTTTCTAAATCCATCTTGTACATCTGAAAGTTTTAGGCTCCCATACTGTTGAAGCCTATCATGAAGGATTTTGAGTGTTACCTTGGCAGCATGAAATGAGTGCAATTATGTGGCAAATTGATCATTGTTTGGAATGATCAATTGCCCTTCTTTGGAATCAGAATAAAAACTGAACTTTTCCAGTCCTGTGGCCATTGCTGAGTTTTGCAAATTTGCTGGCATATTGATTGCAGCATTTTCACAGCAACATCTTTTAAGATTTATAATAACTCAACCGGAATTCCATCACCTACAATAGCTTTGTTCATAGTGATGCTTCCCAAGGCCCACTTGACTTTGTGCTCTAGGATGTCTGGCTCTAGGTGAGTGATCACATTATTGTGGTTATCTGGAGCATTAATATAGTCTGTGTATTTTTGCAACATCTTCTTAATATGTTCTCTTCTGTTAAGCCCATACAATTTCTGTCCTTTACTGAGCCCATCTTTGCATGAAATATTTCTTTGGTATCTCTAATTTTCTTGAAGAAATCTCTAGTCTTTCCCATTCTATAGTTTTCCTCTATTTCTTTGTGTTGTTCACTTAGGAAGGCTTTCTTATCTCTCCTTGCTATTCTTTGGAACTCTGCATTCAGAAAGGTATATCTTTCCTTTTCTCCCTTGTCTTTTGCTTCTCTTCTTTTCTCAGCTATTTGTAATGCCTCCTGAGACAACCCTTTTGCCTTTCTTTTTCTTGGAAATTGTTTTGATGACCACCTCCTATACAATGTTAGAACCTCTGTCCATAGCTTTTCAGGCACTGTCTATCAAAACTAATCCCTTGAGTCTGTTTGTCACCTCCACTGTATGATCATAAGGGGTTTGATTTAACTCATACCTGAATGGTCTAGTGATTTTACTTATTTTCTTCAATTTAAGTCTGAATTTGGCAATAAGGAGTTCATGATCTGAGCCACAGTCAGCTCCCACTCTTGTTTTTGCTGACTTTATAGAGCTTCTCCATCTTCAGCTGCAAAGGGTACAATCAATTTGATTCTGATGTTGATCATCTGGTGATGTCCATATGTAGAGTTGTCTCTTGTGTTGTTAGAAGAGGTTGTTTGCTATAACTAGTGTGTTCTCTTGCCAAAGCTCTGTTAACCTTTGCCCGGCCTCATGTTGTACTCCAAGATCAAACTTGCCTGTTACTTCAGGTGTCTTTTGATTTCCTGCTTTTGCATTCCAGTCCCCTATAATGAAAAGGACGTCTTTTTCTTTTTTGGTGTTAGTTCTGGAAGGTCTCATAGGTCTTCACGGAACAATTCAACTTCAGCATCTGCAGCATTACCGGTCAGAGCATAGACTTGGATTATTGTGCTACTGGATGGTTTGCCTTGGAAATGAACAGAGGTCATTCTGTATTTTTGAGCGTGCACTCAATACTGCAGTTAGGACTCTTTTGTTGACTCTGAGGATTACTCTGTTTCTTCCAAGGGATCCTTGCTTGGAGTAGAAGATACAACCATCATCTGAATTAAATCTGCCCATTCCATCCATTTAGTTCACAGATTCCTAAAATGTCACAGTTCACTCTTGCCATCTCTTGTTTGACCACTTCCAATTTACCCTGGATTCATGGAACTAACATTCCAGGTTCTTATGCAATATTTTTCTTTACAGAATTGGACTTGACTTTAACTATCAGACACATGAACAGCTGGCCATTGTTTTCACTTTAGCTCAGGCTCTTCATTTCTTCTGGAGTTGTTTCTCCACTCTTCTCCAGTAGCATTTTGGGCATCTACCAACCCGGGGAGTTCATCTTTCAGTGTCCTATATTTTTGCCTTTTCATACTGTTCATGAGGTTCTCAAGGAAAGAATACGGAAGTGGTTTGCCATCCCCCCTCTCCTGTGGACCACGTTTTGTCGGAACTCTCCACCATGACTCATCTGTCTTGGGTGCAACTACATTGCATGGCCTGAAGTTTCATTGAGTTAGGCAAGGCTGTGGTCCCTGTGATCAGTTTGGTTAGTTTTCGTGGAGTGTGGTTTTCAGCTGCTTGCCCTCTGATGAATGAGGATAAGAGGTTTGCGGAAGCCACCTGATGGCAGGGACTGGCTCTGAGGAAAACTAGGTCTTGCTCTGGTGGGCAAGGACATGCTCAGTAAAGTTTAACCAGATTTTCTGCCAGTCTTCCTAAGTGTTAGTATTTTTGTTATAAAATTCTAGTTGGAGAAAATTATAATTTTTTTCTAATATTTTATATTTGAAGAACAATTTTTATTTCCAATGGGCTTCCCTGGTGGCTCAGATGGTAAAGAATCTGTCTGCAATGTGGGGAACCTGGGTTCAATCCCTGGGTTGGGAAGATCCCCTGGGGAAGGGAATGCCTACCTATTCCAGTATTCTTGCCTGGAGGATTCCATGGCCAGAGCCCAGGCAGACTACAAGTCCATGGGGCTGGGAAGAGTCAGATAGGACTGAGAAACTAACATTTTTACTTACATTTTCAAAGTACTTTAAAATCATCTATCTGTTAATCTCATTTGAATATTATATTGACCCTCTTTTTCTTTCATTATGAATAAAAACCTTTTAGTAGAGAACTATAGTAATTAAATGTTATAGTTAAGAGATGAAATATTTCACATTCATTTTCCATAATGAAATCTCCATGCCTTCATATCTGAAAATGCATACCTGAAGAAAATAATTTGGTTGTAATTTCACCTTCCATTGACATATTGCATTAGACCTGTCTCTAAAGAATTGCCTGCTTTGTGGTAATAATTGTTATTAATTATCAATATTTCAAAATAATGAGAATACAGTGATTAAATATATGTCATCACATAACCCTCCATTGAAACATAACACAGTAGGGAGAACGTAGAAGAAGCTAAAAGCAAAGGGAAGTTTGATTCTTTCTTAGAACTAGAACACCATGTCTTCTATGATTCTGCACAAGTATTTTCAAAGTTCTGCCTTAGTTTTTTTGTTGTTGTTGTTGTTTTTAATTTTTGCTCTTTAGGGTTACATGTATAAATAATTGAATGTTTATAAAGAACTTATATGAGGAAAAAAATACAAATGTTAGTATTACTTTGTTTTCAAAGGGGTTATCAAGGCTGCTTGAGGTTTACTATAAAATTTTTAATAACTTTCTGGACAAATTAATGATAAATATAAAAAATGATTTATTGAAATTAATTTAAGTATGAAATTATGTATTCAAGAGAGATAGCAAGTTTTCAAACTGTTATTTGAATGAAAATGATATTATTTATTATATTCTGCTTAAACTTCTAACTCTAAAAATAATATATGCTTAGGACTTCCCTAGTGGCTCAGACGGTAAAGCATCTGTCTGCAATGAGGAGACCCTGGTTCGATCCCTGGGTTGGGAAAGATCCCTGGAGAAGGAAATGGCAGCCCACTCCAGTATTCTTGCCTGAAAAATCCCACGGACCGTGGAGCCTGGTAGGTTACCTTCCATGGGGTCGCAAAGAGTCAGACATGACTGAGCGACTTCACTTTCATGTATGATGTATTTGGGCTTCCCTGGGAGCTCAGCTTGTAAAGAATCAGCCTGCAATCCAGGAGAACCTGGTCTGACTCCTGGGACTGGAAGTAACCCTGGAGAAGGGATAGGCTACCCCACTCCAGTATCCTTGGGCTTCCCTCGTGGCTCGGTCAGTAAAGAATCCACCTGCAGTGTGGGAGACCTGGGTTCGATCCCTGGGCTGGGAACAGCCCCTGGAAGAGGGCATGACAACCCACTCCAGTATTCTCATGTGGAGAATCCCCATGGACAGAGGAGCCTGGCGGACCACAGTCCATGGGGTCGCAAAGAGCCAGAGGCAGCTCAGCACAAGCACGCACGTGATATGTTTATAGTTCCTTTCCTTCAGTTGTAAGATAGTAAAAACAAACAAACTAAAGCCTCCTGTTTTGAATCTCTCCTCCCATGTTCTTTTCAGTTTGCCTTTTATTATAGACTTAAACTGTAACCCTCCGAAATCAAACTCTTGCCTAAATGAAAATTAATCCTACATCTCAGACTGGTCTTTTACTTATTATAAACAACGTTGATTTTAAGAAGAGAATAAATATTGAAATAAGACTTATTAGGGTTGAATAAATATGCACAAATTTCTCTCTTTTTATATCTTAATTTCACACTTAAGGAAAAATTGCATAGAAACCATGGAGTCCCATATTCATTTCATCTTATTCGCCTTTATGTTAGAGTGGTAAAACCGTACCATAGTACAGTTATTATACAAACTAAGAAATTAGCATTTATACAATTCAACTATATGTATACTGTGGGGCTTCCCTGGTGGCTCAGTCAAGAATCCACCTGCCTGGCAGGAGACCTAGCTTCAAGGCCTGGGCTGGCAAGATCCCCTGGAGAAGGCGATGGCAGCCCAGTCCAGTATGCTTGCCTGGGAAATCCCATGGAAAGAGAAACCTGGCAGGCTACTGTCCAGGGGTCTCAAAAAAGCCGTCCACATTGAGTGACCCAGCAGCAGCGGCATACATACTGCAGCCCCGTGTGCACACATATTTATATTTATTTCTGAATCTATCCACCCATCTATAATTTAATACCATCATTTCACAGTGATACTTCCATTAAATGAGACATTGCAGCACTTACTCTAGCCTTTCTCCTTCGTCATTCCTTTCTCTTACAATGAAAAAATTGACTCATAATCTAAGATATATTTACTTAGTTGCTCAAATATAGTATATATTTAACACAGTTTCAGAATTCAAATCCTTTATTCCAATGGGGAGGATATTCACCCTTAAACCACTCTATTAGGTTAGTTAATTTACTTTTGTAATTATGATTCAAAACATAACAAAGCACTCATTAAATGTGTATAAAAGTAGAAGTTTTATCATTCTTTTTTTTGGAGGAGGGGGCTTTCAAATAATGCATTCTACTTTTAGGGCTAGACTTTCTGGTAAAGCCTATTGTATTCCTATGCGTTATATATTTTAAGGGTAATCTTTTTCCTATAGATTTTTCCAGCAGAGAAAGGGACATGTGTCTCAAGTAGGCCGCTGTATGACTCCTCTGCACACACTGGCTTAGCTACCACGTCAGGCCAAATGAGTACATCTTTAGACTCTCGAGCACAATGGTGCGTAGATGTACAAATTATCGCCATTATTCTAATTGTACTGCTGTGCCATTTGAATGGCTTCAGTGGATTAGCATTGCATTATAAAAGCCATCTCAGAAAGTGTGTGAATAATATCTTACATTTTTACAGAATAAATGAAAATGGAAGAAATAGCAATATTAAATTAAAGAGGCAGCGGAGGCATATATTTTATTACAACTAATATTCAGATAGAAGCTGACAAGTTTATTGATTTTTTTACTCATTTTGCTTATAAAGATCAATTTTAAATCAGCTTCTAAAAAGAATAGCTGTTGGCACTTCCTAGGCAAAACATAGACTGGTGAAAATAACCCATTCTAAAAATATATAACACATTATTTTTACCTTTTTCCTTAAGTACTTTAAAAATCTAGTTTTCAGCCAAATTTGTATTTGACTGAAATTTAAGTTGTCTCATAGACAAGAAAGTGGATATAGTAAGAGAAAGACATAGACTCTCAGGAATAATTAAACCGAGATTGCAGTAATTAGTGACCAATTATATGGAGAAATAAAACTTTATTTCCTCTTATAATATTTTGCTTTATTATTTTGTGCTCCAATATGCTTGCAGCGCCATTACCAATTAAATCTCTTAAAGCTGATAAAATAATAGAGGATAATTTACTAATAATTTGACTCACAAAAAATAATTTTTGAGAGTTTCAAAAACTTAAATGGAAATATTAACAAATTCAGTTTGTCAATTAACTCTCAGTTTCAATTGTGTGGAGAAATACAGAAGTTATTATTTTATAAACTGGAAAAATAATAAGAGGTAATATTAACCTAGTATATTGGTTATTTAAAGTCTTTGAATAAATTATTAGACAGCTTTTTTTTTTCAGAAAATATATGTGTGTATCCATTATCTGAAAAAAATATATATGTTACTTGAACTATTATTCTTATAATTTCAAATTGAAATCCTCCTAAAACCTTCTAAATATCTTACAATTTCAGAGAAAGAATATAAAGTGTAATCTCAACTTATCCCTTCTGATTCATTTAATAATTGTTTAAGTAAGTATACTATGGTACTTGTTTTGGAAAACATTCAAGATAGGTGGAGGGAGTCAACTAGGGATTTTCTCAGTTTGAAGTGTGGAATTCAGACATACACTCTAAAGCACTTCTAAGCAACACCAGTCTATCAGAAAGCTTGGGAAGTTAGAGATACGGACTTTGCTGGCAAATTCAGCAAACAGTAAACTCTGTTAGCAAAGGTCATCACAGTCAAGCATGTCAACTTAAGCAGATAATGCCAGAGAGGGTGGTAGACAAAACTGTACAGACATCACGCATGCCATAAGATACTGTGAGGCCCTTGAAGGTAAAGCATTTGTGACAGGGGAAGGCAAATTCAGAATTAGCCAAAAACAAGAGGAGGGTTTCATGTAAGTTTAGGGGATGGCTGTGAACGTCAGGAAGAGTGCATGTTGGACTGAAGACAATCATAGGATGGTAGCAAGAAAGATTTGCTTGTGATCAGAATCTTAGGAAAAAAATAATGTTTTCAAACAGCCAATATGTTGTTTACAGAGTTTGTATTTTGTATTCTAGGTGCTTCATTTAAAATAATAATATTATTTTTGTGGTTGCTCAGTCAGTAAGCTGTGTCTAGCTCTTTGTGACCCCATGGACTGCAGCATGCCAGGCTCCCTCATCCCTTACTATCTCATGGAGTTCACCCAAATTCATGTCCATTGAGTCCATGAGGCCATCCAGCTATCTTTTCCTCTGTCTTCCCCTTCTTCTCCTGCCTTCACTCTTTCCCAGCATCAGGATCTTTTCCAATGAGTTGACTCTTCACATCAAGGGGCCAAAATATTGGAACTTTAGCTTCAGAATCAGTCCTTTCAATGAATTTTCAGGGTTGATTTCCTTTAGGATTTACTGGTTTGACTTCCTTGTCGTCCAAGGGACTCTCAAAGTCTTCTCCAAAACCACAGTTCAACAGCATCAGCATCAATTCTTTGGTGCTCAACCTTCTTTACGGTCCAACTCTCACATCCTTGCATGACCATTGGGAAGAAAAATGAACAAAACTTTGACCGTACATACCTTTGTCTGCAAAGTAATGTCTCTCCTTTTAATAGCTGTCTAGGCTTGTCATAGCTGTTCTTCCGAGGAGCAAGCATCTTTTAATTTTGTGCCTGCAGTCACCATCCACAGTGATTTTGGAGTGCAAGAAAATCAAGTCTGTATTTTCTGGTTTTTATACAGTGGCTGTTCCGTACCAGACTCTCTTCTAAGAGCTCTGTAACTCACACTCGTGGAAATTCTTTAGAAAGTTAATAGTAGGGTCCCTATCTTTTTGAGGGAAAAGATATATGAAAGGATTGAGTAACCTGCAAACGTCACATGATTCATACCCATGCGGTCTCTCTTTCACCCTGTGTCACACTACTTCTCTAGTATTTAATCAAATGTTAAACTTCTCTTGGACTTCCCAAGTGGGTGTTAGTTTCTCAGTCCTGTCTGACTCTTTGCTGGCCCATGGACTGTAGGCTGTCAGGCTCCTCTGTCCATGCAATTCCCCAGGCAAGAATACTGGAGCGGGTTGCATTTCTCTCTCCGAGGGGCCTTCCCAACCCTGGGATCAAACCATTGTAGGCAGTTTCTTTACTGTCTAAGCTACCAGGAGAGCCCATTCTAAGCTACTCAGTGGTAGAGAATCTGACTCCAGTGTAGGAGATGCAAGGGATGCAGATTCAATTCCTAAGTTAGGAAGATCCCCTGGAGGAGGGCATGGCAACCCACTCCAGTATTTTTGCCTGGAGAATCCCCATGGACAGAGGAGCCTGGGGGCTTCATTCCATGGGGTCTCACTCAGGTGGACATGACTGAGCAGAACACACTAGCCCCCTCTTAGAGCATGATGGACTTAACTGAACGCTATGCCCTCTACCAAAGTGCTGAAATGGTCAGTTTTAGTACTGACATTATGAAGGATTTGTTCAATAGCTGCAATCTTTGTTAGGAGAGATCTCCTAAAATACTATTTTAAGAGAAAAATACGGACTTTTCATTTATGAGTCTTTCTTTTATCCTTTCTTCCCTCTCCTTCTCCTTCATTTCTTACTTAATTTTTCTTTCTTCTTCAGATAAACTGATTTTGGTTTTAACTATCTTTGCGATATTCTGCAAATAATATTAATTTACAGAATTAAAATGTGTCAGTGATAGACATTCATTAAACTTATCGTGGCTGCACAGTTCCAAAAATGTTTGTGTATGTGTGACAGATTTAAGATTCTGATTGATTTGCCAGTAAACTCTGAAAGCCAGAATAGCAGATATCTGAAAACTACTTCAGTTTGTTTCAGAGATTAAACTTGAAGAGTTTGCTGAGCTCAGGATTGAGCCCATTTAGGTGATTTGTTCCACAATATCAGCCATAATTCCTACCTTTATCCTAGTCTCTTTAAATATAAGTTTAAATTTATTTCCCTTATGAATTTTATAATTTTGTTGTTCTTTGTGTGTGTGTCTGTGTGTGTTAGCACTTAAAGTTGGCTCCTGTAAGGATTAGCATAAACTACATGACTATACAAATACTAAGTCAGTTTGGGATTTATCATGTTTAATCATTGAGTTCTCAATTTTTAATTAAGAGACTAAAAATGTATTTTCTGCTGAGTTCATTCATTCTTACCTGTAGCCAAGATCATGCCTAAGTGTTTTTCTATATTATTTTCTAATGACTTAGGAAATTCAGTAGAAACAATTATAATTTTATATCATAATTCACACTTACCGTATTTTTTTTTCTCTGCTTGCTGTAGAATAAATATTCCTAAAAACTTTTCTACCCGATTGATTCTTCCCTGTGTAGAGCCAGAAAAGACATGGGGAAAAAGACCTTCTAACAGGGCTGAGACATTTTGATCCACTTCAGCTCTGCTCTGCCTCACCTCATGATTTAGAAAATCAATGGCATATCAGCTTAGTAGTCACTGATCCATGAGGTAATTGCACCTTCTAATATCTTCAGCATAAAGCCTCTGAAATGGGCAAAGCCAATGACCAGAGGATAAAACACATTTTTTTTTTCAATTTTGTGATCAAATTGAGAAAATAGTCATCTCAGTCTGTATTTCTGAAGAAAAATAATATTGCCTCACAGATGTAAAGATACTATTAAGCACACTCTTGTCATGTTAAGATTATTATTTTTCAAAAAAAAAAAACCTGGCTGTATTATACTAGAGGTTATATTCACCCACAAAACTTGTGTATATGCTTCTAACCTAATTTATTAAAAAAGCACTCTGGATTTCAGTATGGAGAGCTGGGCACTTCATTTTGTTGCTAAATATGGTGGAAATTATCCCCACTGCTTTTGTTATGCTGCTCAGAGACATCTTAACTAACTAGATAAGAATTCCTCTTTGGGAAAGAGATGTGGGCTTAAGTAAACACTAAACAAATTGAGTATTAACACACAGGGAGAGAGGAAGATTGATGATCTGACAAAACATTAATTAAAAGAAGGAACATTGCCAACGTTTTATTGTATAATTCAATTCCACATAATTCAAAGGCAAAATTAATTTAGTTTCTTATTTGACAACAAAGAAAGAGTTTTATATTGATTATTTTTTTAAAATGTGTGCTCACATGACATGGTAAAACTCCATAATCGGAAATGTAGTTGTTTAACCTCAGAGGTTTGCATTTAAATTCCAGAAACCTACAGAGACATACTTCTTTGAAAGGAAATGAATTTGCACTTATTTCTGCAGGTTTTTAGACAAACACAAACATCAAATTCCAATTTTGGTATTAATTAAAGGAAATAATCCGGAACTATTTGGCAGTTTTTACTTTGAACAGTTGCCATTTTTGCACTACCCAACACATGCTGAATATTTTATATGCAAGTGATTTATTATAAAATTTACCAATGATGGCTAACACTATTTTTCAAAGTGTATTTGCCCAAGTATCAGTAGTTTTAAAGATTAAATGTTGATATGCATTATAAAGCTGAGTGTGCTTGTTAATTTAATCCTGAAGAGTCTCTTTAAACTTATTTCATGTCACTGTCATTTTCAAATAAGTTTCCTTTCTGTTGAAGACTTCATCTAATCATTGGTTGAAAATAGGTGATTCTTCTGCTTAATGAGGTAGAACAAAACAAATTTTTGTTCCAAATGTCTAATTGTAAGGCTTTCCTGGTGGCTCACTGGTAAAGAATCCCCGCCTGCCAATGCAGGAGATGTTGGTTCAATACCTGGGTTGGGAAGACATCTGGGAGAGGAAATGGCAACCTATTCCGTATTCTTATCTGGAGAATCCATGGATAGAGGAAGCTGATGGGCTACAGTCCCTGGGGTCACAGATGGGCTGGAAACAACTTAGCAGCTAACAGCAACAGCATTATGGTATGCCCTCAGAATTCTAAAAAGAAAGAAGCTTTGTAATTGAAGTCTGAATTTTCAACAATAATTGAACCTGAGATACCGATTACATTGGTTATGAAGCATTGATGTTGCTTAGAAGGTTGAAAGTCCTTGAACTTACAGTTTTCTACCCTAGAAATATTGTTCCTAAAAGAGAATGTTAGAATAGAAAAGAGACTTTGAAAACAAACTCTTTGGCTCTTCTAGAAATTAGAACCAAGACATAATACTAGGTTCTGTTACTTTATGAGAAACTATAATACCAGGGGAGCTGAAATAAGAGCAACATGATGCAAGGAGGAAGCCAATGAGTGGCTGCGGCACTAAGCTGCTGCTTGCTGGGACCAAAGGCAAGGGATGGTGTGCTCTCAGGAGACCCTTCCGAAAGCCTATAGAATTCCTATCCCAAGCAAGGCATACAATACATTTCAAATATTATTTTAGATTACTTGAACAGCAGCTTTCTATTTCATCTGTAAGAATCTTCCAAATTCTAAGTCATTCACATAATCTGAAAAACATTTCGTATCAATAAAAGTATAATAATTCATTAAAATGGACTAAATTCTCTTTAGTACATTGCTTTTGATTTAATTAATTGCTTTTAAGTTGCCCTTCAACTGATACACATTTTAATGAACTTTTCAAACCTATCTTGAAGTATCTTATTGACTAAACGTTATATGAAACAGATTAATGCTCCCCAAAGGTAATTAACAACAAAATGGCCATATGTTTATATTATAGAACTAAAGATACCAAACTAGGCTCCTCAAAGAGAACAATGACTAAAGGAAACTGTATTATTTATTTGATTCTTCTCCTCTTCAATTTGGTTAACATTCTATTTCAAACTGAGGGTTTCAAAGGACGTTCCTTCAAAACACAAACAAAACAACAACAAATTCCATCAGATACATGCTGCTGTATTAGCAGGTTCCCAAATGCTCAGTTGCCATCATGCTAAAGAACAGACCAGAGTCACTGATACAGCTCAGTGAGTCATACTATTTGTTTAACATGGCAGTATAGCTATTTAGAAGTGCAGCAAAGAGATACTTTAGTCTGGACATTCTTTGAAAATTGAGCAAGTTATTTTTTAATATACAGCATAAGCCCACTGCACTGGCAGTAATGATACAAACTTTTGAGAAGCTGTCACATTTGAGAATGGCATTTAAAAGCTATAGGCTTGTTTCGTTTTATAAAATGCATAGACAAATATATTGCTGAGACTGTTGAAAGTCTAAAATTGAAAGCATTCAAAATATGTTCAGTTATCTGAATTATATCTCATTTTTCTAAACTGACAGTGCTTAAGTGGAAAAAACATACCTGGACTCACAGCTTACATGAAATTTGCAATGCAAAATCAGTTAACGAGCAAATCAGTGACATAAGCCCTCTGGAAATGCTGCTTCCTAGAGCAAAAGAATGCCACGTGATAATCATTCCAGAGAAGGACTTTGCGGTTTCACAGAGAGTTCATTTAAATATGTATGTCCCTTCACTCAAAATCTCTTTTAGACACACCTTTAAGATATTGCAGGTTCAGTCCCAGACCACCACGATAAAGTGGGTCACACAAATTTTTTGTTCCAGTAAATTTAAAAGTTATGCTTATACTATACTGTGGTCTACTAAGTATGCAATAGCACTATGCCCAAATCAAAATCCTGTTGTTCAGTCAATAAATTGTATCCAACTCTGTGATCTCTTGGACTGTGGCACTCCAGGCTCCCCTGTCCTCCACTATCTCTCTGAGTTTGCTTAAATTCAAGTCAGTTAAGTGATGCTAATGCATATGCCTTAAATGTACATACCTAAACGCAATGCGCATACCTTAATTTAAAAATAAGTACAAAACAAACAGACACAATCACAATAGTAACATCAGAGATCATTGATCACAGGTCACCGTGACAGATATGATAATGATTTCAAAGTTTAAAATAGTGCAATAATTACTAAAATGTGTTGCAAAAATGATTCTAATACACTTGCTTGATGCCGTGTTGCCACAGACCTTCAATTCATTGAACTTGTTTACAAAACGAAATTAGAATAACACATGTAGAAAACAATATTATTGTTATGCGGGGAGAAAGGGGAGGGAGGGATAAACTGGGAGATTGGAACTGACATATACATACTACTATACATGCAGTAGATAACTAATAAAGACTGTGGCTGTAACACAGGGAACCCTACTCAGTTCTCTGTGCTGTATATGGGATGTATTAACATATATGTGAAAAGAATCTAAGAAAGCGTAGATATATGCATATGCCTAGCTGATTCACTGTGCTGTATAGCAGAAAGTAACACAATATTGTAAATCAACTATGCTCCAATAAAAATTAAAAAAACAGAAAAATACCCTTCAGTTTCTAGAAGAAAACATTTACTAAGGTCAATAAAGCAAAGCACGATAAAACAAAGTATGCCAGTAATGATATTTGGCACATTTCATGTGTCATAACAACATAAGAAAAGCAAAGATGTTCTTCATGTAAATGATTTAACTCTCTTCATCTTGAATACCAAAGAGCCTGAGAATTTTCTACTAGCTCCATGATTGCTCACACAAAATGTATAACCGTTGGGTATTTGTTCTTAATTATCAGCTCGAACTCCGATCACATTTTCATTAGTTGGGAAATGAATCTATCAAATCAGTATTATAGTCAATGATATTTAATTCTTGCTAGAAATCTGGCATTTTGAGTTTGTCTTCAAAGCATTATATCCTTCTTAAATATATGCTTACATTTATGTTTTCACTAGAGTTATCATAAAGTATTTTACAACCCCTCTATTGCTAAAGAGTATGTTTGGTTAATTAAAGACTTTACTGAGTTCTGAAGGATACAGTACTAGATTAGCAAATGATACAAACAAATAAAGTTCTGTATAATTGATGTCTATTGTCTCCATTCCACCCAACAGCTGGGGAAAAATTAATAACTGTTCACTCTTTTTTCCTCAGTGATTGCTCAATGACCTTTTTAAGAGTCTCAACAGTAATGCAGTAATATATTATCAACTTTTAAAAATCTGGTTTGTATCTTATATTTTGATTATATTCATTTTATTCATGCCTATGATCAAACTCATTCTTTCTGCATCATTCTAGATGGTAAGAATGGCAGAAATAATATATTATGTATCCAAATTCGTTGTTGTTATTCAGTCTCTCAGTCATGAATATCTCTTAGTGACCCCATGGACTGCAGCACGCCAGGCCCTCTGTCCTTCACCAACTCCCAGAGTCCACTCAATCCATATCCATTGAATCGGTGATGCCATCCAACCATCTCATCTTCTGTTTTTTCCCCTTCTCCTCCCACCTTCAATCTTTCCCAGCATCAGGGTATTTTCCAGTGAGTCAGTTCTTCACATCAGGTGGCCAAAGTATTGAGCTCAGCTTCAGCATCAGTCCCTCCAATGAACACCCAGGACTGATCTCCTTTAGGATGGACTGGTTGGATCTCTTTGCAGTTCAAGGCACTCTCAAGAGTCTTCTCCAACACCACAGTTCAAAAAGCATTAATTTTTGTTGCTAAGCCTTTTTTATGGTCCACCTCTCACCTCCATACATGACTACTGAAAAATCATAGCTTTGACTACATGAATCTTTGTTGGCAAAGTAATGTGTCTGTATTTTAGTATGCTGTCTAGATTTGTCATAGCTTCTCTTCCAATGAGCAACTGTCTTTTAATATCATGGCTGCGGTCACCATCTGCAGTGATTTTAGAGCCCCCAAAATAAGTCTATCACTGCTAACATCATTTTCCCTTCTATTTGCCACGAAATGATGGGATCTGATGCCATGATCTATGTATCTTAATTGATGAGTTGTAAGTCACTTTTCACACTTCTTTCACCTTCTTCAGTTCAGTTCAGTTCAGTCGCTCAGTCATGTGTGACTCTTTGCGACCCTATTAACCACAGCACGCCAGGCCTCCCTCCATCACCAACTCCCAGAGTTCACCCAAGCTCATATTCATCGAGTCGGTGATGCCATCCATCCATCTCATCCTCTGTTGTTCCCTTCTTCTCCTGTGCCAATCCCTTCCAGCATCAGAGTCTTTTTCAATGAGTCAACTCTTTGCGTCAGGTGGCCAAAGTATTGGAGTTTCAGCTTCAACATCAGTCCTTCCAATAAACACCCAGGACTGATCTCCTTTAGGATGGACTGGTTGGATCTTCTTGCAGTCCAAGGGACTCTCAAGAGTCTTCTCCAATACCACATTTCAAAAGCATCAATTCTTCAGTGCTCAGCTTTCTTTATAGTTCAACTCTCACATCCATACACGGCTACTGGAAAAACCATAGCTTTCATCAAGAGGATCTTAATTCCTCTTCACTTTCTGGCACAAGGGTGGTGTCATCTGCATATCTGAGTTTACTGATATTTCTCCTGGCAATGTCGACTCCAACTTGTGCTTCATCTAGTATGAAATTTTGCATCATATATTCTGAATATAAGTTAAAGAAGTAGGGTGACATACAGACTTTATGTGTTCCTTTCCCAATTTGGAACCATTCCTTTGTTCCATGTCTTGTTCTAACATTTCTTCAAGACCTGAAAACAAGTTTCTCAAGAGGAAGATAGGTAGTTTTATATTCCCATGTCCTTAAGAATTTTGCACAGTTTTACAGTTTGTTGTGATCCACACACTCAAATACTTTGTTTGGTGTAGTCAATAAAGCAGAAGTAGATGTTTTTCTGGAACTGTCTTGCTTTCTTGATGATTTAATGAATGTTGGTAATTTGATGTCTGGTTCCTCTGCCTTTTCTAAATACAGCTTGAACATCTGGAATCTCATGGTTCACAAACTTTTGAAGCCTGGCTTGCAGAATTTTGAGAATTACATTTCTAGTGTGTGAGATGATCGCAATTGTGCTGTAGTTTGAGCATTCTTTGCCATTGCCTTTCTTAGGGATTGGAATAAAAACTGACCTTTTCCAGTCCTGTGGCCACTGCTGAGGTTTCCAGATTTGGCAGCATATTGAGTGCAGCACTTTCACAAAAACATCTTTTAGGATTTGAAATAGCTCAACTGAAATTCTATCACCTCCACTAGCTTTGTTCATAGTGATGCTTCCTAAGGCCCACTTGTCTCTGCACTCCAGAGATAGTGAGAAATCACACCATTATGGTTATCTGGGTCATTAAGATCTGTTTTATATAGTTCTTCTGTGTATTCTTGCAATCTCTTCTTAATATCTTCTGCTTCTGTTAGGTCCCTACCATTTCTGTGCTTTATTGAGCCCATCTTTGCATGTAGTGATCAATGCAAAGAAATAGAGGAAAACAATAGAATGAGAGAGACTAGAGATCTCTTCAAGGAAATTAGAGATACACAGGGAATATTTCATGCAAAGATGAGCTAGTGACTGTACTAACTTGGCAATAAGAAGTTTGGGAGGTCACCATTAACCCCACCATATAGCCACAGAGCAGACGACCCACAGACTGAGGAACAATTATACCAAAGGTGTTTTCACACTGTTGCAATATCTCTAGGGCCCACAACATATTTCCCAACCTATGCATCTGGCAAAGGAACTGAAATATCCCAGGAATTTGACTTTGAAGCCAGTGGGATTTGAGTTCAACATTCTTATTTTTTTAAATAAAATATTTAACAACATTTGGGTAGCATATTCTGTGGAAGAGTTTGTCTTACAGTACTGATTGCATGTAAACCTAAATTAGCCACTGTTAAGGCATATTATCATTAAGAAATCTGTAAGAAATATACAATAAAAGTATATGTATATACTTTTAATATACTTAATAAAATGCATATACTTAATAAAAGTATATGTTAACAAAACTTTCAAGCTGTCTGTTGTACAGGTGGTCAGTTTAACATAATGAGTCCAACTGAAAGTGACAATCAAACCTTTATTTTCTCACTGTGACACAGCAGGCAAGAGGCAGAGGAGAAATCTGAAAGCTTCTCAGCATTCCATTTTCTCCCACAGAAGTGTGTGTGTGTGTGTGTGTGTGTGTGTGTGTGTGCGCACGCTTAGTTGCTCAGTTATGTCTGACTCTTTGGACCCCTTGACTGTAGCCCTCCAGTATATCTCTGTCCATGGGGAGTCTCCAGGCAAGAACACTGCAGTGGGTTGGCATGCCCTTCCCCAGGGGAACTCCCCAACCCAGGGATCGAGCCCAGGTCTCCCATATTTCAGGAAGATTCTTTGCAGTCTGTCACTAAGGAAGCCCCTCCTCCAGAAGGGTACATAGCAATGATCAGATGGCCTGCAGTGTAGACGACACATGAGGGAAAGAGACCTCAGTCAACACCTCCTAACACAGAGGTCCTGCAGAGTTACAGACAGAAAACAAAACAAAACAACCAGGAGATCTCCAGTAGGCGGTGCCTGGAGGAGAAATAGATACTTGCTCCTGAGAGTGGCTAGCCTAGGATTGCTGAGCTCTCGACTGTAGCTGCCTCTTGAAAATTGTGGACAGCGGCTGCACACGTCTTATGAGCCGAGGGCAGTTTTTACTTGTGAGGTGTGCCAGGAAAACCTGAAATTGCCAACAGTTCAGCCTGAAAGATGGATTTGAGCCAAGAAACAAACTTCTTAAAAGCAAGGTAATGCTTTTTTATGATGGCATAATCCAGTTTATCCATAGTATGAATACATTAAAATCTGAACTAATGACAATTTTATGTTAACATTAAACTGTATTTTTTGATAACATCCCAATGTGCCATCCATCTTAAACATCTCGCTTAGAGGGATCAGTATTTGTTTACCATTTCTATTGTTCAGAGATTTTTCACCTTGTAAGCAGAAAATTCGTGAGGAAAATCCAGAAACTGACTCCTAGCTTCCCTTATAGTTATCATGTAAACATATGACTTTAACTCCTCCAACTTAGATTCGTATCTTATAGAAAAAGAAAGATGCACTTTTGTCTTTGGTTACTATAGGCAACTAATACACTGAGAAAACTCTTTAAAACTATCTGAAATATTGAATAAAAATATTAAAAACACAAATTTAAGATGAATTAAGTATTAAAAAATAAAAATAAATAATATGCAAAATTAAACATAAGAATACAGTGTAGCTGGTTACCATTTATGATGTATATAGAAGAAAATGAAAAACATTTAAATCACAGGTTAAAAAGTACAAAAATCAAGAATATCACTATGCACAAAAGTGAAATTGAAACCAACATTTTAATTATGAAACTACAAATAATTTGGGGTGGGAGGTGGGAGGGGGCTTCGGCATTGGGAGATCGTGTACATCTGTGGCTGATTCATGTCAATGTATGGCAAAACCAATACAGTATTGTAATGTAGAATAAAGTACTAAAAAAAAATAAGATGAATTGTTGACTAGACAAGAAAATAATAGAAATTCAAAAGCCAAAAGTCTGTAGTAGTTGAAAAGTTCAGAGAAAGAAAGAAGTGGGAAGGGGAGAGGTTGGAAAGGTAGAAAGGGGAAAAAAGAAAGTAAAAAGGAAAAGAAAGTTTGAAACCAGTTTTAGCTCTTTAGGTAACTGCTGAGGTTAAATAGAGTTTCTCTTTGTCTCTCTCTTGTCTCTCTCATTTATTTATTTTTCCATATGCTAATTTTTTACAATCTCAGGGTTATTGTTTGATACACTGATTTTATCCTTGTGACACTATCACACATCTCTCATTTTAATAGTGTTTTTAGTCTTAAAGTCTGCTTTGTCTGAACTTAGTATATCTACTCCAGCTCTTCTTTGTTTAGTGTTTGCTTTGTAGATAATATCATTTAAAACTGAATTAGCAAATATCAAGTATCTTGGAATAAGTCTAACACAAAATTTATAAGACCTCCACAAGAAAACTATAAAAGTATCACTCAGGGAAATGGGAGAAGACACAAGTAAGTGGAAGAATATTCGTGAAATGAGGTGCATTCATGAAATGTCATAATCCACATTATAAAGATGACAGTTCTCTTTACATTAATACATATTTGAAATATGTCATTTCAACATGCAGATGGTTCCTGACTTAAGATGGTTCAGCTTTTATATATATATATATATATATATATATATATATTTTTTTTTTTTTTTTTTTGCTTTGCCATGATAAGAATGTGATACACATTTAGTAGGAACTGAACTTCAAATTTTGGTCTTTTCCCTGGCTAACAGTTTTAAGTGTGATATTCTCTTGTGATGCGGGACAGTGCCAGCAGTCACAGCTCCAAGACACACCATCATGAGAGGAAACACCCCATACACTTCAAACCAACCTCTTCCCATAAAACCATTCTGTCATTCAGTTTCGGCACAGAATTCAATAAAGTACGAGAGATATTCAACACTATTATAAAACTGGCTTTGTGTCAGATAATTCCCCAAGTGTAGTCCATGGGATCACTAAGAGTCGGACACGACTGGGCGACTTCCCTTTCACCTTTCACTTTCATGCATGGGAGAAGGAAATGGCAACCCCCTCCAGTGTTCTTGTCTGGAGAATCCCAGGGACGGGGGGGAGCCTGGTGGGCTGCCGTCTATGGGGTCGCACAGAGTCGGACACAACTGAAGTGACTTAGCAGCAGCAGCAGTTTAAGGAAAGTGTTCTAAGCACATTTAAGGTAGGATAAACTAAACTATGCTATCAGCAGTTTAAGGGTATTAAGTTCAGTTTGATTTATAATATTTTCAATTTACCATGAGTTTGGAGCCCTAACCCATTATAAATTCAGGAAGATCTGTAATCTCTTTTTATTTTTTTTCCTTTTTGCGGTAACTGTTTATTAGATTAGTAGCTTTATGTAGCCATGCAAATACTCCAGAATAGTCGAGAGAATTTTTAGGAAAAAAGGTGGATGATTTATGCCACCGTACAGTAAGACATGTAATAAGACTATAGTAATCAGAGCAGTATGCCAATTGCCTAATTGATTTAAGCAAATGGAATATATTAATAGTCCAACATTAAAGCTATGATACGACTTATTTTTTAAAAAAGTTTATGTTATTTCATTTTAGCAAGTGAGAAAACAGTTTAATGGTATATTTTAACTCTTTTAAATATTGGCCTTAGGACAGTTTTATAAAACTATATGTGTTTTGCTTCATCAGATATTCTCTTTCAAAAATAAAACAGTCATAAATCAAAATATGAAAAATAACATAATAAACATATAGTAAACAGATAATATCCCATGAGCAAGAAGTATACCTCAGAGAGAGTAACAATTACTCAGTAAATAAACTGTTACTGTAATTCCCACGCTGATGAGTGGGAAATGCCATCATCAGTATAAAATCCCATAGATAGTAATTTTTTAAAAAAAGCAGTAACATCAGAACGTAAATATAATCCCTCAATTCAGTAAAGATCACTTTACAGAAACCTAGAATCAACAAGGATGCATGAAATTTGGTGTCTATTATCTGTGACTATAGTATAAATTGTATATTCCTTTCTGAATAGAGGATGCTTTATATCCACTTACCTAGAAGAATCAATGAGGGTTATGAGCCTAGAACACCAAACAGTCTGCCAACATTATCTTTAATAATGCCCAGTTCACCCACTAATTTATTATCATTAACTTAATGAACACTTATTAACAAGTGAATTTTTGTAATATATAAAGTATGGCTACTTTCTATAAGACAAGTCGGGTATATAACTTGCTAACAGCTCTTGAAATTATTTTACCTATATTACTTGTATTTTAGACAGACATATTTATGGGTACACTACCTGTATTCATATGCATTTTTATCAGGTAAATTGTCTTGATAATTTTGATATTCATGCGTAAGTATGCATGTCTTTGTATGTGTGTGTGTAATAGATGGGGGCAATGGGAAAAATGTAACTGAATTGACATGCAAATCTAATATTAAATGACCCATCTAAAGCCCTAACTGTAAACATTTTTCTTTAAAATCTACCAAATATCCTCATATGTTTATAACTAATGAATTCACTGAGGGACTATATGAATACATGCTGTAAAACATAGTAAGTGTGTAAACTTTATTTTGACAAATTTTATTTGAAACAGTTGGCTTCTGAAGTGGCATAAAATAATTCAATATTTTTCATATGACAACAAAGATAATATGTATATTAAATTTACTACTTTCAGAATGCATAAAGTATAAAATTTTTTTTAGGACTGTATGTTTATAATTATTATTTTAGCAATCTACTGCTTTGGGTGAATATTGTAGCTTAATTTTGATGAAATTATATGCCAGAAAAAAATATATTCTATTTCATATGTTACTACCTACTAAAATCATAACGCTGATTTATTGCTGGGATCACCTATTTAAGGCATGAACAAGACCTATTAAACTCATTCCAGAAGGGAGATTTTTATTATTAACAGATGCATTCTAACTGGGGAGTCTCATGCTGCTGTGAAATATGAGTCTTACTTCACGATGCATTTATTCACTACGTGTGTGTAAGCACCAAGAGCTGGTTCAGTCCCGGGTTCCGGCTGTGCTCGCGGCTCCTGTGACGGTCAGCTGCGAGGTGATGTGGCTCCCGTGTCCCCAGGGCCCCGCCCACCGTTCCCTTTCTTCCTGTGCAAACACTGTGTCACCAGCGCTGGTGAGCGCACTCTCCTCCTCCCTACTCTGCTCTAATAAAATCCCCATTTTTCACAAACAGGAGGACATTCATTTCTCCCGCCTCATTTTTCAAGTCCCAAATTATGGCATTTCAAATTTTAGGTAAACAAAAAGTCCAATTTTTCATAGTGACAGCAGCAGCATTGATGAATGAAACTGAAATGCCGGATGCCTTATTCCTGGTGATATTTGAAGAAGGCCCGTGTAGTTTTAAAACATGCCGAAATTATTTGTTTTGGCATTTTACTAGAGCCCTTGTTCATGTCAGTTCTTACTCGGCTATGTTTCATTATCCAGGGTGTAGGTCCTTGCCATGAATTAGAGCCCATCTGGTAGAATCTCCTCATTAGAGGGACAAAGGACAGATAATGCCAAGGACTTCTTACGTAAATAAATCTAATCAGCTTGCGAGCTGCCTGATAGACTTCTTGTGATCTTGGAAACAGTAGAAACAATGGCAAACATGAAACTTATATCTATATATATATTTAACCTTTCAAGGGAACTGTCGCACAAGCAAGTCTAGACAGTCTCCAAGATGGACAGAACCTGGTTTTTCGTGTGTGGATATCCTGAGAGAGAAAAGTAAGTGTCACAGCAATTGCCTTTTCATTTTTGCTCCAGTCACAGTATCATGAGGATGTATTTTGAGAAGAAAGCCCTTGTAGCCGCCGACATAATGCTACAGCCATCCCGGCACAGCCGGGCCTGAGTGCACAGTGACAAATGAAAAAGGCTGTAAGAAGCAAGTGTTCACTTTAGGTCTGAGGTTTCTATCTTTCAAGAGGGATCTGCTAGGAACCTGAGGCTTAAAGGGTGGCAACAAGTGCTCATTCTTGCTTTTCCCATGACTGTAGGGAAGTCTAGTGATCCAGTTCAGCGGTTACCAGGTTAAGATCTAGAGTTAAAATGCAACACTGCGAGATATTTTCTTCACTCTGGCTTATCCTTTGGAGAGGGACATCTCTTTAGCCCTAATTTCATGTCTGTATTGGGGTTTAATTGAAACAAGGGCCTGTGCGTCTTTGAAGTGAGCGGTTTCTCACCGGGATCTGTATAGGCACCTGTGAATCGCCCCCAAGGGGAGAGGGCGCATGCTCCTTCCAGCCGCTGCTTTTTTCTCTTGGTTTGTATTCCACGCTACCTCCTACTCTGCCTTTTTCTCCTTTTCCTAAGAACACACTGCTGTGTTACTCTGTGATAGATTAGTTCATATTTTCTGAAATTTTATAAAACTGAAAATGTACAGATTTACAAAAGATATTCAAAAGATATATTCACATCCACAGCAGAGCATCCACTGGCTTGTTCTCTGTATCTGTGAGTCTGTTTTATATATTTCGTGGTGGAGCACTAGCTTCCAGACATAATTATTTCAAAAATTATTCATGTTGTATGTACTGATTGTATCTTTATTCTTAAAAGTGTTCCATTGCATGAGTATGGCACAATAGGTTTTTTCCCCTGTTAATAAACATTGGTTTGTTCCAAATTTTAACAGTTTTACAAATGAAGCTAGTATGAAAATTCCCAGACAAGACTTTTCAATAACATAAATTAAAAAAAGAAAACAGTTTATTTACAATGTTACATTAGTTTCAGGTATATAGCATGATGGTGCAGTTTTTATAGATTATATTCCATTTAAAGATATTATAAAATAATAGCAATATATATATATATATATATATATCTGTGTTGTTGCCAAATTCATCTCGTTGCCTACCTATTTTATCCATAGTAGTTTGCTTTTCTTAATCCCGTAACTTAACCTTCATTCTCCCATGCCCTCTCAGCAGGTTAGCCCAAAGTTTGTTCTCTATATCTTTGAGTATGTTTTGTTGCATATATTCATCTCTTATTTTTAGATTCCACTTATAAGTGATAACACGCAGTATCTTTATTCCTCTGTCTGACTTATTTCACTAAGCAGATTCTGTAGGTCCATCCACATCTTTGAAAATGACAGAATTTCCCTTTTATAGCCGAACATATTCCGTTGCATATCTACGCCACATCTTTATCCATTCATCTCTTGATGGACACTTGAGTTGCTTCTGTGTCACGGCTGTTATAAATAATGCTGCTGTGAACACTGGGGCGCATGCATTTTTACAAGTTGGTGTTTTTGAGGTTGTTTGGATATATATCCAGGAGTGGAATTGCTGGATCATATCACAGTTCTATTTTTAGATTTTTGAGGGACACTCATACTGTTTTCTGTAGTGGCTGCTCCAATTTACCTCGGCACTGACAGTGTGTGCAAGATCCCTTTCTCCACATCCTCGCCTGCATTTGTTATTTCTACACATTTTGATGATCACTATTTTGGTAAGTATGAGATGATAGCCCATTTTGGTTTTGAATTGTATTTTCCAGTTGATTAGTGATGCTGAGCATTTTTTAATGTGTCTATTGGATATCTGTATTTCTTCTCTTCAAAAATATCTACTGCACTTGGTCCCTTTTTAAATCAGGTTATTTGTTCCTTTGATACTGAGTTGTGTGAGCTATTTATGTATTTTGGATATTTTATCCCTATCAGTTATGCAATTTGCAAATATTTTCTCCCATTCAATAGATTTTTGGTTTTTTTTTTTTTTTTGCTTTTTTTTGTTTTTTGGTTTGTTGACAGTTTCCTTGGCTGTGGTAAAGCTTTTAAGTTTAATTAGGTCCCATTTGTTTATTTTTGTTTGTATTTCTCTTGTCTTACGAAACAGATACGCATAAATATTGCTATGATTTATGTAAAAGAATATTCTTTTATATTCTTTTCTAGATGATTTACAGTTTCAGGCGTTATACTGAGGTTTAAATACCTTTTGAACTTATTTTTATATATGGTATAATCTCTCTCTCCTTTTTTTTTTTTTTTTTTACATATAACTGTTAGTTTTCTCAGCACCACTTACTAAAGAGACAATCTTTTCTCCATTGTATATTCTTCCTTCTGTATTACAGGCCAGTTGGCCATAGGCAAATGGGTTTATTTCTGAGATTTCTATTCTATTCTGTTGAGCCATGCGTTTGTTTCTGTGCCAGTACCATGCTGTTTTAATTACTGTAGATGTGTAGTCTGAAATGAGAGAACATGATTTTTCAGTTTAGTTCTTCTTTTTCAAGATTGCTTTGGCAATTTGAGGTCTTTTCTGGCTCTATGTAAATTTTAGGACATTTTGTTTAAGTTATGTGAAAAATGTTTTGGGTATTTTGATAGGGATTTCATTAAATCTTTAGATTGCTTTGGGTTGTATGGACAGTTTTAACAGTATTCATTCTTCCAAGAACAAAGGCTATCTTTCCATTTCTTTGTACCATCTTCAGTTTCTCTCATCAGTGTTTTAGAATTTTCAGAGGGTAAATCTCTCACTTTTTGAGTTTCACTTTTTGGTTAACTTTTTCTTTGGAATTTTATTCTCTTTGATGCAATTTTAAATGAGATTTTTTTTTTTTTGCTTTTTATTTCTGATATTTCATCATTAGTGTAGAGAAAAGCAACAGATTGATGTATCTTAGTCTTGTATCTTGAACTGTAGTGAGTCATCATTACTTTTAGTAGCTTTTTGGTGGAAATTTTTGGTTTTCTAAATGTATTGTCATGTCATGTTCGGCTCCAGCTAAGGTGCACAACAGACAGTCTTGAGAAATCAGGCAACCAGCAAAACAGTCTTCAGCCTGCCATCTCTTCCTGTTTCAGAGCAAACTGGCACTGTATCCTCCTCTTGAGTGGAGTTCAGTTTTCTTACGGCCCTTCTCTCTCAGTCCCATTATCCCTCCAACCAGCCAAGGGAGCTTGTCTTCTCTGTGTCAGTCCTCAGAACTGGGGCGCCCAATATGTGGCTCAAACCACCTCCTCCTGAGGGCATATCTCTACCCATGCATTTTCACTTTTCCATTGAATTCCCTTCCATCGGAACAGATCCTGACCTAATCACTTCTCTTCCTACCTGCCTGATACCATGTGGACCTTTCTTACAGTCTTGGTCGTACAGGAGTTTTTCTGCCAGTCTCAAGCTAAATACCAGGGAAAACTGTTCCACGTGTAGAGCTGAAATCCGTGTCTTCCTTCTTCGCCATTTTGAACCAAAGCCAAAATACATTTTTTAAAGAAAGCTTATTCAATATATAGGATTTAAAGTGGGTAGGATACAAGCTAAGTATATGCTTAACTTTTTTTAGAAGCTGCTAAAATGTTTCCTGAAGTGGTTGTAATATTTTACACTATCATCAGAAAAGTCCAAGAGTTGCAGTTTCTCCACATCTTTGTCAACACTTGTATGGTAGCCTGTTTAATTGTAGTCATTCTAACATATTTCAGTGAGATATTAATGTATATTTCCCTAGGGTCTAATGAAGTAGACCATCTTATCATGTGTATGGTTTTATCTGTATGTTTTCTATTGTCTGTTTTAATCTTTTATTTCTTGTTAGGTTAAGAATGTTCTTATATGGTTTCAATTTTATTATAGATGTAAATCCATTATGAGATGTATGCTTCTCAAATGTTTATTTTTTTTCCCACAGCTTCTGCCATGGCTTTTTATTCATTTTAAATTGTCAAAGAAATTTTCTAAATTTGTTATATAACAATATCACAATTATATATATATATCTCATATAAATTGATATACCATAAATATATATATATATATATATATATAAAATTCAAGGGCTTTGTGGTTGCTTGGCTGATAAAGAATCCATCTACAATGCAAGAGACCTGGGTTCTATCCCAAGGTTGGGAAGATTCCCCTGGAGACGGAAAAGGCTACCCAAGCCAGCATTCTGGCCTGGAGAACTCAATGGACCACAGTCTGTGCGGTCGCAAAGTTCTGACGCAAGTGAGCGGCATTGTCTACCTATCTATTTAGCTATCTACACACTCTCATAAGCCTCCCTCTCCCTTCCCATCTCACTCCTCCAGGTCACCACAGAGCACCAGGCTGGGTCACCTGTATTAAACAGCAGCTTCCCACTAGCTATCTCAGCTTCATTGAAAGTGAAGTCGCTCAATCATGTCTGACTCTTTGCAACCCCACGGATAGTAGCCTACCAGGCGTCTCAGTCCATGGGATTTTCCAGGCAAGAGTACTGGAGTGGGTCGCCATTTCCTTCTCCAGGGGATCTTTCCAACCCAGGGATCGAACCCGGGTCTCCCACATTGGAGGCAGACGCTTTACCCACTGAGCCACCAGGGAAGCCCTTTCAGCTTCATTAAGTCTTTTCATTTTTTTTTAAATTAAATTTATTTATTTTTTTAATTACAATACTGTATTTGTTTTGCTATACATTGACACGAATCAGCCATAGGTGAACACAATCTCCCAATGCCGAATCCCCCTCCCACATCCCACCCCCCCATCCTCTACTTGAATCATCCTGTGCAACAGCCCCATGCCTCCTGCATCCTACATTGAACATAGATTAGCGTTTCGTTTCTTACAGGAAAATATACATGTTTCATTGCCATTCTCCCATACCATCCCACCCTTTCCCTCTCCCTCAGAGTCCAAAAGTCCACTCTATACCTCTGTGTCTCTTGTTGTCTCACATATAGGGTCATCATTACTGTCTTCTAAATTCCATATATATGTGTCAGTATACTGTATTGGTGTTTTTCTTTCTGGCTTACTTCACTCTGTATAATCGGTTCCAATTCCATCCATCTCATTAGAACTGAGTCAAATTTATTCTTTTTAAGGGCTGAGTAGTATTCCATAGTGTATATGAACCACAGCTTTCTTATCCATTCATCTGCTGATGGACATCTAGGTTGCTTCCATGACCTGGCTATTATAAACAGAGCTGCAATGAACATTGGGGTACATGTGTCTCTTTCCATTCTGGTTTCCTCGGTGTGTATGCCCAGCAGTGGGATTGCTGGGTCATAAGGCAGTTCTATTTGCAATTTTTTAAGGAATCTCCACACTGTTTTCCATAATGGCTGTACTAGTTTGCATTCCCACCAGCAGTGTAAGAGGGTTCCCTTTTCTCCACACCCTCTCCAGCATTTATTGCTTGTAGACTTTTGGATCGCAGCCATTCTGACTGGTGTGAAATGGTACCTCATTGTGGTCTTGATTTGCATTTCTCTGATAGTGAGTGATGTTGAGCATCTTTTCATGTGTTTGTTAGCCATCCGTATGTCTTCTTTGGAGAAATGCCTATTTAGTTCTTTGGCCCATTTTTTTATTGGATCATTTATTTTTCTGGAGTTGAGCTGCATAAGTTGCTTATATATCTTTGAGATTAGTTGTTTGTCAGTTGTTTCATTTGCTATTGTTTTCTCCCATTCAGAAGGCTGTCTTTTCACCTTGCTTATAGTTTCCTTTGTTGTGCAGAAGCTTTTAATTTTAATTAGATCCCATTTGTTTATCTTTGCTTTTATTTCCAGTATACTGGGAGTTGGATCATAGAGGATCCTGCTGTGATTTATGTCGGAGAGTGTTTAGCCTATGTTCTCCTCTAGGAGTTTTATAGTTTCTGGTCTTACATTTAGATCTTTAATCCATTTTGAGTTTATTTTTGTGTATGGTGTTAGAGAGGGGTCTAGTTTCATTCTTTTACAAGTGGTTGACCAGTTTTCCCAGCACCACCTGTTAAAGAGACTATCTTTACTCCATTGTATATTCTTGCCTCCTTTGTCGAAGATAAGGTGTCCATAGGTATGTGGGTTAATCTCAGGGCTTTCGATTTTGTTCCATTGATCTATATTTCTGTCTTTGTGCCAGTACCATACCGTCTTAATGACTGTGGCTTTGTAGTAGAGCCTGAAGTCAGGCAAGTTGATTCCTCCAGTTCCATTTTTCTTTCTCAAGATTGCTTTGGCTATTCGAGGTTTTTTGTATTTCCATACAAATCTTGAGATTATTTGATCTAGTTCAGAGAAAAATACTGCTGGTAGCTTGATGGGGAATTGCATTGAATCTGTAGATTGCTTTGGGTAGTATACTCATTTTCACTATATTGATTCTTCCAAGCCATGAGCATGGTATATTCCTCCATCTATTAGTGTCCTCTTTGATTTCTTTCATCAGTGTTTTATAGTTTTTGATATATAGGTCTTTAGTTTCTTTAGGTAGGAATATTCCTAAGTATTTTATTCTTTTTCGTTGCAATGGTGAATGGAATTGTTTCCTTGACTTCTTTTTCTACTTTCTCGTTATTAGTGTATAGGAATGCAAGGGATTTCTGAGTGTTGATTTTATATCCTGCGACTTTACTATATTCACTGATTAGCTCTAATAGTTTTCTGGTCGAGTCTTTAGGATTTTCTATGTAGAGGATCATGTCATCTGCAAACAGTGAGAGTTTTACTTCTTCTTTTCCAATTTGGATTCCTTGTATTTCTTTTTCTGCTCTGATTGCTGTGGCCAAAACTTCCAGTACGATGTTGAAGAGTAGTGGTGAAAGTGGACACCCTTGTCTTGTTCCTGACTTTAGGGGAAATGGTTTCAATTTTTCGCCATTGAGGATAATGTGAACTGTGGGTTTGTCATATATAGCTTTTATTATGTTGAGGTATGTTCCTTCCAGTCCTGCTTTCTGGAGAGTTTTTATCATAAATGGATGCTGAATTTTGTCAAAGGCTTTTTTCTGCATCTATTGAGATAATCATATGATTTTTATTTCTCAGTTTTTTAATGTGATGAATTACATTGATTGACTTGCGGATATTGAAGAATCCTTGCATCCCTGGGATAAAGCCCACTTGGTCATGGTGTATGATCTTTTTAATGTGTTGCTGGATTCTGATTGCTAGAATTTTGTTGAGGATTTTTGCATCTATGTTCATCAGTGATATTGGCCTGTAGTTTTCTTTTTTGTGGTGTCTTTGTCAGGTTTTGGTATTAGGGTGATGGAGGCCTCATAGAATGAGTTTGGAAGTTTACCTTCCTCTGCAATTTTCTGGAATAGTTTCAGTAAGATAGGTGTTAGCTCTTCTCGGAATTTTTGGTAGAATTCAGCTGTGAAGCCGTCTGGACCTGGGCTTTTGTTTGCTGGAAGATTTCTGATTACAGTTTCAATTTCCGTGCTTGTGATGGGTCTGTTAAGATTTTCTATTTCTTCCTGGTTCAGTTTTGGAAAGTTGTACTTTTCTAAGAATTTGTCCATTTCTTCCACGTTGTCCATTTCATTGGCATATAATTGCTGATAGTAGTCTCTTATGATTCTTTGTATTTCTGTGTTGTCTGTTGTAATCTCTCCATTTTCATTTCTAATTTTATTGATTTGATTTTTTTCTCTTTGTTTCTTGATGAGTCTGGCTAATGGTTTGTCAATTTTATTTATCCTTTCAAAGAGCCAGATTTTTGGCTTTGTTGATTTTTGCTATGGTCTCTTTTGTTTCTTTTGCATTTATTTCTGCCCTAATTTTTAAGATTTCTTTCCTTCTACTAACTCTGGGGTTCTCTATTTCTTCCTTTTCTAGTTGCTTTAGGTGTAGAGTTGGGTTATTTATTTGACTTTTTTCTTGTTTCTTGAGGTATGCCTGTATTGCTATGAACTTTCCTCTTAGCACTGCTTTTATAGTGTCCCACAGGTTTTGTGTAGTTGTGTTTTCATTTTCATTCGTTTCGAGGCATATTTTGATTTCTTTTTGATTTCTTCTGTGATTTGTTGATTATTCAGAAGGGTGTTGTTCAGCCTCCAAATGTTGGAATTTTTAATAGTTTTTCTCCTGTAATTGAGATCTAACCTTAGTGCATTATGGTCAGAGAAGATGCTTGGAGTAATTTCAATTTTTTTGAATTCATCAAGGTTAGATTTATGACCCAGAATGTGATCTATTCTGGAGAAGGTTCCGTGTGCACTTGAGTAAAAGGTGAAATTCATTGTTTTGGGGTGAAATGTCCTATAGATATCAATTAGGTCTAACTGGTCTGTTGTATCATTTAACGTTTGCGTTTCTTTGTTAATTTTCTGTTTAGTTGATCTGTCCATAGGTGTGAGTGGGGTATTAAAGTCTCCCACTATTATTGTGTTATTATTAATTTCCCCTTTCATGCTTGTTAGCAATTGTCTTACATATTGTGGTGCTCCTATGTTGGGTGCATATATATTTATAATTGTTATATCTTCTTCTTGGATCGATCCTTTAATCATTATGTAGTGGCCTTTGTCCCTTTTCACAGCCTTTGTTTTAAAGTCTATTTTATCGGATATGAGTATTGCTACTCCTGCTTTCTTTTGGTCTTTATTTGCATGGAATATCTTTTTCCAGCCCTTCACTTTTAGTCTGTATGTGTCCGTTGTTTTGAGGTGGGTCTCTTGTAAGCAGCATATATAGGGATCTTGTTTTTGTATCCATTCAGCCAGTCTTTGCCTTTTTGTTGGGGCTTTCAACCCATTTACATTTAAGGTAATTATTGATAAGTATGCTCCTGTTGCCATTTACTTTATTGCTTTGGGTTCGGGTTTATACGTCCTTTTTGTGTTTCCTGTCTAAAGCCTATCCTTTAGCATTTGTTGGAGAGCTGGTTTGGTGGTGCTGAATTTTCTCAGCTTTTGCTTGTCTGGAAAGCTTTTGATTTCTCCTTCATATTTGAATGAGATCCTTGCTGGGTACAGTAGTCTTGGCTGAAGGTTATTATCTTTCATCACTTTAAGTATGTCTTGCCATTCCCTCCTGGCCTGAAGAGTTTCTATTGAAAGATCTGCAGTTATTCTTATGGGGATCCCCTTGTGTGTTATTTGTTGTTTTTCCCTTGCTGCTTTTAATATTTGTTCTTTGTGTTTGGTCTTTGTTAGTTTGATTAAAATATGTCTTGGGGTGTTTCGCCTTGGGTTTATCCTGTTTGGCACTCTCTGGGTTTCTTGGACTTGGGTGATTATTTCCTTCCCCATTTTAGGGAAGTTTTCAACTATTATCTCCTCAAGTATTTTCTCATGGTCTTTCTTTTTTGTCTTCTTCTTCCGGAACTCCTATAATTCGAATGTTGGAGCGTTTCATATTGTCTTGGAGGTCTCTGAGGTTGTCCTCATTTCTTTTAATTCGCCTTTCTTTTTCCCTCGCTGATTCATTTATTTCTACCATTCTATCTTCTATTTCACTAATCCTATCTTCTGCCTCCGATAGTCTACTATTTGTAGCCTCCAGAGTGTTTCTGACCTCATTTATTGCATTATTCATTATATGTTGACTCTTTTTATTTTTTCTAGGTCCTTGTTAAACCTTTCTTGCATCTTCTCAATCCTTGACCCCAGGCTATTTATCTGTGATTCCACTTTGATTTCAAGATTTTGGATCATTTTCACTATCAGTATTCGGAATTCTTTCTCAGGTAGATTCCCTATCTCTTCCTCTTTGTTTGGTTTGGTGGACATGTCTCCTGTTCCTTTACCTGCTGGGTATTCCTCTGTCTCTTCATCCTGGTTATATTGCTGCGTTTGGGGTGGCTTTTCTATATTCTGGGAATTTGTGGAGTTCTCTTTATTATAGAGTTTCCTCTCTGTGTTTGGGGTTATATCAGTGGCTTGTCAAAGTTTCTTGATCAGGGAGGCTTATGTTGGAGCTCTGATGGGTGGATCTGGATTTCCTCTCTCTGGAGTGTTGTGACGTGTGAAGTAATGGGTTATGCGACGTCAGTGGTTTTGGAGTATTTTGAGTTGCCTGTGTATTGAAGCTCAGGGGCTTGTTCTTGTGTTGCTGGAGAATTTGCGTGGTATGTCTTGCTCTGGAGCTTGTTGGCCCTTGGGCAGTGCTCAATTTTAGTATAGGTATGAAGGCGTTTGATGAGCTCTAATTGGATAATGTACCCTGTATTCAGGAATTCTTTGATGATCTCAGGATTTGGAATTACGCCTCCTGATTCTGGTTTTCAGATTTATTTTTAGAATAGGCTCATGATTTCTCCGTCTATTCAGCACTAATGTTAAAACATCTAGGTTAATGATGATAAGCTTCTCCACCTTGAGGGTCGTCCCTAGAGGATCAGTGAGTTACTTGGAGGAGAGAAGAGGGAGGGAGTAGTTAGAGGTGAGTGGAATGGGATGAGGTGGAATCATAAGAGGGAAAAGCAAGTTAGCCCGTAACCACTTTCTTGTGTGTGCTCCGAAGTCTGGACCGCTCAGAGGTGGTCACAGAGTTATACATGGAAGAGGAGAGGAAGGAAGTAGATAGAGATGGACAGGAGGATAAAAGAGGGAGATGGGAAGGAGGGATACAGATCCGGTCAGTGACCAGTTCCCTTAGAGTTCTCCCTCCTTCTGGAACGCACAGAGGTTCATAGGGTTGGGTAGAGAGGGGGAGGGGGAGGGAGGAGACAAAAGCCACCTGGTGGCGAAAAGGGAGATTCCAGAGGTGGAGAGAGTGGTCAAGCCAGTAGTCTTGCACTCATGTAAAACTGGGTACTGAGGATTAGGTTTTTAAAAGTACAAAATTGGCAACAAATACCAAAATGCCAAGATTAAAAATCTGGAGTATAAATTGGATTTTCAAAGATAGATTATTGAAGAGAAGATGAAGAAGTAGAGAGAAATTTAAAAAAATAGAGAAAAAGAGAAAAAAAAAAAAAAGTAAAATATAATAAAAGACTCCAGAATTATTAAAAGTCAACTTCCTTCACCAATAAGACTATATATGGCGTTTGCTTAAACGATAGGTTTTTTTTTTTTTTTAAGTAATATTAGGTTCTAAAAATAATAACTAGAAATATAGAATACTTAGAAATTTAAGGAAGTTTAGGGAAAAAAGGATGAAAAAGAAAAGGATAAACAAATTTTAAAAGGAAAAAAATAATTTTTAAAGAAAGAAAACAAAATTCTTAAAAAGAAAAAAAAAATCATGCTTCCACATCATCCCCCAAAAAAAAATTTTTTTTTTTTTTTGATCAAAAAGTAGGAACGGCGTATCTGGCGCTTTCTCTGTCATTGAGGGCTGTGTGGCGTCACTACCAAGGCAGTTCCCTCTGTTTGACTTCTTCTGTTTGCTGGTCTCTTCCGTGTCTGATTTCTGTCTTGCCACAAGGAGGGTGGTGATGAGCTCTGCACTGGGCTTGCCCCCTTCCCAATCCGCGGGATAACCGTGTGGGGCCTGCCCTATGTTTCATGCAATTCCCCGGTTTAAGCCACTCAGGATTGGCGCTCAGGAAGTCCCCTCCGGGTGCCGGGTTTGGTTCCAAGTCCAAGTGGTAGGGAGTTTGGCGCGGACTATTGTTGCAGAAGTCTCAATAAAGAAGCTTGCTTGCAATTTGGTAGGTAATGTCTCTCTTGAGCTGTGACTGCCCTTTTCCCGCGCTTCAGGCTCTGGGCTGCCCGTCGCTGGTGGGGGGATGGTCTGCAGCTGGCTATTTCCGATCCGTTCTTTGTTCTGTGCGCGGGCCTGTCAGTGTCTTATGTTCAAGCATTTCGCGTGTTAGTTACCCCCCAGTCTGGTTTGTTGGTCCGGGATAAATCGTTCTATCCACACGCAGACCCGATTCTGGCCCTGTTACGCCCCGATTCTCGGAGAGAAGCCCTGCAGCCTACGTCTTCCGCGGCCCAATTCTTAGAAAGCACTGTCGAGGGCGCTCCTTCCCTGCCCAACCCCCACTGCTGTCGGACGCAGGTGTTTGCGCTGCTTATCCGCTGGGGGGTTATACTGTTGAATTCATAATCTGTTGGTTTTAATTATTTATTTATTCCTCCTTCCTGTTATGTTGCCCTCTGTGCTTCCAGGGCTCGCCCCGTGCACAGCTGTGAGAAAGTTCCCCAATTTTAGGGAACCCTCTCTTTAAGAGTCTCTTCCTGGGACGGGATTCCCTTCCCGTGCCGGGATTCCCTCCCTAACTCCTTTGTCTATAACTTCGTTCTTTAAAATAAAATAAAGTATTTCCTACCTGGCTTTGAAGCCAATGATCTGCTTTGCTGGATGCCTGATGTCCTCTGCCAGCAGTCAGAAGTTGTTTTGTGGAATTTACTCAGCGTTGAAATGTTCTTTTGATGAAGTAGAGAGGAGAAAGTGTTCTCCCCATCCTATTCCTCCGCCATCTTTTTCCCCTCCAAGTCTTTTCATTTTTAATAAATTTATCAGTTCAGTTCAGTTCAGTCCCTCAGTTGTGTCCAACTCTTTGTGACCCATGGACTGCAGCATGCCAGGCCTCCCTGTCTATCACCAGCTCCCAGAGTTTACCCAAACTCATGTCCATTGAGTTGGTGATGCCACCCAACCATCTCATCCTCTGTCGTCCTCTTCTCCTCCCACCTTCAGTCTTTCCCATCATCAGGGTCTTTTCCAATGAGTCAGTTCTTCACATCAGGTGGCCCAAGTATTGGAGTTTCAGCTTCAACATAAGTCCTTCCAATGAATATTCAGGACTGATTTCCTTTAGGGTGGACTGGTGGTGTGATCTCCTTACAGTCCAAGGGACTCTCAAGAGTCTTCCCCAATAACCACAGTTCAAAAGCATCAATTCTTCAGTACTCAGCTTTCTTGATAGTCCAACTCACACATCCATACATGACCACTGGAAAACGATAGCCTTGACTAGACGGACCTTTTTGACAAAGCCTTTTAATATGCTGTCTAGGTTGGTCATAACTTTTCTTCCAAGGAGTAAGCATCTTTTAATTTCATGGCTGCAGTCACCATCTGAAGTGATTTTGAAGCCCCCCCAAAAAAAAAAATTCTGACACTGTTTCCTATCTATTTGCTATGAAGTGATGGGAGAGGATGCCATGATTTTAGTTTCCTGAATGTTGAGCTTTAAGCCAGCTTTTTCACTGTCCTCTTTCACTTTCATCAAGAGGTTCTTTAGTTCCTCTTCATTTTCTGCCATAAGGGTTGACTAATATGCATATCTGAGGTTACTGATATTTCTCCCGGCAATCTTGATTACAGCTTGTGCTTTGTCTAGCCCAGTGTTTCTCATGATGTCCTCTGCATATAAGTTAAATTAGCAGGGTGACAATATACAGCCTCGATGTACTCCTTTCCCATGGAACCAGTCTGTTGTTCGATGTCCAGTTTTAACTGATGCTTCCTGACCTGCATACAGATTTCTTAAAAGGCAGGTCAAGTGGTCTGGTATTCTCATCTCTTTCAGAATTTCCCACAGTTTATTGTGATCCACATAGTCAAATGCTTTGGCTAACTTTAATTTAAATATTCTTAAAAAGATCCAACCAGTCCATATTGAAGGAGATCAGCCCTGGGATTTCTTTGGAAGGAATGATGCTAAAGCTGAAACTCCAATACTTTGGCCACCTCATGTGAGTTGACTCACTGGAAAAGACTCTGATGCTGGGAGGGATGGGGGCAGGAGGAGATGGGGACCACAGAGGATGAGATGGCTGGATGGCATCACTGACTCAATGGACATGAGTCTGAGTGAACTCTGGGAGTTGGTGATAGACAGGAAAGCCTGGCGTGCTGCAATTCCTGGGGTCACAAAGAGTCGGACATGACTGAGCAACTGAACTGAACTGAACTGAACTGAAAAAGAAAAAAAAAAATCTGTGATTTTGATTAGATTTGTATTGAATTAGATTAATATTTGGCAAATTAAAAATATTGAATCTTCAGACTCATAATTCAGATATATCTTTCTGTTTACTTAAGTCTTTAATTGCTTAGGAACATTTCTTCTGTGAAGAGGTTTTGTACATGTTCTGTCATAACTAAGTATTTCACAGCTGTGTTATTATTAAAATTAATAGATATGTATTTGTATCTAATTTCTTTTTGCTGGAATAAAAACGAATTTTTATACCCTAAACCATGTTAAAGTCACAAGTCAATATTAGAAGCTTTTATAGAATATCAGATTTTCTACATAGATGATCATATCATCTTTGTGTAGAAACAATTTCACTTTTTCCTTTCAATATATATATATATGATCTATTTTTATTGTCCTTTAACCACCTTTGGTCTTTCTCAAACTTCTAGGCTATGGTAAACAGAAATAATAAGAATGGTGGTGTGCCTACATGTGCTCAGAAATGTCAGACTCTGCAACACCGTATATTATAACCTGCAATGATCCTCTGTCCATGGAATACTGCAGGCCAGAAAACAGGCGTGGGTTACCGTTTTCCTCCTCCAAGAGTGGATAGTGATATCTTATTCCTGATATTAGAAGAAAAGCATTCAGAGTCAAGAGGGCCATCACTACAAACAAAGCTAGTGAAGGTGATGGATTCCAGTTGAGCTATTGCAAATCCTGAAAGATGATGCTGTGAAAGTGCTTCACTCAATATGCCAGCAAATTTGGAAAACTCAGCAGTGGTCACAGGACTGGAAAAGGTCAGTCTTCATTCCAATCCCAAAGAAAGGCAATGCCAAAGAATGATCAAACTACTCTACAATTGCACTCATCTCACACATTAGCAGGTAATGCTTAAAGCTCTCCAAATGAGCCTGCAGCAGTATGTGAACAGAGAATTTCCAAATGTTCCAGCTGAATTTAACAAAGACAGAAGAAGCAGAGATCAAACTGTCGATATTTGTTGGATCATAGAAAAAGGAAGAGAGTTACAGAAAAACATCTACTTCTGCTTTATTGACTATGCCAAAGCATTTGACTGCATGGATAGCAAGAAACTGTTGAAAATTCTCAGAGATGAGAATACCAAACCACCTAATCTGCCTCTTGAGAAACCTGTATGCAGGTCAAGAAGCAACAGTTAGAACTGGACATGGAAAAATAGACTGGTTCCAAATAAGGGAAGGAGTACATCAAGGTTGTATATTGTCACCCTGCTTATTTAACTTCTATGCAGAGTAAATCATGAGAAACACTGGGCCAGAAGAAGCACAAGCTGAAATCAAGATTGCAGGAGAAATATCAATAACCTCAGATATGCAGATGACACCACCCTTATGGCAGAAGGTGAAGAGGAACTAAAAACCACTTGATGAAAGTGAAAGAGGAGAGTGAAAAATCTGGCTTAAAACTCAATATTCAAAAAGCTAAGATCATGGCGTCCAGTCCCATCACTTCACAGCAAATAGATGAGCAAAAAATGGAAACAGTGAGAAACTTTATTTTGTGGGCTCCAAAATTACTGCAGATGGTGACTGCAGCCATGAAATTAAAAGACATTTGCTCCTTGGAAGAAAACTTATCATCAACCTAGACAGCATATTAAAAAGCAAAGATATTACTTTGCCAACAGAGGTCTACCTAGTCAAAGCTATGTTTTTTCCAGTAGTCATTTATGGATGTGAAAGCTGAGCATATCAAGAAAGCTGAGCATTGAACAATTGATGCTTTTGAACTGTGGTGTTCGAAAGATTCTTGAGAGTTCCTTGAACTGCGTGGTGAAACCAGTCAATTCTAATGGAAATCATTCCTGAATATTCATTGGAAGGACTGATGCTGAAGCTGAACCTCCAATACTTTGGTCACCTGACACAAAGAACTGACTCATTGAAAAGGCCCTGATCCTGGGAAAGAGTGAAGGTGGGAGGAGAAGGGGACGACAGAGGATGAGATGATTGGATGGCATCACCTACTTGAGGGATATGAGTTTCATCATGCTCTGGGACTTGGTGATGGACAGGGAAGTCTGGCATGTTGCAGTCCATGGGGTCTCAAAGAGTTAGACATGATTGAGCAACTGAACTGAACTGATTTAGAGCTTTACAGTTACATTTAATATTAGCTGTACTTTTTATCACTGACAAATTTCATTAATGAATTTAACTGGTTAAGAATTATTTATTCTATTTATAGTATTTTGATACTTTTATCAACAATGATTATGTACTTATCGGTTCTTCACTATACCAGAGTCTGCTCAAATTCCTGTCCATTGAGTCAGTGATGCTAACCATCTCATTCTCTTCCACTCCTTCTCCTTTTGCTTTCAATCTTTCCCAGCATCACAATCTTTTTCAATGATTTGTCTCGTCTGTTCAGGTGAACAAAGCATTGTACATGAAGCCCCAATATACTTTCCAACATACCAAAGTATATGGAGCTTCATCACTTATTCCAGTGAATATTAAGGGTTGATTTCCTTAGGATTGATTGGCTTGATCTCCTTGCAGGCCACGCAATTCTCAAGAGTCTTTTCCAGCACCACAATTTGAAAGCATCAATTTTTCAGCACTCAGCCTTCTTTAGGGTCCAGATCTCACATTGCTACATGACTACTGGAAAAACCATAGCTTTGTCTGTACGGACTTTTGTCAGCAAAGCAATATCTCTGCTTTTAATAAGCTGCCCGGTTTGTCATAGCTTTCCTTCCAAGAAGCAAGCATCTTTTAATCTCATGACTGCAGCCACTATCTTCATTGATCTTGGAGTCCAAGAAAATAAAATCTGCCACTGTTTCCTTTTTTTTTTTCACCAGTATTTGCCATGGAGTGACGGGCCTGGATGCCATGATCTTAGTTTTCTGAGTGTTGAGCTTTCAGCCAGCTCTTCCACTCTCCTTTTTCACTCTCATCAAGAGGCTGTTTAGTTCCTCTTGCTTTCTGCCATTAGAGTGCTCTCTCTGCATACCTGAGGTTATCGATACTTTCCCAGCCATCTTGGTTCCACTTAATGATTCTTCCAGCCTAAGATTTCGCATGATGTACTTTGCATAGAAGTTAAATGAGCATGGTGACAATATACCGCTTTGTGGTATTCCTTTCACAAGTTTTAACAAGTCAGTTGTTTCATGTCTGGTTTCAACCATTGCTTCTTAACCTGCATACAGAGTTCTCAAGAGATGGGTCAGGTGGTCCGGTATTCCCATCTCTTTAAGAATTTTCCACAGTGTGTTGTTACCCGCACAGACAAGGGCTTTAGTGTAGTCAGTGAAACAAAGTAGATTTTTTTTCTGACATTTTCTTGTTTTTCATATGATCCAACATATGTTGGCAATTCAATATCTGGTTCCTCTGCCATTGCTAAATTCAGCTTGTACATCTGGAAGTCCTTGGTACATGTATGGCTAACCTAGATTGAAGGATTTTGAGCATTACCTAAATAGATGCAGAAAAAAACTTTTGACAAAATATTATACCCATTTATGATTAAAAACTCTTCAGAAAGTGAGCATAATGAACGTGGCTCAACATATTCAGGGTTATATATACATATATAACAACCCCCACTGAAATGACATTTTTCTGAAGAAAGCACACAGATATACATTGCAGCATTTTCTTGTAGCCAAGAGAAGGAAAAAAACACCTAAAATTCTATCAATAGATAAACAAACAAATAGTGATACACATAGACAATGTGATATTTTTAGCCTTAAAAACAAAATAAATTATTTTGGTTTTTGCAGCTCATTTTAGAGAATTCATAGCACATAGGCCACATGAAAACAGGCCAAGGGCCAGTTCCTCCCACTGACAATTTCTGCCCAACTCATCGGTTCAAGTTTTATCCCTTTGTTGATTGTCTCAAAGTTTCACCTTCGGCTTAGTTGGCTTCCCTCTGTCATTTCTTTCTTCTCCATCCATTAATTGTGATGCTTAACCTTTCGTATTTCTTTCTTCAATTTCTTTCAACTTAATTTTCTTACCACTTTTCTAGTTTCTTTATGGAGAAACTGAGTTTATTTTTAATAAATGTATCTATTGACATAATATTTCTCTTAAGTACCACTTTACTGACACCCCACAAGTTTGATATGCTTTGAAAAGTGGTCTGCTTTTATAAATATTCAATTTTTAATTGAAAGAATGTGTATTCTGCTGTTGTGTGGAGTGATTTATAAATTAGGTAACATTCTTTGATATCGTTGCTTCAGTCTTCCATGTCTTTACTGACTTTCCAGTTATTTTTTCTATCAATCACTAATTATCCACAAATACTTACAGATTTATCTATTACTTCTTACTTTGAGTTTTATTTATTCTGAAATCTGTTATTAAGTTAAAAAAATTTAGAATTGTATATTCTATTGATGAATTGATCCTTTTGTCATTGTGACGTGACCCTGTGTATCCCTTTGTAAAAATTTTATACCAAAACATATTTATATAATATCTGCTTCCTATAATATACATTTCCAGCTTTCCTTTGACTATAATTTGCATTTGATCCTTGAACAACATAATTAGGAAGGCCAACCCTCCATGCAACTGAAAATCCTCATATAAGTCTATAGTGGGTCCCTCCTTATGTGTGGTCTCTCATCAGTGAATTCAAACAGCTGTGGACAGCCTAGTATTTTAATACATGTTCAGTTCAGTTCAGTCAGTTCAGTCACTTAGTCGTGTCTGACTCTTTTGTGACCCCATGAATTGCAGCACGCCAGCCCTCCCTGTCCATCACCAACTCCAGGAGTTCACTCAAAATCGTGTCCATCAAGTCAGTGATGCCATCTAGCCATCTCATCCTCGGTCATCCCCTTCTCCTCCTGCCGCTAATCCCTCCCAGCATTAGAGTATTTTCTAATGATTCGACTCTTCCCATGAGGTGGCCAAAGTACTGGAGTTTCAGCTTTAGCATCATTCCTTCCAAAGAAATTCGAGGATTGATCTCCTTCAGAATGAACTGGTTGGATCTCCTTGAAGTCCAAGGGACTCTCAAGAGTCTTCTCCAACACCACAGTTCAAAAGCATCAATTCTTTGGTGTTCAGCCTTCTTCACAGTCCAACTCTCACATCCATACATGACCACAGGAAAAACCGAAGCCTTGACTAGATGGACCTTAGTCAGCAAAGTAATGTCTCTGTTTTTGAATATGCTCTCTAGGTTGGTCATAACTTTCTTCCAAGGAGTAAGCGTCTTTTAATTTCATGGCTGCCGTCACCATCTGCAGTGATTTTGGAGCCTCCCCCAAAAAAGTCTGACACTGTTTCCACTGTTTCTCCTTCTATTTTCCATGGAGTAGTGGGACCAGATGCCATAATCTTCGTTTTCTGAATGTTGAGCTTTAAGCCAACTTTTCCACTCTCGTCTTTTACTTTCATCAAGAGGCTTTTAGTTCCTCTTCAGTTTCTGCCATAAGGGTGGTGTCATCTGCATATCTGAGGTTATTGATATTTCTCCCAGCAGTCTTGATTCCAGCTTGTGTTTCTTCCAGTCCAGCATTTCTCCTGATGTACTACTCTGAATATAAGTTAAATAAGCAGGGTGACAATATACAGCCTTGATATACTCCTTTTCTTATTTGGAACCAGTCTGGTGTTCCATGTCCAGTTCTAACTGTTGCTTCATATCTTGCATACGGATTTGTCAAGAGGCAGGTTAGGTTGTCTGATATTCCCATCTCTTTCAGAATTTTCCACAGTTTATTGTGATCCACACAGTCAGAGGCTTTGGCATAGTCAATAAAGCAGAAATATATATTTTTCTGGAACGCTCTTGCTTTTTCCATGATCCAGCAGATGTTGGCAATTTGATCTCTGGTTCCTCTGCCTTTTCTAAAACCAGCTTGAACATCAGGGAGTTCATGGTTCACATATTGCTGAAGTCTGGCTTGGAGAATTTTGAGTATTACTTTACTAGTGTATGAGATGAGTACAATTGTGTGGCAGTTTGAGCATTCTTTTGCATTGCTTTTCTTTGGAATTGGAATGAAAACTGACTTTTTCCAGTCCTGTGGCCGCTGCTGAGTTTTCCAAATTTGCTGGCATATTGAGTGCAGCACTTTCACACCATCATCTTTCAAGATGTAGTGATGCTTATTAAGGCCCACTTGACTTCACATTCCAAGATGTCTGGCTCTAGATGAGTGATCACACCATTGTGATTATCCAGGTCATGAAGATCCTTTTATACAGTTCTTCATGTATTCTTGCCACTTCTTCTTAATATCTTCTGCTTCTCTTAGATCCAGACCATTTCTGTCCTTTATCTTTGCATGAAATGTTCCCTTGGTATCTCTAATTTTCTTGAAGAGATATCTAGTCTTTCCCATTCTGTTGTTTTCCTCTATTTCTTTGCATTGATTGCTGAAAATGGCTTTCTTATCTCTTCTTGCTACTCTTTGGAACTCTGTATTCAGATGCTTATATCTTTCCTTTTCTCCTTTGTTTTTCACCCCTCTTCTTTTCATAGATATTTGTAAGGCTTCCCCAGACAGCCATTTTGCTTTTTTGCATTTCTTTTCCATGGGGAAAGTCTTGATCCCTGTCTCCTGTACAATGTCACGAACCTCATTCCATAGTTCAACAGGCACTCTATCAGATCTAGGCCCTTAAATCTATTTCTCCCTTCCACTGTATAATCATAACAGATTTGATTTAGGTTATACCTGAATGGTCTAGTGGTTTTCCCTACTTTCTTCAATTTAAGTCTAAATTTGGTAATAAGGAGTTCATGATCTGAGCCAGAGTCAGCTCCTGGTCTTGTTTTTGTTGACTGTGTAGAGCTTCTCTATCTTTGGCTGCAAAGAATATAATCAATCTGATTTTGGTGTTGACCATCTGGTGATGTCCATGTGTAGAGTCTTCTCTTGTGTTGTTGGAAGAGAATGTTTGCTATGACCAGTGCATTCCCTTGGCAAAATTCTCTATTAGTCTTTGCCCTGCTTCATTCTGCATTCCAAGGCCAAATTTGCCTGTTACTCCAGGTGTTTCTTGACTTCCGACTTTTGCATTCCACTCCCCTATAATGAAAAGGACATCTTTTTTGGGTGTTAGTTCTAAAAGGTCTTGTAGCTCTTCATAGAATCGTTCAGCTTCAGCTTCTTCAGCATTACTGGTTGGGGCATAGACTTGGATTACTGTGATATTGAATGGTTTGCCTTGGAAATGAACAGAGATCATTCTGTCATTTTTGAGATTGTATCCAAGTACTGCATTTCGGACTCTTTTGTTGACCATGATGGCTACTCCATTTCTTCTGAGGGATTCCTGCCTGCAGTAGTAGATACATGTTAATTGAAAAAAATTTCACATATGTATTAGAGATCCTTGCAGTTCAAATCCATTCAAGAGTCATTCAAGAGTCAACAGTATATCATCTTCTATCTTTTTACCTTACAATTATTTATATTTCTATTTTCAAGTGGATTTAGATATCTTGCCTTTCTGTTTACTTTGACACACTCTGACTTTTAATTAGATTGTTTTCACAATTATTAATATGGGTTGTTTTCAATCTACTGTCTTGCTTATGATTAATTTTTTTACTTGTCCCTTTTGTATTATCCTCCTTTTTCTCTCTTGTCCTGCTTCCTTATGTTTTGAGCATTTTTTATGAGCTGACTAACTATATTTATTTTGGTGGTTATTTGGACTTAATTTATACATCCTTCTTAACATCACTATTTACCTTCACTTTATATTATACCATTTCACATTAAGTATGGAAATCTTTAAATATACTCCCATTTCTCAACTTAACTGATTTTCAAGTATTCTCTCAAATACTTATACAATTTGTAAACTCAAAATAATATTACTTTTGTTTCAACAATCAATTGCCTTTTATAGAGATTTATGTTATTTTTTTAAGTCAGTTATATAAGTGGTTCATGTAGCTCAATACCAGGAAAAAAAAAGCAACCCAATAAAAAGTGGGCAGAAGACCTAAACAGACATTTCTCTAAAGTTGACATACAGATGGCTAATAAACACATGAAAAGGTGTTCAACATCACTCATTATGAGAGAAATGCAAATCAAAAGTACAATGAGGTATCACTTCACACTGGTCAGAATGGCCATCAGCAAAAAAATCTACAAACAGTAAATGATGGAGAGGGTGTGGAGAAAAGAGAACCTTCCTGAACTGTTCATGGGAACGTAAATTGATACATATTGATATATATTGTTGTCTCTATGGAGAACAGTATGGTCCAACAATCCCACTACTGGCCATATACAATGAGAAAACCATAATTGGAAAAAAGACATGTATCCTCAGTGTTCATTGCAGCAACCTAGATGTCTATCAACAGATGAATGGCTTAAAAAAAAGTGGTACATATATGCAATGGAATATCACTCGGCCATAAAAAGGAATATATTTGAGTCAGTTCTAACGATGTGGATGGAAACCTAGAGTCTATTATGCAGAATGAAATAAGTCAGATAGAGAAAAACACAGATCACATATTAATGCATATACATGGAATCTAGAAAGATGGTGTTGATGAACGTATTTGCAGGACAGCAGTGGAGGTGTAGGCATGGAGAACGCGTAGTTGGGGAAGGAGAGGGTGGGGCGAATTGAGAGAGTAGCATAGAAACATATATATTACTGGATGTAAAATAGATAGCCAGTGGGAATTTGCTGTCACTCTGTGACAACCTAGAGGGATGAGATGGGGTGGGAAGTAGGAGGGTGGGGGCTTCAAGAGGCAGGGGATGTAGGTATCTGTATGGCTGATTCATGTTGATGTATGGCAGGAACCAACACAATTTTGTAAAGCAATTATTCTCCTATTAAATATGCATAAGTTAGATTTTTAGAAGTCAGAGAGTTACGGTGTGGTTTCTATTCTTGCGTCCTTCGTGGCTTTGCACATACTAACATTTCTATCCCATATTGTTTTTCTTCTACCTGAAGGGCTTGCTTTAAGTTCCTTACACTTCAGATCTGCTTGTAATGAATGTTTTCAGGCAGGTCTTGTGGTTACGAGGTCATTTATTTTGAGAAAATTTAAATGTAAATTTAAAATGCAATTAACACTATTGCATTTTAAACAATATTGTATTTTTAACATCAGTGTCCACATGGTTATGGCTAGTATGTAGTAATTTGATTAATTTCCCTATGATAATCTTGTATCCTAGACTTTAATAAATTCACTTATTAATTCTTACTAAAAACCTGTATTTCTAGGGGATTTTCTATATTGGCAAATGTAAAGTATATCATCTTCATTTCTTGTCTAGATGACTCCTATTTTTTCATTTTGCCTCATAGTTCAGGTGAGAAATTCCATTACTGTGTTGGAAAGGTTGATAAAGGGGACATCTTTGCCTTGTTTCCAAACTCAGAGAAAACATCAATCCTTTCATTATTAAGTATTATGTTGTCTATAGAGATTTTTTGAGATTTTTTTTAATCAGATAAAAGATGTTCTCTCTTCTTAGTATGCTGCAAGCTTATATCCTGAATAGTATCAGATTTTGTAAAATACTTTTTCTTTCTTTGCATCATCTGATCATTTCAGTGTGTCAATTAATTATTTTCTCTTTTAGTCTATTGCTGTTGCAGACATTATTTATATTATAGATTAACTGCCAAATTTTGGACCACCCTTGCATATCTGGAGTAAGTTCTACTTGTCCTTTTTAAAAAAATTAATCATTTTTATGCATTCTTAGAACTTCCTAATATTTTATTGAAAATTCTTGTGTCTAAGTTCCTAAGTGATATAAGCCTGGAGTTTTCTTCTGTTTATTATTGTTAATCTTTCTCATTAAAAAAAAAAAAAACCCTTGGTGTAGAATTCTAAGTTGATAGATTTCTTTTGTTTTGCTGTTTATCTTCAGTAGTTTGAAGACGTTGCTCTATACTCTTCTTTTCTTCTTTGTGATGAAAAATCTGCTATTATCATGACCATTGTTACTACATATACAACTTGCCCTCTCTCTGCATATGTTTAAGATTGTGTTCTTATTTCTTATTTTGAGCAATTTAATTATGATATGCTTCGGTTTAGTGTTTTTTATGTTTACAGTCGTTCATTGACCTTGAATCTATAGGTTTATAGGTTGTTTTTTTTTTTAGCAAATTTGGAAAATTTCAACATTTGTTCTTCACATATTTTTCTTTCTCACCTTTCTCTGTCTTCCTTTTGAGGAACCCCAGTTATATTAGACTGTTCACTGATACTCTGTTTATTTTTTAAAATTATTTTCCCCTCTGTTTCATGCTGGGTACTTCATCCTACTATGTTCAAGTTCCTTCCTTCTGTCTACCTTGCTACTAGTTATATTCAATGTATTTTTCATTTCAGACATTTTACTTATTTCTTAAAGTTAAGTTTGGAAATGTTTATACCTTCCTTATTGATACTTAACTGTGTAAATATGTTTAATAAAGTTGTAATAACAAGGTTTATGTACCTATTTTCTAAATGTAACATCTTTTCCAATATTCTGTATCTGCCACAGTTGATTTTTCTCCTCATGTGTGTCATATTTTTTGCTTCTTCATATGGATGGTAATATTTTATTAACTGGGAGATATGACTTTTTCCTTACTTGGCTCTGAATATCTCTGTATTCTTATAAAAATGTTTGAAGGAACATAGTTAAGTTACTTGGAAATGGTGATTCACATGGATTTTGATGTTGTTTTGTTTAGTAGCATCAAAGCAGCAATTATTTTCCCTACTGTTACAAAATGCTTCTGGGTAATTTTCCTTAAATTATGAGTTTTATACTCTTGCTGGAAAATAACATCAGCTGTAATTCCCTCTGACTCATTCGATGGTCTTTTCTCAGCCTCCGTTTCTTCACACATACAGATCAGGACTCTACTTGGACACCTTTTGCCGACTCCTGGGATATGATCACATGCAACTCTCTTTTCTCAGCTTCCTGTCCTTCAAAAAGTAGTCCTTTGTGTCTCCCTGGATTCAAACTTATGTCTCCTCTTTGCAGTTCTGGATCTACCTGGGTTCTCCTCCTTGTATCACATTCGGTATATTATTTAAAGGCCATAATCAGTGTAATTTTAGTGCTCACTTGATTTGTCTTTCGTCTTTCAGAGATCACTGTCTTAATTTGATATCTAGTGTCTTCAGATGCATTGCTTCTTATATTTTGTCTGCTTTTTTAATTGTTTCACAAAGTAGGTTAAAAGTATTCCCTGGTATTCCATTTCTTGAAGCAAAAGCTCTTCACTTCCTAATACCTTCCCACATGACCTTGTACAAGGATACCACTTTCAGGTTAATGATAGTTCCTGTTTCACAATATTATAAAATAATGCAAGCAAAAATATTATATATTAAATTGGTAATATTTAGGGCATGGAATAAAATATAGGTTCAGTACTTGTTCTTTATATGATAAATTTCTCAAAAGTGTTAGTATTTCATTTCATATAATTATTTGAGTTCAGAGTTAAGAATTTTTGGAGTAATCATAATAATTTAACCATATGATACTCTAAAAAATGTCGGCGAGTGCTTTTTAAAAGGCCATTTATGTTGTTAGGCAAGTAAGTAGAGTAAATAAAGCAATTGGAGTCTAATCATTATTATATAAGCTTAAATGTCATATTGTTGAGTCAGAAATTCTAATTTCAGGATACTTTACTAAAGAAATTATCAAAAATGAGCAAAGATGTATGTGTGAAGATGACAGATATTGCCATTTATAATGTGTTTTCACTTTTCACTTTGTCTAAAGTAGGAGTATGAGTAAATAAATTTTGACTTGTTGCATATGTAAAATGCACAATCTCTGTGCTTAGTCACTCAGTCATGTGAGACCCCATGGACTGTAGCCTGCCAGGCTCCTCTGTCCATGGGGATTCTCCAGGCATGAATAATGGGGTGGGTGGCCATGCCCTTCTCCAGGGGATCTTCCCAACTTAGGGACTGAACCCAGGTCTCCTGCATTGCAGGCAGATTCTTTACTAACAAGGCCACCAGGGAATCCACTAGGAAAGTCAATGCACAATAGCTATCAAAACTCATATGAAGAGACACGGAATTCCTCCTTATTATGCAGTAATGAAAAACAAGTGCAAATTTTAAATATAGTCAAATTTTTCACTGTATGCATTGGATATTTCTGGAAGTTGCATGCTGAAGTAATAAATGTGAAAAATTGAATTGTAGTTAGCTTGTTTTTTCTTTATTACATTTTATATTTTATAAAATTTCAGTAATCCATATATATATGTATATATATATGTATCCATATTTTTATAACCAGAAATTGAAAGTTAGATTTTATGTTAATATGATTATGAAAAAATACAACATCAGTGTTTTTAGTGAAAGCATCCTAACATTCCATTTCATAGTAAGTTTCTACTCACAGATATATCATTAAGATACTTTTATGCTACATATTTATATTTTATAGGTATAAAGAGTTCCTCATAAAAGGGGCAGCTAGTTAAAGAATCTAGAATGATAGGAATTAGTCACAATTCTTCATTAAAAAGCATCAAATTTTGATTTATCAATAATTTAGAATATTCTTAAATATGAAACAAACAATTTATTCATATTTTAAGACAGATACTAAGGACAGTTGTCACATGACTGATAACAGCAACATGCTGTAAAGGGGAAGGCTCGACATCCCGTTGCAGTGCCAGCCCTCATCTCCTAAGTGGCCGGGGCATTTTGTTTACCTTTTCTCAACCTCTGCTTCCTCATGAGTACACGTGGATATAACGAACACATGCCAGCTGTCTGGCTGTAGTGTTCAGTTCAGTTCAGTCACTCACTAGTGTCCGACTCTTTGCGACCCCGTAAATCGCAGCACACCAGGCCTCCCTGTCCATCACCAACTCCCAGAGTTTACCCAACTCATGTCCATCGAGTCGATGATGCCATCCAGCCATCTCATCATCTGTTGTCCCCTTCTCCTCCTGCCCCTAATCCCTCCCAGCATCAGGGTCCTTTCCAATGAGTCATCTCTTTGCATGAGGTGGCCAAAGTATTCGAGTTTCAGCTTTAGCGTCAGTCTTTCCAGTGAACACCCAGGACTGATCTCCTTTAGAATGGACTGGTTGGATCTCCTTGCAGTCCAAGGGACTCTCAAGAGTCTTCTCCAACTCCATAGTTCAAAAGCGATGCTCAGCTTTCTTTGTAGTCCAACACTCACATCCATACATGACTACTGAAAAACAATAGCCTTGACTAGACGGACCTTTGTTGGAAAAGTAATGTCTTGTAGATTAAACTAACATATCAAACATTTGGCTTGGAGAATAATAAGAGTCCAAACCGTCTCTCTCATTTTGTTTGAGTCAATGTTTTTCAGACATTTGTATCAGGCAGAGTTCCCAGAGAAAAGGAAACCAATTATGTGTGTGTATATGTATATATATATGTATATATGTATATATATGTATATATGTATGTATATGTATATGTATATATACATATATATATACACACACACATATACACACATACACACACACACACATATATATATACATGTGATGTTTCTGGGTTCTATCCTTGCTGGTCCCACTGTAGTGGATTGTATTTTCCAAAGATGGGCATTATAATAGCTCTAGTATCAGCTGCTTTTCACAAATATTGCTGGTGGTCATAAATAGAAGATTATCTTTATGAGAATTTAAGTGGACCTGTGATTTACTTGCAACTAACAGAATGCTTCTGAAATGACACTGCATGACTTTGTATACAGAGCCTAAATGAAGCATCTTCTGCCTTGCTCCCTGGAATCTTCATTCTTACATCTTCTGCGTGCAGTATGACTACCCTGATACTGTGATGCATTGGAAACTCCAACTATCATGTGTGAGATCCACATGGATATAACCTAGAATAATAGTGAAGGTAGAGATCTCCAGCCCCCTCTGATGTATAAAACAGTTTGACTGAAAAAATCTGAGCTACATGAATCAGAACCACACCAATGAGCCCAGTTAAGAACTGTGAAGACACACTGCATCTGTCTTCCAAAATTTATTGCTATACAAACATCCTCAAAGAAATAACAATGAAAAAATAAATAAAATGTATGTAACAAAACTGTCAATGCCTCTTTCATAGAAAGTGCAGAAATGCAATAGACATGGAAAATTGTCTCAAAAAAAAAAAAATGCTTCCAAATTACAGACCCACAGATGCTGTAAGAGACAATAAAATCAAATAAAATGTTGCTTTAAATCATTAAGGTTGGGGCTGATTTTTAGGCTATAGCGATAAATGAAATACTACCTTTAGATACAGAGGTCTAAACAACTATAATTAATATGATACATTCATCAAAATATAAGCTATCAACTCACACCAAGAACCTGAAAGAACATATTAAAAAAAAGTTAACTTTGGTTGGCAAGATGGAGCTAAAAATGTTTTAAAGATATTCAGAACTCAAGCTATATTCAAAATAAAATATTATATTAGCACGTCACGAGTAATTCCCTAGTACAATGGAAACGAGAGGAAAGGAAAATCAAGTCAAATATAATGCAGAAATCCAAGAAAAGTTAATCAAATTTCACTCAGCTACGCTTGTTCCAACAAATTATCACAGAATCGATAGCTTAAAAGAAAGATAAATGTATTCTAATTGTAGAGGCTAGATATCCAAAATCAGTATCAATAGGCTAAAATCAAGGCTTGGCAGGACCCGAATGTCTCCACAGGCTCTAGAAGATATTCCATTTCTTACTTCGTGCAGAGTCCAAGAGTGCTGCAAAACTTATTTTGTGGCCTTACGATTAGCCTCTCTGACTCTACATTAAATAACCTTCCCTTCCCTTTTGTATGTAATTTTCCCTTTTGTGGGTAATCTTCCTCTGCCCCTATCTCACAGGGACACTTGTAATGGTATTTAGGACCCACCTGTTTAGGATAATCTGCTCATTTCAAGATTCTTCACCTAATCATATCCATGTAGAGATGGTGAATTGGTGTGCTGCAGTTCATGGGGTTGCAAAGAGTAGGACACGACTGAGTGACTAAACAACAAGATCCTTTTTTCAATATAAGGTAACCTTCACAAATTCCAGGAATTAAGATCTGATATACTTGGGCTGCATCATTCTACCTACTGCATACAGCTATTTTTTCAGTTATTGCAATGAAAATGCTGCAAAACAAACAGAACCAAACTCTCAGCTATGTGAACCAGTCATTTCATCTGGGTTTTCTGGGAAGGCTGACACTGGATTTATTGCCTTCAAGTATGCTCCGTCTATATAACAAATGGTAAAACTCCAAGGCCAGGCTTCCCTCCCAGCATGATTGCAAAACAATTGCTTCTGTTTGTACCCATCAAGGACACTTTTCAAGAGAAGCTGAACTAAAGAAAGAATATATAGAAATAACATTTTAGTGTGTCCAATGAAAAATCCTGGTGGCTCAGATGGTAAAGAATCTGCTTGCAATGCAGGAGACCTGAGTTCGATCCTTGGGTTGGGAAGATCCCTTGGAGAATGGAATGGTTATTCACTCCTGTATTCATGCCTAGACAATTAAATGGATAGGGAGCCTGGTAGGCTTGTCCATGGGGTCATAAAGTCAGATACAAGTGAGATAGCACTTTCACTTTCAATGAAAAACACAGCTGTCCAGTGAATTATTTCATGCCAATCCTACCAGTCAATATACACTAGCCATGCAAAGCATCTAATATTTTACAACTTCACTTTAAAAAATGAACATGCACATCAATGTAACAAATGTACCACTCTGGTACAGCAACAGTAACAGTAGGTGAGGTTGTACATGTGTGCCAACAGGGGACACATGGAAACGCTCTACTTTCTGTTCAGTTTTGCTATAAATCTAAAACTGCTATAAAAATTAATCTTATTAATTAAAAAAAGAAAAAAAGTAGACCCCTAAGAACTTCTAGTAATTCGAATAAAGACTTAAGGCAAAAGAAAAATTAAGAAAAAGATCAGATGAAATAAAGCCATCTTAAAAACTATAATTAATATCCACAAAGAGATTGAAAAGTAGAGCATATAAAAAAGCAGACACATTACTTTGCCAATGATGGTCTGTCTCATCAAAACTATGGTTTCTCCAGTGGTCATGTATGGATATGAGTGCTGGACTATAAAAAAACTGAGCACTGAAGAACTGATGCTTTTGAACTGTGGTGTTGGAGAAGACTCTTGAGAGTCCCTTGGACTGCGAGGAGATCCAACCAGTCCATCCTAAAGGAAATCAGTCTTGGATATACATTGAAAGGACTGATGCTGAAGCTGAAACTCCAATACTTTGGCCACCTGATGAGATGAACTGTCTCACTGGAAAAAAGTTTGATGCTGGGAAAGATTGAAGGCAGGAGGAGGATGGGATGACAGAGGATGAGATGGTTGGATGGCATCACTGGCTCGATGGACATGAGTTTGCGTAAGCTCCAGGAATTGGTGATGGACAAGGAGGCCTGGCATGCTGCAGTCCATGGAGTCACAAAGAGCTGGACATGACTGAGCGACTGAACTGACTGACAAAGAGATTTGCAAAATGATCCTATATCCATGAAAGTGTAAATGTTATTTTTAACAAGGAATAACTAGAAAGAAATAGGAAGTCCATGGAAATTTAAAATAGTGTAGTTAAGCCTGATTAAAAATCAATCAAGTTTTGGGAGATAAAATAAAGTTTTTGCAAAGTAGAAGTTTCTTTCTGTGAAGGGTTTGTCCCTTGAACTTAAATTAGAACATATTCTTAACAAAAATAGAACTGCTAACATCCAGGTTCCAGAAGATAAGGCAGCAGGAAACCATGCTCTAGTAAGTACAAAGCACTCTCTGTAATTAAACCACTTTGTCCTTGCATAAGACAAGGGTAGCAGAAATCTTCCTGAGAAGGTGTGAGGCAGTGGAGAGATTCTCTCAGAAAGGATGACTTCTGTTCTCATCCAAGTCAGTATAAAGCACTTCGGAACAAACCACCAAAGTTGAAGTCAGTGATACTAATAAGTGGAACTCCATCTTTAGTGGAGGCTGAGTATCTCAAAACACACAGTGTCCTTATTTAATATCTTTCAAATCCCTCCTTCCCCACTGAGTGAATACTTGTAAAGTAAGAGTGTATTATACTTGCATAAAACATCATTACCTTTCAATATAATGATAAACATTGCATGCATGCTCTAGTGACCTGACTGATAACTAGAAAACTTTCCTCTGGAGTCTTACCTGTAGAGAGATAAGGTTAGTCATAGTAGTTACAGACAGATAGTGGGTTTTTCTATCCCTCTTCCTGGCTCCTTTTCACACATAATTAAAGGAGCCAAGCGGAATTATGTATGGCACCTTACTGTTGCTCAGTTGCCCAGTCTTGTCCAACTCTTAGCAACCCAATGGACTGCAACATGCCACTGTCCCTCACTATCTCCCGAAGTTTGCCCAAGGTCATGTCCATTGCATTGGTGATGCCATCCATTTGTTTGTTAGTCATGGCATTTTACTAACAGACAAATCACACAACTTGCTAAGAGAGTTCCAGATTTAGAATATATTCTTTGAAAAGGCAGTAGGTTTAAGCCAAGAGTCACAGCAATAGTGAAAGGGATATTTCTAAACAAGTATTCTTTGAGAACTTTGCATTGTATAATGTTTTAAAAAGCTAGTATCGACAACTTTTAAAAGTTAATCTTGTATGGAAGATGAGCATACTCGGTGTTTACTTCATGCTTCCATTATTAATTCATCGTGTTTCTTAATCTTAGAAGTACCAAGCACTGTGCCAGGAGTTGGATAATAAGCTCAAATGGACAAAGTTTAGCAGTGACTTGCTTTCTGAGAAAATAAAGGGCAGCTATGGAGTTTTGTATTTCAGTAGGCCTCTGTTATCTACTGAAAGAAAAGTAGCATGCTGTGGATGAAAGCTTTAAATGAAAGCTTCAGATCATTAATATTGCATTTTCACTTTTGGCTTGAAGGTGAGATGATATTATTATTACTATTATTAGTGCTACGAAGACAGGCAGTCTAAGAGAGTACTAAAGTGAAATTTACTGAAATTGAAAGCTGTAATAATATTACTATTACTAGTTTACTTTCTTATAATAAATGCTTCAGAAAGAAAATCTGCCTTTTGGACTCTAATTTTAGTTAATGCAAATGCGTGGCCAGATTTCTTCTTAGGAACCTAGCACAGACTCTGTTGAAGGCATAATAAAGTTACCAGGAATAAACACATTTGGATTCTGAGGTCATAATTTTGTTCCAAAAGAAACTATAAGCAGATATTTTCTTTCCATACACAGGATGTAAAAAGGCAAAGGAGTGATGAGAGATAAAAGAAAATAGTATGAATCTAACTGGGGAGAAAACTTCCCTTAGTCTCTCCAAAACAGTAGACTCTGAAACTCTAAGTCAGTATTGAATCCATATATAGCACTCTACGTCACAGTCTGAAGAGCATTTGTTTACCACATTGAACAGGTTCTCCTGAAAGACGGATCAGACCTTTGTAGGCAAAGTGATCGGCTTCTTCTTCTTTTTATTTTTCAGTTTAGATTACCTTTTTTTTTTTCTTTTTTGTCTCTTTTATAATTCATTTATTTTTTAACTGAAGGATAATTGCTTTACAGAATTTTTTTTTTTCTGTGAAACATCAGCATGAATCAGCCATAGGTGTACATATATCCCCTCCCTCGTGAACCTCGCGCCCATCTCCCTCCCCAACCCACACCTCTAGGTTGATAGAGCCCTTGTTTGAGTCCCCTGAGTCATATAGCAAATTCCCATTGGCTATTTTACATATGGTAATATGTTTCCATGTTACTCTCTCCATACATCTCACCCTCTCCTCACCTTTCCCCCATGTCCATAAGTCTGCTCTCTATGTCTGTTTCTCCAGTGCCACCTTGCAAATAAATTCATCAATACCATCTTTCTAGATTCCATATATATGTGTTAGTATATGATATTTCTCTTTCTCTTTCTGACTTACTTTATTCTGTATATCAGGCTCTAAGTTCATCCACCTCATTAGAACTGACTCAAATTAATTCCTTTTTATGGCTGAGTAGAATCCCACTGTGTATATGTACCACTACTTCTTTACCCATTCATCTGTCAGTGGACATCTAGATTGCCTCCATGTTCACTGAACATTGGGGTGCACATGTCTTTTTCAGTCTTGGTTTCCTCAGGGTGTATGCCTAGGAGTGGGATTGCTGGGCCATGTGTGGCTGGATCTCCGCACCATGTTCCACGGTGGCTGTATCAATTTACATTCCGACCCAAGGTCTATACTGGTGCAAGTAGGGTTAGTGACTCAGTCGTGTCTGACTCTGTGACCCAATGGACTGCAGGCCACCAGGCTCTTCTGTCTATGGAATTCTCCAGACGAGAATACTGGAGCAGGCTGCCATTCCCATCTCCAGGAGGTCTTCCCAACCCAGGAACTGAATCCGAGTATTGTGCACTGCAGGCGGATTCTTTACTGTCTGTATCATGAGGGAAGTCCACCGAAAACCTATGGGATGCAGTAAAAGCAGTTCTTGAGGGACACATAGCAATACAATCCTACCTCAAGAAACAAGAAAAACATCAAATAGACAACCTCAATTTACACCTAAAACAAGTGGAAAAAGAAGGACAAAACCCCCAAAATTAGAAGGAAAGAAACCATAAACATCAGGGCAGAAATAAGTGAAAAAAATTTTTAAAAAGCAAGAGTAAATATTAATAAAACCAAAAGCTGATTCTTTGAGAAGATAAAATTGACAAACCTTTAGCCAGACTCATCAAAGAGAAAAAGAGAGATCAAATCAACCAAATTAGAAATTAAAAAGAAGAGGTTACAACAGGCAATGTCTCTGCTTCTTAATATGCTGTCTAGCTTTGTCATACTTATTCTTCCAAGGAGCAAGCATCTTTTAATTTCATGGCTGCAGTTGCCATCCACAGTGATTTTGGAGCCCAAGAAGAGAAAATCTGTGACTGTTTCTACTTTTCCCCCATCTACTTGCCACGGAGTGATGGGACTGGATGCCATGATCTTAGTTTCTTGAATGTTGAGTTTTAAACCACTTTTCACTCTCCTCTTTCACTGTCATCAAGAGGCTCTTTAGTTTCTCTTTAATTTCAGCTATTAGAGTGGTATCATCAGCATCTGAGGTTGTTAATATTTCTCCTGACAGTCCTGATTCCAGCTTGTGATTCATCCAGCCTGGAATTTTGCCAGATATATTCTGTATAGAAGTTAAATAAGCAGGGTGACAGTAGACAGCCTTGATGTACTCCTTTCCCAATTCTGAAACAGTCAGTTATTCCATGTCCTATTCTAACTGTAGCTGCTTGATCTGGATGCAATTTTCTCAGAAGGCAGATAAGATCATCTGGTAGTACCATCTCTTTAAGAGTCTTCCACATTTTGTTGTGAGCCACACAGTGAAAGGAATCAGGATAGTCAATGAAGAAGAAGTAGATGTTTTTTTCTGGAATTTCCTTGCTTTCTCTATGATCGAAAGGATGTTGGCAATTTGATCTCTGCTTCCTTTGTCTTTTCTAAACTCAGCTTGTACATCTGGAATTTTTCAGATTTTGACCGTTTCTTTGCTACTGTATGAAATGAGTGAAACTTTGGTAGTTTGAACATCCTTTGGCACTGCCTTTCTTTGGGATTGGAATGAAAACTGACTTTTTCCAGTCCTTTGGCCACTGCTAAGTTTTCCAAAGTTGCTGGCATATCGAGTGCAGCACTTTTACAGCATCATCAATTAGGATTCGAATTAGCTCAGCTGGAATTCCATCACCTTCACCAACTTTGTAGTAAGGCCCACTTGACTTCACACTCTAGCTGAGTGACCACACCATTGTGGTTATCTGGGTCACAAAGAGCTTTTTGTATTGTTCTGTGTATTCTTGCTACCTCTTCTTAATCTCTCCTGTTTCTGTTAGGTCCTTGTCATTTCTGTCCTTTATTGTGCCCATCTTTGCATGAAATATCCCCTAGGTGTCTCCAATTTTCTTGAAAACATCTCTAATCTTTCCCATTCTATTGTTTACCTTTATTTGAGCCTTTAGATTTACTATTTTCTCAATATCTCTCACATTCTGTCATGTATGTAAAAGAGCTATGTTCATTACAGTGAAAAAATAAGGGATATTTATATAGTGAAAAGGGGGCCTCCCAGGTGGCTCAGTGATAAAGAATCTGCATGCCAATGCTAAAGACATGGGTTCAATCCCTAGCTCACTAAGATCCCCTGGACAAGGAAATGGGAACCCAGTTTAGCATTCTTGCCTGGAAAATTCCATAGATGGAGGAGATCAGCCAGCTACAGTCCATGGGATTGCAAAGAGTCAGACATGACTTAGCAAAAGAGCATGCATGCGTACAATAAATTAAATAATGTAAATGAACACAGGAGAAAAGATCTTGTGTGGTAACATCTGAAAGTTATAATTTTATAAAGTCTTAATGTTGTATACACATTGTAAACTGTGCCCTTGTCCTTATTATTTGGGAGAAAAGTCTTTTAAAAAAGATTTTCTATACTTTTCATTTAGGAATTGAGTACAACTAATCTATCCTAGAGGAAATCAGTCCTGAATATTCATTGGAAGGATTGATGCTGAAGCTGAATTTGGCCACCTGATGCAAAGAGCTGACTCATTGGAAAAGACCCTGATGCTGGGAAAGATTGAAAGCAGGAGGAGAAGGGGACAACAGAGGATGAGATGGTTGGATTGCATCACTGACTCAATGGACATGGGTTTGAGTAAACTCTGGGAGTTGGAGATGGACAGGGAGGCCTGAGTGCTGTAGTCCATGGGGTCACAAAGAGTCGAACACAGCTGAGCGACTGAACTGAACTGAACAAATGTATAAAGAAAACATATCATACACAGATTATATGCATTTTCTTTAGATTTTTACTTTTCTCTATAGAGTTGGGTGATTATTTTTATTATTGAGGTAATATAGGTTAAAAATCTTGTCTCCTGTGTGTATTGTAATTTGTCCTCTGAATGCATTCCAGTATGGAGCTACTGAGGTCTAGTTCCATTTGTCATTATACAGTTGGCTCCCCGTTACCCATTTTGCCCAGGCCTCACCCTCTCCCCTCTGGTAACTACCAATTTTTTTTTTTTGTATGTATGTGTTTATTTGGTTGTATTTACTTTGTGTTTTTTTTTAAAGTATTTCACATAAGAATGAAATCATATCATGTTTGTCTTTCTCTGACTCATTTCACTTAAAATAATGTCCCCGCAATCATCCACATAGCCACAAGTGCCAAGACTCCATTTTTTTTATGCTTGAGTGGTATTCCGCTGTATGTGTGTTCTACATCTTTATCCGCTCGTTCACAAATGAGCACTCATGTTGTTTCTGTATCTTGGCTATTATAAATAATACATGCCCTGATGAACAGAAAGGTACACATGTGTTTTTTAATTAGAATTTTCTTGTCCTTCAGATAAACACTCAGAACTGAAACTACTGGATCACATAGTAATTATCTTATTAATTTTTGAGAAATCTCCATATTGTTTTCCATAGTATTTGTACCAATTCACATTCCCATCAACAATGTATGTTTCACAGTTTCCTTTTCTCCTGTCTTCCTTTCAACAATTGTTGTAATTTGCCTTTTTAATCATAGCCATTCTAACAGGAGTGAAGCTATATCTCATTGTGGTTTTTATTTTCATGTCCCAACTGAACTGAACTGAATAATTATTGATCTCCAATAGCATATTGGGCACTTACTGACCTGTGGAGTTCCTCTTTCAGTATCCTATCATTTTGCCTTTTCATACTGTTCATGGAGTTTTCAAGGCAAGAATACTGAAGTAGTTTGCAATTCCTTTCTCCAGTGGACCACACTCTGTCAGACCTCTCCACCATGACCCATCCGTCTTGGGTGGCCACACACCCAATATGCTATTGGAGATCAGTGGATAAATAACTCCAGAAAGAAAGAAGGGATGGAGCCAAAGCAAAAACAATACCCAGCTGTGGGTGTGAATGGTGAAAGAAGCAAGGTCCGATGCTATAAAGAGCAATATTGTATAAGAACCTGGAATGTTAGGTCCATGAATCAAGGCAAATTGGAAGTGGTCAAGAAGAGATGGCAAGAGTGAACGTCGACATTCTAGGAATCAGTGAACTAAAATGGACTGGAATGGGTGAATTTAATTCAGATGACAATTATATCTACTACTGTGGGCAGGAATCCCTTAGAAGAAATGGAGTAGCCATCATAGTCAACAAAAGAGTCCGAAATGCAGTACTTGGATGCAATCTCAAAAATGACAGAATGATCTCTGTTTGTTTCCAAGGCAAACTATTCAATATCACAGTAATCCAAGCTTATGCCCCAATCAGTAACATTGAAGAAGCTGAAGTTGAACGGTTCTATGAAGACCTACAAGACCTTTTAGAGCTAGCACCCAAAAAAGATGTCCTTTTCATTATAGGGGACTGGAATGCAAAAGTAGGAAGTCAAGAAACACCTGGAGTAACAGGCAAATTTGGCCTTGGAATGCAGAATTAAGCAGGGCAAAGACTAATAGAGTTTTGCCAAGAAAATGCACTGATCATAGCAAACACCCTCTTCCAACAACACAAGAGAAGACTCTACACATGGACTTCACCAGATGGTCAACACCAAAATCAGATTGATTATATTCTTTGCAGCCAAAGATAGAGAAGCTCTACACAGTCAACAAAAACAAGACCAGGAGCTGACTCTGGCTCAGATCATGAACTCCTTATTACCAAATTCAGACTTAAATTGAAGAAAGTAGGGAAAACCACTAGACCATTTAGGTATGACCATTTAGGTCATACCTAAATAATCAAATCCATTATGATTATACAGTGGAAGTGAGAAATAGATTTAAGGGCCTAGATCTGATAGAGTGCCTGATGAACTATGGAATGAGGTTCGTGACATTGTACAGGAGACAGGGATCAAGACCATCCCAATGGAAAAGAAATGCAAAAAAGCAAAATGGCTGTCAGAGGAGGCCTTACAAATATCTGTGAAAAGCCAAGGAGAAAAGGAAAGATATTCCCATTTGAATGCAGAGTTCCAAAGAATAACAAGGAGAGAAAAAGCCTTCCCCAGTGATCAATGCAAGGAAATAGAAGAACAGAACAGAATGGAAAGACTAGAAATCTCTTCAAGAAAATTAGAGATACCAAGGGAACATTTCATGCAAAGATGGGCTCGAAAAAGGACAGGAATGGTAGGGACCTAACAGAAGAAGAAGATATTAAGAAGAAGTGACAGCAATACACAGAAGAACTGTACAAAAGACCTTCATGACCTAGATAAGCACAGTGATGTGATCACTCACCTAGAGCCAGACATCCTGGAATGTGAAGTCAAGTAGGCCTTAGAAAGAATCACTACAAATAAAGCTATTGAGGTGATGGAATTCCAGTTGAACTATTTCAAACCCTTAAAGATGATGATGTGAGTGTTGCAGTCAATATGCCATCAAATTTGGAAAACTCACCAGTGGCTACAGGACTAGAAGAAATCAGTTTTCATTCCAATCCCAAAGAAAGGCAATTGCAAAGAATGCTCAAACTACCACACAATTACATTCATTTCACATGCTAGGAAAGTAATGCTCAAAATTCTCCAAACCAGGCTTCCGCAATATGTGAATCATGAACTTCCAGATGTTCAAGCTGATTTTAGAAAAGGCAGAGGAACCAGAGATCAAATTGCCAACTTCCACTGATTCCTCAAAAAGACGGAGTTCCAGAAAAACTTCTACTTCTGCTTTCTTGGCCAAGCCAAAGCCTTTGTTTGTGTGGATCACAATAAACTGTGGAAAAATCTGAGAGAGATGGGAATACCAGACCACCTGATCTGCCTCTTGAGAAACCTGTATGGAGGTCAGGAAGCAACAGTTAGAACTGGACATGGAACAACAGACTGGTTCCAAATAGGAAAAGGAGTATGTCAAGGCTGTATATTGTCACCCTGCTCATTTAACTGATAAGCAGAGTACATCATGAGAAATGCTGGGCTGGAGGAAGCACAAGCTGGAGTCACAATTCCCGGGAGAAATATCAGTAACCTCAGATATGCAGATGACACCACCCTTATTGCAGAAAGTGAAGAGGAACTAAAAAGCTTCTTGATGAAAGAGAAAGAGGAGAGTGAAAAAGTTGGCTTAAAGCTCAACATTCAGAAAACCAAGATATGACATCTGGTCCCATGACTTCATGGGAAATAGATGGGAAAACAATGGAAACAATGTCAGACTTTATTTTTGGGGGGCTCCATAATTACTGCAGATGGTGATTGCAGCCATGAAATTAAAAGACACTTACTCCTTGGAAGGGAAGTTATGACTAACCTAGATAGCATATTAAAAAACAGAGACAGTACTTTTCCAACAAAGGTTCATCTAGTGAAAGCTATGGTTTTTCCAGTGGTCATGTAAGGATGTGAGAGTTGGACTATAAAGAAAGCTGAGCACTGTAGAATTGATGCTTTTGAACTGTGGTTTTGGAGAAGACTCTTGAGAGTCCTTTGGGCTGCTGGGAGATCCAATCAGTCCATTCTAAAGGAGATTAGTCCTGGGTGTTCACTGGAAGGGCTCATGCTGGAGCTGAAACTTCCATACTTTGGCCACCTCATGTGAAGAGTTGACTCATTGGAAAAGACCCTGATGATGGGAGGGATTCAGAACAGGAGGAGAAGGGGACACCAGAGGATGAGAAGGCTGGTTGGCATCACCGACTCGATGGACATGAGTCTGAGTGAACTCCGGGAGTTGATGATGGATAGGGGAGGCCTGACATTCTGCAATTCATGGGGTCACAAAGAGTTGGACACGACTGAATGACTGAATTTAACTGAACAAATTAGTGATGTTAAACATCTTTTCATGTCCCAGTTGGCCATTTACATGTCTTCTTTCAAAAAAAATAATTATATATATATATATATATATATATATATTCAGATCCTCTGCCCATTTTTAAAATAAGATTGTTTGATTCTTTCTTTGTTGTTTGGGATGAATTATTCATATATTTTAGCTATTATCCCCTCATGGGATATATTCTTTGCAAATATCTTCTCTCATTTACTACATTGTATTTTCATTTAGCTGATGGCTTTTTTTTGTTGTGAAGAAGCGTTTTAGTTTGATGTAATCCCATGTATGTATTTTTACTTTTGTTTCCCTTGCCTTTTTTTCTTCTAATAGTTTTATTGTTTTAGGTCTGACATTCAATTCTTTAATCTATTCTGGTTTATTTATGTTTATAGTATATGATAGTGGTCTAGATTCATTCATTTGCATTCAGTTTTCCCAACACCATTTATTAAAGACACTCTCCTTTTTACATTGTGTGTTCTTTGCTGTTTTGTCTGAAATTAATTGTACACATTTGTGTGGGTTTATTTCTGGGCTTTAAATTCTGTTCCATCTGTTTCCTGCCAGTGCCACGCTATTTTGATTACCATTGATTTGTAGTATAATTTGAAACCAGAGAATGTGATTCTTAGTTCTCTTGGTTTGCTTTTATTAAGTAGGATTGCTTTGGATGTTCAGAGTTATTGTGCCTCCATATAAATTTTAGGATTTTTAATTCTATTTCTGTGAATAATTTTATTAGAATTTTGATAGTATTGCATTGAATATGTAGATTGTCTTACATATTATAAACCTTTTTATTGGAGAAGGAAATGACAATCCACTCCAGTATTCTTGCCTGGAATATCCCATGGACAGAGGAGCCTGGTGCTCTATAGTCCATGGGGTCACAAGAGTTGGACAATATTTAGCAACTAAACCACCACCAACAATTCTTCCAATACATGGGCATGAACTATCTTCCCATTGTGTCTTTTTTCAATCTTTTTCATTGATATTTTATAATTTTTAGTGTATACGTCTTTTACTTCCTTGGTTAAATTTATTCCTAACTATTTTATTCTTTATATTGTATTTTTAAATGGGAATATTTTCATAAATTTATTTCTGCTAGTTTGTTGTTAGTACAGAGAAATACTAAATTTCTATATAGTTATTTTTTATGTTTTATCTTTATTGTAGTAAGTAAGTAAAGTAAAGTCACTCAGTTGTGTCTGACTCTTTGGAACCCCATGGACTGCAGCCCACCAGGCTCCTCAGTCCATGGGATTCTCCAGGCAAGAATACTGGAGTGGGTTGCCATTTCCTTCTCCAGGGGCTCTTTCCAACCCAGGGATCGAACCCAGGTCTCCCGCATTGGAGGCAGACGCTTTAACCTCTGAGCCACCAGGGAAGCCCTTTATTGTAGTACTTTACTATTTCTAATAGTTTGTTAGTATCTTTAGGGCTTTTCATAAATAAAAATGCTGTCCACAAATTGTGACAGTTTTACTTATTCCTTTCCAATTTGGATGACTTTTCTCTCTCTCTCTCTCTCTCTCTTTTTTTTTTTTTTTTTTGACTAATTGCTCTGGCTAGAACTTTCAATATTATGTTGAGCAGAAGTAGAGAGAGTGAGCATCTTGACTTTTCCTGATCTTAAATTGGCAGCTTTCAGTTTTTCATTCTTGACTATGATATCAGCTGTAGGTCTGTCCTATATGACCTTTATTATATTGAAATATATTTCTTCTATGCCTATATTATTGAGAGCTTTTTATAATAAATATGTGTTGAATGTTTTCAAATGCTTTTTTTTTGCATCTACTTAGATGATCATAAGTTATGATCAACCAAGATAGCATATTAAAAAGCAGAGACATTACTTTGCCAACAAAGGTCCGTTTAATCAAAACTATGGTTTTTCCAGTGGTCATGTATGGATGCGAGAGTTGGACTACAAAGAAAGCTGAGCACCAAAGAATTGATGCTTTTGAACTGTGGTGTTGGAGAAGACTCTTGAGAGTCCCTTGGACTGCAAGGAGATCCAACCAGTCCATTCTGAAGATCAGCCTTGGGTGTTCTTTGAAAAGAATGATGCTAAAGCTGAAACTCCAGTACTTTGGCCACCTCATGTGAAGAGTTGACTCATTGGAAAAGACTCTGATGCTGGGAGGGATTGGGGGCAGAAGGAGAAGGGGACGACAGGGGATAAGAAGGCTGTATGGTATCACTGACTCGATGGACGTGAGTCTGAGTAAACTCCGAGAGTTGGTGATGGACAGGGAGGCCTGGAGTGCTGCAATTCATTGGGTCACAAAGGGTAGGACACAACTTTTTAGTATGCTATCTAGGTTGGTCATAACTTTCCTTCCAAGCAGTAAGCGTCTTTTAATTTCATGGCTGCAGTCACCATCTGCAGTGATTTTGGAGCCCCCAAAATGAAGTCTAACACTGTTTCCACTGTTTCCCCACCTATTTCGTTTCCCATGAAGTGATGGGACCAGATGCCATGATCTTCGTTTTCTGAATGTTGAACTTTAAGCCAACTTTTTCACTCTCCTCTTTCTCTTTCATCAAGAAGCTTTTTAGTTCCACTTCACTTTCTGCCATAAGAGTGATGTCATCTGCATATCTGAGGTTATTGATATTTCTCCCGGCAATCTTGATTCCAGCTTGTGCTTCCTCCAGCCCAGTATTTCTCATGATATACTCTGCATGTAAACTAAAAAGCAGGGTGACAATATACAGCCTTGACGTACTCCTTTTCCTATTTGGAACCAGTCTGTTATTCCACGTCCAGTTCTAACTGTTGCTTCCTGACCTGCATATAGGTTTCTCAAGAGGCAGATCAGGTCGTCTGGTATTCCAATCTCTTTCAGAATTTTCGACAGTTTATTGTGATCCATACAGTGAAAGACTTTGGCATAGTCAAGAAAGCAGAAATAGATGTTTTTCTGGAACTCACTTGCTTTTTCTGTAATCCAGTCGATGTTGGCTATTTGATCTCTGGTTCCTCTGCCTTTTCTAAAACCAGCTTGAATATCTGGAAGTTCATGGTTCACATATATTACTCAGTAATAAAAAAGAATGAAATTCGACATTTGCAACAACATGGTTGGACCTAAAGAATATTATGCTTAGTAACATAGGTCAGACAGAGAAAGACAAATACTGTCTATTACTTACATTTGAATCTAAAAGAGTAATAACGATGAATGTCTATAATGCAACTGAAATAACTTTTAAATACAAAAACAAACTTTTGGATATCACTGAGAAAGAAGAAAGTGGAGATTGATAAGATAGTGGTATAGGATTAAGAGCTACAAACCACTATGGACAAAATAAATAAGCAACGAAGATATATTGTATAGCACAGGGAGATATAGCTATTATTTTAAAGAACTTTAATTAGCATTATAAAAATATTGAATCACTATGTTGTACACTTGAAACTAATATAATATTGTCACTCAACAATACTTAAATGAAAAAGAACTATCAAACTATAAATTCATTTATACAATAATCATTAAAAGCAAATTTTTAGCCTGGGTGCTGGATAAAATATGGTCTCTTACTTTCAAAAATTTATCATGTAACAGAAGAGACATAAAACTGTGATTCAGGTTGACAATCACTAATTATAGTCGTGTTCATAAGAAAGAAGAAATATATAAGAATAAACACTTTAAACTACGTGAAGTGTTTGTTCTGCTTTTGAAAGTTTTACTGATTGCTAATTTTCTCACCTAAACTGGAGTTTGAGCTAGAAAAGGGACAGAAAAATAAAAATGAGGCCATTTGTTATTAAAATCAATTATAGAAACTATTTCTCTGGAAACTACAACTTCATTGCAATTGGATAATTTTTGTATTTTGTCAATAGTCTTATTTCTAATGCTGGACTTATACATGGGTTGCATGAGAAAATAATGTTATGATTATTTCAAGCAAGAGATTATTTGAAACATATTAAAAGTGGCAAGAATTTCTCCTCCTTTTCCCTCTCCACTTACTCTATCTATTCAGTTCAGTTCAGTTGCTCGGTTGTGTCCGATTGTTTGAGACCCATGGACTGCAGCATGCCAGGCTTCCCTGTCCATCACTAGAATCTAGCGCCTACACAAACTCATGTCCATTGCATCAGAGATACCATCCAATCATCTCATCCTCTGTCATCCCCTTCTCTTCCCACCTTCAATCTTTCCCACCATCAGAGTCTTTTCCAGTGAGCCAGTTCTTCGCATCATGGCCAAAATATTGGAGTTCCAGATTCAGTATCAATTCTTCCAATGAATATTCAGGACTGATTTCCTTTAGGATTGACTAGTTGGATCTCCTTGAAGTCCAAGGGACTCTCAAGAGTCTCTCAAAAGCATCATTTATGTGGCACTCAGCCTTCTTTACAATCCAACCCTCACATCCTTACATAACTACTGGAGAAACCATAGCTTTGACTAGATGGAACTTTGTTGGTAATGTCTCTGCTTTTTAATATGTTGTCTAGGTTGGTCATAGCTTTTCTTCCAAGGTGGTAGTGGTTTAGTCGCTAAGTCGTGTCCAACTCATGCGACCCCTGCCAGACTCCTCTGTCCATGGGATTTCCCAGGCAAGAATACCGGAGTAGGTTGTCATTTCTTCAAAGGAGCAAGTGTCTTTTAATTTCATGGCTGCAGTCACCTCTGTAGTGATTAAAAAAAAAAAAAAAAAAAAGGCTATTACTGTTTCCATTGTTTCCCCATCTATTTGACCTTAAGTGATGGGACCAGATGCCATGATCTTAGCTTTCTGAATGTTGAGTTTTAAGCCAACTTTTTCACTTTTATCAAGAGGCTCTTTAATTCTCTTCACTTTCTGCCATAAGAGTGGTGTCATCTGCATATCTGAGGTTATTGATATTTCTTCTGGCAATCTTGATTCTAGTCCCCCATTTCTCATGATGTACTCTGCATGTAAGTTAAATAAGCAGGGTGACAATATACAGCCTTGATGCACTCCCTTCCCGATTTGGAACCAGTCTGTTGTTCCATGTCCAGTTCTAACTGTTACTTCTTCACCTGCACACAGATTTCTCAGGAGGTGGTCTGATATTCCCATGTCTTGAAGAATTTTCCACAATTTGTTGTGATCCACACAGTCAAAGACTTTGGCATAGTCAATAAAGCAAAGTAGGGTTTTTTTTTTTTATTTTTTTATTTTTTTATTTTCTGGAACTCTCTTGCTTTTTTGATGACCCAGCAGGCATTATCACACTCTATTTATTTTCCTTCTCCTCTCCTTACTCTTCTCTTTCTTATTATTCTTCATCTTTTATTTTCCCCTCCAAAGGACAAAATATATACAAAGAGACAGACAAAGTGATTTTTAAAAATTGGAGAATTAATTCACTAGGAAAACGCAGACAATCTAAAATTGTTGCTATAAAGACCATTTCCTTATGAATACTAAATAATTGCTTTGCTATGTTGACTACAAATGAAATATATTTCACTGATATTTCACAAAAGGAATGAAATATTTTAAAAGCTGGTTTGAGTGTTAGTATTCTCCAGGCAAGAATACTAGGGAAGGTTGCTGTGTCCTCCTCCAGGGAATCTCTACAACCCTGGAATCGAACCTGTCTCCTGCATTACAGGCAGATTCTTTACCATCTGAGCTACCAAGAAATCCAAAATACTAAATAATTGCTTTTATATGTTCACTAGAGATGAAGTATATTTTCACTGATATTTCAAAAAGTCATTGTAATATTTTAAAAGCCAGATTGTATGTTAGAAAGTAGTCCTTCTTTTTATAGATAAGAATAGAAAGGCTCAAAATATGCTATTTTTTCAATTACAAAATGAATCCCAGTGCTTCAGAGTTCACCTCTAAAAGTTAACTCTTTTCATTAAAGATGATGTCCAAGGGGTAGTTTCCTTGGAACTCTCTTTTTCTATATGGTGCATTTTTTTTAAAAACTAAACTTCAATTTGGGTGTTTTTAAGATTGGAAATAAGGTAAATAATCAGATGAGTCTGTAAGAGGAATTTTGCAGAATGAGCTTCAGAAGTATGATTTACTAATGATATAACTGAAACCCTATCCATTTCCAAATCTTATTGGTTTCATGGAGACCATAAAGGCAAATAATATATTTTCACAGTTGCTAACCCAGGCTTTTGAAATAGGTTGAAAAAATTCATATGGCATGTCATCGCAGAATGGCTCTAGTGGAACTTGAAGAAACACACAGGCAGGATTCCAACAGAGATGAGCGTCTCATGGCAGGTTGGCGAACATGACCTCGGAGCAGGTGATACCTCGCTTGTTTAAATCTCACTAGTATCAGACATTATAGCTTCAGCCGTGCATGCTGAAAAGATGGTGTGGGCTTAACCTAATAACAAAGTGTCTTCTCTATCTTAAAGAACTTGCTCCCAATTCTTCTGGTTTGCTTCTATGCATATACATTTTACTATTTTCCATTTGGAAAAATAAAAGTTTTAATATTTCTGTAGAGTAAAACTTTCAAAATGCAGGTAGGAGAGGTTTATATTTTGTACTTTACTTTCAGCTGTAAAAATATATCTTTCTATGCAAGTGCAGATCCAAGTTTTGGGGCCTAAAAGTCATACAATTTGGCTATCTTCTTTTAGGATTTTTCCTGTCTTTTAGACAGATACTGTGAGTATGTAATTGCCTAGGAAACTGAATATTTATTTAGACTAGGAAAAGGTGAGCCTTAGAAGAAGCTTATGAAAGGAAGAAGCCAGAAAATTAAATTTTCATGAGCTTCCTGGTAAATGTATCTCTATTTAGTTGATTTTTTTCACTTGCAAAAGAAAAAAAAAGAATAGTGAGTTTGTTTTATCATATTGCTTCATGGTTAATAAGCCCTTAATATGGAAACATACCTTTAAAATCTTAAAGGTATTTAGTGTCCTTAAAATTGTTCATTTTATACTTCCTTTTGAGATGCCAGCAAAAGTAAATATTAATAGATTTACTAACTTCTACACATTTTCTACTGTAGAAAATACATAAGGTAGTAGTTAATTTGAACACAAAGTTAAAAAAATTCTGATGTACTTATTTTGTCATATTTTTGACAAGAAACTGTACCCAGTTGGGCTAATAATTCTTTAACATAGACTCTCTTTTCACTTTTAGAATAAGTAGAAATTTAAAAATTAATTTTCTCCTTAGATATGTAGGTTTATCTCACAGTTGTTAGCTGAGCAAAGCAAAGCTTGCCTGCTTTCATTTTAAAAGAATCTGCAATACCTGAAAGTTTCATGCTGTGCAAATCTGAAAACTATCAACAAGAATTTTCCTCTGAGTACTGAAATATATTATTTCAAAATTATGAATTAAAATAATTATTTACTTTGAAATTTCAGCTGTAGAGAAATAAATTGTGCAACCGGGTCTCTCTACTATAAGAATTGCCTGTACCATCACAAATCCAAAATTTCCCTATTAAAAAGGCAAAAGTATTAACTACTATTGAAAAAATAAATCCTCTGTTTTAAGGATGGAGAGATGGCTTTTTAAGCTATAGTCTTTGTTGTGGTGGTGGTGGACTTTTCTCACCTCCTTGAAAGTAAATTATAAAATATTTCACATTGTTTTAAATGATATAAATAGAAGTAAAATATCATCACATATATGGATACATTTTTGGTGTTAAAAGTAGTTCCCAGATAGTTTTTAGATGTTTATATGTCAGGATATTTTTTTTCCACCAACTGTATTCAAATAATCATCTGCATTATAATTACTGGATGGTTTTGTTATACCAGTGGTGCCAAAATCTGCTTCCAACCCAGTGAACTAGAATCTTTGAGGGTGGGTCTCATATCTACATTTTTTAAACAAGATATTCATGAAACAATTTTGCACACTGAAGTTTATGAACCACCATTACAAGTATAATCTTGCATTTTATGTTAACACTTAAACATAATAATTTAACTATTTCTTACATTTGGCTACAGATAATGAAATGTGATGGCAATCTTAGTTTAAAAAAAAAAAAAAACTTTACCAAATTGCTATATATATTTGCCAAGCCCCTATCTTTATATTCTAATATAGATTTTAGAAAATTTCAAGAATCTTTATCACTTATATACTTGAATGTAGAATCCAACAGTCACATTAAACTTACTTTTTCAAGTGTTGGAGCCAGTATTTACTTAATATTAATTGCTTAAAAAATATGAAAATCCCATAATTCTTATTCTATAAACTGATCAATATCACCATAAGAGAGCTAGCATCATAATTTCTAGACAAGCAGAGGTAAGACGTAATATTTGACAAAATCTGCCAAGTTTTGATAAGAAATTTGCTATGTAATTTAGGAGAAAATTAAGTTTTGAGTTAGTTTATATGAACTATTAGTTTATTTGTCCAATGATAAAACCACAAAGAAGTTGTTAGAGTGATGTTTTAAAACTCATTAGGCATGTTCAAAATTAACTGCAAATAATTATGATTCATATAGATTTCAAGGAAATTTGTATTTTCTTACTCATCCACATATTATTATTCTGTCATTTCTGTTTCTATTTTGCCCTTGGCACTATTAGAGTCAATGTAGATCAAAGATAAAAGTAACCTAAAGGTTATTCAATCACAAATATAGGTGGATCTAAAACATGACGAGAGCAGTGACCTCCAGGTGGGTCTGTGGTTCCCACCCCAGCAGTGCAAAGCAGCCTTGGATGCTTTCTGACAGTGTTAGCCCGCTGAATTCTGTCCTGTTCCAGACCCCGGACACCCTTCCTTGGCCAGAGTGACTGCTTCTAGAAAGTAATTTTGGATTGAATTAGAGCTTTCTGAGACAGACAAAACATACTTTACAGTAGGCAAATTGAATTTCTCTGGTTCAGTGACTTGCTGTGCCATGGCGCCTCTCAAGAAGATTTTCACATTATTGAGAGCTGGTAGATTTCCTTGTAAAATAGCCATAGGCAGCACACACATACTACACAGCCGATTCTTTGTCTGCCATTTCTCCCAGAAATATTTCTATCTTTCTTTCACACACATACAAAACTATTTAAATGAAGCATACAAAGAGATGACACGCCATTGTCTCTGTCTTTGAAAAGAGTACGTTTCAAGTGGTTAGTAATTCATGAAGAGGTCTCGAAGGAAAGGCTTAGTTCAGTACCTGGCACTGTGGAAATTCAAAGTGTCTTTAATGGAGTGAAATGGAAGGAATATTTACTTATCTCTCACACAGCTATGAATGGAGAATTGGAAATATTTGCAATGATTTGATTAGGAATACTATGTGGTACCGAGCTGTTAGAGAGAACTATCTGTCCTTTAGTTTGCAATGAAATGAGCCTCTCCTGTTTTGTGGTTGGTTTTTCTTTTTACCTTTAGAATATTCCTAAAAATTATCGGGTAATAACTTATAGCAAAAATTTCACTTTCTAAGTATTTTTGTTCAAAGGACACCGGACTTTTCTGTTGAGTATTCAACATGTACATGTATAAACAGAGAGCAATTTGGTGCAATAGTACTGGAGGAATTGGCAATACTCATAAATAATTCCATACACTTTAAGTTTCACAGTTTACTCAAAATTATTTTTATGATTAAAATAGTTCATCATACAAGACACAACTATTTTCATAGCCAGAACAACCATTTTTTTAATACTTAATTTTTTGGCGATGTTGTCTTTACTGCTGAAGCACATCATCTTGTTGACAATTTTGCAGTCACATTAGGAAAAGTATGTCTGAGTTTTTGTATATGGTGTGAAATGCCGCAGTTCAATTTATACCATTGTTTCCTACACATAATGTCATTTTATACATCTCAGGTAAAAGTTCATGCTTGGAATAAAAAAAATGTCAGGGTCATTAGGCAATGAGGGACATTCACTGTGACATGGGAGAGAAGATTCTTTGTAACCAGAACACGCAGCATTCTCTGTGGCGATTCTTCACTCAGAGGTCCCTTGGGCTTGGAGCCCTAGGAACAGATGTGATCTGAAGCCTAGTCTAAAGAGAACAGAGCCATAGGCAGCAACACCTCCCTCCATCACGGAGGGAGCTTCTGCCAGGAGCAGCTTTCTCACCAGGAGGACCCCAGACCCCTTGCCAAATTAGAGTCTGCCTAGTGAGAATCAATGGGCATAAAATCTCCAGTGACTTGGTGCCTGTTCGCTAAGCAAACTAGAAAGCATATGTGAAGAATTCACACAAGGGCTTGCATGTGCGTGCCTTGGCCATTGGAGGAGAGGGAAAGAATTTGACTGGCTTTCTTCCTGAAAGCACTTACTCGGGGCCTGCTATGTTGTTCAAAGCCTCTGGCAAAACTCAGGCATCTAGAACATGTGGGTTGGGAAGGTAGATACCATGCGCATTTTCTTTAATTCTGTTTGTCTCAATAGTTTGATGTGACTTTGTTTTGGAGGCAGGACCAACAAAACCATCTGGTTTCTATTTTACTTTTCTTTTTTTTTCATTTAAAAGTATAAATAAGGCCTTAAGGAAGAAATCTGAATGCAGACTGTAATAATGTTTAATATGTCCAGCAAGATTTAAAAAGGATTCCATAAATAAAAACATTCAATAAGATTTATCACAGATATGTTTTAACTCTCAGTTTAAAGAATAAGTAACATAACATTTGGGCGTTTGCCCTAAATTCTGAAGACTTTAGGGTACTGCAAAATTAAAAATGATGCAAGAAACTTGAAAGTAATAAATGTATTGGTAGATTATACCACACAATGCTGTGAATGCATATCTGTTACCTGGTTTGTTGGCATCTTAGATGACACTCTGTCAGAAAGCATAGCTTGAGTGGTTTATTTTGTTTTGTTTCAACAGCTTTGAGATTCCATCCATTGGCCAATTTAACAGCAAAAGTTACATGTTTACTGCCATATGAACCCATTATTTCGAACATTCTTGCTGAAAAATATCATAGCAACACCTCCATTTTAATGGGACAGTGCAAAGATACCCTGGAGAATCAGTTTTGATGAAGGCCTATGAAAGCTGTTTTGCTTTTCATTATTTTATAGGGCTAGGAGCACAGTTGATGAGGTAATGAGATCTGAAACTTTTCCAATACTTCTCAGGGAAAAATAGAATAAAATTCAATTGGATCAGAAGAATTGCAGAGGAGTTGGTAAGTTGAAAATGTTGGTCTCTACAACTCTGAAAATCTAGAAGGAGCCTGGTGTTCTGCCATATTAACAATATGGAACACCTCAGGTGGTGATTAAGCTGCAGACTAAATTAGTATTTAAATTTTGCATATTTGTTTTCAGAAAAAGGAATTAGTAATAAAAGAGTGTGGGGGGATGACCAAAACTTCAGAAGTCAATGCAAAGAAAAAATTATCAGAACCTGTCTAAATAAAGGGGGAAAATAAAAAGAAATTTTAAAATGACCTGCTAGGTGTTACTAATCTAATCAGAAATATTCATTCTGCCAAGAATCCTGTTTTATTTAATATTCCTTAGTTGGAATGTTATCCCTACGTACATGACTGAAACATTGCAATTATAAAGATGTCACTGAAACTATTCCTGAAAATGTTCCCACTAAATGCAGGTAACCAAACAATGAGATAAAAATTGTTTTCTGAATCAGTTTTGCAAGATCAAGTGCAAGAGAGCTTCTTTTTAATCATGTCTCCAACTTACCTGTCTCCCAGAAATTCTATCCTCTATGATTTAATCAAATATAAGTAATGTCTGCTCCTGAACCACATTTAAACTTTCTCAGCTTGGTGCGTTTCCTCTGCCCAAGAGTAGATTTCCTTTGCCTTTTTTCACTCACCCAAAGCATACACATCTTTCAAGTTTCAGTGCTTGCTTTACCTTAAAGGGTCTCGAATCCTGCCAGATAAAGTGATTGGCACACATCACCACCAATGCTATAACAACAGTTTGTAAACTCTCAAAATATTTAGCATGTTCTGTTTGTGTTATAGATATGTTTATGAAAGTAAAACCGTGAAAGTGATAGTTACTTAGTTATGTCTGACTATTTGTGACCCCACAGACCCCTGTAGACATCCAGGTTCTTCAGTACATGGAATTCTTTAGGCAAGAATACTGGAGTGGGTAACTATTACCCTTCTCCAGGGGAATTCCTGACCCAGGGATGGAACCCAGGTCTCCTGCGTTGCAGGCAGATTCTTTACCATCTGAGCCACCAGGGTGTCTTTCCTGAATTCTATGAGAATCTAAGCTCTTTGAGGATAAACATCACCCTGGACATCTCATAACATGTAACACAGCATCTACTAAGTCAGTTTAGTTCAGCTCAGTCACTCAGTCATGTCCAACTCTTTGCAACCTCATGAATTGCAGCACACCAGGCCTCCCTGTTCATCACCATCTCTCGGAGTTCCCTCAGACTCACATCCATTGAGTCAGTGATGCCATCCAGCCATCTCATCCTCTGTCATCCCCTTCTCCTCCTGCTCCCAGTCCCTCCCAGCATCAGGGTCTTTTCCAATGAGTCAGCTCTTCACATGAGGTGGCCAGAGTACTGGAGTTTCAGCTTTAGCATCATTCCTTCCAAAGAAATCCCAGGGCTGATCTCCTTCAGAATGGACTGGTTGGATCTCCTTGCAGTCCAAGGGACTCTCAAGAGTCTTCTCCAACACCACAGTTCAAAAGCATCAATTCTTTGGTGCTCAGCTTTCTTCACAGTCCAACTCTCACATCCATACATGACCACTGGAAAAACCATAGCCTTGACTAGATGGACCTTAGTCAGCAAAGTAATGTCTCTGCTTTTGAATATGCTATCTAGGTTGGTCATAACTTTCCTTCCAAGGAGTAAGCATCTGCTAATTTCATAGCTGCAGTCACCATCTGCAGTGATTTTGAAGCCCCCAAAATAAAGTCTGCCACTGTTTCCCCATCTATTTCCCGTGAAGTGATAGGACTGGATGCCATGATCTTCATTTTCTGAATGTTGAGCCTTTCACTTTCATCTACTAAGTAGTAGGCACTTAATGTAAATTTGTATTAGGTAAATAGGTTAATGATACATAGAAAATTATATTAAGAAAACATTTTTTATTTCAACTTACATATTTAAGAAAATGTTCTTCATAGAACTCACAAAATTTAGAGTTTTAATTAGTGAGTAAACTATTTGTAGAAACATTTAAATTACAGAAATTTTTACTCAAAAATCTGTCTGGTCATGCAAATGAAAGTATTTATATCACATATAAAGTAAAATACTGCAATTCCTTTTTGGCAAAATGCACTTTCTTTATTAATATGAGACAAAATATTATTGCATAAATTGAATCACAAAAACTAACATTTAATATTTATCATGCTTTCCAGAAATAAAGTGAAAAGTAAAACCATATGAATAAAAGTAACCAATAATCTAAAATCTGACTGAATTAACAAATCTGGAATTGATTAATAACTTTTTAGTATAGTTGAGGGTCACATTTGGATGGTAGCTGGAATTAGACATGATAGGTAAAGTTTAAATAACAGTAAGTGAGAAGTTTATTTCTGTAAGATTTAGAGGAGGTGACTTGATTTTCAAAACTCTGTTGGAACTATAATTCCATATTGGGCAATTTGTTTGATTTATAGATTACTTTGTAATATATCATTTACATCTGTGGTATGTCATTGTACAAATTCTTCATCATTTATGACAACGCCCTAGGTACTGGACACTGAGTATGTGCATAAAAGAGAAAAAAATAAAAGGCTTTCTTCCAGCTGTGCAGGACAATGTCCGGGAATTTCTTGCTTTGTACAACTAGCCTCATGCAATTACACTTATATACATATTATGCATATATACTTGTATATTTATACACAGAGAGAGATATACCTGTGTGTTTGTGCTCAATCACTGAGTCATGTCCAACTCTTTGAGACTCCACAGACTGTAGCAGACCAAGATCCTCTGTCCATGGAATTTTCCAGACAAGAATACTGGAGTGGGTTGCATTTCCTGCTCCAGGGGATCTTCCCGACCCAGGGATCCTTTGCATCTCCTACATTGGCAGTTGGGTCCTTTATCACTGTGCCACCTGAGAAGTGTGTGTGTGTGTGTGTGTGTGTGTGTGTGTGTGTGTGTGTGTGTGTGTATTTAGCAAAAATTTATACCATATCTCATTATTTACATATACATGGCACTATCACTTTTTTTGGCGTTTCACAATTTTTTTCAGAAAAATGTGACGAATAATTGCAAATTATTAGAGTTATGGAATGTCTTCAAGTTTGGATGTGATCTAAACAACTTTCCTCTCTGAGATTAAATAACATATGAAAAAGAAAATACTGAAATTTCAAAGGGACGTGCTTGGTCAAAAGAACACATGGCATCAGGGTACAGAAAGAAAGGTTGGCAGATGGGCAGGATCATTCTGATTTTAAAGATTTTTTTGGTGTGTTCCATTTTTAAAGTCTAATTGATTTTGTTACAATATTGCTTCTGGGTTTTTCTTGTTGTTGTTAATATTTTTTGGCTGCAAGGAACATGGGATCTTAGCTCCCAGATTACTTTTTAAAAATTTTTCCACGTTTTCAAAATTATTTCATTGGAATAAATTCCTAAATTTGAAGTAGGGGTGTGGATACAGAGTGGGTAAAGATGCATGTATGCATCGTTTTTGTTCTAGATATCTTCACTTTGATTTATGATTTTATTAAGTATGACTTCTATAATTTTTAAACACAGCTTGAATAAAAATGATTTCTTTTATAATAAAATGTATAAAATAAATTTATACAGTTTATCTGTATTTTTGGATATATGTTTTCCTATTTCTTACTCTTGTGAAACATGTTTTAATTTTTTTATACACAAATTATATTTTGTGGGATAAGGCCTATAATTCACTGGTGGATTTATTGGCATTCTCCTGGAGATATGTCAGAAGCTAATTACTGTTCTGGTTTTACAGAGGTGACCTCAGGAATGTTCTTGGATTAGGTTATATTTTCCCCAAGAGTCTGAAGCTGATGGTTCAGAACATTCTTCCGTGGTGAGAGAGGATGTAGTGCCCTGAGAGATTAGTATTTAAAAGTCTGAACATCGGAGAGTCTTGGTGAATTTTTGCTTAGTCATTCTACAAATATATTTGTCTATATTCATTTATAGACACTTGTTTTTTGATGCAACAGTTTGTAAATTCACCTATTCCCTGCATTTTATTCATTTTTATATTTATTTTACTATTATTTTTCAGGCTTTTCACCCGATGGATTACTTTATCTTTTTAAACTTGGCTTATTCACTGGAAAGAGCTTCGTTGTAAAACTTCTCCTGACAGTTATATCTTTCCACTATTTTACTAATTTTGTATTTAATATTCTTTTTCCCCATCGTACTAGAATCTTATTTGCTCCAGATACTACTGTCCACCCCAGCTATTTCTCTCTCATCCATTTGTCTTGTAGTTGCCCCTTAAAAGAAAAATCAGCATTCTATCTTCCATGAGCACTTGTGCGCGGAGATTTCTGTGTATGTCCTTGCAGTGTGTCCACTTACAAACAGCTGGGCTTGGCAGTGGAACTGACAAGATATTGCTGCTGCCATCTGAGAGTTCCTCTCCAGTGTGGGGGAGACATATAAACAGAGAATAGCTACTCTAGAGTGTAAAGCAGTCCATTCATAACAATCAAGAACCAAAAAAAACGCTCTAGTTCCCTTTCTCTGCCTGTTAGAATTGTGTTACGCTTTCTTTTTTAAAAAATATTCTTCATTGAGGTAACATTGACTTACAATAGGGATTCCCTGGTAGCTCAGATGGTTAAGAGTTTGCCTGAGTGCTGGAGACCCAGGTTCTACCCCCTGGGTCTCCAGATCCCCTGGAGTAGGAAATGGCAACCCACTCTAATATTCTTGCCTGGAAAATCCTTTGGTTGGAGGAACCTGACAGGCCACAGTCCATGAGGTCGCAAAGAGTCGGACACGACTGAGCGGCTTCACTTTACTTTGACTTATAAAGTTTCCTAGGTGCAATACTATATGTCTGCTTCTGTGTAAGTGTAGTGTACACAGCGTTGTCTGCTTACTCACCCAGTCCTGTCTGCCTCTTTGCAACCCTTTGGATTGTAGCCCACCAGGCTCCTCTGTCCACGGCATTCTCCAGGCAAGAATACTGGGGTGCTAGTCGCTCAGTCATGTCTGACTCTTAGCAACACCATGGACTGTAGCCCACCAGGCTCCTCTCTGCATGGGATTCTCCAAGCAAGAATACCAGAGTGGGTTGCCATTCCCTTCTCCAGAGGAACTTCCCGGAACCTGAGTCTCCCACAGTGCAGACAGATTGGTGAGCTATGAAAATCCTATAGGGATTCTCCCCTAATTTCTACTCTCTGCTGTCCCTGCCTTGGCCTGTGGGCTCTAGGGTTCCAACCCCTCAGATCCTAGCTGCAGCTGAGTCCTGAACCTGGAAGGGTGGAGGGTGGGGAGTCCTAGGTCCAGGCCAGGGGTAACCCAGCCTGAGAACTGAAGCATGTGGTTGTCCTGGCAGGTGGCCCCAGGCCTCTGGACTGGCCAGGGTATAGGGGACTGCTGGCAGGGGGCAGGCAGCTTCCAGCAGGGCTGCCTCTGTGATGGTGCTGAAGCCCTGAGGCCCTGGAGCATGCTGGCCAGAACTATGTCAGGCAGAGGCTCTGGGCATGGGATCAAAATACAAGGATCCACTAGAAAGCTGGTGACAGGCCAGGGTGCAGCTGTGGAGCCCCAGGGCTGGTCTTGGGGCCTGTGGGCCAAGGCTGAAGGCTCGGGAGTTCCAATCATTCCTCAGGCTCATCCTGGGTCAAGTACAGATGCCCTGGACACAGGGGATCCTTCAGACTCGGGAATCACACCCGTCTCTCCTGTGTCTCCTGCATGGAGGGCAGATTCTTCTACCCCTTGAGCCATGGGGGTGGGAGTCAGTTCCTAGGCAGGTTGATAAGAAGTCCGGGGTCGCCCAGGAGGAGAGAAGGATCTGGAAGTCTCAAGGAGGAGGACAGGGCAAACATGTATATTACCATATGTGAAATAGATGACCAGTGCAAGTTCAATGCATGAAGCAGGGCTCGGGGATAACCCAGAGGGGTGGGGTGGGGAGGGAGGTGGGAGGAGGGTTCAGAATGGGGGACACAGGTGCGCCCATGGCTGATTCATGTTGATGTATGGCAAAACCCACCACAATATTGTAAAGTAATCAGCCTCCAATTAAAATTAATTAATTTAAAAGAAAAATAAATAAAGGGCTTCTGTGGCTACATTTCTCCTCTTTGAGCTAGGAAGATTCTGGCTTCCAGGATTATCTTAGAGACATGGGTTCTTGTCTTGCACATGTACAGTGCTGTCTTTGTGAAAAAGCGCACTTGTTTAATCAACAACTTGATTTAAATTTTAAGTTTAAGCTGGTGCCATTTCAATTTGATTAATCAACAACAATATTTAAGGAGGCAAAATCAGTTTAAACTGGTCAGTACTTTCCCGTACTGTTTCTCTCTACTCATTTGAATGTCAGGAGGGAAAGAACTGAGCTCTTCTGAAGGTAAGGAAGTATAAAGAGGAAAAAAAAAAAAGAAAGAAACAGTATAGCCCTGGCTTTTCATATATATCTTACTTCCTGTGTGTTTGAGGAAATAATGATGTATGGAAGGAGACAGAAATCTAGAGAAACAGAAAGGACATTGAGCACTGGGGCAAAAGAGTCTGCCATCCACCTTATCTTCTAAAATTATTTTAGAGATAGTCAATAGTAGCAGTGAGAAATTAAAATGTATTTACTCATATAGAACACTTTACTATAAATATGTATTTTTGTTTTAATAAAATTATTTTGATGAGAAATTTTATTTTCTATTTGTATCTTATTTTTTGCCATTTTTTTTAAATCACAGAGATTTTTAGATATCATGGATTAATAAATTTGAGAATTTTGAATGCAGATAGGACTTGCCTGGTGGTTCAGACAGTAAAGAGTCTGCCTGCAATGCGGGAAACTCTGGTTAGATCCCTGGGTTGGTCAGATCCCCTGAAGAAGGAAATGGCAACCCACTCCAGTATTCTTGCCTGGAGAATCCCATAGACAGAGAAGCCTGACAGATCACTGTCCATGGGATTGCCAAGAGTCGGACATGACTGAGCAACTTCACTTTCACCACTTTTGAATGCATAAATGTGAAATCACTTGAGTAGTAAACACGTGGGCATGCTAAATAAAAATTAAATGATAAAATGATGTATTGTGGGGCCCTAAATGGGAAACCTCGGAGAAAAAAAAAAGGGAGAGGGCCAGTTTGACAGTTGGAAACCGTTGGAAACTAAGATGTTGCCAGGCAGAAGTGATAGGGGCGGGGTCTATGTTTGTCAAAGTTTTTGATTGGCTCTCTTGATTTCCATGCAAATGAGGATTTGACCTTTAACATGATTGGTGCGACTGAAGGCACATAATGACTTGACCTCTAATGTGATTGGTGCAACTATGGAAAGTCCCTCCTAAACCACCCCCTGCTTGCCTATATAAGCTGGGTGTTTGTAGCAATAAAGTGGAACCGCTTCGACGGAACCCCTGTCGCGTCTGATTGTCTCTCGCCAGGGGCTGGGTTGGTGGACAGCAAGCTCACCTCTCCTCGGGACCCCTCGGCTTTGCTGAGGGAAGTTCCACTGCCTCCACTCTTTCTGCAGAGCGCCCCCAGCAATGTATAATAGGTGCTAATAGGAAGAGGTTTTGCACCCTTGCAATTTCTAATTGAATATGTATTCAGTTTTGTGTCTTTAAATACCAACGAGCCTGTCGATTGTGGTGGACTGTTTCCTCATGCTTGTGGAAGGTGGACTAAATAGCTTCTCCAAAACAATAACAAAACAAACAAAAGACAAGCACTAACACGAGGCAGGATTGTGGCAAAGGGCCACGTGAATACCAGGGTACAAGTGCAGAGTCCACTCTTTGATTCACAGAGGCGTTCTCTTGGCAAGGCTGCCAGGATCCCACGTAGTTCTGCTTATCCACTTCCTGGCTAGTGGCCTATTTGTTGAATTGGGAACCGACACAATTTGAAGGCCAGGAGAACCTACACCACTGAGGACTATCCCGCCTGATAGCGTACAGTTTCATTCATGCATCTACTGTTAGTAACTTGGAAAATGCTGTATACGTCCATTGCCAATAATGAGCACCAATGCTGCCCTCTAACAAAAGATCTCTTGTCCAATAGAATATGACTGGTTAGAGTAAGCAGTAGGCAATTCTAAAGACAGCAAGAGTCTTCGTACTCAGCAGATAACATATTTCACAATCATTTATAGCCCTGGGCAATTTTTTTTTCAACTGACCAACTTTTCTGGGATAACCATTGCCATGAGATCTAGAGCTTTCTTAATTAATTCTCTGACTTTAGAACAAAAATTCATTGATAAATAACTGCAGTGATAAGTTTTTGAGTCGACGTCTATATACATAATGTTGACATCCTGAATGCATTAACTGAAGTATATTTCTGCCTCCCTGTATTTTGGTATGGCTGAGTCAAGGAAGAGAAACTTGTTGGCTTAGAAATGAATTTATCACATAGCTTTGCTTGTATTCTACTGTAACGGGATATTAGCTCCTAGATTGCTGTTTTCCTGATGTTTCAGGAGCTGGGGCTGTGGATGTATATGATGAAGAAATCCCTAGAGCCATATGTATTCTTGTATTATGATAATGTTACCATTAGTCTTGATTGCTTTTGACAATGGTTACAGAATTGCCCTAAGGAAGAAGTTTAGTTTTGTTCACATTTCCCCCCTTAATTTGGAAGAGTGTTTTTATTTCACTTTTATTTGAAATGAGTTCCTGAGCTGTTATTATGGCGTTTTATGTGGCTTGTCATTGTAGTAATCAATTTTATATTTTCTTCACGCCAGTTCAACATTCTGCTTTTGACGAGCACTTTGTCATATTTACTGGGGTTCTTGTCATACATAGGAAAACACTTCCTCCATTTGTCTCCTAAATTTTCTTTTTCCCTTGTTAGTAGTTTTGCTATCTCTATATCAATGTTCTGGCTGGCTGCAATTACAAGTTTTCCCAGCTGGGAGCTTGTAGCATTTTCTCAGTCTCTGCAACATGCTGATCTATTCTGATATGAGTTTCAATTGTTTTACCTCCGTGTTCTGCATTTTTACCATGCTTTGTTGAAAAGGAACTGTCGAAACTTGAAGGGGTAGACGTTTGAGGATTTTTTATTGTTGTTTGATTGACTATATTTTTGCAGATTTCAAATGGGACAAACATTGTGTTGCTTAGATATCTTCCCACTGAGATGCATTCTTTTAGTCTGAGGTCTTGAAATCATTGCCTAGAGATTTGTATTCAAATTTAATCTGTAAAAATGTCAAACTCTAAACATGATTAAGTTCAAACTTTGAACGAGAAACTAAGTGACTTTGGCCACAGTGGCACTAGTGGTTAAGAACCCACGGTGCAGGAGCCACAGAAAGCACAGTCCTGTCCCTGGGCTAGCAAGATCCCTAGGAGGAAGAAATGGCACCCCACTCCAGTACTCTTGCCTGGAGAGTCCCATGGACAGAGGAGCCTGGAGGGTTACAGTCCTCAGGGTCGCAAAGAGTCAGAAACAACTGAAGCGTCTTAGCCCACACACACATCCAGTAACTGTGAAGACCTGTGTGTGTTTATTTCAAAATGCATTCTGATGTAATAGGTTGAGACAAAGGAGGATTTATCTGCAGTGTTCCAAAGCATTACTTCAAAAACCATATATAAGAAAGCAAACATACAACAGTGGAAGTGAACTTTAAATAATAGCCCAGTTTAAAATAACAGGGGCTTCCTGGGGGTTCCGTGGTTACGAATCTGCCTGCCAATACAGGAGACTTAGGATTGGTCCCTGGGTTGGCAAGATTGCCTGGAGAAAGCAATGGCAACCCACTCCTATATTCTTGCCTGGGAAATCCCACTGAAGAAAGTTGAATTTTCTAGTCAAAATCAGTTTTATTTTTCAAGTTACTTACTAAAAATTGATAATCCAGTTATACTTTCAGATCTGGTTAGGAAATGTCAAACAGAAAAAATTATAAGCTAAAACAATAAAACTCTGTTCTATATAAGCATATTTTGCAGGCTAAAGAGGTAAAGAACTAAACAAAAAAATCTTAGATTAAAGAGGTCCACAGTTAATCATTTCATCTAAGAAATGTAAACTGGCTTCAATGTACCATTAGAATGTTAACATGAAATATAGAAAATGGAAAAGCAGTTATAAAATTGTATTCATAACATTATTTTAAGTCTTATTTGGCTTCAAGTGACCTGTCTTTTGATGATAATAGGAGAAGCAAAAGATTGGAAGTACTGTGAAAATAGCATAACTCTGAAAACCATGTTTGCCTAACAGAACATCAATTTTGTTTGGGTTCTTTCATACATCTCAAAAGTGAGTATGCAAAGTTTTTGTTATAATTGTTTCTAGTATCATTCTAATTGTTTTCAATTCCTTATTATATCTATTATTGTAATAGGTTATATTATCATTATATTTATATATTATATTATATATTACATATAATATGCAATATTTTATATTATACACTATATAATATATAAATATATATTATATAATATAAAATATATTTGATACAATTATGTAATATTATATATTTATTAATTTAATATTGATTTAATAGAACATATTGTTTAATAGATTTAATTAATATATATTATACTATAATATATTATATTAATATTAAATATATAATATATTACAATATGTTATATATAGTGTATTATAATAATAATGTGATCATATATTAATATAATATATATTAATAATATAATAATGTGATTATATACTATTATATATTATATTACATATAAATATATATTAATTTAATGTATATCAATATTAATCAATATATTGCTATCAATATATTGATATATAATATTATATATTATATTTAATAGAGTATATTATTTTAATATACTTAATTATGCCAGATAAAACTGGCATACAATAAACAAACATTTAAAGTGTATAATTTTATAGTTGTAATGCATACATATGTCCGCAAAATTGACAAAGTAATCACTGTAATTAACATACTCATCATCGCCCAAAGTTTATTGTGCCTCCTTGAAATCCTTCCCTCTCCTCTTCTCTAATTGTCTTTTCTGTCTCAGAAAACTACAGATTTGCCTCTGACACTATATATTAGACGATATTTCCGGAAATTTTAAGTTAGTGATATACTAGAGCATACACACTTCTGGAATTTTTATTCAATTATTTGGCACTTCATCCATGACGTAACATTTATTCAGAAGCTCATCTAGGGCACCTTCCAATTCTTACATATTCCCCACCATAGAGCATAGAGGTGGAAACAGAAAGGAGCCTTTGTCTGCAATACAAACTGATTTTTTCAGAGTATCTACAAAAGTAGTATAACAGAAGATGATTTAAAACATTTTCTCTCACCTCACATACTTTCCAGGGAGAAAAAAAAAAATTCCCCAGCTTTCATTTCTCAACTCTACCCCACATAGAAACCCAGCTTCCTAGTAGGACTTGGAGGATGGAATAGAGTGAGAGGAATTTCCTAAATACTGTTCTTAAACTAAGCTGTATCTGTAAGTAAAACATTCAGATAAATGCGTCAAAAACAAGATAAATTTACCCACAATACAATATACTTAGAAGAAAATTATTCAAAATATACAAAAATCCCTCAACCATCCCAGCCTTCCCTGACTATCTTTCTCTCCCCAAACCCCCTGTAATTTAGTGGCACATGCGAGTCTGGCGTCCAGACTCTGGAACTTAGCTCCCCTCTCCTGGGCTTCTCAGGTCTCTGATAAGAAAGAACTCTGACAAAGAGTTGAAAACCATGGCAGAGTTAGAAGGGAACACCAGAAAATTTCTGCATGAATTTCAGAGATGTAATAGAAACCCCTGGGATGGCTCTACTGAACTGACCTTGCATTCAGTGGCCCAAATTATTATTGTTTTTAATGTAAGATAAACCCATTTATTATCTGAGTCAATATTTAGCTAAAGAGTCCTGCCTGTTGTAAATTAAACTCAATATCCCTATTTTTAAAATTAAAGTTTATTTCCAAATAAGTCAAATATGTTTTCATAGAATTTTGCTCTTGTATGTTTGTATTATTTTATGAATATAGTTTTGGTTTTAGAAAACTTTCATATGTATCACTGGCTAGTCCTAGTGAGAAAACAGTCAAATTTACAGGTTAAGTGCTTTGTGGAGGGAGGAGGAAGAAAGAACATACAGAGTTATGATTCTGTGATTTTATGTTTAGCTCATTGAGCTATTCATTTTTTTCAAAGCATTTCCTTTTATTTAGCAATCATATTAAAATTAAATGAAATCATATCATGTGAAAAAGACATTGATTCACTTTTCTGGATCTGGATCTGCCAGGTACAATCATTAATATCTGGAAAATATAACCTAAATTGATAATCCTCTCTCCATCTAGGATGAGTTAAGACCTTATGACAACTTCAACTTCCTGGGTGACAAATTCTTCCCATCCTAAAGGAATGACCTTCTTAACCTCTGACTCTTAAAGATGACTCTTCCCCATACGACTGTGAATTGCCACTGTTATTCTGGAAATAGCCCAGATCCTCCTAAGTATTTCCGTTTTTGGTATGGTAACTCATTAGAGCTATGCGTTTTTAATGTCTAGTGGCACTTATGGTAAGCACCGAGAACTAACATTCTTTAGGTCTGTCCCTGTCTATCAATCAATTAATTTACCAATTGGCTACCTACCATATATCTATCATCTATCATTTCTATCAGCTTTTTTTTTCTCTCTAAATGATAGGTTGCTCATTCATTCCATTAGGAAAATTTAAAGTTTTTAAGTTTTGCAAACAATCCCCTCTCTAGCTCCCTGATACAGTGCTTTATTCTTGAAAGTCTGTAGGACAAACCTAAATCAAATAAGTAAATTTTAAAAAGGATAGATTTTTTTTTCCAGACTTCATATTGAAACAGTCTACTAAGCCCTCGGTATAAAACAGCAGAATCACACACACCTCTGAGGGGAGCAGGAAAGCTTCATATCGTGATTTAAGTGAGTTATGTGTCTAATTACGTCCAGGAGCATGACAGTGTGCTACACGTTGGGACATCTGTAACAGCATTGCCTGAAATTTCACTCAGAGTCACAATGTCAGGTTTTAGTTGTATAATTATCAGCAGTCATTATATACTCTGACATGTTTAATCCAAATGACTCACAACTCCTCAAAATCGAAGAGTAACAGAACAATATGAAACATCATAAAACATAACATCATCTCTTCCTATTTCATTACACATTCTCCTTGTAACAAGTTGGCCAAAACATCCCTTCAATATGATTAGATAAGTGAAGAAATTATATTAGATTCAGTTCCCTGAAAGACCATCTTCAGTAAATACAGCTGTGGGTTTCAATTTAAATTAAAATTGATTGTATGCTTATTGGTTCTTCTAAGCTTTGGAACTGGAAAATTTAAACTTTACACATAGCAATTTTGATTTGTTTCTGAGAGAAAGTTCTTGATTTAGACACTCAGCAGGGTACCAATAGGTAAATATAATGGTGGGGAAAATATAAAAATATTTATTTGGGAGGCTGTAATAGTTTTATGCATAAAACTAAAGCAGAAAACTTTTAAAATAATTACATCATAAACTCCTAGTTGTTGCTAGTGTTCAAGCACAATAGAAGATTTAGCATACCTCCCACTTACCTCCAGATCACCCCAGTTTACTTTCATTATCTGAGTGTAATTTCTCCAGTCTCTAAGTTATCCAAGTTGGATGACAAGTTACATCTTTATTTTACATCTTAGAAATTATCCTTGGGAGCAACTCGATAACAGCCTCAGCAAGCTGAAGCTGGATTATAGCCCCTTTCTTCAAAGGTAAGTTTTTCCAATTGTATGCTAGTATGAAACACTGTAAAATTTAAATCATACAGAATTGTTTCTGGAATTCATTGATACAGATTTCCAAGAAGTATTTAAGACCCTGTAGTTCTGTGACTCTATAGTAATTGCAGTTTTGATCTAATTATACAGTTATGTGGCTAATGAATGAGATGATACGTCTTCAAATGCAAATGTGTTTTTTTTCCTGACCACCCAATCAACTCTGTTTAAAACTAGATATCTGAAACCTGTTCAAAATATATATATTAAAACACACACACACACACACACACACACACACACACACACACACACACTTAAGGGTTTCCTCAGTGGCTCAGTGGTAGAGAATCCATCTGCCAGTGCAATAGAAGAGGATTTGATCCCTGGGTCAGGACCCTGGAGAAAGGGATGGCTGCTCATTCCTCTATTTTTGCCTGGAGAATCCCATGCACAGAGGAATCTGGTGGGCTACAGTCCACATTCATTATGTTGCAAAGAGTTGCACACAACTGAGCAATTAATACACACACAAAAATATATATATATTTATTTATTTATTTTAAAAGGTCTAAAATAGGACGGGGAAAAAGTGAGCAGGAAAATAAGAGCTCTGTCTCAGAGTGGTGGTGGTGGTGGTCACTCAGCTTTGCCCAGCTCTTTGAGATTCATAGACTGCAGAACGTCAGGCTGCTCTCTGCTTAGTCATTCAGTCGTGTCCAACTCTTTGTGACCCCAAGGACTGTAGCCCACCAGGTTCTTCTACTCATGAGGAGTCTCCAGGGAAGAATAATGGAGTGAATTTCCATGCCCTCCTTCAGGGATCTTCCCAACTCAAGCTTCCCTGTCCTTCACTTTCTCTTGGAGTGGTGACGCCATCCAACCAGCTCATCCTCTGTCATTCCCTTCTCCTCCCACCTTCAATCTTTCCCAGAATCAGGATTTTTTTTTTTTTTCCCAGTGAACAGGTTCTTCTCATCAGGTGACCAAAGTATTGGAGCATTAGCTTCAGTATCAGTCTTTCCAATGAATATTCACAATTGATTTCCTTTAGGATTGACTGGTTGGATCTCCTTGCAGTCCAAGGGACTCTCAAGAGTCTTCTCCAACACCACAGTTCAAAAGTGTTCAGCCTTCTTTATGGTCCAACTCTCACATCCATACATGACTGCTCAAAAAATCATAACTTTGATGATATGAACCTTTGTCAACAAAGTAACAGAGAAGGCAATGGCAACTCACTCCAGTACTCTTGCCTGGAAAATCCTGTGGATAGAGGAGCCTGGTGGGCTGCAGTCCATGGGGTTGCTAAGAGTCGGACACAACTGAGCGACTTCCCTTTCACTTTTCACTTTCATGCACTGGAGAAGGAAATGGAAACCCATTCCAGTGTTTTTGCCTAGAGAATCCCAGAGACAGGGGGAGCCTGGTGGGCTTCCGTCTATGGGGTCTAAAAAGTTGGACACGACTGAAGCGACTTAGCAGCAGCAGCAGCAGCAAAGTAATAATGTCTCTGCTTTTTAATATGTGGTCTAAGTTTGTCATAGATCTTCTTCCAAGGAGTAAACAAACATCGTTTAATTTCATGGCTGCAGTCACCATCTGCAGTAATTTTGGAGCCCCCAAAATAAAAGTCTGTCACTGTTTCTACTTTTCCCCCATATATTTGCCATGAAGTGATTGGACTGGATGCCATGATCTTAGTTTTCTGAAGGTTGAATTTTTTTTTTTCCACATTAAACTGTTTTTAATGGGTCTCAAATTCTGTGACAGATTTTTGGTCAAGTTTTTTTTCATTAAAAGTACTGAATTTAAAAACTAATAACTTAAACTGCCGCACACAAAACATATGGTCCACAAAAATATTCTCCTCTCCTTCTGTAGTTTTTACAACGCATTGTTATTAACCAGTCTTTTATTATTAAACTTAAATGGCCCATTGAGACAAACAGTTCTGGGACTGTTTTTCCACCACTGATTAAGACTTGGGGTGGCAGGTATTGGGGATGACATTCATCTAGCCTTCCTTCTGAGCGTTCTGGGCAGACTTGGTGACCTCGCCAGCTCCAGCTGCCTTCTTGCCCACTGCTTTGACAACATAGCGACTGTCTGTCTCATGTCACACACAGCTGAACGTCCCAGGAGAGGAGAATCAGAGAAGCTCTTGACACACATGGGCTTGCCAGGAATCATATCAATGATGGCAGCATCACCAGATTTCAAGGATTGAGGGCCATCTTCCAGCTTTTTCCAGAACAGCAATCAATCTCCTTCAGCTCAGCAAACTTGCAAGCCATGTGAGCTCTGTAACAGCCCAGCACAGGTGCATATCCTGCACTGGATGGTTCAAAATACTCAGCTGAGCTGTGAAGCCAGCGGCTTCCACTGGTGGGTCATTTTTGCTGTCACCAGCCATGTTGCCATGATGAACATCTTTGACAGACACGTTCTTGACATGGAAGCCCACATTGTCCCCAGGAAGGGCTTCACTCCATGCTTCATGGTGCATTTCTGAAGACTTCACTTCAGTCATTACATTGACTGGAGCAAAGGTGGCCACCACGCCAGGTTTGAGAGCATCAGTCTTCATGTGACCCACAGGGACAGTACCAATCCCACCAACTTATAGACATCCTGGAGGGGCAAACCCAAGGGTCTGTCAGTTGGGCGAGTTGGTGGCAGGATGCACTCCAGAGCTTCAAGCACGGTGGTTCCATGGACATTGCCATCCTTACAGGTGACTTTCCATCCCTTGAACCATGATGGCCTGTTAGCACTTGGCTCCGGCATGTTGTCACCATTCCAGCCAGAAATTGGCATGAAAGCTACTGTGTCGGGCTGTAGCCAATTTTCTTAACGTAGGCGCTGACTTCCTTAACAACTTCCTCATATCTCTTCTGGCTGCAGGGTGGCTCATGGAATCCATTTTAACTCCAACAATTAGTGTTTCACATTTTACTCCCAGAGTGCAAGCCAGAAGGGCATGCTCATGGGTCTGCCCACTCTTGGAGAGGCCAGCTTCAAATTCACCAGCTCGAGCAGCAACAGTCAGAACAGCACAGTTAGCCTGGGAGGCACCTGTAACCACATTTTTGATGAAGTCTCTGTGTCTGGGGGCATCAGTGATGGTAACACAGCACTGGCTGGTCTCAGAATTCCACAGGGAGAGAGAGCAATGGTGATACCATGCACGGTCAGCTTTCAGTTTGTCCAAGACCCAGGCGTACCTGAAGGAGCCCTTCCACCTCGGCAGCCTCCTTCTTGAACGTTTCCACTGTTCTCTTGTCGGTCCTGCCGCATTTGTAGACCAGATGGCCAGTCATGGTAGGCCTCCCTGAATCTACATGCCCAATGATAGCAGTGTTGATGCGGGTTTTTCCTTTCCCCATTTGCTTAGGTTTAAGGTCCTAAAAGATGATGCTTGTGAAATTTCTGCACTCAATATATCAGCAAATTTGGAAAACTCAGCAGTGGCCACAGGATTGGAAAGGTCAATTTTCATTCCAATCCCAAAGAAAAGCAATGCAAAAGAATGCTCAAACTACTGCACAATTGTACTCATCTCACATGCTAGTAGAGTAATGTTCAAAATTATCCAAGCCAGGCTTTAGCAATACGTGAACCGTGAACTTCCAGTGTTAAAGCTGATTTTAGAAAAGGCAGAGGAACCAGAGATCAAATTGCAACATCCACTGGATCGTGGAAAAAGCAAGAGAATTCCTGAAAAACATCTACTTTTGCTTTATTGACTATGCCAAATCCTTTGACTGTATGGATCACAATCAACTGTGGAAAATTCTGAAAGAGATGGGAACACCAGACCACCTGACCTGCCCCTTGAGAAACCTATATGCAGGTCAGGAAGCAACAGTTAGAACTGGACATGGAACAACAGATTGGTTCCAAATAGGAAAAGGAGCACGTCAAGGCTGTATATTGTCACCCTGCTTATTTAACTTATATGCAGAGTACATCATGAGAAACCCTGGGCTGGAAGGAACACAAGCTGGAATCAAGGTTGCTGGGAGAAATATCAATAACCTCAGACATGCAGATGACACCACTCTTATGGCAGAGAAAGAAGAGGAACTAAAAAGCCTCGTGATGAAAGTGAAAGAGGAGAGTAAACAAGCTGATTTAAAGCTCAGCATTCAGAAAATGAAGATCATGGAATCTGGTCCCATCACTTCATGGGAAATAGATGAGGAAACAGTTGAAACAGTTCAGTTCAGTCACTCAGTCATGTCCGACTCTTTGCAACACCATGAATCGCAGCACGCCAGGCCTCCCTGTCCATCACCAACTCCCGGAGTTCACTCAGACACACGTCCATCGATTGACTCAATGATACCATCCAGCCATCTCATCCTCTGTCATCCCGTTCTCTTTCTGCTCTCAATCTCTCCCAGCATCAGAGTCTTTTCCAATGAGTCAACTCTTCACATGAGGTGGTCAAAGTACTGGAGTTTCAGCTTCAGCATCATTCCCTCCAAAGAATTCCCAAGGCTGATCTCCTTTAGAATGGACTGGTTAAATTTCCTTGTAGTCCAAGGGACTCTAAAGAGTCTTCCCCAACACCACAGTTCAAAAGCGTCAATTCTGTGGGGCTCAGCTTTCTTCACAGTCCAACACTCACATCCACTCATGACCACTGGAGAAACCATAGCCTGAATTAGACAGACCTTCTTTTGGCAAAGTAATGTCTCTGCTTTTCAATATGCTATCTAGGTTGGTCATAACTTTCCTTCCAAGGACTAAGCATCTTTTAATTTCATGGCTGCAATCACCATCTGCAGTGATTTTGGAGCCCCCCAAAACAAAGTCTGACACTGTTTACACTGTTTCCCCATCTATTTCCCATGGAGTGATGGGACCAGATTCCATGATCTTCGTTTTCTGAATGTTGAGCTTTAAGCCAACTTTTTCACTCTCCACTTTCACTTTCATCACGAGGCTTTTTAGTTCCTCTTCACTCTCTGCCATAAGAGTGGTGTCATCTGCATATCTGAGGTTATTGATACTTCTCCCAGCAATCTTGATTCCAGCTTGTGCTTCTCCCAGCCCATCATTACTCATGATGTATTCTGCATATAAGTTAAATAAGCAAGGTGACAATACACAGCCTTGACGTGCTCCTTTTCCTATTTGGAACCAATCTGTTGTTCCATGTCCAGTTCTAACTGTTGCTTCCTGACCTGCATATAGGTTTCTCAAGGGGCAGGTCAGGTGGTCTGGTGTTCCCATCTCTCTCAGAATTTTCCACAGTTGATTGTGATCCACACAGTCAAAGGCTTTGGCATAGTCAATAAAGCAGAAGTAGATGTTTTTCAGGAACTCTCTTGCTTTTTTGATGATCCAGTGGATGTTGGCAATTTGATCTCTGGTTCCTCTGCCTTTTCTAAAACCAGCTTGAACATCAGGGTTTTCATGGTTTACGTATTGCTGAAGCCTGGCTTGGATAATTTTGAGCATTACTTAACTAGCGTGTGTGATGAACAGTGTCAGACTTTAATTTTGGGGCTCCAAATTCACTGCAGATGGTGACTGCAGCCATGAAATTAAAAGACGCTTAATCCTTGGAAGGAAAGTTATGACCAACCTAGACAGCATATTGAAAAGTAGAGACATTACTTTGCCAAAGAGGTCCGTCTAATCAAGGCTATCATTTTTCCAATAGTCATGTATGATGTGGGAGTTGGACTGTGAAGAAAACTGAGTGCTGAAGAATTAATGAACTGTGGTGTTGGAGAAGACTGTTGAGAGTCCCTTGGACTGCAAGGAGATCCATTCAGTCCATACTAAAGGAGATTAGTCCTGGGTGCTTTTTGGAAGGAATGATGCTAAAGCTGAAACTCCAGTATTTTGGCCACCTCATGTGAAGTGTTGACTCATTGGAAAAGACTCTGATGCTGGGAGGGATTGGGGGCAGGAGGAGAAGGGGATGACCAAGGATGAGATGGCTGGATGGCATCACAGACTCAATGGAGGTGAGTTTGAGTGGACTCCGGGTGTTGGTGATGGACAGGGAGGCCTGGAGTGCTGCTTCATGGGGTCGCAAAGAGTCGGACACAACTGAGTGACTGAAATGAACTGAAGGATGGCTTTCACAACACCTGTGTCCTGGCAGCAAACCTGTTGTGATAAAGCAAAGGTTGAGTTTTAAGTCAGTTTTTTCACTCTCCTCTTTCACCTTTATCAAGAAGCTCTTTAGTTCCTCTTCACTTTCTGCCCTACTGGTGATGTCATCTGCATAATTCTGAGTAATTTATAATTAATTAGGAGGCAAAGGCTGGGATTATGAATACTAAAATTTAATAAGTAGTGTCACTTCTAGTCTTATCTACAAAAATCTAGAGGAACTCTATCAAAATATTTCACAATAGTTCTGAAAAGTAACAAAAAAAGCTTACATTTACTGGGTACTTCTATGCCAGGCATTGTTTTAAATCTCACTGGAGGATTTAGTAGGTACCTGTATTGATTTCATATCATAGATTATGATATTGAGGGACCAGTAGATTCACTGTTAACTAGATGTAACTATTTTTGATATCAGTGGAGCTGCTGCTGCTGCTAAGTCACTTCAGTCATGTCTGACTCTGTGTGACTCCATAGATGGCAGCCCATGAGGCTCCGCCATCCCTGGGATTCTCCAGGCAAGAACACTGGAGTGGGTTTCCATTTCCTTCTCCAATGCATGAAAGTGAAAAGTGAAAGGGAAGTCGCTCAGTCATGTCCAACTCTTAGCAACCTCATGGACTGTAGCCCACCAGGCTCCTCCATCCATGGGATTTTTCAGGCAGGAGTACTGGAGCTGAAGTTTGAATTGCCATTGTCTGACTTCAGAGGCATCATTTGGACCACTGCCCTATACTCAAAATGATGACTATGTCATGCCTTTTATAGGCTAATTAAAACCTAAAGATGTCCAAATTTGTAGTTATATAACTTTTATAATATAGATTACATTCTATATGCAGGTCAGGAAGCAACAGTTAGAACTGAACATGGAACAACAGACTGGTTCCAAATAGGAAAAGGAGTACGTCAAGGCTGTATACTGTCACCCTGTTTATTTAACTTATATGCAGAGTACATTATGAGAAATGCTGGACTAGAAGAAACACAAGCTGGAATCAAGATTGCCAGGAGAAATATCAATAACCTCAGATTTGCAGATGATACCACCCTTATTGCAGAAAGTGAAGAAGAACTAAAGAGCCTCTTGATGAAAGTGAAAGAGGAAAGCAAAAATGTTGGTTTAAAGCTCAACATTCAGAAAACAAAGATCGTGGCATCCAGTCCCATCAATTCATGGGAAATAGATAGAGAAACAGTGGAAACAGTGTCAGACTTTATTTTTTGGGCTCCAAAATCACTGCAGATGGTGACTTCAGCCATGAAATTAAAAGACGCTTACTCCTTGGAGGAACAGTTATGGCCAACTTAGATAGCATATTCAAAAGCAGAGACGTTACTTTGCCGAGTAAGGTCCATCTAGTCAAGGCTATGGTTTTTCCTATGGTCATGTATGGATGTGAGAGTTGGACTGTGAAGAAGGCTGAGCACTGAAGAATTGATGCTTTTGAACTGTGGTGTTGAACAAGACTCTTGAGAGTCCCTTGGACTGCAAGGAGATCCAACCAGTCCATTCTGAAGGAGATCAGCCCTGGGATTTCTTTGGAAGGAATGATGCTAAAGCTGAAACTCCAGTACTCTGGCCACCTCATGAGAAGAGTTGACTCACTGGAAAAGACTCTGATGCTGGGAGGGATTGGGGGCAGGAGGAGAAGGGGACGACAGAGGATGAGATGGCTAGATGACATCACAGACTTGATGAACATGAGTCTGAGTGAACTCTGTGAGATGGTGATGGACAGGGAGGCCTGGCGTGCTGCAATTCATGGGGTCGCAAAGAGTTGAACACAGCTCAGCGACTGAACTGAACTGATAAACATATTCATTATTTTTTTGTGGATATAAGCCACAGATTCATTAGTGTATATTTAACAAATTTATCTTTTTCTCTGAAAATTTGTCATGTTAGGTTGATATAGAGGCCCTGTTCTAGTTTCCTGAGCCATACAGCAAATGGATGAATGGATAAAGACTAGTAGTACATATACTCAATGGAATATTACTCATCCATAAAAAGGAGTGAGTTTGAGCGAATCTAAAGAATTGATGCTTTTGAATTGTGGTGCTGGAGAAGACTCTTGAGAGTCCCTTGGACTGTAAGGAGATCCAACCAGTCCATTCTGAGGGAGATCAGTCCTGGGTGTTCTTTGGAAGGAATGATGCTAAAGCTGAAACTCAGTACTTTGGCCACCTCATGCAAAGTGTTGACTCATTGGAAAAGACTCTGATGCTGGAAGGGATTGAGGGCAGGAGGAGAAGGGGACAACAGAGGATTAGATAGCCTGATGGCATCATCGACTCAATGGACCTGAGTCTGAGTGAATTCCAGCAGTTGGTGATGGACAGGGAGGCCTGGCATGCTGGGATTCGTGGGGTCACAAAGAGTCAGACAGGACTGAATGACTGAACTGAACTGAACTGAAGGAGGTAGATGAACCTAGACAATGTTATGCAGGATAAAATAAGTCAGAACTAGAAAAAGAAATATTGTATACTAATGTATATATATGGAATCTAGAAAGATGGTATTGATGAATTTATTTGCAAGGCAGCAATGGAGAAACAGACATGGAGAGCAGACTTATGGACATGGGGGATGGGAGAAGAAGAGGGTGAGATGTATGGAGAGAGTAACATGGAAAGTTACATTACTGTATTGAAAATAGATAACAAATGGGAATTTGCTGTGTGACTCTGAGGACTCAAACAGGGGCTCTGTATCAACCTAGAGTGGTGGGATGGGGAGGAGATGGGAGGGAGGTTCAAGAGGGAGGGGATGTATGTATCCCTATGGCTGATTCATGTTGAAGTTTGACAGAAAACAAAATTCTGTAAAGCAATTATCCTTCAATAAAAAAATAAATTTAAAAAATTGTCATGTTAACTCACAGTCTGACATGAAATACCTCATCTATTCTTCATTACTTCTCAGAAATTATAGATAAGGATTTAAAAGTCATATCAAGCATATCAATAAATAACACCAAGGAAGTTCTTACTGTGTCAGCGCTATTACCAGTGCCTGACATGTATTATATCATTCATTGTCACCAGAATCTCATGAAGCAAATATTAGATTTACCTTAGTATTTGGAGATAAATCACTTGTGGTTTCTGGAATTCTTGGAAACTTTAGAGTCTCTTTTATTTTGTACTGACATGACTATTATTTTATCCAATTTACAAAAGAAACCTATGATTTAAATAGTTTATTATAAGGCTTTACATGGTGTATATAAAACATGGACACATGGAGAAGTGCAGTATCCTCTTTTAAAATTTCAGCTACCTTGAATATCAGCCTTCTCTTTCTAATATTAATTACATAACTTACAATATAACTATAATAATTCTTATAAATAACTAGCACAATATGAATTGAATTGCATTGTTCCAGTTTATATCATGTAGTAGCATTATGACATACTTAAGCAACAGCCATCTAGTCAAGGCTATGGTTTTTCCTGTGGTCATGTATTGATGTGAGAGTTGGACTGTGAAGAAGGCTGAGCGCCAAAGAATTGATGCTTTCGAACTGTGGTGTTGGAGAAGACTCTTGAGAGTCCCTTGGACTGCAAGGAGATCCAACCAGTCCATTCTGAAGGAGATCAAGCCTGGAATTTCTTTGGAAGGAATGATGCTAAAGCTGAAACTGCAGTACTATGGCCACCTCATGCGAAGAGTTGACTCGTTGGAAAAGACTCTGATGCTGGGAAGGATTGGGGGCAGGAGGAGAAGGGGATGACCAAGGATGAGATGGCTGGATGGCATCACAGTCTCGATGGAGGCGAGTCTGAGTGAACTCCAGTTGTTGGTGATGGATAGGGAGGCCTGGGGTGCTGCGATTCATGGGGTCGTAAAGAGTCGGACACGACTGAGTGACTGAACTGAACTGAAGCAACAGCTATTTCTTTCCTGTTATCCTCTTACTTTTAATATAAATTTGAATGTCAATTTTCTTTTAACAGTTACTTTATCACACAGAAATCATCATATTCTAGGCTTTATTCTTCTCTTCAGTCTTAATAGTTGACATCACTCCAATATTTCTATCATTAAATATATTAACATTAGTAAGAGAAATGTCTTCTTTAATACCCACTCTAAGTCTGATATTTTCAAGAGATGAGGTGGGATAACCAAGTTATCCTGAGGCTGACAGGATGAAAATGGACAACGTTCCTTATTTCCGTCATTCAAATGTACATGTCCCCTACGGGAACCAGACATGCCTTCTTCAACCTAGTTACATTGCTGCACATTTAGTCTTTATAGCAATCTTGTACACTAAGGATTAGCCTCTCAGCAGATTCAATGAGAAAATAGATGTCTTGAAAATTAAGTAGCTTGCATAAGCCCACGTAAATGTGTGTGTAGAAATCCAGGATTCAAACCCACCTTTGCTGATTCTGGAACCTGTACTTTACTGATATCTGTGTTCTGGTCATCCCTGCCCTGCTGAGCTGCTGTTTGCTGTTGACTTCTGCCTTTCTCTCTTAAGACCCCCCTTTCTCTCTCTCTCTTTCTCTCTCTCTTTCTCTCTCTCTCTCTCTCTCTCTCTCCCCATTCTAAACAAAAGAAGCAAAGTAAGCTACACAAGAAGAAACAAAGTCTTCTCTGAAATGGAAATTTCTGAAGGCTAAGTGTGATTTAAATTCAACAGCAGAAAGTTTCATTATTGTCAAGTATGAAGGGCCTATAAGAGTTCATTTTATAAATGGGAAAAAATGAGACAAAATGGGGAAGATTTTCCCTCAAAGTCTCACACCTAGTGAATGATAGAACTGAGCAGAGGATCTAGGTCTTCCGAGTCTTGTATTGAGACTGCTGCTGCTGCTGCTGCTGCTGAGTCGCTTCAGTCATGTCCGACTCTGTGCGACCCCATAGACGGCAGCCCACCAGGCTCCCTGGTCCCTGGGATTCTCCAGGCAAGAACACTGGAGTGGGTTGCCATTTCCTTTTCCAATGCATGAACGTGAAAAGTGAAAGTGAAGTCACTCAGTTGCACTATTGTTTCCCAAATTATGAGGATATTGGATGAGGCAGTTCTCAAGATGATTTTAGCTGTTACATGGCTGCACCATTAGATAGGAGTAGTAGCATAGTGAGAAAGTTATTCCCATTTCAATTCCTTACAATCTTTCTATGAAAAATTCTCAGTTTAATGCTAGTATGTCTTTTAACCTTCACTTAAACATTCCTTAACTCTTGCTTTCTGGTGTGAAAAACACAGTAATCCTTACCCCTTGAAAACTGTTGCAGCCCTTTATTAGGTGACTTGCCACATGAATGGAAATTGGTCTTGGCCCTCAGGTACTGGTAGGACATAAAAATGTTGCTCACAGTGTCTAAGATTGCATACCCAGTGCCATTAGCCTGGGTGTTATAGTCACAGTTTCTGTGAGTAAAACAACTAAATTCAGTTGACAGTAACCTATTTTAAGTCTTCAGATCCCATGAGCAGTTTTCACTGGCATCATGATGGTTGTGTTGAAATATTTAATCTCTGGTTATATCTGCTGATATTAAGTACTAATCAAGGCTGTGTTTTCCCCTTCTCTCCCTAGCATTCTGTTACTTTTGTTGGGCCATCAGAGAAGGGACAGGAAGGTGGTTTGGAAGTGATTTACATATCCCACTAACTTCTTCACATTAAATTATTTCCAATCAGGAGAATCCCCTCTGACCTTTATGAACATTCTTATTACAAACATGTAAAGCATTGATCACAATTAACAATTCAGCAGAAGTCACAATAGTGCATGACTCTTTCTAAAGGTCCCCACACATGATTTCCTGGTGGTTCAAACAGTAAAGCATCTGTTTATAATGTTGGAGACCCAGGTTCGATCCTTGCATCAGGAAGATTCCCTGGAGAAGGAAATGGCAACCCACTCCAGTACTCTTGCCAGCAAAATCCCATGGATGGAGGAGAGTGGTGGGCTACAGTCCATGGGGTCGCAAAGAGTCGGACACAACTGAGCAAGTTCACTTTATGCATAAGATGGCCTTCCCGGATAGCTCAGTTGGTGAAGAATCTGCCTGCAATGGGGGAGACCCTGGTTCAGTTCCTGGATTGGGAAGACCTGATGGAGAAGGGATAGGCTACCCACTCCAGTATTCTTGGGCTTCCCTTGTGGATCAGCTGATGACGAATCCACCTGCAATGCGGGAGACCTGGGTTCGATCTCTGGACTGGGAAGATCCCCTGAAGAAGGGAAAGGCTACCCACTCCATTATTCTGGCCTGTAGAAGTCCATGGACTGTACACAGAATCACAAAGAGATGGACACGAGTGAGTGACTTTCACTTTCATGCACAAGATGGCTTCAGTTTCTCTTCCCTGCTGTGACTCTTATCTCAAATCCACCAGTTAAATTTTAGTTCCTCCCAGCTGGCTCAGTGGTAAAGAGCCTTCCTGCCAGTGCAGGAGATGCAGAAGACACCGGTTTGATCCCTGTTTTAGGAAGATCCCCTATAGGAGGAAGTGGAAACCCACCCCAGTATTCTTACCTGGGAAATCCCATGGACAAAGGGGCAGATGGGCTAGATTCCTGGGGATCGCAAAGAGTCAGACACAAGAGCAGGCTCAGCGGTGACTCGGTGTCTGTAATCAATAGAACTGCACACTTTGAGTCCCTCCCTTTTCCTAGAATTCCTCACTGTACTCAGAATAAGGAGATTAAGGCCTTTGAATCCCCCTAAGAGACAAGGAGCTCCAGCTGCATCACTGATCATTACTCTTTGTAGACTATCTGAGGCCAAGGTGGACTAGAAGCAGGAGTTGAGGGCTTTGAAAAAGGGAGTGTCCTCAGCACCAGTCAGTTTGGTTTCCCATTTACTTTTGATTTGGGCCAACACGGCAGTGTCTTGTGGCTCAATCAGGAGTATCTCTGATGCTTTGAGTGGGGAGATCCTAGCGGCTTATGCTATCTATTCCAGACATAAAGACTACTTGATTTACCTATATTATCTTTTCTGGATGGAGCCATGGAGTTTTGCTCCTCTTGACTGGCTTAGTTTGTCCAGTGCATTCAGGCTATAAAACAATGTCCATATTCTTTCAGATTGGTTTTGATTTCATTGATACAAATAATACTTCTTAAGTTTTCACCTAGCTTTGCTATAGGACTGTGAGAATTTTCAAGACTGATAGTGATGACTGAAGAATTTGGGGGACAGTTTCTATATATCTTTGGGACAGTTTCTCATTCTCTGGTTAATTACAGTAATCAGTATTATAAAGACTATAGTTTTTTTCCCCATTTATAAAGACTATGTCAGTTTAATGTATAATATTTATATCCAAAACTTCAACATTTCCACCTGGAAGTCAGGAAAGGCTAGAAAATCACGCAATACAATGCGTCTTCCTTTGTCTTTTAAGAATCTTAGAGCCCTATCTTGAGTCTATGAATAGAGACTCTGAAGTATTTACCATCTATGTACCTATGTGTTGACATTTCAGTCTTATAAGTATGTCCTATATTCGCACTGTTCTTGATTCTAATGCTCTGATTCAAAAATTACAATTCTAAGAATAATTCTTGTTAAGCATCAAATGCTTTAATCAGGTGTACTTTATGAGCAATATACCGAGAAATAGATAGTTCCTCACTAATTCTCAAATACATTTTAGAATTTTTCCACCCTAATGAAACATGATTGGATGGCATCACCAACTGGATGAGCATGAATCTGAGCAAACTCTGGGAGTTGGTGATATACAGGGAAGCCTGGTGTGCTGCAGTCCATGAGGTTGCAAAGAGTCAGACATGACTGAACTACTCAGCTGAAGTGGCTGAAACTTCAGTAATGTTAGACTCTGGTTCTTTCCTTTGTTCACAGACATCTGTGCATGTGGGACCACACGCATTCACACTAAAGCTTCAAGCTTCACATTCAGGCAGGAATATTTATGGAGCTCAGCTAATCCCTCTTACCACTTCTGGACAGAAAATATTTTCCTCTGCAAGTGGATGAATTGAGTTGTTTTGCTTTTGTGAACAGCAACATACTGTTACAAACTTTTCCCGATGCAATTGCAGCAAAAATAATGCAGATTTATTTCCATAATGAGGTTCATTTTGCCTCCAATTAACAGATGAATCTGTTTATTATAGACATCATGAAAATTACTTTGTTGAAAAACTATCAGCATCAAAATCTTTCCTAAGTATCTTTGGATTGGTATAGATGACCTTAGAATGATGTTCCTTTCCCCTTGTCCATTCCAAAGTTATTTCAGGTCTTGACCACTATTCCTGTGGATTTTCAAACAGATTTTCTGGTCTTCCTATTTCCAAGTGGAAATGTTAAGGTTTTTAATACCAATATTATACTTTAAACTGATACAGTCTTCAAAGCAGTATCTGGTAAACAGTTTAATTAGTAAGACCCTGAAAAGCAATGAACACAAACCTGCCTCAAAATTGCCTTACAAATTGGTTGGGGAGCTGACTGTAAAGGTTAGAACTTGATTTTTCATCACATTTGATAGATTAATGAAAGAAAATTGCTTGTGCTAAGACGAAAAGAGATAAATTCTGTATGACCTCCAAAGTCCTGTTTTTTAAAACTTCTGGAACTCATATGGCTTATCTAAACCTTTCTCTTTATGTCAGGGTGTGAGATTATGTGCTTATTAACTTTATCTCATGCTCTCAAAGGAAAATAAAGACAAATAAATAAGGCTTAATGTCTATTTGATGTTTTCATTGATTTATAGTTGACTGCAATATCGTGCTTCAGGTATAGAGCAAAGTGATTCATTTATCTAACTATATATTCAGTCACTATGGAAAACAGTATGGAGGTCCCTTAAAAATCTGAAAATACAGTTATCATACAATCCAGCATTCACTCCTGGCTATTCATCTGGAAAAACAAAGACCCTAATTCTCAAAGATACATGCACCCCAACATTCATAGCAGCACTATTTACAATAGTCAAGACATGGGAAAAACTCAAATGCCCACTAGCAGATGATATATGTCGCATTTTATTAAGTTGATCATCAGCTAATGGACATTTGAGCTGTTTTCACGTCTCTCTGTTGTAAACAGTGCTGCTGTGAATGTTGGGGGTGCAGGTATATTTTCAAATTAGGGTCTTCATTTTTCCAAATAAATAACGAGGCATGGGAATGATGTTGAATCATATGGTAACTCTATTTTTAGATTTTTAAAGGACCTCCATACTATTTCTCATAGTGGCTGCAGCAATTTCCATTTCCGCTAACAGTATAGGAGAGTTCCCTTTACTCTACAGCTCTGAGTATTTATTATTTGCAGGCTTTTCATTATAGCCATTCTGACATGTGGTTTTTCCAGTAGTCATTATGGATGTGAGAGGTGGACAAAAAAGGAAGCTAAGTGCCAAAGAATTGATGCTTTTGAACTGTGGTGTTGGAGAAGACCCTTGCAAGTACCTTGAACAGAGCAAGGAGATCCAACCAGTCCATCCTGAAGAAAATCAGACCTGAATTTTCATTGGAAGGACTGATGCTAAAGCTGACACTCCAATACTGTGGCCACCTGATGTGAAGAGCTGACTCATTTGAAAAGATCCTGATGCTGGGAAAGACTGAAGATGGAAGGAAAAGGGAATGACAGAGGATGAGATGATTGGATGGCATCACCGACTTGATGGACATGAGTTTGAGTAAACTCGAGTTGGTGATGGACAGGAAGCCTGGTATGCTGCAGTCCATGGGGTCGCGAAGAGTTGGACATGACTGAGCAACTGAACGGAACTGAACTGGACTAACCCATGTGAAGTGATACCTTATTGTGGTTTTGATTTGCATTTCTCTATTAAGTAGTGATGTTAAGCATCTTTTCATATGTCTGTTGACCATCTAGGACTTCTTTGGAAAAATATCTGTTTAGGTCTTCTGCCTTTTTGACTGGATTGTTTATTTGATACCAAGTTATATGAGCTGTTTATATATAAGATATTAACTCCTATTGGTCACATCATCTGCAAATACGTTCTCCCATTCCATCGGTGTCTTTCTGTTTGGTTAACAGTTTCCTTTGCCGTGCAAAAACTTATAAATTTGACTAGGTGCCATTTACTTGTTCTTGCTTTCATTTCTTTTGCCTGGGGAGACTAATTTAAGAAAATATCACCATGATTTATCTCCATGATATCTTGCCTGTGTATTCTGCTAGGATTTTCATTATGTCGTATCTTAAGTTTGACCTTTAAACCATTTTGAGTTTACTTTTGTTTCTGAAAGTACAAATGAAGTTAGGAAGTATTCTAACTTCTTTGATTTACATGCAGCCGGTCCAGCTTTCCCAACATCACTTTTTGAAAAGACTGTCTTTTCTCCACTGCATAATCTTGCTAGGTAAAGTATCCTAGCAATCCTAGGTAAAGGCTGCAGATTTTTCCCTTTCAGGACTTTGAATGTATCATGATTCTCCCTTCTGGCCTGCAGTTTCTGTCATCAGCTGATAGCTTTATTGGGGTTCCCCTACAATTGATTTTGTTTTTCTCTTACTGTCTTTAAAAATCTTCTCTTTAACTTTTGCAGTTTTAATTATGATTTGTCTTGGTATGAGTCTGTTTGGATTCAACTTGTTTGGGATCCTCTGTGCTTCTGGTACCTGGATATTTGTTTTCTTATTTAGGTTTGGGAAGTTTTCAACCATGATTTCTTCAAATACATTTTTGAACACTTTTTTTTTCTCTCTTCTTCCCCTATCATGTGTAGTTTTCAGATTTTATTTTATCTTTTCATTTCAGTTCAGTTCAGTCTCTCGGTCATGTCTGACTCTTTGCAACCCCATAAACTGCAGCACACCAGGCCTCCCTGTCCATCACCAACTCCTGGAGTTCACTCAAACTCACATCCATCGAGTTGGTGATACCATCCAGCCATCTCTGCCATTCCCTTTTCCTCCTGCCCCCAATCCCTCCCAGCATCACAGTCTTTTCCAATGAGTCAACCCTTTGCATGAGGTGGCCAAAGTACTGGAGTTTCAGCTTTAGCATCATTCCTACCAAAGAAATCCCACGGCTGATCTCCTTCAGAATGGACTGGTTGGATCTCCTTGAAGTCCAAGGAACTCTCAAGAGTCTTCTCCAACACCACAGTTCAAAAAGATCAATTCTCTGGTGCTCAGCTTTCTTTATAGTCCAACTCTCACATCCATAATGACTACTGGAAAAACCATGGCTTTGACTAGACAGATCTTTGTTGGTAAAGTAATATCTCTGCTTTTTAATATGCTATCTAGGTTGGTCATAACTTTTCTTTCAATTGTCTTTTAATTTCATGGCTGCAGTCACCATCTGCAGTGGTTTTGGAGCCCAAACAATAAAGTCTGACACTGTTTCCACTCTTTCCCCATTTATTTCCATGAAGTGATGGGACCAGATGCCATGATCATCAGCTAACAGACATTGAACTAATGGCAATTGAACTAATTTTGATTGGTGCATCTTTATAGTTTCTTGTTCCTTATTATAGCATTCTGCAATTCTCTTGATAATCTTTCTTAATTGAGTTACCATTTTTACTACCTGCTTTTGAACTCAGGGTCTAGTAAACTAGTAAGCTCTTTTTCATGATTTGCTCTTTCAGGGGATTTCTCTGGTTCTTTGAATTCAGAGCACTTCTCTGCTTTGTCATTTTCTTAGCTTTCTATGTCGCTATATTTAGGAGAAACAGTTACCTGCTTTGGTCTGGAAGGGGTGCTGTTCTCTGGGAGTATCCCTGTGCAGACCATGTTTGTGCAAAGTTCTTGGTGCAGGGCTGGTTTGGACCCCCAGCTATGTGCCTCCTCAAGGTGAGCTAGCCCCTTCCCCTTGGAAGTCGGTGTGGCTGGTATTGAGTATCCACAGCTTCTGCTGATGTGGGGTGGGGTTTCCTCTCCACACCGTGGCTATTGCCACCCTGTCAGACATGGGGTCTGCTCCCCGATGAGGGTCAGGTTTGATCATGGTCTGAGCCCTCGAGTGTGCACCCTGCTGCACGCAGGCAGTTGCTAAAGCAAGTGAGGTAGGTGCGGTCACAGAGGACCTGGGTGCAGAGGACCACCCCCGTGCAGACCATGGCTCTGCTCGGAGGCCGTCCAAGGTTATGCTGTCCCCTCTGCCGTGTTCATCCCGGATCTAGCACAGGGCCATGGGGTGGGATAGGTGAGGGCTGGGGGTAGGGGTGTTGTGGCTGCTGGATTGAGGTTGCCAGGCTGCCACTGGAGATCGGGGGCCACCCCTGTGGCAGACTTTTCCCAGGACCCGTCTGCCCCCCAGTCTAGCACCACAGTGCCGCCTGGGGAGGCTGGGCTCTTCTGCTGGGAGAGGAGCCACTGTGCTCTCCCAAGAATGCTGACCACGGTCCTTGTGGCCCACCCCTGCTGCCCCCCCAGGCCCTCAGGGCTGTCTCTTCCTGTCTACGTGAGTCTTCCCCTAGTGCCTGGCTGCCTGCGATTCAGTACCTCCTTGCTGCATACTTTTGGGGTGCCACCTGGTCCACAGGCTGGCAAGGCCCCCCCGTGTCTACACTCACCATCCAGTGTGTGATCTAGCAGTGGCCAGGCACCCCGGTCTGTCTCTGGGCAGCTTGACTGAGTCTCTGCCCTGATCCCAGCTCCAGCTACACCATCAAGTGGGCGGGGCTGGGGTGTTCCACCCCTTCAGACGGCTACATTTGGAAAGATGGCAACTGACAACACAAGGCTCTCTCCACCCTGACTGTCAGCAAGGTGGCATGTGTGCCTCCTGGGGGAGCAGAGTCTAGGCTTCTCCAGCCTTCTTTCTATCTCATTGTCTCTCACCAGGCCAGGAGGACCATCTCCTGCATGCTGGACTCCAGAAGTGGGGTGCCCAGACTGGCTTGACCTTCTCACTCCCCAGGGTGATGGTCCACTTGTACGGACCTTATAGATCCATCCCAGTGATGTAGGTCCCTACCATTGGCCTTTTTTCCCCCTGACACTACTGAGCTGTCGGGAGATTTTTATTGCATGTTTAATTGTATAAGAATTCTTCTTTGTTTCCACATGTAGATGGATTTTTGATGTGTTTGTAGGGGAAGATGAGATCTACATCCTCTTACTCTGCCGTCTTGATCCAACTCCCTCTATTTGATTTTAAATACAATTCAAGAAGCATGATGAGGGGATGAACAAGAAAATAAAATGGTGAGCTAAAAAACCACAAACTGTAAAATATCTTTAATTCAACAGAAGGGGCACAAATCCAGCATTTTAATTAACGTGTATGTGTGTGTCTGTGTCAGTGTGTCTGTGTAACCCCATGGACTATAGCCCACCGGGCTCCTGTATCCATGGGATTTTCCAGGCAAGAATACTGGACTGGATTGCCATTTTCTTCTCCAGGGGATCTTCCTGACCCAGGGATCAACCCATGTCTCCCACATTGTAGGCAGACGCTTTAACACCTGAGCCAGCAGGGAAGCTCTAATGAACTATTAAGTAGCACATATTCAAAAAACGGACTGACTCATTGGAAAGCCCCTGATGCTGGGAAAGATTGAAGGCAGGAGGAAAAACGGGGATGACAGAGGATGAGGTGCTTAGATGGCATCAAAGACTGGATGGACATGAGTTTGAGTAAACTCCAGGAGTTGGTGATGGACAGGGAGGCCTGGCATGCTGCAGTCCAGAGGGCTGCAAAGAGTCAGACACGACTGAACTGAACTGAACTAAGCAAGTATTCATATGTCTAACCACCAGATAAATGACTCTACAGAAAATAATCAAAGGAGAAGCCTCACAATGATGCTGCACTTGGAAAGTCTTCTGTCTTTCACTCATTTATTCAAATGCTTGGTTTAAATAAACATAGCAAAGCATCCAATATATGTGTGTATCTGACTAGTAAGTATAGTAGCATATTGAACATATCAATAAATGGCCATATCCCTGATACTCTTCATTCTACTATATATGTTTAGCTGCAGCTATGCATCCTAAAGCTAGAAGACAAGTTCTTGTGTGTGTGTGTTTTACTTTTCTTGAATAGGGGGAAAATGTCAGTGTAATCTGTTAAATTCTGAGTCATTCATTTACTTTTTTTTTTTTTTTCATTTTATGCAAACCACACTCTTACTGGGGTTTTCCCGGTGGCTCAGCAGTAAAGAATCTGCCTGCTAATGCAGGAGATGGAAGTTCAATCCCTGGTCCAGGAAAATACCCTAGAGAAGAAAATGGCAACTGACTCCAGTATTATTACCCAGGAAATCTCATGAAGAGAGGAGCCTGGAAGTCTACAGTCCATAGATCACAAAGAGTCGGACACCACTGAAGCGACTTAGCACACAGTAACCTAGTGGGTGGACTACTCTGATCATCAAAGTGAATTAGAGATTCTGATCAGGAAGGAATGATGCTAAAGCTGAAATTCCAGTTTCAGCTGAAACTATTTGGCCACCTCATGCAAAGAGTTGACTCATTGGAAAAGACTCTGATGCTGGGAGGGATTGGGGGCAGGAGGAGAAGGGGACAACAGAAGATGAGATGGCTGGATGGCATCACAGACTCGATGGACATGAGTCTGAGTGAACTCCGGGAGTTGGTGATGGACAGGGAGGCCTGGCGTGCTACGATTTATGGGGTCGCAGAGAGTCGGACACGACTGAGCGACTGAACTGTGGGCAGAGAGACACAGCTACCTGCACCCCTCAGCCCAGACCACCGCACTGCCCAAACGTGATCCTTGACCATTTTGGACACAATGATTTCCCTGAAAGTCTAACAAAATGAGGTGTATTGGTGCCACCAAATGATTAGAACCTCTCCATTTGCTGGGCTAGATAGATGTGCCAATCTCCAATTTCTTTATAAAAGCAGTCTGGAGTAACCTCACCATCTCTCAAAAATACACTAAAAATCCCATGCTGACCACTGAGCATCTCCCAACCAACCACTCCCACCCTAGGGACCACACCCCATGTGGCGAGCTCTGATGGGCCACTTTGCAGTGAGGAAGGGCAGTGAGAATGGATCAAGAGCTTCGATCTGGATCATCTCCTTTTCACACATGTATTTATAAGAAGTGTTTCTTCATAATTCAAGTAGATAAGTATTCACTTGATGGCTATGGCCGGGCAGCAAGAGTCACTTGTTTTTGTTGTTCAGTCTCTAAGTTGTGTCTGACTCTTTGTGACCACAGGACTGCAGCACACCAGAGACTTCGCTGTTCTTCACTGTCTCCCAGAAATTGTTCAACCTCTTGTCCATTGAGTCAGTGATGCCATCTGACCATTTTATCCTCTGTCACTGCCTTCTCCTCCAGCTGTCAACTTTTCCCAACATCTGAGTCTTTTCCTGTGAGTCAACGCTTCACATCAGGTGCCCAAAGTATTGGAGCTTCAGCTTCAGCATCAGTCCTTCCAGTGAATATTCAGGGTATGCTGGTTTGATTGGATGATCTCCTTGCTGTCCAAGGGGCTCTCAAGAGTCTTCTCCAGCACCAAAATTCAAAAGCATCAATTCTTTGGTGCTCGAACTTCTTTGTGATCCAATTCTCACATTCATAGATGATGGACTTTGTCAGCAAAGTGATGTCTCTGCTTTAGAATACACTGTCTAGATTTGTCACAGATTTCCACCCAAGAAACAAGTGTCTTTTAATTCAGTGGCTAAAGTCACTGTCCACAGTGATTTTGCAGCCCATGACAGGAGCTTGAAGTTCATGCAATTTAGTATGCTAAGACTGATACTGGTAGATTATAAGAAGGCAATAACTCTGAGAAAACATGTGTTTCTGATAGTTCATTTATTCAAGCTTGTTAAAACAGTATTAGAATTTCCACAAAGTATAACCTTAAAAACCTGACACTTCTTTTCCATTAATGCAGTTTTTCACTACATGAAAGACTTGCCTATGTTTTTGACACTGAAAGAGTGGCAAACTCTTGTCAAAATCTTCATTAATTTTCAAAATGTAATAGTCATATATACCTGAAATTGCTTTCTTAAAATTTTAAAGTTTATTCAGTGTTATATCTGAGATGAGTGTCAATTATAAATATTTTAATTATAACATAGTTTATAAATTTAAGATCATGTTAATATCCTCGTTATGTGCAAAGTACTTAAATATGAAAGAGAGAAAGGGAAAGTAGGAAAAGAATTTGGAAAAACAGCATTCAGAAAGTTTTCAGATAAACAAAACTCATATACAAAGATGCTTATTATTAAACAGAATTTTATATTTTCCAGTTCTTAATAGACTACTGATATAAAGAGGAGAGAGAAATAAAATCCTTATATGCATAGATAGTATCACAGTTTGGTTACTATAATAAAACCTGAAATAACTAAATTTTACATTCCTGAAGATAGGATGAGTATGTAATTTTTATTTTGTTTGTAAAATAAGATTGGTTCGAAGACTAAAATATAATAATGAAAACATAAAATTTAACATTTTAATATTATTTTCAATGAAATAAGTAGCAGTATATGAATCCTAATTAATGCAAACACACCCTTTTAGTTATTAATATGATCAGTTTTTAGCAGAGTCAGCTAAATAAAGAGAGAGTGTTTGCTATTCAAACTTAAAATGTGTAACTTCTCTGGAAGCTAGGCTACTGTAAATTGGAGGGAAAAATAGATACATTTTTAACTTTGTTGATCCTTCAAAAGAAATAAATTAGAATTTCCTTTTAGAAATTAGAAATAGCTATTAGAATTAAAGAAAAGAGATTCTCTCATTGACATGAAAGTTAGATATTGTGAAGCCTCCCGAGGAATAATTCTGACTTCTTAAGTATATTGAAATTAAAATTAATCATACATTTTAACCAGGAAATCTCTCTCTTTCAGTTTCGCCTATAGTAATAAAAATACCAATGAAAAAGAATATATATGATTGAATAAAATAAATGATTTTATTAAATACATTTTATTTATTTATTAAATAAATGAATTCAATGAATGATTGAATAAAATATTAATTCTATGTAATATTTTCAGTAATTCCAAAAGATTGCTTACATCTACATCTTAATGTTTAGTAGAATATTAGCTAAAGAATAAGTATGGATGTATGGGAAGCCAGGTGGCACAGTGGTGAAGAACCTTCTGCCAGTGCAGGAGATTCAGGAGACTCAACTTGATCCTTGTGTGGGAAGATCCCCTGGAGAAGGAAATGGTTACCAACTCCAGTAGTCTTGCCTTCAAAACCCCATGGAAAGAGGAGCCTAGATTACAAAGAGTCAGACATGACTGAGCACAGTACATTTCACATAAGCTATTGTAGTGAAGTAGTTTTATAGACAGACATGTATACAAAATGTTTCATGCAAATACAGAGAAAATAGTTAAAGGATGCAGTCAGATTGATGACATCAGGTTTATATATATGAGATTGTAGAGGGTGAGGAAAAGAGTATATAAAATTAATTTACAAATATTTTAAAATATAATTATGATATATTGCATATAAGAAACTGTGTTTACTATATTACCTTGAGATTCCCTGAAATGGTAGCATTGGGCTTCCTGGCGACTCAGACTGTAAAAGGTAAACAATCCACCTGTAATGTAGGAGACGCAGGCTCCATCCTTGAGCTGGGATGATCCTTTGGTGGAGGAAACGGCAACCCACTCCAGTATTCTTGCCCGTGAAACCCCATGGACAGAGTCTAGTGGATGACAGTCCACAAGGTCACAAAGAGCCACATACGACTGAGTGACTGAGCACTAACGATGGCATCAATATTTATACAAAATTGAAATAGATATTACTATATGGCATGCAGTGTCTGTCATACTTACCCATAATTTTAGATAATGCATATTATACATTATAATACATGTAATACCTCGTATAATAATAATTTATATATAAAATAAGCAGTAATACCATACAAGTTAGCTCTATATAAATATGGTATATTCACGTACAGAATAATTAGAAATATGTTACTTCCTTGTGATAGAATTTCACTTTATTTTTTCAAACAACATACTCCGTGAATTTTCAAAGTAGAAATATATTCCCTTTCTAATAAAAATAGCTATTTCTTAGTTTCTTAATAACCCTAGAATAGAAATCTAAGTAAGTAGTTCTATTTTTACCATATGATTAAATTTCTAATTTATGTTAGATTTCTCGATTTGTGAAGACATAAAAATTCCACACTAAGTTTATCCTGTGATATGGCTCTAGCATGTATGTATGGATGTGTGATTACTATTTTCCTCAACAAGATGAATTTTTAAATTCTTCTTTTTCTACTTGCCTCTTTTTAACGATGTCTTGGCTGTGATTTTTCCAGTAGTCATGTACGGATGTGAGAGTTGGACTGTGAAGAAGGCTGAGCACCGAAGAATTGATGTTTTTGAACTGTGGTGTTGGAGAAGACTCTTGAGAGTCCCTTGGACTGCAAGGAGATCCAACCAGCCCATCCTAAAGGAGATCAGACCTGGGTGTTCTTTGGAAGACACCGGGGTCCAGCCCCCGCAGGATCCAGGGAAACCCGAAGGAGGAACGGCGTCGGCGATTGATTTAGAGAGGGAGAGAGACAGATAAGAATGTTGTAGATAAGAAAATAGAGGAGAGAAGAAAAGAGGCTGATGTTCCTTGGTTTATACAGAAAATCAATAAAGTCTCAAGACAAGAGACTTGCACCGTCTACGTGAGGCCGCAGGTGCCTTCCCAGTCTCCCGAGGGAGTGAAGGCACAGGGGCCTTACCGGTCAGGTCTTAGAAACCCAGGCAAATAAGTAGACACGGCGGATCTCTGTACTCCAGATGGGAACCAGCCTGAAAGAGAGAGTAAGAGGAAGAAAATGATTGACACGAGGAGATCAAGCTACTTTGACGAGCAAGATCCGTAGCTTTATTTTTAAACAGTACTTATATACCTTTTTGTACATAGAGGGAAATGGAAGATGCAAGGTCATACAGAATCAGCCCAACATTCCAGCAGTTTTGCCCTTATCGAAACCATGATTTTTTCTGCATACCTTTCCCACAAAAACTGTTGTGTTTAGTATCTTCTGGCCTTGGAGGCCTGTGAACATTGTATGACCCTCTTTTGATAAAGGCTGCTCAACCAAAAACTTATTTTCCCTTATAGTGTTTTTCTTTATATTTCTAATCTATGTCAGCCTCAGAAAGTGCCAAAAAGAGTTACGTTTTTCACAGAGCAAAGGTGCAGCGAGTTACAAGAAAGAGCCAATTAGCTCAAAAGTCTGATATGGTTAAATTCAAGGCTACACGTGTTTTTCTTGCATTCTCACTATGTTAACTAAAACATTCCCAGGTGCACAGTGGATAAGAGATATGGGAACTTAGCAACAAGCATTGGCCCAATAATGAAATCCTACACCAGCACTAGCACTACTCTAATAACTTTTAACTCTTTCAAGGCTCTATGTCTTAGGTTTTGCATGCTTTTCACAGTTGGGAGGCTGTAAATAATTGTATGCATAGCTGCAAGAGTTTGGGTATATGTGCCAAGCAAGCTAGAATGCTAACAGGGGGTTTGATTTGAGATATTCCTCTCATGTCCAGGAGACTTATTAGCTATAGCCCTAAGTTGATTTTCTTCAGAGAAAGGTGGTCAGGGTCAGCCCCCTGTTAATGTCAAAGGAGTTGGTGAAAGTCATGAAACAGTAAAACAGACAGATGCTGGTTTTGGGGTAGAATGCTCAAGAAAGCATAGGGAGCCCCTTGAGCTCTGAAGCCTTGCTTAACAGTTTTCTTCCACATGACCTTGTCATGGGTGGGATCTCCCGTGGCAGCTCCCGGCAGGAAGGAATGATGCTAAAGCTGAAACTCCAGTACTTTGGTCACCTCATGCGAAGAGTTCACTCATTGGAAAAGACTGATGCTGTGATTGGGGGCAGGAGGAGAAGAGGACGACAGAGGATGAGATGGCTGGATGGCATCACTGACTCGGTGGATGTGAGTCTGAGTGAACTCTGGGATTTGGTCATGGACAGGGAGGCCTGGCGTGCTGTGATTCATGGGGTCGCACAGAGTCGGACACGACTGAGCGACTGAACTGAACTGAACTGAATACTCCACTCTGTATATGTACCACAGCTTTCTTATCCATTCATCTGCTGATGGACATCTTGGTTGTTTCCATGTCCTGGCTATTATAAGCAGTGCTGTGATGAACATTGAGGTACACGTGTATCTTTCAATTCTGGTTTCCTCAGTGTGTATGCCCAGCAGTGGGATTGAAATTTTATAAGGAATCTCCATACTGTTCTCCATAGTGGCTGTGCTAATTTGCATTCCCACCAACAGTGTAAGAAGGTTCCCTTTTCTCCACATCCTCTCCAGCATTTTTTGCTTGTAGACTTTTGGATCGCTTCCATTCTGACTGGTGTGAAATGGTACCTCATTGTAGTCTTGATTTGCATTTCTCTGATAATGAATGATGTTGAACATCTTTTCATGTGTTTGTTAGCCATCCGTATGTCTTCTTTGGAGAACTGTCTATTTAGTTCTTTGGCCCATTTTTTGATTGGGTCATTTATTTTTCTGGAATTGAGCTGCATAAGTTGCTTGTATATTTTTGAAATTAGTTGTTTGTCAGTTGCTTCATTTTCTATTATTTTCTCCCATTCTGAAGGCTTTTTTTTTTCACTTTGTTTATAGTTTCCTTTGTTGTGCAGAAGCTTTTAATTTTAATTAGATCCCATTTGTTCATTTTTGCTTTTATTTCCAGTATTCTAGGAGGTGGATCATAGAGGATCCTGCTGTGGTTTTATGTCGGAGAGTGTTTTGCCTATATTTTCCTTTAGAAGTTTTATAGTTTCTGGTGTTACATTTAGATCTCTAATCCATTTTGAGTTCATTTTTGTGTATGGTGTTAGAAAGTGATCTAGTTTCATTCTTTTACAAGTGGTTGACCAGTTTTCCCAGCACCACTTGTTAGAGAGATTGTCTTTACTCCATTGTATATTCTTGCCTTCTTTGTCAAATATAAGGTGTCCATAGGTGTGTGGATTTATCTCTGGGCTTTCAATTTTGTTCCATTGATCTATATTTCTGTCTTTGTGCCAATACAATACTGTCTTGATGACTGTGGCTTTGTAGTAGAGTGTGAAGTCAGATAAGTTGATTCCTCCAGTTCCATTCTTCTTTCTCAAGATTGCTTTGGCTATTCGAGGCTTTTTGTATTTCCATACAAACTGTAAAATTATTTGTTCTAGCTCTGTGAAAATTACTGCTGGTAGCTTGATAGGGATTGCATTGAATCTGTAGATTGTTTTGGGTAGTATACTCATTTTAACTATATTGATTATTTTGATCCATGAACATGGTATATTTCTCCATCTATTAGTGTCCTCTTTGATTCTTTCATCAGTGTTTTATAGTTTTCTATATATAGGTCTTTAGTTTATTTGGGTAGATATATTCCTAAATATTTTATTCTTTTCGTTGCAATGTGAATGGAATTGTTTCCTTAATTTCTTTTTCTACTTTCTCATTATTAGTGTATAGGAATGCAAGGGGTTTCTGTGTGTTGATTTTATATCCTGCAACTTTACTATATTCATTGATTAGCTCTAGTAATTTTCTAGAGGAGTCTTTAGGGTTTTTATGAAGAGGATCATGTCATCTGCAAACAGTGAGTTTTCCTTCTTCTTTTCCAACTTGGATTCCTTTTATTTCTTTTTCTGCTCTGATTGCTGTGGCCAAAACTTCCAGAACTATGTTGAATAGTAGTGGTGAAAGTGGGCACCCTTGTCTTGTTCCTGACTTTAGGGGAAATGCTTTCAATTTTTCACCATTGAGGATAATATTTGCTGTGGGTTTGTCATATATAGATTTTATTATGTTGAGGTATGTTCCTTCTATTCCTGTTTTCTGGAGAGTTTTTATCATAAATGGATGTTGAATTTTGTCAAAGGCCTTCTCTGCATCTATTGAGATAATCGTATGGCTTTTATTTTTCAGTTAGTTAATGTGGTGAATTACATTGGCTGATTTGCAGATTGAAGAATCCTTGCATCTCTGGGATAAAGCCCACTTGGTCATGGTGTATGATCTTTTTAATGTGTTGAATGTGTTGTTGGATTCGGATTGCTAGAATTTTGTTGAGGATTTTTGCATCTATGTTCATCAGTGATATTGGCCTGTAGTTTTCTTTTTTGTGGCAACTTAGTCAGGTTTTGGTATTAGGGTGATAGTGGCCTCATAGAATGAGTTTGGGAGTTTACCTTCCTCTGCAATTTTCTGAAAGAGTTTGAGTAGGATAGGTGTTAGCTCTTCTCTAAATTTTTGGTGGAATTCAGCTGTGAAGCTGTCTCGACCTGGGCTTTTGTTTGCTGGAAGATTTCTGATTACAGTTTCAATTTCCATGCTGGTGATGGGTCTGTTAAGATTTTCTATTTCTTTCTGGTTCAGTTTTGGAAAGTTGTACTTTTCTAAGAATTTGTCTATTTCTTCCACGTTGTCCATTTTATTGGCATATAATTGCTGATAGTAATCTCATATGATCCTTTGTATTTCTATGTCGTCTGTTGTGATCTCTCCATTTTCATTTTTAATTTTATTGATTTGATTTTTCTCTGTCTGTTTCTTGATGAGTCTGGCTAATGGTTTGTCAATTTTATTTATCCTTTCAAAGAACCAGCTTTTTGCTTTGTTGATTTTTGCTATGGTCTCTTTTGTTTCTTTTGCATTTATTTCTGCCCTAATTTTTAAGATCTCTTTCCTTCTACTAACTATGGGGTTCTCCACTTCTTCCTTTTCTAGTTGCTTTAGGTGTAGAGTTAGGTTATTTATTTGACTTTTTTTCTTGTTTTTGAGGTATGCCTGTAATGCTATGAACTTTCCTCTTAGCACTGCTTTTATAGTGTCCAACAGGTTTTGGATTGTTGTGTTTTCATTTTCATTCATTTCTATGCATATTTTGATTTCTTTTTTATTTCTTCTGTGATTTGTTGGTTATTCAGAAGTGTATTATTCATCCTCCATATGTTGGAATTTTAAATAGTTTTTCTCCTGTAATTGAGATCTAATCTTAATGCATTATGGTCAGAAAAGATGCTTGGAATGATTTCGATTTTTTTGAATTTATCAAGGTTAGATTTATGGCCCAGGATGTGATCTGTCCTGGAGAGGCTTCCATGAGCACTTGAGAAAATGGTGAAATTCATTGTTTTGGGGTGAAATGTCCTATAGCTATCAATTAGGTCTAACTGGTCTATTGTATCATTTAAAGTTTGCATTTCTTTGTTAATTTTCTGTTTAGTTGATCTGTCCATAGGTGTGAGTGGGGTATTAAAGTCTTCTACTATTATTGTGTTATTGTTAATTTCCCCTTTCATGCTTGTTAGCATTTGTCTTACATATTGCGGTGCTCCTATGTTGGGGGCATATATATTTATAATTGTTATATCTTCTTCTTGGATTGATCCTTTGATCATTATGTAGTGGCTTTCTTTGTCTCTTTTCACAGCCTTTGTTTTAAAGTCTATTTTATCGGATAGAGAATTGCTACTCCTGCTTTCTTTTGGTCTCTATTTGCGTGGGATATCTTTTTCCAGCCCTTCACTTTCAGTCTGTATGTGTCCCTTGTTTTGAGGTGGGTCTCTTGTAGGCAGCATATATAGGGGTCTTGTTTTTGTATTCATTTAGTCCGTCTTTGCCTTTTGGTTGGGGCATTCAAACTGTTTATGTTTCAGGTAATTATTGATAAGTATGATCCCGTTGCCATTTATTTTATTGTTTTGGGTTCAGGTTTATACACCCTTTTTGTGTTTCCTGTCTAGAGAATATCCTTTAGAATTTGTTGGAGAGCTGGTTCGGTGGTGCTGAATTCTCTCAGCTTTGGCTTGTCTGGAAAACTTTTGACTTCTCCTTCACATTTGCATGAAATCCTTGCTGGGTACAGTAATCTGGGCTGTAGGTTATTTTCTTTCATCACTTTAAGTATGTCTTGCCATTCCCTCCTGGCCTGAAGAGTTTCTATTGAAAGATCTGCAGTTATCCTTATGGGAATCCTTGCGTGTTATTTGTTTTTCCCTTGCTGCTTTTAATATTTGTTCTTTGTGTCTGATTTTTGTTAATTTGATTAATATGTGTCTTGCGGTGTTTTGCCTTGGGTTGTCCTGTTTGGAACTCTCTGGGTTTCTTGGACTTGGGTGATTATTTCCTTCCCAATTTTAGGGAAGTTTTCAACTATTATCTCCTCAAGTATTTTCTCATGGTCTTTCTTTTTGTCTTCTTCTTCTGGGACTCCTATAATTTGAGTGTTGGAGTGTTTCATATCGTCCTGGAGGTCTCTGAGATTGTCCTCATTTCTTTTAATTCCTTTTTCTTTTTTCCTCTCTGATTGATTTATTTCTACCATTCTGTCTTCTGTTTCACTAATCTTATCATCTGCCTCCATTATTCTACTATTTGTTGCCTCTAGAGTGTTTCTGATCACATTTATTGCATTATTCACTATATATTGACTTTTTTATTTCTTCTAGGTCTTTGTTAAACCTTTCTTGCATATTCTCAATCCTTGTCTCCAGGCTATTTATCTATGATTCATTTTGATTTCAAGATTTTGGATCATTTTCACTATCAATATTGAGAATTCTTTCTCAGGTAGATTCCCTATCTCGTCCTCTTTTGTTTGGTTTTGTTGGGCATTTATCCTGTTCCTTTACAAGCTGGGTATTCCTCTGTCTCTTCATCTTGGTTATATTGATGCGTTTGGGGTGGCCTTTCTGTATTCTGGGAATTTGTAGAGTTCTCTTTATTATGAAGTTTCCTCACTGTGGGTGGGGTTGTATCAGTGGCTTGTCAAGGATTTTTGGTTAGGGAAGCTTGTGTCAGAGTTCTGGTGGATGGAGCTGGATTTCTTCTCCCTGGAGTGCACGGAAGTGTCCAGTAATGAGTTATGAGACATCAATGGTTTTGGAGTAATTTTGAGTTGCCTGTATATTGAAGCTCAGGGGTGTGTTCCTGTGTTGCTGGAGAATTTGCATGGTATGTCTTGCTGTGGAACTTGTTGGCCCTTGAGTAGTGCTTGGTTTCAGTGTAGGTATGGAGGCGTTTGATGAGCTCCTGTCGATTAATGTTCCCTGGATTCAGGAGTTCTCTGATGTTCTCAGGATTTGGACTTAAGCCTTCTGCTTCTAGTTTTCAGTTTTATTTTTACAGTAGCCTCAAGACTTTTCCATCTATACAGCACCGATGATAAAACATCTAGGTTAAAGATGAAAAGTTTCTCCACACTGAGGAACACCCAGAGAGGTTCACTGTTTCTGAAGACAATAATCTGTTTTTCTGGATGCCTGATGTCCTCTGCCAGCATTCAGAAGTTGTTTTGTGGCATTTACTCAGCGTTGAAATGTTCTTTTGATGAATTTGTGAGGGAGAAATTGGTCTCCCCGTCCTATTCCTCTGCCATCTTAGGACCACCCCTCTAATTTAAATAAGAAATATTAAATTTTAAAGTAGGGATTTGTTTTTCAACATGAAACTCTGACAACTATACACAGAATTTCACAGAAGTTAATACATATGTAATTTTTACTTTAAATATATATCATGAGGAAATTAAATGCATACATTGAGCACATTAACACTTTAGTATACACACAAAAATATGACATAATGTAATTATACGTTAACAAGACCTCTTTAATAGGCACTAAAATCTGACAGTAAGATAACTATTAAAGATTAATGAGTACTTTAATGTTTCTCTCTTAGTAGGGCATCCTTTATTGTTACGTTTTACCTTTTTGTTGTTCAGTCAGTCAGTGCTGTCTGACTCTTTGTGACCTAAGAGACTGAAGTATGAGGGCCTCCCCTATCCATCACCAACACCCAAGCTTCTCAAACTCATGTCCACTGAGTCAGTGATGCCATCCAACCATCTCGTCCTCTGTCGTCCCCTTCTCCTCCCACCTTCAATCTTTCCCAGCATCAAGATCTTATCTAATGAGTAAGCTCTTCTTATCAGGTGGCCAAAGAATTGGAGTTTCAGCTTCAGCATCAGCCTTTCCAATGAATATTCAGAACCGATTTCCTTTAGGGATGACTGGTTGGATCTCTTTGCAGTACAAGAAACTCTCAAGAGTCTTCTTCAACACCATAGTTCAAAAATATCAATTCTTTGGCACTCAGCCTTCATTATGGTCCAACTCTCACATCCACACATGACCACTGGAAAACCCATAGCTTTGAATATATGGACTCTGTTTGCAAAATAACATCTATGTTTATTAACATGCTGTCTATGTTGGTCATAGCTTTTCTTCCAAGGAGCAAGTATCTTCTAATTTCATGGCTGCAGACACCATCTACAGTGATTTTTGGAGGTTAGGAAAATAAAATCTGTCACAGTTTCCATTGTTTTGCCATCTATTTGCCATGAAGTAATGAGACTGGAGGCCCTAATCCTCATTATTTGAATGTTGAGTTTTAAGTCAGCTTTTTCACTCTCCTCTTTAACTTTCATCAAGAGGCTTTTTAGTTCCTCCTCACTTTCTGCCATAAAGGTGGTATCATCTGAGTATCTAAGATTATTGATATTTCTCCCAGAAATCCTGATTCCAGCTTGTGCTTCATCCAGCCCAGCATTTTACATGAGGTACTCTGCATATAAGTTAAATAAGGAGGGTGACAATATATAGCCTTGATGTAATCCTTTCCCAATATTGAACCAGTCCATTATTTCTTGTCTGGTTATAACTGTCGCTTCTTGACCTACATACAGGTTTCTCAGGAGGCAGATAAGGTGGTCTGTTATTCTTATCTCTTGAAGAATTTTCCATAGTTTTTTGTGAGCCACACAGTCAAAGGTTTTGGCATAGTCAATGAAACAGTAGATGCTTTTCTGAAACTCTTGCTTTTTCAATGATCCCACAGATGTTGGCAATTTGATCTCTGGTCCCTCTGACTTTTCTAAACTCAGCTCGCACATCTGGAATTTCACATACTGTTGAAGCCTAGTTGGAGTACGTTGAACATTTTTACTAGCGTGTGAGATGAGTGTAATTGTGTGGTAGTTTGAGCACTCTTTGGCATTGCCTTTCTTTGGGATTGGAATGAAAACTGACCTTTTCCAGTCTTGTGGCCACTGCTGGGTTTTCCAAATTTGTTGGCATATTGAGTGCAGCACTTTCACAGCATCATCTTTTAGGATTTAAAATAGCTCAACTGGAATTCTATCACCTCCACTAGCTTTCTTCATAGTGATGCTTCCTAAGGCCCACTTGACTTCACATTCCAGGATGTCTGGCTCTAAGTGAATGATCACACCATCATGGTTATCTGGGTCATTAATATCTTCTGTGTGTTTTTGCTACCTCTTCTTAATATGTTCTCTTCTGTTAGGTCCATACCATTTCTGTCCTTTATTATGCCCATCTTTGCATGAACTATTCCCTTGGTATCTCTAATTTTCTTGAAGAGCTCTCTTATCTTCCCATTCTATTTTTCCCTCTCTTTGCATTGATCACTTAGTAAAGCTTTCTTTCTCTCCTTGCTATTTTTGAAACCCTGCATTCAAATGTGTATAGCTTTCCTTTTCTCCTTTGCCTTTTACTTTTCTTCTTTTTCTCATCTATTTGTAAGGCTGCCTCAGACAACCACTTTGCCTTTTGGCATTTCTTTTTGTTGGGGATTGTTTTGATCACCATTTCCTGTACAATTTTACAAAACTCCATCCATAGTTCTTCAGGCACTGTGTCTATCATATCTAATCCCTTGGATCTATTTGTCAGACCCACTGTATAATCGTAAGATATTTGGTTTAGGTATACCTTACTTGAACCAAAAGTCAAAAACTAAAATCTTAATATCTCTGTGACATCCATTCCATCAAATGGAGTGATGATCCCACTGATATCAGAGCTTCACTATCAGGATGTCAGTCTCCCACAAATTATGTGTTCTCTTCCAAACCATGAGGCACACAAATAGCCTCTATATACTTCCTACCTCACCACTGTATGTAGACTTGTCTGGGCCCCGGTGGTAACCGCCACCCTACTTCTTACTAAAAACACCTACAAAATCTGAGTCAGCAGCACTGTCCAACAGAAATAAATCTAAAGTGTACTGCATATATAATTTTAGGTTTTCCAATTGTCACAATAAATATAAAAGCAAATTAAATTTATAAATATATTTTATTCAATCAATTTCAACACCAAACAATATAAAAATATTGAGATATTTTAATGAGACATTTATACATTGTTTTCATTTTTATTACGTCTTCATAGCCTAGTGTGTTTTACACTCACAGAACATCTCAGTTAGGACCCATCACATTTCAGAGGCTATAATTGACATTTATGTCTAGTGGCTGTCATACCAAAAGGGCAGACCGAGAGCTTTGCTCTCTCCACCTGGTAGTTAAGGCCCCATCTGTAGGGCTCTGCTCCTTGGGACTTCGAATCTTGAGTGAATAATACAGAGGAAAGCAGCTACTGAGCTGTGTTAAATCACGAGCTGTAGTGATAGCTGTCATGTGCTGTGTTTCTGGCTAGACTTTTCCACATTAAGGATGATTCTGTGGCTGTCTACCTTTGCTGCCTTTTAAACTTAAAACTTACTTTCCAAACCTGGTTTCTCCCCTTCCCTCTGTTTCTCTGAGTCTGATAGCCTTCCAAACTATACTACAGTTATATTTTGAGAGTAAGACAATGTCTGATAATGTTAGCTGAAGGTGAAACACTTCTACTCATTGCATAATAAACGTTTTCAATAAAAGTGAAAAAAACTAACCATGGCCAATGCTTGAACTTTATTCATAAATATTAGAGATATAACTGGGCAGAGACAAGCTCTTCATAATAAAACCTGTTTTGTAATAAAAGTTCTTCAAGGTTTTCAGTGTTAAATCGTATGCTGTGAAGTGCCATATATGCTCCGGGTTAGTGCTCAGGTCATTAACTGCAACTCCGGAACCACACGCATTCTTTCATGCATTCACTCTCTCTTTCATTCATTTTTCAGCAAATGTTTATAGAAATAGAAATGTCCAGGGCACACAGATATCATGATGAATAGCAACACAGTATAACTGATTCAAAAATTATTTTCCTAGAGGATTTCTGCTACTTTCACTTATGTAAATTGTCAGACCAATAGCAAACCTTTGCTACAAAGAAGGGTCCTATACTTTGAGAGAATAAAGCTTTAATGGTTTGTAGAAGAGGTCTAAATAGCCCTAGCATTTAAAGGATAAGAACTTTAATTTCTTAAGATATGAACAATACAGAGGGCTAAAAATGTAAAGAAGCTGAAAATCAGAGAAGATGATTTTGGAGCTAAGAATGGCCAGTTCAGTTGGAACATCGCAGTGTTAACAGTGGGCCAATGCTGTTGCCTGAGTGTGGGCCAACAGAGACTTTCTGAATTTTACTGATCCCCCACACTTTATCACCTTGCTTTCCATTTATTAGTGGGGCACTTTGCAAGATAAATAGCCTGAGAACTGGAAGCAGAACAATGCTAATTGGCCCATGTGGGATTAGACTTTTAACCTTGACCTCATAAGCAGAAACTCTAAGCAGCTAAGGCACCTAATTGAAACTGGCTCAAAGTAAAGATCATTGTCATCACCTTCTTATCCCTTTATTTAGGAAAAAAAAATACAAAGATGTGTTCTACTAACACTACTCTGTATAAAACATCACGTCTCATATTACTTTTATATGAAATGATTAGCATTTTAAAGATATGTGCCTAAAGAGATGCATATGGTTACATACATATATGTACATTCAACTTAGGACTCAAACCATTTGCTGTCACAATTTTAGAAAATTTTTACTTCACTTTGAGGACGTAAATGTTATGTGTCCTTCAGAGTTTAGGAATGTGCTTAACTAGTACAATTCTCCCTGCCAAATTACCCCAGTTAAAATAATACATTTTTGTTAATTCATGTTGAATAACAGATTTGCAAGATGAAATATAACTTCAGCCATTGTAGGAAACTTAAGAATTCTGCTGCAATTCATAAAACTTCACAGATAAAAGTAATAATTTATTCATCTGGTCTGTTTCTCCAGAAAAATAGTAAATATAGTTATTCATAATAGTTTATCTTAACTTTTCTATATAAACATACCTTCATAAAACAACTATTATGTTACAACTTATATTTGAAAGACACACACAAGTCTTGATTGTTATTAAACAATAAATCACAGTTCCTTAAGAAAAAGAAAAATGTTTGCCAGTTTATATTATGACACTTTAAAATATCATATGGAGGATAAAATAAGGAGAGTGCATTCTAAATTTTTCATATATTAGGTTATTAATGGTGAAATCAAGGCAAAAAAAGACAGAAATACATTCATGCACTAAATATGGTGAAGGGAACCAGTTAGATATCACATTACTCTGGGAAGTTTTCTCAAACAGCACTGGGTTTAAAATACAAAAACCTATTTATTTTATTTCATACAAAGGATAAAGTAAATAATTTGGAATCTAGATATTATTGATATAAAACAATTGTTAACTAAAGTATATGCATATTTTTGATGTGAAATTTATAAAATTTATAAAAATCTATAATAATTTTAATTAATGAAACATAAACTTTATCAAGATTGCTGGGAGAAATATCAATAACCTCAGATATGCAGATGACACCACCCTTACGACAGAAAGTGAAGAGGAACTCAAAAGCCTCTTTATGAAAGTGAAAGAGGACAGTGAAAAAGTTAGCTTAAATCTCAACGTTCAGAAAACGAAGATCATGGCATCTGGTCCCATCACTTCATGAGAAATAGATGGGGAAACAGTGGAAACAGTGTCAGACTTTATTTTTGGGGGCTCCAAAATCACTGCAGCTGGTGACTGCAGCCATGAAATTAAAAGACGCTTACTCCATGGAAGAAAAGTTATGACCAAACAAGATAGCATATTGAAAAAAAGAGACATTACTTTGGCAACAAAGGTCCATTTAGTCAAGGCTATGGTTTTTCCAGTGGAGATGTATAGGTGTGAGAGTTGGACTGTGAAGAAAGCTGAGTGCCAAAGAATTGAGGCTTTTGAACTGTGGTGTTGGAGAAGACTCTTGAGAGTCCCTTGGACCGTAAGGAGATCCAACCAGTCCATTCTAAAGGAGATCAGCCCTGGGATGTCTTTGGAGGGAATGATGCTAAAGCTGAAGCTCCAGTACTTTGGCCACCTCATGCAAAGAGTTCACTCATTGGAAAAGACTCTGAAGCTGGGAGGGATTGGAGGCAGGAGGAGAAGGGGACGACAGAGGATGAGATGGCTGGATGGCATCACGGACTCAATGGACGTGAGTCTGAGTGAACTTTTGGAGTTGGTGATGGACAGGGAAGCCTGGCATTCTGCGATTCATGGGGTCCCAAAGAGTTGGACAAGACTGAGTGACTGAACTGAACTCAAATTATATTTATAAGAATTATGGTAGGCCTTTCCCTAGTGGTTTTTTGAATGGAACACACTGTGTCAAAGTGATATTTATGGAGCTTTAAAAATTTTAGCTTTAGTTTTCCTTCAAGACTTTTCAACATGTTAGATAAAGTTTAGAGTTAAATTTATTTAAATGTGATATCTCTTCAGAAACTGTATTTTCAAAATTTGACTATATTTGTTTTAATTTTTTAAATTATTTTTATTATTTTATTTATCTATTATTTTACTTATATCTCAGCTGTTCATTAGAAGACAGAATTCAAATGATTCCTTTATTTAGCCATCATTTCTCTGCTTAAGATGGAGTCTGGAAATATTCTATGAAAAGTCTCTGCAGTTAGTCCTGAGGATGTCTAGAACTTGCTCAAACCTCTGCTTTCCAAATGATACTGAGTAACTTTTTTGTACTTAAATACCATTCTCATATCTGTATCTTATTTCAAGATGTATTTATTAAAATCTTTTCAGAAATGTATGCCTAATTCAATATCACAAATAATTTTTTCCCGAAGTTTTATACCTCTATATACAAGTTCTGTACATTCTATATACAAGTCCTTATGTTTAGGTTTACGATGCACTTTAATTTTTATTTCAGTTAGAAGTGTCGAAGTTCACACTTTTGTTTGAATGTGTGCTAAGTCAGTTCAGTCATGTTCAACTCTTTGCAACCCTTTGTACTGTATGTAGCCCAGCAGTCTCCTCTGTCCATGGGATTCTCCAGGCAAAATTACCGAAGTCAGTTGCCTTGACCTCCTCAGGGATCTTCCCCACCTGGGGATCGAACCCATGTCTCTTATGTCTCCTGCACTGGTGGTCTGGCTCTTTACCCCTAGCATCACCTGGGATGCCCCTTTATTTGTATGTGCATATCTAAATGTTCTAGTATAATTCATTGAAAAGACTCTACTTTACCCGATGAATTACCTTAGAAATTTTTTGAAAACTCTCTTGACCTTGTATGTGTTTGTCTATATCTGAAATCCTTAATCTATTCCAATGATCTATTTATTTATCCTTAAAACAATACTACACTCTCTAAATTTTTGTGACATTTTTGTAAGTCTTGATGGCACATAGTGTGAATCATTTGTCTTTGTTCCTTTTCAAAGTTGCTTGGCTTTCTAAGATCCTCTGTCTTTTCATAAAAATTTTAGAAGCAGTTCGTCAATTTTATAGAAACGAGCCTGCTGGGATTTTGATTGAGATTGCATTGTATCTGATCTATGAGCATAATATTTTTCTCCATTTATTTGGGTCTTTTATAATTTCTCTGAGCAATATTTTATAGTCTTCTATGTGGAGGTTATATTCATATTTCATTATATTCATGCCTAAGTACTTTGTATTTTTGATGTTCTTATAAATGGTCCTTCTAAAAATTTCAATTTCCAAATATTCATTTCTTGAAATGGAAATATGACTAATCTTTGCATATTGAATGTGAATCCTCAACCTTTCTAAATGTGCCTCTAAGTTGCAGGAGCATTTTGAGATTAAAGGACTTTCTAAATAGGTAACCATGCTGTTGGGAAATAGACAGAGTTTATTTCTTCTGTACAATTTGTATGGATTTATTTATTTCTGATCTATTGCCCTGCCTAGTACCTCCATTATAAGGTTACTAGAAATAATCAAGCAAGCTTCCTCTTCTAGTTCCTAAGCTTATAGAGAAGCGTCCAGTCTTTCATTTCTTAAGGATAATGTTAAAAGTAGGTTTTTACAGAGACAGCTTTCTAAATCTGAATATATTTTCTTCTAAATATTGGAGATTTTGAAAAATCATGAATGGTGACTAAATTATGTGGAAAGCCTTGCTTATTTATTAATATTATTATATGAATTCTATTTCATCCATTTATATAATAATTTCATTGTTTTTTAAATGTCAATGAGTTTTCCAACCTAAGGTGAAGTTGCTCAATCATGTCCGACTCTGCGACACTGTGGACTGTAACCTACCAGGCTCCTCCGTACATGGGATTCTCCAGGCAAGAATACTGGAGTAGGTTGCCATTTCCTTCTCCAGGGGATCTTCCCGACTCAGGGATCAAACTCACATCTCCCACACTGGAGGCAGAAGCTTTAACCTCTGAGCCACCAGGGAATTAGTCATAAGATATTATCTGCCTAATGTATTGTGGGATGAACTTGTTAAAGTTTTGGTGAGGACATTTGTCTTGAGGGATGTTAGTTAATAATTATATATATTTTTGTAATGTCTTTGAAAGGTTGTATTGTCAGGACAATGCTGTTATCATAAATTATTTTTCAGTGATCTTTTTAATTCTGTGGTGTAGTTTGCATAGAATTGGACTTCTTTCTTTCTTAAATGTTTCATAAACTTGTATTATGAGGCAGCTTGATATGAAGAGAGTTGTTGCTGTTTTTCTGGGAAAGTTTTAACAGATACAGAACCATCTGGTTATCTATCAGTTTTTAGTGAGTGTTGGCAGATTGTGTTTTCCTCAAAGACTTCAAATACATAGGCAATAATTGTTCATAATATTGGCTTACTATCTTAATATCTACAGGTTTTGCAATTTTCTTTCATTCTTTTCTGACATTGTTAAGCTTTGTTCTCTTCTCTCTCTCTTTTTTTTTTTTTTCATGATTAGCTTTCAGGATAAAATTTTTAAATGTCACTTTTCCTTTGAAAGAAGTAATTTTTATTTTATTGTTTTTCTCTATTTTATTGATTTTTATTTTCTTGAGTTTTTCTATTCTATGCAGGCATATATAATATTTATTTGCGTATTTACATATATAAGCATAATATTTTTCTTAATGGTTTGTTTAAATAGAAAATTGGGCCTTTATTTGAATCCTTATTTTCTAGCATGAACAATTTATGTTATAATGTTATCCTAAAACATGACTAACAGCATTTCCAAAATTTTGATGTTATATTTTCATTTCCAGTTGTTTTTTATAGCAATTTTTGATGATATTCTTTGTTCCATGGCTTATTTAAAATTTATACTTTATTCCCAAATATAAGGACAATTTTCCAATATCTTTCCATAATTGATTTCCAGTTTAATTCCATTGTGGCCAAAGAATAGAAGTGTTTTCCCAAATTTGAAACTTATAGAGGCTTTTTAATGTAAAATATTGTCCACTTTAGAGAGATCTGTCACCGAAAATAATGTATATTTTATTTATGCATCTTTTATAAGTATATCAATTAGCTCATTAGTTATAAAGTTCTTCAGATCTTCTATAGCCTTACTGAATTTTTACTTGTTATAATAATCCTGATTGCAGTGCAGCAAAATCCAAATATATTTTTAAATTTGCCTATCTCTTCTTTCATTTCTTTTGTATCCCTCTTAGTAAATAAATATTTATTTATTTATAGTTATTTAATTAATATTTATTATTTTTCTTCTTTCACTTCTATCAGATTCTACATATTGAAATTACTTATTTCCCCAAATATTTAAGATTGTATGTCCTCCTAATGAATAAAAATGATTATTGCAATGAAATTGCTTTGAACTTTGGCATATTGTTTTTTGTCCAGTTTGAGAATGGGCTTTATATTGTACACTGCAAATCAAACAACAATTCCTTGTTTAAGACTCTCCGTTATGTCTTCTTCTGTGGAAGTCTGCCATATACTTAAAAGTTAGAAGAAAGGGCCAAAAGTAACAGACATAACCCATCATCTTCATCTCATAAAAGTGATGCAAATGTGTTTCTCTTAGGTCTGCACTAAGATGTTATCATTCATCATATAGTTATGGAGACTGTACCTTAAAAATAATGCAGAAAATAGCTCATTAGACTTCTGTTGGCATGAGCATAAAACTAACATACTAAAGTGGCTCGATTTTTAATTTTTACTTCCAACTTTAAAGAGGAATACAAGAGTTGAATGTGGACATTTACATGAATTTTAAAGATCAGTATATATATTTAAAAAAAAATTAATAGTATAAACCAGAAGCAAAAAAAAAAAAGGGAGGGGTGCAGAAATGATGGCCCTTGGAGAATTCCAGTATCTTAAAGCAAATGGTAAGTGTGAATGTAAAATAAACATCTTCACTTTTACTCTTCTTTTATCACAGTGGTAATCTCCTGACCACACAATAAGAAGTATATACTTGTTAAGTGATTATATAGTATGCCTCCCACTCAACCTCATTACCATTAAGTGACCTTTGCTGATGTTCCAGTTTTAAAAGAAATTAAGGCAACAGATTCAGACACCCCTGTTTTGTCCCCAGGATGACTCTCTTAATTAGTGAGACATTAAATTAACCATTGTGTATCTATTTTACTTCAAAAATCACTCTGAATTTTATCTTATTTTTTTAAAATTATTTGCCTGTGCATTTGTTCATTGTTTTTTTTTTTTTTGAGTATGTGAAGACCATAACAATTCTCTATTTTTTAAGAAATAATATTTATATACAATTAAATAGGAAATTAATTTTATTTTTATTTTGCATTCTTCTCTGAAAAGTGAAAATATAGAATCTTATTTTTAATTATATTAAATTATATTTGAAATTTTCTTTGGAGATTGAAGAGCATACAAAATTAATTGCAAAAAGCTTGTGTTAATACAAACATATATTCGTATAGTCACTAATCACAGGTGTTCCAGTTTAAATGAACATATAATGATTATGTCATGTCTTATAATGCATAACTTTCCTGTAGTTAATAATGAAGTCATAAGGCAAAAAATAAATATTTTATGGAGAAACCAATCATCCTGAACCAATGTGATTTTATATCTTTGAGTTTGTAGTCTTATATACCTACTAAAAACTATCTCATCAGCTTTACTCCCCATTGTAATAACAATACTAATCCATACATGTATGAATTATTAACAGATCATTAATACTATATAACCTTTTAAATTATTCTAATGAACATGTTATAAGTGTTATTACTTCTACTTTTAAGAAAAGAATTGAAACATAAGGTAGTTAAGTAATGGCCCCTACTATGCCTTCCTTCTTGGAGAGGGCAATGGCACCCCACTCCAGTACTCCTGCCTGGAAAATCCCATGGATGGAGGAGCCTGGTCAGCTGCAGTCCATGGGGTCACTAAGAGTCGGACACGACTGAGAGACTTCACTTTCATGTATTGGAGAAGGAAATGGCAACCCACTCCAGTGTTCTTGCCTGGAGAATCCCAGGGACGGGGGATTCCCAGGCTATGGGATCACACAGAGTGGGCTGCCGTCTATGGGGTCACACAGAGTCAGACACGACTGAAGCGACTTAGCAGCAGCAGCAGCAGCAACCATTATGTTAAGCGTTTGAAATTTAAGTCTGAATCATGCAGGTGTTGCTCCTGAAATGGAAAGTGGATAAACGTGCTTGACAAAGTGAAAAGATCCTTAGTATTCTGTTTCACTAGGTAGTTCTTCAAAGATGTTTTAACCTATCATTTTTAATTCTCAAGTTTATTCACAAGTATTAAGAAAACTGATTTGTAGAAAATGCTTGTGAGATTTTACAGAAGTTTTGCACTCATATTTAATTGTTAGTATAGTACTCATGAAGCAGTTCAGGAAAAGTACGAGTGAAAAGCAGACACTCTGCAGCCAAATCTTCTGGGCGGGAATCTCAGTCATTCTTTCAAGTGATGTTGGATTCTGAGTCTTGTTTTGCCATGATTCAGGAATGAATAATGGTAGTAGGTTTTATGAGACTACAAATAGTTTGACTATGCCTGGCTTTTCCTACACATTGAGAAAACAAAGTGTATCCTGTCTCCAAAACATCCTCCTCCTATATTCCCTTTTATATTAATGATGACCTTCTTTGTCCAGTCACTTGGGCTGCCTTGAGCACTTTCAGCTGTCTTTTAGCCATCAGTCCTCTGTTTAGCAGTCAGTCATCAGATGTAGATGATACTACTTTGTATATTTCTCTAAAACAGAATCCCTACTTTATTTTGCCATGACCATTCATGTAGTATGGATCCCTGTCACTTTTAATTGAGCAATTTATTTAAACTAACTGATTAGTAAACATTTGGTTAACATTCCAGATGTTGAAGCTGGTTTTAGAAAAGGAAGAGGAAGCAGACATCAAATTGCCAACATCTGCTGGATCCTGGAAAAAGCAAGAGAGTTCCAGAAAAACATCTACTTCTGCTGTACTGACTATGCCAAAGCCTTTGACTGTGTGGATCAAAATAAGTTATGGAAAATTCTGAAAGAGATGGGAATACCAGACCACTTGACCTGCCTCTTGAGAAATCTGTATGCAGGTCAGGAAGCAACAGTTAGAACTGGACATGGAACAACAGACTGGTGCCAAATAGGAAAAGGAGTATGTCAAGGCTGTATATTGTCACCCTGCTTATTTAACTTATATGCAGAGGGCATCATGAGAAATACTGGGCTGGAAGAAGCACAAGGTGGAATCAAGATTTCCGGGAGAAATATCAATAACCTCAGATATACAGACGACATCACCATTATGGCAGAAAGTAAAGAGGAATTAAAAGCCTCTTGATGAAAGTGAAAGTGGAGAGTGAAAAAGTTGGCTTAAAGCTCCACATTCACAAAATGAAGATCATGGCAAATAGATGGGAAAACAGTGGAAACAGTATCAGACTTTTCTGGGGGGCTCCAAAATAACAGCAGATGGTGACTATAGCCATGAAATTAAAAGACACTTACTCCTTGGAAGGAAAGTTATGACTAACCTAGATAGCATATTGAAAAGCAGAAATATTACTCTGCCAACTAAGGTCTGTCTAGTCAAGGCTATGGTTTTCCAGTAGTCATGTATGGATGTGAGAGTTGGACTGTGAAGAAGGCTGAGCACCAAAGAATTGATGCTTTTGAACTGTGGTGTTGGAGAAGACTCTTGAGAGTCCCTTGGACTGCAAGAAGATCCAAACAGTCCATCCTAAAGATCAGTCCTGGGTGTTCATTGGAAAGACTGATTTTGAAGCTGAAACTCCAGTACTTTAACCACCTCATGCGAAGAGTTGACTCATTGGAAAAGATCCTAATGGTGAGAGGGATTGGGGGCAGGAGAAGGGAATGACATAGGATGAGACGGTTGGATGACATCACCAACTCGATGCACATGAGTTTGGGTGATCTCTGGGAGTTGGTGATGAACAGGGAGGCCTGGAGTGCTGTGATTCATGGGGTTGCAAAGAGTTGGACATGACTGAGCGACTGAACTGAATGAACTGAAAAACATAATCTCTAGGATTATATGGGAAAGGAAGACTTTGAAACTACCATTTCTACTCTTTTGGAGCTTAATATTATGTAAAGTTGGAGAGACTTGAGATGAATATTTGAAGTTACAAATACATACTGTTTTTAATCTTTTTTTTTTTTTTTGGCTGTGCTGGGTCTTCACTGCTTTGTGTCGGCTTTCTCTAGTTATGGTGAGTGGGGTCAAATTTTCTGTTGCAGTGCACAGGCTTCTCACGTGGTGGCCTCTTCGGTGGAGCAGCACAGGGTCCTGGGCACCCAGCCTCCAGCAGATCTGGCACACGAGCTTGACTGCCTCACTGTATGTAGGATCTTCTTGGGCCAGAGATGGAACTCATACATGTGTGTCCTGCATTGTCAGACAAATTCCTAACCACTGAATCACCAGGGTAGCCCACAAATAACACTGCTTCCAAAGTAAACGTCAATGTTTTGCCACGTTATATTTCATAAGACATATATGATTAACTGACAAATGGACAAAATAGACCATAATTAGCACAGGAGTCTTGGAAATCAGAGATAACCATTGATTAAAAGTTTTTAGGCATGCTTACAAGGGGGCTCAGATGGTAAAGCGTGTCTGCTTGCAATGTGGGAGACCTGGGTTCGATTCCTAGGTCGGGAAGATACCCTGGAGAAGGAAATGCAATCCACTCCAGCACTCTTGCCTGGAAAATTCCATGGACGGAGGAGCCTGATAGGCTACAGTCCATGGAGTTGCAAAGAGACGGACACAATTGAGTGACTTCACTTCACTTTTACTATATAAGTTAGAGGAAATCAGATTTGGTTATATTTTGACCAGCCAGGTAAAGTTAGTGTGTTATTACTAACTAAGAACTAAGTAAGTCACATTGTCTAGTATATTTAACACTTAGATTTTCCTGATATCTTCTCTTGGGCTTCCCTGTTAGCTTGGACAGTAAAGCGTCTGCCTGCAATGCGGGAGAACCAGGTTTGATCCCTGGGTCGGGAAGATCCCCTGGAGAAGGAAATGGCAACCCACTCCAGTATTCATGCCTGGGAAATCCCATGGGCCGAGGAGCCTGGCGGGCTACAGTCCATGGGTCGCAGAGTCGGACACGACTGAGCGACTTCTGTTTCTCTTCTCTTCCCTCATCTTTAGGCAAGGAGGGCTTCTGTTCTTTGGCTTTAGTATTTTTTGTGTCCCCTGAAGCAGTTCCTAGGACATACCCAGAGCTTCAGCAGCTGATGAATGAAGCAGCCTCCAAACTCTGCCTCAGTCAGGGGCTCAGGATGATGGATGGCACCAGAAGTTATGTGAAACCCTCTGTTTGTCCTCCATGTAAACATGTTTCAGATAAAGAAGTTTGATTTAAATATTTGAAATACATATTTTGTGGACCTGATAAGTTAACTAAATAGATCTGAAACTTAAAAATGTATACACTGGAGAAGAGAGTGCTAGAGATTCTCTTGATGGCTGATTCAGTTCCATGATTGAGCAAAATCAGGGCACCTGTTTAGAAGTGTTATGTCACAGAAGTTTTCTCTCGCTTCCCAGGCACTGTTGGCCATTCCCTCTTACATGCTACAGCTATACCTTAAATACCTCTAGCTTTCAGTCTTGACACTAAATAGTATGTATTTGTTAATATGCCTACCTTCTCAATTAAGAAAAAGGTTGTAAAGGCAGCAGCATGTTTGTTTTTCTTGATTTATTGATATAATTGACGTATGTGCCTATGTGCTAAGTCACTCCAGGCATGTCCGACTCTTTGTGACCCCCATGGACTGTAGCCCACCGGGCTCCTCTGTCCATGGGGTTCTCCAGGCAAGAACCTTAGAGTGGGTTGCATGCCCTCCTCTAGGGAATCTTGCCAGCCCAGAGATCGAACCCCCATCTTTTATGTCTTCTGTACTGACAGGCAGGTTCTTTACTGCTGAGCTCCCAATTAAGAAAACCGGTTCTAAAGACAGCAATATGCTTGTTTTTCTTTTTGTTTTATTAAGATATAATTGACATACAACACTGTAAAATTTTAAGGTATAGAGCATGATGAGTTGACTTACATACATCATTAAATGATTGCCACAGTACGTTTAGTGAACATCCATCATCTCATATAGATATAAAATAACATGTCTTATATAGATACAAAATAATAGAAAAATTTGCTCCCTTGTGATGAAACCGTTAGGATTTACCCTCAACAATTTTCATATATAATATTCAGCAATGTTAGTTATATTGAATATTTACCATGTTGTACATTACATCTCTAGTTATTTAAAATATGCATAACATATTTATCTTATACTGGAAGTTTACAACTATTGACTATCTGTTGGTTTTGGTTTTAATTTAGTACCAGGTAAATGCATTAATAATCACTCTTACAAAAGAGTTTTGACCACATATCTTTACATTATTCGTCATTAAATTAGTTGTTGTGTCTAGGTGACAACATTGAAGAAAAAGCTTTCTTTTTTTTTTTTTTTGAACTGGACTGATATTTTTCTTTACTGAATTGAATAGATATGTGTGTATTTGCTAGATATAGCACTATTTTAAATAATAGCTATACTAAGCTGGCTTCAACTGATAGCTGTTTTCCATGTCCTATAGGCATTTTGATTGATTTTTACAATTCATGGGTTCTTTAAACTTGCCTGAACACAATTCTTTCTCTACACACATCAAAGAACACACACTGTATTTCATTATCTCAATTGATCGTTTTAACTTCTAATCTTCATGGAAGGGTTCCATCACTTCCCTGACTCCTTAAGTATTTTACTTTTGTTAGTCCAACCCTCTTTTGCTCATTTACTTTTGAAACCAAAATATTTCAAATGCTAAATTTGAAGACAGGAAACCTATATGTGATTTTTTTCATTCTATTTCTAGTTTGCCTCTAGACTTCACTGATGCTTCTGCCTGAATGAGGATTTTGACAGTCCAGAAATTGTATACTCCCAATTCCTGTAGGCAGTTTATGATAAACTTAGCAAACATGTAATGTCCTTAATATTTTGAAGTACTTGATGATTTAAGTGCCAATTTCAGAATGCTGGTTTCAGACTTCTCCATATCTCATATGTTATTAAAGGCACAGAGAAAATGAAAGTAATCCTGCCACAAAAGAAAACATGGTACTTTGTGGTAAAGATTCTTTAAACATTATTTTGAAATAATTTCAGATGTACAAGAAATTTACAAAAACAATAAAAATAATTCTCATTAACCATTCACCCATATTCCCCAAAGATAAGCATTTCATTTCAGTTCAGTTCAGTCATTCAATCCTCTCCGACTCTTTGTGACCCCATGGACTGCAGCACGCCAGGCCTCCCTGTCCATCACCAACTCCCAGAGTCCACACAAAACCTGTCCATTGAGTCGGTGATGCCATCCAACCATCTCATCCTCTGCCGTCCCCTTCTCCTCCTGCCCCCAGTCCCTCTCAGCATCAGGGTCTTTTCCAATGAGTAAGCTCTTCCCATCAGATGGCCAAAGTATTGCAGTTTCAGCTCCAGCATCAGTCCTTCCAAAGAACACCCAGGACTGATCTCCTTTAGGATGGACTGGTCGGATCTCCTTGTAGTTCAAGGGATTCTCAAGAGTCTTCTCCAACAACACAGTTCAAAAACATCAATTCTTTGGCACTCAGCTTTCTTTATAGTCCAACCCTCATTCATACATGACTACTGGAAAAACCATAACCTTGAATAGATTGACCTTTGTGGACAAAGTAATGTCTTTGTTTTTATGTGCAGCTTTTTAAAAATTATTTATTTATTTATTTATTTATTTATTTCACTTTAAGAGACACAGATGTATACAACAGTCTTTTGGACTCTGTTTTTTAATATGCTGTCTAGGTTGGTCATAACTTTCCTTCCAAGGAGTAAGCATCTTTTACTTTCATAGCTGCAGTCCCCATATGCAGTCATTTTGGAGCCCAAAAAGATAAAGTCAGCCATTTCACCAAGTGGCATTTGTTATATCATTTGTTTTATATATATATATATTTTTTTTCTGAACCTCTTTGAAAATAAGTTGCCGAAATAATACAATTTACCCTTAAATAAGTAAATATGTATTTCCTAAAAGTAGACACTCTTAGTGTGCCAGTCACAGCTGCTGCATCCAAGGAGTGGTAGCTGCGTGGCCACAGGAGGGCCTGGAGGAGCTATCCCACATTGAAGGTCAGGAAGGGTGGCATTGAGGAGATACCCCTCATCGAAGGTAAGGAGCAGTGGCTGTGCTTTACTGGAACAGCCGTGAAGAGATACCCCATGTCCAAAGTAAGAGAAACCTAAGTAAAATTGTAGGTGTTGCAAGAGGGTATCAGAGGGCAGACACACTGAAACCATACTCACAGAAAACTAGTCAATCTAATCACACTAGGACCACAGCCTTATCTAACTCAATAAAACTAAGTCATGCCCACGGGGCAACCCAAGATGGGCAGGTCATGGTGGAGAGGTCTGACAGAATGTGGTCCACTGGAGAAGGGAATGGAAAACCACTTCAGTATTTTTGACTTGAGAACCCTATGAACACTATGAAAAGGCAAAATGATAGGACACTGAAAGAGGAACTCCCCAAGTCGATAGGTGCCCAATATGCTACTGGAGATCAGTGGAGAAATAACTCCAGAAAGAATGAAGGGATGGAGCCAAAGCAAAAACAATACCCAGCTGTGGATGTGACTGGTGATAGAAGCAAGATCCAATGCTGTAAAGAGCAATATTGCATAGGATCCTAGAATGTCAGGTCCATGAATCAAGGCAAATTGGAAGTGATCAGACAAGAGATAGCAAGAGTGAACGCTGACATTCTAGGAATCAGCGAACTAAAATGGACTGGAATGGGTGAATTTAACTCAGATGACCATTATATCTACTACTGCAGGCAGGAATCCCTCAGAAGAAATGGAGTAGCCATCATGGTCAACAAAAGAGTCCAAAATGCAGTACCTGGATGCAATCTCAAAAACAACAGAATGATTTCTGTTCATCTCCAAGGCAAACCATTCAATATCACAGTAATCCAAGTCTATGCCCCAACCAATAATGCTGAAGAAGTTGAAGTTGAAAGGTTCTATGAAGACCTCCAAGACCTTTTAGAATTAACACCCCAAAAAGATGTCCTTTCATTATAGAGGACTGGAATGCTAAAGTAGGAAGCCAAGAAACACCTGGAGTAACAGGCAAATTTGGCCTTGAAATGCAGAATGAAGCAGGGCAAAGACTAATAGAGTTTTGCCAAGAAAATACACTGGTCATAGCAAACACCCTCTTCCAACAACACAAGAGAAGACTCTACACATGGACATCACCAGATGGTCAACACCGAATCAGATTGATTATATTTTTTGCAGCCAAAGATGGAGAAGCTCTATACAGTCAACAAAAACAAGACCAGGAGCTGACTGTGGCTAGGATCATGAACTCCTTATTGCCGAATTCAGACTCAAATTGAAGAAAGTAAGGAAAACCGCTAGTTCATTCAGGTATGACCTAAATCAAATCCCTTATGATTATACAGTGGAAGTGAGAAATAGATTTAAGGGCCTAGATCTGATAGGTAGAGTGCCTGATGAACTATGGAATGAGGTTCATGACATTGTATGGGAGACTGGGATCAAGACTATCCCCATGGAAAAGAAATGCAAAAAAGGAAAATGGCTGTCTGGGGAGGCCTCACAAATAGCTGTGAAAACAAGAGAAGTGAAAAGCAAAGGAGAAAAGGAAAGATATAAGCATCTGAATGCAGAGTTACAAAGAATAGCAAGAAGAGATAAGAAAGCCTTCTTCAGCGATCAATGCAAAGAAATAGAGGAAAGGGAAAAAAAAAAAAAAAACAGAATGGGGAAGACTAGAGATATCTTCAAGAAAGTTAGAGATACCAGGGAACATTTCATGCAAAGATGGGTTCGATGAAGGACCGAAATGGTCTGGACCTAACAGAAGCAGAAGATATTAAGAAGAGGTGGCAAGAATACACAGAAGAACTGTACAAAAAGATCTTCACGACCTAGATAATCACGATGGTGTAATCACTCATCTAGAACCAGACATCCTGGAATGTGAAGTCAAGTGGGCCTTAGAAAGCATCACTACAAACAAAGCTAGTGGAGGTGATGGAATGCCAGTTGAGCTGTTTCAAATTTTGAAAGATGATACTGTGACAGTGCTGCACTCAGTTTGCCAGTGAAGAACCTAAGCCACCCAGTTTTGTTAAAAAAAAGACTCCATTTTAGAATTCTAAGGAAAGAGTCTTTGGAAATCTCCTGACCTCACTCCACCACCTGTGAGCCAATCAGATCCCAGATCAGGATCTCCCGACTTTACGTTCAGGACTTATGACCTGCCCAGGAAATTTGAATCAAGCCCGGGAAATGGGAACCAATCAGAACCCGTGGCCTGGGAAATGAAAACCAATCAGAACCCAACACCTAACCCTTTCACAGAAGGTAACATTTTTCGTGCGAGAATACCCTATACAAGCAATGAAACCCAGAGTTCGAGGCTCCTCCCTATAGCTGTTGCATCGGTAATGGTGGGAGCCCCAGCTCGAGCTTGGTGATAAACACTCTCTTGCTTTTGCATCAGATGCCGGCTCCCTGGTGGTCATTGGGAGATTTCGCAACTTGGATACAACACCAGAAAATTTGGAAAACCCAGCAGTGGCCACAGGACTGGAAAAGGTCAGTTTTCATTCCAATGCCAAAGAAAGGCAATGCCAAAGAATGCTCAAACTACTGCACAGTTGCACTCATCTTGCATGCTAGTAAAGTAATGCTCAAAATTCTCCAAGCCAGGCTTCAGCAATACGTGAAATGAGAACTTCCTTATGCTCAAGCTGGTTTTAGAAAAGGCAGAGGAACCAGAGATCAAATTGCCAACATCCACTGGATCATCGAAAAAGCAAGAGAGTTCCAGAAAACCACCTATTTCTGCTTTATTGACTATGCCAAAGCCTTTGACTGTATGGATCACAAAAAACTGTGGAAAATTCTGAGAGAGATGGAACTATCAGACCACCTGACCACCTGACCATCAGACCACCTGACCTTTTGAGAAATCTGTATGCCAGCCAGGAAGCAACAGTTAGAACTGGACATGGAACAACACACTGGTTCCAAATAGGAAAAGGAGTATGTCAAGGCTGTATATTGTCTCCCTGCTTATTTAACTTATTTGCAGAGTACATCATCAGGAATGCTGGAATGGAAGAAACACAAGCTGGAATCAAGATTGGTGTGAGAAATATCAATAACCTCAGATAAGCAGATGACACTACCCTTATGGCAGAAAGTGAAGAGGAACTAAAAGCCTCTTGATGAAAGTGAAGGAGGAGAGTGAAAAAGTTGGCTTAAATCTCCACATTCAGAAAACGAGGATCATGGCATCTGGTCCCATCACTTCATGGAAAATAGATGGGGAAACAGTGTCACACTTTATTTTTCTGGGTTCCAAAATCACTGCAGATTTTGACTGCAGCCATGAAATTAAAAGACGCTTACTCCTTGGAGGAACAGTTATGACCAACCTAGATAGCATATTCAAAAGCAGAGACATTACTTTCCCGACTAAGGTCCATCTAGTCAAGGCTATGGTTTTTCCTGAGGTCATGTATGGATGTGAGAGTTGGACTGTGAAGAAGGCTGAGCACTGAAGAATTGATGCTTTTGAACTGTGGTGTTGGAGAAGACTCTTGAGAGTCCCTTGGACTGCAAGGAGATCCAACCAGTCCATTCTGAAGGAGATCAGCCTTGGGATTTCTTTGGAAGGAATGATGCTAAAATTGAAACTTCAGTACTTTGGCCACCTCATGCAAAGAGATAACTCACTGGAAAAGACTTTGATGGTGGGAGGGATTGGGGGCAGGAAGAGAAGGGGACGGCAGAGGATGAGATGGCTGGATGGCATCACTGACTCAATGGACGTGAGTCTGAGTGAACTCCGGGAGTTGGTTATCGACAGGGAGGCCTGACGTGCTGCAATTCATGGGGTCGCAAAGAGTTGGACATGACTGAGCGACTTAACTGAACTGAACTGACCTGTACTGAGTGACTTTAATACAATTATTAAAATATGAATATTAACACTTCCAAGTACTAATATTTACACTTTTACAGTTTTAGACAAAAGTGTTTACTTGAACTCAAAATGTTCTTCATATCAAATCAAACAAATAGAAGTTTGCTTTATTTTTTTTTTGTCCAGTATTACAGGATGCATTGAGGTGTCTCTTTCATTTCCTTTAAGATACAATATTTCAAAATATGTCTTTGTTTTTCCTCAGTTTGAAGTTTTTGAGGAGTAAAGGCCAATTATTTTGTAGAACGTTCCTGAAACTCAGTTTGTCTGATGTTATCTCATGATTACAATCAAGTGTGCATTTTTTTCAGGAACCTAATAGAAGCGATATTATGCTTCTTAGGGCAAACCATCAGGAGGTAAATAATGTCTGTTTGTTCTGTTACTGGTGACATTAACTTGGGGTATATGGGTAAAGTGTGTCTCGCTAATGTAGACTTTTTCCTTTGTATTTATTAACTGTGCTGCAGAGATACCAGACTCCTGTTTCTCATCAAACCACCTACTACTTTTAGCATCCATAGATGATCCTTTTCTATGACTCATTACTATGTTGTTTGCCAAACACTCGTTTTAATTCTGTTATTTACTTTATATTTAATACTTATACTGAAAGTGAAGTCGCTCAGTCGTGTCCCGCTCTTAGCGACCCCATGGACTGTAGCCCACCAGGCTCTTCCATCCATGCAATTTTCCAGGCAAGAGTACTGAAGTGGATTGCCGTATCCTTCTCCAGGGATCTTCCTAACCCAGGGATCCAGCTCGGGTCTTCTGCATTGCAGGCAGATGCTTCACCCTCTGAGCCACCACGGAAGCACTAATACTTAAAAGGACACGCCAAGGAAGAGTTTCCTCCTTGCCTATATTTTTGATATATGTATTTATGCATAAACACACCGGTTCTCATTTCAATCTGAGTTATAATTTTTTTTTAATTATTGTCTTCACTATAAATGTGAACGGAAGACCCTATCAAGGTAGCTATGTGTCCCATTCTAATGTTGAACCAATTTTTTCTTTTTTTTTTTTTTTTTTTTACCATTTATATACTATCACAGAAATATATCCCATTCTTGCACTTTCCTTGCCCAAGCCAGAAGAAACCATTTATGAAAGAAACCTTAGTTCCATTTAGTTAAAAACGTGTTTATAACTAAGATATGAATGTTAGGTGTCCCTATTTCTTTCTCGTCAAGCCAGTACTGCCCTTAACTCTCAACTGACAGCATTAGTAAATGTCTGCACACAAAACTATAAATACACACACATATAGATTATATTTATTCATTTATATATAATTCTATTTAAAATAGAACTGAGACGATCCAGAGGGATGGTGCAGGGAGGGAGTGGGGAGGGGGTTCAGGGTGGGGAACACGTGTATAACTGTGGTGGATTCATGTTGATGTATGGCAAAACCAACACATTATTGCAAAGTAATTAACCTCCAATTAAAATAAATAAATTTTGAAAAGTGGATCTTTATAAAATTGACAAATTTTTTGAAATATATGATAAACTGGAGCTGTGAGAAGAAATTGAAAAGCTAGATAGTCCTAAATCTCATAAAGAAAATACATTTATTATATTTATTATGAAAATTTTATAGCAAAAACTCTAGATGAAAATAGCTTTCCTAGTGAATATTTCATAAAATATAATGAAAATAACTCAACAAAATCTTAAACGTCTTCAAATATAAAATAATGCAACATTTTCCATTTTGTTTTTGAGGACAGAATAACTTTTATTCCATATCTATAAAAACTTTACAAATAGAAATGTAAAATTTTTTTACATAAGTGAAAAATATTATCAAATCAAGTTTTATACATATATACATATATTTATGTATTTATATACATACCTATGTTTGTGTATATTTATATACACATCTATGTCCAATCTGGGTTTAGAAAAGGAAGACCAAAGATCAAATTGCCAACTTTTGCTGGATTACAGAGAAAGCAAGGGATTTTCAGAAAAACATCTATCTTTGTTTCATGGACTACGCTAAAGCTTTTGACTGAGTGGATCATAACAAACTGTGGAAAGCTCTTAGAGAGATGGGAATGGCAGACCATCATATTTGTCTCCTGAGAAACCTGTATGCGGGTCAAGAAGCAACAGTAAGAACCCTGTATGGAACAGCTGATTGGTTCAAGATTGAGAAAGAAGTAAAATAGGTCTGTCTTCTGTCACAAGTCTGTCTGTCTGTTTGCTTAACCAATATGCTGAGCATATCATGAGAAATCCTGGGCTAGATGAGTTAGAAACTGGAGTTTAGCTAGGTGGGAGAAACATCAACAACCTCATATTTGTGGATGATTCCACTCTAATGGCAGAAAATGAAGAGGAACTAAAGAGCCACTTTAAGAGAGTGAAGGAGGAGAGTGAAACAGCTTCAGTTCAATTCAGTTCAGTTCAGTTGCTCAGCCATGTCTGACTCTTTGTGACCTCATGAACCACAGCACGCTAGGCCTCCCTGTCCATCACCAACTCCCGGAGTTCACCCAAACCCATGTCCATCATGTTGGTAATGCCATCCACCATCTCATCCTCTGTTGTCCCTTTCTCCTCTTGCCCTCAATCTTTCACAGCATCAGGGTCTTTTCCAATGAGTCAACTCTTCATATCAGGTGGCCAAAGTATTGGAGTTTCAGCTTCAGCATCAGTCCTTCCAATGAACACCCAGGACTGATCTCCTTTAGGATGGACTGGTTGGATATCCTTGCAGTCCAAGGGACTCTCAAGGGTCTTCTCCAACACCACAGTTCACAAGCATCAATTCTTTGGTGCTCAGCTTTCCTTATAGTCCAACTCTCACATTCACACATGACCACTGAAAAAAACCATATCCTTAACTAGACAGACCTTTGTTGGCAAAGTAATGTCTGTTTTTTAATATGCTGTCTAGGTTGGTCATGACTTTCCTTCCAAAGAGTAAGCATGTTTTAATTTCATGGCTGCAATCATCATCTGCAGTGATTTTGCAGCCCCAAAAATAAAGTCTGATACTGTTTCCACCGTTTCCCCATCTATTTGCCATGAAGTGGAAGAGTGTACTTAAGACTAAATATTAAAAAAAAAAATCTAAGATCATGGCATCCAGCCCAATTGCTGGAGGTAAATACAGGGGGAAATGTGGAAGTAGTTTCAGATTCCTCTTCTTGGGCTCCAAAGTCACTGGGGACGGTGCCTGCAGCCATGAAATCAGATGATTGCTTCTTGACAGGAAAGCAAGGACACACCTACACAGTGTGTGGAAAAGCAGAGACATTACTCTGCTGACAAAGGTTCATGTAGTCAAGGCTATGGTCTTCCCACTTGTCATGTACAGTTGTGAGAGCTGGACCATAAAGAGGGGGAACACCAAAGAATTGATGCTTTTGAACTGTGGTGCTGGAGAAGACTCCTGGAAGTCCCTTGGATAGCAAGGAGATCAAACTAGTCAATCTTAAGGGAAATCAACCCTGACTGTTCCCTGGAAGGGCTGATGCTCCATTATTTGGGACATCTGATGCAAACAGCTGACTTATTGGAAAAGACCCTGATGCTGGGAAAGATCGAGCATAGGAGAAGAGGACATCAGAGGATGAGATAGCTGGAGGTCATCACTGATACGATGAACACAAACTTGGGCAAACTCTGGGAGTTAGTGAGGGACAGGAAGACCTGGTGTACTGCAGTCCATCAGGTAGCAGAGTCTGCTATGACTGGGTGACTGAACAGCAACATTATACATGCATGTGTATGTTTGTATATGAGCACTCAGAAAGAGTTACCAGGAAGCACCAAATTACATGTAAAAGCTATGTTCATGGCTATTTTTTAATTGAAAGTCTAGTAGAATTTTAGCCACCATGCTTGCTCCCTCCATATGGTTCATCTTTATGTTTTCATACCTTAAAAATTAAAACATATGATTTTAAAACTATTCTATTTTTTCCATTATTTAATGTGCAAGGAAACCTTTTCATTAAACTTGTTCATTCTCCCTCAAAATTATGCTTTTGTTGGAAATCTACTGCTGTGTTTCCTGTCCTTCAATGTACAGTTCTGGACTCTGAAGACGTTTCTAGACAACTAGTTTCAGAATATTTTGTTTCTGGAACTTGAGAATTTCTCCTCTTGTCTATTAAAATCGTTCTCTTCTTTCTGTGTATCCATTCATCCATCTATCCATCCATCTATTTATCCATCTAGTGTAAATAGCCTCAGTATTTCTAAGTAACTGTATCAGGAAGGGTCTCATCTTTATCTGGCCAAAACACAATTTTGCATTTCCAATTTTGAAATTATAGTTAGAATTTAGAGTCCATAAGTTCCTAAATACTATTCTAAGCCCACTGCCTACACTGATTTAATGCTGAGAAAAGTCCTTCTTATGAGATGCTTACCAATATGATTCCATATTTGAAATAACCTCCTTCTTTGTTCAGATAAAGAGGGATTTGATTATTTGTCCTATGTAACATAGTCTATAAGAAGAGATAGGGTTTAGATTGTATATTCAGATTATAGAGCTCCTACCATTAATATATCATCTCTTTTTTTAGCCTTTTTTTATGTTTCTTCCCTTCAACTAGATTAACTAACTGATTATTATGTATAGAATTTTTATTGGAAATTTGTTTGCTTTCTCCATAATATATGTTTAAAGCATTGAAATTCGAAATTTTCACTTTGTCTTCTTGGATTCCTAGGAAGTAGTTGGTGGTAGACTTTGATTTTTTTATTTGCTTGTGTGTGTAAAATAGAATGATTATCTCCATCTTGGTGCTACCATGTTGAGACTTTGCTGCCAAATGAGTCTGTTTGTTATTTGCCCCAATTTTCACATGAACAACAATGTATTTCATCTTCTTTTTAGAATGGCAGCCCTTCCTTCCCTCATTGCACAACTTTGACCACTTTCTCTGACACCAGGAAACTTTCTTATATCTGTTGCTATTCCTTAACATATCTAAAAAGGAAGGCCTGCGCTTGCACTTTCTCATACATTTTTGCCTGAAGTATTCTCAGAATTCACGAAACATAAGCTCAAAAAGTATACTGAGTTTGTTATACAGAGTCATACACCCCTAAGTTGCTGAGAATGACTTTATCAACAGTGACAGGTCAATAAAACCTTTCAGAACAGGTCCAAAGAGGAAAGCTAAGCTTAAAAACAGCAACAGAAACAAACAAAATTATCCAGCATTTAAAACGTTTATTAATCAATTATTTATTTTCCATCTACTCATTCATTTGCTAGTTCATTTATATATAAACTAATACTACTACCGGCAAGGGACTGTTTTAATCAATAGGGATACAATGATGAGTCAGTGACACAAAAACATAGAATCTGGACTCTCACGTTGCAAACATTTCTAGGAAAAGACAGCAAACAAATAAACGAATATATGTTTATGAAAAATCACTACTGGAAGAAAATTCTCTGTGGATTTCACTTGCACTTGTATCCAGTGCAAGTCTGAGCAGAAGATAAGTTGGACAAGCAGCCTTGGAAGCTAGAGGGAATGTTCCCTCTGGAAAGATTTAAAGATATATGTATGGAGATGTCCATGGTAACAAAGATAAATCTGTGTTTGTCTTCTTCCCCAGAGACATTTGCTTATATTCCAAAATAGTAAATCTAGAGGGCTTTTTCTCTCCCTCCAGGATATATGTTTATATCCTGTGTGTGTGTGTGTGTGTGTGTGTGTGTCCGTTATCTCTAGCATTCTGGCTGACTCACTATTAGCAAATAGAGTAAAAACCCAGTTCTTTACAGTTTCTGATTTAACAATCATATGCACTGAACAGAAATTTTATAGGGTAAGATAAAGGAAGCAGGGCTCTTTGGGTAAGGATGGATGTATTTAAAGGAAGTAAGAATACAAAAATACTGAGGACATTTAATTCCTTGGAATTTTTTTCTACCTGTAAAAGGTACAGAGAGAGAAATTGATAGACAAGTTCAAGTGATTTACTTTACATACTGTTTTTTTTTTTTTTCAAGTCAGGGTTGTTAAAGAGAAGAAGGGACAATCATTGGATAGTAATCATTGACTGTTAAAAATCTATCGGCTTTCAAAGAAGATAAAGTTTGCTATGGTGGAAAGAACAGTGAACAATATGCCCAGAGTCCTGAAACTTAGCTCTGGACCTCCTCATTAGCAGTGTTACCTTGGACTAATAATGACCTAATACCGAATTTCTTCATCTATGACATCACAAAATACTTTTTTTTTAACCTCCACAGAAACTTGCTGTAAGACAAAAATGTGTTTAATGAGAATATATTCAAAAATAGGAGTTACATAAATATGAATATTTGTTTTACCAGTTTATACCAAAGCAAAAGAAAAATAAAATTAGTTATATAACTAAAAATATATCAAAGAAAACCATAATCAATGTGCTTACTGGTTTATAAAAATGAAATTCATTATTTTGTTTTCATAGAGAAAAATGCTAAAATTATATAAAAGGCAAGACCATCAGGTCTTAGCCCATCTTCCTTGTTATCTCCATGTTGGTAGAAGTCATAGAACTAGGCAAAATGCTGGTTCAGCTATGATAATCTGTCTTACATATGAAACATCAGAGCTTCAGAGTTGTCAAAATAGTTGTGAAAACTTTAATTTTGCTATTATATTTTCTTTTACTAGTTTATATTCAAGTCAATAATTTTCTAGGTTAAAAGTATGCCTTATGAAAAATAAATGATGACAACAATCCATAGACTTGGATATATCTAAATATTTAACTATGCCTTTCAATATTTTTTTCGTATGTTCTAGATGCTGGCATCTTGTAAAAATTTTTATCAATGCTTTATCAAGTATTTTATTAAGTGATTTTCAAATTTTGCTGTGGGGATGTCAGTTCATCAGTATATTAAATTTGATCATACATGTTAATGAGAAGTTCCCAACAAAAAGTAAAAAGAAAACATTTCTTTCTCTCTCTCAAATCTCAGACTATTGTCCTTTCCTGTTTAATTCTAGACAGAGAGCACTTTGGGGGATGGATGGGAGAGGAGAGTTTTCATATTTCCAAATTCTTTTGACATATTTTGCTTTGTATCCATATAGAAAGGGAAAAGATGTTCTTCTACCATGATTTTATTCAAATGTGACTGCTCATTTCTTGCTAGTTTGTACAATATTATGTTACAATTTTTAAGACATGAGGTTAAGCCATCCATTTTTCACAACTGCAAGGAAAATTTGTCAGCTGCTTGTGACATGGCTTTTCAGTTTTCCCTTCAGAAACTCTATAGGCAACACCTGTCCCCACTGTTTATTGAACACGGAAAGGGAAAAGAAAAGGGTATTCTGAGGAAGAGATTTTAGGTCCTCTAATGTAAGCCATGCGATTGTGCCTTTTTTTAAAGTATTTTGAAGTTACTGATTGAATCATTATAGTTTTAATGGTGCACGTGACAGAATCTTTTATTTTACTATTGTATACAAAAATTATGTAGCCTGTGTTAAAGCGGGGATTTTCACTCTGACAAAGTTTTCAGAATCTATTACAGCTATATTCACTGGTTTGAGGATAATACATTGGTGTCCATGGCTGCTAGTCATCAAATTGTCCCTTTTTCTTTATTTCTGTCATACTTCTTTTGAGATACTTAACTAGATGTCATATATTTGATTAAACACAATTTTGGAGAAATAAGAGGTCTATCTGATGGAACTAACAGACCGCGGTTCACTGTTTCCTCTCAGATAGCTACTCTAATTTCTCTACTCAGTACTAAAATTTTTATATATGGAGTACAACAAAATTTTTATTAAGGGTCAAGTTTACGGTTATATTAAAAAGAACAGTTCCCTAGTTGAAGGATGTTAGGTGACTAACATAAAATGGAAGTTTTACAGTTTTATCTGCTGTTAATATTACTCTGACATAAATCAATATATGTTTTCCTTAAATTCATGAATGTACTTGGCAAGCAAGCAATTAAAGTGTCTAACCTGAGATCCATTTATTCCTTTTACCAGCGTCTAGCCCCAGATGAAAAAGAAAAACAGAGGGCAGGTGACCTGGCCTAATCTCCTTGTCAACTAGACCTCTGGGTAAATAGACTAATGATATTTACTAGGAGGAACAGGCCTTATCTACAGGACCCTTTAGCAAGATCTTCCTGGCTAAAGGATCACTTATAGTAAATAAGATTGTAATCACTGGTTTTATGATGAATGATTCCCTGGAGGATATCATGTAAGTCATACAACTCTGTGGGTACAAAATAGAGATTTTTTTTTAACTTAAATTCCTCCTGCTGTGTTAGGTAAAGCCTCAGAACTTCAGAAACCTCATCTATTATTCTGGGTGAGAGAGAGTGTCCAATACTGAAAGAAAGGATACAGCAGGGTTGCTAGATTTATCAAGTACAAATACAAATGCCCAGTTAAATTTGAATTGGAGAAATTTGAAAGTATATCCCTTGCGATATTTGGGATTTACTCATACTAAAATCTGAGTTTGTGTTTCAACTATTTAACTAGTTATTTCATATTTTAACTGGTAACCCCTGTTTGGAGAAACAGTTGGTATGTCTCAGGTATTTATTATCTTCTTTGTCTTTTCCTCTGGATTAACTACATGTTTTTTTTAAAATCATTAGTAGATTTTATTCTGGGTGATATCTTTGATTCATGAGCCTTATTTGATGATTTGATCATGGATATAAGCACAGCAGAAAAATATATATATTTTATATATATATATATATATATATATACACACACACACACAAACAGACTGATTTCAAATAGGAAAAGGAGTACGTCAAGGCTGTATATTGTCACCCTGCTTATTTAACTTTTATGCAGAGTACATCATGAGAAATGCTGGGCTGGAAGAAGCACAAGCTGGAATCAAGATTGCTGGGAGAAATATCAAGAACCTCAGATATGTAGGTGACACGAATCTTATGTCAGAAAGTGAAGAGCAACTAAAGAGCCTCTTGATGAAAGTCAGAAAGGAGAGTGAAAAGTTGGTTTAAAGCTCAACATTCAGAAAACGAAGATCATGGCATCTGGTCCCATCACTTCATGAGAAATAGATGGGGAAACAATGGAAACAGTATCAGACTTTATTTTGGGGGCTCCAAAATCACTGCAGATGGTGATTGCAGCCATGAAATTAAAAGATGCTTACTCCTTGGGAGGACAGTTATGACCAGCCTAGATAGGATATTCAAAAGCAGAGATATTACTTTGCCAAAAAAGGTCCATCTAGTCAAGGCTATGGTTTTTGCAATAGTCATGTATGGATATGAGAGGTGGACTGTGAAGAAAGATGAGCACTGAAGAATTGATGCTTTTGAACTGTGGTGTTGGAAAAGACTCTTGAGAGTCCCTTGGACTGCAAGGAGATCCAACCAGTCCATTCTAAAGGAGATCAGACCTGGGTGTTCTTTGGAAGGACTGATGCTAAGGCTGAAACTCCAATATTTTGGCCACTTTATTGGAAAAGACTCTGATGCTGGGAGGGATTGGGGGCAGGAGGAGAAGGGGACAACAGAGGATGAGATGGCTGGATGGCATCACCGACTCAATGGACATGAGTTTGAGTGAACTCTGGGAGTTGGTGATGGACAGGGAGGCCTGGTGTGCTGCAATTCATGGGGTTACAGAGTCTGACATGACTGAGCAAATGAACTGAACTGAACTGAACTGAACAAATAGATCAGTTTTACTCAATGCATCTTTATTATTTTAAATTTGCTAAAGTAGTTGTTCATAAACCACTAACACACTACTGTGACTACAAAGCTTCATCCTTATCCACTCACATATATTTTCACTTACAGAAAAAAATATGTCCACATAGAAAAAATTATCTAACACTTAGAGAAATAAATGAATGATTATTGGTTCACTATGACCCAGGAATATTATTTAATAGGTACACCAAGGGGTTATATAACTCTCTACAGGAATGTACCTTTGACTTCTTACTTAGAACCCAGACTCTATGGAGTTTCATGTTAACGTGTAGATGTTTTCCTATAGAAATGAAAATAATTTGTGCTGTGGTAAAGATAACTCTTTAAGTCTGTGTCATTACTGTCCTGTAGGAAAATATTTTATATTTGACCTATGGGTCTTATAACTGCATTCTTTCTTTCAGGTCCATATATACTCATTCTTTCAAGTCCTTATTTGAAGTAACTTTATCATCGTGCCTTTTCTCTTATCAGGCTGACAAATAATACATTGACATGTGTTCATTTTATGTTTGAATGCAAGTCACACTGTAAATATTTTTGAAAATAATACTACAGCATACCTAATATTGAGTTTATAGTTTGCGGAGGAGACTGACCACTAGCAGATGGATTACAGTGCTGCATTCTTCTGGCGTTACTGGCTCATATATCTCTTTCATTAGATAAGGTGTTTGAGGACAGTGACTGCGTTCGGTTGGTTTTGCATTTAGAAAGTGACTGATCAAATCCAGCCAGGTAAATGTATCATTCAATGTGGTGGTAGATGATTAATAAGTTGATTTCCAATTGAAATATTTGCTGTTTAAGTGAAATGTTCCTCAACATACTGTATACAGCTAACAGAGAATTGTAACATTAATAAAATTCTGATATTATCCCCAAAGATGCTCTGAGATGTGACATGTTAGATGGACTCTTTAAAAGGGAAGAATGAATAATGACCTGTCTTTTTGTCTCAAACTATCTCTGTCCTACATAGCTTTAATTTGACCTTCTAGGTCTGCTCCTATCTCTTCACTCTAGATTTTGTCCCTTAAGGCTGACCTATACAGAATTCCTCAACCAGTTCACTTGCCCTCCGGATTTAGTTTGCTCTCATCAAATGCTGAAAAGAGCCAAGAGAAAACCCTTTTCACTCCCACTGGCAACAAGTTACTTCATTGTTGTAATGTGTTTTAGAGTTAGTTCAACACAGAACTGGCCTTATATACATTGATTTGTAAAATATATTGGCTCTTTTAATATAGTATAATTAATTAATTGATTGATTTATACCCTTATTCTTTTTCAGAAGAATATCAGTTTACTTAAGAAACATTAAAAAATTATAAAGTGATACAATATACAAGAGAAGTATGTGAAAGAAAAGAAAAATTAGAATGAGGGGAAAATGATATGAGTTTTGAGATAAAAAAACATGCTATGATAATCTTCACCTATACAATTTTGGGGATTCACACATTTGTGTAAAAATTCATGAAGAGGAAAATTGTATCTATTGCAACTCATATATCTAAATGGAAAGCATATTCCGTGAAGAAATTCAATAGCTCAGAGGCCAAGAAATCAATAGAAAAATTTTCTCTAAAATCTTCATCAAAATCTTTGCAGTGTTAGATTACACATTTAACAAATCATTTTATATAAGTGGAAGTTTCGTAAGCCTTTTGTTTTATTTTGTGTTGCTTTTCTGATGGATGTTGTGTTGTGTTTGTTTATGACATTAGTACTGTCAGGTCAGTTTATTTCCCTCCCACGATTCTAATCTCATCATAACACAGATTTGGGTTAATGGACTAATCACAGCTCAAGCAGGCAGGATTTCTTGGCTCTGGTCTTGCAGCAAGGATTCTAAACAGCCTAGTTACAGCTCAGTAACAGCACGAGCAGACAGAACCTTTATTAAAAAGACAGGATAGTACCCTCCCCTGACGAGCGAGTGGGCAGACAGACGCCGAAGGACTGAGCACCCAGTCCACTTGGCTTCCCAGCTTACCTCTCCGTTCTACCCTGTGTACAATAGGGCTTGTATCCACCACCAGTCAGGAGAGGGAATGCAAGCAGGGGGTACCCTCAAGGCCAATCAGAGAAGGGGGCGTATCTAGGCGCATGCAAAACAGGGTTTTACATATTCATCTAGGTGGGCATGGTCTGAGAGTTCTGATTGATAGTTGCACGTCACAGGGCAGCAGACTCAAGGGTATGTCTTTCCCATAATTCAGTCTGTTATAATCAGATAATGCAGAATATGTATAAACTGTTAATGAGCTCCTGGCTGCCTGAGGTTACTTGGAAGACACAACTCTGCATCAAGGGCACATGGGGTGGAGTTGGAGAAGCCCCCAAGGGGTTAGTCCCTATCTGCTGTGGTCCTGGGGCACATGCCCAAGACCTGGAACAGTCTCTGCGGTTAGTCTTTGTGGCATACCCGTGAGCTCTCCTGGCCATGTCTGGGGTGGGGTGTAGAGATCACCTTGCGTCCTTTTAGGCTAGGCCTGCCCGCATTGCTCATGCCTAACCTCCTATCTAACAGCATCAGCATAAGATGGGTAAGTGCAGTTCATTCGTAGGCACATGTTGAGACCGACACTGAGCGTGAGCGCAGGGAAATGTAGTAGAAGGCAATGCTGTCGCCTGAGGGACTGTTTTGGAATAGGCGAACTGAGTCCAACCGGACTTTAGGTAAATCTTGGGCTATGCTAAGCGCAAGACTTGACTGTGGCAGATGCCTTACTCTCCAAAGTTGCAGCTTGCCAGTTGAGAAGCGATTCACAGGTATGGACACGCTGCAGCCGGGTGGAAGAAGAATGAAGATCCCCTTGAGAAGGTTCAGAGGCTAATGACGACTTGTGCCAGAAGAGAACTCCTTCTCAGTCTGTCCTGAGCTGAGGTGCTGGCAAGGCCAGGTTTCCTCTTAGAAAATTATTTTAAAACAACTTCACCACACAGTCAAATGGATAAGAAGGGCAGGGAAATTTGACCCTCAGAGTCAATAAGTAGTAACCTTGTAACTTGAACCTAGTGTATCAAACTCTTCAGCCTCTGCTTTTTCTAACACATCATTAATAACCTTTATTATTTGCTATTAGCATTACTATTAACATGAATGTTATTTTTGCTAAAGCATGCAAGTAAATACTGATATTTCAAATAATGATATGAAAACCTTACTCAGTAAATAATGCTAAATATCAATGCTGCTCCAAAATGAAGGGACTGTTGAAAATTAGATGTTTTACCATTCCCTACTAAGTGTCCAACTGCTCATTAAGAATGAAAATGTGTTTCACATATGTTGCTCTTTGACCTTTCTATTTGTAGAGCATTTTACACTTGTAATTTTGTTACATTCTCCAAATCCCTGACAATGTTTGGCAAGCTTTACAAAATAGTAACTCGATCAGCTTGCCTTGAGGCCACCCAGCAAGTCAAGAGCAGTCCAATAAGGACAAGACCTCAGGAACTGTGACTCTCTTTTTCTATTGTGTAAAAATATTTACATATCAAATTTTTTTTTCCTTATAAATGCACTTCATAAATATGTATATAAATATATGGATAAGTTGTTATATTAAGAAATTATATGTAGAAAATTAGAGAAAGTAAAACAAATTTATGATGAAATAGATTCTTTTACTATTTTTTTCTTTAAATATTAGTACCAATAAAGTAGAACTTTGTCTATCACAGTTACAGACTGTTTGAAACTTATGACTGATAAGCAGCTGCCAGAAATATTGTTATAGGAGAAAATAATTTACAACATTTCCACTAAAAGTAATTTTTAGTGCATATCTTTTAAATGAGTTTTTACTTTTTCGGAAAACTACCCCCCAAAAGCTAAGAGGCTTATTAAATTAACTCCATAATGCACATAAAATTATTTGCATAACCACTGCAATGAAGCCTTCTTCCCTCATGCTAAATCCATTCCAGAGATAATTGTAGAATAAAATCAAAGAGCTTTACAAGAGACAGTGGAGATAATTGTTGTCCTTGCTATGTATGGAAAGAGGTTGAGGTCAAAAAGATTAAGTGACTTGTTCAAGGTCACACAACTAACTGGTAAGTAGAATTCAGAGACCCAGACTCCCACTCCATAATGTTGTGTTTATGATCTATTTAATGGCTTTTGTGCAAGAGCAGTAAATAGCTTAATCACTTGATCACAAGGGTACACTGATTCCACAAATCAAATATGACACAGCTTAAAAGGTGCATTTTATGAAAGATGTTTACCTTATCCTTGTTTACACAGCAAGGAACTTTGAGGAGTTAATTTCAAAACTGTAAGCTGCATGAATCAAGTTTGATGAAAAACAAATATAGAAAATCAAAACAACCTCTAACTAGTCTAAGTAGATAAACTTAATAATATAATTTAGAAACATGCCATATTGTATTTTCAGCTCAATGAAATGGAAGTGGACTTAAAATTCTTAATGTCAAATCAGCTTACCAAAAAATAGAGCAAGTAGGAAATTCAAAAGTATTTATTCAAATAACAAAAATACCCACTGTGATCAGTATAAATAAAATGATACTTTCTTTTTGATTAGCTCTTTTTTAAGGGAGAGTGAGCAGAGAATTAAGTGTATTTTATCCAGGGTAAAAGAGTTTCAATATGTTCATTTCATACCTAACTTATTTAAACAGTAACATCAAAATGGAAACTAGATTCATAAAGTAAATTCAGACATTTGTACAGTTTCATTAGAACTTAACATGTTTTTAGTAGCATAGGACCTTAAGGATGGAAATGTAATCATTTTGAATTACTTGACTGATATATGATGAGAGAGTTTGGAATTAATGCAAACAAACATATATTGACTTTTTCACATATATAATGAATCCATACATATTATTTTGTTCAGTAACATATTGTTTGTGTGTATATATAAATATATACATATATATACAAGTTTTCAGCAAGTTTAATTATGACTAAAGAGCAGAATGTAAAGTGAACTTGTTGTGACAGTGTAAGAAGTTTATTTGACAGAGATTAGGAGGTGGGAATGAAAATATCTTAATAGAACAGAATATGAAAAACAGTCTCATTTTACAAAGAGAGAATTCAAGAAATGCTGTCTATAGTTGATAGAAAAGGAAATAAAAGATTATTATTCTATGTCAGATATTTGATCTATGGAACTTAAAAGAACGATAAAAATATATAAATGAAAAGGACAGTTCAAGTGTGTAATTAAGATAAATTTTCTTGTACTACAGTATACATTAAACAGATAATGTTTAAACTTCATAAATTAGTAAAGAAAAGCATAATATATTATTTATAAATAAAAATTGGCCACCAAAAATTGGAAAAAATACTTTAAAATAATTCCTAATAAGAATGTGTTGGGGAATGGGCAAAATAGTTTTCCTTTGTATATTTTTATTTTTTAAATCATATCAATGTATTAATAATTTTATGTTTGATTGATTCTTCTATTAAAATAATAATCACATAAGCAGTAGCTCTGATCTGAAGTTGTTACTAAGATAGGATCTAACCTGCCACCATAGTTCACTAAAACTATTTAAAAAGTAGAAATATATTATCTGTTCAAATTACATCCAGTTATTACATTATTGCAAAAATAGCCTGGACTTTAGCTAGTATGGATTTGATAGTCTTTAGTAATATTTCAAATTAAGTCAAATAGTTCACAGAGTACTATGGTTACATGGAAGCTTACATGCAAACTTACTGGATTTTTACAAAATTGTTGAATTAAATCCCACTCTACATTCTGCAATAAAAGTCTTTCAGTATTGAAGGACAACTTGATGTATTTTAAGACTACTTGTAGACTATGCCTGCATTTAAAATTGAGAAAAAATGTTACACATATTTAGAAAATAGGTTTATGTATTCTAATAATTATAATCTTATAAATTTTTATTATTCACTCAGTGGAAATATTTAGTATCAGAAATAATATTTTTAAATCAGTGAAAACAAATGAGAACCATATATTCTAAACAATTACAATTAACCATGTATTACTTTTGCACTATTAATGGTATAATATGTCAGAATACTATAGTCAATATTTTTGCAATCTAAGCATATTTGATGTATTTTTGAAAGGTAAGTACATTTTAGTTTTAATTAACAGCTTTAATAATGATAATATAATGTTGCAAAGTCTATTTTAAGCCAAATTTTAAAATCTAAAATCTGTATTATAAAAATATCTTAGGATTGAAGAATTTAAACAATACCATGTGGATTACTTTGTTCTGTCGGTCATATCATATTCATACAAATATTTACATGTGATATATAAATTATTACTTTAATATCAGATACATTTCCTAAACTGTACTTTCTATAAGAAATCTTAAATGTAATCTAAATAATGCCGGTAAGTTATACCACTGTTGAGCTGGTAATTTCTCTGAGCTATAGGTTCACATGAAGTTCATATTGTGAAATTCTAAACCATGAGTTATTTTTAACCTTTTTAAGTTTTAAATTATCTCTAAGAAATCTTGTTATCCTTCAACTTGCAAATACAAGCAACTAAATTACAGAAGTTAAACAAGTGATTAGTAAATATGAGTTCTGTTTTAGTGAATGATGGCAGTAGGTTAAAAGATCCTCTAAAAATTTAAAAGGGCTAAGGTACAGAAACATACTGAAAAACAAGCTGAGTAGGAAGAATGTGAAACAACAAAATTTGGTGGACTTTAAACTACAGAGACCATGCTTTATCAAAAATGTCAGTCACTACATACATTAGCATCTTTTTAATATTTATGTTACTTTTTAAAGAACATTTCATTTAATATTAAAGATAAAAGAAGTTATTCTTTAAAATTTATTTAATGGTCTCTCTTGCCTTAAAGTAATATAAGCCCAGTTGGGCCCAATTACCAGATTCTTGCATTTATAATTGCATTTTTTTCCCAAAGACTTTCGTATACATCAGCTTTTAACAGAATCAGAAACCATATCATCTTGAATCCTAAGGGGACAGAAAATTAAGTATAGAGTTGGGGAGGTAAATATGTTTTAAAAATAGTTTTATAGGGCAAATAGAAAGTGGTAATGTAGCATAATTGAGTATAGAACCTTTTCTGTGAAGTTCAACTTGAATGACATGTGAAACATAAAAAGTGAATATGTGCTATAATTTCTATAGCGCATATTCTATATGTTTATTGTAAAAATGCTAATGTTATTGCTATAACATGAAGCAATAAAAATGTAAAATTTATAATGTCATTCAAATTCCCCAAAGTGACTATAAACCCATATACACACACACATGCACACACAGACACACATACACTTCATGCTAAATATAAACATCAAACTCGGTTTGTAATGAGCAGATTTGTTGGAGGCCTCTACTGCCTGCAATGCAGGAGATCTGGGTCCAGTCCCGGGGTAGGGAAGATCCCCTGGAGAAGGAAATGGATACACTCTCCAGTATTCTTGCCTGGAGATTTCCATGGACAGAGGGGCCTGACTGGCTACAGTCCATAGGGTCACAAAAGTCAGACACAACTAAGCAACTAACACTAAAGTCTTGGACTCTGATGTTTATAAAACCACTGTCGGTAGTGTGTGTGTGCATGTGCGTGTGTGTGTGCGTGTGGGCTTATACTGTATGTGTATGTGTACATGGTTGGATGGGGGTGGTTGAGACCCACTATACGCCAAGTGACTAAAACACTGACTAATATGTGATAGGTTCTCAAGAAATATTTGTTTAATCAGTGAATTGTATTGATGAATTCTCCCTGTAACATTTTTGACGAATGCATTTTTGTCTCTCCTACAAGCATAATGTAAAATAGCGGTATTAAAGATATTGTTCAGAATTGCAATAGAAACCTGCCTCCAGAACCATACGCACCGTGGTAGGGTATCAACAGAAAAGACGGTCTCACAGGCCATCTGCACAGAAGGTGAAGGGAGTACACTATTTATATAAAAAGAGAGAGGTGAACCAAACAGGTCATGTGAATTATCTACACTGGAGAAATAGAACAGCTTTTCTATCAGTGAGCTTACTAGGTCTTCTCTGTTTGTTTTGAACTAAAAGATTGAAAGAGTGCTGTGTTATTCAGGTTCAAACCCTTCACTGACCTCTCGACTTTTACAAGATGCCTTAACAACTTTAGACTTTTTAGTTATTGGTTCAAAGATACGATGTTATGGGTGTGCACAAGGTTTGTCCCCTCAGTTGCAAATAAATTGAAGCAAAACTAAATTCAATTTAATTTTCCTCTGGCACAGTGGGTGATCATTGAGATTGGCCATTTGCAGTTCAAAGAAACTGAACTATGCTGTCTTCCCTGATAAAAATTTTTCTAGCCATATGTCTTCCATATGATGTACTTGCACCATGCTTAAAACATATTTCTTCTTGCTCCTATTAGGAAAAGGATTATAGCTTGAGTATGATTTTGTTTTTCATGAATGGAGATGTTTATTTTCAGCAGAGTTTTCAAATAAGATTGCAACGTCTTTTAACTATTACAAAGCTAGTGGTATCCACATTTCCACAGCTTTATGTGTAGTTATTAAAAATCCTAAATCCTTTCTTATCTATATTTAATAATATTAAAATAGGCTCAATTTATTAATTTTATCCTAAAAACTCTGAAAAAGTAAAAATGCTTTTAGTTAATAAAACTAGTCCAATGTCTACGTTACAAAAATACATATATCTCTTTACAGAGTATAGAGTCCGTAGTATAAAATGTATCTCTGGATTTCTCATTGTTTTCTACTTTTGTCCCATATAGTGGATAACTCTATATTACTTGTCCCAGTACAGGCATAATGGTCATCACAAAAAGTTTTAATAGTAACTCAGAAAGTACAGAATTTCATTCTGTTATTTGCTATGCCACACAGCCAACGCAGAGACCCTTAGATTGGCCAGAGACCTTGCATAGCAAATTGCATCCACTCACAACATTTATATTGATAATTTAGCAAAATACTTCCTGGATTACTTTATGAATTGAGCATTCTCTTGATGTCAATGTCAGACAGAGATTACAGGAAAAGAAAACTATAGACTAAATATTCCTCATAGATATGAACGCACAAATCTTTCATTAGTATTAGTAAGTACACTTCAGCAGTGTATTAAAAGATAATAAACTCTGACAATATGGAATTTATTTCAGGAGTGCAAAATTAGTTCAGCATTTAGAAAACAATTATTGTAATTCACCCTATTAGTTTCAAAATTAATGATTATTTGCATAGATGAAGAAAAATATTTGACAAAATTTAACATATGTACATTATACGTGAAAAGTGAAAATGAAGTCGCTCAGTTGTGTCCAATTCTTTGCAACCCCACAGATTGCAACCTACCAGGCTCCTCCGCGCATGGGATCTTCTAATACAGCATAATGGAGTGGGTTGCCATTGCCTTCTCTGATACAAACTTATAGCATCTTGTAATGAAAGACAACTTCTTCAACTTGATAAAAGTAATTTATGGGAAATATACTTACATCGTACCTAATGGTGAGAAACTGTATACGTCTCCCCTAAAATTTAAGGCAATGATGCTCAATTTCACTGCTTCTACTTAACAATGGACTGAAGGTCCTAAGTGGTGAAATACTGTAAGGAAAACAAATAAATCATAACGATTGAAAAGAAGAGATAATACTGATTGTGTGTTGTGTGAGAGAGAGACAGACATAGAGAAAGGGAGTTGGGGGAGGGGAGAAACACAACATGAACACCTATATAAGAAAATTCTAAATAATCTGAGAGATAAATCCAACTCACATTAAGTGGTTTATGCGGTTTCAGAACAAAAGATCAATAAAAAGTCAAATGCATTCTAGATGTTAGCTGCTGCTGCTGCTGCTGCTGCTAAGTCGGTTCAGTTGTGTCTGACTCTGTGCGTCCCCATAGACGGCAGCCCACCAGGCTCCCCCATCCCTGGGATTCTCCAGGCAAGAACACTGGAGTGGGTTGCCATTTTTATATTTAAAAGTAGTAAAAAAAAAAACAACTACAATATTTTTGGTAGTGATTTTAATAAAATAGACAGCTATAAATCCAAAAAATGTGCAAAATGACTTTATGCTTAAAATATAAAACACTGGTAAGATTAATTATAGTGGATCCAAATAAATAGATATTTACTGAGTTTATGGAGTTGAAAATTCAATGCAATTCCAATTAAAATATCAGCAGGGTTCTTGTAGACATTGATAACCAATTCAAAATTTTATATGTAAGTGTAGAGGAGCTACATTAACCAAACAACATAAAAGATTGTAAACTAATTAAACTAGCAGAGACTTGGCAGAAACATAGACATCTAGATCAATAACATAGAGTACAGTATCTAAGAATAAATTCATATATACAAAATGAAGAGAAGGATGCTAGGAAAAATAAGTCTTTTGAATAAATGATGTTGGATCAACTAAATATTCTTATAAAAATAAACCTCAACTCACATGTTATATCAAAAGTCAATATAAAATTCATTTTCAGATGGATAATAGACCTAATTGTAAAATTTAAAACTGTAAAATCATACATATTGCTGAAAATCCTAAGGAAAGTTGAAAATATTTGAGTTTGTAACAGAAACTGGACCCTCATCAGCAATGTGCTTCTTCTATAATTAGCATGACTAAAGGTATTTTACTTCTGGCCTTGAGCATAAATATTAAACTTACTTAAATTGGAATAATTAATTTATATGTAAAGAAGTAGAAAGGAACTTTTTCTTCCTAGATTCAAGTAATGCAGATTAGATAGCACAAAGAAACTTTTTTCTTTTTCTTACTTACTTTGCTTTAATGACAAAAGTCATGTTTGTTAAAAATTAAACAAGATAATGTAAATTAAAAGTGAAATACTCTCCAATATTCTTTCACTATAGTCCTCTGCCACTGCTTCTTAAGGGTGTTTGTTATGGAGACACATAAATAACAGTTTTGAGTATCTAATTCTATGTCCACTTTCTATAGTTATTAGAAGTTGGATGAGTTAGGTGTACCCTGTAAAGTCGACTATGTTTAATGTAACGTGTTCAGATTCAGCTGGTATCCTAGTTAAACACACCTACACCTGTCAAACCTGGAGAAACAGTGACCTGATGAAATTAGGCATCCATCTCTCTGACCAGAATTCACACGGGCTTTCAGGCTCTCCAGATACTTCCATGCCCACTGGCCACCCTTTTGTGCCTGCATGCTTTCAGTCAAGTAGGCCGTTGGCCTTGCGTGTGTCGTGTGTTAGTCGTTCAGCCGTGTCCGACTCTTTGTGACCCCACGGACTGTAGCCTGGCAGGCTTCTCTGTCCATGAAATTCTCCAGGCAAGAATAGTGGAGTGGGTGGCCATCCCTTTCTTGAAGGGATCTTCCCAATCCAGGGATCGAATCCATGTCTCCTGTATTGCAGGAAAGTTTTTTTTATCATTGGAGCCACCAGATGAGCTTAATTTATTGCATGTAATCTAGAAAACTGACAGTACTTGTACATTAAAATAATAGCACTAGGAGTTAACCAGAGTTATTAGAATTCAAGATAATTGGGAGAAAAACAGCTATTAAAAAATCTGAAGTATCTGAATAAAACTGAGATAATGGTGAATTTTAATCTGGTATGTCTGGGAAAAAAATCACAATTGAAAGGCTAATGAAAAGTAAAACATTTTCAAAAAGTCTTTCATTACTGAAAAAATGATTTTTCTGTATGTGTAGCGATTTTGCCTACATCTAACAACAGTTGTAATTAATCATCCAAACTGTCATTTATCTTAAACAGTTTGAAACTGACCACAGTAACTGCCAAACAATCATTATCTAAAAATAATAAAATAATATGTAATTGACTCTAAAAAATGAACTATTTTTTAATAATTTTATTTATTAGATATATGGAAACTTTGTATATCTAGATATTTAATATGCTTCTAAATTAGATGGTATACAATGCTGTTATAAGGAAAAACTTTTTATTTATAAGATAGAGTGTTGATATTTTTCTTTAATTATAAATTGATTTTTTTTCTCACTATGAGTAACATTTCAGCAATGCTGTACCAAATAATATTTCATTTGATGTCAGAGAAATTAACATATTCCCTTTCGGATGTGTATATATGGAAATGGCCTATTTTTCAATCAGATTTCTGAGGTATGAGTGAAAAATATATGGCCTCAGTCTCTCATTATCCCAGCAATGGCCATTCAGGCCATAGGCCATACTCCCGTTGTAGCAGTTCACAGTCTTCTTGGCTTGGAGAGGACTCTGGTTTTCTCTGCCAAAGCCATAACCCTAGCCCAATCCCTTCCTCACACCCCATATAGCCATTCTACTCTACTGTCTCAACCAATGCGCAGCGAGAGGGGTTATCTTAAAGCTGCCAGCTCCCAGAATCCCACATGAAGGGTGAGTGCAAGTCTTTTCTTCGGGGAGTCTTAAATTTATTTCGAGATTCGACTGTCTCCACTTCAGATTTGTGCCAGAGGACTCAGAAACATGCAGGTCCATGGCGTGTGTGTCTCGCTTGGGCATTCCTTTCAAGCCCCTCCTTTAAAGAGACGGAGTGGTGAAGGGCTCTTCCCTGCACATTTTTTTATTTTATTTTATTTTATGTAAGCTATATCTTTTGCCAGGCAAGTGTTCTTCAAATGTAAAACCATGAACTTGGCATCTTGGTCCAAAGATTTGGCATCCCTCAGGCAATGCTATATTCATCCTTCATAAACCAAAACAAGGAAATAGTACATAGTCAATATAAAAATCGTGAGGGAAATTAATACAATCGACGTCTGTTAGTACTCCACAAATTATCGTACCATACACTCTTCTCTTCTTGGACATGTCTGTGGAAGTTACTATTGAGACAGTTTTTAGCAGATTCCCATTCTGTGTTTGGACATGAGTCTGGACATGAGTGAGAAAACTCCGGGAGCTGGTGATGGACAGCGGGGCCTGGCGTGCTGCACTCCGTGGAGTCACAAGAGTCAGACATAACAGCCACTGAACTGAACTGAACACTTAACGTTTCAGGTCAACATCCTTCTTAGTGTATCCTGACTCAGTATTAATAACTCTTTTACTGAGTCATGAAGCTGAAATTACAGCATGTCATTAGCATGAGAATGTTTCATGAAAATGTAATGAGACTGTAAATACATATTGAAATAATATTTTCATTTTATTCAAGAAAAGCCTTAATCTAGCACTCTACAGGATAAAGGATTTAAATCACACATACACAGACATTTACATATCTGTGGTAAAACAGCAAAATATTGAACACTGTTCTGTAAATTATTTGGTCATAATTATTTTTTGTCAAGTGTTCAAACGTACCTCATGTTGTCCTTGAGTTCATTCTACAGAAGACTTTATATCTCCCAAGAGGGTCATTTCTGGATTGGCATTGAGAACTAGAGAAAAAGGGGCAACAGGTAAATCTCAGGATGATAATACTTTGTTGTTGTTGAATAATAATTTAGTCACTAGGGATGAGATTAGCTAACAATATGAAAACTTCCTAGAAGAAGCTTGCCTAAAATGGACTTGGAAACATTCAAGGTGCCTCCCTGGATGCTATTAAGAAGTCAAATTAAATGTATTTTTAAAAAAACAGTTTGTCAGTTATGTTATTAAAAAAACACTTAAACTATGTAGTGTGATCTTGTGATGATAAATTCAACAGTCACTAAATTATTGATACTATAGGGAGAACCGGTGATTTCTAAATCAAGATTTTTAGTTTTTATGCTTGCTATTAAACTTTTAAATTTTGTATTGCAGTATAGCTGATTAACAATGCTGTGATAGTTTCTGGTGGGCAGCAAAGGGATTCAGCCATACGCACACGGCTGTATTTAAATTGAATAACCAGCAAGGACATACTCTGTAGCACAGGGATGTTTGCTCAGTGTTTCGTGGCAGTCTGGATGGGAGAGGACTTTGGAGGAGAATGGATACAGGTATATGTAGATCAAGAATATATTTTAAACGAAGGAATTGAATCATCATTCAGTTCAGTTCAGTACAGTTCAGTCGCTCAGGCGTGTCCGACTCTTTGCGACCCCATGAATCGCAGCACGTCAGGCCTCCCTGACCATCACCGTCTCCCGGAGTTCATTCAGACTCGCGTCCATCAAGTCAGTAATGCCATCCAGCCATCTCATCCTCTGTCGTTCCCTTCTCCTCCTGCCCCCAATCCCTCCCAGCATCAGAGTCTTTTCCAATGAGTCAACTCTTCACATGAGGTGGCCAAAGTACTGGAGTTTCAGCTTTAGCATCATTCCTTCCAAAGAAATCCCAGGGCTGACCTCCTTCAGAATGGACTGGCTGGATCTCCTTGCAGTCCAAGGGACTCTCAAGAGTCTTCTCCAACACCACAGTTCAAAAGCATCAGTTCTTTGGTGCTCAGCCTTCTTCACAGTCCAACTCTCACATCCATACATGACCACAGGAAAAACCATAGCCTTGACTAGACGGACCTTAGTCGGCAAAGTAATGTCTCTGCTTTTGAATATACTATCTAGATTGGTCATAACTTTTCTTCCAAGGAGTAAGCGTCTTTTAATTTCATGTCTGCAATCACCATCTGCAGTGATTTTGGAGCCCCCAAAATAAAGTCTGACACTGTTAACTACCCCAAAACATAAGAAAAAGAGAAAACTAAAAGGATCTCAGAAAAATAGGATAAATGATAAATAATTATAAGACTTTAAAATCATCACATGTTTCTCTGATAAATCAAGTCAGGTAACTAGAATCAGGATAGATTTTTGAAACTTTTTGATTTATTCTTTACAATGATTCCTTTCAGCATGTCTTTAACATATAATTTTACTTTTCATCTTGGATTTTGGTTGGAAATTAATGAGTCAGAAACTAAGGGAAGAGAATAAAATAAGATTTAATAGCTTGAGTGACATCTTTCACATTATTCCCAGACTGAATTGACACAAAACAGTTGTATTTTTGTCTTCCTCTCTGGATAACTCTATGTGATCAGCATTTAGAAGATATAATAAATTTTTTTGGATCTACAAACTTACCATGCTAGAGAAATCAAATTTTAACATTAGGACCCAACAACCTTAGACTGAAGAATAATTCTTAAAGATCTGTTCACAGTGTATTTTTGGATGCATATTACCTTAAGGTATAGAATATAGATTACTAAAGTACTTAAAGTAATGTACAGTCATTTAGTTTTATTGGTATTGTTGTTACTTAAGAGAAGCTTGTCACAAGAATATCTATTAATAAAAATTCTGCTAGCAACTGTACACATTAAGATATCTATATATTTGTGTGTGTATAACATAGGTACAAACTGGTACAGAGAGACAAACGGTTGGAAAGGTAATTTTTCTTTCTTTTAGAGTGTTTATTTAAAACTCACTTAGTAGTCAAGCCACATAAGAGACTTTGATTTGAAGAGGTTTCCTTTTGAAGGTGACAAGCTAGCTTTCACTAAAACATTAATCCTCTGGCTATTTATCAGAAATGAGAGACTGGAAAGACACTGAAGACTAGAAATATTATACTCAGAGAATAAAGAAAATCCTAGCACTTCTTGACCTTAAAGGTTTTATCACAATATGCGAAGTCACTTAGAAAGTATATATTTGGAATTAAAATGGAAGCATGAGCCTTTAACAGATTACAGAAAACTATCGTTTAATGGATTGCTCTTTGAAGGTTTTTAAAGCATAAGAAACTGCACAAACACATATACATACACACACACAGACGCATAAAATTAAGTGCAAAGAATGATTTTAATAGCCGTGGCAAAAGAAAAGATGATTTCAAAGGTTTTAGTCATGATTTCTTTTAATATCACTAAGCCCCTGAGACAAAATAAAGAGAATAAGCATAGCACGCACAAAGGAGATGCTCTTTTGGAAAGGCTGGTCAAAAACATTAAAAATAGATGAAAGTATGGAAGTCATCCGATACATTTCACAAATCTTGATTCCTCCCTATGTACGTGCCCAGAAATATGAGAGGTTTTAAGAGAACACACACAATGTCATATCAGGAAGTTAATATGTTTATGAGGAAATAGAAAAAATAAAAAATCATCCTAATGAAATAGATTTTGTCAAAATTGTTACTTTTAGACTTTTGAAAATAAAGACCATCAAATTCAACTGTATTGTCTACTATGTCTGTTAATGAGAAGGCAGAAATCCAGAACAGTGCATTATGCAAGGTAACAGGATTCAAATAAAAGTGGCTGCTATGTTGTGAAAGAATATTGGCCCAACAATAAAGGGAACTGAATATTAATTCACCAAATTAACCTTGTAAAATAAAATACTTTTCTCACCTTTCCCCACATCTTTATTTGTACAATTAGATTGGTTGGGCTAAAAGATACCATTTAAAAAGAATAAATGAAACATATCAACATCTCAATTCTTGAGAAAAAGGTTTTGAAACAACACACACAGTTTGATAATATTTATATACATTTAAAATACTCAACACACTGTTGTATATTGTTTCTGGGTAAATATATGAATGTAAAAGTTAAAAAATGAGTCTATAGACACATATCAAACTCATGCTAGCGGTTGCTTCTGAGACAAAGGTAAGAGAAACGCAGAGCATGTGGTCAAGAGAAACTTCACGAATATCTGGGACTTCATTCCTAACTATAAAATGTGTATAATGATAGTATGCACCTCATAAGCTTGCTGTGAGTATTAAATGAGCCATCACAGTAAAGTGTTATCTATATGTTTTCTCAATAGCCAAGTATTTTCCAATAAAATGTATATTATTATGTTACCTTGAAATGAAATTCTTCACTTGCTTAATTGATAATTAATACATGAATGATATTTGTTTGAAATATGATTTTCAAATTCGCTAGTTTGCTCTTCCATATTCTTATATTTTAACTCTACTTGCTCAGTTTTATCAGTTATATTAATGAAAGCGAGATGAAAATATATACTCTGAAGAAGATTATTTCAATGTTGTAATAATTAAAAATCCTAGTCTATCAGTAAATATGTGAAAATATGATTTACATTTTCTAGTTATAATTTAGATATGTGTTTAATCAAACGAAAGCCTTTTAAGGTTAATTTTTAAGATTAAATCTAAGACTAGTGAAGCAATGGTATTTTGATTTCTCAACAAATGATAATATGGACTCCATAGCAATTATTTCAGTGTGGCTCACAAATTAGTATCAGTTTAAATAATATATGCACCATTTCACATAGTGAAAAAGCAATAATATTATTTTATAACTCCAAGGCATTGAATTTAATGATCACTAAACTTTTAAACAAGTCTTAAGTCTCATAATAAAAGATCAAGTGTTTTTCCTAATATTGATTTTGAGCAATAGTAAAGGTTTTCTGGTTTTAGTCAAATTTTATATCTTAGAATAGTGGTTCTGAATCGCATAGCTTTTTGTGCAAATTTAGAAACCTAACAAATACTTAAAATCTCCTATAATCTTCATTGCCACCAAACTTACCCATGAATTGAAAACGTGTTGTCCCTGTAGGCGGAGAAAACTTACCCTTGGATCTTTAATATAGGCATGTGTCTTGTACACGGGAAGCACTAAACAAAAGCCTGTTATATTTTAATTAGTGGAGGAGTTAATTGCTTGATATATGTGTGGATTTATTTGCTTACTGCTTACTTTCCACATATTTGTAAATTTCCCAAATTACTTTCTGTTAATTTCTGATTAACAGGCTTCTGATTTGATTCCATTTTCATCAGTGGAGATATCTTGTATTATTTCATCATTTAAAATGCTTGAAATTTACTTTTTAATGACTGCCCTGTGGATTATAATTAACATCTCAATTTATAACAATCAAGTTAATACCAACTTAATTCAAATAATACACAAAATATTTTCTCTACATGGCTCTGCTTGCACCTTCTCCTTTGTACTATTATTATCATGAAAACTGCATCATTATACATTGTGTGCCCTAAAATGTAGAACTGAATGTCTTACTTTAAGGAATTTTCTCTTAAATGATATAAGAGAAAAAGAGTATTACAAGCCAGAATGCATTTGTGTCTTTTTTCTTTTTATCAGTGCATCTTTATTGATTCTTTTTCTTTCTTCCTGTAGATTCAGGTTTTGTATTCAGCAAATTGTAGTGAATTTAGCATTTGCTGCTTAGTGTTCTTTCATTTCAACCTGAAGGACAGTGTATGCTGGGAAGCTCTTTCGCCATGTTGGGGGCACACCTTCCGCCTCTCCAAGTCTTGCCATCTGTGTCTCAGCCCTCCCTCCTGCATGTGGGAGCCTTGGGCTTAGCCAGGGGAGAGGGTTTAGGGCTGAGGGCCTGCTCAGGCCTTTGTTGACTGATACACTGTGCAGCCCCATCTGCCTGTGGGTGGCCTTCCAGGCTCCCGGGGACATGTCAGGTTTTTCTGAAGCTTCCTGTCTCATTCTCCAGGTTTTCTTTGCAAGATTTTTACTTAGCCCATGTTTTGTTTGTTTGTTTTGCTTCTACAGCTATTCAGTGTCTCAAGGAACTAAAAAATGAAATACACCAGTTGTCTTACACAGCACTCAAAGTGAAAATGATTTTTCCTCTCACTCCTTTTTTTTTCAGAACTCCTTTATTCCCTTGTGAAACCATCACTTTCACGTATTCTTCTTTGACACTTTGCTGGTCAAGAGACCCCTGGTGGAAAAAAAACCATCAGTGGATGCGGTCTGTCCTGCATACGAAGCACCAGGCTTACACCTGCCTCTGTTGGCAACTTCACTCCTCTCCATATCTAGGACCTCCAAGAATTAGGACCAGAAATGGCAAGACATTTTTGGTTTTCCCCGAATTGCATCCTACTTCATTTTCAGCAACCCCTCTTCATTTCTTATGTCCCAGTCAAGAATGAATTTTTCTCTGGAAAATTTTAAATTTTAATTGTCATTTGTGTGCTGTCATTCTGGGTTAATTATTCTTTAAAAGACTGACTTTAGAAAGAGGCAAATGAGAGTTCCAAAGAAATTCAAAGTAAACTTTTTATTTAGTGTTGGCAAAATTGATATATGTGCTATATGAGAGGAAAACATTCTTTCAAGCTGAGGAATTCTTAAGCTGAAGTCAATTTTAGTGGCCAGTGTACTTACATTCTCTGCGTTCAGTTCTTTGTCATTACTAAGTAATGTAAATTATAGTACAAATTCTCCCTTTGTTTATAACTAAAACATGGTTTTGGTTTTATTGCATCTTCATCTTTCAAATAATCTTTGGAAATAAGACACATTATTCAACAAACACTGCAGCATTTCTCTTTTTTTTTTAAATTTTTATTTATTTATTTATTTATTACAATACTGTATTTGTTTTGCCATACATTTTAAAATACACGTTGAGATTTCAGAACTGCGGGGATCAGATAGGCTGGAGCAGTACGGAAAAGCAGCAGAAGTGAGTAAAGAAGGAAATGAATTGAGCACTAAATAATGAGTTGTTGTTTAGTAGCCAGATCATGTCAGGCTCTTTTGTGACCCCATAGACAGTAGCCCATTAAGCTCCTCTGTCCATGGGATTCTCTAGGCAAGAATACTGGAGCGGGTTGCCATTTACTTCTCCAGAGGATCTTCCTGACACAGGAATCGAACCCAAGTCCCCTGCATTGGCAGGCAGATTCTTTACCACTGAGCCACCAGGGAAGCCCCAAAGAGTGAGTAAGATTTAAGAAGAAAGAGGGACTTTAGAAGCGCAGCCAAGCCCTAGGGTCAGATCATGAAGTCAGTCAACTAAATCCCAGACTATCAAGTTCTGACAGACCCAAGGTTTCTTTCTAAAGTAAACATTGAAAATGCGTAACTGCCTCTCCAGCCTGGATTTGAGGCTTTGTCAATTGGAATTCTATCATCTCTCTGAAATGGATGGGAGGTTGGCCAACACAAGCCTTTTCTTGATCAAAAGAAAAATAAAATCCTTTCCTCTTTCTCATAAATGCGTTCTTCTAGATGAGTTTTCCAGGTACTTTATAAATACTTATCCCCTTTCCTCCCGCTAGGTTTCTAAAGACTCTAGAAAATATGTCATTGACTGGAGAACTTTGAGTAAAAAGATTGCTACCAAACCCCAAAAAGATTTTTAAAAGGGAAACCTCAGCCCTGCTCTGACCCATAAGGTGATAGTGGATGAGATGCTTGCAAAGAGGCTGGTTCATATCTTGCTCCTCCCTTTTCCAGGAGAACCTATTGGAAGATAAGCTACATGAAAGATCTGATGTGCACCAATCAACCTAGCTGAGACCATCTTCAATGAGTAGATCACCAGTCATGCCCCAGGTATGTGACCCCTGGCCATATTAGCCGACCCAACTGGGAAGACTCTTCAAAGAGTGAGTTAATTCAGAGAGGCTTGAGCAATAACAGCTAAGCCTGCTGGAGAGCTGTGAAAACCGTAAGACCTGCCAGACATCAGTGTTAATTGTTGTGTGCCTCTGGGTGGTGGGTGCTATGTCAGGCAACGTTACTGTGTCAACAGATAACATACACTCAGCTCATGACACAAAGTACAACCTTTTTACCTTCACAAAATGAAAAATTGTTTAATCACTTCCTCAGCGTAGCTTGCTTAAGTGAACACAGAATCTTTCTGCCTGTGTAAAGCTCTGTCTTCCCTGTGAGCCACTAACAGAAGGGCTTGTCTCACCTGTCCACAGGGATGTCTCCAGGGCTCTCGGGGTTCCTCCTGAAATTAGCAGGCGGCCAGAGGATACGGCAAGTTTTCTTGAACAGGAATGGATTACGACTGGATTGCTGAGGCTTTGATGGCATCTTTGCATGTGTTGTGATCATTTCTCCCTTTTCAAATAGAAATAAAAGGAGAAAATAAAATTGCAGCCATCCCCCTACCTAATTTGAAGTAATAGTAGAAGTCACTGTACTAAATACTAGTGTAAAATATTTCCTCTGCTTAAATCTGGCAAATTTTGCTTTTGCATGATATTTGGCTGGGTCTTAAAGTCCCCTGAACGTATTATATTTCTGGAAACTGTCACCAAATGATCATCATGTGTAACCACATGTAACATCAGTTACATTTGCATGATGGGTAAAATGGAAGAACAATTGCTTGGAGTTTTCCATGTCTTACAAGCTTGGAATCAGATGCCATGTGTGTCTGTGTACAGGTACAGGTCATGATCAGTATTACAAATTAGTAGACAGTAAACTTCTACCAAGATGATGGAGGTAGAGAAAGGACAGAATTTTTTACCCTTAGGTAGACATATTCTAAGCAGTGTGTTCATCTGATGTCTTTCCTGTTACTCTTTTCCCTCTTCTAAATCTCCCTCCATCCTTCTTCATGTTTGTTTGTTTGTTTTCCTCCACTAGAGGCCATCCTGCCCCAAACACATCTGTGTATCTAATGCCATCATGTGTTTAAACAATAGGGTAGGCCTGTCCCTGTAAGATTTCTTTGAACTCCCAAAGGTTACTTTTCTCTCAAGCAGGAAGACCCTATCCCCTTTTTTTCTGATCCCAGGCTCTGATAATACAAGCCTTACCTATATCCCTGAGGCCCTCAGGGCAGTGAATTCCTGGTCACTAAATTATGGCTGATTTCTTCTTATCTTTGCAAATGATTATAAATAAAGTTTTCTAGAATTATAATTATCATATATAGAATTTGTTACCTGTTTCCTGTGAGAACACTAACTGGTAAAGTCTTTAATCACAGTCTTCAAAATTTACAGTTAACTTCTTGCAAGAGATGTGAATGTGTGTCTGAGATCTTGGACAGATTAACATTTACCAGGGTATTGGAAGGGCATTTGCAAGAGGAAAATAGAAAAATTATCTGTATTATTCTACCCACAGTAGAGAAAAAACTTTATGCTGTAATATAGCATGATGTCGAAGTCCCAGTGGATAACATACAGAGATGAACCATATTCTGACTGTATAATCTTGTTGGTAACTTAAGGCTCAGTTTCCTCATTTTTGAAATAAGCACTTGACTGCCTGCTCCATTCAACTCAGCAGGATTCTTGAAAGAATCAAATGAGAGCAAATGAAGATTCATAGAATTATAATTTTTTTAACTGTTTGTGTTAAATATGTTGGAATTCCTTATTTATCTGATTTGGGGCCCAATTAGACTAAAATGTATAATATTTAAAAACTCATATTTGTTTCAGCCCGCTTATATGTGTATAGATTTTTTGTTATTGAAAATAAGGATGAAGTTCCAGGGATGCTACTATATCTCAGAGGAGAAATTCAATCAAGCAGAAATCTTCTAAGATTGATTTTACAGAAGATATCTAATTTCTACAACATCATATTTTGGCAAATCCAGGTCACTTTCAGGAATAGATATGTAGAAGTCATCTAAATACTGTTTCAGGTTGTTCACTGATTGTTTCGTGCTATGTAATATCTGGGAGGCAGTTTGATGGCCTGTCATTCACCTATTCATCTACTTCTCTAGGTTATTTGTGTAAACATAGCACCCATCATGAAACATTATGTGTGGCCCGTTATTATCTACTGCCAATGGAACCTTAGTAAGTAAGTCATCTGCTACCGTTCTCCTTTCTAGGAATAGTGGGGAGTCAGTGATTCTTATCATGTCTGAAGAAACGCCACCCATCAGGGGTCACATTTACATGCTCTATTGAAAAAGAACTTTAGCTGAAAGTGTTCTAATAGTTCATATCCTGCTGTGAAACATATGGGAAGAGACATTAACCACCTACATGTGTTAGAGATGTAAAAATACAGAAAAACTGTGCAGTTTTACAAACTGGCAAAATAATTGAAACTTAATGAGGAGGTTCTCTGGGCAGAAAGTGACCTCCTGTTTCAGTGTCAGGGAGCTCCCACTTTGTATCTGGCAGCTGGAAAAATGAATGAACAAGAGCTCAAAGAGCAGCCCAAATCCCACTGAGCCCATTTTTTTCTCAATGCTGATTACCTTCTAGGTGTTCTTTTTGCCTCTTAGGTATTCAAAACAGTTTTTTGCTTGACTGATTCTGGTTTTTTTAGGTTTGTGAAAACACAAAAGAGAGAAACTTTCTCCAAGTGTTGAGACAAGCCTAGTGTTTAGAGATTCCCACAAATCCAGACTCAGTTTTAGTGACATGGTTGCAAGGAAACCCCACAATTCTAAACCTGTTGAATCTGAACTGCGAGGCTTATTATTGCAACCTTCAAAATCAATCTGCCTTTTTCAATAGCATTTCCTTCCACTAAGAAGCTACAGGTTTTAGCTCTATATTTCTCCAAGGACAAAATCTGTCATTGGCTCTTTGACTCATGCTGTCTATTCATCCAGGATATGTAGACTGGCTCCTGGCTCCCCAGTATCCTCCATGCTCAGAGCTACCCTCCAGCCCTGAATTTTCTGGGCACCATGTGCTAACTTCTTTCTAAGGAAGTTTTTGTGAAATCTATTTACCCAACATTTTCTCCTATCTCTCATTTAAATAAAATTCCCTTTTCCAGCTAAATATATCATATCAGTTAGAGCAGTAATGTAGTTACTAATGGAAGCATCTCAAGTTATGTTATGTCATTTGGCTAGTATGCTTTTAAAAATTATTATTATTTTCCCACTTTCTGCTCTTATCTTTAAGATCTTCCTGATCTTGTTGACTTTAGAAGTATAGTGTATTTCTCTCTTTTAATGGGCTACCATGCCACCCCTAACCCCAAGTTTCCAGAACTGGGAAATTGTCACTGTTGGAGAAAATGATCAGAGTCATACTTTATTTCAAATTAGTGCAGGTGGATCAATAGAAACACTTAAACCATTACAAATGGATTGTAAAGTTGCACAGGCATTTTGAATATCAGATTGAGTGCTTTATTAATGGTGTTAAATGTACACATACTATATGAAACAGCCATTCAACTCTTAGGCATTTACTAAAGAGAAGTGAAAGCATAAAAAGTGTACAAAATTATACTTGCATGTTACAGAAGCTCTTTTTCAAATCAGCAAATCCTAGAAATATTAACTGTTCAGAAATAGGAGAATGGGCAAGCAAATTATGGCATATCCAGACAAAAGAATACGAGTCAGCTATAAAAGAACGAACCATTGATACACAAGACAAAATAATCTCCAAAAAATGATGCTGAATAATCAGAGAGAATGGTGCCTATATGGTCTCATATACTTTTTGAAAATGAAACTAGTGTATATGACGGAAATAGATCCTTGCTTGTCTGGGGTTGTGGCTGGATGTGGTTGAGTAAAGTGACTGTTAAGTAAACCAGGACTTCCCTGGTGGCTCAGATGGTAAAGCGTCTGCCTACAGTGTGGGAGACTCAGGTTCAATCCCTAGGTGAGGAAGATCTCCTGGAGAAGGAAATGACAACCCACTCCAGTACTCTTGCCTGGAAAATCTCGTGGACAGAGGAGCCTGGTAGACTGCAGTGCATGGGGTCATGAAGAGTCAGACATGACTGAGCAACTTCACTTTCACTTTCAAAATGAACCAAGAAAACTTTCATGAGAGATGTTTATATTTATTATCTTGATCAGAGTGATGGTTTCAGAGTTGAATACATAAGTCAAAACTTGGAATTTTATGTTTTACATTGTTATCTTATTAAATATCCTTCATATTTTAACAAATCTGTTACACAAAGCAATACAATGAAAACAGAACGTGGGCTTCATACCGGTGGTGGTTTAGTCATTAAGTCGTGTCTGACTCTTGTAACCCCATGGACTGTAGCCTGCCAGGGGCTTCATACTAGAAAATATTAAGTTGTTGTAAGTGTTAGTCACTCAGTCATGGCTCATTCTTTGCGACCTCATAGACTGCAGCCCTACAGACTCCACTGTCCATGGGACAGGCAAGAATCCTGGAGAGCGTTGCCATTCCCTTCTCCAAGGGATCTGCCTGACCCAGGGGTTGAACCCTGATCTCCTGCATTGTAGGCAGATTCTTTACTGTCTCAGCTGCCAGGGAAGCCTAGAAGTTCTTGAAAGATAGAAATTGTTTATTTCTTGAGAGCTAGACAAGTTTTTTTGTGGAAAGGTGTTAGAGGCCAGAAAAAAAGCAAAGAAACAAATATTTTCAAGTTAATGGTCATAAACAATGTGTATTCCATAGGTACTTCTGGTCATCTATAATATAATGTCAATATGACTGTAACTAAGATAATAATTAGGTAATAATGAGTTGTTGCCTCATACAAAGTGAAAGTGAAAGTTAGTCACACAGTTGTGTCCGACTCTTTGTGATCCCATGGACTGTAGCCCACCAGGCTCCTCTGTCCATGGAATTCTCCAGGGAAGAGTAATGGAGTGGGTTGCCATTTCCTTTTCCAGGGGATCTTCCTGACCCAGGGATCAAATCTGGGTCTCCTGAACTGCAGGCAGATTCTTTACCATCTGAACTACTAGGGAAGCCCAAAGCTTATGTTTTTAATCTTTTAGGGAGAGGCTGTCCCTTCCTTGGGAGAGGAACTGAAAATGTAATATGGTTTAGGATATCACTCAAGAAAATTTAGTGGGATTGAGGCGGGGGTGAGTGAGAGCTGTGATTAGATTTTCTTATTATATCATAACAACACCATGTCAAATCTTGGAAATATTATTTATCCAAATCAGGAAAGCCCCTTTACTGGACTAGGTGAACAATATGTCTGGAAATTGCAGACACTCAACTTATCAGGATCTACCCTGATGGTTCAGAGGGTAAAGAGTCTCCCTGCAATACAGGAGACCTGGGTTTGATCCCTGGGCTGACAAGATTCCCTGGAGAAGAGAATGGCGACCCACTCCAGTATTCTTGCCTGGGTAATCCCATAGACAGAAGAGCCTGGCAGTCTTAAGACCATGGGGTCACAAAGAGTCAGACATGACTGAGTGACTGACACACATCTTTTCATAAAGCACCTCTATGAATGAGCAATGCTAACTGGCATTCAGAGCCAATTGGACACTTAAACCTTTCAACCTTTAGGCCAATACTAGCTAAGTATGTTGTGAGTATTTATTTTAGTAAGAGTTTAAAGTGAAGGGCTTCCCTGGTGGCTCAGAGGTTAAAGCGTCTGCCTCCAATGTGGGAGACCTGGGTTTGATCCCTGGGTCGGGAAGATCCCCTGGAGAAGGAAATGGCAATCCACTCCAGTATTCTTGCCCGGAGAATCCCATGGACGGAGAAGCCTAGTAGGTTACAGTCCACGGGGTCGCAAAGAGTCGGACACGACTGAGCGACTTCACCTTCCACCTTCCTTAAAGTGAAAGTGAACCCCATGGTAGACTTCTCTTTTAGGAGTCTTGAAATTTCCTTTTAGTTTCAATTAAAAGAATACTTTAACTCAATGTAAAAAGAGCAACCTTAATTTAGAACTGTTGTAAAGTCAGCCAGGTAATAATACCTTTTGCTAAACAAACTGCCTCAGAGGAAATTAAGGACAAAGAGATTTCTTCCAGGAAATGTTTGAGTATCAAGTAGAGTAGATATTATTTACTCTGTATAAAATAGAGTTATTAAACAAAAGATATAAAACAGTGCTCTTAAATTTCAAAATTTAAGAACAAGCAAATCTACAGCTGTAATGTAGCTTTCTGTATCTAACCAGGAATGTTTCTGGTGGTCTTTTATGATGCTATTGACTTGAACTGTGGACTGAACTACTTAGCTGTGATTTCTGAGAAGTTACTGGCTAAAATTTAAAGGAATTACCATCAACTTAATGCACTACCATATTTATTCATAAAATACAGAGCACAAATCAGATTATCTGAAAAATGACTATATTTAGAGAAATAAGATAGAGCATAGGAATTTAAAAACTAATTACTATATACTTAGAATATTTATAATAACTATAGATAGCATTTAAAAGGGACTCATTCTTATGTTTCTATAGTTATTGCTACAAACAATGGAATATATCTTTATTGTCAACTAATTCCAAGGATTTTAGTTCCAAAATTACATAAATGAAAGACTACCAAACTAGTTGAAATCTCTAAATCTTCAAGATGAAGAAAAAAAGGTCCCACGAATTGATTTGGTCAGTGTCACAAGGATATCAGATGTTTAGACTATTCTCAACTCCTAGATCACACCTCTTTTCAACACACTCCAAATATTTTATTTGTTAGCACATGTGATCAAATGGTAGTTTCTGCCCTATCAAAACTTAAATTGAAGCTTGCTCCATGTCTCTCATTAGTCTTCAGCAGTTCCTTGACCTGTGAGGCCATAGTGCTTGGGAAATTAGAAGTTTCAAGATTTCTGTAAGCTCAGAATTTCACACTCATGGTGTCTTAATGGCTTGAACACTGTTTCGTGTACGTTCCTATTTCCTCAGTCCTACTCTCCTTACTCACAGCTGATGACCTTACTTTCTACTTTCCTGGAAAACTAAAAAATGATAGAGGAGAACCCCATCCATTGCTACCCCTCTGCTGGCACCTGAAGCCACACCCTCTCACGCGTGATGATGGCCAGAGACAGCGCTTACAGCTGCGTTGAGTCCTTGACATTTGTGACAACTCAGAGTGGTCTCTACTCAATTGTATACTCTCCTTCACATACCATTTTTTTCTATACTTAATCATGTTTACCCAGTGCAGTGTGCCAATAACATAACATTTTGTTGATCCCACTTCCCCCTGCCAGTTGCTGCCTTATTTCTTTGCTATGCTTTGTGATCTGTTTCTTCAGATTAAAAAAAAAAAAAAAAAAAGGCAAAGATAGTGGAATATAGTTGCTTTACACTGTTGTTTGTTTCTACTGTATGGCAAAAGAATCAGCTATGTGGATACAAATATCCACTTGTTTTGAATTTCTTTCTTATTTAGGACAACAAAGAACATCAGCATTCCCTGTGCTATATAGTAGGTTCTAGTTAGCTGTGCATTTCATACATATAAATAATACTGTATGTATCAACCCCAGTCTCCCAATTCATCCCACCCTCCTTCCCCTGTTGGTATCCATACATCTGTTCTCTACACCTGTGTCTCTATTTCTGCTTTGTAAATAAGTCCATCTGTACAATTTTTCTAGATTCCACATATATCCATTAACATACGATGTTTGTTTTTATCCTTCTGACTCTCTTCATTCTGTATGAAAATCTCCAGGTCCATCTAGTCTCCACAAATGACACACTTTTGTGTTTTGATAACTGTAGCTTTGTAGTATAGTCTAAAGTCTGGGAGCCTGATTCCTCTAGCTCCATTTTTCTTTCTCATGTTTGCTTTGGCTATTTGGGGGTTTTTGTGCTTCCATACTAATATACTATGTTTTTAGATTGGAAGAGTCAACATTGTGAAAATGACTATACTACCCAAAACAATCTGCAGATTCAGGGCAACCCCTATTAAATTGCCAATTATATTTTTCACAGAATTACAGAATTGTACAAAAATGTTTACAATTTGTATGGAAATTTGTATAAGTCCTCAGAGTTTTTATGCCACCCTTTTCAATTCTTTTCCATCTTCTCTTAACAACAAATTTATTTCCCTGCCAAAGAATCTTCTGTCTAAATCATGACTCTCAATATGACCAGCCACGGCATCACTGACAAATCCTTTGGCTGTTATACAATTTTAATCTTTCAGAAACCACCAGCAGCTTTTTATACAGTTGATTACTTACCTCTCCTTAATACATATATCAGTCAGAATTAGCTGGGCTATAAAACAGTAAAAACCAAATTCCAACCTCACTGTGTTAAAAATCACCCATTTCTGTCCTTTATTTGACACATTTATCCCAGGCATTTGGAGTCTCCTCTTTGCTTGGCCTTCACTTGGGAACCAGCACCGATGGAACAACCACTATTTGGAAAAGGGAACCATAAATTCTAGAGTTACAAAATGACACATGCCACCATTCACTACTTAGATCTCCTGGACCCCAGCCCCCTTTTCCCACACCCATTATCCAAGCTGTCAACAAAATCTGTATATTTTCTACAAAATATACCAGTATCTGGTCACTTCTGTCTTTACTGCTATCATCCAAGTCAACATCATCTTGTTCTCAAATTATGTTAATATATTCATAACAAAAAGTCTCCTTGCCTTTAAGTTGCATCCCAACAGATTATTTTCAACACAGAAGCATGAAAGGTTCTTTTTAAAATGTTAAGCAACACTATTATGTACCTGAAAAAGGAAGACAATTTTGGCACATGCTGCAACATGAATGAATCTTGAAGACATTATGCTAAGTGAAATTAGCTAGTCACAAAAGCACAAATGCTGTGCGATTTCACTTGCAAAAGGTACATAGAATAGTCAAATTCATAAAGACAGAAAATAGAATTGTGATTTCAGGGACTGGGATGGAGAGAGAGAGTGGGGTGTTATTGCTTTAGGGGCATAATTTCAATTTGGGAAAATAAGAGAAAGATGAAATTGATGGTGGCACAACGTGATTTAAATACGTTTAACATGGTAACATTTATAAGCAATATCATGTCACTGCACTCTTTTCTGAAGACTTCCAGTTTCACTTAGTGGAATATACCAGTGTTTGCCTTGGCCTACATGGCCACGCAATAACCTCTGCAATTCCCTTACCATCTCTTATTTACTTACCTTGTTCCAGCTATACTGGCCTCTCCATAAAACTACCATCTTATGCTTTTGGCTGTGTGTGTGTGTGTGCACGCTCAGTTGCTCAGTCGTGTAGAACTCTTTGCAACATCAAGGGCTGTAGCCCACCAGGCTCCTCTGTCCATGAGATTTCTCAGACAAGAACACTGGAGTGGGTTATCATTTCCTCCTCCAGGGGATTTTCTCGATCCATGGATCAAACCCAAGTTTCCTGTATTTGCAAGTGGATTCTTTACCACTGAGCCACTTGGGAAGCACACTCTTTGCTCTAGCCATGACTAATTTTCTCTCCAAATGTAATCTTGAATAAATCTTATCTTCTCACAAAGTTATCTTTATCACATTATGAAATGTTATAACATCCGGACTTCATCTCACCATTAATCTACTATACATTTTGCAGAGTGCTTAACATTTTCTAAAATATTATGTAATTTGATTAGTTAATATGTTTATTATTCAGTGTCTCCACTTGTTAAAATGTACTTTCCCCAGGGAAAAGTCCTTGCTGTTTAGCTTGTTGTTATGTGAGAGGTGCAATGGACGTATCAGACTTATAGAAGGTGTTTGTTGAATGATAAAAATATAAAAGGATTTTACTGCCCCAAAGTCATATTTGATCTATGGGGCTTTCTAATCTTAATAATCTTTAAAAATATATTTTCTCTCTTTTTCCAAGCATTTTTTATATTCCTAGGTAATTTTGTAGACCACAGCTATTTCTAGTTTCTTCCAGGCCCTCATATTCACACCAAGTAGTTGACAATTATTTGAGTTAGACTTTGCTTTTATTGTTTAACTGATTGCTTTTTATAAGTGTATCTATAAGAACAAGAGCAATAATCAAAAAAGAAGTTAACTTTTGCAACAGTTTCTTTTTTCTTTTATGCTGTTATTAATTCTTCTGGTAGTTATAAATTATTTTATAGACAACTATTCTTTACTTGTGAGTGTTTAACATTAATAGAAGAAATGGTATATGATTATTATTTGAAATTTTATTCTTCAATTTATTCCAATTAGATGAGTCATCAATATTTGGTAATAACGCCATACACAAATTTTTATGTTTGAAGTTTGTATGTGAATATCATGGGCATTTAAAGTTAAAACAGAGAATTAATTATTGGAAACAGCAATAATGGTTTTCCATTTAAGACTCTCCAACTGTTTAGAAATATAGACATTATGATTCAAAAATAGCATATAAATTATCCTTTATGATTTAACATTTAAGACATTCTATAGGAAAACTCACTGCTCCACCAATTTAGGTAAATGCAACAATGAGTCTGCTTTGGATTCAGTGGCCAAATTATTGTTGTTATAAAGCAATAACAACAAATAAATATATGCCTGTATATCAAGCATCAACATTAATTAAAAAGTATTTGTTGAATGTTTTCAATGTGTCCATCTCTGTAGACAAAACTATATACAGAATACTCATTTTATTCTGTTTTGTATTTTTGAACTATTTCATCAAAGTAACTCCACAAATCCACTTGAATACCTTCTAAAATTTGTATATAGACAGACCTTTTACACAATAAAGTCTGAGTAAATGTTAAAGATTTGGCCTTGCAATTATGTTTGCACTTTGCAAAAATGGGTTTGGAGCAGTGGTTTACCCATTTAACGTCCCACTCCCTGCTCCATACGTGGGCAAGTGTTGGCTCCCCTGCCTGCTGTTGCAATCACTGCCTTTGAGTAACCCCAGGAGTAATTACTTGCAGCCCCTACATTTGTACCAGCAATCAGTTTAGATTCCACAGAAAAAAAAAAAAATCTTATCTGAATTACACCATTTAATGATACTGTGCTTTAGCTTGAAAAATAATGCATTCAATTATATTTGAAAGCCCTGGATATTTTAAAACATGCAAACATACACATGGTCCAGTTCTCCAAATTCCTTTCTTTCTATCATCCTTTTTCAAAAATAGTGCCTCCAATTTGAATGGCAGACAAGTTTGGCAATGGCTTTCTCTGCCATCATAATGATTCCAGGGCAAAGTCTCATACTTTTGAGTATCAAACTCAAGGCTTATATGTTTCGTTTGATGGACTGTTTACACAATGGTATGCTAACAGATGTTTAACAAAGACTTCAAAAAATATATGCATGCAATTGTGTAACCAATTTTATAGGGACTTCTATAATAGTACATAAATAATTATTGTATATATTCTTGTCAATTCTGTTTAGCCAATTAATCCTCACAGAAGCTTTTGCTGACATTTTTCAAATTTTGTAAATATGTGAAGCATAAGATTATACTAACTAATAAGTGTAATTCTAATATATAATGGTTGATATTTTGTTTACATTAATATCTAAGAAAATGGCACAGCTGTATTTTGGAAGTTCACTTGTTATTCAATGCGTGAAACATTTTTGCCAAGTCAGAGAGTCATTTTTGAGTACTAGAAGAATATTTCCTGAATTTATTATGCCTTTTTCACAGTGTAATTGCAAATTTGTGTTTAACCTGCATTATTAACATTTTCTCCATCTCTTTCTATATAATAAAAAAATGACAAATGAAACCTTAATTTGTAGAAATTTTTATTCCCATTATAAAACACACTCTGTGTGGCCAATTTAAGATACTGATCTGATATCACTGAACAAATATTCCCACCTTACAGATAGAATACACATACTAGGCTATCTACTGGATCATCAAAATTCCACCTTTAAAATTTACTTGACCATGTCAAACATTTTTCATAGACCTAGAGACTTTTGAAATTTTTCCTTAGTCCACTGATGAAAATTTTAGTTAGCTTATTCTGGTAATGTTTCAATCTTTAGCATACCGCTTAGTGAGATTTGCTAAAGGTGGTAAAGCTGCCCAGCTGGTCTCTGTGGGTTTTGAAGAATGGGATAATAAGCATGCTTTGATATTCAGGATATGTAGGTTGCTTAGGCCCATAATTGTTTTTAATGGGCTCTTCTCTTCAAAAACACAGTTGGCTACTAAACCCAATAAACCAAACAGAGTGAGGCCAATGAAAACTAGTGGATTTATGGGTTTTCAATAAGTGGAATTGGTTAAATATAAATAAATAATCACTAGAATTTCTTTTAAATTTTGTAACATGCTATATAACATTTACTATCCTACATATCATCTTTTAGTAATGGTTTGGAATACTGTCTGACAGTAGTAAGCTGCCAGAATAATGCAACAATAAAATGCTCCTTTGTTTAATGATTTCATTTTGTAAAGGATTGTTTCCACACAAAGTGACTTCTGTTTAAAGCAGTCAATAAGGAAAGCATTTCTATTTATGACAGGAACAATCTGGCTTGTGTCTGGCTGGTACTCGCCTTGTATTTCAAGCACTTTGAAAACCATCAGCTTTTACAGGAAATCCAACCTGGTTAGGCAAACATAGGAAGTAAGCACACGGAATCACCTCTTTAAGAATTTTCAAGCAAATTAACTGGTAAAATGGAAAGCAAATCATTTCAGGGTAAAATTAAGAGTTGTGTCTTTTTAAATTTAATAAGTATTTCTTAGCACAGGGTATGCTCACTTGCCTATTTGGAAATAAAATGCAAACTTAGAACTTTTGGAGTGAGGTAAATAAGGAGGGGAATCATTGAAAAACTCAAAATTTTAGATACAGGATTAATATTTTAAAAGTTCACAACTTGACATTTACTATGGTCATCTTACTCCTCCATTCCTTTATAAATCTTTACCTTGGGTATGTAGTGAGAAATACTGCCAGGTTTTCAGATGGCTCAATGATTATCTAAAACTAAGTTTAATGTGTTTGAATCCATTTAAAATGAATCTGCTTTTCTGAGGATGCTTTCCCTAAAAACTTAAGCCCATCTGTGTTTTATGAAGAAAATCCTTGCATATGTTTCTAATTCTTTCATAAACATGCTATTAAAGTATATGTTTGCAAAGGCCAGTAGATAGACAAAAAAGTATATAAAATCTGTTTTCCTTAGAAACAAAAGGTTAGGTGTAAAGGCTAAGTATAAAGAAATGTGAATCCAAAATATTTGTGCAGACACACACACACACACACACACAAACATTTTAATCTGCTCAGTCTTTTTATTATACATCTTACTTCATCCTTTCCGGCCATTGTTTTTCACCGTCTCTATATTTATTCTTTAAATATTTCTTCTTAAACTGAAAAAAAAAAAAACTGCTTCTTCCAGTCTTTATAAAATAAATGCCATGTAACCAGCTTGGTCAGGAGAAGCAAAAACATAGGGAAAATATGTGATTTCCCTAGTGGCTCTGTTGGTAAAGAATCCACTTGCAATGCAGGAGACCCAGTTTTGATCACTGGGTTGGGAAGATCCCCAGGAGAAGGAAATCTCATCCCACTTCAGTATTCTTGCCTGGATAATCCTGTGGACAGAGGAGCCTGGAGGGCTACAGTCTATGGGGTCACCAAGAGTCAGACATGACTGAGCATCTGAGCATATAGGAAAAATAATACTACAGTCACATGGCCCATATAGCTCATCACACATTTAGGTCATAATTGTAAAAAGGAAATACAGAGTTAACCAAATATGGGCATTTATCAAATATTTGAATTAAAGTGCTAAGTGAATATTTGCATATGTCTGGTGACATTATATCAGTTTATCTTTTACTTTTTTTTCATTCTCTGAATAGTACCCATTGGTAGCCCAAAATGCTTCTGTTGGTGCCTTGCATGATACAAATCAATCACTTATTTGCCACGCCTTTCCTGTGCTGTATGTTTGCAATTGCTGAACATGGGAACGATGGTGGATATGAAGCTTGTCAAGGACACAGAAGCCAGACCATACCTCTGTGTCCTGTGGATCTCCACCATAAAGAGTTGGAAACAATGCAGTTTTCCAAGGCCATCGCCTTGATTTACTCAGAAGCACCACAGGTGAATGAACTAGGTGCTCATCTCTCTCTGAACTACACTGACTATTCAGGTTTTCAATAGTCCCTTAAGCTAGTTACAGACCTGTGATATGATGCAAAGTCAAATGGACAGTTGAGGCAATTATCTGAACAATTCTAGTGAAAAAGCTTGTTACTAAAGAAAACGTGAGTTGGGGGTGGGGGTCCCTTAATTACCTATGTTGAATTTTTGTATTGATCCCATTCACGAGACAATTGCTTGATTCACCACTTCATTTTGCTTGGGTAGACACGGGATAAGATAATTGAAAGCAATTAAACAGCAGTATCTGGGGAACCATAAGTAACATCTTAGGTCAAATATTGTGGTATAGGATAGCTTCATCAACATGTATCATACTCCTACTATGCTGGACCCTGGGAAGATTACCAGTTAAGTGGAAAAGAAAACTACTATCCACAAATGAATGGAAGCCAGAGATGCATCAGTGAAAAATGAGGTATAGTGGGTACCAATTCAACAGTGAGTTTCAGAAGAAAAACCTATGTTTTAAGTAATATGTTGATTTCTTTCCAGTGCCTAGTGGAACTCACAAAGCTTACAGTTAGACATCAGGTTGGCTTTCTAAAAAGGCTTGTCACTATTTGAGAAAGAGTCAGAAGATTTCTACTTAAATCTTTGAATGAATGAAACAAAAACACCCTGGCCATCTTTCTCTAGACGGCAGACGCATCTGGGAAGAGTGAGACATTTAAGTGCAATAAATCCATGGGCCTTTCCTTAAGTGAACTGAACTGTCATTTTTCTACAAGGTGGCAGGTGAGAACTGCAGCATAAGACCACTGGGTGTCTGTGGGAGATAAGTGAACAGTGAAGAAAAGATAAGCAAAGACTGAAAACAAGTCTGCACTCACGCGGCAATTTTGCCTTGAGCCAGCTAGGTAAGCTAGTAGCCTTTCAGAGTCAAAAAATTATGCAGTAAAAGTGACAACAAGGTTAACCAATCCTCACCTAGAATACTGAGGCAAGCCTTCTCCAGTGCAAGTCTGTCTGAACATTTTCCCTTTTAATAGGAATGATATCATTGGTAGGTCTATAGTAACTTTATTTGAAAACACATTTGTCTCTTGGAATACATACACACTCACATACTAAATAGATACACACTCACATAGTACCTGAGCTCTATTTATCACAGAAAGGAGAGGAATTCATTATTCACATACATTCATTTTTATCATAGAGCATTTTTAATATATTGATTTTTATCATAGAGCATTTTTAACTCTTTAGAATCATATATAATATGCTTTTCTCTTTATGATTTTAATGAATATATGCAGACATATAGTTCCAAATAAGTAAAGGAGTACGTCAAGGCTGTATATTGTCACCCTGCTTATTTAACTTATATGCAGAGTACATCATGAGAAACGCTAGGCTGGAGGAAGCACAATCTGGAACCAAGACTGCCGGGAGAGACATCAATAACCTCAAATATGCAGATGACACCACGTTTATGGCAGAAAGGGAGGAAGAACTAAAGAGCCTGTTGATGAAAGTGAACGAGGAGAGTGAAAAAGTTGGCTCAACATTCAGAAAACTAATATCATGGCATTCGGTCCCATCACTTGATGGCAAATAGATGGGGAAACAGTGGAAACAGTGGCTGACTATTTTTCTGGGCTCCAATCACTGCAGATGGTGATTGCAGCCATGACATTAAAAGACGCTTACTCCTTTGAAGGAAAGTTACGACCAACCTAGGCAGCATATTAAAAAAACAGAGACATTATTTTGTCCACAAAGGTCCCTCTAGTTAAGGCTATGGTTTTTTCTGTGGTCATGTATGGATGTGAGAGTTGGACTGTGAAGAAAGCTGAGTGCCAAAGAATTGATGCTTTTGAACTGTGGTGTTGAAGAAGACTCTTGAGAGTCCCTTGGACTGCAAAGAGATCCAACCAGTCCATCCTGAAGGAGATCAGTCCTGAATGTTCATTGGAAGGACTGATGCTGAAGCTGAAGCTCCAATACTTTGGCCACCTCATGCGAAGGGCTGACTCATTGGAAAGACCCTGATGCTGGGAGGGATTGGGGCAGGAGGAGAAGGGGATGACAGAGGATGAGATGTTTGGATGGCATCACTGACTCAATGGACATGGGTTTGGGTGGGCTCCGGGGAGTTGGTGATGGACAGGGAGGCTTGGCACGCTGCGGTTCATGAAGTCACAAAGAGTCGGACACTACTGAGCGACTGAACTGAACTGATGCAGACATATATAAGTATACATGTAAGATAAAGCTATTAAATATATCATAGTACTGAGTTGGCCAAGAAATTGGTTGGATTTTTCTCTAACATCTCTCTGAAAAACCCAAATGGACTTTTTTTTTGCCAACCCAATATATTATGATAGTTACAGATTGCTAAGATATAAATAGTTCCCGGATGAAATTCCTTTGTCATCCCATAACTTTACAGATTTTACTTAAAAATAAAACATCATATTAGGAAATCAGAAATCAATATTAAGACAAATAACATGTAATCTAAAGGTGGATGTTTTCTGGTAATTCTTAATGATTTTTATAGAGGAGATTGATTTGTCATTAGAATCAAGCCCTCCAATGACACCCATCTTTCCATGTTCATCTTTGTCATTGAAGTTGAGGACTGGTGCTAGAAAACTGTGACGGGAACATATTTTGGCTTTCTTGGAATCTCTTGTGCATTTTTACATACCCACCCTCTAGTATATAGGCACACTTGCTTCAGTTCTCATGGACTCACTCCTGCAGACAGATTTGCTCCTATTTAGAGCTAATCACAAAAGTACTTAGATTCAGAAGCAACTTACGATAAACTAATTTCCTGCTTTAGACTTTCTTTATTAAAAATCGATCTATTCCTTTTGTCTCTAGGATTTAATCTATGGCATCCATCAAAGGAAAGATTTGTACAAATATGCATATAAGTGGGTGGTTCTACTCAGCTGTAAAGATAAAACAATTGTTCCCCTTCCCCATCCTTAATTGTATTTCACCTTGAACCAACCTGAATTATAACTGAGAAACTGGAAAAGTTACAATTGGCTTTACTTGCTCATTCAGCTGTTATTCTTCTCAAAATCTGAACCTTCCCACAAATCCTCAGAGGCAATACAATTCTTTATTTTAATGAATTTGCTTGCACCCCACTGAGAATTAATTGCTTTGGAAGCAACCCAATGGTCTGACATGCTGAGAGGCCCAATGGTAGTTTTTCTTTTTTTTCCAATAAAGAACTCTAAGGAATTAACCAACCTCTGATCAGGTATAATATCTACTTCTGTTATTCCTTTCTTGGTCTGTGTCTCTGCTCTACCTTTCTCTGTTTCACACACACACACACACACACACACACACATACTCATACTCACACACACACCACACGAGAGGACTGTGAGATCTCGGGTATTACTGACGAAACTTCAATTGCTTGTTATATAAATACAACTGGAGGAGTGTGTGGCATATAAATGTACAGGTCAACTCTCTGCAGTCACTTTTTCTTTGTGAAGAAAACAAGCAAAAATTGCTCTTTGTGAGGTTTTATTGGGTATTAAAATCTACAACAAAATTGGAATTTGCCATGCTTAATCATTCTGTGATTCCAATTTGGGGCTATAATCCCTACTTGACTTACTTCACTAATTCATTAATCAAAAGATATTTATTCAACAGCTATTGTATTTGTCCCCAAATTTGAAACTGTAATTGAAGATTTACTCCAGAAGGGTAGCATATATTAGAGCATAGAGGTATTATAGAAATAGATAACTCACATGACATACAGGAAGTGGTATATAGACTGCAAGAAACAGCACTGTTAAAATGTTGGTTGAATTCTATGCAAATACTACTTTCTAAAAAATTATTATTTATACTGTCTAAATTCCTTAATTGTCTTGGTAAAGAGGAGAGCTACTGAGACAAAGTTAATGTTTGTAAGGGACACATAATAAATAGGGATCAATTAGAAAGAGAAATAACTGAAATAAGGTTCTGAGTTATAAGTTTTGCATTTCATTGTAAAATTCACATCACCAATTTTTGCAACCCAGCCAGGAAAGGAAGAAATGACTTGCCAAATTATTGCTATGCAATTAATATTTATATTATTTATCATAAATAATATTTTTCTTTTATGGAATTCTAAAAGATATTTATCACATAGCATTTTAGTAAAAAAAAAAAACTAATGAGAGGAATGCATTCTTTAATTCTTAGTGCAGTCTTAAAATGAGAGGAAATATTCTTCTGAGGTTTTTACTTCTAGTCAAGATGGAGTGAGAGGAAGAGATTTGACACCCTTCTTCTAAAAAATGTTTAAAACGTGGAAAAAATCCTCAAAACTCGTAGATTCATTGGGCAACAGGCAACAAAATATAATGATTCCTGAGAGATGTGAAACAGATGAAGAGAGCTGTATGATTGTCTCATCTTGCTCTCTGAGGTACAGGAAAGAGGATATTCAGGCAAGACATGCCTTAATTGTGGAGATAGACCTGTAAATCTAGAAAGGTGCTTCAACAATACGGGAACTGAGAATTTCCAGATGTTCCAGATGTTCAAGCTGGATTTTAAAAAGGCAGAGGAACTAGAGATCAAATTGCCAACACCCATTGGAGCATAGAAAAAGCAAGAGAATTCCAGGAAAACACGTATTTTGGCTTTATTGATTATGCCAAAGCCTTTGACTGTGAGAATCACAGCAAACTAGAAAATTTTTAAACAGATGGGAATGACAGGCCACCTTACCTGCCTCCTGAGAAATCTGTATGCAAAGCAACAGTTAGAACCAGACATGGAACAAAGGACTGGTTCAAAATTGGGAAAGGACTATATCAAGGCTGTATGTTTTCACCCTGCTTATGTAATGAATATGGAGAGTGCATCATGCAAAAAGCTGGGAGGGATGAAGCACAAGCTGGAATCAAGATTGCCGGGAGAAATATCACCAGCTTCAGCTATGCAGATGATACCACTCCAATGGCAGACACCGAAGAGGAACCGAAAAGTCTCTTGATGGGAGTGAAAGAGGACAGTGAGGAAGGTGGCTTAAAACTCAACATTCATAAAACTAGGATCACAGCATCCAGTCCCATCACTTCATGGCCATTAAATGGGGAAAAAGTGGAAGCACTGCAAATTTTACTTTTGGGGCTTCAAAATCACTGCAGACAGTAACTGCTGGAATAAAATTAAAAGATGGTTGGTCCTTGGAAGAAAAGCTGTGAGAAACCTACATAATACATTCAAAAATAGAGACATCAATTTTCTAACAAAGCTCTGTATTGGCTGTTATGGTTTTTCCATTAATCATGTGCAGTTGTGAGAGCTGGACCATAAAGAAGGTGGAGAGCTGAAGAATTGATGCTTTTAAGTTACTGTACTGGAGAAGACTCTTGAGGGTCCTTTGGACTGCTAGGAGATCAGATCAGTCCATCATAAAGGAAATCAGCCCTGAATATTCATTGGAAGGACTGATGCTGAAGCTAGAGCTACAATAGTTTGGCCACCTGATGTGGAGAGACAACTCATTTGTAAAGATCCTGATGCTGGGGAAAATTTAGGACAGGAGAAGAAGAGGATGACAGAGGATGAGATAGCCGGACAGCATCATCAACTCAAAGGGTATGAGTTTGAGCAGGCATAGGAGATGGTGAAGAATTGGGACCCCTGGAGTGCTGCCGTCCATGGTGGGGGGGTGGGCAGACATGATTTTGTGAATAAAAAATGATAACAAATACTTCCCATTCTGACTTAAAATTCTTACATCAAGAACCAAAAGGATAAAATTTTGGTGCTGATCAAGATGGAATAACCACTCCTGATAAAAGCTCATGAATATTTATAGGAACACAAAAAATTTCCCACACCCAGCAAATGTGTGTTTTAATGTCTGATATCTGATAAAAAATTACCAGATGTGCGAACTGTGGTGGTAAATCCAACTTCAGTTGTAGAAAAGCATGCATAGGGGCCAAAATAACAATGCTTGAGCATTTCAAATTTGTTTCGAGAAAAGTACAAAATACAGTAAGAACATTAAATGAGTACATGTCACAACTAAAAGCTGGTTCCCAGCAGTTCTGCAGAAGCAAGATCCAGTGGTCCTTCCCTACAGGGTATATAGAATGTTTTTTCTCCTACAAGAAACCACCACCTTCTTCACAGGACACCTAGGATCCAAGGTGTTAATGGACCTTGGATAAAATGTTAGCTTGGATTTCACACAACCTCCTGGCCAAGATCTTGCTATATGACCGGTTTTTACCCTTGAGAATCTTGTCAAAACAATATACAAGCTATCAACCATGATTTTATCATCTAATAATGTGGCTGTGCTGGTTGAGACAAACAAAACCACTCAGAGTCTTGAGTCTGACCCAGAGTTATAAAACAATACTGTTTAATCATACATTTCACGCTCTGTCCAGGAATTACTATTAGACCAAAATACACCTCTTCAGGCAGTTTCCAGGTCCCCTAGAATAAACTGATTTAATACTCCCACCATGCAAAGAAAGGAAATCACTATTGATGAGGAGAAAAATCAATCTATCCAAAAAGTCTAGAATTTGATAGAGATTGTGTCATTTTTAGACAAGCACATGAAAACAATTATTCTAACTATCCCATTTGTTCCCTACACATTATTAGAACAGCTTGAAAAAAAAAAATAGTGACAATTCCAAATGCTTGTGAGAATGTGGAGAAACTAGATCACTCATATATTGCTGTTGGGGATGTAAAATGCTACCCTGGAAAGTTATTTGGTGGTTTCTTAAAAGCTAAATAAATACAAACTTATCATGTGCCCCTGATAGCTCAGCTGGTAAAGAACCCAGCTGCCGTGCGGGCGACACTGGCCCGATTCCTGGGGTTGGGACGACCCCCTAGAGGAGGGTAAGGCTGCTCACTCCAGCACTGTGGCCTGGAGAATCCCATGGACTATGTGGTCCATGGGGTCACAAAGCGTCGGACATGACGGAGTGACTTTCATGTCCACTGCCGTGTGCCCCGGGAATTGCACTCCTGGGCATTTATCCTATAGTAACGAAGGTTCCTGTCCACTCAACAGCGTATCCCAAGTTGAGCAGCATAGCAGACTTATTTATAATAACACTAAACTAGAAATGAATGAAGCAATATCCTATAGTAAATGGTTAGTGACACCATCTGATACATCCATTGAGGGCTCATCTCTTCTAGTCCAGAGAGCGTTCTATTGTATCTTGCAATACCAGCATTATTAGGGGAAAGACTGCTAATTTGAAGAAAAAAATGAAGTTTTCTTTAAAAGTGCCAGCTACTTGATTTGTCTCTATTTGGGGAGAAATAATCATATTATATTAAAACAGATGACAAGAAGCACAGATGTTGAAAAATATACAGACCCGTGCCTGGAAGACATGCGTTCATTCCATGGTTATGCTATGAGTTTCGCTGTGCAAACTGGTTAATCTCTCCCAGGTTCATATTCCTCACTGAGAAGATGATAAAAATGACAGCTCCTAGAAAAGGCGTTGTGCAACGAAAGCAGTTTAAATGAAAACCTTTACTGAGGGCCAAATATATAAGCATTCAGTTAAGATATTTTTCCTACCCAAATGTGTATTCATTTTATGGATGTTATGTAAGGAACAGTTCAGAGCATGGAGTCAGATTTGAAAGAAACTTGGGCTAGAATTCAAATGGCTTCTGCTACCAGTTGTGTGAACTTGGGATATTTACGTTGAGCTTCAATGTTTTCAGCTCTGGAAAAAATTCATAAATTGCATCACAGATTTTAGTGTTCAGTTAATGATAGGATGATGTATTATATGCATACTCTAAACACTAAATCTAAACACTTTAAACATTGACTCTTCAATGCCTTTACCAAGTCTATTTACTTAGACACATGGTAGTTTGGATTAAAAGTCAATCTATCTTTGTTGTTTTTGAATTAGAAATAATGCCTCCATAACATTCTAAGCAAAGTAAAGTAATTGGAATGACTTGAAGTGGGAAATAATTTCTCCCGAATTTAAGATTTTCATTTTTGAGTGGATATAGGAAAGAATTTTAGCTAGAGCTGGATTTCACCTAGACTGTCTTCCAGATTTACATGCTCAATTTGTATTTGACTTATGCATGTAAGTAAATATAACTCTTGTGTGAAGATTCTGAAGACACCTGTCCTGAAGTTGTAAATCATAGTGAAATACTTCATGATCTGGGCCTTCTAAAATGCATTCTCAGAGACGTACTGGAAGTCTTAGCACAGTATTTATATTTTCTAAAATTGTTATCAAGTTTTCTCTTAGTAATTGAAGTCAAAAAATTAGAGTTAAATATGAAAACCACCCAAGTATCCACATGAACATTGACAGAAGCAAAAATAATTATAAATATATAATATAAAATAATATATAACACATGTACATATTTATGCTCTTTAGTTGAAAGACTGATCATCTTTACTTCCAATAGCATTATGTTACTGAGTTGTTGCATAAAAGGCAAAATTAATAAAGGGTTAAACATAAAGTGAGTTGTTTTTCAAATATACTTTCTTCAGTATACAAATAACATTAAAGAGAAGAAAAGCATTTTTAAGTTGCCTAATATGATTAGATTTGCATACTGACAAATTCTAAATTTAATGCCTGTGTGGAATGTTAAAATCCTCAGATCAAATAAATCACAGTAGTTTTTCTCTTTATTTATTCAATGTTTATTTTTAAAAATAATTTTGCCAGGTGGCTCAGTTGGTAAAGAACCTGCCTGCCAATGCAAGAAGCATAAGAGAAGTGGCTTTGACCCCTGGGTCAAGAAGATCCCTTGGATGAGGAAATAGCAATCCGCTCCAGAATTCTTGCCTGGAGAATCCCATGGACACAGGAGCCTGGTGGGCTACAGTTCATAGGGTCACACAGTGTTGGACATGACTAAAGTGACTGGACACAAACAGGATAGGGTTAATTTGTTTCCCCATTTAACTTCCATTTTTGGAATTGGGAAAATCTATGCACTTCTTCAGTTGGTCCATATGAATAAAGGAAGATGATATAACAAAGAAGCAAAAAATATCAGAAAGATACAATTCTATGCTGGATTTAAGCTAAAAGTAACACCACATTTTTAATCTCTGGCAAAGACAGAGTGAGTTTTGAAAATTAAAATTAACCATATTTAAAATTTTGAGTTTTGTTTATTTTCAGCTCTTTATAAAGAGCAATTCAATGTAAGTATATTATTCATGTTACTTGTAAAGAATGATGATGTTACACTTAACTAAAGTGTTTATTTCAATAGTTTTATTATTGAAACTATGTTTGGGACTTTCTATTTTATTATTTTGTTTCACCATAGCTTGATGTAGCTAGAGTAACAAGAATGCTTCACACATAAGAAAGTCCCTGTAAATTTGCTTCATGTTATGGGAGACAATGAGAGAGAGATATATACACCCAGGCATGCACGTGCACACACACACAAACACACACACATATTTATACACATCCATACACATAATACTGTTGTCATATTCAAGAGTTTCAAATGAAATAAAAGCATAAGCTGTCTATTCAACATCTAAAACAGAGATGTAGAGATAAACACAGTAAAGATGCATTCTCATCTCAAAATTCATAGTAGAAATCTTGGAAAACCAATTAGGAAATTAGGAATCTTATAACAAAGAATGACAAGAAATATTTTCTATTGGGGGAACAAGGAAAGACAAGTTATTAGAGTTGTTAAAGAGGTTCATCAGGAACATACTTACTAAAATCTTCCCAGTACTTAGAAGTGTTTTTTTTGATTAACATCATGAACATACAGCTATATGGAAAGAAGACAAATTTTGCAAGTCAGTCAACATAAATATTTAATGACTTCAGATTGTATATATCATGTTTCTATTAATTTTATCAGGCATAGCTATCATCTAGTTATAAATCCTATCTTGTATTAAATGCCAAATATTCTCATGGAATATCAACTAAAAGACAAATTTCTGTGATTTCCCAGTAATGCGAAAAATGAGACCCTATGTACCATTTATTGCCTGAGCACTGAAGTAACTCCAGTTTCTTCAAGCAGATATGAGAAATAAAAACTCCAGAGGCATGGAAAGAAGATGTGGTAGATTCATTATTGATCTCTCCTCTTTAATCATTTTGGAATCCATAACTTTGTCATGCTATTAGTTTGCACTAAAGGGGTGGATTTAATTTCTCATTCTTTGACTTCAGTCTGGCCATATGATTTGCATCAGCTGATAGTTTTGATAATAGGATTTAAAACATCACACACATTTCTACATGCTCCTTTGCAGCTCCACCATTATGAAAATAACATATCCTGGTAACACAGCCTACTAGTCCCAGGGAGGCAAAGTGTGGGAAGTAGAGCTGCTGAAGCCTGTCCACCACACTTGGAGAGCTTTGAACCAAATCCAGCCCGAAAAAGATGAAACACAGTGGGCTTGCACATATGTAAAGATAAACAGCTGTCTTATCCACAAAGAATTTGTGGTTGTTTTCAAGTGACTTATTCTGACAAAGTTAATTGGCACAGCAAGCTAAATGTAAAAGATGAGATCACAGGCATATATTTAGAGAGGGAAGGAAGCCAAAATAGAACCAAAGTTAGATTCAAGAGCCTGTGTCTTGATAGAGACGGGGAATAGCATTCCTCCCCTGATGTAATTTGCAACCCCATGGACGGGAGCCTGCCAGACTTCTCTGTGCATGGAATTTCCCAAGCAAGAATACTGGAGTGGCTTGGCATTTCACAAAGGTATGAGAAATAACTAATATCAGTGATTATATTTGCTAATATAATACATAAAGGGAAGAGTCTCCAAGAGTGATATTATATGAATTTGTCCCAGATACCAAGGAAGAGGACACTACTCCCAACCTCAAAATATCTCAGACTGGTATCTCTTTTTTTAAAAAACCTGACTATGCCCTTGTAGCCAAAGATGGAGAAACTCTATGTAGTCAGGAGAAACGACAGCGGGAGCTGACTGTGGCTCAGAGCATGAACTCCTCATTGCAGATTCAGACTCCAACTGAAGAGAGTAAGGGAAACCACTAGACCATTCAGGTGTAACCTGAGTCAAATCCCCTACAATTAATGATACAGCAGAAGGGACACAGAGGTTCAAGGGATTAGATCTGATCGAGTGCCTGAGGATCTGTGGACAGAGGTTTGTAACACTGTACAGGAGGCAGCGGTCAAACCGTCTCCAAGAAAGTAGTGTTAGTCACACGGCTGTGCCCAAATATTTGCGATCCCTTGGATGGTAGCTTGCCCTGTTCCTCTGTCCAGAGAATTTCCCAGGCAAGAATGTTGGAGGGGTTGCCATTTCTCCTCCAAGGGAATCTTCCCAGCCTGGGGACTGAACCCACGTCTTTTCCTGCATTTGGCAGGCAGGTTCTTTACCTCTCTGTCACCTGGAAAGCCCCAATCTCTGAGAAAAAGAAAAGCCAAAAAGCAAAAGGGTTGCTTGAGGAGACCTTACAAATAGCTGAGAAAAGAAGAGAAGTGAAAGGAAAAGGAGAAAAGGAAAGATATATCCATCTCAATGCGGAGTTCCGAAAAATTGCAAGGAGAGATCAGAAAGCCTTCCTAAGTGATCAGTGCAAAGAAATAGAGGAAAACAATAGAATGGGAAAAAGTCTTCAAGAAAATCAGAGATACCAAAGGAACATTTCATGCAAAGATGGGCACAATAAAGGAAAGAAACAGTATGGAATAGCAGAATCAGAAGGTACTAAGTCGAGGTGGCAAGAATACACAGAAGAACTATACATAATAGAATTTAATGACTCAGGTAACCAAGACGGCACAATCACCCACCTAGAGCCAGACATCCCGGAATGTGAAGTCAAGTGGGCCCTAGGGAGCATCACTACGAACAAAGCTGGTGGAGGTGATGGAATTCCAGTTGAGCTGTTTCAAATCCTGAAAGATGATGCTGTGAAAGCGATGCACTAAATATGCCAGAAAATTTGGAAAACTCAGCAGTGGCCACAGGATTGAAAAAGGTCAGCTTTCATTCCAATCCCAAAGAAAGGCAATGCCAAAGAATGCTCAAACTACCACACAATTGCACTAATCTCACACATTAACACAGTAATGCTCAAATATTACTTTGATTTTAAATCAAAGTTGCAAACTAATTTGATTTCTTACACTAATTGACCAGAATGTAAGTATCACCAGCTCTGTCCAAACAAACTACATCTCCCCACCTGCCAGCCCTGTGTTCATGGACATTTAAAAACGGCACCTTCTGTAAATAACAATTTCATCAATATGCTCATAGCTAAATTGTCCTATATTTTAAAAGTTAGCTTGTGTCTCTTCTTTTAATTTAAAATCAGTTATTCTACTCAAGAGAAAGTTACCCAGAAAGTTAGGTACAAGCATTGCACAGTGAAGTTATATAAGAAAATATGGCAATATAGTAGTAGCAATCATGAGTAAACATTTCTCTAAACTATAAAATCTTACGATTCCTTTTTTGCTTCTCTAATTTGCAAATATATACCCATCATATTTTCTATAGGAGACAAATAATTACCTAAAGTGACAAGTTCATATTTTGGAGAAATTTCACAGAAATTGAAGGGCAATTCAATTATGTCTATATTCTTCTTCATAGCAATAAGAATCATATAAACGATATGTGGACTGTATGATATTTGACTATGCAAGCATTCTACAGGAAGCGTCATCTTCTAGGAGGGAGGGGGAGAAACCACTGCAGAGGACTCTACTCTGGTGCTTGGCAAAACCAAACATGTTTATGAATGCCAAGTATTAGCAACTGTTTATCTTATAAACTCCTTTACCCACCTACACAGCCACAGTGTATCATCCCTGTGTGGGCACGCACAGACTATGTAAATGAAGTCATTACCCAAGCATAAGGTGCTATATCATTGTGGATTTAGCTTTTCAACTGGATTTTTTTAAGCAATGTTAAAAAAAAAAAAAAGATGTTATTCTCTAACAAAGGAATAATTTGCATTAGCAGTACTTTTGGTTTTTGGTGTTGCTCTGATTTTTACAGGTTTATTTCCTTTAATAGAGATTCATGCAATTATGAAAATGTTATTTTTCAAGTACTTATCAGTACCAGACAGTATGGCTAGTTTCAGCTTAGGGCAATTATCAGTTAATTTGGCATCTATCTAGTAGATTGGCTCCCAAATCACAGGGCTTTTCAGACTAAATAGCATTTATTTTGTGAGTTGCTCACAAGTGCTCATCTGCATGTATGAAATTTCCCCTCTGATTCTGGCTTCTGAATGTGCATGTTAAGCAAAATTGCAGGGCTGAATCTGTTTAATGTTTCAGGTTCTGACTAACTTATTGTCTTCTGAACTCATTTTTATAGTTTTCAACTCCCCCAATTAAGATTTAATTATTTTAGTAAGGATTTGTATGGCTGACTCACTATGCTGTGTACCTCAATTGGGAAGCCTGCATCATGAATGGAAATGTGGGGGATTTTACTAAAAATTCTAGGTCATTTGCACACAAACCCACGTGTGCATAAAGGCAAAACAACATTAAACAGAAAAACCACCAGCAAGTAGAGAGGTGGTTTTCAATGTAATTTTATATGATACTGCAAAGCCCAAAAAACAGAGGTCTAAAATCAGACGCAATACATATGCATTTATTTTTGTATATACTATACTTCTCAAAGTATAACAACTGAATTCACTCTAAGATTGCATACAATATCTTTAGTCACGCCTTGGCAAAGCACATTAATAACTCATGGTAATCTAAAAATATGAGACACATTGCTTGTAATGGTAATAAAGATATTTGATATGTGTACATATTTGTATGTTTCTGTGGCTCTTAATATTTAATAAAAACTCAACTTGAGGTGTTTTTATTGGATAACTAGGTTTTGCTTGTTCATCATAAGCTTCATAACCTATGACATCACTATGTATAATCAGTTTCACTCAAAGTAGTGAAAAACTTTCTGAGGTAATGGTGCCACCGTCATTATCCTTCATTTGTGCTACATACACAAGTATAGTTTTTATACAATATAGTTTTCACACTTACCAGCATTTTCTGAACAGTCTCAATGATTATGTAATGGATTTTTAATCAAAGCACAATAAAGCAACATAAAAATCTTCTAGTTTATCAGTAACTGAAAAAATTACTTTAAATCTTATCTTTTTATTCAGATTATTTAAAAAATTAAGGTGATGTGTCCATTCATTCTGCTTATTGACTAGTCTGGTTAAGCATGAGTACTTTTAGAGTCAAGCAAGGGAGTACTGAGGTATTTAGTCTGTTATAGTGGAGCTTAAGAACTAATTTAACTACTTGGAATCTAACTGCTTGCTTTGGCATAGCCAAGGCACAAAATATCCTAAACCATTTGACTAATAATTAGATGAGGAGGTCACTTTGAATTTGGCACACAGTGGGAGTGCAAGCGTGTCCTAACTGGATCCAACCGAACTGGCCATCTACTGATATACACAGTATAGTCTTGACTGATGCTCATAATCAACATCATTGCTGATGGGCGAGGCCCTGTGCTATAGTGACTGCAGATACACCGTTTCTGCACTCAAACATTCTCATTAACAATTGTTTTTAAATCTTTCCATTGAAACACTTCAAAGGAAGTGTTTCAAAGTTCATATTCCAGCTTTTGTGCTATGTTGAAGAATACAGTGCATCCCATAGAATCTCCAAGTGTTTGATTCATCGATGTACTAACTGAGGTCGTTGCTGTTCAGTTGCTCAGTCACCTCCAACTCTTTGCAAGCCCATGGAGCATGCCAGGCCTCCCTGTCCTTCACAATCTCCTGGAGCTTGCTCAGACTCATGTCCATTGAGTCAGTGATGCCATCCAACCATCTTGTCCTCTGTTGTCCCCTTCTCCTGCCCCCAATCTTCCCCAGCATCAGGGTCTTTTCAAATGAGTCAGCTCTCCTCATCAGGTGACCAAAGTATTGTAGATTCAGTTTCAGCATCAGTCCTTCCAATGAATATTCAGGACTGATTTCCTTTAGTATTGACTAGTTTGATCTCTTTGCAGTCCAAGCGATTATCAAGAGTTTTCTCCCAACACCACAGTTCAAAAACATCAGTTCTTGGTGCTCAGTCTTCTTTATGGTCTAATTCTCACATCAGTTTATGACCAGTGGAAAAATCATAGCTATGATTATACAGACCTTTGTTGGAAAAGTGATGTCTCTGCTGCTTAACACACTGTCTAGGTTTCTCATAATTTTTATTTCAAGGAGCACATGTCTTTTAATTTCATGGCTGCAGTCACCATCTGCAGTGATTTTGGCCGCCCCCCAAAATAAAGTCAGCCACTGTTTCCCCTGTTTCTCCATCTATTTGCCATGAAGTTATGGGAAGGGATGCCATGATCTTCATTTTTTGAATATTGAGTTTTAAGCCAGTTTTTCACTCTCCTGTTTCACCTTCATCTTGAGGCTCTTTAGTTTCTCTTCACTTTCTGCCAATAGGGTGGTGTCATCTACATATGTGAGGTTATTGATATTTCTACCAGCAATCTTGAATCCAGCTTATGCTTCATTCAGCCTGGTATTTCTCATGATGTACTCTGTATGGAAGATAAAATGCAAGGTGACAATATTCAGCCTTGATGTGCTCCTTTCCTGATTTGGAACCAGTCTGTTGCTCCATGTCCGGTTCTAACTGTTGTTTCTTGGCGTGCATACAGATTTCGCAGGAGGCAGGCAAAGCATTCTGGTATTTCCATCTCTTAAAGAATTTTCCAGTTTGTTGTGATCCACACAGCTTATTTAACCTATATGCAGAGTACATCAAGCAAAATGCCAGGCTGGATGAAGCACAAGCTGGAATCAAGATTGCCAGTAGAAATATCAACAACTTAAGATATGCAGATGACCCCACCCTTATGGCAGAAAGTGAAGAAGAACTAAAGAGCCTCTTGATGAAAGTGAAAGAGGAGAGTGAAAAAGCTAGCTTAAAACTCAACATGTAGAAAACTAAGATCATGGCATCCCGGTCTCATCACTTCATGGCAAATAGATTGAGAAAGAGTGGAAACAGTGGCTGACTTTATTTTTTTTTGGGGGCTCCAAAATCATTACAAATTGTGACTGCAGCCATGAAATTAAAAGACACTTGCTCTTTGGAAGAAAAGCAATGACCAACCAAGACAGCTTATTAAAAAGCAGAAACATAACTTTGCCAACAAAGGTCCATCTAGTCAAAGTTATGGTTTTTCCAGTAGTCATGTATGGATGTGAGAGATGGACCATAAAGAAAGCTGAATGTGGAAGAACTGATGTTTTTTTGAAACATGTATATTATCGTATGTGAAATAGATCGTCAGTCTAGGCTCGATGCGTGAGACAGGGCACTCAGGGCTGATGCACTGGGTTGACCCTGAGGGATGGGATGGGGAGGGAGGTGGGATGGGGGGTTCAGGATAGGGGACACATGTACACTCATGGCTCATTCATGTCAATGTATATGGCAAAAAAAACCAAACACTACAATATTGTAATTAGCCTCCTATTAAAATAAATAAATAAATATTTTTAAAAAATGGTTGCTGATTTTGAACTGTGGTGTTGGAGAAGACTCTTGAGAGTCCCTTGGACTGCAAGGAGATCCAACCAGTCAATCCTAAAGGAAATCAGTCCTGAATATTCATTGGAGGGACTGATGTTGAAGCTGGAATTCCAAAACTTTAGCCACCTGATGGGAAGAACCAACTCATTTGAAAAGACCCTGATGCTGGGAAAGATTGAGGGCAGGAGGAGAAGGGGATGACAGGTTGGATGGCATTACTGACTCAGTGGACATGAGTTTGAGTAAACTCTTGGAGTCAGTGATGGACAGGGAAGCCTGGTGTGCTGCAGTCAGTGGGGTTTCAAAGAGTTGGATATGACTGAGTGACTGAACTAAATTGAATCATAGTGAAGTAGAAGTAGATTTTTTTCCTGAAATTTCCTTGCTTTTTATATTATCCAATGTATTTTGACAGTTTGACTTCTGGTATCTCTGTATTTTCCAAGTCCAAGTTTGTACATCTGAAATTTCTCGGTTCACATATTGCTGAAGCCTAGTTTGAAGGATTTTGAGCATTACTTTACTAGCATGTGAAATTAGAGCCATTGTACAGCAGTTTGAATATTCTTTGGCATTGCCTTTCTTTGGGACTGGAATGAAAACTGATCCAGCTTTTATGGAGCATCTGTTACACTGTACACTAGACACTCTCAGTTGGACCCTGGACACTTACAGACTAGTGGGAGAGAGAAGCAGAAGCAAAGCTATTAAATTCAAATTTATGTGATAATAAAGTATACCACTATACTGGTGCATTAACATCACTATCAATTTTGGGTGAAATATTGCATTTTTAGGATTACATAATCCCTTCACTGTTAATGATTTTTAACATTTGCTGCCTATTTTTGAAGTATATCTTCCTTTTGTTTGCATTATATTTACTATTCATTATTTTGAAAAGGTACACAGTTCATTGTTTAAATATTTTATTGTATTGATTAGTGAATACTAATCAATTTCAAATTATAGTAATAATTGTAGCTTCATTAATGCATTATTGTTAGTCCACTTGTTTTGAAGCTGATTTGCCTCATTGCCTAATATTTATGGATTTTCTCAATTTTTTACAGTTTATTTTTATTCATCCTGTGTTGCATAGACCCAATAACCTGAGACTCATCAGCCAATTCAGTATCTCATCTGTGCCCACCTTGTTTAATATTATGTGAATATAGTTTTGCGTGTGTGTCTAATTGCACTATAATCTTTTCCAGAACAACCCACCATTGTACGTTGAGGAAGTTTGTTTCTCATGTATAAGAAGACCCTTTGTTCCTTTTTGTTGTTGCTATATCTAAGCCATTCTTCTTTTATAATAGTTCCCTCTGCATTTCCCCAACGAGCCCTGTTGATTTAATTGTACTGTACTAATTAACATTGCTTAAGTTTTTCTCCATGTATCTTGCCCTCCTGAGTATGAGAGATTAGTTACTCATATTTTCCTTTACAGAAGCCAGGTTTCCTCTTATAGGTGTGCAGCTCACAACTATGACATATAGATGGTGTATACAAAATAATCTCTCTGTGTCACTTAAAATATATAAATTCAGTGGACAATTTACACTTAAAGACCTGATACATATAAGGAGTTATGAAAGCTGGTAATGCATCATGAAAAGGGCACCAATGCACTGTTACTGGGTTTTAAGAGAATTAAAAAGTCATAGTTTTCCCCAAGTAGAAAAAGATAAGAAAAGTTAAATTATAAAAGCACCATTAACAATGCATTTTGAGGACTAGTTGACATTCAGAGAGCTTCAAGGACCGGATGAAAGAGAATAGCACAAAGACACTGTGGCATTATCCAGAACAACGGGGTTCTAAATTTGGGGAAAATTAATTCCAAATTTTCATTTTGAATTTTGGCCAGTGTGTAAAGTAAAACAAAAATTTTCATTGGAAACTAGTTAGAAGGTTTATTTGGTGGCATATTGTAGAAAGTCATTTATATACGAGCAGCAGGATTTTAATTTTTATCTAGTCAATTGGAAACAAAGGAAAAATTAGAATCATATTGTACTATCATATGTGTTTTATAACTTTATATTATAATATGATTTTATGAAATAATCAAATACCAAGTATTTCTTACATAATTACATGCATGAAGTCATTCCTAAAGAAGTCATAGAGGAAACAAAACCATAACTAGGAAAATGAATATACATACACATGGCCCAGAATTAACAGTAGAAGAAAAAAATGCATTGACGTAAAATATTATGCACAAAACCAAGAAAACATGTTGCTTGACCATTTTATACAGTGTGGTAGGGAATCGCAGAGCCTAGGGAAAAAATAGACAATTCTAAAAATGTAAGATAAAAAGAAAGATAGATGTCGGAGACTTCATGAAGAGTTTTCGATGTGTTAAACAATGGTTAGAGTTTGAGCACAACAGGAGACTGAACTTTATTTCACATTTTGGCTTGCTCATCACGTGAATTTAAGTAGTTCTGACTTTGAATGAAAACTGTAAGTTGAAAACCTTCCAAGCTGTCTGTAGCTTCCCTGCTCTGGATTCACTCAAAGGTAATGATAGGGGTTATCTCATTGTATGAGAAAATGGAAGGAGACGGAGAGATGGTGCCAAGATAACAAGAAAGTCTTCATTATCCGCTGAAGTTTGCAGTGATTATGCTTGAAGAGAGAGGCTTTTATGCTACACAATCACCTTCCTTGGCACGGCCTTGTCCTTTACCTTGGATCTAAGGCACTCGAGACTACCAGAGATGGATGTGCTCCCGTTTTGAAACTTCACTGATGTTCATTCTGCTTAGATATTTTATAGATTCTGACCAATCTTACTTCTTACAATCTGATTTACTTTAACATATATCATTTTATTTTATCTCCATTTGACAGAAGTTTTTTTTTTTTTTTTAATGTTCATCTTTTAATTGGCATATGGCCCAAATAAGTGTTATGAAAAATGATAGAGATGATAGAGAGGCTCTCTAGAGTTTTTAATTAGGTCAAGTCAATTTTCTCTTCTTCTTAAGCCAAGGGCATCATTATTTGAAAGTGCCAAATGTGATACAGGATTTCAAAAGCAGCACAATCAATGGTTTTCCCATTGTCAGGGAATAATAGAGCTGAAGCTTAATTACATTTCAAAAATGAATAGAAAAAATCTTGAGATACAGTAGCCTTTTATTGTAGGTTTTCTGAGACCAAAATTTATAAAAGTAGAGATAAAATTTGTCGATTTTCTCTATTTAATATGTATTGTAGATTCATCAGTCTTTTGCTGAGAAGGGCTATAATGTTGTGATAGTTCAATGCTGTGCAGTCATTATGACTTCAAATAGGTAGATGTTATTTGATTTTAAATAACATTTTTGCCTGTTTCTTTATACACAAAGAAAGATTAATTCACCTAAAATATTTCCATGGTACTTTCAGCATTGTACTTTGCACATTTCTTTTACTGCAGAGAAGTTAAAATACGTACTATAAAATCTCCTGTGTGCACTAAGCTGGATTCAGCCTCTGGTTAAAAAACAAAACAAAACAAAAATGCAAAACAGAAACAAAACAAAGGTTATGTGTGGCTAAAATTCAGTTCACTTAAGATCATTTTCTGAATTAAGATAATTTTCTGAATTAATCTAATTTAAAAACCTAGTGATAAACTGTTGCCTTTTAATATTTGTAGTATCACTATTAGTAAAATCCTATATAGAAAACCTCTCAGTGTTTAAATGCACATAGCAAATATTCACACATAGCAAATATTCACACAGAGCAAATATCTCACTTGCTATGTATATAACAGGTTTTAGAGCCAGTGTAATTATACTTAAAATGTGTGTAGGTAAGAGAACTGAAACTAGCAGTGTTGAATGCCTTGCTCATGATTGTACAACATGGTTAGTAATCTGGGTGTTTGTGTTTGTGTGTGTTTAATAGAGATGAGAGAGATGCCCTAAGACTTGGGCTCAGTCCTTCAGATACTTGCTTATGAACATTTCAGTCCAGAAACAATTCAATGGCACCTTGTGCGGGAGGAAATGAAAAACAGAGGAGAAGCTGTTTCTGATCTAGAGGGAGAGCCCTGCTCAGAACTTCGCGTGAAGAAGAGAGGCAAGCTAAATAGCACTGCAGCTGGAGCTGATTCTTCCAAATGGGGGTGTTTCTCAAGGCACAGGATAAGCCAGCAGTTTGTACCTCTGCTTTATTTCACAGAGTAAGTGTGACTGCTTAAAAAAATAAGGGATTTGCATGAGGATCAGACCCTTCCTGCTTTGCCATCTAACTTACTTCTTCCCCTATTGCTTTTTTCTGACCTTTTCCAGTTTCTCTAGCCTTTCTAGAAATAGACAAGGAAACAGATCCTTCCTTCTATTACTAGAATCGTAATGTCTCAAAAAGTGGATTATAGTTTTCTGAAGGAAGGTTGTTAAAATCATTTACCCTAAGGTACTGATAAAATATCATAAAATAACCTATAAAAATACATAATAATTTTATTTTATTTTACTTTTAAGTTTACCCATCATTTAATGTAATTTTAAAATGTTATTTAATTTTCTTTAAATTTTATAGTGGAGTATAGTTGATTAACAATTATATTAGTTTCAGGTATAAAGCAAATTGAATCACTTATACATATATAAGTATCTATTCTTTTCCAATTTTTTCCCCATTTTAGGCTATTACAGAATATTGAGCAGAATTCCCTGTGCTATATAGTAAGTCCTTGTTGGCTATTACAAGTCAATCCCAAACTCCCAGGCTTTCTTTCCCCCCACCTCCCTCTGGTAACTGTAAGTTGATTCTCTAAGTCTGGGAGTGCACTTCTGTGTTGTAAATGTTTGTAGATTCACCATATATGCAATGTCATATGATAATTGTCTTCCTCTGACTTATGTCATGTAATATGATAATCTTCAGGATTGTCCATAATAATTTCAAATGTTAATGACTCAAACTCAGAACAATAGGTTTATAAACACATTTACTTTGAAGAATCCAAAATAAAATTTAAATTTAAAATTGCTTATTTGTTTGTAAAATATGTTTTATACAATGGTCCTATGTATGTAATTATTTGAAAATTAAGTACACTAAATTCAGAAAAATAAGCAAAAGTATCTGCATGGATATTGCAACCCTTTTCATATATGTTTATGGAAAAGTCTTGTCAAATGAACCAATAACCATAAAATACAATAAGAAATATTTTGGTCTCACATTGCCCTTTAAAATTCTAAATGTATCTTTCATCGTAAATCATATGTGTAGGCTTCTTGAGTCCTCTGCTTCCTCTAAGATAAAATAGATTTTTATGGTCACTTTAAGAAGCAAAATTTGTGTCAATTCAATCAATAAAAATGCTAGCAACATGTGATAACTAATTTAATGTGAAATCACCTTGTCTTCCCAGATGAAGCTAAATATTGGCGCACATCTCTTTTGCGAAGCTTTAATCAGAATGACCTCAGGCCACAAGTCCTCCTGGGGGTCCATATCGTTTCCCACAAGGTCTGTGCACGTGTCGCATCATCAGAGGGGTGAGCCATCACTTCGGCGCACGAGCCTCTCCGCTCCTGTTGCGATGGTGCTGTAGCCAGCCTCTCCTCTTTCAGTGTGCTTACACGTGTCCACACCTCAGAATGCTGTGTCCACACCTGAGAATACTGTGCCCACTAACGAAGGGGACACGTGCCACATTCCCATAGAAAGCCCACTCCAGCGGACTTGAGGCGAAGCGCAGCCAGCTCCCTTCCGCTGGAGAGCAATCCACAGAACTTTCCAAACAAACTCAGCTCAAAACCCCAAAGCTCTCCAGGCTCTCAAAAACCTTCTCCTTGTATTCTCTCCATGTTAGTGAGTAGCTTTTAAGAGGTTTGTGACCACTTGCCCAAGATCTGTCGCTGGGGACGGTTTCACTGTTCACTCTGGAAAGGAGTAGCGTCCATTGTCTCCGTGACTCAACTGAACCTGGGTTGGAAAGAGTTCCTGTTACCTTGACATATACAGACAGACAGAATTGATATATACAGACAGAATTACAGGAGACAGGTGTTTAAGATGATTGCAGCATCTATTGAATTCAACTTAAACATATAAAAAGCATTAGTTAAAAATTTAAAAAGAACTGCTATAGACTGATCCTGTACGGCTCCTATATTTTCAAGAACCCTTGCTTGTAGATTTATTTTGTAAAATTTCCTCAAATTTTATTTCCACCATTTTCTTTCTCAGAAATAATGCTTTATTATTTTTCAACGTTGCCTTATGACAATTTTCAAGCATAGAATATCTGAACGTTGGTGTTTGCATGTATGTGTATCTTATAGAATCAATAACAGTTACTGTCCTGCCATATCTGCTTTACCCCTCTATGGGTTTGTCCTGAATCATTTGAATGTAAGCTGCAGATCTCTACCAGTCCCAGGTTAGGGAACTTCCCAGAACTTCCCATCCTCTGTTTCTCAGGCCTTAGCTTTGGCTGTGTTTCCCATCCAGAACAGCTTTCTCAAAGCACCGTGCCATTGTAGCGGTTTTAAAATTGTGGACACTGGCGCTCCCGTAGACAAAAGAGCTGCATAAACAGTGCCTGTGTGGAGGAGCCCCTGTGCAGAGCCCCTGGCCAGACTGGGCTGCAAAGATTGTGGTTGCACCAGATGCTGCCTGTTGCTCAGGTGATACGACCTGGAAATGAGGCAGAGTACAGACTGGTGGATCTGACTTTAACAGTGAGGCACGGGAATGGGAAGGAAAGAGCAATTGATACTTAGCTTTTCCTCACCCTCTTCCGCGGCCTATTTCAAGATTCAGCAGATTTGCACAGGCTGTCTGGAGATGGCCAGTGAGGCCAATAACCGTTGTGAGACTGTGGCCAGTTCAATAACGCAGCACTGAGGAATCACTCTCCTTCTCTTGTCTCATTTTCCTGTTTGTCTCAGGCACACTTCTTTGAAATCGCACCCCTATCCTCATGAAGTGTTAACATATATTCTTTTTTTCCTAGGACTTGTTTTTAAAGGAATTAAGAATTCCTACGAGTGGCACCGAGAATGGTGCTAGAAAGTGGACCCTTGGGGTCCAGATTTGGAACCTGCATTGCTTTCCAGTCTGAAGGCAACAGATACCACAATGCTATTGGTAGAAATGGTGATTGTCCCTCATATGCAGTGACATCATGGTGGCAGAGGTGTCAGAAATATAGTAGGAGATCAGGTGACTGCTACCCATGACTGATGGGTCTGACACAGTTATGACTACAGAGATACAAGTGTGGCTTGACTGTTTCTAATGGCAGCGAAGGTCTGGAAAAAGACTGACAGGTGAATGGCAGGATATTGTCATCTTAAAGGCAGACACAGAAAACCTAGTCATATCCGATTCTATGACCCCATGAACTGTAGCCTGCCAGGCTCCTCTGCCCATGGAATCCTCCAGACAAGAGTACTAGAGTGGTTAGCCAGCCATTCCCTTCTCCAGGGGATCTTCCTGACCCAGGGATTGAACCTGGGTCTTCTGCATTGCAGGTAGATTCTTTACCATCTGAGCTACCAGGGTAGCAAAAACAAAAACAAAAAAACAAAAAAAAAAAAAAAAACAAACCACGGAGGGCTTCTATGATAGCTTTAACAGAGACTCAACTTCCTCTAATCTTAGAGTGGATTCTGCTCCTGGAATGCCCTAGGCTCTAACAGACCCTGAGCAACTAAATTTGAAACATCAGAGAAATGAGAAGAAGAACAGCCAGTGCTGAGCTGGCTGATATCAGATCAACTGAGTCATATGTTTTGCAAAAGCAGAAGCAGCAATTGGCCGTTAAAAATAGAAATGGTAGATGAAGGATCAGACCTAAGCTTTTCCAGATGGCACAAAAAAATTAGATGAATCAGTGGTCTGGTTTCCCTTGTCACTTACTTATCTTGCTCCCAGAACACGCAGTGGTCTCCTAGGACATTGTCTATGATCAATTGCAGAGGAGGAAAGGACTTAGGTTTAGCTTACAAGTAAAAAGATGTGATATGTCAACTCTAGCCAGAAATAGACTGCTCTGGATTATAGCTGTTCACATGGATTGCCATGAAGAGAAGCAGTGAAGAGATTCAGAGTGCAGGCTGTGAGTGGTACCCTTGATTGACTGTTTAAGGAGAGACAGAGGTGAGTTGAGACAGAAATCAGAACTGATTTCTCAGCTGTAATAAATGATTGGGACATTGGTCAGAAGCTTGGGAAAGCACCTTCGAGTGGTCAGGAAATGCTCTATGAGACCTATTTATTTGAATGGACTTGGGAATGAGGGACACTTGTACAGGTACTTCTCTCTCACTCTAGTGACTGCCAGAGAGCATTTACTCAGGGAGGATGTTATGAGCAGGTGAGCGGGACAGCCCATCCTACGGAGGTCAAATGATTTGACTCCCCAGTGCATTCTTCGACACCGACAGGACCCTCTGTTAGCAAGATGGAGACAAGTTGCTTCTACTATGGTATATCCAAATTACTAGCATCAGAGGCTTATCTTACATCCTCGATGATTGCTCAGGAAGCCAGCTACCTAAATCGGATCTTGACAGTTGTTATGAATTCCTTCTGGTCTGGAGGGGGCAATGATTATCCTCACTGAAGTGAACTTATACTCTAGATTTGATCTTTCCTTCTCTGCCTTTGAAACTTTCAAGTGTCACCATCACTTGAGGACTTACTGAATGACAGATGGCATTCATATTGTATCCTTCAGAGCATTGATTCAGATCAAAGAATGTGTTCTTGGCAAAGAAAATATTGACTTATAATCACGGAATATACTTTTTTTTTCCCATTTTATTCCAAACCCCAGAAATTGCTGGCTTGAAAAAATTACAAAATAGCCTGTCAGTGATAAAACTAAGGTACTAATTTCAAGCAACACTTTGCGCATTTGGTGTATAGTCTTACAGGCTGTGATATAGGTACTTAATAAACAGGAAATGAACAGTGCTGTGTCTTTAAGGGCTGAAATATGTTAGTTCAAGAACCCAGAGATAGAAATGGCATCGTTCCTTATTACCAATCCTTTTAAATTGTTCTCTTCCTTGAAAAGTAGGCTTTGCTGGGTTACAAATCCTGATTTACAAGTAGGAAAGTGTGCTTCTGCCAAAGACACAGAATTCCACTAACTGGAAACTTTCATTAACTGACCACTTATGAATTTTTCATCTTATTGAATTATTAGACAATGACAAGAATGCTGATATTACCATGATAAATCAACTTGGTTTATTTTGAAAAGTTGGTTGTCACAGAAAAGTTGATCAGGAAAGAATATGGTTTTGAACCCAAAGGATCTACCTTATTACAGCTAATGATAGATCTAAATGGAAAAATTACAAAAAATTGTGGATCAACTGAGATTGAGCAATTAATATTTTAGAATATTTGGAGAAAAAAACTCTGGAACAACCTACCAGGTAAGCAACCTAGACTATCTTAAGAGCTAAGAGCTACAGTAAGAGCTAGACAGGTGTGAAGAAATATAGAATGAGAGGTGCAGATAGGAAATAGAAAATATCAATTTTGACCCAGAACCAGATGAACATGAGGACAGTAACTTGCTTTGTTAATCTTAGCAAATCTCCTATGTAGCCTTAGCCAATTTCCTATTCAGAGACTGCAGCTATACCTCACCTTGAAAAACCGGGCATCGCAAATCATCTGCTACTCCAGACTTGCTTGGTTTCTCCCACCACCCGCACGGCTGCTTGTCTTGCTCTCTGGCCAGAGTGGAGTTCGCAAGTGTCCTGAATATTTCAGGCATATTGAAGCACCAGCCTATGTTGCCCACACTGCTTGTGTCACAGACCAGAGAATCTCATGTGTATGTCATCTGCCGACAGGAGAAATCCACGACCAGGCCCTTACTGGACTGTGCCCACTGAGAAGTTTACGTTCCCATGGGTTCTCTGGTGGGACAGAGGTGCAACCTTATTGCTGTGAGTGACTCCCAGTGGTACAGACAGGGAGCCATGCCATTTTACAATATTACCTTACCCATACCATGTAAGATCAGATCCTCTGAGTCTTGTAAGAGTGAAAGCTCTCTTATATCCAGTGACCTTTTAAATTGCATGTTCCACTTACTACTTATCTTTTTATCTTTCTCCTTAATTGTAGAAATTCATTGAAAACTGTTATGTTGTTAGATCAATTTCTTTTCTCTCTGTATTTTAGTTTTAATTATTTTACTATCATCTAATGAGTTGGCAATGGCAACCCACTCCAGTACTCTTGCCTGGAAAATCCCATGGACAGAGGAGCCTGGTAGGCTGCAGTCCATGGGGTCGCTAGGAGTTGGACACCACTGAGCGACTTCACTTTCACTTTTCACTTTCATGCATTGGAGAAGGAAATGGCAACCCACTCCAGTGTTCTTGCCTGGAGAATCCCAGGGATGGGGGAGCCTGGTGGGCTGCCGTCTCTGGGGTCTCACAGAGTCGTTCACGACTGAAGCGACTTAGCAGCAGCAGCAGCAGCAGCAATGAGTTCTCAAAAAGAAAGATTAAAACCATCACTTATAGAAATGTGACCTGAAGTTGTGTATCTCACATCTGGTGGCATCCCTTGGCACAAACTCTGCCAGGCGACACACATAGCTCAGCAGAGCCTGGAAAGGGCATCCTCCAGCTGGAGAACGCTGTGTGAGAAAGGGCAGATGGCTCCATTGCAAGATGGAAGATTGAATCATGGAGTAATTAGCACTCAGTGACGTAGTTCCTCCTAAATTTCAGAGAACTTTATGGCATGTTTAGGGATTCTGAAGAGGTTATCTTCTCTGTGTTGTGGATCACAGTTCTAACCGTGATCATTTGTTTGTTCTATTGCATTCTTTCTCATTATTTAAATCAAGTCATCTCTTATTTCTTTTTTTTTAAATTAAATTTATTTATTTTTTTAATTACAATACTGTATTTGTTTTGCCATACATTGATACGAATCAGCCATAGGTGGACACAATCTCCCAATGCCGAAGCCCCCTCCCACCTCCCACCCCACATCCTCTACTTGAATCATCCCGTGCATCAGCCCCATGCATCCTGCATCCTACATTGAACATAGATTGGCGCTTCATTTCTTACAAGAAAATATACATGTTTCATTGCCATTCTTACTTCACAATAAATATTTCAAACATTTTTAGTGTCAGCTTGTAAACTGAATGTTTGTGTTCCCCACAAATTCATGTGTTGAGATCCTAATTCCCCAAATGATGGTATTAGTGTTGGGGACCTTTGAGAGGTAATTAGGTCATGAGAGTAGAGCCCCTGCAAATGGATGTGAGAGCTGGACCATAAAGAAGGCTGAGTGCCAAAGAATTGATGCTTTAGAACTGTGGTGCTCGAGGAAACTCTTAATTCTTTAATCTCTTAATTCTCTAATTTGTTATTTTGATTTCTTTTTCTTAACCCAAATTCAACTTTTTATATCATTCTATTATTTTATCACCTTACTTTGGACCTCTAGTTTTAATGAATTTTCTTAAGTTTCTCTTCTGTATTTAATTTGTGGAAATTTACATTTTTTTCTTCTCTGTCATTGCATATTTTCTCTTCAACTTGGTCTGTTTTATACTTTTTTAAAAAGAAATTGCTTAGCTTTTTAAAATTTTCTATTTTCCTTTAGAAAAGTAGCTCGTATTTGCTTTGTGCCACAGGTTTTTTCTTCTTAATCTTCTCAACATTAACATGGTAACCTTTGTTCAGAATTTCAAACTGTTCTGACTTAATGTGTGTCCTACATGATATTCTTCCCAGTATAAATAAGAACTGTTTACTCTCTGAATAGCATTTTAAAGATGGAGTGTGTGTTGTGTATCCTCTGCCACCACAAAGAAGCAAAACTAAATGAGGAAAAATAATCAGTAGGCGTTAAATGCAGGCCTTTCCTGCAGGAGTGGGTAGTGCTATTATCTGCTGAGATGTTCCTCTGCCCCAGATTTCTCATGTTGAATCTCTAACTCCCACTACTCAGAATGTGAGTATATTTGGAAGTCGGGTCTGTCTAGTCAAAGCTATGTTTTTTTCAGTATTCATGTAGGAATGTGAGAGCAGGACAATAAAAAGGCTAAGCACTGAATAACTGATGCCTTCAGACTGTGGTGTTGGAGAAGACTCTTGAGAGTCCCTTGGACTGCAAGGAGATCAAACCAGTCCGTCCTAAAGGAAATCAACCCTGAATATTCATTTGAAGGACTGACGCTGAAGCTGAAGCTCTAATACGTTGGTCACCTTATGCAAAGAGCTGACTCATTGATAAAGACTCTGATGCTGGGAAGATTGAAGGCAGGAGGAGAAGAGGACAACGGAGGATGAGACAGTTGGATGGCGGATGGCATCACTAACTCAATGGACATGAGTTTGAGCAAACGCCAGAAGATGGTGAAGGACAGGGAAGCTTGGTGTTCTGCAGTCCATGGGGTTGTAGAATGGGAACCAAATAAGCAATTGAACAACAACAAATGGTCCTTAAAGAGGAAATTAAGTTAAAATGAAGGCATACTCACATGGGCCATAATCCAACATGACTGATGTCCTTATAGGAACAGGAGATTAGGGCCATAGGCATACAGATAGAAAGACCATGTAAAGATACAGGGAGAAGACAGGCATCTACAAACCAAGGAGAGAAGCCTTAGGAGAAACCAAGCCTGTAACACCTCGCTCTCAGACTTCTAGCAACCAGAACTATGTGAAAAGTGTTGCAGTTGTTTAAGCTCACAATCTGTGATACTTTATCAGCCCTAGAAAACTGATGCAAATGCTTTCTGCTTTCTCTTCTGAAATTGTCTCAAATATCCTATGCACTTTTCAATAAATAGTATTGGTTGTATCATTTTCCGATGAATGTGTATAGTCTTCTTGTTTAGAAATTCACCATGCAGAAATGAAACAGTGACTTCTCTTGCCTCTGTTAAAATGCTCACATTATGTCATAGGAATGTCTAATACAAAAGATATTTTGAGTCCCTCCTGAGCAGCCAGCTCTTCCATTCTGCATTCTTGTATTTATAGCATGAAGTATTTGTTTTAATTTCAGAATTTTGACAATTAAATTTTGTTTTCTGTTGCAGCTCTTCTTAGGCTGGAGATATCTTCCTCTCTTCTTAAATTTCAAGTTGAAATCACATTTCATTGCCTTATTCATTGTTGCTTTTACAGCTTTCTTAATTATTGTCCTAGTCTGTTTAAGTGGCTATAACAAAATGCCACAGACTAGGTAGCTTATAAGCAACAGGACTTTACTTCTCACAACTCTAGATTTCCTAGAGTCTGGGAAACCTAGGTTCGAGGAGCCAGCATGGTTGTGTTTCGGTGAGGGTCTTTTCCCGGTTCATAGCTGGCTCCTTCTCAGTATCTATGCACATGGTGGAAGGGGTTAGGAGCTCTGTGGAACCTCGTTTTTAAGGACACTGATCTCACTCATGAGGGCTCCACCCTCGTGACCTAAGCGTGTTTCCAAATGCCCCATCTCCTAAGACCATCATTTTGGGAGTTAGGATCTTAACATATGAATTGAAGGGGGACCCACACATTCAGACTACAGCAGTTATTTTCATTTTATCATTTCGTTTGGCTGTGCTGGGTCTTCTGGTGGCAGTGCAGCAGGGCTGCACAGGCTTCTCTTGAAGCACAGACTCTAGGGTGTGCAGGCGTCTGTAGTCGCCACACGTGGACTCAGAAGTTGCTCTCCTGGGCTCTAGAGCAAAGAGTCAGTAGCTGAGGTGCACAGGCTCAGTTGCTCCATGCCATGTGAGATCCTCCTGGGTCAGGGATCAAACCCATGTCTCCTGCATGGGCAGGCAGATTCTTTACCACTGAGCCACCAGGAAAGCTCAGCTTATTCTTATATCTTAAATGATAGAAGCAGGGGCATATTGTAGAATTCAGCCATAAATAAACTACATACAGCATTTCAAATACAACTTCACTGCATCATCATCTTTACACAAAATTATTATATATCATAATTATTATCAAATATCAGTTGACTATCATCTTGCCTTCCTAGAAATTTGATAGTAGGTTCTTTCTGTTTCAGATGTGTTCACAGAGAATAAATTAATATGTTTTCCCCTCCAGGAAACAGAAACGTTCAGAATCATTTTACTGACCTTAGAATTACACTTACACAGCTGTATTTAATAAATTGTTTTCTGTTGTCAGTACTGATGACAATGTTTCTCCCAGTGAAAGTCATCTTTTGCAGTAAGGACTGACCCAACATCCTTTCTATTTATCACTTTCTACCTTCACAGTTTATTCAAAGTTACAGGTGAAAGCAGCTCCAACAGGACAGTACATCCCCTTAAATCACTCTTTCTCGGACATTGTTTCTGCAGGCTTCCTGCTCTCCAAGTGTTTGCAATTCCACAAAAATGACGTGGAAAAGCCTGTCATATGATCATCATGGAATCTTTATAAAGGGAGCTTCAAACACCCCTCACAGGCTATCTTAACTAATAAAGGGCAACATCCTCTGCATATCTTGCCTCAGGTGATACTCAGATGTCAGTGCAGCATCTTTTGAAAGAGAATTCTTGAGTTGTGATGAAACCCTGAGATTTTTACCCTGTTTGTGTGAGCAGGTGATTTTCTCTTTGTTATTATTTAAAGGCAGAGTATTTGGAAGCATTTTGGTACATAGAGCAAGTCTAGAATATCTAAGAGGATTTTCACACATTTTTTTCAGAGATTAGATAAGAAATAGACACAAGCACTCATGTTTTTACCCAACTGAGTGATTTTATACTGGTACTTAAAAGATAAAAATAATTATCTAAATTGCACAGAAAAAGGTCACATTTTGTTGGTAACTTTAAAAACAGCACATTCCAATTCAGAATATTGGTATGATTCCTGGCAGTAATCCTAATTACTGAAATTTAAAATGAGCAATTATCTAAACAGTGAAAGAAATCTTCATTGCAATATTTATAATAAAAACAATTCTTATTAACTTAAAATAGCAATATAAAAGGAAGCTAGAAAAAAGGAAATGTGCTGGCTGTGTTGTTTATAAGTATATATAAATTAAAGAGATTTAATTTGATCTGAAAAATGTTTTCTAAATAAACTGAAAATTCTAATCAAAATATTTGTACTATGAACAACAGATAAAATGGCCCTAAAACCAAACTGGAAAGATCAAAATGTTCAACACATAAAAATGAAAGCTAAAATTATCTTGCATTTCCAGCTCCAACGTGTAATAAGGTTGGAGGATAATTGCTTAAAATACAATGTGTACAGATTAGCTTTTCCATGGTTAAAGAAGGTAACTGGAGCTCCTGGCTCTTCCATGTGATTAGCTTTCAATTAACTGTGTAGTTTGTGGCAAAGTTCACTACCTTGGTCACAGGTTACTAATCTTTTCAATGAGAATGTTACTAAGTCTTTCATTTAGCTTGATTTCGATTCTGTCATAGTTTCACTTGTCCTTCACTTTGGTTCATCGCCCCTCTGTTTGGCTGCATCATTCCCTGTACTCTGTGCAGCTGAAGGAACTGATGTGATCAGATATCATGAGAGAGGAGACTGTTTGAGACAAGACAGAGAAGAGGACTAAAACCTCAGACAATGAGGAAAGAAAGTAGGAGGCACTGAGTCTTTAGGAGGCCCTTATGACTTAAAATCTCTTTTATAAGGTGCCATCCTAGATAAAAGTGTTTTACTGTAAAATAAAATGCCTTTTTTGTTTGTTTGTTTTTTGTATGTTGAGTTTTTAAATTAATTTATTTATTTTAATTGGAGGCTAATTACTTTACAATATAGTAGTGGTTTTTGCCATACATTGACATGAATTTGTCATGGATGACTAATGGGTGACTACATGTATGAATATTACTCAGCTATTAAAGAGAATGCATTTGAATCAGTTCTAATGAGGTGGATGAATCTGGAGCCTATTATACAGAGTGAAGTGAGTCAGAAAGAAAAATACCAATACAGTATACTAACACATCTATATGGAATCTAGAAAGATGATGACAATGACCCTATATATGAGACAACAAAAGAGACACAGAGGTAAAGAACAGACTTTTGGACTCTGTGGGAGAGGGCAGGGGTGGGATGATTTGAGAGAATAGCATTGAAACATGTATGTTGTCATATTTGAAACAGAACACCAGTCCAGGTTTGATGCATGAGGCAGGGTCTCAGGGCCAGTGCACTAGGATAAGAAACCTTTAAAAAGAGCATTTTTACATTCCTACTGAATACCTGTTCATCATAAGTTATAATAATATATATATACACATATATATGTATATATTGCTGATAGTAAAATATATTCAATGAAATTTTTAAAAATTTCAATTGTGATGAAATACAAATAGCATAAAATTTACTACCTTAACTCATGCTAAGTGTACAGTTCAGTGGTGTTAAGTAAATTCACATTGTTGTACAATCAATCTCCAAAACCTTCATCTTGCAAAACTGAAACTCTGTACCCATTAAATAACTCTTTATTCACCTTTCTTCCTAGTAACTGTTGATCATCATTTTTCTTTCTGTGCATATTTACCTGACTATTCTAACTACCTGTACTTAAGTATACTGTCTTGATGACTGTGGCTTTGTAGTAGAGCCTGAAGTTAGGCAGCTTGATTCCTCCAGTTCCATTCTTCTTTCTCAAGATTGCTTTGGCTATTTGAGATTTCTTGTATTTCCATACAAACTGTGAAATTATTTGTTCTAGCTCTGTGAAAAATACTGCTGGTACCTTGATAGGGATTGCATTGAATCTGTAGGTTGCGTTGGGTAGTATACTCATTTTCACTATATTGATTCTTCCAATCCATGAACATGGTATATTTCTCCATCTATTAGTGTCCTCTTTGATTTCTTTCATCAGTGTTTTATAGTTTTCTATATATAGGTCTTTAGTTTCTTCAGGTAGATATATTCCCAAGTATTTTATTCTTTTCGTTGCAATGGTGAATGGAATTTTTTCCTTAATTTCTTTTTCTACTGTTTCATTATTAGTGTATAGGAATGCAAGGGATTTCTGTGTGTTGATTTTATATCCTGCAACTTTACTATATTCATTGATTAGCTCTAGTAATTTTCTGGTGGAGTCTTTAGGGTTTTCTATGTAGAGGATCATGTCATCTGCAAATCAGCAGACAAATGGATAAGAAAGCTGTGGTACATATACACAATGGAGTATTACTCAGCCATTAAAAAGAATACATTTGAATCAGTTCTAATGAGGTGGATGAAACTGGAGCTGATTATACATTGTGAAGTAAGCCAGAAAGAAAAACACCAATAGAGTATACTAACACATATATATGGAATTTAGAAAGATGGTAATGAGAACACTGTATGCGAGACAGCAAGAGACACAGATGTAAAGAACAGTCTTTTGGACTCTGTGGGAGAGGGAGAGGGTGGGATGATTTGGGAGAATGGCATTGAAACATGTATACTATCATGTAAGAAACAAATTGCTAGTATAGGTTCGATACAGGATACAGAATGCTTGGGGCTGGTGCACTGGGATGACCCAGAGAGAAGATATGGGGAGGGAGGTGGGAGGGGGTTCAGAGTTGGGGACTCAGATACACCTGTGGTGGATTAATGTCAATATATGGCAAAACCAATACAGTATTGTAAGGTAAAAAAAAAAAAAAAGTAGCTATCCTTAGATATCAAGCAGAATCTTAATGTATCTGTGTGTGACTGACTGGCTTATTTTCACTTAGGATAGTGCCCTCAAGTTTCATCCATGCTGTAGAACATATCAGAAAGGCTACATTAAAATATTTTTCTTTTTGAGGTTGAATAACTTTCTGATATATTTATATACCACATTTAATTTATCCATTAATCTACTGATGGACATTTAGGGGGCTTCTACCTTTTGGATATTTATAAAAGAAAATACTGCTATTAACATGAGTATGCAAATATCTCTTTAAAATCCTGCTTTCAATTCTGAAAGTGGAATTGCTGGATCGTCTGATAATTCGCTTTTAAATATTTTGAGGACCCACCATGTTGCTGTCTGTAGTGGCAGCGTCTTCCAACATTCCTACCAACAGCACATATGAGCTCTAATTTCCCCAGATCCATACTGACCCTTGCTGTATTCTGGACTTTGTTGTTGATTTCTGCTTGTTTTTGGTTTTTGCATAGTTATTGCCCTAATGGGGGAAGGATGGCATCTCACCGTGGTTTTGATGTGCAGTCAGTGATCCATGATGTTGAACATCTTTCCATGTACTTGTTAGCTACTTTTAAATCTTCTTCAAAAGAGTGTCTATTCAAATGTATTGCCCATTTTTAGTTAGCTTGTTTTGTTTCATTGCTGAGTTGTAGGTATTCTTTATCTAGTCTTCTTCAGATATACAATTTGGAAGTATTTTCTCCCTTTCCTCAGATTGTCTTTTCACTCTGTTGATTGTATCCTTGAAGCATTGAAATTTTAAATTTTCATAGGGTCCAATTTCATCTATTTTACTGAGTCATAAGAATTTTGAACTATTGGAGTTGTTATAGAAGTACTAGACTTATTCTTGCTACTCATGTAAGAACAAAACTAATTCCATGAGAATAATTGTGTTATAAATATAACAGCTAATTTGAAGTTAAGTGTCTAGAATATGAGCTTGAAGAAATCAAGACCATTCCAAAATACAGATCATTAGCTAAACAAGTAAATTGTTGAATAGCAGGAAGGTAAGACTATTTTAATCAATATTGGGTATTTGCTTCTACAAATTTGCATATTGATCTTACAAGATCACCATGACTATTTATTTAGTTTGCTACTATTGTATTTATTTGGCATGTTTCAATTTGTAAATTAGATTTGATTTCACCACGCACCCGGGCAGCATGACATCAGCTTATTCAGATTTTCTTCTTTAGTCTAGACTATTCATTCAGGTTCATCATGTGACTATTAGGAAAATTTGGCTAACTTTGACTAAAAATGTACTTGCTAAAAACTGGCTTACTTAATGCTACATGATATAGTGGCCTTTAAAATATTTTGTTAACTAAATAGTTAAATTAATTATAATTGCTTAAAGAACACTCGTACCTTGTCTTTTTCAGAGTTAATAGTCAACAGAGAGATTCTTGGGTTAAATGAAGACTAATGTTCAAATAAATGAAGTGTAATTGGCAACAATTTTTCATTCTGCTAATTCTTTCCATAGCAATTTCAGATTCTGAAATGTGACAATTTAGACTTAGAGTGTTCAAGATTTTCTGTTAATACCTGTGGCAATCACTAGTCTGACTTGTAATGACATCCCACAGACCTTTTAGTATGAGCTGTAAATTACTGAATAGGGCTCATTTACTGAAATCACCCTTTTTTGTATGATACTTTCATTTTGTTCTTTTAACCATAACACAGTGAAATTCTGTACTAAACTGCCTAAATAATATTTTACTAGCCCAATAACATTTTAATTATTTTATAAGTTCACACAAGACAAATGTTAAAATGTTTGAGATTCAAAGCAAAATATCACAAAGTATTATGATTTGCAATTAAGGAGAGAGAAAAAGATTGAAATGAAGTCAGAACAATTAGTTTGATTTAGTATTTTCTCCCATTAGACTGGTGCTAACACTAAATAAACTCCTGGTGAAGTGTTATTGTTTAGGATATAATTAATAACAAATAGTCTTGCTCTCTGTATCAATAAATCATGTTAAGTGGCATATCTTTGGGAGATGTAAACCAAACAACTCTTAAAAACAAACATAGTTTTAATGAACTGTGCTGAAAAGGGCAATCAAATCTTTCTATCTTATGTACCCTAACCCTATGTAGGTGTAAAAGATCTGAGCATAATATATGAAAACAAGTGGTAAACTTAAGATTAAAATTTATTAAGATGACAAAATATCATATTTTAAAAGACATTAAACACACACACATATATAACATACATGTATGTGTACATATATATCACACACATATTATGTATGTGTGTGTGTGTGTATATATATATATATATATATATATCTCACTAAAAAGTTGAGAAGAATTAAATGTGTTTTGTTGATCCGGGCCCTCTGAGGAGGACACACTGAGATGAGAATAAATGTTCAAGAAATGTATTAGAAATGCTTATAAGGGAAAATATTGGAAGTAGCTAGCTGAGGCTGGGAGAGCTATAAGATACAAGTATGAGATAGAGTGAAGGAGAGAGAAAAGAGAAAGAAAGTTTATGGGGAAGCATTGTAGACTGGTGCAACCTGAGAAATGTACACCAAAATTGTTAGGAAGAACTCAAACCACAGTCCTACAGCCGTGGCTCCATGTGCCCCCAGGAGTGGGCCTGCCACACTCCGTCACTAGCTGGGTGCAGTCCATAGGAAGCACGGTCGTGGTGGACATATAGCAACAAGTTTCAGAGTGCACTGGGGGATCTGCAGTCAGTTACATTTACTTGTAGGAAATCTGAAACACATCTTCATAGAAAACATGATGGAGGAGCCTGGTGTGCCACAGTCCAAGCGGTCACAAAGAGTTAGACATGACTGAGCAACTTCACTTTCACTTTCAAAAAAGTGTATTGATTAAATAATTGACCTATAACCCATGTAATTTTTAATTGGGTAAATCTGTATGTATTACATACATAAATATGTATGTATTATGGGTTAAATCAATATATTTTTAGTGAGAGAAACAGATTTCATGTAAGAGTTTAGAATGATATCCTACTGGTACAAAAATGACTCATCTTCAAATATATCTCTGTGTATACTCGTATATGCAGAAATGGTTTCTGAAAGGTCAAATATAAAGTCAATGACATTGGTATTGCTAGGCAAATGGGTGCTGAGGTATTGGAGCTTCTACATACTTGTGGGAATGCGTGTTTTTAATCTAATCTGACTGCTTTCATCTTTAAAGAATGCTTACTAGAGAATGGCAAACCACTTCAGTATTCTTGCCTTGAAAACCTCATTAACAGTATGAAAAGGCAAGAAGATAGGACACTGAAAGATGAACTCCCCAGGTCAGTGTGTGCTCAGTATGCTACTGGAGATCAGTGGAGAAATAACTCCAGAAAGAATGAAGAGACAGAGCCAAAGCAAGAACAACACCCAGTTGTGGATGTGACTGGTGATGGAAGTGAAATTCGATGCTATAAAGAACAATACTGCATAGGAACCTGGAATGTTAGGTCCATAAATCAAGGCAAATTGGAAGTGGTCAAACAGGAGATGGCAAAGCTATGGTTTTTCCAGCGGTCATATATGGATGTGAGAGTGGGACTATAAAGAAAACTGAGTGCAGAAGAATTGATGCTTTTGAACTGTGGTGTTGGAAAAGAGTCTTGAGAGTCCCTTGGACTGCAAAGAGATCCAACCAGTCCATCCCAAAGGAGATCAGTCCTGGCTGTTCATTGGATGGACTGATGCTGAAGCCAAAATGCCAACACTTAGGCCAGCTGATGCGAAGAACTGACTCACTGGAAAAGACCCTGATACTGGAAAAAAATTGAGCACCAGAGAAGGGATGAAAGAGGTTGAGATGGTTGGATGTCATTAGAGACTCAATGGACATAAGTTTGAGCAAGTTCCGGGAGCTGGCGATGGACAGAGAGGCTTGGCGTACTGCAGTCCATGATGTCACAGAGAGTCGGACATGACTAAGCCCCTGGACCGAACTGAACTACTATACTTAATATAGCAAATAATATAATTGACTTTATTCCTTTGATGTTTCCTACTACTTATTATGTGTTTAAATTTGTTATTTTATAATTTCTGCTTTTTCCCTAGTTTGAAAAAATATTTTAATGTCTTAATTTTAAGCTTAACTTGTGTAATATTTTATTTATCATTTCACTAATTATTGTCTCCCTTTCTTCAGGACTCATGAGAAAACCTTTTCAAAATTATATGATAGAAAATGTTTTTCTCAATCAAGTTGCTCTCGTCTATGTCTGATTTTTTTTTTAGCTCTTTTAAATATGAGATATTTGAACACTTAATGTCCCAGTGGTATTCTTTTCCCCTACTAGAAATGAAACTCTGGAAGTTCTATTCCTTTTCTCTCCCTCCATATGTACAATTTCTTGTTTTCTCTAATTAAGTAAATATTTATTTCAAAAATATTTTAAAACATTTCCTTATATCAGTACTCTTCTATTTAATTACTTTTCTATTTCAAGCATTGTTATGAAGCACTAATGCAAGACATTCTCATGCCATCTCATTATCTAAAGGTATATAGCATTTCATGGTATTATCAATTTTAAGATACAACATTGTTTTAACTACATTATTTTTTTCTCTAAAAATGAATGAAATCCTTCTCATAAAATTATAGCAGAGTGCTCCGATTCCTTAGATTTGTTTTAATTTTGTAAAAGCCAAAATAACATTTATAAAGCTATTTAAGAATATTTCGAATATATCAGTCAATATACCAAAAAAGTCATAAGCATGATTTAAGGTGTTACTGAAAATTCTTCATTTTCTAAGTCACCTGCTATTAATGCCTTCAACTCAGAGTCATGAATTGTTTAAGTTTTCCCACAAGATGTCATCATCCTCTGTGGGATTAAGAGTGTTGGTAACGCAGACATCCCAAAAGAGGTGTCTATGCTTGTATTCCGTGGGATGGAAGTTCCCCGTCAGATCAAACATCTTCTGCTCTTCGCATTTCTCTAGCTGCAGACGTGGAAAGGATTCAGACAGACTCTTTGATTCCACACCAACTGAAAGTGTTCAGAAACCTTCGTGCACAATCATTTCACTCTTCTCCGAGGGAGTCTACAAATCCCAGTGGGCCAGATCTGACCTCGGATCCACTTTGTTCTGGTTCTCAACACAGGACTGTCAGCACTGGGATCACGTGCTCACGTCTAACAGAGGAAGGTGATATCGCACCAGCTTTCCAGCAGGGTCTGAGTTCTCCCTTGCCTGTCGGACCGGGATGCTGATTGGCTAAGGAACTACATCTCAGGACTTGGAAGTAAAAATGAACAGGAATGCATCAAGGCTGTCATTTTCCTGGAGCCCTCTGCATATTCACATATTTGTGTTTTACATATTCTTTAGCTTATATATCCTTTCATTTGTTTTTAGTATGTCCTGTTTTGTGTTGGTTTTATTCTCTTCGCAAGAAGTTTTTCTTCATGTCATTAACAACACTGTTATGAATTATGAATGAATTATAAATGAATTATTTATGAATTATAAAGATCCTGTTAAATCCCACTCACTTATTGAACCTCAGTGTGTCCTATAAATACTATCGAGATTCTCTCGGTCTGTGGCTCACACAGTGAGCCACTGCGTGTCCTGAGTGTGATGGGTCTGACTTCTCCCCAGGATACCACTGAAGGGAGGAAGCAGAGCTCTGAACAGAACCCACCCAGATCCCACCACCTCCACTACCATCCTTGCTCTTGCCAGCATAGATTCAGAAATCCTTTAGAATAGGCATGTTTCAATAATACTGCATATTTTATGTTTTTATCACCTAAAAATCCCCTGAGAAAACATAAGCTCCTCTCCCTCTCCTTCCTTTTCCCAGTCAAGAGACTCCAAGTCATTCAACCATGATTGTCAGGCACACAATTGATACTAAGTTTAGAAAAAACACTTTAACTTTTGCAAATAATGGCAATGCTTTCAGCCTATTTGGCAAGACAACAATTGAGCCTATTATCTAAAGGTACCTGCTATATGACTCACTTCTTTGAAATAAACTTCCCAGTTTCAACTCACTGATATTTTTCCTTGTAGAACATATTTCTACATAATTCGTTCTCTCCTTGCAAACTGTGCTATTCTTGTTTCTGTTTACAGAAGCCAGAGTGACTTTAAAGTTTTGTTTGTTTTGTTTTATTTAAATCCCTAACCTTGGTCCCCAGGGTTTTTTTTTCTTTCTTTCTTTCTTTCTTTAGATATCCTGATTTCTTCATTTATCAATAGGATATTTTTAATCGTTTTGTAGATTAATATTCATATTTTCTCCATGATCACGTCTGAATTTTAAGCTATAGAGATCTTGAGGTTTTAATCTATTAACTCTATATATCTGTGAAGAAAATCACCTTTGCTTTTCTTTTAACAATGTGCTGTTTCTGTCCTCTTTTCTCTTTGTTGTGTTATACAGTAAACACACAAGTAAAGCCAAACCCTCTGAAATAAGAATACTACCAGAAAGTAAGATCTTGAAATACAAAGTTGAATAAATTATAGCTTATTCCCCTAGAATAAGCCTGTCCATAAGGACAGGACCTAACTAAGCACAGTATAAAACTACGTGATGTCCTTTAAATGGTGCATTTACTGAACTTACAGAGATGAGCAAAAAGATATGGTGAGTCCCTGGAGTGAGTGAGGGAACTGTCATAGGGAAGGAGGTACTCAGAGTTTGAGATTGACATGTACATGCTGCTCTATTTAGAATAAACAACCAACAAGGACCTACTGTCTAGCAGAGGGCACTCTGCTCAATATTCTGCTGCTGCTGCTGCTGCTGCTAAGTCACTTCAGTCATGTCCGACTCTGTGCGACCCCATAGACAGCAGCCCACCAGGCTCCCCGTACCTGGGCTTCTCCAGGCAAGAACACCTGAGTGGGTTGCCATTTCCTTCTCCAATGCATGGAAGTGAAAAGTGAAAGTGAAGTCACTCAGTCGTGTCCGACTCTTGGCGACCTCATGGACTGCAGCCCACCAGGCTCCTCCGTTCATAACCTAAATGGGAAAATAATTTGAAAAGGAAGAAATAAATGTATATGTATAACTGAATCACTTGGCTGTATACTTGAAAGTAACACAACATTGTTAATCTACTATCCTCCAATAGAAAATAAAGTAAAAGCAATATTAATATGGAAAAAGGACTTAATGGCAGAGAGTGTGATATAGATATAGCCCCAAAATGGAACTAACTTTAAAAGTCTAATGACTATTAACTAGAAAAAGAGAAGAGGAAAATGACAAGCAAAAAACCAGAATGCTTATTCTTAGGGAACTTTCATTCACTAGTCTCCGAAGAAAGAAACATTAGAATGATAAAAGAAAAACATAATAAATAAGTGTGAAGGCATTTACCTTTCCCATTGATGTTACTATTTTTTCAAAAATGGTTTCTACACATTTCACAGAATTACTTTCAGAATCAATTCATGAACATAATGAGGGAACTGCTCTCAGAACTCTGCCCACTTGCCTTTTACCTCTCAAAGTATTACATAAGTCAATATATCTATTCACTAAGCATTGTTCTAAATAAGATACGTCTATTTAAAGAATTCATATCTGAAAGCTAAAAATGTTTCACCATGTAAAACAAGCCAAAATTTTAGCGAGTTCTAAAGAAAATCTCCAGTGAGGAGTTTTTAAATGGGTAGGACAAGATTATCAAGATTGGAATCACGTCAGATTGGCAAGATCTTCCATGCATTTGGAAAAATTTGCTATTTTCCAAAATTATACACTCCATACATAAACTAGTATCTCACTTCATTATTTTAGAACTTCTTTGTCATCACACTGGAAACAGAGTTTAATTAAAGAATTATAGATACATGTGAATTTTTTCCAAAGATCTAGGGTGCTTAAATTCCAGTAGATCAGATAATCTTTACTACATTTTTTCAAATGTCAATTTCCTAAATTTTCTCTGTTTACTCTTCTTTGAATTGTAGCTATTTCCATATTCTTTAACGCTATCCTAAAAATAGTTTTTATTTATTGAGTAATAATAATTGTGAATGCCTTAAATTATAAGAGCACACTAGAGTTGAGATCTTTGCATCTCACAGACATTGATTGCCTGAGTTCTTGCCACAGACAAACCGTCATCCTGTTGGTAGCTTACTATCTGAAGTTCTTTGATTAAAGTAACAGCCATACTTTAAATTTCACTCTGTAAAAAAGTACATGTTTTATCAATGATCTAAATTACCTACAACTACACAGATTCTTATTTGATGCCTCTAATAAAATTAACGTATTTACTGTAGTATTATCTACAATATTGTAGCATTTATTGACTATATAGCAACGAGGAACTAAAAAGCCTCTTGATGAAAGTGAAAGAGGAAAGCAAAAAGTTGGCTTAAAACTCAACATTCAGAAAACGAAGATCATGGCATCCGGTCCCATCACTTAAGGGAAATAGATGGGTAAACAGTGGAAACAGTGTCAGATTTTATTTTGGGGGCTCCAAAATCACTGCAGATGGTGACTGCAGCCATGAAATTAAAAGACGCTTACTCCTTGGAAGAAAAGTTATGACCAACCTAGATAGTATATTCAAAAGCAGAGACATTACTTTGCCAACTAAGGTCCGTCTAGTCAAGGCTATGGTTTTTCCTGTGGTCATGTATGAATGTGAGAGTTGGACTGTGAAGAAGGCTGAGCGCCGAAGAATTGATGCTTTTGAACTGTGGTGTTGGAGAAGACTCTTGAGAGTCCCTTGGACTGCAAGGAGATCCAACCAGTCCATTCTAAAGGAGATCAGCCCTGGGATTTCTTTGGAGGGAATGAGGCTAAAGCTGAAACTCCAGTACTTTGGCCACCTCATGCGAAGAGTTGACTCATTGGAAAAGACTCTGATGCTGGGAGGGATTGGGGGCAGGAGGAGAAGGGGACGACCGAGGATGAGATGGCTGGATGGCGTCACCGAGTCGATGGACGCGAGTCTGAGTGAACTCCGGGGGTTGGTCATGGACAGGGAGGCCTGGTGTGCTGCGATTCATGGGGTCGCAAGTCGGACACGACTGAGCAACTGAACTGAACTGAACTAGCAAAGACGTTGCTATTTTGTTTACAGCTGGAGCCGTTTGAATCGTCTATCTGCTATAACTCTCCGCTGGGTATAATGGTGATAGAGGGATTTTAAAAAGCAAGGAGAATCTGTCCTAATACCCCTGCATTTTGAAATCTTCAACAATATACTTGTTGCTGGCACTCATGTCTGTCTGTGATCAGAAAGTCTCGTTTTCCCTCTTCAGGTTCCTGCCTCAACTACAATTTTCTGCAAGTGAAGGGCAGGGATATCTGAAAAACTGCCCTTTATGTAGTTTTCATAACGATATGGAGACTATATTGGAGAATAAAAGTTGGAGAATATTTGAGAATATTGCAGAATAAAAGACCCATAGCCCCATTTTATATTCATTCTCACACAGGCTTTATTTTCCCCAATTTAGCTAACTTTGATCTTTGATGTCCTATGAAAGTTTGACAACTCTCTGGCTGTATTTCCAAAAGTTCCCAGATGTTCTCTATATAAAATTGATTTCCACCAAGACTACCCCGTCTAGACTTGAATTTCTTACCCTCATTACTCCAAATGAGAATCTGAATTCTTCTCTATTTTGGATTATTAAAAAAGCAAAGTCCTTTTCAACTAGTTTGATGTTGACAACCTTAGTGCTAATCACTCCTTTACTTTCCTAACCCTGTCCTCCCTGGGGTGAGTAGGAAGGGGTGGGGGTGGGGGAGGCGTGAGCAATGGTGGGGCTGTAGTTCTTCCCCAGATCTTCTAGGAGATTATCTCTTTTCAGATGGCAACCCACTCCAGTATTCTTGCCTGGAGAATCCCATGGATGGAGGAGCCTGGTAGGCTACAGTCCATGGGGTCACAAAGAATCGGACACGACTGAGGGACTTCACTTACTCACTCAGTATGCCTTGTACTCTAGTGCTGTATAACAGTAAAGAATGAAATCATTGTGCAATATAGTTTTATTATTGTTTGATTTTTTAAATTCCGCTTATCAGGAAAAATGTAATATCTGAAGAACAAAAACAGATTTTGTTTTGTTTGCTTTTTAAAGGTTATTTTCCATTTATGGTTATTGGCTATTACAAAATGTTAGCTGTGTTCCCCACATTGTACATACATCCCTGAGCCTAAGTTACGGCCAATTGTTTTTACCTGCCATTCTCCCAGCTCTGGAATGCCCCACCAGCTGGTTAACTGCTAGTTTGTTCTACTTATTTATGAGTTTCCTTTTTTTTTTGCTGATGTTATGTTCACCAGTTTGTTATATATTTTAGATTGAACATGTACATGATATCATACAATATTTATCTTTGTCTGGCTTACTTCATTTAGCACAAGGCCTTCCAAGTCCATTGGTGTTGTTGCAAATGACAAAATTTCATTCTTTCTATGGCTGAATAGTATTCCATTTTATATATGCCACCTCTCCTTTATCCTTTCATCTACTGATGAATACTTAGGTTGCTTCCATATTTTGGCAATTGTAAATAATGCTGCTTTTAAACATAGAGGTATATTTTTTTGAGTCACTGTTTTTGTTCTGTCTTTTTATTATTGTTTTTTGGATATACATCCAAGAATGGTCATCGCTGGGTTATATGGTAGTTCTACTGATATATGCAGTTTTTGGACAAGCCTCCATACAATTTTTCACAATGGCTGCACCAATTTACATTCCTAATATGTATAAAGGTTCCCTTTTCTCCACATCCTCATCAGTGTTTTTATTTGTGTTCTTTCTGATGATAGCCATTCTGACAGCTGTGAGGTGACATGTCATTGTGGTTCTGATTTGCATTTCGCTGATAATTAGCAATGTTGACCTTCTTTTCATATGCCTGGTGGTCATCAATCTGCATTTCTTCTTTGAAAAACTGCCTTTGTCTTGGAGTGTATGAGATTTTGTGTGTGCTCATTAAGAGAGGCATCTCCATTTCCTACATCACTGTGGCTCTCAGAGGTCAAGCAGTGCTGGGGTTCTTTTTCCTGGCGCCAGATCCCTGGGCTAGGGAGCCCAGTGTGCGATTTGCACTCCCTCACTCCTTGGGGAAAAGGCAATTATCCTCCCATTTGTGGGTTACCCACTTAAAGTGTGGGTATTTTTTTAACAAAATGCCAGTTTTTAACATTTTATTTTATATTGAAGTAATATAGTTGATTAACAATGTTGCATTAGTTTCATGTGTACATCAAAGTGGTTCAGTTTTAAATATACATGTACCTATTCTTTTTCAAAATTTTTCCATGTAGGTTGTTACATAATATTGAGCAGAGTTTCCTGTGCTGTAAGTAGGTCTTTGTTGAAAGTTTTGTTTTGTCTTTGGTTTCTGTTTTAGCAGTTACTCAGTAACTACACTTAAACGTGTTGCTTGGTATTACAGTTCAGTGTTTCCTCTGATCTACAGTTGGTGTTTACTAGAAGGAAATGGCAACCCACTCCAGTGTTCTTGCCTGGAGAATCCCAGGGATGGGGGAGCCTGGTGGGCTGCCGTCTGTGGGGTCACACAGAGTCGGACATGACTGACGTGACTCAGCAGCAGCTCTGAGAGTTGCTTTCATTAGTGCTTCACAGTCTTTTCTCTCAGACCTCATTCTCAACTGCGTTTTGACTCTTCAAAGAACCTTTCCTTAATTCTACTACAGCAGGGTTTTAGTTTGCTTTGATGCAACATATAAAGTTATTAATAGACACTTTGAGGAGCTAGCATTAACAGTATGGTCAATTGGCTTGCAGCTCTCACACTTTTGGGTGGGTTAGTTAATTATTCTTTGTTATACAAAAGTTGCTGTAAAACAGAAGAGTACTTATAGAGTGTTTGTCTCTTTGTCTAATTCAGTCTAATCTGTATATGGAATTTGTTTGAAGGTATTTTTATACTTTCTATGATCAATTTTGAAGGCCTCCAAATTTCTGTTGTCAGATTCCTTAAACTTTGCCCTTTTAAACATGTTTTTGGAGCTACAAAAATTAACCTTAGGCCTTCACTTTTCTTTCAGTATATACCAAATTATTGATAACTTCACTTTTACTTTATTGATAAGTCTTTGCAAACCTATAATTTAGGGAAACTGTGTATCTCTCTGCCTCTTGTTTTCTGAAGGAGCAGAAAAGTCCTGAGTAGCATAAATATTTACTCAATTGAATAAGTGTTCATTTTCATCAGTATTTGCCTAGTAATCAATATAACCATTAGTGTTCTATGCTCTTATTTTAAAACCTCCTGTTAACTAAAAAAAAGGGAGAAGTACTGTATATTTTCCATACAAAGATGCATATTAATTGTGATGTGAAAGTAAGTCATTGCTGAGCATATTCTTAAGATAAACTGAACCATAGCATTGATTTACTATGAGATAGTGACACATACAGAAGGCAAGCAAGATTTTGTAACTTAAAAAGAAATAAAGCAATATTTCTTCTCATTTTAAAATAATTAACAAAAATATCAAACATTGAAATAATAATTAGGGATAAATTAGACACATATACATTATTTGTAGAATTCAAGAAGAAACCCAAAATGGATTTGAGTAAAATATTAATTATTTTTCTTGTGACAACAATTAAATTTGAAAAATCACCCCAAAAAACCAATATTGTCTTCGAAAAACAGATATGTACAAAAGAAAAAAACTTGCTCAGAATATATAAAACAGACAATAATTTTATTTCTAAGGCTTGAGATAGAATGAGTAAAGAAGAATTTAATATTAAAATTATATAGTTACATAACACAGGGAGCTCAGTTCAGTACTCTGTGATGTCTAGATGGGGTAAGTGGTAAGGAGGAGGTTCAAGGGGGGACGTGTACATACATATGGCTGATTCACATTGTACGGCAGAAGCCAGCACAGTATTGTAAAGCAATTACAGTGTCAGACTTTATTTTCTGGGCTCCAAAATCACTGCAGATGGTGACTGCAGCCATGAAATTAAAAGACACTTACTCTTTGGAAGGAAAATTATGACCAACCTACATAGCATATTGAAAAGCAGAGACATTACTTTGCTGACTAAGGTCCGTCTAGTCAAGGCTATGGTTTTTTCCTGTGGTCATGTATGGATGTGAGAGTTGGACTATGAAGAAAGCTGAGCGCCGAAGAATTGATGCTTTTGAACTGTGGTGTTGGAGAAGACTCTTGAGAGTCCCTTGGACTGCAAGGAGATCCAACCAGTCCATCCTAAAGAAAATCAATCCTGAATATTCATTATAAGGACTGAGGCTGAAGCTGAAACTCCAACACTTTGTCCACCTGATGCAAAGAATAGACTCCTTTGAAAAGGCACTGATGCTGGAAAGATTGAAAGTGGAAGAATGAGGTGGTTGGATGACCCAACTCAATGGACATGAGTTTGGGTAAACTGCGGGAGTTGGTGATGGACAGGGAGGCCTGGTGTGCTGCAGTCCATGGAGTTGCAAAGAGTCAGACACGACTGAGCAACTGAAGTGAATGGATTCTTATCTTCTTTGTTATAGATTATGTGATCATAGGTGTGTCGATTTTCTCCGGGCTTACTATATTCTTCCATGTATCTTTATTCTGTTTTTTTTTGTTTTTTTTTTTTGTTGTTTTTTCGCCAGTAGGATACTATCTTGATTATTGTAGCTTTATAGCATAGCCTGAAATCAGAGAGTCTAATTCCTCCAGCTCCATTTTTTCTTTCTCAAGATTGCTTTGACTATTTGCAGCCTTTTGTGTTTCCATACAAATTGTGAATTTACGTTGTTTAAATACTGTGAAAGATGCCATTAGTAATTTGATAGCAATTGCATTGAACCTGTAGATTGCTTTGGATAATATAGTCATTTTGACAACATTGATTCTTCCAATCCAAGAATATGGTATATCTCTCCATCTGTTTGTGCTGTCTTTAATTTCTTTCATTAGCATCTTATAGTTTTCTGAACACAGAAATATAATACCTCCTCAGGTAGGTTTATTCCTAGGTATTTTATTATTTATGTTGCAATGGTAAATGGGAATATTTCCTTAATTTATCTTTCAGTTCTTGTGTTGTTAATGTATACAGATGCAAAAGACTTCTGCTCATTAATTTTGTATCCTTCAACTATACCAACTTCTTTGATTAACTCTAGTAATTTTCTGGTAGCATCTTTACAATTTTCTATGTAGAATATCCTGTCATATGCAAATAGTGATAGTTTTACTTCTTCCTTTTGTCTTTATATCCATTAGCGTGATTGAGTTATAGCTACAGTATTGCATGTGTATGTGAAAAAGGCTGAATAAGTGCACCATATTAAATATTTTTTCTGCTATCCAAAAGTAGGGCATTCTTTGTCCAACCTTTCATAAACTGAAATGGCATAACGTGAAGAAGCAGTTACCTTAGGACACATTCTTGCTAATTGATGCACAAAATTAAGTTAAAGCACAGCTCATCAGAGACACACTTCAAAGCTATCACGACTCAAACCTGAGCCTCTTAATGTAATTCCCAGGAAAAGCTTGGTTTTGCATTCTCAGTGCTCGAGGTGTGTGCTTTGTCTTTAACATCACACTGGAAAACAAAATGTAATGCTTTCTGCCATTTTTGTAAAAGTGAAACTCCTCTTTTTTTAATTAATGAAAATGGGTACTAATGAAGATCTTTATTAAAAGCTAAGTGGCATAAAGTGAACTTTTTCAAAAAGCAGGTGATACTTGTTTCCTTAAGTCCACAAAAATATACCCACCTTTTGTAGAACTAGACAACAGCTATGTCAGAGGAAAAAAAAAATCAGTGAAATTATCAGCATCCTATACAAGCGGAAACCAGGAGTGAGTTTCAGGAAATGGTAGTTTCAACTTCATATATTAAGCTTTCTGCCAAAAGACTTTTAAGCCTGATAGTCAATGACTCATTAAAAAGAAATAAGTTGTCCCTGAAGAACTGTGACCATGTTTTATATGATGTTCATATAAATTCATCGATGATGAATTCATCAATGATGTTAACATGAAAATTTGATCTACTCTTCTAGAGTTACTTGGGAAATAGAATGTGAAGGCAGGATAGCAGCTGGGAATTTTAACAACTTTAAAACAATGGCACAGGGACAAATCTAACTTCTGATAAATATGATAATCAAACAGAATGAAAATGGATATAAATAAAAATTTTATGAAATGATTAAAAAGATCTTCCAGATCTTTGCAGTTTTTGAACATGAGGCTAATGACAGAGTCTTCTAATTTGGTTTAATTTTAGATAAGTCTACAAAATTAGATCAAAACAGAATCATATTTTGCCAATAATGTAACTTACTTAGATTAAAAAGCTAATGATTCAGCTTTGCAAATACACATTTTGTCAAATGAGTAATAGTTTGTTTCCAGAGTCATAAGGAAAATTAACTTGAGTATATCCATAAGGTAAGTAAAAGTAAACCAAAAACACTAAAGAAACAGTTAAAGGAGCCTATAGATGGTGACCCTACAAACATTAACAAAGAACACAATTTGTAAATCCAGAAATATTTATCTTGATTTGTTCTAAATACAACCTTAGGTTCTACACTTAAAATTAACTCCTTCTATATAGCTTTAAGTAAGACTTAATTTCCATCCTTATGTACTAGCTGTGGAAGAATGTCACTGTAGCACATTTCATAAGCCTGGTTGGAAGTTGCAGTACATTCTCTTAGTTTGGAATAAATTTTTCCACTTGATTTTGGTTTAAAAATATAATTGAAATAAATTATGTAATTATATTTTATCAAGCCAAGTATTCTTTACTGTTATATTAGAAAGGTAAGCATAACATGAGCTGAGTGTTTTAAACATGTTTCAATATATTAAAATATAATATCTAAGATTTCCCATTTTATACATGGGAAAACACAAACATTTCTCAGTGATTTGTGTAAGGTCATACAGTAAACAGCTGACAGTGTACTAGTCAAAAATTGCCCTTCTGGAAGTTTAAAATAATATTCCTTTGTAAAGAAAGCAAAGGGCACAGAAGACATGAGTAAATATTAGCAATTATAGTTGTGAGTTGTTAAGCTCTTATAAGATGGGAAGAGAAATTTGAAATATGGTTTAAATATATTTAGTGTCTAATATGAATGACATATCAATAATATAAGCATTGTAGGACTAACTCTACAATAAGCATAGAGTTTTAGAAATCAGACTAAAGAATATTATGACTAGCGTGGACTTTCTGTCAGAAAGGAAATATAGAGAAAATACTTCAAAGGACTAAAATAAATAGAATACTATAAAAGTGCTATACAGATAATCTTTTCTAAAAGTATTTTTCAGAATGAATTTATGCTATATAGATAATCACTTCATAAAATTTCAGCTAAATAAATTTTGTGTCTGACTTGTTATTTAATAATGTGGTACCCTCTCACAATACTTAATAATAACAACTTTAAATAGTAATTCAATTTTAAAATAATACAACAATAATAAAATAATTTTTATAAAAATAATACAAATAGTTTTTTCTATAATGTAACATATTATGAAGTAAACTGCTTAAAATGAAATGATATGGAACTATTTCATTTTCGTAATTACTAGGAGGGGAAAAACGTATAGAAAAATGATTCATAGTATGGAACAAACATTTCTGTGCAAAGAAAATCAGTTTTCTGAATCTTAAATACTTATTTATGTGTTTTTTATGCCGTTGAAAAAGCAGTCATTTTGCTTAATGATTGAGCCATTCAGCTTTCTTAATTTCTAAGAATGAGAAAAACTGTATTTTGCTATACCAATTCTTAATAAGACCTTAAAAATCTTAATATAGTTTCATAAGTAGTACTCATCAGTAACTACTTTTCCATAGGATGTTCACACCTCATTTTCAAGTATGAAGACTAAAAGGGGATTTTTATTCTATGGTAGGCAGCCCACTCCAGTACTCTTGCCTGGAAAATCCCATGAGCGGAGGAGCCTGGTGGGCTGCAGTCCAGGGGTTGTGAAGAGTCGGGCATTATTGAGCGACTTCCCTTTCACTTTTCACTTCCATGCATTGGAGAAGGAAATGACAACCCACTCCAGTGTTCTTGCCTGGAGAGTCCCAGGGACAGGGGAGCCTGGTGGGCTGCTGTCTATGGGGGTTGCACAGAGTCAGACAGGACTGAAGTGACTTAGCAGCAGCAGCAGCAGGTATATTAATAGATGACACATTGAAAGTGCTTGCTGGTAATGAGCTTGATTGTTTCCTAAAACAGTGTATACCTTCTTAAATTTTATATTATCAGAAAATTGTCCATTTTGTCATACTACAAGATTATTTCCTAAGAATGATATATATTACATTCTAGTGGAACATATGTGTCACTTGAAAATACTGTGAGCAAAATTCATTTTTTTCACACTAATTTTTTAATGCAAAATGCAACACTCTTTGCTCAGTACATGGCAAAGTTCTAATTGCCAGGACCAAAGGTTAAACTCTTAATAGCACACAAGTTATTAAGAGATTACATATTTTTATTAACCTATTTTGAAAAATAGCAAAGAAACTAGAATAAATAAATAAGTAGACTGTTCTAGTGATGAAAATAACTCAAAACTGAGTTTTTGTTTGTTTGTTTGTTTTTCAACTGTTTAATTCTAAAGTTGAGTTCAGTTCAGTCACTCACTTGTGACTGTTGGCGACTTCATAGACTGCAACACGCCAGGTCTCACTGTCCATCACCAACTCCCGGGGCTTGCTCAAACTCATGTCCATTGAGTCGGTGATACCATCCAACCATCTCACCCTCTGTCATCCCTTTCTCCTCTTCCCTTCAATCTTTCCCAGCATCAGAGTCTTTTCCAATGAGTCAGCTCTTCCCATCAGGTGGCCAAAGTACTGGAGTTTCAGCTACAGCATCAGTCCTTCCAAAGAACACCCAGGACTGATCTCCTTTAGGATGGACTGGTTGGATCTCCTTGCTGTCCAAGCGACTCTCAAGAGTCTTCTCCAACATCACAGTTCAAAAGCATCAATTCTTTGGTGCTCAGGTTTCCTTATAGACCAACTCTCACATCCATACATGACCACTAGAAAAACCATAGCCTTGACTAGACGGGCCTTTGTTGACAAAGTGATGTCTCTGCTTTTTAATACACTGTCTAGCTTTGCTAGAGTTTTTCTTTGAAGAAGCAAGCGTCTTTTAATTTCCTGGCTGCAATCACCATCTGCAGTGATTTTGGAGCCCACCAAAATAAAGTCTGACACTGTTTCCACTGTTTCCCCATCTATTTCCCATGAAGTGATGGGACCGGATGCCACGATCTTTTTTTCTGAATGTTGAGCTTTAAGCCAACTTTTTCACTCTCCTCTTTCACTTTCATCAGGAGGCTTTTTAGTTCCTCTTCCCTTTCTGCCATAAGGGTGAAGTCATGTGCATATCTGAGGTTATTGATATTTCTCCTGGCAATCTTGATTCCAGCTTGTGCTTCTTCCAGCCCAACGTTTCTCATGATGTACTCTGCATATAAGTTAAATAACCAGGGTGACAATAAACAGCCTTGATATACTCCTTTCCCAATTTGGAACCAGTCCATTCTTCCATGACTGGTTCTAACTGCTGCTTCTTGATATGCACACAGATTTTTCAGGAGGCAAGTAAGATGGTCTGCTATTCCCATTTCTTGAAGAATTTTTCACAGTTTGCTGTGATTCCCACAGTCAGAGGCTTTAATGTAGTTAATGAAGCAAAAGTAGGTGTAATTTTTTTCTAGAATTTTCTTTCTTTTTCTATGATCCAACAGATATTGGCAATTTGATCTCTGTTTCGTCTAAACCCAGCTTGAACATCAGGAAGTTCTCAGTTCAGATACTGTTGAAGCCTAACTTGGAGAATTTTCAGTACTGATTTCCCAGCATGTGAGGTGAGCCTATTTGTAAAGGTGGATTTAATGATGTTTTTGAAAAATGTATTTTAAATAACAGTACAAAATAAATATCTTTCCTTGAGAATTTCTAAACTTTTCCACAGGACGTTTATTTACTCCTTAACAGATAGCTTTTGTTCCGTTTCTAAATCATGTCTGACTTTTTCTACCCCATGAACTGGAGCATTTCAGACTTCCCTTTCCTTCACTATCTTCCAGAGCCTGCTCAAACTCATGTCCATTGAGTCAGTGATGCCATCTAAACTTCTTATGCTCTGTCATGCCCTTCTTCTGCCTTCAGTCTTTCTCAACATCAGGGTCATTTCCAAAGAGTCAATTATTCACATAGGTGGCCAAAGTATTGGAGATTCAGCTTTAGCATCAGTCCTTCCAGTGAATATTCTGGGCTAAGAGTACACAACTTTGATGTATCTTTCCCAATTTTGAAGCAGTCTCTTCTTCCACAGGTTTCACAGGAGACAGATAAGGTGGTCTGATATTCCCATCTCTTAAAGAATTTTCACAGCTTGTTGTGATCCACATAGTCAAAGTTTTAGGGTAGTCACTGAAGCAGAAGTAGATATTTTTCTGGAATTCCTTTGCTTTTTTCATGATCCAGTGGATGTTGCCAATTTGATCTTTGGTTTTTCTGCCTTTTCTAATTCCAGCTTGTACACCTGGAAATTCTTGGTTCATGTACTGCTGAATCTTGACTTAAATGATGTTTGGCATTTCCTTGCTAGCTTAGGAAATGAACACAGTTTTATGGTAGCTGGAACATTCTTTGGTATTGCCTTTCTTTGGCATTGGAACAAATACAGACCTTTTCCAGTTTTGAGGCCATTGCTGAGTTTTTCAAATTTGCTGACATATCCAGTGCAGCAAATTCTAAAAGAGATGAGAATACCAGACCACCTGACCTACCTCTTGAGAAACCTGTATGCAGATCAGGAAGCAACAATTAGAACTGGACATGGAACAACAGACTGGTTCCAAATAGGAAAAGGAGGACGTCAAGGCTATATATTGTCACCCTGCTTATTTAGCTTATATACAAAGTACATCATGAGAAACATTGGGCTGGATGAAGCACAGGCTGGAATCAAGGTTGCTGGGAGAAACATCTATAACCTCAGTTATATAGATGACACCACCCTTATGGCAGAAAGTGAAGAACTAAAGAACCTCTTGATGAAAGTGAAAGAGAAGAGTGAAAAGGTTGGCCTAAAGCTCAACTTTCAGAAAACTAACATCGTGGCAACCAGTCCCATTACTTCATAGCAAATAGATGGGGAAACAGTGGAAATTTTGGGGGGCTCCAAAATCACTGCAGATGGTGATTGCTGCCATGAAATTAAAAGATGCTTACTCTTTGGAAGGAAAGTTATGACCAACCTAGACAGCATATTAAAAAGCAGAGACATTACATTGTCAACAAAGATCCATCTAGTCAAGGCTATTGTTTTTCCAGTTGTCATGTACTGATGTGAGAGTTGGACTATAAAGAAAGCTGAGTGCCGACGAATTGATGCTTTTGAACTGTGGTTTTCGAGAAGACTCTTGAGAGTCCCTTGGACAGCAAGAAGATCCAACCAGTCCATCCTAAGGAGATCAGTCCTGGGTGTTCATTGGAAGGACTGATGCTGAAGCTGAAACTCCAGTACTTTGGCCACCTGATGTGAAGAGCTAACTTATTTGAAAAGACCCTGATACTGGGAAAGATGGAGGGCAGGAGGAGAAGGGGACAACAGAGGATGAGATGGTTCTATGCCATCACCAACTCAATGGACATGAGTTTGGCAAACTCATGGTGATGGGCAGGGGAGGCCTGGCGTGCTGCGGTTCATGGGGTTGCAAAGAGTCAGACACAACTGAGCAACTGAACTGAACTGATTGAGTGCAGCACTTTAACAACATCATCTTTTAGGATTTTAAATAACTCAGCTGGAATTCTATCACCTCTACTAAGTCTGTTTGTAGTAATGGTTCCTAAGGCCCACTTGACACTCCAGGATATGTCTCTGTAGGTTAGTGATCACACCATCATCGTTATCTGGTTCATTAAACTTTAAGCAAACCTCTATTTTATGCAGAATAAGTTTTATGGCTATTAAAAGTAAATTGTCAGTATAATTTTACACTGTAATGGAAAGTGTATGCTTGAAATACATTGCTTTTGAGTCATATGATTAGGTGCTAGACATGCCAACATAAAGATACATGACTGTAGAGACCTACAGAGTGCTAAACCCTGAATTAAAGAACACTTTGTGCTGTATAACTTGACAGTTCTTACTGTGGCTGTCTCCTTTTGGTTTCCTTGTGGTCTGAATTAAATGCTCTCTTCTTGTTTAAGGACTTCCTGAAACCTTCAAAATAAGTCCAAGCTGCATGATCTAATTTCATTCTGCTGTTATTTTCCTTCACAGAAATGATAAGCCATACATTTATTGTGTGTTGAATATCTTTTAAGAATCATTCAATACATGTCTGTCCCATTATCAGACACCTGATGTCTAGTACAGCTCTCCATAAATATTTTTGAGTGAAAAATGTAATAACTGAGCATGAATTCCTTCTAACATTTATAGAATTATATAATAATATGTTTGAAATGGCATATATAACGGGTTGATCTGTCCACCTATATGACGGTCAATTCTGCTATAAGCATCTTTGACAATTATAAGGTCAATGAGTCTCCGTTTGAAAGCCTCTCTGATTGGACATGTATTAACCCTGGCTGCTCCCAGTTCATCTTTGTGGCTTCCCTGATAGCTCAGTTGGTAAAGAGTCTGCCTGCAATGCAGGCAACTCCAGTTCAGTTCCTGGGTTGGGAAGATCTGCTGGAGAAGACAGGCTACCCAGTCCGGTATTCTTGGGCTTCCCTTGTGGCTCAGCTGGTAAAAGAATCTGTCTGTAATGTGGATGACCTGGGCTTGATCCCTGAGCTGGGAAGATCCCCTGGAGAAGGGAAAGGCTACTCACTCCAGTATTCTGGCCTGGAGAATTCCATGGGCTCTATAGTCAATGGGGTTGCAAAGACTTGGACACAGCTGAGCGAACTTCACTTTAACCCGGTTCATTATTACACACATTTCAGTGTGGTCATTTCTATTTCAAGTTTAATCTGTCTCCATTTAATGTCCACACATTTGTCTCAACTGTATGCTTTTAGCTATACAGATGAAAAAAAAAAAAAAAGCATTCTGTCTTCCTCATGAAAACTTTCAAATACAGTATTTAAAGCCTTCTGTCATATTTGCTCCAAATATAATTATATCTGTACATAACGCTGGACTTCCCAGGCGACTCAGTGGGAAAGCATTTGTCTGTCAGTACAGAAGATGCCAGTTCGATGCTTGAGTCTGGAAGATCCCCTGGAGTAGGGAGTGGCAACCCTCTCCATTATTCTTGCCTGAAAAAGTCCATGGACAGAGGAGCCTGGTGGCCTCCATAAGGTTGCAAATAGTCTGACAGGACTGAGGGACTGGGCACAACACATACATGACATTGCCATTTTCTGAAACTAAACTGGTGGAAATGGTCTTTCGCACCCAGATTACTTTTATTTAATGAGTTCTACTTTGACTGGATTCCTATAAATATAGTGAGGCCTCTTAGGATGGCAGTCATGTGTTGGCCAAATAGCACAGCATTATAGAGAAAATGTATGTACTAGACACTTGTGATAACACCAGCTATATCCCTTTAGCCTATTTGATTTAGCACATCTGTGACGAAAAATCCTGGATATTATTTTCCAGAGCTCAGTCGCTTAGCTACGTCCTGCTCTTTGTCACCCCAAGGACTGTAGCCTGCCAGTCTCCTCCATCCCTGGATTTTTCAGGTAAGAATACTGGAGTGGGTTGCCATTTCCTCTTACAGGAGTCTTCTTAACCCAGGGATAGAACCCACATCTCCTGCATCTCCTGCATTGTAGGTGGATTCTTTCTTGCTGAACCATCACGGAAGCCCCCACTATTTTCAGTATCACACACTAAATGATTATAGTAGAGTCTCTCTGTTTTGCTTTCTCAGAGGGTCAAGGCCAACCAGCTGTGTACAAGCACAACCCGGAAGCTCAGTGGAGTTGATCATTATGGAATGGGAACTGATGGGTCAGTGCTGCCTTCTCCCCTTTCTCTGATACAAGAATTCTGAGGGTCTCCAGTTGCCCATCATTATAAAAATCTTATTATCATGATTTTATTGATATGTGTCCTCTATCTTGTTCTCAATTTCCCTTTTTTTTGTTTTTGCTTTTGAATGCGTGAATATTCTGCCAATTATTCTGCCAAATATACAAATCCTTATATACAAATATACAAATCCTTTGTATGCCAAGCATACAAATCCTTATTTCATGGTCTGCTTTCAAAGGAATCTATACTAAGAACTATTCAGTTCTAAATAACTATCCTTGTATTATTACAGGTTAGTAAATTCTGATATTTTTGTGAAAGCAAAGAAATATTAAAATACCATTGACTATCTTAAAATAGTTGTTTATTTTCTTATGCTCTAAGTTATATACTAAGTGCTTTTGAATCAAAAATTTTTCATGCAAAGACTATATCTTTATAATTTATCTCTTTCAAAGACTGCATTGATGTGTCATATCCATTTAAAAAACATGTCAGCATGTTTTAAGGCATGTGACGTATCTTGCTGCTTTTACGTACACTCAGAGGATACAAGTGCTGCTATTATGCTCTTTAACAATTGATAAAAGGAAACACTGAATATAAAATCATCAAGGACAGAAAACATTCTCATCCCTCAGTTAGGGTTGTTCTAAATGTAATCCACTCACTGGAATAATTTATATTCTTTCTGGAATAACTTAAAAATTTTCATGTACGTTTATTTTCATTTCAAGAATCAAAAAGAATGCATATCATATATAATCTAATCTTTTATTTAAAATCAATATTATGATACAGTATTTGAAATGTTAATAATAGAAGTTAAACTAATGTAAATTAAAATTTGTTATTAATCACTTCATTTATTCTTTATCACAATTTTATGATATATATTGTCCTCACTTTAAAGAGGGTAAAAATTATCCTTAGATGATCTAAAGCTGATTAAGTATATATATATATATTCAAACAATCCATATTAATATATGGTGGATTGAGAGTTTTCTCAGATATTTTTGACTCCCAAATATTACTTTCATAATATATTTTATCAGCACAGTAATAATTCTCAGAATTGCAGTTTTTAAATCAATATTTTGGCCACCTGATGCGAAGAGCTGACTCATTAGAAAAGACGCTGATGCTAGAAAAGATTGAGGGCAAAAGGAGGCAGAGGTTGAGATGTTTAGAGAGCATAGCCAACTCAGTGGACGTGAATTTGAGCAAACTCTGGGAGGTAGTGAAGGACAGGGGTGCCTGGGGTGCTGCAGCCCCTGGGGTCACGAACAGCTGGACACAATTCAGTGATTGAAAAAAAAGTCAATAGTTTTTTTACAATACTGTGTTAGTTTCAAGTGTAGAGCAATATGTATAGCACAGGGAATTGCAGTCAGTATCTTGTAGTGACCTGTAATAGAAAGTGATATGAACAACTATAAATATATATAGCAGTCAGTTCAGTTGCTCAGTTGTGTCTGACTCTGTGATCCCATGAATCACAGCACACCAGGCCTCCCTGTCCATCACCAACTCCCGAAGTTCACCCAAATTCATGTGCATTGAGTCGTCCCCTTCTCCTCCTGCCCCCAATCCCTCCCAGCATCAGGGTCTTTTCCAATGACTCAACTCTTCATATGAGGTGGCCAAAGTATTGGAGTTTCAGCTTCAACATCAGTCTGTCCAATGAACCCACCCAGGACTGGTCTCCTTTAGGATGGACTTGTTGAATCTCCTTGGAGTCCGGGGACTCTCAAGAGTCTTCTCCAACACCACAGTTCAAAAGCATCAATTCTTCAGTGCTCAGTTTTCTTCCCAGTCCAACTCTCACATCCATACATGACCACTGGAAAACCATAGCCTTGACTAGACGGACCTTTGTTGGCAAAGTAATATCTCTGCTTTTAAATATGCTATCTAGGTTGGTCATAACTTTCCTTCCAAGGAGTAAGCATCTTTTAATTTCATGGCTGCAATCATCATCTGCAGTGATTTTGGAGCCCAGAAAAATAAAGTCAGCCACTGTTTCCACTGTTTCCTCATCTGTTTGCCATGATGTGATAGGACCAGATGCCATGATCTTAGTTTTCTGAATGTTGAGCTTTAAGCCAACGTTTTCACTCTCCTCTTTTACTTTCATCAAGAGGCTTTTTAGTTCCTCTTCACTTTCTGCCATAAAGGTGGTGCTGTCTGCATATCTGAGGTTCTTGGTATTTCTCCTGGCAATCTTGATTCCATCTTGTGCTTCTTCCAGACCAGTGTTTCTCATGAGGTACTCTGCATATAAGTTATAAAAGCACACACGCACACACACATGCACACACACACACACACACACCCACACCCACCCACACACACACACACACACACAGTAAATTTTTCTTGTGTATTTTATATGCAGTGGTGTGTATCTATTAGCCCCTGCTCCTTATTTATCCCTCCTTCTCTCTCCCTTTTGTGGCTATAAGTTTGTTTCTCATGTCTGTGAGTTTATTTCTTTTTGTAAATAAGTTAATTTGTATTTTTTTTTTTAGATTCCACATGTAAGTGATATTATATAGTATTTCTTGTCCTCTGTGACTTAGTTAACTTAGTATGATAATCTCTAGGCTCATTCATGTTGCTACAATTGGCAATATTCTGTTATTTTATATGACTGAGTAGTATTCCATTTTCTATATGTACCACATCTTCTTCATCCATTCATCTCTTGATGGAAATTTACGTAAATTCTGTATCTCAGCAGATCCAGAAATGGAATGGAATGGCTATAAAAATTTTATTACAATTTACTTTGTACAACTATTATTACTTAGAGAAATAAATATAACCTAAATACTTGTCAGTTTCTACAACAATGGTTTCAACATTATCTCATGCTTTGATTTCTGTGTTATTTCCACAGATTTATTATTTTACCTATGATAATTTAAAATTCTTTGCTTCTTTTTTATGTTATTTACTTTTATCTTTTGTGCCTCCATGTTTCTTTTTATGTCTTTTCTTTCTGTTATATTTCATTAAATTTTCCTATCATATTATGTGATTATTTTTCATTTTTTATTCAACTGTTTCTTTATTAAACTCAGACAGCTCACATTTTCTTTCCTTATATTTTCTTACCATCTCTTTCCTAAGCTCTTGTAGCTCCAATTATACTCTGAATTTTTTGGTAGAAACAATTTCTTGATTAAGATTTTAAAAATTGGAACCTTAACACAGTTTTCATCTATTTTTCTGTTGGTTTTCTGCAGAGTATTTTTACTTGACATTTGATTTTCCTATACCTATTTTGGATATGCTGTTATAATATCTTTGCATGTATTCTGTATGATTCCTTTGATGATTTGTTATTGAAGGAATTATGTTCTCTTAATAGTTCTGTCAATTAGCATAAAGAAAGTGCCAAAGCCCTGTAGGCTTTCAACTGATCTAGGGTTTTATCTGTGAATTCATTTAGCTTATACTTTTTAACCAGTAAATGGATAGGTAGGTATGAGCTATGAGCAAATTAGTATGTATCTCTTCTCACTTGTAGACATAAAGAGAGAGTAAGAGAGAGAAAGAGACTGCAAGGCTGCTTCCTGGAAATCCTCACCCATGTGATTGTCTTCAAGTACAGGTTCTCTGTTCCTCATCCCTGATTTGAGCCCTAGGAACTCCTGCTACCAGGTGATACATCCTATTTCCACTTCTGTAAATAAACAGTTTGTTTTACTTCTTAGAACATGTCCTTTATCCTAGAGAAATCAGCCTGGTTGACTCTTTCCTGAGATTTAGTGATATTCTCTTCTCTAAAGCATTCCTGCTTTGTCTCTATACTTTTGAAAGCTGTTCTACATCTGATAAGCTTTTGTGTTTCAACTTTTAAGAGGTTTTGTTGAAGACTTTGTACATTTCTCTTTCCCCTTGTTCTTTATTTATTTATTTAAATAGTTTATTATACGTTACAATACTGTATTTGTTTTGCCATACATTGACATGAATCAGCCACAGGTGTATACAATCTCCCAGTGTTGAACCCCCTTCCACCTCCCACCCCATATCATCTCTCTGGATCTTCCCATGCACCACCCGCAGCATCCTATATCCTGTATTGAACATAGACTGGCACTTCATTTCTTAAATGATAGTATACATGTTTCAGTGCCATTCTCTCAAATCATCCCACCCTCTCCATCTCCCGCAGAGTCCAAAAGTCCATTCTATACCTCTGTGTCTCTTTTGTTGTCTCATATACAGGGTCATCATTACTATCTTTCTAAATTCCATATATATGTGTCAGTATACTATATTGGTGTTTTTCTTTCTGGCTTACTTCACTCTGTATAATCGGCTCCAGTTTCATCCATCTCATTAGAACTTATTCAAATTTATTCTTTTAAGGGCTGAATAATACTCCATTGTGTATGTGTACCACAGCTTTCTTATCCATTCATCTGCTGATGGACATCTAGATTGCTTCCATGTCCTGGCTATTATAAACAGTGCTGAATCAAACATTGGAGTACATGTGTCTCTTTCAATTCTGGTTTCCTCGAGTGTGTATGACCAGCAGTGGGATTGCTGGGTCATAAGGCAGTTCTATTTGCAATTTTTAAAGGAATCTCCACACTGTTTTCCATAATGGCTATACTAGTTTGCATTTCCACCAACAGTGTAAAAGGGTTCCTTTTCTCCACATTCTCTCCAGCATGTATTGCTTGTAGACTTGGATCACAGCCATTCTGACTGGAGTGAAATGGTACCTCATTGTGGTCTTGATTTGCATTTCTCTGATAATGAGTGATGTTGAGCATCTTTTCATGTGTGTGTTAGCCATCCGTATGTCTTCTTTGGAGAAATGCCTATTTAGTTCTTTGGCCCATTTTTTGATTGGATCATTTATTTTTCTGGAGTTGAGCTGCATAAGTTGCTTGTATATTTTTGAGATTAGTTGTTTGTCAGTTGCTTCATTTGCTATTGTTTTCTCCCATTCAGAAGGCTGTCTTTTCACCTTAATTATACTTTCCTTTGTTGTGTAGAAGCTTTTAATTTTAATTAGATCCCATTTGTTTATTTTTTATTTTGTTTCCAGTATTCTGGGAAGTGGATCATAGAGGATCCTACTGTGATTTATGTCGGAGAGTGTTTTGCCTATGTTCTGTAGGAGTTTTACAGTTTCTGGTCTTACGTTTAGATCTTTAAACCATTTTGAGTTTATTTTTGTGTGTGGTGTTAGAAAGTGATCTAGTTTCATACTTTTACAAGTGGTTGACCAGTTTTCCCAGCACCACTTGTTAAAGAAATTGTCTTTACTCCATTGTATATTCATGCCTCCTTTGTCAAAGATAAGTTGTCCATAGGTTTGTGGATTTATCTCTGGGCTTTCTATTTTGTCCCATTGATCTAGATTTCTGTCTTTGTGCCAGTACCATACTGTCTTCATGACGGTGGCTTTGTAGTAGAGCCTAAAGTCAGGCAAGTGGATTCCTCCAGTTCCATTCTTCTTTCTCAAGATTGCTTTGGCTATTCGAGGTTTTTTGTATTTCCATACAAATCTTGAGATTATTTGTTCTAGTTCTGTGAAAAATACTGCTGGTAGCTTAATAGGAGATGCATTGAATCTGTAGATTGCTTTGGGTAGTATACTCATTTTCACTATATTGACTCTTCTGATCCATGAACATGGTATATTTCTCCATCTATTAGTGTCCTGTTTGATTTCCTTCATCAGTGTTTTATAGTTTTTGATATATAGGTCTTTAGTTTCTTTAGGTAGGTATATTCCTAAGTATTTTATTCTTTTCATTGCAATGGTGAATGGAATTGTTTTCTTAATTTCTTTTTCTACTGTTTCATTATTAGTGTATAGGAATGCAAGGGATTTCTGAGTGTTGATTTTATATCCTGCAACTTTACTATATTCATTGATTAGCTCTAGTAGTTTTCTGGTCGAGTCTTTAGGATTTTCTATGGAGAGGATCATGTCATCTGCAAACAATGAGAGTTTTACTTCTTTTCCAATTTGGATTCCTTTTATTTCTTTTTCTGCTCTGATTGCTGTGGCCAAAACTTCCAGAACTATATTGAATAGTAGTGGTGAAAGTGGGCACCCTTGTCTTGTTCCTGACTTTAGGGGAAATGGTTTCAATTTTTCACCATTGAGGATAATGTTAGCTGTGGGTTTGTCATATATAGCTTTTATTATGTTCCTTCTATTCCTGCTTTCTGGAGAGTTTTTATCATAAATGGATGTTGAATTTTGTCAAAAGCCTTCTCTGCATCTATTGAGATAATCATATGGCTTTTATTTTTGAATTTGTTAATGTGGTGAATTACATTGATTGATTTGTGGATATTGAAGAATTCTTGCATCCCTGGGATAAACCCCACTTGGTCATGGTGTATGATCTTTTAATGTGTTGCTGGATTCTGAATGCTAGAATTTTGTTAAGAATTTTTGCATCTATGTTCATCAGTGATATTGGCCTGTAGTTTTCTTTTTTTGTGGTGTCTTTGTCAGGTTTTGGTATTAGGGTGATGGCGGCCTCATAGAATGAGTTTGGAAGTTTACCTTCCTCTGCAATTTTCTGGAATAGTTTCAGTAAGATAGGTGTTAGCCCTTCTCAAAATTTTTGGTAGAATTCAGCTGTGAAGCCATCTGGACCTGGGCTTTTGTTTGTTGGGAGCTTTCTGATTACAGTTTCAATTTCCATGCTTGTGATGGGTCTGTTAAGATTTTCTATTTCTTCCTGGTTCAATTATGGAAAGTTGTACTTTTCTAAAAATTTGTCCATTTCTTCCAAGTTGTCCATTTTAGTGGCATATAATTGCTGATAGTAGTCTCTTATGATTCTTTGTATTTCTGTGTTGTCTGTCGCGATATCTCCATTTTCATTTCTAATTTTCTTGATTTGATTTTTTTTTTCTTTGTTTCTTGATGAGTCTGGCTAATGGTTTCTCCATTTTATTTATTCTTTCAAAGAACAAGCTTTTGGCTTTGTTGATTTTTGCTATGGTCTCTTTTGTTTCTTTTGCATTTATTTCTGCCTTAAGTTTTAAGATTTCCTTCTTTCTACGAACTCTGGGGTTCTCTATTTCCTCCTTTTCTAGTAGCTTTAGCTATAGAGTTAGGTTATTTATTTGACTTTTTTCTTGTTTCTTGAGGTATGCCTGTATTGCTATAAACTTTCCTCTTAGCACTGCTTTTATAGTGTCCCACAGGTTCTGTGTAGTTGTGTTTTCATTTTCATTCGTTTCGAGGCATATTTTGATTTCTTTTTTGATTTCTTCTGTGATTTGTTGATTATTCAGAAGGGTGTTGTTCAGCCTCCAAATGTTGGAATTTTTAATAGTTTTTCTCCTGTAATTGAGATCTAACATTAGTGCATTATGGTCAGAGAAGATGCTTGGAATAATTTTGATTTTTTTGAATTTATCAAGGTTAGATTTATGGCCCAGGATGTGATCTATCCTGGAAAAGGTTCCACGTGCACTTGAGAAAAAGGTGAAATTCATTGTTTTGGGGTGAAATGTCCTATAGATATTAATTAGGTCTAACTGGTCTATTGTATCATTTAAAGTTTGCATTTCTTTGTTAATTTTCTGTTTAGTTGATCTGTCCATAGGTGTGAGTGGGGTATTAAAGTCTCCCACTATTATTGTGTTATTATTAATTTCCCCTTTCTTGCTTGTTAGCATTTATCTTACATATTGCGGTTCTCCTATGTTGTGTGCATGTATATTTATAATTGTTCTATCTTCTTCTTGGATTGATCCTTTAATCATTATGTAGTGGCCTTCTTTGTCTCTTTTCACCGCCTTTGTTTTAAAGTCTATTTTATCGGATATGAGTATTGCTACTCCTGCTTTCTTTTGGTCTTTATTTGCATGGAATATGTTTTCCTAGCCCTTCACTTTCAGTCTGTATGTGTCCGTTGTTTTGAGGTGGTTCTCTTGTAGGCAGCATATATAGGGATCTTGTTTTTGTATCCATTCAGCCAGTCTTTGCCTTTTGGTTGGGGCATTCAACTCATTTACATTTAAGGTAATTATTGATAAGTATGCTCCTGTTGCCATTTACTTTATTATTTTGGGTTCGGGTTTCTATGCCCTTTTTGTGTTTCCTGTCTAAAGTCTGTCCTTTAGCATTTGTTGGAGAGCTGGTTTGGTGGTGCTGAATGCTCTCAGCTTTTGCTTGTCTGTAAAGCTTTTGATTTCTCCTTCATATTTGAATGAGATCCTTGCTGGGTACAGTAGTCTTGGCTGAAGGTTATTATCTTTCATCACTCTAAGTGTGTCTTGCCATTCCCTCCTGGCCTGAAGAGTTTCTATTGAAAGATCTGCAGTTATTCTTATGGGGATCCCCTTGTGTGTTATTTGTTGTTTTTCCCTTGCTGCTTTTAATATTTGTTCTTTGTGTTTAGTCTTTGTTAGTTTGATTAATATATTTCTTGGGGTGTTCCGCCTTGGGTTTATCCTGTTTGGCACTCTCTGGGTTTCTTGGACTTGGGTGATTATTTCCTTCCCCATTTTAGGAAAGTTTTCAATTATTATCTCCTCAAGTATTTTCTCATGGTCTTTTGTCTTCTTCTTCTGGGACTCCTATAATTCAAATGTTGGAACGTTTCATATTGTCCTGGAGGTCTCTGAGGTTGTCCCCATTTCTTTTAATTCGTTTTTCTTTTTTCCTCTCTGCTTCATTTATTTCTACCATTCTATCTTCTATTTTACTAATCCTATCTTCTGCCTCAGTTATTCTACTGTTTGTTGCTTCCAGAGTGTTTCTGATCTCATTTATTGCATTATTCGTTATATGTTGACTCTTTTTTATTTCTTCTAGGTCCTTGTTAGACCTTTCTTGCATCTTCTCACTCCTTGACTCCAGGCTATTTATCTGTGATTCCATTTTGATTTCAAGATTTTGGATCATTTTCACTATCAGTATTCGGAATTCTTTCTCAGGTAGATTCCCTATCTCTTCCTCTTTTGTTTGGTTTGGTGGGCATTTCTCCTGTTCCTTTACCTGCTGGGTGTTCCTCTGTCTCTTCATTTTGTTATATTGCTGCATTTGGGGTGGCCTTTCTATCTTCTGGGAATTTGTGGAGTTCTCTTTATTATTGAGCTTCCTCACTCTGTGTGGGGTTGTATCAGTGGCTTGTCAAGGTTTCTTGATTAGGGAGGCTTGTGTTGGAGTTCTGGTGGGTGGAGCTGGATTTCTTCTCTCTGGAGTGCTGTGAAGTGTCTAGTAATGGGTTATGAGACGTCAATGGTTTTGGAGTATTTTGAGCTGCCTGTATATTGAAGCTCAGGGGGCGTGTTCTTGTGTTGCTGGAGAATTTGCGTGTTATGTCTTGCTCTGGAACTTGTTGGCCCTTGGATGGTGCTTGATTTCAGTGTAGGTATGAAGGTGTTTGATGAGCTCCTATTGGATAACGTTCCCTGTATTCAGGAATTCTTTGATGATCTCAGGATTTGGACTTAAGCCTCCTGATTCTGGTTTTCAGATATATTTTTACAATAACCTCATGACTTCTCCATCTATACAGCGCTGATGTTAAAACATCCAGGTTAATGATGATAGGTTTCTCCACCTTGAGGGTCACCCCCAGAGGATCACTCAGTTACTGTTTTTGAAGCCAATGATCTGCTTTGCTGGATGCCTGATGTCCTCTGCTAGCATTCAGAAGTTGTTTTGTGGAATTTACTCAGCATTGAAATGTTCTTTTGATGAAGTAGTGAGGAAAAGGTGGTCTCCCTGTCCTATTCCTCTGCCATCTTTTTCTCCATCTCTTCATTGATTTCTACAGGGGAATTATTGCCTTGTGCTGTGTTCCAATGACTTATGCATGTAATGGATAATCTTGTATTTAATTATAGTAACATTTTTAAAAATAAATAATGCACTCTGTATTATCCTAATGATGCGAATTTGTGAAGAAACTTTATCAACATAATCCTCCCAGCCATGTGGGACATTAGACCCTAATCTCCTCACTTAAATTTTCATACTTTGTTTAAAATTTTTGACTTTTAATTTAGTTTACTTTTTAAAAATATTATTTTAAAATTATTTTTGGAAAAAATTCATGCTGACATTTCTCTTATGTTTTCTATCCATACTGATGTCAACAAATTTGTAGCTTTTACGCATTAACAACACTGATTACTCCGCAAGATTGTTAATTTTCTTGTATCACTAAAGTAAAAATTTGCTTGATATTTAAAGTTAGCATTGATTTTTAAAAAATTTTTTCATAATGTGTGATGCATACATTTTTAATATTGATTTTATTTTTTTAATTTGATTATTATTTAATTCATGTACACTCATTGATAACCAAAAATAGATTGATAGCACAGCATTAAAAAAAGAAGAATATTAAAAGTATCCATATTCTAATAAAGCACATATAAACAATTTTAAAATTAAAATTTTGAAAAGTGAGAAAAGGGCATTAGGACAATCAGAGGGATAAATTACCAATAATTTTTAAGACAGCAACTAAAGTTATTTGTATCCAAATTGTCATTTTGATAGGATCACCTTTGAGCTTGACTTTGATAGTGTCTTTCAGTATTTTCTGTATTGCAGAAGACACCATCGTGAAAGTTCCAGGGCCCTCTACCTGTAAGTGTGAGGCATTCGTAGTCTAGCTGGCTTCTTCCCCTTTCATGTCTCATCACCTTTGTTTTGTGACTGCTGTTGCAATTGCTCTTTAAAACCTAGTTTACATATCTCTTTTTTATTAAACATTGCTAAATTATCTGCCATTTATGATGTTTATCCTAAACCCTTTCTCTTTGCCTGGATTTATCATCCTGAAAAAATGATTTATTTCACTTAGTAGTGATTCTTCAGAGGACAGTAGATTTTTTTATTCAAAGATCTGAGTGTATTTTCTGAAAAATAGAAATTACTCAATAAGTAGTTGAAAAATAGGTCATGTGATATAATTACGCTAATCGTTAAAGTACTATTGAAAACAATGTATTATCTCCTATGACAAGTTATCTAAGAGTTGAGAATATTTTAAAATGTTTCTAAAATAGTCAATTTACATTAGGTCTCTGCTTTTAGGGTACCCACACATGTATTCTAAGCTATCACAGTTTTTTAAATTTCATCATCATTTCTCAGTATGATATGTATTAGTTTCTGGCTCCAATAATGAAGATAGAATTACCTTGTGGTATACTATACATCACTCATTCACTTCAGTCATGTCCAACTCTTTGTGACCCTATGAACTGTAGCCTGCCAGGATTTTCTGTCTTGGGATTCTCCAGGCAAGACTACTGGAGTGAATTGCCATGCCCTTTTTCAGGGGATCTTCCCAACCAAGAGCTGAACTCATGTCTCATTATATCTCCTGCATTGGCAGGAGGGTTTTCTACCACAGCAACTATATTAAAATTGTGAGGAATGATTTGAGTACTTCAAACACTGTCATAGATGCTTTCATATACTTTATTTCATTTTATTCCATTCGACTCTCATTTACTATCTCACAGGTGCTGAAATATCTTTATCAAACACCAGCACATAATGATTATTTAAAAATATTGACCACTATAAGTAAAAAATGGAAAACAAAAGCCCCAATAAGTAACACCATCCATGGACAGCTACATTTTATGATTGGTGGATTTCTAGCTAACATTTCTCCCTTGTGTAAAAATAACTTAGTACTTATAAAAGCAAGATAGCAGAGTGTTTAAACTCTTTAGTGATTGTCTTCATAATGTTACACAGACATGTTTTCATTGTATTATGGATTGAACATTGTGTGGTCCTTGCCCCACTAATACTAATAGTGAAGACTTAACACTAAAGAGATATATTTGCAAATGCAGCCTCTTAAGAAGTAGCTTAAGTTAAATGATGCCAAGAGGGCAGGACTCTTATAGGAACTGTGTCCTTCTACTAAGGGTTATCACAGAGCTTCCTCTCTCCTCACTCTCTCTGAGAATGCTTAAAGAAGAGGCCAGGTAGGCACACAGCAAGGTGAGGCCTGCCTCTCCAGGCCAAGGAAAAATGCTTCAGAATCAAACTTGTTTTGCCATGCTTGATTTTGTAATTTCCAGACTTGAGAACTGTGAGAAATAAATTTCTCTCTTACAGTCACCCAGCCTGTGGTACCATGACATCACATTATACAATATAGTGTTAAACATAAGTTAATTAGCCTTAATGCTATTTCATCTTATAGATGTATTGCATTATAAATTATTCTTTCCCTAGTATATTATTTCTGAATGCTTAACATTTGAAAACTTCCTATAATAATATCCCATATATACTTTTTAACCTCATCTTAAAATAGGTTCCCCAGAGAAGGAAATATTTGGTCAAAGACTATAAGCATTCTAAGCAATTTGATGCACGTTGTATTGGAAGAAGTCTAAAAATGATCTTTTAAAATATGACAATATTTTACCAGTTTAATGCAAAGAGAAAACCACAAACTAAACTTTAAATGACAGTGTTCTTGGTAAATGAAGCATTGATTGATGCTGTATTCATAATACAAAGCAATCTTCTCCTAAGCAGCTTTAACCTGTCTTTGGAATGGCTCAGACATACATACATTCAACCACGTTTTTCTTTTCTCTTTTTTTTTTTTTTGACTGAGAATTTTTCACCATTGTTTTGGCTTTTAGCAACTGGCAAAGTACTTTGTCTTCATCAAATATCTTCATTGCAAAAATATCAAACAAGAACCAAAAATTGGTCATGGAAATAATGTTTATATTTTATCCAGTTGTAAATAATTGTCTGGGCCTTAGTCTTTCTGTTTTTTAATGTATACTTTGAACACATTTAAATTATTTTTATTAATTTTTATTGAAATATACTTGTTTTACAATGTTGAGTCAATCTCTGTTGTACAGCAAAATGAGTCAGTTTTACACATGTGTACATTATTTTTTATATTCTTTACAATTGTTTTTTCACAGGATATTCAATATAGTTCCCTGTGCCATACAGTAGAATCTTGTTGCTTAAGTTTCCCTTGTTGCTCAAGTGGCTCAGAGAGTAAAGAAGCTGCCTGCTAATGCAAGAGACCTGGGTTCGATCCCTGGGTTAAGGAGATTCTCATTGAGAAGGGCATGTAATCCACGCCACTATTCTTGCCTGGAGAATTCCATAGATAGAGGAGCCTGGCAGGCTACAATCCATGGGGTCACAATGAGTTGGAAATGATTGAGCGACGAACACACACACACACACACACACACACACACACACACACACACACACACAGACAAACTTTTTAATTGAGTATTCTCAAATGCTCACTTCTGGGGTCTGATCATTAACTGTTCTTGGAACCAAAATGTGTTCAACCATTGCTACAGTGAGAGTTCATCCAGTTCTCTTCTTTATCCAGATCTTCCAATCTAAAAGACATCTAGATACAATTATTACTTTATTGATTATGCCAAAGCCTTTGACTGTGTAGATCACCACAAACTGTGGAAAATTCTGAAAGAGATGGGAATACCAGACCACCTGACTGGCTTCTTGAGAAACCGGTATGTAGTTCAGGAAGCAACAGTTAGAACTGGACATGGAACAACAGACTGGTTCCAAATAGGAAAAGGAGGACGTCAAGGCTGTATATTGTCACCCTGCTATTTAACTTATATGCAGAGTACATCATGAGAAACACTGGGCTGGAAGAAGCACAAGCTGGAATCAAGATTACTGGAAGAAATATCAATAACCTCAGATATGAAGATGACACTACCCTTATAGCAGAAAGTATAGAAGAACTAAAGAGTCTCTTGATGAACGTGAAAGAGGAGAGTCAAAATGTTGCATTAAAGCTCAACATTTAGAAAACTAGATCATGGCATCTGGTCCCATCACTTCATGGGAAATAGATGGGGAAAGAATGGAAACAGTGTCAGACTTTTTTTTTTTTTGCTCCAAAATCACTGAAGACAGTGACTGCAGCCATGAAATTAAAAGATGCTTGTTCCTTGGAAAGAAAGTTATGACCAACCTAGACAGCATATTAAAAAGCAGAGACATTACTTTGCTAAGAAAGGGCCGTCTAATCAAAGCTGTGGTTTTTCCAGTAATCCTGTACAGATGTGAGAGTTGGACTATAAAGAAAGCTGAGCACTGAAGAATTGATGCTTTTGAACTGTGGTGTTGGAGAAGACTCTTGAGAGTCCCTTGGACTCCAAGGAGATCCAACCAGTCCATCCAAAAGGAAATAAGTCCTGAATATTCATTGGAAGGACTGATGTTGAAGCTGAAACTCCAATACTTTGGCCAGGTGATGCGAAGAACTGTGCCATTTGAAAAGACCTTGATGCTGGGAAAAATGGAAGGCTGGAGGAGAAGGAAATGACAGAGGATGAAATGGTTGGATGGCATCACTAACTCAATGGATATGAGTTTGAATAGATTCTGGGAGTTGGAGATGGTCAGGAAGGCCTGGTGTGCTGCAGTCTATGGGGTTGCAAAGAGTCAGACATGACTGAGTGACTGAACTGAACTGAAATACAAAGGAATTTGGAATTGCCAAGCCATATACCTGCAACTATATTTACAGCATTATATGGTTATACTGTAGTTATATATATGCTGCTGCTAAGTCGCTTCAGTCGTGTCCGACTCTGTGCGACCCCATAGATGGCAGCCCACCAGGCTCCCCTGTCCCTGGGATTCTCCAGGCAAGAACACTGGAGTGGGTTGCCATTTCCTCTTCCAATGCATGAAAGTGAAAAGTGAAAGTGAAGTCGCTCAGTCGTGTCCAACTCTTAGTGACCCCATGGACTGCAGCCTACCAGGCTCCTCTGTCCATGGGGTTTTCCAGGCAAGAGTACTGGAGTGGGGTGCCATTCTTACTTGCTGTGTCCAGCTCTTTAGGACCTCATGGACTCTAACCCACCAGGCTCCTCTGTCCATGGTGATTCACCAGGCTAAAATATTGGAGTGGGTTACCTGTCCTCCTCCAATAGATCTTCCCAACCCAGGGATTGAACCAGGTCTCCGCTTTGGAGGCAGATTTCTTAGCATCTGACCCGCCAGGAAAGCCCAAGACTACTACAGTAGGTAGCCTATCCTTTCTCCAGGGGAACTTTCCAACCCAGAAATTGAAGCAGGGTCTCCTGCATTGCAGGCACATTCTTTACCAGCAGAGCTACCAGGGAAGCCCTAGGAAAAAGGAAAACAAAATAAGTTCTATGCTTAGACTGAAAAAAATAACCTTTGATCACCTCAATCAAAACTGTTGAGCTTTACAATTGCTGTGTAGGATCATCAAATCTTAACTAACTTGTATAGTTCTTGTACATCTCTGTTGCTCTAGCAATCATCTTAATGTGAGAAATACCTGGAAATACAGTTAATGGATCTTAAAGCAAATTTTCATTAAGTAAATATCATCAAAAATGTTTTATCTATACTCATATTTATTTATATATTTCTATATATTTTCTTTATTAAATATCAATATCCCAGTTGACAGTAATAAATGTTTGAGACCAAACTGTTTTAAATCAAAATAAATTTGAAAGATTTTTTTAAAATTGATTTTTAAAATAACCCAAAAATGATTATATTTTTAAAACTGTCAGCACAATAATATCTTGAGTAGATAATGCAACTTTTGATACATATTAAATATAACCCATTTTTTACATGAAGATCTGTGCAATGAGCACATTCTTAAGTTTTTTGAAAAAATGTAATTGAATTGAATGCTTAAAAGAGAATACTTATTTTGACCAATTGTTAAGTTGAATTGAGGTAGATATACCTTGATTAACCTCTGTGTGGCAGTTTCTTTTAGCTAGCAGGTCAACTATTTTTTCATTAATGACATTTTAATTCAAATGAAATTGAATTGAATGCATTGTTGAAAATATAATGTGCATTAGAAGAAAAGAAAGAATCTTTTTCTGCTGCTCACTGAGTAGTATTTCCTTCAACCAAAGGGAGAAATTTTTCAAAAGTTGTCTCTTCTTCAGTCACCCTCACATGACTCTGCAGTCATGCTGCAGTTTCTTGTGACATTTCTTTAAATTAAATTGCAAACAATGTATTTATTATTAAGTCAGTAATTGCTGATTTTTGTTATTTCCATAGGATAGAGAGAAAGGAAAGAGAATTTAACTATCAGGATTTAAGGTTTCTATTCTTTTCCTAGGGGCTTCCCTGGTAACTCAGATGGTAAAGAATCTGCCTGCAACGCAGGAGATCTGGCTTCGATCCCTGGATCAGGAAGATCCGCTGCAGGAGGAAATGGCAACCCACTCCAGTACTTTTGCCTGGGAAATCCATGGGCCAAGGATCTGGGCAGGCTGCAACCCACAGGGTCACGAAGAGTCAGAGACTCTGAAGGGACTTAGAACAGCACAACAAATTTGTTCTAAAAGTGAATAATTTATTTTAAAGTCATAATACAAGTGAGCTCACAAAGTATTGCAAGTGAAATATAAAAATCTACTTATTATTTATTTATTAAATTGATATCCCATTATTCAATGGGTGGATTTTCAGCAATCAAAATGTTTTAAATATAGTTTTTGCACTTAAGTTTCATATTTGACATTCTATTTTAAAGCAATATCAGAAACACAAAAAAGTTTCTCTGAGAAGCAAATTTACCTTCAGGTTCACCAGAAAATCTATGTAAAATAAAACAGCCTTTGGCATTCTAGGTAAATAATTTCAAATTATTAAATGAGGTTTAGAGGATACTTTAGAACAATTAAGTACAATGATCACAGAAAGCAGGAGAAGTGTACGAACTCTGAAAGAAGAAGTTCAAAAGCTGGATGATCTTTACCAACAAAAAGTGAAGGAAGCTGAGGAAGAGGACAAAAAATGTGCTGATGAGCTGGAGTCCTTGGAGAAACATAAGCACCTGCTGGAGAGCGCAGTTAATGAGGGCCTCAGTGAGGCTATGAATGAGTTAGACTCTATTCAGCGAGAATACCAACTAGTCGTGCAGACCACAACTGAAGAGAGACGGAAAGTGGGGAATAACTTGCAGCGTCTTTTAGAGATGGTTGCTATACATGTCGGGTCTGTGGAGAAACACCTTGATGAGCAGACTGCTAAAAATGATAGAGAGTGTAAAGAATATGCATCTGAAGATCTCTTGGAAAACATCAGAGAGATTGGAGATAAGTACAAGAAGAAAGCTGCTCTAATTGAGGCTCTTGATGAATGAAGATAAAGGGTTGATTAAGCAAGAACTTTATTAACAGTGTAAATTTTGAAATGTCCTTTGTAGGTCTGAAAAATCTTTAGCATATCCTCTATCCCTCCTTACAATGAAGTCTTATGACCACATCTTCCCAAGCCCTTGAAATATTTTTATATCCTTGCTAAATCTAGTCATTTCTTTTCTAAATCTATGTAGAACCTGAAATTATGGTAACTTGTTGGATTGTTATAGATATGAAAGACCAGTTGTATTATGTACCTGGAGTTAATAAATTGCCTCAATGCAAAAAAAAAAAACAAAAACAAATTGCTGTTTATGATCCTAAACTCTAGTCAATCCATAGACATTTAAAACATGTTTAGAACACTAAATATTAGTAAAAATGTTTACCAAAAGTTTATGTAAAACAGAAAATTCTGGTACCTAGAATATCTATATTTTTCCAAATGGTGCCATACAACAGAAATATCTCTACTTATCTGAGATTATAAATCTAGATAGAATACTTACTTGCAAAATGTTTATAAGTTTATCTGATTTATATGTAATTTGATGACATGACTTTTTCAATGACATGGAAGAGGAACAACTCTGGTTAGTGTTAGGTTTTTAACTAAAACTTTCTTAAACCTGGTGAAACTGCATTCATTTTTGGAATGTTACAGTAGATATTAGGGTGTCTATTTTGCTGACTAGACTTTTCTATCTTAGTTCAGTCTGACAATATGCATAGACTCAGCCTACTTTATTTTCATTAAAAAAATTACCCTCGGACCGTTGTGGTTTTGCTATAAATGAAATGACAATATGGTGATACATGAGATAATGTCATTTAAAATTTAGTCCTTTGTGTATAGAGAAAACCAAGCTGTCAGTAAGTTTCATGTGTATTTCGCTTCCCTAGAATTATATGTGACTTATAATTCATAAAAATTGTTTTAAGGGAAAATAAGAATGCCTATAATGCGATCTCCATGTCTCTCTGGGATAGTTTTAGGAGTACTGTACATTTTATTTCCTAGGGTTGTATAGCAAGAGAGTGCCTAGAAATCTCATCCCTCCTTGAGACTGAAGGAAGAGTGAATGTGCATAAAACATTTTTTACTGCCGTGCTGGGAGGTCTATAAATATCACTGCTAGGACGGCTGACCAGGCCGTCTCACTGCACTTTCTCTGCCTCTATGTATTTGTTTGTTGTTATTTTTTGCTTACTTTATTTTGTTTCTTGACTCTGTCTCCTTCAGAGACTTTCTGAAGTATGGCTCCTAAGCCCTTAAGGTTACTTCAGTGAAGGGAAAGAATCACTGTGATTGGGTCCATGTTTAAATTACTGCGAGAAAATAAGTCCAGCTTCGGAAAGACTAAAGCCAACTCTGGAGATGTTAGAACTCCAGATGTAGGGTGAAGTATTGAATTAATGATGAATTGAATATGATCTTGACAAAGAATAAGGAAGATTTCCCCAACCCAAATTTCCCTCACCCAGTCCTATTACTCTGGTTTGAAATGACACTATTATAGAACTCCTTCTCCATGAATGAAGGAATTATCCTCTATTAAAATGCAAATGCCCCGGAAAAGACAGCACAAGAATCAATCAATCATTTATACCTTAATGAGAAATTGCCACTCACACCCTTTCCAACATTACAATTATCTGAGATTGAGCACTGGTAGGATATTAGATGAGACACAATCATGTTGGAAACCAGGAGTAAGGAGGGAAAAAAAAAAAGAGAAATGACAAATGCTGAGACTAAATGACACAATTTACAATGTTACCAAGACACTGAATCACAGGTGACAAACAGGTATTGGAGGGAGTATGCTGAGCTCACGAAAGACTGCTATTATAAAACCGCTCAGTGGCGTTCTTGTATTTGAGGAAAAACATATTATTCTCTGTTCTCTTCCTTACCTAGAGGACCACCATTCATCTTGAAGGGTGCTGAGATATCACCGGCATAATGAGCATGGATTTGTATTTAGGCAGTCAGTTTAGATATACCTGCTTTGAGAGCACAAATATAAACACATGTCTTCTGAACTTATCAGTGTAACACAAGAGACAATAAACACAGTATTCACTTTTTTAATGTTCCCTGTAAATGATTTAAATAGAATGGTTTTTAGATCATGTGCAATGTCTTTGAATTACAAATCTTTAGTCTAAACATAAATTTTTAGAAAAACATCTGCTTAGTAAGGCAACATACCTTCCAATCCTTCTTCATTTATAATTTTCCTTGTGTGATCGCACAAGATATCATGCTTTCTATGGCACTTCATATAGTTTATCAATATGTCGCTGTTGCTATCATCATTCTTTATGTGTATATGTTTCTCTAGGGTTATACAGGAAAGCCACACTTGAGTGAACAGGTGGTTCTCTGGCTTCAAGGACAATTCTTGATAAATATGCCATTCTTGATATCATATTATGCACTGTGGATATTATATGTGATTATAATAATTTATACTATGTGTGAACACATATATTACTGAATCAACATCAGCCATAACAAATTAAAATGAGTGCATTATATGAGAATAACAAACTATTGTTAAGAAATCTCTAAGTATAAGGCTTCAATAACATGAATCTTATATTTTAATAATAAAGTTCATAATAAATTTCAGCTGCTGATTTAATTTTTGGCAATTCAATTTACTTTCACCAAGTACTTTAAAAAGTTATAACTAATGTGACTACCACGATGGCAATATATATGCTGTTGTGTACATGAAAGGGCACGAGTAACATCTTATTTCTCCTTTATCATATTTTATTAAAGTTATCTTCAAATAGAACTTTTGTTATAACTGTGGTCATTTATTATCTCAACTAAGCAATATACTTATAGATTTTTTTTTATAATTTTCTGATTAGCCATTTGTTGGATTGTTAGTCATCTTTAATCCTCTTTACATTTTGTTTTTGATTCTTCATATTATTTTTATTTAGCTTATTCTTGGAGTAAAACTATAAGACAATAGAGTTCATGAGTAAATTAAGTATATTTATCTGTTGGTGAGAAATCATTTACCATCCCTGTCAATCCATATGCAAATTTTTAAAAAGCTTACCAGTTAGCTCTATAGTGTCAAACCAGATTTAAATTAAGGGAGAAGTGACGCATCAATTACATGTGCATTTGTCTCTCTCTCTTTAAAAATGTGTCAGCTATTATTTCAGTCCTTTACTCAGAAATGAGAAGCCTCATGAATGCATAATTCTTATTAAAGATAATATTTCATGTAACTGTAAATCTGAAAATCTCACTACAAAGAGTTCTTACTTATGTAATTTGCAGCTTTTTCTCCAGTGAAAATTGTAATTTTATTCATAACCAAAAAAAAATATTCAAAGGAAAACCTGAAAAGACAAATCACAACTGTCCAAATTTTACAGAATTTTTCTCTTTCAACAGTCAACATCAAAACTGTGAAGTAAATTGCTTTTGAATGCTTCTGTACCAGATGTCAGCCATCTTGCTTATCCCTGAAGGAGCCCCATCTGAACTAAACAGCTCAGGATCGCGTTGAGGGATGTGGATGCTGATTGAACACAGGTGTAATGGTTGATACACTGTCACACAGTCTGACGTTAACCTAAGATCTTTGTTGAAATAGTTATTACTGATGGCACGAAATGTAATTGCTAATTTTCTGCCTGAGTGGTTACATATTTTCTCTAAATCTTAAGAGTTATTCATCCTTTTCCCACTGCCCATTCCTCAGAGTTTAAGGCGGATGTGTCAGTGGTCCATGGACCAGTAATTGAACCTGTCACTTGCAATCTACTGATTTCATTCTTCAGAAATGTGACCACTGCTTTATTCACTCTCCTGCTTATTTTTCTCAGGGTATCAAATGTCTTACTTGAACCTAAGCTAACCAATATTCATTGTTTACCTTAAAGAGAATCTTCAGGCACTGGGCAAAGGGATGGTGGATGACTCAAATCTGACCGCATTTTAGTATTTCTGGTTTTCAATGTCTGGCTTTCAAATGAGTTGATTTCTTTCTTTTCTTCTTTTTTTTTAATGATCCTAATTCTAATAAATCAGTCTATTGTACTGTGGGTGTAGAGGGTGTGGAGGCACAGTGGAGAGAGGGCTAGGAAGCTGAGACTTGCCATTCCTATTTGAATGAAAATCTTCTTAGAATGATGTGCCATAACGCAGTCTGATTGGACATCTTTCCAGAATTTTACTGAGTGCTAGTGCTTAGTGCCTGCAGATCGGTCAGTATTCAGCAGTTTTGACAATAAATTTGCCAAAGCAAAATTAATCACCATAAATTTTCTACTTTAAATTTTAGTCTCTACTAAAATGATTAAGTCGTCAGTTCAGTCCAGTTCAGACACTCAGTCGTGTCCGACTCTTTGCAACCCCATGAATCACAGCATGCCAGGCCTCCCTGTCCATCGCCATCTCCCAGAGTTCACTCAGACTCACGTCCATTGAGTCCGTGATGCCATCCAGCCATCTCATCCTCGGTCGTCCCCTTCTCCTCCTGCCCCCAATCCCTCCCAGCATCAGAGTCTTTTCCAATGAGTCAACTCTTCACATAGGTGGCCAAAGTACTGGAGTTTCAGCTTTAGCATCATTCCTTCCAAAGAAATCCCAGGGCTGATCTCCTTTAGAATGGACTGGTTGGATCTCCTTGCAGTCCAAAGGGACTCTCAAGGGTCTTCTCTGATACCACAGTTCAAAAGCATCAATTCTTCGGCACTCAGCCTTCTTCACAGTCCAACTCTCACATCCATACATGACCACAGGAAAAACCATAGCCTTGACTAGACGGACCTTAGTCGGCAAAGTAATAGTCCACAGGAAAGAAAAAGGGGGAAAATAACATATGCCAAATTTATGCATAAATAGAGGATTTTCTATAAACATAAATTGTAAATTTTGTCAAAATCCTTTCAAAATGATCTCAGACCCAAAAGGATTGTATGCTTCTGTAACACCTTGTTTTAAATACTTTTTTATTTGCAAAAAGATAGGAACATTTTTCCTAAAACTGTGACTGACTAATAAATAGTCAGGACTGTAAAACTATTGTCTGAAATTTTAGATAGTGGATCTTGCCGGTTTAAGTGAAAAGGATAAAATAATCAGTTTGGCTTAGTGGGAAAAATATAGGTGCTGGATTAAAATTTGATATTTACTGTTTTGTGACCTAGGGATATTACCTTCATCTCAGTGTTTTTATCTTTAAAGGGGGTACAGTCATCCTTGTTTTATGAGTCGATGTCAGTATTAGAAATAGGTGGATAAAATTACCTTACACAGCATCTGTCACATAACAGAGACTTGAGACTATTGTCATGGGATCTGCTGTGAATCCCGTTTCTAGTGGCGATGAGACGATTCACTAATGGGAGAGTCAGCTATCAGCATGAGGATCCAGGGGAATGCTTTCAAGATTAGAAGAGAGGAGCGATGCAGAGCCCTGGGGTGTAATTCAGACTGAGGAAATTCAAGGCCGGGTATGCGTCCTCCTGTGGTGGCAGTTGTCTGGGGCTACTTGACAGAGGAAGGAGAAAATGTACATGTACATGAGAGCTGCAATGAAACGCAAGGGTTAGTGCATATGTTAAGGTGCCCATCAATGGATTTGATCCAAATACTAGATTATAAAGCAGAATCATTATGTGTTGCCACAATAATGGGGAAAGTGGCAAGCCTTACGTTGTAGTCCACTTTAATTTTTCAAGGTTGCATACTTATAAGCTAAGATTTTTAAGTTAAAAACTATAATTAGCTTCCCTTGAGTTTTGTTCCTTTGTGATGTATGGAGCATTTTAATCTGGTCTCTCAATTTTCCGTTCCATGTTAGAGAATCAAAGGATATACAGTGAATGAGTTCACTTTGAATTTATAAAAAAAAAAAAAAAAAAAGGTAGGCATTAAAGAACTGAATATGAGGTCTGGAATCTGGTAAAACCTGAAATTAAGAAGTAGAAATCATGAGCATTTGGGAAAGATGAGTGACAGAGCAAGGTGTAGGAGAAAGCAACGTAATAGGAGTTTTTGGTTTTGAACATGCTGCCTTGACCCAGTTTTTAGGTTGAGGTTAGAGCCTGGTCAGGTTCCTTTTGTGAACAGCTGAGTAAATGCATAGCCCAAACACTTTCCTTCCCGCACTGTCTTTGCTAGGAGCCCTGTGTCTCAGCCTTAATCAGCCCTGAGGCCAAGTATCAGACAAGTTGGAAGAGTCTCTCCCTAACTCTCAGTCGGAAGCATTCTAAAGGGAACACTGCAAACATATAGGAAAACAACAGATGGGAAAGATGAGATTTCCTCAAGAAACTGAAGACACCAAGGGAACATTTCATGCAAAGATGGACCTAACAGAAGCAGAAGAGATTAAGAAGAGGTGGCAAGAATACACAGAAGAACAATACAAAAAAGATCTTCATGACCCAGATAACCAGGATGGTGTGGTCACTCACCTAGAGCCAGACATCCTGGAGAGTGGAAGTGGGCCTTAGGAAGCCTTACAATTAACAAAGCTAGTGGAGATGACGGAATTCCAGCTGAGCTTTTCAAATTCTAAAAGACAATGCTGTTAAAGTGCTGCACTCAATATACTAACAAGTTTGGAAAACTCAACAGTGGCCAGAGGACTGAAAAGGTAGTTTTCATTTCAATCCCAAAGAAGGTCAATGTCAAAGAATGTTCAGACTACCATACAATTGTGCTCATTTCACATGCTTGCAGGATAATGCTCAAAATCCTTCAAGGTACACTTCAACAATAAACAAACTGAAAACTTCCAGATGTGCAAGCTGGCTTTAGAAAAGGCAGAGGAACCAGAGATCAAATTGCCAACATCCTTTGGATCATAGAGAAAGCAAGGGACTTACAGGGGGAAAAAAAAAAAAAACACCTGTTTCATTGACTACATGAACGCCTTTGACTATGTGGATCACAACAAACTGACTCTTAGCTCTGGATTATGTAAATTGTCAGTATGACATCATTTGATATACAGCCTTGTGTCTCAAAAGCTTATGTTACTTGCCTTGACTTCTGACATGTGGAACAGTTCTCAGAGCTTCCTAAGGTACTTTTCCCAGGTTACCATCCTCAATTTTGGTTGGAATAAAATTTTCCATTTCTTTCTTGTATCAACTGATTTGTTTTTAGTGTATTGCCTCATTTCAAAACTGCAAACTTAACCTACTCCTTGGCTGAAGGCAAAAAAAAAAAAAAAAAAGTTTTGTTTTGTCTTTTTTTCTTAAGAACAAACTTGATGTACAATAAACTGGGAATGTAGAAAGTGTACAATTTGACAAGTTTTGACATATATATATATATATGGCTTCAAAACCGTCACAAAACCAAGATAATAATCACACATGTCACCCCAAAAGCCTTCTCATGCCCTTCATAATTTCTTTCCTACCCTTTCTTAACCTCTCTCTGCCTTTTCTCATCCCTGCCTCCAAGCAACTGCTGAAATATTCTATCACTTAAAGGATTTGCATTTTCTAGAATTTTATAAACTTTTTTGTTGGACATTCATACAACATTATTATTTTAAAATGTATGATATTGTTGCATGCATCAAATAAAATATTTTGCTTTGATGAGTAGTAATATTTTATGCAGCATAGCACACTTTTTACATTCACCTTTTGATGAATATTTAAGTCATTTAAACTTTAGGACTGCTACCAGAATAAAGCTGCTATGAATGCTTGTGTATACATCTTTGTATGGACAAATTTTCATTCTTTTGTTTTAGGGAGCTAATAATTTGCAGTGAAATAGTTGGATCATATGGAAGTTGTATTTTCAAGAAACTGTCAAACTGTCTTTCAGAGTGTTTCTAACATTTTACATTCGTACCATTAATCTTACAAGGTCGTGTACCTCTGCATCTTGTCAGCACTTGATATGACAGGCTTTTTAATATAAACCAGTTTTAAAGGCATGTAGTGGGCTTCCCAGGTGGCTCAGGGGTAAAGAATCCACCTGCCAGGAAGCATGAGACACAGGTTCGATCCCTGGGTTGTGATGATCCCTTGGAGAAGGAGGCAACAACCTACTCCAGTATTCTAGCCTTGGAAATCCCACGGATAGAAGAGCCTTGTGGGCTACAGTCCACAGGGTCACCAAGATTCAGACGTGACTTAGCAGCTAAACAGCAACAAAGTGGTATCTCATTACAGTTTTGTTTTGTATTCTCCTGATGACTAAAGATGCTTAGCATTTTCGTATACATATTTGTGATTTGTACATATTCTTTGTTAAAGCTATGAATTCACTAATAAATAAATTATACCCAATTTTATTTATTGCTTCTTATTTTCTTACTGTCTAGCTTTGATTGTGCTTACATATTTCAATATAATTCTCTCATCAAGTATATCATTTGCAAGTGGTTTGTGTTTCACTCTCTCAATGAAGTCTTTTGAAGAGCAGGCATTTTAAATTTTGATAAACTATAAGGCAGTATTCTTGATTCTTTTCAGAGTTCTACCTCTAAAGTCATTTCCAAAATGTCCACTTTACATTCCTATTACTACTCTCCTTTGGGTGTGCTCAGTTGTGTCTGAGTCTTTGTGACCCCATGGACTTAGCCCGCCAGGCTCCTCTATCCATGGGGATTCTCCAGGTAGGAATAGTAGAGATGGTTGCCATGCCCTCCTCCAGGGGGTCTTCCCACCCAGGGGTCGAACCCGGGTCTCCAGCATTGCAGGTGGGTTCTTTACCATCTGAGCCACCAAGGAAAGCTTTTTGTAGCAGCTCTCAGTTCTTTTCTTCACAATCACAATATCCTCTTAAGACTTTGCTTCCAAATTTCACCCTCCATCATAGTTACAGTAATTTGCCCAACTACTTTCAAAAAAAAATAATACAGATATGAATGCTTTCCTGCTTAAGAATTTTCAATAGCTTCCAACTGGATTTTTAAAACATCAAACATTTTTACACAGCCTATAATAAACATCTTTCATGGGCTGGCCCTTGACTGACCCTTATCACCTTATTTTGTACCATATTCTTTCTTAATCATTCTATTTCATCAATACCACCCTCTTTTTTATCCATTTTGCAAATGCTTTAGGGCCTTTGCTCTTACACTTTTCTTTGTTTGGATTCTTTGTTTGACTACTTAATTTGTCTGCAATCAATGACTCTAGAATGAAAGCTTCTTGGTAGCATAACTTTAGTTTAAATTCTGTTTCTTTGTTCATCTTTTCCTAGACTCAGGACTGGGATAAAGTGAACATCCATAAACAGTTGTTTAAAAGAATACAAATGAGTAAGAATATAAATTGTTTTGACTATTCTATGCATCATAAAACAGACTTTAATAATTTAATTCTGTATTTATTATCAATGATTTCTTAGAAGGTGAGTTATCATTACTGTCAATAATGTGTACTTATTGAATAGATGAGATTGTGAGCAACACCACAGTTTTAACTAGTGAGGACTGATGCAGAACACAGAAGTCAACACACGTAAAGACTAGCAATAATGTAACTAAAATATGAACCAGTTTCTGGTCCAAACTATGTCTTTACTCAAGGGTTCCTAGATCCTAAGACTAAATGGTGACCTCATCAAAAGAAGAGTAGGCTGGTTGGTGTTTCTGGAGTGATTCACTTCAGTTCAGTTCAGATTATCAGTCGTGTCCGACTCCTTGCAACCCCATGAATCGCAGCACGCCAGGCCTCCCTGTCCATCACCATCTCCCAGAGTTCACTCAGACTCATGTCCATCGAGTCCATGATGCCATCCAGCCACCTCATCTTCTGTCGTCCCCTTCTCCTCCTGCCCCCAATCCCTCCCAGCATCAGAGTCTTTTCAGTGAGTCAACTCTTCGCATGAGGTGGCCAAAGTACTGGAGTTTCAGCTTTAGCATCATTCCTTCCAAAGAAATCCCAGGACTGATTTCCTTTAGAATGGACTGGTTGGATCTCCTTGCAGTCCAAGGGACTCTCAAGAGTCTTCTCCAGCACCACAGTTCAAAAGCATCAATTCTTCGGTGTGATTAGAACATGAGAGTTTTAGATATGACTGAGAAATGTTCACTGAATGTCCTAATTTCTAGCTTACCCCAGAATTCTTTGTGGAATTCTTGTGGAGCTTGTAACCTTGGGCCTAAATTTATCTGCTTATCTGTCTATGTGGTTGTTCTTTGCCTGTGCCGAGACTTTGTTGCTGTGTGTGGGCTTTCTCTAGTTGTGGCATGCAGGGGCTACTCTCTGGATGCAGTGCACAGGTTTCTCATCGTGGGACCTTCTCTGGTGGCGGAACACTAGAGCCCATGGTCTACAATAGTTGCGGCGCTGAACTGCTTTTTTTTCTACTGGGTTCACTAGGAGTGTCTCCCAGGCTCTTGACCGTGGGCCCAACAGCTGTGGTGCCCTGGCTCAACTTCTCTGAGGCATGAGGAACTTACCACGGATTGAACCCACGTTGCCTGCATCAGCAGGTAAATTCTTTACCACTCACCCACCAGGGAAACCCCCTAAAATTTTCTTACAGTGTCTCCACCCTTGACTATATAGTTAAGAATTCCTATTATAAGTTTTGGAAATGCTAGATATTGGGATCTGGAAGACTCTCCTCCAGACCTTCTCATTGTATTTTATCGGCATCCTTGATGTTTAAGGAGCTATGCCTCTACATGAAGACAATAAAGAGATCCCCATTTGCTATGTAACAGAAATCCTCAAGATGTTCTTTTTCTTGCTAAATCATATTTTCCGATGTTAATTAAACCACAAAGTAAATTTTCCTCTGATATATATCTTTGCTAAGTTTGTAGTGCACACTTTTATATTCATTGGAACGATTAGTCAACATCCTGAGGTATTCAGATGATGCTATTTCGGAACAAAGCATGAAGCTGATCGGGCACCATGAGACCCCTACCTCAATGATAGTGATGATCTGCTGACATTATTTTGGAGTACTGCTTTAACAAAAATAAAGTAACTTTAAATATTTTCATGTTAACTTTGTTTTATGAAAATGATAAGGGTTGCTAGGATATTTAGAGGCTTTTTACATTGTATAAGGCAAGGAATATTATCTAGCTTCTTCTGAAGGCTCCTAAATATTTCTGGTTGTAGAAAGTTCATATGGATTTTGAACATAAGCAAAGAAAGGAGAAAATAAACTGTTAGTATTGCTTATTTATTTTATTGTTTTCCTGGTCACAGTGATGATACAGTCCTTGGATATTACTTCTTATTCTGTATTTTTGAGCCTAAATATTAATGTGTATTATTAATTTGACTATACATGTGCACATGCATAAAAATAGAGAGTATCTCAATGTAAATTAAAAATTCACTATTACCTGTAGATGCTCTGACAAATATTGTAGTCTATTTCTAATTTAACAAACATACTAATCAGACATTACAAAATATTCAGGTGCTTTCTTCAATTACCATTATAGCTTAATTTATATGATAATTTTTGTGAGTTCAAAAATTATACAACAATATATGCTGTTTGCAATAATTCCAAACAATACAATGTGTATGAGGAAAATTATTCCCCTTCTCCATTAATTTTCCCAGCAATAAAAGTCAAACAATGCTATAAAGAGTATGATTTTTCATTTATTTTTCAATGTTTATATAAATGTACAACCAGTTAATTTAGTTTTCTTTATTTAATTTTTAATAACAATTGCATGATATATATTACTCTGTTATGCTTTTTTCACTACTCCATCGTGGATGACTTTTCAACTCAGTACATATAAACCTCATTTTATTTCACAGAGTTAAGGAACCATAATTTAAACAAGCATTTCTCTATTTATGGACTTTCAGGATGTTTTTAGTACTTTACTTTTGAAAATAATGTTGCAATAAACTGATTTGTGAAGGAAATTACCTAGTTAAATTATTACAAAACTGTATTATATTTTATGTTCTTCTAAATTATGATTTTTCTGTTGTGCTCAAATCGTTTTTCTGAAGTCTAATACAAAAATAAGAGCAACTCGAGCACTGAGTAGTCTTTTTTAATACATGATAACTTCACAGAATTGAAATGACTTTATAAAGAATACACAGTACACTTTTAAAGGTCCTTTTACATGCTTCCAGCTAAACAAAAATGAAAGTCAGGAACAAAAAAAGATTTCAAAATCACGTATATTGGAAATGTATAATGTCATATAAATTACTTGATAATCTCTTATTATAGAAATGTATCCTGCAGGAGAAGTATGCTTTATCTAGGACATTTAAAAATATCTCTAGTAAGTTATATCCAATTCGTATAGAATATTATTTTACAATTGAATTGTTCATTTGATTATTTCTCCTGTATCTGTCATCTAGCTTATTTTACATTAGTTTGAGTTTAAAACATTAGTTAATATTGTAATAATTCTATACTGGAATAATCTTCCTTAAGTTAGGTAGTAGATATGTTCAATTTCTCTTTTAGCAAATGAGAGAAATTGAGACTCAATAAGATGAAATATGTGAGCATGGATCCAGATTAGTTAATCACAGAGCTCTGACTTTAAACCAGGAGTTTGAGTTCCTAGCTCTTCTTTCCACTAAGTCCTATCATTCTATTCATATTTTTAATCAGACAATAAATGTTTGCTTAAATGGTATTTTCCTTTTATGTGATATGCACATGTAGGCCAAATCATCTAACACACTGATAACATTTTTCTAAGAACTTAAATGTAGAAACTGTCTAAATAGAGAAGCTAACATGTTTGAATCCAGAAGTTCATCCAGGTCTGCAAGTGTGCTAAGTCACTTCAGTCATGTCCGACTCTTTGTGACTCTATGGACTACCTGCCACGTTCCATCTGTCTGTGGGATTCTCTAGGCAAGAATACTGGAGTGAGTAGCTACTTCCTTCTCCAGGGAAACTTCCCGACCCAGGGGTGGAACCCACATCTCTTATGTCTGGTGCATTGGCATATGGGTTCTTTACCACTAGCGCTACCTGGGAAGCCCTCATCCAAGTCTTCTCCTGCCAGAAAACAAACACCAAGATTATCTATTTGACCTCAGCCATAGTGACTTCAGGTGTGGGAGCCTTCCTACTCCTCCCTAGCGTGGCTCACCAAATACACCGGGCAGTTTAGCACCATGGATTATGTAATATAGTCTTTGTCTGTCTCTTCAGATCTTCAATCCACGTTCTTGGCAATGTTCTGCTCCCAGGAGACTCTCATATCCGTTAACTCGTGTGTGTGTGTGTGTGTCTGTGTGTCTGTGTGTGTGTGTGTGTGTCTGTGTGTCTGTGTGTGTGTGTGTGTGTCTGTGTGTTTGTGTGTGTGTGTGTCTGTGTGTGTGTGTCTGTGTGCTGGGCATGGAGTTTTGCAGGATAATGGATGTTGGATAGAACGTCTTTTGTGTCCTTTGCCCCCTCTAGCTCTCTCTCTGTTCAGACAACTGCTTCCTCCCCAAGCCGCTCAGACCTCAGATTGGGCCAAGCCCTGCTAAGGCTAGCTTCACACCTTGTTGTTTCCTCTTAACCTTGCCTGCAACTTTAAACAGCCTCTCCTTTTAAGCTCTCCTTGGTCCTCCTTTTGCGCGCATTATCAATTTTTCTCTCAGACCTTGGCTGACATAAGATTTTTCAGTTACTGGAGATAGAGTGAATCTTTGTTTTAGTTCCAGGTAAGGGAAAGGCTATTTGGGGGCTGCTCACCCAACACATATAAGGGACTATAAAAGCCATGCTAAGTATTTTCACAATTTTAAAAACAGACTTCCTAGACAGTTTTCTTTCACTGTTGGATTTTATTTTATATATTATTCCAAATGTGTGACAAGAACTGGAAGCAGTAAGACTTGTTTCATTAGTCACCTGTTTTAAAAAGTGAGTTTCTTTCTATTTATGCTACTTAAAAGTAAACTGTTACACAAGATTTATACGAGATTGAAGTACTCAGAAGTTTCTTTCCTGTATCAACAGTTCTTACTGATATAATGATGAGAGTGGGAAAGTTATTTAAGTGTCTTTCTATCCAAGACATAGTCTTAACTTAGGTGGGAAAAAAAAAAAAGCTGCTATCTGAAGAAAGCTGAGGGAAAAAAAAAAAAAGGATAGAATCTATGAGTAAATGTTCTAAGGTTGCATATCCCAGCTGCCATGCCTGCACTTAGTATGTTCTTAGAACAGCCTTTTATATTAACTCAAAAGATGAAGGTAAAAGATCCAAACAGAATGATCTACACTTAAAAATAACTATTAAAATGATCCAGATAGAATGCCCAGAGATGATAAATTCCCTTCCACAAAATAAAAGGAGCATAGCGTGAAGAGGGCAGTGGAAGGGTATATGCAAGACACACCCATAAACAAAGAGATTTCAAAACATTTCTGTATTCTAGACACAAAAATACAATATGGACTCTAAAAATTGATTAAAAAGTATAAGAGATCAATAACTGAAAAACAATGAAGAGCCTAGTAGTTACAATGAGCATTATAATAAATACTTTTGTAAGTAAGTGTAATGTAAAATAGATTTTATTGAAATGAAATTAGTGACAGGAAGAGCAGCATGAAGGGGGAAAAAAAGACCAAATGAAGTGTAAAGGAGCAATGGTCATTAAGAATATAAACTATAAAGAAATAATTGGCATCACTGAAAAGAAAGTAAAATATGTGAAGCAAATAGCAATTTTTCTAAAATGCAATGAAAGATATAAGGAAGTATTTAAAGAGAATAGATAAAAACCTTTATAAGTGAACACCTAAATCTATAGAATGTAAGAACTTTTGTTTAATAAAAGTAAATGTAATCTATTTCTATGTAGAGACAGCTGTTAGATATGTAGATATATATATATATTATAAAAGTTTCCAGCAAGAGAGAAAAGCATTGAATAATAATTTATCTTAAACATAATATGTATTTTATATAATATATGTACATACAAGTCAAAAAACTTGAAAGTACAAAATTTGAGGTCTTCTTAATTTCTTTATTGCCACAGTCACTGTCAGAGTACATGCCAGGGTTCAACTTTGAAGACTATGGGTCTTCAAAGTCATGCTCAGTGACGCTGCTACTCAACCCAATAAACGTAAAACAAACGACTTGATGGTGATAAAAGCAATCTGAGCATTAGGAGCTGTTTATACTCAAATTAGGACCCATGTAGGACGCATTTATTTGTCCTTCTTGAAAATGTATTTAATGATGAGATCCAGCTGCAGAAGGCTGATAAAGGCTCCCAAAGATTTGCCTATTTCCTAACTCCTGGAAACTATAACTATCACCTCATTTGGGGGAGAAGTCTGTTCTGTGCAAATATGATTAAAGATCTTGAATTAAGAAGAAAAATTTGGATTATCTGGGTGAAGGTAAAGGTCATTATTACAAGAAAGATGAGAAAGGGAGCACACACACACACACACACACACACACATGAGTGAGCAGTGTGAAGGCGCAGCCAAGTGACTTGTCCCGAGTGGTGGCTCCACTCTGGATTCAAGAAGGTCCTGTTCACCCAGCTCTGGGAATCCGAGCCCTCAGATTATTCTTCCTTTATTTCATCCACCTCTGTTCCTTTCCATGAGCTGGCAGTATTTCTGCTGATACAAAATCCTCAGAAATGTTGGTCACCCTTGCTTATATTCTGTGGATATTGTGGGAATCCACACCATTAGCTACAAGGACTCTCTGCAGATTCTTCCTGGGTAAACGAACATCTATTCCTGCCTTCTGCTGAGATGGACAACTGAATCCATAAGTCACACACAATCTTTTTTTCTATTGTTTGTCCAGTCACAGGCTTACCCCTACCTCCAGATCGAGGAATTTTAAGTAGGTTGATAATGTTAGAAGTCATCACATGAAGATTCTTTCTTGCTTAGCAAGTACATCTTCAATTTCTGTTTTTCCTCTCACATTCTTCTATAAGCAGCAAGGAGAAACCGGATCATGCCTTTTGCACTTTGCTTGAAAATCCCCTCAGGAAAATATCCAATTTCTTCAAGCTAAAATTCTACTTTTACAAAACTGTTGAACATGATTCATCCTAGTTTTCTGTCACTTATAACAAGAATAATCTTTCCTCCGGTCTCAAATCTCATATTCTTCATTTCAGTCTGATGCCTCATCAGAAGTACTTTTAAGATTCATATTTCTAACATATATTTCTAATCACTATAATGTATGCGTTTTCTAAGATGATAGAAGCTTCCTTTACAGCATTCTTTTTTTTCTCCTGACACTTTCCTAGTAAAATAAACATCCAAATTTCTAGGAACAGTGCTTTCAATGCAATCTAAGTATTTTTCTGTAATGCACCTCAAAACTCTTCCTTTCATCACCATTGTTATTGTTCAGTCACTCAGCTGTGTCTTTGCAACCCCATGGACTGCAGCACACCAGGCTTCCCTGTTCTTCACCAAATCCCGGAGCTTGCTCAAACTCGTCTCCATTGTCTCAGTGATTGCATTCAACTGTCTCATCCTCAGTCATCCCCTTCTCTTGCTGCCTACAATTTTTTCCCAAATCGGGTTTTTTTCTAGTGAGTTGACTCAGCATCAGGTGGCCAAAGCCCTGGAGCTTCTGTTTTAGTATCAGTCCTTCCAGTGAATATTCATGATTGATTTCTTTTGGGTTGACTGGTGGGATCTCCTTGTTGTCCAATGACCCTCAAGAGTCTTTTCCAACATCACAGATCAAAAGCACCAATTCTGTGGCACTCGGCTTTCTTTGTGGTCCAGCTTTAACATCAATACATGACTACTGACAAAAACGTAGCTTTGACTAGATGGACTTTGTTGGCAAAGTAATGTCTCTGCTTTTTAATATCCTGTCTAGATTTGTCACAGTTTTTATTCCAAGGAGCAAGTGTCTTTCAATTTCACGGCTGCAGTCACCATCTGCAGTGATTTTGGAGCCAAAAAAATAAAGTCTGTTACTGTTTCCATTGTTTCCCCATCTATTGGCCATGAAGCAATGGGATTAGACGCCATGATCTTCGTTTTTTGAATGTTTAGTTTTAAACCAGCTTTTTCACTCTCATCTTTCACCTTTATTAAGAGGCTCTTTAGTTCCTCTTCACTTTCGGCCATAAGGGTAGTGTCATTTGCATATATGAGGTTATTGATATTTCTCCTGGCAATCTTGATTCCAGTTTGTGCTTCATCCAGCCTAGCATTTCTCATGATGTACTCTGCATATAAGTTAAATAAGCAGGGTGACAATATACAGCTTTGACGTACTCTTTTCCCAGTTTGGTACCAGTTTGTTGTTCCATGTCTGGTTCTAAATGTTGCTTCTTGACCTGCATACATGTTTCACAGGAGGTAGATAAAATGGTCTGGTATTCCCATCTCCTGAAGAATTTTCTACAGTTTATTTGATCCATGTAGTCAAAGGCTTTAGTGTAGTCAATGAAGTAGAAGAATTCATCACCATTACCCAAATCCAAAACCAGTTTCACGTTTTCAGGTATTTGTTATAGCTGCAAACTGCTTCCCAGTGCCAAAGCCTGTATTAATTTCTTAAGGCTGCCATAACAAAGTACCATAAACTAGGTGACCTAACACAAAAGTAATTTATTTTCAGACTATCTTAGAGGTTAGAAATGATCAAGAAGTTGACAAGGCCACACTCAAAATCTCTAGGAGACAAACATTTCTATGCCGGTTGTTTAGCTTCTGATAATGCAAGAAATCCTTCACATTCCTTGACTTTTGTGCATCATTTCAGTCTCTGACTCTTTTTGAAAGTGAAAATGAAAGTCGCTCAGTCATGTCCAGCTCTTTGCGACCCTATGAACTATACATTCCATGGAACTCTCCAGGTCAGAATACTGTAGTGGGTAGCCATTCCTGTCTCCAGGGGATCTTCCCAACCCAGGGACTGAACCCAGGTCTCCCATAATGCAGGAGGATTCTTTACCAGCTGACCAGGGAAGCAATTCTGTTATTACAGAATTTCCCCAAATCTTCATTTTGTCTTATAAGAACAACAGTCATAGTGGTTCAAAGGTCTGCTCTGCTCTTAGCGAATTACATTAACTAATTACATGCTCAGTGGCTCCGTCTTTTAAAGAAGTCTACATTCTTTTGTATTTGAGATTAGGACCTCAACATACCTTGTTTAGGGACACAGTTAAACCCATAAAAACTACTGAAGCATATGATAAATTTCATAAAGCTATGTTAATGAAGGAAGCCAAATAAAAACGTTTACATATAAGATTCATATTATATTAAATATCCAGAATAGGTATCTCCGCAGAGAAAGAAAACATGTAGGTGCTTGCCACAAACTGGGGACTAGGGAATAGGGGATAACAGTTTAGTGGGTATAGGGTTTCTTTTAGAGTGATGCAAATATTTTCAAACTTGTACTTGTCCACTGAGGCTGCCATAACAAAATACCAAAGACTGGGTAGCTTAACAATACAAATGCATTTCTCACCATTCTAGAAGCTGGAGGTCCCAGATCAAGGTGCAGGCAGCGCTAGTTTCTCGTGAGATTTTTCTCCTTGACTTACAGTTGGCCACCTCCTCCCTCTTTCTTCATATCACTTTTTTTCTGTGCAGACACACTCCTGGCATACTTACCTTTTCTCATAAGGACACCAGTCCAATTGGACTAGAGCCCCACTCTATGACCTCATTTAACCTTTACTACTTCTAAAAAGGCCAGTAATATCTTAGTGAAACAATTCAGTCTATAGCAGAACTAGATAGAATGGTTGTTTCACAACATACTGAATATACTAAATATCATTTTGTTTACTTTAAAATGGTTAAAATTGTTATGTGAATTTTGCCTCAATAAAAACATTTAAAAGTATATTTATTTAAATCATAACTTTTTCCATGCAATATATATAGCTGTATTCATAGTTAATTGATGTTCAAATGCAACAAAGACTTGTTTGTATGTTTTCAACTTCATTAAAGTAGATGTAATAAACTTTATGTTTTTAAATATTTAACAATAGCATATAAATTAAATTTAATATATCATCTGGGATTTCATCTAAGAGATTGAAGATAGTCTAATCTCAGATTGGAATGCTGACCTGTGAATGTTAAATTAAATATGTTCTTCAGTGTCAAAACTACTATTTGAAAATAATTGTGTCATAATTATTTATGTGGCAAGCCTCCATTATTGCCTTCATTAATTGCTTATGTTTAATTATCTATCAATTGTTTATGTCAAAATAGGGCCAGTTATACAATCTCATACAATCCAGGTAGATGATTATCTCTTAATTTTGGATCAAGTTTAAAGGTCAGTATTAAAAATGAGTCCAATTTTAAATAGCAATAACTATGTATTCAAATTTAGCTATCATTAAGGAAGGAGAGACAGATTTAATTGAAATTATGGCAGGTATGTAACCATCTCTATCATTCAAGAATGTTTCCTTTACCTCCCCTTATAACCCATAAACTCTTATCGCATACAGCTACGTCTGTTTTTGAGTTATTTATGCAACTCAAAGGTCATATAGGGCTAATATCCCTTCTGTTTTAATGAATACATATACATCTTTTCTAACTTTATAGTTCAATTGTGTTGAAAGTAATGAACTATTTCTAGAAGTGACAATTCCAACTAAGTTATTGAATTGACCAACAGCACAGCTTAAATTAACTGTTATTGTTCCATTCCTGGGAATATTGAAAACGTGCACATTTTTACTCCTTTCTTTACCCAAATTAGTAAGTCAAAATTATGAGAAGATATATAATTAACAGAGATTACTATTACAGAAAGCATTAGTTTCCTGCATCTTTGATGGGCGCAGGGCATTCCCAGGGGAAATTTCAGTCCTCAAAAACAATTCTGGGTCACTCACAACAGTCAAAGATAAAATAGAAAGAAACCATCCCTAGATTCTAACCAGAGGCCTTTCTGCATGTACTAAGTCACAAATGAGGCATACAGCAGTTGGTCTGCCTTGAATATGCCATTTCTAATATTTCCTTAAATGCTTGCAAAGCACAGTCTCACTGACAGCGCCCTAGATCAGTTCTGGAATACAGAAAGCATCTAGTCTTTAGATGTGTAACAAAAATAAAAACAGAAATGAAGCAAAGAAACAGTGATGAAAAGGAGACAGAAAAGGAGGGAACAGGTAAGAAAGGAAGGAGGAGAGGACAAAAGGAAATAAGCAGGAAAGATGAAAGATGTAAGGCCAGTCTGTTTAATTCACCCCCAAAATACCTGACTGTTGTTTTCTCATCTTTTAGACTGTCTTCTCTCGTACCTCAGCTGCTGAGCTATGAAAAATATTTCCATAATTAGAATAGCACATTTTCCAACAGGAAACAAATTAATCCTGCAACACTTAATCTTATTTTTAACAAAATTTATCTGGAGGTGAGAGAAAAGGATAATAACCAAATCAATTCCACTTACCTCACAATATATTTTGATTTAAGTAGTACAGTGACTATTCAGTTCTCTTGCACGCTTACATTCATTTCCTTCACATTTCCTTATGCAGTTGGATATGACATGCATTTTAATCAACAGTCCTAAGAGTCTCAGAGTCCCACATGACTGGATCTAACCAAATATAAAGCTGATAACTAAGTATCCAAACTCCATGCTTGAGACCTCTGATCTTAACCTTAAGTAACACAGAGGACTATGTGCTCAAGAGCATCTTAATAATTTGCCTTTATCCTCTGAAGCCAAAAGCAAAGTACTTCTCTGATACTTACCTGATACCAAACCTCCTTGACAAGAAAAGTCTGAGCAATTGTCTTGGGCAGTTTTTCTGGGATCCTCAATCACTCTGCAGCATATTTCTATCTTTGTCTCCCTATAGAATTCCATCCTTTTTGGTTTCTCTGAGGAAAAATTATTTCCCTGCATTTGCAAAAGAAGATCAACCTGGTTTTGCAGTTCAGGCAAAATCAGTATATATTATACTTAGAGAGTGTCTCATAATTTCTAATTAAAGAAAACTCAAGCTTTATTTAGTAACCATGTCTTTAGTGCTTTAAGAAGTCTTAGCGATTACCTATTGCATTGTTTCACAAATCTAGTGCTGTGAAAAACTTTATAATCTGATGCCATTGAAACATAGGGGTCATAAACACAGTTACCAAACAGCTCCATAAGCGAATGAGTCTGGACAAATACTGTATAATTAAGAGTGTTAAGGACTCTAATGAGCTTGAAAGTTTGCTTTTATTCTTTGTATTGTCTTTCTGTAAGTGACTAGTATTCAGGTCAGTTCAGTCGCTCATCTAGTTGCTGCCCTGCTGACTGTGGACTCAACATCTCCAATTTCATTTTTTAAGAGAAAATGAATACTTTATATTACTGCAAAATATCCTAAATACAAGCAAATGTATCCTTAAAAAGAATATCTCTGAGGCAGATCCAACCAATTTATTATCACATGAACTTATTTATAAGGTGTCCAATCAAAATATAATCTCATGATTAAATATGCTATTGAAATTTTGATATAAACAGTATAAAAATCACTTCTTTGTGCAAAATCATCAACTCAGTTCAGTCACTCAGTAATGTCCAACTCTTTGTGATCCCATCACCAACTCCTGGAGCTTGCTCAAACTCATATCCCTGGAGTCACTGATGCCACCCAACCGTCTCATCCTTTCTCCTCCTGCCTTCAATCTTTCCCAGCATCAGGGGCTTTTCAAATGAGTCAGTTCTTTGTACCAGGTGGCCAAAGTATTGGAGTTTCAGCTTCAGCATCAGTCCTTCCAATGAATATTCAGAACTGATTTCCTTTAGGATGGACTAGTTTGATCTTGCAGGCCAAGGGACCCTCAAGAACCTTCTCAGACACCACAGTTCAAAAGCATCAATCGAACACATCAGGTTCTATAATATCTAAATGAAATTGGGGATTCCTGTTCTTGCTTGGAGAATCCCAGGGACGGCGGAGCCTGGTGGGCTGCCGCCTATGGGGTCGCACAGAGTTGGACACGACTGAAGTGACTTAGCAGCAGCAGCAAAAGAATATGATGTATAGAAGAATTCAGGAGAGTATTATTCGAGAGTCCATTTAAGAAACATCAAATTTAGTTCCAACATTTGTTGATGATTCCTATAGTTATTTTACAAGCAGATTTTTAAAGATTCTTGAAGAGCTTATAGGTAAATGGCAGCAACATATGCCTAATGGCATCACAGTATAATCTAATAAATGTTACCCAAAAAAAAAAGAAAACTATGTGCCCTCTTAAGAAAGCAGTCTATTCTTTGGATGATGACTACCCTCTTGTTAGTATTAATCCACGAGTACATCATGGCCTGGTCCTACTGAACATTCAACTCATGTAAGTAACTCCCCACATTTAGTTTTCAAGATCACCAAGTCTTATTTTTATGAAGTTTCTTTGTCAAGAGGGGCAGACAACAAGAGTAACCAGTTTAACTAGCAGTTATTACTCTCACGGTAAATTAATATGTGCATACACAGTCTTTTTAACATTAATCACTTGTGACTTTGCCTGCATGTTAGCATACTCAATTCTATTCAATCTGTATGCATGACAAATTAAAATTTAGGTCAGTCCTAGGAACCAAAGCCTAAATGATAGTGAATTGATCACTTTAAATTTTAGTGTATGGGGAACCACCTGTCTAGCTGCACAGCCAACATTACCCAGGTTTTTATGGGTTCCTTCTTTCAGCCACTTTTGAAATATGGATTAAAGCAAAGTTACAGGTTAAATTACAAATGGAAATCTGGAATATTCTGAACACATAGTAGTTATTTATTGTACCAGCATTATGAACATTAATAAATTCTTGGAAGATTTGTATTAATATAAATTTGAACTTCAAATAATAAATTTAAAATATGTATAAAGTTTTTTAAAAATAACACAATTTATTTTATTGAATATTCAAGTAATTGATGTTACATAAGACTAAGATGTTCTTAACAGTGATAAAGAAGAAAAATATAAAAATAATGTTTCGGTTTTAAAGTTTGCCAGTACAGTAGATGGAAATTAATTTTATCTGTTTAGCTGCATAGTTAATTAATAAATGTCAAATTTCTTATATTTTCCAGTAAAATTGCAGAAGTATAACAAATGGTTTTAAATACTATGTCTCAGTTACAAGTTGTTTTAAATATTAAAATTAAGTTAAAATATTAAATACTTTTACATAAAGAGGCATACTCTGATTAAGGCAGAATAATGAACAATTACATAAAAGTCTCTAGGAACTCAGCCTTCCAGTGTCACCCTTAATTAATTAAAAGGTAAGTATTACAGCTTAATTTTAATGTGTTTTTTGTGAATTTACTAGTTTTTATGGCCTTCTAAAAATTAAAGATTTCCATAAAATGTATAACAAAATTTTGTTCATTTGCAAAGAAATTATTAAATGGTAATTATATGCAAAAGTAGGTATAAGGAATTAAGAAAACAAAAACAAATCTAGGAGTAAAAAGCAAACAAAAAAGGAAAAAATACAATGATCCCTCAACAAAGACAGAGAAAAATTCATAAAATAGTCAATAGATAAGAAAGATCCTTGCTATTATTCAAGAGTAGGTTGAAATATAAAAATGGCAATAGTTAGATCCAGGAAGGGGTGACAATTATGAGTAAACCACGTTCAAAGTTTGCCCAAATTGTGAGCTGTGGAAGGCTTTTAAACAGGAATGATCTAATAAAATCACTGCTTCCAGCCCAGTGGGTGAAATAGGTGAGGCTGACTTGAGTAAAATTAATCATGTGTCCAGTTATTTCACTAATTCAGTTCTGAAACTCATAAATTTTGGGAATTACCATAGTATAGCACACTGGTGTACAAACTACTACCTTCAGGACAAATTTGGTTTGCCAATTGTTTTGTAAATAAAGTTTTATTGGAACACATCATATATATTTGTTCATGTATTGTCTGTTGTCATACGACAAGAGCCTAGCTGAATAGGTGAGACAGTGATTATATCACTCGCAAATCTAAATATTTATTTCATGGTTCTTTATAGAACCTGTTTGCTGACTCTTGCTGTAGTCAGTAACTACAGCTGTATATGTGATTGATGAGATTATGTAGAGAGCATGTATGAGATCTGAAGAACACTCACTATTGATTTCAAAGTGTACATATATTAAGATGGCAAAGGAAAAAGAAAATCAGAAGATAGAATGAATACTGTCAAAATTCAAACGAGGTATAAAGTGGGAACTAGGAGAGAATGATTGATGTTTTAGATAAGAGTGGTTTCTACAGATTAAGACAGTAAAAAGTGTGTAGTGCATGAAGAGTAAAGGGCAGCTTGGAAAATAGAAAGAGAAAACTTGTACAAATGTATTTGAGGAGTATGTAGCTTGAAAGGAAGATTTTGTAATATTTCTTTTTATGCCAGAAACAGATAAAAGGAACTACGAGACAGAAAGAGGCAGAGACAGAGACAAATCACTGAAAATTTAATAGTTTCCTAAGCCCTTTTAAATGTGTGGAGTAATTATATTCAGAAGGAGAAATGTTGCACACAATGTAGTTGCTTTATTTTTATGTAGAGAATCTGATAGTATCTCCTCTGATAACTTGTTTGCTTATTTTTACAGGGAAGTGTTAAGAAGGAAGGTCCATCATAAGACTGAGGGATGGGACAAAAGAATTGGAATTCAAGGAATCTCCACACTGTTCTTCATATTGGCTGTACTAGTTTGCACTGGAAATAGAACTGCCTTATGACCCAGCAATCCCACTGCTGGGCATACACACCGAGGAAACCAGAACTGAAAGAGACACGTGTACCCCAATGTTCATTGCAGCACTGTTTATAATAGCCCAACATGGAAGCAACCTAGATGTCCATCAGCAGATGAATGGATAAGAAAGCTGTGGTACATATACACAATGAAGTATTAATCAGCGATTAAAAAGAAAACATTTGATTCAGTTCTAATGAGATGGATGAAACTAGAGCCAATAATACAGAGTGAAGTAAGCCAGAAAGAAAAACACCAATACAGTATACTAACACATAATATGGAATTTAGAAAGATGGTAATGATAACCCTGTATGCGAGACAGCAAAAGAGACACAGATGTAAAGAACAGTCTTTTGGACTCAGTGGGAGAAGGAACTGGGGAGATGATTTGGCAGAATGGCATTGAAACACGTGTAATATCATATAAGAAACGAACCGCCAGTCTAGGTTCGATGCAGGATACAGGATGCTTGGGGCTGGTACACTGGGATGACCCAGAGAGATGGTATGGGGAGGGAGGTGGGAGGGGGTTCAAGATGGGGACACGTGTACGCCCGTGGCAGATTCATGTTGATGTATGGGAAAACCAATATAATATTGTGAAGTAAAAATAAAATAAAATAAAAAGAATTGGAATTTAAAGGTGTGAGAAAAAGTTTTCCTATACTGATGGGTAGAATGTGAATGAGAACCAGCCACAAAAATGAAGACAACCAATTCGCAGCAATGAGGACCCAAGTGAAGTTGGAGTCTCTGACATCATAAAGACGTTGCATATGTTTATCTCTGTTTCCTTCATTAAGACTTCTGCAACCTGAACATAGGCATGGGTATGATGTGGAGCCATTCCTCTGTAAGTGGGAAAATTCTACAATGTCACATAGTCTGGTTTAGAATTAGGTATTAATATAATTTGGAATTTTAAGTCAAGAATCACGTGGGCAAAAGGGTATGTATAACCTTTAGCATCAACCTAAGTAAGTTGTTCTAGGACCCATTCACTAGACAAGTGCAGTTGATTTCTACACAGGATAATGACCATGAGTCACCCCTATGTTTTCTGTCTTTTAATGATATCCCCATGAGCAGCCCTGGCCCTAACATTTGCTGGGTCTTGAACAAGAGAACCAGTGGAGACCTGGATATAATGCATGCTGTGTGTAGGCTATGTGCAGTGGCTATTGAAGCAGAAGCATTGGTGTTGAGACCAGGAAATAAACATCCAAAAATATCTCTGGACTCAAAAACATTCACTCCATCCTTGATAACAAAGCGTTCACACATATATATTAGAATTTGAAAAGTTCTCTAGACTTTCTGTGGTTCAAGAAAAGATTATAACCTTAAACACTGCAACAGACTAGAGTATAATACCAGGAGAGTCTGATTTATTTACATGTAGTTTCCTAGACACATGCATTTTAATTCAACAACACTCAAATGTAACAACTAGAATTTATGTTGTTGTGCATACTCCTGATGCTTTGAGGCAAAATAAAGCATTAAAAACTGCAAAGTTTATATAAAACATTTTTTCACGTTAAATATATTAGATCATTTCCAAGATTACGGAAGGATAGTAAAGCTGAAACTCTGTTATTTTTGAGCCACATTTTGCATGCAGCCTATTTATAGGCTATAGATATGCAAAATATTTAAGAAAATTATATGTCTATGCTATTAGTTTCAGCCTAATTTGCTCTCCCAAATTATGTTTTTTTTTTTTTTTAATAATTAAAATGAACCAAAGGGTCAGGTTGCCTAGAGTTTGACTTAATCGGTGGTCATAGGGTCTAATGTTATTTTTGTACTTGGTCATCAGCAGCAAAATAAAATTCAAAGAATATATTTGGAATACCAAGAGAAAAGAGTAATAAAACATGCAAAGGGAATGGTTTATTAAAATTCTAAGCATTATTTTAGATTAAAACGTACACTCTATGTTTTCCTTGTTTTTATCTAGGTAAGAAACATATATTTCAAGATAATTTTTCTATGAAATTTTGATGTTAAATACTTATTAATCTATCTAGATAGTACAAAATTCTGTATTATTAATCACACAGGTACCAATACAAATAATAGGGAACAATGAGGTTAAAATCGATAAACTAGGATTAAGAGAAAAACTGTTAATAAAATTCACCCCTTTCTGATCCTATTCTAGGATCCTATCTCATACCTCACTCCCTAGAATTATTGCAGTTAGAAACATATTATGTTCAATGGTTTGAAATCATTCTATTTTGAAGATAAAGGATATGGAAGTACTAAGGCATTTTCACCATTCATATGAATAGCACAAACCCTGAAGGATAAATAACTGAATAATGTATCGAAACTGCTGATTTTTCAAAAACAATATTATGAAACGAAATGACTATTTAAAATTGCTTTCACAACCTTTATGTTTTTGTTCTGTTTTGCCTTTCTCTCACTTTGTTAAAAATTTTATTTGAATCTAGTTCATTCCCAATGCTGTGGTATTTCAGGTGTACAGCAAAGTGAATCAGTTGCACAAATATCCTCACTTTTTTTGGAGAGAAGACTCTTGAGAGTCCCTCAGACTGCAAGGAGATCCAACCAGTCCATTTTAAAGGAGATCAGTCCTGAGTGCTCACTGGAAGGACTGATGCTGAAGCTGAAACTCCAGTACTTTGGCCATCTCATGCAAAGAGTTGACTCATTGAAAAGACTCTGATGCTGGGAGGGATTGTGGGGAGGAGGAGAAGGGGACAACAGAGGATGAGATGGCTGGATTGCATCACTGACTTGATGGATGTGAGTCTGAGTGAACTCCGGGAGTTGATGATGGACAGGGAGGCCTGGCGTGCTCTGATTCATGGGGTTGCAAAGAGTTGGACACGACTGAGCGACTGAACTGAACTGAACAGGACTGCAGCACGCCAGGCCTCCCACTCCATCATCAACTCCTGGAGCTTGCTCAAACTCATGTCCATTGACTTGGTAATGCCATCAAACCATATCATCCTCTGTTATTCCCACCTCCTTTTACCTGCAGTTTTTCCTAGCATCATGGTCTTTTCCAGTTAGTCAGCTCTTCACATCAGGTGGACAAAATATTGGAGTTTCAGCGTCAACATCAGTTCTTCCAATGGATATTCAAGACTGATTTCCTTCAGAATGGACTGGTTGGATCTCCTTGCAGTCCAAGGAACTCTCAAGAGTCTTCTCCAACACCACAGTTCAAAAGCATCAGTTATGCGCTCAGCTTTCTTTATAGTCCAACTCTCACATCCATACATGACTACTGGAAAACCATAGCTTTGACTGGACGGACCTTTGTTGGCAAAGTAATGTCTCTGCTTTTGAATATGCTATCTAGGTTGGTCATAGCTTATCTTCCAAGAAGCAAGCATCTTTAATTTCATGGCTGCAGTCACCATCTGCAGTGATTTTGGAGACCAAAAAATAAAGTCTGACACTGTTTCAACTGTTTTCCCATCTATTTGCCATGAAGTGAATGGATCAGAAGACACAGTCTTAGTTTTCTGAATGTTGACTTTTAATCCAAAATTTTCACTCTCCTCTTTCACCTTCATCAAGAGGCTTTTAGTTCTTCTTCCCTTTCTGTCATAAGAGTGGCATCATCTGCATATCTGAGGTTATTGATACTTCTTCCATCAATCTTGATTCCAGCTTGTGCTTCTTCCAGCCCAGCGTTTTTCATAATGTACTCTGCATATAAGTCAAATAAACAGGGTGACAATATACAGCCTTGATGTACTCTTTTTCCTATTTGGAACCAATCTGTTTTTCCATGTCCAGTTCTAACTGTTGCTCCCTGACCTGCATATAGATTTCTCAGGAGGCAGGTAAGGTGGTCTCATATTCACATCTCTTTAAAAAAAAAAAAAATTATTTTAATTGGAGTCTAATTACTTAACAATATTGTAGTGGTTTTGCTATATATTGACATGAATCAGCCATTGGTGTGCATGTGTTCCCCATCCTGAACCCTCCTCCCAACTCCCTCCCCATCCCATCTGTCAGGGTCATCCCAGGGCACCAGTGCTGAGCACCCTGTCTCATGCATCAAACCTTGACTGTCAGTCTGTTTCACATATGATAATATAGATGTTTCAATGTTATTTTCTCAAATCTTCCCACCCTGGCCTTCTCCCACAAAGTCCAAAAGACTGTTCTTTACATCTGTGTCTCCTTTGCTGTCTCACATACAGGGTCATCATTACCATCTTCCTAAATTCCATATATATGCATTAATACACTGCATTGGTGTTTTTATTTCTGACTTACTTCACTCTGCATAATAGGCTACAGTTTCATCCATTTCATTATAACTGATTCAAATGCATTCTTTTAATGGCTGAGTAATACTCCATTGTGTGTATGTACCACAGCTTTCCTATCCATTCATCTGCCAATGGACATCTAGGTTGCTTCCATGTCCTGGCTATTGTAAATAGTGCTGTGATGAATACTGGGCAAAACACTCTGTGACATAAATCACTGCAGGATCCTCTATGACCCACCTCTTATAGTAATGGAAATAAAAGCAAAAATAAACAAATGGGACCTAATTAAACTTAAAAGCTTTTGAACAACAAAGGAAACTATAAGCAAGGTGAAAAACAGCCTTCAGAATTGGAGAAAATAATGGCACACAAAGCAACTGACAGATAATTAATCTCAAAATATACAAGCAGCTCCTGCAGCTCAATTCCAGAAAAATAAATGACTCAACCAAAAAATGGGCCAAAGAACTAAACAGACATTTCTCCAAAGAAGACATACAGATGGCTAACAAACATGTGAAAAGATTCTCAACACCACTCATTATCAGAGAAACACAAATCAAAACCACAATGGGGTACCATCTCACGCCAGTCAGAATAGCTGCTATTCAAAAGTCTACAAGCAATAAATGCTGGAGAGGATGTGGAGAAAAAGGAACCCTCTTACATTGTTGGTGGGAATGCAGACTAGTACAGCCACTATGGAGAACAGTGTGAGATTCCTTAAAAAACTGGCACTAGAACTGCCAAATGACCCAGCAATTTCACTGCTGGAAGTACACGCCGAGGAAACCAGAAGTGAAAGAGACACATATTCCCATGTCTTTAAGAATTTTCCAGCTTGTTGTGATCACACAGTTAAAGGCTTTGGCACAGTTAATAAGGCAGAAATAAATGTTTTTCTGGAGCTCTCTCCCTTTTCCAATGATCCAGTGGATGTTTTCAATTTGGTCTCTGGTTCCTCTGCCTTTTCTAAATCCAGCTTGAACATTTGGAAGTTTTCAGTTCACGTACTATTGAAGCCTGGCTTGGTGAATTTTGAGCATTACTTTGCTAGCATGTGAGATGAGTGCAGTTGTGTGGTAGTTTGAACATTCTTTGGCATTGCCTTTCTTTGGGATTGGAATGAAAATGACCTTTTCCAGTCCTGTGGCCACTGATGAGTTTTCCAAATTTGCTGGCATATTGAGTATAGCGCTTTGACAGCATCATCTTACAATGAAGTACACTTAGAAACAAAAATTCTTCTTTCTACTTTTTGCCTGTTTACCTTCTAAATATAGTGCTCCATCTTTCCTTGGGAGGTAGAAAGTCTATAGGAAATCAGGAAGATTTGTATTGGAATTCTAGCTTCCCTTACAGCTTAGTTGGTAAAGAAACTGCCTGCAACACGGGAGACCCCTGTTCAATTCCTGGGGAGGAGAGATCTGCTGGAGAAGGAATAGGCTACCCACTCCAGTATTTTGGGGCTTCCCTTGTGGCTCAGCTGGTAAAGAATCTGCCTGTTATGTGGGAGACCTCAATTCAATCCCTGGCTTTAGAATAGCCTCAAGAAGGGAAAGGCTACCAGCTCCAGTATTCTGGCCTGGAGAATTCTATGGACTGTATAGTCTATGGGGTCACAAAGAGTCAGACACAACTGAGTGACTTTCACTTTCATTTTCACTTTCTACTTTCAAAATTATTTAAATTCCATCTTATTATCTTCTTTAATAAGAATTTCAATAGGAAGTGAAAGAATCTATAACCAAAGTCTTTGCAAAATTTGATTTATTTTGTTGTGGTAAAAACATGTGAAAGGGTAACTCTATATCAGAGATTAAATAAACTAATGCATGACAGAAAACTAAATGCAAATTTTAAAGTGTAGTTGTAACATTCAGCTATTTTGAGATAATTCAGATAGAGGATATATTTTAGAAATTATTATATCTTAATGACTAAGAATTTTAATTAAAATATAAACAATTCTATACTTTAGGATTATTATTTTAAATAAAAATGCTATAATAGACATGTTTAATTGCTATTATTTCTATATAGCCCCAAAATACACAATTCCACAGGTTGTATATGTCTCAATGTTGATAATTTTTTTAAACTATCAATTAAAAGGCAATGGCACCCCACTCCAGTACTCTTGTCTGGAAAACCCTATGGACAGAGGAGCCTGGTGGGCTGCAGACCATGGGGTCGCTGAGAGTCGGATACGACTGAGGGACTTCCTTTCACTTTTCACTTTCATGCATTGGAGAAGGAAATGGCAACCCACTCCAATGTTCTTGCCTGGAGAATCCCAGGATGGCGGAGCCTGGTGGGCTGCCATCTATGGGATCACACAGAGTCGGACACAACTGAAGTGACTTAGCAGTAGTAGCAAATTAAGTTAAATTGCTGCTTTAAAAATTTATAATTTAATTTCTAATAGTGTAATTAAGATAAATATGAAGTTTCCCAAATAATATGTATTTGAATTTTCTAAATGTTCTACTGCCCAGCTAGTGGCTCAAATGATAAAGTCTGCCTGCAATGGAGGAGGCTCAGATTCCATCCCTGGCTTGGGAAGATCTCCTGGAGAAGGGAATGGCTACCTACTCCAGTATTCTTGCCTGGAGAATTCCATGGACAGAAGAGCCTGGCCGATTACAGTCCATGGGGTCACAAAGAGTTGGACACGACTGAGTGACTAACATTTTCACTTTCACTACTCTATTCACATTGAAATATGACACTGTTGGAACATATATCTTTAATTCACATTTGTGAAATCTTGAAAGGTTTCCAAATGTCTCCATATAGTGCATACAAGATCACTAAGAAGTTATGATATATAGTGAAATTTATTCACTTAATAGGTATTTACTGAGTGAGTGGTAAGTTGCTCCAGCTGTGTCTGAAGCTTTGCTACGCTATGGACTGTAGCCCACCAGGCTCCTCTGTCCGTGGGATTCTCCAGGCAAGAATACTGGAGTGGGTTTCCATTTCCTCCTCCAGGGGATATTCCGGTTTCAGGGATCCATAGCTTTTATTATGCCTACTATCTTTTATCAATATTTTAAATTCAAATAGTGCTGGTTCTTTGAATTCAAAAATGTATAATTTATAATTTACGTATTATTTTACAGTATGTACACATACACATACTAATTTGAGTTATTTTAAAATTAGTCTGTGGCAGTAAGTTTCTATTATCAGTAACTAGAATACATTTAGAAAAATGGAACCATTATCAGCTAAAACTCAGGAGACACTTTCCACTCAATAGCTGTGACTTTGATTTTTCACTAACTATTAAGAAATTCTATTTTCATAATCTTGGGGGCCATGTTTTTCTCTTTTAAAGTATGAAAGTTTTAGAGTAAGTAATCTCTGAAGTAGCTGAATTTCCTAATACTTTTGCCTGCATGAATTATTTGGAGTTAAAGCCAGCAGCACTGTGAATATCTTATCCCCTTTTTAACTGTCTTTTTATTTGATCAGATAAAACATACATTTTCTAGCTTCAGAAATGTAACCAAATCAATGTGTACCATCTCCACAGATGTTTCTAGACACAAAAATCACAGAGTATAGTCAAATACAACTCTTTTTCTGTCATCTTAAGTAGAAGAGAGGAAAAGGAGACAACCAGAGATTCTTGAAGAACAAGACATAAAGGGATGTTACCATTTCAAGCAGGATTATTTCTTCAAGGAGTCAGAGAAATCGACTAGAAGCAGAAAGCCTAGAATACAGGCCTCCTGGCTTTTAGTTAGATATTGATCCACTTTGTAGTATATCAATTTACTGAGTATAGATATTTTATAGGCTAAATTTAAACATGATTACTCAAGGTTTCTTCCTTTTATGCTAGTGTGAAGTCTCAATGATAGTTAATTTGTTAAAAATGTTTACAGTCTTTTTTTTTTTTTCCCCCAGTGAGGCTCAGGCAAGTCCCACAGCTCTACAGTCCGTGGGGTCACAAAGAGTCAGACATAACTGAACGACTTCCACACTTGCAGACAGGTCACTTGAGTACTTTGTCTGGGTTGATGCTTTCAAGAATTAAGGAATAGAGACAGAAAAGATGAAGTGATTTTGACAGAGAGATAATGCTAAGTAAATATTTTAACTATTAATAATAAATGATTATCAATATCAAAATATTCCAGAATTGACTTAATTGAAAATTTATTTGCATTGCTGAATAGGATATGTCAGAGATTTATTCAAACCTAGGCCTTCAAATTCAAGAACCTATATTCCTAACATTGCATTCAGTTGGTTTTATGGGCTTCCCAGGTGGCACAGTGATAAAATAATCCATCTGCCAGTGCAGGAGATACAAGAGACGTGGGTTTAATCCCTGGATTGGAGAGGCCCACTGGAGAAGGAAATGGCAACCCACTCCAATAGTCTTGCCTGGAAAAATTCCATGGACAGAGGAACCTGGTGAGCTCCATGGGCTTGCAAAGAGTCAGAGAGTACTGAGTGACTGAACAAACAAGCACAAATTTGCTTCAGTGATAGGTATCCCTCATAATATTAGTCATTTTTATTATGATTTTCATGAACATCGTGACTGTTAGATATGCCAGAAATGGTTTACAGTAGGCTCTGATTCCTAGACCTCTTTCCTTGCATATCTCCATGAATATCTAGTTTGCATAAAATTTTTCCTTGATTGAACTATAGACAGAGGATTCTTTTGTCCCTGTGTTATTCCTTGGAATTTCTATGTTTATTTCCTTTTATTCTTTACATGATAAATGTACTGCATGTCCAACTAGTGACTTAGCAAAAACTGTGCCCTTCAATACCAGTGATCCAGAAAATAAGTCTTACTTAAGAGGTAGCTATAAATTTGTTTCCTGGGTTTTTATTGAAAAAGTAAACAAAAAAAAAACCCTTTTCTTCTTGTTAGTTTTCCCTTTTACTGAATTCTATAACACATGTAGTAGATAGTAGAAATTAGTTTTTCTTTTAGATACATCACATTCTACATTAAAGTATGAATTATTTTGATAATTTCCATTCCTGTTTTCTGGCTCACAGACTTGCTATTGTTCCTATCTGATACTTAATTGACTAATAAAAAGTCAACACAATGGAGTCAGATTGTTGTTCGAATTTTCACTCCACTTACATATTAGAAAGCTAACATTATACAGCTTATTGTACTTAAGCCCTGGCTTCCTCTCCTATAAAATGATAATAATGATACTTTCCTTTTAATGGCTTAAAAACACAGATTATATGAAAAAGTGAAAATTTTTGGTTATTTTTGATAGGCAATGGTTTGTAAACATTGTTTTTTTATATTAATAATAAATGATTATCAAAACAGAGACATTTCAAAATTAATTTAATTGCAAGTTTATTTATATTGCTAGATGTTTTGGCAAATTTATGAAGTATTATCTATCTGTGGGAAAATAAGGAATCTTCTTTAATCTCTACATATGTCATTATGCAATAGCAGCAGCTTTGGTGAAGCTTTTCTTGACTCTAATTTGCTCTGAAAGATTCATGTGTGTGTTTTTCTTTAAGTTCCTATGAAAAATTATGCAACTGCAATTGAAAATTCAACTGATCCTATGTCATTTTATATTTAGTTCCAGAGGAGGATAAAATAATCAGGATGACTAAGGAGTTGGCTATTGAAATGTCTGACCATAAACAAATGTGAAAATATAACAAAAGAAATGACTGCATTAAACTGCATGAATAAGCATTGCAGCAAACTTGAAATGGTCTCCAATTTCATTACTTCACTCAGCTAACTTGAAGCCATTTTTAGAGATGAAAATTTTAGCTTCCAAGACAATCTAACATTTGTTCCAAAAAAGAACACTGGCTCAAGGCGAGATTGTACCTTCAACCTCAAAAGTGGTAGAGGGTGCCACTAATCTTGGGGCATCCCTGGTGGCTCAGATGGTAAAGAATCTGCCTCAGCTTCAATCCCTGGTTTGGGAAGATCCTTTGGAGAGGGAAATGGCAGCCCACTCCAGTGTTCTTGCCTGGAGAATCCCAGGGACGGGGGAACCTGGTGGGCTGCCGTCTCTGGGGTCGCACAGAGTCGGCTACGACTGAAGCGACTCAGCAGCAGCAGCAGCTGCAGAAGTGACTTAGCACACACACCGCTAGTCCTAAACAGCACTGAAAATGATTGATATGACCTTTCCTGTAGCTAACACATTCTGCTTTGTAATATCACAGCTATTTTTGTACATGTATTATTTTTCTAGTGACTTAGGATGGTATTTTAAATATATTAATCATTATTAGAAATAGCTCTATAGAGTCAGACATGACTGAACAACTGACTGACTGACTGATACTCTCCATATGCTCATAAAAATATGTTAATAGTAAGGAACGAACTACTGAACAAGACCTACCTTTGGGAGAAAAAGTCAGACTCAAAATAAATGTCATTATTATTTGCCAGAATAACTGTAGGTTCAGAAACATATATTGGATGCTGGAATGTTTAATTCATTTATATTTGTATTTTCACTGAACATCTTATAATAGATTTTTCATTTGATGTAAATGTCTCAATATTATTTTTCCTTTTTAAAATTAATTGATGATTTTTATTTGTAATGTATCCCTCTGTGTTTTCAAATTGATTTTAGTGGATAATTTAGAGATTATATGTGCATCCTTTCATTATGGCAGTAACACAGAGTTTGAGAGTGATAAAGTGTAATACAAGTAGTTTTTTTTTTTGCTTTGCATGGGTTCTACTCACTTCTTTTGTTCCACTCTTACCATGCATTTTAACTTATATTTGAGGCTGTATAATACACACTATTAATATTTTAAACAGTCAGTGTTCATTTGCATTCACCCATGTATCTAAGCTTTACAATGCTCTTCAATCCTTTATGCACTTCCATAATTTTATCTGGAATTGTTCTACCTCTGCTCAACTTTGCGCTGAAATTTTCTTTCAACACTTTAAAGATGCAGCAGCTGTTTTCTGATTTCTCTCATATTATTCCACCAACGAGAGTTTTTCCTGACTGTTTTCAAAGCTTTTCCCTCTGTCTTTGGTTCTTGGCCATTATTCCAAAGTGACACATGCTTGATGTTACAAGATGAACACATAAATATAAGATCCATTCAATGTGTAAATTGGGTCACTGGATATAAATGTAACAGAATACAGCAAGCTTTGTGATATGTTTTCACATTCCATACTATGACTATTATTATAAAGTGCCACTTGTCCATTTTCTGTGTTTATTAAGGGAAAATTCCTTCTTTTATCTGAAAAGACTATCCTCATTCAATGCTCCTCCATTTTCTTACAACATAATTGTCTGAGCCCAGGTTTTCTTCATATGCTTCTACCAAACTAACACAAAAATTGATTTTGGAAGCTGATATGATAATCCAGGTATCTTCTAATAAACCAGATATAAAAGATATTTGCAAAAATGTTAAGCAAATAATTATAGTATTACTTTTTTGTTTTGGAAAATATAGTAATGTTTGGTAAATATATCTTGTGTTAGTTTAATATAATGGAGAAGGAGACGACAGAGGATGAGATGGTTGGATGGCATCACTGACTCAATGGAAATGGGTTTGAGTAAACTCCAGGAGTTGGTGATGGACAGGGAGGTCTGGCGTGCTGCAGTCCATGGGGTCACAAAGAGTAGGACACGACTGAGTGACTGAACTGAATATATGAGAAGATGCAAGGATTGATATCATAAAATCTGTTCCTAAAAGCATCCATCTACCTAAAGACCTGTCCCACCAGATTCCCTGGAGCACAGATTGCCTCACTCCACCCTGAGCTCCCTCAGGGGGTGTTGAAGGTCGCCAGCTCTGGTGCATGGGGTTCCATCTCTGAAGAGGCAGCTGACAAACGCCTTTGTGGTTCAGTCCTTGGAAAGGCTATTGGTAGGTGCCAATTTGTAGTTGACAAATGTGTTGAAAATCATTGTTTCATATATGTATGATTTCTTTTTAACATATGTCAGGCTGGAGGGTAAATCTGGTTCTGTTACTTAATCTTTACCAAAAAGAGAAATCCAAAAACCTTTTGCTTTTCTGTCTAGAATGTTAGAGTATACGTTATAGCTATAAATTCAACATTATTGAGCAAAACTGCAATTTAAAATAAAAATAAAGCTATAGGATATTTCCTCAATATATCAATATTTCATTTTGCAATGAACTATTATAATTTCCTAAATTATATCTCTATTTGTGAGAGGAACACAAGGATAAAATAGATTACCTTTCTTTCAATGAAGCTTCATTGAAGATCCATTTACCATTATATTAGTGTAATTTCATGTAAAAATGATTAAACCTGGTGACAGTCTATGCTCCATTTACTATATATATTGCTTTTCATGAGGCAATTTTAAATTTTTCTCTTGCTACTTATAATAAATGTATGATCATTATGATTATCAGTTAAAAATATATCTACCAGTAACAATTAGCAATTATTTTTTCACTGAGTATTAGAAGCTATTTAAAAGCAAACAAACAAAAACAAAAATGGCTAATGATGTTAAAAAAGGCCCTGGACAGGTAAAGGTGATTTTATTCATTATGAATTGAGATGTGAAAATAGCAACTGAAGAAAAAGACAGGGATAATATTTATAAGGATGAACACAAAATAAATTTAAAGCAGTTTTCATTTGCTCTCTTGCAGCTATGAGAAGAAAATTAAGAAAAAAATTTAAAAACATACTAGATATGTATTTACTTTTTACTCTTAGGCTGTTAGTCTTTAGTAATCTCTTAAAATGTGAAAATAGAAGGGTTTCTGGAAGATTAACATACAATTTCAGTATTTTGAGCTAATAAATAATCTGAAAATTGTCACTCACAGTAAATACAGTAACAATCTCCTGGCACATTAATTACAGTCTATTACATTTTTTATATTCTATAAAAAATAAATAAGGCTAAATTCATTAAAAAGAAGGTTTTTGTATATAGCTTAAACTTATGTGCTATCACTATTCTAGTTTTATACATTTAAAGGAATCTTTAGTGAGATGACAAGAAATGGTCTTGATTATGAACAGAAGTTTTAACTAATTTTATAGAAAAGCCTACATCTAATAGGAGAAAAAAAAATAATCCTTTTAGAATAGTCTTTAAGCAATTAGCTTTATCATTCAAAATGGTTTAAAACAATCTCTGGTGTTTACAAATGTATGTAAAATATATTCCATGTATATCTGACTTTAAAACAATAATTTTTGAAAAAATATATGAGGACAAATAAAAGACTAATACATTATTAGCTTAAGAAAGATAATTTTCACCTTCTGTATTTTACTTGTCTGTTGCCATGATCTGTGGGAATTACAGTATAAAGTAGTTGAATAAAATAATACAAATAATTGTCTTATTGAACAGATAATTATGTTATTAAGCTAATATAATTGACTATCAATACATTAATGTTATTATATTATCATTATAGCAATGATGATAGTATATTATCCTATCATTGTTTATAATAAGATAATATAAATAATGACTCAAACCCAGGATCAGCCCCAGAATAAACAGGAAGTGCACGGAGAAGGCAATGGCACCCCACTCCAGTACTCTTGCCTGGAAAACCCCATGAGCAGAGGAGCCTGGTGGGCTGTAGTCCATGGAGTCGCTAGCAGTCGGACATGACTGAGCGACTTCACTTTCACTTTTCACTTTCATGCATTGGAGAAGGAAATGGCAACCCACTCCAGTGCTCTTGCCCAGAGAATCCCAGGGACGGGGGAGCCTGGTGGGCTGCCATCTATGGTGTCGCACAGAGTCGGACACGACTGAAGAGACTTAGCAGCAGCAGCAGCAGCAGCAGCAGCACACCAAGTGATGAAGCAAGGTATCAACAATTCCGTTTCCTTTTGGAATAATATATTTTAAAGGACAGAGTCCAGCTGATGCAAATAGACAGCAAATTTATCACCCTTTCAGCTGTTTCCTCCCCCTCTGGCCATTGCCTATTACCTTTTATTGAAAGAAAGTGAAAGTCACTCAGTTGTGTCAGATTCTTTGCGACCACATGGACTATACAGTCTATGGAATTCTCCAGGCCACAGTACTGGAGTGGGTAGCCTTTCCCTTCTCCAGGAGTCTTCCCAACTCAGGGATGGAACCCAGGTCTCCCGCATTACAGGCAGCTTCTTTTCCAGCTGAGCCACAAGAGAAGCCCAAGCATATTGGAGTGGGTAGCCTATCCCTTCTCCAGGGGATCTTCCTGACCCAGGAATCAAACCAGGATCTCCTGCATTGCAGGCGGATTCTTTACCAACTAAGCTATCAGGGAACCTTTTATTGAACAATGTATTATTGTCTTATTGTTTGAAGTATTTCTTAAATTCATCTCTGTATTACTTTAATGATCTATTGTATCAATAACACTTGTCTCTATCAATCTATGCAATGATACTTGATTAAAGTAGGTAAGTAAGTAAATTTTCAGTAGAATTATATCTCCATGACATTCTCTTTAAAAAATCTACAGTGGTTATTTTCTAGCATCTTGAATATTATCTTCTATATAGGAACTTCATTTTTTAAAATTATTGTTAATTTTTAAATCATCTGAGTCTACATTCTTGACCTATCATACCTTAAATTTCCTGGTTTCTGAAACACTCCTGCTCAATTGAAAAGTGAATGCATTCCTTTATATACTATTTCTACAGTGTAGCTTTAATGTTTCTTCTATTTCAAATTCACCATTTCAAACAAACGCAGTTCACACCTTGTAGAGTCCCGTATATTTGTTAAACTTCAAATATTTGACAGACTAGGCCATCTAAACAAAAGTAATGTGAACTATATACGTCATGAGTGTAATATACAGAGGAAATACATAGGATGGGCCTATAGGTCAAAAGAAGATTTTAAGAAGAATATAATCTCTAATTTGAGACTCAATATATGAGTGAGAGAGAGAGGAAAAAAAAGAAAGATCTATGCTCTAAGCAGTGGTACAAGCATCTTGAGGTGAAAACGTGTATGTTCAAGCATCTGTAGGCATTTTATTGTAGTTGAAACACAAAGCAAAGGCAAGAACAGGGAGAGATGACCGTGGAAACATGTCAGTAAGGACTTTTGTGACTCACTGAGAAGTTTGTTTTACAGGCACAGTACACTGCTGAACCCTTAGAATGTTGGTTAATCAAATAACTAAAGGCAGAATCACGTTTTCCTTTAGCCAGGCCCTGGAGAAAGGAATGGCTACCCACTCCAGTATTCTTGCCTGATGTCTGGAGACTTTCCTGGGCAGACAAGTCTTGGTGGGCTATGTATAGTCCATGGGGTCACAAAGAGTAGGACATGACTGAGAAACTAACACTTTTCACTTTTTAGCCGAAGACAAATGTTCTATGTCCTTTGACTTATTTGCATCCATTTTCCAATGGTTATATTTCATTCACAGGAAAACATGCAATTGTTTCTTTAGAGTTATTAAATTGAAATTATTTTGTCTTTTTACATATCACAGAAACATTAAACTGAAAGCTTTATTGCTGAGCTGAGTATAGGTGTGGATAGCTGTTGCTTAAGTATGATTATTTAGGCCTTCTGAAATTACTAGGAGAACAGGTTTAAACTAACTGTAGAAGGTTAGGATAACAGTTAATAGAATCAAATTTTGTCACAAGTATTGGGTATTGATTAGAATTTGGAAAATGTCTCTACTATTGGTCACCTTGCCCTAATACTGTGTATCTATGATTTTGTCAATGCTAAAATGTTAAAGAATGGATTCACTGGATTAAATGTGTTTTTAACCTGATGGCCATGGCAGGGATTAATCAGACTTGAAGTATTGAAGTATGGAAAGCAGTGATATTGGTAAGACTTTGTTATAGTAGATGATGATGGCCTATCACCTAATTTATTGCCACTGGGGAAAGAAGATCACTAAACTGATATGAGAGATAGAAATATTAAAATCTTCTGGATTATAAACTCATTAATACAATGTGATCTATTGAATATTTCAGCATTATGTTATGAGAAAAAAATATTGGTAGATCTATCAGAGAAGACAACAAGGTTTTAGTCATGAGCAATGCAATTGAGTAGAACCTTATAAACTATTAGGCAGTCTAGAAGGGACAGTAAGGAGTTGAGAAATACCTAGACATTGAAACTGAGGAGCCAATAGGATATCCAAGGACAGAATGTCAACAAGCAAGGAGATAACAAGGTTTTCCAGATGTTACTAACTGGAGATAAAATTTGAAAATAGCAAAAAGTCATCATTTAAAGTCAAGTCACGTGTTATAAAGAAGGATACCACTCATAATTATGTGCATGGGAAAATTTCCTGGATTTTATATTAAGTGACTAAATGAGGTTGGAGAATAGTTCAATATGTTTCTGTTGACATAAAGCCAAGGTTACACCTAAATTATCTGTATCTATATTACAGTAGATATTAAAGAAGAAAAAAATATGGAATTGTTAGCAATTATTTACCCTGGGATTTTTTTTAATAGAATGGCTTTCTTTATATTTAAGAATTTTATATGACTCTTTTTACTTTAAAATTAAAAGGATATAATTTACTTCAGAAAAAAAAAATGTTTATTTGAAAGAGGAAGGCAAAAATTTTTAAGTATACTGTAAGTTTGAGAAATGGGTAAATATATTGTGAAAGTAAAGCAGAAAAATATGGATTGCAACTGTGTTATTTCAAAGAAAATTTACAGTAGTCATTAAAGTAGGCTTAAAGATAGCTTCTGTATTCTCTTTCACTTACCGTCTCTTCTTTCCTTTTCTATTTCCATCATTTACCCTCAATAGTATCTCCAAAGCCACACTCCTAGTGAAGATGGTAAACAGAGGGACATTCAGACCACATGCTATTAGAATCACTGATCATTCTTGAATAAGTTGATGCTTCTTCTTCCATGTTTCATTCTATAATAGTGTTAGAGAGTATAGTTACAACTCACCCTCTGTCTTGTAAAGAATTTGTCTTCTAGTGAATATAAAATTTAGATACAAAACATATCTTTTTTTCTGAAAATAACACTGCTTTTAATGCTGAGTTTTCTGAACATGGGTACTAGTTGGCATCATAATCGTAACATATTTAGAGTCCAAGATCGATTTGTCAGTATATTTTAGTTGCAACAGGCTAAAAGTGTGTTAACATAAGCTGATGTTTGGCTACTTAATTCTCAATCCATTAGCTTTATCATTGCAAAATAGAGATACAGATAAAGAATAGTATACAATTAGGAACATAAGGAGAACAAATTTTGTATTACTTTATTCTCTTTTCTAACATTTTTCTGTCTATTTTAAGAAGTTCGTAGGAAGTTTTCCAGGAACTGTATTCCCTGTCTTAAAGTCAGTACTTCAAAGTCTTTCTCTTTAAAAAATTTCTACCATTAAACGAGCAATTTTATATGATTGGTATCAACTTGCTTTTTTCCCACATCTACAAAGCGACTACTGTCAACCTTTCAACGTTTACTGAAAAATAACCCTTCATCAGAACACCCAGATTCATACACAATACTATTTCACCATTAAGTTTGAAGACTTGATTCATGTGCCTGTGCAACTCTGAAATTTCTTACTATTTCCCAACCTTTTAGTGATTTAGAAGAAAGTGAATAAAGTAGAAAAGCAACTAGAAAGTCATACTCCAAGTGACTACTTTCATTTCTTTTAAGAGATGAGAATTCCACCACATTAAGAGAAGCCTTTCTCCTTAGCTTTGTGAAGATAGCAGAGAATACATAAAATTGAACAATATTACAGGATTGCTTAAAAAAGTATTGTAGGATGATTTTTAATGGTCTTAAGAAAATGAAACTGTAAGTGTGTATATCTGCCTTCCAGTAGCTATGTCTAGAATATTTCTCTTTGGAAAACAGAAAAATGTCCTTAAAGAAGAGCTCATCTTTATGAATAACACTTTCCAACTTCCCAACAAAGCTTGAGATCAAGATTGGCACAACCTATTATTAAAATAGGCAGAAGGTTTGATACAGGCTAAGCTATATAGAAAATAGTTGAAATAAATCATTTAAAAATAATAGTTGGAATAGGAGAGAAAAAATATATATAATAAACAAATCTTAAAGTATACATGTTTAATACCAAAGGATATTTAAATATAGAAGTCTACAACAAGGAAAAAAAAAAAAAATCTTGATCCAAGTCTTTGATTATTTACTTAGACTTTCTACATAAAGAAAACATATTCTAAACATTTTTTTAATTTGGAATTAATATAGTATATTTATTCTAGGTATTTTTAAAAGGATCTATGTAATAATAAAATATTATCAGAACCACTGATTTCAAATTCAACTTATATAAATTTGGCAATTTAAATATCATATATTTCTTTGTTCCTTAAAATGTAACTTTTTAGATTGAAAGTATAGCAGTACAGAATGATTGAGTAATGCCACATCTATATTCTCTGGTTTGTGAGATAAGATAACTGTGCTAGCTTCTCAGGGGGCCCATGCTTTGTCTGTGGCCCCTCCACTGTCTGTTTTTAAGTTTGAGGAGAACGGTTTCCTCTTTGCGATCTCTTTACATTTTACTGTTTTCTATTTCTATGGCTCTGATGCAGTTTACTGGCATTATAGTATTCAAAGAGTTATAAAGATTTAAAAAGTACTTTTTAAGATACTAAACAGCAAACAATATATAAACATTAGTAAGTTAAATGCAATTTATGTCGTTAGAACCTAGAGTCCTCCCTTAAGTCAGCCTGCCTCCTACCTGAGAAGTGAGGTATCTGCATCAAGCTCCGTATATAATCTCTCTCGCATTCTCGATGATGCTAAACATTTGCTTGATTCCCTTGGGAGAATCCATTATGCTGACAGTTAAGCACAATATCAAAGGAACATTTACCACACTGAATGTCTGTCTCTCCAGCTCTTAGGTGTTTTTCTCATATAAATATTTAAATCTCCTCAGGGCTCCTTAGACACTGTCTCCTGCCTTTACTCAACTAAATTTCAAGGGTAAAATTTGTTTAACTATCTTTAATAGCTGCCTCACAGTACTTGTTAGATTCATCACATATGAATCTCCAGGGGATCTTCCTTCCGTTGAAAGGTTGACCCAGGGATAGAATCCACACTTCTTGCATGTCTTCCATAATAATAATTTTGACCATAAACTCGATCAATACCAAAATCCTTAGAACTGATAATATCTCTCTCTAGTCTAAGCACCAGGATGTGCAGGATCACTGGATGCATAAAGGATAACTCTTTGGCAAGAAAAATATGAAAAATATAATTTCAATTTTGTTGCAAGATGTGATTTCATCACATACTATTAAGAAACATAAAATATTATAGTTTTAATTCTTAAAGGTATGTATTTCTGACTGATGAAATGATTCAGACCCTTTTTCATATTCAGAAATTGTTAATTCAAAAGATGCCTATTTTGTTAATACTCTATATTTTATCATCAAAACTTTACCATATTCATGTAAGACACACCCCAGAGTTTCATACTCCAACAAATTTGAACAGGATAATAGAAATACTTTACACTAATTAACTATGTAAAGAGGATTAAACAGTGCTAAGAAATAACCCTTGATTTAATCAGTAGTAAATTTATTTTAAATGTTAAGAAAAATAAAAGAAAAACGATAAAAACATTTTTGCTAAAAGGGGTGTTAAGAAAAATGCTTTGATTCTTTAAATTCTATGGGCAATTTGCTTACTGGTGGTCATTTAATTACTGGTAAGGAAGCTGAGAAAATGGCCCTCAGCAGGAATGCAGATTAATCATTATGCATAAAGAATAGAAAACTTAGCTTAGGCTCTTAAGATATGTTTCTGCATGAAAAGAAAAGATCTGGTAAGCCAGGTAAGTGTGACTTAGACTGCTCTGATCCATGGTCAAACGCTAAACAAGTACCGTACTGCCAACAGAAGAAACTTGTGTTGTTCATGGAAGAAGGTGAGAGGCTGTAGATCCTGCCATGCGAGAGGAAATCTCTTGAGCATTTTGAGTGACAAAAATTACACTGAGTAATTATCCACATTTATTTCTGAGAAATCCAAAAGATTCATTATAAACATTCTCAATTTCTACAGAAATCTTATATTGCCACAAAGCATGCCATAATATATAGCACTTTTGCAGAAGCTAGTGGCATAGGTAACTGCAGAACCAGCAAGTACTACAGTACAGCCTTAGTCCATCTAGACTAATTTTAATTTCCATTAAGCTTTTGTTAGAATTATGGCAACTGTTTCAGTCTATTTTCAGAAGCATGTCTATCCAGATTTGCTCATGAATTTTATCAGGGTAAAAGGGCTGGTAGTATTCAAAATGACCAAAGGCTATTATGTTGTAGAAGACTGTGAACACTGAAAGTGACAACGTTTACCACGTCTACTGAGCTAGACTTCTGCTCAGTCATGTTCCACTCATTGCAACCCCATGGACTGTAGCCCGCCAGGCTCCTGTCTATGGGATTTCCCAGGCAAGAATACTGGAGTAGGGTGCCATTTCCAACTCCAGGGGATCTTCCTGACCCAGGGATAGAATCCACTTTTGCATGTCTTCCATAATAATAATTTTGACCATAAACTTGATCAATACCAAAATCCTTAAAACTGATAATATCTCTCTCCTAGTCTAAGCACCAGAGAAATATTTCTCTACCATGAAAAAGTAAGCGTGCCTTTGTTCTGATGACTAAGCAACACTTGAGAATGTATTATTTAATGTAACTCCAAACTGAGTTTGAGTTTTGAAAAAAATATTGAATATTATTATCTCAGTTTCTTTGCATTTAAAATTGGAACACTTTTTATTGTGTTCAAGTGACTTTGGCGTTGACTTTGTTGAAAAAGTAAGGGAGAATTTTCTGATAAGAAGATAGTAGATAAATTATTTTCAGAGAAATATTTTCACGGCCATGTGAAGTGATAATTTCTTCATTTTTGACATTAATATTGCTTTTCTTAACTTTTAACAGTAAGAATGCTGCTTTGATTTTGACATATTTTGGAATAATTTAACAAAATTTACTAAGATTTTATACTTAATCCTTAGTTCGTCAATATACAGTACACACAAATCTAACAAAATTTTTCAGTTTGAAAACCACGCATAAATAAAAAGAAATCCAGAATAGGAAAGAGTTTTACTTTGTATGATAAATACAGTATATGATTTGGGGCTCAATTTGGATTCTATGAATAGGAAACATAATTAGTAATATTAGTTACTTTCTAAACAGTTAAACAAAAGGAAGCGCTACACTATTATAACATTCTACCAGCATTACATAAAATTCTGGTACTGATTTGTGACACTTTAGTAGACATCCTAATATTCTGCTATTGAATTGCTTTAATAGCATCACAGTCTGTGTCCTATTACTGACTTCCACGAACAGCATGAGTCAATTGGGTTTTTGTAATGCAGTTGTAGATCAAAGTGGTTTATCATATAAATTGCTATCCATAGGAGTAGATAATTCTGATGAGATTTACTTCATTTATTTTAAAGAAATCAAAAAGTATCCCTAGATTTCACAGAGCATAATTAAAATACTAATTGAAATCCTGCATTCTATGTATGCTGCCTGTCATCTCATTTTTCAGAGATCTGCCAGTATTTTAAATATATTTTGTAAGGCTATAACAATGGTAAGTGATGTTTTTGTTATCTTTTTATCCCATGTTGTAGAGCAAATGTTTGGAAACATTCTTCTGTGTTTTGAAAATAATCAAAAATAAGTGAATGTAGAGTTAATTTATTATAAAAATTGATAATGACATCAGCAAAAAATTGACAGAGACATTAGAATCCATGATGAAGCTTCGCTATGTGGGTTTATAGGCAGAATAAACTGTTGCTATTAACTATTTCTTTCTGGCACTCTTCACTTTTTAATCTTATACATACTAGTTTCTGACTGTGTGAACGAATTCTAATTCACATGAACTGAACATTAGCTTAAACCAGTGAAATAATCAAGTTTTGTATATTTTGCCCTCCTCCAAGGATCTTCCCGACCTAGGGATCAGACCTGTGACTCTCATGTCTCCTGCATTTGCAGGTGGAAGCTTTGCCGCTAGCACTGCCTGGGATCCCTGTCCTCAGGATATGTTCTCTGCTTAGTCCCTCAGTCATGTCTGACCCTTTGTGGTCCCATGGACTGCAGTCCACCAGACTCTCTGTCCATGGGATTCTCCAGGCAAGAATGCTGGAGTGGGTTGCCATGCCCTCATCCAGGGGATCTTCCCAACCTAAGGATCGAACCTAAGTCTCTTAGGTTGCAGGCAGATTCTTTAACCATCTGAGCCACCAGGGAAGCCCATCCTCAGTCTGCTGAAAAGCAAATGATAAAGCTCCTGTGAGGATAGCTGTTACTTTTAGTCTCTCCTTAATCCATCCTTGCAGCCAATTAAAAACCAGGATGGAGGAAATTAACTGAATTTGATATATTTCAACTGAAGCCAAATTTCCCTTTCACTAATTTTAAAGTGATCCGTAGCAGAAAATTCCTTTCCCTTAAATCTTATAGACTTAAAATTTCTTATTTTAAGTTCAGATGAAAGATACCTCCATGGTCTTGAAGGATTTGTACCCTGGTGAACAATCTTATACTTCCAACTATACATAGCATTCAAACTAAAATACATTAAATATGCTGGGCACTAATTTTTACTAAAGAAGCAATAAGAATAAAAATATTTCTTTAAAATACAATCAATATAATTTAAAATAAGATAAATGGAAATTAAATCTATTATATATGCAGTCCCAAGTGGCTCAGCTGGTAAAGAACCCACCTGCCAACATTCAATCATTGGATAGGGAAGATCTCCTGGAGGAGGAAATAGCAACTCACTCTTGTATTCTTCCCTGGAAAGTTTCATGGAAAGAGGAGCCTGGTGTGCTACAGTCCATGGGGTTGCAAAGAGTCAGAGAGGACTAAGCATGCACATGCACACATACACACACACACACACACACACACACACACACATATAATGTCAGTAGAATAATGTCCCTTGCCTCAAAGATGTCCTTATTCTAATCTTCAGAATCTGTGAATATATTCAGTTTTGTGACAAAGGGGAATTAAATTTGGAGGCAGAATTAAGTTTACCACTCAGCTGACCTTAAAACAGGCAGCTGCTGCTGCTAAGTCGCTTCAGTCATGTATGACTCTGTGCGACCCCATAGACGGAAGCCCACCAGGCTCCCCCGTCCCTGGGATTCTCCAGGCAAGAACACTGGAGTGGGTTACCATTTCCTTCTCCAATGCATGAAACTGAAAAGTGAAAGTGAATTCACTCAGTCGTGTCCGACTCTTAGCGACCCCATGGACGGCAGCCTACCAGGCTCCTTCGTCCATGGGATTTTCCAGGCAAGAATACTGGAGTAGGGTACCATTGCCTTCTCCAAAACAGGCGGAGTACCCAGGATTATCCAGGAGGCTCCAATTTAATTGAGTTTTCACACACTCATTTCCTCAGTTGCGTTTGACTCTGCGACCCCATGGACTGCAATGTACTAGGCTCCTCTGTCCATGGATTTTTCAGACAAGAAGCCTGGGGTGGAACAACAGACTGGTTCCAAATATGAAAAGGAGAAGGTCAAGACTGTATATTGTCACCCTGCTTATTTAACTTATATGCAGAGTACATCATGAGAAATGCTCGGCTGGAAGAAGCACAAGCTGGAATCAAGATTGCCGGGAGAAATATCAATCAGCTCAGATATGCAGATGACACCATCGTTATGGCAGAAAGTGAAGAGGAACTAAAAAGCCTCTTGATGAAAGTGAAAGAGGAGAGTGAAAAAGTTGGCTTAAAACTCAACATTCAGAAAACGAAGATCATGGCATCTGGTCCCATCACTTCATGGGAAATAGATGGGGAAACAGTGTCAGACTTTATTTTGGGGGCTCCAAAATCACTGCAGATGCAGCCATGGAATTAAAAGATGCTTACTCCTTGGAAGAAAGGTTATGACCAACCAGTATAGCATATTCAAAAGCAGAGACAGTAATTTGCCAACAAAGTTCTGTCTAGTCAAGGCTATGGTTTTTCCAGTGGTCATGTATGGACGTGAGAGTTGGACTAGGAAGAAAGCTGAGCACCGAAGAATTGATGCTTTTGAACTGTGGCGTTGGAGAAGACTCTTGAGAATCCCTTGGACTGCAAGGAGATCCAACCAGTCCATTCTGAAGATCAGCCCTGGGATTGTTTTGGGAGGACTAATGCTGAGGCTGAAACTCCAGTGCTTTGGCCACCTCATGCAAAGAGTTGACTCACTGGAAAAGACTCTGATGTTGGGAGGGATTTGGGGGCAGGAGAAGAAGGGGACGACCGAGGATGAGATGGCTGGATAGCATCACTGACTCGATGGATTTGAGTCTGAGTGAACTCTGGAGTTGGTGATGGACAGGGAGGCCTGGCGTCCTGCGATTCATGGGGTCGCAAACAGCCGGACTGAGTTGACTGAGGTGAACTGAACTGAACTCCAGGGGATCTTCTAGACCCAGAGGTTGAATTCGTGTCTCCTACATTGGCAGGCGGATTGTTTACCACTGAGCCACCTGGAAAATCCCCAATTTAATTGCAAGAGGACTTAAAAGTAGAAAAAGGAGACAGGAGAGTGAATCAAAGGAAGCTGTGACTGTTTAAGAACAGCAGAGAGAGATGTAACTGTTACTCAAGATGGAGAAGAGGGGAGTGAGTTAAGAACTGTAGGCAACGTCTCAAAGCTGGAAAGGACAAGAAAACAGGTTATTTCCTAGAGACTCCAGAAAAAAGCCAGCCTTTCTGACACCCCATCTTCTTTCAACCCAGTGAGATCCAGGTTGGACCTCTGACCTACGAAACTGTAAGTTTTGTTTTGTTTTGTTTTGTTTTTAAGCCACTAAGTTTTTGAAAATTTGTTAAAGTGTCAATTGAAAGCTAATGCACTACATTATACTTTTGTATCGCAGCGGAAGAAAGGACAACATACACATATGAGTTTCCAAACTCTGCCCATCTGAAATTTGCTTTAGTTATGCTAATTTTACTGTAATATCCAAAAGTTTAAATATGCCTTTTTCTCTATAATTCCACAGCTGGGAGTGTATTCTAAAGTTGTATTATCACATATGGAAAATAATACATGCACCAAAATATTGATTTAGGACACTTTGTAACTTAAAAATTGGAAATAATGACATAAAGAAATAAGCACTTCATATTCTGTGTTGCTTTCATGAGCTTGAAAACACTGTGGCGTAATGACCCAATTGAGAGTTAAATATGTTCCAGAGTCAGTTTTTACAAATTTGAATATTATATCATGTGTATAAACAACTTATTAGAAATAGGGTTAGTGAATTTAAAATGAATGATAGAAATTTCAAGTGATTTTTTTAAAAAGGCTACAGAAGCGTTCATGAGAGTTGGAATATCTGGCATTCTAAACTCTACTCAACTTTTGTTGGGGCTAAAGAGTTCCTGTTGATGTGATCATAGATTTTTCCGGAATGAATGATAGATGAAATTTACTAGTTTCCTTTGTAATACAGTTAAGTGAAAAACAACAACAAAAAAAAAGAACAAAAAGCAAATAGACGTCTTTGTTAGAACAGCTGAGGACAGTCTTGCTTGAACTGTAAGTCACAGGTACTCAGGCCCTTCTTAGGGCTAAGGCTTCAGGTGTATTAGGTTAAACAACTGGGATAGAGAGGCCCTTCTTCACAAAGGCTTATGCTGAAAATGAAGTGGAGTTTTCCCACCTGTGACTCGCACAAGATGACTATATGCAGAGATCAGTTTGAAGTGTGCTGTGGGTCTGATGAGAAAAACCACCCATTTATAATCGCTACTTTTAAAGGCAGGAAGGAGAAATAATGTCTTTACTGACAAATCACTTGTACCTTTAGAAGAGCCACGCTGGACTATTCCTATGGCATTTTCTCCCCGTGAAATAGTTGTAACAAACCACCTCAGATAATGCCTAAAGTCAAAATGCAAACAATATTTATCAGTTTGAAAAACTGAAATGGTTCTTTCAGTCTTGCTGCAGAATCCCCTAGAATAAGGTGATGGCCATGCAGGCCCCCTAGGAAAATTTACCTTGTATTCCATAAGAATCCTAAGGATTGGAGGCTTGCTGCCATACACAGAGTGGAGAAGTGGCTGGGCACTTGGTGAGATAGAGCTCAGACAAGCAGTTGCATTTTCTCTAAAATGAAAATCAATCTAAGTTTAAGAGACTTGTGAAACCAAAATAATAATAGTAATAACCACAGTACAAACTAGGGTGCGTAAGAGTGAAACCTCACATACAGATCGTAGCTGTCACCATTTAAATTCTTGTTTAATTTTACATGAAATTTTGTATAACATTAATCAGTGTACCAGTAAGGTAATAGTGAAAGCCCTTCAGGCAAGTCCGACTCTTTGCAACCCCATGGACTATACAGTCCATGAAATTTTCCAGGCCAGAATACTAGACTGGGTAGGCTTTCCCTTCTCCAGGGGATCTTCCCAACCCAGGGATCGAACCCAGGTCTCCCACACTGCAGGCAGATTCTTTACCAGCTGAGCCACAAAGGAACCTCAAGGTAATAGAATAAAGATATTAAATTAAATGAACTATGAAAATAACAGTTTAAAGATGTACTATCTTAAAATTTTAGAGAGCATAAAATGTTTATATAGTATGAAGTCCTTAGAATCATTTAGAAATGTTTGGACAGTGCATAAACACCCTCCATAATTCAAATTAACAAGGCTTGAAATTAATCAGCACACATATATCTAATAAGTCAAAGTACTTTTATAGCTTTTGAATTTTTGCCATGATTACAAATGCTATAATTGAATATTGCTCTGAAAGAAAACAGAATATCACAACAACAAAATCCATGTAGAATTTTATATATTTTGAATGAACTTGTATATAAGCTTAATTTTGAAAAAACTTTTCTGTGAAAACTAAAGTGAACTTTTTTTTTTTTTTCTGTTAAAGCCATAAGCTTTTCACATAAAGAGAGGAGAGCTGAACCCCTTCCTCATCTCTGCAGCCTCAGTGCTTTCAAAAAGCAATTTTAAGTGTGTCACAAGGTCAACTGTGAACTATAAAGTAGTAAATCCACATTTTTCCAGCTTAGTTTCATTGCAGAATTACATGCTTTCATATGTGAAAAAGCGAAGAAAAGGAGAAATAGCATCTGCTCAGCTTTAGGCCTGATTAAGGGAAATTAGTTCCATCAACATATGTAAATGCCGATTACTTACCTAACAGAATCTTAGAGCAGTAAAGAAGCATAAATGTCAGCTTATCCAAACTGGTCTTGGTAGTCTGAGTTTGTATGCTATCATCCTAAGTGGTTTACTCAAAAGCAGCCAACTGCAGACAAAACTGAAACTTGAATACGTGTTTTATTATAACTTAATGGACTAAGCATCTCTAATATCTGCCTGCTCAGTGTCAACTTATTTGCAGAACTGCCCCTATTCTACACGTGTTTCTGATTTTCCACCAGAATCTCAGATGCAGAAAACGTTCCTAGGACGTTAAGTTTTCACTTGCGGCATTTTTCTTTAGGAAAATTTTCTCAGTAGTGATTTACTGGGAGAGCAGTCTATTTGAACTTATCATGTTATGGCAGCATCTTGAAAACACTTCTCATGAGCCACAGCTATTGAAAACTGAGTTGACACGATTGCCTTTTTTCTTGGTTTGGAGGTGAAAGTTGAGTTTTTTCATTAAGCCTGATATCAGACATAGATTTCACAGAAATGTTTTTTGTTAGGTTAAGAAAATTGTCTTCATTCCCAAATTACCTAGTGCTCTTTGTCATTATTAGATGTTGACTTTTGATAAAAATCTTCTATTCACCATTTGAGATGATCATGGAATTTCTCCAGGTCTGTAGGTGCCCAATTGCTACTGGAGATCAGTAGAAAAATAATAATTCCAGAAAGAATGAAGAGATGGAACCAAAGCAAAAACAACACCCAGCTGCAAATGTGACTGATGATGGAAGTAAAGTCCGATGCTATAAAGAGCAATATTGCATAGGAACCTGGAATGTTAGGTTCATGAATCAAGGCAAATTGGAGGTGTTCAAACAGGAGATGACAAGACTGAATATTGACATTTTAAGAATCAGTGAACTAAAATGGACTGGAATGGGTGAATTTAACTCAGATGACCATTATATCTACTACTGTGGGGAAAAAATCCCTTAGAAGAAATGGAGTAGACATCAGAGTTAATAAGAGTCCGAAATGCAGTGCTTTGGTGCAAGCTCAAAAGAACAGAATCATCTCTGGTTGTTTCCAAGGCAAACCATTCAATATCATGATAATCCAAGTTTATGTCCCTACCAGTAATACTGAAGAAGTTGAAGTTGAATGGTTCTATGAAGACCTACAAGACCTTCTAGAACCAACACTCCAAAAAGATGTCCTTTCCATTATAGGGGAGTAAAATGCAAAGTAGGAAGCCAAGAAATACCTGGAGTAACAGGCATTTGACCATGGAGTACAGAATTAGGCAGGGCAAAGGCTAATAGAGTTTTGCCAACAGAACACACTGGTCATAGCAAACACCCTCTTCCAACAACACAAGAGAAGACTCTACACATGGACATCACCAGATGGTCAATACTGAAATCAGATTGATTATATTCTTTGCAGCCAAAGATGGAGAAGCTCTAACAGTCAATGAAAACAAGACCAGGAGCTGACTACAAGTTACAAGTTCATGTAGCTACAAGTTCATGTAGCTTGGATCATGAACTCCTTATTGCCAAATTCAGACTTAAATCAAAGAAAGTGGGGAAAACCACTAGACCATTCAGGTAGGACCTAAATCAAAACCCGTAGATTAGACAATGAAAGTGACGAATAGATTCAAGGGATTAGATCTGATAGGGTGTCTGTAGAACTATGGATGGAGGTTCATGAGATTGTACAGGAGGCAGGGATCAAGACTATCCCCAAGGACAAGAAACGCAAAAAGCAAAATGGCTGTCTGAGGAGGCCTTACAAATAGTTGTGAAAAGAATAGACATGAAAGGCAAAGGAGAAAAGGAAAGATATACCTCTTTGAATGCAGAGTTCCAAAGAATAGCAAGGAGAGATAAGAAAGCCTTCTTCAGTGATCAAAGGAATAGAGAAAACAAAAGAATGGGAAAGACTAAGGATCGCTTGAAGAAAATATACCAAGGGAATATTTCATGTAAAGATGGACACAATAAAGAACAGAAATGGTATGGTCCTAACAGAAGCAAAAGATATTAAGAGGGGGTAGCAAGAATACTCAGAACTATGTAAAAAGACCTTCACACAATGGTGTGATCACTCACCTATAGCCAGACATCCTGGAATGTGAAGTCAAGTGGGTCTTAGGAAGCATCACTACGAACAAAGCTAGTGGAGGTGATGGAATTACAGTTGAGCTATTTCAAATCCGAAAAGATGATGCTGTGAAAGTGTTACTCTCAATATACCAGCAAATATGGAAAACTCGGCAGTGGCCACAGGACTGGAAAAGGTCAGTTTTCATTCCAACTCCAAACAAAGGCAATACCACCAAAGAATGCTCAGACACTGTCCAATTGCTTTCATCTCACATGCTATCAAAGTAATGTTCAAAATTCTCCAAGACAGGCTTCAATAGCAATGAATGGTGAACATCCAGATGTTCAAACTGGGTTTAGAAAAGACGAACCAGAGATCAAATTGCCAATGTCCATTTGATTATCGAAGGAGCAAGAGAGTTCCAGAAAAACATCTACTTCTTCTTTATTGACTATGCCAAAGCCTTTAACTCTATGGTTCATAACAAACTGGAAAATTCTTCAAGTGATGGGAAAAACAGACCATCTGACCTGCCTCTTGAGAAATCTGTATGCAGTCAGGAAGCAACAGTTAGAACTGCACATGGAACAACAGACTGGTTCCAAATTGAGAAGAGTATATCAAGGCTGTATATTGCCACCCTGCTTATTTAACTTCTATGCAGAGTACATCATGAGAAATGCTGGGCTGGATGAAGCACAGCTGAGATCAAGACTGCTGGGAGAAATATCAATAACCTCAGATATGCAGATGACACCACCCTTATGGCAGAAAGTGAAGAGGAACTAAAGAGCCTCTTGCTGAAAGTGATAGAGGAGAAACTGAAATAGTCGACTTAAAGCTCAACATTCAGAAAACTAAGATCATTTCATCTGGTCCCATCACTTCATGGGAAATAGATGGGGAAACAATGGAAAGAGAGACTTTTTGTTCGTCTCCAAAATCACTGCAGATTGTGACAGCAGCATGATATTAAAAGATGGTTTCTCCTTGGAAGCAAAGTTATGACCAATCTAGATAATATATTAAGAAGCAGAGAGATTACTTTGCCAACAAATATCTGTCTAGTCAAAGCTATGGTTTCTCAGTAGTCACATATGGATGTGAGAGTTGCATTATAAAGAAAGCTGAGCACCAAAGAATTGGTGCTTTTGAACTATGGTGTTTGGGAAGACTCTTGAGAGTTCTTTGGACTGCAAGGAGTTCAAATCAGTCCATCTGGAAGGAGATCAGTCCTGAATATTCATTGGAAGGACTGATGCTGAGGCTGAATCTCTGATATTCAGCCACCTGATGTGAAGAACTGAGTCACTGGAAAAGACCCTGATGCTGAGAATGATTGAAGGCAGGGGGGAAGGGGACCACAGAGGATGAGGTAGTTGGATGGCATCGCCGACTCAGTAGACATGAGTCTGAATAAACTCCAGGAGCTGGTAATGGACAGGGAGCTGGTAATGGACGTGCTGCAGCCCATAGGGCAGCAAAGAGTCGGACACGACTGAGTGACTGAACCAAACTGAACTGTGGTTTTTAAGAATTTTTGTGGTGCCTAGAAGATTTTGGTCTATCATTTATCTGTTTTGGTATCATGATATGTCTGGTCTTATAAATATATTAGAAAACCTTTATTTTATTTTATTTCCTAGAAGAGTTTGTTTAAATTTACTTGTGTGAATGACTTAGAGAATGCATGATGATTCTTCACTCTTTGTTCCCTTTTTATTTCTTTAAATATCAGCTCCCTAGACTTTCTAATTGTCTTCAGGGGAAAAAGTAGTTTGCCTTACTTGCTCATCTGTTACAAAAGCAAAAATAACTTGTTAGTGGTTCTTCTTTCTTATTTGGAAATGCTTATGAAAGAAATCAAATTGAAATTGTTTCATTTAAGTATCTATAAAGGGGCATAGAAATGCACAATAGTCTCTTAGCTTATTCCTAAAATGTGTCTAATCACTTAGGCAACTCTACACTAAAGGAGAAATATTCAAAATATTAGAGGACTGATTAATAATTACTAAAAAATGCATACTATCACAGACATCTTTTAATTTAAATTTATTTATTTTAATTAGAGGCTAATTACTTTACAATATTGTATTGGTTTTGCCATACATCAACATGAATCCACCACGGGTGTACATGTGTTCCCCATCCTGAACCCCCCTCCCTCCCTCCCCCTCCCCGTACCATCCCTCTGGGTCATCCCAGTGCCCCAGCCCCGAGCATCCTGTATCCTGCATTGAACCTGGACTGGCGATTCATTTCTTATATTATACATGTTTCAATGCCGTTCTCCCAAATCATCCCCCTCCTCCTTCTCCCACAGAGTCCAAAAGACTGTTCTATACATCTGTGTCTCTTTCACTGTCTGAATCAGTTCTAAAGAGGTGGATGAAACTGGAGCAGATTATCACAGACATTTTAATCTTCTCAGTGTTTGTAAAGACCTGCAAGGCAGGTGGTTCTATAAATCCTGTCTTCTGTTTGCTGTTGGTTTTCCCAGTGTAACCCTGAATTTGTCTCAGGCTTTTTCCTCATGCTTGCAACACTTTTGTTCCATATACTGTTACTACACAACAAATTACACTGCTGTAAAACATTTTATTGTACTCAGAGTGATTATACTCATAGTCATCTATTTGCATATAGCATGTAGGAATGGCTTTTCTTAGTTCTATAATGTTTGGCGCTTCAACTGGAAATTAACAGTAGGCAGCTCATTTTGCTCATATCAAGGTACTGAAAATCTACTCTTATGCAAATTTGGCTCTTATTGGTCCCATAGGATTTGGGGAAAGTATGTATTGAGGAATCAAAGCCAGTTCAAGGTCAGGAAGACTCATGACTTTGTGATCAGACAATGATTTTCAATAGGCTAATCCAGGGGTGCATTTAATTAAACCCTTCAGTTTAAATTGTACTTTAATTTTTAGATTTTCAAGGTTTTTTTTTTTTTTTGTCATGGGTCCATTGCCTTCCCCTTTAGTGGAGAGAAATGTATTATTCTATAAGCTCCTTTACATAGTGTTGTAAATAAGGAGTATCACTGATGAACCACACTGGTTTTCTCATCTCACCACTGCTAGGAAGATGTTGAGCCAACACTTCCAAAAGTAATATGAATGTATTTAATGTAGTCATGAAAACTGAATGTTAAAACTCTTTAGCTAAAAATATCTTGAAACAACTCAATTGCCTATGCAAGGAGAAATTTTGTGACCACAGAACCTTTGATAGTTTATCAGTTTATATTATTTAAAGCTATATCTTATCTAAATGCATTATTAAGGTTTCTTAGTGTGACTTTTCTCTTCAGTAAGTATATGCATTAGTCAAATTTTCACCAAGCAAATATACAAATATCTGTTTGTCTTTTTTGCATTTTGAAATAGAGTAGTTTATGATAAATACCTTCAGTTATGGATACTTCATTGCTTCTCCATTTTGTGCAAGCAAGTCTTGATAGATTTTTACATTTTTGACAGGCAAATTGTATTCCTTGACATAACTCAAATTACTATTAAAATACAAATATATAATATACATATGTAGATACTTTTCAGAGACTATAACTTGAAATTTTCTATGCTTTTGAAAATATCAAGATGCAGAGGTCTACATATCCCTTCCTTAGAGATTTTGATGGAACCATGTAATTTCCACTTGGAGATGATTCACAATGCAGCTGAGAAAAAACATATCCCTATTAAGACTCTGTGACTAAACAAGAAATTTTATAAGGGACTTATAAAGTTGATTACTTAAAGTATTTCCATTTGCATCTTTCAAATTGTGGAAAGGTTTGCTATTGCTCAAAATTTCAGTTTTTACATTATATTTGTTTTATAGCCCTCTAGGTTAGATGGTTTAGTTGGCTATAGCTTGAGAGACAGTAAAATAGAGTAAAATCCTTTACATTAGTAAATTTAAAGTCATATTAATATATTGATATATTATATTTTTCTATTAATAGAAGTAACACCTGGACCACCCAAATCTTTGCTCAAGATTTCTAAAACTATAGTAACAAGTACTTAGTAGTTTTGGACAGGCCTTCTCTATGGTGCAATTTATCTCACTTTTCACAAGAGACTTCTTTGGATCATTCATAAATTTAACCATTAAGCCCAAGAAAGCCTACTAAGGGCCAGGTTCCTTAGCTGGTCATCGGGCCTCATAGCAACAGCTCATTCATGTAGCCAGAATGAAATGTGATTTTAAAGTATGTGATAGATGTGAAGGAGAAAGGAGCATGAATGTCTTGCCATGGAGTTTACCCTCATGAACTTTAGTAAAAATGGAGGCTTCACATATCTGCTTTTGCTCAGGAGGGATGTAGGTTGTTGTCTGTGTGGTTACAACATATTTCCAAAAGTACTATTGTGATTGCTACTCTATGAGAATATTGATAGTCCTTAAGGACCTAGAATCAGGGAGTAGGGGGATGTCAGCCCCAAGACTAAGGTATTCATAACTCCCTAAAAATGTCAATAATCTAAAACATTTTTATATTTATTTTTATATGAGTTTTTAGATTAGTGCCTTCTTTCTACTTTGTAAGAGATATAGTAAAGGAACACTCTTATAAATAGATACTCTCAAATTCTAATTTTTCAGATCAGATGAACTAGAGCTTATAACTAATTAATACTATTATCCAGGGAAAAAAAAAGAATCCAGAAATATAAAGTATGAAGAGAGGTAAAAGATGTGAAGTTATGTATCGCCTAAATCCAAAACATGCTGAATCCCTAACATGTCAAATAGAAAAACTTATGAAGAATATATCCAGACTGTTAGCATTATCTGGATTCGTGATTTAGGGTTTATGGCAATATTTGGTTTTGATTTTCATCTTTCCTGTTAGAATATTTTTACAGTAAAATATGTATGTGTTCCTCCTGAGTTAAAAAATGTTAAGTATAAATGTCTAGGAACATAATAGCAATTTTTATAGTTTCTGGTCTTACATTTAGATCTAAGTGTAAGACCAGAAACTATAAAAATCCTAGAGGAAAACATAGGCAAAACACTCTCTGGCATAAATCACAGCAGGATCCTCTATGATCCACCTCCCAGAATACTGGAAATAAAATAAACAAATGGGATCTATTTAAAATTAAAAGCTTCTGCACAACAAAGGAAACTATAAGCAAGGTGAAAAGACAGCCTTCTGAATGGGAGAAAACAATAGCAAATGAAGCAACTGACAAACAACTACTCTCAAAAATATACAAGCAACTTATGCAGCTCAATTCCAGAAAACTAAACAACCCAATCAAAAAATGGGCCAAAGAACTAAACAGACATTTCTCCAAAGCAGACATATGGATGGCTAACAAGCACATGAAAAGATGCTCAACATCACTCATTATCAGAGAAATGCAAATCAAGACCACAATGAGGTACCATTTCACACCAGTCAGAATGGCTGTGATCCAAAAGTCTACAAGCAAAAAATGCTGGAGAGGGTGTGGAGAAAAGGGAACCCTCTTACACTGTTGGTGGGCATGCAAACTAGTACAGCCACTATGGAGAACAGTGTGGAGATTCCTTAGAAAACTGGAAATAGAACTGCTTTATGACCCAGCAATCCCACTGCTGGGCATACACACCGAGGAAACCAGAATTGAAAAAGACACATGTACCCCAATGTTCATCGCAGGACTGTTTATAATAGCCAGGACATGGAAGCAACCTAGATGTCCATCAGTAGATGAATGGATAATAAAGCTGTGGTACATACACACAATGGAGTATTGTGTGAAGTCACTCAGCTGTGTCTGACTCTTTGCGACCCTGTGGACTGTGGCCCACCAGGCTCCTCTGTCCATGGGATTCTCCAGGCAAGAATACTGGAGTGGGTTGCCATCTCCTTCTCCAGGGGATCTTCCCAACCCAGGGATCGAACCCAGGTCTCCTGCTTTGCAGGCAGACGCTTTATCCTCTGAGCCACCAGGAAGCCTACTCGGCCATTAAAAAGAATACATTTGAATCAGTTCTAATGAGGTGGATGAAACTGGAGCCGATTATACAGAGTGAAGTAAGCCAGAAAGAAAAACACCAATACAGTATACTAACATATATATATGGAATTTAGAAAGATGGTAATGATAACCCTGTATGCAAGACAGCTAAAAGAGACACAGATGTACAGAACGGACTTTTTGACTCTGTGGGAGAGGGAGAGGGTGGGATGATTTGGGAGAATGGCATTGAAACATGTATACTATCAGGTAAGAAATGAATCACCAGTCTATGTTCCATACAGGATATAGGATGCTTGGGGCTGGTGCACGGGGATGATCCAGAGAGATGATATGGGGTAGAAGGGGGGTTCAGGATTGGGAACTCGTGTACACCCATGGCTGATTCATGTCAAAACCAATACAGTATTGTAAAGCAAAATAAAGTAAAACTGAAAAAAAAAAAAGAAAAGAAAAGGATAGTGATCAGGGCGGGCTTCCCTGGTAGCTCAGAGGTTAAAGTATCTGCCTGTAATGCAGGAGACCTGGGTTCGATCCCTGGGTTGGGAAGATCCCCTGGAGAAGGAAATGGCAACCCACTCCAGTATTCTTGCCTGGAGAATCCTGGTGGACTACAGTCCACGGGGTCACAAAGAGTCGGACACTACTGAGTGACTTCACTTTTCAGGGCACTTAGCATACTTTAATTTTACATGCTTTTGTGTTTAATTTCTTTATACAGCTAGACTATGTTCATTTTTGCAGCACTTGTTTTAATTCTTTTACTTGACAATGACAGCTCAAGGTTCTTCTCTTCCTTTTCTTCCTGGCCTTTTCTGTTTCCTTTCTGTTCACCTCTGTCAGCCTAGCCCTCCACTGTTACCTCTCTCATAGATTAGTAATGTCAGCTGATGCTCAAATGTAAGCTATCTCTTTAGAGTGTGGTCGAGAACAGTGGAGTAAGCTATTATCCTGTACAATTGTATTTGACACATCAGCCTTATGGAAAATATCCATGTCATTCATGAATTGGCTCATATTCTTGCTCCCAAGAAACTGACAATGAATGAAAGCTCTGTATTCCTCAGACCACCTTATATCTTATACCTTAATGAGGAAATATTGATAGGTGTTAACATAGTTTAGAGTACACAATATAAAAGAGTTTGCTTGTATATATTACATAGGTTTCAGCTTTTCCACATTTTTGGCTAAGATAAGATGTTTCTAGCATTTAGAATATGCTTTTAACAGAAATAAATATAGCTGCTTAATGTGTATTTATTCATTGGGAGATGACAACTCAACTGTGCAGCTTCCCACTTATCTTGAGTATAATCAGGAATTCTCACATCTAAGAAACATATCTGAGGAACTAGCATAAATGGAAGGAGAGAAAGTTTATCTTTCTTAATAATTAACAATTTAACAAGAATGTATTTTTGTATTTATCCTATGAAAATACATCCTGAATGCAAATAGAATCATAATTTTTGTTAGCAATTCTACTTGCTGCTTCTGTTCGAAAATAACTGTACAAATGAGCTCATCAAGAGACCATTCTTCATATTCAGATCTCGTTAAAACTGACACTTCAGAGAATTCTTCAACAAGCTATATAAAATCTCCCTTTCTTCTTCCTCCCCAACCCAAAATACTATGCCTTCCTAAAATTATGCTTGTCCAGCTCCCTGCCTGGTCTCTAATTGTTGTTCATAGTTTTCCCATGCTGATGAAACACAGACAACAGGTTTAAAAAAAAAAAATCAGTATCTCAAGTAGCCACTCTTTAAGCAACTAAATTTTAAGCTTCTAAACTCTAGATTACAAGCAGATTTTCTATTCTGATAATTACTAACTACAACATTAATTTATACTGCACACTGAGCAAGAATGTTGGTTCGTGGCATTTTCTAAATATTTTCTTATTGAGATATTTCTCATGAAGATCAAATCAATAATATGAGGGATATAAGTATGCATGAAAATACAGGAACAGAGGCAGTCGAATACTAATTTTTAAGAATAAACTAAAGTAGGGCTCAGAAACAATATTCATACAGAAAGGAACAGAAACTGAAGCAATGGAAAACACATGGGCTTGCTGTGCTGTAGGTATGAAATAGTCAGTTGCAGCTGAAAGTTCAGTTCCTGATAACAGAACTAGAGATGGTGCAACTGACGCAGGAAACTAACTCTAATCTTAACTGCTTGAACTCTGTGTCCAATCAGAGTATATATCAATGAGTGAAAAATTACACTTGATTTGACTTCAATTAAAATCTTAAAATTTTGATAGAATTATAGAGTCACCTGGAGTTGCAAGAAACAATGCCAAGAACACATGTATTATTTGCTTCAGTGAGAATGTCTTGCAAAATAGGAGTGTGATATCCCAACCAGGATATTGGAATTCATATGCAAAATACAAGGACTCCTCATGTTGTTCTTTTCTAGCCACACTAGGCAAGCACTGAGCTATTCTATCTCTACAATTTTGTCAGTTCAACAGATATTTGTTAAAAAAAAAAATGAAGAAATAGTATGATATCTAATATTTTACTTTTTCACACAGTATAATTCTCTGAAGACTCATCTAATTTGTTGTGCATATCAATACTTTATTCCTTTTTGATTGCAGACAAGTGTGTCAAGGCATGGATGTTAACCAGTTTGGTTAACCATTCAATCATTCATTGAAAGGAATCTGTATGATTTATAGTTTTTGGACACTAAATGCAGCTGCTAAAAACATCTGGGTTCAGGTTTAGTTACTAAACTTCCTGGAAACTCAGCTGTTAAAGAATCTGCCTGCAGTGCAGAAGACCCCAGTTTGATTCCTGGGTCAGGAAGATCCCTTAGAGAAGGAAACAGCTACCCTCTCCAGTATTCTGGCTTGGAGAATTCCATGGACAGAGGATCCTGGCAGGCTATAGTCCATGTGTTCACGAACAATTGGGCACAACTCAGCGACTTTAACATCACTATAGTTACTAATGTAATTCTTCATTTATTAGGGATAAGTATCATGGAATGCATTACTGCCTTTGGGGTCATTTAGTGTTTACATTCAAGAAACAGTCAGTCTTTTCCAGAAAGGACCTTTCATTTTCCTTTTCCACCAGCAGTATAGTTTGATGGTTTTGTTTATGTTTTTGTTTTTGTTTTTTTTTCCCATACCCTTGGTAACACTTGGTGTTTGCGCTTTTATTTCTTTATTTTTTTTTAAGCTTGAGCCACTCAGGTATATACTGCCATCTCATTGTGTTATTTTATGTTGCATTTCCCAAATAACTGATGTTGAAGATCTTTTGTGTGTTTATTTGTTATCGCTATATCATCTGTCAAAAATCTTTTCATGTATTTTGCCCATTTTGTAATCGGAACTTTTTTTCTTACTAAATTTTGATGCATTATTCACATAGTCTAGATACTAGTCTTTGTCAAAAATGTAGCTTGAAATATTTCCTCCAATTTTGTAGTTTTTTTAATTCAATTTATCAGTTTTTCCTCTTATATATTACACTTTGTTGCCCAATCTAAGACTCTTTTGCTAGCCCCAAATTTCAAATATTCCCCATTTTTGCATGAAAATGAAACAGTCTTTTATTTTGCATCTTGACCTAGGAACAACTTTGAGCAGTTTTTGTAAGGTGAGACTTAAGATTCTCTCTCTTTTTTTTTTTAACATCTGAGAGTACAACTCCTCCAGCTTCATTTTTTTTTTTTTTAAGACTATCTTTCCTCTGTTGAATTGCTTTCGCAGAGTGGGCATACTTCTTTCAGTTTATCTCCAACTTTTTATTTAATTCCATTGGTCTATATGTCTACCTCTCCATTAATTTCAAACAATCTCAATTATTATGGGCATACAATTTATCCTAAAGGAAATCAGTCCTGAATATTCATTGGAAGGACTGATGCTGAAGCTAAAACTCCAATACGTTGGCCACTGGATGCGAAGAACTGACTCAGTGGAAAAGAGCCTGATGTTGGGAAAGATTGATGATGGGAGAAAAGGATGACAGAGGATGAGATGGTTGGATGGCATCACTGATGCAATGGACCTGAGTTTGAGTAAACTCCGAGAGTTGGTGATGGACAGGGAGGCCTGGCATACTGCAGATCATGGGGTCACAAAGAGTTGGACAAAACCGAGCAACTGAACTAAACTGAACTCATGATTTGTCATGAATTTGCTTATACTTGTACGAGCTATTGTATGAGCTATTCTAGTGCTGTTTGTTGTTCCATATAATTTTGAAATAATCTTGTCTCAATCTATAAATTAAACTTGTGATTTTGAGAGCAATTTTTAAAATTTTATTACTTTGGAGAAAATTGGCAATTTTAGGATTGAATCTTCTCATTCATGAAAACAGTGTGCTTTTTATTTCATTACTGGACTTACCAATGTCATTCACAACATCAAATTCCTATACGTTTGTTATATTCACATCAAAGAATTTCATTAGCACATGCAATGATAATGTATTTAATTTTGGTGTACATTTGGTCATTGCTAGTGTTTCAAAATAAATTTTTTGTATATTGGTTATTCTGCTATCTGAAAGAACTTACCAATTAGTTATGCACATATATTACACTTTTTGATTTTCTATGTAAACAATCACATCATCTGAAAAGAGGGCCAGGTTTATTTTTTTTTCTTTTCAAAATTATGTGCCATTTATCTCCCCTATTACACTTTATTTAACTCTCTAGAATTTCCAGCACTATGTTGAATAAGTGAGCTGACAGTGTTAATATGTCAGATTATACTGATTTGCAGATATTTTACCAGTCTTGGACTTCTAAATCCACTTGATCATGATGAGTAATTCTTTTCATATGTTACTGAATTTTATTAGATAAATCTTGCCTAGGACTTTTGTGCTTATTTGATTACAAGTATCAGTCTGTATTATACCTTTTTGTATTGTCTTTATTTGACTTGAAACTTAGAACATAATATGGTCCTAAAATAAATTGGAAGTGTTTTCTCCTTTTATTTTCTGTAAGATAATATATGGAATTGATTCTAACTCATTGAACTTTTTTTTTTTTTGGATAGAATTCTTCAGTGGGATTATATGGGTCTGGGAATTTGTTTAGGGAGCTTGTTAATTATAAATTCAAATTCCTTAGTTAAAGGAAGTACTGCATTTCATCTATGTTGTCAAATTTAGATGTGTAAAGTTGTTGATAATGTTTCGTATTATATTTTTCCTGCTTATAATTTACACCTGATGTTGGTAATTTGTACTTTTGTCAGTCTTGGTAACAGTTTATCAGTTTCACTGTTCTTTCTGAGAACAAATGTTTTGCTTTGCTGGGTTTTCTAAATCTGTGTTCTCTTTTAAATTCCATTTATTTTTGCTACTTTATTTTCCTCCTTTTCTATTTTTATTTGTCTTTTTAATCTAGATTGTTGATGTGGAACCTGAGAATAACAGTGGAAGAACTTTCTGCTCGTCTAATATATATTTTTACATATGACCAATCCCAGAAGAATCTGGAATAAAATAGCAGAAAGAAAAGGAAATTTATGTGAGAAAACAGTTTCATGGTAGATATAACAAACTCTTATAAAAAGTTAAGTGAAAAAAGCAAATGTAAATTAGTGTAAATGAGTAAAATTATCTTAAAAGATCTTTAAAATATGCTATTTAAAAAGCATACCATCATATATAAGAATATAAAACATTGAAAATCAAAATATGTAAAATGAATTGAGATAAAATAGATTCTTTTAAAAATATGGACATTATTTGGTCTTGATATGATGTCATTAGCATGACAAATCACCTCAGTCGTTTACTTACTAAAAAATACTAATAATAACTTTATTCTAATCATGAGGGAAACATCATACAAATTCAAATAGAGGAAATCCTACCAAATCATTACACAGTAGACCCCCAAATTGTCAGGGTCATAGAAAACAATGGAAGCCTGAGAGACTGTCTGTCAAGAGGAGATACAGGAAATAAGGTGGCTAAATGTAGTTTAGTTCCTGGACGGGAGCATGGGGAAAAGAAAAAGATTAGTTAAAAGTAAGGAAACCTAAAAAAATATGAAAATTAGCTGATATGTCAATATTGGTTCTTTAATTGTAATAAAATTACCATACCTATTAGTGTACGATGCTAAATATAGAGTGAGCTTAGTATAGAATTTATGGGCACTCTTAAGATGCATGCAACATGCTTAGCAGGTATATCCTTACTGGTAGGTATAAAACATGATTTTAATATTGAAAAGTTACTTTTTAAAAACAGACAAAGAATATCTCATTGTAGTATCTTAAATTTCCAAAAAAATTATGAATATAGCTTGAGATGTCAGGGGAATATAACTAGCAATGTCCAAATTCCTAAAATTTTGGAAATGGAATACTGTAAATAAAAAGATAACAATGTAAATTAGAAAATATTTTAACTGAATGTATATTAATCTGTCATAAACTTTTTTTAAGATGTCATAAACTTTATAGAATTCAACTTAAGATATATTTATAGTGTAATTTACTCTCTGAAATGTGTATATTTGAAAGGAAAAAGACTCATTATCAATGATCTAATAAGCACATGAAGGAAAAAATGAAAATAATGATAAATTAAGAAAATGGAAAACAAATGAACAATAAAGAAATTAGCAAGCCAAATTCTGAGTTTTAGAAATATATTGAATGATGGAGTGGCAGTAAGAAAACAGATTACCGGCATCAGATTTTGTCTAGTGTCTCTTCATTTTAAACCAAAAACTTCCTTTAACCACCTTATTGAATCCTTCCTTTTGAAGCATCTGCCAACAGAAATCTTCATTGGTTTTTTTTTTTTTCATTCTTAGTGCTTTCAGCAGTTTGATAACTTCCTTCTTTGTTGTGGATCTCCCTGATTTTTATCCAACATGAAGTGTTTTAAATAGTCTTGTTTGTGTCAGTTCATGTTTAACATCAGATTTTGGATCCTTTGGCCTTTTCTACAAGGACTCTTTCTGTTTCTTTCTCTCAGTCTCATCCCTCTGGGATTCACATCATGTTCCTTGGTTCTCTTGATCGTTTCCCAGGGATCCCTTAGACTCTGTTCTCTGTTCAGTTTTTTTTTTTTTTTTCTTTCTGTACTACAAACTAAACAATCTCAATTATCCTATATTCAAGTTACTGATTATCTCATATGTCTATTTAAATTTGTTCAACTCTTTAGTGAAATTTTCATTTCAACTATTGTACTTTTTAATCCCAGAATTTCCATATGGTCCCTTTCTATAATTTTTATCTCTAGATGGATGTTCTCATTTTATACAAAAATTATTTTCCTGGTTTCCTTTGGTTATTTATTTATAGTTTCCTTTAGCTCTTTGAGAATGTTTAAGACAGTTGATGTGAAGTTTTTGCCTGGTAAGTAAAACTATCCCTGGTAAACTCAGGGATAGTTTTTATAAGATTTGTTCCCTTTCTTTTAAGAGGATATATTGCCATTATTCTTTGATTTTTTTTTGTTGTTGTTACTGTTGAAAACTGAACAGTTTCATATTATACTAATGCTAAGTCAGATTTTTGCCATTTTAACTAAAAAGTTGACAGTATTGGTTATAAGATAGAGACCACAGTTGAAGTCATTTAACTAGAATTATATTAAGAGATTACATTTAACAGCTGGTTCCATTTGCAATAACATGAATACATTTAAATGCCTACCATCAAAGCTAACAAATGATGTGCATGTTCTTTATCCCGAAATATAAAACAGTATTGGAATTTTACAAAATAAATACTTATATGGATACACCATCTTCTTAGATTCACATTAATCCCAATCACAACCAAATATTTGGTGTGATTAAACAAACCCTACCTTAAAACACACTCAAAAAAAGAAAAGAAGACCCAAATAGTCATATGTCTTCTGTATAATAAAACTAAGTAATTCTTGAAGTTTCCATAAAGAAGTCTGGGAATCAGGTTTCCTGGGTTTGACCATTTGATTTTACCTTTATTCATCCTATTAAACAAATGTTAATTATAAAGCTTAATTATAAAATAATTAAAACCTAATTATAAAATGAATCAGTGTGATATGAATACAATAATACATCAGTGAAAAACAAAACAGTGTTCAATAACAAACCAATAAACACATACAAACTCCCTTTAATTATAATCAAGGTGACATTGCAGTACAGTAGAGATAGGAGGGCTTTCTCAAAAAATGGTTCTTAGTGGATTATATATCCAGATGAGAAAACACAAACCTTGACTTCTGCATTTGTACTACATTTTTCATACTATGCTCTGAAAAGAGAAAGTTTTCATATTTATATATTACAATGTCAGTGTTAAATGTGCTTGTATGAGTAGCTGAAAAGAAAATGGGAAAACTTTTGCACTTTCTCTTAGTGCTTATCTGTAACTATTATCAATACGGACTAAAGAACAAGAGCAAGAATAATAAATAAATGAGTAAACAGGTCAATATTCAGAACTATAGCATTATGTTCACGTTCTCTTTCCTACACTGAGCTCCTAAAGAATGTACAAAGAAATATGTGAACACTCCTTTGGTATCTTATGAGTCGGATTTACCAACTTACTTAACTTTTGAGACTGTTAAGGTTAACTTCGCTTTTACAGCTATACTGAGAGTACTATTACAAAGAGCTTAAAGAAGTACCAATCATTCTCTGCCCAATATCATTTAACTTTAGCTGTGCATATTCAGAATTAACCAGTGAAGCCTAGAAGAAGGGGACATTCTTGACTCCTAAATTTATATAGTTCCTTCTCCCTTTTATATTATTTTTGTGGTACATTCCACTGTCTTCCTTATGTGGTTCTATATGATAGAAAAAGGAAGCTATTTTTTCAGGAAAAATCTAGAGGAGGGATAGTTTTTCCATGTCATCTGATTGTGTTATTTTGTCGGCTTATGTGTCCACAGGCATCTTATTTAAGTTGATTTTGAAATGTGTGAAAAACATTAAAGAAAATAATCTCTCTCTTCCTCATGACCTGGCTTGATTTCCAACTATCACTTCTTCAGAATAGAACATATAAAAATATTCTACTAACATCTCTTCTATTTAATTCCAGTAAATTTTATGAAGCAATGGAATGTATGATTTAGTCCTCTCTGTCTTAATGAAAAGGTATCAAATATCTAATTGATTTTGCAGAAATTCATTGGCACTTGTTAGGCATTGATAACATTCTCTCCTGCCTCCTCAAGCTGAAGCACATTTTAAAATGCTTTTCCTGTTTAGTCATTGACAGCGGAATTTATAATTTCGTGGGAAAGAAGGAGAATAAACTCTATAAATCTGTACTCACTTGGATGAACAGTTACGATAATGAAACAGATAATATATTTTAATGCAGTCATTTTAGCTTCAGTTCAATTCAGTTGCTCAGTTGTGTACGCTCTTTGCAACTCCATGGACTGCAGCACACCAGGCCTCCCTGTCCATCACCAGCTCCCGGAGTTTACTCACACTTAATGTCCATTGAGTCAGTGATGCCATCCTATCATCTCATCCTCTGTCATCCCCTTCTCCTCCTGCTTTCAATCTTTCCCAGCATAAGGGTCTTTTCCAATAAGTCTGTTTTTCGCATCACATGGCCAAAGGATTGGAGTTTCAGCATCAGTCCTTCCAATGAGTATTCAAGACTGATTTCCTTTAGGATTGACTGGGTGGATCTCCTTATAGTCCAAGGGACTCACAAGACTTTTCTCCAACACCACAATTCAAAAGCATCAGTTTTTCAGAGCTCAGCTTTCTTCGTAGTCCACCTCTCACATCCATACATGACTACTGGAAAAGCCATAGCTTTGATTAGATGGACCTTTGCTGGCAAAGTAATGTCTGCTTTTTAACATGCTGTCTAGGTTGATCATAGTTTTTCTTCCAAGGAGCAAGCATCTTTTAATTTCATGGCTTCAGTCCTCATCTGCAGTGATTTTGGAGCTCCCCCAAAATAATTTAATCAGGTTGTAATATTGATTACTCCTTTGGTTTTAACAATGTCACAAATGTACATACAATATGTTGGCCAAAATTCAGGAAAGTTAATTTCTTATAAATAAAAGCTCTAAAGCTTTGATGGACAAAATATTTAAATTTGAAGATGAGTTTTGTTTTTATATCATTAATATCATGATTTTAAACACTATTGTCACAGAAATTTAGAAATGTCACCCTTGACTATTTCAGTCATAGAAAATCATATTTGTTCCAATTTTTAAAATAAATGTTAAAATAATTTGCAATTTTAATTTGGTTATGCTATTCAGCAATAACAGAGCAGCACTTAATTCAGGAATATAGAGTTCATAGCTGTCACAAATTGCTTATATTTTATGCAACAGTCCAAGATTCTGTGTGGCAATCTGTGGAATGTGTTAGCATATCATCTGGATTTAATGTTGAAGGGACTTTATTTCCTTTCTTTTGAAACACCCACTGTTGGCAAGCTTTAAAGAATGTAAATACATTATGCACATATGTATTTCCATTGCCATAGGTGTGATGTAAAAATTCAAATAACTGAATAAAATTTTCAACACCACACTAAAGTTAGCATATTGCTAGTAGAGGAGGGAGAGGGTACTTGAGCTACCCTCGAGTGATACCAAAGTGATACCTGATCTACCAGTAAGGTGCAAGTTTCCCCCAAACACAGTTTCTTATGAATAAAAATTATGTGAACTGATGCTTAGGAAAGGTAAGTGAGCTAATTTCCTGTCACTAGAGAGAATGATCACCTCAATTCAAGAGAGGTAATATTAAACTGTGGTCCAAATAAAGATCAAGCAAAGGTTCATGGAACATTTCCTTTAACGTACCCAGGGAAATTTCTGCTTGTTAAGCATCCAATATCCTTTTTTAAAACTGTTTTTAAATATAAAAAAGGGATGATATGTATCTTAATCCTTGCTTTGATGACAAAAAAAAAATGTGTGCACATTTCATCTTTCTAGAATTAAAGCAATGTTGAGGTTAGCTACTCATGTTTTTCTTTATTACACTCTTTTATGAGCAGTAGCATGCATTATTGCTTATGGAGCTAATGATCACAAAGTCATTTTGAGGAATTTTAAAACACAGAATGAAACCCATTAGAGCTCAGTAGCTGTTCATTTTACACAACAATATAAGTACTGATGTTCCTAAGCACAGACTGTACAACATAGCACACAAGCATATCATCCAGCCAGAGAAATAAATGCATAATTATACTACCGAATTGTATTTTTTGTCTCTTCTTGAGTTTAGAGTTTGTGCAGTCCCTTTATATAATGAGTAGTTATTGAGTCATTAGAAAGATGCAATAAAATAATATCTTGATAAGACTTACTATTTTTACTTTGTTTATATAGTGATTAAGCAGATTAGAAATGCCTTCAAGAGCAGTCTGCTAAATCAATGATTGATTCCATATTAGGGGCTTTGTGCTGGGTAATGGCGCTTCTCCTCTTTAAACCCTGCCACAGGAAGGAGTCTTCAGTTTAGGCACGTTTGGGACCAGTGAAGTGCTGCAGCTAACAGCTCATACTTTTTCTCCGGGGCCAGTTGGCCTGTTACACATGAATCAGCAACTTACAGCAACATGTTCCACTTGTGACCTAAAAGCAGATTTTAAATGACTCATTTTTCTTTATTATATTCCTTGAGATGAAAAAAATTAGTGGCTGAATTATTTTGGTTTTCTTACATTTACTTTTATGTTAAAATCCTGTTCTTGAATTTAGCACGTTAGAAAAATGTGTGCCTTGGTTATATTAAGCCTCAAAATAACAAATATTGCCAATCCTAGTCTAATTTAAAGTGTTCATGTTTAATTTAGTATATATTAGATTCTTTCAGACCTTTTATACCAGCCATCTGAGCTATGCTTTCTGGAATTTATTTAATATCTCTTATTTGAAATGTTAAATTTAGCACCTGTAAAAATACAATAAAAGGAGGCATTTGAGTAAGTAATAGATATCATTAGTATTTATTTAACCATCTCTTCTAAATAGTAAACCTCAAGCACTTGGTGAAATATGTCGTTTAGATGACTTGAGGTTCATACCCCTTGGTTCAGTGTCACTGAAAGATATTTATTTTCAGGTTTTGCAGAACAGTTTATGGTGTCAGTGATGCTACATATACTGAACAATTAAATCACTTTCTGGTGTTTGATGGGAATATAGTATCTGTTGACTTCTGAACTGTAAAAACAAATTAGAAAGAGAATTACCTAATGACTATCGATGCTTAATCCATATGCTAATTAAATGAAGGAAGCAAGAACTGATACATATTTTATAACAGTTTTTCTATATTTTTAGAACTATGGAGAATAAGTGAAGCACACAGATAATGGAATTCATATGTGAACATTTCATGGTATATGATGTAATTGATTTATGATTTTTGTAGTATTTTTTATATTTATATCAAATCAGTCTTTAAATTTTAAAATGTCATGCATTTTTAACATAAAATATTTTATAACATTGATTACTTATAGGCTCTGCAGTAATTTTCAAATTAGAAACTGATAGAAATATTTTCTCATAGGAATTTAGGATTTAAATTGATAAATGTAAGTAATACATATATATTATTACTAACTTGACATATTTGATCAGAATCAAGAATAATTAACTATAAAGATCAGTAGTCAGATACCTTTGTCTTTATTTCATTCAGTATAAAGTAACATCTGTTATAAAAATGCATCATCAGTTCAGTTCAGCTCAGTCACTCAATGTGTCCGACTCTTTGCGACCCTATGAATTGCAGTACGCCACGCCTCCCTGTCGATCACCATCTCCCAGAGTTCACTCAGATTCATGTCCATCGAGTCAGTGATCACATCCAGCCATCTCATCCTCTGTCGTCCCCTTCTCCTCCTGGCCCCAATTCCTCCCAGAATCAAAGTCTTTTCAAATGAGTCAGCTCTTTGAATCAGGTGGCCAAAGTACTGGAGTTTCAGCTTTAGCATCATTCCTTCCAAAGAAATCCCGGGGTTGATCTCCTTCAGAATGAACTGGTTGGATCTCCTTGCAGTCCAAGGGACTCTCAAGAGTCTTCTCCAGCACCACAGTCCAAAAGCATCAATTCTTCAGTGCTCAGCCTTCTTCACAGTCCAACTCTCACATCCATACATGACCACAGGAAAAACCATAGCCTTGACTAGATGGACCTTAGTCGGCAAAGTAATGTCTTTGCTTTTGAACATGCTATCAAGGTTGGTCATAACTTTTTTTCAAGGAGTAAGCATCTTTTCATTTCATGGCTACATTCACCATCTCCAGTGATTTTGGAGCCCAAAAAATAAAGTCTGACACTGTTTCCACTGTTTCCCCATCTATTTCCCATGGAGTGATAGGACCAGATGCCATGATCTTCGTTTTCTGAATGTTGAGCTTTAAGCCAACGTTTTTACTTTCCTTTTTCACTTTCATCAAGAGGCTTTTTAGTTCTTCACTTTCTGCCATAAGGGTGGTGTCATCTGCATATCTGAGGTTATTGATATTTCTCCTGGCAATCTTGATTCCAACTTGTATTTCTTCCAGTCCAGCATTTCTCATGATGTATTCTGCATATAAGTTAAATAAGCAGGGTGACAATATACAGCCTTGAGGTACTCCTTTTCCTATTTGGAACCAATCTGTTGTTCCATGTCCAGTTCTAACTGTTGCTTCCTGACCTGTATACAGATTTCTCAAGAGTCAGGTCAGGTGGTCTGGTATTCCCATCTCTTTCAGAATTTTCCACAGTTTATTGTGATCCACACAAAGATTTTGGCATAGTCAATAAAGCAGAAATAGATGTTTTCTGGAACTCTCTTGCTTTTCCCATGATCCAGAGGATGTTGGCAATTTGATCTCTGGTTCCTGTGCCTTTTCTAAAACCAGCTTGATCATCTGGAAGTTCACAATTCACATATTGCTGAAACCTGGCTTGGAGAATTGTAAGCATTACTTTATTAGCGTGTGAGATGAATTCAATTGTGCGATAGTTTGAGCATTCTTTTGCACTGCCATTCTTTGGGATTGGGATGAAAACCGACCTTTTCCAGGCCTGTGGCCACTGCTGAGTTTTCCAAATTTGCTGATATATTGAGTGCAGCACTTTCACAGCATCATCTTTCAGGATTTGAAATAGCCACTAGCTTTGTTTGTAGTGATGCTTTCTAAGGCCCACTTGACTTCACATTCCAGGATGTCTGGCTCTAGATGAGTGATCACACCGTCGTGATTATCTGGGTCATGAAGCTCTTTTTTGTACAGTTCTTCTGTGTATTCTTGCCACCTCTTCTTAGTATCTTCTGCTTCTGTTAGGTCCATACCATTTCTGTCCTTTATAGAGCCCATCTTTGCATGAAATGTTCCCTTGGTATCTCTAATTTTCTTGAAGAGATCTCTAGTCTTTCACATTCTGTTTTTTTCCTCTATTTCTTTGCATTGATCACTGAAGAAGGCTTTCTTATTTTAGGTGCTACATATTAGAAAAGCAAATCTACTCATCAAAGTAGGGTATGATGATTTCTCACTTCAGTGGTAAGGTCAGTCTCTATTTCAGAGGAAAGCAAATGTAGAAAAATGAATATCTGTGAGTCAAACAAATTAACGAGAGTATTTTAAGATATATTCTAAATTTAACAAAGAAGTTGAACTTGTGGGCTCATTTTTATCGGGGCAGGGGAGTCATGTTTTTATCATGTCTCTGACATAAAATGAAAAGTAAAGGTCGCTAGAATGATGGGGAGAGAACCCTATTTTTTCTTCTTTCCCCCTTGGATCTTTAATTGTTTGTGTGTGATCAGTCTCTTCTGAAGGAGATCAACCCTGGGATTTCTTTGGAAGGAATGACGCTAAAGCTGAAACTTCAATACTTTGGCCACCTCATGCGAAGAGTTAACTCATTGGAAAAGATTCTGATGCTGGGAAGGATTGGGGGTAGGAGGAGAAGGGGACGACCGAGGATGAGATAGCTGGATAGCATCACGGACTCAATGGACGTGAGTCTCAGTGAACTCCGAGAGATGGTGGTGAACAGGGAGGCCTGGCGTGCTACGATTCATGGGGTCACAAAGAGTTGGACATGACTGAGCTACCGAACTGAACTGAATTGATCAGTCTCTATTCATTTTCCTTGTATCTGATTTTCGTTTGTCTACACAGTATTTCTAGATATCTTTAGAACTCTATTCTAAAATAAGACCAGTTTAAATGTTTTTCTTATTTCCTTCCCAGAAATGAAGTGTGTTTTGCACTTCATCATTCGTTCCTTCTGAGATTCTTTCCCCCTTTGAATTTTTGACTGCCCATTTCTTTACCTCCCTAATTCCCCTTTAAGGTCATCTTGTCTGTTTTTGTTTTTCCTCTTCTTAATTGTTTTATTTGCTCTTATCACTTCAACAATAGTTTGTACTGAAAGTGGATAAACCTCCATTTCATTCTCAGGGCCTTCTTTCCTTATTTTTCAAAATCTCTATTCAGATACTCAACTATCTTATATTTAATACAAAGGAAAATAAATACTTCCATCCTTTGGAGCTTGGCCAGTTTTCTAAGCTGGAGTACATGGAGTAATGATCAGTTCACTCTTCTCTATCACCACTTCAATATATTTATAGTGGATTCCATTTCATGATGTTTTAAATCCCTAATATAATGTATTAGTATTAACATCCTGACATTCCTCCACCTAGACCAATATAAACAAAGTCATAAGAATGTTACTATTTCTTCATCAGAATTCATTTTCCCTATGCCAGATTTCAGGTATCTTCTATATTTTCCATCTTCCACTCTCTTCCTTCAATTCATTTTCAAGAATCTGCTGTGATAGCCTCCACATCACTCTGCCTTTTCTTCTTTTAAACCCATTCATTTAAATATTACTTCAATATACATATTCATTTTCTAGAATTAATAGAAATTGAGGGTGTCTGGTGGTTTGGCTGGCTCTGACTCCTCCTCCATGGATGAGTCTAAGTTTCCTCCATGAGCTTGTTGGTGTTAACTATTTACTGAACAGAATATTTGAAATGTAATATATTTATATGGATACTTTGAGGAAAACAGTAAAATTATTTTCATTCAAAGAGGATTTCTGTTGGCTTCTATAAGGCTTCTGGTGCCTTTTTCAGTTAAAGATCACGTTAAGCCATTTTCAAGATCTGAATTTTGGGGTATCATCTAGGGAACCTGGGCTTTCCTGGGGGCTCAGTGGTAAAGAATGTGAGACTTGGGTTTGATCCCTGGGTCAGGAAGATCACCTGGAAAAGGAAATGACAACCGGCTCCAATGTTTTTACCTGGGAAACCGCATGGGCAGAGGAGCCTGGCGGGTTACAGACCATGGGGTCCCAAAGAGTCGGACATGACTGAGTGACTGAACAATCACAGAATTGGAACTGGGCTATGATTTTGCATGAGCTGTTTTACCCTGAAGTTGCTGCATTTGATCTTGTGTGTCTGAGGGAAAGGGTCTCGTCTTTAATACATCCCTTTGGCTGTAAGCTGAGTTTTGATATTTTTTTGTCCTAGAACTCCTAGTAAAGAAGGTTTTAATATGTAGAGAAGAGAAACGCCCTCATGATAAGAATGGCTCTCATGCTTATCTGCATCTGGATTTTTGTTTCACTAAATATTTAGACTTGACTTTTGATGCTTCTATGATTTAAGAAAAGATAAACACACTTTATCATTTTGTAGTATGTTCAGCAGGAAGATTCAAAACGAATAATTTAACTCACAGGAAACAGCAAACTGCTCATACTGCTATAGTGCTCTGTTTCTGTATTTATACTCTTTATACAACATCAATTATTTAAGAGCAAAGGTTTTGTCCTTTTTCATACCTGCTCATGCCACTGAACCCCAGATGAATCCTATTGGACAATAGATTATCATCTCCATAGCTCGTTAAATGGACTTTGGAATCAAATACCACAAGGGCGTTAGATTTGCTGTGACGTATACTGCATGCTGGCTTCCCCAGTGGCTCAGAGGTTAGAGCCTCTGCCTGCAATGCGGGAGACCTGGGTTTGATCCCTGGGTCAGGAAGTTCCTCTGGAGAAGGAAATGGCAACCCACTCCAGTATTCTTGCCTGGAGAATCCCAAGGACGGAGGAGCCCGGTGGGCTACAGTTTAAGGGGGTCGCAAAGAGTCGGATACGACTGAGTCGCTTCACTTCACTTCACATACTGCATGCTAGGGCTTCCCTGGTGGCTCAGAGGTTAAAGCATCTGCCTCCAACGTGGGAAACACAGGTTCGATCCCTGGGTCAGGAAGATCACCTGGAGAAGGAAATGGCAACCCACTCCAGTATTCTTGCCTGGAGAATCCCATGGACAGAGGAGCTTGGTAGGCTACAGTCCATGGGGTCTCAAAGAGTCGGACATGACTGAGTGACTTCACATCCTGCATGCTGTATTGGATATAATACTTAACCTAAAAGTCTCATCTTACTCATCTGTAAAATGGTATAATAGTGACAATCTATAGGAAAATGAGAGTCTACAAGTGGTTATTATTACTGAGTATGAAACACAGTGATAATATTCATTGAAGATTTATAATGCTCCAAAGATCATGCTAAATGTTTTGTTTGCTTTATCAAATTTAATTAGACCCAACCCTTAAGGTAGGTATAATTTTGCTCCCATTTTAGGTGTTAGGAATTTAAGTCTAAACACAATTTATTTGCCCAAGTTGCCATGGCTAGAAGGAAGCAAAACATGGAGCAACCAGATAGGCCTCATTCATAATCAGTACTTTGAACCAGACTCAGGATGTAATGAAAGGCATTATTTATATTGGTATATATGTATAACTTTATAGTTATTTTGAGTACTGATTTTTTTTCATAATATCTGCAATGCTTTGGAAAATAATTCACAATATGCATTTAAAACTAAGTATTTCTAGTCCAAAATATTTTACCTGTTTAATGAATAATATCTGGTAACAAGAACATTCCTGAATATATTTTTCACTTTCATATCTTCATTTCTAACATATATCTCTTCATTCTTTGAATTCAGCAGTGTTTCATGGTATCTCCCAAGCTTATTTCTTTGCAGTCATTCCCTGGTGATCTCATTTACTAAATGTGCTCCTTAGCAGTTTTCATATTCCTAAAATTAAAAAGGAATTGCAATGCATATTTTAGATGTATTTGTATATAAATCATAGAAATTGTCAGTTTATTTTTAAGCTTTCTACCCTAAATCAACTTTCTCTGCTATGGAATAACCACCAGATAATGAACATCATTAAAACAAATAGGGAGAATTCATATGTGTAGATGACTAATATGAGAAATTGTCTAAAAGAACATATAAATTTTTCTGCTCTAGGGAGGAAAAAAAACAATAACATTATTTAAGACCATCATTGGAGCAAAGAAGAATCTGAATCTGGATTACCATATAATGTAACAAATTTTTGTTTATAGAACTATTTAAAAGTAACATTTTCTAACTGAAAATTTCATATTTTCAAAATAGCTTCTACATAGATGGAGAAGCTAATCAATAACGGACTGTAGCTCAGGTTTGCATACATGATTATTTTACCCAAATCTAGTAAAATCACATTTAATATATTTAATAATGTATTCAGAAAAGCATTGATGGAAAAGTGAGATATATCACCCTAGTAATGAGAATATTAAATTTCCCATTGCAGGGGGGATTAAATTTCCCATTGCAAGAAAGATGTACAGTAAGAGGAAGTATTGCAGAAACCCTGGATATCTTCAGTTGTCATAAGGAGGAGTGACAAAAGGGACCACAATTGAAAAGGCGTCTTAAAGTACTGTCAAGCAAGACTGCCTCAGACGTCTTATCTTCCAGATCACATTCACAGATCATGTACTGACCACCAATCTGAAGCTGGGAAATTAGTCTTGAAAGAAGACTGTGCTTTGTTAGGCGGGTCTGAGGCTTCCAATTAGAGGCACTTGCAACAGAGCTGAACATTGGCACTGCTAATGTAGCTGAGAGTAGAGTTAGCATAACATCATGATTGTTCAGCCTAAACACACAGAGGAAGTTGCTAGTAGATACATCCATCCCTCAAAAGAAGTAAAGTTTTTAGTATCATTATACATTAAAAGGGACATTAAGTTACTGCTTTAATCAAAACATCAAGCAAACGATCAAGAATCTCAAGGTAAATGATTAAAAAAAAATCAACACTAAAAGTAAATGCATGTCATAATAAAACAGCTTGCATACAGGAGACACGTAATTCAGAACAGAAGAAAACTTTGCGAATCTACAACTTGATGTATTGTGATATCCAAGAAGATTCAGTTCAGTTCACTCGCTCAGTCGTGTCCAACTCTTTGCGACCCCATGAATCACAGCATGCTATCACCAACTCCCAGAGTTCACTCAGGCTCACCTCCATTGAGTCTGTGATGCCATCCAGCCATCTCATCCTCTGTCATCCCCTTCTCCTCCTGCCCCCAATCCCTCCCAGATTCAAAGTCTTTTCTAATGAATCAACTCTTCACATGAGTTGGCCAAAGTACTGGAGTTTCAGCTGTAGAATCATTCCTTCCAAAGAAATCCAGGGCTGATCTCCTTCAGAATGGACTGGTTGGATCTTCTTGCAGTCCAAGGGACTCTCAAGAGTCTTCTCCAGCACCACAGTTCAAAAGCATCAATTCTTCAGTGCTCAGCCTTCTTCACAGTCCAACTCTCACATCAGCCCCTGTAAAAGTGGCTGCTCTGATAAGTTTACTAGACAGATGGTAAAACAATAAATATCTCAGAATATAGAGAAAATAAACACTTATGGAGTTAAGGGCTATGAGGAAGATGAGAGATTTGAATTAGCAATCATATATATGCTATATTAAATCCACATAGACCACAGTGTATTTCATAAGGATACCAAATTTGAAGACATGAAGAAACAAAGGAAAATAAAATAACACATCCCAGACAAAAAATTTTAAAAAGTCAATTATGTTATTGTGAGGGAGAATTATTAAACACACAGCTCTTGGGATATAGCTATTTTTGAGACATTTCTGGATCAGTTCAGTTCAGTCACTCAGTTGTGTCCAACTCTTTGCAACCCCATGAATTGCAGCACACCAGGCCTCCCTGTTCATCACCAACTCCTGGAGTTCACTCAAGCTCACATCCATCGAGTCAGTGATGCCATCCAGCCATCTCATCCTCTGTCGTTCCCTTCTCTTCCTGCCCCCAATCCCTCCCAGCATCAGAGTCTTTCCAATGAGTCAACTCTTCACTTGTGGTGGCCAAAGTACTGGAGTTTCAGCTTTAGGATCATTCCTTCCAAAGAACAGCCAGGACTGATTTCCATCAGAATGGACTGGCTGGATCTCCTTGCAGTTCAAGGGAGTCTCATGACATTTCTAGATAACAAATTTAAATAAAAACTAAAATTTCTTTGGAGTATAGTTTGCTGCAATTAAGATCAAAATAATATCAGCATCACTGATACTGGAACACAATAAAAGCAAGCCTTCACATAGCAGGGATAGTGTCAGTATCCACCCATGGATACCACACAGAATTTAGAGGTTCATGGGTTAAGGACCAAAAGGAAAAACTAAAGGAATAGTCCAAAATTGATGTGTGAAGCAACTTTAAGAAAAGTACACAGTAAGAGTTGTGTGGTTCAGTTGCGCTGTTGTGTCTGACTCTTGGCAGCCCTATGGACTTCTGCCTGCCAGGCTTCTCTGCCCATGGAACTTTCCAGGCAAGAATACTAGAGCAGGATGCCTTTTCCTACTCCAGCGGATCTTCTCAACTCAGGGATCAAACCCATGTCTCTCGAATCTCCTGTATTGGTAGGGGGATTCTTTACCCTTGCACTACCTGAGAAGCCCGGATTAAAAGATGCACTAGTAAATCTCCCTGAAGGCCTGATTACCCCGTTGCTGAACAATGGTTTCCATTTGAATTTGATATCTGCCATTTTATCTCAACCCTTGGGAGAGTTTTGTATCACTTTTCACTTTCACGCATTGGAGAAGGAAATGGCAGCCCACTCCAGTGTCCTTGCCTGGAGAAACCCAGGGACAGAGGAGCCTGGTGGGCTGCCGTCTATGGGATCGCACAGAGTTGGACACAACTGAAGTGACTTAGCAGCAGCAGCAGCAACTGTAATATGATTATTCTGAAAGAAGAAGATACCACATTAAGGTTGAGAGGGTGAACACAGACAGGAGTATTTAGAAAGCCTATACTGATGATTTGGAAGGCAAGGTACCTGATGGTTTCTGTACTTTACCCCCCCCATTTCTTGATTAAGTAGAAGCATCTGTGCATGCAGAACCACGGGTTATTTTGTTTACTGACTGCTAGTGACTGCACTGGACAAATCCATTATGTGCAACAACCTAACACAGGCTAGGTTTACATTTTCTATAGAAAAGAAAACCACAAACAATTTTCTGGTAAGTCTGTTCAACATAATTCGTGATTCAACAACATTGATGTCATCAACAAAATCAGCAAAAGTCAGACGTTGACCCCTGCTTTTCTTTTCAATGATACAAATGACTCTTGGGGTGGCAGTGAGTGTCCCCTTGCTCGTGTCAGTGTGCTCAGTTCTTGGATCAGTGAAGCTGATGTGTTCCACTGAAGTGTGTTTTCACTGCATGACCACACTGTGGGCCCCAACCTCAAGTATCAAATATGTGTTTTGTGAAAGTTTATGCAGTTACTAATGATTGTTCCATATATTCTGGCAAAATGAAGCAGCAAAGAAGGCTTCCATCCTGAAACGTGCTTTACTTTGAGGTGCTGATAAGAGGAATAAGAGTACATGTAGATCAGTGAATTATTCTCATTTATATAAACATGAAAGCATAGGATGCTAACCAAATTGATTTCGGGGAGAGCAGTCACTCTGGTTTGATTAGGCGAAGTCAAACTCCACAATAAAGAATTCGTAAGTATGAAGGGACAGAGCATCCTCATAAACTGTTACACATCCTAAAGTTGACCTGCTTGGGGGTTATAAAGATAAATTAAAAAGTGTAAGTCTGATTTATGTCAGTTATGGAATGATAGGAAAAGGAGTACGTCAAGGCTGTGTATTGTCACCCTGCTTATTTAACATATAGGCAGAGTACATCATGAGAAATGCTGGCCTGGAAAAAGCACAAGCTGGAATCAAGATTGCTGGGAGAAATATCAATAACCTCAGATATGCAGATGACACCACCTTATGGCAGAAAGTGAAGAGGAGCTAAAAGCCTCTTGATAAGAGTGAAAGAGGAGAGTGAAAAAGTTGGCTTAAAGCTCAACATTCAGAAAACGAAGATCATGGCATCTAGTCCCATCACTTCATGGGAAATAGATGGGGAAACAGTGGAAACAGTATCAGACTTTATTTTGGGGGCTCCAAAATCACTGCAGATGGTGATTGCAGCCATGAAATTAAAAGATGCTTACTCCTTGGAAGAAAAGTTATGACCAACCTAGACAGCATATTGAAAAGCAGAGACTTTGCCAAAAAGGTCCATCTAGTCAAGGCTATGGCTTTTCCTGTGGTCATGTATGGATGTGAGAGTTGGACTGTGAAGAAAGCTGAGCGCCCAAGAATTAATGCTTTTGAACTGTGGTGTTAGGAAGACTCTTGAGAGTCCCTTGGACTGCAAGGAGATCCAATCAGTCCATTCTGAAGGAGATCAGTCCTGGGTGTTCTCTGGAAGGAATGAACCTAAAGGTGAAACTCCAGTACTTTGGCCACCTCATATGAAGAGTTGACTCATTGGAAAAGACTCTGATGCTGGGAGGGATTGGGGGCAGGAGGAGAAGGGGACGACAGAGGAAGAGATGGCTGGATGGGATCACTGACTCGATGGACATGAGTCTGAGTGAACTCTGGGAGTTGGCGATGGACAGGGAAGCCTGGCGTGCTGCAATTCATGGGGTTGCTAAGAGTCAGACACAACTGAGCAACTGAACTGAAGTAAGATCTTAACAATATTAATTTTTCCAATTAATGAACATGGGCTTTTGTAGTTTTCATTGTACAAACTCTTTGCCTCCCTTGCTCAATTTTTAAGTATTGTATTTCCTTTGATGTTGTAAAATGAATTATTTCTTTATTTTTAAGGTTGTTCATAGTATATAAAAATGCACCATAACGTTGAGTGCTAACTTTGTATCCCACTACTTTTGTAGATGTACGGTTTCTCACATGTTTACTAGACTTTTTAGGATTTTCTCCTCATGAGATCATGCTATCTATGAACAGAGATAATTCTACTACTACTTTTCAATCTGAATGCATTTTCTTCTTCTTCTTGTCTGCCTAATAGTTCTGGCTAGAAGATCCAGCACCATGTTCAGTAGAAATGATAAAAGCAGGCACTCTTGCCTTGTTCTTGAGCTTAGAGTGACAATTTTCAGTCTTTCACAACTGAGTGTGACAGAATTAAAACACTGTGGACCTGGCAAAAGACAGATTTTAGGTCGGTGCAAAAGTAATTGCAGTTTTCACATTGTGGAAATTTTCCATTTGATATTAGAATACATTCTAAATAAATGTGGTCATGTTACACATTTTCATGCACATTTCTCGCTTTATGTTTCATTGCTAATGACATTACTTGCTGTTTATATTTATCTTAGAACATGGAAATGCTGTTAGACAAAAAGCAAGTTTCAGTAATTTTCTTATTTGAGTGCAAAATGGGTTGTAAAGCAGAAGAGACAACTCACAACGTAACACATTTGGTCCAAAACATCATTTTGAGGTATCATCTTCTCTTATTCTATGCAACAACAAGGAACCAGTTCTTGATTGGATTGTGACATGTGATGAAAAGGGGATTAATAAGCGCCAATGCACTTCCCACAGCCAAACTTGCACTGTGAAAAGATCATGTTCCCTGTTTGAAGTTATGCTGCAAGTCTGATCCACCACAGCCTTCCGAATCCTGTGAAACCACTGCATTTGAGAAGTAGGTTCAGCAAATTGATAAGATTTACTGGAAACTGCAACACTTGCAGCCAGCTTTGGTCAACAGAAAGGGCCCAATTCTTCTCTGTGTCAACACCCAACTGCACATTTCACAACCAGTGCTTCAAAAGTTGAATGAATTGGGCTACAAAGTGGTGTCTCATCTCCATAATCAGCTGACCTCTCACCAGCCAACTGGTACTTCTTCAAACATCTCAACCAATTCTTTGCAAGGAAAGGCTTCCACAACCGACAGGATGCAGAAAATGCTTTCCAAGAGTTTGTTGAACCCCAAAGCACAGATGTTTATGCTACATGAATAAGCAAACATTTCTCATTGGCAAAGTGTGTTGATTGCAATTATTCCTATTTTGATTAATAAAGATGTAGTTAAGCCTTGTTATAATGATTTAAAATTCAGGGTCAGAAACTATAATTACTTTTGCACCAACCTAGGTCCCAGAGAGTTGGACATGACTGAGCGACTGAACTGAAGTGAACTGAGACCAGTAGAAATAAATGCAGAGCCCAGAAGTAAATGATTACATATATTATTAAATGATTTTAGACAAAGGTGCCAAAGTGGATAAAGGACAATTTTTTAAAAAATATATTATTGGGAAAACTAGATATCCACATGCAAAAAAAAAAAAAAAACCTTATTAGCACTAAAATTCAAAAATTAACTCAAAATAGACAAAAGACATGAATATATAGCTAACACTGTATGACTCCTAAAATGCTGGTAAATCCTCATGATAGGAATTCACAAGAGTTTCAGTTCTTTAATCATGAAACATCCATAATTTAATTAAAATTTCACACATCGGCATCAATCACATTAATCAAAGTAAAGTGATTTGCAAGAGGACAGTATATATTGTAAGACTGATAGAAATTGGTAAATATTTTCCCCAGTTCCTTTGGTCAAATGCTTGCACTTAAGGGTATGCCAAAAGATATTTTTCAAACATTTTAGTATATATTTTGGAGATACAGCTGTTGTTTGTAAATAAAACTTTGCAAGAGAAAACACCAATACAGTATACTAACACATACATATGGAATTTAGAAAGATGGTAATGATAACCCTGTATGCGAGACAGCAAAAGAGACACAGATGTATAGAACAGTCTTTTGCAAAAGCTCTTTGATATTAGAATACTAACATCATGAAGCAGTTGTATACTGATTTAATAATGAATTAAAATCTATTTTTAATTTCTTTTTATTTTTTTAACAGTGCCTGTATTTACCAATCCACCAAAGACACTGCTATTTAGCCTGGTCGACCACACTCCTCTGCCGTTTATTTTCCACTCCACTGTCCTTAGGCAGACTTTCTTGTTCCACTGTGCTGAACATGTCTCATATATACTTTCCCTCACAATGCATAATCTGAACTGTATCATGTCAGGGATGGAAAAATGCTTTAACCATATTTAACAATTGATTCCCTGCTGACATTTAGTGAAACTTATTTTGATGAATTTGTGATTTTAAACCCTTCAATAGATTTATTAATGTTTTATAATTTAATAGAATAAAGTGTTTAGGTATAAAATGATATTTTAGAAGTTATATATTATAAATATTGTTGAAAAATGTGAACTTTTCAAAATTGTTGCTTCACTTAATGGTTTCTATGGTTGATGTTATAATACAATTATATTTCAGATACCACATGAATCCACAATTGAAATGTAGGCTTAGAAATCTCTCAAAATCTATGACTGCTCATTTTATAGAAGTAAAGTGCACATATACCCAAAGCCTTAAATCAAGCAAATTTTACATGGGCAGGTCTAGAATAAGATCTTTCCTCTAACTCATATCAGTACCCCTCCACCACTTTGTATTCTTGCTTGGAAAATTCCATGGTCAGAGAAGCCTGGCAGGCTATAGTCCATGGGGTTGCAAAGAGTTGGACACAACTGTGAGGCTGAGCACACACACACACCACCAGTTAGAAAGATGAAGTCCTTTACAGTGTGAATCCTAAAAACAGTTTACTTTGGTATAAAATAATTCTCTACAGATCTGCTATTCATTTAAATATTTTGAGTGTATCTCTAAATAAAAACAAATATGCATTGACTAATTACAGAAATATACAGTAGGTCTATCTCTACATAGCTGTCCAAATGGTCAAAATATTTGCTAAATTTCTACTTTAGTAAGATACCTTATAGTAAATGTTAAAATTGCTTTTGAAACTTGAAAGATTTTCTATAACATGGAGGATACTTGAATGGCAGTAGTATTTATTTGGTTCCTCTCCCCTCCCTTGCTCCCCATAGATACACACTCAAAAATATATATGTATATACAAAAGTGTGGGAAGGAAATTGAGCGATGGAGGAGAAAAACAAACAAACTTCTGGTACCAAAATTTTGAGCTTTGTGGCTAATTGTAATGACTATAAGGAAGTAACACTGATACATATCCAAAATACTTTTTATATTCAAATTCATTCAATTTGTATTTTCTTAAATATATATATATATATGTGTGTGTGTGTGTGTGTGTGTGTGTGTGTGTGTGTGTGTGTGTGTGTGTAGTATGGAAATGGATTCTATGGCTGCTATCAAGCTCAGCAACTCAGTATCAGTTGGTGATGTCTGCTTGACTGTTAGAAGTAATTAGATACACATAGTATTTTGTTAATTCACACTAAATAGATATAATGTTAATCTTAATTCTTGTTTATTTTAAAAGATAAATCATTCATTTAAATGCAAAACTATTTACTAGATCTTAAATGCATTTGCAGAGCTTGTATTCACTCCTGGGTTAAATTCTCTTATTGTTTACTCATTCAATAACTATTGTGTTTGAAATTCTAGGACTTGTTATTTCCATTCCTATTATAACTTTTCTAGATCTGTCATAGCTCTCCTAATTTCAAATATATAAAACACTCAAGATCTTAATCATATTTTCAAATCATAAATTCATTGACCCTTCTAACAAACACGAAGCAAAATTTATTTTTGCTGTCTTAGTTGTCATAGTTAGCAAGAAATAATTACTCAAAGACAGAATAATTAATAGGAAACTCTTACATCATTTTGTGCCCAAATATTTTAAGTATAATTTAAAAGAAATTGTGCTCCTAACAGGTTGTTTATTCCTTTTTACTGACTCTGAGTTTGATAACATTACTTTCATCTTTTTGTCTCCTTCCAAGTTTTTACTTCCATTTAAAATACTGAGAAATTACCTTGTCTTGCAAACTAGTCTGTGCTCTTGAAAGGTTTCAAAAGCTTAGTGGTTCCTATTGTTCTTAATTGCTTGAAATGCAGGGAAATGTGTAAAAGAAATCTTATTTCCCTTTGAGATGATTCCCTCTCCATTTAGGGATCTTTGCAGAAATTGTGCCATTTTTCTGCCTATTTATATAGTTGTATTTATTATCACCTAACACTCAAGTGACCACTTAGACAATGATAAACTAACAGACTTTTGTTGTTCAGTAAACTATAATACAAGAATAAAAATACCCGGCTTGCTTCAGAACAAAATGAATACGCATATGTACATACTTATTAAAATACACAGATACATACATGCATCATATAAAAGAACATGTGTAAACACATATGTATATATATAAATTTTAAAATCAGGATTATTAGTACATTTTTCAAAGACTCTTTTCACAATGCAGTAGCCTTTGAATTATTCTGTCATATAGACAACATGATCAGCACTCCTAGAACAGACTCTCAACCCTAGAGACCTTTGCAAAAATTTCTCTATTGACTTGGAAAAAAAAAAATGGACAGCTACTGAATTACAATTAAATTTAGGCAGAAATTGAAAGATGATATTTCAAGTTCTCAATATCAAACTCTAGAGCCTAAGTATGATAATCGAATTGTGAATTAGATTTTGTGTTAGATTGGTATATATATTAGAGAGTAGAAAATCAGGTTGACATTTTATCAGTAGCTGCTCTTCTCATCAGAACTCCTTTACTCTACATTGCTTACATTCATCTTGCTCTCCTACCAAGGGAGAGGGCACTATAGAAAACTCATATTTATGTTAGATTGCCAACATAGTTAAGATAAAGAAAATGCATCCTGAAGATTAGCAAGTGTTTTTGGATAAAAGAATATTCTAAGTAGTACCTTTAGTTATCAGATGTCATATGATTGTATATTAAATTATTTAGAACATATTTATACTAATATCCCCCTTTACAAATATTTCTAATTTAATTTTTGCTCTTTAATATTTTCCCCATTACTCTGTAAAGCCCTTCAGTCCTTATTTGATCTTGAAATATCTATGATAATATCTAAATTATGAATTTACTCTCAGAGTAAATGCATAAGAATCAGTATTCTGCAAGCATAACTCACTAAAATTTTTTCTCATTAACTTGAATTCAGTCAGTAACACATAGCAGCAGATAAATCTACAATTATTTTTCAAGTATTAGATTTACTATATTCCCTTGCTTCTCTGCACCCCATCATGTCATATGTCTTTTTTTTGAGTTAATCATAAGTATTTTCTTCTTTCAGATTTTAGAAGAAATAGCCACATATTCAATCACGTTCCTAGGATATTTTGTTCAAAAGAAATGGCTTACTGGATGCTATATTATTGAATAGATTCTACTGCTGAATATCTTAATTTATTCAGACATTTTAAAATGGAAATAGCCATTACAGGCTTCAACTTGACATGTTCATCAGGATCAGTTATAGTTGGTGCTTTCTATCGAAACCTTTTTTCATATTGTTGATGACAAACAGTCGCTTCTGCTTGTTGCTGAATTTGTGGGCCCTGTTTATTCTCCAGTTCTTTGCTGAGATCAGATTTTCTGCTTCTGCTTCTCTTTCCTTTCCTCTTTCCTTCTCTTTCCTTGTTCTCCTCTCTCCTTCTCACCCACCTTTTCTAATTCTTTACTAAACACAGATGGATGTAACCTGCCCAGGCAGTTGAACTTTCTAGCCTTTTTATCTAGGGATGCATGATCATTAGGTTTATGGCATAAATGTTATTCCATGTAACATTTCACTGAAAATCCTTTTTCAAAGTTCTAACTTATTTCTCTAGATCTTGTTACACATCCCCAAGCTGATGTCCTATATTTTGAGTTTGAGTTATGGAAACTCTTCAGTTTGAGCAATATCAGTCAGCAAAGACTAAGGTCTGCAGAATAACAAATGATTTCAACTTCTCAGTGGGATCAACTTTGGATCACCAGCATTTTCTTACTCATGTAGCTTCATCATTATGGGATAGCAGGGGAAAAATCCCCTGGACAGAGGAGCTGCAGTCCATGGGGTTGCTAAGAGTCAGACACGACTGAGCGACTTCACTTTCACTTTTTACTTTCATGTGTTGGAGAAGGAAATGGCAACTCACTCCAGTGTTCTTGCCTGGAGAATCCCAGGGACAGGGAGCCTGGTGGGCACAGAGTCTCTGGGGTCTCACAGAGTCGGACACGACTGAAGCAACTCAGCAAGCAGCAGCAGCAGCAGCAGGGGATCTCTGCTCAAGGTGGTCATGAGAGACCCAGGCTGAAGGAAACTCTTAGCACACGTTGCCACAGGTCACCACAGCAGGGTGAAGTTACTGGGGCTCTATTTTACACTGACTGGAAACTTTACACAAGAAAGTGAAACTCCCTACTTCCAACATTTCATTGACCAGAGTAAGTAAGAGCCTAACTTTGTGAGGTTAAGTGCAGGGGAGCGTAATTCTCTTTGCATGGTTCTAATAACCACGTTCATTTTTATACTACCAATCTTTATCATTTATTTCTGTTTTTCTGTTACTAAACTAATATCATTGAACAATATATCATAGTGATTTAAAACCAACATTTCATTGTTGCCACAAAAAATATTAAAAAAAAATCACATATAGTTGGTATGTAGCTACAAATAAATGTGCACCAAATTTACAAAGTTTACCAATATGTATTGATCACTTATATAGTGAGAGCCCTGTAGTAATACTTAGAACAACTCTGTAATAGAGGCATATCACAACAAATATGAGCTAAATATTTTTAAACATTTGCATCACTTCCATTAGTTAATAGCCACATCCATGTCCATGTAATTTTACTGTGACTTATAAAGAGTTGCTTATTTATTAGATTATTTCAGTAATCAAAAGTGGAGCCAGCCGATGGTCTTACTTCTTTTACATAATCTTTGGAATTCATAATTATAACTAAATTAAAAGCATGGACAAACTCTACATTTAGAAAAATACAATCTCATAGGCATGAAACTAACATCTGGTAGTCTATACTCTCTTTAACTAAGATATCTCAATGTAGAGTAAATAACAGGTGATAAAAATACTGAGAATATTGTTTTACAATATACTAAAAAGCATTATTTTGTTGCCCAGTCTTTACAGAGCACCAGCTGCCTACAGTTCTGTACTTCAGTTGCCTGTGAATCACATATTCTGAATGTGTGGTGGTTTATGAATATGTTCATGAGTAGTTTAACATATATATATATGAAATGTAGTATGTATTGTATATGAGAGAGAAAAGGAATGGATTTGATAGTCGTAGTGTGAACTGGCTATATTTGGAATCTACAAATTGAAACAAAACTACTAGATTTTATAGTTTTGTCCATAATAACTGCAGAATCCTTAACTTTGTTTTCTCAGTTCTGAACCTTACACAGAAAATCAAAGTGTTCATAGTAGTGAAAAAAAAATACCCATAAAGAGCTATAAAATGAGTCTGTGCTATTTCTTCTTAAAGCTAGTTTCATTTAATATAAATGGCCATGCATATACTGGTTGGGATCAACTATTATAGCATTGTATCAGAGGCAACTAAAAATCTTTGTTAAGAATATTGCCCATCTAGAGATAAGTCTGACTAAGTTACCAGGTTCTAGTTATGTAATGAAGCCAAGAAATGATAATTTATTAATCCTTTCTTCTTCCCTTTATTCTGTGATGTTGATCTGCTGTCATAGTCTTAGTAGTAATGTGTACAATTACACAGTAAATGAACCCTGCTTTGAACCCAGCCCAATCTCACAAATATGCATGGAACAGTAAACACATATAAGGCATAGTTCCTATCTGGTTTCTGAAGACTTTCAGAAAAGTTTCTGGTTTCTGAGACTTGTGGTCAGGGTAAAACCAGGAAGAACATGAACGTTTCTGAGACTTGTGGTCAGGGTAAAACCAGGAAGAACATGAACATTTTGTTAGTTTAGTTTCTACCTTAGAAATGAATTACGGAAGGAAAATTGCTGTTCACTATGCTACTTAATAACAACAGACTGGTTCCAAATAAGAAAGGGAGTGCGTCAAGGCTATATAGTGTCACGCTGCATATTTAACTCATATGCAGAGTATATCATGAGATGCTGGGCTGGAAGAAGGACAAGTTGGAATCAAGACTGCCAGGAGAAATATCAATAACCTCAGATATGCAGATGACACCACTCTTATGGCAGAAAGTGAAAAGGAACTAAAGAGCCTCTTGATGAAAGTGAAAGAGGAGAGGGAAAAAAGTTGGCTTAAAGCTCAACATTCAGAAAATGAAGATCATGGCATCTGGTCCCATCACTTCATAGGAAATAGATGGGGAAACAGTGGAAACAGTGTCAGACTTTATTTTAGGGGCTCCAAAATCCCTGCAGATGGTGACTGCAGCCATGAAATTAAAGATGCTTACTCCTTGGAAGGAAAGTTATGACCAACCTAGATAGCATATTCAAAAGCAGAGACGTTACTTTGCCAACGAAGGTCTGTCTAGTCAAGGCTATGGTTTTCCAGTGGTCATGCATGGATTTGTGAGAGTTGGACTGTGCAGAAAGCTGAATGCTTCAAGAATTGATGTTTTTGAACTGTGGTATTGGAGAAGACTCTTGAGAGTGACTTGGACTGCAAGGAGATCCAACCAGTCCATTCTGAAGGAGATCAGCCCTGGGATTTCTTTGGAAGGAATGATGCTAAAGCTGAAACTCCCATACTTTGGCCACCTCATGTGAAGAGTTGACTCATTGGAAAAGACTCTGATGCTGGGAGGGATTGGAGGCAGGAGGAGAAAGGGACAACAGAGGATGAGATGGCTGGATGGCATCACCGACTCAATGAACATGAGTTTGAGTAAATTCTGGGAGTTGGTGATGGACGGGGAGGCCTGTTGTGCTGCGATTCATGGGGTCACAAAGAGTCGGACACAGCTGAGTGACTGAACTGAACTGATGCTATTTAATGGAGTTCATCTCATACAAAGAATCTGGAAGATCACACAATGAAATAACTAACAAAACCACTTTCTGGTCTTCACATAAGTGCATACAAAAGAGCATAGAAAAATACTGGCTGAAAATTTTCCTAAATCCTTCTTCATTATCGTAATGTACAATAAAATGAACAAAAAAGAGCAATAATTTAAATTATGTATTGATCCCAACTATAAAGTTTATATATATTGTTGTCATATTATATATATGTTAAGATTAGGGAAAGTACTGTTATAGATTTTTTTATAACACTGTGAATTATGTCATTGTAGGAAAATTTTAGTAACTTTAAGAACATTGGTAAATACAATTTATCTTTGTAGTTATAAATCTTATTCACAGCGATTCCCTGGTAGCTCAGCTGGTAAAGAATCTGCCTGCAATGTGGAGATCTGGGTTTAATTTCAGGGGTTGGGAAGATTCCCTGGAGAAGGGAATGGCTACCCACTCCAGTATTCTGGCCTGGAGAATTCCACGGACTGTATAGTCCATGTGTTGCAAAGAGTCAGACATGACTGAGCAACTTTCACTTCACTTCATCTTATTCACTAAGTTATATGTACAAAGTCTGTCTATACTTCATTTTGAGAAAGTCATTTTTGACTGTAGCCCACAAAAAGTTATTTTTCATAGCATTTGATTTGTGAATATACTGTCTTGTTTCTTAATAAGTTAGATGCATTAAACAACAATAACATTTTATTTGTGTTAATAGTGTAACAAATTATTAAGGTAGTATTTTAGGTGATATAGAACAAAGAACACAATAAAATAATTTGGTTTCTTTAAACCTAGGGAACTGCAAATCAGGGTATCTTTATTGATACATTTGCTTTTTAGTTCCTGTTCTTTTAACTCTGGGACCCATTTTCTATTACTGAATGTCATTGAATTTTATAAAAATAAAAATGCAGTGAGGAATAGATGAATTTGTAATCAGTGACATTAACATTGGGTGTTTTAGGATTATTCTCTATGATTAAGTTGCCATTATTGCCTCAGATAATATGTACAACTGTTATCAGAACTGGCTTGATGAAGACCAGACTACAGTTGACCAGTACAGTTAAAACACAGTATAAAAATGCAGAAGTGTGCGTAACTCAAAGTCTTTGTAGTAAGGGTGTGAAGATAACCTTAACCTTATGGCATCAGAGTGCAAGTATTACAAGTATGAGATATTAAATTCCCTTTGAAAACGTCCATGGTATTCATAAGTATAGATTGTGAAGCTGAAGAATTTTTATGTGTTATCAAAGATGAGAAAACACAAGCTGGAATCAAGATTGCCGGGAGAAATACCAAGAACCTCAGATATGCGGATGACACCACCCTTATGGCAGAAAGTGAAGAGGAACTAAAAGCCTCTTGATGAAAGTGAAAGTGGAGAGTGAAAAAGTTGGCTTAAAGCTCAACATTCAGAAAACAAAGATCATGGCATCCAGTCCCATCACTTCTTGGGAAATAGATGGGGAAACAGTGGAAACAGTGTCAGACTTTATTTTGGGGGGCTCCAAAATCACTGCAGATGGTGATTGCATCCATGAAATTAAGATGCTTACTCCTTGGAAGAAAAGTTATGACCGACCTAGATAGTATATTCAAAAGCAGAGATATTACTTTGCTGACTAAGGTCCATCTAGTCAAGGCTATGGTTTTTCCTGTGGTCATGTATGGATGTGAAAGTTGGACTGTGAAGAAAGATGAGCGCTGAAGAATTGATGCTTTTGAACTGTGGTGTTGGAGAAGACTCTTGAGAGTCCCTTGGACTGCAAGGAGATACAACCAGTCCATTCTGAAGGAGATCAGTCCTGGGATTTCTTTGGAAGGAATGATGCTAAAGCTGAAACTCCAGTACTTTGGCCACCTCATGTGAAGAACTGACTCATTGGAAAAGACTCTGATGCTGGGAGGGATTGGGGGCAGGAGGAGAAGGGAACGACAGAGGATGAGATGGCTGGATGGCATCACGGACTCGATGGATGTGAGTCTGAGTGAACTCCGGGAGTTGGTGATGGATAGGGAGGCCTGGTATGCTGTGATTCATGGGGTCGCAAAGAGTTGGACATGACTGAGCGACTGAACTGAATTTCACATTTAGAAATTCAACGTGGCATTAATAGAATATCAAATTCTATATCTACGTCATTAGCCCTTACCGTAAATAGTTTTAGATGTAAATATATGATGAGTGGACGTTTTCAAACAGTGCATCAGAATATCCTTATTTAACAATAAATCTATACATATGATCGTTTGGTATGAGTAAAAGGAGACTGACATTCAGTTTTCATATCCATCCAAGTGCTATCCTTAGCTTATCTTGTCATTAAGATATGTAATGAAAAGTTGTTCAACTGCTAAGACATGAATTAAATTAGGAAAGTGAATTGTGAGTAAAAACCAATGACAGATGGTGGAGTTGAACTGAATTCAGTGGACCTGGATTCAAATCCCAAGTCTGTTACATAGCTGTGTGACCTTGAGATAGCCAGCTAGCCTTTCTATGCCTGATCTGTAAATGGAAATAATAGCCACACCTAGTTCATAAAGTGGCTAAGTGAACTGAGTTCATATTTGTAAAGCACATAAAACAGTTTGTGCTACCATGTAAATGCTACACAATCGTTAAAACAAACCAGGTCTAAGACATAAAGGAATGCACAAGCAGAATATGTAACAGAAGCGTGATCAAGTTTTGATTAGAAGGAAATCCAAACTTTGTTTTACACAGCATAGAAAAGTAGATTCGGAGTTGCAGAGTTCCTAGGTATCGTCCCTTGACCTGCCAATGACAGGCTGAAGCACTTTTTAATGGGTTAATACGTCATTTTATGATGAGTGAAAATGCTCTCTTGACTTTCTTTTGCATAGACATGGTCAAAAGGGTTTGTAGGTTTTGCTTGATAATTTGCTTAGGGCACCTTCTTTGGAAAAATTAAGAACCAACTGACATCCATCACCAGAGGGAACTAAGACTTTGAGACCACCTGCTACTTACTTTGACACATCAATGCCAACCTTTTAGAAAGTGTCTAAGCCACAGGGGGCAATGACCAGCTGTTCTGGCATATTTTGCCACTTCATTTCAGTGTTCAATCTGATTAAAGTGCAGGCAGAGTATTTTAGGAGTTTTTAGTTTTTGCTAAATGAATTTATAATATTATGTTATATTGGTTGTTCCTAAAGATAAGTTTTTAAAATGGCTTGATTAGAGAACAATTTTCAGATATTCTTGCTTTTTAATTTTAATTTTAGAGATTTGGCTTTAACTAGTAACTGATATCTCTCATGGCATTCCCTTTACACTTACCTATATTATAATATGTATCACTTATTAATTTAGCTCTGTGATTTTTAATTCTTTAAAGGCAAGGGAGAGGTGGCTGCATGGTGCTGGGGTGACTTTGAGGAGATACCCCACTTTGAGGAGATGCCCTTTGTCCAAGGGCAAAGGAGAAGCCTCAGCAAGATGGTAGGAGGGGCAAAATCACATTTAGAATCAAACCGCCTTACCCTCCAGAGATTCTCAGAAAGCTCAAACATACCTTCTGTGCACCAGAACCCAGAGAACCCATAAAGACAGGGCCAGAACTGTGTTTGAGTGTCTCCTGAGTCTACTGTCAGCAGTAGACTGCTGCATGGGCACAGTCTCTGGATGCAGCAGACCTGGGTCTGGCATAAGCTCTCTTGGAGGAGGTCACCATTAACCCCATCATAGAGCTGCTAGAAATCACGTGTGTGTGTGTGTGTGTGTGTGTGTGTGTGTGTGTGTGTGTGTGTGTGAAGTCGCTCAGTCATGTCCGACTCTTTGTGACCCCATGGACTATAGCCTACCAGGCTCCTCCCTCCATGGGATTCTCCAGGCAAGAGTACTGGAGTGGGTTGCCATTTCCTTTAGGACTGGGGAAACAGACACTTGGAGGACACAAACAAAACCTTGGGCACACCAGGACCCAGTAGAAAGGAGCAGTGACCCCACAAAAGACTGACCCAGACTTACCATGAGTGTCCAAGAGTCTCCCCGGAGGCCTGGGCCAACAGTGGCCTGCTGAAGGGTTGGGGAAAATCAGTGCAGCAGTGTGCACATGAGATCTTTTGAAGGAGGTTGCCATTATCTTTGTTACCTCCACCATAGTTTTGTCTCAGGTCAAACAACAGGGAGGGAAGACAGCCTCACCCTTAGACAGAAAGTTGGATTAAAGATATACTGAGCATGGCAAATCAGAACTAACCCAGTTACCCCCCAGTCAGTTTCTCCCATCAGGAAGCTTCCATAGGCCTCTTATCTTCTCCACCAGAGGGCAGACAGAATGAAAATCACAATCCCAGAAAACTAACCAGTATGATCACATGGAACACAGCCTTATTTAACCCAATGAAACTATGAACCAGGCTGTGTAGGGCCACCCAAGAAGGACGGGTCATGGTGGAGAATTCTGACAAAATGTTGTCCACTGAAAAAGAGTATGGCAAACCACTTCAGTATTCCTATCTTGAGAACTCCATTAACAGTGTGAAAAGGCAAGAATATCGTACATTGAAAGATGAACTCCCTAGATCAGTAGGTGCCCAATATGCTAATGGAGATCATTGGAGAAATAACTTCAGAAAGAAGGAAGAGACGGAGCCAAAGCAAAAACAACAGCCAGTTGTGTATGTGACTGGTGATGGAAGCAAATTCAGATCCTGTAAAGAGCAATACTGCATAGGAACCTGGAATGTTAGGTCCATGAATCAAGGCAAATTGGAAGTGGTCAAACAGGATGTGGCAAGAATGAACATCGACATTTTAGGAATCAGCAAACTAAAATGGACTGAAATGGGTGAATTTAACTCAGATGACCATTTTATTTACTACTGTGGGCAGGAATCCCTTAGAAGAAATGGAGTAGCCATCACAGTCAACAAGAGAATCTGGAATGCAGGAATTGGATGCAATCTCAAAAATGACAGAATGATCTCTGTTCATTTCCAAGGCATAATCATTCAATACCACGGTAATTCAAGTCTATGCCCTGACCAGTAATGCTGAAGAAGCTGAAGTTGAATGATTCTATGAAGACCTGGAGAAGGAAATAGCAATGCACTCCAGTATTCTTGCTTGGAGAATCCTGTAGATGGAGGACCCTGGTGGGCTTCCATCTATGGGGTTGCACAGAGTCAGACATGGCTGAAACAACTTAGCATGCATGCATGTGTGAAGACCTACGAGACTTTTAGAACTAACACCCAAAAAGATGTCCTTTTCATTACAGGGGACTGGAATGCAAAAGTAGGAAGTCATAAATATCTGGAGTAACAGGCAAATTTGGCTGTAGAGTACAGAATGAAACAGGGCAAAGCTTAATAGAGTTTTACCAAGAGAACATACTGGTCATAGCAAATACCCTCTTCCAACAACACAAGACTTGACACATGGACATCACTAGATGGTCAATACCAAAATCAGATTGATTATTCTTTGCAGCCAAAGATGGAGAAGCTCTATGCAATCAGCAAAAAAAAACTGGGAGCTGACTGTGACTCAGATCATGAATTCTTTATTGCCAATTTCAAATTTAATTGAAGAAAGTAGGGAAAACCACTAGACCACTCAGGTATGATCTAAATAAAATCCCTAATGATTATACAGTGGAAGTGACAAATAGATTCAAGGGATTAGGTCTGATAGACAGAGTGTCTGAAGAACTATGGACAGAGGTTTGTGTCATTATACAAGAGGCAGTGATTAGGACCATCCCCATGAAAGAGAAATGCAAAAAGGCAAAATTATAGTCAGAGAAGGCCTTACAAATAGCTATGAAAAGAAGAGATGTGAAAGGCAAAGGAGAAAAGGAAATATATACCCATTTGAATGCACAGTTCAAAGAAAAAGATAAAGATTTCCTCAGCAATCAATGAAAACAAATAGAGGGAGACAATAGAATGGGAAAGGCTAGAAATCTCTTCAAGAAAATTAGAGATACCCAGGGAACATTTCATGAAAAGATGGGCAAAATAAAGGACAGGAATGGTATGGACCTAACAGAAGCAGAAGATATTAAGAAGAAGTAACAAGAATACACAGAAGAATGGTACAAAAAAGATCTTCATGACCCAGATAATCACAATGATGTGATCACTCACCTAGAGCCAGACATCCTGGAATGTATCAACAGGGCCTTAGGAAGCATCAGTATGAACAAAGCTATTGGAGGTGATGGAATTCTAGCTGAGCTATTTCTAATCCTAGAAGTTGATGCTGTGAAAGTGCCGCACTGAATATGCCACTAAATTTGGAAAACTCAGCAGTGGCCACAGGACTGGAAAAGGTTAGTTTTCATTTCAATCCCAAAGAAAGGCAATGCCAAAGAATGGTCAAACTACTGCACAATTGCACTTACCTCACATGCTAGCAAAGTAGTGCTCAAAACTTTTCAAGCCAGGCTTCAACAGTACATGAACCATGAACTCCCATATGTTCAAGCTGTATTTAGAAAAGGAAGGGGAACCCGAGATCAAATTGCCAACATCCACTGGATCATTGAAAAGAAAGAGAGTTCCAGAAAAGCTTCTATTTCTGCTTTATTGATTATGCCAAAGCCTTTGACGGTGTGAATCACAACAAACTGGAAACTTCTTTAAGTGATGGGAATACCTAACCACCTCACCTGCCTCCTGAGATATCTGTATCTATGTCAAGAAGTAACAATAGGAACTGGACATGTAAGAACAGACTGGTTCCAAATGGGAAAAGGAGTACGTCAAGGCTGTATATTGTAACCCTGCTTATTTAATTTATATGCACAGTACATCATGAGAAATGCTGGAATGGATGAAGCACAAGTTGGAATCAAGATTGCTGGGAGAAATATCAATAACCTCAGATACGTAGATGACACCACCCTTATGGCAGAAAGTGAACAGGAACTAAAGAGTCTCTTGATAAAAAGTGAAAGAGGAGAGTGAAAAAGTTGGCTTAAAACTCAATATTCAGAAAACTAAGACCATGGCATCTGGCCCATCACTTCATGGCAAATATATGGGGAAACAGTGACAGACTTTATTTTTTGGGGCTCAAAAATCATTGCAGATGGTGACTGCAGTCATTAAATTAAAAGATTCTTGCTCCTTGGAAGAAAAGCTATGACCAACCTAGACAGTGTATTAAAAGCAGAGACATTACTTGCCAAAATGGTCTGTCAAATCAAAGCAATTTTTTTTTCTAGTAGTCATGTATGGATATGAAGGTTGGACCATAATATAAGCTGAGCACCAAAGAACTGATGCTTTTGAACTGTGGTGTTGGGGAAGACTCTTGAGAGTCACTTGGACTGCAAGGAGATCCAACCAGTCCATCCTAAAGGAAATCAGTCCTGAATTATTCATTGTAAGGTCTTTCTGCTTTATTGATTATGCCAAAGCCTTTAACTATGTGGATCACAATAAACTCTGGAAAATTCAGATAGAGATGGAAATACCAGAACACCTGACCTGCCTCTTGAGAAACATATATGCATATATGCAGGTCAGGAAGCAACAGTTAGAACTGGACATGGAACAACAGATTGGTTCCTAAATAGGAAAAAGAGTACATCAAGGCTGTATATTGTCACCTTGTTTATTTAACTTATATGTAGAGTACATCATGGGAAAAGCTGGGCTGAAAGAAGCACAAGCTGAAATCAAAATTGCCAGGAGAAATATCAATAACCTCAGATATGCAGATGACACCACCCTTATGGCAGAAAGTGAACAGGAACTAAAAAGCCTCTTGATGAAAGAGGAGAGTGAAAATGTCTTAAAGCTCAACATTCAGAAAAATAAGATCATGGCATCTTGTCCCTTCACTTCATGGCAAATAGATGGGAAACAGTGGAAAGAATTATAGACTTTATTTTGGGGGCTCCAAAATCACTGCTGATGGTGATTGAAGCCGTGAAATTAAAAAGACGCTTACTCCTTGGAAGGAAAGTTATGACCAACCTAAATAGCATATTAAAAAGCAGAGACATTACTTTGCCAACAAAGGTCCATCTAGTCAAGGTTATGGTTTTCTAGTGGTCATGTATAGACGTGAGAGTTGGACTGTGAAGAAAGCTGAGAGCCAAAGAATTGATGCTTTTGAGCTGTGGTGTTAGAGAAGGCTCTTGAGAGTCCCTCGGACTGCAGAGAAATCCAACCAGTCCATCCTAAAGGAGATCAGTTCTGGGATTTCTTTGGAAGGAATGATGCTAAAGCTGAAACTCCAGTACTTTGGCCACCTCATGTGAAGAGTTGACTCATTGGAAAACTCTGATGCTGGGAGGGATTGGGGGAAGGAGGAGAAAGGGGCAACAGAGGATGATATGGCTGGATGGCATCACTGACTCGATGGGCGTGAGTCTGCGTGAATTCCAGGAGTTGGTGATGAACAGGGATGCCTGGCGTGCTGCGATTCATGGGGTCACAAAGAGTCGGACACAACTGAGCGACTGAGCTGAACTGATACTGAAGCTGAAATTCCAATATTTTGGCCACCTGATATGAAGAACTAACTCATTGGAAAAGACCCTGATATTGGGAAAGATTGAAGGTAGAAAGAGAAGAGAATGGTAGAAGATGAGATCTTTGGATGGCATCTCTGACTCAATGGACATGAGTTTGAGTGAACCCCAGAAGTTGTTAGTGGACAGGGAGGCCTGGCATGCTACAGTCCTTGGGTTCGGAATGCATGGGACACAACTGAGTGAAAGGACTGAACAGAAAGGCAAGGGCCTTATTATTTTTGTTTTGAGTATTCCCATAAACCTAGCATAGGTGTATCATACTCCTGTCTGTCTGATAGAGGACAGGAAAATTAACTAAACCCATCATCAAAAATCATATTTATTGAGGACCATTTCTATTAACAGAGATCTAGTTCTACAGTGAACTATTGATAATAATGAGACCTCATATCCACAAGTAGACTCTATAAGATTTTCCCTATATCCAAAGTAAGAGTGAAGTGTTAGGTTTACAAAGAGAAGACTAGAAAAAGAAAACTGTGATTTGGAGATAAATATCTTTTGCAGGTTTCCTCTTCAAGGCTTTAATGAGATTTTTCTTATCGTTCATGGGTGTTTGAGGCTACTCAGTTGAATATTGGCCCTAGCAACAAAGTCTGTTAAAACCTTTTGAACTTTTGACCATTTCCATTGTCTTTTTTATACAGTTTTTAAAAATTACTTTCCATTTATAGTTATTACAAAATTTCCCCTCTCTCCAAACCCCTCATCCACTGAAAATCACTAGTTAGGATAGTTATCTACGAGTCTGCTTTGTTTTACTGTTGTTATATTTTCTAGTTTGTATTTTTTAGTTTCCACATATAACTGATATCATACAATATTTTTGAGCATTTTGATATTTTGATTCTACCCTTTGGTTTGTATGGGGTTTTTTTCTATCTTAGTTACCATGTACTCTTACATTTTTAATTTTTATTTTTTTATAAGTTTATCATTTTAATTGGAGGCTAATTAACTTACAGTATTATAGTGGCTTTGCCACACATTGCCATGAATTCTGACTGACTCACTTTCTGCATGTTCCAGTTAAAAATACTGACAATAAGAATATTCTGCGTGTGAAGTCACTCCAGTCATGTCTGATTCTTTGTGACCCTATGGACCGTAGTCTGCCAGGCTCCTCTGTCCATGGGATTCTCCAGGCAAAAATACTGGAGTAGGTTGCCGTGCCTTCCTCCGGAAGATCTTCCTGATCTAGGGATCCAATCTACATCTCATGTATCTCCTGACTGGCAAGTGTGTTCTTTACCACTAGTGCTACCTGGGAAGCCCAATCAATCTCTAAGTGAAGATAATTTTCTGTATTTGAGATGTGAACAGTCCTACAGTATGCCTACTTCATCACTAAATCTTTACCAATTCAAGTCTCTCAATTATTCAGTTACTAAAAGACACTAATTGTTGGATTCAGTTAGAAGAGTGATGGCTGCATTTCTACATTAGTCCCAAGGTTTCCTGTAAAGAAAGACTAGAATGTATTTTTAACATTTTTAACATAGTTTATGAAATTATATCTAATTTAAAATAGCATCACTTAACATATATTTCTCAACATTTGATAGAGCACTGAACTCTGTTAGTCTATTTACTTGGGAAGTTTTGCTGATATACATCATTTAACCTACTTATTCCACCTAATTCTTTATTCACTCTTCCTGAGATTTAATCTTACCCACTTATGCCTATTTATATGACTTTGTACTTTCTTCTTCTCAAAACTCTGGTGTTTGTATTATTTATTTTGCCTCGAAGATCTGTTCAAAATCTTAACAGTTTGATTTTAAAGTTGTAAATGTATTAAAAATACTTTATTTTTCTTCAATGATGGAAATAATAATCCTAATTTTATAGTTAAGACACTATACATAGCAATAAGAAGCAATCTTTGAAAAAATTTCAGGTACCAAAAACTTGCTGAAACCTAAGACATATGTTTAATAAAATATATCATTGATAATCAGATATAACATTTTATTAATGATTTCATTTATTTTTAATTTGTAAATTTAAATAATATTGCTACCAAGATTAGCGATCAGAGATCATTTAGAATTTAGTGGGAACAGCAAGTATTTCACATTGTGACATAATGCCAAATATTCATACACCTTACATGAAGGAATAATAAATATTTAAAAATATAAAAGTTTATTTTACATGACTAACCTCATCTGTTTCATTCTCCTTTCTCTCAAGTATAATTCTGGGAGAAACATTATTATCCTTCAGACGATAACTTTAAAATATAACAAATATATTTTTACATGATAAGCAGAAGAAAATGCAAACCAGATCACAGTTCTCTCACTTGGAGTCTGAAAAAGTGAAAGTGAAAGTGAAGTTGCCCAGTCGTGTCCGGCTCTCTGCAACCCCGTAGACTGTAGCCTACCAGGCTTCTCTGTCCATGGGATTCTCTAGACAAGAATACCGGAGTGGGTTACCATTTCCTTCTCCAGGGGATCTTCCCGACCCGGGGATGGAACCCAGATCTCCCGCATCAGAGGCAGACGCTTTAACCTCTGAGCCACCAGGGAAAAAGTAGATGATAAAGGCTTTTATTCTCAAGATTTATGTATCCCGGTGCCTGGAACAATTGAAATCCTTAAGAAATCTGTGTAAAATGGTTTAAAAAATAATTTAAGGAGTTATTTCATGAATCAGGTACTCAAGTCCTTAATTCAATAATAAACATAAAAGTCAGTCTTTTTGGTGGAGTACCTACTTCTCTTTCTCTAATGCTTTATTTTAAAGATTTCAGTATATATAAATACAACTTTCCAGAAGCCAGCTAAAATATATTATTATTTTTTATCGACTAGCTAAATTTGTGGCCATTTCAATTGAATATGACTTTTTTTTTTCCCCTAGAAACCAGTGTGTGTAAGTACTGTAACTAAATATTCCAAAGCATGTTTTTAGGTCTTACACACTATCACAAATGATCAATACACATTTTTTTGAAGTTTTTAGCTTTTTAATTAGCATTTTTATCTGAAGAAATTTCATTTAAAGTAATAGAAAATTGTCTTATGGTTCTCAAATTTTTTAACAAATGCTTTGTGATTAAAGAATCCATCAAATAGCTCAGTTAAAATAATTAGTGGATTTAATCAATGGATTCACAAACTAACCATAGTTCTTAGCAATACCATCATCCAGTGAAATACATTTATTTAAATATTTGATTAGTGTTTAATAGTTCATTATGTGCTTTAGTAATATTGAAAAAAATGTGCTTAATAGTCCTAGAATACAGCCTTGGGGCATAGCATACTATATTAAATTCTTGGTGCCCTTCGAGGAGATGAACTTAGGGTATTGCAGCTCCATTTCAAATTGGAAGCTTAAGGAAAATTAATGAGGGAATTAGAGATATTAAGAGGAGAATAAATAAATAGTCACTCTGTAAATAAAAAATCATCCCCTGAGTAAGCTCTGGGTTAATTTCTGCTCCTTCTTGTACCCATTGTATAATTAGAATATCTTTGTAGAATATAGAAATGAATTGGCATACTTATTCTGTCTCATTCAAAGTAATTTAAAATTAATCTGAGAAAATATGTCCATGTATAATATAGTGATAACAACTTTGTGTTTTTGGAGATAAAGTTAAATATCCCTGTAACTTATGTACATTTCACATGGTTGTTTGGGGATTACTTCTGATTATTTCATTTTCGAATTGCCATGTGTCATGTGCCAGTGAAATGTGACTGTTATAATACCTTTGTGTCCTCAGTGCCTGAGATAGCTTATGTAAGAACATATGTATATGCATGTGTGTATGTGTGTATAAGAATCAATGAATGTATTTTATGTAAATAGTATTTGAACAGACAAATCTAAGACATCTGGTCAAGATGATATGGCTGTATATATTTTAAAAAAGTACTGCAATCTTTCAATAATATAAGTTACAGAAACTATTGATACTTTAGTATTAATCCAGAATCTTCTCATTTTCACTATTTCTGTTTATCTAAAGAGACAATGCTATTTAATTCCAAATGACTGAAATCCTCATTGTGAGGGAAAGCAAACAAAAAGAAACAACAAAGGAAAACATGATAGAGACCCCAAGAATCTTTCTTCAAAGCCCAGAGCTACTGAGGATGTAAGTCATTTAAATTTGCAAGGTCAAAATATACACTGAGAACTGGTTTGATTGTGAATTAAATGTATATAAGAAAATGCAAGAATAAGTATGATATGCAAGAATAAGTACTATATATATATATATAGTACTATATATATATATATATATATATATATATATATGAAGTGAAGTGAAGTCACTCAGTCGTGTCCGACTCTTTGCGACCCCGTGAACTGCAGCCTACCAAGCTCCTCCATCCATAGGATTCTCCAGGCAAGAATACTGGAGTGGGTTGCCATTTTCCTTCTCCAGGGTATCTTCCCAACCCAGGGATCGAACCAGGGTTTCCCACACTGGAGGCAGATGCTTTAACCTCTGAGCCACCAGGGAAGGCCATATATGCCAGGGTCAGCCCCAGTGGATCCAGGGTAATTCAAAGGTGGGGACAGTTGGCGTCCTAAAAAAAACTATTGAATTACAGATAGAGAGAGAGCTTAGAAATGGATAGTGTGGTAGGAAAATTAGTGGAGAAAGAGGCTGAATAACTTGGGTTATATGGAATAGCATCCATGTTCCAGATGGGAATTCAGCCAGAAAAACGGGGAGCAAGAATGAATGACATGGGGGAGTCAGTCTTTCCAGGAACTGATTTCATTTCTTTATTTTTCCGATTTTCTTATATACCTTTTGTTACATATAGGGATGAATACAGAGTCACGTGGGGGTCAGCAGTCCTGACCTTTATCAAAATCAGGTGCTTTACATAAAAAAAGGGTCTTAGGGGTTTTACATCATCTTTAAGTCATTTCAGCCTGCTGACATTTACAACCCTTTCTTTCTAATAACCAAAAAACTTATTTTCTCCAAAGGTGTTTTTTCTTAAACCAGGCACCACCCTCCAGATAAAGTCGCATTCCTATAGGATGAGGGTGTAGTGAGTTACAATCAAGAAAGGAATTTATTTAACCAAGGTTAACATGATTAATCTTAAAGGTTAATACTTATTTCTCCTATATGCTTAAAGGTTAGTACTTATTTCTCCTATATGCTAGTTATATTTATTATAAGGGCAGAGGATATGGAGATTTAGCAGCAAACATCAGTCCAACAAATGAAAATCCTTTCACCAATGTTTCTCTTAAGATCTACTTAGTCTTAAGATAGTGATAAAGTTACATTTTTACATAGCAAGGACACAGTGATTTATAACAAAGTACAGTTATCTATAACAAAGAGAAAATTCATTAACTCAAAAAGTCTAGTATTGCTAACATCAAAAACTACTCTATTTCCTTTTCTATATTCCAAATACATTGATTAATATATTCCCAGGTGTCTAAGGATATGGAGGCCTGGCGGCAATCATTGACTCAACAACAAGAAAAAGCCCTATGTTAATTAAGACTCTCAAAATACTCCAAAACTCTCTGTGCTGTTTATGGTTGAAAGGTAGTAAACAATCATGTGTCCACAGAGAGGCTTAACCTGAGACACCCTTGTCCCACCTAGGGCAGGGAATTATCAGCAATTATTGACACAACAAATGAAAAAACCCTTTATCAATATAATTCCCAACCAACCCACTATACTAATAATTTCTAACTTCCCACAAGAATTTGCCTTTAGTAAGTCAAAAACATCTCATGGGTGGAGGGCTGTTGTGGCTGGAGGAACCTATACAGGCAGGCTAGATAACCTTCAGAGGAGTCCCATAAGTTGAAACACTCTAGTCACACCCAGGAATTTTTACTGCCTTGGAGCTGCACGTTTACTCCTTCTCCGAGAGAAACGGTTATGAGGGAGAGCCCCCGTAAGTGAGAGCACAAGAAAGACTCTGGTTTGGGGTTAGATGCTCGGGAGCAGGGGGTTTCCTGAGGCTTGATCATGCCTTTGCCTATGTATGCCGAAGCCTCCTTCCTCATGACCTTTGCAATGGGCGGAGTGCCTCACGCTGGCCCCCAGCATATATGTGTTCAAATGGAAGAAGACTCAAGCTGAAAGTTGTTTTTTATTTTATTTTTTTCTTTCTTTATTATTTTTTAATTTACAATATTGTATTGGTTTTGCCAACAGTATGGAGATTCCTTAAAAACTGGAAATAGAACTGCCTTATGACCCAGCAATCCCACTCTTGGGCATACACACCGAGGAAACCAGAATTGAAAGAGACACATGTACCCCAATGTTCATCGCAGCACTGTTTGTAATAGCCAGGACATAGAAGCAACCTAGATGTCCATCAGCAGATGAATGGATAAGAAAACTGTGGTACATATACACAAGGGAGTATTACTCAGCCATTAAAAAGAATGCATTTGAATCAGTTCTAATGAGGTGGATGAAACTGAAAGTTGTTTTTGATTACAACTTTGTATTAGCCTCTTACTTCTGTTTCAAATAAGGAAAGGTTTACTTTCTCCAATTACTTATATTAAACATGTCTTTACTTTCTCTCTTGTTTCATCCTTTTCTTTTTTATAAAAAAAAATTCACACTCGTTTTTAAGTGTTAAATAATGAACAAGTTGATTGTAAAAACATCAGTTGTTTTTTTCTTCCTGTCCTCCCCCGTTTTCTCCTATATCCTCTGAAACACCGTTTTGGTAATTTAGTTACTACCTATGAGATTTACACTTCTACATGTCATGAAATATTAAGCACTTCTTATGCTATTTTCTAATTTTTTAATTTTGAATATCAACTTTCATTTTGACATGCCAAGATATGAAACTAGTGGGCTAAACCATTATTAAATGTAATATCCTTACAAATACATAGGAGTATTGTAGTTGACCCTGGAACAGCATGGAGGTTACACCAGATAACTTCTGGCAGTTGAAAATTCAACTATAACTGTACAGTCATGCCTTCCAATCTGTGTTGTATATCTGCAGGTTCAAATAACAATGAACTGTTCATCCAGTAGTATGTGTCTATTGAAAAAAAAACAAAAAAACCCTGTATAAGTGAATACTGGCTGTTCAGAGTCTACTATACTGTGTATCATGATTATGCTTTCAGTACTATTTTATAAAGTCTTATATTTTAAAAAATTATTTATTTTTAATTAGAGGATAATTGCTTTACAATCTGTATTGACTTCTGGAATACATCACCATGAATCAGCCATAGGTATCATAGGCGCTCACATCCCCTCCCTTTTGAACCTCCTTCCCACCTCCCACACCGTCCTACCCCTCTAGGCTGTTACAGAGCCCCCTGTGTCATACAGCAAAGTCCCATATATGCCATGTTGACATATGATAATGTCAACAAAGGTCCATCCAGTCAAGGCTATGGTTTTTCCAGTAGCCATGTATGGATGTGAAAGTTGGACTATAAAGAAAACTGAGCGCTGAATAATTGATACTTTTGAACTGTGGTGTTGGGAGAAGACTCTTGAGAGTCCCTTGGACTGTAAGGAGATCCAACCAGTCCATCCTAATGGAAATCAGTCCTGAATATTCATTGGAAGGACCAATGTTGAAGCTGAAACTCCAATATTTTGGCCACCAGATGCGAAGAGCTGATTCATTTGAAAAGACTCTGATGCTGGGAGGGATTGGGGGCAGGAGGAGAAGGGGACAACAGAGGATGAGATGGTTGGATGGCATCACTGACTCAATGGATGTGGGCTTGAGCAAGCTCCAGGAGTTGGCGATGGACAGGGAAACTTGGTGTGCTGCAGTCCTTGGGGTCACAAAGAGTCAGACACGACTGAGCAACTGAGCATCAGGTGGTCAAAATACTGGAGTCTCAGCTTCAGCCTCAATCCTCCTAGTGAATATTCAGAGTTGATTTCCTCTAGGATGAACTGCTTTGACCTTGCAGTCCAAGGGACTTCAAGAGTCTTCTCCAACACCACAGTTGAAAGGCATCAATTCTTCGGCACTCAGCTTTCTTTATAGTCCAACTCTCACATCCATACAATACTATTGGAACCATAGCTTTGACTAGACAAACATTTGTTGACAAAGTAATGTCTCTGCTTTTTAATATGCTGGGTTTGTCATAGTTTTTCCTCCAAGAAGCAAGTGTCTTAATTTTATGGCTGCAGTCACCATCTTCAGTGATGTTGGAGCCCAAGAAGATAAAGTCTGCTATTGTTTCCATTGTTGCCCCATCTATTTGCCATGAACTGATGGGACCGGATGCCATGATGTTAGTTTTTTTAATCTAGAGTTTTAATCCACCCTTTTCACCTCTCTTTCACTTTCATCAAGGGATTCTTTAGTTCCTCTTCATTTTCTGCCATAAGTGTGTTGTCATTTGCCTATCTGAGGTTTTGATGTTTCTCCCAGAAATCTTGATTCTAGTTTGTGCTTCATCCAGCCCAGCATTTCACATGATGTACTCTTCATATGTTAATAATTTTATATAAATAGAAACATATAGTAGGTGAACTTCTGAAATTGACATTTTTTTTCTCCACTGGGCAAAATGCTATTGAGGTCAATCCAAGCTGTCAGTTGTAGTAATGGTTTACTCTTTTCATTGTTGAATGGTGATCAGTGGTGTGGATGTACCGCTCTTAAACTTTAGACTTCTGAAAGATATTTTGGTGGCTTCCAATTTGGGGCTATTACAAGTCAAAGTGTTATAAACAATCAAATAAATATTACTGAATGTACATAAACCATCACTTCTCTAGTCTAGGAGTGCAATAGCTGGCACTTGTTAAATGTCCATTTAGTTTTTAAAGAAATAGACAAACTATTTTCTAAAGTGGTAGAATCATTAAATATTCATCACGATCTATGAGGGATCCCTCTTCTTCACATCTTTGCTAAATTTGATATTGTCACTACATTTAAACAGAAGTTCTGCCCTTCTAATGGATGTGTCATGATATCTCATCAACGTCTTGTTTATTGTTGAAGTTGTCTGCTTCGGTCTTAATTGCAGCACACGGGATCTTTGCTGCATCATGTGGGATCTTTCACTGAGGCCCGTGGAGTCTAATTGTTGCACACTGTCTCAGTTCTTGAGGCCCGTGGAGTCTAATTGTTGCACACTGTCTCAGTTCTTGAGGCCCGTGGAGTCTAATTGTTGCACACTGTCTCAGTTCTGTGGTATGTGGGATCTTAGTTCCTTGACCAGGGATTGAACCCATGTCCCCTGCATTGCAAGGCAGATTCCTAACAGTTGGATGGCAGGGAAGCCCCCTGTTCTTAATTTGCACTTCCCTATTGGAAGAAATGATGCTAAAGCTGAAACATCAGTACTTTGGCCACCTCATGCAAAGAGATGACTCATTGGAAAAGACTGTGATGCTGGGAGGGATTGGGGGCAGGAGGAGAAGGGGACGACAGAGGATGAGATGGCTGGATGACATCACTGACTTGATGGACCTGAGTCTGAGTGAACTGTGGGAGTTGGTGATGGACAGGAAGGCCTGGCGTGCTGCGATTCACAAGGTCGCAAAGAGTTGGACACGACTGAGCGACTGAACTGAACTGAACTGATTGACTAATGATGTCAAACATATCTTCACATGCTTATTTTCTACTAATGTATTCTATTCAGTAGAATGTATCTTCATGTATTTAACCAATTTTCTGATTTTCACTCTATGAGTCCTTTGTCATTTAGTGGGCAGATCTTTTTTTTTTTTTTTTTTTCACACTATGTAGCTTGTTTCTTAATAGTGTATTTCAGAGAGAACAAGATTTTCATTATGATGATTACTTTATCAATTTGTTGCTTTATGGATTGTGCTCTTGGTATCACGTTTAAGAATTATTCACCATGTTCTAGTTCTAGCAGATTTTTGCCTGTATTATCTAAGAATTCTCTGTGTGTATGTACACACTCAGTCATGTCTGACTCTGTGCCCCACAGAATGTAGCCCACCAGGGTCCTCTTTCCTTGCAATTTCCCAGACAAGAATACTGGAGTGAGTTGCCATTTCCTATTCCAAGGCATCATCCTGACCCAGGGATTGAAGCTGCATCTCCTGCACTGCAGGCAGATTTTTTACCCACTGAGGCACTGGGGAAGCCCTAAGTCTTTCTTTCCTGAATTTTCTGTTAATATTCTTTCCCTTACTCTTTAATCCAAGCTTCAAAACTTTCTTCTTTCCAGTGTTTATATTTTAACAATATCTGGAATTTGTTACAGCAAGGATTTGGGAGTTTTGCTTATATAAGCCATAATTAGATAGAATATTATTACTTTGCCCAACCCAGGGATGAACCCACCCCCCATCTCCTGCATTGCAGATAGATTCTTTAGCATCTAAGCACCAGGGAATCCCTGGTGGTTAATATTATGTATGTTAACCATTTAATGTATTTTTTTCCCACCTCATATGTTGTTGAGGGTTTATTTTGTTTGCAGAAGCTTTCTACTAATTTATTTTTTGAAATGTTTTAGTTCAGTTTCTTCATTTTCTAGGTCCTTAGGGCATAGATTTTGGTTGTTTATTTGACAACCTTCTTGTTTGATGTTAGTATTTCTTCCTACAATCTTCCCTTTTAGATCACCCTCTGTTGCATCCTATACATGCTGGTATGTTGTGTTTTCAGTTTTGTCTCAAGGGAATATTTTTATTACCCCTTTAATTTTAATTTCTCCATTGGTTATTTAGGACACCATTGTTAAATTTTAATGTATTCAAGAATTTTCTAACTTTTTTCTGATACTGATTTCTAGCTTTATGCCATCGTGGTCAGAGAAAATACTTGTTTTTTTCTTTTTGTTCTTAAAGGTATTCCTGTCTGGATTGATCTATCCATCATTGAGAGTGGAGTATTAACGTCCCCAACTATTATCATATTGTTGTTTCTCTCTCCTTTCTTCTGTGATTTTTCTTTTTTAAATTTAGGTCCTCTAATATTGAGTGAATGAGTATCTAAAATTGTTTAGGTGAATTGACCTCTTTACCATTATATAATGACCTTATTTGTTTCTTTTTACCGTTATAAGTCAAGGGATCATTTCTGTTTTGTAGTCTTTATTGAGTTTGTTACAATATTGCTTCTATTTTATGTTTTTGTTTTTGGCCCTGAAGCATGTGGGATTTTTAGCTCCCTGACCAGGGATCAAAGCCACGCACTGTGCATTCAATTCATTTCAGTTCCGTTCAGTTGCTCAGTCATGTCTGACTCTGCATTAGAAGCCCGTATTGCCTGATATGCACGAAATTATCCCTGCTTTTGTTGCTGTTGTTACCACTTAATTGAATCGTCTTTTTCTGTCCTTTTATTCTTCGCCTATTTGTGTCTTTATAGCTAAAGTGACTCATCGGCAACATATTTCTGGATCTTTTTTTTTTTTCCTGATTTCTTCAAGCATTCTATATTGTTGGCTACATTATTTAATCTACTTATATTTAAAGAAATTATTGACAAGTAAGTCTTACGATGGGGCTTCCCTGGTGGCTCAGAGGTTAAAGCATCTGCCTGCAATGAGGGAGACCTGAGTTTGATCCCTGGGACGAGAAGCTCCTCTGGAGAAGGAAATGGCAACTGACTCCAGTATTTTCTGGTTGTTTTGTGGATCAACTGTTCCTCGTTTCTTATTCTACTGTGTTTTCTCATATTTTGTTATCTTTTGGCATCAGTACACTTTGACATTTTTACTCTGTTCTTTGTTTACCTTCTACAGATTTCTTCATGTGAAGTTTATACAAAATATCTTGAACTTATAAACCCTGTTTTAAACATATAACAACTTAGCTTCAATAGAATTTCTAAGCTTTGCCCTTTCATTTCTCCCACTCATATTTGGATAGTTGCTGTTACAATATGTTGCACAGCTAATAACAGATTATTATAGTTATGGCTATTTTTACTGCATCTTTTTTACATTTTAGAGTTGCAAATGAATTTTGCGCAACTGTTATCAAGGTATAGAATCTAACTTTGACTTTATGAGTTGTCAGTGAGTCTTACACTGCGTTTCAATGTTTTTAAGATGTTAGTGTCCTTTCACTCCTACTTAAGAGCTCCCTTTTGCATTTCTTGGTAGGCAGGTCTACTGGCAATGAACTACCTCAGTTTTTGTTTGTTTAGAAAAGTTTTTAATCTCTCCTTTTCTGAAGTACAGTTTTACCTAGTATAGAGTTACTGGTTGATAGTTTTTCTTTAATATTTTGAAAATGTCATGCCACTTATTTCCCCTCCTGACAGGTTTCTCCTGAGCAATCTGTCAATGATCTTATGAGGGTTGCCATGACACAGCTTTTCTCTTTTATCTTGCTGCCTTTAAAATTGTTTCCTTGTGTTTGACTTAAAATTTTAATTATGATGTTTCTTGGTATAGTTCTGTTCCAAGTTCAATCCCTTTCTTGTCCTTTTGGCCTCATGGATCTGGATATCTATTTCTCTCTTTAGGTTCAAGAAGTTTTCAAACATTATTGCTTTAAATATACATTCTCTTTTCATCTTCCCCTCTGAAATCCCCATAACACCAATATTGTTTCTTTTCACTGTGTCCCATGAGTCTCTTAGGTTTTCTTTGTTCTTCCTTATTCTTATTTTTCTTTTAGATCCTCTAGTTGGATAATATCTAATGTCTAGGTTGCTGATTCTTTCTTTTGCATGGTTGAGTCTGCTTTTGCAAGTCTCTATTCAATTCTTCTGGAGAAGGCAATGGCACCCAACTCCAGTACTCTTGCCTGGAAAATCCCATGGGTGGAGGAGCCTGGTAGGCTGCAGTCCATGAGGTCTCTAAGAGTCAGACATGACTTAGTGACTTCTCTTTCACTTTTCACTTTCATGCATTGGAGAAAGCAATGGCACCCCCACTCCAGTACTCTTGCCTGGAAAATCCCAGGGGCAGCAGAGCCTGGTGGGCTGCCGTCTGTGGGATCGCACAGAGTTGGACACGACTGAAGCGACATAGCAGCAGTAGCATCATTCAGTTCTTCAGTTCAGCTATTGTATTTTTTAATTCTAGGATGTTTGTCTTTTGATAGTTTCTATTGCAGTGTTGAATTTCTTGTTTCCTTCATGCATTTTTTCCCTGTTTTGTTCAACTGCTTGCTTCTGTGTTCTTGTAGTTTATTGAACTCTAACAATATTACTCTGAATTCTTTGACCATTCATAGATCTTCATTTCTTTAGGATCAGTTGTTAGAGCTTTATTATTTCCCTTTAATGTTGTATTTACCTGGTTCTTTGTGATACTTGTTACCCTATCTGCTTGTCTGAGTAATTGAATTCCTCCAGACTCCACAGGTTATGTTTTGGTAGAGACCATCTTCACCAGTCAGCTCAGTTTAGGTTTCTGGACATGTCTGGTAACGTCTTGATCCCACCTACCCAAGGACACTACCAGCAGACATATCAAGACACCGAAACTGAATTTTTATCAACAAAGCCTTTTTGAAGTTTATACCCTCAAACCCATTATTATTATTTGTTTTTCTGACACTTGAAACAAAATTCTCACAGTCACTAACATTGTCTAGTTCCAGACTGATCATCTGCTTGTTAATATCTTCTGAATATTCTCCATATTTTCAAATTTTAAAATGAAATGTTTTAATTATAATGATATTTCTACTGATTTTTAAACTGACAAGAAAATGGTAAACATACTTCTAACAATGTGAGTTAACAGGTTAAAATTTTAAAAATGACTATCTTGCTGTCTTTAGAATTTAGGGCTATCATTTTTATTCAGTAACTTTATTTTATAAAATGACATTTTGGGCCTTGAATGACATGCTCAATTCAAATAATTTCCCAAATGCAAATTAGAGTTTTATTCATTTGTTGGCAGTCTGTTCTCACAATCATGTTCTACTGTTTCCATTTCCAAATTTTGACAATATAATGCAAAAAATGTGTCATTCTAGCAAATGTGAAGTAGATGTTTTCCCCCTGAGGAAAAAACTTTCTACAACAGGTCAAACAGATGTCTGAAAAACATTTAAATCTATGAACTCTTCATACATTTACATGACAATATAAGTCACAATATAAATTCATGTAGCCTTGTTATGTAAATTGAGAATAAATAGCAAGATATAATTGAAATTGTATCTTTAAAATGATATTTAAAGCCTAAGAGTGTTTTTTCCTTTGTTCTTGCTGTTACTCTTACTCTGTACTTAATATAAAAACTGCCAAAATGATTAGGAGAAATACTGTATTCAAAAAGGAAACTAAATTCATGAGGAAAAAGAATTGTAGTACTTCAAACATTAAATATAATCAATTTCTTCAATAATGAACCTTTAAATTCTAAGAATGAAAATAACATTGTGTAGGAAAAAATGAAATGAGTTAGAATCTCTTAGAAGATAAATCTTCACTACCTAGATGAGTACTTTAAAAATTCCTTTAATTCATCTTTTCTCTAAAAAGGAATAAAATTATGTTGTTAGGTCTTTGAAAAGATTCTATTATATTCAGTCTTGCTCTGTATACAATAACGTGTAGAGATTTTAAAAATACAATATGTGTGCTTCTCCAAAAATAAAAAAAAAAATTGTTTTGATGGTATAAAGACATATTTCTAATTATTAAATTATATGTGCATAAATAAAATACATAGTTATATCTATATGTAGATATCTCTACATATATCTATCTGTATATACTGTGAGGAGGTTTAATCAATTTGGCCATTTGTAATTTTCAGTTTGTTTTTGTAAGAAATAGCATTTAGAGCACTTGTGAGGTGTTGTTTCCTTGCTTGTAATCAAATATGTCTAATATGTGATTCTACCACACATGCCCCAATATTTACTGGCAGTCACAAGAACAGCGAATATTATGTATGGCTAATGACTTGGCATCTATCTGCTGGTTAAGCACTGTCCAAGAAAGGCACACTGAAACAGAAGCAAAACTATATCAATAACATTACTGATAAAACATGTAGTTTGAAAATGCTGTGATATATTTTATGTTCCATTGGAGAACATAGTAATGAAAAGAAGATTACGTGTAGAATGACACTCAAAATGTTCATCTGTTGGCCTACAAGCCACTAGAAAAAAATATAGGCAAAGGTCAATATATCTGTGAAATAGACATTTAATGAACACCAGTATGTCAAGATGGAAAATAAAATAAATGGTAGTTTTGCTAATTATTATTCTGTGTAGCAGTGGTCTTGTGGTATTTAAAACTGCCATGCAGACTCATGATTAGTGTTTCTTTAGTGCTAAAAAATACATCCACTCTATATATGAATGAGTTGCATCTTCAATTACCAAATTTCTGGATGTAGGTAGTTAAGACTTAATTAAAACTAGTGCACACAGACTCCCACCATTGGCTATTGATGAAACAACCAGAAATAAATGAATCCTCAACCTACTTATACACGAGTAAAATGAGGGAAAAGAAAGCAACAGTTCTCAGACTGAGCACCGAGGAGACATGATCCTTGTTAGAAGGGAAACAAACAAGATGCATCCTACAATAACCCCAGAATTCTTCATGGAAATAATTTGTGACAAGGATAAGAGGGACTAAAAGTAATAATAAGTCTGATAGGTTGGCTGAGTTAGGTAAATTGGATTTTGGAGATTGTGAAGGCTGAGGAATCTGGAGGTTTTGAGACACTTGTCATGAGAGGTAGGAATTATGTCAAAGAAGAATTTATGTTAAAATGCATTAATACAACAAAGTAAATGGCAATGGGATCATACTTATCAGTAATTACCTTAAATGTAAATGGGTTGAATGCCTCAACCAAAAGACAAAGACTGGCTGAATGGATACAAAAACAAGACCCCTATATATGTTATCTACAAGAGACACACCTCAAAACAAGGGACACATACAGACTAAAAGTGAAGGGCTGGAAAAAGATATTCCACACAAATAGAGACCAAAAGAAAGCAGGAATAGCAATACTCATATCAGATAAAACAGATTTTAAAATAAAGGCTGTGAAAAGAGACAAAGAAGGACACTACATAATGATCAAAGGATTGATCCAAGAAGAAGATGCAGCAATTATAAATATATATGCATCCAATATAGGATCACTGCAGTATGTAAGGCAAATGCTGACAAAGCATGAAAGGGGAAATTAACAATAACACAATGATAGTGGGAGACCTTAATACCCCACTCACACCTATGGACAGATCAACTAAACAGAAAAGTAACAAGAAAACACAAACTTTAAATGATACAATAGACCAGTTAGACCTAATCGATATCTATAGGACATTTCACCCCAAAACAATGAATCTCGCCTTTTCCCCAAGTGCACATGGAACCTTCTCCAGGATAGATCACATCCTGGGCCATAAATCTAGCCTTGGTAAATTCAAAGAAACTGAAATCATTCCAAGCATTTTTTCTGATCCCAATGCAGTAAGATTAGATGTCAATTACAGGAGAAAAATTATTAAAAATTCTAACATATGGAGGTTGAACAACATGCTGCTGAATAACCAGCAAATCACAGAAGAAATCAAAATATGCCTAGAAATGAATGAAAATGAATACACAACAACCCCAAACCTATGGGACACTGTAAAAGCAGTGCTAAGGGAAAGGTTCATGCAATACAGGCTTACCTCAAGAAACAAGAAAAAAGTCAAATAAATAATCTAACTCTACACCTAAAGCAACTAGAAAAGGAAGAAATGAAGAACCCTAGAGTTAGTAGAAGGAAAGAGATCTCAAAAATTAAGGCAGAAATAAATCCAAAAGAAACAAAAGAGACCATAGCAAAAATAAAAAAAAGCCAAAAGCTGGTTCTTTGAGAAGATAAATAAAATTGACAAACCATTAGCCAAACATCAAGAAACAAAGGGAGAAGAATCAAATCAACAAAATTAGAAATGAAAATGAAGAGATCACAACAGACAATACAGAAATATAAAGGATTATAAGAGACTACTATCAGAAACTATATGCCAATAAATTGGACAACTTGGAAGAAATAGACAATTCTTAGAGAAAAGTACAACTTTCTAAAACTGAACCAGAAAGAAATAGAAAATCTTAATAGACACATCACAAGCATGGAAATTGAAACTGTAATCAGAAATCTTCCAGCAAACAAAAGCCCAGGACCAGATGGCTTCACAGCTGAATTCTACCAAAAATTTAGAGAAGAGCTGCTGCTAAGTTACTTTAGTCGTGTTTGACTCTGTGTGACCCCATAGATGGCAGCCCACCATTCTCCCCTGTCCCTGGGATTCTCCAGGGAAGAACGCCGGAGTGGGTTGCCAATTCCTTCTCCATTGCATGAAAGTGAAAAGTGAAAGTGACACTCAGTCGCTTCTGACTCTTAGCAACCTCATGGACTGCAGCCCACCAGGCTCCTCCACCCATGGGATTTTCCAGGCAAGAGTACTGGAGTTGGGTGCCATTGCCTTCTCCAGAGAAGAGTTAACACTTATCCTACTCAAACTCTTCCAGAAAATTGCAGAGGAGGGTAAACTTCCAAACTCATTCCATGAGGCCACCATCACCCTAATACCAAAATCTGATAAAGATGCCACAAAAGAAAGAAAACTGCAGGCTTATATCACTGATGAACATAGATGCAAAAATCCTTAACAAAATTCTAGCAAACAGAATCCAACCACATATTAAAAAGGTCATACATCATGAACAAGTGGGCTTTATCCCAGGGATGCAAGGATTATTCGATATCTGCAAATCAATCAATACACATAATACACCACATTAACAAACTGAAAGATAAAAAACATATGATTATCTGAATAGATGCAGAGAAAGCCTTTGACAAAATTCAACATCCATTTATGATAAAAATCCTCCAGAAAATCAGAATAGAAGGAACATATCTCAACATAATAAAAGCTATATATAAAAAAACACAGCAAACATTATCCTCAATAATAAAAAATTGGAAGCATTTCCCCAAAAGTCAGGAACAAGACCAGGGTGCCACTCTCACCACTGCTATCCAACATAGTTTTGGAAGTTTTGGCCACAGAAATCAGAGCAGAAAAAGAAATAAAAGGAATCCAGATTGGAAAAGAAGTAAAACTCTCACTGTCTGCAGATGACATGATCCTCTACATAGAAAACCCTACAGAATCCACCAGAAAATTACTAGAGCTAACCAATGAATACAGTAAAGCTGCAGGATATAAAATTAACACACAGAAATCCCTTGCATTCCTATTGACTAACAATGATAAAACAGAAAAAGAAATTAAGGAAGCAATTCCACTCACCATTTCAAAAATAATAATAATATACTTAGGAATATATCTACCTAAAGAAACAAAAGACCTATATATAGAAAACTATAAAATATGGGTGAAAAAAATCAAAGAGGAAACGAATAGATGGAGAAATATACCATGTTCATGGATTGGAAGAATCCATATAGTGAAAATGAATATTCTACCCAAAGCAACCTATAAATTTAATGCAATCCCTATCAAGCTACTAACAGTATTTTTCACAGAACTAGAACAAATAATTTCACAATTTGTATGGAAATACAAAAAAAAAGAAAAAGAAAAGAAAAGCAATCTTGAGAAAGAAGAATGGAACTGAAGGAATCAACCAGCCTGACTTCAAGCTCTACTACAAAGCTACAGTCATCAAGACAGTATGGTACTGGCACAAAGACAGAAGTATAGATAAATGGAACAAAATAGAAAGCCCAGAGATAAATCCATGCACCTATGAACTCCTTATCTTCAACAAAGGAGGCAAGAATATACAATGGAGAAAAGACAATCTCTTTAAAAGTGGTGCTGGGAAAACTGGTCCAACCACTTGTAAAAGAATGAAACTAGAACACTTTCTCACACCATACACAAAAATAAACTCAAAATGGATTAAAGATCTAAATGTAAGACCAGAAACTATAGAACTCCTAGAGGAAAACACAGGCAAAACACTCTCCAACATAAATCACAGCAGGATCCTCTATGACCAACTTCCAGAGTATTGGAAATAAAAGCAAAAATAAACGAATGGGACCTAATTAAACTTAAAAGCTTTTGCACAATAAAGGAAACTACAAGCAAGGTGAAAGGACAGCTTTCAGGATGGAAGAAAATAATAGCGAACGAAGCAACTGACAAAGAAGTAATTCCCAAAATATACAAGCAACTCCTGCAGCTGAATTCCAGAAAAATAAACAATCCAATCAAAAAAATGGGCCAAAGAACTAAACAGACATTTCTCCAAAGAAAACATACAGATGGATAACAAACACGTGAAAAGATTCTCAACATCACTCATTAACAGATAAATGCAAATCAAAACCACAATGAGGTACCATTTCACGCCAGTCAGAATGGCTGCTATCCAAAAGTCTACAAGCAGTAAATGCTGAAGAGGGTGTGAAGAAAAGGGAACCCTCTTACACTGTTGGTGGGAATGCAAACTAGTACAGCCACTATGGAGAACAGTGTGGAGATTCCTTTAAAAACTGGAAATAGAACTGCCATATGACCCAGAAATCTTCCTGCTGGGCATACCCACTGAGGAAACCAGAATTGAAAGAGACACGTGTACCCCAGTGTTCATTACAGCAATGTTTATAATAGCCAGGACATGGAAGCAACCTAGATGTCCATCAGCAGATGAATGGATAAGAAAGCTGTGGTACATATACACAATGGAGTATTACTCAGACATTAAAAAGAATACATTTGAATCAGTTCTAATGAGGTGGATGAAACTGGAGCCTATTATACAGAGTGAAGTAAGCCAGAAAGAAAAACGCCAGTACAGTATACTAATGCATATATATGGAACCTAGAAAGATGGTAATGATGACCCCATATGCAAGACAGCAAAAGAGACACAAATGTATGGAACAGTCGTTTGGACTCTGTGGGAGAGGGCGAGGGTGGGATGATTTGGGAGAACGGCATTGAAACATGTATATTATCATATGTGAAATGGATCACCAGTCCAGGTTCTATGCATGAGATGGTGCTCAGGGCTGGTGCATTGGGATGACTCAGAGGGATGGAATCAGGAGGGAGGTGGGAGGGGGTTCAGGATGAGGAACACAAGTACACCTGTGGCTGATCCATGTCAATGTATGGCTAAAACCAATACAATATAGTAAAGTGATTAGCCTCCAATTAAATAAATTTACATTAAAAAATAAAATAAAGTACATTAATAAAACTGATTATAAAATATAAGTAACAATAACAATTTACTTATTAAAAATTTGAGGAAGAAAAGACAAAAGAAAAATAGAAAATAGCAATATAAAAGCTTGAGTGCATACTAAGTCACTTCATGTCTGACTCTTTGTGACTCTATTGACTGTAGCCCATAGGGCTCCTCTGTTCATGGGATTCTCCAGGCAATAATACTTGGGTGGGTTGCTATGCCCTCCTCCAGGGTATCTTCCCAACCTAGAGATCTAACCCATGTCTCCTCTGTCTCCTGCATTGGCAGGAAGATTCTTTACCACTAAAACTACCCTGGAAGCCCAATAACAGGCTTAAATCCTATCAAATCTAAAAGTGTGCTGCTGCTGCTAAGTCACTTCAGTCGTGTCCGACTCTGTGCAACCCCATAGACGGCAGACCACCAGGCTCCGCTGTCCCTGGGATTCTCCAGGCAAGAACACTGGAGCGGGCTGCCATTTCCTTCTCCACTAAAAGTGTATTAACTCCAAATGATTCAATTAATCATTAGCCCTCTAAGTAAAAGACAACGATTGTCATATTGTGTAAAAAGGAAACCCGGGCTGTTTATGGTCCTCAAAATAAAAAGCAAAACAAAACAGAAAAAGACTGAAGATGTATAAAACAAACTTATGGTTGCAGAGGGGCAGGGATAATTAGGGAGTCAAGATGGTCATGTACACACTGCTGTATGTAAAATGGATAAACAGAAGGACTTATTGTATAGCACACGGAAGTCTACTTAATGTTAAGTGGAGGCTAGATTGGAGGTTTGGGGAAGAATAGGTACATGCATATGTATGGCTGAGTCCCTTTGCTCTTCACCTGAATCTATCACAATATTGTTAATTGGATATACCTCAGAAGAGGAAAAAATTAAATAAATAAAAATACATAAATAGTTTAATACAGAAGGAAATATATCTATGTACCATGCAAACATTAAGCATGAGTAAGTTTGCATAACTATAATATCATACAAACTGGACTTCAGAACAAAGAATGTTCCTGGGGAAAATTTATGATCATTAGATTTGATATATCAGGAAGACATAACTATTCTAAGTATCCGTGAATCCACCAATAGTTTTATCACACATGAGGAAAAATCTGACAAGAAGAAACAGACAACACTTTTCTCCTAGAAATTAAACAATATGTAGAAAATCATGACAGATTAGGAGGATTACATCATTAGTGACCAAATTATCCTTTTTGATATTTATAGATCAATATTCCCAACAACAGCAAAATAGGATACACGTCTTTTCAAGGGGATATACTTCAAAGAATTTTATTTTTTCTAATAAATTCTTTGCCCATACATAGGATGTGAGAGTTGTTATTCAATTTTCAAATTTTTTTTTTAATTTTTTAGATATCTTTTAATTTCCAATTTAGTTTCCTATGGTTAGGACTCTGCGTAATTCAAGTTTGTATTAGGCAGAGAATATAGTCTATGTTGGTGTTTCTAATCTGTGATGGGCCAGGATTTAACAGACAGGAAGCTTTCTTTAGCTTATTAAAATGCTTTATATATTTTTATACTGGTAGTTGCACAAATATATACATTTAGTCAAACTTGTCAAATTATAATAGTGAATACATTTAATTGTATAAATTATAACTTAGTAATTAGGAAAAACAAGACACAAATGTCCTACAATCATTAGTTTAGAGACAATATAAGGTCTGTAAGGCATGTTAACAAAACATACACCCTGATATGAGTGAATCTAAGCATACGGAAAGAGTATACTTTCCTAATTTATCAGGGAATGAAAAGTAAGACTCTAAAGAATTACTATATTACACCCACTGGAATTTCAAAAACAAATAAAAAGTTTGATCATTTTGAGTGTTATTGAGGAGTTAGAGCACCAGGAACAGTTACTGTAGGAAGTTAAGCTGTAAAGCAGCCTCTTTGAATATAATCTGGTTGAACACACACAAACTGTCAATTATATGTACCAGGCACATGTACAAAATCGCACTCAGAAACATAACTTTTAATAAAACACTGGAGCTTAAATCAATCCAAAAATCTATTTGACAGACAATGGATGATTATGCTGTAATATATTTACACAAAAAATTATGATTCAGGAATCAAAATAAACTACAACTGAATATATGAAATTTAGATGTGAAATGTGACTCAAAAATATTGCAAAGGAGTTAATATATGACTTTCATAAATCTTAAAAACGGACTTTTATTATCTATATTTAAAAATACACATTAAAATATCTTCATTTTTTAAAATCAAGATCTTGTAAGATTATAAGTTAAGCTTAATACAGAGACAGAGTTGTAAATTATTTTTATGATTAAAAATACTATTAAAAAACTATAATTCCTTACCATCACATTTTCCTTAGAAAATTCAATTTTGAAGTTTTGCTTGCCAATCTTCTAACACATTTAAGTATGTGACTAGTGTTATAAAACCAATAAGTGGATTTTGGCAACATGGATGTCCAAGAACAAGGAGAGTAACAATTAATGTTACTTTGTAGGAAAGAAAAGAAATCTTCCATTCTTAAGAACCTAAAAGGGGATGAATCTTCTTCAAAGAACTAAGTGTGGCCATCAAAATCATGATCCATCATATCTATTTTTTAGATACATTTTTGTTGGGGTTTAATTGATTTGTAGTGTTGAGTTACTTTCTGCTACACAGCAAAGCCAATCAGCTACACATATATCTACTCTTTTTTTTAAATTCCTTTCCCATATGGGTCATTACAGAGTACTGAGTAGGGTTCCGTGTGCTATACAGCAGGTCCTTACTATTGTTCAGTTGCTAAATTATGCTGGACTCTTTGTGACCCCATAGCAGTATGTATATGTCAATCTCAATGTCCCCCAATATAGTCCTCTGCACCCTTACCCCCAGTAACCATATATTTTCTACATCTGTGGCTCTATTTCTGTTTTGTAAATAAATCCATTTGTACTAATTTTTTTTAGATTTCACATATAAATGATATCAGACATTAGTTTTTCTCTGACTAATTTCACTCAGTATGACAATCTCTAGATCCACCCACATTGTTGCACATGGTGTTATTTCATTCTTTTTATGACCGAGTGATTGTGTGATGCACACACGCATGCACACACACACACTCTCTCTTTCTCTCTCTCTCTCTCTCTCTCTCTCTCTTTCTCACTTCATCTTCTTTATCTGTTCCTCTGTGGATGAACATTCAGGTTGCTTCCATGTCCTAGCTATTGTAAATAGTGCTGCAATGAAATTGGGTTACATGCATCTTTTCAAATTATGGTATTCTCTGAGTATATGCCCAGGAGTGGAATTGCTGGATCATGTGGTAGCTTTATTTTTAGTATAAGGAATCTCTATGTTGTTCTTCATAGTGTCTGTTCCAATTTACATTTGCAACAGCAGTGTTAAACGGTTTCCTTTTCTCCTCACCCTCTCCAGCATTTATTTGTAGACTTTTTTGATGATGGCCATTTTGACTGGTGGGAGTTGATGCTTAATTGTAATTTTGATTTGAATCTCTGATAGTTACTGATGTTGAGCATATTCTCATATGCCTCTTGGCCATCTGTCTTCTTTGGAGAAATGTCTATTTAGATCTTCTCATTTCTGATTGGGCTGTTTGTCTTTCTGATATTGTCTGAGCTCTTTGTATATTTTGGAAAATAATCCTTTGATTGTTATTTTGTTTGTAAATATTTTCTCTCATTCTGTGTGTTGTACTTTCATTTTATTTAGAGTTTCCTTTGCTACACAAAAGCTTTTAAATTTAATTAGGTCCCATTTGTTTTAATTTTTATTATTCTAGGTGGCGAGGTGAAGTCGCTCAGTCGTGTCCGACTGTTTGCGACCCTGTGGACTGTAACCTACTAGCTTCTCCGTCCATGGGATTCTCCAGGCAAGAATACTGGAGTGGGTTGCCATTTCCTTCTCCAGGGGATCTTCCCGACCCAGGGATCTAACCCGGGTCTCCCGCATTGGAGGCAGACGCTTTAACCTCTGAGCCACCAGGGGAAGCCCTGGATCAAAAATGATCTTGCAGGAATTTTTCTGAGAGCAGTCTCCTGTTTCCTCTAAGGGTTTTATAGTATCCGTCTTACATATAGGTTTTTAATCTGTTGTGTGTATGTGTGTGTGTTTACGTGATGTTCATGGGAGTTTTCATTTCATTATTTTATAGGCAGCTATCCAGTTTTCCCAGCACCACCTAAAGAAGAGACTATATTGTCTCTGTGTATTCTTGCCTCCTTTGTCACATCTTAGGTGACCACAGGTGCATGACATTATCCCTTTAACATGAAGATCCCATTCTATCAAATTCTCTTCAGGTATCTAAACTCTGAATTATCTCAGTGTCCTTTAAAAAATTCTGTCCACCCACTCCAGTACTCTTGCCTGGAAAATCCCATGGACAGAGGAGCCTGGTGGGCTGCAGTCCATGGGGTCACTGAGAGTTGAACACAACTCAGTGACTTCACTTTCACTTTTCACTTTCATGCATTGGAGAAGGAAATGGCAATCCACTCCAGTGTTCTTGCCTGGAGAATCCCAGGGACAGAGGAGCCTGGTGGGCTGCTGTCTATAGGGCTGCACAGAGTCAGACACAACTGAAGTAACTTGTGCACCCTAATTAATTAAATATAAATTTAATCATACGAATATCTTTGAATAAAATAATAACTATAAAAGATTTGCCATGTGTCCTTTTATTGTTGATTATTATTCACATTACTGTAGTGTCTGACAGAACTCTAATTCTTTCAGACACTCACCACACCATTAACAAACTGTCATGCTTATCTTACTATCATATCTATCTTAATATTTGGTTGGAAAAGCGTCCTCTAGTAGATAGTCCATCTTAGTTCCATAAAAATAACTGTAAGACAAAAAGAGTAAAAACACTATTTCACACTTGCTATGCGCCTTACTTTATAATCCATACTTTTTAACATGCTTAGTGTATAGCTTTAGCGACTTAGCAGCAGCAGCAACAGTGTATAGCTTTAGGCTTGCTGAAGTAATTTTAAGAATCTTCAATAACTAATGGTATTAAATGTGCATTTGTGTTGCACAGAAAAACTCATTTTATTTTCCTTGTAAAATATGTTAGCAATACTAAACTATTGTACTTATCTTGGACGGTCAAGATTTTTTTCATAACAGAACATGCAAGCAAAGGATGACATACTTTTTCTCTATCCTCTAGGAAGTATGTATTTTTTTGATACATAAAACATTTCTAACTCAATATAATCCTTCCAGAATGAAGCAATTATTGCTGCTATTACCATCATGAAGTATGGTATTGTAACTCCATATGAGGAAACTAAATATACCAACTTAAGAGCACTTATCCACGTGATTACTCTGGTTGACTATACATAGGCCAATTGCCAAGAAAGAAATTATAAAGCAAAATATTAAATTTGAATCATAATCATAAAAGGAGGAAACACCCTGTTATCCAGTTACCTAGAGGGCAGTTAGGAGTGAACTGCTGGTTTATGGAGACCCTTAAATGTTCTGACAGATCCTTCCCAACTTCCTAATTATTTAATTAGTTCTTTAATAAGAAATTTTTTTTCTTGTATAGCCAATGGCACAGAACAGCTTAAATTATTACTGGCATATTTTCCTTGTACAAAATCACTTCAGTTGTGTCTAACTGAGGAAAAGTTGGGGCAGATGTTGTTACTCAAAGATAAAGAAGGAATTCAGAAACTTAGTAACTTAGCAAAGAATTTACAAAGAATGTTTACTTATATGAAGTTCAGATGCATACTGAAAGGCATTACTTGATGTACAGTGATCCTTGATCATAATAGTATCTCCTTATTTATTTTAAAGATAAAAATCATTCCTTCATAATTCATAGTTACTGCAACAGAGGGTTAATGAGCAATAATTTGGAATCCCTGCTATGTAACTGAGTCAATATAAACCTCTGTTAGCTCTCCAAGACATCATAATATTTTCTATTCAACACTTAAATAACCTCACCAAAAGTGCTTTCCGAATGTGCCTAGCCTGTTGGTCTGAATTGCAGGGATACACAGTTAAGTGCTTTTTTCCTGTACATGGTCTATTCTGAGCAGAAAAGCTATTATAGCTACCATCTGTTTTGGCTACTCCTCATCTTTTTTTTGGCATATAAACAATGCTTTAGTGAACAAGTGAATCATGGACTTATTTAATCCTCTAGACAGTGCTATAAAAACACTGTCACCAGTGAAAATACACACAAATTATGGTTCAGCAACTTTTACTGGGGACAAGTGTTGCAGTAGATATTATCTTTCTCTTGTGCTGACACTTCTATTTCATTAATTCTGACCAGATAAACTCAAATTTTTAGAGTAAAATTTCTCCGAGAAACTGCCAGTTATTTAAACCTTTCAGAATTAAATCTAGGGAAAGAGGGAGGAAAATTGTAGCTTCTTATGAAAAGGGTTCATGAAGCATAACTATATTAATTAAAATAATAGACATCAGAACTCAAGGTACTTTGATGAATTCAATTCTAAATATATTTATTTAAATTTTAGAAAAATTCCTTTCATCATGATAAAAAATTAAAGATATTGTATTAATTTCTTATGGCTGTTATAATAATTTATCAAAAACTGAGCAGCTTAAAACGAAGACGTTTTTCCTCCCAGTTTTGAGGCCAGGAATCAAAGTGTCATCAGGGCTATGCTCCCTCTCAGAGTTCAAGGAGAAATCTCATTCTTGTCTCCTTAGGATTTTGGTGGCTGGCGTAGTAATTGGTTTGTGGATGCATCAATCTAATCTCTTCCTTGATCTTCATGTTTGCTTTTCTTCCATCTGAGTCTTTTTCATCTTCCATTTCTTAAAAGCTTTCCTTCAACTTAGTGTAGGGCTCATCCAGAAGAGTTCATCTCAAGATCCTTAGCTAAATTTTATCAGAAAAGTCCTCTTTTTATAAATAAGTTAACATTAACAGGTTTTAGGCACAAGGATGTGGACATTTCTTTTTAGGGGCTACCATTCAAACTACTACAGATAGTATAATAAAACTATATCATTCCAACAGTCCCTTCTTCAAGGGATCTTCCCGACCAAGGGATGGAACCTGGGTCTGCTGCATTACAGGCAGATTCTATACTAAGTCACTAGGGAAGTCCCAAAAGTTTATGAGAGGAAGACAAATCAAGTTAGAAGGGTGCTATGAAAGAAAATTAAATATTTATATAATGAATATACATCATTTGCTTATTTTCTAATTTTAGTCCAGATGAAAAGCATCAATTCTTAGCTCTCTGTACAGCCCAACTCTCACATCCATACTGGAAAAACCATAGCTTTGACTAGACGAAACTTTGTCGCCAAACTAATGTCTCTGCTTTTTAATATGCTGTCTAGGTTGGTTATAGCTTTTCTTCCAAGGTGCAAGCATCTTTTAATTTAATGACTGCAATCACTATCTGCAGTGATTTTGGAGCCCCTCCCCCCAAAAAAATCAAGTCTGTCACTGTTTCTATTGTTTCCCCATCTATTTGCCATGTATGGGACCATGTGATGGGACCAGATGCCATGATCTTAGTTTCTTGAATGTTGAATTTTAAGACAATTTTTTCATTCTCTTCTTTCACTTTCATCAAGAGACTCTTAGTTCTTCACTTTCTGCCATGAGGGTGGTGTCATCTGTATATCTGAGGATATTGATATATCTCCCAGAAATCTTGATTCCACCTTGATTCCAGACAGTGCCTGGCACCAGACAATTAAATATTTGTTGATGTATGCAGATAAAATAGAACATTATAAAGTCCAAAATTATTGTATTGACAGTTAAGCACTTTGAAGAGATAATGTATGATGATGTATTCAAATAATAACAGATCATATTTTCAGAATATTTGACAGGTGAAAAAGGAGCTCTGCCTAAACTCACAACTGCTACTGGAGTTGAATAAGGAAAACAGAGAGAAGATGGATATGAAACCCACAGCAAAATTTCTTTCTTTTGGAGTAGGTTACAACCAAGATCAATTTGTAGAAATGGATTTTCTAGAAAAAATGGAAATTGGCAATTTCACTTAATACTGTCATTGAAAGAAAATCTCATTTTATTAGAGTAATGGAAGGCAATAAAACATGACTTCCCTCTTCTCCCATTTATTAATGAATTAGAATGCACAAAACCCTTTTAATAATTGACATAAAACAGCTCATAAACATAATTTACATCTTCCTGGCCAGCATTTTAATTTTACAAAACCAGCATTTTGTTAAAATTATTGTACATTAAAATGAGTTTTAGCCTACTATTTGGAAAAGAAGTGTGATGACAGATTATAAAAAGATAAGCATGGTGATAGAGAATGCAGTTCAGGATTCGGCCTACACAGGGTGAGAAGTTTTTCTTGGAAGAAAAGATATAAAATGAGATCAGCTATATATTTTGGGTTTGGAAATATATGATAATTTTTAAGTTTTATATATTTAATTTCCAGGGATCTTTATCTGAAACTTTGAATAGTTAAAAGTCTCTGTGTAAAAAAATAAGAGAGCATGAATCAAAACTTGAAATGTAGGTTAGTCTCTGAAACACTGAAGAAAATGCTGAATTTGGCAAATATGCAAATGTGTTCCTGGCAATGATAATGTATAGTTTTATCATCTACTACTCGATCCTCTGGTAGATAATTAAGCCAGTGCCCTCTCCAAACAGTTTATCCTAAGTACACATAATAATATCACTAATTACAATATCCCATTAATGTCTTCATTTTATTTCAAAGCTCAGTTATTTTTCTAGACAGGTGAACTAAAAATGCCTTTTATTAACTACATTTTGAATCATATCCAATAGTAATTCATAATCATTCTATGCCATTTCTAGCTTTGAACTTACTCCATATGCTTAAGACAAAAACTACTCCCTTACGCTTTGCTTGTTTTCTATTACAAATTTTGTAACTTTGCCAAATAGTCTTGGATGCTTAAATCTTATGATAGTTTTTGTTTATGTATAATTTAGATTAGAAAATACTGTATCTTCCACTATAACTGTCTTTAATGCATGTATATTATGAAATAAATTTATAGACCTTTTCTTCAGTTAGATATTTTATGCAGGTATTAGAATTTTGTGTGAAGTTAGCTTAACCCGCTAAAATCTAAGATTGGAAAAAAATAATTGATAACAAGTCTATAGGATACTGCAGAGAAGTAGATGACAACCTACTCCAGTACGCTTGCCTGGTGAATTCCAGGGGGAGAGGAGCCTGGCAGGCTGCAGCCCATGGGGTCACAAAGAGTTGAACATGAACGAAAGCGACTGAGCACACGTGCATAGGATACTGGGTTAACAGAATCTAATCTGTGAGGAAGGAAAAGGAGAGAGAAAACGAGCACTGGAGAGAAATGAAAAGACCAAAGATAAACTACATTCAGCTTTGTCTTGCTTTGACTTGTCCCCAACATTTAAACCCTATATGCATAATAATATATTATTAATTTTTAATAACTTGCTTTAAAAATGAAATTTTTAAAGATCTAAGGCATGTTAGTATAACTTTGCGGGGGATATCTTGCACTGAATCTTACCCTCCAAATGGGGACTGGTTACGGACTTTTGTAGCAATGATTCTGAGATGAGGAGGCACATGACACTCTTGGCTTATACCAAGGTGTTTTTCATAACTTAACTCACTTCAGACTCATCAGACTAATTGCCCTTGGATTTCCTTGATTTCAGTTTATTCATTTTAAAAAGTAAATGATTGCTTTGGAATACATTATCTGGCATTCATCCCTTCCAATCATAAGCCCAAATACTAGTGGGAGGTTGGCGACCCTGAAATAAAAAGTGTGGAACTGACTGTTGTAAAGGCTACCCTGTCTGTCTTGACACTGACTTCTGCAGGAACTTAGGCCTAGTCTGTCAGCACAGGACTGGGAACACACACACGGGTTCAGGGACCGTTGGGAATACATTTCTGTTAGAATAGAAATGAAATTTACCAGATGCCACTGGGAAATGTTTTTTTGTTTGTTTGTTTTCTGTTTATTTGGTTTTTTAACACTTCCTCTAGATACATACAATGATTATAATACATATTTCTTTATTAATCTCTTGCATAGTATTTCCTGTTTGTCGGACAGTGAGACTATTCTAAAATAAAGCATAAACAAAAGAAAGCAATCAACTTCAGTATTAGCTATCCAGTTATAATCCCTATATGTATTTTACACTTGCTGAGTAAAATGCAATCACAGATTATCCCCTACCCCTTGAATCTCTCTGTTTGACTGACATCTTTTGGAATTGGTTGAATAGTTCCAGCTGAAAATACAGATTTACATCATATCTGAAGAGTGAGTAATCAACTTTTGGAACTTTGTTGCATATTTCACTTATGAAATTGAAATGTACATCCAGTGCTCTTCTGAAGTGGATGCAAGCCACATGTCCCATTCAGACAAAATTGTCTTTTGCTATCAAAACTGTCCCCACCAAGCTACTCAGATAGCAAGAATTAAAGCTTTACGAAATTTGCTTATGACCACAGAGGTGCAGTTGAGGGTTTTTGTTGTTTGTTTGCTTTTAAGATTGAAAGAAACCAAAGAAAAGTTTTCACATATAAAACAACCTAATAGTTTTATTCTGGGTATATTGCCAGTATTTTTTAAAATGAGTGTAACAGCCATGAAATTCAAAGATGCTTGCCCCTTGGAAGAAGAGCTAGGACAAACCTAGACAGCATATTAAAAAACAAAGACCTTACTTTACCGACAAAGGTCCACATAATCAAAGGTATGATTTTTGCAGTAGTCATGTATGGATGTGAGAGTTGGACAATAAAGAATAAAGTTGAGCACTGAAGAACTGATGCTGTTGAATTGCAGTGTTGGAGAAGACTCTTTAGAGTCCCTTGAACAGCAAGGAGTCAAATCAGTTAATCTTAAAGGAAATCAGTCCTGAATATTCACTGGAAGGACTGATACTGAAGCTGAAACTCTTAACACTTTGGCCACCTGATGCAAGGAACTGACTCACTGAAAAAGACCCCGATGCTGGGAAAGATTGAAGGCAGGATGACAGAGGATGAGATAGTTGAATGGCATCACAAACTTGATAGACACGAATTTAAACAAGCTCCGGGAGTTGGTGATGGACAGGGAAGCCTGGCATGCTGCAGTCCATGGGGTCACAAAGAGTCAGACATGACTGAACAACTGAAGTGAACTCAATATTAACTTTCTTCCATCAAGAATAGTTCAGTAGGTTTTTAAATACAAAGTAATGTAAGAAAAAGGTTTTGTAGAAAATATAAAGTGAATTAACAATCTCAAAAAGGCAACTAATGAATTTTTTAGCTTTGATCATCTGGAATTTGGTATTGTTAACAGTATAAAATTAATTTCCTTAAATCAAAAAACATTTTTATTAAAAAATCATTAGACATATCAGATAGTAAATATATCAACTTGGCCTGATGCTGCCTCACAGCTTTTCATTTGAAGTTTATGGAGGAAATTATAGACCTGTGCTACAAGCATATCAGATATAACAGCCATGTAGTTGAAATATCCTCAGAAAAAGAAAGGTTGTTATTTTCAAACACTTTTATAATTGACACCTGCTCAATGGAACTGTCCTCTCCACAGTATACATCTCACCTCAGCAGTCAGTAGGGAATGCCCTGCTTTTTAATCATCCCCGGAAGTGCTCCAGCCCTCCTGGGAATGGTGGTGCTGTGTCCTTCCCCTTGATTTTATCTGTGACATGCTCCTGGAAGTCATTTCATGGTACCCTATTATATAAGAAATGAAGGAAAATTACTACAAAAGAGGAGTAAAAGAAGCATGTAGTTCTAGATAACAGTGATCCTTTCAAATATTAAAAGAATGTCACTTAATCTCTCTCTTCCTCAGTGTGACCTCCCTTCACAGTGTCAGTCTTATTAAGGTGTATCAGCCACTATGAAGCACTTACCTTCTAAGAAGTGTACCTTAGATACAGTGTCAAAGAAATATGAATTGCTATTCTGACACCTAAAAACTATGCTTTAATACCAGACCACCTAACCTGCCTCTTGAGAAATCTGTATGCAGGTCAGGAAGCAACAGTTAGAACTGGACATGGAACAACAGACTGGTTCCAAATAGGAAAAGGAGTATGTCAAGACTGTATATAGTCACCCTGCTTATTTAACTTACATGCAGAGTACATCATGAGAAATGCTGGACTGGAAGAAACACAAGCTGGAATCAAGGTTGCCGGGAGAAAAATCAATAACCTCAGATACGCAGATGACACCACCCTTATGGCAGAAAGTGAAGAGGAGCTAAAAAGCCTCTTAATGAAAGTGAAAGAGCAGAGTGAAAAAGCTGTCTTAAAGCTCAACATTCAGAAAACGAAGATCATGGCATCCGGTCCCATCACTTCTTGAGAAATAGACGGCGAAACAGTGGAAACAGTGTCAGACTTTATGTTTGGGGGCTCCAAAATCCCTGCAGATGGTGACTGCAGCCATGAAATTAAAAGACGTTTGCTCCTTGGAAGAAAAGTTATGACCAACCTAGATAGTATATTCAAAAGCAGAGACATCACTTTGCCGACTAAGGTCCGTCTAGTCAAGGCTATGGTTTTTTCTGTGGTCATGTATGGATGTGAGGGTTGGACTGTGAAGAAGGCTGAGCGCCGAAGAATTGATGCTTTTGAACTGTGGTGTTGGAGAAGACTTTTGAGAGTCCCTTGGACTGCAAGATCAGCCCTGGGATTTCTTTGGAAGGAATGATGCTAAAGCTGAAACTCCAGTACTTTGGCCACCTCATGTGAAGAGTTGACTCATTGGAAAAGACTCGATGCTGGGAGGGATTGGGGGCAGGAGGAGAAGGGGACGACAGAGGATGAGATGGCTGGATGGCATCACAGACTTGATGAGTGTGAGTCTGAGTGAACTCCGGGAGTTGGTGATGGACAGGGAGGCCTGGCGTGCTGTGATTCTTGGGGTTGCAAAGAGTCAGACACGACTGAGCAACTTAACTGAACTGATAAGGCATTTAATTTTAGAAGTTTTGCACAATATAATTTCTCAGTGTTTTCACTTCCTGGTTTTATATTTGTATTAAATGGATTTATTAGTATTAACACATTTTTCAATAAGCTGTGTATTTTATAGAAAAAAAAAATTACAACCTTTCTTGGCTCCAAACAGTTATCAGAGTGTCTGGACCCTGAATCTTTTCAGATTTCACTTACTTTATCAATTTCCTGATGCAGGAAAGAATTTCCTAACATTTTTGCCAAATAATCTGAATATTTTGTTCATGTGCATTGTTATCTTCTAAAAAGCATTAAAGGCATGCTCCTTATTACATCAAAATTTTGTTTTTTTGTCTTTCTTTTACATTTATATCACAATTTCCAAAATTCTGAGAAAACCAGTTGTCATTTAGTGATTTTTCATTTGAGACCTGGTCATCCACTTCCCTGTAGGAGGCATCTGGTGTTGTTTAATCATGACTGATATTTCTAGCATTACCAGAAATAGAATTCTGTCTTTTTAGTCTCAAATAACTAGATTCTCATCCTCCAATTATATCACATATTCCCAAATTTGATTCATAGCCCATGTCATGCCCAGTCTGCAAGTCCTCTCAGTGTGCCTCTGGAACTCCTGAAGGGTCATCAAGGTATGTCGCAGATCCTCAAAACTTTCTCTAGCCACACTTGAACTTATTCCTGTAATGCGATCTAGGCTGCCTCGGTTTACCAGTTCCACTACACCCTTGCAGATGGCTAATCTTTCCACTTTCAATAGGTGACTCTTCCTACACTTAATGCCTACGTTTAGTCCATTGTGTCCCTCATAGATACGCACAGCCACACTGCCTCAGCCCCACCGAAATTCACATAAGACCATACACAGCCCTATCATCACTCTGTGTGCGATCTTTCTGGTCAGTGCTCCTTGTTCGTGGATAATTTTAGTATCTGCTTTACTGACATCTACTCTATCACTGTCCCAGTCAACGTTTTTCAAATTGCATTACATTTGAATAATCCATCCAGCATCCTGTCCACTTGGTTCCTTGTCTTTTCTTTTATTGATTTTTTCCCTCCATCTTATACTCCTAATATGATGACCTAAAACTTGTCATTATAATAAATGCAACAGATTCCAAATCTCCATTTCAATTATCCTCTCCTCGGAGCACTGCCTGCAATATTTAAAACTTATTCTTTCTAGAACTGAAGTTAATTAATAATCCTATTCACCTAGGTGAATATTTCACCTAGGTTATTTTTTTTTATCTCCTTAAACTTCCAAAATCCACCTTCTTCTCAACCAGGAATCTTCCACTGTCAGTGCCCTGAAACCAGCAATTGCTAGGGATATTCGGTATTTTTGTGATTTACAGAGTGATCAAAATCTGTCTGTGCTTAAACAAGATTATGAGGCAATGTTTGTTTTTTGTATTTCAGTCTCACTTCACCATGGTTCTAGGGTGATAATCCCACCCATACATGCCCTTTATTAGCTTAAAATAGTTATAAATAACTGTGCATATGAGATAAGTTTACTCTGAAAACTTGGCATTAGAAAAAGTTGACAATATGGCTGCCAAGGGTGGCATTCATCTGGTAAAGCCACAAGGTAAAGGTTATCCAGTTTTGAGCTAGCATCCCCACATTTTTAGTAATCACAATTTTAAATGCCCATGTAATGTGCATTTTTATTTTTTTCCAGGAATTATACTTTTGACATTAATTGGACCTTGTTTGCTAAGTAGAATTGGACCTTACTACATAGATAGAATTCTGTCTAAATTCTGAGATAAGAGTTACTCAACTAAAGATCCTAGTGCCGTATACTGAAGTGGAAGGGGGGTGAGATAATGCTCTGAAGTGAGAATTAATCTTGTTTTGAAGTGCTGACCTTATGCTACTCCCAATGTTAGTTACCTTGATTTGTGCTCTCGGAAATACACATAAAGACTCAATTCCTTTTAACGTCACTGACTTCTTTTCAGTATGTATTAAGGTATGATTTGCATACAATAAAATCTAATTTCTTAAGTGTAAATTTGAACTCTGATAATTGAATACAGTTGTACAACTTCCACCACAGTCAAGACATAGAAAACGCCCATCAAGAGTATGATCTTTTCTAATATTATTTCTGTGACATTGCTTATGTTCAATAAGAGAACATCTTGACATAACTGTGAATGTCAGGTCAGCTCCTAGTAACACTGAACACTTGCTGTTATTATTAGTTGATTCTGCATATTAGGGGCTCTTTCTCATTTCTCCATTAAATAAGAATAACATGTTAGTCAGAAGAGAACTACTACATCTTCCAGTACCAAATATAGATATATAATATTGAAATAAATACCTGTTCAGCTAGTTTATGCTGCATATATAAAATACCATTATCCATTTATAATGCAAGCCTTTCTCCCTATGTGTTGAATTCTACCCCGTATCACTCAGTCAAGAAACTTCCTCCTACAGTTTTCTTTTCTCTCTTCTGTTTACAAAATCTTTTATTTCTTTTTGAAGTATGATTGATGCAATATTACACTAGTTTCAGGTGGACACTGTTTTGATTTGATACCTGTATGTACTACAAACTGGTCTCCATAATAAATATGTCAAAACTATAGAAACTTTTTTCTTTTATGATGAAAAGTTTTAAGATTCACTCTTTCAAAAATGCAATACAATATTCTTGGCGCCTTGTTAGATGCCACCATGATGTACATACATCTCCACATTTTTTTTTTTTTTTTTAAGTTTCTATTTATTTATTTATTTTACCTTACAATACTGTGTTGGTTTTGCCATACATCAACATGAATCCACCATGGATGTACACATGTTCTCAATCCTGAACCCCCCTCCCTCCTCTCTCCCCATACCATCCCTCTGGGTCATCCCAGTGCACCAGCCCCAAGCATCCTGTACCATACATCGAACCTAGGCAGGCAATTCATTTCTTATATGATATTATACATGTTTCAATGTCATTCTCCCAAATCATGCCAAGTTTACCTCTCGACTCCTTAGCCCAGTTTCCCACCTTCCAACTCCCTTCCCTCTGGCAGTTACCAATCTGTTCTCTGCATCTTCTAGTTTAGTTTTACTTGTTTATTTGTTCTTTGGATTCTGCTTCTAACTGAAATTACATGGTAGTTATCTTTGGCTGTCTAACTTACTTCACTTAGACTAATAGCCTCAGAGTCCACCCATGTTGTCACAGATGGCAAGATTGCCTTCTTTTTATTCAGCTGTTTTCTAACATATATATTTACCACGTATTTTTTTAATCCATCCATCTATCCATGGACACTTAGGTTGCTTCTTTATCTTGGCTTTCATAACTAATATTGTAACAAGCAAACGGGTGCATATATCTTTGAAAACAAGTGTTTTCATCTTCTTCAGATAAATACTAGGTGTGGAATTGCTGAAATGTATGGTATATTTTTTCAACTTTCTGAGGAAACTTCGTGTTTGTTTGTTTTTCTATAATGGTTGCCATTGTATAATATTCCCAACCGTGGAGAAGGGTTCCCTTTTCTCCATATTCTTCCTGACAGTTGTTCATTCTTGTCTTTTTGATGATAGCTATTCTGCAGATATGAAACAATATCTCATTGTGGTTTTGATTTCCATTTGTTGAGCATTATTTCACATGTCTGTTGACCATCTGTATATCTATTTTGGAAAAAAAAAAAAAGTCTATTCTGTGTTCTAAAGCATTTCCTCTACACTGCATCACTCCTATAAGCGTACAGATAATTCACATTATCCCCCACCTTAAAAGTGAAGATAAAAGAACAGCTTTCTCTTGATCTTCATTCTCTTCCAAGTTTTATAGCTGTTTAATATGCTTTCCTCACTTCAAACGAGATTGCTTAAATACTATACGTGTTCAGAATCATGATTTCTTATCCTAGTCTCCTTAAATCTCATCTAATTGTTCCCAGTGTTCGCCAGCAGCAGCTACCATCCAAGTTACTAATTCCACCATAACCTCAAAACTCTGGGTTAGTTCTCAGCCCTCATTTTTTCTCAAGAACAGCAGCTTTTGACATGATTTCTTTCTTATTTTTGAAGCATCACTTTTATTAAATTTTGCAATAGCAGCACACTGGCTTTTTCCTATGTCCTTAATCTCTTTTGATGGCTCGCTACTTGTTAATGTATGTTTTGAAAAGTAACCTCAGATTGTGCCTCATCACAAATTTTCTTCTCTTTTACAGTCATTCTTTGAGTGATCATCATTTATAGAGAAATAATTATTTCCATCCCAGACCTTTCTCTTGAATTTTAGATATTTATATCTACCCAGTGTATCAAATGTGGCCTGCCTCAAGCTGTTTTTTTTTTTTTTTTTCATTCTGTTCTTCTGTAGTCTATTATCTGATATCTGTTAGTATCCTAGGAATCTGTTCAACTCAGGTGCCATTTCTTCCTGGGATGATACAAATTATATTTCACAGATTCTCTTGCCAGATGCCTTCCTGTTAGGCACTGCTAAAGTGAGACTCTGGCAGGAGATTGGAAGATGGCAAGAATTACAAGATGCTTTTATGGCTTCTGAGTGTCTCTAACAATGGTTGTCCCAGCTGTGCTTGTGGAAATGACATTTGTGAGAAAAATAAGAGAAATAGGAGTAGCAGGAGAGAGCAACAGGAGTGTGGTAGCAAAACTTAAGGTGGCAGCAGCAGCTGCGCACAAGGGGAATGCGGGTGAGCCCTTGGCGTCCTGCTTAGCCAGATCGAACATAGCCAGCACAAACTCCAGCTGGGAAAAGCAACCCTGGGGGTGAAGCAACACCTTTCTACCTTTGCTGCCCCAGTTCTGAGTAACCGTGTCTTCTAGTAGTTGTTCATTATTTATTAAACTTACTGATCCCCTGTGGTTTCTTCAGTCCTTGAATCACATTTTTGAAACACAAATGATCTGAACTACCTTCATTTATATTGCGTGAGTAATTTGTTTGCATGATTGAAGACTGACTGATAAAAATATTGGAGCCAGAAGCACTCTGAGGAAACATGTCTTTGGGGATAAGTTAGCTAACGTACTTACAGTTGAAAAAGTGATGATATCACTTTTTATTATTACTTTTATTATCACTTTTTATTTATTAGTGGGAAATAGACCAGAAGATAAATTGACATTACTCAGAGGTCAATGAAGTGACTTAAGGTTTTGGTCCTCCTTGTTTGGAAGAGTAAATTATCTTCCTCTGGAAAAAGGATAGCTCCATCATATTAGGAAGAAACTTGGTTATTCTCTCCCACTGAAAAACCCACATAGTGGACAGTGCCAAATAGTCTCCTGTCTCTTACGGCCAAACTCACCCTTCCATAACTCATTTTAACTTCAAGTTAGAAAATATAAATTACATTTTCTATTTACTTTACCAGCTGGTTTTCCCATTGAATTCTTTTTAATGGAAGACCTAGGTTACAGATCTCAATGCAAGAAGAAAGGAAGAAACAATCCATTTCACCAACTTCAGTTCAGTTCAGTCACTCAGTCGTGTCCCACACTTTGTGACCCCATGGACTGCAGCACGCCAGGCTTACCTATCTAGCACCATATCCTGGAGCTTGCTCAAACTCATGTCCGTCAAGTCGGTGATACCATCCAGCCATCTCATCCTCTGTTGTCCCTTTCTCCTCCCACCTTTAGTCTTTCCCAGCATCAGGATCTTTTCCAATGTGTCAGTTCTTCGCATCAGATGGCCAAAGTATTGGCGTTTCAGCTTCAGCATCATCCAGTGAATATTCAAGGCTGATTTCCCTTAGGATTGACATGTTTCATCTTCCTGCAGTCCAAGGGACTCTCAAGAGTCTTTTCCAACATCACAATTCAAAAGCATCAGTTCTTTAGCACTCAGCTTTTTTTATAGTCCAACTCTCACATCCATACATGACCACTGGAAAAACCATAGCTTTGGAGACAGATCTTTGTCCATCCAACAAAGGTTCATTTATCCAAATTGCTAACTAATCTTTCAGTAGTTATAAATTATCAGTCAGGAAGTGATAGTTGAACTCCAGCATTTCACTGGTATATTTATTATTTAGACTATATATCTACCATTGGGTAATCATGAGTTACTGTTTTGTGTCTCTCTAAACCTGATATGCAAAGGTATAATGCATCCACCATCTGAAACATTGTTAGCTACTGAGGCATCGGTAAAGAAGAGCTCCTTTTGACATTTTATTAGCCCAAGAATGTCATTTGGCCATGCCTATTTCCAAAATTGTTAAGAATCTGGATATAATTTATGGACAGTATTAATAAGCATGACACTAACCTTCTACCTTTGCCATTGGACTGGAAAAGTTCAGTTTTTATTCCAATCCCAAAGGAAGGCAATGCCAAAGAATGCTCAAACCACTGCACAATTGCAATGATGTCACATAATACCAACGTAATGCACAAAATCTTACAAATTAGGCTTCAACAGTACATAAATTGAGAAATTCCAGATATACAAGCTGGATTTAGAAAAGGCTGAGGAATCAGAGATCAAATTGCCAACATCCATCAGATCATCAAAAATAAAGGGGATTCAAAAAAAAAAAAAATCTCCTTCATTGACTATGCTAAAGCCTTTCACTGTGTAGACCACAAGAATCTGTGGAAAGTTCTTAAAGAGATGGACCACGTGACTTTATCCTGAGAAATCTGTATGCAGGTCAAGATGAAACAACAGAATGGTTCCAAATTGAAAAGGAGTACATCAAGGCTGTATATTGTCACTCTACTCATTTAACTTATATGCAGTGTACATCATGTAAAATCTTGGGCTGGATAAAGCACAAGCTGGAATCAAAATTTCCAGGAGAAATATCAGTAACCTCAGATACACAGATGACACCAACCTCATGGCAGATAATGAAGACGAACTAGAGCCTCTTGACAAAAGTGAAAGAGGAGAGTGAAAGCACTGGATCAAAACTCAACATTCAAAGAACAAAGATCATGTGGGGCGCTAAATGGGAAACCTTAAAAACAAAGGGGCTAGCTTTGTGGTTGAAAACCTAAGATGGTGCCTGGCAGAAGAGATGGGGGCGTGGTCTGTGTTGTTTGTCAAAGTTTTTTGATTGGCTCTCTTGATTTCTGTGCACATAGACAGTGTGTGATCTCCATAGACTCCTGTTATAATGAAGGCACATGATGATTTGACCTTTAACGTGATTGGTGCAACTATGGAAAGGCCCTCCTAAAATCCCTCTGCTTGCCTATATAAGCTGGGAGTTTGCAGCAATAAAGCAGAACTGCTTAGACGGAACCCCTGTCGCCTCTGATTGTCTCTCGCTCGCTGAGGGGCTGGGTTGGCAGACAGCAGGCTCACCTCTCCTCGGGACCCCTCGGCTTTGCTGAGGGAAGTTCCACTGCCTCTACTCTTTCTGCAGAGCGCCCCCCGCAAGATCATGGCATCCGGTCTCATCACTTCATGGCGAATAGATGGGGAAACAGTGGGAAGAGTAACAGGCCTTATTTTCTTGGGCTCCAAAATCATTACAGATGTTGACTGCAGCCATGAAATAAAAAAGATGCTTGCTCCTTATGGGAAAAAAAAAAAAGCCCTGACAAAATGAACAGCATATTAAAAAGCAGAGACATTGCTTTGCCAACAAAAGTACATATAGCCAATGCTGTGGTTTTTCCCGTAGTCATGTATGGGTGTGAATATTGGACCATAAAGAAGGCTGAGTGCTGAAGACTTGATGCTTTTGAACTGTGGTGTTGGAGAAGACTCTTGAGAGTCCCTTGGACTGCAAGGAGATCCAACTAGTCCATCCTAAAGGAGATCAGTCCTGAATATTTACTGGAAGGACTAATGCTGAAGCTGAAGCTCCAATATTTGGCCACCTGAGAAGAATTGACTCATTGGAAAGACCTTGATGCTGGGAAAGACTGAAGGCAGGAGGAGAAGGGGATGACAGAGAGTAGGATGCCATCACCGAGGCAATGGACATGAGTTTGAGCAAACTCTGGGAGATGGCAAATGACAGGGCAGCCTGCCATGATGCTGTCCATGGGGTTGCAAAATGTTGAACAAGCCTGCGTGACTGAGTGACAGCAACAAAAGCCCTCCACCGTATGAACATGTATTTCCCACCCCTTTGTAAATGATTGCGAGTATTAACATCTCTGTAAAGAAAAAAAAAAAAAAAAAAGAGGAAAAAAAGAAAGAAAAGAAACAGAAATTCGCAAGTGTTTGCAGGTTTTGTACCTATATTTAATGTAAGCATCATTTAAAATCAGTTTTTTCCTTTACTATTGCTCATTGAAATAAATTAGTCCTCTATTTTCCCAGGTTTTTTTTTAAGCAAAGGTTTTATATTCCTCTCTTGGTATTGCATCACATATCCAGTATATCAGGAATGCTGGCCATCTCCAACTTTGGCATATTTGCCAAACAAGAAATTTCTAGCACTCCCATGCTACCATATTGGTCCAAGTCACCATCACATTTTGTCAGTTACGATAAAAAAGCTTCCTAATTTCGTTTCTGCTTTCACTCTTTTTGTGCCACAGTCCTGTTGGCTCCTTTGCTTTGTAAGTCAGAGTTTTGTCTCCTAACCAACTTTATCTGATGTGTGCATGTGCATGATAAGTCGTTTCAGTTGTGTCTGACTCTGAGAACCATGGACCGTGACCACCAGACTCCTCTGTCCATGGGATGCTCCAAGCAAGAATACTGGAGTGAGTTACCATTCCCTCCTTCAAGAGATCTTCCCGACCTGGGGATGGAAGCTGCATCTCCCTACGTCTCCTGCCTTAGCAGTCAGGGGCTTTACACTAGTGCCACCTTCATCTGATGGCATCTTTTCAAATGTGAGGAAAATTTTCAGTGTTGTCTGGCTTGCTCTACAAAATCTGATCCTTAACTGCTTGATGGCATCCCCTGTTTTAGTCTTTTTAATGCTCCCCTTACACTTCCCCCTCCTCCAGTCTTTGCTGTTCTATTCTCCTCTGTCCTAAAATATTCTTCAGCAGATATATCATAACCCACTCTTTTCTTTGACTAGGCCCTCTGTTCAAATATCAACTCTTTTTGTCCAATTGTTTTAACTGAAAGGAAGCTCTCAATAGTCTATATCCATAATTGATTTGAATTCATGGCAATTTTTATTTTTTAAATAATTGTTTATTTGGGTATTATTTGCCTCACTAAATAGGATGTCTATGGTATGAAAGCAATAAGTTTCCCTATTTTGTTTGCCTGGAAAATGATATATGCTTCATAATTTATTGAATGGATGACTTATTTAGGTAAATAAAGCAATGTTATATGATGGTGGTTGGTACCGTCTGATATCTCTGTTTACAAAGAAGTACTTAGTACATCACAGAGCTGCTGTTATGAGGTTAAAGATTCTTTTCCCTTCTATAGCGTCTCTGGATGCTGCAGTTTGGGTGGCTACCCTAGTGATAGATTCAATTGTATCGGTATAGGTAAGAAGGCAGACAGACAGGCACATATGTATGTGTACGACAGCCAGTTATTTCTGTCCTCTTTCATGTCTTTCTGTTCTTTCTCACTCTGTTTCATATCAAACTGCCTCGATTCCATACTTTTATGCGCTGTCAGCTGTCCTGTAGGTCTAGTGCTGTGTATTTCTGTGTATTTGTGTTGTTGCTATTCAGTTGCCAAGTTGTGTCTGACTCTTGCGACTTTGATGAACTAAGGAATTCCAGACTTCCCTGCCCTTCACTATCTCCTAGACTTTCCTCTAACCCATGTCCATTGAGTCGGTGATGCCATCCAGCCAGCTCATCCTCTGTTTCCCCCTTCTTTTCTTTCCCTCAGTCTTTCCCAGCATTGGAATCTTTTCCAGTGAATCAGCTCTTCACATCAGGTGGCCAAAGTATTGGAGCTTCAGCTTCAGCACCAATCCTTCCAGTGAATGTTGAAGGTTGATTTCCTTTAGGATTGATTAGTTTGATCTCCTTGTGTCTGATGTGTAATTCTTCTAAAATTGTTCCTCCTCAGGCTTGCTTTGGCTATTTTTGGCTCCATGAACTTCCACTTATTTTGTAAAATCAACTTAAAACATTTTGTGAAAAAAAGTGCTTATATTTTGGATGAGTTAAGGTTGAAAATATATTTTTGGTAGAATTGGAGAGGGAGAGGGTGGGATGATTTGGGAGAACGGCATTGAAACATGTATACTATCTTGTAAGAATGAAGCGCCAGTCTATGTTCAATACAGGATGCAGGACGCATGGTGCGGGTGCACGGGATGATTCAGGGAGAGGATGTGGGGTGGGAGGTGGGAGGGGGCTTTGGCATTGGGAGATTGTGTTCACCTATGGCTGATATGTGTCAATGTATGGCAAAACAAATACAGTATTGTAATTAAAAAAATAAATACATTTAATAAAAAAAGAAAAATAAATAAATTACAAAAAAAGAATTGTCATATTTAAAATATTGATTTTCAAACTACAAATATGACACATTACCCCATTTTTATTGTTCACAAGATTTATTCCTAATTTCATTTTGTTTTTGAGTCAATTTTAAATAGAATTGTTCTAAGCTTCTAACTATTCATTTTTAATATATAAAAATTAAGTTAATTTTTGTGTACTGAAGTTTTATTCAACATCTTTGTTGAATAACTTAGTTAATTCTAAAGCCTCAATTTAGATTAGTCAGGATAATCTTCCTAGACAATTATTTCATCAAAAATTATGGTACTACTTTTATTACCTTCTTACTAATGTTCATTTTTGTGTTATTATATTATGCTATCTGGTAACTTCAGAATGCTGAATAGAAATAGATATAGAAGATGGCATCATTATATCACTTTAAATTTCCAGAAGGAAGGTTACAATATTTTAACACTATGCATGATGACGGAAAGACTTCCCCTGGTAGCTGAGCTGGTAAAGAATCCAGCTGCAATGCAGGAGACCTCAGTTCGATCCCTGGGTCAGGAAGATCCACTGGTGAAGGGATAGGCTACCCACTCTAGGATTCTTGCCTGGAGAATTCCATGGAGAGAAGAGCATGGGAGGCTACAGTCCATGGGGGTCACAAAAGGTCAGATACTATGGACCAACTTTCACTTTCACTTTCATTCTAGGAAGAGGGTAGCAGCAACTTTTGGGAGAAATTTCTCAATCATGTTAATTCACATTCAGTCATTAAAAGTCTTCCTGTAAAAGATTTGTTTATGTTAAAGGATAATAATAATAGAAAAGGTCTCAATAGAGACATTCCAGGGTAAAGGTCTATCCTCACCTCCTCGCAAAAGATTTGCATTTTTGTGTAAGAAAGTTTTGATGTAAGAAACATAATGTCTTTCTTGAGAGGTAATTATGATCAGGTTTACAACAGACCTTTAAAAGGGGAAGGAGGTGTCATAAGCTGAGTGTTCCTGAGCTATGATTTGATGCACTCTGTATACAGGGTCCACCTGGTCTGCTTTAATATCACCTTCATGGGATTTAAAAGCAAGGGAAGCTGATATGAAAAACCATGTCTATAAATAATAAATTATCTAAATCTGGTTGGGCTTATTGTCTTCTTATTACATGAAAATATGGCAGAACAGTTTATCAATAGACACCATGTGAAATATTTGGCCACTTGATAACCCTATTACTAAAGGGTTAACTCTATTAATAACCCTGCTCTTCTTACTGTCAGTTCTAGTGGTAAGAAGAAGAAAATCTTGAAGGTATCTGTTCTGTTATTAATCATTTCTGATTAAAATGAATACACTGTTCTCTCATTTCATATACTGAAGATGTTTGCTTATACTTTATTGTATTTGTTGAATATTTTAGCTCACACAGTTACATAATACAATTTACTGTTTAGTCAAGTACTATTCAGTACTATGATTATTACTTTCTCTCTCTCTCTCTCTTTTTATAGCTCTCATTTCAGTTCAGTAGCTCAGTTGTGTGTGACTCTTTGCAACCCCATGGACTGCAGCATGCCAGGCTTCCCTGTCCATTGCCAAGTCCCGGAGCTTACTCAAAAACTCATGTCCATTGAGTAAGTGATGCCATTCAACCATCTCATCCTCTGTCGTCCCCTTCTCCTCTGACCTTCTCAGCATCTGGGTCTTTTCCAATGAGTCAGTTCTTTCCATCAGGTGGCCAAAGTATTGGAGCTTCGGCTTCAGCATTAGTCCTCCCGGTGAATATTCAGGACTAATCTACTTTAGGGTGGACTGGTTAGATCTCCTTGCAGTCCAAGGGACTCTCAAGAGTCTTCTCCAACACTACAGTTCAAAAGCATCAATTCTTTGGTGCTCAGCTTTCTTTATAGTTCAATTCTCACATCTATACATGACTACTGAAAAAGCATAGCTTTGACTAGATGGACCTTTGTTGACAAAGTAATGTTTCTGGTTTTTAATTCGCTGTCTAGGTTGGTCATGACTTTTCTTCCAAGGAATAAAGAGCTCTCATTTACCCTTGGAATTAATAATATCCTGCTTCCCTGGTGTCTCAGTTGGTAAAGCATCTGCCTGCGATGTGGTAGACCAGAGTGCAATCGCTGGATCAGGAAGATACCCTGGAGAAAGAAATGGCAACCCACTCCGGTATTCTTGCCTGGAAAATCCCACTGATGGAGGAGCTACAGTCCATGGGGTCGCAAAGAGTCAGACACGACTGAGCGACTTCTCTTTCACTTTATTGTTTTATAGTTTAGTTCCTCCCTCCTCTTCCTTCTCTTCCTTTCTTTCTTTATATTTGACTCAGTCTCTCCATACCTTCCCATAGCACACATTTACATATTTCCTCAGAGTAAAATGGAAAGAAAATTAATAGATATTTTTCCCTACAGATATCCCTACTAGATTCCTCTGTCTTCATCACAATAGATTAATAGGTCTCTTGATTAACTGTAAAATTGTGTTAACTTATTAATTGCCTTCACATTCCTCTTGGGTTGGTTCCCTGTTTTCTGAAACCCTCATATCCAGTTTTTTGCTTAGTCTATCATTGTATATCATTGTATCATTATATAGTCTATCAACTATATAATCTTTTAAAAATCTTTTAAAATCATATTTTGACTCTAAAAAGAATTTTCTTTTTAATAGATGTGCTTAATTTCTTTTATGTACAAGGATAAGTGCTAATAATAAAAAGAAGCACTATTTTAGGAGCTTTAACCTTCACAAAACATATGCAATCATTTATAAAGCAAGTCAAGGTGTACTTTATGTTTTTTTTTTAACATATAAAAAATTGTAACATAGTAATATATCAAAGGCTATACATTTAAGAAGAAACTGAGATAGATTTCAAACCTTTAAAGTAATGCCCTGCAGTCTTATGGTCTTAAACATGTACTATTTTGTTTCTCAAAACAAGCATATTGTCTTTTTTTGCATGTAACTTTTTACTCTGAGACTTTGTTTGTTTTCTATTTATTTGTTTTTCATTTTTCTCCATACATGTGTTTTCTTTTAGTGTTTTTCTCCAGTAAATTGGAGTGCTGTTGACTATTTTCCAATACAGTAGTAGTTCTTCTAAAAAGTATATAGAGTTTACATAGAATGTGTTTCTCTAAATACTAAGAGTAAAAATTGTATGGCCAGTTGACAGCACAGAAATAAGATAAAAACATTAGTATGTGTTTCCTTACTGGATGTTTTATAACATCTTAAATTTTAAGTGACATAGAAATTTTGACCAAGTAGAATACTGTTATTTTCTAGGTATTATTTTTCTTCTTGATAAAATGTTAACTTTTATAAGCTGACTTCAAAAATACCCACAAAGCTTGAATTTTCATTATTATTCTTTTAAATTTAAAGTATTTCACTGAATGAGAGGGTGTTATATAAATGAGGGAATTTTTTTCCTTGAAACTTTAACTCCTAACACGGACCACAGCCTTGTCGAAGTCAGTGAAACTAAGCCATGCTGTGAGGGGCCATCCAAGATGGAAGGGTCATGGTGGAGAGGTCTGACAGAATGTGGCCCACTGGAGAAGGGAATGGCAAACCACTTCAGTATTCTTGCCTTGAGAACCCCATGAACAGTATGAAAAGGGAAAATGAGAGGATACTGAAAGAGGAACTCCCCAGGTTGGTAGGTGCCCAATATGCTACAGGAGATCAGTGGAGAAATAACTCCAGAAAGAATGAAGGGGTGGAGCAAAAGCAAAAACAATATCCAGTTGTGCATGTGACTGGTGATAGAAGCAAGGTCTGATGCTGTAAATAGCAATATTACATAGGAACTTGGAATGTCAGGTCCATGATCAAGGCAAATTGGAAGTGGTCAAACAGGAGATGGCACGAGTGAACGTCGACATTCCTAGGAATCAGCAAACAAAAATGGACTGGAATGGGTGAATTTAACTCAGATGACCATTATATCTACTACTGCAGGCAGGAATCCCTCAGAAGAAATGGAGTAGCCATCATGGTCAACAAAAGAGTCCGAAATGCAGTACTTGGATGCAATCTCAAAAATGACAGGATGATCTCTGTTCATCTCCAAGGCAAACCATTCAGTATCATGGTAATCCAAGTCTATGCCCCAACCAGTAACGCTGAAGAAGCAGAAGTTGAACGGTTCTATGAAGACCTACAAGACCTTTTAGAACTAACACCCCCAAAAGATGTCCTTTTCATTATAGGGGACTGTAATGCAAAAGTAGGAAATCAAGAAACACCTAGAGTAACAGGCAAACTTGGCCTTGGAGTACAGAATGAAGCAGGGCAAAGGCTAATAGAGTTTTGCTAAGAGAACACACTGGTCATAACAAACACTCTCTTCCAACAACACAAGAGAAGACTCTACACATGGGCATCACCAGATGGTCAACAACGAAATCATATTGATTATATTCTTCACAGCCAAAGATGGAGAAGCTCTATACAGTCAGCAAAAAACAAAACCAGGAAATGACTGTGGCTCAGATCATGAACTCCAATTGCCAAATCCTGACTTAAATAAAGACAGTGGGGAAACCACAATACCCTTCAGGTATGACCTAAATAAAATCCCTTATGATTACACAGTGGAAGTGAAAATAGATTAAAGGGACTAGATCTGATAGAGTGCCTGATGAACTATGGACTGAGGTTTGTGACAATGTACAGGTTTGTGACAGGGATCAAGACCATCCCCATGGAAAAGAAATGCGAAAAAGCAAAATGGAGGTCTGAGGAGGCCTTACAAATAGCTGTGAACAAAGAAGTGAAAAGCAAAGGAGAAAAGGAAAGATATTAACATTTGAATGCAGAGTTCCAAAGAGTAACAAGGTGAGATAAGAAGCCTTCCTCAGTGATAAATGCAAAGAAACAGAGGAAAACAACAGAATAGGAATGAATAGAGATCTTTTCAAGAAAATTAGTTACCAAAGGAACATTTCATGCAAAGATGAGCTTGATAAATGACAGAAATGGTATGGACCTAACATAAGCAGACGATATTAAGAAGATGTGGCAAGAATACACAGAAGAACTGTACAAAAAATGATCTTCATGACCCAGATAATCATGATGGTGTGATCACTCACCTAGAGCCAGATATCCTGGCATGGGAAGTCAAGTGGGCCTTAGAAAGCATCACTAAGAAAAAGCTAGGGAGGTGATGAAATTCCAGTTGAGCTATTTCAAATCCTTAAAGATGATGCTGTGAAAGTGCTGCACTCAATATGCCAGCAAAATTGGAAAACTCAGCAGTGGCCACAGGACTGGAAAAGGTCAGTTTTATTCCAATCCCAAACAAAAGAAATGCCAAAGAATGTTCAAACTACTGCACAGTTGTACTCATCTCACACACTAGTAAAAGTAATGCTCAAAATTCTCCAAGCCAGGCTTCAGCAATATGTAAACTGTGAACTTCCAGATGTTGAAGCTGGTTTTAGAAAAGGCAGTGGAACCAGAGATCAAATTGCCAACATCCACTGGATCATCGAGAAAGCAAGAGAGTTCCAGAAAAAACATATATTTCTGCTTTATTAACTATGCCAAAGCCTTTGACTGTGTGGATCACAATAAACTGTGGAAAATTCTTCCAGAGATGGGAATAACAAACCACCTGACCTGTCTCTTGAGAAACCTATATACAGGTCAGGAAGCAACAGTTCGAACTGGACATGGAGCAACAGACTGGTTCCAAATAGGAAAAGGAGCCCTACAAGGCTGTATATTGTCACCCTGCTTATTTAACTTATATGCAGAGCACATCATGAGAAGTGCTGGGCTGGAAGAAGCACCAGCTAGAATCAAGCTTGCCAGGAGAAATATCAATAACCTCAGATATGCAGATGACACCACCCTTATGGTAGAAAGTGAAGAGGAGATAAAAAGCCTCTTGATGAAAGTGAAAGAGCAGAGTGAAAAAGTTGGCTTAGAGCTCAACATTCAGAAAGTGAAGATCATGGCATCCGGTCCCATCACTTCACGGGAATTAGATGGGAAACAGTGGAAACAGTGTCAGACTTTATTTTTTTGGAGGAGGCTCCAAAATCACTGCAGATGGTGATTGCAGCCATGAAATTAAAAGATGCTTACTCCTTCGAAGGAAAGTTATGACCAATCTAGATAGCATATTCAAAAGCAGATATATTAGTTTGCCAAAAAGGTCCATCTAGTCAAGGCTATGGTTTTTCCAGTAGTCATGTATGGATGTGAGAGTTGGACTGTGAAGAAAGCTGAGCGCTGAAGAATTGATACTTTTGAACTGTGGTGTTGAAGAAGACTCTTGAGAGTCCCTTGGATTGCAAGGAGATCCATCCAGTCCATTCTAAAGGAGACCAGTCCTGTTGTTCATTGGAAAGACTGATGCTGTAGCTGAAACTCCAGTACTTTGTCCACCTCATGTGAAGGGTTGACTCATTGGAAAAGACTCTGATGCTGGGAAGGATTGGGTGCAGGAGGAGAAGAGGACAACAGAGGATGAGGTGGCTGGATGGCATTATGAACTCATTGCACATGAGCTTGGGTGAACTCCAGGAGTTGGTGATTGACCAAGAGGCCTGTCATGCTGCAATTCATGGGGTCGCAAAGAGTTGGACATGACTGAGCAACTGAACTGAACTAATGCTAGAAAAAAGGTAAAATCCCTTGATAACAGACATTCTCTCTGTTTATGCAAAAACCTAGTTTGGATAATTATTTCACCACTGTTTCTCTAAACACAGTGATTGGAAAAAATATGTTTCTACAGTGACTCAGTGATAAAAAGTCCACCTGCCAGTGCAGGAGATATGGGCTTGATATCTGGATTGGAAGATCCCCTGTAGAAGGAAATAGCAACTCACTCCAATATTTTTGCCTGATATCCCATGGACAGAGCAGCCTGCAGGCTGCCTCCCATGGAGTCACAAAAGAGCATGACCCAACTTAGAGACTAAAACACCACCACCACAGTGAGTTCCTTCTTTTACTTTGAAGAGTTTTCAATGATACTAAGAGATAGATATTACTAAATGTGTGTGCAGTCATGTCCAACTCTCTGCAAATCCATGGACTGTAGCCTGCCAGGCTCCTCTGTCCTTGGAGTTTTCCAGGCAAAGATCCTGAAGTGGGCTGCCATTTCTTTCTCCAGGGGATCTTCCCAACCTAGGGATCAAATCCACATCTTTTGTGTCTCCTGCATTGGCAGGTGAGGTCTTTACCACTAGTGCCACCTGGGAAGCCTGGAGATGTATATTTCAGTGTAAGAATTAAGTGGTCCAAAATATAGAATTTTATTATCTTAATATTTATCTGGCCTCAGCTAGTCTATGAGATTTCATTTGCATTAGGTAGGTGCATAGGTAAGCACCATTCAGTAATAATAATTATGGTGTTCTATTTGAGTATCAGGCTCTCAAGTGACGGTGTACCAAATATTAATTTTATTACATAAAGTCCTAGGTAAGATTGCATAGTTATAGCAATGCAAAGTGGAGATAAACCTTGCATCTAGGGCTTCAGTGAATCTTGTCTAGTGAAACTGGATATAGATTGTTCCTAAACTGAGAAATAAATTGTACTTCTGCCAGGGAATCTCCAAGGCACCTGTCTTCCAGTCTCAATTGAGTCCTATAAATTTGCCTAGACTATCTAAAAATCAATCCTAGGAAATGCTTTGAAATAACTTTCACTTATATGAAAGATTAATGATCATATTTACTTAGAAATTACCTTCAAACAGTATTGTCAGAGGACAAAACATGAAAGAGAAAAAGGAGATGATGTTAGTTGGATTACTAAAATATGGTAGACAGTTACATAGTGTCCATTTGATTCATATACTAACGCTTAGAGTCTAGTCCTTCTCCAAGTATTTATATTACTGTTTAGCAATAAAACAAAGGAGACTCAGGCTGATTTTACAGTTATGACTACACTTAGTATATGTTCCTTAGCATTTGGATCTACTTTATCAAGCAGTAGAGAAGACGCTTGAGGAAAGGGAGACGAGATTGAGATTATAATGGAGATTATATAGTTATATAATTGATTATTATATAATCTCAACTATATAATTGAGATTACAACGAAGGAATGACTGATGTTGAAGCTGAAACTCCGATACTTTGGCCACCTGATGTGAAGAACTGACTCATTTGAAAAGACCCCAATGCTGGGAAAGATTGAAGGCAGGAGGAGAAGGGGACGACAGAGGATGAGATGGTGGATGGCATCACCATCAATGGACGTAAATTTGAGTGAACTCCAGGGGTTGGTGATGGACAGGGACCCTGGCATGCTGCAGTCCATGGAGCTGCAAGGAGTCGAACACGACTGAGTGACTGAACTGAACTGAACTTATAATCAACATAGCTGTTGATTATATGTTGATTATAAACACCAACACATAGGGGTCTCTTGGATTATTTTAGTGACCACCAAAGCCAATCCACTAATAAAACTTTTAAATATTAAAAATTTATAAAGTTTTAAACAGTTTAAATATATTTAATTTTTCATTTATATTATTTTTATATAGTTAGCTTGTTTTTAATTTATTGTCTGCTTCAATGGTTTTTAGAGTCAATGATTTTAAGATAACAATTCTCTTTTGCTCATAATGTTTTCTACTTGCTTGTACAGCTCAAATGAATGTTTATCTATATATTGCACTGTTCTTTTTACTTTATTTCTTGTTGTACCTTACATTTACTTTTGTCTATGTTTATCTCTGATTTTCTCTTCTTTTCTTCACTCCTCTGTAATACTCAGTCTTTTTTTTTTTTTTTTTTTTGGAAGTATAGTTGTGCCAATCTCTGCTCTACAGTAAAGTTGTAAAAACTTTAAATTAGAAATACTGTCATTTTTTCCTATTTACCTCGTAGCAGAAAGTTTGCACTTTTTGACGGCCTTCATCCAATTTACCCTCCTCCAACCTCTGGTAGCCACAAATATTATCTCTTTTTCTTTGACTCTGTTCCTGGGTTTGTGTTTGAAGTGTAATTGATCTAGAAGACTGTATTAACTCCTGGTATACAAGACAGTGATTCCTATACATTTCAAAATCATCACCATGACAGGTCTAGTGGTTGTCACCATATGAAAATATTTTATGACTATGAACTGTATTCCATACATTGCACCTTTTATACCTGTGAGATTTATTTTGTAACTCAGCATCTTACTTCACTCATGTACCCCTCTCCTCCTTCCAGTCCATTCCCTCTGGCATCTGCCTGTTTGTTCTCTGTGTATATGTCTCTGTCTCTGTTTAATTACATCATCTGCTTTTTTTTTTTAATTTGATATATGAACAAAATGATATAGTCGTAGTCTTTCTCTATTTGACTTATTTCGGTTAGCATATTACCTCTAAATACATCTCTGTTATTACTGCAAATGGCTAGGTTTCCTCCTTTATATGACTAATATCTCATTGTGCATTTATGCTACATCTTTATCCATTCATTGAATCAGTGGGCACCTAAGTTGCTTCCATATCTTGGCTATTGTAAATAATGCTGCAGTTAAATAGGGATGTATATATCTTTTCCAGTTAATGTTTTTATTTTCTTCAAATAAATGCCCAGAATGGGAATTGCTGGATTGTTTTGTAGTTATATTTTTAATTTTTGAGCCATCACTGTTTTCCTTAGTGATTATGCCAACTTGCATTCCCACCAACAGTCATGATGATTCTCTTTTCTCCACAACCTTGCCAATAATTATTATTTGCATTTCTGATAATAGACATTCTGACAGATTTAAGGTCATATCTCATTGTGGCTTTGAGTTGTATTTCCCTGATAATGAGTGATGTTGGGCATCTTTCCATATGCCTATTGGCCATTAGTGTGTCTTCTTTTGGGAAAAAAAATCTAGTTGGGTCATCTGCCCATTTTTAAATTGGGTTGTTTGTTTTGATATAGAGTTGTATGAGTTCTTTTGTGTATTTTATTAGCCCCTTGTTGGATATATCGTTTGCAAGTATCTCCTTCAGTTCATGAGGTGGTCTTTTCCTTGTATCGATTGTTTCTTTAGCTGTGCAAAAGCTTTTTCGTTCGCCCTAGCTTTTCTGCGTGTCCTCAGGTCTTTCTCATCAATAGTTGCTTAGAAATAGTTGCAACTTTGTTGTGCGCGTGTGAGAGGAGGCGAGCTGAGTCTTCTCTGTCGTCGCAGCCACTTTTCTGCTCAGCACCAATTTTTGCAAGCTCCCGTCCTAGGTGCCTCACTCTGGTTCATCGCTTCATTTTTCCATCTTCAGAACCAACAGCATCGCTGAAATCTGTTCCTGTTGCCATCTCTCTGGTCCTCAATCCTGATTTACGTACTTAAAATATCTATGATGATTTTTCTCTCCCTCTCTCATTTTTGTTGCTTATTTTCTCTGACATCTTTGTTCCTACTTATGAAGACTTGATTTCTCTGACCAACAGGCATACGGTTCAGATTTGACTCTCCTGGCTCCCAGACTACCATGATTGACCAATGAAAGCTCCATAAATTGACTGCAATTGTGATGTCTCATTTTCAAATTCCCTGAGTAATCTCATTTACACATTTACTGCCGCCTTTCTTTTTTTCATCAGTTTCACCATTTCTCTGATCACATATGGCTTGGGCATCAGATTGTGTCACTTTATGCTTCTGCCTGTTTATCAAATTTGACTCCTTGTTATGCTTTCACCTGTATTACCAAATGTGTGACTTTAAGGAATCACCATAATAAGTGAGCCTCCAAGATTCAGCTAATCATCATCTTTGTTATTACTGCTGTTTCTCCACTACTCTCACTCTTTATGGGGAACTGAGTGGAGTAGAATAGGGTTTTGTTCTTGTTACTGTTATTGTTATTGTTGTTTTTATGCATATGACATGCATTAAGCCTTCAGTATGTTTCAGATGAATAACCAGAGGAAACATTATTTGTCATATACAGTAGGCATAAATGTAATTCATTTGATGAGGAAAGAATTTCAAAGATGATAGTTTTTCACTTCTTCATACCTATAGAAAAAAATGCAAATAATAACAAAAGGTTTGCACTAGCAATTTGAAGAAAACTACAATTCCTTAGGTTCATATACTGTAAACTTAATGTTGATATATGCATTTATTATATATTAGTTTATATGTATGCTTATGCATGCTATAAAATAATAAATGTAGAGTAAAACTGTATGCAGGTCAGGTAGCAACAGTTAGAACTGGTCATGGAACAACAGACTGGTTCCAAATAGGAAAAGGAGTACGTCAAGGCTGTATATTGTCACCCTGCTTATTTAACTTATATGCAGAGTACATCATGAGAAATGCTGGGCTGGAAGAAGCACAAGCTGGCATCAAGCTTGCCACGAGAAATATCAATAACCTCAGATATGCAGATGACACCACCCTTATGGCAGAAAGTGAAGAACTAAAAACCTCTTGATAAAAGTGAAAGTGGACAGTGAAAAAGTTTTCTTGAAGTTCAACATTCAGAAAACAAAGATCATGGCATCTGGTTCCATCACTTCATGGTGGAAAGATGGGGAAACAGTGGAAACAGTGTCAGACTTTATTTTTCTGGGCTCCAAAATCACTGCAGACGGTGTTTGCGGCCATGAAATTAAAAGACACTTACTCCTTGGAAGGAAAGTTATGACCAACCTAGACAGTATATTAAAAAGCAGAGACATTACTTTGCCAACAAAGGTCCGTCTAGTCAAGGCTATGGTTTTTCCAGCAGACTTGTATGGGTGTAAGAGTTGGACTGTGAAGACAGCTGAACGCCGAAGAATTGATGTTTTTGAATTGTGGTGTTGGAGAAGACTCTTGAGAGTCCCTTGGACTGTAAGAAGATCCAACCAGTCCATTCTAAAGGACAGCAGTCCTGGGTGTTCATTGGAAGGATTGATGTTGAAGCTGAAACTCCAATACTTGGCCACCTGATGTGAAGAGCTGACTCATTAGAAAAGACCTTGATACTGGGAAAGATTGAAGGCAGGGAGGAGAGGGGACGACAGAGGATGAGATGGTTTGGATGTCATGATCGATTCAATGGACATGGGTTTGGGTGGACTCCAGGAGTTGGTGTTGGACAAGGAGGCCTGGCACGCTGCAATTCATGGGGTTGCAAAGAGTCGGACACGACTGAGTGACTGAATTGAACTGAACTGAACTGAAAATATATAAGAATTTGCTTAGAATTTTTGTTAGCTTTCGTTGTTAACACTTTAGCTTCTTTAAGAGTACATTTTTAGAAGGTATGAATGAACATTTTAATATTTATTTTAATTCTTTCATTCCTCAGGGATCAACTATTTACTGTAAGAAAAAACATGTTCAGTTTTGCTATCAATAATTAGAAAAAATGAGTTATCTTGCTACCCTAAACAAGTAAGCTTCTAAGGACCCTAATGCTGTATAAAATTATGTGTATGGTTGCACATTTTTCTTTGGTGCTTCAGTTCACATATTCCAGTCCCAAATTTGGAGTTGTCACTTGCTGACACACATACCTAAGAGAAATGATTTCCTGTGGAAGGGCTTCACATTTTGCAAGAAAAATAAAACCAAGGTCTTATTCTATGGTCCTTGGAGAATATCCAGATAAAAAGTCCCTTGGCATTTTTTAAAAAACAATGAGAATAACCCCATCTTTATATGAATTGCTGTAATTTTTCTCAGTTCAAAATTTCAATGAATTTGAATTATGTTAAATACATACATAGCACACACATATATTAGCCCTGCAATTAGCCCAGTTAATTAGCCCAGTTAATTGGGAGCTGCAAGCTATTCAGCCCCAAATTTTTAATACAGCCTCAGTGTTCTTAAAATACATACTTATTTTTTAACCCATGCACTTGAAAATCTTTCAAATGCACTAGTTTACTTTTCTGCCTTTAAGAGAAACAAATAATTTCAAATCATTGCAGTTTTCTCCAAGAGTTTTGTTATCTAAAGTGTTAAATGTGAGAAACCTTTGTGTGTGTATATATATATATATATATATATGATGTTGAAAAATGATTAAACGTGTATCATAGAAGTTTTATTTTTAATTAAGTTCCTAATTATATGTGTGTGTGAATCTGTCACTTTTCACTTATAGAAAGAGAAATTAGAAAATTTTATTATATAATTAGTCCTAAGTCAGTTGACCATTTATTCTGTTGAGAAGCATGTTCTTTATTACTTTTATAGAATAAAGCAAAAGTAATTCATGAAATGAATTCTGGCTGAAAAAGAAAATGTCCCTTATCCTAGCCTCCAGGAAATAATGAAAAATGATTAGTTTAGTCAGCATTTCAAGATACACAAAAGTGTCCATATTTTGTACCAGGTACTCAATGGTAATTCCAAAGGTGGTTAACACTTTTATAAGAAAAAGGTAGATATCAGTACAGAAAGAGCATAGAATTCAAAATATGAGAGCCCCGAATTTGAGTTCTGGTTGTCAAATGACAAGCTCCTTGACTTTGCGAAGTTTCAATACTTTTAAAACTAAGTTATCTCTTCTGCTAAATAGAGATAATAACATTAGGATTGTTAAGATTAAATGGCATAAGCTTCTTATAACCAATATGAACTCAATAAATATACATTTTGTAATCTTGCCCATATGTAATTAGTATACTAATTAGTAATAATTAGTATATACTAATCAGTATATAATTAGCCCACCAGGCTCCTCAGCCCATAGAATTCTCCAGGCAAGAATACTGGAGTGTGTTGCCATTTCCTTCTCCAGGGGATCTTCCCAACCCAGGGATTGAACCCAAACCTCCCGCATTGCGGGCAGATGCTTTAACCTCTGAGCCACCAGGGAAGCCCTGGCATGACTAGGTCCATGGCTAAGAATGTCTGATAAAAGTAATGTGTGATAGTATAGTGTAAAGATAGATATGTATAAAAACAATTTTCTTCTAAAGGGATATTAAGTTTTAGGATAGGTTTTGTTAAAAAAAAAAAATACACATGTTTATAGTCTAATCTTAAGAGGTTTCTGCCTCATTTACTTTGGTGTGAGAACTTGAAAAAATGACATTTTTCATTGATTCTGATGCTGATTTTATGGGAAATCAGATTTTGATGACCACTACTACTGATAAAAGCTGATCATTTCACAAGAGGAAATACCTGTAAACTATGGGAGAAAAATAAAATGAAGAATTAAGGAGCTTTCCATTGTTAATTACTAATATTGGACATTTTTTATTAAATAGTTCCATTGTCCCAAATACCAGTCAATGAAAATGTGTTTAAGAAACTTGACATGATGATTTTGAGTGAAATAACCAGATAATATATAATTGAAATCTAAATAAGATGAAAATGAGTATAAATTCTTCTGAAGTTAAGCCAGGAAGACTAATTCAGGAAGTGCTATTCCAGAGGATTCTATATTGTGAGATAATTTGATGCTGCATAACCCTTCCACAGACCTTAGATTCTAGGGTGCTGAGTCATCTATATTGAGCAGACGAGGCATTATTGAGACTGGAATGGAGTGGAGATGCTCCCTTTTCATTTTCTGGATAGCATAGAGGGAAAGTATAGTACTGATATTGGTAATGAAGTTTATTATTACCACATATTTATACTCAATCTGTTGAATTGAGGATTTACATTTAAATGTATTTCTATTTTTTTTCCTTTTAATGTTGAAAGTGACTACTTTTTCAAATTACACCTAACTACCATTATCTTCTTTTCTTGGAAGAGAATAATAAAGCATTTTAATGGCATTGGACAACAAACTGGGCTGCGTAAAGAATGAGGGGTATTTTTAAGTTCAGAGAAGTGACAATTGAAGTAAAACATGTATCTCTGCTCATATATGACATTACTCACTTTCTTTGTAAAGGGAACGCTACCCCTTTCTGCTGTCTATAATAGCACAGCCAACTTTTGTATACTTACCCTTATGCTATTTTATAAAATGAATAATGAAGCTGAAAGCTGGTGTGTATAGAATTATCTCTCTGCTAGTGTTTTATGTTTTTAGAATGCAAAATAAAACGGAAATAATATTAGTAGTGATTGACGCTCCAAGTAGCTTGTTTAAGCTTTTAATAATTACTTTGAAATCCCCTGTTTATTACTTAACACAACGTTTATCAAAACTTGTTGTTTATCTTTAATTTATCTTTGGCTGCCCTGGGTCTTCACTGCTGCACGTGGGGTTTCTCGAGTTGCGCCGCAAGCGCTTCGCTGCGGCGGCTTCTCGCTGCGGAGCACAGGCGCCGCGGTGCGCAGGCTTCAGGAGCTGCGATGTCCCGGCCCCGCAAGGGAAGCGTGAGGGTTCAGGGGCTGCTGCTCAGCAGTCGTGGCCCATGGGCTTAGTAGTTGCTTCCTGGCATATGGGGTCTTCCCGGACCAGGGATTGAACCCGTCTCCACGGCACTGCAGGTGAATTCTTAATTGCTGGGCCATCAAGAAAGTCCTATCAAAACTTTTTAAAGTTAAAACTAGGGTGTCGTCTGCTAACCACACTAAATGGAAATTTAGGAATTCCTTTCAAATCATGTATTCTTGACTATAATCACATCAACTTTATTTTTTACTTTCATAATACCGACTAGGGTATTGATCAAAAGATAATTTGCCCATCATTGTGAATAGGTAAATATAACATGAAAGAATCAGAGCTTCCTTTCAGAAATATTGTAAGCTAATGTGTCCGAGAGGAATATGATAAAAATATGCTTCAAAATCAGTTGATACCAAGGTATTTCTGGTAAAGAAAAATTGACATAAAGAATGACTTCACTCTTAAATATATTGAAAATTATTTGTTCCATTTTCTATGCATGTTTTAACTTATGTAAAAAAAAACTCCACATGCTTACATATTTAAAATACACTTCTTAACAATGATCTACATTATATATTCCAATCCCTGAAACAAGTGTAAAATTTTAAAGCCCAGAGAAAAGTTTAACTCTCAAAAAATTGATAGACTTTTTTAAATGAGTTTAAACAAATATTTCTAAGTCTACAAAATAACTACAGGAAATTCTGTTTTAAAACAGATAAAGGTGATTTTGACTTCAAGAGGCAAATGTGGACATTAGAATATTAAAAAGAAAATACCCAACTTGCAAACTGTTCTATTCATAGCAGTATCTTTTTTATTTTTGTTTTTACTTTTCACTGAGCTCTTGTCCTTACAATTTTCACCTCAAGCTTAATATTAGATGAAGAGGGTATATGTACTTTATAAAAAAACTATGTATCTTGAAAACCTATTAACCCAAAACAAACTAAATTCATGAGTTTCTAGAGGAATAATAATAAAAGAAGATTTTTAAATATTATTTTAAAATTATATAAATCATATTTATATTTTATAATCTTTCTATAAAAATAGAACAATCATATATCTTTTTCAATTAAATAAGAGATGCAGGTTCCATCCCTGGGTTGGGAAGATCCTCTGGAGGAAGGCATGGCAATTCACTCCAGTATTCTTGCCTGGAGAATCCCCACAGACAGGGAAGCCTGACCAGCTATAGTCCATGGGGTCACAAAGAGTTGGACACGAATAAGTGACTTAGCATGCATGCACAGTTGATTTAAAATATTGTTAGTTTCAGGAATACAGCAAAGTGATTTAAATTTATGCACATATATTTATATTCTTTTTCAGATTCTTTTACTTTTTTTTGACAACTCGTTTTAGAAGTAGAACTTTGTCACTTCTACAAATCTTTAAAATAACCACTATCAGGAAAATAATAATGATTATTTATACCTACCTTTTATTAAATTTTACCTGTCAGGCTATGTATTAAAAGTATTATAGATATGTATCACTTATTCCTCATAACATATTTACATTTATACATAATTTTATAACAGAACCAAATCTCGAGGTTAACTTGCTCAAATTCATGCATTTAGATGAGTAATTTTTATGCTGACCTCAATACTGTTTAATCACATAACTTCCACATGCTGATATTTCTTTAAATCAATTCAGATATGTCATTAAAACTATTAATAGTCCCTTTCTTTACTTGGTTAGAACATTTCATCAGTAAAATTATGTGTTGTTACTGCTCATCAGACAATTCTTTATTTTAAGTGCAACACTCCTTCATGCTTCCTAACTCCACTTTCTGAATGATTTGGTTGGCTACCTCTATTTTAAGTTTAACCTTGTAGGGTACACTCAACTGGAAGTCCAATGCTAGGGTCAGATGTGTCCTTTGGTGAGCATGTTATTATAGATTTGTGTTCATAAAGGTAAACTGACTCACTAGAGAAGGTTCTCTTCAAATGCATTGACTAAGGTCTAGTTTTTGTAGTAGCTACTTAGAGGTAGTTGCTTAGAAAATTGAATCAAATTCACACAGATAATGAAACATAGCCTCACCCTACTGGTTTTGTTTGCGATTATCCAGCTCTTTGCTGCCATGCAGATGGCTAGTAATTTTTCAATGTATTATTATTTTTTAACAGTTCTGTGGAAGTATACTTTACATACCATACATTGCAAATATTTAACTATATAACTTGGTAGGTTTTAGTATATGTTTACAAATGTGAAATCATCACCACAATCAAGACAATGAAATTATTACAACCAAAGTTTCCTCATGCTCTTTGTAATCCTTCCTGCTCTGCTATTTTATACCTCAGCTGTCCACATTCACAAGCACCTGCTGATATGCTTTCTGTTCTTTAAGGCAGTTTGCATTTTCTAGTTTTTATATAAATGCAATAATACGGTGCATATTCTTCTTGTCTGGCTTCTTTCATTCAAATAGAATAAGTTTAAGATTCATCCACGTTGCTGTGTTTATTAGTATCCGCAAGTAGTTTGCCACTGTATGGATATGCCAGAACATGCTACCTATATGTCCATCTGTTGATGAACACTGGATTGTTTCCAGCTTAGAGTCAGTATTAATAAAGCTATTTTAAACATCTGTGTGCATGTCTTTCATGAACGTTTTCTTCCTGTGCTTTTGGAAAATACCTAAAAGTCAAGTGGCTGATCATTTAATAGGTGTAAGTTTAACTTTTTAGAGAAATTGTCAATATTTTTCAAACTGTGCCATTTTACATTCCCAGTAGCAGTGATACAATCAGATTTTAAATTCTGGCTATTTTTTGTTTATCATTGTGTCATAGTGTTCTATTTTACTTCTAATTTGCATACCACTAACAGGAAGTTTCACAAAACCTCGGTGTGTGTGCAGGCATGTCGTTTAATGACTCCAGTTGGATATGTGAGAAATATGGAAAGTTGTCAAAGGAAGAATGCCAGCTTGAAAAAAACCAGCAACTAGAAGAGCAATGGAGTCCTCTTGTTCCTTGCAAGGTGAGAGTGGGAGTAGTGGTTTATCCCTCTCTCCTTCTTCACAGGATACGTGGCACACTTGGAATGACTTCTAGCTCCTCACCAGGTCCCTCTCAGCTGCCCAGGTTAATTGTTCCTTCCTCATCTGTATTCAGAAAACTTACTTTATCCTCCCTGGGAGATGGTGCAATCTTTGAAGGCAGGCACAGAGTGAAACTCATCATAGTATGGCCAGCACCTCGTCAATACGTGACATAGGGCATCCACAGACTTCGTGTTTACTTGTTGGACCAGGCAGCAGTTTTCATAGTGTGACAGATGTGTTGGATTGACCACTTAAATATTTTGGTAAAGGGAACTTATAAAAAATTTAGCTGAATTGTTTTTACTGTAACACTCAGATCAGTTCAATCACTCAGTTGTGTCCAACTCTTTGCAACCCCATGGACTTCAGCACGCCAGGCTTCCCTGTCCATCACTAACTCACAGAGCTTGCTCAAACTCATGTCCATCGAGTCAGTGATGCCATCCAACCATCTCATCCTTTGTCGTCCCCTTCTCCTCCCACCTTCAATCTTTCCCTACATCAGGGGCTTTTCCAATGACTCATTTCTTTGCATCAGGTGGCCAAAGTATTGGAACTTCAGTTTCAACATCAGTCCATCCAATGAATATTCAGGACTGATTTCCTTCAGGATAGACTAGTTTGATCTCCTTACAGTCCCAGGGACTCTCAAGAGTCTTCTCCAACAGAACAGTTCAAAAGCATCAGTTTTTGGTGATCATCTTTCTTTATCGTCCAACTCTCACATCCATACTTGACTACTGGAAAAACCATAGCTTTGACTAGATGGACCTTTGTTGGCAAAGTAATATCTCTGCTTATTAACATGCTGTCTAGGTTTGTCTTAGCTTTTCTTCCGTGGAGCAAACATCTTTTAATTTCATGGCTGCAGTCACCATCTGCAGTGATTTTTGGAGCTCAAGAAAGAAAGCCTTTCACTGTTTCCATTGTTTCCCCATCTATTTGCTATGAGGTGATATGACTGGATGCCATGATCTTCGGTTTTTGAAAGTTGAGTTTTAATCCAGCTTTTTCACTCTCCTCTTTCACTTTTATCAAGAGATGCTTTATTTCCTCTTCACTTTCTGCCATGAGTGGTTGTCATCTGCATATCTGAGGTTATTACAACTCACTCTGTATTCCTAGTTTATTTTTCCGTTGAACAAACATTGTGTGCCTTCTGCATGCCAGGTGCTATTCTTAGGTATGAGGATATAGAAACAACACTAATCCAGTCCCTGTTTTGATGGATACTACATTCAAGAGGAAAACAGACAGCATGCATGACAGATGCATGTTCAGTGGTGAAGGACAGGAGGAACGAAGAGTGAAGGAGTGAGGGATGCTATTACAGTGATCAGGGAAGACCTGTCTGCGGGAATCTGTGAACCGAGACCTGAATGCAAGGGGGAGGGAGTCAAGCAAAGATGACAGTGCTTATTTCAGGCAGTGGAACAAATAAAGGTCAAGATCAGAGTCCAGAGCATGTATGGTGTGTGTCAGTGAGGAGGCAATGTGGCTGGGAGTGAGTGAGCAAGGGGGGCGTGGGAAGAGGTGAGGTCAGGGAAGACAGCTCTGGCTAAGTCGTCTATCTCCTTGTAGACTCTGGAGAAGGATCTAGATTTCTCTGGAGTGTTTTAAAAATATGCCTGAATTGATTTTTTAAAATTCCTTTATTTGTGTGTATAGGTGTGTTCTATTGCGGGGCAGGGAGATGTCCTCAGGAAGAGAAGGAGCTAGCAAAGAAAAGACCGGGAAAGTTTTGCCCTAAAAGCACAATAAAGATAGTGTTTGCAGAAAAGGCAGCGTAATCTGTCAGATGCTCCCCCTTTCTTTCTTTCACACTCTTAAAGCCTCTGTGTATTCCCAGACTTTCAAATGCTATCATTTTCTCAAAGCAGAAATAATTGTTATTTGCATTAAAGCAAACTATAATTATTTGTGGACATCTTCGGAGTATATTAGTATATTTTCCCTGTAAGAGGAATGGTTTAAAGGACTGTGATGTGGGCCCTGGCCAGGAAAGATCTGAAAACGGCCTTCCCTTCCTTGATGGATGATTCAACGTTGACGGACGCTGATATATAGAGTATTGACGGGTTCTGAATTAGGAAAACTGAACTCAGTTTCCACTGCCACTTAGACCAGTTTCCTTCCACTATTTAAAATCACTGACTTCATTTTTTTTTTATGATCTTTCATATCAGTTCATTGACTAGTAATCAATATAGCTCCAAGGAGCTTTTAGAATGATGACACTTTTTTTCTCCTGTTGAAAAGCAAAGCTATTTATCAAACAGATTATGTCCAAAAAGGTGCCAGGTAAGCTTACAATTAGACTGAAGAGTGGACTGTTTTGGGTGGCACCATTAAGAACTTTCTTTGATTTCCTTCTTCTTTTATCCAAACCATTTGTGTAAGTGCTGAGGAAACTGAGGCGTGCAGGCTTGTCAGTGGCAGAGGGGAAGTGCAGAACCAGGTGTCTTCCCTTAACTCCCAGGGATGAGTTTTCCTTGTTAGCCTCAACTTCCTCAGTTTCTGTATCAGAAGATTTTATTTGAGGTATGTGTTTTATAATAATAGTCTGCAATTATTTTAAGAGATGGAAGTCTAATTCTTTAATATTTTTTATCTGCATTTGATACTACTACTAAATCATACTGTTAAAATAATTAAAATATTTTACTTTTAGCTCTAACTATGATTTTTGGGTGCATTGTAGTAGTCTGCACTCCATGGGCTTTTATCAATCAAGATTGTTGGGGCCTACCAGATAAAAATACAAAAGAACTGTATACTCTATGTGAGGTGATAGATGATCTGGGCTTCCCTGGTGCCTTAGAAGTAAAGAATCTGCCTGCTGGAGTTTGAACCCTAGGTTGGAAAGATCCACTGGATGAGGAAACCACAACCCACTACTGTATTCTTCCCTGGGAATTCCCATGGACAGGGGAGCTGGGAGGGTCTTAGTACATGTGGTTGCAAAAGAGTTGGACACAACTGATGAAGTTGAGTGTTATTTCCTAGGCTTATATGCCATCTGCGTACTATTTTGATGAAGTGTTGGTTCACATACTTGGCCCATTTTAATTGGGTTGTTTTCTTACTATGGGATTTTGATTTCTTTACACATTTTAAATATTCCTTTAATGAGATATATGCACCATACATATTTTATCCCACTATATAGCATGTCTTTTCATTCTCTCATAGTATGTTTCTAACAGCAGAAGGTTTTAATCTTTATTACATCTGATAGGTTTTTACTTTTTTAAAAATACTTTATTCTACATTGCAATACTGTATTTGTTTTGCCATACATTGACATGAATCAGCCATAGGTGTCCATGATCTCCCAATGCCAAAGCCCCCTCCCACCTCCCACCCCATATCATCTCCCTGAATCATCCTGTGCACCAGCCCCATGCATTCTGTATCCTGTATTGGACATAGACTGGCGCTTCGTTTCTTACAAGATAGTATACAGGTTTCAATGCCATTCTCCCAAATCAACTCACCCTCTCCCTCTTCCTCAGAGTCCAAAAGTCCGTTCTATACCTCTGTGTCTCTTTTGTTGTCTCACATAGAGGGTCATCATTACTATCTTTCTAAATTCCATATATATGTGTCAGTATACTGTATTGGTGTTTTTCTTTCAGGCTTACTTCACTCTGTATAATCCACTCCAATTTCATCCATCTCATTAGAACTGAGTCAAATTTATTCTTTTTAAGGGCTGAGTAGTACTCCATTGTGTATATGTACCACAGTTTTCTTATCCATTCATCTGTTGATGAACATCTAGGTTGCTTCCATGTCCTGGCTATTATAAACAGTGCTGCAATGAACATTTGGGTACATGTATCTCTTTCAATTCTGGTTTCCTCGGTGTGTATGCCCAGCAGTGGGATTGCTGGATCATAAGGCAGTTCTATTTGCAATTTTTTTTAAGGAATCTCCACACTGTTTTCCGTAGTGGCTGTACTAGTTTGCATTCCCACCAGCAGTATAAGAGGGTTCCCTTTTCTCCACATCCTCTCCAGCATGTATTGCTTATAGACTTTTGGATAACAGCCATTCTGACTGGTGTGAAATGGTACCTCATTGTGGTCTTGATTTGCATTTCTCTGATAATGAGTGATGTTGAGCATCTTTTCATGATTTGTTAGCCATCTGTATGTCTTCTTTGGAGAAATGCCTATTTAGTTATTTGGCCCATTTTTTGATTGGTTTGTTTATTTTTCTGGAGTTGAGTTGCGTAAGTTGCTTGTATATATTTGAGATTAGTTGTTTGTCAATTGTTTCATTTGCTATTGTTTTCTCCCATTCAGAAGGCTGTCTTTTCACTTTAGTTATAGTTTCCTTTGTTGTGCAGAAGCTTTTAATTTTAATTATATCCCATTTGTTTATTTTTGCTTTTATTTCCAGTATACTGGGAGATGGATCATAGAGGATCCTGCTGTGATTTATGTCGGAGAGTGTTTTGCCTATGTTCTCCTCTAGGAGTTTTATAGTTTCTGGTCTTACATTTAGATCTTTAATCCATTTTGAGTTTATTTTTGTGTGTGGTGTTAGAAAGAGGTCTAGTTTCATTCTTTTACAAGTGGTTGACTAGTTTTCCCAGCACCACCTGTTAAAGAGACTATCTTGACTCCATTGTATATTCTTGCCTCCTTTGTCGAAAATAAGGTGTCCATAGGTGTGTGGGTTTGTCTCAGGGCTTTCTATTTTGTTCCATTGATCTATATTTCTGTCTTTGTGCCAGTACCATACTGTCTTAATGACTGTGGCTTTGTAGTAGAGCCTGAAGTCAGGCAAGTTGATTCCTCCAGTTCCATTCTTCTTTCTCAAAATTGCTTTGGCTATTCGAGGTTTTTTGTATTTCCATACAAATCTTGAGATTATTTGATCTAGTTCTGTGAAAAATACTGCTGGTAGCTTGATAGGAATTGCATTAAATCTGTAGATTGCTTTGGGTACTATACTCATTTTCACTATATTGACTCTTCTGACCCATGAGCATGGTATATTTCTCCATCTATTAGTGTCCTCTTTGATTTCTTTCATCAGTGTTTTATAGTTTTCTATATATAGGTCTTTAGTTTCTTTAGGTAGGTATATTCCTAAGTATTTTATTCTTTTTGTTGCAATGGTGAATGGATTTGTTTACTTGACTTCTTTTTCTACTTTCTCATTATTAGTTTATAGGAATGCAAGGGATTTCTGAGTGTTGATTTTATATCCTGCAACTTTACTATATTCATTGATTAGCTTTAGTAGTTTTCTGGTCGAGTCTTTAGGATTTTCTATGTAGAGGATCATGTCGTCTGCAAACAGTGAGATTTTTACTTCTTCTTTTCCAATTTGAATTCCTTTTATTTCTTTTTCTGCTCTGATTGCTGTGGCCAAAATTTCCAGTACGATATTGAATAGTAGTGGTGAAAGTGGGCACCCTTGTCTTGTTCCTGACTGTAGGGGAAATGGTTTCAATTTTTCACCATTGAGGATAATGTTAGCTGTGGGTTTGTCATATATAGCTTTTATTATGTTGAGGTACATTCCTTCTGTTCCTGCTTTCTGGAGAGTTTTTATCATAAATCGATGTTGAATTTTGTCAAAGGCTTTTTCTGCATCTATTGAGATAATCATATGATTTTTATTTTTCAGTTTGTTAATGTGATGAATTACATTGATTGACTTGCAGATATTGAAGAATCCTTGCATAAAGCCCACTTGGTCATGGTGTATGATCTTTTTAATGTGTTGCTGGATTCTGATTGCTAGGATTTTGTTAAGGATTTTTGCATCTATGTTCATCAGTGATATTGGCCTGTAGTTTTCTTTTTTGTGGTGTCTTTGTCAGGTTTTGGTATTAGGGTGATGGTGGCCTCATAGAATGAGTTTGGAAGTTTACCTTCCTCTGCAATTTTCTGGAATAGTTTCAGTAAGATAGGTGTTAGCTCTTCTCGAAATTTTTGGTAGAATTCAGCTGTGAAGCTGTCTGGACCTGGGCTTTTGTTTGCTGGAAGATTTCTGATTACAGTTTCAATTTCCAAGCTTGTGATGCGTCTGTTAAGATTTTCTATTTCTTCCTGGTTCAGTTTTGGAAAGTTGTACTTTTCTAAGAGTTTGTCCATTTCTTCCAAGTTGTCCATTTTATTGGCATATAATTGCTGATAGTGGTCTCTTATGATTCTTTGTATTTCTGTGTTGTCTGTTGTGATCTCTCCATTTTCATTTCTAATTTTCTTGATTTGATTTTTTTCTCTTTGTTTCTAGATGAGTCTGGCTAATGGTTTGTCAATTTTATTTATCCTTTCAAAGAACCAGCTTTTTGCTTTGTTGATTTTTGCTATGGTCTCTTTTGTTTCTTTTGCATTTATTTCTGCCCTAATTTTTAGGGTTTCTTTCCTTCTTCTAACTCTGGGGTTCTCTATTTCTTCCTTTTCTAGTTGCTTTAGGTGTAGAGTTAGGTTATTTATTTGACTTTTTCTTGTTTCTTGAGGTATGCCTGTATTGCTATGAACTTTCCTCTTAGGACTGCTTTTATAGTGTCCCACAGGTTCTGTGTAGTTGTGTTTTCATTTTCATTCGTTTCGATGCATATTTTGATTTCTTCTGTGATTTGTTGATTATTCAGAAGGGTGTTGTTCAGCCTCCAAATGTTGGCATTTTTAATAGTTTTTCTCCTGTAATTGAGATCTAACCTTAGTGCATTATGGTCAGAGAAGATGCTTGGAATAATTTCGATTTTTTTGAATTTATCAAGGTTAGATTTATGACCCAGGATGTGATCTATCCTGGAAAAGGTTCCGTGTGCCCTTGAGTAAAAGGTGAAATTCATTGTTTTGGGGTGAAATGTCCTATAGATATCAATTAGGTCTAACTGGTCTATTGTATCATTTAAAGTTTGCGTTTCTTTGTTAATTTTCTGTTTAGTTGATCTGTCCATAGGTGTGAGTGGGGTATTAAAGTCTCCCACTATTATTGTGTTATTATTAATTTCCCCTTTCATGCTTGTTAGCATTTGTCTTACATATTGCGGTGCTCCTATGTTGGGTGCATATATATTTATAATTGTTATATCTTCTTCTTGGATTGATCCTTTAATCATTATGTAGTGGCCTTCTTTGTCCCTTTTCACAGCCTTTGTTTTAAAGTCTATTTTATCAGATATGAGTATTGTATTGCTACTCCTGCTTTCTTTTGGTCTTTATTTGCATGGAATATCTTTTTCCAGCCCTTCACTTTCAGTCTGTATGTGTCCATTGTTTTGAGGTGGGTCTCTTGTAAGCAGCATGTATAGGGATCTTGTTTTTGTATACATTCAGCCAGTCTTTGCCTTTTGGTTGGGCCATTCAGCCCATTTACATTTAAGGTAATTATTGATAAGTATTCTCCTGTTGCCATTTACTTTAGTGTTTTGGTTTCCGGGTTTATACACCCTTTTTGTGTTTCCTGTGTAAAGTCTATCCTTTAGTATTTGTTGGAGAGCTGGTTTGGTGGTGCTGAATTCTCTCAGCTTTTGCTTGTCTGTAAAGCTTTTGATTTCTCCTTCATACATGAATGAGATCCTTGCTGGGTACGGTAGTTTTGGCTGAAGTTTATTATCTTTCATCACTTTAAGTATGTCTTGCCATTCCCTCCCGGCCTGAAGGGTTTCTACTGAAAGATCTGCAGTTATTCTTATGGGGATCCCCTTGTGTGTTATTTGTTGTTTTTCCCTTGCTGCTTTTTGTTCTTTGTGTTTGGTCTTTGTTAGTTTGATTAGTATATGTCTTGGGGTGTTCTGCCTCGGGTTTATCCTGTTTGGCACTCTCTGGGTTTCTTGAACTTGGGTGATTATTTCCTTCCCCATTTTAGGGAAGTTTTCAACTATTAACTCCTCAAGTATTTTCTCATGGTTTTTCTTTTTGTCTTCTTCTTCTGGGACTCCTATAATTCGAATGTTGGAACGTTTCATATTGTCCTGGAGGTCTCTGATGTTGTCCTCATTTCTTTTAATTCGTCTTTCTTTTTCCCTCACTGATTCATTTATTTCTACCATTTTATCTTCTATTTCACTAATCCTATCTTCTGCCTCCGATATTCTACTATTTGTAGCCTCCAGAGTGTTTCTGATCTCATTTATTGCAGTATTCATTATATGTTGACTCTTTTTTATTTCTTCTAGGTCCTTGTTAAACCTTTCTTGCATCTTCTCAATCCTTGACCCCAGGCTATTTATCTGTGCTTCCATTTTGATTTGAAGATTTTGGATCATTTTCACTATCAGTATTTGGAATTCTTTCTCAGGTAGATTCCCTATCTCTTCCTCTTTTGTTTGGTTTGGTAGGCATGTCTCCTGTTCCTTTACCTGCTGGGTATTCCTCTGTCTCTTCATCTTGGTTATATTGCTGCGTTTGGGGTGGCTTTTCTATATTCTGGGAATTTGTGGAATTCTGTTTATTATAGAGCTTCCTCTCTGTGTTTGGGGTTATATCAGTGGCTTGTCAAAGTTTCTTGCTTATGGAGGCTTGTCTTGAAGTTCTGGTGGGTGGAGCTGGATTTCCTCTCTCTGGAGTGCTGTATAGTGTCAAGTAATGGGTTATGAGACATCAATGGTTTTGGAGTATTTTGAGCTGCCTGTATATTGAAGCTCAGGGGCTTGTTCTTGTGTTGCTGGAGAATTTGCATGGTATGTCTTGCTCTGGAACTTGTTGGCCCTTGGGCGGTGCTGTTTCAGTATAGGTATGAAGGCGTTTGATGAGCTCTTATTGGATAATGTTCCCTGTATTCAGGAATTCTTTGATGATCTCAGGATTTGGACTTTCACCTCCTGATTCTGGTTTTCAGATTTATTTTTACAATAGCCTCATGATTTCTCCATCTATTCAGCACTAATATTAAAACATCTAGGTTAATGATGATAGGTTTCTCCACTTTGAGGGTCATCCCTAGAGGATCGCTGAGTTACTGGTTTTGAAGCCAATGATCTGCTTTGCTGGATGCCTGATGTCCTCTGCCAGCAGTCAGAAGTTGTTTTGTGGAATTTACTCAGCGTTGAAATGTTCTTTTGATGAAGTAGTGAGGGAGAACGTGTTCTCCCCATCCTATTCCTCCGCCATCTTTTTTCCCGTTTCCTGATAGATTTTTAAAAGGATTCTGTTTTTGGTATCATATCCAAGTTTTCCCTAACCTAAATTCCCAAGATCTCCTATCTTTTCTTCTCCAAATGCTATAGTTAAGTTTAGATCTACGGCATATTTGTTGATGTATATGTATAGTATGTAAAGTGTGGATGAAAGTCCATTGTTTTCCATATAGATTTCCAGGTGTTTCAGTACAGATTTATTAAACAATTTTTTATCCATTTAATTACTTGTATATTTTTCCAAAAATTAGTTTTCCATCTGTGTGTCTGTCTGTCTTTGAACTCTGTCCTATTTCATTAATCTGTCTTGGTGCCCATAACACACTGACTTGAGTAATGCACTTACATATATGCATGTGTACATATACATATGTATATAAAAAATTCAGGTAATTTGAGCCTTCTGACAATTTTTCAGTTGTGAGTCTTGTACTTCCTTTTCATTTATAGACTAGTTTTAACATCAGCTTAACAATTAGTATAAACAGTCAGCTTTTTTTTTTTTTTTTTTTGCTGTATTTGTATTGTATTCATAAACTTATCAGGAGAAAATGTACAACTTTATTAAAACGTCCAACTTCTTAACAAGGCCAATGACTCCATTTGTTTCTATCAACTCATAATTTATCTCAGCAGCATTTTGTGGGTTTTAGTATAAAGATCTTATATATTTTTTATCAAAAGATTCATATTTTTGGTAATAAGCTATATTTTAAAAGTTCTCAATTGGTTATTCCTAGTATATAGGAAGGTAGTAGATACTTGTATGGTTGTTATCTCACAACTTTGGTAAAAATACTTATTGATGGTATTCTTGTTTATATTCCATTAGGCTTTCTACATAGATGATGATATCGTCTGGGAACAAAGGCAGTTTTATCAATACTTTCTGTGCAGTTTGATGCCTTTAATTTATGTCTAGCCATAGCACACTGGCTGGAATCTCCCACGCAATGTTTTATAGAAGCATTAACAGTTACTAGCCATTGATTTTGGTAGTGTTGTTCTTGAACTTAGGGCTAAAGTGTTCAATGTTTCTCTTAAGTTGTTGTAGCTTTCATAGATGGATTTACTCAGGTTGAACAATTTCCTTCCTGTTTCTAGTATTGTTTGTTCATTTTTTCAGATGTTAGTTCTTGTCACCTTTTTTTTTTTTCTGTCTATTGAGATCATCATTTGTTTGTGTGTGTGTGTTCATATGATGGATTTAATTAATTTTTTCAATGTATAGCCCACCTTTATTACTGCGACAAACTCTATTTTTTTCACTTTTATTATTTCATATTTGTCTGGATTAGTATGAAGTAACTGATGGCTTTAAAGAATTGGTGTGTAGTAACACAAATTTTAGGATATAATAGTTCTCCATATATGTTTGCTATAATTCACCAGTGTAGCATACTGGACTTAAAGTTCTCTTTGTAGGAGAGTTTATACAAAGTATTTTCTTTAGTAAAATTCGGCTCTTCACTGTAGGTTTTTTTTTTCCCTAGAGCAATTTTGTAATTCATGTCTTTGAGGGAATTAGTCATTCTCCTGTAAATCATCAATTTTAGTGGTGCAACACTGTCTTAATATTAATGTTACCTTCTTCATACTTTGATATCATCCTTCCCATTCATGTAATTAACAGTTCTTCTTATCTATTTTTTCCTCATCAGTCTCTCTAGAAGTGTATCACTTTATTGATCTTTTCAAGGAAACTGACATTGGCTTCACTTATTCTCTTTTCCATTTCTAATTTAATGACTTGTGCTCTCAATTTTATTTCCTTTCACTCATTTTGGGCTTAATTTTCCCTTTCTTTTCTAGTTTCCAAGGTTGAAGCAAAGGTTTTAAGTTGAAATCTTCTTTACTGGAATGCATGTTTAATGCCATAAACATGCTCTTAAGTATTGCTTTAGTGGCATCCTGTGAACTTCGATATGTTTTATTTTCATTCAGTGAAAATCTTTGTAATTTCCTTTATCTGTTTTGAACCATGGTTTATTTAAAAGTATGTTGTATAGATTTTAGATGTTTAGTGATTTACATAATTCTGTTATAAATTTCTAATTTAATTGCACTAAAGTCATTGAACATCCTTCAGTATTTTGAATCATTTAAGTAACTATTGAGTATTCTCATGCCTGTAACATAGTCTACCTTAGAAAAGGCTTTCAGTGCACTTAGAATGTCCTCTGTAGTTGTTTTGGCTTGCTTGTGTTTAGTTGCTCAGTCGCGTGTCTGACACTTTGTGACCCCATGTATTGTAGCCCACCAGGCTCCTCCCTCTGGGGGATTCTCCAGGGCAGAATACTGGAGTGGGTTGCCATGCCCTCCTCCAGGGGATCTTCCCAACCCAGGGGTCAAACCCAGGTCTCCCGCACTGCAGACAGGTTCTTTACCATCTGAGCCACCAGGGAAGCGCCTCTCTAGTTGCTTCATGGTGTACTGTACAATGTGGATCATATGAATTTTATTTGCAGTGTTTTCCAACTCTTTTATTCTTGCCAACTTTCTATCTATATATCCTACCACTTGTTGATAGAAGAATATGGACATCTTTGACAAAATTGTGTATTTATCTATTTTTTAAAGTTCTGTTAATTTTTTAATTTTGAATCTGTTATCAGGTTTAGGACTTTTGAAAGTGAAATCGCTCAGCCATGTCTGATTCTTTGTGACTCCATGGATTGTAGCCTACCACACTCCTTCCATGGGATTTTCCAGGCAAGAGTACTGGAGTGGGTTGCCATTTCTTTCTCCAGGGGATCTTCCCGACCCAGGCATCAAACCCAGGTCTCCTGCATTGGAGGCAGATGCTTTACTGTCTGAGCCACTAGGGAAGTCCAGATGAGAACTTTTATTAAGGGCTTATGTATCCTCTTGAAGAATTGACTTTATATCATTATAAAGTAAGCTTTTTAAAAAATTTGGAGTACACTTGCTTTAGAATGTTGCATTAGTTTCTGCTGTACAACAAACTGAATTAGCTTAATGTATACATATATCCATGTAGCTGAACTATATATGTATACATATAGTATACAATTATATATGTGTACACATATAGCTAATTCAGTTTGCTGTACAGCAGAAACTAATGCAACATTCTTGTCTGAGTGAACTCTGGGAGATGGTGATGAACAGGGAGGCCTGGCATGCTGCAATTCATGGGGTCGCAAAGAGTCGGATACAACTGAGCGACTGAACTGAGCTGAACTGAACTGATACACATATCCCCTCCCTGTTGAACTTCCCTCTCACCCCCATACCCCATCTAGGTCACCACAGAGCACGGAGCTGACTCCCTGCACCGTACAGCAGGTTCCCACTAGCTATCTGCCTTACACATGGCAGTGCACACAGACAGGCCAATACCAGCCCCCCAATCCACCACCTCCCCCCACACACTTGTCCACACATCTGTGTTCCATGTCTACATCTCTTTTCCTGCCCTGTGAGTAGGTCAATTTGTATCATTTGTCTACATATATGTGTTACAATGCGATATTGTTTCTTCCTCCTTCTGACTCACCTCACTCTGCATAACAGACTCTAGTCCATTCATATCTCTACAAATGACCCAGTGTGATTCCTTTTATTTCTTAGTAATAGTCCATCTTTGCTCTGAAGTCAACATTACCTAATCTGTAATATAACCACTCCAGCTTTCCAACTTCCTTGAAACTATTGTTAAATTCAAATGTATTTTCTCAACATTTTACTTTCAAACTATTTGCTTCTTTATATTAAGGTGTTTGTTTTTGTTTTTATGGAAAACATGTAATTAGGTCTTGCCTTTTAATCCAAACTGACAATATTTGACTCTAAATTAGCAAGTCTAGTCCATTTAAGTTAATGTGATCAGTGATATGGTCAGGTGCAGATTTATCATCTTGGCCTTTTTTGAAAACATATGTCCATTAGTTCTCTTTTATTCCTTCCATCTTTTGTATTTTTATGATTGTTTGGGCTCCTTTGTTGACCAAATTGAGCTATAATAATTTTGTTAATAACTAGTTTAGCATTTACAATATATATTTTTAACATCACGATTTGTCTACAAGTCATACTATCCCATTTGACCTCCAGTATAAGCTTTCTACAGTATTTTAATTCCATTTCCTTCCTCCAACCATTAAGGTAATGTTTTCAAGTATTTTACTTACTCATATGTTATAAACCCCACAGTGAATACTACCCTTTTAAGGAGCTTATTTTTAAAAGATAGTTAAATGATAATACATCACTTATGTACTCGCACATTTACTACTTCTGGTCCTCTTCATCCTATTGTGTTGATCCACATTTCTATCTGCTCTCATTTTTCTTTCTGCCTGAAATGCTTTGTTCAACACTTGTTAAAGTGTGAGTTCGATGGTAATGAATTTTTCAACTTTTGTGTGTTTAAAAAGTATTTATTTATGAACTTTTGGAAAATTTCATTGGGCATAGAGTTCATGATTGACATTGTTTTTCTTGTTTCCAGCTCTTTAACAATAGTCCTCCAGCTCTTTAACAATAGTCCTCCAGCTTGCATCGTTTCTAAGGATTCTGCTGGGATCCTCACCTCTGGATTTTTGGATGTACTGTGTTTTCTTTCCTCTGCCTGCTTTTGTATTGTTATGTTTGTCATGTTTTAAGTGCTTTGGTTACAATGCACATTACTGTAGTTCTCATCACGTTGCTTGCCCTCTCAGTTTGCTGAAATTCTTTGAACTATAGGTTTATAGTTTCCATTGGGAATAATTCTGGCCATTATTTTTCTAAGATTATTATTTTTTCTTTCTCTCCTTTGGACTCATCAGTTACATGCATATTAGGCCTCTATGTCACTCAATGTTTTCCCCTAGCCTATTAATGATTTTAAATTTCTCTCCTTTTCTGATGTTTAACTTGGACCTTTTAGCATATTTTCTATGTCTCCATATAAATTCTTTATATATATAGAATATACTTTTAATAACATCTTTAATATCCTTGTCTGTTAGTTTAAACATCTAGTTAAATTCTGGGTGAGTTTCATGTGGTTGATATTTCTTCTCAGTACTGGTCAATTTTCATTATTTTTTTTTTAATTCTTTGCTTATTCATCCTCATCTTTTTTAATTAAATTATTTTTAATTGAAAGATAATTGCTTTACAGAATCTTGTTTTCTGTCAAACCTCAACATGAATCAGCAATAGGTGTACAAATATTTCCTCCCTTTTGAGCCTCCCTCCCTTATCCCATCCCCATTCCACCCCTTTAGGTTGATGCAGAGCCCCTGTTTGAGTTTCCTGAGACATACAGCAAATTCCTGTTGGCTATCTGTCTTACATATGGTAATGTAAGTTTCCATGTTACTCTTTCCATATATCTCACCCTCTCCTCATGTCCATAAGTGTATTTTCTATGTCTATTTCTCCTTTGTTGCCCTTCAAAATAAATTTTTCAGTATAATTTTTCTAGATTCCATATATATGCATTAGAATACAGTATTTAACTTTCTCTTTCTGACTTACTTCACTCTGTATAATTGACTCTAGATTCATCCACTTCATTAGAACTGACTCAAATATATTTCTTTTATGGCTGAGTAATATTCCATTGTATATACATACCACAACTTCTTTATCCATTCAGGTATCAGTGGACATCTAGGTTGCTTCCATGTTCTAGCTATTGTAAATAGTGCTGCAAGGAACAATGGGATACATTGTCTTTTGCAGTTTTGGTTTCCTCAGGATATAAGCCTAGGAGTGGGATTGCTGGGTCATGTGGCGTTTTTATTCCTGGTTTTTTAAGGACTCTCCATACCGTCTTCCATAATTGCTGTACCAGTTTACATTCCCACCAATAGTGCCAGAGCATTCCCTCGTCTCCACACCTGTTCCAGCATTTATTGTTTGTAGACATTTTGATGATGGCCATTCTGACTGGTGTGCTGTGATAGCTCATTGTCGTTTAGATTTGCATTTCTCTAATAATGAGCAATGTCAAGCATCTTTTCGTGTGTTTGTTAGCCATCTGTATGTCTTCTTTGGAGAAATGTCTGTTTAGGTCTTTTTCCCACTTTTGGATTGGGTTGTCTGTTTTCTGGTATTGAGTTGTATGAGCTGCTTGTATATTTTGGAAATCAATCCTTTGTCAGTTGTTTCATTTGTTGTTATTTTCTCCAGTTCTGAGGGTTGTCTTCTCACCTTGCTTATACTTTCCTTTGTTGTGTAAAAGCTTTTAAGTTTAATCAGGTGCCACTTGTTTACTTTTGCTTTTATTTCCATTACCCTAGGGAGGGATTCATAGAGGGTCTTGCTTTGGTTTATGTTTGAGTGTTCTTTGTGTGTGTGTGTGTGTGTGATATTTATTTTATTTTATTTTTTAAATTTTATTTATTTTTTTAATACTTATTCTACATTACAATACTGTATTTGTTTTGCCATACATTGTTTGAGTGTTCTGCCTACGTTTTCTTCTAAGAATTTTATAGTTTGTGGTCTTACATTTAGGTCTTTAATCCATTTTGAGTTTATCTTTGTTCGTGGTGTTAGGAAGTGCTCTAGTTTCCTTCTTTTACATGTAGCTGTCCAGTTTTTCCAGCACCATTTATTGAAGAACTTGTCTTTGCCCCATTATATAGTCTTGCCTCTTTTGTCAAAAATAAGGTACCCATATGTGCATGGCTTTATTTCTGGGCCTTCTATCTTGTTCCATTGGCCTATATTTCTTTTCTTTTCTTTTTCTTTCTTTTTTTTTTTTTTTGCCAGTACCATGCTGTCTTGATAACTATAGCTTTGTAGTATAATCTGAAGTAAGGAACATTGATTCCTCCAGTTCCATTCTTCTTTCTCAAGACTGCTTTGGCTATTCATAGTCTTTTGTGTTTCTATATGAATTGTGAAATTTATTGTTCTAGTTCTGAGAAAGAAGCCATTGGTAAACTGATAGGGAAGGCACTGAAGCTGTCAACTGAGTTTGGTAGTATAGTTAATTCCACAATATTGATCCTTCCTACCCAGGAACATGGACTATCTTTCCATCTGTTTATGTAATTTTTATTTCTTTCATCAGTGTCTTATAATTTTCTGTGTACAGTTCTTTTTCTCCTTAGGTAAGTTTATTGCTAGATATTTTATCCTTTTTGTTGTAATGGTGAAAGGAATTGATTCCTTAATTTCACTTTCTGATTTTTCATTGTTAGTATGTAGAAACGCAAGTGATTTCTGTCTGTTGATTTTGTATCCTGTGACTTTGCTAAATTCACTGATTAGCTCTAGTAAGTTTCTGATAGTAACTTTAGGGTTTTCTGTGTACAGTATCATGTAATCTGCAAACAGTGAGACCGTTACTTCTTCTTTTCTGATCTGGATTCCTTTTATTTCTTTTTCTTCTCTGATTGCTATAGCTAGAACTTTGAAAATTATATTGAATAATAGTGATGAGAATGGACCCCCTTGTCTTCTTCCTGATCTTAGGGGGATGCTATCAGCTTTTCACCAATGTGAATGATGCTTGCTGTGGGCTTATCATATATGGCCTTTACCATGTTGCTATATGTTCCTTCTATGCCCATTTTTTGAAGTGTTTTTAATTGTTAGTGGGTGCTGAATTTTGTCAGAGGCTTTTTCTGCATCAGTTGAGACTGTCAGGTGGTTTTCATCTTTTAATTTGTTAATGTTATGTATCACATTGATTGATTTGCATATATTGAAGAATCCATGCATCCCTGGAATGAACCCAAATTGATCATGGTGTATCAGCTTTTTAATGTGTTGTTGTATACTGTTTGCAAAAATTTTGTTGAGAATCTTTGCATCTATGTTCATCAGTGATATTGGCCTGTAGTTTTCTTCTTCTTTTTTTATATTGTTTTTTTCTGGTTTTGATATCTGGGTGATGGTGGCCTCCTATAAAGAGTTTGGAAATGTTCCTTCCTCTGCAATTTTTTGAAAGAGTTTTAGAGGATAAGCATTAGCTCTTCTCTAAATGTTTGATAGAATTATTCAATATCCTGGGCTTTTTGGGAGGGGCAGAGGAGATTTTGACCACAGCTTCAATTTCAGTCTTTGTAATTGGGCTATTCGTGATTTCTATTTCTTCCTGGTTCAGTCTTGGAAGAGTAAACATTCCTAAGAAGCTGTCCATTTCTTCCTGGTTATCGATTTTTTTTTTTTTTTATTTTTTTTTTGCCGTACAGTTGTTCATAATAGTCTCTTATATTCTTTTGTCTTTCTGCATTGTCTGTTGTAACCTCTCCTTTCTCATTTCTAATTTTGTTGATTTGATTCTCCTATCATCTTTTCTTGATGAGTCTGGCTGAAGGTTTGTCAATTTTGTTTACCTTCTGAAAGAACCAGTTTTTCAGTTTTATTAACTTCACTATTGTTTCTTTTATTTTATTTTCATTTATTTCTGCTCTGATTTTATGATTTCCTTCTGCTAATTTTGGGGGTTTTCTGTTCTTATTTTTCTGGTTCTTTTAGATGTAAAATTAGATTGTCTATTAAATGTTTTACTTGTTTCTTTCTTGTTCCTTGAGATAGGTCCATGTAGTCAAGGCTATGACTTTACCAGTGGTCATGTATGGAAGTGAGAGTTGGACTATAAAAAGCTGAGCACCAAAGAATTGATGCTTTAGAACTGTGGTGTTGGAGAAGACTCTTGAGAGTCCCTTGGACTGCAAGGAGATTCAACGAGTCCATCCAAAGGAAATCAGTCTTGAAAATTCACTGAAAGGCCTGATGCTAAAGCTGAATCTCCAATACTTTGGTCACCTGATGTGAAGAACTTACTCACTGGAAAGGTCCCTGATGCTGGGAAAGATTGAAGGTGGGAGGAGAAGGGGACGACAGAGGATTAGATGGTTAGATGGCATCACCGACTCGATGGACATCAGTTTGAGTAAACTCTGAGAGTTGGTAATGGACAGGGAAGCCTGGCATGCTGTAGTCCATGAGGCCACAGAGTCAAACATGACTGAGTGGCTGAACCGAGCTGAACAGAGGTTGGACTATATTGCTATAAAGTTCCCTCATAGAACTACTTTTGCTGCAGCCATATGTTTTGAGTCATTGCGTTTTCATCATCATTTATTTCTAGAAATTTTTTTATTTCCCTTTTGATTTCTTCAATAACCTCTTCATTATTTAGAAACATATTGTTTAATCTCCATGTGTTTGTGTTTTTACAGGTTTTTTTCCTTAATTAATATCTAGTCTCAAAGCGTTGTTGTTGGTAAAGATGTTTGATATAATTTAAATTTTCTTAAATGTACTGTGTTTTTATTTGTGACCCAAGATGTGGTCTATCCTGGAGAATGTTCCGTGTGCACTTGAGAAAAAGGTGACTTCTGCATTTGGATGCAATGTCCTGAAGGTATCAGTGAGCTCCATCTCATCTAATGTATCATTTAAGACTTATGTTTCCTTGTTAATTTTCTGTTTTGGTGATCTGTCCATTGTTGTGAGTGGGGTGTTAAAGTCTCCTTCTATTATTGTGTTAGAGTCAATTTCTCCTTTTATTTCTGTTAGTGCTCATCTTATGTATTGAGGTGCTCCTGTTGGGGGCATAGATATTTATAATTGTTACGTCTTCCTCTTGAACTGATCCCTTGATTATTATGTAATGTCCTTTCTTACCGCGTTTAGTCTTCTTTATTTTAAGGTCTATTTTGTCTGATGTGAGGATTGCTCCTCCAGCTTTATTTTGCTTCCCATTTGCATGGAATATATGTTTCCATTCTCTCACTTTCAGTCTATACATGTCTTTAGGTCTGAAGTGGGTTTCTTGTGCACAGAATATATATGGATCTTCTTTTTGTATGGACTTCCCTGGTGGCTCAGATGGTAAAGCATTTGTCTACAACGTGAGAGACCTGGGTTCAATCCCTGGGTTGGAAGATTCCCTGGAGAAGAAAATGGCAACCCCTCCAGTACTCTTGCTTTGAAAATCCCATGGACGGAGGAGCTTGGGGCAGGCTACTATCCATGCAGTCACAAAGACTCAGGCATGACTGAGCGACTTCACTTCACTTTTGTATCTATTCAGCCAATCTGTGTCTTTTGGTTGGAGTGTTTAATCCATTTACACTTAAAGTAATTTCTGATATATATGTTCCTATTGCCATTTTCTTAATTGTTTGGGTTGATTTTGTAGATCTTTTTATTCTCTTTTATTTCTTAATTATATAAGTCCCTTTAACATTTGGTGTAAAACAAGTTTGGTGGTACTGAATTCTCTTAAATTTTGCTTGTCTGAAAAGCTTTTGATTTCTCCATCAATTTAAAATGAAATCCTTGCCAGATAGAGTAGTGTTGGTTATAGATTTTTCCTTTTCAACACTTTAAATATATCCTGCATTCCCTTCTGGCCTGCAGAGTTTCTGCTGTAAGATCAGCTGTTAAGTGGATGGGGTATCCCTTGTATATTACTTGTTGTTTTTAATATTCTTTCTTTGTGTTTAATCTTTGTTAGTGTGATTACTATGTGTCTTGGTGTGTTTCTCTCTGGGTTTATCCTGTATGGGACTCTGCACCTCTTGGACTTGGTTGGTTATTTCCTTTTCCATGTTGGGGAAATTTTTAATTACAAACTCTTTTAAATTTTTCTCATACCCTTTCTTTTTTTTCTTCTTCTGGGACCCCTATAGTTCAAATGTTGGTGCATTAGAATTGTTTCAGAGATGTCTGGGACTATCCTCAGTTCTTTTCCTTCTTTTTACTATTCTGTCATTCAGAAGTTATTTCCACCATTTTACCTTCCAGCTCACTGATTTGTTATTCTGCTTCAGACATTCTGCTATTGATTCCTTTTAGAGTATTCTTTTTATTTCAGTAATTGTGTTGTCTCTGTATGTTTATTCTTTAATTTTTCTAGATATTTGTTAATTGATTCTTGCATTTTCTCCATTGTGTTTTCAAGGTTTTTGATCGTCTTTACTAGCATTATTCTGAATTCTTTTTCAGGTAGTTTGCCTACTTTATTTTCATTTATTTGGTCTTCTGTGCTTCTAGTTTGTCCTTCATTTGTACAGTATTTCTCTGTCTTTTCACTATTTATTTTTCTAAATTTACTGTGTTTGAGATTTCCTTTTCCCAGGCTTCAAGGTTGAATTCCTTTTTGCTTTTGGGTTCTGCCCCCTAAGGCTGGTGAAGTGGTTTGTGTAAGCTTCATATAGGGTGAGATCTATACTGTATTTTTTTTTCTTATCTTTTGATTGACAAGGCTGAGTGACGTCATAATCCTGTTTGCTGATGATTGCATTTGTGGTTTTATTTCATTTGTTGTTTAGATGAGGCATCCTGCACAGGGTATTACTGGTGATTGTGTGATGCCAGGTCTTGTATTCAGGTGGTTTCCTTTGTGTGAGCTCTCACTATTTGATACTCCCTAGGGCCAGTTCTCTCGTAGTCTAGGTCTTGGTGTCAGTGCTCGCACTCCAAAGGCTCAGGGCTTGATCTCTGGTCAGGAAAAAGATTCCAGAAGTGATTTGTTATGGCATCAGTTCAGTTCAGTTCAGTTGCTCAGTTGTGTCCCACTCTTTGTGACCCCATGAATTGCAGCATGCCAGGCCTCCCTGTCCATCACCAACTCCTAGAGTTCACTCAGACCCAGGCTCATCAAGTCAGTGATCCCATCCAGCCATCTCATCCTCTGTCGTCCCCTTCTTCTCCTGCCCCCAATCCCTCCCAGCATCAGAGTCTTTTCCAATGAGTCAACTCTTCGCATGAGGTGGCCAAAGTACTGGAGTTTTAGCTTTAGCATCATTCCTTCCAAAGAAATCCCAGGGCTGATCTCCTTCAGAATGGGATGGTTGGATCTCCTTGCAGTCCAAGGGACTCTCAGGAGTCTTCTCCAACACCACAGTTCAAAAGCATCAATTCTTTGGCGCTCAGCCTTCTTCACAGTCCAACTTTCACATCCATACATGACCACAGGAAAAACCATAGCCTTGAATAGATGGACCTTTGTTGGCAAAGTAATGTCTCTGCTTTTGAATATACTATCTAGGTTGGTCATAACTTTTCTTCCAAGGAGTAAGCGTCTTTTAATTTCATGGCTGCAGTCACCATCTGCAGTTATTTTGGATTGCATTAAGAGACATTAAGTCACATACCCAAAAACAAGAAACCAAAGATGAGCCACAGGCAAATGGCAGTTACAAAATCAGGCAAATAATAACTAAAATAATGAAATATACACTCATACATATATATCCACAAGCAAAATCAAACTGTCCAATAAAAATAAAGTGCAATAGATTGACCCTACGAACAAAGGAAACCAAAAATTATGTCTACCAGTTAAGAACAAAACTAACTGAAGCAAAAACTAGAAAACAAAACTAAAGCAAGGTACCAAGTGGGTAATAAAGCAGTGAAAAAAAAAAAAAAAACCAAACTAACATGTGTGATGAGAGGAAAGAAAGAATAGATACACAAAGTTAAATAGAGATAGATAAAGAAGATATATATGCACTAAAAATCAACTGCAAGAACAATAGGAAAAGAAAACAAAGGAATAAATGTACAAATATAATAGGTTAAAATTAAAATTAAAAATTATTAGAAATAAAAATAAAGGAAGAGGAAAGAGAAGATTTTAAAAAAAAAAAAAGGAAAACTCCACAGAACTGCAAAAGCCCAATGCAGAGGCAGAGGTTTATAACAACACTAAAAGGTGTGATTGAAAAAAAAAAATTCAAAAGCTTAATTAGGTTTCATAGTGCCAATAAAACTGACAACTACAACAGAGGAGGGGAAAAAAAGAAAATCCAAAAGAAAATACAGGACAAGTCAAACATAAGAATAATAAATATTTTTCTTGAGTCACTGCTGTCAGAGTCCTTTTCCTCTCTGTGAGTCACAGTCCACCTCACCTCCCTATAATGTCCTCCAATTTTGTGCTGGTCTCTGAACCTGCTGGGGGGCAGCTAAGATTCTCATCTAGTCCTACTCCTGTGTTATCTTGTCTCCAATGTCCACAGCTATCAGAACTAGGGTGTTTTCTTTTCTGGGGGCTCTCAATGTCCTTTTATATATTCCGTAGACACAGAGTGTACCTAGTTGATCCTGTGTATTTAATCTGCAGCTTGCGGGAAGGTTTTGAGTCTTCTTCCTTAGCCACACTGCCTCTGGGTTTCAATTGTGGTTTTATTTACACCACTGCATGTGGATCATCCAGTGGGGTTTGCTCCTGAGGCTGCCCTGGAAGACTTGGGTCTGCCTGGTGATGGCCAGGTATGGATGTGGTGCAGCTGCTTGGATCTCAGGGGTTCTGGCAGCACCAGGTACTCAGGGGAATTTGTGGCTAGGGCACCAGCAAATATAGTGATCTAGAAGGGTATTTTCCCAGTTGGATCTTCCCTGTAGCTCAAACAGTAAAAAAATCTGCCTGCAATGCAGGAGACCCAAGTTTGATCCCTGGGTTGGGAAGATTCTCTGGAGAAGAGAATGACAACTCGCTCCAGTATCCTTGCCTGGAGAATCTCATGGGCAGAGGAGCCTGGCAGGCCACAGTTTATGGGGTCACAAAGATATGGACACAACTCAGTGACTAACACAACCCTACTGCTACTAGAAGGGTATAGCAACCAGTGTTGGCCAGTACACTCTAGCATTCTTGCCTGGAGAACTCTCTGACAGAGAAGCCTGGCAGGCCACAGCCCACGAGGTTGCAGAGTTGGACACAGCCAGAATGATCCCACGTGTAGAGACGCAAGACTGTTTTTTGCTTTTGTTTTCGCCTGCGGCATCTCTGCCCTAAGAGGGTTGAGCATGAAAGTGGCACAGCTGCTCGGGTCATGGGGACCCTGGTGGCTCCAAGCGTGCAGGGACACAGACTGCCTCAGCTGCAGGAGTTATGGCCCTTTCAGAGTCTCTTTTCACGCTTACAGTAGCTGGTGACCAGAAGTCCTCTTTGGCTAATCTCTCTCCATATCTCTGCCCATTCAGGCACTTAGAGGACTCCCTTGCCTGCAGTCCTTCTCTGTTGTTCACCATGTCGGCACATAGAGCCACCTCCTCTCCCCTCGCTGGCACATAGACAGGGCCCCCTAGGTGGTGTCCTACTCTGTAAATCGGCACACCAGTCACTTAAAGGGGCACCTGGGTGGGGCCCTAGTCTGTAGTTCAGAGCGTCAGGTGCTTGATGGGCCAGCCTCTCTATCATTCAGCTGCAGATGCTGGTGTGTAGGGAGAGAGAGGCTCTGGTGATGACTGCACCCCCTACACCCAGGGGCATTTTCCACCTCGGTCTCCTCCCTCACCTCTAGATCAGTCTCTCCACTGTCAACAGCAGCCCTCACCCTGGGATCACTCTACAATCCCTGTACTCCAGCTCCCAGCTGCTGTGCCTTCTAGGGGACCTGCATCCCTGTCCAGGGTATGTATGGCTGTGGCAAGGACTGTCTGATTCTCATCCCATTCAGGCTGCCACAGAGCAACTGTCTCACTCTTTGCCTTAAGCGTTTCTTCTCTGACTCAGACATTTGCCCTGATGTGGGGATGGGACCCCAGCTTCTGTTCCCACACCAGCCAATGGAGGTGCAATCCTACCAAAACTCCTCTCTTTCCATCTTGTTTCTTCATTAAGCTGAGTTTTGTGTGGTTCTGAAAGAGATGGGAATACCAGACCCCTGATCTGCCTCTTGAGAAACCTATATGCAGGTCAGGAAGCAACACTTAGAACTGGACATGAAACAACAGATTGGTTCCAAATAGGAAAAGGAGTACTTCAAGGCTGTATATTGTCACCCTGCTTATTTAACTTCTATGCAGAGTACATCATGAGAAATGCTGGACTGGAGGAAGCACAAGTTGGAATCAAGATTGCTGGGAGAAATACCAATAACCTCAGATATGCATATAACACCACCCTTATGACAGAAAGTGAAGAGTAACTAAAAGCCTCTTGATGAAAGTGAAAGAGGAAAGTGAAAAAGTTGGCTTAAAGCTCAGCATTCAGAAAATGAAGATCATGGCATCTGCTCCCATTACTTCATGGGAAATAGATGTGGAAACAGTGGAAACAGTGTCAGGCTTTATTCTGTGGGGCTCCAAAATCACTGCGGATGGTGACTGCAGCCATGAAATTAAAAGACGCTTACTCCTTGAAAGGAAAGTTACGACCAACCTAGATAGCATATTGAAAAGCAGACACATTACTTTGCCAACAAAGGTCCACCTAGTCAAAGCTATGGTTTTTCCAGTGGTCGTGTATGGATGTGAGAGTTGGACTGTGAAGAAAGATGAGCGCTGAAGAATTGATGCTTTTGAACTGTGGTGTTGAGAAGACTCTTGAGAGTCCCTTGGTTTGTAAGGAGATCCATCCAGTCCATTCTAAAGGATATCAGTCCTCAGTGTTCTTTGGAAGAAATGATGCTAAAACTGAAACTCCAGTACTTTGGCCACCACATGCAAAGTGTTGACTCACTGGAAAAGATTGATGTTGGGAGAGATTGAGGGCAGGAGGGAGGGGATGACAGAGGATGAGATAGCATCACCGACTTGATGGACACAAGTTTGGGTGAACTCCGGAAGTTGGTGATGGACAGGGAGGCCTGGGGTGTTGCACTTCATGGGGTTGCAAACAGTCGACACAACTGAGCAACTGAACTGAATATATTCTTTTTCGCTGACCAGATACTCCTTTCTGCTCTCAATTGTTCTGCATAGTTCTGTGTCAGAAGGTGTATTCCTAATGTATTCGTGGAGAGAGATGTACTCCACTTCATCTACTTCTCCATGATCTCGTTCTTTGTATCCTAATCTTTTATAATATAATTTGTGAATTTACCCTTTTATTTCCTGGCTTTTTTTTTCCTCTATAGGTTTTTATGAATTTTGATCTGAGATGTAAATTTCCTGAAAACTTTGTTTGATTTTTGGTTTGGAGTATAGCTCCAGAGTGATGTTTGCTGCTGCTGCTGCTGCTAAGTCACTTCAATCATGTCTGACTCTGTGTGACCCCATAAATGGCAGCCCACCAGGCTCCCCCGTCACTGGGATTCTCCAGGCAAGAATATTGGAGTGGGCTGCCATTTCCTTCTCCAATGAATGAGAGTGAAAAGTGAAAGTGAAGTCACTCAGTCGTGTCTGACTCTTAGTGACCCCATGGACTGCAGCCTATCAGGCTTTTTCCATTCATGGGATTTTCCAGGCAAGAGTACTGGAGTAGGGTGCCATTTTATTCTCCGAGAATGATGTTTAGCCTAGCACTAATTATTCTCTGTTCATGGATCTTTTGTGTACTTCATTCACTGGCTCTGAATTATGAAGTTTTCAGGCTTATCAAATGGGGACAGACTATATTCTCAGGCCTATGTAAGCACTGGACAATCTTAACTTTAATCCTCTCATTTATTTACCTATTGGGGGTAATTTTCTCTCATGTACTCAATTCAATTAGTACTCTGTCAAATAATTGAGAAAAGTCCTGCATATTTATCTAGCTTTCTCTATCTGCATAGAATTATATTCTCCTCTACATTTTTCTGCAAACTCTTTGCCTTTCAGTAGAATCTTCAACTCTTCCATCTCAGAAATTCTTCTCAGTTTCACATGAGTTTCCTGTTTCCTTACCTGGAAATTCAGGGCAATAAACTGGAGAGATCATAGTATCATTTCCTTCTCACATCTCAATGGTCAGTCTCCTTTTTTGTCTTAATTTTTTGGTTCTTTACATTGGGAAGATGAAGCCTGTGCCATTTTCTGAATTTTGGCTAGAAGCAATAGTCTTCAGTCTATTACTGAGAATATGATTTGGTTATAAAAGTAATAATTATTAAAAACATTCCTCTTTGGTAAATCATACTGAAATATTGACACACTGATATTAGAGTGTCTCAGAAGCTGCAAAAATATTGTATTGCAGGCCTTCATTTGGATTGAGTCACAGTCCTTTTTATACAAAATTACTAACTCTATGATTTGCTTCTCAAAACTTTGTAGACTGTTATGAGAAGTAAAATTTTGGCCCATAAACTGCAACTGTTTGGAACTCTTTTTCTATGAAGCCTGATGTCACTCATTTATCAGAAAAGAAACCCAGAACTCTGGCATGATAAACATGTGTGAGACGTTTTTATTTTTGGCCTGGACTCTTTGCAAGTCATAAGATTTCTCAAATAAAAAATAAGCATGTGATCCAAAATACTATGAATGCTGAAATAGACTCCTATACAAAATAGGAGTTACAAACACTTTACAAGTGAATATACTGAGAAGAAAGATAATTGGAGTAGTAAAATATTTAAGGACTTAAGGTGAAGGATAGTGGGACTCATGTTAACACCGAGGGTTTACCTTGAAGTCCAGCTACTTTCAACAGAGGAAAATCATCTTAATCCTGAAACACACAGAAAATATTCCAGAAATGGAAACAACAAGAAAAAGAAAATAAATCTTAAAATAGCTTGAGTTGTATATGCACACCTTTTGTTATAAATGTAATTACTGTAGGGAAAAACACATTATGTAACAATACACTTAAAAATAATTTCACATGTTGTGGGTATGTCAATATAAATACAAGGTGCTTGAGAACTGCCTTATGTTTTTACTTTAAATACTATATTCAATTTTGGTTTTATTGATAAGTAAAGCAAAGAGTAAAATGCATTTATTTAAATAAAGTCAAGTTCATATAAGACATTTATTTCCTGATAATAAATATTTGCAGGAATTTACTTGCATGAAAATGTGCTATATACATAGTTTGAAAAAATTGATATAACATAATACATATAATTCATCACAGAGTAGGCAATAGAATTAACTTTGCAATCTCAATGAAAAGAATGGCTTTCATTTGTCCTTTACTTTTTATAAAAGTACAACGTTCCTTGGTATCCTTTTTCATTTTTGACTTTGAAGTTAGAGGAATTTTCTTTATCAAATTAATAAAAACTGACAGCTAATCACAGTGTCCATTGTTAGAGGGGTAGAAAAATTAAGTGAAGATAAATTGATAAAATGTATTTCAGAGGACTTTCCATTTTCTTATCTTTTAATGAACTTGATCGTTTTAAAACCCTTCCATCACTTGAGATGTTCTTTCTTAAATATGGTAGGTTCTGAAGAAATTTCAACCTAATTTTGTTCCTCACTCTGCTCTTGAGCCTGCAGATTGAAACTTTCTAGAAAGGCATTTTGGGGTTTATGAAGCTACATCTGGGAAAGTCTGGCAAAACTTTGATCTCAGTAGGAAAAATAGGAGGATCTCAGAGCCAAATTCTAGTAATCTGTGTTCATGTTTCCTTCCCCTATGGCTTAAAAACTCAACATTCTCAAATTTGATACTTTTGTTAATTATTTAATTTGCATTTATAGGAATATTCTATGTTAAAATTAATATTAAATTTTGTAGAATGTATTTTGTTGTGAATTTTAAAAATACCCTTATTATGTAATCATGCATTTTCTTTATATATACCTATGGTACAGGTGTATTTACATGAATATAAGATTGATTTAAGCCTTATGTGAAGTTCAAGTTTGAAATTACTCTTAAGTATGAATTTGATAGGACTTGAATGATTTTTTTAAAAGCTAAAACTACGTTGTCTAATTCTTTGATTTGGTCTTAATGATGTGTTATGCAACTTATAACTCTGTCATAAAATCTTTAAGACTGTTTCACTAAAATAAAACATTTTGTTAAAGACTATTTTATCCTGGCAAAAGTAAAGATGAGGCAAAGCTTTAAAAAAATGCTCCAAAGTTAATAAAAATTGTTTTTCTATGTTTTGTAATTGGGGGAAAATGCCAATACGACAAGTATTAGTTTGTTACCTTCTTTTAAGTTATTTCAGTATGCTTTTGGTTGGAAGACAATTAACTTTTTTGTCATCTCTGAACTTTAACTACCAGTTGATGAAATAAGCTGTATATTGAAAACTACTCTGGACTACTCAAACCATCTATGTGTGATAACAAGGCATTTTGTTACAGTGTGTTTTGTTTTGTACAAGAGATACTGACATTTTAAATGAGGAAACCTCAAGGGATGGGATGAGACATACTAGAAATTCTTAATGTTGGATCTCATCTACAATTTCAAAGCATTGTTCTTACAACCCTATTCTTTTAAAGAATACAAAACTACAGAGAGCAAAGGATAAAATTTAATTTGTGCAGACTCTGATTTGGGGATGCTTAGTAAATAGCAAAGCAATGCTGTAACAGAAAAATAGAAAGTTTCAGTATCTTTTTCTCCAGGGGTCTCCAGAGAAGGTGAAGGTCATTGTTTAGTTGGCATCTGAATTTATTATTTCCCCTTCAATTCTTTAGCACAACTTATTAGTTTAATTTAAATCTAGGTGATTCTATTGTCCTGAACAGATAAACAAATACTGGAATTTTTCACATGCCTACAAAAGGTATGTGCAGTATTTATTGGTTAAATAAATATGTGGTATTTGAAATTCATATGGGGTCTTGTACTCTGAGGTTTGTTTAATAATTCAAAGAAAATCAATGATAAAGAGAGCAATACATTGGGAGAATTGCTTATCAATTTTGTTAATAGAATTTAATGAAGGGAATTGGTTGTATAATATATAACATGTTTTTTAATGAAAGTGGTTTTATCTGAGTAATTAAAGTTTGTGTTATCTATCACAGTATGATGGATTATTTATTTCTGAGTGTATACCAATTTATAAATCCTATTTCTATGTCTTAAGCAGCTAAATTAGAAACATGGATTGTCTCTGGAGAAGTAAAAATTAGAAATTGGTGTGAATATAAAAGAATTGATACAGATCACAGTCCTTGGTAACCCTGGAAGCTGCATTACCAGCATACTGAAAAAGATGAGTCAGAAATGTGTCTATACCATTGGTTAATTTGGTATTTTTATATTAGAAATGATATTTAGACTTGATAGTAATTTTCATCAAATTATTTTACATATTTTGGCAATTAGGTAAAATTGTCCTCTTAAACAAGTTTGTTCAAATATTTCAAAAGTTTTTTCATTTTATTGATAAGGAGATCCTCTAAAGTTTAATATCTAATTTTTTTCTGCTGAAAATTTCAATTCTTGAAGGTTATAGTATCCGCCTGCATTTAGAACATATAGCGATCAATTGTACTGCTGATGATCAGCATTACTTCTTTTCTTAATTAGTGAAGTAATGGGTTAAAATAGTGATAGGTGGTTTATGAAAATAAGCCATGAAAAGGTCAATATCCATCATACATATACTGGAGATAAGTTAACTCTGATCTGATCATCGCTTCACCCATTTTGTCATTACTGCTGGTCCTTATTTTTCTAAAATTGGTGCTTAGTCCCTCAGTTGTGTCCAGCACTTTACGACCAGGCTCCTCTGTCCATGGATATACCAGTCAAGAATACCGGAGTGGGTTGCCATTTCCTTCTCCCGGAGATATTCCTGAACCAGAGCTTCCTAACCTAGCAAACCCACCTACGTCTCCTGTACTGGCAGGCGGATTCTCTACCACTGAGCCACTGGGGTTTTCTTAGGCATAGGATCGAAGTTAACCCCAAGGGAGCTTTTGGTGTTTTGATTTAGGTGGCCGGAAGCTACACCATAAACCAGAGCTTCTCAATATGTGTTGAATGGCCAGTTTATATTTTATTTTATTTTTAATTTCCAATCCATTGGAAATTGAAAGGAGATTTTTAAGGTAATTTAAGAATGAACAGAATAATTGCTTCAGTCTTTGTTCAAAAATAACCCAGTGATGTTATACTTTTCATGACTATCTTCAATCTTTCAGCAGTCATTAAAATTAAATTATCTTTTAATGAAATAATTTTAACACTGTATTATTTTTTTCTTTCCTTTCTTTTATTTATTTATTTATTTTTTAAAAAATGGCAAACTTACCTAAACCTTCAGTATTGTCAAATGATCCGAGCACATAACTTCCGTCACTGGTGATTTTGTCAGCACACTAACTGGTCTATGACTTGTTCAGTAAGATAAGCTCATTGATCCCATTTTCGGTTGTTGCACCAATGTCAAATTGATGTAAAAGTGTCTAAACACTTACTTTCAATTTCTGTACTTAAGTCATCATGGACCAAAACCAAACAATTCATGATCACTAGGAGCAGTCCTGGAGAAGGAAATGGCAACCCACTCCAGTATTCTTGCCTGGAGAATCCCAGGGATGGAGGAGCATGGTGGGCTGCCATCTATGGGGTCGCACAGAGTCGGACACGACTGAAGCGACTTAGCAGCCACAGCAGCAGAAGCAATTCTGAAGGACACTTTGTATAGCACTGTTCTAGGGAGCAATAGCTCTTAAAAGATTTGTATAAACTTCAGGGAAGTCACAAGTTTCAAAGTAATATCCCTCTTCTGTGATCAGTACAGAGAGGTTCATATGGCCTTACAATGCCTCAACAAAATTAGTTGATATATACCCCTTTTATGTGGATATTTAAAACAATGAGCTTGCTTGTTAATTTATTGCTTGTTGAATTCACACCAGTGCTATTCGCACAAGACACTACTCTAAGTATATCTGAGTTTACTAATTCCACGTGCTACAGTAAAAATGCATCGTAATAGAATGGTGCTATTATTTGTCTCTTAATCTTTATCACCCCTCTTCAGCAAGAGTGAGGACAAGGATTAAGAAAGAAATCAATTAACATTATTAACTTTATGTTAATTAAAAGTAATACATCAAACAATGGGCATCAAAAGAACTGACTTTACCATGTTTGAGTTCCCTTTTCTATGAAGCTAAGTAGGATAGTTAAGAAGAAATGAGGATTCGTGGACATTTATTTTGTTAATGCTGGTTGCAAGGATCTCAGGAAACTGATAGACGTGAAGCACACTCGATTCTGTCAGTTACACAAGATAAGCACTCATCTTTTATTTAAAATGCCCATCCTAGTGAAATCTTATTCCTTAATCTCTGAAAGAAATATATATTTCACCCCAGTAGCTTTTCAAGATGAAGTATATACTTTTTGTCTGGTTCTTCCTTTCTTGCAGTTCCATTCAATTACATCCCATTAGCAAGAGGTGAGGGAGAAGGAGATGGCACCCCACTCCAGTACTCTTGCCTGAAAAATCCCATGAACGGAGGAGCCTGATGTGCTGCAGTCCATGGGGTCGCTAGGAGTCAGACACGACTGAGCGACTTCACTTTCAATTTTCACTTTCATGCATTGGAGAAGGAAATGGCAACCCATTCCAGTGTTCTTGCCTGGAGAATCCCAGGGATGGGGAGCCTGGTGGACTGCCGTCTATGGGGTCGCACAGAGTCAGACACGACTGAAGCGACTTAACAGCAGCAGCAGTAGCAAGAGGTGAATATTGGTGATTTACCATTAGTTAGACTCCAAAAATGACTCTGCCACAGTTTGTTATTAGATTGCAAATACGCAAAACATTCAAAACTCTGAGTTATCTGTGTCTGAATACACATTATCAATTATGTTTTATTTTCACTGGAAAAACACATACTCATGACAGAAAGTGTAAGTATGTATTAGTAGTGGTAGTGTTAATCGCTTAGTCATGTCCAGATTTTTGCAAGCCCACGGTCAGTAGTCTGCGAAATTCCTCTGCCTGTGGAATTCTCCTGGCAAGAATGCTGGGGTGGGTTGTCATTCCTTCCTCAGGGGCTCTTCCCAACCAAGGGATTGAACCCAAGTCTCTTACATTGGCAAGCAGGTTCTTTACCATCTGAGATATTAGGGAAGACCAACTATATATTATATATACATAAAAACATATTTCTCTATCAATATAGAGATTATATTCTCTAAGCCACCAGAATATATTCTCTGGTGGCTTAGATGGTAAAGAATCTGCCTGCGATGAAGGAGACCCAGCCTCAATAGATATATACAGTTTAGATGTAGACAAAAGTAAATATAGATGGACAAATAAAAATACTGATAGATATGATTATAGATATTTAAACTGATAAAGTTTCCACCATATTATAATAAACTTAATATGTTTAAATAACATATATTGCAGCCAAGTGGAAAGCATGCCATATATATGTAAGTGACAAAACCCTAAGAATTAAATTTTGAAATCAGACTCAAAGTAAATAACTTTATCATGTATCAAGGATACAAGTAATTGTAAATCATTAGTGAAGCAGGAAGAAAATAAGGACAGCTGTCCATTGCTCTGCAGATTCTTCTTTGGTACATCCAAATGCACTATGGCCAAAATATATATAGTCTCTAATATATGCATCTACTTTAAGACATAGGAGCTGTTTTGAGGCATGAAGCTGGAACGTGGATGTAGGTTTTTGGCCAGTGACCTGAGCTGCTGAGTTGTGACAACAGCTGACCCTACCTGCAGCAGAGAGGTCCCTCTGGTGTCAGCCAGGACTTGTGAGCTTGTCCTACCTGAAGGTCCACGTCTCTGAGAGTCATCCTTCCTGGAGCAGGAGTTTGCAGATGCCTGAGTAAGTGCCACAGCAAGGATTCAAATCTGAGTTTCAAAGCCAGATCCAGCCGCCCTTTGCAGGCAACGCCAGCCATGAACTGGGAAGGCAGTGAACCTCTCTGAGTGTCCCACAATGTGGAGAAACCGTTCATCTTTAACCTAGATGTTTTATAATCAGTGCTGTATAGATGGAGAAGTCTTCAGGCTATTGTAAAAATAAAACTGAAAAAAATAAAACTTAAGCAGGAGGCTTAAGTCCAAATCCTGAGAACATCAGAGAAATCCTGAATCCATGGAACATTAATCAATGGGAGCTCATCAAATGCCTCCATACCTACACTGAAACCAAGCACCACCCAAGGGCCAACAAGTTCCAGAGCAAGACATACCACACAAATTCTCCAGCAATACAGGAACAAACCTCTGAGCTTCAATATACAGGCAGCTCAAAGTTATTCCAAAATCATTGACGTCTCATAACATATTACTGGACACTAAATAGCACTCCAGAAAGAAGAAATCCAGCTCCACCCAACAGAACTCCAACACAAGCCTCCCTAAAAAGAAACCTTGACAAGCCACTGATACAACCCCACCCACAGTGAGGAAAGTCCATAATAAAGAGAACTCCACAAATTCCCAGAATATAGAAAGGCCACCCCAAACACAGCAATATAACCAAGATGAAGAGACAGAGGAATACCCAGCAGGTAAAGGAACAGGAGAAATGCCCACCAAACCAAACAAAAGAGGAAGAGATAGGGAATCTACCTGAGAAAGAATTCCGAATATTGATAGTGAAAATGATCCAAAATCTTGAAATCAAAATGGAATCACAGATAAATAGCCTGGAGATAAGGATTGAGAAGATGCAAGAAGGACCTAGAAGAAATAAAAGAGTCAATATATAATGAATAATGCAATAAATGAGATCAGAAACACTCTGGAGGAAACAAATAGTAGAATAACAGAGGCAGAAGATAGGATTAGTGAAATAGAAGACAGAATGGTAGAAATAAATGAATCAGAGAGGAAAAAAGAGAAACGAATTAAAAGAAATGAGGACAATCTCAGAGACCTCCAGGACAGTATGAAACATTCCAACATTCGAATTATAGGAGTCCCAGAGGAAGAAGACAAAAGAAAGACCATGAGAAAATACTTGAGGAGATAATAGTTGAAAACTTCTCTAAAATGGGGAAGGAAATAATCACCTAAGTTCAAGAAACCCAGAGAGTGCCAAACAGGATAAACCCAAGGCAGAACACCCCAAGACATATATTAATCAAATTAACAAAATCAAATACAGAGAACAAATATTAAAGGCAGCAAGGGAAAAACAACAAATAACACACAAGGGGATTCCCATAAGGATAACTGCAGATCTTTCAATAGAAACTCTTCAGGCCAGGAGGGAATGGCAAGACATACTTAAAGTGATGAAAGAAAATAACCTACAGCCCAGACTACTGTACCCAGCAAGGATCTCATTCATGTATGAAGGAGAAATCAAAAAGCTTTCCAGACAAGCCAAAGCTGAGAGAATTCAGCACCACCAAACCAGCTCTCCAACAAATGCTAAAGGATATTCTCTAGACAGGAAACACAAAAGGGCATATAAACCCGAACCCCAAACAATAAAGTAAATGGCAATGGGATCATACTTATCAATAATTATCTTAAATGTAAATGGGTTGAATGCCCCAACCAAAAGGCATAGACTGAATGGATACAAAAACAAGACCCCTATATATGCTGCCTACAAGAGACCCACGTCAAAACAAGGGACACATACAGACTGAAAGTGAAGGGCTGGATAAAGATATTCCACGCAAAGAGAGACCAAAAGAAAGCAGGAGTAGCAATATTCATATCCGATAAAATAGACATTAAAACAAAGGCTGTGAAAAGAGACAAAGAAGGCCACTACATAATGATTAAAGGATCAATCCAAGAAGAAGATATAACAGTTATAAATATACATGCACCCAACATAGGAGCGCCGCAATATGTAAGACAAATGCTAACAAGCATGAAAGGGGAAATTAACAATAACACAATAATAGTGGGAAACTTCAATACCCCACTCACACCTATGGACAGATCAACTAAACAGAAAATTAACAAAGAAACGCAAACTTTAAATGATACAATAGGCCAGTTAGACCTAATTGATATCTATAGGACATTTCATGCCCAAAACAATGAATTTCACCTTTTTCTCAAGTGCTCACGGAAGCTTCTCCAGGACAGATCACATCCTGGGCCATGAATCTAACCCTGATATATTCAAAAAAATCAAAATCATTCCCAGCATCTTTTCTGACCATAATGCATTAAGATTAGATCTCAATTACAGGAGAAAAGCTATTTAAAATTCCAACATATGGAGGCTGAATAACACGCTTCTGAATAACCAACAAATCACAGAAGAAATCCGAAAAGAAATCAAAATATGCATAGAAATGAATGAAAATGAAAACACAACAACCCAAAGCCTGTGAGACACTATAAAAGCAATGCTAAGAGGAAAGTTCACAGCAATACAGGCATACCTCAAGAAATAAGAAAAAAGTCAAATAAATAACCTAACTCTACACCTAAAGCAACTAGAAAATGAAGAAGTGGAGAAGCTCAGAGTTAGTAGAAGGAAAGAGATCTTAAACATTAGGGCAGAAATAAATGCAAAAGAAACAAAAGAGACCACAGCAAAAATCAACAAAGCCAAAGACTGGTTCTTTGAAAGGATAAATAAAATAGACAAACTATTAGCCAGACTCATCATGAAACAAAGAGAGAAAAATCAAATCAAGAAAATTAGAAATGAAAATGGAGAGATCACAACAGACAACACAGAAATACAAAGGATTGTAAGAGACTACTATCAGCAATTATATGCCAATAAAATGGACAACATGGAAGAAATGGACAAATTCTTAGAAAAGTACAACTTTCCATAACTGAACCAGGAAGAAATAGAAAATCTTAACAGACCCATCACAAGCACGGAAATTGAAACTGTAATCAGAAATCTTCCAGCAAACAAAAGCCCAGGTCCAGACGGCTTCATAGCTGAATTCTACCAAAAATTTAGAGAAAAGCTAACACCTACCTACACAAACTCTTCCAGAACATTGCAGAGGAAGGTAAACTTCCAAACTTATTCTATGAGGCCACCGTCACCCTAATACCAAAACCTGACAAAGATACCACAAAAAAGAAAACTACAGGCCAATATCACTGATGAACATAGATGCAAAAATCCTCAACAAAATTCTAGCAATCAGAATCCAACAACACATTAAAAAGATCATACACCATGACAAGTGGGCTTTATCCCAGGGATGCAAGGATTCTTCAATATCAGCAAATTAATCAATGCAATTCACCACTTAACATATTGAAAAATAAAAGCCATATGATTATCTCAATAGATGCAGAGAAGGCCTTTGACAAAATTCAACATCCATTTATGATAAAAACTCTCCAGAAAACAGGAATAGAAGGAACATACCTCAACATAATAAAAGCTATATATGACAAACCCACAGCAAACATTATCCTCAATGGTGAAAAATTGAAAGCATTTCCCCTAAAGTCAGGAACAAGACAAGGGTGCCCACTTTCACCCTACTACTATTCAACATAGTTCTGGACACTACTATTCAACATAGTTCTGGAAGTTTTAGCCACAGCAATCAGGGCAGAAAAAGAAATAAAAGGAATCAAAATTGGAAAAGAAGAAGTAAAACTCTCACTGTTTGCAGATGACATGATCCTCTACATAGAAAACCCTAGACTCCACCAGAAAATTACTAGAGCTAATCAATGAATATAGTAAAGTTGCAGGATATAAAATCAACACTCAGAAATCCCTTGCATTCCTATACACTACTAATGAGAAAGTAGAAAAAGAAGTCAAGGAAACAAATCCATTCACCATTGCAACTAAAAGAATAAAATACTTAGAAATATACTTACCTAAAGAAACTAAAGACCTATATATCGAAAACTATAAAACACTGATGAAAGAAATCAGAAGACACTAATAGATGAAGAAATATACCATGTTTATGGATCAGAAGAATCAATATAGTGAAAATGAGTATACTAACCCAAACCAATCTACAGATTCAATGCAATCCCTATCAAGTTACCAGTGGTATTTTTCACAGAAATAGAACAAATAATTTCAAGATACTTATGGAAATACAAAAATCCTTGAATAGCCAAAGCAATCTTGAGAAAGAAGAATGAAACTGGAGGAATCAACTTGCCTGACTTCAGGCTCTACTACAAAGCCACAGTCATTATGACAGTATGGTACTGGCACAAAGACAAAGACAGAAGTATAGATAAATGGAACAAAATAGAAAGCCCTGAGATAAATCCATGCACCTATGAACTCCTTATCTTCAACAAAGGAGGCAAGAATATACAATGGAGTAAAGACAATCTCTTTAGCAAGTGGTGCTGGGAAAACCGGTCAAACACTTGTAAAAGAATGAAACTAGATCACTTTCTAACACCATACACAGAAATAAACTCAAAATGGATTAAAGATCTAAACATAAGACCAGAAACTATAAAACTCCTAGAGGAAAACATAGGCAAAACACTCTCCGACATAAATCACAGCAGGATCCTCTATGATCCACCTCCCAGAATACTGGAAATAAAAGCAAAAATAAACAAATGGGACCTAATTAAAATTAAAAGCTTCTGCACAACAAAGGAAACTATAAGTAAGGTGAAAAGACAGCCTTCTGAACGGGAGGAAACAATAGCAAATGAAGCAACTGACAAACAACTAATTTCAAAAACATACAAGCAACTTACACAGCTCAACTCCAGAAAAATAAACTACCCAATCAAAAAAATGGGCCAAAGAACTAAATAGGCATTTCTCCAAAGAAGACATACAGATGGCTAACAAACACATGAAAAGATGCTCAACATCACTCATTATCAGAGAAATGCAAATCAAGACCACAATGAGATACCATTTCACACCAGTCAGAATGGCTGCAATCCAAAAGTCTACAAGCAATAAATGCTGGAGAGAGTGTGGAGAAAAGGGAACCCTCTTACACTGCTGGTGGGAATGCAAACTAGTACAGCCACTATGGAGAACAGTGTGGAGATTCCTAAAAAAATTGCAAATAGAACTGCCTTATGATCCAGCAATCCCACTGCTGGGGATACACACCAAGGAAACCAGAACTGAAAGAAACACCTGTACCCCAATGTTCATCGCAGCACTGTTTATAATAGCCAGGACATGGAAACAATCTAGATGTCCATCAGCAGATGAATGGGTAAGAAAGCTGTAGTACATATACACAATGGAGTATTACTCAGCCCTTAAAAAGAATAACTTTGACTCAGTTCTAATGAGATGGATGAAACTGGAGCCGATTATACAGAGTGAAGTAAGCAGAAAGAAAAACACCAATACAGTATCAGTTCAATTCAGTTCAGTTCAGTCACTCAGTCATGTCTGACTCTTTGCGACCCCATGAATTGCAGCACGCCAGGCCTCCCTGTTCATTACCATCTCTCAGGGTTCACTGAGACTCACGTCCATTGAGTCCATGATGCCATCCAGCCATCTCATCCTCTATCGTCCCCTTTTCCTCCTGCCCCCAATCCCTCCCAGCATCAGAGTCTTTTCCAATGAGTCAACTCTTCACATGAGGTGGCCAAAGTACTGGAGTTTCAACTTTAGCATCATTCCTTCCAACGAAATCCCAGGGTTGATCTCCTTCAGAATGGACTGGACACATATATATGGGATTTAGAAAGATGGCAATGATGGCCCTGAATGTGAAACAGCAAAAGAGACACAGATGTATAGGGGAGAGGGAGAGGGTGGGATGATTTGGGAGAATGGCACTGAAACATGTATACTATCATATAAGAAACGAAGCGCCAGTCTATGTTCGATACAGGACACAGAATGCTTGGGACTGGTGCATGGGGTGATCCAGAGAGATGATATGGGCTGGGAGGTGGGAGGGTGGCTGAGGATTGGGATCTCATATATACCCGTGGCTGATTCATGTCAATATATGGCAAAACCAATACAGTATTGTAAAGTAAAATAAAGTAATAATAAAATTAAAATTAAAAAGAGACATAGGAGCTGTTTTGATCACACAACATCTGCATTTTATAAACATGTAGTTACATAGCTTTTAGGACATTTTCCCAGAACCATGGTCTATAAATCTCTACATTCTAGGTTACCATAAGTTATCCTAGACAGATTTAGGTGTATCCTACTAAAAGCATTCTTCAGAAAATCTCTTGCTAGTAAATATCATTAGTGTGTTTGTAATTTTGTGTAGATTTGTAAACATGTTATGCCATCTTCTTTCTTTCCCAGAGGGAAATCCCCAGTAATGGGAAAGAAGGACTTGCAGGATCTTCTTTTGTGACTCTTGAGTGACTATTTCATTGTCATTGAAAAAGTAAGAAAAAAATTGAATAAGATATATGAATTTTGGAAAATATTCAGTGAATATCACTTAAATCTATTTGGAAGAGATATGGAAATGATTGAGTAACTGAGCAACTTTCATTTCTGTTGATAAAATAAAGACTTGATTTTCTCTCACATACAAACACACACACGCCCCCCTCCACTATACCACTTCCAAATCATCTAAGATGAAGAAATAATCTCAAAGGACATAAAGTGTTCATTGCTCAGTCATATTCAAATCTTTGTGACCCCATGGACTGTAGCCTGCCAGGCTCCTCTATTCATGGAATTCTCTAGGCAAGAATACTGAGTGGATAGCCATTCCCTTCTCCAGGGATCTTCTTGACTCAGGGATTGAACCTGGGTCTCCTGCATTGCAGGTGGATTTTTACCATCTAAGCCACCAAGGAAGGTAATCCAATAAAGCTCTTTTAGGATGCATGTGAATAAACTAAACAATTTATTAATATAAAAGTTGAATATCTTTATTTTGACTTATGAAATGTGAATTTTTAAAATTGTAACCAAGTAAGCTTGAGATAAAAACATGACTGGAGAATAACAGTGAAATTTACACATGGGTACTTAATTTGAAAGGAATTTTAAAACAATTTTTATTAAAATATTTCTAACTTTAATTAATAGAAGTACTACATAGAAGTACTACATAGAATATTGAGAAATATCAAAAGATTATGACATTGCATATATACTATTCCTTATACTAGATTTAAATTCTATACATAGCTGATGAACTTTTTTTTTTTAATCATTTCCTGTAAAACTATTTTCCTTAAGGTCTGATTAGAAAGTCATCTGCGTCACAATCACTTGGGGACAAGTAATAAAGTAATAAATATGTATATCTAAGTTCCAGATGTATCGAATTAAGTGTCTCTTGTTGGATTTGGAAAACCTGTGTTCTAGCAAGCTTCCAATGTAATTTTACTTTTTGCAGTACAGAACATGAAGTTCATGGGCTTTAAAAATGGTAAATATGATAATATTATATTATAAGCTAACAATATAACAGTCTATTCCTGAGAACTGAATGAGGTAATTCATGTAAGTTCCTCATCATAGCATTTGGCCAGCAGTGGGCACTTAAAACATGTGCTCCTATATATGTCCTTTCCGCCTTTTCATACTGTCCATGGTGTTCTCAAGACAAGAATACTGAAGTGGTTTGCCAGTCCCTTCTTCAGTGGACTATGTTTTATCAGGCCCTGACTAGCAGGGACATGCCCTTCAGCTACTCTGAAGGACTGATATGGAAGTCCACACAGAAAAACTATGAAAACAATATTAATGAACCAGATTACTATGATGGTGTAGTCAGTAACCCAAAGCAAGACATTCTGGAGTGTGACGTCAAGTGGGCTTTAGGAAGCACTGTTGCTCATAAAGCTAGCAGATATGATGGAATTCCAGTAGAGCTATTCCAGACCCTAAGGATGATGCCATCAAAGTGTTGCATTCAATATGTCAGCAAATCTAGAAGACCCAGCAGTGGCCACAAGACTGGAAAAGATCGATTCTCATCTCAGTTCCCAAGAAGAGTAGTACTAAAGAATATGCTAACCATCAGACAATTGAACACAATTCTCACACTAGTAAGGTCATGCTTAAAATTTTCCATGGGAGGTTTCAGCATTATGCGAACCAAGAACTTCCAGATGTCCAAGCTGGGTTTAGAAAGAGAAGAACCAGAGATCAAAATGCCAACATTTACTGGATCATAGAGAAAACAAGAGAATTCCAGAAAAACATCTAGCTCAGTTTCATTGACTACACTAAAGCCGTTGACTGTGTGGGTCATAACAAATTGTGGAAAGCTCTTAAAGAGATGGAAATACCAGACCACCTTACCTGTCTCCTAAGAAATCTGTATGCAGGTCAAGAAGCAATAGTTAGAACCCTATATGGAACAACTGGTTGGTTCAAGATTGAGAAAGAAGTTCGACACGGCTGTCTGCTGTCATCTTGTTCATTTAACCTATTTGCTGAGCACATCATGAGAAATGCTAAGTTGGATGAGTTACAAGTTGAAATCAGGAAAGGTGGGAGAAACATCAACAACCTCAGATATGTGGATAATGCCACTCTTACGGCAGAAAGTGAAGAGAAACCAAAGAGCCTCTTGATGACGGTGAAGGAGTGGAGTGAAAAAACTGGTTTAAAGCTAAATAATAATTTTAAAGAATACAGAAAGCTAAGGTCATGGCATCCAGTCCTATAACTTCATGACAAACAGAAGCGGAAAAGGTGGAAGTAGTGACAAATATTCCTCTTCTTGGGTTCTAAAATCACTGCAGATGGTGACTGCAACTGTGAAATCAGGAGACAATTGCTTCTTCACAGGTTCAGTTTAGTTAAATTCAGTCACTTAGTCATGTCCGACTCTTTGCAACCCCATGTACTGCAGCATGCCAGGCCTCCCTGTCCATCATTGATTCCTGGAGTTTACTCAAACTCTGGTCCATTGAGTCAGTGATGCCATCCAACCATCTCATCCTCTGTCATCCCCTTCTCCTCCCTCTTTCAATCTTTCCCAGCATCAGGGCTTTTTCCAATGAGAGAGTTCTTCACATCAGGTGGCCAAAGTATTGGGAGTTTCAGCTTCAACATCAGTCCTTCTAATGAATGCTCAGGACTGATTTCCTTTATGATGGACTGGTTGGATCTCCTTACAGTCCAAGGGACTCTCAAGAGTCTTCTCCAACACCACAGTTCTAAAGCATCAGTTCTTCGGCACTCAGCTTTCTTTATAGTCCAAAGCTCACATCCACACATGACTACTGGAAAAAACATATCCTTAACTAGATGGACCTTTGATGGCAAAGTAATGTCTCTGCTTTGTAATATGCTGTCTAGGTTGGTCATAACTTTCCTTCCAAAGAGTAAGCATCTTTTAATCTCATGGCTGCAGTCACCATCTGCAGGGATTTTGGAGCCCCCCAAAATAAATGTGTCACTGTTTCCATTATTTCCCCATCTATTTGCTATGAAATGATGGGACTGGATGCCATGATCTTCATTTTCTGAATGTTGAGCTTTAAGCCAACTTCACTCTCCTCTTTCACTTTCATCAAGAGGCTTTTTAGTTCCTCTTCACTTTCTGCCATAAGGGTGGTGTCATCTGTATATCTGAAGTTATTGCTATTTCTCCCAGCAATCTTGATTCCAGCTTGTGCTTCATCCCACCCAGCATTTCTCATGATGTACTCTGCATCTAAGTTAAATAAGCCAGGTGACTATATACAGTCTTGATGTACTCCTTTCCCAATTTGGAAGCAGTCTGTTGTTCCATGTCCAATTCTAGCTGTTGCTTCCTGACTGCATACAAGATTTCTCAGGAGGCAAGTCAGGTGGTCTGTGTTTCCCACCTCTTTCAGAATTTTCCACTTTGTGGTGTTCCACACCGGTAAGCTTGGTAGGTAAGCTATGACAAACCTAGACAGCATATGGAAAAACTGAGGCATTACTCTGCCAACAAAGGTCCATATAGTCAAATTATGGTCTTCTCAGTGGTCATATATAGTGTGAGAGCTGGACCATAAACAAAGCAGAATGCAAAAGAGTTGATGCCTTTGAATTGTGGTGCTGGAGAAGACTCCTGAAAGCCCACTGGACAGCAACGAGGTCAACCAGTCAATCTTAAATCAATTACTCACTGGGAGGACTGATGCTGAAGCTTAAGCTCCCATCTGATGCTAAGAGCCGATTCACTGGAAAAGTCCCTGATGCTGGGAAAGATCAAGGGCAGAAGGAGAAGAGGGTGTCAGAGGATGAGATGCCTTGATGGCATCACTGATGCAATGGATCTGAACTTGGGCAAACTGTGGGAGACAGTGAGGGACAGGGAGGCCTGGCATGGGGTTGCAAGGAGTTGGACATGACTGGGCAGCTGAACAGCAACAATCCTTGTTCAAGCATTTGATCAGCCCCCAACTTGTTACTAGAACATGTTAAGAACTAGGGAACAGAACTAGAAAGTGTACACAAAAGAAGCAAAAGTGATGAAGATACAGTTTCAAATGAAAAAAAAATCTCACAAGATTAAAACCATACAGCCAGAAAAGATGAAAACTAAGTGGGCACATAGATTAAGATGTGCTGTTTAGGCAAAAGAGTCTCATTACAAGAAATAGCCAGGATACTGGGAAAGAGGATTATTTGTTGAAGTGGAAACATAAATTTAGAGCAAACAAAATAAGCCCAGCATGGGTAAATATATAGTATATATATTTTCTGTGTTTAAATGTCAAAATATGAAACCACTTGAATGGCATTTTGTTAAATTAGTGGGTTGCAGGATATGGGGAGGAATTTAAAGATATTTGCTATGTGCCTTAAATTCTGAATATGTCGGTATAATATAGGATGGAGGCATGGATGGAAGGATGGAAGGATGAGTGGATAAGTATATAAAGTGACTTAAATGGTACACATACCCTAAAAGGGAAATCTCAGCAAATTGGCAATAGTGTGTTTGAAACAATTCATAATCATGTTACTTCAAAAATCTATTTTCTAAACAAAACTCTTAAGTTCTTATTTTCTTTAACTTAATAAGCTATGGTTTTATAATCAAAAAAAAGTTTTCCAGTCTATTACTGACATTTTCCCTTAAGGTTAGTGACTAGGAGGGTCTGGTCTTATTCTCCCTTTCAACTGGCTAAATGTTAAGCAGGTTTCTTCTTGACTCCAGGTCCCTGACCTTTCTTTTCTTTGAGCATTTACTTGAGGGAATTTGCAGTTGTAAATTCTTTCTCTGCCCTTTTGACATGTAAATCTCCCAGTCTCTTGCCAGTTTTAAAACTCAGGAATGTCTTTCACCAGACCTGGAATCCATCCTTTTGAAATATAACCATTAAGAAAGATATAGAGTCTCTCTTCTGTAATCTCTGTGGGAAGATAAGACCCCAGTTTTGTAAAAGTTGATTAAAAAATTCAGATCTGGTGATCACAGTGACCAAGCTTGCCTCAATGTCCCCTAGTTCTTTCCACTAAAAGAATTTTAAAACTCTGTCTCTTATATCACTGGAGTTGAGTTCAATCTCTCTCTCTCATGTATTAAATAAATTGACCCTGGATATTATTAATAGCATAATAGTTAGATATGGCATGATTTGCTTGTTGGACATCAAGTAGACCAAGTACAAGTTAAACTATCTAGTTATCTTAAACTAATAAAAACAATTAAAAAAATAAAAAGGACTATGACCAATGTCATTTATGCCTACGTTTACAAGAGCTTGCTTTAAAATGTGTAGTATAGTCAGATGAGTGCTAATCCTCTTGTTTGTTTTAAATGCTCATCACTTGAGATATAGGAGTAAGTTACTTTCATATGTCAGTAAGATTCATCTAAATTTCAGGCTTGGTTACTATTTTTATCCTCCAAAAGAATGACATATAACTGAATTCTGTGTAATTAGTCTCAGAGGGTCTCAAAATTACTTCAGGTGAAGGAAAGAAAAAATTCTGCAGCTTTGTATCTGATTTTTTACTTTTGGGAAACTTTGAACTGTTCTAGAAGCTGTAGTGCAGCACCTATCATCCTCTGTACCTGGAGCTATTAGATAAAACGATTAAATCCCCATCAGTCTCTCCCTGTGGCAGCAGTAACAAAGCTAGTGGAACAGAACATGGTTACAAGATTCGCGCCTCCTGCTTTGAGAGTAAACAGCTCAGCTTTACCTCATTTATCTTTCATAACTTCCTTGCCTTTGACTCAGCATTTAGGAAGCAGTGGGAGACTATTTTCTGACGATGTTCAATGTCATTGAAGTATTATATTTGGAGGTAATAAAAGTACATAATAATTGAGAGTCTTATTTAAGATTGTAAAATACTATGTGAGAAGCTTATTCAGTTAGAAGCAGTTTGGGAAATTTTGAAATGGATTTTGATTAATCACTGTTATTTATGCACTGGAAGATAACTGGTAAATCCACAGAAGTCCTCTATCATAAAATAGGTCCAGATTTAGTCTGCTTCCTAGCGTCAGCTCCCGTGAAATATCTAACAATCTCTATATCATTTCATGTACTTTAACACAGAGCCATAGCGTTCTGGACAATATTCACGGAAATGGAAACACACACAAACGATCACATTTTGTTTTTTAAAGGTGAATCTGCTGGCAAATATCATTGATCACTCTGTGCAGTCAGAACGACTCAGAAAACAAGCTTGCCCAGGTACTTCTAGCAGAAAACAACTGAACCGAGGGACTTGGAAGGGGCAGCAAGTCCAAGTTAGCACATGGCTCTTCGCCTGTGGCTTGTGGACCTCACCACCCCCGGTGCCAAAAAGCAGGAGCGGGTCAGGGCTGCAGACACCACACCAGGTAGCTGGTGCTGGCAACAGGCCATACAGGCCAGTTCCGCAAGCGCTCACCTTCTCTCAGAGCACTTCTGTCTTCAGGCCGCATCTGAAAATGCTATTAGCCACCCCACTGTCTGATTTTCACACAAGCGCATCTAACTGGCAGATTTTAATTTACATGCGCAATAGTATCTTATCTACATATTATGCTGGAATTTTTTTAACACTCTTGTTTTTGAACCGAAGGGCAGTAGAACCAGTCTGGGGAAGGCAATCCAATTGCTTTGCACAAAAGCCTACTAACCCATGCAGCAAGCTTTCCTGTTACTAACCCAAGGTTTCAGAGGATGGAGAAAATGAACATTTCACTCCAGTGTTTTCTTACCTCAAGACAAATTTTCATGATCTCAGCTTCCTGACTGGGACTGTTTGCTGTATATCCATAAAAAAATATCCTCCACAGAATCAGAAACTCTGAAAATCAGGGCAGTAGCATCAAAACTAATAACCTCATGAAATATTGATGGAAAAGACTGGATTCATAATTAGAAGGCTTAGGTTTCATCTGGACTTCACATTAACTTGTTTGGCCTAGACCAAATGCTCTTTAGACCAAATGTTCCCTGATTGAACTCATATTACTGTCACCTACTAGATTCTACTAAGGCCTGGGAAAGTGTAGAGAGGTTAAAACCTGGTATAATTCTCCACTCTTAAAGACATTCCTATCCAGAGGTCAATATAGAATATGTAATCAATGATTCTATCAGTGGAAATAAAAGCTTTTATGAATGATAAATTCAGGCTGAGATTTTAGGAAGGTTTTAAAATGGGGGTTGCATTTTGTAAAGGTCACAAAGACAGTAAGAGAGAACTCACTGATGAGAAAGTTAGCAAAATAAAGAAGCATGAAATGTCCCTTCTCTTTTTAAGCAGTTTACCCCCATTCCCTAAACACTGAATATGGGAACATTTTACTCAATCTTTAATTCTCATGATAAGATAAGAATATTTGTACATCGTGGCTCTCCCTGATTTCCCAAACTAGCTTACATTCCCATGCTAAAATTTTTGAAACATCATGTTCTTCCTTTCCTTTTTTTTTTTCAAAACTCTCATGTTTATGTATGTTTTAGTGTTTGGCATGTATTGGATCTTAAGCTCATTGAGGCCATGGATGAGACTTAAAGCTCACTGGATCCCCAGCCTCTGAACAGCAAGGCATGTTTCATACTCTGCACTTAAGAAATACTTAATTAAATATATGCAGAGGTAAATGAGCTCCCCCCACCCCATACGGCAAGAGATTAGAGAAACAGACTGGTAGGCTGATGAGGGAGATATGGAAAAGAAAAGAAGGATTTTGAAGAAATGTTACAAAGCATCTTATGACCTAAGTTAAGGGTTTTAGACTTCATTGAATAGGCAAACAGGACTTGCAAGACTGTTGAGCAGTAGGAAGTGATTCTATATGATATATGTTATAACTGGGTAGCTGGTGAGAAATGCACTGATTTATTAACTTCTTGGTATGTTCGAATTGAGGGAAATGACATTAATGGATGGTTGGCAGTTTCAGCATGTGGGAGAAGAGAATAAATTACTTCTGGAAGGGAATTCCTGGGTTTTTGGAAAAGATTACCATGGTGGGCCTTTTTTAGACTAATTTAGAGCAAGAGCCTGCCTATTATTCTTGGAGAAAAGTGAGACGTCACTATAAATCTGAATTCAGAAGCTAAAGTCTGAGAGATATTAATGTGCTTTGTTGAGAAACATATATTAAATTTGTCTTAGGCAGCCTGTGCCCTTGAAGAATTAGGGATTTATTTTTCATAACTATGCACTAGGTCAGATATTACTTAAAATGTAATGTTGTAAAATAATTTATTTAATCTATCAAAATCTGGACTCTGGGAAATTGCACTATTGATTACTCTATTTTATTCTGGTCCCTTGAAGTCAACCACTTTTTGGATGTGGATTATTTTTTCTGGAGTATACGAGTGTCCTCTCATAAGGCCCTTCTGCTGTAGAATGTGAACATTTTATGTGAGAAAGAGAGGATGCTTTTGATTTTGAGGGCTGAATAATTTGGAAACTTGGTCTCTGAAAGTAAAGACACAACTGTTTTTTTAAATTGGTTCCCTGTTATATAGGGATCTAAGTGGATTTAGGAAGAAGTCCTGAGGTTCACTTATTAGGACATGTTAGCAAGAAGGGCTCCTGAATACAGAGTTAGCTGCAGTCCATTAGTGACTACAGTCTTGGTCTCTGTTGGGCTTTTGGGAAATTAAGGAAGTGGCTTGGGTCTACACTTGAACTAGAAACCAGGCCAAATGACTTGATGAGGTGGTTTGAGATTTTATGAAAAATAGTAAAAACCCACACTGATCAGAAGTGGTAGTGATATGAGTTTGGTTCTGTAATTAATGGAACATATCAGAGGAACTACCAGAAATTAATTATGAAGCAAGATGAACCTCAAAGAACAAATGCATCTTCTGCTGATAAAATACAGAGGCACAGAACAGTTATGGCTTCCTCATGCATACTTCCAACCACTTCTCACCTGTTGCTTTGTCTTTAACCCTTACTAGTAAATGTGTATAGCCATGCATCTGATAATCCATCTATATAGTTGCACTTTATTTGAGATTCAGGAATGGTGGATGTTGCAATCAAGCTACTTGTCTATGATGAAATTCACTCCCCTTACTCAATACATAAACACTGGAAATAGAGACACAAACAGGGAGATTACTGATTATCTTCAACAAGCCTTCTTTATGATAAAATGCAGAAAATAAAGAAGAAAACACATGAATAAACACAATTTTAAGTGGTTATAAAGTCTATGAAAAAGAGTGAAACAGGATGAGATCCATGAAATGGAGAGAGGTCTTCAATACAGAAAATTCCTCTTCTCTGAGGACCAGCCATAAAAAGAAGTTTGGGCTGGGTTTAAAATGTGATGAAAATGTTTCAAATGGGTTTGAAACAGAAGAATAAAGTGACATTTATCAAAAGTTCATCCAGGCTTTTGGGTGATGAGTAAATACGTTGTAGAACACATGTGGAAACTGAGTCAGCTTGGACTCTATGGCAGTCGATAAGGTAAGAATTGCTGCATCCTGCAAGGTGCTAGTCATAATGGTAATAAAGGATGATAGATTCTGAGAATTATTTTGAAATTTGAATCTGTATTCACACACATATAGATTTTGATCCAAAGCGGTTGAAATAATTTATCTTTCTTTTTAAACCACAAGCATTTGGATGGCAGTTAATTCATGTATCTGTATTAAATTTGTATAATTCAGGAGGCATTCTTTTTAGTTTTTAATATTTTTTCCTCCTGATAGCTTTTCTGCAAGCTATTTTTCTTTATTTATTAAATGCTATTGTTACCTATGGTTTTGTTTTTAGCCCACATCCTCTTCTAACTGGAAGTAATTTTCTTGAAAAGCCTTATGTAGATCCATAAATTCCATAACCGCCAACTGCCCAAAGCTTCTAAAATCTGTGTGTTCTGCCCAGTTTTCCTTTCTGCATTCTATATGCTTATATCCAAATACCTACTTACATCTTGCATTTTGTGTTGGCAGTCCTCTTTCTGTCACTACAAATCCAACCCCCATTCCCTGGCAACCTATTCTGGGTCCTGGGAACCTATGTTTTGTGCAGGACTGGGCTCGCTTGCCTCCTGACTTTCTGATGGATTTGACCAATAAAATGCATTGTAAGAGACTGAGAAAGAAGAAAGAGAAGGGAATATCCTTTCTGAAAACTCGTCCGGAGATTTATTACTCCCTGCTGTGAAGAGATTCACCAGTAGCTGAATTCGTTAACTCTGTGGTCCCTGTGAGGCAGCATCACTTCTGGGACTGTATCTCCAACTGCATGCTGGTAAAATCTCCTTTCCTGTGCCCTTCAGGTCCACAAGATGATGATGCTTTCCTGTGCTCTCTAATTCCTGGGTGCTTTACTTTCCCTGCTCGTCCCATTAATCATGCCCATTTCCTTCTTAATAATCTCTTAATTAAATATTTTAATTACTCCTTAGAGAAAGTATCAGCAAATAAGGTGGCAGATAGTAAACATTTCAGGCTTTGCAAGCCAAGAGTCAAAACTGACTATATTGTAAAACTTTTATATAAAAATACTCTGTTTTGCACTGCTCAAAATATAATAATGTCTCTTTATGCATGTATATACCTCCATCATAGGATCATAGGATTGTATTGCAAACTGACCCGTGTATAATATCCTGCTTCTATAAGCTCCCCAACAACTAAGACAACTCTAGACACATAGTGGGACTGTAATACATGCTTATAGAATTAACAAGTGAATGAATAGAATCCATGGTTTTCTAGGCTAGATCTCAACAACCCACAAAGGCAATGCTATAATTTTAAAAAAAAAATTATCAAATGTTCATCCTCTATCTCAAAATTCAATCTACCATATTAATATAGATTGACTTACTTCCCTACAACCCCCAAAAAAAAAATACTGCATACACAAAGAATGATGCAGGAAGGCTAAGAGACTCTCTAAAAGACTGTTTTCAGCAGTTTAAAAGGGAAAAAGGATCAATCAGACACGTAAGTTTGGAAGTGCCCCTTCTGTAAAGGCTACTTTGATCTTACGTAACTTTTGTTGATCATTCAGCATAACCATGTTTCTGAGCCAGTGCTTAGGATTTAGAAGTGTCCTGGTTCCATTCCATCTGATCCTTGTCTGTTCTGTGACCTTGAGCAAATTTCTCACTTTTCCACTTGCTTCTCTTCTTTTAAGTATGGGATGGAAAAAAAAAAGAAAGAAAGAAAGAAAGAAACCAGCAGATCTTGTTTAACAGGATAAGGCTCTTAGCACTTTAACTGGCATAACTTAAGCTCCAAATATATTATCTCTTCATTATTGCATTAGTATTGCTCTAATTAATATCACCAAGCACCTCCTGAGTGAGAGGATCTACGCTCTGGAAATATAGAAACCTCACTTCAGTGTGTTAACAAAAAAAAAAAAAAATCTAAATAAAGAAGAGCATATTAGGATGGAAGCTATAATATAAGCAGATAAAAGAAGCACAATAAAAAAGTTGTGAATGTGGTATAGAGTTTCCAAGAGGTTCCTGAAAGAAGAATATGAGCTCAGGTGAAAACAAAAATAGCATTTGAACCAATAGCATGATGTGCAAAAAGACCATACATTTATTAAAGCTTGATAAAGAGAAAAATAAAGAGTAGTCAGAGGTTAGAGTACCATGGTAAACTTTAGATAACCATGGTTATCAAGTGGGGTTTGCTTTACCTAGGACATCTCTTACTGTGAGACTGGCTTATTCCTCCAGACACTACTTTACCTTTAGTATTAAACCTTTCGTACCATATGGAAGTTGCCAACAAACTCAAGAAAAGGGACTGGGTTATTTTCAGTGCTGTAACCTCAAAACCCAGTACATAATAGGTGATCAATAAACATTTCAGTTGATGCCAAGCATCTCAAAGGGAAAGTTTTAAAACACCTAATAAGAAATAACACCTAGTAAGAAATAACACTCAGGTATAGAAAAATCTTCATGTATAATTCATTTTGAAGAAGATGCAAATAGCATTATTATATTGTATGTATTGTGGTAAAAGGGAGAATTAATTATTACTTTAAAGCAGGGCTTAAAATAAATGATTTCAAGGGGCTTGGAGGTAGTGCACCTTAAAGTAAGATAATATTTTGCTTTGGTTTCTGTCAATCTGAAAATGACAACAAGTGTATATATGCCAATTAGTCTGGAAGTAGAAAAGAATTTGAGTTTGAATACAATTTACTTACTCAGTTCAGTAGCTCAGTTGTGTCTGACTCTCTGCGACCCCATGAACTGCAGCTCGCCAGGCCTCCCTGTCCATCACCAGCTCCTGAAGTTTACTCAAGCTCATGTCCATTGAGTTGGTGATGCCATCCAACCATCTCATCCTCTGTCGTCCCCCTTCTCCTCCCGCCTTCAATCTTTCCCATCATCAGGGTCTTTTCAAATGAGTCAGCTCTCCGCATCAGGTGGCCAAAGTATTGGAGTTTCAGCTTCAACATCAGTCCTTCCAATGAGTGCTCAGGACTGATCTCCTTTAGGATGGACTGGTTGGATTTCCTTGCAGTCCAAGGGACTCTCAAGAGTCTTATCCAACACCATAATTCAAAAGCATCAATTGGCGCTCACTTACTTACTACATTACTTACTAGGATATATCATATTATAATTCATGATATTCCTCAGAACATGTATAAATGAGATTTTTTTAATATGCTGGATCCTCTGAGAATACAGATATTTAAAGAATGGGTAGCAAAAAGAGATGTAGGGAAATGGCTAAAGTTGTTGTCTTTTTATATTCCAGATACTGAAATAATTTCAGTATTCCAGATATTGAAATAAGCTATACCATCCGCTTTTAACAACATTCTACATATATTATTGTAAAGATGATGAAATTCAGAGTTAGAAACATTTGAATAACTTATCTTAAAGTAAAAGTAAAGTTGCTCAATCGTGTCTGACTCTTTGCAACCCCATGGACTGTATCCTGTACCAGGCTCCTCTGTCCATGCAATTTTCCAGGCAAGAATACTGGAGTGGGTTGCCATGTCCTTCTCCAGGTATTCTTCCGGACCCAGTGATCGAACCCCAGTCTGCTGAGTTGCAGGCGAACGCTTTACCCTCTGAGCCAGCTTAAGGGAATGGTTGATCCCAGCCTCCAAAGATAGACACTATGAACCTGAAACCATTCTTAACCCGTTCATGCTGCCCGTGGGTTTCTCCTGTTAGAAAATGAAGATGTTGTATCAGACATTCTCCATAAAATTTTCATAAATTTTATAATTGCAGGCAACAGAAGCTCTTAATTATATAGTGCTGCTGTGGTTCAGCCCCTCAGTCACGTCCAACTCTGCCACCCCAAGGACCGTAGCCTGCCAGGCTCATCATATATGGCTTATTTGTGTCACATACAAAAGGCTTGTATATGTTAGTAAAGTAAAGTAAAGTCGCTCAGTCGTGTCCGACTCTTTGCGACCCCATAGACTGTAGCCTACCAGGCTCCTCCCTCCGTGGGATTGATTCTCTAGGCAAGAGTGCTGGAGTGGGTTGCCAGTGCCTTCTCCAGGGGATCTTCCCAAACCAGGGGATCGAACCTAGGTCTCCTGCATTCCAGGCAGACGCTTTAACCTCTGATTCTCACAAGCCTGTAAGATAATTGATACTATTGTTCCCATTTAAAATTTGCCAGAACTGAGGCCTAAGGATACCTGGGGACCTGACCTAGCCCACTTGGGCAGGGGCCATCAGAGCCGGGGTTGGCCCTCAAGATGTGCAGCCGCTGAGCCCTTGCTCTCAGCTGAGAACCTTTCCTGCCGCTCTGCTTTGCCAGCACCTACTTCAGACGGGTTCCAATTCTCCATCTTGCTAAGTCGTGAGTGCAGTAGGAGATAAATCTTAGAACAGGAAATGTCTAAGCCTTGGGGAAAAAAATAGAAAATGAGAGTTAGAAAGCATTCAAAGTAAAAATCCTATACATGTCCCTAGATTTGCTGTAATTGAAAGCTTAGTGGTCAGTACACTGCCATGCTCTTAGAATGTGAGGTCATTATATGTGTGTGTGTGGGGGGCAATTCTAAAGCTTTATTTTCTGGTGTTTTGTGTGTTTATGTTCTTCACAAGTATTTTGAAATAATTTAAATATTTACTTCAACCTTGAATAATAATTCAGAAAAGTTTTGTGTAGAGTCATTAAAGTTCTGACTGTTGTTAATAACATAGGTACTTTTATGAAACTAAAAGGGTAAATGAGCAAAGTGGCCTTGAAAGTTGGGTATTATACGAAGTACATTGTTAATAGATAAAAAAATTTTACTTTGAGCAATTACGATCAGTGTGAGGATTCTACTGCATAGGAGCGGTATTTCAATCAAATTTTTCATACCCATAATAAACTAAATGCAGTTTCTCCTGAAAAATATATAGTTTATCACAGTTAGAAATTTATCACAGTGTAGCAAGGCTTGAAGATTATTTATGGTTTTTACAATTTAGTTATAAGGTATTTGATACGTAAAGTACAGAAACAATATAACAGGAAATGATGACTTTATCCTTTGCATCAAAATACACAATATCGAAAAAAGATCCTAATGTTTTCCTTCCTTAAATATAAAGAACCATTTTACTTTCATCAAATTTCTGAAGGAAATTTATATTTTTGTATTTGAAAAAAAAATTAAAACTCTCTACCTCACTGAAACCTGATATATGGGCATATAAGTTGAGAACATCAAGTACTAGGAAGTAAGGTGCACATTTAGGAAACAGGAACTTGAGTCATCTTTGCCTGTTATCATGAGATTAGATGTACTAGATGGAAGAAGGCTATCCAAACTGTCATTTGGGTACTATGCTGAAGTACTTTCTCTTAGAAGCAGCACCAAATATAGAAGACTAGCGTAAAGAGCATATAATATTTACTAAAATATCTCCAATAGAATAGCTACATTTAGACAGTATCTTACATATGAGATATAAATAAATATCAGAAAGGTATATCCGTTATACTCTTAAGATTTTCTTACGAGGAGAAGAGACTTGGGAAGACTTGGATGATAAGTGAGTGAAAGGAATTTTTCATACTGAAAGGAAAGATTGAAAGAGTTTAATTGAGGGAGGGCACTTTAGTTTTCTATTACTGTATAACAAATTTACCACAAATTCAGCTGCTTAATTAATATCCAATATCCATTTATTTATACCACAGTTCTGTGATTTGAAGTCTGGGTGGGGTTGGCTGGTTCCTTTGCATAGAGTCTCTAAAGACCAGATTGAAGATGTTAGCCTAGATGGGTTCTTTTTTGGAGGCACTTGGGAGAAATTCTCTTCCAAACTGATCCAAATTATTAGCAAAATGTTTCTTTGTGGGACTGGGATGTCTGTTTCTTTGCTGTCAGCCAGAGACCTCTCAGCAAATAGAGACTTCCATGGCACCCCACTCCAGTACTCTTGCCTGGAAAATCCCATGGACAGAGGAGCCTAGCAGGCTGCAGTCCATGGTGTCGCGAAGAGTCGGACACAACTGAGCGACTTCCCTTCCCTTTCCCTACCTTCCTTGGCGTGCATCCCCTTTCATCTGTATTTCTATAAAATGTGGGTGAGATACTTCTCTTGCCTCAAAATCCTTCGGATATCCTCTTCTCTGTACTAACTGGAGAAAATTCAGTGCTTCTAAAGAGGCTTGTGTGATTACATCAGTCTTACTTAGCAACTCTATCTTAAGGTCAAAAGTGAAAGTGAAATTGCTCAGTCAGGTCCACACTTTGTGACCCCATGGACTGTAGCTCACCAGGTTCCTCCCTCCATGGGATTCTCCAGCAAGAATACTGGAATGGATTGCCATTTCCTTCTCCAGGGGATCTTCCTGACCCAGCCGTTCAACCCAGGTCTCCAGCATTGCAGGCAGATACTTTACCGTCTGAGCCACCAGAGAAGCCAAAACTACATTATAAAACTATGTTATTAAGGGAGTGATAGGTCGGCTGCTGTCTATGGGGTCACACACGACTGAAGCAACTTAGCAGCAGCAGCAGCAGCAGCATCTCATCTATTCATAAATATCTGGGATTAAGGTGTGGAATCCTAAGAGGAACTGTCTTTCTTCATTCTTTAAGAATTCTGCCAACAACAGGACCTGTTGGTAGGGTCCTCAAATGATATGATGGCTGACCAAGAAGGAAGATAGGCCTTCAATAGATCATTGTGTGGGAAGCGTTCTAGGTTAAGGAAAAAAACACGGAAATGCCTGGCTCAAGAAGTAATAGTAGGAGCCGCTCAGTCACATCCCACTCTTTGTGACCGCATGGACTGTAGTCTGCCAGAGTCCTCTGTCCATGGGATTCTCCAGGCAAGAATACTAGAGTGGGTTGCCACTCACCTCTCCAGAGGATCTTCCTGACCTAGGGACAGAACCCAGGTCTCCTGCACTGCAGAAAGATTCTTTGCCATCTGAGCTACAGGAAAGTCCTGAGAATGTACAAAGTGAATTTGGAAAATAGATTTTGCAGAATAATACAGAACATGCATATAGAAGCTAGAAATAAGATTATGAGATAAAGTATTATAAGGATCAAATTTCTGAGTGCTTCTGTGAGCTTCCAAAATTTGTTCACTATTTAGAATAAAAGAAGATAAAATATGTGAATATTTGCAGATAGTCATTTTTAGTAATGAATGAATATTTAAATAAATAAGTGTATTCCTCCATGAACTGCTTAGTATCAGATAGCCATTTTTAGTAATGAATGAATATTTAAATGAATAAGTGTATTTCTCCATGAACTGTTTAGTACTGACATTTTTAAAAATTAAACTATAAGTTTAGATATTAGCACAAGAAGGCAAAGTGTCACATATACCTATTAAAAAGCAAGAAGCAAGAGTTTCTTAAATATTTTACTTGGAATTTATAGATTAATAGACTTAGTAGTATTAGTGCACACCATTCAATAATAGTGAAAATAGATATAGTACCTCAAAAGTAATTTACTTTATTTCAAATTCCTTTCCTACATCAGGGATGTTGTCTTTTCTCAAAAGATATTTTAAACTAGACCATTCAGTTTCTTCATAGGTTATAGAAAATTAACCTCTGCTTCTACTCTAGGGAAAAAAAAAAAAAACAACTAGAAACAAAAGAGAAATGAGGAGCCTCTTGAGGAAAACGAAATATAAACACAGCTCAACTATGATGCATATGAAGATGGGGTATCAGCAGAGGGGGATATAGGAATAGCATGAACCAAAAGTACTGAAATAGAAATGGCAATAAGAATAGGTGACAGGAGACATATGAGAAATATGTACATAGTCTTTCACTAAAGAAGAGATGAGAATTATCTTCAAAATTTTCCCCCAAATTTAGAGAAATTGTTGGAAAATCAATTAAAAAATTGCAAAAAGAATTAAATAAGCTGTCAGTGCTCAAGAAGACTGGGAACTGAAAAACATGAAAGCCAAATGGAACTATAGAAAAGACATCATAAAAGGCAACCATAAACCCACAGAGCAGACTTCAGAAAACTAGGCAAAATAAAGAATGAAGAAGTAAACTGCTTGGAGAAAACAAAAGAGGTTAGAAGAGAGAAAAAGTGGATCTAGCACTTGTATAATTTGCATTTCTGAAAATAAACTGCTATTAAAAAACTAAAATATATAATTCAAGAAAATTTGAAAGAAAATAATAAGGGTGGTCCCCAGGAAAGGAAATGGCAAGCCACTCCAGTATTCTTGCCTGGAGAATTCCATGGTCAGAGGAACCTGGCAGGTCACAGTCCACGGGGTCACAAAGATTTGGGCGTGGGTGAAGCGACTAAACCAATGAGTGATCCTATCTACTGAATCGCATATGATTCTAGAAATATGAACGCAATTAAGACAAAGAGATGACCTTGTGAGTTTACCTCAATTTAAAGATAATGGGCTTCCCTGGTCAGGGTTGAGGGGGTGGGTCAGAAGATAAAGAATCTGCATACAATGCAGGATCCGAGTTCCATTCCTGGATCAGAAAGATCCTCTGGAGGAGGGCATGGCAACCCACTCTAGTATACTTTCCTGGAGAATCCACATGGGCAGGGGGGGCCTGATGGCCTAAAGTCCCTGGGGTTGCAAAGATTCAGGTATAACTGAAGCTACTTAGGAGGCACACGCAAAAACAAAGAATACTTTCTGCGATTAAGTAAAACAGAATTTAGAATACTTTCTGCAATGTAGAACAAAGGAAGAACAGATGAGTTTATAAATCTTTTCTTTAGTTAGAAAGTGAAAGTGAAAGTTGCTTAGTCTGTCAGATTCTCTGCAACCCCATGGACTGTACAGCCCATGGAATTCTCCAGGTCAGAATACCGGAGTGGGTAGCCTTTCCCTTCTCCAGAATATCTTCCCAACCCAGGGATTGAACGTAGGTCTCCTGCATTGCTGGCAGATTCTTTACCAGCTGAGCCACAAGGGAAGCCCCCTTGTTTGGATACCAAAATACAAAAATATGACTAATTTTTAATAGCAACTCGTAAAGTGAAGTGAGATAATGTAGAGAAAGAGAAACTTACACATACATGTTACAGTTAAAAAGAAGTTAATTAATCAAGAACAAATGCAAATAAGAGACAACTTAATGAAATCTTATTGACATGAAAATTAAAGGCTTTAAGCCAGGCACTTCAGTCACTCAGCTGTGTCTGACCCTGCAACCCCATGGACTGCACCACGCCAGGCCTCCTTGATCATCACCAACTCCCAGAGCTTGCTCAAACTCATGTCCGTCCATCAGTGATATCTTCCAACCATCTCATCCTCTGTCAACCCCTTCTCCTCCTGCCTTTAATCTTTCCCAGTATCAAGGTCTCTTCCAATGAGTTGGTTCTCATCACGTGACCAAAGTATTGGAGTTTCAGCTTCATCATCAGTCCTTCCAATGAACACTCAGGACTGGTCTCCTTTAGGATGGACTGGTTGGATCTCCTTGCAGCTCAAGGGACTCTCAAGAGTCTTCTCCAACACCACAGTTCAAAAGCATCATTTCTTCAGCCCTCAGATTTCTTTACAGTCCAACTCTCACATCCATACATGACTCCCTGGAAAAAGGAATGGAAACCCACTCTAGTGTTGCCTGGAGAATTTCATGAACAGATAAGCCTGGAAGGCTATGGGGTCACAAAGAGTTGCACATGACTGCATGACTAACACACACGTGTGTGTGGTTGTGTACATAATATCATTTAAGTTTTACATCTTTCTTAAGAGTTAGTTCTTGTCACCTTTTGAATATGATGAGGCAGAGGCAGATACACTTAGGAAACCTACCCAGCCCTTCACACCTTGTAAGCGGTGGCTCTAGGGATCAGATACCAACCAAGCAGCCAAACTCTATGAACTGGAGCTCCAAACCACTGCCAGCTGGTAGTCTTAACAAGTGTAAATGGGTTGTTAATGGGTACAAGTTCCCTCTGAGGAAAGATAGTTAAAATTAAAATTTTAGCAACTGTTTATTGGCTACAGTCAAATCTATGGTACTGGCACAAAGACAGAAATATAGATCAATGGAACAAAATAGAAAGCCCAGAGATAAATCCATGTACCTATGGACACCTTATCTTTGACAAAGGAGACAAAAATATACAATGGGTTAAAGACAATCTCTTTAACAAGTGGTGCTGGGAAAACTGGTCAACCACTTGTAAAAGAATTAAACTAGAACACTTTCTAATACCATTCACAAAAATAAACTCAAATTGGATTAAAGAGCTAAAGGTAATACCAGAAGCTATAAAACTCCTAGAGAAGAGCATAGGCAAAACACTCTCCAACATACATCACAGCAGGATCCTTTATGACCCATCTTTCAGAATATTGGAAATAAAAGCAAAAATAAACAAATGAGACCTAATTAAACTTAAAAGCTCCTGCACAACAAAGGAAACTATAAGCAAGGTGAAAAGACAGCCTTCACAATGGGAGAAAATAATAGCAAATGAAGCAACTGACAAACAACTAATCTCAAAAATATAGAAGCAACTCCTACAGCTCAATTCCAGAAAAATAAATGACCCAATCAAAAAATGGGCCAAAGAACTAAATAGACATTTCTCCAAAGAAGACATAGAGATGGCTAACAAACACATGAAAAGATGCTCAACATCACTCATTATCAGAAACATAATAGTCTTTAATGAACTCTATATGTGGAAACACATTAGTATGTGATAATCCAATTATAACTAAGAAATATATAATCCAACAATAATGTTAATAATCCATGTACACAGATTATCCATGTGCCCATAGTAAATGTAATAATCCATAGTAAATGTAAATAATCCATAATAAATAGTAATTATATAATGTATACTAAATGTAAAAAATCCAGTAATAGCTAAGAAATAAATGAGTAATCTTCAACTCCTAGCCATTGCCAAACTCACACCAAGTGCAACTCACAAATCTCAGAGATTCACAGATTATGACTTACAAATATTTAAATAGTCTTATGACTAGCAAGAGTTTTCAAAGTATTCAAATGAAAAGGAAAATTGTTTTCCAAATACAAGACAATAAATTCTTTAAAACTTAAAAATACGACATATATAGCAGTGATTATAAAAAGTCTAAATGAACACTGAATAAACATAATCTGTGAAAAGGTTTTAAAAAATCAGGTTGCAATAATCCTAATTTGAGGGAGATTTTCATAGGAAATAATCAGAATTGAAGGCAGTTTAAAAATATGATTGTTAAAAAATTTAAAAAATATGATTGTTTATTTTTTAAACTACACATGCACACATATGGACAAATAAATTATGGCATGTGTGTGAGATGGCATATTGCACTGTCCTTAAAACCATTACTCAAGTAATTGCCATGATAGGGTAAAATTCATTTGTTTCCTGGTTAAAATGAAACAAAACTGTATGTATGAGTCCAGTCTTTAAAGTAATATTTATGTAGTAGATTCATACCAGGTATATGCACATATATTGCCAGCAACTTCATGATTTTGCCACTTTGACAGTGAAAGATTCTAAATTCAGGGGCACAGACACTTAGTAAGGGCCATTTCACTTTACGCATGACTGGGCTCTCCCTGCTCTAATTCTGAGAAATATTACTGAGGATTTTCCTTCCAGAATATACTTGCTTTTGTTGCTATTTGACGACTTAGTGCACAACCAAGAGGAAGCCACACTGAGTTTATTTCTTTTTAGGGATCATAGCTGACTGTGTAATATATGAGACCCGATACAAAACGAAAATGTGGGTTCCAGTGTTCAAAAAACAGGAAAGCAGTGCCATTAAGGTTGCCTATATATATACAGAGACAGTGTGTGTGTGTAAAAGAGAGTTCAGAAGCACGAGTTAAATGATCCTTTTTATAGTTTCTCTGTAATTTCTAGGTGTTCAGTTCAGTTCAGTCGTTACTCATGTCTGACTCTTCGCAACCCCATGAATCGCAGCATGCCAGGGCTCCCTGTTCATCACAATCTCCCAGAATTCAATCAGACTCACATCCATCGAGTCCGTGATGCCATCCAGCCATCTCATCCTTGGTCGTCCCCTTTTCCTCCTGCCCCCAATCCCTCCCAGCATCAGAGACTTTTCCAATGAGTCAACTCTTCGCATGAGGTGGCCAAAGTACTGGAGTTTCAGCCTCAGCATCATTCCTTCCAAAGAAATCCCAGGGCTGATCTCCTTCAGAATGGACTGGTTAGATCTCCTTGCAGTCCGAAGGCCTCTCAAGAGTCTTCTTCAACACCACAGTTCAAAAGCATCAATTCTTCGGCACTCAGCCTTCTTCACAGTCCAACTCTCACATCCATACATGACCACAGGAAAAACCATAGCCTTGACTAAACGGACCTTAGTCGGCAAAGTAATGTCTCCGCTTTTGAATATGCTATCTAGGTTGGTCATAACTTTTCTTCCAAGGAGTAAGCGTCTTTTAATTTCATGGCTGCAGTCACCATCTGCAGGGAATTTGGAGGCCCAAAAATAAAGTTTGACACTGTTTCCACTATTTTCCCATCTATTTCCCATGAAGTGGTGGGACTGGATGCCATGATCTTCATTTTCTGAATGTTGAGCTTTAAGCCAACTTTTTCACTCTCCTCTTTCACTTTCATCAAGAGGCTTTTTAGCTCCACTTCACTTTCTGCCATAAGGGTGGTGTCATCTGCATATCTGAGGTTATTGATATTTCTCCCAGCAGTCTTGATTCCAGCTTGTGTTTCTTCCAGTCCAGCGTTTCTCATGATGTATTCTGCATAGAATTTAAATAAGCAGGGTGACAATATACAGCCTTGACGTATTCCTTTTCCTATTTGGAACCAGTCTGTTGTTCCATGTCCAGTTCTAACGGTTGCTTCCTGGCCTGCATACAGATTTCTCAAGAGGCAGGTTAGGTGGTCTGGTATTCCCATCTCTTTCAGAATTGTCCACAGTTTATTGTGATCCACACAGTCAAAGGCTTTGGCATAGTCAATAAAGCAGAAATAGATGTTTTTCTGGCACTCTCTTGCTTTTTCCATGATCCAGTGGATATTGGCAATTTGATCTTTGGTTCCTCTGCCTTTTCTAAAACCAGCTTGAACATCAGAGAGTTCATGGTTCACATATTGCTGAAGCCTGGCTTGGAGAATTTTGAGCATTACTTTACCAGCATGTGAGATGAGTGCAACTGTGTGGTAGTTTGAGCATTCTTTGGCATTGCCTTTCTTTGGAACTGGAATGAAAACTGACCTTTTCCAGTCCTGTGGTCACTGCTGTTTTCCCTATTTGCTGGCATATTGAGTGCAGCACTTTCACAACATCATCTTTCAGGATTTGAAACAGCTCCACTGGAATTCCATCTCCTCCACTAGCTTTGTTCGTAGTGATGCTTTCTAAGGCCCACTTGACTTCACATTCCAAGATGTCTGGCTCTAGATGAGTGATCACATCATCATGATTATCTGGGTCATGAAGATCTTTTTGTGCAGTTCTTCCGTGTATTCTTGCCACCTCTTCTTAATATCTTCTGCTTCTGTTAGGTCCAGACCATTTCTGTCCTTTATTGAGCCCATCTTTGCATGAAATGTTCCCTTGGTATCTCTAATTTTCTTGAAGAGATCTCTAGTCTTTCCCATTCTGTTCTTTTCCTCTATTTCTTTGCATTGATCGCTGAAGTCTTTCTTATCTCTTCTTGCTATTCTTTAGAACTCTGCATTCAGATGCCTATATCTTTCCTTTTCTCCTTTGCTTTTCACCTCTCTTCTTTTCACAGCTATTTGTAAGGCCTTCCCAGAGAGCCATTTTGCTTTTTTGCATTTCTTTTCCGTGGGGATGGTCTTAATCCTTGTCTCCCTGTACAGTGTCATGAACCTCATTCCATAGTTCATCAGGCACTCTATTTATCAAATCTAGGCCCTTAAATCTATTTCTCACTTCCACTGTATAATCATAAGGGATTTTATTTAGGTCATACCTGAATGGTCTAGCGGTTTTCCCTACTTTTTCAGTTTAAGTCTGAATTTGGTCATAAGGAGTTCATGATCTGAGCCACAGTCAGCTCCTGGTCTTGTTTTTGCTGACTGTATAGAGCTTCTCCATCTTTGGCTGCATAGAATATAATCAGTCTGATTTCGGTGTTGACCATCTGGTGATGTCCATGTTAGAGTCCTCTCTTGTGTTGTTGGAAGAGAGTGTTTGCTATGACCAGTGCATTTTCTTGGCAAAACTCTATTAGTCTTTGCCCTGCTTCATTCCGCATTCCAAGGCCAAATTTGCCTGTTACTCCTGGTGTTTCTTGACTTCCTACTTTAGCATTCCAGTCCCCTATATTGAAAAGGACATCTTTTTTGGGTGTTAGTTCTAAAAGGTCTTGTAGATCTTCATAAAACCGTTCAACTTCAGCTTCTTTAGCATTACTGGTTGGGGCATAGACTTGGATAACTGTGATATTGAATGGTTTGCCTTGGAGACAAATGGAGATCATTCTGTCATTTTTGAGATTGCATCCAAGTACTGCATTTCAGACTCTTCTATTGACCATGATGGCTACTCCATTTCTTCTAGGTGTTAGTGGAAGAATACTTTCCCACAGAATATTTCCAGCTACTGTAACTATGATGACAACAAACTTAATCAGTCATCTAAGAAAGATATGGAAAACTATTTGAGCCAAATTGACGATTATAATCTGGGTTCAGCTTCACTGAAAGTTCTGAAACTGTTCCACTCATTAGAGGTCAAGCACAATTATGTAAGTCTTTGAGACAGAGGATTGTGCTTTAAATGACATATTATTGACAGTTTACACAATCTAGGGCCACATATACAGAGTAGTGGATCATGGGTCATCATAGCCCCTTAAAAAGTTATGAAAAAAGGTTATCTCCTAAGGAGTTATCTTGCTAAGCCTAGGAGAAAGTTGCTTTTTATCGCTGAGCAGGTATTGCTGCCCTTGGGGAGGTTTGGTTGATTCCTAATGCAGCTATACAATGCGCACTAGAGGGAGAGAACAAAAACCTATGTTCAAATTTTCCTTGACTTGGCTTAGAATACAAATTTTTATTTCATCACTATTCTAAAGCTTTTTTTTTTTTAACACATTTGGTTTTGTTGATCCTTTCTTCCTACTTACTTGTTTATTTATGGGACAGTTTCTTGACCTTGATTCATAGATCTTTTATCTTCAGTCACTTTATGTACTGTTTAAAAAATGAATTCCTACAGCGTATAAGGGGATGGACATAAGCTGTTGGTTTCCTATGGTCTTCCTTGCCCTGTGACTGCCCTGGTAACTTAACAGTGTGTTAACTCAGCAGACTGAGCTGTTCAGAAGAAAGTACCGACTTCCTGACTGTAAGCAGAAATGGGTGGTAATAGTATATTGATTCCTTGGTATGACTGACTTGATCGCCTGGTGTTCTTGTCCTTAAGGTAACCACCCACTAAGGCAGATTCTGGTCCTACCATAACAAGTTCCCATGGTTATATTTGTAGACATCTGTCCGCTTCTTAACTTGGATGAAAGGATGTAATGTGATACCTGGTTGGCTTCCCTCTCTTGAGCACATAAGTGAGCACTCAGTGATGTAACTGAGTTCTGTCTCCACCATCTGGTAGAAACTTTGCTACACATTTCACTTCATGTTAATATATGATAATTCTGTTGCTTTGTCACCCTTTACTTCATATATTAGTATATGATTTCTTTTATAACAGTGTTTAGACTTATGTCTTCACCTATAAATATCTCTTGATGAAAGTGAAAGAAGAGAGTGAAAAAGTTGGCTTAAAGCTCAATATTCAGAAAACGAAGATCATGGCATCTGGTCCCATCACTTCATGGCAAATAGATAGGGAAAGAGTGGAAATTGTGGCTGACTTTATTTTTCTGGGCTCCAAAATCACTGCGGATGGTGATTGCAGCCATGAAATTAAAAGATGCTTGCTCCTTGGAAAGAAAGTTATGACCAACCTAGACAGCATATTCAAAAGCAGAGACATTACTTTGCCTACAAAGGTCCATTTAGTCAAGGCTATGGTTTTTCCAGTACTCATGTATGGATGTGAGAGTTGGACTATAAAGAAAGCTGAGCACAGAAGATTTGATGCTTTTAAACTGTGGTGTTGAAGAAGATTCTTGAGAGTCTTGGGCTGCAAGGAGATCCAACCAGTCCATCCTAAAGGAGATTAGTCCTGGGTATTCATTGGAAGGACTGATGTTGAAGCTGAAACTGCAATACTTTGGTCACCTGATGTGGAGAGCTGACTCATCTGAAAATACCCTGATGCTGGGAAAGATTGCAGGCGGGAGGAGAAGGGGACAACAGAGGATGAGCTGGCTGGATGGCATCACTGACACAGTGGAAATGGGTCTGAGTGGACTCTGGGTGTTGGTGATGGACAGGGAGGCCTGGCGTGCTGCTGTTCAAGGGGTCACAAAGAGTCAGACACAACGAGCGACTAAACTGAACTGATAAATGTCTAGATTATCTCCCTTTATATCTTCATTTTTACTTTCTAATTTCATTTCATTTTGTTTAATCCATTCATATTAATTTTATTGTTGCTATTTCTAATAAGTGTTTTCTGTGTATCCTTTTAAAATCTCTGCTTCTCCCACTTTCTCCCTCTTTTCCTGATTTATTTGTATTTGTTCACTTGTCTATGCATTTTAAAATATTGTAAAGTAAAATAATAATAATAAAAATAAAATTTTAAAAATATTTATTTTTAATTGGAGGATAATTACCCTCCAGTATTTTGATGGGTTCTGCCACCTATCAAGATGAGTCAGCCATAGGTGCGTCCTCTGTCTCTTGAGCCTGCCTCCCACCTCCTGCCCTATTGACCCCTGTGGGTGGTCACAGAGCACCTGCATCGCACAGCAAATTGCCAATGGCTGTTTAGTTTCATGTATGCCAATGCGCATGTTTCCATGCTCTTCTCTCAGTGAGCCCCTCCTTCTCCTCCCCCTCCTGCACCCACAAGTGTGTCCTCTAGGTCTGGGTCTCCATTGCTGCCCTGCAGCCGGGTTCATCAGTGTCCTCTTTCTAGATTCCATATATATGCATTCATATATGATATTTATCTTTCCCTTTCTGACTGACTTCATTCTGTATAATAGGCTCTAGGTTCAGCCACCTTATTAGCACTGAGTCAAATGCTTTCCTTTTTATGACTGAGTAATATCAGCATCTGGTCCCATCACTTCATGGGAAATAGATGGGGAAACAATGGAAACAGTGTCAGACTTTATTTTGGGGGCCCCAAAATCACTGCAGATGGTGACTGCAGCCATGAAATTAGAAGACACTTGCTCCTTGGAAGGAAAGTTATGACCAACCTAGATAGCATATTGAAAAGCAGAGACATCACTTTGCCAACAAAGGTCCGTCTAGTCAAAGTTTTTCCAGTGGTCATACATGGATGTGAGGGTTGAACTGTGAAGAAAGCAGAGCACCAAAGAATTGATGCTTTTGAACTGTGGTGTTAGAGAATACTCTTGAGAGTCCCTTGGACTGCAAGGAGATCCAATCAGTCCATCCTAAAGGAGACCAGTCCTGGGTATTCATTGGAAGTACTGATGCTGAGGCTGAAACTCCAATACTTTGGCCAACTAATGTGAAGAGCTGACTCATTGGAAAAAAGCTTGATACTGGGAGGGATTAGGTACAGGAGGAGAAGGGGATGACAGAGGATGAGATGGCTGGATGGCATCACTGACTCAATGGACATGAGTTAGAGTGGACTCCGGGAGTTGGTGATGGACAGGAAGACCTGGTATGTTGCAAAACTTGGCGTGGCAAGGAGTCAGAAACACAACTGAGTGACTGAACTTAATATTCCATTGTGTATATGGACAACAACTTCTTTATCCATTCATTCATCAGTGGACATCTAGGTTACTTCTATGCCCTGGCTGTTGAAAATACTGCTGCAATAAACATTGGGGTGCTTCTGTCTTTTTCAACTATGGATTCCTCAGGGTATATGTCCAATAGTGGGGTTGGTGGATCATAGGGTACTGTTATTCCTGCTGCTGCTGCTACTGCTGGTAAGTCACTTCAGTCGTGTCCAACTCTGTGCAACCCCATAGACGGCAGCCCACCAGGCTGCCCTATCCCTAGGATTCTCCAGGCAAGAACACTGGAATGGGTTGCCATTTCCTGCTCCAATGCATGAAAGGGAAAAGTGAAAGTCAAGTCACTCAGTCGTGTCAGACTCTTGGTGACCCCATGGACTGCACCCTACCAGGCTCCTCTGTCCATGGGATTTTCCAGGCAAGAGTATTGGAATGGGTTGCAATTGCCTTCTCTGGCTGTTATTCCTAGGATACCTTAATTGTGCTTTAAAACTGTAACAGCCTTATGGTAGAATGAGAGTAATATTTGATCATTAAATCATACATCACAAACAGCAAATATAAAATATGCAAAATATGACTAATTTTGGAAGAAAATGTTTAACATAAATATTGGGTGAAATATCTTTAGAGATAAAGTATACAGTCTTTTGTAGTTTACTCTATTTTAATTTGTAGTCTTCTAAATTCAACCATCTTTGATAAAAAGGTTGCCATGGTAATTATTTGAAGAGCAGTTCAAGTAATAAACATTGTTAGTTACAGGTTAACCAATTGTAAACATTTATAGCACAATATGTTGAGGAAGGAAAAAGAGCAGATTTATAATTAAATTTGAGTGTGACTACTTCACTTTTAATGATCTTTTTAATTAGGTTCCCACTAAAGAGGTTGTTTTGATCATTTATTTTTAAAAGTCTCATTTTAGATAATTTTTAAAATCGTATTTGACCATGAAAAATCTACCAGGAATGCATTCACTTGATTGCATTATTTTTGAAATTGCATTATTTGAGGGACTTAATATATATCTTGATAGAAAAGATAAAAATTAATATTTTGATGTTGAGTTATAACATTATAAAATATGCTAGGGCTGAAATTTAATAATTAAAAAACTGAGCAGCTCACCAAAATAATATGCAGGTACAAATGATAATAAAGAAAGAGAAATTCTATCTTAAAATTATATGAGATAAACAATTATACAGTTTTACATAATTTGCAGCAAATAAAATTAACGTATTCACTAACCAGTTTTCAGTAGCAGCACATTAAATGCAGTATAAAGCACGTGACAGCTTAGCAAATTCAAAAATAAAAATACTATGGAGATGAAATTGAAAAACATAGAAATTCAATCTATATTTTATTATTTATTTTATACAAAGTATTTTACTAATTCTCAGGAAATATAAAATGAATAAAATATAATTTCTTTCCATCAATAATTTAAAACCAAATGTGACAGAAAAGTTATTGATAAAATTATGATAATTTAAAATTTATATTATATATGTTATATAGTATGTGCTGTGTAACATGTGTTATATTTTATGATATAAATGGTATAAAATTTTAGATTGTATTTTTGTTGTACATATAATAAAACAAATAAACAAATAAAGAGCTTCCCTTGTGGCTCAGATGGTAAAGACTCTGCCTGCAATGCTGGAGACCTGGGTTCAATCCCAGGGTCAGGAAGATTCCCTGGAGAAAGGAATGGCAAACCACTCCATTCCCTTGCCTGGAGTATTCTTGCCTGGAGAATTCCATGGACAGAGGATCCTGGTGGCTCCCAGTCCATATAGTTGTAAAGAGCTGGACATGACTGAGCAACTAACCTACTTCTAAATAAATAAAATAACTATTTAATTTTTTTTTAATGTGTTTTAAATTTATGATAATTTTATTTTCAGTTAAGTGTTTCTGTCTTATATTTCAAATTTTGGGGTTTAGCACCTGAAGGTACATGTGTGGGGACTTTAGATGTGGTCTTATATTCACTGTAGTCAATTTCCTGTAGTCATTTCAGTTTACTGTGTGGATGAATATGTTTAGTTAGCAAAAATTCATTAAACTGTGCATTCATGGCTTGTGCAATTTTATGAGTATGTATTTTATTCAAAAAATAATTTATTTTTAAAAATTCATTTATTGAAATTTCCCCGGAAGTCCAATGGTTAAGATTTCTCATTCCAGTGCAGGGGGTGTGGGTTTGAGCCCTGGTCAAGTGGCTAAGATCCCATGTGCCTTGTGGCAAAAAAAAAAATATATATATATATATACAAATATATATATATAAAACAGAAGCCATATTGTAACAAATCCAACAAAGACTATGAAAATGGTCCACATCAGAAAGAATCTTAAAAAAATGTATTTATTATATTGAATACTCAACAATGGAGATACCATGATAAGGAAGGTGGTTTTCCCAGGGCAAGATTCCTTCATTGCATTCCGGATGTGGATCCAAAATCCTTGTGATTTCCCCAAATGCAGAAACCTGCACTGCATAATTTGTGGTAGTTGTGGGGTGGAATTTAAACAAATACAAATAAATTAAAAATCTATTTATATACTGAAAGAGATACAAGTGCTTGAAAGTCCAACTAAAATTGATTGTAACAGTGGCAAATACCAGTTAGGCAAGGTTGAGGAACAGCCTTATTTCTGTGGGCTTGTCTCCTAGAATACTAATTTATGATATTCCTGGTCAAAGACAGGGAAACTTGTGTATTGCATTCTATTAACAGTAAAGAGATATGTTTAATTTCTCACCTTGTAACCTGAAGTTCTCACATACCACTTTTGATTTTTAAGTATTTGAGTGAATAATGTAATTTAAAAGATGTATTTTTTCCGTATGGTTCAAAGGGTTTAATTGTATGCTCTCTAATTGTATCACCGTTGTGTGTCCAAATTTGCTTTCTTTTAAAATTATGCTGTGGATCATCCAGAAATAAAATTCAGAAAAAATCTAAACATGAACATCTTCATTGGGTGGGGTGATCATTTGCTACTAATATAAATCTGAATGACAAAAGTTTGACTTGGTCAAAATTAAGGGAATTCACAGTGTGATATCTCCCATTCTTTTTCCAGATCTTTCTTGTCATATTTTGGTGTTTCTTAATCTGTCCCATGGGATTGGATGAATCCCAGTAATGACAAGAGTCAGTTCTGTTCTATTGCTGTTTCCGCTCAAGGTCTTTATGCCATGAAACACTCCCTTGGGTGATGTGAATCAGAGAAGTTAAAGGAAAAATAGATTCTGTAGAAATTCTTGATATGTCAGTATAGGCCTGTCCACCAGTGGTGGAACTGAGCCTATTAGAGTGGTTAAAATTTTTGATAGGCAGAGAAAAATAGAAGATATGCAAAGATAGCTTTTGAGAGAAATAGGCTTTCCTGGTGGCTTGGATAGTAAAGGGTCTGTCTGCAATGCGGGGGACTTGGATTCAGTCCCTAGGTTGGGAAGACCCCCTGGAGAAGGAAATGGCAATCCACTCCAGTACTTTTGCCTGGAGAATTCCATGGGCAGGGCAGCCTGGCAGGCTACAGTCTATGGGGACACAGAGAGTCGGACACAACTGAGTGACTTTATTACATTACATCAACTTTAGCAGAAGCTGAAAATTTGAAAAAAAATTATATATCACCAGTATTCTAGTTTCACAAAATCTGGGGAACATTTTGATCATCTTCTAAATCTGCAGTTTTTAGAAAAATAAATAACCAATGCATGAGTTTCCTCTTATAATTGTTATTTAGGCAGAGACAACATGGAAAGTAAGGTCCACAGGCTACAGAAAACTACTTCAGCTATCTTTAATCAGGATTTAAGTTGGCTTCAAAATCACATTTTTGAAGTTTTTGTTTTTTAATTTTCTACCAATGATTTTAAAATGTTATGATTTATTATAAAAATTGTCCAGTGCAGTAAAAAGACAACATTTTCAGGAAGGCAGAGAATCCCTATAGTTTTCATCAGAAATGATGCAACTGCATCTATAACTATTTGTTATAGTGAAAATATTATATTTTAAAGGATGCATTATTCACATTCATATATACCACACTACCCACTTATACCACACATATTCATTAAATGAATAAACTGACTGAATCTCATAATATCTTACAAATTCTGAAGTAATATTAATAGTCCTTACCTCAGTATTTAGGATTTGTTTTTATTAATGATATTTGATACTGTTCTGTGAATTGTAGTGCAAAGACAAACACATATAAAATAGATCAGATATGGATTCAAAGAACTGCTGATAGCTATTTTTCTAACTTGTAGAGTAAAATTGTATAGGCACTTATGTTAGAAACTTTACATTTAACAATAAATGAATTTCTTTCTTTGGCATTGCTTAAGCTATTACATAAGGAATTTCATAAAGGGGATGTCTTAATTATACAAAAAACGTACATATAAATATAATCGTATGACTTCTATTTGTTTGTTTGAAGAGCTAATTTGCTTGAAGAAGCAATTAAAATGATTTCAGTTTAAGTGTATATTAAATAAATCAAATATGGTGTTGTAAACATTCATTATAGATTTATTTTGATATTTGTTCTGCATAAATTACAGATATATGCCTAATTTTATCCTTAAACATCTAATAACATTTGATAATCAGGGCACACAGCCATGCACTGCAAGTTATGATGTTTTGCTAATAAAGTGACTGTTTCATTGCCTGATTTATAAATAAACCAAAGAGAGCCATTAGCAAAGCTATTCTCTAGCTTCTTTTGCCTGCATACATCTTTTTTAGCTTCATTACATTTAGGATTTATATTGGTGATTTGTTGACAATTCCCATCAGCCTCACAATTTTTCCATCAGTATGGTCATATTCTAAAATATTTGGATTGCATGAGAGACTGATTTCTTTTTTACTTTTCTTAGTTTTGGCCATCTTTATTCAAACTGCCAAAGAGATAATCTCTAGGTATTCCACCTCAAAGCCAGGGCTTCCTTGGGGTGGGGGGTTACTCAATCTTAGTATGCCATCAAATTTCAGAATAGAGCCCATGTGCAGGATAAACTTACTGGCGCCTTTCTGACAAATGAGATAGGGCCGCATAGAGGACGCCTTCCACTGAGAAAGACATTAAACTGTGACTCTTTTCTATTGCGTGGTGTGCTGGAATAAAGACTGTGGTATCTGGATCCAAAGTGGCTATATTGTAACCATCAGGGGGAAAAGATGATGATAAAAATGTAGATGTAATTATAGTGACTTAATAATATTGAGTTATTAAAACAACCTGGAACTATCTAACTCTGGTTCTCATATAGAAAATACATAGTCACTTCATTGCTTAAGCCAGTGTGATGATTCTATTTTGCAGCTGATGCATCCTAATGGATACCTAATGCTTTTTGGTAATATATACATAGCTACTCACATTAGTTTTATGTTCTCCTTTAATAATTAGCTCTTGGGAAGACTTTATAAAGTTTCACATAGTCGTCGTTTGACACGAAAGCACCAGTAGGCATGCCACTGAGTCTTCTGGATACCTTGATAATTCTTTCTGCCCTCATTAGGCAACAAAAATCCTATTTTCCTCCTGATAACCATGATCAATAACACTTGATAGCTTCAATAACTGCTTTCTTTGACTCCTGGACTGCTGGTATGACGAGAACAAATTGGGAGATGGCATTAGGTTAATTTTAGTGGAATCCTTACCATAGCTTCTCACAGAGTATTATTCTTCTCTGGGAACTAGGAACTCTCAGTCATCAGAGGCAAAAATTATGGAGAAGAGAAACTCACATTTCTCAGGTGAGTCACAGGGAAGGATGATGAGTAGGGAATCTTCTCCTTCCACTCCCTGGTTGAAGACACACCATCATGCTGACCAGGGGCATGATACCAAGTCTCTCAAGATAGAGCATGTCTATAAGGATTGCACTTCAAACCCACAGTGCTTCCAGTGGGACTATCCACTGGGTAGTGGTAGTGGATATCTTCTCAAGCGCAAGAAAGGGGCACATGGCTTGTAGGTCAGCTTGAGTTTTGGCAATGCTGTTCACCACAAAGGGAAACACTACTTCGTAAGCTTTTGCATTGGAAAATTTGGAAGACTGTAACACTTGAGTGACACCAAGATCAAAAGATGCCATTGCAAAAGCACTTACGTAACTAGCATAAACTACTCATGTACTAGCGCTTATGTAACTAGCTTGGTATTTAGGCTGAATGATTGAAACAAGTTTATGTTGTTAGAAGACTCAACGGGAGAAATTGCATTGTGTGGAGCTTCTGCCAAATCCTTTACAGTAACAATATTTATATGTAATCTCTGATACTGAAGTGTGGCCAGTTGTTGTTCAGTCACTAAGTCATGTTCAGTTCTTTGCCACCCATGGACTGCATCATGCCAGACTTCCCTGTCCATCACTATCTCCCAGAGTTTGCTCAAATTCATGTCCATTGAGTTCGTGATGCCATCCAAATATCTCATCTTCTGGTGCCTCCTTCTCCTCCTACCCTCAATCTTTCCCAGAATCAGGGTCTTTCCCAATGAGTTGGCTCTTCTCATCAGGTGGCCAAAGTATTAGAGGTTCAGAATCAGTCCTTCCAATGAATATTCAGGGTTCATTTCTTTTAGGATGGACTAGTTTGATCTCCTTGCCGTCCCAGGGACTCTCAAGTGTTTTCTCCAGTACTACAGTTTGAAAGCATCAATTCTTTAGTGCTCAGCCTTCTTTATAGTCCAACTCTCACACTGTACATGACTACTGGAAAAAACATAGCTTCGACTATATGGACCTTTGTTGGCAAAGTGATGTCTCTTTTTTAATATGCTGTCTAGGTTCATCATAGCTTTCCTTCCAAGGAGCAAACATCTTTAAATTTCATGGCTGCAGTCACCATCTGCCTATAGTGATTTTGCAGCCAAAGAAAATAAAATCAGTAACTGTTTCCATTTTTCCCCTTCTGTTTGCCATGAAGTGTTGGGACTCGATGTCATGATCTTTGCTTTTTGAATGTTGAGTCCCAAGCCATCTTTTTCACTCTCCTCTTTCATTTTTTTTTTTTTTAATGCTGCAAAAGCTTTATTGTTTCCATTTGGTCCAAGGCTTGAGAGGGCTCCAGGGTGTTAAAAAGCTGCCTAGTGGCTGCAGAGAGGAGCTTCAGGCAGCCCTGATGTTAGGTGGGTTCTTCGATGGCCACTGGTCTCCAGAAGCTCCTAGTCGTGCTTGAGGGTAAGCCTTTCGAAGAGACACTCGCCCAACCCAGCCTGGGGACCAGCCAGCCTGCGGAGGTTGGTCAGGTGGTCACCCATCTTGATGAGTTTCACTTCCTCGTCTAGGAAGTGGTTCTCCAGGAAGTCACAGATGTGGGGGTCTCCGCGCGCAGAAGCCAGGCCATGCAGATCCAGCAGGGCTTGATTCAGGTTCTTCTATACAAGAAGGGTGGCTTCCATAGCATCCTGGGTTTTACCCCACTCATCTTGAGATGGCTTCTGCATGTCCAGGAAGAGGGCACGGCCTCCACGCTGGTTTTGCAGTTTCAAGAGACGCTCAGCACCCTCGTGCTTCTCCTTGGCCAATTCACAAAAAAAGTGACCCACACCCTCCAGGGCCACATCGTCGCGGTCGAAATAGATGCCCAGAGAGAGGTAGGTGTAGGAGGCCCGCAGTTGCATGTTAACCAGGCGGTTGACAGCGGCCTCCTCCTCAGTAGAATAATTCTAACGAATCTGGGAGCTCATGATTGGTCGGTAATAAGGATTTAAAAAATGGTGGCTGGTCCCGGTGATCATGGACAGCTGAGTGGCTGGCTCCGGAGGCTGCGACTGGAAAAAAGGTTGGAGGGTGGTCGGAGGCTGGAGCAAGAGGCGTCCCTGGGTCTGTTCCGTCCAAGCACTGTTGAAGCAAGAGACAGATCCACGGGGCTGCCAAGCGCACTTCACTCCTCTTTCATTTTCATTAAGAGGTTCCTGAATGCTTCTTTGCTTCTGCCATTAGAGTGGTGTCATCTGCATATCTGAGGTTGTTGATATTTCTCCCAGCGATCTTGCTTCCAGCTCGTGCTTCATCCAGCTTGGCATTTTGCACGATGTGCTCTACGTGTAAATTAAATAACCATGGTGACGGTACACAACCTTGATGTACTCCTTTCCCAGTTTGGAACCAGTCCGTTCCATGTCTTATTCTAACTGTTGCTTCTTGAACGGCATACAGGTTTCTCAGGAGGCAGGTCGAGTGGTCTGGTATTCCCACCTCTTTAAGAATTTTCCAGTTTGTTGTAATCCACACAGCCAAAGGTTTTAGTGTAGTCAGTGAAGCATAAGCAGATGTTTTCCTGGAATAATTTTTCTGTCTCCATGATCTAATGAATATTGGCAATTTCATCTGTAGTTCTTCTACCTTTTGTAAACTCAGTTTGTACGCCTGAAAGTTCATATTTCATGTACTGCTGAAGCCTACATTGAAGGATTTTGTGCATTGCCTTACTAGCATGTTAAATGAGCCCAGTTGTATTATAGTTTGAACATTTTGGGCATTGCTCTTCTTTGGGATTGGAATGAAAACTGACCTTTTCCAGTCCTGTGGCCACTGCTGAGTTTTCCAAATCTGCTGACAATAGGTCTCAGCTGTTCCAGAACTCTGCAGTTGCCAGTGACACTTTCTAATCAAGTTAAACAGCAAGTATCTGTATAATCAGTACTCCCCTTCAGAGGAGCAAGGCTGTTGAGCTTCTTAGTGATGTTAGTGTCCCCTTCTCTAGTGCATTTTTTATTGTTTTAATGAAATTCACATGGTGAGTTTTTTCCAGTCTTACTCTTCTCTAGCATACCTGTATCTCAGAATATATTCCTCAGTGCTTTGTCAAGGCAGTGGCAGAATCTCTACTTTATTAACTATGGGGCATCATTGTGCCATATTCCTATCAGAATTTTAAATAATGAATAAGGAGAGAGGGCTCCACTGTCATTAAACTCTTGTTTACACAGCCTTATATTCCATCCTTGTAGTCTACTACATTCAAAGTAATTTCCCATGCATATTTTCAAGCTACCTTCCAGGATTTATTAACCAGTCATTTCAGTTTCTTTCATCGTTAATCTACTTTCTGGTTCAGACACAATACTTCTCCAGTTATTCCATGTTGAAACTTGGCCATGGTCATTTAGCTAGCAACAATCAGAGGCAGTGATTTCAGACCCTGAATATGATGAATGGCTGCCTTGCAAGACATCATGTGATATCTTCACATGGTCATAGTCAAGGGCAGGTTTCTTGATGACTTCTGTAAAAGCAGAGGTTCCAGAGAACTTGGGGTTTGAGTGCTCAAGTATGTCGGTCCTTGTCTCAGGTCGCAAGGTCCTGCTCCATCCACATCCTTGTCCTTAATTTAGTCTCAGAGGCTTGCCAGTGATCTATACTCAGCCTTATTTGTTGGATTTCTCTCCTTAAAATTAGGACTTGGGCTTGAATTTGAGCACAGGCTTGCCTTTTGATGCAAGAGATTGGGCTCTCTTCACAATATGATAAAGGCCCTTTGTAAATTTCATACCACATTTGAGTCAGTAGCTGACCAATCTGAGCTTGCTTTTTCCCCCATCCTAGCCGTCTGGCAGGCTATAGTCAATGGGGTCGCAGAGTCGGACACAACTGAGCAGCTAGTCATGCAGCAGAGCTTCAGTGGTGCTTAACCAACTCCACGGTCCTTATAATCACCAGTGCCCCGCTCTCTCTCCACTGGCATATTGCCTAAGCCACAGCGCTCTCTCCAGATATGACATATCCCACTTCATCACATGTGAGGGTTACGGTAGTTGTGATGATTCAGCCACCAATGATTATCACCATCCACTTAGCACCAGAAATGTAACCCTTGTCATTTGGACAATAAAGATTCAGTTTCCAAATCATATCATGAAAAACTGCTTCAACAGTTCACGGCTGTTAGTATCTGTCCTAGTATGGATTTTGCTAGAAGGAAACACTTGGGCAAGTCGTAGTTAACCTAAGTGGTTTTAATGGGAATTAAACTGCTATGGGAAAGAGGAAGGAAAACAGGAAAAGAAAGGCAGGTAATGAAGGGTGTCTTATCAACTGCCAGCATGGGCAGCATGAGCTCAACCCCTGAAGAACTCAAAGCTAGTTGGAAAAAAAAAAAAAAGAGCTTCAGGATAAACTCGGTGGAAGGGTAAGAAAGTTCTGTCAGGCATGGATCAAAGCCTGCTCTTCAGAACTTATATTTTTATCACACATCCAGCTTACATGTGCACAAGCAGAGAGGGCTCCAGAAGTTGAAAAAGTTTTCAGGAAAACAGATGCTGGTCGTGAAAGTGTGGCTAATGCTCTGAAACAGCGAGGCACGAGAGTAGGGAGGGCGCCATAAGTGTCTGTTACAGTTATAGCCTACCTGATTTTTTTCAGATATTCATTTCTTTTTAATTTTATTTGTCTTTCATTATATTCCATATTAACCATTGAGTTTTTATGGGGTCTGTTCTTTCTCATGTTCTTATAATGTAATTTTTATTTCCAAAATAAGTTTCCCTTCAATCTCTTTCCTAAAATCTTACAATTCATGCTTCACATGCTCGGTGTATTACACACCACCTCCTGTTTGCCTATCTGAATTCCTGGATTTGCTCTGAGTTGTCTCATCCTAACTGTAATTGCTTGATTAATTTTTCAAATTCATGTAGGATTATTGTGGCAAAATATTCTTATAATTCAGGATGAATTTTGTCTGTTTCTGTTTATTCTTTTGAGAGGATTTGATGCTTGTTTTCTCATTTTTTATATGTACCCTACAATTTCATTTTGGATTATTAATCCTTGAAGTTGTTTTTTTTTTTTTTTTTGCACCAGTTATTAGGAGAGAAATCACATATTTCCTGCCAGCTAGTTTCAATTAATATGTTATTTTTTCTGTTTTTTTTTTTTTCTATTCAACTTGTTTTTTAATATGGCTTATAGGAAATTGTTGGATTCAGATCCAGAACTTGTCATTAATCAAAAAAATATTGTAATGAATTTATTTAATGAATTTATGTTTCATTTTCAGAACTGGCATTTAATGTTTTTCGCATTTGCTCAGATGCTCTTTATCTTGCCCCTAGTTTATTATTTTTTTCTGAGATAATTATAGATTCACATATTCTAGCAAGAAATAACACAGAGAAACTCCATCAGTTCAGTGTTCATTCAGTTCCCAACAGCGGCAACATCTTCCATAGCTATAGTACTACTATCGATAAGACCCCGCAGTCTTGTTCAGACAATGGCCTTAGACACTGTGCATGTGCATTTAGTTCTGTGTGACTTCAAGGCGGGGAGACTGCCGCCACAGCCGCCACGCTTCCGTCAAGCCCCTTGTGCTGCTGAACTTGCCACAGTCGCCTCCCTTCATCGCCTCCCTAACCCCAGAACCAACTACTCTGTTATCTTTCTCTATCATTTGTCATTTCGTCATTGTTACATGAATGGAATCATTCCGCATTTCGTCTTTAGTCTGGCTTCTATTGCAGGCATAATTAAATCGTGACCCATCGAAACCGTCATTAGCTATTGACAGCTGTTCCTTTTTCTGCTGGATGGCATTCCATGGTGCTGTTGGTATGACCCGATTTGTTAAACCATTGATTTCACTCTTCATGTTCTGAAATATCACAGCATACCTATTTTGTATTAATTTCATATTACATTATTTTTAAGTGAAAGAATATGAATTCTATACTTTTTTCCATCTTCTAAACTCTCTTATCAACTCATGAGGTTTTAAAGCTCTAGCCATGAGTATCTTTTTTAAGCTATGAAAAACGACCTTCAAAGGTAATGTGAGCACCTTATAACAAGAAAATAATCTTAGTTAATCCTTTCAAAGCCTTGTATCATTGCTGCCGTTTACTTCACTTTCATATAAGCATGTAAGTGTGAGTGTATGTGTGTGTATATGTGATGTGATGTGCTTAGCTGCTCAGTCATGTCTGATTCTCTTTGACCCTTTGGACTGTAGCCTGCCAGGCTCCTCTATCCATGGGATTTTTCAGGCAAGAATACTGGATTTGGCCACCATTTCCTCCTCCAGGGGATTTCCCAACCCAGGGATTGAACTCTTGTCTCCTACATCTCATACACTGCAGGCAGATTCTTTACACACAAAGCTGTTGGGGAAGCCTTACATGTGTGTGTGCATGTGTGTGTGTGATATGTCTATAAACATACATAATTTAATAAATTTCTATATTATTTTGAAAATCCCACGTTGTAATGAATAAGAAAAATAAAAGTTTTTATTTTATCTTCATTTAATCTTCAATACTTTTCATTTTTATGTAGATCTGAGTTTCTAATCAATATTATGTCTTATCGCTAATGAAGTTCTTTCAACATTTCTTGTAAGGCAGGGGGCAATAAATTCCCTCTATTTTTGTTTATCTGAGAATATCCTTATTTCTCTTTCCCAGGCTCCCCTGTCCTTGTGATTCTCCAGGCAAGAATACTGGAGTGGGTTGCCATTTCCTTCTCCATGAGATTGAACCCAGGTCTCCCGCACTGTAGGCAGACACTTTACCCTCTGAGCTACCAGGGATGCCAAAGCTCATCAAAGATATCTCTAATTTGTCTTACACTGTTTTTTATCTCTAGCATTTCTTTTTGGTTCTTTCTTATGATTTCCATTTCCTACTTACATTGCCTCTCTGTTTTTGCATGCTGTCTAATTTATCCAATACTTGGGATAAAGTTCCAATACTTTGGTCACCTGATGCGAGGAGCCAATTCACGGGAAAAGGTCCTATTGCTGGGAAAATTTGAGGGCAGGAGAAGTGGGCAAAGAGGACGAGATGGTTGGATGGCATCACCAAAACAATAGACATGAGTTTGAGCAAGATCTGAGAGATAGTGAAGGATTGGGAAGCCTGGTGTACTGCAATCCATGGGGTCACAGAAAATCAGACACAGCTTAGCGACTGAACAACAACTACTTTATCCATTAGAGCTCTTAGCATTTTGTTCATGGTTGTTTTAAATTTCCAGCCAGATAATTCCAACATTGTTGTCATGCCTGGTTCTTAAGTTGATCCTGTCCCTTCAGATTGTACTTGTCGCTTTTTGCCTAATAGCTTTTTTTTTTTCCCCTTGATAAGTAGATGTGATGCAATTGGTAAAAGTCTCTGTTCTAACAGACCTACAGGAATGCGTGGCAAGAAGATGCAGGGAGGGGAAGCGCTCTATAGTCCTGTGGTTGGTTCTTCGTCTTCAATGTGCCTATACCCCTGGGCTGTGAACTTCATACGTGCACCTCAGTTTTCCCTCCTCTTCCTTTAATTGGACAAAATGAGTTGAGGGACTAGAAGCGAGATTTTTCTTTTCTCACATGGAATGTTAAGAGCTGGCTGGAGTTGGATATTTCCCTTTGCCTAGATCAGTTAGTCTTTTATAAAAACCCCAACAAGTTAGGCTCCGATTAAATCATTTATCCTGAGTATATGCCTTGTTAGGAAGAAAATGTGCTCTGGAATATTTCAGAATTACTTCTTTTCCTCTCCTCATCCTGGAAATATAAAGAGATTTCCATTCAATGTTTACTGTGAAAACCTAGTCTGGCTCTTGGTGGTAAGTCACAAAAGTATAAAAAGTGTGGGTACCTCACCTGCCCCAGGACTAGATCCCAGCGGAGTTTTTAACTCTCAGACTTGATCATGCAGAAGCTCCATCAACTCAACAATTGCAGTGGAGGTTTTCCTTCTCCAGCACTGATATCTGCTTGAGTTTCTGTTTTGATAACTCCTGACTGGTCGTGTTCAGCTGTGTCTCCAGTCCTGGGGACAGCAATGTGCCATGTGTCCTCTCCTCTCTTATGAATCCAAGAAAAGTTGTTCACTTTTTTACTTTGTTCAGTGTTTTAGTTGTTGTTAGGATGGAGTGGCAACTTGCAAGCCCTCTACATGGGAACCAAACCAGACCCAGCTTGTTTTTTTTTTTTTTTTTTTTTAATAAAGTATTAGCTACTATGGCTTATCCATGATACAGCTACAACTCAGCAGAGAGAAAACTCTTTCTTTTCTTAAGCAGGAAGATATTTTTAGCTCAAAGTTTCATAGAAAGAAGAAATTCTTGTGTCCTCACATTGGTTAAACTAGGTGACAGATCTCCAACTCTCATCCATGTATAGAAAATATGCTGAAGACTTAAAGAAACATGCAGAAAACCAACCTGTCTTTCTGTAAACTTGCTTTCTGTTAGAGACACATTTTGTGTGTAAATGGTCATTTTGAATGTAGAGATGTAAATATATACATGTTTGTATATAAATATCCATGTACACAAGTAAGGAGGAGAAGGCAATGGCACCCCACTCCAGTACTCTTGCCTGGAAAATCCCATGGACAGAGGAGCCTGGTAGGCTGGAGTCCATGGGGTCACTGAGAGTCGGACATGACTAAGTGACTTCACTCTCACTTTTCACTTTCATGCATTGGGAAGGAAATGGCAACCCACTTCAGTGTTCTTGCCTGTAGAATCCCAGGGACAGGGGAGCCTGGTGGGCTGCCATCTATGGGGTCACACAGAGTCGGACACAACTGAAGTGACTTAGCAGCAGCAGCACGCAAGTAAGGAGTTTTTGCTCTAAGTAAAATGTAAAAAGCTGTACAAAGTTGAACTTAGGGGTGTATGAAAACGGCTAGCACTGAGCAGATCAGAGTGAGAGATGAGGATCACTGCCACTGCGTCCTCTTTATTATTCCTAATGTTCACTGTGCCTCCCAAACCTACCCCTGTGTAGTATGAAATGATCATTAATTATCCTTACATCATAGGTTGAAAAAAGCGTGGCTTTACTAGCCGAATAGTTGATCATTTACTATGTGGGAACATTTTTCTATTTGATTTTGCTGCTATAGAGCACAGCATGAGTAGAGATGGAGCATGTTTTTCGCCAATTGAGGCTGAGACCAGACTTTAAGAAGATCTGAGCCTAACGAGTAAGAGTTTAATTCCTTAGGCAATGGGGCATCATTGATTTTTTTTTTTTCTTTTTCTCAGCCAAGGATTAATGTGATCTAATTGTACTTCAGGAAGAAGGCTTAGGAAGAACTATAGAATTGATTAGAGAAAAGTGACTGAAAGCTAAGCAGTTGTTTTGTGTATGCTTAAGTATAAAATGTACAGTTCTAATGATGAGAAGTAGCTATATGTAAACAGAAAATACAAAATACAAGTTAAATTTAGATGAAATATATTTCAACCAGATGATACATACATATATATCCAATTACACACAGTCATTTGATTTAAGACAGCTTTCTACCGATAATCCTGTTTCTTATCTCAGTCCATTGGCCTTCCTCTGAATATTACATCTGTGAAAAATCTTGCAATGATAATTATTTTATTGAAACCTTTTTAATTTAAGGTATTTATAATAATCTGTTATGATAATGATAGTGCCCTTTGAGCATTTCTTTTAAAACTGAAATCCTATTTTCTTTAACTTATGAGAATGTTACAGTTTTGATCGAAAAATGTTTTCTCTTTTCATCTGAAATTCTCCACAGTCATTTCTGAAAGCAACCATATAATGGAATGGTTGCTAACTTGAATGAGTTTAGGAACAATTTTTGACTCAGTAAATAAAACATTTAACTGATCAGAGTATTCATGGATGTGAAAAACCCTTTCTTCCCTTGTAAGATTTTGTGAGTGCTCACAAGATAATATGGGGAATCTATAGCTAGTTATCTATATGTTACAGAGAAAAAAAATAATTATTTTAGCTTGATTGAATTTAGAAATTCAGTTACGAAGAAGTTGAATATAGTGGACAAATTATTTGCACACAGAACTTAAGTCAAAATCAACAAACTCCTATTTTAATCAGAAATCTCCCTATGGTAGTGTGCATCTTTCAGTCTGTCAGAAAATATCCTCGGTAGTTCATGGTTTGGTATTTCTCTTTTCACACAACAGTCATGTTACCCTCCTGGTCAGATACGTTTTATGGAAATAGGAAGAGCCTCAGTTTTATACTTCCGCCCATTCTTTTATTAATACTGCGTTTGATTACAGATGCTTTGGAGTTACTTCTTTTAGAACAGGAGGAGGCATCTGGTTTGTGCCAGTAAGTGACATACATCTAAATTGTTTGCTGCCAGTGTCCCTTGCCATCACAGCTCTCAGTGTTTCTCAGTTTTATCAGCTAAACACTGTAGTCTTATCATGGATTCTCTGTCCACAAAGAATGACACCTATTTAGTATTAGCATAAATTGTTAGGGGGAAGACTAACTTGAAACGCATATTGCCAAAAATTTTGAAATAGAAAATTGACCTTTGAGAGTTCACAATTGGCATAAGAGGCTATGATATCCTGAAAAGGGACACAATAAGATTTCAGGAAAAAATACCTGAATTGTGGTATCATCAGTCTTTCCTGATAGTTCTAATGTATAAATTTGTCAAATGTTTCAGACTGCATCAAATATACTATATTTGCTTATGAGAAAAGGAGGTAAATAAAATGAGGTAGAAAAATGCATAATACCTATACATTTACAGACAAGATAACTAATCAAAGAATGTGGTCCACGAATTGAAAAAAAATAAAAAACAGATTGTAAAATTCAGAGCACCATATTAGAGAAGATAAACTACCAGGAAACAGTGAGTTTAGGTAATTCCTTTTCCACTTTTGATTTTTAAGCCTAATGGTATGGGCTTCTCAGGTGGCACAGGGGTAAAGAATCTACCTGCTGAGGCAGGAGATACAAGAGATGCAGGCTTGTCCCTGGGCTGGGAAGATCCCCTGGAGTAGGAAGTGGCAGCCCACTCCAGTATTCTTGCCTGGAAAATTCCACGGATGGAGTCACAAAGAGTTGGACATGACTGAGCATGCACACAGAAAAACGGTATAATTGCACATGTTTCTGAGGAAGAGTGTTTGTCATATAAACATATAGTACATGTAGTATATTCTGATAATATACTTCTATGTTGAAGCGTTAAATATACGAATATGTTCCTGAAGGGTAGAAAGTAGGAAGTGGAGAACACGAGTTCATGGGGAAAATATATCTCAACAATTCTTTTCTGTGCATATGAAGCACTTTGTTTAGGTTCTGAGATATATCGCCTTTGTTTTCTAGTTGCCAAGTCATGTCTGACTCTTTGCAGGTCCGTGAACTATAGCCTGACAGGCTCCTCTGTCCATGGGATTTCCCAGGCAAGAATACTAAAGTGGGTTGCCATTTCCTTCTCCAGGGGGTCTTCCTGAGAAGACCCAGGGACTGAGCCTACGTCTGCTTCTCTGGCAGGCAAATTTTTACCGTTGAGTAACCAGGTTCTTACTTATTATTTGTCAAGTCAATGGGTAAAATTCTGAAATCTATATTTTCTATTATGTCCCCTAGTGATAATTGCCTGAAAGCTGTAGGCAGACAACATAAAATACAGTAGGCGTTGGCTTCCCAGGTGGTATTAGTGGTGAAATCCTGCCTGCCAATGCAGGGGGTATAAGAGATGTGGGTTCATTCCCCGGGTTGGGTAGATCCCCTGGAGAAGGGCATGGCGACACACTCAAGTATTCTTGCCTGAGGACTCTCATGGACAGAGGTGCCTGGTGGGCTACAGTCCATAAGGTTGCAAAGGGTCAGACCCAACTGGAGCAGCTTAGCACATACAGTACACACACAGGGCAATTTCGTAATTCTTTCAGAATTTAGCCTGGCTCATTGCTCATCTGGGCCATTTTCTTAATGGTTATTTCAGCTTGAGCTTTACAATGCCCTTTATAGCCCATATTAATAGCAATATTTTCCCTTTTATATTTATCATCTGTTAACTTCCTATCTGTAACTCTTATATTCATTCAGTATATGATTCTTTTTTTTTTAAACTTCACAGCTATTTATATTTTTTAATACTTTATTCTTTTTTAATAAGTGGTCTTTCCATATATCACATGTTAGATAATTCAGTCATTATTATATTAACAATGTAATATACATTAATAAATAAGTAGCATTGACATTTTTCTGCAGAACTGATGGACTAATTTTTCAGATAAATATTACAACAACTTAACCTTGCTTGTGCATGGAAATGGGTTATTTCCAGGAATATTTGCTGGAAAAGATTTCCATTCATCATAGTCTTTTAATACACAGTAAAAATCTCATTTATGAGTTGAGTAGATTATGCACATTCAAGCCTGTGTCATTCATGTAGAGGCATTAAGTTTTATTTTTTAAATTTGATGCCAGAGATTACTCATTTTTATCTCAAATGCTTTGCTTTTTTTTGGTTTGTTTCAGGAATACCATTCACTAGTGTTATACTTTATAAAGATCACAATTTTTAAGATACGCAGAATATACATGTGTATATATATATATGATTACTTAATACTTTCATGAAGCTTTGTAGCAGATGAATAATTACTTACATAAATTGACCTTAGTGGCTACCATAAAACAGTCTAATTATTGCATTCTTAAAGTGACTGTAATTAATGTAATCTCCAAAGCAGTAAAATATTGATATTTCAGGTTGATGATTATCTGTAACATTTGTTGCACAAGATGGTAGTTTAATGTGCAGTCGGTACTATAATTCACTGTTAATCTTTTAATACTGAACCTTTAAAGTGCCAGTTCTTAATAAATTGCTACTATGGTATCACAGAGTGGAACTGAACTTTAAGTGAATATGAATAATTAAATGTGCAACAAAACTGAAACATTAGAGAAAAATGCTAGCCTTGAAAATGAATGTTAATATCTGTAATATTTTATCAGCAAAATACTCAAATACTGGATAACTATTCAGAGAATTTGCTAGCTTGGCCTTACTGCTTATTGGAAAAGTTTCATCAGCCTATGAAATTAACAAAAGCTGAACAACATAGTTGAAGAAACCATGATCTATGAAATATGTTAGAAAATTTTTTATTTTGAAAATGCCCTTATTCAGCAGGTACAAAAATTGTTCATTTCAATTGTATATACTGAATAGTTTTTGCTTTTAGCCTTCTGGCATCAGAAAAAATGTGCAGGTGTGGAGTGGGTCAATAACTAAATAAAAGATCTATAGAGTGTTATTTTTGTACCAAAAGTTATCTTAGCCACAGTGCACCTTGTTCTTGAGACACTGTGAAGTATGCTTAAAGGATTTGAAACTCCAAAAACTTTTATTAAACTGCACACTACAGTAAATATGTTATTAAAAAGTAAAGAACCGGCTTCTTTCAATAAAACTCCCCTTGGCACTGAAAGACCCTTTAGAAACAAACTATAGTTGATCCTCTGAGAGCATTTTCTTTTTATTACTTAATGCTAGTTTTTGCTTTGTTTCTCATACTTTTTAACACTGTCCTCTTAAATTTGCTTAATTATGCCATAAAAGCCTTAAATAAATAAGCACAAAGACCATTCTGTTATTAAGGATTGTTGCTATTGAAATATATAAACAAATTTGAATATTTATTTATGAAATATGTTTTAACAAATTTTATATGTAAAACATATAAATTATGTTTATCATATATATAAGTTCCACTAAAGTATATAAGTAAAAACAGTTCTTGTAAAGGAAAATAAATGAATGAAATAGAAATACTAGTGTGTGGGCCTCTTCTCAACCCTTCCTTACTCTTCCAAATTCTCTGTATTCATAACTTAGGGACATTGACACCTGTTGGAAGTGAGAAAGTGTTACATCGTACTCAAAAGGTAGGCTAGAGACAGCAGTGAAATGATTTCCAGATTGAACATGGAACTAAGGTTTATATCCAGAGAAATACTCATTTTTCCAATTACCAGTTTTTTCAGGTTCTTAAAATAGTTGTAGAGACAATAAAATTTGGAAAGTTAGTATAATTAAGACATTTGGAAGAAGAAAGAGGAAGACTTAAGATGAGGAAGATATTGTCTTGACATAAACTTACTGTGAATATAGTTTGACCACATTGATTGAAGTATATTTCAATAATATTTAACTCATTTAGCTAATGATGTAATGTTGTAAAGCTTTCTATATAAATAAAACATACATGTCTCTCTGAATTATATGTTACATGCTTAATCAGACACTGTAAACTATTCCTGAGCAATAATTTATGAATTACAAATTACTTTCAGGGATAGTCTGGAAATTGATTTAAAAAGGCCTGAATTCTATACTTTGTCTCACATACATACACACTATATTTCTTTATATACTGCTGAATGTATATAATATAAATGTTGGTAATTACATTTACTGTCGATACATATGCCTTTATGTCTTATATATGTGGGCATGGGTTATTTTATATCCAACTTGCATGTTCTCCTTCCAGAGTTTCTTGTTTATTAAGGGTCATTTAATACAGAAAGGTTTGTATGCAAATTCCTTCTATGTTTATTAGGTTCTTATAGATTTCAATAAAAAGATGCCTATTATGACAACCTTGGATAATAACACTGATAAACCATAAACTATGAATGTATAAAATGTGCATTTAATCTCACATGTTAAAATGAGTTTTCTTGAAAATTTTTCATGAAGTCATATAGGATTAAGTATAAAATGTAAAAGCCTGCAGAAGATAAGCTTGATGCTCTTCATTTCACATATATATGGAATTTAGAAAGATAGTAACTATGACCCTGTATGTGAGACCACAAAAGAGACACAGAGGTATAGAACGGACTTTTGGCCTCTGAGGGAGAGGGAGAGGGTGAGATGATTTGGGAGAATGGCACTGAAACCTGTATACTATCATATAAGAAACAAAGCGCCAGTCTATGTTCAATACAGGAGACAGGATGCTTGGGGCTGGTGTACGGGATAATCCGGGGAGATGGTGTGGGGTGGGAGGTGGAAGGGGGCTTCGGCATTGGGAGATCGTGTACACCTGTGGCTGATTCATGTCAATGTATGGCAAAACCAATACAGTATTGCAAAGTAGAATAAAGTATTAAAAAAAAAAAAACAAGTATATGTCATTTTTTATGAATTTTAAAAACTGATTCTTTCATTTACATAATTCTTTACCTCTGAAAGATCTTAAAATATTCTATTCAGTTTTATCAGATCTCTAGATACATGTAAATCAATTGAAGAAAACATGTTGAATAGTTAAATGAAAACTGTCACTTTATTTCAAAATGAAATTCTTACATATTTCTAGGATACCAACAAAGGCGTTGGTCAGCAATTCTAAAGAAGCTTTTGAGGGGGAGGGGGGAATAAAAGCATTCCACTGAGTCCATTTAATTGTTGATTTTCTTGGTATCCTAATACTTATACCGATATTACTTCAGATTTTCTTTCTATTCTGAGCATATTACCAAACATGAGCTAAAATAAAGAAGAGAGGATGTCTTAAATGCTATTCTTGCTCTGCCACTGTTGCTGTGAGGTCTTCTGTGTATCAGTTAAGCTCCCTTGACTACACTTTACCCATCATTAAATGAACATGTCGGACTAGTTGAATACTATAATTTAGACCTGTCTGCTATTAGGGATGAATAAAATTCGAAAATTTCAAAAGCCCAGTGTGTTTTTCCACATAAAATGCTATTACATTTTTACATTCTAAATAATCATCATGTGTCTAAAGGTGGCACTCACCACTATTAATCTTCAACATTATTAATGTTTTTCTACTTCATGTATAATGTTAATGGGTCAGGCTTTATATATTATAAAAAGTATCAAGATAATATAAAATAACATTATTAGTTATTCAGATATTATTTCTGCTATGTATATAAGCAATATAAAGATAATGTTTTATAGTATTACAAATACAAAATTAGAAAGGGATATATTTAGATTAACCCCTTTATCCTTAATTAGGTGAATATTTGTGCTAAAGAATACTTTTCAGGAGCTACAACTTGGGCAAATTCCATAAAAGTAAAGGCTGTGATTCCATTGCATTATTTAAAATATCTGTGTGGAATATTTCTACACTAAATTTTAAACGCATATGCATTTTAAAAATATTATTGGTCCTCATAAACAGTACAGGTTAATCCCATTATCATATTAATGCATTTTACTCATTCATGTGACTGATTTAAAAGAACAGAACCTATAGGGAAGTATATAGGAATAACAGAAAAAGAAACACAAATAAGTAATAAACATGCAGGAATGTATTTTTTTAATCAAAAACTTAAAGTTGGGGATATATTTTTGTTTTTCAAGTTTACAAACATTAAAAAACTGGTGATGTCTACTGTTAGCAGGTATGTGAGGAAATAAGACACTTGAGGGGTATTTCTCAATGACTGTCAAAAAAATCTGTAAAACAGCTATCTTGTGATGTAGCAACTTCACTTTTAGATTTTTCTTTTAAAACATTATGCATATAAATAATGATGAATCAAAAAGATTTTGTTGTATGAGTGTGTCTTCTTTCTCTCTTTCTTAAGTTGTTACAGCATCTGACCACACCACTGGCATTTTTCACATTGTGCTACTTGCTTACCATTCTGGCTCCTAACAAAGTTTGACTACAGCCTAGACATATCTCGATAGATCTTAGAGTCATAATCAAGTCAAAATTAAATCTGCCTAACATTTAATGACATGCATGGCTGTTATGATGCAGTATAAGTAAAAATGGCCAAGTAATAATTTAAATCATGAGAAACGCTGAGCTGGAGAAAGCACAAGCTGGAATCAAGATTAGGGGGAGAAATATTAATAACCTCAGATATGCAGATGACACCACCCTTATGGTAGAAAGTGAAGAGGAACTAAAGAGCCTCTTGATGAAAGTGAAAGAGGGGAGAAAAAGTTAGCTTAAAGCTCAACATTCAGAGAATGAAGATCATGACATCCGGTCCCATCACTTCATGGCAAATAGATGGGGAAACAGTGGAAACAGTGGCTGACTTTATTTTTCTGGGCTCCAAAATCACTGCAGATAGTGGTTGCAGCCATGAAATTAAAAGACGCTTACTCCTTGGAAGGAAAGTTATGACCAACCTAGACAGCATATTAAAAAACAGACATTACTTTGCCAACAAATGTCCGTCTAGTCAAGGCTATGGTTTTTCCAGTGGTCATGTATGGATGTGAGTTGGATTATAAAGAAAACTGAGTGCAGAAGAATTGATGCTTTTGAACTGTGGTGTTAGAGAAGACTCTTGAGAGTGCCTTAGACTGCAAGGAAGTCCAACCAGTCCATCCTAAAAGAGATCAGTTCTGGGTGTTCATTGGAAGGACTGATGCTAAAGCTGAGACTCCAATACTTTGGCCACCTCATGCGAAGAGTTGACTCATTTGAAAAGACCCTGACTGGGAAAGATTGAGGTCAGGAGGAGAAGGGGATGACAGAGGATCAGATGGTTGGATGGCATCATCGACTCAATGGACATGGGTTTGGGTGGACTCCAGGAGTTGGTGATAGACAGGGAGCTCTGGTGATTTATGGGGTCGCAAAGAGTCAGACGCCACTGGGCAGCTGAACTGAACTGAACTGAACTGATATTTAGAAATTAAATCAAATCTCAGCTCAGTTCAAGAAATATTGAGTTTATGCTGTAAGTAACAACTATTCTGTGATTATTTATCATGGGAAATGACTTTTATCTACTTTATGGGATTTGTTCTATCCTTTACTACACATACTTTTGTGTTTATCTTAGTCATTCCAGGAAAGCTGCGATTTACTGCTGGCTAAGATTGTGTATGTATGCCAAAATATAAATTCTTACAATGTATTTAAAAGATATAATTATGAATATTAATATTACATTATTTTATTTTGACACCTTTTTCCCTCCCCACTCGCTCTTCTTCAACTAAATTGCTTCCAAGGTATTAAGAAATACTATATTTCCTCACTGAATTAATGTTAAAAGCCTATGATACTGATAATGCTTTTCCAAAAATTTCTGCCATACTCCTTCAAAATAATAAACATTATAGAAATTATTTTACATGTATGTTTCCAGAATATGACACTTTAAAAAATTTATTTTATTGAAGTATTTTTGATTGATCAGACTGTAAAGAATCCGCCTGAAATACTGGAGACCTGGGTTCCATCCCCGAGTTGGGAAGATCCCCTGGAGGAGAGTGTGGCAAACCACTCCAGCATTCTTGCCTGCAGAATCCCATGGACAGACGAGTCTGGTGGGGTCCATAAATTGTCAGACAGAGCTGAGTGACTAAGCACACACACATATAGTTAATTTACAATCTTTTGTTAATTTCTAGTGTTTTGCTAATTTCATGATTCTTTTGATAGTGTTAAGTTGGATCTCTTGGTTAAAGTATCACATGCCTGGCTTCTCTACCATGATTGTAAAGATTTTTTTTTTTCTCCTTTGCATTTTCTATACTTTGGCAATGAGTCAGTGAGTCTTGCCCATTTCCAAAGGGATGACGGGGAATAAAACACTACAGCTCCTGAAGCAAGCAGTATCTACATTTATTATTTGGAATTCTTCAGCAGCGATGACACGTACTTTCTCCTCCATTTATTCATTTAATTATTTATAGCATATAGAAACATGTATGCTTAATTCATTATTTAAATTATATTCTAATAACTTCATTATTTTTAACCTTCTTAATTTTAGGACTTTAAACTTTATTTTATTGTGGCTTGATTTGCATTTCCTGATGCTTGGGAGAATTTTTTTCATGTGCTTGTATGTCATCTATGGAAATATCTCATTGGTCCTTTGCCTGCTACTTAATTGGATTATATCTTTTGTTCAGCTATATGGATTTTGTTGTTGTTGTTGTTGTTCAAACCTTATCAGACTTATTTTCTTAGTTTCCTTTTCAGATTGTTTATTGCTAAATGTATATAAACACAACACATTTTTATTTCATAATGTTGAATTTTTCAACTTTGCTGAACTTATTATCTTTTCTTGTGAATTCTCCAGATTTTTTAAATACAGGATCATGCCATCTAGGACTAGAGACATTTTCACTTCATTTCTGGTGAAAATGACTTTCTCTTTTCCCTTGATGAAAGAAATGTTCTGTATAGAACTTCTGATAATTATACAATTATAAATGGAAGTGGTGAAAGCAGAAAAAAAAAAACTGGAAGTGGATTTTTCTTACAGAAAGTGTATTTTTCTTACAGAACATTTGCCAATTAGTGCACAGAATGTTAATATGCTGTGCCAGTTTCCATTGTTATTAAAAACTTGTACTTGTTTGGTATATTTGTTACTATTAAGGAATATATATTCATAAATTATTAACTAAAGTACACACTTTATTCAAGTTTTCCTACCTTTTACATATGGTCATTTCTCTGTTCCAATATCCCAAGAGTATACAGTGTTAAATCTTGTAGACAAGCCTCTTTTGGCACTTGCTAGCTATGACTGATATCTCAGACTTTCTCTGTTTTTATTGGCCCTCAAGGTTTTAAACAGTACAGGTCAAGTATTGCTTAGACTGCCCCTCAATTGGGATTCATCTGGTGTTTACCTTATGACTGAACACAGATTATGATGAGTTTCGAGAAGGAAGACCTGGCGAGTGGCATACAAGGGTAGCATCTTGACTTACCGAGGCTGATGTGGCCCTTGAGGCATTGCTGATGCAGTTGCTCTTCTCCTTGTCCTTCAATACTGTACTCAGATGCACTCACACTTAAGAGTGATGCGCTGTGCTCCACCTGCTGAAGGAAAGAATATCCACATAGATTATTGGCAGCATTTCTACCTGAAGCATTTGTACACATTTTCCTCTACTCAGGCATTGGTATGTATTGGTATAGACTCATATTATGTATGCATATGTGTTCACGTACACATGTATACATGTGCATGCCACTGTATATGTCATAATGAGTTGCATTTTACATAGTTTCCTCAAACTATCTAGTTTTGGCCACAGAGATTTCAAATTATCTGGTTTTGGCCACGGTGATTTCAATTGGCTCCTGTGTTACTTTGCACATCCTTATTATTAGTAAGTGCTTTTATGAGAGACACAAACAGCCCTTCCCTTCTAGCCTATAAGATACTCAAGTTCATCTGGTATATCATTTTCCCTGGTACTAGAATCAGCTGTTTATTCATGAAGCCCCACTTTCTCTCATTAGAAAATTGTATTAGAGCTAAGATCAAAGTGACAAGTGTGCTCATAGCTACTGACATGTTGTTGCTTCTAGGCCCTCTCAGCTGACACAGCATAGCACTGTATGTATGAAAGTGAAAGTGAAGTTGCTCAGTTGTGTCCGACTCTTTGTGACCCCATGGACTGCAGTCTACCAGGCTTCTCTGTCCATGGGATTTTCCAGGCAAGAATACTGGAGTGGGGTGCCATTTCCTTCTCCAGGGGATCTTCCTGACCCAGGGATGGAACCCAGGTCTCCTGCATTGCAGGCAGATGCTTTACCCTCTGAGCCAAAGCGTATGTTTACTAATCCATAATATACATACATACTATACACACACAAATATACATATATATATGTATATATGTATATGTAAATATATACACTTATTTATTTGTAACTTCCGGCTCCAACATTGAGAAATCTGGCTACCATCTTTAACTGTTCATTCATTTAATTGTATAATGCTAGTATACATATCTTAACACGATCAGAATTATTAACTAGGACCAGCATGAAGAAATCTACAATTAATGTGTACTGTGTGACTTATCTGTACAGTTGACCCTTGAATAACTTGGGGTTAGGGATGCTGATCCCATACGTGGGACAATATGTCTATAATTTATAGTCAGCCCTCCATATATGCAATTCCATATCTACAGATCGTGTAGTACTGGAATACATATGTATTGAAAAAAATCCCCACATAAGCAGACTTTCACTTGAACAACCCATGTTGTTCGATGTCACCTATAATTTGTTTTGCCTTTACAGTCTTACCTACTCCACTTATTTCTAAGGTTTCTTAGATCAGCACAATTTTCCATACCTCTTTCACTGAAGTTGTAGGCAAGTCTCTTTTGGCACTTGTTGGCTATGATTGATTTCTCAGACTTTGTTTTTACTGGCCCTCACAGTTTTAAGCAGTAAAGTTCAAGTATTTATTTTGTAGACTATCCCTAAATTAGGATTCGTCTGATGTTTCAGTTCAGTTCAGTCGCTCAGTTGTGTCCAACTCTGCAACCCCATGGACTGCAGCCCGCCAGGCTTCCCTGTCCATTACCAACTCCTGGAGTTTCCTCAAACTCATGTTCATTGAATCGGTGATGCCATCCAACCGTCTCATCCTGTCTTCCTCTTCCTCCTCCTCTGATGCTTATCTATTCATTTTTGGTTTTTTTCCAAAAATGTAATATAGTTGGAATCACATAGTATATAAGCTTTTGAATATATGTTCTTTTCACATATTAACATGCATTCATAATCTACCTATGTCTTTGCATGGCTTGATAGAACATTTTTGTCATTAAAAATTGTTCCATGATATGTACATACTGCAATTTATCCCTTCACCTCCTATGAAAGAACATTTCAATTGCTTCCAGTTTTATAAAATAAAACTGGTATAAACATTTGCTGTGTTTTCAAATCAATTGTGTAAAATCAGGAATGTGATTGCTTAAATGGAGGTTACAGGGTGCTTGTGATATGCTGCATTCCCAGCAACAATGAATGGGGATTCATGTTGCTTCACATCTTTGCCAGCAATTGGTATTATCCATGTTTTGAATTAAAATGTCCTACAAGGTGTGTAGTGGTATCTCTGTATTTTAATTTGCAATTATCTCTTGGCAAACAACTCTGAGCATCTTTTCATAAGCTTATTTTCATTCTTTGTGTCTTCTTTGGTCAAATAACTCAAATATCAGCTTCTATATTTTGCCCATTTTTAACTGAGCTGCTATCTTCTTTACAGAGTATTTGTACATGTTGGATAAAATTCCTTTATCAACTATGTATCTTGCAAATACTTTATCTCAACCTTGGCTTGTCTTTCCATTTTCTGCTAACTTCTGCAAAACAAACCCTTTTTATTGCACTGAATCCAGTATATCATTCTTTTCTTTCATGGATCATATTTTATTTTCTATCTAAACTCATCAAACCCAATGACACATAGACTTTCACCTGTATTTCCTTCTAGAAGATTTTGCAGTCTTTTGTTTACATTTATACATGTGATCTGGCTTAAATTAATTTTTATGAAATGTATAAACATGTATCTAAATTCATAAGAGTTGGTTTTGAAATTTAAAAAAAAATTGTTTTTGCATTTGACTTTGAATTGTTCCAGTAAAGTCTGTTGAATGTTCAGCCAGCCTTACATACCTGAAATAAATCTCATTTGTCAAGGTGTATTATTTTTTATTATAAATTGTTAAACTTATTAACTATAGTTAGTAAGGAATTTTCTGTCTGAGAGAGATTGTGTAGTTTTTTTTTTTTTTTTCCCTAAGTTGTAAGGTATTTGTCTTGTTTTGGTATTAGAATTTTAACCTCACAATATGTTTCCATGTGTTTAAATTTTTGAGAAAATATTGTAGAGAATTATTAACATTTTTCTTTTAAAAGTTTATTAGAACTTGCCGTTAAACTTCTGGGCCTAAAACTTTTTGTTTTGGAAGGTTTTGTTATTGATTCTACTGGTACAAGTTAAACAAAAATAGTCCCATTTAAATTAGTCATTACTGTGTTATTTTGTTTTTTTCATCTTTAAGAGATCAGCCCATTGTTTTATGTTGTCACATTTTGGAAGATGGAATTGTTCACAAGTTTTATTATTCTTCTAGTGTCTGTGGGATCAGTAGTGACAATTTCATTTCTAATATTGGTAATTTGTGTCATCTCTCATTTTTCTTAACATGGTTAGAAAGTTTTAGCTTCATTGTTCTTTCCAGACAATCTTTCTATTTTTGGTTTTGTTGATTTTTCTGTCATTTCTCTGTTTTCATTTTCACTAATTTCTTATCTAATTTTTAATTTGTTTTCTTCCACTTGCTCTAGATTTATATTGCTCTTCTTTTTCTACTTTCCTAAGATAGAGGTTTAATTTTGTGATGTAAAATATTTGTATATATATATATATATATGTATATTTACATATAATATATTTCATGTTATAAATTTTATTGAGCTCCATACAAGTTTGATTTTATATTCTCAATTTTATTTAGTTTAAAATAGTTTTACTTTCTCTTTGAGATTTCATATTTAACCTACTGTTATTTAAGAGTATATTGTTCAATATTCAGATCTGGAGACTTTGAAATTTAGGAAATATTTAGAATTTTTCCTGATATCTTCCCATTATTGATTTCTAGTTAATCTATTTGGGCTGCTATAACAAAGTACCTGAGTATGGGTAGTTTATAAACAATAGAAATTTTGTTATTGTTCAGTTGTGTCCTACTCTTTGTGACCCCATGGACTGCACACGCCAGGCCTCCCTGTCCATCATCAGTTCCCAGAGTTTACTCAAAGTCATGTCCATTGAGTCAGTGATGCCATCCACACATCTCATCCTCTGTCATCAGTTCTCCTCTTGCCCTCACTCTTTCCCAGAATCAGAATCTTTTCAGTGAGTCTGCTCTTTGCCTCAGGTAGCAAAAGTACTGGAGTTTCAGTTTCAGCATCCGTCCTTCCAATTAATGTTCAGGACTGATTTCCTTTAGGATTGACTGGTTTGACCTCCTTGCAGCCCAAGTGACTCTCAAGAATCTTCTCCAACTCCACAGTTCAAAAGCATCAATTCTTCGGTGCTCAGCCTTCTTTATGGTCCAGCTCTCACATCCATACATGGCTACTGGCAAAGCCAGTAGATTTTAATGAGACTAAGCTTTGACTAGATGGATCTTAGTTGGCTAAGTTATGTCTCTGCTTTTTGATATGCTCTGTAGGTTGGTCATAACTTTCCTTCCAAGGAGCTAGTGTCTTTTAATTTCATGGCTGCAGTCACCAACTGCAGTGATTTTGGAGGCCCCCCCCATAAAAAGTCTGTCACTGTTTCCATTGTTTCTCCATCTATTTCCCATGAAGTGATGGGACCAGATGCCATGATCTTAGTTTTTGAATGTTGAGTTTTAAGCCAACTTTTTCACTCTCCTCTTTACCCTCATCAAGAGGTTCTTTAGTTCCTCTTTACTTTCTGCCATAAGGGTGGTGTCATCTGACTATCTGAGGTCATTGATATGTTTCCCAGCAATCTATATTTCAGCTTCTGTTTCATATAGACTGGCATTTCTCATGACATACTTGACACAGAAGTTAAATAAGCAGGGTGACAATATACACCCTTGATGTGCTCTTTTCCCAATTTGGAACTAGTTCTTTTTTCCATATTCAGTATTAACTGTTGCTTCTTGACCTGCCTACAGGTTTTGCAGGAGGCAGGTAAGGTGGTCTGGTATTCCCATCTCTTTAAGAATTTTCCACAGTTTATTGTGATCCACAGAGTCAAAGGCTTTAGCAAAGTCAATGAAGCAGATTTTTTTTCTGAAATTTTCTTGCTGTTTCTATGATCCACTGGATGGTGGCAATTTGATCTCTGGTTTCTCTGCCTTTTCTAAATCCAGCTTGAACGTCTGGAAGCTCTCAGTTAATGTACGGTTGAAGCCTGGCTTGGAGAATTTTCTGTATTACTTTGCTAGTGTGTGAGATGAGTGCATTTGTGCAGCAGTTTGGTCTTTCTTTGGTATTGCGTTTCTTTGGGACTGGAATGAAAACTCACCTTTTCCAGAAATTTACTTCTCACAAATCTGGAGGATGGGAAGTCTGAGATCATGATGCCAGCCACATTTGTGACTGGTGACATCTCACTTGTCAGCTCATAGACTGTGCCTGCAAATTCTGTCCTTACACGGTGGAAGTGGTTAGACATTGTTGTGGGATCTCTTCTATAAGACCGTTAATCTCCTCTTGAAGGTTCCACCATTATTGACCTAAGATCCTCCCCAAACCTGTACCTCCTGATGTCATCACATTGAATGTTTTTAGACCATTGCACAATCAATTTTTTAAAATGTTTTATGTTCTTTTAAGTTTCTGAAAATATTATTTTGTTGCACAAAGTGTGTTCCACACTGGTGAATATTCCATGAGGGCTTGAGAAAAATGCCTATTCACTGGTTGTGGAGGATTATACGAACGTCACTTACATTAAGTTGATTGATAATGTTATTTGGGTTAACATTATCTTTTCATATTTTCTTCCCTTTTTATCTGAATAATGAAGAGATAGTGAAGTCTCTTCTAATAATAGTGGATTTCTCTTTCTCCTTTCAGTTATATCAGTTTTTGACTCTCATTATTTAATGCTACTCTTTATTCCAGAAAATTTTCCTTGTTTTGAGATCTTTGTGTAAAATTCAAATACAGCTACTCCAGCTTACTTTTGATTAGTGTTGGCATAATGTATAGTTTATGGCTTCCCTAGGGTGTCAGCAGTAAAGAATCCACCTGCAATTCAGGAGACACGGCAGGAGCCCCAGTTTCAATCCCTAGGTTGGGAAGATCCCCTAGAAAAGGAAACGGCAACTCATTCCATGGGAAACCCCATAGAGGGAAAAGCCCAGCAGGTTACAGTCCGTGGGGTCCAAAAGAGTTGGACATGATTTCGCAGCTGAACAACAAAACGTATATTTTACTTTCCTTTTAGCTTATCTGATTCTTTATATTTAAAAAGGGTTTCTTGTATACAGCATATAGTTGAGTCTAGTTTGCAATAATTCAACAAAAAGGCTTCAGAACAAGGGAAATTACCAGAAATAAAAATTGCATAAGCCAGAAAGAAAAACACCAATACAGTATACTAACGCATATATATGGAATTTAGAAAGATAGTAACAATAACCCTGTATGCGAGACAGCAAAAGAGACACAGATGTATAGAACAGTCTTGGACTCTGTGAAAGAGGGAGAAGGTGGGACGATCTGGGAGAAAGGCATTGAAACATGTATAATAGCATATATAAAACAAATCACCAGTCCAGGTTTGATGCATGATACTGGATGCTTGGGGGTGGTACATGAGATGACCCAGAGGGATGGTACAGGGAGGGAAGTGGGAGGGGGGTTCAGGATGGGGAACATGTGTATACCTGTGGTGGATTCATGTTGATGTACGGCAAAACCAATACAATATTTTAAAGTAATTAGCCTCCAATTAAAATAAATGTATTTATATATATATATTTTTAAATTGCATAGTAAGAAATGCATAGGCCTCCCTGGTGACTCGGACGGTAAAGATTCTGCTTGCAGTGGGGCAGGCCTGGGCTCAACCCCTGGGTCAAGAAGGTCTCTTGGAAAAGGGAATGACTACACACTCTGGTATTCTTGCCAGGAGAATTCCGAAGACAAAGGAGCCTTGACCTGTATGCAGGTTAAAAAGCAACAATTACTACTGGACATGGAACAACAGACTGGCTGCAAATCGGGGAAAAGAGTAGATCAAGGCTGTATACTGTCACCCTGTTTTTTAACTTATATGAAGACTACATCATGTGAAATGCTGGGCTGGATGAAACACAAGCTGGAATCAAGATTTCAGGGAGAAATATCAATAACCTCAGATATGCAGATGACACCACCCTTATGGCAGAAATCAAAGAGGAACTAAAGAGCCTCTCAATGAAAGTGAAAAAGGAGAGTTAAAAAGTTGGCTTAAAGCTCAACATTCAGAAAACTAAGATCATGGCATCCGGTCCCACCACTTCATGACAAACAGATGGGGAAACAATGGAAACAGTGACTGACTTTATGTTTTAGGGCTCCAAAATCCCTGCAGATGGTGACTGCAGCCATGCAATTAAAAGACACTTGCTCTTTGGAAGAAAAGCTATGACCAACCTAGACAGCATATTAAAAAGCAGAGACATTACTTTGCCAACAAAGATCTGTCCAGTCAAAGCTATGGCTTTTCCAGTAATCATGTATGGATGTGAGAGTTAGACTATAAAAACTGAGCACCAAAAGCTGATTCTTTTGAACTGTGGTATTGGACTGCAAGGAGATCCAACCAGTCCATCCTAAAGGAAACCAGTCCTGAATATTCACTGGAAGAACTGATGCTGAAGCTGAAACTCCAATACTTTGCCCACCTAATGCAAAGAACTAGCTCATTTGAACATACCCTGATGCTGGAAATATTGAAGGTTGAAGAAGGGGATGACAGAGGATAAGATGGTTGGATGGAATCATCGACTCGATGGACATGAGTCTGAGTAAGCTCCTGGAGTTGGTGATGGACAGAGAAGTTTACCGTGCTGCAGTCCATGGGGTCACAGAGTCAGACACAACTGAGTGACTGAACTGAACTGAATAAATCAGTAGAACTGAAAGGAGAAATAGAGAAATTTATTATCCTTCTTGGAGCCATTTAACCCCTCTCTTTTGGAGAAGGAAATAGCAATCCACTCCAGTATTCTTGCCTGGGAAATGCCACGGACAGAGGAGCCTGACTGGTTACAGTCCATCGGGCCGCAAAGAGTTGGACATGACTTAGTGACTAAAACAAACAAACCATCCCTCTTTTAGTCTTCCTTGTTTTTCCTCTTGGCAAGTCTTCCTTCCTAAAAGAGAGTCACAGTATCTGACTGTTTATTCAACAGTAATCCACTGTTATCCTGAAACTCGTTTCATTTGTTTTTAGTCATTAGGTAAGGGAAGCATTTTGTAATCTAATATTTAAGCCTGAAGGAATTAGTGTCTGGGTATTGTCTACCACAAGTGCTATTTCAGTGAAAGAATTTCAGTTTTTCCCTGTTAGATAATGTAAGATGTTGCTGGTGTGAAAAATATGCCCTTCTACAGCAGGACTGAGTTTCTAGTTAAACATTTTTTTTAATCTATTAATTAATTTTAATTGGATAATCACTTACAATTTTGTGATGGTTTTTGCCATACGTAGACCTGAATCAGCCACAGGTATAATATTTTATCATGGAGAGCAGGACTTTGGAATGGAGAACATTTTAAGTATATTTCACAATGGTTATTCTTCCCTTACCTCTGCCAGAGTTGTGAGAAGATCTTTCTTGGAACTATACCATGGAACCTACTAGGTTTCTAGAGTTTAATCTGTTTTATAAATGTGGCCTCTTCTCGCAGACTTGAGCATCCACAGTTTATCACTCTCCACTTCATCCTCCACACTCAGCATCCAGCAATTCACAAAAAGTTACCATCAAGTGCTACCACCAGCTCACGGCTTCTGTATCTTCTTGCCCTGTAAGCTGATTTCAGCTGTGACTCTCTATTAAGCTGTCTCTCTAGATTTGGGGGTGAGTGTTTGTCTTACAAGCTCAGTTCCCTTACAATTACAAGAAAAATTATTTAGTTTCAGTCTGTTCAGCTTTTTCTCCATGCAAGATTGAGAATGACAGCGTCTAAGCTCTCCAGTACTCTTGCCTGGAAAATCCCATGGGTGGAGGAGCCTGGAAGGCTGCAGTCCATGGGGTCGCTGAGGGTCAGACAGGACTGAGCGACTTCACTTTTACTTTTCACTTTCATGTATCGGAGAAGGAAATGGGCAACCCACCCAGTATTCTTGCCTGGAGAATCCCAGGGACGGGGGAGCCTGGTGGGCTGCCGTCTCTGGGTTTGCACAGAGTTGGACACGACTAAAGTGACTTAGCAGCGGCACCAAGCTCTGTATATCTTGTGCTAAAACTGGAAATTAACATTACTTTTTTGATAAACTGTCCTAATTTTGGACACTGAGGAACCTTTCAGAAGGACCACCGTTTTCTCTAAGTGTTGCTGTTGCTATTGTTGTTATTATTTAGCATTTGCTTACTTTCTGCTTCTACATAGAAACAGCCATTTCTCCAAGGACTACTGGTTCTTTTATTGGAAACTGACATATATAAACTAACAATGGTCACTGGGTTTACTGTTTCTATTGTAGTTCTAGAAATTTTCTGCTATGCCCTCATGCAATTTTTACTACCCCACATTTATTTTTCCTGCAAACAATATCTGTGCTTTTTGAGTCCAGGAAAAGTACACAAAATGAGAACAATACTGCTTAAATTATTATATTTTCTTACTGCCTGTGAAAGGTTAAATCAGAATATCTAGACATAGAAAAGAAATATCTATTGTTCACATACTCTATAAAATATTTCTATAGCTTTAAAAGTAAAATTAAAAAATTATCCTAGAAAAAATCAATCTCCACACTAATTTAGAGAAGGAGAATATTATGTTTTGATTTTTGTTACAAGGATGGTATGTGTGAAGTAGGAACATGACCTCATGAAATATTAGGAAATCTAAAACAATAATCACCATTTTTAGCAAAGGTGAACATGATTTTTAGGAGAACATGAATTTTAGGAGATTCTGTCCTGCACTTCTTTATATCATCCCAAATACCTTTTCAAGATGGAAGCTTTTTTTTTTTTTTTTTTTTTTTCCCCCTAGCTGCTACAGGTGTTGGTAGCTGAGTCTGTACTCTCTGGTAAATGCCCTTGTTGAAAAGAGCTATCTATACTAAGGTTAACTCCCCGCGTTTTCAGGAGTAGTCTATGAACAACGATTGGTCATTATGGAAAGGCACTGCCCTTGCTTCAGCTGTGAAAACTTTAAGGGTCTACGCCAGTTCTAGAGCCACTCAGGATGACCTTACCTGCTGTTGCAAACATTCTGTAGTTCAAAGTCTTCCTCTGCCCAGTCCCACATTTTTCACACCTGACTGGTGGTATTTTTAGAGTACATCCCTATAAACCTCCTGCACCCAAATCTCAGAACTTGAGTCTTTGTTCACAGAACCCACCTCTGACAATATCATGTTCTTATAATACACTATGTGACAAAATAATGGAAGAATAACAGAGTATCTTAAAAGTTTTGTCATGCATTTAATTTTGTCTGGCATATATACTTACATTTTGCTATTAATACTCCCAATAACATCTTAACGTTATCTTTTAAAATTGACATCCATCCTAATTATGCCATCATTCAAATTGTATCTGTTATGAACTTTGATTCCAGTCAGGCTTTTGATTCAGGTGCTTTAAAATAAATAAATAAAAATACTTTAGATATTTAAAAGATGCTTTCAAGTATATAAATAATGCATCTGAGAGGAACTTTCCTGAATTAAAAAAAAAAGAAAGCAAAACTGAAGTTTACAGAAAAGACTACAAAAGATGTAAATCCTAGAGATTGCCATTAAGTATTTTTATTCCATTTGTCGTAGGTTAGAGAAAAGAGGAAGATAATTCTTTTGTTAATTTTTTTTTTCTTTCTTTCTTTTACACATTCTCGGCTTCCCTGGTGGCTCAGAGGTTACAGTGTCTGCCTCCAGTGCGGGAGACCCGGGTTCGATCCCTGAGTCAGGAAGATCCCCTGAAGAAGGAAATAGCAACCCACTCCAGTGTTCTTGCGTGGAGAATCCCATGGACAGAAGAGCTTGGTAGGCTACAGTCCACGGGTCACAAAGAGTCAGACAACTGAGTGACTTAACTTTCACTTTCACTTTCATAATGGCTAATACATATAAAAACCCTAACCCTAAAACTAAACCTAACATAAAACCCTAACCCTAACCTTAATTTTAACCCTAATCCTCATCCTGAGAGTGTGCATATAAGGCCAATTTGTTCAGAAGTCCAACAAATTTAGCCTTAGTACCCAGCTAACAGAATGACCTGTATACTGTTCTTCTTACACATGCTTCCGGACATCCTGGGCTAGAAATAAAGGCAGTGAACTAATGTGCTCTATACAGTACAAAAGAGGAGGAGAGCTAAAGTGATTAAATCACTGAAATATTACCCTTTTGATATTTTTATATATCTCTTTCGTATTTGGTTTAGTTTTGATTGAACTATGATTATATTACAGACATTAGTCAACATACTTCTATACTTAACAATCCAACACTTTTATATACCATAAACCTATGATAAACAATCATTATGGAAGTAAGAATTATTCTGAAATGTTTTAATGAATATATAATATTCCATTGAGGGTATGCTTCATAGTTTATTTTCCTAATGTCTTTTTATATTTTCTGAATATTCTGTATTATGGAAGTTCTATAATATTTGTTTTTATTCATGATGCTGTCAGAGAATTTAATACAATTTTGTTATTGTGTCTTTGAAATGGAACTATCAATGAAATGGTATACTGTCATTTTTTATCTTGAAATATATTAAAAAGTTTTAGCAAATATATTGTTAAATCATTTAAAGTGCTACCTAAAATAGACGGTACCTATTTTATCATGTCTTTGCCAGCATTATATATTCAATATAGGGTAATTTTTAATAATGAAAATTGAAGCTGATGGACAGTCAGTGAATGAATTTAAATGTTAATAGTTGCATACTCTGTACATGTTCTGAAATAGTTACACAGTTTTAAGTTATATGTAATAGATTAGATAGAGCAAAATAGGCAGCTTGGAAAATGTAAGGAGGTAAGTAAATGATGGTTTTTCTCAGTAGGTGGTATAAAACATGGAAATATATAGGTACATTTTTTACAAGGAATTGGTAATATTATGTGAGAAAGTTAGAATGGAATGGTGAGGAAACAACAGACTTAAAATTTACTTTTAGAAAATGAAGCAGAAACTGAAGATATGTTTTGTATCCTCACAATTTCATTTATGTACATGTGCACATACTCCAAGCCTGAAAGAAGTGTAAATGTGGCATGTATGCTTGAAGGTACACGTGAGTGTCTATGTGAGGGATTTGCATGTGTGTATATGTGAATGTGTAGGTGAGGTGAATTTGTCTATGTGTGGGTGTATGTGTGTGAATAGAAGGTTGTTGAGGTAGGGTATACAGGTGTGCATGTCTATGTATGTATGTGTATGAGTGAGTGTGTGTATGTATACCTGCGTGTAAGTATATGTGTATAACAAATGCATGTGTGCCACTTTGGGTGGGAGAATGCATATAGAGTATATTTTGGTAGTGTCTGTGAATATGTATCTACAGAGATATTCACATGCTTGTAGGCAAGGTGTATGTTTGTGTGGGGAAGTGCATATGAGGACAGGAATGTGTACTGAGATGTGCACATCTGTGTTCGTAGGTGGATTCACATATCTATTTGAGAGTGTGTTCAGCTGCGTGTCTTCTGTGGGAATATTTACTCCCTTTCTGGGAGTGTGGTACATTGAAGTGAAAGTCGCTCAGTCGTGTCCGATTCTTTGCAATCCCATGAACTATACAGTCCATGGAATTCTCCAGGCCAGAATACTGGAGTGGGTAGCCTTTCCCTTCTCCAGGGGGATCTTCCCAACTCAGGGACAGAACCCAGGTCCCCTGCACTGTGGGCGGATTCTTTACCAGCTGAGCTGCGAGGAAGCCCAGTTGGCTACTGAGATACGACAATCAAATATCAAGAGGGAAATGAGGACTTGGTGCTCCTATCACAGATGCAGCTGCTGCCGCTGCTGCTGCTGAGTTGCTTCAGTCGTGTCCGACTCTGCGCGACCCCCAGAGGGCAGCCCACCAAGCTCCCCCATCCCTGGGATTTTCCAGGCAAGAATACCGGAGTGGGTTGCCATTGTCTTCTCCAGTGCATGAAAGTGAAAAATGAAAGTGAAGTCCCTCAGTCGTATCCAACTCCTAGCAACCCCATGGACTGCAGCCTACCAGACTCCTCTGTCCAGGGGATTTTCCAGATAAGAGTACTGGAGTGGATCGCCTTTGCCTTCTCCATTCACAGATGCAAAGAGAGGTAAATATTTAATGAAATAGATGGGATTGGTGGCTCAGACAGTAAAGGATATGCCTTCAATGAAGGAGACCTGGGTTCAATCCCTGGGTCAGGAAAATTCCCTGGAAAAGTGAATGACAACTCACTCCAGTATTCTTGCCCAGAGAATTCCATGGACAGAGGAGACTCACTGGCTATAGTACATGGGGTCACAAAGAGTCAGACACAACTGAGCGACTAACAATTTTACTTTCAGTGGACAGTTAGAGATTTTGATATTGAGAGAAATAGGAACATTTCTTCTTTTGAAATAAGGATGAAAGGAAAATGTGCTTACTGAACAGGTAGATCTTAACAAATAGTGAAGTGAAGGGAAATCCCTCCATTCTTATAGATTCTGTTTGATCAACAAGTTAATCAATGATATTATAACATGTATGAGAATAGCAAAACCAAACAAATATGAAATAAAAGACAAATATGATTGATCTGTATGGATATTTTGCAAGTGTCAGTTTGACCTTAAAGTTCTTGAAGTGTTGGTTTTTTTTTTTTTTTTGGACACTAATATGAATGTATGATTCTCAGAGACAGGGCTCACCTGATCAGAGATCAGTATGGAAGATGCAATATATTAAACTCATCATAATTTGGGATTTATTAGGTAATTTAACTAAAAGGAACAAAGAATAAGGACTTGAGCCAGTTGCAAAGCTGATTTACAAACGCTATTACATGAATATAAGAGAAAATGAGAATGTGATAAGAAAAAGATGGAAAAATATTTTGAGGTACTGGATTGAATTTTATAATAGCATTTTATACTTTTTCTATTTTCTACCTCCTTCAGTGAAGCCTGCGGTGATTCAGAAACAAGTGAGAGAAAAGTTAGGATAGGTTATCACAACAAATGTAATTCCCACTGTTTGCAAAGTATTAGTTTAGGTACTAGAGAAACACAGTGTAAAAAAAAGTATAAAGAAAATATCCTTCACCTCCTGGAACTCAAATCCTAGTGTTAATGGCAGATAGTAAACAAACAAACTCATGTATAATGTGTCAGCAAGCAGGAAATGCTATAAATAAAAGAAAACAAACACAGCTGAAGACTAAACTGTATGTTCTTAAAGTTGGTTTGTTTAGATCAAACCATCTGAAAGGTTTAATTTAAAAAGTAATTTAAGGAAGTCAAAAAGAAGCTGTAAGAATACTTGAGGAAGTATGCTTAGGCAGAGGGGACAGCAGGTTAAAGCTGCTGAATTTGTGACACACTTGACAGGTTTGAGGAAGAGCAAGCAATTGTGTCTGGAGAATATTTGTGTCAAGTTTTTAGAGATAACCAAGGACCTGAGATGGGAACTTCAGAGTTTATTACAAGAATGGTGGAAAATTACTGAAGTGTCCTGAACAGGAGGATGGCATAATCTGATTCTGATTCAAACAAACAAACAAACAAACACTCCTGTGTTTTTGGTGGCCAGTAGGGAGACAAGGGGTCTTGCCAGTGGCTGAGTGGCAACGCATCAGTGTGCCAGTGCAGGAGATGCATGAGACTTGAGTTCAACTCCTGAGTCAGGAAGATCTCCTGGAAGAGGAAATGGCAACCTACTCCAGTATCAGGCCTGGGAAATTCCATGGGCAGAGAAGCCTGGCAGGTTACAGACCAGGGGCTTGCACTGTGTTGCACACACCTGAGCACACTGAGCAGGGAGACAAGGATGGAAGGCTATGGAAATATTCCAGGTGAGATATGCATGGAATAATGTTACTAGTGATGGATGCTGTAACCAGTAGATGTTCCTTATATAACCATACATTCTTCATGTGACCCAGACACTGAAATTCTAGATATTTATTCAACAAAAGTAAAAATGTGCAAAGTTCTAAAAATAAAAGCTGAGAGTACTGCTTGCTGAATCAAGAAAGACTCATAATTGTCTGGTACAGTTTTACTGTGCAAAGCAAAGATCTCTTCTTATATAAGTTTAAGAAGCTTTGAGTTTAGCAAGTAAAACACTTTAAATGCCAGAGTATTCCTGAAAGGAATTGGTTGAATCTTGAAGGCAGAAAGAAGTGTGTCCTTTGTTTCAAAGCTGACAGTGGATTTTTTTTTTTTTAAGAGGGTGAGTACTTTTAATTCTCACTTTTAATGCAGATAGCTTAAGTTCTGTGATAGTTCTTCCAGAGGTGTTAATAACACGAGGAATGGGGAAGATTAAGTATGGACCTTCCTTTTGTATTTATAATGGGAAGAAATAAAAATTTAAAACAAGCATGAGAGGGAGAGTGGGAAAGGAAGAGAAAGTGGAAAAGATTAATTCTTCTAAGAGCTGGGACAACATCTCTTAGATGATAATGAAAGTGAAAGTAAAGTCTCTCAGTCGTGTCTGACTCTTTGCGACCCCGTGGACTGTAGCCTACCAGGCTTCTCTGTCCATGGGATTCTCCAGGCAAGAATACCGGAGTGGGGTACCATTTCCTTCTCCAGGGGATCTTCCCGACCCAGGGATCAAACCCAGGTCTCCCACACTGGAGACAGATGCTTTAACCTCTGAGCCACCAGGGAAGCCCTTCGATGAAAATAAGTGTACATAAAGGAGCACACCCTGGGAGGCCGTGTACACATACATATTTTTCCCTGAGGAAGAAAAAGAGACTTGCGAAAAAGCAGGTATCATTAAGAGGGAGAGAATGAAGTGCCTTACACATTTTTTTTAGCAAGTTAAATTTCTGAAACTGAAGAGTTTTGAGAGTTGTGTTTGGTTTTAGTGGAGAGGTATGAAAAATTAAAAATGATAAGCCTAATTTAGAACTTTAGGATTTGGAAGAGGCATCCGTTTGTAGTTGATCAAATTCTGTTATAAAATACAATTTAAAAATATAGTATATGGTACTTTCTTCTAAATTATTATTTCATAGCCCTCTGGGGTATTTAACCTTGTAAATCTCATTTATTTTCAAAATTTGCCATTGACCTACTTCTCCTAAAGGCTCTATTTTAATGTATTTATGATCATATTTATATTTTATATGCTGCTAATTGGTCTTGTATTACCTTGAGCAGGAGCGTCATTTATCTTTGTCGCAGGACTTTAATGCAATCTTAGGTAGCCTGTAAGGACTCTGGGAAGACACTTCAGGGGGAAAAAAAGTTTTCAGGAAGGAGCACATTAAATCTTTGTGTCACATTGCATTTCAAAAGCAAAGTCAAATCATGGGTAGTAGTTCTAGGTGGGTATCTAATTATTTTTACTTCAAGAGTATGGACTGTTGTTACTCAGTACTTTGTGTTTAAAAAGAAAGAGAATACATAATAAAAGATCCAGTGACTCAGTATCTTCTTAATACTTTGAGATTTTTAAAACACTTTAAAATAGTTACTTAATAAATTATCAATTACCCATTATTTCTGAAGGGAAAGAAGAAATCCCTTGATTTACTGCTGAGTTGACCTTGAAACTGTTTCAGAAGATAAGTTAACAGAGGCAGGGATGGAAACAAAATTTAGGAAAAAGAAATAGACATATTTGCTCATGTTCTCTAGTGCTTATTTTTTTTTAAGACCTGTGTATGAAACATCAATAATCATAACATGGAATATAGTATCCATATGGAATATTATAAGAACTTCCTACATGGTTTAGAGACTTAAATGCTTTTGACAGATATTTACTTGCTATTCTTTAGTTTATTCATAAAATATTGAATATATGTCCTAGTCCAGGTGGTGGTGGTGGTAAAGAACCTGCCTACCAGCGCAGAAGAATTAAGAGATGCAAGTTTGATCCCTGGGTAGGGAAGAGCCCTGGAGTAGGAAATGACAACCCACTCTCATAGTCTTGCCTGGAGAATTCCATGGACAGAGGAGCCTGGTGGGCTACAGTCCATGGGGTCACAAAGAGTCGGACACAAATGAAGTTGTTTAGCACACCTGGATTTTTAAGGATAACAATTAGGACAGAAAGAAAAATATGATCTAGAACATTTTTTTTTCTCCGACTCCCTTAAATGTTAAATACTGAGAACAATGGGCAATTAAAAAGTAAATATGGACTTTTGAGAACTATATGATTTGGTAGTTGCTTTTCATCTTGAGTCTCTGAGGCTGTTGCCGAAGATCAGGGCCACTGACAGCTAACCTAGCCCACATGTGTGAAGCACGGAAGCGCTCGAGACCCAAGCAAATAAAGGGCAGCACTCACAGACACAAAGGCAAGCCAGCGTGTTAGCAGAGCGAGTCTTCATCCATTTAACGGGTATTCATTGGACATCAGCTGTATGTTGTGGAGAAGGGAATGGCAACCCTCTCCAGTATTCTTGCCTGGAGAATGCCGCGGACAGAGGAGCCTGGCAGACTACAGTCTGTGGGGTTGCCAGAGTCAGACACAATTTAGTGACTAAATCACCAACTGTATGTTGAGCATTGGACTGCAAGTGTATTTATATGACATGGATGGTATTTAAAAAAGATCAATTTTTAAATTAATGAACCAATCGGTTCATCTTAAATCTTTCAATTTAACAAAGAATATACAATTTTTAAATTATAATAGAATATCAGTATATAAAATTGCTTCCAAAATACATATGTGAGAATACCTTTACAAAGTAGAAGGGGAAGATCCAGACTTAGGAGTAAGATCATTGCAAGAGAACCCAGAGGAAAATCTTAAATCACAGCTAGCTTTGCAGTGTTTACTCCCATAGGGTTTTGATTGAAATACTTCATAAGTACCCTGCTTTGTCAAATAATAATGAAGGGCTACAGGGGAAAAAATACCTAGCTTTGCCTTTTTTTTTGGACCAGATAATATGTTTCATGCATTGTTTTTTCTAATATGGATTAAACTGAGGGATGGCAAGATAAGGGAGAAGCTTAATTTTCTTTTCCTTTGTATAATATATGGTGCAGTGTATTTTTACATAGTATATTTTACATTATTTTAAAATATTGAAACATTCAGATATGTATACAGGTATTAATGATAAATGATAAGGCAATGCAAATATTCTGGAATCACTTGTTCTTTATGAAAGAGAAGCTAATTTCAGGGGTGAAAGATAAAACTAGCATATGAACTTACTAATTTTGAGAAAGCCTACTAATAATAAGAGAGCTTAGTACAACTAAAACAATTTCCCATTTGTTCTACCCTCTTCTGTTGTAAGAAATCCCACATGCCTTGAATTGTTATCTGATTTCTATAGTCTCCAGAATTCATTTGCTGGAACTTGCTTGCCAAAGCTTGCCATCATTCTTTATGAACCTGGCATCACTCTTGAGAAACATTGAGGTTCCAGAGTTTATCATTGTTTGAGATGGAAAAGAGGCTTGCATTGTTTGTAAGTGGGCTTTCTCTCTTCATGTGGGTCTCTGTCTGTGTGTATAACGGTTCCCTGGTAGCTCAGCTGGCAAGAAAATCCATCTGCTATGCAAGAAGCCCTGTTTGATTCCAGGGTTGGGAAGATCCCTGGAGAAGAGATAGGCTGCCCACTCCAGTATTCTTGGGCTTCCCTGGTGGCTCAGATGTTAATGAATTGAGGAGACCTGTGCTTAATCCCCAGTTTGCGAAGATTCCCTGCAGAAGGGAGCAGCCACCCATCTAGTATTCTGCCTAGAGAATTCCATGGACAAGAGAAGCCTGGCAGACTACAGTATAGATAGATATAGACATAATCTTTACAATATACACAATCTTTCATATATATGTAATATATCTTATATGTATACGTGTGTATTTATACACACACACACACATACACAAGCACACAAAAACCTTGTCCAGCTTTCTGGTCTATATATTTATCTGGTTACAAAAATGTAAATATGCATCTTTAATTTGAAAATTAGTGCATCTAATTCTCTAAAAGAGTAGAAACTGGATCTCTTTGACTTATGTATAAGCTGAAAAAATATATAAAATTCGCCATTTTTTCAGTCTTTTTAAATATATGAAGTATGACCATATTTTGTCTCTATTAGTTTAGAAGTCACAGATTTATAAGTTCTTAACATATTCATTTCATGAACTGAGATCTGTTCTTCTAATGTTTTTCCACAGTTTGTAGAATCTCAATTAAAATTTGTAGCTTTTCTATCTCTAGCTTATGTTGTTAATTAACTTTAGATTCTCTGTGTTTTATTTTCATAGTTCATTTTTAACTATTTAAGGTTGTCATATTGAATCTAGAATTAAAGTAAAAATGCCTAGAAGAATTGTTTCAATGTAACAGACAATTAGTATTTTGAAATATTAGATAAATAAAGAGACTACTCTCATTTCAGTTCAGTTCAGTTCAGTCACTCAGTCGTGTCTGACTCTTTGCAACCCCATCTATTGCAGCATGCCAGGCTTCTCTATCACCAGCTCCCGGAGTTTACTCAAACTCATGCCCATTGAGTTGGTGATGCCATCCAACCATCTCATGCTCTGTCATCCCCTTCTCCTCCTGCCCTCAATCCCTCCCAGCATCAGGGTCTTTTCTAAGGAATCAGTTCTTCACATCAGGTAGCCAAAGTATTGGAGTTTCCGCTTCAGCATCAGTCCTTCCAATGAACACCCAGGACTGATTTCCTTTAGGATGGACTGGTAGGATCTCCTTGCAGTCCAAGGGACTCTCAAGAGTCTTCTCCAACACCACAGTTCAAAAGCATCAATTCTTCGGCGCTCAGCCTTCTTCACAGTCCAACTCTCACATCCACACATGACCACTGGAAAAAACAGCCTTGACTAGACAAACCTTTGTTGGCAAAGTAATGTCTCTGCTTTTAACATGCTGTCTAGATTGCTCATAACTTTTCTTCCAAGGAGTAAGCGTCTTTTAATTTCATGGCTGCAATCACCATCTGCAGTGATTTTGGAGCCCCCAAAATAAAGTCTGATAGTTTCTGCTGTTTCCCCATCTATTTCCCATGAAGTGATGGGACCAGATGCTATGATCTTAGTTTTCTGAATGTTATGCTTTAAGCCAGCTTTTTCACTCTCCTCTTTCACTTTCATCAAAAGGCTCTTTAGTTCCTTGCTTTTGCCATAATGGTGGTGTCATCTGTGTGTCTGAGGTTATTGATGTTTCTCCCAGCTATCTTGATTCCAGCTTGTACTTCCTCCAGCTCAGTGTTTCTCATGATACAGTCAGCATATAAATGAACAGTGTAATAATATACAGCCTTGATGCACTCCTTTTAAATTATTTTGTCCTTATTTTATTTTACCTAAACTAAAATCCTTAGCAGGCATATGGATAACTTCTGTTTTTGATTAAAGAAATATTGCTGTGAGTCCCAGGTGCATAAAATATAATACCTCAACTAAGTGGTTTGAAAATAAATACATATAGATAGGCAAATATTATGCATCTAAGAAAAAATAATATAAAAAGACAATTAATAATAAAGAGATTTTCTGATTATTGATTGACTATTTAGAATATAAGTTACATTTAGAAAAACCTAAAAGGTAGTTGAGTACCCAGATATAGTTACTCTTAAGAATTTTTATATTTTCAGTATAAGCCATTAGAAATATTTGTTTGATTAAATACTAAAAACTCTAATCCCCAGTTGCCTAGTCATTATATACTGTATCATTATAGTAGAAAAAAGTAATACTATGATACAATGTGTGACGTTATTCTATATTGGCTTAGGAAAAGTTTTCTTCCCCTGCAAATCTTATCACATTTAGAAGAATATATGATAAAGGAAAGGAATAATTCCAAATTTCTAGGACAAAATTTGGGGTCTGACACTTTTTGAGAATCACCTAAATTTGAATCTCTACTGTTGTTTCCATTATGCATTTAAGACAGAAATGACAGCTTATGCATTTATTTGGTAAAGATTATTCCTTTTTTTTTCTGATAGGTTTGATTTATTTAAAAGCAGGTATTTTCATCTGTAAAATACAGCAGAATATTATTTTACCAATTAAACTTCTTTTCTATTTGTAAGAGGTAGACTCCTGTTTTTGTTTTCAGTTCTTAAGAAAAAAAAATTTTCATTGTTTCATTTACTAACCTGCATGAGCATCTGTCTTAATGAAATGTGGTATTTTTATTAGATTGAATAAGATTTTGAAAAAAATGTATTTAAAAATGTGATAATGGAAACATTATTTCAGTGGAATAGTCTGGTTAAAATATTTTAATATTCATAATTTCTGCCCCTTCTAAAGCTATTTTATTTTTAAACATATTTTTCTTTGGAAGTATCTGTTTAAATATATTAAGGTGATTGAATAATATTAGCTATTTCTTGAAGTTTTCCATGGACAGTCTATAACATTGTTGTAAAAGCTGAAATGATTTTTGAGAAGAAAAATGATTTTCATTCACTTGTTTAATATTTTGGGGGAGTGAGTGAAGGGGAGAAGGGAAAATAGGCAGATACTGTTTAATGAACATATTTTACCAAAGCTAAAAGGTTAATGGCACAGAAGCTGATCTCCAAAGCAATGTTTACTCTCATTTTCACTCTTCTCTTGTGTGATTTAGAAAAAAGCACTTGAGTTTCACAGGAGAAAGAGAGGTGGTTAATGAAGAAGGACAGAGGCCTCGTTCTGTGAAATGAGCAAAGTTTGGTGCTCTGTTCACTTATTTGAGCTCCTAGCAAGTTGCAAGAAAATAGTTATTCTATGTTTTGAGGAACTTCAGCTACCCCAGTGACTTCAGTTTTAAAAAAATCCCTAAAATATTTACATTTCTTTCATTTAAAATGTTTACATTTCTTTATGATGAAAATACTTAAGTTTTACTCTCTTGGCAATTTTGTTATACAGTACAATGTTAACAACTGTGGTTTTCCCAAATTCTCCCTATTTGTACCACCCACCAGCCACTGAAACATCTATTCCGTGCTCTGATTTCGTGCAGTATTTATTATTCCTTGTCTGCCTTTCTGCACTTAGCATAATGTCCTTCAGCTTCACCCATGTTTTGCATTCCAGTCCCCTATAATGAAAAGGACATATTTTTGGGGTGTTAATTCTAGAAAGTCTTGTAGGTCTTCATAGAACCATTCAACTTCAACCTCTTCAGCATTACTGGTTGGAGCATAGACTTGAATTACTGTGATAGTGAATGGTTTGCCTTGGAAATGAATAGAGATTCTTCTGTCATTTCTGAGATTGCATCCAAATACTGCTTTTGGACTCTTTTGTTGACTATGATGACTAGTCCGTTTCTTCTAAGGAGTTCTTACCCACAGTAGTAGATATAATGGTCATCTGAGTTAAACTCACCCATCCTAGTCCATTTTAGTTCACTAATTCCTAAAATGTTGATGTTCACTCTTGCCATCTCCTATTTGACCACTTCCAATTTGCACGCAGCCACCATTTTAGCCATAAGTTTAGTGAACATCAATCTTCTTACATAGATTCAAAAGGAAAAAAAAAAGAAAACATTTTCCTTGTGATGAGAATTCTTAGGATTTAGTAATACTTTCCTAACTCTCACACCTTTCATATAGCACTGTGAAGTCTTTTTATTTTGTTGTACATTATGTTCCTAGTACCTATTCATCTAAAAAATGAAGATGTGCATTTTACTCCTTTCATGCGATTTCCCCTCTCCCTACCTATTGCCTGCAGAAACTAGAAATCTGATCTATTGTTCTGAGCTTCTTTTGAAGTATAATGGGCACAAGATACTATGTTTTCCCTGGTACACAGCAGAGTGATTCAACATTTCTATTCATTTCTAAACGACCATCACGACAACTCTAGTTACCATCTGTCACCATACAGAGATATGTTACTGTTGACTATATTATCCACACTCTAATTCTTATCTTCCTGACTCATTTACTTTGTAACTCAAAGTTTGCACCTCTTAATCTACATCACATACTTGTCACCCTTTTTCTTTTTTGTTCTCTATATCTAGGACTGTTTCTGTTTTGTTATGTTTGTTCGTTTATTTTTTTTTTATATTCCTCATAAAATATAAGTGAAATCATATGCTCTTTATCTTTCTCTCTGGTTCATTTCACGTGGCATTGTACCCTCCGGGTTCATCACTGTTGCAAATGGCAGAGCCCTGTTGGTTTCATGGCTATGTAATATTTGTAATACGGCTGAGCAATATCACTAAGTGTGTGTATACACACTCCCCACATCTTTATCCTTTCATCTTTCAGTGAACTCTTGGATTGCTTACATATCTTTGCGATTGTAAGTAATGTTATGATTTACAAAGGGATGCATACACCTTTCCGAATTAGTGTTTCTGTTTTTTCAGGTATATATCCAGGAGAGGAATTGATTGATTGCATGGAAGTTCTATTTTTAACTTTCCAAGGAAACTCCATGCTGTTTCCCCTAATGGTTGAACCAGTTACCACCGACAGCGTAGCAGAGCTCCTTTTTCCTCACATCTGTGCTAACACGTGGTATGTCTTGTCTTTTGGATAATAGCAGTTCTGACAGGTGTGTAATAATACCTTATTGTGGCTTTGATTTTTATTTCCCTGATGCTTAGTGATGTTGAGTATTTTTTCATGTGTCTGTTGGCCACCTGTATATCTTCTATGGAAAAGTTTCTATTCAGATCCTATGACCATTTTATAATTGGGTTGTTTTTCTTTCTGATGTTACACTGTATGTGTTCACTGTATATTTTAGATACTAACCTTTTACTAGATAAACCATTTGCAAATATCTCTCTTCAGTAAGGACGCAGCATTTTCATTTTGTTGATAATTTCCTTCACTGTGCAAAAGCTTTTAGTTTGATGTAATCTCATTTATTTATTTTTACAGTTGCTTGCCTTGCCTGAGGAGACATACCCAGAAAAATATTGCTGAGATCCGTAACATTGCACCTATGTTTTCTTCTAAGAAGTTTTGTGGTTTCTGGTCTTTCATTTAAGTCATTGGTTCATTTTGATTTGATTTTTAATTATCAATATTTTATATGAACCTGTCCAATCTCTCCAACATCACTTGTTCAGGGGGTAACGTTTCCCGTTTGTATGTTGTTCACTTCCTCATGAGTCAGTTGACCATGTAAGTGTAAGCTCGTTTCTGGGTTCTCTTTTCTGTTTCACTGATCTGTGTGTTTGTTTTTGAGGCAGCACCATATTATTTCAGCTATTGTAGCTTCGTAGTATATTTTGAAATGACGGTACATAAAAAAATCCAGATTTTTTTCTTCTTTTTTTTTTTCTCTCGAGGTTTTTGCCAGTTTGAGTCTTTTGTGTCTCCATACAGATTTTAGAATTGTTAGTTCTAGTTCTGTGCAAAAGTGTCGTTGGTATTTTGATAGGTGTTGAATCTGTAGATTGTCTTGGATGGTATGGTCATTTTAACAGTATGAATTCTTCCCATCCATGAGCGCAATGCATCTTTCCATTTATTTTTGTTGTCTTCAATTTCTTTTATCAGCGTCTTAAAATTTTCTGAGTGCAGATATTTTACCAACTTAGATTTATCCCTAGACTTTATATATTTATCATGTGATTTTAAATAGGATTATCTTCTTAAATTTTCTTTTAAATAATATGTCATTAGTGTATAGAAATGCAAGCCATTTTGTATATTAATTTTGTATCCTGTGATATTACAAATTCACTGGTGAGTTCTAATAATTTTGGGTGGCCTTTTATAATTTTCTAGATAAGATATATCATATATAAATGATGGCAGTTTTACTTCTTCCTTTCCAACCTGCATTCCTTTTTCCTTATCTGATTGCTGTGGCTACAGCTCCTACTACTATGTCGAATGAGGCTGGTGACAGTGAGCCTGCTGCTTGTTCTTACTTTCCAGGAAGGGCTTTGGTTTTCCACTACTAAACGGAATGTTGCGGCGGGCTGGTCATCTATGTCCTCCGTTACGTTGTTTTGTTCCTTTTGTACTCAGTTTGTGGGGCAAATTATTTTTAATACACATTAATCCTAAATTTTGTCAAAAGTTGTTACTACAGCTATTCAGAGGGTCATATAATTTTAATTCTTCCACCTGTTAGTGTGATTTGTCACATTGATTTTGTTTTTCCACTGAACAATACCTGAATCTTTCAGAGTAAATCACATTTTATCATGGTATATGGTCCTTTTAATGTACTGCTGGATTTGAATTGCTAATATTTTATTATGGATAATTGTTTCTCTGTTCGTTAATAATTTGCTCCATAATTTTCTTCTTTCATGGCCACTTTCTCCAGTTGAGAATCTGGGTGATGCTGGACTCATGGGATGAGTTTGGAAGTGATGCTTCCTATACTGTTTTTTGAATAACTTGAGAATGATAGACTTAACTGCTCTTTACACATTTCGTAGACTTCACCAGGGATACAATTTCTTCTGAACTTCTGTTTGTAGGGAGATTTTTTCTTTATTATTTAATTTCATTACAGGTAATTGGCTTGTTCATATTTTCTATTTTTTCCTGATTCAGTGTGGGCAATTGTACATTTCTAGGAATTTGTCCAGTTCTTCTAGGTTGTCCATTTTACTGACATATGATTGCTTGTAATAGTCTCATATAATCCACTTCTGTGGCATCAGTTTTAATTTCTTTTTATTTCATTTGAGCCCTCTTTCTTTTTACTTGATGAGCCTAGCTGATGGTTTATCAGTTGTTGAGTTTTTAAAAAGTTTGCTTTTCATTTCAGTGATATTTTCTATTTTTTTTTTTGGCCTCCATATCAATTATTCCAATTATGATTACTTCCATTCACCTGAGTTGTATGTTCTAGGGGTTCCCTTTTATGAGTTGTGTGAGCCTTTGTTTTGGTGGGAACAGCTACTCCAGAAGTGCCGGAAGGTGTGACTTTGCCTGACCCAGTTGACTACTAGGCCTTGTCTAATGTAGAGACTGCCAGCTGCAAGTAGGAGAAAGCCATGTCCAGGACTAATAATGTAGAAACAGGATTCCAGAAGGGTGATTGCCAGCACCAGTGTCCTGTGGTACACTGAGCTCCCACGTATGGCTGTCACCAGCGTCTTTGTCCCCAGAGTGACTCGAATTTCCCCCTGCCTCTCTCGGAAGCTTTCAAGATCAGCAGGAGTGTCTAACCCAGGCTCTTTCAAATGGTTGCTTCTGTCCTGCATCTCAGAGTGTGTGAGAATTTGTGTGCACCCTTTAAGAGCTGAGTTTCCAACCTCTGGCTCTACTGAATGCAAGTCCCACTGATTTTCTAAGCCAGATATTCTGATGGCTTATCAATATCTTATTTGCAAATCTTTCCCCTCATTCCATAGGTTGTCTTTAATGTTATTAATGATTTTCTTCACTGTGTAGAAGCATTTTAGTTTGATAATATCATTTGTTTATCATTTCTTATGTTGACTTTTCTTCATGTGAAATGCAAAAAAAACAAAAACAAAAACACACACATTACCAAGAAGAAAGTCACAGAACTTGCCCTGCATGTTTCTTTTGAGGGGTTTTATATTTATGGCTTTGGGCTTCCCTTGTGGCTGAGCTGGTAAAGAATCTGCCTGCAACATGGGAGACCTGGGATGGGAAGATCCCCTGGAGAAGAAAAAAGCTACCTACTCCAGTATTCTAACCTGGAGAATTCAATGGACAATATAGTCCATGGGTCACAAAGGGATGAACACGACTGAGTGACTTTCACTATTTATGGCTTTATGTCTTACATTCAGGGGCCTTCCCAGTGGCTCAATTGTTAAAGAATCCACCTGCAATGCGGAAGCTACCAGATACATGGATTTAATCCCTGGGTCAGGAAGATCCCCTGGAGAAGAGCATAACAACCCACTCCAGTATTCTTGTCTGGAGAATCCTATGGACAGAGGACCCTGTCAGGCTACAGTCCATTGGGTTGCTAAGAGCCAGACACGAATGAAGCAATTTAGCAGGCATGCACTCATGTCTTACAATCAAGCCTTTAATCCATATTGAGTTCATTTTCACATGTAAGATAGGCAACCAACTTCGTTATTTGCATGTGGTTATCTAGTTTTCCTAGCACTATTTAATAAGGAGGCTGTCTTTTCCCCATTATATGTTTTTGACTAATTTGTCTAATTGGATACATTTTCATAGGTGTATTTCTAGTCTCTTTACTCTATTTCATTGCTTTATTATACATATCTATTTACTGTCAGTACCATACTGTTTTGCTTATTATTGCTTTGTAGTACAGTTTGAAATCAAGAAATGTGACATCTCCAGCTTTGTTCTTCTTTCTTGGGACTGTTGTGGTATTCAAGGTTCTCCGTAGCTCATATTTATTTCAGAATTAGTTACTCTGTGGAAAATGAGTTTGGAATTTTGGCAGAAATTGTATTTCACCTGCAGATCATTTTGGGTAGTATGGACTTTTAACAGTATTAATTCTTACAAACTCCTGAACATAAGATATTTTTCAATTTGTATGTATTTTCTTCAGTTATGCTCATCAGTATTTTACAGCTTTCAGTGTTTAGATCTTTAGCCTCCTTGATTAAATTTATTGCTAAGTATTTATGTTTTTGAAATGATTATAAATGATATTGCTTTTACAATTTCAGTTTTAGATGGTTTATTGTTAGTGAATAGAGACATAGCTGATATTGTAAGGTGATTTTGTATACTGCAGCTTTACAGAGTTCATTTGTTAGTTCTAACAGGTTTTTGGTGGAGTCTAGTTTTCAATGTAAAAGATTATGTCACATGCAAAAACTTTTGCTTTTTCCTTTCTATTTGGCTGTCTTTTTTATTTTCTTGTCTATATGCTTGACTACATCTTTCACTAATTAAAAGTTGTTAGAGTGGACATCCTTGTCTTGTCTTGAGTTTATAAGAAAAGTGTTTATCTTTTCACTGTTGTATATGCTATTAGCTCTAGTCTTATCATATATGTTCTTTACTACATTGAACTTTGTTCCCTCTATACTCACCCTAAGATTTTTTTTAATCATAAAAGGATATTAAATACTGTCAAAAGTATTTTGTTTCTCATTTAGTCAGATTATATGATTATTTTCTTACATTTTGTTAAAATGGTATGTCACAATTTTGTGGGTTGTGAACCATCTTTGTTTCCCTGAAACAAACTCCATTTGATCATAGTGTATGGTCATTTTAATCCATTGTTTATTTTGCTTGCTAATATCTTGTTGAAGGATTTTGCATCAGTGTCCATCTAGGAGATTGGACTGTAACTGTGTCTTGTATGGTCCTTGGCTGGCTTTAGCGTTACTGTATGTTGGCCTCATGAAACAAGTTTGGAAGTGTTCCCACTTCTATTTCTTCTACTTTTTGGAAATCTGTGAGGAGAATTGATATCAGTTTTTAAAAATATTCAGTAGTATTCACTGGTGAGTCCATCTGATCCTGTGCTTTTCTTTGTTGGGAAGTTTTGTTTACTGATTCAATCTTTCTACTTGTCATTATTCTTTTCAAATTTTCTATTTTTTATCATTCAGTCTCATTAGTTGTACATTTCAAAGAATTCATCCAGTTCTTCTGTGTTATCTAATCTTGAGGCAAGTAATTGTCCATAGTTTTCTTTTAGGAACCTTGGTATTTCTGTAGTTTTATTATAATGTCCTCTTTCATTTAAAATTTTATTAATTTGAGTCTTCTCTTCCCCCACCCCTGGTAAATATAGCTAAAATTTTCCCTATTAGAACTATCTTTTAAGGGAAAACAAAAACAAAACTCATAGGTTTGTTAACCTTTACTGTTGATTTTCTTGTCTCCATTTCATTTCTTTTTGCATTTGATCTTTGTTATTCCCTTCTCGCTTATTCTGGGTCTAGAATCCTCTTTCTAATTTCCTTAAAAAATAATTTTACCTGTGCATTTATCTTGGATGGGCTGGGTCATTGTTGCACCTCTCCAGTCACGGCGTGCGGGCCTCTCCTTGCTGTGACTTCTCTTGTTGCCGAGCACAGGCTCCAGGGTGGTGAAGCTTCCGAGGTTGCGACTCCTGAGCGCTAGAGCACAGGATCAATAGTTGGGGCACACCAGCTCAGTTGCTCCACAGCATGAGGGGTCTTCCAGGATCAGGGATCAAGCCTGTGGCTCCTGCACTGAGCCCAAGGGAAGCCCGTCTTTCTTGCTTTGTAAATAAGCTGTTTATTGTGATCTTTTCTTTTCCTTTCCTCTTAGAATTATTGTATACCTTTGCTGCATAAAATATTTTTTAGTATGTTGAGTTTCTAATTTAATTTGTCTAATAGTAATGCTCAATATTCTCCTAGCTAGGCTTCAGCAATATGTGAACCGTGAACTTCCAAATGTTCAAGCAGGTTTTAGAAAAGGCAGATGAACTAGAGATCAAATTGCCAACATTTGCTGGATCATGGAAAAAGCAAGACAGTTCCAGAAAAACATCTATCTGTGCTTTATTGACTATGCCAAAGCCTTTGACTGTGTGGATCACAATAAACTGTGGAAAATTCTGAGAGAGATGGGAATATCAGATCACCTTACCTGCCTCTTGAGAAACCTATATGCACGCCAGAAAGCAACAGTTAGAACTGGACATGGAACAACAGACTGGTTCCAAATAGAAAAAGGAGTTCATCAGGGCTGTATATTGTCACCCTGCTTATTTATCTTCTGTGCAGAGTACATCATGAGAAATGTTGGGCTGGAAGAAGCACAAGCTGGAATCCAGATTGCTGGGAGAAGTATCAATAACCTCAGATATGCAGATGAAACCACACTTATGGCAAAATGTGAAGAGGAACTAAAAAGCCTCTTGATAAAAGTAAAAGAGGAGAGTGGAAATGTTGGCTTAAAGTTCAACATTCAGACAACTAAGATCATGGCATCTGGTCCCATCACTTCATGGGAAATAGGTGGGATAAGAGTGGAAACAGTGTCAGACTTTATTTTGGGGGCTCCAAAATCACTGCAGATGGTGACTGCAGCCATGAAATTAAAAGACACTTATTCCTTGGAAGAAAAGTTATGACCAAGTGAGATAGCATATTGAAAAGCAGAGACATTACTTTGCCAACAAAGGTCCCTCTAGTCAAGGCTATGGTTTTTCCACTGGTCATGTATGGATATGAAAGCTAGACTGTGAAGAAAGCTGAGAGCCAAAGAATTGATGCTTTTGAACTGCGGTTTTGGAGAAAACTCTTGAGAGTCCCTTGGACTGCAAGGACATCCAACCAGTCCATTCTAAAGGAAATCAGCCCTGGGTGTTCTTTGGAAGGAATGATGCTAAAGCTGAAACTCCAGTACTTTGGCCACCTCATGCGAATAACTGACTCATTGGAAAAGATTCTGACATTGGGAGGGATTGGGGGCAGGAGGAAAAGGGAACACAGAGGATTAGATGGCTGGATGGCATCACCAACTCGATGGACATGAGTTTGAGTGAACTCTGGGAGTTGGTGATGGGCAGGGAGGCCTGGCATGCTGCAATTCATGGGGTTGCAAAGACTCGAACACAACTGAGCGACTGACCTGAACTAAGCTGAACTGAATGGTATTTTTAGATTTTTTTTTTCCTTTGGCCTGTTAGTTGTTCAGGTAACATGCCATTTAACTTACACATTTTGTGAATTTTGTTTCCCTCCTTATATTTGATTTCTGGTTTCATACTATGAACATGTTGGCAGAAATATATCTGATATGATTTCAATGTTTTTAAATTTTCTGACTTATTTTGTGGCCTAATATATCATCCTGCTCCATCTATATTTAAATATTTTTCTTCTGCTGCTGCTCTTGGATGGTATATTTATCTGGTCCAAAGTATGATGACAATTTAGACCAGTATAAACAGGTAGTCTGAACATCAAAAGATTATTGTTGATTAAAGGAAACCAGATAACCCAAGTTAAGGAATTTAGTGGTTTTCTGTGTATGGGAGATGCAAGAGTCTGGCTCACTGAAATCATTCTTTTCATATGTGCCTCCGCTATTTGGGCTAGTGTCCTGTGTTTTCACATCCTGGGCTTCCTTTCCTCAGGGCTCAGGAGGGTGGATGCCCTCTGATGGCTGCTAAAAAGCAGGTATTCTTCTCTTTCCTGAGCTCCTCAGAACTCACCGGCTCCCATTGCTGGGCTTCAGTCACTAATGACTGTGACCTCCTTGTTTACCGATATGGCAGAAGCATTCTGTTTCACAATGTAAATCACTTAATCCCCAATTCGTTAAGGTTAATTTCTGCAGATTTATTTTGTGCCTTGTATTCCCCAGTTTCTTCATTTTCCGTGACTCTCCGTTTCTGTGCATTAGATAAAGCAGCCACCATTCTCAGTCTTGACTGATTGGTATCTTACAGTAAATGGTCCTTGTTAGTTGACCCAGTTCAAACTCCTAGTTGTTTCTCAAATCTTTTGATTTTCCAAGCATCCTTTTCTTAGTAAGTCTTAACAGTTGAACTGTGCCAAGATCCGCTAGTAGCCCAAAGGGGAATGCTGTAGTCAGCACCTAGATGCAGACAGGTCAGAAATTTAATCATTAAGCTTGGAAAATAAGCCCTTTCTAGGGAGAAACTGGAATACAGGAGTGTTGCCTGCTCCTTCAGTGCTAATTCCTGATATTTACCCAGGCAGGTTGCTTTGTATCTGCCAACAACTGCTTCTTTGTTTGATCAGTCCCACAGGACTTGTGAATGTAAGCCTCCTTGCCTTTCATAGCTAGGCGATTTTGAAGTTGGAGCCTTGATTGCCAACTGTAAAGGCTGGGGTACTGTTTCAGGAAAACATATATGCAGAGAAAGCTGATCAGTAACAGAAATAAAGGAAGCTCATTTGAACATTGGCTAATGTGTATTAAGTAAGAGGGGAAACTATAAAACAAAATATGTGGTTCACTTCCACACATGTACAGTAATATGTGATTATTTTCCACGTTTGCAAAATAAAAGCATTAAAGCTTATATATATATATATATATATACAGGAAAATGTGCACTGACTATATGCAGTACTATGCCATTTTGTATGAGGAACTTATCATCCTCAAAGTTTAGTTTCTAAGAGGGTCCTGGAACCAATCCACCATGGATATCTAGAGACCCCTTTCTCATACAGTATTCTTTGGTTATAGCTGCTTGCTCACCTCAGGACAGGTCAGTGAATCCTAGAGTTGAGATGTTGACGCAGGGAATATGACTTTATTGAGAAAGCCAGCTGACCGAGAAGATGGCAGACTGATGTTTCTAAGTTACCATCTTGTCAGGTGTCTGGATGCCACATTCTTTTATAGAACGCAGAGGTGGGGGGTGGCAAAGAACTAAAGTCAAAGGTAGAATAAAGAGGGAGAGGCGGTGAGGAAATGAAGTAAAATGAGCCATCAGTCTTACAAAACATCTCCATCTCTGGGAATGGCCAGTTTTCAGAAGGGACGTTAATCTCTTTTCAAAGGTGAGCAGGGTCAGACTATCTCCCTGAGAACTGAAAAAAGACATATTAGTCCAACAGTCAGGCAGAGGGGCAGGGTCCTCTGAGACAGGCCATTATGTATAATTGTAACAACAGCCACAAAAAGCAAGTCAAAGAAACAGTTCCAGCATGGAGTCAGAATTGGTTCTTCTCTGCAGCATCGTCATCATACTGTGCATTAGATTTCCTAAACTTGTCTTGCATAATGACATTTTTTTGCTCTATGATCAGTATCTCTCCATTTTTTCTACCCCTTAACCCCTAACAACCACCATTCAGTTCTGTGCTTCTGTGAGTTTGACTTATTTAGATTTTACATTTAAGTGAGATAGTGCAGTATTTTTCTGTGTCTGACACATTTCACCTGGCCTAATGATCTCCCAGGCTCCCCAGATGGCGTTAGTGGTAAGGAACCCATCTGCCAATGCAGGAGACATAGAGACATGGGTCTGATCCCTTTGAGAACATCCCCTGGAGGAGGGTATGGCGACCCACTCCAGCATTCTTGCCTGGAGAATCCCCATGGACAGAAGAACCTGGCGGGCTACAGTCCATAGGGTCGCAGAGAGTCAGACACGACTGAAGTGACTTAGCCCTTATGCACAATGTCCTCCCAGTTCCCTCCTGAAACAGTGCTTCCCAATCTCTGTTGCATTAGCACACGGACATGAAAAACAATACATTTGTTGCACACTCACTAAACTGGAGGGAACATGAGGCCATGTATATAGGGCATAGTACAAAATATATTATAGTATGAAATTATTACTAAATTATTGCATATTCAAAAGTAAAATTGAGGAATATTTAAAATATGTTGTAATGAATTTGTATAAAGCTTTCAAATAAAATATTCTAAAGAGGGAAAAAGGGGTTAGGGCTCTAGATGTGTGGACAAGCTTTTCCCAGGGAGACCCTAGTGGCTTGGCTTCATTGTCATGTGAGCCAAAGAGAGAAGGCAGAGGGAGGATGCTAGAGTCAGCCTTCGGAAGCCAGACCCTCAGCCACAGTTTATAAAGCATTCCGTCAAACCCCTTTCGGGGGAAAAAGAAGGGAGGGGGGAGTGGCCACTTGTGTCTGCTCCTTCTGGCCTAAGCACAAGTAGGAATTGGCGTGGTGAGTAGTTGCTGCTGCTGCTGCTGCTGCTAAATCACTTCAGTCGTGTTTGACTCTGTGCGACCCCATCAAGGGCAGCCCACCAGGCTCCCCGGTCCCTGGGATTCTCCCAGCAAGAACACTGGAGTGGGTTGCCATTTCCTTCTCCAATGCATGAAAATGAAAAGTGAGTGAAGTTGCTCAGTCATGTCTGACTCTTAGCAACCCCATGGGCTGCAGCCTTCCAGGCTCCTCCATCCATAGGATTTTCCAGGCAAGAGTACTGGAGTGGGGTGCCATTGCCTTCTCCGTAGTGAGTACTTGCATGCCCATTAAAAGCTGCTTCTGTCGGGCTCAGAGTATAAGCCCTGTTGGCTTTTAGACCTGATGGTTTGGGAGCCCATTTCTTAGGTGGATTCCTAAAAGTTCAGGTACTGGATGTGTGGTCCAAACCCTTCAGTCCTCTGAGGTCAGCTGGGCGTTATGGCTCCCCTCCTGATTTAATGGTGTTGTGCCAGGGTTAAGGTTTATGGCAAGAGTGTGTTTCAGCCTTTCCCACCCATTTCAGTGTGGATATTTTCTCTCTTGCTCAGAGGCAGGGAGGCACTCAGCTTTTTCTGGGCTTTCTCTCAGAAGGAACTGCTCTGTCTGTAGCTGCATATCCATGGGAAGAGGAAGTTCAGTAGATTCAGTATATCCATTTGGTATATCCACATTCAGCATATCCGTGGGAAGAGGAAGTTCAGTAGCCTCCTTTGTATCGTCTGGTCCTGACATCAGAATCCTTACTTGCTTATTGCTTGACATCTGTTAGTTGTCATGGAACGTTTATAACTAAGCCTGCTTCCATATATTCATGGAGTGACTAACCACTTACAGCACATAGTGTATGCAGCCAACTCTGTTGGGCAATGGAGACTGGGAAATACTAAAACAAGGTCCTGGGCCTGAAGTGATTGTTAGGATCTAAAATACATCGGCTTGCAATGCGTTATAGTTAATGCTGCAGTAGAAGAATGCCTTCTAAGCGGGCACAAAGATGATCTCCTTAACCGTGAGGAGGTATAGGAGATACTGCAGAAGTCTGTATGGAGAAAAGGACATCTGGCCTTACTTGGGAAATGCATTCAGCAAACGCTAAGGAATTATAGACAACATAGGACACATCATAGAATGGAGAAAAGGATGGAGCACACAGAGAACAGAAATCTGTCAAGACTGGAGCATTCCCTGTGTGTTGGAGGGTGAAGGGGAACGGACAGACAAGGGAGGGGTCCTATTGACCTCTGTGTTGTCCTGAAGCGTCCTTCAGCCCCTTAGCACACAGGCGATGTGGGATTATGAAAGTCCTCTAACACTGGCAATGCCAGCCTTTCCTAGCCCCAGTTCAGTAAAAGCAGCAGGCCTTCCTGATTGCCAAATCAGTTCACAGGTGCTGCCATGAGAGCGGGTTCACTTTTCTCCCTGTCTCCTCTTTTTAAGAGTCAGTCCTTGTTGAAATAACAGGAAATAGAGGAGGCAAAACTAGCTCTATTTTTCTCAGTTACTTACACTGAGCTAGCACAGGGTAAGTGGCAGAAACAAGCCTGGAGTCCGCATACCTCCTCAAATATGCACGCTTCAATGTACATTTCTATAGGACAGCAAATGACTATCTCTTTTGATTACACTCACGTTCCCATATAATGTTTCTCACTCATAAAATAATCTTTAAATCAGATTCAGGCATACAGATATGTTAGTGAGAATAGTCATTTTAGGGAAGGCAAAACTCTTCATGTAAATCGAGGAAATAGACCAGTTGCTACTCATGATTGTGGTTTACATGAAAAGGAATGGTTGAAGACAGATAGGACCAGGCATCAGCTTGGGAACCATATAGATAAAGGTCAAGGAAAAAAAAATGATGAAGGGACGTGTAAGAAAGAGAAAGACACTAGGTTCCTCAGACACAGGTAGACTAGGAAAAGAATATCTATGAAGCTTGGTGTTGGATGTTAATATTTTACCATTTTTGAACATTTACTTAATATTTTAAATATTAATATTTTCTGAATAAGCAGTCATTTATCCCCTACATGGAAAATTTAGATAGTAAATTATAGCAGCATAAAAATCATCTTACCATCCACAGAAAACCTTGTGGATATTTTATAAATTTAAATCTTCTCTCTAATCCTCTATTTTAAAGCTCTTTTCTATATTTGATATTTTTAAAAAAGTAAACCCTGTACATTTTATGAGAGCAGGTCTGTCTTTTTCCAGTTCCTGCCTATCCAGTGTTATTGTCTAAAGCCATGGTAGAGACCCTTGGCTGAACTCTGAGAAAGAAAGTTCTGGAACGTTCACATAATCACTGATGAGGATGCATTTCTGTATATCTGAAGCAGTGGACCAGGATGTACCAGGCTCGGACCATTGTTGAAAATATACATTAAGATTCATGATAGGCAACCGGTACCTGGTTTGGTGTTCACATGTAGCTGTGTTCTCAGGCCTCTTTTAAAAACTCTGCACTCTTAAGAGCCAAGGGGGCTTCTCCAGTGGAATGATTTACAACTGGAGGGAAAATGAATCCATGTGAACGATGTGAAGAAAAAGCTTGTGCCTACCCTCTCAAACCTTCAACTAATGTGTGCGTATTATGAACCGAATCATGTCCCTCACAATTTATATGTTAAAGTCCTAACCCTCAGTACCCTAGAATGTGGCTGCATTGAATATGTGTGTGTGTGTGTGTGTCAGTTGCCCAGTCGTGTCCAACTCTTTGTGACCCCCTAGACTGTAGCCCACCAGGCTCCTCTGTTCATGAAATGCTCCAGACAAGCCTTTAAAGGTGTAACTAACATTAATTAAGGTTATGGGAATGAATCCTAAACCGGCAAAGCCAATGTAAGGACATAAGAAGTAAAACGGACATCAGGGATGTGTGCACACAGGAAAAATAGCTCCACGAAGGCATCTGGAGAATATAGCCACTGACAAGGCAATGAAAGAGACTAGGAAAAACACATTTTGGCTGCACTTTGATCTTGAACTTCTTACTTCCAGAGCTGTGAGAAAATAAATTTCTATTGTTTAAGTCACCTAGTTTACAGCATTTTGTTACGGCAGTCATAGCAAGGTCATACAATATTATTCTCGCTCCTGCTTCACTGTATCCTCTGTAATGAACTTTTCATAAACTGTTCAGTTGTCTGAGTCATTCAAGTGAGTCAGTTTAACTAATGGGAGTCATGGGGTCCTGAACAGTATATTTTTCACTTTTTTTTGTTTTAAACCATTTGGTAATTTATGTATCAATATATTTTCATTACCTTCCATCATGTGCCTAAGACAAAGTACATTTAGCCCTTTTTCTGTTTGTGAAATGTAAAATTTTATCCAATATTTTACTATGATAAAGGACAAACTGATAAAGAGTGTTAAAATGTTACTATCATTTCACACCTCTCATTGTTTTCCTAAGATATGGTTCTAGATGTATTTTTACTGTGGATCAAAGAATACACATATATTAAGGATCTTGGAACACAGAGATTCTTGTCTATTGTTAATTAACAGGTGCATTAGTAACGAACGGGCTTCCCTTGTGTCTCAGCTGGTGAGGGACCTGGGTTCCATCCCTGAGTTAGGAAGATACCCTGGAGAAGGGAAAGGCTACCCACTGCAGTTCTCTGGCGAGAAGAATTCCATGGACCGGGTAGTCCATGGGGTAGCAAAAAGTCAGACACGACTGAGCAACTTTCACTTTCACTTTTAGTAATAAATGATCGTATTATCTTCGGTAGCACTGGCTACAGAACGTTCAGTTAGCACCAGCTGCTAAACAGACTGGACCCTTATTTTTGAACCAGCACTAGTGAGTATACAGTAGTACCAATTTTTCAATAATCTAATGTTTGTTCATTGATTCATCATATTTTTCTATCATTTTTCTTTGGTTTCATTTAAAAATCTTTCATTTTGCTTTTAAGCTAAAATATGTATATTTTATTGGAAAATAATGTTTTAAATACATATATATGTTACAGTTTTGCTAATTTCTCTTCCATAAATTTGCATTGCCAGGTATTGAACATACAGTTTTTTTCCTTAATGTCCTTTTGCCTCAACTCCTTCCTTAGTTTCCAGTGTGACTATTTTTCTCTTGATGAAACATCAGATTAGACTGATGGAGTGGGAAAACTGGATGCCTTCTTTGTTGTTCCTTGATTTTAAATTCCACTTAATAAATCTGAAGCTTTTCAAAATTCCTCTGCATCTATGAATCACATTATGTTGTAGGCATATGCTTTTCTCCAATCTTTTGCTTTCTAGGAACTCTCAATTCATATTTATCAATTTACAGATAAATATACTCTATTCTTTATAAATACTAAGATCAACTTTACTCAGTAGATAGGTAAATGAATATATATATAGATATACATTGAGACTTGGACAAAAGACAGCAGAAGATTTGTGTAATATGTGGTGGAAATAATCTTTAATTAAATATTTAGCTCCCTTTTTAGGTTCTGTGTTTACATAATGAGACATTCCTTATATATATAAAATATTCCTGATTTTTAACAGAAAGCACACATGGAAAAGTTTGTCACTTTTTAAAAATCAACATCCTTATAATTAAAAATTATTAAAAAGAAAATGAGTAGAAACAAGGAAACATTTATTATTTTAGTTGATTACAGCTTTGTAACTAAACTCATTAAAATGTTTCTTTCCCACTTTTAATTTACGATTGTTTATGAATCTAGATTTAGTGAGCCTTTGTTGTATATAAAATGTACCATGTGTTTCTCCTGTAATGAGAAGCTTCTATGTAAATATTTTAAAATACAAAATCCCATCTTCAGAGTACTGTCAAGATCATTTGACCTGGATACTACAAGTGGTTAAATGAAAGCCTCAGTTTTTTAGGCAGAATAATAAATATAATGAAACCAAAAATATAAACATTATAGTACAACAGTTAATATTGTTAGGTCATGGATATGTGTCTTCAAATCGTTCTGTGGGTATGTGAAAAAGGAAAATCAATTTTTAAAAATGAATCAAAACAACCAAATTAAAAATATCAGAAATGAATTCTTTGCTTCCATTAAATTAATTCTCTTCTTTTTTTTAATCTGCATAGTGAATAGAAAATAGAAACTTAGTTCCTATTACACATTTAAATCTTAAGCTTTATGGCAAAATTTATAAAAATTTATTTTAAAAATCTATTTTTTTAGGATTCAGTCTTACTTTATTGAGAATTACTAACACTGAATTACTAAAGTGAAGCCAATAATAAAAGTCCATCTAAATTAGAAGAATAGAGAAGGAAAGGGTGGGATGGTTTGGGAGAATGGCATTGAAACATGTATACTATCTTGTAAGAAACGAAGCGCCAGTCTATGTTCAATGCAGGATACAAGATGCATGGGGCTGGTGCACAGGATAATTCAGGGAGATGATGTGGGGTGGGAGGTGGGAGGGGGCTTTGGCATTGGGAGATTGTGTTCACCTGTGGCTGATTCATGTCAATGTATGGCAAAACAAATACAGTATTGTAATTAAAATAATAATAAATAAATAATTAAAAATTAAATAAATTAGAAGAATAATAAATCAAAGAAAATCATTATTTATTTCTAAAACTTAGATTTTGATATTTTTGAGTTTTGGATGACTAGTCAACTTATGAAATATTGTTATTTTTCTTTTACCCTTTCTGGTCATATATCTAAACTGTAGCATTTTCTACATTTTGCCATGATAGGTGTTTAACGGACCAAGAATATTTTAAGGGTATTGTAGAAGGATATTGTAGAAGGATGTTTTATTTTCTGTATATAAGAGCAAATGCTTTAATAAAAGGGCAGGCTCTTATACTTTCAGCTAAAAGTTATTTAGATTACTTAAATAACTTCTGAATTTAAAGTAAACTCTGTGTGGTGGTAGTAAATTTGATTTTTCTCGATTATTCTTCCTATGAATTTATTAAATAATTATTTTCCATGATATTTGAAGCAGTCCTTTAGATCCTGAATATAAAAAGGAGAGCTAAAGACACAATCTTCAAACTCGGAGGAATGTCGTTGCCGGTGAAGGTTGAGTCACTGCCTTCTTCATGTATATTTGTCAACTCCCACTTATGAGCCCTGTTTTTATCTTTCTCTCTCTCAGTTTTATTCACATAAATATCCTAGTTGGCACAATTTCATAAAAGAATCCAGAACTAGTTTTTAAAAGAAATGTAGGCAACGTTTGCAATGAAAAGTATAATTACATAACTCTGAAACCATTTATATTGATTATACTGGTCCATTATTAATCAACCAATTGCTGTTTATTGGCGCCTTATATCTTTGAGAGAGAAAATCTTTGCAACATTAATGAGTTTAAGGAGTTGAACTTTTGGCATTTTGCCTACAGTTGAGTAAGCATCAGTGGTTGTGATCATGATCATTTTACACTTTTAAGAAAAGTTAAGTCAGAACAAATTTTCACATCTTTTTGCTCAGGGAAATATTTGGCAAACGATGAGAAGAATGTACGAATGGGAAACCAGGTGTAAAGCTGAATACTTCAGAAGACCAGGTCATCAGAGCCAACATGAAACTGAAAGAAGGAAGATGCAGTAACTTAATTTCCTTGGAGAAAATAGCCGCCTGCTGCTGTTCCTGTGTTTGTGCCCCTAAACATATGTATCAGTTACACAAACTCACTGAGTGACGTTATCCAGTGATCACTTTTCAAGACTGTGGGGAAAACTGGCAGCATGTGTCCATGTGTATCTGTGCACTCTTGATGTGAGGGTATCAGAGATGTCTGGATATGTATTTGAACTCAGTGCACTTATATGAGTTAGATGCTTTTCTACCATAAGTTGCAAATGGAGTCTCACAACTCTCCCTGAAGAGCCGGCTCCTGCGTCTACCGAGGAAGGGTCAGGTGGATGCACCAGGTGGGGCCCTCGGCTTTGGGGAGGTGGCTCTGGAAGCCCAGGCCTGCAGCTCCCAGCCAGGAAGCCTTGAGCTCAGGCCTGCTTTGTCAAGATGCATGCTCTCTCCCCGGGAGAGCCTCCTCCTGCAGTGCTCTTCTGGTCTGCCCATGGGAGCCCTCAGGCTGGTCCCCCAACAGAGCAGGGGTCGAGTGCCTGCTCCCGGGTGGCCTTGTAGCCGTGTGCAGAGCTGGCTGGCCCAGGTATGTGTCTGCTTCTGTAGCCAGGAATGTTGTGAGCAGGAGTCTGCTTTGGAAACAGCTCTGTGGTTTCAGAGGACTTCCCAGATGGTGATAGTGTTAAAGAGTTTACCTGCCAATGCAGGAGACATGAGCAACATGGTTTGATTCCTGGGTCAGGAAGATCCCCTGGAGAAGGAAATGGGGACTTCCCTGGTGGCTCAGATGGAAAAGAATCCGCCTGCAATGCAGGAGACGTGGGTTCAATCCCTGGGTCAGGAAGATTCCCTGGAAAAGAAAATGGCAACCCACTCCAGTTTTCTTGCCTGGGAAATCCCATGGAAGAGGAACCTGGCGGGGTATAGTTCCTGGGGTCGTAAAGAGTCAGACATGACTAAGCAACACCCCAAGTGATATTTTTCTGTCGGTTGTTGTACCACCACATTTGTAAAAATCTGTTAGGGCTCTCCAGAGAAAAAGAGACAAGGAGACCTGTGGGGCTGTGTGTATTGTTTATATGCATGTGTATATACACATGTATGCAATTGGCTTATATGTTGTGGGGGTTGGCAAGTCCAAAATTTTCAGAGCCAGCTGGTGGGCTAGAAATCCAGGGGAGAGTTGATATTGTAGCTCAGTCTCAAGGCAGAATTCTTTCTTTTTCAGAAGAGGTCAGTTTTTTTGTTCTGTTAAAGTCATCAACTGATTGAATGAGGTCCACCCATATGGAAGATGATCTGCTTTACTCATAGTACTGATTTAAATGTTAATATCATCTAAAAAGTATCTTCAGAGTGACATTTAGACTGGCCAAGTTGACACACAGACACACTCACGGGTGCTGAGCAATCTCCTAACTTCTGGTTTTCCAATGCAAAGGGAGGAATGAAAAACCATTTTGATGAAGTGATTTTATTCTTCCTGTAAATTTTCTTTGACACCGCGTTAAGTACGTTTGCTAGGAGAGAGAATGAGTCACAAGTATCTTTAGTTAGAATATTTGTAGGAAAATATTTGCAATAATGAAACAAACACAAAAATACACAGTTCATTTTTTTCTTCATGGATTTATTACCAAGAATTCAGCATTTACTCATAACCCAGAAAGATGCTAGTCAAAATTCCCATTTATAGAAGGTATTTCCCAGTCTATTCTCGAAGATGCCACATAACCAGATATAACTTACATGGCTTTGCCTAATTATTAATACTAAAATATCCGTTGGGCCTAGAATGGTGTGGCAAATGGTAAGAACTTTTACTTTAAGAACCAAAGTAGGAATTAATCAAAGAATAAAGAAATGAATGCAGCACTGTTCAAGCCTGCATTCTTGTTCTGAGTTCCAACAATGTTATATAATTATTGAAATTCAATCTGCTGCCCATCATTTTCTCTTATATTTTCAAGTTTTATATTCATTGCTATACCATTTCTGTCTACTTAAAGTATACCCTACTTGATTAATTTTCTCCAAATCCTTGTTACTTTTATTCTATTTTCCCAGGTAAGAAAAATGAACCTTTCCTGATGTTTTTCAAGTAAAACCTACTGCCTCCGTTGATTCTAAAATGCACTTTATACAAATGGCAACAAGTGGAGTAGTTAAGCAAAAACATGGGATTCTTCTTTAAGTATATGGCAGATATTTTAGGAGCTTTCAAATGCTCAATTACTGCGTTGTTAACTGTGAATTGCGGCCAGAGAAAACAGGAATGTGACCAAACATCTAGTCTGATGAAAGCTATTTCTATTCATTAAGAAATCCTCTGAAATGTTTTTCCCCACGACCAGGTACTCCTGACAGTACGGCTAACAAATTGCATATTCCTCACCATTTATTTTCATGAACTTAATTGACCATTTTAGGAAAGAAATGGCCCTTTATGATAACAACAAGATAAAAGCTGGTAATTGACTGAAATGCTGGAGCACAGCTAGCTAAAACCACTTTCCACTAATGGAGACCTGAACGAAAGCCCTGAAAGTTTCAGCCAATTGCAGAGAAGGTCACAAGATTTTTTTAATTCTTCTTTTGAAACTTGCAAGAAGAAAAAGAAAAAAGTTTTGATGATGCATCAACTTGAAAAAGGTATGAGAGGGAAAAGATTACATCAAAAATTGTTTTGTAGAGCAACTGATTATCTTTCACCATGCATGATGTATTATGGAAAATTGATATTATTTTAAAAGCTTTTTTTCCCCAGTATTATTAGGCTGTCAACACAAGGTTATTTCATGTGAATAAGACTAAGAGGATCTATTAGTATTTCCAGAAGTCGATATCAAAAATAATCCATGAAATACAGCACTGATAATCTAAGTCAAATAATCATGGATTTTTTTTTTTAAACAGAAGGTCTTATAGACAATTATTAAAGATTTTATATTTTTGTCCAAAAATAATTTAAGGTAAATTTTAATTTATCTATATAAACTAATTTTAAAATACAAAAATTGCCATACTTGTCATTACTTTACATTATTTAATTTATAGTAATATATTTATATCTAAACATATTATGGCTAACATAGTCCTTCACTAAGAATAATATATATTTAATAATTTATAGCTATTGTTCTATTATCTGTTAGTCATTTAGCAAAGATCTGTTACTATTTTCATAAATTGAGAGAGTATCCAAATCATTAGAATCCTGCTACAAAATCACTCAAAGGTACACATTAATTCATACTTTAACTAATTATTTTAAGTGGAATTGATAATAAGAAATTATAACATTTGTTTTGCTATCTTTTATTTTTAACAATTTTTGAATAAAGATATGTTGCTTTATTAACAACAAAACATTTTTAAACGTATATAACTGTGGAGAAAATTCTAGAAAAAGGTGCAGCTTTTTAAATATGCCTGGTGATTTTATGAATCCTTAAAATTGTAGATAAAACACTGTATTTTGTAGCTAATTGGATATTCCTTCTCTAAACCCTGAGGGTATAATTCATATCCCAAGAAAAGCAGAAAACTGAATATTTTATCATCTATGAACTTATTTTCCTTTCTACTTTAGCAAATTAGACTAAAAATCTACATCCAATAAAACATGCACTTTGCTTTATTCTTTTAAAAATAGATCACTACAAAGACACAGACTTTCTCCTTTCTTGAACTTTGTCATTTTCCTGTTAATTGTACAATCCATTGGAATTTTTACCAATCTAAGGCAATTTTACAGCACATTGTACTACTGACCATATAATTTTGGTAGTTTATCCTCTTCTGGAAGTTGGAAATTGTCATATTGTTACCCAGTTTCAGTGAGCTTTTCTTTATTGTAGACACAATAAAGAATGAATTGTTGCTGTGGTCCAGTCACGCGGTTGTGTTGGACCCTTTGTGACCCTATGGACTACAGCACACCATACTTCCTTGTCCTACACTATCTCCCAGAGTTTGCTCAAATTCATGTCCATTGAGTTGGTGATGCTATCTTACCACCTCATCCTCTACTGTCCCCTACTCCTTTTGCCTTCAATCTTTCTTAGCATCAGAGACTTTTCCAATGAATTGGTTCTCATCAGGTAGCCAAAGTATTGTAGCTTCAACCTCAGCATCAGTCCTTCCAATGAATATTCAGGGATGATTTCTATTAGGACAGACTGGTTGGATCTCCTTGCAGTCCAAAGGACTCGCAGGAGTCTGCTCCAACACCACAGTTCAGAAGCATCAATTCTTTGACACACAGCCTTCTTTATGGTCCAATTCTCATATCCGTACATGAGTACTAAAAAAACCATAACTTTGATGCTCTGGACTTTTGTTGGCAAAGTGATGTCTCTGCTTTTTAATACACTGTCTAGGTTGGTCATAGTTTTTCTTCTAAGGAGCAAGCGTATTTTAACTTCATGGCTGCAATTACATCTGCACTGAGTTTGGAACCCAAGAGAATAAAATCTGTCACTAATGCATATGTGCCCTTAAGTCCAGATAATTTTTTTTTTTGTCTTTCCTTTTGAGGAGCTTATTGGCTTTGTGTTTCAACTATTATCTTAAAGGAAATGAGTCTCCTTTTCCACCACAGGCCTCCTGAGTTTTATTTCAATTGTCTACTGAAAAACCCTACAAAAAACTCCACAGCATTTTTATTTTCACAAGTAGTCTACAAAACTAATTTCTTATTTTCCCTTTCAAAACCAATCCATGATTCTATTAATCATCCGTGAAATATGATTTATCTCAATTTTGAGCCCCAATATTTTTAGTCACTTAAAATAAATCTCATCAGTAAAATGCCACATACCCCTTTTGAATATTAGTCTTATTTGACAAATATTAGTTCCACCTCACACCTTCTAGTCTTTTGTTTCATATTTTCTCCAGTGAGGAAACTGAGCTTGAGAAAGTAAAGCCCATTTAAAATCATTATATTTATTTTCTAATGTATTATATATATTATCAGTGATAAATGTAAAATTTGATAGGGTAAGTATTAAGATGTCTTAAATACATCTGTGTAAATATAATAAAATTAATGAGACTATGGAAATAGTAAGATTATGATATAAAAGCATGAACTAGGTGAACAACAACATAAGAAAGAAGAAATGCATTTAAAGAACATTAAGAAGACTGCATTAGGAGAGTTATTTAATTGAATTTATCTAAGTGCCTCATAAGTTAAGTATCTGCAGTTTTCTTACTTTCTGACTAGAATCACCTGATCTTTTGAAATATTCGACTTTGTGCTCTCATTTACACGCTCTCCCCATCAGCTGTCAAAATAATTTTAAAGTTTGATGAGATACGTAAAACCCCTGTGGCAAATTCCACAGGAAGATAATTCTTTTGAGTATTCACTAGAAGACTTACGTAGAGAGCTTGTCCAATTACATGACTCACAGGGTGAGGGAAGAGGAAATATTTTCCTCTAACGAAAAACTTATTCTAAGGAATCTTAGAAAGTCAGTGCTGTGTGAGTGAATGGGTAATGCATTCTTCTTAACATCTTTGTACACTCCTCAAGCGATGCTTTATTAAGACAGCATTGCTTTCCTCAGCAAGGCCTCTCTCACAGGTTAGGGGTGAGCTGCATTTAAGGCAATGTCTCTACAGTAATCTCCTACACTCTCCCACAGTGAATGCTGCTCTCAAGGCTATGACTTTATTTAGCTTGCAATCATTTGTGTAAATGGATGCTTTCTTACATTACTTCAAATTCCTAGAGAGTATAAGCTAATTTTAGAACTTTCTGATTTAAGTATATGAGCATGTTCAGAGACTCAACCAGAAGAATTTTAGTATAATCATGTCTGTGGTTTTAAGTTTTTCTCATTGACTGTTTCCAGCAAGTGAATCCTGATATCAAGACATTTTTGAAAGTTATTAAGTTTACATTGACCATCAGGTAATGTTATGATGATTATATTAGCTTTCTAAGGTTGCTATCCCAAAACAGACTGGTAGTTTAAAAGACATTATGTAGTTTCAATGCCTAGAAAAGTCCAAGAGCGAGGAGCTGGCAGATCTGGCTTCTGCTAAGGTCCCCCTCCCTGCTCAGCTTGCAGATGGTTAAGTCCTTGTGGAGTCCTCACACGATCTTTCCTCTTTTGGTTCATATCCCTAGTGCCTCTATTTATGTATGTCAAAGTCTCCTCTTAGAAGAGCACCAGGTTGAAATAGAGCTCATCTTAGTAGTCTTATTTATTAACTGTTTCTTTAAAGGACATTTCTCCAAAACGGTTACATTCTGAGGTACTGGGGATTAAGGTATCAACTTAATTCCTTTGGAGGGGGTGTTTAGTTCACAGTACTTGGATCTGGGGGGATATATTTAGCCCAGAGGACTCTGGAGTCTTGACTCCCAGAATTTATAGCCTCCTCACATGCCAGTTACATCTACCCTCACTCTAACAACTCATAAGTCTTAATTCAGCATCAGCTCCAAGTTCTAAATCTCATCTAAATCAAAGTGTAGTTGAGATTTGAGATGGGATTCACTCTGAGGCTTCCCTGGTAGCTCAGCAGGAAAAGAGTCTGCCTGCAATACAGGAGACCCCAGTTTGACTCCTGGGTCAGGAAGATCCCCTGGAAAAGTGAACAGCTACCCACCCCCCTGGCCTGGGGATTCCCATGGACTCTATAGTCCAGAGGTCGCAAAGAGTCGGACATGACTGAGCATCCATTACTTTCACCCTGAGGAAAGTGTCTCTCTCAGTTGCTGTTCAGGCACCTAGCTGTGTCGACCCTCCTCAGCCCCATGGATGCCAGCACGCCAGGCATCCCTGCTCCCCACCGTCTCCTGGAGTTTCCCCATGTTCATGTCCGTTGCATTGGTAATGCAATCCCAACATCTCATCCTCTGTCATCCCCTTCTTCTGCCTTCAATCTTTTCCAGCATCAGTGTCTCTCCTAGTGAATCGACCCTTCGCATCAGGTGGCCAAAGTATTGGAGCTTAGCCTCAGTCCTTCCAAAGAAGATTCGGGTTGATTTCCTTTAGGATGGACTGGTGTGATCTCTTTGCTGTCCAAGGGACTCTAAGGAGTCTTCTCAGCACCACTGTTTGAAAGCATTGATTCTGCATTAATTCCTCTCTCAGTTGTGAACCTGTAAAACCAGGCAAGTTACCTGTTTCCAAAATAAGCGGTAGGAAGGGCTTAAGACAGACATTCCCTTTCCAAAAAGGATAAACTGGAAAGAGTAAAAGGGTCACGGGAACCAAACAAGCGTAAATCCTAGTAAGGCAAGTTCCATGCACTTTTGATGATTGAGAATTATCAGCCACCAGAATGGTGCCCCCACTTCTAGGCCCACTGGAGCAGCAGCCTGCTGAAACAAAGGAGGTGGCCCCACCCTCAGGACCTCAGGAGTTCAGCCTTGAGTTGGACCTACACCTTCTGGTTCTGTGGCGGCAATAGCAGGCTTGCTAATACAAATCACTTTAGGGTGATTCTTCATTTTCTTGGATAGCACTACAGTCTCAGACCATAGAATCTCAGAAGTCCAGCAAACTTCCTTCATTTTGCCTTGTATTTGTCCCCTTTCATCCGAGCCTGCAGTGTTTCCTCTGGTTCTGGTATAATCCCATCTCTGTTCTTGATTTCTGCTAAGATAACTAATTAAATCCATGATTTCTCTATTAAATGATTGTGTAGCCACCCCCCTTGGAATTCTTGCCAGAACAGTTTCTCATTTTTTGCAATATGGATAGGTTGAGAATTTCCCAAAGTTTTCAGTTCTGGTTCCCTTTCATTTAAGGTTTTTTGTCTCCTCCTGCCTTGAATTTATATTTCTCCTCTCAAATTTTACTATTAATATAAGCAGTAAGGAGAAATCAGACAGAACTTTCAACACATTCTAAATTCTTCTCATTGTTAAAATTTCACATGGCTAACTATCCAAGATCTCTTACAAATTCTACCTTTCACAAAACACTAGAACATGATTCAAATTTTTTGTCACTTTATAACAAAGCTCACCTTCTATCCAGTGTGAAAGAACATATTCCTCACTTCCATCTGAGACCTCACTACACTTTTAATATCCACATTTCTACTAACAGCTTTTCCAAGTTTTTTTCTAATATGCACCTCAAAACACTTCCTACCTCCTACCCATTCTCCACTTCCACATAGTTTGGTATTCATTACAGCAGCACCCATCTTTCTCATCTGTATTAGCCCTAATCAGTCCAGAACTGTATCAGTCAAACCAAATCATTATTAGTCTTCCAGAAAACAGAACAGGATGTGTGTGAGCACGTGAAAGACATTTATTTGAGGAACTGGCTCATAAGACTGTGTAAGTTTAAGAAATCCAAAATCTGTGGGGTAGGTTGGCAAGCTGGAGACCCAAGGAATAGCTGTAGTTGAGTCTAAAGGTAGTCTCCAGGCAGAATTCCTTCTTTCTCAAGTTAGGTCCGTCTTTGTGCTATTAAGGCCTTCAGTTGGTTGGATGAGGCCCACCTACAACATGGAGGGTAATCTACTTTACCTATTTAAATGGTACTCTCATCCCCCTAATCACCCTTATAGAAACATCCATCTCCAGTGATGTTTGACCACATATTTGGGCAACAATACTCAGTCGTGTTGACATAAAATTATCTATCTCAGTTTTGCTGCTTTTTAGCCTGTAATACTCATTTGATGGTATCTAGAAATAAATTTACATTTGCTTCAGAAATATATTGAATTGATGTCTTTAAATTTTCTTAATTATTAAAAGCCTGCACATAGAATTGGCTTCCAATATATATGTAGAGCCATCGTTATAAACCATATATTGTGAAATCCAACTGAATTTGTCCCAGTTTGATTAGTTAATCATTTCTGCTTTCATTTCATTATTCTCCACCCTGTGCTATATCAAACCCTGCATGGAGAGATCATTAAGTATTGCTATTTTTATGATTAGTCACTTGCTACTTTTATGATTAGTCTGGAATTTTACTTAACTAATTTGGCTATAATCCATCTAAATAATAAAATAAACTGGCCACCACAGTTCTGACCAATTCTGATTTCTTCTTTTTGTATTATTAAACATTACATTTATAGAGTTTGCATCTACAGATAGATCATATATAGTTGTTTTTTTTTTTTAATTTCAGCAGTTATCTACTACACAAGTATCTAAAAGCACATGCAAACTATGAGAGGTCTCATTTGTATCCAGATAATGCTATGTAGCATTTATTGATTAGTGTGGAAACAAACAGTTATTGTATTTGATTGTGTGAGACACCAACAAAAAGCTGACTCAAGTTCAACAGGCCTAAAAAAGAAGTCTAAAGTTATTCATGAACTATATAGATAATGCTATTTCACATAATTTGAATTCTTGCTTACAAGGAAATAAGACAACAAAACAATATTTTGGTGATTTCAGATTCCTAAAGTGTCATACCATCAAGATCTGCATATGTGTGTACTGAATATAAATAGCATGCCTGTACTTTATATTGTTTCATAATGTTAAACTGTCAAATGATGCTGATGTACCTCTAGATAAAACCTGTCAGAATATGTGAGCATATGTAATCAAATCATTCTAGGTAAAAGTGATGCCAATCTCATCTAAACCTTTTCTTTCATTTGTTTTCCCCTAAAAGACCTCAATTTTGCTTGATTGAGGAAATCATACTTAAGTGGAGGACTTTCAAGTTTTCAGATATAATGTTTGCAAATAGACAGCAGTCTTTGGCATGATGCAAAATTTTTCATGATGTACCCACATCTACATAAAGTTCAAGTAATCTGTAGAATTATCTTTTATTGTCTCTGGAACATACTGTCTTTTGTTGCCTGAGATCTTTCATGAATAGATACTAACAAAGGAAAGCAAACTAAAAGCTTGAAAAATTATATTTGGCATATTTCTCTGATTTTCTGCATTGATAATAGCCTCACATCAGAGAAAATGAACATCAAAACATACTATAAGTATTTCTATGTACATTTCAATAGAAGAGACACATCATTTATTTTCCTATTAGACAAATTAAATATTCCCATAAAGTATTAAAGAAAACAAGTCCTTAGGGGACAAGATTTGAAGTAAAATTTACACTCATTGAAAAAGCCACTTGTTTCAACGATTGAAAATCATTTTCAAGGCAGTATTGTGGGGGATTGCTAACACTTAGTAAATTTGATGGGTTAAGAAGAAAAGGAAATAGTGAAGGATCTAGCGACCGATGATTCAAAAGGAAGGATGGATTGCTGTAGTGGTTTTTGTTTTTTTTTTTTTCAAAATGATACAGAAATTATATGGCCCTATCTCTGCGTGTCTTTTGTATTGTCTAGAGATAGAAATATTTTACCTCAAAGTTTGGGTCTTATAACCATGGTTGATATTTTGACAAAGGGAAAACTGAACACACTGATATCTGTAAAAGTGATGCACGATTATGATATTCCTGATCTGCCTATTATGTAACAACCAGGAAATTTACATCGCTTTAATGTAAGCAGTTCTTAAGTTTCTCGAGTAATCTGAGCGTGTGTTTTGTGCATGTGTTAATTATGCACATTTAGTATGCTGCTAGCCATGTGCAAATTAATCACTATATATCTGCTTATGGATTAACATTTGAATAGATAATCCTATATCAATGGAGTTTCTATTTTAAACAAAGGAAAATCACAAACAATGTAAAAAGAAATGCAAGGATGATATTTAACATTTGAAAGGATTTCATTAAATAGTGCTTTCAATAGTGTATTACTGAAGGAGATTAGTTACCATGTTTATTTATGTGTAGTTTTATGTCTAATTTATAATAATTACATCATCATGACTAATGAGATGATTTAAAATTTTTTCTACCCAAAGTGGAAATATATGCTTTTTTTTCCTGAAGTAGTAAAACAAAATTCTAGTCAAAAGGAATGTCAGCACTGGTCTTAAATTCTGTTTTACCAAAACATCACATCAACACAAATAAGACATCTGTGAGATACACTTTATAATAATTAAAGTCATAGCCACCGTGAAGAATGAAATAAACACAAAATCAGCAGAAGCAGGGAGGAAATCTGGGACTGAAACAAAGGAACTACAAGGTTCCCAGACGACAAGTCATTGGCCTCAGGGGTTTGGGCTTTCCTGGTGGCTCAAGTGGTAAAGAATCTGCCTGCAATGCAGGAGACCCTGGTTCAATCTCTGGGTTGGGAAGATCCCCTGGAGGGGGGCACAGCAACCCACGCCAGTATTCTTGACTGGAGAATCCCAAGGACAGAGGAGCCTGGCAGACTACAGTCCATGGGGCCACAGAGCTGGACACAACTGAGTGATTTTCGCTTTAAGGGAGTCTGATTCATGTCAGTTAATGGAAGCTAAGTTGGCATAGACTATGGTGTATACTGTGGTGGTTGACCATAGTATGTATCAGTCAATAAAAGCTAGGAGCTAGAGGATACCTGGAGAACAAAAGGTATACTAACAAAGGTGGTCCCATTTATAAAGTTGAATACTTAAAATGGTAGAAATAAACAGAAAAGACTTGTAAATCAATAGGCCTGAGACTGGATTTCCAACATAGTAAAAATTGTTAGAGTAGAAACTCCCATTAGCAAAATAAATAAAAATAAAAAAATAAAAGAAACTGATTTAATTAAAATAAATTAAGAGAGGAAACTCATTTTGTGCTTTGGTCTCAATAGTTCAGCCATAGAAATTTGATGAAAAAGAATTAAAAAATAGTGATAATATAATCTTGCACCATAGATACCATTCGGTGGCAGTGACTGCACTTTACTCCAGAGAAACCTTTGCAGTATGTCTATTTTTAATTTCCTTGAAAGATAATATAGGCAGTATGTCCTTCTAGAGCAAAGGGCAAGCATGCAAATCGTCTGGTGCCATAAGCTTATGGTTCCTTTTCTGTAATGCTAACCACTGCAGATACAAGCATCCACCCATCAGTTCAGTTCAGTTGCTCATTCGTGTCCAACAATTTGTAACCCCATGAACTGCAGCATGCCAGGCCTCCCTGTCTGTCACCAACTCCCGGGGTTTATCCAAACTCATGTCCAGTGAGTTGGTGATCCTATCCAACCATCTCATCCTCTGTAGTCCCCTTCTCCTCCTGCCTTCGATCTTTCCCAGTATCAGGGTCTTTTCAAATGGGACAGCTCTTGGCATCAGGTAGCCAAAGTTCTGGAGTTTCAGTTTCAGCATGAGTCCTTCCAATGAAAACTCAGGACTGATTTCCTTTAGGATGGACTGGTTGGATCTCCTTGCAGTCCAAGGGACTCTCGAAAGAGTCTTCTCCAACAACCACAGTTCAAAAGCATTAATTCTTCTGTGCTCACTTTCTTTATAGTTCAACTCTCACATCCAGACATGACTACTAGAAAAACCATAGCCTTGACTAGATGGACCTTTGTTGGAAAAGCAATGTCTCTGCTTTTAATATCCTATCTAGTTTGGTCATAACTTTCTTGCAAAGGAAAACGGTCTTTTAATTTCATGGCTTCAGTCACCATCTGCAATGATTTTGGAGCCCCCAAAATAAAGTCAGCCACTATTTCCACCATTTCCCCATCTATTTGCCATGAAGTGATGGGGCTAGATGCCATGATCTTAGTTTTCTGATTGTTGAGATTTAAGCCAACTTTTTCACTCTCCTCTTTCACTTTCATCAAGTGGCTTTTTAGCTCCTCTTCACTTTCTGCCATAAGGGTGGTGTCATCTGCATATCTGAGGTTATTGATATTTCTCCCAGAAATCTTGATTTCAGCTTGTGCTTCATCCAGTCCAGCACTTTTTATGATGTTCTCTGCATATTAGTTAAATAAGCTGGGTGACAATATGCCAGGATCCAGCCCCAGTGGATCCAGGGTAATTCGAAGTGGGGATGGAGTCGGCGTCCTAGGAAAGAACTACTTAATTAGAAATATAAAGAAAGATTAGAAAAGAGTAGTGTAGTAGGAAAATTTAGTGGAGAAAAAGATGCTGAATAACTTGGTTTACGTGAAAACCAATACAACTCCAAGACAAGGAGCTTGCACCAACTACGTAGGGCACAGGTGTTTTCCTGTTCTCCAGAAGAAGTGGAGACACGAAGGCCTCCCCAGTCAGATCTTAGAAGCCCCGGCAAAATTAGCAGGCTTGGCGAGCCTCCACTCTCCAGATGGGAATTCAGCCAGAAAAGAAGAGAATGAGAAAAGACCACTCGGGGAAGCCGGTCTTTCCAGGAACTGGTCCCGTTCTTTATTTTCCAGGTCCACTTTTATAATTTTAGTTGTACATAGGGATAAACGTGAGAAAGAGAGTTATGCAGGGTCACCTGCTCTGACCCTTATCTAAAGACAGTGTTCTTAGCATATCTTTGTTCTTACAAAGGTCTTACATTTGTTCACAATATCTTCTGGCTTCTGGTCAGGAGAAGCCCCACCTTTCTTTCTATTGATAAAGGGTTAATCAATCAGAAAACTTGTTTCCCCTTAAGATCTATTTAGTCTTAAGATAGTGATAAAGTTAAATTTTTACATAGCAAGGACATAATCATTTATAACAAAGAAAGAGGAGTACAGTGATCTATAACAAAAGAGAAAATTCATTAACTCAAAAGTCTAATATTGCTAACATCGAAACTACTATATTTCTTTTTCTACATTCCAATTACATCGATTAACATACTCCCAGGTGCCTAAGGATATGGAGGCCTGGCGGCAATCATTAACTCAGCAATGAAACCCTTCATCAACATGATTTTTATCTTTAGAAAAACATTAGGCTAACTAAAACTTTCAAAATACTCCAAACTCTTTGTGCTGTTTATGGTTGAGAGGTTGTAAACAATCATGTAGGTAATAGCAAGAGTGTGGATAATCCTGTCACACATGCTAGTCTGCCAGCAGAGAGGTTTTTGGACTGAAACACCTTTGTCATGCCCAGGATATTTATTAACTGGAGTCCTAAGTTAACTCCTTTTCAGAGAGGTGGTGGGGGATAGCCCCCCCGTATAATGTCAGAAGAGTAGGCAAAAGCACAGTGCAGTAAGGCAGGCAGACTCTGGTTTGGGGCAGATGCACGAGCAGATCCAGCAAGGCTCCCTTAAGGCCCGACTTGCCTTTGCCTGTCGGGCCCCTTAACCTCATGACCTTTGCCATGGTCAGGACTCCTCAGCAGCAATATACAGCCTCTCTAACACCTTGTCTGTGATAATAGAGCAAAAATAAAACCCAGATAACTCATCATCATATTGTTCTTTGCATCTATATTTGCAGTCTTACCAATTAACATGTCAAAGTTTCACGGATGCTGGTAAAATACCTAAGACTCCTGAGTCAACCCACTCCAGTATTTTTGCCTGAAAAATCCTACAGGCAGAGGATCCTGGTGGGCTACAGTCCATGGGGTGGCAAAGAGTTGGACATGACTGAAGTGACTTAGCACCTCAGTCAAAGACATAGCAAATTTTACAGTCCATGGAATTCTCCAGGCCAGAATACTGGAGTGGGTAGACTTTCCCTTCTCCAGGGATCTTCCCAATCCAGAGATCGAACCCAGGTCTCCCACATTGAAGGTGGACTCTTTACCAGCTGAGCCACAAAGGAAGTCCAAGAATACTGAAGTGAATAGCCTAAGCCTTCTCCAGTGGATCTTCCCTATCCAAGAATCAAACCGGGGTCTCCTGCCTTGCAGGCAGATTCTTTACCAACTGAGCTATCAGGGAAGCCGATATCATTCATATATGAAAATAATTTTAAAGAATGATACAAGTGAACTTATTTACAAAATAGAAATAGACTCACAGGTATCAAAATTAAACTTAGGGTCATCGAAAAGTAAATATGGGAGGTGAGGGAGGGTAAATCAGGAGCTTCAGATGAAATACACCCATTATTTTATGTAAGATAGGCAACCAAAAAGGACATGCTGTGTAGCACAGAGAACTCTCCTCAATACTCTGTGTTGAAAATAACCTTAAGAAAGAATGATTATTGCATATATATAACTGAAATAGTTTATAGCACAGCTGTACACCTGACACTGTACAGCTGAAACTAACACAGCCATGGAAATTAACTACACTCCAATAAAATTAAAACAAAGAAATAATACTGAGAGGTCATATATAGTTTAGTCACTACGTCTTGTCCAGTTCTTGCAACCACATGGACTATAGCCTGCCAGGCTCCTATGTCCATGAGATTTCCTAGGCAAGGGTACTAGAGTGAGTAGCCATTTCCTGCTCCAGGGGATCTTCCCCACCCAGGGATCAAACCTGAGTCTCCTGCATTGCAGGCAGATTCTTTACAAGCTGTGCCACCAGGGAAGGCCTATAAAACTAAAAGATAGTATCATAGCCAGGATATGAATCTTGACAGAGTGAAGACAGATTTGCATCACAGCAAAGATCAATTAGGTTGCACTTTCATAATTACACATACTTCATTCCAGGTCCCAAGTTTCATTTAACCCAACCCAGGCAACCACTAATCCGCCCCCTATTTCCATAATGTCTTATTAAGATATTATATAAATGAAATCATAAAGAAGATAAACTATTGGGATTTCACTCAGTAGAACTGTCTGAAAATTTACTTAGCTTCATGCATGTTTCAGTTTGTTTCTTTTCGTTACTGAATAATATTCCACAGTAAAGATGTACCAGTGTGTGTCACTGTTCCATTGAAAGATAACTGGATTAATCATTGTTTTTAACTGTCATGAATAAAGCAGATATAAACATGCATATTTAAGTATTTATGTGAACATGCCTTTTCATTCCTCTGAGTGCAATTTCTGATTGTGTAATATGTAACAGTATGTATGCTAAGTCACTTCAGTCGTGTCTGACTCTGTGTGACCCTATAGACGGCAGCCCACCAGGCTCCCCGTCCCTGGGATTCTCTAGGCAAGAACACTGGAGTGGGTTGCCATTTCCTTCTCCAATGTATGAAAATGAAAAGTGAACAGTATGTATATGTAATACTAAAAATTTATGTAACACATAAAAATATGTAATACTGGTTACATATTTAGTGTTCTAAGAAACTTCCAAGCTGATTTCTAGGTGGCTATCCAGTTTTACATCATTAATACCCATGTATGAATGATTCAGTTCCTTCCTCAGAAGTTGATGTTATCACTACTTTTAGAAAGTTGTTATGATAGGTATATGTCTTATTGTGGTTTTAATTTGATTTCACTAATGATTAAAGATTTTGAAAATCTTTCATGTTCATACTTGCCATCTGCATATCTCCTGTTATAAAATGTTTGTTTGTGTCTTTTGCCTATGTTCTATTTATTTCTAAATCTTGTGTTTGAGAAACTCTAGGACTAGATCTAAGAACTTTATGTATTATAGATCTAGTCCTTTGTTGGATATGTGGTTTGCATATGGTTCCTCCAAGCCTGTAGACAGATTTTTCATTCACTTACCAGGTTCTTTTACAACAAAATAAAAGTTTTAATTTTGATGAAGTTCAATATATAAATTTTCCTTTAAAGGACTTTAGGGTCAATTCTAATTACTCTCTGCTTGGTTCTAGGCCCCAAGGTTTATTGCTTTTGTGTGTGTGTGTGTGTGTTTTTTTCCCAAAATATTACTATGTAACATTTAAGCATGTGGCTATTTTAAGTGTTATATAATGTCTGAGTCTTGGGCTGAGGGTCATTTTTTTTGCCAGTGGATGTCCAGATGCTCCCAAAACATTTATTGAAAAAGCTGTTTCCTCCATTAAATTGTCTTTTATTCTGTGTCCAAAAAACAAGTTGGGAATATTGGTGGGTATGTATTTGTGGGTTTTCTATTTTGTACTATTGATCTATGTTTCTATAACCCTAATACCACACATTTTGATTGCTTTAGCTATATTATATAATAATCCTTTAAATTGGGTAGATATTTCTCTTTCATAGTTCTTTTGCAAAATTGATTTAAATATTTTAGTTTGAATTTTCATATAATTTTGGAATAAGTTTTTTATAGCTCCAAAAGTCTTGCTGAAATATTTATAGAAATTCTGCTAGACTCTTTGCAACCACATGGACTGTAGCCTACCAAGATTCTCTGTCCATGGGATTTTCCAGGCAATAGTACTGGAGTGGATTGCTATTTCCTTCTCCAGGGGATCTTCCCAGCCCAGGGATTGAACACAGGTCTCCCACATTTTAGACAGACGCTTTGCTGTCTGAGCCACCAGGAAGTCCACATATATAACAATGGGTAAATAGACTTCTTTATTGTGTTGTTTTCTAATCTATGAACACTGTATATGTATCTCTCCATTTATTTAGATATACTTTTAATTATTTTGTCATCATATGTAATTTTCAGCATATAAATCCTGTACCAGTCTTTTTATATAGCCATCTTATCATTTTACTTTTAAGGGATTACACAGATATTTAATTTTTAATTTCAGTGCCCAGATGTCATTTCTAGCATATTGAGTGAAATTAATTTTTCTAGGTTTATCTTGCATCTGATAACTTTGCTGAATTTGTTCATTGACTAAAAGAGTTTATTTTAATAGATTTTGAGGGATTTTTCTGTTTAGACAAATATACTATCTGCAAAAAGTAAAATGTTATTTATTTCTTTTCAATTTACACAACTTTTGCTTCTGATTCTTCTCCTGATGCACTGTATTAAGATGTAGCCATCTTGACCTTGAGACTGACCTTAGTAGGAAAGCAGTCATTTATCACTAAGTTATGCCAAAGCCTTTGACTGTGTGGATCACAATAAACTACGGAAAATTCTGAAAGAGATGGGAATAACAGACCACCTGACCTGCCTCTTGAGAAATCTGTATGCAGGTCAGGAAGCAACAGTCAGAACTGGACATGGAACAACAGACTGGTTCCAAATAGGAAAAGCAGTACATCAAGGCTGTATATTGTCACCCTGCTAATTTAACTTATATTCAGAGTACATCATGAGAAATGCTGGGCTGAAGGAAGCACAAGCTGGAAACAAGATTGCCAGGAGAAATATCAATAATCTCAGATATGCAGATGACACCACCCTTATGGCAGAAAGTGAAGAGGAACTAAAAAGCCTCCTGATAAAAGTGAAAGAGAAGAGTGAAAATGTTGGCTTAAAGCTCAACATTGAGAAAACTAAGATCATGGCATCTGGTACTATCACTTCATGGGAAATAGATGAGGAAACAGTGGAAACAATGGCTGGGTTTATTTTGGAGGGCTTCAAAATCCCTGCAGATGGTGACTGCAGCCATGAAATTAAAAGATGCTTATTATGACCAACCTAGATAGCACATTAAAAAGCAGAGACATTACTTTGCCAACAAAGGTCTATCTAGTCAAGGCTATGGTTTTTTCCAGTGGTCATGTATGGATGTGAGAGTTGGACTATAAGGAAAGCTGAGCACCAAAGAATTGATGTTTTTGAACTGTGATGTTGGAGAGACTCTTGAGAGTCCCTTGGACTGCAAGAAGATCCAACCAGTCTATTCTAAAGGAGATCTGTCCTGGGTGTTCATTGAAAGGACTGCTGCTGAAGCTGAAACTCCAATACTTTGGCCACCTCATATGAACAGTTGACTTATTGGAAAAGACTCTAGTGCTGGGAGAGATTGGGGGCAGGAGGAGAAGGGGACGACCAAGGATGAGATAGATGGATGGCATCACCAACTCGATGGACATGAGTCTGAGTAAACTCTGGGAGTTAGTGATGGACAAGGAGGCCTGGTGTACTGCGATTATTGGGGTTGCAAACAGTATGAACTGAATAAGTATTCTGTAGTAGCTATATATCACATTGAGAATGCCACCCATCATTCCTATTTGTTTAAAGGCTTTTACATGTGTGGGTGGTGAATTTTGTTTTTACTGCATTGACTGGTATGATCATGAGTTTGCTTCTTTATCCTGCTAGTATCATGGGTTATATTAACCAGCTCTTGAATATTTAACCAGACTTACATCACTGAAGTAAACCCCATTCAATTTTGATAAAAAATATCAATTATTATTTCCTGTGAAAGATTTTTTGCTTGTGAGATATCGATCTATATTCATGAGAGACGAATCTTGTGATTTTTTCTTTTTCTATTTTTGTCTGGCTTTGACATCAGAGTAATACTATAAAAAGAAAAGCATATATATCTTTTCCCCTTCTTGAATTTTTAGAAGAAATTATGTAGAATTAAAAGAATTCTTCTTTAACTATTTTTTATTAATTGATGTCCCTAAGACTTAGTTCTGCAGTCTACTTTACCTGATATGAATAAAACCTCTTCTCACTGATTTAATATTTGTATGATATAGTTTTGGGGGGGATTTGTGATATACGCCTTGATATGTACTTACTTCAGTTATCCTAGTTGTGTTTGCTTAGATTCTTGAAGCTGTAGATTTATATATTTTGCAAATGTAAATTTTCATCCATTATTTCATCCAAAATTTCATCCATTTAAGTAGTTTTCAGCCCTGTCTTCTTTTTCCTATCCTCAGTCTCCACTGACTCAGGTTAATCTTCTGTTAATATCCCTACACATTTCTGTGCTAATGTATCTGGTATTTTTGTTTGTTTTGTTATTGTCTGTTTACTCTGTTTTTCCACTGAGAAATTTCTATTATTCCATTTTCAAGTTAACTAATTCTTTTCTCTGTCCTCTGCATACTGTTTTTGAGAGCACCCAATATTTTTTGTTCTGGTTATTGTATTTTTATTTTATAAAATTTGTATTTGGCTCTCTTTTATATTTATTTTTCTGACATTTTTGTTTCTTTGCTTAGAATCTCTATTTTTACTTCTCAATACTTGTTTATAATTGCTTCTTCAAATATTTTTATGATGATTAAAGTATTTAAATTTAAAGTATTCATCAGATAATTCTAACATCTCTGTCCCCTCAGTGTTGGCACCTATTCAGTATCTTTTCACATTCAGTGTGAGATTGTCCTGATTCTTGATTTGTTGAATATTTTCTTAAATGAAAAAGTTGACATTTTGAGTATTATGTTGTAATACTCTGTGGCTTATTTGAGCCTTCTGTTTTAGTTTGCTTTTCCTGAGATTGCTCTAGCAAGGGAAGTAGACTGCTCTGCCTTCTCAGTGACAACTGGGGGTAGAAATTCAGGTCTCCACTCGGTTCAGTTCAGTTCAGTCGCTCAGTCGTGTCCGATTCTTCGCGACCCCATGAATCACAGCATCCCAGGTCTCCCTGTTTATCACCATCTCTTGGAGTTCACTCAGACTCATATCCATCGAGTCCGTGATGCCATCCAGCCATCTCATCCTCTGTTGTCCCCTTCTCCTCCTGTCCCCAATCCCTCCCAGCATCAGAGTCTTTTCCAGTGAGTCAACTCTTCGCATGAGGTGGCCAAAGTACTGAAGTCTCAGTTTTAGCATCATTCCTTCCAAAGAAATCCCAGGGTTGATCTCCTTCAGAATGGACTGGCTGGATCTCCTTGCAGTCCAAGGGACTCTCAAGAGTCTTCTCCAACACCACAGTTCAAAAGTATCCACTCTTCAGTGCTCAACTTTCTTCCCAGTCCAACTCTCACATCCATACATGACCACTGGAAAAACCATAGCCTTGACTAGATGGACATTTGTTGGCAAAATATCTCTGCTTTTAAATATGCTATCTAAGTTGGTCATAACTTTCCTTCCAAGGAATAAGCATCTTTTAGTTTCATGGCTACAGTCACCATCTGCAGTGATTTTGGAGCCTCTCAAAATAAAAGTCTGACACTGTTTCCACTGTTTCCCCATCTATTTCCCATGAAGTAATGGGATGAGATGCCATGATCTTAGTTTTCTCAATGTTGAGCTTTAAGCCAACTTTTTCACTCTCCTCTTTCATTTTTATCAAGAGGCTTTTAGTTCCTCTTCACTTTCTGCCATAAGGGTGATGTCACTGCATATCTGAGGTTATTGATATTTCTCGCAGCAATCTTGATTCCAGCCCAGGCCATTGATTTTTCTCTGACCCTGCCATCTTGGTTCAGATACTCAGTTTCTATCATCTGGATTCTTGCAATAGTCTGCTATGCTTTCTCTGTGAGGTTTTTCTCAAACCCCTTTTTTAAATGCATAAAAAGCTGTACCCTTACCAAAGTGTAACATTCAGCATTAGAGCATCCATGCTCTTTTCTAGTTTTTATCACTTTATCTGCAACACAAGTTTTCTTCTCACTTAAAATTATCACTTTGTTGTTCTGTGGTTTCAGAGTCATTTCTACTAGCACTCTCTCTTCAATGATAAGACTTCACTACCTCGCGTCCTAGACTGACTCTGTTTATCTTTCCAGAATTCACCAGAAGCATTGCTTCCTAAGGCATATCTTTCCTAATACTTGCACAATGAAATAGGTGTCCTTCTTTTCTGTTGCATTCACATGCTCCCTTACTTATCACAAATGCTTGCACACTATTTAAAATGCTCACTTGGTTGCCTCACATTTTAATCAATCTGTGGAAAGGACTGTGCTTTTTTCACTATATTTCAAAAGAACAGACTTTTGGACTCTGTGGGATAATGCAAAGGGTGGAGTGATCTGAGAGATTAGCATTGGCACATGTACATTACCATACGTAAAAGAGATGACCAGTGAAAGTTTGATGCAAGAAGCAGGGCACTCAAAGCCTGTGCTCTGGGACCACCAAGAGGGATGGAGTGGGGAGGGAGGTGGAAAGGGGTTCAGGACGGGGGGGGACACATGTGCTCCTGTGGCTGATTCAGCCAATGTATATAAAAAGCCATCACAATATTGCAAAGTAACTATCCTCCAATTAAAATAAATTAAGTAAAAAAGTTCAATTTTTGTTGAATGAATAAATGAATGAATGCACAGAAAAATTAATTTGGTTGTAAAAATCTCTAAAATGTCTGCTTATATAGCCCTCTTGATTTTTGAAGCACATAAAAAGATACTTTTCCACGTAAATCCCTGAACCAAAACCCCCTTCATACGTTTCTTTTTCTTAGCAAAAGGAGTTTAATTCAAAAAAGCTTATATGTGAAATCAGTTTTGAGCAGTATTTCCTTCCAGCAAACAGTGCAGTGTACCCTGTGAAGGGCATTTTCAATCGCTTTGCTCTCCCCTTAACCCTTACTGCCATCCTTAACCTGAGTAGCTATGAACTTAGAAAGCCGGGTTTTTCTCTCCTTAAAAGGATTGACCTGCAAGAATCACATATTTTCCCAAGGTTGGAGGTGAACACTTTATTCATCAGGCAATTTAACAGATTCTGTTTTCAAGTTACTTCCAAGTGTCTATCTGCAACAAACGGTCTTAGAAATGAGGTTCAAGATAAACTTCAGTAGTTCACGTTTGATTCATTCTCAGTCCTCCCAGGTAAGGATTTATTGACTCGGTGTGTCAGTTCCTGTGCTCTGCCATGCAGACACAAAATGAGACAGGACAATATATATTTGTGAAGAATGAAGGGGCAGAGTGGCCAGAGTCCGCTGACCATCAGCAGGTCTGACACCTGTGAGAGAAGAGGGCAGGGGGAAGATAGAGTGCACAGGTGGAGTCAAGCTCCCGTGCAGCACGGTGAAAATTTCAGTCAGTCTGATATGAAGTCCTTAAGCCAAAGGCTCCTATTAGAGTACAATATCCTCACCATATTTGGAAATTGACGGGTAGAAATATGGCCTCAGTGCAGATATGGTGGTGGACTCTCAGGCGGCAGCTGAGCTTGTCAATCTAGTGTGGGTCAGTTCAATTCAGTCGCTCAGTCGTGTCTGACTCTGCAACCCCATGGATTGCAGCACCCCAGGCCTCCCTGTCCATCACCAACTCTCAGAGTTTACTCAAACTCCTCCACTGAGTCAGTGATGCTGTCCAACCATCTCATCCTCTGTTGCCCGCTTCTCCTCCCGCCTTCAGTCTTTCCCAGCATCAGGGTCGTTTCCAGTAAGTCAGTTCTTCGCATGAGGTGGCCAGAGTATTGGAGTTTCAGCTTCAGCATCAGTCCTTCTAGTCAATATTCAGGACTGATTTCCATTAGGATGGACTGGTTGGATCTCCTTGCAGTCCAAGGGACTCTCAAGAGTCTTCTCCAACACCGCAGTTAAAGAGCATCAGTATGATAACCGAGAACTATGTTTTCCTGGCTGTCACACTTAGTTCTGAGCAGGTATACAGAATTATGCTGTATGGATAATTAATTTGGACAATTATTATATTTTTTATCCACCAGGATATGAAAGCTACTTCCAATCATTTAGAGATTTAAGTCCTATCAGGAAATAGAGCATTCATGTGGGAGAACATCACACTTAGAAAGATTAGAGCCAACGTCCTCCTGCAGTTTTCACTATCACTTTTAACAAAATGTGATCTATAGGTGTTTGTCTGAAATATTCCTGTATATATTTTAGAGGATTTGGAATAAACTGTCAATATATCTCAGATGTCGTTTGCTCTTATATTACAATTTAGTGCCTTAAATTAAAACAAAATTAACAATTATCCTTGTAAATGACCAAGAATCTCTTATTTCTTAAAGTCTTTCAAAGATAACAGAACTTTTCAATATTTTGACATAACGAAACCCCATGAGATACTTATAAAACTAAAGTAGTGTACACTGCTGGGAAACACTATAATAGTAAACAGAGCTTTAAATTTTAGACTCAGAATTGAATTGGACCCCTGGTGCTTCTTTTAAGTAATTGAATATCTCTGAACTTTTTCATTGTATATTGAACAGAAAAAAAAAAAGACAAACTTTATAATATTTTGAAAATCATCTAAAATAAATTTGCAAAAAATTTATTGTAGTATTGAGCATATGATCAGTGCCCCAAAAAGTGTATGCTTGGAAGTACAAGAATGGTCATCCATCTTATTAAGGAAATTGATTAACTTGAAGTTAATTAGATAAGATATCTACATTATAAGATAATGTAGAAGTTAATATATCTAAAAATAGTTGACATTTTAATTTAATAAGCATTTTTAATCTTTTTTCTTAATTGCCTAATGGAGATATTAATAGCATATAAATTACAGAGTGCCATGAGTATTACATATGAAAGTAAAAATTAATTACCCGTGTATGCATGTGTCTAATAAATGTCTATCAAGTTTATAATCAGTAGTATTCAAAAATAGTAGCTATGGTCATTTTTATTGTGCTCGTTATAATAATTCTCTTGTTTTTTTCTGTCACTGTCAATGATTTCATCAAATTCCATAAGGGAACACTTTGTATTATGTATTATAGAAAATCTCTATTATGTAGAAAAGGGTCATTGATATTTATATTATGGATGATGCTTGCCCTGGAGAAAAATAAAATTATAAGGAGGAGTTATGAGGGTATGTAATCATTTTAAACCATGTATTAGAAAGTAACGCAGAAGGAAACTGCTTTCCAATTCTTTGGATTATTCTTTTTAACATTGTATTAGTTTCAAGTGTACAGCACAATAATTCAGTTGCCTATATATATATATTATTTTTAGATTTTTTTTCTCTTATATGTTACTACAAAATATTGAGTATACTACTCTTTGTCATACAACAAGTCTTTGTTGGTTATCTATTTATATACAGTAGTGTGCAAATTTTAATCCAAACCTCCTAATTTATCACTCCACTTTCTTTCCCCTTTGGTAACAATGCTTATTTTTTCTGTCTGTGAGTCTCTTTATATACATATGTACATATACTGTATCTTCTTTATCCATTCATCTGTCATGGAAATCTACGTGACTTCCGTGCCTTGGTTACTGTAAACAGTGCTGCAATGAACATTGAGGTACATATTTTTTTTCTAATCATACTTTTCTTCTGATATATGTACAAGAATGGTATTTGCAGGATCATATGGAACTACATTTTTTGGCTTTTAAGGAACCTCTATACTGTTGCCCAGAGTGGCTACACCAATTTATATTAGTTGTAAGGAGGTTCTTTTTCTCCACATCCTCTCCAGTATTTATTATCTGTAGACTTTTGATGATGGCTATTCTTACCAGTGTGAGGTGTTACCTCATTATAATTTTGATTTGCATTTCTCTAATTATTAGTGATGTTGAACATGTTTTCCAGTGTCTGTTGGTAATCGGTATATCTTCTTTCGAGAAATGTATATTTAATCTTCTGCCCATTATTTGATTGGATTGTTTGGTTATATAGTACTAGAAAAGCAGTTTGTATATTTTAGAAATTAATCCCTTGCCATTTGCAAATATTTTCTCCTATACTTTAGGTTGCCTTTTTGTTTCGTTTATTGTTTCCTTTCTTGTGCGAAAGCTTTTGAGTTTAATTAGGGGGTCCCATTTGTTTATTTTTGTTTTTATTTCCATTTCTGTAGGAGACAGATACAAAAAGTTGATGCTGTGATTTATGTCAGGGTTCTTTTGATGATATACTCTAGGAATATCTGGTCTTACATTTAGGTCTTTAATACATTTTTAGTTTATTTTGTGTATGGTTTTGAGAATGTTTTAATTTCACTCCTTTACATGTAGCTGATCAGCTTTCCCAGCACCACTTTTGAAGTGACTGTCTTTTCTTCTTTGTATAGTCTTGCCCCTTGTCACAGATTAATTGACCATAAGAGAGTGAGTTTATTTCTGGGCTTTCTATCTTGTTCCATTGATTTGTGTGCCAGTACCATACTGTTTTTATGACTGTAGCTTTGTGGTATAGTCTGAAGTCAGGGATTCTGATTCCTCCATTCCTGTTTTTCCTTCTCAAAGTTGTTTGGATATTTGGGATTTTGTGTTTCCATAAAAAATAATAAAATATGTTGTATTACTGTGAAAAATACAAGATATATGTTTCTGTTTGTCATGGTATATCTTGTTATCTTCAGTTTCTTTCATCAGCATCTTATAATTTTTTGGAGTGCATGTCTTTTGCCTTCCTAAGTAGGGTTATTGCTAATTATTTTACTCATTTTGATGCAATGACAGATAGGATTGTTTCCTGAATTTCTATTTCTGGTCTTTTCTTATCAGTGTATAGGAATGCAAGAGGTTGCTGTGTATTAATTTGGTATCCTGCAATGTTACTGAAGTCATTAATAAGTTCTAGTAATTTTCTGATAGTATCTTTACGATTTTATATGCATGTATCATAACATCTGCAAAAAGTGACATCTTTTCTTCTTTTCCAATTTGGATCTCTATTCATTATATGTAAAGAGAAGTTAAATAAAACAGTACAACACAAGTAGAATACAAAAAAATACCAAATGGAATTTCAGATAGACCTAAGTGAACACTCATTGCTAGTTAGTGTACTGTCATTTTTCCTTTATTTCACAAGAAATAATAGCGTGAGGAGAAAATATATTTAAACTGCATTGAGAGAATGAAATAAATTATTAATCTGAGGTAGCTTAAGAGATAGTAATGAAGTCCAAATGAAAAGAATGTAAAAGTCCCTAATGTGCTTTAAAGGCACAGCCCCCATGCACATTTGATATAGTAACTGCTATTTTTAATATATTATAGAAATAGTTCACTTGTAGTACAGCTCATAAGAAGGTATATAACCTAAAGTTGTATTCAAATTTTCTCTTTCTTGACATCTTGATCTCTTATTTGTGATAGTAATAGAGTTATGAGACAGAGGGAAATCCTGCTATTCTGAAATGCTCTGAGTGACAGAGGATGAGATGGCTGGATGGTATCACTGACTCGGTGGACGTGAGTCTGAGTGAACTCCAGGAGTTGGTGATGGACAGGGGAGGCCTGGCATGCTGTGATTCACGGGGTCGCAGAGTTGGACATGACTGAGCGACTGAACTGACTGAACTGGAAAGCATTTCAGTGCAAGGAAAAGTCTGTAAGATCTGCTGCGCACACCATTTTTGCCTCTTGAAAGGTAGTTTGCTCTTATCTAATTACAATGGAAGAGAAACAACAAAGAAAGGCATATTTTTATGAGTTTAGCATCACAGAATTTAGTATAAGGGATGCGCATGGTGTGCGTGGATTCAACATTTTATCTACTGTTACAATTTTTAATAAACTTTCATTTATTTCTTTTGACTGTGCCGGGTCTTCATTAGTGCATGAGCTTTTCTCAAATTGGGGGCGAGCGGGAGCTACCCTCCTGTTGGGGTACACAACTCTCTCATTGTGGTGGCTTCTCTTGCTGTGGAGCACAGACTCCAGGACACCCAGTCCTCAGGAGCTGTGGTGCATGAACTCAGTATTTAAGGCTCCTGGGCTCTAGAGCATGGGCTCAGTCCTTGAGGCACACAGGCTCGGTTGTCCCACACCACGTGGATCTTCCCAGATCAAGGATGGAAACCGTGTCTCCAGCACTGGCAAGTGGATTCTTTACCAGTGAGCCCCCAGAGAAGCCCTGCTGTTACAATTCAAGTCAAAATATTTTCTCAGGATCAGTTGTTCTTAACAGTGATACTTAGGTCTTTTCATGTGATGGCAATAAGCTAATACAATTCTTCAAGCCAAGTACAAAGATCATTTAGCAGTGAAGATGCAGTTTTATTTTATTGTAAAAATTATATACATCAAGGAATTTGTTTCTTCTGTTAACTTAAGACATGTTTTTCTGTTGCCACTAAATAGAATCCTAGTGTTCTCTCTCTCTCTTTTTTTTTTTTTTGCTTTCTCTACTAGGTTATGGATACAAGCATTGTTCTTTTTATCCAATGGTATCCATTGTTCTGTAAAGTACACTGTTTAGGTCCAGATTCATTGTTATTAAAAGCCATAGAAATATTAGATTTATATTAAATAAAACTTTCATTCACATCTTACTACAAAATTCATAATCAAAAGTGCAAAATACTTTGCACTATATATACACATAGTAAATTCTAATTAAGTTTTCTGATAATTGGTTGATTATATATTTAAACTATGGTTTATTTCAATGAAAGGGTAGATAAGCATATATAAGAAAAAAATTACCCATTTCAAAATTCAACCTCCCTACTCTCATTAAATCTATTAACTCAGCTTGTGGAATGATGGCCTGGCATTGTGAGGTTCTTTCCTTTTCTTATAATTTAGCTTTTACAAAGAAGTATATATGGTTTATTATACTATATTAGCTTTAAGTGTACAGTGTGATGATTCAATATTTTTAGATATTGTACTTCATTTAAAGTTATTACAAAGCAGTAGCTATATTTCCCTGGCTATAGAGTATGTCCTTGTTGCTTGCTTATTCTGTTCTTAGTAGTTTGTATCTCTTAATCACCTCCCTATCTCACCCCTCCCCCATCCCCTCTCCCCACTGGTAGCCACTAGTTTGCCGTCTATATTGGCAAGTCTGTCACTGTTTTGTGATGTAGATTTTTGTGATAGTTTTAGATCCCACGTATAGGGGATAATATAGAGTATCCGTCTTTCTCTGTCAGACTTATATCACTAAACATAATGCTCTGTAGGCATCCAGTTGTTGCAAAGAGCAGAATTTTATTCTTTTATGGCTGAGTATTATTCCATTGTGTGTGTGTGTGACACTCCATATATTGTTTATTCATTCATATTGTCAATGAACACTTAGGTGTCCTCCATATCTTGGCTGCTGTAAATAATGCTGCTGTGAACGCTGGGGTGCACAACCTTATCCTTTAGAATTAGTGTTTTTGGTTTCTTTGGCTACATAACCAGAAGGCTAATTGCTAGATTAAATGGCAGTTCTATTTTTAGATTTTGAGGAGCCTACCTACGGTTTTCTGCAGTGACTGAAGCAATCTGCAATCCCAACAAGAGTGCACTAGTGTTCCCTTTTTCCCATAGCCTAGGCAATATTTGTTAGCTGTAAACTTTCTCATTATAACATTTTGAAAGGTGTGATGTACTCTCATTGTGGTTTGGGTTTGCATTGCTCTCATGATAAGCAATGCTGAGCATTTGTTCACGTGCCTCCTGACCATCTGCATATCTAGTTTGGAAACATGACTATTTAGGTTTCCTGCCCCTTCTTTATTAGGTCCTCTCTCTCTATATATATATATATATATAGAGAGAGAGAGAGAGTTCAATGAGCTGTTTATAAGTTTTGAATATTAACTTTTATCAGTCATATCTTTTGCAAATATTTTCTCCCAGTCTGTAGACTTTACTTTTGTTTTTGTTGATGGCTCCCTTTGCTTTGAAAAAAGTTTTATGTTTAATTAGGCTTCATTGTTTACTATTTGCTTGTATATTTTTGCCTTAAGCAGACTAAAACAATATTAGTATGATTTATGTCCTAATGTACTTCCCATGTCTTCTAGGACATAGTTTCTGGTCTAATATTTCCATTTCTAATCCACTTTGAATTTTTTTTTAAAAATATATTTGTTAAAGTGAAAGTGAAGTTGCTCGGTCATGTCTGACTCTTTGTGACCCCATGGACTGTAGCCCACCAGGCTCCTCTGTCCATGGGATTCTCCAGGCAGGAATACTGGAGTGGGTTGCCATTTCCTTCTCCAGGGGATCTGCCTAACCCAAGGATCGAACCCCAGTCTCCCACAATGTAGGCAGACGCTTTACCGCCTGAGCCTTCAGGGAAGCCCTGTATTTGTGAGGATGTATTCTAATCTCGCTCTTCTACTTGCACCAGTCCAGCCTTCCAGGCAGCCCCACTCACTGAAGAGAATTTTTCTCCTTTGTAAAATCTTGCCTCCTTTGTCATAGACCACAGTTAATCTATGGATTTATTTCTGGGTTATCTATTTGGTTTCATTGATCTCTATGTTTGTTTTTGTTCCAGTACCATTCTGTTTTGATTAGTGTAGCATTGTATTACAGACTGAAGTCAGGGAGCTTGATACTTTAAGCTTTGTTTGTCGTTCACAAGATTGCTTTGACCATCCCAGGTATTTTGTAGCTCCATATAAAGTTTAGGATTATTGGTTCTAATTTGTGGGAAAAAAAAAAAGTCTTGGGGTATTTTGACAGAATTTCAACTGAATCTGTTAATCACTTGGGTAGTACGGACATGTTGACACTATTCATTCTTCCAGCCTCAGATCATGGAATATCTTTCCCTTTCTTTGCCATATTCTCAACTTCTTTCATCAGTGTTTTATAGTTCTCAGATTATAGGTCTTTCACCTCCTTGATAGAGTTTATTCCTGGTATCTTATTCTACTTGATGTGATTGTAAATGAAATGGTTTTCTTAATTTTTATTTATGATAGCTCAATCTTAATGTATGAAAATGGAAAACATACCTATATATTAATCTTGTATTCTGCAGTTTAATTCATACATTAGTTCTAATATAATAGCTTTTTGGAGACACTGTTGGCTTTTTGTTTTTTACATATAATACCATGTCATTTGCCAATAGTGGCAATTTTACCTACTCCCTTCCAATTTGAATGCTTTTTATTTCTTTACCCTGTTTGATTACTATGGTTGGTTGTTCCAATACTATCTTAAATAGAGTAGTGAGAAGGTCTTCTTTGTCTTGTTCCTGACTTTAGAGGAAAACTTCTCTGCTTATCACCATTAAGCATGATATTACCTATTAGCTGTGGACTTGTTACAAATGGAGAAGGAGATGGCAAGAGTGAACATGACAATTTAGGAATCAGTGAACTAAAATGGCCTGGAATGGGAGAACTCAATTCAGACGACAATTGTGTCTGCTGCTGTGAGCAAGAGTCCCTTAGAAGGAGTGGAGCAGCCCTCACAGAGAGCAAAACGCTTCAAGATGCAGTACGTGGGTACAGTCTCAAAAACAACAGAATGATCTCTGTTCATGTCCAAGGCAAGCCCTTCAATATCACCGTAATCCAAGTCTATGCTCCACCAGTAATGCAGAAAAAGCTGATGTTAAACAGTTCTATGAAGACCTACAATATCTTCTAGAACTAACACCTAAAAAGATGTCCTTGTCATCATAGGGAACTGGAATGCAAAAGTAGAAAGCCAAGAGATACCTAAAATAACAGGCAAATTTGGTGTTGGAGTACAAAATGAAGCAGAGCAAAGGTTAACAGAGTTTTGCCAAGAGAACACACTGGCTGGTCATAGCAAACACCCTCTTCCCACAACACAAGAGGAGACTCTACATGTGGACATCACCAGATGGTCAATACTGAAATCAGATTGATTATATTCTTTGCATAGAAATAAATAGAGAAGCTCTATACAGTCAGCAAAAACAAGATTGGGAGCTGACTGTGGCTCAGATCATGAACTCCTTATTGCCAAATTCAGACTTAAATTGAAGAAAGTAGCGAAAACGACTAGACCATTCAGGTATGACCTAAATCAAATCCCTTATGATTACTTCCCTGATGGCTCAGACAGTAAAGCATCTGCCTGTAGTTCAGGAGACTCAGGTTCAATCCCTGGGTTGGGAAGATCCCCTGGAGAAGGAAATGGCAACCTATTCCAGCACTGTTGCCTGGAAAATTCCATGGACTGAGGAGCCTGGTACACTATAGTCCATAGGATCACAAAGGGTCAAACATGACTGAGTGACTTCACTTTCACTTTATGATTATACAGCAGAAGTGACAAATAGATTTCAGGGATTAGATCTGATAGACAGAATACCTGAAGAAATATGGGCAGAAGTTCATGGCGTGGAAAAGGATGCAGTGATCAAAAACATACCCAATAAAAAGAAATGAAAAAAGGCAAAATGGCTGTCTGAGGAGGCCTTATAAATAGCTGAGAAAAGAAGAGAAGCTAAAGGCAAAGGGGAAAAGGAAGGATATGCCAGTTTGAATGCAGAGTTCCAAAAGAATAGCAAGGAGAGATAAGAAAGCCTTCCTCAGTGAACAATGCAAAGAAATAGAGGGAAACAATTGAATGGAAAAGGCTACAGATCTTTTCAAGAAAATTAGAGATACCAAGGGAACATTTCATGCAAAGATGGGCGCAATAAATGACAGAAGTGGTATAGACCAAACAGAAGCAGAAGATATTAAAAAGAGGTGGCAAGAATACACAGAGAACTATACAAAAAAAGATCTCCATGATCCAGATAATTACGATGGTGTGGTCACCAGCCTAGAGCCAGACATCCTGGAAAGTGAAGTCAAGTGGGCCTTAGGAAGCATCACTACAAACAAAGCTAGTGGAGGATATGGAATTCCAGTTAAGCTACTTAAAATCCTAAGAGATGATGCTGTGAAAGTGCTGCACTCAATATTCCAGCAAATTTGGAAAGCTCAGCAATAGCCACAGGACTGGAAAAGGTCAGTTTTATTCCAATCCCAAAGAAAGGCAATATCAAAGAATGCTCATATTATTGCACAATTGCACTCATTTCAGACGCTAGTGAAGTAACGCTCAAAATTCTCCAAGTCAGGCCTCAACAGTGCACAAATTGTGAACTTCCAGATGTTCAAGCTGCATTTAAAAAGGCAGAGGAACCAGAGATCAAATTGCCAACATCCATTGGATCATCAAAAAGTAAGAGAATATCAGAAAAACATCTACTGCTGCTTTATTGATTATGCCATGACTTTGACTGTGTAGATCACAACCTGGGGAAATTTCTTCAAGAGATGGGACTACCATATCACCTTACCTCCGACCTGAGAAATCTGTATGCAGGTCAAGAAGGAACAGTTAGAACCAGACAAGGAACAACAGAGTGGTTCCAAATCAAGAAAGCAGTACATCAAGGCTATATATTGTCACCCTATTCAATTTCTATGCAGAGTACATCATGCAAAATGCCAGGCTGTGTGAACTACAAGCTGGAATCAAGATTTCTGAAAGAAATATCAATAACTCAGAAACACAGATGAGACCACCCTATGGCAGAAAGTGAAAAAGAACTAAAGAGCCTCTTGATGAAAGTGAAACAGGAGAGGGAAAAAGCTGGCTTAAAACGCAACATTTAGATAAAGAAGATCATGGCATTTGGTCCCTTCACTTCATGACAAATAGATGGGGAACAAGTGGAAACAGTATGAGACTATTTTTATAAATAATAATTTTATTAAAAAATAATTTTATTTTTATAAAACACTTAAGAGGCTACAATAATATGACACTACAAATCAATTATGGGAAGAAAAATGGGTAAAGCACGAATGGATGGACACCAAAAACATGCCACCAAAAAGAAAATCACTGGGTAAATAAAAGAATTCAAAGAGGAATTAACAAAACACTTCAAGACTAATGAAAATATAAACTTTCCAATGTCTGTGAGATGTAGAAAAGCAGTTCCAAGAGGGAGCTGATGTAATACAAGCATAACTTGAAAATAAAACTCTCAAACAAATTACCTAACCTTTCATTTAAAGGCATTACAAAAGCAAATGAAAGACAAAAGCCAGCAGAAGAAATAATAATCAGAGTGTAAATAAATGATACCAATCAAAAAAATAGAAAAGGTCAATGAAACCCAAAGCTGATACTATGAAAAGATGAACAAAATTGCTAGACTTAAGGCAGGTTCATTAAAGAGAAAAGAGAGAAGTTCCAAATAAAAACAAAAAACCTAAATGATAAGAAATAACAATTTATATACTAAAAATCACATGATCATCTTAATAGATAGATAAAAAGAATTTAATAAAATTTAACACTCATTTATGTAAAAACTTTCATCAAGGTAGGTACATAGGGGACATAACTCAGTATGAGGAACATTTGTGAGAAGCCCCAAGTTCACTTCAGTCACTTAGTCATGTCTGAATCTTTGTGACCCTATCTATTGCAGCACGCTGCGCTTACCTGTCCATCACCAACTCGTGGAGCTTGCTCCTGGAGCTTGCTCAAACTTATGTCCATAAGTCAATCATGCCATCCAACCATCTCATCCTCTGTCATCCCCCTCTCATTCTGCCTTCAATCTTTCTCAGCATCAGAGTCTTTTCCAGTGAGTCAGTTCTTCACATCAGGTGGCCAAAGTATTAGAGTTGCTTCAGCATCAGTCCTTCCAATGAATATTCAGGACTGATTTCCTTTAGGATGGACTGGTTTAATCTCCTTGCAGTCCAAGGGGCTCTCAAGAGTCTTCTCCAACACCACAGTTCTAAAGCATCAATTCTTTGGTGCTCAGCTTTTTCACAGTCCAACTCTCACATTCATATATAGCTACTGGAAAAATCAAAGCTCTGATTAGGTGGACCTTTGTCAGTTTATATATTTGCATGCTCCTTTATTGGATGCATATATGTTAAGAGATATGTTTTCTGATATGAGTTCTGCTACAGCCATCTTGCTTCCATTTTCCTGACATTTCTTTTTCCATCCCCTCACTTTCAATCTGAGTGTATCCAGCTGATGAGTCTCTTGTGGACAGAATATTGAAGTCATATTTTTATGTAATCAGCCACCTATGTGTTTTTATTGGAACATTCAACCTATTGACATTTAAAGTAATTATTGATTGGTTTGTACTTAATGCCATTTTATTTCTTTTTTTCCAATATTTTTTCTTGTTCTTCCCCATTCTTCCCCACCCCACACCCCACCCCCACCACCACCCCTTTTAGTTTCTTTGCTGTAGTTTGATAATTTTATTTACTACTATACTTTTGCTCTTTCTCTGTTTTATAGTTTTTGTTCTTTCTCTGTTTGTGGTTTTTGACTTGTGTTTAGCATGGGGAGTGCATCATTTTATCTATAGCTGTATCTATTTATTTTAAATAAATTGCCCTTTAAGTTCAAACACGTTCTAAAAGAGTTTAGTTTTGCTCCCTGTCCCCACACTTTGTGTTTTTGATGTCATATTTTAATCTTCATGTTTATCCCTTTCCTGATTACAATTTTTTTATCTTTTAATATAAATCTTATTCAAGTTGTTGATCTCAAGTCTTTACTACATACTTGTCATTAGTAGTGGTATTTGCTCTTTATGTGGATACTTAAATTTTGCTATAGCCTTTTATTTTCTACTTTGAGAAGACCCTTTAACATTTTGGGTGTATCTGTTAGTATTGATGAACGTTTTTAGCTTTTCCTAGTGTGAAATACTCTTTGTCTCTCTTTTGATTCTAAATAATGATCTTGCTGGGTAGAAAACCCTAATTTGCAGGGATTTTTCCCTTTTAGCACTCTAAATATATCATGTCACTCTCTTATGATCTGTAAAGTGTTTATAAGAAAATCAGATGGTAACCTTATGAGGATTCCTTTGTATATGGATTTTTTTTATCTCTGCTTTTAGAATTCTCTGTCTTTCACATTTCCCATTTTCAGTACAATATGTCTTGATGTGGATCTATTTGGTTCATCTTGTTTGAGATGCTGTACTTATATCTATTCTACTTCACGACTGAGATATTTAAACTGTAATTTCATTAAATATATTTTCAATCTCCTTCTGAGACCTCTGCAATGGGAATATTGATATGCTCGACATTACCCCAAATATCCTTTATAGTATTATTATTTTAAAATTTTCTTTTATTTTTGCTAATCTGATTGAGTGACTTACACTATTCTATCTTCCATGTCATTTGCACAATCCTTTGTATGACCTGGTCCATTGTTCATTTTTCCAATTTTTTTTTCAATTACTGCATTCTTCAGTTCTGTTTTTTTTTTTTATTTTTTTATATTTTCTAGCTTCTCATTAAAATTTTCACTGTGTTCATCTATTCTTTCCCTTAATTCAGTTAGCATTCTTACTAATAATGCTTTGACTTCTTTACCTAGTAAAATGCTTATTTCTATTTCACTATTTGTTCTTTAAAGTGTTTTCTCTTGCTCTTCAACTGAGATACATTCTTCTGTCTTCTCATGTTGCTCACCTTTTTTCTGTCTTTATGAAATTAGGTGAAACAGTCTTGAAGAGGCACCCTTAAGTGGGAGCATCCCTACACACTGTCTGTGTGCCCAGAGGCTCTGAGAGAGCTGGATTTGATATGAGCACAAGGCATGTCTTCTCTCAATGTTTTCTGGCATCTATCACCTGGGTAGGAGGTGGTGCTAGAGGTGGAGGGACTGGGTTTGGAGCCAGGTTGGAGGCAGGGCTTCCCCCATGCCCAGTGGCCATAATTAATTACCCTGTCAGGAGCCGTGTCAAGTCTCAAACTGCTCGAGCAGAGCAGTGGTGGCAAGGGTAAGATCTCAGCTGACTCAGTTCTCTTTAAATGTGTGCTCTTCATTATTCTGCTCCTAGGATTCTCAACCTCAGAGGGGAGCAATGCTGGAGTAAGAGTGGCTGGCTTGGGTATTCAGTGAAGGTCCACACATAGGGTATGGTGGTCTGATCTCAGTCAGAGACCTGGTCTGCCTCTGAGATACAAAGCAATCACTAGGAATGACTTTTTATTCATGCTCAGATACCCCTTGGGTATGAGCTGCCACAGCATCTCATGATGAAGCTTTGTCCTGGGTCATGGTAGTCCTCACTACTGTATGGAGCTGAGATGAGAAGTAAGTGGTTCAGGAGTGTCTGCTTGACTCAAGCTGAGGTGTGCATGGAGATAATTTGTGGGTTCTGTCTGGACAGCAAGCAGTCAGACAACCATGTGGTTTCATTCCACCCTTATACCCTGATTCAGGAGCAAGCAAACATTTGTGTGCTCCTCATAAGCCTAGTCCATACTTTCTACAGCTTTCTATTAGCCCCAATAGCCCTCCAACCAGCCAAAGGGGTTCATCTTCCCATTAGACCCCAGAGCTGAGATACCTAATCTGTGGCTTGAACAGCTCACTCCCCGAAGTGGTTCTCCTTTCATGTAATCCTCCCTTTCCTCTGAGACCTCTCCCAGGGCACATGTCCTGACCTGATCACTTATTTTTCCTTCCACCTCAATTTCCATGTATCTTACTTACAGCCTTGGTGTTACAGAGTCTTTCTGTTTGTCTCCACTTAGTTTTTAGTGAAAACTGACCCACAGCTGGATATGTATTTTGGTGTCTTTGTTGGGAGATGTGAGTTTGTGTCCTACTCTGCCATCTTGATTTGGGTCTGGCATGTAAGTCAATATATACCCCCAGTAATCTCGTTGGACAATATGCAGCCTTGACGCACTCCTTTTCCTATTTGGAACCAGTCGGTTGTTCCATGTCCAGTTCTAACTGTTGCTTCCTGGCCTGCACACAGATTTCCCAAGAGGCAGGGTAGGTGGTCTGGTATTCCCATTTCTTTCAGAATTTTCTACAGTTTATTGTGATCCACACAGTCAAAGGCATAGTCAATAAAGCAGAAATAGATGTTTTTCTGGAACACTCTTGCTTTTTCCATGGTCCAGCAGATGTTGGCAATTTGATCTCTGGTTCCTCTGCCTTTTCTAAAACCAGCTTGAACATCAGGGAGTTAACTGTTCACGTATTGCTGAAGACTGACTTGGAGAATTTTGAGTATTACTTTACTAGTGTGTGAGATGAGTGCAATTGTGTGGCACTTTGAGCCTTCTTTGGCATTGCCTTTCTTTGAAATTGGAATGAAAACTGACCTTTACCAGTCTTGCGGCCACTGCTGTACATTGTCACCATGCTTATTTAACTTATATGCAGAGTACATTGTGAGAAATGCTGGACTGGAAGAAACACAAGCTGGAATCAAGATTGCCGGGAGAAATATCAATAACCTCAGATATGCAGATGACACCACCATTATGGCAGAAAATGAAGAGGAGCTAAAAAGCCTCTTGATGAAAGTGAAAGAGGAGAGTGAAAAAGTTGGCTTAAAGCTCAACATTCAGAAAACAAAGATCATGGCATCCGGTCCCATCACTCCATGGGAAATAAATGGAGAAACAGTAGAAACAGTGTCACACTTTATTTTGGGGCTCCAGAATCACTGCAGATGGTGACTGCAGCCATGAAATTAAAAGACGCTTACTCCTTGGAAGAAAAGTTATGACCAACTTAGACAGCATATTGAAAAGCAGAGACATTACTTTGCTGACTAAGGTCTGTCTAGTCAAGGCTATGGTTTTTCCATAGCCTTGTAGTCATGTATGGATGTGAGAGCTGGACTGTGAAGAAGGCTGAGTGCCAAAGAATTGATGCTTTTGAACTGTGGTGTTGGAGAAGACTCCTGAGAGACCCTTGGACTGCAAGGAGATCCAACCAGTCCATTCTGAAGGAGATCAACCCTGGGATTTCTTTGGAAGGAATGATGCTGAAGCTGAAACTCCAGTACTTTGGCCACCTCATGCGAAGAGTTAACTCATTGGAAAAGACTTTGATGCTGGGAGGGATTGGGGGCAGGAGGAGGAGGGGACGACTGAGGAAGAGATGGCTGGATGGCATCACCGACTCGATGGGTGTGAGTCTGAGTGAACTCCCGGAGTTGGTGATGGACAGGGAGGCCTGGCGTGCTGGGATTCCTGAGGTCACAGAGTCGGACACGACTCAGCGACTGAACTGAACTGAATCTCATTTGAGACCTACTGCCATAACTTCTAGTTAAGGTTATCTAAGAAAAATGGAGTCATTTTTACCTTCCAGCTCTAGTTATTAATGTTAAGGTAATTGCCTTTGAACTAAATTTCATAATTTATGTGGAAATTGACCAAGAAAAAAAAAACAAACAAACGAAGTGCATTGTGACTCAGCTTATTCCTCTGCAACATATTCCAGAAGACTGAAATAAAAATATAGACAGCCTACTTTTCTTTCTTTTTTTTTCTTTTCTTTTTCTTTTTTTTTTTTTTTTTTTTTACTGAAAATTCTAGGGAAGAATCCAGTCCCAAACCCTTTCAGGATGCTGGGATAATTTAAATCCATTGTAGGACTGAAGTGGCTGCTTCCTGCCCACCTTAGCCACTCTTAATGCCTAGAGTCTTGTCTCTGGTTCTTCCATGTAACATTTCAGAGTCAGCAGCAATATGTTCCATCTGGTTATATTTGGAATTCATGTGACTTTACCTTCTGCCACATTTCAGTTCTTTTCTGGAGAAAGTTCTATGCTTTTAAGGATTCATGGCACTGCTGCTGCTGCTAAGTCACCTCAGTCGTGTCCGACCCTGTATGATCCCATAGACGGCAGCCCACCAGGCTCCCCTGTTCCTGGGATTCTTCAGGCAAGAACACTGGAGTGGGTTGCCATTTCCTTCTCCAATGCATGAAAGTGAAAAGTGAAAGTGAAGTCACTCAGTCGTGTCTGACTCTTCCTGACCCCATGGACCGCAGCCTACCAGGCTCCTCTGTCCATGGGATTTTCCAGGCAAGAGCACTGGAGTGGGGTGCCATCACCTTCTCTGATTCATGTGACTACATTGGGCCAAATTGTATAATACATGGTAATCTCCTATTTTAAGATCCATAAATTTAATTATTCTGGTAAGTCCATTTTACTGGGTTAGAAACCTATCACAGGTTTCAGAGACTTTAAAGTGGATGTCTTTGGGCAGACATGATTCTGTTTACCACCCTCTGGAATCAAAATTATTTAAATTATTTGGTTTGCTGTATTTCCATACATTTGCATTTGTTGTTAAAACGATCAGAGCCCACCTTGCATCAGCTTGCTCAGCATCTTTTATTTCACACTCGATGTTGCATTGTTCTGTCTTGTTTGTAACTCTTAACTTCAGCAATGGAGACTGTTGTACTTTGGGGTTTACTCTGTCCAGGGTCTAGAAGAGCATAAAACTCTTTTCAATCATGGCAGTGGCAGTGTTTTCTCAAATTACTGTCTCTTCCTCTCAAAATCATGTTTACAAATGAGACTCTTAAGCTTCAGTTGTTTTCAGAGTTGCCACGTTTCCCTCTGGTTGTAATAGCAGTCAGATCGCATTTCCTTCTTCCTTCTATTTAGGTGAATAGAAAGAAATATATATTTTGCCTAATTCTGCACCTCCTCCTCTCACTGCTAGTTTCTTGTTTTATATATACATATAATAAAAAACAAACAAAAAAGCTGATAAGAAAAACAATTAATAAATTAAAAAATCACATGATTATCTTAATAAATCCACTAGAGATGCGTAGTTCAAAAGATACAATGGCCATATTTGAGTTGCCTAAACAAGGAGAGGTTAAGATCGATAGATTCCTTTTGTTACTTTAAGGGCTAGACATCACTGTGAATACATCGGAAATGAATATGTGAAAATTCATTTCTATTATTAACTTCTTGCACAGTTTTGCTACTTGCAAGCTGTTTCAGATTATAACTTTGCTTCCATCTAATCATAAACAAATTTTGAGGGAATAAACTATGCTGTCTGTAAATTCTTCTAGCACCCTTGGGTGAAATCTTTTGTGAATTAAATATTGCTTCATACTTTATGAATATTTAATTGAAATAATTATTTTCAGTTTAACTTTGGAAGAATTTTGAATTCATTGGCATATGTGTGTTTGAAAAATGTGAGGTTGTTACTCGTGAAATTTTTACAACAGCATTCTTTAATTCCAAATTTTGAATTAAAATCACTCTTAGAATTAAATTTTAATTAAAAGCACTCCTAGAACCACCATTAAGAAAAACTATGTTGCGAAGAGTTGGACTTGACTTGGTGACTGAACAACAGCATGTTGCATTCATTGAGCATGGATTGTTTTATGCATCAGATCATCTTCCTCCATGTCAACCATGGAGTGAGAAGACAGCATATTGTAAAGTGTTGCTTTTCCAAGTCTAATGTGCAGAGGAATTACCTGGGGATTTGTTTAAAATGTAGATTATGGATCAATAGGTCTAGGGTCTAGACAGCTTGCATGTCCAACAAGCTCCCCAGGCATGCTAATTTTGTTTCTCCAGGGACCCTACCTTGAAGAACAAAGCTGTGAACAAACCCATTAAACACAGAGTGTGGACACGTAAACATTAGCCTCACCACTGATGATTCAGCTGATGACCTAAAGCAACTTACTTTGCCTCTGGGCTGAGTCTTTCCATTTATAAAGAAAAAAAAAAAAAAACTTGTTATATTACTTTTAATAATCAACACACTACTGATTTCTGAGATTGAGATATTTCTCAAATTCACATGAGTAGTGACAACTCCTGTTTTCTGATTTTAGGTTTCCTGATGGCAAGTTGAGCTTTCACTTTATCATACAAGCAATAAAACCTGAACCCATTTATACAGAGCATCATAGCTGAAAATAAGAGAAATCACACAGAGCTATTTTACAAGATACTTTGAGAAATTTTAGTAAATTGGACTGTTATTACTTTAATGGATTTTATATTTTTCATGCTATCCCAATAGCTTTCTCTCTATTTTATTCATTTCCACTATTCATTACTTTTATACCACAGCCCTTTTTTCTGCTTTTAAACAACCCTTGACCAAGTGATAGCAGCACCTTTAAGAAAAGCTATTCTTCACAGCAGTCTTACATCAATGCCAGCTGTGATTTCATTTATATTGAATCACTGTAATTCCTGAAACAATTTATGGAGTTGTTTTTGCAATCCTGATTTAAACGTATATTTTCATGAAATAAAGGTATGTGGAGGCCATATTCATCCATGTTTCTCGACATTTCATTTTGGTAACTAAAGTTTGGCTGGCAGATGTAAACTTATTGGGATGCCTTCATTGACTAGGAGAAGCATTCTTCTGAAGCAAGTGTGGAGAAAAATCTAAACACCCTTCTTTGCAGGTGTATTGTGTACTCGGTGGCAATGTGGCACTTACAGCTTCTTCCAGTCTACACGATAGGGTTTGCAAGTGGGCAAGCAGGTGCATGCGGGCGCAGGACCAAATCACCCCTCAAACACAAGTGACCAGCGTGCTTCTGTATATTTAGGCCAACTGATAGTTCTTTATTGACTGCAGATGGCTGCTGACTACACAATAAAAAGCTTCCAGTGGACTGATCACATCCTTAAGTTTCCCTAAAGATTTTTGTTCCTCATGGCTGGGAGCTCAAATTTGTACTTAAATGGAGCGGGATAAATTTGAGACCACATGAAGGCCTTATAACCCAGATGTGCCCTTGAAGCCAACAGAGATTTTAAGCCTCACTTATGGCCTCAGGCTGGTCTTAGTATTTTAAGAGCCCAAAGAAATTGAGCCAATTTTAACTCTACTCATCTTTGCCTGACATTTTACCAGGTTTGCAAATAAGCACTTCCCGACGCCCAACTGGAAGCATTGAAGGAGACTCAGAGTCATAATATATATGTAAGTTATTTAATGTTTGGAACATTTCTTACCATAATCCTGGTTAAGCAAGTACCTCACAAAACATGGCAAGTGTGTTCTAGGTTTCAACTGTGCTGAAAAAGACTGAGGGCAAGAGAAGGAAGAGACAGAGGATGAGATGGTTGGATGACATCGATGATTCAATGGACATAAGTTTGAACAAACTCAGGGAGATAGCGAAGGACAGGAAAGCCTGGCGTGCTGCAGTTCATGGTGTCACAAAGAGTCGGAATTGACTTAGTGACTGAATAAAAGAACAATCCTTATTAAGCAACTTTTATTGGGGGGCCACATACATATATACACATATACACACATTCACACCTTCACACACATTAATGAAGGTTTTACCCTCCATTGTTCTATAATCATGATGAGAGTACATATGAATTAATATAGAGTATACTTTGTCGATAAAGATCCATCTAGTCAAAGCTATGGTTTTTCCAGTAGTCACATATGGATATGAGAGTTGGACTACAAAGAAAGCTGAGTGCAGAAGAATTGATGCTTTTGAACTGTGGTATTAGAGAAGACTCTTGAGAGTCCCTTGGACTGCAAGGAGATCCAACCAGTCCATCCTAAAGGAAATAAGTCCTGAATATTCATTGGAAGGACTGATGCTGAAGCTGAAACTCCAATACTTTGGCCACCTGATGTGAAGAACTCACTGGACTCATTGGAAAAGACCCTGATGCTGGGAAAGATTGAAGGTGGGAGGAGAAGGGGACAACAGAGGATGAGATGTTTGGATGGCATCACCAACTCAATGCACATGAGTTTGGGTAAACTCCAGGAGTTGTGATGGACAGGGAGGCCTGGCGTGCTGTGGTCCATGGGGTCGCAAAGAGTCGGACATGACTGAGCAACTGAACTGAACTGAACTGAAAGAAGAATGTGACTGAAACTACAAAAATGATATGAAAAAAATGCTATTAAAAAGTTTGAAAAAGAGTAGACCTTACTCTTCCTGATGTAGGGAGAGAGAGTATGGGAAAAAGGTCCTGGCCTTTCATATGGCATAATTTTTGGTATCGAACTTGGGACATTCTGGAACAAGTTAGCAATGTAATGTGGACACTATACTTGGGGACACATGATTTAGTTTCCAGGTCAAATTTATCAACACATGATCAAATAAGATGTTGGTGGATCACTCCCCTACCCACTTTGGGCATCTTCGGTGTGAAGTGAAGAGCTTGGATTTCACAATCTCTGAATGCCCCTGTATCCTCTAAAATTCCATAACAATTTTAAAAGCGGTTGAGAAGAATTTTAAGAACTGTTATTCCCTTTCCTCCCAAACCTACACATTTTGTGAATGATCCTTATTTTATCTTTGAAGAATTATGCCATTAATTGACAGGTATATATTTATTTCACCTTTTCTTCAGACAGTAGAATGAAATTTGCATGAGAAGGGTTTTCTTTGATTACTGTTATATTCTCAATGTCTGGCATGTAATACACATTCAATAATAATTCTTTAATATGATTGAATAAATCAGTAAGTATCTTCCAAGGCAATGATTTAAAAATATATATATATGTGAAAGCTAACAGCCTCTTTCTGCTTTATCTTGAAACACTTTTTCAAAAGGAAAAAGATCTGCTATTATATAATTGTATCTAGTTAAAAGGAATAAATACTTCAGAGTCCAAAAAGTCAAAGAGTAGTTCAGTGTGCGGAAAGCAATACATTATGTCCTTTCAGTGCAGCAACTTCTGCCTTCCTGATATGTTGAGAAAACAAGGTTGATAGGAAGCAAAATGAGTATTCATCCTAAAATACGTCCACGAGTTTCCTGGTGGTCTAGTGGTTAGGATTTGGCACTTACACTGCCATGGCCTGCATTCAGGCCCTGGTTGGGGAACTGAGATCCTATAAGCTGTGTGGTGTGGCCAAAATTAAAATGACATCTTGCTTTCCATAATACAGTGGAGTAGTTTGTTTTGTTTTTCTTCCTCCCCTCAGCTTGCCAGAGATAGACAATCTAGTTAAAACAATAAATATCTTGTAATGATAAAATCATCATTTTACAAGATAAAATATTTGGTAGTAAAATAGTAAAAAAAAAAAAAGAAAAGAAAGAAAGAAACTTAAAATGCAATTTTTAACTGGAGAAAAAAGTTTTATAGCATCATATAAAATATGCTATTTTCTATTAAAAAGACTATAAATAAATTTCGCATAAAAATTCTAGATTAAGAAACAGTGGTTAGGAATATTTAAAGACCTAGAAATATCAATACCTATAAATAAGTGGCAAAGAATGTAAAAATAAAAAGCTGATATCAAAAGAGTAATGTTAGAACATTAAATGTAAAATATTATATATAAAATAAAAAACTGAATAGGAAACAAATTTAAAGTACATGAAGATATATTCTCTGATAGGGATTTAGAAATTCATATGTTTTTAGTTGTATTTTTAGAAAGCTGCTGCTGCTGCTAAGTCACGTTAGTCGTGTCTGACTCTGTGCGACCCCATAGACTGCAGCCCACCAGGCTCCCCTGTCCCTGGGATTCTCCAGGCAAGAATACTGAAGTGGGTTACCCTTTCCTTCTCCAATGCATGAAAATGAAAAGTGAAAGTGAAGTCGCTCAGTTGTGCCTGACTGGTAGCGACCCCATGGACTACAGCCCACCAGGCTCCTCCGTCCATGGGATTTTCTAGGGAAAAGTACTAGAGCAGGGTGCCATTGCCTTCTCCGTCTTTTAGAAAGAGTAATCAAAATAAAATATCATTAAAAAGTAATTTTAAAAATTTTAGCTAAGGTCTTTTCAGCATATGTTATAAAATTTTTGGACCAGTTTTGAATTAGTGTTTTATAGTCAGCTTAATTTGTTATTATATGTGTTGAGATTAGCTAATGAAATTAGCTAGTAAAATTCTTGACAACTTGCTTAATATACTAATTAAAATTATATGCTAAATTACTAATTACAAAAAGCATATAAATATAATGATAGATATTGTTGGTTTCAAGGATACAGTTTTCCAAGATATAAAATCTTTTAGATATATATTAATAATACATAACAAATGGGGAAAGTAAGATGAATTACCTATACCACATGCCAGAGTCAGAGCAGAATTATGTTAAATATTCAGAAGCAGAGCCATATATTTGTTTAAGGAAAATTAATATCTCAGTGACTAATGGAATGCATAGGGAAACTATTGATTTCCTAGCATTTATTTCTGACAAAATGTGGAACAAAATATTAATATATGGAATAGCTTTATTTTATTTTTTATCTAACACTCCAATCATCTTCATGTTCCTTAGGCATCGAATTTCTAAATGTTGTGCATACACATATGTTAATTGCATGTGTGTTAACTTGGTGCGGCAGTTTCTAATGCAGACCCCTCTGCTCCCCACTGCCTTTTGCTAGCAGTCTTGGGGAGTGGGATCTGTGACTTGCTTCTAGCTAGTGCTTTACTGCAAAGTGATAGAGTGTCCCTCTGTCATTCCTTTACATAAGCAGGTCCCCTTAGTGGGGAGGCCCATAAGACAAGGTCACCTCAGTGGGGAGGTCGACATCCTACAGCCAGGAGGGAACCCAAACCTTCACTCTAACAGCCAAGGAGGAACTGAATTCTGATAACCACATAAACGTGGAGTGGGTCCTCCCCTAGCTGTTGGCCCTGAATTCTTAATACATCATTGTCAGAGAGTCTGAAGCAGAGGACCCAGCTGAAGCTGTGTTCAGACAGAAGCGGAACCACAAAAATTGTGAGATAACAAGGGTGTTGTCTTAAGCTGCTGGCTTTACGGTAACTTGTTAGGCAGCAATGGAAAACTAATACATATAGACTATTAATTATGATTTAATTATAACGAAATATCAATAACAACATTAATTTCACAAATGTTAGAATAAGATAACACTAGAAATGCTAAAGATAAATAATATTTTTTATATTTTTATTTCACTTAATTTAGGTAAAATTCACCTTTTTAGATGTACAGATTGAGTTTTGACTGGTATAAACAGTGGTATAACAACAACACACTTGAGATACAAAATAATTTCATCATCCCTAACTTATGTTTTTGGAATGCACAGTTATTTTCATTGTTAGTAGAGTTAGAGCTGTACTTTCTTTATCCTGAGTAAAATCAGAACCACTGCTTTGCTTCTATCTTCCTATTCAATCATTAGGAAAATATATAAAAACAAACTAGTTCAATTTAGAAAAAAATGTTTAATAAAGGAGATTGCAAGCTTTCATACATTTGATAAATTTGCTTAAAATTAGCTTGAAATCTTGCATTTTTGGACACAATATATTTCAAGATGCCACCTAGGAAGCAAGACACCACCCAGAGAAGGCCAGTGTTCAAAAATGCAGCTAGACTAAAACCATTTATATAGAGAAGCTATATCCTTTCCCATGATGCACACACACGCACACACAACCATACACATTTCTATAAAATCATGAAGCTCATATTTATTTTTAGCACCTGTTGTTATTATATGATCCATAAAGACTATGGCATTGAGAAGGCAAAATGCTTTAGCTGTACTAAAACAGATGAACCTGGTGTGTAGTGCTGAAAATAGAAGGACCTATTAGAAATTTGCTGTGATTGCTACCTGCCCTTCCCTGACACATTTGTGTGCACCATTATAAGGATGCACTTTTTTAGTTTGCTTTGACGTTTTCCCTCTAGGTAAAAAGAAATACCAACTTATTCATGTGCTGTGAGTATGAATTTCTCCCTTCAGATATTTGAGCATGATCTTGTTGAATTATATCTGTAAGCAGTATTGTGGTTTTGTAATAATGAATTTGCTGCTCCTAATGGCACCCACTCCAGTACTCTTGCCTGGAAAATCCCATGGACAGAGGAGCCTGGTAGGCTGCGGTCCATGGGGTTGCAGAGAGTCGGACATGACTGAGCGACTTCCCTTTCACTTTTCACTTTCATGCATTGGAGAAGGAAATGGCAACCCACTCCAGTATTCTTGCCTGGAGAATCCCAGGGATGGGGGAGCCTGGTGGGCTGCCGTCTATGGGGCTGCACAGAGTCGGACACGACTGAAGTGATTTAGCAGCAGCAGCAGGGCAAGTTTAGGCTCTAAACCTTTTTATCCAATATCAAGGATCCATGGAATAGCATACTTGGCCAGTTGAGAAAATGTGTTTATAGATTCCACAATTTCAGTTACCAATTTATGAAATTAAATGCATTGCTCTAATAAAAGAATTTATAAAAATTGTAAAAAAAATTGTTTTTAAAATAGGGGCAAGTATTTGAATAATTATGGGGAGAACCAATATAAAAATAACCTCTTAAATATTTTGCCATGCAGTTGACTGAACTGAGCAAAAGATGCAGAGAGATGCTTTTTTCCCCCTCAGTTCAGTCAAATGCATAGCTCTCAAACTACAGGAATCTCATACTTAATGCAGCTCAATCTTTTTTGTCTTGAAAGAATGTGAGCTTGAATTACCCGCTCTGTGATTGCATTCTATGATTTCTGAGAGTACAGGAGATGCCAAAATCACGGAGTAAACTTCTGTAACTTTCAACTTTATCAGAAGGAGGCAGAGTAGAGTTTACTGGAAAATATACAGAAGCAAAAACAAGGGAAGTGATGGTATTAAAAAATTTAGAGAAGAATTTCATAGCCATAGTGCTGTTTCAGTTTCAGTTTACTCTTGCACTCTGCATGTCATCAGATTCTACAACTAGTGTGTCTTAGCTATGGAAGTCTGAAAGATATTTCTAAACATCCACTTATGTGAAAACGTTTTTTAAAAACACATCTCTTACTCACCCATCAATGCTTAGGGAGCTTTATCATTGAAAATGAGTAAATATTTAGCATGTGTTGTCTAGGAAGTAGTGGATTAGGACAGAGAAGAGTGACTATCAACTGAATATCTCCACCTAAGGAAACTGTTCTCTTTCTTTTCTTAAAAAATGTGTGTCTTTCCTTTGAAGAAAGGGAATCTTGACAGTGAGCAAATGAATTATCAATACCATTTAAGCATGTGAAAAGGCTGCTTACAACAATTCATGATGGGAAATGTTTTATGACTGTGGTTTCTTTTAATTTTCCTGAATAAGAATTGTCAATAGTAATCATAATGATATACTAACATTTATTGTTCAAGCTATTATATGAAGTAATTTTTGACGCTTATTAGGTACATCTTATCCCAATTTTATGGATAAGGAACCTGAAGCACAGAGAGATTATACAACTTGCCAGTGGTCTACCGGCAGTAATGACCGTCAGCATGAAGAGTGGGATTCAGGAACGAGCAGACTAGCTCTAGCGCCAATAACCCTACACTATAAAATTTGAATGATTATATACAAATAATTACTCCAGAATAACACAATGAGCCTACTCATTTATTTTACAAAGTATTTTTATGTAGAAAAGCATACCTATACCTAGTAAAGTTTTTACAATTAGTAATTCAATCTTCATGAGTAAACTAAATTGATTAAAATGTTGCTGTTACACTTGACTAAACGCACTCTTCTAAATTTATCCTCTAACTTTTATCAAAGAGCATTCACATTTCCTTAATAAGGCATATCACTTTTTAACAATTACTTCTATCTTAAAGCCATAAAATTATTATGGCTTTTATGGTTTTATTAAAAACTAATGATTAGGAAAGTCAAAGTAATTTGAAACATCCCATTTATATTCTTGGGCTTTAAAGGTGTCAATAGTAGTAGAGAACCTATCTGCCAGTGCAGAAGACATGAGAGGTTGGTTCCATCCCACACGGTTGGGAAGGTCCCCCAAAGAAGGGAATGGCAACCTACTCCAGTATTCTTACCTAGAGAATCCCATGGACAGAGGAGCATGGCGGGCTACAGTCCCTGGGGTCGCAAAGAGTGAAACTTGACTGAAACGACTTAGCATGCACACATGCATTTGTATTATCAGCAAAGCTCACTACAACAAAGGATAGCATTTATGTCTGGTGAACAAATTGAAAATTAAGTTATGGAATATTGACCAGCGCTCTTCTCCAGAGTCCCTACAATGCTTTTTCTGGGCACCTGTGTTGACAGTGTGAGAGCCAAAATGTTAAACCGGACAATTGACGGTTTAAAATTATATGCTGATTCCCTCTGTGAATATTTGCAGCTTCAACTGCCAATTTTAATTTACTACATTGAGCAAGTCTCCCATTAAAAACTCAATAATTGTTAGACCACTGTAGTAAAATCTTCAAACAAACTCCAAAAACAATATATGCTTCAAATAAAAATTTTGGTATGAAGCCACATTAATTTATGTGCTATAAAATGTTAGGCAGGTAATTAGAATCATTTATTAACTCCTTGTGAGTCTCCAATAGCATAAACAAAAAAAGAAAAACACATAATTAAATAAATAGATGTAAGATGAGATCACCATATATTTAACATATATAAACATGCATATTTATGTATTTAGTTTGCCAAAGAACAGGCATTTTGTTGACCTGGCTTCATTAACTTGTGTATGTATATCAACATGTATATATTCATACATATATACATATGTTAGTACTTTCATATACATACAAGTTTATGTAGTTTGGGTCAACAAAATGCCTTTTATTTGGTAAATTTAATTTTAAAAAGATAGAATATGATAAAAATAATCAAAAGATATATATAATAATACTTCCAAGTCATGTGTTTTTATTTCCTTGCAAGAAATTTACAGCAATGTGTCACAGTCCAAAAGGAAAGAATAGTAACACAGTCCATTTTCCATACTCCCATTTTCAGCCGGTTCCTATGTGGAAAGAGGTGAATGTTAACTATAACTAGCGTTCAACTTTTCTAATTATTTTTATTGGCTTTCCCACAGGTTTTAGAAAAAGTTCTTGGTGAATAAGTTACTAAATGGTATATTTACAAGAGCAATGTTAATTATATATTGAATTGAAACATAATGATACATGATAGAGATGAAAAAAGATATTACTTTTCTCTAGGTCTTTTTTTTTCAGTTTCCAATTATGTCTTTGCTCACTGGTTGATTTGTCTAGTGTTCTATTATACTAGTTTTATCTTTTAATGTCCTCTATATTTCTCTTTTTCCCCTACAAGATTATGTTGAATTATTTCTGTGTTCATTTTGTATTTCCTTTTTCATTTTTATTTATATCAGTGATGGAAATATTTGAAGAAATTCTGCTGCACACTTTTCATATGAATATGTTAGATAATGACAAAAAAATGTAACAAAAGTCAAATAACTCAAATACTCAATATTTTTAGGATTTCAGTGTATTGTTAGTCACTTCCACAGGCTTTCCCACTGACCCTTTCATTCTCCTTTGGGAGTTTTCTTACTCCTGATCCTTCCTTTCTATCGAGTGGGAGGAAAATCACAGCCTACATAGAGTCACTAAACATAAAGATTGTTGATTTGAGTTGTCTTCTTTAATACTCATGGATGGTGATTTCCTTTTATCCATAGCAACACATTTGCCTATTCTCCCTGCCCACTGTTTATTTTTTATGCTATTCTAGAAGGACCTTAAAGATTCTTCAGGATGACTGAAGAATATCAGCTTATTATTATGAAGTTTTATATATCACATTGAGTATTATATTATTTTCACCCCTCATCTTTGCTGTCAGTGGCAAATAGATCCTAGAGCTCTTCTCAAGTCTTCTGAACTATTTAATCAAAATTTCTTATATCAGTACTCCATAGGGCAGGAGTTCAGAACAAGTATAAGCTCCTCTTTATGATATACATTTTTACAATTTCCTAGTAATATTTGCTAAGAAATATTTTTCTGCCTGTCACTAGTCCAGCTGTATTTGTTACCATTGAAATACTACCACTAAAAAATTCACACAAAAGGAAACTCTTCTAGATCAATATAAACAAATTTCTTTTTCCTTGACAGAATAAGTGTGAGGCCTTCATGTGTGTGAAAAAAGTAAACACCACTTAATTAGATGAACACTTATAAAGCATAGGGACATATGAAGTGAAGTGAAGAAAAATAAAAGTAATCTCTTCGTGTCTCAAAAACCAGTGGTGTAAGGTAAATTGTAGACTTGAAAATACCTGCCTGCCTCATGCATGTTATGCTGTGCTCCATGCATGAATTATTTAAAAGATTTATAATATACTTCATGAATTTTGAAGGCCAAAGTTCAATTAAATTCAGTGTGGTATCAGCAGAAATGATCATCTATAGATAACAAGTAATTTTTGAAGTCTGCTGAGAAGGCAAATTTATGAATACATATATGAAGAGAGCTTTACATTTTTAATCAACTGAAATTAAAATAATTCTAGTAAATACTTATACTTTTATTATTGTCTCCAAAAGCACCACCTGATCTTGCTTTTTACCAAGGACTTCATTTTTCATTGCACATCACCTGATACTCTTGTCTGCAGACGAGTGAAACAGATTACTTCTGAAAAACAGATAGGATATAGGGTGGTGTTTCAGCGTGAGATAACCCACAAACAACACATCTCTCTTCTTTAACTGTTAGACTAAACATTCCATAAATTAACTTACTTACAATTCTATTGCAGCGTCACTTCCTAAATGTAGTCTACAAACCCTTCCATACCTTCATAATCCTGCAGCAACCATTCTACATTTGCTTTCCACCACAGCCAGCATAACCTTTTCGAAATAAAGACAATATCCATCTCATGCGTCAGTACCCGCCAATTGTTACTACTTAAGATTTGGGATCCCTGTCTGTCTTCTTTTTAATCGATATTTTGGTAAGGTCTTCTTACTTAAATGGTTACTTCATCACCTAAAGATAAAATCTGCCTTACTAGACTGTAGTTTGTATAAACCTGCGTGAATGAATTCAGGGCTTTCTGGATCACTCAGAGGGTAAAGAATCTTCCTGTAATGCCAGAGACCTGGGTTTGATCCTTGAGTTGAGAAGTTCCCCTGGAGAAGGGAATGGCTATTCCCTCAAATATTCTTGGTTGTAGAAGTCCACGGACAGAGGAGAGTTTCATGCTACAGCCCATGCTGTCTCAAAGAGTCAGAAATGACTGAGTGAGTAACACTTTCAAGCACTGGGTGAATTCAAAGCTCCATGTAGACAAAAATTGCTATATTGCATACAGTTGATTTCTTGTTTCCAGTTCTTCAGTTTCCATGGCCGTATCTGAATACTAGCTTCACGGGCAACTGTTCGAGTCTGATATCTTAAACTCAAGCATCTTATCTAAATATAACATTTTAACTTTATTAAGAGGCAAGTTGAAGTCACTTCAGTTCAAATCAGTACATTTTGGTCACTCAGTCATGTCTGACTCTGCAACCCCATGGACTGCAGAACCCCAGGTATCCTTGCCCATCACCATCTCCCAGAGTTTACTCAAACTCATGTCCATTGAGTTGGCAATGCCATCCAAACATCTCAGCTTCTGTTTCCCCCTTCTCCTCCTGCCTTCAAACTTTACCAGCATCAGGGTCTTTTCAAATGAATCAGTTTGCATCAGGTGGCCAAAGTATTGGAATTTCAGCTTCAGTATCAGTCCTTCCAATGAATATTCAGGATTGATTTCCTTTAGGATGGACAGGTTGTATCTCCTTGCAGTCCAAGGGGCTCATAAGAGTCTTCTCCAATACCACAGTTCAAAACCATCAGTTCTTCGGGGCTCAGCTTTCTTTATAGTCCAACTGTCACATTCACACATGACTACTGGAAAAACAATTGCTTTCACTAGATGGACCTTTGTTGGCAAGGTAATATCTCTGCTTTTAATACACTGTCTAGGTTGGTCACAACTTCCAAGGAGCAAGCATCTTTTAATTTCATGGCTGCATTCACCATCTGCAGTGATTTTGCAGCCCAAGAAAATAAAGTCTGTCATTGTTTCCACTGTTTCCCCATCTATTTGCCATGATGTTATGGGACAAGATGCCATGATCCCAGTTTTATGAATGTTGAGTTTTAAGCCAGCTTTTTCACTCTCTTCTTTTACATTCATCAAGAGGTTCTTTAGTTCTTCTTTGCTTTCTGCCATAAGGGTAGTGTCATCTTCATATCTGAGGTTATTGATATTTCTCTCGGCAATCTTGATTCCAGCTAGTATTTCACCCAACCCAGCATTTCTCATGGTGTACTCTGCATGTAAGTTAAATAAGCAAGGTGACAATATACAGTCTGGACATACTCCATTCCATATTTGGAACCTGTCTGTTGTTCCATGTCCAGTTCTAACTGTTGCTTCGTGACCTGCATACAGATATCTCAAGAGGCAGATCAGGAGGTCTGGTATTCCTTTTCAGAATTTTCCATGGTTTGTTGTAGTCTACACAGTCAAAGGGTTTGGCATAGTCAATAAAACAACATTTTTTTTTTCTGGAACTGTATTGCTTTTTCAATATCCAACGGATGTTGGCAACTTGTGCTCTAGTTCCTATGCCTTTTCTAAATCCATCTTGAACATCTAGAAGTTCACTGTTCATGAACTGTTGAAGCCTGGCTTGGAGAATTTTGAGCATTACTCTGCTAGTGTATGAGATGAGTACAAATGTGAGATGGTTTGAGCATTCTTCGGCATTGCCTTTCTTTGGGATTGGAATGAAAACTGACCTTTTCCAGTCCTGTGTCCACTGATGAGTTTTCCAATTTGCTGGCATATTTCATGTAGAATTTCACAGCATCATCTTTTAGCATTTGAAATAGCTCATCTGGAAGTCTATCACCTCCACTAGCTTTGTTTGTAGTGATGCTTCCTAAGGCCCACTTGACTTCGCACTGGAGGATATCTAGCTCTGGGCTGGTGATCATACCATCGTGATTCTCTAGGTTATGAAGATCTTTTATGTACAGTTCTTCCATGTATTCTTGCCACCTCTTCTTAATATCTTCTGCTTCTGTTAGGTCCATACCATTTATGTCCTCTATTGTGCCCATCTTTGCATGAAATGTTCCCTTGCTATCTCTAATTTTCTTGAAGAGATCTCTAGACTTTCCCATTCTATTGTTTTCCTCTATTTATTTGCATCAATCACTGAGGAAGGCTTTCTTATCTCTGCTTGCTGTTCTTTGAAACTCACCATTCAGGTGAGTACACATTTTCTTTTCTCCTTTGCTTTTTGCTTCTCTTCTAGTCACAGCTATTTGTAAGGCCTCCTCAGACAACTGTCTTGCTCTTTTGTATTTCTTTTCCCTAGGGGTGGTCTTGACCCCTGCCTTATGTACAATGTCACGAACCTTGTCCATAGTTCTTCAGGCACTTTGTCTCTCAGATCGAATCCCTTGAATCTATTTGTGGCTTCCACTGTATAATTGTAAGGGATTTGATTTAGGTCATACCTGAATGGTCTAGTGGTTTTCCCTACTTTCTTCCATTTAAATCTGAATTTGACAATAAGGAGTTCATGGTCTGTGCCACAGTCAGATCCCAGGCTTGTTTTTGCTGACTGTATAGAGCTTCTCCATCTTTGGCTGCAAAGAATATAATCAACCTGATTTTGATATTAACCATCTGGTGATGTCCATGTGTAGAGTCTTCTCTTGTGTTGTTGGAAGAGGATGTTTGCTATGACCAATGTGATTTCTTGGCAAAATTCTATTAGCTTTTCCCTGTTTCATTCTGTATTCCAAGGCCAAATTTGCCTGTTAGTCCAGGTATTTCTTGATTTCCTATTTTGCATTACAGTCCCCTATAATGAAAAGGACATTTTTGGGGGTGTTAATTCTAGACGGTCTTGTAGGTCTTCATAGAATCATTCAACTTCAGCTTCTTCAGTGTAACTGGTCAGGGCATAGAACTGGATTGCTGTGATAGTGAGTGGTTTGCCTTGGAAATGAATGGAAATCATTCTGTCATTTTTGAGATTGCATCCAAGTACTGCATTTCAGACTCTTTTATTGACTATGATGGCTACTCCATTTCTTCTAAAGGATTCTTGCCCTCAAGATAGATATAATGGTCATCTGTGTTAAATTCATACATTCCAGTCCATTTTAGTTTGCTGATTCCTAAAATGTCGATGTTCACTCTTGCTATCTCCTGTTTGATCAATTCCAATTTGCCTTGATTTATTGACTTAAGATTCCAGGTTCCTATGCAATATTGTCCTTTACAGCATCGGACTTTATTTCCGTCACCAGTCACATCCACAGCTGGGTGTTGTTTTTGCTTTGGCCCCACCCCTTCATTATTTCTGGAGTTATTTCTCCACTGATCTCCAGTAGCATATTGGGCACCTACTGACCTGGGCAGTTCATCTTTCAGTGTCCTATCTTTTTGCCTCTCATACTGTTCATGGGGTTCTCAAGGCAATAATACTGAAGTAGTTTTCCATTTCCTTCTCCAGTGGAACATGTTTTGTCAGAACTCTCCATTATCACCCTTCTGTCTTGGGTGGCCTTACAAGGCACAGGTCATAGTTTCATTGAGTTAGAAAAGGCTGTGGTCCATGTCATCAGATTGGTTAGTTTCCTGTGATTGTGGCTTTCATTCTGTCTGTCCTCTGTTGGAGAAGATAAGGGGCTGATGGAATCTTCCTGATGGGAGAGACTGACCAAGAGGGAAATTGGGTCATCCAATTTTCTGTTGATGGATGGGGCTGTGTTCCCTTCCTGTTATTTACCTGGGGGCCAAACCATAGTGGAAGTAATGAAGATTACCGCAACCTCCTTCAAAGGTTCCCATGCACGCACTGCTGCATTCAGTGCCCCCAGCCCTGCGGCAGTCCACTGCTGACCCCGCCTCTGCTGGAGACTCCCGGACTCTTACAGGCAAGTCTGGGTCAGTCCCTTGTGGGGTCACTGCTCCTTTCTCCTGGGTCCCGGTGCACACAAGGTTCTGTTTGGGCCCTCCAAGAATGTGTGAGTTTTGTGGCTCAGCCACCTGATGCAAAGAGCTGACTCATTTGAAAAGAGCCTGATGCTGGGAACGACTGAAGGTGGGAAGAGAAGGGGATAACAGAGGAAGAGATGGTTGGACGGCATCATCAACTCAATGGCCATGAGTCTGAGTAAACTCCTGGAGTTGGTGATGGACAGGGAGGCCTGGCATGCTGCAGTCCATGGGGTCGCAGAGAGTCGGACACGACTGAGACTGAAGTGACTTGATGGGTAATAGCGACCTCCTCCAAGAGGGCTATGACACACCCAGATCTGCACCCAGAGCCCCTGCCCCTGTGGCAGCCCACTGGTGACCCGTGGCTCCACACGAGACATGCAAGCACAGTTCTGGCTCAGTCTCTGTGGGGCCTCTGGGTCTTGGTGTGCACAAGGTTTGTCTGAGCCCTCTGAGCATCTCTGGCGGGAATGGCATTTGATTCTTAATGTGGTTTTGCCCCTCCTGCCATCTTGCTGTGACTTCTCTCTTCTTCTTGGACGTGGCATATCTCCTCACAGTCACTGGAGCCCCACGAAGCTACTGTTCCAGCGCCTACCAGGAATACTGGGGTGGGTAGCCTTTCCCTCCTCCAGGGACCTTCCCAACCCAGGGATCCAGCTCAGGTTTCCCGCATTTCAGGCAGTTTCTCTACCAGTTGAACCACAAGAGAAGCCCTTAAGTCTGATGAACGTTGAAAGTTTAGTTGCTCAGTCGTGTCCAACTCTTTGCAACCCCATGGACCATAGCCTACCCAGTTCCTCTGTCCATGGGATTTTCCAGGCAAGAATACTGGAGTGGGTTGCCATTTCCTTCTCCAGAGGATCTTCCTAGCCTAGGGATTGAACTCAGGTCTCCTGCATTGCAGGCAGTTTCTCTACCAGCTGAGCCACAAGGGAAGCCCTCAAGTCATGTACATGTTGTTATTTCTGATATATTTGGACATTTTCTATGTTATTTTGTTTCTTTGCATACTATTTTAGTTTATTTTTTCCAATCTTGCTTTCCCTGTGGATGCATTGTGTTTTCTTAATTACTCTTTTTAAGACACTGTAGTTTGAATTTTATTTCTCTTTATAAATTATTAATATGCATACTTGACTATGAAAAAATGGAACTTAGCACACAGTACAGGAACCATAAAATGTTTTATCTCAGATATTCTCCTTTGGTATTTCATATTATTTTTACATAGTATTAATACTATTTCTGACCTGTTTTAAATTATCTGAAATGTTTCAGCAAATGAGTAATGTTAGGTAATATATTTACTGATGCCTTGATTTACTGTTTCTTTCCCTTGTATATAGCTTCTTCCTTTTTTATTCCTGTGAAATTCATTGTTAGTATTTTTTATGAAATTCTAAATGTAATCTAAAAGCTATTTATTTTCTTATTATTATTGTATGATAATCTAAATGGACATAGAAGTCTAGTGACAGCTAGATGTTCCCTCAGCTCTTTAAACATGTTAATCATTTGTTTTCAGGCATCTATTCTTATTAATGAGAAGTATTCTGTCAGTTTGCTGAAGTGCTTTTGATTTTCTCTAAATTTAATGCCCTGCATTATCTCTATGATGTATATGGGGTAAGTATTAGATTTTTATGTTTGAAATTGATGTACAGTCAGTGTAAGAATTCAGTAATCTCTCTGCACCTAGAAAACACTGAATATTATCTTGCGGTATTGCTTGCACTTCTTTTTTTTTTCCTCCATCTGGATTTTTTTCAGTGTATCCTTAGCACTTTTAACATCTGTTCAGTATTTTCCACCTTTCAAAATTCCTATACTACATTACCTGATTTATTACTGCAAATCTATTATAGAATACTGTACATCTTTTAAATGCTATTTAAGATTTAATTACTATATTTTTAATTTTAGAAGTTATAATGAGTTATTTTTCAAATATTTTGTACTACCTATGAATGAATAAGCAGCACTTATCATTCTATTTCTTTAAATAGTTTTCATAATTTTTGTAATACTTTTATAACCTCTTTAGATTTTTGCTATTTCCTGGGACTGCTATACCTCCTGTTTATAGAACTGATTCTCCTTCTTGATGGTTTATTGGCTTAAGAGATGGCTTTGTCAGTTTTTGGTTCATTTGAGGAGTGATACCTTTTCTTCCCCCTGTAGAGAGTTCCATATGAGTTTGTTCTAAAAATATTTCCTTCAAAATCATTTTGTCACTCTGGCTTATATTATTCTAAGGTAGCAACTGAATTTTAACATGTTGTTGGCCATTATCTAATTTTGGAGTTAGTTTCTATTTTCAGATCGCAATTAGACTCCAGATCTCACATCCATGAGTGACAGAGACTCTGTTTCCAATTTCTCATAACTAACTCCCTTCCCTTGACTTCACATGTGGATCAGGTGGTCTCAGTTTTCTAATCTGTGAACAAAGCCAGCCTTTTTCTAGCTGCCTGTTTCTACTAAGCCTAATGCATATCTTCTCTTCCAGGTACCACTTAAAACCCTGACCTGTAGGTTTCTAATCATGTCTCCATAGACCACAAAATTTAAACACATCTATATAATTCAACTTTTTGTTTCACTTGGTTTCCAGAATCGATAAGTACTTTTATCTCTTTAAAGTGTGATTTTATTTGCTTTCATGTTTTCTGTCATGTTAACTGGTATTTTTCTTATTATACTGAAATTGGCTACTAGAACTTACAACTGGAGATGAATCAGTTCAGTTCAGTTCAGTTTCTCAGTCGTGTCCAACTCTTTGTAACCCCATGAATATACAATCATTATTCTGTGTTTTAAAAAAGGACTGAAGCAATTGTGTTAACTGGCATCTTTCCCTGATTAGATATCTACTTATGCACTCACTGACGGATCTATCCCCTGGGCTTCCTATTTGAACCTGGAAAAGAGAGTATCACTGAAAAGGAGAATGTAGAGATGAGAAAGCCACGGGAACAGCCAGCATTGTACTTCCTTAGAATGCTGAAGATAAAGGAAATGTGCAAGGGGTCCAGTGGACCCTGTGAAGAGACTCCATTATGAAGCCACTTAAGAGTCACCACTTAGAAGGCTGGAAGCTGAACAAAGATGCTGTCCTGTAGACTGTTGTGGAGCATGCTTTATTACATTTCTTTATTATTTTTTAATTTAAATTCATTTATTTATTACATTTCTTACCTTGAGAAATTGTGTGGAAGGTTCTTCTCCTGCAGAACTCCCTCACATATTCACTCAGACAGGTCATCCTCTTGATAAACAACTTTTTGTTCCCTCTCTCACAGAGAACACACACACTCTGTCTTAACCAGAAAAGAAACAGGAACAAACAAGGGTCTACAATAGTGGGCGACTACATATGCACAAGGTACTTGCATCTCAGAACTATTGCTCTTTCCACAGGAACTTGACAGGGGAATGGAAACCCAGAAAAACAAAAGGTGGGGAGTGGGACAAGGAAGAGTGAGAGAGGGAGCCATTTCAGGAAAAGAATCCAGTCTGCTTCTTCTCCCCAAGTCCCTCCTCCTAAAGGCTAACCAGCAGTGATGCGAGAGGGACCAGCTCACAGTAAGTGAATGTGGAGGAGAGTCTTTTAATTTGACTAGGCATCTTACCTACTTGAACGTGAACACAAAGTAATGGAAGCTGTACAAAATGTAATTAAGGGAAAGAAAAAGATGCAAGGAAGCATAATAGAAGGCAATGATTGGAGACAAAAATTAAAATCAGTTCATTTTGATGAATTGTGCAGTAAAGAAGTTGCATATACATCTATCTATATATATATATAATTTATAGAGAGTAAGGCTTGTCTCTGTCAGCTCAACCCTCCTTATTGATGGCATGTCATTTATTTTATAAATGAAATCATCTTCAGTGTGGTGAGAAAAGCATTTTACAGATTTTTCCAGTCAAAATGTTGATTTATGTTAAGGATTACATTTTTGAAACTCATTGAAAGTTAAAAATATTGAACTTTTAAAGTAAAGCAAATGTATGATTAAGTGCTTATTACCTGGAGTAAATTAATGCTTTTAAGCTATGAGAACTGCCTACACATGGATATTCTGCCAGCTAGACCAGCAGGCTCACATATTCACACTGAGTTGGTTCCTTCCACCTTTTCCCCTTTACCTTTTTTCCAGTAGAACTTAGCATCGGGTCATTTGTCTTTCTAACTGCCTCATGCAAATGTTCAGCCTGTATTCTATCCACAAATCTCTATTTTTTTTTTTCTTTTCAGCTTTATCCAGATCTAAACACATGGATTAACCAAAAAAAAAAAAAAAAAAAACCTTAAGTATGGAATATAATAGTAGGACCTATGTTGAATGGCTGAAATAAATAAAAGTGTCAATAAGAAAATTATAGATACTGCTAAACATATGAGCTCCAGTCCACAGGGTCCCAAAGAGTCTGGTATGACTGAGCAGTTGAGCACACCCAAATACACAAACATATGAGAAGCATACCTTATTAAAAAGATATTGGTGTGTTAGATTAAAAACACGCAATTTATATTCTAATTTCCTATTACTAATGTGCTGTGAAGAATCTAAATTTAAATCTTAGCTCCATATTTCTTAGTTAGAAACAGCATTAGACAAATCACCATACTTCTGAATCATGCGTTGATTTGCAGTGAAGAGGAAAGTAAATTTAAGTGAGAGTAGATTAGGGAGAGGAGTGTGCCTGTGTATTTAGATACATTGTTGTTTGTTGTTGTTGTTGACTAAGTCATGTCCAACTCTTTGCAACCCCATCGACTAGAGAATGCCAGATTTCCCTGTCCTTTGGTTCCAAATAGGAAAAGGAGTACGTCAAGGCTGTATATTGTCACCCTGCTTATTTAACTTATATGCAGAGTACATCATGAGAAATGATGGGCTGGAAGAAACACAAGCTGGAATCAAGATTGCTGGGAGAAATATCAATAACCTCAGATATGCAGATGACACCACCCTTATGGCAGAAAATGAAGAGGAGCTAAAAAGCCTCTTGATGAAGGTGAAAGAGGACAGTGAAAAAGTTGGCTTAAAGCTCAACATTCAGAAAACGAAGATCATGGCATCCGGTCCCATCACTTCATGGGAAATAGATGGGGAAACAGTGGAAACAGTATCAGACTTTATTTTGGGGGCTCCAAAATCACTGCAGATGGTGACTGCAGCCATGAAATTAAAAGACACATACTCCTTGGAAGAAAAGTTATGACCAACCTAGATAGCATATTCAAAAGCAGAGACATTACTTTGCCGACTAAGGTCCATCTAGTCAAGGCTATGGTTTTCCTTGTGGTCATGTATGGATGTGAGAGTTGGACTGTGAAGAAGGCTGAGCGCCAAAGAATTGATTGAGGGAGCAGAGTTCTATAATCAAATTACTACTGATGTTTCTATAATGATTTAAAAGAACAACAGCAGCAACATTTATGCCAACTAAGATGATGCAGGTGGAAAAATATTTATTGTTGCTTGATCTTGTGCCCTTCTGACAACTTTCAGGATTAGCTTAGAGATGTGTAGCCAAGACTTTTGTAAAACATTCATCTCAAACCTTCAGGTAAAACTGATCTCAAACTTTATTTTTTAATATATTTGTATATAAGATAAAGGCTTTATTTTTTAATGTTTTATTTATTCATTTTTAATTTATTTTAACTGGAGGCTAATTATTTTACAATATTGTATTGGTTTCTGGCAAAGTCCAAAGCATTTCAAGTATTTGAAAATTGCCAAGGGCATATTTTCAAACTATTGTTTGCTCAAGGCATCTGTGTTCTCACAAGCTAACTCTTTTGCCTTCATCGTCCGGCAAGCAAAGTTTCCTTCTGCTGTGCTTTGGCATATACAACACACACACACTCCAATCACATCAAGTATTATATTAGTGAATAGCAGTTATATGAAGCAGTATATGTGTACATACATGATTTATGTGTGCATATGCTTATGTATCTGTTTTAATGCGTTTTTATGTGTGCATATATATATTCACACACATATGTGGTTATTTTCCTTAGACAAATTATGGTGCCAGTGGTTGAGGTGAGATATCTTCCTGATAGATCGCCTATGTTTTGGTGGTGAGTTGGCCACCTGAAGAGTGTTTAGCTCCAAAGAAGAAGCCCAAATAGCATCTTAAATTTAATTCAGATATGAATTATTTCAAAAATATTCTATAAATTAACATTGGCTACAGTAGAATATCTTTTCTGATCTCATTCTAGGTATCAATTTTCTAATTATCATAAAATGTTGAATAACTAGAAACATCAACACAAAATTCTGTTTTATGAATAGTGGAGGGTGCTCTTTAGAATTTTATTTGACTATGAAATGTAATTTTTGTCAGTCAAGTTTCAGATGTCTCCAACACATTATAGTATTTTACATCCATATATTTTTGTCCATATTCTTAGCATTGTACATTATGACTTTCGAGTGGAATTCAGTTAGGAAAACAAAAGCATTGTAAGTATTTCAAAGAGGAAGCACTTTTTAAATTTCAAGAATAGTGACTTAAAATGCCTGGACAGGGTTAGGAAAGTAATCTGTTAGGAAATGCACTACTGAGTGTTCAACAAATCAGCAAATCAGATACCTGTGGTGAATTCATGTTGATATATGGCAAAACAAATACAATATTGTAAAATAATTAACCTCCAATTAAAATAAATAAATTTATATTTTTTAAAAATTTAAAATAAAACTACATAATCCAATAAACTATATAATCCAATAATCTCACTTCTAGATGTATATCCAAAGGAAACTATACCATTATCTTGAAGAGATGTCTGAACTCCAATATTTATTGCAGCGTTATTCACAGTAGCCAAACCATGGAAACTTTCAGTGCACACATACACACGCACACACACACACACGGAATATTATTCTGCCTTAGAAAGGAAGGAAACCATGTTATTTGTGATGCCATAAATGAAGATGGAGGGCATTGTGCCAGGTGACATAAGTCAGACAGAGAATGACAAACATCCCCTGTATTAGGAGAGGGGGAAAGACAAATTCATAGAAAGGAGTAGACTGGTGCTTACCAGGGAGTGGTAGGTGATGGAAAAGACGTTGGTAAAAGGGTTCAAACTGTGGCTATAATATGAGCAAGGTCTGAGAATCTAGCGTATATCACCAGAGAATATGATTGATAACAATGCATTGTGTAACTGAAATCTCTTGAAAGAGAGTGAACTTGAATGTACTCACTAGAAGGAAAAGAAAGAATAAGTGAGGTGATGAATGTCATTAATATATAACTGGATGAGGGAAATCCTTTCTCAGTATATACATAGATCAAATCATTGCATTGAATGCTTCAAATACATTACAATTTTTTCCAATTACACTGTAATAAAGCTGAATTAAAAGACATTTTGCAAACCTAATAAAAGCTGGAGCTGGGTTTCAAACCTAGAAAGCCTGGATCCAGAATCTATACTCTAATAAACCACTAATTCTTTCTGACAGAAATTGTTCTCTCAAATTACATCTTAATGGTCTTACAGCATATTATGCTTATAGGGTAAAGTAAGGACATTAATTAAATTCCAGGCTACCATAGAAATATATAGTTTAGGGACATCCCTTCTTCTGTGGGTTACAAAGCAATAAAAGGATTGTCTGAGCTGCAACTGTTTGTAAATATCGCGTCATGAGGAACTTATCTCAGTCAACTCCCAATATGCTACCATAAGCCACTATAAATGAGCAATTTAAGAAATCCTTTCAGTGGAGCAAACTTCATGAACAATGCAGAGACATTAAGCTCTTCCTGAAATCAAAAAGAGTAGAGACATTCTCAAAATCCTTAATGTCTACAAGACATTTTGACCCATTCTGACACAAGGTCCTCCCTAAAGTGATAATATACTCTTTTCTTAGAGCATCAATTTATTTTTGAACATTTAAAGCTATGCAACACATTTTGGGAAAAAAATCAATATTTGAATTGTCCAACAGATAAAATACAACAAAGGCAAAGGAGCCACCCATGTATTTCAAGAAGAAAAACAGGAGGGAAACCCACTGCACACTGAAATTAGAGATATTTCAAAAGCTGATTCTTTATTGTATATAATCCATTGATTGCTAGTCGGCATAGAGTTTCAAATTATCAGACCCTGGAGAAAATAATTATGAAAAGATTTTGCTATTATAAACAAATTTCGCAATTGTGTTATTCTTCCGTCCTCTGTTTTATTTTGGTCATGTTTCCAGTTCACATAAGGAGTTATTTTCTCTTAAAAGTGAAATCGATGTTCTGGTAAAGACATGCCAAACGCCTATTTTAGAATGTTATAATGGGTAGAAAAATAACCCGATGATCTTTTGTTTCATTATTTTTCATCTTTTTTATTATTATTCACACATTTGGCAAGTTTAAAGTCTGCCTTTTTACAGTTTCACTAGTTTAAACTTCCAGACGTTAATGGAAATACTAAAACAAAATATGATGATGAAAATAGTTCTTAAATAATTCCTGAGAGAGCTCCTAAGACTGACTTTATCTATTCTTTGCAGGCACAGCCTTAACATATCATAAGATGTGAACTCTATTTAGCTGACACTTTGGTGGTGTAAGTGTTTTTCACAAGTAATCAGCACCTGAATAATCAAAGGTGTGTACCATCCATCAGCTTTAATGAAGCATTAAAATACTTTAATGGAACTTAGGGTAATTAGAAAGTCTCTTATGCAGTTCATCTACTAACAAGAACATTTTCAGGATTAATAATAGTGGAGTGAATTTTCCAGCAAGGAATGGGTCCTTACTTTACTTCAGCAGTCTCATTTGTAAAACTAGAATTGTTTTATGTGTTTCAAGGGGATGTTGGGTATAATTCATGATTAAACTGTTATAAAGTATTAATAGTTCCTTAGCTGAAATTATGTCTGTTTTCCTTAAGGACCGATCATAACAGAGAAAAGGAAGAAATAATACAGTTTTTCAAAGATTCAAATCTATATTCCAAAGAGTACATTGCCTCAGAAAAGATATTTTACCCCAGAGACTGATATTTATCTAATCATGCCCTAAAGACTATTGCAATATGGTAAAATTTATTATGAATTAACAAATAGGTTATGTATAATAATTTGACACGATTGTTACATGACTGACATTCAACATTATTTTTGTAACTATATGAAATCAAACACTTCTGCAACAGTGAATATTAACTCAGCTGAAAAGCAGGAGAATAATTAAATTAACTTATTCTTGATCCAGATGTATTGACAGTATCTCAGCAATTTCTTTTTCATTTCTACTGACTTGCTGTTCAAAGGACTCTTGAATCTCCTCCAGCACCACAGTTTAAAAGCATCAGTTCTTCAGTGCTCAGTCTTCTTTATGGTCCAACTCTTACATCCATACATGACTTCTGGAAAAACCATAGCTTTGACATCAGGAAAGTGATGTCTCTGCTTTTTAATATGCTATGTATGGTTGTCATAGATTTTCTCCCAAGGAGCAGGTGTCTTTTAATTTCATGGCTACAGTCACCTGCAGTGGTATTGGAGCCCAAGAAAATGCAGTCTGCACTGTTCCCCCATCCGTTTGCCATGAAATGACGGGACCAGATGCCATGATCTTAGTTTTCTGAATGTTGAGTTTTAAGCCAGCTTTTTCACTCTCCTGTTTCATGTTCATCAAGAGGCTCTTTAGCTCTTCTTTGCTTTCTGCCATAAGGGTGGTGTCATCTGCACAGCTGAGATTATTGTAATTTCTCCTGGCAATCATGATTCCAGCTCGTCCTTCATCCAGTCCAGCATTTAACATGACGTACTCTGCATATAAGCTAAAAAACAGGTGTTGGGGAAATTCAGCTTTAAGGGATCAAATATGTTCTTCTTTTGTGTGCTGTTTTTCAAGGACTTTCTATTCCTTATCAGTTCCTGGAAAACAGGGATGAGCAGAGCTACACGCAGTTCTTGGGATTGAGATCATGAGAAAGAGCACCTGCTTGGATTCCTTTCAGAGACTCCCTTCAGTGGCCTTCTCAGTTATGCCCCTTTTACTCAAGATATTGAATGCTCTCTGGCCCTTTGAAGATTGTTATTTGCTTGGCTTTGTTTTTGCTCAATTTTTTTACTGCCTAAAGCTATCTTGTATGAAGATATATAAACATGCATTTCTGCAAATAAAGCACCCTTGTTTCACTCAAGACTTGGGTCCCCTGAGTCCCTCTTCTTATTGACTCCAGTCCCCAGGTCCCAGTCTACAAAGACCGTGACAAGCAGGGTGACAATATATATCCTTGACATACTCCTTTCACAATTTGGAACCAGCCCACTGTCCACGTCCAGTTCTAACTGTTGCTTCTTGACCTGCATGTCTATTTCTCAGGAGGGAGGTCAGGTGGCCTGGTATTCCCATCTCTTGAAGAATTTTCCACAGTTTGTTGTGATCCACAGTCAAAGGCTTTGGTGTAGTCAATAAATCAGAAGTAGACATTTTTCTGGAAATATCTTGCTTTTTCTGTGACCCAGCAGATATTGACAATCTTGATTTCAGCTTGATTTATATAGCCTAGCATTTCACATAATGTAAGCTGCATGTAAGCCAGTGATAAAGAACCCCCTGCCAATTCAGGAGACACAAGATTCAGGGGTTTAATCCCTGTATCAGAAAGATCCCCTGGAGGAGGGCATGACAACCCATTCCAAAATTCTTGCCTGGAGAATCCCATGGACAGAGGAGTCTGGTGGGCTATCTTACATGACTAAGATAACTTAGCATACATGAGTGTAAGTTAAATAAGCAGGGTGACATACTGCTTTGACATACCCCATCCCTAATTTTGAAGCAGCCCATTGTTCCATGTCCATTTCTAACTGTTGCTTCTTGATCTGCATACAGGTTTCTCAGGAGGCTGGTAAGGTAGTCTAGTATTCCCATTTCTTTAAGAATTTTCCAGTTTGTTGTGGTCCACAGTCAAATTCTTTAGTGTAGTCAATGAGGCAAAGGTAGTTTTTTCTTTTCTTTTCTTTTTCTTTTCTTTTTTTTTTAAGGAATTCTCTTGCTTTTTCTATGCTCCAATATATATTGGCAATTTGACCTCTGGTTCCTCTGCCTTTTCTAATCCAACTTGTATCTCTGGAAGCTCTCAGCTCACATACAGTTGAAGTCTAGCTTGAAGGATTTTGACCATTACCTTGCTAGCAGGTGAAATGAGTGCAATTGTGCTGTAGTTTGAACAATCTTTGGCATTGCCTTTCTTTGGGATTGGAATGAAAACTGACCTTCTCCAGTCCTGTGGCCACTGTTGAGTCTTCCAAACTTGTTGGCATATTTAGTGCCACACTTTTACAGCATCATCTTTTAGAGTTTAAATTGGATCAGCTGGATGTCCATCCGAGGAGAATGCACTCACCTGACAACATGGAGTGATGGACATAAGTCTTTGGTGCATCACAGCTCTTGAGTCTTGGACAGACTGTTATAGCTCTTAGACAAATCAGTGTTACAGCTCCATGTTACAGCTCTATTTTATTTAGAAAATAGCAGGAGAATCCATCCTCGAGGCATGAGGGCATGCTGACCCAAAGACACAACAAGAAGAGAGTGGGGAGTGCACTAGCAGGAGGGAGAGAGCGAGGGCTCTTTGGCTCCTCTTTCTGTATGTTTTTTCCTCCCCCTGGGCCTGCCCTATGTAAGTTGGGATAGCCAGGAGTGCTGTTTCTTCTACCTGAGGTCCTCAATCCGGTCCTTGGACCGTCCTTTGACTTTCCTTTGTTCTATTTTCGTGGGCTTTTCCCTTCCTTGTCTTTTAGCCACTGCCATTTGGACTCCTGTTTCCTATTCTAACTACCTAAAAATAATGATGCTTCCTCAGGCCCAGCTGACCTTGCACTCCAGGATGTCTGGCTCCAGATAAGTGATCACACCATTGTGGTTTATCTGAATCATTAAGACCTTTTTTTATAGTCCTTCTGAGTATTCTTGCCAGTTCTTAATATCTTCTGCTTCTGTTAGGTTCTTTCTGTTTCTGTCTTTTATTGTGCCTTCCTTGCAGGATATGCTCCCTTGGTATCTCTAATTTTATTTAAGAGATCTCTTCAGTTCAGTTCAGTTCAGTTGCTCAGTCATGTCCAATTCTTTGTGATCCCATGAAATGCAGCACGCCAGGCCTCCCTGTCCATCACCAACTCCCGGAGTTCACCCAAACTCATGTCCATCGAGTCGGTGATGCCATCCAGCCATCTCATCCTCTGTCGTCCCCTTCTCCTCCTGCCCCCAATTCCTCCCACCATCAGAGTCTTTTCCAATGAGTCAACTCTTCACATAGGTGGCCAAAGTACTGGAGTTTCAGCTTTAGCATCATTCCTTCCAAAGAAATCCCAGGGCTCATCTCCTTCAGAATGGATTGGTTGGATCTCCTTGCAGTCCAAGGGACTCTCAAGAGTCTTCTCCAACACCACAGTTCAAAAGCATCAATTCTTCGGTGCTCAGCTTTGTTCACAGTCCAAGTCTCACATCCATACATGATCACTGGAGAAACCATAGTCTTTGCTAGATAGACCTTTGTTGGCAAAGTAATGTCTCTGCTTTTCAATATGCTAACTAGGTTGGTCATAACTTTTCTTCCAAGGAGTATGTGTCTTTTAATTTCATGGCTGCAATCACCATCTGCAGTGATTTTGGAGCCCCCCAAATGAAGTCTGACACTGTTTCCCCATCTATTTCCCATGAAGTGATGGGACCAGATGCCATGATCTTTGTTTTCTGAATGTTGAGCTTTAAACCAACTTTTTCACTCTCCTCTTTCACTTTCATCAAGAGGCCCTTTAGCTCCTCTTCACTTTCTGCCATAAGGGTGGTGTCATCTGCATTTCTGAGGTTATTGATATTTCTCCCAGCAATCTTGACTCCAGCTTGTGCTTCTTCTAGCCCAGCGTTTCTCATGATGTATTCTGCATATAAGTTAAATAAGCAGGGTAATGTAAGCTCAGGACCTGGTTTATATCTTCTGCTCTGGGGATTGATATTAAACTAGGGAGCTTAAGGACAGGAGAGATTTAGTTAGTGTTGAGTCACACGTTTACTCCTACAATGGAGGTGGCTAAGAAAAAAAATATTTAGCTCTTCTAGTCCTTGGATTGAAAATGACATGGAAATCTTCAGTGAGCTAGATCTTAAGTCATACTGACTAAAGATACGTATATACAACAGAAAGCTTATTAAAATCCTTAATATGATTCCTTCTGTCCCTGAAAGACTGTGAAGGAAAAAATGTAAGAGAGAGAAAATCAGGAAAGTTGATAACAGGGCCTAACACTGGTAGGTGAAAAAGTACTTTAGATATAATATATGGAGAAATTAAAGATTTTAGGCTAATGACTTTCTGTCTTGGGCTTGACTTGAGATAGATATATGAGCTTAGGAGAATTTGAAATCTAGGCTTGGCATCATGTCCAAATTATGTGGAAGAAAGAATACACCAGTGGTGGGAAAGAGATAGAAAGAAGATGATTAAGGCAGTGTTTTTGACTCCCAATATCTTTTTAGGATATTGTGAATATCTTGGGTGCAGAAGCTTGTGAATGAATGTGAATGTGATTGTGTAATGTCACTCACACTGTGTAATGAATGTGAATGCTAACAGAAAAACTGAATGCCACAGATGGGAATATTGAGACCAGGCAAATTTTGGGGGCCGGCTGGTCCAGTGATGAGACCAGTCACACCTGACTGGACACCAGCAACAGTCGATTAAAATGCAAAAAGTATAGGATTCCCTCTCTTCTCTTCTTGAAAACACAGTAAGTCTGCTCCTCTTCCTTATACTCAGATACCACTTAAGTGGGAAAAGAAAAAAAAAATGAAGTCTAATATACTATGCTATTTAAAGGAGCCTAAACCAGCTTTGATGGTAAGTTCAGTCTGAAATTGACAGATTTTTTTATTTCTTTCTGTTTTGTTTTATAGACTGTGGAAGTATAATAACACATTTACAGACTCAAAAAATACAGAACAAAGATACATATAGTTCCATTATATATTACAATTATTATTTTTTTTAAGTAGGCAAATCAAGATTTTTATTTTGGAGTTTCAACATCCAGCTCTCAAAAATGAATAGACAAAAAAATAGAAGGACATAGTAGACTTGAAAAGTACTATGAATGAAATTAACAGAAATTTTAATTGAAAAGACATTGTTTAAACCTAAGAAGAATGGAAAACAATTTTAATTGGAAAAGCTTAGTGTATTAGCTTCAAAACAACAGAACCTTAAGTAATCAGATCAGTTAGAGGCAAAGAAACTATTTTCTCTACTCACCAAATTACAGGGTAAATGAATGTATTACTTCACTATCCTCATCTATCTTTATCCTCTTGTTCATTCAAGCTGTGCTCTCCTTTTGCTGAAATCAGCACAATGATATGCGCTGCTAACCCTAATGCATTTATACAGCATTTCTGCCCAACATTCTCTGCTGCCCTCTCCGTGGAAGAGATTCACTTTGTGAATCCAACACTTCACTTTCCGTTTGGTCTGCAAACCACTCCTTCAATGGACCTGGCTTCCACTCTAGAACTTTGATGAAATTACTCTTGCCAAAGTCACAAAGACCTCAGTGCCAAATTCTCAGGAACCTGCATTCCTATCAGTTTAGTCACAACAAGGGGGAGAGAGAGAGAGAGTCCAAGGGGCAGGGTTGGGAAGAGGGAAAGGGGAAGAGGAAGAAAGTATAGGGGAGGTGGGGGAGGTAGGGGGAGAGTTTAGCACCAGAGGCCATTCCATTGTTCTTAAACTTCTCTCTTTTCTGAGCTTCTTTGATAATGTACTTTCTCACATGATTGATTGTTTTAGGCAGCATTCCATAAACCTGATCACTATACATGAAATGGCTTGGGGCTATACGAGAGAGACTAGATGCTCTTTCATTTTTCTGTTCCTTTCCATCAGTTTCAACAACATTCAATCCCAAATGTCTTCTGCATCAGATTCTAGACTTACATTTCTAACTGCTCACATGTCCCTTGAGTGGGCTGTTCTCCGTGTCTATTGGCAAGTGCTCCAGACTGTATATTCCCCTACTGCTGTAGGTCTGGCCACTTTCACTGCAACGTGTTAGATTGGACCTTGTCCACCTTTAATTATGGCCTATTTTCTCAAGATTCTCTGGTAAGTGTCCCTTAAAAGCCCAGGCAGATCTTCTCCCACCATCCCTTAAGCATCAGCATCATACAATACCTCCATATGCCTACTCCAAAATTCAAGTGCACCGGAACAAAATGATTTAAATATCTTCAAAGATAATATTTGTTAGTAATCAGCTGTAATAGAGAAATGACCTTCTTTTTTGTTTAGGAAGACATTTCTATCTTAATGCATTCCTGGCTACTGTTTTTAAACCAATAATAAAAACTATTTAAAAATTGCAACATCCCAACATAAAACACTAAAACAACTAAGATTAAGAAAGCAATATTTAGCGAAAATGAAACATTAAAAGAAAAATATGACAACAAAGTTTTACAATGTAACTTCATTCTGTAAATTAAACGTCACTGAATGCTTACTAAGGGCCATGTATCAATAGTTTTGTAAGTGTTTTATATGAATCTAATTTAATCTTCACAACAATGCTATTAAAACTGTTGAGTGTTTACCCTTATTTTACAAATTAAGATATTGAAGTACAGGTTAAATAAACTGGGAACAGCTAGTAAGTGGTGGAACTGAACGCGAAAACCAGGATTTTAAATCCAGGGCACACACTTACTTTTTTTTTCAAAATGCCATATTGATTATAAGATTATATTACATTTGTAGTTTTTATTTTTAATATATTATTAATTTTTTTACATATTTTATCATTTAAACATGTCTTTTTAACATTGTTTACCACATATTTAGCTTTCTTAACTCATTTTTTTATAATTTATTCAGGAGAAATATTAAAATGGTTTACATAAGACAGAGACTTATTACCCTCTCACATAAAATAAGCTGAGGTGAGAGGTCCTGAGCTTGAAAGAAGCTGCATGCTTATCCAGAGACCTACATTTCTTCCCAACTTCAGCTCCACCATCTCAGAGCACAGAGAGTAACTATGAGATCTCCACTTCCAAACCTCAGGTGAGAGGGGATAGAAGGGCAAAAGGGCAGAGTCTTAGCAGAATAATTTCCACAAATGTCTATCATTTATCATTTTCACAAATTTCCACCATCTCACGGGGGGCAAACCAGGCTGGGAAATTCGCTTTTCATGTAAGTATGCTGTCACCCAGAAGTCAAGAGATGCCTGGAGTAATAGACACATTTGGCTTTGGAGTAGAGAATGAAGCAGATCAAAGGCTAATGGAGTTTTGCCAAGAGAATGTACTGGTCATAGCAAACACCCTCTTTCAACAGCACAGAGATGATCTACTCATGGACATCACCAGAGAGTCAATATTGAAATGATTGATTATATTTTTTGCAGCCAAAGATGGAGAAACTCTAGACAGTCAGCAAAAACAAGACTGGGAGCTGACTGTGGCTCAGATCATGAGCTTCTAATTGCAAAACTCAGATTTAAACTGAAGAAAGTAGCTAAAACCACTAGACGATTTAGGTATGACCTAAATCAAATCCCTTATGATTATAGAGTGGAAGTGACAAATAGATTCGAGGGATTAGACCTGGTAAACAGACTGCCTGAAGAGCTACAGATGGAGGTTCTTCACATTGTACAAGAGATACTGACTGAAATCATCTCAAAGAAAAAGAGAAGCAAGAATACAACATGCTTATCTGAGGAGCCTTACAAATGCCTTAGAAAATAAGAGAAGTGAAAGGCAAAGGAGAAAGAGAAATATATATACAACTGAATGCAGAGTTCCAAAGAATAGCAAGGAGAGAAAAGAAAGCCTTCTTAAATGAACAATGCAAAGAAATAGAGAAAATGATAGAATGGGATAAGCAGATGACACCACCCTTATGGCTGAAAGAGAAGGCGCACTAAAAAGCCTCTTGATGAAAGTGAAAGAGAAGAGTGATAAAGTTGGCTTAAAGCTCAACATTCAGAAAACAAAGATCATGGCATCTGGTCCCATCACTTCATGGGAAATAGATGGGGAAACAGGTGGAAACAGTGTCAGACTTTATTTTGGGGGTTCCAAAATCACTGCAGATGGTGACTGCAGCCATGAAATTAAAAGACGCATACTCCTTGGAAGAAAAGTTATGACCAACCTAGTTAGCATATTGAAAAGCAGAGACATTACTTTGCCAACAAAGGTCTATCTAGCAAAGACTATGGTTTCTCCAGTGATCATGTATGGATGTGAGACTTGGACTGTGAAGAAAGCTGAGCACCGAAGAATTAATGCTTTTGAACTGTGGTGTTGGAGAAGACTCTTGAGAGTCCCTTGGACTGCAAGGAGATCCAACCAATCCATTCTGAAGGAGATGAGCCCTGGGATTTCTTTGGAAGGAATGATGCTAAAGCTGAAATTCCAGTAATTTGGCCACCTCATGGGAAGAGTTGACTCATTGGAAAAGACTCTGATGCTGGGAGGGACTGGGAGCAGGAAGAGAAGGGGATGACAGAGGATGAGACAACTGGATGGCATCACCGACTCGATGGATGTGAGTCTGAGTGAACTCTGGGAGTTGGTGATGGACAGGGAGGCCTGGCATGCTGCGTTTCATGGGGTCGCAAAGAGTCAGAGATGACTGAGTGACTGAATTGAACTGAACTTACATTTATTATAAAACCCTATACTTTATGATTCTTTACAAACTGGGCTATAAGTGGCTCAGGTGGTAAAGAATCTGCCTGCAATGTGGGAGGCCTGGGTTCGATCCCTGTGTTGGGAAGATCCCCTGGAGAAGGGAAAGGCTACCCACTGCAATATTCTAGCCTGGAGAATCCCATGAACTTAATCCATGGGGTCTCAAAGAGTTGGACATCACTGAATGACTTTTACTTTCATACTTTACGATAAAATTTAGTATACATTTTTACCAAATGTATATTATCAGCTGAGGTCTATCTTATTTAATGACCATAGACTAGATTCTCACTCCATGTAATATACCCTGAAACTTTGGAGACTTCAAAATGCAAATTTCCATCCTTTAAAGACTTTACTATTTCAAAAAGAGAAAATGTTTGGGGTGTTATTGTTCTGTTGTTATTCTCATTGCTTCTGACTGGGTGTTGAAAATTACCACAGTGGGTAGAGGGTGGTGAGCAAGGTTGAGAAGGAACAGAAGTAGATGCCCCAGTACAAGTTGGGCACGCTTAGTGGCTCAGAGACGTGCTGATCTTCATGAGTCTTACGAAGAATAGAAAGCTTGTTTCTCAGTAGCTTTGCATAATAATAATAATAAAAAGCAGTGAGTTTTGGTTATAATTCACACATAAAGGCAAATGACTGGTTCCAAACAGGAAAAGGAGTACGTCAAGACTGTATATTGTCACCCTGCTTATTTAACTTACAGGCAGAGTACATCATGAGATATGCTGGTCTGGAAGAAGCACAAGCTGGAATCAAGATTGCCGGGAGAAATATCAATAACCTCAGATATGCAGATGACACCACCCTTATGGCAGAAAGTGAAGAGGAACTCAAAAGCCTCTTGAAGAAAGTGAAAGAAGAGAGTGAAAAATTTGGCTTAAAGCTCACCATTCAGAAAACTAAAATCATGGCATCTGGTCCCATCACTTCATGGGAAATAGATGGGATAAGAGTGGAAACAGTGTCAGACTTTATTTTGGGGGGCTCAAAATTCACTGCAGATGGTAATTGCCACCATGAAATTAAAAGATGTTTACTCCTTGGAAGGAAAGTCATGACCAACCTAGATAGCATATTGAAAAGCAGAGACATTACTTTGCCAACTAAGGTCCATCTAGTCAAGGCTATGGTTTTCCCAGTGGTCATGTATGGATGTGAGAGTTGGACTGTGAAGAAAGCTGAGCACCGAAGAATTGATGCTTTTGAACTGAAGCATTGGATGAGACTCTTGAGAGTCCCTTGGCCTGCAAGGAGATCCAACCAGTCCATTCTGAAGGAGATCAGCCCTGGGTGTTCATTGGAAGGACTGATGCTGAAGCTGAAACTCCAATACTTTGGCCAGCTCATGTGAAGATTTGACTCAGTGGAAAAGACCCTGATACTGGGAGGGATTGGGGGCAGGAGGAGAAGTGGATGACAGAGGATGAGATGGCTGGATGGCATCACCAACTAGATGGCCATGAGTTTTGGTGAACTCCAGGAGTTGGTGATGGACAGGGAGGCCTGGCATGCTGTAATTCATGGGGTCGCAAAGAGTCGGATACAACTGAGGACTGACCTTACCTGAACAGACTGAAAGGCAAATGATAAATGAGTTAATGACTTAGATCTGCTTTATTTATGACTTTTTTACTTCAGCATTTTTTTCATCCAAATACTATTAAGAAAGCCATTGTTGTCAACACATAGATGAAACATAAAGCAATCGTTACCTGCTCATGATTGCCATTCATCCAGTTGGATGTTTGGAAGAGTGATTCTGGCAGGCAAGCTTACAGTGGTCAGCAACGAGGATGAGAGGATGGCAGGCTTAGGGGTGCTTTTAATCTTGGGTAATTTCATTTGATGTGTGTATTACGTTGTGTTCAGTGTCAGTTTTTTCTTTTTTTTTTTCCCCCAGTGTCAGTTTTAATGAATGAATATCTCCATCTCTAGTATGTTAGCAACACTTCATGAAGTGCTGCCAAACTGGCTACCTGGCTTTATCACAGTAACCCAGGGAGCTTTATAACAATATTTAGTTCTTATATTACACCCGGATGGGCTCAGCAGGTGTCAGTGGGGCGTTAGAATATACACATGCTCTCTTTCCCCTCCCCCACTCTCTTCCCCTAATTTTCTTTTTCTTTCTCCCTCGTTCTTTCTCTCCTTTCCTCTATTCTGATGGGTAGGTGGGTCTGTAAACTCCTCTCTATATTATCTCCCAGGTAAATTGTGCAACTGTATGTCATTTTAATATGCATTCCAAAGTTGGCATCCCTAAAAATTGCTGTTCATCCTGTCCTAACTGAATTACTCTAGCTTTAAACAAATCTAAGGAAACTGATATTCAAGTAAAAATCAAGTTTGTGCAGAAGTATTTTCCATGCATAGGCGGTTTAGATGTTGTCAGGATGATGTCTGTAGCACATGGACTGTCTCTATGAAATATCATGAGTATAAATACGAACCAGATGGGAATATCATTGTTTTAAGTACATCATTTAGTAAATCATAATTCCTCAAGCAATGCTTTATAATAGGTGAAGCATTGTTAACATTCTGTATTGGGGCTTCTGGAGATTCTTCTTCAATAAGGATGAGAGTTCTGTTTCTCAGATCAGGTGATGTAAACAAGGGACTCGTTGTTCTGAGAATGGACCTCTAAGGTTCCTCAGAAGTGCAACTCCAACACCAGGTGTCTGTAAATAACTTACTGATGTTGCCTTTTAAAGTGTGGTCCAACTCTAACCTTCACATTAAATCAAAGCCATTCAATGTACAAGGAGCTGCTGTCACTGAAGACCACTTTTGAGGCTCTGTGGTGCTGAACACGTTGAAGCTTGGGTTCTCTGGTGCATATGGAAGCCAATCTCTTTCCACCCAGTGTTTTTCAACCATGTTGTTCAGTCCTGGAAAGAAAGTAAAAAGCAAAAGGAGAAGGTCCCTAACTGTATTATGCTTGTATCTTTAGAGTGAGAACAGATGGTAATTGAAGAAACTTTATTTTTTTACTTATTGAGATAATTAAATAATATGAATATATGATATTAAACAACTATAGAATAATTGGGGTGTCAAGAAACAAAAATTTTTGAGAAGGTGATAAATAAGCTGATCTCTATAAAGTCATATAAAAATGTGGCCAAAGAGTGCATTCCCCATCCCCCTTCTGGAGTATCCATAATTGCAGAGAAAGCAGTTTGTAACATTTTCCCTCTTTAAGGCCTCCTGGGCCACATTCTCTTACATGATTGGCTTCAAATCACGTTTTCCATTTGCAAGGCCCTTGTAAAGTGCGGGAGGCATTCTTTTACTTCCTGACTGCGGCCCTCTACGGCTTGTCCCCCTTGTCACATTGCAAACTTCATTCTAATGATTCGCTACTTGTTTTGTTTGTTTATTTGAAAAGTTCTCACTACCACCCTTTACTCTGGTAACAGATGGATGCTTTTCTCAGAGGGGAAATGATTATATGCAGTTTGGATGGGATTGATCTCTTTCCAGAATGTGGAAAGGAGAAGTGGCAAGGAGACCTGGGCCCAGCTAAACAGAATACTCTAGATAATTGGTTCATCTAGGTGACTGGTGTGGTGGTGGGCCCATCACCCAATACATGCCCATGATTCAACGAAGGATAGGCTGTTTCTGGCCAATTCAAAGCTGGTAGTGTGGAGGCTGATAGAAGTATATTTCCTGATACTGGGAATTTTAACCATCTAATCAGAGAAGAAAGGAACCCCCTGGATTCTTAGTTAGATGAGTTAATAATTCCCCTTTAAATTGTTAGAAAGATGATTGCTACAGAAGCTGAAATGCTGCTATCATCTGCAAAAATAGCAATCTTAATGCACTCATTTTTCAAATGTCAAGTCACAGAAAATGAACCAGTTGGTGTTTTTATAAACACACCTATTTTCTATATTCAAAAGTTCACATGCTATTCCACTTGATGTGCTTTTTAGAATTTTATTATATGAAACTATTGTTAAAATTTTATTTTACATCCCTTCTTGCCCTAATTTGGATGTCCCCAATAACTCAGATGGTAAAGCATCTGCCTGCAATTCAGACCTGGGTTCGATCCCTGGGTCAGGAAGTTCCCCTGGAGAAAGAAATAGCAGCCCACTCCAGTATTCCTGCTAAAGAATTCCATGGACAGAGGAGCCTGGTGCACTACAGTCCATGAGGCCTCGAAGAGTCAGAAATGACTGGGCGACTAACACACGCACTCTTGCCCTAATTGACGAAGGATCCAGAGAGGAGAGTGCTAAAATTATTTTCACAATGATACTGGTTTTGGGTAACAGCTCACCTAATGAGTAAGGCAAGTCTTGAGTTTTAGTGTTCAACTCAGTTTGTCTAAATAAAATATCCATCATTTTCTATCAAATTATTATATTGCGTTTGTTATATTGAAGAGTCTATGAAACGCCTCTCTGTTTTCCAAGAAATATTCAATTTTGTATTCTTGCTTTGCTGTCCACTGTGTGCTCCACTATCTAAATAATTCATTAAAGTGTTGAATCGGACTTTCCCAATACTTGCTCATCTTTGTTTCTTGTCTCTAAGCTAGTTTCCTATTTATGACAAGCCAGTAACCTTGCATTTTACCGTTCCTGTAATTTTTGTGTAACTTTAGGTATAAAAACTCATTCAAGACATTTTAAAAGTTTAAAGAGATTGTATTCTGTGTTTTCCTCATTATCCAAGAATATTTATCCTGCAAAGAAAGCCGATAGATTTGTCGGGCACAGTTTCCTCTAGACAGGAGTCATGCTGTCATTGTTATTGACTGAGGCATCTGAAATTCCCGCTGATGTCTCTACAATTATTAATAGCTCTGTCCCCTCTCTACAACCACCTTTTATTCCTCTGAGAAGAATTCATATTTAACATAAAAGGATCCATCTTCCACTTGAAAGCTTGATTTGTGTTGGATGGTAGTATGATCAATATGAAGCACTCACGTGTTCTTCCTGCTAACATACTGGTTACACCAAATGTATGGACTGAATATTGTGCTACCTCTTCAAGTTAATGTGCTGAAGCTGCACCTTTCCAGTGCAACTGTTTCTGAATATAGGGCCCTTATTGAAGTGATTAAGGTTAATATAGTCGTAAGTGTAGGGCCCTGATTCCAGAGAATTCTCCTGTATAGGAAGAGAAGAAAGCAGAGTGCAATCTTTCGGCATGTGCACACACCAAGGAAAGACCACGTGAGCACCAGTGAAAAGCAAGGGCCAACTACAGAGTCCTCACCAGGAACCAGCCATGCCGTCACCCTAATCCTAGGCTTTCAGACTCCAGGACTCTGCGAAAGTAAATTTCCATTGTTTAAGTCACTCACTCCACGATATTCTGTCGTGGAACCCTGAGCAGACTGATACTATATTTTTGAAACAAAGACAGCATGCAGGAGAGAGCACTGGCTTTTCCTGCTCTAACGTTTTTTCTAGTCACCTTTTTTTCAGTTGTTGTCATGACTGATTTGTTCTAGTGCATCTTATTGTTTTCTGTGCCTCTCATCTCATGCATATTTGCTCACTGAAGAAATAAAGCTAGAAATAGAGGTGAAAGTGTAGCATTTTCTTATAGAATAATGTCCTCAGCTTTGTTAGAGTCTATGGTTAATTTGGATGGTGTTAGGACATACTTATTGAGTATCTGTTAAGTGCTAGGATCCTGCCAAGAAATTTGGGATAAATAAGTTACTGAAACTAAGACTCCTGTTATTGCCGAGTTTTATTTCAGAGGGAGTTGGGTTGTGTAATCAAGTGGGACACACAATAAAAAAATAAATGAGTCAAACTGTATGCTAGAGAGTGATAACCTGGAGTGGAAAAAATGAAAACATAATAAAATATTGGGTGAACCCTCGCAATATTGTCAGGGGATTCCCTGGAGGCTCAGATGGTAAAAGAATCTGCCTGCAATTGGGAAGATATGGGTTTGATTCCTGGCTTGGGAAGATGCCCTGCAGAAAGGAAACGCTACCCAGTACAGTACTATGGCCTGGAGAATTCCATTGACGGTATAGTCCATGGGGTCGCAAAGAGTCAACATGACTGAATTTCACTATCACTTTGGCAGTGTTGTCAAAGAAGGAAGGTAATAGAAGATGACGTCAAAGAGACATTAGTTTCAAAGGCTTTAAAGGGCAAGATTTCTTCACCCTGGCATGGAGTGAAACAGAGTATTCATGAGTTGTGATGGGAAAGATTATTTTCAGTCTCACTATGTTGGGCTGAAGAGGGGACCACTCCCCTCAAGATATGCACATCTTAATCCTAATCTCCATATCCTGTATGGATGTTTTATCTTACAACATGGCAGTTCAGTTCAGTTCAGTTCAGTCACTCAGTTGTGTCCGACTCTTTGCGACCCCATGAATCACAGCACTCCAGGCCTCCCTGTCCATCACCAACTCCCGGAGTTCACTCAGACTCACGTCCATCGAGTTGGTGATGCCATCCAGCCATCTCATCCTCGGTCATCCCCCTCTCCTCCTGCCCCCAAACCCTCCCAGCATCAGGGTCTTTTCCAGTGAGTCAACTCTTCCCATGAGGTGGCCAAACTATTTGGAGTTTCAGCTTTAGCATCAATTCTTCCAAAGAAATCCCACGGTTGATCTCCTTGAGAATGGACTGGTTGGATCTCCTTGCAGTCCAAGGGACTCTCAAGAGTCTTCTCCAACACCGCAGTTTAAACGCATCAATTCTTCGGTGCTCAGCCTTCTTCCCAGTCCAACTCTCACATCCATACATGACCACAGGAAAAACCATAGCCTTGACTAGGCAGACGTTACTTGGCAAAGTATTGTCTCTGCTTTTGAATATGCTATCTACGTTGGTCATAACTTTTCTTCCAAGGAGTAAGCGTCTGCTAATTTCATGGCTGCAGTCACCATCTGCAGTGATTTTGGAGCTCCCCAAAATAAAGTCTGACACTGTTTCCATTGTTTCCCCATCTATTTCCCATGGAGTGACGGGACCGGATGCCATGATCTTTGCTTCCTAAATGTTGAGCTTTAAGCCAACTTTTTCACTCTCCTCTTTCACTTTCATCAAGAGGCTTTTAGTTCCTCTTCACTTTCTGCCATAGGGGTGGTGTCATCTACATTTATGAGGTTATTGATATTTCTCCCAGCAATCTTGACTCCATCTTGTGCTTCTTCCAGTCCAGCATTTCTCATGATGTACTCTGCATATAAGTTAAATAAGCAAGGTGACAATATACAGATTTGACATACTCCTTTTCTTATTTGGAACCAGTCTGTTGTTCCATGCCCAGTTCTAACTGTTGCTTCCTAACCTGCATACAGATTTCTCAAGAGGCAGGTCAGGTGGTCTGGTATTCACATCTCTTTCAGAATTTTCCACAGTTTATTGTGATCCACACAGTCAATGGTTTTTTCATGGTCAATAAAGCAGAAGTAGATGTTTTTCTGGAACTCTCTTGCCTTTTCTATCATCCAGTGGATGTTGGCAGTTTGATCTCTGGTTCCTCTGCCTTTTCTAAAACCAGCTTGAACATCAGGAAGTTCATGGTTCACGTATTGCTGAAGCTTCACTTGGAGAATTTTGAGCATTACTTTACTAGTGTGTGAGATGGATGCAATTGTGCGGCAGTTTGAGCATTCTTTGGCATTGCCTTTCTTTGGGATTGGAATGAAAACTGACCTTTTCCAGTCCTGTGGCCACTGCTGAGTTTTCCAAATTTGCTGGCATATTGAGTGCAGCACTTTCACAGCATCATCTTTCAGGATTTGAAACAGCTCCACTGGAATTCCATCACCTCCACTAGCTTTGTTCATAGTGATGCTTTCTAAGGCCCACTTGACGTCACATTCCAGGATGTCTGGCTCTAGATGAGTGATCACAGCATCATGATTATCCAGGTCATGAAGATTTTTTTGTACAGTTCTTCTGTGTATTCTTGCCAATATGGCTAGTGCTTTACAAATGTTTTTAAGGATCTTGACATGGGGATTAACCTTGACTGCCTGGTGAGTTCAGTGGAACCACAGGGGTGTATCTGAGAGGGAGGAAGAAGCATTACAGCTAGAGGAAAAAAAATTAGAGGAAGGAGCAGAAGTAGGAGAGAAACGCTGTGAAGATGAAGGGAGGGGCCACTAGCCAAGGAGCATATGTGACCTCTAGACGCTGAAAGGGCAGGGAAAGAGGTCCTCCCCTAGGGCCTCCAAAAGAAGCAAAGCCCCGCCAACATCTGATTTTGCTGTTGCTTTCCAGTCGCTAAATCACATCCAACTCTTCATGACCCTATCAACTGTAGCCCACCAGACTCCTCTGTCCATAGGATTCTCCAGGCAAGAGTACCAGAGTGAGTTGCCATGCCCCCTCCAGGAGAATGTTCCCAACCCAGGGATCGAACCCAGGTCTCCCACATTGCAGGCAGATTCCTTACTGTCTGTGCCACCAGGGAGGCCATGGAAATGTATAGTAGTGTCTACTGTTGCTGTAACAAATTACCACGAATTAAGTAGCTTAACAGGCTTCCCAGGTGGCTCAATGATAAAGACTCCTGCCAAGCAGGAGACAGAGAAGAATGCAGGTTGCCTCCGTGGGTTGGGTTGATCCTCTGGAAGAGGAAATGGCAACCCACTCCAGTATTCTTGTCTGGACAATCCCTTGGACTGAAGAACCTGGCAGGCTACTGTCCAAGGGATCACAAAGAATCAAACATGACCCAGCAGGCACACATACATTTCTAACTGAAATGTATTATCTGTTAATTTAGGAGAATTAGTAGTATGTGTGACTTTATCATGAAAAATAAATTATGTATATTTTTATGTCATATGGAAGTATTTCAGTTTATGAATATATCTAAAACTATTTTTTATGGCCACGATCACTTCAAAACTGCAGTATTATCAAGTCCAGCACTAGGGAAAACCAACTTTACGTAATACCTTACTGAAAAAGGCTATCATTGCTGTACCATAAATTTCTTCATATACTAAATATTTTGATAGCAACACTTCAATATAGTTGAGTTTCTTTGCAATCGTGAAATAGTTTGCATTTGGAAATATTAATTTGAAGTAGGGTTCATAGGCTTAATCAAACTTCAGAAAGCACCCTTGGAATAAAATGCTTATATTTCCTACTATAGGACTTTCATACTGTAAAGGCTTAGACTTTTACTCAGAGGAAAAGGAAAGCCCATGATAAAAGAGTAATATGACTCCACAGAATTTTTTACAAGGATCGTCTTGGCTACCATGTTGAGGAAGTATCATTAGAGGCAAATATCTCGGCAAGAAACAATGGTGTTCAGACCAGTGTGGTAATGGTATAGTGATAAGGAAAGATCCATTTTTTAATTATATTTTGAATTCTGAGCCAATGGGATTTCCTTAAGAGATACATATAAAGTCAGCAAAAACAGATTTCTACTGTTGTCTGTGTATACATTTGTTTCTCTGTTTGATGATTTTATTATTTATATTTGGGTGGTGAAAGAATTGCTAGAGGGGGTTCTGGAGTATGTGAGAGGGATGAGCCCTGATGCGTAGCAAGCATCCTGGTTTTTCATATCTGCAGTGATAATCTTCTCTATTTCCAGAAATAAAACTGGAGTACCTTATTTTGCAGCTTTGATTCTTGAACTCTCCCTTCTTAATTCTTGAAATTCCAATTTTCCACACTAATCTAACACCCTCCAAAGATACAAGGCAGAGGTGAAAGCATTAATAATAACAATGGAGAATAATTGACACAAGGGTAGTCATGGAGAAGGTTGCTGCTAAAAAATACTTTTGTTGTGCAAATAAGAGCTCAAAATTCCTTTTTAATAAAAGCAAGCCAACCCTGGTTTCAGCACTTTGTTTATACAAAACAGTTTGCTATGTGCTGTGAAAAACAGGGCCTTTGCTTCCAAGAATGTGCTTTGTTTAAGAGAAAATTATATATACTTGAGAGATACTCAGCTCATTTCAGTTCAGTTGCTCAGTCATGTCCGACTCTTTGCCACCCCATGAATCACAGCATGCCAGGCTCCCTGTCCATCACCAACTCCTGGAGTTCACTCAGACTTGCATCCATCCAGTAAGAGATGCCATCCAGCCATCTCATCCTCTGTCGTCCCCTTCTCCTCCTGTTCTCAATCTTTCCCAGCATCAAAGTCTTTTCCAATGAGTCAACTCTTCCCATGAGGTGGCCAAAGTATTGGAGTTTCAGCTTCAGCATCATTCCCTCCAAAGAAATCCCAGGGCTGATCTCCTTCAGAATGGATTGGTTGGATCTCCTAGCAGTCCAAGGGACTGTCAAGAGTCTTCTCCAACACCACAGTTCAAAAGCATCAATTCTTCGGCACTCAGCTTTCTTCACAGTCCAACTCTCACATCTATACATGACCACTGGAGAAACCACAGCCTTGACTAGACAGGCCTTTGATGGCAAAGTAATATCTCTGCTTTTCAATATGCTAACTAGGTTGGTCATAACTTTTCTTCCAAGGAGTAAGCATCTTTTAATTTCATGGTTGCAGTCACCATCTGCAGTGATTTTGGAGCCCAAAAATAAAGTTTGACACTGTTTCCACTGTTTCCCCATCTATTTCCCATGAAGTGATAGGACCAGATGCCATGTTCTTAGTTTTCTGAATGTTGAGCTTTAAGCCAACTTTGTCACTCTCCTCTTTCACTTTCATCAAGAGGCTTTTGAGTTCCTTTTCACTTTCTGCCATAAGGGTGATGTCAACCGCCTATCTGAGGTTATTGATATTTCTCCTGGCAATCTTGACTCCAGCTTGTGCTTCTTCCAGTCCAGCATTTCTCATGATGTACTCTGCATAGAAGATAAATACGCAGGGTGACAATATACAGCCTTGAGGTACTCCTTTTCCTATTTGGAACCAGTCTGTTTTCCCAAGTGGAGGTGATGGAATTCCAGTTGAGCTTTCAAATCCTGAAAGATGATGTTGTGAAAGTGCTGCACTCAATATACCAGAAAATTTGGAAAACTCAGCAGTGGCCGCAGGCCTGGAAAAGGTCAGTTTTCATTCCAATTCCAAAGAAAGGCAATGCCAAAGAATGCTCAAACTACCGCACAATTGCACTCATCTCACACGCTAGTAAAGTAGTGCTCAAAATTCTCTAAGCCAGGCTTCAGCAATACGTGAACCGTGAGCTTCCAATGTTCAAGCTGGTTTTAGAAAAGGCAGAGGAACCAGAGATCAAATTACCAACATCCACTGGATCATGAAAAAAGCAAGAGAGTTCCAGAAAAACATCTATTTCTGCTTTATTGACTATGTCAAAACCTTTAACTGTGTGGATCACAAACTTGCCTCTTGAGAAACCTATATGCAGGTCAGGAAGCAACAGTTAGAACTGGGCATGGAACAACAGACTGGTTCCAAATAGGAAAAGGAGTATTTCAAGGCTGTATATTGAGAGATATTAAATACTAATAAAACATCTATATAGCCGTTTATGGAAATAAATGAGGGGTTGACATAAGAAAAGTTGGGATACATTTCTAGATAAAGCCTAAGTGCTATAGGAGCTCTGAGGAAGAAGCCATTTCATACAACAAAAATAAATAAATATTTAGATCTTCTGCTAACATTTTCAGTCAAGGAAATTAGAGAGAAAGGTGGAAAACAGCCCTGCAGATAATCCCTAATAAACTCCATATACATTTATGGAGTTACTAAATATCTTGTTTATACACATACACGCACACACACACAATGAGAAATCGTTTTCCTCTGCACCAGCTGTCACTGTATAGACATGAACTTCTGAAGAAGCTAACGTATTTTTTTCTTCAACACATGAAGGAAACAGTTTTGACTGTCAAATTGTTGTTACTGCTCAGTTCTGGTCACTACTAGATCATAATTATTAAGTAACAAAACAATAAAGTCTTTAATATTGACTAAAAAAAAAAGAATAGCAGCATTTTAAAGATTTTGAACTTTGTGGATAACTTCTACTGTTATTGAAAAATTTCTCCCATATAAAAACGATGCATCTAAGAATGCCATAACATTAACCACGAACCTGATAGCTTAGAACAATAGAACTTTATTTCTGCTATTTCTGAAGGTCAGAAGTTCAAACTTAGGGTGCTGACATGGTCAGGAAGAATCTACTCCACATCTCCTAGTTCCTGGTGACTGTTGGCAGTTCTTAACATTCCTTGGCTTGTGGTCACATAACTCCAATTTCTGCTTTGTCTTCATATCACCTCCTCTCCTCTGTGTGTTTAAGGGCTCAAACTTTGCCACAAACTTGCCAACACTAGATGTCTTTTTTTCTTTTCTCTTTTTTTTTTTAGTAACAGACATCCTAAATGGTATGGCGGGATATTGACGTGATGATTAGTAATATTTAGCATTTTTCAATGTTTAGCAACTTTTCACATACCTCTTGGCCATTGTAGCCGTAGTGTGAAAGTGATAGTTACTCAGTGTGTCGGACTCTTTGGGACCTCGTGGACTGTAGCCTCCCAGGCTCTTCTGTCCCTGGGATTTTCCAGGTGAGTATTGGATGGGATGCCATGTCCTCCTCCAGGGGATCTTTCCGACCCAGGGACTGAGCCCACATCTCCTTCATCTCCTGCATCACATTCTTTACCCACTGAGCCATTAGCAAGTCCTTAGCTCATTTTAAAATCAGATTATTATTATTATACTGCTGTTGAGTTGTAAAAGTTTTTTATATATTTTGTAAATGACCCTCTTGTCAAATATACGGATTGTAAATATTTTCTTTCATTCTGAAGATTATCTTTTCACTATTTGCACTATTTCCTTTTCAGTGTAGAAGCGTTTTAGTTTTATATACTCCCACTTGTTTATTTTTGCTTTTGTTGCCTGTGCCTTGGGTTTAAGATCCATGAAATCATTACTAAGATTAATGTCATGGAGTTTTCCTCTACTATTTCTTCTAGGAGTTGTAGTTTCAGATTTTATGATCTATTCCATCGTTTTATGGTCTTTAATCCATTTGCATTGACTTTTGTATATAAGGATCCAATTTCATTCTTTTCCAGTATTTGTTAAAGATATTCTTTCCCCAATGTGTATTCCTGGTACCTTACCAATCAGTTGACCTTACTTGTGTGGATTTATTTCTGGATTTCTTGCTGTGCTACACTGATACACATACCTCTCATTATGCCAATACCATACTTTTTAAATTGCTATGGCTTTGTCATGCATTTTATAATAAAGAAACAAGCTTAGTGGTTTAGTTACTAAGTCATGTTCAGTTCAAGCTTAGCTCTTTTTCAAGATTGTTTTAGCTATTTGAGGTCCTTTCTGGTTCTGTATGAATTTCAGAATTGCTTTTTCTGTTTTCATAAAGAATGCAACTGGGGTATTGATAGCAGCTAGGGGCTGATCGTTCCCTGCCAATCACATGGCACGGTGCCAGGGTGCAGCTTTTGGTGAGTGAGTGTCTCCCTGTTGCCTGCCCTTTCATTGTTGCTGTTTTCACACTCCTCTGGAGTACTCCTCTTGGCTAGTTTCTGCGTATCTCACAAAGGGCACTGATCTGTGTGTTGCTTTTGAATTGATGTGTTGGGGATGTTGTAGGGAGGGAAGACTCCAGGGCTTTATCCAGCATATTGGTAATGTCAGTCCTCTGCAGTTTTAAATAATGATTAGAGCAGCTCCCACCTAGGTAATCTTTGAGTTAACATCTGAAACGGGTTTCAGATATGCAAATAAAATAGCATTCTCTTCAATATATAATGTCAGATATTGCATATTAAATGTATATGAGAAAATGTAGTTTGCTCCCCGAAACACCATTTTTACCTAAATTCAATTTTTATAAATGCTAGTTTCCTACAATTGGTAAATACATTTAGGGAATGTATATTTCAATGATATTGTGATTTCATTTAAGTACACCAGCTATTTATTTGCTTTTCAGATAATGATCACTTAATATGCAGAGCCATTCTCTAGACTGTACATGCCATGAGCTGCTTTAGGGATTTAAGTATGCTCTTGAAAACTGTAAACTATGATTCAGTGAATGACTCCAGTGCCTAGCTAAAACCATTTTAACTCCACTTTCCCCAACTACCTTTGCAAAAATGAAAAAGTTATAAAGTTCAAATCAGTGCTGGAATAGGCTTTTAACTCTTTCATATTCATTCAAATAATGTTTTTCAAACACCTGGTCGCTTCATGGTCAAAATTATAGTGTTTCAATAAGGACCAAAGCAAAGATTGATTCACCAAAAAAGAGGCATATTTCAGATGTGGCGCAAATATCGCCCAACATGTTTATTTTCCATGTAGTATGATTTGGTTTCCATCAATATCCACAAACATTTTTATGTGGATCTGTTTTAAATAGAGGGGAAAAAAAAAAAAAATTCCCTCTAAGGAGAGGGAAAGGAAATTAGAAATTGAAGGAAGACAGAAAAGCTTCAGTTCCAGTGTTCTGCTCCATATAGAGAGCAATGTCTTTAATTACCAATCAGTGTTTTTGAATTAAATCTTATCAAGTGAAACCAAATCTAAACTACATCTCCTCGGAAATTAGTACACTCTTAATGAGAAGTGCAATTTAATAATTACAATTTAACCATTCGTGGAAGTTAATTGCAAAAAAATGCTTTCTAATTGAGAGCCAAAGAACTTAAAAATAGTATATAGTATCATACTAGAGGTCTTAAGTGTTGATATTTATGGTAAAAATTTTAATAGATTAAGATTAATGGTGAGTTGAAATGTAATAGCTGTATACAAACTTGCAAAATACTTGTATATAATAATCTTTTGCTGACTAAATGCATCTTTTCCTTTCTTCTGTTTTTGTACATTGTTAATCTTGTACTTACCAAGATACGAATGGATTTTTATTGAAGTATCATTAAGTTTTTAATGATATAGTGAAAAATTTAGTTCCTTTGCAAGTTAACCTTTCATTAATCTATTACTTTGTATAACATTAATGTCATTTTATTGGCAAATAAACTCATCCCTTCCTTTAGAATTGAAAATAGGTCCTACAGTTCCTAATAAGAAAGAACATAAAAATCAAAATATATGTCTTATAAACTTTACCAAGTTGTTTAGCATACAGTGGACTATCAGCCGGATGTTTAACAGGTAATTTAAGTACCTGTTAAATAACTTGCTGATCATTTGATTCTGCATGTTCACAGAGCTTCAGAGATATGGTAAATAAATGTGAACTACTATATTTAAAATCATGGGCTTCCCTGGTGGCTCAGACAGTAATTCTCCTGCAATGCAAAAGACCCAGGTTTGATCCCTGAATGAGGAATGTCTCTGGGAGAAGAGAATGGCAACCCAATCTACTATTTTTACCTGGAGAATTCCATGGACAGAGGAGACTGGTGGGCTACAGTCTATGGGATTGCAAAGAATTGAATATGACTAAGCAACTAACACACATATCTTAAATCAAATAAAAAGTATTGATATATAATCCTCTGATAATGTTATTACTGCATCCTTCACAGTAGCTTTCTATAATATTAAATAATTATTCTATGTAGATATCAACTTTCCTGTAGCTCAGTTAGCAAAGAATCTCCCTGCAATGCAGGAGACCTGGGTTTGATTACTGGCTAGGGAGGATCCCCTAGAGAAGGAAATGGCTACCCACTCCAGTATCATTTGCCTAGAGAATCCCATGAACAGAGGAACCTGGCAGGCTGCAGTCCATGGGGTTGCAAGAGTTGGACATGACTAAGCAATTAAAACGAATGCAGATACATGCATAAAATATAGATACTTAAATATGTGTATCACATTATTCTAGTATTAAAACATGCAATTGTGGTATTTACAAAAATCAGAAAAAGAACAAATATAGATCTATCCAGTTTTAGTTTTCAGATTCTTGAGAATGTGATAGTTAGATTTCTCAAGAACTCTATTCTAATATCTCCCTCTTCCTTTCCCTTTGCTTTATTTTCTCCAGTATATCTTCAACTTAGAAAGCTAATGGTCCATGTCATATCTGAAGAAATAAATAATACTTTGAGATGGGTAAACTTTAACAGTGAGAGACTTTATTTTCTTGGGCTCCAAAAACACTGCAGATGGTGACTTCGGCCATGAAATTAAAAGACACATACTTCTTGGAAGAAAAGCTATGACAAATTTAGACAACATATTAAAAAGCAGAGACATTGCTTTGCCAACAAGTGTCTGTCTAGTCAAAGCTATAGTTTTTCCAGTAGTCATGTATGGATGTGAGAGTTGGACTATAAAGAAGGCTGAGCACAGAAGATTTGATGCTTTTGAACTGTGATGTTGGAGAAGACTCTTGAGAGTCCCTTGGACTCCAAGGAGATCCAACCAGTCAATCCTAAAGGAAGTCAGTCCTGAATGATCATTGGAAGGACTGATGCTGAAGCTGAAACTCCAGAACTTTGGCCATCTGATGGGAAGAACTGACTCACTAGAAAAGACCCTGAAGCTGGGAAAGATTGAAGGTGGGAGGAGAAGGGGGCGACAGAGGATGAGATGGTTGGATGGCATCACCGACTTGGTGGACATCGGTTTTGAGCAAACTCTGGGAGATGGGGATGAACACAAAAGCCTGACGTGCTGCAGTCCATGGGCTCACAAAGAGTCAGACATGACTGAGCAACTGAACTGAACCTTGCTAGGTATCCGAGAATGAAAAAATACATCTCTCCTTTTTGGTGCTCAAAACCAGCATGACATAGAGTATTACACTGGTTATTTAGCAAGTTAGAAAGCAAAGTAAAATACAACATGGATACAAAGATGATTATTTTAACCATTTTAAATAGAACTATTTCAGTATAAATGTTTAAACCATGTTAAATTCAGTTAATATAATTTAACTAGGATTTACTCACATGACTCAACATAGCCTCTGTGAAAGAATGACATCCCTTAAATTATGAAAACAAGCTTTTGCTTCAATACATTCATTGTAAAGTTCTACTCCATAGTCCTAAAGTTTTCAAGAAAGTGCCATACAATTAACCTCTTAGGAAACTGTTGAAATAAACAGTAACTTTTAATCAAATTATAACAAAATCAGTATGCCACTGTTTTTGACAGTGCCTCTCTAATGCTACCACAGATGCAAATCATCTGGGAGCTTGTTAAATGTTGCTAAATGATTCTGGTTCAGGAAATTTGAGCTGTGGACTAGGATTCTGCTTTTCAAACACTGAGTTGAAGTTGAACCACTTGGTACAAGGATTGCAATTTATATAGCAAGATTTTACCAAAACAATGTATACCCTTTATAACAATTCAAACCTGACCCTTGGACAACTGGGTGTAACACTGATACTATTTAAAGGCGCTTTCCCTCAGACTATGCCTCAAATAAGGTAATAAAATTAGTATTTGTTGCCAATATGCCTCAGATAAAGTCATAAGAAGAGGCTTCTACCCCTTTGAAGTGGCCTTCTGGTTGTGACTTACTTGAGATCGTTCAGTCACTAAGTTGTGTCTGACTCTTTGCGATCCCATGGACTGTAGCACACCAGGCTTCCCTGTCCTTCCCTATCCTGAAGTTTGCTCAAACTCATGTCCATTGAGTCACTGATGCCATCCAACCATCTCATCTTATGTCTCTCTGTTCTTCTCCTGCCCTCAATCTTTCCCAGCATCAGAGTCTTTTCCAAAGAATCGGCTCTTCGCATCAGGTGGCCAAAGTAGTATAGCTTCAGTTTCAACATCAGTCCTTTCAATGAACATTCAGGACTGGTTGGATCATTCATGATGGACTGGTTGAATCTCTCTGCTTTCCAAAGGATTCTCAAGAGTCTTCTCTAGCAACACAGTTAGAAAGCATCAGTTGTTCAGTGCTCTGCCTTCTTCATGGTCCAGCTCCCACATCTGTACATAACTACTGGAAAATCATAGCTTTTACTATATGGACCTTTGTCAGCAAAGTGATGTCTCTTCTTTCTAATATGCTGTCTAGGTTTGTCATAGCTTTTCTTCCAAGGAGCAAGTGTCTTTTAATTTTGTGGCTGCAATGACCTTCTGTCGGTCACAAATTGTCACCCCCAAACGAATGTTCTAGATCTGTTCAGATTTTTCTTCAAAAGCAATCTCACCAGTCACTGCCTCAGGTACTGCTTTCAATTTAGTTACTATAATTACCTTGAAATACATAGGGAATAGGAAACACTTTGGCTCTTGGTGTTATAGACTTCTGCTTTGGTTAATTGGGATCTGTACTCTCTCTCGATTTTATCAAGATCCCAAGAATACCTGTTCAATAAATACCTGGACCGTCATGTTCTAACATCTTCTCTCTACTGTGAACAGTATTTCTTTTTTTTTTTAAACGTCTCTTTTAATTTTTCAGCTGCCAAGTCTTAGAACTGTCAATTTGCCAGCTTCTTACAAAATTACCTTCTTCTAATTTTCTGTTTTTGTTGTGGCTTAAGAAACCAATTCAACAGTCTCATTAGATTCATGTCTAAAATAAGAAAAAAAACAGACTGAAATAAGGAGAAACTTTAGAGTGTTTTGTGAATAATATGTAGGGCTTTTAGTGATTTCATTTCCTACTTCCTTTCTAGTTCATGAGAAACTTTGTTTCTTATCTCTGGGTTTTTGTCTAAATTCCAGATATTTAATGACAGATAAGTGATAACTAGAAAAATTGTCTCACTGGTTTTAAAGCAATAATAATTAGCATAGCTTGGCAAGAAATCCAAGTTAATTAAAATTACAAAAGTGCATTTTGTTCCTGGATGTAATGATTAATAGTTTAGAAATGAAAGAAACCTCATAATTTCCATTTTTACTCAACATAAAAAATTTTACAAACAATTCCATCTTATATTTTAGTTGCAAAACTAAAAAGAGTTCTAAAATTTTCAGATAAAAAGCAATTGGGGACTCCAGAGCTCATCTGTATTTTAATTTTTGTGCATTTTTTTGACCAAATAGCCTTTCACTAAATTGTGGTTCATCTATTCACAGAGATCTATATCTATAGTCATGTCAATATAAATGAATCCAAAACATAATGAAAAATAAATTTCCATCAATTTGTTTTATTGTTTGGCTAAAATCCAGAAACCCTATTTCCTTTGTTGTTATAGCATTCTTATTCCAGATAAATTAAATCAATTTCATCTCATGTTAACAATTCAGCTACAGTGTATAAATTCAAGTATTATTTGGCTCAATATAAGGATAATAGTAGACATGTAATCTAAAATAAAATATTCTTGTAGACTACAGGTTTGCACGTACCTCTCCAGAACCATCCAGAATTCTCCCCTTGTATCACTGATATAAAGGACTCCCATTGGCTTGGCAGGCCCAGAACTTGGGATAAAGGCTTTACAAGTCTTGGGAAGCAGATTGTCCAAGGCCTTAGCGTATTTAGCACAGTCCAGATGTTACCAGGATTAATTCCAGGCCCTAAATGTCCTGATATTTCTTGTAAAGTTTTTCAGATCTACTTAGCCCTTTGTTCTGTTTTCTTGTTGCTGTTTTCACGTTCTTAACTCTTTCCTTCCTTTCTAACTACTTGCTTTCCAACGATGTCATGCATTATACTAGGCAATGGTGATATTGTGATGTTTGTGCCTTTTTGTGTCCTCCAAAAAATACAAAATAATTCCAAGGTCATTTGAGTAATATGATAAAAATTTCTTTAATTCTAGGTTCATGTGTAGCTTTTCTCAGCACTTATATTTTTCAGACTCTATTGTCTTCAATTTCATTTCCATTAAGCCTCCCGCCCACTCACTGGTGACAGATGCGATCCTAGTTTGCCTTCCTTTTTGTAATCATACAGATAGTAATACCACTCATCTCAGAGAGTTGTCAGAAGGAGTAAGTGGGAAAAACATATGAGGCCCTCTGATCATTACCTGACATGCAATAAGAGCTCAATACATTTAGCTAAGTAATTATCAGTACTAACATCATTATAATTAGTACACCTAAATTTTCTCTGCAATTAAAAATCATAGGAGCATTGCCCATTAAAGAGAGAACACATGAGACATCATTGAGCCTGGTGAGATGCTTACAGCTGATAGATGCTGTGTTAAATAAACACAAAAGAGGTTTATTCCCCTTTTAACTCCCTTTTGAGTATTTGGATTATGTTTGGGAAAGAGATAATTTGAGTCAAGTTGTCTTTGACATTGCTCTAACAGGAGCTAATCTTCCTTTTCCCCAAAGAGAAATCAAACAACAGAATGAGTCTTGCCTGTGTAAGACTATTCAGCTCTATTTTAATTACAATTTTATGATTACCTTCAATTAATAAAACATAGTACAAGCTTTCATTGATGACAGAATATTAGTTTATGCTTATGGTATAATAGAATATTATAAGCATATATGTGATTCAAGTGAATTATTTGAATTAAATAAGAGAAAATATTTGTGGATGTCCAAAAATTATAAGGGCAGTACATGAATAACTCATATTTGCGAAGCACCAATATAGTCCAACATCTTTATTTCACACAGGGGAAATAAAAGTCCTTGAAAAAAGATGTAGCTTACCCAAGATCAGGATCCAGGCCTAATTACTTTGAAAACTTATTGATGTGCATCAACATCTTACCAAGTTTTATTATAGAGAATAATGTTCCATGGGTTTTCCTTCTAACCCTATCAGACAATTTAGATTTTTATAGAGCAGGAACTTTTATCATTGAATAGGTCTCCTGTGCCTGCTTTCCAAAAAGAACTCAAAATTACCTGATCTCAAAGGGAAGAGGGTGAAAATGGATAACAAGATAAAAAATGTTTTAAAGAGATGAATTTAAGAATTTTTAAACCTAGATTACTTTTAACCTAAGATATGATATAGAAATGCAGTGTTCATTAATGTGCTGAACTATAAAACTGATTGTCACTGATGGAGTTATTATATTTGAAACCTGTGTAGCACATAGAATATATTTCAGAATATTAATGGAAAGGGGCTTTCTGGAAATTATGTGGAGAAATGGTATATATCTCAGACTTCAATACCTCTAAAACATCATGAAAATGTTATCAAAACTGAAACCTGAAATTTTGTTCACATTTAAAAAAATCTAATTCAGTATTAAATTGCCTGCTAAATTATAGCCTAGAGGCTAAGGGTTCATCAGATAACTGATTATTTGGTATTAAGAAGGAAAAGAATTTCTATAGAAAGAAGAAACTAAATCTTCTAAACACTAGAAACTTTGAAGCACAGTTTTACAACTGTTCAAAATAAAATGGAAGGAAAATGAGAATGTGTTGAAAACCTAATTCTCAGAAATTGTGAATAAATTATAATACCCTCCATAATTTTTCAATGTCAAGATAGAAGATTAATTAACCCATTCATTGATGTAAGGATACCCACGTTATACAACACTGAAATATGTCTATATGACTGCATCATGTGTGAATTAGTTTATAATAATATCATTATTTCTTGACTGCTTATATGGAAATCATTGGGCTTAATAATTTGAAATGTTGCAATATTGCAATCATTACAGTATGAATATGGTAATATTTATAACATTTCCTCATATAGAAGAAAAGCAAGATATAGACAGGTTAAAACTTAAGTCAGAATTTGAACCAGATTTGGTTCCACAGCCATGAATCCCAGCTGTACTCTATTTTTGCTGACTTACATTTACATTCACACTTTACATCTCATCTTTATCCTAAAAATGCATTTCTTAAATTTTTGGCTTTACCTCAAGACTAAAACCACTTTGATATGTTTTAAAACAACATTGTATTCTTTGTAATTAGAAAAGTAGCTGGAAAATGCATCTGTCCTCTTATGACTGATTATCTTAGATTTAAATGTAGTTGTTCATACTCTATTGCCTTTTTTGTCCTTGGATTATTTTGAGTTTGTATTTTCAGTAGTTTTAGGGAGGAGGCAGTTCTGTGCTCAGCACATTCAGGGGAGAAAGATCAAGATGGTGGGAGGTTGCTGAAGCAGCCTTTACACTGAATGGTCAGCGAAACTGAATTTGTTTGCCTGGAATAAAACAAAATTGAGAAGATGATAAAAGCAAGAGCGCATGACTACCATCTTTAAAAGCACTATAGTTCACAACACTCACAAAGAATCTTCACATAAATTAAGTCAATCCTCAAAACAACTGCAGGAGTTACGAAAGGACAGATATTGTCATTCCAGTATTATAAGTGAAGTGCGCATGCTCCGGCACGTCTGACTCCTTGCAATCCCATGGACTGTAGCCCACCAGGCTCCTCTGTACGTGAGATTTCCCAGACAAGAATACTGGAGTGGATTCCCATTTCCTTCTCGAGAGGATCTTCCGGGCAGACTCTTGACCAGTGAGCCGCCAGGGAAGCCCTGTATGTGAAGGAATTAAAGCCAGAAGACTTCTGGTCCTCTGGCACTGTGGCACAGTGATCAAAGTGGCAGGTTCTAAGTCTGAACTGAGATCTGATTCCAGATTCTGCATGTGTGTATGTGTCTGTGTGCATGTATGTATAACACTCCAGATGCCCCCTCTTAGAAAACGCAAGATTTGGGGTAAACTTAAAGAGGGTCCTTCCAACAGTGATGACTATGTCCTAAAGATAAAGTGCAATTTCCCAGAAAAATAAAAAGGCTTTTGTAATTCTAGTTGTTTAATTATAAGTTTGATGGGCCCTTGGAAGGGCTATCTTAGAAAAAAAGAATAAAATAGCAAGTAACTGCCTTACTAGGTAACTAGATCCTTCTGCTCAGTCATGGAGTTCAATAGTTATAGGAGATTCCATCACATTTCCTAGTTTTCATTATGAAAATATATTTAAAATATATGCAAAAAGAGAGAGAACACAACAAAGAAGCACTTACCCAACGGGTAGTTAAGAATATACCATTTTATTCAGTTCAGTTCAGTTCAGTCACTCAATCGTGTCCAACTCTTTGCAACCCCATGAATCACAGCATGCCAGGCCTCCCTGTCCATCACCAACTCCCAGAGTTCACTCAAACTCATGTCCATCGAATCGTTGATGCAATATGGTAGGATACTGAAAGAGGAATTCCACAGGTTGGTAGGTGCCCAGTATGCTACTGGAGATCAGTGGAGAAATAACTCCAGAAAGAATGAAGGGATGGAGCCAAAGCAAAAACAATACCCAGCTGTGGATGTGACTGGTGATAGAAGCAAGGTCTGATGCTGTAAAAAGCAATATTGCATAGGAACCTGGAATGTTAGGTCAATGACTCAAGACAAATTGGAAGTGGTCAAACAGGAGATGGCAAGAGTGAATGTCGACATTCTAGGAATCAGTGAACTAAATGGACTGGAATGGGTGAATTTAACTCAGATGACCATTATATCTACTACTGCAGGCAGGAATCCCTCAGAAGAAATGGAGTAGCCATCATGGTAAACAAATGAGTCTGAAATGCAGTATTTGGATGCAGTCTCTAAAATGACAGAATGATCTCTGTTCATTTCCAAGGCAAACCATTCAGTATCACAGTGATCCAAGCCTATGCCCCAACCATTTTATTCAGATCATTTTAAAGGAGATAAAGCATTACAGATACTACTGGAGAGCCTCACTTATAATTTCCCTTGATCCCATTCCCTTTTCTCTCCTTCCTTCCCCAGAATATTAGCATAATTTATGGCTGCATTGCATTTCATATGTATGTATATGTGTGTGTGTGTGTGTGTGTACATACGGGGCTTCCAAAAGTGACTCAGTGGTAAAGAATCCATCTACTGATAGGAGATGCAAGTTCGATCCCTGGGTTGAGAAGATCCTTTGGAGGAGGAAATGGCAACCCTCCAGTGGGAAATCCCATGGACAGTGGAGCCTGGCAGGCTTCAATCCACAGGATCTGAAAAAGTAAGACCCAACTGAGGGACTGACACCCACACATATAGACACACACACAAAATTATTAATATGAGTTGTCAAAAACTGTGATGAGTCTGAAATATCACTCTACTTTCATGCTAATAAGTTTGCCTGCCACATTTCATGGATTCTGGTAGAAGACCATCCAGGATCAAAGAGAAAGGACTTTATTACAGTAGACAGAATAATAACATTCTAATTTATTATTTTCCCAAATCCTAGTTCTCAAGGGTAATTCAAAGAGAGCCAGGGACCTCTGCACTTACTACTGCAGGAGAGGAAACCTGATCTTAGAGAGCTCAAAGCTTGTATTTTAATTTTTCACCTGCATTTATGGCAATGAAAGTGCAGAGTCCAACCACTGGACCTCCAGGAAGTTCCCACCACAGCTTTACAATGCACAGGAGACAGGTTTTCCCTTTGATCTGGAGTGAGAATTTGCCTGTATCACTGAAGGAAGAGTCCTATATAAAAAATCCTTGAAAAGACATTCTAGTATAGCTTGGGATAATTTATGTAACAGCATTGTTTTTGCTCTATTTTGTATGATATTGTGTGTAGAAAGAAAATATTTTAAGATCTGAGACATAGACTTGGCCATCACTTTTGAATGATCTTTTTCATGTAAGAAATTTTAAAGTTCTCTTTTATTCAAATTATTATATGTACCTTAGTTCCTGAATCTTGTAATTATATAAGCATACATAAGACATATATTTCTGTAAGAATTCCTTAATGTTACAGCAAGTGTAGTGATTTAAATATGTAGTAGTTAACCCTTTTGAAAGGATTTTAAATTTGTTAAGGAACAGGATAGATTATTATCACTTAAAAAATACTGTCATAATTGCAATAAATTATAATTTTATTTTTACACCATTCTCCTAAGTATATTCAAACAGTTATTTAGTATGCCAGAGAGTACAATTATGATATCTCGTTTTTATCCTAAATTGGCATTGGACTATGCAATATGAGCCAAAAAAGAAAATGAATATTTGTAAACAATATTTAAAGTGTTACTGAAGAAATGAAATTTAATGTGATATGTATATTTTCTTCCTTATTGCTGGAGAAGTTTGCTCCCCTTAAGAGATTAATGGCTTTACAAACAAGGAAACACAATAATTTGGGGAAGTTAGTTTCACAGAATCAAAGCTGGACAAGTGTCACAGTACCTTCTGCTCTGGGACTACCCAAGATTCTGAATTGAAATTCATGATTAAAAACACCTCTGGGGAAAGCCACGTCTGTTCTTTTCATCTTATTTAGGAAAGTAAGGAAAAATAGCATCTTCCATGAAAATAGCATTCAAATATAACTCCAAACAACCAGAAGAGAAATAACCAGACATCTTCACATTACCAGATGATCAGAAAACATTTTGTGAGAAACTCAAAATTTTATTTGAACTGAATTCAAGGAATTACTCAGACAGAATGTATTCCTTCCTGTAAGATTTTAATACTAACAAGAATGCATTTTACTAAATCCGTGTAATCATGATGATCTCCTGATTTAAATTTGTCAGTATATTTATCTGCGATTTAAGAGGCATCTGATGTGGTTCAGTGGTAAAGAATCTGCCTGCCAATGCAGGAGACACAGAAGACATGGGTTCAGTTCCTAAGTGGAAAAGATCCCCTGGAGGAGGAAATGGCAACCCACTTCTGTGTTCAGCCTGGAAAACTGCATGGACTTAGGAACCAGGCATGCTACAGCCCATGGGGTTGCAAAGAGTTGAATATGACTGAGTGACTGGGCACACACATGTGCACAGTTCAAGAAAGGTGTTTCGTAGAAGTAATTGGACATAAACATTAGGAAGTCTTCATCTATGGAATTAGTATTTTGGTTGTGAATATAATAATGCACTTGTTGTTCAGTCCCCAAGTCCTACCCGACTTTCTGTGACCCCATGATCTGCAGCGCTCCAGGGTTTCCTGTCCTACACTAACTGTCTGAATTTGCTCAGACTCATGTCCGTTGAGTCACTGATGCCATCCAAACATCTCATTCTCTGTCTCTCTCTTCTCCTCTTGCCCTCAGTCTTTCCCAGCATGAGAGTCTTTCCCAGTGAACTGCCTTTTTGCATCAGGTGGCCAAAGTATTCGAGCTTCACCTTCAGCATCAGTGCTTCCAATCAGTATTCAGGGTTGATCTCCTTGCTGTCCAAGGGACTCTCAAAAGCCTTCTCCAGTACCACTGTTTAAAAGCATCAGTTCTTCCACACTAAACCTCCTTATGATCCAACACTCACATCCATACATGACTACTGGAAAAGCCATAGCTTTGACTATACAGAACATGTTGAAAATGTGATTTTTAATCACTTTTAATATGCTCTGCTTTTTAATTGCTGTTTCAGTTCAGTTCAGTTCAGTTCAGTCGCTCAGTCGTGTCTGACTCTTTGCGACCCCGTGAATCGCAGCACGCCAGCTGTTTACATTTGTCATAGCTTTTCTTCCAAGAAGCAAACTTATTTTAATTTCATGGCTGCAGCCACTGTCTGCAGTGATTTTGAAGGCCAAGAATATAAAATATGTCACTATTTCCAATTTTTGCCTATTTACATGCCATGAAGTGATGGGACCAGATGCCATGATCTTATGTTTTTAATGTTGAGTTTTAATTTAGGTTTTTCACTCTCCTCTTTCACCTTCATCTATAGGTGCTTTAGTTCCTCTTAACTTTCTGCCATTAAAGTGGTATCTTCTGAATATCTGAGGTTCTTAATATTTCTCCTAGCAATATTGATTCCAAATTGTGATTCATCAAGCCCGGCAATCCACATGATGTACTATGCATATAAGTTAATTAAGCAGGGTGACAATATACAGCCTTGACGTATTCCTTTCCCAATTTGGAACCAGTCCATTGCTCCACAGCTGGTACTAACTGTCCTTTCTAGTCCTGCATACAGGTTTCTCAAGAGGCAGGTCAGGTGGCTGGGTATTCCAATCTCTTTGAGAATTTTTCACAGTCTGTTGTGATCCATGCAGTCAAAGGCTTTAGCATAGTCAATGACGCAGAAGTAGATGTTTTTCTGGAATTCCCTTGCTTTCTCGATGATCCAACAGATGTTGGCAATTTGATCTCCGGCCTCTGCCTTTTCTAAATCCACATTTAGATTCTAAGTTCACATACTGCTATACGATTCACATACTGTTTGAAGGATTTTGAACATAATCTTGCTAGCATGTGGACTGATTGCAACTGTAAAGTGACTTGAACGTTCTTTGGTATTGTCTTTCTTTGGGATTGGAATGAAAACTGACCTTTTCCAGGGCTGTGGACTTTGGTGAGTTTTCCAAATTTGCTGGCACGTTGAGAGCAGCACTTTAACAGCATCAACTTTGAGGATTTGAAGTAGCTCAGCTGGAATTCCATCACCTCCACTAGCTTTGTTTGTAGTAATGCTTCCTAAGGCCCACTTGAATTCACACTCCAGCATGTCTCTCTAGGTGAGTGACCACACCATCATGGTTATCAGGGTCATTAATAACTTCCTTGTACAATTTTTCTGTGTATTCTTGCCACCTCTTCTTAATCTCTTCTTCTGTTAGGTACATACCATTTCTGTCCTTTATTGTGCCCATCATTGCATGAAATGTTCCTTTGGTATCTCCAATTTTCTTGACGAGATCTCTAGTCTTTCCCATTCTATTGTTTTTCTCTATTTCTTTGCATTGTTCACTTAAGGCTTTCTTATTTCCTCTTGCTATATTCTGGAACTCGGCATTCAGTTGGATATAACTTTCCCATTCTCCTTTGCATTTTGCTTCTCTTCTTTGCTAGGCTATTTGTAAGACCTCCTCATACAACCACTCTGCCTTCTTGGATTTCTTTTTCTTGAGATTACTTTTGGACACCACTCCATCTACAATGTTAAGAACCTCTGTCCATAGTTCTTCAGACACTCTATCTACAAGATTTCATCCCTTGAATCTATTTTTTAAATTTAAATTTATTTAATTGGAGGCTAATTACTATACAATATTGTATTGGTTCTGCCACACAACAACATGAATCCGCCACGGGTGTACACATGTTCCCCATCCTGAACCCCCCCCTCCCACCTCCCTCCCCATACAATCCCTCTGGGTCATCCTAATGCACCAGCCTCAAGGATCTTGTATCAAAACTGGACTGGTGATTCATTTCTTGTATGATATTATACATGTTTCCATGACATTCAGCCAAATCATCCAACCCTCTCCCTCTACAACAGAGTCCAAAAGATTGTTCTATACATCTGTGTCTCTTTTGCTGTCTCGCATACAGGGTTATTGTTACCATCTTTCTAAATTCCATATAAATGCATTAGTATATTGTATTGGTGTTTTTCTTTCTGGCTCACTTCACTCTGTATAATTGGCTCCAGTTTCATCCACCTCATTAGAACTGATTCAAATGTATTCTTTTTAATGACTGAGTAATACTCCATTGTGTATATATACAACACCTTTCTTATCCATTCATCTGCTGATGGACATCTAGGTTGCTTCCATGTCCTGGCTATTATAAACAGTGCTGCAATGAACATTGGGGTACATGTGTCTCTTTCAATTCTGGTTTCCTCAGTGTGTATGCCCAGCAGTGGGATTGCTGGGTCATAAGGCAGTTCTATTTCCAGTTTTTAAAGGAACCTCCACACTGTTCTCCATAGTGGCTGTACTAGTTTGCATGCCCACCAACAGTGTAAGAGGGTTCCCTTTTCTCCACACCCTCTCCAGCATTTACTGCTTGTAGACTTTTGGATCATAGCCATTCTGACTGGTGTGAAATGGTACCTCATTGTGGTCTTGATTTGCATTTCTCTGATAATGAGTGATGTTGAGCATCTTTTCATGTGTTTGATAGCCATCTGTGTGTCTTCTTTGAGAAATATCTATTTAGTTCTTTGGCCCATTTTTTTGGTTGGGGCGTTTATTTTTCTGGAATTGAGCTTCAAGAGTTGCTTGTATATTTTTGAGATTAGCTGTTTGTCAGTTGTTTCACTTGATATTATTTTCTCCCATTCTGAAGGCTGTCTTTTCACCTTGCTTATAGTTTCCTTTGTTGTGCAGAAGCTTTAAATTAGATCCCATTTGTTTATTTTTGCTTTTATTTCCAGTATTCTGGGAGGTGGATCACAGAGGATCCTGCTGTGATTTATGTCAGAGTGTTTTGCCTATGTTCTCCTTTAGGAGTTTTACATTTTCTGGTCTTATGTTTAGATCTTTAATCCACTTTGAGTTTATTTTTGTATGTGGTATTAGGAAGTGTTCTAGTTTTATTCTTTTACAAGTGGTTGACCGGTTTTCCCAGCACCATTGTTAAAGAGATTGTCTTTACTCCATTGTATATTCTTGCCTCCTTTGTCAAAGATAAGGTGTCCATAGGTGTGTGGATTTATCTCTGGGCTTTCTATTTTGTCCCATTGATCTATGTTTCTGTCTTTGTGCCAGTACCATACTGTCTTGATGACTGTGGCTTTGTAGTAGAGCCTGAAGTCAGGCAAGTTGATTCCTCCAGTTCCATTCTTCTTTCTCAAGATTGCTTTGGCTATTTGAGGTTTTTAGTATTTCCATACAAATTGTGAAATTATTTATTCTAGCTCTGTGAAAAATGCCACTGGTAGCTTGATAGGGATTACATGGAATCTATAGATTGCTTTTGATAGTATACTCATTTTCATTATATTGATTCTTCTGATCCATGAACATGGTATATTTCTCCATCTATTAGTGTCCTCTTTGATTTCTTTCATCAGTGTTTTATAGTTTTCTATATATAGGTCATTAGTTTCTTTAGGTAGATACATTCCTAAGTATTTTATTCTTTTCATTGCAATGGTGAATGGAATTGTGTCCTTAATTTCTCTTTCTATTTTCTCATTATTAGTGTATAAGAATGCGAAGGATTTCTGTGTGTTGATTTTATATCCTGCAAGGCTATGGTTTTTCCAGTAGTCATGTATGGATGTGATAGTTGGACTCTGAAGAAGGCTGAGCACTGAAGAATTGATACTTTTGAACTGTGGTGTTGGCGAAGACTCTTGAGAGTCCCTTGGACTGCAAGGAAATCCAACCTGTCCCTTCTGAAGATCAACCCTGGGATTTCTTTGGAAGGAATAATGCTAAAGCTGAAACTCCAGTACTTTGGCCACCTCATGCGAAGAGTTGACTCATTGGAAAAGACTCTAATGCTGGGAGGGATTGGGGGCAGGAGGTGAAGGGGACGACAGAGGATGAGAGGGCTGGATGACATCACTGACCCAATGGACGTGAGTCTGAGTGAAGTCCAGGAGTTGGTGAAGGACAGGGAGGCCTGGCGTGCTGCTATTTATGGGGTTGTGAAAAGTCGGACACGACTGAGAGACTGAACTGAACTGAAATGAACTTTACTATATTCATTGATTAGCTCTAGTAATTTTTGGTGGAGTCTTTAGGGTTTTCTGTGTAGAGGACCATATTATCTGCAAACAGTGAGAGTTTTACTTCTTCTTTTCCAATTTGAATTCTTTTTATTTCTTTTTTTACTCTGATTGCTGTGGCCAATACTTCCAGAACTATGTTGAATAGTAGCAGTGAAAGTGGGCACCCTTGTCTTGGTCCTGACTTTAGGCGAAATGCTTTCAATTTTTCACCATTGAGGCTAAATGTTTGCTGTGGGTTTGTCATATATAGCTTTTATTATGTTGAGGTATGTTCCTTCTATTCCTGCTTTCTGGAGAGTTTTTATCATAAGCGGATGTTGAATTTTGTCAAAGGCCTTCTCTGCATCTACTAAGATAATCATATGGCTTGTATTTTTCAATCTGTTAATGTGGTGAATTGCATTGGTTAATTTGCGGATACTGAAGAATCCTTGCATCCCTGGGATAAAGCCCACTTGGTCATGGTATATGATCTTTTTAATGTGTTGTTGGATTCTGTTTGCTGGAATTTTGTTGAGGATTTTCACATCTATGTTCATCAGTGATATTGGCCTGTAGTGTTCTTTTTTTTGTGGCATGTTTGTCAGGTTTTGGTATTAGGATGATGGTGGCCTCATAGAATGAGTTTGGAAGTTTGCCTTCTGCAATGTTCTGGAAGAGTTTGAGTAGGATAGGTGTTAGCTCTTCTCGAAATTTTTGGTAGAATTCAGCTGTGAAGCCATCTGGACCTGGGCTTTTGTTTGCTGGAAGATTTCTGATTACAGTTTCAATCTCTGTGCTTGTGATGGGTTTGTTAAGATTTTCTATTTCTTCCTGGTTCAGTTTTGGAAAGTTGTACTTTTCTAAGAATTTGTCCATTTCTTCCACGTTGTCCATTTTATCGGCATATAATTGCTGATAGTAGTCTCTTATGATCCTTTGTATTTCTGTGTTGTCTGCTATGATCTCTCCGTTTTCATTTCTAATTTTATTAATTTGATTTTTCTCCCTTTGTTTCTTGGTGAGTCTGGCTAATGGTTTGTCACTTCCACTACATGAATGGCTTAGTGGTTTTCCATACTTTCTTAAATTTGAGCCAGAATTTTGCAAAAAAATGGAGCTGATAATCTGAGCCACAGTCAGCTCCAGGTTTTGTTTTTGTTGACAGTATAGAGCCTTAGCTGCAAAGAATATAATCAATTTGATTTTGGTGTTGACCATCTGGTGATATCCATGTGTATAGTTGTGTCTTGTGTCATTGGAAAAGGACGTTTCCTTTATACCAGTGCATTATTTTGGCAAAACTGTTTAGCCTTTGCCCTGATTTATTCTGTACTCCAAGGCCAAACTTGCCTGTTATTGTAGGTACCTCTTGACTTCCTACTTTTGCCTTCCAGTCCCCTATGATGAAAAGGACACTTTTATGGTGCTAGTTCTGGAACATCTTGTAGGTCTTCATAGTATTGCTCAGTTTCCGGTTCTTCAGCATTAGTGGTTGGGGCATAGACTTGGATTACTGTGATGTTGAATAGTTCGCCTTGGAAATGAATGGAAGGCTTTTTGTCATTTTTGAGATTGCACCCATGTTTTGCCTTTCAAATGTTTTGCTGACTATGTTCACTAGGAAAGTGAAAAAGCTGGTTTGAAACTCAACATTCAGAAAATGAAGATCATGGCATCTGGTCCCATCACTTAATGGTAAATAGGAGGGGTAACATTGGAAGTAGTAACATATTTGTTTTTCTTGGGCTCAAAATCATTGCAGACGGTGACTGCAGTCATGAAATTGAAAGATGCTTGTTCCTTGGAAGGAAAGCTGTGACAATCCTAGACAGCATATTAAAAGCAGAGACTTCACTTTGCCAACAAGGTCTGTTTAGTCAAAGCTATGGTTTTTCTAGTATCCATGTACAGATGTGAGAGTTGGAACATAAAATTGGCTGAGCACTGAAGAATTGATACTTTCAAACTGAAGTGCTAGAGAAGGCTCTTGAAAGTACCTTGGACTGCAAGGTACTGCAAGGAGACTGAACCAGTCAATTCTAAAGGAAATCACCCTAAATATTCACTGGAAGGACTGTGGCTGATGCTTCAATACTTTGGCTACCTGATGTGAAGAACTGACTTGTTGGAAAAGTCCATGATACTAGGAATGATTAAAGGCAAAGAAGACGGTGGCAGAGAATGAGATAGTTAGATAGCATCCCTGACTCAATGAACTTGAATTTTAACAAACTCCAGGAGATAGTGGATGACAGAAAAGCCCGGTATGCTGCAGTCCATGCAATAGCAAAGAGTCAGATATGACACAGCAACTGAAAAACAATAAGCAGTAATACACAATTACATTTGTTTGATTCAAGTTGTAATACTTGTTTAAGGTAATTCATTAAATATCTCCTAGGTTTGGCATGATCCTGAGCACTCTACTTTGTTGTCTCTTTTGTTTTCATTAACCGTTTAATAATTATGTACACTACTTTGTTTTAGCTACAAAAAAAATTCAGTTATGGACACTTGTTTCCATGTTTAAGACCGTCAACGAAGATATAATCATGTTCTACATACTCTAAATTATAAGGCTATTTTCTAGACCAAATGACATTCCTAAACTAATTTTCTCATAAAATTGTAAAGAAATGAAATAGGTTACTTCTAAGGTCCTTCTCTGCCCTACCCCATACCCCCCCTTTTTTTCCATTCTCTTCTAGGTGGAAGCAACTTTCGAGATGAACAGAATGAGACAGCCGGGGTTGGCTGTGCCATTTATCTCTGTGACGTTGACCAAGCTGCCTCAGGTCTCTTAACGTCGGTGTCCCCATTTGAAAATAATGAGTATGAATTCTGTAGGCAAGGCTTTTTTAAAGTTTTATTTATTATTTATTATTTTGGGGTGTGCTGGGTCTTCGTTGCTGCTTGGGACTTTCTCTAGTTGTGACTAGTTGCAGCGCACAGGCTTTTCATTGTGGGGGCTTCTCTTGTTGTGGAGCACGGGTTCTAGGGCCTGTGGACTTCAGTAGTTGCAGCACTTGGACTCAGTAGGTACAGCTCCCAAGCTCTAGAGCCCAGTCTCAGTACTTGTGGTACATGGGCTTAGTAGCTCCAGGCTTATGTGGGATCCTCAGGGATCAAACCCACGTCTCCCACACTGACAAGTGGATTCTTCAACACTGAGCCATCAGGGATGCCCTGTGGGGAAGGGTAAATGTGACTATGCATATCTAGCATTCATCCTACTTGCTGACACGTATAATAAAGCTCAATAAGGTGGCAGCTATTTTAATTAATTTAATAATTAGTCATTATTAGATAATTGATAGGGGCTTCCATGATAGCTCATCTGGTAAAGAATTCACCTGAAATGTAGAAGACACTGGTACAATTCCTTGGTTGGGAAGATCCACTGGAAAAGGAATAGGCTACCCACTTCAGTATTCTTGGGCTTCCCTGTGGCTCAGCTGGTAAAGAATCTACCTGCAGTGCTGGAAACCTGGATTCACTCCCTGGGTTGGGAAGATCCCCTGGAGAAGGGAAAGGCTATGGCCTGGAGAATTATATGGACTGTATAGCCCATAGGGCCACAGAGATATGTGAACCAGAAGTAGGCAGGGGCTAGCATTGCCAGACTATTGCCAGAATAACACTATTGCTAGAATAGTGTTAATAGTGTTCGTCACTCAATCGTGTCCTACTCTTTGTGACCACATGGACTGGAACCAACCAGGCTCCTCTGTCCATGGGATTTTTCAAGCAAGAATTTTGGAGTGGGTTGCCATTTGGCACATAATTCTTAGGGAAATGTGCAGGTCTTAACAGAATTAAGAAAGGGAGTGACATGTTCTTATTTTCTTCTTGTAAACATCACTGGGATAATATTAAGGAAACCAAATGAAAAAGCTACACTGGAAAACTTTTCCCTCATTAACTGTTTTGAAAAGTATCCCAGATTCTATACTTTGGCTTGCACTGATCACATATTTGATTAAAGTCTGACTAGTTATAACCAAGCATCACATTCCATCCTCCTGAACTATATTATTTTATAAATAAGCACATGGCCCAGGTCAGAGCCTTCAAATAAAGGAAACTGTATTCTAGGCCTTTACGTATTCAGTGTGTGTGTGTGTGTGCACGTGACTGTGTGTGTGTTTCTTACTGGAGTTTACTGTAGAAGTTTATAGTTTCTGAAACTCCTGACAGCCATCTTGTGGCAACAACAAAAAAAAAAAGGAAAAAAAATAGTGCTAAGAATGCAATCAGAGTTAGTAGAAGGAAAGAAATCTTAAAAATTAGGGCAGAAATAAATGTAAAAGAAACAAAAGAGACCATAGCAAAAATCAACAAAGCTAAAAGCTTGTTCTTTGAAAGGATAAATAAAATCGACAAACCATTGGCCAGACACATCAAGAAACAAAGAGAGAAAAATCAAATCAATAAAATTAGAAATGAAAATGGAGAGATCACAGCAGACAACAAAGAAATACAAAGGATCATAAGAGACTACTATATGCCAATAAAATGGACAACGTGGAAGAAATGGACAAATTCTTAGAAAAGTACAACTTTCCAAAACTGAACCAGGAAGAAATAGAAAATCTTAACAGACCCATCACAAGCACAGAGATTGAAACTGTAATCAGAAATCTTCCAGCAAACAAAAGCCCAGGTCCAGATGGCTTCACAGCCGGATTCTACCAAAAATGTCGAGAAGAGCTAACACCTATCCTACTCAAACTCTTCCAGAAAATTGCAGAGGAAAGTAAACTTCCAAACTCATTCTATGAGGCTACCATCATCCTAATACCAAAACCTGACAAAGACATACAAAAAAGGAAAACTACAGGCCAATATCACTGATGAACATAGATGCAAAACTGTTAACAAAATTCTAGCAATCAGAATCCAACAACACATTAAAAAGATCATACAGCATGACTAAGTGGGCTTTATCCCAGGGATGCAAGGATTCTTCAATATCCGCAAATCAATCAATGTAATTCACCACATTAACAAATTGAAAAATAAAAGCCATATGATTATATCAATAGATGCAGAGAAGGCCTTTGACAAAATTCAACATCCATTTATGATTAAAAAAAAAAAAACTCTCCAGAAAGCAGGAATAGAAGGAACATACCTCAACATAATAAAAGCTATATATGACAAACCCACAGTAAACCTTATCCTCGATGGTGAAAAATTGAAAGCATTTCCCCTAAAGTCAGGACCAAGACAAGGGTGCCCACTTTCACTGCTACTATTCAACATAGTTCTGGAAGTATTGGCCACAGCAATCAGAGCAGAAAAAGAAATGAATTCAAATTGGAAAAGAAGAAGTAAAACTCTCACTGTTTGCAGATGACGTGATCCTCTACATAGAAAACACTAAAGACTCCACCAGAAAATTTCTAGAGCTAATCAATGAATATAGTAAAGTTGCAGGATATAAAATCAACACACAGAAATCCTTCGCATTCCTATACATTAATAATGAGAAAACAGAAAGAGAAATTAAGGAAACAATTCCATTCACCATTGCAATGAAAAGAATAAAATACTTAGGAATATATCTACCTAAAGAAGCTAAAGACCATATATAGAAATCTATAAAACACTGATGAAAGAAATCAAAGAGGACACTAATAGATGGAGAAATATACCATGTTCATGGATCAGAAGAATCAATGTAGTGAAAATAAGTATACTACCAAAAGCAATCTACAAATTCAATGCAATCCCTATCAAGCTACCAGTGGCATTTTTCACAGAAATAGAACAAATAATTTCACAATTTGTATGAAAATACAAAAAACCTCTAATAGCCAAAGCAATCTTGAGAAAGAAGAATGGAACTGGAGGAATCAACCTGCCTGACTTCAGGCTCTACTACAAAGCCACAGTCATCAGACAGTATGGTACTGGCACAAAGACAGAAATCTAGATCAATGGGACAAAATAGAAAGCACAGAGATAAATCCACGCACCTATGCACACCTTATCTTCGACAAAGGAGGCAAGAATATACAATGGATTAAAGACAATCTTTAACAAGTGGTGCTGGGAAAGCTGGTCAACCACTTGTAAAAGAATGAAACTAGATCACTTTCTAAGACCATACACAAAAATAAACTCAAAATGGATTAAAGATCTAAATGTAAGACCAGAAACTGTAAAACTCCTAGAGGAAAACATAGGCAAAACACTCTCCGTCATAAATCACAGCAGGATCCTCTATGATTCACCTCCCAGAATATTGGAAATAAAAGCAAAAATAAACAAATGGGACCTAATTAAAATTAAAAGCTTCTGCACAACAAAGGAAACTATAAGCAAGGTGAAAAGAAAGCCTTCTGAATGAGAGAAAATAATAGCAAATGAAGCAACTGACAAAGAATTAATCTCAAAAATATACAAGCAACTCCTGAAGCTCAATTCCAGAAAAATAAATGACCCAATCAAAAAATGGGCCAAAGAACTAAATAGACATTTCTCCAAAGAAGACATATGGATGGCTAACAAATACATGAAAAGATGTTCAACGTCACTCATTATCAAAGAAATGCAAATCAAGACCACAATGAGGTACCATTTCACACCAGTCAGAATGGCTGCGATCCAAAAGTCTAGAAGCAATAAATGCTGGAGAGAGTGTGGAGAAAAGGGAACCCTCTTACACTGTTGATGGGCATGCAAACTAGTACAGCCACTATGGAGAACAGTGTGGAGGTTCCTTTAAAAACTGGAAATAGAACTGCCTTATGACCCAGCAATCCCACTGCTGGGCATACACACCAAGGAAACCAGAACTGAAAGAGACACATGTACCCCAGTGTTCATTGCAGCACTGTTTATAATAGCCAGGACATGGAAACAACGTAGATATCCATGAGCCAATGAATGGATAAGAAAGCAGTGGTACATATACATAATGGAGTACTACTCAGCCCTTAAAAAAATACATTTGAATCAGTTCTAATGAGGTGGATGAAACTGGAGCCAATTATACAGAGTGAAGTAAGCCAGAAAGAAAAACACCAATACAGTATACTAACACGTATATATGGAATTTAGAAAGATGGCAACAATAACCCTGTATGCCTGACAGCAAAAGAGACACAGAGGTATAGAATGGACTTTTGGACTCTGAAGGAGAGGGAGAGGGTTGGAAGATGTGGGTGAATGGCATTGAAACATGTATACTATCATGTAAGAAACGAATCGCCAGTCTATGTTTGATACAGGATACAGGATGCTTGGGGCTGGTGAACAGGGAAGATCCAGAGAGATGATATGGGGTGGGAGGTGGGAGGGGGTTCAGGATTGGGAACTCATGTACACCCATGTTGGATTCATATCAATGTATTGCCAAACCAATACAGCATTGTAAAGTAAAATAAAGTAAAAATAATAACAATAAAATTAAAACAAAGAAAGAAACAAAAATTTATGAAAAAACATTGTTTTAAGACAAGTATTACCTGGTTCCTTTTAGTTACTGAACTCTTTATTTTCTGTTCACTTCCCACTGAAATTTTTATGCTATACTTTAATGTTAAAATTATTTTTAAAAAAGAAAAAGAATGCAATCAACACCAGCACAATGATTAAGACCTAGACCAGTGAAGTAGCAGTATATACGGCTTAATGTTTTGTCATAAAGATTAGAGAAGACAATGATATGGACTTAGTATTTGGCTTATTTGAAGAAGATGGTTTGAAAAAAAAAGAGTAGATAATGATCCCTAATTTCTAGGTTGTGCAGCTAAATGAATGGCAGTGCCATCTGCTGAGGTAGGCAATCCTGTAGGATCTTTGCATAAGGAACAGTTTGATACATAGGTAAGTTGATTCAGTTTAGAATCCTCCATCAGTCAAGTTTCAATTCAGGAAATAGAAAACAAAAACAACTTCCAGTCTTTCATATGAAAAGGACTTAATTCAGAGTTAGGTGCTTATCAAGTCATGAAAAAGGGCTACAGATGCTGACCATCAAGATAGATCACATTCTGTTGATTACAAGGTCATTATTCTGTAGTATATCTAGAGATCTGGAAGCTATAACAAAATGAAACATTAACGAGTATGGTGGGCTATATCAACTCCTAGACCTTATGCCAGTGAGAAGGCAAGTACTCATTGTTAGGTTACCATTCTGAGGGTATCAAACTCTTATTTCTTGGTAGGAAACATGAGGTAATCAAGACTGTTCTCACTGACAAAGTTGGCATTTGAATTAAGAAAGAGTCAAATGGGATTAACTCTAATGGACATAGTATAACGGTCTGAAGATTTCAATGATTTGAAATATCTCCCTGGTCGTTCTTGATTCCTAGAATAAGCTCCATTAGTATGAGTCTCCTCTTGGCTCCAACCTTTTGAGGCTCATCTGCTTTCATGTTGATAGGAATCGTGTTGAGGCAAAAGTCCTGACCTCACTGTTGCTTTCCTCCTGAACAAAGTAAGTGTGCTTTACAACTGGTCTGTGCAGAGTGAGTGTTCTATTTGTACAATGACTTGAAGAGCCTTCTTCTGACCCAATTTGAGGTTAGCTTATTAGCAGTATCTTGTGTTGGATAGGCAGAAGCTCTAAACAAGGCTTCTTACGTCTAGCTGTGTTAAATATTCTGATTAGAGGCATTCTCTCCTCAGGAGATAAAGTACATATACATGTACACACATGATTTTTCCCCTCTGATGACTGCCTGAGACCACACAGGACCTCAAAACATGAACCTTGGATGAAGACTTCCAGCTGCCAACTAATCCAGACAAATCAGTCCCCTTGTGGGAAGCAAATATGGCTATGTATCCAGGGGGATGTCCTTTTATTGAAATTTAGCTTGAAATCCTTAATCTGAAAGGGTTGGTTAGGTTTCTAACAATTCAGAACAATGATTCATATTTTATCATCTGTCTTCCAAATTGTATATATTCTGAAACTTTCATACATAGATTTCAGACTGGTTTATCAAGTCCACTAATCATTTGTTAAGTGAAGAATGTAAAGAAATAGAGAAAAACAATAGAATTGGAAAGACTAAGCATCTCTTCAAGAAAACTGGAGATACCAAGGTAACATTTCATGCAATGATGGGCACAATAAAGGACAGAAATGGTATGGACCTAAGAGAAGCAGAAGATTTAAGAAGAGGTGGCAAGAATACACAGAAGAACTATATAAAAAGTTCTTAATGACCCTGATAACCACAATGATGTGGTCACTCGCCTAGAACCAGACATCCTGGAGTGTGAATTCAAGTGGGGCTTAGGAAGTGTTACTATGGACAAAGCTAGTGGAGGTGATGGAACTCAATCCTAAAATGATGGAATTTCAATCCTGAAAGATGATGCTGTGAAAGTGCTGCACTCAGTATGCCAACAAATTTGGCCACTCAGCAGTGGCCACAGGACTGGGACAGGTCAGTTTTCATTCCAATCCCAAAGAAAGACAATGCCAAAGAACATTCAAACTATTGTACAATGTCAAAGAACATTCAAACTATTGTACAATGTTACTAATTTTACATGCTAGCAAGGTAATGCTCAAAAATCCTTCAGGCTAGGCTTCAACCTGGTAGCTCAGACAGTAAAGAGTCTGCCTGCAGTGTGGGAGACCCAGGTTAAATCCCTGGGTTGGGAAGATCCCCCTTTTGAGAAGGAAATGGCAACCCATTCCAGTATTCTTGCCTGGAAAATCCCATGGATGGAGGCACCTGGAGGGCTACAGTCTATGGGGTAGCAAAGAGTTGGACAGAACTGAGCAACTTCATTTCACTCCAGGCTTCAACAATATGTAAACAGAGAACTTCTAGATATACAAACTGGTTATAGAAAAGACATAAGAAGCAGGGATCAAACTGCCGCATCTGTTGGATCATAGAAAAATTAAGGAATTTCAGAAAAACACATATGTCTGCTTCAGTGACTATGGTGAAGTCTTTGACTGTGTGAATCACAATATATTTTGGAAAATTCAGAAAGAGACAGGAATACCAGGCAACTTTACCTGCCTCCTGAGAAACCTGTATGCAGGTCAAGAAGCAACAGTTAGAACAGGACACGGAAGAATGGACTGGTTCAAAATTGGGGAAGGAGTATGTCAAAGCTGTACATTGTCACCCTGCTTATTTAAATTTTATGCAGAGTACATCATGTTAAATGTTGGACTGGACGAATCTCAAGCTGGAATAAAGCCTGCCAGGAGAAATATCAATAACAGCAGATATGCAGATGATACCACTCTAATGGTAGAAAGTGAAAAAGAATTAAGAGCCTCTTAATGAGAGTGAAAGAAGAGTGTGAAAAAGCTGGCTTAAAACTCAGCATTCTAAAAACTAAGATCAAGGCATGTAGTCCCATCACTTTATGGCAAATAGATAGGGAAAAAGTGGAAACAGGGACAGATTTTATTTTCTTGGGCTCCAAAATCATTACAGATGGTGACTGCACCACAGAATTAAAAGACACCTGCTCCTTGGAAGAAAAGCTCTGACAAATCTAGACAGTATATTAAAAAGCAGAGACATCATTATGCTGACAAAGGTCTGTATAGGCAAAGCTATGGTTTCTGTCCAATAGTCATTTATGGATGTGAGTGTTGGACCATAAAGAAGGCTGAATGCCAAATAACTGATGCTTTCAAATTGTGGTGCTGGAGAAGACTCTTGGGAGTCCATTGGACAGCAAGGAGATCCAGCCAGTCAATTCTAAAGGAAATTAACTCTCAATATTCATTGGAAGGACTGATGCTGAAGCTCAAATCCTTTGGCTACCTGATGCAAAGAGCCGACTCATTGGAAAAGACCCTGATGCTGGGAAAGATTGAAGGCAGGAGGAGAAAGGGATGATGGAGGGTGAGCTGGTTGGATGGCATCACTGACTGAACAGACATGAGTTTGAGCACACTCTGAGATGGTAAAGGACAGGGAAGCCTGGTGCGTCATAGTCCACGGGGCCGTGAAGAGTCAGATATAGCTTAGCAACTGAACAAGAGCAGATGTAGATAAGAACAGTGCCTTCCTCCCATCACACTTTCTGGCAATCCAGGTGAGACAGAAGTGAGCGTTTATGGCCCTGGGCACCATCAGCACACAGTGACAGGATACATGGATGTGCAACTGAAATGTCATAAATGGAAGCAAAGCATCAGAAATCAGGGACTAATTATGACAGTAACTATAATCACACCTAGGTCCATAAACAAGGAAAGAAAATAAAAAACATTTTAGGGGCCATATATTTGATAACAAGAATATACAAGTTCCAAAATATGTAAAGCTGTATAAATATATTGTGCTTGAGTTCACTTTTTAAAATGAGTTAAATAAGAGGAAGAGGATAGAGAAAATGGAATGAGCTAAGGCAGAGAAGCAAGAAAGCACTTGCAAAAGCAAAGAGAAAAAGGCGGGAAACAAAGTTTAGTAAACAGACACTGTTGATGGTTTACAATGACAGTTATATCATATTAGCCAGAATGCTTTCCAACAGAAAGACATGTGAAAACACATTTAATGTTTTTTATGAATCAGTTGCCCTGTCTCTTCTCCAAAATGCTATTGAGAAGCAGTCATTCTAAAATATAATCAATGTAAAACATGATATGTTGTGGGAAAATATGGCATGTTATAAAAGAATATTGAAATTTGAACAAAAAGGAGAAGTAATGTTAAATGCTAAAAAGGGATGAAGGCCATAAAATGGAGCACTCTCCCCAAAATTAGAATAAGTGGGAAAACAAATAATACTGTCATGGTATCTTTAATGCATTTTATAGGAAGGTACTTTTCATATTGATAAATACAAATTTGCCTCTTGTCTTGGTGAGTATATTCCTTTAGAGAAAGGTGACTGGCCAAGAAGCCATGCCTTCTTGCAATGCACTGTAGAATCATTCATCTATCATAACACACTCACCAAGTAAAATAATTTTTTTTAATTTTTAAGATAATTTTCAAGCAGCTTTTCCTACCTGGGATGATAATACAGTGAGCAACTAACATATGTATTCTGACCTGCTTAACAATCATCTTTTTGCGTGAATTTACTATGTTCTGCTATAAAGGAAATTACATGGAAGCATGGGTTGCAAAACCCAGGTTTCCCAGAGTTTCATGAGCTCAGTAGAAGCTGATTATGAAAAGTGAGGATCTTGCATATGTGGTAAACACATTAAGGTGCAGGAATTGTGTAATTCCTTTGTATACACTATAGTTACTCAGTTCAGTTCTATAGTTACTAACACTATAAACACTCAATTTTCAAGAAAATGAATCTGCCTCATTGGAACTTTAATGAAATAAATATAACCATTTCCTTTTCTTTTTTCCTGTAAAAACATAGATAAGACCATCATGCTTAAAATTAGTGGAAAACATTGTAGTATCTAAATAGTAAAAATAATCATTTTCTGCAAAATTACTGTCTATTGATCTGCTGTAGATGAATCTGTATCTCAAATAGTGTGGTTTATATACTTCATTTAAGAAAAGTGCAAACTTGACGTAAATATCCACAGGTGAATTGAACAATGGCAGAAACTCTTTGAGCTAGTTTGAATCTGAATTTGTCATGTGCAATGTATTATTTTTGTTTACTTTAGGGTAATGGGGATACTTGGCAGGAATCAGAATGACTGATGACTCACAGTATAAAAATTTTCCTAACACAGAGTGGTTGTACAGAAACTCGCCTGAGAAGTAAACAGTTGAGGTGGAAATAAGTCAGCTTTTGGTTGAAAATGTGCATTATGCAATACCAATCCCAGGAGCTGACTATAAACAGACACCAGTCTTGGCTTTCTAGTGCTTGCTGGCTTAGGGTTCATTTCTGCCAAGAAATGAAATGCATTCGGAATTGTCCCCAGAAATTAATCTTCTGCTATGCGTTAAACTGTATGTATGAACCAGGCACAGGAAGCTGATGCAATAGTTTGTGCCTTGAAGTCAGAAAATTTCCCAATGTGCATGCTTTTTACGGCCAGTTTAACAAAGAGCAGGCCTTCGGCTCCACATGAGATATACATTAATAGCCTATCCTGAACATTATTCATTCTTTACCTCCCTTTCATTTTCCGTTCACGGTCATCATTTTCTTCATCTTACTGATCCCGTCCCCAGTATTTGTGCTACAGGTTGGGTCTCCAGGAAAGCCATCTTCACAATCATTGGTATGGTGATCTAATCCTCGCGCTTAGAGGGCTCACAAAACTGGATCAATAGTCCATTTCTTTCTGACACGGGCCCACAGCCTACTGCCGCTTTGCTCTGGACAAGGGGAAATGCTATAAGTTGTTATCATTTTTTTTTCCTTTTCAAGGTAACAACTCCAAGCTTAGTAGAGATGCTTTGTGTTTCTATTTTTATAGGCTTAGTTCTAGTTTTCTTTGGGGGCTCAGGAGTGTTGAGGAAAGCAACACTCTAGGTGTCATCCTAGCTGCTGGTCTTGAGATTTATTTTACTTCAATTTCCACAGCATACTCTCCTCCAGTTCTGAGTCCACATTCTGCACGAATTTTCACTCTGTCAGTGTCTCATCTCTCATCTTTCCATTAAATATACCTGTTAACTCTCTACACTCCTGTGGCGTGCCCTCGTCACTGCCTATGTGCACAGGCAAATAAAATCAGGGCTTTATCACCAGAGCAGGTGATTTGGGGTAAGGGTTTATGATCTGGAGAATCTGTTGGAGAGGAATAATTTATTCTTCAAAATTCCCCCCTTCCCACTAAAGAATAACTATCGGATAAATTCCTGATCTCACCGAGTTTTATTTCTATTTTTCATCAAATAACTGTCAAATGGAAAGAATTACGGTATTGTGAGATGGAAAGAGATATTGGCATATAGATCTTGTCACATTAACGTTCTTGGAGAGCAGCGGCTGAGTTTACTCACAGCTTTTCATAGCCAAAGACAGGAAAGGTTTTAATACCTTCTCTATACATAGGCTAGATGCAGGCCAGATGGAGGTACTTCACTATGTTTTAGGAAAGAAGGAGTAAAGTAAACCGAAAATCAATAATATTACAGCTTAGAGTTACAGTCAATAGTGGTCTATAATTTCTAAAGCAGTTATTATCTAAAAACAGCTCTTTCCTTTCTCATAGGTCATGAAACTATTCTGTGCCCTCCAACATGGGTTGATTCTAAATGTATTCATCTATTTAGTCACTTTATAAGTATGGACAGGTAGGCTGTACTTGTTCAGCTTTCCTTACCTTGCAAGGCTAGAGATCATAAATACAACTTTAAGAAACCACTAACAGTCTCTAGACCTACTGCAACATGACTACCAAGCATATGAAAGAGAAACTATCAAGTAGATAACTCATAAACAGTTTATCTTTTTAAAACTCCTTCATCCTTTAAATTCTCCCCAAGCCTGACTCCTGTTTTTACAAGCTCACATTTTAGCTCTAGCTCCAGACGTTATCAAAGGCAGTGACAAAGATAAGAATGTGTCTATTTCTATAGCATCCTATATACAGTATATGCTTTTATATCAGGTACTTAATTAACTACTTTAATTATATTCTCTTTGTTATAGCCTATGTAACTACACAATCAGAAAACCCATGAACTAGATATTATTATTCCCATTTCATAGATATGGAAATTGAAACTCATACGATAAAAAGATATCTTGTCAAAAACACCCTTTGAATTAGAGACCAGGCCAGAATTTCAATCCACAATTGCCTGACTCCAAAGCACTTGCTCTTTTCATTACACAGTCCTGTCTCTTATTCCACTTGGAAGTTTTCTTTATTTGAGATCTGTTTAAGAGCATTTACTAATAGTTTATAAGGTATAGTCGAAGCATAACAAAAAGTAGTCTTATTTTAAAATAATGGTCATGCTTTACATTTTTAAAAGTAAGACATGAAGGTTGTAGAATTTAAAAATAATAGTAATTAAAACTAGGATCACTTTATCTGAACTTGGTGACCAAGAACCTACACAGTGTATCCACTGCAGTTATTTCTTGATTACGTTCAGTGGTTCTGCAAGATTTCTTCTTCCAATCCCACATTCAAGTGAAATCTGCTATGTAGACCTTGGTCAAAATGCTGGTTTTTACCTGTTGACTCTATTGAATTGGGTCTGAATTATCTCCACTCTAATTGCCTGTCCCTCTGAACAGGCAACAAAATTATTTCACAAAATAACAATGGTTTGCAATTTTTATTTACCTGTGAATGATTTCTGAGCAGCTAGGCACTCTAGAGTACACTGATCCCAGGACTCACCTTGCTTCTCCACTACCTATAGCAGATCTGATGCCCAAACATATCAGATCCCTTTCCATTCACTGCCTTCCATCTCAGGTCTACGTGCAGTGTAGGGAGTCAGACTCTTTTAATTACATGTGGCATGAAAGATACTAAGAAGGAAGAGGTTAAATGAGATAAAAATTAACATCAGCTAGTCAGATTTTTTTTTTTCTCTGTGTATTAGGACTCAAGTATGAGCAGAGACTGTTTTTTTTTTTTTTTTTAATATATTCCTAGGATTCCTACTTTATGATAACTTGTGTCAACATTTTTCCTATCTTCTTCATGAATGGATGTGTAGATCTCAATGAATGTTAACTATTACACTAAGAATGCATAGTAATGTGAGATAATTTCTCAGTATAATTATAAGTAGATATTTGCAGAAGTTGACAAAGTATTGATCATTGTGTTCACTGTGTCTGTAATCCCATCTTTTCTGATGAAAGATGAGAAAGCCTTCGAAGGTATAACTAACATTTACCACAATTGGGAGAACTTTCAAGGTATTGCTTTATTTTTATAAATCCTTTCCTAATAATATATTATTACTCTTTCACCAAAAGGAAGAAAATATATTTTTAGTTAAATTTATTTATATATAAAATGCAGTATCTACTAAGTTGGTAAATATTTAATGTATCTATTGTGAGTCTCAGGGCTTTCCCAAGGATTGTAATTTATAAATGTAATTAATAAAGAAGTTACTAAGACTCCACTGAATTTACAAAATGCACTACAGGGCATTTGTAAAACCATTCAGAATAGAACTATAAATAATTTATACTGCTACACTTGTCAGAGTAAATGAGCAAAATCTATTTTGATGTAATGGTCTTGTTCGCTCACTAACTTGACGGAACTACCATTTTCCCATAGATTTTTCATCTAGAAAAATGAAAGCATATTGTGTACATTGGGCTTATGTAAAGCATATATTCTGGGTTTTATTTATACCGCATAATGGAATGATGTCTCATTCCATTGATGAGATGTATCTCTTCTGTAGGCAAGCCACATAACATTGAGTTAATTCTTGGTCAGAGGTGGTGGCACTCAGGGGTTATTCCAGTTTGATAATATGGACTTTTTTTCAGAGTCTGATCTAAAGTGTTACTTTTAGTTTTTAACCTAATTCGTTTTTATCTTCTTTGAAATATTTACACCCCAAATTGTGGAAAAGTTAAATTTGTTAAATAAATGGTTTTTACTCAATAAGAAGATTATTTTTTCCAAATAGTTAAAAATTTAATATATAGCATTCTAGTATCATCATCCTGCTGCTGCTGCCAAGCTGCTTCAGTCGTGTCTGACTCTGTGTGACCCCACAGATGGCAGCCCACCAGGCTCCCCCATCCCTGGGATTCTCCAGGCAAGAACACTGGAGTGGGTTGCCATTTCCTTCTCCAGTGCATGAAAGTGAAAACTGAAAGTGAAGTTGCTCAGTCTTGTCCAACTCCTAGCGACCCCGTGGACCGCAGCCTACCAGGCTCCTATGTCCATGGGATTTGCCAGGCAAGAGTACTGGAGTGGGGTGCCATTGCCTTCTCGGTTAGCATCATCATATTGTAGGGTAAAATCTGATGATTCTGGGAAACATGATAGTAACGCCTTAATGTACAGATTATCACTAGGGTGAAAACTGAAAACCTTAATTGCCTGCCCCTGTCCACCTCTTACTAGGATGAGAATGCTAAAGGTGCCTTCTTCACATTGTCCATTTTCTTGCTCTTCGTATGTGGAAAAGCTGCCTTCCGTTTCACTAGAAAAACAAGAAAAAGGCGTTACGGACTCAACATATATTGCACAGCAGAATGACCTGTGTGTATTCAACTTCTTCCCACCAGAAAAGGTTTCAAAGCTGCCTTCTCTTTCCACTCGGATATTCTGCTGCTTGACATTGCTGATTTTTACAACTCCCTATAAATTACTTCATTTCCTAACATCTGAGGATATAAAACACCTTGGAAGTCTGCTTCCAATTTTCATAAGGTTGAGACCTCCTTTATGTATACATACATAGGCACACAAACACTGGTATACACCCAGGCAAACATACTCATTATTTAAAAATATAGTTATGATTGTATAAATTGCAAAGTCAACCAACAGAAAAATTAAAAACAAAAGCAAACAAAGTCTTCGAGGGGAAGAAGGAAGAGAAGAAAGAGAATTACTGTATATGTGTAACATCCTCAACTCCTCACAGGGGAACTTCATGTGACAGCCTCTGTAAGTTTATACCTTGCAACAGTCTCTGGGATACAGTAAGTCCCACCAGATGAAAACCAGGGAATGCCAGAGTTAGCTTTTGGTCTTGGATCTGAGGTTCACACCGCACAGGAATAGACTAAATTCATGATCTCAGCAGTTTCCGTAAACTCTGTGGTCCAGTCACTAAGCCACATCCGACTGTTGCGACCCCATGGACTGTAGTAAGCTTGGCTTCCCTGTCCGTCACTATCTCTTGAGTTTGCTCAAATTCATGTCCATTGAGTTGGTGATGCCATCCAACCATCCCATCCTCTGCCACCCCATTTCTCCCATCAGTCTTTCCCAGCATCACGGTCTTTGTCAACGAGTTGCTCTTCGCATCAGGTGACCAAAGTACTGGAACTTCAGCATCAGTCCTTCCAATAAATATTCAAAGTTGATTTCCTTTAGGATTGACTGGCTTGATCTCCTTGCAGTCAAAGGGACAATCCAAAAGCACAATTTTTCAGTACTCAGCCTTTATGGTCCAACTCTCACATCCACACATGACTACTGGAAAAATCACAGTTTTGACCATGTAGACCTTTGTTGATAATGTGATGTCCATGCTTTATAATATGCTGTCTAGGTTTGTCATAGCTTTTCTTCCAAAGAACAAGCATCTTTTCATTTCATGACTGTAGTCACCATCCTCAGTGATTTTATAAACCCTGTAATCTTCATTTTTAAATAATATGCAAAATTTGGATCAAAGATTATTACATTCATATTAAAATATAATTATCTCAGGATATATTTATAAACATGTTGAAAGATTATGTCAACTCATCTGCTGATCCCCAATTATGACTAATGTTTATAAATAAGCCAAGAATATTTAAAATAATCATCTCTTATTTAGCTATAGCTACATCCTGGTATATGTAAAATTTCTGAAGAATTTAGATATGTTTATCGTTGTTTCAGGACTTAAGTAAAATTTTTGGTTTTCTGGCTTAAAAGAAACATCAAGAAATAATCCTGTTCCCTTGCTTTTGGTTGTAATAAGTATATGTGGAATAATTTAAGATAATAAGCACAATTATATGAAAGAAATACATTATTGAAAGGAAACAAAATGATATGAGGTTGAAGAGCTATTTCTAGCCAATATGTTATATTACCTCAAAGCTATAATTTTATATATGAGATCGATGTTGTTTCAGAATATATGCTATGAATACTCTGTACCAATACCAGATACAGTTGAAAAGTATAGCTTTTGTGTCTATAAAATAAGGCATTATCAGACAGAAAGGATCTATCATTTAATTACTTTAAATCATGGGCATGCCATCAAAAATAAAAATTTATACATTGTTTCAAAACACACAGGCCAAAATTAAACCCTTAGTGTATCACCTAATTTAGTTTTTTAGTGTTAATTTTCAAAGCTTTTTTTATTTTCAATTCTGTAAACAGGTTTTTTAAATTTGAGGCATAAAATATGATCCTGTCTTACTTTCTCCTTTAGACTTCTCCTTCCATTACCTTGTTAACCTATTTCTTTTCCACAATCCTTGTTCATGTTCTCACAAGTTTCTTTCATTCAAAGTATTTGAAAAATTTATATGTATATATATATATGCATACATACATGCACATATACATATATAGAGAAAGTTGATACTGCTGTCGTGCAAGCAAATAAAGATTCAGGAATTAATTGAAAACGTTTGATAACATTATCAATCTTCTAATCCTGAGGAAGCCTAATCTGACACTTGTACATAGATTTACACAAGTAAGGGTAGAAAACAAATCATGACAAGATAGAAATGGTCAGTGTTTTTTGTTTTTGGTTTTTTGGCCAATCTTTTTCATATATGAACTTGACTGAAACTAACCATGAAGATTGTTTTATTTGGTAGTGGCAAATGGCATTGAGTAACTGAGACACATCAGAATTCTGACATATTCACCCTTGAAATTTTTATAACCTAGGCTTTGATTAATGTATATTTATATCTGTGATATCCTGCATCCTCTGTATTTGAAGGGCAGAGTATTAACAACTAGACTACCATTGAAGTCCCTAATATGCGTGATTCCCTGGTGGCTCAGACGGTAAAGCATCTGCCTACAATGCGGGAGACCTGGGTTTGATCCCTGGGTCAGGAAGATCCTCTGGAGAAGGAAATGGCACCCCACTCCAGTACTCTTGCTTGGAAAATCCCATGGATGGAAGAGCCTGGTAGGCTACAGTCCATGGGGTCTCAAAGAGTGGGGCACGACTGAGCAACTTCACCTTCACCTTCTCTCCTAAATGTTTACTATATATTATAAATTATCCTAAGGATGTTGAGAAACATAAATATCAGAAAAAATCAACAGAAAAGCTAACAAGGAGGTTAATATTATTTTTATCTATTTAACATGTATATGAGAGATTAGAAGAGTAAAAAACCAAGAGATTGAAGGCCGTTACCATAATACAAAGTCACAATTTCTTGCTCAGTTCACAGACTTAAAGAGATAATTATGTCCCATAGAGAAAGGACTCTGCAATAATGTGATAAGAATCTACCATAATAATTCATAAAGTTGGGTTTTGTGTTCTTGTTTTGTTTGTTTATTTTAATGGGCTTATGCCCATTCACTCAAGTGACTGCATATTGTAGAAGGAGGAGGATGGATGCTCATGATCCTTATGTATAATATTCCTGGTTCCCAGCACCACTATTTGCCTGTTGCCTAAACCAGGACCTCTGTGTGTCATCCTTAACTTCTCACTAACTCTTACTCTCAATCAGCCATTCACATCTTCTCATTCTACTGTTTTTTTGTGTGTGTGCCTTGAACTGATCAAACCTGTATCATTTCCTGTTCGGCCTGCTTCCAATCTCAGGTTTTCAAAATATATTCCAAAGACATGATGGATAAATGTATCTAAGATACAAATTTAGACACCTCTCTTTCCTGCCAAAAATCTTTCAGTGGCTCCAATAGCACTTAGGACACATTCCAAACTCGTTACTTTTGCATGTAAGGACTTTCATAGACTGGCCCCCATCTAACTTTCAAACATCATCCCTCAACATTGACTCCCTCCTAAAAACTCCAGCTCCCATCTGAGAATCCGTGCTCCCACCATGTTAGAATTCTTAAGTTCCTCTTCTTCTTGGAAGCTATCCATGATCCTGACAGCTAGATAAAGTGCACTCATATGTAGTCTCACATCATCCAAGGCTTATCCTATCTGAGCAATCATTATGCTTAAACATTAGTATATTTACTTTTCTCTCCCGTTAAACTATTTTATTTATCTAGTACCTAGTACTTTTCCAGATTCATACATCTTAGATATCCAGCAGATGTTTTGTTTTTAAGTGAAATGGTATTTCAAAACATTCTAAACTCCTTGAAAGAAAGATAAAGTTCACTTTCAGAGATTTATTACCTCACATTAACTCAAATGGAAGATATATCACATGTAAATAAATCAAGGTTCACCATTTAAGTGTAATTTAAGTGTAAACATGGAATTAATAGAAATAATGATCTCACTGAAACCAGTAAGTGATTTTCCTTCCCTCTTTACTCCAGACTGTGGAAATGAATGTTTAAAATACATCTGAATGAAGTCTAGAACAGTAGAGTCCTTGACCAAAATTTTTACTGTTTGTGTTTGTTTTATGTTGGATTGTCAGGCTTACACATAATCTTCATGTCAAATCTCAGCACTGTATTTTTAATCTTCATATCAAATCTCAGCACAGTATTTTAGTTTGTGTTATCTTTGCCAGCCCGTATAAAAGCCACAGCATTTGAGAACTTAGAGGGGAAACTATTCTACAAAAGGCTCAGCTACTTAAATAACATGAGACTGGTCATTCTAGACTCAAAACTGTGCACCCAGTCCTGTCTTAGACATTAGACATTTAGAAACCCCCTCTCTAAATATAATATCTTTATTCTCTCTCCTATGCCCTTTGGGTACGTCATTTTATTTTTTTAATTCTCCTACCAAAGATACACGCTTTCCCTCTGATTGTGTTGGGTTTTTATTCGTGCATTTCCATCCAGTTTCACAGCTGGATGAGGCTGCATGTTAAGACATTTCAATTCATGAGTGTGCAGGAGGGAGGGGAGAAAGAGACTTTGGCAAGTTTGGGGGAAAATACTATTTTTAAAAATTATATCTTTCTTCATAACATTTTTTTCTTAGAATCTTTCCTAAGTGTTACTTTAAAGAATGGAATGTACGCCTAATAGACAGCAAGTGATGTCCACCAAATTAGTAAGCATAACTGAAAATTAGGGAGTCAGAATATGATACTATTTCAGCTTTTTAACCCAGTAGTTGTGAGATTTAATCTGAGTTACTTGGATTTCTTAAGCTTCAGTTTCTTCATATGTAAAATTAGGTTAATGCTACCTACTCCATCAGTTTTTTAATTAGAAATATATATGATGATCTATATAATGCACTTAATTGTGTTTCTGATACAGAACAAAAGGCAAGGATTATAACATCTGTTATGATTAATAATCTTTCCTCTCTTCTAGACCCTGAAAAACTCGGCTCTAGCCAACAGTGGTTGTACTTCAGAATATCCCTCTATTAAAATACCTGCTAGTTGTCATCCATTTGTGGTTAACTTCCCTGGTGGCTCAGACGGTAAAGCGTCTGCCTGCAATGTGGGAGACCCAGGTTCAACCTCTGGGCTGGGAAGATCCCCTGGAGAAGGAAATAGCAACCTCCTCCAGTACTCTTGCCTGGAAAATTCCACGGACGGAGGAGCCTGGTAGGCTACAGTCCGTGGGGTCACAAAGAGTTGGACACGACTAAATGACTTCACTTCACTTGTAATAACAAAAGGGTTCTGGGCTCTTCCACTGCTATCTGTTGTAATCTAGGAGGCATTATTAGTGATTGTGTTGCTAGTCTGTTGATGCTGCTCTTAAAAGACAGATTTAGATAAGTGTATTACTTGATGTCACAGATAGACGATGATTCTGTCTTTAATCTGTGTCTGTGTTGGTGAGGGCAGGGAATTAATTTGAATGCAGAATTGGTTATAAGAACCAAAATAGTCTCAGAAAAACAAAATACTTCAAGATTTATGGAGAAGGGACCCGGAACAAATATCTCCTTATGCTTCCCTGGTGGCTCGGAGGTTAAAGCGTCTGCCTCCAATGCAGGAAACCCTGGTTCGATCCCTGGGTCGGGAAGATCCCCGGAGAAGGAAATGGCAATCCACTCCAGTATTCTTGCCTGGAGAATCACAGGGACAGAGAAGCCTAGTGGGTTACAGTCCACGGGGTCGCAAACAATCGGACACGACTGAGCGACCTCACCTCACCTCACCTATGCAGAAATATCAATAGTGACACATAAAAGGAATAGCTTTAAACATGCATAATATCACTGTAGGCGATATGATACAGTGTGCTGGAAAATATTCAGTCAACTTGATCAATATATGCAGCAAAAGTATCAGATTGAGATCCCAAAATAATTTTTTCTCTAATCATATAGTCAGTTCGATCAAGTTAATCCTATATTTTCAGTGACCCACTTCATGTTCATGGTTTATATACGAGTGACGTTTAGCAGTTTTAAGTTGGGTTATTTGGGAAGGTAATGGTAAAGCTGCTATGCTTTCCTTGTTGGCGCCACAAAATAATGAATCACTTTTAAATCTTTCTCTCCTAAATTGCCTGTTCAAATTTAGTTTATGCTAGGTTTGTGCGAAGATTGTTTGTCCTAACCCTCAAGGAGCTCAGGAAGCCTGGGAAGGATCTTTGCAGATCCTGTCCAGATAGTTCACTAAATGCTCCTGACAGTTAGACAGCTCCCATATTCTAAGGAGGGAAGAGTGTCCTTTAGGGTTTGCTAGCTGGTCACTCACTGGTCCTATCTTAAGCTTCATTTTAGAACTGTCCAGTTAGAGGAGGAAAAGAAGAGATGAACCCAAAGCTGTAACACTGTTGATGCTCTGTAATCCCTTACAGTTCAAAAAATTACCTTCGAAGAATGATGGTATTTGCATGTATCAGTGGTTAATCTGGAGAAATAGATCAAAGTTGGTTCTGTTATTTCCAGTATGACATAAACCTTTACTAATGCCCAAAATGTTTGGGAGGAAGTATTTAGTATACATCAATAATATCATTCCTGTTAGATGCTCATAGAAGACCCAGTCTTATGTGTAAAGTATTTTTAGTTTTTCTATCAAGTCCATAAGAAAATTAAATTGGATATGCATCATTAATTTTTCTCTCTCAGATGTTTTAAGCTCTTGTGTTGTCCAGAACTACCCCCCTTGAACTGTCTTGAACTACCCCCTTTCCTCTCCCAAGGCCTACAGTGTAGACAGTATCACATTTTAAAAACTTTCTGATCTATTGGATGAGACTTAAGAAGTTAAAAGTCTTCAGATAAAAACACCTTTAAGCAAATATTTATATTTTCATGTTGATAAATTTTCAGAGCATAAATGTAATTATTTTAATGGAATATCTGTCTCTTTGCCTGTCTTATGAAAGAGACTTTTTGCATCTATAGTAAATGAACAGAAAGGCGAGGGGTAGAGGAAAGAATGGTAGGAAAAGTAACTCTGGTATTACCTACACATATATTCTCTTTGTGACCCTCAAAGTTAATTATTTCTCTCTAAATGCATTTGCAAGACCAATTTATTTGAGAAACCTTGATAAAAGACCTTACAAATGATATGTTCTGGTGACTGACTCTAAACTTTCTACCCCTTACTCACAGTATTGATAATTTTGATGGATAAAAATGTGCTAGATAGAGGTCGAATTTAGGTGGCTTCAAGCCTATAAAAAGAAGCCTAATTTCATTTTTGAGTAGATGGAATGGCCTGAGTGGCCTTAAAAGTCATTGCCGTTTTATATGAGGCTTGGCAAGTTCCCAGTCCTCTGATAGGGACTCATGCATAGGCATAGAGTACAAAGGCCCCGTGCAGGTCGAGATGATCTCAGTATTTATGTTTTGGCACCAACAGTCCATGAAAAATAAATGACTTATCTGAGCAGGTCCTTCATATTTTTAAGAAGTCATTTCACTTCAGCCATATTTCAGGTTAAGAGCTATTAAGGTCTTTAGTGTACTTAGATGCTTGCATGCCAGTTAATTTCTACATCATTAATTCACAGTATCTGTCTCTTTTGTTTTAAATTGCTATTTATGTGGAGATAAATGCCGATTTCATTAGGAGGTTTTAAAAAATTTCTTCCCTAGATATTATTCTGAGTCGGGCCACTCATTCCTCTTTCTTGATTAGAGCTGGTTACACATAGTGGCTTTTGCAAGGATTCTCAAGTTTGTCAGAAGTCTGAAGATACCAGAAACTTTTTTTAATTGTTAATTTTGCTCATATAGTCAAATACACATTGTGAAAGTGGGCCTCTCCCCACGCACTGTCTATTCCGCTCTTCTTCAGTTGTTTTTCTCCCCTTCAGACACACTATACTTACCTCTGCAAACTAAATTGATTTCATTAACTTCCATCCTTCCACAAACATAAATTGCTACCCTCTCCCAAATCATACAGAGCCACATAAAACCTACACTTGTGAGATAGTTGGCTGACTCTTTTGAGGCTTTCCCAGTCATTCATACTCCTGAAATATCCACTCCATCTGCAAATGATACTTAGTGTGGAACTACTAAAATTGAAATACTTGTTAAGAATTTAGAGGGCCAAAAAGAAAACACACACACACACACACCAGTGTGAACGGTCCATCTATTCTCCAGAAGCTTGCAGGCAAGCAGGATGGATAAGACAAAGATCAAGTATATAAAGAATTATGTGAGCAGTTTTAGGGGGTTTTGCTGTCTTTTTAAGGGATCATATAAAATTGACTAAAACCCTACTGTACTCAGTGTTGTCTCCAAACCAACAGTGTTGGTATCTCTTGGTAAATGGTTAGAAATGAAGAATCTTGAGGTCTCAAGATTCAAACCCAGTTAACCAAAATTTGCACTTTTAACAATAGTCGTGGTTAAACCCCATGCACATTTTAAGTTGAGAAAGTCTGCACTGAAGCTGTCAGGTTCTAAGAGGAAATCAAAAGCCTGTGTGTGGAAATGAAACTACGGGACCTGGATTTAAATACAGCAATAGAGAGGGCAGGAGCATAACACCAAAGTGATGTCAAGTGTACAAAGAAAGGCACAGTCTTGTCTATAGCTTACTTGACTTGGATGGTTTATGCATAAGCAGTATGGAATGATACCAAGGTGATAAGCTTGTCTTTAAGATTTGATAAAGTCAGAAAATGACATATAGGACTGCAGAAAGATGTGGGTACTGTTATCTTTTCTTCCCTCCCCCCGACCCCCGTGAAGCTGGATGCCAGACAAGGAGTGATATGATCCCTAAATCTAGTCATGATGTAGAAACTTAATAATAAATTAGGAAGTCTGTAGTTAGAGACTATCTTAGCCTATTCTGGCTGTAATAAATACACAGACTGGGTAGCTTATAAACAACAGATGCTTATTTCTCACATTTCTGGAGGCTTGGAAGTCCAAGATCAGGGCTCTGACGGGTCACATTCTGGTGAGAGTGCTCCTCCTGGTTCATGGCCAGTACCGCGTAGCCTTTTCCACCATGTAAAGGACCTCTGTGGGTCTTTTTTATAAAAATATGGATCCCGTTCATGCGGCCTCCACCCACATGACCTAATCACCCCCAGAATCTTCACATCCCAATACCATCATCTTACAGGAGGTAGGAATTCAACACAACAGTTCTGGGGAGACACAAACATTCAGGCTATACCAGACACCCTCAGAAATATTAGGTAGGTCCATCCTCTACTTGTGATCTTGTTAGTTCTACCTTAGATTGGTAGGTGTGAAAATCATGCATTGTGTATTTGAGACAGAGTGGCCCCTAAGTTTCTTTTCATCTTCCATTATTAAGATATAGGAGTTTTACTTTTCCTCTATACTATTATATGCTATGAATCCGGAATCTTGTCAGAAACTTTCTTTTTAACTATTGTACTGCAGAAAATGATGCTCTGGGAAATGAAAAGTGTTCAATTAATATTAAAAAAAAATCTTAGCTGCTAAAACTGTGGAAGTTGATGGAGAGAGCAATGAGAATATGCTGATATCATTAATTTTGTTTAAAAATTTGGATTTCTAATAACCAAACATATAATACTTTCCATATTAATGTGCTAATGTGCCAATATATTTCTCCTATTGCATATATATATATATTCTTTTTAAAGGAACAAAGACCAGTTTTTGAACTGAAAAGTTTTTATTGTCAAAGTTTAAAAAAACTTTACGTATATCTTCAACAATTAAGTACTGATCCAGGTCCTCCCTGAGGAAAAGTTTATGTCACCAATACAAAGAAGTCACCAAAAGACATACACATTTCCTATTTGGTTTTTTGAACAAAACTTTTATTTTATAAAAGTATGCACATTTCTTTTTAAGTTTAATTATTATAGTCTAATGAACATGTGCCTAGCAAGATGTACTCATCTGCTTGATCTGGATTTTGATCTAAATACATGTCTAGAAATGAAACTAACAATCATATTTCATGGATCAACATCCTCCCTAAGAAACTATATAAATCAAGGATGCTAATAGAAAAGCTACTATCTCCCTTAGTCAACTCTAAATTCAACCCCAAACATATTCTCAGCATATGAATGATTTAAATACTGGTCTAAGTAATTAAGGTATCAAAAGTAATCATACAAGTCTTTTAGAAACTATGAAAGGAAACAAGTATAGTCAAGTAATTGCTAGGCAAATCAAGCTACTACAAATACTTTAACAGTGAAATTTTAAGTTGACCAAGAGAAAACAGAAAATTCTTCTCAGAGGTGATATTTAATGAATATCTTGATGGTCTGGTAGGATATCAAAAGTCAGAAAACTGTTGTTGAACCTAATTTCATGTGCCTGGTGCACTGTGAGGCCAAACAAACCAAAATGATGGAATTTGGAGTAGAGAAAGGTTTATGGCAAGGGCCAAGCAATCAGAATGGGTGGCTCGTGCTCAAACGGCCAGACTTCCTGATGGGTTTCAGGGAAGAATTTTTAAAGGCAAAAATTGGGATAAGGGTGGAAAGGTGTGTGCCTTTCTTCTGACTGGTTGGTGGTGTGGTAACAGAGTGGTGTTCAAGGAATCTTATGCAAGCCACCCCTCACCTAGGTGAGAACTTTAGTTTCAGTAGAAGAACTTAAAGATACTAGTTTGTATACCCTTTGAGGAGGAGCTCTGACTCTGCTCTATTGCTGCACTCTTGTTTCTTGGCTGCTTTTCTCTTGTTTCTGTATTCCCTCACTTCCCTAATGAGTCACTGTTAGAATCTGGCCTTTGGAACTCCAGGAAGGTGTAGGAGACTGAAGTTTTTTTCTTATAACCCAGAAACAGGGCTCATGGGAAGGCTTTTGCATCAAGGAGGGCCCCACAGGTTTTAAAAGAGGGAGAAAGACTTTTTAATTCCCTTCATTAATTCACCATAGCCCAAGAGCTATAAGCAATCATGCACATGCAGGAAATGACATGGTTCTGATACTTGCTGGTGGGGAAATGCTGCTTGAAGAGGAGTGAAGGAGGAAAACCGGAGAGAAAAAAAGCTGCTAAAAGTGGGTGAATGTTTAGGGAGTGGGTATTGCGATGTACAAGAAGAAATAATAGGTTTGGATTTTGTCTCCATGCCTGGCCTCCTAAAAACCTTAAAATTTCCTAAGTGATGAGATCAATAAAGGTGAAAAGATAGTCTTTTGTTATTCAGGACAAGATCTTTTCACCACATCTGAATTTATGTTAATGAAGTGATTGTGGAAAGCCCCAGGTATAGATGCTCATGGGAGTGGGTGAAGTTCCTCAGTTATGTCCGACTCTTTGCGACCCCACAGACGGTAGCCCACCAGGCTCCTCTTTCCATGGGATTTTCCAGGCAAGAGTACCGGGATTTGATCCCTGAGTACCAGAGTAGGTTTCCATTTCTTTTCCAGGGGATCAAAGCCTGGTCTCCTGCATTTTGCAAGAAGACACTTTATCCTTTGAGCCACTAGGGAAGCCCTTATCGGAGAGGAAGTAACTATTTAATAAGACAGTTGGAACTTCCAAACCCACACCCTAATTCTAAGGAGGGGAGAGTGGCTAGAGGTTGAATAAATCATCAATCACAGTGATCAATCAGTCATGCCTGTGTAACATAGCTTCAATGAAAAACACAAACCAAAGGCATTCAGAGAACTCCAGACTGCTGAACACAGGGAAGCACAAGGGAAATGGCTCACCTGGAGACAGTTTGGACATGGTGCACCCTTCCCACATACTCTGCCCCATGCATCTGACTTGCGTTCTTTTATTGTTATTGTTCAGTTGTTCAGCTGGGTCCAGCTCTTTGTGACCCATGGACTGCAGCATGCCAGGCTTCCCTGTCCTTCACTATTTCATAGAGTTTGCTCAAACTCATGTCCATTGAGTTTGTGATGCCATCCAACCATCTCATCCTCTGTCATCCCCTTCACCTGCTGCCTTCAATCTTTCCCAGAATCAAGGTCTTTTCCAATGAGCTGGCTCTTCTCATCTGGTGGCCAAAGTAGTGGAGCTTCAGCCTCAGCATCAATTTTTCTAATGAATATTCAAGATTTATTTCCTTTAGGATGGACTGGTTCGATCTCCTTGTAGTCCAAGGGAATCTCAAGAGTCTTCTCCAGCATTACAGTTCAAAGGCATCAATTCTTTGGCACTCAGCCTTGCTTATTGTCCAGCTCTCACATCCATACATGACTACTGGAAAAATCATAGCTTTGCCTATATGGAACTTGTTAGAAAAGCAATGTGTTTGCTTTTTAATACATAGTTGACGTTTGTCATAGCTTTTCTTCCAAGGAGCAAGTGTATTTTGATTTCATGACTGCAGTCACCATGTGCAATGATTTTAGAGCCCAAGAGAATAATTTCACTGTTTCCATTTTTCCCCATCTATTTGCCATGAAGTGACAGGATCAGATGCCATCATCTTAGCTTTTGAATGTTGAGTTTTAAGCCAGCTTTTTCACTCTCCTCTTTCACTTGCAGCAAGAAGCTCTTTAATTCCTCTTTGCTTTCTGCCATTAGGGTGGTGTTATCTGCATATCTGAGGTTATAGATATTTCTCCTGGCAATCTTGATTCCAGCTTGTGCTTCGTCTAGCCCAGTATTCTTTTATAATAAACTGCTAATCTAGTAAGTAAACCATTTTCCTGAGTTCTGTGAAATGTTCTAGGAAATTATCAAACCTAATGAGGGATTTGTAGAAATCTCTAATATATAGACAGTCAGAAGCACAGATGACAATCAAGGCTTGTGATTCATATCTTAAGTGAGGAACAGTGTTAACCTGTGGGCTCTACTTTAAATCCAGGAGTTAGTGTCCGATTTGAGTTAAATTATAGACACCTAGTTGAAGTCTTCCAAAAGTTGGAGAATTGCTTGGTTTGGAAATCCCCACCTATCTGGTTTTGTTATCCCCAAAGTAGGTTCACCACTTGCTGAGTTTGGAGCCAGAAGACAGAAGTATTTATTACTTGTAGCAAGTAAGGAGAACATCAGGGATCTCTCCCAAAGCAAGGTCTCCCATTAGCATTTTTGGGAAAGTTTTAAGCATATTGATGAGGGGCATTGAACAGAGAATTCAGCATACAATCAGGGATGACTCAGTCCAAACTTGAGTTGATTGAACTCAAGAGGGTCAACGTTATTATAATTCCATCCTGAATGGAGGCCTTAGTACTGCTGAACTCAGAGATGTATTATTATGTATATCTCAAGGCTACACTATTGTTTTCTGATGGCTCCTCCCTTTTTCTGCATCCTCTGCCACTAAGAGGTAATTAACTCCTGAGACCTGTTCAAGGGCAGGTATTGTGGCCAGACTTAGAACAAAAAATGGCTCAGGCCCAAATGGCTTAAATGGCTTATTTTAGGTCTAAAAAAGAGAAAGCAACTCTAGTTCTTTTCCTCTGGGGACCCACTACCCTGTCTGCCTACAGATTCAGAAGTACAGTGTCAGATATATTGAGTCTGGTAGTTATAGAAAGCAGAGTAGGAAATAGAGTTTTTTCCCTTCAGGGAGAAGAGTTCTACAAATAAGCAGTTATGGTACATGCTATTGTGATAGTTTAGACAAGACGCCTTAAAGAAGTACTTTATTTAAACAGGTTCAATAGAGAATGGAGAAGAAAAATTAGATAAAGCAAGTTTAAACTTTTTTTTTTCAGGGAGTGCAGTTGTAAAGGTCAGCTTCTCTGTACAATGGTGCCTAGTCAAATCTCAGAGACAGAGTTTTGGTTGAAGTAGAAAACTATAGCTTTATTACTTTGCCAGGCAAAGAGAGACATGGTGGAATCTTACCACGAAAAACTGTTTGTTTCCACTAGAAGAGGACAGTGAGAAGTTTTATAGTAATAGTTAAAATATACATACAATAGGTAGTTAGAATAGGAAAAAGGAGTCCAGAATGGCGGTGATGAAAAGACAAAGAAGGGAAAAAACCCAGAAATAGAACAAAAGAAGGTCCGAGGACCACAGAGAGGACCTCAGGTGAAGCAAACAGCACTCCTGGCTAGCCCAGTTCACATAGGGCAGGCTCCAGGGGAGGAGAAAAATAAAACATATAAAAAGAGAAGCCAAAAGTGGGCTGGTGGCTTTTCCTCTCTTCAGCCTTTTGGGTCGGCCTGCCCCCATGCCTCAAGGATGTATTTTCCTTTGCTTTATAAATAAAACTGAGCTGTGACATGGAGCTGTAACCCTGGTCTGTCCGAGGAGATTACACAGGGCTGTCACACTGGTCTGTCTGTGGCTTCAAATTTTTGTTGTGACAAGACAGAACTGAGGAAATTACAAACTCCCCAGACAGTATGGTTGGCTAGTGGACATTCTTCTGATGGGCTGGTGAAGTTAAGTACAAGTCAGCATCATCAGCTTTCAGGTTCCAACTAGTCTGAGGTCTAAATGCTTGTGGGCAGCATGCCATCATTAATCATTAACTTCTCCCACCTGGAGGGGGCTTCGGTATCTGCAAAACAGCTCAGAGATACTGTTGTGTGTCCCTCGATGGGGAACCAGGACCTTGCCTCAAACGCTGCACTATTGGTTCCCTTGACTGTCTCTCTCTGGCTTTGCATCCCCTCATTTTCTTAATTAACAGCTCTTTGAATCTGCCTGTTGGAACTCAGGGAAGTTCACGGAGGCTGAATGAAGGTATTTCCTCTAATCAAAGAAATGGGGGACACAGAAAAGCTTTGTGCCTAGGAGCCCCACAAGGCCCTGTTTGGTATAAAACAGGAAAAACAGAGTGATAGTGTTACCCTAAAACAGGGGCTTCCTTTTAGTAAGTAATGAGCTGAAAGACGCTACCAAGCCAGAGACTAGGAGAACAGGTTTGTTGCTTAAGCAGCAGGGAAGTGGATCATAATATGAAGAGCTAGTAGAAAAAGAAATTCTCCAAATTGCTTCAGTTTTCTCTCTGATTTAAAATAAAATAGTATCATCTTATAATGAGGAGGGAAGGAATTTGTAGCTTTTAGAAGTGAACAGAAAATACGAGATCCTACTTCACAGAAAAGACAACAGGATAAGCACTAAAGCCCCCTTTTGGTGACTAATTACTAACGTAGAGTGAGACTAGAAACATGATAGTGCATTATTTGGGGGAAAGGTTTAACTGGCTGAAACAAGAATGAGGTAACTCATTAGATATAACTAGGATACATGGCAGAAGCAAATTGTGCAAAGAGAATCAGAAGCAAGGGCAGGAAGAGTATGTGCAGTAGAATATTCAAAATGACTGGCAAGAGAATAACATTACTTGAAGGGAATAAAGTTCATGGGGAGAGAGAGGACAGCTTTATAAGACTGACTGCAAAGCTGGATGTAAACTTCTAGTGGATTAAAAGGTTTGCTGTCAATGGAGAACTAGAGTGTGGTTTGGGGGAAGTATTGATGTGATAATGCCCTGGCTGAGGTAGGACTGAGGACAAGGTCTTTGGATGGAATTGGATCATGTGACTGATAGGATATTGGACGTATTCTTCACAAGGATGCCAAGAATAATAACAGGAGCATTGTTGCAGTGGGGGATAGAAACTCAGCTTTTTCACTCTCTTCTTTCACTCTCATAAAGAGGCTCTTTGGTTCTTTTTCACCCTCTGCCATTAGAGTGGTGGCATGTGAATATCTCAGGTTGTTGCTATTTCTCCTGACCGTCATTATTCAAGCTTGTGATTCATCCAGCCCAGCATTTTATATGATGTATTCTGTATAGACATTAAATAAGCGGGGTAACAATATACAGCCTTGATTATTCCTTTCTCTATTTTGAACCAGTCTGTTGTTCCATGTTCAGTTATAACTGTTGCTTCTTGACCTGCATACAGGTTTCTCAGGAGACAGATAAGGTGTTCTGGTAATCCATCTTTTTCAGAATTTTCCACAGTTTGTTGCAGTCCACAAAGTCAAAGGCTTTCATGTTGTCAATGAAGCAAAAAATAGATGTTTTCTGGAATTCCCTTGCTTTCTACATGACTTAAAGGATGTTGGCAAATTGACCTCTGTTTCCTTTGACTTTTCTAAATCCAGGTTGTACATCTGGAAGGTCTTGGTTCACATACTGCTGAAACCTAGCTTGAAGGAGTTTGAGCATTACCTTGTTAGCACGTGAAATGGGCACAGTTGTACAGTTCAGTTCAGTCACTCAGTCATGTCCGACTCTTTGCGACCCCATGAATCACAGCACACCAGGCCTCTCTGTCCATCACCAACTCCCAGAGTTCACTCAGACTCACGTCCATTGAGTCAGTGATGCCATCCAGCCATCTCATCCTTGGTCGTCCCCTTCTCCTCCTGCCCCCAATCCCTCCCAGCATCAAAGACTTTTCCAATGAGTCAACCCTTTGCATGAGGTGGCCAAAGTACTAGAGTTTCAGCTTCAGCATCATTCCCTCCAAAGAACTCCCAGGGTTAATCTCCTTCAGAATGGACTGGTTGGATCTCTTTGCAGTCCAAGGGACTCTCAAGAGTCTTCTCCAATACCACAGTTCAAAAGCATCAATTCTTCTGTGCTCAGCCTTTTTCACAGTCCAACTCTCATATCCATACATGACCACAGGAAAAACCACAGCCTTGACTAGATGGACTTTAGTCAGTAAAGTAATGTCTCTGCTTTTGAATATGCTATCTAGGTTGGTCATAACTTTTCTTCCAAGGAGTAAGCGTATTTTAATTTCATGGCTGCAGTCACCATCTGCAGTGATTTGGAGCCCCCCAAAATAAAGTCTGACACTGTTTCCACTGTTTCCCCATCTATTTCCCATGAAGTGATGGGACCAGATGCCATGATCTTCATTTCTGAATGTTGAGCTTTAAGCCAGTGTTTTCATTCTCCACTTTCACTTTCATCAAGAGGCTTTTTAGTTCCTCTTCACTTTCTACCATAAGGGTGGTATCATCTGCATATCTGAGGTTATAGATATTTCTCCCAGCAATCTTGATTCCAGCTTGTGTTTCTTCCAGTCCAGTGTTTCTCATAATGTACTGTGCATATAAGTTAAATAAGCAGGGTGACAATATACAGCCTTCACATACTCCTTTTCCTATTTAAAACCAGTCTGTTGTTCCATGTTCAGTTCTAACTGTTACTTCCTGACCTGCACACAAATTTCTCAAGAGGCAGGTCTGGTGGTCTGGTATTCCCATCTCTTTCAGAATTGTACAGTAGTTTGTACATTTTTGTTATTACTTTTCTTGAGATTCAGTGAAAACTAATCTTATCCTGTCCTGTGGCCATTGCTGAGTTTTCCAAATTTGCTGGCAAATTGAGTGCAACACTTTAACAGCATCATATTTTAGGATTTTAAGTAGCTCCACTGGAATTCCATCACCTCCACTAACTTTGTTCATCAGAATGCCCTAAGGTTCAGTTGACTTCATACACCAGGATATCTGGTTCTAGGTGAGTAACCACACCATTGTCATCATCTGAGTCATTAAGACCTTTTCCATACTTTCTGTGTGTATTCTTGCCAAAATAGGCAATGTTATTAAGAAAGTATCTGAGGAAAATTGCTCAATATCTTCTAAAAATAAGAATAAAATAAAATATCTTCTAAAAATAAGAATAAAATAAAATATCTTCTAAAAATAAGAATAAAAGTGCAAGGAATGAGAGACCATCTTACATCCCAAATCCTTAGTTTGACTAAATGTGTTTCACAAAATTAAATGTTGTAAGGACCTTAACCAAATATAAATATTTTGGGGGTGAAAATAAAACTGGTACAACTACTTTCAAAATATATCTGAAATATCTAGTAAAGCTCAAGGTCTCAGTCCCCCTGACTCAGAAAGGATCATCTAGATATATCATTTTGAGAAACTTTGAATTATCCACACAAAAAGAAGTAGAGAACGCCTATGGCAGCACTGTTTATAAGAGCAAGAGTTCCTGGAGTCTCTCCAAACTGGTTCATTTCCAGAGGGCCCTTGAAAATCAATATTATAGGAATCTCTTCTAAAAATATGATTTGCTTTTTTATCCCACTATGAAGAAGAAAAACAACTTTCTCAACCTAATCTTAATCAGGCCATCCAACAATCTCAGCCTACTTTATCTGAAGTTACTCAATATGTCAAAATTCATGTCTTCAGCTGTTAGTCCCACATTGATTCCAACCTCAAAGACATGTTTGTCTATGTCTGAGCTCCTTATCATACTGTTCCTCCAAGCATGCTCTCCTGTCTCATCTGTCTGAGCCCTCTTTGGTTTTACCCACCCCTTCCCAACCCATTTTTATTTTTTCCACTCCCCAGTTTCCTAAAATTACTTGAAGACCTTGATTTTGCTCCCTCAGTATTCAGACACTGGGGGAGAGAAGTTAAGTGATACAATCACCTCCTCAATTACATTTAAACCTTGGTCTGTATCTGACTTATATGCCTGGACCCACAAAAATCAAATATATATAAGACTGAGAACTGAGACAACAACTTCATCAAAATGTTTTATGTAAATTCCAAAAATGTCAAACCCATGAGACACGTATCTCCTGAATAGCACACAGTGAGGCATATTTTATTTATGGCAAATGTGCCTATTAGTATCTGCTTGCTATCTGAACTAGATCCTATTATCCAGCCAATACAATTAGCCCTTATCAAGTCTTCAAATAAGTCAGCTTCTTTTCTTACTTTAACTATTCTATGACCTCTGATTACAAATTTTCAGACAGTGGATGAAGCAAAAGTCTTCAATAAGGTGTTACACTTGTAAGCTTAGGTGTCAAATCTTATCACTAAAAGGAATCTATGACCTTCCTTTCTCAAAGTATACCCAAAAAGAGTTGGAATCAGAAGCTGAGAGACTTGGCATAAAAGTGAAACATTTGACTCTCATAGCAGATCATTTATGGGTGAACTTTGTGCCTGTTGATGTTGCCATATGGACCCCAAATGAAGATCACTGGAGCTCTTGGATTTCACATGCTCTGGTCTGGGAAATAAGACTCTAGACTATCTTATCAAAATGATAAACAGCACCCCAGTGAGGGGTCATCTACAATTATGTAATACTGGGCATGATTCTGGTTTCCCCAAGATATAGCTGGGCATCGGTCACAGTGACTGCTCAGGTGTTCCCTGAGCTCTCTGTTATCTGTGATGCCACGGAAAATATTTAGACTGCAAAGAGGGAAATTTGCTGCAACAGCTCCACTGTCCTTATTCTACTGTCTAAGGATGCGTTGAGTCCAACATTCTGAATCCTCTGAATTTATCTTCTTCAGACCTCCAGTCTAGTTTTTACTTTCACAATGACATTTTAAACCTCTTTATTTTTCTTATACGTTCTTTGGTGTGTGAGCACACATGTTGCAGTGTGCTTCATCCCCCACCCAGCTGTATTGAGGTATAATTGGTAAAGAAAAGGAAAAAAATATTTACAGTATACAGTGTGATGGCTTAGCAACTGCTTTTCTACCCTCTGCTTATTCTAACCCTGTTTATTGGCATGCATTTGACTTTTTTCTTTTTTAGATTCCACAAATTAGTGGTACCATGTGGTAGTCATCTTTTCACATGTGACTTATTTCACTTTGTGTAATGGCTTTCAGGTTCATTCCGGGCCCTGTTGTCACAAATAACATGGTTTACCTTTTGTTAAAGGCCGAATAATGTTGCCTAAAGCTCAACATTCAGAAAACGAAGATCATGGCATCCGGTCCCATCACTTCATGGGAAATAGGTGGGGAAACAGTGGAAACAGTGTCAGACTTTATTTTGGGGGCTCCAAAATCATTGCAGATGGCAACTGCAGCCATGGAATTAAAAGACACTTACTCCTTGGAAGAAAAGTTATGACAAACCTAGATAGCATATTCAAAAGCAGAGACATTACTTTGCTGACTAACGTCCATCTAGTCAAGGCTATGGTTTTTCCTGTGGTCATGTGTGGATGTGAGAGTTGGATTGTGAAGAAGGCTGAGCACCTAAGCATTGATGCTGTTGAACTGTGGTATTGGAGAAGACTCTTGAGAGTCCCTTGGACTGCAAGGAGATCCAACCAGTCCATTCTGAAGGAGATTAACCCTGGGAGTTCTTTGGAAGGAATGATACTAAAGCTGAAACTCCAGTACTTTGGCCACCTCCTGGGAAGAATTGACTCACTGGAAAAGACTCTGATGCTGGGAGGGATTGGGGGCAAGAGGAGAAGGGGATGACAGAGGATGAGATGGCTGGATGGCATCACAGACTCGATGGATGTGAGTCTGAGTGAACCCCGGGAGCTGGTGATGGACAGGGAGGCTTGGCATGCTGTGATTCATGGGGTCGCAAAGAGTCGGACACAACTGAGCGACTGAACTGAACTGAATGTTGCATACTCTGTGTGTGGGGTGGGGGAGAGAGAGAGGGAGGGAGGGAAAGAGGTTTTTCTTTTATTCTTCCATCTGTTGATGGAAAACTGGATCATTTCCATATTATGTCTATTGTGAGTAATGGGAGTGCATATATCTCTTGAAGATAATGATTTTAGGTCTTTTGGACGTGTACTCAGTAGAACTGCTGGGTAATCTGAGAGTTCCCTTTTTCTGTTTTGAGGAGCCCCCGTGGTACTTTGCACAGTGGCTCTGCCAGTTTACATTCCCACACACAGTGCACGAAGGTTCCATTTCCTCAACCTTCTCACCAGCATTTGTTATCTCTTGACTTTTTGATTACAGGCAACCTAACAGATATAAGTTAGTAGCTCACTGTGGTTTTGATTTGCATTTCCCTGGTGATTAGTGATGCTGAATACTGTTTCAAGTACCTATTTATCATTTGTACATTTTCTCTGGAGAAATGTCTATTTAGGTCCTCTGCTCATTTTTGTCTGAGGGTTATTTGTCTTTTTAGCTATTGAGCTGCATGAGTTCCTCATATATTTTGGATATTACCTCACTGTCTGATATGTGGTTTGCAAATACTATCTTTTATTCCGTAGGATACTTTTTCATTTTGTTGATGCTTTCCTTCACTCTGTACAAGATTTTTCATCTGGAGTAGTCCTCGTTTATATTTTTGCTTTTGTTGGCTTTGCGTTTGGTGTCAAACCCAAAATATCATTGTTGCTATTCAGTCGCTCAGTCGTGTCCAGCTCTTTGCGACCAAGTAGACTGCAGCATACCAGGCTTCCCTGTTCTTCACTATCTCCCAGAGTTTGATCACACTCATGTCCATTGAGCCAATGATGCCATCCAACCATCTCATCTTCTGTTGCCCCCTTCTCCTCCTGTCCTCAATTTTTCTCAGCATCAGGATTTTTCAGAAGAGTTGTATCTTCACATCAGGTGGCCAGACTACTGGTGTTTCAGCTTTAGCATCAGGCCTTCAATGAATATTCAAGATTGATTTCATTTAGAATTGACTAGTTTGAACTCCTTGGGATCCAATGGACATTAAAGAGTCTTCTCCAGCACCACAATTCAAAAGTATCAATTCTTTGGTGCTCAGCCTTCTTTATGGTCCAATTCTCATGTCCATCCATGACTACTGGAAAAAAAACCATAGCTTTAGCTGTACAGACATTTGTTGGCAAAGTGATGTCTCTTCTTTTTAATACACTATCTAGGTTTATTATAACTTTTTTATAAGGAGCAAGAATTTTTAACTTTGTGACTACAGTCACTGTCTATAGTGATTTTGCAGTCCAAGAAAATAAAGTTTGTAATATTTTCTATTATTTGCCATGAAGTGATGGAACCAGATGTCATGATCTTAGTTTTTTGAATGCTGAGTATTAAGTTAGCTTTTCACTCTACTCTTTCACCTTCATCAAAAGGAGCTTTTCCTCTGATTTCTGCCATTAGGGTTGTGTCATCTTTGTATCTGAGATTATTGATATTTCTCCTGGCAGTCTTGATTCCAGCTTGAGCTTCATCCAGCCTGGTACTTTGCATGACAGTCTGCATAGAATGGTTTCCTGGCAGCTCAGTGGTAAATAATCCACTTGCCAATGCAAGAGACACAGGCGATGCAGGTTTGATCTCTGGTTCAGGAAGATCCACTGGAGGAGGGTATGGCAACCCATTCCAGTATTCTTGCCTGGAGAATTCTATGGACAGAGGAGCCTGGCAGGTTACAGTCCATGGAGTCACAAAGAGTCAAACAACAATGGGATAACTTCACACACATGCATTCTGCATAGAAGTTAAATAAACAGGGTGACAATATACAGCCTTTATGTACTCCTTTCCCAATTTTGAGCCATTCTGTTATTCCATGTTCTATTCTAACTGGTGCTTCTTGACTTACTTACAGGTTTCAAAGGAGGCAGGTAAGTAGTCTGGTATTCCCATCTCTTTCAGAAAGAATTTTTCACAGTCTGTTGTGATCCACACAGTCAAAGGTTTGGGTATAGTCAATGAAGAAGATTGTTTTGTTTTTGTTTTTGTTTTTAATCCCTGCTTTCTCTATTATCCAGTGAATGATGACAATTTGATCTCCTGTTCCTCTGCCTCTTTGAAACCCCAGCTTGTACAGTTGGAAGTTCTCAGTTAACATACTTCTGAAGCCTAATTTGAAGGATTTTGAGCATCACCATGTGCAGTGAGGGTAATTGCCCTTCTCTGGGATTGGAATGAAAACCGACCTTTCCTAGTGCTGTGGCCACTGCTGAGTTTTCCAAATTTGCTGGCATATTGAGAGAAACACCTTAACATCATCACATTGTAGAATGGCATCATCTTCACCAGTTTTGTTCATAGTAACACTTCCTGCAGCCCACTATACTTCACACCAAGATGCCTTGGCTCTAGATAAGTGATCACACCATCATGGTTATCAGGGTCATTAAGACCCTTTCGATATATTTCTGTATATTCTTGCCACATCTTCTTAACAGCTTCTGTTAGATCCTTAATGTTTATGTCCTTTATTGTGCCCATCTTTGGATGAAGTGCTCCTTTGGTATTTCTAATATTCTTGAAGAAATCGCTAGTCTTTCCCATTCTATTGATTTCCTCTATTTCTATGCATTGTTCATTTATAAATATCATTAAAATATATGAAATTATATTAAATACAATTAAAATATATTAAAATATCATTGCCAATGCAAAATTCAAGAAGTTTACCTCTGATTTTCTCCTAGGATTTTCGTAGTTTCAGATCTTATAATTCTTTAATACATCTCAAGTTAAACTTTTGTGAGTGGAGTAAGATAGTTGTCTAATTTCACTCATTTGCATGTGGATTTCCAGTTATTCCAATTCTATTTATTGAAGAGACTACCAATTCCCCATTATGCACCCTTGGCTCATTTGTTTAAAATTAACTGACCATGTATGTGTGAGTTTATCTATGGACTCCATTATGTTCACTGATCTGTGCCTCTTTTTTTAAATGCCAATACCATAATTTTTTAATTCATCTTTGTAATGTGTTGAAAACCAGAAAGTATGATGCCTCCAACATTGCTCTACTTGATTAAGATCATTTTGGATACTTGAGATCTTCGGTGGTTCTATATAAATTTTAGGAAATGTTTTCTCCATTTATCTAAAAAATGCCATTGGAACTTTGATATGGATTTCATTAAACCTGTGTATTGCTTTGAGTAATATAGATATTGTAATAATTTAACAGTATGAATTATTCTAATTGATAAACATCACCTTTCTGTTCATTTTATTCCTTTTCAATTTCTTTCATTAATTATTCAGTTTTCAGCATATAGATATCTCACTTTCTCTGTTAAATTTATACCTGAGAAGTTTGTTCTTTTTGATGTTGTTATAAAAAGATTTGTTTTCTGAATTTATATTTTTATATAGTTTGTTAAGGGAGGGATTGGGGGCAAGAGGAGAAGAGGACGGCCGAGGATGAGATGGCTGGATGGCATCACTGACTCCATAGACATGTGTCTGAGTGAACTCCGAGAGATGGTGATGAACAGGGAGGCCTGATGTGCTGCGATTCATGGGGTTGCAAAGAGCCGGACACGACTGAGTGACTGAACTGAACTGAATGTACAAGAACATAATTGATTTTTTATATAAATTTTATAAACTGCAGTTTTACTTAAATTGTTGATTAGTCCTGAGAGATTTTTGGTGAAAACCTAAGGGTTTTCTGTCTGTAGTATTTCATTATCTGTGAACAGAGGCAATTTACTCCTCATTTCTGATTTAGCTGCTTCTTATTTATTTTTCTTTCATAATTTCTCTGACTTTTGCCATGATGAAATGGGACCAGATGCCATGATCTTAGTTTTCTGAATGGTGAGCTTTAAGCCAACTTTTTCACTCTCCTTTTTCACTTTCATCAAGAGGCTATTTAGTTCTTCACTTTCTGCCATAAGGGTGGTGTCATCTGCATATCTGAGGTTATTGATATTTCTCCTGGCAATCTTGAATCCAGCTTGTGCTTCCTCCAGCCCAACGTTTCTCATGATGTGCTCTGCATGGAAGTTAAATAAGCAGGTGACAATATACAGCCTTGACGTACTCCTTTTCCTATTTGGAACCAGTATGTTGTTCTATGTCCAGTTCTAACTGTTGCTTCCTGACCTGTATTACAGGTTTCTCAAGAAGCAGATTAGGTGGTCTTGTATTCCCACATCTTTCAGAATTTTCCACAGTTTATTGTGATCCACACAGTCAAAGGCTTTGGCACAGTCAATAAGGCAGAAATAGATGTTTTTCTGAAACTCTCTGACTAGGCATTACAGTACTGTGTTGAGTAAAAGTGATGAAAGTGGATTTACTTGTCATGTTCCTGATCTTAGAGGAAAAGCATTCACATTTCTCCATTTACTATGATGTTTGCTGAGGTCAGTCACAGATAGTGTTTATTACACAGAGACACATTCTCTTTATGCAAAGTTTGTGGAGTTGTTACCATATAAGGATGCTGAATTTTGTGAAATGCTTCTTCATCAATTGAAATAGCCAGTGGTTTCTATTATTTATTTTTTTAATGTAATCTGTCACTTTTATAAGTGACATTTATAATGTGTGATACTGAATCTTAATGCATCCAAGTAACAAATCCCACTAGATCAAGGTGCATGATCCTTATCTTTTAATGTGCTGCTGAATTTAGTTTGTTAGTAATTTGTTGAGAAATTTTACATCTATATCTATTAGGAACATTAACCTGCAATTTTCTTTTCTTGTTTTGTCCTTGTCTGGCACTGGTATCAGGATAAGGCTGCTCTCATGAAACGAGTTTGGATGTATTTCTCCCTATTCTATTTTCTGGAAGGGTCTGAGAAGGATTGATATTCAGTTCAGTTCAGTTGAGTCACTCAGTCCTGTCAGACTCTTTGCGACCCCCTAGACTCAGCACGCCAGGCCTCCCTGTCCATCACCAACTCCTGGAGTTTACCCTAATTCAAGTCCATTGAGTTGGTGATGCTATCCAACCATCTCATCCTCTGTTGTCCCCTTCTCCTCCCACTTTCAATCTTTCTGAGCATCAGGATATTTTTAAATGAGTCAGTTCTTTGCATCAGGTGGCCAAAATATTGGACTTTCATCTTCAGCATCAGTCCTTCCAATGAATATTCAGGACTGATTTCCTTTAGTATGGACTGGTTGGATCTCATTACAGTCCAAGGGACTCTCAAGAGTTTCTCCAACAGCACAGTTCAAAAGCATTAATTCTTCACTCAGCTTTCTTTAAAGTACAACTCTCACATCCATACATGACTCATAGCTTTAGCTAGATGGACCTTTGTTTGCAAAACAATGTCTCTGCTTTGTTAATATGCTGTCTAGATTGGTCATAGCTTTTCTTCCAAGGAGCAAGTGTCTTAATTTCATGGCTGCAGTCACCGTCTGCAGTGATTTTGGAGCCCCCCAAAAAAAAAAAGTCTGCCACTGTGTCCATTGTTTCTCCATCTATTTCCCACGAAGTGATGGGACCAGATGCCATGATCTGAGTTTTCTGAATGTTAAGGTTTAAGCCAACATTTTCACTCTCCTCTTTCACTTTCATCAAAAGGCTTTTTAGTTCTTCACTTTCTGCCATATGGGTGGTGTCATCTGCATATCTGAGGTCACTGATATTTCTCCTAGCATCTTGTTTCCAGCTTGTGCTTACTCCAGCCCAGTCTTTCTCATGATGTACTCTGATATAAGTTAAATAAGCAGGGTGACAATATACAGCCTTGATTTACTCCTTTTCCAATTTGGAATCAGTCTGTTGTTCCACGTCCAATTCTAACTGTTGCTTCCTGACCTGCATACAGATTTCTCATGAAGCAGGTCAGTTGGTCTGGTATTCCCATCTCTTTAAGAATTTTCCACAGTTTATTGTGACCCAAACATTCAAAGTCTTTGGCACAGTCAATAAAGAAGAAGTAGATGTTTTTCTGGAACTCTCTTCCTTCTTTGATGATCCAATGGATGTTGGCAATTTGATCTCTGATTCCTCTCCCTCTTCTAAATCCAGCTTGAACATCTGGAAATTCACAGTTCACGTTGTTGAAACCTGGCTTGTAGAATTTTGAGTGTTCCTTTGTTAGCATGTGAGATGAGTGCTATTGTGGGTTAGTTTGAGCATTCTTTGGCATTGCCTTTCTTAAGGATTGGAATGAAAACTGATCTTTTCCAGTCCTGTGACCATTTCCAAATTCACTGGCATATTGGGTTCAGCACTTTCACAGCATCATCTTTTAGGATTTGAAAGAGCTCAACTGGAATTCCATCATCTCCACCAGCTTTGTTCGTAGTGATGCTTCCTAAGGCCCACTCGACTTTACACTCCAGGATGCCTGGCTCTAGGTGAGTGATCACACCATCTTGATTATCTGGGTCGTGAAGATCTTTTCTATACAGTTCTGTGTATTCTTGCCACCTCTTCTTAATATCTTCTGCTTCTGTTAGGTTCATAACATTTCTGTCCTCTCTTGCGCCCATCTTTGCATGGAATGTTCCCTTGGTATCTCTGATTTTCTTAAAGAGATCTCTAGACTTTCCCTTTCTTTTGTTTTCCTCTATTTCTTTGCATTGATCGCTAAGGAAGGCTTTCTCATCTCTGTTTGCTCTTCTTTGGAACTCTGCATTCAACTCTGTATATCTTTCCTTTTCTCCTTTACCTTTCACTTCTCTTCTTTTCACAGATATTTTTAAGACCTCCTCAGACAACTATTTTGCCTTTTGGCATTTTTTTTTTCTTGAGGATGGTCTTGATCCCTGCCTCCTGTACAATGTCACGAACCTCCATCCGTAGTTCTTCAGGCACTCCATCTATCAGATCTAATCCCTTGAATCTATTTGTCACTTCCACTTAAGGAATTTGATTTAGGTCATGCCTGAGTGGTCTAGTCGTTTTCCCCATTTTCTTCAATTTAAGTCTGAATTTGGCAATAAGGAGTTCATGATCTGTGCCACAGTCAGCTCCCGGTATTGTTTTTGCTGAATGTATAGAGCGTCTCCATCTTTGGCTACAAAGAATATTATCAATCTGATCTTGGTGTTGACCATCTGGTTAGTCAGACTTGCCCATGAGTGTCCAGGAGCCTCTGGTGGTGGCGTGGGTTGGCGGTGGCCTGCTGCAGGGTTGGGGCACTGGGCCTAGCGCTGCCTGCATGGAACCTTTTGAAAGAGGCTGCCATTAGCTTCATCACCTCCACCAGAGTTTGGCCCTAGGTAAATAACAGGGAGAATTTGCATTAATCTTCTTTAAATGTTTGATAGAATTTACCAGTAAGACCCTCCAGTCCTGGACTTTCCATTATTTTTGAAGCTTTTGGTTACTGAATTAGCTTTCTTAGTTCAGTCACTCAGTTGTGTCCAACTCTTTGGAACACGTTAGACTGTAGCCTATCAGGCTCCTCTGTCCATGGGATCTCCCAGGCAAAAATACTGGAGTGGGTTACCAAACTGTTCGGTTCAGATTTTTATTTCTTGGTGAGTCAACCTGGTGGGTTGTCTGTAGCTAGGAATGTGTCCCTTTCTTCTATGGCATCCACTTTGTTGGTGTAAATTTTTTATAGAACTCTCTTACAATCCTTTGTTTGCTATGGTATCCACTGTAATGTTTTCTTTTTAATTTATAATTTTGAGTCTTTGCTTCTTTTTTCTTAGTCTGCCGCTGCTGCTGCTGCTAAGTCCCTTCAGTCGTGTCCAACTCTGTGTGACCCCATAGATGGCAGCCCACCAGGCTCCGCCGTCCCTGGGATTCTCCAGGCAAGAACACTGGTTTCTCAGTCTAGGTCACAGTATATCAATTTTGCTTATCTTTTCAAAACAATAGCTCTTAGTTTCATTGATTTTTTCCTATTTTTTTGTCTTCGTTTTTGTTCTCATCTTTGTTATGCTTCCTTCTACTAATACGCTCTTCCTAGTGTCTTGAGCAGTAGAATAGCTGGTTCTTATTACTTCTTTGGTAATTGCTTTGACAGCACACACACTGAAAACTGGAGTGATACAGAGAAGGCATGGCCCCCTTTTAAGGATGACAATTTTTGAAGCATTCCATCATTTTAACTTACATAACTGTGCTTGCTGTGCTTAGTCACAGGAATTGAACTGGGGTCCCCTGAATTGCAGGTATATTCTTTACCAGTTGACTTAGCAAGGAAGCCCCAAATTATGCAGTGCTATATGTAAATTATATCTCAATAAAGCTGGAATACGAAAAAAATTTGCTTCTTTGTTTGGTATCATCTTGTAAGAGCGGGACTTACAGACAGAACCAGACATTTGGGAACCTCTCTCTTGGCAGCAGCTAATGAAGCTGGGGTGCTGGGATATATGTAAAAGCTCCTTCGAGGAGTTTTCTTGGAGCTGACTGGAGGGAGAAGGCAAGAGTGGTATCTATAAGTGGCACTGTTCTCTAGGTGGACTCTCAGTCATCCCTTAGAGCCTGCCATTTTGATGTGGATGTTTTCCTGTTGTCTATTCTGCTATAATATTTTTCTAGATTTTCTTTTCCCAAGAGAATTGTTTTGTGTGTCTTCTTTCAAAGAGAAGAATATTCAGTGTGTTAGGGCATCTCAGGAGCCTCCTTTATTGCCATCTTGCTTGACCCTTTACTACATTCTTATAGTTCTTGTCAAGTCTCTTTAAGGCCAACATGAACGTGAAGGCCAGCTGACCTCAATTTAACAATGACTCTTATGACATCTCTAATAATATTTAAAGACAGACACTGTCCTTAAACAAGAGAGGCTGACCAGTTGTACCCAACTGCCCATTACTTACTCACTCATGTAGCCCAGACAAAAGGTAATTAGCCTTTTCCCTCCTGTAATCCTATGAACCTTAGCTTTACTCGCATTTTTAAGGAATTACTAAGAGACAGTACATGCCCCTTAGAAGCTCACTCTGATAATTAGCTGGTCACAGCAAGAAACATTTCCTACTCAATCAGTCCAGTCATGCTATCTGCTCATGCCCGCCTGCTTGAGTGATTTCCCCTCAAAGTTCTTGCTGACCTTGTTTACTCCTCTCTATACAAGAAAAGCTTTTTTTTTTTTTTCTGTTTGATTTCGAGATGCTTGCAGATTTCAAGGTCTGAGTGTTCTTCCTTTACAATAGTCTTTTCAAATAGTTTTTCTTCAGCCATGTTCAGGTATGATTGAACAATATATTTAAAATATAAATCAAAATAAAAAACAAAAAAACTGCTATGTTACTGTTTCATATCCACTGATTAAAAACCCTGCATGTATACATCTTTATTTCATACAGAATTCCATGGGAACGATAGCCACCTTATTAAATTAGTAGACTGTGTTCGCAGGAACTATGTAGAAAGCATCGTCAGTTTGGTAGCATTTCAATTTTCCAGTTGGCTTGGAGGTACATACGTGTTAATTCGGGCTCCCTGGTGGCTCAGGCAATAATTATTCAATAATATTAATGTAATATTATTTTATATAAGAATACTTATATTTATAAAAAAATCTAAACTGTGATCTATAGATTTACATTATTTAAGTCTAAATTTATCAAAAATCTAAAATTTTTCACTTGCTTTTTAAGACTTGGATCATAAACGGGAACAAATTAGCAACGATAGAAGTGACAAGAGATAAGACGGGGCCGATTTTGTCATTTAATAGTTTTACATATTTGTTTCGTTAGCAAGAGTTAAAAATAAAGTGCACTAAGAGGGTGATTTTCAAACTATTTTCAGTCAACAGTTTGGGTGCTGTGAGCTATCTCTTGTCATAGAGTTCATAAGTGTAGGGTTTGATGTCAAATACTCTAGAATTAAATTTGCTGTTGACAACTATTTCTGTCACCTTAAGAAACTGACACAACCTTTTGAGCCTCTGATCACTCATCTGTGAGATGTGGCATAAACACCACTCTTTGGGCTATTATGTGGTAAATACAGATAACTAGGTGCTTAAAATGCTAAAGGTTATCCCTTAAATAAAAGATTATGACAAAAATGTATAATAATCTATCTTTCAGATGTTTTCTACACCAGACTCAGGACTAAATTTAAGAAGAAAAAGAGGATTTAAGAGATCTCTTTTGAAGGTAATGACTTGCATTAGCGTTCCAGCCCTGACACTGATGAAGTATGTTACTTTGTCCTCTGAACAACATATTGCTGAGCATGTGTTAGTAGTATGGCCCCAGCAAAGTGTGAATGCTGAGGATAGGTTGTGATGTGTGATAAATTCCTTCCCTTTTGGAGCTTACATTCCCTCATCTATAAAATGAGTGACGTAAATTTTAAACAGTGATTATTTTATTAAAAGTTCCTATAATTTCTAAATAACAAATACTTTGTCAGAGTGATCTTGGCTTCTTGCTGAATATTCAACTACCATGAAGAAAGAACAGTCAACGACAGGCACCTAGGGCATAAGTCTGCCCCTGGGCCTAAGGTAAAGATTTTTGACACTGTATCTTGATTTTGTTAAAAGGGGAAAATAAACTGGGGCAAAAGCTGGGTTGAGAATGTGGAGGACACTGAAGAACAGTATGTTAGCATCGCAAGACCACTCATGTTAATCCTACAATATATTCCAAGCGGGTCTACTTCTCACTGTTTCAGCTTCTCCATCCTTGTCCTAATTTCTACTCTCTCTTGACTGTACTACTGTGTATGTAGGCTTGTTGATTTTATTCATTAATCTCTGAGCTACCATTTTGCCTTGTCGATTAAATATTAACCACTCGATCTATGAAAGAAATGAAAATGTTTATTTCAGTCAAATTTGAGGATTGTAACTCTGGAACAGCATATCAGAAAGCTCTGAGAACTGTTCCATCTGTTAGAAGTCAAGCCACAGTTACATGCCTTTTTTTTTTTTTTTTTTTTTCAGACAGGGTTACATGCCAAATGACATAGTATTGACAGTTTACATAATCCAGATCTAACCATCACTGTAATGGGTTATGTGACCCTTTGTAAGATCAGGAAGGAATGCTATCTTTTAATGAACGGTCCTGATGATAGGAGAAAGTTGCTTTTATGGTTCAACAGGTACTTCTGCCAATAGGGAAGTTTTGGTTGATGTATAATGCAGATACACGAAGCACAGTGCAGGGAGAGAGGAGGTCAAAGGGCAGAGGAGAATTTTTATGTGAAATTTTACTTGTCTTTCCATAAAATACGAATTTTATTTCACAGCCTCAGCCCCCTACAGTACATTTTAAATGAATAACCAGAATAGTATTTTAAAAATAATCATGTCCTGCAATTTTCTACCTGAAATCTTTTTGATGTCTACATTTCAATTTGTTTTGTTACAATTTTATGTTATGAAATAAATTTATTTTTAATATAAATTTATTTATTTTAATTGGAGGCTAATTACTTTACAGTATTGTAGTGGTTTTGCCATACACTGACATGAATCCACCACAGGTGTACACGTGTTCCCCATCCTGAACGCCCCTCCCCATACCATCCCTCTGGGTCATCCCAGGGCACCAGCCCCGAGCACCCTGCATCATGCATTGAACCTGCACTAGTGGTTCGTTTCACATATGATAATATACATGTTTCAGTGCCATTCTTCCAAATCACCCCATCCTGGCCCTCTCCCACAGTCCAAAAGACTGTTCCGTACATCTGTGTCTTTTGCTATCTCACATACAGGGTTGTTGTTGCCATCTTTCTAAATTCCATACATACATGTTAGGATACTGTATTGGTGTTTTTCTTTCTGGCTTACTTCACTCTGTATAATAGGATCTCCCTAAAATCTTAAATAGCTTTCCAGCACAATTAAGACAAGAAACAAAACCCCATCAGCCTTTTATGATGTGGCCTTGACTGTGCATCTCACTCTGGCCTGTCTCACTCCCCTCATTTCCCTAACACCTCAGTCCAGTTCAGTTCAGTTGCTCAGTTCTCTCTGTTGTGACCCAATGGACTGCAGCATGCCAAGCCTCCCAGTGCATCACCAACTCCCAGAGTTCACTCAAACTCATGTCCATTGAGTTGGTGATGCCATCCAACCATCTCATCCTCTGTCGTCCCCTTCTCCTCCCGCCTTCAATCTTTCCCAGCATCAGGGTCTTTTCCAAGGAGTCAGTTCTTCGCGTTAGGTGGCCAAAGTATTGGAGCTTCATCTTCAGCATCAGGCCTTCCAATGACTATTCAGGGCTGATTTCCTTTACTTCACGAGCACAAAGATGTTTCTCTTTCTATTCCTAGACCTCAATAATTTCATCTCTGCTGTTGGATCTAGGAATAGTGTGTTTGTAAAATAACTATCATAAGCTATTTTAGCAAATCTTTAGTTGGTTGTCTCCTTTCAATGGCTTAGATCTCAGCTTAAACTTTGCTTTCCTTATGCTGCAGTGTGAAAGAGCTTCTTGGTTGTGACTTCAAAACACTGTAATAGTACACTTTAGGCAGGTGTATTAGTCAGAGGTCTCCAGATAAGCAGAACCAATAGGATAGACAGATTTAAAGGTAGAAAGAGAGGCAGAGGCAGAGATTAGAGATAGAGCTATATTATTACAGGAAGCAGTTCAGACTGCTATGGAGGCCAAGGAGTCCCATGATCTGCCGGGATCTTCAGTGCAAGCTGGAGCACCAGGAAAACCACTGGTGTATTTCAGTCTGTGGGAAGAGCTGAGAGCCAGGGTCCACTGACATAGGTCCCAGGGTTAAGAGTGTAGAGAACCCGGAGCTCCAGTGCTTGAGGGAAGAAGAGGATGGATGCCCAGGCTCAGAAAGAGAAAGATAAGTTGCCCTTCTCCCATCATTTTCTTCTATTTGGGCAGGCAAGGACTGGATGGTGGCCACCCCACTCTACTGACTCAGATTTGATCTCTTTTGAAAACGCCAGCTTCCTAGGCATCCCTTAACCTTGTCAGGCTAATACTTAAAACTAATCATCACAGTGGCTGTTTTTACTTATGTATCGTTTGTTCCCATTACACCCACATAAAATACATACCGAAAATGTACATTCATTCTACGTTATCTATTTTATTGGAGTAGAGTTCATTTACAATGTTGTGTCAGCTTCAGGCATACAGGAAAGTGATTCAATTACGCATAAGCATAGATTCATTCTTTTTCAGATTCTTTTCTCAACTTGGTTATTGCAAAACATTAAGTAGAGTCCCCTGTGCTACACAGTAGGTTCTTGCTCGTTGTCTAGCTCATACATAGCGTGTGCGCCTGTTCATCCCAAGCTCCTAATTTACCCCTCCCTGGCCTTGTTTCCCTTCTGAGAAGCATGAGTTTGTTTTTGATATCTGTAAGTCTGTTTCTGTTCTGTAAATAAGTTCATTTGTAACATTTTTAAAATTAGACATCACATATGAGTGCTATCATGTGATACTCACCTTTCTGTGTCTGACTTTTTCACTTAGTATGACAATCTTCAGTTTCATCAATGGCATTATTTAATTCTTTGAGTGACATTCAATTGTATATATGCACCACATTATTCTTTAGCCATTCCTCTGTCAACAGAGATTTGGGTTTCTTCCATGTCTCGGCTACTGGAACACTGGAGTGCATGAATCTTTTCAGATTACAGTTTCCTCTAGGTATAAGCCAAGGAATGGCATTGCAGGATCATATGGTAGTTCTACTGCTGAGTTTTTGAGGAACCTACATTCTTGTCTCCATAATGGCTGTACCAATTTACATTCCTGCCAGGGTCCAGCCCCCCACAGGATCCAGAGGAACCTGAAGGAAAAACGGCGTCGGCAGATGATTTAGAAAGAGATAAGGGAAGAATATTGTAGATAAGAAAATAGAGGAGAGAAAGAGGCTAATATTCCTTGGTTTACATAGAAAGCCAATAAAACTTCGAGACAAGAAGTTTGCCCTGTTCACGAAGGCCACAGGTGCCTTCCCGGTCTCCCAAGGGAGTGAAGATGCAGAATGTCTTTCCGTTCAGGTCTTAGAAACCTGGGCAAATAAATGAATGCAGGGAGCCTCTATGCTCCAAGGGATCAGCCTGAAAAAGAGAGGGAGGGAGGGAGAGAGAGAGAAAGAAAATGACACAAGGAGACCAAGCTTCTTCAGTAAGCGAGGCCCAATAGCTTTATTTTTAAAGGTACTTTTATACCTTGTCTTATACATAGAGGGAAATGAAAGATGCAAAGTCATACAGAATCAGCCCAAACATTACATCTGTTTTGTCTTTATCGAAACCAGGATTTTTTCTGCAAACCTTTCCCATAAACAATATTGTATACATTATCTTCTGGCCTTGGAGCCCTGTGAACATTTTATGACCTTCTTTTGATAAAGACTGCTCAACCAGAAAACTTATTTTTCCTTGAAATGCTTTTTCTTTATATTTCTAATCTATGTCAGCCTCAGAAAGTATTAAACAAGTTACATTTCTCATGAAGCAAAGGTGCAGTGAGTTACAAGAAAGAACCAATTAGCTCAAAAGTCTGATGTGGTTAATTTCAAGGCTACACTTGTTTTTCTTACTTTTAACTATGTTAACTAATGCACTCCCAGGTGCACAGTGGATAAGAGACATGGGAACTTAGCTACAAGCATTGGCCCAATAATGAAATCTTTACACCAGCACTACTCTAATAACTTTTAACTCTTTGAAAGGCTCTCTGTTTTAGGCTTTCTGTGCCTCTCACAGTTGGGAGGCTGTAAATCATATGCATAGCTGCAAGAGTCTGGATATACCTGCCAAGCAAGCTAGAATGCTAACAGAGGGGGTTTGATCTGAAATATTCCTCTCATGTCCAGGAGACTTATTAGCTATAACCCTAAGTTGATTTTTTCCAGAGAAATGTGGTCAGGCTTAGCCCTCTGTTAATGTCAGAGGAGTTGGTGAAAGTCATGAAATAGTAAAACAGACAGATTCTGGTTTGGGGGTAGATGCTCAAGAAAGCCTAGGGAGCCCATTGAGTCCTGAAGCCTTGCTTAACAGTTCTCTTCCACATGACCCTGTCATGGGTGGGATCTCTCGTGGTGGCTCCTGGCACATTCCCACCAACAATGTAGAAGCATTGCTTTTCTCTATACCCTCTTCAGAATTTCTTTTTATACACTTTTTGATGATGGCCACTCTAACCTGTGGGCTTCCCTCATAGCTCAGTTGGTAAAGAATCCACCTACAATGCAGGAGATCATAGTTTGATTCCTTGGTTGGGAAGATCTGCTGGAGAAGGGATAGGATATCCACTACATGTTTCTTGGCCTTGCCTTGTGATTCAGTTGGTAAAGAATCTGCCTGCAAAGAAGGAGATCCCAGTTTGATTTCTGGGTTGTGAAGATACCCTGGATAAGGAAAAGGCTACCCACTCCAGTATTCTGGCCTAGAAAATTTAATGGACTGTAGAGTCCATCGGGTTGCAAAGAGTTGGACACGACTGAGCAACTTTCACTTTCATTTTCATTCTAACCTGTGTGAGGTGATAGTTCATCATAGTTTTGATCTGCATTTACATGATAGCAATGTTGAGCATCTCTTCATGTGCTTTTTGGCCATTTGTATGTGTCTTCTTTACAGAAATGTCTATTTAGATCTTCTGCTCAATTTTTATTATTATTATTTTTGTCTTTTTGACATAGAGTTGCATGAATTGTTTGCATATTTTTGAGAGTAATCCCTTGTTGGTTGCTTCATTTGACAATATTTTCTTCCATTCTGTGTGTTGTCTTTTCATTTTGTTTGTAGTTTCCTTTGATGTGCAGAGGGCTTCACTGGTGACTCAGATGATAAAGAATCCACCTGCAATGCAGGACACCTGAGTTTGATCCCCGGATTGGAAAGATACCCTGGAGAAGGGAATGACATCCCACTCCAGTATTCTTGCCTGGAGAATTCCACAGATAGAGGGTCCTGGTAGGCTACAGTCCATGGTGTCACAAAGAGTCAGACACAAATGAACAACTTTCACATTTGATGTGTAGAAGTTGTTCAGAAAAGCAAAATGGCTGTCTGGGGAGGCCTTACAAATAGCTGTGAAAAGAAGAGAGGTGAAAAACAAAGGAGAAAAGGAAAGATATAAGCATCTGAATGCAGAGTTCCAAAGAATAGCAAGAAAAGACAAGAAAGCCTTCTTCAGTGATCAATGCAAAAAATAGAGGAAAAGAACAGAATGGGAATGACTAGAGACCTCTTCAAGAAAATTAGAGATATCAAGAGAACATTTCATGCAAAGATGGGCTTGATAAAGGACAGAAATGGTCTGGACCTAACAGAAGCAGAAGATATTAAGAAGAGGTGGCAAGAATACACAGAAGAACTGTACAAAAAAGATCTTCAAGACTCAGATAATCATGATGATGTGATCACTCATATAGGGCCAGACATCTTGGAATGTGAAGTCAAGTGGGCCTTAGAAAGCATCACTACAAACAAAGCTAGTGGAGGTGATGGAATTCCAGTCGAGCTGTTTCAAATCCTGAAAGATGATGCTGTGAAAGTGCTGCACTCAATATGCCAGCAAATTTGGAAAACTCAGCAGTGGCCACAGGACTGGAAAAGGTCAGTTTTCATTCCAATTTCAAAGAAAGGCAATGCCAAAGAATGCTCAAACTACTGCACAGTTGCACTCATCTCACATGCTATAAAGTAATGCTCAAAATTCTTCAAGCCAGGCTTCAGAAATATGTGAACCGTGAACTCTCTGATGTTCCTTTTGGTTTTAGAAAAGGCAGAGGAACCAGAGATCAAATTGCCAACATCTGCTGGATCATGGAAAAAGCAAGAGAGTTCCAGAAAAACATCTCTTTCTGCTTTATTGACTATGCCAAAGCCTTTGATTGTGTGGATCACAATAAACTTTGGAAAATTCTGAAAGAGGAATACCAGAACACCTGACCTGCCTCCTGAGAAATCTGTATGCAGGTCAGGAAGCCACAGTTAGAACTGGACATGGAACAACAGACTGGTTCCAAATAGGAAGAGGAGTATGTCAAGGCTGTATATTGTCACCTTGTTTATTTAACTTATATGCAGAATACATCATGAGAAACGCTGGACTGGAAGAAACACAAGCTGGAATCAAGATTGCTGGGAGAAATATCAATAACCTCAGATATGCAGAAGACACCACCCTTATGGCAGAAAGTAAAGAGGAGCTAAAGGGCCTCTTGATGAAAGTGAAAGAGGAGAGTGAAAAAGTTGGCTTAAAGCTCAACATTCAGAAAACAAAGATCATGGCATCTGGTCCCATCACTTCATGGGAAATAGATGGGGAAACAGTGAAAACAGTGTCAGACTTTATTTTTGGGGGCTCCAAAATCACTGCAGATGGTAACTGCAGCCATGAAATTAAAAGATGCTTACTCCTTGGAAGAAAAGTTATGACCAACCTACATAGCATATTCAAAAGCAGAGACAATACTTTGCCAACTAACGTCTATCTAGTCAAGGCTATGGTTTTTCCTGTGGTCATGTATGGATGTGAGAGTTGGACTGTGAAGAAGGCTGAGCACTGAAGAATTGATGCTTGTGAACTGTGGTGTTGGAGAAGACTCTTGAGAGTCCCTTGGACTGCAAGGAGATCCAACCAGTCCATTCTGAAGGAGATCAACCCTGGGATTTCTTTGGAAGGAATGATGCTAAAGCTGAAACTCCAAATACTTTGGCCACGTCATGTGAAGAGTTGACTCACTGGAAAAGACTCTGATTCTGGGAAGGATTGGGGGCAGGAGGAGAGGGGGATGACAGAGGATGAGATGGCTGGATGGCATCACGGACTCGATGGACGTGAGTCTGAGTGAACTCCGAGAGATGGTGATGAACATGGCGGCCTGGCCTGCTGCGATTCATGGGGTCGCAAAGAGTCGGACACGACTGAGCGACTAAACTGAACTGTGGTCTCATTTACTTATTTTTGTTTTGATTTTTATTAGTCTAAGTGGTGAATCCAAAAATATACTGCTAGGACTTATGTCAAAGAATGTTCTGCCTATATTCTCTAAGAGTTGTAGAGTTTTCAACCTTATGTTTAGTTCTTTGCTCCATTGTTAGTTCTGTGCGCGCGTGTGCGTGTGTGTGTGTGTGTGTGTGTGGTGTTAGAGAATTTGCTACTTACTTTTTTTTTTTTTCTTTTAATGTGGGCCATTTTTAGTCTTCTTTGAATTTGTTACAGTATTGCCTCTGCCTTATGTTTTGGTTTTGGGGCCACACGGCATGTGGGATCTTAGTTCCCCAACCAGGGATTGAACCTGCACTGTCTGCATTGGAAAGCAAAGTCCTAACCACTGGATCACCAGGGACGTTACTACCGTCATTCTTTTACATGTAGCTGTCCAGTTTTCACAGCACCACTCGTTAAAGAGAGTATTTTTTCTCCAATGTATATTTTTGCTTCCTTTCTTGTAGGTCAACTAACCAGAGCTGTGTGGGTTTTTTTTTCTAGGCTTTCTATTATGTTCTGTTGATCTCTATTTCTGTGCCAGTACCTTACTGTTTTGATGACTACAGTCTTGTAGTATAGTCTGAAATCAGAGCATCTGATTCCTCCAGCTACATTTTTCTCCCTTAAGATTGCTTTGACTATTCAGGATCTTTTGTGTTTCCATAAAAATTATTTTGTTGTTGTTGTTCTAGATTTGTGAAAAAAAAAATTGATAGGGATTGCATTGAATCTGTAGATTGCTTTGGATAGTATGGTCATTTTGACAATATTGATTCTTCCGATCCAAGAACATGGTGTATCTTTCCATCTGTTTGAGTCACCTTCGGTTTCTTTCACTGCTGTCTTACAGTTCTCAGAGTACAGGTCTTTGTCTCCTTATTACAGGTTTGTTCCTAGGTATTTTATTTTTATTTTTTGATGTGATGATAAATGGGATTGTTTCTTTAATTTCTCTTTCTGATCTTTCATTGTAAGTATATAGAAACACAAGAGAGTTCTGTGCATTTTATTTTGTATCTGAAACTACCAAATTCATTGAGGAGCTCTAGTAGTTTGCTGGTAGCATATTTAGGACTTTCTATGTAGAGTATCATGTCATCTGCATGATAAAAGTTTGACTTCTTTTCTAATTCAGATTCCTTGTATTTCTTTTCTGATTGCTGAAAGTGTAAATCCCATGACATCAGGGTCTCCTTAGATTTATTCACTGCTGTATCCCAAATGTCTAATATCATCTCTCATAAATATCAAATGCTTGCTAAATATTCACAGGTAAAATGTATGAGAGTGAGTGACAATAAAGGGATGGAATGCAAAATCTCCATATTATGTATATTTATATACTACCTTTATACTCTCAGTTTCACTGGAGTTATATTCATGTTTTAGAACTTGAAATATACTTTTTAATGTTCATGGGTAAAAATAAAAAGAATCTATGTCTGAAAGTAAGATGCTTTTAATCTGTAATATTAATATATGAGTTCTGATACAATATTAAAAACAGAGATGATGTTATTTTCACCAAATCACACAAGGATTTTAAAGATCACTGTTAAAAAAATGATGAAAAAGCATTGTATTTGAGCTAATAAGTTCAAATGACTGTTTCAAAAATAATGCAGCAGAATGTAATTTTAAAGTACTTCCCTTACTGTAATTTAATATCATTAATCAATTTAAACATTACTTCTTTTCACATAAAATAATAATATCTTTGTATAGTTTTCCAGTGTATTCAAGTGTCTATTTATGAATTCAGGACCAATAGTTTGTGTGAAATAATTTTTGACAAAGTATTTTCTTTTAAATAGGAAAACTTCATTTAACCATTATGCAAGTAAATTTTATTATATGAAAAATTCACATACAAAGTGAATTTGTAATATTGAATTTTTATAAAGTAAAATGTATCAATCCTTATTTATATTAAAACACTTCTAAATTTTTTAGATATTTGAGATAATTTATTTGAAATAAAGACTTTCTCATTAATGAGTATTTAAAAAGACAGTAATATAAATAGTATCTCTCCACTTCTATAGATCTAAATCTTCACTGTAAATATTTAACTATGTTTCACAATAGTTGAAGGAGAAAATGAACTCTAAAACTAAAAATTAAATTGCAGTATAAAACAAGAAATTGTTTTAAAATAAAGCCATATTGTTACTGAAAAGTTTACTTTCTTCCCAACCGAAAGGAACCTGAATTAAATTAAGCAGTATAATATGATGTTGTCTTTAGTTTATTTATGTTTTATGGTAAACATTTCCAATAAACCATATGGTTATGCAGTTAATTTCTTAGGTTGTGCCTATTGTGCAAAGATCCTCATTCTAATTAAATAGTACATCAATCCAATACATAGATAAACAGACCCAAAACTGATTTAGAGGAGTATTGAGAAGGGACTGAAAATCATTCTGTAGTCCTTTGAGAATAAAATATGACAAACACTTCTAGGATTGTGAGTGACTTCTTTAACTGATGATTTCACTATAAATTAGTGAACTACATGTTCATCAAAACATAACATTGAGCTTCTGTTTTATAAAGTCAAAATGGAAATTTTCAATTTAATTTGGCCAAAGAATTTTTACATTAACAGTTCAGTTCAGTTCATTCACTCAGTCGTGTCCGACTCTTTGCGACCCCATGAATCGCAGCACGCCAGGCCTTCCTGTCCATCATCAACTCTGGGAGTTCACTCAGACTCGTGTTCATTGACTCAGTGATGCCATCCAGCCATCTCATCCTCGGTTGTCCCCTTCTCCTCCTGCCCCCAATCCCTCCCAGCATCAAAGTCTTTTCCAATGAGTCAGCTCTCAAAACAAATTTATTGTGTATTTAATATCTGGCCCATTTATTCCAGGAGTTCTATTAAAGAAATAAACATGTTTTCATGATTTAGAGTGTAGAATTCCAGGAAAAAAAAAGAAAATATATCTATTCTAAGTACATTTTATTCAAAACAATATGCATCAATATCTGTCATAAAATAAATCTCTTTATAGTACTAACTGGTTGTCCTGTATTTGGAAGCATAGTAAAAATTTAAGTAAAAACATTTTCCCAAGGCAGAAATCAACACTATTTCTTTATAGAAAAGACAAATTGAAGTTTTTTCTTTAGTTTTTATTTTATTTAGCTATGTCATTTTCCTCATCTCTCATTTTTTTTTCTTCTTACTTTTTCCTAGAAATGGATACAGCTGAATGCAGGCTCTAATAATGGTTCTAATACAATTAAAATTAAAACTACAGTGATCCAAAAGTTCTACAGAATGAGAGCATAGATGTTTGGGAATTGGCTCATTACTCATTTTCTTCTATGGACCAATTCCTCAGTGCTTTTAATAGACATCTTGTAGTGGCTCAGAGCCCCTGATGCTGCATAGCACAACTTTGAATCAGCATAAATTGAAAACCTCACTTGACTTCACAGTTTAATAGATATAAAATGAGTATAACTGTAGCCACAGAATTGGATTACTACATTGCTCAATTGCTTTGTCTACCAGAAGGCAACATTTTTGGTGACTAACAATGAAGCAGTTCCCGGTACATAAAAATTAGGTGCTCATGCTCACACTTAGGTTCATTGGTTTAAAGACCAAATAGCCAAGAAAACTATGAATGCATAGACTGTTAAGTTGAAGTAAGAAAGTCAGTTGCTAAATGGAAAAGATCAGGTGTTAGAAGAGTCATTTCAAGTCTTTTCAGTCAATTTGTATGTCATTAATATTCTGTTCTTTCATGCACTGCTGCTGCTGCTGAGTCGCTTCAGTCGTGTCCGACTCCGTGCGACCCCGTAGACGGCAGCCCACCAGGCTCCTCTGTCCCTGGGATTCTCCAGGCAAGAACACTGGAGTGGGTTGCCATTTCCTTCTCCAATGCATGAAAGTGAAAAGTGAAAGTGAACTCACTCAATCACGCCCGACTCAGCGACCCCACAGACTGCAGCCTACCAGGCTCCTCTGTCCATGGGATTTTTTCATGTACTACATTCCCTATTACAACTTACCAAGGATCTTGCTTTTTCTAAATTCATAATATTACAGATACTTAAACTTGGAGATGAAAAATTGGGACAGATGGTCATTCAATTAGTATGCAAAATAAGAAATTTTCAATATAATAAGAGCCAGAGTACCTGCCAGAAACTCATACTCTAGCGTTCTCCAAGTTGACTGGATACAAAGACTAAACAAATGATGATTGCACTATATTAACAATTATGCTAATTAAAACAAAACAGCAATATCAACAACAAATATCAAAGCAACAGAGAAACATGCCCAGCATCTAATACGAAAAGTGCTGATAAATGTGATTTTTCAAAAGGTTATAAAATGTGAAGATATTTTGAGTGATGATGTGTGAAATGGAGGCTTGAGGGTGAAGCTATTCTTATTCCCTTTTAGAAACCTGAATGATTTCACATCTTATAGGCTGAACTAACCCTGCAATTTAGACTGAGTGAGTTTCATGAATGCCAAGTCAGCAGACAGTGTTTCCAGTGACAGCATGTTGTTCCTTATATCCAAAAGGCATAAAATATGGATTACCTTATGTGCCACAGATAATATTCGATGGTCTTCTTGAGTAGAATGTCAAAAACATTTTCCAAGTGCATAAATCACTCTTTTCATGAATATTATTTTATAAATATTTGTATTAATTTTTAGCTTTCCTGTGGTAACACCAACATAAATGCAGTATTAAATACAGAAGTGTAATGGGCCAAAAGAGTTAAAAATAAAATTCAGAGATTTCTCTCAGCAATAGATGTCCAATGAATGAACAGGAAGATAAATACCTAGAAAAATCTCAAAACATGTGAATGACAACATATTTATGAAGTTTAGTGGGAAGTATATTTATGATTTTATCTAATTTTAATTCTGTCAAAGCATTAAGAAGTTTAAAGTAGTATAGTTTATAAGTGAATTAAATAAGAAAATATAAAGTAAAGAGAAGTATGAGAAAAATTATCTGAATATACTGTAAGACTGACTTCAGTTTTATTCTCAGGTTAGCCTCTTAATATCTATCCTAGAGCAGAGAACTTGGTTTCCCGTATTTGCCAGGAGCCAGCATGAGGAACTCCACCCAATGGCAAAGGTCATGAGGAAGGAGGCTTGGCATACGCAAAGGTGTGATCAAGCCTCAGAAACCCCCTGTTCCCAAGCATCTACCCCAAAAACCAGAGTCTGTTTTATGCTCTCACCTACACCTCTGACTTTACGGGGGCTCTTCCCCATCACCATGTCTCTCAGAGAAGGAGTTAACTTGCAGCTCCAGTTAATAAAAATTCTTGGGGTGACAAGAGTGTTTCAACTTACAAACTCCTCTGAAGGTCCTCTAGCCTGCCTGAGCGGGTTCGTCCAGCCACATGTGATTGTTCACAGCCTTCCAACCATGAGAGGCACGAGATGCTTTAAAACTTTCTAAATACAAACTTTTTTGAGAAGTTACAAAATTATTAGTATAGTATAGTGGGTTGATTAGAAATTATATTGGTAAAGGGTTTTTTCATTTGACGTGCCAATTATTACTGCTAATTCCCTGCCCTGGGTGTGACAAGGGTGTCTCAGGTCAGACCGCTTTGCTGACAGACTCTCAACCATTAACAGCACTGAGAGTTTGGAGTATTAGCATAGGGTTTTTCTCATTGTTGAGTCAATGATTGCTGCCAGGCCTTCATATCCTTAGCCACCTGGGAATATATTAATCAATATATTTGGAATATAGAAAAGGAAATATAGTAGTTTTTGATGTTAACAATACTAGACTTTTTGATTTAATGAATTTTCTCTTTTGTTATAGATCACTGTACTTTGTTATAAATCACTGTGTCCTTGCTATGCAAAAATGTAACTTTATCATTATCTTAAGACTAAATAGATCTTAGGGGGAATACTGGTGAAGGGCTTTTCATTTGTTGAGTCAATATTTGCTGCTAAATTTCCATATTCCTTGCCCTTATAATGAATATAACTAGTATATAAGAGAAATAAGTATTAACCTTTATGATTAATCATGTTAAACCTTAGGTTAAGTAAATTCCTTTCTTAGTTGTAACTCACAACACCTTCATCCTATAGGAATGCAACTTTATTTGGAGGGTGGCACCTGATTTAAGAAAAAATCACCCCTGGAAAAAATAAGTTTTCTGGTTAACTGACCGTTATCAGAAAGGGCCATAAAATGTCAGCAGGTTCATGGCCAGAAGATGATGTAAAAACCCATAAGACCTTTGTATAATTTTATATGAAGCACCTGATTGTGACAAGGGTCAGGTCTGCTGACCCCCACGTGACTCTGTATTTATCCCTATGTATATACAAAAGGTATATAAACAAACCTGAAAAATAAAGAAATCAGATCAGTTTCTGGAAAGACTGATTTCCCCGTGTCGTTTCTTTTCTTGCTCCTCATTTTTCTGGCTGAATTCCCATTTGAAATGTGGATACTCACCAAGACTGCTAATTCTGCCTAGGATTCTAAGATTGGACCAGGAAGGCCTCAGTGCCTCCTCTCCTCCTTCGGGAGAACGGAAAAGACGCCTGTGGCCTACGTAGGTGGTGATTGGTATTCCATGTAAACCAAGTTATTCAGCCTCTTTTTCTCCACTAATTTTCCTACTACATTATCCGTTTCTAATCTCTCTATATATCTGTAACTAAATAAGTTTTTTCCTAGGACGCCTACTCTGTCTCCCCTTCAAATTCCCCTGGATCCACTGGGGCTGGACCCCGGCACATATTTGAACTTCTGCCCTTCAGAATTGTGAACTAACACACCACCAAGTGTGTAGTCATTTGTTATGTAATGGCAGTTTACAAATACAACAAGAATTCAGTGTCTTCACATATCACTCAGAGTCAGATCTGGTGTTTCTTAGGAGCCTATAGGCTCCTCCGTGACCCGGTCCATCTTTCCTAAAGCTCTCATACACAGTAGCCTCTCTACAGTCAGCTCTCCCCACGTGATCTCCAGCCTACAGGGACTCCTCGCTATTCCTTGAAGCTCCATGAACATGCAAGTGTATTCCAATCCCAGACCTTTTCATTCGTTCTTCTCACACCCTACAATGTTCTTTCTAAAAGAGCTGCATGGTTTACTCCTTCTCTGGCTTCCCTGGTGACTCAAACAGTAAAGAATCTGCCTGCAGTGCAGGAGACTGGGGTTCAATCCTGCATCGGGAAGATCCCTGAAGAAGGAAATGACAACTCACTCCATATTCTCACCAGGAGAATCCCATAGGCAGAGGATCCTGGCAGGACAGACGATCCACAGAACTGAGCAACCAACTTTCACTTTACTTCTTCACCAGTCATAGGTCTTCCTCAAACGCAACCTCTCCCTGAGACCTTTTCTAGCCAAAAATGTGAAGGTACAGCTCTTTTCCCGCCTGCAACACACTGTATTCCCCTTCATTTATTATAAAGGTAATAAACTACTGTTGACCATTGAACAACAGAGGTTTGAACCACACAGGTTCACTTATATGCATATTTTTTTAAATAATTACCTATCAATGCTATGGTACTATATGATCTGATTTGGTTGAATCAATGGATATAGAACTGTTGGTATGGAAGCCTGGCTGTTGACTTATACATGTATTTCTGACTGTGTACCAGGTCAGCATCCCTAACTCCTATGTTGTTCAAGTTTATTGTTTATCTGTAGGCACAATAAAAACACTCCTGCTTCATCAGTTCAGTTCAGTTGCTCAGTCATGTCTGACTCTTTGCGACCCCATGGATTGCAGCATGTCAGGCCTCCCTGTCCATTGCCAACAAAGGGATACCTTTTTCCTATATTAACTGATGGGTCTCTAATTCCTGTAAAAACCAAGCACACAGAAAGCATTCAGTTTATATTTGCATTAAAAATGGAAAAATATCTTTTCTATTGTGAATTTTGGTATCCTTAGGGATGATAGAAGCCTGGGATAATAGAAAGTTAAATAGAGATTGCAGCTGTCATAACTGGATTAAGGATATACCATTTAGAATTTCACTGCCAAACTGTCTACCCACTCAATATAGTCAAAAGGTCTTTATTGAACTTCTAACCATAGAGTTCTAAACAAGTTATCCTAATTATTATCATAATTATTGCTAATAAATGCTAGAATAAAGGACTTCCTTGCACCTTAGGGGTAAAAAATCCACCTGTCAATGAAGGAGATGCAGGAGTTTTGGGCTCAGTCACTGGATCAGGAAGAAAGGGCAACCCACTCCAGTATTCTTGCCAGGAAAATCCCATGGACAGAGGAGCCGGGTGGTCACAAACAGTTGGACATGACTGAGCACACAGGCACTAGAATGAATAAAGAGCAGTAGATAAGTTTCAAAATTATTCAGAAAAATGCTATTAATATGAACCCCATAATAATGAGTTTTCCCATATCCTTAAAATGTTTTAACTCTAATCAATGAGCAATATAGGTTGAACAATTCCAGAGCACTGACATTCAAGTACAATTTGAAACTTGAAATTCATTACAACCAAAGTTGATCTGTGACACAAATTCTCTCTTCTACTTGTACCTTACTGCCTAGCTACCTAGCTTTATAGTAGATTAAAAAAAAAATCTAAGGAAGCATTGGATGATTGCATGAGTAGATGATTTTTTTCATTTGTTTCCCCTTTGCCAACTTCTTATATTTATAGCTATTTCATATATATATACACATACATATATACAAATAATGTGTTTGTATGCGTGTTTTCCTTAAAGATAATTTAAGAGTTCTTTCTTTATTAATAACAGTTTTGAGCTAATCATATTTCCTTCTTTCAAATAAACTGCCCTCTTAAATAAGAACTATTGAATAACCCTGCCTGTCAGGCTTTCCTCAAAATTACCACTTTAAAGAATCTTTAAGAAAGATGTCAACTCTCAAAATTATATGTATATAATTAGATATTTAATTTAAAAACGGAACTTATTTACCTTCAATGCATGTGATAAATATGAATAATATGATTTTATTACTATGATTATTGAAATACTACCCATAGCTACTAAAAATCTGTAAAAATTATGTTCTACTCAATTTATATTTAATAACAGCTCACACTTATCTGTGAGCAGGTAAAGAACCCACCTACTAATGTAGGAGACTTAACAGACATGGATTTGAATCCTGGGTCAGGAAGATTCCCTAGAGGAGGGCATGACCACCCACTCTAGTATTCTTACCTGGAGAATCCCATGGTGAGAGGAGCTACCGTCCATGGCTGGCTAGAGTCCATGGGGCCGCACAGAGTTGGACATGACTGAAACGACAGCATGCACATTTATCAGACATATGAAACTGGCTAATATGACATACACCACTCTTTTAAGTTGCCCATGCTTTTGAAGCTGCTTGGATACAGCACATTAGCCTTAATCTGCATCTGATTCTTTTTGTATGTCTGTTACTCCTTTTTTTCACATCTGGTTTGGAAAGTACTTTATGCAACTTGTAATACACACCACAGGAAAACAACTGAAACTGAACGTATTTTCATCCTCTACAAGGATCAACCATATTTCTACTAGTCCTAAAAACTTTCCACTGGCTAGTAGAATGAAGAACTGATATTCACTTCATCATGCCAGAAGGTGCCATAGAAACCTGTTCTGGTGAGCTGAAGACACATACTTGGAAGGCATGCTGAGACTCAGTTGGCTACAGAGTAATAGAGAGAAAAGGAAAAAGGATGATTCAATCACACATAGAAAAGTAATGACTTAAAAACCAAGACCTCTCTGTTGTTTAATCACAACTCCTTTCTCTCTTTTAACTCTAGAACCATGCTTTAGCATCTCGGTGTAATCAAGAGATTAGACTAGTCAGAGATTTTACAGTTGGCAGCCTGTTTTTGTTTCTGTTTGGTACAAAATAGTCCAACTTGTTGCAACTGCCTGGACAGTAGCCATCAGGCTCCTCTTGCATGGGATTCTCCAGGCAAGAATACTGGAGTGGGCTGCCAAGCCTTTCTCCAGGGAATCTTTCCGACCCAGGGATCGAACCTGAGTCTCCTGCAATGCAGGTGTATTCTTCGGATTCTTTTCCATCTGAGCCACCAGAGAAGCGCTAGCATGAAATTAAGGATCATTTTTATAATAGTCTGGATCTATAGCTTTTTGTGGAAAAAAAAAAAAAAAAAAACAGTGGGTGGGGACACATGCCCTGTCCTGGAACACATGGCAACAGCGTGTGTTCTCAGGGGGCCGGCCTCTCCATTCCCACCAGCCCGGCCCTTCTGAGTGAAGCTACAGGGCCCTCTTCAATCATTTCTGTTACTTGCTTGTCTCTGTGTATATTTGTGTTTGCAATACACAGACTAAATGATCTCTTTATTCCCTTCTTGATTTGCAGTTATGATTCTTCGATGGCAATTTTTTTTGGGGGGTTAATACTTCAGTGACCTCCTACACCAGCGGACCACAGCTGGTATATATCCCTCCCCAGCCTGAAACCTTTGTCGTCACCCCTGGGTACCTCATTAACAAAAGGAAATGTGTTTGGAAGATTTGGATATTTTACTGAGACTGGGCGAGAGGTGGTTGGATTCTGGTAATGAGCATGTTCTGACAGGAGGTCCTGAATTAATGGATGCAGATGCCAGTGGGGCCAAAGGGCAAAGGGGGACATAATGCTCCCTCCAACATCTGAAAGTAGAAAATAAGGGGGACAGGGGCCCTCCAGCAAGGGGCAGGAGGCATCCTACCGCAATGGAGGCTTCAGCTTTTCAGCTAAGTGCCTCAAGCCAGCCTGGTATCTGGCAGGAATGTCAAGTCATAGGGTTAAGCTGTTGTGTGTTGCTTGATTGAAATTTTAGCACAATGTTGGCTTTTAAAAGGCTAATAAAGACTGCAATTTAACTTCTCAGATTTATGCAAAATTGCTGGTACTTTCCTTTGAGTTTGTGAAGACATAGGGGTCGAGGTTATCTAATTCAATATTTGGTATGTTTTCAGGGTTATGTTGATGAGGAAATCCCAAAGATGATTAAAAATAGGAACCAAAATAGTGCTTCATTATTTAAATATTCTTTCTCCCCTCACTTAATGTACAGAATCAACTTGGGAGGCAGGAAAAAAAAAAAAAAAAGATAGTCCCAGTTCATATGAAGAAATCATGTCACAGTGTATTATTTAGGGTACAAATATAATTTTTTTCCAAAGCCCTGAATGATACTACTCATGGCACCTACCATCCATTTTCCATAGAGCTACAGATTATTTAGACCCTTAATTTAGATGATATCACCTCCCTGAATAAAATATTAGCCTTGATGACTAGAATAAATTCTAAAGCTCCTTGGCATGAATTAAAAGACTTTGGTACTTTTCAGTGGGGAAAGGTGTGATGATGGTTCTATTGCCATTCTGAGCAGAGGGGTCTGCCTTGTGAGGAGCAGGCCCTGGCACTGGAGAATGGTTGCCATTACAAGGCCCTGGGCATTAAATGCCAGGAGCTCTCCAGCCCCACACATCTCTAAATGCCACCAACACAGATGATACTTCACGCCCTTGACTATAAACTGCTGCTGGGAGGAGGGAGAGAACTAACCGCTCTCAGTCTCTCTGCTTGCATCTCCTGTATTCTCTGCCTTGCTTTCTGACGTCAGTTTTTGCGTTTTCCCTTTTTTTTTCATTCCTTAAATACACCAAAGTGTTTCAGAGGCTGAAAGTGACAAAAGTTGGCTTTGCTTTTGACATGGTAGGCTCATTTTTGTCCTTCCAGCCTAGGCTAAAATCCCATTTTTTCAGAGTGGCCTTCACTGGATCCTCCTTTCTAAGCTTACCCAACTCATCCTTGGCTCTTATTGGAACATCACTTGATTTTTCCCACACAATGAGAAGCACAGGTCTATTTGTTTACATGCTCCTTGTATTAGTACAAAAACTGCATGTAACCAAGTACCTTTTTATTTTTGTAGCATCACCTGGAATGCCGTGAGCTCTGTTTTTCCCCTCCTACTCCTTTTCTCTCCTTCCATTTCTCTTTCTCTTCATCGCCCTCCAACACACACAAATGCACACTTTTTTTTTTAATTTCTATTTGAAACAAAGCATTGCCATCAGTGCACAAAACTTCCCTGAACATCCCACCCCTGTTTTAAAGAAATGGTGTATACTTGTAGCTTATTAAGAAACAGATACTTAAAATTATGTAGGTGAGGAACTTCCCTGGCAATCCGTTAGTTAACATCCTATGCTTCCACTGCAGGGGACGCGAGTTCCATATCTGGTCAAGGGACTAAGATCTCACATTCCCACCTGCTGTGGAGCATGACCAAAAAAAAAAGGGCAGAAAATACAGGTGAGATTCATAATACACCATACTAAAGCAGTGGTGTGGGCCTTAGCTGTGAAGATACCTGGGTATCCGTTTTGGGTAAATAAGATTCAAGTTTTGTAAGGTGTGTGAGGCCATATTATTATGCAAAAACATAGTCATCATGTGATTTCTTGGAATAATAGTGACTACAAATACAGAACCAGTGTCTGATACAGGCACATCAGTGCTAAGCCTCCATGAGAAAGAAATGAAGTTAAATTCTTCTACACCAATGTGTCCAACTTGCTCCACTGCAGTGACTTTCTTCTGCTCCTCCCATGAGAATTTAGAAATTTCAATAAGTAACTTCCCCAGTCATGTGACAGTTTCACATATTAAGGATGAGTCATATGTTGGTGCTTTAAAGATATTACTATATAGGTAATGTGGTTATTGCCTGGGGGAATCTTATGAAGGTATGTGCATTAGTTTAATCAATTAATTGTTTTCTCTAGCTCTGGCAACTTATTTCCCTGCTCTCTTGATACCCTTTAAGGTAGACTGAAAATCCTTAAGATCCTTAAGAGCTATTGGTTCATAAATTATTTCTGCTTTTCTAATAGAACTTAGCAAACAGCAGAAAATAACCCCCTAATTTTATTACCACTGATATAAATTTTAGATTTAATTATTAAGACTTATCTTCTTAAAAACGTTTGTTTGTTTCACATAGTGGCACCAACCCATGACTTTCTACTTTAACACACCTTGCTTTTGGATAACTTCTTTTTTTTAATGTTGAATGGGTTGTGTAGTTTTTTAAACATTTCAAAATGTATTGTCTCATTTAATTCTTACAACTCTAAGCACAGGTGCTATTAAATGCATTTTCTCTATAATTCCTTTTAGGGAAGGATCAGAATCCAAATAGAAGATACTTCTTTGACTTCAAGTTCTTCTTGCTTCAACTCGCCGTAACAGATGATTATTTAAAATTATGTCTAAATGTTTAGTCCAAGCCTAATACTGGCAAAATCTTTCAGTGCTCCTATTAGAAGAAAAAAAAGGGGCGGAAATAAATCAGGGGAACCATTAGTCACAGTTTGCCTGGGATGATTCAGTTCATACCTATCTGTCCTGCTGTCCCAGAGACCTGATGGGTATATTATCCACTGCACCCTTTTTCACTTTTGAATATATTCTGGCTTGGGTTATATACTCTCTGGCACCTAATGTCATATAGTGAAATGCCTGCTGAGGAAACAAAGAGGTCATTTATGAAGAGAAAATGATATAAGGCAGAGTACAAGAAAGTCATAGAAGAAATGGAAACCATTGACAGATTCTAAGAAAGTTCAAATTAAGTCATACTTTGGAAGCCCTAGTTTACACAAGCAGCGTACGTCAGATAATCATAATGGATTATTACAGATAATGCATTCAGGTAGTGATCAGAGAGTCAGTCTAGGTCACTGTTTGCTCAAGGCTGCATTGCTTTCAGTCGATGTATTAGAAAGCTTCCTCCCTTCAATTCCTGTCCTCTTCTCTCAGTCCTTTGTTCAAAACAGACCAGGTTGTCAGAAAACGGAAGTCAAAACCATCAGGGTCAGGCAAAGGGGATTTCATCACTGCTCAGAACTCGAGTAAGAATTCCAAAGACCGGGCTGGCCTCCAGAAATCTGTTGTGGGATGACCACAGAATGGGCTGTCAGAAGCCTTTATTCTCTGTTCTGAGAGCAGAACTGACGGCTTTGTGCTTTGCGGTTGCTTTTCAAGGGTGAAAAGAAGATATGGGCTAGGAAACAAATGAGGTAGTGGCCATATGGAGATCTCCCACTGTACGAGGAGCCTAGGGGCACCCATTCTTTCTTCAGAGCATTCGCACAGCCGCTAAGAATGAAGTGACAGCTTTCCAGCCATTGGACCCGACCCCCACCTTGGTCACTGAAGTGAACCGAGGGGGGCATATTCCACACTGGCATGTTGTTCTTCGCCAGAAGATGCAAGTGAGCAAATTAAAGTGGACAACTTCTGATAGCTTCAGAGGCTCAGGAAATGATGTACAACAGGCCATTGATATTGAAGACCTGAGGGTGGCAAGAGATACACTGTGGCTGAAAGAAATGCTTATCAACCAACCTCACAGCAGCTCAAGCCTTTGGGGCGTCTATCAGATAGTCTGTGTACATAAACTCGAAGCTCAGGGTAAATCTTAGATGCCATCAGAATGCAGTTTTTACTGTGCTTTCCTTCCAGGATCTATTCTATTCCTCTTTCTTTTAACACTCCATTCCTTTATCCTGGCGTGAAACTAGAGACCTTAACTCATACCTCCATTGTTTATACCACATCTAATCACCATCAGGAGTATTTCTCAATTGAAGTACCCTCTGAATAAAATAAATTCATGAGCAACACGATGGAACAATCAAGAAAACACACTGCCATATTTTTAGGGCACCCTGCATTCTTGATTGGGTACTCTATGTTTCATGTCGGTTCTATTGTTTTTCTCAAAACGACCTTGTGTTTATGTATCACCATTCCCAATTTATAGATGAACTACCCATTCTCAGAGAGGTTTAACAATGCACAATGATTGTGTGATAATTGACTTACAAGCACCACCATTGAAGTTTGGCATGTCCACTGTCTTTATCAAAAGTCTTCCATATTTTTAACCTTTTAAATTTAATTACTGGTAAGAAACACATCTAAAATTGTAATTTGTTTGAAATCAGGAGTATGTGTTTAACCTAATTTGCTCTATACATTGTAATAGCTAACTCTTAAACAAACAAACAAAAAATCACCTCAAGGAAAACAAAGTTCAGTAAAGTTCACTCATTATATCAGAATAATAGGAGACATTGTTGGAAGTAGGATAACTCAAGGTTTCTAAAACTTCCTTGATGCTTTCAGTTTATTTCTCTATCTAAATACATTATAGATGAGTGAAGTTTTAGAGGTTTTTAAAAGAATGCTGACAAGCCATGGAATTTATTGTCCAAAAAAAATAATAATAATAATAATAAGTGGAAACTTCAGCCTGAGTCTCAAGAATCTTAAGGACTGAAAATACTCAAGTGAAATTCATGACTATCAAGTAATATAGTCTCTCTAAAATAGAAACTATTAATTCTTTAGAGTGCTACAGTGAACCAGCATACCACAAGTAATTTCGTTTTGCACCTATTATTTTAAAATGAAAAACTTCAAAGAGTCTCCACCATGAAATGCTTCACATCTTGTCTCTGAGCTCTGAGAAAAGACTACTCCCACTGGAGAAGACATTTCTGCTGCATTTCTTTCTTTAATGCTGTCACGGATGATCAGAGGTAATAAAAAAGTATTTACCACATTATACGCTGTCCATTATGGTAGAACCCTTCTTTTGAAAAGTATCGAGCATCTCTGAGTCTAACCATGGCCCAGAAATTGTACTTTGCAAAACCATCTTTGTGGCCTGTTGGAAGGGTAATATTCCTTGCTGTCTGCTTTTTTACATAACACTTGCACATGGTCTTTGAATCTTACTCTAAGAATTGATTTTTTAATACTAAACCGTTTATATCGCTGAGATAACACACACACACACAGAATTTATATAAATATTTTTTTTCTTTCTTTCTTTTTTTTTTTTTTTTTACCTATAGCAAAACTAATAAATGTGAAATCCTCTCTCCACACTCAAGATATCAAGGTAAGGAGGATACGTTTGAAAAATTGCTCTAATACATCAGAAAATACAAAAATCAATAAGCTATAAAAGCTAAAAGCTTCTTCAATTTTGTCCCTTATTGCTTAGTGTAGGTGGCCAGGTCCCGGAGAACAATCCAAGGCTGCAAAAAAGCCATTACACATCTCGTTGTGTATTTCAGACAATATGTGAACCTCTGCCAGGAAGGGACAAGGATGTATCTGCCGAAGAGCGGGGAGGTCTGAAAGGCCTCTAAGTTCCTGTTTGTTTGATTGAGAGCTAGAAAATGTGCTTGAGGAACCAGGCAGCGGCAACTGTGTTTTTCTGTCACTGTTGTGTGAAAACAAAACAGGTCTGGGGAGCATTTCCTTCTGCCTTTTCTCCCCCTGCTATTTTTCAGGCATAGGAAGGTGCTTAATGTCACGGACATTGTTATCAGGCTGAGAAGGCAATGGGATGCAGCACTCCGTGCTAAATGAAGCCCGTGTCTTAACCCTACGGGCTAGAATCACCTTCTCGCCTGAAAATTTTAAATTGCACTTTTCCTAGAACATGCGTAGAGCCGGCATGTGTTACCAGCAGCAATCAAGCAGGGATATGGCTAAGCAGAGTGGCTTTAGGCCACTGCTGTCCAGAGGTTTTTCATGTTTTCATGGTGCATCAGCATGTACCATGAAAAAGATGCCTCACAGTATCGTTGAGTAAATGTCATGAGCATATTTGTCTTGTTTTGTTTGTTTATTTATTTTGGCTGAGCTGGGTCTTGACTGCTGCCCTGTGGGTTTCTTCTAGTTGTGGCGAGTGGAGGCTTGCTCTTCTCTGCGGCATGCGGGCTCCTCACTGCGGAAGCTTCTCTTGCTGTGGCTCATGGGCCCTAGAGCACTGGCTCAGTAGCTGTGATGCACGGGCTGGGCTGCCCCACTGCACGAGGAATCTTTCTGGACTAGAGATTGAACCCACGGCCCTGCACTGGTAGGCAGATTCTTTACCACCGAGCCATCAGGGAAGCCCCTAGCATCTACTTTTAAACAAATGCACTTGATGTTCTAATACACGATGTGCATTGTCCATCATATTTAACAAAAGAAAATGTAAAGGACTAGATAAAAGGTGAACACACACAAAAATTCTCTCACGAGGACGGTCGCCGTGGATGTAGGGAACACGTCCTGGATAGCAGTGATTTTGGTGTTTTCATGAGCTAAAATACTCTAGTGAGAGCTTCTTGACAGTTACAGAGTTAGTAACCCTCTTATTGGCTCAGTTCTGGGGCTTCTGAACATTACCGTCTCCTGGGGCCTAAGATAAAATTCACTCTTGTGGCCCCATAATGTGTCTGTGTGTATACATGCTCTGTCACTTCAGTTGAGTACAACTCTTTGTTCCCCCATGAGCAAAGAGTTTACCAAGGCTCACAGAGCTCCCCAAGGCTCCTCTGTCCATGGAATTTTCCAGGCAAGAATACCAGAATGTGTTGCTGTTCCCCTCTCCAGGGGATCTTCCCATCCCAGGAATCAAACTCAGGTCTCTTACATTGCAGGTGGATTTGTTTACCCTCTATTACCTATTAAATCACTTTCTGTTTAAAATGTTTGGTATAAAAAAAAAAAAATGTTTGGTATAATTTTGGTTTCTTGAACTCAAACCTGGAAAAAGAAGCATAAAATATACATAAGACAAGTTAAGAAATACAAAGCAGCCCTGACTGAGTTTTCCAGGTACCATCTGCTTCTTTCGTCAACAAAATAGCTCAGTTGGTAAAGAATCCGCCTGCAGGAGACCCTGGTTCAATTCCTGGGTTGGGAAGATCCACTAGAGAAGAGTAGGTTACCCACTCCAGTATTCTTGGGCTTCCCTGTGGCTCAGCTGGTAAAGAATCTGCCTGCAGTGTGGGAGATGAGTGCCATCCCTGGGTTGGGAAGGTCCCCTGGAGAAGGGAAAGGCTACCCACTCCAGTATCCTGACCTGGAGAATTGTCTGTATAGTCTATTGGGTCGCAAAGAGTCGGACACGACTGAGTGACTTTCACTTCACTTCACTTTCACTTCACTTTAGCAAAATTGGTGGTGAAGTTGCTCAGTCATGTCCAACTCTTTGCGACCCTGTGGATTGTAGCCTACCAGGCTCCTCCATCCATGGGATTCTCCAGGCAAAAATACCGGAGTGGATTGCCATTTCCTTCTCCAGGGGATCTTCCCAACCTGGGAATCGAACCCAGGTCTCCTGCATTGGAGGCAGATGCTTTAACCTCTGAGCCACCAGGGAAACCCTTAACAAAATTACTGATTACTATTTGTCATGTAACTTTAAGGTTGATTATCAGTTCAGTTCAGTTACTGAATTGTGTCTGACTCTTTGTGACCCCCATGGACTGCAGCACAACAGGCTTCCCTGTCCATCACCAAATCCTGGAGCTCACTCAAACTCAAGTCCGTTAAGTTGGTGATTCCATCCAGCCATCTCATCCTCTGTCATCCCCTTCTCCTCCCACCTTCAATCTTTCCCAGCATCAGGGTCTTTTCCAGTGAGCCTGTTCTTCCCATCAGGTGGCCAAAGTTTTGGAGCTTCAGCTTCAACATCAGTCCTTCCAATGAACACTCAGGACTGATTTCTTTTTGGATGGACTGGTTGGATCTCCTCGCAGTTCAAGGGACTCTCAAGAGTCTTCTCCAACACCACAGTTTAAAAACATCAATTCTTCAGCGCTCACCTTTCTTCATAGTTCAGCTCTCACATCCATACTTGACCACTGGAAAAACCATAGCTTTGACTAGATGGACCTTTGTCGGCAAATGGTGTCTCTGCCTTTTAATATGCTGCATAGCTTAGTCATAGTTTTTCTTTCAAGGAGTGTCTTTTAATTTCATGGTTGTAGTCATTATCCACAGTGTTACTGAAGCCCAAGAAAATAAAGTCTGTCACTGTTTCCATTGTTTCCCCATCTATTTGTCATGAGGTGATGGGACTGGATGCCATGATCTTTGTTTTCTGAATGTTGAGCTTTAAGCCAGCTTTTTCACTCTCCTCTTTCACTTTCATCAAGATGCTTTTTAGTTTCTCTTCACTTTCTCCCATGAGGGTGCTGTCATTTGCATATCTGAGGTTATTGATATGTTTCCCAGCAATCTTGATTCCAGCTTGTGCTTCATCCAGCCCAGCATTTAGCATAATACACTTTGCAAATAAGTTAAATAAGCAGGGGTGACAATATACCCCTTTCCCAATTTGGAACCAATCCACTCCACATCCGGTTCTAACTGTTGCATACAGATTTCTCAGGAGGTAGGTAAAGGTGTCTGGTATTCCCATCTCTTTAAGAAATTTCCACAGTTTATTTTGATCAAAGTCAAAGGCTTTAGTGCAGTCTATGAAGCAGAAGTAGATATTTTTCTGGAATCATGGTTGATTATGAATATTTGAAATCTGATGCTGTGTCTAAATGCCAAGAAACTACTATTCTCCTTTACATTTAAATTTGATAGCCCTCACCATCACAATAAAAGAAACAAAATATAATCATATAAGCACTAAGATGAACATGCTCATACCAAACTTATTTGCTAGTTTATCATGTTAAAATATATACGAAAGCAGTAATATTTAATGTTTGAAAAATCACTTGGTCTGAAAATATATGAGAATATAAGGTAAGGAAGTTCTGTGCTAAGTTGATCTCTCACCAAAGTTTACTGATTTCCATTCATTTTCAATTTCTGGCCAAGCACTGTAACCTTCACTGTGAAGAATAGTCATGCACATATTTGTAGACTAAATTTACAAGTATAGATTAAAGAATCAAATGTTGAGCATTTCTGTAAGTCTGGATAACTCAAAGTCTTTAAGGAATTTAAAGATTTATGTGAAATCTGGTTGAAAAATAAATGTAGAATTCATTGAATGGTACAATTAAATTTATCAAATTTAAATTACTGAGCAACCAAAAATATATTTTCCTTATTTTAGCATGAGAACAAAAAATGTTTCCATTTTTTGTGAAATTTGTGAAATTTATATGCATGTTTATGCCATATTTGAAGAAAGATGTTTAGTTAGATGATTGAGTTAATAATAACTCTACTGTTACTTTATATAACAGTATGTATAGTAAATAATGTTAGAGAAATCCTCTCAGACTTTTTATAAAGTATTTTATATAGCAAAATGAGAGAATCCAATATTTATTTTGAAGTTACATATGATTTTTCTACTGCCTCAAATTACTAGAGAGATAGATGGGAGAAAAATATAAACCTGGAGAAAAATAAGAATACAGTAATCTCTTATGGTTAAAAATATAATTAGATCAATTTATCATTACCAAATCAATAACACTGACTTTGTTTAATAAATACAAAGGGTTAAAAGAATAATGAGTGTGAATTTTTTTCAATATATGCAAGATATACAAGTATATTCACTATTTAATCTGATATGTTTATAATCATAGGCATAATTATAAATATAAATTCATGTAATGATTTCTCTTAGTTTCTAAATCTACCAAACTGTTTTCCTGGGTTGTTACTATTGTTATAATTCAAATATTACATATTACTGGTCCTTGTCTAGCCATCCTTCCATATTACTCTTTAGAGGCTAATATTAATATAATTATTAAAGGCACAAAACACATTTGTGGGCATAGATACTCACACACAAAGTTCTATCATCAAAATACTTGAAAAGTAGGGTCAAGGTTTACTAACTAACCCAGACTAGAGAGTGCATCACACTGATCACAAGAAGACCATGAAAGCATCCTCTTTAGATACTTTACTCTTCTCTTAAAAGTTTCGCACCTTTTAGAATCACCTGCATGTTATTTCTAACACCGGCTCTCCAACTGCCACTGTTTTTCTTGACTTTTCTTCTTTTAGGGTCTTTTTAATCTATCCACTCTGTGCACAATCTAGCCTCTTACTGAGTTCTCCTCCAGAGAAGGAGAACTATCATGTGACCTCCCTTATAGGTAGAATCTAAAAATAAGCAATACAAATGAACTTACCTACAAAACAGAAAGAGACTCACAGAATTAGAAAATGACTTACAGTCGTCACTGGGAAGGGACAGTTGGGGGAGAATGGATACATGTCTATGTATAGCTGAGTTCCTTTGCTGTTCATCTGAAACCACAACATTGTAAGCTGGCTATACCCCAGTACAAAATGAACTTGAGAGTTTGAATAAAAACAACCCAAGTCATCTTTAGAATGGAGAAGGAAACGGCAACCCACTCCAGCGTTCTTGCCTGGATAATCTCAGGGACCGGGGAGCCTGGTGGGCTGCCATCTATGGGGTGGCAAAGAGTCAGACACGACTGAAGCGACTTAGCAGCAGCAGCATCTTTAGAAGGCATAATAGAGAAGTGATTGCAAATATCAATGGTTTCCAGTGTTTTTCCTGTCATACACAGTGGCAGCTCAATAATCTCACAGAATTAGTTAGTTTTGTTAAAGACAGTTCACATAGTTTAATGCTATTTAATTCGTTGGAAAACAGACAGAATGAGCAGTTAAAGTGAGTAGGTAATGTGTATAGCTATTCAATAGTTTCATTTATGAAATAGGTATTTCCTCCTGAGTTTGAGTTAGCAGTATGTATTACCACTGTGTGCATTATCTGCTAACAGTGGGTTTCATCTGGGACAGTGTAAGCTATGAGAAAAAGGAGTCAAAAGCTTGAATGAGTATAAAACTAAGTGCTACACTTTTCTTTTTTTGGTGGCCCCTTATGACTGGCTTGTATTTTCCACTTGCCTGTGCTGGGTCTTAGCTGTGGTGTGCAGATCTGTTGCAGCACACAGACTCTGTAGTTACGGCTTGTGGGCTTAGTAGTTGCAGCATACAAGCCTAGCTGGTCTACGGGAGGTGGGAGATTAGCTCCCCAAAATGGGATCGAACCTGTGTTCCCCCACCCTGCAAGGCAGATTCTTAACCACTAGGGAAGTCCCTAATTAAGTGATATATACTTTTAAATTCACTGAAAGAAAAGTAGTGAAAGAGGTGGTACTAGTATGAATGAGTAAAGTTATTTTTAAAAATTGGTGAGGTACATGATATCAGTAGCATAAAATATCAACTTTGGGGTAAAACAAGCAAAACCATTAATTAAGCCTTGGTTTGATAAGCTTGCAGACTCTTGGTGTGACATCTATTTTCCTGTTCTTCCTCCAAGGTTATTAATTATACCAACTACTACTATTTGCTTTTGTTAGCATAAATGACAGAAAGATGATGAAATGAATAATAAAATTGTTTCTAGGACCAGAATCCACAGTACAAGAGCCTCCAGTTCACCAAAATGTCAACTTAAAAATAAAGTCTTATGCCATAGCACAAATATTTAGTCAAATATTAATTACCAAAGTTTGCTAGCAGCTTTTAAAAGATACTATTTTGACCAAGGCTCAAGAAGTTTAAATTTGTAGATTCTAAAGACACCTGCACCCAATTCCATATGCGCTTTTACAGTTGGGGTTCTCCTTAAACCCCAAATAGCAACTCATTTTTTCTCCTTTTATCATTTTGAAGAGAATACTATTTAGTGGCTTAGCAGTAAGCAATGATAAACTAAATACTTGCAAACTCTCACAGCAAGTTTTTCTAATCCTGCTTTTCATGCAGGCCCCTCAAGGAAGATGCAGGTTCTTTTCTTAGCACAGGATCATGAAAGAGGCAATGTGGCTTTAGATCCAGTTCTACAGTGTAATAAATGGCTTTAAGCAAATTACTTCTCTGAGCATGCATTTCTTTATTCAAAGCATGATGATAATACCATCTTCCTTAAAGAGATTTGGGGTGATTAAAAGAGATATATGAAAAGTGTGTCCAAAATATCTAATGTAGAATCAACGGATCTATATTTTAAATTCCCCTTCCTTCCATAATAAAGACAATAAAATAAATTTTAAAGATAACTATCAGTATCCATTGCTATCATATATCTGGAATTTGTTCACGTCATCCTTTCCCAGCTAAGAGCAAATCACCATAAAATGCAGAGTTTCCGTGCACTGTGGTTTAACAAAGAGCCAGGCTAGTGTGGCAGGCCACTGTCTTTGCTCCGTTGTGTTTCCACCTTCTACTGAACCCTGATAACCCGTGTCTTTCTGCCAGACATCTGCGGTATTTTTTCTCAGGGGCTAACTTCCCCTCTTTCTTCAAACCTTGAGCCAAAAGAAGGAATTGCTGGGCTGTTTCTCCATAAAACACAACCTGAAGACTGGTTATAGGTATTGCTCAGACATGGTTATTCCTGCTGTGCAGGCTCAGCCTTATTCCAAACAGTCATATTCAGTTTTCAGAGTATGTTACTGTGGCTTCCTCTGTCCATCTTCCAGATTTAACGCCTCACCTCCATTTCTAACTACCGGTTTCATTACCAACCTCACTTATATTACCTATCTAATGGTTTTCTTAATTTTTTTTACATGTTTATTGAAACATGTTGTGATGTTGTTGTGACGTTCCAGAGAATGCTTTAGGTCCCAGGGATTTTAGGAATAAGCAAGAAAATAAGTCTAAAGGCTTAATGTGTATCATGGAAGGAATAGTTGTATTGGAAAATTAAGGCACTGCTCAGTGAGGAAGGTCAGAGGTTGCATCAGTGATAGGAGCAATCAATGGGTTGAAAGTTTGGTAAGGAAACCTTGGAGATTTCCTCGCTTATTAGGAGAGCCTCTCGAATGAAAGGGGGCACAAATGTATTTTTAATAACAGATTGACAAATACTGTGATGGTTCAGGTAGAACTTAAAACAATGATGCTGGAGTTGCATCAGTCTACCTTTCCACCAATTTTTGTAATTTTTCCGAAAAGCAATCCGTTTACTAGTGCAGGAAAACAGATAACAAACTGTGGTATTTAATCAGTCTTGTGAGTTGAATGATAGAGCAAAAAGATACAAGAGCTACAATTTTGAGAGTATTGATGAGATAGTAAGACAATTGATCATTAGTCTGTGTAGTAAATTAGACTAAAATGATCATGTTTTGTTGGAGAAATTTGCGGATAAAAGGGTAGCATATCTCAGTGGATTATAAACTAAATAAAGGAATAAGATTTATCAACACTGAAGATTTTGTTCACAAAGTGTGGTACAAGAATTTAAATGCTATAAATAAGTTATACCTAGGTGATAATAAAGTCCAGAATGTGGCTACGTGTTGAGACTCATGGTGGCACTTTCTAAATGTTATCACTAATAACTGCATCATAATTTGATACAATTAGTATCTAACATTTCCCATTTTACATGAATGTTTACATGAATTTTACATGAATTTTTAATTCCCTAATGTTTAGATTTTGACCATCTGAGTATGAAACTATTTTACATAACGCTGGCTTTTTCTGGGTTAATATACTTACCTATGTCATCTTCTTCAATAATGTATTTAATCGACAAACATTTAGTATCACTGTAACAGTCACTGGCAGGAGCAAAATGAATACATGGAATGAACCCGCAGGGAGTTCATAACCTAGTGTGGGATGGGATTAGTTACTGGTTTCTCTGAGTCTCAGTTACTTTATTGGCAAAATTAACATGGTGAAATTTCTATAAGGATTAAAGTTGCTGATCAATGAAAAGCACTTGGCACAATGCATGGTATCCTGTGCCCATGTAATAGTGCTAAGGTTAACATTCCTGGCAGGAGACGGGCAGGGGCCAGTGTACAGAAGCAGCTGAATAGACAGTGTGTAAAGACCATGGCAAAAACTGATGTTGCTGCAACATAAGAACAGTCTATTATATGAACTCATTTTAATATCAGTGCAGCAAAAGTGACTGATAAAATAAATAAACTTTGATAAATTTTACTACTCACTCTACAGCCAAACCAAAATTATTTTTAGATTTTGAGTTCATCAGTTACGGTTCCTTTCTAAGAATTTAGGTAAATAAGAGCTGATCATGTATATATACCTGGAGTATGTATACATGTGTACATGCATGAAAGAGAGGAAATTACAAAACAGATCATGTGGAAGAATGAATAGCTACTTGAAGATACTCCCCTTCCTTTCTTGGTACACACAACTTATGTTGGAGGATCTGTCCACTTGCTGCTCTGGGGAAAATGAAGTCCTTTTCCCCAGACAAAACCCCCAATACAGCCCATCACTGCCATCTCTCTGATGAGAATGGTGGGGAATCCTCAGAAACAGGTCCAACTTCTGAAACCGGCTGTTCAAACTCTCCTGTGTCTAGATGCAATATACCTACCGCCATGCCCCTGTAAGATAGTCCTTTCCTGTGAGAACCACATGCCCTGTTAAATCCTGATGTTTTTTAGATTTACTGGCTTCCCTGGTGGCTCAGAGGTTAAAGTGTCTGCCTCCAATGTGGGAGACCCGGGTTCAATCCCTGGGTCAGGAAGACCCCCTGGAGAAGGAAATGGCAACCCACTCCAGTATTCTTGCCTGGAGAATCCCATGGATGGAGAAGCCTAGTAGGTTACAGTCCACAGGGTCACAAAGAATCAGACACGACTGAGCGACTTCACCTTCACCTTCTGTACTGTACTTTCTGGAAAGCTTGCCACTGTTCTTTTTAATCCATTAAGTCCTTTCCTTCTTTCTTTTTTAAAGATCAATTTTTTAAAAATTTGAAGCTTAGTTGATTTACAATGTTGTGTTGTTTTCAGGTATACAGCAAAATGATTTAGTTATATGTACACATACACACATACACACATACACATCTGTATGTACATAGATTGTTTTTTAGATTCTTTTCCCTCTTTCATCTTTTGAAAATTCAGCTTAATTCTCAAATTTTATATAAGCCCTTTAATAGTCAAGACTTCTACACAATTATTAAAAACAATATTATTGTGGTTCAGTTGCTAAGTTGTATCCAACTCTTTGTGACCCCAAGGACTGCAGCACTCCAGGCTTCCCTGTCCTTCATACTGTCCAGAACATGATACCATTTAATATTTGGGGGAACGTGTTATATCCCTCTGTCAGGACCATGAATTTCTGCAAGTCAAAAATTCCATTTTATACCATTTGCACTCTTAACATTTTTGGTATCTGCTAGATATACAATAACTACTTAGTATATTTTAAGGTCATTTTTAAGTAAAATTGTCATGAGAAAAAAGTATGGGATTTTGTTTAATCTCTGTGGAACAAATAATTGATAAACACAGTTTTAACTCGGTCCTTTTCTCTGAATCTTCATACAGTTTATGCAGGATGTGGGAATATACCTTGGCACAGTTTATAAAAACAGATCATAATTTACAGCTATGCAGAGCCTCATTCATGTAGCTGGCTTTTGGAGACTATGAACACTGTCAGTAAATGGCTAAGAAATCTAGACTAAAAGACCTATATAATTTAAATGACTATGCTACATCCTGGCAATTATTTCGGAAAGGGCTAGGCCTTTCATTGAGTATTAGCATTGAACGTTATATTTCTTTGCTTTATTTGTGGGGATGAGGTAAATATAAAAGCAATATTACATTTACTGTAAAATTGTCTTATACGAGAACTCAATACTTTGTAGCCATTCATCTTATTAGTTCACCAGTTCTAAAAGCCAAATTTCTCCTCTTACTGTATATGATAGATGCCTAAAGACAAATTCATTTATTAGAAAGCTGAAGGAAATTTCATCCTTTCCTATTGTGAAGTGCGTGAAAGTTGCTTAGTCGTGTCTGACTTTCTGTGACCCCATGGACTGTAAATTCTCCAGGCCAGGATGCTGGAGTGGGTAGTCTTCCCCTTCTCTAGGGGGTCTTCCCAACCTGGGGGTCAAACCCAGGTCTGCAGCATTGTGGGCGTATTCTTTGCCTGCTGAGCCACAAGGGGAGCCCACCAGTACTGGAGTGTGCAGGTTAACCCTTCCCCAGCAGATCTTCCCAACCCAAGAATCAGACCAGAGTCTCCTGCATTGCAAGTGGATTCTTTACCAGGTGAGCTATCAGGGAAGCCCATCCTTTCCAATCGCTGCTGCTGCTGCTAAGTCGCTTCAGTCGTATGCAGCTCTGTGCGAACCCATAGACTGCAGCCCACCAGGCTCCGCTGTCCCTGGGATTCTCTAGGCAAGAACACTGGAGTGGGTTGCCATTTCCTTCTCCAATGCATGAAAAGAGAAAGTGAAGTCACTCAGTCGTGTCCGACTCCTCGCGACCCCATGGGCTCAGCTGAACAAGCTCCTCTGTCCATGGGATTTTCCAGGTAAGAGTACTGGAGTGGGTTGTCATTGGCTTCTTGCAAATACTACAGTCATAAAATCAGATAGCTTTTGTCTGACCACAGATAATTTGTTATGCCCTATATCCAGAAATATTAATTTTCAAAGAAAATTTGAAAATGTATTATTTGTTGTTACTGTATACCTCTACTCAAAAGATAACAAAATGATTAAGTATGATTTATAATGAGTCTACACACACAAATTCACAGAATTCATTCTGAATTATGTGCATTAATAGAAAGGAGTCAAGTCTGAATATCTAAAAATAATTCCTATGCTCTAAGTTTATCAGAGAAGATTTCATTTACTAATTTTGATGTACTAATACTAATATTAAAGTGAGTTTGCAATCCTTAGATGCACATTCACAGAATATATTGTATGTCAGAATAAATAACTCACATTGTGAAAACAAATAAAAACTCTGTTTATTGGCAATACAGTTTTTTTCCTTCAATTTAGGATATGCATGTCCATGAAAATAATGTATGCCAGAAACATTTAACAAATGCACAAAACTTGATTTCTTGTCCAATTAAATAATAATGATAGAGTTAAATTCTTTTATTGTTTTCAGAATTAACTATATATAAGTGACATAAAGGGGCCTCCCCTAGTGGCTCAGATGGTAAAGGATAGACCTGCCATGCAGGACATTTAAGTTTGATCCCTGGGTAGGAAGATCCCCTGGAGAAGGGAATGGCTGTCCACTCCAGTATTCTTGCATGGAGAATCCCACAGCCAGAGGAGTCTGGCAGGCTACAGTCCATGAGATGGCAAAGAATCAGATACAACTGAGTGACTAACATATTTTTTAAAGTGATATAAGCTTTTGTTGATAGTTTATCTATCATAGTGAAACCAGAAAATAAATAAAGACTGATATAAGTGGCCAGTTAATACTGGGTAAAATATTTTGAAATTTTAAGTAGAAAATAAACACATAGTAATTTTATGGGTTTAATAACTTTTTCAGAGAGATTCAGATGTTTTTCCCTATTCTTAATGTAAAGGAAGAGTGAAATTTCTTACATTTTTTTTTCCATTATTGTGGGCAAATTTGGTATAAATGCTTTAAGTAAAGTTAAAAATTTTGCGAGAGATTGTTCTCTAAAAAATTTGCTTTTGTTTTCCAGTATGTAGCTGAAAGTCATAATCCAGTAGTGGTCTGGGCAAAAGTGCATATTATATTTATAATTATTTAATGAGGCAGGGACTGAATACTTGGATTTGCCATATTAATCCTTATCTTTCTCACATCATTGAGACAACAGTGGTTTTTCTTAGTTGAGCAAAATCTATACATACAATATGAACAGGATTGGCATTTTTTCAATAAGCAATCATTTTTAAAGATGTTTCCACATATCCTCTTTTTCCAATATCAAATAAAATATCTATACATCATTTCACATTTTTTGAGGCCATGTGGAGGTTAATAATATCCAGAGAAAATTACCAGCATTTGAGTTCTTACACAGTTAATTCAGAAATAAGGATTAATTAAGTTTCTGTTTAGAAGAACTTCTCTTCCTACAAATTAAATGTATAAGTTCAGTCAAATATCAAATTACCTTTTTAAATTATATGTTGCAGATTAAGTAATGTAGCTAGATTTTTTTCACTTCTTAAGCAGCTACATTTATATCATGTATCTCTATCTCTGAGCTCTCGCCCAGAATGATGGAAACAAGCCAGGCTAGAGCTGAATGGCTCTGATGTAAATTCTACTCAGGGTGACTTGAAGGCACAGTGTAGAGCTGGGCTGCCAAATGCCTGCTCATGTCCAATTTTTCATATACCTGATTGCAATTTCAGAGTCTCAACAGCATATTTAATATAGAAATTTAGAACTGAAATGCCTTTCCAAACAAAGAAACCTTGCCATTAGCAGCTCTTTACATCTTTCCTGTTTGTTTCTCATTTCCATGTTAAAATCTCAGGAGTAAAATAGAGTAAACAATTTATTTCACTTATGTCTGTCATGAAAAGGAAGTGTAGTATTTGATGACAAAGCTCATTGTACTATCTTCAACACAAAAGAAGTTACATTTGATTAGAAAAGTTAATTATATGCATAAAGAGAGCCGAGATGCTCACAGCTAATTACTCATAAAGGGAAATAAAATCTAATTTTCTAACTGACAGTTGCTATCTGGCAATATTTTTATTAAGCAAAACAAATTCTGATTTACTACAGTGGGAGCTCTAAATTTTTATGGGGCGCAATCAGATGTATATAAATTAGGTTAAAAGCCAGTGAGTACAGAGTGTTGCTGCAAGACAGTACATATTTTTTCAGTGAATACTTTTTGTTGTTGTTGTTTTTGTCATTGTTAATTACTAGTAGCTAAACTAAATCATAATGATACATTTCAGAAATCCTTGGGATGGGATTATTTTTGCATTTTTGCCATTTGTTTGCCTATATTATAACATAGAAATAAACTGAGAGTCTTGAGTAGGAGACCTATGCCTCCTGCACAATTAAAGTTACTTCATACCTGAGACCATACCTGTCTGGTATCTGATCTTAACCAGTGACCCAGAAATCACTAATTTATCTCAAAATGAAGCAAGGCCTTAAAATCTTCTAAAATATGCACTCCTAGTTAGGAAATGTCACTGCACTTCTGGTGGAGGATGGGACAAAAACGAACTAACAATAATAACAAACAGGAAGGAAAAATATTATGTGGAGGATTTCTCCACTGTTTTAAATACTTGGATATACAACTTCTGAATGAAATAGATCCATGCAGACTAATTTTTTCCATTGAAGGCATGACCTGCAGGAAGAGACCTTATTAGTCAAGAGGCAGAAAGATTACACTGAGTCTAAAAGACATTCTTTGTAGTACATAAATACAGCCTTGACCCTCTACTTTGATCCATACTTCACATCATATATAAAAATAAACTGAAAATGTGTATATACTAAAAGTAAAACCTAAACTGTAAAAGTTCCAGAAGAAAACTTTTGTGACCTAGTAGTAGACATCAGTTTCTTACATATGACATCAGAAGCACAATCCATAAAAGAAGTTAACAAACTAGTTTTCATCTAAATTAAAGTATATGTTGCCCTTCAAGCAAACAAAAACAAAACAAACCACTAAGACAATGGAAAGACAAAGATTCAGAAAAAAATTTGCAAATTATATATATACATATATATAATATATGATAAATAACTTGTATCAAAAATACATAGAAAATCTCAGAATTCTCAAAAGTCTACACATACACACACAAAAAGAAAACTAACAAATCCAACTAAAGTTGACAAAATATTTCAACATTTTATCAAAGAATATACATGGATGGGAATTTAGCAAAGAAAAAGATGCTACAAAACGTTAGTCATTTACAAAGTATGAATTAAAATGCAATTAAATAGCAATATATATCTACTAGTGTGGAAAATTTCCAATAAACTGTGGAAAATTCTTTAAGAGAGGGAATACCAGACCACCTGACCTGCTTTTTGAAAACCAGTAAAGAGGTCAAGAAGCAACAGTTAGAATTGGACATGGAGCAACAGACTGGTTTCAACTGGGAAAGGGATATATCAAGGCTGTATATTGCCCCTGTTTATTTAACTTATATGCTGAGCACATCATGTGCAATGCTGCACTGGATGAAGAACATGCCGGAACCAAGGTTGCCAGAAGAAATATCAATAACCTCAGATATGCAGATGACACCACCCTTATGGCAGAAAGTGAAGAGGAGCAAAAGAGTCACTTGATGAAGGTGAAAGAGGAGAGTGAAAAAGCTGGCCTAAAACTCAACATTCAGAAAACTAAGATCATGGCATACTGTCCCATCACCTCATGGCAAATAGATGAAGAAATGATGGAAACAGTGACAGACTTTATTTTCTTGAGCTCCAAAATAACTTCAGACAATGACTGCAGCCATGAAATTAAAAGATGCTTTCCCCTTGGAAGAAAAGCTGTGGCAAATCTAAACAGAATATTAAAAAATAGAGACATCACTTTGCTGACAAAGGCCCATCTAGTCAAAGCTATGGTTTTTCTAGCAGTCATGTATGGATGTGAGAGTTGGACCATAAAGAAGGCTGAGCACTGAAGAATTAATGCTTTTGAACTATGGTGTTGGAGAAGACTCTTGAGAGTCCCTTGGATTGCAAGGAGATCCAACCAGTCCATCCTAAAGGAAATCAGTCCTGAATATTTGTTGGAAGGACTGATGCTGAAGTTGAAACTCCAATACTTTGGCCACCTGATGCAAAGAGCTGATTCACTGGAAAAGATCCTGATGCTAGAAAAGACTGAAGGCAGGAGGAGAAGGGGACAACAGAAGATGAGATGGTTGGATGGCATAACTAACTCAGTGGACATGGGTTTGAGTAAGCTCCAGCAGTTGGTGATGGATAGAGAAGCCCAGCGTGCTGCAGTCCATGGGATCACAAAGACTTGGACATGACTGAGTGACTAAACAATGACAGTAGCACAGTAAAATTTAAGCTATACCAAGTGTTAACAATGATCTGAAGAGTGTTATCTTTTTTGTTTTTGCTTCTACATTACTGGGAGGAGTTCACAGTAATAGACAACTTTGGAAAATGCCAATTTCTGTTAAAAAGTGAACTCTATATCTATCATGTTAGTTAGTCACTCCTATCCTAGCTATTTATCAAGAGAAATGAAAGCCCATAGAAATATTCATATAAATACTTTTATACAAATGTTCAGAAAAATTTTGTTATATCCCCAGATGGAAAGAAGCTAAATATCCTCAAAAATAGTATCAGATTCATACAATGTAGTACAGCTTATTGAGGAAAAACTAATGAATAATTCATACCTGTTAGAATATGGAATTATATCAAAATAATATTGAGTGAAAGAAACAAGGCAATGAGCAGATACTATATATTTGCATTTATATGTGTTGCTACCTCACATAAACTATATTATATATATGTATATTATATATATATATATATACACACATTCTGTTTATATAAACATAGTAATTTATATAACAATAATAACATAATAAACATAATAATTTGTAAAATCATAGTGTATAAAGACAGGAAATGGATCAGTGGTTACCTGAAGAACGGTCTGAGTGGGAGGAATGATTACAAAGGAGCACAAGGAAATTTTAGATAGATTCATTATCTTGACAGTGTTGATGGTTTCATGGATATGATATAACATGAAATTGTACATTTAAAATATGTATAGTTCATTCATGTCCCTTTAGTTCAGTTAAGTTCAGTTCAGTCACTCAGTCGTGTCCTACTCTTTGCAACCCCATGAATTGCAGCACGTCAGGTCTCCTTGTCCATCACCATCTCCCAGAGTTCATTCAAACTCATGTCCATCGAGTCCGTGATGCCATCCAGCCATCTCATCCTCGGTCGTCCCCTTCTCCTCCTGCCTCCAATCCCTCCCAGCATCAGAGTCTTTTCCAATGAGTCAACACGTCACATGAGGTGGCCAAAGTACTGGAGTTTCAGCTTTAGCATTATTCCTTCCAAAGAAATCCCAGGGCTGGTCTCCTTTAGAATGGACTGGTTGGATCTCCTTGCAGTCCAAGGGACTCTCAAGAGTCTTTTCCAACACCACAGTTCAAAAGTATGAATTCTTTGGCACTCAGCTTTCTTCAGAGTCCAACTCTCAAATTCATACACCACCGCTAGAAAACCATAGCCTTGACTAGATGGACCTTTGTTGGCAAAATAATGTCTCTGCTTTTCAATATGCTTTCTAGGTTGGTCATAACTTTTCTACCAAGGAGTTGAGCTCTTTCAAATCCTGAAAGATGATGCTGTGAAAGTGCTGCACTCAATATGCCAACAAATTTGGAAAACTCAGCAGTGGCCACAGGACTGGAAAAGGTCAGTTTTCATTCCAATCCAAAGGAAAGGCAATGCCAAAGAATGCACAAACTACTGCACAATTGCACTCTTCTCACATGCTAGTAAAGCAATGCTTAAAATTCTCCAAGCTAGGCTTCAGCAAAACGTGAACCGTGAACTTCCAGATGTTCAAGCTGGTTTTAAAAAGGCAGAGGAACCAGAGATCAAATTGCCAACATCCGCTGGATCATCGAAAAAGCAAGAGAGTTCCAGTAAAACATCTCTTTCTGCTTTATTGACTATGCCAAAGCCTTTGATGGTGTGGATCACAATAAACTGTGGAAAATTCTGAAAGAGATGGGAATACCAGACCACCTGACCTGCCTCTTGAGAAACCTGTAAGCAGGTCAGGAAGCAACAGTTAGAACTGGACATGGAACAACAAACTGGTTCCAAATAGGAAAAGGAATACGTTAAGGCTGCATATTGTCACCCTGATTATTTAACTTCTATGCTGAATACATCATGAGAAACGCTGGACTGGAGGAAGCACAAGCTGGAATCAAGATTGCCAGGAGAAATATAAATAACCTCAGATATGCAGATGACACCACCCTTATGGCAGAAAGTGAAGAAGAACTAAAGAGTCTCTTGATGAAACTGAAAGAGGAGAGTGAAAAAGTTGGCTTAAAGCTCAACATTGAGAAAACTAAGATCCTGGCATCTGGTCCCATCACTTCATGGGAAATAGATGGGGTAACAGTGGAAATAGTGTCAGGCTTTACTTTTTCGCACTCCAAAATAAATGCAGATGGTGACTGCAGCCATGAAATTAAAAGACATTTACTCCTTGAAAGAAAATTATGACCAAACTAGACAGTATATTCAAAAGCAGAGACATTACTTTGTCAACAAAGGTCCGTCTAGTCAAGGCTATGGTTTTTCCAGTGGTCATGTATGGATGTGAGAGTTGGACTATAAAGAAAGCTGAGTGCTGATGCATTGCTGCTTTTGAACTGTGATGTTGGAGAAGACTCTTGAGAGTCCCTTAGACTGCATGAAGATACAACCAGTTCATCCTAAAGGAGATCAGTCCTGGGTGTTTATTGGAAGGACTGATGTTGAAGCTGAAACTCCAACATTTTGGCCACCTGATGTGAAGAGCTGACTCATTTGAAAAGACTCTGATGCTGGGAAAGATGTAGGGCAGGAGGAGAAGGGGACGACAGAGAATGAGATGGGTGAATGACATTGCCAACTTAATTGACATAGGTTTGGATAGACTCCAGGAGTTGGTGATGGACAGGGAGGCCTGGCTTGCTGCAGTTCATTGGGTCGCAAAGAGTCCGACATAACTGAGTGACTAAAGTGAACTGAACATCCTACTAGTTATTCTACAGTTGCTGGCTACATTGCAATTGATAATACTTTGCTTAACCAAATGTTGCACCACTCAGAGGGAACTTCCACTCTATAAGCATTTGAATTCTCTTGTTTCTTAAAAGCCTTTAAAGCTCTCAAAGACCTAAATTATACAGTCCTATGTGTGGTTGTATATCAGCATCATTTCAGCATTTTACGTATGTTGTATTTAGCTATGAAGATTTCAAATATAGGTTTAAGTTAAATTATAAATATTGGTGACGTTTCATTGCTGTGCTAAAAATTTGGGGTTACTAATTATATATGGAAAAGGCAATGGCACCCCACTCCAGGACTCTTGCCTGGAAAATCCCATAGACAGAGGAGCCTGGCTGCAGTCCATGGGGTCATGAAGAGTCAGACATTACTAAGAGACTTCACTTTCGCTTTTCACATTCATACATTGGATAAGGAAATGGCAACCCATTCCAGTATTCTTGCCTGGAGAATCCCTGGGACGGGAGCCTGGTGGGCTGCCGTCACATGGCGTTGCACAGAGTCGGACACGACTGAAGTGACTTAGCAGCAGCAGCAGCAGCAATATTACATATGGGCTTCCCTGGTGGCTCAGAGGTTAAAGCATCTGCCTGCAATGCAGGAGACCTGGGTTCAATCCCTGGGTTGGGAAGATCCCCTGGAGAAGGAAATGCCAACCCATTCTAGTATTCTTGCCTGGAGAATCCCATGGACAGAGGAGCCTGGTGGGCTACAGTCCACAAGGTTGCAAAGAATCGGACATGACTGAACAACTTCACTTTCAATATTATATATATAACGTTAATATACATGTAATATAACATTACAATAATGTAATCAATACAATATCAATATATATTTAAAAAGCAAAAGTTTATATTTTATAATATCATTGCAGGGTGTAATATAATTTACTTTTGCAATAAATACTGCATTTTTAACCCCACCACAAAATTGTAAACCTGTATGAAATGATTATGAGTTTCTTGGCATGTTTAGCAATGCATTTTTGTTGCTTCTTTTTATACTTCCTTTGTAAAGTCATATATTGACTTCACTGTGGGATTTGAACGGTACCTTCCCTACCCTCTAAGAAAAGGGATGAGTGATGAAATTAGAAGTTAATTGGAGAGGCTATGTAGAAGTCAGAAAGTGGTCTTTGTATGTTTGAGATCTGGATTGCATAGAAGTAGCTTAAATTTACAACTGGGAAAGTTAATGAGCTCAGTCATTACAGGTCATAAGTTTAAAAGTAACAGGGAAGTAGGTGGAGCTAGCTTCATGATACAATAAAAATCAGAAGCCAGGAGAAGGCCAGTTACACAGTCTGACAGTGACCCTGGAAAAGCATATCCAATGAATCAGAAAAAGGATGATTTTGAGGAGACCTCTCAAATGGAGCTTGCCGGAAAGGATCTAGCTCAGTAGTTCATTTGAGGAAAAGCCAGAAAATCAGATGGATTATCAGTGCTCCTGTACTAATCCTTCAGTTAGAGCATGGAATAGTTCATCTGCATTATTTAGAACTGTCTTCCAATTCAGAGATATTTTAGAAAAACAATATTTCATGTACTTAAGTCCACATTGCCATGAGATATCAATAGAAGGAAAAAAAAAAAAAAGGCAAAACATACTGGTTACAATAAGTTAGTTGTAGCAGCAGAAAGAGCCAGTCTCCTCAATACTATGAGCTTCAGAGCAGGGGAAGCCCTCTGTTAAATATAAGGTAAATTCTAAGAATAATGTTTAATACATTTCACAAGAAAGAGAAAGCAATGAAAGTCTCTCAGGCTACAGAGTTTTTGTCTGTTTGAAGAAAAAGGAAAGCAAATCACATTGGCTTATTTTTAACAAGAAACAAAGAATTATTAACTTTAGTATTTTGTTTTAGAGACTCTATTATCATAATGACAAACATTAATTTAACAGATAAATAAATTACCCGACTTTGTGTTAGACTTTCTGAATTCCTCATATAATAAGAGCTAACCATTTTCAACAAACATTGTAGGGGTCTGAAGGAGTTAAAGAAATATCACTAGCAAATAAATAGCAATAGGTATCAAAGAGATACAGGCAAAACTGTTATATCACTTTAATTTTTTAGAATGTTAATACTTTTAAAAACCACAGAAATATGTGCTGCTTAAGATGGATAATAGAAACTTTGTAAATTTCGATTGTTTCATCAGCCCTCTATGTAATTTCCTTCTGACTCTCTTATCCTACCAACTACATTCATCAAAAGTCCTTACGTGAAATGCTTGGACAGGTCTTATCTCTAGTCAAGATTAGGGTAAGGAATATTAGGTATGTAACTTTATGACAGGCTTTAAGAGAAGCTCTGATTTTTCAAAATTGATTAATTTCTCAAAATATTTATCTAGTGCCTACTGTGAACATGATTGGACATACAGATAACAGTGAAAAGGTATAAATCTTTGCCATGGAAAGCTGATACATTAGTGAATAAGATATAATAAGTAGATTCATAAGCAAGCAAACTTATACTGTTATATGACACAGTGACAATTCATGTGAAGCACGAAATTAAGCTTCTTATACTCAAAATTAAGAATAAGAGGTAAAGATTGAGGGTTGAAGCAGTATTTTGGATAGGTGACCAAAGAAAACGTCTCTGGGAAGTTTTCATGAAAGAGAGATAAGAAAAGACTGAAGGCTTGAGGAGCATACTGAGTGGAAGAATAACACTAATAATGCTCTCTATGCCTTATAGATATAACTATAATAATGTTTTATATATATAGTAATGTATATTATATATTATGATATAAAATATATTATATAATAATACAATTATATATAATAACATATACAATAATGTTATATATATATCTATATTAAAACTATAATGACAATAACTATAATAATGCTCTCAACAAATGATCTCTAATTTGAGAGCATGCTTGAAGCACTTGAAGAATGAAAGATCAGAAAAGCTGAAAACAGTGAGAATAAAAGGAATTGCAAAATGTGAAGTTCTAGGCCATGGAAAAGACCCTGAGTGGTATTTTGAAACTGATGAGATAACTATTTTTACGCAAGTATGACATAATTTATTAGCATTTTTCTTGACGGTGCTGTAGCTCTGGTGTGGAGAATCCCATTAGGGAGAGAAGCGATGATGGAAACAGGGAGAGCAGTTGGTAGGCAAGTGCAGTGTGCAGATGAGAGACAACTGAAGTGAAAGTGGGGGAACGTGATTAGAGTTAAAAGTTGTCAGTAAGATTTGTAAGTGATTGAGACATGGGACATGGAGGAAGGGGCATCCAAAGATAACACTAGGGTTCTTGGCCAATAAAATTGATAAACATTGGAGACATTTACTAAAATGGAAAACAATAGGAACACGCATTTAGTGTGTTTGGTAAAGTCTGTAACTCCTATAACTGTATACAGGAATGTCCACCTATATTCACTCAATTGTATCTGACTCTTCGCAACCCCATGGACTATATAGTTTATGGAATTCTCCAGGCCAGGAGACTGGAGTGGCTAGCCTTCCCTTCTCCGGGGAACTTCCTAACCCAGAGATCGAACCCAGGTCTCTCACATTGCAGGTGGATTCTTTACCAGCTGAGCCACAAGGGAAGCCCGAGAATACTGGAGTGGGTAGCCTATCCCATCTCCAGCAGATCTTCCCAATCCAGGAATTGAACTAGCATCTCCTGCATTTGCAGGTGGATTCTTTACCAACTGAGCTATCAGGAAGCCTGCATACAGGAAAGAAGCAATTAAATTGGTGGCAGATAATTTGACTTTGGTTTCTCACAGTTGGGGTGGAAAGCTAATATAAACCATGTAGTAATAGATTAGCCTTGAGACATCTTTATGTCTTAATACAGACATAACGGTTATATAAAATGTTTCTAGATGTTTAGCTTAACACAGACATAGATGGTTATATAGAAATATTTTTAGATAATGTGTTTATATACTAGTTAGGAATCAACATACATATATTCTGGCTCTAGCAGCTGCCATAACAAAACAACAGACTGGGTAGCTTATACACAACAGACACATTTCTTACAGACCATGGAGCAGCGTTTGGTGATATCTGCTTCTTCAATGGCAGCATTTTCATTATAACCTCACATGGTGGAAGGAAGGGACAGAGGAGCTTTCTAAGCCACTTGCATAAGGACATTAATTCCATTCAAGAGGGTTCCACTATTGCGTTCTAAGCACCTTCCAAAAGCCTCACCTCCCAATACCATTATGGTGGGCATTAGGTTTCAACTTATGGATTTGGAGGGGCAGGCACAAACATTCAGTCCCTAATGGGTAATAGCAACTGAACTGGAGAGAACAAAACCAGGAGTTTGTTTCTGGGCACACCGCACGCAGTGGTCAGTCAGTATCTGTGGAGAATTGGTTCCAGGACCCCTGCAGATCCCCAAATCTGAGGAAGCTCAAGTCTCATATATAAGGTGATGTGGTATTTACATATAACATATGCATATTGTCCTATATACTTTAAATCATCTTTAGATTACTTATAGTACTGAATGCAATGTAAATGCTATGTAAACAGTTGCTAACATGTAGCAACATCAAGTTTTGCTTTTTAGAATCTTCTGGAATTTCTGTTTTAATGTTTTCAGATGCTAGGTTGGTTGACTCCCCAGATGCCAAACCTGAGCATACAGAAGACAAGCAGCTCTGCCGGTGGAAATGATTTCTCCTCACCACCATTTTTCGGAGCTCCCCCGGGAGGCTGTAGCATGGAATGAGCCAGCTTGCAACTGTTGCAGATATATCTCTTCAGTCCACTGTGAGCAAGGACTAAGTTCTTTTCTGTCCTATGAGTTAGTTTTAAGAAATGTGACCCTTCTCCCCACAAACCCAAGAGTTATAGGGCAAGAAACTGATGTGAGCTGATATAAGTAACATGAAAATCTCAATCCACAATGTGTATGTTATTTTTCTTGGGTCCAGATAAAAATGTATTACTTTCATATTATAATATACCCATCTGATCGTATGACCAAGTATTTCTAAGAGCAACTAAGTCATAATGGGACATTCCAGTCACTTAGTCAGTTGGCATCCCATAGTGAGGAGCTAACACTCTAAAAACCCTGGGACCAGTTGCATGCCAGGAGTACCATCCTCCAAGTGAAAAAGAGTCTTCAGGTATGAAGACATTACTGCTCCATTAGTCATAAGGGTTTTGTTTGAGAATTGCAACATCCTTACCCTTACCATGGTGTTACCTGTAATTCTTTTGTTAATGATCTTTCTCAAAAAGAAAATTCTTCCCATTTTTCTCTCAATGTTTGTTTGCTTTTGACTAATGCATTTTTAGACATCTATTTAAATAATTGTTTTTCTATCCTGTGTTCTTTACATATAGTAGGTTAGGATACAATTTGTAACTTTTTCTATTTATTCCTAAAATAAATCAAATTTACTCCTGGTTGATTACGCTATAGTTGATGTATTCAATTTGCTAATGTTTTTTTCTGTCTGTGTTCATTAGAAATACTGTTTATCTTTTTTTTTTTTTTTTTGCTATTATTCTGGCTTAATAAATGGAATGGGAAAGTCTGTTTTTATACTATTGTAATATGAGAAGAAATATTAATAACGTTGGTGATCTTTAACTTTGAGAACAATGGAGCTATCTGAGATAGATTTCTTAGTGAGAACTTTTAAAGTAATTATGTAAATTATTTCTTGATTAGATCATGATTATTCTGACTTTATTATCTGTCCTTTTGGATTTAATTTTGATAAATCTATTTTTCTAGGAACTCATCTATTTCACCTTGATTTTTAAATTATTGTCATACTGTTACTCCAAGATATCAAGGCTTTTTAATTTCTGAAAGATTTATAGTGGTGTCTTTTGTTTATAATTTCTTACATTGTTTGCTTTATCTTGTGTTTCCCATTTTATATCATTCTTCTATTAGGTATTTGCTTTCTACTTGTTTTAGGTTCTAATTTCTATTTCTTTGCTTTGATTTTTTTCCCTTTGCTCTTAAAAGCAATAAATCATTAATTTGACCTTTTTTTCTTCTCCAATATGAACTACATTTTTTTCCAGATTTAGTGATGCAGAAATTATATATATTTAAAGTGTGTGATTTGCTATTTTGATAATATGTATATTATGTAAGGATTACCACAATCAAGTTAATGGACATATCTATCACCATACATGGTTACCATCTTGTGTGTGTAAGAACACTTAATATTTACTCTCCAAGGACATAGAAGTCAACTCAAAATGGTAAAGATCTAAGTATAAGATCTGAAACTAAACTCATGGAATGAAACTTAGGGATGAAACCTTTTGAGGTTGATATGGGCAATTACTTTCTGGATGTGACTTTAAAATTAAAAGCATTAAAGAAAAATATGGGATTGTACCAAACTAAAAGCTCCCAAACAACAAAGGAAACAATAAACAGTAGGTAATATGATTTATGAAATGGGAGAAAAGACTTGCAAATCATATATTTAATAAGTGATTAATATTAAAATATATAAGGAGTTTAGTTCAACAACAAAAGAACTGGGCCAAAGAAAGTACTGGGCCAACAAAGTACTGGGCCAAGAGACAGAAGACATGCAAATGGGCAAGGAGTTCATAACATGTTTGACATGTCTAATTGTCGAGGAAATGCAACTCAAAATCACAAGGAGGTATTGCTTCACATCTGTCAGAACGGCTACTCTCAAAAAGACAAAAGATAGTAAGTGCTGGTGCTGCTGCTGCTAAGCCGCTTCGGTCGTGTCCGACTCTGTGCGACCCCGTAGATGGCAGCCCACCAGGCTCCCCGTCCCTGGGATTCTCCAGGCAAGAACACTGGAATGGGTGCCATTTCCTTCTCCAGTGCATGAAAGTGAAAAGTGAAAGTGAAGTTGCTCAGTCGTGTCCGACTCTTCGCAACCCCATGGACTGCAGCCCATCAGGCTCCTCCGTCCATGGGATTCTCCAGGCGAGAGTCCTGGAGTGGGGGCCATCGCCTGGTGAGGATGTGGCAACAAAGGAACCCCTGTACATTGTAGTGGTGTTGCATCTAGTAGACGCGACTGAGCAACTAAACACAGCCCAGCATCCATTGTAGGAGGAAATGTTACTCTGTACACTCACTGGGGCGAACAGTATGGAGGTTCTTGAAAAATTACAAGTAGGACCACCATATGATCCATAAATTCTGCCTGTGGGTCTATTTTCCAAAGGAAGTTAAACGAATATTTCCAACAGATCTGTACTTCCCCGCTCACAGCAGCATTATTCAGAGGGCGTGCATGCTAAGTCACTTCAGTTGTGTCCGACTCTGTGATCCCATGGACTGTGGTCCACCAGGCTCCTCTGTCCATGGGAGTCTCCAGGCAAAAATACTGGAGTGAGTTGCCATGCCCTCCTCCAGGGAATCTTCCTGGCCCAGGGATGGAACCACCATCTCTTATCTCTCCTGCACTGGCAGGTGGGCTCTTTACCACTAGCACCGCCTCACTTGTTGACTGATGAATGGGTAAAGTTCCGTGAAATATACTTTTAAAGCAAAGCTAGGTGAGGTGAAGTCATACAGTAGTGTCCGACTCTTTGCGACCCCATGGACGGTAACCCACTAGGCTTCTCTGTCCATGGGATTCTCCAGGCAAGAATACTGGAGTGGATTGCCATTTCCTTCTCCAGGGGATCTTCCCGACCCAGGGATCGAACCTGGGTCTCCCGCATTGGAGGCAGATGCTTTAATCTCTGAGCCACCAGGGAAGCTATTCAGCCTTCAAAAGGGAGATCCTGTCATTGTGACCATGTGGTCATTTGTGACCACGTGAATGAAACTGGAGGATGTTATGTTAAGCAAAACAAGCCAGGAACAAAAAAATTGAATACTGCATGATCTCACATATATTGTGGAATCTGCAAAGGTCAAATTCATAAAAGTAGAGAGAAGACTACTGGTTGCCAGAGGCTGAGAGGTGGGAAAAATGGAAAGATGTTGGTCTAAAGGTACTAAGGTCTGGAGATCTTAGGTACAGGATAGGGACTATAGATAATTATGCTGTATTGTAAACTTGAAATTTACTTTAGAAGCTATACATTTTAATATGTTTCAACAATTCCAATTTATTTTTGTCACATTTTCCTTTACGTATTTTCAAATAATGATTTTAGGCGAATATACATGATCCCAACTGATTTAGTTGCTCCTAAATTTTAAGAAATATTGTCATAACCATTTTAACTTCATTACCATCTGCCTACATTTGCATTACTGATTATTCTTTGTTGATGGCAACTCTGATGAAATTCTTCATCTTATCTGTTTCCTTAATTTACACATATTTTAATGTCCTTGTTTGATATCTCTAATCTCTGGGTCTGGGGATGAGTTTTTTGTTGTTGTTGTTGTTTATTTCTCAGTTTTAAAAATGTCCTTCTCATTATGTTTGGTGATTAAGTACCAGCATTATATATGAAAATTGTAAATACTCTAGATGGTGGCATCTTCCTATGGAGAAGATCACCCTCTCCTCTAGCAGGTGGTATAGCATTAAATCTCTTCAACCTGACACAAGGCTGGCTTAGAATTTGTGTAATGTATGCTTTACTTTTCATTCTTCATCACTCCCAAATCTGAGCAAAGAACTGAAATTTGATATAATAGCCTGAATTCAAAAATCATTAAAAGCAATTATCAACCCCATAGTTCTATACATTTACTACTGTTCTTATAGGTATTTGACAATATCAGCCTCCCAGTACCTTGCCTTGCCTCTTTCTGTTTTGCCCCAAGCAAACCTAAGCTAAAATTTCAGTAACTGCACTGACATCACACCACAGCCACCAAGCAACGTGGCCTTTCGCAGCTCGTTGAAGTATCTAGTCCAATGCCAACAGTTCATCCTAAGTCTGGGGAGATTTCAAGATAATAAGAGTAAAAAAAAAAAAGATAATAAGAGTGAGGCGGGGTGAAAAGAGGAAATTATATACAAGAAGCAAATTCAAAGTTATTTGAACTGAGCTGGCCCCAGTTTCCAAAGCAAATGCAGTTATTTCCCAGGTAAAGTGGGCACTCTTGCAGACAGACTATTTAAAACTATACCGTTCTTTATCTGCTAGCTCCAATCTGTTATCCTTCATTGTCCTACCGCCACTCAGCGGAGCATGAACACTTCACAATTCTGGGTTGTGATACTGACCCTTTCTGGACAACCAGTAACAATGTCTTGTCTGGTTCTGATGAGGACACGGTGGCTTCCACTTAGAAAATCTGAAACTACTGTGGTAAAATGGTTGGGACAGTTGGGAGAGGGAAATGGCTTTTGCTTGGAGCAAGAGGCTGATGCCCAGGGAGTCAAATGGGACTGATAATCTCTTCAGTTCAGTTCAGTTCAGTCACTCAGTCATGTCCAACTCTTTGCCACTCCATGAATCACAGCACACCAGGCCTCTCTCACCATCTCCTGGAGTTCACTCAGACTCACGTCCATTAAGTCAATGATGCCATCCAGCCATCTCATCCTCGGTCGTCCCCTTCTCCTCCTGCCCCCAATCCCTCCCAGCATCAGAGTCTTTTCCAATGAGTCAGGTCTTCTCATGAGGTGGCCAAAGTACTGGAGTTTCAGCTTTAGCATCATTCCTTCCAAAGAAATCCCAGGGCTGATCTCCTTCAGAATGGACTGGTTGGCTCTCCTTGCAGTCCAAGGGACTCCCAAGAGTCTTCTCCAACACCACAGTTCAAAAGCATCAATTCTTTGGCACTCAGCCTTCTTCACAGTCCAACTCTCACATCCATACATGACCACAGGAAAAACCATAGCCTTGACTAGACGGACCTTAGTCGGCAGAGTAATGTCTCTGCTTTTGAATATGCTGTCTAGGTTGGTCTAAACTGCACCTGGAGAGGGCATGGCAGAAAATACGTACTTGAATTCAGCAGTGCATCAGTGATGAGTGAATGGGCTCCTGTCCTGCCCAGACCACAACCTCCCACCTTTAAACTCACGCCGGCAGGTATGGCTTTAGCTCCTTCCTTCCTCTCTCTGTTTCACTTTCGCTGCTTTTCTCTCCCACCTTTTCCTTATCTAAGCCTTTTCTCCATGTTGATGGTTTATCTGTTTGGAGTATTTTCTCCCTTATTTCCTCATCACTGACTCTTCATATTATTGAGATCCCAGCGTGTATCATCTGAATGGCTTTCCCTATCATTTTTACTTAAAAACATTTTTCCCCTCCATTTGCCACCCTGACACTCTTACCCCTTTATTCGACTCTGCACTATTTTCTTTATAACATATGCCACTATTGGAAAGTTGATTGAGTTTTTGTGTTTTGATTCTGTATGTGTTTTAACTACTTATTATGTTTCTCCCCTACTACAATGCAATATGCACAATGGCAAGAATTGTGCCTTTTTTTAACTTCTCTATCTCCAGAGCCAAGAGAAGGACCCAAACAAACATATAAGGACAATAAAAGATGTGCCACTATATACAAATGAGATCTACAGAATCTAATTATTATCACTGAAATAGCTATGAGTCATATGCCACCAATAGAGATGATAATAAAATAATTTAAGATTGATTAGTAGATAGGTTAACTAAGTCAAAGAAAATGTTGAGTCTATTTGTCTAGGATGGGTTAAGTTGCAAACATGAATGAAAGCTAGCAATCAAGTAATAGTTAATTTTAATGTACCAATGTGGGTTAAGAAATCAAAACGTTTGTTATATAAAATTCTCCATTTTAGTGACTATACAAGAGTCTCAAGCAACCTCTACCCTAATTCACCTTTCCAGCCCAACTCTCTGGTTGATATGCAACTCAGCCAGGAAAAATTGTAACAACAGATTTTTGAGATGTTATCAAGTGTCATGATTGTATAATTATTTGCTAATAATTAAGGAAAACTTCAAATTAAATAGGTGAAATAAATGCATAAAGTCTTGGTGCTCATATTTAAATTTATCAATACTTTTATATGTTTATTACTTTTAGACAATTTTTTAATACAATTTTTCATGGAAATTTTTTATTCCATTTAAGAGTACATAAATAAGTAGCTGCCTTCGTCTTTGAGTTTGGTTGTAAGTAAAAGAATATTTTACTTTAAATTCACAAAACAGTTCCAGTTCACCATATTTAAGCTTGACTCATTAGAATCTATGAATCATTTAAGTGCTTGAAAGAGTTCATTTAGTTATTCAGACAATTTAAGGGCTTAGAAAGAACACAAATTATTAAAACTATAGTTGTTGATAACATGTAAACATGTAAAGTCAAAATAGTATAAAAGCCTTTTTAATAGTGACAATTAAATTATACTAAATCACTAGGGATATTCATATTTGTTAATTGAATTTAAATGTTCAATCTGTTTTTCATATATTGAATCAGCAAATTGAATATCAATTTTAAAATTAGGTTTCTACTAATGAGTTTCTCTGTTTACAAAGGCGAATCTCAAATACAGCAGAGCTCACTTTGAAAGTATATATTTATTTCTCAGGAAATATTTGTTCAATGAATAGAGAAGGAATACTCGGTATTTTAGTTCTTTTAGGATAGTTACTTTATTTAATCTACAGAAACATCCAACATCCACGTGCATTAAAAATAGATTTCAGAGGTTCCCTCATCTGGAGCTACTGATCTTGGTGGAGTCTAAAAATCTGTTTTTCATATGCATCTTTTCATTCTCACAGTGGGCAAATTTGTGATGCACTGTCCTATAAGAAGTGAAATCTCACTCAGTCATGTCCAACTCTTTGCAACCCCATGGACTGTAGCCTACCAGGTTCCTCCGTCCACCATTGGGTTTTCCAGGCAAGGACACTGGAGTGGGTTGCTATTTTCTGCTCCTTCACTGTTCTATGGCTTGCTCCTAATTTGCTTCCTAGTCAGGAGACCAGGATTTGATCCCTGGTCAAGAAGATCCCTTGGAGAAGAAAATGGCAGTCCACTCCAGTATTCTTTCCTAGAGAATTCCGCGGACAGAGGAGCCTCACTGGCTACACTCCACGGGGGTCACAAAATGTTGGACAAGACTAATACTTTCATTTGTTGTTGTTCTAAGGTGTGCTTCTAATTTGCTTCCTAGCCAATTTAGGTCTGAAGTCGTTTGACTAAGTTTCATGTCCTATGCCACCAACTTCAAGACACAAACTATTTCTGTACACAGGCATATATCAATGCTATTTGATACTCTGCCTTGCTAGCTGGGATTTTGTAGTTGCCTCCAGATCATACCTACTCTGATTATCTATCCAGCTAAATGTTTGGTGATATGTTTTGATCCATCAACAGGCTCCTTACTAAGTTCACTTCATATTACTTCTTTTGAATTTATGACAGTCTATTGGTTTCAGAAATAGGCATGAAAATAGTAGTTAGGATTGTAACTCACAGCAGAGCTTGACTACTTTTATGTTCCTTTCAAAGAAGCAGCTCAGTTATTATAAGTGTTTATGTGAAGACTACATTAAGGGTCTGGAGTGACACTTTCTCTTTTTGACACTATCATAAAAATTCCATTTTTGCTATTTATAATAAAATCAAATACTTCATTCAATTGAAAATACAGAAAATAACCGCCCAGTTTGATGTATTCCTAGGATATCTTATTCGAACATTGATAATCTATTCTATAATTCACAGATCCTCCTTTTGCTATGAAATGATACTCTTTTTTCTGGGTAAAATCACAGGTAAACATGCTTATTCAATAATCACCAGCCAAAGAGATTATTCAGACAATGGCAGATTGGTTTCTAAAGTTATTGAAAGCTACCCCATTCTCAACTGTCACTCTATAATCAAAAAACTGCATCTGAATCAGAACTGTGATTATTGAAGACTATTTTTTACATCCTATGGTCTGCCAGCCAAATAACTTGGGCTGAGTTGAATTTTTAAATCTACTGGCTTTTTCTAAAAAATTAAATGCAAAACCCCATCTTTTAAGATGAATGGGTTATTTAGTATACAGTGGATAAATAAAAGTTTGCTTTCCGTTAAGTCACATCTACAGAGGCAATGTCAAGTCCCTATGTTCCAAGTCAACATAAATTAAATTTACTCACACATTTATTCTTATTTTCACTTTGTTTTCCATAAATAAAAAGCAGAGTTTAGTCATTTTTATATAAAAATAACTTTTGTTATTCATGTCATCTCCTAATTGAAGACAGAAAGATCAAGAAAGCAGTGCCTTGTAGGATTACTGTAGCTGCAGATAAGCAGCACAGTAATTGCCCAGCATGCGCTAACACACAGTTCAGCTTATCCAGGCACACTCGGGCATCAAGAAAGCAAGCAAAGAGGAAGAAGATAATCAGTGGTAATCATTTCTGTAATTTTTTTCCTTTCCCTTCAAATGCCATTGTCATCTCACTTAGGGGAGAAAAACAAAAAGCAATTTAGAAAGTTATCAAAATAAAAAGGAGAAAAGTGCTATTTAGAGACAAGAAATATCCATGTGAGTTTAAGGGAAGGTTTGCTTTCTTCCACATTGAATTAGTACACTTTCTGAACAAGAAAGGAAAGCAGCATATTGTTATAATGATAGTGGCCACCACACAAAAGTTTTGTACAATGGATAATGTTATATGTATCAGCAGGAGATAAACAGCAAACAGGATTAGAGGTTATAGTAAATGACAGTCTGGTCTACAGAATTTTAGATTCTTTGTGACCCATGGACTGCAGCACGCCAGGCCTCCCTGTCCATCACCAACTCCCAGAGTTTACCCAAACTCACGTCCATTGAGTCAGTGATGCCATCCAACCATCTCATTCTTTGTTGTTCCCTTCTCCTTTCACCTTCAATCTTACCCAGCATCAGGGTCTTTTCCAGTCAGTCAGCTCTTCGCATCAGGTGGCCTAAGTACTGGAATTTCAGCTTCTACATCAGTCCTTCCAATCAACACTCAGGACTGATCTCCTTTAGGATGGACTGGTTGGATCTCCTTGCAGTCCAAGGGACTCTCAAGAGTCTTCTCCAACACCACCGTTCAAAAGCAGCAGTTCATTTGTATATATATGTATATTTTCAGGCATGTGCTCAATTTGAATAAATACATACATTCAAGTTAAAACTGACAGCCTAATCAAGATATCTTAAACATATATTCAAATTGCAAAATTTGATTTTGTAATATCCTTATGTTTCCTAAACATAATAAGGTGAGTTCAAACTTTGCTACTTGGATTTCATCTTAATTTTGAGTTAAATAGAATTGTCTTAGCTAAAATATTTGAGGAAAAGGTGATTATTTTGTGCAGTTTTTAGTTTTATGTTTTTTGCTTGTAATTAATGATAAACATCAGATCTTATAACATTTAGATTTAGGAAGAGTATCAAACCATGTGAAACTCGCTCAGTTGTGTCTGACTCTTTGCAACCCAAGGGACCGTAGCCCACCATGCTCCTCCATCTGTGGGATTCTCCAGGGAAGATTACTGGAGTGGGTTGCCATTTCTTTCTCCAGGAGATCTTCCCAACCCAGGGATGGAACCCAGATCTCCTTTATTGTAGGCAGATGCTTCACCATCTGAGCCACCAAGGAAGCTTAACATTTCTTTTATGGTGATAAACTTAGAATCACATTGCTGTCATCATTTTTCTTTTTTCTAATTTCTACTTTAATGGCAGGAGGCATGGAGGCAGACAGCAGCACATCCAAAGAAATTCTGATTTTTAGCCATAATCTTGGTATTTAGATCTCATTTTCTGCCTTTTCTTTAATTTACCAAGTTATTTGACTCCTCAGATCAGAATCATAGTAAAGTCTATCATTCTAGATTATGTTCTGTGTTCAAATTTTCCAGATACCCTGGTCATATACAGTTACCTCCATGCCTAAATGGTTGAACAGCTCTCTAAAGGGGCTTTCCAAGTGGTAAGGAATCCACGTGCCAATGTAGGAGATATAGGAGATGTGGGTTAGGTCACTGGGTCGGGAAGATTTCCTGGAGGAGGGCAGGGCAACCCACTCCAGTGTTCTTGCCTGGAGAAGCCTCATTGACAGAGATGCCTGGGGGCTACCATCCACAGGGTTTCACAGAGTCAGACACGACTGAAGTGACAGGACACATGCAAAGGGATAGCACCTTTCTCCTTTTTGCAAACATTTTCATGATTGATCACCAGTCAGCATGTTTACCTCTTAGATATTATGACACACTCAGAGTTCTCAGCAAAGTATGAGCCAGTCAGACAGGAATCTCTTTTACTCTCTTAACATTATCACATGTGGTCTATTCTCTCTTTCTGTAGGTGAAAGTCTGCAGATAAGAGTCTGTAATTTTCTTCCTTAAAGCTATAAGAGTGCCGATGTTTTGAACGTTCCATTAGTTTTGTCCAAAGTACATATGATGTTTCCTTATATCCCCTTCCTACTATTGAAGTGAGAATACCAGTCTTCTGCCTTTATAAGTATCTGTTTCTGTCTCTTACATCTTGTACATTCAGTGCCCCCATCACACAGCAGTCCACTGCCAATCCAGGCCTCCAAATGGAACCTTTTGGAGGAGATTGCCATCACCTCCACAATAGTTTTGGCCCCAGTTAAATAAGAGGGAGGGAACACAGCCCCACCCATCAACAGAAAATTGGATTAAAGATTTATTGAACTTGGCTCTGCCTATCAGAACAAGACCCAATTTAACCCAGAGTCAGTCTCTCCCATCAGGAAGCTTCCATAAGCCTCCCATTCTTCTCCATCAAAGGGCAGACAGACTGAAAATCACAGTCACAGAAAACTAGCCAATCTGATCATATGGACCATATCCTTGTCTAACTCAATGAAACTATGAGCCATGCTGGGTAGGGCCACCCAAGATGGACAGGTCATGGTGGAGAGTTCTGACAAAACGTGGTCCACTGGAGAATGGAATGGCAAGGCACTTCAGTATTCTTGCCTTGAGAACCACATGAACAGTATGAAAAGGCAAAAATGATAGGATACTGAAAGAGGAAATCCCCAGGTCAGTAGGCGCCCAGTGTGCTACAGGAGATCAGTGGAGAAATACCTCCAGAAAGAATGAAGACACAGAGCCAAAGCAAAACAACACCCAGCTGTGGATGTGACTGGTGATGGAAGTAAAGTCCAATGCTATAAAGAGCAATATTGCATAGGAACCTGGAATGTTAGGTCCATGAATCAAGGCAAATTGGAGGTGGTAAAATAGGGGATGGCAAGAGTGAACATCGACATTTTAGGAATCTGCAAACTAAAATACACTAGAATGGGTGAATTTATCTCAGGTGACCATTATATCTACTACTGTGGGCAGGAATCCCTTAGAAGAAATGGAGTAACCATCATGGTCAACAAAAGAGTCCAAAATGCAATACAATCTCGAAAATGACAGAATAATCTCTGTTCCTTTCCAAAGCAAATGATTCAATGACAGTAATCCATTCAATGACAGTAATCCATGTCTATGCCCCAACCAGTAATGCTGAAGTTGAATGGTTCTATAAAGACCTACAAGACCTTTTAGAAATAACATCAAAAAAGATGTCCCTATCTTTATAGGGGACTAGAATGCAAAAGTAGGGAGTCAAGAAATACCTGGAGTAACAGGCAAATTTGGCCCTGGAGTACAGAATGAAACAAGGCAAAGGCTAATAGAGTTTTGCCAAGAGAACACACTGGTCATAGCAAACACCTGCATCCAACAGCAAAAGAGAGGACTCTACACATGGACATCACCAGACAGTCAATATCAAAATCAGATTGGTTATATTCTCTGCAGCCAAACATGGAGAAGTTCTATACAGTCAGCAAAAAGAAGATTGGGAGCTGACTGTGGTACAGACCATGAACTCCTTATTGCCAAATTCAGATTTAAATTGAATAAAGTAGGAAAACCAGTAAACCATTCAGGTATGGCATACATCAAATACCTTATGATTATGCAGTGGAAGTGACAAATAGATTCAAGGGATTAGATCTGATAGACAGAGTGCCTGAAGAACTATGGACAGAGGTTTATGTCATTGTACAGGAGGCACAGATCAAGAAAATCCCCAAGAAAAAGAAATGCAAAAGTCAAAATGGTTGTCTGAGGAAACCCTGAAAGTAGCTCTGAACAGAAGAGAAGTGAAAGGCAAAGGAGAAAAGGAAAGATATTCCCACTTGAATGTAGAGTTCCAAAGAATAGCAAGGAGAGATAACAAAGTCTTCCTCAGTAATCAAAGCAAAGAAATAGAGGAAAACAATAGAATGGGAAAGTCTAGAGATCTCTTCAAAAACATAAGAGATAGCAAGGGAATATTTCATGCAAAGATGGGCACAATAGAGGACATAAATACTATGAACCCAACAAAAGCAGAAGATATTAAGAAGAGGTGGCAAAAGTACACAGAGAACTATACAAAAAGATCTTTGTGACCCAGATAATCACGATGGTATGATCACTCACCTAACCCAGACATCCTGGCATGCAAAATCAAGTGGGCCTTAGGAAGCATCACTATAAACAAAGCTAGTGGAGGTGATGGAATTCCAGGTGAGCTATTTCAAATCCTAAAAGATGATGCTGTGAAAGTGCTGCACTCAATATGCTAGCAAATTTGGAAAGATCAGCAGTGGCCACAGGAATGAAAAAGGTTAGTTTTCATTCCAATCCCAAAGACAGGCAATACCAAAGAATGCTCAAACTACCACACAGTTGCGCTTTTCTCACATGCTAGTAAAGAAATGCTCAAAATTCTCCAAGCCAGGCTTCAACAGTACATGAACTGTGAACTTCCAGATGTTCAAGCTGGATTTTAAAAAGGCAGAGGAACCAGAGATCAAATTACCAACATCTGTTGGATCATCAAAAAAGCGGAGAGTTCCAGAAAAACATTTAGTTCTACTTTATTCATTATGCCAAAGCCTATGACTGCGTGGACCACAAAAAACTGTGGAAGATTCTTCAAGAGATGGGAATACCAGACCACCTGACTTGCCTCTTGAGAAATCTGTATGCAGGTCAGGAAGCAACAGTTAGAATTGGGCATGGAACAACAGAATGTTTTCAAATAGAAAAAGTAGTATGTCAAGTCTTTACATTGTTATCTTCTTTTTATATGCAGAATACATCATGAGAAACGTTGGGCTGGATGAAGCACAAGCTGGAATCAAGATTGCCGGGAGAAATATCAATAACCTCAGATATGCGGATGACACCGCCCTTAAGGCAGAAAGTGAAGAATAACTAAAGAGCTTCTTGATGAAAGTGAAAGAGGAGAGTGAGAAAATTAGCTTAAAGCTCAACATTCAGAAAATGAAGATCATGGCATCTGGTCCCGTCACTTCATGGGAAATAGATGGGGAAACAGTGGAAACAATGGCAGACTTTATTTTCTTTGGCTCCAAAATTACTGCAGACGGTGGTTGTGGCCATGAAATTAAAAGACGCTTACACCCTGGAAGAAAATTTATGACCAACCTAGACTGCACATTCAAAGGCAGAGAATTACTTTGCAAACAAAAGTCCATCCAGTCAAGGCTCTGGTTTTTCCAGTAGTCATGTATGGATGTGAGATTTAGACTATAAAGAAAACTGAGCAGCAAAGTGTTGATGCTTTTGAACTGTGGTATTGGAGAAGACTATTGAGAGTCTCTTGGACTGCAAGGAGATCCAACCAGTCCATACTAAAGGAGATCAGTCCTGAATATTCATTGGAAGACTGATGTTGAAGCTGAAACTCCAATACTTTGGCCACCTGATGGGAAGAACTGACTCCTTGAAAAGACCCTGATGCTGGGAAAGATTGAAGGCTGGAGGAGAAGGTGACGACAGAGGATGAGATGGTTCAATGGCATCACCGACTCTATGGACATGAGTTTGAGTAATCTCCAGGAGTTGGTGATGGACAGGGAAGCCTGGCATGCTGCAGTCCATGGGGATGCAAAGATTGGGACACAAGTGAGTGATTAAACTGGACTGAATTGAACATCTTGTACTTATAAGCCTGGATTCCTTGGAGATATAAGTTTTATTTTATTTAAAAATATTCTAGATTATTTTTAGATAAAAGTTGCTAAGGCAGTAATATAAACCCACATGCCCCATGTACCCCACATCCAGTTTCTCCCACTACTACCATGAAATTTAAAGATGCTTGTTCCTTGGAAGAAAAGGTATGACAAACCTAGACAGTGTATTAAAAAGCACAGACATTATTTTGTGAACAAAGGCTTGTCTAGCCAAAGCTATCGTTTTTCCAGTAGTCATGTATGGATGTGAGAGTTGGGCCATAATGAAGGCTGAACACTGAAGAAGAAATGCATTTTACTATGGTGTTGGAGAAGACTCTTGAGAGTCTCTTTGACTACGAGGAGATTCAACTAGTCCACCCTAAATGAAATCAGTGTTGAATATTCATTGGAAGGACTGATGCTTAAGCTGAAACTCCAATACTTTGGCCACCTGATGCAAAGGGATGACTTATTGACAAAGATCTTGAGAAAGATTGAAGGCAGGAGGAGAAGGGGATGACAGAGGATAAAATGGTTGAATGGCATCACTGACTCAATGGACAAGTGTTTGAGGAAACTCCAGGACATGGTGATGGACAGGGAAGCCTGGCATACTGCAGTCTGTGAGGTCACAAAGAGTTTGAAATGACTCAGAGATTGAACAAAAACAACTACTATGTTATATTTGTCACAATTAGTAAATATTGAGATGTTAACAACAGTTCATAATATCCAGATTTATTTGCTTTGTTGTCCTTTTTCTGTTCCAAAATCCTATCCAGAGATAATTTACTCCTCCTTTGGTTTTTAGTGACCTTGACAATTTTGCAACATACTTTTCAGTTAATTTTAATGTTCTTTAATTGGGACTTATCTCATATTCTTATAGCCAAATGAGCAAATTTAATACCCAAAACAATGTCATGCTGTTATTATGCACCCTTGTTATGATGTGAGAATGACGTTTTACCTTTGGGTTCTTCCCATAAAATGTCATTCTCACATCACAGCAAGGGTGCATAATAACAGCATGACATTGTTTTGGGTATTAATTTTGCTCATTTTGCTGAGGTAGTATCTGTTAGGATTCTCCATTGTAAGTTATTCTCAGTTTTTGTGTGTGTGTTTGTTTTTTGTTTTGTTTTTTTTTAATACTGTACTCTTTGGAAAGAAGTGATTCTGTGCAGCTCACTAAAAATCTGAGAATGTATGCTCTATCTCTTTGAAGGACAGTGGAGATTACACAACGCAGTTCTAAATAACAGACAGGTCAAAAGAAATCTCAAGAGAAGTTAAGAAATACTTTGTACTAAATAAAAGGTAAAATACAACTTATTAAAATACATCAAAAAACAGTGCTTAGAGGGAAGTATATAGCATTGTATACATATATTAAAAAAAAGAGGAAAGAATTAAACTCTAGTCAAAATTTCCATGTCAGAGAATTAGAAGAAGCAAACTAAATCCCAAGTAGTTAGATGAAAAAAAAAAAAATTAGAACAGAAATGAAAGCAAATAAAAATATTTAAAAATGAAATTGAGATCAGGAGAAAAAAAAAGAGAGAGAGAGAGAGAGAAATCAATGAAACCAAAAGCTGCTTAAGGAAAAAAAAAAAGATTAATAAGATTGTTAAGCCTTAGTAAGAAAGTTAAAGTGAAGTCGCTCAGTCGTGTCCAACTGTTTGCAACCCCGTGGACTGTAGCCCACCAGGCTCCTCTGTCCATGGGATTCTCCAGGAAAGAATAATAAGGCTAACCAAAAAAAAGAAAAAAGACAAAAAGGTCACAAATTATTAATATAAGAAATGAAAGGAGGGCCATCACTACAGATCCTGTGGTCATTCAGTTCAGTTCAGTTCAATCCAGTCGCTCAGTCGTGTCCGACTCTTTCGACCCCATGAATCGCAGCACGCCAGGCCTCCCTGTCCATCACCAACTCCCAGAGTTCACTCAGACTCATGTCCATCGAGTCAATGATGTCACCCAGCCATCTCATCCTCGGTTGTCCCCTTCTCCTCCTGCCCTCAATCCCTCCCAGCATCAGAGTGTTTTCCAATGAGTCAACTCTTCACATGAGGTGGCCAAAGACTGGAGTTTCAGCTTCAGCATCATTCCTTCCAAAGACAGGCCAGGGCTGATCTCCTTTAGAATGGACTAGTTGGATGTCCTTGCAGTCCAAAGGACTCTCAAGAGTCTTCTCCAACACCACAGTTCAAAAGCATCAATTCTTCGGCACTCAGCCTTCTTCACAGTCCAACTCTCACATCCATACATGACCACAGGAAAAACCATAGCCTTGACTAGACGGACCTTTGTTGGCAAAGTAATGTCTCTGCTATTCAATATGCTATCTAGGTTGGCCATAACTTTCTTCCAAGGCATCTTTTAATTTCATGGCTGCAGTCACCATCTGCACTGGAGATGGTGGAGCCCCCAAAAATAAAGTCTGACACTTTTTCCACTGTTTCCCCATCTATTTTCCATGAAGTGATGGGACTGGACGCCATGATCTTCGTTTTCTGAATGTTGAGCTTTAAGCCAACCTTTTCACTCTCCTCTTTCAATTTAATCAGGAGGTTTTTAGTTCCTCCTCACTTTCTGCCATAAGGGTGGTGTTATCTGCATATCTGAGGCTATTGATATTTCTCCTGGCAATCTTGATTCCAGCTTGTGCTTTTTCCAGTCCAGCGTTCCTCATGATATACTCTGCATATAAGTTAAATAAACAGGGTGACGATATATAGCCTGTGGTCATTAAAAGGACAATAAAGGAATACTACAAACAATTCTATGTCCACAGTTTTCAGAACCTAGATGAAATGAACAAATACCTTGAAAGTCAAAAAGTGCCAAAACTCACACAAGAAGAAATAGACAATTTGAATAGGCCTATATCTATTGAACAAATTGGATAACTTTGGACATAGTGATGACTCTTTAGATACAGCAACAAGGGCACAGTGTATGAAAGAATCCATAAACTGAAAGAAAATATCTGCAAAAGACACATTTGATAAATGACTTTTATCAAAATATACAAAGAATCCTTAAAATTTTTAAATTCAACAATAAGAAAAAATTTTAAATCGGACTAAAAATTGAATCATTTGCAAATGACTCAAAAACTGAAAAGATACCTCACTGAAAAAGATATATAGATGGCAAATAAACATATGAAAAGATGCTAAGCATTGTATGTCAAAGAAATGCAAGTTAAAGTAACGATAAGATAAGTGGGTTTCCATGATGGCTCAGCAGCAAAGAATTTGCCCCTAATGCAGGAAACAGAGGAGGCTTGGTTTCAGTCTTTGGGTCAACAAGGTCCCCTGGAGGAGGAAATGGAAACCCACTTCAGTATCTTTGCCTGAAAAATCCCATGGACAGAGTCTGGTGGGCTGCAGTCCATGGAGTCACGAAGAGTCGGACATGACTGAGTGAGTAGGCATGGGGGAAACAATGGAAATAGTCACAGACTTTATTTTCATGGGCTGCAGATTGTGACTGTAGCCATGAAATTAAAAGATGCCTGCTTCTTGAAAGAAAAGCTATAACAAGCCTAGACAGTATATTAAAAAGCAGAGAGGTTACTTCACCAACAAAGATTCATATAGTCAAAGCTATGATTTTGTTTTTTCCCATAGTTATGTATGGATGTGAGAGATGGACCATAAAGAAGGCTGAGCACAAAAGAATTGATGCTTTTGAACTGTGGTGTTGGAGAAGACTCTTGAGAGTCTTTGGACAGCAAGGAAGTCCATACTAAAGGAAATCAGTCCTTTATATTCATTGGAAGGACTGATGCTGAACCTGAAGCTCCAACACTTTAGCCACCTGATGTGATGAGATGACTCATTAGAAAACACCCTGATGCTGGGAAAGATTGAAGGCAGGAGGAGAAGGGGATGACAGAGAATGAGATGGTTGTATAACATCATCAATTCAAAGGACATGAGTTTGAGCAAGCTCCAGGAGATGGTGAAGGACATGGAAGCCTGGTGTGCTGTAGTCCATGGGGTCCCATAGAGTTGGACATGACTGAGTGACTGAAAAACAGCAACTAAGATATACACTAATCAAATGGCCAAAATCCAGAACACTGACTTTAAATGCTAGCAAGGATGTGGCAAGCTTATGGAGTAATAGGAACTCTCATTCATTGCTGATGGGAATAAAAAGGTGCATTCACTTTGGAAGACAATTTGGCGGTCTTCATCTTAAATCTGGGTTTCTCTGGTAGCTCAGATGTTTAAAAAAATCCACCTGCAATGCAGGAGACCTGAGTTCAATTCCTGGGTTAGGAAGATCCCCCAGAGAAGGGTATAGCAACCAATTCCAGTATTCTTGCCTGGAGAATCCCCATGGACAGAGGTGCCTGGAGGGCTACATTCCATGGAGTCACAGAGTCGAACGTGACTTAGCATGATCATAAATCTAAATGTACTCATCTTGTAATCCAGCAATCATGCTTCGTGGTATTTATCAAAATAGTTGAAAACGTATGTCCAGATAAAAACTGCACATGGATGTACAGATTTATATGTGATTGCCAAAACCTGGAAGTAAAGAAGATATTCTTTAGTAGATGAGTGGATAAACAAACTGAAGTCCATCCAGACAGTGGAATAGTATTCATTGCTAAAAATATTGTTCATGGGGTCACAAGAGTCAGGCATGACTTAGTGACTGAACAACAAAACGGCATGACGTATGAAGCCACAGAAAGACAGGGAGGGAGCCTAAAAGCATATTGCTAAGAATCCAGTCTGAAAAAACTAGATACTATGTGATTTCAACTATATGACATTCTAGAAAAGGCAAAATTATGGAGCTAGTGAAATATCAATAGGGTGGGAAAGAACAGTTTATAGTGGAGAGGATTTTTAGGGCATTAAAATGCCCAGTATGATACTATTAAGATGGATATGTGTTATATATTTGTCCAAATCCATAGAATATACAACACCAAGCGTGAGCCCTAACTTAAGTTTTGGACAATTATGACATATTGGTGTATGTTTACCAATTAAAATAAATGTGAGGCTTCCCTGGTGGCTCAGATGTTAAAGAGTCTGCCTGCAATGTGGGGGACCTGAGTTCAGTCCCTGGGTTGGGAAGATCCCCTGGATGAGGGCAGGGCAACTCTCTCCAGTATTCTTGCCTGGAGAATCCCCACAGACAGAGGAGCCTGGCGGGCCACAGTCCATGGGGTCACAAAGAGTCGGGCACGACTGGGCAACTCAGCACACACACATGGTTGTGGCAGGGATACCGATAATGAAGGCAGCTATCCATGTGAATGGGCAGGGTTGTATGCGAAAGCCACATACCTTCTTCTCCATTTTGCTGTGAACCTGACAACTTCATTTTTTAAGCCTTAAGATATCTCTTTGGCTCTTTAAACTCTGAGACTTTCTATTTTCTCATTTGTTTCAAATGTCTTTGTAATTGTTGTTGCAGCATTTTGTGGCAGCTATTTAAAACCCTGATAATTCTAATATCTGTATCACTCAATTTTGGCCTCTGTTGATTTTCTTTTCATTCAACTTCCAATTTTCCTATTTTTGACAGTGGGGGCAGGGAAGGAAAGTGAAAGTAAAATGAAGTCGCTCAGTTGTGTCCAACTCTGCGACCCGGGGGACTGAAGCCTACCAGGCTCCTCTGTCCATGGGATTTTCCAGGCAATAGTACTGGAGTGGATTGCCATTTCCTTCTCCAGGGGATCTTCCTGACCCAGGGATCGAACCCAGGTTTCCCACATTATAGACAGAAGCTTTACCGTCTGAGCCACTAGGGAAGTCCCAGGGGAAAGGAAAGTGAAGTCGCTCAGCCAGGGGAAAGGAACTGGACTGAAATTACTTCCTACCAAGTAGAAGTAAGTCCAGGTTTTCCATTAAGCCTCTGTTGCCACCTAGTGGGGAGATTCTCCTAGATTTTCAGGGGAGGGGTGGGAATCACGGTTCCCCAATAAGACCTCCACGTTTACTGCATTGGCTGAGAAGGCAGCTCCTCCTTGGCCTTTGGGGATGGTCTCCTATGATAAGGCCAAGTACTGACTCCCCTAGATCTCTTCTGACACTTTCTCAACAAAGAGGATAGGAAGTTTTTCTTTCTTCTTCTTTTTTTTTTAAATCTCTATGTAGGGGTTTGAAATTCAGGCTCCCTGTGTGGGGCCAGTGAGTTAAGCTCAGCCGTGCTTGGCAGTGATGAAAAGCCCCTGGTTCCATACCAGGCCTTGTTAGATACCATATCAGCAAGGATCTGTGTGGGATCAGGTATCCTCATTACAACCTGATGCCCTTGGGAAATCTGGGCAGCTGTAATGGTAGAGGTTGGACAGCTTGTTTTCTGTGTTTTTTCTTTCTTTCTTTTTTTTTTTTCTTTTCTGTGGAGCGTCCATTGCCTAAATGATTTTTATATTGCTAGCTCTGCCTCTGGAGCTTGTTGTTTTAAACAGAGCAATTTTTGAGTTCTTTGAGGTTTTGAGGGGTTCTATGATTGTAAAGACTTTCACTTACCAGACTCAAGTTAACATTTTAACATATAAAAAAATAAATCATAATCTAAAATATGGGACATTTTAAAGAGAAATTGTGCTTTACTGACTGCAGACGTTTCATAGTAGATGAGAATAACATATTTATAGTAGCCACATTACTAGCTAAATTCAATGTCACTTATGAATTACTGGTGGAGTAGGAAATGGCAACTCACTCATATTCTTCTCTGGAAAATTCCACGGAAGAAGAGCCTGGCAGGCTACAGTCCATGGGGCTGCAAAAGAGTCCTACGCTACAGAGCAACTGAGTATCATGCATGGATGAATTACTAGAAAGTGAGGTGACATAAGAAAAACTTGAAATTTCACAGCCCTGTATGACCATGAGACAAAATAGTCACTTTCTAATGATAATCATTCTCTGAATGAATCCTTAAATGGTGGAAATATTACTTTTTTACTTTTGTTCAAAATATAAAGAAAGTAATCAGATAAGGCAAAGGTGAAATTTTGAAAGGAAATAACTGAGTAATGATAAGTAAATAAGTGAGTTTTACATGTCCGTATATTAAGGATATATATACATGTATGAATATACATATATATTCATACACGCAAACACACATGCGATTTTAGAATCACAGAAACTTTTACCATAAGTTTGAAAATTTCTTTGTAATGTTGCTTTTGATTAAAGAAAAATAGCAATGGTTTCACTTCTAGAAGAAAAATTAGTTCTTTAATAAATCAGAACTTAATTTCAATGAAAATGATTTCTCCATACATTTATAATTTGATGACATTGGAAATATTTTCCAAAATTCAACTCCAGTGTTTAGCATTGAAATTGCACACACAAAAACACATACACACATATAGAATTTGTATGTGAACATATTTTGCTAACAAAAATAAAAACACATTTGATCAATAACAAATATCCTTTCAGATGGTTTCAACTAATGGAAAGAAACACAATAATTACTTGTATTTAAAGGAATATGATGAACTGGAAACCTCAAGTTATATGCATGATGATTTTATGGAAGGAGAACCTTAGGCACATCATGGTTTAGAATTTTGATAGAGTTCATATTAAGTTAAATGTAAAAGTATATCTCTAGAGATATTGTACAGGAGTCAGTGATCAAAACCATCCCAAAGAAAAAGAAATGCAACAAGGCAAAGTGGTTGTCTGAGGAGACCATATAAATAGCTGAGGAAAGAAGGGAAGTGAAAGCCAAAGGAGAAAGGGAAAGATATACCCAACTGAGTGCAGAGTTCCAAAGAATAGCAAGGAGAGATAAGAAGGCCTTCTTCAATGAAAAATGCAAAGGAATAAAGGGAAATAATAGAATGGGAATACTTAGAGATCTCTTCAAGAAAATTAGAGATACCAAGGGAACATTTCATGCAAAGATGGGCTCAATAAAGGACAGAACTGGCAAAGACCTAACAGAAGCAGAAGAGATTAAAAGAGGTGGCAAGAATACACAGAAGAACTGTACAGAAAAGGTCTTAAGGACCCAGTTGACCACAATGGCCTGGTCGCTCTGCTAAGTCAAACGTCCTAGAGTGTGAAGTCAAGCTGGCCTTAGGAAACACTACTAGAACAAAGCTAGTGGAGATGACAGAATTCCAGCTGAGCTATTTCAAATCTTAAAAGATGATGCTGTGAAAGTGGTACACTTAATATGTCAGCAAATTTAGAAAACTCAGCAGTGGCCAGAGGACTGGAAAAGGTCAGTTTTCATTCCAGTCTCAAAGAAGATCAATGTCAAAGAATGTTCAAGTTACCATGCAAGTGTGCTCATTTCACATCCTAGCCAGGCAACGCTCAAAATCCTTCAAGCTAGGCTTCTCAAGTTTAGTTCTCTGAACTGAGTACTTCCAAATGTACAAGCTGGTTTCAAAGAGGCAGAGGAACCAGAGATCAAATTGCCAACATGTGTTGGATCACAGAAAAAGCAAGAGAATCCAGCAAAACATCTACCTCTGCTTCATTGACTATGTAAAACCCTTTGACTTTTGGATCACAACAAACTGTGGAAAGTTGTTAAAGAGACGGGAATACCAGACCACCGTACTTGTCTCCCTGAGAAACCTGTATGCAGGTTAAGAAGCAACAGTTAGAAACAGACATGGAAAAACAAACTGGTTCAAAATTAGGAAAGGAGTATGACAAGGCTGTATATTGTCACCCTGTTTATTTAACTGGGCTGGATGAATCACAACCTGAAATCAAAATTGCCAGAAGAAAACCCACTCCAGTATTCTTGCCTGGAGAATCCTATGGATGGAGTAGCTTGGTAGGCTACAGTCCACAGGGTCACAAAGAGTCGGACATGACTGAGTGACTTCACTCACTTACTCAGATATGCAATGATACTCTAATGGCTGAGAGCCATGAGAAAGTAAAGAGTCTCTTGATGAAAGTGAAAGAGGAGAGTGAAAAAGCTGGCTGAAACTCAGCATTCAAAAACTAAGGTCATGGCATCTGGTCCCATCACTTCATGACAAATAGAAGAGGGAAAAGTGAAAACAGTGACAGATTTTCTTGGGCTCTGAAATCACTGTGGATGATGACTGCAGCCATGATATTAAAAGATGCTTGCTCCTTGGAAGACAAGCTACAACAAACCTAGAAGACATATTAAAAATCACAGACATTACTTTGCTGACAAAGGTCCATATTGTCAATGCTCTGTTTTTTCCAGTAGTCATGTACATTTGAGAGAGTTGGATCACAAAGAAAGCTGAGTGCCAAAAAACTGATGCCTTTGAATTGTGATCTTGGAGAAGACTCTTGAGAGTCCCTTGGCAGCAAGGAGATCAAACTAGTCAAACCTAAAGGAAATCAACACTGTATATTCATTGGAAGGTCTGTTGCTAAAGCTGAAACTCCAACACTTTGGCCACCTCATATGAAGAGTCAACTCACGTCAAGACATCCTGATGCTGGGAAAGATTGAAGGCAAAAAGAGAAAGGGATGGTGGAGGATGAGATGGTTGGATGGCCTCACCAACTTAATGGACATGAATTTGAGCCAATGCTGTGTGGGACAGGCTTTTGCAGGTACAGGGCACATATGTGCATATGGATTCAGGGAGGACACCAGCTGCTCCATCAACTACAATGTGAAAGGTCCTGTGATCATGCTGTTGGGATGAAATCAAGAGACTCAGAGGCTATGTTGAGTTCCTGATCCCTGGATGTCTGGGTCTACCACTTAGACTATGTTTAGGATCTTCAACAGGTAAAAAGTATCTGTAATTGGTGATAAAAGTAAAATAAAGAGAGAAAATTATTTGAATAAAATAAATACCTATCTTTTGAAATAAATGATTTCTCAGAATGGATAGCACTTTTTAAGGACAATTTTATACCCATTGACTTCCTGTATCTGACTCTCTGTGACCCCATGGCCTGTAGCCTACGAGGTTCTCCATCCATGGGATTTTCCAGGCAAGGATACTGGAGGGGGTTACCATTTCCTTCTCCAGGAGATCTTCCCAACCCAGGGATTGAACCCAGGTCTCCCGCATTGTAGGCAAACGCTTTATGGTCTGAGCCACCAGGGAAGTCCTCAATGACTTCCTAATAGGCAGTAAATATCTTGGCCAAGAGAAAGAACCTAACCTGTAGCATATGTACTGGGTCTCAAATTGAAAAATAACATTGAGAATAATACTTATAACTATAAATTATACTTACTTGCAGTCATTCACATTACATAGACATGTGCGTGCACATGCATACACACCCCCACAGACTGCTGCACTTGCAGTAATACCTGAACAAATACTTTCTGCTTTTCCCTTACCTTTAAGACCTTACCACATCCTTAGGGTGAAAAATGGAGTATCATCGGTACCCTAATGTACTACTTGGAAGAGTGTAATATCAAACTTAAAATCAGAAAAATGGAATATTTTAAATGTGGTCTTCCAGCTTCTACTCTGAAGATTTGTTTTATCCTGTATTTTTAACTCACTATGATATTGAATGTAAAGTTAGCTGCTAAATTTACTGAATGTATAATGATACTAAATAGACAGCATGGTCCAAGTTTCTGTTCAGACTTCAGGATAAATTTAGCTTATTCCGTCACAAAGACGTCAAACCTCCATTTTCATAAATAGAATACATGGATGGATGGCACCAATTAAAGCAAAATGATAATTACAGTTAAAGAAATGGAAACTAAAGAATCACATAGTCACAACCAATATTTTTCCGAGCATTTTAGAAGGAATCAAAGTTAACATGAAAAAGAATTGATGAAGTCTGCCTAATTAAAGATTTGTTTTTGTACAAATGAATAAACAATGACAAAGTTTTAGAAATGATAGTACTGAAGCAAGAAGCAGCTATTTCTGCACAATTTCTCATTGTAGAGTATGAGAAATAAAGAGCATAAAAAGAGACTAGAAGAACCAGGATTATTCATGATTATGTTTAAAGAGTTGGATTCGGTGAATTATTTTAATTACTACCTCTGTAAAGAAAGCTGAGCACCAAAAAGTTGATGCTTTTGAAATGCAGTGTTGGAGAAGACTCTTGAGAGTCCCTTCAACTTCAAGGAGATGCAACCACTCCATTCTAAAGGAGATCAGTCCTGGGTGTTCGTTGGAAGAACCAATCCTGAAGCTGAAACTCCAATACTTTGGCTACCTGATGCAATGAGCTGACTCATTGGAAGAGACTCATTGGGAAAGACTGAAGGCAGGAGGAAAAGGGGACGACAGAGGATGAGATGGTTGGATGGCATCACTGACTCAATGGACATGAGTTTGAGTGAACTCCAGGAGTTAGTGATGGACAGGGAGGCCTGGCATGCTGCAGTCCATGGGGTCGGAAAAGAGTCAGACACGACTGAGTGACTGAACTGAAACTGAATGGCATCTATATTTGGGGAAAGAAAGTTAGTTGTAAGCAGAATTCTAGATTGTCCCCAAGGCTCACACACACTGGCTTCTGTAATCTCTCTCCTTGCTTGTGAGAAGGACCCTTGAATATGATGAGATTAAACTCTATGATACATTGTACAAAAAACTGTATGATACATTTTTTCAGATATAATTAAAGCCATTAGTCAGTTGTCTTTGACTGAATTAAGATGGGAGATTATCCTGGGGGTCTTGATCTAATCAAGCAAGCTCTGTGAAAGACAGATGGGGACTTTTCTGTAGGCCATTTATGGTTTCTGAATGCCCTGGAGTAGCCACGTGAGCCAAGTGTCCATGCAGATATCAAAGGGCAAGGACCTGATGGGCGTCTCCAGTTAGTAGCCAATAAGAAAATGGACCCTCAGTCATGCAGTCACAAGGAAAGGAATTCTGCTAACAACCACTTGGGTTTGGAAGAGGGCCCTCAGCAACAACAAAGAATGCTGCGTGGCAACCACTTTCATTTCCGTGTTCTGAGACCCTGAGCAAAGGGTGCAGCAAAGCTATGCCCAGATCCCTGTCCCCCAGAAACCATGAGGCAATACATGTGCATTGCTTTATACATGTTTACATTGTTTATTGCCGTCAGGGATAATTTTTTACGTAGTCATAAAAAACTAATAAAGCCTCTAACTGTCAAAGTAATCTCCAGCATCTACTTATAGAACCAACCTGTGTCCTCCATTTTTTCACGATAATAAGCAAATTTTAAAGTTTTTGATGATATAGTCATATTAATCAATCATACTTCACAATAATGTTTCTTAATTTCTCGTTTTCAAAACAATATATGCTTTTTGTCAAGAATATATTTTCATGTACAAATTCCCTATATATTCCTGTAGGAGGGGAAAATACGCTCTTCATTTAGAGACAGCAGTAATTTAAATAAACCCCTTACTGTCAAACAGGTCCAATCTACTGATATTTCAGCCATTAACGCATATTTAGTTGTGGAAACTTAACTCCCAGAATTGAAAAGGAAAATGTTTTATAGTGCATGTGGCAGCCCAATTTACAAAGTACATTAATGCAATACACAAAGACTTGTAGGAGCATGCAGTCGTGCGCAAGCATAACTCTTTAAGGAAGGAAATCATTGCTGAGATGAGTTTTAGTTTGCCATGTTTGTAAATGAGACACAAAGTAACATTTTTTTGGAAAAGCCAAGCATGGTGTTATCTCTGAGATTCATCACATTTGTTTATATAGGTTATTTGGCCAATGCTTATGAATGTGCTAGCCAGGGTGTTATTGATATTACATGTAAAGCTCTCTTCAATGGACTCAGGGATGCCGACTGCTAACTCCTCACAAAGGGCTTAAGCCCCATTGCTAGACTGTAGTTATTGTTTCCCCTTCTCAGAAATAATTAACTCCTGATTCCAAATGTTCTTACCTAAGGATAATTAGAATAAATCTATAACATTGATTTTTCTCTCTTTTTTTTTTTACCTTTTTCACATGGAAAATCATAACACTTCAAACTAAGTAATCATTGTTCATCTGCTTGCACTCCCTGCTGATAAATTTTCCCAAATAATTTTAACAATTTACTAAGCATCTACACTGGGGAAGCTTATTGTGCACGTTGATCTTGTATTTCTTAGAGCAGCTCTAAAAGGCAGGTTTCAACCCAAGCCGCAAAGGCTAAAGTTTAGCAACCTACCCTGAAGGCACAGGCCTTGAAGCATTGAAGAGATGCTAACCATTTTTCTGACTCTGAAGCCATTTTTCTTGCCCAATTCAATGCCGCTCCATCTTGTCTATGTCTGTTGTATCGACGGCAAATAAATAAACTGGCTTCCCCTCTTTATTTCCCCAAAGTTCATCCTAAGCCTCACGGCCCTAATCACCCAGTTCTGAAGCCACAGTTAATGAAGAGAAACAACAAGATGGAGAAAAATAAAGAACCGTGTTCTTTCTTATATGTATTTTCATGGTGAAGCTGGTAAAAAAAAAAAAGAAAGAAAGACTGAATAGGGAGGCGTGCTTAGAGTTTTTATTCTTCTATGAGACTGGGAATCTTATTTTTCTGAGTCACTGAGACTAAAAGTGATTTTTGGACTATTTATGATATATAATGTGAAGTAAAGCATGATCATGTTAGAATTTTCATCTGGATCAGGGAAGTTGACACTCAATCAATGAAGCTTAAGAGGACAGTGGAAGAAGGTAAGTTGTTCCTGCTCCAAACCAAAGTTTGAACATCTTCTTAACTATGTCTATTTGCTTTTCATGCTGCTCTATAATCTTGCTCAAATAGATGTAGTCTCTATAATTAACTATTTTGGTGACAGAAAAATCAATGCAAACCGCCTTAAACAACCAGAGACTGTATTGACTCAATAATCACAAATGTAAATTGTAGGCTGTAGTGGGAGTGGCTCAGATAGTAAAGAATCTGCCTGCAATGTGGGAGACCCAAGTTTGATCCCTGGGTCAGGAACATGTCCTGAAGAAGGAAACAGCAACCCACTCCGGTATTCTGGCCTGGAGAATCCCATGGACAGAGTAACCTAGAGAGGGCTAATAGTCCATGGGGTCGCAAGGAGTCAGAGATGACTGAGGAACTAACTAAATAAATGATGGCATTGGCTCCTGTTTTCTTTCTACCTTCAACATGTTCACTTCATTCTGTGCTGTGCATAAGTGCAAGGTATGTGGATGCAACAGATGCCCCCTTGTTACAGTCCTGTGGAAGGACTGTCTTGAAAGAGCCTTGAGAGTCACTTTGACTGGATTAGCTTAGCTTGTGTTCACCTCTAAAGGAATCATATGTCCAGGAGATCTTGTTCAAGGATGGACCTCGTTTACATAGAGCAGAACCTCAGTTTCAGGCCACACAGACTGAGCATGGGGGAAGGATGGAAGACCAGGTGAAAATCAGGGGCCATCTCAGGATGAAAAGAGGAATAGATGATGGGAAAGCAAATAACAGTCCACTGAGAACGGTTTTATGATAGTTACCCCATGGACTGTAGCCCACCAGGCTCCTCCATCCATGGAATTATCCAGCCAAGAGTACTGAAGTGGATTGCCATTTCCTTCTCTAGGGGATCTTCCTGACCCAGGGATCGAACCCAGGTCTTCTGCATTGCAGGTAGACGCTTTACTGTCTGAGCCACCAGGGAAGCACACTATAGTCTATCAATATTTCTTTCTTTCTTCATGTTCCTATAATTATAACAGACGTTAAGAACCAGATTCTTTCTGCTGTGTGACTGCAGCCTTCATATTTCTTTCTCTATTAGCTTTTTACATATTCCACTGTTATCCACCATCTGCAGGTGTTCAGCCCTGGGTTATCATAAGCCCTCTTCAGAGGTTTTTCCAGAAGCCTGACGACAGTCTTTCTCCCTTGCCCCATTGGCAAAGATAGATTTGAGTATTGCTCATAAATGTTTTAATAAGTTAGATGAAATGTCTAAATCAGCCAAATAAATAGTTAAATGTGTTTTGCAGTCTGTATAACCTTTACTTGATGCTGTGTAACTGAGATTTTCACAGAAAGCCTCCAGAACTGCAATGTTTCTAGAATTTCTTTGTGAGAACACTCATGGAGTTTAAAAGCTGAACTGCAATGCTGAAGCCATATAATGGCCTTCAGTTCCATGGCCATTTGCTTCCACTTGCTCATTTATTTCTAGTAGAAATCTAAGTGTTTAGCTTAATTGCTCTACTATGAAATACAGAGATTTATGAAAAGATGTTAACAGCTTGTCCCCATGCCATCATTGAAAAGGCTCACTGGGTATTCGATAATAGGAAAGAAATAAAGCTTAAGTATAAAGAGGCAAAAATTATTTAGATCAACATGGCAGAGGTTTCTAGGGTACAAAGCAAAATTAAATCAAACAGTGGGGTTCTTTTCAATTGAAGCTTTAAGGAAGCAGGCAAGATGTAATGTTCTTTATTTGTCAGATAAATGACAAAGTTAATCAGTGCTAATTGCCCAGGACTGGCCTCTCAGTTATGACAGTTAATTAAAGTACACACTCATATATACTGACCAAGTCCTTCTATGTGGTGGGTAGGCAGAGAAGTGAAAGGCATATATAGTAAGACCCTCTTCTAGTGGGAAAAAGAAATCAATACTGATTTAGTTGTAGCTGAATTGAGCCATTTTGTCTGCAGTCTTTATCTGCAAGACCCCGTGGCCATCAGTGTGGGAAAACATTCATGGAACGAATGCATTTAGCAAGAGTAATCATCATCATCGTGAAGTGCTTATCAGAAATGAAGACAAAATGCAATTAGGCTAGATTTACAGTTGGACCAATAATTACCACTCAGATGTTTCAGCTGAATGGAAAATACACGATTCCAAACCATGACATTTGTGTTCAATTGCTTTCTCCTCCTTTCTCTTGTGATCCCTAACCCTCCTCCATTTTCTCCTCTTCTTTCTTTTTTTTTATTAAATATGTCAGTCATGATGTAGCACAGTTGAATAATTGTCATAGAGTCAAATGCTTGCAGATGGTTAATGGAAACAGAAAATTAAATGAACAGCAGTAAAGAAACTCATACAAAATTAAAGAACTCTATTGCAAATTTAAAGGGTCATTTGGTTTCATCAAAAATCAAATAATATGAATATGTTATCCTCTGCATGAAAGAGACTATGTTAAATTGTTTTGAGAGCTGAAAAATGAGCAATCAATGATGTGCTAATGAAATTTGTGAAAAAATCATGCGCTATTGAAATATGCTGTAATTGTCATTTAGTCTCTACAGAAAAAAAGTCTACTTTGGGAGATCAATTTTTTTGAGTTTATTGTTTACTTAAATTATTGAACTAATGATAGGACTTGAAGCAAGTTAAGACTGTTACTAAAACGAAATGACAGTAGTATTAAACTTAAGGAAAAAAAAAAAGAAAAACTATTCTTTAAAAGTATCTTGTCTGAGATATTTTCCTCATATGACAGAAAGCCAACAATTCATAACACATTCATGATATGTCCAAAGAACAGAATCAATGGCCCCGTTGACCTACTGGGATTTAAGATGGTTTGGGCCAACTAAGCTCTCATCTGCCTGGCATTTTTGCAATACATAATTGATAAAACTTTTCTGAAAAGAAAAGCTGTCTTTCTGGTGAAGCATTAGATATAATGTTGTATGGTGTCATTCAGAAGTGGATATCAGTTACAGATTCTTTAAAAATAGATTTCAAGATTACAAAGCATTACATTCTTTATTCACTGATTTTTATTTTTCATTATCCTCTCCATTCTCTGGGAAACCTCAGAGTCAATATGAGATGTCTTTTGTCCATTACAGAAATGATTTTCATCTCTGATGGTTGCTCATATCAAAGGGGAAGAAAACTAAAGACATGTAATTGAGTCTTCATTGAAAATAACTCAGCCATTTGTAATACTGCCTTGAATGGCTATCTAATAGCTTAATATTTTTAATGACTAACAAAATCTTAGGTGTTTGAAAGTGAGTCAGTTTTTCACATAAAAGTCTGTAAAATAAATAGTCCTTTAAAAAGTAGACTTTAAAAGGTTAAAATAAGTATTAAAAAAGTCCTCAGGATGCTTCATAGTCTTCAAATACAAAACAAAATGTATCTTTCCTTGCACTAATTTTTATAAAAAAATTTTATAAAAACTTTAAATAAATTATACATATTTTTATTTTCAATATATTTTATGCTTTAAACCATTAAAACTATCTTTGGTAGTTCCTGTTTTCTGCTCTAGCATTTCTGAGTTGTCAGTAGTTTTTTGTATACAAAACTGTTAGAGATGGTTCAACTTTTCATTTGACTAAGTTCAGAATATCTTATGTTAAATCATAGCTGGCAAAGGTAACATTTAGTTTCTTGTTATTTCATGTTAAATTAAGATGAGAACAAAAACAGCTCAACAGTTTGAATAGTTTATATGAATAAGTTATAATGAAATGTCCAATTTTATTGAGTTAAAGCATTTTTCTGTACATTTTCAAATGTTACTCCAATTTAAAGACGTTCTGCCTTTTTTTCTAACTAGACATTTTTTGTGTAAGAGTGATATTGCTGTCATTTAAAACTCAGCCATTTAAATACCAAATGTATAAGCATTATCTAGACTCTGTACAGCAATAGCACTCTTTGAAAATTCATTACTGAAAAATAATTATCTGTAGATGAAATCTATAGCAGAGACATTGCTATTAATCCCACTTAATATTATCATTCTTCAGTTTTTCTTATAAATTAAAATTTTACCCTTTTTCAAATAAAATGGAAAATATTTTCATGCCAAAAGCAAGATCTTTATTTTGTTGTATGGAATTGTGAGTTCTACAAATATCAAATACAACAATCTCACTGATCTCAAGTTTTAATGAGAAAGACAGATATGTCTTGGTAAAGGAAAAATGCAGGCTTGTTTTATGGGAAAATATAGTAAATTAATCAATCTAGAGAGATTGTCTCTTAGGCGATGATAAAACAAATTAGTCCACATAAATTTAATTCAATTATATCTATACTTGATATTCTCTACCTGACATGTTTTAAAAATATAATACATTTTATTGTGCCTTTAAAAATTACAAACATTTAGTTAATTAGGAAGAGCATACCTAAGAAGCCAGCTCTTCTGGCTACCTCAGGTGCCAGATTCAAAAAGAACCCTGTTCTTCAGGCAAGTCTGTAAAATGTGGCACTGATATCCACAGACCTCCATGCATAATTACAGGGGAAAGATTAAGCTAAATAATAATGTGATGATGATAAGACAATAAATAAGGTGTTGGTTTAATCCTAAACACAGTCAGTAAGAGTGCTGGCTGGAGATCAAACACATCAAAAATACATCTCCACGTCAACAATTCTCCCAGCACGACAACGAACCGGAAACTGACCGCACAACTCCTTTACAACCAAAACTGCAAGAAAAAGTTCCGTGTAATGAGGTAGGATGGAAAAAAAGGCACACAGTTGAGACCTCCACCCGCGGGGCAGGCATCTGAAAGGAAGGGAAGGTACATACCGGCAGACCCTTATCCTGGGCAGCAAGCAGGCCAAGCCGTAGACGGGCATCCCAGAGCTGGGTCCCGCGTGGAGGAGAGGAGCCTGCCTGACTGCTGAGCGAACCGCTGGGACAGATCCGCGTGCTGGAGAAGCAGAGACACTCCTCTCATAAACGGTGCAGGGATGCTCTCTTGCAAAACACGTGGCAGAGAGAGCTCAGCACTGGCGACCGCTGCCTCACCGTGCTCTCCCGGTCCAAGGAAGGCGAACACCCTGGCCATTGCTCACTCCACCTCACGGCTTGGGGCAGGGTCCCGGCCGGCCACAGCCTCAGAAACAACTCTCCCTAGCTGTGCACAGACAACCTCGGGGCCTGGGGCATGACCCTGGAGGCGCAGCAGCGGTCCTCGTGAGGACCCTCTCGAGCTGCGCCTGGAGAACCTCCGTGCCCAGCAGGCCGTGGCTGGGCCTCTCTCGGCTCTGCCCACTCCACACCATCGTCTGGTGCTCCATCTGGGGCAGCCGGGACCTGGATGAAGGGTGAGCCAGGGACAGAGCGAAGGCACAGAGGCGTGGCCTGTGGTGTAGGGCGGGGAAGGGCAAGCAGTGACGGTGCCAGCTGCATCTGCACCCCGCGGATCTCTGAAACCTGCGCAGTCGCCTCCGTCCTCACAGCCGCAGCCCCCAACCCCCGGTCTAGCGAATGTTCCAGCCCGGCCACTCTCTGCCAGGGCCTTGCACTAGGTCTGGGGTGAGTACATCGGTGAAAGGATGCATCCTTGGGAGTAAAGCCGTTGCTTCCTAAACAGACAGCTCCGCAGACCTCTGAGCACACAAGCCTTACGTTCTTCCACGCTCCCTGCAGACTCAAACCGGAGAGAGAGGCTTGAGCCTGACCCTCGAGAAGATTCCTCCTGCAGGATGGCAGCAGACCTCACCCCCGACAGGGCAGCAAGGGCCACCGAGCAGAAAAGAAGTCCCGCCTCACACTGTGCCCTCCAGTCCGCCGTCAGCCCCTCTCCCTACCAAGGTGACAGTGGCCGTGCACCTTGAGGAAGGCTGTGGTTAGTGTCCACGTGACAGTCTGCCCTTGCACAGAGACACTGGACACACAGACTACACAGGACCATTCTCACATAAACATTCCTTTCGAAACCACAACAGACAACTATTTCTCCCTAAATTCGTAGAGAAAGAGAAGGCTGGTACAGTGAGAAAACAGAGAAACTACTCCACATAAAAGTGAAAGAAAAATGCCCTGGCAGAACAAATAGTGACTCAGAGATCATTAATCTACCACACACAGAATTCGAAAAGGTGGCAAAAAAAAAAAAAAAAAAAAAGCTAACTGACTTAAGGAATATTATCAGTATAAAGACAGATCATTTTAACAAGGAACTAGAAAATAAAATCCAGTACTCTTGCCTGGAAAATCCCATGGATGGAGGAGCCTGGTGAGCTGCAGTCCACGGGATCGCTAGGAGTCAGACATGACTGAGCGACTTCACTTTAACTCTTCACTTTCATGCACTGGAGAAAGAAATGACACCCCACTCCAGTGTTCTTGCCTGGAAAATCCCAGGGATGAGGGAGCCTGGTGGGCTGCCGTCTCTGGGGTCACACAGAGTTGGACATGACTGAAGCTACTTAGCAGCAGCAGCAGAAAATAAAAAGATGTAAAAATGACAGTTTAATTTCTGATGTAAATAGCAATCTAGAAACAACAGCTGGCTAAATAACACAGAAGAATGAATGAGTGATCTGGAAGACGGAATGACAGAAAAAAATCCCATCAGGGCAGCAGACAGAAAAACAAATTTTTAAAACATGAGAGCAACCTGTGCAATCTATAAAATAATATAATATAAAGCATGCCAAGTTATGCATAATTAGGGTTCCAGATGGAGAAGAGAGAGAGGGGGTTAAAAACGGGTCTAAAGAAAGTATGGCTAAAAACTTCTCAAATCCAAAGAAGGAAACAGATATCCAGGGACAGAGGGTCCCAAACAGGATGAATTCAAATAGATGCAAACCAAGTCAAGGCATATTATAACAAAAATGGCAAAGTGTAAAGAAAGAACTCTAAAGGCAGAGAAGAACAAAACGGTCATATATGAGGGACTCCTCACAAGACAGATTTCTTCTCATAAACTGATTTCTTTCTCATAAGCTAATTTCTCTGAAAGAGAAAAATCTGAGAACTTGGATACTCTAACCAACAAGATTGTCATGTATAATATAAATAATTTCTCAAACAAGCAAAAAGCTGAAAATATTCAGCAATACTAAACTTGCCTGACAAGAAATATTAAAGGGTCTTCTCTAATTGGAAAAGAAGCAAGAATCTACAGGAAAGGGAAAATCCCAGTAGGAAATGAGAATATATAGTAAGGATTGAACATTGCTTAAATAAGCCAGTGCACACATCAAAAAAAATGTAAAATCAACTATAACAGCAGTAAAATGAGAAGCATAAAGATGTAAAAGAGGACATAAAAAACACAAAATATGGAGGAAGGGAATAAAAATTTAGATTGTGAAGAATGTATTTGAATGTCAATGATTATCAATTTAAAGCAAGTAGATTTAAAGCAAAATATATGAACTCCATATTAACTATAAATCAAAAACTACAAGAGATCCAAAAATTAAAAAGAAAGGAATTCAAATATATTACAAATCAAAATCAAACCACAAAAATAAAAACATAAGGGAGGGAAATGAACAAAGAACTATGAAAACAACTGGAAAACAGGACTAAAATGACAATAAGTACCTAGCTATCAATAATGTCCATGGACTGAATGTTCCAATCAAAAGACACAGGGTGGCTGAAAAAAAAAAAAAAGACCCTTCAACACGCTGCCTACAAGAGATTCACTTCAGGGCAGAAGACATATACACTGAAAGACATTTCAGTCAAATGAATAAAGACAAGACAAAACAAGAACAAAAACGGTGCTATTTAAAGATAAAGTGATCAATACCCAAAGAGGATATTACAGCCAGTAACATATATGCACGAATACAGGAGTACCTAAATATATAAAGCAATAGTAACAGGCAAAAAGCATAATAATCTAGGTAAATTCGGATTTAATATTTAATATATTAATTAATATATAGTGACTGCAGCCATGAAGTTAAAAGACACTTACTCCTTGGAAGAAAAGTTATGACCAACCTAGATAGCATATTCAAAAGCAGAGACATTACCTTGCCGACTAAGGTCCATCTAGTCAAGGCTATGGTTTTTCCTGTGGTCATGTATGGATGTGAGAATTGGACTGTGAAGAAGGCTGAGCGCCGAAGAATTGACGCTTTTGAACTGTGGTGTTGGAGAAGACTCTTGAGAGTCCCTTGGACTGCAAGCAGATCCAACCAGTCCATTCTGAAGGAGATCAGCCCTGGGATTTCTTTGGAAGGAATGATGCTAAAGCTGAAACTTCCGTACTCTGGCCACCTCATGGGAAGAGCTGACTCATTGGAAAAGACTCTGATGCTGGGAGGGATTGGGGGCAGGAGGAGAAGGGGACAACAGAGGATGAGATGGCTGGATGGCATCACGGACTCAATGGACGTGAGTCTGAGTGAACTCCGAGAGATGGTGATGGACAGGGAGGCCTGGCGTGCTGCGATTCATGGGGCTGCAAAGAGTCAGACACGACTGAGCAACCGCACTGAACTGAACTATGTCATCATTCAGAATGAAAATCAACAAAGTAACAGAGATCCTAAATGACACAATAGATCAGTTGGCCTTAATTCATATCTACAGGACACAACATCCGAAAGAGAATATACAATTTTTTTTTCAAGTGCACATGGAACATTCTATAGCATAAATCACATACTAGGTGAGAAAAATAAAGAAAACAAAAAACAAGCCTCACTAAATTTAAGAGGATAGAAATCATATCAAATATATTTTCCAACTATAGAATACAAAGTTAGAAACCAACTACAGAAAGAAAACTGAGATGAAAACAAACGTGGTATCTCATGAGAAAATATGAAGAACAGTTCTACACCAACAAATCAGACAACCTAGAAAAAGTAGACAAATTTCTAGAAACATATAGTCTGCCAAGACTGAGTCAAGATGAAACAGACAACTTGCACAGACAAATCACTACAAATGAAATAGAATCTGTCATTAAAAATTAAACTCCCTGCAAATAAAAGTCCAGGGCTGAATGGCTGTTACAGTCATATAAATATATGATATATCAGGATTGATATGATATGTCAATCATATAAAGAATATAAGGCATATAGATGTAAAATTTTTCAATAAAATATTAGCAAACCAAATCCAACAATACATAAAAAGTATCATACACTATGATCAAGTTGGATCCATTGCAGGGTCACAAGGATATCTCAACATGTGCAAATAAAACAATTGATCTCAATAATACATTACGTTAACAAAGAAAAGGCAGAAACCACATGATCTTAGTGATAGATGCAAGAAGAGCATTTGGCAAAATTCAACATCCCATTCATGATAAAAAGTCTCATCAAAGTGAGTACAGAAGAAACATAACTCTACATAATAAAGGCAATTTATGACAAACTCACAACCAACATAAGACTCAAGTGTGAAAAACTGGAAGTCTTATGCTAGATTCAGAAACAGAACAAGGATTTCTACTCTTTCTGCTTCTGTTTAACATGGTATTGGATCTCCTAGCCATAGCAATCAGAAAATAAAATGAAGTAAAAGTATCCAAACTGTAAGGGAAGAGGTAAAATTGTTATCAGTGGCAGTTGAGGTGATACTCTACACAGAAAACCCTGAAGTCTCGACCCCAAAATTTTTAAAATAAATGAATTCAGCTGTTGCAGGTTAATATACAGCAATCTGATGCATTTCTATATGCTAATAGTGGAATATCAGAAAGAGAACACAAATTCCATTTAAAATTACCTAAAACAAATAGCTAGGAAGAAAGTTAACTAAAGACGTGGAAGACCTATATGCTGAAAATTATAAAACATTGATTAGGGTAATTGAAGATGATTCAAAGAAATGGAAAGGTATCCTGTGTCCTTGGATTGGAAGAATCTATGTAATCACAATGGTTATACTACCCAAAGCAATCCCTGTTTAATGCAATTCCTATTTGAATACCCAGGACATTTTTCCACAGAAACAGAAAAACATAATCCTAAAATTTATATGGACCTACAAAAAACAGCTAATTTCCAAAGTAATCTTGAGAAAAAAGAACAAAGCTGGAAGTATAGCCTAGATTTCACCATATACTTCAGTACTCTAGTATTCAAAAGTGTGGTATGGACACAAAAACAGACAAATAGATCAATGAACAGAATGAAGAATCCAGGAACAAATCCACACATCTAAACTCATTTAATCAGTGACAAAGGAGGCAAAAATGTACAATGAAGAAAAGAGTCTTTTCAAGCCAAGAAAGCTTGACAGCTGTATGTAAATCAGTGAAATTAGAACATTCCTCCACACCATACAAAAGTAAACCCTAAATGAATTAAAAACCTAAACTTAAGACATCACACCATCAAACACCTAGAAGAGAACACAGCTGAAACACTCTCTGACATAAACTGTAGCAATATTTTTTAGACCAATCTCCCAGGGTAAAAGAAAAGTGAAAATAAATAAATGCGACCTACTTAACTTAAAAGCTTTTGCACATCAACAAAATGAGAAGAAAACCTATCAAATAGAAGAAAATGTCTCCATACAATACAATGACAAGAGATTCTGATCAAAAATATTCAGAGTTCATACAAATCTATATTTTTTAAATCCAAATATTGTCAGAAGAATTGAAAATAAATGTTTCCAATAAATGCATACAGATGACTAACTGTTTTATAAGATACTCTCTATACGGCAGATCAATAGAGAAATGCAAATTAAAACCACATTGCAGTATCACCTCACACCTCTCAGAATGACTATTATCAAAATACCTATAAATAACAAACATTGGAGCATATGTGGAGAAAAAGGAACATTCATACACTCTAGGTGGGATTGTAAAATGGTACATGGAAAATAGAATGGATTTTCCTTCCAAAAGTAAAAAGAGAAGTACCATATGATCCAGCAACTCCACTCATGAGTTTATATCCAGCAAAAACCAAAACACTAACTCAAACACATACATGCATCCCAATGTTCAGCAATATTTGCAATACTTAAGATATGGCAACAACCTAAGTGACATCAGCAGATGACTGAATTAAGACAATGTGTATGTATCTATAATGAAATATTATTCAGCTACAAAAAGATGAAATATGGCCATTTGCAGAAATATTGGTTGACCTAGAGAATATTATGCTAATTGAAATAAGTCAAACAAAGGCAAATACTATAGATTGCTTATAGGTAGAGTCTAAAAAATAATACAAATGAATATGTACACAAAACAGAAACAAATCTATAAACATAGAAAACAAACTTATGGTTACCAAAGGTGAAAGGGAGGAGTGGGATATAAATTAGGAGTAAGGGATTAACAAATACCAGCCACTATACATAAAATAGGTAAGCAACAAGGATTTACTGTATAACACAGGGTAATATATGTATTTCTTAACTTACGTGAAAGTGAAAATCACTCAGTCATGTCCTACTCTTTGCAACCCCATGGACTATACAGTCCATGGAATTCTCCAGGCCAGAATACTGGAGTGGGTAGTCTTTCCCTTCTCCAGGGATCTTCCCAACTTAGGGATCTAAACCAGGTCTCCCACATTGCAGGTGGATTCTTTACCAGATTAGCCACAAGGGAAGCCCCAAATTACTGAAATCGGGAGCCTATCCCTTCTCCAGTGGATCCTTCCCGACCCAGGAATCCAACCAGGGTCTCCTGCATTGCAGGCAGATTTTTACCAGCTGAACTATCAGGGAATTATATGATCTTAAATGACCTATTGGAGAAGGCAATGGCCCCTCACTCCAGTACTCTTGCCTGGAAAATCCCATGGACGGAAAAGCCTGGAAGGCTGCAGTCCATGGGGTCACAAAGAGTCAGACACGACTGAGCGACTTCACTTTCACTCTTCACTTTCATGCATTGTAGAAGGAAATGGCAACCCCCTCCAGCGTTCTTGCCTGGAGAATCCCAGGGACGGGGGGAGCCTGGTGGGCTGCCCTATAGGGTCGCACAGAGTCGGACACGACTGAAGCGACTTAGCAGCAGCATAATAATCTATAATTGAAATAATCTGAAAAAAATGTATATATTAACATAAAAATGAATCACTTTGCTGTACGCCTGAAACTATCGCAGTAATGTAAATAAACTATGAAAGTGAAATTGTTAGTCACTCAATTGTCTGACTCTTTGTGACCCCATGGACTGTAGCCTGCCAGGTTCCTCTGTCCATGGAATTCTCCAGACATGAATACTGGAGTGGGTTGCCGTTCCCTTCTCCATGGGATCTTCCCAACACGAGAATGGAAGCTGGGTTTCCTGCATTGCAGGCAGATTCGTTACCATCTGAGGCACTAGGAAAGCCCCCCAAATCAACTATACTTCAATAAAAATGAAGCACTAGTTATGTCCTCAATTATTGACTATGTACTGGGTGTCAGATACGGCACTAATACCTGACTCAGTTTTCGTCTAGCATAGCACAAAACTATTGACAAACGATAGTTAATCTGGAGAATCAGTGAAAGCATCTTGGACGAAGAAGTAGAAGTATTTCTTCATCTCTGAGGAAATATTCAGAGTCACACTGAAAACATTTCTTCCAGAAGGAACAATGCGCACAAACCTGCTAGGAGGAGAGAGTGGAGGCTGTTATAACAGGAAATTGCTAGAAAGGCCCTTCAGTCCTATAAACTGCAATTTGCCCCAAATAACTTAGATCCAGCCTTTATTTATTTCTATTTGGCATGATTCCTTTATTTTTTTCTGATAATTATAAGTTAATAAGAATTCTCAAAAGACATTGTTCTAATGGCTTATCACAGATTACACTGAAATATATTTGTAAGAAAAATTTTTATATATCTCAATTTTAAGAGATTTCAAGATATCTTGATTTTAAGAGATTTTTAAGATCTTGAGATTCTTATTACATTCTTATTACGTTATTATAATCTGAAAGAAAGTACTGATAATCTGATAATGAATTCTGAACTTCAACTTATATAAGGCATTATTTTAAAGTCCAATAGAAAAACACATGATTTTTGTAGTATTTCTATATTCATTTAAATAATGTATGTCTTTTCATAATGCTTTTCCACAATTTTTTAATGTAATTGTATGCTCAGGTTTTTAATAAAAAAAACTTTATTAGAATAGCAACATTTCAACTAGAAGTGAAAAAAAAATCTTAACAGAATGCAAAATTGAGAAAAACCATCTTTTGTGACAGCCAAAACAAGTTTTTCACAAGACCATCTTTGTCATTCAAAATTAATGGTCACATTGGGGAAATTCTATTGGCTACAGTGCTGAACATTTTCCTTTTCTTCTCAAGGCCGGAGTCTATGAGAATCGGTTAATAGGAGGAACAGTGATCTCAGGGAGAAAAAATATTAAGGAAACCTGGAATTTCTGTAACTAAATATTTTCCCCCAATGATGTTCAATATTGCTTCAAACATTTTTTTTTCTCATTTATTCTCAAAATGCTACATAATAATGCAGTGGACATTTGCACATCATCTTTCCCTCAAAGATATATTTTAAGGTATTAAAGAAAAAAATGAGTGAATGAGTATCCTAAGAAAAGAGACCTTTAAATCATCACCAAGACTGTTACAAAATTGTTGTACAATATTATGAAGATAGAATTAGGAATCAAACTGACTTGGAGGAAATATTTAGAGGTGTGAATGGGAACAAGATAGAAAGGAAATATTGAAATATAGGAGAACTTTGGATAGAAAAAAAAATTTTATAAAGGAGGAAAAGAAATGGTGATAACAAAGAAATAAATTTTTCTTCCTCTATAAAAACCAGAGAAAATGTTGCATACTGTCTTTGGGTTTTAAAACCTGGCTGAAGGTATTTGAAAGTTGATGACAGTGAAGGGCTGCCAAACTCAGGAGGACCAGGAAAAGAAGTGAGGACGCTGTGAACATTGACAGGCACTCGACCTGGAGAAAACACAGGGTCTCTAACTCTAGGTAATAAAATGTGGCACAAAAGTAGGCTGGAGGTGTTGCACCGTGTTAAGAGGGAAAGTAGGATTACTTAGAACGTCACTGTCAGGTTCAAAGTAAACATATAGCTGTGTTAATTGAATTATGACTACTTGTGATACACACACAGGACGGATGGGAACCACCTGGGTTGGATCATTCAGTTCAGTCGCTCAGTCATGTCCGACTCTTTGCAACCCATAAACTGCAGCACGCCAGGCCTCCCTGTCCGTCACCATCTCTCAGAGTTCACTCAGACTCACTTCCGTGATGTCATCCAGCCATCTCATCCTCGGTCAGCCCCTTCTCCTCCTCCCCTCAATCCCTCCCAGCATCAGAGTCTTATCCAATGAGTCAACTCTTCCCATGAGGTGGCCAAAGTACTGGAGTTTCAGCTTTAGCATCATTCCTTCCAAAGAACACCCAGGGTTGATCTCCTTCAGAATGGACTGGTTGGATCTCCTTGCAGTCCGAGGGACTCTCAAGAGTCTTCTCCAACACCACAGTTCAAAAGCATCAATTCTTCGGCGCTCAGCCTTCTTCACAGTCCAACTCTCACATCCACACATGACCATAGGAAAAACCATAGCCTTGATTAGACTGACCTTAGTCGGCAAAGTAATGTCTCTGCTTTTGAATATGCTATGTAGGTTGGTCATAACTTTTCTTCCAAGGAGTAAGCGTCTTTTAATTTCATGACTGCAGTCACCATCTGCAGTGATTTTGGAGCCCAAAAAAATAAAGTCTGACACTGTTTTCACTGTTTCCCCATCTATTTCCCATGAAGTGATGGGACCGGATGCCATGATCTTCGTTTTCTGAATGTTGAGCTTTAAGCCAACTTTTTCACTCTCCTCTTTCACCTTCATCAAGAGGCCCTTTAGCTCCTCTTCACTTTATGCCATAAGGGTGGTGTCATCTGCATATCTGAGGTTATTGATATTTCTGCCGGCAATCTTGATTCCAGCTTGTATTTCTTCCAGCCCAGCGTTTCTCATGATGTACTCTGCATATAAGTTGAGTAAGTTGGATAGAAGGCTGCAATTTATAATGAGAAGCACTGAGATCCTCACAGTGTGAAAGCCTCATTTATATTTTGTCCCTGCTGTCATCTATGGGAGAGTAAAAGAAAATAGTATATGATTTGAAGTAAAATAGAACAAGGTGAAAATCTTACTTCTATATCCTACTTGTGCAAATCATAAAAGCTTTCAGTTTCCTCATCTCTAATATGGAAACATGTATCCTCATACAAACTAGTTTATAGGTGAAGAATGAGAAAAAAAAATGAGGAAGAATATCACTCATATTAACTGTCAACTGTATGTTTCTTTCCCTTTTTATTCCTTTCCATTTCCACGGTCTCCTTTATATCCTCTTATCTTCACCTTTAGAAGACAGCCAGGTATACCCTCCAGCATCTCGGTTAAGGGTCTGTGTCCCTAACTAGTATCTGTGAAGGCGATCTCAGTTTATTCTCCGCCCACTAAGTGGCAGTGACTTCCTCAATGAGTTGAATTACTTGGTATAGCTGACATGGTCTTCAAACTTATTTTCTACATTCCCATTCATTTATATTTACAGTTGTAAACTCACATGAATCCTAGCCAACACTTTCCCTGTCATTCACATTGTCTTTACCATCTCCCCTATGATTTCACATTTTCAAAAATGTTGAGGCTCAGTTCAAGGTCTCAATTTTTCCTTGAAACTATGTATTTGTGTATTTAGCCCCAAATTATTTCCTACAAGCTGGTCTCTTTTGACATTTATTCCCAGAACACCATAAAAAACTCTTTCCACATTTAAAAACTTGAAGGAGTTTGTGCCCATAAACTTATTTATTTGTTCCCACAAATAAATAAGTTCCCAGAAGCATGGATGTTTAATACTACTTTTGTATCTGTTATTGAACCTAGTAGAGTTCTGAGTGCATGATCATTAATTCAATAAATACTTACAGATGGGTTATATGTGAAGGTTATAGGCAGCTTTCTAAATATTAAAACTAGACTGCCCTTGAAAGGTTGTTCGGTGGAAGATACTGATTAAAATAGTCTGTTCATTTACAACATGAGGAGGTTTCCAGCTGACCGATTTTATTGCCTGTTATTTAGACAATCCAAACACTGTAACAGGGAGTATCTTGTAAACAAAATTTGCCTTGACTATTGGGCATAACCAGCTTTAACTGCTACTTTCAATCTCCCCTAAAGGCTCAGAGGGAACTAAAATGTGAAGTGTTTAGCAGGGAGACGGACCAAAAATCAAGTTAGTGAAGAAAGTAACTTGAGTAAAAACAGAGAACACAGAAATCATGCAGGCTCTAAGAATCATTGGCACTGTATCTCTCCAATGTCTCACTCATTCATGTTTCTGTACCACACATTACATCTTCTTTCAGTATTCACAAGTCTAACTGTAACTTGCTCTAAATCTTGTCTTCAAAGAGAGGTGTATACATCTTCACTTACCACGGATTTAACTATCCCTAGCTCTTATCATTTGGATAATCAAAGCCTAGCCACCTCCTTCCTTTGTCTCACCATACAATTTATTATTTTTTTATTTACTTTTTTAATTTTATTTTTTTATTATTATTATTAAATTTATTTATTTTTTAAATTACAATACTATATTTGTTTTGTCATACATTGACATGAATCAGCCATAGGTGAACACAATCTCCCAATGCCGAAGCCCCCTCCCACCTCCCACCCCACATAGGTGTGTCTAGTCAAGGCTATGGTTTTCCAGTGGTTATGTATGGATGTGAAAGTTGGACTGTAAAGAAAGCTGAGCACCAAAAATTGATGCTTTTGAACTGTGGTGTTGGAGAAGACTCTTGAGAGTCCCTTGGACTGCAAGGAGATCCAACCAGTCCATCCTATAGGAGATTAGTCCTGGGTATTCATTGGAAGGACTGATGCTGAAGCTGAAATTTCAATGCTTTGGCCATGTCATGCAAAGAGTAGACTCATCGGAAAAGACTCTGATGCTGGGAGGGATTGGGGGCAAGAGGAGAAGGGGGCAACAGAGGATGAAATGGCTGGATGGCATCACCAACTCGATGGATGTGAGTTTGGGTGAACTCCGGGAGCTGGTGATGGACAGGGAGGCCTGGCCTGCTGCAGTTCATGGGGTTGCAAAAAGTCGGATATGACTGAGTGACTGAACTAAACTGAACTGAACTGAACCATAATTTGTGGAATTGAGATTAAATAAACAAACAAGGCATGGATGACAAGAGTGAAGAGTCCAAAGGGAGCCAGAGAGCCATTGGTGAGCTAAAATCTAAGACATAAGCTGTATTTTTTTTTTTTTTTTCCTTTCCAATAACAAAACATAGACTGGTGAAAGCATGACTAGATAGCTTGTAGATACTACTTTGTGCTTTGAAAAGAAAGGACTTTGCCACTTACGTCTTATGGATCACCTAAAACTTTATAAGAATAGAATTATAGAGTTGGAGTGAACCTTAGAAGTAATCTTGTTGAGACCTTACTAATAACTGCTAACTAAATTATTTTCTATGTTGCCTGTTTCAGAAAATTGTTGTCTCCTCCATTGCCAGGTATGTGACTGAGCCACTGGTAAAATGATGATATATGATTCCATATGAGATCAATGATTTGAGTGGCCTATCAGTGGAATCTTTGCTAGGTCTGGGAATGAGCCTTCCCAGCACCATGGGACACAATGGGCATGAAATGCCTTTGCAAAGATTAAATCATGACCACTGCAGCCGCTGCCCTTCAACACCCCCTAAAAGGAATTCAGGGTGGATATTAGGAATTAGGCACTTACACTGTGCTCTTTGGAAAATGGGCAAAACAGGCCTTCAGAGAGTCGTATATTTTCCGATATATATATATATATATATATATGCTGCTAAGTTGCTTCAGTTGTGTCCGACTCTATGAGCCCAAATTCTTGCATCTTCTCATATCTAGAAAAACGCTCACATCACGGGCCAAAGTCTGGTCGCCGCTCTCCTGGCTAACCTTTCATCTAGGCACATTTTCAGCTCTTCTATTTTCATGCATGCTTCAGTGAAGGCGAAGATGGCCAGTCATGTCTGATTCTTTGCGACCTCATGGGCTCTAGCCTACCAGCCTCCTCTGTCCATGGGGTTTTCCAGGCAAGGGTTCTGGAACTTGCATGCTTTGAGTTAGTTTCTTTGAAAATGAAGCATGGGTCCCCAGATGATAAGACAAGAATGTGCTCATTCACTCAGTCACGTCTGGCTCTTTGCAACCCCAGGGACTGCAGCCCGCCAGGCTCCTCTGCCATAGGATTCTCCAGGCAAGAACACTGGAGTGTATCGCCATTTTCTTCTCCAGAGGATTTTCCCAACCCAGGGATCAAACATGCATCTCCTACATTCCCCGCATTGGCAGGCAGACTCTTTATCACTGAGCCACTGGGGAAGTCCCAGTACAGGAATATCACCCAGCCAAGACCCAAGACAACCTCACCTGCACTACCACTGGTCAACAGAAGAATAAAATCATAATCTCTTTTAAATGCAATTTTAATGTTACTCTTCCTGCCCATACACGGTGTAGGGTTGGATGGACATTATGTGCCAACTTCTTGTGTTACCTGTTGTTTTTAGAGAAAAACATTGATTACCCCATTTTTACCAGAAATTATCTAAGTTTTGATCACTGTAACCACTTGCTGACGGACTGTGCCAAGGCCACGGAAAGGCTGGACCAACTTCTTGAGTTTGAGAAAACAGCTTATTGGAACACTCCATCAGTTACAGTGAATGGACTGTTTTCCCTAAGCCTACAGCATGCTCTGCAGTTTGCTCATAGAACTAATAAGACTGCTCCTGTTATTCTCATCTGCTTCAGCCTACGTAACCCTGGGGCTGACTGTTAGGAAGATTGAACAGTCTTCTTTAGACTTCAGAGACAAAGCCTAACAGGCTCCTGCGTTGCTTCTAACCTGCCTGGGCATTGCTCTGACAGGGAGTGACTGTCCTGAGCACTCTGACTGCCTGCTAGGAGTGCAAGCCTTGTAGCATCAAAGATGGTTGAGCCCCTAGAGGGGCTCTGGCCAAGCAAGCCCCAGGCTTAGCAGCATCCAAGTTTTACAAGACAAAGCAAAACAGCATGAGCATGAAACCAGGCCTGCAGTTTGTTCACAGATTGATAAGGATGCAGTTTGTGTCCTGGGATTGTAAGCAGAACCCAACTGCAATTTTTCAAGTCTCACCCACAGAGGGGACTTGCTGCCTGGGACCTTTTCCCAGCTGGGACTCCAGATGTGCTGTGTCACAGGACTTCCCAGGACTGTTTAAGTCTAGATGTTGGTCAAAACCCAACTTGATGATGCATCCTCTGTTGCTCTATTTCTCTTTTCTTTTAATGGCAATTTATTGAAAGTAAGCTGGAGAATTCTCTAATAAATATTAGTATTATTTATTTGTGAAAAAAAGAAATAATCTTGTTGAAACTTTTGGACAATACTGTATATATTAAATGATTAGGATTGAGGTTTTATATCCATAAAATATGGATAGTATTTTTTCCTTGATCTTTATGATTATTGAGATGAAAATATGAAAGTCACTTGGAATTACAAATATGTTTTATAAATGAATTTTTAAAAATGAAATATTCTGGCTCCCCAAAATGTTAAACATAGAACTAACATTGATCTCCCTTTGCATACTCAGTCATGTCTGACTCTTTGTGATCCCATGGACTATAGCCCACTAGGCTCCCTCTATGCATGGGATTTCCCAAGCAAGAATACTGGAGTGGGTAGCCATTTTCTCCCTTCAGGGTATCTTCCCAACCCAGGATTGAGCCTGCCTCTCCCAAGTCTCCTGCATTGCAGGCAGATTATTTACCACTGTACCACCTGGGAAGCCAATTCCAATCCTAGGTATATACTCAAAAGAGCTGAAAACAGATATTCAAGTAAATACTTGTACACATATATTCATTACCCAAAGGTGAAAACAACTTTAAGGTGCATTAGCAGATGAATGGATAAACCAAATGAGGTATAGTCATTCAATGGAATATTATTCAGTCAAAAAGAAGAAGGGAGTACTTAAGCATGTGACAGTGTGGATAACACTGAACTTTGAAAATGTTATACTACGTGAATGCAGCCAGACACAAAGCCTGCATGTTCTGCAATTCCATTTATATGAAATATCCAAGGGAAGCAAATCCATAGAGAAAGTAAGCATATCGGTCGTTATAAGACATTGGTGGTAGATAGACATGGCACCCCGCTTACAAGTATAGGGACTCCTCTGTGGATGATAAAGTTTCTTAGAACTTAGACAGACATGATGGAACAATGTTGTGAGTGTACCAAATGCCACTAAATTGCATACTTTCAAAGGGTAAAGGTTATGTTACATAAATTTTATCTCAATTTAAAAAAGAAAGAAAAAAAGAGGTTGAAATGTTTCTATCATACAACTCATGTTGCAACTGACAGTATCATCCAGTTTAAATCCTCAAATTTTTCATTGTACCTTCACCCATTTCTCTTCATGATCCATATAAATTTCACTAATATTATATTTAGCAATTCACAGAGATCTATCCAACATAAATAGCTGCTTCTGTTTTTAAGTACATGTGTGTTAATTGGTTGATTTTTTTAAAAAGAAATAGTACACAGGAATATAAAGTAAAGATTATAACCCTTCTGTGATTTACATTTGAATGCCATTTATGTTGCATTTGCATATTCTTTATGGAAAAAGCTACACACTTCAGTTTGTATTCAGCAATATCCACCACTTTAAATTATTGGCAGGGAGTAGCTATTTTGCATTAGTCATTTTGCACAGTTTATAATTTAATGATTATAATGCAACCCGAAGGACAAAATACTATATTGCCAAGAATGGAATTGGACTAACATTTATCTTTAATATAGAATACATCCTATTTTAAAATGCAGGAAAAATTTTTTTTAAATAAACAGCAGTCATGGAGGGTCAAAGTTGGCAAAATCTGTTATGGACTAGCTCAAGCATTAGTTTTTGACTGTTCAAGACACTAGTGAATCACCTATGACAAGTCTAATTAAAATAATCTCAGCTCTGTAGCTGCGATACTAAGCAGATGGTAGAAATAAAGACGTGCTGAACTAACCATAAATAACTGAGACAGGGAAAAGTACAGGAGGAAGTGCAAGCTAGTGCCAGAAGTTTGTGTGAGCACGGGTAGTCTCCTAATATGTTAGCATATGCCTTTAGCATTGTACCTTCGCAAACACACATTGTGAGATATACGACATTATCCTTGGAAGCTGAGCATTTGAGATGCTATAAAGATAATCCATAAAATGTAGCTAAGGCTTATGACAATCTATTGAGGAATGACATAAAAGCATATAAATGGGATAGACAATTGGAAGGTGATATAAGGGTTCATAGTCCCTATGAGCAATGAATTGATAGTGGTAATTTGATTATATAATTTCTCATCATAAAGCCAATACTCATTTTCATAGTGAAATCTGCTTCTCCTCCTGTCCAGAGGCTGCCAACAGAATGGAATTTTACTGTGATGGGATTTAAAATGGTAAAGTGGAAAATGATCCTTTCTAGTTCTCCCGTCTCAACCATAAAATAGTCAGGGAGCTGCACAGCACAAGCAGTGACCGTTCACACAGCATGTGTTCCCAGAGCAGATTCCCATGACACTTGGTCAAACAGCATTTCATGGGCTCACTTGGAAGAAATGAGTGAAATAGACCGAGATGTGCCATAAAAGAATTTCTCAGGAATTCCGGGTGTGAATAAACAATTCAGGCAATCTAGTTATCTTCTCTATTCTTCTATTTTCTCAACATGCATCACAAATGGTAGCGAAGCTTGAATGTTAAGCTTGACAGGAGATGTCCTCTGCTCAAGAGTCTCCTGGCAGGCTGACCTAAATGTAGTCCTGGCTTAGGTATAACAGAAGAGCAGCAAGGAAAAGTCATAGAATTCCAGAGGGGTAATATTCAGTGTTTTTCCTCCTCTTTAGAAATACTTCTTGGATGAACACACAGCTTAGAAGGTGCAGCAGAAATCTAAGGCAAGGAGAGACCAAACTTGAACTGAGCTGTCGGCGAGGACACCGCATCTCCTCCACGAAGCTCACCAACACCACCACTACTGGGAACCCCCGAGTTTTCTCACCTTCATTTCCCTTGAATTATTTTTTCCATTATCACATTATCAGTAGTTACACCCCATAATTAAAACATCTGGAGTCTATAAGAACTTTGGTTACCAAAGGAATGAAAAAGAAACGAAAAGGCACTTACAAACAGTGGCATGAAATTAGCCCATCGTGGCTCGCCCCAAATGGCAATATTCATATGATGTGAGGTTAACATCTACTGATTTATGGGTGCACTTATGTTTTCTTTTTTAATCATACAATATTTCTGTCCTTTTCTAACGTGATATTTACATTCTCTGTGGACACCAGACTTTTAAAAGTACTTCCTGCAGGTAAAATTTACTTCGTTTGTTACTAATTTAAGAAATATCTGATCATTGGCATACATGTTTATTTGATTACCGGCAAGCTCATTAGTGAGTACTTTGGGGAAAGTTGTCCTTGATTCTTGTTCTGACTAAAAGTAAGTAGAGAACATCTGAGGTTTGATTTGGGGAACTGAGCTAGTGCTTGGGTGTAATGAATGGAAGAAACAGATTTTACTAAAAATATTTAGGAGTTACTACAGAAGATTTGAGAGTAAACGTTGCTCAAAAATTTGAGGTAGCATCTGATACATTTTGAAAATACAGCCATCCAGAAAATAAATAATGGCTCTAGAATAAAATGATGCCAGAATAAGTATTAAAACTTTAATTCATTTCAAAATTCTTATTTTTAAGTACCTCTGATTTTTCAATTAGAATTGTTTTTAGCTCTTTTTCTCTTTGTTTTTACAGCCCTCCTGGGTTTTGATGCTGCTTTTGGAGAAAATGTTCTTAATTTTAACTCAGCTGAGGGTACTTTCCCAGTTTACATTTCACAGATTGTGGAATTATTTGTTATCTTTCATAAGACAATATAGTTTAAAGGAGGCTTTAGGTCCCTATTTTCCTTTCTAATAAATGCAGCTCTGAAAACTGTCTAGTTAATAAAGAGATTCTTAAGTGGGTTGGATAAAGGAACAATAAAACCATTAGAGATGATAAGAGTTACCAAAAGTGAAAACAGAAAATGGACCAAGGATGAGATGTAATTTTGCTTTCATGAAGGTTTAAAGAATGACTGCCTTTATGAAGAATGATAAAATTAAACTTTAGAGGCAAGGAATGCAGAGCTCTATAGAGGAAGACGTATCCTTTCTGTTAAGACTGAAAATGATAGCTCTACTTAAATCTCTTGTGGCACTAAAGAAATCTTGTGAAATTGAGTTTCATATTCCATTGACACGTCAAGATATCTTATTCACCTAAGAAACAGTTTCACCTAAAAATGAGACTTGTTCTGCACCATCAGAGGGCTTAATTTAAGCATAGCGCTTCTACTTTCAAGGAGCATTGTGCTTGTATCAGCTTCATCAGGGTTACAAGGCAAGTGGAGAATTGAGGCCATCAATTTTAGGGCCATAGAGTTGAAACGTCTAGATTTTAGAAACTGACTTAAGCATCTCTATGTGTTGTATTTATTGGTTTAGGCCCCAGCATAATGAGATCTATAAAAGAATTATTTTAAGTCTGAATTTAGAATAATCAGTAAGCTTAGTTTGTCATTCACTTCCAGAAAGATCTCATATGAGAGTGAAATATTAGAAAAGACAGAGGTCATCTGAAAATGCATATAAAGGTCACCAGTTCAAAACCCTCTCTTTCACATAAAAACATGAGTATAGTCTGCATTTTAAATAGTGATAGAGGGAAAATGAATATGTAAATAATTATTTTAAAATATAGACAAGGGTAAAACAAGCTTCTAATGAAAAATAACACTTTGCTTTGAAAACAAAGCTAGATTTTCTTTGTGGAAATTGCATGCAATTAAAGGAAACTAAAATAACCAAATCACCAATACTGACCCAGAGAAAATTTCAAAAGGGGTACTATAAATGCACTTTCAGGAAATAGTTTAATTAATAAGTAGATTCACCTGTGACTTTGTCTCTCTCTTAAATATGAAGGTGAGGAAATAAAGCTGATTATGCTCTGACAATTACAGTAACCAGGAAAATGTTACTGTGTTCTTCACTTTGCAGCCCTAAAGAACATACTGAAGATAAAACGAATAATCAGTAAGATGGTATTAAAGGAGAAATTGCTAATAGCCCTTCTGTTGTAGGGAAAATCGGACAGAATTAATCCTTCTGCAATTGAGGTGTGAAGCCATCTATTTTCAGGTCAGTGACCCTGCTGATTACCAGGTTGGTCTATAGATCCTCCTTGTTTGGAGAATTATCCTTTCTCATCACTTACTAGCCTGCCTGCAGTGGGAAAGGATATCTGTCTTGAGAAAGAAGTGACATTCTTCTTTCAAAGACATTAATTTTATTTACTGAATCTATTTGTTGAAAATTTATTTTGCCAGCAAATGTTCTGTTGTTGTTCCATTTCCCAGTCGTGTCTTTGCGACCCCATGAACTGCAGCACTCCAGGCCTCCCTGACCCTCAGTGTCTCCTGAAGTTTGCCCAAGTTCATGTCCACTGCTTTGCTGATGCCATCCAGCCATCTAATCCTCTGACACCCTCTTCTCCTTCTGTCCTTAATCTTTCACAACATCAGAGACTTTCCCAGTGAGTTGGCTTCTCATATCAGATAACCAAAATACTGGAGCTTGAGCTTCAGCATCAGTCCTTCCAATGAGTATGCAGGGTTGATTTCCTTTCAGATTGACTGATTTGATCTTCTTGCTGTCCAAGGGACTTTCAGGAGTCTTCTCCAACACCACAGTTTGAAGGCATCAATTCTTTGTCACTCTACCTTCTTTACGGTCCAGCTCTCACATCTATACACGATGTTCTAGGCACTGGCGAAAACCATGACTCTGCACATTTCTCTCCCTATGAGGAAATGTTGCGTATGCAGTTTGTCCTCTGCTAGATGTATGAGTATTTTTATTTCTCTACTGGGACTGTTGGGTGAAGAACATGGGGCAGGCATTCCAGCTCATTTACAGTCTGGACCATGACTATCAGTTTAGTGTTTCTAAACCTGCTTTCTTTCAGGCTGGGATTTTTCTTCAAGACCAAAGGAATGCTAATCAACTATACTGAAACAAGCGAACAAAAAGACAATTAAAATTGTTCACCCTCAACTCTCTGATGAAGGTTATCTTTCTTGAGACATCAATCCATTAATTAGTCAGTATAATCCACTCATGTTTTTGAACATGCGATAACCTGCTGAGCAACAAGAAACCTAAGAATCGTGTTAGCAGTTGCCTCCCCATCAATTTCTGGGTATCTTTAGTAGTTAGTACCATCCTTTCAAACTAGTCATTTATCTGACAGTGGTAAGGTATAATTATGACAATTCTTAAAGGGTTTGTACTCTCACATTCTTTAAACACTACTGGAATAAATGTAAATCTTTATCAAAATAAGACTTGTTAACAACTCAGGTGGTGAAGGAAATGGCAACCCAATGTTCTTGCCTGGAGAATCCCACGGACAGAGGAGCCTGGTGGGCTGTTGTCTGTGGGGATGCACAGAGTTGAACGTGACTAAAGTGACTTAGCAGGCAGCAACTCAGGTATTGCAAATAACTACAGTAGAACTGTTAAGAATCTGAAGTGTGTGCTAGAATTATTGAAAAAAGCATTATTCATTATTTTAATATGAAATTAATTATAATCAATTACATACTCTTCTTAGATTAGACCAACTCTATCAGGATAGAATCTTGACAAAAATTTTTCGGTCAATTTCCATGAAAAACTAGGAGATATTGTTTGGGATGCTAAAAAGAAAAAAAGGTAATTTTAAATCAAAAATTTGAGTATGAGCTAAATCATCTATTTATTTCTTCCTCGTGCTGTATGCCATTTGAGAACTTGTTTCACAATTGTACTCTGGGACCCAGTATAATAAAGCTGTTTCCACCGAGAATATTCCCAATTACTGTTGTTACAGGACAGAGACATTTCAAAGTTAGATTTGGCATTTAAAAACATTCTTCGTTGAAACTGGCATACACCAAACCAAGTCTAATGGCTATGACTGACTTCAGCAGGGTGGGGATGTACTATTAACCCAGAAAGAAGTACCACAGAAGAGGCAACTTGAATATTTAATATAAAATATTTACATTTACCTTGAACAAGCCCCTGAAAATTAAATTTCACCAAGTCATATGATACAATGTTTTATAGCCAACCTTATATTAAGCAGTCCTGAACACATATCAATGGTGAAGAGAGAAATCTGTATTAATTTTCAAGTGATAATGCTGGAATAGAAAACAAAAAAAAATATGCTTTGTGATAAGTGCTATATATCATCTTGGCAAATCCAGTGAGTATTGCTAAAAATATATATTATGTATATTTATAGAGCCACTATGGAGAACAGTATGCAGGTTCATTACAAAAGTAAAAGAGAATTGCCATATGAACCCACTATCCCACTACTGGGCATATACCCTGAGAAAACCATAATCAAAGACATCTCCACTCCAATGTTCATTGCAGCACTGTTTACAACAGCCAGGACAGGGAAACAACCTGTGAGTCCATAGACAGATATAGAAGACGTGGTACACGTGTGCAACGGAATATGCTGTGTGTGTGCTAGTCGCTCAGTCGTGTCCGACTCTTTGCGACCCCCGTGGGCTGCAGCCCACCAGGCTCCTCTGTCCATGGGATTCTCCAGGCAAGAATACTGGAGTGCCTTGCCATCTCCTTCAGACACGACCGAGTGGCTGAACTCAACTACCAGAAGAATGAAATGCAAGGCCAGAAAGGCAAAAGTTCACTGACATGCTGAGTCCTAACCAAACTTGGCTTTAATGCTTTAGCAGAGATGCCAGTCCAACTCTCTTTTACGGATGCTCTTAGAAACCCAGAGATAAGTTGCTGGAGTCCAGCTCCAGCAGCCAGGAAATCAGCCTGAAGAGATGAGTGGTGTCGGCAAAGCGTCAGTTCTTTTATACTTTGACGAAAGCATTGGGTCGGAGGTTTGACATTTTCAACTCCCCCTCACCCAGATTTAGTGTTTCACTGTTGCCCTTCAAACAGAGTTCCTGCTTCAGTGCTTTTCTCAGAATCGTGATTACATTGTAACTCATGCTTACGTATGGGCTGCATACCACATTCATGGGCTGCATACCACATTCCTCAGTTTATTTCTCATCTTTCTAAATCCTGCTTGCCCCTAGTATCCTAAGCTCATTAACTCCTGAAAACGCTTCTAACTATTCTTAATTATTCCTAAACCCGAAATGAAGCAAACTTCCTTTGCCATAAACATTTCCCTCACAAACAGGTCCCAGATAACAATCCTTCCCATGGCCTCAAGCTGCAGCCTATGTGCTCACCCTGGGACATTCTTTGCAAAAATCCTTGAACAAATGTCAATGGTTACTTTATAGATTACTTTCTGGGCACAACTGCAGAAGGCTTTGTACTTTCTCATGCTTCTCTCAAGAACAATAAGCACCTTAACATTCTTGTCAGCCAGTTCAACTGAAGAAAGGAAAGAACAAGTCAGAATCACAAAATGTAACTCCTTCATCCTGTGGATGCGGAAAGAGGAGAGGAGGTTGGGGCCATACCTCCATTTTGTCAGTAATGCCTAAGGCGGCTTCCCGACAAAAATTGTATGGCAAACAAAGCTAGTGGAGGGGATGGAACTCCAGTTGAGCTGTTTCAAATTCTGAAAGACGGTGCTGTGAAAGTGCTGCACTCAATATACCAGCAAATTTGGAAAACTCAGCAGTGGCCACAGGACTGGAAAAGGTCAGTTTTCATTCCAATCTCAAAGAAAGGCAATGCAAAAAAATGCTCGAACTACCACACAATTGTACTCATCTCACATGCTAGTAAAGTAATGCTCAAAATTCTCCAAGCCAGGCTTCAGCAATACGTGAACCGTGAACTCCCTGATGTTCAAGCTGGTTTTAGAAAAAGCAGAGGAACCAGAGATCAAATTGCCAACATCCCCTGGATGATAGAAAAAGCAAGAGAGTTCCAGAAAAACATCTCTTTCTGCTTTATTGACTATGCCAAAGCCTTTGATGTGTGGATCACAATAAACTGTGGAGAATTCTGAAAGAGATGGGAATGACAGACCACCTAACCTGCCTCTTGAGAAATCTGTATGCAGCTCAGGAAGCAACAGTTAGAACTGGCCATGGAACAACAGACTAGTTCCAAATAGGAAAAGGAGTACGTCAAGGCTGTACATTGTCACCCTGCTTATTTAACTTCTATGCATAATACATCATGAGAAACGCTGGACTGGAAGAAATACAAGCTGGAATCAAGATTGCTGGGAGAAATATCAATAACCTCTGATATGCAGATGACACCACCCTTATGGCAGAAAGTAAAGAGGAACTAAAAGCCTCTTGATGAAAGTGAAAGAGGAAAGCGAAAAAGTTGGCTTAAAGCTCAAAATTCAGAAAACAAAGATCATGGCATCCAGTCCCATCACTTCATGGGAAATAGATAGGGAAACAGTGGAAATAGTATCAGACTTTATTTTTGGGGCTCCAAAATCACTGCAGATGGTGAGTGCAGCCATGAAATTAAAAGACGCTTACTCCTTGTTATGACCAACCTAGATAGCATATTCAAAAGCAGAGACATTACTTTGCCAACTAAGGTCCGTCTAGTCAAGGCTATGGTTTTTCCAGTAGTCATGTATGGATGTGAGAGTTGGACTGTGAAGAAGGCTGAGCACCAAAGAACTGATGCTTTTGAACTGTGGTGTTGGAGAATTCTCTTGAGAGTCCCTTGGACTGCAAGGTGATCCAACCAGTCCATTCTGAAGGAGATCAACCCTGGGATTTCTTTGGAAGGAAGATGCTAAAGCTGAAACTCCAGTACTTTGGCCACCTCATGGGAAGAGTTGACTCCTTGGAAAAGACTCTGATGCTGAGAGGGATTGGAGGGGAGGAGAAGGGGACGACAGAGGATGAGATGGCTGAATGGCATCATGGACTCAATGGACATGAGTCTCAGTGAACTCCAGGAGATGGTGATGGACAGGGAGGCCTGGCGTGTTGCAATTCATGGGGTTGCAAAGAGTCAGACACAACTGAGCAACTGAACTGAACTGAACTGAAATTCTACAAAGATTCAGGAATAAACAACTCAATGGTATCATCACGGTCCAGTGTTCAGGTGTGTATTAAGAACCGTCTCCAGTGTAAAAGGCAAACTGATGCATTTGGTATTCTTTACCACAAAGAAGGAAGCACAGCACTTGTTGGGCCTCTTGGGGATCTCTGGAAATATAGTCTGTGTCTGGAATGTTGCTGTGGCCCATATACCAGATGACATGGACAAAGGCCCAAAAGAGAAGGCTCCCTGTTGCTGCAGTTGATCTCAAGGCCTCATTTCTCACCATTAACCATCATCTTGGCAAGGAGCTATAGTTCACTAACCTATATTTCTCCCTCAACAAGTGAGGCCTCTGAGTACATATGTATTGTGTCCATGATTTTCACTGGTTGCTCCCAGCCAATGAGTTAATGTAGAAAGAAAAATTTCTACAAAATGCAAGACTCATCTCACTGGTGATGTTGGCTCAAGGACTCTATATTTCCATCCTGGCCAAAGCTTTCTTAAAGCTGTGCTGCAATCGGGGATATTCCTATGTATCTTCTTTCCCTCTCTTTCTCCATTGCAGCAGTTATATTTCATCTTGCTCTGATAGGTTATCCTGCCCCCTCCAGCTTCGTCCATTTTTCTCCTCATAAGTAATCTTTCCTCAATAAATCTCTTTCACTTCTCTGTTTTATCACTGCTTCTCTGGGGACCTGGACTAATATTCATTCCAATAGGCAGGAAGCTGAGATTATTCCCAAAATTCATGCACTAGGTAGTCATAGTCTTCCTCGACTAGTAATTTTTAAAAAAATATACTTTATAATTATAACAAGTAGACTTTTTCTCTAGGCATTCACATGGTAGAAAAATGATGGATGCTATCCATTTCCTGAGAAGCCAGTTTCAAAGTTTCTCTCTGATGACAAATCCAGTTGTTGTTGTTTTTCATATTTATACCCATAACCAAGATTGAGATTATCTATTCTTTCATCTTATTATGCATATACACGTGTACAATCCTTAGTTTTGTATAAGCTTAAATATACCTTAATATTCCCAGTTAGGAGGAGAGAATGAATTTAAAACAGAAATCTGAGCATGCATGTATAATTCAAAGCTCCCTAGGATCTACCCACTTCCATGAAAAATGCCACTTTAATGGTGCTATCTCAAATTTCAATGAGTTATTGATTTCAGAGTCTTTCTTTCCAGGAGTCACTGTTCTTCCAGTATTACAAATGTGAGATATGTTGTGCATGGTGCAAACGCTGGGTAATAAGTGGAGAAGGAGGGAGGATCTTTCCTGTGGCAGTTCTTTTGTCTTTGTTACTATTTGCTTCTCTTCATTAGGCAAGGACTTGAACCTGTGTATGAGGCCACTCCACCAGGCTAAAGCTTGGGGGCTCAAACTAACAAGATATGTTCATGATAAGGCTAATGTCACGCCTTATCACATAATAAAGGACACAACATTTCTATTCCTGCCTGAACAGAACTCTTTTCCAGATTAGTTTTTAGTGTTACCATGGATTTTTTTTTTTTTTTTTAAATCAGGTCTTCATGTTAGTTTACTCTCAAAGTGAAGTGAAGTGAAAGTCACTCAGTCATGTCCGACTCTTTGCAACCCTATGGACTGTACAATCCATAGGCTTCTCCAGGCCAGAATACTGGAGTGGGTAACCTGTCCCTTCTCCAGGGGATCTTTCCAACCCAGGGATTGAACTGGGGTCTCCTAGTCTCCTACATTGGATTCTTTACCAGCTGAGCTATCAGCGAAGCCGTAGATATCTTCATTTTCTGCTTCTAGATCCCACCTGACCTTTCATTTGAAAAAGGGGAAAAAAATCAAGTTCTTGAACTGCATGAGGCAGAATGGTCTCTCAGAAATGTCTGTACTTTAATCCTAGAATCTCATGACTATGTGGTGCTAGATGGGAAAGGAATTTTCAGGTACATTTACAGTTATAAATTTTAAAATAGAGAATTATCCAGGATTATCTTGATAGGCCCAATCTAATCAAATAAACCTTTTAAAAGAGAAACTGTTCTGTACAAGGACCAGAGAAAGGCCGCTAGGAGAAACAGAGACCTACAGCTTCTAAGTCCTAAAATTTCAAAACTGGACTTGGCCAACAATTCAAGATACTCCTGATGAGAACCCAGCCACTTATTATCTTGATTTTAATCTTACTGAACCAGGAGGAGAATAGATTATGACCTATAAATTTATAGGTCATAATCTATTATAGGGCTTCCCTACTGGCTCAGATGGTAAAGCGTCTGTCTGCAATGCAGGAGACCCGGGTTCAGTGCCTGGGTTGGGAAGATCCCCTGGAGAAGGAAATGGCAGCCCACTACAGTATTCTTGCCTGGAAAATCCTATGGATCACGGAGCCTGGTAGGCTACCATCAGTGGGTTCACAAAGAGTTGGACACAACTGAGTGACTTCACTATAAATTTATATTGTTTTAAATTAAATTTATAATAAATGTTGCCACAGCAATAGAAAACTAATATGTGAACTATCCATACTCACTTTTTTTGCCCACCTCAGGCAAATTTGGGATAGCTCAGTTGGTTAAGAATCTGCCTGCAATCCAGGAGACGTGATTCTATTTCTGGGTTGAGAAGATCCACTGGAGAAGCGATAGGCTACCCGCTCCAGTATTCTTGGGCTTCCCTTGTGGCTCAGCTGGTGAAGAAGCTGCCTGCAATGCAGAAGACCTGGGTTCGATCCCTGGGTTGTAAAGATCCCCTGGTGAAGGGAAAGGCTACCCACTCCAGTATTCTGGCCTGGAGAATTCCATGGACTCTATAGTTCATGGGGTCTCAAAGAGTCAGACACAACAGAGCAACTTTCACTTTCAGAGGCTCATATGGTAAAGAATCTGCCTGCATTGCAGGAGACGAAGATCTGATATCTGGGTTGAGAAGATTCCCTGGGGAAAGGAATGGCTACCCATTCCAATATTCTTGCCTAGGGAATTCCATGAATAAAGGAGCTTGGTGGGCTTCTTTATCCATGGGTTTGCAAAGAACTGGATTGACCCAGCAACTAACACACTGTCAGCAAATTTAACCACCTGCTACTCCATGTGTTCTGTGTATTCATGCCCTTAATAATTTATTAAACTTTGTAACTTTTAAAAATCTCCATCTTTATTCCTAACTCATCTGTGAGATTCTCAAGGGTCTCATTTATCTTTAAATTTCTGGTGTCTACTAGAGTAGCTGAACTTCTGAAACAAATAAGGTGTACAATATTTAGTACTGACACAGGTCATACAGTATTTCACCCATTTATAAGTTTTTAAAATACAACATAAGTGATCAAAACTTAACTGATTTCCTTATTTACTTGTTGTAACATATTCTGCCTCGACTTTAAGTGAGTTAGTGAAATATTGTTAAGACAAATGATATTGGCTTTTCCATATAAACTGCAAAGTGCAAAGAAAACCTTTTGTAGAAATCTATCTACATATTTCTTAGGAAAAAATGCCTTAGATACTGATTCCTAAAATGTTTTTATACCTATTTCTCTTTTGAAATGGTGAAAAGGGATTTTTCTATAGATACTCATATTTTATATTCAAACATGGTTTTCAAAAATATCAGTTGTTTGGTTATTTAATCATAAAGAGCATTTCACAGTGGCTTTCATATCTAATAATGTGATTATATTGTACAGAGTAGATATCATCATTAATCTTTGCTGAGATCCCAAAACAAATCAGAACTTCCATCTTGCACTCTCAATACACTTGCAAAGACCATATTTTCCATCAGCTTTTCCTCAACTTTCTACACCTGATTTGATGTCTGGATTTTGTTAATGTGTATAATATACTTAGCCTAGATAATACGATTCCTATGACAGTTATTTATATATAATGCATAGCTCCATGCTTCATAAGATCAAACTACTCAATAAATGATAGTAAGTCTGTGGTTTCTAGAGCTTACTGTAAGTACATTTTCATGCAATTCTTCTATAGAGAAATTATATTCTGGATGCAGGAAAAAGTATATGTAATTATCGGAAAGCATGTTTGACTTGTGTCCCCCTATGTATTTTGATGTAATAAATTATCTCAGAAGATGACTTAAAACAATCATCTTCCTAATCTAATTCTCCTATTTGTGGGATAGGGATTCTGGCAGGACTTAGCTGAGTGGTTTTTCAGTCCTATGTGATGTCAACAGGAGTTGCTTGGTGGGTTTTAGCTATAGGCTAGTCCAGTGGGTATAGCACGGCTTGATTCATGTGTCTGCTACTTTGGCAGGGATCTGATAGGAATCTGGCCTCAGATGGTGCTGTTGACTTGGGTGCCTATAGCTTTCAGCATGCTGGTCATAAGTAATCTGATTTCTTATATTGTGACTCTGGATAACAAGGGTGAAATTTTTAGCAAAGGAGAAACTGCCTGGCCTTTTGAAAACTAATATTGACATTCTCATCCTATACTTCAATTGGTTGCTTTATTGCAAGCTTACTCCAGATACAAAATGAAGAATTACTTTATGGGAAGAGCACCAAAATTTTGTAACCATAGTCAAAAACTCACGTAATTACAGCTTACCATTATTATTACTACATCACTCTATTACTTAATTACTATGACTAATAAAAAAACAGTATTTCAAGTAAAACAGAAAGTGTAATATCTGTGATGTGTAGGAAAAAAGTAAAGTGGAACTTTCAGTAACCATTTCAGGTGTTTAAATTGGATCTGTCAAAAGTCATAATTGAATGACATTGTCATGTATTCACATATATCATCATATAACCTTTTATGTTAGATTTTCTTTCAAAATAAACTAATGAAATAGACAGAACAGAATTATCTCTATAAATAATGTTCTTTTCCCATCTGGATGGTGAGTCAGTTGGACATTATCTGAACAATTCATATTACAAGTGAAAGGAGAAATTTTTATAACACTATAAGTCTCTTAATCATCACCTTAAGGAGAAAAGTAACATTTAATAGCCATGGCACATCAGTGGACCCCACAAAAGTAAGCCACTCTGCTTTTTGGAGAAAAATACAATTGACAAATTTCATCATAACATAAATTTCAAAATAGTAGAATGAATAACGTAATGTAAGGAAAGTTGCTCAGTCATGTCCAACTCTCTGCGACCCCATGGACTGCAGCCTGCCAGGCTCCTCTGTCCATGGGATTTTCCAGGCAAGAATATACTGGAGAGGGCTGCCATCAGTTCAGTTCAGTGGCTCAGTTGTGTCCGACTCTTTGCGACCCCGTGAATCGCAGCACGCCGGGCCTCCCTGTCCATCACTATCTCCCGCAGTTCACTCAGACTCACGTCCATCAAGTCCTGATGCCATCCAGCCATCTCATCCTCGGTCGTCCCCTTCTCCTCCTGCCCCCAATCCTTCCCAGCATCAGAGTCTTTTCCAATGAGTCAGGTCTTCTCATGAGGTGGCCAAAGTACTGGAGTTTCAGCTTCAGCATCATTCCTTCCAAAGAAATCCCAGGGCTGATCTCCTTCAGAATGGACTGGTTGGATCTCCTTGCAGTCCAAGGGACTCTCAAGAGTCTTCTCCAATAACATAGTTCAAAAGCATCAATTCTTTAGTGTCAGCTTTGCTTCCTGACCTGTATACAGATTTCTCAAGAGGCAGGTTAGGTGGTCTGGTATTCTCATCTCTTGAAGAATTTTCCACAGTTTATTGTGAAAAATCATAGCCTTGACTAGAGAGACCTTAGTCGGCAAAGTAATGTGTCTGCTTTTGAATATACTATCTAGGTTGGTCATAACTTTTCTTCCAAGGAGTGTCTTCTAATTTCATGGCTGCAATCACAATCTGCAGTGATTTTGAAGCCCCCAAAATAAAGTCTGACACTGTTTCCCCATCTATTTCCCATGAAGTGATGGGACTGGATGCCATGATCTTCGTTTTCTGAATGTTGAGCTTTAAGCCAACCTTTTCACTTTCCTCTTTCACTTTCATCAAGAGAATTTTTAGCTCCTCTTGACTTTCTGCCATAAGGGTGGTGTCATCTGCATATCTGAGGTTATTGATATTTCTCCCAGCAATCTTGATTCCAGCTAGTGATTCTTCCAGTCCAGTGTTTCTCATGATGTACTCTGCATAGAATTTAAATAAGCAGGGTGACAATATACAGCCTTGATGTACTCCTTCTCCTATTTGGAACCAGTCTGTTGTTCCATGTCCAGTTCTAATGGTTGCTTCCTGACCTACATACAGATTTCTCAAGAGGCAAGTTAGGAGGTCTGGTATTCCCATATCTTGAAGAATTTCCCACAGTTTATTGTGATCCACACAGTCAAAGGCTTTGGCATAGACAATAAAGCAGAAAGAGATGTTTCTCTGGACCTCTCTTGCTTTTTCCATGATCCAGGGGATGTTGGCAATTTGATCTATGGTTCCTCTGCCTTTTCTAAAACCAGCTTGAACATAGGGAGTTCACAGTTCACGTATTGCTGAAGCCTGGCTTGGAGAATTTTGAGCATTACTTTATTAGCGTGTGAGATGACTGCAATTGTGTGGTAGTTTGAGCATTCTTTGGCATTGCCTTTCTTTGAAATTGGAGTGAAAACTGACCTTTTCCAGTCCTGTGGCCACTGCTGAGTTTTCCAAATTTGCTGGCATATTGAGTGCAGCACTTTCACAGCATTATCTTTCAGGATTTGAAATAGCTCAACTGGAATTCCATCACCTTCACTAGCTTTGTTCGTAGTGATGCTTCCTAAGGCCCAGTTGACTTCACATTCTAAGATGTCTGGCTCTGGATTAGTGATCACATCATCAAGATCATCTAGGTCTTGAAGATCTTTTTGTACAGTTCTTCTATGTATTCTTGCCACCTCTTCTTAATATCATCTGCTTCTGTTAAGTCCATACCATTTCTGCCCTTTATCGAACCCATCTTTGCATGAAATATTCCCTTGGTATCTCTAGTTTTCTTGAAGAGATCTCTAGTCTTTCCCATTCTGTTGTTCCTCTATTTCTTTGCATAGATCGCTGAAGAAGGCTTTCTTATCTCTTCTTGCTATTCTCTGGAACTCTGCATTCAGATGCCTATATCTTTCCTTTTCTCCTTTGCTTTTCACCTCTCTTCTTTTCACAGCTATTTGTAAGGCCTCCCCAGACAGCCATTTTGCTTTTTTGTATTTCTTTTCCATGGGGATGGTCTTAATCCCCGTCTCCTGTACAATGTCATGAACCTCATTCCATAGTTCATCAGGCATCTATCTATCAGATCTAGGCCCTTAATCTATTTCTCACTTCCACTGTATAATCATAAGGGATTTGATTTAGGTCATACCTGAATGGTCTAATGGTTTTCCCTACTTTCTTCAATTTGAGTCTTAATTTGGTCATAAGGAGTTCATAATCTGAGCCACAGTCAGCTCCTGGTCTTGTTTTTGTTGACTGTAGAGCTTCTCCATCTTTGGCTGCAAAGAATATAATCAATCTGATTTTGGTGTTGACCATCTGGTGATGTCCATGTGTAGAGTGTTCTCTTGTGTTGTTGGAAGAGAGTGTTTGCTATGACCAGTGCATTTTCTTGGCAAAACTAGCACCGGTAATTTCCAAGGCAGTCATTATATGTATAATATATTTGGAATTCTGAGTAGGACTTTATATTCTATCACTTTCTAAACACTTTAGAGTGAAATTGATCTCTGCTTTAAATTAATCAGATTTTAGATTATGTAGATTTTCCAGACAGTACTTATCCTTGTCAATAGAAAATAAATTGTGCATTATGGTAATGAAAAAAGAGGGAAGGAATTAATAGTCTCCAAAAGTATGGTACTTTATTGGTACAAACTTAATCCTGGTTAGCTCCATTCTGAAACACAGAATAAAACAACTAAACATACACAGACACAGGAGGGTATTAATCACTATACATGTAAAATGAGCTAACATTTAACAATTTCAAGTCCACAATTTGAATAGCACCAAGAAAAATTCAGGTGAAATATGGAAATGGCTTATATTTTTGTTCCCTGAAATTTTCTCTGAGATAGTAATTTTATGTTGTCACACACAACATAAATATAGAATTTGTGGTATACAGCTATGGATGGAGGTTTGTAATTCTGTACAGCAGATGGTGACCAAAACCATCTCCAAGAAAGAGAAATGCAAAAAGGCAAAATGGTTATTGAGGAGGCTTTACAAATAGCTGAGGAAAGAAGTGGAGAAAAGAAAAGATATACCCATTTTAATGCAAAATTCCAAATAGCAAGGAGAGATAAGAAAGTCTTCTTCAGTGAACAACGCAAAGAAATAGAGAAAACAATAGAATGGGAAAGACTAGAGATCTCTTCAAGAAAATTAGAGATACCAAAGGAATATGTCATGCAAAGATGGGCTCATAAGGACAGAAATGGTAAGGATATAACAGAAGCAGAAGAGATTAAGAATAAGTGGCAAGAATACACAGAAGAACTATAAAAAAAGATCTTAATGACTTAGATAACCATGATGATGTATCACTCACTTGGTGCCAGACATCCTGGAGAGCAGAAGTAATGGAACTTCAGCTAAGCTATTTCAAATCCTAAAAGATGATGCTGTTAAAGTGCTGCACTCAATATGCTAGCAAATTTGAAAAACTCAGCAGTGGCCATAGAACTGGAAAAGGTCAGTTTTCATTACAATCCCAAAGGAGGGCAATACCAAAAAATGTTCAAACTAAAATACAACAGCACTCATTCCACATGCTAACAAGGTAATGCTCAAAATCCTTCAAGCTAGGCTTCAATATTACATGAACAAAAACCTTCCAGATGTACAATCTAGATTTAGAAAGGGCAGAGGAACCAGAGATCAAATCACCTACATCCATTGGATCATAGAAAAGCAAGAAAATTTCAGAAAAATACCCACTTCTGTTTCATTGATTACACTAAAGCCTTTGACTGTGTAGATCACAACAAACTTTGGAAAATTCTTAGAGTTGGAAATACCAGACCACCTTACCTGCCTCCTGAGAAACCTATATTGTAGGCCAAGAAACAACAATCAGAAATGGACATGGAATAATCGACTGATTCAAAATAGGAAAAGGAGTACATCAGGGATGTATATTGTCACCCTGCTTATTTAACTTCTCTGCAGAATAAATCATATGAAATGCCTGACTGGATGAAGCACAAGCTGGAATCAAGATTGCCAGGAGAAATGTCAATAACCTCAGATATGCAGATGATAATACCATAACGGCAGAAATAAAAGAAGAACTAAAGAGCCTCTTGATGAAGATGAAAGAGGAGAGTGAAAAAGCTGGCTTAAAACTCAGTATTGAAATATCGAAGATCATGGCATCCAATCCCATCACTTTAGGGAAAATATATGGGGAAACAATGGAAACAACGAGGGACTTTATTTTCTTGGGCTCCAAAATCACTGTGGGTGTTGATTGCAGCCATGAACTTAAAGACGCTTGCTCCTTGGAAGAAAAGACATGACAAACCTAGACAGCATATTAAAAATCAGGGTCATTACTTTGCTGACAAAATATGTATAGTCAAAGCTATCATTTTTCCAGTAGTCGTGTACAGATGTGAGACTTGGACCATAAACAAGGCGGAGTGTTGCAGAATAAATGGTTTCAAACTGTGGTGTTGGAGAAGACTCTTGAGTCCCTTGGACAGCAAGGAGATTAAACCAGTCAATCCTGAAGGAAATCAATCCTGAATATTCACTGGAAGGGAGGATGCTGAAATTGAAGCTCCAACACTTTGGGTACCAGATGTGAAGAGCTGACTCATTGGAAAAGATCTTAATGCTGGGAAAGAGTGAGGGCAGGAGGAGAAGGGGGCGACAGAGGAAGAGATGTTTGGATAGAACCATCAACTAATGGGCATCAGTTTGTGAAAACTCAAGAAGATAGTGAAGGGCAGGGACTCCTGGTGTGCTGCAGTTCATGGGGTCCCAAAAAGTCAGACACAACTGCGCAACTGAACAGCAACAAGAAGTGATAGCATACACACATGTTGACATGCCTCTCCGTACAAAGGTTTTCTATATCTATCTCAAAATTCTGATTGAGTGTCTTCTGGTCTATCCTCTCTTAATCTCCCTAGTTCTTCTCTGACAATAACACAAAGTAACATTTTAAGATATGTTTTACATCCTTTCATAAACTTTAATATCATCTATATTAAGTCGAATTATCTATATAAGAACAAGAATATGCTTTCATATTTACTGTTATACAGTGATAATAATGCTTAGGGCACAATAGTGCATCTGGGGCAGGAACAATAGACCTATGAGGGATCAAGAGGGTGGAGGAGTGTCACGTACACACATCAACGTGCACCTCTGTGTGGACCGATCCTCACAGAGCATCTATAGACACTGGCCGAAGACTTCAGACCACCAAAAGGCAAGAAAATCTCCACGGGCTGGGACACAGTTGTAATTGTGAGACAAAAAGAGAAAATAGACAGAAGGGAATCAGGATGGAACCTGCACTCCTGGAAGGAAGCTGGGATAAAGGAAAGGTGTCCCCACCCTGGGAAGTCCCTTTGCTGGTGGGGAGATCAACCGGGATTGAGGAGGAGCTTCAAGGCCTTGGAGGAGAGCACAGCCATAGGCTTGCAGCGGGTAAAGTGGAGAGAGACCTGAGAATCCTCAGCCTGACACGCTTGTCCACCGCGTGGGAAGGGGCTGGATGCTGCGGCTCTGGCTTCAGGGTCATACCCAGAGAGAGGACAGGGATTAGCTGCACGCACACAGCCTGAGCTGTGGGGCGGACCACAGTCACGGGTGCATAGGAAGAAGTCTGGGACCACTAGAGAGGCAGGGCACCATGGCTGGGAGGATGTGAGGTGGGGGCATCACCATAGGAGGTTCTTTCTCTGCACACTCTGAGGCAGCAGGGCACCACCTACCTGAGCAGCTTGAGTGGCTGCACGTGGCTTGAGCAGGTGCGAGTTGGCCTCCAAAGGCAGGTGTGGGTCAGCACCACTGCTGAGTGTCCTACAGGTAGAAACCGATCACTGTCCCTGCCTTCATGACAGTGTGTGCAACCTGCAAGCTGCTTCTGCTGCTGCTAAGTCGCTTCAGTCGTGTCCGACTCTGTGCGACCCCATAGATGGCAGCCCACCAGGCTCCCCGTCCCTGGGATTCTCCAGGCAAGAACACTGGAGTGGGTTGCCATTTCCTTCTCCAATGCATCAAAGTGAAAAGTGAAAGTGAAGTCACTCAGTCGTGTCTGACTCCTAGCGACCGCATAGACAGCAGCCCACCAGGCTCCTCCATCCATGCGATTTTCCAGGCAAGAGTACTGGAGTGGGGGTGCCATTGCCTTCTCTGACAACCTCCATACCTCCTATCAAAGGGATAATGGCCAGCACATGTTGAGGAAGGAGACAGAATGCATCCAAACTGTATAAAAGCAACCCTCACTCCAAAAATAAATTTTAGAACCCACACAAGATATACAGGGACACTTCCACATGCACGTAGCCCTCCAAGACTACACTAGATAATGGATTCTCCTAAACTCAGAGTAAGAGTAGTGTAAGAAAATCAAGAAGGAGGGGAACAACTCCCAGTTTTAAGACCAAGAGAATTTCCCTGAAGGAACAATGAAACAGACATCATCAGTCTAAACAGACACTAAGTTCAAAAGGAGGTAATGAAAATACAGCAAAAATGAAAAGCTATTGACAGAAATGCAGATTATTGCAAAAAGGAACTAGAAACTATATGGAGGAGCCAAGAAGACTTAGAAAAGTCATTTGCAAAGACAAAACTGAGCTAAAGACAATGAGTAGCAGAATGAATAACACAGAAGAAAGAATAAGTGATCTGGAAGACAGACTAATGGCAATTATCCAATGAATACAGCAGATAGAAAGACAAATTAAAAAAAAAAAAAGAAAGCAACATATGAGACCTATTGGGTAATAGAAAGCATGCCAGTTTATCCACAATAGGGATTCCAAAAGGAGAAGAAAGAGAAAACATATTTGAAGAAATTTTGGCTGAAACCTTCCCAGACCTAAAGAAGGAATCAGATATCCAGATACAGGAAGCACTGTGCTGTGCTTAGTTGCTCAGTCATGTCTGAGTCTTTGTGACCCCATGGAATGTAGCCAATCAGGCTCCTGTGTCCTTGGGGAATCTCCAGGCAAGAATACTGGAGTGGGTTGCCATGCCCTCCTCTAGGGGATCTTCCTAACACAGGGATAAAACCCAGGTCTCCCACGTTGCGGTCGGATTGTTTACCAACCGAGCTGAGAGGGAAGCCCACAGGATGCACAGAGGGTTCCAGATGAGATGACTCCACATAGACCTTCCCCAAGACTTAGCATAATAAACATGGCAAAGTTAGAGATATAGAAAAGATTTTAAAGGCAGCAAGAGAACAATAAAGAGGTCGGAGCACAAAGAAAGCCTCTACAGGTGAGCCACGGGCTTTTCTCCAGAGAGGCTGCAGGGGAGAAGGGAGTGGCAAAGTATGCCCAGAGCCATAAAGGGGAAGTCTGCAGCCTAGGACACTCTGTCCTGCTAGGTTACCGTTTCTGAAATGAGGAAAGGTAAAGAATTACTCGAATAAACAAAGCTTAAAAGAATATAGCAATACTAAGCATATCTTAAAAGAAATATTATTGAAAGATTTTCTATTTCCCCAGACAGAAAACAAGCAAGAGGATATAGGAAAGTAACCTAAACCAGTAAACAGATCAAAAGAAAAGAAAAAAAAACTTTGTGAAAATGATGATAAACAAAAGTAACATAAAAGGATAAATATGAAGATGTAATGAAGGACTTAAAAATCATAAAATATGAGGAAAGAGGGTAGGAAAATATAGATTCTTTTTTAGAATGGGTTTGAGCTAAAGCAAGCAGACGTAACAAGCAGTTAACATACTTGAAAAACAAAAATCAAAAACGTACAATAAATTCAGAGAAAAATATACAAGCATAGAATGAAAGGAAATCATCAAACCACAAAAAGAAAAACAAAGGAACAAAGAAGAAACATAGAATCAACTGGAAAACAAAGTTTATAATGACAATTACTATATATTATCAATAATTAACTTAAATGTCAATGAATTAAATGATGCAATAAAAATTATAGAATTGCAGACTGGATTTAAAAAACAAGAGCCTATGGTATGATGCCTGCAAGAAGCCCATTTTAGGGAAAAATACACACACAGACTAAAAGTGAAAGGACAGAAAAAGATATTTCATACAAATGGAAATGATAAGAAAGTGGGAGTTGCAACTCATACACAACAAAACAGATTTTAAAACAAAGGCCATAAATAAAGACAAAAAAAAGACACTATATAATAATAAAATGATCAACACAAGAAGAGGAGAAATGGGAATACCAGAGCACCTGGCCTGCTTCTTGAGAAATCTGTATGCAGGTCAGGAAGCAACATCTAGAACTGGACATGGAAAAAGAGACTGGTTCCAAATAGGAAAAGGAGTACGTCAAAGTGGACATCATCAAAAACATCTACAAAAAAACAAATGGTCAAAAGAGTTTGGAGAACAGGAAAGCCTCTTACACTGTTGGTGAGGTTGGTGGGAATGTGAGTTGGTATAGCCACTACGGAAAATGGTATGGAGGTTCCTCAGAAAACTAAAAGTAGAATTAGCATATGATATAGCAATCCCACTCCTGGGTGTATGTCCAGACAAAACTAGAATTCAAAGAGATACATGCATTCTAATATTCATAGCAGCACTGTTCACAATAGCCAAGACATGGAGACAACCTAAATATCTATCAACAGATGAATAAAGGAGGTGTGTGTGTGTGTGTGTGTGTGTGTGTGTGCACATATACATACATACATACATACACACACACAGGGAATACTACTCAGCCACAGAAAAGAATGAAGAATGCCAGGTGCAGCAACATGGACAAAACTAGAGATTATCATACTATGTGAAGTAAGTCAGAAAAAGACAAATATCATATGGTATCAGTTATATGATCAAATGTAACAGAAAGGAACCTGTCCATATAAAAGAAACAGAGACACAGACATAGAGAACAGCTGGGGGTTTCAGGGGGCAGGGGTTGGGAAACCATAGAGCAGGAGGTGGGGTAAGCAGATGTCAACTTTTACATAGAGAATGGATAAACCACAAAGTCCTACTGTATATCACAGGAAGCTGCATTCAACATCCGATGATAAGCCATAGTAGAGAGGAATATAAAAATGTGTGCATTTATATTTATAGGGGCCTCCCTGATAGCTCAGTTGGTAAAGAATCCGTCTGCAATGCAGGAGACCCTGATTCTATTCCTGGGTCGGGAAGATCCCCTGAAAAGGGAAAGACTACCTATTCCAGTATTCTGGCCTGGAGAATTCCATGGACTGTTTAGTCCATGGGATCACAAAGAGTTGCCCACGACTGAGCAACTTTCACTCTCACTCTGATATCTCTAAAACTGAAAAAAAAGACAGTAAAACTATTTCTATTATCTTAGGTTATTCAACTACTGGCCACCATGCACTTACTATAAATCAAAAATGTTAAAACGTCACTAGTGAATCATACCTAATCTGCAGCTCATCACAAGTGATTACCATTATATCTTACAATCAGAAGAAATTTTCAAAATCATCTAACCAAGTACCTTATTTTCTTCAAAGCAGATATGGTGGAGCATATTTCTTAAACTCTTCCACAACTGTGGTATACCTGGACCTTACAAACAGGTACTCTTTGTAAGCATATAAGATTATATGATTGTCATGCCATCAATATTTATCGTAAATTTGAAAGCAGCTCTCAGAATTGGAAAATGTAAACAAAACCAAGTCAATCAAACCACCAAGAATGAAACATCTCTGATACAAAGAAATAGCAAGTTTTCAATGAAATATTCAAAGATTTCTTTCTAGAAGGGAGAAGGATAAGCAAATAAATTTATCAGTGACTTTATTTCATTTGTGCATGATTTATTTAAAAAAAAGAGATATGAAGTGTAGTACAAAATGTTATCCAATTACTGATAATCAAACAGAATAAAACTGGAAGTTACACTTCAGACAAGAAAGTAAAATCAGTTCAGCTTGAATATTTACACATTCATTGTATGGATTTTGCTTTTCTTTAGTTTTAAAATTGGCAGATGTGTTATGATCATATTGAAGAGTTTAGGAAAGACATTTTATAGTTATGATTTTGCTCCTTTCATAGATCTCACTCACCTATATTAAGTAGGAGTTGCTACCTTGATTTCTGATGTTATGTAATATTTTAAAATATTTAAAATCTTTTCAGGTCTAAGGCAATGGGATATTAATGGAAGACGATTTTTTTCTACTTATCCTTTATGAACAAATCCAAATTTGTGTCTTAATTCTCCCATAAATAGTGACATTGGACAATGTATTTAATTTCTTTGATTTTCAGTTGCCATCTCTTTTGAAGAGGATAGTAATAGGAAACAGCTTAAAAGGTTTTAACAAGGATTCAGAAATAAATATGCTGTTAATGAAAGTACACTTATGCCACCTTATATGAGGCAAAGTTACTCAGCTCAAAGAATGAAAAATGGGTGGACCGTATCTCCTGAGAGTTCTATTGCAATAACTCACCCAACATTATAAAAATCTATCAGAAATTTATAAGTGCCCTCGAATTCTACTAATTTTCTGTAGCTAATTGGAATCAGGAAAAATTGCAATTTCATGGCTACATTCAGAAAGTGACAATAAATAACTGAGCTCAGGATAGATGCCGGGTACATCTGGGGTTAAAATATCTGACGAGTATCAAGTTTTTTAAAGCAAGGAGTCCAGAGAGCAAGGTGCAAATGAGAGTGGCTTAGCAGCTTTCCCATCCCTAGTCACAGCTCTGTTCTCCTCCTCCATCATCATCCCCTCCCCCCAAAACGCATTCACTGTAGCCTATTTCTGAAGTTGGAGTTCTATCCCATGATTTGATTCTAGCACACCGTGTTTTCCACAAATGAAAGTGCTGCGATCAGTAGATACCTAGCACTTGTGTTTTTTATGTAAGCATGGAGATCCAAGTGGAGAAAATGTCATCCTATAATAATTCCAGTTTATATAAACCAGAATGTTAACATGTCAATCTGAAAAAAAAACAAAAACTCAGAAGTGTATTGTTCTTCTCTGATTCCAATGGCCAGAGGCTCTGGAGTGGTGGAGTGGGAGGAAATTAAAATAATGATGACATGCTCAGTCACCTTGATGATCTTCAATTTGTGCAGCTCTAGTTTTTAGAGGGAACTTTGATATAAACAGCAAGCTAACCATGAAAGCACCTCCATGGTGCAGAGGAAACATCTAATGCCGTAGAAGAATAAGAAAAATAGAAGCATCTGTGAATAGGAATAATTCTGTTAGAAAAATTGTCTGAAACTTTGAAATAGGCAGAAATTATTACTGAGTGTTCTTTCAGTGTGGTTCTGAGCTTTAACTTTTGATTTATTTTTTATTGACTGGACTATTTTACAACTGTGTAGGACTTGAGTTTCAAAGAAGGCAATGGCACCCCACTCCAATACTCTTGCCTGGAAAATCCCATGGATGGAGGAGCCTGGTGGGCTGCAGTCTATGGGGTTGCAACTGAGAAGCTTCATTTTCACTTTTTACTTTCCTGCGTTGGAGAAGGAAATGGCAACCCACTCCAGTGTTCTTGCCTAGAGAATCCCAGGGACGGGGGAGCCTGGTGGGCTGCCGTCTATGGGGCTGCACAGAGTCTGACTCGACTGAAGTGACTTAGCAGCAGCAGCAGGAGTGGAGTTTAATATATAGATTCTTTTTGTGTGTGTGTGGTCCACAGAGGTGAAAATAGTTTCTTTAAGTGGAAAAGCTAGCCCCAAGGATAGCACATTAGTTTTGTATCTAACCCAACAATTATATACTAACAATCCTTTATTAAATTACCCATAAATACCCGGTTCCTCAAATGTTCTTTGAACTTTAAAAATATATATATTTACTGGTTCTCTCATTAAGTAAAACATTGAATGAAACTTTAGAGATGTATTCATTTTATATTTGCACGAGAATTACAATAGGACCTTTCTGAAAGCTACACTTTAATTATGTCTCTCTTGGCAAAGGACAGAAGGATCTAAGTGGAAAATGTGAGATAGCTTACACTATTCATCACATGAGTATTCAAGAAGAAAGAGTTCTTATTTGTCAATCAGCTCCTGCCCACTCCTGGAGTCCAGGTCATTGTCAAACAAGAAAACTGGAAGAATCAAGAAGGCTAAATTGATCCACATTAAAAGAGCTGAGCCACACAGCTGACAGGTGAGATAATGGACAACCTCATGACCTGCATTCTGGTGGGAGAGTATTTATTTCTGTTTTGGAATTGTTGAGGATGCTCTGGAGTACTTGCAATGAGGCAGAAGTATAAAAAATGACATAAAGAACCAAAAGAGAATACTAGGGAATTATGTTATGCATAACAAATATGTCTTTTAAAATTTCTTGAAAAGATAAAGACTTTTTTTTGCTTTCTTTTCTATTTCTTTAATATGCTAAAGCATTCAGACAGAATATTTGTGATCTTCTGTCCAAAGTTTTATTTTACATTTACTATTAAGGAAATATGCTTCTGAGAAAGCCATTTCAAATACTTAATGGAGCATTTTATAGGAAAAGAGTGACTTGATTAAATGGATAACATGGACGTGAGAAGGAAAGAGCTTGCTGAAGATTGTTAAGTGATTAGACTGGTTAAGTCGTCTTACCATTTGAGATACTTGGCTTGAAGTTTTTAGACTGGGCACAAGAGTGACTGCTGACCCGTGCTGACCTTTCAGAAACTTCTCTTCATTACATCTAGTGATAAAGTTGGCCCCATGTTATCTTCCAGAAAAATAACTCAAGTATGTTTTTCTCAGACATGACTGTTAGCATGATATTGGCCTGTTCTCTGGTTTGGAAAAAACGAATGTGATTACCTGATGAGCATTATATATGTAAAATGTGGGCAAAGTGCTTAGCATACTTCCTGAAAGTAGACACTTAAAAAGAAGGAAAAAAAAAAACTAGTTCTCCCCAAAGAACCAAACATGAGTACTAAGAATAACATAAAATGAATACAAACTTTTGAAATTACATGAAAAAAAAATTGCATGCCATTGCACACACACACATACGCATGTATTTTACAATCTACACATTCATCACTAATCCTGAAATGAACAACTATTAGATGAGAAATAATTATTTTAATTTCTCTTCCACTCATTTCAGAGACACCCTGGACAGTGGGCAGCGTTTATTTCTTGGAGCAATAGTTCCCCTGAGACTTTCCTAACTGATTCCATCCCTGTTCCATCTGAAATGCCACCCACTGCTTCTTCAGTTCACTGATTCTCATCTCCCAAATTCTATAGTTTTCAACTCCGATTTCAAATGCTGCAGCCTCAGTTAAGTACTCTCTGATCCTCCAGCCTAAAGCATTTCTTCCTCCTCTAATGTTCATAGACGTATTTTATATTTTTCTTAAGGCAAATGTCACTCGCAACCATCTAATATACATCTTTCCTTCCCTATCGAACCCTAACCTCTTTTTAAACCACAGCATTTCATTCTCTAAACAATTGCGTTTTAATTTTGCCTGGCTGCCTGCCTCAATACTTTACGTCAGCGTGGTATAATTAAGATTTTACAGAACATGGAAAGCAGTCTGAGTTCCTCTGCACGCAGCTAAGGATGATGTGTGATGCTGGTCATCCATCTCCACCACAAAACATGGCAGTTACAGCCATGTCTATTCTTTGTTCTCAATTACAGGAGAATATGGCCCAGAAGCTAAAGGTGACTGTAGAAGGGTGGTGGCAGCTGGGCGTAACTGAGTCCTAAAAATTCTTGATAGAATCTCCTTTCTCACAGGTCAGAGGACTGAAAGCTAATTCCCTTTTACAGTCCCTTGCCCCTGAAGCAACTATCACTTTTCCAGCAAGCAGCAGTATTTTTCTTGCTGACAGATACCCTCTGCATGGAGTTTCAAACACTCAGGCCAGAAGCACTATCTATGCCTCATTACCATTTAAATAGGCTGATCAATGAGAATTAGCATGTAATTTGAATTACAACACCCACCTCCTGCTTCTTACAGCCAGGGTCCTCCAGCCTCTTTAAATAAATGTTACATTTTCCTCTGAGGATTCCTCCCTCTCTTCAAATCTGAAAACAGGTGTTTGCCTGTTCTGTGCAAGAACTTTAATGGAGGAATTTATCCCTGGTTCTGCCTACTCCTCACCTGCATTCAGGATAGCCTACTGTCCTGTGAGAACACCAAATAGCAGTCATCTCAGCCAATTTGCACACTGAATATTTTGATTCAATGTCACCTTAATTTTAAGTCTATAATTTCACACCACTTTAACCAATAAATAATGTTATCCATATGCGTTAGGGGACAGAGTATGCTGAATGTGGATTCAGGAGCTATAATGGTTACTCACCAGCTATAAGAACCTTGTACAAAATGTAGGAAAATTAGTAAAAGAAATGAAAGCTACTAACACACTGAGTAAAGATTTTTCATTTGCCTGTCTTGCCTATGTTGTAAGGCTTAATGAAAATTAATTTTGTGATAATATATGTGAAAGAACTTTGTGCATGTCACAGTGCCATACAAATGCACTCTATTGCGTTACTCTATTTACAGATATAGAGCTATGACCTAATTAACTCTCACAGTAGGATTATTTTACTATTTGATACATCTCATCATGATTTATATAGGCAACCACCTCATATTTTCCTGGTTATCCAGTTAAGATAGTGAAGAAGCATTTTCTTAGATCCAGTCGTGATTGCCAGACACTGGTACATACTCTGAACTATAAGCGGTTTTCAACCAAGTGCACCCAGATAATTATTTAACATTAAGATGCTCAAAATGGATTAAAGATCTAAATGTAAGACCAGAAACTATAAAACTCCTAGAGGAGAACATAGGCAAAACACTCTCCAACAGAAATCACAGCAGGATCCTCTGTGATCCACCTCCCAGTATACTGGAAATAAAAGCAAAAATAAACAAATGGGATCTAATTAAAATTAAAAGCTTCTGCACAACAAAGGAAACTATAAGCAAGGTGAAAAGACAGCCTTCTGAATGGGAGAAAACAATAGCAAATGAAACAACTGACAAACAACTAATCTCAAGGATATATAAGCAACTTATGCAGCTCAACTCAAGAAAAACAAATGATCCAATAAAAAAATGGGCCAAAGAACTAAATAGGCATTTCACCAAAGAAGACATACGGATGGCTAACAAACACATGAAAAGATGCTCAGCATCACTCATTATCAGAGAAATGCAAATCAAGACCACAATGAGGTACCATTTCACACCAGTCAGAATGGCTGCGATCCAAAAGTCTACAAGCAATAAATGCTGGAGAGGATGTGGAGAAAAGGGAACCCTCTTACACTGCTGGTGGGAATGCAAACTAGTACAGCCATTATGGAAAACAGTGTGGAGATTCCTTAAAAATTGCAAATAGAACTGCCTTATGACCCAGCAATCCCACTGCTGGGCATACACACTGAGGAAACCAGAATTGAAAGAGACACGTGTACCCCAATGTTCATTGCAGCGCTGTTTATAATAGCCAGGACATGGAAGCAACCGAGATGTCCATCAGCAGATGATTGGATAAGAAAGCTGTGGTACATATACACAATGGAGTACTACTCAGCCCTTAAAAAGAATAAATTTGACTCAGTTCTAATGAGATGGATGAAATTGGAACCGATTATACAAAGTGAAGTAAGCCAGAAAGAAAAACACCAATACAGTATACTGACACATATGTATGGAATTTAGAAGATAGTAATGATGACCCTCTATGTGAGACAACAAAAGAGACACAGAGGTATAGAACGGACTTTTGGACTCTGAGGGAGAGGGAAAAGGTGGGATGGTTTGGGAGAATGGCACTGAAACATGTATACTTTCTTGTAAGAAATGAAGCACCAATCTATGTTCAATGCAGGATGCAGGATGCATGGGGCTGGAGCACAGGATGATTCAAGTAGAGGATGTGGGGTGGGAGGTGGGAGGGGGCTTTGGCATTGGGAGATTGTGTTCACCTGTGGCTGTTTCATGTCAATGTATGGCAAAACAAATACAGTATTGTAATTTAAAAAATAAATAAATTTTAAAAAAATAAAAATAAAACAAAAAAGATTAAAAAAAAACAAGCAAAACAAACAAAAAAATTAAGATGATGTAAAATTCTCTCCTGTACACTAACCAGCAATTCGTTTAGACTTCAAGTTACTTTCCAACTCTAGGGATTCATAATTTTGATTTATTAATAATAGGTAAAAGAATAATAGTATTATGCAGTAGTACACTATTCTCAGGAGGTTGGGACTCATAAAATATTTCTGCATCTATATACCAATGTTGCATTATTGTTCTCATCATACTATTTTTATTTAAAAGTGTAACTTTTTTGTCGGATATTACTCTTCTCCAAATATGCCAAGTGACCTTGATTATTTGTCTTTCATTTCTGTATCTTCAGTACTATCATCATCTCTGGATCATAGTTAGCAGTAAATACCTATGTGTTCTGCTTCACGGATCGCAGCCTTGTCATGGCAAAGGGGCTTGCATAACTCAGTGCAGCTATGAGACATCCCACGGAGGGCTGCTCAAGATGGATAGGCAGATGGATAGGCATAATGAAGAGTTCTGACAAAACATGGTCCGCATTCCAGAGTGTAGAGCAGGCGTTAGGAAGCATCACTATGAACAGAGCTAATGGAGGTGATGGAATTCCAGTGGAAATATTTAAAATCCTGAGATAGTGCTGTTAAAGTTCTGCTCTCAATACGTCAATACATTTGGAAAATGCAGCAGTGGCCACAGGACTGGAATCCAAACCCAAAGAAGGGCAATGTCAAAGAATATCCAAGGTACCATATAATTGCTCTCATTTCACATGCTAGCAAGGTAATACTCAAAAACCTTCAAGCTAGGATTCAGTAGTATACCAACCAAGAACTTCCATATGTATACGTTGGGTTTTGGAGGCAGAGGAACTGGAGATCAAATTGCCAATATCCACTGGATCATGGAGAAAGCAGGGGAGTTTCAGAAAGATATCTATTTCTGCTTCACTGACTACACTAAAAGCAATTGAGTGTGTGGGTCACAACAAATTGTGGAAAATTCATACAGAGATGGGAAAATATGTGTGGGTCAAGAAACAACAGTTAGAGCTGAACATGCAACAACTGACTGGTTCAAAATTGGGAAACAATTACAGCAAAGCTGTACATTGTCACCCTGCTTATTTAACTTATATGCAGAGTACTTATACAAAATTCCAGACTTGATGAATCACAAGTTAGAATCAAGATTGCCAGGAGAAATATCAACAACCTCCGATATTCAGATGATACCACTTTAATGGCAGAAAGCGAAGAGGAACTAAAGAGCATCTTGATGAAAGTGAAAGAGGAGAGTGAAAAAACTGGCTTGAAACTCAACATTCAAAAAACTAAGATCATGGCATCCAGTCCCATCACTTCATGGCAAATTAAAGAGGAAAAACTGAAAGCAGTGACAGTCTTTATTTTCTTGGGCTCCAAAACCACTGCAGATGGTGACTGAAGCCATGAAAATCAGATGCTTACTCCATGGAAAGAAAGCTATGATGAACCTAGACAGCATATTAAAAAGCAAAGACATCACTTTACCAACAAAATCTGTATAATCGAAGCTATGGTTTTCCCAGTAGCCATGCACAGATGTGAGAGTTGAACTGTAAAGAGGGTGGAGCACCAAAGAACTGATGCTTTTGAATTGTAGTGCTAGAGAAGACTCTTGAGAGTCTTTTGGACTGCAATGAGATCAAATCCATCAATCCTAAATGAAACCAACCTTGAGTATTGAAGCTGAAGCTCCAATACTTTGGCCACCTGATGGAAAAAGCCAGTTAATTGGAAAAGACCCTGATGTTGGAAAAGAAAGACTGAAAGCAAAAGGTGAAGAGGGCAGTAAAGCTTGAGATGGTTAGATAGACTCACTGACTCAATGGATAGGAATTTGAACTAACTTCAAGACATAGAGGACGGAGGAGTCTGACATGCTACAGTCCATGGGGTCACAAACAGTCAGATATGACTTAGCGACTAAATAACAACAAACCCATCTGTTGGATGAATGAACAATGGATGGCCCAACTTGCAACTTGAACTGGCTTTAATTTCCTGTTGAACTCCATTAGTTAACAAACCTACCCAAAATAAGCACACCATGGGCTTAAAACCCAAGGTTACTTTGAAAATACTCTCTCAGGGAGTTCTATAGCCTATTTTCCATCCAGGTTACTACCTATAGACACCTTCCACATAGAAATAAAATAAATACATGAAAACAGCTTGGCCAGAAGACAAATTATAGAGAAGTCTAATGACATCCCCAAATGGCATCACGCTCTTCACAGCCATTTTAATGATGAGAGCACACTGGAATCCATAGACCTCTTATTTAGAATTGTATAGGTCCCTATGTATATATCTATAGAGAAATTTTTAAACTTTTATTTTAAAATAATATAGACTCATAGGAAGTATATACAGGGTATGATATAAAGTCATTTTTTATCATCAAATAATTTATTTTTATGTTTCTATTTTTTTTTAAGTACACTGTTTATCTTCTCTAGTAATCTTCTGTTTACAAGGACTTGAGGTAACAGTTTATGTGATCATTCAATGAGGTAAGAAAACAGTAAGAATAAAGACAAAATAAATTCAGAAAATCCCTCTATAATTTTTCACTAGGGCTTGTTTATTTTGGTGATATATACAGTGTCTTTAGCTGAGTACAAGTGCAAGCTATTTTTCTAACTTTGTTCATTATTTTTTATATGTTATGTTAAAATATAATCCCTGTACATGCCCTGAGGTCTCTGCCATGGTTCCACGCTTAGGCTGAAAGCGCTGTCTAGAATTTGTTTCCTGTTCTTCAGAATTTCTTGTGAATCCTATCTAACCTGTTAAAGGTTAAACTATGGCATGTTAAAAATTTAGACTTTATTTGATCAAAAGCAATTTGGAGGGGTACTCTATCTGGAGGAGGGCATGGCAACCCACTCCAGTATTCTTGCCCGGAAAGTCCCCATGGACAGAGGAGCCTGGTGGCTGCAGTCCGTGGGGTCGCAGGACAGCGCCGAACTCTACCAACCCAGGGGAAAGACTTTTATAAGGAAAAAAAGAGCCAAGGAAATCTCTGATTCTCTCTATCTTAGAGCTCGCTGACTGTGACTGGCTGCCCTGAAGCTCTGATTTCTAACCCTGAAGCGTCTGCAGATTTCAACTTTGGTTTGGGGAGATTTTGTTTACATAGACTGCCATAGCATTAGAACCAGCCCAATCTAATGGCTTTCCTGGTTAATTAACTCAGTGAATCTTAGAAAATAAATTCAAGCATCATAGGCTCACTGTGGCTTTCTTTAATTCCATCAGCTAGATGAATTTTCTTAGTCTTCTGGATTCCTCGTTGTAAAAGTACACTCTTTTTCGTACTTAGGTCCGCTTCTACCTCTGTAAGACCTATTTATAAGAGTCAATATCTTCCCTTTTGGCTACCATGTCCCTGAGGCCCAGGTTCATCAGTTAGTCACATTTATATTTCCCGGCTTCTAGATGATAATTATTTTTGAAACAGTTAAATAGAATTTAAATTTATGTCTCCAAATAGCTAACCTAATTTCCCAAATGTTATGCTAATCACTCAAAACTTGAGAGAGGGAGGGATACAAAGGAAGAGAGAATAAGAGAGAAAGAGAATCTTATACGATACCTCTGGCTTTCTCAATTTAAATGTTTCATCTTGTGTTGTGCTAGAAATAAAATTCACACCAGCAGGTTCAATGTTTTAAATTCTCAGAAATAACTGTTATCCTAAGATACTAACAAATATAAGGTCAGAATGGTAAAACTAGTCTTGTTAGAAATCACATTTAAATTAAAGTCATTTATTGTGAATATATCAGGTTTTCTGGAAATGCTGAATATAGTATTTAGTCAGCTGGAGTTCTAACCCAATTTATTTCTTTACCAGCAATCATTCCGGAAGGAGCATAATATCTGGGGACTCATCCTCAGAACCAAAAATAAAATTTTTTTTAACCCAATCCTAAACTTAGTCACTATTTCCATAGCTTTTATTATCCCTATATATTTCTGTAGAACAGAGGACATTTTAAAGTGAATTATTAACTAATAATATCAAATACGTTATTAATTTAAAAGTTGGTGAAATAATTTCCACTAGTAGTGAATGGAAGAAAACTCAGGGAGGACAAACTGATGTACCCAGAGGGTTTTTTTTTTTTTTGGTTGTTTGTTTTCTAAAAGGAAGCCATTTTCTGGCTATTTATAGCTAATTCTTTAAAAGAATAATATTTATAAATTATTAATATGATTCAAACTCTTTTTTAAGTAAAATGTACCTTCTGTAATTTTAAGGGTGGGGTAATACCAATACTAAGGTCCGTCTAGTCAAGGCTATGGTTTTTCCTGTGGTCATGTATGGATGTGAGAGTTGGACTGTGAAGAAGGCTGAGGGCCGAAGAATTGATGTTTTGAACTGTGGTGTTGGAGAAGACTCTTGAGAGTCCCTTGGACTGCAAGAAGATCCAACCAGTCCATTCTGAAGGAGATTAACCCTGGGATTTCTTTGGAAGGAATGATGCTAAAGCTGAAACTACAGTACTTTGACCACCTCATGCGAAGAGTTGATTCATTGGAAAAGACTCTGATGCTGGGAGGGATTGGGGGCAGGAGGAGAAGGGGACGACAGAGGATGAGATGGCTGGATGGCATCACGGACTCAATGGACGTGAGTCTGAGTGAACTCCGAAAGATGGTGATGAACAGGGAGGCCTAGCATGCTGCGATTCATGGGGTTGTAAAGAGTCGGACACGATTGAGCGACTGAACTGAACTGAACTGATTCTGTTCTAAGGATATGTTACATTTTCAAAATTATTCCATTGAGTATCAGTGATAATTTATGTAAATTTATAAGAATTGCTGTATATTTAAGAGACAATGTGATTTATTAATTTAAAGCTAATTTTAATTTTGAAATTACTAGAAGGGATAGGAATATGATGATGACTTAAAAACAATTAAATAAATAAAAATAATTATCTTATTTATAAATTTCACCAAATCAAATGAACATATGCCTCCACTAACCTATGGATTCTTTTTCTCTATCAGTATCTTGGAGCCTTCAACTGTCACTGAGTCAGTAATTTAACAACACACCATGATGTAGTCAGCATTCCATGGTTGATAGTATAATGTTTTATCTTTTTTTGTATCTTAAAAAAAATTGTGTTTTTCAAGTATTCAAATTCTGTAGAGAAAACTGAACTATTTCTAAGTTTAATATAGTGACTTAATAAATGTGTCTCATCTTTATTTTTAATACAGCCCATGATAATGTTTTGCCATTATTGGATGCCAGCATTTCAATTGAAGTCTTAGTCAATGTCCTTTATATAGAATGAAAGCATGTCTAATACGTAGGATTCTGGAAGACAAGTCTTTATATAATAATGAATAAAGTGGTATTTCTAAGACTCTTTTTAGAGCAGTTTAAGGTTCATGGCAAGATTAAGGGGGAAACACAGAGATTTCCTATACTCCCCCTGCAACCACATATGAATAGCCTCCTACATTACCAACTTCCCCCACCAGAGTAGTACGTTTGCCACAAACAATTAAAGAGCCTACTTGATGCATCATAATCATCCAAAGTCCATAGGTTACGTTAAGGTTCCCCCTTAGTGATGTACGAATTACGAGTCTGGACAATTGTGTGGTGGCATTAATTCATTGTTATAGTTATCATGCAGAGCATTTTCACCACCCTAAAATCCTTTATGTTCCATGTATTAATCCCTTTCACTCCCAATTCTTGATAATCTTTTTATTGTCCATAGTTTTGCCTTAACCATAGTATGGAATCATATAGTATGCGGACTTTTCAGTCTAGCTTTTTTCACTTAGTAATATGCATTTTCAGCCCTGAACATTAATTGGAAGGACTGATGCTGAAACTGAAAGTCCAATACTCTGGCTACCTGATGTGGAGATCTGGCTCTGGAAAAGACTCTGATGCTGGGAAAGATTGAGGTCAGGAGGAGAAGCAGGCAACAGAGGATGAGATGGTTGGGTGACATCATTGACTCAATGGACATGAGTTTGAGCAAACTCCAGGAGATAATGAAGGATAGGGAAGCCTGGCATGATGCAGCCCATGGGGTCGTAAAGAGTTGGTCTTGACTTAGAGATTGAACAATAAGATGCATTTAAGATTCTCTCATGTCTGTTCATTATCACTTAAATATAAATTTTACCAACTGTATTTGTTTAAGAACTTTAAAAAGTGTCATTTTAATAATACCTGTTCTTTTAAAGACAGCTCTTGGGAGTCAGAATTATATATGATTGAATCTATTATGATGAGCTCAAGGGAAAAGAGTAGATTGGGCTTGCCCCAGGGCTGCCAGCATCAAACACATGAAGTTATTATAAGCAAGGTCTACAAAAAGCCATAAAGCAGCAGACGAGAAAAATGAAGGAACCTGTGAAAGATACTGTACTATTTGTTCACTGGAAAGAGGTTGGGAAATGATCACTGACCTCTAAGTAACAGAGAATGGAACTCATCTGTCACTTCCGAATGAGCCCCTTGCTGTAAGTGATGGCATTTCCTGAAATGGCTGTGATCATTAGGGCTCCAGTGACTGAATTAAAAGAAAATGAAGGATGCAGATGGCTGTAATAAAGCATGGAAAATGCATTTCTTCCTGGTGACAGATACAACTGATCATTTTGCAAGGAAGTGCCTCACTGACAGTGTTTCAGCTGTGTAGTTCTCAGGGAAAATGAAGAGTAATGCAAAAATTGGACAAGATGAAACAAGTAGTTTCATTCCAGGTATTGACTACACAAGTCACTTTCAATAAATCAGCTGCTTATTGTACCTAAGACAGCAGTTTGTTAATATTAGGAAGGTGTTAAAAAATGTTCTCTTTGGTTAGGCAATCTTTGAGCATCATATGATAAAACACGAAGTTTTACTTAAATTGTTTTTTCTATTTGTTTTCTAGCTATCAATACTTGGATTATTAGGTATGTTCATTTAGAAATAACCTTGATGGTCAAAAGCAACCAAGAGTCAGCAAAATTTTTTTGTAAGAAGCCAGATATTGCAATTTTAGACCTCTATGCATAATATAGTCATTGCACTAGCAAGTCAGTTCTGCCATTGTCAGGGGCAAACATCCATAGACAATTGTAAAAGAACAGATAAAACTATGTTCCAATAATACTTTATTTACAAAAACAAATACCATCTGAATTTGGCCTCAGGATATAATTTGTGGATCTCTGGTGTTTCCAGTGGTCATGTATGGATGTGAGAGTTGGAATATAAAGAAAGCAGAGCTCAGAAGAAATGATACTTTTGAACTGTGATGTTGGAGAAGACTCTTAAGAGTCCCTTGGACTGCAAGGAGATCCAACCAGTCCATCCTAAAGGAAACCAGTCCTGAATATTCATTGGAAGGACTGATGCTGAAGCTGAAACTCCAATCCTTGGGCCACCTGATGAGAAGAGCTGACTCACTGGAAAAGACCCAGATGCTAAGAAAGATTGAGTGCAGGAGGAGAAGGGGACAACAGAGGATGAGATGGTTGGATGGCATCACCGACTCAATGGACATGGGTTTGGGTGAACTCTGGCAGTTGGTGATGGACAGGGAGGCCTGGCATGCTGCAGTTCATGGGGTCACAAAGAGTCAGACATGACTGAACGACTGAACTGAACTGAGGCTAGCATATTGTATGATGCTCAATTTGAAGCAATGAGGAAGCTTAACAGCTTACTACAATAAAATGAATGAAATGCTAAATACTTTAATCTTCTGTGGGAAATGAGGATATGAGCTTTAATCCCATTTAAATAACTACAGAATACTGTTTTAAAAGAACCATATGTGGATGACATCCTGCATTGTTCAGTCACAAGAGAAAAAATAATTTTATGATAACTATCATGCACATGGAGAGGCTCAGTGGACAATTATACTAGGTATTCTGAGTGCTGCCCATCTTTATTTTTGACTTCTAGCCTTCTACATAATATTGTTAAAGCACTTAATTATTTATTTAAAATCCTTTGCAAATGTGAATAATTTTTAAGTCATAAGGGTTCACCATAAAATAAAGTAGGGGTTTCCAAATCATTGTAGCAGAGTGTTTTAATAATAAGTTGTTTTAAATATTTAAGAGATTTTGTAAAAATTGAAATTACTGTCTCATGGAGTCATCACTACAGTTTATATTTTAAGTGCTGCTATTTTCAAATTTCAAAAGAAGAAAAGAACACTTTAAAGGGACTCATCAGGACAAGAGCTTCATGGCCATTTAAATTTTCAGTATGTATGAACAGTTGTGGCAATTTCTTCTCCCAATACAGCTAAACAGTTATGTTCCTTTGTCCAGAAAGTTTGCTATGTTGTAGCCTAAAACATATTATCCAGCATTCCTGGAGCCAACTAGAACTGAAAGTTCCCTCCAGTCAAGATATTCCTAGTAATTAGTAATTACTTCACTGAAGTCATCTACCTTAGACTTACTCTTCTGAAACTACAGAAGCAAGACACCATATTAGCTTGATTTCCAATTCAATCTCTATTCCATTATTTTCTTCTGCAACAAGTCCATAAAGTACAAGGTACAGCCTAGACCTTTAATCTTTTTTTAAAGTTAGAACCTATTTTATGTTTTCATACCCAAAAGAGAAGATTTATCAAAGTCATTTTATTACTCCTAGATGCAGCTTGTCACTCCCACATCCATACATGACTACTGGAAAGACCATAGCCTTGACTAGATGAACCTATAATATGTTGTCTAGGTTGGTCATAAGTTTCTTTCCAAGCAGTAAGTGTCTTTTAATTTCATGGCTGCAATTACCATCTGCAGTGATTTTGGAGCCCCCAAAATTAAGTCTGACATTGTTTCCACTGTTTCCCCATCTATTTCCCATGAAGTGTTGGGACCAGATGCCATGATCTTCGTTTTCTGAACGTTGAGCTTTAAGCCAACTTTTTCACTCTCCTCCTTCACTTTCATCAAGAGGCTTTTAGTTCCTCTTCACTTTCCACCATAAGGGTGGTGTCATCTGCATATCTGAGGTTATTAATATTTCTCCTGGCAATCTTGATTCCAGCTTGTGCTTCCTCCAGCCCAGCCTTTCTCATGATGTACTCTGATTAGAAGTTAAATAAGCAGGGTGACAACATACAGCCTTGACGTACTCCTTTTCCTATTTGGAACCAGTCTGTTGTTCCATGTCCAGTTCTAACTGTTGCTTCCTGACCTGCATATAGGTTTCTCAAGAGGCAGGTCAGGTGGTCTGGTATTCCTATCTCTTTCAGAATTTTCCACAGTTTATCGTGATCCACACAGTCAAAGACTTTGGCATATACATCTGTATCTAGATTAATTAATTAAGGGATTATGACTGTAGAAATTAGTAGGAGAGTTTATGCATTCAACAGCTTCCCTGGTGGCTCAGATGGTAAAGCATCTGCCTGCAATGTGAGAAACCCAGGTTCGATCCATGGGTCGGGAAGATCCCATGGAGGAGGAAATGGCAACCCACTCCAGTATTCTGTCCTGAAGAATACCATGGACGGAGAAGCCTGGTGCAGGCTACAGTCCGTGGGTTGCCAAGAGTCAGATAAGACTGAGCGACTTCACTTTATACATTCAAAGAGTGGTTAATAGAAGAAAATAAAATTTTTCTAAAAGTGTAATCATGGTGCATGTATATATGAGTGTATGTCTGTGTATAAAAACAGTATCTTTAGGAGAATGAGGGAAAAAAAAATAAGGACTTAGAAAAAATGGGACCAAGTGTGACTTTCATAATAATAACATAAAAACATTCAAAAGACTATGGTTACAAGCTAAATTCACCCTGATAAGTATTTTTGTATACCAAATGAGCTACAGAAGGTTTTACAGTTTTTAAGTGGTCCAAAAAAAACTCAAAATATATTGTGGCCCTTGAAAATTATATGAAATTCAGATTTCAGTGTTCAGCATTTTTAATTTCACTAATAAAAATGTGTAAAAACATGTCTTTATATATAAGCTGATACTTAATCTCCTGATTTTTGCCTCTTGACTATCCAAGCCTAAAATACTTCCTATGTGCCATTATAAAAAAAAAAAAAAAAATTACTATCTCCTGCCTCTAATACATCTTCCAAAATATTTTTTTATCATAAATTTTTTCTCTGATTTCATAGAGAATGAAAGATATTTATTCCTTCACCCCTGTATTGTGTAGAGAAATTTATAATTATAATAAAAGTCAGAATTTTCTTCCAAAGGTCTGGGCTTTAGAAACTATTATGCATATAGGATATTTTCTTTGAGAGTAAATCTCAACTTGGAGATACTCAAAAGTATCTTAAAAGTATAAATATAAAATTTGACCCATTATGAAAATGTCATAGTGGAAAATTGGGGGAGATTTCTTTACTTCTACATAACAGTGTTGTAAGTACTTGAACAATTTTGAATCTCTCAACTTCCTGTGGCTCATCTAGACACCTAATACTGAAAGAGAAATGAAACTGAACACCTATGACAACAGAATTTTAAGCCATCTCCCAAACCCCACTTCCTGTGTACAAGCCCTGAATAAGTCCATCTTCATAAGAAAGAAGAAACACTCCTCTTTCCTGGCAAGGAGTCAGCCAGTGAAAAGCCGTGAACCCTGTTAGGTCTGTTTACTCTTTGTAGGACTATGAACTGCTTACCCTCCCTCTCTATAAAATTCTCCTTCACTTGCCATGAAGGGACTTTCATGCTGCTGACGAAGGCGGAAGGTCTGGAACTGCAATTCTCTACTGAACCCCAGTGAACCCATTTCGCTAAAGGAAAATCTGGCCATTTGCTTGTTTCACATCAACATGCTTGTGTTGTTTCAAGCTGCCTAATTTGGTAAGGTGTTGTCAGTCTAGTTCAGTCACTCAGTCATGTCTGACTCTGCGACCGTATGGACTGCAGCACACCAGGTCTCCCTGTCCATCACCATCTCCCGGAGCTTGCTCAAACTCATGTCCATTGAGTCGGTGATGCCATCCAACCGTCTCATCCTCTGTCACCCTCTTCTCCTCCCATCTTCGATATTTCCCAGCATCAGGGTCATTTTCAATGAGTCAGTTCTTCACTTCAGGTGGCCACAGTATTGGGCCTTCAGCTTCAGCATCAGTCTTTCCAGTGAATACTCAGGACTGATTTCCTATAGGATTTATTGGTTTAATCTCCTTGCAGTCCAAGGGACTCTCAAGAGTCTTCTCCAACACCACAGTTCAAAAGCAGCAATTCTTTGGCGCTCAGCCTTCTTTATGGTTCAGCTCTCACATTCACACAAGATTACTGGAAAATCCATAGCTTTAACTAGAAAGACCTTTGTTGGCAAAGTAATGTCTCTGCTTTTTAATATGCCGTCTAGGTTGGCCATAGTCTTTTTGGCAAGGAGCAAGCGTCTTTTAATTTCATGGCTACAGTCACCATCTCCAGTGATTTTGGAGCCTAAGAAAATAAAGTCTGCCACTGTTTCCATTGTTTTGCCATCTATTTGCCATGCAGTGATGGGATTAGATGCCATGATTTTCATTTTTTGAATGTTGAGTTTTAAGCCAACACTTTCACTTTCATCAATAGGGTCTTTAGTTGCTCTCCACTTTCTCCCCCTAAAGGCAGTGTCATCTTCATGTCTAAGGTTATTGACATTTCTCCCAGAAATCTTGATTCCAGCTTATGCTTCATCCAGCCCATCATTTTGCATGATGTACTCTGCATAAAGTTAAATGAGCAGGGTGACGATATACATCCTTGACATTCTCCTTTCCCAATTTGAAACCCATCTGTTGTTCCATGACTAGTTATAGCTATTGTTTCTTGACCTGAACACACATTCTTAGGAAGCAGGTCAGCTGGTCTGGTATTCCCATCTCTTGAAAAAATTTTTTACAGTTTGTTGTGATCTACACAGTCAAAGGCATTGAACTAGTCAATAAAGCAGTAGTAGATGTTTTTTGGAACTCTCTTGCTTTTCTGATGCTACAATGGATGTTGACAATTTAATCTCTGGTTCCTCTGACTTTTCTAAATGCAGCATGAACATCTGGAAGTTCTTGATTTATGTTTTGTTGAAACCTCACTTGGAGAATTTTGAGCATTACTTTATTAGCATGTGAAATGAGTGCAATGTGTGGAGGTTTGAAAATTCTTTGGTGCTACCTTTCTTTGGGGTTGAATGAAAACTGAACTTTTCTAGTCCTATAATCAATGCTGAGTTTTCCAAATTTGCTGGCATACTGAGTGCAGCACTTTCACAGCTAAAATCATCTTTTAGGACTTGAGATATCTCAGTTGGAATTCCATCACCTCCACTAGCTTTGTTCCTAGTGATGCTTCCTAAGGCCCACTTGACATCACATTCCAGGTTGTCTGGCTCTAGGCGAGTGAACAGACCATCATGGTTATCTGGGTCATAAGATACTTTCTCTATAGTTCTTCTGTTTATTCTTGCCACCTCTTCTTAATATATTCTGCTTCTGTTAGGTCCATATGGTTTCTGTCCTTTATTGTGCCCATCTTTATGTGAAATGCTCCCTTGGTATCAGTAATTTTCTTGAAGAGATCTCTAGTCTTTCCCATTCTCTTGTTTTCCTCTATTTCTTGCACTGATCACTCAGAAGACTATATTGTCTCTCCTTGCTAGTCATTGGAACTCTGCATTCAGATGCTTATATCTTTCCTTTTCTCTTTTGCCTTTCACTTCTCTTCTTTTCCAGTTATTTCTAAGGCCTCCTCAGACAACCATTTTGCCTTCTTTACATTTCTTTTTATTGAGGATGGTCTTGATCACTGTCTGCTGTACAATGTCATGAACCTCCGTCCATAGTTCTTCAGGCACTCTGTCTATCAGATCTAGTCCCTTAAATCTATTTGTCACTTCCACTGTATACTCGTAAACAATTTGATTTAGGTCATGAATGATCTAACGGTTTTCCCTACTTTCTTCAATTTAAGTCTGAATTTAGCAATAAGAAGTTCATGATCTGAGCCACAGTCAGCTCCCAGTCTTGTTTTTGCTGACTGTATAGAGCTTCTCCCAGAGAAGGCAATGGCACACCACTCCAGTACTCTTGCCTGGAAAATCCCAGGGACAGAGGAGCCTGGTAGGAGGCCGTCCATGTGGTCACACAGAGTCGGTCACGACTGAGTGACTTCACTTTCACTTTCATGCATTGGAGAAGGAAATGACAACCCACTCCAGTGTTCTTACCTGGAGAATCCCAGGGACAGAGGAGCCTTGTAGGAGGCCGTCTATGGGGTCACACAGAGTCGGACATGACTGAAGCTACTTAGCAGCAGCAGCAGCATAGAGCTTCTCCATCTTCAGTTGCAATGAATATAATCAATCTGATTTTGGTATTGACCATCTGGTAATGTCATGTGTAGAGTCTTCTCCTGTGTTGTTGGAAGAGGGTGTTTGCTATGACAAGTGCATTCTCTTGGCAAAACTCTGTTAGCCTTTGCTTTGTTTCATTCTGTACTCCAAGGCCAAATTTACCTGTTACTTCAGGTATCTCTTGACTTTCTACTATTGCATTCCAGTCCCTTATGATGAAAAGGACATCTTTTTTGGTGTTCTAGAAGGTCTTGTAGATCATCATAGAATTACTCAACTTCAACTTCTTTGGTGTTAGTGGTTGGGACATAGACTTGGATTACTGTGATATTCAATGATTTTCCTTGGAAACAAACAGATCATTCTGTCATTTTGAGACTGCACCCAGTGCTGCAAATTGGACTCTTTTGTGGCCTATGAGGACTACTCCATTTCTTCTAAGGAATTCTTGCCCACAGTAGTAGATATAATTTTAATCTGAATTAAATTCACCCATTCCAGTCCATTTTAGTTCACTGATTGCTAAAATGTCAACGTTCACTCTTACCATCTCCTGTTTGACCACTTCCACTTTACCTTGATTAATGAACCTAACATTTCAGGTTCCTGTAAAATATTGTTCTTTACCGCGTTGGATTTTACTTCTACCACTAGTCACAGCCACAACTGGGTGCTGTTTTTGCTTTGGCTCTGTCTCTTCATTCTTCTGAAGTTATTTCTCTACTCTTTCCCACTAGCATATTGGATATTGGATACCTACCAATCTCGGGAGTTCATCTTTCAGTGACGTATCTTTTGCCTTTTCATGGGGTTCTCAAGGCAAGAATACTGAACTGGTTTGTCATTCCCGTCTTCCCAGCAATAGAAAACAAATACACATTTATTTCAAAGGGAAATAATACAGTTCATCCTCTTTCTTGAGACTCTCAGTAAAGTTAAGTTTAATCATCTCTGTATGATTTTTCAGCTGGGCTTCCCTTTGGCTCAGACTGCAATGAAAGAATCTGCCTGCAGTGCAGGAGACATGGGTTTGATCCCTGTGGCAGGAAGATCCCCTGGAGAAGAGAATGGTTACCCACTCCAGTATTCTTGCCTGGAGAATTCCATGGACAGTATTCTTGCCTGGAGAATTCCTGGCAGGCTGCAGTCCATGGAGTCACAGAGAGTCAGACATGACTGAGTCACTACAGCTTTCACACTTTATTACCCATTATCTCTGTCCTTCTTTCCTTAGATACTATATTAGGGCACTTTCATTTATGGAATCATATGAAGTGACTGGAGGTGGCAGAGGAAAAAAAAAAAAGTCACCAAAACAAGGTAAATAAGTAGTGAATACTCCTCCAATAATTATCCTGTGATCCTAAGATTATGAGGGAATTTGACATATTTTCTACCTATATTCTACTGTCTATCACTAGATTCTCCTGTTTGTTTATTTGCATGATATCCCCCAAATTCCTAATCGTATATTAGAAGAACATTTAGTCTAATCTTTGTCCCTTCAAGTTTTTCCTAGAGACCTCTTTTTCATAATCAAATAGGCACATATCTGTCTCAAAAGAAGAATGTTCTTCCCTAAAAGAAACCACTTAATTCACTCATATATTCACAATAGCGTGGTTGTGGGAAAGAGACAACATATTTAAAGACTGCAAAATGTAAATGCAATATTAATATAAGGTAGTTAAATGCGCAAAAGTTTTGTGGGATAGCGGGATACATTAAGAATTGCATACGAGCTTTGCAAAGAAGCTTTAAAAATTACTGTATCCTATGCTAGTGGTCTTTGTACTATATATTGAAAATATATTCAAAATTTAAACATGAAATTGACTTGCTTTCTTGCAAATGTGGTGTGAATTAGATATATGCACTACAGTAGATTTGTTGTATCTGTGAGTGCTGTCCCAAATGGTGGGCTGTAAAATTTAAGGGGATAACTTCAAAAACATTTAGAGTATTTTAATTTCACCTGTATTAGAGATTGCCTTACTTGAATTTTTTTACCTCTATTTAATCTCTTTCTTCTTTTCTATCTTTGTATTCTCTATTTGAGCAAAAATAGAATATTTCTTCTTTACTTTCTGGGCTATTCCATTCAACTCTCTCTGCATTTTTCTTTCTGCAAGTAAGAAGGACTCTACTTCTCTTTATCAGTGCTAAACAGTGTGACTCCTCTTTTATATTTCTACACAACTGTGTAATGATTGGAACAAACGGATATTTTCCTTAAACTTCAATGCTAGTCATTTCAGTCCCCTCAATAAGCTACAAACAGTATGCAGATAAAGCTAGTTTTGTCTGTGGCAAATGAACATCCACTACCTGCATTTTATGCTACTTTTCTCTGAAAACCATGTCTTCCAGATCAAAATATGCTGCCTATATGCCAAATTTTTTGGAGTTTAAATAATAATAATAATAAAAATCTGATTCAATTTAATCACTCAGGTCAGTTCAGTTCGGTAGCTCAGTTGTGTCCAGCTCTTTGCAACCCCATGGACTCCAGCACGCCAGGCCTCCCTGTCCATCACTATTTCCTGGAGTTTACTCAAACTCACATCCATTGATTCAGTGATACCATCCAGCCATCTCATCCTCTGTTGTCCCCTTTTCCTCCTGCCCCCAATCCCTCCCAGCATCAGGGTCTTTTCAAATGAGTCAGCTCTTCGCATCAGGTGGCCAAAGTATTGGAATTTCAGCTTCAACATCAGTCCTTCCAATCAACACTCAGGACTGATCTCCTTTAGGATGGACTGGTTGGACTCCTTACAGTCCAAGGGACTCTTAAGAGTCCACACTTCAACACCACACTTCAAAAGCATCAGTTCCTCAGGGCTCAGCTTTCCTTATACTCCAACTCTCACATGACTACTGGAAAAACCATAACCTTGACTAGACAAACCTTTGTTGACAAAGTAATATCTCTGCTTTTTAATATGCTGTCTAGGTTGGTCATAACTTTCCTTCCAAGGAGTAAGTGTCTTTTAATTTCATGGCTGCAGTCACCATCTGCAGTGATTTTAGAGCCCCCAAAATAAAGTCAGCCACTGTTTCCCCATCTATTTGCCATGAAGTGAGGGGACCAGATGCCATGATCTTAGTTTTCTGAATGTTGAGTTTTAAGCCAACTTTTCTCTCTCTCCTCTTTCATTTTCATCAAGAGGCTTTTTAGCTCCTCTTCACTTTCTGCCATAAGGGTGGTGTCATCTGCATATCTGAGGTTATTGATATTTCTCCTGGCAATCTTGACTCCAGCTTGTGCTTCCTCCAGCCCAGCACTTCTCATGATGTTCTCCGCATAAAAATTAAATAAGCAGGGTGACAATATACAGCTTTGACAGTCTCCTTTTCCTATTTGGAACCAGTCTGTTGTTCCATGTCCACTAGGTAGATGTATATATGAATCTTTAACTGAGTTTAAGGTTTTAACTGCAAATAATGTATATTTCACATTTTCTTCTACTTCAAGGTTAGTAGCAGATTCTGAATGGGTTTCAGTTCTATGTTTGTGTAGATATATATATACTAACATATATATACTATACTAATATATATATACTATACTATACTATACCATATATATACTATATATATATACTAATGTTTGCATGTGTGTATATATATAGTAATAGTAAAATGATTTTCAAACATTTATCCTATCTTCTTCAGTTTTATAATTGCTGCTCGATTTGCTTTATAATATCATTCTGCTTACCTTCCAGAGTGACAATATGTATGTTTATGAGGTGAGGTGAGGTGAAGTCACTCAGTCGTGTCCGACTCTTTGCGACCCCATGGTTCTCTGTCCATGGGACTCTACAGGCAAGAATACTGGAGTGGATTGCCATTTATAATAACTGTCAATTTATAAGCCTAAAATGATATAATGAAGGTTACTTCATATATCTTCTATTAGTAATAGTAATAGGAAAAGGAGTATGTCAAGGCTGTATATTGTCACCCTGCTTAATTAACTTACATGCAGAGTACATCGTGAGAAACGCTGGGCTGGAGGAAGCACAAGCTGGAATCAAGATTGCCAGGAGAAATATCAATAACCTCAGATATGCAGATGATACCACCCTTATGGCAGAAAGTGAAGAACTAAAGAGCCTTTTGATGAAAGTGAAAGAGGAGAGTGAAAATTGGCTTAAAACTCAACACTCAGAAAACTCAGATCATGGTGTCCAGTCCCATCACCTCATGGCAAATAGATGGGGAAACAGTGTCAGACTATTTTGGGGGGCTCCAAAAGCACTGCAGATGGTGATTGTGGCCATGAAATTAAAAGATAATTACTCCTTGGAAGAAAAATTATGACCAACCTAAACAGCATATTAAAAGAAGACACACTTTGCCAACAAAGGTCTGTCTAGTCAAGGCTATGGTTTTTCCAGTAGTCATGTATAGATGTGAGAGTTGGACTATAAAGAAAGCTGACAACAGAAGAAATGATGCTTTTGAACTGTGGTGTTGGAGAAGACTCTTGAGAATCTCTTGGACTACAAGGAGATCCAACCAGTCCATCCTAAAGGAGATCAGTCCTGGATGTTCGTTGGAAGGACTGATGTTGAAGCTGAAACTCCAATACTTTGGCCACCTGATGCAAAGAGTTGAATCATTGGAAAAGACTCAGTTGTTGGGAAAGATTGAGGGCATGAGGAGAAGAGATGACAGAGGATGAGATGGTTGGATGGCATCACCAATTCAGTGGACACGAGTTTGGGTAAACTCTGGGAGTTGGTGATGGGCAGGGAGGCTAGCGTGCTGCAGTTTGTGGCTGCAAAGTGGCAGACATGAGTGAACAACTGAACTGAACTGAACTGAACTAAGGTAGATATCACTAACATTTCTGTCATGTCTTTTTCTTTCCCTTAAGATTCATTTTTTTAATGTTTCTCTTGTGTCTTGTCTTGCTGTATTTCATATTTATCTTTAGTTTAAAATTCATATTGATCACTTTAAACTTAAGTACCTTAAAACTTAAATACATTTAAGTAAATGTATTCATTTACTTATACAGAATGTGTGATTCACTCAGTCATGTCCAACTCTTTGCAACCCTGTGGACTGTAGCCCACCAGGCTCTTGTGCCCATGGAATTCTCCAGGCAAGAATGCCGGTGTGGGTAGTCATTCCCTTCTCCAGGGGATCTTCCTGATTCAGGGATCAAACTTGGTCTCCTGCATTGCAGGCAGATACTTTTCCACCTGAGCTACTGTTATTCTTAATCAATGCCATTGTCTAGTGGTACCACAGTGCATGCTTCATTTAAGATATGCTTATTTTTTGAGGGAACAAATAAAATGTATCTTCCTGAAAGACTGTGTATACTTGGCAGAGCTCCTATCTGCTGGGTATGTATGCTGCTAGGGTTTATGCCCTGTCTTTCACATTACATAGAAAGCATACTCATAAATCCCATAGAACTGTAAACCAGTCATTTTTATGACTACCATTAACGGTATATTTTTTTTTGTTAGTTCTCCATTATAGTCATTTGAGCAAATTAATGTTGAGTAGCTGATATACAACTCATGAGTTTATAAACCTTCCTACACAGAGGTTTCACTACAATGGATAAAGTAAATTTATGAAATCACCATGCACATGAATACACTGTTTCTAATGATTTTGCATGTTTTCTACCTAAAATTCTATTAGTTTAGGAAATTATACTCATGTACATTTTGTACGTTTTTTTCTGTGTAATTGTTCACTAAAGATATCCTCACAATAATTTCAGACTTCCTCTTTTATATGTAAAGCAGAATAATCCCAAGGGTTGAACTACTCAAGTTAACATCCTATTTTAATTACTTAGAAATGCAACCTTAGCTCTCGACAAATTTTCATGTGGACATTTAGATAGAGCTCTGTGCTGTGGCTGAGCTAGCATCTTTTCTGGCTGTTAAATTACACATTTTCCTTTGTGTCACCAAGTTGATGAAACATCTGCTCTAGAAAAGCAAAGTAACTGGGCATAAAATAACAAAATTGTGTACTCTGAGCTATTTTAAAAAGAAATTGCCCAAATCTGAGACTTGAGTTTTTGGTAAATACAGTGTTTCTTTTTATCACTTTGATGGCAAAATTTTTAAAAATCCATTAAGCTTTCATATAGACAATGTGGTGTCTCTCTCCCTAGGAATAATGGATTAGCTAAATATTCTTCCTAAATGCTCGTCAGTTCCCCAGCGTGTCTAAAATGCCTATCATATGCCATTCAGAAAGAGGTAGTCAGCACTGACAGAGAGGATAAATGATTGGAATAAAAGTGATGGAAATATCATTTTGAAATCTTCTAGACTTTGTTTGTACTTGAATATGTGTTAGCTGTTAAATATCTTGCAGCTTCCACTCCAGTGGATGACTTCAAAACAGTATTCCCTTCATAGCACAGGAGTGCCACGTAAGAGAAGAGGACGGACAGAGCTGCAAAAAGGGGAATAAAGGAAACAAGTCTGTCAAAGTGACAGAGTGAAAGAGGGAGGAGAAGCAGCCTTTCCAAGAAGGAGCAGACACCAAAGGAATAAAGAGAGTCTCTGAAGTTCTCCACTATTGTACTACAAAGTGCTATCAGCTACCATGATTTTGTCTTTTGGGCCTGTTTATTTTAAAGGAGGAAAGAGGGGCAGCACTGTTTGTATATAAAGTATTGATGAGCAATCATAAATTAGCCCTAAGCATATTGATTGTGAGAGTGCTTATGGATTTTATTGAAGTGCTTCTGCAAATTACACTGAAAACCACTGTTTTTCTTTTTACTTCAATTAGACATTTAGTGTGAAAGGGGGCCTCTAGAGACGTTGAAAAAAACTATGAAAATTTGTATTTTGGCATGGTAATGACTTAACTGTATTCAAACAGTGAAAGCATTTTAATCTTGTTAAGATGAACTGTTATTTCCAAACTATATATATATACATATATATATTTAAACTGTTCTTTAAAAGTTTATTTTAAAAAGTCAATATTATTATATGCTACGTGAAAGAAGGACCAATTATTCTATGATTCCTATCCCACTCTACAGAAATTTATGGTTGCACTCACTTGCCGCATTAGTCTAGAAAATAACAGTGATGACATTTTTAATGAGGGAGGAGAAGGGGGTGACAAAGGATGAGATGGCTGGATGGCATCACTGACTCAGTGGACATGAGTTAGTAAACTCCGGGTGTTGGTGATGGACAGGGAAGCCTGGGGTGCTGCAGTTCATAGGGTCGCAAAGAGTCAGACACGACTGAGCGACTGAACTGAACCGAACTGATGTATGATTTAAAGGGCTTTTCCAGTGCCTCAGCGGAAAAGAACACCCCTGCAGGGCAGGTGCTGCAGGAGACACATGTCTAATCCCCGGGTCAGGAAGATCCCCTGGAGGAGGGCATGGTGGTACTCTTGCCAGGAGAATCCTGTGGATGGAGCAGCCTGGAGGGCTAGAGTCCATGGGGTCACGAAGAGTCAGATGCAGCTGAAGTGACTTAGCACAGCGCACCCAATTAATTTGCATTAAAGTCGAAGGTGCATATGTTACGCGTATAGTTCCACAGTGTTCCCGATACTCCAACATGTAATTATAAAACATTTTCATCAGCGAGATTCCTCATGTCACTTCCCAGTCAATTTACACTCTGTTCCCAGGGGACCACGGTTATGGCTTCATTTGCCGTCAATGGCTTTGCTTTGTCCTAGAACGTCATATAAACTGAACAATATGCCCTGCACTCTTCAGCTGGGCTTCTTTCAGTTAGCACAGTGTTTTTTTCTGATCCATTCATGCGGCGTGTATTAGTAGCATATCCTTTTTTACTGTTGAAAATCCACTGAATATCTCTTTCACCCGTTTTGGTGTAGATAAGCGTTTAGCTGGCTCTCGGTTCTTTAGGAGGACTAAAGCTGCTGTGAACACTCGCGCTCATGTTTTGTGTGCGTGTTTTCCTTTCCCTTCTTGTCCATCCTCTCCAACAGTGTGAAAATGGTCCGATAGGCTCGCTGAATAAAGGTGCTGTCCTGTGGTACACGTGGGCTTCCCTGGTGGTTCAGATGATGAAGAAACTGCCCACAGTGCGGGAGATCCGGGTTTGAGGCTTGGGTCACGAGGATCACCTGGAGAAGGGAATGACAATCACTCCAGTTACTCTTGCCAAGAGAATGCCACAGACGGAGGAGCCTTGTGGACTGTAGTGCATGGGGTCACAAGCAGTAGCATACAGCTTAGTGACTAACCCTTTCACATGGTACATCGAGATGGTCCAGTTATTTGTGAACTGTATTATGATGAAGAGTGGGCTTCCTGGGTAGCTCAGCTGGTAAAGAATCCACCTGCAATGCAGGGGGGCCCAGTTTGATTCCTGGGTCAGGAAGTTCCCCTAGAGAAGGGATAGTCTAACCACTCCAGTATTCTTGTGCTTCCCTGGTGGGGAATCCACCTGCAATGCAGGGGACTTGGTTTTGACCCCTGAGTTGGGAAGATTCCCCTGGAGGAGGGCATGGAAACCCACTCTAGTATTCTTGCCTGGAGAATTCCATGGATTGAGAAGCTTGGTGGGTGGGCTGCAGTTCACGGGGCCACAAAGAGTCAGAGACGACAGCACCTAAGCACAGCACACCATCTGATGAAATATATGAGAATTAACACAGATCTGAGCAAAACTGCAGACGTATTGACATATGTTTTGTGATTCCATTTGCTGCTGCTGCTGTTGCTAAGTCATTTCAGTCGTGTCCGACTCTGTGTGACCCCACAGACAGCAGCCCACCAGGCTCCCCTGACTTGTTCCAAGTCTTGATAAGAAAGCTCTTTGGTCTTTCACCATTAAATATGAGAAAGTTTCCTTTGATTCCAGCTAATGATTTTTTTTTTAAATCAATGGGTGTTGAATATTGTAATTTTTTTCTTTCCCTTGCATTGTTTAAGATGTGATTCATGCTGCTTATCTTATAAATATGGAAAATTACTTTGATAAACTTTGGATGTTAAACTTTCATTTTTGGGTAAATTTGTCTTAGACATAATTCTCTGTCCTTTTTCTATCTTGTTGGATTTAACTTGTTCTTCTTTTGGTGAGGAGTGTTATTTCTATATTTTTTTCTGTTACAGTTGTTATGCTTTGTGTCCTGTTTAATTGATCTTTGCCTGTCTGTGAACATTTTATCCTATGCATTCTTCAAGGAATTCTACAGTTTGACTTTTTCAGCAGCATACACGATCCATTTCAGTTTTGAATAGTGTGCAAAGGTTTTTGTTTTTTTTTCTTTCCCCCTTTTTTTTAAATTACAGGCATCCAGTTGCTCAGCTGGTAGAGACCTGGTCCAATTCCTGGTTCAGGGAAGACCCACTAGAGAAGGGATAGACTACCCACTCTAGTATTCTTGAGTTTCCCTGGTGACTCAGCTGGTAAAGAGTCTGCCTGCAATACAGGTCAGGAGACCTGGTTTTGATCCCTTGTTTGGGAAAATCCTCTGGAAGAGGGAATAGCTAGGCACTCCAGTATACTGGCCTGGAGAATTCCATGGACTATATAGTCCAGGGGGTCACAAACAGTCAGACACAACTGAGCGGCTTTCACTTTCCAGTTGTTACCATACCATTTAATACCCATGAATTATTTGGATGTGCATCTTAAAAATCAATTGATTGTGGTTGCTTTTTGACATCCTCTATTTGTCCACATCATATCACATTGTTATGATCTTATAGCTTTCAGTTCAGTTCAGTCACTCAGTCATGTCCAACTCTGCGATCCCACGAACTGCAGTACACCAGGCCTCCCTGTCCATCACCAACTCCCGGAGTTCACCCAAACCCACGTCCATTGAGTCGGTGATGCCATCCAACCATCTCATCCTCTGTCACCCCCTTCTTCTCCTGCCCTATATCTTTCCCAACATTAGGGTCTTTTCTAATGAGTCAGCTCTTCGCATTGGAATTTCAGCATTGGAATTTCAGCTTTAACGTCAAGTCCTTCCAATGAACACCCAGGAATGATTTCCTTTAGGATGGACTGGTTGGATTCATTGCAGTCCAAGGGACTCTCAAGAGTCTTCTGCAACACCACAGTTCAAAAGCATCTGAGGAGTGTTCACCATTAAATATGAGAAAGCCTTCTTCACAGTCCAACTCTCACATTCCATGACCACCGGAAAAACCATAGCTTTGACTAGACAGATATTTGTTGACCAAATAATGTCTCTGCTTTTTAATAGGTTGGTCATAACTTTCCTTCCAAGGAGTAAGCGTCTTTTAATTTCATTGCTGCAATCAATCACCATCTGCAGTGATTTTAGAGCCCAGAAAAATAAACTCAGCCACTCTTTCTACTATTTCTCCATCTATTTGCCATGAAGTGATGGGACTGGATGCCATGATCTTAGTTTTCTGAATTTGAAATCAGGTAATATAAGACCTCCAAATTTATTTCTTTTAAATTTGTGTAAGCTATTATGTATTCTTTGACTTTTTCCTTATATATTTTAGCTGTAGCATGTAAATTTCTCAAATATGCCTACTACAATTTTGATATATTGAATTAAATCTATGGATAATAAGTTTGGGAAAAACTGATATTTCAATAATACAAGTTACAAAAACTGAATTTATGGTGTGCGTGTGTGTGTAGTTTTTTGTAAATTTTTAAAATGTCCTTTATATATGATCATACTTCAGGTAAATATTTTAGCATTTACTTTTCACAGGGCTTATATTTCTCATATTTTCATGTTGCAGTATAATAGTGAATAAAAGTATGAGAGCCTATGAAAGAGACCTTATGACTTCAAGAATTTAGAGCTATGGACTACATCATTTCCTCCACACTGTGCTGTTTTCACTGTCTTATTGCAACGAAATGAGACAGAGAGATTCAGCTGAAATATTTCTGATTTCTTGATCCAAAGAAATGATAAAAGATAATAAAATGCTATTGTTTGAAGCGTTTGAGTTATGAGATGACTTGTTAATACTAATAGAATAGAAAGAATGGAATGCTGTCTTACCAAACTTCTAAAATTTGTGGCATAGATTCTGGGGTTAAGAAGTAGGCAAAACCAGGAATGATCTTGAGATACTCAAAATTAAATAATAAAGAGTCTTAAAGAGAGGGCAAAGGAGCCTGAAGAATATTGTCAGTGAGAGTTTACAGGAATGCAAAGGAAATACTGAACTTGGTGAATGCTGTCAACTGCATTAAGAATAGGAATTAGAAAATGCAATGAAACTTGACAATTTGGCAAAGAATACTTCTGGGGAGGAAACCAAATGTTCCAATGTAGCCTCTTCTTAACCCATAGATAAAATTCAAGAGGAAAAACAAGAGCTAAAGAATAAACTTTTAAGTTAAAAATTCACTATTTCCTGTGTTTGAAAATAAAGTTATTTTCAATCTCTGTATCTCCATCTAGAAAAACAGCAACAACAACAGCAACAAAAACCCACCAAGCATTATCATGTTCACAGATGCTTTAGGAGAAATCTTTCAATCCAGTCTGTGCCTGTAAGATCCTTTATTAAGTCTTCATAGAGAATTAGTGTCTTTAAAACCCTTTTCAAATAGACAAAAGATCTCCTAAGCATCTAAGAAATACTATGTAGATCCCATATATTAAACCACCAGTACTTTCAAGAATCTTTTTGTGGGTTGTCCTGCAGCCGATGGTTAGAGATCCCAGGGTATCTGAAGATACTTATTATAGTGCCTTTTCTATTGGAATGGATTATGTTTCAGCACTGAAGAAATCCACATAATTTTTGAAAGGATTATACCAACTTAGATTGAAAGTGACCCAAAATAGTGAAAAATGCCAAGAGGAATAAATACTACAGGAAGGAAGCAAAGTGAGTACAAACTCTGCCTGCTTTCTATAGGAAATAACAATCCAGAGGGTAAGACAAAAAGCCAGAAATGCGAAGCCAAGACTCATGGAGAACTTGCACACATTTCCAGCCAGATTCCAGAACCGGTATATCTCCTATGTGCCCTTTTCTTTTGTCTTTTGTGTATAGGAGAATATACAGGTGGTTTTTCTATTCCTGTCTTACAACTATGTGTTGGAGATGGTGGTATAAGGCATGTAACTTGTCTCATTAGCTAACATGTCTTCATATTTAGAGGAATAATATTCAAGGAGTTCTATCCGAGGAGCTGGAACCTGAGGGTGCTCCTCTGAATCTTTACATGATTTAGCTATGGAGACCCAAACCCTCCAATTGATACTGTAATGAGAAAAGACTTAGGAGCCTTAGGATAGGGTACAAATGTATTTTCATATGAAATGGCATCATTGTAAGAATTCATATTAGCAGATTTGATATTTTAGCATGATCATAAATGTATTTCTTTTACACTGTGACTTTTACATACTTCACTTCATGTGATAAGGTTTATATTTCATAGCCCCTGCCCTTGACTCTGGGAGAGCTGGAGTCTACGGTGAAAGTGACTATAGGTGCCTGCCTAGGCTAGGTACTAAAGATGCAACTTCTGCCTTGCAGCCTGGAACTTAAAACTATTTTCTAAGTCATTCAATTGTATCAAGGCTTCCATGTTATAGAGAAATTCAGACTAGTTGAGACGGAGAGGCCTTAAGGTAAACTACAGGAAAAGAAAGAGATGCCAGCCATTCCCCAGCGGCTTTCACATACCTCCACTTCCACCTACCCCTACTCGTTCCTCTCCATCGGTCTCTGACTGTGATGACATGAGTTACCCCAAACCGGAAACACAAATCAAGCCCCTCCTGAATTCCTGATGCACAGAAACTGGGAGATAATATTTGTGGTTATTTTAAACCACAACGTTAGGGTTATTTGTTAGGCAGATGTAGATAACAAGCACTCTTGACCAGTTAACATTTGTTTTCACTTTTCCTTTTATAAGCTTTGGTGGATCCTTTTGATAGTCCGCTTCCCTCAGCCTGATGTCTGTGCTTCCCTTTATATCCCTGAGGACGTTTATGATAGCTGTCTTACTGTTCTGTGTCCTATTTTCATCATGTCTGTATCAGTTTCTATAGACTGATTTTTCTCCTGGTTATGAGTTACATTTTTATACTTCTTTGCATGCTTAATAATTTTATTAGGCATTGGACATGACAAATTTCATTTTTGAAGGTAGCTTTTTGTCTTCTGAAGACTGCTGAAGTTTGTTTTGACCAGCAGCTAATTTGTTGTTGTTGTTTCACTGTTAAGTCATGTCCAACTCTTTTGTGACCCCATGGGACTCTAGCCCACCAGGCTCCTCTGCCCATGGGACTTCCAGGTGAGAATACTGGAGTGGGTTGCCATTTCCTCCTCCAGGGCATCTTCCCGACCCAGGGATTGAAACTGAGTCTCCTGCATTGGCAGGCAGATTCCTTATTGCTGAGTCACAGGGAAGCCCAGCAGTTAATTTATTTGTAGATTAATTTGTAAACCTTCAGAGGTCCCTCTTGAATAACCAGGTGTTTTTAAAATTTATATGCAATCTAGAAAGTCATAATTTAGACACTTCTTACCCATACATGTAATAATATAGGAATTATTCAGCACAACTTTCCCCATCCCAGAAGTGGTTTTCTGCTCAGTCCCTAGTAGTTTCATTTTATCCAGCTTTTGCCTTTAACAAGCGTCAAAAGAAGCTTTAGGAAGATTTGTGGAACTCTTATGCATAGCTATCTTCTATCCTGTACCTTGCCCCTCAAATTCAAGCACTCTTTTTATGTGTGAACACGGAAGGCTGCTCTGGTCTATTTCTGTTACCTCTTCCATCATCACAATGTGGGAGGTGCCTCCAGAAGAATGCTGGACTAATTTTAGGAATCAGGTAATTATATTTTCTCTTAGGAATCAGTCCTGTGATGCCCACTTTCCAATGCCTGAAAAGACACATTTCATGTAGTTTGTACCATTTTCTTATTCTTTGTTGTAGGAGGTCCAGCTATACCATCATAGTTGTAATTTTTTCCCCTCTTAATGTGTTCTAAGGGCTTCCCTCATGTATCAGTCGGTAAAGACTCTGCCTGCAATGCCGGAGACCTGGGCTCAATTCCTGGGCCGGGACGATCCCCTGGAGAAGGAAATGGCAATCCACTCCAGTACTCTTGCCTAGAAATCCCATGGACAGAGGAACCTGGTGGGCTACAGTTCATGGGGTCACAAGAGTTGGACATGACTTAGTGACTAAATCACCACCACCACCACCAATGTGTTCTAATTTATTTTTTGTAAATCTTCCAATGTGGTAAATCAGTCTCATCTTCCCTCTAATCTAGTGTCTTCTTTAAGGTTACATTTTTCATATTTAATGTTTTTTATTTTATTCTTGGCATTTCCAACAGTTATCAAGTCCTCTTATTTTACAGATTCTATATTTATGTATTTTTGCTTTAATCATAACATTCTCATCATCTTGAAATTTTCAACTGTCTCCCATTGTTTTGTCGTCTTGTATTAGTTCATTCTCATGTATTTTGTAATTTTTGCCTTTGGATATCAAATCAGTTTTTTTTTTTCATGAAAACACCAGCTATAACTATGTCTGAGACTTAGCAGCTGTCCTTATAGAAGATTTTGAGTGTGTTTAGGCAGGGTCATGTGGATGGGTTAAAGACCAGTTTTATCTTGGTTTTTAAGTTTGGGCTTAATTCACTATACATTTAATTTGATTGAGAGTCCAGTGCTTCTACATACATAATGTCTAATTTTCTACATATTTCCAGTAACATTTTTTTTTCAGTCATGTCTTGGGACTGATAACTTGTTTTTGCTGTGCCCAGTCTGTATCTTTGCCAACATGAGCGAAGTTTTTCTTCTTTTATTTGAGGTGACAGTTTTACCAAGGTCTGTTTTATACAGGCTCTGTTTATGCAAATAAAGAGACAGGTCTAACTACTTTAAGTTCATTTTCAACATAGGTGCTTAAACACCAAATTGTATGTCCATGTTTAATATATTTAATGAAATGTTTGTGTGTTACAGTAAAGACGGAGGTCTTGTCATTTTGGTTTAATCTGACATCCTGAGTAACACATATGATCTGAATTTGATATCTCTACTCTCTTTTGTCAAATCAACTTAGATTTGTGAAACCTGCTGAATAATCAACCCAATATGATATTTTATGTTAGCTATGTATTAAAAGATACTCTTGTTTATGATTTTAAAATTACTATATTCAGAAACATTTCAATATTTTACTGTATATCAGAAATTATTTAAGCATTTATATATATTACCATATTTAAATGCCATCCTATATTTCTGGAAAATTATATGAATTCTATTAAGATTTTCAAAAAACCTTAAAAGGGATGACATTTAAATCACATTATGGACTGTAATATTTATGGATGATATGATTTACAAGTTTTGTTTAAAAATAATATAGAAGTTGGTGAATTATAGATTTAAGAAAATTGCCAGGTATTGGTAATTACTAATACTAATAACTATGTAGGGGTTTATTTTACTATTCTCTATATTTTTAAAAGGATAACAAATTTCCTTTACAAGAATATTTGACACATAAACATTATACAGTGGGATTTATCCAAAGGATCCCAGGATGGTTTAGTGTCCACAAATTAATCACTAATTGAAGACACTAATTGAAGAATAAGAGCTATATGATCATCTCAATCAATTCAGAAGAAACTGGCAAAAGTCAGCATCCATTTATAATAAGAAATATCCACAAAATGGGTACAGAGGGAAACACCTCAACATAAAGGCCATATATAACAAGTTCACATCTAACATCATCTTCAAGAGTATAAAGCTAAAAGCATTTCCTTTAAGTTCTAGAATAAGACAAAGAGGCCCACTATCACTATTTTTATTCAAGATAGTATTAGAAATCCTAGCCACAAAATCAGACAAGGAAAAGAAATAAAGTATATCCCAATGGGAAGGAAGAAATAAAACTGCCACTGTTTACAGATGACATGATATTATAAATAGAAAATCCTAAATATGCCACCAAATCCATAAGCAATCAATGAATTTAGCAAATGTGAAGGATACAAAATTAGTATGCAGAAATATTTTTCATTTGTATGTATTAAAAACAAACTATCAGAAAGACAAATTAAGAAAATGATCCAATTTATAACCATTTAAGAAAGAATAAAATATGTAGGACTAAATCTAGTGAAGTAGGTAAAAGAAGGTACTTGGAAAACTAACGAAGAAAATGGAAGAAAACACAAATGGATGGGAAATATACACTATGTTCATGGACTGTAAGAACTGATATTTTTCAAAAACCATATTACCCAAGACAATCTACTGACTCAACATAATCCTTATCGAAATAACAACAGAATTTTCCACAGAGCTGGAACAAGTAATTCTCAAATTTGTGTAAAAACACAAACGACTCCAAATAGCAAAAACAACTTTGAGAAAGATAGAGAAATCTGGAGGTATCATACTCTCTAATTTCAAAATATAATACAAAACTATAGCCATCAAAACAATATGGTACTGACACAAAAACAGAACATAGATCAACCGAACAGAATAGAAACTCAGAAATGAACCCACATATATGTAAGCAATTAATCTACAACAAAGGAAGCAAGATTATTCAAAGTGGAAATGATAGCCTTTTCCATACTTGGTGCCAGGAAAACTGCAGATGCATGCAAAGAATTCACACTGAACTATTCGTTCACACCATGCACAAAATTAACTCAAAATGAACTGAAATCTTAAATATAAGACCCCAAAACCTAAAATTCCTAGAAGTAAACTAGATCATATGCTGTTTGACATCAGTCTTTTGGATGTGTCTTTGATGTTAGTCTTTTTTTTTTTTAATTGTTACTGATCTTTATTTTATTATTATTATTTTTTTACATTGCAATACTGTATTTGTTTTGCCAAACATTGACATGAATCAGCCACAGGTGTCCACAATCTCCCAATGCAGAAGCCCCCTCCCACCTCCCACACCATATCGTCTCCTTGAATCATCCTGTGCACCAGCCCCATGCATCCTGTACCCTGTATTGAACATAGACTGGCGCTTCGTTTCTTACAAGATAGTATACATGTTTCAATGCCATTCTCCCAAATCATCCCACCCTCTCCCTCTTCCTCAGAGGCCAAAAGTCCGTTCTATACCTCTGTGTCTCTTTTGTTGTCTCACATAGAAGGTCATCGTTACTATCTTTCTAAATTCAATATATATGTGTCAGTATACTGTATTGGTGTTTTTCTTTCTGGCTTATTTCACTCTGTATAATCGGCTCCAAATTTCATCCATCTCATTAGAACTGAGTCAAATTTATTCTTTTTAAGGGCTGAGTAGTACTCCATTGTGTATATGTACCACAGCTTTCTTATCCATTCATCTGCTGATGGACATCTAGGTTGCTTCCACATCCTGGCTATTATAAACAGTGCTGCAGTGAACATTGGGGTACATGTGTCTCTTTCAATTCTGGTTTCCTCAGTGTGTATGCCCAGCAGTGGGATTGCTGGGTCATAAGGCAGTTCTATTTGCAATTTTTTAAGGAATCTCCACACTGTTTTCCATAGTGGCTGTACTAGTTTGCATTCCCACCAGCAGTGTAAGAGGGTTCCCTTTTCTCCACATCCTCTCCAGCATGTATTGCTTGTAGACTTTTGGATCGCAGCCATTCTGACTGGTGTGAAATGGTACCTCATTGTGGTCTTGATTTGCATTTCTCTGATAATGAGTGATGTTGAGCATCTTTTCATGTGTTTGTTAGCCATCCGTATGTCTTCTTTGGAGAAATGCCTATTTAGTTCTTTGGCCCATTTTTTAATTGGTTCGTTTATTTTTCTGGAGTTGAGCTGCATAAGTTGCTTGTATATCTTTGAGATTAGTTGTTTGTCAGTTGTTTCATTTGCTATTGTTTTCTCCCATTCAGAAGGCTGTCTTTTCACCTTGCTTATAGTTTCCTTCATTGTGCAGAAGCTTTTAATTTTAATTAGATTCCATTTGTTTATTTTTGCTTTTATTTCCAGTATACTGGGAGTTGGATCATAGAGGATCCTGCTGTGATTTATGTCAGAGAGTGTTTTGCCTATGTTTTCCTCTAGGAGTTTTATAGTTTCTGGTCTTACATTTAGATCTTTAATCCATTTTGAGTTTATTTTTGTGTATGGTGTTAGAAAGAGGTCTAGTTTCATTCTTTTACAAGTGGTTGACCAGTTTTCCCAGAAACTCTGGCCTTGTGCAAGAGGACGCTAGTTGGCCGGCTGCAGAGCTTGTGATACAGATCCACGTGTTTTAGAAAAACAAGAATTACAGCAGCCAACCTATGTTGCCCTCAGTTACATTAATAGTAACTCAGCGATCCTCTAGGGACGACTCTCAAAGTGGAGAAACCTATCATCATTAACCTAGATGTTTTAACATTAGTGCTGGAGATGGAGAAATCATGAGGCTATTGTAAAAATAAATCTGAAAACCAGAATCAGGAGGCGTAATTCCAAATCCTGAGATCATCAAAGAATTCCTAAATACAGGGAACATTATTCAATAAGAGCTCGTCAAACGCCTTCATACCTATACTGAAACTGAGCACCGCCCAAGGACCAACATGTTCCGGAGCAAGACATACCATGCAAATTCTCCAGCAACACAAGAACAAAGAAGGGACACAATACACACAGGCAGGTCAAACTACTCCAAAACCATTGACGTCTCATAACCCATTACTTGACACTTCACAAACTCCAGAGACAGGAAATACAGCTCCACCCACCAGAACTTCAATACAAGCCTCCCTAATCAAGAAATTTTGACAGGCCACTGATATAAACCCAAACACAGAGAGGAAGCTCTATAATAAACAGAATTCCACAAATTCCCAGAATATAGAAAAGCCACCCCAAACGCAGCAATATAACCAAGATGAAGAGACAGAGGAATACCCAGCAGGTAAAGGAACAGGAGACATGCCCACCAAACCAAACAAAAGAGGAAGAGATAGGGAATCTACCTGAGAAAGAATTCCGAATACTGATAGTGAAAATGATTCAAAATCTTGAAATCAAAATGGAATCACAGATAAATAGCCTGGGATCAAGATTTGAGAAGATGCAAGAAAGGTTTAACAAGGACCTAGAAGAAATAAAAAAGAGTCAACATATAATGAATAATGCAATAAATGAGATCAGAAACACTCTGGAGGCTACAAATAGTAGAATATCAGAGGCAGAAGATAGGATTAGTGAAATAGAAGATAAAATGGTAGAAATAAATGAATCAGCAAGGGAAAAAGAAAGACGAATTAAAAGAAACGAGGACAACCTCAGAGACCTCCAAGACAATATGAAATGCTCCAACATTCTAATTATAGGAGTCCCAGAAGAAGAAGACAAAAAGAAAGACCATGAGAAAATACTTGAGGAGATAATAGTTGAAAACTTCCCTAAAATGGGGAAGGAAATAATCACCCAAGTCCAAAAACCCAGAGAGTGCCAAACAGGATAAACCCAAGGCGGAACACCCCAAGACATATACTAATCAAACTAACAAAGACCAAACACAAAGAACAATTATTAAAAGCAGCAAGGAAAAACAACAAATAACACACAAGGGGATCCCCATAAGAATAACTGCAGATCTTTCAATAGAAACTCTTCAGGCCAGGAGGGAATGGCAATACATACTTAAAGTGATGAAAGATAATAACCTTCAGCCAAGACTACTGTACCCAGCAAGGATCTCATTCAAATATGAAGGAGAAATCAAAAGCTTTACAGACAAGCAAAAGCTGAGAGAATTCAGCACCACCAAACCAGCTCTCCAACAAATACTAAAGGATAGACTTTAGAAAGGAAACACAAAAAGGACGTATAAACCCGAACCCAAAACAATAAAGTAAATGGCAACAGGAGCATACTTATCAATAATTACCTTAAATGTAAATGGGTTGAATGCCCCAACCAAAAGGCAAAGACTAGCTGAATGGATACAAAAACAAGATCCCTATATATGCTGCCTACAAGAGACCCACCTCAAAACAACGGACACATACAGACTAAATGTGAAGGGCTGGAAAAAGATATTCCATGCAAATAAAGACCAAAAGAAAGCAGGAGTAGCAATACTCATATCCGATAAAATAGACTTTAAAACAAAGGCTGTGAAAAGGGACAAAGAAGGCCACTACATAATGATTAAAGGATCAATCCAAGAAGAAGATATAACAATTATAAATATATATGCACCCAACATAGGAGCACCGCAATATGTAAGACAATTGCTAACAAGCATGAAAGGGGAAATTAATAATAACACATGATGTTAGTCTTTTAGGATATGTCTCCTGAGACAACAGAAACAAAAGCAGAAATAAACAACTGGAACTACATCTAACTAAAAATCTTTTGTACAGTGAAGGAAGCTAGCAAGAAAATGAAAAGGTCACCTACTGAATGGGAGAACATATTTGCAAATGATATATCCTACAAAGGGTTAATATCTAAAATATACTAAGAACTCATGCCACTCAGCATTAAGGAAAAACAACTAAAAATAGGCTGCGGTTCTGAATAGTATTATTTCTCAAAGAAGACATACAGATGGCCACCAGGCACATGAAAACATGCTCAACATCACTAGTCATCAGGCAAATGCAAATCAAAACAAAACAAAATATCATCTCACACCTACCAGAGAGGCTTTTAGCAAAAGAAAACACCCACTGTTGGGAAGGATGTGAAGAAAAAGAAATTTTCATGCACTGTTGGTAGGAATGCAAATTAGAGCAGCTGCTATGGAAAACAGTATACAGATGCCTCAAAAATTAAGAATAGAACTACCATGTGATCCAGAAATCCCACTCCTGGGTATATATTCAAGAAAACAAACACCTCAATTTGAAAAGACATATAATTTTCTGTTTATCGCAGCATTATTTACAACAGCCAAGATACAAAAGCAACTCAAGTACCCATCGACTGATGAATTGATAAAGATGTGACATGCATGCATATACACAATGGGATATTACTCAGCCATAAACAGGATGGGACCTCGCCATTCATGGGAACACGGATGGCCCTAGAGGGTATTATGCTAGGCGAAACAAGTCAGACAGAGATAAACACTCTATGGTTTCACTTATATGTGAAATCTATGCGAGAAAACAAATGAACAGACAAGAGTTTTCAGGTACAGAGCACAAGCAGCTGGCTGCCACAGGGCATGGGGCTGGGGAAAAGAATGAAATCAGTGAGGGAGATTGACAGGTATACAATTTTAGTTTAAAAATAAATGAATCACTGGTATAGAATATACAGTGTGGAGAACACAGTCAATAACTATGCACTGTCTTTGTATGGTGACACATTGTAACTAGAACTTTCACGGTGATTATTCATCGAAATGTATAAAAGCAACAAATATATGCCATAGAACAAGAACTAATATAGTGCTGTAGATCACTTACACTTCAAAAACAGACATACAAGCAAACTCACAGAGCAAGAGATCGGATTTGTGGTTATTAGCAGCAGGGTGTTGAGGGAAGCGAAAATTGGATGAAGGCAGTTGGCAGTCAAAAGGTATTTACAAACCACCAGGTAAAAGATAAATAAGTACTAGGGGTGCAATATACAGCATGATACATATAATTAACACTGTTATATATGTTACATATGAAAGTTATTAAGAAAATAAATCTTCTTATCACAAGAAAAAAATGTTTTTCTATGTTTTTATTTTTGTATCTATGTGATGATGGATGCTTATTAAACATAATGTGATAATTGTTCTATGATTTATATAAGTCAAATCATTATGCTGTACACTTTAATCTTATACAGTAATATGTGTCAATTATGAGGCTTCCCCTGGTAGCTCAGACAGTAAAGAATCTGCCTGCCATGTAGGAGACCTGGGTTCGATCTGGGAGTCAGGAAGATTCCTTGGAGAAGGAAATGGCAACCCACTCCAGTATTTTTGCCTGAAAAATCCCATGAACAGGGGAGCCTGGCAGGCCACAGTCCACGGAGTTGCAAAGAGTCAGACATTATATAAAGTGTCAATTAAATAAATACAACTGGAAGAAAATGCATAATAAATAAAAGTCTTAGAAAATGTTAATCGCTCAATCATGTCTGACTCTTTGTGACTCCGTGGACTGTAGTCCACCAGGCTCCTCTGTCCATGGAATTCTCCAGGAAAGAATGCTGGAGTAGATTGCTACTCCCTTCTCCAGAGGATCTTCCTGACCCAGGGATCGAACACAGGTCTCCTGCATTGCAGGCAGACTTTTTACATTCTGAATCACCAAGAAGTGAAGTGAAAGTATCAGTCACGGTCGTGTCCAACTCTTTGCAACCCCCATGGACTATAGTCCACCGGGCTCCCTCTGTCTATGGAATTCTCCAGGCAAGAGTACTGGAGTGGGTTGCCATGCCCTCCTCTAGGGGATCTTCCCAGCCCAGAGACTGACCTCAGGTATCCAGCACTGCACTCTTTACAGTCTGAAGAAACTATCTGGTTTATCAGAATGACTGAGATTCTAAGCAATACAGCAGCATTCCATAAGCCAAAATAGGGGGAGAGCCTCATGAACCAGCTATTCTATATCTGAAATAAGGATTCTTATGTAGAGAGAAAATGAGTTATAAAAAATGATGTTTGCTACAAATTCTTTTCTTGCATATTAATTTATAAAAAATGTTATCTATTAAAATTTAGAAATGAAATTTCTTAAACATAGCCAATAATAAATAAATATGTATCTTCAAATAATTTTTCAAGTTCTTTAACAATCACTAAATTATGGTATTCTCATAAATTCCTTTATGAGAGGTAAAATACATACTTTGTATTTCAAAATATAAACTCACTTTTTGTTACATTTGTGGTACTTAAAGCAGAAAATTTCAAATTGTATCTAAAAACAAAGAGAATCTATTGAAAACCTAATAAACCCTAAGAAGAAGTTATGTTAGCATTACAGAATAGGGCCTTGTTATCAATTCTACTTATTGTTAATAACACAGATGGAGCAATGTTCTAACTGAAGCTCAATTTGAACAGAAAACAGAAAATTTTTAAGGCTTCTTTATTTGTTTGCAGTGAATTTCCTAATGTGAAATTTGAAAGAATGAGAAGAATATTTTATTGCTGGAAACTAATTTTCATTAGGAATATAGCCTTTTGAAAGAACAATCTAGGAAGATAATTGGGGCAAATAAAAGTATGTATGGGACACACATGAACAAGTTTTCAAATGAATGTAGCTAGAACTAAGTCCAGATTACACTCATATTGAGGACATAATGTCCTTTGATACCTCTGAATGCCTTTTGGCATGAACTGCGAGGACCACAGCTGGGGCTTTTAGCCTGTGATTGATATATTTAATGAAGCCATTCTCATGTATTGTTAGTTGCCCCTTTTAAAACAAAAGTGTTTTTCCTGAATAGTTTGATTAGCTTTTGGTATTTTTCAGCTTCTTCAATTTATTATTTTCCAGGCAGTATCAATCAAGCAGAAAGTTAGCATTACTGAAGCATTAGATGCTAACCTTCCATAGCCTCACCCTGAACTAGGAAGAGAGCATTTTTTCATTCTCTTTCTAAGATTCACTAGCTTCTCTTGAGAGAAAGCTAACCTAGAATGAAAAGAATCCTGCCTTCTCTAAAGCAGGCTGTTGCACCCAGGGAAGCTTTCATGCCCCTTGTGGTTGAAGGCGCTTTTAATCCACTGTGGAAGCAGCTTGAGTTACTGAAGATGACTGTGGACCTTAGCTATTGTTAAGGCCTGTTCAGGTCTATTCCTCAAAAGTCTAGAGCAGTCTAAAGAACATGGAGTCTGGCTTCTTTTCTTTGATAGAGTATATTTCTATTACATAAAACACATCTTTATGTACTGAAAGAAGGATTTCCTCTATGCGTATGTCTCATTAATCTCTATACCTTGTCCCCTAAAGGTCCGCTCTCTACATAGAAGGGGAGGAAGCAGTAAATTTTCTTTTTTTAACGATAACTTTTATCAATTTGCATTTTGGAAACTAATAAACAATACACCTTTGGGTATTAAAATACTTCTTATCTCTAGCTGGAAATAAGATACAGCCTACTATATTTTCTGGAGTGGAGCCACTTAGCCGGAAGGTAATACATACTTTTTTTTTTTCATTTCTTTCTGATAAGAAGCATTCAGTTTTCTTTGATTTATAGTTCTCATAAATAAGGTAATTCATTTCATGATTAATTTTAGTTTTAAACCATTTGCATATTGAATAAGAGATTCAGAAATGCCTATGAGAAAATAACTATGTACATTTGTTTACATTTAATAATCAACATGATTTATGCATCCAATGAATATTTTTTTTTATCATAGCTCTCACTTTAAATGAATCTCATGGAAATGTATTGGCCATTTTATATTACCTTTTTATATTTTAACTAACGCAATATAGAGCCTATGCTCCACTTCAAGACCCTACTTCCTACTTCAGCCACTGTAAGGTGAACTAGATTTACCAAGACTTTACTTTTGCTTAAATGCAATTTCCCTGATAGTTAAGTTGCTAAAGAATCTGCCTGCAATGCAGAAGACCCCAGTTCAATTCCTGGGTTGCGAAGATCCTCTGGAGAAGGGATGGGCTACCCACTCCAGTATTCTGGCCTGGAGAATTCCATGGACTGTAATAGTCCATGGGCTCACAAAAAGTTGGACACGACTGAACGACTTTCACTTTCAACCTCACTTTGCTCTTGGGTCTATTTCCTGTACCTTTGTAACTCCTTATGTCTATAGAAAATTATTGGTAAATATTCCCAAACAACTCAGACCTCAGGATACTAACACCCTCGGAGCTATCCTGGGCTAATGATGCGAATTGGACAGTGCGGAAAATGCCTCCCTCTTTGTCCCAGGGGAAGGAAGACCTGCAGGCACTGTCATATCAGCGTCAACCACCTATTCGGGCAACTAACACAATGTCACATTGTACTGGTTTTTCCTCCTCTCATGGTAGGAAAGGAGGAGACCCAAAACATCTCAAGGTATTGTTCCCTGAGATAACGTTCACAAATAAACCTTTGTCTTAGGTGTGTATGCTTTGGGGTGTTTTCCTAAGTCCACTTAGGATATTGCTTTGGAAATTCATTTCCATCTGTGTGTGAATTTTACGTTGAATGTTGTACAGACATACAACGTTTATCATGAAGCAGTTGAAGAACATTTAGGTCATTTTCAGGTTTTGGCAGATAAGAATAAAACAATTACAAACTTTTGTATGTGGGCATTAGTATAAACATACGTTTTAATTTTTTTGCATCTGGTAGATGCCTTATTAGAATTCTAGTCGCTTTACCTACTTGCCAACACTTGTTCCTGTAGGTCTTTCTTCATTTGTTTCTTTTTTGCTCATCTGATTGGATTGTTGCAGTATTTCACTGTGGCTTTAATAAGCTTAGTGACTGATGATAGTGACCATCTTTACATGTGCCTATTTTAAATACATATCTTTTCTGTAGAAAATAATTTTTTCATGTATTTCACCCATATTTACTGAATTGTTTCCTTTTTAGTAATTTTTAGGTTTTTTTGTATATTTTGCTTGTTGGTACTTTATAAAATGTGTTTTTCAAATGTTTTCTCTGAGACTATGGTTTGCCTTTTCTTCGTATATTTTTTTAATGCTGTTGTACAAAGTACAGAAGGTTATATATGTGCCCTATCTAAAAAATAATTGTGTACTTCGATATCATACAGATTTTCTCCTATGCTTCCTTCTAGAAAGAAGTTTTAAATTTTACTTTTATATTATTTTCTTGTACATGGATGTGCACATGGTTCAGTATGACTAAATCATGAAGGAAATATTTCTCTGCTGAATTACATTTCCAACTCTGTCAAAACTCATAGTCATGTGAATCTACTTGTATATTTTTGTTCTGTTCTATTATTATGTGACTATTATTTCACCAATACCCTACTATCTGATTACTGTAGCTTTAAAAAAAAATCTTGAAATCTGGTAATGTGAATGTCCCAACTTTGTTTTCATTTTTCAAAATTGTTTTGGCAATTTGTCATCATCTGCTTTTCCATGTAAGTTTAGAATCAGCTTATAGATTTCCCCAAAGATATAATCAGGCTTCCCTGGTGGCTCAGCAGTAAATAATCCTCCTGCCAGTGCAAGAGATGGGGATTTGATTCCTGGGTTGGGAAGATCCCCTGGAGAAAGAAATGGCAACCCACTCCAGTATTTTGGCCTGGGAAATCCCATGGACAGAGGAGCCTGGTGGGCTACAGACCGTGGGGTTGCAAAGAGTTAGACACAACCTAGTGACTAAGTAACAATAAGAAAGATATAATCAGTTTATAGGATTTTCTTTGACATTATAAAAAATCTATACATCAATTTCAGAAGAAGTTACATTTTGACAAATTTTGAGTCTTCCAGTTAATGAACATGATATATCTCTCCACTCACTTAGGACTTCTTTGATATTTATCAGCAATGTGGTACACGTTTTAATTATTCAAATTGTGCCCATTTTTAAGATTTATCCATATTTCATATTTTAGTGGCATTATAAAGGGTATTCCTTTTTAAATTTCAGTATCTATTTTTATTGATGGTATATTTAAAGACACTGATTTTAGTATGCTTTGTTTTCTGTAACCGACTAACTTCGCTTATTTTAATATGTTCTTTGAGTTTCTTAATGTAAACAATCATGGCCTCTATGAATAAAAATTTCTTTCATCCTTTCCAATCTATACGTCTTATATTTCTTTTGTTTATCTTATTGCACCAGTGCACATAATCTGAGACAGGAGTAGTGTGAGTAGAAATTATTTTTTTGAACCTAACCATAAAGGGAAACCATTTAGTCCTTAACAACAAGGTATGATGTTAGCTCTAGTTATTTATATCTACGCTTTATTCATGAGGTAGTATTAGTCATAGTTTGTGGAGCAATTTTGTCACAAATTGCTGAACTTTGTAATGTTTTTTTGGATATTTAGTAACTAGATAAATTTTCCTCTTTTAAAATAGTGGTTTGAATGAATTACTGTATCTGTCAAGGTTCTTTAGCGAAATAGAGCCAGTGGAGGTAGAGACACAGACAGGTAAAGACATGGATATACACCGACAGAGTGATTTATTTACAAATCATCTATTAAGAAACTGGCTTACTCACTCACATCGATGCAGCTTAAAAAAGCCCCATAATCTTCTGTCTGCAAACTGGAGACCCTGGAAAGTCAGCTGTGTGGCTCACTCTGAATCAGACAGCCTGAGGACCAGGGCCCCTATGCTGTATAATCCTTAGGGCACAAGGCAGAAACAGACTGATATTACAGCTTAGCAGTTAAAATTAGAGAATGCGTTCTCCCTTTCTCTACCATTTTGTTCTCTGCAGTCCCTCAATGGATTAAATGAGGTCCAGCCACAATGGGAAGGACAATCTGCTTTACTCAGCCTGCTAAATGATAATCCCCTTTGGGATACATCTCACTTGCTCATGATATATGATCCTGCTTACACATTCTGAATTGAGTTTGCTAATACTTTCAATGATTTCTACACTTATGTTCATGAGGAATATTGATCTGTAATTTTCTTTTCTCATAATATCATCTATTTTTGGTATCACTGTAATATTGTCCTAAGCACAGAAACTGGGAGATATACCTTCTTTCATTTTCTGGAAGTTTTTCTCTTAAGAATTTATATCCCTTCCCCAATATTTTATAAAATTCATTAATAAAGGCATATGAATCATAAGTTTTCCTTTTGGGAAAGTTTTAACTATAAACACAATTTCTTAGTAGATTTAGGACTATTTGAGCCCTATTTTTTCCTTGAGTAAGCTTTGGTCATTTGTGGCCATTTACATTGTTTTTCTTCTGTCTGTCATCAAACTTAGTAGCATAAACCACTAAGTTTTAGAGTGTTGTTATACATGAACAGCTAATCAATACTGTCATTCATTCATTCGTTTGTTAATTCATGAACGCATCTTTTGATATAGAAAAAATTTCAGTAATAGTTTTTAGGTCCAGTCATTTGCTTTGACTATGATGGCATAACCAAACTGTAAGAAATCAGAAGCTCATATGGGAGACATCTGTGCTGCAATACTTAGCGCTTAGTCTGATAAGCACCATCTTGGAGTTTTATTGCTGCTGCTGCTGCTAAGTCGCTTCAGTCATGTCCGACTCTCTGCGACCCCACAGACGGCAGCCCACCAGGCTCCGCTGTCCCTGTTTTATTAGGCATTTGCTATGAAAGAGAAAGAACTTTCCACGTTTATACTAAGTACTACTTACTGCATTATGTTGTGTAGCACTTCCCATGTACTCTTATGTAAGTAAGTAGCACTCTTTGAACCGGAAGATCATATTTTAAAATTTTAAACAGCAGGTGATTGGATAAGAAAGCTGTGGTACATATACACAATGGAATACTACTCAGCCCTTAAAAAGAATAAATTTGACTCAGTTCTAATGAGATGGATGAAATTGGAACCGATTATACAGAGTGAAGTAAGCCAGAAAGAAAAACACCAATACAGTATACTGACACATATATATGGAATTTAGAAGACAGTAATGATGACCCTATATGTGAGACAACAAAGAGACACAGAGGTATAGAGTGGACTTTTGGACTCTGAGGGAGAGGGAAAGGGTGGGATGGTTTGGGAGAATGGCAATGAAACATGTATATTTTCTTGTAAGAAACAAAGCGCCAATCTATGTTCAATGTAGGATGCAGGATGCATGGGGCTGATGCACAGGATGATTCAAGTAGAGGATGTGGGGTGGGAGGTGGGAGGGGGCTTCGGCACTGGGAGATTGTGTTCACCTATGGCTGATTTGTGTCAATGTATGGCAAAACAAATACAGTATTGTAATTAAAAAATAAATAAATTTTTTAAAAAGGTAAAAAAAAATAAATAAAATTTTAAACTATAAATATATGAAATGCATAAACTTCATCAACAGATCTAATTACTTTCTCTGGTTTATTCTGCTCTGGCTACACTACTCTTTACTAGTTTCTCTCATGCCTTGTATATTCCCACTGTGGAGTCTTTGCAACCACAGATTCCCTTACCTGAAAAATCTCATTTAGACTAATCCTTAAATGTTACCTTCATAGAAAGGCTTTCCTTAGCCACTTATTAAAATTATGATTCTCTCTCCTTTCTCACAGCATTATATGACAGTATGCCATTTACAGGTGACTCTTGAACAATCACTTTGAACTACATGGGTCCACTTGCATAGACCTTTTAAAACAAAAATGTACAATCTGTAGTTGGTTGAATGCAGTGATGTGGGACAGCAGGTACTGAAGGCCAACTATTAATATGAAGCTATTCATGGATTTTCAACTCAGTGTGGGGCTGGTGCTCCTAACACCTGCAGTGATCAAAGGTCAATTGTATTTGTTTTCTGCCCTGTATCCTCCCTTTAGCATAAAAGCTCCATGAAAGGAGGGATTTTATATTTTTTCATAGCTTTGTTTTGCTTACTGTTTTATCTACAGTGGCTAGATCAGCCACTTAGTACATCACAGGCATGCAATAAATATTATGGAACAAAGAAATGAAGAAATGTCTATTATTTTAGGAGGTATAATTTTTATAACAAGTAGAATACTCATTCATAGTCAAAATATCTAGCTTTGATTTTATGAATGCTTACTACTAAATTTGAACACATAATTTTTGTTTTTATTTTACTGATTTCTTAATTTAAATGTCATCATGTACATTGACTTGTTTTCCCTGAAACGTCCAAGGGTTTCAGTCCTCACTAATCACTATTTCTTTCATTGCTAGTAAAATTGTTGTTCAGTATGCCATATACTTCTATATTTATTATACTAAACAGTAATTGAAATTTATTTAACCCTTTTATATTTGTCTTTTTGACAGAGTACAGTGACCAAATTGAGGGGATTCAGCTTTTTTTTTTTTAATAGCCAGATTAAGTAATGGTCAATTTATTTAACCTCAAACCATCACTGATGAAGACACGTCAGATGTCTTAATGGAACCTGACTTTCTGTGGCTGTGGATTGAAGGCTCTCCCTTTTTTTCACTGTATAGGACCACATAGATGTTTGAAAATCTTTCAGTCTGCCCTTTGCCACAGTTCCATGTAATTCACCTAATGTGCTATGTGCTTAGTTAGTCAGTGGTGTCCGATTGCTTGTGATCCCATGGACTTCAGCCCGCCAGGCTCCTCTGTCCATGGGGATTCTCCAGGCAAGAATGCTGGAGTAGGTTGCCATGCTCGTCTCAATTTATCCAATACTAAGAGGCAAAAAGTCAAGTATTATGTCTATAGTCTACCTAAAATTGCCACATAGACTGGATCTTCCAGCATTCCCCTTGGATTTTCCCTGAACAGTCAAAATTTGACCAACCCAGTTGCACCCCATTCCAGTACTCTAGCCTGGAAAATCCTATGGACGGAGGAGCCTGATAGGTTGCAGTCCATGGGGTCGCTAAGAGTCAGATGTGACCGAGCGACTTCACTTTCACTTTTCACTTTCATGCGTTGGAGAAGGAAATGGCAACCCACTCCAGTGTTCTTACCTGGAGAATCCCAGGGATGGGGGAGCCTGGTGGGCTGCCGTCTATGGGGTCGCACAGAGTCAGACACAACTGAAGTGACTTAGCAGCAGATGCGCTGTCTTCTGATATAACCCATTCTTTCCCACTTTCCAACAGTCATGGTCCTTTACACCTTCTTGTGAACCATAAGATTTCCTCATCTTCCTCTTTTGTGTCAGGCATTTTCAAACCTCTTAACAGTAAGGTTGCTTTCTTTTACCTAGGATACAGAGAGGGATGGGAGAGCTTCAAGCCTCAGAGATGGTTCAGAGGAGGAGATCTGGACGGCAATGTGGATGGAAGAACATCCTTGTCTCCTTTCTTAACGTCAGATAAAGCAATGAAATTTATTTAAAAATCTAATATTTTTGTCATTAAGTTAGAAATGTCAGCATTCACAAAATATCTGTGGTCTAGTCTGGTGGAAGAATGTCTTTCCTTTTTCCCTAAATTTCATTTAAGAGTCCTTTTATTTGTCCTTTTCCAGTGCTGGCAAGGGAAGCAGATGAATCTTAAAGAAAAGAACTACATACTTTATTTGATAACTGTATGTTTATCAGATCCTGTGTCCTACGTAGAATTAATTCTTGATGCTGGTGAACAAAATAATTGAAAATATAAAATCTATTTCTTAAAAAAGCTAGTTTTTTTTCTTTATTTTGATAGGCTTAATACTGTTCCCAATTATAATTCTACTTTTACATTTCCCACTCCCTTTTATTCAAATTTCATTAAATCCATTTATAGCCTTCCTCCATTTTATTCCCATCTCAGCAGTGAAAAAACAGAATTTTTAAACTTTATACTTTAATATACATTTAGCCTTGTTTAATAATATCTTTCAAAGGCTAGCATTTCTCTTACTTATGGCACCCTTTTCTTGTGTATTCATTTGCTTAATGTGTCACACTTTCAAAAGCACTTTATACGTTATTTCTTATTAGATGCAACACAGCAGCCTTGAGGAGGAAAGAACAGTACCCTTCTCCTCATCTTACCTATACCAAATTAAAGAAGCTAAAACGCATACCTTTAGTTCACAGATTGGGGTGGGAGAGAGAAGTGAAGTCTTCTGCCCACTTTTCAGAGCTATCTCTATTATATCACAAAGCCACTCAGAAACAATACAGATGAGTTTTCTAATATTGCATATGGAGCACTCTTGTAAATGAAGGCACTCACTAAAGACTAGACACTCTGTGGTTTTTTTGAAGTTTATATGAAATTCTAGAAAAGGCAAAAGTGTAGTTTGCTTCCTGGCAGATCAGTGATTGCTCAGAAGCAAGAGTAGACAGAGGTAGGTGTTGACTGCTGAGGGACACAGGGTTCTGTTTGTTTGTTTGTTTTCTGTTTTTGTAGTGACGGGAGTGTTCTAAAGCTTAACACTGGGGGCAGTTAAATGACTGTTGTCCCCAGTCTATCCAACTACACGCTTAAAATTAAGGACCCATTACTTCTGTATTAATAACATAAATATAGTTTAACTTATTATCAAGCATGATTAATCAATCAGTTTCTCTTATGCTTTGCATTTAAGCCTTGGTAACCGGTTAAGGTTGAGGAGGTTTTTGAAAGTGCAAAGCCATGTGTTTTGGGTTTTTTTTTCTCATCTGCCCTGATATACTAATCACCAGGGCACTATTGTGTTATTTAGAATATGGAATGAGGTCAAATTTCTCTCTCATGAAGAGTAAATAGCAAATGTACTCTAAAAGTACTTGGTGTTTAATGCCTAATCCTTAAGATACTTTATGTTAAAAAAAAAAAAAAAAGAAAAAGTCAAGACATACTACTTTGTTGCAAAAGTATTTGTAACATTTTTTTCCTATGTCCAACCACATGCATTGTAAAATAAGGAAGCATGAGCCCATTGGAGAGTGGATTGATGCAATATAAGTATGTATAAGCTTGGATTCTTTCCCATGATTCCTTCTTATTCATAGTCTTGTCAATAACTTGAAACAATTTTTCCCTCATTAATATTTTGTCTCTGGTTTCAGTGCTTGTACTTCATAAAAATACTATGTAAAATATCAATATAAAAAGAAAAAAGTAACATAATGAGCCTTAGTCAGTTCAGTTCAATTGCTCAGTTGTGTTCGACCCTTTGCAACCCCATGGATGCCAGGGCCTACCGGTCTATCACCAACTCCCAGTTTACCAAACCGCATGTCCATCGAGTCCATGATGCCATCCAACCACCTCATCCTCTGTTGTCCCGTTCTCCTCCCGCCTTCAATCTTTCCCAGTGAGTCAGTTCTTCGTTGGAGTTTCAGCTTCAGCATCAGTCCTTCCAATGAATATTCAGGACTGATTTCCTTTAGGATGGACTGGTTGGATCTCCTTGCTATCCAAAGGACTCTTAAGAGTCTTCTTCATTTTTTGGGGGGGTTCTATTTTTTTTTTAATACTTTATTCTACGTTACAATACTGTATTTGTTTTGCCATACATTGACATGAATCAGCCACCTGTGTGCACAATCTCCCAATGCCGAAGCCCCCTCCCACCTCCCACCCCACATAGTCTCCCCAGATCATCCCGTGCACCAGCCCCAAGCATCTTGTATCCTGTATTGAACATAGACTGGCGCTTCGTTTCTTACATGATAGTATACATGTTTCAATGCCATTCTCCCAAATCATCCCACCCTCTCCCTCTTCCTCAGAGGCCAAAAGTCCATTCTATACCTCTGTGTCTCTTTTGTTGTCTCACATACAGGGTCATTGTTACTATCTTTCTAAATTCAATATATATGTGTCAGTATACTGTATTGGTGTTTTTCTTTCTGGCTTACTTCACTCTGTATAATCGGCTCCAGTTTCATCCATCTCATTAGAACTGAGTCAAATTTATTCTTTTTAAGGGCTGAGTAATATTCCATTGTGTCTATGTACCACAGTTTTCTTATCCATTCATCTGCTGATGGACATCTAGGTTGTTTCCACGTCCTGGCTATTATAAACAGTGCTGCAATGAACATTTCATGTGTCTCTTTCAATTCTGGTTTCCTCAGTGTGTATGCCCAGCAGTGGGATTGCTGGGTCATAAGGCAGTTCTATTTGCAATTTTTAAGGAATCTCCACACTGTTCTCCATAGTGGCTGTACTAGTTTGCATTCCCACCAGCAGTGTAAGAGGGTTCCCTTTTCTCCACATCCTCTCCAGCATGTATTGCTTGTAGACTTTTGGATCGCAGCCATTCTGACTGGTGTGAAATGGTACCTCATTGTGGTCTTGATTTGCATTTCTCTGATAATGAGTGATGTTGAGCATCTTTTCATGTGTTTGTTAGCCATCCGTATGTCTTCTTTGGAGAAATGCCTATTTAGTTCTTTGGCCCATTTTTTTGATTGGTTCGTTTATTTTTCTGGAGTTGAGCTGCATAAGTTGCTTGTATATCTTTGAGATTAGTTGTTTGTCAGTTGCTTCATTTGCTATTGTTTTCTCCCATTCAGAAGGCTGTCTTTTGACCTTACTTATAGTTTCCTTTATAAAAGAGGTAAGATTATACATTTATAACCTTATCTTATAATCTTATAAGTTTAAAAAATTATACGTTTTTAAAATTATATGAATAGATACCAACAGCAAGTCAAAGAAAAAAATAGAGATTTTTAAACACTCCCCAACATCATACACAGAAACTCAAAATAAAATAAAGACCTAAATATACGACCAGACACTATAAAATTCTTTAATGAAAACATAGGCACAGCATTCTTTGATGTAAATCACAGCAATATCTATTTTGACCCACTTCCTAGAATAATGAAAACAAAACCAAAAATAAATAAATGGGACCTAATTAAACTTAAAAGCTTTTGCACAGCAAAGAAAACCATAAATGGGACAAAAGACAACCCTCAGAATGGGAGAAAATACTTGCAAATGAAGCAACTGACAAATTATTAATCTCCAAAATATAAAATAGCTCATGAAGCTCAATATCCAGAAAACATCCCAACCAAAAATGAGTAGATGACCTAAATTGACATTTCTCCAAAGAAGATATACAGATGGCCAACAAACACATGAAAAGACGCCCAGCATCACTAATTATTAGAGAAATGCTGATCAGAATGACGAGATATCACTTCACACCAGTCAAAATAGCCATCATGAAAACAGTCTAAACAACATACGCTAGAGGTTGTATGGAAAAAGGGTATTTATTCTCTTGCACTGTTGGTGGTAATGTAAATTGATACAGTATGGAAGTTCTTAAAAACTAAAAGTAGAACTACCATATGACTCAGCAATCCCACTATTGGGCATATACCCTGAGAAAAGACAAGTGTACCCCAATGTTCATTTCAGCACTATTTACACTAACTAGAACATGGAAGCCACCTAAACATCCATTGACAGATGAATGCAAAAAGATGTGGTACATATATGCAATGGAATATTACTCAACCCTAAAAGGAACAAAATTGGGTCATTCGTGGTGATGTGGATGGACTTAGAGTCTGTCATACAGAGGGAAGTAAGTCAGGAAGAGACAAATATCATGTATCAGTGTATGTAGGTAGGATCTAGAAAAATGGTACAGATGAACCTATCTGCAGGATGGATACAGAGACCCAGATGAGGGGAACAGACGTGGATAGAGGGGCATGGAAAGGGGTGGGATGAACTGGGAGACTGAAGCTGATGTATGTGCACTGCCCTGTGTAAAGTAGATAGCCAGTGGGAACCTGCCATACAGCACAAGGAGCTCAGCTTGGGGCTCCTTGATGACCCAGAGAGTGGATGGAGGGGAGTCCATGAGGGAGGGGATACATGTATACGTACAGCTGATTCACTTTGTTGTACAGCAGAAACCAACACAACACTGTAAAGCAACTACACTCCAATAAAAAATAATTAAGATTAAAAAAGAGTCTTCTTCAACACCACAGTTCAAAGCATCAGTTCTTCAGTGGAGGAGATACCCCATGTCCAAGGGCACATGAGAAGCCCCAGGAAGATGGTAGGAGGGGCAAAATGTGTTTAGAATCAAACCCTGTACCCGCCAGAGATGCCCAGAGGGCTCAAACAAACCTTGGGCCCACCAGGACCCAGCAACCCCACAGATAGTGAACCTACATGGATCCAATACCCAATTTCAATACAATGAGTCAGTTTTTAAGTCTATAACTAAACTCCATCCCAAACTTCACCCTAAATATTTTTTCAGTCAAATTGTAGATATCAATTATTGCATTCAAATTCTTCAGTATGTATGTATTTAAGATGCCTTACAGCTCATGATTCTAATATTTTCAGTGGCTTAGAGGTTAAAGCGTCTGCCTCCAATGTGGGAGACCCGGGTTCAGTCCCTGGGTCGGGAAGATCCCCTGGAGAAGGAAATGGCAATCCACTCCAGTATTCTTGCTTGGATAATTCCATGGACAGAGAAGCCTAGTAGGTTACAGTCCATGGGGTCGCAAAGAGTCAGACACAACTGAGCGACTTCACCTCACCTCACCTAAAGTAATTAAGTCCAATTCTTTTAATGATATAAAGAACATTATTCACGTTTCCTCCAATACCTTATAGAAGTTTTAACTTGAAATAAGTGTGTGTGAATCAGGAAACAGCACATACTGTATTTTATTAGTGTAGTTCAGTTTTAATTTGTAGGCTTCCCACCTTTTTTTTTATAACTTACTCAATACAGAAAACAAGAGCATTGATTATATAATAATTTTGCACCTTCCAGATTTTCATCATTGTATTCCTTTGTGTCACTTAACATGCGCTCCATTATATTTATTTCCTGTAAGATATACTTATATTTTATTATAGAAAGTGGATCAAATTTGTTCTAACTAGCTAGCATTTCCTCTTCATTTTTCAATATCAATATTAATTTAGAATGATAATAATATTTTTACAAAAGTTAGGATCACTGAGTTTAAAAATGACCTTGTCTTTTTACTTGCCATATTATTTAAATTTTTCACTTACATTTTCATGGCTATTCATTTTTACTGTGGTAAAATATACATAACATAAGATTAATATCAATCGTTTTTAAGTATATAGAAAAATATGGAATACTTAATTTTTCACGTCATCTTTCCACAGGATCCATGCTCTCTCAGCATCATTACAAGTTTATTATGTGAGCTGCTAAAGTGACAACGTTTTGCTTTTCTTATCTTTATAAAAAGATAATAAGGATGTAGCTGAATATCTGGCTTGGTTTATATCTCAAATACATCTCATCTTAAAATTCTTATTATTGAATAGATGTAACATCATTTAAACTTTTATCACTGAAAATAGATTTTACTGTTTTGTCAGTTTGTTGATTATAATGCTTTTCATGAATATTTTTAGGCAAATACATAAAAAGCATTATTAATTTTACCCATTATGGACTCTATTGTGTGAATCACAGTCAGGACTTTGCCTTACTTTCAAGTCTGTATGTGCATTCATACATTTTTTTCCCCTGATACATGTAGTGTGGAGTTATCTCCTTGTTCTTTCTTCATATAGCTATGGTGTTATTCCAGCACTACTAATTACAAAATATTTTTGCCCACTGATATCTGATGCTATGGTTATAATATACTAAGTTTTTTTGCAACTATGTCTATTTTCCAGAATTTGTATTTTGGTCCATGTAGATTACGATACATAACTCTCTTAATTATAGAGGACATAAACCACACTTTTTTTTTTTTAAACCACACTTCATATGGAGTGGGGGTTAGAATATACTGTTCATGGTTTATTGGTTTTACTATTACTTCTTTCTGTTTCTCACAGGAATATTATAATTAACTTCTGTATCTAAGGAAAATAAAAAGATATTTTTATTTTAATCATTAAATTTGCTAATTTAAGACTTTTACTGATAATCACATGCATAATTGATTTTGTAGGCTCCTGTAGTGCAGTCTTTATCAGTTTTTATAACATTGCATTCACCTTGTAACAAGAATTTTGAAGTTTTCCCCTTTAAAATAGTTTAAGTAACACTGGGTTTATCTTTAAATTGTTTAAAGCAATTCACTTGTGAAAGTAGGCTGAGCTTAGGTCAATTTTTAAATATATCTTGATTTTTGGCTGCTTGTGAAATTTTCTCTGAAACATAATATTGTATAAGTCTTAATTTATTTCAGAAAAGTATTTACAATTTTTAATATGTATTTTTGCTCCTGCTTTTGTAACCATATGTATATATGTATATACAGACAGATACATAGGTAGGCAGGTAGACAGATGGATATGCAAGCTCAGTTGCTTAGGTAGTGTCCGACTTTTTGTGACCCCTTTTTCTCAAGGGCATCTTCTGGACTGGGAATCAAACATGTCTCCCTGCAGCTCTTTCATTACAGGCCGATTTTTTTACACAATGAGTGACCTGGGAAGATTGGATAGATATAGATATACATATAAGCTTCCTTCTCTATTTCTCTATCACTTCCATCCTCACCCAGAACTTCCGGAGGTGAAAGACCTAAGAACTAGAAGACATTGGTAGAAAAAAATTTAAAAGACACAAAGAAATGGAAAGACTGCTCATTTTGCTCAGGCATTAGAAGAATTAACACGGTTAAATGTCCATACTACTTAAAAGCAATCTACAAAGTCACTGCAATCCCTGTCAAAATCTCTAAGATATTTTTCACAGAAATAGAGTAAAAAAATAAATAAATAAAATAAAATCCTAAAATTCACATAGGACCAAAAAGACCCTGAATAATCAAGGTAATTCTGAATTAAAAAAACAAACAAACAAACAAACACAAAGCTGGTAGTATCACACTTCCTGATTCAAATTATACTAAGCTGATGGAGCCAAAGCAAAAAACAATACCAAGTTGTGGATGTGACTGGTGATAGAAGCAAGATCCGATGCTGTAAAGAGCGATACTGCATAGAAACCTGGAATGTCAGGTCCATGAATCAAGGCAAATTGAAAGTGGTCAAACAAGAGATGGCAAGGGTGAACGTTGACATTCTAGGAATCAATGAACTAAAATGGACTGGAATGGGTGAATTTAACTCAGATGACCATTATATCTACTACTGTGGGCAGGAATCCCTCAGAAGAAATGGAGTAGCATTATGGTCAACAAAAGAGTCCAAAATGCAACACTTGGATAAAATCTCAAAAATGACAGAATGAGCCCTTTTCGTTTCCAAGGCAAACCATTCAATATCACAGTTATCCAATAATATGCCCCAATCAGTAATGTTGAAGAAGCTGAATCTGAACAGTTTTGTGAAGACCTACAAGAACTTTTAGAACTAATATGCAAAAAAGATGTCCTTTTCATTCTAGGGGACTGGAATGCTAAAGTAGGAAGTCAAGAAACACCTGGAGTAACAGGCAAATTTGGCCTTGGAATGAGGAATGAAGCAGGGCCAAGACTAATAGAGTTTTGCCAAGAAAATGCATTGGTCATAGCAAATATTCTCTTCCAACAACACAGAGAAGACTTTACACATGGACATCACCAGATGGTCAACACCAAAATCAGATTGATTATATTTTATGCAGCCAAAGATGGAGAAGCTCTATACAGTCAATGAACACAAGACCAGGAGCTGACTGTGGCTCAGATCATGAACTCCTTATTGCCAAATTCAGACTGAAATTGAAGAAAGTAGGGAAAACCGCTAGACCATTCAAGTATGACCTAAATCAAATCCCTTATGATTATACAGTGGAAGTGAGAAGTAGATATAAGGGCCTAGATCTGATAGATAGAGTGCCTGATGAACTACGGACTCAATGGGCGTGAGTCTGAGTGAACTCCGAGAGATGGTGATGGACAGGGAGGCCTGGTGTGCTGTGATTCATTGGGTCGCAAAGTGTCAGATATGACTGAGCGACTGAATTGAAGTGAACTGAACTGATGAACTATGGAATGAGGTTTGTGACACTGTACAGGAGACAGGGATCAAGACCATTCCCATGGAAAAGAAATGCAAAAAAGCAAAATGGCTGTCTGGGGAGGCCTTACAAATAGCTCTGAAAAGTAGAGAGGCAAAAAGCAAAGGAGAAAAGGAAAGATATAGGCATCTGAATGCAGAGTTCCAAAGGATAGTAAGAAGAGATAAGAAAGCCTTCAGTGATCAATGCAAAGAAATAGAGGAAAACAACAGAATAGGAAAGACTAGGGATCTCTCCAAGAATATTAGAGATACCAAGGGAACATATCATGCAAAGATGGGCTCGATAAAGGACAGAAATGGTATGGACCTAACAGAAGCAGAGACAAAAGAAGAGGTGGCAAGAATACACGCAAGAACTGTACAAAAAGATCTTCACGACCCAGATAATCATGATGATGTGATCACTAATCTAGAGCCAGACATCTTGGAATGTGAAGTCAAGTGGGCCTTAGAAAGCATCACTATGAACAAAGCTAGTGGAGGTGATGGAATTCCAGTGGAGCTGTTTCAAATCCTGAAAGATGATACTGTGAAAGTGCTGCACTCAATATGCCAGCAAATTTGGAAAACTCAGCAGTGGCCACAAGATTGGAAAAGGACAGTTTTCATTCCAATCCCAAAGAAAGGCAATGCAAAAGAATGCTCAAACTACCGCACAATTGCACTCATCTCACATGCTAGTGAAGTAATGCTCAAAATTCTCCAAGCCAGGCTTCACCAATATGTGAACCGTGAACTCCCTGATGGCCAAGCTTGTCTTAGAAAAGGCAGAGAAACGAGAGATCAAATTGCCAACATCCACTGGATCATGGAAAAAGCAAGAGAGTTCCAGAAAAACTCTTTCTGCTTTATTGACTATGCCAAAGCCTTTGAGTATGGATCACAATAAACTGGAAAATTCTGAAAGAGATGGGAATACTAGACCACCTAACCTGCCTCTTGAGAAATCTGTATGTAGGTCAGGAAGCAACAGTTAGAATTGGACATGGAACAACAGACTGGTTCCAAATAGGAAAAGCAGTACGTCAAGGGCGTATATTGTCACCCTGCTTATTTAACTTCTATGCAGATTACATAATGAGACATTGGGCTGGAAGAAACACTAGCTGGAATCAAGATTACAGGGAGAAATATCAATAACCCTCAGATATGCAGATGATACCACCCTTAAGGCAGAAAGTAAAGAGGATCTAAAAAGCCTCTGGATGAAAGTAAAACAAGCGAAAAAGTTGGCTTAAATCTCAACATTCAGAAAACGGAGATCATGGCATCCAGTCCCATCACATCATGGAAAATAGATGGGGAAACAGTGTCAGACTTTTTTTTTTGGCTTCAAAATCACTGCAGATGGTGACTGCAGCCATGAAATTAAAAGACACTTACTCCTTGGAAGAAAACTTATGACCAACCTAGATAGCATATTCAAAAGCAGAGACATTACTTTGCCAACTAAGGTCCGTGTAGTCAAGGCTATAATTTTTCCTGTGGTCATGTATGGATGTGAGAGTTGGACTGTGAAGAAGGCTGAGCACCGAAGTATTGATGCTTTTGAACTGTGGCGTTGGAGAAGACTCTTGAGAGTCTCTTGGACTGCAAGGAGATCCAACCAGTCCATTCTGAAGTTCAGCCCTGGGATTTCTTTGGAGGGAATGATGCTAAAGCTGTAACTCCAGTACTTTGGCCACCTCATGCGAAGAGTGACTCATTGGAGAAGACTCTGATGCTGGGAGGGATTGGGGGCAGGAGGAGAAGGGGACGACAGAGAATGAGATGGCTGGATGGCATCACAGACTCGATGAACCTGAGTCTGAGTGAACTCCAGGAGATGGTGATGGACAGGGAGGCCTGGCGTGCTGCAATTCATGGGGTCGTTAAGAGTTGGACACGACTGAGCATCTGAACTGAACTGAACTGAATAGTAATCAAAACAGGATAGCATTTTCAGAAAAAGACTGACGGATCAATGGAACCATGTATATACAACTAATTTAACACAGAGAAGCCAAGAACATACAATGGAGAAAGGAAAGTCTCTTCAATAAATGGTACTGGGCAAACTAAACAGCTTCAGGGTAAAGAATGAAACTAGATTATATCACACACAACAGTTAACTCAAAATGAATTAAAGACTTGGATGTAAGACCTGGAAGAAAGGCCTTTAAACAAGCATAAGCAGTACATTCTTTGACATCAGTCTTGCTGCTGCTAAGTCGCTTCAGTCGTGTCCAACTCTGTGTGACCCCATAGATGGCAGCCCACCAGCCTCCTTCGTCCCTGGGATTCTCCAGGCAAGAACACTGGCGTGGGTTGCCATTTCCTTCTCCAATGCATGAAAGTGAAGTCACTCAGTCATGTCCAACTCTTAGCGACCCAATGGACTGCAGCCCACCAGGCTCCTCCATCCATGGTATTTTCCAGGCAAGAGCACTGGAGTGGGGTGCCACTGCAGTCTTAGCAATGTCTTTTTGTTCTGGTTCCTTAAGCAAGGGAAATAAAAAGAAAAAAAAAGGACTACATCAAACTTAAAAGTTTCTGCACATGAAAGACAATAATCAATGAGTGAAAAGGCAACCTATTGAACTGAAAAAGGCATTTGTAAGTCATGTATCTGATAAGGTATTTATAACCAAAATATGTAAAGAACTCATGCAAATCAGTAACAACAACAACAAAAGCAAACATTCTGATTGAAAAATGGGCAGAGAATCTGAATAGACATTTTTCCAAAGACATACACAGATGGCCAACAAGCACAAAAAAATATGTTCAGTGTCATTAATTATTAGGGAAATGCATATTAAACCACAATGAGTTATTACCTCATGCCCATTAGAATGGCTATTTTGAAAAGACAAGAAATATTAAGTGTTGGAGAGGATGTGGAGAAAGGAGAACTTTCACATACTATTGATGGGAATGTAAACTGGTGTAGCCACTATGAAAAGCTATGGATATTTCTCAAAAGCTAAGAACAAAACTTTTATATGATTCAGTAATTCCACTATAGGGTATTTTCTAAAGAATATATAAACACTAATTAAAATATATACACACACCACTATCCTCAGTTCAGTTCAGTCGCTCAGTCGTGTCCGACTCTTTGCAACCCCATGAATTGCAGCACGCCAGGCCTCCCTGTCCATCACTAACCCCCGGAGTTCACTCAGACTTGCGCCCATTGAGTCAGAGATGCCATCCAGCCATCTCATCCTCTGTTGTCCCCTTCTTTTCCTGCCCCCAATCCCTCTCAACATCCAAGTCTTTTCCAATGAGTCAACTCTTCACATGAGGTGGCCAAAGGACTGGAGTTTCAGCTTTAGCATCATTCCTTCTAAAGAAATCCCAGGGTTGATCTCCTTCAGAATGGACTGGTTGGATCTCCTTGTAGTCCAAGGGACTCTCAAGAGTCTTCTCCAACACCACAGTTCAAAAGCGTCAATTCTTTGGCCCTCAGCCTTCTTCACAGTCCAACTCTCACATCCATACATGACCACAGGAAAAACCATAGCCTTCACTACACGGACCTTAGTTGGCAAAGTAATGTCTCTGCTTTTGAATATGCTATCTAGGTTGGTCATAAGTTTTCTTCCAAGGAGTAAGTGTCTTTTAATTTTATGGCTGCAGTCACCATCTGTAGTGATTTTGGAGCCCCCCAAAATAAAGTCTGACACTGTTTCCATTGTTTCCCCATCTATCCCCTATGAAGTGATGGAACCGGATGCCATGATCTTCGTTTTCTGAATTTTGAGCTTTAAGCCAACTTTTTCACACTCCTCTATTACTTTCATCCAGAGGCTTTTTAGTTCCTCTTCACTTTCTGCCTTAAGGGTGGTGTCATCTGCATATCTGAGGTTATTGATATTTCGCCTGGCAATCTTGATTCCAGCTTGTGTTTCTTCCAGTCCAGCGTTTCTCATGATGTACTCTGCATAGAAGTTAAATAAGCAGGGTGAGAATATACGCCCTTGACGTACTCCTTTTCCTATTTGGAACCAGTCTGTTGTTCCATGTCCAGTTTTAACTGTTGCTTCCTGACCTGCATACACATTTATCAAGAGGCAGGTTAGGTGGTCTAGTATTCCCATCTCTTTCAGAATTTTCCACAGTTTACTGTGATCCATACAGTCAAAGGCTTTGGCATTTTCAATAAAGCAGAAAGAGATGTTTTTCTGAAACTCTCTTGCTTTTTCCATGATCCAGTGGATGTTGGCAATTTGATCTCTGGCTCCTCTGCCTTTTCTAAAACCAGCTTGAACATCAAGGAGTTCACAGTTCACGTATTGGTGAAGCCTGGCTTGGAGAATTTTGAACATTACTTTACTAGCGTGTGAGATGAGTGCAATTGTGCGGTAGTTTGAGCATTCTTTTGCATTGCCTTTCTTTGGGATTGGAATGAAAACTGACCTTTTCCAGTCTTGTGGCCACTGCTGAGTTTTCCAAATTTGCTGGCATATTGAGTGCAGCGCTTTCACAGCATCATCTTTCAGGATTTGAAACAGCTCCACTGGAATTCCATCACCTCCACTAGGTTTGTTCGTAGTGACTCTTTCTAAGGCTCACTTGACTTCACATTCCCAGATGTCTGGCTCTAGATTAGTGGTCACACCATCATGATTATCTGGGCCACTATCCTCAGGGAAGCATTATTTACAATAATTAAGATATGAAAGCAACCTACGTGTCCATCAAGAGATGAATAAAAAGATGCAGTAAAGATATATGAAGAATACTACTCAACCTTATAAAAACCAAATTTTGCCATTAGTGACAACATGGATGGACATAAAGGTTTTATGCTGAGTGAAATAAGTCAGACAGAGAATGACAAATACCATATGATTTCACTCATGCATAGAATAAAAATTAATAAAACAAACTAAACAAAACCAAGCTAAATATATACAAAGAATAGACTGGTCACCAGAAGGAAGCGGCAGTGATAATGGGAGGGAATAGGTAGGGGATGAGCTTGATGCTGAGGGCACAAGGCAGACTGTGCTGGGGAGTGTGCTGTAGACCCGCGGCTCAGACAGTGAGAAGCTGCCCGCAGTGCGGGAGACTCAGGCCAGCCTCTGGTGTGGGAAGATCCTCTGCAGAAGGAAACGGCTATGCACTCTTGTCTTCTTGCCTAGAGAATTCCATGGACAGAGGAGCATGGCAGGCTACAGTCCACGGACTAGCAAAGAGGTGGACATGACTGAGTGACTAACACTTTCACTTTTTTCATGCTGTAGAGTATATACAAAAGTTTAATTATAATGCTGTATATATGAAGCATATAACTTTATAAACTAGTGTGCCACAATAAATTAATCAATTAAAACATAAAGAAGCATCAATTGGATCTTGTAGATATGATGAAAAGCAGACCAAACATATGATAGGGTATATATTGAATTCACAAATACACTATCAGAAAATACATGAAAATTAAAACAGAGAACAGAGAAGACAAACATAGGGAAAAATAATAATAAAGCATAAGAGACATATGGAAATTGGTCAAAAAGAGTCTGCAAAGGAGAAAGAAGCGAGAGAATTAGATAGAAACAAAGCTTGAAAATATAATTTCCCTTATAAGTTGAAAGATAATGCCAGTGAATCCCAGTGGAACAAAGAAAAACATACCTAGGTGTAATCAATTTTTTGAGAGTGAAAGACAAAGTGTTAATATTAAAAGCAGCTGCAAGGAGGAAAAACTATCTGACCTTTACTAGGAGTTATATATATATATATATATATATATATATATATATATATATATAAAATTGGTAGTTTAAGATATTAACAGAAAATGGAAGTTAGGCAAAGAAACAAAGGTACCGAAACTATATCCAGTTAGTGTGGGAGTCTAGCAAATATAATTTGCTGGATAGCTTTCCTCTTGCCCTCTCCCGCATAAGGAGCAACACAGGCAAAGTTCAGGAACCACACAGGAGAACAAAAAGATAAACTCTCCGTACTGTGGGAAATCAGGTGAAATAGCTGCCTTAGGGACATGAAGGTTTTACATTTAAGTGGAGATTTGAAGTAAGAAGTTGGAATATGTGAGTTTAGACTATAGAGGGAATTATTAGAATTCACATACCATATGCAATTCTTCTAAGAATAGCATGTAACAAAAGAAGTATACTAAATTTGATATTCTAATTTGTCATAGATAGTTCAGAATCCAAGAATATGGATTCCATGATTAAAGTATAGGTTCGAAAACCACATACGATGACACTGTCAAATGTCCCAAGATTATTATTCACATCCTGCCCATGGTTAAGGTCACATAACTATATAAATTTGAGGAAGCAAATCTAATTAGATTGCTGTAAAAATCATATATATGTGTATAGTTTTATTGTTAGTAATACTAACCAGTTATTCTATTTCTTCAGCTCTCTTAGGATAAATCTCCTCTGTGATCAGTGCACAAATATGTGTGTTCTCCTTTTGTAATTTTTGCCTTAAATTTTACAAACTCTGAATCAAGCGATAATGTTTTCTCATTATTTTTAGAGGTAAATATGTTGCCTATCTCTTGCAAACAGACTTCTCTAACATGGACTCTATGTAGTGAATTCATGGTCTGTTTGCATTTCTTATTTGCTGCCTCTTTCGGGTTGATTTGTGTCCTGCCCAGGAAAGATCTGAGTTAGCTTTAAACTTCAGTACCTGAGAATGTGGCTTTCTTTGGAAATAGGGCCGCTGAAGATTAATGAGTTAAGATGTAGTAGAGTGTACCCTTAATCCACCATGATGGGTGTTCTTATAGAAAGCGGGAAGAGAATGCGTAGACACGGATACGGAGGAAGCATACCATGGATGGCAGCAACAGAGGTCAGCGTGAGGACGCGCCAAGCCAAGGAGCACAAGCGTCGACAGCCACCGCCAGAAACCAGGGAGGGGCGAGGAAGGATTTCACTTAAAGGAGCTGGACCTGCGGACACGCTGACTTCCGATCCGGTCTCCAGGACTGGGAGATCAGAGCCATCCAGCGAGTAGCACTTTGTTACTGCGACCCTAGAAAAAAAATACTGTTGCTTTTGCTTACTCGCTAAGTCATGTCTGACATTTTGAGACCCCGTGGACTCTGGCCTGTTTACAGGATTTTTCAGTAAGAATACTGGAGTGGGTTACTACTTCCTTCTCCTGGCGATCTTCCCGATCCAGGAACTGAACTTGTCTCCTGCAATGGCAGCTGGATTCTCTACTGCTGAGCCACCAGGGCAGCCCTGCTTTTATACTCAGCTCCTTCACTTATTTTTGTCTTCTGTTCACTCATTGATTGCATGATATATATTTTAACTGAATTCCGCTTTCTCATGAAATGAGCCAGAACTCCTTTGTCTATCCATTCACCATCTATTCTGTAGCATAAAAGCTTATGATGTGACTCATGCTTCAGAGTACCTTCCTTACTGATGGTTGTTTTAAGACTTAATGCCCATGAATGTTAATGAAAAAAACATAACAGAAATCTAAATTATAAAAGAATCAGAGCAAACAATACCATTATAAGCATTTAGAGCCAGGATTAATTAGTGTAGGCCAAAGTAAATAATAAATAGGAAAAGTATCTATAAGTCAGGATTTAAGCTGAAGCTTAAAGAGTGGATAGGAAGAATTTTAGCTGGTGGGAAGAGAGGATGCTATTTCAGGAAGGAAGCAGCTTGTTCAATGTTAGGATGATAGACACGTGCATGATGCAAATAAACGATGATACTGATTCCAGAGAAAGCTCCACAGGTGGGAGTATGGAAAACAGCCTTGTCCAAGTGGGAGGTAGAAAACTTGCAGAGAATATGGACAAAAAAAAACCCAAGGAGAGAAGTTTCAGTCTCTTTAGGAAGGCTATTGGGAGCTGCTGTAGATTTCTGAACACTAATAGAATAAATGGACCTAAGGGAGATTAATCCAGACATAGTGTGAAATATAAGTCAGAGTTGTGGAAAGAAAAATGAGTCTCAGAAAAGAACCAAGAGAAGAAAGCCTGAGAGTTACTTTAGAAAACTAGCTAAAGAATCCAGACATCTTATATTCAGTGCCTAAATAAATGCTGCTGACCTGAGAAAATCAAACTAAATCTTGAATTCTAATTCTTCTATTACTGCTTAATTTCCCTTTTTATCAAGATTGGATTTGAGCCATTAACACTTATTTCAGGGATCTTTTCATTGATAATAAAAGATTTCTCTACCTAACTTTGGAGGACCTTGTATAAACTTTTAATTTTCAAAAACACCTAATATCCATGGTATATGAGTATGTCTATAATGCTCACTACTAAGGCTTGGTTTTGAGAGAATGCCAAGTTTGAAATTTTCAGCTATGTAATCTTAATTTCCAAGTTGTGTTAAGTTTGCTGACTGTAGGACCTTCCTTTCCACCTTATCATTGTCTCTTTCCTTGAGACTACTCTAGCTAGCCTGTGGATTTCAGACAGGTGAATTCTACTTTCTTGATGCTTTTTCCTTTGAATTTTATCTTCCTCATCTAATCTCTTTTAGAAAATGTAGGTTCTTTATATATATTTCAAGGGGACTGACTTCTCATGGCATAATTGATTTTGAGGACTCTTTGGCCTGATACGTCTATTTAGATTGAAATTTATGGAAGTAATTCAAGACATCACACAAATTGCAATATCATCAGTATTATTATTTTTTTGAGCAGTGACATTGAAAATCCATTATGTTCATTTTAAGAAAAAAATGGGTTTTGTAGACATTTTCATTTTTTAATATAAAATATTTCTTTTTCATAAAATATGTTTCTAATGAACAATCTTTGAGCTATTTATGCAAATTTAGCCCAGGGGGAAAAAAGCAGGCAGAGTGGAAATTGAAAGACACTGAATATTCTAAGTATGTTCATTTAAGACTCACTCAGATTTGCAGAATAAAAAGAATAATCACGATTCAGAAAAATGGGATGATTGAAGATTATAAATAAAAAAAATCATGTTCAATAACTAAAAACATTTTGGAGATGATTTGTTTTAAGTTATAAAGTTCTGATAGTTCTTTGACTCACAGGTAACTGGGCATTCATTCCCTTTAAAAATCTCCATTTACTGCTGGAAAATCAGCCTAAGGGTTACATGACATGTAATGCATTTAGAAACTTAAATTCTCGAGTTAGTAATTTTTTTCCTAGGCATGTATTATCCTTGACAGATATAGTATAAATAATTTTATACCATTTTTTTTTTCAAAATTCATCTTGCAACTTTTAGCTGTATCAGTTGTATAAACTGATCAACTGTAGTTGATATAACAATATGAAATGGCATTAATTGTGTACTTTTAAAATTATATATTTTTACTAACTGCTTCTGTAATAAGAAATAAACGTTATTTCATTCTCTAGTGGAGTCTTGTTTTATTATTTTGTCATAAAAAGTGTATGTAAAAAAAAACTACAATATATATTTTTTATACTTGATAATGTCATTATTTTATATTATCAACTGTATGATGCTATAATGTGAAAATACAACTACTTTTCTAGAACATAAGCTCTTGAAGGCAGAAGCTATAAACCTTTAATAGGTAGTAGTATCTAAAACAATTTTACTTAGTGATCTGTATATGCTAAGTGCTTAAAAAATTTATTGATAAATGAGTCAATGAATTGTTTATGCTGCTTACCAATCTTATTTTGTTCTTATGTTTGTTTCAACAGAGGGCCATTCATCTCTAGGCATTTAATATAAATGAGCATAGTTATCCTTGGGCTTGGAGAAAAAAAAAAACTTAATTTAAAATTCTTTTAGACAAGAAAAAATGGACTATTTCATATAGCCATTCATAAATGTTTTCCTAGGTTTTCCATTTCAGAGTGCTCTCCAAAATTTTTGTGAAAAACTGTGATTGATTTATAATCTCTTTACTCATTCAATTTTTTATCGGCAATTTTGCATTTTTCTTTTAAAGAATATACAGCAATTTCAATAGGCTTGTGATTCCAAATCACTGTAGGAGAGTTGTTTTTGAGGGCTAATGTGTTCTTACAGTAACCTGATTTTTTTTTTGGGGGAGGGGGTGGTGGTGTGGGAGATCGTTGTGTGTAGCTTATGGGGTCTTATTATAATTCTCCAATCAAGGATTGAACCTGGGCCCTTGACAGTGGAATCATGGAGTCCTAACCACTGGAGGTCCAGGGAATTCCCTCCTGATGGTAATTTGAATAACTGTATTTGATTTACAGTATATGAACATTAAATAAATATATAGGAAGCAAAGGACTTTCACTTGATTTCTTCGCACAGTGACTACTGACTACTATTTAGCAAATTCACGCATCAGTATTTATGCAAAATACCGATTTAAAATAGTATTGCAATTCCTAACCAAGGGGCATACATTACCATAATCTGAGGGACTTTTTGAAAACACATGAACTCCACTAAAAATCATTTTTATGAAGACCAGGAATGGCAGTCAGCTGTATGGAACTGGGGATTTTACTCAGGTGATTACTATGAAAAATCTTATTATAATTACTGGATTGTAGGCATACAATGTTCATACTAAGAACACAAATTTTTATTCTAGCTAAATCGGGTACATATAGGTTCATATGATTTCCTTGTCTATGGCTTGTCTAGAAGTTAGGCCAATAAACTAAACAATTGATGTATCCTGGTGATGTTGATAGTATTATTTTTCTAGGCTGGGTGTGGTTTTATTAATGAAAAGCTAGAAAAAGTAAAAATTCATGAATATTAGGAAGGTTATGTACAGGTATACATTATCTTTAAAATGAATTTTAGACAACTAATTAATACTCTAAAAGGCTGCTGAAGCCCTAATCTCTTCCAAGTAGCTAAGTCCTTATACAAACAACAATCTTGCTTAGTGGAGACTATACTAGGCTTTGTGAAGAAAAGTGCAAGTAGCTTTGCTCAGCGTTAGGCTTTTGGCTTAATGGTAAAGAATCCACCTGCCAATGCAGGAGAGGAGGGTCCAGTCCCTGGGTCAGGAAGATCCCCTCGAGAAGGAAATGGCAACCATTCTTGCCTGAGAAATCCCATGGACAGAGGAGCCTGGCAAGCTACAGCCCGTGGGACCACAAAGAGTCAGACCTGACTTAGCAACTAAATAACAACGACAAGGCTTTTACTCTTGGTTCCAGCTCTGCCATCTTTAGAAACACAAAATTCAGCGTCCCACACAGCGGTTAATGTGACGTCCCTACTCAACAGTAACACGCACTGCTAGCCAGTGAGTAGCCTGTGCAGTCACATCTCCTGCATTGCCACTCAAACCTTGGACACACAGGACAAAGTGGCAGCAGAGTGGCACAGACGTCGAGAGTGAAAAACAGAAAGGGACTCCGAGAGAAAGAAGGGCCGGATTCCTGTGTTTGCGCTTTCTGTGTGCAAAACGCAGGAGTCTCTTCTACGTTGCTTTATACTTTCTCCTACTTGAGAACCTCTTCACTTTTCTCACCATGAGATTCCATGCATATACTGATATCACAGAGAAAAAGAAATATAATTCATCGACGTGTGCTAGATTATAAAATATGATACTACATATGTTTTATGATTCCAGATAGGGAAATGATATCATATATTTTTTGCCTTGAACCAATGTAAAAGTAAATCCTCAAAAAACAAACCTATGTAGATAAAAACCCCTGAGAGATTATGCCTCCTGGCAGATAGGACCATAATATTCCCCTCCAGCTTCACTAAATTTAATACAGGTTTCTGACCTCAGTTTTCCTCCTTTATTTTAGACAAAATAGTGTAATTGTAAATTCTTTAACTCTCTGAGATTTAAATAAATCTTTTGAAAGCTTCTAGCCAGGTCTACAATCCAGGAATGTCTTTCTGGAGTATCAAGAAGCCATCTTTTTGAAATGTAATCATCAAAGAAGATATGGTTCCTCTTTCCAATTTCTGTGGGAGCATAAAAGCCTAACTTTACCTTGACCTTACTGCAAGTTCTAAAGCTACCTCCTGTCAAGAAGACAGGAAAACATCACTTTTCCTCTGAGTAGGGTCAATTAGCAAACACAGGTAACCTATGATTGATCCCATTCAGGTTCTTAAAAATTCAACAGTTCTCTTGATTTTTGTTTCGCTAAAGTTGAGTACAGATTATGTTCTAGACTCTTTCCCTTATTGCAATACTCTTGAATAAAGTGTCCATTGCCAGGTTAACTCTATCTGGTACAATTTTTGCTTTCTAATTATGACATTTATACTGGTGTTCAGTCAGTTCAGTCGCTCAGTTGTCTAACTCTAGGCAACACCATGAATTGCAGCATGCCAGGCCTCCCTGTTCATCACCATCTCCCGGAGTTCACTCAAACTCACATCCATTGAGTATATGATGCCATCAAGCCATCTCATCCTCTGTGGTCCCCTTCTCCTCCTGCACCCAATCCCTCCCAGCATCAGAGTCCTTTCCAATGAATCAACTCTTCTCATCAGGTGGCCAAAGTACTGGAGTTTCAGCTTTAGCATCATTCCTTCCAAAGAACACCCAGGACCGATCTCCTTTAGAATGGACTGGTTGGATCTCCTTGCAGTCCAAGGGACTCTCAAGAGTCTTCTCCAACACCACACTTCAAAAGCAGCAATTTTTCAGTGCTCAGCTTTCTTCACAGTCCAACTCTCACATCCATACATGACCACAGGAAAAACCACAGCCTTGACTAGACAGACTTTCGTTGGCAAAGTAATGTCTCTGCTTTTTAATATGCTACCTAGGTTGGTCATAACTTTCCTTCCAAAGTGTAAGCGTATTTTAATTTCATGGCTGCAATCACCATCTGCAATGGTTTTGGATCCCCCAAAATAAAGTCTGACACTGTTTCCACTGTTTCCCCATCTATTCACCATGAAGAGATGGGACCAGATGCCACAATCTTAGTTTTCTGAATGTTGAGCTTTAAGCCAACTTTTTCACTCTCCTCTTTCACTTTCATCAAAAGGCTTTTTAACTCCTCTTCACTTTCTGCCATAAGGGTGGCATCATCTGCATATCTGAGGTTATTGATATTTCTCCTGGCAATCTCGATTCCAGCTTGTGCTTCTTCTAGCCCAGTGTTTCTCATGATGTACTCTGCATAGAAGTTAAATAAGCAGGGTGACAATATACAGCCTTGACATACTCCTTTTCCTACTTGGAACCAGTCTGTTGTCCCATGTCCAGTTCTAACTGCTGCTTCCTGACCTGCTTACAGGTTTCTCAAGAGGCAGGTCAGGTGGTCTGGTATTATCTCTTTCAGAATTTTCCACAGTTTATTGTGATCCACACCATCAAAGGCTTTGGCATAGTCAATAAAGCAGAAATAGATGTTTTTCTGGAACTCTTTTGCTTTTCGATGATCCAGTGGATGTTGGCAATTTGATCTCTAGTCCTCTGCCTTTTCTAAAACCAGCTTAACCATCTGGAAGTTCACAGTTCACATATTGCTGAAGCCTGGCTTGGAGAATTTTGAGCATTACTTTACTAGCATGTGAGATGAGTGCAACTGTGCGGTAGTTTTAGCATTCTTTGGCATTGCCTTTCTTTAGAATTGGAGTGAAAACTGACCTTTTCCAGTCTTGTGGCCACTGCTGCGTTTTCCAAATTTGCTGGCATATTAAGTGCAGCACTTTCACAGCATTGTCTTTCAAGTTAGTGTTAGATAGTTATAACAGGAAAAAGGAGTCCAAAATGGCAGAGGCTAAAAGACAAATAAAGAGAAAAGCCCATGAAAATGGAACAAAAGAAAATCCAGGGGTGGACCAGAGTGAGAGCTTCAGGTGAAGCAAACACGTCCCCTTCTTGTCTAGCCCAGTTTGCATAAGGCAGGCTCAGGGGAATGTGGGGGTGGGGATGAGACAAATGTATAAAAGAGAAAGCCAAGAGGGATTGTGGCCTCTCCTTGAGGTCGGCCTGCCCTCATGCTTCAAAGGTGTACTATCCTTTATTTGCCAAATAAACCTCTGAGCTGTAACCAAACTGTAACACTGGTCAACCATTTCAAATCTTTGCTGCAGCAAGACAGAACAGAGGAAATTACACACTCCCCTGACACTAGAAACCATAAAATGAAAGAGGTCAAAATTATACTAGATTAATACATCATTAGCAAAAATAGGGAGAAATAAGATACAACCAGGAAAGTTCAAATCAAAAGGAAAGTTGGTTGGGAAGGGAGGAAGTGGTCTCTGTTTCTAAGGTGGCAAGTTATCATTTTTCTAGAGCTGCACTGAATAACCATCAACTTCTTCCTGAACTAAGGCAATTTTCTATGATTTGTTGTGCTAGATTTAAAAAATTATTTACCTCTACTGTCTTTATTCCTTCCTGAGAAGGAAGGAATAAAGCCCCAGAATCCTCCCTCCACAATATGAATGCAAGGCCTCAAGTTTTGGTAAAATGTTCAGCATTTTCAAGGGATGGAGAATACTTCAAAAAACAATAATTATAAGACACATAGACATTGTAGTTCAATAGAAGCTGCAGCCACAGTCATTTCCTATCCCTCTTTCTCTCTTTCCCAATTTCTATTATTGGGCAGAGACACTTTCTCAGACTTCCTGTTTATCTTATCTTGTTTCCTCTGCAATGGGGAAAACTTTTGTTTTTATAACTTTTGAGCTAGAATGAAAAGAAATTCCTTAGACTCCCTAGATTAGAAATAAAAGCAAATTTTCATATTTCTTGAACAAAGAGGACAAATGAAGTCTGGGGACATATTCCCATAATACAATAATGAATCTTTGGATCATTTGACTTTCTGAATCTTTCATTTCCTCACCAATAATGATTTTTTCATATCTTTTTACCAATAAAGTATCTCCAAAGCAAAACAAAACACACAGACACCATAATGATTAACACATGAACTAAAAATTCTTTTGAGGCACAGATGCTGAAATAGTTAATACTGAATATGGCTACATTGAACCAGGAATCAAAAGAACTAGATGACTATCTTTACTGATATGTTCAGATTCTTTACAGGTCAATATGACACAGATGCAAAAATCACCCCAAAAATTCAGAAAATCAAAATTAACAATAAATTAAAAGAATTATATACCATGATCAAGTGGGATTTACACCAGTGACACAAAAATAGCACAATATTCATCAATCAATCAATGTGATACACATTTATAAATTAAAGAATAAAAATGATGCAATCATCTCAATACATGCAGAAAAAGCTTTTGACAAAATTCAACATCCATTTATAACAAAAATCCAACAAAGTAGTACAGAGGGAACATACTTCAAAATAATAAAGACAATATATGATAAGTCTGCAACTAATACCATACTTGATGGTGAAAAGCTAAAATCATTTCCTTCAAGATCAGGAACAAGATGAAAATGCCAACTCACAACTTGTATTCAACATAGTATTAGAAGTCTTAGCCACAGCAATAAGAAATAAAAATAATTCCAGTTGGAAAGAAAGCCATAAGACTGTCACTATTTGCAGATGAAACAATATTATATATAGAAAATCCTAAAGATGTTACTAATAAACTAAAAGGACTCATCAGTGAATTCAGTAAAGTTTCAGGATACAAAATCAATATATGGAAAATGAATTATAGATATGAAACAGGTAGTATAGGGAATATAGACAACAATTATGTAATATCTTTGATGTCATACAGTAACAACTTACTGGGGTGATTATCATGAATTGTAAAGATATACTTAATCACTCTGTTGTGTTACAGGGACAAACATAATATTATAAGTCAATTACACTTCAAAGACAAATGAGCTAAGCTCATAAAAAGAAGAGAAGAGATTTGTGGTTAACAAAAGAGGTTAACCTCCTGCCAAGTAGGAGACAGGAGGTAGGAGGGGAAAGTTGAAGGAAAATAGTAAAAGTACAAATTACCAGTTAAAATATAACGTATAACTTGATAACACTGCTATGTGTTATATATGAAAGTTGTTAACAGAGTATAGTAAAGTAATGCTTAAATGCTAGTAAAATAATGCATAAAATTCTCCAAGCCAGGCTTCGGCAATACATGAACCCTGAATTTCCAGATGCTCAAGCTGGTTTTAGAAAAGGCAGAGGAACAAGAGTTCAAATTACCAACATCTGCTGGATCATCGATAAAGCAAGAGAGTTCCCGAAAAACATCTCTTTCTGCTTTATTGACTATGCCAAAGCCTTTGACTGTGTGGATCACAATAAACTGCGGAAAACTCTGAAAGAGATGGGAATACTAGAGCACCTGACTTGCCTCTTGAGAAACCTATATGCAGGTCAGGAAGCAACAGTTAGAAGTGGACATGGAACAACAGACTGGTTTCAAATAGGAAAAGGAGTACGTCAAGGCTGTATATTGGCACCGTGATTACTTAACTTCTATGCAGAGTACATCATGAGAAAAGCTGGGCTGGAAGAAGCACAAGCTGGAATCAAGATTACAGGGAGAAATATCAATAACCTCAGATATGCAGATGACCCCACCCTTATGGCAGAAAGTGAAGAAGAACTAAAGAGTCTCTTGATGAAAGTGAAAGAGGAGAGTGAAAAAGTTGGCTTAAAGCTCAACATTCAGAAAACAAAGATCATGGCATCTGGTCCCATCACTCCATGGGAAACAGATGGAGAAACAGTTGAAACAGTGCCACACTTTATTTTTCTGGGCTCCAAAATCACTGCAGATGGTGACTGCAGCCATGAAATTAAAAGATGCTTAATCCTTGGAAGGAAAGTTATGACCAACCTAGACAGCATATTCAAAAGCAGAGACATTACTTTGCCAACAAAGGTCCGTCTAGTCCTGGCTATGGTTTTTCCTTTGGTCATGTATGGATTTGAGAGTTGGACTGTGAAGAAAGCTGAGTGCCAAAGAATTGATGCTTTTGAACTGTGGTATTAGAGAAGACCCTTAAGAGTCCCTTGGACTGCAAGGAGTCCAACCAGTCCATCCTAAAGGAGATCTGTCTTGGGTGTTCACTGGAAGGACCCATATTAAAGCTTACTTACTTTGGGCACCTGATGCAAAGAGCTGACTCTTTTTAAAAGACCCTGATGCTGGGAAAGATTGAGGGCAGGAGAAGAGGTGATGACAGAGGATGAGATGTTTGGATGGCATTACCGACTCAGTGGACATGGGTTTGGGTGGAGTCCGGGAGTTGGTGATGGACAGGGGAGGCCCTGGCGTGCTGCAGTTCATGGAGTTGCAAACAGCTGGACATGACTGAGTGAGTGAACTGAACTGAACAGAGTATATAGTAAGAGTCTCCCATCACAAGGGAAAATACTTTTTCTATTTCTTTAAATTCATATCTAAATGATATAATGATAAAAATTATTCTCATAATCACTTCATGTTATATATGTCAAGATGGCTCAGATAGTAAAGAATCTGCCTGCAATGCGGGAGACCTGGGTTAGATCCCTGAGTCTGGATCATCCCCTGGAGAAGGAAATGACAACCCATTCCAGTATTCCGGCCTAGAGAATTCCATGGACAAAGAAGCCTGGTGAGCTACAGTCCATGGGGTTGCAAAGTGTTGGACACAACTGAGTGACTACTGCACACACCTATGATACATCTTAAATTTATAGAATGCTGTATGTCAATTATATCTTAAGATTGGAAGAAAATAAAAACACAAAATAGAAAATAATAAAGAATATATAAAAATAAACATCCAGAAATGATCTAAAAACATTTTTATAAAAGAATACTTAATATGGCCTTGCATTTCCATAAGTCAGATTTGCAGTTAAATCTTAAATCATTTCCAGTCACCTTTGTGATTTTACAGCAAGATCAATGAAATAGAATGCAGAGACATGAGACACGTGACATTCTTATATGGATGCACTAGTTGAATATCAGATTATTTCAAATTGGAGAGAACCCACTTCAAGTAGGGTGTTTTAATACATGAGGTTCAGCCTTATGGATCATGATAGATGAAGAAACAAAAATATAAATAAAATCTGTCTCATTTCTGGGTTTTTTTTTTTTTCATTCTGGAACAGTATTGGTGCTGGAATATAATGTCAAAATATGTGTTTGATTTTAAATCACATTGAAATAGAAACATTTTTCTTTAAAAATATATAAATAAATGCCTACTGCACTTCTTATACAATATGAAATGCTAGGTGGGTAATAATCCAAAAGTTAAAAATAAAGCAATAAAAGTGCTAAAACAAAATATTGGAGTGTCTAATTTTACATATATTAGGAATATGGAAACACTTTTTAAACAAAGCCAAACCTTGAAATGATAAAAGAAAAAAAATCAATTAAAAGATAATAAATGGGAATTTTCTAGATAGAAACAAATCTCATAAAAATATGCAAGAAAGTGACAACTGGAAAAATATATCAGTCATCTATTTCAAGTAAAGACATACTTTCTCTGGAATCAGCAAACAAAATACCGCAAAAAGACAAATATCATATGATAATGCTTAGCTATGGAATCTAAAAGTAAGGCAACAAATGAATTTATTTATGAAATGAAGTAGAGTCATGAATGTACAAAACAAATTTGTAGATGCCAAGGGATGGGGGAGGAGAGATAAGTTGGGAGACTGAGATTAATATACACACTAGTCTATATACAACAGGGCCTTCCCAGGCGGTCCAGTGGTAAAGAACCTGCCTGCCCAGTAGGAGACACAGGCTTGACCCTTGGGTCATGAAGATCCTTGAAAGAAGGGGATGGCTACCCACTCCTGTATTTACCTGGAGAATTCCATGGAGAGAGGAGCCTGGCAGACTACAGTCCATGGGGTTACAGAGTTGAACACGACTGAGTGATAAACATTTCACTGTTTAAGTAATCCATGATACCCCTAATAGAAGCAGGCAAAATACTACATAGACAGACATTTTGGCTACCTTTGAAGAGTAAGGTGGAATAACACTAAGGATATCAGTCTGCAAGACATGAATATTCAAAAGAGATAGTGGAAGAGAGTACCTTTTACTTTCCACATACCCTCTCTGTGTAAAAAATATCTAAATAAATGTGTGTTAGATTTATGAAGAATATTTATGAAAAAATATTTATGGAAGTATATTTTAACTATCAGCTTTTGTTTTGGGAAAAATGATAATAAGAGCAGAATGCTTGGCACTAGAATCACCAAAAACCTCGATTTTAATAACCATTTAACCTCTGTTCTAGACCCAACTTTAACATTTTTTTTTCTAATGAATTTTTATAATTTCTCTAGGAAGCAGGACTATATTTTTTTATACTAGGGTTAGTGTATTTTTATAATATAGTTCAAAATCTTATTTTACACAAGTATTTTAAAGTAATTGAGTTTCTTGCAGGATTCATCTTTTAATGATATTTTTCAATAGATGATAGATTACAGTAAAATTTATCACAGTGACTTTCTACATGGACTGGAAATATAAACCTAATACAATCAAAATGTGTTGAAGAAATATTAATTACTGAGCAAGAGGTGGGATCAGAGGATGAGAAGGTCCAGTTATGAAGCCTCACCTGTGTAAGGCCTGGCTGTAACACTGGGTAAGCAGTAACACACAAATGGCTAAAGTCTTGGCCTTTGCTCTCAAATTTAGAATGAGACCATAAAACATAAAAGCATGCAAATAAATCAAATAATATAATTTCCTATTTTATAACACTGCTTAGAAATAAGCAGAAGAGCTTGCAGAAGAGCTATTTCAGAGAGGCTACAAAGAAAATCAGTCTTGAGGAGACGACATTTCCAGAAAAACTTTAATAAATTATTAATGGGCTAAACAAATTATAAGTAAATATATTCTAAATGGAATTTGAATGGCATATTTAAGATGCAGTCATAAAACCAGCGTACCTATTGGGGAGTGAGCTAATATAAGAGTTTTTTTTTTTTTTTTTTAAGTCTAAGTCAGAAAACCATGCAGAGAGCAGATAATGCAAAGCCATGCCAATCACTGGATGGTACTGAGAACTGGAAGGACAAAATATGGCTTATGTTTACAAAGGTTACTTTATCTGGTATACATGTATGGGATTGCAGGGTGTTGGTCAGAGCTTGGGAGCATGGGAACAAGGCGATTTCTGCAGTTTCAGCTAAAGATGGTAGCTAGCTTAGGCTAAGGAAGGAGTTGTGGATTTTTGATCAATTGTTAGGTTCTGAATTTGGAATTTGGGACCAAAGGGCTTGAAGGTGACTTTGATATGAAGTGTAGACAAAGAGAGGGATCCACCATGACACCTGGATTTCACAGCTGAAAACGATGTAAACTGTGGTGTCCCTTATCGAGATGGAGAACTCTTTGTGAGAAACAGGTTTTGCAAGAGTGTTCACACAGTAAGACTGTGTTTTCAAACAAGAAATGAGATACCTGCTAGTCAAGGTGTTTAAGAGTCACTTCAGTATGAGTCTGGAGCTCATAGGAAGCACAAAACTAGAGATATAAATTTTGGAGTAATAAGTGTATATATAGTATTAAAGGTCGGAGGATGAGTTTACTTGTAGAGTGACCAGAAGAAAGAAGAGGAAAAGAATGCCAATACTTGGTCCTACAGCTTATATTTGATATAAAAGTTTGCTATTCAATTTCTTGCTGGGTAGTCCAATGAAGAATGTTGACAATGTATTGCATAGCCAAAGACGGTAGAAATGTTGAGTCCAGTGGTTGTCTCTGCCATAATCTGAGATGAGTGTTGGCTCGAAAGCACCTAGGCAATACAAACAAATGGGTTTATTCTTTTTTGGTTATTAGAAGCTATATACAGTTGAAATTCTAGAAATAAAAATAAAATATATTATTTTCCTCCATAATTCACAGTGTACATGTGGACAAAAACACCATAGGAGGATAGGCTACCACTGCTGCTAAGTCGCTTCAGTCGTGTCCGACTCTGTGCGACCCCACAGACTCTGTGCCCACCAGGCTCCCCATCCCAGGGATTTTCCAGGCAAGAACACTGGAGTGGGTTGCCATTCTCTTCTCCAATGCATGAAAGTGAAGTCACTCAGTTGTGTCCAACTCCTAGCGACCCCATGGACTGCAGCCTACCAGCTCCTCCATCCATGGGATTTTCCAGGCAAGAGTACTGGAGTGGGGTGCCATCGCCTTCTCTGAGGAGGATAGGCAATACCCTCCTAATTTATTGAGGCTAAATTGACTTCCCCAAGTCGACTCCTGAGCTAAAACGTAAAACATGAGAAGCAGTCCTGTTGGTGAAAAGGTTCTAACCGAGGAAGAAATTTTAGGCCCAAGAAATTATATGGGCAAAGACTCAGTTGAAAACATCATAGAAAATGAAGGTACTTCAGGTATTTTTTTTTTTAAACACAAATGGGAGAATTGGTCCAGTGTGAAAGATGACTGAAGTGTATCTCACTAGAAGAGGTAGGAATATAAACAGGTTGTAGAAAAATTTTGGTTTGGTTTAACAAATAGGTGTGCAATCTCACTGAAGTTCCTTTGTTGAAAATAGATTTGAAAGACTTCAAGTCTAAAACCACAGAGACAGTCCAAATTGTTGTAAAAGGCAAACATTATAATGGACAGATGTAGTGGTTTGCAAGATTCAGTCAGTCTTTGCTCATATATACAACTATGTAGTGTTAAGTGTTTGTCATTCAGTCATTTCTGACTCTGCAACTGCACTGACTGAAGTCCTTCAGGCCTCTCTGTCCATGGGTTTTCCAGACAAGAAGACTACAGGGGGTAGCCATTTCCTTCTCCAGGGGATCTTCCCAACCCAGGGATTGAACATGCATCTCCGGCACTACAGGTAGTTTCTTTACCATCTGATACACTATAATTCAGATTCTAATCAAGTAATGGATCATTTGTCACACAGAAGTGTATCTGGTAGCTTATGCCAATCAACCCTTCCCCTGACATCCTGATGCAACCTCTGTTCAATTTTTATCATCATGAATGTATTTGTCATGTTCTTGAACTTCATATAAGTGCAGTCAGTTCTCCTTTGAACAGATTTAACCTGTCTTTGCAATCCACTCATGTCCTTTTCATTATAGGGGACTGGAGTGCTAAAGTAGGAAGTCAAGAAGCACCTGGAGTAACAGGCAAATTTGGCCTTGGAATGCGGGATGAAGTAGGGGAAAGACTAATAGAGTTTTGCCAAGAAAATGCACTGGTCATAGCAAACACCTTCTTCCAACAACACAAGAGAAGACCCTACACATGGACATCACCAGATGGTCAACACCAAATTCTTTGCTGCCAAAGATGGAGAAGCTCTATACAGTCAACAAAAATAAGACCAGGAGCTGACTGTGGCTCAGATCATGAACTCCTTATTACCAAATTCAGACTCAAATTGAAGAAAGTAGGGAAAACTGCTAGACCACTCAGGTATGACCTAAATCAAATCCCTTATGATTATACACTGGAAGTGAGAAATAGATTTAAGGGCCTAGATATGATAGATAGAGTGCCTGATGAACTATGGAATGAGGTTCGTGACATTGTACAGGAGACAGGGATCAAGACCATCCCCATGGAAAAGAAATGCTTCAGTCTTTCGCTCACCTTTAATTTGTTGCTGTTGGTAGTTTTTAAATTTTTTAGTTTCTTTAATTTTTATCATCCTTTATATATTATCACATGTACATACTTCAAATATTTCTCCTGTTTTATGTCCTTATTATTCATTTTATGAACTGGGTCTTCAGAAAATAATTTAATCTTAAGGCTATTTTACTTTTTTTTTCTCTCTTTTATGGTTAGTGCTTTCTGGTTTCTATCTAAAAAAAAATCTTTGCTTGGTAAAGGTCATCATGATATTCTTTTAGGTTTCCTTTAAGAAGATTTATAGTTTCTGCTTTTGCATTTAGGTCTAATATCCATCCCAAATTGGTTTTGTGCATGATGTGATGAAGTATTAAAAATATTTGTATATGTATACATATTTTATTATATTTTCTTGATTAAACTAATAAAAATACATAATCATTACAAATATTATGCATATGAAAGTAGAGTTTTAAAATTTTTCATCATACAAAAAGCTACATATAATTAATGTATACAAGTTGATGAACGTAGAAATAACTGTACACTCAGTTCAGTTCAGTTCAATTCAGTCGTTCAGCTGTGTCCGACTCTCGACCTCATGAATCGCAGCATGCCAGGCCTTGCTGTCCATCACCAACTCCCCGGAGTTCACTCAGATTCACGTCCATCGAGTCGGTGATGCCATCCAGCCATCTCATCTTCTGTCATCCCCCTTCTCCTCCTGCCCCCAGTCCCTCCCAGCATCAGAGTCTTTTCCAGTGAGTCAGCTCTTCACATGAGGTGGCCAAAGTACTGGAGTTTCAGCTTTAGCATCATTCCTTCCAAAGAAATCCCAGGGCTGATCTCCTTCAGAATGGACTGGTTGGATCTCCTTGCAGCCCAAGGGACTCTCAAGAGTCTTCTCCAACACCACAGTTCAAAGGCATCAATTCTTTGGCGCTCAGCCTTCTTCACAGTCCAACTCTCAAATCCATACGTGACTACTGGAAAAACCATAGCCTTGACTAGATGAACCTTAGTTGGCAAAGTAATGTCTCTGCTTTTCAATATGCTTTCTAAGTTGGCCATAACTTTTCTTCCAAGAAACAAGTGTCTTTTAATTTCATGGCTGCAGTCACCATCTGCAGTGATTTTGGAGCCCCCAAAATAAAGTCTGACACTTTTTCCACTGTTTCCCCTGTCTATTTCCCATGAAGTGATGGGACTGAATGCCATGATCTTCGTTTTCTGAATGTTGAGCTTTAAGCCAACTTTTTCACTCTCCTCTTTCACTTTCATCAAGAGGCTTTTTAGTTCTTCACTTTCTGCCATAAGGGTGGTATCATCTGCATATCTGAGGTTATTGATATTTCTCCCAGCAATCTTGATTCCAGCTTGTGTTTCTTCCAGTCCAGTGTTTCTCATGATGTATTCTGCATATAAGTTAAATAAGCAGGGTGACAATATTCAGCCTTGATGTATTAATTTCCTATTTGGAACCAGTCTGTTGTTCCATGTCCAGTTCTTCCTGGCCTGCATATAGATATCTCAAGAAGCAGGTTAGGTGGTCTGTTAGTCCCATCTCTTTCAGAATTTCCATAGTTCATTGTGATCCACACTGTCAAAGGTTTTGGCATAGTCAATAAAGCAGAAATAGATGTTTTTCTGGAACTCTCTTGCTTTTTCCATGATCCAGCAGATGTTGGCAATTTGATCTCTGGTTCCTCTGCCTTTTCTAAAACCAGCTTGAACATCAGGAAGTTCGCGGTTCACATATCGCTGAAGCCTGGCTTGGAGAATTTTGAGCATTACTTTACTAGCATGTGAGATGAGTGCAGGTGTGCCATAGTTTTATCATTCTTTGGCATTGCCTTTCTTTGGGATTGGAATAAAAACTGACCTTTTCCAGTCTTGTGGCCACTGCTGAGTTTTCCAAATTTGCTGGCATATTAAGTGCAGCACTTTGACAGTATCATCTTCAGGATTTGAAGTAGCTCCACTGGAATGCCATCACCTCCTGCCATCACTAGCTTTGTCCGTAGTGATGCTTTCTAAGGCCCACTTGACTTCACATTCCAGGATATCTGGCTCTAGATGAGTGATCACACCATCTTGATTATCTGGGTCATGAAGATCTTTTTGTACAGTTCTTCTGTGTATTCCTGCCACACTAGCAAAGCCATTACCAAAATTTACACTGTAAACATATCTGACACTTTCTAAAGTTTCCTCCTGCCCTTTTATGTTTTAATATTATCATTATTATTATTTTGTAGAGCAATTATTTTATAGAGCAATTTAAAAGAGCTGCACTTTTAGTGAATTTTTAAGAACATAGTATAATATTATTAAATATAGATACTATGCTGTCCAGATCGCTAAGCTTTCTTTATTTTGAGTAACTGAATTTGTACTCTTAGGCTAATGGTGTCCTGAGTTCCCCTCCCCCATTGACTGACAACTACACTGCCCACTCTCCACTTCTACTATGAGCTTGATTATTTTAGTTTCCACACATCAGTGGTATTAAGTAGCATTATTTTCTGGCTTATTTCACTTAACCCACTGACCTCCAGGTTCACCCAGGTTATCAAAAAATATATTTTTTAATAAAGGATATTCTATTGTTCCAGAACCATTTACTGAAAAACTTTTAGGTTTTCCATTGACAAATCTTGGTCCAAAATCAATTGACTATATATATAAAAAAAGTCCTCTTGTAATTCCAGTCTCTTTGTTTGGCTCTATTCATATACAGTTGACTCTTGTTGTATGTGATGGTCACCTTCTACAAAGTCACTATGTCCACTGCATTGGTGAAAGCTGAGCAGTTACACTCTGTGGAAATACAGGGTCAGGTTCTGGAAAGCCTCTGGTCAAAACGTTTCATCCATAGATCAATATCTAACCGTGTTATTCATGTGTCTCTGTTTAGAACACCTTATTTAATATATATTGTTGATTCATTAGCACTGAGCTCACAGTCAATAGCACTATAGCTCATACCTGAATAGAGTTTATCTAACAGGCTTATTTTTCTCGTAAGGCACATGGCAGCCTTCTCAGTGTTCCCCACTGTGCTTGGGGGTCGTTATAGAGCAGCAGAATTGCTAGCAAAAAAAAAAAAAAATGAAAAGTGTGACACTAAGTAAACTGCAAAAAAGACTGCCTGTTTACAGAGCAAGTTCAAGCAAGACAGAGTGTCACCGCACTGGACCTCAGCTGAGAAACCCTGCCTGGTGACTCGAATTTGTCACTGCTTGGTGCATGTCCGAGAATGCAAGGTGGGTACTGATTGTGGGGCTACAAATACATATTAGTGAGTAGACAGGCTCACAAACAGAACCTTCTCCCTAAGCTCAGGGTCCTCCCCAGCCCTACTCCTGGGGAAAGGAGAGGGAGTACCCCGTGCTGGCCAGGGCCTTAGCACTGCAGCTGGGCGAGGACGCTTCACAGCCCCGAAAGGCCAGCCAACATGGGCCATAGCAACGTGGGCAAAAGACCTACAACCCCCTGGAAACCCAAAGTCAACCCAGGCAGGCGAGCATGTGCCTTCACGTTGACTATAGTGCATTAAACTTGCCAGGTGGCACTAGTGGTAAAGAATCCACCTGCCAATGCAGGACAGAGAAAACACGCAGGTTCAATCCCTGGGTCAGGAAGATCCCTAGAGGAGGGCGTGGCAACCCAGTTCAATAATCTTGCCTGGAGAATCCCATGGACGGAGGAGCCTGGCGGGCTACAGTCGGTGGGGTCCCCAAGAGTTGGACATGACTGAAGTGCCTTACCACCATAATTTATTAAATCACAAGTTTATAGAAATTAAGCTTTAGTAGTATTAAAATTGGTGAACACAATTCCTGAAAATTAAGTAATCAGCTTTTAATTAAAGACATTAATGTGTGTTTTTTTTCTAAATTCAATCTTGTCAGGAATTAGGAGCATAATCTATTTTTTTTTTTAGTTTGTAACTACTTCAGAGAACTTAGCTTCTTATTTTATTTGTGTTCTTTTCTAAATAAATTGCTTAGAAGTGTGACATGCACAAAGCCCAGAGTGGAATTTTGCCTAATGAAAAGTAATGAGACATCTTAGGTAAGATACTGGGCTCTGATTACAAATACACTATATCAATTTTAAAAATATATTTTGTTGGGAAGCTCAGTCTTAAAATGGGACCAAATTAACTTTATTATTTTATTTCCTAATCTTTAAGACTAGAGGGTTACTTTGTTAATAAGCTTTGTATATCTAAAATATATTAGAATATTAAAATTCAGTATAATGTATTAAAAAGGTATCCATTCCATAGACCCAAAAGTAATATATTCATGTACACACAAATACTCATGTTTAAAAAAAAAAAAAAACAGAGAAACTGAACACTGACAAAAATTGAATTCATGCATTCCAATATTACAAAAAAAAAAGACAATCTTTGGATTTTGTAAAACTCATGCCAATTTATATGCAGCTTATTTGTTAGAAATTTGCCTCTTTTTCACTGCTGATCTGCTATGTGACTTTGGGCAACTTACTTAAACTCACTGTGCCTTAGAGTCTTCCAACCATAAAAGTAGAAATAAAAGATCAATAACACCTCGTAAAGGTTTTCCTTTGTTTTTTGCTTGCTTACTTGTTTTCACTTTTTGAAATTACACTCAAATGAAGTAAAGCCCTTAAAACAGTACACGTCACATTTTTAGTATTGTAAAAGTTTTAAAGTTTTATAATCTAATAAGAATTTTTTCATTCAGTGGTTTTATAGTCTGTATTCATTACTGAAAGGCCAGCTACCTTTATTCTTTATCCTCTTGTATTTTCTTGAGCTGTGCATTTTCATGGAACCAAGGAAATGTTTTCCTTTGAGTGCATGCATAAATGCACATATTCTTTTGATTAATTTGAATTTGTCCATATTTATTGCCAGTATTTAACTCTATAGCTTTGTATATCTGACTCCTATGTTGCTTGAAAAAGTGTCTATTAAATCTTTTCTAAGAGCACAAAAGAAAATTAAAGTCTCTCAGCTTTTCTCTTACGATTTGAAAAAGCTCAAGTGGAATTCCATCCCCTCCACCAGCTTTGATTGTAGTGATGCTTCCTAAGGCCCACGTGACCTCACATTCCAGAAATTCTGGCTCTAGGTGAGTAATCACACCATCGTGGTTATCTGGGTCATGAAAATCTGTTTTGTATATTCTTCAGTGTATTCTTGCCACCTCTTCTTAATATCGTCTGCTTCTGTTATGTCCATACAATTTCTGTCCTTTATTGAGCCCATCTTTGCATGAAATGTTCCCTTGGTATTTCTAATTTTCTTGAATAGATCTTTAATCTTTCCCATTCTATTGTTTTCCTCTATTTCTTTGCATTGATCACTGAGGAAGGCTTTCTTATCTCTCCTTGCTATTCTTTGGAACTCTGCATTCAAATGAGTATATCTTTCCTTTTCTCCATTGCCTTTACTTTCTCTTCTTTTCTCCTCAGACAATTGGTAAGACCTCCTCAGACAACCATTTTGCTTTTTTGCACTTCTTTTTCTTGGGGATGGTCTTGATCACTGCCTGCTGTACAATGTCATGAACCTCCATACATAGTTCTTCAGGAACTCTGTCTATCAGATCTAATCCCTTGAATCTATTTTTCACTTCCACTGTATAATTGTAAAAGATTTGATTTAGGTCATACCTGAATGGTCTTGTGGTTTTTCCTACTTTCCTCAACTTAAATCTGAATTTGGCAATAAGGAGTTCATGATCTGAGCCACAGCCAGCTCCTGGTCTTGTTTTGGCTGACTATATAGCTTCTCCATCTTTGGCTGCAAAGAATATAATCAACGTGATTTTGATATTGACCATCTGGTGATATCCATGTGTAGTGTCTTCTCTTGTGTTATTGAAAGAAGGTGTTTGCTATGACCAGTGCGTTCTCTTGGCAAAACTCTGTTAGCCTTTGCCTGGCTTCATTCTGTACTCCAAGGCCAAATTTGCCTGTTACTACAGGTATCTCTTGACTTCTTATTTTTGCCTTCCAACCACCTATTATGAAAAGGACAGCTTTTTGGTATTAGTTCTAGAAGTTCTTGTAGGTCTTCAGAAAACCATTCAACTTCAGCTTTTTCAGCGCTAATGGTCCGGGCATAGACTTGGATTATTATGATATGGAATGGTTTGACTTGGAAACAAACAGAGATCATTCTGTCATTTTTGAGATCACATCCAAATACTACATTCTGGACTCTTTTCTTGACTGTGATGGCTTCTCCATTTCTTCTTAGGGATTCTTGCCAAGAGTAGTAGATATAACAGTCATCTGAGTTAAATTCACCCATTCCAGTCCAACTTAGTTTGCTGATTCCTAAAATGTCGACTTTCACTCTTGCCATCTCCTGTTTGACCACTTCCAATTTGCCTTGATTCATGGACCTAACATTCCAGGTCCCTATGCACTATTGCTCTTTACAGCATCAGACTTTACTTCTATCACCAGTCACATTCATAACTGGGTGTTGTTTTTGCTTTGGCACTGTTCTTTCATTCTGGAGTTATTTCTCCACTAATCTCCGGTAGCATATTGGGCACCTACTGACCTGGGGAGTTTCAGTGTTAGGACACTTTCAGTGTCTTATCTTTCTGCCTTTTCATACTGTTCAAGCGGTTTTCAAGACAAGAACACTGAACTGGCTTGCCATTCCCTTCTCCAGTGGACCACATTTTCTAGGAATTCTCCAAAATGACCCCTCATCTTGGGTGGCCTTACAAGGCATGGCTCATGGTTTCATTGAGTTAGACAAGTCTGTGACCCATGGGATCAGATGGGTTAGTTTTCTGTGATTGTGGTTTTCAGTCTGTCTGCCCTCTGATGGAGAAGATAAGCAGCTTTTGGAATCTTCCTGATGGGAGAGACTGACAGGGGGAAACTGGGTCTTGCTCTGATGAGTGGGGCCATGCTCAATACATCTTTAATCCAATTTTCTAGTGATGAGTGGTGATGTATTCCCTCTCTGTTGTTTGATCTGAGGCCAAACATTCCAGTTGAGCAATTTCAAATCCTAAAACATTATGCTGTGAAAGTGCTGCACTCAATAAACCAGCAAATATGGAAAGCTCAGCAGTGGCAACAGGACTGGAAAAGGTCAGCTTTCATTTCAATACCAGAGAAAGGCAATGCCAAAGAATGCTTAGACTACTACACAATTGCACTCACCTCACACTGTAGCAAAGTAATGCTCAAACTTCTTCAAGCCAGGCTTCAATAGTATGTGAACCATGAACATCCAGGTGTTCAAGCTGGATTTAGAAAAGTCAGAGGTACCAGAGATCAAATTGCCAACATATATTGGATCATTGAAAAATCAAGACAGTTCCAGAAAAACATCTACTTCTACTTTACTGACTATGCCAAAGATTTTGACTGTGTGGATCACAACAAACTGTGGAAAATTCTTTTTTTTAATACAAATTTATTTTGATTGGAGGATAATTACTTTACAATATTGCATTGGTTTTGCCATACATTGACATGAATCCACCACGGGTGTACACATGTTTCCCATCCTGAACCCCACTCCCACCTCCCTCCCCATACCATCCCTCTGGGTCATCCCAGTGCACCAGCCCCGAACATCCTGTATCATGCATCAAACCTGAACTGGCGATTCAATTCACATATGATAATATACATGTTTCAATGCCGTTCTCCAAAATCCATCCCACCAAACTGTGGACAATTCTTAAAGAGATGAGAAGACCGGTCCACCTGACCTGCATTTTCAGAAATCTGTATGTAGGTCAAGAAGCAAAAGTTAGAACTGGACATGGAACAACAGACTGGTTCCAAAATGGGAAGGATTAAGTCAAGGCTATATACTGTCACCCTGCTTATTTAACTTATATGCAGAGTACATCATGAGAAACGCTGTGCTGGATGAAGCCCAAGCTTGAATCAAGATTGCCGGGAGAAATATCAATAACCTCAGATATGCAGATGACACCACCCTTATGGAATCAAGCAAAGAACTAAAGAGCCTCTTGATGAAAGTGAAAGAGGAGAGTGAAAAAGTTGGCTTAAAGCTCAACATTCAGAAAACTAAGATCATGGCATCTGGTCCCATCACTTCATGGCAGATAGATGGGGAAACAGTGGAAATAGTGACGGATTTTATTTTAGGGGACTCCAAAATCACTGTAGATAGTGACTACAGTCATTGAATTAAAAGACATTTGCTTCTTGAAATAAAAGTTATGACCAACTGAGACAGCATATTGAAAAGCAGAGGCATAATTTTGCCAACAAAACTCTCTCTAGTCAAAGCTTTGGTTTTTTCAGTGGTCATGTATGGATGTGAGATTTGGATTATAAAGAAAGCTGCATGCCGAAGAACTGATGCTTTTGAACTGTGGTGTTGGAGAAGGCTCTTTCTTGAGAGTTCCTTGGACTGCAAGGAAATCTAACCAGTCCATCCTAAAGGAAATCAGTCCTGAATATTCATTGGGAGCACTGATGCTGAAGTTGAAACTCCAATACTTTGGCCACCTGATGCAAAGAATTGACTCTTGGAAAAGACCCTGATGCTGGGAAAGACTGAGGAAGGGAGAAGGGGACAACAGAGGATGAGATGGTTGGATAGTCTCACTGACTCTATGGGCACGAGTTTGAGTAAGCTCCAGGAGCTGGTGATGGGCAGGAAGCCTGCATGCTGCAATCCATGGGTTTGCAAAGTTGGACACAACTGAGCCCCTGAACTAAACTTTTTCTCTCCTTCTGTTCAAAGCTATTTAGATGATTATATGATTTTAAAATGTATTTTGTTGTTAAATACCTCGTGTGTGTGTGTGTGTGTGTGTGTGTGTGTGTCTGGTTCCTTTTCTTTATTTTTAGGAAATACACTATGCTCGTTTCCTTTTGGTTACTTATCTGAATAAGGTGCCCTTTCTCTAGTGACCCAGTGATCTGATCCATAAGGGCAAGTGTATACTTTTACTCCTAAACAGAATTTTTTTTTAAGTTTTAATACTTCTCTCCGTCAATAGATAGCGGCAGATACAAAGCAGTATTGATAAGCTGTCTTATCTCGTTACTCATACTATTCATACACACACACACACACACACACACACACACACACACACATATACACATATGGCCTGTCTGAGGGATTTCCCCACTTTATTTCATACCTTTTTTTTTCCCAGTATTTTTCAAGTTCCAGGGCATTTGTCAATGCTACAAATCAATGTTTTGGCCATCCTTCATCTTGGTAGCATTTTACTTTGTCAGTTATCAGACTTTCTTGAGAACTGCAACCAAAACAAAGCTACATTCCTTTTCCACTGAAACCATCACGGCTCTTGGGAAAGTTCCATCTACTTGGTTACTTATTTGTCATTCCTTTGAAAATGAGCTAGTTTTCTGATCTTATTCTCTTGTGGTTTGGGGTTGTTCCCTAGATAGATAGGAGAAACTTCTAACTGTGAACTTCCAAATCTGTATCAGTTATTAAGCTGATATTACTAAGCCTCGAATTCGGTCATTTACATGCTTTGTGACCATGTTGCACTGTTGTTGGGACTGTGTAAACTGATTTTCTTTGCACGAGCGGGCCTATTAGTAGATTGTCCTCCAGGGGCTACTAGAGGCTGATTCAGGGTCAGAAATGGAAAGAAGAGACTGACTTCTTGCCTCCTTGTTTTCAGCTGGCTTCACCTTCATCAACAGAACTTGAAAAAGCAATGGTTCTAATCTTCCACTGCCTGGGTCAGCTTAGTTGCTCTCTACCCAGAGGTCTAAGTCTTTAGGCTTTGTAGTGAGTATTCTCTAAGTTCCTGGAATGCCAAAAGCAGCTGGCCCTGGCCTCCTCTGAGACTTGAGTAAACTCCAAGGTGCAATCTCCATGTTTCTAATTCTGATAATTCCCGAAAGTCATTTTCCTAACCCCATGGGCTGCCCTGATGGCACAGATGGTAAAGAATCTGTCTGCAAGGCAGAAGACCCTGGTTCTATCCCTGTGTCAGGAAAATCCCCTGAAGGAAATGGCAACCCACTGCAGTATTCTTGCCTGGAGAATCCTGTGGGTGGAGGAGCCTGGCGGCTCCAGTCTATGAGGTCGCACAGAGTTGGGCACAGCTGAGTGACTAACACTTCACTTAACTCCATGGGTTTTAGTTACTTTCAGAATTTTCTACTGTTTTGTTACATCAGGGTTCCTTTTGCTTTTGCTGGTCTTACAGCTAATACTTCTTCCACGAATTCTTTAAATGATGCTTTTTGTTTAACTACTCACTGAGTTTTTATTTTCCTGAGAAGAATTTGACTGATGCAACCTTTAAAACATAGCTCTCTCTGGTTTTAAAAACAGAATTGACAGTTATGCTTCCCATGAACTGTCCATAGGGGATAACCGTGGAGGTAAATGTTAAAAATCTTGCTTCTAGATCACCTGGAGGCCTTTGTCGCCATAATAACAGAGGTCAGACTGGTTCCTATCCTTTCGTGCAGGCTAAGAGACTCCATCGGAAATTACATACTAGGCTGCGAGAGTCTGCTGCAAGAATCCCCTGGGGAGTGTGACCCATAGTGCTGGCTCACGAATCACCCATGGGACGCCTCCTTTTGGTCAACACTGGGCTAGAAGGACAATATATTGGTGGAGGGTTTGTTGTTGTTGTTGTATGTTTAACTATACAATCATATTTGTTAAATAAGAGCGGTGATAACTTTGACTTTTGGGGGGTAGTGGGGGAGTTGTACATCTTGTGGGATTAGTTTTCAAGCAGGGATGGAACCTGGGCCTCTGGCAGTGAAAGTTCTAACCACTGGACCACCAGGGAATTTCCAGCTTTCAATTTCTAAGACTGAAATGATGGTGCCCTCCCCATTTCTCACAACCTGAATGTTGCCAACACTCTCTCCTTCTTCTCGGTTTCTTTCTCAGGCTTATGTTTTGTTTTGGGGCTATCTTCAGTTCTACCTTAAAATTTCAGATATTGCTCTTAATAACGTCTCAACATAATTAAAAAAAAATCTTAGACTGCATTTTAAAAGCTTCTGTTGAAATGCAGAAACAAATGAACAATTATCTTACAAGCCTTCACTTTAAAGTCTCTTATTACTGAGCACCTATATACAAGGTGCTAGTCCCTGCCCTAGAAGTAAAGCAGCGAACAATACAAAATAAAATCCACAATCTAAAATAGTGAATAAAATAAAATCCACAGTCTCATGAATTACATGGCAGTCATGGAGTGGAATGCTTCAAAATTAAATCAATGACCATGCATGGGACGTTGCACTAAAGTCGAGAGTCGCTGAGCTAACTAATCTGAGATTATTTAATTTTTGATGTCTTCATTCAGTGAAGCAGATTCACAATCTATCTGGAGAGTTTAGTAGGACATATGTCCCAAACTGAATTTGTACTGATAAATTCTACTTTTAGTGCCTCAAATGTAAAGTCTTAAAGGAAAGTAGTTGATCAGCATATTTAGTAAGACTAAATAAAGCATTTATGCAACTTTTTTCCCCCAAAACTAAAAGTAAATTACATTGAAATTTCAACATAGGCAAAGACACTTCTGATAGATCAATTCTAACATCATATGTGACAAGATGATACACGTTTAAAGTCTCAGTGCAAAATTATGCTTTTTGAGGGTAGTAAATAGAAGCCAAAGTTTCCCACCATCATAGAATGATGTCTGAAATATAAACTGCTAAGGAATAGTAAAAATAAAATAAAATAAACTTAGTGAAAAACTACAAAGCAGATTTAAAAAAAAATCTCTACAGCAAAATGAAGCTGATGTGATTATTTTTTAGAATTTTCAATAAGCTATTTTAAAATTATGGTTTTTATATAATCCAGTTTATTTTAGAGCATCTGTAAATATTATGGCTTCTAATTAATTAAAACTTTGCATAATATTTAGAGAACACCATCTTCTCCTCTCAGCTGCCTGCCACGCACCCTGTCTGCATACACACGACGAGTTGGCTGCTGCACACTGACCGCAAGTTCAGATTTATGAGGAGGCAGCAATCCAGCTCTGTTTGTTTGCCTTTGGTTCAGCAGTCTGTTCCCGTGGTGATTTCCACATGGCATACATGCAAGAAGGTCACAGTCAACTTGGTCCAGGGATTTGGAATCTAAATTACTTATTAGAAAAAAACAAATCCATGGTCTTTAGAGGAGTATGAGACATAGCAGTTTTGGAAGGTTTTGTCCTAAAATAATCAAACTCTTACTCTGAGGCAAACAAAAGGCTTTAATCATTGCAGTGAATATATATTAAAAAAAAAAACACACACACACAGAAGCTTGCCTGTAGGTGTCACTATGATGAGTATACATTAAAAGTCAGCCACTCAGAGAGACATTATACTTAAAAAAATGAAATATGGAAATGACTAAGATTGCAGACAAGTGAAATGAATGACATTATTGGAAAAGACAAAAATGTGTATTCAAATATATATATGTAGATGTACAAATCACGCAATTTTTTTATACTTAACTTGGACATATTCAGTATAAAGAAGGGGGCAGTCGTAGATGACTTGAGACGGGAAGCTCACCCATAGAGTGTGAGCCATCTGCCAGTCATTCAGAACCTCAGGCTGCCAGTTGTATTAGGGACTTGCCAAGGAGCCAGGTGCTCTCACGGCTTTCCATTGTATAGTAATTGCTCTCCGAAGAACAAAATTAGTGAAAATGCAGAAATGTTACTTTTGCTATCTGTCTGTTTTTAAATACTTTTGCTTTCTGTTTTTTATATGAATTAAAAAATACATGAATAGAAAATGTTTTATAGAAATTAAATATGTTAACCCAAGTTGAATCAGGTATACATTCTTCAACCATTAGAAGTAAATGGGTGAAGGAAAATGACCTAGAATCCCCATAACAGTCTGTGCGTCTACATTCTTGAAAGATACTAAGACTGGCTGAAAGATACTAAGAGAAGCCAAATGTTACCAGAGGCAAAGAGTAATACCACCTTGAATTCAGTACTAATTTCATAAATATTTTTGAAAGTGTAAATAAATGATATTAAGAGAGATAGTAAACACAATCAGGAGTTGAACTATTATCTCTACCACAAAAAAGGACATCAGAATGGAGACTGATTATTAAAGAAAAGCAAATCAAATCTACAATGAAGTATCACTTCACATTGCTCAGAATGGTCACCATCAAAAAAATCTACAATAAATGCTACAGAGGATGTTGGGAAAAGGGGGCCCTCTTACACTGTTGGTGGGAATGTAAATTAATAGAGCCAGTATGAAGAGCGACATGGAGGTTCCTTACAAAACTAAAAATACAGCGACCATATGACCCAGCAATCCCACTCCTGGGCATACACCCAGAGAAAACCAAAATCACAAATCACAGAAACACCCCAGTGTTCACTGCAGCACTATTTACAATAGCCGAGACACGGAAGCAGCCCAAATGCCCATCAGCTGAGGAACGGATGAAGAAGACATGGCACATACATGCATGGAATATTGCTCAGCCAGAGAAAGGAGCAAAGCTGTGCCATTTGCAGAGACATGGATGGGCCGAGAGACTGGCAGGCAGAGTGAAGTGCGTCAGAAAGAGGAAAGATGCCATATATAAATGCATATATGCGGAATCTGCAAAAATGGTACAGATGAACCCGTCTGATAAGCAGAAACAGAGACATAGACATAGAGAACAGACATACAGACACCAAGCGGGGAAAAGGGAGTGGGACGAATTGGGAGATGGGGCTTGACATATATATGCTGCTATGTATAAAATAGGTAACTAGTGAACCTAGCCCAGGGAACTGTACTCAGGGCTCTGCGATGACAAAGAGAGGATACGTGCAAACATGGAGCTGATTCACTTTGCTCTACAGTTTTGCTCTTTTCGCTTTGCTGTATAAGCAGAAACTAACAGAACATCGTAAAGCAACTGAATTCTATTAAATATTTTTAAAAAAGAAAATAAACAGCTCTAGACGTTTTCCATGGCATAAAGATGTTTAAGCTAGCTTTTGGGGTAGGAGCACATGTTAAAGAGATGATTGAGGCCAGCAGGACTATCCCGGCAGGATTTGTGCTGTGTTAAAGAGACGCTTTGTCACCATTGACCAGCCAACTAGTTCCATTTCCCAAAGCATTTTATTCAAAAATCTGGATTTCCGGAGGCTGGATATTTTAGTTCCTTACTAATTTTATTGTCTGCTTTCTAGTATTCTCTGAGCCAAAGACCTAGGGAAATGGAGATATCCCTTCTTTTTCCTACAAACAGAAGCCTCTGTCTCAGTCCCTGACTTACACACACACACACACACACACACACACACACACACACACGCCTCTGTCATTCTAGTTAGTTGATTTACACTCACCTCAGTTTTAGCCCTGTATTAATCAAGTTTCAGGAAGAAGTTAGTGAGAGTAGATTCAACACGTTTACAGAGTCATATATTTTAAGGAATATCATGAATTTGGGAATTCTCCACCAAATCACCACCATGATCATCACCAAAACCAATTCATATGCAAGTTTTGATAAGAAAAAAAAAATTAGTGGGGCCTTTAATTCAGAAGACCATAGAGATGTCCCTGATATTTAGAGAAATATAAGAATCATAGGTTTTAGCAGAAGAGAAGAAAGGAAGTCATTATCAAAGCATAGTATAATTTGCATTTCTTGCAAGTGTATCAGATGGTTGGCTTGGTATAGATTGTAGACAGTTGTAAAGGTAAGGGTGTAGCATCCATCAGAATGCATGACTAGTATGTATGCATCTCTGTTAAAAAATGATATCAATTTTTCTTGCTTTATAACTGACATGTGTGTGTGTGTGTGCTTCATCTTGTTGTAGCCTTTTATTCAAATTGTAATTGAAATACAAAGCAAAACGTTGTTGCTTATATTTGAGCATTCCAGACCTCTTACTTATTACTGGACTAGATACCATGGTACGTTCTGGAAAGTAGCAAGTACTCATAAATATTAGAAGCTGTTATTGATGTGTATATAAATAAGAGGTATCATGGCACTTCAGGGGGCGTATAATCAATCCACAGTCTGAAAATCCTGGTTCCCAATTCTGAGCATGGAAGTTTCATTAAAAATCACTGAGCCTCATTTTCTCCCATAAATAAAACAAAGATAATAGAAATTTTTGTGTAAGATTAATCAAAGATTGAACTTTAAAAATATATTTTGAAATATTTTAGAAACAAAATGCAGCTTATAAATACTACTTTTATGTAAATGGACACAGCTTCTCATTGACTAACTCTGCTCATCTGAAAGCAGATTTGAAAAATCCCAAACTCTCTGACTTATATTTTACATTCTTTCAAGATAAAATGTTTTTCTTTTTCCCAATTATGAGAAAGTCATATAACTTTTGAAAAATATAAATAATATAGCAACACAAAATTTTTTAAAAATCATGTTTTATACCATCGTGACTGAACATCAAGCCACTGTAGTAAACATATTTCTAGATCTCACCACCTACACCTGGTAGACGGAATTCCTGTTTCTGAGCATTACTTATCTGCCTGCCTGTAGACGTCAGATTGCCATGTTATTTGGACTCGTCCTGTGGGAGAGTACACCCCCTTGCTCACTGACACTGTGCTGGTCCACGTGAGTTGCTTTGGTCCGTGGCATGTGAGGGGGGGCACCAGCGTCTCATACAGGGGCTGCTCTTTCAGCCTGGGTCCCTGAGGCCTGGTCTAAAGGGAAGACAAAAATAGAGTCCGCACTCTACAGGATTCTAGGATGGCCCTGTGACTCTATCTTCTCACGCTACTCCCATGATTGTGTTTTTAGTTCAAGGCAAAAGGGATTTTGTGGATGTAATTAAGCCTTCTAATCACTTGATTTTAAGACATGGAAGTTATCCAGATTACCTAGATTACATGAGTGTTTCAATAGCAAAGATGTTTCTTTTCTGACATAGAAGAAGAGGGTATCTGAGATACTGAAAACAGGAGAGAAATTCATTGCAGGGAAGATTCGCTCTTGCTGAGATGCAGGAGGCTGCAGAGCAAAGATCTGGGAGCAGACTGCAGGAAGTGAATGGTCCCTGATACTTTGCAAGAAAAAAGCTGACAGCCTTTAAGAAAAGGGGGCTTCAGTTGTCTGGCTGCAAGGAACTGAATTACATGAAAAATGTGAATGAAGTTGGAGGCAGATTTTTTCCCTAACTTCCAAAAGAGAACCCAAACTAGCCAGGACCTTGACTTGGGCCTTGACAGCCCCCTGGGACCTCAGACTGTGACATGCTTAGTGAGTATGGTTTTAAGACACTACGTTAGTGGTAATTTCTTACCCAGTAACAGAGAAATGACCCAAATCTACAGGGACCAGGCCAGAGCAACCTACACAGAGCCTGAACAAGAAATGAATGTAAAGAAACCATTGAAATGTGAGGGTTATTTTGTTACTTCCAAATCCTAGTTAATACACTATATCTTCACACATACATTCACACAGAGGGTTTTAGTGCTGTTATGTAAATGGCATCATAGTAGAACTACTTCTTTGTAACTTAGTCATTCACTCAGTAATTCAGTGTGGAAATTTTTCATACCTATAAAAATGGATTGTGCAATTTTCCATTGTATGGATGTACACAATAGCCTACTTCTGTTATTAAAAAAAAAAAGCACTGCAGGTTTAAACAAACCTGATTTAATAAACTTTCAGGTTATACAAATGATTTTTTAAAGCCCTGCAACATCCTTTTGTATAGGTAAGACTTTCACAAAAATACAGAATGATATTTGCTAATTTATAGCCTTTAACATTTTAATAATTTATAATCATTTAAATGTGCAATTACTATTTTCTAATTAGCATTTCTAATTTTACTCTTATTATATATTTATACAGACACAATCCTTTCATACAGTTTTAAATGTTATAAATCCAAACACTTCTAGGTATCTTTTATTTTTGTATTTTGACTTGAGTGTCTAGTTTCCTAATATAATTAAGAAAATAGTATATAAATATCAAGCTAGAAATGATGACATGTAAGCAAAAATTCTTTCCTGTACCTTCCACATTTTCTGTTGGTATTTCAAACAGTGCTTGGAAAGTCCAAATGTTAAAGCCAGAGCAGCTGTTCAGCAAAATGTTCACACAAGCCAGCAGGCTAGTATGCTCTCAATAGATTTGTGTAACAAATAACTGTGAAGTTGTTTCTGCATAAATGAGAAACTCATGGCCAACTACAAAGTTTACATGTGTAGTTTAGGTCTAACACTGGAAAAGATAGCTTGGAATGTGCATACCTGGTGCATATAGAGACAAAGTCTGTAATGATGGAATCAGTGAAGAGTTCAGAACACTTTCGTCTCGATAACTTAAGGTATTCACTTGCATTCAGCAACCTAATTACCATTTTTCTCAGTGAATTCCTTGCAGCTCTTATGAAGCAAATATCATCTTCTCTACCCAAATCTTCTGAGCCTGATTATAGTGATTATAATTGTCTTTCTCTTCTACTCAGTGGCTGCCTGTGTATCATGATGCAGTTTGTATACCATGGAAATTTTAGGAAGTACTTGGGGTCCTTTCAGACTGAAAGACATTGCCTAGACCGAAGATAACAATGTTAAAGTGACAAAATGGTGAGATTAGTTATTTCTCTTCCATCTGACCGAAGAGTTTTAATTTAATTGATAATTTACTCTTGGTAGTAACTATATTTCAAGTGCTTTCATCTGAACAAACAAAAACTGCTTTTGAAAAAAATCTAATTTCTAAAACATTTACAACATGAAAACCTGGCATTCTTGGCCAAACTAAATGGCTTTAGTTATATTTCCTGTTCTATTGGAAGCAAAGTGCCTTTGCCAAGAAAAGATTAATAACGCCAGCACTACCTGCATTGTTTGCTTGATTGCTTTCAGCAGCAGGAGTTTGAAACCCAAAGGCAGTAAATGGAATTATAAACTTTTTTACTTCATGGTATGAGGAAACATAATTATATGTTAGGATCTAAAATTTCAATGGCATATTTTATTTTTATGATTGTGGCTATGCAAAAATTTCTTACAAGTATGAAAATTTATAGGAACTTCCTATAGAATATAGCAATGTTCCAGTTCATGAATTTTTCACTTTAAAGCCGAATATACAGAGAACTCAACCTTTAGTGACTTACCCAAAGATACTCTATCAAACTGGCTATTCTTTATGACACAATAGACAGAGCATATTACTCAACAAAATCTGAGAAAATGAAGGAGAAATATTCTATAAGAGAGTAATAATTTTAGTTGAAAAAACAATCAAGGGACTACCTACCAAATTCTCCTCAACTCTATCAGTTCGAAGTTCCACTAAGAAGTCTTTAGAATTTCATAACTTTCAGGAAAAAGTACCTCATCTTCTGATTTATACTGAGTGAGTGAGTCAACGTTGCTCAGTTGTGTCCGACTCTTTGCAACCCTATGGACTATACAGTCTAGGGAATTCTCCAGGTCAGAATATTGGAGTAGGTAGCCTTTCCCTTCTCCAGGGGATCTTCCCAACCCAGGGATTTGTTCTAGTTAGTAAGAATAAGTATTTTTTAAAGATCTTTATATGAAAAATTGTGAATCTATAATATTAAGTATTATTTACTTGAATAATGATTGTTGTTTTTTTCTGAGGCAAGGAAATTGAAATCTCAGCTGTATACAGCATGGAATGATAAACATGATTAGTAACACCTAGCCTCTTGATCTGTGTATTTTTGTCTAACCCTTGGCCCGGTAATTGCTGCTGGGTCCTTGAAGGTACTTTTCTTCAAAGAAAATCTGTCCTCTAAATCTCTTCCCCTAGCTTGGTGAAACTACATTCATTGTATGACTAGAAACTAGATTCATTGTATGACTAGAAACTAGATACATTTGCATGACTGTTATAATAGTCATACAAATAATAATATAAATAATATATTGTTTTATAATATATATATTATTTAATAATATATATTATTTTATATTAATATAAATAATATATTATTTTGTAATAATATGAATAAGTAAATGATGCACTCTGCTCAGTTTTTTAAAGGTTGGGAATAAGGCACTTGTTACAAATAGAGATTCAGTGGTATCACTACGTTTAGTTATTAATCTGTGTGACTTGAGCACTTTTTCTAGAGATGTAACTCATAATGGAAGCATCCACTTTTCTTCCAAAGCACTTTAAAGATAAAAAACATCAACAAAATCCACCATGTACTTTTAATAGCAACCCCTATGCCAAGAGCATAGAAAAGATACATATATAAATCATTTTATGCATGACTTTGGAAAAATATAATCAATCAGTATTTGGCGAATGTCTATTATGTCTCATGCCTTGAGATCACAAGGGAACAAATTGCTCACTATTTTAAGGAAGCTGGCTGCATACTGGGGAAAACAGACATTACAATGTAATTGTAAACTACTTAAGGAATGATGGGTAGCTGGTGATTTTAGTCCCTAAATCATTATGACTCTTGCAACTCATGGACTGTAGCCCACCAGGCTCCTCTGTCCACGGGATTTCCCAGGCAAGAATATTGGAGTGGAGTGCCATTTCCTTCTCCAGAATGATGGCGTATGTAGTGGTAAATATAGAGTGATGTGGGCAACAAAAAGGAGGGCATTAAATCCATTATGAATTGCTGGTGGGAACTGTGGGCAGTGAAATGATCACAGCAGAAGAGATGTTTACATGCTTTGAATGATGAGCTTATTTTAAACAGGTTAAGAAGGGTAGAGAGTGGGCAAGGTCAGACAGAAAGGAGAGCTCCAGGAGGTAGAAACAGTAAACAAAGGCTTAGATGCTCAAGTTTCAGAGAACATGGCAAACTGAGGAACTGAAGGTCTTCAAAGTGCCTTGTCATTTTCTGTTATCACATCTTAAAACTATGTTTCTATTATTTCATAATTTCTATTGTATTTCGTTATTCTGGTTTTGTATTATCTCGCTTTTATTTGCATTCTTATATTCTTTTTATTATTGGCTATTCCCCTTGATGGTGGTTTAGTAACTAAGTCATGTCCAGCTCTTTGTGACCACCCTGGACTGTAACCTGCCAGGTTCATCTGTCCATGGAATTTTCCAGACCAGAATACTGGAGTAGGTTGCCATGCCCTTCCCCAGGGGATCTGTACCACCTAGGGATTATCTCCCTATTCCTGGCCTACTTCGAAGCCAGAAAATATAGATAAGACAGAGGAAAGATAGGCATTAGGCAACCATAAATTCTAAATATTTGGTCTTTTAGAATAAGCATGCCAGGAAAATCTCATGGACAGAGGAGCCTGATAGGTTGCAGTCCATGGTGTCGCAAAGAGTCAGACACGACTGAGCGACTTCATTTTCACTTTCACCAACATGTTAATTTTTAATGAGAACATATGCACTGAATTTCATCCAGAATACTACTAATACTTTGGAATATATCTCTTTACATGTAGCACTGAAAATTTAATGAGAAATTTGCCATGATTTGAATCTTTCCTATAACTTATGGTAAGTTATTATTTAATCTCTATTCAGAAAAACAAAATTAGTTTGTGCTTATTTCCTGTCTCCAGTTAAGGGGTATTCAAAAGCACATACCAGGCTTTCATATCTGTTATACTAATACACAGATCCTTGATTACTGGAAGCAAAAGAGATGCCCAATAAGTGCTTGACTGAATATGGTCATCAGAAATAATTCAAGAACCAAATATTTTTTTAAAAGCTCACCAAGGTCATCATTATTGTCTTCTAAATTCCATATATATGTGTCAGTATACTGTATTGGTGTTTTTCTTACTGGCTCACTTCACTCTGTATAATCGGTTCCAATTTCATCCATCTCATTAGAACTGAGTCAAATTTATTCTTTTTAAGGGCTGAGTAGTATTCCATAGTGTATATGTACCACAGCTTTCTTATCCATTCATCTGCTGATGGACATCTAGGTTGCTTCCATGTCCTGGCTATTATAAACAGTGCTGCAATGAACATTGGGGTACATGTGTCTCTTTCAATTCTGGTTTCCTCGAGTGTGTATGCCCAGCAGTGGGATTGCTGGGTCATAAGGCAGTTCTATTTGCAATTTTTTAAGGAATCTCCACACTGTTTTCCATAATGGCTGTACTAGTTTGCATTCCCACCAGCAGTGTAAGAGGGTTCCCTTTTCTCCACATCCTCTCCAGCATTTATTGCTTGTAGACTTTTGGATCACAGCCATTCCCTATATGTGAGACAACAAAGAGACACAGAGGTATAGAGTGGACTTTTGGACGCTGAGGGAGAGGGAAAGGGTGGGATGGTTTGGGAGAATGGCAATGAAACATGTATATTTTCCTGTAAGAAACGAAGCGCCAATCTATGTTCAATGTAGGATGCAGGATGCATGGGGCTGATGCACAGGATGATTCAAGTAGAGGATGTGGGGTGGGAGGTGGGAGGGGGCTTTGGCATTGGGAGATTGTGTTCACCTATGGCTGATTCGTGTCAATGTATGGCAAAACAAATACAGTATTGTAATTTAAAAAATAAATAAATAAATAAAAACAGTTTAAAAGCAATCAGCTTTCTTTCAGCAAAAAATAAAAATAAAAAAATAAAAATAAAAGCTCACCAAGGTATAAGTTATAAAATTTTCATTGAAATTGCTTTGAAAAGTGCTTTATTGCTCCATATCTCTTTACATGTGCTTACTGTGTTACTACAGACAACTTTGAGAAACCATTTTGAAATTCCCAAGGATAGCAGAGCATTATTTAATACAGGTGGAACAGTAATTATGATCAATGTAAATTTCCAAGCACAGATTGTGCAAGCTGCTGGTGCTGGCAATGCACTCTGTGTACAGATATCCACGTGCCAAATGTTGTATCTTTTAGCCCAGAGACATCTTTGGATTGGATATAAGTTGAGCATCGACAGCTGAAAAGTAAACAGGAACTCAGTATCTTAACTCAAGATGCAAACTCAGTATGAAAAATTAAATGAATGATAGTGAAAAGGTTGATAAAGCTTGTAGGAATTTAACTTTATACATTTAAACTTGTCTAGAAATTTAAGATAACTATCATTCCATAATATATTTTGCTTCTTTTACCTCACTTGATGGTGTCTACTGATGAATATGGATCTTAAATTTTGTTAATCTTCATTTATAGTTCATATTTACATTATTTTTTCAATAAAATAAACTGTTTCCTAACATGAAGATTAAAAATATTTCTCGAAAAGGTTAAATATTTCATTTTTCACTCTGAAATATTTAGTCCTATTAAATTTTTGTGGATAGCTGATGTTTGGATTACATTTCAAATTTTCTACTTGGATAGCCCATTGTCTCAACATTATTAGATTTGGTTTAGCTATAAATATACTAGTATTTTAATCTTTATGGGTTGACTGTACTTGTCTTTGATAGGTTATGTTGCTTCATTTATTTAGAACTTTTAATATCTTTCAGTATGTTCCACATTTTATCTTCAAAGTTCTTGCACATCTTTTGATTACTTACAGTTTTGTTATTCTTGTTAAACATAGTTTTTAAAATGTTACTTAACTATTTTATTGATAAATACAGGTACATATCATTGTTTATACTAGTATCTGCAACTTCACTAAGTTCTTACGAAATTCAATGATAATTATTTTTGTATATATATATATATATATATATATAAATATATATATGGGGAGCCTTTATATACATATCTATATAATTCACAAATAATGTTTCTTTTTCCTCTCAAAGTTCTTTCTTCTTGCACCATCTAAGACCTCTAGTACTTCTTGATATAGAACTTGTTATGATAGTCTTTGTCTTGCTGCTGATCTGAAAGGACCACTTCTTGCATTTTGCCAGAGGAAGCTGCATTTATTGAGTGTTTTGATAGAGTTTGCAAAGTTAAGCTTCTTCCCATTACCAGTGTGATAGGTGATTGTGTGCTGATTAGTCATAAATTTTGTCATGTACTTTTTCTGACTCTTCTGAAGTGATAGCATGGATTTTGTTTTGTAGCCTGTTACTAAGATGGATTGTATTTATGGATTATATACTGTGAAAGCCCTCTTGAATTCCTAGGATATACTCTTAATTTTTTATATTTTGCTGCTAGTGTTTTGTTTTCGACTTTTGTATCTCTTCAAAGTCCTAATTTAATTTTGATATCAAGGTTTGATTATGAGAACAGGACTTATTATTAATAAATTGGATTCCCCCTTTATTTTGTTTAAGAACTTGCTGGAGGTCGTAATGATAAATTACTTAAACTTTTGCTTGAACTCACCAGTAAAACCATCTGGGCCTGGTATCTTCTTCATTAGAAACTTTAAATCACAGATTCTATATACATAGTAAATACAGACAATTTATGTTTCCTCTTTAGTCTTGATTTCGTGCTATGAAATTACCTATTTCTGGGTACTTGTCCATTTAAGTCTAACATTTTACTCTTGATAGGAACTAAGGCTTTTAAGACTCTCAATAACTCTTTGATCCATGGTGTCTCTTCAGCACGTCCTCTTTTCAATTTCAAGTGTTATTTTTGTGTGCTATTTCTCTCCCTACTTCTGTCAGTCTCATCAGAAATGTTTTTCTCTTTTTACTAGTCATTTTGCCAGAGTCAACTTTCGGGCTTTGCTGAAATTCTCTATTGGATTTTTAAAACGTCAAAGTGTGGTGCCATGCTCGTGACAGGCAGGAGACAATGCAGGAGACACAAGAGATGTGGGTTCAGTCCCTGGCTTGGGAAGATCACTTGGAGTAGGAAATGGCAACCCACTCCAGTTATTCTTGCCTGGAAAATTCCAAGGATAGAAGGGCCTGCGTCACTTGAGTTCATACGGTAGCAAAGAGTCAGACGTGACTGAACACGCTCACCTACTCACACTCTTGAGGGCATCTGAAGCTTCTCTTCCAGGGAAAGCTAGCAGTGGAGCCCACTTTCACTCTCCTGGATGCTTTTCAGAGTCAGCCTACTGGAGGAGGCTGAGCCTGTCTCCTGGGGAACACCGGTCTGAGTGTCTCCATTTCCGATCCGGCATTGCCATTTTTCACGAACGCAGCCTTGTCTCTGTGCACACTAGTTCTCAAGTGTCACTTTTACCCCACTGGCTTATTTTTACTATTATTTGTCCTTGGACACTTCTTTTGTTTACAACAGTGCTTTAAAAGTGTATTTGCTGTAAATTATCTAGGATCAAGTGGTATTATAGTAAGAAGTCCCTTCAGGATATCTTTCTGTCATATTGCTGGAAATGGAATTCCCCTTTGAGATATTTTCAAAGGTTTAGGTATTTCAGATAACCTTTACTTAAATATTTGATCGTAGGGAATGTGTGTCCTTTGAAGTCTGCTCTCCAAACCTTTAGCTAAATTAGGAAAGCAATTTGAGATTCAACAATTGAAGCCTTCGCTGTTATTCTTTGAAAATATGAAAATACATTAGTCTGCACTATGAGAAATCTCTTTCCAACATTAATATCTTGCCAACTGTTTCATATCATATTTTAGCTCTCTTGGTATTACTGAAAAGGGACAAGGAAAACTAACATTTATTGAGCCCTTGCATTGTGCCAGACATTTTATTAGTTGTTTTCCATTTGCCAGCTCAATAAATCCTTGGACTAATTTTATGACTCAGAGTTATGGCCATTTTTATTTTCAAGAAAAGAGAGATGAAGACATTTGCACAGGCTCTAGCGGTAGTTCAAGGATTAAAACTGAGGTCTGTTTGAACTAACATTATTCTACAGCGTAGTAGTATCATCCACCTCTATTTTATAGGTGTGGAAATAGAGGCTTACAAAGTCTAAGAAGAGCTTATTAAATAAAATTGAAACATGGGTCTCTTTGATTTCAAAGTCCATGCAGTCGACAACATATTTCTTCTGTAAATGTGTCATTACCACACCATGAAATATGAGATAGGACTTCAAGCCTCACACACTCTTAACCTATCAGACGTCCAAGGACAGTATTTTCTTTATCATCACCCCTTTAAGTCATGTATTAAAGCTGCTATTGATGTACAACTACATCTAATTTTATAGTTAGCATACAAGAAAACATTCCCATTTAAATTGTTCACTTTCATGAACTTTGACAGAAACAGATATCCATGAATTCACAGCCACCACCACAGTCCAGAGCGTTACCATCATTCCCGAAAGGGCACTCTGGCCAGTACTCTCCATCTGCTCAGGACTCTGGACTTCTGAGATGCCGTTTGTTGCTACAGAGGAGTATCTATTTTCCAGAGTTTTTATATAAACAGATGCTGTATGAGCTCACTGTTTGCGCTTCATCCATCCCCATGATTTTGACTGTGTGGATCAGCGTGCCACTCCTCTTAGATGGCTAGTATTCTCTTGTACCATGTTTTGCTTCTCTGTTTCCCTTTTGATGAACATTTGGAGTGCTTAGAATTTTGGGGTGTTGCAATTAAAACTGCAGTAAATATCAATACATATGTCTTTGGGATCATATATACTTTTAAAAATCTTGGATAGCTAGTGTATGTGGAAGATACAAAGATACATAAACACACACACACACACCTGCTACCTACTGTGTATACACATAAAGTGGCATATATGCCATACATACACATCCATAAAGTGGCAAATATATTTCATATTTTAACCAATAATTTTTCAGATTTCTTGTTATCCAAAGAGCTTTGTGATGTTTAAGATATTCAGATTTTTTTTTAATGTAGCCATTTTAGCTTGCATGCATGTGTGTGTCTGTATGTGTGTGCGTGTGTGTGTGTGAGTGCAGGTGGAAGGTGCACTTTCAGGCACGATCATAAAGGATCATTTCATGTGGTTCTAACTGGCAATTAGCTGATGACCAAGGACATGGAACAGCTATTTATGTGAATATTGGTCATTTATGTATCTACTTTTAGTAAGTGGCATTCAAGGGTTTTGTTGACTTTTCAAAACTGGCCTATTAGTCCTCCTACGTATTTTAAGAACATACTTTATAGTCTAGTTACGAGTCTTGTACCTAATATATGAATAGTGAGTATTTCCTCTCTATCTGTACTTTGACTTTTCTTTTTCTTAACGATGCCTTTTGTTGAGCAGGTTTTTAATCGTGATGAAGTCCAAATTATCGGTTTTCTCCCTTTATTGTGCATTTTATACTTGCCAAGCCAAAGGTCACACACTCTCTGTCTTATGTTTCCTTCTATAAGTTTAATAATTTTAGCCTCTATATTTAAGCTTATGGTTCATTTTCTTTTCAGTTAGGAGCATATGTTAAATTTTTCTATACAGACATCCAGTGTGTCTAACAAAATTTGATGTAGATTTCCTTTTCATCAATGAATTGTCCTGACATCTTTGAAAAATCGAATATATATATATATATTTACAGCAGCTATAGTTCTAGATAATCTATTATTTTCAAGTGATTTATAAGCCTAGGCTTGCACCAGGCACACTGTCTTGATTAAGGCTTTTATTAGTAGCTCATAAAATCAAGTAACCTGAGTACCAATATTTTTTTCTTTTTAAAATTTCTTTGACTACTGTTTGTGTGACTGTCCATATAAGTTTTAAAATAGATTTTTTTAAAATCTAGTGTCATTTTGACAGTTGTTATATGCAAACCTACAAGGCAATTTAGGTGTAATTGACATCTGATATTCAGTTTTCCAATCCAGGAATATATTTTTCCATTTATTTCTATTTTCTGATAAGGTACAGCAATGCTTTATGGTTTACCATACCATCCATTCACATTTTTTCCTAAAAGTGTATTTTTGACACAGTTGTAAATAGAATTCTTGGAAATTTCTTTTTCAACTTTTACTACTCTGGGTTTTATAGATCAAGCATGTATTCAGTGGCTTTCTGAATTCACTTATTCATGAGGTTTTTTTGTAGATTCCTTTGGATTTTTCACTTAAGATGTGATGTACACAGTATTGTTTTTCTGTGGTTTATTTCAAAGTTGAGTTTCTCTATATGTTTGTTTTTTCAGTACTTTAACTTTGATGTACCTAGGTGTGAATATGTTTGCATTTATCCTGTTTGGCTTTGCAAAGTTTCTTGACTGTATAAAATACATCTTTCACCAAATTTCAGTAGTATTTAGCCATCATTTTTTCAAATATTTATTTACCTCAATATTGATATCTATGCTAACATATGTTAGATTTTTGTTACTGTTGCACAGTCCTTGAAATTCTGCTTATTTTATCCATCTTTTTTCCTGTTAATTCTGACTTACAACTTTTAATGATTTAAATCAAATTTATAATTTTTTCCATTACCTTCATTATTAAGTTCTTCTAGACAATTTTTATTTAGAATTTTGTATTTTTTGTTTCTAGAGTTTCCATTTTAAAAGCACATTTCCTATATCTCTGTCTTTACATTCATTCTGAGTATATTTTTTTTCTTTACAAGATTCATTGAGTCTTGGTCCCTGTTAATTGCATTTTAGGAAACAATTAATTTAGTTTGATGCAAATTGCCAACTTGGTCACAACTGCAATAGGAATCAACTCTGATCTCAGTTCAGTTCTTTTCACTTCAGTTCAGTTCAGTTCAGTCGCTCAGTCGTGTCCAACTCTGTAACCCCATGAATCGCAGCACGCCAGGCCTCCCTGTCCATCACCAACTCCCAGAGTACGTCCATTGAGTCAGTGATGCCATCCAGCCATCTCATCCTCTGTTGTCCCCTTCTCCTCCTGTCCCCAATCCCTCCCAACATCAGAGTCTTTTCCAATGAGTCAGTTCTTCGCATGAGGTGGCCAAAGTACTGGAGTTTCAGCTTTAGCATCATTCCTTCCAAAGAAATCCCAGGGCTGATCTCCTACAGAATGGACTGGTTGGATCTCCTTGCAGTCCAAGGAACTCTCAAGAGTCTTCTCCAACACCACAGCTCAAAAGCATCAACTCTTCGGCACTCAGCTTTCTTTTCACTTAGGTCCATTCTGTTTCGGTACACAAGTGATTCGTGGGTTTGAAAAACTGAATAAAATTTATACAGAAAATTTGAGATTTCCTTTATCAGCCTCTCTCTTTTCAGTGATGCCCCTGTCTTCTGATTTTATAGCTGCCATGGGTTTTTGGCTTAGTTCCTTTTCAATATATTTCTTCAGGCCAGAAAGATAGTATGTCTCCTACTGCCATGAAGCTAAAGCTATAAGAATCCTACCCTGTGCCATCACCTCCAAAACGTACTTTTGTTCTTCCTCCAGGGCTCTTTCCGAGTGTTCGCGGATGTGGGTAGGGGTGACTGTTTGCTATTTCTTTAGCATGTGGTGCAACGTTTGCTGTTGCTGTATGCATGATAGAAAGTCACTGCTTTATCCCACCACACCTGATGTAGAGCACATCTTTTAGACTTTTGTTTCTGAAAGCTGAACATTGTTCTCACAATTTTCTTCTTTTCTGTCTTTTGGTATAGGAGAGGTGATATTTGATTTCTGCTAATTCACATTCGCTTTTGGAGACATGAAGTAGCCATCAAAATTAGTATTCTTTACAGTATAAAAGGATTGCTATGGCCTTAATCAGGTAATGATGTCTCCTGTCTAAACATTTTGAAATGACTTTTGAATTAGGCATTATTAAGCATAAAATGAATTAGCTCATGCTCCACAAATTATACTCCTTTTACACATATATGCATATAAATGATTATTAAATGAAATTTTTCTAAGTGTATAAAATTTTGAGTTAAAGCTTAAAGGGACTTCAACAAGATAAATACACCAATTTGCAAAGAGAGTGATTAAGTTCAACATGGCTAAGGTTGAAAAAGCAGTATATAAAACAAGAGCTGCAAACCTTAGCCTATCAGCTAGTTGCAACTTATACAGGAGAGAAATCCAAAGACTGCTGAAGTCGTGAATTTTTATTTAAAAACAGTTTTCAGAGTCCTCTGCTTTTCCTTCTACACTGGTAGAGGAGCATAGGAGTAGAGCTAATACACGCTCACTCAAAGCCAACTGGGGAATTAAGCAAGCTTTTAGGAAGAGAGCATACTTTCAAGGGGTAGAAGGTGTTATTTTAACGGGATGCTTGCTGATGGGCAAAATCACACAGACTTGCTCTTTAGTGTTTCAGGGCCAAGTATGGAGAAAGATCTTTTCAGTGAATTTGTGCTAGTTCATAGAATTTAAAGGACTAAATCAATTTCTGATTCTGTAACCCCAATTTCCAAGAACAACCTAGGCAGAGTTCAAAAATACTATAAATGTATTTCCCAAATAAAAGGCCTCTTCCATTTTTTATTCTTTTTTGAGAGGCTCTCTTTTCTACTACTCCCTTTTGTTAATCACGTGATTTAAATATTCAACTTCCCTGGAATACTTTTAAGTTACTAACAGAGGTTTATTAGCATATCCCACTGTAGATTTTCCTGTTTTTTTTTTTCATTTTGTCATTTATAGAGATACATAAGTATTGATGCTATAATATTAGACATAATATAAACAATGAGGATTTGTTGTATTATAAAAATACAAGTATAAAATACATTATATTTCTTCCATTTTACTCCTTTTTGCACTTTATCCTCTACTTGTTATAAATTTATGAATTCCATAAGAATTTTTTACTTTATAAATTCACCATTCATTAAAATTTATTATTAAAAGAATTATTAAGTCACCACTTTTTTCTTCCTATATCCCCATGTTTCATCAGACCATTTTTCTCCTACATGTGGAAGTCATTTACTGTGGATCTTTGGACAGCTATTCTCTTTTTCTTTACTTGTTTATTCTAAACTGTTGTATTTTCATCACTGAAAGAAATTTTCACTAGAAAAAGAACTTTTGACTAGCAGCCATATGTTTTATCCTATTATATTTCATTCCACTTTTCTCTAATTTCTATTAAATGCATTGAAGAGTCAAGTTGGCATTAATGTGTCCTGTTTCAAGTTATCATGTCTTTTAATTTGGTTCTTACAGAACTTTTTAGATTTTATTTTTAACCAAATTGACCATCAGTGGTTATCATCTTCCTTTGGAATCCATACTGCTTGAAATTGTAATGTTTCTTAAATCTGTTGCTAGAGTTATGTGTATCAGTTTTGGAAAATCATCCATCTCTGCTTCTTGAAGTGGGGCTTCCCAAGTTGCTCAGTGGTAAAGAATCCACACTCCAGTGCAGATGTGGGTTTGATCTCTGGGTCAGGAAGATCCTCTGGGGAAGAAATGGTAACCCACTCCATTATTTTTGCCTGGGAAATCTCATGGGCAGAAGAGCCTCGTGGGCTACAGTCCATGGGGTCACAAAAGCCAGGATGATTTAGTGACTAAACAGCATCAAGTTCTTGAAGTATAAGCTCTGCTTCATTCTCTCCTTTCCTTCTGGGGCATAACTTTAAAAAAGTTACCTGTTTTCCCTGAATCTTATGTTTACTTCTGGAATTTCTGAGTGATTTCCTCTTTTTCTCTCCATGTTTCAGTCTGAATATTTTTATTCAGCTTTCTAATTAACTAATCCTTCATTATGCTCTATCTGTTTTGCTGTTAAGATGATACATTGATTACTTATACTGTTACTATAATTTTGTTTAGGATAATTTTTATGATTCTCTGTTGTCTGATAAAATTCTCCATGTTATTACTCAATTTTTTAAGGTATTAGTCATATCTGAATCTAATAACACTTATGGATCTCCTGTGAGTCTATTTCTAATTATCCCTATTATCCATTCTGTGAGTCCTTATTTTTATATTTATACATTTGGTGGTTTGTATTTGAGCTCCTCCAGCTTACATGAGAACCTGAAGAGCTGATTTTAGTGTTATCTTACTTTAGGAACAATTTACTTTTCCTCTGGCCAAGCAGAGACAGTTTGCCTTCATTTGATCAGAGGTTGAGCTGATTTGAAGCTGAGCATCAGTCTTGGAGAAGAGTTATCTAATTCAAATTCATCCTTACAGAGTATAGCACTTTAGGGATTACTTGTGAAATCCTGGGCTTTGTACCAATGTTCCTCCTTCATGCAGGGCCATAAATTTGAAAATTTACATCCTGGCCTGTTAAGAATGTCAGAAACTCTGCTCTAATTAAAGTTCCTGATCAGCCACTTTCTGCTTGGCTGTAGTCTCTCAACTGCTCCCTTGGACTCAGCAGATGCCAAGAAGTGTGACTTAAAATGTTATTTTACCTTTCTCTCCTTTTCTTCCCTGGAGTACATTTGGCCCCTCAAGTTAATATTGTATTTTAGCACCTTTATGTTTTCTGTTTGATGTGTTCTTTGTTCATTTATCCAAATATAACTTTTCTTATTGATTGATAATATCAGTCTGTGCTATAAACAAAAGACAAAAACAGAAGAGCAAACACAAAATATTGGTCTAGAAATAGCTAGTCCTCCTTTGCTAGATGAGGAATTCCTTCTATATTCCCCTCCTATGATGTTCAATTCATACTAAACTACTCAAAATCAAACATTCAAATACATAATAACCTATTTTAATGGTACATTTCTGACTTACTAGCTAACCAATGTCATTTTGTGATTATGCATTGAATTATCACTGACTTTGGTTGATAAATTCTGGAATCAAAAAAAAATCAAAGCTAGCTTAAACACTCTGAGAATTAGAATATTTTTTATTTTACTTACCTAAGAGATATAATTTTCATATATTCTCTGCCACTCAATGTGTGGTATTTTGAAAATTATTTTACCTCTCCAAGTTTCAGTATTCTCAGATTAATAAAATGAGTTCAACCAAATGATCCTTAAAAGTTCTTCATGTCTAAAATGCTGTGCTTTAGTAAGAATAAATTAGACTTGAATCTTTGATGATTCAAGTTTAATTTAGATCTTGAAATCCATGAGATTTTTGTAGTTTCTAAACTTATAAAAAATAATGTTCCTCTGATCCCTAGTGCTAGAAGTTGTCCCATATGAGGTGGCTAAGTTTCAATGTAATAATTACTTTTGGAATAATTAATTGCCAATAAATGTTGAAGAGGTCTAACAATATGAGGGAATACATTCTACTATATGTAAATAAATATTTTAAAGGTTAATAATTACAATGGCAGGGTGTTAAGATATGAATATACAAATTAATAAATTAAACAGAGTTGAGAACATACAGATCCATATAAATATGAAAGTCTTAACTGAGTGAGATTTAGCATTCTATATTAGTGGGCTAGTCAAAAATGGTGCTTAGTCAATTATCTATTTGGAAAAGAAAAACAAATCCCTACTTCATAATGTACACAATTAAGACTGAGTAACATTCCATATGTGAAAATCACATTTTCACTACATCAGGGTTGAAAAATAATCTTAAATTTGAAATGAAATTTTCACGATATAAAAAAATAATTTGTAAGAGAGTGTCCAGGAGGTGGAGACATTTTCTTGATTAAGATTTAGAACTTTGTCACATTCACATCTGATGTCAAAGACATGCCATCAGGCCTGATTCTAGCTGTATAAACATAGGAAGACTACTTAAAAGTTCAGTTATCTTTCTCAAGCATAAAAGTGAACAATAGGCTCGGTTTCGTGAGAAATATTGTGAGTATTTAATAATATCAAAATACTTAAGGCATTGCTAGAAAAAGGTAGTACCTGATTATTGTGGGTAATTGCCCTTGAAAAGTCTCACTTTTCATCTGCTAAGATTGACGGTACTTGAAGAAGGAATGAAGACTTGGAAAATTGGAAAGAGATCTTAATTTTGGAAAACTCGTACATTCATATACTATAGGCAAGCATTCCTGTGTATTGAAGATACAAAAGGGCCAGGGCATGGTAGTCATCCTTCAGTTACTTCAGTCTAGTAATTTTCTTTGAAGACTCAGAAAGGGATGAGAAACAGCTCTTGAAAGGATTGACCGGTGGGGCTGAAGACTCACTCTGTGAAGGTTGGACACCATGAAATATGAGAGCAATCTATATGCCAGCTGATTTTATTTATTGCAGCTTAGCATCACAAATGCAGGAACAGACAAAGTAGTGTTCTCCTGTTCTAAATTTAATGATCTATAGGATTAACGTAACGAAAGGACCACTTTTTTACAGTTCTTCTTAGCTAAGAGGTCTTGATTATCTAGAATGTATAGAAAGAAAACTAAAGCCATTCAAGATAATGTAATCCTAAAAGGAGAGACTGGATGAACTTTATAGTCAATGACTTATAATCACTTGTGATTTGCACCAAGAAAGTAAGAGTGAAGAGAATATAATGTTGTTTATTTATTTACTAAGTTATAAGGGTATAGAATTAAGATACTTCCATGTACAGACAAATCTAAGAATTCACTATGGGAAGGATTTACTGAAGGAGGGGCATGACAGTTGAAGCTGAAGTTCTTGAAAATCTCCAAATCTCAGATAGCAAGAAAAATGCATTTACTAAATATAGGCATATGAAATTGTTGATACTGATTTAATTTTCTTGTGTGCCCCCACCACTATATGGGAATGCTTGGCCTACCCTGCAGGTTTTAGTATTATTGCATATATCCACATGAACTGTCCTCTATAACCAAGCTTGTTGACCTTAAAGGGATTCTAAACCTGTGAAGATAATCACATAGATAAGTCTAAAGAAATAAAAATAGTCCTGTGAGCTTCCCTGAACAATCCCTACATGATAGTTTCTATTTCCAACCTAAAGATATAACTTAGAATTCAACTACTTTTATTCCAACACAGACTGCAAGGCTGCATTTTGCCTTTTCTTTTTTTTTTTTTTTTTTAATGAGAAGCTAAAAAGGTCAAGTGGTGACAATTTGTGTGGTGAAAAGATATAAGGTATAAATGACTAAAATATTTATTAATTGTACAAAGTGCTTTAGCTTTACAATTTTTTAAATGGAACTCTATTTTAGTCCTAAAGGACAAAAAATGAATATGTTTTTACTTTAATCACTTCTTAGTTAAAATTAAAATATCAAAAAGATAATTTGTTTCTGAACTATGCCTTTGGAATTAAGAATGATTTCATAGAAGAATTATTTTGTTTCTTTTTAGGTTTCCTTGAATCTCTTAAAGATAATGTCTAATGATTTACCAGATGCAGATTTGAGACTAGAATTTATAGACCAGTTATTCATTCCTGTCAAATGCCATAGACAATAACAGCAACAAATCAAAGTTAGTTTGTAATTGAAATCAACTGTTACTAAAAGCAATTTAGCTTTAAAGAACCTTGACATGTAAAAAGATGAATTATTTGGGTCAGCTTTGTTATTTAAAACTATTTTTAATCACTTAATAGAAGAGAAGGCTAAATTTTTAGGAAGACCAAAGAAGAGTAGGTTCTATTTCATATTTGTTTTAAAACTCAGAAGATAAAATATTTTTTAAAGATAAACTAATATATATTTCAGAGAATCATAACAATGTTAGGTAAAGTTTTAAGGGGATTGCTATATTACAAATGGTAATGAGAGTTACTGCAAAACAGAATTAAAATAAATTTATATGGTTACCATTACACTTTAATTTGCTCCCTCAAAATTACCTAGTAAATTGTCTTTCGCTTTGTTTTCTGTGTTTCATGTATTGGGTTCATGATATACATGAACAAAAAAAGTGAGTAAATTAAGCTCACAGTTTAGCTCATACCTTTATGCTTTACATATATGCAGTCCCACCCATAACTGAATTCATATTCTTTGGAATACAAGAACTCCGCAATCTGGGTCTGGGGAGAGAGAACCTTTCTATACTAACATTAGTCTGAGTGACAGTTCATCTCTGTTTTTAGGATACATTAAGATACACTGGCTTAGATTAACATCTCTCAAGTAAGGGGTCATTTATGTGGAAGTAAACTGTGGTGTTGGAGAAGACTCTTGAGAGTCCCTTGGACTGCAAGGAGATCCAACCAGTCCATTCTGAAGGAGATCAGCCCTGGGATTTCTTTGGAAGGAATGATGCTGAAGCTGAAACTCCAGTCCTTTGGCCACCTCATGCGAAGAGTTGACTCATTGGAAAAGACCCTGATGCTGGGAGGGATTGAGGACAGGAGGAGAAGGGGACAACAGAGGATGAGATGGCTGGATGGCATCACGGACTCGTGGACGTGAGTCTGAGTGCACTCCGGGAGTTGGTGATGGACAGGGAGGCCTGGCGTGCTGCGATTCATGGGGTCGCAAAGAGTCGGACACGACTGAGCGCCTGAACTGAACGGAACCTTCTTCTTGTAGTGATGCACTGCTGTGCGTACTCAGTAGGAGAAGGAAGTACTAGAAGCAAATATAAAAATTCAGGTCTTCCCTGGTGACTCAGTGGTGAAGAGCCCAGCTGCCAACTCTGGGGGCGTGGATTCCATCCCCGGTCCGGGGGATCCCACGGGCTGCGGAGGAACGGGGCCCACGGCCAAAGCTGATGGACCCGCCGAGCCTGGAGCCCCCAGCGCGCTGCGAGGCTGCCACAGCGGGAGGCAGGTGCAGGGTGGCCCCCGCTTGCCTCCGCTAGAGAGAAGCTCACCCAGCGATGAAGACCCAGCACAGCCAAAACTAAATACGTGAATAAAACTACTAAAACATGGCAAGTTACTATTTGAAGACAGAGACATTTTGGAGCGAAAATACATTGGTAAGATGAAAAACATCCTTGATTATTGAAAAGCTTAGTCATTTTGACTAAAACTCTCTCTCTATGTATTAACATTTAGAAAGTTCTGAGGATATGTCTCAATAAAAGCATATAACTAACATATATGAAAGTGTTTCTATCTTTTCATGTAGAACTGTTAAGTTTGGGAATAACAAAATAAATGAAGTTTCTGAAAATTTTATCGAAAGAGGTATTGCACTTTTTATCTGTTAGTCCCCAACCAGATTGAAGGCCACGATTTTAATGGAAATTTCATGAAGGGGAAAGTGAGAAAGAATTGAGAACTACAACGAAGATAGATATAAAGCAATGAATGCCAGATACATGACGAAGAAGTAAGAATATATAACACTCTATCTCTAAAAGTCAGATTTAGTAGAAAAAGAGAAAGCAAAGTCAGTGGACAAACTCTGACTGCTGATATTTGTTCCAAAACATGATTTTTCAATATTTAGCTAAATGGACAGTGGAATAGGATATGGAAGATTTACTTTTATTTATATGGCACAGTAGTTCTCAGTCTTTAATATGTATTTTAATAGCCTCAGTGGTTTCAAAGTCCTAATGCCCAGGTTATACACTCCATCATTGAAATTATATAGTTTTAGGGAGGGAAATGAGGAACAATAATTCCAATTGGTAGCAAAGTTTGAAAAATGTCTTATATTTATGTGTGAACTTGATTTATTTATTAAATACTTACTAGAAGTTTTCATTTATTTTTGCATAGGGAAACAGATATAAACCTAACCAAGTTTTTTAAGTTTCTAGAAAAAATATTTTTCAACATGTGAAGGGCAATGATATTACAACTGCTTTCACTTTATGTGACTTTCATTCAGATGCTATATTTTAATAACATCTCAAGATCATGATTAATTGGTAATATGTCACTATGCGGAGAAAATTGAATATACATACTTCCTTCTTTGAATACCTATTTGGTTTAATTTTTTTTTTGGAAAGTAAAATGATTTTTGACTAAACAATTTATGTTTTTATTTTATGGAATTCACAATCATAACTGTGCAGAGATTTAGAGTATTATAATGAAAAAGTAAGGTTCTTATAATATACTTTTAGCATACTATAACAAGTGACTATTTGCCTGGATCTAAAATCTAAGGTACTCTGAGAACACATTTCTACCCTAATTAAAATGGCCCATAAGTGGTAAATTAGGATTTTGAAATTTATCACATATACTATAAAAATTTTGCAGAAAAGGATTGTATTTACCTTATGGTGGGTATTAATATTTTAGTTTTCACATTTTTTCTGCTTAGATTAAAAGGGTTAAGTCTTTTAATTAAATAGGCTTTAGGCATCCTCTTAGTTTATATTTAATGGATGTTTTATGTTTAACAACTTATCCTCAGAATCCATTTAGCTATTTTTTTTTCCTTTCTTCAAATTGATACCAGTTGATATAAACTGTTCAAAGACAGAAAAATGATATTGGCTATCTGACTAGGATGACCATAGAGGTGCAGTCCCCTGTCAATGATGTTCTTTTTCCTCTGAAAAATGTCCCAGTTCAGATGATAAGTTATACTGTCCTTCTGTATCTAAAAAGCCGCCACTTCTGATAAGACTGCTCTAAACATTTAATGTTGTAATGTGATTTTTTTTTTCCCAAGGAAAAAAAAAGCCACCAAGACATTAATCATCATCTATCAGGACTGGGGAAGAAATTCTTCATTTCTTGCCTATCATGAGCAGAACCCTGGCTTTAGCTTAAACCTGACCATCATAATTATTTCCCCTGTAATTTTGTGGAAGTAAGTGGGCTTTCTTTTAATCCCCTCAACTTATTGTATCTCTGTTGTAACTGAATCAATGCTACCTTTCAGAAACGTTGACTCTCTATATTTATAATTTAGTTTCTATAAATCTGTAAACTTTGAGAATAGTGATAATCTTACTCATCTTGGAGTTACTCTCTACCTCAATCATGGTACTTCTCTAATTTCACCCTATGGGAAGGAGGTAACCTTTTCTTTTAAAGTAAAGAAGAAGAAAGTAAGGAAGAAAGCATAAAGGCTGCTTTACTTCAGCAAATTATTAATGTGGAAGTATAGCGATAAAGGTGCAAATAGATCAGGACCAATGCATCTCGTGCACTGAAATACGCAGAAGAGCAATACAAGAAAGTGCTATTTGGGGAATAACATGAGGACAGTTATAATAGAGTGACCTTAACACAGCAAGGAGATTAGTTTTTCCAGTTTTGTTCTTTAACACTGCTTCCTTCTTCAACGCCAATTCTGCTTCTTTCTCTTCTCTTTATTTTTCTTTCATGCTTTTCTTCCTCTCTCTTTCTGCCCTGTGCTATTCTTCGCCTCTAATGATGTTGAAAACATAGAGGCAAATCTAGTTTAGAACTAAATGAGAGTCATCATTGCTAAGTGGGAATGCATATTTTGTCTGTGCTGTAAACTGGAAACTAAAATGGTAGGGACTGTTCAGTTCAGTCACTCAGTCGTGTCCGACTCTTTGCGACCCCATGAATCACAGCACGCCAGGCCTCCCTGTCCATCACCAACTCCCGGAGTGCACTCAGACTCACGTCCATCGAGTCCGTGATGCCATCCAGCCATCTCATCCTCTTTCGTCCCCTTCTCCTCCTGCCCCCAATCCCTCCCAGCATCAGTCTTTTCCAATGAGTCAACTCTTCGCATGAGGCGGCCAAAGTACTGGAGTGTCAGCTTTCGCATCATTCCTTCCAAAGAAATCCCAGGGTTGATCTGCTTCAGAATGGACTGGTTGGACCTCCTTGCAGTCCAAGGGACTCTCAAGAGTCTTCTCCAACACCACAGTTCAAAAGCAGCAATTCTTCGGTACTCAGACTTCTTCACAGTCCAACTCGCACATCCATACATGACCACTGGAAAAACCATAGCCTTGACTAGACGGACCTTAGTCAGCAAAGTAATGTCTCTACTTTTGAATATACCATCTAGGTTGGTCATAGCTTTTCTTCCAAGGGGTAAGCATCTTTTAATTTCATGGCTGCAGTCACCATCTGCAGTGATTTTGGAGCCCCTCAAAATAAAGTTCGACACTGTTTCCACTGTTTCCCCATCTATTTCCCATGAAGTGATGGGACCGGATGCCATGATCTTCGTTTTCTGAATGTTGAGCTTTAAGCCAACTTTTTCACTCTCCTCGGGATTACATAAAATCACTTTCAGAAATAATGGAAAAAATAATTATTTAAAGTGAATAGGAAATGGTGTCATGGGAGAAAATGCACATAGGCTTTAAAATTCACAGTAATTCAATTACATAGTAAAGCACGTGACTTGTTAGGGGACTTCATTTTAAATATCTTCTCATTTATTCAAATACTCATAGTATACTTTTTTAAAGTACCTTGGCAAAAAAAAAAAAGAAAATCCTGGACGCTGGAGAAAATTATGAACTCATTAATGAATGGAAAGAATTTTCCTTGTTATGAGATTTGCTCTTCTCCCTTAAAATATGTTTCAGAAACTTTTGCTGGTAGTCAATTATCAATTATTTCCCTCAAGTATATAATACCAGCCACCTAACGGCAATTTGTAGCCTACTTTGTAGCCAAAGTTTAATTTCTTCTTGCTTCAGGGTAACTCTGACTTGATCTATGTGTCATTTAATGTTCTCTGAACATCAAATTATTTTCAATAGTCTATACAAAGAGCAAGATAAACTGAAGACTTTTAAAGTTTAGTACCTACATTTGCATAGAACTTTACAGCCTCGCAGTCTTAGCAATCAGCCTCCATTGCTGATGTTTTAGTCCCTCACAGATAGCCTTTTAGAAAGCAGTCTGGGACGAATTACCATAGCACAGAGTTATTCTCCAGTCTCTCATTTGCATGTTAATACCCAGAATACTCTTCAAGTTTATTCAGGGAGGCTGTTTTATAGCAGAAATGCCATCTGAACTCTAAGAATAAACTAAACAGACGGGGGAACCGATGAGCCAACTGAGGTTTTTGTTGTTTTTTTAATAAATGTAAGTGATCATAAAAAGCTCAGCCTTCTCTAGGGAAATAAAAAAACAAAGACTCTCTTTAAATATGCAAATACAAGAACTCAACATCAACACTGTGTTAACTTCTAATCTAATGTTATTTTTTTTTTTTACAAATCTTTAATTTTGTGATCCCATTTCTCTGCCAGACTGCATTAGATTCATTGTTCATAACTCAGCTCTGGATTTTCTGAGGCAGAACGGCCAGGCAGCCAGCTTAAATACTGCCTTATTCTGTCAGAGAAATCTACAGACAGTTTCCATAGAGAGAGAAAAAAAAAAAAAAGGAAGAAGGCAGAAATCTTATACATGGCTAATTATATGGGAATGATATAAAATTTGGGAAAGATTTGTTCTCTCATTTTCTTAGTTTGTTCAGATGTGTTTGACGTGAGAGGCTCAACTGTACAGCATGAATGATCTATTTTGAGAAAACTTACAAATAGAAAGGTGCATATTGTATTTGGTAGAACATCTGATGCCTTTAAAAGTTGCAGCACCTTTCAGCCAACCATCATGTTTTCTATCTGATAATAACTTGTTCCAAGTTGAATCACCATGGTTGGCTGCACCCTATCATACCTTTGGATTAGGAAAGTGGAACTTAGAAGTTTGTGAAGTATTTCTTGATTATTCACAAGTTAACTCCTGATTGAAATAGGCTGCAGCAAAACACCCAGGTTATCCCAGCATACAGCAAGAGCACTGAACTGTGGTTCAGCAAATTGACCTTCAGAGACTATTATGACCTTCAAATTGCCACTAACAGTGATACGATTTTTTTATTTTATTTTTTTCAATGGAATTTGATGGTAAACTTCTGGAAAGGAGGGGAATTACAACAATTTCTTTGATAATCAAGTATATAATACGTCCAGGGTATAGGAATAAGTGATATGTACACATATTTTACACATAAGTGATATGTACACATATTTTAGTTAATCAAAAAACTAATATTTCAGTTTCAGTGTTAATTCTTATTTCAAAGAATATATAACTGCCTTCTTAGAATGTTAAATTCTGTTGAAAGGAACAAGGTCTGCTGCTAGACATAGATCAATAGTCCTTTGTTTTACTTTGTATTTAGCAAACATTCTATTGAATCTATTTGTGAAGCATTTTATAACAACTAGAATCTTGTAACACTTAGAGTTTTAGCCTCTCATACTAAGGTCATGTTGACTTTAAATATGCTGAAATGACTTACAGTCCAAAGCAGGAAGTGTTTTTCTCAATGACACTGATTCTAAACTCGCATTCTTACAATTTACAACTTGAAGGTGAAACATAGCTACAAGGAATGGCAGTTACAGCCATTATCTTTTGGTTTTTGTTCTAATCTAAGAAGTGAAAAAGACTGTGGCCACTTCAAGAAGTTAGATATCACAAAGAGCATGTTCCTGAAGATTTTCATGTGCATGTAGATGCTCTGGTGGGCTGCAGTCCATGGGGTCACACAGAGTCAGACACGGCTGAAGCAACTTAGCAGCAGCAGCAGATGCTCAAGTCATTCAGTTGTTCAGTTCAGACCAGTTGTTCAGTCATGTCCGACTCTGTGTGACCCTATGGAGTGCAGTGCGCCAGGCCTCCCTGTCCATTACCAACTCTCAGAGTTTATTCAAACTCATGTCCGTTGAGTCAGTGATGCCATCCAACCATCTCATCCTCTGGTGTCCTCTTCTCCTCCCTCCTTCAGTCTTCCCCAGCATCAGGGTCTTTTCAAATGAGTCAGCTCTTCACATCAGGTGGCCAAAGTACTGGAGTTTCAGCTTCAACATCAGTTCTTCCAATGAATATTCAGGGCTGATTTCTTTTAGGATGGACTGGTTGGATCTCCTTGCAGTCCAAGGGACTCTCAAGAGTCTTTTCCAACACCACACTTCAAAAGCATCAATTCTTTGGCACTCAGCTTTCTTTATATTCCAACTCTTTCATCCATCCATGACTGGAAAAACCATAGTCTTGAATAGGTGAATCTTTGTTGGTAAAGTAATGTCTGTGCTTTTCTTCCAAGGAGCAAGTGTCTTTTAGTTTCATGGCTGCAGTCACCATCTGCAGTGATTTTGGAGCCCCCAAAATAAAGTCTGTCACTATTTCCACTGTTTCCCCATCTATTTGCCATGAGGTGATGGGACCAGATGCCATGATCTTAGTGATTATTTGGCCAATTCAATTTTAGTCAGATAGAAAACATGTGGATAGGAGGGAGTGCTGTAAAGACCTCATTCTGTGGTATTTTAAAAATGAGCTAGTCAATTTTTGTGAATTTTTATGAGAGCAATTTCGTATTTTGGAGAAGAAATTTACATATTCCTAAAAAATGAAGTCTTTAGACTACACATTGAACTGTTTGAAAAGAAGTCAGATGACTTAAAGAGTTCACATTTCAAATTAAGAAGACATATGATGGCCAAGAGGCACATGAAAAGATGCTCAGCATTGCTAGTCAAGAAATGCAAATCAAATCTGCAATGAAGCATTACCTCCCACCAGTCAGAATGGCCACCATCAAAAAGTCTACAAACAGTAGGTGCTGGAGAGGGTGTAGAGAAAAGGGAACCCTTCTTCATGGTTGATGGGAACATAAATTTGCACAGCAACTATGAACAGCATTAGGTTCCTTAAGAAACTAGAAATAGAGTGGCCACATGGCCAGCAGTCACACTCAGGCATATTTCTGATGAAACGTGGTTGGAAGGATACATGCATCCCAGTGTTCACTGCAGTGCCGTTTATGACAGCCAAGACATGGAAGCAGACCTAAGTGTCTATTGACAGACGGATGGATAAATAAGATGCAGAATAGATACATATTAAAATACTACTCAGCCATTAAAAAGAATGAGATCAGGCCATTTTCAGGAATATGGATGGACCTGGAGATAGCCATACTAAATGAAGTAAGTCAGAAAGATAAAGACGAATATGGTGCGCTATCTCTTATATGCAGAATCTTCAAAATATGATGCAAATGAACTTATTTACAAAACAGAAACAGACTCACACACTTAGAGAACAGCATTATGGTTACCGGGGGGAAGGGTGGAGGAGAGGGAGAGATGGGGAGCGTGGACTCAACATATACACACTGCTGTATTTAAAACAGATGACCAGAGGACCTGCTCTACAGCACAGGGAACTCTGTTCAAATACTCTGTAGTAGCCTAAATGGGGAAAGAATTTTCAAAAGAATAGACACAAGTGTACGCATAACTGAATCACTTGGCTAGGTACATCTGAAATTAACACAACGTTGTTAACTAACTATACTCCAATGTAAAAATATATATATTTAAAAAATGTAAAATAGACACCTAAGGCTTTCTTCACTTCCTCCTCGCTATAAGGGACAGACAGAGGCCAAGTCTAGTGGCTCCTCCACCCTTACCATTTCAATCAACACAACCGTTATGCATACACTGGAGGTCGTTTCCTGTGAACTAGTCCCATGGGTAAAAAGAAAAAGCCCTTGTGGAACTGTGGGTAAGTGAATTAGAGTTATCACTGGTCTTTCCCTATTGACAGAAATTCATTCCATTACTGACTGTTCCAGATGATATAAACTTCATTCTAATACTGACTCAGAATGTTACCTTATTTAATTGCCATTTATTCATTCATGTTTTTCTGTTTGTAACAATTCAGAAGAAACATAATCTCTGTTGCATGTTAGAAATCCTCAAATGTTTGGAAATACTTCAACATCACCAGTATTTCACTGATCAATTTCAAATATCATGTCTACTTCAAAATCATGAGCCATGGAAACACAGCATGTATTTTTTCTGTTGTTGTTCATTTATGAGCACAATTGTTGGCAAACTATTTGTGCACATTGTTACTGATTGTTTTGGAGATGTTATTTAGCATGGAAGGATGCTTATTTTATCACTGACTAGATTCCAGGCTGCTATGCTTTGCTGAATCCATCTATATCATCCTGTATTCTGCTAACTTTTGCTTCAGGTATTGGTTATGCTTCAGACATCTCATTTGCTTATAATCTTTATAATGTACAAGTTGGGTAAAATAAATCCCTCCAGATCACATTAAATAATCTAATTCTATTCAATTAATAACAAGAATTTCATACTGAGCTCAATGTCAATAAGCTATGGGATAAAGATTTTTAAGCAGTTCTTAGATAGTATTCTTACACTACGTGATAGGTATTTTTCTCTTAATTGAATAGTAAATGGGGCTTAAAGTGTGCTCATAGGATGACAAGAGTATACTGACTTAATATCGTAAGGATTAGAAGGCATTCTCCCTTTCTCCTTAATCATATATCTCATAATTCCATGATCTACATGGAACACCACTTATTTATTCAACATATAATACTGGAGAAACTGTGATTTTCAATATTATGATAATACTAGTAATGCAAAAAAGGGATGCACTCTCCAGTTTTAAGGTATAACATTCTAAAGGGAAGATAAATAAAATAAATAAAATTCAATGTTTCAAAGCAATAGAAGAGGCATATCCAAAACCAAGCAAACTAATCTTTCTGATGATATTCAGAAAAGCAGAAAGGAAGTGATAGTTTAACCAACTACTGAAAACATTAGGACTCGACTGTCTGCTGTTTTTAAGAGAACTTTAAATATATAGTTAAAGGCAGTGTGAAAGTATAAGGATGGTCAAATAATGCTGTAACATGCAAAAGCTAATCAAAAGAAAGCCAGTGCTGGCCTCATTAATATAAGACCAGAATATTTTTCAAGATAAAAACTACTATCAGAGACAAAGAGGTCAGTTTTAATAGCAAAATAGTTAACTCTTTAAGAAGAAATTGTAATACTATATGTCTATGTACCAATAACAGAACTTCAAATTACATAAGGAAAAAAAAATAACTAGAGGGAGAAAGAAAGAAACCCACATTATACCTAGAGATTTTGAACTCCCCCACACCCCCCACATTCTCAGTGTTTGATTGAATGAATAGGACATTTTCAACTGAATTAATTTGACATTTGTAGATTACTGCACCCAACAAATGCAGCACATATATTAAGTATGTGAAACATTTTCCAAAATACAAACTCAAATAAGCCCAGTAAATAACTAAAATCATATGAAGCATTTTCTGTGACAAAAAGTAGTTAAAGTAAAAATCAATAGCAAATATATATAGACTATTCATTTTTTGGAATTGAATCAGTGCACTTTTAATAATAAATAACTCATATTAAAGCATGAATATTAAGTATCTAGAAAATATTTTCAACTGAATGAAAATGAAAAAGTTAAATATTTATGGGATGTAGCAAAAGAACTACCTAGAGAAAATTTTAAGAATGACAATATCTGCTAGAAAAGAAAAAAATCAAATTGATTTCATCCTTTACTTTCAAGTCCTCAAATATAGACTAAAGAGTAGGAACTAATAAAATAGATAACTTAATAACAATAGAAACATTTACTAAACTTACAGTAATTTGATATTTTCATAAAATTAATAAAATCTTAGCATGACCAACATAGAAAAATAAAAGAGAAAATACAAACCACCACCATTTGGAACATCATTAGCTCCAAAGTGCATGAAAACGACGGTAAGAGAATATTAAAAACAGATTAATGTGTAATATCACTAAAAGTGAACACATAGATTAAAGGGAAAGATTCCATGAAAAATAGCTTACTGGGGCTTTCCTGGAGGTCCTATGGCTAAGAATCCTTCTTGCAATGCAGAGTATGCTGGTTTGATCCCTGGTCCAAGAAGATTCCATACGCTGCAGAGCAATTTAAGCCCAAGGGCCACAACTACTAAGGCCCAACGCCAAAGCCTTCAGTCCAGAGCCTGCCCGCTGTAGCTCCTGAAGCCCGAGCACCCTGAGCCCATGCTCAGCAACAAGAGAAGCCACGTAGTGAGATTACCAGCACCGCACCTAGAGAGTGGCTAACACTTTCTGCAACTACGGAAAGCACACTCGCAGAAAGGAAGACCCAGCACAGATGAAAATAAAAAGCAACAAAATAAACTCCCTTTATCTGCAAAGGAAATTAGAGTTGTAAAATTTAAAGTTTTCCTCCAAGAGTTACTCTAAGTATATAGTTTTACTTGTAGATTTTCTCAAGTACTAAGGAGGGAACTATTGTCAGGCTTAAAAATATTTCCAGAAAAGAAGATAAAAGAGTAATAAGTACTTTCATTTTACTTTAAGTAGCCAGAATAGTACAAAGACAAACAAAAGAAAATTCAAGGTAAGGAAAATTAAGGTCCAGTATTTGTAAAGAGGGACTTCTCTGGTGGCTCAGATGGTAAAGCATCTGCCTACAATGCAGGAGACCCGGGTTCAATCCCTGGGTCAGGAAGATGCCCTGGAGAAGGAAATGGCAACCCACTCCAGTATTCTTGCCTGGAAAATCCCATGAACAGAAGAGTGTGGTAGGATACAGTCCCTGGGACATGACTGAGAGACTTCACTTTCACTTTCTTTCTTAAAGATACTATAAAATTTGCAAGTAAGTAAAATACAGTAGTATGCGAAGTTCATAATATATCCTGATCAAGTGTTATCACAAGGAAATCTTCTATCATTGAAGAAACATGAAGTATTTCCAAAATGTAGAAAAATTAATTAGCTAAAACAATACCCATTCATAATAAAATTTCTCAGTGAGTAGAAACGGAATTATCTCAATAAAGGGCATCTATAAAACAAACAGAAAATACATAATGACTTACATTATTCTTCATGGTGAATTATTAGAAGCTTTTCAAAAAAAAAGGAAAGATGTCCTCTTGCATACATATACTCCATATACTGCTGACATGTAAAGTCCCATACAGTCTAAAAATACAAGTAAAAGAAATCAAGATCACGAATGTGAAAAGAAAGAGGCAATCTGTATTTACATGCAGACAGTGTGTGTATATATAGACAATTCAATGATATCTACCACACAAACATTAAAACTAATAGTTAAATTTAACACGGTGGCAAAATACAAGTCCAGTATGAAAAAACAAGTGCAATTGACCCTTGAAAAACTTGGATCACTTATACACTAATATTTTTAAATCAATATACTGGAAAAAATTTTGGAGCACTGCAACAGCTTGAAAAAGAACTCATTAAATGTACTACATAAGCTAGAAATATCCAAATATATATGGACAGTAGTTTATACTTTTACAGGCATAAGGTAAGTGAAATTTACAATACAATTAATGATGTGTTAGTTTTTGTTCTCTTTTGTAACTTTGTTTTCAAAAACTGCATGACTAAATAGTACCCTGTCCACTTTTCTCCCTTTGCCCACCTTTTTCCTCCACTTCTTTCTCCTTCATTCTTAACTGAAGAAACAGTGTATCTGCCTGTTTTCACAGGCATTTTTTTTTTAAATGTAAACAATGATTCCAAAATTGTTTTATGAATATAAGTGTAGTGGAGGAGCTACCCCGTGTCCGAGGTCAGGGGCAGCGGCTGGGAGGAGACACCCTGTGCCCAACGCCAGGCCAGGAGGAGCACCCGAAGAGCATTGGCTGTGCAGGGCAGGAGGGCCTAGAGGTGCTATCCCACGTTGAAGGTCAGGAATGGCAGCAGTAAGGAGATATCCTTCATCCAAGGTAAGGAGCAGTGGCTGTGCTTTGCTGGAGCAGCCGTGAAGAGATACCCCATACCCAAGGCAAGAGAAACCCAAGTAAGATGGTAGGTGTTGCAAGAGGGCATCAGAGAGCAGACACACTTAAACCATACTTACAGAAAACTAGTCAATCTAATCACACTAAGACCACAGCCTTGTCTAACTCAATGAAACCAAGCCATGTCTGCGGGGCAACCCAAGATGGGCAGGTAATGGTGGAGAGGTCTGACAGAATGTGGTCCACTGGAGAAGGGAATGGCAAGCCAATTCAGTATTCTTGCCTTGAGAACCCTATGAACAGTATGAAAAGGCAAAATGATAGGATACCAGAAGAGGAACTCCCCAGGTCATTAGGTGCCCAATATGCTACTGGAGATCAGTGGAGAAATAACTCCAGAAAGAATGAAGGGATGGAGCCAAAGCAAAAACAATACCCACTTGTGGATGTGACTGGTGATAAAAGCAAGATCCAATGCTCTAAAGAGCAATATTGCATAGGAACCTGGAAAGTCAGGTCCCTGAATCAAGGCAAATTTGAAGTGGTCAAATAAGAGATGGCAAGGGTGAACATCGACATTCTAGGAATCAGTGAACTAAAATGGACTGGAATGGGTGAATTTAACTCAGATGACCACTATATCTACTACCGCGGGCAGGAATCACTCAGAAGAAATGGAGTAGCCACCATGGTCAACAACAGAGTCTGAAATGCAGTACTTGGATGCAATCTCAAAAATGACAGAATGATCTCTGTTTGTCTCCAAGGCAAACCATTCAATATCACAGATATCCAAGTCTATGCCCCAACCAGTAATGCTGAAGAAGCTGAAGTTGAATGGTTTTATGAAGACCTATAAGACCTTTTAGAACTAACACCCAAAAAATATGTCCTTTTCATTATAGGGGACTGGAATGCTAAAGTAGGAAGTCAAAAAACACCTGGAGTAACAAGCAAATTAGGCCGTGGAATGCAGAATGAAGCAGGGCAAAGACCGATAGCATTTTGCTAAGAAAATGCACTGGTCATAGCAAACACCCTCTTCCAATAACACTTGCAAGACAAGACTCTACACATGGACATAACCAGATGGTCAACACCAAAATCAGACTGATTCTATTCTTTGCAGCCGAAGATGGAGAAGCTCTATACAATCAACTAAAACAAGACCAGGAGCTGACTGTGGCTCAGATCATGAACTCCTTATTACCAAATTCAGACTCAAATTGAAGAAAGTAGGGAAAACCGCTAAACCATTCAGGTATGACCTAAATAAAACCCCTTATGATTATACAGTGGAAGTGAGAAATAGATTTAAGGGCCTAGATCTGATAGATAGAGTACCTGATGAACTATGGAATGAGATTCATGACATTGTGCAGGAGACAGTGGTCAAGACCATCCCCATGGAAAAGAAATGCAAAAAAGCAAAATGGCTGTCTGGGGAGGCTTTACAAATAGCTGTGAAAAGAAGAGAGGTGAAAAGCAAAGGAGGAAAGGAAAGATATAAGCATCTGAATGCAGAGTTCCAGAGAATAGCAAGAAGAGATAAGAAAGCCTTCTTCAATGATCAATGCAAAGAAATAGAGGAAGACAACAGAATGGGAAAGACTAGAGATCTCTTCAAGAAAATTAGAGATACCAAGGAAACATTTCATGCAAAGATGAGCTCGATAAAGGACAGAAATGGTCTGGACCTAACAGAAGCAGAAGATATTAAGAAGAGGTGGCAAGAATACACGGAAGAACTGTACAAAAAAGATCTTCACGACCCAGATAATCATGATGATGTGATCACTAATCCAGAGCCAGACATCTTGGAATGTGAAGTTAAGTGGACCTTAGAAAGTGTCACTACAAACAAAGCTAGTGGAGGTGATGGAATTCCAGTGGAGCTATTTCAAATCCTGAAAGATGATGCTGTGAAAGTGCTGCACTCAATATGCCAGCAAATTTGGAAAACTGAGCAGTGGCCACAAGACTGGAAAAGGTCAGTTTTCATTCCAATCCCAAAGAAAGGCAATGCCAAAGAATGCTCAAACTACCACACAACTGCACTCATCTCACATGCTAGTAAAGTAATGCTCAAAATTTTCCAAGCCAAGCTTCAGCAATACATAAACCGTGAACTCCCTAATGTTCAAGCTGGTTTCAGAAAAGGCAGAGGAACCAGAGATCAAATTGCCAACATCCACTGGATCATCAAAAAAGCAAGAGAGTTCCAGAAAAGCATCTATTTCTGCTTTATTGACTATGCCAAAGCCTTTGACTGTGTGGATCACAATAAACTGTGGAAAATTCTGAAAGAGATGGGAATACCAGACCACCTAACATGACTCTTGAGAAATCTGTATGCAGATCAGGAAGCAACAGTTTGAACTGGACATGGAACAACAGACTGGTTCCAAATAGGAAAAGGAGTACGTCCAAGCTGTATATGTCACCCTGCTTATTTAACTTATATGTAGAGTACATCATGAGAAATGCTGGACTGGAAGAAACACAAGCTGGAATCAAGATTGCTGGAAGAAATATCAATAACCTCAGATATGCGGATGACACCACCCTTATGGCAGAAAGTGAAGAGGAGTTAAAAAGCCTTTTGATGAAAGTGAAAGAGGAGAGCAAAAAGTTGGCTTAAAGCTCAACATTCAGAAAACGAAGATCATAGCATACGGTCCCATCACTCGATGGGAAATAGATGGGGAAACAGTGGAAACAGTGTCAGACTTTTTGGGGGTGGGGGGCTCCAAAATCACTGCAGATTGTGACTGCAGTCATGAAATTAAAAGGCGCTTACTCCTTTGAAGAAAAGTTATGACCAATCTAGATAGTACATTTAAAACCAGAGACATTACTTTGCTGACTAATGTCCGTCTAGTCAAGGTTATGGTTTTTCCTGTTGTCATGTATGGATGTGAGAGTTGGACTGTGAAGAATGCTGAGCGCTGAAGAACTGATGCTTTTGAACTGTGGTGCTGGAGAAGACTCTTGAGAGTCCCTTGGACTCCAAGGAGATCCAACCAGTCCATTCTGAAGGAGATCAAACCTGGGATTTCTTTGGAAGGAATGATGCTAAAGCTGAAACTTTTGCCCCCTCATGCGAAGAGTTTACTCATTGGAAAAGACTTTGATGCTGGGAGGGATTGGGGGCAGGAGGAGAAGGGGACATCAGAGGATGAGATGGCTGGATGGCATCATCTACACGATGGACGTGAGCCTGAGTGAACTCTGGGAGATGGTGATGAACAGGGAGGCCTGGCGTGCTGCGATTCACGGGGTTGCCAAGAGGCAGACACAACTAAGTGACTGAAGTGAATTGAACTTACTGTTTGCCATAAAATTTTACAGATTCATTTATTAGTGGATATGCTTGACCACTGTAAAGCAACCACACTCTTGCTTATTATCAATGCATGAATTGTTACACCTGTAATTAAATATGAATTTCTGTTTCACATTATCCTTTCATTTTTTGAGTCAAGTATTTGTCCTATGTATAACATCTATAGTGTTTTGTATCATATAAGACAATATTGATGGGGGTACTGACAAACAGTTAATCTTGTAAACAGATGATGTAAATTAGTTGTATTGATAAATACAGGTCCATAAATGTATTTTATCTTCTTTACAATTTTCTAACAGGACTCTTTTTTACTGTAGCAATAAAGTTAATTTAAAACTATTTTTATGACAAGGAAAGGACCAAAAGTATGCAAAACTATCTTAGAAAAGAAAAAGATTAGAAGACTTATGTGATTTCCTTGCCAGGTTTTCTGTAAAGCAGTTAATGCAGTTGATATCAGCGTAATGAGAAACAAATCAATCATTAGGACATTAGAGAAAGATCAGAAAGAATCATATGTCTGATTCTCTGCAAACATGCTACAACTATTCATTGGGAATAATAGTCTTTTGAAGAAATTCTGCTAAAATATTTAAATAGCTATGAGGAAAGAGGAATAAGCCTCAAACTATAGGTCATATCAAACAAAAATTTATTTATGTACAATTCTAGACCTAAAAGCAGGAGTTGTTATATAAACTTTCTAATGGGAATCACGTGTGAATACCTTCATGACCTTGATATAGGCAACAGATTCTTATTCAAGATACAGGGACATCCCTGGTGTAAGAGTGGATAAGAATCCACCTGCCAATGCGGGGGACACAGGTTGAATAGCTGGCCTGGGAAGATTACACATGCCTTGGGGCAACTAACCTCATGTACCACAGCTACCAAGCTTTTGCTATAGAGCCTGTAAACCACAAGAGATCCTGCCACAGTGAGAAGCCTGAGCAACGAGAGGGCAGCTTCTGCTCGTGGCACCGAGAGAAAGCCCTCAAACAGCAGTGAAGACCCAGAGCAGCCAAAAACAGGTTAGGTTAAAAAAAGGCACACGTTCAGAAAACCAGCAGTCACATAAAATAAAAACTGCTTATCAAAAATAGCATTCAAAAACTGAATAAGAACATATAAGTAAAATGTGTATTAGACAAACTCTCTCTTGAACATAATTTCCCACAACAGAATAATTAGAATAATAGGGCAAATCTAAAAAATGGATAAAACACTTGTGCTGTCACATTACAAAAGATGATATAGAACTGACTGATAAAATCAAGAAAAAAGTACTCAGTATTAACAGTGACCAGGAAAATGTAAATTAAACCCGAAATTCAGTACCATTTCACACTCACCAAAGAACATTATAAAACTGACAAAGTTTACAAGATCATAGGAGACAGTGTAAAATAGCACAGTCCCATTTTTAAAGCAATTTGCATTTGCCAAATAAGTCCATTTCAAGCATTTTTACAAGAAAAATTAAAATTTGGGTACACAAAAGACCTCTATAGTATGTTGCATAACAACATTGTTTATAATAGCCACACAACTAAAGCGATCCAAATAGCCAAGAGCAGAATGGATAAGAAAAGTCTGATATATTCACAGAATGCAATAATCATCAGCAATTGAAAAAGAACAACCTACTTGATACTTGTAGCATGAATAAATCTCAGAACATCATGCTGAGTAAAAGAACTCAGACAACAAAAAATATACATCCTATATGAATGAATTGTTTGAAAGTTAAGATCAAGCTAACTTTATCATGTTAGAAGTCCTGACAATGGTTGAACTGAGGGTTGTAAAGAAGATTGATTGAAAATATGAACAAAGGAATTGTCTGAGATGATGGAAATGTTATTTATTGATTAGACAGTGGGTTATAAAGAGAAATACTTTTGTCAAAACTCAAACTGTATATTTGTTATCTGTCCATTTAACTGCATTAAAAATATTCTTTAATGAATTAGACAGAAGATGTAGATAGATATTTCTCCAAAGAAGACATACAGATGGTCGTGAGGCATATGAAAAGATGCTCAACATTGCTAATTATTAGAGAAATGCAAAGCAAAACTCAATGATATCACCTCACATCAGTAAGAATGGCCACCATTAAAAATCTACAAACAATAATAATGGAAGAGGGTGTAGAGAGAAGGGATCCCTCCTTCACTGTTATTGGGGATATAAACTAGTACAGCCACTATGGAAAATAGGATGGCGGTTCCTTAAGAAACTAAAAATAGAACTACCATATAATCCAACAATTCCACTTCTAGGAATATTTCTGGAGAAAAACATGGCTTGAAATGACAGATGAATCCCAAGGCTCATTGCAACACTTTTACAATAGCCAAGACACGGAAGCAAACCTAAATGTCCATCAACAGATAAGTGGATACTCTATGGTGCATATACACAATGAAACATCACTCAGCCATTGAAAAGAGTGAGAGAACGCCACTTGCAGCAGCACAGAGAGATCTGGAGATTATAACAATAAGTGAAGTAAGTTAGGGAGAGAAAGAAAAATATCACATGGTATCTCTTATTTGCAGAATCTAAAAATATGCAAAAAACTTATTTACAGAACAGAAACAGACACACAGAAAATGAAGTTAGGGTTACTGGAGGGGAAGGCAGCAGAGAGGGACAGCTAGGAGTATGAGGTTGACAGGCACACACTGCTGCATTTAAAAGAGGTAACTAATAAGGAGTTACTGTGCTGCACAGGGAACTCTGTTCAATACTCCCGTTGCCGGAAGCCAGCGTGAGGAACTCCACCCACGGCAAAGGTCACGAGGAAGGAGGCTTCGGCATATACAAAGGCGGGATTGAGCCTCAGGAAACCCCTGTTCCTGAGCATCTACCCCCAAAACCAGAGTCTGTTTTATGCTCTCACCTACACCTCTGACTTTACGGGGGGCTCTTCCCCACCGCCACCTCTCTCGGAGAAGGAGTTAACTTGCAGTTCCAGTTAATAAAAATTTCTGGGCGTGACAAGCATGTTTCAACTTACAAACTCCTCTGAAGTTTCTCTAGCCTGCCTGAGCAGGTTCGTCTGGCCATATGCGATTGTTTACAGCCTCCCAACCGTGAGAGGCACGAGATGCTTTAAACTTTCTATATACAAATTCTTTTGAGAAGTTAGAAAATTATTAGTATAGTATAGTGGGTTGATTACAAATTATATTGGTGAAGGGTTTTTTCATTTGTTGTGCAAATAATTACTGCTAATTCCCTGCCCTGGGTGTGACAAGGGTGTCTCAGGTAGCTTGTATGGCAACCTCGCAACCATAAATAGCACAGAGAGTTTAGTGTATTTTGAAAGTCTTAATTAGCATAGGGCTTTTCTCATTGTTGAGTCAATGATTGCTGCTAGGCTTCCATATCCTTAGGCACCTAGGAATATATTAATCAATGTATCTGGAATATAGAAAAGGAAATATAGTAGTTTTTGATGTTAGCAATACTAGACTTTTTGAGTTAATGAATTTTCTCTTTTGTTATAGATCCCTGTACTTTGTTATAAATCACTGTGTCCTTGCTATGTAAAAATGTAACTTTATCACTATTTTAAGACTAAATAGATCTTAAGGGGAACATTGGTGAAGGGTTTTCATTTCTTGGGCTGATGTTTGCTGCTAAATCTCCATATTCCCTGCCCTTATAATGACTATAACTAGCATATAGGAGAAATAAGTATTAACCTTTAAGGTTAATCATGTTAACCTTAGGTTAAATAAATTCCTTTCTTAGTTGTAACCCACTACACCCTCACCTTGTAGGAATGTAACTTTATCTGGTACCTTCAGATGGTGGCGCCTGGTTTAAGAAAAAATCACCCCTGGAAAAAATAAGTTTTCTGGTTGACTGACCGTTATCAGAAAGGGCCATAAAATGTCAGATAATTTTATATGAAGCATCTGATTGTGACAAGGGTCAGGTCTGCTGACACCGCGTGACTCTGTATTCATCCCTATGTATAACAAAATGTATATAAGCAAACCAGACAAATAAAGGAAACTGAGCAGTTCCTGGAAAGACTGATTCCCCTGTGTTGTTTCCTTCTTGCTCCCCGTTTTTCTGGCTGATTTCCCATCTGGAATGTGGGTACTCACCAAGCCTGCTAATTTTGCCTGGGCTTCTAAGATCAGACCGGGAGGCCTCAGTGCCTCCTCTCCTTTGGGAGAACGGAAAGACGCCTGTGGCTTACATAGGTGGTGATTGGTATTCCACGTAAAGCAAGTTATTCAGCCTCTTTTTCTCCACTAATTTTCCTACTACACTATCTGTTTCTAATCTCTCTATATATCTGTAATTAAATAAGTTTTTTCTTAGGATGGCTACTCCGTCTCCCCTTCGAATTAGCCTGGATGCACGAGGGCTGGACCCCGGTACTCTGTAATAGCCTAAATGGGAAAAGAATTAGAAAAAGAATAGATGCACGTATAGATGCATTATATATATATATATATATATATATATATGAATCATTTTGCTGTATACCTGAAAATAACATGGGTAATCAACTATAATCCAATATAAAACAAAAACTCAAAAAAGGAATAACGTTAAAATAAATATGCTGTTAATTATAATTGTCACAATATAGCTTTATACATGACAATATTTATAGGCACAGTATATATTTGTATAGAAATAACAATGAATATTAAAAGGAAAAATTTTAATTACAGACTGCTAAGATATTATTTTTTTCCCTATAAAGCTGAACATAATGTGTAAAGATGAACATTTTTAAAATTAGAAAAAGAAATATATGTGGTAAAAACTTTAATTACTGGGGTTTGAACTAATTTCTATTCTTTCCCATCTACTTCATAATTTGAACTCCAATAAATGATACATCTATACATCCTGGAAACATCTCTTCTGTTACTTATGAAGGCCGGCTTGAGAATGTGAGTTAGGTGAGTGAAGACAGTGGACCCTGGAATACTCCACCCTGAATTAAACACCTGTGTTTACCTAGAGACTGTCAGGCCAGCCCCCCGCCTGCCCCCTGCTCCATGGGCGGGCACTTCCCCAAAAGGCCTGAATGCCGCCAGGAGATGAGCACGCAGGATGGCTTGAGGAAAGAAATCTTTCAAAACAGAAGATGGATGGAGGGAGTGTGGAGGTAAGGGAATGAGGAAGTAAATGAGAGAGGGAGAAAGGGGAAAAAAGAGAGTCTCAGTGTGGCTTAGGCTGACAGAAAGATTTGCCAGAACCATCAAAATGTATAGCCTAGAAAAGTCTAATTAAATGTGCTTCTTTTTCAGCAAACTGCTTCAAAATGACTTAAATATGAATATCTTTAGGTAGGCTACATGTGCTCCAATTTACCATAAACTCTCCAACTCCCTTTTTCTGATACTGGATTTAAATCGTATATTTATTTTACCTGTCAGGCACCCACTGGCACTGCTGATTATTACTCAGATAAATAAGTCTGGATCTGTTGATAGCAAATGAAACTAGACGTATAAAAAATAAAAGAGATATTGACGAAGCTTGGATTTATTAAGAAAAGGTATGATTTTGGAAGCTTTCTTTCTGTCTGCCTAATTATTACAATTGTCTCTATTTCAAAGGCCCTATACTGTCTGCTGAATGTTCTTTTTTTCATTTATCTATACTATTTTTACTGACCACTAATAACGGAAAGATTTCTTCACTCTAGAAGATGGTCTTTCCCCATATCTAAATAATAGGTGACAAGCAAGCAACTGAAACAGACCTTGACAGCTGCAATCTGTATCTTCCACACCGGTTTAAAATGGCTAGTAAGTGGGCAGTGAAATCCATCTTAAAAACTATCGAAGGTGATGCCTGTTATTCGAGGAAAGTTTCAGCATCTGAGTTATATCTAGAAGTGATTTCTGAAAACATAGTTATATTGTGGTCCCAACACTTCAGTCCTCTGCAGTTTCAGCCTCTCATACTCTATGCTACGTTAGTAAGACAGAGTCTTTTCAGGCTTTGAAAGTGTGTCTGTGACTTAAGAGTCTTTTCTTCCTTTGGCAGTCAGTATATTTTATTTAAACAGTGGGCTTCAGCACCGTGCTGATTCCTTTGTAAATTGGAGGAAAGCCTTTGGGTTAAAATAATCTAGTGAATCAGTCCCTATTCAAGCTCTATTTTTATGCCCCACAACTTTAACGTTAGCTTTGATCTCTATAACCACTTTATGTACTTCTTCACATTATTTAACTTCCTTTTCATTTAATATGAAAAAGAATCTTCACAATTACTTACCATAGCAACACTGCAGAAGTAGATTCAAATGCCAAGACTGGCACAGAGTTCACAGCTGATATAATCATGCCAAACAGTTTGCAGCCTGACCCTGTGTACTTGTTTTAAGGCTTTTGTATCCTGATGAGAACAGTGAATGTACCAGAAGTGGAATTTGTTTTTAATCAGCACATACAAATATCACCACTGCCATCATCATTATCACAACAATGATAACAGCAAAAACTATCTGGAGTGCCGCTATGCAGTCTCCAATGCTATCCTTCATGGAACATCCTATTCCACATTAAATTCTGAAATATTGACTGCATAATGAAAAAGCATGTTACCAATGCATATACCATATGCACACATACACCCATCACTGAGTGGTGTGCAATACACAAAGGAGAAAAATACATGTAATGTATATATATATACACACACATATATGACTTCCCTGGTGGCTCAGACAGTAAAGCGTCTGTCTACAATGAGGGAGACCCGGGTTTGATCCCTGGGTTGGGAAGATCCCCTGGAGAAGGAAATGGCAATCCACTCCAGTGCTATTGCCTGGAAAATCCCATGGACTGAGGAGGCTGGTGGGCTACAGTGCATTGAGTCGCAAAGAGTCGGACACGACTGAGCAACTTCACTTTCACTTTCTTTCATATACATATACATATACAGACTACTCACAAAATTATAAACAGACTATTTTAGAAGGAACATGATTTAAATTTTTATTAACTGGGTGACAACATATTATATATTGTTTCTATACATATATATACATGGTTTTAACATACTGTACTTTTCAATTTCTCGTTATTGTTTGCTAGAATCCTTTACTTCATTTATATTGCTTTTGAAGTCATATTTTTCCATAAAAACTTCATGCAGCTAATTATAAAAAGGGTGGCTACGTTTTCTAGTGCTATCTTTCCTTAAGATGCAACTAATTTTACTCCTTCCCTTTTCCTACCCTTCACTGAAACACAGACACACGTATGCACATGTATGTATCTAATCTATCTCTATATGTGTAGATGAGGTTTTGTCCTAGTCCCTGAAAAAGCATCAATAGCAAGAGAAATAAAATCTGTATTCACATGGAACTTGAACTATTTTAGGGGAGATAAACATTAGATATAATAACAGATTTCAACTGTGATAGGTGCAGTTCTCACTTTCACCCAGCTAGTTCAGTTCAGTTCAGTCACTCAGTCATATCCGACTCTTTGCGACCCCATGAATTGCAGCACGCCAGGCCTCCCTGTCCATTACCATCTCCTGGAGTTCACTCAGACTCACATCCGTCGAGTCAGTGATGCCATCCAGCCATCTCATCCTCTGTCGTCCCCTTCTCCTCCTGCCCCCAATCCCTCCCAGCATCAGAGTTTTTTCCAATGAGTCAACTCTTCACATCAGGTGGCCAAAGTACTGGAGTTTCAGCTTTAGCATCATTCCTTCCAAAGAAATCCCAGGTGTAATCTCCTTCAGAATGGACTGGCTGGATCTCCTTGCAGTCCAAGGGACTCTCAAGAGTCTTCTCCAACACCACAGTTCAAAAGCATCAATTCTTCAGCACTCAGCCTTCTTCACAGTCCAACTCTCACATCCATACATGACTACTGGAAAAACCATAGCCTTGACTAAATGGACCTTAGTTGGCAAAGTAATGTCTCTGCTTTTGAATATGCTATATAAGTTGGTCATAACTTTTCTTCCAAGGAGTAAGCGTCTTTTAATTTCATGGTTGCAGTCACCATCTGCAGTGATTTTGGAGCCCCCAAAATAAAATCTGACACTGTTTCCACTGTTTCTCCATCTATTTCCCAAGGAGTGATGGGACTGGATGCCATGATCTTCGTTTTCTGAATGTTGAGCTATAAGCCAACTTTTTCACTCTCCACTTTCACTTTCATCAAGAGGCTTTTTATTTTTTATTTATTTTTTTTTAAATTAAATTTATTTATTTTTTTAATTACAATACTGTATTTGTTTTGCCATACAGTGACATGAATCAGCCATAGGTGAACACAATCGCCCAATGCCGAAGCCCCTCCCACCTCCCACCCCATATCCTCTACCTGAATCATCCTGTGCATCAGCCCCATGCATCCTGCATCCTACACCAAACATAGGTTAGCGCTTCGTTTCATACAGGAAAATACACATGCTTCACTGCCATTCTCCCAAACCATCCCACCCTTTCCCTCTCCCTCAGAGTCCAAAAGTCCACTCTATACCTCTGTGTCTCTTGTTGTCTCACATATAGGGTCATGATTACTGTCTTCTAAATTCCATATATATGTGTCAGTATACTGTATTGGTGTTTTTCTTTCTGGCTTACTTCACTCTGTATAATCGGTTCCAATTTCATCCATCTCATTAGAACTGAGTCAAATTTATTCTTTTTAAGGGCTGAGTAGTATTCCATAGTGTATATGAACCACAGCTTTCTTATCCATTCATCTGCTGATGGACATCTAGGTTGCTTCCATGTCCTGGCTATTATAAACAGCGCTGCAATGAACATTGGGGTACATGTGTCTCTTTCAATTCTGGTTTCCTCAGTGTGTATGCCCAGCAGTGGGATTGCTGGGTCATAGGGCAGTTCTATTTGCAATTTTTAAGGAATCTCCACACTGTTTTCCATAATGGCTGTACTAGTTTGCATTCCCACCAGCAGTGTAAGAGGGTTCCCTTTTCTCCACACCCTCTCCAGCATTTATTGCTTGTAGACTTTTGGATCGCAGCCATTCTGACTGGTGTGAAATGATACCTCATTGTGGTCTTGATTTGCATTTCTCTGATAATGAGTGATGTTGAGCATCTTTTCACGTGTTTGTTAGCCATCCGTATGTCTTCTTTGGAGAAATGCCTATTTAGATCTTTGGCCCATTTTTTTATTGGATCATTTGTATTTCTGGAGTTGAGCTGCATAAGTTGCTTATATATCTTTGAGATTAGTTGTTTGTCAGTTGTTTCATTTGCTATTGTTTTCTCCCATTCAGAAGGCTGTCTTTTCACCTTGCTTATTGTTTCCTTTGTTGTGCAGAAGCTTTTAATTTTAATTAGATCCCATTTGTTTATCTTTGCTTTTATTTCCAGTAACACTCTCCGACATAAATCACAGCAGGATCCTCTATGATCCATCTCAAGAGGCTTTTAGTTCCTCTTCACTTTCTGCCATTCACCCAACTGGATGTCAATTTGGTTTTGGAGAAATTAAACTAATCAATTTGCTTGCCCTCCAAAATTTACCTGGTTTCTACTCATGTTGATATTTGATAAGTTGGAAGAGAAGTAGTTAGTACAATATCAATTGATAAAATGCATGGGTGGAGCTTTCTAATACTTCTTTGATACCAAATAGTGATGTTAATGATAAATTTCAAAGAGAATGATATCAATAATAATTTTCATAGAAGTATCAGTGGCACCCCACCCCAGTACTCTTGCCTGGAGAATCCCATGGATGGAGGAGCCTGGTGGGCTGCAGTCCATGAGGTCGCTAAGAGTCAGACACGACTGAGCGAAGTGACTTCACTTTCACTTTTCACTTTCATGCATTGGAGAAGGAAATGGCAACCCACTCCAGTATTCTTGCCTGGAGAATCGCAGGGATGGGGAAGCCCAGTGGGCTGCCGTCTATGGGGTCACACAGAGTCAGACATGACTGAAGCAACTTAGCAGCAGCAGCATTTTAGGTTTTAAAATACTGAAGGAAAGATGAGGTGTAAGTTTTGGATTGTGAGTCATACAGTTAATGGTGACAACTTGTTATGGAGATTATTTTTTAAATCGTATATTATACAAAAGGAGCTGTTATGTTAAAAATGTTACATTGTGTACACTTAAAATTAAGTTATATAGGACAAAAATCAATGCTCCTGAAGCTCATAATTTTCAGATAATTGGAAAATTAGTATAGTGATTTTTTTAATACTTTATTCTACATTACAATACTGTATTTGTTTTGCCATACATTGACATGAATCAGCCAGAGGTGTACACGATCTCCCAATGCTGAAGCCCCCTTCCACCTCCCACCCCATATTATCTCCCTGGATCATCCTGTGTACCAGCCCCAAGCATCCTTTATCCTGTATTGAACATAGACTGGCGATTCATTTCTTACATGATAGTATACATGTTTCAATGCCATTCTCCCAAATCATCCCACCCTCTCCCTCTCCCTCAGAGTCCAAAAGTCCGTTCTATACCTCTGTGTCTCTTTTGTTGTCTCACATCGAGGGTCATCATTACTATCTTTCTAAATTCCATATGTATGTGTCAGTATACTGTATTGGTGTTTTTCTTTCTGGCTTACTTCACTTTTAAATGCAAAAATAAAGTGAATAAAAATGCCTAAAAGGCAGAGGGGAGATCAAGATGGTGGAGAAAATGTCGAAGTCACCTCCCCACATGAACATGTCTAAAACATATATAAGTGGAACGGTTCTCATGGAAAGTTAATTGGAAATAGTAGAAGCACTCCTGTATGATCTAAGATACAAGAAAGATATGCATATAACTAGGTAGAATGGAAGAAAAGCATCAGGTCAGGATCTGTGTCCCTGGCAGGGGACTCAGAGCAAAGGGAAACCATTCACGTGATCACTTACCCTGAGAAGAAAGTGGTTTGAGCTACAGACTGTTCATCCCAGTTCTGGGCTCCTAGGCAGAGGAGACAAGCCAGCCCCGTTGGCTTCTGGAAGAACCACTGGGGCAGAGACAAAGGCTGGAGAAGGCTAGACTGCCCTCCTGAGGGATGTGCAGGGGCTGGCTTGGCCCTGGGCAGGGCATAGGGGGTCTGCCTTAGCAGCGGCTACCTGCCTGAGCCCCCCAGCCCACCCCGTCCTAGATGAGCAAATGCCCAGCCCGGCTCACTCCATGTCACAGCCTAGCCCTGGCCCTAAGGCGGCCAGGACTTAGGAAGAGCCTCCACCTAGATATGCACAGGCAACCTAGGGCATAACCCAGGTGGGGCAGGGCGGCCACTGTGGGCACCAACTCAAGCAGAGCCGCAGAAGCGCCCAGGCTTCTGAATTCCCGTGACCATCCCGTGCCCCAGCTTGAGTGGGCACTCCAGCCCCACTCACTGCAAACCGCAGCCTAGCGCTCCATCTGCGGTGGTCGCAACTGGGGGCAATATATGACCAGGGGCTGCATCTAAGTGAAACTGCAGGCACCTACGTGGACAGAGCACTGGACCTCTGGAAGTGCATAGGCCCTACTTGCTTCTGGAATCCCTTTCTTAGGGGAAACCGTCCTGGTAACCTGGAGAAGGAAAAACACAAACTTAAAGGGATCAAAGGCAGCTCAAGCCCGAGGCTCAGGGCTTCTGCTCCAGCCAATCAGGACCAGCCCCTTCCCCTGACAGACTGATGACGGGCACTGTCCCGCCTCCCACCCCACAGTGGGCAGCTCCTCCATCACCAGCACCCTCTACCAAAGTGACGGCTGCCAGCCCTCGGGGGAAAGATGTGACTGGCGTCCACACCAAATGGGGCCCTCCCACCAGAGGCACTGAGCGTAAGGAGTCTACACAGGGATGCTCCCACAAAAGAACACCCCGCCAAGACCGCAATAGGTAACTGTTTCACCTAAATCCACAGAGGCAGAGAATAAGAAAGAGGAATCACACTCAACTGAAAGAGCAAGAAAAACCCCTGAAAAAGTCATGCAAAAGAAATTTAAAATTCACCAAAGATTTCAAAGCATTGGTAATAAAATTTTTCTTACTGAATTAGAGAAGAGAATTGATCTAAACATAGCTCATTTAAACAAGGAACTAGAAAATATTGAAAAGATCTGATAAAAAATAGTTAATTCAATATTTGATATAAAATGATCAACTGACGCAGAAGAATGAATAAGTGACATCACATCCTCTTAAATTAGAAGAATTAATATCATAATAAAATGTCTATACTCTTCAAAGTAATCTACAGATTTAATGCAATTCCTTCCAAAATACCCAAGACATTTTTCACAGAAGTAGAACAAATAATTATATAGTTCACCACTAGTGCCACCTGGGGAGCCCATATGCAACCACAAAAGATAACAAATTGCCAAAGCAATCTTGAGAAAAATGAAGAGAGCTGGAAGCCTTTCAGACTATTCTACAAAGCTACATTAATAAAAAGGGCATAGTGTTGGCAAATAAAACTGACACACAGATCAATGGAACAGAATAGGAAGCTCAGAAATAAATCCGTGCACCTACAGTTAATTAATCTGCAATAAAGGAGGCAAAAATATACAAGTAAGAGAAAAATAGCTTATTTAACAAGTGGTGCTGGAAAAACAGGGCAGCCACATGTAAAACAATGAGCCTGAACAGTCCATCACACCATATAAAAAAATAAACTCAAAGTGGTTTAAAGTCCTCAGTGTAAGATGGAAACCTTAAGCTCCTAAACGAAAGCACAGGCAGAACACTTTTTGATCCAAAAAAAAAAAAGTTATGATTTATGTTCAACCTCCTAAGGAAAAGAAATAGAAGTAAAAATTAACAAGCAGGACATAATTAAACTTATAAGTTATGCACAGCACAGGAAACCATCAACAAAATGAAAAGAAACATACAGAATAGGAGAAAATATTTGCAAATGATGTGACTGACAAGGAGTTAATATCCAAAATATACAAAGTGCTCCTACAACTCAATATCAAAAAAAGAAAAAAAAAGGAAGACATGAATACACCCTTTCCAAAGAAAATATACAGATGGCTGATAGTCTCATGAACAGATGTTGAACATCACTAATTATTAAAGAAAAACAAATCGAAACAATGAGATATCACTTCACACATGTCAGAATGGCTATTATCAAAAAGTCTACAAATAACAAATGCTGCAGAGGACGCAGATAAAAGGAAACCCTTGTACAGTGTTGCTGTTCCGTCTCTATGTTGGGTCCGACTCTTTCGCAACCCTATGGACGGTAGCTGCCTGGCTCTTCTGTCCGTGGGGTTTCCAAGGCAAGAATCCTGGAGTGGGTTGCCATTCTCTCTCCAGGGGATCTTCCTGACCCACGGATCCTACCTGTGTCTCCTGATTGGCAGATGTATTCTTTACCACTGAGCCACCTGGGAAGACTTGTACACTTTTGGTGGGAATATAAATTGGTTCAGCCACCATGAAAAACAGTATACAGTTTTCTTAACAACAAAAAATTAAACATATGATCCAGCAATTCTACTACTGGGTCTATACTTAGATAAAGTGAAAACACTAATTTGAAACACTAATGTGAAAAGATACCTGTACCCCAACGTTCATAGCAGCACTAACAGCCAAGTGCCCCTCAACAGATGAATGGGTGAAGATGCTGTGTGCATACATGCAATAGAATATCACCCAGCCATAAAGATTAATGAAAATCTACCATCTTCAGCAATGTGAATGGACCTAAAGAATACTACGCTCGTTGGAATAAGTCCGACAGAGAAAGACAAGTATTGTGTGAGATCACATGTGGAATCTAAAAACCATCCAAACGAAGGGAAGTGAAGTGCAAATCTCTCAGTCATGTTAGACTCTTTACGACCCCGGGGACTATACAGTCTGTGGACTTCTCCAGGCCAGAATTCTGGAGTGGGTAGCCTTTCCCTTCTCCAGATCCAAATGAATGTATAACACAAGTAATGATAGCTATATCTTATAATAATCCATAATGGACTATATCCAAAAAATATTGAATTGCAGTGCTATACATCTGAAACTAATACTGTAAATTAACTATGCTTCAATAAAAAGAAAAAAAAGAACACGAAAGGCAATAAACTGCTGAATAAAAATAGCTATGCTTTTAAGATGTGATGTTAACAAAAGAGAAAAAGATATATTTAAGTAAGGACTTCCCTGGTGGCTCAGATGGTAAAGTGTCTGTCTACAATGCGAGAGACCTGGGCTTGGTCCCTGGGTTGGGAAGATTCCTGGAGAAGGAAAGGGCAATCCACTCCAGTACTATTGCCTGGAAAATCCCACAGACAGAGGAGCTTGGTAGGCTACAGTCCATGGGGTCACAAAGAGTCAGACATGACTGAGCAACTTCACAGCTTCACTAAATAAGTCCTTGAAAGGTTGGTTAGAAGTAGGAAAATTGAAAGCACGGAAGTAATATGTGAAAGATGGACAGAGGGATAGTGTTTACTCACTTTTAAACCTTATCATTTAAAAGAAGAAGGCAATGATGATGATATTTCTGACAAAAAATTGCTTTCCCTTTGAAAAACAAGTTATAGCTAGATACCGACATTAAAGACGTGTGTGAGGAATTTTCCAACCATAAGGTTTTGATGTGGTTGAATACCTGCTATTTCCATTACGCTGATGAGAACATCTCTTAAACAGACAGTCTCTATTGAAATAATGATATCACACCTCACAATGTCCATAAATAAAGTGCAAGAGGCTCACACATATGATTAGCATATTCCCCTTACTCTAATTCAAATAGAGGCTTTGTCTATAGAATAAATAGAGGTGAAAAAAATCCTTTTCCTTCAGGTTTAGTATTCAACTTTCAGTTTATAGTCAAAGAAAAGCTGTCTGTTTATGCGAGGTTATTCATAGGCTTCTTTTCATTTTGGTGATCTGAGCATTTCTGTGGGCTTTCTTAGTGGCTCAGACAGTAAAGAATCCACCTGCAGTGCAGGAGACCAGGGTTCTGTCCCTGGGATGGGATGGTCCCACGGAAAAGGGAAAGGCAACCCACTCCAGGATTCCTGCCTGGAGAATTCCATGGATAGAGGGGCCTGGAGGGCTAAAGTTCACAGGGTTGCAAAGAGTAGGCCATGACTGAATGACTAACATTACACTTTCAAGCATTTTGGTAATACTAATTTCATGTAAGTCTGCTAAAAGAGTGAGAACACAGTTTGACTTGTAACCGTATTCAGAATATGGTTAATTCCACCATGCAAGCTGACAAAGTACAAGAATCACAAGCACAAGAAGTCTTTTGTGCACTTCCTAATTTTGGAAACAGACACAGATGTCATTTATTACCAGCTCCTTTTCTGGACCTCACTGCCCAATTGCCTTCTATGATATTCCGATTCCTGAATATGATATTCACATTTTACTTTGCTCTATATAGATAATAAGAAGCAACTTGGAATTTGAACATCACAAGGCAAATAAAAATTGACTTCATTTTAAACACTCTTCTGTTCCCTTTTATGGTTTCATAAAGTTTCTTTGATTTATCAAAACAAGAGTTTGCAGTCAACTTTGAAGAGGTCATTTAAATTAAAACTGCTCCTTAATTACTTGAAGTTCCTTATATACTGGGAACACAGAAAGAAAAAAAAATTAGGACTTATTTGAAGTTGAATATCTTATTAAGTTCAATGGTACTTTTAGAAAAATTCCTATAAGGAAGTTTCCCAAGATACAGACTCTTAAGTTAAAGATCAGCATGGAGAAGGTTTATTAAGAAGTCTTCTTGAGATAACCCCCTGTGGAAGAAACAGAACTGGCCAGAAGGTGAAGGAGGGAAGTTACACAGTCTCAGTGAAGGTCTCAGATGACATCCAAGGGAAATGCAGCTTTAGTATGGACTACTGGAATTATTCCATGGGGGTCATTAGACGTGAACTGATCTGAGATGGGGATATCACTTTAGGAAAAGCAATTTCTTTTCAGTCAAGATGGTGATAGAGAATTTTGAAAGCTAAGGGCCATTCCCAACTCCAATTGTGAAGATGGATCTGGGTGGCTCATCAGTGTTGAATGCAGTCCTCTCTTTGAACAGCTTGTGGATCAAATATCCACCTTCAGATAGTGGTGTTGGCTGAATACCCCTTGAAAATTAAAGACAAACCCATACCTGGATTGAGTATCTACTCCTATCAAAATAAATCACTTCCCCTTCATGTGGAAGGGGTGCGATATAGTCAACTTGCCTCTAAACGGATCGTTGGTCTCCTTTTTGTATGCTACCGTATTAGGACCGCAGCCTTTGTATCTCCTACTGGGCAGTAGGGCATTTGGCTATAGCAGTAGTTGTATCTGCCCTTGAAAGTATTAATAGGAGCCTGTGATTCGGGGCCTATGTATAGCCACTATTCTTGCCTCATAGCAACAGTGCTGACCCAGAAGTGGCCTGTTGATACTGACCATCGGAACCACTGGTCCACCCTATTGTTTACTGGCCCCTCTGCTGCAGATACACTATGATGGATGTAAAGCATTTTCACTATAAGAACCCCTTCTCATATATCAATCTACACATTTTTACCCCAGAGTTTATTTTCTCTCATTTTACTTTTTTTAAAATTTCTCCCTCCCGTTACCTGACCAGGCAGTCAAGCAATCTGCTGCTCACGAGTGTACGTAAATTTTAACTTCAGGTCATTGCCCCCTCCACGTGGGTACATCACTGAAAGCTGTACTCAGCTTGAGAATTTCCTACAAACCATTATCTTTTAAGACCCTCTCTTGTTGGGGCTGTATTGTGGTCACTGGCCATGAATGACAGTGGGTTTGGAGTACTAAACTAATCCACCCTTGAAGCAAAATTAGGTGTGGCCTCCCTATCTATCAGCTGGCGATAAGAGATCAAACTGTCAGACTCATAGACACGAACTTAACAGGCACTGAGGCAACAGTAGAAAATCTGGGAGTCTGCGATGTCTGCTCACGCAGCTTGTCTGTGTCCTCTGGCCCTGATTATTATCCTCACGCAGTTTCTAGCCTACGGTTGCTTGCTGCTGAGCCTGTCCACCTTTATAAATATGCAAGTCTGCTAGAAACTGGTTCAAAACTCTTTTGGCTGCATAGTTACTTGGTACTGTGGTAAGTCTATCTTCACCAGGGCTTTGTAGCCTGCAAATGACTTTTTTTTTTTTCAAATGTCTGTAATTATTTCCTAAAGATGAGAGTGTGAAAAGTGTTAGTCACTCTGTGGTGTCTGACTCTTTTGATCCTATGGAATGTAGGCCACCAGGCTCCTTTGTCCATGGAATTCTCCTTGGATTGCCATTCCCTTCTCCAGGGGATCTTCCCAACCCAGGGATCAAACCCAGGCCTCCTGCACGGCAGGAAGATTCTTTACTGTCGAGCCCCCCACGGAAGCCCTGAATTTATTTCAGAACCTGAAGGATATGTACTGTGGTTCTCCTGCTGCAGTTTGTGATAAATTTCTTCTGGTGTCTTTTCTTGGTGTGGAAAAATTGGAAGGCGTAGGATTTGTTGGATCACACGGCTGAAGCTGCTCAGCCACTTGCCCTGCAGTTTGGACCTGTTATAAAGTAATTTCCTCTCTAAGCCTGAAACCTGGAAATCTTTTGTGTCACCTGGTTTATGGGTTAGAACAGTATTGTCAGATTGAATCCAAAGAGTTCTAACAGACATTGTATATATCACTCTTTGTGGTGTAAGGGTTCAAATGAAACAATATATGCTTTATTTTGGAAGGATTATCTGGCATCCCCAGACTTCTGGACCCTAAGATAATCAAATGAGGTAATAGATACGTAAAGCGTCATAAGATTTACGTCTCACATCTAGAGTATATATGCTTACCAGGTACTCAAAAGTATTAGTCACCTCTGGCTCATCCTGTGAAATTTGCAGCTGTGAATGTAAGGGCTCAGTGGGATTGTCTGTAGGGATAGCAAGCTGGTGCAAGTCTCTCGGCAGATGTATTTGCAAGGAATGTGAGAGCCCAGTTGCAAGACTATAAATATATAATATGTTCCATTTCAACTGAATTTGAACTGTTTTTGATTACCCTTTCTGATAAAGATGGAAAACAATACATTTTCCAGATCAGTAGCTGCATATCATGTATCTGAGGTCATGTCACCCTCTTCTAGCAAAAATACCAAAGAGGACAGATAGAGGAATTAAAAGATAAGATCACTACCACTGCATTCTTTAGATTTTTAAGGGCAGCACTAACTTCAGTCTTTGCTCTCAGAATTTTATATTGTTTTCATTTTCTATTTTGGTCCAAGTCAGCGAGAATTTTCAGTTTTCCAACTGGCTTTCCCTATAATGAAAGTCCTTATCCACAGTCGCTGAACTTTCCCTCCCCCTACCTCAAGCATGTGTGACCCCATTATACTTTTGGATAAATGCATAAATAGCATATTCATTTATGCCACATATTTATTTTAAAATGTATAAATAACATCTTATAGAACTAGGAAAGTGCTCATTCCGTATGTCCACAGATCTAATGTGAGCTGGACATAAATCACGACTCAACTGTCACCTTGCTCCCACATGAGTATTCTTTAACAAGGAATCACTGATGATGCTTCAGATCCCCAGTTATCGTTATCAACTAGGAATCCGTATCAGTCCTAAAAGTTGCAGCTTCCCTTTTACCAAGTATATTGTTATCAGAATAAGTAATTACTATGTATACTTTTAACTGTATTTGAGGATTCTTCAGTTCTTTCCATGCTTGGAAATTGTTCTACATTCAGAATCTCAACAGGGAATTATGATTATTTTCTTTTCTTCCTTTTTTTTTTTAATTTAACATTCACACACAGGGATTTGCAAAAGTAATACAAGTCCTATATACATTTATCCTAGTTTTCTCCATTGTTACATCTTAGCTAAGTATAGTACAATATCAAACAGCAATTTTTGTAACAATGTGTTCTCATAGTATTGTTTGCCATATATGTAAGTTAGTGTAACTACAATCATAAAATCTTTCTAGCCCCGAAATCTCCTGCCTGCTACACCCTTAGAGCTACACGTCCCATTTTCCTCAATGTTCAAACCTTTGGCATCTACTAATCTGTGTTCTATCTTTGCAACTTTACCATTTAAAAAATATTATAAAAGTGGAATCATACAGAATGTGACCTTTTGATATTGTCTTTTACACTCAGCATAATGTGCTTCAGTTATATTTAAGCTGCTGCATAAATCAATGTCACCCTTTTTATTACTGAGCTGTATTCCATGGCATGGATGTAACACGTTACAACCTTGACTTATTGAGGGACATGTTAGGTGTTTCCTGGTTTTGGCTATTACAAATAAAGCTGTTCTAAACGACTGTGTACAGGTGTTATATGACCATAATTTTCATTTCCTGGGATGAATACTGAGAATAAAATATATATTTGATGGCAAATATGTGTTTCTTTGCATATAGACCACCAAACTATTTTTCCCAGAGTGACTGTACCATTTTAACCATTTTATGTTCCCACCAACCATGGACAGGAGTTGTAAAAGATATCAAATTTTCTACATCCCAACCTTATCAGTACTGAGTAGGGTCATATTTGACTCTACCTTCTACTTCTCTGTCTGCTATTCAATGAGTACGTTGCAATTTCTTATTGTAGTCTTAATTTGCAGCTCCCTAATCATTTGTGATGTTGAAAATCTCTTCATGTGCCTAGCATTTAAACACATTCATGTCCTTGGCATATAAGCACATCTATATACTCTCTCTGGATTTTCTTTATCTATTAAATTTTGAGATTTATATATTCTAGATACAACTGTTTTGTCAGATATACAGTTTGCAGGTACTTTCTCTGGGTCTGCAGCTTGGTTTTTGGCCTCTTAACAGTCTTTGCAGATCAAAAGATTTTTTTTTTTTTTTTGGATGAAACCAAATGGATCATTTTCTTTTTATGGAGTATGATTTTGGTATCTAGCTTAAGAACTCTTTCCTAGCTCCAGTTTATATCAAATATTTTGGCAGCAATACATTTTAAGGTTTTTTCTAAGTGTGAAGTTCAGTGGAGTTCTTTCCTTTTTATGGTTTGTTTTTATTTTTGTTTTCCTACAAATAACCAATTATTGAAACAATGATTTTGAAAAGATCTTTTCTCCACTGTATTATGTTTGTACCTGTATCATAAATCTTTTTTTCTGTATTCCTATGAGGATACTTCTAAATTTCCTTTCTTGGTCCATAGATCTATGTGTCTAGCCCTGGATAAACAGCTGTCAAATGGATTTATTAAAAACTCAAACATAACTAAATGCTTTCAATGACCCCCCACTAAAATGTACATTCAAGACAAACTACTAAACCTTTGCAAAAACTGAGGTTTTCTGGTCTTTTGACTCACTGTATCTGTGTTCCAATCTTTCTAAGCTTTCATAATAGCTGAGGTTTCATAGTAGCTGGTTTTCATGAAAACCAGTATCACACCATCATTTAAGGGGATTGGAACTGTTCAAAAGGCATATTCAAGAACACTGACACTGTTTAAACTCTATCACACCTCCTTAGAAAATCTCCATTTGCAGAATATTTTTATTTTAATTTTACTGGACTATACTTGCTGTACAATGTTATGTTAGTTTCTGCTGTACAGCAAAATGCATCAGTATAAATTGCCAACATCCATTGGATAATCAAAAAAGCAAGAGAGTTCCAGAAAAAATATCTATTTCTGATTTATTGACGATGCCAAAGCCTTTGACTATATGGATCACAATAAACTGTGGAAGATTCAGAAAGAGATGGGAATACCAGACCACCTGACTTGCCTCTTGAGAAACTTGTATGCAGATCAGGAAGCAAAAGTTAGAAATGGACATGGAACAACAGACCAGCTCCAAATAGGAAAAGGAGTACGTCCAGGCTGTATATTGTCACCCTGCTTATTTGACTTCTATGCAGAGTGCATCATGAGAAACACTGGGCTGGAGGAAGTGCAAGCTGGAATCAAGATTGCTGGGAGAAATATCAATAACCACAGATATGCAGATGACACCACCCTTATGGCAGAAAGTGAAGAGGAGCTAAAGAGCCTTTTGATGAAAGTGAAAGAGGAGAGTGAAAAAGTTGGCTTAAAGCTCAACATTCAAAAAACTAAGATCATGGCATCCGTTCCCATTACTTCATGGCAAATAGATGGGGAAACAGTGGAAACAGTGTCAGATTTTATTTTTCTGGGCTTCAAAATCACTGCAGATGGTGATTGCAGCCATGAAAGTAAGATGCTTACACTTCAGAAGGAAGTTATGACCAACCTAAAGAGCACATTAAAAAGCTGAGACATTACTTTGCCAACAAGTCTGTCTAGTCAAGGCTATGGTTTTTCCAGTGGTCATGTATGGATGTGAGAGTTGGACTGTAAGAAAGCTGAGCACCAAAGAATTGATGCTTTTGAACTGTGGTGTTGGAGAATACTCTTGAGAGTCCTTTGGACTGCAAGGAGACCCAACCAGTCCATTCTGAAGATCAGCCCTGGGTGCTCACTGGAAGGACTGATGTCGAAGCTGAAAAGTACTCTGGCCACCTCATGCAAAGAGCTGACTCATGGAAAAGACCCTGATGCTGGGAAAGACTGAGGGCAGGAGGAGAAGGGGACGACAGAGGATGAGATGGTTGGATGGCATCATCAATTCGATGGACATGGGTTTGGGTGGACTCTGTGGGTTGGTGATAGGGAGGCCTGGCGTGGTACAGTTCATGGGGTTTCAAAGAATCAGACACGATTGAGTGACTGAACTGAACTGAAGTGGTACATATACATAAAACCTCTTTTTTTTTTGGATTTCCTTCCAGTTTAGGTCACCAGAGAACACTGAGTAGAGTTCCCTGTGCTATACAGTAGGTTCTCATTGTTTATCTATTTTATACATAGTAACAATAGTGTATAAATGTCAGTCCCAACCTCTCACTTCATTCTACCCTCCCTTCCCGCCTTGGTATCTATTAGCTTGTCCTCTACATCTGTGTGTCTTTTTCTGATTCTCAAAAAAGTTTATCTGTACAATTTTTTCTAGATTCCATATATAAGCAATATTATACAATATTTTTCTCTTTCTGACTTCACTTTTTAATATAAATTTATTTATTTTAATTGTATGCTAATTACTTTACAATATTGTATTGGTTTTGCCATACATCAATATGAATCCACCACTGGTGTACACATGTTCCCCATCCTGCACCCCCCTCCCTCTTCCCTCCCCATACCATCCCTCTGGGTCATCCCTTTGTATGACAGTCTCTAGGTCCATCCACATCTCTGCAAATGGTCCGATTGTGTTCCTTTTTATGACTTAGTAATATTCTATTATATATATTTATGAAATCTTCTTTATCCATTCAATGGTTAATGGACATTTAGGTTGCTTCCATATTTTGGCTATTGTAAATAGTGCTGGAATGAATATTGAAATACATGTATCTTTTTAAATGATGGTTTTCTCTCTGTGCTCTGAAGTGGATTGTTAGATGATATGGTAGTTCAAGCTTTAGATTTTTAAGGACCTCCATACTGTTCTTCATGGTGGCTGTACTAATTGAAATTCCCACTAACAGTAAATAGTATATGAAGGTTTCCTTATCTTCACATCCTCTCCAGCATTTATTATTTGTAGATTTTTTTGATGATGGCAATTCTGATGGGTTTGAAGTGATACCTCACTGTAGTTTTTTATTTGCATTTCTCTAATAGTAACATTGAGCATCTTTTCATGTGCTTGTTGGCCATTTGTATTTCTTTCAATAAATGTCTATTTAAGTCTTCTGCCCATTTCTTCATTTTTTTAACCAAAATAGTTTTTTTTTTTTTCCCTGTAAGAAAAATCCCTGCTGCTGCTGCTAAGTCACTTTAGTCATGTCCGACTCTGTGCGACCCCATAGAGGGCAGCCCACCAGGCTCTCCTGTCCCTGGGATTCTCCAGGCAAGAACACTGGAGTGGGTTGCCATTTCTTTCTCCAATGCATGAAAGTGAAAAGTGAAAAGGAAGTCGCTCAGTCGTGTCTGACTCTTTGTGACCCCGTGGATTGCAGCCTACCAGGCTCCTCTATCCATGGGAAGAAAAATCCCTATCTCTAGGGTATTTGTATTTGTAACAAACAATTTGATATAATTCTTTAATATTGCAGCTACCTGAAACTGCACTACAGTTGAAACATACAAGTCCTTGAAAAAAATTAAATCAATACCTAGGTAATGGAATGTGCATAAGGAGCTTAGAATTGCTCTGGAATGTTCATGAGAAGCTTAAAGACTGTGTGGGTCCGTGATGGCACACAATCCAGAAAACACAGGAGAAAGCGTTATTTACTTACCACTGGCCGACCCTGATGCAGAGCTGTAATCTTCTAAAGCATTGAAAGCATCCCCAATAAAAAAATGCAGCTCCTCAGCAAAGAATAGAAGGCCCATTGCTTCAAGTCATTTAAAGAAATCTCTGATTAACCATTAGCTGACTAATAAGATATTTGAGGAGAAAACCCCATGGCCACATGCTACAGTAAATGTACTGTATAGGGTTAATCCAGAACAATCACTAAATCAACAAATAGCTAAAACAAGAAAAATCAATAGCAAGAATAACAAAAATCTGGCCAGAGGGAGAATAGAGTATCTGATTTCCAGAGTTCTCACATTATGTCATCAATGATATCCAGTTTTCAACCAGCATTATAAAGTACACAGAGAAACAGTCAAATATGTTGCATACACATAGAATCAAACTAGTCCAAAAAAATCTGTCTCTTAGGGGGTATAGAGACTTTAAAATAGCTAATAAAATTATGTTCAAGTAACTAAAGGATAATATACAAGGAACCAAAGTATGAACATAATACATTGTAAAATAGAGGATGAATAAAAAGATATAAATTATATTAAAACAAAATGCAAACTCTGGAGTTGAAAAATACAATAACCAAATGGAAAGTTTACTAAAGACCAAAACAAAAGTTTAAGAAGAATCAACAAGCTTGGATATAAATCCATTGAGATTATCCAGTTTGAGAATCAGAATAAAAATAAGATAAAGTTACTGAACCATAGAGACCTGTGAAAGCATGAAGTGTGAAGTAGCTCAGTCGTGTCAGATTCTTTGTGACTCCATGGACTGCAGCTTGCCAGGCTGCTCTGTCTATAAAATTCTCCAGGCAAGAATACAGGAGTGGGTACCCATTCCCTTCTCCAGGGGCTCTTGCCCACCCAGGGATCGAACCTGGGTATCCTGCATTGCAGGCAGATTCTTTACCATCTACCATTAAATATGTTAAATTAAGTATAACAGTGGCCCCAGATGGAGGGGAAAAAAAAGTGAGTACAAATTTGTTTGAAGAGATAACTGAAATGTCCCAAACTTGATGAAATTGTTAATCTATATGTCTAAGTTACTCAACAAACCCCAAGCATAATATACTAAAAAGATCCACAATGACTTCTGGCTTCAGTTCTTCATGTAAGGAACGTGAAAGTCATGATTCCATCCTAGTAAAAAGTAAAAGCTGAACAGACTGAAAATTCAGCTTTTCCACAGGTCTGTATAGTCAAAACTATGGTTTTTCCAGTGGTCATGTATGGATGCAAGATTTGGACTGTGAAGAAAGCTGAGCGCTGAAGAATTGATGCTTTCAAACTGTGGTGTTGGAGAAGACTCTTGAGAGTCCCTTGGACTGCAAGGAGATCCAACCAGTCCATTCTGAAGGAGATCAGCCCTGAATAGTCACTGGAAGGAATGATGCTGAAACTGAAGCTCCAACACTTTGGTCACCTGATGCAAAAAGTCGACTCATGAGAAAAGACCCTGATGCTGGGAAAGACTGAAGGCAGGAGGAGAAGGGGACGACAGAGGCTGAGATGGTTGGATGGCATCACCGACTTACTGGACATGAGTTTGAGTAAACTCTCGGAGTTGGTGATGGACAGCGAGGCCTGGTGTATACAGTCCATGGGGTTGCAAAGAGTTGGACACAAATGAGCAACTGAACAACACAGGACAGACCACTGCCCCAAGACTGGAGAGGGGCTGGCCGACACAGAAAACCTTGGTTTACTGGAGCAGAGACTCACCCACAGAAACCAGCACAGGAACCTGTGCCAGACTAGGAAAATATGAATTGTTTTTGATAACTTGCTGAAGTATCAGTGTGTAGAAATACGAGAGTTCAAAAGGGACCCATATTGTTGTAAGATTTATCTCCAGGAATCGGACCAAATTCCCTTTGTAAATCGGACCAAATTCCCTCTTGTTTCTGGCAGGGGAAGGAGAAAAGGAACAATTTTGAAATATGCCAGAGTACTCTGTTCTTAAAAAGGCTTACCCTCAGGGGAAACAGTCTATCATGCCAGGGTATTATCAGAGCCAAAATGACCTGGGGAAGGAAAGTACTTAATTCCAGTCTGTGTCACCTAGAGGGGAGAAAAACGGCGAGAGACACTTGAGAAGTTCATTTAAGCACATATGCTTTTGAACTTTACATGTTCACAAGTCCAGAGGCACAGCCTCACTAAAAGTCTGAGACCTAATCATAGGACTGTAATAACACCCCCTCTCCTCACACCTCACTGACACATCACTAAAGGCCTATTTACAGCATTTTCTTCTAACCAGTACAGCTGTTCTCAGTATAGCAAGAAATAAAAGAGTTCCAAAGCGGAGCAAAAGTGAAAAGCAAGCAAACAAAAACACCTACAACCTGAAGGGACAGAGCAAGCTTGAAGTATCAGACCAAGGACTTCAAAACAGCTATGATGATTATGCTAAGGACACTAATGGATAAAGCAGAGAACATGAAAGAAGAGACAGATGAGGTAAGCAAAAAGATGGAAATCACAAAGAAAGTACCAGAAGGGAGTCTAGATATAAAAACATTGCCATAGCAATTAAGGATGTCTTTGATGGGCTCATAAGTAGACTGGACAGGGCTGAGGAAGTCATCTCTGAGGTAGAAGATGCATCAAAGAATCCTCAAAAACTGAGGATATTAAAAAAAAAAAAAGCAACAGAATATTCAAGAACTGTATGGCAACTACAAAGGGCCTCATATGCAGGTAATGGGAAAACCAGAGGTGATGAAAAAGGAAAAAGAACAGAAAAAATATTTGAAGCAATAAATGTCTGAGAACTTCCCCCAATTAATGTCAGACACAGTAAGTTCAGAAACATCAAAAAGGGTAAATGCCAAAACACCTACACCTAGGGATATCATTTTCAAAAGACAGGATATCAAAATTTTTATTACTAAGTGAAAAATGCAGGCTGCATACTGTGTGATTCCAAATATATGGCATTCTAGAATAGGCAAAACTACGGATACGATAAATGTGAGTCCAGGGCTGGTGATGCGAAGGGTAAACAGGCAAAGCAGAGAGGATTTTAGGGCAGTTAAGATATCCAGCATGAGGTTATAATGATGGACATTTGTTCAGGCTTGTAAAATGTACAGCACCCAGAGTGAACCCGAAACTAAACTAAGGTATTTAAGCATGATATGCCAGTGCAGATTCACCTTTGGCTTTTTTTTCCCTAAAGATAAAAGAGGCCATTGTGGCCCATGTGTGATGCTCACTGTGAGTGAGTGGAGTCGCTCAGTCGTGTCCGACTCTTTGCGGCCCTGTGGACTGTAGCCCACCAGGCTCCTCCATCCATGGATTTCTCCAGGCAAGAGTACTGGAGTGGGTTGCCATTTCCTTCTCCAGGGGATCTTCCCGAGCCAGGGATCGAACCCGGGTCTCCTGCACTGCAGGCAGACACTTTACCATCCGAGCCGCCAGGGAAGCCCAGATGCTTACTATGTGGGAGGCTATATACATGCGGGGATAGAGACGTATTGGGAAATCTCTGTGCCTACCTCTCAATTTTATTATAAACACAAAACTACTCAAAAGAGCCAAAGTCTTGAAAAAGAAAGAGAGGTCCACATTAAACTTAAATACAGCATAGACAAACTGCCTGAAACCAAGAACGATAAGAAAACAATTCCTTATCACGCACAAGAAGCCCTTAAAAATTAAAAACTCTTATTCAGAAACCATGAGGTGTGATGGGACAAATTAAACACACTGAAAGAGAAAGATTGCCAACAAAACTCTGTGTGTAGTATCCTTCAAAAACGAAGGCTAAACTAAGCCATTGCCAGATAAAGCAAGATGAGAGAATTAGTTGCCAGCAGATTTATACTAGTAGAGACTCCAGCAAGCAGAAATTTTAGGAAATCTTCCTAAGTGAAGCAGATGAAAGCTAAAGGACAGTTAAATTCCCCCAAAAAAAATAAAGAGTTCTGGTTAAAAGTAACTACTTAGGTAACTTTGAAAAAGTAAAATATATTTTTTGAACGTACGGTCCAAATGTAAGACCTAAAACTCTAAAATTAGAAGAAAACATATGAGTAACTCGGTTACCTTTCATTAAGCAAAGGTTTCTTAGGTGTGATAACAAAGACATATACGTCAAAAGAAAAAAAAAAAAGTGGGTGTAAAATCTTTTGTGCTTCTAACTATACCATCAAGAAACTGAAAGCCGGCCCCCAGTACTGAGAAAACCTTTGCAAAATCTTATAGTTGATAAGGTGTTTATATCCAAAATATGTAAAAACACTTGCAATTTAATACTAAAAACATAAATATTCCTATTAAAGTAGGTAACATATTTGAATGGACTTTTATCCAAAGTATATACAAAAATGGCCAATATGCATGTGAAGAAAAAAAAGGTCAATACAAGGTAATTGCAAATGAAAACCATCAGATACCACTTCAATTACTAGAATGACTACAGTAGAAAAGACAGTAAAATATGTCAGAAATTGGCACATTTATGCATTGATGATGGCCGTGTAAGGTGGTGCCACAGAAAACAGTTTTGGTGGTTTCTCAGAATTGCTGCATGATCCAGAAGCTCCACTTCTAGGTTCATGCCCAAGGGAAATGAAAATTGGTTTTCAAAAAACAAACTAACAAAGAAACTTGTGCACATTCATAGCAGCAGTATTCTTAAAGGTCAAACAGAGGAAACAATCCAAATCTCCAACAGCTGATAAATCAGTTAATGAAATGTGATATATTTATGCAATTGAATACTATTTGGCTATCCAAAGGAAGCATTAATACATGGTAAACATGGATAAACCTCAAAAATGTTATCAGTGAAAGAAACAAGTGACAGAAGGCCACTTGTTCATGTTTCCATTGATGTGAAATGGCCAAAGCAGGCAGATAAATAGTGGCGGAAAGCACACATGTGTTTGCTTAGGGTGAGGAGGTGGGGTGGTTAATGGCTCCTAAAGTGTATAGCACCTTCCCATGGAGTGATGAAAACTTTCTAAAACTGCATTCTGTCAACGACTACACAACTCTGTGAACATACGAAAAACTTTAAAAGAATTAATTTTTAGCATGTTAACTAAACCTCGATAAAACTATGTACATACTTTTCTTTATGATCACTTCCCTGGGCCTCTGTGTTGTTAAAACGTACCATCTATGTTGCTATTTTAGCATTTTTTTATATTGAGTCTAAATTATTTGTATAACTGTCTCCTTCCTGTAAGATCCTATCATCCTGTAAAGTTCCTGTAAGTCAATTTTTCAGGTGTCCTCTGTACTTTTATCTTAAGCACTGTACTTGAAAATTAAAATGATAAAGGACTAGCTTCTTCAGCATTTCTTGAAAAAGTCATATTGTTTTTTCACTTTTCTCCATTGAATATTCTGACATATTATCTGTAGAACAAAATTATCTGAAGAGCTTAAAGAGCTGCATGATACTCATTATTCTAGAATATTAAACCTAATCTTTCTATGTCTGTGTATTGCATATGTAGGCTGTTTCCAGACATGTCCTAGTGTTAGTGCTAAGTCATTTCAGTCATATCGGACTCTTTTGTGACCCCGTGGACTATAGCCTGCCAGGTTCTTCTGTCCTTGGAATCCTCCAGGCAAAAATACTGGAGTAGGTTGCCATTTCCTTCTCCAGAGGATCTTCCCACCCAGGGACTGAACCCAGCTCTTCTGCATTGCAAGCAGACTCTTTACCATCTGAGCCATCAGGGAAGTCCAGAAATATCCTACAGGTAATTACTAAAATCTGAAAAAAGCTGAACAAGTGAAAAAGTAAGTATCTTAAGTGTAAAAACTATACACTATGTGATAGAAACATTAATTATGTGGACCCTCTGTCCAGGAATTCTCTAGGCAAGAATACTGGAGAGGGTAGCCATTCCCCTTCTCCAGGGGATCTTCCTCACCCAGGGATCAAACCCTGGCTTTCTGCATTGCAGGTAGATTCTTTACCATCTGAGCCACCAGCAAAGCCCCATATGGATCCAGGAGTGATTTTTAATCTAATTCAATAGAAAGTAATAATTAGGACAAAAGAGAACAATAACCATAGGTCCCCAGTGATAATTTCCTATGGTGACTAGCACATCTCCTTAAGCATTAACCTTTACAAGTTTATATTTCTTCTCAAATAAATGTGTGGAGCCTCTAGAATAAAGCGTAACTTTGAGTGATTATTCTGCTTTCTATACTTCTATACAGAAGTATCAAAGATCAATATATCTGTGTTGGTATCAACATTTCCTTTAAGTGTTGGAGAATCTCAGTATCTTTTGGGTCCTACATAATCAATCTCCATGTTTTCTTTGCTTGCGATTTACAAAGATTATGTAAGACAAAGTCCTTTTTATGATTAGATCATGACCTGACTTTATATCACAGTGGAATAGACTCTGCAGTTAGCCACTCCTTGCAAATGATCCAGAGATAAGTATATTTCTGTAAACAAGTCCTTTTCCTCTTACCTCAATTTTTTTGTTACCACAGAATGCTGGAAGATAATATATTTTTGTTTGTAATGTATTAACTCCCCGTTCCTTGGATATTTCCTTAGGTTAATAATTTTGATCTTCATGTCTAAATATCTAAACAAATTTGCTCTGTGTTCCCTAAGCTCTTCCTCTTGTTTGTACCTGTTTCCTAGACAGTTATTTATTTTGCACCAATGTCAGAAAACTTGGACTCAATTGCCATCCTTACCTCTAGTGTCTCCTCCTATGTATATTTCTATATCTGCTTGTTATTAACTCTGTAATACTACCTGGAATTGTCCTAGTTTCACATTGTATTTGTTAAATTTTTTTCCTATTAATACTAAGCACTTTTTTCCTCTGCTATTTCACTTCTCTAGTTTATGATCTTCCAAAAACTCACTTCTCTATGTTAGAGACCATAAAGCAACAGGAATCTTTTTATCATTTTATTTGAGGAAAGTACTTGTTAGCACTTTTTAAAAGACACAATGAACAAAGAGTATATTTTGCTCAATAGATCTTGAAAGCAAGGTAAGAAATTTGTTGTAAGAATGAAGAGGAAAAGAGAAGACATAGGATAAGGAAAGCAAAGAAAATAAGCTGGAAAAATATAATTTGGTGAGAACAGGATACTTGAATAACAGAAAAAGGAGGAATGTACAGTGCAGTGTATAAGGGAACAAAGTCAAGGATGAAAAGTCAGAGCAGACACTATATAATTGTACAAGGGGTAGGAAAAAAAGTCCAAAAATCAGTAAGAACAGGAAGTGAATAGAGACATGGGAAAGTTTGGAAAAAGAGATTCTGCCTTTAAAACACATAGTGAAGGCTTTGATTGTTCTTTCTGTGAACTCATCAAGAGAGTGTCTCCAAAGCCTTTGGGTACAAAATGCCTTTAGTAGATGGAGTGGAACCAAGCAGCTACATGTCTGGAGAAGGGGTGCCTGCACTCTCTGCTTCGGCCCCAGCAGCCTGCACACAGCACACTATTCAGAAGTGCCCCCGCGCCCCCTGCCTCTGAGACATTCAGTGTCTCAGCTTTAGTTCAGAATGAAAAGCCATTATAAATTTTTGTCTCCGTGCATATGGATAAGCTTTGGTAATAATGTGTGTTTGAAAAAAAAGACACTACATAGTAGAACCTAATAGAAACTTTCACATGGCATTGTTTCCACCATGCATAATTCATAGAGAAGAAATGAGGAGAAAGGAGGCAGACACTGACTTCCTTTAAGGTTTTGTTTTAGACTTTTTCTGACTTTTAATTTATTCACTTGGAGAAAAAGAAAATGTTCCTCTTGTGCTTTATTGATATTGTTTTACAGTGAGATTTAAGTGTCATCCAGGTTTTCTTGCTTAATCTAAAATCATATTTTATATGTTAATTCTACCCTTCATTGTTGTTATATGATTTGTTTTTAATCATCATCTTTCCGAAAACTTGATTCAGAATACAAGAAGCATTATCCTTCAGTGATTCTACAATATAACGAAGCATATTCACGACACAATATTTTTCTTAAATCCATGGATAATATCATCATATGTATTTTCAAAGTTTCAGGGAATGTCTTCATGTAACTGAATTAAATATAGTTTAATTAAATTAAGCAAATTAAATTACTCATTACCAGTAATAACTTTAAGCTTTAGAACACATTTGAATTGGAAAAGAATTTGAATACCTGGCTTAACAGCTCCAATGTAGTGTGAAATTAATTTGCATTATACATATCTTATCTCTTTTCAATAAATGTGTAGATGGAAAACAGAGTAAGAAAGATAAGAGACTCTGAAATCCACTCTTAAAATTTATTGATTAGAAAGGGCATTTTCCATGGAGAAAAGGTGAACTGAAACATGATTACTTATTGAAGAAAAGATGTTCAATTATATAATAACATTAAATAATGAATCATTAAATATCTAAAAATATTACTTTCTTAGAAGTCATATATATTCACTGTGACCCCCATATAAGCACGAGAACTATTGTTACTGATCCTAATAAACTCATTCTGAGGAGTTTAAGTAATTTGTTAAAGGTGGCAAGGAATGAATGACAGACAATAAAGCCAGAATTATAACCTTATTGTTTGATCCATTTCACCTAATATTTTTGCTACTGTGAATTTGTAACATCAAGATGACTTTTTATCTTATTTTTGGCAAGTAAATATTGATTGATTGCAGGGGAAATAGACGCCGCCAACTTCTTAAGAACTGTTAAATTTCCTGTAGAATAAATACATGCAAAATATGTAAATGTTTATCTTAATTGTCTGAATGTAGGCAGTGTAGTGTTCAGTAATACATATAGTTTTTTTCTTCCTTGATGCTGGCAACTGGAGTATGGCTCTCTCCACAGATACATCAGGAATACAAATTCTAAAGATAACATACAGGCTTATCTGTCCTAGGGTTCTGTCATTTTATCCTAATTGACCAGCTAGTCTAAAATCGCCAGTAGATGTTATCTATAAGCTATGAAAGATCAAATATTTAAAAAGATAATGAACTAAAATTGCTGCCTCCAGAAAGTCTAATACAGTTTATTTCAGGAAAATGAGGCATTTAAAAGTCTTTGATAGATGCTTTCACCATGGAGAGACTGAAAAATGAGATTATTTAAAAAAGAGGAAAATTGAAACTTCTTAATAAAAGAGAGAAAGAAACTAACCTGTGCTTGCACACATGCACACACACACACACACACACAGAGCAACCATAAGGGACATGGGAAGGCATGGGTATAACAGGTTTTCATGAGAAATGTGAGAGGGTAACGCCAGAGGTCCCCAGGCAGCAGGAGGAAATAGACTGTAAGTGGCAGGAGTGTTTTTTTGTTTGTTTCCTTCCCTACACAAAATTAGAAGAGGCTTCTTTTAATTCTGTGTTGATGACACCTGGTTCTGCCTTGAGCTAACCAATGCATTTTTCCTATGAAAGTATCTTCCTTTAAGCTATGTTGATGAAACTATGTATTTGCTTTGGAATCGGCCTTTCTTCGTAATGGTTCCACCAAAGACTAACTTTTTGTTTTCTCAAACCTTGGGCTGGTGATGGTTCAACAAACTGGTTTTCATGGCAATTGTTTTATGACCAGGGGATGACACACCATGCGTTGTTCTATCTCAGAAATGCATATTGTGGGAGAGGGGCCTGGTGAAGCTCCCTCAGCCTTGAGGAGTCTCTCTTATCTGCTTGATAGCTTTCTAACAGACATAAAACAGCTTGCTAAAAACTAGCAGACTTCCCTGGTGGCTCAGACAGTAAAGCGCCCGCCTACAATGCGGGAGACCCAGGTTTGATCCCAGATTCAGGAAGATCTCCTGGAGATGGAAATGGCAGCCCACTCCAGCATTCTTGCCTGGAAAATCCCATGGATGGAGGAACCTGGCGGGCTACAGTCCATGGGGTCACAAAGAGTCGGACGTGACTGAGCGACTTCACTTTCAAAAGCTAGCAAGGGGGCACTCTTTGTGTCTCCTTCTGATGTCTGTATGTCAGAAGCTTTCCCTATCTCTATTATACTTTAATAAAACTTTGCTATACAAAAGCTCCAAGTAGTCGAGCCTCATCTCTGACCCTGGATCAAAATCCTCTCCTCCGGAGATCATGAATCCCAGTGTAACACATGGCTCACAGCAGCAACCTTTCAAATGTGTCACAAAATCAGAACATGTGGACATATTTAATAGAGCCAACTTTTCCCCCATAAATTAAAAATCACTCAATAAAATAATGTCCCTTACTAAAAGACCCCTTAGAGGTATTAAAGGCATGCTTATGGCATCAATAAAGCACTGGAATGCAAAATTGACAGAAATTGGGCTTTGATACATTATCTACATTCTTCCATCTATACTATATGACAAATTGATCAATTTCAGCATACATATAACAGTTTTGTGCTTTGTAAGACAGAGATGAGATGAGAAAAATGGACCATCATTGCCTCTTTAGTTCTTAAGGTCTTTAAGGGTCTTATTGTATTTGCAACAGTGTTCTGTTTAAAGCTGTGTGTGATATATCCACCCTAGAATTTTAGAAAAATTATTTATATAAATTGTATTAAATGTTAGAAGAGATGCATTAAGATAATTAAATATATTACCTGATCTGATTTAGCTATGTAAATATAATGTGCCTTCAAGTCATTTTACATATGCATAATTAGTCTTGAAACTACAGAGGGCTAATAAATTTTACTTTTAATAATGTTGCACACCATTTATTTTAATTTCATCACCTTGTATGTTGCCAGAGTGAAACCTCATGTTAATACAGCACACGGAACTACTGAAAATTATCCAGACATCTAAGGTTAAAGCTACTCTTAAAGAATGAAACTAGCCTACATCAATATGTTAGTGATAAAGTTAGCAACTTGGCTAAAAAGTGGGAAAGGATCATAGTTTACTCATTTAGCAAACATTAAACACCAAGTCTTTGCTGGCACATTTCCAAGCATATAGCAGAAATGAAGATCCAATATCAACTAAAGGAAACACAATACCCTTTAGGATCTTTTGAGTCATAAAGATTCTATTTGAAATATGATTTCAACTAAAGAAACTCATATTTTAGTATGTATATGAAAGCTACTATATGATAGAGCACCTTATCAAAGTAAGAAGATTTGCACATGATTAATAACAGTCTAGTATTCTAATAAGACCAAACTGGCTGTATGTCCATCAGTGTCCAGTTTAGAAAGTGACTAGGCTCATGAGAATAAGTCTCTAGGCTATATACCAGACTTAACAGTATAAAGGAGATGGATGCACCAGTGCTCATGGCTTGGGGGCAATAGTCACAAGGATAATACAACTTACCTCCAGACTTGCTATGATGTTCTTGTATGAAGCCATATTCTGATTTTACTTCCCATACAGCTTTGCCTAGAGGGAGGGTTGTGAGCCTCATTATCATGGTATATGGTCTATTTTAATACATTGGAATTCTGATTTTGATGCTTTCGTTTCTGTGAGCTTGTTTAATGTAACTTTTCTCCCAAGTGATTAATCCACTATCACACAAATGATGACAAATAAGACTTCTAAATCTACAATGAGAAAAGCCTTGGCTTTTCCAGGCAACGCTATACTACAGGGTTTTAAAAATGCCCAGATTGATTCCAACTCGCTGTACAAAGTCTCTATACATTGTAAACTAAATCCACTTTCACATTCACAATAACCAGAAATAAAAAATTAGAAACACTAGAATATTAGACTATACCTAACACTGGAAAAGACTCTGATGCTGGGAGGCATTGGGGGCAGGAAGAAAAGGGGACAACAGAGGATGAGATGGCCGGATGGCATCACAGACTCAACAGACGTGAGTCTGAGTGAACTCCGGGAGATGGTGATGGACAAGGAGGCCTGGCGTGCTGCGATTCATGGGGTCACAAAGAGTTGGACACGACTGAGCGACTGAACTGAACTGAACTGCACTGAACTTACTCTTTTACTGATAGAGCCCCAAAGAAGTGCAACACCAAAGTATGCTCCAACTACTGTGCGATTGTGCTCATCTCACATGCTAGCCAGCTCTTTGAGGCTGACTTTCCCATCCAGACCCTGATGCTGGGAAAGACTGAAGGCAGGAGGAGAAGTGGGCAACAGAGGATGAGGGTGTTGGATGGTATCATTAACTAAATGGGCATGAGTTTGCGCAAAGACCAAGAGATGGTAAAGGGCAGGGAAGCCTTGCATGCTACAGCCCATGGGGTTCAGAGAGCTGGACATGACTGAGCAACTGAACAACCACAAGCAAAGAAAAAAACAACCTGCATAGTGTGCCAGTAGCAAACAGACAAAAGAGGCAGGAAGTTGCCTGCAGGCTTCGTCACACCATCCAGATCTCACTTGCGTGCTTGTAAGTGGCAGAATTTATTGCATATCTAGGGCTCTGGCTGCACTAGATTCCGGGCAACATGGTCTATAGCTTTCAGACTCCACAGAGGGTAACTATAAGAGAAAAAAAGGCAGAACGCAGTTTGAGCGATGTCGTATGACTCAGTAATTTTTATTAATGTGCCAGAGAATTATTTTTTCCATGTAAGACTTTAAGATTTGTGTGGATGTTTATGGTGGAATTGCCTGTGAAACCATTAAGTTAGAATGTATCTAAGTCCCACCAGTGGAAGAAAAGAAAGCAATATACGCTGGATACGTAATATAGATAACTATGCAACAGAAGGACTTCCTTGATAGCTCAGCTGGTAAAGAATCCGCCTGCAATGCAGGAGACCTGGGTTTGATTTCTGGGTGGGGAAGATCCACTGGAAAAGGGATAGGCTCCCCACTCCAGTATTCTTGGGCTTTCTTGTGGCTCAGCTGGTAAAGAATTCTCCTGCAATGTGGGGACCTGGGTTCAATCCCTGGTTTGGGAAGATCCCCTGGAGAAGAGAGAGGCTACCCACTTCAGTATTCTGGCCTGGAGAATTCCACGGGCTGTAGAGTCCGTGGGCTTGCAAAGAGTCGGACGTGACTGAATGACTTTCACTTTCGTTCACATTCATGCAGTAGTAAGGAGCAACAAATTAGATATAAATACCTAAAGAAAGACAGACATAATATATTGTTGAGATGAAGAAAGGACTTCATGAGATATCTTTCAAAAATAGTATTTATAGAAATCTGAAAAACTAAAAGTTGTATGTACTTTATGATATTCATGATTTAATAACATACTTGCATATATATTAAAGTGTATATTTATCAAATATATTAGTGTCGACCCATGTAGGAATAATACTTATTTTATTTTTATTTTTTAATATAAATTTATTTATTTTAATTGGAGGCTAATTACTTTAAAATATTGTACTGGTTTTGCCATACATCAACATGAATCTGCCACAGGTGTACACGTGTTCCCCATCCTGAACCCCCCTCCCACCTCCCTCCCCATACCATCCTTCTGGGTTATCCCAGTGCACCAGCCCCAAGCATCCTGTATCCTGCATCGAAGCTGGACTGGCGATTCATTTCATATATGATATTATACATGTTTCAATGCCATTCTCCCAAATCATCCCACCTTCTCCCTTTCCCACAGAGTCCAAAAGAGTGTTTTATATATGTATATATGTATACATATATGTATATATATACATATATAAAATACTTATTTTAAAATGTTGATCTGGAAACCATAGAGAGAGGAGATTTTGGTACATATCATTCCTGTCTCCTCCTCTGTGGTAGAGATGTTTCTTAAACTATGCAATCCAAAACCGTCCACCCTCTACCAATGTAGCATCAATGCTCACTACCCCCCACTTTTAATCATATCTAATCTTTCAAGAGAAGGCAGAACTATTTCTAATATCATTCATCTATTCTTAGTAAAACAAAAGGCCACCTTTTCTTTCCCAGAATGCATTGTTATTGATCTCTGAGTTATAAATCATAGTCCCTCTTCATATTTGAACACAAACAGATTAACTTGGTATTAAATAGGAAGGTAATATGGAAAGAAAAAAATGCATTTGATTATTTATAAATACTTGTTAAGCAAGCAAGAAAATATTCATGGCTGTTACAGTACTAGGCTCTGCAGTATGTGATTGTGTTTACATTTATATTTTCCCCTTGTCAGCATCCATGTCCTCATGGTGCTCAGCATCTGTGTTAATCATTATTATTTACCTACTGATGTATCCAGAAGGATCTGAATCAGTAGGCCCTGCCTCGACTGGGTCCTGAAGTGTCTACACAAATATTATCCTACCTGTATGCAGACAGGGCATTCTCTGGGGGTGTCTTTTAATACTTTTCCTATCAAATTAAAATCAACATAAAACCATTGTCTAGCCATGCTATCACTGACTGAACTCTTTATATGATTCTAGTCTCCAAGGAGGTTAACTTGCTGCTGCCCTTAGGGATATTTTGTCATATAAAACGTTCAGCACAGATCTTTACTGATGGCAGTTTTTGCTGTTTTCATTTATTTGTTAAAGTTACTAATAACTGCAGTCAGGGTATCCTTGCTGAGAGTAAGAGCATTCTGATGTGATCATATGTAACATTCAACTTTGCTGAAATGACAACTTAGTCATAAGCCAATGATGGATGGTGGGGGGAGAAATGGATATCTACAAGATGTATTTTTGCTCATCTGCTTATTAAAAGATTTCCCTGAAATGAATTTCTTTTGGTGAATGTTTACATGAGACATGAGTATAATTATACTCTGCTTTTTAAGAGGCCATATACATATGTTTAACTTGGATCTCCAATTTTTCAATTATACTCCTCGAGTCCCTGACCAGTCAGTCAAGCTACTATCAACTACTTACAAATCAACATAGAACCACATCTCTGATCCCTTATCTCAGCAAAATGAATGACCAGCTGCAATGCCTTAATTTCTTTTCACTGGGAATATATTCTTCCCTTACTAAGGAGTTATGCTGCATCAGCTATTATCTCTTGAATGCTGCCAAAGCATAATACTATGTGGAATTACCCAAAAACAACTCCAAGTGTTATCTTTCCAAATCTACTGGACATAGGCAATTGCCCACATGGCCATGGGAGGAGGGTGTGGAAGTGAAAGTGAGTGAGTAAAATGTGTGCCCTGCCTCATGCAAAATACTTGTGTCTCTAGTATTTGTTCTAAAGGCATTTTAGTTACTTCAACATGATATTATATTCCTTTTTGCATGTCCAATTTTACGATTTTGTGAGTCAGACCATGAGAAGAGCATCTCGGGGTGCACAATGCCATGACGTCTATTGGTGAAGGATTGATTCTCTTTGGGGATTGTTATCAAAAAGAGAAGAGTTTTATAGGGAAGAGGGCATAGATTATTCCTAAACTCTAGGAAAGTACATGTTAATTTTCCCGTTGGAGAATCTAGACATCTCATACATCATTTCTATCAGTCACAAACATTTCAAGCACCACTGGATCTGCAAGACCGTATGGCCAAGTGACAGAGAATCCTATGGCAATGTGGACTTCTATTAACTCCATTTCTTTCTTCTCTAATAAGGTTGCTCAGTAAATGAACCAGAGTACACACTCAAATGTGTGGTACAAGTTGCTTCTAGAATCCAAATACTGAGTATCATTTCCTGGTTTTATTTTTAGAGTATAAACTGCAACATATTTGCCTTAAACTGTCATGTAATATGAACATGATGTGGACCACTGGACAGTTTAAAATTTAGTTGATGTGCTAGACCCTTAAACCTTGGGAGATCATGTTGCCTACACTCTGGGACACATAAATAGCAGCAAGATTTCTAAGATATTTTATTTTTCTTGCTCATCAGGTCCATTCAGCATGAGGTCATAAACACAGTGAATCAGAGTCCGCCTTGGAGTAATATGAGGTATTCCAAGTCTTTTGGGGCTTCCCAGGTGAAGTAGTAAAGAATCCAGCAGTAAAGAATCCACCTGCAATGCAGGAGACAGAGGAGATGCAGGTTCAACCTCTGGGTCAGGAAGATCCCCTAGAGAAGAGCACGGCAACCCACTGCAGTATTTCTGCCTGGGAAATCCTATGGACAGAGGAGCCTGGGGGACTACAGTCCATGGGTCACAAAAGAGTCAGACACAACTGAGTGACCAAAAAAAGCAGCACACTGCGAATTAGATTATGATAGATGTAGGGAAGTAACATAACTCTGCCCTAAGATTAAAGAAAAACCGCAGAAAAGATAGCATACTCAAGACTCATAGAAGCATACCAAGTACTATTAGAGGTATTAATTTGCTCCTGTCAAGAAACCACATCTGGGATACAGATGCAATTGGAAGGTGTTTCTGAAAAGCTACTATAATTGTTCAGCATATGTATTTCTTGTGCTCTGACCAAATAGAAGCTTGAGAATGTGAAAGTTAATATCCACCCTTTCATCTTTTAGGTCCTTGCTTGTGATATTACTCTCTGTAGGTCTTCCAGGATGTGGTATTATTTTTGGTGTACTGTTTTGGTAGAAAGAGGGAGTTTTAGAGAATTGAGCTTAGCCTTTTTCATCCCCCTAATCCACACCTCATTTATCATGGAAATAATGTGGGGATTATGAAAGTTGCAGAATTTATTTGTTCATATTGTACATCTAAGAACTGGATAAAAACCACAGAGTAAGTTATGTGACCTACCAGGCACACTATAAAATTGAGCAAGACAGAATCTCAGTTTATCATATCACTGCCAGCAGCCCTTGCTCTTGCTAGTGGGCCACCACAGCACTGGTTCCAGAGAATTCAGTTCAGTCAGTCAGTGCCAAACAGTCTCGGAAAATTTTTGGCTCCTTCTTTTCCCCAAAGAAATTCACTGTGGATAACAGGTTCAGATTCCCTAGAGGAAGACTGGAAGTGTTATTCTGTGTAATTGTGACAGTATTTCAAGGTCACTGCTTAAGTGGTCCCTGTCTTTGTCTATCATGGCAACGTGAGTTAGAATAGGCTCGGGTCTGGGAATTGAGGCACAGGTCCATGACTGTCTCACTCCAGTGTCAAAGAGGCCACTACTAGCTTCAAATCTAATCATAACAGAAAGCCAATTATAGATTTTAATTTCTGAAGGTTGTTTTCCCTTAAATAAATTCTGGTAGCTAGAGATGCATATCAGTCTGCGTTTATTTTAAATACTTCCTACTAATTAGAAATGCTATTTTCATACATGATAATAGGTATTTCATGTCACTGAGAAAGCTGGGAGTGAACATTAGAAAGAAATCTTACATTTGTTAGTGAAAATCTCAATGCTAAGAAGTTTTGACAAAAATAACAGTATACAGAGTAGCAGTCTACAGCAGCAAAGCAGGCAATTCACAAGGGTGCAGCCTGAAGAAGCAGGTATCTTGCATCATCCCGTTAAGCATGGCTGCCACAACTTCTGGAAATTACTGGGTTTTTCTTGGAAGATTTTACGCTCAAGCCCATAAGAGGAGGAAGTGACGGGAAATGTAGCTTCCAGCACTTCTATCACTGTGCGCATGCACGTGTGCTCAGCTGGAGAGTCGTGTCTGACTCTGTGACACTATGTGCTGTAGCCCGCCAAGCTCCTCTGTCCATGGAATTCCATTCTTTGCTGAGCCACCTGGGAAACTCCTCCATAGCTGCGAGAAGCCCTTCAAAGTTGACAGTGCTGATCCTGGGCTATACAATATATATATATATATATATGTATCTTTTCTTACAAATCGTCACCTCTTAAAATCACCAATGGATATTGAATTCCTCCAGAATATGCATTTCAAGAGAAGAAGGACCTTTTATTGACTTACTTTATAAAAGAGTGCCTAATATAGAGTAGTTTGGAGATAGATAGGTAGGTAGGTACATGGACAGAACCATGCACATAAAAATTTATCTGTATAAAACTCTGACCCTTTGAATATATTGCTTTACATGGAGGTTAAATTTATCTTTGTAATACTCTATTGTTTCATTTCTAGATCTAAGCCTTGGCAACATACAAGGTAAATCTAGTTACTTTTCATGATGTCATCCTTTTAAATATTTAAAGACAACCTTCCTGGATCTAGTTCACTGCAGGCTAAATATCCCAGTTTCTTGGAAGCATATCTCACATGATATGACTCCAAATCACCATTCTAATCATTTTTTCCTTTAAATAAGCCAAAGTTTGCCAATATCGCTCTTAAATCCTCATAAATCAGAGTGTCCAGAACTAAATGGGTTAGTTCCAAATTGTTTCAAGAACTAAAGGGATTAGTTCCAAACTGTTTCAAGAAGAGTATTATTATTCACTCTCTCTCTCTCTCTCTCTCTATATATATATATATATATATATATATGTATGTATATCTCCACAGAAAGAGGTTAAACAGCTTAACCTCTTAAAAAACTATGTGAAGTGTACTTGTTTAATACTGAATATACTGTCATGTAAAACCCACATGCATGACAGAAATGTTGCACCTAAGCCACGCAAACCTCTTTCTGCAGATTTGCTTTGAGTTTAATATCTCAAATATATAATAATTAATCCTTATTAAAATATTCACTCCTAAAGCATGACAGTGAGTTTTGAGCCAAACGGTCTTCACAGCCCATTATAGCATTCAGATTGCCTTAGCCACCTAGATTCTTGGTCTTGACAATGAGAGAAGTCAATTATTAGCATTTTTACCATTGATAACCAATGAAACAGTGGCTGACAGTCTGTTCTGAAGAATAACTGTGCAGATTATGGTTCTCTTAACAGTAGAGGAAGCTCAGGGAAAATGAAATTAAAGTCAACAGAAGAGAAAAGGATGTTCAAAGCAAGCAATTAGGCTTTATCAAATGAAGTTATGAAAAGAAAAAGAGAAAAATATATTGTATATTAAATTTACTGATGCTAGAACTAGCAATTATTTCAACTAAACTAATAGTTTGTGACTGTAAAGCACTTTGTTTTGGGAATCTTGTTGTGAAAGAAATTCATAGTCTAAGCTAAGTAGTTTTGTGATAAAATATCCACTTAATGTACAACCATTTGATAAATCTTATATATCTTTTAATAAATAATGGACAGTGTTTCAAACAACATTTATTTTCTATTGTTTTAAAGAATTTTTAAGCACACCTAAATGTACTCGCTATAATAAAAGTTTTCTTTACTATAGCAACGGAAAGCCCAAACTTGAATACCCTCTGAGAATACTGCAATGGACAAGAAAGCATTTGGTGAGTACACTCATCACATGGCAATACACACATGTCTCACATATGGCTGTTTGGTGCAGCATGAAGACAAATAGCCAAGAAAGTTATGAGAAAGAGAACGGCCTGAGTGGAGGGCTGAAAGGAATGTTCAAAGACTACAGGCTGGTGATTTATTGTTTTAATAACACTTGATGATTTGTCAAACCCTTTTAAAGGACACCTCTTTTCTTTTATAGAATATGGCAGGTTGCAACCATAGCAGCTCATGCTTCCAAAATGCACAGAATTCTCACTAATACCCTAGATCTAATGGCAGTTTTCCAGAGAAAGACTTTTACTTTCTATGGCCTATTTATATCCTGATGATCATATCTCAACAGAATAACTGACTTATAAATACCACTGTTAGTTATCACATAAACTTCTCAAAGTTTGTATAATAACTGACTGAAATAAAGCCTTCCTAGAAGCAGCAAATATAATTGCAAAGACTTTGCATCCTAAGAGATGAACCAGTTGTATTAAAAATAGCATTCTTCTATAATTCGCACTCTTATTACATGTCCTATTGCATGTTTTTATGCTGTATATTTTATGCAGTATTTTTCAAATAAATCATCATATTCCCTTCTATAAAGTACTGTTAAAAAGTAAAATCTCTATTATTTAAATGTTTTGGATTATTGTCCTGTCTTATTGTTTCTGTTTTTCTCATTATGTCACTAATACAAGAGAAGCACAATAAATATTTTATTTTAATGTTGCAGAAATGAAAAAAGTGCTACTAAGGAAAGTTGGTGAAGAATCCACCTGCAGTCCAGGAGACTCTGGTTTGATTCCCGGGTCAGGCAGATTCCCTGGAGAAGGGATAGACGACCCGCGCCAGCATTCTTGTGCTTCCCTTGTGGCTCAGCTGGTAAAGAATCTGCCTGCAAGGCAGAAGACCTGGAGTTCAGTCCCTGGGTTGGAAGGTCTCCTAGAGAAGGGAAAGGCTCCACTACAGTATTCTGGCCTGGAGAATTCTATGGACAGTCCATGGGGTCTCAAAGAGTCTGACAGGACTGAGCAACTTTCACTTTCAAGGAAAGTTTGAATGATGCATTATAATTTTCTGCATTAATGTGTTGTAACTGCAAATTTTATATCTAAATATGTCAAAACATAAATAAAAGATGATGCACTACTGCATATCAGTTCAGTTCAGTTCAGTCGCTCAGTTGTGTCCGACTCTCTGCGACCCCATGAACCGCAGCACGCACACCTCCCTGTTCATCACCATCTCCCAGAGTTCACTCAGACTCACGTCCATCAAGTCCGTGATGCCATCATATTCCATAATTATTTATTAAGATAAAATTAATATACTTTTGGAAAACTTGGGGCTTCCCTGGTGGTACAGATGGTAAAGATTCTGCCTGTAGTACAGAAGACTCAGTTTCAGTCCTTGGGTCTGGAAGATCCCCTGGAGAAGGGAATGGCAACCCACTCCAGTATTCTTGCCTGGAGAATTCCATGGACAGAGGAGCTACAGTCCATGGAGTCCTAAAAGTTGGACATGACAGTAACTAACACTTTCACTTTTACTTTTTAGCCTGTCTGGGTACTATCAGAGCATAGCTGAGCTGAAAGGAAGGAAATAACCAGCTCTAGCTGGCTCTGGCTCTAGCTCTGCTGGTGAGAGATGGGAAATACCTAACTGCAGCTCATTCTAGCCGTCCTGTTCCACCTAAAAGGGAGGAAAAAAATCGTGAAAATCTTGTGAAGTTCACAAGCCAGAGGCATACCTAATTTTCAGACTATAGAACCTTTCCCCTTGCCCACACCTCACTTGTCATATTTTTAAGGACTATTTACAACAGTAGTTTTTACCCAGTACATCGTGTCTAGTTTCAAGAAAAATTTACAAGGCATAGCAAGAGACAAAAGTACAATTTAAAGACACAGAGCAAGCGTCAGAACTAGACGGGGCAAAGATGTTAGCACTATCAGACTGAGAATGTAAACAGCCTCTAAGAGTGTGCTAAAAGCTCTGCTGGTCAAACTAGAGAACACTCAAGGACAGATGGGCAAGGTAAGCAGGGGAGACGAAAATCCTGAGAACCATAAATAAATGCTAGAGATCAAAGTCACAGTAATAGAAATTAAGAATGCCTTTAATAATCCTTTATTTAGTAGACTGGTCAGAGCAAAGACTCTCTGAGCTAGAGGATACATTAATATAATATCTACAAACTAGAATGGGCCTCCCTGGTGGTTCAGATGGTAAATAGTAGTAGTGTTAATTGCTCAGTTGTGTCCAACTCTTTACAACCCCGTGGACTGAAATCCACCAGGCTCCTCTGCTCATGGAATTCTCCAGGCAAGAAGACTGGAGTGGATTGCCATTCCCTTCTCCAGAGATGGTAAACAATCTGCCTACAATGTGGCAGAACTGAGTACCAATGCTGGAAAGCAAAAAATAAAAAGACTCAAAGAAACAGAATATCTAGAAACTATGGGATGGAAGATGCAAAATACCTGTAATGGGAACACCAGAAGAAGAGGAAAAAGGGAAACAGGTCCAAGGGATGGGGAGGGAGGTGGGAGGGGGCTCAGGGTGGGGAATGCATGTACACCCATGGCGGAGTCATGTCAATGCATGGCAAAACCAACACAATATTGTAAAGTAATTAGCCTCCAAGTAAAATAAATACATTTATACTAAAAAGAAATATTTGAAATATTAATAACTCAGAGCTTTCCCAAATTAATGTCAGACACCAAACCACAAATTCAGTAAGCTCAGAGAATGTCAAGAAGGATAAATGCCAGAACAACTACACCTGGAGAAATTATTTTCAAACTGCAGAAAAATCAAATGTTAAAAAAAGAAAAATTCTGACAAAAAGCTAGAGCGGGGGAAATCGTTTACCAATGAACAAAGATGAAAATCACATGAGACTTCTCAGAAACCATGTAAGAGAGAAGAAAATGGAGTGAAATCCAAACGGTTAGGGGAAAAACAACAACAACAAGATACCAACCTAGGGTTTTGTACCCTGAAATATTTTTCTTCAAAACTGGAAGCAAAATAAAGATATTCTCAGATGAGCAAAAACTGAGGGTCTCTGTTTCCCATCAACCTGCCCAGCAACAAGTATTAAAAGAACGGATAACCAACAAGGGCCTGCTGTACAGCCTAGGGAACTTGGCTCAATATTATGTAACTATCTAATTGGGAAAATAATTTTAAAAGAATAGATATATATATATATATAACTGAATCACTTTGCTATACAACTGAAAGTCACACAACATTGTTAACCAGCTATGCAGTCATTTAGTCCCTAAGTCATGTCTGACTCTTGTGACCCCATGAATTATAGCCCACCAGGATCCTCTGTCTACGGGATTTCCTCGGCTATAATACTGAAGTAGGTTGCCCTTCCATTCTCCAGGGGATCTTCCTGACCCAGGGATCGAATCTGAGTTTCCCGCATTGCAGGTGATTTTTTTTTAAACCACTGAGCCACTTGAGAAGCCCTAACCAACTACACTTCAGTATAAAATAAAAAGCTAAAAAATGAAAAATGTCTTAGAGAAAGGATATAATATAGGTCATAAATGTAGATCTACATAAAGAAAGGAAAATTTTGAAAAAAAATAATGAAGGTAAAAATAATTACTTTTAACTATTTGAGGCAAAGCTAAAATAGAATTACAAAGAGAAACAGATGAATATGCCTTTGTAGTTGGAGACATCCATATCTTTGTATCAGAAATGAACAGATCCAGTAGACACAAAATCATCAAGGACTTAATGAACTCAACACCGCTAATAAAACTGGATATAGTGAACTGGATATTTATAAACCACTTAATCCCAACAGCAAGATACACACTCTTTTCAAATACCTGTGGAACATTCACAAAGATAGACCTCATTCATGAAACATACCCTAACAAATTAAAGAGAATGGTAATACAATCTCTGCTCTCAGAACACAATGGGATTAAATAAGAAATCAATGAAAGAAAAGTAACTATAAAATCCCAGAAAACAGATTAAGCTAAACACTTCTAACACATGGATGGGTCAAAGTACAAATCTAAAGAGAAGTATAAGAGTGTTTTGATAAATGAAACTAATTTGTCAAAATTTTGGGGTGCAGTGAAACTAACGGGGCTGCCCAGGCCGCTCAGCACAGTGGGAAAGCATTGCCGACCAACGCAGAAGCCACAGGAGCTGTGGGTATGATCCCTGGGGCACGAAGATCCCCTGGAGGAGGAATGGCAACCCACTCCAGTGTTCTTGCCTGGAGAACCTCATGGACAGAGGAGCCTGGTGAGCTACAGTCCATAGGGTTGCAAAGAGTCGGACATGCCTGAAGCAGCTTAGCACAGCATGAGCATGCCTCAGTTTCAGTGAAACCAAAAAGAGGCTAATTATTGCATTGAATTCATATTAGAAAATAAGACATATAGATACACATATATATCTAAAATCAATCATCTAAGTTTCCACCTTAGGACACTAATAAAAGAAAATAAGTTTTGTTTCTAAACAGGTAAATAAGTAAATGGAGCTTACTATAATCCTGAATTCCTAACCTTTTAAAGCTCAAAAAAGTGTTATATGTGTAATGTATAGAATGCATACATTCATAGAGCATTCATGTGTGTGTGTATATGTTCAGTTCAGCTCAGTTGCTCAGTCATGTCCAACTCTTTGCGACCCCATGGGCTGCAGCGTGCCAGGCCTCCGTGTTCATCACCAATTCCCAGAGTTTATTCAAACTCATGTCCATTGAGTCGGTGATGCCATCCAACCATCTCATCCTCTGTCGTCCCCTTCTCCTCCCACCTTCAATCTTTCCCAGCATCAGGGTCTTTTCTAATGAGTCAGTACTTCACATCAGGTGGCCAAAGTATTGGAGTTTCAGCTTCAGCATCAGTCCTTTCAATAAATATTCAGGGTTGATCTCCTTCAGAATGGACTGGTTGGATCTCCTTGCAGTCCAAGGGTCTCTCAAGCATCTGAATATATGTAATTGATTATAGAATACATAACTGTAATGTTTTTATATAATAAATATCAAAAGGTAATAATCAAATGATAAAAGAAAATTATAAAAGGTGATAAGTTTTAGAAACATATTTGTTAAAGAACTATGAGCCATCTGAATTCCATTTCGTTTATGAGGGAGAAGATGAAGTAAACATAAGGGAAAGTAACACAGTGAATTCTTCTTTTGTCAAAAAACGTAGGGAGATGCAAATTCATTTTTAGGATTAGAAATGTATATTCAAATCTGTCTCTAGTAAGCTTATTTTAGTTCTTTTTGTTTGTATTATTGATGTAATAAATGAAAAATTAGTCATTTTGGAAGAATACTAATTATTAATTCAAAGTCTCCCAATATTTAATTACATTGATTTATGTATTCCTTTTTTGGCTTAGATTAGTCTCATCTTTGCCATGATTTTTATAACATAATTAAATGAAGCATGTGATAAACTAATTTTTATCAGTAATTTATCTATAATGAGTCAACTAGGTTAGCTATGCATGAGTTATAGATAAGGTTTTAATTCATGCACTGACTATTCTCTGCTGAGTACACACCATAAAACCATAGTTTACATCGTCAAGCACTATTTATGATTTGTTTCTGATCATATACTTGCAGCAATGTTAAAAATATAGAACCTATTTCTCCTCATTAGGAGAGTTTTGAGGCTTTACTCTGCAAGGTAAAGGAAACACAGAATTGTCTCGAGTAGTTCTGCAATCTACCTTGTAGTGTTTTTGATATTTATTTTGCTTATAAAATAGAATTTTTGGCTAAATTAATGCTTCATATTTACATCATCTGGCTAATTGTATGTCATGTGCACCTTATCTTTTCAAGGTTTTCCATATTTCTAAGAAAGTATAAACAGCTAAGAATAGCAGTGGTAATCATCCTATATCACTTTCTTATTATAAGGCAGATTCTATCTATATGATACATATGGAAACGAGCAGCAGCTTAAGCTTGCAAACCAGTAATTTACAAGACTGCAAATGAAGTTTCCAAGTGATTGTGAAATCCAATGTATTGTGAATGGCGAATATATCCTATTTAGCCAACATATTATTTGATAAAGCAACAATTGTAAGCATTTAAATTAGGGTAATGTGAATTCATAGCTTTAAAAAATGGTCAGATTTGCCAGGACTGAGACCTCATTCTTGCAAAGGACTGCAGAATATCTGTCTATTTAGATGTTTCCACACAATTTGTTTTCATCATTGTGCAGGCATCCTGGTCCTCATGGACGTTTGTAACTGTTAAACCGGGACAAGAATCTGGATTTTCTGAATACAATATCATCACTCTTATCATCACAACAGGCTGCCTCATGTGATGCAGACTGGCCATGCTTTTGGAAAAGCTAGGAAGCCCACAAGAAGAAGAATGCTCCATCTCCAAAGGAGCTCTTGTCATCATTTGCCATTAGAAATATTCTTTTTCCTTCCACTTATTCATATACCCCCCCCTCTTTTTTTTTTTTTTGTACTCAAATAAGGCATTTAGTTATACTTTTGAAATGTTGTATACAAATGTTTTGGCTAGTTCTATCGAAAGGTATTTGAACATGGAAAATTACCAATTTGCCAGGGTATGTAAAGACAGGATAGAAGACTGCAGGCATTGCCTTCACCATTGACTTCAAGAACCATGCACTAGAACTTGACCTTAAGGGAGCTGCTTGTGGTCTTGATTTTCATTTCTCTGATAATGAGTGATGTTGAACATCTTTTCATGTGTTTTTTAGCCATCCGTATGTCTTCTTTGGAGAAACACCTATTTAGTTCTTTGGCCCATTTTTTTATTGGATCATTTATTTTTCTGGAGTTGCACCGGTCAGAATGGCTGTGATCCAAAAGTCTACAAGCAATAAATGCTGGAGAGGATGTGGAGAAAAGGGAACCCTCTTACACTGTTGGTGGGAATGCAAACTAGTACAGCCACTATGGAAAACAGTGTGGAGATTCCTTAAAAATTGCAAATAGAACTGCCTTATGGCCCAGCAATCCCACTGCTGGGCATACACACTGAGGAAACCAGAATTGAAAGAGACACATGTACCCCAATGTTCATTGCAGCACTGTTTATAATTGCCAGGACATGGAACCAACCTAGATGTCCATCAGCAGATGATTGGATAAGAAAGCTGTGGTACATATACACAATGGAGTACTACTCAGCCCTTAAAAAGAATAAATTTGACTCAGTTCTAATGAGAGGGATGAAATTGGAACCCATTATACAGAGTGAAGTAAGCCAGAAAGAAAAACACCAATACAGTATACTGACACATATATATGGAATTTAGAAGATAGTAATGATGACCCTATATGTGAGACAACAAAAGAGACACAGAGGTATAGAATGGACTTTTGGACTCTGAGGGAGAGGGAAAGGGTGGGATGATTTGGGAGAATGGCATTGAAACATGTATACTTTCTTGTAAGAAATGAAGCGCCAATCTATGTTCAATGTAGGATGCAGGATGCATGGGGCTGATGCACAGGATGATTCAGGTAGAGGATGTGGGGTGGGAGGTGGGAGGGGGCTTCGGCATTGGGAGATTGTGTTCACCTATGGCTGATTCATGTCAATGTATGGCAAAATAAATACAGTATTGTAATTAAAAAAATAAATAAAATGTATCAAAAAAAGGGGGAGCTGCTTGATCTAAAATAATTAGAAATGGAAGAATCAGGAATTTGGTGATCCAGCTGTTAGTTTCCAAACCACATTGCCCCTGCTGTAACTGGGGGCCAGGAAACTACCTCCCAAATTGCTGAGTCCAGTAACACTCTACTTCAGCTACCCTCCTTACCATCAAAAAGAATATCCCATGGTCAGTATTATTGACCTGTAATATTGACCAGTATCCCATGGTCAAAATTATAGGTCAGCAATCTCTAAATTTCACACTATAGATGCCCAATATGATCTGGCTCAAGCAAAACAACATTAAGTGTGCAACCTAGCTTCAAACATAAAAAGTGAGCATATGGAAACTTTTATTTTGAAAACATTCTTTTCATCAGAAACCTGCCTCCTTTTATATCTAAGTTATATTTTCCTCTACTTTGCTTTTATTCTCAGAGAGCTTTTGGTAATTGATCAAATAGTCTCTAGAAGCTCTAGCTTGAAAAGCCCATGGGGAAAAGATTTTCTTTCAAAATATATAGTAAACAAAATAATTTTAGTCATAGTCACTAGTCATAGTCCCCAAAAGAGTCTGAAATGCAGTACTGGGGTGCAATCTCAAAAATGACACAATGATCTCTGTTCGTTTCCAAGGCAAGTCATTCAATATCACAATAATTCAAGTATATGCCCCAACCAGTAATGCTGAAGAAGCTGAAGTTGAACGTTTCTATAAAGACTTACAAGATCTTCTAGAACTAACACCCCAAAAGATGACCTTTTCATTACAGGGCTTGGAATACAAGAGTAGGAGATCAAGAGATACCTAGACTAACAGGCAAATTTGGCCTTGGAGTACAGAATGAAGCAGGTCATTGGCTAACAGAGTTTTGCCCAAGAGAATGCCCTAGTCCTAGCAAACACCTTAGTCCAACGATACAGGACTCTACACATGGATGTCACCAGATGGTCAACACCAAAATCAGATTGATTAAATTCTTTGCAGCCAAAGATGGAGAAGCTCTACACAGTCAGCAAAAACAAGATGGGGAGATGACTGTGGCTCAGATCATGAATGTGAAGAGTCGACTCATTGGAAAAGACTCTGATGCTGGGAGGGATTGGGGGCAGGAGGAGAAGGGGACGACTGAGGATGAGATGTCTGGATGGCATCACGGACTCGATGGACGTGAGTCTGAGTGAACTCCGGGAGATGGTAATGGACAGGGAGGCCTGATGTGCTGAGATTTATGGGGTTGCTGAGTCGAACATGACTGAGTGACTGAACTGAACTGAACTAAACTGAACTGAATTGAAGGAAAACCACTAGACCATTCAGGTATGACCTAAACCAAATCCCTTACAATTATAAATTGAAAGTGACAAATAGATTCAAGGGATTAGATCTAATAGACAGAGTTTCTGAAGAACTATGGACAGAAGTTTGTGACATTGTACTGAGGCAGTGATCAAGACCATCTCCAAGAAAAATAAATGCAAATAGTCAAAATGGTTGTTGGAGGAGGCCTTACAAATAGCTGTGAAAGGAAGAGATGCTAAAGGCAAAGGAGAAAAGGAAAGATATACCCATTTGTATGCAGAGTTCCAAAGAATAGCAAGGAGAGATAAGAAAGCCTTCCTCAGTGATCAACGCAAAGAATTAGAGGAAAACAATAGAATGGGACATATTAGAGATATCTTCAAGAAAATTAGAGATCCCAAGGGAATATTTCATGCAAAGATGGGCAGAATGAAGGACAGAAATGATATGGACCTAACAGAAGCAGAAGATATTAAGAAGAGGTGACAAGAATACACAGAACTATTTTAAAAAAATCTTCATGACCCAGATAACCACAGTTGTGTGATCATTCACCTAGAGCCAGATATACTGGAATGCGGTCAAGTGGGCGTTAGGAAGCATCACTACGAACAAAGCTAGTAGAGGTGATGGAATTCCAGTTGAGCTCTTTCAAATCCTAAAAGATGATGCTGTGAATGAGCTACACTCAAAATCCAGCAAATTTGGAAAGTTCAGTAGTGTAGTGGTCATGGGACTGGAAAAGGTTGGTTTGCATTCCAATTGCAAAGAAAGGCAATGTCAAAAATGTTTAAACTACTGCACAACTGCACTCATCTCACACACCAGCAAAGTAATTCTCAAAATTCTCTAAGTCAGACTTCAACAGTATGTGAAGTGTGAATTTCCAGATGTTCATGCTGGATTTAGAAAAGGCAGAGGAACCAGAGATCAAGTTGCCAACATCCTTGGATCATCAAAAATGTAAGAGAGTTCCAGAAAAACACCTACTTCTGTTTTATTGACTAAGTCAAAGTTGTTGACTGTGTAGATCACAAAATACTGTGGAAAATTCTTCAAGAGATGAGAAAACCAGACCACCTTACTTCCCTCCTGAGAAATCTGTATGCGGGCCAAAAAGCAATAGTTATGATTGGACATGAAACAACAGACTGGTTCCAAATTGAGAAAGAAGTACGTCAAAGATGTATATTTGTCATCCTGCTCATTTAACTTATACGCAGAGTACATCATGTGAAGTGCTGGGCTAGATGAAGCACAAGCTGGATCAAGATTGCCAGGAGAAATATCAATAGCCTCACATATGCAGATGATGCCACACTTATAGCAGAATTTTACATAGATGTAGATTCAGGCAGCAATATAAGATTGTTTTAAATTTAGTTTTCAGTTCAGTTCAGTTCAGTTCAGTCGCTCAGTCGTGTCCGACTCTTTGCGACCCCGTGAATCACAGCACGCAAAGACTCCTTGTCCATCACCAACTCCCGGAGTTCACTCAGACTCACATTCATCGAGTCAGTGATGCCATCCAGCCATCTCATCCTCAGTCGTCCCCTTCTTCTCCTGCCCCCAAACCTTCCTGGCATCAAAGTCTTTTCCAATGAGTCAACTCTTCGCATCAGGTAGCCAAAGTATTGCAGTTTCAGCTTTAGCATCATTTCTTCCAAAGAAATCCCAGGGCTGATCTCCTTCATAATGGACTGGCTGGATCTCCTTGCAGTCCAAGGGACTCTCAAGAGTCTTCTCCAACACCACAGTTCAAAAGCATCAATTCTTTGGCACTCAGCCTTCTTCACAGTCCAACTCTCACATCCATACATGACCACTGGAAAAACCATAGCCTTGACTAGATGGACCTTAGTTGGCAAAGTAATGTCTCTGCTTTTGAATGTGCTATCTAGGTTGGTCATAACATTTCTTCCAAGGGGTAAGCGTCTTTTAATTTCATGGCTGCAGTCACCATTTGCAGTGATTTTGGAGCCCCCAAAAAATAAAGTCTGACACTGTTTCCACTGTTTCCCCATCTATTTCCCATGGAGTGATGTGACCAGATGCCATGATCTTCATTTTTTGAATGTTGAGCTTTAAGTCAACTTTTTCACTCTCCTCTTTCACTTTCATCAAGAGGCTTTTAGTTCCTCTTCACTTTCTGCCATAAGGGTGGTGTCATCTGCATATCTGAGGTTAATTATATTTCTATATTATTTATGTATTTATTTTTATTCCTTAAAAATGATCACATGTACGAGCAATTTCAGGGAGCTGAATACTGATTTAACATGGTAAAAATAAATCTCAAGGCATTATTGCCTCTACTATATTGGATAAGAAAGTTGAACATATGCCTTTGTAATAAAAGAATTCAAAACATTTTGCACCATTTGAGTCTAAGTCACAAATACATTATACCAATTGCCACTTTCCCAAGAACTTAATAATTCCCTATTAAGTTATGTTTTCCTCTTTCTCAAATGCTGGTCAGTTTCTCATGGAATTCTCAAATAATTGTGGAGGCTTCTCATGTTAACATGGAGAGGACCATCTGGCTTTGAATTCCACCTTCAAGCCAATAATTTGGGGGGCCCACTCATGATTGATTTCCCTTCACCCGTTCTTTGGGATGGCTGATCTCATCCTGCATGGCTCTTCCCTTCACTCCCCTCTACAGTTCACCCCAAGCTTCCAGGCCCTTCCATGGCAAGCCAGGTGTGGGTTTCGCCTTCAAGGATCTCTAGAGGAGTTGGTATTAGCTCATTCGTCTTCCTTGGAGGGAAGTCCCCTCCCCCACACCCATGTGAAATTATAAAAAACATAAATTGAAGAAAGAACTGCTAATATTGAATCTAAGTCGATAAAAAGCTCAGTGCTCCAGAAAATCATTTTTGTCCACTTAAAAAAAAAAATCCTCTGTTGCATTATCTTCAGTATATAACCTTTCTATAGAACTGCCAGATTATTCTTCAATTGATTGAGTTCCTTAATGATAAATATAGGACTTTCCTGGAGTTTAGCCTACAGTTATACAAATATATTTTTATCATCTACTGTATTCTGAGCAAACAACATTTAGCTACCCTTCAGGCATTTTCAAGGCTCATTTTTCAAACCTATTATAATACTAGTGTGTAAAGAATCTAAATCTGAAGGTTCAATACACCTGTTATTGAAAACCTAATTCACATATCTACCTATAATTTGTTGGCATGATGAAACAAATGACTAGTCAATGAAATCTGCAGAAAAGAATTGATATAAATAGTGTCTTTTGCTCAATAATCATTTCAGAAGTCAATTTCTGTCTAAAGACATCTCCACAATTTGAGTTAGAGAAACCACGACACAATAACTTGAGTCCTGACACTTATACAGCAACACGTTTGTGAAAAGTTTGATGATTCACAATAATTTGCATCAGCTATAAAGGGATAGTTTTTAAAGGTTTGCAATTAAACATATCCACACGGGTGTATTTATGGACATTTCTCTCTCTTAGGAAACCAAGCTTGCTTTTGAGATTGTGATCCTTGTGCTCTGTCATTGATGTTTTAGATTTGTAAACTCAAATCTGGTAATATTTTGATGGCGACTAGTCATAGCTATAGCAGCCACTCAAAGATGCAGTTGCCCTAGAAAGACTTTCTGAATCTGAACCTAACTTTGAATTGAAATAGCAGAGAAGTGGACCTAGAATTATTTCCTAAGATGGCAGAAATGTTACCCTTAGCAACCAGGGGATCCCAAGAAAGACAACTTGAAAGTCATGCAGTTCTGACTCTCAGGGCATGTGTGATATTGGGTGACCGTGATGCTGTCCTTAACACAAGGTTTGCGGCAGTGACTAGGCTTTTCCTCTGGTATTCGTTCCCACGTAACTGTTCTTAGCGTACACTTGCAAGCTAATAGAATATGCTTTCCGACACTGAGACGTTGCTCTCCTCCTGCCATCGCTACTAGCTTCTGGAATCTTTCTCCCCAAAGCTGAAAGAAACTCACCTAGCTTGAACTATACCTTCTTAGGGCTGTTATTAATGACTAGAGACCGTGGGGTCTCTACTTCCAAAACACAAAGCTTCTAAACTGCAAGCTACCTTAACGGTGAATGTGCCTTCAATTTCAAAATCGATATATGTTCAAAAATGTGCCATAGCTCAGTCATCTGTCAGCAGAATTACGAGTAGCCAAAGATATGACTTTTATTTCTCACACATATCAAGCACAGACTCTTTCTCACAAGGTAAAATTACTGAATTTATGGAATGTTCCCATGTCCTCATTGCATAATTCAAGAAACTGATTGAAAGAAGGGAGTTTCAGACAAGGCTGAAAGAAAGCTCCAAGACTTGGAAAGCTATTTGTGATTATATTCAAAGAGATCATAAGTTGATATAATGTAAAAATATACTTCATTCTGTGTCTTAAAAATAGAAAATACTCTGTGAATGATAGTTTTGTTATATTATTACTTATACACATTATTAAGCTCTCATACCCTAAAATGACTCCAAACAATGTTTGAACCTATATTTCATTGTTTCATTTGCATAGTAAGTTACCAATTAAAAATTAGCCTTTATGAGATTATCCACTTGAATTCTTATGGTCTTGAAAATGTTACTTGTAAATTATAAAACTAATAAAATTTTTATGTTCAAAATGAAGCAGATGACACTTTGGTGAAAATAATTTTTAAACACCTGAAAAACAGATTGATTCTCAAAGTAAATTATCTTCTGTAATTACGTAAGTAAGCAAATGTTTTAGGTCCCTAACCTTGTATTATATCATTAAATGTCCATATTCCACATAATTTCATTCTATTATTTAATTCCTCTTTGAGTATATATGTGTTTAATCATGTGAAACAAAATACTTTCTGGCAATTTTACTACCTCTTTTTCTCAACAACTTCTCTGATGGGGAAGAACGTTCAGGAACATAATCAAAATGAACCACGTTAAGGAAAATCACTGTCACTTCTTTCAACTGATAAATGTCATCTCCTTTGACTCAGATTCCAGATTCCAAGGAGAGCCCTTTTCTCTCACTCTGGAGGCAAGTGACTATAAAAGTTCTCTAATTCCCCTAACCCTTCTTGCAATAACTCCGACATACATCAGTGGTACCAAACTTGATCATGTGCAGAAAGCCAATATCCTGGCACAGGGCTGTGGTGAAGGAAAGTGTAAAGTGTATTTTAAGACCAAGCAAGGGAATACAGGCAGCACGTATGGGTGTGAGAGTTAGACATTGAAGAAGGCTGAGCGCCGAAGAATTGATGCTTTTGAACTGTGGTGTTGGAGAAGACTCTTGAGAGTCCCTTGGACTGCAAGGAGATCCAAGCAGTCCATTCTGAAGGAGATCAACCCTGGGATTACTTTGGAAGCAATGATCCTAAAGCTGAAACTCCAGTACTTTGGCCACCTCATGCGAAGAACTGACTCATTGGAAAAGACTCTGATGCTGGGAGGGATTGGGGGCAGGAGGAGAAGGGGACGACAGAGGATGAGATGGCTGGATGGCATCACTGACTCGATGGATGTGAGTCTGAGTGAACTCCGGGAGTTGGTGATGGACAGGGAGGCTTGGCATGCTTCGATTCATGGGGTCGCACAGAGTAGGACACGACTGAGCAACTGAACTGAACTGAACTGAGAGATATAGAACCCTTTACAATTTGTAATGAAAATAAAAATATTGAGTATATGTTATGTAAAAGAACTCACCTGTGGCTGATTCATGTCAATGTATGGCAAAACAAATACAGTATTGTAATTTTATAAATAAATAAATAAATAAATAAGAATTCATAGACACTTTTTGTAAAATTTTGTCAGGATGGAGGCTAAGTCAATTATAGCTTAGTGAAATGTATAAAAATTGTGGTAACTACATTTTATACACTACTTAATGTATTCCAGGCACACTATAAATCATTTAAACTGTATCATATTGTTTGACCATGATTTAGACAATGTTAGCTATCATATAGCATTATTTATATCTTCTAGATTAAACAAACTAAGAACTTACAAAATTTAAATTAAAAAATTCCTCAAGATCAAATACATGGATATGATAATTAAAAATTAAAACAGCAGGTATCAGTGGCATTCCAGTTTCAGGTTTCAACTATGATCCCACACTAGTTTAAAAGATTATGGCTAAATATGTGTTATTAAAAACTATTTATAAGTAATCATTGATTTTTTTCTTTTTTTAGAAACTATTCCTAAAGGTCCTGCAATATAGTAACGTGCAGAGTGGTTACACTACCAACATGCACACTCTTAATTTGTGAATTCATTGACTTGTCAGGTTTATCTTTTCTCAGAGCAGTTCAATCTTTTATTGTCAAACTTTCTAACAAGATCAAACTCATGAAAGCAACACGACAGTTCTGACAGGCGTCTGTTTACTTTTCAGCTTGTTTCCTTGTTCTGATTCATTGGTCTGAAGAATTCTGGACTGAAGAAGCAAAGGGGGCAAATGTGAACAGCACACTAAACTCTCCATCTCATCGGAACCCTTTTTATTTTATACTTTTAGTGTCATTTTCAGGATATAAATTAACCTAGTCCAGAGGTATTGCCTTTTAAGGATCACAGTGGGGGAGAGTGATTGTGACTAAACGTTGAATACACCCAAGAGTACACAACCAATCAATGAGTTATCATCTTTGCACATTAATATCTCATTCATTAAGCCAAAGAAGTAGAGACACACACACACACAAGAGCTGGGGGAGGAGAGACAGCAGTGCAGACTATAAAAATTATGTACAAATAAAAATAATAAGTTTTATAAATTAGGAGTTTCTGAGAAGTAGCTTCATCTTTTCTAACATCACTGTTTTATATATTCCCAACAGAGTAGTACCTTTTGATTAAATGGATTAAAATAATTGAATTTAATGGTAAATATCTTTCATTCAATTCTTAAAGCGAAATATAACATCAATAGTGATTTGTATCATGAAATCTTATATAAAGAACATTAGCAAGATGTCTCAGATTTAGAGCCCACCCACCATCACCTGCATTTTTTCAATAGGGTCTGTGTCATTAAAGCTGATACTTAGAAAGAGTGATAACAGTTGCTTTTACCCTACTATATTTAAAGATATTAAAAATTTTCCAGTTTTAACCTGGAAAAAATTTTAAGCATAAAAGTGAGGTCCTATGAGATGAGATGATTTGCTTAAGTTCACTGGGGCAATGCATCTTCTTAAAAATCAATTCTTCGGCCTCCTATGTTAGCCTTCCTCAAATGGTAACCCATAAATACTGTCATGCCAAATACTCTAAGAAGAAAGGGTTTCATGGAAATATAAATAAGGGCAAGTATTTCAATTCATAGCTTTCATTTGAAATTCCCAAACCCTGTTTGTCTGTATATTATATGTGTGTGTGTACTGTCTATCAGTTTAGTTCAGTTCAGTTCAGTCGCTCAGTCATGTCCAACTCTTTGTGACCCCATGAATTGCAGCATGCCAGGCCTCCTGTCCATCATCAGCTCCCAGAGTCCACCCAAACCCATGTCCATTGTGTAGTGATGCCATCCAACTATCTCATCCTCTGTCATCCCCATCTCCTCCTGCCCCCAATCCTTCCCAGCATCATGGTCTTTTCAAATGAGTCAGCTCTCTGCATCAGGTGGTCAAAGTATTGGAGTTTCAGCTTCAACATCAGTCCTTCCAGTGAACACCCAGGACTGGTCTCCTTTAGGATGGACTGGTTGGATCTCCTTGTAGTCCAAGGGACTCTCAAGTGTGTGTGTGTATATATATACACACACACACATATGTCCATATAAACTATCTAGATGATATATATATCATATAGTATATTGATATAAATCAATATATATCATAAAATATATATCAATATATGTCATATTATATATTATCTATATTTATATATATATATTAACTATCTATATGTGTGTGTATATATATATACATACACACACTATCTAGATGAACTATTTTAAGTGCTAGATATTCCCAGAGGACAAATATCCAAAATATGAAAACATAACAATAAAAGTCTCCCTTATACTTTAACCTCTCTCTCTGTTCAGTTACTGACTTTCCTGTGTTAAAACACAGATACTACTGTTGTTTGTATCTTCAAATGTATGAGAGTATCTTCATAGTGTCTCCTAAATTTAAAATTTTCTAATCCTGTTATTTTTTCAAAAAGAAATATATCTCAGCAATCTTTCAATGTGCGTTCCTTATTGGTTTTAAATTTAAGAAACTTAAATTTAGGTATTCTCCCAAAGTGCCTATTTATAAAGCAAGCAAGCACAGATCATTTTATAATAACCCTTTTAGACATTTGGTGGCACACAAATTCAGAGGTGCACTTTTTCTTTTTCACTGAACAATACATACGATAGATTATTCCATACCAGTACACAGACAGCTTCCTTATCATTTTATGTTATGTTTTCTATCATGGGAGTGGTGGACAGTTGTGTTCTTTATAATCTTTTGTTAACAGACCATGAACCATAAATAACTGTACACTTCACCATTTGGTATATGTGTGCATATGTCTAGAAGTAGAATGCCTGAGTTAAATGTATACGCATCTGTGATTAAAAGTTGTACTAAAAATGTATAAGAGTATCTTCATCATGTCTCCTAAATTTAAAATTTTCTAATCCTGTTATTTTTTAAAAGAAACACATCTCAGCATTCTTTCAATGTGCTTTCCTTATTGGCTTTAAATTTAAGAAACTTGCCATGTTTTTAAGAATAATTTTTTCTTTCCAGTTCTGTGAGCTTCCTAATTAGGGGTTGCACGTATTTTCCATTGATTAATCATTTTATTATAAATCTGTAGGAGCTCTCTCCATATTTGAGAGAATAACATTTTATGTTTAGTAGTATTTGAAAACACCCTTTTCCGTGTGTCACTGTGTTTTGAATTTACTTAACATTTTTTGTTTTACAAACTTGGTCAGTGTAGTCACACTTCTCATTTTTTAATGGATGCTAGATTTGGAAGCATAGCTATAAAGGGAATTCTCATAACACTTAGATCCATTTGAAACTTGCCTTGGCCTATGATGTGATTCATTTATTAATCTTTAGTTTTTACCCAGATGTCTATCCATTTGTCAGAGCAAAATAAAAAAAGAGAAAAAAGTTCACCTTTTCCTACTGATTAGAGATGCCATGTTAATCATGAGCTAAACTATCTTGTGTGTCCGGGTTTACTCATGGTCCTTATTTTGTTCCACTAGACTCTCTGTCAGCTTATGGACCCGTATTACACTTATTTAATTACTACAAATTCAAACAAAATATTGATGAAAGCAACCAAGGGAGACACAAATAAATGAAAAGATACTGTGCACTCACAGTTTGGAAGAATTAACACTCTTAAAGTGATCATACTACCCAAAGTGATCCAAAGATTACAGGCAATCCTTGACAAAATTCCTATGCCATTTTTAACAAAACTAGAAAAAGCAAGCCTAAAATTCATATGGAAACATAAAAGAACACAAATAACCAAACAAAACTTGAGGTATTTCCTGATTTCAAAAAATACTACAAAGCAATAGCAGACAAAACACCGTGGTACTGGCATAAAAAGAGACACATAGATCAAAGGAACAGAATAAAGAGACCCGGAATGTAGATACATATTTCCAATTGATCTTTGACAAAGTTGCTGCAAGTACAAAATGGGGAAAGGACAGTGTCTTTAATAAATGGTACTAGGGTGACTCGTGAGTTCTTCCTAAGTTGCTTCAGTCATGTTCAGTTCTTTGCGCCCCTATGGAGTGTAGTCCATCAGACTTCTCTGTCCATGGGATTCTCCAGGCAAGGATACTGGAGTGAACTGACATGCCCTCATCCAGGGGTTCTTCCCCACTCAGGGATGAAACGCTTGTCTCTTAAATTTTGTGCACTGGCAGGTGGGTTCTTTACCACTAGCACCACCTGGGAAGCCAGAATAATTGCTATCTGTAGGCAAAAGAAAGGAATTGGCCCCTTTCTCACATCCATGAAGATTCCTCAAAAACTAAAAATAAACTACCATGTGATCCAGTAATCCTACCCTAAGTATATATACAAAAGAAGTGAAATTAGTAACTCAAAGAGATCTCTGAATTACCATGTTCATATCATCATTATTTACAGTAACCAAAATGCAGAATTGACCCAGCTGTCCATTGCTGAATGAACAGACTGAAAAAAAAAAAAAAAGTGGTACATACATGCAATGGAATATTCTTCAGTGATAAGGAAAGGAAATCCTGTAATTTGGGACAGCATGGATGAACTTGAAAAATATTATGCTGAATGAAACAAACCAGGGATTGAAAGCCAAATTACGCATGATCCCACTTACACGTGGAATCTAAAATCATCAAAACCGTTAGAACAGAATGTAGAATGGTGGATGCTGGGGGCTGGAGGAAATGAGGAAATGTTGGTCAAAGGAGAAGAAGTTTTAGATGTTTGGAATGAATAAGTTTGGGGACTGTAATGTACACCATTGTAACCATAGTTACTAATATAGCACTGGAAACTTGCTAAGACAGTAGATACTGTGTTCTCACTATAAACACACATCGGGAAAAAAACACTAAGTGAGATGATCGATGTGTTAATTTGTTAATTAACTTGACTGTGGCAATTACATTAAGATGTACACACACATCAAAACATCAAGTTGTACACTGTAAATTCATGTAAATTTTATTTGTCAATTTTAGCTCAGCGAAGTTGGAAAATTTTAATTTATAATGTTTTTAACCTGAACTAAGTGTGGTTATAGACACTGCTTTCTTTTCCAGAATTTTTCTCACTATTCTCTTTTGGTTGTTTTTTCCTGTAAATTTTATAATTAATTTTTTTTTAAAAAAGCACATGCCTGCTAGTACTTGTATGTTCACTGCCATCATAGTAAATTTATGAACAGACTTTAAAAATTATATTATTTTAAATGTACTTATTGATTAAATTGTTCTATTAATAACTGTTAACTCTTTCCTCCTGTTCAAGACTTCTGTGTTGGTATTGATTGTTTAAAAGTTACTTTCTCTAAGTTTTGCACATTTCATACTGTGCACATTCTAGAACTATCTATCATGCTGGTATTTTGAATTGGTTAATATCTTCCAGTATTTTATGCATGAAAAATTTGCATATATTGATTTTGCACATCAATGTGTTATAATATTCATGTATATGTATATTCACTTTTTTAGCTAATTATCTTCCATTTCCCACATATACTATTGTATTATCTTCAAGTGTACAAAAATTTATTATCTAATTTTTTATTCTAGGTTTTTAAAATTTTTATTGACTATTATCAAAGTAAAATAATAATAGTAGTATGAGTAGATATTCGTCCTTCACTTTTGACATTAATGGAATTGCCTCTAAATGTTTCCCCACCAAAGTATCATGGTGGTTTTTGAGCTGAGACAGATATATTTTATAAAGTGAAACTATACCTACAGATTCATGTTTTATTTATTTATTTTATCCAAAATGTTAAATTTACAGTTTCTATATAGGTATGAAACAACAGTTAGTATCAGACAAGGAACAACAGAATGGTTCAAAACTGGACAGGAGTACACCACAGCTGTATATCGTCACCCTGCTTATTTAACTTATATGCAGAGTACATCATGCAAAATGCCAGGCTGGATGAAGCACAGGGTGGAATCAAGACTGAAAGGAAAAATATCAGTAACCTCAGATGCAGATGACACCACCCTTATGGCAGAAAGCAAAGAGGAACTAAGAGTCTCTTGACGAAGGTGAAAGAAGAGAGAGGAAAAGTTGGCTTAAAACTCAACATTCAAAAAACTAAGATCATGGCATCTGGTCCTATCACTTCATGACAGATGGGAAAAAGTGGAAACAGTGACAGACTATTTTCTTGGGATTCAGAATCAATTGCCAACTGCAACTTAATTGGCAATCAAAATGTTTGAACTTTCCAATCAAATTTAAATCTTTTTGGAAGGATGAAATGTATCTTTCCAAGTGCCATTATGAGATTACTCATGAGAATTCACCCCTTTGTACATACACTATAACTTAATTACTAAGGAAGAGAATGATGGAAACAAATGCATTCACTTATTATTCATAATGACAGACAACAAAGGAAGAGAGAGCTTAATAGCTGAAGGATAACATGAAAAGTGCTGCATATTGAGTGCAGCACTTTCACAGCATCATCTTTCAGGATTTGAAATAGTTCAGCTGGAATTCCATCACCTCTACTAGCTTTGTTCATAGTGATGCTTTCTAAGGCCAACTTGATGAAAGTGAAAGAGGAGAGTGAAAAAAGTTGACTTAAAGCTCAACATTCAGAGAACAAGATCATGGCATCTGGTCCCATCACTTCATGGTGAATAGATGGGGAAACAGTGGAAACAGTGTCAGACTTTATCTTTTGGGGCTCCAAAATCATTGCAGATGGTGATTGCAGCCATGAAATTAAAAGATACTTACTCCTTGGAAGGAAAGTTATGACCAACCTAGACAGCGTATTCAAAAGCAGAGACATTACTTTGCCAACTAAGGTCTGTCTAGTCAAGGCTATGGTTTTCCCTGTGGTCATGTATGGATGTGAGAGTTGGGCTGTGAAGAAGTCTGAACGCTGAAGAATTGATGCTTTTGGACTGTGGTGTTGGAAAAGATTCTTGAGAGTCCCTTGGACTGCAAGGAGATCCAACCAGTCCATTCTAAAGATCAGCCCTGGGATTTCTTTGGAAGGACTGATGCTAAAGCTGAAACTCCAGTACTTTGGCCACCTCATGCGAAGAGTTGACTCATTGGAAAAGACTCTAATGCTGGGAGGGGTTGGGGGCAAGAGGAGAAGGGGACAACAGAGGATGAGATGGCTAGATGGCATCACCGACTTGATGGATGTGAGTCTGAGTGGACTCTGGGAGTTGATGATGGACAGGGAGGCTTGGCGTGCTGCAATTCATGGGGTCGCCAAGAGTCGGACACAACTGAATGACTGGACTGCACTGAATATGAGAAACACAGCTCTGAAATTCATCACTGTAAACACTGAGTTTATCAAGTTTTCTAACCAATGAGTTTAAAGCTAACTTATCACTCAAAAAATTAAGTTTATTTTTCTTCAAGTTTTAACCAGTCAGAACACATAATGAATAAAATACATTTCACTCGTCGTTTAAGAACAAAGTGAATTTTTAACTAACTTCCTCTTGAAAAATACAGGATGTGTCACAAGCTAGCTAGCTGCATTAACAGAGCATTTGGATCAGGCTTCCTTCTATGGATTGGCCAATAAATGATTATATTTCTGGAGACCCACTTCAGAGGGCTGATATGGGATATCCTTAAGAACAAACCAAAATGAGAGAAGAAGCTAATCATACTCCATTTATCAACCTTTAGTCTTCCTGACTATGGAGAAAATGTAGGACTTCAATTTCAAATGTGTTCAGATACTTTATTATTACTCATATTTACACTTGATCTTAGCCAAAAGTTTGATAAGTAATTTACTACTCACGTCTAACAGCTATAATTTCTGGATTAGCACCCTGCTTTATCCAAGTATGATTATAAATTTTGAAACTTCACAAATTTAATTCAAATTTGGGAAGAACATGTCTTAATGAGCAAATTTAAAGGGAAGGTGAGATTCAAAATATTAAAAGAGACAATGGGCTCTTTATGCCTATGGACCTTAAGTATTTGATTTTTTTGGTTACAGAGTTTGACATCTTGCACAATTTTGTCTTTTTTTTTTTTTTTTTGGAGTTGGATGTTTTAAAAAGAAAAACAGACACACAGAAAAGTACACTGCTTCATACATATGTGTACGTGTGTTGTTGTTTAATCACTAAGTCGTGTCCAACTCTTTGAGAACCCATGAACCATAGCCCATTAGGCTCCTCTGTCCATGAGATTTTCCAGGCAAGAATACTGGAGTGAGTTGCCCTTTTCTTCTTCAGAGGATCTTCCTGACCTAGGAATGGAATGTATATCTCTTGGATTGGCACACAGACTCTTTAATACTAAACTATCAGGGAAGCCCAAGTGTATGTATGTGGAAGTGAAGTCGCTCAGTCGTGTCCAACTCTTTGCAACCCTGTGGGCTGTAGCCCACAAGGCTCCTCCATCCATGGGATTCTCCAGGCAAGAATACTGGAGTGGGTTGCCATTTCCTTCTCCAGGGGATCTTCCCGACCCAGGGATCGAACCTGGGTCTCCCACACTGGAGGCAGACGCTTTAACCTCTGAGCCACCAGGGAAGCCCCACTTGTACAAGAATTCATTCCATTAAATAAGAATACAGCACTGTGGGGAGAAGCGACAAGATGATGGAGCAGGACATGAGCATACCTCTTCTTACAGAAACACCAAAATCACACCCAACCACTGGAAAAACTCACTGACAAAAACTGCTGGAAGCTACCAAAAATAAAAAATAAAAAAAATAGAATCCTTACATCCAAATACAAAGGAGAAGCCATAAGAAGATGGTATGAGGGAGCAATCTCAATAAAAATCAGGTCCTATAACCCTTGTATATTTTGGAGATTAATTCTTGCAGCTGGTGCAGCTCAATACCAGAAAAGTAAATGCCCCAATCAAAAAATGGGCCAAAGAACTAAACGGACATTTCTCCAAAGAAGACATACAGATGCCTAACAAACACATAAAAAGATGCTCAACCTCACTCATTATCAGAGATATGCAAATCAAAACCACAATGAGGTACCATCTCATTCCAGTCAGAATGGCTTCCATCAGAAAGTCTACAAACAATAAATGCTGGAGAGGGTGCAGAGGAAAGGGAACCCTCTTACACAATTGGGCGGAATGCAAGCTAGTACAGCCACTATGGAGAACAGTGTGAAGACTCCTTAGGAAACTGCAAATAGAACTGCCATACAACCCAGCAATCCCAGTGCTGGGCGTACACACTGAGAAATCCAGAATTAAAAGAGACACCTGTACCCCAGTGTTCATCACAGCACTGTCTACAATAGCTGGGACATGGAAACAGCCTAGATGTCCATTGGCAGATGAATGGATAAGAAAGCTGCGGTACATATACACAATGGAATATTACTCAGCTATTAAAAAAAAAAAAAACACAACTTGAGTTATTTCTAATGAGGTGGATAAAACTGGAGCCTATTATACAGAGTGAAGTAAGCCAGAAAGAAAAACACCAATATAGTATACTAACACATATATATGGAATTTAGAAAGATGGTAGCAATAACCCTGTATGCGAGAGAGCAAAAGAGACACAGATGTATAGAAGAGTCTTTTGGACTCTGTGGGAAAGGGAGAGGATGGGATGATTTGAGAGAATAACGTTGAAACATGAATATTTTCATATGTGAAACAGATCGCCAGTCCAGGTTTGATGCATGAGACAGGGTGCTCAGGGCAGGTGCACTGGGATGACTCAGAGAGAAGAGGGTTCACGATGGGAAACACATGTACACCCATGTCCATGTATGGCAAAACCAGTACAATATTATAAAGTAATTAGCCTGCAATTAAAATAAATTAATTAATTTAAAGAAAATCAAATCCCATACCCACCAGGTGGGTGACCCACAAACTGGAACATGATTATACTAGAGACATTCTCTCACAGGGGAGAAAGTTTTGAGCTAAATCAGGCTTCCCAACCTGGAGGTCTGGCAATGAGAGCTTGTGGGGGGTGCAGGGCTGTGTTTATCAAGCAGCTGTTTATTATGGAAGATGTGAAGCAGCCTGTTTATGGACGGGTGGGAATATGTTCCTGCCCTGTGGTTTGTTTGGCTTGAGGCATCCCTGTACCACAGGGATGTTGGGTGGGGCTGTTGGGTGGGTCCAGGCCTTGGTGAAAAAATGGCAGCCTCCAAGCCTATGCCAACGAGTGCTCACCAGAACTGCTGCCTTCAGTGTCCTTCTTTGTCCCCAGGGTGAGCTACATCTGCCTCCCCATCTCCACAGGAGACACTCTAATACTTAGCAGGTAAGTCTGACTCAGTAGCTTGTGAGGTTACCACTTCTTTCCCTGGGCCCTGCTGAGCACAGGACCCTGAGAGCATCCCCACAAAGTAGAGTTTCAGTTTGCTCCAGCCCTGTGTATAGCCTGCAGTGAAACCCTGCTAGCCTTCAAAGCCAGATTCTGTGGGACCTCCTCCCTAGCAACAATGAAAGGGTGAAACCATTTCCTCTAAGAGCAGGAACAGACAAGAATGTCGACTCTGGACACTTTCATTCAACATAGTTCTAGAAGTCCTAGACACAGCAATCAGAGAAGAAAAAGGAATAAAAGCAATCTAAATTGGAAAAGAATAAATAAAATTGTCACTAGTTTGCAGATGATGTGATAAAATACATTGAAAATTCTAAAGGGCTACCATAAAATTACTAGAGCTTATCAATGAATTTGATAAAGTTGCAGGACACAAAATAAATACACAGAAATTTTTTGTATTCCTATATGCTATAAACTAACAACTAAAAACTATAAAGAGAAATTTAAAAAATAATTCCATTTACCATGAAACCAAAAAGAATAAAATATCTAGGAAACAACTTACTTAAGGAGGCAAAAGACCTGCAGTCTGAAAACTGTAAGACTTCAATTAAGAATAAATTGAACACGACACAAGCAGTTGGAAAAATACACTATGAGCTTCAACTGGAAGAATATATATTGTCAAAATGACTACACTACAGGTTCAATGCAATCGAATTACTAATGGCATTTTTCACAGAACTGGAAGGAACTACTCTGAAAATTTTCACAGACACAAAAGACTCCAAATAGCAAAAGCAACCTCAAGAAAGAAAAATGCACCTGGAGGAATCCGGCTCCCTGACTTCAGCCTATAGTACAAAGCTACAGAAAAACAATACGGTACTGTCCTCAAAATAGAAATATAGATCAACGGAAAGTCTGGAGATAAACCCACACACCTATGGTCAACTAATCTCTGACAAAGGTGCCAAAAAAAAAAAAAATGTGTATATATATATATATATATATATATATATATATATACAATGGAGAAAAGATAGACTCTTCAATAAGTGGTGCTGGGAACACTAGACAGCTACATGTAAAAAATGAAATTAGAAAATCCCCTAACATCATACACAAAAACTTGAAATAGATTAAAGACTGAAAGAAAGACCAGATGTTATACAACTCTTAGAAGAAAACATAGGCAGAACACTCTTTGACATAATTTGCATCAATATCTTTTTGATCCTCCTCCTAAAGTAATGGAAATGAAAAAGAAGTGGAGCCTAATTAAACTCAAAAACTTTTGCACAGCAAAGGAAACCATAAATAAAATTAAAAGACAACCCTCAGAATGGAAGGAAATATTTGCAAACTGTGTGCCCAAACATAATTTGCCTCCAAAATTTACAAACAGTTCATAAGGCTCAAAAAAATAAAAAGCACAATCATAAAATAGAAGACTTAAGTAGACATTTCTCCAAAGAAGGCATAAAAATGGCCAAGAGCCACATGAAAAGATGCTGAACATCACTATCAGAGAAATGCAGATCAAAACCACAGAGAGGTATCAACTGATGCCAGTAAGAATGGCCATCATTAAACAGCAAATGCTGGAGAGGGTGCTGACAAAAGAGCTCTCTCCTACACTGTTGGTGGGAATGTAAATGGGAACAGCCACTACAGAGAACAGTATGGAGGTTCCTCAAAAATCTAAAAATAGACTACCATATAATCCAGCAACTCCATTCCTGTGCATATATCCAAAGAAAACCATAGCTCAAAAAGACAGGAGCACTTCAGTGTTCCTTGCAGTGCTTTTTACAATAACCAAGACATGGATGCAACCTAAACATCCATCAACAGGTGAATGGATTAGCAGATGTGGTTACATATATGCAATGGAACATTATCAGCCTTTCAGTGAAATAATGTTATTTGCAGCAATATCGATGGACCTGTAGATTATCATACTAAGTGAAGTAAGTCAAAGACAAGTATAGATGATACTTTCCTATGGAACATAAAAATAAAGATATAGAGAAACTTATTTGCAAACCAGAAACAGAGTCAGAAAAGGAATAGTTTGGGAGTTTGGCACTGACATGTACAGCACAGGGAACTCTGCTGTGAACTCTATAATAACTTAAATGGGAACAGAGTTTGAAAAATATACATACATGTATATGTGTAACTGAATCACCCTGCTGTATACCTGAAAGTAACATGACAATATTCATCAAATATGCTGTAATATAAAATAAAAGTTAAAAAAAACTATAGCACTCTGAATTTTATATTTAGAGCTGCAGGTCCATCCAAGATTTATGCTAACTACATTTTTTTCCATATAAAAATAAAACTTATGAAAAGAAAAAAAAGTTGGCCAGGGATAAAAAAAAAAAAAAACACTAACTAAAGCTCTTCAAAATAAGCATATTTAATTTCAGTTCAGTTCAGTTCATTTCAGTTCAGTCGCTCAGTCGTGTCCGACTCTTAGTGACCCCATGAACCACAGCATGCCAGGCCTCCCTGTCTATCATCAACTCCCAGAGTCCACCCAAACCCATGTCCATTGAGTCGGTGATGCTATCCAACCATCTCATCCTCTGTCATCCCCTTCTCCTCCCGCCCCCAATCCTCCCAGCATCAGAATCTTCCAGTGAGTCAACTGTTTGCATGAGGTGGCCAAAATATTGGAGTTTCACCTTCAACATCACTCCTTCCAATGAACACCCAGGACTGATTTCCTTTAGGATGGATTGGTTGGATCTGTCACAGTCCAAGAGACTCTCAAGAGTCTTCTCCAGCACCACAGTTCAAAAGCATCAATTATTTGGTGCTCAGCTTTCTTTATAGGCCAACTCTCACATCCATACATGACCACTGGAAAAACCATAGCCTTGACTAGACCGACTTCGTTGGCAAAGCAATGTCTCTGCTTTTGAATATGCTGTCTGGGTTGGTCATAACTTTTCTTTACATTTGAAAATTCAAAAAGCAAATGTTATCCCTCTGTACTGATAGATGTTGTGGAACGTGCTATTCTACACAACATAGACATATATGTCTTATGTGTGTATGAAGCAAAGATTTTAAAACCAATCTAGATTCTTTGTCTTTATATGTAATGTTTAATTTTGCCTTTTAGGCTTTCAAAGTAGTCCATGTATAAGCAATTTATCCTAATATTTCTTTAAGACAGAAATCCCCAAATTTCCCAAGTACTGGAAAATGCTACTGAACAGTAAATTCTTACCCTAGCAATAGATTGCTTTCTTGGGCATGGTGTAGCAAATACTAATTTGGAAGCTAAAAGTGATCATTTATCCTCTACCCAGACAATTTCCTCAGATACAAATCTTTATCAAGGAAAGGATGGGAATAACTGTAGATTAAAGATATGATGCTTACAAACAAGAATAAGCTTTATGCTTTGGTAATAAGGAATAAACATCTCTTTTCTGTGTTATGGAGCTGTTTTTGGCCAATTGCCAAGAATGAGAAGCACATCTAACTCATGTCTCTCTCAAAGAGAACAGTGATCACTGGAGGCTGGAGCAGTGACTGAGAAGAAATAAATCCATTTGGGGGGATGGGAGGCACTGGGATAACTCTACTGGTATGTCTACAATGTCCAAACACTTATATTTTAGCAGGAAAACTGATACCAATAAAATACTATTATTACAAGGCATGGCTTAACTCTACATTGAACATTTTGTTGATGGGAAAGCAGATGGAGCTTTTTATTGACTCACCCCATTAAAAAAAAAAATAATTGTGTTGAATCCAAAAGGGGATAGATCAGGATAAATCGGGCTATAGATGAAAGTTCTGAATATTTCAAAACAATGAAGCAAGTAATAATATTATGTATCCTGACAGAGTTTAACAGACTGTCTTTAAGACCTTTGAACATTGCCTATAACCATTTCATGAACATATTCTTTGACTCAGGAAATGAATTTCTTAGAATATATATACTACAAATATTAGTATATATTTTACAGATTTAGTAATATATACTACAGATATTAGTACATATACATAAATATGTATAAATGTATACACAAAGAATATGCTTATTTATGAAGAATAAGCTTAAAAGCATTCATCCCAATATTTTTAAAATAGCAAAAGATTAGAAAACCCTAAACATCATTTAGGAAAGTTGAATAAATTATAATTCATAAAAAGAATACTCTCATGTGGCTACAAGTTGGGGAGAGGAAGTTCACTGATACAGTGAGCTTGAAGATATTTCATTAAATCAAAATTAGGACGAAAAAATGCAATTTAATAGAGCACCACTTATGTAAAAGGCCTTCCCTAGTGGTGCAGTGGTTAAAAAAAATCCATCTGCCAATATAAGAGATGCAAGAGATGCAGGTTCGATCCCTGGATCAGGAAGACCCCCTGAAGTAGGAAATGGCAATACACTCCAATATTCTTGCCTAAAAATCCCCTGGACAGAAGAGTCTGGAGAGTTATAGTCCATATGGTCACAAAGAATTGGACATGACTGAACAAATATATATATATATATATATATATATATATATATATATATATATATATATATATACTTGTATAAAAACCTCAAAATGTGATCAATATAAACACTTTCCTAAGTTTAGTACACTTCTTCAAGAGTTCCAAAGAGGTGCTAGCAGGCCTCTGGTCAGAATAGATGGTTAACTAGAAAGAGAGGGAGAAACAGGAAGAGAGGAGGTGAGTGGAACACATCCTGGAGGCAACTTCCAAGCATCAAATCCTATCTGCCTGGTGAGAAACGAGATATTGGTCCCCTGGGTAAACACCCAGAGAAGAGAACCTCTAGTCAGGCTTTTTGCTTCAGTTCAGTTCAGTTCAGTTCAGTTGCTCACATTGGCCTTAATAGACATACACTTAGCTGACCTCTTTCCAGCAGGATTATAAAGATCACCTTAAAGATGTCTGTTCAACTCTCTTTCTTATTAAGAAGGAAACGTTGTCCAATCACCATTCCTCTTCAGCAGGGTTGCCTATGTTCACTGCAATCTTGTTGGGTGATTGTCTCAATATGATAGAATACACACCTGGCTTCAGATGTGATGCTTATTCACTGACGGAAGGTGAGAAGTAACGAGTTTTATGGTTTTCAGTGACACTGGAGCCATTGTGAGGACTCAACATGACAATTAATGTTCTCCGGTTAGTTGTTTGTTTCCTCAAAATTGATCAGATTGATATTTAAAGAAAATAGATTTCTTAAGTATGACATAAGCAATCATTAGGATTACTTTATAAATACAATTATCTAACTTTATTGATTGCTCCTTGGAAGAAAAGCTATGACAAACTTAGACAGCATATTAAAAAGCAAAGACATTACTTTGCCAACAAAGATCTGTCTAGTAAAAGCTATGGCTTTTCCAGTAGTCATGTGTGGATGTGAGAGTTGAACTATAAAAAAGCTGAGCACCAAAGAATTGATGCTTTTGAACTGTGGTGTTGGAGAAGATTTTTGAGAGTTTCTTGGGCTGCAAGGAGGTCCAACCAGTCCATCCTAAAGGAGATCAGTCCTGAATATTCACCAGAAGGACTGATACTGAAGCTGAAACTCCAATACTTTGGCCACCTGATGCAAAGAGCTGACTCATTAGAAAAGACCTTGATGCTTGGAAAGATTGAGGGCGGGAGGAGAAGGGGATGACAGAGGATGAGATGGCTGGATGGCATCACTGACTCAATGGACATGAGTTTGAGCAGGCTCTGAGAGTTGGTGATGGACAGGAGGCCTGGCGTGCTGTAGTCCATGAGGTGGCAAAATGTCGGGCCCCAACTGAGCGACTGAACTGAATTTTATTGAATTTTTCAGTAGGTCCACTATTGGGTCCTTTGATTAGGTTCAATACTGGAAAGCCTCCCTTTTTCAAAAGCTGCTTCCTTGCCACACAAAAAAGATTACATGCTTGAAGCAAACTTTGAAGTGGTATTGGCTTCAATTTCTCGGTGGAAGGACGGTTTGAATACTCAGTATCTCCCTCATCAGTATTCCCATCAATCTCTCGTCATTTTCCCCGTGGATATATCCTGTGTTTTAATTAGCCAGTTTTCTGTTGACCTCCCACCCAGTTATATGACCTAAAATGTCCATTGGTTTGTTTTTATTCATTTGCTAAGTCATGTCCAACTCTTTGAGACCACACGGACTATAGCCCACCAGGCTCCTCTGTCCATGGGATTCTCCAGGGAAGAATCCTGGAGTGGGTTGCCATCGCCTTCTCCAGGGGACCTTCCAAACCTAGGGATTGAACCCGGGTCTCTTGCATTGCAGGCAGATTCTTTACCATCTGATCTACGGGGAATCCCTTCTAAATTCAAGGAATGGCTAAATGCAGTGCACAGTGGATTGCGCTGACGGAGCCTCCCGCTAAAATCCAGGGTGAGATGCGCACTTAACGTACAGTCCAGGCCTACTAATGCGAGTTGTGGTTCTGAGGGCAGCTCAGTTTTCACCCTGCCATATTGGTCTTCTTGGGTTATATGGCAGTACTGGTGTCGCCATTGTTCCCTGCTGGCGCTGCTTTAGGAAGGAGAGCTTGCTCAGTTCGAACCATCTGATACACTTGGTGGATGATGAGAGTCTCTGGCCCACTAAGAGGAAAACCCTTGCCTGGCTGCACGCTTACTGTGATAGGGTCGTCTATGTGGGTTGGACATGGAGGGAGGTCCCTGGACTACTTGTTTTGTGATGTGATCTCCTTATGAGTACCTCGACCGCCCTACACTACCCCTGTCCATCAGCTTCCCTGCTGTCTCGAGATCAGGAAGAGAAACCTGAAGACTCTCACCAGTAAGTAAAGAGAGCCCTTATTGTCAGTAGAACTCCAGAGCAACCTCCCTTGCTGCTTCTGCCAGTTTCAACCTGGTTTCAAGGCATGGTTTCTATTCAGTCCAGGGGAAGCAGGGGCCACCATGAATCCCTTCTGTTCCCAGTTTGAGCTTGGAAACACCAGCTCGGTCACCTTATTCCTTCAACTTGCAGATTCACTTAGTCGTGTCTGACTCTTTGTGACCCCGTGGACTGTGCCCACCAGGCTCCTCTGTCCATGGCATTCTCCAGGCAAGCATATTGGAGTGGGTTGCCATTTCCTCCTCCAATTCTTTTAATACGGGGATGCAAAATACCTCAGTGCTGTGTCCTTCTAATCCGGGAATCCCAAGCCAGTTCTCTTCCTAACACCACGCAGGATGTCCTTTGGTTGTCTCTCTCACTAATTCCAGGGGTTTTACTTTCATTTACAGCTTCCCTGGTGACTCAGGTGGTAAAGTGTCTACCTGCAATGTAGGTAAACCTGGGTTTGATCCTTGGGTTGGGAAGATCCCTGGAGAAGGAAATGGCAACCCACTCCAGTATTCTTGTCTAGAGAATCCCCATGGACAGAGGAGCCTGGCGGGCTGCAATCCATGGGGTTGCAAAGAGTCACACATAACCGAGCGACCACTTTCCTTTCCTACTTTCATTTAGCAATGAAGGGCAGGGGAGAAATGGGTCTCTGTCAGATTGTCCTACAACTTAGGTTTCAGTTTAAGTCACACAGTAAGCTTTATAGTTTCTTCCTCTAGATGCTCCATAGATACCGCCCCTGGAAGATGATTGCATGGAGCATTAAAAATAACTTCCAAAGCTGCTGGATATTACAGTATAAACAAGACATTGTTTGTTTATAAAGGACAAGATGCTAGGAAAATCCAGAAAATTCAGGGTTATAGCCCTGTGAAGGTAAGTGAAGATAAGTATGGAACAGCCTCTTTGATTACTATCAAGAGCACAGCTTGGGTTTCTTAACTCCCATTAGTTAAGATACACTGGTTTATCCTAACCCCCTGAGACAGTTTCCTGATAAGATGAATAGTATTTGCCTGAATACTTACATTACTGTAGTAATGCTGCGTATAATATATTTAAATTGCGTTAATCATACTTAGATGATCTTTTAGCTTTTAATCCTTAAAAATCATAATTTCTTAGTATTTAACCCAAATTTCTAATCCCTTAATGAAAAGGCAGTTTGCCAATGTGGACATTTCCTCTATCAAGTAAAATAGTCAATAAAGTAAGTAGACAATTAACTACTGAAAGTATTTATTTTATCCTGAGCCCTGGTCAGAGAGCTACACACTCAGAGGAAAAATGTACAGAGGGTATGCTTTGTTTCAAAATGTTTATGTTAAGAGGCAGCTGAAAACTTGCACTATTTTGCAAATGAGTGTTTTTCTTTTCATAGCCAGTTTTTCATCCTGTCATTTTTATCTACTTCAAGCAGAAGGTGCTAGTATTGTTTTACATAACACACCAGAAAGTTTAAGATAAATGTGATAGAAAGATGCAGAGAAGGCTAACATAGTTAGTTTCCAAAAGTAAAAGCTATAAAGAGACTGGCTTCCACGTGGCATTGCTGAAATGAAGGAAAAATTCTTCTTTGCGACCCCATGGACTGTAACGTATCAGGCTCATCTGTCCATGGGATTTTCCAGGCAATAGTACTGGAGTGGATTGCTGTTTCCTTCTCCAGCGGATCTTCCCAACCCAGGTATAGAACCCAGGACTTCTGAATTGCAGGAAGACTCTTTACCACTGAGTCACCAGGGAAGTCTTGTTTTACTGCTTATGCCTTAGCAAATGTTTTCCCTTACAACATAAATTTTGTAAGGGTATAAGGCTATCCCTTTAAACCTTTGTCAAAGGACCTCCCTGATGGCCCAGTGGTTAGGAATCTACCTGCCAACACAGGGCACCCCTGGTCTGGGAAGATCCAACGTGCCTTGGAGCAAAGACGCTCATGGGACACAGCCACCAAAGCTCATGTGCCTGTAGAGCCCAGGCTATGCAACAGGAGAAGCCACCGCCATGGGAAGCTTGGCGCTGCAGACAGAGGGGCCGCCCGGATCGCCAGAAACAGAGGGGCCCGTGTGCGGCAGTGACAATCCAAGGCGGTAAAAATAAACGAGTAAGTGTTTCTCGCTCATGCACTTAGACATAGTTTTCCCTGGATGAGAAAAGGAGGCTAATGTTTACCAGGGGTTACACACGACTAGCAGTGTATTTTATCAAATCAACGTCTAGTCTTTAGGATCCTCGACAGTGTGTGCCTGACACAAATATTAGGAAAATGTAGGGCCGAGTTCAGTAGAACAGTGAAGGTGTGAAACAGCTAATCAGAGAGGACTCAGGATTCTCATTTACACATATGATTTCCTGCCCTCCAAGTTTGCCGTATCCCAGTTTTGAAGTCCCTCTCCCTCTCTCAGGCAACAAGAGGGGCCACTGCTTCAAAACTGAAGCAAGGAACAGTTTACAAGACCTGGACTCTTGCCGCTGACATAACGAGTCCCATTTGACTCTAATATCATTAAACTATTTGACATCACTCAGGCCTGCAGATCACCCAGTCCCCATTTGTAGATTCCCCTCCAGCCCCTATATCATCTGTATCCAGGATACGTGTAAACCAGCCTTTCCCCGTCTTCAGGGTAAGACAGCCTTCCCTACCGTCAGCTGACAACCATTCTGGATCTAAGACACTGTGAGCTCAGATCCTCCATGTGGCCACTCCAGATGGATTGTCTGTACCCTGCCTCCATTCTGGATAAAAATAGACTATATGTGGGATTACTTATATGTGGGATCTAAAAAATGGCACAAGTGAATTCATTTACAAAACAGAAATAGAGTCACACATTTAAGAAGCTCACTTATGGTTACCAAAGAAGAAAAGGAAGTGGAGACAATAAATTGCAAGATTGGGATCGATATATACACAGTACTATATATCAAACAGGTAACTAATAAGGTCCTGGGAAATAGATGGGGAGACAGTGGAAAGTGTCAGACTTTATTTTGGGGGGCTCCAAAATCACTTCAGGTGATGACTGCAACCATAAAACTAAAAGATGCTTACTCTTGGAAGGAAAGTTATGACCAACCTAGATAGCATATTCAAAAGCAGAGACATTACTTTGCCGACTAAGGTCCGTCTAGCCAAGGCTATGGTTTTTCCTGTGGTCATGTATGAATGTGAGAGTTGGACTGTGAAGAAAGCTGAGCGCTGAAGAATTGATGCTTTTGAACTGTGATGTTGGAGAAAACTCTTGAGAGTCCCTTGGACTGCAAGGAGATCCAACCAGTCCATTCTAAAGGAGATCAGAGCTGGGATTTCTTTGGAGGGAATGATGCTAAAGCTGAAACTCCAGTACTTCGGCCACCTCGTGTGAAGAGTTGACTCATTGGAAAAGACTCTGATGCTGGGAGGGATTGGGGGCAGGAGGAGAAGGGGATGACCGAGGATGAGATGGCTGGATAGCATCACTGACTCGATGGACATGGGTTTGGGTGAACTCCAGGAGTTGGTGATGGACAGGGAGGCCTGGCGTGCTGCGATTCATGGGGTCGCAAAGAGTCGGACACGACTGAGCAACTGATCTGATCTGAACTGAACTGATACAGGACAGAGACTCTGCTCAACACTCTAGGGATATGTGTATGGCTGACTCACTTTGCTGTTGAGCAGAAACCAACACAACAGTGTAAATCGACTACACTGCAATAACTTGTTTTTACATAGGATCTTGGACCAATACCACGAAACTAATGGTGTGGGAAAATGTCACTTGGATCTGTCTGAGATGATGTTAGACCGAATAAGTTCAAAACATTTTACTGAGCCCAGACAAAGGGGAATATTCCCTTACAACCCCTCTTTCCAAATCTACAACTGTTTAAAAATACATTTTATATGACTGGAAGATCCTTTTTGTCTCTGAGCTTTCAAATCCACAGCATGTATACAGCTGCTCTGTCTGACATGGTTTGTATCTGTTTTACAGAATAAACCATGGGGTTACTTCAGGGGGCTATTTTCTTCTATTTTAAATCCATGTATATTTTATTACCATCTTTACAAATAAATAACTAGTAATTAGCAGGTAAAACTTTGGAGCTAAGCTGTAAGGTCCATCGGGTACATTACAGAAATCAATTTTCTGATACAGTGAGTGAGTGGCTGTTATGGCACATTGATCTCTGGAAAGTTTCTCAAGAAAATTGTGGAAGTTACTTACATTAGTGCTGTTTTAATGATGCTGTGTAAATAAAGGCATTCATTTTGGAGCAATGAGGTGGAGTAAATATTTAAAGGATAAGCTCTTTATTACTTTGATAAAGAGGTTTGCATCATGGATGATTCGAGTTGAGCAGGACTAAGCTGATCATAGAAGCAGTCCCTCAACTCCCAGGAGTAGACCCTGCAGCAGAGAGTGTAGTGAAATGCTGGGGCATGTGTGCTGTGGAGCAAGACTATCAGACTATTTTTATTTCATCTCAAACCGAATATCTATGCAGCAATGAGCAAGTGACTTAACCTCAATTTCTTGTCTTTATAGTGAGGATCATTAATACAAGTGTGTAATTATTAAATCAATTCTAGGGTTTCCAGATAAAATATACCATGCAAAATTACATTTGAATTCAGATAAACATATAAAATATAAACTTATATTTTAGTATAAGTATGTCCCAAATATTGCATGAGACATACATATAATGGAAAAGAAAATGTTTATCTAAAATTCAGATTTAACTGAGCATCCACTATTTTGATTTGTTATATCTGACAACCTGTGAAAAGTGCATTATCAATGCACACAACGTCCTTACAGAAAAGCGTTAAGAATGCAGCAACAGTGAATGTAATTAATGCCAGTTATACTGGGTCTTTTAGTTTTCTATCTGTTAAGGTGAAGAATAGGTTATAGTCTAGATTCACTGATTTCCATAAGGCTGCACTGTTATTTTATGACCTCTTATCAATATCTTTCACCTACATTAAGAGAGGATAAATTCCCATACAGCCAGAACCTGTTCCTGACCAGCCATCTGCATAAGCACAGAAAAAGCAGAGGCATTTTCATGTCAAACAGATTAGAACAGGATAATTAGATAAAAGAGATGTGCATCAACACACCCACAAAAATCAAAAGGGTTTCAAATCCCGGGAACGACTGCTGGCTTATCTGCTTTTAGAAGGTTATTGCCTGAGATTATTCATGCCATAGTCATTACTCCCCCATTTATTAGTGTGAGTAAACAAAACCTGATTACATGCAATGGGCCCCAGAAGCAATTATATCCTATTTCCTCATTTTAGAGCATTATCCTCAAATTCAGTGCTTTAGTCCTTCCAGCATTACTGCATCTAGTAGATTAATTATGTAGAACTAGTATTGTGGTGTAATAATAGTATTTCTTGTTTGTCCCTAAAAGGGCAATTTAACAGGCAATCTGAGATGGCAAAAAGAATATGAATGGGGATAACATATCAAAATCCCTTAGGTTGCGATATCAATATAGATTATTATCATGGCAACAATGCAAGTAGAGAGGATGGTAAACACGAAATTGTTGTGAGGCGTGGGGGAGAGAGAGATGTGTACTTTACTCTCACTCACCCCAGTCTCCCAGTGGCCATGAGAAAATAGCCTCGTGCAAGCGTCCAGGAAGAACACCAGCACATGCTCATGGCATGAACTGAAGTTCTGGGAAACCTCTCCTGGGAAAGACATGAGATTCTTGGCTTATGTGTCAATGTCATGAACCCACTCACTCATGCTACACGTGTGGCTGGGGATCAGGAAGAAGCTGTGGTATTTTATTTCATCTGACTGTGTAAGGTACCCTGAGTGCTCTGAATTAGGGAGCCAACTGTTGGCTTCTGTGCAGTGGCTGGAGTTTAGTAAGTGCTCGGTGTATATTAGGTCCTTTCCTTTTCTTCTGGAACTTTCCAGGTGGCACTAGTGGTAAAGAACCCACCTGCCAGTGCAGAAGATACAAGAGACCTCTCTGGGTCAGGAGGACCCCCTGGAGTAGGAAATGGCACCCCCACTCTAGTATTCTTACCTTTAGTATTCTTACCTGGAAAATCCCATGGAGAGAGGAGCCTGGCAGGCTACTGTACATGGGGTCGCAAAGAGTTGGAAATGACTGAGCAACTAAGCATGCATACATATACATGCCTTTTCCTTTATTTCCATTTGGAGAGGAAATACATAAAAAATATTGTTCTAGAAGTTCTTTTGCTCTTTTTACATATTTAATTTTAAAAAACTAGTAATTTTGTGATAATTACAAAATATGTGAATTTTATTTTAGTGACATTGATGCTAGGATTAACTTAAACTCATCAACCTGAATTTTTGCATTCATCCTATCCTTCATATGACTTCCCAGGTGGCACTAGTGGTAAAGAGCCAACCTGCCAATGCAGAAGAAACAAGAGGCACGGTTTCGATCACTGGGTCAGGAGGATCCCCTGGAGTAGGGAAATGGCAACCCACTCTAGTGTGTTGGACAGAGGAACCTGGCAGGCTACAGGCCATGGGTCATTGTATTCATTCATACATTGAATGCACGATTTTAATTATAATGCAAATATTTAAAAGGCAAATCCATCAAATAAATTTAAAACAAGACATATATGGGATTATTTCTAAAGAAATGACTCACACAATCTGAGTTGAACAGTAATATCAAATGACTAACTTTACTGACTATTTTCTACCAAACTGACTATTTTATTGTCTTCAAATTATGGCATAGCTAAATTCTCCAAGCCAGGCTTCAGAAATACGTGAACCGTGAACTTTCTGATGTTCAAGCTGGTTTTCGAAAAGTCAGAGGAACCAGAGATCAAATTGCCAACATCTGCTGGATCATGGAAAAGGCAAGAGAGTTCCAGACAAACATCTATTTCTGCTTTATTGACTATGCCAAAGCCTTTGACTGTGTGGATCCCAATAAACTGTGGAAAATTCTGAAAGAGATGGGAATACCAGACCACCTGACCTGCCTCTTGAGAAATCAGCATGCAGTTCAGGAAGCAACAGTTAGAACTGGACATGGAACAACAGACTGGTTTCAAATAGGAAAAGTAGTATGTCAAGGCTGTATATTGTCACCCTGCTTATTTAACTTCTATGCAGAGTGCATCATAAGAAATGGACTGGAAGAAACACAAGCTGGAATCAAGATTGCCAGGAGAAATATCAATAACCTCAGATATGCAGATGACACCACCCTTATGGCAGAAAGTGAAGAGGAACTAAAAAGCCTCTTGATGAAAGTGAAAGTGGAGAGTGAAAAAGTTGGCTGAAAGCTCAACATTCAGAAAATGAAGATCTTGGCATCCGGTCCCATCACTTCATGGGAAATAGATGGGGAAACAGTGGAAACAGTGACAGACTGTAATTTTTTGGGCTCCAAAATCACTGCAGATGGTGACTGCAGCCATGAAATTAAAAGACGCTTACTCCTTGGAAGAAAAGTTATGACCAACCTAGATAGCATATTCAAAAGCAAAGACATTACCTTGCCAACTAAGGTTCAACTAGTCAAGGCTATGGTTTTTCCTGTGGTCATGTATGGATGTGAGAGTTGGACTGTGAAGAAGGCTGAGCACTGAAGAATTGATGCTTTTGAACTGTGGTGTTGGAGAAGATTCTTGAGAGTCCCTTGGACTGCAAGGAGATCCAACCAGTCCATTCTGAAGGAGATCAGCCCTGGGATTTCTTTGGAAGGAATGATGCTAAAGGTGAAACTCCAGTTCTTTGGCCACCTTATGTGAAGAGTTGACTCATTGGAAAAGACTTTGATGCTGGGAGGGATTGGGGGCAAGAGGAGAAGGGGACGAATGATGATGAGATGGCTGGATAGCATCACTGACTCGATGGACCTGAGTCTGAGTGAACTCCAGGAGTTGGTGATGGACAGGGAGGCCTGGCATGCTGCGATTCATGGGGTCCCAAAGAGCCAGACACGACTGAGTGACTGAACTGAACTGATTATGGTTCAGGTACAATCTTACCTCACTTAATTCTAAAAATTCACAAAATACAGATAATCAAATAGTTGTTATAAGAGAGGAGATGCTTATGTGATTTAATTTACTTACCTAAGTATTTCACATATAAGGAAGAAAAAGCTGACAGAATATTTGTTTTTACTTTCATGATGGAATTGATTTTTAAAGTTATGACTATGATTCAATGACTGATAAAAAAAATGATCATATACTGGCCTTTGAAATGTTTTATTGTGTGAAGCTTTCTTCAGATGCTAATTAGGTGGTTAAACAATGCAAGAGGACTTGGGTGTTTCCCATTACACTAATAAGTACTAACACCACTATCATAGCTACCTTAGTCCCTTAAATATGAGTGTGAGATCTGCCTGTCTCTTCCTGGGGAAAAGGATTCCACTGAAAGTTGCATCAGTGGAAAAGCAGGCTCAGTAGCAATCTTCCAAGGGAGCTGTCTTTATTCCTTCAAGACTAGAAGAAGAGAATGCATGAAAGAAGGGTTAACCAGCCAGACAAATATAAATATAGTCAGAAATCAATAATCCCTCACAACAAGGAACAAATGTGAAACATCAGATACACACAGACACACAGAATAAAACATTTCCATTCAAAGAATAGAACCATCAGTTCAGCCTGATGGTGCTCTGACCTGTGAAGGAAGAATCCTATCCTGGGAGCTCAAGCTCTGATTTAAACATGCTTCCACAAGTCAGAGATTAGTGGACATCCAAACTTCCTGTTATTGCCAGCCTCACTCACCTCCATCAGTAGAGAAGAGATCTATCTACCCTGTCCCTTTCTGAGGTAATTCTGTGTCCTGTCACCCAAGAAATTCACAAGGAGTGAATGTCAATGTTACTATTCCCAGAGAGACAAGAAAGCCTTAAACAGACCCCCTTGGCTTTGCCTCCTATCTCAGGCTGTGAATTTTTGGAGAACTGAGTGGATATGCCTTCTACTGAGTGTTTCTCTTGCACAAAATTTTACAAAATGGTTTTACCTGCTTTGCCCTCTATACTTTTAATTCTAAAAATATTGCTTTTTTCTTGCTTTGCTTGTTCTCATTTGAGATCACCTGTTTTATGTTTCTCATTGTACTCTGCAATGATTTCAAAAGATATGTTTTTCTAAAGGTATAAGGGAACTCTGAACGTATGCTAAACTAATGATAATATATGAGCAAGTTACAGTATTTCCATTTTAATAAATCCCTATGTACAGTTGCCACTTGAAGCTACTTGCTGTCGTATAACTTGCCCCAATAAGCTAATGTCTCAGTTTTGTTTTCCTAGCAGTTTTATTTCAGCTTCAAGCAGCATATTTCGGACTCTGGGCAGTATGATTAAGATTCAGAGACCTCAAGTTCAAAGTCTAATTTGGTCTACACTCAGAGAGCTAACTCCGGGCTACAGATCTACCATCAGTAAGCAGGAAGGAAGGTGAAGCTAGCCACAGGCACGGTAAGTGCCGTCCACGCTGCAGGCTCTGCATATATTCTTGCTTCCTTTTCTCCCTCCGTTCTTTCCCTTCCTTTCCCACTTCCCTCCTCTTTCCTTATCTCTAGATATATAGATATAACATCAACATTTTTAAAACCCCTGTGGAATAGGCATCCTTGACATGTTTTATAGAATAGATTATGAGCCACTTAAAATCAAGGTTCACGCACCAATTACTTATAATATGCCATCTATCTAGTCTGGTGCATAGTACACAGTAAGTGCTCAGTAACACTAACTTAGAGCAACTCGAAGGAATAAATTTATTCACAGGTTATTATTTGACCTAGACTTTGGTACTATTAACATTAATTCCTTTATCCTGACAGTCTTAACCTTATTCAGACATTCTTTTCTTTGGTCAGTCCTGGAATCAAGCTTTCATTATAATTTCCTTAGTGTTATAGCTTTATAACCTACATGTCCACAACTATATCATATCGATTTATCCATATCTACTGAAGGAAATAACACTTCAGTAAAGGTTAAGATATATTGAAATAACATTAATGAGAAATCACTTCCATGTCCTTCTGAATATACAGCTTCTACGAAAGCTAAGCATTCAGATTTTATAATGGCACTTCAGAAGTAAACAAATTTTTATAATACTGCAACTACGGAAGTACTATTTATTTTTAGCTCCTATAATTCTTAAATCAATATCACAGCATTGAATTAGTTCAGTACCGCAGTATTCCAAGTCTATGCTATGTCCTCTAATGCTGAAGATGAAGTTGAACCATTCTATGAAGACTTACAGACCTTCTAGAATTAACACCAAGAAAAGATGTCCTTTTTATCATAGTGGACTAGAATGCAAAAGTAGGAAGTCTAGAGATACCTGGATTCACAGGCAAGTTTAGCCTTGGAGTTCAAAATGAAGTAGGGCAAAGGCTAACAGAGTTTTGCCAAGAGAACCCACTGGTCATATGAAACATACTCTTCCAACAACACAAGAGAAGACTCTACAAATGGACATCACCAGATGGTCAATACCAACATCAGATTCATTATATTTTTGTAGCTGAAGATGAAGAAGCTCTATACAGTGAGTGAAAATAAGACAAGGAGCTCTCTTGTGGCTCAGATCATGAACACTTTACTGCACAATTCAAGTAGAGAAAACCACTAGTCCATTCAGTTCAGTTCAGTTCAGTCACTCAGTCGTGTCTGACTCTTTGCAACCCCATGAACCGTATCACACCAGGCCTCCCTGTCCATCACCAACTTCCGGAGTCTACCAAAACCCAAGTCCATTGAGTCGGTGATGCCATCCAACCATTTCATCCTCTGTCATCCCCTTCTCCTGCTGTCAATCTTTCCCAGCATCAGGGTCTTTTCAAATGAGGCAGCTCTTCACATCAGGTGGCCAAAGTATTGGAGTTTCAACTTCAGCATCAGTTCTTCCAATGAACACCCAGGACTAATCTCCTTTAGGATTGACTGGTTGGATCTCCTTGCAGTCCAAGGGACTCTCAAGAGCCTTCTCCCACACCACAGTTCAAAAGCATCAATTCTTCAGGACTCAGCTTTCTTTATAGTCCAACTCTCACATCCATACATGACCACTAGAAAAACCATAGCCTTGAGTAGATGGACCCTTGTTGGCAAAGTAATGTCTCTGCTTTTTAATATGCTATCTAGGTTAGTTATAACTTTCCTTCCAAGGAGTAAGTATCTTTTAATTTCATGGCTGCAGTCACAATCTGCAGTGATTTTGGAGCCCAGAAAAACAAAGTCAAACACTGTTTCTACTGTTTCCACATCTATTTGCCATGAAGTGATGGGACCAGATCCCATGATCTTAGTTTTTTGAATGGTATGACCTAAAGCAAATCCTTTATGATTATACAGCAGAAGTGGCAAACAGATTTAAAGCATTAGATCTGATAGACAGAATGCCTGAAGAATTATGGACAAAGGTTCATAACACTGTACAGGAGGCGGTGATCAAAACCATCCCCAAGAAAAGAAATGCAAAATGGTTTTTTGAGGAGGTGATGAAAATGCTGAGCAAAGAAGAGAAGTGAAAGGCAAAGGAGAAAAGGAAAGATATAACCATCAGAATGCAGAGTTCCAAAGAATAGCAAGGAGAGACAAGCCTTACTCAGTGATCAATGCAAAGAAATGGAGGAAAACAACAGAATGGGAAAGACTAGAGATCTCTACAAGAAAATTAGAGATACCAAGGGAATATTTCAAGCAAAGCTGGGCACAATAAAGACAGAAATGCTATGGACCTAACAAAGCACAAGATATTAAGAAGAGGTGGCAAGAATACACAGAACAACTATACAAAAAGATCTTCATGACCCAGATAATCACAACGGTGTAATCACTCACCTAGAGCCAGACATCCTGGAGTGGAAAGTCAAGTGGGCCTTAGGAAGCATCACTATGAACAAAGCTAGTGGAGGTGATGGAATTCCAGTGGAGCTATTTAAAATCCTAAAAGATGATGCTGTGAAAATGCTGTTCCATATGTCAGCAAATTTGGAAAACTCAGCAGTGGCCACAGGACTAGAAAATGTCAGTTTTCACTCTAATCCCAAATAAAGGCAATGCCAAAGAATGCTCACACTACCACAAAATTGCATTCATTTCACATGCTGGCAAAGTAATACTCAAAATTCTCCAAGTTAGGCTTCAAAGGTACTTGAACTGAGTACTTCCAGATGTTCAAGCTGGATTTAGAAAAGGCAGAGGAACCAGAAATCAGATTATCAGCATTTATTGAATCATAGGAAAAGCAACAGAATTCCAGAATTCTGCTTGTTGACTGCTTTAAAGTCTTTGGCTGTGTGGATCACAACAAACTGTGAGAAATTTCAAAAGAGGTGGGAATACCAGACCACCTGACCTGCTAGCTCAGAAACCTGTATGCAGGTAAAAGAAGCAACAGATAGAACCGGACATGGAACAATGGTCTGGTAACAAATTGGAAGAGTAATAAGTCAAGGCTGTATACTGTCACCCTGCTTCCTTAACTTATATGCAGGGCATATTATGCAAAATGTTGTACTGTATGAAGCACAAGCTGGAATCAAGATTCCTGGGAGAAATATCAATAATCTCAGATATCAGATGACATCACCTTAATAGCAGAAAGTGAAGAGATACTAAAGATCCTCTTGATGAAGCTGAAAGAGGAGAATGAAAACGCTGGCTTAAAACTCAACATTCAAAAATGAAGATTGGTGCATCCGGTCCATAACTTTGTGGCAAGTAAATGGATAATGATGAAAATAGTGAGAGGCTTTATTTCTGGGGGCTCCAAAATCACTGCAGATGGTGACTGCAGCCATGAAATTAAAAGATGCTTGCTCCTTGGAAGAAAGCTATGACAAACCTAGACAGTATATTAAAAAGCAGAGACATTACTTTGCCGACAAAGGGCCATATAGTCAAAGCTATGTTTTTTCCAGTATTCATATATGGATGTGAAAGTGGGACCATAAAGAAGGCTGAGCACTGAAGAATTGATGCTTTTGGTCTGTGATGTTGGAGAAGACACTTGAGAGTCCCTTGGACTGCAAGGAGACCAACTGATCCGTTCTAAAGGTAATCAATTCTGAATATTTGTTGAAGGGACTGAAGCTGAAGCTGAAACTCCAATGCTTTTGCCACCTGACGCAAAGAGCTGACTCACTAGAAAACCCTGATGCTGGGAAAGACTGAAGGCGGAAGGAGAAGGAGACGATAAAGGACGAGCTGGTTGGATGGCATCACTGACTCAATGGACATGAGTTTGAGCAAGCACCAGGAGATGGTGAAGGACAGGAAAGCCTGGCGTGCTGCAGTTCATGGGGTCACAGAGTCAGACATGACTGTGCAACTGGACAATACTTCTTAAACCTATATATCTCCAATATATCTCCATATATATATATATCTTAAGGTTTGTTTTGGAGAAAAAATGTCTTAAAAATCTTTAAGCACTTTTTCTGAAAAAATTTTATACAGCAATCATGGATTTATTACTTGAACAGATATCATCAGTTTTGATTTGACTATCATTTGTTTAATTAGTTGGGTCATTAAAAAATAAAACAGAATGAAGCAAAAACATACATTAAATCAGGAAATAGTTTTTCCTAGTTACACGTAACTACATATTAAGCTAGAATCATAAAGACCCATTTATTGACTATCTTTCAGTAAGGATATATGCATAGAACTTGCTAGAAAGCACCTACTGGGTGCCAGATTTCTATGCAGAATCAGTATCTGTCAAGACGTTTTTAGACAGAAGAGGGAAATTGCTACCATATATTAGTAATGCACAGAGCAGAAAAGAGATTGTATTATATTAATGACTGAATATATTTTAAAACTAAGGAATTTTGAATTCGTAACCATACAATTTCTAGCATGAAATATTTCAACATTAAAACTCTGAAATTCTATAGCCAAGGACAACGCTTACTGTTACAACATAACAACAGCTCTGATTTTGCCTAATGTATGAACCACTTTTGACTCATAGTTCTTTTGTTATGTATTTTATTCACAATTTTTCTCCTACTTAACAGCAGGAGGAGAGTGAGCTAGAAGACAAAATAAAAGCTACCCAGAGCTACTGTATTGGACACAGAGGATTTCTATAACTTCTGGGAAATTAAGACTAGAAACAAAAATATATAAACAATAGATTTTTTTGTTTTACTTGAAATGTGAAACTTTTGCAACTGTGAACAAACTTTCCTGCAAAGTGGAAAGTCACCTCCAGAGAAAATGTTAACAGCCCCCAAACAGCATGCAACATGGAAAATGATAAGCTAAATCTATGCCAGGAGAAGAGAAATTTAGAATAAGTACAATTTTTTTTCTTAAAGTAAAAACAAGTAGAAACATTGTTCTATATTTGCAGTTTCTGATGTAAAGATATACATATACACACAGACCCACACACATATAGACACACACATGCATATATATATAAAACATATATATGTGTGTATACGTGTATATATTTAAGTTTACTAGCTTGTTAATTATATATAATCCTTATTAAATGTGTTTTGTTATTTTCAATTGATCTACTTGTGGTTTTACAAGAGCTTAAGCTAGAGAAGCTCCTAGTGACCAAAAAATGATAATCAGCAACCCAATATCGAGCTGGTGCTCAGAGGGACATTAAAGATTGAGGGAGATATTGAAAAACAAGATCCCACAAAGCTTATCAAAACATGGATGGGAAACACCTGTCATCCAATGACTTTTGCCTATTTATTTTAAGATACCTCATAAAAGTCAAGCTTTGTCAATAAATAAACTCCACTTTCTTCTTATGTACAGTGGGTAGAGTAATAAACACTCCAACATGTGATTAGGGTCCTGTCTTGCTTAGTACTTTTTTCTGAACTGAAGTGTCCTAATTTAGTTAATAAATCATATGGCAACTCTGTGATTATGAGGAAAAGCACTTCTCAAGCAGGTTTAGTTTTAAAATATCTCTTTTCATAGAAATTGGATGGATATGTATTGATTTCCCTTTTGAATATTGAAACTGCCAAGTTCTAAACACAAAGAATACTTCAGTAAGTGCTCAAATGTTTAATAGTAGCTAACATGTGTAGAATATGAAATAGAACATCACCTAGGCACAAGAAGCTCAAAGCCTAAAAGACAGGAAGCCACTTGTCATTGTCGCTGATCCGGCAAGGCTTCTACACCCACTAAAAGAAACTACGCTTCCTGTGCGTTTGGTCTGTTGTATTAAAAGTGTACTATAACACTTTTGACTGTACCCACAACAGCAATAATAGAGTTATATGACATTTGTCTTGAGGATCAATTTCTTCAAATATTTCATTTTAAGCAACAATGAAATTCACTCTTATGATAGTCAGGCAGTTAGGAGAAACCAACTTCACTTTCACTCTTGTAACTATTCCACTGATCATGTAGGACTTCTCGCAACCCAGTTTCACTAGTATAGTCGTGAAAAATTAATGTTTTACTTTCTTTAGACTATCTAGTCCCTTTTGTTTGTACCTTATTCATGAGGTATATACCCTATAATGAGATATATGGTAGCATATCTCCCAAAAGAAAATTGCATGTGTGTGTACAACGAAGTGTTTTATAAAAATATTTTGAGCAGGATATTTTCTAAGGGCATCCCAGGTATCTCAGATGCTAAAGAATCTTCCCACAGTGCAGGAGACCTGGGCTCAATCTCTGAGTTGGGAAGATCCCCTGGATACAGCAATGGCAACCCACTCTAATATTCTTGCCTGGAGAATTCCATGGGCAGAGGAGCCCGGCAGGCTACAGTCTATGGGTTGCAAAGAGTTGGACACGACTGAGGAACTAACACACAATGATTTCTAACTGAATCTATACACTAAAATCTTTTACAATGATTCTCATTTTAAATATTTCCCACAATAATGCACATTAACATAGGCCACAATAAATGTAGCTTTGTGTCTGTCATCAAAAAACAGAAAGTTTTCAGAAGTAGGAGATAAATGGCAAGTGTTTTCTGGTGTAAAAGCTACACTGAATTGAAGCACAATAATATGCCAAAAGGTATCTTATGGCCTCTTTACCTCTGTAGTGTGATTTATGCAATATCAGTTCAGTTCAATTCAGTTGCTCAGTTGTGTTCAACTCTTTGTGACCCCATGAACACAGCACGCCAGGCCTCTTTGTCCATGACTAACTCCCAGAGTTTACCGAAACTCATGCCCATTGAGTCAGTGATGCCATCTGACCATCTCATATGCAATATCAATGACTGTTCATTATTATATGCATGCTTGTGACAAGCAAGACTGCCATTTTCATGTCTCTAAGGCTGGCAGAAATGAGCAGATACTTGAAAGCCAATCAAAATGACCAAACATGTCATTTGACCACAGATTCATTAGTTGAAATTATACATGTAATTTGTATTAATCATTTTAATCCAGTTTAGAAAGTCAATTTTTATGTTCTTTCTACCAACCAAGATAATCTAATGTTCCCCTCAGCTTAACTTCTTTGAACAAGTTTCTTCTTCACTCTAGATTCCTGATTTCCCTTTTCGTAGATTGCCTACCTTGCTGCTGCTGCTGCTGCTGCTGAGTCACTTCAGTCGTGTCCAACTCTGTGCAACCCCATAGACGGCAGCCCACCAGGCTCCCCGTCCCTGGGAGTCTCCAAGCAAGAACACTGGAGTGGGTGGCCATTTCCTTCTCCAATGCATGAAAGGAAAAGTGAAAGTCAAGTTGTTCAGTTGTGTCCGGCTCTTAGTAACCCTAAGGACTGCAGCCCACCAGGCTCCTCCGTCCATGGGATTTTCCAGGCAAGAGTACTGGGGTGGGGTGCCATTGCCTTCTCCATTGCCTACCTTAGAAGCTTCTTAATTGTAGATTCTTTCCCTGCCCCTTTAGGTACAAGTCTTTTTAAAAGTTTCTTGCTTCTGTCCTTTGAGTAAGGCCAGTTAGCAAGCCTCAGTGGCCTAACTTTCTTCCATCCCAGTTCTTAAAAATATTTTTAGCATTCCCTACCCCAACAAGTGGAATAGAGCCTGACCCATTCTAGCCTGTGTCCCCTCTTGCAATATTCTTGAATGAAATCTTCCTTGTCTGATTAATTTAACCCTCCAGGTTTGTGTACTTTGTGTAATGATTCACATAAGTAACTGAAAATATATATTTTTATTTACCTGTTAAAATTTCAGTAAGGTAGCCATCACACTGTGCCTAGTTCAGAGAAGACTAGTATAAATTATTTGCTGGTAAAACGATTAAATACTTATAAGCATGACCAACATTGTAGCATGATGACCGAGGTGAATCATATCAAATAAATTCCTCACGTGTGTTCAGTTAATAGTAATGTTTAGGACTCATTAGGCTGAACTTAAGATTTTTAAGAGAAGACTGAGAATGTAACATGTTTCTTTACAATTTAATACAAAATTAAAAGTATTTCACATATTTGATTCCGATACTAAACATCACTGAATTAAAAACAGTGTCTTAATTCTTTGCTGTCGTTCTTGTGTTTTCCAATAACTACAGTTCTTGTGTTTTTCTGGTGTAGTATCCACTCTCATTCATGAACACTTTAGGGACCCTATCCACTTTTCCTCATAAGCACAAAAAGTGAAAACAAGTCATTAGACTACTCCACCCTAAGGAGGCTGAACACAGAGTACTTCTGTATGTGCATCCAATCGTCTTCCAGCTCAGAACAAAAGGGTGGATCTTTCTAAAAGCCTTCTGCTCTTTGTAAAAGCCTTTTGCGTCTGTAGTCTCTTTGTGTTCAACTCTTTACCAAAGAATAAATTCAGTTAGAATAGCTCTCAACAAATGGCATCAGGAGAAGGCTTTTACCCTTAAAAGTTCAAATCAAGGCATGTGATTCTTTTATTATTATGAAGGAACACCTCTATAATTCTCTTGAAAATGTTTTTTGTAAATATGCCTATTTCCTCATAGTAGTACTGTTTTATTTGTATATTTACTTGATTGTTATGTAACTAATGGATATGTTCATGACTATTTCTGGTTCTGAACTTTCTCTTATTGGACTGAAACACAGTTTTTATCTCATGTTGAGAAATAATTGGCAACAGAAATGAATTTGAAACAAAATTTTAAAAATATATTTTAGTTCAATGTATACTCTTAGTAAACATTTTCTCACAAGAGATGAGAAGTCACTGAAATACTTTTAGTTATTTCCCTTTAGAGTATTTTAGTGATCATTATTTAAAATTTTTTAATTGCATAGGAATTTTGACCTTTAATTTATGTTTTTCAAATTTGGATGGATCTTCACTTATACTGACAGATACAAGTGTAGTGTGGACAAAATGCCCTTTCAGCCAACGCAGTATTCTGTGAGAACTCTGTTGTTTAGGAGACATACTGGACAAGACAGTGTTTATTCAAGGTACAGTCTTACGTTCCTTCTGTAAAGCAGAGTTTGAGTAAGATTGGATGAATAGATATGCATAGTATAGAAACTGATTTCAACTCTCTAAGAAATAATTATTACAACTGGTTTTGCCTCTTTTGAATGGGCTTCTACAGGTGGGAAAAGTTGTCTTTGTGTAAGAAACTAGCTAAAAAGAAAAGAACATGTGTGGAAATCCAGGGCCACTGATTCTAAAGCAATAGTATACTGTTATTTTTACTTTTTATTCATCCCACCTCTTCAGGTAAAATTTTCTCCAACACTACACTCTGGCATTTAGAAAAATAAACTGGGAATTTTGTTTATAATTGGGTTGACTTATTTAGAGAGAGTGGCAATGTTATTTGAGGCTTGCCTAGCTCAGAATTAAAGGTGCTAAGCTGGACCAGGATAGATTTTGAACAGAAGAAAACTCCCTAGGGATTTGCAGAATACATGGGGAAAAGAATGAGCATGCACTCTTCCTACAGCGAGAGATGATGGGCACTAGAAAGTGGCTATGAAATGGAGTAGCAGTCCAGATTAAGCCAGAAAGAACAGGAGAAACTGGACAGCTATAACATTTTAAAATAGTGTGCTAGAGTGTACAATTTTAACTGAAAATGCTTTATTTTGTCCTCACATTATGTAAGACAGGCGGTATCACAATCACCTGTTTATTCACTACAATTTACAAAAACTGAAGTACTAAGAGAGAAAGAAAGATAATGGGGGAAATCACAAAAACTATGGCTGGAATAAGTCTATATGAATACCAGCAACTCTAGGAAACCAAAAACCAAAAACTCAAAATCTAAGAGTTCCATCCATCCCTGAAAGGAAGAAACATTCATCACATCTAGGCACTGCTACTCACTTGTCCTAATCCCAAGGTTATTCATTACAATTGACTTTAATTATGGCTCCTCACATGAATTTAGTAAACTTTGCAGATCAGACTGGTACGTTGGTTTTCAGCCACAAGATTTTGACTAATCTTTTTGTTTGGGTTCTTCTTGTTGGAAAGTCAACCACAATACTGGTGGCAGAGACCCAAGAGAATACAGGTCTGCATGAGCTGTCTCAGAGGTTGCCATTTTGGCATCAAGACCTGGCACTACCCAACAGCCAGAGTTGGGATGTCTCAGGACAAACAACCAGCAGGATAGGAACCCAGACCCAACCAACAGAAGACAGAGTGCCTAAAGCTGTACTGACCTCACAGCCACCTATAAATGCACCCTGTGACACCACCCTGCCTACATGAGGGACAAGACCTAGCTTCACCCACCGGTGGGCATGTGCCAGTCCCTCCTCCCAGGAAATCTCCACAAGCCCCACGACCAGCCTCACTCACTGGAAGGCAGACACCAGAAGACAGAGGAGCTATGATCTTCTACCCAGTAGAAAAGAGTCCACAAATACAGAAAATTAGACAAAACGAGATGGTAGTGAAATATGTTTCAGAGGAAGGAATAAGATAAAAACCCATGAGAACAAATAAATAAAGAAGAAATAAGTAACTTACTTGAAAAGAATTTAAAGCAATGATAGTAAAGATGAGCCTAGCTCTTGGAAAAAGAATGGACCAAGAAGATACAAGAAATGTTTCACAAATAACTGGAAGATTTAAAGAACAAACAGAGAAGAAGAATATAGTAACTGGAATGAAAAATATACCAGAAGGAATTAAAAGCAAAATAACTAAGGCAGAAGAATGGATGTGACAAGGAAGACAGAATCATAGAGATCACTACTACTACAGAAAAGAACAAAGAGAAATGAATGAAAAGAAATGAGGACAGCTGCAGAGATCTCTGGAACAACAGCAAATGCAACAACACTCACATTATAGATAGGGCCCCGGAAAGAGAAGAGAGGCTTCCCTGGTGGCTCAGAGGTTAAAGCGTCTGCCTACAATGCGGGAGACCTGGGTTCGATCTCTGGGTTGGGAAGATCTCCTGGAGAAGGAAACGGCAACCCACTTCAGTACTCTTGCCTGGAAAATTCCATGGATGGAGGAGCCTGGTAGGCTACAGTCCATGGGGTCGCAAAGAGTCAGACATGACTGAACAACTTCAATGTCAAAAAAGAAGGAGAAGAGGGAGAGAAGGGGCTTGAGAAAATGTCTGAAGAGGTTATAGCAGAAAACTCCCCTAATGTGAGAAGGAAAACATTCAATCCCAGGAAGTGCAGTGTCCCACACAACATAAACACAAGGAGGGGTATGCTGAGACAGATATTAAATAAAGTGACACAAATTAAAGGCAAAGAAAAATATTAAAAAGAAGGTAACAAACAAAATACATGGGGACCTCCCGTAAGTTTATTAGCTGATTTTTTCAAAAGAGACACTGCAGTCTACAAGGGAGTTTCAGGCATTTAACATATTACCCACACTAACAAACTGAAGAATAAAAAATATATATGATCATCTCAATAAATACAGAAAAGGCTTTGAAAAAAATGAACACTGATTTATGATAAAAAGCTCTCCAGAAAGTGGAAACAGAGGGAACTTACCTCAAAGTAATAAAGGCTATAGATGACAGACCTACAGCTAACATCATTTCAATGGTGAAAATCTAAAATTTTCCTTCTAAAGTCAGGAACAAGGTAAGGATGTTCATTGTTACCACTGTTATTCAACATAGTTTAGGAAGTGCAAGGCATGCAACCAGAGAAGAAAGAAAAATATAAGAAACCCAAATTTGGAAAGAAGAATTAAAACTATCACTGTCTGTAGATTGCATGATACTATACATAGAAAATCTGAAATGGTACCAGAAAACTGCTAGAGCACATTAATCAATGTGATAAAGTTGCAGGACACAAAATTAATGCAGAGAAATCTCTTGCCTTCCTATACACTTACCATGAAGAGTCAGAACGAGAAAGTAAGGAAATAATTTCACTTACCATCACACCAAAGACATAAAATACCTAGGAATAAGCCTAACTAAGAGGCAGAAGACATCTGACCTGAAAACTCTGTGAGGCTGATAAAAGAAACTGGAGATGGCACAAAGAGAAGGAACAAAATGCCACGTTCTTGGATCAGAAGAATGAATGCTGTCAAAATGACTGTGCTACCCAAGGCAACCTGCAGATTCATGCACGCCCATCAAGTTATCAGTGGCATTTTTCATGGATATAGAACAAAAACTTCTAAAATTCATATGGAAAAGATCCAAAGTAGCCAAAGCAATAAAAGACCCAAATAGCCAAAGCAATCCTGAAAAAGAAAACTGAAGCTGGAGGAATCAGGCTCCCTGAGTTCAGTCTATGGTACAAAGCTACAGTGATCATAACAGTATGGTACTGGTGTGGTACATATATAAAATGGAGTATTACTCAGTGCCAGTATTACTGGCACAAAAGCAGACGTATAAATCAATGGAACAGAATGGAAAGCCCGGAAATAAACTCACACAACTATGGTCAATTAATCTACTACAAAGAAGGCAAGAATGGAGAATGGAGAAAAGACAGTCTCTTCAATAAGCAGTACTGGAAAATTAGACAGCTGCATGTAAATAATGAAACTAGAACACTCTCTATCACCATACACAAAAATAAATGGAGTCAATTAAAGATTTAAATGTAAGACTGGATGCTATAAAACTGAGAATAAAACACAGGTAGAACACTCTTTAACATAAATCACAACAATGTCTTTTTGTGCTCTCTCTCTTAGAGTAACAAAAATAAACACAAAAACAAACAAATGAAATCTAATTAAACTTAAAAGACGGAAAGTTATCTCCAAAACACATAAACAACTCATATAACTCTATACCAAAAAAAAAAACACAAACAAACAAGCAAACCTATCAAAAAATGGCAGGTAAATAGGTATTTCTCCAAAAAAGACATAAGGTGACAAGCACATGAAATACATCACTAATTATCAGAGGACTGCAAACCAAAATTATAATGAAGTGTCATCTTACCACAGTTCTAGAATGGCCATCATCAAAATCTACAAACAATAAGTATCTGAGTGGGTGTGGAGAAAAAGAACACTCTCCTACACTGACTACAACTACCACTGAACACAGTCTAGCTACTGTAAGGTCCAGCAATCCCATTCCTGCTATATATCCAGAGAAGACCATGATCCAAATGGACACATGCACCCCAGTGTTCATTGCAGCCCTGTTTACAATAATCAAGACATGGAAGCAGCCTAAATGTCCATCAACAGAGAAAGAGATAACAAAGGTGTGGTACATATATAAAATGGAGTATTACTCAGCCAAAAAAATTAAAATAATGCCATTTGCTGCAATAAGAATGAACCTAGAAATTATATTAAATGAAGTCAGACAGAGAAGACAAATATCATATGATGTCACTCACATGGGGAATTTTTATAAAAGAAAAGAAATAAATGAACTCATTTCCAAACAGAAACAGACTTACAGATATCAAAAACAAGCTTATGTTTAAAAAGGAAATGTTCGGTGGAGAGGAATAAATTAGAAGCTTGGGATGAATATACACATTCCACAGTAGACAAGGTTGGAGAAAAAAATGGCAACCCACTCCAGTATTCTTGCCTGGAGAATGCCATGGACAGAGGAGGCTGGTGGGCTACAGTTCATGGGGTCACAAAGAGTCAGACATGACTGAGCAACTAAAACATATGCATGCATGCACACACACACACACACACACACACAGAGTATACAAGGTACATAATCAACAAGGATCTAGGATATAGCACAGGAACTCTACTCAGTATTTTGTGACAACTTACAGAAGAACTGAACCGAATATAAGAAAATAATCTAAAAAACAATGAATATGTGTATAAGTATAACTTAATCACTTTGCATGTACACTAAAACTAACACAATATTGTAAATTAGCTACACTCTAATAAAATAGTGTATATCCACAAAAAAAATTAATAAATCTACCACAGATATGGAAAGTCCTTGTGAGCTAATGAGTACAGCTCAGCTACTGTTGCTGTGCAGTCCCTAAGTTGTATCTGACTCTTTGTGACCCCATGGACAATACACCAGGCTCCTCTATCCTCCACTATCTCCTAGAGTTTGCTCAAATTCATGTCCACTGAGTTTGTGATGCCATCCAACCATTTCATCCTCTGTCACCCTCTTCTCCTCCTGCCCCCAATTTTTCCCAGCATTATGCTCTTCACATCAGATTGGAGATTCAGCTTCAGCATCAGTCCTTCCAATGAATATTCAGGCTTGATTTCCTTTAGGATTGACTGGTTTGATCTCTTTGTAATCCAAGGGACTCTCAAGATTCTTCTCCAACACCACAGTTCAAGCATCAGTTCTTCGGTACTCAGCTTTCTTTTTTTTTTTTAACATAAATTTATTTCTTTTAATTGGAGTTTAATTACTTTACAATATTGTATTGCTTTTGCCATACATCAACATGAATCCGCCACAGGTTTACAGCTTTCTTTATAGTCCAACTCTCACATCCATACATGACTACTGGAAAAACCAGAGCTTTGACTGCAAGGGTTAATAGTTAGCTACCTGTTGCTCTGGCTAAGCCATGAGAAAATCACCATGGGAAAAGAATAAAAGCATAATAATACAAAAGAATGAAATATAGCAACACAGCATAACCCAGATAAAACTACATCTGGTTGATCAGTTCCGGTTGTCATACCCTGCTAAGCTAAGGAAAAACTTGGTGTGAACCTTGGAATGCTGGGTGAGCGCCAAGTTCAGAATACTGCTTGTGCACACACTAACATGGTTTCCCATATGCAGGCCTATGACCTCCAGCTAGGTGATAGCCCTTGTACAAGAAAATAAAAATGATAATTTAAAGTAATCAATAAAATGAGACATGTAAATAAAATGTCCCTGGAAGACGTGACCGGGGACACAGGAGAGTGACTTCATCATAGCACAACAGGTACTTTCTGCTTGCCAAGACATTAAATAAAAGTGATGTGGCTCCGAGGAACAGGGCTCTTGACCCAAGAGGTCTCGTGTCCCCCGGCCCCATCTTCAAAACTTAAATTCCATCTCTAGTTTCTTTTTCCCAAACTGTGCATTGACCACTTTTGGTCCCCACCTGCTGTGCTGGCTGCAGGATTTGACTACACAGATCTTTGTTGGCAAAGTAATACACTGTCTAGGTTTTTCATAGCATTCCTTCCAATGTGCAAGCCTCTTTGAATTTAATGGCTGGAATCACCATCCTCAGTGATTTTGAAGCCCACGAAAATAAAATCTTCAACTGTTTTCACCTTCCCCTCTTCTATTTGCTGTTAAGTGATAGGACTGGACGCCATGATCTTAGATTTTTGAAAAGTGACTTACTAATTAATCATTTCAAATTTGTTTTGCAGATAGGACTTAAGGCAAAGACAGATAAACACTCATGAGTGACTGCATAAAAATTCTGTCAGTGCAAATAAAGATCCCTAAAAGTGTGTTGGGATTTGAATCTAAGTCTTAGATGATTTTTTCTATTTAGATAACAGTAATGGTAGCGGAATGAAAGACAGTGTATATTTAACTCCAGCATATTTATCTTTTTATTAGCTCTAGGATAATAATCTTCAATTGATGTGATATTAATTATGTTTTTACAACATGAAGAGTCAAAATATCTTAATATACCAAATTTAGAATTGTTTAAAAAAATACTAGTTTTTGCACTGGAAGAATACACGCATATATATATTATCTAACTTTCCAAAACCTGATTCCATATAAATACATGTTAGAATCACTCCACTGCTCTCAGGTATGTTGGAGTACTGTCATTTCATATATCCAAGAAAACATTAAGTACTCATTATTACACAAATATTTGCAATGTCTGTCAATAATTTTATGCCTATGTGTGCTTCTGATGTGCTTTAAATTTTTTTCAATTTGGCTAAATATGTTTACTCTTATATTTTCCAGACTATTTATATTCATAGAGGGTTTTAAATATAGGCACCCAACAAAAATTTTGCTACAAGAAGAAAGACCAAAGAATAAGGAAAAACCAAGAAATAAGATATTAAATTATTTGGATCCAGAGTAAAAAGAAGTCTTCTGTGATACTCTAGTCTACCTTTAAAAGATTATTAGAAAAGAATTCCTATCTTCAGAACATGATCCACACTAGTATTCTAATGCCACACACTTGATAATCAACAAAAGTAGAATTATTTTTAAAATGATTACTCTTATCTATGAAGCAACTCTTTATTGATTCATTTGACAAAGATTTAGTGAGCTTCCTCTTTTTGTCAGATGTTATATTCTCATTGACTTTACATTTTAGTTGAAAATAGTTTACTAAAAAGTAAGTAAAAAGAAATCTACATAAAATAAAAATACTTGAGTGATATATGGAGGAAAGAAAATGGCTAAATGCATTCATTTATTTTTTATTATTTTTGTTGCTTAGGTTGGGATGAGTTTGAAAGAAAGAATCAATAGAACTTGTTACCTAATCTGATATCTTGCAATATTTATTTCATCAGCTGCTGCAAAATAAACAGGATATAAATATGATTTTCATTATATAATTCCTGAAAGTGAAGTCTCTAGGATCACATTCTCCTCTGCCCCTTCATAGGTATCACTGCAAAATTGTTAAATGACTTGGGATTACCATATCACAGTATAATCACATTATATTGTTTTTAAAACTTATTAAGTTCAACAATGGAAATTAGAATCAGCATACTAGGAAATCCAAATAATTTGAAGATACAGGTCTTAAATTGAAGTCTGTTATATTTTTGCTGCAAATTTGGAACAAGCCACTTCACCTCTTGTATCACTCCTTAAAACAGAGAATGGTACAAATGTTTACTTTCAGTTCAGTTCAGTTCAGTAGATCAGTCACGTCTGACTCTTTGCGACTCCATGAATCACAGTACGCCAGGCCTCCCTGCACATCACCAACTCCCAGAGTTTAAACAAACTCATGTCCATTGAGTCAGTGATGCCATCCAACCATCTCATCCTCTGTCATTCCCTTCTCCTCCGGCCATCAATACTTCCTAGCATCAGGGTCTTTTCCTACGAGTAAGCTCTTCGCATCAGGTGGCCAAAATATTGGAGATTCAGCTGCAACATCAGTCCCTCCAATGAACACCCAGGACTATTTTCCTTTAGGATAGACTGGTTGGATCTCCTTGCAGTCCAAGGGACTCACAAGAGCCAACACCATAGTTCAAAAGCGTCAATTGTTCGGCTCTCAGCTTTCATTATAGTCCAGCTCTCGCTTCCATACAGGACTAGTGGAAAAACCATAGCTTTGACTAGATGGAACTTTGTTGGCAAGGTAACATCTCTGCTGTTTAATATACTGTCTAGGTTGTTCATAACTTTCCTTCCAAGGAGTAAGTGCCTTTTAATTTCATGGTTGCAGTCACCATCTGCACTGATTTTGGAGCCCCGTAAAATAAAGTCTCCCACTGTTTATTCATCATTTGCCATGAAGTGATGGCACCAGATGCCATGATCTTTGTTTTCTGAATATTGACCTTTAAGCCAACTTTTTCACTCTCCTCTTTCACTTTCACAAGAGGCTCTTTAATTCTTCACTTTCTGCATAAGGGTAGTGTCATCTGCATATCTGAGGTTATTGTTATTTCTACCTGCAATCTTGATTCCAGCTTATACTTCACCCAGCCCAGCATTTCTCATGATGTACTCTGTATATAAGTTAAATAAACACTGTGACAGTATACAACCTTGACTTAATCCTTTCCTGATTTGAAACCAGTCTGTTGTTCCATGTCCAGTTGTAACTGTTGCTTCCTGACGTGTATACAGGTTTCTCAAGAGGCAGGTCAGGTGGTCTGGTATTCTAATCTCTTTCAGAATTTCCCACAGTTTATTGCGATATTCACAGTCAAAGAGTTTGACATACTCAATAAAGCAGAAATAGATGTTTTTCTGGAACTCTTGCTTCTTCAATGATCCAGCAGATGTTAGCAATTTGATCTCTGGTTCCTCTGCCTTTTCTAAATCCAACTTGAACATCTGGAAGTTCATGCATCACATATTGTTGGAGCCTGGCTTGGAGAATTTGGAGCATTATTTACTAGCATGTGAGAGGAGTGCAATTGTGTGGTAGTTTAAGCATTCTTTGGCATTGCCTTTTTTGGGGATTGGGATAAAAACTGACCTTTTCCAGTCCTGTGGCCACTGCTAAGTTTTCCAAATTTTCTGGCATATTCAGTGCAGCACTTTCACAGCATCATCTTTCGGAATTTGAAATAGCTCCACTGGAATTCCATCACCTCCACTAGCTTTATTCATAGTGATGCTTCCTAAGGCCCACTTGACTTCACACTCCAGGATATCTGGCTCTAGGTGTGTTATCACACCATCTTGATTATCTGTTTCATGAAGATCATTTTTGTATAGTTGTTCTGTATATTCTTGCCACCTCTTAATATCCTCTCCTTCTCTTAGATCCATACCATTTCATCCTTTATTGAGCTTATCTTTGCATGCAGCATTTACTTGGTGTTTCTAATTTTCATGAAGAGATCTGTAGTCTTTCCTGTTCTATTGTTTTCCTCTATTTCTTTGCACTAATCACTGAGGAAGGCTTTCTTATCTCTCCTTGCTAGTCTTTGGAACTCTGCATTCAAATGGGTATATCTTTTCTTCTCTCTTTTGCTTTTCACTCCTCTTCTTTCACAGCTATTTGTAAGGCATCCTCAGACAGCCATTTTGCTTTTTGCATTTCTTTTCTTGGGGATGGTCTTGATCCCTGTCTCCTGTACGATGTCATGAGCCTTCATCCATAGTTCATCAGGTACTCTGTCTATCAGATCTAGTCCCTTAAAGCTATTTCTCATTTCCACTGCATGATAGTTAGGGATTTATGTCATACCTGAATGGTTTAGTGGTTTTTCCTCCTTCAATTTAAGTCTGAATTCAGCAATAAGGAGTTCATAATCTGAGCCACAGTCAGCTCCCAGCCTTATTTTTGCTGACTGTATAGAGCCTCTCCATCTTTGGCTGCAAAGAATATACTCAATCTGATTTAAGTGTTGAAAATCTGGTGATGTCCATGTGTAGAGTCTTCTCTTGTGTTGCTGGAAGAGGGTGTTTACTATGACCTGTGCATTCTCTTGGCAAAATTCTGTTAGCCTTTGCCCTGCTTCATTCTGTACTCTAAGGCCAAATTTTCCTGTTACTCCAGGTGTTTCAGTGGGTCGGTGGTGGCCTGCTGTGAGTTGGGAACACCGAGTGTGTACTTTAATGCCATGATTTATTTGAAAGCATTATATAAAGTGTAAAGTGATAAATATTTTTCATGATTATTATGAATTTTGACTCATCAATATGACTAGAGTACCCTTTCTCAACTTGGTACAGAAATAAATATTTTGGTATTTTGTAAAATTTCAGGGAGAAGCATATAGGGGAAACGTTAAGGAAGGAATAAATGCTGCAGAATGTGAAGAGCTGAATGTAAGCTCATGTGTGCACACTCAGGTGCTTCGGCCGTGCGTGACTCTTTCCGACCCCATGGACTAGAGTCCACCAGGCTCCTCTGTCCATGGGATTTCCCAAGCAAGAATCCTGGAGTGGGCTGGCATGACTTCCTCCCGGGAATCTTTCCAGACTCAGAGTCTCCTGTGTTTCCTGCATTGCAGGTGAATTCTTTCCTGCTGAGCTATCAAGGAAACCCCATATTTTTTTCAGGGATACTCTTTGTATGATTATAAAGAAAATAAAATAAATTTGATTTCAAATATTTAAGAACATTGGATTGTGTAAGTGATATATTAAAATAAGGTCCCATACAAAGACTTTAAGATTAAAATTTTGTTTTAAGTGATTAAAAATGTCAGGCCATGTAAAGGACCAGAATAGACTGAATATATTAGCATGTTAACACTTTCTGGAGTATGAAAAGAGTGTCTGAAATTTACTGATTGACGGCACACATCTGAAAATACTGGAAAGACACATAAGCTAAGAATGTTGACTATATACTTTAGTATAATTATCATCTCTTAAGATAGCTTGGGTGTACATGGAAAGCAAAGAATGTCATAACTGAGATCAAAGTGAATTACACTTACTCTAATTTAATTTTTGACAGAGTGATTAAATGGCAGACTGAGAGCAAAAATAGGTACAGTATTTTAATGGACAGTTGAATTAAAAGAAGTCATTACTGGCATGGAAGTCTTCGTTGTAGTTCTTAAAAAATTAGAAAATGTAAATTGTCTTAAAAGAACCTAGATTTTTTGTTTGTTTGCTTTAGACAAAATTGGGCACTTGTCCAGAAAAATAGTTATTCACAGATACACAAATGTGACCTTCACACCTTTTATTCCTTAGCAATTAATGTTGTAAAATAATTTGGGCTAGCTTCAGTTCAGTTCAGTCATTCAGTCATGTCTGACTCTTTGCGACCCCATGAATCACAGCACGCCAGGCCTCCTTGTCCATCACCATCTCCCGGAAGTCACTCAGACTCACGCCCATGGAGTCAATGATGCCATCCAGCCATCTCATCCTCCGTCGGCCCCTTCTCCTCCTGCCCCTAATCCTTCCCAGCATCAAAGTCTTTTCCAGTGAGTCAGCTCTTCACATCAGGTGGCCAAAGTACTGGAGTTTCAGCTTTAGCATCATTCCTTCCAAAGAAATCCCAGGGTTGATCTCCTTCTGAATGGACTGGTTGGATCTCCTTGCAGTCCATGGGACTCTCAAGAGTCTTCTCCAATTAGCAGGGTTTATAACAGGGTATTAGCTATGAGAGTTGGTATCATCTTTCAAACAACCTAAAGTTAAGTTGATATCTGTAGGTCCATTAAGGTCAAGGAAAAGAGCTCTGGGTATATATTGTTATCTGTGGGAAGATTTGGAAAATCCCAAATGAGCCAGAAATAGAAGTAGGAATAAAGGAAGTAGAGAATCCCTGACTGCATACTATATTTGATAACTCATGGGACAGGCCATGAAAAACTTTTCTTTTTAAGACAAGAAACAAAGATTTATTACCAAGACCCAGTCTCCCCCACAGTCAGTCTCTACCATTGGGAAGTTTCCATAAGGTGCTTATCCTTATCCCTCAGAGATCAGAAAGAATGAAAACCACAATCACAGAAAATGAATCTAATTGATCACATGGAACATAGCCTTGTCTAACTCAATGAAACTATGAGCCATGCCATGTAGGGCCATCTGAGATGGATGTGTCATGGTGGAGAGTTCTGACAAAATGTGGTCCACTGGAAAGGGAACGGCAAGCCACTTCAGTAGTGTTGCCTTGAGAACCCCATGAACAGTATGGAAAGGTAAAAGATACGACACTGAAAGATGAACTCCCCAGCTGTGTAGGTGCCCAATATGCTGCCGGAGAAGAGTGGATAAATAACTCCAGAAAGAATGAAGAGACAGAGCCAAAGTGAAAGCAACGCCCAGTTATGGGTGTGACTGGTGATGGAAGCCAGGTCCCTCACTGTAAAGGACAACATTGCATAAGAACCTGGAATGTCGAGGTCCATGAATCAAGGTAAATTTGAAGTGGTCAAACGGGAGATGGCAAGAGTGAACATTGACATATTAGGAATCAGCGAACTAAAATGGACTGGAATGGGAGAATTTAATTCAGATGGCAATTATATCTATTACTGTGGGCAAGAATCCCTTAGAAGAAGTGGAGTAGTCATCAGAGTCAATGAAAGAGTCCAAAATGCAGTTCTCAGGTGTAATCTCAAAAACGACAGAATGATCTCTGTTGGTTTCCAAGGTAAACCATTCAATATCAAAGTAATCCAAGTCTATGCCCCGACCAGTAATGCTGAAGAAGCTGAAGTTGAATGGTTCTATGAAGATCTACAAGACCTTCTAGAACTAACACCAAAAACATATGTCCTTTTCATCATAGGGGACTGGAATGCAAAAGTAGGAAGTTAAGAGGTACCTGGAGTAACAGGAAAATTTTCCCTCAGAGTTCAAAATGAAGCAGGGGAAAACAGACTGGTTCTCAATATGGAAAGGAGTACCTCAAGGCTGTATATTGTCACATTGCCTATTTAACTTTTATACAGTGTACATCATGAGAAACGCTGGGCTTGATGAAACACAGGTTGGAATCAAGATTGCCAGGAGAAATATCAATAACCTCTGATACACAATGACACCACCCTTAGGGCAGAAAGTGAAGAACTAAAGAGCTTCTTGATGAAAGTGAAACAGGAGAGTGGAAAAGTTGGCTTAAAACTCAATATTCAAAAACTAAAATCATAGCATCTGGTTCAATGACTTCATGGCAAATAGATGGGGAGACAATGGAAACAGTGACAGACTTTATTTTGGGGGCTCCAAAATCATTGCAGGTGGTGACTGCAGCCATTAAATTAAAAGATGCTTGCTCTTTGGAAGAAAAGCTATGACCAACCTAGATAGCATATTACAAAGCAGAGACATTACTTTGCCAAAACAAAATTCTGTCTAGTCAAAGCTATGATTTTTCCAGTAGTTATGTGTGGATGTGAGAGCTGGATTATAAAGAAAGCTGAATGCCAAAGAATTGATGCTTTTGAACTGTGGTGTTGGAGAAGACTCTTGAGAGTCCCTTGGACTGCAAGGAGATCCAGCAAGACCATCCTAAAGGAGATTAATCCTGAATATCCATTGGAAAGACTACTGAAGCTGTAACTCTAATATTCTGGCCATCTGATACAAAGAACTGACTCATTGGAAAAGACTCTGATGCTGGGAAAGATGGAATGCAGGAGGAGATGGGGATGACAGAGGATGAGACGTTTGGATTGCATCACCTACTCAATGGACATGAGTTTGGATAAACTCCAGGAGTTGGTGATGGAAAAGGAAGCCTGGTGTGCTACAATCTGTGTGGTCACAGAGTCAGATACAACTGAGTGCTGAACTAAACTGATTGAATATTATATAAATTAATAAACAGAAACCCCAAAAGTCAGAGGCTAGGAGGAGGAACTTTCATGTTTTACAGTTTAGCACAGCCAAACAAGAAGGAAAACTTCTTCTTGGCTGGCAAGAGTTCAACCAATGAGAGACTGTCACACCTCAGCCAGAAAAGTCACTATGAACTCCCAAGTCCTCCAATGACCTCTGTGTCTACTACAACCCTTCTGACTTCCCTTTTGTTCTATAAAAATATTCTCTATTTGTGCCCCTGCCTTGCCAAGAATGCAGACTACAAATTGTAATTCTATATTGATATCAACAGACCCATTTTTGCTGGAGGTCAACAGCATGCACTTGTGCCTGCATCTCCATGCTTTACATGAAGTGACCTGATCTCCTCGGTCACTACCGATTGGATCTGGAATTTACAACTGACACAAAGTCCACCATTTATTAGTTGATGCTGGATTCAGTTCCCATGATAAATTTGCAGATTTACTAACTACTAAGAGTTCATCAAAAAGTGGCAGGCATGCACTTGAATAAAAATGGTATAGAAGTTTGGCTTGGGAGCCTGGTGGTCCCTCTCAGTGATCTCATGATCTTGACCTCCACTGATGACATAAAAGTAGCAAAGATAAACAATATTATCAAGTAATAAATGCTCAGCCACCTAAGACTGATGAAACTGTGTGAGTCCCATTATAAACAATGACAACAAAAGTCATTTAACCAAAATAAGTTTAATTTTTAACATTAAAGCTTTGTGTAATGTTCCACACTGTCTCCTTTAATATGATAATATCCCACATCATTACAGATTCAAATAGAAAATGAGAAGGTTTATAAAAAGAAAAAAGAATAACAATTTAAGTATAATTGTTTCCTATTTAAAAGAGGTTCAAGAAAATCATCTTTAAATAAACATTTGACTATTTAACTGTGCATTCTCTAATCCTTGTTTTGTTTGGAATAAAGCTTACACACGATAAATCTCTAATTGTTAAATATCTTGAGCAAAAATGGTTGGGAAAGTGTTTGGATAATTCGGATTCATTGTTCATTATAATGTTGTGCTTTGAAATTAAAAAAATCTAAAATTGTCATTTTGTTTTGCTAACTATACTAGCGGATTTATACATTATTTCTAAATGAGTTTTTTTAATCATTATTTAAAAAGAAAGACTGCTTCATTAAACCTCAGAATTTGTCAATACCCAGTCTCTGATATCTTATAGATGAAAATGCACATGGATCACATCTTGCTATCTGGGTTCCAAAGGACCCCAGCAAATACCATGTTTTGATTCTCCTAGTTGTTAACATTTTCAGTCTTTAGAAGTATGTCTTTATAAATACACTTTGCTTTGAAACCTACTGCCTGGAATATCCATCACACCCAGTATCTGACTTTGTCTAAAATTTCCCATTTACCTTTTGGAAATTTTAATTTTAAATGCAAAATATGTATATGTAAATGTATATATGTATATGTATACATAATTACATATATATATATATCTCTTACATTTAAAATTAAAATTTCCAAAAGGTAAATGGATAAGAAATAACCAAAAGGAACTCTTAAATCTTGTTATAGAATTTCACATATACAAAAAGACACAAATTGTAGGTTTATCATGCTTTCCATGGTGAAAATCCCATTGATCATTAGGAATACTGTCACCTGATTGGACTGTTGCCAGCAGTGATTGGGAAAAGCCACATATGTCAGTGCTCATAATTTTTCACTTGCCTATTTATTGTTTGAGATTCTGCCAGTCTCTAAGATTAATATATAATAAACAAGTAGCAGTCGTCGCCAGTTCCGTGACCAGCCTGTGCTGTAGGTCGCCTGACCTTCAGTGTCTCTTGCCCTAGTAACACTCTTCCTTCCTGTTTATTGCTGATACGTAAACATGCTTCTCGATCCAGTTTGCTCTGCACACTCTCCGAGGATCTTCAGCTTACCTACTGTGAGATCTAATGCCTTATTTTGGTATCACCTAAAAAGTACCACTTTCTCACCTCTCATCAGGTAGTTCCCTGTGCCTGTACTGTATTTATTGACCATCTGATACTTGGCCAGTTAACTTTTAAGATAAAATATCACAATGTGTTTAAGGGCATGAACTTTTAATTTAAAAGTCTGGATTCAGGATGTGACTGTCGCTGTATGCTATGGGGAAATGTAAGGCTGCTTACCATGGAAGCCTGTTTCTTCTGAAGTAAAAACGGGGCTGCAGCATTAAATATTTCTTAAAGTTGTTGTGAGAACTTAATATGACACCTAGTATGGTACCTGGAAAAGACTTAACGTGTAAGTGGGATGAAATGAAATGACCTTTTATTTGTATACAACACTAACACCCTTGTTCCGCTTATGCCAAACTCTGGCTGGCTTCCCAGGGCTACTAGTTTAATACTTTAATGATTGCTTAAGTCAGGGTATGCCAAATAATGCTGCAGTCACGAATAACTTCAAAAAGCCCAAAGGATTAGAAACATTTTTTTTCAGACATGCTTATATCCAGTCCAGGTTAGCTGGGCTCCACTCTGAGGCCTAACACACAGTATCTAGAACATGCAGCTTGCCACGATAGAAGGAAGAAGAATACACTCTGTAAGGGCCCTGGCATTTCCAACTTCTTGCTTCAAGATAGGATGCTTTGCTTCTGCACTGAAGCTCCAGATCGCTGGCCATAGCAAGTCATAGGTTCACATGGAAAGGTAGGCAGGACATTCAAACCTACCCTTTGCTAGGAAGAGAGAGAAAGGGAAATCCTTCATGGATAGACTAATACTGACCACAGTTATTAGGGTTCATTTCTGCCAGTTACTGTAATAAGAGAAAGCTTCAAAACTCATAATTTAAAGGTATTAGAGATCACAAGGAGCACTCTTTTCTCGAAAAGGGGAAACACGTTTACTAGGCTTTAAACAATCCTGAAAGGAAAGAAAGCACTCATACTGCACAGCAAGAAAGATATGAGTCCCAGTCCTTCCAGAAGATAGTAAGCACTTAAGTTCACAATTTCAGTCAAGGATCTTCCTGGTTGCACTTGGGTACCGGAGTCACTGTGGAGTTGTGCTGTGTTTCATTTCGTCTTTAAGTACACATATTTAGGCTTCACAGAATAATCAATTAAAAAACAGTATCAGAAAGGGTTCACATGCAACAAGATCCTACTATATTGCACAGGGAACTCTGCTTAATGTTATGTGGCAGTTTGGATGGGAGAGGAATTTAGGCGAGGATGAAGGAAATGGCAACCCATCCAGTGTTCTTGCCTGGAGAATTCCAGGGATGGCAGAGCCTGGTGGGCTGCCGTCTATGGGGTCGCACAGAGTCGGACACGACTGAAGTGACTTAGCAGCAGTCGCAAAATATATGTATACATATGGCAGAGTCCCTTTGCTGTCCACCTGAAACTCTCAAGCATTGTTAAATGGCTATACCCCAATGCAAAGTAAAAGTTCAAAAAAAAAAAAAAAAACAATTAAAAAGGATTTATCTGGGTTGTCAAGGAGTAAAAGTATTGCTTCATTCTAAGGTAGGAATCAATTTTATGTATTAATCTTTAGAAGATTCTTGGACATAGGCAAATGAAATGGGAGATGGAATGATCCTAAAATTGGAAGTGCATCTCACACATGTGCACATTCACACACACACATGCAAATATGTATACTCTTCATAGGCATATAAAACACATATAAAATTAAAATCTAATATAAACATGCCTATACTCCTTTAGATATTCATAACACAGTTTATGTATACTAGCTGCAAAATTTGGAGAAGACAGTATAGAAGTAAGGCTAAAATGTTCTGTATTTCTCAATCATCTTTTTCAAAACAGATATATATTTTTCTACATCAGCATTTTGGAAGAATTTGGCACATACTCATTAAACATTTTTCATTATAAGTTTTTCATGGATTTATCTATTTACATATTTTAAGATTTTTTTTCATAATCTAGGATGGCCATCCCAGTGCTTATAATCATATTGTGTGATAATATAACAATATACATATATTTTTTAATTTGTCCTTTCAAGCATTGTAAGTTTCTTGTAAGATTTGGGGTGCAAGATTATCAGAATTAGGAATGATGAAAAATCAACTTTGTTGGATTTTGCAAAGACATATTCAGGTAGAAAAAGATCAAATGAGCAATAGGAGAAAGTCTGCATATTGGTAGCTGTCAAAACAAGTAGTAGCCAAAGATGGGTCTTCCAAAACAAAATACTGGATAGGATTTATTGATTATATTGGCAAAGTCAGAGGCTGCTGTAAGAACCTAGTTGTGCAATTCCCAGTTCTAGCTAGGTCAATAGTGCTAATGCGGGCTTCCTTGGTGGCTCAGTGGTAGACATTCTGCCTGCCAATGCAGGAGACGTGGGTTCCACTCCTGGGCTGGAAAGACCGCCTGCAGAACAAGTGGCGACCTACTCCAGCATTTTTATCTGCACGATCCCATGGACAGAGAAGCTTCGTGGTCTAGAGTCCATGGGGTTGCAAAAGAGATGAACACGACTGAGCAACTAAACAAGAACAAATTTACTAATATATGACCTGCATCAGGAGATTTTGACTTGAGTGCTGAACTATAAGGGTGGCAAGACCATTCATGATAAACACACAATTAAAATTAAGACAGTCTCAAAATTTAGATGTATCATAATTCAACCTAATTCAAATAATCTTTCAAGATGCAATATTTTATAAAGTCAACAACAAACACACTTATTCTCAGAGAAATTACCTGACTTTTATACAGTTTTAAGCTGGCAAGAGGCAAGGCTAGGATCTGACCCTAGGTTTGTCTGTCAAAGTTTCTTCTTAGGCTAACACTGCAAATACATAGAGACACTCACCCCAAGCTAACTATGCCCAGTAAATTATCACCTGAGTGCCCGAAACACGGCACAGTGACTTGCTTATGGTAAGGCGCGTGTTTACTGAGGTGATTTATAAAAGAGATAACGTCATTGCTTCCCACACCTTTACCCCCTCCTCATAAAACTGCCAACTTCTATTTCAGTTCAGTTCGGTTCAGTTCAGTTCAGTCGCTCAGTCGTGTCTGACTCTTCTTGACTCCACGGACTGCAGCACTCAGGCCTCCTTGTCCGTCACCAACTCCCAGAGCTTGCTCAAACTCAGGTCTATTGAGTCGGTGATGCCATCCACTCATCTCATCCTCTGTCGTCCCCTTCTCTTCCTGCCTTCAATCTTTCCCAGCATCAGGGTTTATTCAAATGAGTCAGATCTTCACGTTAGGTGGCCAAAGTATTGGAGTTTCAGCTTCAGCATCAGTCCTTCTAATGAATATTCAGGACTGATTTCCTTTAGGATGGATTGATTGGATCTCCTTGCAGTCCAAGGGACTTTCTACTTAGTGCAGAGTTAACTTTCAACCCAGTGATTCTGTTCTGAAAACATTACTACACAGGTCTTAAAAAAAAAAAAAAATCTGTTCCTTGAACATTTGCATTTCTAAAGAGGTAATTCTTGGGCTACTTTGTTTACAGTGGACTGCAAGCCTCCAGGCAAAGAAATATAAATCAGTGAGCCCCCAGGCTCATTTCAGGAAGAAGAGTTCTGAGTTTCCTTTCACTTATTAGAGTTCTCCATTAACTCTTTTTTTTGTTTTGTTTTGTTTTTTAAGAGTATGGTAGGATAAAGATGGAAAACCAGTGAAATGATGCATCCTATCTTCATATAGTCCAATGGGATATATCTTTTTGCTACTAGAATTTTATAGATTACACACTTCAGGCTCATAGAGATTAAATATTTTCCTCCAGATCACACAAATGGGCAGTGACAGAGCCAAGATTATAAATCTGGCAAAATAAGACTCAGAGTCTGGGATCTTAAACACAGAACACTTAGACATGGCATGATGTGTGCTCCATAAGCATTCTATTGCTGCCTTGCTGTTCCTCAGCTATGCCACACAGAGGAGTTCTACTTCACTGAAGAGATGAAGGTTAAAAATGATTTCAGTTAAAAATTGTGGGGTGGATAACAACCTAAGACAGGTCCACTGCCCTTACAATTGCAAAATGGGGATGAAGAGAATGAAACAGATTCTTATCATAACTTATGGTCAAATAAATGTATTTATTTAGTGAAATGAAGATGTTCACTATGGAAAACTGGGAATCAAAATTTGAGTAGACTATATTAATATTAGGGTTTGGTAAGTTAAATAAAACTACAATGATCTCATATGTATGTATAGCCGAATCTTACCTTGGCAAAATTCCCTTACAAAATTTTAAGGAACAACTAATTTATGTCTTACAAAGTTCTTTGAGAAAATAAAACAGGATCACGAGTTACTCAGCTCACCTTATGGCATTTCTGTACCTTAATCTCAAGTTTGAATGAGTTTGTCTGTATAGGTTACAGTATACTTTGGTGAAAACGTTAAAATATTTAATGTGCTGCAGTCCATGGGGTTGCAAAGAGTTGGACACGACTGAACTGAACTGAACTGAACTGAACTGAAATGTTAAAAAGTCACTGTTTTATACAACAAAGGTTTATGTCTTGATCATGCTTCATGTCCATTGAGGGTTACCTGGGGGATTCACTCACAACAACCTTGTAAGACAAATGTGTTAAATCAAATATCTAACCAGTACTTAGGGAAAAGTGAAAATATATTTATGTACGGAAACAGGTTCAATTTAAAAAGACTATACATGCAAAAAGTAGGGTGAATAGCACAATAAAGTTTATGTAAACTGACAACACAGGCACGGCAAGAACAATACCCATTAAATAAGGGAACTATAAAATAAAAACATACAGTAAAAGCTTCAGATCGCCGGTGCTGGAAAGGAAGCCAGAATAGGCAGAGAGTAATGAAAATGTTATACTTTTATGCACGTATTTATTTTGCAACTAGCTTTCGCCACATGCTAGCAAAGTAATGCTCAAAAACCTTCAAGCTAGGCTTCAACAGTACGTGAACTGAGAACTTCCAGATGCACAAGCTGGGTTTAGGAAAGGCAGAGGAACCAGAGATCAAATGGCCAACATCTGTTGGGCCAGAGAAAAAGCTATAGAATTCCAGAAAAATATCTACTTCTGCTTCATTGACTATGCTAAAGCCTTTGACTGAGTAGATCACAACAAACTGTGAAAAATTCTTAAGGGATGGGAATACCAGACCACCTCACCTGCCTTCTAAGAAGCCTGTGTGCAGGTCAATAAGCAACAGTTAGAACCAGACTTGAAACAGACCGGTTCCAAGTCAGGAAAGGAGTACGTCAAAGCTGTGTATTGCTACCGTACTTATTTAAATTTTATGTGGAGTACATCATGCAAAATGCCAGGCTAGATGAAGCACAAGCTGGAATCAAGATTCCCAGGAGAAATATCAGTAACCTCAGATATGCAGATGACATTGCCCTTATGGCAGAAAGTGAAGAGGAACTAAAGAGCCTCTTGATGAAAGAGAAAGAGGAGAGTGAAAAAGTTGGCTTAAAACTCAGCATTCAAAAAGAAAGATCATGGCATCAGGTCCCATCACTTCATGGCAAATAGATGGGAAGACAATGGAAAAAATAGGCTCCAAAATCTCTGAGGATGGTGACTGCAACCATGAAATTAAGACACTTGCTCCTTGGAAGAAAAGCAATGACAAACCTAGGCAGCATATTAAAAAGCAGAGACATTACTTTGCCAACAAAGTCCGTATAGTCAAAGCTGTGCTTTTTTCCCAAGCCAGACCAAAAAAAAAAAAAAAGCTGATGCCTTTGAACTGTGGTGCTGGAGGAGACTCTTGAGAGTCCTATGGACAGTAAGGAGATAAAACTAATCAATCCTAAAGGAAATCAACCCTGAATATTCACTGGAAGAACTGATGCTGAAGCTCCAACAATTTGGCCACCTTCTGTGAAGAAGTGGCTCACTGGAAAAGACCCTGATGCTGGAAGAGATTGAAGGCAGGGGGAGAAGGAGATGCCAGGGGATGAGATGGTTGGATGGCATCACTGACTCAACGGATATAGTTTGGGCAAACTCTGGGAAATGGTGATGGACAGGGAAGCCTGGCATGCTGCAGCCCAGTCAAACATAACTGAACAAGTAAACAGCAACAAGCTTTAGCCAAAAATAAATGAAATGCTTTCATATCAATCAAACATTCATGTATCATTCTAATTCCTAAGCTTTATTCCATTTTATTGTGATCAACATTACTTACAATAATGACCAATGGATGAAATATATACCTAATTTTTTAAGAAACACCACCACAACATACACTCTTACAGTTGCATGGCTGCATACTTCTTGAACGTTGAATACCTCAAAGTAGCTTAAGTGACAAAGTAATGCTAAAATGCAAACAGATAAGCAATATATTTTATTTTTTGATTACAGGCTGAACATTGAGTCTGAATCCTTGAAATTGTATTTGACTTTTTCGGTTAGCTATGCCAATCCTGTCACAGTGCTGAGAAAGGAGATACAATTCTTATCTACCTATGAAGTGGTAAAGTCTTGGAAAGTTTTGGAATATTTTGCCCAAGTGTGCAGGGGGTGATTTTAGCATAAAGCTCCAATATCAAAAAATGTGCTCCTCTATCCCTTTGACTGTGATGTCAATATTCCTCTTTTAAATAGACTTGATTTTAGGCTAAACTTAAGTGACTACTGCCCCCAATCTCTCTCATTGATAAGGAAAGCTACCCTAAAACAGTAACTTTATCACCATATACTTTGAACATTTTCATACTTAACTCTTCTTCTGTTGTTTCATATTCCCTATATAATCTTCATTTTAGCTATTGCTTGCCACTACCCCTCCTCCATCCCACAAATTATAAAGTATTAAACACACACAAAAATAAACTCAAAATGGATTAAAGATCTAAACGTAAGACTAGAAACTATAAAACTCCAGAGAGGAGAACATAGGCAAAACACTCTCCAACATACATCACAGCAGGATCCTCTATGACCCACCTCCCAGAATACTGTAAATAAAACCAAATATAAACAAATGGGACCTAATTAAACTTAAAAGCTTCTGCACAACAAAGGAAACTATAAGCAAGGTGAAAAGACAGCCTTCAGAATGGGAGAAATAATAGCAACTGACAAACAACTAATCTCAAAAATATACAAGCAACTCCTGAAGCTCAATTCCAGAAAACTAAACGACCCAATCAAAAAATGGATGAAAGAACTAAATAGACATTTCTCCAAAGAAGACATACAGATGGCTAACAAACACATGGAAAGGTGCTCAACATCACTCATTATCAGAGAAATGCAAATCAAAACCACAATGAGGTACCATTTCTCACCAGTCAGAATGGCTGTGATCCAAAAGTTTACAAGCAATAAATGCTGGAGAGAGTGTGGAGAAAAGGGAACTCTCTTACACTGTTGGTGGGAATGCAGACTAGTACAGCCGCTATGGAGAACAGTGTGGAGATTCCTTAAAAACTGGAAATAGAACTGCCTGATGACCCAGCGGGGCCACTGCTGGGCATACATACTGAGGAAACCAGAATTGAAAGAGACACATGTACCCCAGTGTTCATTGCAGCACTGTTTATAATAGCCAGGACATGGACGCAACCTAGATGTCCATCAGCAGATGAATGGATAAGAAAGCTGTGGTACGTATACACAATGGAGTATTACTCAGCCATTAAAAAGAATATATTCGAATCATTTCTAATGAAGTGGATGAAACTGGAGCCAATTATACAGAGTGAAGTAAGTCAGAAAGAAAAACACCAATACAGTATACCAACGCATATATATGGAATTTAGAAAGATGGTAACGATAACCCTGTATACAGAACCGTCTTTTGGACTCTGTGGGAGACAGTGAGAGTGGGATGATTTGGGAGAATGGCACTGAAACATGTATATTATTGTATGTGAAACAAATTGCCAGTCCAGGTTCAATGCATGATACAGGATGCTTGGGGCTGGTGCACTGAGACGACCCAGAGGGATGGTACGGAGAGGAAGCAGGGAGCGGGGTTCAGGCGGGGGAACGCATGTATACCCATGGCAGATTCATTTTGATGTATGGCAAAACTAAAACAATATTGTAAAGTAATTAACCTCCATTAAAATAAATAAATTTATATTAAAAAATAAACACATTGTTTTGAAAAGCTTAATGGTGAACTTTACAAACATCTTCAATTCACCCAATAGCTAGTCGACGATGTACTTTTTAGGCTAGAAAGCAATGAAACCCTCTTCACATGCCTCTTTGATTACTTTCCCACACATACCAGCTCATAACCAGGCTTCACTTTTTTGTGTGGTTATTCTCTTACAGAAAGATAATTGTTGCAAAGTTGCTATGATTTGTTTGTCTGTCTTACAAAAGACAAAAAAAGTTGAATAAACTTTAATATGTTGGTAGTTTTCCTTTGGAAAATATAACGAATCAAACAGAGAATCATGGCAAAACCATTCATTTTTAAAGATGTAACCTGCAAATGTGCTCATCTTCTCCTGCAAGAATTCCAGAATTACAACTCACTGTTGGACAACCATCAACAGGACAATGCCGGATCCCCCACCCCAAAAAAAATATAAAAATACCCTATATCCAACAGCAAAGGAGAAGCGCCAGCAAGATGGTAGGAGGGGCAAAATCGTGTTTAGAATCAAACACCATGCCCACCAGAGATGTTCTCAAGGCTCAAAGAAAAACTTGTGTGCACCAGGAGATCCCACAGAGACTGAGCCAGACCTGCGCTTGAGTGTTTGAGTGTCTCCTGTGGAGTATGGGTCAGCTGCGACCTGCCACAGAGGCAGGGGCTCTGTGTGCAGCAGACCTGGCTATGGCATTAGCCTTCTTGGAGGAGATCACCATTAACTCCACCATAGAACCACCAGAACTTACACGGACTACGGAAACAGACTCTTGGAGGGCACAAACAAAACCTTATATGCACCAGCATATGGCCCCACAAGAGACTGACCTGGACTTTCCCACAAGTGTGCAGGAGTTTCCAGTGGAGGCGTGGGTCAGCAGTGGCCTGCTGCAGGGCTGGGGGCACTGAGTGCAGCAGTGAGTGCATGGGACCTTTTGAAGGAGGTTGCCTTCTCTTCACTACCTCCACCATAGTTAGACCTCAGGTCAAACAACAGGAAGAAAACACAGCCCCGCCCATCAGCCAAAAACTGGACTAAAGATTGACTGAGCATGGTCCCGCCCATCGGAACAAGACCCAGTTTCCCCCTCAGTCAGTCTCTCCCATCAGGAAGCTTCCATAAGCCTCTTATACTTCTCCATCAGGGGGCAGACAGCCTGAAAACCACAATCACAGAAAACTAAATAAAACTGATCACATGGACCAAAGCCTTGTCTAACTCAATGAAACTATGAGCCATGCCATGTAGGGCCACCCAAGATGGACGGGTCATGTTGCAGATTTCTGACAAAATGTGGTCCACTGGAAAGGGAATGGCAAACCACTTCAATATTTTGCCTTGAGAACTCCATGAATGGTATGAAAAGGCAAAAAGATGTGACATTGAAAGATGAACTCCTCACGTTGGTTGGTGCCCAATCTGCTACTGGAGATCAGTGGAGAAATTGTCTGGAGCCAGTGTGAGCATCCACCCCCAAAAATAAGAATCTGCCGGCCTCTGCCCTCTGCTTTTCCACTCTTCCCATATTCTCTGGAAAAAAGTCAACTCTGGGCTTTAGTCTTCTGCATTTGAAAGGGATGTTTCAGTTAAACCCCTTCTGATAGCTCTTTAGCTTGCCTAACTGGTTTTTCCTGACTCCTTACAGCTTGTGAATTGCTTATAGCTCCCCAGCGTGGGAGGCACAAAGTCTGAAAGTATCTTAAAGATACAGAGCCTTTTCTAAAGAGTTAAAAATCATATTGGTGATGGGTTTTCACTGTTGACTCAAGGATTGCTGCCAGACCTCCATATTCTTTATCTTTTAGGCACCTGGAAGGACGTTGCTCAATGTAAGCAGGATGTAGAAAAAGATATGTAGTAGCTTTGATGTTAGCAACACTAGACTTTTGAGTTAATTGCTTCTCTTTTGCTGTAAATCACTGTACTCCCTTTACTTGTTATAACTTGCTGTATCTTTGCTATGCAAAAATGTAACTTTGTTTAGTGCTTTTCTGAGAGTGGCACCAGACCTTGGGAAGATCAACACAAATAAGTCTTCTGGTTGACAAACCTTTATCAAAAAAAAAATAATAATAATAGGGGTTGTTAACGCTGCATAACTGTGTACCCACTGACCTTCAGGTTTTATCAAAAAGGTATAAAAGGCCTTCTAAACAATACAGGCCAAAGCTGGTCGCTGGACTGGTTTTCCCCGTGTGTGTGTGTGTGTGTGTGTGTGTGTGTGTGTGTGTCTCTCTCTCTTCCTCTCCTCTTCACTCTAATTTCAGGCTGAATTCCCATCTGGATCGGGGAGGAGGGGGGGCCTCACCAAGTCTACTTACTTGCCCTGGCTTTCAAGCCCCGCATGAAAGGGAGCCCAAGGTGGGGCACCCTTAGAGATTCAAGCAGGCACCGATGGCCCCATGTAGATGGTGCAAATCTCTTGTCTGGATGTTTTATTGGCCTTCCCTGCAAGCCAAGTTATTCAGCCTTCTTTCTCCACTTAATTTTCCCACTACACTATTTCTTCCTAATCTAATCTTATATTTCTATATTAATAAATAAATAAGTCTTTCCTCATCAATGCCGTCCATGCTTCGAATTCCCTGGATCCACCAGGGCTGGACCCCGGCAGAGAAATAACTCCAGAAAGAGAGACAGAAGGAGCGAAAGTGAAAACAACACTCAGTTATGGATGTGACTGCTGATGGAAGTAAATGTCAATGCTGTAAAGAACAATATCTCATAGGAACCTTGGTCCATGAATCAGGATAAATTGGAAGTGATCAAACAGAAGACGGCAAGAGTGAACATTGGCATATTAGGAATTAGTGAACTATAATGGATTGGAATGTGAAAACTTACTTCAGATGACAATTATATCTACTACTACCGGCAAGAATACCTTAGAAGAAATGGAGTAGCCATCATGGTCAACAAGGGTCCAAAATGCCGTTCTTGAGTGCAGTCTCAAAAACAACAGAATGATCTCTGTTAGTTTCCAAGGCAAACCATTCAGTATTGTGGTAATCCAAGTCTATGCCCCAACCAGTAATGCTGAAGAAGCTGAAGTTGAATGGTTCTATGAAGACTTACAAGACCTTCTAGAACTAACACCAAAAAAAAGTTGTCCTTTACATTATATGGGGGCTGGAGGGAAAAAGTAGGAAGTCAAAAGATAGCTGGAGCAACAGCAAACTTGGCCTTGGAGTTCAAAATGAGCAGGGCAAAGAGTTTTGTCAAGAGAAAACATTGGTCATAGCCAACACCCTCTTCCAGCAACACAAGACAAGACTACACAAGGACATCAGCAGACAGTCAATACCAAAATCAAGTTGATACTATTTTTGCAGCCAAAAAGGAGAAGTTCTATACTGTCACAAAAACAAGACTGGGAGCTGACTGTGGTTCATATCATGAACTCCTTATTGCCGAATTCAGATTTAAATTGAAGAAAATAGGGAAAACCAATAGACCATTCAGGTATGACCTAAATCAAATCCCTTAGAATTATACAGTGGAATTTACAAATAGATTTCAGGGATTAGATCTGATAGACACAATGACCAAACAACTATGGACAGGGGTTCATGACATAGTACAGGATGCAGCGACAAAGACCATCCCCAAGAAAAAGAAATGCAGTCTGACACTGTTTCCACTGTTTCCCCATCTATTTCCCATGAAGTGATGGGACCAGATGCCATGATCTTCATTTTCTGAATGTAAAGCCAACTCTTCTTTCACTTTCATCAAGAGGCTTTTTAGTTCCTCTTCCCTTTCTGCCATAAGGACGGTGTCATCTGCATATCTGAGGTTACTGATATTTCTCCCAGCAATCTTGATTCCTGCGTGTGCCTCTTCCAGCCCAGCGTTTCTCATGATGTACTCTGTTTATAAGTTAAATAAGCAGGGTGACAATATACAGCTTTGATGTACTCCTTTTCCTATTTGGAACCAGTCTTACATGTTGGTAAAGTAATGCTCAAAATTCTCCAAACCAGGCTTCAACAGTATGTGAAACGTGAACTTCCAGATGAGCAAGGTGGATTTAGAAAAACCAGAGGAACCAGAGATCAAGTTGCCAACATCTGCTGGAACATCAAAAAAGCAAGAGAGTTCCTGAGAAAACATCTATTTCAGCTTTACTGACTAGGTCAAAGTTTTTGACTTTGTGGATCACAACAAACTGTGGAAAATTCTTCATGAGATGGCAATACCAGACTACCTTATCTGCCTCCTGAGAAATCTGTATCCAGGTCAAGAAGCAAGAGTTAGACCCAGACATGGAACAACAGACTGGTTCCAAATCAGGAAAGGTGCATGTCAAGGCTATATATTGTCACCCTGCTTATCTAACTTATATGCAGATTACATCATGCAAAATTCCAGGCTGGATGAAGCACAGGCTGGAATCAAGATTGCCAGGAGAAATATCATTAACCTCAGATACTCAGATGACACCACCCTTATGGCAGAAAGTGAAGAATAACTAAAGAGCTTCTTGATGAACGTGAAAGAGGAGAGTGAAAATGTTGGCTTAAAACTCAACATTCAGAAAACAAAGATTATGGCATCCGGTCCAATCACTTCTTAGCAAATTGATGGGGAAACAATGGAAACAGTGGCAGACTTTATTTTTTTGGACTCCAAAATCACTGCAGATGGTGACTTCAGCCATGAAATTAAAAGATGCTTGCTCCTTGGAAGAAAAGTTATGACCAACATAGACAACATATTAGAAAGCAGGGCCATTACTTTGCCAACAAAGGTCCATCTAGTCAAAGCTATGGTTTTTCCAGTAATCATGTATGGATGTGAGAACTGGACTATAAAGAAAGTTAAGTGCTGAAGAATTGATTCCTTTGAACTGTGCTGTTGAAGAAGACTCTTGAGAGTCCCTTGGACTATAAGAAGATCTAACTAGAGTGTCCTAAAGGTAATCAGATCTGAATATTCATTGGACAGACTGATGTTGAAACAGAAACTCCAATACTTGGCTACTTGATGTGAATAATGGACTCATTTGTAAAGACCCTGATGCTGGGCAAGATTGAAGGCAGGAGGAGAAGTGGATCACAGTGGATGAGAAGGTTGGATGGCATCACTGACTCAATGGACATGAGTTTGAGTAAGCTTTGGCAGTTGGTGATGGACAGGGAATCCTGGCATGCTGCAGTCCATAGTGTCCAATGGAGTAAGATACGAATGAGCAACTAAACTGAACCTGCAAACTACACCACATAAGCAAGGACTTTACCTTTCAGTTCAATTTCACATCAGTGTAGAAAATCAAATCACAAGATAGAAGAAATGGTAAAGGTAATAGTGAGAGAGTACTTAGTACTTTTTTATCCAATGTTTTAAAATTTCACATCAATTTTTTATTTAACCTCATAATTAAGTATATATTGTAACATATATTTAAATATTGAATGGATACAACTGCTTTGTTGCTATTAACTGCCATGTCCTCTAAGGTGATGAAAGACATTTTACAGACTTTTGAAGGATATGTAAGGCAACGTATTTTCCTTAGTTTTACAAGAGCTCTTTACATTATCACAAATGCTTCATGTCAGTTATTGAATTTTATCTTAATGTTTGAAAATTTCATTTTATTCTCCCTTTTAAAGAAGAAATTGGTTAATAATTTCATTTACTTCATGATGCAAATATGAGACTGTCTTATTTTGAAATACATCTGGTCAATTAACTGCTATATGGATAACTAAACCAACTTTATTTGATTTTGGATTTCTATGTATATATATATAATTGCTTATCAGTGTCTTCAATTGACTCTCAGAAACTATTTTTGAACTTGATATATTTGTTTTCAAGCCTCTAACTGGTTCTTCATAAGATCTGCTGTAATTGGCTACTACTGAATCTCATTATAGCATACATTTTTCCCTTCAGGTAGTACATAAGGTAATCCAAGTGTGGCTATGACTTGCTTGATTTTTTTTTTTATTACTTATTCCTGTACATCTGCCTTATCTCTAAGGTTTATTTCTTTTATGTCCTCTATTAACCTAATAATATGACTCTTTGTTTCAGAAATAGACATATAATGTATTGCTCAGATAAACAAAACTTTCAAACACCTTCTAAACACATGGTTATTTTAAATCATGTGAAAATGTTTATTTTTACTGTATTCAAAAAAATATTTAATAATATTTTGTCAAATCTGTAGAATCCATTGTAATTTGGCAACATTGTTATTCGGTTAAAAAATAAATATTTATCTTTCTTTTTATGTCCTCATCTGATTTCAAATTCTTTCTTACTGTTAAATTTCATTGTCATTATCTTCCTAGTTTACGAAATCCCTCGACCTCTAAGCTACAGAAAGAGTATCACTTTTCACACCCACAAAAAATAGATTCCCAAAGCCCAACTTCTCTATATATTTCTTTTATGTTTTGGATCCCAATTTCTCCTACTATTGGGACCTTATTCAATTATTTACACTAACTCCTGCATATTTAATTTCTCCTATATAGGAGCTCTTTGCTTGGATCACCATTAAATTTTAGAGAACAACAAAAGTAAAACGAAGTGGGACTTTCCTTTGACCTTTAACCACTTGGACTAGTAGTCTTTTGGCTTTTCACCCCAAAACTGAAAATAATAGCTGAAGCTCAAAATCTTGTCTCCATTGAACCTTATTTCACTACAGAAAAACTTTAATAAGATTCCTCTTTCCAAGACTGCCAATTAGGTGTTAAACGGCATTTTGTCGTTTCTGGACTTCAGGAAAGACAGTGTTGTATGAGCTTCAAAGCATAGTTTCTGGAGCCATACTTCCTGTATTGAAATCTCAGCTATGACATTTACTTGCCTCAGTGTCATTATTTGTAAAATAAACATAATGCTTATTTCATAAGATTCTCGTGAGCATTAAAGTGGGTTAATATGTAAATAAAGCACTATAAATAGGGGCTATAATATGGTGAAAATGTCAAAAACAAAAGAACTACTATTAAATGTATCTGGAAGTCACCCCAATAGCATACAGAAAATGTTCTCAGTTTTATTTCCAGTTTTTTAAAAAATCTCCACACTGTTATCCATAGTGACTGTACTAGTTTGCATTCCCACCAACAGTATAAGAAGGTTCCTTTCATGTAAGAAATGAATCACCAGTCTAGGTGATACAGGATGCTTGGGGCTGGTGCACTGGGATGACCCAGAGGGATGGTATAGAGAGGGAGGTGGGAGGGGGTTCAGAATTGGGAACTCATGTACACCCATGGTGGATTCATGTTGATGTATGGCAAAACCAATACAGTATGGAAAGTAAAATAAAGTAAAATAAAACAAAAAAATTTAAATTGCACACACACACACACACACACAAAAATGTTCTCAGGATAAAAATGATGAAGGAAATATGCTCAACCTCTGTAAAACAGTGGAGGTCTATGACACCTGAGCCTTGATCATCTCCCTTCTTTGCCCCATCCCCCAGCTCACCATGTTAGAAGCTATACTCTGGGTAGATGTGAAAAAACCTGGGGTTTCTTTTCTCTTAGGTACCTGTCAAAGAATATCATTATTTCATCAGGAAGCATAAGAGCCCATCATTATACATCACCACCCCTTCCAAGTTTCAAGTTGAAAAGGCTACATTTTACTGGGCAGTGAGCTTTGTTCATTTCCAAGGCAAACCATTCAGTATCACGGTAATCCAAGTCGATGCCCCAACCAGTAACACTGAAGAAGCTAAAGTTGACGGTTCTATGAAGACCTACAAGATCTTTTAGAACTAACACTCAAAAAGATGTCCTTTTCACTATAGGGGACTGGAATGAAAGAGTAGGAAGTCAAGAAACACCTGGGGTAACAGGCAAATTTGGCCTTGGAATACGGAATGAAAGAGGGCAAAGGCTAAAAGTTTTGCCAAGAGAATGCACTGGTCATAGCAAACACCCTCTTCCAACAACACAAGAGAAGACTCTACACATGGACATCACCAGATGGTCATCACTGAAATCAGATTGAATATAGTCTTTTCAGCCAAAGATAGAGAAGCTCTATATAGTCAGCAAAAACAAGACCGGGAGCTGACTGTGGCTCAGATCATGAAGTCCTTATTGCCAAATTCAGACTCAAATTGAAGAAAGTAGGGAAAACCACTAGACCATTCAGGTATGATCTATATCAAATTCCTTATGATTATACACTGGAAGTGAGAAATAGATTTATGGGCCTAGATCTGATAGATAGAGTGCCTGATGAACTATAGGCAGAGGTTTGTGACATTGTACAGGAGACAGGGATCAAGACCATCCCCATGGAAAAGAAATGCAAAAAGCAAAATGGCTGTCTGGGGAGGCCTTACAAATAGCTGTGAAGAGAAGAGAGGTGAAAAGCAAAGGAGAAAAGGAAAGATATAGGCATCTGAATGCAGAGTTCAAAGAATAGCAAGAAGAGATAAGAAAGCCTTCTTCAGCAATCAATGCAAAGAAATAGAGAAAAAGAACAGAATAGGAAAGACTAGAGACCTCTTTAAGAAAATAAGAGATACCAAGGGAACATTTCATGCAAAGATGGGCTCGATAAAGGACAGAAATGGTATGGACCTAACAGAAGCAGAAGATATTAAGAAGAGGTGGCAAGAATACACAGATGAACTGTACAAAAAAATCTTCATGACCCAGATAATCATGATGGTGTGATCACTCATCTAGAGGCAGATATCCTGGAATGAAAGTCAAGTGGGTTTTAGGAAGCATCACTACAAACAAAGCTAGTGGAGGTGATGGAATTCCAATTGAGCTATTTCAAATCCTGGAAGATGATGCTGTGAAAGTGCTGCATTCAATATGCCAGCAAATTTGGAAAACTCAGCAGTGGCCACAGGATTGGAAACAGTCAGTTTTCATTCCAATCCCAAAAAAGACAATGCCAAAGAATGCTCAAACTACAGCACAATTGCACTCATCTCACATGCTAGTAAAGTAATGCTCACAATTCTCCAAGCCAGGCTTTAGCAATATGAAAACTGTGAATTTCCAGATGTGCAAGCTGGTTTTAGAAAGAGCAAATTGCCAACATCTGCTGGATCATGGGAAAAGCAACAGAGTTCCAGAAAAACATCTATTTCTGCTTTATTGCTATGCCAAAGCCTTTGACTGTGTGGATCACAATAAACTGTGGAAAATTCTGAAAGAGATGGGAATACCAGACCACCTGACCTGCCTCTTGAGAAATCAGCATGCAGGTCAGGAAGCAACAGTTAGAACTGGACATGGAACAACAGACCGGTTCCAAATAGGAAAAGGAGTACGTCAAGGCTGTATATTGTCACCCTGCTTATTTGACTTCTATGCAGAGTGCATCATGAGAAACGCTGGGCTGGAAGAAGCACAAGCTGGAATCAAGATTGTTGGGAGAAATATCAATAACCTCAGATATGCAGATGACACCCTTATGGCAGAAAGTGAAGAGGAACTAAAAAGCCTATTGATAAAAGTGAAAGAGGAGAGTGAAAAAGTTGGCTTAAAGCTCAACATTCAGACAATGAAGATCATGGCATCTGGTCCCATCACTTCATGGGAAATAGATGGGGAAACAGTGGAAACAGTGTCAGACTTTATTTTCGGGGGCTCCAAAATCATTGCAGATGGTGACTGCAGCCATTAAATTAAAAGAACCTTACCCATTGGAAGGAAAGGTATGACCAACCTAGATAGCACATTCAAAAACAGAGACATTACTTTGCCAACAAAGGTCCATCTAGTCAAGGCTATGGTTTTTCCAGTGGTCATGTATAGATGTGAAAGTTAGACTGTGAAGAAAGCTGTGCAACAAAGAATTGATGCTTTTGAACTGTGGTGTTGGAGAAGACTCTTGAGATTTCCTTAGACTGCAAGAAGATCCAACCAGTCCATTCTAATGGAGATCAGTCCTGGGTATTCTTTATTTATTTTTTTTTAATTTTATTCATTTATTTTTTAATACTTTATTCTACATTACAGTACTGTATTTGTTTTGCCATACATTGACATGAATCAGCCACAGGTGTACACGATCTCCCAATGCCGAAGCCCCTCCCACCTCCCACCCCATATCATCTCCCTGGATCATCCTGTGCACCAGCCCCAAGCATCCTTTATCCTGTACCGAACATAGACTGGCACTTTGTTTCTTACATGATAGTATACATGTTTCAATGCCTTTCTCCCAAATCATCCCACCCTCTCCCTCTCCCTCAGAGTCCAAAAGTCCATTCTATACCTCTGTGTCTCTTTTGTTGTCTCACATAGAGGGTCATCATTACTATCTTTCTAAATTCCATATATATGTGTCAGTATACTGTATTGGTGTTTTTCTTTCTGGCTTACTTCACTCTGTAGAAGGACTGATGCTAAAGCTGAAACTCCAATACTTTGGCCACCTTATGCGAAGAGTTGACTCACTGGAAAAGACTCATGCTGTGAGGGATTGTGGGAGGGAGGAGAAGGGGACGACAGAGGATGAGATAGCGGGATGGCATCACCGACTCAGTGGACGAGAGTTTGGGTGAACTCCGGGAGATGGTGATGGACAGAGAGGCCTAGCGTTGCTGCAATTCATGGGGTCATAAAGAGTTGGACATGACTGAGCGACTGAAGTGAACTGAACTGACAACTAAGTGGTTAAAGGTTACTTCCTCCACCCAGGCATTCACTCGTAGGACAAAGATCTAACCCCAGAAGCCACCGGACAAAGATAGGGGGCACCTGATCTCCCTTTCCCCACTTGCTTAGGGCAGGCGTTCCACATCTGTAGGAGCAAGCTGACATCTGAGGCTTTCATTCCTACCCTGCACCCTATCTGTAATGAGAATTTGATGGCCAACTTCTTACAGAACTCTGGAGCACTAGCTTTGCATTTGACCAGGATGAGGTAGTCCAAAAGAAGAGGGAGGTTTTGAGCTCATCTGAAGGGAGCTGACTTTATTTAAAAAGTGAACTTTCATGCAAGCCTAAGGCTATGATTGAAAACAGGGGAGATTTTGGTGTTAAGTAGTTAAGAGAGAGAGAGACTGGTAGCTCACTGAGAAGAAGCTAAGTCATTTGCTAGCCAGTCATATTCCAACCAGAGTTCACCAAGGGAAAAGAGTTTTAAAGACCACTCTTGGGTTCAGAACAAATCTTAAGCACTGGCCTCATAAACTATTCCTGCAAAATAACCTATATTTAATTAGATTACACTGAGTGGTAATTTACTCCCCAGGCTATTTTTGAAAACAATAGAGCAATCAGCCACAAATCAGTAGAGACTGAGCTTGATTCAATAGCAAACAAGGCAGACGGCTTAACAGAGAAATCTACGAAACATAATCAGCAAATGGTGCTAGGACACTGGATATTCATATACAGAATTGTGCTCAAAAGGACTCAAAGACCTAAATATGAGGCCTAAAGCTAAGAAACTCCTATAAGAGTAAACTACTCTCTCTGTGTAGATCTTCTTGACTTTGGATTTGGCCAATGGCTCTTAGATGTGTCCAGGATAAGGTAGTCCAAAAGTAGAGAGTTTTGAACTCTCTTGAAAAGCCACAAGCAAAAACAGAGAAAAAAGAAAAGAAATATATATATATATATATATAATTACACTTCACAAAATTCAAAACTATTGTGCTCCAAAGGACCCTAGTAAGAAAGAGAAAAGATAATCCATGGAATGGGAGAAAATATTCATAAGCCATATGTTTGATAAGGTATTTGTATCTAGAATATATAAAGAATAGTTATAAAGCAATAATAAAATGAACCCAATTTAAAATGGGCGAAGAATATCAGCAGACATTCCTTCAAAACAGGTATAAAAATGTGAATAAAATATTAAAAACATGTAACATTGTTAAGAACAAGGGAAACAAAAATTAAAATCACCATGAGATAGACCTTAGCTCTATGAGATAGACACCTAGCTCTACTAGAATGGCTATAAGTTACAGGACAGATGACAGGTGTTAGCAGGATTGCATAATTTGGAATTCTCATATACCATGGTAGAAATAAAAAGTAATGAAGTCACTTTCAGGGAAAAAGACACTCCTGGAAAAGTCTGGAAGTTCCTCCAGATGTTATGCATAAAGCTATCCTATGACCTAGGAATTCTAACGATTGTGAAACGAAAAGACACCCAGCTGAAACTTTTACACAAATGTTCATAGCAAATTATTCATGTTATCCAAAAAGCAGAAACAAAAGTGTACGTTGATGGATGACTGAATAATGTGTAGTCTATTCACGCAATGGTATATTATTTAGGAATAAAAATTAATGAAGTACTGATACATGCTACAACATGGATGAACCTTGAAAATATCCCATTATATGAAATTGTCACTGGCGACATTTGCGAACAATTTCTGGGACACGAAGATAGAATCTGGGTAATAAAGTCTAACTTTTCTTTTTTTCTTTCCCTCGTGGCTCATCCAGTTTCACTTGCTCACAGCGGGCCGATGTGGGAGCCTGGCACTTCAGGCTTCAGACAGGAGCTCCTAATGCAAGATGGAATGCCAGAGCTTCAGCTCTGAGGGCTGTGGGCGTGTATCCGAGCACTGCGCAAGAGCTGTGCAAGACGCGGAGATTTAGCAGGAGGTGCATACATGCTACACCTGGTACTGAGATCCGGTGTGGGGATCAGCCCACCTGCACCACACCCACAGGAAGCCAGCCCCTTCCCCACCCCCACCGACAGGAAGCCTATAAAGCAACCCCACCCCACCCCACCCCACCCCAGCCATGCAAACTTGGCTTCAAGAGAGCCTGCATTCTTCAGCACAAGATTGCACCTCTCCATTCTTTGATCAAAAAACAAACCTCGTTCTGGCAGTGACGACCTCCCCCAGAGAACACACCTCCTGGCCAAGGATCTCCATCATCCCTCCGTGGAGAAGAGGAAACACAAGAAGTGCCTCGTACAGAACCCTAATTCCCATACCGTGGATGTGAAAAGCCCAGAATGCTATAAAACCACCACCCTCTTTCAGTTCAGTCGCTCAGTTGTATCCGATTCTTTGCGACTCCATGGACTGCAGCAAGCCAGGCCTTCCAGTCCATCACCAACTCCCGCAGTTTACTCAAATCCATGTCCATTGCATCGGGGATGCCATCCAGCCATCTCATCCTCTATAGTCCCCTTCTTCTCCCTCCTTCAATCTTTCCCAGCATCAGGGTCTTTTCCAATGAGTCAATTCTTTGCATCAGCTGGCCAAAGGATTGGAGTTTCCGCTTCAGCATCAGTCCTTCCAATGACTATTCAGGACTGATTTCCTTTAGGATGAACTGGTTGAATCTCCTTGCAGCCCAAGGGACTCTCAAGAGTCTTCTCCAACACTACAGTTCAAAAGCATCAATTCTTCAGCACTCAGCTTTCTTTATAGTTCAACTCTCACATCCATACATGGCCACTGGAAAACCCATAGCTTTGACCAGACGGACCTTTGTTGGCAAGAATACACAGAAGAACTATACAAAAAGATCTCCACGACCCAAATAGTCATGATGGTGTGATCGCTAACCTAGAGCCAGACATCCTAAAAGATGGTGCTGTGAAAGTGCTGCACCACCGTCTTTAGCCATGCACCAACAGTAAGCTTGTGTGTTGGCCTCTCTACTCTCCTCTGCCCGCCTGCAAGATGGAAAGCAAGCCTTACAGAAGGATGCTCCTCCAGATGCAAGCAGCACTAAAAGCACCCTGTATCAAGACGAATGGGGAACCACCCCAGTAAACACAATGGGATAAAAATAAGATAAAGCTTTGCTGGACTTCCCTGGTGGCCCAGTGGATAAGAATCTGCCTGCCAATGCAGGGACGCAGGTTCAATCCCCGGCCCAGGAAGAGTCCGTGTGCCAGAGAGCAAGCGTACACAACTGCTGAAGCCTGCATGCTCCAAGGCCTGTGAGCCGCAAGCAGTGAGCCCCTGCACCACAACTACTGAAGCCCGCGCGCCCTAGAGCCAGCAAGCCACAACTACTGAGCCCGTGCACTTAGAGTCTGTGCTCTGCACCAAGAGAGGCCCCTGAATGAGAGGCCGGTGCACTGCAACTAGAGAGAGCCACCAGCAGCAGCGGAGACCCAGCACAGCCCCAGATGAACAAAATAATTTAAAAACAAATATAGCAGTGCGTACATGTCAAAAAAATTTTTAAAGCAAAGCTTTCCTTTGCTTCTGAACTTGGTCCATTATGTTCTATATGGGCCACAGTGACTCCTAGCAGGAGGCCCCTTGTTGGGGTCCAACTTGAAAGGGTTGGTAAAAAAGTGTCCAGAATAGGCAAATCAGTGATGGCAGTAAGTAGATGGGTGGTTACCTAGGACTCGGGTAGCGGTAGGAGGGATTAGGGAATTGCTAATATGTGAGGAGTTTCCTTTTGAGGTGGTAAGAATGCTCTAAAGTTGTTTGTATCTGGTTTCCAACTCCATGAAAACATTACTAAATTGTTGAATTGTACACTTTACATGGGTGAATTGTATGTTCTATGAATTTTATCTCAACATAGTTGTCATTAACACACACACACACACACACACTGCATCTCTGTTCTTATGAATCAAATAAGGCTGCTGCTGCTGCTGCTAAGTAACTTCAGTCGTGTCCGACTCTGGGCGACCCCATAAAGGCAGCCCACCAACTCTGCCATCCCTGGGATTCTCCAGGCAAGAACACTAGAGTGGGTTGCCATTTCCTTCTCCAATGCATGAAAATAAAAGTGAAAGTGAAGTCACTCAGTCATGTCCGACTTTTAGTGACCCCATCGATTGCAGCCCACCAGGCTCCTCCATCCATGGGATTTTCCAGGCAAGAGTCCTGGAGTGGGTTGCCATTGCCTTCTCTCAAATAAGGCAGGGATGATTTTAAAACATTGTGAAATAAAGGTAACTTGAGAAGAAAATAAAATTGCTTTAGCACCGTATCTGAAGCCTTTTCTTTTCTCCCCAGCTAAACGTCTTTTGAAAACACAGCTTTTGCTCCGCTACATCTACCTTCCTGTTAATACTTCTATCAGCAATCCAGGTTACAAGTACCCACATCAACCCTGAATTTTCCCTCCCTCTCTGTTCCTTTATTTGGTCATCTTCATGGACCTATTTATCTCATTTACCCCTTTTCTCCTGGACTTGCTGACAGGACCTTATTCTCATAACAAAGATGCTGGGAGTATTCATAACACAAATAGTGGAAATTCTGTTAAAAATGCCACTGTGGTATAAAATAGCCATGTCCTACTGTGCAAGTTAATTATTCCCCATCTCAGCCATGTTCATTTGCATTTAAAATTCTTTAATATTCCATCAAAATTTGAGCCATATATCTCTCATATAAATAACCATAATGCATTCTTTTCACATGGATGTGCTTTTCATTATTTAGAATGTAGCTAGCAGAGAGAAAAGAAGATGAATCACAGTTAGAATTAGAATCTCTCATCATCTATCTGGGCTTCCCAGATGGTTCAGAGGTAAAGAATCCACTTGCCAGTGTAGGAGATGCAGGAGACTCGGGTTCTGTCCCTGGGTTGGGAAGATCCTCTGCAGGACGGCATGGCAACCCACTCTAGTGTTCTTTGCTGGAGAAGCCCATGGACAGAGGAGTCTGGCAGGCTACAGTCCTTAGTGTCACAAAGAGTTGGACATGACTTAGTAACTGAACACACAGACACCCATACATATGTATCTATCTACCTACCTATCTATATTTCAAACTGACTCTACACTGAAGTTTGTAACATCTGTAGTTAATGATGAAAACACAATTTAAAAATTTTAAACTGCAAAGATGTATTAAGAGAAATTTAGTTATCAATCTTCTGTTGCAGTAATCTTTATCTTCTCAAACTACTATCTCTTCCAGAACTGTTTGTTGTTTCAGATATTGAAACATTCTTAAAGGAGAGTGGCGCATGTCTTTTTTTCTCTTAGAAACAGAATGATACATCTTATAAAAATCAAATTAAATTGAACTATGAAACATTACTTTGTTTTAAGAACTTAGACCTCCAAGACCTGGATTTGATTTCTCAGCTTCAGAATAATTCCATAAAGGGAGGTCTATAATGTCATAAATTGCAATTCACATGTCTAAAGTCTCTTTTAGGGAATACATTGGACGTAGGCCAATACTTTAGGCGAATGTCTTTAGGTTAGCCTTACCGTGAACACGACAGCTCAAGTCCAGTAGAAAACGAATGTTTTGATGGTTAGAAAAGTTGACTATCTGACCCAAAGATTTGTTTTTCTTAATTAAAGCTTCATGGGTATACACATGCAAAGGAATTGTTACGATAGAAATGAATGCAGGGGAATACTTCTGATGTGTAAAAATGCAATGAAAAATAATTCAAATTTTCCCTAGTATGGCTAAAACACAGTATATGGATAACCTGGGATACTAAAATGAATTTATGACAACTTCCTGCTTACTTTGGTGTAAACAAATCATATACTTTTAAAATTTATTCCTATAAATGATATGCAGTCCTTTTTATGTAAACTTTCCATAACACACAATGAATAATGAGAGTGAGCCTCTTAAAACTTTCCCAAGTGAATGTTACCATTTATTCTCTAAACAGCTATGGATGTTTTGTGCTGTTGTTTTTGTTTGTTTGTTTTTTTACCAGCCTCATGTATGTATCTTTCTTTTTGATACCAAATAGCAACAAATATAAAGCAGTGTTTAATTTGCTAAGTACATATAAAAATGTCTTCCCCTAGAAAATGTTACTAACAATTACTATTCACAGATGCAAAACAAATATCATCATTTCAGTATGATATACTATGGTACCTAATGAAAACATTTTATCAAATAAACAGGGTCAGGGAGGCCTAGTCCAAGTCCTCCTTCAGACTTCCTCTATTACACTGAGCAGTTTTCCATCTCTTGCCATTTCATCCATCAATCGATAAAATAAACCTGGACAACATCATTTCTAAGGTTCCCTTTCAGCTCTAACATTGTGTATGTGCGTTTCCAATTTGTAATTAGTTTATAAATTGAATGCAAAGTATTACAATAAACTAAGAGTAAAATAAATTGTGGCATGTGATTGTGTTTATTTTCAGAATGGTTAAACATTTGAATGTTTGGAATTTACTGATGTAATACACCTCTATTCATTTGCTTCCAAAACAATATAGAAGAATACAAATATACAAGGAATAGGTTAGCTAATCATCTTTTGAGATATAATGTGTAGACATTTTAAATTCATTATATTTTCAAAGGTTTCACTTGCCAGCCTGTTAGTGAATATATGAACTATGATAAATCAGCCTAAGGGTAGGCCTTGATCTTGTCTACTGCTGTAAATTGCTTATCAACAACTCACACTAATAGTGTAATGTTGGTAGAAAATAAATCACAGTCTATGCATTAAATTTTGTTAAGAAACAAAATGAGATGCTTTCTCATGCTGACCTCATACTTTTTAACGACAGATAAAATAAACTGAAGGCATGTGTAATAAATGAGTAAAAATATAATAAGTGCTCATATTTTAGGTCTCAATTAAGTTTATCACTGGATATAAATCTACTTTAATCTCACAATTTCTGATCTCAAAACTCACCTTTCATGAAACGAGAGTCAAATAAAAGTAAGTGAAAAGTAAGGAAATATACAAGGAATAGTAAGAGAGTATTTGAAAAAAAAATCATGTAAGATAAAAAGTGAGTAGTATGATTTTTAAAAAAGTGCTGGAATGTGTGCAGAAATGAAGTATACATGTCTCTGTGCACGTGTGTGTGTGTGTGTGCCCATATACATCCAAGCATATATTTAATGTACTCATTTATGTTAAATTAGAATATGGTGGCATTATTAAGTGACGGAAGCAGTCTCTTGTAGGTTGCACAAAAGAGACTCCCAGAACTAAAGTTCCCAGAAGAAGTTTATTGTAAGAGTCACATCTGGAGACAGGAACGCAAGGGGCACTCTCTGATCACGTGTGCAGCCAGTGTGAATGCAGAGGTCCACGGAGTGGGCGCAATCAGAAGCCCATGTATAGCCAAAGAATAGCTGAGCACTGTTTAGAACAAAACCTGAATTTCAGTGACCCACCATCCCTGTGGGGACCTGCTATTCACATTTCTCAAGGAGATAATACGACTGCATCTACTTCCAAAAGAAACAATGACTATGATAACCAGTACTTTCATAATGCTCACTGTAGTTTACTACGAAACATGCACAGTCCTAAGAACTTCACATTAAGCTGTTCATTTGATCATTATCACCAGTTGTGTGAGGATAAGTACTGTTATTATTCTATCATACTGATGAAGAAACGGAGGCAAGGACTGATTAAATAGCTTGCCCAGGGTCATCTAGAGGGAGGCAGAATGTAAATTCAGACATATGGCTCCAGAGTCTGTGCCATCAACGCCTTGCCTCTTTATGCCCAGTCTATATATGTGGTATCTTTATAACTTAATAAAGCCTGGCTATTACCATTTTCAATTCTGAAAAAGAGAAAACATAATATAGCATCTGCAGATCGCATCAAGTATGGCCAAAAAGCTGGAAGGAGAACAGTCCCTCACCTCCAGAATTGGAAGGATCAATACTGGAGTGAGAGAGAACTAGCCTCAGGACTTTTTGTCAGCATCTCATGATGGTTGTGAGACGCCAGAGACTAGTCAGTGCCCTGGGGAATGAAGAATGGCTGAGAGATACACTGCAACAGATCTTCCTGCAAGCAGTCCAAGGAAGTCTCCAAGTCCCAAGCTTTCTACCAAGTAAAATCAAGCTCCTAGATCCGAGTATCCTGCTTAGACAAGGCTCGAGGGGAGCAGGGTGGAGCTGAATTCATAGCGCTCTCAGACTCTCAAGCCACAGAAACCAAATCCACTGCTGCTGCAAGGACTAGTCCAATAGCCTGTGCCCTGGAACATGTGCCCAGGACCTCAGGCTACGGAGCCTTGGGAATATATCGAGATCTTTAGGAGATTACACCCTAACCAGAATGAGGCTATTATTTATTTGCTTATTTACTATTTGTATGATGGGTGCTATCTCTCCAACCCTAGTATTTCTTCATTGCAGGAATTTCCCTCTTTCAAAATGGCTTTAGGAGGCGTGTGAGAGACTATGTTTTCCAAAGATGGCCACAGTTATATATATATCTCACATCTTCTGCCACATGACCCTGTCACTTTCTTTCCACCTCAAAGAGAACTAAACACTCTTTCCCCTACCCTCTGGATCTTGGGAGGCCCTGCAACTGCTTTGATCAATAGGACAAGCAGAAGTGATGCTGGGCAGGTTTCTGCTTCCTGCCTCTTGGAAGCCAGTGACCCTGTGAAAATTAAGGGCTTTCCTGAGAACCCAGCATTGTGAGCAGATCATGGAACCACGGAGAGAGAAAAAGGGAGAGAGGATGAAAGAGAGCAGGCCAAGAGCAAGGGAGCAAGACGTCTGTGTTGGGAAATGGTATTTTCACAGTTCTGCTCAGCTTGGGTCTTATGAATGAGGTTTGCTGGGGGTGAGTTGGGGGAGGATAGCCACCTAAAGAACGCGACCTTCAGAGAGATCTAAAGATTTATCCCCCAAGGTCATTTCTTTCCGTGGCAAATGGTAATGAACCTAGAGACCGTCTCCTCTCTCCAGAGGGAGTTTTGTTTCTCTCTCCATTTCTGTCTCTGTCTCTGCAGAGGCGAGAAGGGGTGGCTTCTGTTTATATATGTGTTTAAAGGCTGTTGATATATGTACCAGCTGTTTACATAAGTTCCAGTAATTCGTGTTCTCAAGGTTCCTCTTCTTTCGGTCAGTTCTTCTATGCACACAGCTTCCACGTCACCCGCACAGCATCACCTGGGGTTGGGGGGATACAGGGAACTAGTGCTCGGGTCAATATGTGAGTAAATAATCTGTCTGTCCCCTGATCTGGAAACCTTAGAAGTATCAGCCAATAAATGGAGCTATAAAAACTCACAGTGTAAAGCCAATTTAGAAGTGGATCCTGCAGCCCCAGCTGCCCCAGCCCCATTACCTGGATCAGAGAAAAGCTGTCCAGCTCAGTCCTTCCCCAATTTTTGACCCACAAAGTCAGGTACAAAATAAAAGACTGTTTTAAACCACTAAATCTGAGAGTAGTGTTTGCCTGTAGTCACTCAGTCGTGACCGACTCTGAGATCCCATGGACTACAGTCCACCAGGCTCCCTCTATCCATGGGATTTTCCAGGCAAGAAAACTGAAGTGAGCTGCCATTTTGGAATACATAATTGAAAATAGTGGATGGTTTGTCTAAATGTTATCTTTCTTCTATTGTCTTAGTTTCAAACATTCCTTTTTAATACTTAAAAAAATATTCCATATCTTTGCATACTAATGATCAGGTTTACATATAAGAGAAAAATTAGCATTGCAATAAGCCATTCCATTCCCTTCATATATTTTGTTTTCTGATTATATTCTAATGTTTTCTTCCAACTGATACTTTTTGATATTTAAGTCAGCCTTCTCCTTCTCTCTATTTAAATTCCACATCGTCTTTTTATGTATGTACGGATGTGTGAATGTATATATGTATGAATATATGAAAGTATTTATTCATTTATTCACATGTTTATTTATGAGTATATTTGCTTATTTATTAATAGAGTAATACCTATATTTTGTTATCCCCAAGTGAATATGATACAACTTGTAAAGAGATTACATGTAACGTTCTGACATATGTTTATGAGTTCAGGATGGAAACAAGGACATCTTTCAGTAATAGATCTAGATGCCTATTTACATAACATATGACTGGGTCTGTGAATCTACTAGTGGAATGCAGAAAATAATAGAAACAGCATAAATGTCAGTGGCTATCTTTTCCATACATGGCACCTATATTATCCTGATTACCTGACCAGTATTGCACTATTACAGTGCTATCACACTAGAAAAATCAATTGCATAAGTTAAAAGTGAAAATGAAAAACGGCGAGCCCCATCAGTTAATTGAGCGATGTTGGATCTCATCGTCACACTACTTGTCTGGCCCCAGGAACTTTGAGAAGATCACATGAAAGTCATTTCAAGTTTCTTCACCTAAAAACTAGGAGTTAGGTTGCTGCAGGAATACACTTCTATCATCCTTGAATTTCTTTCTTGACAGAGGGTTGATAGGAAAATAGAATGAATAAGAGCTGTCAGCAGAAGAGGATTCCTGAGAAAGTGATAGAAAAGAAAGGAGTGGGGAATGGCGAGGAAGGTTTGCTATTTCATCCCTTCATATTTTATATTTCAGCTCAGAGCTGGCCTTGAAAAAGATAGAAAATCCCTTGACAATAATCCAACATTTTGTCTTAATGAGTGAAAATAGTATAAATTGATGATCACCCAGCATTTTGAGAGATGATTTTAAGTAAAGAAATAAATTTTGAATAAGGATGGTAAGAAATTTGAAATGAAAATCATGTTATAATTTTGGAAGGCCTGTTTTCAAATGTCCTTAGCCTGAGGTTCATGAACCCATAAGCTTCATGTCGTCCATTAATCTCCTGAAATTGTGTGTGAAATCATCTGATATCTCACTTTTTATGAGAAGTTTTTATCAGACTTTCAAATAGCCTGAGTCAGAAATGAAGACTCTCCACAGATTTCTTTAAAATAAATCAAAATCAGTGAGCATTAACATGGTAAGCTTGGGGAAGCTTTATAATGGACCATATCCCTTTAACCTCCATTTCCAAGTGTTGAAGATCAGAAGATGCAATTCTAAAGAATCGACTTAAAGTATTGATCATATACACAGTTTTTGTACTCAAAGAACCAAATTAGCGTCATCAGCCAACCCCAGTAGTAGGTCACCTTTGACTCTTGGAAAAGTCAAGGCTTTTGATGCAATATACACATTGCTAAACCATTTGAAGTGTGTGTGTGTGTGTGTGTGTGTGTGTGTGTGTATGTGTGCATGCTCCAGCATGTCTGACTCTTTGAAACTGCACAGACTGTAGCCCACCAGGCTCCTCTGTCCAGAGGATTCTCCAGGCAAGAAGACTGGAGTGGGTTGTCATTTCCTACTCCAACCATTTGAAACAGCAGTAGAGAAAAGCCCAAATTCAGTGGGAAAGTACCCCTGCTTAGTATGTGCTCTTTGATAGTATTTACCTCCATTCCTTGAGATAGGGATATGGCTATTGAATTTTGTTGGCAAACTGCTGTGAGAAAAGCAACTGCTAAAATACAAAATGAAAGGGGCTGCTGAAAATTTTTAAAGAAAAAAAAGCTTAAAATTATTTCATACAAAGTATGAACATTGAAACCTGATTTCAGCGATTGAATATACAACTTTAATCTTAGGATGCTTTTAAAGGGGCAAATTTCAATCACAAAAATTAATGAGTGAACTATTTCCAGCAAGGGGCTAGCCTGGTGGCTCAGTCAGTAAAGAATATGCCTGCAGAACCAGATTCGATCTCTGGGTCAGAAGTTCCCCTGGAGAAGAAAATGGCAACCAATTCCAGTATTCTTGCTTGGAAAATCCCATGGACAGAGAAGCCTGGCAGGTTACAGACAATAAGATCACAAAGAGTTAGACACGACTGAGCAACTAAACACCACTACCATTCCCAGCAAATGCTAAATAAGGTCCAATTTGAATTACTGGTCTCCCCCACCAAAATAAAAAAAAAAAAAAATAGTTTTTAATATACAACTGCAAGCATGTTCTTTGCAAGGCATATGCAGATAACAATATTAAATGCTTGTATTAAATAGATAATGCATTTTCAGTAGTCACTGATCTCAGTTACAGCCCAGACAACCAGTATTAAGTACAGAGAATTAGTTGCACATTTTAATGAGCCCATGTTGTTAGGTTTACTATTTCTTGTCCAGGCTAAACAGCACAAATGCCACCTGGGCACCAAAAATTTTAGACGTTTATTACTTGATTAGAATAAACAGATATTTTGCTTCATCTATTCATTTCTATTGTAGTCAAAATTTTGCTTGTGGGAACATTTCATTTTCCTCATTTTCCTTCATAACTTCAGAACAAAACCAAAGTTGTTTGAATGTAATGTTTTCCTGTAAAGTAATATTATTACTCCATCAGCACTCAGTGGGCAGACATATTTTTCAACATTCCTCTTTTAATTAACTTGTCTTACAAACAAAGGCTACCAGATGAACGCAATTTATCCCCAGCATGCCTTTTCAGCTAGGAGGCAGATAATTATTGCTCACTGCAGAAATAATGTTCTCCTACTTGCTCATGTAAAACAAACTTTAAATGTCATTTTACAGCGATAAAGATTACATAGCACAGGGCTGTCTTGAGGGAGGGCAATTACCCAGAGGAGCTTCTCATTAACCTGAAGGTCAGGGGTGAGAGATGATCACCATCCCTGGCTAACACAAACCTAAATTGCCCTGCTCTAAATATAATGCTCTCATAACCACACAAGTGGTGGCAATAAAGACTAAACAGTTATTGTGACACGTTCCTACGTGGAGCTAGACATTGTGCAAAGTAGCTGGGCACCTGCGATCTTGCCCCTTCTGTCTGGGGAGCAGAGCATAGCAGTGTTGGGTGGAATAAACAGGGTCTGAAGCAAATTGCTTCTTTTATAAACTAGAGTTGGCTTTAGTAGAGGTGCTCAGTCCTGTCCAACTCTTTGCGACCCCATGGACTGTAGCCTACAATGCTCTTCCGTCCATGGGATTTTCCAGGCAAGAGTACTGGGGTGGGTTGCCATTTCCTTCTCCAGGAGATCTTCCCTAACCCAGGGATCAAACCTGGGTCTCCTGCATTGTAGGCGGATGCTTTACCATCTGAGCCACCAGGGCAACATTCAAATACTTGTTTCAATAGATCACAGCCATGGCAAAGTGGATCCTTAAGCATTGAAAGAGAATTGTGCTTGCAAACAAGAGTGCATCAAGTCTGGCCACTCCACTCAGCTGGAGTGGATGGCATGGATGCGTATGGATGGCATTTCTGGGAGGTCTGTGAAGACAGGAAGTCCCAGAAGGAGGCATGAGTGTGTGTGTGTTCAGTTGCCTTGGTAGTGCTCAACTCTGCCACCCTGCGGGCTGTGGCCCACCAGGCCCCCGTCCCTGGGATTCTCCAGGCAAGAACACTGGAGTGGGATGCCATGCCCGCCTCCGGGGATCTTCCCTACTCAGAGACTGAAGCCCTGTCTCTTATACCTCCTGCCTTGGCAGGTGAGTTCTTACCACTGAGCCATCCAGGAAGCCCAGAGAAAAGTATGCTTGCTCATTTTTAAGCTGTAAATTAATTTCCTAAAATGTGAAATTCTTAAGCCTCCTTTGTGAAGCCAGGTCATTTGTTTTCTTAATCTAATCTATCCTTTCTCTTAAGCTCAGAAGTTTAGCTTTGTTTTCATAAAGTCCTACTCAGATAAGTTGTGCAAGGAAATAGCCTGCTTATTTAATTCTCATACACCATAAATTATAAGGCAGAGGGTAATTTTAGTAAGTTTTTTTTTTTTTTTGGCAGAAACGGGAAGAGAGAAATGCAGACTACACAGTTGATCCCTGAATAACACCTATATAAACTGCCCAGGTCCACTTATAGACAGATTTTTTTCAATAATACACATATGTACTATAAGCGTATTTTCCCTTATGATTTTGTTAATAACATTTTATTTCACTTTGCTGTAAGAGTATAGTGTAGAATACACATAATATACAGAATATTAGTTCACTGACAATGTGTGATCAGCAAGGCTTCCTGTCAGCTGTAGGCTACTAGCTAAGTTTTGAGGGAGGTACCAGCCACGCTCGATTTTTCAGCTGTGCAAAGATCAATGCCCCTAACCTGTGTGTTGTGCAAGGGCCAGCCGTGCACACACTGATCACTGTTCTGCTGCAAGTTTGCTGCTGCTGTTTCTGTAGTCACTAAGTCATGTCCGACTCCTTGCGACCCTGGGAACAGTAGCTCACCAGGCTCCTCTGTCCGTGGGAGTCTCCAGTCAAGAATACTAGAGTGGGTTGCCGTTTTCTTCTCCAGGGGATCTTAACGACCCCCGTCTCCTGCACTGGCAGGTGGATTCTTTACCACTGAGCCACCTTCAGCTCAGTCGCTCAGTCGTGTCCAACACCTTGTGACCCCATGGACTGCAGCACGCCAGGCCTTTCTGTCCATCACCAATCCCCAGAGTTCACTCAAACTCATGTCTATCAAGTCAGTGAAGCCATCCAACCATCTTATGCTCTGTTGTCCCCTTCTCCTCCTGCTTTCAATCTTTCCCAGCATCAGGGTCTTTTCCAATGGGTCAGTTCTTCACATCAGGTGGCCAAAGTATTGTAGCTTCAGCTTCAGCATCAGTCCTTCCAATGAATATTCAGGACTGCCACCTTAGCAACATCCACTTTGTTTCTTATGGATTCTTGGGAGGGTCTGGATGTTGTAGGAAGCAGCCCCCAGTCAGAGAGAAAGTTCACAATAATGCAAATATTGCCAAGCTGTCTTTGGGAATGTTACAGAGTGATCTGAATGGGAGGCTTGCAACTCCTATTGGCCAATGCAAAGGCTTTGTAAAAGGACAGTTAACTTACAGTGCAAACAAAGTACTTTTGGTGCAATGAGAAAGAAGGAAAAAGAAGATCATAAAACTGATTAGCGTATCCTGAGGAAGGCAAATCTACCTGGCTGAAGAAAGGCGGAGAAGAACGAACAGAGAGATACGGTCTGGTTAATGTGAAATTCCCAGTCACCCTAGACAGGATATGAGAAAAAAGATCTAAAATTGGCTTTGTGCCTTAGGATCTTTTGAATGGCAGTTCACTTATCAGGGTCAGAGTTTTTTCCATTCTTCTGCTTGAAATAGAACCTAATAGGGAAAGCACTTAGAAATGAGCTTGTAGAGAAAATTTATTTGGTTGTATTTATTTGGGGAAAAGGTTCCGTTGAGTAAAGAAGACGTTGAATCATCATAAAAACATTTTAAAATGATAAATATATCAGTAAACAAAAGGAATCTGAAAGTGGCGAGATTTTATCCTAAAGGGTCTTGTGAGCAGAAAGGAACAAGGGCAGAAAGCAGGTAAAAAGCTGAAGGGGCAGCTAGAGTAGTTTGAAATTTCATCAGTCATCCTGGTTTCAGAATAGTTTCATGTATTAAAGGCATTAAAGATAAGCCATCCTTCCCCCACATTTTTAACAACAGATCATACATTTTATAAAGTAGTGATTATTATTTATTTTTTAAGGTATAAGAAAAAGTTTTCATTTTCTTCTTCTTTTTTTTAAGGCTTAGAAAACTGTCTTCTGGAGGATGAAGTAAGAAAGAAGCATAGTCTTGAAATGATGACAGCGGGACTCCTCTACATAAACATGATAGGAGCGAGCCCTGGAGCTATAGATCTGCTCGAAGTTGCAGTGTGAGATATTTTGACCAGTTTTGTGCGTTGAGACCAAATGTGTTGTCCCAGGCTTGCCACGTGATGAGCAGCTGGTTTTTAAACCAGTTAGTGTTAGTAAGGGGGAAAGCCCTGATCAGCAGGAGACTCCGTCTAGCTCGGTTCACTCGTGTCTCGGTCACTACGGCTGCCTGGCAGTGCTGCCCCGCGTGATGAACCTAAGCCTCGCTTGTGAGCAACGGGGAGAATTCAGGCGCGGTGGAGCAGAGGATTCCGTGCTCTGTGACCCGCGGCTGTGCATGCCCGAGCCCTGCCCGCCAGTCAGCACACAGGCCGCCCCCCGCCTCGCTGTCCGGACGCCGGGGCACTCAGAGGACCGCTCTGCCCCTTCCCAAGGCGGAGAAGCAGCACCTTGCAGAGCCATGCTGCTCCTTCCCGAACAGGTTAGTGGTTTCTAAATGCCACCCTAATTTCACTGTTCACTTCAGTCACTCAGTCGTGTCCAACCGACTCTTTGTGAGCCCATGGACTGCAACCCGCCAGGCCTCCCTGTCCATCACCAACTCCCGGAGTCCACCCAAACTCATGTCCATCAAGTCGGTGATGCCATCCAGCCATCTCATCCTCTGCCGTCCCCTTCTCCTCCCGCCCTCAATCTTTCCCAGCAACGGGGTCCTTTCCAATGAGTCAATTCTTCGCATCAGGTGGCCCAAAGAATTGGAGTTTCAGCTTCAACATCAGTCCTTCCAATGAATATTCAGGACTGATCTCCTTTAGGATGGACGTGTTGGATCTCCTTTCAGTCCAAGGGATTCTCAAGAGTCTTCTCCAACACCAGGGTTCAAAAGCATCAATTCTTCTGTGCTCAGCTTTCTTTATAGTCCAAGTCTCAGATTGATATGTGACTATTGGAAAAACCATAGCCTTGACTAGACAGACCTTTGTTGACAAAGTAATGTCTCTGCTTTTAATATGCTGTTGAGGTTGGTCATAGCTTTTCTTCCAAGGAGGAAGTGTCCTTTAATTTCATGGCTGCAGTCACCATCTACAGTGATTTTGGAGCCCAATAATAAAGTCTCTCACTGTATCCATTGTTTCCACATCTATTTGTCCCATGAAGTGGTGGGACCGGATACCATGATCTTAGTTTTCTGAATGTTGAGCTTTAAGTATCTGAGTTTATTGATATTTCTCCCAGCAATCTTGATTCCAGCTTAATACTATAGATAACTAAATAATTCCTATTTTCTATAAGGTTATAAAACAAAATTTTTGGACAACAAATTTGAAATAAGTCCTCTGAATTTTACATAACATTGACTAATATATGTAATAAAATAAATATTTGGTAAAAAGTTCCAATATGTTACTTTAATTTTTCTTTGACCTATTTTAGCCACTTTTGGAAATTATTTCAAGGCAAGTAATTCAATATAAGGCAAATACTGTGGAAATATCTTATTTGAATTTGAAATAAGCAACACAGAACTTGATGAAAAATAATTATAAAAGTATTTCTATCTCTGTCTTCATGTCTTCACACATTATACATAGAATACCATTACTGATTTAAAAACAGGCGTATGATTTGATGTGACACTAGAATGTATCCTGGAGTGAAGAAAATTAAATGTACTCCAAGTACATCTTTGAGCCAGTTTTGCTTAAGCACATCTGCACACATCTAATGCAAATTTTTACCTCTCTTCTTTATTTAAACTTTCCAAGGTATGTTTGTATGCTATAAGATGGGCTAAATGTTCTCAATCTTAAGTTAAAATACCTTGAAACAGTTTCTCATTTAACCAATTTTTTTTTTTCTCACACCTAGGGAGGGCAAGAAAAGAAAACGCCTGAACAGTGGATGACATTATAAAACATGAAACATGACCAGATAACAGCGTCCGCGGTCATGCCCTGTAGCGCACACTCAGGATTGTTTGTGAGATTGTGCACTTCAGTTGTCTAATGAAAACTCTGCTGTGCTTCTTCATTTAGTGGGAAAGCTGACTGAAAGCCAGCAAGAAAAGAGAGGCTTGCTTGCTTGCTTGTTCTGTTTCCAGCAGTGCTTCCCCCTCACCCCCCACACAAATTTCTAAGTTAACAGAAAAATTTGAAAGAAACTAAGACAGTTAAAATAATTTCATTAAAAATAAATAATTTTAAATTAAAAAGAAATAGTACCTTACTAAGGTATCCCCATTGTAAACAACGTTTTAGCTGATCAGGAATCTTCAGGAATGATTCAAGAATAAAAGGTATGCTCTTCTTTCTTTACTTCCTCTCTCCTTTTCTTCCTCCAAGTCTGCTTCCTACCCTCTGTCTTTCTGTCTTGATCTCATCTTTCTATTGTCTTTGTTTCCTGAAATCCTGCCAACAGTTTTAAGAAGAAATTTTAATCTATTGACATAAAGTTAGTATACTCAAAAACGACAGCAGGGCAATATAAATTTAGGTTTACATTAAATAGGAAAGCAGATTAACTTGCCAATTAAGCAATAGCAGGAGGCAAGATTTTTTTTTTTCTTTCTTGTTCATTGGAAGACAGTTTTCAAATTTAATGAACATTTGAGATATTTAAATTCATGCATCTGTCCATTTCATTATTATGCCTTTACACTCATTAGGAATCAATATTTTAAAAAAAAAAATATATATATATGTATATATAGTGATTTTAGTCAATATTTTATTGTTTTCAAACTTGGAACAATAGCATGATAATAATGAAAATATTAAGGAGTCATCAAGCATGGTATATTGTGAACACTCAAAGCTATTTATTATAGCATTAATGTACAAATTATCATAAATCTGGCTACTGTCACAAAATTCTACAGACGTGGTGGCTTAATATTTATGTCTCATATTTTTGGAGTCTGGGAAGTCCGAGACAACAGTTGTACAGTCTGATTCTGGAAAGGACATTTTTCCTGATTTTCTCACAGGATGAAGAGAGAGATCTGTCTCATTCTCTTTTTATAGTTACTAATTCCACCATGAGGGCCCATTCTCAAGACCTAATTTCATGCTAATTACTTCCAAAGGGCCACACCTCCAAGAGCCATCACATTAGCAATTAGAATTTCAGTATGTGAATTTTAGGGCAACACAAACATTCAGTCCACACACAAATACTGATTACAAAAGTGTTCAGTTCAGTTCAGTTGCTCAGTCGTGTCCCACTCTTTGCAACCCCATGAATCGCAGCACATCAGGCCTCCCTGTCCATCACCACCTCACGGAGTTCACTCACACTCACGTCCATTGAGTCCATGATGCCATCCAGCCATCTCATCCTCTGTTGTCCTCTTCTCCTTCTGTCCATAATCCCTCCCAGCATCAGAGTCTTTTCCAGTGAGTCAACTCTTCACACGAGGTGGTCTAAGTACTGGAGTTTCAGCTTTAGCATCATTCCTTCCAAAGGACACCCAGGACTGATCTTCAGAATGGACTGGTTGGATTTCTTTGCAGTCCAAGGGGCTCTCAAGAGTCTTCTCCAATACCACAGTTCAAAAGCATCAATTCTTCGGTGCTCAGCCTTCTTCACAGTCCAACTCTCACATCCATACATGACCACAGGAAAAACCATAGCCTTGACTAGACGGACCTTAGTCGGCAAAGTAATGTCTCTGCTTTTGCATATGCTATCTAGGTTGGTCACAACTTTTCTTCCAAGGAGTAAGCGTCTTTTAATTTCATGGCTGCAATCACCTTCTGCGGTGATTCTGGAGCCCAAAAATAAAGTCTGACACTGTTCCCACTGTTTCTCCATCTATTTCCCATGAAGTGATGGGAGCAGATGCCATGATCTTCGTTTTCTGAATGTGTAGTGGATAAATATTTTTTTTTGCTTTTGTTGTACTCATTTCTCATTCTTTCCTTTTATGCATTCCTTGTTCTCCCGCTCCAGGTCATACATTCTAGGTGGGGTTTTCCAGTAGCCCCTGGGGTTGCCATATGATATGGATCTACATCAGGCCACATATCCCGTATTCTTGGCCACAGCTCTGGAATCTGACGGGCATGTGCCTAATGGGCATGCAGCTAATGGCTGAACAAGCACATATTCCTACTGGATCGGACCTGAGAAGAGGCAAAAGGCCCCATGTTACCACGATATGAAATCCAAGAATGGGGCTTGTTCAGAGAAAACAGAAAACAGAGATGGAGAAAGAATATGACACCTGATGGTGTCAAGAGTGCCTGCCTTCTTGCTCAAAGCTAGCCACTTTATTGGACCACAAAACTGCCTTGCCATTAATACTAACTAAAAATAATAACTGCTTCTCTTTTTAGAAACCATGTTGAATGTGATCTCCAGGCATTTGCAATTAGCAACAAAGCCAGATTAGAACTTCTGAGTTGATTCATTCTACTTCACAACAGTCAAGGATTGTGAGATATTAAAAATAGCACTTTGGGCCTTTACATGTTCTTTTCTTTGAAACACTGAAAAAAAAAATCTTTTGAGAATGGTTCATTGACAGTATTTTAGTACTGTGTTTAGAACTTTGATTTTTAAACTTGTAAGGAATTCAGGGAGGAAATTGATCTCTAAGGCTTTAAGAGAGAAAAAAGCTTTGAGTTTTTGATATGTTTTTGCCTCTTGAAATGTGGTGACTAGCAACTATAGTGGGCTTTTCCTCCTGTGAACCCTCTATATGAATGGACTTCCAATGTATCTGATGAACTACATAAGCTTTCCATAGGCAAGAATGAATTACACATTGTTCAATTCTCTTTTATACAAAGTATTCACTAGGCCTTTAAAAACTATCAGAATGTTTTTCTTTCTCATTAAGGTCAACACAGGAAATGAAAAGAAAGTGTCAATTATGCTTTTATTTATTCAAATATAGTATCAAATTAATAGATTTACTTCATTTAAATAGTTTTAATTAAATTTACCTATATGGGTGGTATATTTCATATTATCCAAACAAAACCATTACTTAATTTTCTTCTTTATGTTTTGAAAATGTCAGACTCAAATCTTCATTTGGACTTCCTGTTTTTATCTCTAATTAAGAAAAAGTGAGTTAGAACTTATAATGAATTATAAATAAAATTCAAATCGAAGAAACTATAATATACATTATTTTTTATATCTCCTTACAGTAACAAAAATCTAGCTTAACTGGACTTTCTTTTACTATTTAATTGATTGTTATATAACTGATTATCATGGCTTATAGAAATTTGCTACTTTGGTCTAGGTTTATTCACCTAACTATGAAATTCATCTTTATCAATGCCTCCAACAAACTTATTATTTAGGAAGAACTTTACAACTAATCACTAGCCCTCAGAGTCATATTTATCAAGCTATGGTTTTTGTAGCTTTATTTTGGTGGTCTTCTAACCCTTTTTTGCTTCTCTGGCAAAGTCTGGAATAACTATTTGTCTAAAATTATGTTGCTTAATTTTAGCAAAGTTAATTTAAATATTTTAAAATTTGTTTTTCATGTGGAGACTTCTGAAAGTGACAAAAGCATATTAGTCAATGCATCATTAAAATACCAATTAGTATAAGCTAGGTATTAAAAGTTAAAAGCAAAGATAACCAGGACAAAGTTTCTTATATTCCCCAGATTAGCATTGCTAGAGAACAGGTTTCACAGCTAGTCTCTCATGGAGTGAGTGGGGGAAGTTGTCAGCTTCCTAACCTCAATATTTCAATCAGAATTAGTTATTGGCCACCCTCTACTGGGCTTCTGTCTGAGATTTTCACTAAAGGGCTCAGTGGAGACATAAATAAACGCTGAGATAAGAGTTATTCACTTATTCTGTTAGACAGTTAAGGCCAGTCCCTAATTCAAAGATAATGGATTCTAAACATTCTTGGTTTCTTTTCAGCTAGTAACAAAAAGCTCTGCATATCATACGCATTTAATAAACACTGATAAATCCCAAAGAAGATACAGAGACACAGAAAGAGGAAGCTTAACAGAAAAATCATGACCCCATGGCTCAGGAGTCAGCTCTTCTATCAGGCATATTTTCCCCACCACCATGAGAACTGGACAATGATTCTTCTGGCCTATCTTAACTTTGAAATACTTCTTGCTGTTCAGATGCTCAGTCATGTCTGACTCTTTGTGACCCCATAGACTGCAGCACACCAAGCTCCCCAGTCCATCACTATCTCCTAGAGTTTACTCAAACTCATGTCCATCAAGTCAGTGATGTCATTCAGCCATCTCATCCTCTGTCGTCCCCTTCTCCTCCCACCTTCAATCTCTCCCAGCATCAGGGTCTTTTCCAATGAGTCAGGTCTTCGCATCAGGTGGCCAAAGTATTGGAGTCTCAGCATCAACATCAGTCCTTCCAATGAACACCCAGGACTGATTTCCCTTAGGATGGACTGGCTGGATCTCCTTGCAGTCCAAGGGACTCTCAAGAGTCTTCTCCAACACCACAGTTCAAAAGAATCAATCCTTCGGTGCTCAGCCTTCTTTATAGGCCAACTCTCACATCCATACATGACTATTGCAACAGCCATAGCTTTGACTATACAGACCTTTGTTGGCAAAATGATGGCTCTTCTCTTTAATACACTGTCTAGGTTTGTCTTAGCTTTTCTTCCAAGGAGTAAATGTCTTTTAATTTCATGGCTGAAGTCCACAATGATTTTGGTTTCCAAGAAAATAAAAGTGTCTTTGTTTCTAGTCGCGTGTGTGCTGCTGCACTGCACTCACTGATAAGAGCTCTTTCTTCTCCCTTAGCTGTAAGCATTCAGAGGGCAGCAACAATCACTATTTCACTATCTTGCTACAACATGCACCTAGAGCAGGTGCTTTATAAATGTCAGTGGAATAAAGGGGCACACCTCACTACTCTGCGTCCATTAGATGCATGCATCTGTATATTCATGCCCCCTTGCCTGGAATCTCCTCCTTTTATTTCTCAACAGGATAACTTTCCCTGCCCATCCTCCAGACCACAATTCCAGTGTCATATCCTCAGTGGGCTACCACCTCTGAAATGCTAGGCTCACATGCATTGCTCTCTTTTATGGTACTCTTGCCTTCTAGAACTACCATGATTTATAAAATATGTCTGCAAGTCGATTTATTCATTTTGTTTTTCATCCCATTTATAAAGCAAATTCTGTACAGAGCTTGGTTATCAGTGTGTGTGTGTGTGTTCATTTCCAGGCCTTAGATTAGCACAGAACCCATAGTGGCTTTTAATACATATTTCATATAGGAATAAAATTAATAAAACAAGTGACTAAGGAAAGCAAATGAGGAACTTTTGATTTAACATATGTTGCGTTTTAATGGCAACCCTTTCAGCACTCTTCAACAGGAAAAACATTAAGCATAAAAGGCAGGTCAGCAGGGTGGGGGAGGGGGGACACTTTTAAGTTCACAGCTAATGCATCCTTTAGATTTTCTTAGAAATGAAAAATCAAGGTCAAAATCAGAAGAGAATGTCTGCATGTATTATTAAAGACGGTTGTGAAGATCTTTTATAACCTTTCTTTACAAGGAAATAGCTGACTTATTTAAGAATGAAATCCAATTAAAACAATAAAAATGATGCCCATTCAGTTTACCTTTAGTTACACTCAAGGAGCCCTATGTCCAGCATCAATGATTTTTATTAAATTCTTCTGTGTGTCATCTAAGACAGGGTTTGTAACAAAGGTGAACGTGTTGAAAGCTTTGTTTCATTTTCATTTTAGAGCTGTGGAAGAATGTGTCCACATGTAACAAATGTGCAAGGAAGAAGTGTGTCTTAAGCAAGGGACCCAATTGCAAAGATCCAGATGGTCAATGAACTTTGCAAAAACAGGTAAAATGCAAACACTGGACACTTTGTGTGTGCTTAGTCACTCAGTCATGTCCCAGTGTTTGTGACCCCATGGATTGTAGCCCACAAGGCTCCTCTGTCCATGGAATTCTCCAGGCAAGAATACTGGAGTGGGTTGCCATGCCCTCCTCCAGGAGATCTTCCTGACCCAGGGATCGAACTCAGGTCTCCAGGACTGCAGGCAGATTCTTTACCAGCTGAGCCACCAGAGAAGCCCAGACACTTTTTTTTTGGGGGGTATTTTTTTTTTTTTACTTTATTCTACGTTACAATACTGTATTGGTTTTGCCATACATTGACATGAATCAGCCACAGGTGTACACGATTTCCCAATGCCAAAGCACCCTCCCACCTCCCACCCCATATCATCTCTCTGGATCATCCCATGCACCAGCCCCAAGCATCCTGTATCCTATATTGAACATAGACTGGCACTTCGTTTCTACATGATAGTATACATGTTTCAGTGCCATTCTCCCAAATCATCTCACCCTCTCCCTCAGAGGCCAAAAGTCCGTTCTATACCTCTGTGTCTCTTTTGTTGTCTCACATAGAGGGTCATCGTTACTATCTTTCTAAATTCCATATATATGTGTCAGTATACTGTATTGGTGTTTTTCTTTCTGGCTTACTTCACTCTGTATAATCGACTCCAGTTTCATCCATCTCATTAGAACTGATTCAAATTTATTCTTTTAAGGGCTGAGTAATATTCCATTGTGTATATGTACCACAGCTTTCTTATCCATTCATCTGCTGATGGACATCTAGGTTGTTTCCATGTCCTGGCTATTATAAACAATGTTGCAATGAACATTGGGGTACATGTGTCTCTTTCAATTCTGGTTTCCTCAGTGTGTATTCCCAGCAGTGGGATTGCTGGATCATAAGGCAGATGACATGATCCTCTACATAGAAAATCCTAAAGACTCCACCAGAAAACTACTAGAGCTAATCAATGAATATAGTAAAGTGGCAGGATATAAAATCAACACTCAGAAATCCCTTGCATTCCTATTCACTAATAATGAGAAAGTAGAAAAAGAAGTTGAGGAAACAATTCCATTCACCATTGCAATGAAAAGAATAAAATACTTAGAATTATACCTACCTAAAGAAACTAAAGACCTATATATCGAAAACTATAAAACACTGATGAAAGAAATCAAAGAGGACACTAATAGATGGAGAAATATACCATGTTCATGGGTCGGAAGAGTCAATATAGTGAAAATGAATGTACTACCCAAAGCAATCTACAGATTCAATGCAATCCCTATCAAGCTAACAGCAGTATTTTTCACAGAACTAGAACAAATAATTTCAAGATTTGTATGGAAATACAAAAACCTCAAATAGCCAAAGCAATCTTGAGAAAGAAGAATGGAACTGGAGGAATCAACTTGCCTGACTTCAGGCTCTACTACAAAGCCACAGTCATTAAGACAGTATGGTACTGGCACAAAGACAGAAATATAGATCAATGGAACAAAATAGAAAGCCCAGAGATAAATCCACACACCTATGGACACCTTATCTTCAACAAAGGAGGCAAGAATATACAATGGAGTAAAGACAGTCTCTTTAACAAGTGATGCTGGGAAAACTGGTCAACCACTTGTAAAAGAATGAAACTAGATCACTTTCTAACACCACACACACAAATAAACTCAAAATAGATTAAAGATCTAAATGTAAGACCAGAAACTATAAAACTCCTAGAGGAGAACATAGGCAAAACACTCTCTGACATAAATCACAGCAGGATCCTCTATGATCCACCTCCCAGTATACTGGAAATAAAAGCAAAAATAAAAAAAATGGGATCTAATTAAAATTAAAATCTTCTGCACAACAAAGGAAACTATAAGCAAGGTGAAAAGATAGCCTTCTGAATGGGAGAAAACAATAGCAAATGAAGCAACTGACAAACAACTAATCTCAAAAATATACAAGCAACTTATGCAGCTCAACTCCAGAAAAATAAACTACCCAATCAAAAAATGGGCCAAAGAACTAAATAGGCATTTCTCCAAAGAAGACATACGGATGGCTAACAAACACATGAAAAGATGCTCAACATCACTCATTATCAGAGAAATGCAAATCAAGACCACAATGAGGTACCATTTCACACCAGTCAGAATGGCTGCGATCCAAAAGTCTACAAGCAATAAATGCTGGAGAGGATGTGGAGAAAAGGGAACCCTCTTACACTGCTGGTGGGAATGCAAACTAGTACAGCCTCTATGGAGAACAGTGTGGAGATTCCTTAAAAATTGCAAATAGAACTGCCAGACACTTTAGAGACACTTTAGAGATGGCAATTTTAGCAGAGACTAAAGACTATTTGTTCTGTTTTCCTTCTTTTTTTTTTTTTTAAGGAATAGCTGTTGTTGTTGTGCTGGAAAACTTCCCTGATGGCTCAGATGGTTAAGAATCTGCCTGCAATGCAAGAGACCTAAACTGGATCCCTGGGTTGGAAAGATCCCCTGGAGAAGTGCATGCCAACCCACCCCAGTACTCTTGCCTGGAGAATCTCATGGACAAGAGGAGCCTGGTGGGCTACAGTCCATTGGGTCGAAAAGAATCCGACACAGCTCAGCAACTAACATACTCGGCACTGGAGCCTGGAACCAAAGATTAATTTTGTAGCCTTTCTTGCGACTTGATACGCAGTCATTCCTGTAAACTTTGGCCATGGATATCTAAGTGGGACGGTGTGTGACTTCCTCTAGGAAGAAGGTGTAAATGTTTAAGAGAGCAAGAGGACTCCTTTGTCCTCTTTTTCATGCTTCTTCACACTTGCAGACCAGCCCTGGACTGATTGATTGCTTACTTGTAGAACTATACACCTCTTTTATGAGAAAGAATAAACTTCTGTCTTATTTATGGAGCTAAACTAAGACTAACCAAAACAACATGGGGAAAAAAAAAAGGCAAGCCCTCTGATCTCCTAGAGCTTAAAGCATGCATGTTTAGTATGTAAATTTCCTAAGTTTTAAGCAATCTTGGACCCAGTAATCAGATACACAGTTAAAAGCTATTGAACAAAACTGGACGTAAATACTCTGCTAAGCACTCTTAAGAAATAAATCAGTCAACTCAATCTTTTCCTCTATGAACTCAGCATCTAATGCTCTGAGGAAAATATCTGATATTGATTTACTCTTTCCTTCTTTGAAGGCACAGATATCTTTCCTTTTTCCCATGGCCATGCAGATGCTCAATTTAAGCCACACTTCATCTCAGTGTTTGAGAAGTTATGATCGGATGAGAGTTGATGTGAAGTAAATTGTTCTATCGCATTATATTTTCCCCTCAAAATTCGTAACATATTTAACTGTATTAATTGGTTCAAGTCATAATATATAATCTATTTTATATTCGTTTTACGAAGTGTCTTCTGAATTACAAATTCCTTGTAGAAAAGACATATGTATCATTTGCTTTGGCATTATCACAGAATTGACTGTTTTTAGTTGTTTAAAATATTTTAAAAGTGAATTAATAAAGGTTGTCTGATGCCAAGAAATGGCGTTTTTGGTAATCAGAATATATGCAGATGAGCCTCAACAATGTTTCTTATTTTGTTGTTTTCATTATTTTGGACATATACCTGAATTTTGCTGTATTTGTTTTCTCATTTATAGATAAATTTCAGGGGTTGAGAGAACATGTATAAAGTTCAGACTTACACTGTTAAATCTACAAGAGACCTGGACCCACACAGTCCTAAGTTTGTACCCTGACACAGCCACTTACTTGGTGCTACGAGTTGAATGGGGAAATAAAATATCCAAGCTTCAATTTCTTCTTCACCTCGCTAATAGGGTTGTTGTGATGTCTCTTCCATGTCTCAGCTTCCTTTCCTCTCCGTTGACTCCATTTTCAGCAGTCTTCTGCAATATAACAGTCATATCAGGTGAACAACGTAGCCACTATCGTATGGAAAATGTAACGATGATCGCTACCATTCCAGACTGTCAGCATGCTTAAGAAAAAGATAATTCCACTTTACGGGCTGAAGTGAATCCAACAGCATGGCTGTCGTCAGGCTGGTTTAATTATGCATCTGTGCCAGATCCCGTCCCTTAGTTTAGGGGAGAGAGTATTATGCTTCACTAGGCAAGATATATAAATTGAGATATGGTTGGTATCAGCCACAAACAAACAATGGAAGCTAATATTGGGACAAAGTCAGTTTCCCAAAGGTAGCTCAAGTTCTGATGGGCTGCAGGACAGAGAGTCTCCTGCAGTATTTGCTATGAGCACTTCGAAAAATTCATCATTTATTTTCAAAGCTAAAATTGCCCAAGTGAATTTAAGTCCTTTATAACCTGCTTTAGCCTTTAACTTCTTTGAAATATCTTTCCTGACAGATATCAAGCAACTTTCCTCTTGATTGATTTTCCACATGTCTTCTCTCTCATCTCTCTAGTCTCCATTTTTCTCCTTAAGTCCAAAATGTGAAACATATATTTAAACATGTACACAAAAACACATATTTAAATGTTTAGTAATATGACCAGGATTCTGATTGTACTGTACCAGAAAGTTCAGTATAATATTGGGTTAATTGATCACATTATCTGACAGGCTAATTCTTATTTAATTTATGCTGGTTTGGCTACATTAAGATCATTATTGTAATTTTAGCTTTTTTAACAGTAACTGCTTATGAAAATGAAGACTACTAGATAATGTCTTCAAATTCTCTTTCATCTACTCTTCATGTTTCTAAGAACTATAGCTCTTACCTTTTTCTTAGTATTCAATTTTAAGAATAACAAACTGCGTGACATGAAGATGATTCAACAGCTATTTAAAAAAATCTGTGTTTTTGAAAGAGCTTCAACTTGCTTCTCTAAATGGGGCTTATGTATCGTTCCATTAATTGTTTAGATAATGAATCCCTTTCTCTGTATTTTCAGTTCTAATCCCCGGTCATACAGATGCTCTACTGGCTTTTTCCTACTTGATTTTATCGAGTATTTCACTCTGATAGCCATCATTTACTTCCAGTGGTTTCCATAACATCAATTTCCCCAGTGCTTTTTCCTGCCTTTCCTTCTACGATATGCTTTTCATTATGCTATTCTTTTTACACACACACACAAAGAAGCAGGATAGAAGAAAGTGCCCCAATTCACACACCATACACTGTTTTATTAATACACTATATATCTAACCAGAGGTCAGTAGTTCTTCCCTTCATCACAAGATTATCTATGAATGCGTTCAATAAACATTTGAGAAGAGCAGGGGGGCTGGTATGAATTTCCCTATACACCACGCACATACTGGGAGAAATGATTACTCAATCTTGTCCTAGCCACTTTTACAGATAAGAGGGGTGTCTACATTCTACCCTGAATAGGGAAGGCCTGGGGGAGTCTAGCTGGGCTGGTGCTTTGGGCCCTGCAGCCTGAAAGACCAGAGTTCCTCCTACACAGTGGGGAAGACTCTGTCAAGGCTCCAGTCTTGCGAAGTACATTGTCACATGTAGATAAAATGCATGAACGCACATTGACAAAAGTATGGTAAACAGCTGAATAAAGCTAGTGGCACAGATCAATATACATTAAGTCAAATAAGAAATGGGTCAAATATAAGCTGAATATACCGAAGGGGCCTCTGAGAATGTATGTGATAATGACTGAAATATTGTGTAATGGGTAGAATTTTGAATAGAACTAGGAAGGAAGAGGAGGTAAAGAATGGAAATGAATGGAATTAAAAAGGGTTTATAAAATTCTAGGAAACAAAATAGAGTTGATAAGAACATGGAAGGAAAATTCAAAAAATAGAATTGTTTTCATCTCTTACCTCCATTATAATAAATACTGCTATTTATTAAATTATTATCTGAAAAATTTTCTGTTCCTGTTTGGGTGTTGCTTATACTTTCTTGGACTTCCCTGGTGGCTCAGATGGTAAAGCGTCTGTCTACAATGCGAGAGACCTGGGTTTGATTCCTGGGTTGGGAAGACTCCCTGGAGAAGGAAATGGCAACCCACTCCAATATTCTTGCCTTGAAAATCCCATGGATGGAGGACCTTGGTGCAGGATACTGTTCATGGGGCTGCAAAGAGTCTGGCACAACTGAGAGACTTCACTATACACTCTAATTCTGTGGCTATCATACCTGACATGTGACTTATTGTACAATTCCATCATGCTGACTCAGAGTGGGCCATATGAATTGCTCTGGTCAATGACTTGGGAACATAAGTGAATGAGTAACTTCCAAGTTAAAGCTTAAAAGCTAGTTTGGGGTTGCCACATTTCTCTTATAACTCACCTAAAAGACCAGAAGGATCCCAGATATACGCTGCTTTGTCATCTAGGAGACACAGAACAGAGTTATAGCTGACCAACAGTGAACATAAAGTATGAAAAATAAGTTTTTCTGGTTGTAAACCATGGACTTTGGGGAGATTGTATGCTAGCCTAAACTGATTGTTAGAAATTTGTCAAGGGGTTCTTCAAGAAAGAAGTGCCTTATGAGTGAGACCTTGAATAAGAGATAAGATTTTCACAAAAAATAAATTATTAGGTAATGTTAAGAATGTGAGAAGATACAAATAGCAAAAGCATGCATTAATTTTTACAGTGCAATGAGTAACAGAGTTTCACTAAAAACATTTTTTTGTCTCAAATTACTTAAATTATTTCATCTACCTATTTATGAAGAATGTTTAACTAAAAAGTCCTATTTTTAAAACAGCAATCAGTACTAATAATGTTATTCCTATCCAAACTTTTGATAACCTTTAAATTTACTTTAAAAAGTGTTCATTATCAATAATTATTCACAAGTTAATTGGTATAAAATTTGAGGAGTATTATTCAAGACTGTGCAAGTTGCTTATTAAGGATCAGCCACACACCTGAGAGCAGTAAAGAGTTTAACCAGATGAATAGAACAGAAGATAATTATTTCAGAATGGTTATGAAGGAAATCAGTCATGGTCTGAATCAGTAAAAGGATTGCACCAAGTGTTACAAGAATATATGATCATAATCTCAGTACTGTGAAGCTTGTGGATATTTCCCAAAAGTTTTATTTTTCTTTTATTTCCTTTTAGTTATAAAAGTGATATATTTCAAGGTACACATTTAAAGAAGATAATAAGGTGAAGAGCAAAAGCAAAAGTTCCCCAAAATGCACCATCCCTCTGCCTCTACCCACACAATACCTTTCACCGTCCATTCCCCTCACCCCACAACGTAAACACTGTTGAGTTCTGGCCTGGTCCTGGTCAGGATGAGGCAGCCAGCAGGGGAAATTAGCTTGGAGAAGAAGCTGGCCCTCAGCCTTGCATAGAGTAGCATGACCGAGAAGAGCCACAGAAATCATGGTTATCTGAGACCCAGACCTTGTTCACATATGCTCCTGTAAGGACCCAAGTTCTCAAGCAGGCAGATGGTTCTGGGTGACTGCCATGGACATATTCATTAGAGGATTCAAGATGGAATATGTTACATGACTCCTTACATGAGATCACTAGGTAACACAACTGAAAATGTTTTCAATTTTAGTTTCACTAAACATTCATTAAATGTGTATATAAAGTATATTTTCCAGAAATATTCCATTTTCAAGAATGGAATTATCTAGGATTAAACTCAGGATGGTTAATAAAACAGAAGTATCAGAGAAAGTAACTGAAGGGTTAAGAGATCAAATTGCCAATATCTATTGGATCACAGAAAAAGTAAGGGAATTCAGAAACATGTCTTGTTCCGCTTCATGAACTATGCTAAATTCTTTGACTATGTGGATCACAAAAAACTGTGGAAAATTCTTAAAGAGATGGGAATACCAGACACCTCACCTATCTCCTGAGAAACCTGTATGCAGGGAAATAAGCAACAGCTAGAACTGGACATGCAACATGGACTGGTTCCAAATTGGGGAAGGAGTATATCGAGGCTGTATACTGTCACCCTGCTTATTTAACTTATATGCATCATGTGAAATGTTGGGCTGGGTGACTCACAAACTGGAATTGAGACTGCTGGAATCAACAAACTCAGATATGCAGTTGATATCACTCTAAGTGCAGAAATTGAAGAACTAAAGAGCCTCTTGATGAGAGTGAAAGAGGAGAGCAAAAAAACTGGCTTCAAACTCAACATTCAAAAAATGAACATCACAGCATCCAGTTCTATCACTTCATGACAAATAGACAGGGGAAAAGTGGATATATTGACAGATTTTATTTTCTTGGGCTCCAAAATCACTGAAGATAGTGACTGCAGCCACAAAATTAAAAGACCTTGGAAGAAAAGCTATGACAAACCTAGAAAACATATTAAAATCAGAGACATCACTTGTCTGACAAAGGTTTATCTAGTCAAGGCTATGGTTTTTCCAGTGGTCATGTATGGATGTGAGAGTTGGACTATAAAGAAAGCTGAGTGCTGAAGAATTGACGCTTTTGAATTGTGGTGTTGGAGAAGCCTTTTGAGAGTCCCTTGGACTGCAAGGAGATCCAATCAGTCCCTCCTAAAGGAGTTCAGTCTTGAGTATTCTTCGGAAGGACTGATGCTAAAGCTGAAACTCCAATTGTTTGACCACCTGATGTGAAGAGCTGACTCATTTGAAAAGACCCTGATGCTGGGAAAGACAGAGGGCAGGGGAAGAAGGGGACGACAGAGGATAAGAAATTTGGATGACCTCACCGACTCAATGGATGTGAGTTTGAGTAAACTCTGGGAGTTGGTGATGGACAGGGAGGCCTGGCGTGCTGCAGTCCATGGGGTTGCAAAGAGTCAGAGATGACTGACTGAACTGAACTGAAATGAATAATGTGTATATAAGATTCCATATTCTCTAATAAAATGTTAGCATTTGGATTTTGGTCACTATGCCTCACATATGTCTTTCTCAGTATACTTAACACTGAGTTTTATCCATAGGAAATGCTCAATTAATGTTTTTATTAATAACCTTAAAGGCTACAGCTAGATATATAAGGCGAGAAATATAAATATGGGTTGGAATGGTATTTGAATGTATGAAGGATCGATGAAGACTTTGAATAGGAAAGTAATAACATTGACATTATTATAGGAGTATTTAAGACAAAATAAATACTGGACAGGAAAACTATATAGCAGCTAATACAATAATATAGACTATTGGTGATGATGTTGGGAAGGAAGAAAATGAGACAGAAATTGAGTGAAAAGGCACATGGAATGACTAAGCCTATAAATCCAAGGGATAGTTTCCTTCCTATCAAGAGCTTGATAAAACTGTGGGACAAATAATATATGAATAAATATTTGTTAACTTTACGGATGATATAATATATGGTGGAAAGGGTTGTTTAAAAAAAAACAAAACAAAAAACAGAAAGAAGTGATTCCAGGCTTCTTACCTGATTACTTAAGAAATAATCCTCCATTTATAAGAATAACGAAGTGAGAAAAATCAGTCTTAAAATAAGGTTGAAGAATCAGAAGATTACCTGTGGGTTAGCCTTGAAACAATCCACTGGAAATGATTCATGTCAGATGAAAGGTGGCATAAGAAAGAATCAGTGGCAAAGCCTATATTGCATGTGTAGACCTGGGACCTGAGTTTCAAGTCAGAATTCAGAATCACTTGTATGATCAGGAGAAAGTCATTCAAATTCTCTGAATTTTACTTTCTTCTCCCATGAGGTTAAAGGGGTATATTTAGGGTGTCTATGTCTATAAAATCTCAGTGCTACAATATGAGAGGCTTGGTAAATTTTAGGGGTTAGTGGAAGGGCATAAACATTTCATTTGGATTATGGGTTTTAGGTCATTATAATCTGTTACCTTAGAAATATTGATTGCCTAACCCACTGCAAAACATTTCTCAATGGATTTATCTCTAGACCTCTAGAAAATTTAACAGAATTAGAACAACCAGGGCCGTGTACTGAGACAAATCATTCTTAAATGTGGCCCCAATGTTCTAGTATTTCAAGATCTGGTGGAAAGTCTACCAACATAGAAGCATGCATTCTAGATGGAAAAGTTGTAGTAATTCTAGTCTACTGTTAAGATAAAATCCTCAGCTCACAACTTGTGATCCTCTTCTCTAAACTTCGCTTCATTTTCCATGATGATATTTCTTAGCTGTGCAAATCTGGAATGCACCTAACTGCAAAATACACATTCTCTTTGGAGAAGTCCATGTTGCCTAAATTCTCTCTAAAACCCATCTTGATGAGGCCAGTATTTACTGGACAGGATCAACCATGTCTCTTGTGACACTTTCCTGGCTTATAACTGTTACCTCTTATCATGTCACATTAGAAGAAACAGCATAGATTTTTGTTTAGCATTTTATTTTTCATACATTAAATTTTATCTGCTGTTTTCCAACTACTCATTTATATAAACATGAAAACTCTATAATTACAGCACTTCTGTATTTTACTATCTATAAAATATTAATGGCAGCTACAAACTTAAAATATCTCATTATCAACCATCATAGAAGCAATCAGAGGACTACAGTAATTATTTTTAATTTTTTTTCCAAAACTCTTATTATATACTACATCATTAAGCAATATCCACTTGCATTCTATACATACAGGGATATATTAACTCCAGGAGGGAAGAAATACAGCCACTAAACCAGAGAACACAAGTTCAATATACCATCTAACATGGCACAAATGAAAAGGAAAAATGGAATAAGCTATTTTCAGAATAAGCTGGCTTCATCTAACATTCTCTCCATACCATTCCGTGAATGCCTCCAACCCCATAAATATTCAGAATAAAGTAAAAGGATAAAATGTCTTTAAGACAAGTGAAAGATACTAGACTCTTAACCCAAGCTATATGCTCAGGAACACCTCCAGCAGCAGCTGTGAGTGCCTGTGGTGACTTTCCATAGACACGAGATGCAAAGGAGAGGACTGCGTGCTGCAAAGGCAGAATGCCAGTCGCCCAGGCGGCTTGCGTGTGTCCTTTGTGCAATGTAACTCTGCAGCTCCTCTCCCAAGGGGGTAACAGCCCACTTCTCCACTCCAAGAAGCCAGACTGGACTGTGCGATGTCCCGTCCAACAGGAATAAGGAAGAAGTGCCGCTGATCTAGCTCTGAGCCAAGGTTCCATGATGCTCTTTGTCTTGTAATCCTGATGAACTATCCTGTGAACAAGCCTGGGCTTCCCTGCTGGATCAGGCACACTCCATCGCAGCTGAGACCAACCTGAACCATCAGCCCTCACCTGTCTGGCAGCTAAATCAGACACCTAGGGAAGCCCAACCAAGGCTTAACCAAGGCCATAAACATTGTTAAGCTGACCTTAGAGCCAACGGTCAACCTGTGGTAGTATGAGCTAAGCAAATGGTTACTGCTTGAGGCCGTCAGAACCTGGCGTGGCTGTCAGCCAGTAGCAGTTAACTGATGAGTCACACTGGGAATATCTGGAGTTACCTTATAACCCCCTCTCAAGTCACAGAATTTGTCTAAGCCATCATCCTTGAATAACATCTACGTTGATAAATTCTAATTTTTTAAAGCATAACAGAATTCAGAACTTCTAATAATTTCTGAATTATTGAACTTGAATGTTTCCTTAAGTAAACTAATAAAATACTTCTTAAAAGACCCCTATAGCTGGTTGTACAGATACACATTTTCTGCAGTAACATATTGCATTCTCGTTTTCTTTGGGCTGTGGAGATAGTCACAGTGTGAAGCCATGTCAGTCAGTAGACTTCCTACCTTTCCTCTCTACTTCCTTTCTCTGTCCAGTATATTTTGAAAAATTCATAAGCGGTAACCTTGTTTCCCTCGTGTTTCAGTTTATAATCTTGATGTAGGTGAATCAGTTCCTAAAGAGATCAAAATCTTTTGCTGGAACACATTTATTTATGGAAAGATCATTACACTCAATTATTCTGTATTTAACTGGACATTTGAAAGACCTGAGGATGACTTTTCAATAGAATTATATGCAGCAATTAAACACTATAATGTAGTGAATAGCATGGAATATTCCAGAGGACAGAAAATAAGTCAAAATGTGTAAGTATCCCACATACTTCTCAGGATCCTTATTTAGTTGATCTGACTGGTCATTATTTTTTGGTAAAATGTCCCAAACAACTCATTAAGATTTTAAAAGCTATCCGAATTATAAACTTCAAACAGCAGAATCCAAATGTCATTTATGCATAATTCAAAAGAACTTTGTGGAAAACAATCTTTGGATCGCAGTTTCTCTCTAATCCACCTCTTGAATTTTGACATAAGAATTCAATGCCAATGCAATTCAAATCAATTCATTCATGGTTGATTTAAAAATTCCCTATAAAACGATAGTATGGGAGAAACGAAACTGAATTTAAGCAGTGGGGAAATCTTAGAAGGTGAGAATATTTTCTGTAAGCAGTGTCTACAATTTTTCCAATATCTCAGGGTTGTTGACATTATAAGTATAATCAAATTCTTACTAAAGAATCACCTTAGTTGGCTTTTTAAATTTATATGTTCAAAACTGTTGCTGTTTACTATTAAAATTTAGTATTTTTAAAAATTATAATTGACCTGACTTCTAAGATTAGTAAAAGTTTTGAGATGTCACTGAACCCCCAAAAAAACTAGAAAAATAAAATTATCTTAGGTTACCACTGATATCTCTCTACTCCTTCGATTGATCTATTGAAGCATTAGTTGCTATGTAAGTTCAAAATGTTGGTTGCAGAATTGAGGTGAACAGTTTATTCATGTGTAGCCAATGTATTATCACATAATAAACTCAACACAAGAATAAACTATATCTTTATACTGTCATCAAATGAGTTTTTGCTTCATAAAGCAGAGTTATTATAAAGGCAGATTAGGAACATAAACAAGGTGTAGTTGGATTCTTGGGAATTATGGACTATGTTCCACATGAATCCAAAACGGATTCATCCTCCAGGTATACGGCCAGTGGTGGGATTACTGGGTCACACAGTAGTTTTATTTTTAGTTTTTTAGGAAATCTCCGTGCTGTTCTCCATAGTGGCTGTATCAATTTACATTCTCACCAGCAGGGTAAGAGGATGACCTTTTCTTCACACTCTCTCTAGCATTTACTTTTTGATGATGACTGATCTGACCTGGTGGAGAGATACCTCACTGTGGTTTTGATTTGCATTTCTCTGGTGACTAGTGACACTGAGCATCTTTTCATGTGCTTTTGGGCATCGGTACATCTTCTTTGGAGAAATGTCCATTTAGTCCTTCTGCCCATGTTTTGACTGGGCGATTTGTTTTCGTGATGTTGAGCTGTTTGTAGTTTGGAGATTAAACCTTTGTCAGTTGCTTCACTTGCAAATATTTCCTCCCATTCTGAGGGCTGTCTTTTTATCTGGTTTATGATTTCTTTTGCTGTGCAAAAGCTTTTAAGTTAAATTAGAACCCATTTTTTGTTGTTGTTGTTTTATTTTCGAGACCCTCCTTTGAAATGAAGTTGCTCAGTCATGTCTGACTCTTTGCAACCCCCCATGGACCGTAGCCCACCAGGCTCCTCCATCCATGGGATTTTCCAGGCAAGAATACTGGAATGGGTTGTCATCTCCTTCTCCAAAGACCCTCCTAGGTGGGTCAAAAAGATCATACTGTGAGTTATGTCAAAGAGTGATCTGTTTAAGTAGTCCTCTAAGAATTTTATAGTGTCTGGCTTTACATTTAGGTCTTTAATCCATTCCATTTTGAGTTTATTTTTGTGCATGGTGTTAGACAGTGTTCTAATTTTTTTTTTTTTTTACATGCAGCTTTCCAATTTTCCCAGTGCTACTTATTGAAGAGACTGTCTTTTCTCTATTGTAAGTTCTTGCCTCCTTTGTCATAGATTAGGTGACCATAAGTGTGTGGGTTTATCTCTGGACTTTCATCTTATTCCATTAATCTGAATTTCTGTTTCTGTGCTTATACCATACTGTCTGGTAATATAATTCAAAAGATACACATGTCAATATTCATTACAGCACTATTTACAATAACCAATACATAGAAACAACTTAAATGTCCAACAGAGGAATGGAAAAGAAGATGTACATATATACAATGGAATATTACTCAGCTAGAAATAAGGAATGAAACTGCGCCTTTGCAGAGATGCAGTTGGACCTAGAAATTGTCATACTGAGTGAAGTAAGTCTGAAAGACATAAACAAATATTGTATAGTATTGCTTATATTTGGAATCCAGAAAGATGGTACAAATGAACATAATTGCAGAGTTGAAACAGAGTCACAGGCCTAGAAAACGAGTGCATGGATCCCAAGGGGGATGGTTAATTGGGAGACTGGAACTGACATATATACACGACTATGTTTAAAACAGATAAGGAATGAGAGCCTACTGTGCAGCACAGGGGACTCTGCTCAGTGCTCTGTGGTGACCTAATGGGAAGGAAACCCAAAAAGGGGATCTTAAATATATATATATATATATATATATATGGATATATATACACACACATACAGCTGACTTACATTATTGTACAGCAGAAATTAAGAGAACATTGTAAAGCAACTATACTCCAATAACAGTTAATTTTAAATGATTTATTATGATTAATGTTACTTCAATGAATAAAAAATGAATGTTTAATTACCCTCCACTTATTTTAAAGTATTATCTTCAGTATATAATTCACTTGAAATGCATTCAAATTCACTGCAATGTGAAGAGCTTGGTTTAACCTGAGAGAGGGCAGGAAATTCAGATTCAAAGCTGAAAGTATCTTGGATTGTTGGTCTCATAACACATATGGTAAAAACTATCTGTAGTATGAATTCACATATGGTAGATCTTTGAACGAGTTTTATTTCCCTGAGGAAAGGTCAGTTTCCTGTGAGATAAAAGGAAGAAGTTCCTATATTATAGCTATTTGAAAAATGGTTATGTGTGAAATTTAAATGCATAATGTGTACCATATACTTCTAAAGATCCTTGTTAACCATTGGCATGCAAGCGTGAGCAAAAGTTACTATTTTCTAACCTCAGCGGTCGGTTCACCACAATGTGCTATATAAAGCAGAAAGCATGGAGGACTCAGCATAACCTGTCACTACCACCTGAGAAACAACCAGCACACATAGAGAATAGCAAGCACGTGTTATTTAATTTTCATTATTTAATGGACTTGGGATATTTCTAGCCTATAAATTTATTGGAGAGTATAAGCTTGTGAAGTTTTGAAGAAAGCTCAATATGGCTTAGATATTTATTTTTTACATGTATGATTTATATTTTAAAATACAAAGTATTAAAATGCATAATTTTCAGTAATTTTACTATTTATCATTTTGATTTTACATATGAAAATTTGGGGGAAATGTGTTAAGTTATAAAATATGGGCTTAGTTATATAATGCTACATACATATTAATAGAAAATATTTTAGAAAAGAGATATTATGTTAGTGGATAATAAACATGGTAATTTCTAAAAGGCACTAGTGGTAAAGAACCTGTCTGCCAAAGCATAAGAGACTCAGGTATGATTCCTGGGTCGGGAAGATCCCCTGGAAAAGAGAATGGCAATTAATTCCAATATTCCTGCCTGGAGAATCCCATGGACAGAGGAGCCTGGCAGGCTACAGTCTATAGGGCCACACAGAGTCAGACACAACTGAAGTGACTCAGCATGGAACATTATGCAATCAGAACAATATGTATATCTGTCAAAGACATTAGTAAAGTTTGAGGAAATCTCATTTAAACGTCAATAAAGAAGGGAACTATGGATCAAAATATTCAAATGTTAGAGAGCTAGCATAACTTTCCTACACATCACAATCATACAATGAAATAGAAAAAATGACTTTTGAAATAAGAAACAGAAATTTATCAGCTATTCATAATGTGCATATTCTGTAAGTTAGCATAAGCTATAAGATTTTCCTGGGGGAAATGGACTAGGTCTAAAAGGAATTGATTTATAGGCAATTAAAAAATATTATTGACAATAAAACACAAAATTCAGAACACAGGTAATTAATTTGTTAAAGTTATTAATGATATTTCTAATTAGAACAAAATGCTTGTGAAAGGGTACGTATAACGTGAAGGGCTTCCCTGGTGGCTCTGATGGTAGAGGGTCTGCCTGCAGTGCAGGAGGTCTGGTTTGAGCCCTGGGCTGGGAAGAGCCCCTGGAGGAGGGCATGGCAACCAGTCCCGTATTCTTGCCTGGAGAATAACCACAGACAGAGGAGCCTGGCGGTTGTTCCCTAGTCCATGGGATCACAAAGAGTTGGACACGACTGAGCATCTCAACACACATATAACTTAAAAGGCCAGCAAAATGTTGGTGAACTTTGTATTCTATTTTCAGGTTCAAGAAAATTAGATAATAGCAGAGAATTGTCAGTAACTACAGATCATAGTGTGTGGTCACAAACATACTCAGAGATTCTGAGAATAAACTGTTGTCAGCAAAATTAATTTGATAGCAAAATGAACTTCTCAGACAAGGCCTAATGAATCATGAAAAGATACGTCTGAGAAGATTTTAGCTATCATCTGGCCCAATTTCTTCAATTTCTGCAGAGTGCACAGCCCGCCCAGAGAAGTTGAGAAACAGATTCAAAGCCATAAACTAGTAACTGGCAGAGCTTGATCCAGACCTGTTTCCTACTTTACCAAGAGCTATTTTCTATTAAACTTTACTCTTTTTATCCCAGTCACATGAATGGTGGGTAATTTAACCCATTATATCATTCAACAAACATATACTGCCCAGTATATTCTAGGTACTGTACTAAGTATAGGATAAAATGATGAGCATGCCAAATTTAACAACTGGCCATGTGCTCCTGCATTTTAATGACTGTTACTCCATCTTAAGGTCCATGTATGCATGTGAGAGTTGGACTGTGAAGAAGGCTGAGCGCCAAAGAATTGATGCTTTTGAACTGTGGTGTTGGAGAAGACTCTTGAGAGTCCCTTGGACTGCAAGGAGATCCAACCAGTCCATTCTGAAGGAGATCAGCCCTGGGATTTCTTTGGAAGGAATGATGCTAAAGCTGAAACTCCAGTACTTGGCCACCTCATGCGAAGAGTTGACTCATTGGAAGACTCTGATGCTGGGAAGGATTGGGGACAGGAGAAGGGGACGACCGAGGATGAGATGGCTGGATGGCATCACAGACTCGATGAACGTGAGTCTGAGTGAACTCTGGGAGTTGGTGATGGACAGGGAGGCCTGGTGTGCTGCGATTCATGGGGTCACAAAGAGTCTGACTCGACTGAGTGACTGAACTGAACTGAACTGAACTGAAGGTCCAGACTAGCTTATGGCTTTCTCTGTTTCTAGAGGAGAAAGAAAATAGAGAAAGAAGAAGTGAAATACAAAGAGGCTACCATATTACCCTAGGAATATGGGTGAGAGTAAGGATGTGTGTATGTGTCTGGGTGTCTGTGAGCCTGGGTGTGTAAGTAGAAAGTTATGTCAACACCAGAGAAGGTTATCATGTACTTCTTGAAAGTAAGGTACTACATATGATCACTGTAACAAAGCCTTTGGGCAGAGCTATCTTCAGCTTAGGTTGGGTGCCAAGCCTGGCTGTGTCATTGCCCAGTTCTGCCAGACATAGCATTCCTTGCTCTTAGAAACCAAATGACTTTGGCAAGAATTTAGTTTTCCCTTCAGAATCAGCAAGTCCCTCCACGCTATACTTCCAATGGAAGACCTGACAAAGCTTCCCATTTTTCTCATTTCAAACAAAACACAAAATAACAAAAAATAACCTCACTTTCTCAATAGAAAATCCCAAAGCAGAGGCTTCAGAAATCCATTAGGAGAAAAGATTTGTTTTAAAACATCCTCACTAGTTTACATTTTTACACTGCTTTTCCTGTTGAAGACATTTCTTTGAACGTGCTATCACAGAATAGTATAAATCCATTCAGTGCATTTATGTGTTGGTTGCATATCACGCATTCAAATACACATGTGCGGCATGATCTCAGATTCAGATACACACTGCATTTATTTAATGTCTTCACATGCATATTGGGTTGAACATTCAAATGTATTTAAATCAGTCTTAGAAGTGACTCACTGATGCGTTGTTAAAAGGTGAACATGATGCTGGCTAATACTTGTCTGTCAGTCTTGCAACCTGAAAATTTACCCAAGGCTGTTATAACTGGAAGGGACCAAATCAACATCAAAGGTAAGTCTGGGAAGAAAGGGTCATGAGCCATCTTTGTGGGACTATACTGGAAATACAGTGTATTGCACAGCGACAGATCAATTATTTCCAAAGAACTTAAAATCAGTTTTCAAAAAATTCCCTCAAAGGATGCAAACTAAGTATTACAATATAGGAGTCATGTAATTTGTAAATGTATGTACTTCCTCAAGCCATACCTAACAAGCTTAGGTAATGAATAGTACACTGTTGTTCTTGCCAACCTCACTTAACTCATGAGGCTCCTGACTAAATTAACACCTCCCACAGACACACCCACACACATACAAAAAGAATATGTATGAGTGGACCACAAAATAAAACAACTGAAAGAAAATAACATCATGTTTGATTTGTTCCCTTAGCTGTTAATATTTCTGGAAATTTTCAAACAGGTTTTAATAGCCAGAGATTATGACGATAGGTATTAAACTGCATTCAGATTTTGGACAATTAAAAAATGTACTTGGTATCCTAATATATTGAGTATTATATATATGTATGTGTGTGTGTATATATATATATATATATATATACACACATATATACATATACATACCTATATGCTATGTACTCTTATTTGAAATAATTTCTGTTACATGCAATATTCAGGATTAACTTCTATTTTCTATGCAAATTTTTTTTTCTTGACTCTAAAAATGGAACTCTAATGTGGTCTATCAACTATGCCAAAGCCTTTGACTGTGTGGATCACAATAAACTGTTGAAAATTTTGAAAGAGACGGGAATACCAGACCACCTAACCTGCCTCTTAAAAAATCTGTATGCAGGTCAGGAAGCAACAGTTAGAACTGGACATGGAACAACAGACTGGTTCCAAATAGGAAAAGGAGTACGTCAAGGCTGTATATTGTCACACTGCTTATTTAACTTATATGCAGAATGCATCATGAGAAACGCTGGGCTGGAAGAAGCACAAGCTGGAATCAAGATTGCCGAGAAAAGTATCAATAACCTCAGATATGCAGATGACACCACCATTATGGCAGAAAGTCAAGAGGAACTAAACAGCCTCTTGATGACAGTGAAAGAGGAGAGTGAAAAAGTTGGCTTAAAGCTCAACATTCAGAAAACTAAGATCATGGCCTCTGGTCCCATCACTTCATGGGAAAGAGATGGGGAAACACTGGAAACAGTGTCAGACTTTATTTTGGGGGCTCCAAAATCACTGCAGATGGTGACTGCAGCCATGAAATTAAAAGACGCTTGCTCCTTGGAAGAAAAGTTATGACCAACCTAGATAGCATATTCAAAAGCAGAGACATTACTTTGCCAACAAAGGGCTGTCTATCAAGGCTATGGTTTTTCCAGTGGTCATGTATGGATGTGAGAGTTGGACTGTGAAGAAGGCTGAGTGCCGAAGAATTGATGCTTTTGAACTGTGGTGTTGGAGAAGACTCTTGAGAGTCCCTTGGACTGCAAGAAGATCTAACCAGTCCATTCTGAAGATCAGCTCTGGGTGTTCTTTGGAAGGAATGATGCTAAAGCTGAAACTCCAGTACATTGGCCGCCTCATGAGAAGTAGATTGGAAAAGATCCTCTGATGCTGTGAGGGATTGGGGGCAGGAGGAGAAGGGGACAACAGAGGATGAGATGGCTGGACGGCATCACCGACTCAATGGATGTGAATTTGAGTGATCTCCAGGAGTTGGTGATGGACAGGGAGGCCTGGCATGCTGCAATTCATGAGGTCGCAAAGAATCAGACACGACTGAGCAGCTGAACTGAACTGAACTGAATGTGCTCTAGATAAATGTTAACTTTGTAAGAACTATCCTAAAGGAAATCAACCCTAAATGTTCACTGGGAGGACTGATGCTGACGCTGAAACTCCAATCCTTTGGCCACCTGATGTGAAGAACTGACTCATTTGAAAAGACCCTGATGCTGGGAAAGATTGAAGGCAGGAGGAGAAGGGGACAAAAGAGAATGAGAGGGCTAGATGGCATCACAGACTCCATGGACATGGGTTTGGGTAAGCTCTGGGAGTTGGTGATGGACAGGGAGGCCTGGTGTGCTGCAGTCCATGGGGTCACAAAGAGTTGGATACGACTGAGCAACTGAACTGAACTGAACTGATCTACTGGAAGGGTACGGCCGATGGTTCTCTGAATGTCACCACTTCCAGTGGGGAATGCTCTGCCTTCTCGGAAGATGATATCAAGCTTAGTGTGACACATGCAATTCTCTCACATGCCTCTTCTCACTCCTCAGGGAAAGATCACATTTTCCCTTTAGGTTCTACACATGTCAAACTTCAGTATGTATCTACACAAGATAAGGGATGGTTCTGAAATTCCATGAGCCAAAGTTGGCAAGAAGTTCCATGTGGATAATTTTTTTTTTTTTTCATTGACACCATCTTCCTCTCCAAAGTTATACAGTATATTAGGGATTTCAAGTATTTCTTAGGTGACTGCCTGGTGTTATCAGGAATTAATTCTCTGGTAGCATATTCAAAAGCAGAGATATTACTTTGCCGACTAAGGTCCGTCTAATCAAGGCTATGGTTTTTCCTGTGGTCATGTATGGATGTGAGAGTTGGACTGTAAAGAAGGCTGAGCGCCAAAGAATTGATGCTTTTGAACTGTGGTGTTGGAGAAGACTCTTGAGAGTCCCTTGGACTGCAAAGAGATCCAACCAGTCCATTCTGAAGGAGATCAACCCTGGGATTTCTTTGGAAGGAATGATGCGAAAGCTGAAACTCCAGTACTTTCACCACCTCATGCGAAGAGTTGACTCATTGGAAAAGACTCTGATGCTGGGAGGGGTTGGGGGCAGGAGGAGAAGGGGACGACAGAGGATGAGATGGCAGGATGGTATCATGGACTCGATGGACGTGAGTCTGAGTGAACTCCGGGATGATGATGGACAGGGAGGCCTGGTGTGCTGCGATTCATGGGTTGCAAAGAGTCGGACACTACTGAGCGACTGAACTGAACTGAACTGAACTTTGGCTTTCTCTGAAGCCTTCTTATGGCCGGTCTCTGCTCAGGCCGGTACCTTGATGATAATGTTTGACGCCAGTGGAGCTTGAACCGTGTTCCTGGGTCAGGAACAGCCCTCCTGCCTGCTGCTCGCTGGCTGCTCACACGCCTGACCTCGCCTTCCAGCTGAGGAAACACTTTTTCCAACTTCCACAATTGGGATCACACATATCTAGTACCATTGGGGGGGAAAAAAGTTCCTCCTCATCAAAGAAAATAAATTGTAACCCACCCCAATGAACATGCATCAAAATAGCTGTTAACTTTCAGCTCATTCTTCCTCCCTCTGGGGCCTCTGGATCCTGGGGTGGGGGTGGGGGGTGGTGGTGAGGGGGAGGGGCGAGTGCACATGGGTGAGACCCCTTTAAGTGAAGTTGTTAGATTTAGCAAATAATAATGTATGTGTTTAGCTAAATTTTAAATTCAGATAAACAAAGATTGATTTTTTTTTAGTATAAGTCTATTCAATGCAATATTTTGTAGATTCTCTTACCAAAAAAAAAAAAAAAAGATTTGCTATTGACCTGAAATTCAAATAGAACTGAGCATGCTATAGTTTATCTGGAAATTCTGCCCTCAGTGGAAAAGGAGAAGAAAATTACTTTTCTAATTACTTGTTGACAATTCTGCAGCAAAGAGAGAGAGAGAGAGAAACAGAGAGACTGAGTGAGCAAGCACAATTAAGGTTTCAACTACTCATCTTGTTACAATGATGATGGATGCCATTGTGTAGTTTATCTCACTTTCTTTAGCTTTGGTGACTGCAAATGCAGCTTCTACCCCGTTACCAATGTGCTAACTAGAATTTTTATTCTCAGGTTGATTATCTTCCTTGAATTCAAAATTCAGCAAGGGAAAATAACAAACCAATGTGTATATCATTGTGAGACCAAACAACAACACAAAAAAACAGGTCATGAGCTTGGAGTACCTGGAAGACATTATAAGCCCCCTTAAAATTATTTTTCTTTAGCCATAATCAAAATTAGTGAAGAAACTCAGGTTGTGATAATGCCTAGGAGTCTTAAGAGTTTTGCTAACACATTGACATAAATATTCGGTACTTCAAGACATCTCTCTGTTTCTCACCCCTTTTCAGCAATGACAAAGAAGGAAAAGTCAAGAATAGTTACGTTACTGTAATTGCAACAGAATCATAAACATACTACTAACTTGATAAAGCAAGGTGTCACTTAAATAATTTTGTTATAAAATGCAGGCCTTGTCTGAATGATTACAGAGAAGAATAAAGCAGCCCTAGAAGGTATTTAGTTATTAGTCGAAGTTTTTAAATTTAGTATATCAGAAATACGGCCATTGGTTGCATATTCCAAGTAGGAAGTACATTAGTTTTCATTCAAGATACAGAACATGTATTTTAAAGAGGAGAATCTTGACATTTATGGCATAAATTATCTCAACTGGTTTTCTCTGCTTAATCACTGCTGCATATGTGTGTTCATGTTAGCCACAAAATTTTAGGATCTCTAGATTTCACAAACCTGGACAAAGGGTGGGTACTGAATTTAACGTTCAAGCCTAAAAAAGATCTCTACAATTTTATGCAACATTATTTGCCCATGAATTGACATTGACAGTCCCCACAGTGTGTATTTATCTGGTTTTGGAAGCTCACATACTTGTTGATAGCAAATAGTCTAAATAGTTGACATCGATGGCAGACGCTGTCTAGTTTCCTTCTTACCTGGCATTCATTCCCAAGCTCCTTCTTTACCAACGAGTAGCTGTCAATGACAGAGGTCGAAAAGCTGGCAACTAAATTTCTAAAACTCACCTGCAGCTCGGAATAGGGCTGTGATGTGTCTGACCAAGGTAAGCAGATTCATACAGATGAATAACAGCAGCAGCAATGGCAATGTGTGCGTTTGTGTGTGTGCACCTGCAAATAAGTCAGAAGACTGAGAAATCGACAGAAAGCAGGGATGCACTGATCCTGCTCACTTTGCTTTTTTTCTGTTTTTGCTCTGAATAGGAATATCATTACTAGAACTGCAAGCTGCATCCATTCACTGACCTCACAGAGAAACTGGATATTTCTAAGTCACTGAGTCAAGTTTTTGAAACCTGAGGGCAAAAGCATTCCTAAGTGACACATTATTTATTCATTTTCATATTAATAAAGTATGATGATATATAATCTGTGCTATATATTTTACAGTATTCTTGATCTTATTCTTCTCAAGTTTAGTACTGTTGAGATTAAAAAATGATGGTTTCAGGTTAATATATGTCTTTAAATATTTTGAGTTTATTTTTCTATATGGTATGAGAAAGTATTCCCAGATGAAAACTGGCAGTACTTTTTTACATCTGTCTTAGCAATATTTTTTTGGATATGTATCCCCAGGAGAGGGGAAACAAAAGCAAAATAAAAGAAATGGGACTACATCAAGCTAAAAATTTTGCAAAACAAAAGAAAGCATTAATAAAACAAAAGGCTACCTACTGAATGGGAGAAAATATTTGCAAGTGAAATATCTGGTAAAGGATTGATATATAAAATATATAAAGAATGCATACAACTCAACATAAAAATACAAAGATCTTAGTTAAAAAATGGGCAGAGGACCTGAATAAATAACTTCTATATCTTCTTTTTTCCAAAGAAGATATACAGAGGACCAGAATAAAAAATTCTGAAAGAGATGGGAATACCAGACCACCTGACCTGCCTCTTGAGAAATCTGTATGCAGGTCAGGAAGCAACAGTTAGAACTGGACATGGAACAACAGACTGGTTCCAAATAGGAAAAGGAGTACATCAAGGCTGTATATTGTCACCCTGCTTATTTAACTTCTATGCAGAGTACATCATGAGAAACGCTGGGCTGGAAGAAACACAAGCTGGAATCAAGATTGCCGAGAGAAATATCAATAACCTCAGATGTGCCGATGACACCATCCTTATGGCAGAAAGTGAAGAGGAGCTAAAGGGCCTCTTGATGACGGTGAAAGAGGAGAGTGAAAAAGTTGGCTTAAAGCTCAACATTCAGAACGAAGATCATGGCATTAGGTCCCATCACTTCATGGGAAAGAGATGGGGAAACACTGGAAACAGTGTCAGACTTTATTTTGGGGGCTCCAAAATCACTGCAGATGGTGACTGCAGCCATGAAATTAAAAGACGCTTACTCCTTGGAAGAAAAGTTATGACCAACCTAGATAGCATATTGAAAAGCAGAGATATTACTTTGGCGACTAAGGTCTTTCTAGTTAAGGCTATGGTTTTTCCTGTGGTCATGTATGGATGTGAGAGTTGGACTGTGAAGAAGGCTGAGCGCCAAAGAATTGATGCTTTTGAACTGTGGTGCTGGAGAAGACTCTTGAGAGTCCCTTGGACTGCAAAGAGATCCAACCAGTCCATTCTGAAGGAGATCAGCCCTGGGATTTCTTTGGAAGGAATGATGCTAAAGGTGAAACTCCAGTACTTTGGCCAGCTCATGCGAAGAGTTGACTCATTGGAAAAGACTCTGATGCTGGGAGGGATTGGGGGCAGGAGGAGAAGGGGACGACTGAGGATGAGATGGCTGGATGGCATCACTGACTCGATGGGCATGAGTCTGAGTGAAGTCCGGGAGTTGGTGATGCACAGGGAGGCCTGGCGTGCTGCAATTCATGGGGTCGCAAAGAGTCAGACACAACTGAGCGACTGAAATAAACTGATATCTTCTTTTTTCCAAAGAAAAAAATGAAAAATATCTTTTCTTTTCCAAAGGAAAAAAAAATTTTTTTTTCCAAAGAAAATCTTTTTCCAAAGGAAAAAAAGTCCTTTTTCCAAAGAAGATACACAAATGGCTAACAGACACATAAAAACATGGTCAAATCATTAATTATTACGGAAATGCAAACCAATATCAAAATGAGATATCACCTGGCTCTTTTCAGAAGGCGAAAAGAGCCTTCAACAAAGAACAAGTTTTGGGAAGGATGTGGAGCAAATGGAACCCTTGTGCAGTGTTAGAGGGAATGTAAATTGGCACAGCCACTCTGGAAAGCAGTATGGCGCTTCCCCAGAAAGTTAAGAGTGGGAGGACTCTGGTGGCTTGGACGGTGAGGCGGTCGTGCTGGTGGTGAAGAGCCCACCTGTCAGTGCAGGAGGCGCGAGAGAGCTGGGTTCAGCCCCTGGGTGGGGAAGAGCCCCTGCGGAGGGCACGCAGCCCACTCCAGTGTCTGCCCTGGAGAGTCCTATGGGCAGAGGATCCCGGCGGGCTGCCGTCCACGGGGTCGCAAAGCGTCGGACACAACCGAGTGGCTCAGCATGCTGCTGCTGCTGCTGCCGAGTCGCTGCAGTCGCGTCCGGCTCTGTGCGACCCCATGGCCGGCAGCCCGCCAGGCTCCCGTCCCTGGGATTCCAGGCAGGAACACTGGAGTGGGGTGCCACTGCCTTCTCCAATGCATGAACATGAAAAGTGAAAGTGAAGTCGCTCAGTCGTGTCCGACTCTTATCGACCCCATGGACTGCAGCCCACCAGGCTCCTCCACCCATGGGATTTTCCAGGCAAGAGTACTGGAGTGCACATTGTAAAAATACTGTACAATCGAGTAATTCCACTTCTGGGTGTTTTTCCAAAGGGGAAAAAAAAAGCCAGTTTGAAAAGAGTGAAGCAGCTGGAGGGCCTAAGCAGAATAGGTGAGGGAGATTAAGAGGTACAAACTTCCACTTACAAAATAAATGAGTCGCAGAGAAGAAGTGTATATGGAGTGCGGGGAATAAAATCAACAATAGTGTCTCTATATGGTAAGAAAGGCGGTCCAAAGGTACAGACTTTCTCTTATAAGATAAATTAATACTGAGAATGCAAAGTACAACAGGATTGAAGCAATTAATACTGCCATATATTACAGGTGAAAGTTGTCTAGAGAGTAAGTCCCAAAATTATCATCACAAGGAAAAACACGTTTTCTTTTTCTTTTATTTTGTATCTATATGAGATGATGAATGCTTAGTAAACTTGTGAAAATCCTTTCATTGGTATGTAAGTCATATCATTAGGCTGTGCCCTTAAACTTAGCACTCTATTATATTGAGATAATTAAATCTCGATAAAACTGGAAGAAAAAAAAACTGATGAAATTCTGATATATGAAACCCCATGGTTTTCTTATATTTTTAATTCATCTCATTTGTTCCTCAGTACCCATGAGAACAATAGACTCCTCCATTTCCACCCAGATGAACTATCCCTCACGTCTCACTTCTTACTAAATCAGGCCCTTTCTCCTTTTCCTCCTTCCTTGATGCAATCACAATTCCCCAGTCTCAGATTAGTTGCATAATCCTCCATATGCTGTGCTAAATCCCTTCAGTCGTGTCTGACTCCTTGCAACCCTATGGACTATAGCCCACGACGTCCTCTGTCCATGGGATTCTCCAGGCAAGAATAATGGAATGAGTTGCCATGCCCTCCTCCAGGGAATCTTCCCAGCCCAGGGAATTAACCCAGTTATTTTGTGCCTCCTGCATTGGCAGGTGGGTTCTTTATCACTAGCACCAAAAACAAATATGTATGTATGTATTGTATATAATCTCCAAAATTTGGTTAATTATTAATTGCTCTATAGTGGGGATACTGGAGCCAGAGTCAGAGGTGTAACATGCAGTGCACTGAGGCCCTCATTGCTGAGGGCTGGATGAAACCCATGCTGCAGGGGCGATGCCTCTACCCTTGAGAGAATGGCTGCTCCCGAGGGTGGGACTGTCCACCCTGAGAAGTCTGCACTCCAACTCTCAGACCACACACCTGAATGGGGAGAAACAGGGTCAGGGATGTGTTCCAGGCTCTGCAGGTGCCCTGGGGAGCAAAAAGCAAGTCTAAGTTTCATTTACAAAAAATATACATGGTTCATCTTTCAAACACATCCACTGAAATTCACCATTTTGGCTCATTCTCAGAACTGATGTCAGATTTTTAAACAGAGGAGGCTCAAACCAAGCTGAACACATCAGAGTTTTCTGTGTAGAGAGAAGCAAGAGAAGAGTAGAGCCTGCATCTTTTTATTGGACTGAGAACAACGATTCCTATGTTTTATTCCATGGTAACTCTTAAAAGAGGGTAGATTGAACAAGAGGCATAAAATTGACAGAAGAGCAGGCAAGGATTTGGAACACATAGAGGAATTTTGGGAGAGTGATGAACCACAGCTGTTTGGAGAATTTCCCTGAAGCATTCTAAGTGTTAACTAAGTGCTATTAGCTTCTTTTTTTTTTTTAATTTATTTTAATTGGAGGCTAATTACAATATTGCATTGGTTTTGCCATACATTGACATGAGTCTGCCACAGGTGTACACATGTCCTCCATTGGGAATCCCCTCTCACCTCCCTTTCCATCCTATCCCTCTGGGTCATCCCAGTGCACCAGCCCCAAGCACCCTATCTCATGTATCAAACCTGGACTGGAGATTCGTTTCACATATGATATACATATTTCAGTGCCATTCTCCCAAATCATCCCACCTCTCCCTCTCCCTCAGAGTCCAAAAGACTGTTACACATCTGTGTCTCTTTCACTGTCTCACATACAGGGTTGTCATTACCATCTTTCTAAAGTCCATATATATGTGTTAGTATACCGTATTGATGTTTTTCTTTCTGGCTTACTTCACTCTGTATAATCGGCTCCAGTTTCATCCACCTCATTAGAACTGATTCAAATGTATTCTTGTTAAGGGCTGAGTAATACTCCATTGTGTATATGTACCACAGCTTTCTTATCCATTCATCTCCTGATGGACATCTAGGTTGCTTCCATGTCCTGGCTATTATAAACAGTGCTGCAATGAACATTGGGGTACACGTGTCTCTTTCAATTCTGGCTTCCTCAGTGTGTATGCCCAGCAGTGGGCTTGCTGGGTCATAAGGCAGTTCTATTTCCAGTTTTTTAAGGAATCTCCACACTGTTCTCCATAGTGGCTGTACTAGTTTGCATTCCCACTAACAGTGTAAGAGGATTCCCTTTTCTCCACACCCTCTCCAGCATTTATGGCTTGTAGACTTTACACCTAAAAAGCCCTGTGGGTAAGAGATAAAGTATTAGAAGTCTGGGATTCCAAGGACTATGGTGCTCGTGGCAGAATCATTAATGTCTTTAATTGTTACTATGATGCATCTGCTGTGGTCTGGGAGAGAGAAATGCAATGCATTTGTTGTAACTCGATAGAACAAGGTAATCATTGAACAAGGTAATCATTCTTTACACATTAGCTCATGTGATCCTTAACAATAATCTTATGCTATAGGTATTATCTTCATTCCCATCTTACAGAGACGGAAGCCAAGCTCAAAATGACTTAGGATTTTGACGTCACAGAGGCAAATTAGTTTTCTGTGTCTCTTACTCACTTCCACCTGATACATCCAAGATTTCTATGAAATCTATTTTGAGAGCTTGGATGATATACACTGTATGACTCACTCACATTTATTTCAGATGTTGTGCTTTGATTCTTCACTTTTTCCCCTCAGCATACCTCTACATTATTGTCTGAGTAGCAGGTATAAAATGATGTGTTACACTTGTATTTCATTTTTAAACAATATACATTGACTTTAACTATGAAATATCTTAGAAGCTGAAACATTCATTGAAGCCTGGCTATACTTACAAATTCTTATTTGCTGCCATAACTGAGCTGTGGATATCAAAGAATGTTTTCTATAGAACCCAAATCTTTTAATGAGTTACTATTAATTCCTTTATAGTATTTGCCATTCCCTTCATTTTCACTGGTATTTTTCTCTCAGATGCTTTTCACAATCAGTAAAACTGATCATCAAAATTTGTTATTCAAATTTCAAATATCCTGCACATTCCTTTTATGTAGGAAAAACAGACTACCACCCAGGCCCATCTAGAATATATAAAATGAATGGAAATAGAATGCAATTGTGTTAGTTACCAGGGAAACAGGATGCTTGGGGCTGGTGTACGGGGATGATCCATAGAGATGATATGGGGTGGGAGGTGGGAGGGGTTTCAGGATTGGGAGCTCGTGTACACTCGTGACTGATTCATGTCAATGTATGGCAAAACCAATACAGCATTGTAAAGTAAAATAAAGTAAAAATAAAATTAAAAAAAAATGAGAACCAACTGTTCAAAACTCAGTTTCCTTCAAATACAGTGTGCTAGATACCACAGAGTACTTTGATGTTATAAGCTGATATTTTTCTGTTTCCAGCATAGACATACATAAATATAGAAAAGGATTAATGACACTTTTTTAAGTTATTATATGTGAAGATTTCAAACCAAGAAAGCACTGAATTTCTGATAAATACTGAATTACAATATCTCCTCTCTTTCCCTTGACAAAGAAAATTGTAAAACTGAATAAAAGTTACATCCAATTCAAACATTCTAAACATTTGAACTAAAACTGAAGTAACATTGTTGTTTTAGATCAGTGTGTTTGAGCTGAAATAAATCAAGTTAATCATGCTCGGGCCATTTTGCTAGGATATACACTCTTCCCTCATATTTCATATTCTGCCTCTTCATCACCTCACTCCAACTTTGTGTCAGAAATAACCTGAATAACATCTCTATGTTCCAAGCACCTAAATGACCTTAGAGTCAGTTTCTTACGTCAAGGAATGTTTTCCTGTGTGTGCACGTGTTCATTTTGATTTTATTCTTTCTGTATATTATGAGACCAAAATAAATAAATAAATAAATACAATGAAAAACTGGTTCAAGACAGCTTTGGTCAAACTGAAAATTAGTGATGAAAACATAAACTACCTATTTCTTGAACTGTCTAATCTAAATCTTTTAATGATGAGGCTATTACTTTTTAAAAGGAAGCTGGACCCCAACATATAATGTTAAGTATCTCAGAAATGTAAATTTTGAAGAATTATGAATAGAAACTAGAGAAAACTTCCTATCAATACCAACATTGACCAGTGGCCAAAGGGCTTGGGGTTTATTGCAGTTTGACACCATTTCCTTTGTTTTCTTTTATTTATATGCTAAGCAACTTTCATTAATTTTGAGGTTAACAAAGTAAAGATGATGTTATAGGATCATGTACATTCTGATTACTGAATTACTGCCTACATTTATGCTGTAGAAAGATTTCTTCCTCTGTCTCACCTAACACAAAGACCTTTAATAAACCAGTGCACTTACTGTGAACACCCTTCTCACTACCACATTTGTAATAATTCAGATTTAAACACTGCTGAACACGTTGTTGCTTGAACTGGGGAGTAGAGCCACCTGTCTGAACAATAAATTTGGGAGGGATTTTGGAATATATAATTTGGGATTTCCTGACTCTGTAATTTATTAAAAAAAAAAAAAAAAACCTTTAAAATTCTTGATGTAAAGCTGATGTTTAAAATTGTCCAAGGAAATGTTTCAGGCAGTAAAACTCAGATTCAGAAAATAAAGAGTGGATTCCATTTATAATATTTATGTATGCTAGAGTAAGGAGTTCTCCATAGTATTGTGAACACAATAGTTCAAAGTTTATAAGATTAGTTATAAAATATCTTCAGATAAGATCAAATGTAACTTGGCTTGTAAATGGCTCTGCTTAGCTTGTGGAAATAAATGGTTCCTGCTTAATGTTACAGGAATATGCAATACACATCTACTATTAATTTCAAGGATGTGTGGTGCGTGCTCTGCCGCAGTAAGTAACTGTCTTGAGAATATTGTATAAATGAAATTGAGAGCACAGCATAGTAACTATCAAAACACTCCAAATTACATGACACCTTGACCTTGGGTACAGTGACTTTCATAGGTTTTCTCTTTGCATGTATTGACATAGTTGGTCCTCAAATAATCCTATATAGTAGCAATTCTTGCTGTTATTCTACAGGAAAAAAAAAAAAAACCCAGATACTATGAGAAGTAAAACTTACTCAAACTCACAAGCCTAGTAAGCAGCAGAGCTGAGATCTGAGCCTCAGTAATTTTAGCTCTTAAGTCTTTCCTAAGCCATAGCTCACATCCAAACAATGATTTCTAGCTTTCGTATCCTCTACTAAAGATCCAGTGTTAGATGTTCATAGAACCTGCAGCATTTCCAACAATACTAATGAATGACCCTGAACTTAAGATGGGCCAGCTCTAGTATATGCTGATTATCAGGAAGGCTACTTTCTCATGCCATTTTCCTCCAAGCTGTTTCTCAGAATTATTTCTTGAAAGGATAAAATCACACTATAGCTACCATTATCAACAACACAATGGATGCTTCCTGGAGAAAATGTTAGATTCTGTCATGAGGGGGTGGTACATAAGTTTCTTAGGAAGGGTGTGATATGTCTGATGTAAGTAGTATCATTATTACAATTTATAGTGCAAGAAAACTGAGATAAGTGGAATAGGGCATCTTTTCAAGTTTAAATTGCTAAGAAATAGCAAATATTGTATCAAAATTCAAGTTTGACTGATTATAGAGTCTATACTTTTTAACGTCCATAAGTGAATAATGAATAATTCACATGACTAGAACCATTTTTTTACAGAAAATCTCTTTTTCCTTCTTGTTGGATGATTTTCTTGAAAAATATAACCATTGAGTGATAATGAGTGTTAAGCCAGCTTTCTCACTCTTCTCTTAGAAAGAAAGTGAAGTCGCTTAGTTGTGTCCAACTATTTGCGACCCCATGGACTATAGCCCACCATGCTCCCCCTTCCATGGAATTTTCCAGTAAAGAGTACTGGAGTGGGTTGTCATTTCCTTCTCCAGGGGATCATCCCGACTCAGGGATTGAACCCGGGTCTCCCACATTGCAGGCAGACGCTTTACCATCTAAGCCACTAGGGAATCCATTTGTTATCAACAATTCATCACTGACTATGCTGATGGTTGATCACTAGCCATGTCTGATACAATGGTTCCAGGTCAGTGAAGGCCAGTGTATAACATTAAGATTTTCAACTAATAATCCTTGTCCTAGAAATTTAACAGAAGATCTGATAGACCCAGAGGATTTATCTTAATTTAATAAAACTCTAAGTTAAATATAGAATAACTTTTGGAAACTTTCCAGGTAGTGACATACAGGCTCATACATCAGGTTTCTAAGAAGCAGGTTAAGAATCAGAAAAGGAAATTTCCTTCCAGCGTTGTTCTGTCTGGAGTTCCTGGTATTCAGCTCCACAGACTGCAATGTGTGAGTCATCTACCCTCAAAACAAGGCAAGGGGTTTAATTCTTTCTACTCTACCAGATTTTACTGAAGTTTTCTGAGAAAGCATTCGCTTAAACAAATGTAAGTCATGTTCAAAAATGGCATTCTTCTGAGGTATTGACGATGAACTTCACAGTATGAAGAAGTTATTGCCAGTGATTCCACAGAATGGCTGTGTGCTCCAAATCCCATCCCACGGTCAGCTCTGGCCACCATAACCCTGCATGAGTTATCTGTACAAGGCAGACTGCCAGACAGTATCACTCCTGACAGTGGTTTTTGCATTTGCCTTGGTTGAATTGAGAAATTTGTAGGTAGTAATCTCATGAAGGTTGCCTTGAATACATGTTATTACTCTCAAGCAAATTTTAAAAAATGGTGCAGAGGAGTGAGTGCATCCTGGAGCAGGTTTTTATTAAAGACTGGCCACAGAGCTTTGACGGGTTTATCATCTATCATAAATTCTTGGTGTCTGTGCAGTGAAAATTGCTAATGGGTTGATGTCTCACTGTTTGCTCGTCTAGTCCTCTCCATTTGGATTTTTAAGGGTTTCTACAGGACAAATGAGAGAGGCAACTTCTCACTGCAAAAGAAGTGAGGTGCTGTTGCCATTGCAATGAGCCCTGCAGTTAATCCTCTGAGTTTCAGGATTGGGGTAGACTCAAGAAGTATATGCTACTGGGATGATCCTGAGGGATGGGGTGTGGAGGGAGGGGAAAGGGGGGTTCAGGATGGGGGACACATGCATACCCATGGCGGATTCATGTCAATGTATGGCAGAAACCATCACAATATTGTAATTACCCTCCAATTAAAATAAATTAATTTTAAAAAGACAGAAGTCTATGCTAGCAATGGTAGCCACTGTCTCCTCCATCTCTTCTTTCCCTTCTCACTGCTGTCATCAGCAGCATCGCCACTGATTTTATTAGACCCACTGAGAACTAAATGAGAACTAAATCCCAAAAGAACGATCATCTTCTCTGGTCCCTGTGTCTGTAATCACTTCCTATTTCTCCACTCACTGGAATAATACAGAGAGAGCTCTGCAAAATACCTATCTCCACACTTCCCCAAACAATAGCCAGGGCCCTCAACAGCCTGCCAGCAGGTACACTGTTTATACCAAGATAAAATAGCTCAAACACTGGAGCAGTTAGTAGCCTTCCTAAAGCATTTAGAAACTTTTATAGCAATTTGATATTTCTGTGATATCCAAGTAAGGGAGTATTTTTCAAGTAATGCATTTTTATCGTATCAGAAAAGAATATGGGGGTATCACCTGGTGGCTCAGATGGTAAAGTATGTGCCTGCAGTGCAAGAAACTGCGTTCCATCCCTGGATCAGAAAGATCCCCTGGAAAAGGGAATGGCAACCCACTCCAGTATTCTTGCTTAGAGAAGCCCATGGACAGAAAAGCCTGGTAGGCTACAGTCCCTGGGATCCAAAGAGTCGGACACGACGGAGTGCCTAACACTTTCACTTTCAAAAGAATATTGGTCTCTGAAATGGGTGGGGGGAGGAAGTGTTCCTTCAACACAGATAATTTGAGAAGTGTTGCTCTAGGGCCTCAAAGCCAACTGTTGACCTATAAAGTTGCGTCCTTCATATCTACAAACTCCAGTATGTCCTGGTGGAGGAGGAGGACAGTCAGGCAGGGGGCTGATTCTATTATTGTCTCCGTTGGCAGGAGAGACTCTTAGGTTAAAATTATTTTGTTTCGCTTGTCTGGCTGTGTAGTTGTTATGGGAAAGTGTGTTGCACGGCAGGATAGACTTGTTTTCTGAAAGCAGATATTTAAATTTTCTTAGATTAGTAATTTAAGGTGAACCAGCGTAACAACGGGGACAGGTAATAGAAAAGAAGAAATGGGTAATATTAACATATAAAGGCAGAGGCAGCCCATGTCTTGCATTCAGTTCTTTAAAAGCTTCAACTGCTCTCAAATATTCTTACTAAAATAATTCTTTCAGAATTGGTGAAGGGGTATTGACAGAATGTATGCATTTTGATGTTGGATTTTGCATAGCTTTTCACTCAAAGTTCACTACAAGATTTATGGAGAAAATGGGTATCATACAATTACTAATCAACATAGGGAATGACTCAGAGAACAGACATAAATATTATTTCAAAGTTTCATTTAGAAAGTAATTATCAAAATATTCAATATATGTCATTTGGAACCATAATATATAATATAGCTTCAATTTGCTTTTACAAGAATTCAGTGTGAATGAAGAAACAATAGTAATAGCAACAACTATATATATATAGTATATATATGCTATATATAGCATATATATATGCAACACTATATATAAATATATATAAAACACTAGTTATAGAATTTGACTTTTGACACATATTATAGTCAGTCTAAAAACAATTGTTTTCATGTGAGCCAAAAACTGCTTCAATACTTTTTTGTTCTTTTCTTTCTACACATTAGAGAAGATAAATTTTCCTTGGAAGCCCTTTTCCTAAAGAATTAAAATCGATAGGTATTTAATTTCTCCTGGGAAACACTTTTAAAACTACAGGGTCAGCTCAGAGGATTAGGTCAGTCAAATATAAGAGTATAAACTCAAGAAATCAAAGTTTAAAAAGCCTTATCAATAAGAGTAGTTTGTTAGCTTCCTGAGTCTAAATGAGGATGTGCAATGGGACTCTCAGAAGTGGGACTAGAAGTAAATTCTTAAAAGCAAAACTCCTGAGCTTAAGAAAGAGCGATTTTAAAAGAACATTCTGTTCTCTAATTCTTGACTAGTGTGGCTCATTTTCACTTGCCTTAGATGGATGCCTTATAGGTTACAAATGATTTTACTCCTCAGAGAATTTTCAGAAAACATGTGGACCCCATTATACTATGATCCTCTTCCCCATTCCATTAAAACAAAAGAAGAAAAGAATAACTTAAACCTTAACAGCAATACACAGAAAGGTATGATTAATTTTGAACTATTTTTTGTGAAAGCCTATCAGAACTAGCCTGTCAGCCTCAAAAGGTAGGTTCAATTGTTTGAATTTTTTTTTTTTCTGTCAGCAAGGAATCTTCACACACATTCCATTAATATTCAAGGACAGTCATATTAATAAGCAATCCTAAATCTCAATTTGCAAATTTCAGTCTGAGTTAGAGTTTCAGAGGACACAGTACAATTTACAAGACCTGTTTATTGCTGGGTCACTAAATCTTTTCAAAGGAATATGAATCTTATCTATCTCTTCATATACATGAATATGAAAATCTATATATATAAAATCAATTTTGAAAGAAAATTTAAACAATTAAATTGTCTGAATGTGAATCTAACTTAAAACAGCATTATGATATTTTAAAAACTCAGTCTGAAAATTATTCCACATTAATAAGTAAATCCTATGCCAGAAATGGATTTTCATATCTTATTTTGAACTTATTTCTGTTAAGCTCTACACCTTTATATAATCCCTTCTTTCAATTCTACTTGTTTTGCCAGGACTTTAGGAGCTTATGACATCAAAATAAATAGCCTGCAGAACTGAATAAAAACAGGAGACTAAGAGCAGAAAAACCTACAGCATAGGAAGATGATTCAATATAGTTTTCATGGAGAAGAATTTTATCGCCTTTGAAAATAAGTTTGCCACGCATTACTTAAGATCTATTCTAAATAAAAATCATACTTATTTTTAACAAAAGACACTAAATCATTGTACCTACACAAATCCACCTCAGTTCAAGGCCTTAGTAACATAGTCCTAAAAGCTTCTGATTCTTCATGTGATTGCACTTGAACTTCCTTTTGTCAAAGGGCCTGGTAGTATGTACACTCCCTTCCTTATCCTCCAGGTCTCTCTTAGAAGAAGCAGGATACTACTGTTGAAGGGGAGCATTTAGTTGGAAAATAGCAGTACTCTGTATGTTAAAAGCAGTTTGACGAGGCTAGGTAAGGCTAACTGGTAAGATCTTGCTTTCAGCAAGTCAGAAAGATCCAGAGCAGGGTCAAGGTATAGACAAGTCACCCAAGTATCTAACTTTGTAATGGGGTGGGCTGTGCAGGTGTTGAGCAATAGAGGGTTCATAGAGTAAGGGCAGAGAAATAGAGTGCCAGTGAGAGAGACGACGAAGAATTATTCAGGTTTAGACTCAGGTGCACTTCCCTAGTGGCTCAGAGGGTAAAGTCTCTGTCTGCAATGCAGGAGACTTGGGTTCGATCCCTGGGTTGGGAAGATCCTCTGGAGAAGGAAATGGCAGCCCACTCCAGTATTCTTGCCTGGAAAATCCCATGGACCGCGGAGCCTGGTAGACTACCATCCATGGTGTCGCAAAGAGTCAGAAACAACTGAGCAAACTCACTTCACTCGACTCACAGCATAATTCATCCAATCAATGCAAATGAAATAGTTAAGCGAGAATATCTATAGTCTTGATATTCCTTCAAGGTTTCTAAATTATTTAAACACTTGGCATGCTTCTAGATGGAAAAACATTCAAGTTTTTGTTGAACCTGCTGTGATTTCCTTTAGTAGGTGGACAGTTTTCTATATGTTCATGTTAGAAATCTACCTTGTCTAAAATAGAAAAAAATTAACAAGAGGGGTAAAGAGAAATTGGTCTGATCAATGCTGAACAAAAACTGCCACAACAAAAAAATTCCTATCTAAAAAGGAGTTATTTGCATTACCTTTTAAACTGAAATAACCCTCATGATTTCTGGCCAAATATATATATTTTTTTATAAACTCTTCTCACTGCTATTGTCAGAAGTGGCTGTAATCTCATGCAGATGAGATATTGATCTGTTGCCGATGTTCACTGAGCAGCCAAAGGGGAATCACATTACCAGCTACAAACTCCATCAATCATAGTCTCCTTAATAACCGCACTTAAACGATCTCTCCTGGCATTAACTTATATTGCATCCATGGCTGGCATCCAAGCTTCAAAGAGAAAAAGGTTCATGTTGAAGGGTAGGTTTGAGGCTACTATAGATGTTTTGAATAACATGTCTCAGGCTTTGCTCAGAACAGCAGAGCTTATTAATTAATTTAATCTGATTAATTTAGATCAAGTCTATGGAAATAGAGCAAAAGAGTTTTGTATCTGTCTTTAAATGCAGGACAATAACCTTAACACAAAAATTAAATAACCGCAAGTGAAGCTTAGATGTGTGCATGGGACATGAAGGCATGCATTTGGGTTAAATTCAGCTTATTAAATGTAGTCTCTCCTTTTACCTCCTTTCTTTTTCCTGTTGTTTATTTCTTTTCTTTCTTCCTTATTCCTAAATATGAAAAGTTACTGCAAAGCAAAAACAGAGGTGAAAAAAAAAGGAGGCAGAAGGAAAGATAAGGGAGAAATAAAGAATACTAATAGCTTAAAAACTCTATTACTGCTCAGGGAACTAATGAACTGCTGCTTTAAGTCCAGGCCTCCGTCATAGCATCGACTCAGATGTTCTATGTTATCCTGGCAGCCACAGAGAACATGAAGTCAGACAGAGCTTGTACAGGAAGCATGAAAAAGGGCACCTCCTTCCCACTGCGTGTTTTCTCTGTCTCTCTCATTGTCTAAAAGTGTCACCAGGTTGGAAACAACCCCAGGAGAAACAGCTCTTCTTGCAGCCCTACCCCACCCACTCGCCCACCCTAGCCGTTTCACTGTTGTGTTTCCTCCCCAGAATACTTAGCTTGGCTCAAATCCTTATTCCCAAAGGTCAATGAGCATGACTTCTCTGGATGGATGATTAAAATACAGAGTCTTAGGCCCCCATCCACACTGATCCAAGTATGTGTCAGTGAGCCAAAGCCAAGGATGGAGCATTTGTAACAAGTTCTAGAAAGTGGGCGTGTTGACCTGCAAAAAAACTGTATAAGCAGTTTGGATCAAGAATGGGACCACTGCATTTTACATTTTTGTGTGGCTTGAATTACATCCAGAAGCTGTTAAATCTTGATTGCTTCAGCAGCAAGAGGGAAGGGAATATTATTTCATTTTCTCTATGTAAAACCTTATGTGATAATAGTTGCAACTCAGCAAAAGCTAAGACTAGAACCAATTAAAAACTGCAAAGCACTTAATAAAAATTGACTAAATCACTGCTTATTCCAAGCTAAACCATAACCCTTTTGCATGTATGCATGTGTGTGCATTCGTGTGTGTGTGTGTATGTGTGTGTGTGTGTGTGTGTGGTGGGGCTGGTATATGTATACATCAAGCCAAGTGAAATAATGAACAAAGCAGAATTTTGCATATCAAACCGTTTCCCTTCCAAAGAATACACAACAGAATATCCATATATATTTTTAACAAGCACAACAGATAATCAAATACAAGTTAAAACTGCATGTCCCAAATTGTATTCCATAGAACACTAATCCACAAAAAAATCCAACGACTAAGATTCCTGTGTTCAAATTAGTGGAAAGTGTGGCTTTCCATACCCTCATGCACAGTGGTATATTTGAGACCAATAAATGTTTTAATATATATTTCCTAATCATTTTTAGCCTATTTTAAGTATAACAAGAGAATATTAATTTGGGGAAAAAATTAAGTCATGTTTTTCTAACTTATTCTGATGATTCCAATTTTGAAACTTTGCTTTAAAAATTATTTCTTTAAGATCAGACACATTTCTTTGTGACACTGAAATTTACAAATTAATAGAGCATGTACTGACGAAATTACATAAGTAGATGTATCATGTATAAGATATCATATGATAGAAGAAGAGAATACTTCTGAGGTAGTTATCACATTAATACGCAAACAAAAACTGATATTAAGTGTTCAAATTATTACATAAACTAAATGGTAAAGAAGGCTTAGGGAGGTGTGTTTCCCTCTTGCATTCGCTAGCTATACAATTCATTGTAGAAAACCAGAACAGAAAAATGTATCAAGGTGTTTATAAATAGCATTTACTATATGCAGGCTCTTTAGGCAACAAGCTCACCACTGCTCTAATGCACTGCAGCATATATGGACCACATGCTCCTTCATGTAGGTGATCACATGCAGTTTAATGCATTTCCTCCTCCTTGGCCACACATGTCTTTCCCTGTGTGTGGCTCACATGTGTGCATACGTGTGTGTGTGTGTGTTTATTCTCCTCCTATACCTAACACTGGAAGACAGCGTCGTAGGTAAAACCCAAATCCTTGCAAATTGGATTCCCCTTGCCAACCCTGCTTCCCACATCAAAATATCTCCTGCCTCTTTACTCTCTACTTGAATCCTACTAATCCTGCAAATATGTGATCAGTTCTATTCTATTCTACGAAGCTTTCCTCAAGAATTCTACGTTGATGTCTGACCTCCCTCCAGTTTTGCTAGCCACATTTGTCTTTGATTGTATTGAAAGTGCTATAACAATTTGTTTTAATGTGGGCCTACAGTCCACACTGAATAAAAATAATTATTCATTTTTAAGACACAATATTAAATATTTTCTTTAATGTATTTAACATTTACTTTGTTTCACAAAATATATTTGCTATATGGCCGTCTTTCACCACTTATAATTCAGCACTAAATATTGACAGAATGCAAATGATAGTGAAATATGCAGAGTGTAACAAACTCACAGATAGTTTATTTAGTATGGTGGTGGTGGATTGGTCACTAAGTCGTGTTCAACTCTTGCTACCCCATGGACTGTACCAAGCTACTCTGTCCATGGGATTCTCCAGGGAAGAATAATGGAGCAGGTTGCCATTTCTTTTTCCAGAGGATCTTCCTGACTCAGGAATCAAACCCAGGTCCCCCTCACTGCAGGCAGATTCTTTACCTACTGAACCCTAATTTAGTATAGCCCAGTGTTTAAGAACATACTCTCTGAAATTAGACTTTCAGATGCCCAATGTACATTTTTGTAGCTGTATGATCTCAGGCCAGTTATGTAACTTCTCTGTGATTTAATTTTCTCATCTCAAATATCAGATCATAACTGTGTGGAGAAGAATATATGAACTAATAGAGAAGAATATGTGAATTAATATATGAATCAATTTAAAATGTTTTAAAAAAACAACTAGCATATATTATGGACTTAATAAACATTAGTTCGATTGCAAGTTAGATTTCTGAGAAAATGGATTCGATACAAGTTGAGCCGCGTGATGGTTTCAGCCACAGCCTCAACTAAGTGCACTAGCCTCAGGGGGCTCTGAAGCTGGGATGGCCTCCAGGGTGGTCCTGTGCTGCCACAGGGGACCATGCTTCATACTCTCGCATCAACTAGTTAATAGCCTCAGGCATACTCGGGGAGGGGTCATCACCCTACATTAGGCAACTCCCTATTGCCTAGGATAAGGTGCTATAGGGTAGTGATCCAGAAGAATTTTCAAGAACTGGATAAATAAATCCTTCAGCTCTCAAAAGGAATCTGGCGGGAGGTGAGAGGTGGAGGACATACCACAAGAGTTCACTTCCTGTTGCTGTTGCAGGGGCTGTTTAACAAGCTTCCTAAGTGCAGATTCCATTAGAGGCAACTATGACCAGCAAGAACACAAGCGTTCCAATTTTCCTTCCCTGTTTTGATATTGCTTCCATTTAGTACTGATCTGCTCTGTCTGTTCCTTCTACAAATGTTACAGGTGTGTAAGAAATCAGAATATTTTACTCTGGAGTATAGTTTCAGCATATTTACACAGCAGGAAGCTTTTGTTTTAGGTTTCATTTAGAATCACTTCCCAGTGATCGCAAAAATTATAGCCTTAGGAGCTATTTCTGAGAAATTTGTGTTTTTCTTTCATATGAAAAGATGACCATAATTTCTATGCAATGAAAGTCAACACTGTCACTGCAAACAAGGTGACATTTTTGTGAAGTTCAGGTATATTCATAGGCTTAATAACAAAAGCTTACTAATTAGCTATAAGAACGGTATAACAGAAACTGTACTATTTTAAAATAGTAAGCATATCATTTCTATCTTTTAAAAATCTAAAATGCCTTATAAAATATTTCAAAGGGTAGGTAACGAAAGGTTGTATCAGGATTTTATTGGTTACATTCAATATCATATAGCATATCTCATAATATTTAGTATTCCAGTTGCTAGGTACTATAAGAGGAATATATACAGTATATGTAAATATATATAGAAATACATACACACACACACACACACACACACACATATATATATATATACACTATATTTCTACATGTAAATTTTATAGTCATAGCTATGGTTTTTCCAGTAGGCATGTACGGATGTGAGGGTTGGACTATAAAGAAAGCTGAGCACCAAAGAATTGATGCTTTTGAACTATGGTGTTGGAGAAGACTCTTGAGAGTTCCTTGGGCTGCAAGGAGATCAAAACAGTCCATCCTAAAGGAGATCAGCCCTGGGTGTTCATTGGAAGGACTGATGCTAAAGCTCAAGCTCCAATACTTTGGTCATCTGATGCAAAGAGCTGACACACTGGAAAAGACCCTGATGCCGGGAAACATTCAACGCAAAAGGAGAAGAGGGCAGCAGGAGATGAGATGTTTAGAGAGCATCAGCAACTTGGTGGACATGGGGCTTGAGCAAATTCCGAGACAGTGGAGGACAGCGAAGGCTGGCGTGCTGCAGTCTGTGGGGCTCCAGTCAGACACAGCTCAGCTGAACAACAGCATCAACAGCTATGTGGCATTCACAAGTGAAAGTTTTCCTTGCTTCTGCTTTTAAAAATCACACCTGATCCTTATTACTGCCTCAAGCTATCTTCTTCACACATACACGTAGACACATCTATAGAGGCAGGCAGGCAGACATTTGCATACCAACTTTAATTTTGTTTAATATTTCAAAATTTCTTCCTTATTACAATTAAGTAAATGAGTGAATCGGGCCAATTATTTTCCGTTTGTGCATACAGACACAACTTTATATACATGACAAAGGCAACTGAAACCATTTCCTGAGAAGTCTAGTTCTTTCCATCTTCCCCTCCAAGTTAAAAAAAAAAAAAAGGCTGTAGAAAAGTTTAGATAATTGAGTATTTCTTATATAGAAATGTTGCCTTAAATGTTCTTAGAACATGTTTTTTAGAGAAACAAAAAATCTTAGAAAAAAATCTCAGCTCTGTCACTTCCCAGCTGGTAAGCTTTGCGAAAGTTATTTCTATTCAAGGATTTGTTTCTTCATCTGTAAAACAGGGACACCTTCCAGTTTACCAGTCTCCCTGTGTTTACAAGAGGCTGTATACAATGTCAGTAGAGGTTATGGCACGTTTTCTGCCGTAGAAATTGTAAATGGCAAAGGATTGTTGGCTTTCATTTTGTGCATGTTGATATAGAGCTGAACTACAACTTTACCCAAAGGAGTTTTGCATACTCCCTCTGCTAGAAATGATACTGACTCTCAATTATGTGGGTAAACATGTTTCACTCTTAGAACTTGTCCATAAGAACAGGGGATAGAAGGATAAAAGTTTTGTACCATAGGATTTGAGTTTATGTTTCTCTTTCTCATTAAAATATTATACAGGGCTGAAATACTGAAGTGTAGCTAACAATGTCCATTGGATCATGAACACAACGTATATAAATATCTGATGCATAATCATAGGCTTTATCATCAAATGTGCAATTATATAAGTAAATTAAGATAAATCTGATACATTTTGAAACAAATGAATGTCATGTAACTGTGCTACTTAACTACAGATGCTTTTTGTGTAGGAAAAGTGTTCTATAGAATAACAGACAATTAAATCCAGCACTCTACCTAGGTGAACTCTGTGTTTCATCCCTCATGAAACCATCAAATTAAGAACCTCTTATTCAAAACACTCAAAACCATTTTGAACTCTATAAAATTGAATAATCCATTATACTTTTTTCCTTTTAATTTGCATACCTCCACAATAGTCCCTTTCTTATTCAATGCATTGATTTGGGATAATGAAGTTGCCCAGTCATCATTACTTACACTTTATATTTCAAACATCTTCATGTCATAAACAGAAAGTCAGGTATTGTTTGAATTCACTTTCCCCCTTCCTTTGCCGGTGAACATTTTAAGTAACATTTTCTACAATCGTTTTGCAGCAGGAAGCTTAATAGAGATGCTGTTTCCATAACAACAAATAGGATTTGAGCAAAAACACAATGCTCAGTGGTTACTGTTCCTCACAGCAGGTAAAAGCAGTTATTCAAAATTACAAGCAGCATGACACTGAGAAAAATAAATTAAAGCAAGGGGTGCTAAGAGTTCTGTTCCTTATTTAGTAAATGTTTAACTCATAAATGCTTGGGAGGACAGCAGTAGGATACTCTATGCAATATTCCCCCTCATATCATGACCTGAAATGAAGAGTAGGTACAGACGATCATTTTTCGGATGTGAAGAGTTCTGTGAGTCAAAGAGGCACCAACAATGACAAAGGAGAATACTTTCTAAACAGGCTAACTGCTTATAGCAGATAATTATTTATGCACAAATTCTAATTCTTATAGTTAGAAGTATTTGCTCTTTTCTAAACTTATCCCTTATTTAAAATAATATATGCATCCATTAATATTAAACTGAAAAATTTCCAAGCTTTTACAGAATAAGGTAAGAAATATAATCTGACCTGAAACACTACAATGTCTTCAGGGGTTACTTTCAAACCCTTTTCCCACCCCATGGTTCCATATCTTGGTTCCCGTGGTTGTTCCTTTTGTGAAATGTGCCCAGTTTGAGTGTTTATAGATCTATTGTCCTAGATAGAAAAATAGTATGAGTCTTTTCAATTCAAAGAGTAGTAAATTAAAATGCAATTAAAATGAGCAGTATAGTAATAATGATTAGAATGTTATTTTTTCTTACAATATCAAATTCACAGAATGTGGGTAGAAGAATTCTATGTGTAGCAAATTAAAATACAACCCCATAAAGAAATATTCATGTTTATCATTACTGAGGAGTGGGGATTGTGTCCTGTGGTTTATTTCAAGAAGTCAAATCTATTGCTCTTCAATATGTACAGACATTTCTGATTGGCAGATGTTTGGCAGTTCTTTGTTACTCAAATAAAGTGGCTGATAAACTAAAATCTTCCTCCTTATATTATCTAGTCACTAGTTAAAATAGATCTTCTTAGTTCATGCTTTGTCTCCTGTTCTGCTTACTACTACTATGTCGCTTCAGTCGTTTCTGACTCTATGCGACCCCATAGACGATAGCCCACCAGGCTCCCCCAGCCCTGGGATTCTCCAGGCAAGAACACTGGAGTGGGTTGCCATGTTCTGCTTAGTTATGGGAATTTAAGATAGCAACTATCTATATTCTAATGCATGCGTGTCTGTGTGTGTATGTCACTTCTGCTGTGTCCGACTCTTGGCGACCCTATGGACTATAGCCTGCCAAGTTCCTCTGCCCATGGGTTTCACCAGGCAAGAATATTGGAGTGGGTTGCCATGCTGAGATCTTGCTGACCCAGGAATCGAATCTGCATCTCTTATGTCTCTTGCATTGGTAGGCAGAAGAACCTGCCTACCAATAGGGTTAGGGTTAGCACGACCTGAGAAGCAGTTATTATTATTATTAAATGTACCAATGGTAGCATTTAGTTTATGAAGTCTGATATCACCTCTCTCCTCATAATTTCACTGTTTTGTTTTTTTTTTTGAACCTTGATCATGGAGCATGGTTGAAGTTATATTACATTTTGAAGGATAGTGTTTGCTCTCTCTCTCTTATTTACTAAATTGATTCTCTTTAATGATCTTCGCATTTTTGTATCCCTAGAGTACCCATCACACCTTGCTTACAGAAAGCATTCAACAACTTAAGAGCTTTGGATGCAATGAGTAGAAAATGATAAAAAGTAATGATCAGAAATCAAGGGGAACAGAGAAATGGCTCAGTTCTAATCCCACTGTGGTATAGAGAATTCAAACATAGCCCTATTCCTTGTTACCCACACCTCAGTACAATCCCTTTTCCTTGAATGCGTGCAGAATCTGGGGCTGACTTCTAACCAGTAGAATGTGGCAAAGGTGAAGGGATTTTGCAGATGTCATTAAATTCTCTAATATGCTGACTTTGAGCTATTCAAAAGGGAGATTATCATGGATCAGGCTAGTTTAATCAGGTGAGTCCTTTAGAAGAGAATCCAGACCTTCTTTGAAAGAAGAGACAAAGGAGCAGAGATGCTTTCCTACTGGAAAGAAGCAAACAGCTGTATGTGAGCTGCCTATGGAGAAAGCCACATGAGAGAGCGCTGTGGACGCCCTCTAGGAGCTAAGGAGCCTCAGCCCCACAGCCCCAAGGAATTAAACTCAGCCCCAAGCATGTGAGTGCAAATGAGAACTCAGTGTTTCAGAAAGGACTGGTGTCTTTGTTGCAGCCTTGTGAGACACTGAGCAGAGAACCCAGCTAAGTCCAAAGCTAGACTCCTAAGCCAAATAAACAGTAAGATTAAAAAAACAAGTGCATATTATTTCAACTGCTGACATTGTGATACCTTTATTGTGCAGAAGAAAAACTAATATATTGTCAAAGAAGCCTAGATCATACTGTGGAGCTACCCTAGCTACACAGTCAGAATTTTATGTCATCAAAGTAGCTACTGCTGCTGCTAAGTTGCCTCAGTCATGTCTGACTCTGCGAGCCCATAGACGGCAGCCCACCAGCCTCCTCTGTCCACAGGATTCTCCAGGCAAAAATACTGGAGTGGACTGCCATTTCCTTCTCCATCTTTAAGTAGACACAGGCATATTACCTTGGGCCTAGCATAGCTCCCTAGCTGATTTTTCTCTCATGTATTTGGGAGCTGCAAGGGCAATTGTTATAAGACTGGATTGAAATGATTAATAGTTATAAAGCACTTTGAAAATAAGATTATAAATGTAAGATGGGGCTGCATTTTCACATTACCGTCAATCTCTGCAATTCATTATGAACTACACTTTCAGTAAAAATAAATATATACAGTAAAAATAAATATATATTTCTTTCTCTTCTACTTTTCCACTTGTTATCATTCATTTATTCAAAATACATCTGTGAAATAGACGCAGTGCGTGTAAAAATGTACTATATTTGTGGGTAGTCAAAATGTGCTAAAGAAGACTTAACAAAAAACACTTTTATAGTATTTAGTTAAATATCATACAATATCATAACTGGGTGTATTATTCAAAGAATGGCACCCAAATGTAAATGACAGTATAATCAAGAAGACCCAGAACAAATAAATCACTGCAAAGGTATGAAATATAAGTCTTCATTCTAGTCAATTACGTTTTTGGGGGAAAAGAGAACTTTATTCCCAAATCTCTAATCTGAAAGAAAGTTCTATGCAGCCTGTAGCTACGTGACCCTGAGAAACGACACTATCAACAATAATTTTTGATGAATCTAGTGTTTTTTTTACAATCAGTTTAATGGAATTTGACAAGAGTTTTAAATGAAAGTTAAATAAAAAACAAAGGAAAAAATTAAATCATTGTTCCTTTGAATACATAGTGCTAAAATCTGCTTTTTAAACAATGTATTGGTTTGTTCAGTCACTAACTCATGTCTGACTCTGCAATCCCATGGACTACAGCATGCCAACTTCCCTGTTCTTCCTATCTCCTCAGTTAATTTCAGTTCAGTTCAGTTCAGTCACCCAGTCATGTCCGACTATGTGGGACCCTATGAATAGCAGCACTCCAGGCCTCCCTGTCCATTACCAACTTCCAGAGTCTACCCAAACCCATGTCCATCAAATCAGTGATGCTGTCCATCCATCTCATCCTCTGTCGTCCTCTTCTCCTCCTGCCCTTACTCTTTCACAGAATCAGGGTCTTTTCCAATCAGTCAACTCTTTGCATAACGTAGACAAAGTATTAGAGTTTCAGCTTCAGCATCAGTCCTTCCAGTGAACACCCAGGACTGATCTTTTAGGATGGACTGGTTGGATCTCCTTGTGGTCCAAGGGACTCTCAAGAGTCTTCTCCAACACCTTGGTTCAAAAACATCAATTCTTTGGTGCTCAGCTTTCTTTATAGTCCAACTCTCACATCCATACGTGACCACTGGAAAAAACATAGCCGTGAATAGATGGACCTTTGTTGGCAAAGTAATGTCTCTGCTTTTGAATATGCCGTCTAGGTTAGTCATAACTTTCCTTCCAAGGGGTAAGTGACTTTTAATTTCCTGGCTGCAGTGTCCATCTGCAGTGATTTGGAGCCCAGAAAAATAAAGTTAAGCACTGTTTCCACTGTTTCCCATCTATCTGCCATGAAGTGATGGGACTGGATGCCATGATCTTAGTTTTCTGAATGTTGAGCTTTAAGCCAAATTCTTCATTCTCCTCTTTCACTTTCATCAAGAGGTTCTTTAGTTTTCTTCACTTTCTGCCACAAGGGTGGTGTCATCTGCATATCTGAGGTTATTGATATTTCTCCCAGCAATCCTGATTCCAGCTCGTACTTCCTCCAGCCCAGCATTTCTCATGATGCACTCTGCATATAAGTTAAATAAGCAGAGTGACAGTATACAGCCTTGACGGACTCCTTCTCCTATTTGGAACCAGTCTGTTTTCCCAAGTCCAGTTCTAACTGTTGCTTCTTGACCTGCATATAGATTTCTCTAGAGGTCAGGTGGTCTGGTATTCTCATCTCTTTCAGAATTTTCCACAGTTTCTTGTGATCCACACAGTCAAGGGTTCAGCATGATCAATAAAGCAAAAATAGATGTTTTTCTGGAACTCTCTTGCTTTTTCCATGATCCAGCAATTTGATCTCTGGTTCCTCTGCCTCTTCTGAAACCAGCTTGAACATCAGGGAGTTCATGGTTCACATATTGCTGAAGCCTGGCTGAGAAAGTTTTAAGCATTATTTTAGTAACATGTGAGATGAGTGCAATTTTGCGGTGGTTTGAGCATTCCTTGGCATTGCCTTTCTTTGGAATTGGAATGAAAACTGACCTTTTCCAGTCCTGTGGCCACTGCTGAGTTTTCCCAATGTGCTGGCATATTGAGTGCAGCACTTTCACAGCATCATCTTTCAGGATTTGAAATAGCTCCACTGTAATTCCATCACCTCCACTAGCTTTGTTTGTAGTGATGCTTTCTAAGGCCCACTTGACTTCACATTCCAGGATGTCTGGCTCTAGTGAGTGATCACACCATCGTGATTATCCGGGTTGTGAAGTTCTTTGCAAAGTTCTTCTGTGTATTCTTGTCACCTCTTCTTAATATCTTCTGCTTCCTTTACGTCCCTACCGTTTCTGTCCTTTATAGAGCCCATCTTTGCATGAAATATTCCCTTGGTATCTCTACTTTTCTTGAAGAGATCTCTAGTCTTTCCCATTCTATTGTTTTCCTCTGTTTCTTCACATTGATTGCTGAGCAAGGCTTTCTTATCTCTCCTTGCTATTCTTTGGAATTCTGCATTCAAATGGGTATATCTTTCCTTTTCTCCTTTGCTTTTCGCTGACTTCTTTTCACAGCTATTTGTAAGGCCTCCTCAAACAGCCATTTTGCTTTTTTGCATTTCTTTTACATGGAGATGGTTTTGATCTCTGTCTCCTGTACAATGTTATGGATCTCCATCCACAGTTCATCAGGCACTCTCTCTATCAGATCTAGTCCCTTAAATCTATTTCTCACTTCCACTTTATAGTCATAGGGATTTGATTCAGGTCATACCTGAATGGTCTAGTGGTTTTCTCCACTTTCTTCAATTTCAGTCTGAATTTGGCAATAAGGAGTTCATGATCCAACCCACAATCAGCTCCCTGTATTGTTTTTGCTGACTGTATAGAGTTTCTCCAACTTTGGCTGCAAAGAATATAATCAACCTGATTTCAGTGTTTACCATCTGGTGATGTCCATGTGTAGAGTCTTCTCTTGTGTTGGTGGAAGAGGGTGTTTGCTATGACCAGTGCATTCTCTTGGCAAAAACTCTTTTAATCTTTGCCCTGCTTCATTCTGTACTCCAAGGCTGAATTTGCCTGTTACTCCAATCGTTTCCTGACTTCCCTACTTTTGCATTCCAGTCCCTTATAATGAAAAGGACATATTTTTTGGACATCTATATCTCCTAGAGCTTGCTCAAATTCATGTCCATTGACCAATGATGCTATCCAATGATTTTATCCTCTGTCGCATTCTTTTCCTCCTGCCCTCCATCTTTCCCAGCATTAATCTTTTCCAATGGATTGGCTCTTTGCATCAGGTGGCAAAGGACTGGAGCTTCAGCTTCAGTTTCACTTCTTCCAATGAATATTCAGGGCTGATTCCTTTAGGATGGACTGGCTTGATCTCCTTGCTCTCCAAGTGACTCTCTAGAGTCTTCTCCAGCACCACAATTTAAAAGCATCAATTCTTCTGTGCTCAGCCTTCTTTATGGTCCAACTCTCACAACCCTGCATGATTACCAGAAAAATCATAACTTTGACTATACAGACCTTTGCTGGCAAAGTGATTTCCTGGCTTTTTAATATGCAAGTTTTATAGCTTTTCTTCCAAGGACCAAGCATATCATGAAGAATCTTGTTTTACTCCTTTTTAATGTGCAGACAAGGTTATTTACATCACTTTTTTCACAGATGGACTATTCACAGAATGTTTTGAGAAAGTTAGGGTACATTGCCAAAGCTCAAGTAAGTCTGTAGAATCAAATAAAAATAGAATCTAAAATTTCCATAGAAATTTCCATAGAGGTTGATCTGTGATAAAATTTTTGATTGATCAAGTCTACCATGTACTCACTATGATGAAACACACATTTCTCAACAGGAAGGAACAGTGTGATATACAATGAGTATCATCACAGATAAATTTTCCCTGTCTTATTTAAGAATCAAACTGCTCTATATTCAAGCAAGATAACAATGTGCATATCCTTGAAAACAAGTTCAGTATGGAGGTTTCATAATTGCACCCGAGCAGATAATTAGGCAATTAGAGGTATTAAAAGTTGACAAAGCACCAAGCCTGGATGAATTATATCTCTGATTTGTAGGAGGAGAAGTAAGGGAAAATAATAAGACCTCCAGTGAATCTGTTCAATAACCAAGCAAGGAAGAAAGCTAAGCCCAGAGGGCAAAGTGGGAGGTTCTATTTCTTACTCTCATCCTCAGGAGTCAAGAAAGGAGCAAGGAGAGGACTGGCTGGAGATAGGTAAATCTGACATCATTTGCACAGATTATATTGAACACATTAATAAAGTAAAATTAACTTTGCAAAATATGTAATTGGATAAAAACATGAGATGAAAATAAAACAATAGGACTAATGATTTAATTTCTGAAAAGCAGCTGATGCTTTGGCTCACGGCAGACATGCATCTGAAGCAAGCTAAGAAGCATAGCAAGGAAAACAGACAAAAAAGATATCATTTTAAATGTAGAAATGCAACAGATTAAATTGAATTTGCAAGAAAATAATACAAACTAGGAAGAGGGGCAAACCTGGTAGCCCTTGACTCCCTGATCTCCTTGTTAAATTCATGATGATTGTATATGACTTAAAATTATTGCTGTCTCCCAAATTGACAAATGTAATTGCTTAGACTGATGAAAGAGAATATTGGGATGCTGCTTTGGATTCTGTTGGAAAGTACTTAGGAGTTAACAGATGGTGCATACATTTGGAGGTTGAGAAGGGTGAGAAGGTAATGAGACTGGGGACTGAAAACAATTACAGTCTCTTAAGCCTTGAATGCTGCGTAATCGTGGCTGTAGAGTAGGCAAAACAATTGAGCTTAATGTATTCATAATGTTTGTCAGAAGCGTGAGAAACAAAAGCTGGAGGTGGAGATAGAGTCTGAAAGCGAAAGCCAAACGACTGCAGAACCTCTTCTCATTCACTCACTAGAAAATTCAGGCACCAAATATTTACTGATGTGAAATGAATAAAAGTGTGTCACTAGTGACTCTGTAGACCTGACATTCACAAACGTCAGCACGTATTGAACAAAAGGAAGTGAAGATCACTGACTACTGAACTCTATTTGAAGATGGTTAGAGAAGATAATGAAATTGAAATAATCATACTCAAAGGGTTGTGTGCTGGAATGAAGGGTACATTTAACCTGAATATAGATGGAAGAAGTCAGCTTGAAGGACTTAAAGAAGATTTAAATAAGACTTATTGATTAATTGATACTGATGAAGTGTCAAAGGATATTGTAATCACTAAAAGCAATATTTGGGGGCAATGTTGACAGTGAGAGAATTATCAAGAGAAGAGGGTAACAGAATCTCATTTTGACTCCTCACATTTTATTTGTTGGTAAGTCATTTATAGTAAGAAAATCATTCATCTCCAAGCTCCTTGAGAATAAGAAAACATCTAATCTATCTTTGCATCACCACAAGTATTTATCAAAAGGCATGACATATACCGGGCATTATAATTAAATAAATACAATAAAACATTTTACAATGAGGAATATTTTAACCTGAGAGAAAATTTAATTCAATATTATTTTGCTAGAGAAAACTACTCCCACAATTTAATAAACAGTCTTTTTTTTTCTCTAGGATAATGTTTATATCCTTCTTCATAATTTGTCTTATTTAGTCACTAATATTTCTGTATGTTGAAACATTAAAAACTTCACCTTATTTTTACTTACTGATTTGTACTCATTTTTACTTCCCTGATAGCTCAGTTGATAAAGAATCCACCTGCAATGCAGAAGACCCTTGTTCGATTCCTGGGTCTGGAAGATCCCATGGAAAAGAGAGAGAATACCCACTCCAATATTTTTGGGTTTTCCTGGTGGCTGAGCTAGTAAAGAATCTCTGCAATGTGGGAGACCTAGGTTCGATTCCTGGGTTGGGAAGATCCCTTGGAGAAGGGAAAGGCTGCCCACTCCAGTATTCCGGCCTGGAGGATTCCATGGACTGTATAGTCCATGGAATTGCAAAGAGCTGGACACAACCAAGCAACTTGCACTTTACACTCATTTGAATGTATTTATTCTTGGCTGTTTAGTTTTATTTTTCTAAATTTGGAAACAATAAATGTGATGTATAATCTTATACATACATATTTTTCCCCCTTGTCAAATTTTAAGAATTTTTAAGGATAAATTCTTAAAAATATCTCCCAACCTGATGCCATTTTCTGACCTACATTATTTTTAAAAATTTAAAAAGGCCAGGTTGCAGCTGTCCTCTAAACAAAACTCTCCACTCAGTCTTCATTTCACCCAGATCAAAAGCCAAGAATGTATAGGGTCACAGATGGCCTGCCACAGTCTTGGGTGAAGCAGACACCCTCCTCAGAACGGTGGCCTGGAACACTTTTCCCTTTGATGTTCACACAGTTTACATTTTTATTTCCTTCATGTCTTTTCTCAAATGCCTGCTAATTTGAGAGGTCTTAACTGACCAGCAATATTGTACTGCCTGCTAGCATATTTTTATTACATTTCTCTTGTCTATCTTTCTCTTGTCTATCTTTCACAAGAATATAGGCTCCTCAAGGGCCAACAATATATCTGCTCTGTTTACAGTCATATTCCTGTACACAAAGCACAGCACACAGCGCATGAACGAAAGAATGAACGACTGAGTGGAATACAAGTTGGAATCAGCTCAGCAAGGACACTGGGGATTTTATAAAGAATTTGTATGAGAAGTGCACCTGTACACATCAAAGAGGCTTAAAAGTTTCAGTTCAGTTCAGTTCAGTCGCTCAGTCGTGTCCGACTCTTTGCGATCCCATGAATCGCAGCACCCAGGCCTCCCTGTCCATCACCATCTCCCAGAGACCACTCAGATTCACATCTGAGTCTGTGATGCCATCCAGCCATCTCATCCTCTGTTGTCCTCTTCTCCCTCCTGCCCCCAATCCCTCCCAGCATCAGAGTCTTTTCCAGTGAGTCAACTCTTCGCATGAGGTGGCCAAAGTACTGCAGTTTCAGCTTTAGCATCATTCCTTCCAAAGAAATCCCAGGGCTGATCTCCTTCAGAATGGACTGGTTGCAGTGCAAGGGACTCTCAAGAGTCTTCTCCAACACCACAGTTCAGAAGCATCAATTCTTCGGTGCTCAGCCTTCTTCACAGTCCAACTCTCACATCCATACATGACCACTGGAAAAACCATAGCCTTGACTAGACGGACCTTAGTCGGCAGAGTAATGTCTCTGCTTTTGAATATACTATCTAGGTTGGTCATAACTTTTCTTCCAAGGAGTAAGCGTCTTCTAATTTCATGGCTGCAGTCACCATCTGCAGTGATTTTGGAGCCCCCAAAATAAAGTCTGACACTGTTTCCACTGTTTCCCCATCTATTTCCCATGAAGTGATGGGACCAGATGCCATGATCTTCCTTTTCTGTATGCTGACCTTTAAGCCAAGCTTTTCCTTCTCCTGTTTCACTTTCATCAAGAGGCTTTTGAGTTCCTCTTCACTTTCTGCCATAAGGGTGGTGTCATCTGCATATCTGAGGTTATTGATATTTCTCCCAGCAATCTTGATTCCAGCTTGTGTTTCTTCCAGTCCAGCGTTTATAGATAAATAGTATGTCCATTCATTGATTCGTTCAGCAGTAATTTATTCAGTGTCAATACATGTGAAGTCATGTGTTCAGCATAAGACACACTGAAATAAAAATTATGGCACAGTTCTTACTGGAGCTTGAACCTTCATTTTCATGAAGGAGAGTTCACCTGTAGTTTCAGAAAGATCGTTGGTGGGGAGTGGATACCCTGGGGATTTGTGGGGCTGGAAGTGGGGCACCGGTGCAGAGGATTTTGTCATGGGAGTCTGGTTTAGGGTAATAGCAGCAAGTATACAGGGAAAGAGGAAGAAGAACTTTTCTTCTGCTTAACACCAGTTGCTCACTGAATGCATCTGTTGTGAGTAAACGAGCTCCTTACCTTGAACGAGCTGTAGTGAAGAATGTAGGGGATAATACTGATTCTAGCCCCTGACAGTTTAATTCAAGACTAGTTAGTAGAAATGTCAGGAGTTTGTGGGTCCCCTAATCTCTGGCTGTAAGAAGTTTTAAACAACAGACTCCTACTCTACTGGGTTTATGTATCATAACCTAAGGAAAAAAGGTGGGTCACTTCTGAGCAGCTCTGGGCAGGTGGTGGAGAAGATGGTGCTGTTGCTAGAGAGACTTGCCTGGTGCCTGTGCTGACTCAGTTGAGGAACAGGATGAGCTGAGTTTGAATAATCCAACCCAAATGTCAGCCTCTTGGGCTTGGATGGGTTTCCTGATCTCCCTGAATTCTGAAGTTTCTGTAATACATGCCTTACAATCATCACACACAGCCCTGTATATTCCCATCCTTCTGATTCTAATAAAATGACATTCTTGCCCAACGATTCTTATTCTTTTGCCCATTTACTTACTCCTCCTAATTATGGATTACTTGAATGAGAATTAAATTTCATTTCTGAATTATATGTGTTTAATACATAAGATAATATGTGGGAGAGTCTGTCACTTCATCCTCTCTACACTGGACAACTGCAACATTTGCACCAGTTCTGGTATGTCTGTGCTAATACTCAAATTAATTTTCAGGTAAGCTCTTTTAAAGCCCAGACCTAGCAGGCAGGAAGAGCTAGTAGAGTAGTTGGTTCTAATACTAAATCTTTTTCCCAGCATTATCTTTATCAGTAAAGGTGAGGTTAGTTTTCAGAATTACCTGGTTTCCATTAAAGAGAGAAAAAAAAAAAGGTTAAAAGAAACACCACAGCTTTTCCTGGCACTAAGAACAGAAAAAGAAAAATTATTTTTCCCCGTGGATCCTACTAAGATGAGAAGGCATTTTTCTTTATTCCAAGAATACAGTGAAAAAAATTGCAAGTCATATATTGTAATGAATTTGTGAAGGTGACAAAAGTTTGAAGTTAAGCTTTTATCCAACTTTGATCCTAAAAGATAAGCAGTTTCTCAACTCTGTTGTGTATTTGGTCAAATGCACTGATCAGGCAGGAAGTAATGTTAAATAAATAAATGTATTTCAGAACCAAGCGCACTCTTCAAGTCACTGACTGAGCTATGGCATCAATGCCTGAGTCCACACTGCCCACATTCCTGTTGAATACTGGTGTCATGCACCTAACATGCTTTTTAAAGTGATAACATGGTTGTAATATGGCCAAAAAACATGTTTTCTTTTCTGTAATCTCTAGTTTTTAGACTACTGAGACTGTTCACCAAGTCCCTTTCCCTCAGCTATGGCTCTCTTACAGTTCACTAAGCCTCCCAGGGAAGAAAGAAGAGTGTGATCCCAGAAGTATAACATCCTCTCTTGGCCTGTAGTTTTTCTCTGACCTTAAAAATAAACTCTGTTCCAGGTGTTATCCTCTGGAAAGGAGAATGTTTCAGGCAAATGGATGCACTGTCAAAGCTATGGTTTCTCCAGTGGTCATGTATGGGTGTCAGAGTTGGATGGTAAAGAAAGCTGAGCGTCAAAGAACGGATGCTTTTGAACTGTGGTGCGTGCTGGAGAAGTCTATTGAGGAGTCCCTTGGACTGCAAGGAGATCCAACCAGTCCACCCTAAAGGAAATCAGTCCTGGGTGTTCATTGGAAGGACTGATGCTAAAGCTGAAACTCCAATACTTTGGCCACCTGATGAGAAGAGCTGACTCATTGGAGAAGACCCCGATGTTGGGAGAGGTTGAAGGCAGGAGGAGTGAGGACGGCAGAGGATGAGATGGTTGGGTGGCATCACCAACTCAATGGACATGAGTTTGAGTAAACTCCGGGAGTTGGTGATGGACAGGGAGGCCTGGCGTGCTGCAGCCCATGGGGTCGCAAAGAGTCAGACAGGACTGAGCAACTGAACTGAGCTGAAAAGAGATCTATGCAGTCAAAATGAAATGATCATCAAAATGGTGATAAGAAGGTGAGAAAGTCCAGGTGCTGCAGAAGAAAACCCTTGACTTTCTGGAAAGGCAGGATAGGAAATCCACAGTTAAATTAAACCCCTCACCTTTATAATAGCTTTATCCTCTTATTAAACGAGCAGTGCGCTTCATCTGCTTTCTCAGTAATGGTTCTGGTTTCCCGATCTTCAGGGCTTCAAGTGTCAGGTGGTGGTTTTCTGATGCTAACTTACTGTAATTCCAGGTTCTCTTAACATCTAACAATGAATTACAAAGTTTCTATTAAACAACTATTAACTAAAGCATTTAAAATATATTAGGAACAAGGAAGGAATACATTTTCTTTATTTCCTTATGGTTTATAAAGCGGGGTCTGGATGAACTTTATCTTGAGTAATATCAAGTATAAATAATTTATGCTATCAACAGTGTTTCATTAAGATTTAGTTTTGTTGCTGTTGTTGTTGGTATACAAGTGTGACCCCAGAAGATAGTTTACAGGACCTGCAATTAATACACAATATAGCTGAAGTTTAAATGATTTTCAAAGAGTAACTGATAAGCTTGCAATAACCACTTCAAAAAAATATTAAAAGCTTCACTTTTTTCTTCAAGTACTCTAAATAATTGCTAAATGGAGCTATTTAGCAGTCTTGTCTACTTTCTTGGATTAACCCTTTTATCATGCGCTTTGTATTGGCAGCCTCAGTTAGCCACTCCTCACACCACAGCATCAGTGTTTCAGCTCTAAGCACTGCGGTAGGACAGCTGTCTGCCAAGTGACACATCACTTCTGAATCACTGATTCCTACAGTCTCATCCTCCTTGGAGAAATTTATTTATATGTTTTGGAATGCCAAATATTGTAATATTTACATTATGTCAGGTCGTCTGTAATCACAGAAGATATCACAACCTGAGACTCAGGAACTTTCCTGATGTCCTTACTGGTCTCTCCCAGGGTTAACTGTCACTCACTGAGACGAAATGTGATCTTATTATATGTAGATCATCATTATCTATGCATCCATGACAAAGGCTCTGGAAGTTTGAAAATACCCAGCAAACAATCTCTGCCCAAGGGAAAAAAGCATTAAGAAATCAAAATATCACCTTTACTTCTGATAAAGGTCAATTTAGAGATCTAAAGGAATTAGCTTAGATTCAACGGCACCCTACTGCAGTGCTCTGCCTGGAGAATCCCATGGACAGAGGAGCCTGGGGCTGCAGTCCATGGGGTCACTGAGAGTTGGACATGACTGAGCAACTTCACTTTCACTTTTCACTTTCATGCACTGGAGAAGGAAATGGCAACCCACTCCAGTGTTCTTGCCTGGAGAATCCCAGGGATGGGGGAGCCTGGTGGGCTGCCATCTATGGGATCCACAGAGTCAGACACGACTGAAGTGACTAAGCAGCAGCAGCAGCTACAGGAACAACCCACAGAAGGAAAATTTTAGTCCACTGTGAATACAAACCTACCAAGTTCACTAGTTGGTTGACAAATCCGGAAAGGAAAAATAGACTAAAAACTCCCAACTAATATCCTGGTCATAGAATGCAGACCAAAGTTTGTCACTCACAAGGTGACTTGTTCTCTCTCCTTTGAGAGGATCATGTTATTGGAAATGTTAGGGGAAAAAGTTCCCATTATGTAACATGTATATACACTCCTACCTAACGTACTCTAGCTTTTTCATCTGTCTCATTGCGTTTAATGATGAAGCCTATTTGCTTTCCAAATGTTACATGTTGTCTGTGTTGTGTGCACTGTTTAGTCACTCAGCCAGTTCTTCGCAACCCCACGGACCATAGACCGCCAGGCTCCTCTGTCCAGGGACTTCTCCAGACAAGAATATTGGAGTGGGTTGCCATGCCTTCCTCCAGGGGATCTTTCCCACCCTGGGACTGAACCCAGGTCTCCCACACTTAGATGGTTTCTTCACCATCTGAGCCACCAGGGAATCCCTGTGGCCAAATGCACAAAATGTTAATTATACCAGCCTCTCAGCTGTACTAACCCACAGTTACCAACAACCTTGAATGACAACAGTCCCTCGCCTCCGGAAGCAGTTGCCTCTAAACACCACTGAACAACCACATCCTCAGAGGAAAGAGAAAAGGAAACTAATCCACACACACCCTCGGTCTCTTTCAAGTGTAGCTATCAGGTAACTGATTTCAACTCCATGGGAAAGAAGAAATGAAATCCATCTTCACGGAAATCTGAGGAATTATTTCCTTTAGCAATTTATAATATAGACTTATTTTTAAAGTGAAATAATGTGTATGTAACAACTGGCTAGGGAAAGAACGAGATAGAACAGAAAAAAAAAAAAAAAACAAGAGAACGGAGCATCAGAAAACCTAGTTTGGTCTAGGTCCAGCATCAAAATATTAGGATTTTGGCTCTCAGAGCCAGTTTCTTAGTTAGCAAAATAAAAACGTTGAATTCCAGAGAACTTCTGAGTATCGTTATAATTTTTCTAACACATCTATGCTTACATTATCAAACATATGATGAACTTCTCAGTGATGAGAATATTGCACAGTGTTTGCAATCTCAGCTACCAGAATTATTTCCTTTACACATTAGAAACTCAATGTTTATTCTTTCTTCTTGATATTAAACAAAAATAAATTTGGAAAAATCTTAAAAAACAAAAATAACTAGGCAAACGCTCATCAGCCCTTCATTTCCTGATTCTGTGATATGCTACTGAAAATAGAAGAGTGGTGTGACTTGTACACTAAAAGGGAAGTAAGACATTCATCTGTCTCATCCTGGCTTTACCACAACTTGGCTTGACCTCTGATGAACCCTGTATGCACTTTCCTAATGATAGGAAGGTGGGCCGAAATACACTTTGCCTAAATGAATTTAATTTGCATTAAAAGAAAAAGATGCATAATGAGAATCAACTGTGCAGCGTGGGGGACTCTGCGCGGTGCTCTGTGGTGACCTACACGGGAAGGAAACCCGGAAAAGAGGGGACGTGGGTGCATAAAGCTGATTCACGTTGCCGCACAACAGATCCTGACACAACACTGCAAGCAACTATACGGCAATGAAATAGGATGAAATGTAAAACAAGCAAAGAAAAGAAAAAGATGTAGGTCAATATTTTTCTTCTGAACAGCTGCAATGACACACTTACCAAAACCCTACTGTCAAACACATTCCTGATAATAGCAAATATTCATAATACTTACCCTGTCTCAGACATTGTTCTAAATTTTAAAGAATATGTTAGCTCACTGTCCTTTTCAAAGTTCTTTAGTTGTTCTAGATAGCCTTCAGATACAGTCTGCCTTCATACTAAACAGGAGTGATATATATATATACACACACACATACACACAGAAACACATATATATGTTTGTGTCATATACATATATTAAAAGAAGTACATTTGGATATATATATATATATATATAAATGTGTGTGTGTGTGCTCAGTCACTCATGTCCAACTCTTTGCGACGCCATGGACTGTAGCCCACCAGGCTTCTCCGTCCATGGGATTCTCCAGGCAAGATTACTGGAGCGGGTTGCCTTGCCTTCTATATGTATATATACATATATATATATATATATATATATATATATATATGTATATCTTCTGGAGGAAGGCTTGGTGATATATGTATATGGGATTGAACCTGGGAGATATAGATAGATAGACAGATAGATAGCTGGATCTTCCCAGCCCAGGGATTGAGCCTAGGTCTCCTGCAGTGCAGGCAGATTCTCTGGCATCTGAGCCGCCTGGGAGGCCCTTCACCTTACTGTTGGTGCTACAGACTCCGCTCATTTCCCAGTTCCTCAGGTCAGTGACAGCTTAGCCTAGCGCTGTCTCCCCCAGTGTCCTCCAGTTGAGGCTGTTTACTACCTTAAAATACAGTTAGACTGGTTCCATTCTGGATCCTCAGACTTCCTACATGATTTATTTTAAATTTGCATACAATATTCACTCTATTGCAAGTAAAACCAATAGGCTTTGACAAATTCATATACTCAACATTGCATTATCATACAAAGTAGTTTCATCAGCCTATATAATTGTGCACTTCATGTATATAACCCCTTACTCTGAATTCTTGAAAAACCACTGATTCATTTAGCATCTGTATACTTCTGTCTTTTCCAGAATGTCATATAAATGACCTCATATGGTATGAGCCTTTTTAGACTTTGCTTTTAACTAACTAATATACACTTCAAGGTTTATCAATATTTTTCCATGATTGCTGCTGCTGCTGCTGCTGCTAAATGGCTTCAGTCGTGTCCGACTCCGTGCGACTCCCTAGACGGCAGCCCACCAGGCTCCCCCGCCCCTGGGATTCTCCAGGCAAGAACACTGGAGTGGGTTGCCATTTCCTTCTCCAGTGCATGAAAGTGAAAAGTGAAAGTGAAGTCGCTCAGTCGTGTCCGACTCTTAGTGACCCCATGGACTGCAGCCCTCCAGGCTCCTCCGTCCATGGGATTTTCCAGGCAAGAGCACTGGAGTGGGTTGTTATCACCTTCTCCTTTCCATGATTAAACAGCTCATTTTTTGAGAATATTAAATAGTATTCTATGTTATGGTTGTGTGAGGGCTGTTTATCTGTTTGCTTATTGAAGTACATCTTATTTCCAGTATATGAAGATTATGAATAAAGCTGCTATAAACATGTATGTGTAGGTTTGTCTTTGGACATAAATTTCCAAATTGATACCTAAGAGTACAGCTGTGAAATGATATATTTAAGACTACGTTTAGCTTTGTAAGACACTTCCTAACTTCCTTACAAAATGGCTGCTCCATTTTATGTTCTCCACTGACACGTGTTGTCAGCTCTGTAGATATTAGTGAAGTTTTATTTTTAAGGTAAGGTATCTGTTCAGACCTTCTGCCCACTTTCTGATTGCATTATATTCTTAGTATTTTAGTTTAATAGTTTTTGCACATGTCAGATAAAAGCACTTTATCAGATACGCTTCGCAAGTATTTTTCTCCTAGTGTGCAGATTGTCTTTTATCTTTTGTAGACCAGAACTTTAAAAATTTTAGTAAAGTCCACTTTTTCAATTTTTCTTTTGTAAAAACTTTTGCTTTTGATATTGTGGCAAAAACTTATTACACAATTTAAGGTCACATAGATTTTCCTCCAGTGTTTTCTTCAAAAAAATTACAGCTTTTCATTTTACATTTGACCCATTTTAATATTTTTGCGTATGTACACTTGATTGTTACAGCTCCATTACTTCAAATGTTTTACAGGTTATCTGCATGCTAATGGTTTTAACTTGAATTATAGTTGGTTTTGCATGCTAATGGTTTTAACTTGAATTATAGTTGGTTTAGAAGTACAGATTATTTATTATTAAAATATGACACAGGAAATGTAACTTGTTAAAAATAAATTTGAGCTTCTATATATCTTATAGGTTTATGTCACAATTAAAATTTTCTAAGTATTCTCCCTTAAGAACAGATGGTAATTACCTTTTCTATACAAATACATTTCTTATGTAATTCAAGGTATGTTTGATCATTTATTCATCAATGTACACTATTGCACAGGTTAATCCTGGCATCTAAGCATTCATGAAGGCATTTTAACATTATGCACATTTTAACATTATGCACATTTATCACTGTAAAACTTTATCAACATTTTTCATTCATTCAAAGAATCTTCTTTAAATTGTAACTCAAATCTAATTCCTGATCTTCATGAATCCAAGCTCCCTGTCATTCCCAAATTAGCACTCATTACCATTAGATGAGTAGAATTGTGATCAACTGAAGTCATTTATTTTTAATGTACAATTAATTGTTTGTGGGGCTAAAATTAATTGGACTCATTGGTTTCTCATTTTGAAAAATTAAATTAAAAAAATAAAGCAGTTCACAAATGATCACATTGAATTGCAGCATAAAGAGTACTAACATTTCTTAATTGACTGAGTATTAGTAAAATTACTTGAGAAAATTAGATTAGTTAAGGAGTCCCAGATGTTTTTCCTGGACACCCCTCTGTTTTTAATAGGATATAAAGATTTTAAATTGTTTGAAAATATAAAACAAATGAGAATAAGAAATGAAAACTTTTTCATTCATGAAATCCTTAAGATAATTGGGAATGTACAGAATCAGTTTTAATATTTAATTTAGAGTACCTGTTAATATTTACTTCTAGGATTTAGGAATATTTCTGATGCACCTTTTGGAGCAGTCAAAGGTCAGAATGTTGTTGTATAGCACCCTCTTTGACCAAAGCCTCTAGTAAGAGATATCACATGGAAATAATTCCCTACAATTTTACAATAGAAAAAAAAAATGCCTTTCTTCACCAAGGAATTATATGGAGCTGAGTGAAAATTCTGTTACTGTATTCACTGGTGAAAGTAAACATATAAAATGCTAAGGGAAGATGATACAGAGTTGAAGGGGAATCTTTGGAAATATGTCACAGATTTTCAATAGCATACTGACATTTTTTTAAGTCAACAAATTAACCTAACCTTGCTTAAAAGCAAAATGAAAAAAAAAAAAAGGTTTTAATTTTATTTTAAAATATGAACCACTTTCCATAAATGCATGCTGTGTGCTCAGTCATGTCCTACTCTTTGCGACTCCATGAATTATAGTCCACCAGGCCCTCGTTTCCATGTAATTTTCCAGAAAAGAATACTGGAGTGGGTAATTTCCTCCTCAGGGGATCTTCCCGACCCACAGATCAAACCTGTGTCTCTCTCATCTCCTGCATTGGCAGGCAAATTTTTTTACCACTGTGCCATGTGAGAAGCCCCTTCCATATATACTGTTCAGCATTTTCAATTTACCAATTTATATAAAATGTATTTCTGAGGCAATGTTGCTTTCTGCATAAAAAGTTTTCTCCATGCTAGGATTAGATATGCTAGTATCCATACATTAATTCCCTAACTATTAAAAACAATACTGTCTTATTTGCCATGTTCTGTCCTCAGCCTTAAGGGTATAATAGTGGACCAAAAAAGCCAAAAATAGCATTGAATTTCTCCCTCAGCTATACTGAGGTATAACTGACATATAACATTGTATAAGCTTAAGGTGTACAACATAATGGCTTAATTGTGTATATATTATGAACTTATTACCACAGTAAAGTTAGTTAACACATCTATCCTCTCAGATCATTCCAATTTTGTTTTTTTTCTTCTTTGGTGGTGAGAATTTTCAAAGAGCTACTTTTCAAATATATAATACAATGTTGTTAACTTAGTATCATTTATGGTGCTCATAATTTGGGTGGAAAGTTTGGTGAGACATAAAAAGAAAACATCGGCCATTTACTGTTAGGTTAAGTACCTTCTCATTCCTTGGAAGAAAAGTTAGGACCAACCTAGACAGCATATTAAAAGCAAAGACATTATGTTGTCAACAAAGGTCCATTTAGTCAAGGCTATGGTTTTTCCTGTGGTCATGTATGGATGTGAGAGTTGGACTGTAAAGAAAGCTGAGCACCAAAGAATTGATGCTTTTGAACTGTGGTGCTGGAGAAGACTCTTGAGAGTCCCTTGGACTGCAAGGAGATCCAACCAGTCCATCCTAAAGGAGATCCGTCCTTGGTTGTTCTTTGGAAGGACTGATGTTGAAGCTGAAACTCCAATACTTTGGCCACCTGATGCAAAGAGCTGACTCATTGGAAAAGACCCTGATGCTGGGATTGAGGGCAGGAGAAGGGGACGACAGAGGATGAGATGGCTGGATGGCATCACCACCTCGATGGACATGGGTCTGAGTAAACTCCAGGAGTTGGTGATGGACAGGGAGGCCTGGCATGCTGCGGTTCATGCGGTTGCAGAAAGTCAGACACGACTGAGCGACTAAACTGAACTGAACCTTCTCATTAATTGCAACTTTGTCTTAAAGAATTATCCTGAACTCTCTGAAAACAGATTCACAAATACCACCATAGACAGCATTGAAATATTAGTAAAGCTTCTATGAGAAAGGAATTTGTAGAAAATTACTGGAGAAATGTAATGATTGCGTCTGGCAATATGGATTGACAAGGCATATTATCAGGTGCTGATCTTTCAGAGGAGGAAAAAAGTGAGGGTAGAAAACTCCTAGTATAATTCAATTATTCTTCAACTATTTTGCTCAGAGATGTCCCTGTACATCTCTGACATAAATATTCAAAGCCAAATGTTTTTCATCATGAAATGATAACCATGAATTGCATAGGGCATTTAACTATTGAAATAAGTTAATTTCCTTTTGCCTCTTACCATTAGGAAAAACTATAACATAGGTTATTAGTGAGTAAGGGATCCAGAAGTGTTGAGGCATAAACTCTTAAAATATTAATGATACAATTTTAATCATTTGACTTAGTTGAGTAAATATCCCTGGACCCTGATGTGGATTTCGTTAGATGCTCATAGTCATTATTTAGAAAACGAAGACAAAAAAGGAAAAAAAAATTGGAAGTTATAGGGAGGATTAGGAGCTTATGGAGCTTCAGAGGGGTTGAAATGGTGGCAGGAGAGAAAGGACATGGGTCCAGAGGAACAGTGTCTACACTCCAGAGGGCCCAGAAGTAGTGTAGCTCATGGAGGGGAAGAAGCAGAAAGACTCTGATGGAATGCAAACTTGTTTTTATACAGTTGAGATGTAAGGTGCTTAGAACAATTATTCTTTTAACCATGTGCCTGGCTGATGGTGAAATGAAACCATCAGTCTTTATACCTAAGAGTGTGTGAAGTTAAGAACATCGTGAAAGACAGGTGGGTGCTCTGAGGTTGTCATGCTGACATATACTGAGCTTCAGGAAGGTCTTTGAGTGGTCCTTTCCTGAGCAGACTCCTGTGCGGCTTCTGGAAACTGGAGGTCCCCACTGCCTCGTGGTGTGTGTTTGTTCTTGATCACTCATGTGCTGTAAGGACTGGACTGGGGAGCTGCAGGTTCTTGAGCCTGGGAAGTCCAGAGTTGTTGTAACTGTCGTGTTATGGAATGCAGGGGTTCAAATCTGATTTTCTAAGGACTCCGTCGCTTGAATTCTGATTCTCTCTCACTGTAACACAGACATAAATAATACATGCCATGCAACTTTAAATCTAATGGGACCATCAAGCAAGTTAGCATTTTTAATAGCAAATCCACATGCATAATGGGAAAAATATGTCTTGTGTTACCTAAAGCAAGTGAAAATACTTTCATTCATTGAATACATTGTGTCAACACATAGAAATTTGACCAAGAATCTTCTCAGCTTCACCTGGTCACTGACCTAGCTGGTATTAAATCGGGAAGCCAAGCAAACCACTAGATTGTTGGCATGATACCATTTTGATCACTGCTGGTCTGTAAGATGGACGCTGATACACCACATGTGAAGAGACTGCACTGGTCACGTTGAACGAGTTATTGGTTTTATTTTCCATTTCCTTTAAAGTAACTACTAATTATATTTATTTACTCCACTGAAAGTGGAAATCCAACATTTAGAACTAGTTAAATCGTTTTGAATATCTGGATGTATCTTTTTAGTTATATCATTCCTTTCAAATAATGCTCTATTATTATTTCTATACTTTATTTTTGATAGCCCTGATACTCTGAATAAAACCTTTCTTTGTGAAGCACATGATCCAGTTAGCCTTCTTAAATTATCATTTTTAGGTTTACTTTAAAAATAGCTGGACTACATTTTTACCTATTGACTTATGAACTGATTTAATGTCTGTGAGTGCCAAGCAAAATTTTGCTTTCAAGCTGACTATAACCAAAGTGCACATGTCTTTTGCATTTTATGAAATTTGAACATTTTCCATTTTCCCTTTTAATTAAAATCTTATTTCACTGCTCTTATTTTTCCCTATTTTTCTTTGAGTATTTGAAACAAGTGTAAATGGAAAATTTCAAAAGAATGGGAACACTTGGCTGTATTTCTGGCTGATCAAGAAGCAGAAAATGCAGGAACTCTAATGAGAAAGCTTATTATTATGGTTTGCACAGCTCAGCTTTTGCATAATCAGCCATGCCAATGCACTCACGCGTTCGCGGGTGCCGCTCAGAGCTGCACATCTGAGTCTTCAACGCTCTTCCATCACCATTGCTTCTGCTGCCCCACTCAGGAAGCCGTCATCCATGACCCCGGTTTTCAAAATGGGCTAGCTAAAAACAAAGACTAGATATGTTTCCTAATCCTATCAAACTTGCTGTTTTTTAAGCAGAATGAAAACAGGTGGTGTTTTCAATTTTTAAAGGAGACGAATTATGAACTGTAGTCTGAATATGGCTGTGATTATCCGGGCACAATTGCCCACATGAAAGTCAGTAGAACTGTTGAAGCAGCTTTGTAATATTCAGGTGATCTTTGTTAGCAGCTGCGGTGCTTTTGATCCCTTAATATCATGCAGTACTTCAGCTCCTAGCGTTACAGGAACATATGTTACTATTTGTCAATATGACAGTGCAATACATATGTATGAAGTTGGGTATCATGCTAAGGAAACTGAACCTACATCCCTCCAATAGAATTGATGTGAGTCGTAAATACCCCTCACTTCCCTTCTCACCCTTCCCACATCCCTACGCTTAGGACTCACATTAAAACATGCTGAAATGGAGATGCATTGTAAGACAGTTCACTATTATAGCCTGGTGATATTTTAAAACTCCTGCCCAATGCATAAAATAGCTTTATAGCAATCCACTTAACACCTATTATTATTATTATAGTTATTTTACTGTTTTGATGATTAAATGAACAATCAGTGATTCTGAATAGGAGAGATTAATTTCAAAATCATATTTTTCATGTTATTATGTAAAACAGGGTGAAATAAAATTTGAGCACCACTGATTAGTGCTTTCTAAAATATTTCATGAATAAGAAATAAAACTATACATGAGAGAAAAATTCAATAAATGTGTAGATGATTGAAGAATCCCTTAAAAAGGTGTCTGTGTCATGGATTCCTGAATGAAAACCTGTAAAAGATGCAGGTGGTGAGGTGACATGGGAGCAGGGATCATAATTAATATTCAGAAGAGGACATTGAGGCCTTTTTTATCTAGTGTATAAATGGCATAAAAGTTTTGAGAGCTACTCAATATTTGAAAGAATACAAAATGATGTCAACAAACTGAAAAGTAACATATAATGAGATAGAATTTTAAAACATTAAATGGAAAGAATTGTATCTATTATGAAAAAAATTGCAAAAAAACATAGCATGTGCAACATGAGGCATAAAAAAAACATGTGCTAGGGATTTCAACTAGAGGACAGATTAATATGAAATTGCAAGATGAATAAAAACCCTCAGAACATTTTGAATACATCAACCTTTGAACGGACCTTTATGCATTTCAAGACAGATTTTAAAGTGTCTTTCCACAAGCTTATATTTCAGGTCTAATTTTAAAATTGGATTAGTATATTCGAATTTTAAATCCTTTCAGTATCCAAAGAGAAAGAAAAATCAAAGCTTGCTGACCATCTACCCGTTTAAATATGATCAAGAACTGTGGTCAGTATCTTAGGTATAAGCTATGCCAGACAGATAAGGAAAATAATCTTATACATTGTGGCCACTAAATTCATACATGCAATTATTATTCAGTATTTGTTTAGACTCAATCAATAGGGCTTCTCAGGTGGTGCTAGTGGTAAAGAACCTGCCTGCAGGACAAATAAGTGATGCGGGTTCGATGCTTGGGTCAGGAAGATCTCCTAGAGGAGGCATGGCAACCTGCTCCAGTATTCTCGCTTGGAGAATTCTATGGACAGAGGAGCCTGGCAGGTACAGTCCATGAGTCACAGAGAATCAGACCCTTCTAAAGTGACTTAGCAAGCACAAACACACTGGCCAACAGCCACACAAAGCACAAAAGTATCAGATCCTCTTTGAAAAGAAAGGCTATCTTCATAAACGTATTTCTCACTGTATTATTTACTTTAGGGAAAGTAAAACTGATATTAGAGGACAAAAGCTGAAGAATAGATAGATAAATGATGATATATATATATATATATATATATATATATGGATATTGTGAAAAAGTATTTATAAGGACTTTATAATAATATGAATTTACTCATGTCAATATATTGATTAAACAATAAACAAAGAGCCATGAAATTAAAAGACACTTACTCCTTGAGCAGAGACATTGCCGACTAAGGTCCGTCTAGTCAAGGCTATGGTTTTTCCAGTAGTCATGTATGGATGTGAGAATTGGACTGTAAGAAAGGCAGAGTGCCGAAGAATTGATGCTTTTGGACTGTGGTGTTGGAGAAGACTCTTGAGATCCCTTGGACTGCAAGGAGATTCAACCAGTCCATCTGAAGGAGATCAGCCCTGGGTTTTCTTTGGAAGGAATGATTCTAAAGCTGAAACTCCAGTACTTTGGCCACCTCATGAGAAGAGTTGACTCACTGGAAAAGACTCTGATGCTGGGAGGGATTGGGGGCAGGAGGAAAAGGGGACGACCGAGGATGAGATGGCTGGATGGTATCACGGACTCGATGGACGTGAGTCTGAGTGAACTCCGGGAGTTGGTGATGGACAGGGAGGCCTGGCGTGCTGCGATTCATGGAGTTGCAAAGAGTCAGACAAAACTGAGTGACTGAACTGAGCTGAACTGATGGATATATATATATATATATGTATGTATGTATATATATATATATATATATATAAACAAACCAAGTGTAGGATTATAAAAAGCATACCAAAATGGAATATGTGGTGGTGGTGGTGAAGTCGCTCAGTCGTGTCCGACTCTCTGCGACCCCGTGGACTGTAGCCCACCAGGCTCTTCCGTCCATGCGATTCTCCAGGCAAGAATACTGGAGTGGGTTGTCATCTCCTTCTCCAGGGGATCTTCCCGACCCAGGGATCGAACCCAGGTCTCCCGCATTGGAGGCAGACGCTTTAACCTCTGAGCCACCAGGGAAGCCCCTAACTGAAAATATTTAACAGTTAGAAATATATCTGCTGACAAACATGGGGAAATCACATGAAAGAAAAATCCACAAACATAGAAAGTTACCTGGTAAACAAAATGTAAAAATATCCTAATTTGTTCAAAGGAATCAAGTAAACCTAACTGAAAACACTAGTGCCATTTTATTTTCCTTAATACGTTAAAAATATATTTAATATATTTAATAATACATGATGAAATCAAAATTGCAACAACCAAGAAAAGATATGTATTCACAGCTCTAACAATGTAGTATTAGAATGCTTATGAAAAACTAAAAACTCACACATTTTGACCCCAGTTCAGTTCAGTTCAGTGCAGTCGCTCAGTCGTGTCCGACTCTTTGCGACCCCATGAATCGCAGCATGCCAGGCCTCCCTGTCTATCACCAACTCCCGGAGTTCACTCAGACTCATGTCCATCAAGTCCATGATGCCATCCAGCCATCTCATCCTCGGTCGTCCCCTTCTCCTCCTGCCCCCAACCCCTTCCAGCATCAGAGGCTTTTCCAGTGAGTCAACTCTTCTCATGAGGTGGCCAAAGGACTGGAGTTTCAGCTTCAGATTCAGCTTTAGCTGATCCCATCCCTCCTTAATTTCAACAGCGACTATGAGAGGTTTTCTTATGCAAAACTAGAAGCAGACTGGAAACTCTGTGTAAATGATCCTTGAAATGTTCCATGAAACTTCTGAAGGAAGTCAATGTACCTAACACTAAAGGAATGGTTAATAAGATTATGGTTATTCTCTCAATGGAATATCAAGCTGTTATAATTTATGAAGTTTGAAAAATAGCATATAGATATGATATATTATCAAGTGAAACTCAGGTTATAATTATAAACACATTGGTATTTAAAGCTACATGAAAAGTATAGGCATATGTACAATGATTAAAGGAAACTTTCAAACTGACAATAATTTTTTTAGTATGGTTGAATGATGGAATAATTTCCACATTGAATTATTTTAAAATATCTTTTAAAAACAAAATAATACTTAGAGCCAAGAATAAAGTCTGGGTCATAAATGTATACACACACACATACTTGACACTAAAGCAAATCATAGATGATTTGGTATAGAAATATGTAAAGAAAATTGGGAAAATAATGAAGTTCTTTGAAAAATATTGAAATTTAAGGAAAAGCAAACTGAGTGACTTCACTTTCCCTTTTCACTTTCATGCAGTGGAGAAGGAAGTGGCAACCCACTCCAGTGTTCTTGCCTGGAGAATCCCAGGGACGGGGGAACCTGGTAGGCTGCCGTCTATGGGGTTGCACAGAGTTGGACACGACTGAAGTGACTTAGCAGCAGCAGCAAAGGACAAGAACTCACATTAGCCAAATTAGAATGACAAAACAGGCTAAAAAGACAGTTGGCTGTATCTCCTACAAAGTGAAAAATGCTTACTTCTTCAAGAGGGATGGCTTTGTACTTACTAGGCAACTTCTCACACCTAATTATTCTTGAATACAAATAACAATCATTCACTACTATGAAGTAACCAAAAGCATTCCACCTCCAAGAACGGGTACTAAATGGTGAGTTTGTTTGCAAGTTAGAAGTAGCAAACCTGAGTCAAAGCTGTCAGCCTTGGATTGGCTTAAAGGAGGCTCTGCAGGATGAAACTCTTTACAGAAGCTGTCTGCTCTGATCCCGTCTTTAGAGCATGCAGAGTTCCTCCAGCAGGTGGGGAGATAGGCTGGGTGACACAATGAGACTGAAAGTAGCCAGCACTTGTCCTCGACGCAGACAAATGCAGGAGAGCGCCTCCCCTCTTCTTGAGGCTGACTGTGTATGTCTAACTGCCTATGGTCTCCTGGCTGCCCTCTAACACACATCAACTTCTCCAAGGAACGCTCTACTCCCAGTCTCTATCCCGTCATTCCTATTCTAAAGCTCAAGAATCTCACTTTCTTAGTCAAAACTAACGAAATGACAAAGAAGTCTCTTGTACACAAATCAGAGAATATAGCAGAGGTGTGTGAATCAAGGCTGAAGATGCAGGATGTATTTTTTTACTGACTCCAGTACTGTGCTTTCCCAGAAAATCTTCAGTAAAGTATTTCACTATACTGACTTACATTCTAGACCGAACATGGAGTCTTGAGCATATCTACAATGCCTATTCACTTATTCAATAACATTTTACTGAACACCTACCAATCTGGCAGAGGAAACAGAGAAGAATGTGATTTCCTCAAGGTATTTAACATTTAACAATAAAATTTAAAAAGCATTTGAATAATGTGAATATACTTAACAATATTTTGGTATGGATTAATACTGGTATAGATACAAAGTTATATCACCAGTAAGATGGAATCTTGGCTATGCATAAAGGGTTAGGGTAGACAGGTGCTAGAGAATAAGTATACGTGGAATTAGAGTGATATTTCTTGAGGTCATGAAAATTATCTAACGGAAAGATGTTAAGATATTACTAACAGGTGTCGGAATTAGAAGAGGATTGTATGAAATATCATAAGAGATACTTTAGAACTAGGATTCATAGAACATTCGCTGATAAAATCGGAGTTCCCTGAAGCAAAATTGTTCCTTTACCTGAGATGGCTCAAGAATGCCATCATCAAAAATCTACAAACAATAAACATTGGAGAGAGTGTGGAGCAAAGGGAACCCTCTTGCATAGCTGGTAGGAATGTAAATTTGTGCAGACACTATGAAGAATAGTACGGGATTTCCTTAAAAAACTAAAAGAGAACTACCATATGACCCAGTAAGCTCACTACCGGGTATATACCCAGAGAAAACCATAATTCCAAAAGATACATGCACCTAATGTTCATTTTTTGCAACACTATTTACAATAGCTAGGACATGGAAGCAACCTACATGTCTATTATTGGAGGAACAGATAAAAAAAATATATATGGTACATACATACAATAGACTATTACTCACCCATAATCTGTCATTTGCAGAGACCTGGATGAACCAAGAGACTGTTGTCCAGAGTGAAATAGGTAAGAAAGAGAAAAACAAATATCATATATTAACACCTTTATGTGGAATCTAGATAGATGGAGAAGCAGTGGAAACAGTGTCAGACTTTATTTTGGGGGCTCCAAAATCACTGCAGATGGTGATTGCAGCCATGAAATTAAAAGACACTTAGTCCTTGGAAGAAAAGTTATGACCAACCTAGACAGCATATTGAAAAGCAGAAACATTACTTTGCCGACTAAGGTCTGTCTAGTCAAGGCTATGGTTTTTCCAGTAGTCATGTATGGATGTGAGAGTTGGACTGTGAAGAAGGCTGAGTGCCAAAGAATTGATGCTTTTGAACGGTGGTGTTGGAGAAGACTCTTGAGATCCCTTGGACTGCAAGGAGATCCAACCAGTCCATTTTGAAGGAGATCAGCCCTGGGATTTCTTTGGAAGGAATAATACGAAAGCTGAAACTCCAGTACTTTGGCCACTTCACGCGAAGAGTTGACTCATTGGAAAAGACTCTGATGCTGGGAGGGATTGGGGGCAGGAGGAGAAGGGGACGACCGAGGATGAGATGGCTGGATGGCATCACTGACTCGATGGATGCAAGCCTGAGTGAACTCTGGGAGTTGGTGATGGACAGGGAGGCTTGGCGTGCTGCGATTCATGGGGTCTCATGACTGAGTGACTGAACTGAACTGAACTGAGAATAATGGTAAAGATGAGCTTATTTGCAAGCCAGATATAGAGACACAGGTGTAGAGAACCAATAAATGGATACCAAGGGGAAAAGATAGGGAGGTGGGGTGAATTGGGAGATTGATATTGACCTATATACATTACTATGTATATTCACTACTACTGGAAAGCACAGGGAACTCTTCCATGCTCTATGATGATCTAAATTGGAAGGAAATTTAAAAAAAGAGTGCATATATGTATATCTATGACTGATTTACTTTTCTGTACAATAGAGGCTGATACAACAGTGTATAGCAACTATACTCCAGTATTTTAAAAAGAAAAGAAAAAGAAAGTCTTTATTAAAATCTAGGCATTTAGCTATAGCTAACATATTTTATGCCTTCCCACAGAAGTACACCATGATGTGAATACAAGTAATTTACTAGTCAGATTTCAAAAAACACTAGTAGGAGAGCAGGAATGTGAGATGGAGAAGAAAGAGAAGTCAGTACAGGTACATATGTACACAGGTTACCACTGTGAGTTACTGAAGTTCAATCCCACTGGGACATGTTTCCAAGTTATTCCACCCAAAATGTGATTCCCATTCATCAACTCCATCCATCACCTGGTTGTATACTACTCACGGGGGCATTAAATTGTTTGCACTCAGCCTTGACCCTTGCCCAGAGACTGAGAATATTTTTATAGCCAAAGACAGATTCACAGGTGTTTGCAGTAAGAAGCTGTCAGAGCTGTGAGTGCCAAGGAGATCTGGGTGGGAACTCAAAGCATCTGCTATGCACATTACACCAATATTTCTCAGCCGAGAGAACGCTATAGAGTTCTGGTTTAGTTTCTACAATAAACTTTAATGTTTTTAAATTTCTGTATTATCTTACTTGAACATAGCTCCAGCATAGTCTGAATCTGGCTAATAACTTAGAACTAGCTCACTTCCTTGTCATTTTATAACTCAGTGAAAGAGCATATCAAGAAACACACATTTTAAAAATATAAATAAGGAAAATGTCATGACATATTGTGTGAATGGAGGTTTCAGAGAAATTTTAGAAGAGAAAAGTTAGAGATTTTAGTCAGATGAACCAAGCTAATAGACAAGTGCTGCTAGGGGTGAATTGTGCATTCCACCTCCAATTCATTTGTTGAGCCCTAACTCTAAGTACTTCAGAATGCAACCTTATTTGGAAATAGTCAATGAAGATGGAATTAATTAAGATGAAGTCAGGGTGGATCCTAACTCAATGTAATTTTTTTAAATTAAAAAGGGGAAATTTGGATTAAAAAACAAATATACACTATGTAAAGATGAAGGAAGTGATCTAAAAACCAAGGAATGTCAGAGATTGCCACCAAGCCAGACCAGGAGGGAGGCATGGAACAGATGTTTTTCACAACTCTCAGAAGGAATCAACCTTATCAACACCTTTATCTTAGACTTCTGGCCTCTGGAACTATGGGGTAATAAATTTCTATTATTTAAACCACCCAGTTTCTGACTGTTTTGAAGGCACTAGAAAATAACACACATACCAAAGTAAAATAAAACCTATCCTCAGTAGACAACACAAAATATAATGATCATTTTGAGATTAGAATACTTAATTAACCATTGTTCATCCAATTATGATAACTTTCATTTTTATTAGCTTTATAGTTTTATTAGTATTTATTTTTGTTATTATCATATAAAATAGCTATGATTAAGGAGTTTGTAAGTTATAATTTAAATAAAATTAATATTTTAATAAAAATAACTTGATGATTATCAAGAATATTTTTAATGTACTCTAATGAAAAGAAATAGCATAGACAGTATATTAAAAAGCAGAGACAGTACTTTGCCAACAAACGTCCGTTTAGTCAAGGCTATGGTGTTTCCAGTGGTCACGTATGAATGTGAGAGTTGAACTATAAAGAAAGCTGAGCACCGAAGAATTTATGCTTTTGACCTGTGGTGTTGGAGAAGACTCTTGAGAGTCCCTTGAACAGCAAGAAGATCCAACAAGTCCATAATCTTAAAGGAAATCAGCCCTAAATATTCACTGGAAGGACTGATGTTAAAGCTGAAACTCCAATACTTTGGCCACCTGATGTGAAGAGCTGACTCATGTGAAAGACCCTGATGCTGGGAAAGATGGAAGGTGGGAGGAGAAGAGGAAGACAGAGGATGAGATGGTTGGATGGCATCACTGACTCAACAGACATGAGTTTGAATAAACTCCAGGAGCTGGTGATGGACAGGGAGGCCTGGCATGCTGCAATCCATGGGGTCACAAAGAGTCAAATACGACTGAGCAACTGAACTGAACTGAATGAAAAGAAACTTGGAGAAATCCTGCTGTAAACTATTGGCATATTTTTCTTATGAGTATGGTACGACTGATGTAATGGTCTAATTTTAAAGTTTTGTGTCAACTTGACTGGGCTAAGGGATAGCCAGAAAACTGGAAATACACTATTTCTGGATGTGCCTGTGAGGATGACTCCAGAAGAGATTAGTATTTTAATCATTAGATTTAGTAAAGAAAATTGCTTTCAACCAATGTGAGTGAACATCATCCATTTTCTTGCAGTCCTGAATAGATGAAAACGTGAAGGAGAAGAAATTAACTCTCTCTGTTTGAGCTGAGACATGAAATCCACCTTCTCCTGCCCCAGGACATCAATGCTTCTTGCTCTTGGGCTTTTAAATTCACACAGACTTATACTACTATCCCTTGATTTTCTTCCTGTTGCTCAGCTTTACTTGTTGGGGGGACTATCTTTTATTTTTGTCTCCAAGGCCTTTACTCATTAATCTAAAAATATGGGGCATCTATAGACTTCTAGACTAATGTTCTGGACATTTGAGATGAACTGAAATTGCTCACTACTCTAAGACCTGCTTCCCAGTGGTACCTGTGCTAAAAAAAAATCTGCCTGTCAGTACAGGAGACACAGGAGACATAAGTTTGATCCCTGGGTTGGGAAGATCCCTTGGAAGAGGAAATGGCAATCAACTCCATTATTCTTGCCTAGAGGATAGCATGGCCAGTGGAGCCTGGTGGGATAGAGTCTATACAATCATAAAGAGTCAAATATGATTGAGCATGCACTCATGCACACACACATATTCTAACCTTAACTCCCATTTGAAGTCCAGTTTCACAAAAGCACCTGTGCTCTTAGGTAGTAACTTGGCTGGGTCATCATTCCGCGGATATTTGGTCAAACATTTATCCTTAATGTTTATATGGTGGTTTTCTGGATGAGATTAACATTTAAATTGATGGACTTTGAGTAAAACAAGATTATTCTCCATAGTATGGAGATTGGATTGGCTCATCCAATCATTTGAAGGCCTTATTCCAAAGATAAAGTATAAAGATGACAAAGTAGAAGGGCACGCACTCATCTTCTCCTGAGAGAACTCCAAAACTGCAACTAACCACTGAACAAGCATCAACAGGAAACTGTTGGATCCCACCAAAAAATATACTCCACATCCAAGGGCAAGTGAGAAGCCCCAGCAAGATGATAGGAGGGGCAAAATTGTTTAGATCTGATAGACAGAGTGATTAGATCTGATAGAGTACATGAAGAACTACTGATGGAGGTTCATAACATTGTACAGGAGACAGGGATCAAAACCATCCCCAAAAAGAAGAAATGCAAAAGGGCAAACTGGTTGTCTGAGGAGGCCTTACAAATATCTGGCAAAATAAGAGAAGTAGAAGGCAAAAGAGAAAAGGAAGGATATATCTATCTGAATGCAGAGTTCCAAAGAATACCAAGGAGAAATAAGAAAGTGATCAATGCAAAGAAATAGAGGAAAACATTTGAATAGGAAAGACTAGAGATCTCATCAAGAAAATTAGAGATACTAAGGGAACATTGTGCAAATAGGGCAAAATAAAGCAGAGAAATGGTAGGGACCTAACAGAAGCAGAAGACATTAAGAAGAGGTGGCAAGAATACACAGAAGAGCTGTACAAAAATGATCTTCATGACCCAAACAACCATGATGGCTGTGATCACTGACCTAGAGCCAGACATCCTGGAGTGTGAAGTCAAGTGAGCCTTAGGAATCATTATTATAACTAAAGCTACTGAAGGTGATGGAATTCCAGGTAAGCTATTCCAAATCCTAAAAGATGATACTATGAAAGTGCTGCACTCAATATTCCAGCAAATTTGGAAACTCAGAAATGGCAACAGGACTGGTAAGGGCAGTTTCATTCCAATCCCAAAGAAAGGCAATGCCAAAGAATGCTCAAACTACCACACAATTGCACTCATCTCACATGGTAGCAGAGTAATGCTCAAAATTCTCCAAGAAAGGCTTCAACAGTACATGAACCGAGAACTTTCAGATGTTCAAGCCGGATTTAGAAAACTCACAGGAACCACAGATCAAATTGCCAAGACCATTGGATCATAGAGAAAGAAAGAGAATTCCAGAAGAATATCTACTTCTGCTTCATTGACTACGCTAAAGCCTTTGGCTGTGTGGATCACAACAAACTGGAAAATTCTTCAAGAGATGGGAATAGCAGATCATTTGACCTGCCTCCTGATAAATCTGTATGTAGGTCAAGATCAACAGTTAAAACTGGACATGGAACAATGGACTGATCTCAAATTGGAAAAAGAGTACATGAAGACTATATATTGTCACCCTGCTTTTTAACTCTATGCAGAGTACAACATGCAAAATACTGAGCTGGATGAAGCACCAGCTGAAATCAAGATTTCCAGGAGAAATATCAACAACCTCAGATATGCAGATGACACCACCCTTATGGCAGAAAAATGAAGAGAGATTAAAGAGCCTGTTGAAGAAAGTAAAAGAGGAGAGTGAAAAAGTTGGCTTAATGTTCAACATTCAGAAAATGAAGACCACCTTACCTGCCTCTTGAGAAATCTGTATGCAGGTCAGGAAGTAACAGTTAGAACTGGACATGGAACAACAGACTGGTTTCAAATAGGAAAAGGAGTATGTCAAGGCTGTATATTGTCACCTTGCTTATTTGACTTCTATGCAGAGTACATCATGAGAAACGCTGGACTGGAAGAAACACAAGCTGGAATCAAAATTGCCAGGAGAAATATCAATAACCTCAGATATGCAGATGACACCACCCTTATGGCAGAAAGTGAAGAGGAGCTAAAAAGCCTCTTGATGAAAGTGGAAGAGGAGAGTGAAAAAGTTGGCTTAAAGCTCAACATTCAGAAAATGAAGATCATGGCATCCGGTCCCATCACTTCATGGCAAATAGATGGGGAAGCAGTGGAAACAGTGTCAGACTTTATTTTGGGGGGCTCCAAAATCACTGCAGATGGTGACTGCAGCCATGAAATTAAAATATGCTTACTCCTTGGAAGAAAAGTTATGACTAACCTAGATAGTATATCAAAAGCAGAGACATTACTTTGCCGACTAAGGCCCATCTAGTCAAGGCTATTGTTTTTCCAGTGGTCATGTATGGATGTGAGAGTTGGACTGTGAAGAAGTCTGAGTGCTTAAGAATTGATGCTTTTGAACTGTGGTGTTGGAGAAGACTATTGAGAGTCCCTTGGACTGCAAGGAGATCCAACCAGTCCATTCTGAAGGAGATCAACCCTGGGTGTTCTTTGGAAGAAATGATGCTGAAGCTGAAGCTCCAGTCCTTTGGCCACCTCATGCAAAGAGTTGACTCACTGGAAAAGACTCTGATGCTGGGCGGCATTGGGGGCAGGAGGAGAAGGGGGCGACCGAGGATGAGATGGCTGAATGGCATCACCAACTCGATGGATGTGAGTCTGAATGAACTCTGAGAGATGGTAATGAACAGGGAGGCCTGGCGTGCTGTGATTCATGGGGTCACAAAGAGTTGGACACGACTGAGCGACTGAACTGAACTGAACTGAACAAGGAGATCCAACCAATCCATCCTAAAGGCAATCAGTCCTGAATATTCATTGGAAGGACTGATGATGAAGCAGAAATTCCAATACTCTGGCCCCCTGATGTGAAGAACTGACTCCTTAGAAAAGACCCTGATGCTGGGAAAGATTGAAGGCTGGAGGAGGAGGGGATGACAGAGGAGGAGATGGTTGGAGCGTGACCGACTCAATGGACATGAATCTGGGCAAGTCCCGGGAGTTGGTGATGGACAGGGAAGCCTTATGTGCTACAGTCCATGGGGTTGCAAAGAGTTGGACACAATTGAGCAAGAGTTGAACTGAACTGAACAGAACAAAGACTGAACTATCTGGAAAAATGAGAAATTTTTCCAGTAGAGGGCCCTCAGACTTGAACTGCAAACTTCCCTTCTCCCTCTATCTCCAGACTTCCAACCTACCTTGCTGATTTGGGGCTTACTAGGTTTCATAATTGCATGACATAATTACTTAAAATCAATAAATCAATCTCTCTCACCATTTCACCACCTCTGCCTCTCTATATAAATCATCTTGGTTATCTTTCTCTGAAGAATCCGGACAAATTTTAAGTACTTGGCTTTAAATAAATTACCTGGACTAATATGGGGTAGAAATGGTTTCATTAGTCCACTTTGAGTCAAGTAGCCATCATTGAGCCAATCGACGGTAAGGAAAGACTGGAATATGCAAAGTATGGCAAGTTCCAGTATGATTATTTGATCATACAGTTAATGCAAGAAAGAAAAAAAAATCATTTTACAGAAGAATAAAAGTATGGAGAGCCATATGAAGAACATCTCACACATATATTTGCTGAATCAGCTACCAAAATAGCATAATTTAAGGTAAAATACATGCAAAACAAATGTCCAAGTGTGTTTTGTTACAAAGAAAAAATATAAAATAGTTCACTTCATTCTGTCTGGCAAAAAGTATCATGTGATTAAGCTTAATTAAACTGGTGAATTTCAAATTATGCTGTTGACTGATCTCATTTATCTGCTATTTTTCTAAAAATGACATCTGTAAAGTATCTTAAAAGGGCTTTGGACCTAACTTGTTTTCACTATTGAATGCAATCTATACTTCACATTTTACATTGACATTTTACAGATTATTATGTAAAATATATAGTTCATCTGATTTCTTCATTGAATATAATCTAAAGAAAATATGTATGGAAATCACCTTAAAATCAAATAAACATTGAAATATGTTAAAGTCCTACATGCCATAATATTTATGGCTGCATAATTAAGGTTTATAATGTGTACTAAGTACTTACAGCCTGGAAACATAGTCAAAAGAATGTCCAAATATGAGAGAGACTCATGTTTTCCCCCATTATTCTAGTGCAAGCACTTTGGCGTAGAGTTTGTTGCACAGGGATTGGGTATATGAGTTTGCATTCAATGCTGATCAAAGGACAGATTAAATTGGAGGGCTGAAAACTGCTAATTTCTAATATATAATATTTCTTACTAATAGCACTCAACAGGAGAGCAGAAGTCTTTCATTTCTCACTGTTTCTCTTAGTAAGGGGCTCCCTCTTCTTTCATTTAGTCCCTAATATAAGATATCACTACAGGGACAGAAATTTACCAGGAGATCTGTTTTATAAAGAATACAATCATTGTCCCATAAGTGACGTCCTATCCGTAAAGAATTGGGAAGGAGTTAGCTGGCCTTGAAAGATAGATGTCATGCCTTCTGTTGCTAATTCTGCCATCCATTAATTGTCACTGAGGAAATGTGAATTCTCTGGGCATTATTTTCTTCAACTGGATACTGTGGGAAATAGAAGAAAACTTCTATCCTTTGATTATATGAAATACATTTCGACTCTACTACATGTAGCTGTCTTAAGGAAAATATTAGCAAATGTGGCAGTAGATGTTTTCATTGTTCACAGAACCATTGCTACTTTTCCAAGCACATTTCATGTCTTTTTGCTCTGTCAACAAAACTTTATTTGGGAACTGAAACTGAGCCTTAATGCATCCATTTCAAAAATCTGCAGATACTTTGGAATTTCTGTGCATAATGTGATATTTTTTAGAAAAATTTAGCTGTGTGTGTAATATCAAACTTGCAGACTGAATATTTTAATGTTATATTTTTGGTCACTGAATCAAAATCTTTCTCAAGTGAATATATAATCACTATAACATATCCCTGGAAGTTATTTCAAATGTATGACTTTAAGTTGCTTTCAAAATAGTCTGAATATTTTTAAACTCGCAGTGAACACTCCCCACTTCATGAGATGCAACCCTACACCAACATCCAGGCTTGCATTTTGTTCTCTCATATGTGCTATTTTTCACAGATCACTTTGTCTTGTTTCCATTCTTTTCGCTTTAGTAGCCAGTTTAATTAACTAATTATTGTCAGTTCAGATGTTGAGAACTACAGGATATATTGTCATAATATTGTTGCTGCACCTCAGCCGTTACTCCCAGGGCCCACAACAAATGACCCTTCAAGTCACACTGCAGAGTAAGAGGAGAGTACTGCTTCCAGAAACATTCAGTCTCCATATTGATTGAGACCCCAGGGACACGGCATAATTGTTATGACAACAGAACATGAGTTGGGTTATTTGTTCGTTGATTTGTTTTAAATGCATTTGTTCATCAGTTCTTTAGTTCATTTGCCTTTGTGTTATGGGCTTCTATTTTTTATTGTGCTTGGAAGTAATGAAGAGGAGAGGCAGGTCTCATTTTTAATAAAATAATTTTTTTAAGCAGTCACTGTAGAATGTAGGTCTTCTCATTAAAATTATATTTTTGTTAAGTGTTTAATATATTAAGAGGATCAAATGTTATTTTGCTTCTTTATAAACAGCATTGCAATATAACTATCACATGCTTGCTTATATCTATTTTGCTTGTTCCTTCTGATTTTTCTACTACTCTTTTAATTTTTTTTTTTAACTTCTTTGCCTGGATCCTCTCCTACTTTGTTGCTGTCACTTATTGTGTGATTTGTTCCGTTTAGCTATCTAACTGTTATTTGTCAGTTATGTCATAGCTAACATGAGATTCAGAACTTAGTAAGAGTTCTTCTCTCAGACAATTTGGGATAACAGAGACGGCTTCCATGATGTTTAGAATGCAAGAGAGAGCTCTTAAACATGCTTAGTTTTGAATAAAAAAATAATATATGGTCAGGTATGGGGCATTTGGTATCCTGGAAACATACAATGGAACGGAGTTTGAGTGTAAGAAATTTGCTTTTATCAACATCTGTGGAAACAATAAGATGGGATCAGAACTAAGAGGAGTAACTCATCTATGAGAGAGGTCCAACAAAACCTCACCCAAAATGATGGAAAGCTCTGAAGGGAATATTGCCCTTCAGAGTGTTCTGCATCTGTTTGAAGTGCCCAGATATTTATACTCCATCTCACTCATCAGCCAGACCCATACCACCCCAGGCAGAACATAGCCTTGTCCAATGCAGTTCTCTGAAGCTGAGACAAACCCTAAAGGAGCTGTTATCTAGAGACTTCCTGATCACACTATTCCCACAGATCAAAACAAACACTTCCTTAAACAGGGACTGGGATGGAGCTCCACTGTGTCCATAACGTCAGAGAAGACTAATCTGGAGCATCATAGACAGATGTTACCATGACATATTCTCTGGCTTAGGTCCAGGATAGTGTTCAGAGTCTCATGAAGAAAGAAGCTGTGAAACAAAGTGAAAATTAGCTTTGAAGACCTAAAATAAATTGTAATGTCTCCAAGGTCAGAATATTGCGGTAGACTCAAGTATTTATAGAAAAAAAAAAACAACACTGAACTTTAATTTTAATAGAAATAGCACATTAAAAAGACTACATTAATTACATTGGCAGGAAGTATTTATCCATTCAGTAAGAATCTGTGCTGGGAGCCAGCATGAAGAACTCTGCCCATGGCAAAGGTCCTGAGGAAGGAGGCTCGGCATATGCAAAGGCAGGATTGAGCCTCAGGAGACCCCCGTTCCTGAGCATCTACCCCCAAAAACCAGAGTCTGCCTGCTTTACTGTGTTATGCTTTTCACCTACTCTTTTGACATTAACACGGGGCTGTCCTCCACACACACCTTTTTCTGGAAAAAGTTAATTGGAGCTTTTAGATAATAAATCTCCTGGGCATAATAAGAGTGTTTCAATCCAAAAACCCCTCTGATGGCTTTCTAGCCTGCCTACTGGACTCTTACAGTTGTGCATGTGATTGTTTGTAGCCTCCTGACCACACGGAAGCTTAAAACATCCTAGGAATGTAGGAGCTTCTGAGGAATCAAAACCATTAGAATAGGACTGATTAAAGGTTTCATTTGTTGATCCAATACTTGCTGACAAATTTTCATATCTTTTATTCGTAGATATAGTTGGCATGTAGAAAAAACAGGTGGTAGACCTTGTATTAGCAACATTAGATCTTTGAGTTAAGTACTTTCTTTGTTATAACCCACTGCACCTTTGTTCTACAGGAATGTAACTTTATTTAGTACTTTGAGGGTGATGCAGATTAAAGAAAAAAACACTTCAAGGGAAAAAGAGTTTTCTGGTTGACAGACATTTATCTAGGAAAAGAGCCATAAAAATGTTAACAGGCACCCTGGCCAGAAGATGATGTAAAACCATCTGGGACCTTTTGTATATGCAGAGGTATGCAAGAGGAAAGCCTGGTCTCAATAAGGGTCAGGACTGCTGCCCCTGTGTAACTCTGCATATTCCATTATTTCTTTATGTACAACTTGGGGTATATAAACTGCTTTTGAAAATAAAGTTGTGGGTCTGGCACCATGCTTGGCTCCTCCATGTCATTCTTTTCTCCCTTTTCTGTCTGAATTCCCATCTGGATCGTGGAGGCTCACCATGTCTACTTATTTGGCCTGGCTTCTAAGACCCACGCAAGAGGGAGCCCAAGGCGGGGCACCCTCCACTGTTCAAGCGAGCACTGGTGGCCTACGTTGACAGTGCCAAGTTCCTTGTCTTGGAACTTTATTGGTTTTCCATGTAAACCAAGTTATTCAGCACTTTTTCTCCATTTATTTTCCTACTCCCTCCATATCTTTAATTAAGCAATTAATTCCTCAGACACTGACTCCATCTCCACTTCAAATACTCTGGATCCACTAGAGCTGGACCTCAGCAAATATGTGCATGTGTATTTTAGGTTCAAGGTGATGTTGATGATGGAGGAGGTGGAAAACACAGAATAAGTTTCCATCTCAGATATAATTATCAAAATTCCAGAAGCTTTCACTTAAAGGCTTATTTTTTATCATATTAGGATGGAGAAGTATGCCAAACTCTTTTAACTCACTCAAGAATCCATATTTCTTATTAACTTGAGTCAGTTACATTAAACCAATAGCTAGGGAGGGAAAGGATGGTAAGTGGGATGTTTCTAAAACCAGGTTTAGAAGCAGTGCTGATCATTTTCCTCACATTCATGAACTGTAACTCAACTATAGCTTGCATTGAAGTGCAAACGAAACCTAGCAGGACTCCAAGAGTAAGAGGAAAGTTGGACATTGGTGAACATTCATAACCTCTGCAACAAGTCCTGAGATGAATGAGAATATAGAGAAGAGCTCAAATGAGAAATACTCTTGGTAAGGTAATTTAAATTGACTTAGAATTCAATGCAAGTTGAAGGGTGATTGTCACTCATGCCACTTAAGAAAGTTTAGAAGATGGAAGAACTACCAGATAAGAACAATGGGTTTTTGCTCTTTTAGCTTAGGAATAATTTAAAAGCTAAGCAAAAGAAATCCTCAGAAATCAATATTTTTTTAATTTTTTTCATTCAAAGTACACAATACACCAATATGTATTAAGAGCTTGGGATATTTATGCTTACTAAATTATAAATTCTTATAATACTTAGATATGTAAGTGTGCATATGATAACAATCTTCTATGCTGCTTCAACAATTATTGAGGTGTAGGATGATGGATTCATAGAATGCAATGGCAACCCACTCCAATACTATTGCCTGGAAAATCCCATGGGCAGAGGAGCCTGGTAGGCTGCAGTTCATGGGGGTTGTGAAGTGTCAGACACGACTGAGCAACTTCACTTTCACTTTTCACTTTCATGCATTGGAGAAGGAAATGGCAACCCACTCCAGTGTTCTTGCCTGGAGAATCCCAGGGACGGGGGAGCCTGGTGGCTGCCATCTATGGTGTTGCACAGAGTCGGACATGACTGAAGCGACTTAGCAGCAGTAGCAGTAGGATGGACGATTATAATAATTAATTTATTTGCAGCAAAAGTGATTATTTCCAGAATATTATGTCATAAAAGTATTAAAATATTTTGATACACTGTTGTAATTCAGTGGCACTTATATTTCTGATTAGGTGAAGAGGAGGAGGAAGGAAAATATCTAAATTATTCATTTTTGTAGATAATTTTAATATACAATCCTTTAGAAAATGTGAGCCCAAGATATAGCCCTATGTTGTACACCTGACACTAACATAATGTCAGTAACACAACTAACAAATATAGTGTGTTAACTATACTTCAATTTCAAAGAAGAATATAACTGAGGAAGAAAGTGGCAGGTATATAGAAATCAACCTCCCCAAATTTCCTGCCTAAAACATATGAAATAACCTCACAGCTAAAAAATTCTATGAGGAACCATCTCATCAACAGTACTTAAAGAGCTACAATTGAAAATATAGCAATGACTAAGAAAAAAAATAATAAAACAGTCTACAGTTCTACATGCTTCCACCACATCCTGACTACACAGCTGTGCTTTGTGGTGAACAAAGTCACACCAAAGAAAAATATGTATGGGAAACAGAGTAGATGTCAGTCAAAGGGACTGAGGGAGAAATGCATAAATATCAGGACATGCTGAATCTATCATAAATCTGGAAATACAAATAAGTAACTGAACAGACAAGGTGAAGGAGTTTCAAATTAGAGAAAATATAATGGGTCAGACATGACACCAGACATGGAACAATGGACTGGTTCAAAACTGGGAAAGGAGTACGTCAAGGCTGTCTATTGTCACCCTGCTTATTTAACCTATATGCAGAGTAAATCATGCAAAATCCCGGGCTGGAGGAATCACAAGGGGAAATGAAGTTTGCCAAGAGAGTAGTATCAACAACCTCAGATATGCAGATGGCACCACTCTAAAGGCTAAAGTGAAGAGGAACTAATGAGCCTCTTGATGAAGGTGAAAGAGGAGAGTGGAAAAGCGGCTTGAAACTCAACATTCAAAACACTCAGATCATGGTATCCAGTTCTATCACTTCATGGCAAATAGATAAGGAAAAAATGGAAACAGTGGTTGATATTATTTTCTGGCGCTCCAAAATCACTTCAGATGATGAATGCAGCCATGAAATTAAAAGAAGTTTTCTCCTTGGAAGGAAAGCTTTGACAAACCTAGACAGCATATTAAAAGCAGAGAGAAACATCACTCTTCAGACAAAGTTCCATATAGTGAAAGCTATGGGGTTTTTTTTCCAGTTTTTCCCATATACAGATGAGAGTAGGAACATAAAAAGGCTGACCAACAAAGAATTGATGCTGTTGAATTGTGGTGCTAGAGAAGACTCTTGAGAGTTCCCTAAACAGCAAGAAAATCAAACCAGTGAATCCTATAGGAAATCAGTCCTGAATATTCATTGGAAGGACTGATGCTGAAGCTGAAGCTTTGGCCACCTTATGAGAAGACCTGACTGACTAGAAAAAGCCCCTGATGCTGGGAAAGATTGAAGGCAGTAGGAGAAGGGGCAACAGAAGATTAGATGGCTGGATAGCATCAGCAGCTCAATGGACATGAATTTGAGCAAGCTTTGGGAGTTAGTGATGGAAAGGGAAGCCTGGCGTGCTACAGCCCATGGGGTCGCAAAGAGTCACTAAGCACATGGCTTAGTGACTGAAAAGCAACTATTTTCAAAGTCAAAATTTTAAAGGAGGAAAATACAAAAGTGGGAATTTGATTGTTGCTTTTAATAGATGTTAGCAAAATGAAATTGCTATTTCTCCTTTCATGCATGCCCATAAGCTAATAATGAACTGTGGGTGTGTAGTAACAAAGCAAGGCTATATTAGTTTGGAAACATCATCATTAGAGTGAAAAAAGGAGTTTTATACTCCTTGCATGTTCATGTTGAGGATAAGTCTGGGGTCAGAATTTTAGAAAACACACTTACTTTACTAAAATACTTTACATATGTTACTTAGCACTTTCATACTAGCACTGATTCCAACTGGCTCATTTTAGTTGGTCTGTGGTCTGATGATAATAGTATGTCTCATCCGAGTGCTGCCTTTCATTTTGTTTTTCTGGTTTGGAAGTTTCCACTTCAAAATATCAAATGTCTCTCTCTCTCTCTTTCTCGCTGCATGAAGTTTTCAATTACCAGGGCTGAAATACCGCCCCACCCCCATGGATGCATCAGTGAGGCGGCTGCATCTCTTAGAGACCTTTTCTTTATTCTATTGTGTATACCATCTCCTTATCTGCACCGAAAGCCTTTGCTTCTTCTTCATTTCCTTCAGCACGTGCTCTTCACCCGTACAAAGAGTGCTCTGCAGAGTCAAAGGCAACTGTGCAGAGGGGAAGGTTGCTGGAGCCTCTCAGAACATCATGATCATCCCTCCCTCCTTTGAGAAGCTGATTTTATATTGGGGGAAAAAATCAAAGATGCAGATTTCACAGCATCACATTCACACAACCTGAAACTTACACATGCAATCTAGCAATGGGCAATTAATGTGTGGTTTTCACTAGTACATAAAAGACTAAGTTTTTATCAGTGGTTTCACCTTGTATTGGGGGTACATTTTTTTTTATTTTCTTATCCTTCAAGTGAAATGAGGTGAAATATGGAATGGCTACTGAAATACTAAAATTTCAAATATTTGTAACTAAAGGTGATACGGGTTTCTGTTGTGTTTCACAATATTGAACCTAGATAAGCTTGACGTATTTGCAAACCACATTTCTGTAGAGTAAAATGACTTAAAAATGCAGATCAGACATTACATTTCCTTGGTGCGATAAACCACATGAAGATTTGTGCAAGTCAGATTTAACACGGATCCTCTAATTAGAATAAGATGTTAACTATCCAGTAGTTTAAATAGGACACTTCTGAAAGCCATCACTGTTGGCTGTAAAGATGACAGTCATTTGTCCTTGCACACAAAACAAAAGGCCAAATATAAGATAAAAGAATTAAATAAGACAGACCAAAGGACCCATGAACTGAAATGTATTTCCATGAACTGAAATATATTTACTGGATTAAGTACTGAGCTTCTTTACTTTAAGTAATCTATTTCATATTTGTTAATCCTCTGGCTTAATTCTGAATAAGTAAATTTGTCAGGCAATTATATAAAGTTGGTTTAATTTTCTGCTTACTAAAAGAACTTATCATTATGTTTCTCCCACATCTGAATTTCTAGAACTAATTCTTTGCTCTTCTTATTTCTTGATAACATACTGAAATGTTTTATGATTGCCTATAAATAACTATTTCCAAAGATACAAATATATACATCTAAGGTTTTAAATGAAATAATTTACTTTCATTTTAATTTTCTTTCATTTGACAGACAAGAAATATTTGTTTATGAAGGATAACAATCAATATTTTTTATTTCTAAAAGTAGTTCCGAAGTTTAAAACTCAAAATATTATTTTATTTGAAACATTTGACTAGTCCTACCCTTAACACTTATTCTGCCCATAAGTTAGCAAGACTTACATGATTTCACATGAAGAACTCCTGCAAAACGGCACAGCCCTGACTGCAGAGGTCTCCAGATTTCTTTCTTCTCTTTCAGTTGTTTCTCCTCTGCTCTTCCTGACATGCCATGATTGATGTGTTTTTCATTCTCATTTATAAAATGAATGCTTTGCTTGGCTGGACAGGTGTTTTTTGTTTTTTTTTTTTTCAGGTGATTGAAACAGAATTCATTTTTGTGCAATCATTGTCCCTTAACACATAAAAACAAGTATTTTTGAGTATAAGAAATGAATCGTTAAAGTTAACATGTTTGGTTGGAGCAAAATTCTAGTATTTCATAAGCACTAAAGATGAGTGACGTAAGTTTCTATATGTTTACTTTAGGGTCATTTTAGCAAATGTTTTTGTGAAATACAAATGTTCCTGGTAATTTTTGATGATTGCTAGTTGGAGGTAAAGACTACAGCTAAAATTACATTTTGACTTTGAAATTAGAGAAAAGAAAAACAGCTAATTTTCTTAACAAAACTTTCCAGTAAATTGTTGATAATTTAAAAGGAAAGGAAATGCTGCCATAGTTTCTATTTAAGAAAACTGATACTCTTGAAATTGACAGCAAATATAATATTAAGGATAAAAGAAGGCAATGGCAACCCATTCCAGTATTCCTGCCTGACAAATCCCATGAACAGAGGAGGCTGGTAGGCTGCAGTTCATGGGGGTTGTGAAGTGTCAGACACGACTGAGCAACTTCACTTTCACTTTTCACTTTCACGCACTGGAGAAGGAAATGGCAACCCACTCCAGTGTTCTTGCCTGACAAATCCCATGAACAGAGGAGGCTGGTAGGCTGCAGTTCATGGGGTCACACAAAGTTGGACATGACTGAGTGACTTCACTTTCACTTTTCACTTTCATGCATTGGAGAAGGAAATGGCAACCCACTCCAGTGTTCTTGCCTGGAGAATCCGAAGGATGGCGGAGCCTGGTGAGCTGTAATCTATGGGGTCGCACATAGCTGGACATGAATGAAGTGTCTTAGCAGCAGCAGCAGCATAATATTAAGGATTAGAGAAAACTACAATGGAAGGTGCCTTTCCAAAAGATTTTAAAAATTTACGGTCCTGTATTTCTAAAAGCATTTCTAATGTTGTCCTAAAAATCCAAACAGAAAACTTTTAAATGATATTTGCATGCAAATAGAAAAATAGGTCAAATAAAAATCAATACATTAATATAAAGGAAGAGTATTCAAAGATTAATATCAGAGAAAGTAAAATAACTTAGTAGATAGGAAAATAGAGATACCACAAAATAATGTGAAATAATTGCCAAGAATACTTTACTATGATTTCACTGGTTTGAAAAGGAGTGTGTGGAGAAAAATACTAAAAGTATACATTACAGAACACAGCATTAATTTTTTTCTCTCATTAATAGAATTACAAGCAATTAAAAATGTATTTTCCTATTTTCACTTGCCTAACTTTTAAAATAATCTAATTTGTAGTGAAAATTATTTTTGAATCAGAAAAATACAATTAAACAAGCATAATAAAGTTATTACATTGGAAATTTCTATATTCTCTACAGAATACAGTTCCTTTATCAGTCACTAAGGCCATAGAGGCAAAAGCACCCACAACTGGTTGTTACTGTTGTTTTACAAAACAAGTAAATTTCTTAATTTCAACTACAGAAGAACAAATTTTAAAAGAAGACTTCTAATGTGATCCTATATTTTGGACAGTTGCACAGCATAACCTTGAACGTGGTCCCCTGGAGAAGGGAACGGCAAGCCACTTCAGTATTCTTGCCTTGAGAAACCCATGAACAGTATGAAAAGGCAAAATGATAGGATACCAAAATAGGAACTCCTCAATCATTAGGTGCCCAATATGCTACTGGAGATCAGTGGAGAAATAACTCCAGAAAGAATGAAAGGATAGAGCTAAAGCAAAAACAATACCCAGCTGTGGATGTGACTCGTGATAGAAGCAAGATCTGATGCTGTGAAGAGCAACATTGCATAGGAACCTGGAATGGCAGGTCCATGAATCAAGGCAAACTGGAAGTGGTCAAACAAGAGATGGCAAGGGTGAATGTCAACATTCTAGGAATCAGCAAACTAAAATGGACTGGAATGGGTGAATTTAACTCAGATGGCCATTATATCTACTACTGCGGGCAGGAATCCCTCAGAAGAAATGGAGTAGCCATCATGGTCAACAAAAGAGTCCGAAATGCAGTACTTGGATGCAATCTCAAAAACGACAGAATGATCTCTGTTTGTCTCCAAGGCAAACCATTCAATATCACAGTTATCCAAGTCTATGCCCCAACCAGTAATGCTGAAGAAGCTGAAGTTGAATGGTTTTATGAAGACCTATAAGACCTTTTAGAACTAACACCCAAAAAGATGTCCTTTTCATTACAGGGGACTGGAATGCAAAAGTAGGAAGTCAAGAAACACCTGGAGTAACAGGCAAATTAGGCCTTGGAATGCAGAATGAAGCAGGGCAAAGACTAATAGAGTTTTGCCAAGAAAATGCACTGGTCATAGCAAACACCCTCTTCCAACAACACAAGAGAAGACTCTACACATGGACATCACCAGATGGTCAACACCAAAATCAGAGTGATTATATTCTTTGCAGCCAACGATGGAAAAGCTCTATTCAGTCAACGAAAACAAGAGCTGACTGTGGCTCAGATCATGAACTCCTTATTACCAAATTCAGACTCAAATTGAAGAAAGTAGGGAAAAACGCTGGACCATTCAGGTATGATGTAAATCAAATCCCTTATGATTATACAGTGGAAGTGAGAAATAGATTTAAGGGCTTAGATCTGATAGATAGAGTGCCTGATGAACTATGGAATGAGGTTCGTGACATTGTACAGGAGACAGGGATCAAGACCATCCCCATGGAAAAGAAATGCAAAAAAGCAAAATGGCTGTCTGGGGAGGCCTTACAAATAGCTGTGAAAAGAAGAGAGGCAAAAAGCCAAGGAGAAAAGGAAAGATATAAGCATCTGAATGCAGAATTCCAAAGAATAGCAAGAAGAGATAAGAAAGCCTTCTTCAGCGATCAATGCAAAGAAATAGAGGAAAAGAACAGAATGGGAAAGACTAGAGATCTCTTCAAGAAAATTAGAGATACCAAGGGAACATTTCATGCAAAGATGGGCTCAATAAAGGACAGAAATGGTCTGGACCTAACAGAAGCAGAAGATATTAAGAAGAGGTGACAAGAATACACGGAAGAACTATACAAAAAAGATCTTCATGACCCAGATAATCATGATGATGTGATCACTCATCTAGAGCCAGACATCTTGTAATGTGAAGTCAAGTGGGCCTTAGAAAGCATCACTACGAACAAAGCTAGTGGAGGTGATGGAATTCCAGTGGAGCTGTTTCAAATCCTGAAAGATGATGCTGTGAAAGTACTGCACTCAATATGCCAGCAAATTTGGAAAACTCAGCAGTGGCCACAGGACTGGAAAGAGTCAGTTTTCATTCCAATTCCAAAGAAAGGCAATGTCAAAGAACGCTCAAACTACCGCACAATTGCACTCGTCTCACAGGCTAGTAAAGTAATGCTCAAAATTCTCTAAGCCAGGCTTCAGCAATACGTGAACTGTGAACTCCCTGATGTTCAAGCTGGTTTTAGAAAAGGCAGAGGAACCAGAGAACAAATTGCCAACATCTGTTGGATCATAGAAATTATCAGAAAAAGAAATTAAGCAAGCAATCCCATTTACCCATTGCATCCATTTCGTCAAAAGAATAAGATACCTAGGAATAAGCCTATCTAAGGAAGCAAAAGACTTGTACTCCAAAAACTATAAGACACTGATGAAATACATTGAACAGGACATAAACAGACGGAAAGACATACAATGTTCTTGGATTGGAAGGACTGATATTATCAAAGTGACCATGCTGGCCAAGGCAATCTACAGACTCAATGAGATCCCGATCAAAATACCAATGGTATTTTCCACAAAACTAGAACAAATAATTTTTAAAAATGTATGTAAACACACAAAAGATCATGAATAGCCAAAAATAAAAAAAGAAAAAGTCTTGAGACAGAACAGAGCTGAAGGAATCATGCCCCCGGACTTCAGACTATACTACAAAGTTACCACCTCCTCATGTCAGAATGGCTATCATCAAAAAGGACAGAGATAACAAATGTTTCTGAAGATGTGGAGAAAAGGGAACCTTACTCTATTGGTGGGAATGTAAACCGGTGCAGCCACATAGGCAGTTTCTCAAAAAGTATAAATAAAACTGGCCTATAACTCAGAAAATCAACTCCTGGGTATACATCTAAATATAAGAAAAAACACTCTACTAATTAAAAATACATGCACTCCAACTTTCATAGCAGCACTATTTATAATTGCCAAGGTATGGAAAAAGCTACGTTTCTACCAACAGGTGAATGAATATAGAAGATGTAGTATATACAATGCAATATTACTCAGCGTGAAAACAAATGACATTTTGACGTTTACAACAACATGGATTAACGTGGAGTATATTATACTTAACGAAGTAAGTCTTAATAGAGAAAGAAAAATGTTGTGTGATATTAGTTATAAGCAGAATCTAAAACATAGCAAACTAGTGAATATAAAAAAAAACAGAAAAAGACTCTCATAAATAGGGAGTAAACTAGTGGGAATAAACCAGTGGGAAGAAGGAAGTGGGGAGGGGCAACATAGGAAATTAAAGAATACAAACTATTATGCTTAAATTAAGCTACAAAGATATATTGTACAACACAGGGAATATAGAATAGAATCTTTAAAACTTGTGAACCACTCTACTGTACATCTATAAATTATATAATATTATACATTAATTTTACTTCAATAACTTTTTAATTCCAAGAAAAATCCAGTACATAGATGTGAGATTTTATTTGAAGCTACTAAGTGACATTTCTGCTGAGATTTCCTTTTCATAAATAACTCTTTTCTATTTGAGCACATAAAACTTATGAAAACCTCTGCTTTGTAGCGGGAATATTACAGAAGAAATGCAGAGAGCTACACAGGAGTCAATATTTGGCTTGGGATTTTGAAATTAATCCAGAAAAAAAAAATGAGCTTGAAAGAAGGGAAAGTGGAAATGTATATACAGTGCTGAAAGACACACTGGACATCCTGGATAGTTTAAAAGATACAAAAGCAGAGAGATATCGTGCCCCATTTCCCACATAAAGCCTAAATGATGAACTCAACCCTACAAGACCTTCTTGAGTCTGGTATAGAAATGGCTGATAAGCCTGAGCTGGCATCCCAGAGGTTTCACTCATTATACCATGGTATTGAGAAAGAAAAATGTCTTGAGGAGAATGCCTTTGCCTTTTCCTGGACTGAAATGAAAGTTGTAAAGTGCCTTACAGACAACCATATCAAGTTTTTTCATAAATGAATACAGAAAGCTGTTCAAAAGTAGTTGAGAAAACTAGACTTTAATATGCCTTGAAGTTAACAAGAAACCACAGTAAGATTCCCTGGACAAAATGACAATGGAGGGCAAGATTGAAGAACATGGATCCCAGAGAGGTGCAAGTTTTGTTATATGATGACAGTAACTGTGTATGTCTCTATAACCCAAATATCATTATATTACGCCAAAGGATCTTAAGCAAATACATCCAGTAATTAAGTTAGAAACTATTTAACTGAGATTTAATTTTGTCATGAAATACTGGAACCTTTAAAATAAATATTGGCTTATTTAATGCAAAAGTAAAGAGCCTAATGTCTTATTTATCTGAGATGGTAGCCTGAATTTTTTAATATATTGCATGTGCCATGAAAAGATTTTTATACCCATGGCAAATCACAAACCATTGCTATAATATAATATTCCTTAGACACAAACCCATCTAACAACTACTGGTCTAAAGGTGGGTCTTTGAAATGAGTTTGCAAAGACATGTTTTCCTTTTAATTACAGTGCCAGAAAACTACAATATGTTTTATTTACAGAGGGTAATATCCATTAACTCTAGTCCTTTATTAGTGATGGAGGTGGAAATACTGCATATCAAAAATCACCTGGAAAGATTTTAAAGTGTCACCCACTCTGGGTGTTGGATAGCAAGTGTAATCTGAAAAAGAAAGTGGAAGTTGCTCAGCCATGTCCAACTCTTTGTGATCCCATGGACTATACTGTCCATGGAATTCTCCAGACCAGAAAACTGAAGTGGGTAGACTTTCCCTTCTCCAGGGAACCTCTCCAACCCAGGGATCAAGCCCAGATCCCCTACACTGTAGGCCGATTCTTTACCAGCTGAGTCACCAGCGAAAGCCAAGACTACTGGTATGGGTAGTCTGTCCCTTCTCCAGCAGGTCTTCCTGACCCAGGAATCAAACCAGGGTCTCCTGCACTGCAGGCAGAATTTTTACCAACTGAGCTATCAGTGAAGCCTCTACTCCCATTTCTATATCTTATCAACTTGGGAACCAATGTTTTTTTCTCTGGAAAAATAAAGGAAGAGATATTAAATTGCAAGTTATCTCATATTTTCTCAGAACAAAAAAAAAAAGATTATCAAACATAAATTATTAAATATCAGTAGGATAGATATTATTCTTTGTATGTGAGTTCTTTAAGCTTCTGTCTTCTTGCCTATTCCCTTTTAAAGAGCTATCTTTGACCTTCCTTCCAGTCTGATTTAGTTTATCTAAATATGCCTTAAGAGAGAATATGAGAATGTGTACTTTATGAAGGACTGCAGAAAGTTAGATTTCTAAAATTTTAATCATTCAAAAGCTCATGGCAATCATTTGTGTGTGATTTTTTAAAACAATCAAACAGAAACAAAAAATTGTCTTCAGGTTTCACAAAACATCATTGAAATGACTTCTTCTATAAGAGTTATTCGTAATGATTATCCTTACAGTCTCTGATGGGAGGGATTTGCCATTGCTTGGATACACATCAAGTTTGTTCAACTGCATTCGTTATTTGAACCAGCAAGAGCACACTTGTGTGTTTGTTTTTTGTTTTATTTTGTTGGTTGCATTCTTGAGACTATGACAGTTCTCCATCATTTAATATGAAAACTATACATTTCATATCAGTTATCAGCTTATACTGAATGAAAAAAGGACATCTGCTAAAATTCATAAAAAGAAGCATAAAAAAGCAAAGCTTTTATCCTAATTGAAATGTTGTTGTTTCTGTTGTTTCATGGTCAGAATGGTGGAGGATAATTAATAAATCTTTGTTTCCTCAGGGGAATAAATACAAGACTCATTAACTAGAAGTTGGTTTTTCTTGAATTAATCCAATATTTTACATCAATTTAAGACTGACTGTTTGCTCCAGCTATAAAAATTTCACTTACTCTTTTTTTTAAAGCATTCTTTTGTAAATTTTATTTCATGAAAGTTTGAATAAAGAAAATTCAGGTACATATGATAATGTGATCCTACACTAAGTAGGTCTCACATAGGAAAGAAATATCAGTGCAGAACTGAGTGAATGCATGACTCCTCACCAAAATGTGTACATTGTCACAGACTGATTCATTCATTTCAGTTGCTACATCTGAAGGTCAAGTTTTCCAAAGTATTCCACATCACTGTCCCCATCCTTTGCCATTATTATGCTTTGCAAAGGGAATCCACATAAGGTTATCAGCTGTTTTCTCTGCAGAAAATTTACAGATTATAAGGGAATGCCATGACGGGCTCAAAGTTCTGAGACAGAAAAACCTGCAAACTACGATACTCTACCCAGCAAGATTATTACTTAGAATAGAAGGAAAAGTAAAGAATTTCTCAGACAAGCAAAAATTAAAAGGATATATCAATGCAAAACCTATACTAAAAATATATTGAAAGATATTCTCTAAATAGGAAAGAAAAATATATAAAAGGGTTGAAGATCACTTAAGTCATATGTAGACTAAAAAAGAATTTTTAAAAATTGTGTAAAAATGAATGTAACTAAATTAATAGCAAAAGGATAAATATGAAGATATAAAATAAGACACCAAAATCACAAAATGTGAGGAGGGGACAATAATGATGCAGACCTTTATAAATGGTTTTGAATTTATATGACTACTTGTTTAAAGGTAGTATATATATTTATGGGTCAACAGTCTTGAAACCTTAGGTAGCCACAAATTAAAAATATACAAAAGATTCATTTTAATAAAAACAGGAAAAAAATCAAGCATAATATTGCATTGGCCAAAAGTTAGTTTCAGTTTTTCTGTATGACGTAATGGAAAATTCCAAATGAATCTTTCGGCTAACCCAATACAAAAGAAAACCTACAAACCACAAAAGGAAAAACAAAAAGGAGAAATGAACAAAGAAGAACTATAAGAGCAACTATAAAACAAAGTTTAAAATAGTCATCAGTACATGAAGTGAAAGTGAAAGTCACTAAGTCCTGTCTGACTCTTCACAATCACATCGACTGTTATAGTCCCTGAAATTCTCCAGGTCAGAATACTGGAGTGAGTAGCCTTTCCCTTCTTCAGGGGATCTTCCTGACCCAGGGATCAAACCCAGGTCTCCCACACTGCAGGCAGACTCTTTGCCAGCTGAGCCACAAGGGGAAGCCCAAGAATACTGGAGTGGGTAGCTTATCCTTCTCCAGGGGATCTTCCTGACCCAGGAATTGAACTGGGATCTCCTGTATTGCAGACAGATTCTTTACCAACTGAGCTATGAGGGAAGCCTATCAATAATTGTTTTGTTTTTTTTTCAATAATTGTTTTAAATGTCAATGAGCTAAGTGCTCTGATCAAAAGATAGTAGAAGATTGGATTTTTTTTTTTTTTAAGTTCATACAATATGCTGCCTACAAGAGACCCACTTCAGGGAAAAAGACACACACAGATTGAAAATGAGTGGGTGGAAATAGATATTTCAGGCAAATGGAAACTATAAGACAGTAAGGATAGAAATACTCATATCAGACAAAAGTTCTTTTAAAAATCTCAATTAAAACTGAGTCAAATGAATAAAATACCTAGGAATCAACTTAGCCAAGGAAGTGAATGGCCTAGCCACTGAAAACCATGAAATTCTGATAAAGTAACCCTGAAGATGATTCAAAAAATGGAAAGACACCCATGTTCTTGAATTGAAAGAATGAGGAATGTTAAAATGGTCATGCTATCCAATGCAATCTACAGATGTAATAAGATCCCTATCAAAATGCCCATGACATTTTTCACAAAAGAGTTGATTCATTGGAAAAGCATCTGATGCTGGGAAAGATTGAGGGCAGGAAGAGAGGGGGTCGACAGAGGATGAGATGTTTGGATGGCATCACTGACTCAATGGACATGAGTTTGAGCAAACTCCAGGAGATGGTGAAAGACAGAGAAGCCTGGTGCGCTGCTGTCCATGGGGTCGCAAAGAGTCAGATATGACTTAGTAACTGAACAACAACAACAAGGAGGCTAAATAATTCCCAAATTTATATGGAAACACAAAAAGACCCAGAACTGCCAAAGCAATTCTGAGGAAAACAACAGAGCTGGGGGCCTGACCCTTCCAGCCTTAAGACTACACTACAAGGCCACAGTGATCAGTCAGCATTGTGTGGGCACAGAGACAGACAGGCAGGTGAATGGAGCAGAGCAGAGAGCCTAGAAACAAGCCCACATTCATACAGTCAATTAATCTATGACAAAGGAGGCCAGGATATATTAATACAAGGGAGAAAAGAGAGTCTCTTCAACATGTGATGCTGGAAAAGTTGGACAGCTACATGTAAATCAGTAAAATTAGAACAGCTCTTCACACCATATAAAAAGTAAATTCAAATTGTTTAAAGACCGAAATATAAGACACAACACCATAAAATTCCTAGAAAAGAACATGAGCAAAACATTCTCTGACATAAATCAAAGCAATATTTCTTAGATCAGTCCCCAAAGGCAAAGGAAATAAAAGCAAAAATAAACAGATGAGACCTAATCAAATCAATGAAACAAAAAGACAACCTGTCAACCTTGAGAAAATATTTGTAAACAATGTGACCAACAAAGAATTAATATTCAAAATATGCAAAGAGCTCACACAACTCAATGTCAAAAAAAAAAAAAAAATCAAAATATGGGCCAAAGACCTTAATAGACCTTTTTAAAGATACACTGATGGCTAACAGGGACATGAAAATATGCCCAGTATTGTTAATTACTGTACTCTGCTGCATCGCTCAGTTGTGTCTGACTCTTTGTTAATAACTAGAGCAATGCAAATCAAAACTACAATGAGGTATCACCTTATATAGGTCAAAATGGCTACCATAGAAAATGTCTACAAATAATAAATGCTGGAGAAGATGTGGAGAAAAGGGAAGCCTCCTACACTGTTGTGGAATGTAAGCTGCACAGCCACTGTGGAAAACCTTATGAAGATTCGTTAAAAAACTAAAAACAGAACTACTATATGATCTGTCAATCCCATTCCTGGGCATATATTCAGATAAGATGAAAAGTGAAGTGAAAGTGTTGGTCGCTTAGTCATGTCTGACTCTGTGACCCTGTGGACTGTAGCCTGCCAGGCTCCTCTGTCCGTGGATTCTCCAGACAAGAATCCTAGAGTGGGGTCTCTCCAATCCAGGGATCAAACCCAGGTCTCCTACATTGCAGGCAGATTCTTTTCCGTCTGAGCCACCTGGAAAGCCCAGAAATGATGAAAACTATAATTCAAAAAGATATGTGCATCACAAGTTCATAACTGCATCATTTACAATTGGCAAGACATGGAAATAACCCAAGTACCCACCAGTGGATGACTGGCTTAAGAAGATGTGCTATATATACACAATGGAATATTATTCAGCCATAGAATGAAGGAATATTACTATTTGTAACAATATGAATGAACCTAGAGATCCTCATACTAAGTGAAGTAAGTCATACAAAGGAAGCGACATATTACATGATATCACTTACATGTGGAATATAAAGATATAATACAAATTTGCCAAAAACTTTACAAATATATAAATCAGAAGCACACTCACAAAGAAAATAAATATATTTACAATGGAGAAAATGAAGGAGGAAGGGATAAGTTAGAAGTAGGAGAATAACAGATACAAACTACTATACATATAATAGATGAGCAACAAAGATTTACTGTATGCAGCAGTTAACTATACTCAATATCTTATAATAACCTATAATGGAGAATAATCAGAAGTATATATATGTGTGTGTGTGTGTGTGCGTGTGCATGTGTGTGTATAGCAAATCATTTTGCTGTCCATCTGAAACTAAAACAAAAAATCATTCTAAATTAGTAATCATCAAAACATTTAGTTATATATATATATATGTATACATACAAATATAATACATTTATAAAATACAGACAATATATTAATAGTTAACTTTTCTTAAATATCTATTAAGTAATTCTTAATCTGATGAGGCAGAATTTCACAAGTACTATCTGTAGATGGGAGGAAGAACAAACTTTATCACAATTCTTAAGTCTGTTCTGGGTTGAACATGCAAGCAGACACATGTATATCTTATTTCATCACTGAATGCTGTTAAAGAGAAAAAAAATCTGAGCAAATATAAAGTTAAAAGATGCAATTACGTAAAGTCAAAAATACCTAGAATTTAGGAGCACTCAAAATGGTTATTGACTCAAGCTTGTATGTTCAGTTCAGTTCAGTTCAGTTGCTCAGTCGTGTCCAACTCTTTGCACCCTATGAATCACAGCATGCCAGGCCTCCCTGTCCATCACCAACTCTCGGAGTTCACTCATACTCACGTCCATCGAGTCCGTAATGCCATCCAGCAATCTCATCCTCAGTCGTCCCCTTCTCCTCCTGCCACCAATCCCTCCCAGCATCAGAGTCTTTTCCAATGAGTCAACTCTTCGCATGAGGTGGCCAAAGTACTGGAGTTACAGCTTTAGCATCATTCCTTCCAAAGAAATCCCAGGGCTGATCTCCTTCAGAATGGACTGGCTGGATCTCCTTGTAGTCCAAGGGACTCTCAAGAGTCTTCTCCAACACCACAGTTCAAAAGCATCAATTCTTCGGTGCTCAGCCTTCTTCACAGTCCAACTCTCACATCCATACATGACCACAGGAAAAACCATAGCCTTGACTAGACCTAGACGGACCTTAGTCGGCAAAGTAATGTCTCTGCTTTTGAATATACTATCTAGGTTGGTCATAACTTTTCTTCCAAGGAGTAAGCGTCAAGCTTGTATGAGTACATTGTAAATGAACAGAAAGCCAGGTACTATCAGATTAGCACACAGGAGCCATTAAACTATACTCACGTTAATTTAAGTTTTCCCCAAGATGTACTAAACAATCACATCTTTAAGAATAGTGTACAGAGAAGACTGTGGGGTATTTGTTATTAAAAGAAAAATTCTAAATGAATAGTCTATAGACTGCACTCTACTTTCAATAACGATGGTAACAGCAGGGTAAACTGATAATACTGTTTGGAAATCAGATTCCCCCAAGGAGTTTTTATTTCAATATGTATTCTTAAAAGAAAGATTCTGAACCGTTGGTCTCACAGAAGTGTGAATTCTTTGCCTAGATATCTCGGTGAGGTAAAATTTAGCACTGCTTGTAGCACATGGCAGACACTCAAAACATATTTCTTGCATGAACAAATGAAAAAGAATAAATGACAACTTTATCTAGTTCAACGATTTTAATTTTATAGATGAGAGTGATGGAAAAAGCTGTCATACATTTAAAGTTACAGAGTTCTTTAATGGCAGAACCAAATCTAAAATTCATGGTCTAGAGCTTTCTACCAAATTGTGTTGTCCAAACAAATTCCACAAGAATGAAATAGTGCTACCGTGAAAGGGATACAGGGCAAAATTTCTTGCCAGCAAGTCTATGTTAATATCCTTTTCTCCTATTCACAAACTTTGGCAACTTGGACAAGTTCATTAAATTGTTTGTGCCTTCCCTTAGTTTATTGTGATAGACAGTACCTTTGTAGTATAGTTAGTGAGAATTAAAGGAATTATGAAGAGTCTTAATAGAGTCCCTGGTGCATAGTAAAGGGTCAATCAAGATTATTATTGTAAGTAATCAAAACTACACCTCTCTCAAGTCAATTATGATATGCTGGGAAGAGCAACAATAATGTTGTTACTTATTAACTCCTTTCCTATGTACCAGGAATCCACAGATATCATTTATAATGTCTCATACCTGTGTGAGGCAGTTTTAATTAGAAGCAATATCTGGAGATAGAATGTTGTAACGGTGGGGAGTGAAGGATCTGGATTTACAATAAGTAGGTGAGAATTTTGTTTCACCAATTGCCAGCTCTGCCATTGAGCATTTTTTAAATTTCACTTATTATATTTAACAAGCATTTATAAAGTCCTACTATGCTAGGCATTTTTCTAAATACAGTTACTGAGTCATTTAATCTTTATACAAGAGCAAGGGATTTTATTACATCCATTTGCAGAAAAACAAACAGATATTGACAGAAAGTATCATGGTGTAGTGATTGAGTACATATCCTCTTGAGGGAGACTACTTTGGTATAAATCCTGCCTCCTTCAGTTCTTAGTAATATGACTCAGGTCATTCATGATGGCCAACTCTGCAACAATTACCTCTTCTGTAGAAGGTGATAATAATAGTATCTGCCTCCAAGAGTTGCTGCAATATTTAAAATAACATGCCGAGAAATTAGAACAATGCCCTGCAGATAGTAAGTGTTGAAAATATGTTAAAGATTAGTACTATCAATGTTATTTTCATTGTGAATACCACCAATGGGCTTCTCTGGTGGCTCAGTTAGTAAAGAATTTGTCTGCAGTGCACAAGACCCAGGTTCAATGACAGTGTTGGGAAGATCTCCAGGAGAAGGGAATGGCTATCTACTCTAGTATCCTTGCCCGGAGAATTCCAAGGACAGAGGAACGTAGCAGACTATAGTTCATGGAGTTGCAATGAGCTGGATACAACTGAGTGTCTAAATATCTTCCACTTTTAATATTACTACTACAGGAGGGAAAACCAAAGCTCTGAGTTAGTCACTAAACCAAAGTAAAGGACAGAAACAAAGCAGCTAGCTGGCAGTCAAGCTCAGTTTGTCTGCCCCCAGAGTCTGGACCTTTCTGATTATAATTTGCTTCTTTATGGAGGACTACCAACTTCTCTCCACAGATGACCAGCACATAGCAAGGAGGCTTCAACTTATTAAAAAATGTAGAAGTGTAGTGACTCCATGAGCCTGAGAAGAAAAGTAGATGAGTTTCAAGTGTTGATTAGGGCTTTGCAACAGACATTTCCATTACACAGTTCCTGAGAAACAGACTCCTGTCACAAGCCCCAATCCAATGTTAGCTTAATCACATTTTTTGTATCCCTGGCCAATGAGATTATCATTGGTTGAACAATGCTTATTGTGAGCCAATGCTTATTGTTCAGCTGAACAATCATTGGCTGAACAATGATTATTATTGGCTGAATCACTACAAACAAAGCTAGTGGAAGTGATGGAATTCCAGTGGAACTGTTTCAAATCCTGAAAGATGATGCTGTGAAAGGGCTGCACTCAACATGCCAGAACATTTGGAAAACTCAGCAGTGGCCACAGGACTGGAAAAGGTCAGTTTTCATTCCAATCCCAAAGAAAAGCAATTCCAAAGAATGCTCAAACTACTGCACAATTGCACTCATCTCACAAGCTGGTAAAGTAATGCTCAAAATTCTCCAAGCCAGGCTTTAGCAACACATAAACTGTGAACTTCCAGATGTTCAGATTGGTTTTAGAAAAGGCAGAGGAACCAGAGATCAAATTGCCAACATCCACTGGATCATCGAAGAAGCAAGAGAGTTCCAGAAAAACATCTCTTTCTCCTTTATTGACTATGCCAAAGCCTTTGACTGTGTGGATCACAATAAACTGGAAAATTCTGAAAGAGATGGGAATACCAGACCACCTGACCTGCCTCTTGAGAAATCTGTATGCAGGTCAAGAAGCAACAGTTAGAACTGGACATGGAACAACAGACTGGTTCCAAATAGGAAAAGGAGTATGTCAAGGCTGTATACTGTCACCCTGCTTATTTAACTTCTATACAGAGTACATCATGAGAAACGCTGGGCTGGAAGAAACACAAGCTGGAATCAGGTTTGCTGGGAGAAATATCAATAACCTCAGATATGCAGATGACATCACCCTCATGACAGAAAGTGAAGAGGAACTAAAAAGCCTCTTGATGAAAGTGGAAGAAGAGAGTGAAAAAGTTGGCTTGAAGCTCAACATTCAGAAAATGAAGATCATGGCATCCGGTCCCATCACTTCATGGGAAATAGATAGGGAAACAGTGGAAACACTGTCAGACTTTATTTTGGGGGCTCCAAAATCACTGCAGATGGTGACTGCAACTGTGAAATTAAAAGACGCTTACTCCTTGGAAGAAAAGTTATGACCAACCTAGATAGAATATTCAAAAGCAGAGACATTACTTTGCCAAAAGGTCTGTCTAGTCAAGGCTATGGTTCTTCCAGTGGTCATGTACGGATGTAAGAGTTGGACTGTGAAGAAGGTTGAGCACCGAAGAACTGATGCTTTTGAACTGTGGTGCTGGAGAAGACTTTTGAGAGTCCCTTGGACTGCAAGGAGATCCAGCCAGTCCATTCTGAAGGAGATCAGCCCTGGGATTTCTTTGGAAGGAATGATGCTAAAGCTGAAACTGCAGTACTTTGGCCACCTCATGCGAAGAGTTGACTCATGGGAAAAGACCCTGATGCTGGAAGGGACTTGGGGCAGGAGGAGAAGGGGACGACTGAGGATGAGATGGCTGGATGGCATCACGGACTCAATGGACGAGAGTCTGAGTGAACTCCAGGAGTTGGTGATGGACAGGGGAGGCCTGGTGTGCTGCGATTCATGGGGTCGCAAAGAGTCAGACACAACTGAGCAACTGAACTAAACTGAACTGAAGAATGCTTTAACATGGATAACCAAGACAAAGTACTCTGAACCATAAAGTGATTAAAGGAACAGTTTTGGAAACAATACAGATATCCTTAGTCTCAGCCTAGCTGAGATCCTGTATAGTCATGCTGTTTTATTTAAAATGTTCACAGTCTTATGCTGACCACTTCCAGGTTCCATTTGTCTGTTTACCTATTCTTTGTTTTCCTGGGCTTTTTGTTTGTTTGTTATTTTACAAAGGCTTATGTCTTCAAACAAAAGATGATACTGTGATACTTTTTTTTCTTGCACATAGCTAAATCTGTGACTTTTCCAAAATAAGATTTTCTGTAAACATCTTCTGTTCACAGAGAAAAATCGTCCTGCCGATAACGGTGGAAATAGAAAAATAAGAAATGCACCAAACACAAACAGCATTAACACTGATAGGAGTCCTTTGCAATGTTTCAGCAACTTCAGACTCACTTTCGAAAACTTCATACTGGATATCAGAAAGAGCATTAATTGTGTGATGAGGAGAATAAAACTCAAGGTATCTCTTTAGAGAAGTTTCCCAAGGCCATCACTTTCTCAGCTGAATAAACTTCTCATGTCATCATCTAGGAAATTATAGTTTCGGCAGAAGAGCTGTGCTCCCTGGAATCACAGTTATTAAGTGTGCCCTTTTCCTGTAGGACCTACCCACTTCACCATGTCTTCCTCTCCAGCAATCATGCAATGTTATTAAACTACAAGTGAATCTCAAATTACAAATACAAATTATCCAGCTACAAGCATTTTCTCTCACAGTGTTCAGTTCAGTTTGGCACATATCCACACATAATGGAAAGAATTTTGGAAGAAAATCAAAAGACCTTGGCTTAAGTCCCAGTGCTAGCACTCTCTAGTTTTGTGACCTTGGGCAAGTTATTTGGCCTCACTGGTTTACAGTCTCCATATTTTTAAAACAGGGGATGATAATTCCTATTATTGCTGGTGTGAGGATTAAATGCATCTGCTTTTAAGCACTTTGGACGTGATCAACTATCATTCAAAAGGGAGATATAGTTTCAGTTGCTTTCCTTCCTCCTTTAGTTTCAAACACTGTGAAAAGCATCGTTAAATTGTAGGATATACAGTGGATAAATACACGAAAGGATGATCTGGGGGTGAGCTTTGTTGTTGTGACCAAGCCATACATTTCGTCATCAAGTATCAGCACCTATTGTGTATGACGGTAACACTGGGTCTGGAGAAGACAGGAGGCCCCAGAGGTTGGCGACTTAGCAATGCCAGCTCAGGGCATTCACTCTGTGCCCTTGCAGTGGCACGCAGAGCTGTGCAGGAAGTGGCTTGAAGCACGCAGTGATTCGGGCCAAGAAAGACAGAAGAGAAGCGGGTGGGAAATGACAGAACTGGAGAAGCAGTCCCGTCTTGGATCACTTTATAAAACCACTTTTTAATCACTTTTAAATGCTAACTTTTAAAAGGGAAGAATATTTGAAATGTTATGGTCTTAGGAGGTCTCCAGTGATCAGGATGCTGTTAGGAGGAACTTAAATGTATGTCATTTAATGTGTCAGCCAAAAATCAACAAGCTTGTGTGCCACAAAATAGTTTGTTGGAAAACATCTTTAACTTCCTAACATCTCCAAAGTTTGGAATGACTGTTTTACAAGATGAGCACAATTTTGGGTGCATAAGTTGTTTTCTTATTAGTCTGTCTAAAATAAAAGTGTTGTTGCTTTGCTGGCCTGATTAAAATTGATCTATATATACACCTCTTAGCAGAGCAGAGGCATTGATACTATAACTATAACTCTTCCCACCAGCATAGAAAAAAATACAAGTTCACATGTACATTCAACTTATACACAATTTGCAAATGCTTTTTGTGTGGCACTTTATTTTTCAGTTCAGTTCAGTTAAGTTCAGTCACCCAGTCACGTCTGACTCTTTGCGACCCCTTGGACTGCAGCACGCCAGGCCTCCCTGTCCATCACCAATTCCCAGAGTTTACTCAAACTCAAGTCCATTGAGTCAGTGATGCCATCCAACCATCTCATCCTCTGTTGTCCCCTTCTCCTCCTGCCCTCAACCTTTCCCAACACCAGGGTCTTTTTCCAGTGAGTTAGCTCTTCGCATCAGGTGGCCAAAGTATTGGAGTTTCAGCTTCAACATCAGTCCTTCCAATGAACATCCAGGACTAATTTCCTTTAGGATGGACTGGTTGGATCTCCTTGCAGTCCAAGGGAGTCTCAAGAGTCTTCTCCAACACCACAGTGCAAAAGCATCAATTTTTCGGTGCTCAGCTTTCTTTATACTCCAACTTTCACATCCATACATGATAAATAAACTATTTTCTTTCAAATTTTGGATTAGTCTACCATGAAATCACTTGATAATGTTTGTTTTCCTCACTACTCTTCATTGTTTTTACCTGACTTCTCAAAAAACCATAAAGCTATTTCCATAATCGGCACAATCTTACGTCTATCAATGACCACCTCTACCCTTCTTGTGACTGCTTTCAGCATCCCAGGATCTAAGACCAGTGAGGGGGTAAAGCTTCCAAATTAGGCAGAACCAGAGAATCCCCAAGTTCTTTACCTGCCACTTCATTTTGTCCCTGGAAACCACATTTTCATATGACCTGAAATTTTGCTCTATCTGTGGGGTGACCTGAGTGTGCTAATTATGGATGCCACGGTAGCCTGGGATCCTGCAGTCCACCCTGAGGCTTGAACCAGGCCTGTAACAAATTAACATCTTTCAGTTTGAACATTTCTGCAGAGGAATGTGGCTTTCCCACTTGCACATGCCTGGGGAGATAGGAACTCTCCTTTATTTCTTTGTTTATCTTGCTCTAGGGCAGAGGTCAGCAAACTTTCCCTGTACATGACCAGACAGTAAATATTTTAGGTTTTATAAGTCAATTGTCTCTGTCATAAGTACTCAAGTCTGCCACTGTGAGGAAAAAAAAAAAATCACACATAGACAATACCTACATAAACATTTCAGCAGCTCCTCCAAGACCTTGTGACTGAGACAGGTTTTGAACCTATGGCTAGTATTAAATAATGGAAATTCTTCCAAAATTATTTAGCTCAACATGTATGCACTGAGAACCCACTAGTGCTAAGAACATTTTGGACTCAAGTAAACCACATGAAAAATGCCTACTCTCATCTAGTATATTATTTAACAGCTACAACTCTGGTCTGTAGTTAAAATAATATGTGAAAGCTTGTAATTAAAAGTCCTATCTGTTTTAACCCTCATCCAAATCCCCATTGGCTGCCTGTTTTGCCAACTGCCTTTATAGGCCTATCCATTACCTCCATGGACCTTAGTGCTGCGTCTACACATCTCTCCAAGACTGGTCAGAGGCTACATGTATGCACCTCTCCTTTCTGAAGGTGAAGATACTCCTTTTTCATTTCTTATTCTTCTTTCTGCTTGCATCTACATTCCAAGATGGCCTTTTTTTTTTTTTTTTTAAGTGAACTTTACACAAAGGTGAAAATAAAATCTTGATGAAGCTTTCATATTTATATTTTTCTCTGTAATGGTAGTTGTATATTCTTAAATTAGCTGATTTTAAATGCTGAAAACTAAATAAACAAAATATGTCATTTCAACCATGTAAGTATCACTTGCTGCAAGTTCAGATACTATTCTATCATTTACTTTTTCTACAAGAATAATACAATAGTGAAGTGGGTTCTTATTTCTTATGTAGAGTGAGTAATCATTTAACAACTCTTTTAACTTAGAAGCCATATAAGGGCTGTGGCATTGTTATATAGTAATCTTCTGAATATTCAACTGGAACTAAATAGCCTTGATATTTAAATATAAAATACTAACACAGTCATATTAACAAAAGAAAATAAGAAACATGTTTTAATCTTTTTTTTTTTTTTGAGAAAGTCTTTGTCTACTGCCCCAGGATTATGAGTGAGAAATATAAGTACAATCTTGGGACATACAGAACCTCTTCTATTTCTAAACTAGTTTACTATTTCTCCTCCTTTGCACAATATATTTTCTTTATGTGAAGAGATCAGGAATCAAAAGAAAAACACCTAGCAATATCACCCACTTTTCTTCACAATTCAGACATAGATTTTCATTTTCAAAGAATGTAGCATAGTAATTATGGCATGTCTTTGTCAAACAAAATATTATCATTTTTTCAGTATGGTCTTTAATGAAAATGATCAAAAATATAATCTTTTCTAAATTACTGCTTGTAGAAATGACCCTAACTGAGGTTTTTGGTTGTTTTCTTTGATTTTGCTCTTGAGGAGTCTTTAATTCTTATGCTGTTAGAGAGAAGCCATATCCACCTTCATATTTGATGAAGGTTACCTCTGAAGCCAGGGTGATTACCTTTCCAGCATTTTCTGTCTTGTCTAGAATAATAGGGTAGCCTTCTATTTTAAACAATAAATGACAATTACACATTTCTATTTACTTTGAAAACATCATATCTACTTCATGATTTTTAAAAATTGTTTCCATGTGAGAAATTACTGATGAGCTGTTTTATTATATACCTACTATATCATCTGCAAAGCATTACCTTGGCTGAAATTTGGAACAGATCTATGATAACTTTTTAGTTTACTTAAGATGCATTGTCATATACATACATATATTGACTCATAAAGTGGCATTCTATAAAAACTAAGTTTCCAGTATTTGGGGGAAAATTGCATTTACTTGAATATATTTGGATTACTAAAATGCTTTTTCAATCATACTATACATTTTAAAATTATGATAATATAGCAAATTAATCACATTCAATCTAATGGTCTTTGAATAAACGTTTTTATATATTCACAAATATAATTAATGTTATATTATCTTGAGAAAACAGGAAAATGAAAAAATATTAAAAAAAAACTTGAAAGTTTGTCAGTACCAAAGAGATTCTTTAGAAACAAATATGACAGCCTATTTTTTGACATTCCATTTACCATCATTGGCTTCCCTGGTGGCTCAGCTGGTAAAGAATCTGCCTGCAATGTGGGAAACCTGGGTTCGATCCCTGCGTTGGGAAGATCCCCTGGACGAGGTAAAAGCTACCCATTCCCGTATTCTTGCCTGGAGAATTCCATAGACTGTACAGTCAGTGGGGTCGCAGAGGGGCAGACATGGCTGAGCGGCTTTGACTCCCCTTCACTTACCATCATTAGTTATCTCCAAGTCCCAGAAGAAGTCACGGAGAATAGACGAATGAGAGAAAGATCAACTGCTGCATTTCTGGCCCTTGTCTAATATGCTTCTTCAAAACAGTTGTGGGGTGGACCTGCTAACCATTTTGCTAAAGCCCTAAAAGGATCATTATTTTAAAATGCCTAGTGGTGCATTAGTAAAGGACGTTTCTCGACTTTTTAGCACATCATGATCAGATTTTAATAGGAGAGGCATGTGCCTAGAAGACCTCATTGTAAAGTCTTATAAAGAGGTAAATAATTTACAGGCATTTGCCTTTTTAAAATGACTCTGGGAAACTAAGTTTTGGAAGACACATCCGATGCAATAAACAAAAGCAGCCAACTTTTCACCTGTCTGTTTATATTGAAGTGGTACAATTATTTAGCATCTCTTTTGAACAAAAGCTTTCACACATTTTTCCCCAAAGAAAGGTATTAAAATTCCAGTTCCTTAGTATGCACACATAATACTCCCCAGAAAATATTAAGAAAATCAATAAAGAAATCAATATCAGTCTGGAGTCTGCAAGAGTTGCAAAACACATTGATGGCTTCCCTTTTATGTGTTTGAAAAATTGATTTCAATTGCCTGATTACTGATTCTTAGAATTTCATTTAGAACTTTTTCTTTCTTTTTTTTTCTTTAAGACTCAGTAGGGACATGATATTGTGAATTAAAATCCAGACAGTGTTTTTTAGAAAAAAGTAATCAATGTTGTTTCCTAAGAAAGAAGAATATTTTCACTGCATTATTAGTAAGTAAAACATCAAAAGAGGAAACCATCACAGTGAAATGGTACTATTATTAAGAAAAGGGAGAAAGGACTCAATATAGAATAAAACAAAAAATTAAATGTTCACCAAGGCTCTCAGCATTTTCAGTAAGCAAAAATTAAATTTCTAGTCTAATCTCATTTGTAACACTTTTGTGTCAATATATGAACTTTTGCAAATGCTTAATTTTACAAGTCATAAATAAAGTTACTTTTGTTCCCATTTGTGCTTCCATTCAAAGAGTCAGACACAACCGAATGACTAACACATACAGAAACCTGCTTCCAGCCACTGTTCCATTTCACGCTTTCCTGTACAATACTACTTATTGAAAGAATTGTCTATATTTCCAGTTTTCCAGTATCTCTCCTCTTTTCTCTCTGAAACTCACTCCAGTCTTTGCTCCCTACCATTTCACAGAAACTACTCTTGACAAGGCTCTTAAGACTCCCAACTTTAGACTTCATCCTGTAACTTCTCAGCATTTACCTGAGTTGGTCACTTCTCCGACAGATTTCTTCTCACATGTTTCCTTGCTTCCATCATGCTCTTATCTGACCTGCCATTTTCATCACCCACTGTGTGTTATCAGCACATCAGTATAAGCAGTCCTTTTAACACTGTGTTATATCTCTGTTCAAAAGCCCACAGCAACTATGCATATCATCAAAGAAAAAAAAAGTTGCATCTTTCAATGGCCTACAAGGTCTTTTACAATTTGTCTCAATTAACTCTAAGGCTGTCTCTCTTATTTCTAGTTAGTTCACCCCGACATTGTTCTTTTCCCTTGTTTTACAGCTCTGCAAATGTTCTTAAGTTCTTTGCTTCAGATTCTCCTGTCTCTTCCTCAGATACCCTTTTTGGCCATCCCTTCCATCTCTTTCAAACTCCTCCTTCTAAAAGATACTTATAACATCAATCCTTTTCAACCTAGTATTTTCCCATTACTCACAGGGACTCCTAATGCCTTCAACCTCTCTCTCCTTTTTTTTTCCCCCTTAGCACTTTCTAAAGTAGAATATAATTTACTTTTTATTTTTTGTATTTTTTTGTTGGTTTGCTCTCCTCTCTCTCCAATAAAATGCAACCTCCATAAAATAGGACTATTTTCTGTTATATTCACTGATAGATTCAACAAATAATATGCATCTGTCACACTGGTAGCACTCAATAGATATCTGTTGAAGAAATTAGTTAATAAAGATTTTAGCATATATTTCTAAAATTTCAGGTTAATTTAAAAATGAATAATAATAAAAAACAATCAAGAGCTAAGGAAAACAATCTCTTTTCCTTTCCTATTTTTTATTTCCTTTCTTTTAGAGCTCAGATAATATATACACATATCATATCAATTTCTTTAAATATCACACTACACTCCTAGGCTGTGAAATCCTTGAAGCCAAATATTATTCTGGGTCATCTTTATTGCAATGCCTGGTAGCACAGTGTGTGGTACACAATGAGAACTTAAAGCTTAGGGACAACAAAAGCACAGGAACCGTGATAAAAAATTGGATGATATAAAAATCTAAAACTTTTATGTTACATTTCAAAAAGTGAAAATATGACCCATAGAGTGAAACAAAATATTTGCACATTGAATATCTGATCAGGGACCTGTATCTAGAATGCATAAAGAATTCTTACAAATCAGTAGTATAAAGACAAATTAAAACATTGGCAAAGTATTTAAAAGGACATTTCTTCCAAAAATATGTGCAAATACCCAATAGAAAGAAAGAAAGTGAAAGTGAATATGACTCAGTCGTGTTCAACTCTTTGTGACTATACAGTCCATGGGATTCTCTAGGCCAGAATACTGGAGTCAGTAGCCTTTCCCTTCTCCAGGGGATCTTCCCAGCCCAGGGATCGAACCCAGGTCTCCCACACTGCAGGCGGATTCGTTAACAGCTGAGCCATCAGGGAAGCCCAAATATCCAATATGCACATGAAAAGATGCTCAGCACTACCGACTATTAGGACGGTTATAATTAAAAAAAGACATAATAAACAGTGCTAGTAAAAATATGAAGAAATTGAATGAGAAATAGTACACGTTGTAGACTGTCAGGCTGACAGTCCCTTGGCATGCTAAATACCACTACCATATGATCCAGAAATTCCACTCTTGGGCGTATACCAAAGAAAACAGATATCAGATGTCTACACAAAAAGTTCACACCAATGTTACAGAAACATTATTCATGATGGTCAAAAGGCGAAAAACAAATGGTGGGACATTATTTAGCAACAAAAGGAATACAATTCTGATACAGACTACAGCACAGATAAATCTTGAAAGGATTCAGTTGAGTTCAGTTCAGTTCAGTTGCTCAGTCGTGTCCGACTCTTTGTGATCCTATGAATCACAGCATGCCAGGCCTCCCTGTCCGCCACCAACTCCCAGAGTTCACTCAGACTCACGTCCATCGAGTTCGTGATGCCATCCAGCCATCTCATCCTTGGTCATGCCCTTTTCCTCCTGCCACCAATCCCTCCCAGCATCAGAGTCTTTTCCCATGAGTCAACTCTTCGCATGAGGTGGCCAAAGTACTGCAGTTTCAGCTTTAGCATCATTCCTTCCAAAGAAATCCCAGGGCTGATCTCCTTCAGAATGGACTGGTTGGATCTCCTTGCAGTCCAAGGGACTCTCAAGAGTCTTCTCCAGCACCACAGTTCAAAAGCATCAATTCTTCGGCACTCAGCCTTCTTCACAGTCCAACTCTCACATCCGTACATGACCACAGCAAAAACCATAGCCTTGACTAGATGGACCTTAGTCGGCAAAGTAATGTCTCTGTTTTTGAATATGCTATCTAGGTTGGTCATAACTTTTCTTCCAAGGAGTAAGCATCTTTTAATTTCATGGCTGCAGTCATCACCTGCAGTGATTTTGGAGCCCCCAAAAATAAAGTCTGACACTTCCACTGTTTCCCCATCTATTTCCCATGAAGTGATGGGACCAGATGCCATGATCTTTGTTTTCTGAATGTTGAGCTTTAAGCCAACTTTTTCACTCTCCACTTTCATTTTCATCAAGAGGCTTGAAAGCATTAGGCTAAGTAAAAATAGCCAGCCCAAGAAAATTATGTGTTATTGATTCCATTTATATGACATATCCAGAATAAACAAATCTATGGACTGCAAGGAGATCCAACCAGTCCATTCTAAAGGATCAGCCCTGGGTGTTCTTTGGAAGAAATGATGCTGAGGCTGAAACTCCAGTACTTTGGCCACCTCATGCGAAGAGCTGACTCATTGGAAAAGACTCTGATGCTGGGAGGGATTGGGGGCAGGAGGAGAAGGGGACCACGGAGAATGAGATGGCTGGATGGCATCACCGACTCGGTGAATGTGAGTCTGAGTGAACTAGAGTTGCTGATGGACAGGGAGGCCTGGCATGCTGCAGTTCATGGGGTCGCAAAGAGTTGGACACAACTGAGCGACTGAACTGTACTGAATTGAGACAAAAGATAAATGTAGAAGTAGATACAGGGAAGGCAATGGAACCCAACTCTAGTACCCTTGCCTGGAAAATCCCATGGATGGAAGAGTCTGGTAGGTTGCATTCCATGGGGTCGCTAGGAGTCGGACACGACTGAGCGACTTCACTTACACTTTTCACTTTCATGCATTGGAGAAGAAAATGGCAACCCACTCCAGTGTTCTTGCCTGGAGAATCCCAGGGACAGAGGAGCCTGGTGGGCTGCTGTCTATGGGGTCCACAGAGTCGGACACAACTGAAGTGGCTTAGCAGCAGCAGGGGTAGACAGAGACCAGAATGGGAAATGACTGCTGTTGGTCATAGGGTTTATTTTTGAGATGATAGGAATGTTCTAAACAGATTTTGCCAATGTTTGCACAATTCTGTGAATTTTCTAAGAACATTGAGTTTAAAAGAATCAGTGTCGTAGCATATGGATTAATCTAGATGAAAATGTTAAAGACAACTATAAAATAACAAATGGATGTCAAGGTCATAATATAATCTTGCAAAGTCAATCCAGTTTAAAGTGAAGCTAAGAGATTACACATTACTTATAAATTTAGACAAGGTTGAGTGGACCTGTACTCTTTGGACACTATCTTAATATTTATATTTTTTTTCCATATAGTATTGCTATAGTTATTTGTATAGGAGAAGGATAAATAAAGGGAAAAGTCTGTGTGATTTTCATTACTTTTTTGAGGTCATATGATTTTATCTGATTAGCAATGTTTATGCCATTACAATAACAGATTTGGACAGTATTATAAACATGTATTTTTGTTTATTCAGTTTGTGATTATCCATGCTGATGAAAGAGAACAAGGATAAGGAAAGAGGCAGAGTCATATATGTTAGCCTTTACAAATGATGCACCTTCTGTTCTAAGAATTTTCAGTATTATAAACAAGCTGCTAAAACTTCAGAAACCTTTCTGCTGATTCTCCTCGCTGCCCCTTAGCTTAACGCACCCATATCCACTACTCCCCGTCCAGATAGAATTAAGCAGGAGGATTAGCAAATATGTAATAGATTATTTAAAGCAAAGAAGCTCAATTTATAATCCAGAAAATTTATTTCAATTCATGACTCTTTCATCTACTTTATTTTATTATCTTTACCTTATCACTGGCCTTGGAAGGATAAATAATTAGACAGCTCCAGATCCAATACCAATGTCTCTCTGTCAAGAAGTCATCCAGGGAGCCCTGTGTAAACTAGACTGTTCTGCTTGCCAAGAGGAAAAAGAATTACTTTCAGAGTAGAGTCAATCCTCCTTTAGCTGAGACCAGAAATCCTAAAGTAAAGATAAAGAAAATGATGATTTCTTAATTACTTAGTTTTAGCCAGTGATAATATTTCTTTTTCCTTTCTTCTGTGGAGAGAGCTCAGCTTATTCACTCCCGTGATCTTTTGGGGACTTCACAGTAATGTTAGAATCTGCCCTTTCTCTCCCCTCAGTCCAAAACCCATCCTCTGTGTCCTCTCCAGGAAAATCTCTCCCTTTCTTTGAAGTCCAGGGAAGGCAAATGCTGTAGCCAGCAGCCCTGCATTTATGGACGAAGACGGAGTTTTGACTGACCCAGCAGTTCTTAAGGCAGTCTGACAAATTCCACCCACAATTTCCACTTCAAGGTCTTCTGCTCTCTTATCCGGCCCCTCAAGCCTGAACTTGATGTACAGATCCGTCTTGTACACTAGCTTCCATCTCTGCTATACCTATTACCTGTGGCTTTTTTTTTTTAATGAGTTTTCTTTAGTTTGTTGATATTATCCATCTGCTTTAAGTTGATGAAATAAAAATTTGTATTTTAAGGCAAGATAAGAAAAATTTAAACACAAAGTTTTCTCTGCCCATTTTGGCCTCCTCCCTGCCTTCTAATATGCATTGTGCATCTGTATTAGGTGTTAACCAGGCCCATTCAATGGCAGAAACAAACAACACAACCAAATAAATCTCTACTTACAACTGTCAGTGAAACTTACACACAGAATTTCAGACCTTCGGACTGATTATATATCCGTATGTTTTTCACTGACTCCAGAAAGGATACTAGGATACTGTATTTGTATGCTGTCTGTTTTTTCTCCTTTTCCGAACCTATATGTATGTATACTTTCACATATTAAAAAATAAATTAAAAAAGAATATAGCAGCACATTTCCCTAAAATCCACACAATCGACAATTATACATTTCCTTATCAATTAGCATGTGTACACAATAAGAAACAGGATAAATCACAATTCTGTCTCATTTCCTTCTTTTCTCCCCCTATTTTCTGATTTTCTCTTTAATGACTATCCTGTTTAACAATAAACCAAATAAAATTATGGAGGATTCATAATTATAAATGAAAAGTGAGTCTAGGTATCAGACATCAAAAAACTTACTCTGTTTTATTCTTTTTCAATTTATAGGGTTGCATACTTATATTCTCTGCAAACTATTATCTGTGTTCACTTTGAAAAAAGGCCCATAGGAAGAGATGGAAGTGGTTCTTTTAAACAGAAAATGATTTTATTAATGCCAAAAGGATTGCTAAAAAAGCATAAAGAAGTCGATGTGATCTCAAGGTTATCTACATCATGAATGGAGGAGCAAGAGGTGATCATAAAAATATTTTATTTGCCATGCTTACAAAAAAGATTTAGCAATTTCCTCGATTGTTATATGGCTGGAAACATTTGCATTATGAGAAGCTACAGAAGAGTACATAGATTTTATGCCAGCTACTCTTCCTCTATGTACCTGAAGGCATAAAGATTTTGCATTATTTGTTATTCTATTAAAAAAGACATCTTTCTAGTTGAAGCCAACCAAGTTGCTGTAAAAATGTTAGACAGTTATAGCACATTGGAAGTGAGATCTTTTAAAATTATTATGCATGGTGGATTTCTTGGAGAAATTGTGTTCTTGAAAGCCAGAAAATAAACTTGGAATGAAGATGTGACTTTTATTTTGAAATATATCAACTAAGTGTCAGACAAGTACTAAACAAAATAATTAGATATGAATTTATCTAAATATCTATGTTGGCTTTTCTTTATAAGAACACTGTTTAAGCAAAACTGAAAATGCTTTTGCTATTTACAAACTTTCTTGTGGTATGCTAACACACTCTGCTACAGCATATAGGTGAAGAAAGCAAAAAAATACATACAAAATCAGTAAATATTATCAGTAAAATTTTGGAAATTTGCTTTGTTTTGATAACCTATAAACAAACTATAATTTTATTATAAAGTTTTAATGTTTTAAAGTATAAAGAGTTGTTTCTGTCTTAGAAACAACATGATTATACAGGAAAGACAATTCATTTTTATTGTTACTTAATATAGTTTTATTATAGAGCTAATATATCATTGTAGATAAGATATGCAATTGAAAAAAACTATTACTACCCCTTGCCCAAATATCTATAGATAAAAATGGGTAGATTATTACATTAGCATCTGGTAATGTGGTATCTTAGTTTCTGCTTACTTACATGAATGTGGCCCTGTGATTTGCTTTAGCAAGTAGGTGTTAGCAAAATTGGTAGAAGCTGACGTTTGATAGAGTACTTCTGCACTGATGATCATTTGGTTTTTTTTTTTTTTTTTTGAAACATTGCCACCACTGTGTAAAAACCTGGACTATTCTTCAAAAGAAACCAAGTGGAGGAGATCTAAGATTCTCTGACCTCAAACTTCAGCTCACCTCCAGTTATGTGGCTCAGACCTTGGATCACTCAGCCCTAGGAGAGTCGTTAGACAACTGAATCTGTGCAAAATGAGCCCAGATTTAATCAACAAATAAATTGTTCAATTGAGTTCAGCTTAGACTGTAAAACAGCAAGCAAATAAACAGCTGCCGTTTTAAGTATAAGTAGCTGCAACTTAAATTAGAGCCCTAAAGCTGGGATGCAACCCTTAAAAAACGCTAAACATACTACACTGAATTTGTGATGTGATTTGGGTGGACAAATGGTGAACAAACCGGTAATGAAAGTTGAAAAGACAGTGAGGAAACTAACAATGGAGGCTAGAAGGATGATAGAGCAGTTTTCACAGTGGTAAAGTAATAGGGGAATAGATAAAGGGTTAATTGGCAGCAGTTAGCTGCATAGAAGGAGAAAAATAGAGGGTCATACAGGAAAACAGAGAGAGAGGAAAAGGACTATTTAGCTTTCAAATAGAATTTTGAGGAAATATGGAGCATTGAAGAATTTAATAAATTTATATTTAAAAAAAGAATTTTTAGGTCAAAAATAAAACCCATAGCCAACAGTCACATGAAAAGATAGTCAACATCACAAATAATCAGGGAAATGCAAATCAAAGCAACAATGAATTATCATCCCACACCTATGAGATTGGCAATCCACAAAAAGAACACAGATAACAAATGTAGGCAAGGATGTGGAAAAAGAGAAACTCTCATCCACTGTTGGTGGGACTGTAAACTGGGGCATCCACTGTGGAAAACACATTTCTCAATAAACTAACAATATGATTGCCATAGGACCCAGCAATTCACCTCCTGGGTATACACCTGGTAACAACAAAAGCACTAATTCAAAAGATACATGCACCCCAGTGTTCATAGCAGCATTATATACAATTGCTGAGATATGGAAGCAACCTAAGTGTCCACCAACAGAAGAATATATAAAGAAGACTGGTTATGAATGCACATGTATGTGTGGATATAATGGAATGCTGCTGCTGCTAAGCCGTTTCAGTTGTGTCTGACCCTTAGCGACCACATGGACTGTAGCGTACCAGGCTCCTCTGCCCATGGGATTTTCCAGGCTAGAGTACTGAGGTTGGTTGCCATTGCCTTCTCCATATAACGGAATACTTCTCAGCCATAAAAAAAAAAAAAAAAAAAAACTGCCATTTTTGTAGCAACACAAAATGCATTATGCCAAGTGAAATAAGTCAAACAGAGAAAAACAAATAAAATATAATCTCACTTATATGTAGAATCTAAACAAAACAAAACAAAAACCGCTGAAATAAAGAAGCAGGCTCACAGATATAGAAAACAAAACAGTGGTTACCCATGGGAGAAGGTAGTGGGGAGGGGTAATAGGGGGTAGAGAAGTAAGAGGTACAAACTATTACATACAAAATAAAATATAAGGAAATACTATACAACAAGGAAAATCAGATAATATTTTATAATAACTATAAATGGAGTGGAGAAGGCAATGGCACCCCACTCCAGTACTCCTGCCTGGAAAATCCCATGGATGGAGGAGCCTGGAAGGCTGCAGTCCATGCGGTCGCTGAGGGTCGACATGACTGAGCGACTTCACTTTCACTTTTACTTTCATGCATGGAAATGGCAACCCATTCCAATGTTCTTGCTGGAGAATCCCAGGGACGAGGGAGCCTGGTGGGCTGCCGTCTATGGGGTCACACAGAGTCAGACACGACTGAAGTGACTTAGCAGCATAAATGGAGTATAACGTTTTATGAACTGTGAATCTCTATATTGTGTACCTGTAACTTATGTAATATTATACAGCAACCATATTTCAATAAAAAAATAATTAAAAAAACTATTTCTTAGAACTACCCAACTTGACCAAAAAAAAAAAAAAAAATGGCTTCAGAGTAAGGATTATTCAAGAACATTGCTGTAAGATACTTGGTTAAGACTTTAAAGATTTGAAGTTAATGTTTGAATACATACATTCTAAAGAAAAGAAACAACTTCTAAGACTTCTGCAGATATTGTTCCAAAGAGTCTAACAAGCTCAAAGATAATTATGCATAAGATTCTTGGAGCATTAAATAATCCATAATTCAGTTCAGTTCAGTTCAGTCGCTCAGTCGTGTCTGACTCTTTGTGACCCCATGAATTGCAGCACGGCAGGCCTCACCGTCCATCACCATTACTCGGAGTTCACTCAGACTCATGTTCATCAAGTCAGTGATGCCATCCAGCCATCTCATCCTCTGTCGTGCCCTTCTCCTCCTGCCACCAATCCCTCCCAGCATCAAAGTCTTTTCCAATGAGTCAACTCTTCGCATGAGGTGGCCAAAGTACTGGAGTTTCAGCTTTAGCATCATTCCCTCCAAAGAAATCCCAGGGCTGATCTTCAGAATGGACTGGTTGGATCTCCTTGCAGTCCAAGGGACTCTCAAGAGTCTTCTCCAACACCACAGTTAAAAAGCATCAATTCTTCGGTGCTCAGCCTTCTTCACAGTTCAACTCTCACATCCATCCATGACCACAGGAAAAACCATAGCCTTGACTAGACGGACCTTAGTCAGCAAAGTAATGTCTCTGCTTTTGAATATACTATCTAGGTTGGTCATAACTTTTCTTCCAAGGGGTAAGCGTATTCTAATTTCATGGCTCCAGTCACCATCTGCAGTGATTTTGGAGGCCCCAAAAATAAAGTCTGACACTGTTTCCACTGTTTCTTCATCTGTTTCCCATGAAGTAATGGGACTGATGTCATGATCTTAGTTTTCTGAATGTTGAGCTTTAAACCAATTTTTTCACTTTCCTCTTTCACTTTCATCAAGAGGCTCTTTAGTTCTTCTTCACTTTCTGCCATAAGGGTGGTGTCACCTGCATATCTGAGGTTATTGATATTTCTCCTGGCAATCTTGATTCCTGCTTGTGTTTCTTCTAGTCCAGCATTTCTCATGATGTACTCTGCATATAAGTTAAATAAACAGGGTGACAATATACAGCCTTGATGTACTCCTTTTCCTATTTGGAACCAGTCTGTTGTTGCATGTCCAGTTCTAACTGTTGCTTCCTGACCTGCATACAGATTTCTCAAGAGGCAGGTAAGGTGGTCTGGCATTCCCATCTCTTTCAGAATTTTCCTCAGTTTATTGTGATCCACACAGTCAAGGCTTTGGCATAGTCAATAAAGCAGAAGTAGATGTTTTTCTGGAACTCTCTTGCTTTTTCGATGATCCAGCAGATGATGGCAATTTGATCTCTGGTCCCTCTGCCTTTTCTAAAACCAACTTGAACATCAGGAAGTTCAGGGTTCACATATTGCTGAAGCCTGGCTTGGAGAATTTTGAGCATTACTTTACCAGCTTGTGAGATGAGTGCAATTGTGGGGTAGTTTGAGCATTCTTTGGCATTGCCTTTCTTTGGGACTGGAATGAAAACTGACCTCTTCCAGTCCTATGGCCACTGCTGAGTTTTCCAAATTTGCTGGCATATTGAGTGCAGCCCTTTCACAGCATCATCTTTCAGGATTTGAAACAGCTCCACTGGAATTCCATCACCTCCACTAGCTTTGTTCGTAGTGATGCTTTCTAAGGCCCACTTGACTTCACACTCCAAGATGTCTGGCTCTAGATGAGTGATCACATCATCATGATTATCTGGGTCATGAAGATCTTTTTTGTACAGTTCTTCCATGTATTCTTGCCACCTCTTCTTAATATCTTCTGCTTCTGTTAGGTCCAGACCATTTCTGTCCTTTATCGAGCCCATCTTTGCATGAAATGTTCCCTTGGTATCTTTAATTTTCTTGAAGAGATCTCTAGTCTTTCCCATTCTGTTCTTTTCCTCTATTTCTTTGCACTGATTGCTGAAGAAGGCTTTCTTATCCCTTCTTGCTATTCTTTGGAACTCTGCATTCAGATGCTTATATCTTTCCTTTTCTCCTTGGCTTTTCGCCTCTCTTCTTTTCACAGCTATTTGTAAGGCCACCCTAGACAGCCATTTTGCTTTTTGCATTTCTTTTCCATGGGGATGGTCTTGATCCCTGTCTCCTGTACAATGTCACGAACCTCATTCCATAGTTCATCAGGCACTCTATCTATCAGATCTAGGCCCTTAAATCTATTTCTCACTTCCACTGTATAATCATAAGGGATTTGATTTAGGTCATACTTGAATGGCCTAGTGGTTTTCCCTACTGTCTTCAATTTGAGTCTGAATTTGGTAATAAGGAGTTCATGATCTGAGCCACAGTCAGCTCCTGGTCTTGTTTTCATCGACTGTATAGAGCTTCTCCATCGTTGGCTGCAAAGAATATAATCAATCTGATTTCACTGTTGACCATCTGGTGATGTCCATGTGTAGAGTCTTCTCTTGTGTTGTTGGAAGAGGGTGTTTGCTATGACCAGTGCATTTTCTTGGCAAAACTCTATTAGTCTTTGCCCTGCTTCATTCCGCATTCCAAGATCTAATTTGCCTGTTACTCCAGGTGTTTCTTGACTTCCTACTTTAGCATTCCAGTCCCCTGTAATGAAAAGGACATCTTTTTGGGTGTTAGTTCTAAAAGGTTTTGTAGGTCTTCATAAAACCGTTCAACTTCAGCTTCTTCAGCCTTACTGGTTGGGGTATAGACTTGGATAACTGTGATATTGAATGGTTTGCCTTGGAGACAAACAGAGATCATTCTGTCGTTTTTGAGGTTGCATCCAAGTCCTGCATTTCGGACTCTTTTATTGATTGTGATGACTACTGCATTTCTTCTGAGGGATTCCTGCCCGCAGTAGTAGATATAATGGTCATCTGCGTTAAATTAACCCATTCCAGTACATTTTAGTTTGCTGATTCCTAGAATGTTGATGTTCACCCTTGCCATCTCTTGTTTGACCACTTCCAATTTGCCTTGATTCATGGACCTGACATTCCAGGTTCCTATGCAATATTGCTCTTTACAGGGCCTAGAGGAGCTATCCAACATTGAAGGTCAGGAACGGCGGTAGTAAGGAGATACCCCTTGTCCAAGGTAAGAAGCAGCAGCTGTGCTTTGCTGGAGCAGCCGTGTAGAGACACCCCACGCCCAAGTTAAGAGAAACCTAAATAAGATGGTAGGTATTGCAAGAGGGCATCAGAGGGCAGACACACTGAAACCATACTCACAGAAAACTAGTCAATCTAGACTAGGACCACAGACTTGTCTAACTCAGTGAAACCAAGCCATGCCTGTGGGGACACCCAAGATGGGCAGGTCATGGTGGAGAGATCTGACAGAATGTGGTCCACTGGAAAAGGGAATGGCAAGCCACTTTAGTATTCTTGCCTTGAGAACCCCATGAACAGTATAAAAAGGCAAAATGATAGGATACTAAAGAGGAACTCCCCAGGTCAGTAGGTGCCCAATATGCTACTGGAGATCAGCGGAGAAATAACGCCAGAAAAATCGAAGGGCTGGAGCCAAAGCAAAAAAATCCATAATTAGATTCAAATAAAACTAAGAATTCTTTAAAATAACTGCATGCTCTTCATCAAAATGGGTCACAAACAAGTCAAGAAGAAAAGCTTCTGGGCCTTCAAATTTTACAGACATTATACTGAAAAGGAAATGGTAAACCACTCCAGTACTCTTGCCTGGAGAATCCCATGGACAGAGGAGCCTGGTGGGCTAGAGTCCATGGGGTCGCAAAGAGTCAGACACAACTGAACGAGTACACTTACTTACTTACTTACTTACTTATACTGAAAAATCCATTCCTCTTCAAGCACACCCACTTCTTAAGGAAAAGGAAATACTCAAGAGCAGAGGCAACCACTCAGAGAGAGATTCAGATATAGGAGAGTATAATATCTGAGGAATCATCCAACCATCTCATCCTCTGTCATCCCCTTCTCCTCCCACCTCCAATCTTTCCCAGCATCAGGGTCTTTTCACATGAGTCAGTTCTTCGCATCAGGTAGCTGAAGTATTGGAATTTCAGCTTCAACATCAGTCCTTCCAATGAATATTCAGGACTGACTGCTTTTAGGATTTACTGGTTGGATCTCCTTGCAGTCCAAGGGACTCTCAACAGTCTTCTCCAACACCACAGTTCAAATGCATCAATCCTTCAGTGCTCAGCTTTCATTATGGTCCAACTCTCACATCCACACATGACTACTGGAAAAATCATAGCTTTGACTAGACACACCTTTTTGGCAAAGTAATGATTCTGCTTTTTAATATGCTGTCTAGGTTGGTCATAACTTTCCTTCCAAGGAGCAAGCGTCTTTAATTTCATGGCTGCAGTCACCATCTGCAGTGATTTTGGAGCCCCAGAAAATAAAGTCTGTCACTGTTTCCACTGTTTCCCCATCAATTTGCCATGAAATGACGGGACCAGATGCCATGATTTTAGTTTTCTGAATGTTGAGCTATAAGCCAACTGTGTCACTCTCCTCTTTCCCTTTCATCAAGAGGCTCTTTAGTTCCTCTTCACTTTTTACCATAAGTGTGGTGTCATCTGCATATCTGAGGTTATCAATATTTCTCCCGGCAATCTTGACTCCAGCCTGTGCTTCATCCAGCCCATCCAGTACATCTCATGATGTACTCTGCATATAAGTTTAACAAGGGTGACAAAATGCAGCCTTGCCATACCCGCTTGGATGTGGGGTATCTCCTCATGGCTACTCCAGCACCATGCAGCAGCAGCAGTTAGCTGCTAAGTCATGTCCAACTCTTTGCAACCCCATGGAGTGTAGCCTGCAAGCTTCCTCTGTCCATGGTATTCTCCAGCTGTGAATACTGGAGTGGGTTCCCATGCCCTTCCCCAGCGGATGTTCCCAACCCAGGGCTTAAACCCTCTTCTCTTATATCTCCTGCTTTGGCAGGCAGGCCCGTTACCACCAGCACCACTTAGGAAATCCACCTTTTGAGCGTGCTTACCCACAGATGAAAACGCAGCTGGTTTTGCATATACAGTTTCGTTCTGAGAAACCCTGATGTACCCATTTGTTTTATTCTATAATCCGCATGGCTGGGAATCTTTTTCATTTCTCAGTCTTTTCCATACCTAGTTTTCCTGTTTTGAGCACCTGATTACAAAACTCCAAGTTCTAAAATCTTGAACTTTTGGAGATTTCAAATCAAGAAATCTAAAATCTTAAAATCACGCCTTTCCCATGCCTTCTCTTTGAATGTTCCCTTCCAATATGGCAATATTGTAAATGAACTGCCTAATACAATTCCATAGATTTATCCTAGCTAAAGATACTGCTGCTGCTGCTGCTGCTAAGTCACTTCAGTCGTGTCCAACTCTGTTCGACCTCATAGATAGCAGCCCATCAGGCTCCCTCATCCCTGGGATTCTCCAGACAAGAACACTGGAGTGGGTTGCCATTTCCTTATCCAATGCATGAAAATGAAAATTGAAAGTGAAGTCGCTCAGTCATGTCCGACTCTTCCTGACCCCATGGACTGCAGCCTACCAGGCTCCTCCACCCATGGGATTTTCCAGGCAAGAGTACTGGGAGTGGGTTGCCTTTGCCTTCTCCAGCTAAAGACACTAGGACCCTGTTATTGCCCTCAAAGAGATATCAGATTATCAGAAAGAAAATTACTGTGTGATTGTAGGGAAAGGGCAAATCAGCCACATGGCGTGGTCAGACTGTCAGTCCACGTCTTGTAAATAACGGTTACGGAACAGCTGAGATCACTAACAGCACTGTGCGTGTGTGTTGCAAGGGACTGTCTTGCTCACGGGGTGCTGTGTGCAGAACGACCGTGTGAGCTTCACCGCGAAAGCCCTGGCTTCTGCTGCCCTGGCGCTACGCTGGAGCGACACCACAGTTGTGTTCCCTGAGCTCACGCTGGGGCTCTGCTGCGGCTGCGCCATGGGCGTGTTGCGGCCGCCGTGCCAGCCGCGAGAGAACAGGGTGTCTGCGGTTCCTACGGCTCCTCGAGCCGCCTTCCAGTCCTGCCTAACCCGGGGTCAGCGAACACTGTGGGCAGCGCGAACAGAGAGCAACTGGCATCAGGAAGAGGATCATCAATGCAATGATGTGGTATATGAAAGATGTTCTAAGGCCAATGAGGTAGCTAAAAGTTGTGTGGGTCCATCACTTTGTATGCTTTCAACATACTTGGCATCACAGTCCCTGCTTGTAAAACTTGTGTTATTATTTACAGATTTTCTTATGAGGCTAAATAATATAACATATGTAAAAACCTTAAATATTTTGCATACATAGCACTGTCTATATGTTACCAGTGTTATTTTAAAAAATGGGTAGGATTTGAAGGGGCAGGCATTGAATGTCAATTCTAGGCAGGGATAAGCACAGAAGTATAAAGGTCTTAGGTGGAAAGTCCACAGCATATGCAGAGACCAATTTGCATGAAACTGAATTATAGGGTTAGTAACAATATTGCAAGCTGGATTAGAATTGTTATTAATTTTATATAGCGTTTGAAAGGCCACTGAACATCACTTTATTTTTTTTTAATACTTTATTCTACGTTACAATACTGTATTAGTTTTGCCATACATTGACATGAATCAGCCACAGGTGTACACGATCTCCCAATGCCAAAGCCCCCCTCCCACCTCCCACCCCATATCATCTCCCTGGATCATTAACAACACTGAATCTTCCTTTTCTAGCAAGTATCATTTTAGTTGAATATTCATTGGAAGGACTGATGTTGAAGGTCCAATACTTTAGCCACCTGATGCAAAGAGGCAACTCACTGGAGGAGACCCTGATGCTGGGAAAGACTGAAGGCAACTGGAGAAGTGGGCAGCAGAAGATGAGATGGCTAGGTGCCATCAGTGACTCAGTGGACAGGAACGGGAGCGGAATCGGGGAGATGGAGCAGGACAGGGGAGCCCTCTGTGTTTCAGGGCATGGGGTCGCACAGCCAGACACCACTCAGTGACTGAACACCAAGGAGAACACAATCTTTTAGCTAGGCATCAAATGTGAAGAAGTCAGTCTAGAAAAGCCAGCATGTGGGGCACACCTTTAATTTTGTGATATGAAAAGGTCCACCAGGTAGATGAGATTTGTTCTGTATTGTTCAAGACAGTAAAACTAGAGCTAGCAGTTTAGTTTGCATGTAGGCACGTTTACCGTCAGAGTGGCAGATGATTTACTGCAAATAGATGCCTGTCAGGAGAAAGGGCTCTTACACAGAGTAACAAAATGTAGCTCACAGGAATTAGAACAGCAAAGAGAGGAAGACAAACCACAGGTGCTATAGAAGCATTAATACAACATAAGGATTAGGAGTGTATGTGTGTACCTAAGCCTAGCTCATTTTTCAGGAAAGGAGAGTACATGATTTCGTCAGACTCTGAAAAGAATGCAATAGCTCCAAAAAGGTTAAGACTGATAGAAGAACATTATTGGACTTAGATGCCTCGCTGTGATTTCGAATGTCTCAATAGCTAGTCAGCATGCACAGAGAAATACCTAGATGTTGCAACCGTGGCAGATTATCTGACTTTGTCATGATGCATGTGTGCCTAAGTGATGTCTGAAGCTTTGTGATCCCATGGACTGTAGCCTGCCAGGCTCCTCTATCCATGGGATTTTCCAGGCAAGAATCCTGGAGTGGGCTATCATTCCCTCCTCCAGCGGACCTTCCCCGCCCAGGGACTGAACTACTGTCTCTTGCATCTCCTGCATTGGCAGGCAGATTTTACCACGGTGCCACCTGGGAAGGCTACCTAAATCGTATAACCTAAATTTCATAACTGATTTTCCTTAATTCCTCACTCTGTCAGTCTCTCTTTTAATTCCGATGCCTATTGCTGTGTTTATTACATCTACTTCTTAAATTTCAATTCCCATTCTGGTCATCTGAGCTATTCTTTAGCATTTTTATTCTGTGAGATTTAACATTTATCTCCCAACTTTTAACTTCACAATGGCCTTTAGACTGGAAGGACCAAAAGATTTCTGAACCTTTCTTTCAAAACCCCACACCCTTACATTTTATTCCCCTAATCTTTTTATTGCTTTTAGTGATGGATTTTACTTTCATTGCCGTTCTTTTGTGAAGGGCATTTTTTTCAGGCCTAGCAATTGTTAAGTCATAAACCTTATCTGTGAATCTAAGTCTGTGGAGGGAGGGGGCAGAAAGAAGATTCTGAATCAAAGAAAGGTTAAGGGATCAAACTGTGACTGTTTAATTTGCAAGTTATCTTAATTTTGTAGGCAGGGATTTTTATTTTTATTTTATTCAGTTAAAGGGATTGAAAAACATCCAAACAGCTATAAATCCAAATCACAGTGTAATATATTGAATCAGACAGACCCCCATCGTGGTATATGTCTCCAAAGATACTGCTTAAGGATTCTCCTAGGATTTTTATCATATATAGGATAATGTAGATAACTCTTAATCAAGTTTCAGAGCCAATTAATGTGGTTTCATAATATATAATGAATCTGCAATCTTCGTAACTCTTTTAGTGAACTGAAGCATACACGTCCCTCTGCCTGTATGTTACTCTTGACCTTTAAAATTACTAATCCTTAGGCCATTCCTGTGATTTCAAGACAAGTAAGACACAAGCCTGTCTTCTACGAGTCAGTGACAAACTCTTTATCAAGGTTTAATTATATTTTTCTCTTTACAACCACTGAGTTGATATCCCTCTCATAAAACAACGCTGAAATAATTAATCCATACAGCCTCAAGAGGGGAAAGAAGTGGGTTACCTAAACTGTTCACTGACACTGTGGAATCAAAGAAAAATGGCTCAAAGATAGGGCTGAGAAGCTGATTTTACACGGAATAGATAGTGTTTCATTTGCAACACAACATTTGATATGAAGATTCATGGCATTATGTTTTTATCTTGAAATACTGACGCTGCTAGCAGCTCAACCTGCTATCCCATTAGAACATCTCATAGGAATTCTGGAATTTATCTGCTGCCCACATGAAAACAGATAAAGCAAAGGAAAAAAAAATATTAAAGCTTATTTTTTTATCACAGAACAGGGCTGTACCTCCAGAATCAAAGCTTTTAAACCTCTATCATGAGCCGTCTGCAAGAAAGCTCAGGTACAATCGGAGCAAGGCGAGGGACAATGGCAAAGGAATGTATATGAACAGTGTCTTTTTAATGTTGACACCTACATTCTGTGCAGTTTAATATTTCTCTTCAGAGTCACAGAGCAGCACAGAGTCTTACTTTGTTCCCCATTCTGAATCCACAGAGGCAACAATGCTCTGCCTGGAAATCGATAACAACGTAGGCAGAGGAGACGCCTAAATCAGAAGCCCAGAGTTGCTTTGGGTAAGGGAGCTTATGAGAGTATACAAAGAAAAAGTGAGTTTTAGAGCTTTATCTAACAGCTGAAGTGAGAATCCCATGTGACCAGTGGGATCTTGGGGAAGAGAATTACTGAGATACTGTGAATAAAGTGAAAATTTATCTAAATTAGCCACTAAGGTCTAGAACAGTATTGTCAAATAGAAAATTATGAAGTGGTAGAAATGGTCTATATTTGCTCTATCCATAATAGTCACGAGCCAAGTGCAACAACTGAGCACTTATGACTATTTGGACTAAGTAACTAAATTTCAAATTTTATTTAATTCTAATTAATATAATTAGTCACATTTGGCTAGTGTCTATGTTATTGTACAGAATAAATCTAGAATACAACTAGCTAAACATATCTATAAAATCTTAGTGTATGAAATCAAAGGGAAATAGTTCTAGTAGTGAAGGTAATTTAAAGAGTTTGATGAACACATTTTTCCATTGCATCTCTTTCCAAGTTAGTTTTATTGAATATTTTGTGCCTTTAATCATCATCTGAAATATTTGGAAGATTTTCATGTAGAGAGACACTTTTAAAAATTTATTTAAATAAAGTCATGATTGATAAAGGAAGATTGTTGATTAGACTGATCGACTTGTTTCTAAGATCTCTAAGTAAGTAAACTCCTCATCTCAACCCCATGGTAATGCTCATAGAAAGATTAGTGACTCTTATAGACCAGTGCCTGAACTATCAGTGCTTTAAGCTGAACATCATATTGACATGTAAAAACAGTACATTAAGCATGGAAGAGAGAGAAAAATAATGTAAGAATGCCAAAATGACTGGGATTCCAATTCCAACTAGTGATACAGACTAAAGAGATACAAATGGATACTATATTTTCATTGTCAAAAATCTGTGAGCTCTGTAGAATCCCGAAGGGGAAGATAACTTTATAGTAAAAACAGTCAGATTTCAATAAGAGACACATTTTTAGTTTCTATAATTTGTAGATGTGTTTGACATTTCAGAATTGGATGTTTAAATTCCTTTCTTACATTCATTTTTTCATTCCTTCCTTGAACTGAACTGATGTTTCATTGGTGCCATTTTTGTGCCAACTTGGCAGTGCTTTATGTTTACCAAAAAGTTCTGCACCCCTGACTGTGCAAAAGAGAGTGGATTCCACTGGTTCAGTTACAAAGTGCTTCCATCTTAAGAAACAGTGAGAAATGAAATCAAAGCTCTAGATGAAATGGCAATCATGAAGAAACAGAAAATCTGAATAGATCAAAGGCTAATAAGGAAGCTAAATTGATAATCAAAAACTTAACAAAGGAAAATTCAGGGATAAATGCTTTACTAATGAACCATACTAAACATTTAAAGGGGTCTATCCTTTATAAATTCTTCCCCCAAAAAATTAATGAGGAGGGAATACTCTTATGTGCATTCTATGAGGCCTGTATAACAAAGCAAAGTCAGACCATGAAAAAAGAAAATACAAGAAAACTACAAACGAATATCTTTTATAAATAATGATTATAAATCCTAAATAATATACTAGAAAATGAAATTCAACAGCATATCAAATGGATTATAAACCATGAAAAAGAGGCATTACCCCTAGAATGCAAGGATGGTTCAACATATACAAATTAATAAATGGGATACACCATATTAAAAGAATGAAGGATAAAAATCATATGATCATCTTAATAGATGCAGAATAAAATATTTGATAAAATTCAACATCTATTCATGATAAAATATTCAACAAATTAGGAATAGAAGGAATGTACCTCAATTAAATAAAGGCCATAAATGACAAATCCATGGCTAAGCTGAAAGCTTTTCCTTTAAGGTAAGGAAAATGACAAGGGTGCCCACCTTCACCACTTCTATTCAACATGTATTTGGAAATTCCAGCCAGATTAATGAAGCAAGAAAAGGAAATTAAAGCCATCCAAATCAGAAAGGAAAATGTTTAACTGCCTCTTTTTGTAGATGATATAATCTTATATGTCAGAAGAGAACCCTAAGACTCCACAGAGCATTTGCTAGAATTAATAAATGAATATAGCAACTTGTGGGATAGAAAATCAATGTATAAAAATCACTTGTATTTGTATACACTAACAATGAATTATCCAACAAAGAAATTAAGAAAACAATATCATACACAAAGCATCAACAAGAATAAAATACTTAGAAATTTAACTAAGGAGGCAAAAGACTTGTACATTCAAGACTGATAGACACTGATGAAAGAAATTAAAAAAGACACAAGAGCACATGCTGATGGACAGGAAGAGTTCATACTTGTAAAATGCCCATATTATCCAAAGCAACCTATGGATTGAATGTAACACATCAAATTCCAATGATATATTTCAGAGGAATAGAAACAGTGATTCTACAATTTATACGGAACCACAAAAGACCCTAAATAGCCAAATGAATCTTGAGAAATAGTTTAATTTAAAAAAAGCTAGAGTCATCATACTTCATTATTTCAAACTATATATATATATATTACAGAAAAACAGAAATCAAAATAGTAGTCCACTAGCATATTAAATAGAAGCACAAATCAACAAAACAGACTATACCATCTGGAAGTAAACCCATGAGAATATGGTCAACTAATCTTTTACAAGAACAGCCATGGGGAAAATATAGTCTCTATAATAAATTATGCTGCAAAAACTAGATATCTAAATACAAAAGACCCATTTCTTACAGTAATCAGAATTGAAATGGATTAAAGATTTAATGTAAAACCTAGAAGACAATAATGTAGAAAACTATTAAAAAATAAAACTATAAAACTCCTAGAAATGAGGCGGGGGATGCCCCTATATCAGAGTTGGCAATGATTTTTGGGTATACCATCAGAAGCACAAACAGAACCAATACGCAGAAGCACATCAACCTGAAAACTTCTGTAAAAGAGACAGTTAACAAGATGAAGAGGCAGCCTACAGAAGCGGAGGTAACCAATGAAAACCATGGGCCTGATATGGGACTAATGCCCAGCATACATAGGAGCCCATAAAATCCAGTAGCAAAAGAACAGACAGCTCCATGGAAAGCTGGCCAAAGGTCCTAGAGATTTCTTGAGTGAAGACACACAAATGGCCAACAGATAGGCAGAAAGTTGTTCAATATCACTGATTATTAGGGAAACGCAAATGAATACCACACTGAGATGTTACCTCACACGTTAGGACAGCTATTATCAAAGCTATAAGAGATGGTATGTTATGGCAAGTGGATAGAGGAAAGGGAGTCCGCTGATGGAAATGTAAATTGGTCAGCCATTAAGGAAAACAACACAGACTTTCCTCAAAAATTAAAAGCTTAACTACCAGCTGATCCAGCAATTCTACCTCCAGTACATATTCAAAAGAATTAAAATTACTATTTGAAAACAATATATATTCTTGTGTCCATTGCAACGCTATTCACAGTAGCAAAGATATGTAAACAACCAAAGTATTCATCATGGATGAATAGATAAATAATTTGTGTGAGATATCTATATAAGGATATCTCTCTATATGTAGGTTTACATATATATATATATTTACACAAATAGATACATATATTAAATGTAATATTGTTCATGGGATTCTTGAGGCAAGAATACTGCAGTGGTTTGCCATCCCCTCCTCCAGTGGACCACATTTTATCAGAACTCTTCTCCATGACCCATCTGTCTTGGGTGGTCTTGAATGGCACGGCTCATAGCTTCACTGAGTTATACAAGTCCCTTCACAATGACAAATTTGTGAACGATGAAGAAGGGCTGTAACAAAGAATATCCAAACTACCACACAACTGCGCTCATTTCACATGCTAGTAAGGTTATGCTCAAAATATTTCAAACTAGGCTTCAACAGTACCTGAACCAAGAACTTCCAGATGTACAAGCTGGGTTTAGAAAGGGCAGAGGAACCAGAGATCAAATTGCCAACATTCATTGGATCACAGAGAAGGCAAGGGAAGTCCAGAAAAAAACATCTATTTCAACTTCATTGACTATGAGAAAGCCTTTGACTGTGTAGATCAAACAAACTGTGGAAATTTTTCAAAGAGATGGGAATACTAGACCACCTTATCTGTCTCCTGAGAAACCTGTATTCAGGTCAAGAAGCAACAGTTAGAACCAAACACGGAACAATTGATAGGTTCAAAATTGGAAAGGAGTACAAGGCTATATATCACTACCCTGCTTATTTAGCTTGTATGCAGAGCACATCATATGAAATGCTGGGCTGGATGAATCACAGGCTGGAATCAAGATTGCCGAGAGAAATATTGACCTTAGATATGCAGCTGCGTGTGTTAGTCCCTCAGTCATGTCTGACTGCAACCCCATGGGCTGTGGCCTCTGTCCCTGGAATTCTCCAGGCAAGAATACTGGGCTGGGTTGCCATTTCCTTCTTCAGGGGATCTTCCTGACCCAGGGATAGAACCTGGGTCTCCTGCATTGCAGGTAGATTCTTCACCATCTCAGCTACTAGGGAAGCCCAGACACACAGATGATACCACTCTGATAGCAGAGAGTGAAGAGGAACTAGAGTCTCTTGATGAGAGTGAAAGAAGAGAATGACAAAGCCAACTTGAAACTCAACATGAAAGAAACTAACCATGGCATCTGGCCCCATCACTTCATGGCGAACAGAAGGGGAAATAGCAGAAGCAGTGACAGATTTACTTTTGGTGGGGGTGGGTGCCTCGGAATGACTGCAGACGGTGACTGCAGTCATAAAAGTAAAAGACGCTTGAACCTTGGAAGGAAATCTAACCTAGAGAGCTTATCTAAAAGCAGAGACATCACTTTGTGGACAAAGGACATATAGCAAAAGCCATGGTCTTCCCAGTAGTCATTTAGTGGGGTCAGTCAGTGAGAGCTGGACCGTAAAGAAGACTGAGCACTGAAGAATTGACGCTTTCAAATTGCGGTGCTGGAGAACACCACTGAGAGTCCCAAGAGCCCCTTGGACATCGATGAAGTCAAAGCAGACAGTGCTAAAGGAAAGCACCCCTGAATATTCACTGGAAGGACTGAGGCTAAAACTGAAGCTCCAGTACTTTGCCCACAGGGTGTAAAGAGCTGACTCACTGGAAAAGACCCTGATCCTGGGGAAGACTGAGGGAAAGAGGAGAAGGGGACATCAGAGGATGAGATGGTTAGATAGCATCACCAACTCAGTGGACATGAATTTGAGCAAACTCTGGGATACAGTGAAGGACAGTGGAGCCTGCAATCCGTGAAGTTGCAAAGAGTCAGACATGACTTGGCGGCTGAGCAACATAAACAGTGCAATGTTATTCAGCTTTTAGAGGAAGGAGATTCTGCCATTTGTGACAACATGGGTAAATTTGGAGGAAGTTATGCTAAATGAAATATACCAAACACAGAAACACAAATACTATATGATCTCACTTATATGGGAAATCTAAAGCAGTCAAACTCATACAACCAGAGAGTCAAATGCTGGCTGTGAGGAGCAAGGGTGTTGGAGAAATAGATGTTGTTCAAAGTGTACAAAGTTTCAACTGTAAGGTGACTGTCTTCTTGGGATTTAATATACAGCGTGGTGATTATGATTAATAACACTATAATGGACACGGACAGTTTCTAAGAGTGTATGTAGATGTGTTCTCTGCAGATTAAAAAAAAAAGTTACCAGATGGTGTTATTTACTTTGATTGTGGTAAGCATTTCACAGTGTAATTAAATCATGACATTTGTACATATTTAAAAAATTAAATCACATTACATTAATATATATATAACTTTTAATTTGCAAATATTACCTCAATAAAATTGGAAAAAGTTATAATAATGATATATTTTATGGTATGTGTTTTATTTTACCACCATAACCAAGCAAATAAATGAAATGGAAATGCAATTCAGCCATGCTAATAGTATGCAATTTGATATATGATGAAAATCGCACTTCACTTCTGTGATCTTCCTCTTTAAAATACAACTTCAGTATAATCATGGTAAAATACCAGAGAAATATCAGTTTATGGACATTCTATAAAATACTTGACCACCACTCCTTAAATTTTCAAAGTCATCAATGATAAAGTATGAGAAATAGTTATAGACAAGAAGTAGCTTAAGGAGACATAAAGTTTTTAATATAACTTGGTATCCTAGATGGGATTTTGTGGAAAAAAAGAGAAAAAGAAAGAAAGAAAAGAATAGTGGATAAAAGCTGAGGAAATTTTAAGTATGAACTTTAATTATTACAAATGTATTAATAATGGTTCATTAATCTTGTCAAATATGCCATACTAATAATGCAGGCTGTAAAAATGGAGAATACTGGATATGGGGTATATGGGAACTCTTAACATTATATTGAAAACTTTTCTGTAAATCTGAACCTATTCTTAAGTAGTCTTCAAAAACATTTTTTATTGTGATATAGAATTGCAAATATATAGAATATGTGTGTGTGTGAGTCCTCCAGTCATGTCTGACACTTTTTGACCTCAGGGACTGTAGCCCACCAGGCTCCTCTGTCTATAGAATTCTCCAGGCAAGAATATGGGATTTCCATTCCCTTCTCCAAAATATATAGAATACTCAACATTAAGTATGTTGAATTAGTACTTAAAATCTGCCTACTGAATTTATGCAAATTGGCTCAACCATATTGGAAAATTATTTCACAGATTCTATGATTCAGCAATTCCTCCTCTACAGACTAACAGAAAAAATATATGTATCCAAAAGGCATGTGCAAAATTACTTATGGAAGCATTATTCATGTTAGAAATGAAGCAATCCATGTGCCTATCTACAACAGAATAGATAAGTTGTGACATATTCACATGAAACATTTTTACTAAACTATGGAAATTAACTGTTGTTAAACACAGCTAGGTTGAAAACTACAAACCTAATATTGAATTAAAAATATCAGATGTTAAAAAGCTAATTCTTATCAAGATAAAAAAAAAAACATTCATAGCTAATCTATGTCATTTATATCAGAAAGTGGTTATCCTTGAGGAACGTAAGATCAGTGAATGGAATGCAAGGAGTTCTGTTGTTGATGTTCAGGAGGTAAGTCATGTCTGACTCTTTGCAACCCCATGGACTATGGGACGCTGGGCTTCCCTGTTCTCTACTATCTCCCAGAGTGGAAGTTCTAGATACTGGTAATATTGTTTATGTAGTGGTGAGAAGCTGGATTTGTTTACCTCGTGAAAACTATATCAAGCAATGATATAGTACTTGTCAAAGTATCTGAATACATGCATACTCAAGAAACCTGGCATTCCAGTCTTCCGAATGAGGAAAATCTCCCACCCTTGATACCAAATCCATGCAATGACAGCATGAAGGATATTTACTGGCCAGTATTGTTTTGCACATAAAAAATAGTAAATAAGCCAGCAACATGAATTTGTGTATTCAAAAAAAAAAAAAGTTTAGTCGCTCAGTCATGTTCAACTCTTTGTGACTCCGTGGACTGTAGCCTAGCAGGCTCCTCCATTCATGGGATTTTCCAGGCAAGAATACTGGAATGGGTTGCCATTTCCTTCTCCATTGGATCTTCCCAACCCAGGGATCAAAGCCAGGTCTCCCATATTGCAGGGAGATGCTTTACGGTCCAAGCCACCAGGGAAGCATGTACACAAAATATATACCTAATATTTATATAAATAACATATGAATGTGTCATGCATACCTTTTATTTTTGTTTTTATTTTTTTAATTTTTCTAATTAATTTATTTTAATTGGAGGCTAATTACTTCACAATACTGTAGTGGTTTTTGCCATACGTTCACATGAATCGGCCATGGGTGTACATGTATTCCCCATCCTGACCCTCCTTCCCACATTCCTCCCCATCTCATCCCACAGGGTCACCCCAGTGCACCATGAGCACCCTGTCTCATGCATCAAACCTGGACTGGTGATCTATTTCACATATGATACTATACATGTTTCAATGCTATTCTCTCAAATCATCCCACCCTCTCCCTCTCCCACAGGGTCCAAAAGTCTGTTCTTTACATCTGCATCTCTTTTGCTGTCTCGCATTTAGGGTCATTGTTACCACCTTTCTAAATTCCATATGTATGTGTTAGTATACTGTATTGGTGTTTTTCCTTCTGACTTACTTCAGTCTGTATAATAGGCTCCAGTTTCACCCACCTGATTAGAACTGATTCAAATGCATTCTTTTTAATAGCTGAGTAATATTCCATTGTGTCTGTACCATTGCTTTCCTATCCATTCGTCTGCCAATAGACATCTAGGTGGCTTCCATGTCCTGGCTATTATAAACAGTGCTGTGATGAACATTGGGGTACACGTGTCTCTTTCAATTCTGGTTCCCTCAGTGTGTATGCCCAGCAGTGGGATTGCTGGGTCATAAGGCAGTTCTATTTCCAGTTTTTTAAGGAATCTCCACACTGTTCTCCACAGTGGCTGTACTATTTTGCATTCCCACCAGCAGTGTAAGAGGGTTCCCTTTTCTCCACACCCTCTCCAGCATTTATTGCTTGTAGACTTTTGGACAGCAGCCATTCTGACCAGTGTGAGATGGTACCTCACACTGGTTTTGACTTGCATTTCTCTGATAATGACTGATGTTGAGCATCTTTTCATGTGTCTGTATGTCTTCTTTGGAGAAATGTCTGTTCGGTTCTTTGGCCCATTATGTATACATATTTTAAAGATAGTGCTTAAATCAGCATGGGAGGGAGAGAGAGCAAATGTATTTGAAAATGGGTGAACAAATGGTTTTGTGTACTAACATGTATGCCAGACATGGAAAACAGTATTTCAGACAATTCGAAAGACATGGATTTGATGAAATGAAAATTATCTAAGGATATTACCCAGAATACAGCTCAGAGTGGGACAAGATTAAAAATAAAGAACTCAGGAGAGACGGAGGACAAAATGAGATGGCCTATTAGGAATATTTCCAAAAGATAATATATAGAATGAGAGATACTTTAAAGTTTTTTTGTATAATATGTTTCACAGCAATATCTGATGAGTTTGGTTAGCTCAATAACAAAATTAGTTTTCTATATCTTTACAAGTGAAGTGAAGATCCAGGGATGCACTGGTCAAATTGTCTGACTAATGTTAAGAGACAAGCCATGCGTGTGAGACCCGAGACCCCCGAGGTGACACTAATGCCTCCACCTATCTTCAAACTAAAGCAAACGCATTGTTTCTATTTGCACTTGGGGAGAGTGTGCTGGGAAATCTTTCAAAGAATTGGATGGGATAAGATGAAGGAGGCTAATGCTACTGTAACAGATTTCTATTAAATAAAATATATTTTTACAAGATAGTTTATCTATTCCTTATAAAATCCCTCAGACAATAGTGGTATTTTAACAAATAAAACATTAATATATGTTGTTAAACATCCTTTCTAGTATTTTTATTTTAATATAATTTGTTCTAAGAGTTTCTTTCAACTATACTAAGTAAAGAAAATTTACTTTAGTGCTTAATTCACATTTTCCCTCATATTGAACTTGAGATTTTCACAGCAAGAAAGAAACAACATCATTCTATGTGGGAACAAATTTTATGGTATATTGAACCAGAGAAAACAAAACTTTCTTTTCAGAATGCAAAGTTATGATACACAGAATATAGTATATTTTTGTTTCATTCTGCAAAAATATTACCTACATTAGGATAGGAAAACAAATCTAATGTAATTTCAGAAGGATGAAGAAAATTAATAAAAGGGCATTTAGTCAAGTGTTAAAACTTAAGCTACAGCTTCTCTTTAAAGAACTGGGAATTGTCTTAACCAATAGTAAAATGTGAAACCAACCACGTGGACAGAGTAAAACTGGTCTCACCTGACGACTTCCAGTGCTTCAGTGCAGCAGAGAAGCAGCAACACGCACACAGTCAGTCTCAGGAAGGAGATGCACATCAGCAGCAACATCAAAAGTGAGGAGCATTCGTGCTTGACGCTGAGATGCCAGTGAGGCCAACGGCAGACTCTTTAGTTAGTCCAGAACAGTATTCTGTTCCTTGGATCAAAGGCTTTAAAAAACTATGCTCCCTCTTCATGGAATTTTTTGTAATCCTATCCATGGTACACTTTTTGGTAAATCAGAAAACTGTCTTTTTGTATATACATTATATTTGTTAAATGTGCATGTTTTGTGTGTGGGGTGGGGTGGGGAGTGAGGATACCAATGTAAAAGACTTAAGTGATTTATTGTTAAAAACCACATATTAGAAATACGTAACAGTTTTTGTTAATTTCACATTTTACATTGTCAACAGTAGCATCCACTAGTAGGAACAAGACAAATTGAAAATGAGCATTTTCAATTATTTTGAATCTTGTTTTCTCTCAGAATTTAATAAGTTTTCAAGAGCAAACAACACACACTATCACACTTTTTTTTTCTTGTTGAGTTCTCATTTTTGATTCCCCAAAGGTGAGACAGAGGAAGAATTGCTCTTCAGTTGAAAACACAAATATCAGAAAAAAGCATACATCTCCTTCTTAAGAGTCCTTATTCTCTTAGTTCTTGGGAGTGTTTTCATTTGAGTTTTTCAAGCCAAATAATCTTTTGATTAATTAAATATAATATAAAATTAATAATATAATATAAAAATAGTAATATACAATTATAAAAATATAATATAAAATTAATGATATAAATATTAAATATAATATAAAATCAGCATTAAATGTAATGTTGGTTTCCATTTTATATGAATGAATTTGATATTACTAACGTGTCAGAATAATCTGGCAGGGTAAATGACTTTGGTTACATACATTTAAACTGCTTTTTAATTAAAGCAACACTTAATTGTGATACTCATTAGAACGTGAAGTGAAACAACAGAAAACCTATGAGCTTTCTCAATTAAACTAAAAGCTTAACAGGGATTTGTTATTATTTTTTTTTTTATACTTTGACTTTTCAGGTAAATACACACATACACTTAATTACATAAATTATTTTTCATTCATTTAGCAAAACTAACAAATAAACAAGAAAAGTCTCAAAAACTAACAAGTGCTATGAAGAAAAATTAAAGCAGTGTAACCTAGAGGGAAGTGGGTTCACCTTTCAGACTGGGAATAGGAGGTCTCTCTGAGGAACTGACAATGAGCCAAAACCTAATGAAGTGAGGGGTAATTCCTTTTGGATTTCTAAAGGAAGAGCATCATAGTACAGAGAATAGAACATACAAAATTCTGATACCAGGGAGTTGACAGCATGTTTAAATGTAAGATGAGAAGCCATGGTATCTGATGCACACAAAAAAAAAAAAAAAAAGGTGAAGGTGGTAATAAGTGTGTTTGGAGAGGCAGTCAGGGACTAGATTTAGCTGGATTTTACAGGCATTAATAAAGAATTTAGATTCTATTTTAAGTGTGATGGCAAGTGCTAGATAAATCCTGGAGTATGATTGCAGATGAGTTTGGAGGACAACCAAGCCCACTTCCTCAGCTTGGTTAAGGAAAGATAGACTAAGCTGTTAGATAAAAAGTCTAAAGATGAGAAATTTTGTTTATACCTAAAGGTTATATACTATACTCTGGCAAATATATTTCTAAGAATGAAGTGATAACTCTGGCCCAGGCGAATGAACAGAGAGATAAGTATCCTAAAAGATTGTATGTTGGGCTGCTCCAGCTTCAGGTAGCTATAAGCCCAATTGAAAATCGTTAAACATCCAGGAGGTGTGCTACGACTCCAAGTCTTTCACTGACATTTAAAATTTCAACTTGGCATATTTCTATGACCCTACAGCTTCTGGTCAAACCTCTTGTATTTTTATTCTCCTCCTTCTACAGTGAATTCTGACTTTACTGACTTCTCTATAAATCATTTAGATATACGAATCTTATTTAATGTGGCTAAATTATGTCTGTATCTGATCTATTCACCAATATGTTCCTGCTATTCACATTTGCTGATACAGTCACCCAGCAAGAAGCCACTGGAGGATATTAAGCTGGCAAGAAACATGATCTGACTTATGTCTTAAAAGACTGTACAATAAATATAATGAAAGCATAAGAATAGAAGCATAGCTGCAAGTAAAGGCTTTATTATAAACTAAAGGCAAGCAATGAGGAGCCTGGATAAAAGTGACAGTGGAGAAAGTACAGGTAAGTAGTGGTCAGATTCAGGACGTCTTCTGAAGGCAGAACTGAAGAATTTTCTAATGCTAAATACAGCGCATGACTATAAAAGAGAGTTATAGGATAACTCTAGGCTTTTGGCTTGAACAGCTGAGTGAATGATTATAATATTTACTGAAATGTGGTATACCATAGGAGGCATGGTTTTGAGTAGTCAGAAGTTTAGTTTGGGGTATACTATGCTTGAGGTTTCTAGTAAGATCCATGTAGAAATATCAGTAAGTTAACTGGATATGGAAATCTTTATTTCAAGGGAAAAGCTGGAGCTGTTATCACAGATTCGTGTGTCATCATTTTATGTGTAGTAACTAAAATCAAGTGATGTAGTGTGATTATAGAAGGACAGGAGAAAAGATTCTTCATCAGTAAGCTGGAGTGGTCTCCAACTTTTAGAACCAGGAAAAGAATAATCCAGTAAAAATAACTAATAACAATAGCTAGTGAGGCAGAAAAAACATACACAAATATGAGTCTCAGTAACTCAGTGAACAAGTGTTTGAAGAGAGATTGATTATATGCTTCTGCAGACTTAGAGTGTCAGACAAGATAAAACAGACTGAGATAAGATAGTGAAAATATGCCACTGACGACCTCAAGGTAGAGGTTTTTGGTGACATTGACAACAGTAGTTTCAATAGAGTCAAATTGGGTATTCTTGGGCTTCCTCTGTGGCTCAGCTGATAAAGAGTCTGCCTGCCATGTTTGCAGACCTGGGATCAATCCCTGGGTTGGGAAGATGCCCTGGAGAAGGAAAAGGCTACCCATTCTGGCCTGGAGAATTCCATGGACTGTAAAGCTGCATGGTTGCAAAGGATCAGACATGAATGAATCACTTTCACTTTCACTCACTGAGTAAGGATACTGATAAAATTAGTCCCAATGCATTTTTCTTTTTGGTATCCCGAAACCGAATGCAGTTCTAAATACTGCTGACAGCAATTGGTTTGGGTGGAGGAGGAGAAAAATTGTTAGCAAAGAAAAAGACAAGGAAAGCATGCTGTAGGGAAATGTAACGTGTCTTTGAGGGCAGTCTCAAGCTTCTGTGGTCATATTTAGAGTGAGGATTAGCATGTATGTTAGTAACTTCAAAAGTAAGGAGATCAACAAAAAATTATTGGCTTCAGTGGGTAGAGGTTATGGTAGAATCAAATAACATGGAGAGTTAGAGTTCTTGAAGAGTTCATATTTTAATGTGAAAATATGAGGTGTGTTGGCTTTAATTAAGATTTTGGAGGTAGTCCAGAAATTGGTAACGATACTGTTTAGATAGAATGATGATGGAATGGGTGATTGAAGTGAATTGTAGAACAAAATTATTGGAGGTGAGCAAGTATAAAACTAAAATTATAATGTGTTGCATAGATTATCTATATAGATATTATCGATGACACAAAGAATCAAAATAAAAGTACTGGCGGAAGGAAGGTAGTAAACAAGTTGGTAAAACATCACTGATGTTTTTATTAGGTGTCCACAGTCATTAGGAAAACATTCACATTGACAGTTTTCCCTGATACAATTTAAACAAGTTGTTCATCTGCTTGTTTGTTTTGAGGAGAGATGAAAATGTATCCTAGCTCCAGGACTGCTGCTTCTTGCGGTGTGAGTGAAAGACTACTAGAGAGTCCTACAGTGGACACAATATACTTAGATAGCTAGATTTCAGTTAGAATAAGAAGTCGCAGAAACATTCAGACACAAGAAAGGTAGAGGGAATTTTCTTTGTTCAGTGGTCACAGTAAGAGTTTACACCGTGAGAGAATGACTTATCTCAGTGGATATACAGAGCCTTGTGTCTTCAAGAATTTAGATGACTCTGGGAGACCTAAGAGTCTTGGACTACTTAGGATTCTGACATAAATGAGGGTACAGAAAGTATTTGGATTAGCTTTTATGGTTTCTTTACAGAATGTGATAATCAGCTCTGGTTATGGTCTTCTGTGGAGCAATATTTTAAAAGTTTGGTTCTGGAACAAGAAGGGATGATGATCAGAAGCGGTCTCACCATATGCTTGGGGGATTCTCAGATACCCCCACCTTCAGTCTTGATGTGAGGAATGCCAAAGCTCGTGGGGAGGTAGTTTCATCAGAAACATGGGTACTCTGAGGGACCTTTGTCATCCCAAATTGAACTTTACCTCCCAACAAAACACCTCTCATATTTGACTTGAATAGAGAGAGGGCAATGGCCCCCCACTCCAGTACTCTGCCTGGCGAATCCATGGACGGAGGAGCCTGGTGCGCTGCAGTCCATGGGGTCGCTGGGAGTCGGACACGACTGAGTGACTTCACTTTCACTTTTCACTTTCATGCATTGGAGAAGGAAATGGCAGCCCACTCCAGTGTTCTTGCCTGGAGAATCCCAGGGACGGGGGAGCCTGGTGGGCTGCCATCTCTGGGGTCACACAAAAATGGACACGACTGAAGCAACTTAGCAGCAGCAGCAGCAGCAGACTTGAATAAAAGCTCATTTTCCTCCATTTTACCATGGAAAAGAAAAAACAAACAAACAAACAAAACTTTGCCTCATACTGTACAGCAGAATTATAAGGGGATAAAAGCCCTTGGCATGAATCAGTTCTTTGGTGAGTTGCCTTAAAGAAACATTGTATCTGCTTTCTCCTGTGAATGGAAGAATTCAAGTGGGAAGGAGAACACGGTGTCCAAGAACCAACACTGAAGGGGTAAAACCATGAAAATATTGAGAGTTTAAATTAGATGTGATCTCAGAGTGCTAGTCAGATTTAATGACAATAAACATATTTATATCACTTCTTTAAGATTTCAGAGAATGTGATGTCTGCATGATATTCCATGAAAAAGCAGTTTCTATGGCTAATTCACTTTGGAATATCTTACCTAATATATGTATACCTTAGATTCAGACAGTTTAAGTTATTGTGGTATTGGTATATGAGAGTTCTTGTTGTAAAAATATAAAATAAAAAAAACTTATTCGCCTTTATTTAATCAAGAGCTGCCCACTGTAGTTGATCCATAAAACTATGTTTCTGTGTGTATCTGTGTGTGTGTAAATACTTATTGAACTTTTGAAGAAATATTGTCCAAATATTATCTCCTATTTACCTAGAAGGCTGTTGTTTCTTTCAGTTCAGTTCAGTCACTCAGTCGTATCCAACTCTTTACAACCCTATGAAAAGCAGTACCGCCAAGCCTTCTTGTCCATCACCAGCTCCTGGAGTCCGCCCAAACTCATGTCCATCAAGTTGGTGATGCCGTTCAACCATCTCATCCTCTGTCATCCCCTTCTCCTCCCGCCTTCAATCCTTCCCAGCATCAGGATCTTCTCCAATGAGTCAGTTCTTCACATCAGGTGGCCAAAGTATTGGACTTTCAGCTTCAACCTCAGTCCTTCCAATGAATATTCAGGACTTATTTCCTTTAGAATGGACTGGTTGGATCTCTTTGCAGTCCAAGGGACTTTCAAGAGTCTTCTCCAACACCACAGTTCAAAAGCATCATTTCTTCAGCACTCAGCTTTCTCTATGGTTCAACTCTCACATTCACATATGAATGCTGGGAAAGCCATAGCTTTGACTAGATGGACCTTTTTTGGTAAAGTAATGTCTCTGCTTTTTAATATGCTGTCTAAGTTGGTCATAACTTTTCTTCCATGGAATAAGTGTCTTTTAATTTCATGGCTACAGTCACCATCTGCAGTGATTTTGGAGCTAAATAAATTATGTCAATGTTTCCACTGTTTCCCCATCTAATTACCATGAAGTGATGGGACCAGATGCCATGATTTTAGTTTCCTCAATGTTGAGCTTTAAGGCAGCTTTTTCACTCTGCCCTTTCACTTTCATCAAAAGGCTCCTTAGTTCTTCTTCACTTTCTGCCATTAGTGTGGTGTCATCTGCATATCTGAAGTTATTGATATATCTCCCAGTAATCTTGATTCCAGCTTGTGCTTCATCCTGTCCAGCGTTTCTCATGATGTAATCTGATATAAGTTAAATAAGCAGAGTGATGATATACAGCATAACATACTCTTTTCCTGATTTGGAACCAGTCTGTTGTTCTAGGTCCAGTTCTGTTTGCTTCTTGACCTGTATATGGATTTCTCAGGAGGCAGGTCATATGGACTGGTATTCCCATCTCTTGAAGAATTGTCCACAGTTTGTTGTGATCCACCCAGTCAAAAGCTTTACTGTAGTTAGTGAAGGAGAAGTAATGTTTTTCTTGAATTTGCTTGCTTTTTTTATGATCTGATAGATGTTGGCAATTTGATCTCTGGTTCCTCTGCCTTTTCAAAATTCAGCTTGAACATCTGGAAGTTCTCAGTTCACGTACTGTTGAAGTCTAGCTTGGAGAATTTTGAGCATTATTTGCTAGTGTGTGAGATGAGTGCAGTTCTGAAGTAGTTTGAACAGTCTTTGGCATTGCCTTTCTTTGGGACTGGAATGAAAACTGACCTTTTCCAATCATGTGGCCACTGCTGAGTTTTCCAAATTTGATGGCATATTGAGTGCAGCACTTTCACAGTATCATCTTTTAGGATTTGATATAGCTCAGCTGGAATTCCATCACCTCCACTAGCTTTGTTTGTAGAGATGCTTCCTAAGGCCCACATGACTTCGCATTCCAGAATGTCTGGCTCTAGATGAGTGATCATACCATCCTGGTTATCTGGGTCATGAAGATATTTTTTGTATAGTTCTTCTGTGTATTCTTACCAGCTCTTAATACCTTCTGCTCTGTTAGGTCCATACCATTTCTGTCCTTTAATGTGCCTATCTTTGCACGAAATGTTCCCTTGGTGTCTCTAATTTTCTTGAAGAGATCTCTAGTCTTTCCCACTCTATTGTTTTCTTCTTCTTTTTTTTTTTTTTTTTTTTTGCATTGATCACCGAGGAAGGCTTTCTTATCTTTCCTTGCTATTCTTTGGAACTCTGCATTCAAATGGGTTTATCTTTCCTTTTCTCCTTTGCCTTAGCTACTCTTCTTTTCACAGCTATTTGTAAGGCATCCTTAGACAACTATTTTGCCTTTTTGCATTTCTTTTTCTTGGGGATGGTAGTTTACTTACAGTTAAAATTCAAACATATGGTGCTGCAGCTGCTGCTAAGTCACTTCAGTAGTGTCCGACTATGTGTGACCCCATAGACAGCAGCCCACCAGGCTCCCCTGCTCCTGAGATGCATGAAAGTAAAAGTGAAAGTGAAGTCACTGAGTCATGTCTGACCCTCAGCGACCCCATGGACTGCAGCCTTCCAGACTCCTCTGTCCATGGGATTTTCCAGGCAGGGGTACTGGAGTGGGGTGCCACCGCCTTTTTCCGCAAACATATGGTAGGCCACTGCTAATTGACTTCTGACAATTTAAACATCTGACTAGATTATTGACTATAGTATATAAATACCCATTTGAACTTAACACTTTCAACACAAAGAGTATTAACAATATATTTGAGCTAATGTTAAATATACAATGCCATTTGATAATATGTGTAGAATCATGTGTGATTCTGGTTTCCAAACATCTAGTTTTGTATATGCAAGATTATTGAAATCATCAGCATATACTTCATTGCCTTCTCTAACCCAGGACATTAAGAAATAAAGTCACTACTTTTTGAACAGTCTACTAATCATAACACATATCTATTAATGTAGATAAATAGTTTTTACTTTGCTTTTGAAAATTTCATTTTTGAGACCAAAATAATATCTCAAACAAAGCAAAAGTAAGACAATTTTATACATCAGCAATATCCATCACTTGGGAATGCAAATCTCTTTGCATTTCCTTCAAACAAAAGTAATCAAATTTTTTTCTTTGGACCATCCATTGGAAAATTCTCATAATGATATCCTCCATTCAGGGATGGAAATGATAGGATAATATCCACTTATTATAATAATGACTTTCAACAAGAAAGCACTCACAAAATTTAATGGCTCAAGCAAACATTAAACGTATAATTTTAGCAAGCAACTATATGGCGTGAGAGGAACAAATATACACAAATTACCCAATATGACTATTCCATGTACAGCACAGTAGACAAAGCAAGGATTAGGCCTCCAATAACTATAAAATGCACACAGTAGCACACTGCAATGAAACCAAATAAAACAATTAAAAAGTACAATGATAAGTTTGATAACTGTGTAGACATTTTAAGTGGTCTGTTATGGAGAGAGATACATACCCACACACACATAATACACATACTTCTTACTACTAAATTTTTAAGTGAAAAAATTATTACTTTATAAAGCTTTTAAATGAGTGTGGTATATCTTTCATGGTTGGCAAACTCATATTCAATTAGATGGTTTTGCCTTCAACATATTATAAATTTATCAAACAAATGATTATTTTAACATGTCACTTTTAAAACGAAAGTGGATCCTTCTTACTGTACATCTGGATACTTGGAAATATAACTTGCATCAAGCTTAAGATAAATGTATAACTAGCAACTACAGTTGATATTTAGTAATATCTCAAGTCTTTTTATATTTACTGTTTTGTGATGGCCTTCAGGTTAACTAGAAGAGCAAACCTGAGTCACATTTTATACAATAAAATTCATCAACCATGGTCCTATGCAATTCAAGTGTTTCTCACTATATGACCTATTTATAGCTTGGCATTGTGTTATCTATCAATTTGAAATAGACTGAAGATAAGAAAATAGAGATATTCTGTGATCTCATTTCTATTGTTCTGTGTTTCTCAGGACATGCTTGTTGAGAGCTAAATTCATATTGCAGTCAACAGCTTTCCTGTCCTCTTTATCCTTGCTCCATACCATTAAGAAGCTTATATTTATTCAGCATTAGATGAAACCCAGTGAAAATGCTAGTCTAAAATAATGTTGGAAAATACATTATCTGAAAACTTTGATGTTAAGTTCACTATGACAGCTTTCAAAACAGGAAATATGAGTGTTCGCTGAGAAAATCAACAGAAAATATCGCCGTTTCTAATCTGGCATGAGTCAAAATACCACATTCTTGATTCGATATGAAGAGCTGTAAAAGAGACATGTTTGTGCCACTGCTCGCCAATAATATCTACACAATACATAAGATGTATTTGTACAAGTATGCATTATAAAACTGATCAGGATTCCCAGCTCCCCACATTAATATCCACATATGATATAAAATGTAATTCAATACAGTTTATACCATTTTTTCCTAAACTGTCCAAACACTCTATTGACTGAAGTGAAGATGTATCTTTTTAAAGTATAAAACTTCTTACAACATAGTAACATAAATTTTTACTCACATTACAATTTTTCCCTCAGATGCTCAAAATCCACAAATCCTACTGTGTTTCAACACCTGGAGGAAGGAGAGAACGTGTCTGAACACAAAGCTCTATGCTAAAGATTTATGTCAAAAATACAAACAGACAAACTGATACGAAATACGCAAGTTTGCTGATAAAGCGTCTGCTCTCTGCCATCACTCTTCAATGGTGTAACTGATTTGAGGAAATTGATTATTGCCTCCAGGGCTGAGTAAATGATCAAGGACAGTTTCCTTTATTTTCCTGGTTTATACTTCAAGTCAATGGTTACCTCTTTCAGTTAAAATCACTCTTTCCTGTACCTTCATAGAAAGCATCCCAGTTTATTTTTAAACATATGTCCAGTGTTTTAAAAGTCCATATCATTAATATTTAGCTGAAAAGTACTTGAGAAGACTGTCCCAGTGGCACTGCCATCTTTGAACCATTTCTCAGACCAAGGTGCTTTAGCACAGAAATGCAAAATCACAGGCCAGGTTTGACTTTGAGGAGAAAGCTTTCATCTGCCCAATCCACAGTGAACTACTTCAAATGGACAAGTTACTTAACAATTAGTTAAAAATAAGTGAGGGCCACATAGGGATCAAACACAAAAATTAGCTACATAAGGAAAAGGAATAAAAAATAACAATTGCTGAGCAAAATAGGTCATTATCAAGGGCTCAGTGTGTCATCAAAACACAGTGTATTTCAGGTTCAAGTGTAACATACAGTTTATATTTTCTTTCCAGATATTTAAAGTTGAAACATTTAGTTCCATCTACAGGGTTTGAAGGAAGCCTACATATTTACATTTTAATATTCAGGAGTCAATAAAAATGAAAGCATTTTTATCCATATTACTTTTACTTTATTTGACAATTACTTCAACGGCATCTTACAATTTTACAACTCGAGTGACTGAGAGAGGAAAAATAATAATAATAATGCAGACTATGGCACATTCACCTTTTATTTTCAAGTGCAGCTCTGCTTTGGTATGAAATCTTCTTGCCTCTTTTATTTTGCTTTTGTTTTTGCATTTTTATGAAAGCAAAGCGTGAGTATGTTTTAGAAGGAAGAATGTATTTAATTTACAAAAATTTTCACGTGCATGTATTTTAGTTGAAATGTATGCTCAATGAATTTATATGGCCAAGTGGAGGACTGATTCTGATTAATTTAGTTCTCTCATTTTAAAAGATTGACGTTGAACAGAATGTCTTTTCCTTTGTGCACCCTGAATTTTTTTCCACCTCCCTACAATGAAAGGATCTCATTTTGTCCTCTATTTCAACCTAGAGGGTAGTAAGTCATTCCCTTAGGTGCAGTAACCAAGGCACTAACTGTGATTCAGTTAGCAAGATGGCAATAATGATAACAATATCTCAGAGTCTTTTTCCCTAGAGACTTTCAAAGACACTACCAGCACTAACTCTCCCACATTATAAGTTTCATGAACTGTACCTGAAGGTTTAAATGTAGCCCCTAAGCTGGAAAGAGATATTTTTTAAAGTGGCACCGTGTTATTATTATAGCACACATTTATTCCCTGCGTGCCTTTGGGTTGTCTCTGCTTATGACAACAACAAGTTTTTACAGCTGTCAGCAACTGCCAGCACAACTGGGAAAGGGCAAGTAAGAGTGTCTTGTATACTTCATGTATCAACAATATTACTTCCCATATTCCTTTGTTCTGGATAGTTATAAGGTAAATATATATTTAGTAGCGTCAAATGGTGCCTGGAAAAATTATCAGGGTTATGAAAGTGAGGAGAGAGCTAAATGCTTGTCGGGCTGTTTTATGTTATATGGAAAATCTAGCATGTCATATTTGCTCACACTGATATGTTTCTTTAGCCCCTAAAAGTTGTTTCTGGATTTTTATTTACTGGATGTATTTGTGTACCAGTCAACAGTGAACAGGGTTTCTTTAAGATTTCCTTTCTCATCCATTTGCTCCATGGAATAAAACGAAGGGCCACAGTAATAGAAATAGAAAAGTAAGAGGTCTTGAAACGTCTCATCTTTGATCAAAAATTATTTTTAGAATGATTAAATGAACATAGGATAAAAGATGAGCAGTGAAGCAGAGGTTCAGGGGAGGTGTTAGGAGCATAACACATTTCTCATGTCAGAAAACTTCGCTGGCTCTGTGGCACAGGGAACTCTGCTCAGTGTTATTTGGTAGTCCAGATGGTAGGGAAGTTTGGGAGGAAAATGGATATATGTGTGTATGTATGGCTGAGTCGCACTGCTGTGCACTGGAAACTATCAAAACTTTATTAATCAGCTATATTCAAATATCAAATAAAAGGTTTTAAAAAAAGAAAACTTTGCTGATTTTGGAAATAATGATCAAAGCTGTTTGGGTATATAAAATTTGCAAGGAGAGCATGATATCACACTGAACTATCATTAGATCATTATCAGTCTATTTTGAGAGTCAGAGATTTTTTTTTTTTTTAATTAGGATAGCAATGAAAGAAGTTTTAAATACATAAAGTTCTCTTATGATGAACTATTGAACTGGACATATTGCATACACATGCACAAGAGCAGACACATGTAAGTAAAAGTAAATTTACATACTATAATTAGACGTGTGGATGCAAGGAGTTAAGGGAATGTGAATAGGAAGTACTGAAATCTCATTCTCCCTAAGATAGTCCTGAACATCGCAGCCTAAATATCTGATTCTTATTAAGCAAGGGAAAATGTGTATGTCCATTGTGGACAAGGTCACTACCTTCATTTTCAATAGTATGGAATTGTGGGTACAAGACAACATTCTCTATGACTACCCAGCTCTCCTTCACAGGCCGGGGAGCACAGTGATGGATTCATCAATGTTTTTATTACTTCAGATCATCTCAGATATTTATGACCAATTTTCCCCCCATGAACTTTATCTTCCATGATGTTCACAAAATGCCATGTCAAACTTTTCAACAAATTGGCTCTAAAGTCTTTTCCAGATCTTTAGCACCAATAAGAGATATATTAAAGGCAACACATTTTAAAATGTACATTTTTTTCAAAATGCTGGATTGATAATAAGAAAAACATCCTATTAAATTATCAGAATGTAAAGCTTTTCCTTATCACAATTTCTTAATTTTAAACTATAATGAATGTTATTATTATGGATAATTTGGACTGGCAGAATCCCTTTCCCTGGTGGCTCAGATGGTAAACAGGATAGCTGGGTTCGATCCCTGGGTTGGGAAGATCTTCTGTGGGAGGTCCTGGCAACCCACTCTAGTATTCTTGCCTGGAGAATCCCATGGACAGAGGAGCCTGAAGGGCTGCAGTCCATAGGGCTGCAAAGAGTCGGACACGACTGAGCAACTAAGCACAGCATATTATGGAGCATAAGCTTTGCAAAACATGCTCATTTGCATAAACCTTTACTTAAATCCTCTGTAGTGCAATTCAGTCACACTCTACACACAGAGGAAACTACTGTCTGAGGATGTCAAGTAACTTGACAAAATCTCATTACAACTTCAAAACTAGTTGATTATACTAACGAAAGTACTACCATAGAAAATGCAGTCTTAGATCCAGAGAGGAAACCTATGAGTCAAAAAATTTATGAAAGGTGGGGTGAAAAGAAAGGAAAGCGAAAGTGAGGTCGCTCAGTCGTGTCCGACTCTTTGTGACCCCCGTGGACTGTAGCCTACCGGGCTCCTTCATCCATGGGATTCTCCAGGCAAGAGTACTGGAGTGGGTTGCCATTTCCTTCTACATTGCTCCAAATAATGTTTTCTGGAGAAAAAAAAAAAAGTTCCGAATAAAATAGCACAGTTTTCTCAGGACTGTAGAAGCTGATTGGTGTCTGGCTTGAGGCTGTTAATGGACGGCACACCTGCAAGCACAAACTTGCTCTCATCTACCTTGACCACCCATATTTATGACAGTATTTAAATAGGGCTTTTTAACCCAACTGACTTACTGCTCCAAATAAGTAATTACGAACTACCATTGAAGTCCTCCTGAGTTTTCAGATAATTGGCCTTAAATACTTAGAAGTATTTGAGCTCTTCCTACCCAACAACCTGTTATTACTCAGATCACCTTTTTCACAGGACTAAGGCCCATATGTAAGCTTTAATAAGTATTCAATGATCATACCCTCTGGAGCATTCATACATAAAATGCTTTATTACACATTTTTTAAAAGGGCTGCTGAATTTATGAATAACTTCACACTTTCTCATTTGTAAGAGACTTTCCCTAGAGACTTCATTCTGTAAGATTAGAAGGTAAAACTCCTAACTAAATTACCCTTGTTTTGTGCACTTGTTTTACAAAAAAGAAGAAGAAGAAGTTCAATCTCACAGGTGACTCAGGTAGCCACTGGTTTTGAATTTATTCAATTCCAATTATTAAATAACTATTTTTAAAAAATTAGTAGGCCTGTTTTAATAATGTTTTAACATCTTAACATCTTAGCAATGGTCAGAATCTTCCCTTCAGTCTCTCCAGGGCATTTTGGCTTAATTTAAAAGTGAAGATAAATATGATTTAAATTAAAAGATAAGATGCATATTTTAAACCTCATAAGAAAGATTTTGTGGGGGACTGGCATATTTTAACTTCATAAGAAAGATTTGGGGCAGGAGTGACTATACAGTGATTAAATTATTTGGAAACAATGTGTTTTTCTCCAGTTCTGCACTGCAGATTGTAGATAGGCTGCAGCCTGCAGGATGGAACTTGGCTCCCTTGTTCTTTCTCTCAGAGAAGAGTTCAGCCAATAACTGTTTAATACAGTGAGTTGTCACTAGAAAAACATTTGTGTAAATAAAATTATTTCATAAAATCTTGTTTTAAAGCATGAATCTACTATGTATTCTATGAAAGTGAAAGTGATAATTGCTCAATCATGTCTGACTCTTTGAGACCCACGGACTGTAGTTTTCCAGTCTCCTCTGTCCCCGGAATTCTTCAGACAAGAATACTGGAGTGGGTTGCCATTTCCTTCTCCAAGGGATCTTCCTGACCCAGGGATCAAACCCAGGTCTCCCGCATTGCAGGCACATCCTTTACCATCTCAGTCACCAAGAAAGCCCCTATATATCCAATCATTTCTTTAATTATGAATAGTTTGGAGAAATATTTTATGTTTACAATTTATATATGGAAATGACTCATTTTAACACTTATTTTAATGGATACTATGCAAAAGACTCGGCTGGTAAAGAATCCACCTGTAGTGCAGGAGACCTGGGTTCAATCCCTGGGTTGGGAAGATCCCCTGGAGAAGGGAATGGCTACCCATTCCAGCATTCTTGCCTGGAAAATCCCATGGGCTGTATAGTCCGCGGGGTCACAAAGAGTGAGACATGCCTGAGCAACTTTCACTTTTTCATACAAAATTGTCATGACAGTTACAGTGGACATTTTTTTTTTTTTTAATAAATGCAATTTTATTGGTAAATTGTTTATCTACTCCTACTTCGTCAGACTATTGTCAGGTATCTCTTTATATAATTTTACTATATAACAAATGTTTTCTAAAAAAGATGCTGAATGGACAACAGGCAGCTAAACACTGTAGAATACCAGAAGTATTTCATATATCTTACCTCAATGAAGTCTTATGTGATCAGAGCTATATTCATGTAAATACAAATAATAATACAATGTATATTTCATAAGAATCAAAAGAGAGGTATACGGACAGTATGTTCTATATTTAGAAAGCATCACAACTTGTTAGAGATGCAGGTGTCCAAATCTATTCTAGACCAACTGAAATAGTAATTTTCAGTGTCTACTGCAAAATGAAAACATGTGTGCTCTTGTTTAAAAAGAAGGAAGAACGTGCTATTAAATAGAAAAATATAATCCCATTTTCTTTGTGCTGTTGGCCTTCTCGCTCATCTTGCCATATTTGCTGTTTGCTATTTAGTGTTGTTTCAAATAAAAAAAAATTAAAATTTAAAGTAGCATAAATTTGGTATTCATTTTTGTATTGTATAGTGCCAGTTTAAAACACATTTAATTTGTATATGGAATTACTTAACTTATGCAAATCCTAATTTTAGTGAATATGGTACACATTAATGTATTTCAACCAATAGTTTAGAAATACTAAACTCTCCACGAAACTAACTTGGTGGTTATTTCATTTCCTGATAAGCACACATTCTGCCAGAACTTTCTACCTAAGGCTTAGTGATGAGTAAGAAAGGACAGAAAGGAAATAAGCTATGGATTGTCTAATCTTTCCTTTTCTGCCCACATCATCATTTTCAGCATAAGTGGCTGGACATACAGGGAAGTAGCAAAGGTAGGAAAAGATATAACGGAGCTTCTTGACTGTTCCTGTTTCTTAGAGTTTCACTGCCTTTACGTTGAAAGCAAATTCTGATTTAAAGGAAATTTGAATAAACCTGTCTCAGAGCTCCCTGTTCCTCTGCTTATTTTGTAGATGTTACATGCTAACCCTGTATTCATTTGAGTCTGCCTGAATTCCCAGCCATCACAAAGCAGAATTCTGTGTCATGGAGCATCACAAATGCTATCTGTGAATGGATATAGCATTCCATAGTGATAAGAATTAGAGGGCAAACACATTGCACATACGTTCTTTGGTAAAGCACATTCTCACTTGTCTCACTGGACTTCATTTACAAAGCATTATGTCAAAATAAAATGACTAAGAAAGAAACAGAGTGTTAAAGTAAATGTAGGAGGCCCTTCTGAGTATGGAGCTTTGTGCTACTCTATAAGTCTCTCATGCAAGTTATCAGCTCTGAAAAGGGTCACGGATTCTCTATTTTAAAGAAGCACTTCGTGGGATTCTTATGCAATCTAAACTTTTTCAGTCGAAATTTTTGTAATCTGAAAGGCTAGTGAACTTCAGAGTTAGGAGAGCTTTCTTCTACCTGGCTATGAAAGATTCACAGGCTTGTATCGACTTGAGTTTACTGGAGAACATGACTTCGGATCTTACCATCATTTGCATCTGTGTCTTGAATAGCCAGGTCTAAGTGTTCAAAGTGATGTTTTTACATTGCAAAAGGTTTCCTAATGCTTTCCTAATCAAAGCAGTAACATCATCTAGATGACTCTCTGCCTCTCATACATTTCAACTGTTGAACATGACAATCAATGGAAATGCATGTGGTCCTCACACTGTGCCATTATGACCCACTTTTGAAACAATACAAATGTTTAAATATTTAGAACACAATTTTTATTTTAAACAGAACCCTTACTTATAGTAGGCAAATTTGAAAACCAAATACAGGAGACCAAATATTCAACTATAAAATATCCATCAGCAGATGAATGGATAAGAAAGCTGTGGTACATAAACAAAATGGAGTATTACTCAGCCATCAAAAAAGAATACATTTGAATTAGTTCTAATGAGGTGGATGAAACTGGAGCCGATTATACAGAGTGAAGTAAGCCAGAAAGAAAAACACCAATACAGTATACTAATGCATATATATGGAATTTAGAAAGATGATAATGATAACCCTGTATGTGAGACAGCAAAAGAGACATATATGTAAAGAACAGACTTTTGGACTCTGTGGGAGAGGGAGAGGGTGGGATGATTTGGGAGAATAGCATTGAAACATGTATAATATCATATAAGAAACAAATCGCCAGTCTAGGTTCGATGCAGGATACAGGATGCTTGGGGTTGGTGCACTGGGATAACCCAGAGGGATGGTATGGGGAGAGAGGTGGGAGGGGGTTCAGGAGTGAGAGTTTATGTACATCTATGGTAGATTCATGTTGATGTATGGCAAAACCAATACAGTATTGTAAAGTAAAAATAATAAATAAATAAATAAATAAACTTTAAAAATCGTTGTATTTCACACTGAATAATGTGGAGTAAGCAGTAATTTTACAGCTTTAAGAAATAAAACTCTCCAAGATTCTTCATATAAACCAAGATTATCAATGAAAATACTATCTTCACTGTAAACTCTGTTCACTGTCAATTAAAATGAAGACATAATTTGACTATATATGAATATGCTGCTGCTGCTCCTGCTGCTGCTGCTAAGTCGCATCAGTTGTGTCTGACTCTGTGCGATCCCATAGACAGCAGCCCACCAGGCTCCCCTGTCCCTGGGATTCTCCAGGCAAGAACACTGGAGTGGGGTGCCATTGCCTTCTCCGATGAATATGCTAGTTTTAGGTATTTCTCCTTTAAGAACTTATACTCTCATAAAGCTGTAAAAATCATAAAGCTTTAGAATGATACGTTCAGTTCAGTTCAGTTGCTCAGTCATGTCCGACTCTTTGTGACCCCATGAACCCCAGCACACAAGGCCTCTCTGTCCATCACCAACTCCCGGAGTTCACCCATACCCATGTCCATGGAGTTGGTGATGCCATCCAACCATCTCATCCTGTCGTCCCCTTCTCCTCCTGCCTTCAATCTTTCCCAGCATCAGGGTCTTTTCCAATGAGTCAGCTCTTTACATGAGATGGCCAAAGTATTGGAGTTTCAGCTTCAACATCAGTCCTTCCAATGAATACCCAGGACTGATCTCCTTTAGTATGGACTGGTTGGACCTCCTTGCAGTCCAAGGGACTCTCAAGAGTCTTCTCCAACACCACAATTCAAAATCATCAATTCTTCTGCACTCAGCTTTCTTCACAGTCCAATTCTCATATCCCTACATGACCACCTGGAAAACCATAGCCTTGACTAGATGAACCTTTGTTGGCAAAGTAATTTCTCTGCTTTTTAATATGCTATCTAGGTTGGTCATAACTTTCCTTCCAAGGGGTAAGCGTCTGTTAATATCATGGCTGCAATCACCATCTGCAGTGATTTTGGAGCCCAGAAAAATAAAGTCTGACACTGTTTCCACTGTTTCCCCATCTCTTTGCCATGAAGTGATGGGACCGGATGCCATGATCTTCGTTTTCTGAATGTTGAGCTTTAAGCCTCCTTTTCACTCTCCTCTTTCACTTTCATCAAGAGGATCTTTAGTTCTTCTTCACTTTCTGCCATGACGGTGGTGTCATCTGCATATGTGAGGTTATTGATATATCTCTCTTTAGCTGTGGATATTTAATATTTTCAGTTTCATTCACTATCACAGATAAATGGAAATTAGCCTCAGTACTGAAAATATTCTTTTCCAAGTTTGACCTAAAATTTGTAGAAAAGGACAAGGTATATATTTGAAGTAGATATTAATACGTGGATATAGATTTTCACCTAGTCTATGAAAGAAGATAAAAATTCCTAGCTAAGAATTGAAGAGGCTACTTTATTAAGAAGTGGATTCAACTTTATGGAAAGCATTTACATCAAGGACAAATCAATGTTTCTTCTACCTTTATTTGGAAGAAGTTCGGACTGGATGTCTCTAAAAGTTTTTGTATCCCTTTGAACATATTTAGGAGAATAGTTTATTGGCTAGTCTTTCTTGGTGGTTCTCTGCACCTTTTCTGTTCAATTTAAAATCAAAAGAAGATTCTTCTCCTTTCCTCCTCCCTGGAATAGATATATTTGTGTCACACCACCAAAAATAAATCACATTATTCCCTTATTTCTGGTCTCCCTTCAGTTGAAATGTTATTACTCCAGTAGGAAGAATTTATCATGTTACTCATACAAGTCCTCGTACAAGTACAATTTACCAAAAGCCATTATTTACATGATTCCTGCTGAGTCATTTAGCTTCAAGTTATCCTATACCTTCAAGAACTGTGTAACTGAAGATCTTGGGTTGTTTTTTCTCTCAGAAGTCAGAATGTATTTTTAAAAAATAAGTTGCTTATAAAGTCAATTGTGGTAGACATCCTCCACTGAGAATCCTACTCACTATTCCTACAGGGATCTAGCTAAGATGGTACTCTATTTTCACCAAAGACTTGGATTTAAAAAAAAAAAAAAAAAACTCTACCACTTTTTGTGTGTTTTATGAAAATTCGATTAGTAATATGTTTAGAAAAACAAACACTTAAGACATATTTAAGCTTCTGTAATTTAATCTTCCATTCAGTGTTTCCCGAATGTTAAACCCGTATCAGAGGGTTCCCAAGGATCTGGGCAAGGTTTGATAAGATAGGAAGGTATTAAGGGGACAGGGGAAAATAACGCTAATCCAAACGCCGTGCAGAGTCCCCTCGTTGTAGACAGAGACGCTACTTTCTCTTCCATTTCTGTACCTTTGTCCACACCACAAATAACCTACTCACCATAGGCTTCCATTTCCTAACTCCATAAAGTAAAGGGGTTGGACTATTTGACCTTTAAGGTGCCCTTTAGCCTGAAAATCTTACAGTTCTATAATGTTCAATCGATGGACTACACAGAGAGAGGAATACTTTAGGAATAAGCCTGACAAGCCTACAGGCCAATGATGACACAGATGTTCGTATTTTTAAGGAGGTGATAGAAGATATTTGATCCCAACGGTTTGGAGTCCCCCAACTGTGATGAAGGAAAAGAGCTGAGAAGCCTTACAGCATTAGTGTTCTTTGTCTCTTTGTGGATGACCCTTTCACATTAATATCAACATCAGAAACTCTGAATTCAAGGAAAGAAAGGGAGAGTCACACATTCTTTCAATAACCCTTTACCAGTGAACATTTGAGAACCATAGGAAGCCAAATCAGACATCACTTAAAATAGTTTTTGGGTCAAGATTACAAAAAAAAAGGAAGACAGGGAAGAACAGTGGAATCAGCAGGAGTATGTCCCCTAAAGTCCCTTAAACTAAGTTGGAACACAACCCAGGGCAAGTTAGCTAGAGCACTTCTCAGTGGGATTTACCCACAGAAAGGCATTAACCACAAATTGTCCTCTGAAAGCATTTTCCCTCCACACCAAAAATCACTGGGAAAAAAAAAAAGGGTATTATTTGTTTGTTAAGGAGACTTTCAATAAAGCATGCATGCCAAATTTTATTGCTTACAAATTCATAATCAGTCCTGAATTGGGCATCTTAAATTGTCGAATATGAATATAATCTTGTCTTTCAATCTCAAGCCAAGATCATATGTATGGGAAATTTATAACTACTGTATAACTGTTGGCTATATTGGCAGATTTCACCAATGTGTAGAGGGTGAAAACAAAGTAAAAATAAAAACATTTTTCTGTTCCCAGTTAGGGATCCCTATTTTCTGGTTTTACATAGAGTTAATTTTTAGAGTCACAAAGTGACCGCGGCTATCAAAAAAACACCACAGAGTTATTTACATGCAGAGAGAATCTCAGTTCATAGAATGAAAGAAAAATGAAATTTCAGCAGAACATGAATCTTTGACACATCTCTGGTAAACTATTCAAGTATAATTCAAATATTCAGTAGACCACAATATTTCCTATTTTCCTTCAGAGGTTTTCTTATTCACTTTTCTTCTGTCCATTTCAAATATCCAGGCTGTTTATTTTCAAAATGTCTATCCAAACTAACAGACGCACTATGAAAACAAAATATGGTATGTCCACTATTTTTTCTGTAAGTTAATTAACATTTTTAAGATTTAATTGCTCCAAAGCTAGTATAAAGTCCTATCATTTAAGAAGCATTTAAAAAAAGTATCAACTGGTAAAACTGACATATTAGTATTTCCCTATAGTTTGCCTGTGCAGACTATCTTATAATACAGAACTTGGAAAACAAAAAGAGATGTGAAAATAGATTCATTTTGCTTTCCTATTTCAATACTTTATTTTTAATTGAATTAAAGTTTATATTGTAGAACTTTGAACCAGTAGTTGAATTAATTTCTCTTGCTGAATTTTATATAGAATTGGAAAGCTACTTGTAATCTCAAGTGATAAATACTATTTGATTATGTAGTAAGACTTCACTATGTATCATAAATTATTAAAAGAATAAAAAGAACATTAATACCTATCATTATCCAATATTAGTTTAGATGAATTTCATTGTAGTTTTCTTTTATTGAACATATCATTTAAAGAAAAAGATTTCTGAATGTTTTGTTTGTCATGCTTCAAAAGCCATAAGAAATAGCTTCTATATTTAATATTTCACAGAATGATGCTATCCAAGTGATTGGCCATGCGAGCAGTATATTTTCAGGCTGACAGTTTTATATGGCTAGAATCTATACTTACTTTTTCTTCTTGCTTTCCCATATGAATACCTCATTTTAAATTCAATGTTCTGATCTAGCCTATCACCCTTCCAGAGTTCAGTTCAGTATAAATCCCCACTGACATTACTTTGTTATTGTTTTCAGTCTATGATACTAATACACAGCCTCTATTTTTTATTGACTTTCAGTTTTATTATATCTCATTGTTTTCAAAATAATTTATTTGTAAATAATAGATTCACTTGTCATAATTTTTTTCAACTTGTGTATAATTATTTTTCTGTAGTTCCATGTCATAAATACACTTTAAATAGAGGCAAGTGTGCTTCTGCAATGGAAGAAATTCGTGATGTCCATATGGTGCTTCCAGTGCACAGGCATGTGTCGATTCATGTGAGTGTGACAGACATAGTTGTGGGCTATGTTCCAACAAGTGCAAATAGACATGCTAAAGCTGATAAGACACATAAAATTAATAAAAAATTTCCCTCAGTGAAAATAATGTATAAGCTATTCCTGTTTTAAAAGGGTCAGTTAACTGACCGAATTTGAAAACTTTATTAGTTGGAGTAATTTTAATATCCCAATCGGGTATATATTATCTAGACACAGTGAGAAAAAACAAAAAAACAAAAAAAACCTGTAGTCTATTTAGTTTACTTTTTTTTGAACAAATACTGTAATCAAACCAAGTGTTCATTATATTTTTATCTATACAACAACCTTGATATTTTTATCAAGAAAGCACCTTCTGAGCAGTCTTCAGGTGCACTGCATACATTTTAGTATGCTGCCTTTATTTTAATTAATTTCAAATTATAAATATGAAAAGGCCTCCCAAAATATGAAACAAAAACTAATAATTAAGGAAGAAATATAAAACTGAGCATCTGTTGTGACAGACTTCATGTGCCTACCTTGAGTAATGCAAAGAAAGAAACGGAAGATCATCAAAGAAACAGAGGACTTGTAAACACTATAAATCGATTAGGAATAATAAATGTGATAGAGGTTTGATATATTTATGCAATGGAATAAGACTCAGCCATAAAAATGAATGGAATAATGTCATTTGAAGCAACATGGATGGACCTGGACATAATTATACTAAGTGAAGTAAGCTAGAGAGACAAAGACAAATATTGCTTAGATGTGAAAACTTGAAAAAAAATTACAAATGACTTATATACAAAACAGAAGTAGACCCACAGACACAGAAAACAGATGTTTGGTTACCAAATTAGTGGAGAAAAGGGGATAAATTAAGAGTTTGGGATTAACTTATACACACTACTATATACAAAATAGACGACCAACAAGGACTGTATAGCACTGTGACCTATACTCAATATTTTGTAATGGCCTATAAGGGACACGAATCTGAAAAAATAGATATATATGTATATATAACTGAATAACTTTACTGTATGCCTGAAACTCACACAACATTGTAAATCTATATTTCAATAAAAATAAAATAAATAAAATTTAATTTAATTAAAAAAGAAATATGTATAGAACACTTCACCCAATAGCAGTAAAATACACATTCTTCTCAGGTCCACACAGAACTTTCTACAGAAAAGATCATATGCTAAGCCACTGAACAAGCTTCAATACATAAAAAATAAATAAAATACAAAATATGTCTCTAAATGCAATGTAATTAAATTATAATTCAAATAACAGAAAGCAATTTAGGACAGTTACAAATACACAAACTCCTTAATAATTGATAATTAAATGAAAAAAATCATGGAAATTTATAAAATACTTGGAAGTAAATAAATTAGAAAATATTTTGGAGACAAATGAAAATAAAAACACTAAATATCAAAATATACTCAATTCAGCTAAAGAAATTAGACCATAAGAAATTGGAAAAAGAAGAGAAAACTAAGCAAACTCAAAGCAAAGATAAGGCAATGCAGTGAAAATAAAGGAAATAGGAAATAAAATACAATAAAGAATATCAATAAAACAAAAAATGATTCATGAAAATGTTAACAGAATTAGCAAACTTTTAGCTAGATCGATTATGAGAAAAAGAAGACTCGAGTTACTAAAATCATGACAGGAACAAGGGGAATTAAAACAGAATTTACAAAGGCCAAAAAACAAAAAAAAAAGTCAGGAAATACTAGAGGCATTTTTAGCTAACAAAATAAAATAAATGAATTGGACAGCTTCCTTACAAAAAGCAAAATCTACCAAAACCAATTCAAAAGAAAGTACAATATCCGAAGTTAGTAATAACAATATCTGAAGTTAGTAATAACCCCCACAAAAGAAAAGCTGAGACCTACATGGCATCACTGGTAAATCATACTAACCCTTTAAATAGTAAATGTCAATTCTTCACAAAATCTTCAAAATATACTGAAGAGGCAGGACAATTCCCAACTCATTCTATGAAGCAAAAACTGATAACAAATCAGGCTAAGAAAAGAAAACTGCAAGATGGAAAAGAAAACAATACATTTTCAAGAAAGCTAAAAATCAATACACCTTGCAAATACAGAAGCAAAAATTCTCAACAAAATCCTGGCTAATCAAGTCTGTGTACTCAGTTGCTCAGTTGTGTTCAACTCAGCCACCCAATGGTATCACCAAGAAAATTAAAAGATAACCCATGAAGTGAAGTGAAGTGAAGTTGCTCAGTCGTGTCCGACTCTTTGCGACCCAATGGACTGTAGTCTACGAGGCTTCTCTGTCCATGGGACTCTCTAGGCAAGAATACTGGAGTGGGTTACCATTTCCTTCTTCAGGGGATCTTCCCAACCCAGGGATTGAACCCATGTCTCTCGCATCAGAGGCAGACACTTTAACCTCTGAGCCACCAGGGAGTATTTCAAATCATACACTGAAAGACCTATCTTCAGAATATATAAACAAAGACAACTAATCCAATTAATGATTGGGCAAAGAATGGATATTTCTCCATCTTGCTTAATAAGCACCAGAAAAGATGATCAAGATCATTTGTCATTCTGCTGCTGCTGCTTAGTCACTAAGCCGTGTCTGACTCTTTTGTGACACCATGGACTGTAGCCCACCAGGATCCTCTGTCCATGGGATTTCCCAGGAAAGAATACTGAAATGGGCTGCCATTACCTTATCCAGGGACTCTTCCTACCCACAGATTGAAACCACAAGCTACCTGGGAAATCCTAGTAGCCATTAGGGGATGTAAATCAAAATCACAATTAGATGCAGTTCAATTCCAGAAAGATGATTATCAAAAAGAAGAAACAGCAAGGAGATGTAGAGAAATTACAATCCTAACTCACTGAAGGTAGTATATAAAATGGTAAAGCAATGTTGGAAAACAATTTTTGGCAATACTTCAAAACGTTAAACATCAAGTTATTATATGACCCAGCAATTTCACTCCTAGGTATAGCTAATATGAAAATCTATGTCCATCTATAAATTCATACATGAGTGATCAAAGCAGCATTATCATGATAGCCAAAAAGTAGAAACAATTCAGATGTCAGCTGTTGAATGGAATAATACAAACATATTCACACAATATGGGGCTTCTCTGGTGGCTCAGCGGTTAAAGCATCTGCCTGCAATGCAAGAGACCCTGGTTCGATCCCTGGGATAGGAAGATCCCATGGAGAAGGAAATGGCAACCCACTCCAGTATTCTTGCATGGAGAATCCCATGGACGGAGGAACCTGGTGGGCTACAGTCCACGGGGTGGCAAAGAGTTGGACACAACTGAGCGACTTCACTTCACTTCACTTCATTCACACAATAGAATATTATCCAGCAATAAAGAAGAATGAAGTAGTCACACAATCTTAAAATATGGGTAAACACTGACAATATTATATCAGGTTTAAGACAAAGCAATATGTAATATTTTTGTGAAAAATATGAAATAAGAGAATTTATGGTAACAGAAAAAAGCCCAGTGGTTGCTTAGACTTGGGTATATGGCATAGTGCATGCTAACTCTCTTCAATCCCATTGGACTCTTTGCAACTCCATGGACTGTAGCCTGCCAGGCTCCTCTGACCATGAGATTCGCCAGGCAAGAATACTGGCATAGGTTGCCATGCCCTCCTCCAAGGGATCTTTCCCACTCAGGGATAGAAGCTGAGTCTCTTACATCTCCTGAATTGGCAGGCGAGTTCTTTACCACTAGCAACACCTGGGTGTTTAGTACTGAGTAGCAATGGAGAGTGGAGAAGGCAATGGCACCCCACTCCAGTGCTCTTGCCTGGAAAATCCCATGGACGGAGGAGCCTGGTGGGCTGCAGTCCATGTGGTCACACAGAGTCGGACACGACTGAGCGACTTCACTTTTACTTTTCATTTTCATGCATTGGAGAAGGAAATGGCAACCCACTCCAGTATTCTTACCTGGAGAATCCCAGGGACGGGGGGAGTCTAGCGGGCTGCTATCTATGAGATCACACAGAGTCGGACACGACTGAAGCGACTTAGCAGTAGCAGCAGCAGCAATGAAGCATGACTCCTAAAGTGTACCAGATTTATCCTAGGCATGATGAAAATGTCCTATAATTGAATTTTAGTAATGCATTGGCTTCCCAGGGGCACAGTGGTAAAGAATCTGTCTGTTAATTCAGAAGATGCAAGAGATAGGGGTTCCATCCCTGGGTGGGGAAGATCCCCTGGAGTAGGAAATGGCAACCCACTCCAGTGTTCTTGCCTGGAACACTCCATGGACAGAGGAGCCTGGTGGGCTACAGTCCACGAGGTCACAAAGAGTGCAACACGGCTGAGTGGCAGAGTGCTGGCAGCGGCAACGGCTGGCACGACTCTGTAAATAGACTAAAACCCACTGAATTATATACTGTGAATGGTGGATTTTAATGTGTAAAATTATGTATCAGTGAAAATGTTAAAATATATACATAAGACCAACATTTTTCATTGATTAATGATGGTATATAGAATTATGTACTAGTTGATTAAAAGATGGTTTAGTTGCAATTAATATACAAAATAAATATTACAGAAATAGTATAGGTTTTAGATACCATCCTAATTGTCTAGGAACATGCTCTTATTCCAATTTCTGATAAATGTGGTTTTTATTTCTTTGATGCCAGGATTCCACAAATTCCCTGAATGTGCACATTATATCCTATTTCAAATAACTTACAGAGGTCTTTCCATTTACCTTTTCTCACTGATAGCAGCCTCCTCAATCCTCCTCCAAAAATAAGATAAGATTTCATATTTTAAAGTAAGCTAAAAATTTAAGATTACAAACACAGTTTATCTGACTTCCACTGTATTTTTAACAATGTGAATACTATATACTTCTAGACGCAACAGGGGCTAAAAAAAAATAAATAAATAAATAACATGGACCATAAATCTCTAGAACACATCGTGTGGCTATTTCTTTTATTAATATCCTTTGACAGGGAAACTGCCTCTCTTCTCAGTTGTTTAAACTAGAGAGAGAGACATGTTCTAACTCTTTAAAGATTACCTTTACTTGCTCTTTTTCCCTCAATGCTTTCCTTTTATCGTCTTTTTCTATGAAACTTTAAAGTTTCTGCTGACTCCTCTGCTACTCGGGTAGTGTTTATTTTGGGAATTTAATATACCTTGCTCCATCTAAAAATGTTCCTCTCTCTTCTACCTTTTCTAGGATTTGTGGTCTTAGTGTTATAATTTCAAGTATACAGACCAGGTAAATGCTGAGTTTATTTATGCATAAATATACATATACATACACATACATCAGTCAGTTCAGTCGCTCAGTCATGTCCGACTCTTTGCGACCCCATGAATCATAGCACGCCAGGCCTCCCCTGTCCATCATCAACTCCCAGAGTTCACTCAGACTCACTCCCATCGAGTCAGTGATGCCATCCAGCCATCTCAACCTCTGTCGTCCCCTTCTCCTCCTGCCCCCAGTCCCTCCCAGCATCAGAATCTTTTCCAATGAGCCAACTCTTCGCATGAGCTGGCCAAAGTACTGGAGTTTCAGCTTCAGCATCATTCCTTCCAAAGAAATCCCAGGGCTGATCTCCTTCAGAATGGACCGGTTGGATCTCCTTGCAGTCCAAGGGACTCTCAAGAGTCTTCTCCAACACCACATGTGTGTGTGTAAATATTTATATATATACACACACATACATTAAAGTTCAGCTAGCTTTGCTTGCCTTTTACCAAACCGTTTTTTATTCTAGAGACTATAATCAGGACTAGGCATCACTGCATGTGATCTATAATTCCTAAAGATGATCACCATTCCTGGGTACAGAAGTCACTCCTCCCATCCAGGGATCTTATCTGTTTTCTCTTTCATATTCTAGGTTGGCCTTGGAATTTATCTTTATCAATAAAATGTAGAATTGACATGGAATTAGTTCTATGTCTTGCCTTAAAAGGCTTGCCAGCTTCATGTTTCAACCTCTTGAAACCCTGGGGTACCATGTAAGTTCTGGCGACACTGCTATAGAAACAAGCAGAGAAAGAACAGTTGCCTGCACAGCCCGTAGCTGCTGCAGACACGGCCACTGAGGCACATCGCCTGTGACCTGAGGCACACTGGATGTTTCAGCTCTAATCAAACTCCCAGACAAATGCACTGTATGAGTGACCTCAGCCAATCATGTGGAACAAAAATGATCTTTGCCCAAATTTCAGAATCATGGGCACATAAATGGTTATTTTCCCACTAAGTTTTGGGGTGATTTATTATAACAGCAACAGATATTGAAAATAGTCATTAAAAAGAACACACAGGAGAACAAAATGTGGAAGAAGGTTTATCATGGGAAAGAGCCTCTGTAATTAAAATTTTAGGGACATAGAGAAGAATCTGCACACCAACGTGTCTTAAAAGACACGTTGTTAGTCGCTGTTGTTAGTCGCTAAGTTGTGTTACTCTTTTGTGACCCCGTGGACTGTAGCCCACCAGGCTCTTCTGTCCATGGGATATCCTAGGCAAGAATACTGGAGTGGGTTCCCATTTCCTTCTCTAGGGAATATTCCCAACTGAGGGACTGAACTCACATCTGAAGCATTGGCAGACAGGTTCTTTACTACTGAGCCACCTGGGAAGCCCCTTAAAAGAGTAAATGTGTATAAAAAGATATTCTTTAGAAAATCAGTGAAGCTGATCTGTAAGGAACAAGTTGATGCTTTTGACTCATTATAATAAATACACAAAAAAGGTTAAGAAAACCAATGTAGATATAATGTGTATTATTTATTGATTGTAATATGTTACAATAACCCTTTTAGTCAAACAAGAATAGCAGTGAGGAATTTTTATATTTTATGTTTGATGATTGCCAGGAGGTATAGGAATGTCAGATGAGGCAAGTGAGAAGCTCTCCTTTATTATCCTCTATAAATGACAAGAGGGTGGCGTTGGAGTTTTTTCACCACTAAACACTTTTCTTCATTGTCATAATTTTTAACAAGAGCTCATGATTTTGATGGCAGTATTGCATACCTGTTATTAATATTTGCTCCAATACTTAGTGTGTACATTAATAAACATTTGTTATTTTACATTTTCTATAGGTCACAGATCACAGCGTGGTGTAGCTGGGTGGCTCTGCTGCAAAGTCTCTTGTAAACCCGTGGTCAAGGTACTAATTAGGCAAGGCTAGTGCTCATATGCCTCACTGGACTCCAAGGGAAAGCTATGCTCCCAAACTCAACTGCATAGTCACTGGCAGGATTCCATCCCTATGGGCTATTGGGACTGAGGACCTCAACTTGCGGCTGTTTTCTATGTTCCTTGCAGGTCAGCTGACCTCCTTTCAGAACTAGTGAGTAAGAGAACAAGGGTGAAAGTGAAAGTGAAGTCGCTCAGTCTTCACTGAGCGACTACCAGGCTCCTCCCTCCATGGGATTCTCCAGGCAAGAGTACTGGAGTGGGTTGCCATTTCCTTCTCCAGGGGATCTTCTCGACCCAGGGATTGAACCTGGGTCTCCTGGATTCCAGGCAGACGCTTTACCCTCTGAGCCACCAGGGAAGAACAAGGGTAGATGTACGAAATTGAAACCACAGTATCCTTATAACCTAACCTAGGCAGCAATATTCCATCATGTTTGTCATTTCAATTTCTTAGAAGGAAGTCGGTAATCCTAGACTGCACTTAAGGAGAGACAATTATAAAAGAGCATAAATAGTAGATGATAACCATTAAGTCCAGGCTAGTGGTTGCCTAACATGGTGTTTCTCAAAAAATGAATAAGGTCTCCTAATCACGTATCACCAAACTGCATGAAATGCTTAGTTCAATACAGAAAACAAGTTAAAGCAAGTCACTGCATAAAATTTAATTTATATTTTATTAGTAATGAAAAAAAATAAGAGCAAGAGAAGTACTGGAGGAGAGCAGTAAAGAATGAGATCCTCTACATGAGGTACATAAACAATCACATTGAAAAGCCAAGCAAGGCACGGCAAGACCGCTAAACTCCATAGACAGAGCAGGCAAAAGGAAATACCCACATAATGAGAGTAAATTTTGCAGCGTAAAAAGAAGAAATGGCGCTCAGCAGTTGGAAACTGCCTAGGTACAAGATAGGGACTTAGGTTATAATGTGAAGAAACTTCATGGAAGATGGAAAGCAAAAGAGGAACCTAACCAAGATTAAGAATAGTAGGAAGACTGAGCAGATGCTGATACTGTTTTTCAGCTGATTAGCTATAACCCAAAGCTCATTTCATGTCTACACATAAAACCAGAGATGTCTAGGCTGGAGCTGATTCACCAGAGTTTTGAACATCAATGTCAGTCCCAGATTAGAAAGATAGAGAAAAACCATTGAGGTTGTTCTGAAAAGAGTTGATAGGCTGATTTCTCCCAGCCCAGTTTAGTTCCTGTAGTACTATTGCTAGCGCTGGGACAGAGGACGGGTTCATATCAGATTTAGAACAATTACATCGGACATGTGTGAAAAGCACAGGAGACTTTCTGTGGTGTGCACAGAATCACAGGGAAAGAGCCTTAAAATCACAGTGAGTCGATTTGCATATTGCTGTCCAGTTGTCAGGTGGCATCTCAGTTTATAAGTGTAGAAATCACAGCAGACTTTATTTTTATCAGGATGTTAGGCTTCCTTACTGAAATATAGAACGTCAGCAAGCCTCTCTGACTCTCCATTATCATATTTGTACAGTTTGGGGCTCAAAGATATGTAGAGTGGAAGTGGAGTCAGCAGACTTTTCACCTGGGGAAAGTCTCCAAAAGTGACACCCTTTCAACAAATTTTTTTAAAGTGTAATATTTGACATGACTATTGAGTTAAGGGAGAGATGAAAAATATTTTCAAGGAAGCAATGTGAACTATCGGCAAAGCAGAAAATGTGATCCAAAAGTATTTCTTAAGAGCTTTCTCTCTTACCAACTGACTACCTAGGGTCTGTTTACTGTCCCACTTCCATTTTGCTTTGACCCAAATCTGCACCAACTGATGTCAGAACAGGGCTTTGTCTCCGGTGAACCAACTGTCAAGGGTATATCCCCAGAATCCATGGAACTTAAAGCCTAATTAGGAATATAACCATTTGAACAGATACAATCATAGGAAAGTATAAAATATTTCCACGGTTGACCAGTGATATGAGAGAAGTAAAAATATTCTCTGTGAGCACTAACGAAGGAGATATTAATTCTGAATAAGAGGACAGAGGACAACACCTGATTTGGATTTAGGAAAATTCACAGAGATTTTCTAAGCAGATTTACAGAGTGGGTGGATTTAAGTCAGCAAGAGTAACATGAGAAGAGGTACAGAGCTGGAAAGTGCAGGACCTGTAATGATCAGTCTATCTGGAATAAAGGTAAAGGTGCCTGTGGGGAAGGAGGGAGATATTTGAAGATAAGTCTAGAAAGATAGACTGGATAGGTTATGGACCGCCGTGCTAAGAAATGATAGGAAATAGGATGTCACTGAAGATGTTTTACTGAAGTATTAATATGTCTGGAGCTATGTTTTAAAAATACTATATAGAAACTCTATGGCGTGCACATGTAGTAGCACGATTTGGTATTAAAGTGGTCTGCAGAAATGCTGCAAAGTGTTCATGTATGCCTCTCTTCATAAAATTATGTGCAAGTATGGCTACAACATGAAGAGTGCATGTATATTTCATCCATGTACATATGCACGTGCATGGGCTTCCCAGATGGCAAAGAGGGATATAATCATCCTGCCAGTACAGGAGACCCAGCAGATGTGGGTTCAGCCCCTGAATTGGGAAGATCCTCTGGAGTCAGAAATGGCAACCCAATCGAGTATTCTTGCCTGGAAAATTTCCATAACAGAGGAGCCTCGCAGGCTACAGTCCATGGGGTCACAGTCAGACAACACTGAGCATTCACACACCAAACACGATACATATTTCTTGAATGTAGAGGTGAGAATAAAATTTTAGCCAAAAATATTTTTAATTTTACCATAACAAAAGGTACCATTTTATATTGTTTATATTTTGGTACAAAACCGAGCATTTCTTCTTCTCTGTAATAGCCTTCTGTGTTTTTTCAGTCTTTTAACTTTATCAATGGCTAAGTCAAAGATTCCTGCTAAATGTCACATTGCACTTGAAAACACATGGATTATCTTCAAATGTCTTTTGCTGATTTCTAACATACTTCCACGGTGATAGGATAAAAGACTCTGTATGATTTCAATATCTTTAGAGCATGAAATTTTTACACCCTGCTGTATGTCCCTGGATATGTTCCATTGTCTCCTGGTTTATAGTCTATGGGAACTTAAATAACATTTGTATCTCGCTGTTGTGTAAAAACTGTATAAATCTTCATTAGGTTAAAAAGTAAAAATCTGTATATATGCAAAAAAGTGAGCAATTCCATTTTGTTTCACTCTCATACATAAGGGAACTTAAATACACACTGCAATGCCAGCCTGGGCCATAGTGGAACTACTGGCTTAGAAATGATGGCCCGAAGTCATCAAAAATGGATAGCTGTTTAGTGGTGTGTGGGAAATGAGATGATGGTCACAGTCCAGTTCCTGCTTAACAGGTGTCTACCTCATGAAAACCGCCATCATAATCAGCACTTATTGGCACCCTTATCATCTGTGTGAAGACAGAAGCCAAGATTAAAGATTGCTTTCCCTCCTCTGTCTGTCAGGACTGTGTAGGACGCTTGCCTTCAACATTTCATAATGGCTTTAAGTTTTCCTTCTAACAGTATTAATTTCTGAAATGAATTTAGTGTCTAAGAAGCCATCCCTAGGGATGGACATTGACTTCTCAAACAGAGAGCAAATTCATTTTAGAAAATAATACTGTTAGAAGGAAAACAGGGAGCCATTATGAAAGGCTGTTTATAATGAGAAAATTTCAAGGGGTACCATTGCAGATCAGCAGTTTAAAGACAGACATATGTTCCCACCACAGGGACCTGTCCTACTGTTTGAACACCAGAAGAAAATTCATTACTTAACATCATTAAAGGATCATACTCAAACTTAATCATGATTTACAGGGTGAAATCCACAGCTTTACTCAGTGATCCTTGATTGTGATGTTGGATGCTACTCAATGGAAGGAGATTTTATTTTCCCTTGCTAGCATGTCATCTTTCATATTTTATGCTTTACGCATGGAATCTAATTCCAAAACCCACTCAAAATTATTTTAAACCTTCACTGACTGTATAGGTGACTATTAAAATTCATCATTTGCATAAAGTTTCATTTATAGATAAAAATATTTTAGGAACATGCCACTGTGCAGTATTTATGAATTTTCCCATTTTGAAAAAAAAGTGTTTACTGTGGTGATGATAAGGAAAAATTAGCTCTGTTTAAATAACTTAGTGTGATGTTTCAATAACAGTCATTTTAGGCTTTTGAAGAGTTAAATGGCAATGGACTTGAATGCATTCCAATAATTTCTATATTATGTTTTCATTAAACTTTCCATTTATAAAACAGAAAGAACAAAATTACTTGCCTAACAAAATGCATTCAAAATGCATTTATATTTACAACACAGAAAATAAAAATCAAAGAAAAATTCACAAACACCTATGCTTAAGCCAGTCTTATTTCATATAGAAAGACAATAAAGAAAAGAAATATGAGAACTTTCAGGATAAAATTAAAATTAAAAATAATTCATATTTTTCACAATAACCTTTAATTTATACAACTAACACTTGCTTATTGAATTTTTTTAAAAGGAGATATTTAAAATACTTGACAATACAAAAAAAAGGTAAACCATTTTGAATGTAAAATGTATACAAGCTTGTTGGCTGAATTTTTAAAAAGTACAGAAACATATAATTGCTTTCCAGAACACTTTCATTCATTTCATACCGTTTTGTAGTCTCTTTTCCTTCTTGCCTACAAACATAATTTTTAAGGATATGAGACAACATTTTCACACAAATTATGTAAAAATAGAAACTGAAATAAAACATCTATGTTTTGGATTAGAATTTTGACATTATTGCTGCCCCATAAAGAGAAAATAATGCGTAGCCATGTAATTTGGGACATAAACTTCAAAACATCTCATTTGCAAGTGAAAAAAATTATCCAAGGAATAAAATTATCTGAAAGAAGAGTCACATGAATATCTGTGTTTATAGTCTGTGCTGCATATTAGAAGTGAAGACTTTTCACACAATATTACTGTAGTATGCTCTTCTTTTGAATATGATGATAAGTCAAATTAACATATCATTCCTTAAATTTTCAGGTGTTTCTTTAATCTATGACTGTTGTTTTTCTACCCTTCTAAAGAACAAGATGTCTATTATCTACAACACAGGTGACTTATGTGGAAGTTTAGATATCCAGAAAAGACTGACTTGTTTCAAGTATATGTTTTAATTTTGATGTACATTTTTAAAAAGTATACTACTTAAACCTTTCTTAATTAAACTATAATTGCCTAAAGATCTGAGGACTGTGCCATGATCTACTCACCTTTGAGAAAACCTTACACTGAGCTTCACTTTTGAATTTTAGTAGAAATACAATAAATTTATATTAATAATTTTATTGAAGAAAGGGAATGATACAGAAATTCTTTCAGATGTTTGGAAGCATACAAACATATCTCATTGGCTTTATTTTTTTCTTTCTCATGGACTTTAAAATTATTTCTAAGAGCAAGAATAGAAGCCATTTATCAATTTTATTCTTAAGTAAGTTGATGATGTTAGTTAAAAATAATTTTTCTGGCTCTAAAAAATAAAAGAATGAAACTTTCATATAGATTCTTATATTGTGATTGATACAGATTATCTATTTATTGCTTTCTAACTCTTTTATTTTTCAAAAAAGAGAATCTACTAAAAATATTATTTGTCTAATTTTAAATTAAATTTAGGAAGTATATTCTGAAGACTTAATATGTTTCTACATTTAGTAGCTAATATACAAAATACTTCATAAGGTGATATCTCTATCTAACTGTCACAGACCAAGAGAGTTTAGTGTAGCACTAAAAATGACAGTTCTTACTTGATTTCATGGCTTAAAAAACCACTTCAAAGTAAAAAGAGGCTTTTGATATGACTGTTGATAGGTAAAGGTTCATAATGCACAAAGACACAAAGTGGAAACCTGTAATTAGTAGAAATCACAAATCTGAAGTATTACATTAATACCACGAAGATAGTAAAAAGAAATCTTCGTTTTGTGACTCAGAGTTTATTCTCTTTAAACTCTTTCAATTTTGCATACTTAGCATCCATCTTTCCATCTGAATGCCACTTTATGTGATGCTGATCTCTGAAACTCTCCATATGTGGGAAATATCCCGAGGCGGTTTAAAGGAAAGTGGTTTGTTATGAGACACTGCAATTTCACTCTTTCGTGTTTGTCTCGCTCTCCACCCAAGCACACCTTAAACACTGCTCTGCCCATTGCTATCACTGCAGTATGTCCTTTGGCTTCTCAGACGTTATCACCTCTTGTAAATCCTGGCATGAAATAGCTTGCAAGGTTTTTATGTTGATTTTAAGGAATTAGCAGCACCAAGCATGTTATTTATTCTGGGTTTATCTTCAGTGATATACACTGCTACCAGCAGCACTGGACTGCATCATGAATAATCTTCTCAGGATTGGCTGCTGAAGTATTATATCTTCGTCTGGATTAAGGTTGTCTATATCCTGCACCAAAATTTAGTTTTTTAGGACTTCAAACTGCTAAGTTCAATCAATAAGAAATCTAGCTCCTCAGAATTCAGATTTACAAGGCCATGTCCCCCAAGCTAATGCAGAATATTTAGCATCTTAGTATATTATACATTCATTTACGAAGTCAAGCTCTCATCCCTATCCTGTTTCCAATAACACACACACACACACACACACACAACTAGACTGATAGATTTGTTATAGGCTTGCTTTCAGTTCTAATGAATCGGTTCAGTTCAGTCACTCAGTAGTGTCCGACTATTTGTGACCCCACGGACTGAAGCATGCCAGGCTTCCTTGTCCATTACCAATTCCCAGAGCTTGCTCAAACTCATGTCCATCATCTTGGTGATGCCATCCAACCATCTCATCCTCTGTTGTCCCCTTCTCCTCCCGCCTTCAATCTTTCCCAGCATCAGGGTCTTCCCAGTGAGTCAGTTCTTCGCATCAGGTGGCCAAAGTATTAGAGTTTCAGCTTCAGCATCAGTCCTTCCAATGAATATTCAGGACTTATTTCCTTAAGGATGGACTGGTTGGGTCTCCTTGCAATCCAAGGGACTCTCAAGAGTCTTCTCCAACACTACAGTTCAAAAGCATCAATTCTTCGGTGCTCAGCTTTCTTTATAGTCCAACCCTCACATCCATACATGATGACTGGGAAAACCATAGCCTTGACTAGACGGACCTTTGTTGGCAAACTAATGTCTCTGCTTTTTATATGCTGTCTAGGTTGGTCATAACATTTTTTCCAAGGAGTAAGTATCTTTAATTTCATGGCTGCAGTCACCATCTGCAGTGGGTTTCAAGAATGAGAGGAGACAACTATGCAAGTATATAAAACTATTAATAGAATTCTGTAAAATAATTTTCAGCAGTGTATATTTGACAGATACAGTTTCAAAATCTTGAATATCAGAAAGTGAAATAAGTTTGTGGAGTGAGGGCTGGACTAACACAACTCGAAGAGTGAAGATAGAGCAAAGCAGACATCTGGATACCAGAGAACCTCTGAGTCAGTGATGGGCCCCATCACAGGCTCTGATCATTGCTCTTATTCCCTGAGAGGCCACTGCTTTTTTCCCCACACAGCACAGGCTCTTCCTTCCAGCAGAGGTCACGCATTGGCTAAGGTCAGCTATAGTTAGCTCATTCACAGGTTGAACAACAGATCTATGTCTCATTGTTCTTACAGGTAAAAGAAGGAGTTGGGATTAGATAAATTATTCAATATACAGTTTTGGTCAAATTTCCCATTGATAATTAGAGGAGAAATTTAGGTACTCTACAAAAGACAAAAAAGCATTTTAGAGGCTTAAGCCTTCTGCAGAATAAAGAATTGTATAGTAGTATACATTCTTTGGCATTGTCCTTCTTTAGGACTGGAATGAAAACTGACCTTTTCCAGTCCTGTAGCCACCGCTGAGTTTTCCAAATTTGCTGGGATATTGAGTTAAGTACTTTAACAGCATCATCTTTTAGGATTTGAAACAGATCAGCTGGAATTCCATCACCTCCACCGACTTTGTTTGTAGTAATCCTTCCTAAGGCCCACTTGACTTCACACTCCAAGATGTCTGGCTCTAGGTGAGTGACCATACCATTGTGGTTACCCAGGTCATTAAGACCATTTTTGTATAGCTATTCTGTGTATTCTTGCCATCTTTTCTTAAGGACTTCTGCTTCTGTTAAGTCCTTGCCATTTCTGTCCTTTATCATGCCCATCCTCACATGAAATATTTCCTTGATCCCTCCAGTTTTCTTGAAGAAATCTCTAGTCTTTCCCATCCTATTGTTTTCTTCTATTTCTTTGTATTGTTCCCTTAAGAAGGCTTTATTATCTCTCCTTGCTATTCTCTGGAACTCTTCAGAGGAACCAGAGATCAAATTGCCAACATTCATTGGATCATAGAGAAAGCAAGAGAATTCCAGAAAAACATCTTCTTCATGACAACATTAAAGCCTTTGACTGTATGGATCACAACAAACTGGAAAATTCTTAAACAGATTGGAATACAGGACTACTTTAACTGCCTCCTGAGAAACTTGTATGTAGATCAAAAGAAACAGAACAAGTCATGGAACAATGGACTGGTTCAAATTTGAGAAAGGAATATGAAAAGACTATATATTGTCACCCTGCTTATTTAACTTATATGCAGAGTACATCATGCAAAATACCTGGATGGATGAATCACAAGCTGGAATCAAGATTGCCAGGAGAAATATCAATAACTTCAGATATGCAGAAGATACCACTCTAACGTCAGAAAGAGAAAGGGAACTAAACAGCCTTTTTATGAGAGTGAAAGAGTGAAGAATCTAGCTTAAAACTCAACATTAAAAAAACTAAAAACATGGCATTCTAACTCATCACTTCATGGAAATACAAGGGAGAAAAGTGACAGATTTTCTTTTCTTGGGTTACAAAATCACTGTGGATAGTGACTGTGGCCATGTAATTAAAAGATGCTTGCTCCTTCCAAGGAAAGGCATGACAAATCTAGACAGTTATTAAAAAGCAGAGACATAACTTTGCCAACAAATATCCATGTAGTCAAAGCTATGGCTTTTCCAATAGTCATGTATGGATGTGAGAGTCATATTATAAAGAAGGCTGAGTACCAAAAAAATGATGCTCTGAAACGTGGTGCTGGAGAAGACTCTTGAGAGTCCCTTGGACTGCAAAGAGATCCAACCAGTCCATCCTAAAGGAAATCATTCCTGAATATTCATTCATTAGAAGGACTGTTGCTAAAGCTGAAACTCCAGTACTTTGGCCACCAGATGCTAAGAGCTGACTCATTGGAAAAGACCCTGATGCTGGGAAAGATTGAAGGCAGGAGGAGAAGCAGGGCAGAGGAAGAGATGTTTAGATAGCATCACCAACTCAGTGGACATGAGTTTGAACAAACTCCAGGAGATAGTGAAGGATACGGGAGTCTGGCTTACTGCAGTCCTTGGAGCTGTAAATGGTCAATGCTTCTTAGCGACTGAACAACAATAAAAATCCTGCATTGTATAATGTATATTGGGATCATATTTCTCTTCCCTCTACCCATCTCTTTTCAATAATGTATATTAAGCTTCCCTGCTCATGGGCCTGGCATAAAAGTATTTGCGTTTATATGTATATTCACTGAATCTGTTCTAATAAGACTTTTATTGCTGAGCAAATTTGTCCCTATTTTTAAAGACTCTTTCAAAATAAGCTTTTCTAAAGTGAGTGTATAAAATTAATATCAACAGACTTCTGAAGTATGTCTTTACCTATACTTTTTAGAGCTGCAAATCAGGTAATATGTTAGATAAGGCTTGGTTCAAAATTGTTACAGCAGATTCAATTTACCTTTTAACCTGATAGCTTTCAATATGTCCCTTTCCTATCCTCATTCCTCCACTGATGAGTATAACAGATAACCATGTCATTTCTGTTAAATAAGAGAACATTTACGCTCAACACCACTTTCCACTCCCACTCTTAAAATGGTAATGAAGCTAAGTAACACATACCCGCAAAAGGAAAGGGAAAGCCAGACACATTTTCTGCTTAGTGAAACAAACCCTTGTTTTTCTCGTAGCACTGTTTTCTTCTTGGTACTTTATTTTTCCTTTCCAAAAGCAGCTGTTACATGCCCTGTGTGCTTCACCATGCTTCTATGGCCAAGCATTTTCCGGGTCCTATAATGTTGCCTTCATTTTCTCATCCAAATATGCACATTCCCCTCCCCATGAAGTGCACACAGATACTCTATTTTAGCTACCATGGTGTGTCAATAGCATCAATCACCATTCGCACCATCGATCATGCAGCTATGAAGCAGTTGGATGACATCTGCCATAACAGCCTCTGTGCTAAGATAATGCACTTGAATTCTGATGCAGAAAAATATTGGTCTGCAGACTTGTAATCAATCACAGTATTTTTTCAAGCAGGATATCTTAGAGATGTAGCAGAGAGTTAATCACACTTTCTTAGAGTATGTCTGCATGTGAATATAAGAGAGTTTCATGTCACTGAATAATATTGAATAATTAAAATATAATTCATAATTCTCCCAGCTACCAATGCCATCTAAATTATTCCAAATAATATATTGCTTAATCAACTTTAGTCCTTGCCTCCATAACTGTCCATATTCTAGGTTTTTAAAATTATTAAATTTAAGCAAGATTCGTGACATTCTAAAATGCAAAGCATGAAGACAAAGCAATCTCATATTTAGAATTCTCTACTCTAGTGCCATTTAATAAATGCAGATTTTATACAGCAATATATTCCTTGTATTGCTGATGGTGACCTCTGGCATATAGGAAAATTATAATATATCATAGCAAAATTTAAATAAAATATGAGGGAAATTTTGTAAATGGAAACAGTTAAAATAAATGAACAGTAAAATATACTTGAAGGCTGTTCAACTTACTTTCATTTGAGACTAAGTCATTACATCCTATTTTGAAAGGCATGGCAACCCACTGCAGTATTCTTGCCTGGAGAATCCCATGGACAGAGAATCCTGGTGGGCTGCAGTCTGTAGGATCACAAAGAGTCAGACATGACTGAAGCAATTTAGCATGCACCCACACATTACATTCTGACCTGAAGCCCTTTAAAATCCTCGCTAGTTTTCTCATCTTCTGAAATTTCATCATTATAGCATTTGGCAAATGCATTACTGATCCTTAAATGTATTTAATACAAAGGTGCTTGCTGCAAGGCTGCTGCTGCTGCTAAGTCGCTTCCGTCGTGTCTGACTCTGTGCGACCCCACAGACAGCAGCCCACCAGGCTCCGCCATCCCTAGGGTTCTCCAGGCAAGAACACTGGAGTGGGTTGCCATTTCCTTCTCCAATTCTGCAAGACTAGGGGCAAGAAAAAAATACCATTTGGGTTTCTAACAAATCTAGACATTTTGAGGGAAGAGGCTTTGTTTCTTGGAATGTGTTTATGTTCATTCATTCAGTCTTCTTTAAGTCTTTGCAATCCAAAGGCAGTCAATCAGGTTTCTCTGTCCATGGGATTCTTCAGGCAAAAATACTGGAATGCATTGCCTTGCTTTCCTCCAGGGGATCTTCTCAACCCAGGGATTGAACCCACCTCTCCCTGTCTCCTGCATTGGCAGACAGATTCTTCACCACTAGGGCCCCCGAGGGGTTCCTGAAAAATCCAGCCCTTTTGAGGGAAGAGACTTTGTCCTGGGATATAACTCTCTCATTTATGGATAGCAGAGCCAGGTTTTGCCCCCAAGGGAATGTTTCATTACATCACATTTCTCAGAGCAGGGAGTAGAAAACAGAGAGGTTTGGAAGGAAGAAGAAGAGGCTTAAGTGTTTAGATGCTAGGTGAGACAGACTGCCTTTGTCTGGGATTAGCAGGGTTTTTTTTCTTCTTCTTCTTCTTTTATTTTTTTAATTATTTATTTATTATTATTATTGTTTTACTTTACAATATTGTATTGGTTTTGCCATACTTCAACATGAATCCACCACGGGTGTACACGTGTTCCCAATCCTGAACCCCCTCCCACCTCTCTCCTCATACCATCCCTCTGGGTCATCCCAGTGCACCAGCCCCAAGCATCCGGTATCCTGCATCAAACCTAGACTGGTGATTCATTTCTTATATGACATTATACACGTTTCAATGCCATTCTCCCAAATCATCCCTCTCCCACAGAGTCCAAAAGACTGTTCTATACATCTGTGTCTCTTTTGCTGTCTTGCATACAGGGTTATTGTTACCATCTTTCTAAATTCCATATATATATGCATTAATATACTGTATTGGTGTTTTTCTTTCTGGCTTACTTCACTCTGTATTTTCATCCACCTCATTAGAACTGATTCAAATGTATTCTTTTTAATGGCTGAGCAATTCTCTATTGTGCATATGTACCACAGCTTTCTTATCCATTCATCTCCTGATGGACATCTAGGTTGTTTTCATGTCCTGAAAGCAACCAGTGCTGCGATGAACATTGGGGTACACGTGTCTCTTTCAATTCTGGTTTCCTCGGTGTGTATGCTCAGCAGTGGGACTGCTGGGTCATAAGGCAGTTCTATTTCCAGTTTTTTAAGGAATCTCCACACTGTTTTCCATAATGGCTGTACTAGTTTGCATTCCCACCAACAATGTAAGAGGGTTCCCTTTTCTCCACACCCTCTCCAGCATTTATTGCTTGTAGACTTTTGGACTGCAGCCATTCTGACTGGCGTGAAAAGAGTGTGGGGTAAAGGTAGAGAAGTAAAACTGGCTAATATTATAAAAACTTTGAGTGTATACATATATATATATATGTATATACACACATATTTGAAATGTTATGTGGTTTGCAGGCTACCAACTTGTGACCTCAGTTCAAATCCTTAAGAGTTTCCTCAATGTGAAAAATATATGCTCTCTGCTTTGATGTGCTGTGTGCTTAGCTGCTCAGTTGTGTCAACTCTTGTGACCCTTTGGACTTGTAGCTCGCTGAGTGTCTCTGTCCATGGAACTTTTCAGGCAAAAATACTGGAGTGGGTTGCCATTTCCCTCTCCAGGGGATCTTCTCAGCCCAGGAAGCTCACACCCTTTCCTGTACCTCCTGCACTGCAGGCAGATTCTTAACCTGCTGAGCCCGCTTTCTGCTTTGGTATTTGGCTTTGACTTCATGGATTGAGTAATATTTACTGAATACTGGCTGAATGATTGTTGTTAACTTCATATGGTTCATAACTGTCTATCTCCATTCCTTTCCATTTTTTCTTCCCTTACAAATCTCCCTCTCTCAATAATATCCACCTAATAACCTTCTTAAATTGGACTGCTCTTTCAAGGCATTTTTTAAGTGCTACCAGCTCCATGAGGTTTCCTAGTTTTCTATGAAGAGAATGAGCTTTTTTTTTCCTTTCTGTGCTTCCGTGTTTTTAATTATTTACTTTCAAATTCTTCCTATATTTATACTATTCTGCCCCTTTATACTATTCTGCTATTATACACTCAATATACCTTATATTGGGCCAACTGCTTGGACAAGATTCAAAAATCTTCCTTAATAAAGTAATTTTGTGGTTTGTGAGGTTATAATGAGGAATCCATCTAATATACAGAGCTTTGAACCCTTCTGCTCACACATACACATGTCAATTCTTTTTTTTTTTAATTTTTTTTTTCTCAGTTTTCACTTTATTGCAAACTCGGGCTGAGCGAAAGACAATAACACTGGATACCAGGAAGAGCCTAGGGCAAGGAAGGGATGGGGCTCGAGGGGTGCAGGAGTGCATTCTAGGCCAGAGGCAAGGGGCTCTAGGGGAGGGCCTTGGCCAAAGGTGTGGTTGGGTCGCAAGAGTGAAGTGAAGTGAAGTCACTCAGTCGTGTCTGACTCTTAGCAGCCCCATGGACTGCAGCCTACCAGGCTCCTCCATCCATGAGATTTTCCAGGCAAGAGTACTGGAGTGGGGTGCCAATGCCTTCTCCTCAATTCTACTTTCAACATAATACCGTCTGCTTTAATCTTATCTAGTCGGAGAATGAAGTGGTCCAATTAATCAAATATTTTGTGTTATATATATATATGACAAATTTAAAAATCCACATACTTATATGCATTCATGTGAATATACACATATTTATAGATAAATTGACATGCGAATCAATTCAAGGACAGCTTGATGTCCTTCTTGACTCTGTCCTTACAAAACTGAAGTGTTATAAATTCTACTCATTTAAAAAGTAGGCAAATAATATGCATTCTGAAATTTCCACTGGGAAATTAACTCAATAACATATTTAACATATTGATTTGCTTTTATTCATTCAAACTACAAGAACTGATGCTACCCCTTTCATGTGTCTGGCACAGAATTAAATGCCAAGGGACACTGCAAGGCATACATCAGAAAGACATAAATATTTAGAGTGGTAGTTCTCAACTGGGAAATTCTTTGGTCCCTGGGGATCATGTGAAAGGTCTGGAGATATTTCCTAAAGTAACTGGGGTAAGGTCTTATTGGATGGAGGCCAGCAATGCTGCTAAACATCTTACAATACACAGGGAAGGCCCCCAAACAAGGAACTATCTGGCCCCAAACTGTCAATAGGGCTGAGACTGACAGATCCTAATTTAGAAGGATCATGAAGGAATATGAAAATTATTGTGCTTTTTGGCTCTGAAATGGTACAAGGAGGAAGTCATCACTTCTACTATAGGTAGTTGTCATGGAAGGCTGAAAGAAGAGAAACACAAAGTTTATGGTTTTCGGTATGTTTTCCAAGAATATAACATGATGGAAGGACGTGGTACTTCCAGAGGAGAAAAGGAACATGCGTAAAGGCACAGACAAGAGCTCTAGTACAGCTGGAGTATATATATGCTAGTTAACATTATGTGGAATAATGCTGGAGAGTGAGAGAGAGAGATCACTGCAAATGAGGCAAGAAATATTCTCCTAGTATGATATACGTGGTTATATGACTTGGAGTCCTTAGGTGTCATACTTGAGAGCAGATTGCATTCTAGACAAGTGGAGAGTCACTGAATGATTGGTTTAACAATGGGTTATAATAAAGAAATATGCAATATTTTTACAAAAAGAATTGCAAGAGAACTTAGAGAATACGTTGGGGTGAACTGGCACTGGACACTAAGAGAACAGAGTTTATTCTGCAATGGAGCCTAAGAGAAAGCATTCAAACCAAGAACTTAGAAGTGAGAATGAAGTCAGATAAATGGCTTAAGGAAGCATTAGGAAAATGAGAGAAAGACCTCTGCAAAGCAGACCATTCTATAAGAAGTAAAAGAGACACTTAAGGTTCTAGCTTATCCTCTTAATTGCAATACAAAGTAATCTTGGAAGTAGAGTTTGGGATAAGATGAATACACTGGCTTCACTGAATTATATGTTGAAATTGTAATTTCAGGATAATATTCAAGTGGAAGTATACACTATGTTTTTGCATGTGGAATTTTGAAAGTAGTTCTGGGAAGGAGACATCGATTTGAAAGTTATCAGACTATAGAGAGACATGAGACCCATAGAATGGATCCATTTATCTGAGGAAAATAGAATGAAAATATATGAGAACCCAGATGAAATCCAACAAGGTGATTGGGTTAGCCTCTAGGAATCTAAACTATTAAGAAGACAAAGGAAGGGTTAGTTAAAAAAAAAAACAAAAACTTGTTAAACAATGCAAGAGAGTATCGTATCAGCAGGATAAGTAACTTATGTTTGACAACTTTTCGTTAAATACATTTTTAACAAAAGAATGTTAACTATAAATTAATAAAAAATATGATTTGAGGACACACATATGATATTCTACACTTATATTCAGGAGTTGAATAAAAGGTATAACTACCGCACAATTGCACTCGTCTCACAAGCTAGTAAAGTAATGCTCAAAATTCTCCAAGTCAGGATTCAGCAATACGTGAACCGTGAACTTCCTGATGTTCAAGCTGGTTTTACAAAAGGCAGAGGAACCAGAGATCAAATTGCCAACATCTGCTGGATCATCGAAAAAGCAAGAGAGTTCCAGAAAAACATCTATTTCTCCTTTATTGACTATGCCAAAGCCTTTGACTGTGTGGATCACAATCAACTGTGGAAAATTCTGAGTGAGAAGCGAATAACAAACCACCTGACCCACTTCTTGAGAAATCTGTATGCAGGTTAGGAAGCAACAGTTAGAACTGGACATGGAACAACAGACTGGTTCCAAATAGGAAAAGGAGTACGTCAAGGCTATATATTGTCACCCTGCTTATTTAACTTCTATGCAGAGTACATCATGAGAAACGCTGGACTGGAAGAAATGCTGGAATCAAGATTGCCGGGAGAAATATCAATAACCTCAGATATGCAGACGACACCACCCTCATGGCAGAAAGTGAAGAGAAACTCAAAAGCCTCTTGATGAAAGTGAAAGAGGAGAGTGGAAAAGTTGGCTTAAAGCTCAACATTCAGAAAACGAAGATCATGGCATCTGGTCCCATCACTGCATGGGAAATAGATGGGGAAACAGTGGAAACAGTGGCTGGCTTTATTTTGGGGGCTCCAAAATCACTGCATATGGTGACTGCAGCCATGAAATGAAAAGATGCTTACTCCTTGGAAGAAAAGTTATGATCAACCTAGATAGCATATTCAAAAGCAGAGATATTACTTTGCCGACTAAGGTCCATCTAGTCGAGGCTATGGTTTTTCCTGTGGCCATGTATGGATGTGAGAGTTGGACTGTGAAGAAATCTGAGCACCGAAAAATTGATGCTTTTGAACTGTGGTGTTGGAGAAGACTCTTGAGAGTCCCTTGGACTGCAAGGAGATCCAACCAGTCCATTCTGAAGGAGATCAGCCCTGGGTGTTCTTTGGAAGGAATGATGCTAAAGCTGAAACTCCAGTACTTTGGTCACCTCAGGCGAAGAGTTGACTCATTGGAAAAGCCTCTGATGCTGGGAGGGACTGGGGGCAGGAGAAGGGGACAACAGAGGATGAGATGGCTGGATGGCATCACTGACTAGATGGACGCGAGTCTGCGTGAACTCCGGGAGGTGGTGATGGACAGGGAGGCCTGGCGTGCTGCAATTCATGGGGTTGCAAAGAGTCGGACACGACTGAGTGACTGAACTGAACTGAACTGACCTCTGTGCTAAGGCACAGCAAGATAGATATGTCCTGTGCATAATAGGTGCTCAGGAAAAATTTTTGGAATGCAAAGGTATCTATAAAACACCTGAGAGCTAAAACAAAGCCACGTAATGCCATATAAAGGAGAGTGTGACTGACAGAGAATTTAGGTCAGCTGTGGCAGAGGAAAACCAACCTTCTAGCAGAACCACTTCACAAATTTTTTTCAATTTGTGAACACCAAAATTATCCTGAAAACAGAAGGAGGAGCTTGTTAGCATAGGAGAAAAAAAAATGGCGGGTGGCTTGGAGTTTTTCCTATGTTATATATGTTAACAAGTAATATATCACTTTAGTTTTCTTTTCTGATAATAGATAATGTTTGTTGCAAATTAAAGCAATCGCTTTCAGATTCCAAGATGAAATAAGAGAACGCATAGCTTTCAAGTCCTGAGATATTTCTGTCATTTGCCTTATTGACCTTGATCTTTCTGGGATGAAAAGTAGCTTGCAGCTTGTTTTCGTTGTGTTTCATACCCTCAAATGTCAGTGCCTTCCATTAAACTTTGGAAGGCATTTTTTCCTCTGGAACCACCCTTTCAGGAACTTGGTTTATTTATGCTTTCTTCTCTAACCTTTACTTTCAAAATCAACTTATGGAAAAATAATGTAAGTCTCATATCATAGTATTCATTTAAGATAGTAATATACTAATGAATATATCAGTTAACTACAACTATGTCGATAAGTGTGTCTAATTTCTTGTGTTTAAAGTACCAATGAAACTGTTAGCGTGATGTATTTGGATAAGTGATAATGATTAAGAACGAGTTTTGAACACTGAAATCACAGTATGTAGTAGTTTCCTTGGTATAAATGTATTGACGAGATCGGGCGTGTTCAGGGTGGTATGGCCGTATGTATTGAAATAAAATCCTCTTCCCTTCCAGTTCAGAAGGTGACTATTTAATTATGTTTCTCTTTTCAGAAAGTAAGTAGTTCCAACTTAAATGGATACACTTAAAGAGAAGCTATCTAATTTTTTTATTGTGTTAATAGAAACATAGGTTATTCCTCTCTGCTCCAGAACTTTCCTTATGCATTTTGATCTCCCATATTCCCTTTAATCCAACTACATACACACTCACACACACACACCCCTTTAGGAAGAGTTCTCTTGATCTTTTCTTATAGACAGGTGAAGACCTTTAAGAAGTCACTTATCCCCTGCCCTTCATTCAAAGAAATGTAATCTAGCTTTGAACAATTTTGAGTATTATATATACATTCACTGTGAAAAATTATGTTTTATTACAAATATGAGTATTTTAATATGTATTTATGGTACATTTGCTTTCTTTAATCAAAATATTTTCTTTAGTAATTTAAATAAACATATCTTATTTGCTGGAGGAGGAAATGGCAACCCACTCCAGTATCCTTGCGTGGAAAATGTCATGGACAGAGGAGCCTGGAGGTCTGCAGTCATGGGGCCACAAAGAGTTGGACACGACTGAGCAACTAACACTTACCCTATTTGCTAGCTGAAGTCATCGTCATTTTGCTTTTACATATCTATGGCTTTTAAGAAAAATGTCCCTTTTCTATACTTTTACATTTGATAACAGGGTCTTTATTTTTTTATTGAGTATAGCTAGGTGTCATCTATCGTATAAGAAGTCTTTTTTTCCCCTCTATCCAATTCCCTAGGTTAGAATTTGCTAATAAACAGTTTAAACTTTTTTTTGATGGATGTTAACCAACTTTATTGTGGTACTCATTTCACAATATTATGTTCTATGTTGTATATTGTATATATTGTATTCTGTATGTCATTATGTTGTATGCCTAAAATAAATAGTTTTAACTTTTAAAAAATAATTTGTAAATGTCTTTTAAAAAACTCTCAGATTACATACTTCACTAGTAACCTGTTTTTTTCTGTCTTGTTGCTCATTCCCCCTGCCCTTCCTTCCCATCTTTCTTCCCTTCTTGCTTTCCCCCAAGTGCTTACTAGTGTACATGGTGTGCACATGACATATACGTGCTCCAGATTCCCACTGCCACCGTAACGGGTCCACAAAAACTCACGACTCGGGATGGCACACATTCAATACCTTGCGGTCCTGGAGCTCAGGAGTCCTAATCACACGGTGTCTCACAGGGCTGCATTTCTTCTGGAGTCTCTACGGGGGACGTTTCCTGCTTCCAGAGTCTACTTGGCTCTATACTTGGCCCACGACACCTTCCTCCATCTCCAAAGCCAACAAGGCAGCAATTTAACTCTCTCTCCTCTGTTCCCTTTTCATTTCCCGTCTGGCTCTGTATTCTGTGTTATCTCTCATCTGCACCATTGTGACTATATTGGACCCAGGTGTATAATCCAGGATAATCTTTTCATCTCAGAATCACCAGTGTCATCACATCTGCAAAGTCTTTTTATTTTTTTCTTTTCGCCAAGACATTAATTAGTCATAGATTCTGGGCACACATCTTTGAGGAACCACAACTTTGTGTACCACAATACACATTTTATAACTCTTTAAAATATGAAAGCTATAGCAAAATGTTGAAAATGCTAATATATTTGTAAGCATACATGCATATATGTTGATTCACAAATATTTTATACATATTATATGTTCAAATAAATAACACAGCTTAGTATATGGTGAATAAGATAACTGATGTACTTCTAATGCTTCATAGATTTTAAAGCTTTTATTCAAAAATTGTACTTTAGCACATGAAAAGATGCTCAAAATCACTAATTATTAGAGAGACTCAAATCAAAACTATGATGAGGTATCACCTCACACCCAGGCGGAATAGCCATCATTATAAAGTCTACAAACAATAAATGCTGGAGAGGGTGTAGAGAAAAGGGAACCCTTTTACACTGTTGATAGGAATGTAAATTGATACAGCCACTGTGGAGAACAGTAGGACGATCCCTTAAAAAACTAAAAATAAAACTGCTATATGATCCAGCAATCCCACTCATGAACATATATCCAGAGAAATCCATACTGGAAAATGTACATGCACCCTGATATTCACTGCAGCACTATTTACAATAGCCAAGACATGGAAGAGGCCTACTTGTCCAATGACAGAGAAATGGATAAAGAAGATGTGGTACATATATATAATAGAATATTGCTCAGCCATAAAAAAGAAAGAAAGAATGCCATTTGCAGCAACATGGATAGACCTAGAGATTATCATACTAAATAAAAAACCACAGAAAGATAAATATCATATGATATCATTTGTATTTTGAATCTATAAATTAAATATAAATAAATAAATAAATATAAATAAAATAAATTAATCTATAAATTAAAAAAGAAAACACAAATTAACTAACTTTCAAAATAGAAAATGACTCATAGACTTTGCAAACAAACTTATGATTGCCAAAGTGGAAAGACAGGTAAGGAGTTTGAAATTAACAAATTCACACTACTATGTATAAAATAGATAATCAACAATGACCTACTATATAGGACAAGGAAGTCTACTCAATGTTCTGCAATAACCTGTGGGAAAGGAATCTGAAAAAGATAGAGCAACACACACATATGAGTGAACCACTTTGCTGTACACCTGAAACTAATACAACATTGTAAATTAACTATAATATTTAAAAAAAATCCTATTTGTCATTTGAAGCTTCCTTAAAAGCTCATGTATTTCCTGCTATCAGTAAGTTTTTCTTTGTTTTTGCATCCAACCAATTGCTTTCTCATTCACTCTTCTTAAGAAAGATAGTAGTTAATAGGGCTTTTTGGCTAACAAGTTCAGTGATTCAAGTGGTCTATTAACAAACTTATTGATATATAAGGAATGTGGTATAAAAGTCTGGCTACAGCCATGTTCTTTCCAGCCAGCACCAAGCAATGGGCCATCTCTCAGGACAAATGGGGCAAGCCTGGGAAACCCGGAGGCAAGAGAAAGCCCTACCAAAAAATATGAATGGGGACTCCCCGCTGCCAACCAAACACTGGTCCCCACCACATACACACAGTCCATGTGCAGGAGGCAGCAAGTGCCAGGCCTTGAGGCTAGACGTGGGGAACTTCTCCTGAGCTCCCAGTGCTGTACACGCCGGACAAGGATCATGGATGCTGTCTGTAGCTCATCTAACAACGGGCTGGTCCCTACTAGGAGCTTGGTGAAGAAGTGCTTTCTGCTGGTTGACAGCACGCCATAGGGACAGTTGCCCCCTGCGCTGCCTCTGGGGGCCAAGGAGGAGGCCAGGCTGACTCCCGAGGACGAAGAGATTTTCAACAAGAAACGATCAAAGAAAATGCAGAAAAAAATATCATGAAAGGAAAAAGAACGCCACAATTAGCAGTCTTCCAGAGAGGCGTATTCAGCTGGGCAAGCTTCTTGCCTGCATCGCTCCAAGACCAGGCTAGTGTGGCCCAGCAGAGGGCCATGTGTTAGAGGAGAAGGAGCTGGAATTCTGACTGAGGAAGATCAAGGGCCGAAAGGCCAAGAAATTCTCTTCACTCCTGTCTTCCAGTTCAGTCGCTCAGTCGTATCCGATTCTTTGCGACCCCATGAATCTCAGCACGCCAGGCCTCCCTGTCCATCACCAACTCCTGGAGTTCACTCAGACTCACGCCCTTTGAGTCAGTGATGCCATCCAGCCATCTCATCCTCTGTCATCCCCTTCTCCTCCTGCCTCAATCCCTCCCAGCATCAGAGTCTTTTCCAATGAGTCAACTCTTAGCATGAGGTGGCCAAAGTACTGGAGTTTCAGCTTTAGCATCATTCCTTACAAAGAAATCCCAGGGCTGATCTCCTTCAGAATGGACTGGTTGGATCTCCTTGCAGTCCAAGGGACTCTCAAGAGTCTTCCCCAACACCACAGTTCAAAAGCATCAATTCTTCGGTGCTCAGCCTTCTTCACAGTCCAACTCTCACATCCATACATGACTACTGGGAAAACCATGGCCTTGACTAGACGGACCTTTGTTGGCAAAGTAATGTCTCTGCTTTTGAATATGCTTAGCTCATGCAGAATTCCAAAGAATAGCAAGAGGAGATAAGAAAGCCTTTTTCAGCAATCAATGCAAAGAAATAGAGGAAAAGAACAGAATGGGAAAGACTAGAGATCTCTTCAAGAAAATTAGAGATATCAAGGGAACATTTCATGCAAAGATGGGCTCGATAAAGGACAGAAATGGTCTGGACCTAACAGAAGCAGAAGATATTAAGAAGAGGTGGCAAGAATACATGGAAGAACTGTACAAAAAGATCTTCAAGACTCAGATAATCATGATGATGTGATCACTCATCTAGACATCTTGGAATGTGAAGTCAGGTGGGTCTTAGAAAGCATCACTATGAACAAAGCTAGTGGAGGTGATGGAATTCCAGTGGAGCTGTTTCAAATCCTGAAAGATGATGCAGTGAAAGTGCTGCACTCAATATGCCAGCAGATTTGGAAAACTCAGCAGTGGCCACAGGACTGGAAAAGGTCAGTTTTCATTCCAATTCCAAAGAAAGGCAATGCCAAAGAATGCTCAAACTACTGCACAATTGCACTCATATCACAAGCTAGTAAAGTAATGCTAAAAATTCTCCAAGCCAGGCTTCAGCAATACGTGAACCGTGAACTTCCTGATATTCAAGCTGGTTTTAGAAAAGGCAGAGGAACCAGAGATCAAATTGCCATCATCTGCTGGATCATCGAAAAAGCAAGAGAGTTCCAGAAAAACATATCTTTCTGCTTTATTGACTATGCCAAAGCCTTTGACTGTGTGGATCGCAAAAACTGTGGAAAATTCTGAAAGAGATGGGAATACTAGACCACCTGATCTGCCTCTCGGAGAAATCTGTATGCAGGTCAGGAAGCAACAGTTAGAACTGGACACGGAACAACAGACTGGTTCCAAATAGGAAAAAGGAGTGTGTCAAGGCTGTATGTTGTCACCCTGCTTGTTTAACTTCTATGCAGAGTACATCATAAGAAACACTGGTCTTGAAGAAACACAAGCTGGAATCAAGATTGCTGGGAGAAATATTAATAACCTCAGATATGCAGATGACACCACCCTTATGGCAGAAAGTGAAGAGGAGCTAAAGGGCCTCTTGATGAAGGTGAAAGAGGAGAATGAAAAGTTGGCTTAAAGCTCAACATTCAGAAAACGAAGATCATGGCATCCGGTCCCATCACTTCATGGCAAATAGATGGGGAAACAGTGGAAACAGTGTCAGACTTTATTTTGGGGGCTCCAAAATCACTGCAGATGGTGACTGCAGTCATGAAATTAAAAGACGCTTACTCCTTGGAAGAAAAGTTATGACCAACCTAGAGAGTATATTCAAAAGCAGAGACGTTACTTTGCCGACTAAGGTCCGTCTAGTCAAGGCTATGGTTTTTCCTGTGGTCATGTATGGATGTGAGAGTTGGACTGTGAAGAAGGCTGAGCACCGAAGAATTGATGCTTTTGAACTGTGGTATTGGAGAAGACTCTTGAGAGTCCCTTGGACTGCAAGGAGATCCAACCAGTCCATTCTGAAGGAGATCAACCCTGGGATTTCTTTGGAAGGAATGATGCTAAAGCTGAAACTTCAGTACTTTGGCCAACTCATGCTAAGAGTTGACTCATTGGAAAAGACTCTGATGCTGGGAGGGATTGGGGGCAGGAGGAGTAGGGGACGACCGAGGATGAGATGGCTGTATGGCATCACAGACTCGATGGACGTGAGTCTGAGTGAACTCCGAGAGATGGTGATGAACAGGGAGGCCTGGTGTGCTGCGATTCATGGGGTCGCAAAGAGTCCAACACGACTGAGCAGCTGAACTGAACTGAAGTGAACTAGCTCATGCAATAAAGGCATTTACCATTCTAAAAAAAAAAAAGTCTTTCTACAGCCAAGAAAAATTACATTAATCACTTCACCGCTATATATCAGATCTATTACTCTAATCTAGCAGATAAATTTATGTCAGAAGAGCTTTCAACCCCAAAACTAATATCTAACAATTTAAACAGCCATACCAAGCTTTTCTTTAGTGAATATGGATGTAGTTAACAGACCAACTTCTGCCATGAAAATTTATGATCGCACACCTAATTCAATTTGATTTAAACCACTTAACACTGTATAGTGAAAAGAACACTGGTCTAGAATCAGATTGATACTGGCGTAAACTCTGGCTTGGTTGCCTCAGTAGACTATGACTTTTGGCTCATGTCTTGCAGTCTCTAAGTTTTCGTGTTTTCATGTGAAAGATGGAAATAATAACATGTATCCCTATAATTCTTACAACAATGGCTCCCTGAGAGGATTCTAAGGATTCTAAGTAAATTACAGCAGGTTTTAGCACTGCTGCTGCTAAGTCGCTTCAGTCGTGTCCAACTCTGCGACCCCATAGACAGCAGCCCACCAGGCTCCTCTGTCCCTGGGATTCTCCAGGCAAGAACACTGGAGTGGGTTGCCATTTCCTTCTCCAATGCATGAAAGTGAAAAGTGAAAGTGAAGTTACTCAGCCGTGTCTGACTCTTAGCGACTCCATGGACTGCAGCCCACCAGGCTCCTCTGCCCATGGGATTTTCCAGGCAAGAGTACTGGGATGGGTTGCCAATGCCCAATTATCTTAAAAGAAGAAAGAACAAATCATGGAACAAGTCATTAAGTCATGAGCATAATTAAAGCAAAATGAAAATAAGAAATTAAGAGTTAGACATATGTTTTACTACATCTGAAAGAAAGAAACTTAGCCAAGTAGTCAGGTTAGGCACTAGGTAAATTTCTAATAATACACACATTTGCCTCTATATTCAGTTTTCAAATGTACGTACACTTGCCAGATATTAATCTACTTTTGCATTCATTTTAAGAAATCTGTGGGTTCCTCCCCTTTTTTATCATATTACTTGTTCAAGCTATTTTGATTCTTTTCTTCTTTTTGTAAACATCTTTTTTATCATAGTCTTTTTATGATGCTATGCCTTAGACCAGTCAAGCAAGATCACTTCAAAATTAAAAACTTGATGCTCATTTGATCTTTGTTTTATATATATAGTAAAAAAAAAAAAAAAAAAATTATGGCTTCCCTGGTGGCTCGGAGGTTAAAGCGTCTGCCTCCAATGCAGGAGACCGGGTTCAATCCCTGGGTCATGAAGTTCCCCTGGAGAAGGAAATGGCAATCCAGTTCAGTATTCTTGCCTGGAGAATCCCATGGATGGAGAAGCCTAGTAGGTTACAGTCCATGGGGTAGCAAAGAGTCGGACATGACTGAGTGACTTCACCTCACCTCACCTAGTAAAATTATATATATTACTATATATATAATATTCAATACTATAGCTTTATGTGTTCCTTGTACTACTATAGAGAATATATCTCATTCTTTTTATCCAGAATACAATATTATATATATTACATATATAAAACACATGCTATATAAAACAACATAAATATTATCCTTATATGTAATGTTAACAAAAAGTTAAATATTTACATAAATTAAAGAACTATATTTTTATTTATAAAATTAACATAAAATGGACACAAATATATACACATAAACAGGCACATACCTATAGTGCTATTGAAATAATGACTAGTAAAATATCTTCCCAGATGATATCCTTGCTATCTGCCTTCTTATCTAGCTTATCTATTTAATATAATCTAATCTATTTTTGAATTGTCAAGATAGTAATCCTTCTAACCAGGCATGTTTGATTGTTTCTCTTTGTTCTAAAATGTCAAGTGGAAGTCCATTTTCTCTAGGGAGGATATAGTGGGATAACTCAGGGGCATGTTCTATGAGGGTCTTTGTAATCAGCCCTTCTGAACTCTCCAGTTTGATCCTAGGCCTCATTACTAGTCTCATCACTCAAATCCTGGTTTTCTTTTCCCCTTACAGACTTCCCTGGTGGCTCAGATGGTAAAGCATCTGTCTACAATGCAGGAGACCTGGGTTCCATCCCTGGGTTGGAAAGATCCCCTGGAGAAGGAAATGGCAATCCCTCCAGTACTATTGCCTGGAAAATCCCATGGACAGAGGAGCCTGGTAGGCTACAGTCCATGGTGTCGCAAAGAATCGGACAGGACTGAGCGACTTCACTTTCACTTTCACTTTTCCCCTTACAGTCACTTGGATGATTTCTCTTTCTGTGGGGCTGACCTTCTATATTGAATATGCCCTCTAACTACCTGGCATAGTTTTCATTAGCTATAATTTTATTTCACAACTCTAGTCTTCTGGAAAGCTTTTCTTAATTCATTTAATCAGTATTCATCACTTTCCCTTTGTGCCTTCAGGTTTCCATGCCTTCTTCTGTGGTCCTTTTGCACTATTTTGGGGAAATGTGCATATACTCATTACTGTCCCACTCAGACTTCATGATGCCACAGGCTATATACATGGACTTCTAGCACAGTGCTCTGACATGCGAGGAATACAAGAAAGGCTAGTCAATAAGTAAATAGACAAATGAATGAAGCTGGTATTTTTGAAATTCAATGTGTAAAACCATCTATAATTATTATATCAATGGTATATAAATATATGGTTTTTTAAATTAAACAATATAGAATACAGTGTGTGCAAGGTTATGGACTTTGAGCATTTCTCCCTATTGTACTGCCTTCCCAAGAGATTCTTCTCCTCAGGCCTTCTTCTTCCTTGAGACACAACTCTATTTAACTTAGGTCAGTTAAGAACCCTACAATAGCCTGTAAGTGAGCAAGTGAAAGGAAGAGCCTCCAGTCTCTAACTCTAAATCAAAAGTTAGAAATGATTAAGTTTAGCAAGGAAGATATGTCGAAAGCCTAGAAAGGCAGGAAACTAGACCTCTTGTGTCAAGTTTTGAATGCAAATAAAAAGTTCTTGAAAGAAATGCAAAGTGCTACTCTCGTGAACACATGCATACGAAGAAGGTGAAGCAGCCCTATTGCTGCTACCAGGTTCTGGTGGTCCGGAGAGATCAACCAGCCGCAACATGCCTTCAAGTCAAAGCGTAATCCAGAACAAGGCCCTAACTTCAAACTTGCACCTGACATCAAAGTGCAAGTCGAAGCAGCAAGTACTAATGCAGGATTTGCAGAAGTTATCCAGAAGGTCTAGTTAAGATAATGAATAATGGTGGCTACACTAAACAGCAGATTTTCAATGCACAAAATATAGCACTGTCTTGGAAGAAGTCGCTGTCTAGGACTTTCATAGCTGGAGAAGAGAAGTCAATGCCTTGCTTCAAAACTTCAGAAGACAGCCTAACTTTCCTGTTAGGGGCTAATGAAACTGGTGACTTAAAGTTGAATCTGATGCTCATTTACCATTTTGAAAATCCTAGGATCTTTAAAGATTATACTATATAGACCCTGCCTATATAGACCCTTCCTGAATATTCATTGGAAGGACTGATGCTGAAGCTGAAACTCCAGTACTTTGGCCACCTGATGCAAAGAGCTGACTCACTGGAAAAGACCCTGATGCTGGGAAAGATTGAAGGCGTGAGGAGAAGGGGACAACAGAAGATGAGATGGCTGGATGGCATCACCGACTCAGACATGAGTTTAAGTAAACTCCAGAAGTTGGTGATGGTCAGGGAGGCCTGGCGTGCTGCGGTCCATGCGGCTGCAAAGAGTCAGACACGACTGAGTGACTGAACTTTTCAATAAAGAGAACAGCAAAGTCCGGATGTCAGCATGTCTATTTATCATATGGCTTAGTAAATATTTTAACCCCAGTGTCATTACTGATTCTTCTCAGTAAGAAGATTCCTTTCGAAATATTACTGCTCCTCGATGACATGTCTGACTGCCTTTAAGAGCACTGTTGGATCTGGCCAATGAGATTCATGTTGTTTTCATGTCTCCTCAGCCTACATCCATTTTGTAGCCTGTGGATCAAAGGATAATTTCAACATTCAAGTCTTATTCTTTAAGAGCTACATTTCATAAAACTGTAGCTGCTGTACATGTTTACTTCACTAATGGATCTGGAAAAAGTAAACTGAAAACCTTCTAGAAAGTATTCACCATTCTAGATGCCATTAAGAACATTTATGAGTGTTGGGATGAGGTTAAAATATCAACCTTAATAGGAGTTTAGAAGGAGTTGATTCCAACCCGCATGAAAGATTTTGAGTCATTTGGGACTTCACCTACAGATATGGGGAAAACAGCATAAGAACTAGAATTAGAAGTGGAGCTTGAAGATGTGACTGAATTGCTGCAATCTCCTGATAAAACTTGAATAGATGAGAAGTGGCTTCTGACAGCTGAGCAAGGAAAGTGATTCCTTGAAATGGAACCTGCTCCTGGTGAAGATGCTGTGAAGATTGTTAAAATAACAAAGGACTGAGAATATTACATAAACTTAGTTGATAAAGCAGTGGCAGAGTTTGAGAGGATTGACTCCAATTTTCAAAGAAATTCTACTGTGGGTAAAATGTTATCAAACAGCATTACAGGCTACAGAGAAAATTTTCCTGAAAGGAAGAGTCGATCAATGTAGCAAATTTCACTATTGTCTTCTTTTAAGAAACTGCCACAGCTACCCCAAACTTCAGCAACCACAATCCTGATCAGTCAGCAGTTATCATCATTGTGGCAAGACCCTCCACCAGCAAAAACATTACAACTTTTTGCAGTTTCAGCTAACAGTTAGCATTTTTCTAACAATAAAGCATAGTTTTAATTAAGGTATATACATTGTTTTTAGACATGCTATTGCACACTTATTAGTCTACAGTATAGTGTAAATCACTTTTATTGGAACTGCAGAATCAAAGCATTTACTCTATTCAGTTGGTTAAAATACTTGCTTAGTTGTGAGGGTCTGGAACCAAACCTATAATATTTTTGAGATATGTTTATAATGCAACTCTGCACAGTTTAACTCCCAAACTATCATAGTTTTATTAATACAGAGGTGTAGCATATTAACAACTGAAACTTGCAATATATTCATGTTTACTGGAAGTGGCTACTAAATGTACTACTACGAGAAAAGCAGGTGTTTGAATTTAAAAATATTTTAAACTACTAACTTTCTGGAAAAAGTTAGACTGTGTAATTAACCACTATGCAAAACTGGAGAATAAATGGGTTTGGAGCATCACTGTTTGTAAAAGTTTTAAATGTTGAAAATAGAAAATTATAAATTTGAGGTAATCTCTCATATTCAATAAATATGTTCAATAAATTTATTTTGAACAGTGCAGAAAAATCATGCAGGTCAAGTAAAACGTGAGTGTTTATGATTTGAGTTAACATAATTGTCTTATTTTTAAATGTCATATATCAATTTTTTTAAATTAATATATTAAGTAATTTTTACCAAAGTTTAGGCAATGTAGATACATTATATAACTGACAAGGAATGACCCACCTTGCGCTTGGGCTTAAAAACTAAATCTAATTGACTTTAAATTAAATTAGTTGGATCCACTGTTTATTTGGCGTAGAAAAGCAATTCCACTGAAAAACAGTTGACTGATACTTGAGAGTTATATCTTAGTTATAAGTTATAATATTCAATTATATAATTGGCAGTCAGGAAACAAACTAGTGTGTGCTAATATGAAACATTATTTCTTACCTTGTTTAAATATAAAATTTATATTCAGCTGTCAAGAAGGTTATTATGCAAAATATCAATAAAATAAGCATACTGGAAACAGACTGAAAATTCACATTCAAACTCAAGATTCTTTGTTCTGCTTTATTTAGACAATAACCAACCCGCTGCCTAAGGACTGTATGGAAGATGTGTGTTAACAGTGGCATGCACAAGAAATAACCAATTTTAACCTTTGTTGCAACATAATGCATTTGACATTTTAAAAATATAAAAATTCTTATATTCCAAAAGAAACCTCATTGACAGTGAATTACCAATTCTATTTCTCTCTCTCTTTTTCTTTTCTGGCAACCAGGAGACCCAGATGCTCAGCGCTGGAAGATATTTCTTCCAACAGCAGCATCTGGCGTGCTGGCAGACTCCATAAGCAATTTTGTTTTACAGCTTTAAAGCAGCTTCTGGGTCTATTACATGGTTAATCTGATGGGCTGTCTGGACTGCCTTGTCCTCCTGGATGCCATATGCCAACAGCTAGAGATGCGGTGAACTCTCTGCCCATTAGGGTTGCTATAAAGAGCACACCTGAAAAAAACCAGCTGCAAAGAGAGCGCTCTGCTTCTGTTCAGGCATTACAGTACCAGTGATGAGCGACCTGGCTAAAATAGTACAGAAAGACCTTGCCAAAAATGTCCAATACCCTCTGAGCACCAGAGAAGACCAGGAAACTGTAAATAATAAAATATGCAGGAAATCAATGTATCATTTGTTATTGACATAAGTATTCGCAATTTTCCCCATGCAAGAGAAGGAACATTTAATGAAATGTAGAATTGTGAGGGTAAGAGACACAAATTTGATTGCTGCTATTCTGTGGCAATTAGATCATGAGGGGATGTGAGGGATTGGGTCTTACTCATTTTCATATTTTCAGGGCCTGCCAGAATATTTGAAGACGGCAGAAACTGAGTAAGTTATTTTAAGTAAATAAAAACAAATAAAGTAATATTACCCTAATTGTGCAATAAATTGTATAATCTTTAAATTCTTGGCATCATGAATTTCTTATGGTTTAGATATTCATTTTATATAGCTATTTCAGGGAATACTTTTCTTGACCAGAGAATAAACTGAACCACCCTTCTGTATACCCCAATATCTGCTAATACATGTCATTGTGTGACACAATTTACATTTATGTCCTTGTGTAATCACAATAAATCGCAACCCAGTCTTTTAATTGAAAACAGAAGTTAATTCTGTTTTCATTTAAAACATGTCAATATACACTAGCCTCTTACTTTTGCATGAGGGCTGAAGCGTACTCTTTAAGTGTAGAAGAGTCTAGGGTCTCTGAAATCTAAAACACATCAGCTGATAAATAAACAATGAAAATGGTAAGATAAGAGGAAATGTGCAACTTTTGTTCATCAAATAACTGAGTTGGTGGTGCTTAACTAAAGAGATTCCACGTTACGTGACTAGCTCTCACGCGTGGCATTGCTCCCTCTTCTTCTAGTATCGTCTCTCTGACCCACTCTCTTCTGCTTTTAAGAGCTCATGAGATTAGACTGGGGCCTCCCAGATAATTCAGGATAACTCTCCTGTTCTATTAGCTAACTGATCAGCAATCTTAGTTCTACCTATAGTCCTCCATTTTTCCTTGTAACAAAACCCATTCATAAGTTTTGGTATTAGGACCTGCACCTCTTCTGTTCCCCACACTGCCCAATAACCAGAATTTAAAGGGACGGATGGAATATACTCTTGTTAAAGTTTCCCAGTTGAGCCCCAAGAGTGATGTATGGAAACAGGGGAGGGCTCACTGGTTTATATCAATGCTGATGATTTAGAAATGGTTTAGTCATGCACCCTCACTTTATATAAAGTGAAATTGAATCTTTAAGACCTAAATCATGAAGCCCAAACTATCTCTAAAAGAACTAGGGATAATGACTAGTTTTCTAACTCTTATTTTAATGTTCTTTATACTAAGCCATCCTCCTTAATCATTTGCTGCTTCAGGCCAAAAATACAAGAGAGTCTATTTCACAGGTTATATGATTCTTAATGATTCATAAAAATAAGTATAAAAACAAAAATAAGATTATAATAAAGTATAAAATTCTTACAAAGATTAAAATAAAATTTAATGGGTGAAGGCTACCGATAGTCTCATCCTAATAAAACAAAAGCACAAAAAAACAAATGTATTATACGAGCCATGTCATTAGAGCTTTGTTCAGGTATAGCCAGGAGGAAACACTTGGAAGGTGATGAATTAGTTTAGGAAACTCACAGCTCCAGGCTTCATGCTTTACCCTTGTGTTTGGGGAGACTAAATCCCCCCCACCTCTGGCTCCCACCAAATAAATTCATGGTACTCTGCTTTTACATGACTTTATACTAGCAGGCCATACAATAAAACAAACAAACAAAGAAAATAATCAAGTAATTAGAGAGATGGTTTGTCAACACAGAAAATTTAATAACAAAAAATCTTAATGAAAATATGTATACTTTAAAACCTGAATTACACCAATACAGTATACTGACACATATATATGGAATTTAGAAGATAGTAATGATGACCCTCTATGTGAGACAACAAAAGAGACACAGAGGTATAGAACGGACTTTTGGACTCTGAGGGAGAGGGAAAGGGTGGGATGGTTTGGGAGAATGGCATTGAAACATGTATACTATCTTGTAAGAAACAGAGCGCCAGTCTATGTTCAAAGCAGGATGCAGGATGCATGGGGCTGGTGCACAGGATGATTCAGGTAGAGGATGTGGGGTGGGAAGTGGGAGGGGGCTTCGGCATTGGGAGATTGTGTTCACCTGTGGCAGAGTCATGTCAATGTATGACAAAACAAATACAGTATTGTAATTAAAAAAATAAAGAAAGAAAGAAAGAAATTAAAATTTAAAAACAAACCACCTGAATTACTCTATCACCATAGCCTTTTCTCTACACCATAATTATTCACTGAATAAAGCACCTTAAGTGATTCTATTGTTAATTTGACTAAGTAGATCTGGCTTCAAAGTCACTCTAGATCCTGTTTGTCATTCTGGAATTCCAGCTGTGCTAGAATTGCTTAAAATCATAAGAAAGATCTTCCCTGTAAAATTTCTTTTTATTTTCCTATTCAACAACCAATGCCCTGAAAAGAATTAGGTATTGATATTGCTACTGCCATCCAGCATGCCTAACCCTGCCATTTCCTAGCCTGGACACTGGAAGCCAAACTGAATATGCTTTTGTTCATTGAGAACTTTGTTTTCATATTTTTTTCATTAAGGAAAGACTGTTTAATATTTTTTTATACTTTATTCTACGTTACAATACTGTATTGGTTTTGCCATACATTGACATGAATCAGCCACAGGTGTACACGACCTCCCAATGCCAAAGCCCCCTCCCACCTCCACCCCATATCATCTCCCTGGATCATCCCTGTGCACCAGCCCCAAGCATCCTGTATCCTGTATTGAACATAGACTGGCGCTTCATTTGTTATATGATAGTATACATGTTTCAATGCCATTCTCCCAAATCATCCCACCCTCTCCCTCTCCCTCAGAGTCCAAAAGTCTGTTCTATACCTCTGTGTCTCTTTTGTTGTCTCACATACAGGGTCATCATTACTATCTTTCTAAATTCCATATATATGTGTCAGTATACTGTACTGGTGTTTTTCTTCCTGGCTTACTTCACTCTGTATAATTGGCTCCAGTTTCATCCATCTCATTAGAACTGAGTCGAATTTATTCATTTTAAGGGCTGAGTAATACTCCATTGTGTATATGTACCACAGCTTTCTTATCCATTCATCTGCTGATGGACATCTAGGTTGCTTCCATGTCCTGGCTATTATAAACAATGCTGCAGTGAACATTGGGGTACATGTGTGTCTTTCAATTCTGGTTTCTTCAGTGTGTATGCCCAGCAGTGGGATTGCTGGGTCATAAGACAGTTCTATTTGCAATTTTTAAGGAATCTCCACACTGTTCTCCATAATGGCTGTACTAGTTTGCATTCCCACCAACAGTATAAGAGGGTTCCCTTTTCTCCACATCCTCTCCAGCATGTATTGCTTGTAGACTTTTGGATCGCAGTCATTCTGACTAGTGTGAAATGGTACCTCATTGTGGTCTTGATTTGCATTTCTCTGATAATGAGTGATGTTGAGCATCTTTTCATGTGTTTGTTAGCCATCCGTATGTCTTCTTTGGAGAAATGCCTATTTAGTTCTTTGGCCCATTTTTTGATTGGATTGTTTATTTTTCTGGAGTTGAGCTGCATAAGTTGCTTGTATATTTTTGAGATTAGTTGTTTATCAGTTGCTTCATTTGCTATTGTTTTCTCCCATTCAGAAGACTGTCTTTTCACCTTACTTATAGTTTCCTTTGCTGTGCAGAAGCTTTTAATTTTAATTAGATCCCATTTGTTTATTTTTGCTTTTATTTCCAGTATACTGGGAGGTGGATCACAGAGGATCCTGCTGTGATTTCTGTTGGAGAGTGTTTTGCCTATGTTCTCCTCTAGGAGTTTTATAGTTTCTGGTCTTACTTTTAGATCTTTAATCCATTTTGAGTTTATTTTTGTGTATGGTGTTAGAAAGGGGTCTAGTTTCATTCTTTTACAAGTGGTTGACCAGTTTTCCCAGCACCACTTGTTAAAGAGACTGTCTTTACTCCATTGTATATTCTTGCCTCCTTTGTCAAACATAAGGTGTCCATAGGTGTGTGGATTTATCTCTGGGTTATTTTGTTCCACTGATCTATATTTCTGTCTTTGTGCCAGTACCATACTGTCTTAATGACTGTGGCTTTGTAGTAGAGCCTGAAGTCAGGCAAGTTGATTCCTCCAGTTCCATTCTTCTTTCTCAAGATTGCTTTTGCTATTCGAGGTTTTCTGTATTTCCATACAAATCTTGAGATTATTTGTTCTAGTTCTGTGAAAAATACTGCTGGTAGCTTGATAGGGATTGCATTGAATCTGTAGATTGTTTTGGGTAGTATACTCATTTTCACTATATTGACTCTTCCGATCCATGAACATGGTATATTTTTCCATCTATTAGTGTCCTCTTTGATTTCTTTCATCAGTGTTTTATAGTTTTCGATATATAGGTCTTTAGTTTCTTTAGGTAGGTATATTTCTAAGTATTTTATTCTTTTTGTTGCAATGGTGAATGGAATTGTTTCCTTAACTTCTTTTTCTACTTTCTCATTATTAATGTATAGGAATGCAAGGGATTTCTGAGTGTTGATTTTATATCCTGAAACTTTACTATATTCATTGATTAGCTCTAGTAGTTTTCTGGTGGAGTCTTTAGGGTTTTCTATGTAGAGGATCATGTCATCTGCAAACAGTGAGAGTTTTACTTCTTCTTTTCCAATTTGGATTCCTTGTATTTCTTTTTCTGCTCTGATTGCTGTGGCCAAAACTTCCAGAACTATATTGAATAGTAGCAGTGAAAGTGGGCACCCCTGTCTTGTTCCTGACTTTAGAGGAAATTCTTTCAATTTTTCACCATTGAGGATAATGTTTGCTGTGAGTTTGTCATATATAGCTTTTATTATGTTGATGTATGTTCCTTCTATTCCTGCTTTCTGAAGAGTTTTTATCATAAATGGATGTTGAATTTTGTCAAAGGTTTTCTCTGCATCTATTGAGATAATCATATGGCTTTTATTTTTTAATTTGTTAATGTGGTGAACTACATTGATTGATTTGCGGATATTGAAGAATACTTGCATCCCTGAGATAAAGCCCACTTGGTCATGGTGTATGATCTTTTTAATGTGTTGCTAGATTCTGATTGCTAGGATTTTATTAAGGATTTTTGCATCTATGTTCATCAGTGATATTGGCATGTAGTTTTCTTTTTTTGTGGTGTCTTTGTCAGGTTTTGGTATTAGGGTGATGGTGGCCTCATAGAATGAGTTTGGAAGTTTGCCTTCCTCTGCAATTTTCTGGAATAGTTTCAGTAAGATAGGTGTTAGCTCTTCTCGGAAATTTTTGGTAGAATTCAGCTGTGAAGCCGTCTGGACCTGGGCTTTTGTTTGCTGGAAGATTTCTGATTACAGTTTCAATTTCCATGCTGGTGATGGGTCTGTTAAGATTTTCTATTTCTTCCTGGTTCAGTTTTGGAAAGTTGTACTTTTCTAAGAATTTGGCCATTTCTTCAAAGTTGACCATTTTATTGACATATAACTGCTGATAGTAGTCTCTTATAATTCTTTGTCTGTCATGATCTCTCCATTTTCATTTCTAATTTTATTGATTTGATTTTTTCTCTTTGTTTCTTGATGAGTCTGGCTAATGGTTTGTCAATTTTATTTATCCTTTCAAAGAGCAAGCTTTTGCTTTGTTGATTTTTGCTATGGTCTCTTTTTGTTTAATATTTTAATACTCATTAGAAAGGATATTTTAAACTAAAGGAGAAAGTGATCTAGAATAAAGCATTCAATTACAAATTTGAAAATTTTCATTTAGGAATTTTATATTAAACAAAGCATATTTTGAGTGAGCAATATTTTTCTAGTTTTACTGAAGAACATTTGACAAAGAGAAATTATATATTGTTAAGGTATACAACATGTTTTGATATACATATACATTGTAAAATTATTAACACAATCAAAGTAGCATAACCAATACCTCACCTTGTTACTTTTGACTGTATATGTTGAGAACATTTGAGATCTACTCTGAGAAAGTTGCAATTATTATTAATAAATATTGTCATCATTCTGTACATTAGGTCTCCAGAACTTATTCATCTTTTAACTGAATATTTGTTCGCCTTTACCATTATCTTCCCATTTCCCTGGCTACTAGAAAACAACATTTTATTCTGTCACTATGAGTTTGACTTTTTTACCTTCCACATATGTGAGATTATGTCCTGGGAGATGGTGAAGGGTAGGGAAGCCTGGCAGGCTGCATTCAAGGGGTCACAAAGAGTTGGACCCGACTGAGTGCTTGAGCAACAACATGCAGTATTTGTTTCTCTGTGTCTGACTTATTTTACTTAATATAATGTCCACCGAGGATACTCATGTTGTCACAAGTGGCAGGATTTCCTCCTTTTAAGGTTGAATAATATTCCATTTTATTTGTATGTGTATATCACATCTTCCTTATCCATTTACAAATCTACAGACACAGGTTATTTCCAAATCTTAGCTACTGTGAATAATGCACAATGGAAATAAGAATGCAGATATATCTTAGAAATACTGAACTTACTTTCTTTGGCTATATATCCAGAAGTGAATTTCAGCATCTTATGCTAGTTCTGGGGTTTCCCAGTTGGCACTAGTGGTAAAGAATCTGCCTGCCAATGCAGGAGATATAGGAGACATGGGTTCAATCCCTGGGACAGAAAGATCCCTTGGAGGAGAGCATGGCAACCCACTCCAGTATTCTTGCCTGGAGAATCCCATGGGCAGAGGAGCCTGGTGGGCTACAGTCCATGGGGTCGCACAGAGCTGGACATGACTGAGTGACTTAGCATGCACGCCAGTTCTATCCTTTAACATTTCAAGGAAACTCTGCATTGTTTTCCACTGACTGCATCAATTTACGTTTCTACCAGTAGTGCAGAAGTATACTCTTTTATTCACATTCTCACAAACATGCGTTATCTTTTGAGTTTGGAATAATCTCTATCCTAACAAGTGTGAGGTGATATCTCATTGTGGTTTTGATTTGCATTGACCTCATGATTAGTGATGTTGAACATCTTTTTATGTATATGTAAAGCACTTGTATGTCTTTGTTAGATTAATTTTGATTGAGGTATAGCTGGTTTACAATGTAGTGTTAGTTTAAGCTGCTGCTGCTGCTAAGTCGCTTCAGTCGTGTCCAACTCTGTGCAACCCCATGGACAGCAGCCCACCAGGTTCCCCTGCCCCTGGGATTCTCCAGGCAAGAACACTGGAGTGGGTTGCCATTTCCTGCTCCAACGCATGAAAGTGAAAAGGGAAAGTGAAGTTGCTCAGTCGTGTCCAGCTCTTCGCGACCCCATGGACTGCAGCCCACCAGGCTCCTCCGTCCATGAGATTTTCCAGGCAAGAGTACTGGAGTGGGGTGCCATCGCCTTCCTACTGTACATCAAAATGAATCGGCATACATATAAATATATCCCCTCCCTTTTGGACGCCTTCCCATTCAAGTTACCACCTGCATTAAGTAGTTTCCTGTGCAACTGTGTTCCCGCTTAGTTGTCTATTTTATACACAGTATCAATAGAGTATATGTATCAATCCCAGTCTCCCAATTCCTTCCCCTCCCTCTTCCCCTTGATATCCTGATAGTCATACATTTGTTCTCTGTATCAGTGTCTCTATTTCTGCTTTGCAAATAGGATCAATTAGACCATTTTCTAGATTCCACATATATGCATTAATGTACAATATTTTTCTCTGACTTACTTCAATCTGTATAACCCTCTCTAGGTCTCTCTAGATTTCTACAAAAGACCCAATTTCCTTTCTTTTTATGACTGAATATTCCACTGTATATGTGTGTCATACCTTCATTACCCACCCTTCTGTTGATGGGCATTTAGGCTGCTTCCATGCCTTGGCGATGGAGGTCTTCTTTAGAGGAATGTTTATTCAGGTCCCTTGCCTACGTAACTGTTCTATTTATTTCGCTATTGAGCTATATGAGTTATATATATATTTGGATATTAGCCTCTTAACAGATACATGGTTTACAAACAGCGAAGGTCACCAAGTGGTGGTTTAGTCGCTAAATTGTGTCCAACTCTTGTGACCCCATGGACTGTAGCCCTCCAGGCTCTTCTGCCCATGGCATTCTCCAGGCAAGAATACTGGAGTGGGTTGCCACTCCCTTCTCCAGGGAATCTTCCTGATCCAGGGATCAAACCCAGGTCTCCTGCATTACAGGCAGATTCTCTACCAACTGAGCTACAAGGGAAGCTCGGCATGGTTTACAAAACCCTCTGCAGTTCTGTACTTTATCTTCTCACTTTGTTGAATGTTTCTTTTATTGTTAATTTGATGCAGTTCTACTTTTTTTTTTTGCTTTCGTTGCCTTTGCTATGATGTCAAATTCAAAGTATCACTGTTAGACCCATGTCAAGGAAGTTTTTCCCTAGGTTTTCCTCTCAGAGTTCCATGCTTTCCTCTAGAAGTTGTATGCTTGTATTTAAGTCATTAATCTAATTAGTTAATTTTTGTGTGTGTTCTAAGACAAAGGTTCAGCTTTATTTTTTGCAGGTGAGTATCTAGTTTCACTAATGCCATTTATGAAGAGACTACTTCTAGGCGCCTCTGGAAGATTAGCCGGCTGCATATCCATGGCTGTATTTCTGGTTTCTCTATCCTGTCCACTGGTATGAGAAAGTAAATTAAAAGCAAAACAAAACTAGAGACTGCTTATTGCCAAACAGAAAATGAAATTTAATCATTTATTTTGTTGTTGAGAAAATTGTAAGTACTTTTGAAGAGATGAAAATTCATATGCCTTACCTTCTCTCTTAAATTTCCTTTACTATGGCAGTATTCCCATATTTTGTTAGAATTGTGGTCCAAGTTTAGGCAGCTACAAATGAAGTGGAATTAAAAATTGTTCCTAGAATTACAATATTTATTAAAATGTGGTTTACTCAGGAAGCTTTGCTCTTGAGGTAAAAATCAAATACAGAACAGAAAATAAGCTGTACATAAGCAGAACACCTTTGACATAAATTGCATCAAGATCTTTCTTGACCCACCTCCTAAGGAAAATAAAAACAAAATTAAGCATGCATAAGCTGCCTGCTGCAGCTCCAGCTTACCATTACCCTGTCTGAGGAGCAACTGCCATGTGGCTGTGCTGAGCAGCCTTGTCTTATCTGGAGTTATAAGAATTTTTCCTTTGATTCATCTGATTCATTCATTGTGTTGTGTACTGCCATCAAAATAAAGCCTAAATCTTACAAATTGACTGACTCTGAGCAGAATGGCTGGCCATGCCATGACCGGTGGTGGCTGAAGCCCTCCAGACCCTTGAGGGATGGTGTGAAGCTGGGCTGTACAGTTTACTGATGATGGAGGTAATTCATACAGCAAAGAAGACTGGCAGCCCAGTGCCAGCCTGAGCAGCAGGGACAAGGAGACCAAAGTGGCATCTCTTTACTGCTGGGCAGCCCAGCCACACTTTCCTCCAATCCACAGCACACAAACCAGAGTTCTGCCCCACATGATTACAAAGAAAACACTGGCATGCAAGATGTTTCAGCCCTGGAATAGGCCTCCGCCAAACACAGCTGTTACCTGAAACACACCCGAATGCCCAGCCTAAAAATGGGTGATGTAGGATGAAGCTTTGATATGACGTTGGGCATGGATTTAACCACCCAAGAAAGGGAACTGGCCAGATTCTATCCAGGGCCTCAAAACCATCAAGAGAAACAAACAGAAAAACTATGAACCCAGGTCTCCCACATTGCAGGTGGATTCTTTACCAGCTTAGGCACAAGGAAGCCCAAGAATACTGGAGTGGGTACCCTGTCCCTTCTCCAGGGGATTTTCCTGACCCAGGAATCAAACTGGGGTTTCCTGTATTGCAGGTGGATTTTCTACCAAGTGAGATATCAGGGAAGCTCCTATAACAATTTTTAGGAATTTTTAAAAGTGATTTTGATTATACATATACACATAGCCTTCTTTTTCAAATTGTTTTCCATATAGACTATTACTGAATGTTGAGTAGAGCTCCCTGTGCTATACCTGTACGTCTTTGTTGATTATATATTTTATATATACTAGTATGTATGTATCCCAAACTCCCAATTTGTCCCTCCCCTCATGTTTCCCCTTTGGTAACCATAAGTTTGTTTTCTAAGTCTATGATTCCGTTTCTGTTTTGTTAATAAGTTCATTTGTATGAATCACTTTGTTGTACATGTGAGACTAACACAACATTGTAAAGCAGCTACACTCCAATATAAAATAAAAAGTAAATTTAACATCGAGCAGAGTTTCCTGGACTACACAGTAGGCTCTTGTTGGTAATTCACTTTAAAAATAGCAGTATGTACATGTCAATCCCCCACCTCAAATGATTATGTGTAAAGAAAGGCTGCCTGATGAAACATGCCTCAATGTAAATATCGTAATAATTATAAAGTACATGATTTAGTAAGTTCAGTTCAGTCGCTCAGTCATGTCTGACTCTTTGTGACCCCATGGACTGCAGCATGCTAGGCCTCCCTGTCCATCACCAGCTCCCAGAGTCCACCCAAACCCATGTCCATTGAGTCGGTGATGCCATCCAACCATCTCATCCTCGGTCGTCCCCTTCTCCTCCTGCCCTCAATCCCTCCCAGCATCAGACTCTTTTCCAGTGAGTCAACTCTCTGCATCAGGTGGTCAAAGTATTGGAGTTTCAGCCTCAGCATCAGTTCTACCAATGAATATTTAGGACTGATCTCCTTTAGAATGGACTGGTTCGATCTCCTTGCAGTCCAAGGGACTCTCAAGAATCTTCTCCAAAATCACAGTTCAAAAGCATCAATTCTTCAGAGCTCAGCTTTCTTCACAGTCCAACTCTCACATCCATACATGACCAATGGAAAAATCATAGCCTTGACTAGACGGACCTTAGTCAGCAAAGTAATGTCTCTGCTTTTGAATATGCTGTCTAGGTTGGTCATAACTTTCCTTCCAAGGGGTAAGTGTCTTTTAGTTTCATGGCTGCAGTCACTATCTGCAGTGATTTTGGAGCCCCCAAAATAAAGTCTGACACTGTTTCCACTGTTTCCCCATCTATTTCCCATGAAGTGATGGGACCAGATGCCATGATCTTCGTTTTCTGAATGTTGAGCTTTCAGCCAACTTTTCCACTCTCCTCTTTCACTTTTATCAAGAGGCTTTTTAGTTCCTCTTCACTTTCTGCCATAAGGGTGGTATCATTTGCATATCTGAGGTTACTGATATTTCTCCTAGAAATCTTGATCCCAGCTTGTGCTTCCTCCAACCCAGCATTTCTCATGATGTACTCTGCATAGAAGTTAAATAAGCAGGTTTGGTAAAACTGAATATAAGTGAACTGCTTCTTTGGGCTATTGAATCTTCATGGTCAACATTGCCCTGTCTGTATGTTCATCCATGCTGATAGAATTCAGTGCAGAATTAATGTACATGAAACTCACAATAGGGATGTTAGCCAGTGAGTGGTAGATATAGAAAATATTACAACAGGAAGTAATTTAGGATAACTTGGCTATGCATTATTATTTTTACAAAAGAAGAAAACAGGTCACGGGGCATCACTAAGAAACTTAGACAAAGTCAAGTCAGGATTCGAAAGTGGCTCTCTTGGTCTCTAGACTTGTCTTCACTGACATTCTATTTGACACTGACATTCTATTTGACACCATTCTTCAAGCTTTGTGAACAGAATTTCTTTAATCAAAACTAGTTAATTTTAAGGAAATTCTTCATCTCTGGAAATTATATATTGCTCATGTTCATCAAGGGTGCAATTTCCTGACACTATTTCTCAGGTTTACATTAAAGACATTAAAGGCCTTGTGACGTGTCAAATAACAAAGTTACACACACATCATTAACTGTTCTCTTCATGACATTAATATAAAATAATCTTAGACATATGGATTACATTTAATTTTATTGAGGGCAATTTTAAGAAAATGATAAAACCATCTTTGGGAGTTCTGTAACTTAGCTTTGCAGAGTCAGTGTATCAATATTAGATAATTTCAATCAGATTAGTGTTTTATTTATGTATTTTATAAACATCATGCTTTATACATCACTCTACATATTCAAATATATGCTTTGAAGAATATACTTTACTTTGAAGTTATTAAGCCATGAGTAAATATTTACACAAATTTTATACAAATCAGTATAATTCCTACCCAGTCTACTTTCCATTTATTGCCTCTTAATATCTTTAATATCAGAAATAACAGCATTTCAACCACCTATTTCCTTTTTCTTCTATCCTGTCCAACTGATCTCGGTGTTACTGATTGCTTTGTAGTAAAGCAGCATGAGTTACTACTTCTAAACAATATGATTCCACTCAAAATGATGCCTTTGAGCTACCAATCATAGGCAAAGCACAGCATGAGGACTGTAATGCAAGATTGTGAGCTCTATCCATGAGCCACAAAGTCGTGCTTTTTCCATGTGTTTTAGTAATTTCCCATAAAAATTGACTTCAGAGAATATTCTCATACTTTAAAACTCTAAAATTTAAAATAGAAACTTCTGTGACAATTTTTCTTAAAGTCACTCTTGGCCTTCCTAAGAGCAGCCATTGGTATTTAATTAAGAAAACAAAGGCAAATTCCCCATTGGTTTTCTTTTTGTAAATATCATAGTACAATAAAATATCTTTTAATATGAAGGAGAGAAATGAATTGCTACTGCTTGTTTTCTTTTTATTGGAATACAGTTGCTTAACAATAGTGTGTTCTTTTCTGCTGTACAATAAAATAAATCAGCTATGCATATACATATGTTGTTGTTGTCATTTAGTTGATAAGTTGTATCAGACTGTTTTGCAGCCCCATGGACTGTAGCCCTCCAGGCGCCTCTGTCCCCAGGATTTCCCAGGCAAGGGTACTGAAGTGGGTTGCCATTTCCTTCTCCAGGGTCATCTTCCTGGCTGAGGCATTGAACCTGCATCTCCTGCATTGGCAGGCGGATTCTATACCACTGAGCTGCTGGGGAAGTCCATACATACACATATATTTCCTCTTTTTGGATTTCCTTCCAATTTAAGTCACCTCAGAGCAGCATAGGGTCCCCTATGCTATACGGTAGATTCTCATTAGTTATCTATGTTATACATAATAATGTATATCCATCAATCCCAATCTCACAATTCACGCGTCGCCTTTTTTCTGCCTAGGTATCCATACATTTGTTCTCTACATTCCTGTCTCTATTTTTGCTTTGCAAATAGGTTCATCTCTACCATTTATCTAGGTCATACATATAAATGACATCATATATATGTCTTGTCTAACCCCATGAAGACGGAGGGAGAAATCATCTACGAGCCAAGGAGAATGGTCTCAGAATGAAACCAACCTTGCCAATATCTTGATCAATCTGCAAAACTGTGAGAAAATGCATTTTTAAAAATTGTTTAAGACACCCAGTCTGTGGTACTTTGTTATGGCACAACTAGCAAACTAATACAAGGCAAATTTATTTAAGTTACTAACTCTATGCACTCTGCATTCACTAAATATTCTATTTTAAAACTGGCAAGTGCATGCTACTCAGTTTTGATTTCTACATCCTCTTCAGTCATAGCCGACCTTCACCACCAAAGAGACAGAATACACGTTTACTGGGCTACCCATGGCAAACGTGTGCAGCCTTGCCAACGCAAACTGCCTTTTATGCAGAAGATCATAACTGTATCCACCTTTCTCCAGGAACCTTGATAATATTACATTGATGACACCTCTCTCCAGGGATTGCATTGAACACCCTTATTAAGGATGTATTTTAACAGATTTTAGTCCATTTGGTTGAAAAACATTCCTAATTTATAAATTCTACTTAGTCTCTTGATGAAAGTGAAAGAGGAGAATGAAAAAGTTGGCTTAAAACTCAACATTCAGAAAACGAAGATCATAACATCCAGTCCCATCACTTCATGGGAAACAGATGGGGAAACAGTGTCATACTTTATTTTTTAGGCTCCAAAATCAGTGCAGATGGTGACTGCAGCCATGAAATTAAAAGACGCTTACTCCTTGGAAGAAAAGTTATGACCAACCTAGATAGCATATTCAAAAGCAGAGACATTACTTTGCCGACTAAGTTCTGTCTAGTCAAGGCTATGTTTTTTCCAGTAGTCATGTATGGATGTGAGAGTTGGACTGTGAAGAGGCTGAGCGCGGAAGAATTGATGCTTTTGAACTGTGGTGTTGGAGAAGACTCTTGAGAGTCCCTTGGACTGCAAGGAGATCCAGCCAGTCCATTCTAAAGGAGATCAGCCCTCGGATTTCTTTGGAAGGAATGATGCTAAAGCTGAAACTCCAGTACTTTGACTACCTCATGAGAAGAGTTGACTCATTGGAAAAGACTTTGATGGTGGGAGGGATTGGGGGCAGGAGGAGAAGGGGACAACAGAGGATAAGATGGCTGGATGGCATCACTGACTCGATGGATGTGAGTTTGGATGAACTCCGGGTGTTGGTGATGGACAGGAGGCCTGGCGTGCTGCGATTCATGGGGTCGCAAAGAATCAGACACGACTGAGTAACTAAACTGAACTGAACTGAACTGAATCTCAAGAATACTGCTACTTACAAATCAGTCCACTTAGATGGAGATCCTTCAGTAAAAGTTGTAAAATCTATTCAAATTGAAATCAATGGGCATTACTGTTAGTGCTCTCAGAAGCCACTGAAGGGCCTTCGGTAATCTCTTGTAAGCCTCCTAGAATCTCTGGATGACTTATGATGGTATAAACTGTCCATGAGCTTTGGATGCAAAAATCTGTGTTGTCTTCAGCTCTGCAGTATACACACATATATGTTTGCATGTGTGTACATATATACAAATGAGTTCAGTACAGGTCAGTCACTCAGACGTGTCTGAAGCTTTACGAGCCCTTGGACTACAGCACACCAGGCCCCCCATTCATCACCAACTCCTGGAGTTTATTCAAACTCATGTCTGTTGAATCAGTGATGCCATTCAACCATCTCATCCTATTTTGTCCCCTTCTCCTCCCACCTTCAATCTTTCCCAACATCAGAGTCTTTTCCAGTGAGTCAGTTCTTCCCATCAGGTGGCCAAAGTATTGGAGTTTCAGCTTCAGCATCATTCTTTCTAATGAACACTCAGGACTGATCTCCTTTAGGATGGACTGGTTGGACCTCCTGGAAGTCCAAGGGACTCTCAAGAGTCTTCTCCAACACCACAGTTCAAAAGCATCAATTCTTTGGCACTCAGCTTTCTTTATAGTCCAACTCTCACATCCATACATGACTACCTGAAAACCATAGCCTTGACTAGACAGAATTTGTTGACGAAGTAATATCTCTGTTTTATAATATGCTGTCTAGGTTGGTCACAACTTTTCTTCCAAGGAGCAAGCTTCTTTTAATTTCATGGATGCAGTCACCATCTACAGTGATTTTGGAGCACACACACACACACACACAAATTGACACTGTTTCCACTGTTTCCCCATCTATTTCCCATGAAGTGATGGGACCGAATGCTATGATCTTCGTTTCTGAATGTTGAGATTTAAGCCACCTTTTCACTCTCCTCTTTCACTTTCAAGAGGCTCTTTAATAGTTCTTCACTTTCTGCCATCAGGCTGGTGTCATCTGCATATCTGAGGTTACTGATATTTCTCCCGGCAATCTTGATTTCAGCTTGTGCTTCTTCCAGCCCAGTGTTTCTCATCTTGTACTCTGCACAGAAGTTAAATAAGCAAGGTGACAATATACAGCCTTGACGTACACCTTTTCCTATTTGGAACCAGTCTGTTGTTCCATGTCCAGTTCTAACTGTTGCTTCCTGACCTGCATACAGGTTTCTCAAGAGGCAGGTCAGGTGGTCTGGTATTCCCATCTTTTTCAGAATTTTCAACACTTTATTGTGATCCACATAGTCAAAGGCTTTGGCATAGTCAGTAAGGCAGAAATAGATGTTTTTCTGGAACTCTTGATTTTTCCATGAACCATTTGATGTTGGCAATTTGACCTCTGGTTCCTCTGCCTTTTCTAAATCCAGCTTGAACATCTGGAAGTTCATGGTTCACATACTGTTAAAGCCTAGCTTGGAGAATTTTGAGCATTACTTTGCTAGAGTGTGAGATGAGTGTAATTGTGTGGTAGTTTGAGCATTTTAGGGCATTGCTTTTCTTTGGGATTGGAATAAAATGGACCTTTTCCAGTCCTGTGGCCACTGCTGAGTTTCCCAAATTTGCTGGCATATTGAGTGCAGCACTTTCACAGCATCATCTTTCAGGATTTGAAATAGTTCAACTGGAATTCCATCACCTCCCTAGCTTTGTTCATATCGATTCTTCCTAAGGGCCACTTGACTTCACATTCCAGGATGTCTGGCTCTAAGTGACGATCATGCCATTGTGATTATCTGGGTCATGAAGATATTTTTTGTACAGTTCTTCTGTGTATTCTTGCCACTTCGTCTTAATATCTTCTGCTTCTGTTAGGTCCATACCACTTCTGTCCTTTACTGAGCCCATTTTTGCATGAAACGTTCCCTTGGTATCTCTAATTTTTTGATGAGATCTCTAGTCTTTCCCATTTTCTTGAAGAGATCTCTAGTCTTTCCCATTCTGTTGTTTTCTTCTATTTCTTTGCACTGATCACTGAGAAAGGCTTTCTTATCCCTCCTTGCTATTCTTTGGAATTCTGTATTCAAATGGGTATATATTTCCTTTGCTTATCACTTCTCCTTTTCACAGCTATTTGTAAGATCTTCTCAGACAACCATTTTGCTTATTTCCATTTCTTTTCCATGGGGATGGTCTTCATCTCTGTCTCCTGTACAATGTCACGAGCCTCTGTCCATAGTTCTTCAGGCATTATGTCTATCAGATCTTTCCCCTTAAATCTATTTCTCACTTCCACTGTATAATCATAAGGGATTTGATTTAGGTCATATCTGAATGGTCTAGTGGTTTTCCCTAGTTTTTCAATTTTAGTCTGAATTTGGCAATAAGGAGTTCATCATCTGAGCCACAGTCAGTTCCCAATCTTGTTGTTGACTCTATAGAGCTTCTCCATCTTTGGCTGCAAAGAATATAATCAGTCTGATTTTGGTATTGACCATCTGGTGATGTCCATGTGTAGAGTCTTTTCTTGTGTAACAACACAAGAGAAATTGTCCATAGCACTCTACTTAATAGGTATTAATTTGACAAATTTATAACATCACCTAATATGGGATTCATTTAAGACTATACTTCCACTGCCCAGGGAAATCTTTTTCAATATTCAGATTTTAGAATGTGGATAATTAATCTAGGCTCTCCCTCTGATCCTTTCCAGAAAACTAAAATTAATCTTCCCAGACCATTCTCACAGATAATGCCGACTACCAAGATGGGACATTAAAAAACAAAACAAACAAACCAAAGAAGCCCACATTTACTTAGTAAATGAAAATCAAATCTAGAGATAATAATGGCATCAATACCATATCCCATAATAAAACCAGACAGCAACCCCTCCATGGTAATAATACATGCTAGAGAAAAATCTACATCAGGAAAAAATAAAAATGTCTGTCAAATGACACTGCCTACCTTTCTGTTGACTCTTGGTCCTGTTATTATTAGTCTGAGTACTTTCATAGATATGTGATCCAGAGGCTCAAGCTCTTCAACTAAGTCATTGTTTCAAGCAACCACAGTAGAGCCTCCCACATCACTGGATTTGGCTGATTGAAGACGTCCTTGTCACCAAACAAACCAACAGCTGAGACAAGGGCCCACAGTCACTGGCTCAACTGGAAAAGCATAGCTACAAGTTAATGCTAGTCTCACCTCCAGCCACTAACACTTTAATCAGTGAACATCTGACACTAGTTTAGAAAATACACCCAAAGCAAGACATACGATTTAAAATCTGTGTTCAGGAAAACCCCTTGCCTTATACATCTGGGCAAGATTGTGGATTCTTGGGATCTTCTAGATTCAGCCACCTTAATCGGGGCTTTACCTGTGCCTGTCAGATCCCAGCACTAGGGTTCAATGACAGCAGTGTCAGGCATTCTGGCATCATCTTGGCCAGCTGTGCCTCCACAGTGCCCTTTGATTTAAAAGATGTACACAAGTTGAATTCCCAGGCCCACAGGTTCCTTCAAATTTCACAAGTGGCTCACCTTTATTATAATACCATGGATTCACCAAAAACATCAACCAAAGATAGGAACGAATACTCCAGTTGCACATCTCAGACATCACTGCACGAGGCGCTCACCCCGTTACCTACCAGGGGAGAGTGTCACTTGAGAGCACATTGCCCCACCCCACGATGTAGCTGCTGGGGAAGACTCTGCCCCACAGGCAACGTGGCCCCAACACAGACCACTGCCCCAGCAGCGTCTACAGCCTGCTTTTCCTGTCATTGGCAAGTTGGACCTGACAGTTTGCGCTTCTCTTCCTGCAGTATTACGGATTTTGTTACATCTCATGAACTTGATATTTATCTCATGGACTTCTTATCAAGGAGTCCTTGATCCCCCTGGACTCCTTGATGTCTGCCGTAATGTACAGCTCTGTCCTCTCACACCTGAAAAGAAATCTGATAGAGGTGGGTACTAGTCCATATCTGTACCATTCTGAAATATTAGTAGAGATTATTGCTTTCTCCAGGAGGTACTTGTTTATGTTGGTCTACTCCTTGATCCCCTTGCGAAGAGAATTCTCCTTCTCCAGGACCTTCTTCTACTCCCTCCATCCAGCTTTCCAAAATGACCCTGCCCTGTGACTCTGGCTGTGTCCATCAAACCAACCCTTCCTCCTGCTTACATATGCCACCTTCCCTTACTATCAGCTCAGAAGCTCCAACAGCTTGACTGCTGAGCCTGCCACCTGACTCAAGGAATACATGAACATATTATTATAATGAACAACATACGCATAACTTACGCTTTTAACACACTTTACAACTGCACTAAAGACCCTGAAATTCCAGATCTGTTTTCTTGGTTAAGGTTATATAACTAATTTTTTTATTAGACTATAAGGAATTCTAATACTTCGATTTGTTTTGCTCCATTTTATTCTTATAATAAAAGGTTTTCTGTACCACATAGTGGATATAGTCAATATTTTATAATAACTACAAATGGAGTATAATCATTAAAAATTGTGGATTACTCTACTGTACACCTGTTACTTATATAACAGTGTACATCAACTATACTTCAATTTAAAAAGTTGCTTCCTATTCTGCTTAGGGCAATGTACGCAGGTGTGTGTATATGCATGTGTGTCACTTAGTCTTATGGGATCTCATTTCCCCAACCAAGAATTGAACTTGAGCCATAACAGTGAAAGCAATAGGGAATACACAGTTTTAGTTTTTATGTTCTTGTTCTCAATGCTCTCTTGACCCAGGTTTATATATAAACTATTTAATATATTCAAGAGATTATAATCTGTGAGTTAAAAATAACTACCAAAAGAGAAAGCAAGCCCCAGCAATAACCATTTCCTGCTACCCGTCTTAAGACACATCTCGAAGTTACTCTGTGTGTGTGTGTGTGTGTGTGTGTGTGTGTGTGTGTGTGTGTGTCTGCATCCCCTCTCAGTCATGTCCTGACTCTTCGCTGCCTCATGGACTGTAGCCTGCCAGTCTCTGCTGTCCATGGGGTTTTCCAGGAAGGAATCCTGGAGTGGGGTGCCATTTTCTTCCCCAGTGGTTCTTTCCCACCCAGGAATCGAACCCAAGTCTCTGGCAACTCCTGCACTTGCAGGCAGATTCTTTACCACTCGCCATCTAGGAAGCCTCTTAAATCCCTGTAAGTCTTGCTCTACTTACCACATTCATTCCCAAACAGAGGCAATCACTATTGTTAAATATGTATATAATTTTGCCTTGATTTTACATATAGCTTTGCTGGAAAAAAAATCACAAAGCTTGTGTATATTGTGTTTTGCATGCTTTGACATCTGCACAAATGGATGTTTGTATATATTCTTCTGCAACTTGCTTGTTTGGCTCAGAGATTCATCCATAGCGATAGTTGTTACATGGTCTCTATAGTATTGTATTCAATTGTATTTATCCATTCTTCTCCTGATGAATATGTTTCCAGGGTTTTTAAAAATTTATTTTAATTAGAGGCTAATTCCTTTACAATATTGTGACGGTTTTGGCCATACATCAACATGAATCAGCCACGGGTGTACATGTGTCCCCCCATCCCAAAGCCCCTTCCCACCACCCTCCCCATCCCATCCCTCTGGGTTGTCCCAGGGCACCAGCTTTGTGTGCCCCATATCATGCACTGACCTGGGACTTTGACCCAGGTTTGAGGATGGTTTTAGGCTGGTCAGTCCTCTAACTGAGCACCTGGTTAAACTTATATCCTGATGCTTTCTTTCTCTGGCTCCCATATCCCAGGGTTACCACACATGAGCCCTCACTGCCCCCAAGGCAAGGAGCAGACCACTAGGGACAGTCCCATGCCTTGCCCACAGCCTGAGAAATCATATAAATTGGCAGCTCCGCAAGTAGCTACAAAAGCTGGCCAGCCCTTCCCCCCGTCAGACATAAGCGTCCCCCAGTAGCTCTGCTTGCTGTTCATCTGTCCCTGAGTGTAACCCACTGCATGGCCTTGCCTGGCAGTTTTCTTTGTTTGCATCTTGAGAACAATGAGTTTTGTCTTTCATCTATATGAATGTCATTGTGTTGTGTCCTGTCATCAGAACAGTCTTTTTCTCTGTTAAAATACGTATGCAAAAGACACCCCTGGCAAGAAACCGTATGTGGAATTAAGTAAAGTTGATAGATTCAGGAAACTAACCAAAGGAAAAACTGCCTATTGTCTAGGTGAAATATTGTGCTGTGTTTCGGAGAACTCTAAATAGATCCGTCACCCCAGGCATGATCTATGTTTCTCCAAACTGAGATGTCTTGAATTTAAGCATTATATTTGATTTTCAAACAGTGCACACCTGCTTTCCCAGCTTTCATCCAGAGTCTCTTTCTGATCTGTCTCCAATGACGAGCTGTGGCAAATTTTTACTTCTGAGTATCTATGATGAGTTAAAGGTATCTGTAAAAATTATATGAAAAATTATAAAGTCTAAAACTAATGGTGTGACTTTTATACCACTTCAAAATTATGCTGGTGGTCTCTGTTTGGTAATGTAATAATGATAATAGTTTGGAAATGGAACAGAAAACATTGGTAATATTAAAATGCATATAAATACTATTAACTAGGGTTTTTAAATTTTTAATAAAAATATGCTTTGAGAAAGTGATTAGAGCTTGAAATACAAATATATTGCCTGTATTCCTTGATTACCAGCATGCTGTTAGGCATATCAAGTAATACATCTAAGTTCTAGTGTACTTATAGGAAGATAATTTATACCAGCTACCTCATGGGTTATAAGTATTAAGTGAATAGTGGGAGTGTGGACTTAATAAATTATACATAGTGATAGCAATATTAATATTTCAATTATTAACTCATATTAAGAGATATCTCAGTTCAGTTTAGTCACTCAGTCATGTCTGACTCTTTGGGACCCCATGAACTACAGCACACCAGGCCTCCCTGTCCATCACCAACTCCTGGAGTTCACCCAAACTCACGTCCATCAGGTCAGTGATGCCATCCAGCCAACTCATCCTCGGTCGTCCCCTTCTCCTCCTGCCCCCAATCCCTCCCAGTATCAGAGTCTTTTCCAGTGAGTCAACTCTTCACATGAGGTGGCCAAAGTACTGCAGTTTCAGCTTTAGCACCATTCCTTCCAAAGAAATCCTAGGACTGATCTCCTTTAGAATGGACTGGTTGGATCTCCTCACAGTCCAAAGGACTCTCAAGGGTCTTCTCCAACCTCACAGTTCAAAAGCATCAATTCTTTGGCGCTCAGCTTCTTCACAGTCCAACTCTCACATCCATACATGACCACAGAAAAAACCATAGCCTTGACTAGATGGACCGTTGTTGGCCAAGTAATGTCTCTGCTTTTCAATATGCTATCTAGGTTGGTCATAACTTTCCTTCCAAGGAGTAAGCGTCTTTTAATTTCATGGCTGCAGTCACCATCTGCAGTGATTTTTTTGAACCCCCAAAATAAAGTATGACACTGTTTCCACTGTTTCCCTTCTATTTACCACAAAGTGAAGGGATATCTAGGCACAAACTATTTTTAAAATAAAAGCAACATCAGCTGAAATAGGTGCTTGATGAATCTTTAGTTACCAAAATGATATAGTTGATAAGTATGGACAAAATATGCACCAGAAGGGTTGTAAGCCAGCACTATCCCATCTTCCAACAGCTGGGAACCAATGTCAAAGAACAGCGAAGTTTTCAAAGCCCTAAAATGCCTACCATGTTATTAGAAGAATTCCAAGCAGCTCAAGCAACAAAGAGGTCTGTCAAAAATCATGCCTGTACCCTTGAGAAGACCCCAAATTCTCAGATATGTGCAAGCCATCTTATCAAATATCATCTGTATTTTAAGATTCCTTAAGCTCAAATCCAGCCTTTCCTTTGCTTTCGGTAGAAAATGTATTACAGTTTTCAGGCACTTCTCAAGTTTTTGTGTTATTTGAAGGGCACACTGCCATTGGATTTAACTTAATAATTTTAATTTCCCTTCACATTTTACCAATTCATTCCATTTCCTAAACTATATTTCTAAACCACACATTTCCTTATATTTTTGTATTACTCACATAGGCTATAATCATTAGGAAATGATTATTTTTGCTATATATCAAAATCAGACCATCTGAGCAAATATATTCATAGAAACTGAAGTCCTGTAGAACCAGTTATTAATATTCCATGAATAAATGCATTCATGAGAAAATTATTTGAAGACATAGTTCTTCTTAAAAATAGATGAACTGATGCTTTTTCATTTTAGTTTCTATGAAGAGTTATTCTGATATTCACAGAATAAATGATCTATATAAAAGTGTTAAAATGATATCTACTCAATAATGAAGACTTTGTTTTTTTTTTTTGTCAAATCAATAGGTTTTCAAAGCCAATATGTTAGATAATTTTCTATACAATCTCAATTCCAATTTCAACATATCTATATTAAGCTAGATATTAGGAGACTTTTAAAGAATATCCATTTTCTAATCTGCAATTGTGATGCAAGACAGAAGAAAACAGACTACAAATCCTTAAACTAACAAAGAAATAAATTATGAATATTATACAATTTTTAAAGTACTAAATTTATCATGCTATTTATAATAAGTAACTCTGCTAAATTACCATTTATATCTAAATTCACTTTTAAAACTGAATATCAGAATTAAAGCACACTGCAGTACTTTTACTGCATCTTTCATTTACGTAAGTGTATGTTGTGTGTATATGTGTGTGCACGCTCAGTCACGTCCAACTCTTTGTGACCCCATGGACTGTAGCCCACCAGTCTCCTCTGTCCATGGGACCTTCTAAGCAAGGATACTGACTGGGGGCGGGTTGACATTTTCTACTCCAGGGCATCTTCCTGACCCATGGATCAAACCCACATCTCACGCATCTCCTGCTTTGGCAGACAGATTCTTTACCACTGTGCCACCTCGGAAGCCCAAGTACAATTCACTTTCTTAATTTTAATGTTCATGATTTTAACTCTACTTGAGGTAAAGTATGTTTTCATAAATTTCTTTAATGTGCATATTATCTTACTAAACTGCATGATTATGTACTGTATCTGTCAAAGTTATTCAGAGAAGCAGAGCCAAGGGGCTGTGTATATACGCAGAATGATATTTGTTTTAGGGAGGTAGCTCATGAAATAGTGGTGGCTTGGTGAGTTCAAAAGCTGATGGTAGGGTGGCAGACTAGAGATTCAAGAGAAAATGTAGTTTGAGTCCAAAGGCAGTATGCTGGTGAAGCGGGATGAGCCTGTGTGACAGATGAAACCCAAGGTCATTTTGCTGGGAAATTCCTTCTTGCTTGGGCGAGATCAACCTTTTGTTTTACTCATGCGTTGACTCTGTCACACCCTGGACTGGATGAGGTCCACTCACATTGTGGAGGGCAATCTGCTTTACTCAAAGTCCACAGACTGAAGTGTAAGTCTCACCCCCAACACACGCAGAAACATCCAGAATAACGTTTCACAGAATATTTGATCTCTCATAGATACAGAGGACAAACTGTCTCACCAAAGGGGAGACAGGCTGTGGAAGAGGGAAAGTTAAGGAAATTAAGAGGTTACAAACTTCCAGTTATAAAATAGGTCACGAGAATGCAACGTACAACACAGGGAACATAGTCAATAATACTGCAAAAACTTTGTGTGGTGACACATGGTTATTAGACTTATGGTGCTCAATTAATAATACATACATGTTGAATCACTATACTGCATACCTGAAGCTAATATAATACTGTATGCCAGCCATGTTGTTGCTCAGTCACCCAGTCACGTCCAAGTCTTTGTGACCCCGTGGACTGCAGCACACCAGGCTCCCCCATCCCTCACCATCTCCCGGAGTTTGCCCAAGTTCCCGCCCATTGCATCAGTGATGCTATCCAACCATGTCAATTATACTTCAATGAAAATAAAACACCTGGTCTCTATGGCATAGCTAATTTGACATAAGAAAATTGACCATTGCACATTTCCACTTTCTTTATACCAATCAGTAGTAACTCAGTGGAATGCCTCTCAGTGTTCTGTGGTGACCTAGATGGGTGGGATGCAGTGGGGGGGGAGGGTGAGTTGAAGGGAAGGTCCGAGAGAGGGGATATATTATGTATACACATGGCTGATCACTTCATTGTATAGCAGAGGCTAACACAACATTATAAAGCAAATACACCCAATTAAACAAACAACTAAACAAAGCCTAGGAGTAAATGCTTGACATGCTTTGATACTATACTAAGATTTAGCTATAGCTGATTATCACTGATGTAGCCATGCCGATGACATCAGTAGTGAAGCATCTTCCAACTCATATTCCACAGATGAAACTTTCCTAAAAGAAAGGAAAGTGAAAGCCACTCAGTCGTGTCCAGCTCCTTGCAACCCTATGGACTATACAGTCCGTGGAATTCTTCAGGCCAGAATACTGGAATGGGTAGCCTTTCCCTTATCCAGGGAGATCCTTCTCAACCCAGGGATTGAACCCAGGTCTCCCGCACTGAGGGTGGATTCTTTACCAGCTGAGCCACCGGGGAAGCCCAGGAACACTGAAGTGGGTAGCCTATCCCTTCTCCAGGGGATCTTCCTGACCCAGGAATTGAACCGGGGTCTCCTGCATTGCAGGCAGATTCTTTACCAGCTGAGCTACAAGGAGAGCCTTGAAGAAAAGTTTCTCCCTTATATTACAGAATTTATCTGAAAATGTCACAATAAAATTATTACTGTTATTAAGTAACTTTTATTTCTTTCAGAAGGGGATGGCAAAGGGTCCCAGTAGCATATATAGTATAGAAGAAAGTTTTTTCTTGTTGTCTTACAATTCTCTGAGGTAGCACAATTCAGTTGATTTCAGAATCTGTGCTTCTTATTTCATAGCAGGACCGAAAAGAACTGAACGGAATGTCACAGAATGTGAGGTAATCCTCCCTAAAACGGCATCCCTAAAGTTGTTCGACTTAAGCAATCAGTATCCTATTCCTACTTTTGTCAGGCTTAATAACTTGAAATATCTTTCTCTTCCACTGTTCTTTCATATTACACGTGATTTCTTAACTTGGTGTTGGTATGCAACATAAGTCATTTTGCTTTCTCAATTTCATATTAAAACAGTCTAAGCTTTCATGTTCGGATTTTTGTTTCCTTCTTTTACTACCCTTGTTACATTTATTTTCTGTTCACTTTTCTCCATCAATATTTCCTGGATTATGATAAGAAATAACATTCCTCAAAGTTGATTCTATGGACATTTAAATTAATTTTGTTTTCAAATTTGAATTACCCAGAACACTAATCTAAAATAATCCTTCAGAAAACAAGTTTCATATAGGCATTTGAAAACACCACAGTGCATATCTTTCTTGTGAAATGACAATTACAGCAGCAGCAGCAAATTCAGAGAATCATTCATTCACACAACCACCAAGCACTTATTATCTACTAAGTGTAGGCTCTGCTCTGGGAAGTATATATAGCAGCAAACCAAAGAGGGATAAAATCTACATCCCTTGAGTATACATGCCACATACTAAATGCTATAACAGAAGGTAAAGCATAGAAAATAAGGCAATTTTATTTTTCATGTTTTTGTTTTTATTTAGTTACATACATGCCTACAAAGTATATATATCTTACGTGTATAGCTCTGTTAATTTTTGTTCAGCATATAATATGTGAGTACCCAGATCAAGACATAAGGGGTGATATTTTAGGCTGAGTGTCAAGAAAGTTCTCACTGACAAGGTGATATTTGAGCAGAAAAATGAAGCAAGTAGAAGAGCCAGCATGTAGTTCCCAGAAGAAATAATTACACTTTATTTTATCTGGAACTTCCAGTGGTTTGAGTATGCAGTCTATTACCTGGGGAACTGTTCACATCCAGAAGAAATGGTCTATGTAAGATGCATAGCAGTATGGAGGCGTGATGCATTTAAATTGTATTTCATGTGCCACAATACTGTATCTTCAAGTCTCTCCAGAAGTGATGTCTCCTTATCTAACCATAGTTCTTCATTCCAGACAAGGCGTATGAGAATTAGTCCTCCTATTTATTTCCAGAAATCCTCTCTACACCCACCGTTCTCAGAGAGACCATCACAGCCTCCAAAGCTTCACATCTCTGTGCTATAGCCAGGGAGCTTTGCTCTCATCTCACATACTTCCCTTCAGCAGAGGACTGGAGTCCTGTCCTGCCTTTTCATATTTTGCCTACTTTTACACCATTTTGCTACATTTTGGAAGGTCACGTCTAGTACCACTTCCTCTTTTGTGCCAGAGGAACAGTCGCTATGTTTTCAGCTTTTAAAAAATCTCTTAATTAAATAGCTCACTCAAGCCTCACAAAAACTTGCGAAGCTGTTAAGGTAGGTCTCCTTCCCTTTTCTGTCTCCATTTTTCAGATTAAAATATAGAGAAGTTATTAAAGGCTTTTAGTTACAATATGAAAATATTCTTGAAGTTCTTAACTTTTCCTTAAATTAGGAGTCATGACCTATATTTTCCTTTGCTGTATCTGTTACATTGTAGTGCTTTCTGTTGCTTATGCAACTATAGATATATAATTATCTACAAGCTATAATGGTTATAAATATCAAAAATTATTTTAAATAACTGTTGAAGGTTTTGCTAGTTTTTATCTTACTCCTTTCTGATTTTTCAGAAAGTGAAAGCTTCTTTAAGAAATCCGTTTTTTTGCTATCATTTGTTTGAGCTTTCATTTCTATGTCTCCAACAGAAAAAAAAAATGGGACTATAGAATATATGCAGATACTCCTATCTCTTTTTATGCAATTCTTTCAGAAAAATAACAAATTAAAACAAAACCCTTTTATCCTAGAATTACTATAAAAGTATCCTAAAATCATCAAAGATTGTAACTTTTCATAGTGTTTATGTATGGAGCAGTACAATCATGCCTTTTGCTGATTTTTAATTATTCAGTCAGTAAGTGATTTTTTTGTCCTCATTCTCTTCACAATTCGCCCCTACTTTCTTTTGATTCTGCTAAGTATTAGTAACATATTTTTATATATATACATTTTTTTTTCAGTAGCATAACAGCAACTGCTCCCAAGTCAAAATCTGTGCCCCCCCACCTTTGCATTTCAAGAGAAACTGCTAAATTCTATCACAAGCAAATAAAATTTGTCCTTGGTAAAAAATACACTCAAGTGGTCTGCAAATTGTATCCCCCAAAACTGTAGGGGGTAATTGCAATTTCCTACAAGTAAACAAATTCTTGTCTCACACCCTAGTTTCCAGGGATTTACTGTCAGTGGGTTTCACAGCATTGAGCTAGAAATACATAATGAAAGGGAAGATATAAAGAACTATTTAACTTATACTGATCAAGAAATAGAACCATATTTTTCTGCACCACTGCTATTTCTCAGCAGGTTACATATGTACAGGCTGATATACATTCCAGATCCCACAGGCTATTGAAACTTAAAGACCTCTGTGTCCTTGGCCTGCTTATGACTTACAAGAGACACAAATATGGTTTGGGGATTAGGCAAAGAGGCATTGCATGTTGCAAATTTTAAATTGTCAATTAAAAAGCATCACTGAATCCTGAGTGGAACTGCCAAGGGCATGTTTGTCTGAAAAAGGATGGATTAGTGCAGACAGTCCCCATTGACATTTAAGATACATATCTGTGATTCAGGACACTCGAGGATCTGTATCTAAACAATGCAGTCACATTTCAAGTGCTGGAAGCAATTTTTGTCTTAGTAAACTGAAAAACCCTCAATCAAACAAGGAAAAACTCTCCAGATATACTTAACTTTGCAAACTATTTGTCAGTAGCATTTGCATTCACTATCCATGCATGTGATACCAAGTAGACACAAAGGTACAGGTCCCTTGGACATAGCTGTATTGAATACAAAAGAGTGAGTGTCATTTCTGTACTAGGAAACTAATGTTGTTTGCTGAAGACAGTCTATTTGCTTTTACGAGAGAAGAGATTAATAAACAGGAAAGTATAAACACGAGCTGACAAAAATTTTAGAGTGCTTTATGTTTTAACTTATTATCCATACTAATTGTGTTTTTCTTTCTCAGAAGTAAACTAAACACAAACAATAACAACAGAACCAAAATAATAATTTGTGATTAAGAATAATTTTTTTAAAAGATTACAAGTTTCCATTTTAAGAAAAAAAAATTTATAACATTCTTTCCATGAGTTGAAGGAACTTGAGAATATTTAAACAATCTTCTTCAGATTTCACTTTTACTTGTATAATTCAGTGATATCACAATGACATATGTGTGTGTGTATATATATATATATATATATACACACACACATAAATATACACACACATACACAAATCTATACATACCACAATGTGATGAGTTAGTTGTTCTCTACAATGAGAAGGAGAGTAGCATAAGATTCATCACTGTTTTCAAGAGAATTAAGAAAACACAATGTTTACTGGAAAATAGCATCAATATTATTTTTAAAGGATTTTCACATAGAACATAAAGAATTTCAATTTTCTTTATATTTAGAAGCTGTTATATTTATGACATTCTAGGAAACAGAAATTTCTAGGAGAAACCTTGCAGGCTATACATTTCTAGAAAATTAGATTTAGCCAACTTACTGTTACCAACAGCAAAGCAACTGTGATCTTTTAGGATGGTAAAAATAAACCTAGAAAACTCACTGAAAGAAAATGAGAATGAGCCATTTTTGATAGGATATTATTAGGCCTAAGTATCTGTTCCCACCACTGACACATACATATCCTGGTTTCACACACCTGTATAAACCCTTCTGACTTTAGACTGGTCCTGTAATACGCTTTTACCAAGAGAACACAGCAACACTGATACACTTCCAGTTACAAAAAGAATCTTAAGATACCCTAGCAGTTTTGGCTTTCAAGTCTTCAAAGGCAGCTGCTGTAAGAAGTTCCATTACCCTGAGACCTCCAGGCTGTGAGGAAGCGCAAGCAGCTACACAGATGCTCGCTAACGGAGGAAGACTGAAGCGCCAACTGAGCCAGTAACTGGGACCAACATCAGCCCTGTGAATGAGGGCATCTTAGACCCAACAGTCACAAGAGAGCACCAGCAGAATGAGGGAGTAAAGCAACAGAACTTACCAGTCAGCCCAGAGGATTGTCATAAACGATACGCTGTTACTGTAAGCCCCCAACTTTCAGGTTGAGATAACTTTAACAACTGTCATCAAGGATAAATGCTACCATGATCCCCATGTCAGTTAAGATTCTGCTTCAGTTCATTTTAGTTGAAGCATTGAGATGCCACACACAGAGCAACTTTGTTTTAATGGCATAATCTACTGTTGACAACTGCTGAAATATCATGGCCAAATGGAGCCTGAGTGGATAACTAGAGATGTTCGGAAGGCTGCTGAGCTCTCCAAACCTGTTTTGATGACTCAACCTTTGCAAGAGCCTGTTAAACCAGGGCCACCCAGGAGGAAAGGAAAAAAAAAAATTGTGCCTGGAGTTAGGGTAACAAAATATTTTGAGGCTTAACATATGAAGTAAACGAGCTTCCCTGGTGGCTCAGATGATAAAGCGTCTGCCCGAGATACGAAGACCCAGGTTCGATCCCTGGGTTGGGAAGATCTCCTGGAGAAGGAAATGGCAACCCACTCCAGTATTCCTGCCTGGAGAATCCCAGGGACGGAGGAGCCTGGTAGGCTACACTCCATGGGGTCGCAAAGAGTCAGACACGACTGCGCCACTTCATTTCATATGAAGTAAAATATATATATATACAGTAAAATTTAATTTTAGTGACAGCTGAAATAGTAAAACAACTTTGCTGTCATGGTTACAGAATTCTGCTAGATATTTTCATCATAAAATATTTTCTTAGTATGAATAAAAACTTTGGCTTGAAATATAAAATTGTTGCTTTAAAAAAAAAAGACATTTTATCTAAGTTCAAAAGAGTCATTTCATTCATCCCCTAGACATACACCTAGATCCTTAGTGCCTTGTGTGGGTGTGAGTTAGTCACTCAGTCGTGTCCAACTCTTTGTGACCCCGTGGACTGTAGTCCTCTAGGCTCTTCTGTCCATGGAATTCTCCAGGCAAGAATACTGGAGTTGGTTGCCATTCCCTTCTCCAGGGGTTCTTCCCAATCCAGGGATTGAACTGGAGTCTTCTGTGCTGTTCTTCACTTCTGAGCCACCAGGGAAGCTCCTCTTGCTTATATAATACCGACAGCGCCTTACCTACCTTCTTCCAGTTAGCATTCATTTTTGTATTTGCTACTAAATTAGACTTCAAGAAGATAATACCCTATCTTGTCATTTTCTTTTCTCAAAGACCTATAGTAGCACTTACTTTATCACAAATTAAAATTTCTATAAATGGTTATATGTATTCTTATATATATGTGTTCATGTTTTATAATGTATAATACATATATGTGTGTTTTATGATATATGTTATAGGTATTTATTATTTACATATATGTGTACAGCTTTATTATATATGTTTTTACCCTAATTAATTTCTCTTATTCCAAAATACTAGGACTTCCCCCTTTTATATGACTATAAGTGACTATTTTGCCTTTGATTATTTCTTACTTATTACCTGAAATATTTTTCACCGAAGTATCTACTGCTGACTATCAGAAAATCTGTGAAATACAGTGGTCTTCCATTTTCTTGTTCTCATGGATCATTTAAAAATGAAGAAAATCAATTCACTGTTAGCACATTTGAAGTGATATTTTAAAAAGTAATCCTCAGTTTAAATACATGAAAATGACATAATTTCCAGTGTTTTGTAGATATTACTATCAAATAAAATGGTTGACAGTTTAAAGTATATTCACTATAATTTTAAAGCCTAGTGATTTTAAATCTATCATCACACTTTAAAAATATCTTCTCCAAAATTGTTAGAATGTTACATATTTTGTTTATGAAACCATATTTTTATCCCACATGCTCCATAAAGTAGTTTATCCTTATATCATATAACATATGTTTTTTACTTGAAAGTTTCTTATTAAACTATTTTATAATTCTTACAAATTGAAGTTTCAAATTTCCTTCCATGTATGCAGGTCAGGAAGCAACAGTTAGAACTGGACATGGAACAACAGATTGGTTCCAAATAGGAAAAGGAGTACGTCAAGGCTGTATATTATCACCTTGTTTATTTAACTTCTATGCAGAGAACATCATGAGAAATGCTGGGTTGGAAGAAGCACAAGCTGGAATCAAGACTGCCAGGAGAAATATCAATAACCTCAGCTATGCAGATGACACCACTCTTATGGCAGAAAGTGAAGAGGAGCTAAAAAGCCTCTTGATGAAAGTGAAAGAGGAGAGCGAAAAAGTTGGCTTAAAGCTCAACATTCAGAAAATGAAGATCATGGCATCTGGTCCCATCACTTCATGGGAAATAGATGGGGAAACAGTGGAAACAGTGTCAGGCTTTATCTTTTTGAGCTCCAAAATCATTGCAGATGGTGACTGCAGCCATGAAATTAAAAGACACTTACTTCTTGGAAGGAAAGTTATGACCAACCTAGATAGCATATTGAAAAGCAGAGACATTACTTTGCCGACTAAGGTCCATCTAGTCAAGGCTATGGTTTTTCCAGTGGTCATGTATGGCTGTGAGAGTTGGACTGTGAAGAAGGCTGAGCGCAGAAGTATTGATGCTTTTGAACTGTGGTGTTGGAGAAGACGCTTGAGAGTCCCTTGGACTGCAAGGAGATCCAACCAGTCCATTCTGAAGGAGATCAGCCCTGGGATTTCTTTGGAAGGAATGATGCTAAAGCTGAAACTCCAGTACTTTGGCCACCTCATGCGAAGAGTTGACTCATTGGAAAAGACTCTGATGCTGGGAGGGATTGGGGGCAGGAGGAGAAGGGGACGACCGAGGATGAGATGGCTGGATGGCATCATGGACTCGACGAACATGAGTCTGAGTGAACTCCTGGAGATGGTGATCCACAGGGAGGCCTGGCGAGCTGCGATTCATGGGGTCACAAAGAGTCGCACACAACTGAGCGAATGAACTGAACTGAATTGAACTGAGGAGGGAAAACTTTTTGAAGAGTATTATATTGTTGTTCAGTTGCTAAGTCGGGTCCCATGGACTGCAGTATGACAGGCCTCCATGTCCTTCACTATCTCCTAGAGTTTGCTCTACCTCATGTTCATGGAATCAGTGATGCTATTCAACCATCTCATCCTCTGTCACCCCTTCTCCTTTGATTTTCAAATCAAAGCATCAGGCTCTTTTCCAATGACTTAGCTCTTAACATCTGGTGGCCAAATTATTTTAGTTTCAGCTTCAGTATCAGTCCTTTTAAAGAATATTCAGAGTTGATTTCCTGTAGGATTGAGTGGTTGCATCTCCTTGCAGTCCAAGGGACTCTCAAGAGTGTTCTCCAACTCCACAGTTCAAAAGCATCAACTCTTCAGCTCTCAGCCTCCTTTATGGTTTGACTCTCATACCCATACATGACTACTGTGAAAACAATAGCTTTGAATATACAGACCTTTGTCGGCAACGTGATATCTCTGCTTTTTAGTACACTGTCGTGGTTTCTCATAGCTTTCCTTCCATGGAAAAACCATCTTAATTTCATGGCTGCAATTATTGTCCATGGTGATTTTGAAGCAGAAGAAAATAAAATATGTCAGTTTCCACTTCTTCCCCCATCTGTTTGCCATGAAATCATGGGACTGGATGCCATGATCTTAATTTTCTGAATCTTGAGTTTTAAGCCAGTTTTTTCACTCTCCTCTTTCAGCCTCTCTAAGAGACTCTTTAGTTCCTCCTCACTTCCTGCCATTAGAGTGGTATCATGTGCATACTGAGGTAGTTGATATTTCTTCTGGCAATCTTGATTCCAGCTTGCCATTTATCCAGTCTGGCATTTCACATGGTGTAATGTGCATATATGTTTAATAAGCAGGGTGACAACATACAGACTTACTGTACTCCTTTCCCAATTTTGAATCAGTCAGTTCCTCCATATCTGGTTCTTTGCTTCATGACCCCACATACAAGTTTCTCAGAAGGCAGGTCAGGTGGTCTGGCACTTTCGCCTCTTTAAAACACATTTTCACTGTTGTGATCCACACAATCAAAGGCTTTAGCGTAAGGTAATGAAGCAGAGATAGATGTTCTTCTGGAATCTCCTTGCTTTCTCTATGATCCAACGGATGTTGGCAATTTATCTCTGTATCCTCTGCCTTTTCCAAACCCAGCTTGTCCATCTAGAAGTTCTCGGTTCTTGTACTCTTACAGCTTAGCTTGAAGGATTTTGAGCATAACCTTGCTAGCATGTGAAATGAGTGCGGTTGTACAGTTATTTGAACAATTTTGTCAATGCCCTTCTTTGGGGAGTTTCAAGTTTCCTGAGATCAGGAAGGAAATAATTTTGAAGAGTATTATATAGCTCTTATAATTTTATAACTGATAAAAAACAAAAACACCACACATTTTAGTGTGTGAAAAATTAGTTAAAAATAAAGTATGAGGCTTTATTTTGGCCATGCTGAAGTAACCTGTAGAAGACTTGTCCTCTCATCACAAAAAATAATAATAATAATAAAATAGTGAATAGACACAATTTGTAAAATAATATTGGACATTGATTACTGAGGATTGTAATGCACGAGATAAGGAAAACAAAGGAGATTTTCTGATATTTTTAATGATAAAATCCATTTATATGATGTCTATATTTTAAGAAAAAATGCAAATGTTAACTTTTTTTCTTTTTTAATTATTTTTTTAATCTTATTTTCTTTTACTTTACAGTACTGTATTGGTTTTGCCATACACTGACATGAATCCACCACAGGTGTACATGAGTTCCCAACCTTGAACACCCCTCCCACCACCCTTCCCATATCATCTCTCTAGGTCATCCCAGTGCACCAGCCCCAAGCATCCTGTATCCTGTATTGAACATAGACTAGTGATTCATTTCTTACATGATAGTATACGTGTTTCAATGCCATTCTCTCAAATCATCCCACCCTCTCCCTCTTCCACAGAGTCCAAAAGTCTGTTCTTTACATCTGTGTCTTTTTTGCTGTCTCACATATAGGGTTATCATTACCATCTTTCTAAATTCCATATATATGTGTTAGTATAGTATATTGGTGTTTTTCTTTCTGGCTTACTTCACTCTGCATAATCAGCTCCAGTTTCATCCACCTCATTAGAACTGATTCAAATGTATTCTTCTTAATGGCTGAATAATACTCCATTGTGTATATGTACCACTGCTTTCTTAACCATTCATCTGCTGATGGACATCTAGGTTGCTTCCATGTCCTGGCTATTATAAACAGTGCTGCGATGAACATTGGGGTACACATGTCTCTTTCAATTCCGGTGGCTCAGAGGTTAAAGTGTCTGCCTCCAATGTGGGAGAGCCGGGTTCGATCCCTGGGTCGGAAAGATCCCCTGGAGAAGGAAATGGCAACCCACTCCAGTATTCTTGCCTGGAGAATCCCAGGGACTGAGGAGCCTGGTGGGCTGCAGTCCACGGGGTTGCAAAGAGTCAGACACAACTGAGTGACTTTACTTACTTACTTACTTCCTTGGTATGTATGCCCAGCAGTGGGATTGCTGGGTCATAAGGCAGTTCTATTTGCAATTTTTAAAGGAATCTCCACACTGTTCTCCATAGTGGCTGTACTAGCTTGCATTCCCACCAACAGTGTAAGAGGGTTCCCTTTTCTTCACACCCCTCCAGCATGTACTGCTTGTAGACTTTTGGATCGCAGTCATTCTGACTGGTGTGAAATGGTTCCTCATTGTGGTCTTGATTTGCATTTCTCTGATAATGAGTGATGTGGCCATCTGTGTTTGTTTGCCATCTGTACGTCTTCTTTGGAGAAATGTCTATTTAGATCTTTGGCCAATTTTTTGATTGGGTCATTTATTTTTCTGGAGCTGAGCTGCATAAGTTGCTTGTATATTTTTGAGATTAGTTGTTTGTCAGTTGCTTCATTTGCTATTATTTTCTCCCATTCTGAAGGCTGTCTTTTCACCTTGGTTATAGTTTCCTTTATTGTACAGAAGATTTTAATTTTAATTAGATCCCATTTGTTTATTTTTGCTTTTATTTCCAGTATTCTGGGGAGGTGGATCACAGAGGATCCTGCTGTGATTTATGTCGGAGAGTGTTTTGCCTATGTTCTCCTCTAGGAGTTTTATAGTTTCTGGTCTTACATTTAGATCTTAATCCATTTTGAGTTTATTTTTGTGTATGGTGTTAGAAAGTGTTCTAGTTTCATCCTTTTACAAGTGGTTGACCAGTTTTCCCAGCACCACTTGTTAAAGAGATTGTCTTTACTCCATTGTATATTCTTGCCTCCTTTGTCAAAGATAAGGTGTCCATAGGTGTGTGGATTTATCTCTGGGCTTTCTATTTTGTTCCATTGATCTATATTTCTGCCTTTGTGCCAGTACCATACTGTCTTGATGACTGTGGCTTTGTAGTAGAGCCTGAAGTCAGGCAAGTTGATTCCTCCAGTTCCATTCTTCTTTCTCAAGATTGCTTTGGCTATTCAAGGTTTTTTGTATTTCCATACAAATTGTGAAATTATTTGTTCTATCTCTGTGAAAAATACTGCTGGTAGCTTGATAAGGATTGCATTGAATCTATAGATTGCTTTGGGTAGTATACTCATTTTCACTATATTGATTCTTCTGATTCATGAATATGGTATATTTCTCCATCTATTAGTGTCCTCTTTGATTTCTTTCATCAGTGTTTTATAGTTTTCGATATATAGGTCTTTAGTTTCTTTAGGTAGATATATTCCCAAGTATTTTATTCTTTTTGTTGCAATGGTGAATGGAATTGTTTCCTTAATTTCTTTTTCTGCTTTCTCATTATTAGTGTACAGGAATGCAATGGATTTCTGAGTGTTGATTTTATATCCTGCAACTTTACTATATTCATTGATTAGCTCTAGTAGTTTTCTGGTGGAGTCTTTAGGGTTTTCTATGTAGAGGATCATGTCATCTGCAAACAGTGAGAGTTTAATTCTTTTTTTCCAATTTGGATTCCTTGTATTTCTTTTTCTGCTCTGATTGCTGTGGCCAAAACTTCCAGAACTATGTTGAATAGTAGTGGTGAAAGTGGGCACCCTTGTCTTATTCCCTGACTTTAGGGGAAATGCTTTCAATTTTTCACCATTGAGGAGGTTTGCTGTGGGTTTGTCATATATAGCTTTTATTATGTTGAGGTATGTTCCTTCTATTCCTGCTTTCTGGAGAGTGTTTATCATAAATGGATGTTGAATTTTGTCAAAGGTTTTCTCTGCATCTATTGAGATAATCATATGGCTTTTATTTTTTGTTAATGTGGTGAATTACATCGATTTTTTTGCAGATACTGAAGAATCCTTGCATCCCTGGGATAAAGCCCACTTGGTCACGGTGTATGATCTTTTTAATGTGTTGCTGGATTCTGATTGCTAGAATTTTGTCGAGGATTTTTGCATCTATGTTCATCAATGATATCAGCCTGTAGTTTTCTTTCCTTGCGGCATCTTTGTCAGGTTTTGGTATTAGGATGATGGTGGCCTCATAGAATGAGTTTGGAAGTTTGCCTTCCTATGCAATTTTCTGGAAGAATTTGAGTAGGATAGGTGTTACCTCTTCTCTAAATTTTTGGTAGAATTCAGCTGTGAAGCTGTCTGGACCTGGGCTTTTGTTTGCTGGAAGATTTCTGATTACAGTTTCAATTTCTGTGCTTGTGATCTGTGCTTCTGAGTCTGCTAAGATTTTCTATTTCTTTCTGATTCAGTTTTGGAAATTTTGTACTTTTTAAGAATTTGTCCATTTCTTTATAGGACATTTCACCCTAAAACAATGAATTTCACCTTTTTCTCAAGTAATAGATCACATCCTGGGCCATAAATCTAACCTTGATAAATTCAAAAACTGAAATCATTCCAAGCATCTTTTCTGACCATAATGCATTAAGATTAGATCTCAATTACAGGAGAAAAACTATTAAAAATTCCAACATATGTAGGCTGAACAACATGCCTCTGAATAATCAACAAATCACAGAAGAAATCAAAATATGTATAGAAACTAATGAAAATGAAAACACAACAACCCCAAAACCTGTGGGACACTATAAAAGCAGTGTTAAGGGGAAAATTCATAGCAATACAGGCATATCTCAAGAATCCAAAAAAAAGTCAAATAAATAACCTAACTCTACACCTAAAGCAACTAGAAAAGGAAGAAATGGAGAACCCCAGGGTTAGTAGAAGGAAAGAAATCTTAAAAATTAGGGCAGAAATAAATACAAAAGAAACAAAAGAGACCATAGCAAAAATCAGCAAAGCCAAAAGCTGGTTCTTTGAAAGGATAAATAAAATTGACAAACCATTAGCCAGACTCATCAAGAAACAAAGGAAGAAATATCAAATCAATAAAATTAGAAATGAAAATGGAGAGATCACAACAGACAACACGGAAATACAAAGGCTCATAAGAGACTACCATCAGCAATTATATGCCAGTAAAATGGACAACGTGGCAATATTAACTTCTAAAAATAGGAAAGAAATTTGTCCAGTCTCTCATCATGAGAGATTCAAACTGACCATATCAATATCCAAAAAAGTAGAGGTTGAGGAACAGTATCAGGGTAAAGAGTTATTAATTAATAATAAAAGGATAAATACCAGATATATAATAGTGTTAAATAAATAAACACTGAATAAGAACATTTCAAAATGTATGGAGAAAAGTTAGAGACAACTGAAAGGAAAAATTCACAAATCCACTGTTATTGCTGGACAAATCAAAACTTCTCACCAGTAGAACATATTGACCAATAATCTGTAAGCATACAGATGACCTAAAGAACAGGAGCAGCAATTTGATCTATTTAACATTTGAAGACCATTACCTTCAACCATGTTGAAGACCACCACCTTCAACCAGAATCACATTCTATTCAACTGTGAAAGCAACCTTTTACCTAAGGATACTACACGCTGGGTCAGATAACACATTTTGAAAATTTGAAAGAATAAAACATGTTCCTTTATCAAAATTAATATGAATTAGATATCAGAAATAAAATGTCTGGATGATCCATGAATATCTGGAAATTCACCATTCTTTACAATAATAAATTTCACTGAGAAAACATAAAAGCTATTAGAAAATATTTTGCATGAAATAAAAATAAAGTGACAAGACATCAGTTTCGGGCAATATAGCGAAAACAGTACTTAGTGGATTCTTTACACCTTGAAAGGTCCACATTTGAAAAGGAGAAAGGTCCAAAGTCAGTGACCTAAGCTTTCATCATAAGACTAGAATAAGATGATCAAGTGAAATCCAAAGCAAGCAAAAATGAAGAAGTAATAAAGCGAGGAACATAAATCAACAAATGGGAAAGAACAATAAAGAAAAAATTAAATCAAAGACTGATGTGTAGTAAAAAGAAACAATATTTCTATTATTATACTCTACTCATTAAAAAATAAGCAAATAAAAAGATTATCAAAAATCAGGAGAAGGAATTGCTGCAAATCCTTCAGATATTATAGTTTAAAAAGACTGTGGTGTGAACAACTTGGTGATAATAATTTCAACTACATATATGAAAAGCACAAATTTATTAGAAAATTTGTCACAAGAAGAAATAGAAAAGCTGAATTGCTTTATATGTCTTTAAAAATTTAGTCTACAATTTAGATTATTCCCACTGAGGATACTATCCCTTAGTATCCAAATACCCACTGTCCAAATGGATTCTCCATTGAAGTCTATCAACATGAAAGTGGAAATAATGCCAAGCTAAACAAAGCCTCCCAGAAAACAGACTAAAGCTGCTTCATCTTATGAGGCCAGAATTAAGCTGACATCCAAACTAAACATAGACATTACAAGAAGAGAGAATCACAGGCCAATATTTCTCAAGAACATGGACTCAAAAATCCTTAAATATTAACAAATCTGGTACTACAACATATAAAAAGATAAAACATTCTATGCCATATGATTGTTTCAGAAAAATATCTCACTACATTTAACATCATACCTTGGTAAATACCAAAATTAAACTAGCAAGGAAGGGATATACAAATTTTATTGGATTATCTGCAAATAAGCACATGAGATAAGCTTATTTTACTTAGAAAGTCAGTTTACTAAGATTTTATTTATTACAGCTAAAGTTCAAATATTACTTTGAAAATTAACTTTGTCCTTTGAGTAAATCCCAAATAAAACTTCTATATATTATGAATGATAAAATATGAATCAATAATTGTTCTTTTAAATATTACAAAGTATAAATAATTTATGATTATGTTGCACCCGTTTATGAAACAACATTAAATTGTGTAACCAAATAAATTATGAACATGGATTTTTAAAACCAAAGAGAAAATTAACCTTCTTATGCTACATCACCAAATATCTCAGATTTAAAGTACATTTCAGCAATACTAGTAAAGATGCCAGAGTAGCATAACATCTCCTAATAATTGCTCAAATATTTGTTGGATGAGTATTTCCAGTAGAACATGAGCCCCTTGAAGACAAAGATCGATCGTGTCTTTTAGATATTTTAATCTATAGCAGAGTAACAACATTGCACAGAACTGTTTAAAAACTGCATCTTAAACTAAAACTACAAAACTCCATTGTACTTATTTTCTTTTGGTTGGGTTTCATTTCACTTTATTTTTCTGATATTCCAAATAGAAAATATACTTCATTTCAGAAACCTTTTTAATTTGTCCATTGCTTAATAAACTGTGACTGGCTTATCTTTTATTCCTGGAGTTTACTTCTATCCAATAGGCATATGAACTCCAATATTTATTGAACAGAATGTTACCTTTCACTCCAATGGATCCCTATGTTGCTATTTTAAAGTTTTAGTAAGAGCTTGGGAAAAAGCCACTGACATTATTGTTATTTTGTAAACCATGGAGTAACAGCCTAAATGTCCACAAAGTTGTACAACAGATGAAATACAGCAACATAAAGGGGCCCTAGGGAATTTGTAGTCTAGCAGCTTTGACACCTCTAGTGTTAAACAAAAGCATGACTTGCGTAGTCTCTTTGATGTTTACTATGAGATGTAATTAATGTTTTCATTCAAACGCTTTTCACATGATTTAGCACAGCCTGATGCATGATTTTAAATCCATCCATACATGCCACAATTATTGCGACCTGATTTGCCCAATCCAAGTCAAAGTATAACTGTAGCGACACTTAGAGTATGTTTCCTTGTTCCTGAGACATTGATTTCTCCATTTCTCAAGTTACCAATTTGACTATAAGCTGAGAAGGGACTTTATATTAGGGAGATATTTGAAATTTAAATACTGACAGAAGATTAAGTTTATAATACAAAGACAAGGCAGTTACTGAGAGACATGGAATGTCTTAGATTTCAAAAATAAAGTCTACCCTTCCTTTCTGCCTTTTTTAATTCTTCCCTACCCAGAAAACAGAATCCTCCATGGGGCTTGCCTGTGAAATTGAGCCATGCCTCTTGACCGACTATTCTAGCTGGGCCAGTCACTGCCCAGGCATCAAAGACCAGATTCCCACTGCACCTTCAGACTGCATGACAGAGAACTGCCCTGCCAGGATGCCATCCTGGCTTACCCACATTGAAAAAAATTTTTCTGAATTATACTGTTTCAGGGTTCCTGCCTTGACAGGAGGCAGTCAAGCCTGACAGCCCTTTCCCTCTTGTCTGTTATCTTGAAATCAATTGCACAGCCTGATGCACCGAATAATGACCCTGGACTATTCTGTAGGACTTGACCCATCTGGTCACTGAGGATGACAGCTTTGCTGGCTTCCTACGATCTGGGAGGAGCCTGCTGCTACACAGAGGTGACCTCCATCTCTCCACCTGGCTCTGCTAGGGAGGAAATCAGTTTTACAATGTGCTCATTCAGAAATCAAAGCAACTTTGCACCAAGGCCTATCCATCTTTGTCTTTAATTAAGAGCTCTGGCTCCTTTGAGATGAAATACTGAAGTGTAAAGCAATCAGTGGCAAGGGCACAAATTTTCTGCATCAGGTACCATTTTGTGTGTGTCTAAGTCCCTTAGTTAAAATCTTGAAAGAAATCAGACATTTCGATAGAGGGGGGAAAAATTAATGTGGCTATTTTATAAATCCCCATATATTTCATCTTTGAAGAAAGTTCTTATATTATAGCTGACTAGTGCACCTACAGTGATTAGTATTTCTCCAGTTGGTTCTTTCAGGTAAATGATCGATTTATACTTAATTGTTTGAAGTTGATTTCACAGCCTGTTTTACATTTTAAAAGAATGGCAATATTGGTGAATTATAAGTGGAACCCGAATGTATAGAAACTGCAAAAGCACTCCTGAATCCATTACTGAAAAGACAGATGAGAGCAAGAGGAAAGCCAAGACTGATTAATACGTTTAACTTAGTGAAATTCTGGGATGCTGGGCTGGAAGAAGCACAAGCTGGAATCAAGATTGCCGGGAGAAATATCAATAACAGATATGCAGATGACATCACCCTTATGGCAGAAAGTGAAGAGGAACTAAAAAGCCTCTTGATGAAAGTGAAAGAGGAGAGTGAAAAAGTTGGCTTAAAGCTCAACATTCAGAAAACGAAGATCATGGCATCCGGTCCCATCACTTCATGGCAAACAGTGGAAACAGTGTCAGACTTTATTTTGGGGGCTCCAAAATCACTGCAGATGGTGACTGCGGCCATGAAATTAAAAGACGCTTACCTCTTGGAAGGAAAGTTATGACCAACCTAGATAGAATACTAAAAAGCAGAGACATTACTTTGCCAACAAAGGTCCGTCTAGTCAAGGCTATGGTTTTTCCTGTGGTCATGTATGGCTGTGAGAGTTGGACTGTGAAGAAGGCTGGGTGCTGAAGAATTGATGCTTTTGAACTGTGGTGTTGGAGAAGACTCTTGAGAGTCCCTTGGACTGCAAGGAGGTCCAACCTGTCCATTCTAAAGATCAGCCCTGTGTGTTCTCTGGAAGGACTGATACTAAAGCTGAAAATCCAATACTTTGGCCACCTCATGCGAAGAGTTGACTCATTGGAAACGACTCATGCTGGGAGGGATTGGGGGCAGGAGGAGAAGGGGACGACAGAGGATGAAACGGCTAGATGGCATCATGGACTCGATGGATGTGAGTCTGGGTGAACTCCGGGAGTTGGTGATGAACAGGGAGGCCTGGCGTGCTGCGATTCATAGGGTCGCAGAGTCGGACACGACTGAGCGACTGAACTGAACTGAACAGTTCCATGGTGCTAATAGTTTGGTTTCTGGTTGCTGTTTATGTCTATAGAAACAGTTAGCCGACTTTTATGGGCTTCTTCATGACTCCACTCTGTGAGTTGCTGTGCAGCACTAACCATATGGCATTTCAAAACCCTACTCATTGGTTCTCTTGCCCCACTCTAGGCCTCCTACAACACATTCACCCAGACGCCCAGTGATGTTTGAAGAACATCAATCAGATTACTCCCCTTTCCTGCTCCAAACCTCCCAGTGCGCCCCACGTCATTCAGACTAATGACCACACTGTCTCCGTCCACAAGGCCAGTGCGGTCTGTCCCTGCCTGTCTCTCTGACCTTGCCATCCAACAGTCTCCTCTCTTGCTCAGCCCACTCAAAATGTAGAGCTTGTCTCACCCAAGCCTGCACTTTTCATCTAACTGTGAAGTTATGTGTTAAAATTATCTCGGCCACAGATGTCTGCTAACATACTCACTATAATCTCATAGGTTACAAGCCCCATAAAGTCAAGAATTATTTTCCTATCCTGTTTACCACAATACTTCTAGTGTCTAATAAGTTACATGTTCAAGTAATGTGATCCTAATCACTTATTTATCTCACAACAGTTCTATGAAAACAAGGTCTAAAAGCAACTAAAACGGTTTATTCATCACCCCATTCACACTCCCTTGGGTACTTCTTGAATATTAAAGCCACAAACACATGCCAAGTAAATTGCCCTAACGAAATAAATATATTAAATATGTGCAAGGGGAAACTCAGGACAGAATTCAGGATTGTCACAAAACAACAATGTGGTCACTTTACTTTAGAAGCAAATTAGATTAATATTATTAATAAATTTACACAGCTTAGAAGCACTGTTACTTGGTAAAAAAACAAAAAACAATGTAAATTAGAGTGCAAGGTTTTAAACTACTCAAGCCATGGTTCAATTTGCGGCTCTACTCCTTTTGTCTATTTGTGACCTTGGGGACATCAGTTAATTCATTGAGTCCTTCGCCCAGAAATGATGGTGAATGCTTTTATTCCACAAACCTGCAGGCAGATTCTTTACCATCTGAGCCACCAGGGAAGTATGGAGTGTGCTGTGCGTGCATGCCTGCTCAGCTGCTCAGTCGCAGCCCCCTCTTTACGACCCGACAGACTACAGCCCGCCAGGCTCCTCTGTCCATGGGATTCTCCAGGCAAGAATACTGTAGTGTGTTGCCATTCCCTTCTCCAGGTATATTGTGAGGAGTAAATTAAGCATTATATATGGTCAAAAGAAGTATATGATATAGTTTCAAATAGGAATGGTTATAGTTATATGCTTCAGTGATAAATCTCTTTAAAGCCCTGTTTGCCCTACCTACTTGCAGCTATACACGTAACATCTTCTTCTAAGTAGGGTAAAATATTGAGAAGATGGACCACAATGAGCTAAAGAGGTCAATTCCTGGTACATTTACTGAGATTCTTATTCCATCCTGCTCAATGAGATTTTATTATACACTAGATAGTGCATTAAAACAAAACCAATCAAAATAACCTCTTTCATGTGGGAGAAGAAGTTATTCTTTTTCTTCCTGGCATGAACTTCAGAATCAAGTCCCAGAGTGACAACTTCAATTAACTTAAATCAATTTGAAGTTGATAGAGTCTTAAGAAATTGACCTACTGTGTGAGGCTGATTCACTTTTGACCCAGAAATTAATAAGTAGAACTCTTGGCTATAAGAGGAACAGAACAGAAGAAACACAGGTTTTAGAAGACTTGTGATTAGCTATGATATAATCAAACACACTCAGGCTATCTGTAGAACCACTTCTACTGGCTGATTCAGAAACAATCACATATACACACAAGGTCTACTTCAATAAATAAAAGCTTATTGGGATAAATTTATAAATTACCAAATTAGTTTATATCACTTAGATTCATGTATTTTTTTTCCAGATCAGACTGAAGACCAGATGTTTAATACTCAAATGGCCCAATGCAAAGTACTTCAAAATACTAAATCATTTAAAATCAAATGAGCAGGAATGAAAGTGGAAAATCAACCACCAAGTTATTTATGAATTAGAAATAGCAAAAAGATCTTTGCTATTGGAGACTACAATATTTCTGAGCTTACTTGCCAGGAGACTTAAAATATAATTATCATTACATATGTAAGTAAAGTAACCTGCATGCATGCTCAGTCGTGTCTGACTCTTTGCGACCTAATGGACTGTAGCCTGCAAGGTTCCTCTGTCCATGGGACTCTCCAGGCAAGAAGACTGGAGTGAGTTGCCGTTTCCTCCTCCAGGGGATCTTCCTGACCCAGGGATCAAGCCCACATCTCCTGCATCTCTTGCACTGGCAGGAGGATTCTTTACCACTGAGCCACCTGGGAAGCTCAGTTAAATTACAGATGTCCAGAATTCACTGTTGGTTCATTTGTCTTATCCAATCTCCTCTTCATTATGGGAAACAACTCATCTTCACCAATGGTCAACAAAGGAATGGCTATTTTACACACTTTACTCCATTCCACTGGTCACAGTTAATCAGTCCAAGAAATCAGTGGCTGACCCAAGTTGAACTAAAACTACTGTCAGGGAATTTTGAAAGTGAGGAACAGAATTAGATATTCCAGAAGCTCCAGCAGCGCCATCGGTCTTATTTGGTGCAATATGGAGTAGAAAGCCTGAGAAGAAAACGTGAAAAATATACACAAGAGGAGGCAGGAGACAGAGCGTCTGGCTGGTTCGGGAAGGTCTGCTTCTGCTCAGTTGTTCTGGTTCTTCTAAACCATCCCGATTTTTCCCAAAAATATACACAAGAGGAGGCAGGAGACAGAGCGTCTGGCTGGTTCGGGAAGGTCTGCTTCTGCTCAGTTGTTCTGGTTCTTCTAAACCATCCCGATTTTTCCCAAAAATATACACAAGAGGAGGCAGGAGACAGAGCGTCTGGTTGGTTCGGGAAGGTCTGCTTCTGCTCAGTTGTTCTGGTTCTTCTAAACCAGCCCGATTTTTTCTCAATGCCATTGTTACTGGTCTGCATTGTTGAGCACGGCAGATACTGCTGGTTAACCCCCAGCAGCTATTCTGCCTGCCTTTCTCAGCACTAGAACAGGGACACAGAACTACCATTAACAAAAAGGAAAATTTCCCAGGCCTCCGTGAAGCTGGGTGTGACCACACCATTCCTTTTCCCCGCCTTTTGTGGATATAATGTGGACAGAAAGAGCAGTCACCTGTGGACACACAATGTAAAAAGTCATACACTGAACTTGACTGTGTAAAACATTAAATGGAAGCTGGTTCTTCACTATCTATACCAATTCCTGAATGCTTATGTTTCTATGAAAGATAAATAACTTCTTTCTATTAGACAATTGTTATTTTTCCTTTTCCCTATCCCACAAACTTAATCCTAACCAGTAGTATATTGGCTTTCTGTCACTTGGAAACAAAAGAGTTGTAACGAGTAAATCACCTTATTCATTTATAATCACAAATGTCTTCTGTTTCTGCTTGTTCTATTAGTAGATGTGATAGAAATGACTAATATTTTTGCCTTCTGTTAGTTAATATTTGCCATTTTACTTAAGCCAAAATTCATCATCTCATTCCAGATTGACCCGTCCTAAAGCTGATTGCTTCTGACAGCAGTGATGCATTTGGTTCCGCCAGCTATAAACTGAATTTGGATGCACTGAACAGAGTGTCCTTATTCTCTGCACCGTGATTCCTGCTAACATCAATCGAAGCCTCCCATTTCAACACTGGAAGCATATAGCCCAGTATAATGGGGGATAGTCCTTGAAATATTCTTTTACATGAGATGAAATGATTATGTTTTAGCACAAAATTTGCACATTAAAACACAAGATTTTTAAAAAGACAAGTTAAAATTAGAAGATATTCTATTTATCTAAAGAAAGTATAATATAAAAAATTATTTTGTTTTCCTTTATATCATTTTATGTTTGTATGTTCAAATTACTTAAATCACTTTTTATTTAAGGAGAAAAAAACATTAGCTGGAGGCCCATACACTAAGTCTAATTTTCCATCAGTGTGTCTTTTTACCTAATTAGATATGTGTGGCTGCTATTCCCTCAAAATTGATTTGTGATCCTCTTCTCTATCTATATAATCATATAGTTGGAACAAACTTTTATACCTTCCCCCAAGAATGAATAATCAATCAGAACACTTTCATAAATCAGGAACTTGCAGACAAAAGGTCATGTGGTTTGTGTAAAACAATATTGATTGGGAAGTTTGTGTTTCCTGGAATTGCTCCTAGAGCAGTCAGGTAAAAGAAAACCAGGGACATCAATTATGTACATTGCAAAGAAAGCCACTTGTAACTTGTAGAGAGACACATACTCTCTTTCAAGTCTTCCTAAGAGGCGGAAGAGCTGGCCCTGTCACAACTTCCTCCTGCTCACAACTGTCGACTAAAACACTACAGTCAGAAAATGAAGAGAAGAGGTCTTCTCAGATCTTCAGGTGAGTGCTATGTGTTTTAGGAATGAAAATTCCTTTCTTTGTAAATAAGAAAAGGAGAGGGGTGTTTATGTTCTAGAAGGCAACTGAGGAGAGGTTATGAGAATAATTGCCAGAGATTAAATGTTGCCTTAAATAGATATCTGTTCTGCCTTTGGGTCTACCTGGAGTGGATACTGGGTGTAAAGGGGAAAAAAACATGACAAAACTGAAGAGAGATCATAGAGGGAGAGAGAATGACGGAACAGCTCTTACACTGACATACTTCACAATTTGGTGAGAAAAAAGATGCTTGAGTTTCTTCTGGTTAACTGGGCATCTCAGAGAATCAGTTCAGTTCAGTTCAGTCACTCAGTTGTGTCCGACTCTTTGCAACCTCACGAACCACAGCACACAAGCCTCCTTGTCCATCACCAACCCCTGAGTTCACTCAAACTCAGGTCCATTGAGTTGGGATGCCATCCAACCATTTCATCTTCTGCCATCCTCTTCTCCTTCTGCCCTCAACCTTTCCCAGCATCAGGGTCTTAATGAGTCAGTTCTTCTCATCAGATGGCCAAAATATTGGAGCTTCAGTTTCAACATCAGTCCTTCCGATGAACACCCAGGACTGATCTCCTTTAGAATGGACTGGTTGGATCTCCTTCCAGTCCAAGGGACTCTCAACAGTCTTCTCCAACACCACAGTTCAAAAGCATCAGTTCTTCTGTGCTCAGCTTTCTTTATAGTCCAACTCTCATATCCATACATGACTACTGGAAAAACCATAGCTTTGACTAGATGGACCTTTGTTGACAAAGTAGTGTCTCTGCTTTTAATATGCTGTCTAGGTTGGTCATAACTTTCCTTCCAAGCAGTAATTCTCAGAGAATACCTAGGGACAATTCCATTGGCATCCTTCCTGAGATGATACCTACCAGAAAGTGGGAATTTATAAAAGCAAGATGCTAAAAAGCATACTGTTGATAGAGTTCGGTAAGTAGTGGAACATGTTTAGAAGCCAAGTCTTCCAAATTTGTGAACTGTATAGGAAGGAGCCTGGGCAAGGTTCTCCAAAGAACTGACTCACTGACCCCACAAGAGAGGCTAACAGAAGGTATACATATATATGGTGTGGAAGCTGATTCCAAAGATGCCCTGCCCCACCTTACCTTCAGCCTAAGTGAACGATTTCTCCTGTTTCTCATGCCCTGTGTAGTCCCCTTCTCCAACTGATGGGGTTAGTCCTCTGTAACCCATAAAATATAGCAGAAGTGACACTGATAAAACCAAGCCCTCCCTTGGCTTCTGGGAATGGCTCTGGGCATGTCAAACCCAATGTAAGAAGGTTAACGCCCATAGGCTGGCCTTACTATAAGAAAGACTAAGCTAGACACATCAGAGAGAATGCCCAGCAATATAGAGATGACTTGCCAAAGCTGTTCAAGTCATCCCAGTAAAGGTGACAGGCAAATGAATCCACCTTGAATTTTAACCCTGCCCTCAGTAGATGCTATATGGGGAAGAGACAAGATACTCAGCAAAGACCAAAGTCCTAGTCCTGATAAGTGGCCCCAATTGAATCAGTCACTTGACTGGTTCCTGGTCATTTGAGCCATTCTAGTTTCAGCCAGTATATACCACGGATTAGACATGAGCCATCTCAGGGTTTTCTACTCAAACTCCTGGTCAAAATAACTGCAGACTAAGTAAATTACTGTTTTAAGGGACTAAATTTTGAGTTGAAGTTTATTTTCTTATATTTTTTGTTTTGTTTCTGGACTCAGAAATATATAAAAGACAAGAGAATGCTAGCATATGAATGATAATGAACAGAGATTGCCTACAGCCATACTGGTTATTGGTTTTCCTTTTACTCTTAAACCTTCAAATACTCATCATTCTAGTTTGTTTTGTGAATATTATTGATAAAATTTTAAGGGATGCTCTGGTCTCTACCTAAAATCTATCATTAATAACAGTGAATACATATTAAACAACGGTGAAATTATTGAGTCAGTACCACTATATCAAGATATAAAATTATACATTGAGGGGGAAAAATACACAAAATAATTTATCAATAAGAAATATTTTTCTAACATTTAAATTTCCCATTCTATAATAACTTCCTAAATTGTCAGGACTTTTATTCACCTTCTTTTAATATTTTTCAAAGTTATTTTGTGTTTAAGTACTACCAATATGTATTTGATATTGTAACAGTTACACAGGAAAATTTTACTGTATATCATGCATTTCTTTGACAAATACCAGTGGTATCCTCCAGTCATTTGTGATAGATGATTTTTAAAAAGTGCCCATACATTATAACACTTACCAGAAGACGCTGGCTGCCCTTTGAGAGGGGCCGAGCTAGAGCCTATATGGGGAGGAGCATGGGGATCCCAGAGCAGACTCTATCCACTGAATCACACACATCTTTCCATACCAAGATTCTGCAGTGACACAGAAGCAGCCTAGATGTACATGGACACATGAGTGGATAAATGAATTGGGATACATATATACAATGGAATATTACTCAGTCCTAAAAAGGAACAGATTTGAGTCAGTGGTTGTGAGGTGGATGAACCTGGAGCTGCCATAGAGTGAAATGAGTCAGCAGGAGAAAAACAAACTTTGCATATTAATGCACCTACATGAAAGCTAAAAAAGTAGTACTGATGAGGGCTTCCCTGGTGGCTCAGAGGGTAAAGCATCTGCCTGCAGTGTGGGAGACCTGGGTTTGATCCCTGGATCTGGAAGATCCCCTAGAGAAGGAAATGGCAACCCACTCTAGTACTCTTGCCTGGAAAATTCCACAGTACTGATGAACTTATTTCCAAAGAAGAAATGGAGATGCAGATGTAGACAGTCTGGTGGACACTGCGGGTAAAGGAGAGGCTAGGACAAATTAAGGAAGCAGCACTGACATCTATAAATGATCATGTGTAAACCAGAGAACTAGCAGAAGCTGCCGTATAACATAGGGAGCCCAGCCTGGCACTCTGTGACAACCTAGAGTGGTGGAATGTCAAGGAGGCTCAAGAGCAAAGGAATGCAACTATGACAGATTTGCACTGATGCACGGCAGAGCCCAGTGGGCACGTGTGGATGTGAGAGCTGGACTGTGAAGAAGGCTGAGCACCAAAGAATTGATGCTTTTGACTGTGGTGTTGGAGAAGACTCTTGAGAGTCCCTTGGACTGCAAGGAGATCCAACCAGTCCATTCTGAAGGACATCAGTCCTGGGTGTTCATTGGAAGGACCAATGCTGAAGCTGGAACTCCAATACCTCGGCCACCTCATGCGAAGAGTTGACTCATTGGAAAAGACTCAGATGCTGGGAGGGATTGGGGTCAGGAGGAGAAGGGGACGACAGAGGAAGAGATGGCTGGATGGCATCACTGACTCGATGGACATGAGTTTGAGTGAACTCCTGGAGTTGGTGATGGACAGGGAGGCGTGGCATGCTGCAATTCATGGGGTTGCAAAGAGTCGGACATGACTGAGTGACTGAACTGAACTGATGGCAGAGACCACCACAACACTGTAAATCAATCAACCTCAAATTTAAAAAAAAAAAAAGATTCTGCAATGGGAAAAAGAGGAAGAGTAGGTATGGCAACAGCTGGCAGATACACAGGTGAGAGCGGAGATGAGCTTTAAGTCAACTTTGACTTCAGCATTTTAAAGCATAGTGATTTTTATAACTGAACTTGTAAACATATGAAACCTATTAAAATGGAGATTCCATGAAACACAATAAAAAGCAATGACTGGAACAATTGTTTGTGTATGTGCATGTGTGTGTGCAATTGTGCACTACTTTGAACCTGCTCAAAACTGGTTACATTTGTACAAGCTTCATTATTAAAGGCTTGTTCATGATTACATGGGAATAGTAAAAATAGATTGATTCACAGTCATTTGAGGCTCTTTATCTTGCCTTACAAGAAAGAAACTTCTGCATTTTAATCACTGCAGAGAAGACAGCTTCGTTTATTGATTAACTCAGGAGCTATCGGCATCAGTAGTTTACCTACATTATCTTGCAGCAATTTCAGAGCACTCCATCAAGCAGTCGTTATGATCACCACACTGTAGTTTGAAACAACGGAGACCCAGAGGGCGCGGGTAACCTGCCCAGGATGACATAACGAATAATCTGACACCCAAATGATGGTCCATGTATCTAAAATGTCCTTCAAGTCATTTTCCATGTTGAATCTTTAAAGATTATTCTGATTTCTCCGAGAGAATTTACTCACATGGCTAAAGAAGATATGACAAATTATTTCCTTTCCTGGCACTCTTCCAAAATCTCATCTCAAAATATAAAAAATACTTCTTGAAATTTTGGTTTGGCGACCAAAGTTTAAATATATTCCACTAAGCAATACTGACATCCAATGTTAAAGCTTCTTATTGAAAATGCAGCCCTTTGAGTGGTAGTTGTTATTAAGAAGAAAAGTTAATATGATTGATGCAACTGTGTTTCCATCAATATGAAGTGATAATTTATATACCACCTCAGTTCTTCTTAATTGCCCTACATGCTCCATACTAAATGGATTGAGAGAAGACTGTAATCTTACTAGAGGTGAAAGAAACAAATACAGAAAAACATATGCCATTTTTATATGCAAAAGGATTACACATCATAAACTATGTAATCAGTTCATGTACATAATTGATAAGTTGTGGGCATGTATATAAAGACTGAGGTAAAACTTCACTTGAATACTTAACATGCTATTAAATGCCTTTCCACTGGAATAGAGCTATTTCCTAAAGAACTGACAAATAGTTTTAAATGGAACTCTATAAGGAAGTTCTTTGCATATGAAGAATGAGATTATATGAATAATAAACATAAAATTATTGTTTAATTTTCTTGAACAGTAACAATGCTTCCTCACTGGTATTAATGAAGTATTTACTGTAGGAAGAAGAAATCCCTACTACATACTCAGATTTTAACTTTCCTACATTAAGAGCAGTATTTCTCCAGCCTTTCATGTTAAACTTTTTAAAAATGTATCCTTAGCTAGGAATAGTAGACCATATTTTTCAGATTAAAGTTTTGAGGATTTAAAGATTAAGCAGTATTGGATAAGTATGAATAGTGACTATTCAAACAATTACCATTTCAAAATTAAGGAACGACATTCAGCAAACAATCTAGAAAAGAGCAAGCTGTCACAAGAACAATTATTTCCAAATAAGCATCTTTCAAAGGTTTGACTCATCCACTTCTCCCTTTTTCTACCTCATAAATTTTTCCTTTCCATTCTGCCCCTCCTTTACTTTACTGATATCCACCAGTCTCCTTGTTCCCTTTCTTAGGACTAAAGGCATATTTCGAGGTTCAAAACATTATCAATTTGTTAAATCATCACTGCTAGTTTTATACTGTACTAGTATAGAAGTGTTTCCGATTTAAAGTGGTATTATTTGATAAGCCCTGATGATGGATTCTTGATCATTTGGTAATGGTTAGCAAAGTCCTTCAAGGTCAGACTTGCATGCTACCCAGTATCTCTTGACTACCTGTTTTCCTACATCATGCAAAATACTGGGCTGAATGAAGCATAAGCTAGAATCAAGATTGCAAGAAGAAATACCAATAACCTCAGATATGCAGATGACACCAACCTTATGACAGAAAGCGAAGAAGAACTAAAGAGCACCTTGATGAAAGTGAAAGAAGGGAGTAAAAATCTGGCTTAAAATTCAACATTAAAAAAACAAAGATTATGGCATCTGGTCCCATCACTTCATGGTACATAGATGGGGAAACAATGTAAACAGTGGCAGACTTTAGTTTTTTGGTCTTCAAAAACACTGTAGATGGTGACTGCAGCCATGAAATTAAAAGACTCTTGCTCCTTGGAAGAAAAGCTATGACCAACCGAGACAGCATATTAAAAGCAGAGACATTACTTTGTCAACAAAGGTTCATCTAGTCAAGGCTATGGTTTTTCCGGTAGTCACATATGGATGTGAGAGGTGGACCATAAAGAAAGCTGAGCACCAAAGAATTGATGCTTTTGAACTGTGGTGTTGAAGAAGACTCTTGAGAGTCCCTTGGACTTCAAGGAGATCAAACCAGTCTTTCCTAAAGGAAATTAGTCCTGAATATTCATTGGAGCTAAAGGAACAATACTTTGGCCACCTGAAGTGAAGAACTGACTCATTGGAAAAGACCCTGATGCTGGGAAAGATTGAAGGCAGGAGGAGAAGGGGACAACAGAGGATGAGAAGGCTGGGTGGGATCACCGACTCGATGGAGATGAGCTTGAGCAGGGTTTGTTGATGGACAGTGAGGCTTGGCATGCTAGTCCATGGGGTCACAAACTGCCGGGAGCCAGTGTGAGGAACTCCACCCATGGCAAAGGTCATGAGGAAGGAGGCTTGGCATATGCAAAGGCGTGGTCAAGCCTCAGGAAACCCCTGTTCCCAAGCATCTACCACCAAAACCAGAGTCTGTTTCATGATCTCACCTACATCTCTGACCTTACAGGGGGTTGTCCCCCATCACCATTTCTCTCAGAGAAGGAGTAAACGTGCAGCTCCAAGTCTATAAAAATTCCTGGGCATGACAAGAGTGTTTCAACTTCTGAACTCCCCTGAAGGTTATCTAGCCTGCCTGTATAAGTTTGTCCAGCCACATGTGATTGTTTACAGCCTCCCGACTGTAGAGAGGCATGAGATGTTTTAGACTTACTAAAGGCAAATTCTTTTGGGAAATTAGAAATTATTAGTATAGTGGGTTGGTTAGGAATTATATTGGTGAAGGGTTTTTTCATTTGTTGTGCCAATAATTGCTGCTAATTCCCTGCCCTGGGTGTGACAAGGGTGTCTCAGGTCAAACCTCTCTGCTGACAGACTAGCTTGTGTGACAGGATTATCCACACTCCTGCCACTGTGCACATGATTGTTTACTACCCCTCAACCATAAACAACACAGAGAGTTTGGGAGTATTTTGAAAGTCTTAATTAGCACAGGGCTTTTCTCATTGTTGAGTCAATGATTGCCGCCAGGCCTCCATATCCTTAGGCACCTGGGAATATATTAATCAATGTATTTGGAATATAGAAAAGAAATATAGTAGTTTTTAAGGTTAGCAATAGTAGACCTTTTGAGTTAATAAATTTTCTCCTTTGTAATAGATCACTGTACTTTGTTATAAATCACTGTGTCCTTGCTATGTAAAAATGTCACTTTATCACTATCTTAAGACTAAATAGATCTTAAGGGGAACATTGGTGAAGGGTTTTCATTTGTTGGGCTGATGCTTGCTGGTAAATCTCCATATTCCCTGTCCTTATAATGAATATAACTAGCATATAGGAGAAATAAGTATTAACCTTTAAGATTAATCATGTTAACCTTGGGTTAAATAAATTCTTTTCTTGATTGTAACTCACTATACCCTCACCCTATAGGAATGTAACTTTATTTGGAGGGTGGTGCCTGGTTTAAGAAAAAAACACCCTTGGAAAAAACTAAGATTTTTGGTTATCAGAAAGAAAGGGTCGTAAATGTCAGCAGGCCTCATGGCCAGAAGATGATGTAAAACCCCTAAGACCTTTTTTATGCAAAGCACCTGATTTTGATAAAGGTCAGGACTGCTGACCCCGTGTGACTCTGTATTCATCCCTGTGTGTAACAAAAAGGTATATAAGCAAACCTAAAAATAAAAATTCAGATCAGTTCCTAGAAAGACTGATTCCCCCATGTCGTTTCTTTCTTTCTTGCTCCCCGTTTTTCTGGCTGAATTCCCATCTGGAATGTGGGTACTCACCAAGCCTGCTAATTATGCCTGGGCTTCTAAGATCGGACTGGGAAGGCCTCAGTGCCTCCTCTCCTTCGGGAGAATGGAAAGACGCCTGTGGCCTACATAGGTGGTGATTGGTATTCCACATAAACCAAGTTATTCAGCCTCTTTTTCTCCACTAATATTTCCTACTACACTATCCATTTCTAATCTCTCTCTATATCTGTAATTAAATATGTATTTTTCCAAGGACGCTGACTCCATCTCATCTTCGAATTACCCTGGATCCACCGGGGGCAGTACCCCGGGAACAAACAAACAGACATGACTGAGGGACTGAACTGAACTGAACAAAGTCTCCCCATATTTATGCAGATTCTGCAAATACTGAAAAAAAATATAAATCTGCACATTAAATGAGATGAAAGAAAACAGAACACTTGGAAGCGTAGAACTCACAAGGGAAAAAGCTCTCTGTGGGAACAATCAGTAAGCAAACAATCCAGCTAAGAATTGGTTTAAAGACTTTAATACATACCTCACCAAAGATGTACAGATGGCAAATATTACGAAAAGATGTCACACATCATATGTCATCAGAGAAATGCAAATACACTGAGACACTACTACATACCTGAACACTCCAGAACATATACAAGACAAAATTCTGATGACAATTTAGATCAAAAGAAATCTCATTCACTGCTGGTATTAATGCAAAATGGTACACCTACACTGGAGAATGTTTGGTGGTATCTTGCAAAACTAAACATTTTTACTATATGATCCAGTAATCATTCCTCTTGGTATTTACTTGAAAAGTTGTGGCCACATAAAAACCTGTATGTGGGTGTTTATAATAGTCTTATACATAATTGCCAAAACTTGGAGGTAACCAGGATTTACTTTCATAGGTGAATGGATAAATAAAGGTCCATCCAGACAATGGAACATTATTCAGTGCTAAAAAGAATGTCAAGCTGTGAAAAGACATGGAGGGAGCTTAAATGCATATTACTTTACTAAATAAAAGAAACTAATCTGAAAAGGCTACATACCACGTGACTCTTCCCTGCATCTGTAACTGTGTAGCTGGATTTGTTTCTAGCCATATGAAGGCTTTTAAGTTACAAATGGTCGCTTAGACTCCTGCCACTGCAGCAGGGTCCTCCAACCACTCCTCCGGCTACTGCCTCCAACCACTACTTGGGACCCCTGGATCAGAAACCCTCAATATGAGAGTTAGGAGAAGATGTTGCCTCACCAATTCAGGGTGAGAATATGTTGCCTCACCAATTTATGCCCCTTTCCCTAGGCAATACAGTTCTCCTAAAAGAAAAGGGGGGAATGAGAGGGTAACAGGCGGGAAGGCTAGAGGCCTCCAAATGGAGGAAATCGGCTGCCAGGGTCAGACATTTTTTGTCTCTCTCTTAAGCGGCAGGAGTAAACAAACTACAAGTGTCAGATTTTTGGCTTCCTTGATAGCTCAGGTGGTAAATATCCCCCCTGCAGTGCAGGAGACCTCAGTTCGATTTCTGGCTCGGGAAGATTCCCTGGAGAAGGAAAAGGCTACCCACCCCAGTATTCTGGCCTGGAGAATTCCATGAACTGTATAGTCCATGGGGTCGTAAAGAGTAAGACATGACTGAGCAACTTTAAAAACAAAATGTAAAGTATAAAAAAGCAAAACTATACAGATAGTATTAAACATAAGTGGCTATCAGGGTTTGAGGAAGTAAGGAATAATCTGTGGCAGACAAGAGGATTTTTAGGGTGGTAAAAACACACTTTAAGATACCATAATAATGGCTACATATCTGTTCATTTGTCCAAACTCATAGAATCTGTGACAAAAACATAAAACTTATTATTAACTATGGACTCTAGATGATTATGATGTTTGTAGCTTCATCAACTGTAGCAAAAATCCCACTTCGGGAGGAGATGTTGATAACGGGGAGATTATGCATATATGGGGGTACAGAGTATATGGAAAATATCTCTACCTTACTCTTAATTTTGCTGTGAGCTTAAAACATCTTTAAAACCTGAAGTCTTAATATAAGAAAAGTATAAACATGTGGAAAACATAAAAGAACACTTGTAAAAATATTAAGTAGAAGAAAGAGGAGGCTGAGAAGGGGAGATAAGGATGAGAAGAAGAAGAGGGGAAGGGTAAGACAAGGGAGGAAGATAAGTGGAGAAGGAGGAGAAAAAGACTAATAGGAAAGACTCATAGCTTCAAAACTAATAGAAGAAAAATGTAATTAAAATATGGTGTGATGAAAAGAACCTAAAATGAGCAAAGGAACGTTGAGGGGAAAAAAGGCTAACGATGCCTTTGGTTTATCTAAAAGAAACAAAATTTAAGTTCCCTCAGTTTAAATATTGATTTATGCAAACACTGATATAACTGTTAACTGCAGGATACTGAATGCAGTACTGTACCTTCTCCATTTGCTGGCCTGCAGCCTTTGACTACAAAGGATAGTGCTGCCTGGCGTCAGACGCTGTCCATTTACCTATTTACTGAAATCCAGCTGAGTGTATTGTGGTGTCAGAACCGATGCCTGGAAGTTTGTCACTCGCAGGGTGTCCTCATGAAGTGTCCAGCAATTCATCAAAATCATCATCTAAGTGTTCCTACCAGTTTACAGCTCATTCTGCCTCTGCTCCAGATGAGTGTATTATAGGTCTGTCTGGATTCACTTGTCCCTCTAGAATTCAGGGTGGGAGTTTGACTTGTGACTTCAATACTCTAATGAAAAGTTAACAGCTTTAACTTAGTCAGTCTTCCTTGTTTGAAGGCTAGGAATGATATCTTTCATTAGAGCTGAAACAGGCAACCCCTTTATTTCTTTTTTTTTTTTTAATTGAAGAGTTAGCTTAGGGTTTTCCTATAAAACTTAAATATTTTTCCAATATAAAACTAATTTTTAAAAAAATCAGGTAGCTATTTATCTGCCCAAATGTGCTAAAAGAAGCATACACACAGAGAAAATATGAATGTTATATTGCTTTGGGGATTTTAAAAACCCCTTTTTTTTTCCTTTTCCAATTTTGAAAAAAAAAAAAAAAAAGACGTTTTGGGTTAAGATGTAAAAGATTTCTTTTTCTGTCCTGTCCGTCTATCCTCCTCTTTTTCCTACTCTAAGGTGTTTCTTGAGGTTCATAAAGTGTTCATTGTGGCTCTCCTAATCATCCCTTCTTGTCTTCTCTTATGTATCAACATATTTTTCTCCAACTTGTAATTATTTCTTTCTAATTTTTAGCTTAGAGCTCTGCCAGACATCTATGGGCATTCTTAGACCCACTGTTGCTATTAACAAGGGAAATGTTTTTAGTTCAGAGGTACAACTTCCACGTCAGTAAATGGTGAGTGAGTTAACAGGGGAAAAAAAAAGAGCTAAAGCAAGAGAAGCTAGGACAATAAATCCTAAAACACATAATGCTTGAACTGGATGAAGCCTTAGGATAATCCACTCTTCTCATCTTAAATATGAGCCCAGGAAGAGTAAGTGACTTGCTGTTTTCCGTCATTATATAAAAATACTTCTTTGATTTATAATTTCACATTCATTCTCTTCCTGTGAATTTGCATCTATCTCAAAAATGTTTTTCAATGAAAAACAATAGCTTTTCTTCATCCAGAATAAGAAAAAAAAAAAAAAGAACATACACACACATATAATACTTAATAGCTTGAAAACTATTCTGTTTACAGGATAGTTTGGGGTGGGTGTGTTTGCTTCCTTTTGTAATTGTGCTTGCTGAAATTTAATTATAAAATTGTCAAATAAGCAAGATTAGAATTATAAAATACATTTGAGCTATTTTGTTGTTATTTTCACTTCAATATTTGTTTTCTTTGTATCTTCTTTTCCTGGGGAAAAAAAAAAGACGACGGCATTTGTAAGAGCATATGTGTTGGCTGTACTTTAACCGAAGTAATGAGACGTGTAGCAAGCTTAATAATCAAACATAATTAATGCAACAAAACCTTCTGTTTTTATCTAATGATTTTAAATGGGCATGTTATACCTAAATTGAAATTAAACTAGATTTTGATCATTCAGTTGTTTACAGTTAGATCAAATCATGACAATTCTGTTTTTTTATTCCACCTATTCAGGGCAAATATATTTATATATTTATGTGTGTGTGTGTATATAAATATAGTGAGTCTACTTGAATCATTGAAAATATTTAGATATCATTGTTTCCTTTCTTCTTCTGTTATTCCAGCTAGAGAAGATTACCCACTTAAGAATTACAAGGCATTCATGTGTATAATTATATACGTGATCTCATCCATTAGACTGTATGCCACAATGACAGAAATTCCCTTTATCCTTTTCTCTTGTAAATGTGTTCAGAAACTGGGAAAGTAGAATAATGATAAATGCATAAATTACTCAAATGGCTACATTTGATGGGTGACTTCTGAGAGAATTAGCAATACTTCAGACTTTTTTTTCTTAAAAGTGACAGGGTCTATGTTTCATTGATTCTGTCTTCCATAGCGCCTCACACTGTGCTATTGAAAGTTGGTATCAAGAAATAATTTCAGAGCACAAGGCCAGTGAAGAAACCAGATTGTCCTTCAGACTCAAAACTAGGTAAAAGTGGGCTCATTAGTAGCCATCCCCTATGCGTTTCCAACTTGTATGTTAGCAAACATTATAAAAATTAGAAGCAACATTCAAGAAACAAGTTCACACCTCTGTCAAAAAGAGATTATTGAATTATCTTCATGTTTCTTTCCAACTTAAAAACTTTCCATTCTTAATTTCAGTGATTATTCATGCTATATGTATTCCAGTCACCTAATTAAAAACACTCTATCACTTAACAAAATGAGGAAAGGCTGAAGAAAAGAGACGAAGTCTACTCGTTTGCCCTGGAGAAACAAATCACAATGATATACATGTTTCAAGGTGGGGGAAGGGTATTGCATGTAAATAGCTATCAAATTTAGGACTTAGAGGTACAAGTGCCACGTGAAGTGGAAATCTGCAAATTGTGGAAAGAGCTGCTTGTCTCTTGCCCTCAGTTATTTTTAAAAGATTGTAATAAAAATGTTTCACTGCCCTGACCTTTCATTACCAAGATCTGGTTGCATTTCCTCTTTAGTCTCAGCAAAAGGGACATAAATCACTCTCCTTGGCATTTTGCATGGTCTGCCATGCAGGCAGCCAACTTTTACAGATGCCCTTCCTGGCTTCAAAAAGCAGAAGCCCGCAGGTAGCAGAAAACGCCAGGCTCCTTCTCACGCCTGAGAAGGTTCCGTCTGCGGCAGAAAACACCTGAGCGCCTTGATAAATGCCAGTGCGCCGAGTCAGCATGGTGGACAGTTTAACTCCGTGACCTTCCGCAGGTAGACAGCCTCCCCCATAGAGTGTCTTTGACACAACCTATAACACAGAACATCAACACAGCCTCGCCAGTGTGATCTGTATTCATTTTGCTGGGAAACAATGGCTGCGCCTCGTATTCTCCAAGACGATTTCTGAGGCTTTAGTGTTTGTTGGTCATGCATGCCTGAAAACTTCATCAAGGAATTTTTTTCTGGCTTTTTATTCTGTCACTTTACATCTCAAGGGGTCAAGGCCCGGGGCCAAGTTTCTATAAGCCGTTTATGGAAAAAGATAACTAAGGGTTGTTAACTATATTTGTTATCTTCACAGACAATGGAACAACTCTGATCCCATTATTGTGACTGTTATTCAGTTAGAATAACTTAATCCTATCTGTCCCACTCAACTGGCATGTGGGAGCAAAGTTTCCCTGTGTGACACTGATGTGTAAAGGTAGCCTCTGTAAAATAAGAATCTATATTAGTTTTTCACTATGAAGTAGTTCTAGCTATCTTTGAAACCCTTTTTCTTTCTTTTTAACTTTGCCTGCTTTCTGCACTTTGAAACGATTGGGGAAAATGTTTTGTTTGTTGTTTGTTTTTTTCTCTTAAAATCAGAGGAGGTTCTATTCAGGTCAGAAAGTTTCAGTATGCAAGGTGTTAAATCACAAACACTAAGCCCTTTTTATTACTGACTTAGGTAAGACTGTGCATTTAGGTATTGTACTCTACTCTGAAAAAGTAAAGTATGCTTTTTAGGATGGCCACACAATATCAAACCACATGTGCCGTATTTTCTTATCATACTTTCCTCCTTCCTTGCCTTTCAGTTACTACATCCCCAGTCCTCTTTAATGTCATCTACAAAACTGGCTATTGTCTGTACAACTGGCTCCCTGCCCTGTGCTGTTCAGCAGGGGTTGGCAAACTACACTCTGCAGTTCAAATTCAGCATGCCACTAATTTTAGTAGAGGAAGTGTTATTGGAATAGAGCCATGTCCATTCATTTACACATTGTCTGATTGCCTTAAATCTACTTTTCATCTGTTGAGTACATGCAACAGAGACTGGATGACCCACAAAGCCTAAAAATATTTACTGTCTGATCCTTCATAGAAAGTTTGCCTATTTCTGATAGAAGGTTCTGCTCTTCATCCCAAAGTAGCTGGATGTCCTTGGTGAGTCATCTAGTCTTTCTTGCCCTTTAACAAATGAGAAGGTTGAACTAGCCAGCTTCTCCAGGGTGATGGGATTCATTCAGGTTGGCACAATCGGCAAGTCTTATAGTCCAGACTAAATCCAGTTCTGCTGTATGCTTTTCAGTCCTCTCCAGAATGCCATGCTCTTATCTATATGCTACAATCTGCTCTGCATATTTAATTAGTTTACTCTAACTCATAGTTACTATCTAGGTATTTAAGTTGCTTGGGAGAAAGTTAGTTAAGCTGTAATATGAAGGATAAATAGGAAATGAAAGTGAGGAGGAAAGCGAACACAAGCAAGGGCTTTTGCCAGAAATAGCATTTTAATCCATGTTGCATTGCCTTAATTTTAAGACTTACCACCCGTTTATGAAACATTAAGAAAGATAAAATACAATTCACTTATGATACACTCTTATTATGAAATCTGTGTTGATTTCAGAATCTGAAAATGTACTTTTGGAAAAAGTACTAACAATGAAATATAACATTATGATACCTTTGGAGAAAGCCAATGTTATTACAGAATCAGGACTAAAAGAATCCTTAATATGAGAAGAGATAAGGGGCTCCCTCATAAAATCTGTAGAAATTTAGGTGATTACAACAGAGGCACCTATAAGAATATAAATAGAAGAGCTGGCTTTAGGTTAGAGGACATACCCTTTACCATACAGGAATATTAGAAGAGAGAATAAATGTTTAAGTTGGTATGGGTTGAGGGGCAAAGTACAGACAGGAAAAGAAATTACCACCATATAATGCCTGTTCCTCTGATATATGGTATAACAATTAAAAACTTGGAGAAAAGTGGAGATTTAGAATCTGTGTGACACAGAACAGGGGGTCAAAATGACTAAGTCATTCTATTAAGACATCTGAATGATTAGAGCGCCTAGGTAAACTTGGTAATCTGAGAATTCCTGATCTGCTGTGTGGGTATATGGCATATACAAAATGTAACACAACCGCAATACAAAGTAGTCTCGATGATTCTTATACCCAAGGATGTTAAATGTGCCACTTTCTATTGTCTTAAGGGCAGGGGAATAATTTATCACCAGGAAGTCCCAAACCCTAAAGACAAAGCAGGAAGACCGTGGAAAAAGTGATAAAAATATTATCTTGCTAGCAATAGTCCATCCAACACCACTAAAGATAACCAAGTGAAGTTAATAAAAAGAGGAAAGAGAGAAAGGAAGTGATGAGGAGGAGAGGGAGAGGGGAGGTGAGGGAAGGGAAGGAGGTGGCAAGGAAGAAAGGGCAAAGAAAGCAAGAGAAAGAAAAAAACAAGAAATATGGACACTGAAGAAAAGGGACTACTCTAAGTGAAGTGGTCAGAGTACTGTGCACCCCGCTCGGGGAGGGGAGGAGAGGAGAGTCACCACCTCCTTAAACTCAGTCAAGCTGCATCCGGTTAGCTTTTGGAAGCTCTCCACGCACTTTTGTGCTTATGGTAAACCAGCTCTCTGGAAAATAGATAATTAGGCCCTGATTTGATATTAGTGATACACAATATACCCACCATAAACAATTTCAGGAACCCAACAGCTTAACAACAGGCTCACAAAATCCCTAAACATTTACCAACGTGCTCTAGATCCGGTAGGAACTAATTCCAGCATATTGCTGCATGTGTCCATAGTTGTCTGGAAACTAGGGGATGACAGTGCCTGGTGGTTTGTATAAACCATGGAAATGACTGAGGAAAACCCTAGGGGTTACCTGAGATATCATCCAGAAAGCCTAGAATATCACACCGAAAGAACCAGCTCTTGTATCTGAGTCCAACCTATTTGCTAAAGCAAGAGTTACATGAATTTTAAAGAATCAAATCAAATCTGTCATTCACTTGACCCATCACAGTCACCAGAAGATTCAGTCTCAGTCATTGCCATGCTTTTAACTCCTTCTTGCTGGTTACAAGATACAGGAAAAGGTTTCACTGGGGTGGCTTTTGAGTTAAGTTGAACAAAGATCCAGAACTGAGGTCATCATCAAAAGGATTTGAGTTCTGGATAACAGAACTGTATTATTTCCAAGAGCTCACATCCGTATGGAAATAAAGTGAACGTGAAAGCCACTCAGGTGTGCCCGACTCTTTGAAACCCCATGGACTATACAGTCCATGGAATTCTCCAGGCAAGAATACTGGAGTGGGTTGTCTTTCCCTTCTCCAGGGGATCTTCCCAACCCAGGGATCAAACCCAGCTCTCCCACACTGCAGGTGGATTCTTTACCAGCTGAGCCACCAGGAAAGCCCCCCACACAAATGGAGCACTGCGCAAATCTACCGTTTCCTCCATTGCTATAGTTCATGAAACCACGTTAGCTCACTATTACTGCCCTATGGCACCACTGAATAAAATATACCCTGGAGTATAAGGGGAAGGCAGCTTTTATGAGTTGATACATCTTGGCACTGAAGCATCCTGATTCTGTTTTTGGACTTTCTAGTCCCTAAAGAGGTATTAGGGAATCCCTGATGGTTCAGAGGTTAAAGCATCTGCCTGCAATGTTGGAGACCCAGGTTTGATTCCTGAGCTGGGAAGATCTCCTGGAGAAGGAAACGGCAACCCACTCCAGTATTCTTGCCTGGAGAATCCCAAGGAGGGAAGAGCCTGGTCCACGGAGTTGCAAAGGGTTGGACACGACTGAGCTATTTCACTTTCACTTTCTTTTCTTTCAGAGAAGTATTAGGAGTAGGATGGGTCAAGAGATCATTCTGGCATATTTGATCTTCACTTTATCCTGTTAACAAGACTGCTATCTAAGGACAGAGTTATTCATTTTTCAGAGAAGCTGTAGAAATTAAACAAACAATGGGATTCCTTTTAAGACACTACTTTGAAGATAATGCAGTTGAGACATTAATATCACTATGCCTTTGAAGCAGAAAGTTTAGGGTTTGGAGTATTTGGGCATTTGGGATATCTAACTTGGTTCAGAATAAACCCTTGAGTTGATATCCATATTTATTTGGCGGTTCTCTATATTCATCAAAGTGATTAATCAAACCCAAGTGAACTAATAAGTTTCTTCTCTGAAATTTGGAATTGAAAGACCATGGATGGGTTTAAGTTACTACATCTGTAATGCATGAAATGAGAAGTGGTTGCCCAACTTCTGTGCCTCCATGTGGGACAAGTAGTAGAGAAACTAATTAATCTAATAAGAAAATATGAATAAATCTAATAAGATTAGATTAGATTAAATCTAATCTAATAAGAAAATATGAAAAAACTTCTCAAATCCAAGAGGAAGAAAAAGACAATATGGTTCTCATTCTCTATGAAGCTGGTTCTCAATTTTGCTCCTAGATTTTATCAACTACTTTCTTCAGCTATATATAAATGTAATGCTGTTTAAAAGGACATATATCTGAAGTATTCTGAATATTCTACAGCCCCACCACTTCGTGATAAAGAAGTAAAATTGCTACATGATTATGAAAACATTCCAGTTCTATCTTACACCAATATTTATTTCATAATTCATGAACCTATATGTTTCATTACTTAAATTTCAAAGAAATGGATCCAATGCATACTCCGATATGGTCATAAAGACCTCTCTTGCTAATAAATCATTACTGTTAACATTAGAATTATAAAAATAATTATAATAATTAGCAGTGTAGATATAACTCTTCCAACATGATGCCCTGAACTTAAAGCAATTCTCACGTAAGTTTTGAATAATATAAAATATATAACACTTAACAAATTTTCCAGGCTTCCCTGATAGCTCAGTTGGGAAAGAATTTGCCTGTAGTGCAGGAGACCTGAGTTCTATTCCTGGGTTGGGAAGATCCCCTGGAGAAGGGTAAGGCTACCCACTCCAGTATTTTGGCCTAGGGAATCCCATGGACTGTACAAGTCCATGGGGTCACAAAGAGTTGGACAGGACTGGGCGACTTTAACAAATTTTCCACTATGCTGCAGTGGATTGGCCTTAAACGCCTTTTCTTGTTTACGTGTAAACTCAAGGGAACTCTTTCAAGCAAGCATCAATGGAAAAAATGGAGCTCTGGATTTAAAACATAAATTTTAGGAAAATCAAGAATCAGAGGAGGAAATTATTATTGGGAAAGCAATGGATAAAATGTCCTTCCATGAAATTTTCTTCTCTCCCATTTACAGGAAGCTATGACTTTGAGGCCCAAGTACAGTCAGAAGTAAACATATAAAAAGAAACCCCATAAGTAGTCTAGTCTATTTAGATCTTACAGTGGCAAAATGAGTTTTCAAAAAATATGTATGAGAATTTCAGCTCAGAGGACTTAACCAGCATTCTCTCAACAAATAGTTATGGAAATCATCCTCTATAGAGCAGACAGATAAAAGTATGTTAGAAATGGTAAATGCCATGAATAAACAGAAAATGGCAGACTTTACTTTTTTAAAAATAGGAGATATGGGTCTAGGACTGGGTCATATACTTGTTACGAAATATATTCTCATACGGTGATACATAGTGATACTCAAGCTGAAATAAAGGAGGTAAGAGATTCTCATGTAGAAAACCAGGGGTTGAATAATAAAGTATTAGAAGAGCGAATTTTGAGGGATAACAGAAAAGATTCATTTAAAATGGAGCTGCTATAATCAGGAATTTGGAGGGTGCACAGCATATCTGGAAGAAACTTTAGATGGTCACAACTCGGCCCAGCTTTATTCCAGCTACATACTGGTTACCTGAAAGCAAATTCTGGCAGATCTATCACAGACTTCTGCATACCTGCTATTATCCATGATCATCTGTTTTTTACATGTTTTATTTGCTTATTTGTTGAATATATCATTTTATACTTATCTCAATTGAACTTCATCTGGCAAGATGAAAAACATGTAACTTCAGCTGATCAAATTTTTTTGATTCTGGTCCCATCATCCAAATTATCAATGAAAATTATTTTTTTTCATATCCTATGCAAATTTAGTAACATGAAATCTATCTTTTTCTCCCTAATAGTTAATGCAGTTTTGAATAGATCAAATTATATACATAGCCAAAAGATACATTTCCCTCAAAACTCACTTTCAGAGTGAAATGAAACTAATTATCAGAACACTAGTTAAACTACTTCAAATTATTATGAATATCATTCAACTCATTTTCCCTTGCTAATCACAAGAGGAGTATGGAAGACTTTTCCAAATGAGTTATTGAGTTCTGAATATGTTTTTGATGGTGAAATCCTGAAAACACTATTCACATTGAATCTATGATGCCTCCCACAGAACAGTGATCCTTTTTCTTTTAAATGTTCCAAAACAATATATGTTCAAATACTTTTTAGCACTGGGACCAAGAGAATGGCCCATATTTTAATAAATATAGACTATATCAGATCTTTCCTCCCCTGAATTTATCTTTCTCATTTTTCTAAGACTTAGTAAACTTGACTGGGTGATTTATCAGCCTCCTCTATAAAACTGCATCATAAAAACAAGGTGGAATTTATCTAATATTTATTTGAAGCAGTGAAAAGCTAACTTAAAAGCTTGCTTACTTGACTTAGTCATCATTTCCATAGTGACCTCACTAGTTTTGCCTTTGTTCAGTCTGAAAATCACTTTGAAAGAAAATAGAAGGAAACATAAAATGGATAAGAATAAAATGTAAAAGGTTTAACATTAACAAACAAAGACAGTAGATCATTGCAGATATGAAAGTACAAACTGAGGTCATTTCAATTTCAAAATTCTTCCAGAAGGACTGCCTATGCTCTGTATTATGGTAATCTGCACCATAATGTAATAGACTGTGAGAAGCAAAGAGAACATGATCTACCAAGTTATGAATAACAGTACCTCTCAGTGCAAGAAGAAAATGCCTAAAAAATGTCTGATAAGAGTTCAGTTCAGTTCAGTTGCTCAGTCGTGTCTGACTCTTTGTGACCCCATGAATCGCAGCACGCCAGGCCTCCCTGTTCATCACCATCTCCCAGAGTTCAACCAGACTCACGTCCATTGGGTCTGTGATGCCATCCAGACATCTCATCTTCAGTAGTCCCCTTCTCCTCCTGCCCCCAATCATTCCCAGCATCAGACAGATTCCCTATTTTTCTGGCAAAACAGGATTTATAAAATAATTGCTTTATTTACATTTTGTGGGATAACAATTATTTAATCACTAAGTGGCATGTATTATGTGTGGATCACAATAAACTGTGGAAAATTCTGAGAGAAATGGGAATACCAGACCACTTGACCTGCCCGTTGAGAAACCTATATGCAGGTCAGGAAGCGACAGTTAGAACCGGACATGGAACAACAGACTGGTTCCAAATAGGAAAGGAGTACTTCAAGGTGTATATTGTCACCCTGCTTATTTAACGTATATGCAGAGTACATCATGAGAAACGCTGGGCTGTAAGAAGCACAAGCTGGAATCAAGATTGCTGGGGAAATATACATAACCTTTATGGCAGCCTCTTGATGAAAGTGAAAGAGGAGAGTAAAAAAGTTGGCTTAAAGCTCAACATTCAGAAAACGAAGATCATGGCATCCAGTCCCATCACTTCATGGGAAATAGATGGGGAAACAGTGGAAACAGTGTCAGACTTTATTTTGGGAGGCTCCAAAATCACTGCAGATGGTGACTGCAGGCATGAAATTAAAAGACACTTACTCCTTAGAAGAAAAGTTATGACCAACCTAGATAGCATATTGAAAAGCAGAGACATTACTTTGCCAGCAAACGTCCATCTAGTCAAGGCTATGGTTTTTCCAGTAGTCATGTATGGATATGAGAGTTTGACTGTAAAGAAAGCTGAGCCCCAAAGAACTGTTGCTTCTGAACTGTGGTGTTGGAGAAGACTCTTGAGAGTCTCTTGGACTGCAAGGAGATCCAACCAGTCCATTCTAGAGGAGATCAGTCCTGGGTGTTCATTGGAAGGACTGATGCTGAGGCTGAAACTCCAATACTTTGGCCACCTCATGCAAAGAGTTGACTCACTGGAAAAGACTGACGCTGGGAGGGATTGGGGGCAGGAGGAGAAGGGGACGACAGAGGATGAGATGGCTGGATGGCATCACCGACTCAACAGACATGAGTTTGAGTAAACTTCAGGAGCTCATGATGGACAAGGAGGCCTGGCCTGCTGTGATTCATGGGGTCACAAAGAGTCGGACAGGACTGAGCACCTGAACTGATGTGCTGAAAAAGACTTTGGTTGATATCTAGATATAAGAGATGGGAATACCAGACCACTTAACCTGCCTCTTGAGAAATCTGCATGCAGGTCAAGAAGCAAAAGTTAGAACTGGACATGGAACAACAGACTGGTTCCAAATAGGAAAAGGAGTGTGTCAAGGCTGTATATTGTCACCCTGCTTGTTTAACTTATATGCAGAGCACATCATGAGAAACGCTGGAGTGGAAGAAACACAAGCTGGAATCAAGATTGCCGGGAGAAATATCAATAACCTCAGATATGCAAATGACACCACCCTTATGGCAGAAAGTGAAGAAGAGCTAAAGGGCCTCTTGATGAAAATGAAAGAGGAGAGTGAAAAAGTTGGCTTAAAGCTCAACATTCAGAAAACGAAGATCATGGCATCTGGTCCCATCACTTCATGGGAAATAGATGGGGAAACAGTGGAAACAGTGTCAGACTTTATTTTGGGAGGCTCCAAAATCACTGCAGATGGTGACTGCAGCCATGAAATTAAAAGGCACTTACTCCTTGGAAGGAAAGTTATAACCAACCTAGATAACATGTTGAAAAGCAGAGCCATTACTTTGCCGACTAAGGTCCGTTTAGTCAAGGCTATGGTTTTTCCTGTGGTCATGTATGGATGTGAGAGTTGGACTGTGAAGAAGGCTGAGCACTGAAGAATTGATGCTTTTGAACTGCGTTGTTGGAGAAGACTTTTGAGAGTCCCTTGGACTGCAAGGAGATCCAATGAGTCCATTCTGAAGGAGATCAACCCTGGGATTTCTTTGGAAGCGATGCTGAAGCTGAAACTCCAGTACTTTGGCCACCTCATGAGAAGAGTTGACTCAATAGAAAAGACTCTGATGCTGGGAGGGATTGGGGGCAGGAGGAGAAGGGGACGACCGAGGATGAGATGGCTGGATGGCATCACGGACTCGATGGACGTGAGTCTGAGTGAACTCTGGGAGATGGTGATGAACGGGGGAGGCCTGGCATACTGCGATTCATGGGTTCGCAAAGAGTCAGACACGACTTAGCGACTGAACTGAACTGATGATTATTAATATAGAACAACTCTGCACTAATAACATTCTGATTAATGTTTTGTTTTTGAATTTATTTGATGCATCTTAAAACTTACTTTCAACGTGAAAATCTGTATTTTGAATGCTCTTCAACTGAGCACAAGCATTTTAGCATATCCCATCTCTATGTTGGAAAATCACTTATGTATATAGTAAAACATGTGTTCCCCCAGAGCTGTCCTTGTTCTGGGCTTCTCACATAATTTTCGTCCTCTTTCCAATCATGCATCTCTTCTCTTGCAGCTCAACAGATAACACAGGTTCATGGGGAAAGTGGTGATGAAAGAACTAGACCCTCTAGTGCTACTGGAAACTCCACAGTCATGTGAAGATCAAAGCTGCAAACTGTCTTAGCCTACCTTTGATCTTCAAATAGGCACACTTAGGTTTTATCCTCATGGGGTAGAGGATTGACTGTTTTCACTACACTGGTGATTTTTGCACCAATTTTTAAAAACTTAGTTGAGTCTCCATGGACAGAGAAGATTGGCTAGAATGACTCTTTTTACTTTTTAATGCTCTATAGACATTGTCAGGAAACACCAAAGTTTCACATGGTGAAACAGTTTTTTGTTGTTGCCACCTTTTTGAAGACAGATTTTATTTACAGTTACCTCATCCTAATAAGTCAAATACTTCATCCTTATACTTCATCCAAATAAATCAATTTTTGATTTAATAGATGATTTTGACTTTCCTTAATAAAAGAAAATAAACGTAACTCTTTATGAGAATTTAGTTTGTGATAAATAAATGTTAACTAATTTTTAAAATGTCTGCTTACCAAAATACTTTTAGGTTTACTTTTGCAGGTAAATGAAAAGGACAATGTTAGTCAAGGTACTTTTTCCAAAATAGATTTTGAATGCAGATATTGTTAGCTTCCTCATCCCACTGTTAAAAAAGATCAAAGGATTTTTGGAGCTAAGAATAATGCAACTCACATTTAAGATAAGTACTGGTCAGAGGTAGCTTGAAATCCATCTCTACAGTCTGGAAAATGCTCTATTGTGCACAGACCCAAGGACAGTGATCTGCTTTCATCATACTGGCAGAAAATCACAGAGAAGAGATTAAAGTATGACTATTAAAAAAATAGTTCTGCTTTTAACAGCATATTTCATATTTTTTATGTATCCATTTACAAATACATAAACTTTGGAGTAATGTGGTAATTTAATCCTCAAAGGAGATAAACACACCAACCCACATCATTTAAGTTCCTTGTATCCATCGCTAACTTTATATTCCTCCTCTAAAGGGAATTTAATCATGCATCCGACATCATTTAAAACCTAAAACTTTTTGTCATGTTAAACCTTTACTGTACATAATTTAGAAATTACTGATACATAAAAAGAAGAAAAATCTCCCATAAAATCATAACTTTATAATCCAGAGATAAATAACATTAACATTTTAGTATAGTTTTTGAGAAATCCCTCTTATCAATTATACATGTGTATTTTTAAAGAAAATTGCTTCCAACTTATAATTTTAAACAAAATATATCATGAATCTTGTTCCATGTCAGATATTATTTTACAATTTTAATTGTAGGGTTTTAATGTACTGTGTAAAGCAGCTTTGGAAATCAACCCTGAATATTCACTGGAAAGGCTGATGCTGAAGCTGAAACTCCAATACTTTGGCCACCTGATGTGAATAGCTGACTCATTGGAAAAGACCCTGATGCTGGGACAGATCGAATGCGGGAGGAGAAGGGGACGACAGAGGATGAAATGGTTGGATGGCATCACTGACTCAATGGACATGAATTCGAGTAAACTCCAAGAGATAATGAAGTACAGGGCAGCCTGGCATGCTGGAGCTCATGGGTCACAAAGAGTCAGACATGACTTAGTGACTGAACAACAAATAAAAAAGGAGCTTTAACGATCCATTTAACTTTATTTAAACTTTTGAACACAACTTATTGTCTTTGAAGTTAATCCATAAGATGATGTTACAGAGAAATGATAATAAATGAAGCAGTTATATTTTAATAAATACTGCTGTTTCTATTTATTCATCAACATATTATAGTGGTTGATTTAACAAATATTAAAAAGATCAAACCTTACAAGTACTTAGGAAATTTACTTTTCATTATACTGCATAATCCTCTTTTGATATAATGTGGTAAAGAGCTTAGAGAAATAAAACAAGTTTTTAAGTGGAAAATAGCATGGTTAGTTCAAAAAAACACAAAAGGGAAAAAAAAATCACCGTTTTTATTTACTGCATCCATAAGCTGAATCTGATATCCTCCCTAAAGTATATACATCTGCTTTAAATAGATTTTCTTGATTATAACACCATCTGATATCCTGAGAAACTCAAAACAACTCTCCCATTCAAAGCTATCACACTTTTCATCCAAGAATCTCAGAGTCCAATGAAAGCACTCTCTAGCTTTTTCCCATGGGTTCTTCTAATCCTGCTGAGCAAGTCAGGAGAACTGTCAGCAGTTATGACATCCCTCCACTCTCTGCAGGTTTGGGAGTCACAGGCTCGCCTGGTTTACCGGTTCTGGCTATCCCTGCAGTGTCCTCTTCAGCAGTTCCCTTGGACGCTAACTGCATGGGCAGACTCAGACTCACTTGTCTCTGGATTCTCTCTCTCTGCTTCTCTTTCTGTTTGTTTCCTCTCTGTCCAAGCATCTCTTCTCCGTTTTATTTGAGTCACCAGGGAAACGGTCTTATTTAGTCTTTCTAACCATTTACCATTAAGTTCAACTTCCTTTAGACCCACGTAACACTCAAACTAGACGCCCTTACCAAAACTCAACTTCACTCATGATCTAAGTCCACACTTCTTTATTATGTATCTTTATAAAAACACAAAATGGAAAGAATGCCTGCATCGTCTCCTTTTGTTTTATAACTAAGTTTACTATTCACATTATACCTGCTGCCACGAACTCTAATGAATGCTTTACATATTCTTTGGCCTGAATACATGCATGACTTTGAACTCTTTCCCTAACTTCAAATGGATAGAATTCAGAGATTAAATCTAGTTTATATTTTGGCATACATAAACTAAAGGACAGAAAAAAACCCTATGTTTAAAAAATAAATTTTTGTTTCCTTGTCACTGTTATTTCACCCTTCGTAACTACAATTATGCAAGACTTGCGTTCAGTCACTCAGTCATGTCCGATTCTTTGTGGCCCTGTGGACTGTAGCATTGTAGCCCGCCAGGCTCCTCTGACCATGAAATTTTCCAGGCAAGAATATTGCAGTAGGGCGCCATTTCCTACCCCAGGGGATCTTCCTAACCTAGTGATCAAACTGTGTCTCCTGCATTGACAAGTGGATTCTTTACCACTAGTACCATCTGGGAGGCCCACAATTATGAAAACTTCATTTCACTGTGATTCTGAATTCTTGCAATACCAATTATTTTCATAGGAAAATATATTATCATCTAGTCTAATTAGGCAAATATCAAATAAAATTTTCTATTTTCCACAAAGTGGAAACAAAAGGCCATAGGTTTTTCAATGCCTATCTTTTGATCATCTGTCTTTATTCCTTCTGACCACCAGAGTTCTCTGCAAGGGCACATGGGCTTGGAGGCTCTCTAACTGTGGGTTTGATATAAGGTAAGATCAGTGCAAGACGGACACAGAAAAGCTGAGACAGATTTGCAGCACAGAGATGGGAGTCAGTTCCTTCTCATAGATCACATCACACTCAGGCCTTGGCCACTTGATCATAGTATAATTTATCTTGATCACTCATCATATAACTCAGAGGCTGATGCAGGGGTCTGGAATTTGGGCTCTGGAATCTAACTGGGCTGGATGGACTTACCTACCCTCAGCAGCTTCGCCAACTTGTCAACATCATCGAATCTCTCTGGGCTTTAGTTTCCATTCTGCTCTACAGAGGGAGAATATACATATTCAGTTCAGTTGCTCAGTCATGACTGACTGTCTGACCCCATGGACTGCAGCACGCCAGGGCTCCCTGTCCATGACCAACTCCCAAAGCTTGCTCAAACTCGTATCCACTGAGTTGGTGATGCCATCCGGCCATCTCATCCTCTGTCCCCCCTTCTCCTCCCACCTTCAATCTTTCCCAGCATCAGGGTCTTTGCAAATGAGTAAGCTCTTCGCATCAGGTGGCCAAAGAATTGGAGTTTCAACTTCAACATCAGTCCTTCCGATGAACACCCAGGACCGATCTCCTTTAGGATGGACTGGTTCGATCTCCTTGCAGTCCAAGGGACTCTCAAGACTCTTCTCCAACACCACAGTTCAAAAGCATCGATTCTTCGGTGCTCAGCTTTCTTTATAGTCCAACTCTCATTCATATTACTCATTTCTTAAAATTGTTCTAAGAAGTAAAAACATAAATCTGTGGAATATTACCACCAAGAAAAGCACTCACTGAGTATCAGTATTATTTGCCAGTTCCAAGCAGAGAATATTTCTCTTGGGCATCTGAGTATGTAAACACCAAGTATTAGAATGTGGGTGGTTTTTGTTTTGTTTTTAACTTCCTTGTCTCAGCTGCCTCTACAGTGATCCAAATGCCATCATTTTCCTCTTTTTTTTTTTTCTGTTGTAAAATTGAAACTTTGTCAAAACTCATAATACTATTCAACAGTATTTTGCTAACTGCTCATCTTGCTCAATTTGAATCTGTGTTTCCAAACGTCGGCAAACTGTATGCCTTTCCCCCAACCCTGGTAAGTCTACTTTACTGTCAGTATGGTCATACACAACATTATAAATTAAATTTATTTCATCTTTTCCTGTTGTGGTATAGGTAGGCCTTATTTAGAGGTATGGTTCCCAACTCTCACTGTGTATCAGAATCATCTGGAGAGATTATAAGAATACCTCTCCCTGACCAATTAGAGGGGGCGAGTCTGGAAGTTGTTACTTGTTTTTATCTCCACAGTTAATCCAAACGTGCTGCCAGAGTTGAGAACTGCTGATGAAGGGACAATTGAAAAGACTGCTTTTCTTTCCAAGGCGTAATCAAGAAACTTCAGCCATGGTTAATTATTCAACAGCTTTGAGTTTACTGAGATAGACCTTGGGATACCGAAGACTCAGAACAGTCTGAATGACTTTAAAACAAATCAATCCAAAAGAAAACCTCTTTAGCTCTTTCTTGAGAAAATTCTCCAGTTATTAGAAATTTTAAAAGATTAATGCAATGCTCTATGTTTATTTCATCTCTATGACAAGTAAAGCAGAAATAATAAGACAACCTTTCAGTGCAACACCAAAACTCCTAGGTCATCCCTCCCTCATGCTGTTTACTGCACTTGGAGCAGGCTCCAGCTGTATCTGTTGCAACTGCACTGTGCCTGGTGTGTGCCTGAGGTACAAGCGCATATCATAAATAATGGAAAAAGGACAAATTGACTTTATAGATAACATAATTACAGACTTTAGGATCAATTAAAGCAGTAAAGATGTTGAATTTACCTGATGTTCCCATTAATTTGGTATGTGGTCCCAAACAACTAAATGCCACTATACAAAAAGATTCAATTTACCATATGTTGCGATTCTAATGTAATTGCCATTGATCACTAAGTCACATTCTCTTTGTTGGATGATTAACAAGTGAAGTAACACTCTATTATTATCCATGTGCCACCAGTTATGTACAGTATAAGGTGAAAAGCAATGTTTATATATTGCTAAATAAAAACATCTCAGAAACGATTTATTCTGTTAATGGTGACTGCAAAATATATTTTAAAATTGACCCATTTATCTATTAATTTGTTTTCCTCACTAAGAATTCTTCATTCTTATTATTCCTATTTCTTTAATAGAAAATAAAGGGATATGTCTTCAAACTTTAAGCATCCATTCTTAGTACAGGTTTAAAAGATATTAGACACCTCCAAAAAAAATTATGTCACATTAATAACATAATGAAACAACCCATCTTCAAATAAATGGTCCTCTACTCTTTCAAATATACAGAAACTGGTCATGTGCAGCTAAGCCAGTTTAATGGACCTGCAGCAATATTTCAAAGACATCCCCCAGCCCCCATGTTTCTATAAAGCAGAAAGCCTATATAAACCCTAGGGTCAGTTAGTACATTTTAACAAACCTTAAAACTGAAACTCAAGAAGCGCTAACACTCTGTGTACTCTTCCCCAGGTCTTCCTGCCAGGCTGCTGCCATATGTACGAAGCCAGTTAGGAAGACTGCCCATCATCTGCAGCTGAAGAACGGGAAGCTTGCCACAGTGTGTGCACGTGACCAGGGACGCCTTTGAGCGAGTACACTCTATGTGCTCAGCTGAGACTTCTGCAGCTTTCTGTTATTAGAGGCAAAGGAGTGCAAAGAGGCCTGCATCTGGCCAGCTGGCTTCCCCGAATCACCCTGTGAAGGCAACATCAGCCAGAAAAAAGAACCCCTGACTTACCCTCTGTTCTGTAGCATTAAAAAGAGCCAGACTTGGATTTTGAAAAGCAAAGAAGGAAAGAATTCTAGGAGGCTATTCAGCCAGTATCCAGCAGGCTGGGGTCAGTGAATCCCATCATCTGTACCTGGCTTTACCAGTACTGAAACTCAGTTTAGTCATTTTCTCCAAGGAATATTCAGCGTCTCAGTTCTTTTATGACATGTATGTCCTCAGTTTTGGAACTCCTGCACTGTGATGATTCCAGTCTAGGCACACGTGTGTGTGTGTGTGTGTGTGTGTGTGTGTGTGTGTGTGTGTGTGTGTCACTTAGTTCTGCCTGACTCTGTGGCCCATGAACTGTAGCCCACCAGCCTCCTCTGTCCACGGGATTCTTCAGGCAAGAAGAGTAGAGTGGGATTGCTACAGGCACTTGTATTCTGACCTAAATAAAGGCAACACTTCCATCACTGCAGCGAGTGCCCTGGTTCCATGCATGTCCCCTTTCCATCTATTTTATGCACCACAGTGAGATTCAGAAATCTGCATTCCAAACAAAATCATGTCATTTGACTGCTTAAAGATTTATGGCCACCGATTTGCCTTTAGTTAAAACCCAAAGGTAGTATTAAAGTTTACAGGGCTCTCATAACATCTTACTTCTTCCCTCTTACCCTGTTTGATTGAGAGATGCAACCTTGTCCTCCTTCTCCACTCACACCATGCCCCTCTGTGGACTCTCATGAGAGTTGCACTTTCCCTTGTCCTGCTCTCTTCCATATCTGTTACTCCTAGTCATCGTTCTCATCTTCTCACCTGGGACTACATACAGGAAGCTATTTTTCATGATTCATGTGGTTCTCCTTGCTTCTCCTGTGCAGGGCTACTGCTCCATGCAATACCTGTTGGAAGGTACATTCCCACCCTAATGCAATAATAAGTCAGCATATTTGCCTTTATCGATAATTATAAGCACTTAGAGGACTGATGTTGCAGCTGAAGCTCTGATACTTTGGCCACTTGTTGCAAAGAGCCAACTCATTGTAAAAGACTCCAATACTGGGAAAGACTGAAAGCAAAAGGAGAAGGGGGTGGTGGAGGATGAGATGTTAGCATCATCAACTCAACGGACATGAATCTGAGCAAACTCCAGGAGGGAGTCAAAGACAGGGGAGCCTTGTGTGCAGCAGTCCATGGAGTTGCTAAGAATCAGACACAACTTAGCCACTGAACAACAGAGGACTGTGTTTCTCAGTAGAACATCCCCATGACCGATTACAGTACATAAGTACATAGTGAGTATTCAATAGATATTTGTTGAAAACACAAAAGAATGAGCGACATGTATTTGGTAAGTCAGAATGTATCAATGGATCTTAAGTTCTATTATTTTTTAAATTAATACCATTTTATGAAATTGCAGCTCAAATTCTGTTCTTTAAAGAATCTGTATATAGTCTCAGGACAGATATTTCTATAATCAGTAAGATATTTTTGTTCTAATGAATTGTTAAATATAAAATATATTTTACCAAAAGAAGTATCATATTGAATATGATCTGCACTTTAATGCATACTTTTATTTTAAGCTAGTATAGAAAAATAACATAATTACTGGAGGAAACACAAGCTGGAATCAAGACTGCTGGGAGAAATATCAGTAACCTCAGATACGCAGATGACACTACCCTTATGGCAGAAAGTGAAGAAGAGCTAAAAAGCCTCTTGATGAAAGTGAAAGAGGAGAGCAAAAAAGTTGGCTTAAAGCTCAACATTCAGAAAATGAAGATCATGGCGTCCGGTCCCATCACTTCATGGCAAATAGACGGGGAAACAGTGGAAACAGTGTCGAACTTTATTTTGGGGGTCTCCAAAATCACTGCAGATGGTGACTGCAGCCATGAAATTAAAAGACGCTTACTCCTTGGAAGAAAAGTTATGACCAACCTAGAGAGTATATTCAAAAGCAGAGATACTACTTTGCCAACAAAGGTCCATCTAGTCAAGGCTATAGTTTTTCCAGTAGTCATGTATGGATGTGAGAGTTGGACTGTGAAGAAGGCTGAGCGCCAAAGAATTGATGCTTTTGAACTGTGGTGTTGGGGAAGACTCTTGAGAGTCCTTTGGACTGCAAGGAGATCCAACCAGTCCATTCTGAAGGAGATCAACCCTGGGATTTCTTTGGAAGGAATGATGCTAAAGCTGAAACTTCAGTACTTTGGCCACCTCATGAGAAGAGCTGACTCACTGGAAAAGACTCTGATACTGGGAGGGATTGCGGGCAGGAGGAGAAGGGGACAACCAAGGATGAGATGGCTGGACGCATCACGGATTCGATGGACGCGAGTCTAAGTGAACTCCGAGAGATGGTGATGAACAGGGAGGCCTGGTGTGCTGCGATTCATGGGGTCACAGAGTCAAACACGACTGAGCAACTGAACTGAACTGAACTGAATGGGTACATGATATACTAACATGTGGATATTACAAACACTATTTTTATGTTATTAAAATTTTAGTCATTTATAATTTTGAACTATTAAAAAGTGTCTGGATATTTATTTCTTGCTTTATTAAGCAATAACTTAAAGGTAATCTTAGCTTTTCTAGACAATGACATCATGTTTAACTTCAATTACTTTACAAGACTGTGCTGTATTATGCTTTTAGTCAATAATTTTTAGCTTCAAAATGTTTTTCTCACACTTTTGGGTCAAAAATTTGTTCAAGTCTCTACTGTGATTTTTTTTATAGTTTCTTTGACTCCACACATAATATAAATGAGATCACTTCATGTTTTCCTGTGTACCTGTCTACAATTTTTAATTCATTGCTTCTAAATCACTGAAAGTTTAGAAGCCAGAACAGTAGACTTGCTAGAAATACATGGAAACATAAATTAATTAGCTGATTGAAGTACTAGTATGACCCTCAAGCTTTTACTCAATACTTTGCACATATAAATACAGATATACACATATACATACATTACAAGGATTCTCAAGGCATTTGCATCAATTTTGTACACTTTGAAGCATTGCATTTGAGTTGAGGTCTATGACCTCCATTTAAATGTGCATTCATTATAATGCATGTTTAGAACTGCTGTATAGGCTACTATAAATAGCTATCCAGTAAATAAATAAATAGCTATTTCAAGAGAATTGAGTAATTTCCCAAAGGTAAAGTTCTTGTTTTTGAAATGGTATGGATTGCTTCATGACTGCTGCTATCTAGTCCTCAAAACACATTTGACATTAAGTAAAATCTGAAAGTTATTAAAAAGCTAAATTGTGTTAGATCAGCTGAACTGTTTTAAGTCATTTAATGAATCAACATGTCAGTATAGAACCCTATGCTCCTGCTCAGTCGTGTCCAACTCTATGACCCTGCGAACTGTAGCCCGCCAGGCTCCTCTATTCATGGGATTTCCAAGCAAGAATACTGGAGTGGGTTGCCATGTCCTACTCCAGGGAACCTTCTCAATCCAGGGATTGAACCAGCATTTCCTGCGTAGATTCTTCACCGCCTGGGTGTGTGTGTGTGTGTGTGTGTGTGTGTGTGTGTGTGTGTGTTAGGCACTCAGTCGTATCCAACTCTTTGCCAACCCACAGACAGCTCTCCAGGTTCCGCTGTCCATGATATTCTCCAGGCAAGAATACTGGAGTGGGTTGCCACGCCCTTCTTCTGGGGCTCTTCCTGACCCAGGGATCGAACCCAGGTCTCCTACATTGCAGGGGATCCTTTACCTTCTGAGCCACCATAGAACTCTGTACTTCTTAGCAAATCAGGTATGAAATTTGCATGTATTTTTAATAGCTTACATCCCTGGGCTTAGCTAATGACTAAAGAAAGAAACTTCAGGTGAGTTGTGAGTACTGTCAAAGTGTTAGTCACTCAATTGCACCCAACTTTTTGTGATCCCAGGGACTGTAGCCCACCAGGCTCCTCTGTCCATGGGATTCTCCAGGCAAAAGGCTGGAGTGAGTTAGCCATGAGCTTCTCCAGGGGATCTTCCTGACCCAGGCATTGAACCCAGTTCGCCTGCATTGCAGGCAGATTTTTTACCCTCTGAGCCACCAGGGAAGCCCTCACATGAATTATACTTATGAAAATTCTTAAGTAATCATAGTTCACAATAGCTACAGTGGTCTTATACCTGCCCAGCTAAGCTACAAGCAAATGAAGGAAATACTTCAATGGATGGGTAAATTGTGCCTCTTTAATAAACGTCCCCTGCAAGGTGTCATACAGCCTACGAAAGTACTAAACTTTGTTTTCATAAAGATCTGAAATGAGAAACATCACTACATTGTCCTTAACTTCTATTATCACACAAATGTTTGCATTTAATCTTAGTGTAGGACACAGGAGATGAATGGTATACTATCAGAGGCTCTGTGTGCCTTTGCTGCCCCCTTAAGACAAATAAACATAAATAAAAATCTAGAGAGAACCAAACTTTTCCTGAATTAGTAGGAATTTGTTCTTATAACCCTTAAGTGGAGACACACACACACATGCCCCCACACAGAACAACCAGAATGGAGAGACTGATTGGTTAAAGATTATTAGACAATGTTTCATTTGACTCTGCTCCATAATCAATGAAAATATTAATTTTCTTTAATGGTCTGAGAAAATCATGTATATTTTAAATTTTATAAAGTCTGAGATTGAGCACCTATGTTTGTCAGTACATTTTTATGATTTTTCTTGAAGTAGGTCATTGAGGAAAAGAAACACTTTTTCATTTTTTATGTCTTAATTATAAAACCGAACTCAAGACCTTAGTTTTTAAGCCTTAGCCATCTAAATATATATGGCTTATAGGTGGTTTTATAAGTATTACATATGGAAAGGAAACATCATTTTTAAGATGATGCATGAAGTAATAAATGCTAGGTTAAAAACATAATAATGTAAACTCAGAAATTTTGAAAGGGGATAGATTACAATGTGATGTTTGCTATTGGTTTTACTTCTAATAAAACAGACAGAATAAACCTGAATACAATTTATCCTTTAAACTAGTTTTTTCTGTAGCATGTGTTATTTTTGAATGAGAAATATTTGTTTTATTTAAAAGAAATCAACACATTTTAGTCAGTAAATAAGCACTGAGTAAAGCATTGTGCTCAGCACTGAGTTGCTATAATCCATCCTTGCATTTATCAGAAGCATGAAGCAGTTTTGAAGAGAGGCAATCTACAAACACTCATAAGAGATACTGAAATTTTCCAAACTCTGCAATATATTATTATGCTGGTTAAAAACCAGAAACCACTTTAATCTCATCCTTCCCTTTACGATTTTAACACACTGATTTAATGTGAGTATTCAATGACCCACCAATATTCCTTTTTAAATATTTTTCTGATTCACATATATAAATTCAATGTTAATCAATTTAATACTTATTAGAAATCTATAACCGTATGTTGAAGACTAAATGTTTTATAAATTCTTGCTTTATTTTTTATTGCAATTGCAAGATTTAAGCATAAAGACTATTGCAACTCAAGTCTGCAAAAAAAAAAATCTGTCATTTCTGCTGTTATCTACATAACTCTATCACAAATAAATCATGATTCATATTTTTACTGAAGCAGAAATATCTTTAAAATGATTTCTTTGTAATTCCATACTGAAAACCAATATAGTGGCTTACAAGAAAAGCGTGCATGTGTATGTCTGTGTCTGTCTGTGTATGCATCTTGAGGAGTTAGTATACTGAGCAGGGCTGGAAAAAAGTCGTGTGGAAGTCCTCAGGGTGGAACATGTCATCATGAAGGAAGACCCTGTCATTCATCAGAGGAAGTGGAGGTGAAAGGTGTTAGGAGACCAGAGCAAGCCGGATTCGTATTGGTGACAGGGGCAGATGGTGGAAGTAAGCCCCACTTGCATTACATTTGTCCTAAGTCTTCTGACTCCAGTTCAATCCCTGTGTTGAAACCACTGTCTCCTTACTGCTGCCATTGCCGCTGTTATCATGTGCAGAAGATTAAAAACGCTGTCAGAGCTGGGCATGTCCAATAACCACAGGCAGCCTCTGACTGCAAGCAAAAAGCTGTATCAATTCCCCTTTGCATCTGCATCAGCTATCAGAGAGCAATCAGCCGCATCAGCAGGAAGCCTGGCCTCCCTGTGAACAGACTGGCCAGTTCAAGCAGGACGCTTCCCAGGATGTCTTGCCAGGCTAAGATGTTCAGGAGAGCCAGGAGGCTTTCTAGCTCTGTTCCTAAGCTGAGCATCCTCAAAATGATCTGTTAGTCCTTTCAATGGATGCCTTTGCCTTCTACAAACAAAACCTAACGATACAATCGTGAAATCAATCTATTCTCATGTAAAAAATATTTTGACCCGTAACAATTCTCATGACTATTAAAATCTTTTTTTCAGCTTTGTGGAATGTGAAGAGCATGGGAAGAGTATTATCTTTTATCTCATTATACCAATCTGATGTATAATAAAAGAAAGTCATCAGTGTTCTCCTATCATGAAGGTAACATAGCACAGAAACTTCTCCTAACGGAAACGCAAAAGGCATTGTAAAAGTCTGAACTGACAGCCTCCAGAGTAGAAACGTCTTCCCTTCTTGACCGTGGGTCTGGTGAGATGTTATGTTGTGGGAATCAATGGCCCTAAAACTTTTAGTGGAATTTTATAAGACAGAGTTTTGTTTTTCTCTCTCATGTTGCATTTCTCATTGATCAGCTGCATGTTCTCTACTCTGGAATCAAGAGCTTTAAGATTATCTTATCATTGTAAAATAAACAAACAAAAAAATGATCAAAGGAATTGAAAACTCGTAAACACCCTGTTCAGAAGTAGCAAATATCCCTTCTATATTGCATATTTCACTGGCCTAAATAAGTCACATGGACAAAACTGCTATCACTGGTGTGGCCAAGCATTATCCTTGCAGGGAAAGACAGTATGCATGGTAGCAAGGCCAAACTTGACATCAGCAGGGACGGGAATGAAACTCTTTCACAGGAAGGACAGAAATATTTGAGGGAAATAATACAGTCTTCCAAAATCTTGAAGGTGCCAAGCTATCTAGGAAGTAAATCCTGATTAGTACACAGCAGGATAACAGCTTAGACATGAAGACAGGCTTCAGTTCAGTCGCTCAGTCGTGTCCGACTCTTTGTGACCCCATGGAGGGCAGCACGTCAGGCCTCCCTGTCCATCACCAACACCCAGAGTCAAACTCATGTCCATTGAGTCAGTGATGCCATCCAACCATCTCATTCTCTGTCATCCCCTCTCCTCCCACCTTCAATCCTTCCCAGCATCAGGATCTTTTCAAATGAGTCAGTTCTTTGTATCAGGTGGTCAAAGCATTGGCGTTTCAGCTTCAGCATCAGTCCTCCCAATGAATATTCAGGATTATTAGGATTGACTGGTTGGATTTCCTTGCAATCAAAGGGACTCTCAAGAATCTTCTCCAACACCACAGTTCAAAAGCATCAGTTCTTAGGCACTCAGCTCTCTTTATAGTCCAAATCTCACATCCATACAAGACTACTGGAAAAACCATAGCTTTGACTAGATGGACCTTTGTTGGAAGACAGGCTTAGATTTGGACAAATCTAGGCAAGAGAACTCTAGAACTCTAAGTTCATGTCACAACTGAAAGCTTGTGATCACAGGAATGAGTGATTTAGAGAGTAAGTTGAATCTGGGTGGCTCTTAAGTATCTAGGGAGCGAGCTTGATATGGTAATTTTTGAAATTCCTCTATTTTACAGATATATCACTCGTGCCTAATTTTTTCTTTGTTGTCTTTAATGAAGTCCTTTGGAAGTTTCAGGTACCTCCTACTAAACAAAGTAGTTTTGAGGTACTACTGGGGCAGATGGTTAAAGGCCTAGCTGTGGTTCCCATATAGTGTGCTTGTTAATGGCAGAGAAAGCAAATGAAATGACCTCAAGGGAAAATAAAATTCAGAGTGACAGGGGTAATGCCTCTTGTTCCTGTCACTTCATCTCTAGAAATACTCATCCAGCATTGTTGCTGCTGCTGCTAAGTCACTTCAGTCGTGTCTGACTCTGTGTGACCCCAGAGATAGTAGCCCACCAGGGGAGATAATGACATAATTTTATTCAAAGCATATTATGAACTATTTGCATTTTTAGAGATGTGTTTATAAATGCAATAAAATGCATTTATATATTGGCTTTACAAATAATTATTAGAAATGATAGGATTCTCATAGCATCTTTCACATCTCATTTCTTTGTATGTAAAACAATGACTGGCAAGGCACAGGGTAGTATAATTTAACTCACCAAAGTTAAAGCAAATTCAAACAGAAAAGCCCGTTTTTGTGATTTTTTCCTTTTTCCAATTAGAAGTAAACTCAGGTTTCTATCACTTCAAGGCTCAAGGTTTCTAGAAAATCTGACAATCATTTTTACCATGGCCAAATATTCTCAAATGTTAAGTGTTCAGAGAGCTCCCTGAACACTGTTCTGTTCCACTTGTAGTGTCTTTCAGGTTTTAATCCTCTTTTGATACAGTAGCTGAACACAATGGAGCTCATGAAAATGAAACCTGGGAAGGTCTGCATGTAACTCACACTGAGGAGTATAATGGAGCTTAACTTTTCACACTGTTCTAATTGTATGTAATCAGTGTTCTTGCTGCTTGGAAAACTTGGAACACCGAATCAAGGCTATTTTGACAGAAAGATGGATACTTCTCAGATATACATATGATAAATGACTGTGTATGAGTTATCAGGAAGGACAACTATGTGACCTTTAGAACAAACATAGAAATTTTATACAGTTATGCATTGATCAAATTAGACTTTTAATGACAGAATATGCAAATTTTGTTAAACGCAATCAATAACAGTTAATAGTACTAACAATAAGAATGTTAAAATGTTAATTTCATCTTTGTATTTTAATGCTTTTGCTTATCACAACCTTGAGGTTGTGATTTTATTAAGAAATAAATATCAAGAAATGACGACAAGTGGTATGATTTAAAATTTCATATTGAGTTTTGAGTCAAAATTTCTTAATATAAACTAAGATATTTCAGAGGAAAATATTATTGTTAAATTCATTTGGAAAAAATACATTAAATGAATAATTTTGAAGTGTCTATTTTTAATGTACACTATACTTTCCAAAATGAAGATACTGTATGCAGTGTTTCTCAAATTCCTCAAAACTTTTCCTCCAACGATCTTTTTCTACAGAACAATCTTTGGTAGACAGTATTCTCAGAAAATACTGTGATAATATACATTTCATATTTGCATCAAAAGGTGGCCCTCCAAAGCCAAGCCTGGCTGCTGGCTGCAGCTCAGCAACTGGATTGATGGAGAGTCTTGAAAAACTCTGCCCAGAGGAGCCAAAGCATGTTGGATTGTTTTCAGAATATCAAGAAATCTAAACTTCAACCAGAAAAGGATGGATCGGATATTAGATTCTATTCTGAGATAAAGAAAGTAGTTTCAAGCTTTGTCTTCCTAACATGCCTGCTCATTTCTCTAAAGCAAATTTGAGCTTTCAGATCCAAACTAAACTTAACCTAGCTTCTTGGTGCTTTTGGATGGAAATTACCAGGCAATACCATCAATGGACAGTCATCTCTCTCTTCCTTATATTACTGCTGCACCCATCTGAGGTCTACCCTTCTTACTAATGTGGATTATCATATGTAAGCTTGTATTAGAAATAGTTCACTGCACTTATATTCCCTGGGTTTACACAGTCTTAGAATATTATTTCCATCACTTAAGAGCTGGTGGTAGATAAATTAATCTAACATCAATTTCCTCATCTGTGAACTAGATAGGGTGATTTCCAATAGAAAAGATGAAATAGATAAAACAAAAACTTACCACAACAGTCCTTCAATAAATTGAGGTTAAAGAACATCTGTAGATATAATAATGCATGCTAAAACACTTAGAAATAATAGGACAAAAAAGAAAGAAAACTTCTTTCAGAAATTTGGCTACCAATTACATACTATTTAGGTGTTAAAAACAGCAAGATATAGTCACCAAAATAAAGCCCAATTTGAAACAGCTTAAGTCAAAAAAAAAATTTTTTTAAGTACTTTATGGCTAATTAAATCAACTACTGTTCAGTTCTGTTCAGTTGCTCAGTCGAGTCTGACTCTGCAACCCCATGAACTGCAGCACGCCAAGCCTCTCTGTCAAACTCATGTCCATTGAGTCAGTGATGCCATCCAACGATCTCATCCTCTGTCGTCCCCTTCTTCTCCCTCCCTCAATCCTTCCCAACAACAGTCTTTTCAAATGAAACAGTTCTTCACATCAGGTGGCCAAAGTACTGCAGTTTCAGCTTCAGCATCAGTCCTTCCAATGAATATTCAAGACTGATTTCCTTTAGGATGGAGTGGTTGGATCTCCTTGCAGTCAAAGGGACTCTCAAGAGTCTCCTCCAAACCAGAGTTCAAAAGCATCAAATCTTAGGTGCTCAGCTTTCTTTATAGTCCAACTCTCACATCCATACATGACTACTGGAAAAACCATAGCTTTGACTGGATGGACCTTTGTTGGCAAAGTAATGTCTCTGCTTTTTAATGTGCTGCTGTTGGTCATAACTTTTCTCCCAAGGAGCAAGCGTCTTTTAATTTCCTGGCTGAAGTCACCATCTGCAGTGATTCTGGAGCCCCCAAAATAAAGTCTGCCACTGTTTCCACTATTTTCCCATCTATTTGCCATGAAAGTGATGGGACCAGATGCTATGATTTTAGTTTTTGAATGTTTTAAGTTTGAGTTTTAAGCCAACTTTTACAGGACAATGTTTAAATGTTTAATATAAGTGACTCTTGAAATTTCCAGAAGAGCACCGACTGATTCATGTAAGCAGGAATCAACCATGAAAAGCCCCCAGCCACTCAAAGGGTTTTATTTCGGGGTAAAGTAAGTCATTACAATTTTTAAACTAGATAGCACTTATATCTATGAAAGACCATGATGACAATGGAATAGAGATCTAATTAAAAGTTGAGTAGAAACAAAGATATAGTTATATGTTAAAAATGTACATAGGTGCTACATCATTGGGGTGGAAACCAAGCCATTAACTTGGGAATGGAAAGAAAAGGGAAAATATCAAGAAATATTCATAACTGTGAGTTGAACTGTAGCATTTGGAAAGTAAGAAATGGCTGTTTCTAGTTTTCTAATATGATCATTTCATTCCCTTGTATTGCAATTAAACAGCACAAAAGTGTCTTGCAAGTAGGAGCTAGGTGGGAGTTTGGAGAATATGCATTATTTACAGGAGAGAACAAGGTCTACTAGTGACCAATTAGACTTCAAAGTTTTTGCGTCTTCTGATTTAATGTTATTTTGTTAGAAGTATTCATGGCATATTTTTACTTTTTAAGTGTGATGATCAAAGGAATGACTTTGATAAGTTAAATTCACAAAATAGCATTAAGCAATTTAATATATTTAATCAAATCTAAGTGACCTTGTCCAAGGTGTCTTTCCTTTCATTGATCTGTTTAATTCTTAGTCATCTGCCTTGAAGTCATGTTTTGGATGTGCACACAAGTACTTTGCTCTTTCCTCTGTGGCAATGGTAACATTAGGACATGAAAGAAGACATTAGACTTGAAAGAACACAGGTAGTAGTTTAAAGCCAATTTTATTTTCAAGTCCCCATTTGGTAGTCATTCTCCCTGACTCTTCCTGAACCACAGCAAAATACCCAGGTGTCGGAGACAGCATCTGTGGAAAATCAGGGGAGAATGAGTGAGGATGTGCTAGGTAGCTCACGGAATGCATCTAGCAGATCTACAGTCAGGGTCATATTAGCAGAATACAACCTAGGGCTTGTCAGAAGCACACGAACTTTTCACTTTTTATTTGCAGGACAAGTAATTCTATTTTTGTTGTTATTTAGTTGCTAAGTCATGTCTGACTCTTTGTGACTCCATGGACTGTATAGCCTGCCAGGCTCCTCTGTCCATGGGATTTCCCAGGCAACAATAGTGGAGTGTGTTTTCATTTCCTTCTCCAGGGGATCTTCCTAACCTGAGTTAGGCAGACAGGCTTTGGCAGGCAGATCCTTTACCACTGAGCCACCAGGGAAGCACCCATTCTATTTTTAGACCATTTAAATATTTAGGTTCTCTTTCACGTCATCCATGAGAGATTATTAACTCAATAGCGAGTCTGGAAAAATAGCTTTTGGACCAAGAAACACTGAAGTGCAACCTCTCTGTGTTTATCATTCCACTGACTATTGGATGAGTGTTTCTATTTCAACATCAAGTAACTTGAAAGTAAGTCTGAGGAGCACCTGATTAGTTGGCTAGTTAGGTGACTGTTGCAAAGTCAGTTTCCATTCATAGTTCAAAGAAGCATGCATGAAAATATAGGGTGCCGTGTGCCATAGCCATTCTTGGTCATAACAACACATTTATTCAAAGGGTTGCATTAGAAGGAAGGGAGATTAAAGAAAGCATATGAGGAAAAAAAAATCAGTAGCTGATCACTGGCAGTACCTCTTGCTTGTACTGAGGATGTTCATAGCAGATATGCTTGGTCTGATCAGCTACCATGGCACTTTGTCAGGTGGTGGGAATTTGATTAAACTGAAGAATTCTGACAGTGGTCCAAAAGACTTAAGAAGCTCTGTTAACGTTTACCTTTGTTCAAAGAATATAAAACATTCAAACTTTTTTTTCAACTCAGCAAATGTCTTATTTTTTTAAGATCCTAGATTCTGCAATGACTGATGATTTCTTGTTTCCTCTATCCATGCAAATTATTTACCCCATACTTGAAGTAGCAAGTTCAATATGATTACATCAGTATGAGTTCTAGATAATATTAATTTTCAGCTGTGAATATGGTTAGACTACCTACAGCTTCACATCCGGAAAATATTGCCTCTTGTCTTCTATAATTAATCTGCTCCACAAGTAGGTGCTCTCAAAGTTCATGATAACAGGATGCTTTCTCAGATTTTATTACCACTTTTAATAGTCATAGCGGAAAAGTGTTTAATATTTTTATGTTTAACTCAATAAACAGTTGGTAAACATGGCTGCATTTCTAGGCAAACTGAATTTGTAATATTTGACATCAAATACAACCCAGATTTAATTGCATAAGACCTTGAATAAAGCTGGTTTTGCAAGCTTGCCCTATTTCAGTGTCATAAATACAAGTACCTGTTTTTTCTTTTTAATTCAAGAAAATTTTTCATGTCATTGTCACTTTGTATTTTTGTGTTTTACTGTTTCAAATTTAATTTCAACCAGACTAATAAAGTGATGTCTATAAACTCGGAAATATGTTTAATGACAGAATACTAAATACTTTTAAATAAAATACATTTGGACAAAATGAGATAATTGCTCACACTTTGGACAATCTTACCTCACAGAGTCAGGCTTTCTCTAAAAATGTGGTTGTTTATAAATAAAATGAAACAAGAAGCTACCCTCTTTGTCAAGGGCTTCCATGATGGCTAAGTGGGTAAAGAGTCCACCTGTAATACAGGAGCTGTAAAATACAGAGGTTCCACTCCTGAGTTGGGAAGATCCCCTGGAGGAGGAAATGGCAACCCACTCCAGTATTCCTGTCTGGAGAGTCCCATGGACAGAGGAGCCTGGTGGGCTACAGTCCAAAGGGCTGCAAATAATTGGACATAACTGAACATGCAGACACCCACCATCACTCTTTGTTTAAAATGCTTAATTATATTACCATCTTTACCATTTTAAGCCATTTACAAGATATCAATCGTTTACTTTCTCACCAGTGTTCTAGTATTTCTGATTGTAGCTGTTTTGCTTTCTGAGACATTTCTGATTATCTGTACAGCCGAACACACAGATACACAAAGAATCAAGAAAAAAAAGGTATTTCTGAGTAAGCAAGAGGTAATTCCTTTATATTTTGCATTCACAGTTTCTTCTTTTTATTACCTTTAAAACCTTAGACAGATTTTGTTTGTTTTAGGGCTTACTGATTTATTATTCACATCTGAATTGAGATAATTGATATTGATCTCTATGTCTTGTAGATTATCACTGTCTAGGGAGGAAGTTATTCTAATGGTGGTATATCTGGAATAAGTAGCATTCTTGAAAGGGAAAAAAAAAGTCAATATCTAAACCTGAGGAAGAAGGTTTGATCTTGTGAGTCTTAAAATGGTTAAACTGGGGAGAGCATCAACACTGTAGTAATAGTGTATGAAGCTTTCTTTCCTAAGAGCTAAAGGTACTCTGGATATGAGAGACACTGCAAAGAGAGAAAAAATACATAAGTAAAGAAAAAGTCATTTCAGCAGGTGAGTCCTTGACATGGAAAAGAGCTAATCTGAAGTGGCTGGAGACGGAGTAGGCCTTCAGAATCACTTTTAATGAACAAAGTGGCAAAGGGACTTTACCCTTTAGGCATATGAATGAGAATCCTTTTGTCAACAGTTCTTGTACATCTCTTTGCTTCAAAACACGCCTCTTTTTCTTTTTTTTTTTTTTTCCCTTCAGAACATATTTCTAGATCCTGAATAAACATTTGTTCTCTATGTTTTTTCTCCCTCTGCATACAATGATAAAACTGTTCACTCTTTAAAATAAAACATAGTCAAATGGTAAGTAACATTTCTACTTTTATATCTGGACACAAAAATTAAATAGATAAATACACAAATAAAAGGGTTAGCTATGCAATGCCAGGATATGCCTCCTAATTCTCTGTGAATATAAATATCATGTCATAGCCCACAGTAATTGCTGCCAAGACACCACTGATAGCCTACAATTCAGATAATTACAGCATGATGTTATGCAAGGGGGTTTAAACATGTGACTCTCAGTCTCTCTAACTAAATCTCCTCCAAGAGCATTTCTTACCCACTAGAGTCTGACATGTCTCATGCACTTTGAAAGCTTCCACTCTATTCCAGAAGCCTTATGCATCTGAAGATTTACACAAGAAGCTAACTTAGAAAGTCACTGCATTTACATTAAAAAGAGGTGATAGATTTCATCCAAACCCACACCCACATTTCACAAACAGGTCAGTTAGGCCAGGAAGATGGTCTAATGGTCAAACAGTGTTACAAAAATGCCAGGAGCTACATTTTAATATTATAAATTAATATACATCATAGGTATATCACAGATATATTATCATAATTTTTCTGGTTTTATTTACCCTGGCTTTACAGTAGAACAAGAAAATAATGTAATGAAATGATACTGTTATTTATATGCACATTAAAATCACTGAAATATACACTGGCCTAAGAAATGATATAGAAAGACTAACATGAGCATTACAAAATTTACCTTAAATCTATAGGTAATTGAAAAAGTAGGAAATACCAAACTAGCAATACAAATATCAGGCTTCCTATTATAATACACTATCCAAACAAGTATACTGTCACTATAAACTATCTTAACTTCCATAACTAAATTCAATATTTTCCCCAAATATGTTTAACATGAACGTACACTCTGAATACCAATTTTATTTTCATTTCTATTATAGTATATTCTCAAAATGACAAACCCTAAGTTGTCCCTGTATTTAACAGGTTCACAAATCAAATCAATTGAGCTAACTGCAATTCACATGAAGGTGCAGAATTCACATGAAACTGTACAAAACTAATAAAGATCCTATGTGTCCTTCATTGCTGTTGTTAGTCACTGAGTTGTACCTGACTCTTTGTGGCCCTAGGGACTACAGCCCACTAGCTCCACTCTCCATGGGATTTCCCAGGCAGAAATACTGGAGTGGGTTGCCATTTCCTTCTCCAAGGGATCTTCCCCATCCAAGGCTGAACCTGAGTATCCAGAATTGGCAGGCAGATTCTCTGCTGCTGAATCTCCTGGGAAGCCCTATGTATACTTTGCTCAGTTCCAACAATGTCAGTGTCTTACAAAATACATACATTCTTAGAATTTGGATTTTTACATTACAGTCAAGACACAGAATTTCCATCACTACCAAGATTTTTTTCTATTGTCCTTTTACAGCCACACCGATATACTTTCTACCTTGTCTCTACTCTCTGGAAAGCACTAATCTGTTCTTCATTTCTATAATTTTAACATCAATTTTTACAAACTTCCGAAGGGTAGAAATATTTGAAAGAAAAGCTAAGCTTCTAAAGCAGCAATAGTATTTTATATCATTGTTCTCTCAGTATATGGAATTCATTTTCTCCTAAATTTTATTGTTAAGTTAGTCTTTAGATTATCTATCACTATAGATTTATCAATTGATATTCCTTATTTAATAAAACTTCCCTACTGTTTACATTTTGGAAAAGGTCAGTTTTCACTCCAATCCCCAAGAAAGGCAATGATGAAGAATGTTCAAACTACCATATGACTGGGCTCACTTCACATCCTAGCATCATAACGCTCAAAATAGGCTTCAACAGTATGTGAGCCAATAAATTCTAGATGTACAAACTGGGTTTAGAAAAGGAGAAGAACCGGAGATCAAACTACCAACAACTGTTGGATCATAAAACGAGTAAGGAAATTTCTTTTTAAAGTCTACTTTTGCTTTATTGACTATGCTAACGCTTTTGACTGTGTGGATTACAACAAACTATGGAAAATTCTTAAAGAGATGTAAATAACAGACCACCTGACCTGTTTCCTGAGAAACCTGTATTCAGGTCAAGAACCAACAATCAGTACCTAACATGGAAGGGCAGACTGGTTCCAAATAGGGAAGAGACCACATCAAGGCTGTATATTTTCACCCTGTTAACTTATATGCCAAGTACATCATGAGAAACGCTGGGCTGGATGAAGCACAAACTGGAATCATGAATGAGGGGAGAAATATAAACAACTTCAGATGACACCACCCTTATGGCAGAAAGTGAAGGGGAACTAATGAGCCTGTTGATGAAAGAGGAGAGTGAAAAAGCTGGCTTAAAATTCAACATTCAGAAAATTAAGGTCGTGGCATCTGGCCCCATCACTTCCTGGCAAATTGATGGGGAAACAATGGAAACAGCGGCATATTTTATTTTCTTGTGCTCCAAAATCACTGAGGACAGCAACTGCAGTCACAAAATTAAAAGATTCCTGCTCTTTGGGAAAACAAAAAAAAACTATGACAAACTTAGCATATTAAAAAGCAGAGACATCACTTTGCCAACAAAGATCCATATAGTCAAAGTATAGTTTTTCCAGCAGTCATGCACAGATGTAAGAGCTGGATCATACAAGGATGAATGCTGAAGAGTTGATGCTGTCAAATTGTGGTGCAGAGAATACTCCTGAGAGTCCCCTGGGCAGCAAGAGAATCAAAGTGGTTAATCCCAAAGGAAATCAACCCAGAATAATCATTGGAAGGACTGATGAGGAAGCTGAAGCTCCAATACTTTGGCCACCTGTTGTGAAGAGCCTACTCACTGGAAAAGACCCTAATGCTGGGAAAGATTGAAGGCAGGAAGACAAGCCACGGCAGAGGATCTCATTGGATGGCATCAGAGGATCTGATTGGATGGCCTCACCAACTCAATGAACATGAATTTGAGAAAATGCTGGGAGATAGTTAAGGACAGAGAATCCTGGCATGCTGCAGCTCATGGCATCACAAGGCATTGGACATGACTTAGAGACGACAACAACAATGAGAATTTAAGTGAAAATATTAAGTAAAAAAGCCTTAAATTGGAATTTAGGTACTGGATCACATTACTTCTCAGTGATATGCCCTTGGAAGACAGAATTTTGGTGTCATGTTTTTATATTGTAAAGTAGAATAAAGTAAAAATAAAATTTTAAAAAAAAGAGAAAAAGAAAACCTAAAAAATAAAAAAATAAAAATTTCAGAGATTGCAATCATCCTTAAAACCTACAACATGTATGATTCCAATTATAATAAATAAAATGATTTTCACAAAGAGGACTTGACTCTTTTCTTCAAAGGCAGTTTTCTCTCTTTCTTTTTTTTTAATATAAAGTAGCAAAACCACAACCATGGCAAAAAATAAATGTGTTTTAAATGCATCAGATTTGGTTCATGCCAACTGGAATTTAAACAGACATGGTACATATGGCCAATTATTGTCATAGCCACGTATGATAAATTTTCTTATGCAAAGATCTCTACATTTTAATGTAAGAAATCATGAATTTTAGAGCTTAAATATTATGATATGTATTATTTATACTTGTGTCTTGGTATAACCCCTTCTTTCATACCTCCTTATTCTTGTCCATATGGATCTCAGGGGATAAAGACACTTGTAAGGAAAAAATATAAAGGAGCTATTTAACTAAAAATTATATAACATAATTATTCATTAATTCATTCAAAATAGTATATACACCATGTACTTCTCTACATGTTGGTGATGTAGCAGTGAACAAAAAGAAGAAATCTTTCTCTCTTGGAACTGACATTCATGACATCATAAAACAGTCATTTTTTGATAGCTACATGAAGGAAAAGCAAAACCAAGGAAGACAAGGCACAAATTTTTCAATTCTATAGGGACACAAAAGTTTCAATATTTTGCTAGACACCAGGAAGCACAAGTCCTTTGCTCTTGTTGTTGGACACAGTGATTTGTTGCAAGTTTTATTACACTTATTGAAAACATGGAGAATGCCAGGCAAAAGTTCTTCATGAATTTATCAATAAACTAACAGAAGAGGTGTCTAACAGAGAATTTTCACCACAGAACAGAACCGCGATGACTTTTTGTTTCGTAAACCCAGCAGTGCCCATGAATCAGTGGTAACAAACTGTGAAGATCAAGCAGAAGTTTCATGAAGTCGGATACTATTGGATAACTGATACATTTTTGAAACACATACTAAAGACTGTTTTGGAGCTTCCCAAAACTACCCAGAAGCGCTTGTGGTATTGCACCATGACTGGAAACCACTGCACATTATCTTGGGTCACAACTGACTAGCTAAAGCTACCATGAATAAATTCTGTGCTTGCAAACACCCTTTGTGCACTCAGCTTTCTGCCGCTGGGCCATGGAACTTGTGAAAGCTTGTCCAGCTCTCCCTAGAATTTTGAAAGTGTTAATACCCCCAGTGTACAAGTCTCTCAGCTTTCAGAGGAACCATTCCGAAGGTCAGTACACATGGCTCCTAAGAGGTTCCTGTTCATAACAGATTCCTAGTCTCCTAGAGGAGTAATAAGTCAATCATGTATCCAATTCCCTATGTATTCTTTGATCACTACCTAGCTCTCCATGTTCCTTCATGTAAACTTTCTGAGATTATACTTTAAAAATGATATAGGCTCCAGAGAACCTAAATGAGGGTTGGAATTCCTCATTAGGGGTAAAGAAAGAGTCAGTAACATACTAGTTACACATATAAGGATGTCCTTGGTTCATGAGTGTCCAACTTTCAAACCATAACAAATGAGGAAGCCAAATAAGTAATAAAGCTAATACTCTGCCTCTTACCAATTTTGAATGAAGAAAAGAGATGTAATTAAGGGTAAATAAGCAAATATAAAGCAAGTATGGTTAAAATATACAATTGAGTTCATATGTAACATTTCTCTGTAAGTTAGTTAATTAATATTAACTGTTCTCTTGATCATGAAATCATATGCTTAAATAGCAAATGTAGCAAATATTGCCTGAATTTGAAACAATGGTAAATCATTTGGAATTCTCTGAACATATTTTTATCAAGTATAACCATTGTTATAAGAAATAGAAAGAAATTAAAAGTAACATAATCCCTATATTTTATGTAGTAGAGATACAAGTTCTGTATGTGAAAATATCAGTAAGACAAGTTAGCAGTAATATATCATAAAGTATATAACTAGACATTTGGAAGTCAAAACTGGGAAAGTTCAGTTAATGTTAAAGAAAGTATGGTAAAGAAAGAACCATTTGTAAAGATTTTTGTTGCTGGAAAGAATATCGACATGCAAAGCTGCTGTATGCAGGGGGAATGGCATAAATAAAAGTGCCAAATTATAAAAAATCCTCAGGAGCTGGTGACTCAAATCAGATTCACTGGATAACACAGTTGTTTGGAAGTAATTAGAAAAGATTTGGAGATAGATTGTGAAATCCTTAAAAACATGGATGCTACATTACTTTAATCCAAAAACAATAAGTGAAGAATTGAAGTCGCTCAGTTGTGTCCGACTCTTTGCAACCCCGTGGACTTTAGCCCACCAGGCTCCTCTGTCCATGGGATTTTCCAGGAAAGAGTACCAGAGTGGGCTGCCAGTAAATGGACTTTTGTTATATTAATTTATCCTTAGATTTGATCACTGCGTATCTTTAGGAACAAAAGGAATAATGGTTTGAGATTGGAGGGTGCTTTTAGTTCTGGGAATCGCTGGAGAAACAGTACTGGGCATAAGCAGGAAACAATGAACGCCCAACTTTGGACTGAAATGAAAAATGAAGGGTAGAACCTCTGTGTGAAAATAGCAGAACAGATCCACTGGAGAGCCCTGGCAATCCGCACGTTTCCACATAAGCCAGAGACAGGCGAGGCTTACTACAGATTGATCCAAGTCTTGACATACTGTTTCAGGATCATCTTTGGAACATGGTGGGAGCAATGTACCGGCCGCCTCCCTATCTTGAAGACGTTCTCTGTCTTGTGGACAGCTGCCACAGCGTATTTCCCTTTGAGTTCCCTTCCCTTTATGCCCTATCTCTCTTTGGGGTGTAAAGCTGCTTGGCTATAATCTAACACTGACTGGTCAATGTTAAAATGACCAGACATGACACTGCTCATGTCTCCTGGACCATCCGGTTTATCATTCCGTGGGACTAGGGATGCGTGGAGCTGATGCCATGCTGATCTTGTTTTTCTGTATATGTAACAAATTGTTTAATTTCATTTAAAAAAAAAGGAAGAGGAAAAAGTCATTTGCAAAGAAATATAAATTTAATAATTTAAAATGGAGAATGGAGAAAGTTGACAATGGAAATAACTCAAGATTGGGGATTGTCAAACTGGTAAGGACTGTATATTTTGGAGTTATTTGAATGGAACTCCATGAATATCTACTTTTGTCTCCCATTCAGAAAATGAAAGCAAACAATCTGCAATGTGTACGGAGTGTTAAAAGATTAATTATTGGGGGAGGTGAGTCAGATGACCATTACCTTGAAGATCAAGAAAATGTAATCAGAGCGACAAACAGGAAAACTTGGAAATAAGCAAGGTTAAGTATGAAAACCCAAAATAAGAAAAGTAAATCACAGTCTCTAAGACCCTATTGAATCTTTTAGTTATCATTTTATCCTTCTGCATGTTACAAAGTAGATGATCAATATAATAAAATATTTTTAAAGTAAACATATTCAAATACTTTCTTAACCTCTGTTTACATTTTGTCACTGTATATTCTAACACACACAAGCAAAACAATTGTGTTTTCTGTTATAAAAGTTTTGATAGATCCATTAAAAACTCAGTATGGATAAAAATTCTATATAATATTAGTATCTTAAAGTTTTATTCTATCAAGAATATGTACTTTACTGCAGTTATATGTTAACACTACTATAAGCAGAGACCTTTTTGTGAACTTTATTTCTCATAATTAGCAATATTTTAATGAGATTTAAGAAAAACTTGGGCTTCCATGGTGGCTCAGACAGTAAAGCGGCTGCCGGCAATGCAGGAGACCCAGGTTCGATTCTTGGGTCAGGAAGATTCCCTGGAGAAGGAAATGGCAATCCACTCCAGCATTCTTGCCTGGAAAATCCCATGGACGGAGGAGCCTGATAGGCTATAGTCCATGGGGTCGCAAAGAGTCAGACATGACTGAGCAACTTCACTTTCAAGAAAAACTTTGAACCTATTATTCCAACATTCATAGAATATTATATGTTTGTGAGCACTGTCAAGCATTGCTGAGCAATACTCATTCTTGTTACTGTTAGCAAGAAAACATAAAGACTTCAGTAAGTAAAACTACTTTTATTACTCATTATTGTTGGCAATTAAAAATTAATAAGTTCATAACAAATGATGGTAAGAATGTGGAGAAAGTGAACTACTGTTGATGGTAATGTAAATTTTTGCAATTACTATGGAAAACAGTATGGAGGCTTTTCAAAACACTAAAAACAGAACTATCATCCAGCAATTCCATTCCTGGATGTTAAAAGAACTTGAAAACACTGATCTGAAAAGATACACCCCAATGTTCATAGCGACATTGTTTATAAGAGTCAGGATATGGAAACAAACTAAGTTTGCATCAACAGATGAATGGATAAAGATGTGGCATTTTAAATAATGGAATATTGTTCAGCCGTAAAAAAAAATAATGTTCTTCATAGTAATTGTGTTGGTGATTTAATTCTTGTGTTGAATTTTTTACACTTTATTATTGAATTTTTGATCTACTTTCTACGTTTAGCTGTATTATACTCTATTTTATGAGACACTTGATTTGGTAAATGTATGGAGAAGGAAATGGCAACCCACTCCAGTATTCTTGCCTGGAAAATCCCATGGATGGAGGAGCCTGGTAGTCACAGTTCATGGGGTCGCAAAGAGTCAGACACGACTGAGTAACTTAACTAACTAACTTTCGTAGTGACATAGATGAACCTAGAGATTATCTTACTAAATGAAGCAAGCCAGACAGAGAAACACAAGGAACATATGACCCTGCTTTCACGTGACTTATTTTTAAAAAATGAACTAATACACAAAGCAGAAATAGACCCACAAACAAAGAAAAGAAACTTATGGTTACCAAAAGGGAAAGTGGGAGGGGGATACATTCGGTGTTTGGGATTACCATACACACACTACTATGTACAAGCTAAATAATCAACAAGGACCTGCTACACAGCATAGGGAGCTCTACTCAATATTTGATAATAACCTACGGAAAAAGAACCTGGAAAAACCAGATATGTATGTACATCTAACTGAACCACTTTGTTGTACACCGGGAACTAACACAACACTGTAAATCTACTCTACTTCCAATATAAAAAATAAGGTAAAAACCAGACTCGCAGACATAGAGAACAAACTAGTGATTACCAGTGGAGAGTGTTAGAGGCGTAGGCAAGATAGGTGCATGGGGTAAGAGCTTCATCCTCACATACTACTGTAAGGTGTAAAAGAAATAAACTATAAGGATATGTTGTACAACACAGAATACAGTCAACATTTTATAAAGACTATAAATGGAGTATAGCCTTTAATAACTCTGATTTGAAATGCTGCACACACCTGACAAAATGGCACTGTACATCAGCCATACCTCAATAAAAGTTAATGAGTTTCAGACTTTTATTTCCACTAAAATATGTGATACATGTTAATTATTGCTTTTAATTTCCAAATGCATCACAGTATGTCAAGGTCTCCTCTGGATACCTTCCCAAAAGAGTTTTACATTCCAGAGCTAAAGCAAAAGCAAGAGGTCAGTAACGAAGCCTGCAGAGGGACAATGCACCCTGGTGCACCAGAGGACTTCCCGGGAAAAGCCATTCATTCATCCTTTCAGCAAGGCAGAGATACGAAAGTCAGTTTTTCTCACTTGACGGTAGAGCATATAATCAGAGTGAAGTCCTCTTTGGACAGTTGTGAACATAGTAGAAGAGAAAGTCATATATTTACTGTGCTATAATAGAATATTTTGTAATAATACTCATTTTGAAGTACTGCCAAGGCTTTTGTAAGAAGTAATGGAAATGCTGCATTAGTATGAATAAGAAACGATGATTCTCTCCAGCAATAAAATGAATGATAGCATTCTTTATTACCGTTGCCAGAAAATTTATACTGACAAGTATACCCATATAATTCATGGCATGACATAGAACACTCTATTGTCTTGTCAAATAAGGGAGCATTTTAATTTAAAATAAATTGTACTTTACAAGCTGGTACATACTTCATAGATCATTGATCAAAGTTCTAATCATTAAGATTGATCTATTTAAGTTAAAAATGAGTTTTCAAATACTCTGATTATGGAAAAAGAAAGTTTTAACTGTAGCCATGTGTTAAGATTATAATCTTAAGAATATTAAAAGTGAGATTCTTTATGAAAAGAGGTTTCTTTGGTAATGTTAGTTTCTAAAGATTAAGGATGCTTCATGCTTTGCTTAGTTTAAGGAAAAAAAATAATTTTGACATTTAGCAAGAATTATATATGAAAATTATGGTGTTACTGGAGATATTTTAATCACTTTTTGGTCTGAATCATGAAATGGATGCTATTAATAGAAGTAATTTATTCAATGGTCTCATTCTGATTCAATTGGTTTGAATCAGCAAAGTGTGATCTAAAATAATCACTGGCTGAAACAGACTGATTTTCATGTCACTTTTCTTACAACTTACCAGCTAAATCTATTTTTAACAAATTTCATTTTAACTTTAAATATTTATTGGGTAATAGGCAAGAGTCAGGAATAAAAATATCTTAAAGCTCTAAAAATCGACTTGAAAATTGTATGAATATCAATAAATTAATAAAAGGGAAAAGCTTTGGTAATATTTAAGCTATTCAGTTATTACCTTAAAAATAAAAACAATAGTTTGTTTTTAAATTAAAGTTCTTCAACAAATGTTGATTTTTATAACATACATGCACATTTTGATGTCAAAATTTAATGAAAGACAAATATATATTCTTCAAGATATCAGTTCATGAATTGGAAGACTCAGTATTGTTAGGATGTCAAATCTTGATCTATTGATTCAATGCAATTCCAAAGTCTAATTAAGCTATTTTATAGCTACAACAAATTAAATTTAAAGCTTATATGGAAAGACAAAATGCTTACAGAGCCAACACAACACTGAAAAAGAAGAAAAAATTGGAGTCCTTGATCTTATTTCAAGAGTAACTGTAAAGGTACAGTAGTGATACATGTTAATTATTGCTTTTAATTTCAACATCAAGATGGTGTGATGTGTCTAAAGAAAAGACATACAGATCAAAGGAGCATAATCAAAAACCCAAAAAAGATACACACAAATGAAGTCAACAGGTTTTCATCAAAGGTGCAAAGAAGAAATTATAATCTTTAGAAGAAATGGTGAAGCAATGTTTGAATTTCCGCATGCAAAAGAACACAGTGATCTTATACCTTTCACAAAAATTAAATTAGAATAGATTATAGACTTGTACATAAAGTGTAAAACAAAAACTTATGAAAGAAAACTCTTCCTAACCTTGGGTTTGATGATGAGTTTTAGATATAATACCAAAAACACAAACCATGGCAAAAATTATTGACATTTGGACCTCATAAATTTAATTTTTATACTTTTGCTTTGGACATTTATTCATAATATTATCTATTTTCAATGGGTATAATATAAATTTTATACAGTATGTGTTTTATGTTTCCATTAACAGTATATATTTTCCTATATCATTATATAGTATTTATGGGCTTGATACCATTTTAGAAAAGTGTTTACGTAAGTACTTTGAAATGAAAATGTAGAAAAAATATGTAATAGCAACTAGACAAAAATATGATTAATATGCTACATGAAAATAAGTATGACTCAGGAGGATTATAATCATAAAATTGTGGTAATTTTGATATTACTTTCACTTGAAAATGTATAGTATACCCTACTCTAGTATAATTAATTAAAATTAACTATTACAAATATTTTTTTACATATATGATCAAATAATGATTAGAAGTACTTTTTTGTTAAACTAAATGAAAGTGAAGGAAGTGAAAGTCACTCAGTCATATCTGACTCTTTGCAACCCTATAGACGATACAGTCCATGGAATTCTCCAGGCCAGAATACTGGAGTGGGTAGCCTTTCCATTCTCCAGGGGATCTGCCCAACTCAGGGATCAAAACCAGGTCTCCTGCATTACAGGAGGACTCTTTACGAGCTGAGCCACAAGGAAAGCTCCAAGAATACTGGAGTAGGTAACCCTTCTCCAGCAGATCTTCCCAACACAGGAATTGAACCGGGGTCTCCTGCATTGCAGGCGGATTCTTTACCAACTGAGCTATCAGGGAAGCACCTCTGTAACACTTAGATGACTGAAAAATGTTTCCTTAGAGAACTAAGGTAACTGTGTATTCACAGATGCAAATACAAAAGCAGTGTTAGATAATGTTTGATGCTGCTCCTGGCTTTTATCCCAAGAGAAAAACGATGAGACTCTAAACGTATGTTGGATTTTAGAAATGATTCCAAACATGTCCCAAGTGAGGCACTTCTATTGACACTGAGCAGCAGTGTGGCATTTTTGTAAAGAGAATGGACTGTTCATTGCCGGAGTCCAGCCCCGGTGGATCCAGGATGATTCTAAGGCAGAGACGGTATAGGCGTCCTCCTTGGAAAAATACATATTTGGTTACAGATATAGAGAGATTAGAAGCAGATAGTGTAGTAGGAAAATTAGTGGAGAAAAAGAGGCTGAATAACTTGGGTTACATGGAATAGCGTCCATGTTCCAGATGGGAATTCAGCCGGAAAAACGGGGAGTAAGAAGGAACGACATGGGGGAGTCAGTCTTTCCAGGAACTGATCCCATTTCTTTATTTTTCCGATTTTCTTATATACCTTTTGTTACATATAGGGATGAATACAGAGTCACATGGGGGTCAGCAGTCCTCACCGTTATCAAAATCAGGTGCTTTACATAAAAAAAAAAGGTCTTAGGGGTTTTACATCATCTTTAAGCCATTTCTGTCTGCTGACAATTACAAACCTTTCTTTCTGATAACCAAAAACTTATTTTTCCAAGCGTGTTTTTTTCTTAAACCAGGCACCACCCTCCACATAAAGTTGCATTCCTATAGGGTGAGGGTGTAGTGAGTTACAATCAAGAAAGGAATTTATTTAACCCAAGGTTAACATGATTAATCTTAAAGGTTAATACTTATTTCTCCCACATGCTTAAAGGTTAATATGTATTTCTCCTATATGCTAGTTATATTTATTATAAGGGCAGGGAATATGGAGATTTAGCAGCAAACATCAGTCCAACAAATGAAAATCCTTTCACCAATGTTCCTCTTAAGATCTACTTAGTCTTAAGATAGTGATAAAGTTACATTTTTACATAGCAAGCACACAGTGATTTATAACAAAGTACAGTGATCTATAATAAAAAAGAGAAAATTCATTAACTCAAAAGTCTAATATTGCTAACATCAAAAACTACTATATTTCCTTTTCTATATTCCAAATACATTGATTAATATATTCCCAGGTGTCTAAGGATATGGAGGCCTGGCGGCAATCATTGACTCAATAATGAGATAAGTCCTATGCTAATTAAGACTCTCAAAATACTCCAAGACTCTGTGCTGTTTATGGTTAAGAGGTTGTCACACAGCTAGTCTGTCAGAGAGGTTTGACCTGAGACACCCTTGTCCCACCCAGGGCAGGGAATTAGCAGCAATTGACATGACAAATGAAAAAACCCTTTATCAATATAATTCCCAACCAACCCACTATACTAATAATTTCTAACTTCCCACAAGAATTTGCCTTTAGTAAGTCAAAAACATTTCATGCCTCTCATGGTTGGAGGGCTACTGTGGCTGGAGGAACCTATACAGGCAGGCTAGATAACCTTCAGAGGAGTCCCGTGTGACTCTAGTCACACCCAGGAATTTTTACCGCCTTGGAGCTGCACGTTTACTCCTTCTCTGAGAGAAACGGTTATGGGGGAGAGCCCCCCGTAAGTGAGAGCACAAGAAAGACTCTGGTTGTGGGGGCTCAGAGCAGGGGATTTCCTGAGGCTTGATCACGCCTTTGCGTATGTATGCCGAAGCCTCCTTCCTCATGACCTTTGCCATGGGCGGAGTTCCTCACGCTAGCCCCCAACAGTTCACAATACTTAGGGTCAAATCCAAGTTTTGCCATGTGCTAGCTGGGTGACGTTCTTTCTGTGACTCAGTTTTCTCATCTTCAAAATAGGAGCTATTTATATCACTTTTTTAGGGGCCTCCCCCAGCGTCAATGGTAGAGAATCTGCCTGCAATGCAAAAGATGAGAGAGATGTGGTTTTGGCCCCTGGGTCAGGAAGATCCCCCAGGCATGGCAACCCACTCCAGTATTCTTGCCTGGAAAATCCCCATGGACAGAGGAGCCTGGTGGGCTGCAGTCCATGGGGTCGCAAAGAGTTGGACACGACTGAGTGACTGAACTGAACTGAGGATTTGGCCATTACGAATCAAGTTACTACAAACATTCACGTGCAAATTTTTATGTGGACATAAGTTTTAAACTACTTTAGGTAAATACAAAGGAGAGTGACTGTTGGATCTTATAATAATAGGACCTTTAGTTTTTCAAGAAACAACAAAACTCTTCCAAAGTGGCTATATCCCTTGATCTGCTGCTGCTGCTAAGTCGCTTCAGTGGTGTCCAACTCTGTGCGACCCCATAGATGGCAGCCCACCAGGCTCCCCCGTCCCTGGGATTCTCCAGGCAAGAACAGAAGTGGGTTGCCATTTCCTTCTCCAATGCATGAAACTGAAAGGGAAGTCGCTCAGTCGTGTCCGACTCTTCGCGACCCCATGGACTGCAGCCTACCAGGCTCCTCAGTCCATGGGATTTGCCAGGCAAGAGTACTGGAATGGGGTGTCATGGCCTTCTCTGATACCCCTTGAAACATCCTGGTAATAGTAGATGAGAGTTCCTGTTGGTTCACAACAAAATCAGCCTTTGGTGTTCTCGGGGCTCTGGGTCTGGTGATTCCTATGTTGCGTGCTGGCATTTCATTGTTGTGTTAATGCGTATCTCCCTGGTGAGTACGGTGTGAGGCATATGTTTTCATATCTTCATCTGCCATCTGTGTATCTTTTGAGGGGAAGTTTCTCAGTCTGTTCAGGCTGCTACTGGGAAAAAACTATAGGTTGTGTAAATAACAAGCATGTATTTTGCATAATTCTGGAGACTGGAAAGTCTAAGAACAAAGTTCTAGACAACCCAGTGTCAAATGAGGGCCCATGTGCTGGCTCATACCTCTCTTCTTACTGTCTCCTCACACGGTGGAATGGGAGAGGCAGCTCTCTGGGAACCCTCGACAGGGCACTAATTCCATTCATAAAGACTCCACCCTCAAAGCCTAATCAGCTTCCAAAAGCCTCACCTTCTGAAACCACCACATTGAGGGTTAGCTTTCAGCATATCACTCTGGAGAGGACACGTTCAGCCTATAGCATGCGACCCCGTGAACCGTAGCCTGCCAGACTCCTCTGCCCATCCTCTATGTAAGAATACCGAAGTGGGTTGCCATTTCCTCCTCCAGGGCATCTTGCCCACCCAAGGATCAAACTTGAGGCTCCTGCACTGGCAAGCAGATTCTTTATCGCTGAGCCACCTGGAAAGCCCTCCAGTCTATAGTAGTGGTTCTTGGGTCTTTGACCCATTTTTCAATTATGTTGTTTCCTCATTATTGAGCTTGAAGAGTTTTCTGTGTATTTTGAGTAACAGAGCTTTATCAGGTAAGTGTTTTGCAAATATTTCTTCCAGTTTGTAGCTTGTCATTTCATTCTAATGACATTCCCTTTTTCAGAGAAGTTATTTTTATTTTATTTATTTTAATTAGAGGCTAATTACAATATTCTATTGGTTTTGCGAAGTTTTTAAAAACGTTAGTAAAATTCAAGCTATCAGTTCTTTCTTTCACAGATCCTGCCTTTGGCATCACTTCTGAAAACCTACCACCATGTTCAACGTCATCTAGGCTTTCTCTTATGTTATCTTGTAGGCTTATGCTATCTTGTAGGCTTCCCTGGCGGCTCAGATGGTAAAGCGTCTGCCTCCAGTGTGGGAGACCCGGGTTCGATCCCTGGGTTGGGAAGATCCCCTGGAGAAGGAAATGGCAACCCACTCCACTATTCTTGCCTGGAGAATCTGATGGACAGAGGAGCATGGCCCATGGGGTAGCAAAGAGTTGGACATGGCTGAGTGACTTCACTCTATCTTGTAGGAGTTTTAGACTTTTTGTGTTTTCCATTTAGATCTCTGATTCCTTTTCAGTTAATTTTTGTGAAGGAAGTCAAGTCAGTGTCTAGATTCTTTTTTTTTCCTTGCACATGGATATTCAGTTATCCCTGCATCATTTGTTGAAGAGACTGTCTTTGCTCCACTGCACTGTTTTGCTTCTTGACAAAGACCAGACGATTATATTTACAGAGGTCTAAATCTGGGCTCTCTATTCTATTCCTAGTTGCCTACTCCTTCACCACAACCATACTATCTTAATTACTGTAGCTTTATAGTGAGTCTGAAAGCTGCATCATATCAGTCTTTCAACTTTGTTCTACTTCAATATTGTGTTGGTTATTCTTGGTCTTTTGCCCACAAATAATTTTAACTGTATTACTCATAAAAATATTTCCAGAAAGAATATGTAGTTATATCACCACAATAATTTTTATATTCTGTTACACACACAAAATAATGATACCCAAAAAATGAACTGCACAGTTACTTATTCTCTCTTTCCCTCTTTCACTTTAGTTCCCAGTCTCAGGCTTACTCTCTTTCCCTCCCAATTAGAAAGGCCCACACTGGTTTATTAAAACAGGCCGAATGAGGAAAAACATCTTTTGGGGGTCCTTAAATTTAATATTTAACACTTATGAAATACTATCAGAAACAAATAAATACATTTCTCTACAGAAAAAGACTAGCTTTCTAGGTGATTTGTGCTCAGACTATACACAGACACATTCCGATAAAAGGTAACTCTATACTTTCCTGATCTTAGTCTAATGCTTTAATATTGAGCAACAGAAAAAAGAAATATAATTATATCTTAAAATTTTCTCTCTCTTATGCTCACTCTCTAAATTGGAAAGTATATTTTCTTCTTTGTCAGAATGCTTACCAGAGTGTGGCTTTATTTAATAACGAAAGTATTAAATATTATTAAACATTATAGGTTTATAAATGACTAGATAAAATCACTAGGTGGTCAGGTAACCAAATTTTGATAGTGGTGCATCCCACCTTTTGCATGACCACTGTTTTCAGCAATGTAACAGTTTTACAAAGTCAAGTCTATGTTTTAAAAACATATAAGACCCGTATCAACAAACTGGTTGAGAATATTTAATTACATAACTTTTGTGAGATGCTTTGTTCATTGTAGACTAAACAACAAATAAATCACATGGCTTAGACTGCAGTTGAGATTTATATTTTGAATAAGGCTGCTGCTGTTGCTGCTAAGTCACTTCAGTCGTGTCCGACTCTGTGCAACCCCACAGACATCAGCCCACCAGGCTCCCCACCTCTGGGATTCTCCAGGCAAGAACACTGGAGTGGGTTGCCATTTCCTTCTCCAATGCCTGAAAGGGAAACATGAAAGTGAAGTCGCTCAGTCGTGTACAACTCTTCACAACCCCATGGACTGCAGCCCACCAGGCTCCTCCACCTATGGGATTTGCCAGGCAAGAGTACTGGAGTGGGGTACCATTGAATAAGGCTAGTCACATTTATACAGATTTAGATTGGTTAAAGAAAATGTGAGATTTTGACTTGACAAACAACTACTGCCCCAAGAGATGTGAAGATTAGCCCAGATTGCTCATAGAATATTTATGCACCAGATATTGTAATATTTTCCAAGTCAGAAGAAAATTCCAAAAATAATGTGTAACTACATATACAGAGTATAATTAGTTAAGAGGGACTTGAATACACAAAATAGTGTGGGGATATTAATTATTCAGGAAGATCTAATCAGATAAGTTAGGGAATGCAATGCATCTGTAGTGAGCAACATTTCCTGCCATAAAATGCGGGACCGACTCCAAAAACTGACTCTATCTCTTTCTGGTAGCTGAGATTTCCAGGTGTTTGCTTAAAGGAGATAATGAAGGTACAAGTAATAATTACATTTATTTTTTTATGATAGGCAAACATGAAAAAATTTATTGAAAAGGAAAATGCAATATCAAGAACTATACACCATAACAATTTTGTTTTAAAAGAATCTATATAAAGAAGCAGAGAAAGTTCTATACATTTAAAACCAGAGTTGTTATTCCTCAATAGCAAGTGCAGGCATTACGAATAATTTCTCAGCGAGGTAGCCCTAGTTTAAAGGACAACTGCAATGGCAAGTATTCTAGCCTACGTGTTCAATTTTGGAGGAGGAAATGGCGCCCACTCCAGCATTCTTGCCTGGAGAATCCCATGGTCAGAGGAGCCTGGCAGCTGCAGTCCATGGGGTCACAAAGAGTCGGACAGGACTGAGCAAAAGAGCAAACATGTTTACTTTAATTTGCATTCCCACTTTTCTTTGGACAGCCAGTTGTGTTAGAGGTAGGATTATTTACAGTGAAATTTGACTTAGAGGTTATTTTTAAAACTAGGGTTTTTAACATTATCGTCAAAGTATTAAAAGCTAATTAAAACAAATTAAAATGTCCTCACAACTGCTATTACCGCCTCCCAGAGTCCTAACATGCTCTCCCTTCCCTGTGCATGCTCTCCCATCTCAGCTTTAGGGAGTATTTTGCAAGCTCCCTCAAGGTGATGAGCACTTCTGTTTTAGGATCTCACACAGGGTGTTTTCTGTACATTTGTTGGCTGTAAATAATTGATGGATCTAAGGGATTCTAGATGGGCAGCAAGCAATGTGACTGTCACTATCTTAATCTCCCTAGATTAAGAAGAGTGCACCCCATAGGGCATCTGGTCCCTGGAAGCTAAGCATAATAATGCATATGAAAATTGCTTACTTGGTCCTCTCAGAGAGAACTCTGAAAGTCACCACCATAAAAACCTTAAGAAGCAGGTTACTGTTTTGACCTTGTTAGAGGTATGGCTAAAGCCTCACACAATGACCAAATTTTTAGAGTTCAAAGAAAAATTGGAATTGCAGACTGATACTTTGTATTGCTTGTATTAATGGTACAGTAAAAATTAAATCTGCCATCTGTTATGTCTTTCAGTTTTTTATTTTGATGGCGGTGAAATCACAATGCCATAAGGGGTTGTTTAGAATATGCTGACCTCCCTAAGACTGCCCTAACCCTGCAAATAACGAAAGGGGATGAAGTGGCTGCGCGTGCTCCACCGCTGAGTAGTGTTCGACTCAGCCATCCCATGGACTGTAGACCGACAGGCTCCTCTGTCCTTGGATTTCCCAGGCAATAATGCTGGAGTGGGTTGCCATTTCCTCCTCCAGGGGATCTTCCCAAGCTAGGGCTCGAATCCACGTCTCTTGTGTCTCCTTCATTGGCAGGAGGATTCTTTATCACTGAGTCACCTAGGAAGCCCAAAGTGAAAGTACAGGAAAAAAAAAAAAAGAAACATATGAGACTACTGAATATAGGTCCCGCACCAACATTTAGCAAGGATTCTAAGCCAGGCGTCCTGAAGTACAACGACACACGCTAGCCCACGCTTTCAGTGTGTGAAGACGGGGCATTGGTATAAAACACTCCTCTATTTTTGAGTCAATCGAAAGAAGATTGAAAGATTGAAAAAGAGATTATCACAGAAAAGGCTAACATCTTAGTAACAAGTCTAAACTACAGTTTTCTTAGAATGAAAAACAGTATATTGAGCTAACTTGAAATTATGAATCCTTAATTGCTTTCCCTGGCGGTTTAGAGATTAAAGTGTCTGCCTCCAATGCGGGAGACCAGGGTTCAATCCCTGGGTCAGGAAGATCCCCTGGAGAAGGAAATGGCAATCCACTCCAGTATTCTTGCCTGGAGAATCCCATGGATGGAGAAGCCTAGTAGGTTACAGTCCATGGGCTCACAAAGAGTCGGACATGACTGAGTGACTTCCTTCACCTTCACCTTCAATTATGTAAAAAGGAATGTGAAAGAGTAAGGGTCAAGTGACAAACTGTTGAACATCATTTTACCAGCAGAGGAAAGAAGCAAATTTTTTTACTTAGAGATGCAAGAGAAATGAAATATGTTAGAATAATTCTGATGGAAATGTTAATATAACTGAGGCAGAGATGGGATAATAGGATTTCAGGATATATTAACTATCATTTTTTATATTTAATATTGTCATACAGATATGGCATCCACAGAAAATCATTTATCAAACAATTCTTAGATTTTTATTGACTATTTAGGTTTAAATATAGCTTTGTAAAACTGACAGCTGATTTATAAACTAGATATACTCTATTACTATTTGACATGCTTTCAGAAAATCTATTGTGCTTGAACTGACAAATCCTATAAGCTGCCTCACCTAAAGGTCAGATATTAAACGGTGTTGTTAAAGATATTTAACACCTAGCTAAATTTTTCTTTGAGATATATCTTAAAAATTTAAATACCATTGGAAATGGAAGAGTGCTGTATAAAAGCTATTCTTAATTGTGTTTGTCAAAAATTATTATATATTTTTCTCCCTCCACAGAAATTTTCTTTCCTAAATATGAAGGTAACTTCTTCCTCACAATTGATTTGTTTTGCAAAATATATGGTTGGGCAGGATTACAGATGTTAACTAAAAATTGCTGATAAAAATTCTGACCTGGTTTCACATTTGGATTATTCCACTCCTCATAAGCATATTGTGCTTCCCTAATGGCTCAGTGGGTAAAGAATTCTCCTGCAATGCAGGAAATGCTGCTTTGAAACCTGGGTTGGGAAGATCCCTCGGAGAAGGAAATGGCAACCTACTCCAGTATTTCTTAAAAGCTGCATGGACAGAGGAGCCTGGGGGCCACAGTCCATAGGGTTGCAAAGAGCTGGGCACGACTCAGTGGCCAGTCACACACACACAGAAGCGTGCAAGCTGTAGAAAACCATTTTTACTACACAAAAACACTGAGACAGCTCCAAATAACCAGTTTCAAGATCTGCTAAAAAACAAGAAAACAAGGTACTGACAGACACAAATAAGGAAGTCAGATTTTGCACATAGTAGCTATATGTATCCTTCTGTCCTCACCCATCCTACCCCTCAATTCATGAACACTTAATTGAGGGGGATATTACAGAGGCAGCAGGCAGGACCAAACAAACGATTAAAATTGCCACGACAGACCTGATAAGGTCTTGGGTGGGGGATGGGGAAACATTTCCATCAGTGGAGTAAATACAGAGATGAACTCCTTAAGCAACTTAAATTTTCGTTATTTGTTTTAAACTCACATATAGCTAATCGGTTAGCATGTCTGAATAACACCTGATTTAACGACTTTTGCTGAGAAATGATTCATTTTTATCTCCAAGAAAATTACTGGTATCATAGTTTAGATTTTTCACCGGTAAAATTTCATTTCAAAAATTACCTGATGAATAAGAAATAAGTGAAAAAAAGAATGATTTTTAAATGAAAAAATTAGGTTCTAATTTCTTTCAAATTGGGGGCATGAGACTAATCCACTTGCATATCACTAGTGTGGAACGTAAATAAACTTTTGTCCTCTCATGTGAAAATCTGTCACAGTAATTCAAATGCCACCGGAGAACACCTTAACTCTTGTCTCACAGTGATGGTCTTCAATGCACTGCTGTTAAAAATATTTACCTGCTGTCATATATTTTTGCTCTCTGGAATAAACGATTTGGTGGTGGGAGAAGCAAAAACTACTTGAATAAAAACAAATCATGAACTGTTGACTACAACCATAATTTTAAAACAAAGATCTTAAATCGAAAATATCCTTTTATTATAATAACTAGAATTATATTTATGAACTTTTTGCATTACAAACAACTCTCAATGATATACATTATCTTCTTTCTGCTTATAGTTCAGTAGTATTACTTCCACACTCCGATGAAAAAGCCCTACAAGCAGTGAAAAGAAAGGAGCTTTAAGGCAACCTACTGCAATGCTGAAGACAAAGCATTGGCTGGGATGGTATATGTTTGGACAGTCATAACGATGATATTAAAAGAGACAGGGCATGCCTGACCTGCTGTTGATATAACCATAGGCTGGCAACACATTCCTCAAGAGCCTCACAAACTTCCATCACTCAAGATTCGTGGAGAACAGATGTTTTCCATCACAGTGATAGTATTTTTACACTGCTTTCATTAAACTGTCATTTCTTAAACTGCTTCAATTTCAGGTCCCTTTTATCGCTTTGTTAGTTTTAATGCATCTCTCTGTGCCTCAGATGACAGGGAGGTAGCCCTGACTTTAATTGTGTGTATACTTGCCAAAGATTGGGCCCTACCTGCTCACAGTAGCCCTCTCTGGAATTGGACCTAATTGCCAAGTGAAAGCAATATTGGAACAAGCAGCAGCATAAAGATCACTAGTTATTCATGGAGTGGATACTGAGAAGTATTATGTATGTATTAAAATGCTTTGAAGTGAAACATTTATGCAATTCACTTTGAAAGAATCAATAACTTTGATGTATTAGTGCAGTTGAAAATATTGTTCATTTAACATAAAATGGATGTAAGACAGAAATAAAATGGATGTTGAGAACCCTAGTTATCTGGCCAACTCAGAACACACCCTCAGCACAGTGGAACTAAATGACCCTTTCTAAACGTTTCTCCTTGAGGAAAAGGTTAAAGGTGTAAATTTAATACCGTCTTTATACCAAATAGCAATATTTACTTGTATTTCTTCATTTCGATGTTTCTTATTTATTTATGTTTGCAGGTCTTGTGAGGTACAACCACCGGGACCTTAGATCAAAAACAAGCTTAAAAGGGGAAACGACTCCTAAACTATAATTATTAGAAAATGGGAGCTGTGTCACCCCTTATATACAAGGGCCTTCTAATCAGAGAGCCTGTAACTTATCAGTCCCTTCTAATTTTTCCCTGGTTTTTCTCTACACCCCTGTGAGAAAATATTAGGAATAAAAACATGGAGAAGGCTCTTTTACAAAAAAGTGAAAAATCCCCTGAATTTGTGATCTGGACATTATGTATTTTAGAGAATCACAAAAGATCAAATTAAGAAAAGTCAATGTTTAAATATTTAAAGTTCTGCCACTGGAATTCCTGAAATCAATATAAAGATACTAAATCATACTCTTGACTATGGTGAAGAGTCTTTCTCCACGAATTTTTTCCACTGATCTTTCACTTTTCCTTGCAAATCACACTTTTGGGTTATTAACGCAATAATGAATGTAGTTGTTACTGTGGTCTCTGATCTTTCAGTAATAAATTTGTATTCCATTAAAAACAACAGACAGTAAATCAGAGGTCAGTTGGATATTGTCATAATATGAATCGGCTCTTTGAGGGAAATTGATTTCTAGGTTATGTTCTGGTTATGCTGAATGCTTGTTTGTGAAAGCAAACAAAATTGTGTAATGCTTGTGTATTGCGTATTTGTTAAGTAGGCCCTAAACAAATGATCAAGATACTCTGTCTACAAAAAGAGCAGACGCACTGCTCCCCACGCCAATGTACACCTGACAACACAAAATTCAACGAGCCAAACTCAGTAATTCACAAAGCTGGGAAAAGAATGGTAATGGACAATCACCGCCTAAGAACAGGGATACGATGTACAGATATATTTCATTAATGAAACTAATTTAGATTTGTAATTAAATAGATTACTTACTAGCCTACCCTATGATTTCATTAGACCAAATGATACTGCTTTATCACAGAACATCTATGAAAGAACCCTCCAAATTAGGCATATATTACAGTTTCACACATTTAAAATAGATCTATAAGTTTTTGAAAATTGATCCTTATTTTAAGTAGGCTCAAGAAATTTAAATGCAGGACAATTAGTACATCTAAAACAGTTTCTCACAAAGATAATTACTAAAATTGCTCAAAATTGTATAAGACTATTCCACTAGTAAGTATATGAAGATGTTAAAAAGTATTACCCTGTGTACTCTCTAAACTTAAACTAGTTTATGTGTGTGCATTTGAACATATATAAGACTAGAAAAGCTGATTTCTGATTTGTATATTTCCTTCATTCACTCACAAACATTTATTGAGTGTCTACTGTGTGTCCAGTCTCACATTAAGTTTAACCTCACCTTTAATTTTAAAGGTGATTTAATAAGTAATTAGAAGACAGAAGCCTATCCTCACAGATTTTACTATTTAGGATTCTAAACTTGTGAAGCTCACCAAGACTGTGTGAAAATTTTTGATCATGTAATTATTTTATTTTCCCTATATTAACTTTAGCTTTTTCATTTTTGTTCATAATTTCTAATAAAACAGACTATCAAAAAGTTTCTACAAAAAGTGAATCATTTCAATTTAACATAAATTGAAGGCGATGGCACCCCACTCCAGTACTCTTGCCTGGAAAATCCCATGGACGGAGGAGCCTGGTAGGCTGCAGTCCATGGGGTCGTGAAGAGTCGGACACGACTGAACGACTTCACTTTCACGTTTCACTTTCATGCATTGGAGAAGGAAATGGCAACCCACTCCAGTGTTCTTGCCTGGAGAATCCTAGGGATGGAGGAGCCTGGTTGGCTGCCGTCTGTTGGGTCGCACAGAGTCGGACACGACTGAATTGACTTAGCAGCAGCAAAGCATAAATATATGCGCTATGTAATGTTTCCTAGTTACAAATCAATTTCATTTGGTATTGGTCATTAAGATATAAGGACCATTTTCTTTAGACAATATTATTTAAACGTTTTATATTTGATTTAAATAGAGAAGGATATTGCACATGTAACTCAGTATTAAATGTATTATTCTTATAATAAAAATCTATTTCAATGATCTGTTATTTTCTCTTTGATATATAGCCACTTATGGATATGAAGGCAGCTATATCAGTAATATGTAATGACCTCTACTGTATTTTAACCATAATAAACATTACAAAAGAAAAAGATAATGAGGTCGATATGAAAACTAATGGTGGTTAATGAGTTCTCACAAAAATAAAATAGTAATCATATTTAAATGTCATTTTTAAATAGTTTATAAAAACTAACAATGGAAAATTTAATTTTTCCTTGTTTATTTACTTCTACTTCAAATCAAAATTTAAAAGTGCATGATAACATTAACTTAAAAGGGAGGATAATTGTGTACAACAATTAGTTAATTTTTACTCAGGTGTTCTTTTCTTTATTTTCATGTCTGTTTGAGGGGGGATAATTACTCACAATTTCACTTTTAAAGGACATAACAGATAGATAAATGAAGTTTTATCATTGAGTGCCCTTCTACTTCAAATGAATTATAAGAATTTTTTTTTCTTGACAGAAGAAATGAAATATATTGATGGATAAATGTCAATTTCCTTCACATCAAAGAATATACATATTTTATCTTTCTTATTCAATCTTTTTAATATTTTTATATTGAGCTTTATAAGTTGTATATAAGTAAGGCTTCCCTCATGGCTCAGATGGTAAAGAATCTGCCTGTACTGTAGGAGAGCTGGGTTCAATTCCTGGTTCAGGAAGATCTCCTGGATAAGAAAATGGCAACCCACTCCAGTATTCTTGCCTGGAGAATCCCTTGGATAAAGAGTGTGAGGGGGCTACAGTCCGTGGGGTTGCCAAGAGTCAAACTGGACTGAGCGTCCAAGTACACGTACACACAAATTTTATGTAAGTAATTTATCAAAATGAAATTTAATCCCATTCTTTCAGTTACAATAAGACAGAAACTAAATATAAGTTTTAATAATTTTCTTAAAAAACCTGTCACTGAATGGTTTTATCTACCTGCGTGCTAAAGAATCCACCTGCAGTGTGGGAGACCTGGGTTCAATCCCTGGGTTGAGAAGATCCCCTGGAGAAAGGAATGGCTACCCACTCTAGTAATCTGGCCTGGAGAATCCCATGGACTGTATGGTCCGTGGGGTCACAAAGAGTCAGACACGACTGAGCAACTTTCACTTTCACTCTTTTCAAGTCGTTTCAGTCGTGTCAGACTCTTTGTGACTCCATGCACTGTAATCTGCGAGGTTCTTCTGTCCATGGAATTCTCCAGGCAAGAATACTAGAGTGGGTTGCCAGGCCCTCTTACAGAGCATCTTCCCAACCCAGGGATAGAACTCGTGTCTCTTACGTCTCCTGTATTGGCAAGTGAGTTCTTCTAAACTTCAACTATTATGTTCTGTGTGTCTGATATGATACAGAATTTTTACTTAAAAATTAACTCTACAAAATGTAACATAATCATTCTTTCACTTTTTACGCAATCTTATTTTGTTCTCATTCGTTATTATATTTAATCATACATTTCTTCCTTATAAGAAATATCTCGAGAATATCTCCAACAATTTTATGTGAAGAGAGAATTTGACTCTCTTAAAAACATAACATTAGACTATGTTAAAATTTACTGCATTTTCAGTTCTTTTTGGAACTTGTCGTGTTCTAATTCTAAAAGTTTAACTTACTGTTAATAAGCTTTTTGGAAAGCATCTGGAAATAATACATGTCAGAAAACATTATCTATTACTTGTTACATTATTAAATTTCCACTTATCTCCAGCATTCAAAATCAGCCAAGGGATTGAACATTTCTGTCATTTTTTTAACCTTCAGTTTCAAATGATTATATAAGTAATTCCTCTCCTCTTAAAAACTACAGATTTAGCTGCATGTTGTTATCATCTCATATCACAGTCCATATGAAGTTTATTTAGAATTTTTTATGAAATATGATAAATTTATTTTATTGTCAACATTAAATTTTAGGTTATGTACTTTGTATGTGATGAGAAATGGAAGCTTTGCATATACTGAAATAAATAAAATATATTTAAAGTTCTTCATCCAGCCTTTGTGAATAAGCCACATTCTTTACATTTTATGGATGCACACAGTGCATATAAAAGTCATGTCACAAACTAACCAAGTCTTCATTAATCAGAACATTGTTCTGCAACATCAGAAACACCTACTTCAGAAACAAACCCTAAAGACTAAAACTAACAACACTTGGTGAAAATATATCTATAGAATAAGTTTTTTTTTAATTTAAAAATAGTAGTTCATATGATAATTTCCTCAGAAATACTATATGCTGGAAAGATCCTGATCCCAAATTCTAGGCTAAGCTGAATTACCTACCCCTTGTATGTTTCAAATTATGTTTCTTACCCCTCACTGCCTGACAGGTCATTTTTTTAAAAATATGCTAATACCTTGGATAGAAGTGAAGAAAAAAATTTATCATACAGAGTATCTACAGTTTCAACAAAGTTCTAAATATAAGAGAATAAAATTTCTAAAAGTAGATCACCAACCTATTGTAACTGGGAAAAAAAGATATTTGTAAAACTGGGTTGCACTAAGTGAAACAAAAGAGAGTTAAGTCAGAAGTAAGGCAGACATGGGCTTTCCCATGGTGTCTCCAGAAAAGAATCCACCTGCCAATGCAGGAGACACAAATTCAATCCCTGGGAGGGGAAGATCCTCTAGAGAAGGAAATGGCAACCCACTCCAGTATTCTTGCCTGGGAAATCCCATGGACAGAGGAGACTGGTGGGTTACGGTCCACGTTGTCTCAAAATAGTTGGTCATGACTAAGCGACTGAATCACAGTGACAAGGCAGCCACAGGCCTGGTTCCCAGCACTGCAACTTCCTAGCCTGATTAGCAAGGCACTAATCAGCAAGTTACTCTCTTTAGCCTCCTCATGGAAGACTGAATTCCACGTTACCTGATGGTTGTATGTAAAATGTACCTAGCATATATTAGACTTTCAATAAATGTTAAGTTTTTAAATATTTTGATATAGTTCATCAGCATGACACTGGCACATGAATTCAGCAGATATCATACAAAAAGCAAGACTTTACCAAAGAATGTCTGCAGGCTGTAAGTCTTTGTCTCTATACACCACTTACTTTTGAATTTGTCTGAACAAATATAGCAAACTACAGGGACATAATAACAAATATACATAAATCAAGAATTACCATTTTGCCACTTGTGAGTGCCATTTTGTGATTTTTTTTTTCCCTCATGTTTTCTAAATAAAATAATTACAAATTTTAAAATAACTTTATTCTATTTCCTACAACTCTTCTCAGAGACATTGATATCATAATGCTATATTAATATCATTTAATATATGAATATCAATTATATATTCACTACATATAAGCATCAGATAATGTATGCCTGTTTTGTTTCACATAGATGCTATTAATAATTGTCCCTATTTTTCCCTTCATTTATATAGAATTTCATTTTGATAAAAACTAGTATTAACTGAACCTTTCCAGGTTTCCTAGTAAAGTGAGTCACTCAGTTGTGTCCCGTTCTTTACAACTCCATGGACTGGAGTGGTTAGCTTTTCCCTTCTCCAGGGGATCTTCCCAACCCAGGGGTTGAACCCAGGTCTCCTGCATTGCAGGCACATTCTTTACTGACTGAGCCACCAGGGAAGCCCAAGAATTCTGGAGTGGGTAGCCTATCCCTTCTCCAGTGGATCTTCCTGACCCAGGAATTGAACTGGGGTTTCCTGCATTGCAGGTGGAGTCTTTATCAGCTGAGCAACCAGGGAAGCCAGGTTTCCTAGTAAACTAGGTGTCAATTACTGTGTTAAATATTTCATGTGTATTAATTCATTGTATCCGCCTACCTTGTAGAGACTCTGTATAATCCTCTACATTGTAGAGACTTATTTTTATATTTTAAGTTATACTTCATTGTATTATAAATATTATATACACATTTTATATTATTATTATTATATAGACAGTCTAAAAGGAGCACAGAGAAGTAACTTGTACAGTGTACTACATACTACATAGGTAGTTATTAATACATGGTAGACCTGGTATTTGAAATCAGGATGTCTGCATCCAGAGTCCACATATAAACCACATTTCCCTGTGCTCAAAAGCAAAGAATAGACCACGTGTTTGTATTTATTTCCCTATTGATGGACAAATCAGTTACGCCATTTTTATGCCATTTTTTTTACCTTCATAAACAATGTTGCAATAAGTGTCTTTGAATATGTTTTCTGATTTCCACAAGAGATTTTTCAAGAAAAAAGCTCAGGTGGGTTATTTGGAAGTCTCGGTGTACATACATATCCCATCCACATATGGGGCATTAAAAAGATCAAAAGGCTATAACTGATAATATTTCCTTCTAGTTAAAGATCTCTGGTTTGGGGGTTTCGCTTGATGTGTCTGGTATTTGTTGCTCATTTTGTGTTAAGGCATACCTCAACATCAGGAGAAAATCTATGCCTATTTAAGGGACTTCCGATCTCCTAATGAGGAATTGCTAGGTAAAATACTGGGGATTCAGTTAAATTAAGATTTCCGATAAGCAATGAGTATTTTAGTATATTGCATGGGACATAGTGTACTTTGAATTGTTTTTCATCTGAAATTCAAATTATTTAACTTGGTGCTCTTATTTTTATTTGCTAAGGCAACACTGCAAATAAGCCATCCAGTGGATGGCTAATAAAAGAATTCCCCCCTTCTTAGTGGTAGGCTTGGAGTGGAGGTTATTGATCCAGCATCATATAATCTAGCTGTACAATAAACGGGACCACAGCCTGCCTTTCAGAACTCATTATGCTTCACTTGAGTGGAAGATGTATATATATATTACCCAACTTTTTCCTTATAAAGTGTCATCTGAAACCTTCCCTCAGTTGTTGTGTATTAGGTGCTGCAATGCCTCCCTCAACTCAGAAGAATCTCTGCCTCACTTCTTCTTGTACAGTGACACATTAATCCCTTTACGTTGTATTCCTGAGAATATAACTAGACGGATCATTATCATCTGCCAACCTTGTCTCTCTTGCCTCTTCAGCCTTGTGCCCACATTCGCTTCCTCTCTGTTCTGTGCTGTAAAAATGTACTCAGGCACTTTAAACTGGGTGGCAGATCACAAAAGGCGCTGTCAGTAAGCTAAATTGGCATTACATTAAATAATGAGGAATTTGCAAGTGGGAGAACACCCGATGTGATCCACCCAATCCTTCATTTTATAATAATAATAAAAAGAAGTGGAATTTAATCCAAATTGAATCCTCTCCCCCTTGAAAATGAGACTTTCCGAATAAGCAGGAACAAAGGGACAGCCAGTAGGTCTTAGATATTGCAGCTGCCAAAGATGAAATGTCTGCTCCAGGGCATACTCATTTCACTAGTACTTAAGTGCTACTTGAACTAATAGCAATTTCTTAGGTGAAAAGAATTTTGATCCTTTTCTTATTTTTCCATTATGGAGCTTTGGAATTTCATCAATTGGCATACCCTACCACATTGTGCTGAAATGTTTCAAGGGTTTTGGAGACAATATGGAGGATACTTTTGTCTATAAAATAAATCATCAGTTCATACTGAGGGTTTTCCACACCCCCCCAAAAAGAAGTAAAGTTGATTACTTGGCATCAGTCCCTCATCATAGAAACTACTGAAGAAAAAAAGGAGCGTGAAAAAACCCCAAAGGACACAAAACCCGTGGGGAAATAACGATGTCTAAGTGCTGCAGCGAGCAGCCAGAAGTGGAATATATTTCTTCTGTGAGGACCTCAGTAATAACCCATGAATGATGAGACTTATTGCAAATGGCAAGAGTGCTGTGGGAGAAAAAATGTTTTAAAAAAATATATATATATATACACTACATTTTGAAGGATACCATTTCACATGCCCATTCTCCTTCCCTTTCTTTACAGATCATTTGAGTTCTCTTTTTCATTACTCCTTATTCCAAACAATAAATATCCACAGAGAGCCAAACATGTGCCAAGTACTAAAAGGTCCAGTAATACAAAAGCCATAATGTCTGATCTTAGAAAGATCCAAATTTGGTGTAAAAATAAATACTAAGCAACTGCAAAGCAAATGCAGAAACACCAATAATGTGATATGCGGAGGATCCACACACACACAGTTGGAAGTCATGGTAATCGCAGAGTTGACCAGGAAGAGACTCACATAGAAAGTGGCGTAAGTAGGAAAGTTGTCATATGGGAGAAGGGTTTTGTCAGGTTTTAAGTGGGGAAAGGAAATTCCAACTAAATGGTTCAGCCAAAGCAATAAGGAACAAATAATCTGATTGTTAAAAGAATTTGCCGCTTGCAAGGCTGAAACTGGAAAAATATGCTGTGGTAAGATTCTGTGCAGCCTTACAAGGTCTTTCAGAGAAATATGGATGTTATGTGGACGTAGAGAATAAGAAGCAAATGTGGGCATATAACAAAGGAATACAGTGTGATTCAGTGTGTATTTTTAGTGGCACTGTGAATAATGGGGAAGAGGGAAAAGTTAGAGGGAGTTACATCAATTACAAAATCATTATAATTATCTAGTTAAAATGAGGTGAGGTGAGGTGAGGTCGCTCAGTCATGTCCGACTCTTTGTGACCCCGTGGACTGTAACCTACTAGGGTTCTCCATCCATGGGATTCTCCAGGCAAGAATACTGGAGTGGATTGCCATTTCTTCCTTCTCCAGGGGATCTTCCCGAACCAGGGATCAAACCCGGGTCTCCTGCATTGGAGGCAGATGCTTTAACCTCTGAGCCACCAGGGAAGCATCTAGTTAAAATACATTATGATAATTCAAATAAGACAGTGGCCGCATAGAAAATGGAAGGTAGATTCACTTGGGAGGTAGAACGGATGGATTTGGTGACAGGTTGGGTGAGAAAGGTGACGGAGATGACTCTAAGATTTTCTCTTGCATGAAGGAGTATATTCTGATTCTTTAGGAAGAGATTTTGGCAGATGAGGGAGAAGATGAATGTTAACTTTTGAATCCAGAAATGAAGCTTTCAGAATCACATCTATTCTTTATTCAATAAATGTTTATCACAAATTTAGATTCATATCCTTCACAGAAAAAAGGAAAATGAGCTAGAATTTAATTAACTGGACATATCATAGATATTTTTCTTAAAATGTTCATAATTTTAAGTTTAAAGTCTAGATAGCTAGAAAGTGTGTAAATAGTTTCAGATCATAATTACTAGACCTGTGTAGCAAATTGACAGACTTCAATACACTAGCTTATTAGTTCTGAGTATACCTCAATAGAGTGGAACATTCAGCGGGCAGAATAGATTCTGTTCTTGAAAGACCTATTAAAGTTTACTAATGACTTAGAACAACATATGTTTACAGAGTTTCAAATCAATTAACCAATTGTTAAAGAAATATAAGTTTCATTATACTAAAAAGAAATCTTAATTCATTTGAACACTTATCCATGCAATTTTGAATTCAAGTGAGAATAATAATTGAGACTGAAATTTTTTTTTATTAAATTTATTTATTTTTAAATTACAATACTATATTTGTTTTGCCATACATTGACATGAATCAGCCATAGGTGAACACAATCTCCCAATGCCGAAGCCCCCTCCCACCTCCCACCCCACATCCTCTACTTGAATCATCCTGTGCATCAGCCCCATGCATCCTGCATCCTACATTGAACATAGATTGGCGCTTCATTTCTTAGAAGAAAATATACACGTTTCATTGCCATTCTCTCAAACCATCCCACCCTTTCCCTCTCCCTCAGAGTCCAAAAGTCCACTCTATACCTCTGTGTCTCTTTGTTGTCTCACACATAGGGTCATCATTACTGTCTTCTAAATTACATATATATGTGTCAGTATACTGTATTGGTGTTTTTCTTTCTGGCTTACTTCACTCTGTATAATCGGTTCCAATTTCATCCATCTCATTAGAAATGAGTCAAATTTATTCTTTTTAAGGGCATTTCCCCTAAAGTCAGGAACAAGACGAGACTGAAATTTTTAATATAAAAGTACTTTTACAAACATTATTTATTTTAAAATTATATAATCTCATGTGAACCTGGCACTATTCTCATATAATCTGTTTTGTAGATTTAAAAAGAAATGAAAATTAAAAATGTCACTGTCTCAGAAGGATGACTCAGTTTTATCAAAAGTCATGCTGCTTTTGGTAATGAAGTTAAGACACACAAAATCTTTTCACTCTGCACCACTAAATTAGTCTGTAATAGCAACCTAAGACAACTCAGAACAAAAATATTTGTTGAATTCCCTTCAAAAAAGGAATCTGATAAGACTGCATAAAAACAATAAGACTAAGGAAGACATTCCCAGCAGAAAGAAACAGAATAAGAGCAAGAAATAATGACCATGGAACAGGAAATATGGTTTGATTTATGGCTTACATTTCTATTGATAAGAGACTAATATAGTCTGTGGCCACACTACAGAAAAAAATTTAGTAACAGGTTATGATGTAACTAAATAGGAGGGGTCAGAGTTCTGTTTTTGTTGATGTTTCTGAAGATACATGTTTTCGAACAAAATCTTATATGCAACCTTGAAAAATAAGATGTATTAGAGACATCTCAGTGGAAGCTGGAGCAAGAGGGTACAGTTTCATCTGCTTAATTTATCTGCTTAATATGATACATGTGACAACAATAAAATAGAATTCTTATGCTACAAAAATCCCTACAAAGTGAAAATGCTGTATTAAAGTAAAAATATAAAATATTTGCATAAAATATTTGTAGCCAATAGAGATACTTATTCAAAATATAAACAAATGTGAATTTATAAAAGAAACAGAGCAACTACCAAAAACATAAATGATTAAAGCTACGGGAAGTTTTATACAAAACATACATTCATGAAAAAACACTCAACATAATTAATGAGATTCAAGTTAAGAGATGTTACAGTAAGATGTGCCCTGTCACATTAATGACTACTAAAAGTTATAATGCCCAATAAGGGCATGAAGAAATAAGCACTGGCATACACCCCAGGAGAAAGAATAAGTCTCTGGCTTGCCAGGGTAACTGGGCAATGAATTACATTTCAAAGGCATCTGACTCTTGACTTAGTAATTCTTTAAATATTTATCACCATATATACTTTTACTGATGCAAAGATACATGTACAAGTTAAATCATTATATCACTGTTCTATTGTGAAATCCTAGGAACAGCATACCAGGAATTATTTTTGTTTAATTATGTACATCAAAACCATGAAATGCAACGCTGTCTTTAGAAAACTAAATTTACAAGTGCTTTGTTTTGGAAAATTCTCAGTAATATACATAACTGAAGACAAAAAAGTAACCACTGTATCTCATATTCTTATATTTGATAATATAATTGTATACAAAGTATAAGAAGCTGCTTATTTAAACTTGTATTTTTATATACTGGCCATCCAAACATATTGAATTTTTATCAACTAATAACTAGCTTTAAATAAATAAAAGCAGAAATAATAAGGTATGGAGATAGAGAGTATCAGCTAAATACTGAAATGCAGATGGACCTACTTGAGAGCAAACCCAAAGAGAATATAGATCTTTACACAGACCTCATGACATAGATCGGAGAAGGCAATGGCACCCACTCCAGTGCTCTTGCCTGGAAAACCCCGTGGACGGAGGAGCCTAGTGGGCTGCAGTGCATTGGGTCGCACAGAGTTGGAGACGACTGAAGCAACTAAGCAGCAGCAGCATGATACAGCTTAGAGTCCAAAGATTTCCTCTACCAAACATTTCCAGATCTGAGGGCAAGAGGGGTGGAGAGGAGGCAGGCGGTGTAAAAGAGGCAGGCAAGAACCGAGAGAACAAAGTTGAGGGGGTTTGGGGTTTGGTTGTTTTTTTGGTCCCAAACAGTGTTTATCTAAGATATAACTGAACATGGAAAAAGTCCTGGATCAGCATCTAGTATAGTTGAATAAATCATCTTATCATCTTGTATAAATACACAGAGTTTAGCTTTGGGTCCTCGACGTTTTCCCAGAAAGAAGAACTGAAATAGTTTCTGTGTCTGTAAATCTACACAGATTGTGAAGTACTCTTCACCTGCCTAGAATTTTTATTAAGAATTCCATGTATTCCAACAATAATTTCCATTCACCAAGGACTTACTAATAACATCATACTTCAGTGAATACCTGAATATGGGTTCAGGCTATGCTGGAAAGAAGTTATGGAAATTCTTCCTCTTGTTTTCAAACATTATCTTCCAGAAGAAAGCTAGCCAAGAAAGAAATTCATTTATCCATATTCCCTCTCTCACCATGATATTCCCTCTCTCACCGCACATTCCGCCCCTCCATCTCCTTGTCAGTTTCTCTTGCTGAATTGGAGAATCCCTGTTCCCTGTTCCCTGCTGCAATCACTGGCTGGTTATACCAGGGCAAGTTCCACCCTTGACAGGAGGCAAAAAACAACTTTGTAAATCAGGGAACAGATTCAGTTCCCAGATCTTTTTCTATTCTGAAGACCATGTGGTAACAGAAAGAAACAGCAAGACTTCCTCCTGTTGCATCTACCAACTGATATCAATCAACTGCTGTATGTGAAATCACTTTATAAATATTAAAAGCACTGTCAATGTAAGGTAGAATTATTCGGCTCAGTAATAGTCAGAATGGCTGCAATGCACTGAGAGAGCACAGTCTTATCCTTACCTCAGCTCTTTACAAACCTCTGCACTGTTCTGCCCACATCAGGCCGTGGCTTTATTTCTCCATAGATATGACTTTTATTTTCCACTTTTACAAACGTCCATCTTTTCTCCAAAAATGCAATCTGCTCAGAACAGCTAACTTAGAGATACTCACTATTAAGAAGGGGTGGTTAGCAAGCATCACCAACAGTAGTTGAACTCTTTTGTTTAAGGTCTAATTACTTATATTCATTTTTATAGTTTCTTTACAGTAGATTTGGTGATCCAGAATCTTGTAATGGCTTCATGTTAAGCAAAAATGAGCTTGAATGAACATCTTGTTGTTTCTGACAAATAGTTACCACTGACATTCTTGTAAGTCAAGGGAAAGAGAAATGTATATATATTATTTCAAATATTTGCAGAACCTCAATCTACACACGTTCCAGAAAGCAGTCATAGGATTAATAAATGAGACCAGCTCATTATGTGGGTTCTAACAATATTAGATAATGGCTTTCATTTAATTATCATTTCCCCTTCCATTCTGATATGTTCAAAATTGATTAATATTATCAAAAGTTAACCAAAACATGAATTATCTTGCAAAGGTGACATCAAAGCGATTGAATTCCATTTTTTAAGGACAAAAAGATAAATACAAAAACTCTTCCCACTTTTTTTTTCTTTAGCATCATAAGGACTTAGCAAAACAATTTTAGATTTAATTTCATGAACTTGTGCTGAGGAGTTCCCATGGATTACTAGCTGAACTAATTTTCAGCTTGAGATTCCCAAGCCAGGGTAACCCAAAGATCCCCAGCTCAAAAAAATGTTTATTTTATAAGACAGGAGGTTTGTCCCACAGATGGTTTTACTCCACATTGTGTTTATTTTGGAACCAGGAACGTCAATTTTCATAGAATATTCAAAGAAAATATCATATGAATTCAACTGATTTTGATAAGTTGACACTCCATATATTACCATGAAAAAACAAGGATAAGTTAGAAAAAGAAAAGGAAAGTTCAGCTAGAAAAAGAGAAGTCCCTACATGTCAAAAAAGAAATGAGCAGACAAAATCGCAGCACTCAAGAGAAGCTGACTTTCCGGACAAGTAACGTTTCGATTGAAAATCGGCACTAATGTTTGAGCCGAATGCCTCTTAGAGAACTAGAACTGTGTGTTAGATATGCATATGTTACATAAAGCTCCCTTCATGAAGCCCTTAACACTGCAATGTTTCCTATCTTACAGAAAATCCAGAGACACAACATAAAAGATTAGTCTCTTTGGATATTTTAGCGGAAAAAGAGCACGCACAACACAGAAAAACCTTGTGTTCAGTGGGTAGTGTATGGTCCTACCCCTTTCCTTTTCTCATCAAGCATCAAGCCTTAGAGCCATGGCCCAAGTTTGTGTCCCCAAGTATTCCATTCGTACTTGATCCATCTCAAAGTTTCCTGTCTTTGGAGAGGGCTTAAAACCTCCTGGAATTTAAAATAAATAATCTTTAAAGTTCTGTATCATATCTTTGCATTTGTAACTCTCTTCAGGTTATAAATAAGAAGAGCTCGCTCGGAGTACAATTAAGTAAAAAGGTGTAATATTTTGTAAGTATGTAAGAAATCTTCATAAAACTGAAGGGCAAGAATATGACTGTCCCTTAGAAAAGAATGTATCTAGTAAGTAAAGTTTATAAGATATTCAAGAAGTATTCCATCTGGCTATATCTCTGTATCTCTGCTCTATTTATCTTTTATGCTGTATACATTTTTTCCCTCAAACCAGTTCACATCATAGAAAACATATGAAACAGTATGTAGGGCAGACTTTCCAAGGTTTGTATTATTTCTACCAATAACAAGGCTGGAAATTCTGGATTCTTGGCTCTACTGTCCATAATTCACTATAGCCCATAACTCATGGATTAAGATTGTGGACAAAATACAAAACCAAAAACCAAAATTACTAATTAAGCACTCCAAAAAAGTAAGACCTGTGCAGAAAAATTAAATGTTGGAGGAGTGAAGCAGAGATTTGTGTTTCATCTCGGTTTTTCCTTCCTGTGACTTTGCCTTGAGTGGAGTCCTTGTCACAGACATAACAAAAACAAAAAAGGCAGATGAAACTGATAGAAACCCCATCAGCTTGGAGACTGGGGTGCTGGGGGCCCTGCGGGCTATGGGACACACAGTCACAGAGGGGAGCTAACCCGGGAAAGCATTCCCCTGATTCGGTATATGACCCACTCATGCCCTGCGTTTGTGCTTAGTGGCTCAGGTGGTTCCGGCTCTTTGTGACCCACTGGACTGTCAGGCTCCTCTGTCCATGGGATTCTCCAGGCAAGAATACTGGAGAGGTTGCCATGCCATCCTCCGGGGGATCTTCCCGCCCCAGGGATCGAACCCTCGTCTCCTGTGTTGCGGGTGGATTATTTACCTGCTGAGCCATCACAGAAGCAAAGGTAGTAAAAGCTAAGAGTTCTGGATGCCGGTTAGAACCACTCCCACAAATCGCAGACTAACAGCCGACACAGGCGTAAGAAGGACTCATACAAATATAGTAAAGACTTAGAGAATGAAGCTAAGATTTGAACCAGTGTGGACAGTAGGTGAGGGACAACTTAGCGTAAAGTTGCGGACTGGCTCCAGTTTACATTCCTGCGGCGAAACAAAGCTCCGAGTGATCCAGAGGAATCACATTACATTGTCGATAATCCAGTCACCGTCCCACACTCCTAATTTCTCCTCAGTTCAAATCTCCAACACCTCCTCCCGCCTCCTCCCAGTCACTTCAAAACCCGGCTGCGTGAATCACGGAGAAAACCAAAGAGACATTCCCGCCAGCTTCCAGAAAGGAACGGCTTCCATACCTTATCCGTGGCGCCTGCAAACAATTCTCAGGAAATACAAGCAGAACCTGCGTCAGGAAGGCTAACTTTTCCCCCTTTTCCTTTGTGCCGGGTCTAGCTGTGCTCGCTCATGGGATGCCACGTGCAGAGCCTCGCGCCGGGGCTTCGCGCCGCAGCTCCCGGCGGCCGGGCCTGGCTCCGCGCGGCGCGGGCCTCTGCAGAGACGCTGCGCCGGCGCGCCAGTCTCGCGAGACGGAGCGGACTGCAGGCCCGCGCACCCCGGCCCTCCGCGGCCGCAGCCCCGCGCGCCGTCCCGCCCCCGCCGCGGCCGGCCTCTCGGGGCGCGCGCGCTAAGGCAGCGGTCCCCGCCTCTGCAGCGCCAGGGGCCAGGGCTGAGGGGGACGCGGCTCCCAAGGCCACGGGGGCGGGACGTGGTTTCAGGACGATCCCCACGTGCGCTGCCTTTACCGAGCGCCTCAGCCCTGTTACGGTTACCCTCCGCTCCCACCTCAGATCAGGCATTCAACCCCGGAATTTGGGGAGCCCCAGCCTAGAGCCTGAGCACCCCTCTGCCCTTTGAGCAGACGACAAAGGCTCCCTTTGCCTCTGTTGGCTCTGAGGACACCAGCAGAAGGACCGCACCTGGGGACGGCCTCTGGAGGGCCGTACCGCTCGCCTCACTTCCCGCTATCAGGGATAAACTGCCTGTTCTCGTTTTTTTTGTTTTGTTTTGTTTTGTTAAGTCCTTGCCTTCCTCTGGGCACTAGCTCCCATCCTTCTCAGGAAAAGAACCTAGCAGTTCTCTCCTCTATATCCCTTTTTTTTCTTTTTATTTGTTTTGGCTGTGCAGGGTCGTCACTGCTGGGCACAGGCGTTCCCTAGTTGCCCCGAGTGGGGCCGCTCCCTAGACGTGGTGTGTGGGTTCCTCACTGTGGTTTCTCTCGTTTCAGATCATGGGCGTGAGAGCACACAGGCTTCAGCAGCATCCGGGCTTACTTGTTCCGCAGCAGGTGGAATTTCCCGGACCAGTGATCAAACCCATGTCCCCTCCGCTGGCAGGTGAATTCTTAACCACTGGACCAGAAGGGAAGTACTCTCCTCTTTATTATCAGACGTTTTCCTCCATTGTTTATTTTTACCAGAATACAGCCACACTTCCATTCCTTCAATATTAAAAAAAAATTTTTCTGTATACTACTTTTCTTAATTCTGTATACTACTTTTCTTAATTCACTTTTTTTTTTAATTTTCTTCCAGTTAGAGTTAAGTTCTTTTAATGAATTTATTAAATCTGCGGTCTAAAATTCTCTCTCATTCTTTCTTGGACCTGCTTTGATCAGACTTTTATACCATATCTTATTCACACTGTGAAAACTGTTCTTACCGAGATCGCTGAGCCTGTTCACATTGGTAATCAACCAGTAGCTTATACACATGATATGAAGCATTTGACAGGATTGATCATGTTCTTGACCTCAAAGCATCTTCTTCACTTGCTGTCCAGTATAAAAGCACTTACCTGGTCTACTGCTATATCCCTAGATACTCATCGATCTACCCTTTAGATCCTTCTAAGGTTCTACTCAACTTTCGTCCTGGCATCTCTGCTTTATGTGTGTATTCTATTGGTGGTCTTATCTAGTTTCATGAATGCCATGACATTGAGTATATGCTGAGGACTCCCAGATTTAATATTTCAATCTGAATCTTTCCCTTAATTGTCTCCTTGAATCCATTGTCATAATTAGGACACAGAATTGAATGTCTACTAAACATCTCAAACTTACAGTCTTCCTTCAAAAAGACATTGTGCCCTGGTTGTCCTTATCTTCCTCATAGTCCATCATTCTAGATACACAGGAGAAAGATGTTGGAGTCTTCTTGACTTCCTTTATTCAAACCCAATATCCAATCTGTTGGCAAAAATTATTTTCTACCTCCATATTAGTGAATCTGATACCTTCTTGCTACCTCCACAAGTAACAAGCTAGCATATGTCACTTACATCTCTTATTTCAATAACTTTCTATTTCATTTCTGCCCATACTATCCTCAAAAAGTGAAGTGATATGAAAGTCACTCAGTCTTGTCTGACTCACTGTGACTCTATGGACTATAAAGTGAAAGTGAAGTCACTCAGTCATGTCCGACTCTTTGCGACCCCATGGACTGTAGTCTATCAGGTTCCTCCGTCCATGGGATTTTCCAGGCAAGAGTGCTGGAGTGGATTGCCATTTCCTTCTCCAGGGGATCTTCCCCACCCAGGAATCGAACCCGGGTCTCCCGTATTGCAGGCAGATGCTTTTACCGTCTGAGCCACCAGGGAGGAATTCTCCAGGCCAGAATATTAGAATGAGTAGCCTTTTTTCTTCTCCAGGGGATCTTCCCAATCCAGGGATCGAAACCAGGTCTCCCACATTGCGGGCAGATTCTTTACCTGCTGAGCCACAAAGCCCAAATGTACTCGAGTGGGTAGCCTATCCCTTCTCCAGCCAATCTTCCCAACTCAGGAATCGAACCGAAGTCCTCTGTATTGCAGGCAAACTCTTTACCAACTGAACTATCAGGGAAGCCCAATCTCAAAAAAAAAAAAAAAAAAAAACCCAACACACACAGACCATAATTAGCCTGGTACAACATAAGTTGGATCACAATACTCCTTTGATCAGAAAAATTTAATGACTTTCTATCTCATTCATGTTAAAAGCCAAAGTCCAACTGTAGATACACAAAGCTATCTAAGATTTTTCTTTTAATTAATTTACTTTCTATTGAAGGATAATTGCTTTATAGAATTTTGCTGTTTTCTGTCAAACCTCAACATGAATCAGCCATAGGTATGTGTGTGTATATATATATATATATATATATATATATATATATATCCCCTCCTTTTGAACCTCCTTCCCATCTTCCTCCTCCTCATCCCACCCCCTAGGCTGATACAGAGCCCCTGAGCCAGAGAGCAAATTCCCATTGGCTATGTATTTTACTATGGTAATGTAAGTTTCCATGTTACTCTTTCCATACATCTCACCCTCTCCTCCCCTCTTAAGCTATCTAACATTTTTGACTTCATCCCTTCTTGTTCTCCTCCTTCCTCCTTATTCACAATCGTATTGACTTCCTTGACTTTTCTAATATATGCTAGGCATATTTCTAACTCACGGGCTCACTAACTTACATGTGGCTCACCCTCTCTGTCCATTCTTTTCTCTCCACTGTAGAATATAAGCTTCATAAGGGAAAGGAATTTTCTTTGCTTCATTAACTGTTGTCATCTAGTATCTGGCATATTGCCTGTTTCACAGTTAGCACTAAACTGAATGGGTGAGTCAACTTTCTGAGCAATTTATCAGTTATTGGCTCTGAATATGGGGACGCATTGCATTGTACTCAGAAGGGCACTGAACCCAGAATCAATGGACCTCAGTCCATCTGTGCCCCTCAATTTAAGTCACTTATTCTTTCTTAACCTCAATGTTCTCATGTGTACAGTGTTTTCTTAGTTTGTTTGATTTTGGTTTGTGAGTGTGCATGTGTGTATGCAACAACTAATACAAAATTTATAAAACATCAAAAGTATACAAAGTATTATATACAAGTAAGTTTATCAGTATTTCATCCTTATACCATGATTTCTAATTGATGTTAAATATAAAAATAAGATAATATTGCCATCTTCACCTTACATCTAAAAGTCTACCTAAAAATGTGATAGATCAATTACAATTAGTCTATCAATTCAAATATGGGAAATTGAGTCTCACAATTATTAAAGAATAACCACAGTGTCACAGAGTACTTACTAGAGTGCTTAAAGTCATATTTATCAAATGTTATCCTTGGACCACTTGGATCAGATTTCCATTATTATAATGTATGCTCCTGAGTCCCACTCTGGACTGATATTTGGAATCTCTGAGACTGAACACAAGGGACACACTTTTGGACAAAAAAACCCTCTGTCACTCATATATATTCATGTTTAAGAACATATAGATTACAGAAAAAAAAAAAAACAGGTTTTCAGCAGCATGATAGCACTTAAGGATGTCAATAATATTGAAAGTGTTTGCACATAAGGGAAATTAGGTATTATATTTTACTTGTAAATATTAAGTTTAATATGAAGATTGAAACAATAGCTGTCTTTTTTTTTTGGTCATCCCATAAAAGATAAGCTTACGTGACTTGGAGTTCTACTCTTTAAAATCAGTCTATATATTTCTAATTAGTATTCTGTTTATTAAGAAGCACTCAGGGAATTTAATCAGCTACCAATATTTGTAATATTTAAAATGAAGTAAGATATCTCTACTACAGTATTTTAGTGATTCTTACTAGACTTTGTATTATTTCCAGAAAATGCAAAAATGCTTAAAATAATACAAATATTTCTTGCAGGGGGACTTTGAAGACTATGCACGATATGTTGATTTCTCTTTGTAATATTTACAATTGTTTTTTGCAAAAATACATAATCCTAGAATGAGTATCATTATGTTAGGTATTATTCCCTCTAAGAATTCAAATGTAAAATCTTGTTAAATTATGTTCCCATAGTTCAGGATAGAAAAGAGAAATTAAGGTCGTTTTTAAAACCATGTTATATAATTACCAATCACTGAATAAGCCAGAAGTCAGTCCATTCATATCTAAAAGCAAAAGCTGCAGTGCTGGCTTACTAACTTAAAAATAAGTTTACAAAATTGTTTCATGGAGCACTAAAATTGTGAACTGGAATAGAACACTTATGTTTATTTTATCTGTTATTGGCATACTTTCTATTAAATATTTAGTTTTCAAGTTCCAATTCCTATGGCATGTATGCTTCTCAGAGATTCTGAAGGCTCCATCTATAGGTTCCTGAGATGCAGAGATTTCAAGCCTAGATCTCCACACTACTTTCACAGCAGACACGCAATTATTTTGTATTGCAATTAAAAATATACAAATAACTGAAAACACATCTTCTTGTCAGATGAAGACGTAACGTAAAGTAGGATCTTTGTACATCAGAACTGACACAAATCTTGTCTGATGTTGATTTCTGTGTTTTGGTGACCGACTAACCTACTGTGTAGCAATACTGTAAAATATGACAGCTGAATGTTTGACTGTATTCTATTATCTATTCTAAAATCCACTGTTGTTCTATCCATACTTACAGGATGTTTGAAACATAATTACTTAAAGCTAAAACAGGAAGGCCACCTAAAACAACAGATCAGTGAAGAAGTGGATTATTCTAATGCACTGCGAAGAAGGGATTATGATGGGTCATTGGAGGCTGATCCACGTATATCTGAGTATTTTGCTCAGAAGAGAAGGTGCAGGTGTACAGCCAGTGAAAAACATTTGGCAGAGCTTCTTATCATTCCTATGAAAGAATGAGCATTTAAACCGTTAGGACAATGTCTTACTCCATGAGGAAAAGAAAACCTACTGCTACTTGACAGCGAATGAAGCAGCTGAATCAATAGATACCTTTAAGAAACAGGAAATTTCCATGTTTGATTGTGATTTTGATCCTGACTAAAAAGGATAATTCTGCCTTTTCTACTTGATTAAAGAAGAAAATCCTTTCAATAACACAACTTAAAGTTCCAGTCATGATCTAGAAGAGGTTATCAGGCTCATTCCCTCAATACACAGCAACCAAAAAATAACTAAATAAATAAGAACACCCAACACTATTTTAAAACTGAAAAAAATTTATAAAGGAACTCTTGGTAGACAATGAAAAGCAACCAGTTTAGGGCCACAATCTATGATAGAAGATAAACTTAGATGTGGCAATGTATTTGTCAACAGAACCAGAGATAATCCATATATTGGATGTATTAGACAAATATTTCCAAGTAATGTGGTTAATATATTAAATAAAATGCAATTAACTATGGGTAAAATGGATGGAAAAGATAAACAATTTCAAAATATATTTAGAATCAATAAAAGTAATAATTTACATTCTATAAATGCAACATACAGTACCTAAGTTAAGGACTTGATGGATGTGTTCAACACAAGCCTGTAACCACAAAGAGGGGATTCGTGATTCCAGAGAGTCAACAGAAAATATCCAAACTGATGCTTATAGAAAAAAAAGAAGGAAACAGAAGAATAGAAGATACAGGTGAAGCTGCTCAAAATACTTGAAGTACAAGCAGTTGGTTTATAAGAAGGAAACAAGAGGAGAATATTAAAATATTAAGGAGAAAAGATTAAACTTTTTCTAAATCTGATGATGGATATTAAATCACAGTTTCAAGCAGTTCAGTGAATATGAAACTGGATAACTGCAAGGAAAGTCATAGACAAATGCAAGCAAAAATCACACTATATTTTCTAAAGAACAAATTCAGATAGAAAAACATATTTCCTGGGGGAAAGGGAGATTACAAGTTGTAGGGGAATTGAAGTCAGGTGAGCTCATTGGTTACCAGGGGAACCAGGAGGGGCAAGGCCCCTCTGATACGAAATTTGCTATGTGGGTCTGGGGCAATGTGTAGGAAGATCAGTGAGGTGAGTAGGGTGTGCGTTGAGCAGGCCCTGGTCAAGCAGGGGATATACAGAGAGCAAGAGAACAGCCATCTTGAGTGGCCTTAACATACAATTGTTTAATTTAAAATTTTAAATATATTATTTGTATAATTTTAAATAAATTCAGTTTTGCTAAGGGGCATGTTAGTGCAAACCACATGAAGGTTAAATAGAATCTATAGCAACAGAGAAGGCTTTACAAAGAAAAGTTAAAATAATATTTCCATCTTAAAGATATATTTTCTTGATTGATGGGAATAAAATAATAAATGACTACTTTGCAGTTAATCATCATGATTTTTCACTTATAATAAGTATAACTTAACTAGTTCATATGATTAATTTAGGCAATCACAAATAAAAAATGTTCCCTAATTCTTTCATTGATTCTTAGTTCATAAGTACTTGATTCAAACATTAAGACATAGATTATTAGTGAAGCTCTATTTTCTTTAGAAATAATCAGCAGTCTTCAAACTGGAGAACTATTAAAGTAGAAATAAAAACAGTTACTAGTGGATTTTTAAGTGCATACTCCAAGATCCTTTTCCATAAATATTAAATGTAATAATTTACATAATTATCAGTTTCACATTTAATACATTAATATTAAAGTGCTTTAGCATTGTTTTAATACATCTGCATATTATGAATATTATTTAAAAACACTTTATAATGCTTCAGTAGAATGTCTATGTATGTTCAGAAACAACACAGAGGGATGTTGCCTCCACACAGTGACCAAATTCTGGATATAGTCTTCGTCGCTGCTTCTTGCTTTCATGTAAGGATGCTCTGGGGTAAGAAGAACGTCTATGGAAATGCGAAGGTAATCCAGCATCAGTTCCTCTGCTATTGAATGACCATTCTAGGAGGAAGAGGACCTGAACAACAAGAAAGAAACAATAATAAAGATAACATTGAAAATACACAGCTTTGAAAATCTTTCAGGTATGCAGCGAAAAATAAATGAGATCAGCCTATTTGTCATGGTTTGATATCCTCATTGGAAAAGACTCTGATGCTGGGAGGGATTGGGGGCAGACTCTGATGCTGGGAGGGATTGGGGGCAGGAGAAGAAGGGGACGACAGAGGATGAGATGGCTGGATGGCATCACTGACTCCATGGACGTGAGTCTGAGTGAAGTCCAGGAGTTGGTGATGAACAGGGAGGCCTGGTGTGCTGCGATTCATGGGGTCGCAAAGAGTCGGACACGACTGAGCGACTGAACTGAACTGATATCCTCCTCTTTCCACCCCCACAAAGCTACCACTTCAAGTAATTCATGCTCACCTAAATATCTTAATTATTTCACGTGTTCCGCGGAATGTCTAAGCCCCCCATTAACGACAGATCATAGATACACACTCTCTGCTGCTGCTGCTAAGTCGCTTCAGTCGTGTCTGACTCTGCGACCCCATAGACGGCAGCCCACTAGGCTCCCCCGTCCCTGGGATTCTCCAGGCAAGAACACTGGCGTGGGCTGCCATTTCCTTCTCCAGTACACTCTCTAGGAGTGAGTTATTGTAAACTTAAACATTAAATTCACTGCTTTCTCTTCTCTTCCATTCTATTTCTTTGGTGGAGCAGACCCTAAAATAGACTAGACTTCTGCTGTTTCTGGAAGAGAGAGAAAATTACTTAGACACTGAAGAGAAATCATTAAATGGAAAAAGTAATTCCTTTTATTATCCCAAAGGCATTTATATTTAAAAGTAAATAAATGAGCAGATTGCATTTATTGTTTATACATTTCCTTTATATGTGCTACATATTTATTAATAACTATTTTATTAATTTGTCAGTTAATAGACTTTAAAACAAATTTCTAGCAAAAGATTCTGTCATAAATGTTCAACACAGTTCCAAAAATAAAGGTTTTATTGATAATTAGTAGAAATATACTTTAAGATGGTATTAGTCCAATTACCCTAAATAAGCAAAAATCGATCTATAGTCTACTAACAAGAGAAAGTAGACTATAAATTGATTTTGGTAATTCAGGTAATTGGACTGATAAACATCTTAAAGTATAAGAGAAAAGAAGCACTTTGTTACACCTTTGGCTTTACTACAGAACATGAAAACATCTGGAGACTCAAATAAAAGTGATCCTTCTGGATATTTTTTCCTAAAGAGTGACTCGCCTCCATCCTACGGAGACTTTCCCCTCCCTAACTCCAGTTTTGGTCCTCACGCTTATTTTCTTATCTCTTAAAAGTCATTATACGAAGTGTCAGAGCTATTAGGACGCAGCAGTAGTTTAAGACAGGCTTCGCTTCTAAGAAATAGCTGTCAAAAGTGACAGGGTACAATTGTTAAAACATCTGAAATAAAGGCTAAATAAATGCCTACATATAAAGTGGTATTTTTCTGCTATGTCTAAACAAAGCACTTTCTCTCCATTCTCATTGCTGAACTCAATGTGTCACCTGTCTTCTTCTTACTAAAATGAAGTACTGTGCAATGCTGCACATCATCAATGGAATCCTGAGGAAATTACCTATCCTACTTAAGACACATTGCAGAATTACTTTCGGACTTTAGTATTGCTGAAGAAAATACACAGTGATCATTTTACTGGCTGAACATACTGAGCTTTATTTGAAGTAGTGTACAATTATATCTTTTCAATGAACTTAAAATAATAAAGTCTCTATATCAGTTTGAAAACCCTTAGAGGTGTGTAAAACCTAAATATAATCTGAGAAAGGTGGTTGATATACAGAAAAAATTTTAAATAAATTTGGGGGCCAGAACAGGATAAACTACAGGAATTCAGTGCAAACTTCTGCCATCATTGTCAAGTAAACTTGATAACAAAATGGTGTGGGAAACATAAAGAAATGACAAAATAACATGAGGAGACAGTCTTCCATCTTGGAGCCCTATCCTTAGCAGACTAGGTCTCTGAAAAACATCTGTGCAATTCAAGCAAAATATTACAGACATGGAATCACCACCAAAAGCTAAACAAGATGCAGACGGCCAAACCTATCCATCGTTCTAGACTAGAGAACAGAGACTGTTTCTCAGGGAACACAGTTTCCACAGTAGAGGGTTAACATCTGTGATTTCCAAAAAAATATCTAGAGCTGGAGACAATGACCCCTTCCATTTGCAATGATGTGAGGGCATGTACTCACTGGGCAGAGGCTTCTTGGAATGGATCAACTGTTCCGTATGTACAGGAAATGTAGAAGCAACTGGAGCATATTCAAGGGTAAGAGGTCCTTGAGAAACTAGATGCGAAGTTCTCATTACCACCTGGTTAACGACCTCGTCATTACCTCACATCAATAGCTATTTTCCAAGACTGACAAGTATGGAAGGATAATCCTTGTCAACACAGCAACACAGCTACATGCCAAGGCAGCCCAGCTACATGCCAAGGCAGCACAGCTACATTCCAAGGCAGCACAGCTACATGCCAAGGCAGCACAGCTACATTCCAAGGCAGCCCAGCTACATTCCAGGACCAATTGCCTCTATTTAAGTAAAATCTGAACACTAACCAAATACCATTTTATTTTTCCTTTGAATATTACCTTGCCTCCATTCTTGACATGTACAACTCAATAATTATGCTATAATATAATAAAAATCTTCCATTCTGCCTATGTAAGAAATGGGTATTTTTACTTCCTAATAATAAAGTTATTTGGTTCTTCTGTCAATAGATTCAGATAGGACGACTTTGGAATACCTTAGCAATAAAGTTAGGCAGAGCCTACTTTGAATAATGCACACGTTTTGATAATGGCACATATCACACTGAAATTATAGAAGCATCCTTTTTATAGCTGCCCATGGGTGTACAGTTTAGTAAAACTGACTTTAAAGATAACTTACCCTCATTTATATTTTTTGGAAAACTTGTATTTCCACTCAGAATAAGGCATTAAATTGGAACATACCTATAGCTTAGTGTATAAAAGGTGGGAACAATGGAAAAAGTACAGAGAAGAGGCTCCTCTTTCTGGGAACAAATCCTGGTGCTTCTGCCCCCTGCACCTTCCTACAGTATTCCACCTACCATATGAATCTGTGCTTATGATGTTTGTTCTTTAAAAGCTTTCTGTGAACAGCTCTTCCTTTTCGTCTTTCATGATATAGGACCTTTTACAACCTTTCCAGGAACAGCTAAATAAATGAAAAGTTTTTCATTTCTTCTTTGGTCTACAAAAATAGCTTTTGTTGATGATGAAAAGTGCAACCTCCCAAATTTCTCATTTTTCCATGAAGCAAAGGTTTACTTTCTGAAGGTTTCACAAGCACTATGAATCACTATATTTATCTTCCCTCTAGATGTAGAAAAATGGGTGGCAATTTAAGCCCAGGCCTGGCATGTTGCTCAAAATATGGAGCATGACCATCTCCAGATTTACTTATTTTGATCAAGATTCTAATGATAGTTTTTATCAAAAAAAATCACTCTTAATTGTAGATATATTTTCTTGTCAAAAGAAACAGTAGAAGATACATCATTTAAATCTAGTCTCTAGATATGAAAACAGCTGCAACTAAAACTACATTTTTAAGCAAACTAAGTATACCTCTGCTTACTGAAATATTAATACTGTCTTTTATGTTTAAGACAATTGATCTTCAATAATATATTTTCAACTAGTGATATCAATATATGTAACAGTGAAGTTTTTCAAATAGACATTTCCTTTGAAAGTTTTGGGAAAATACCACAAACTAGATTTGTACCACAATTTCACTGATATACTCACAGTTTTCTGAAATGCCTTTGAAGGTATGAGATTTAAAGAGGGAAAACAACAATATAAATGTGGCTTTTCATTTACATTTCATAAAAATAAAACTTTTAAAATTACTCGATATTACTGTCATTCATTGTTGTTGTTGTTTAGTTGTTAAATTTTTTCCAACTCTTTATGACCCCAAGGACTGCGGCACAGCAGGCCTCCCTGTCTCTCACTGTCTCCTGGAGTTTGCTTAAATTCATGTTCATTGAGTCAGTGATGCCATCCAACCATCCCTGTCATGCCTTTCTCCTTCTGCCTTCAATCTTTCGCGGCATCAGGGTTTTCCTACTATATATCTTTAAAATGATGGACTTTTATCAAACTATCGAAATTATCACTTCTTTGTAATAATCCCTGTACTTACAGAAGAAAGTTTTAACTGTTATAGAGTATGCATATATTCATAAATTCATTAATAATGGCTGTTTTATCACAAGTGCTAAGCAAGTATTTTAAAATTCCAATTTTTGCACAAATATGTGTGCCCTCATAAGTGAGAATAATTAGCACATTAATTCACTATATTGTTTATACTTCAATTATAGAGGCAAATAAAAAGCAGTTCATGTTCTGCCTGAATAGATTTGCAGCTCTTTGCAAGTATTGTCTGACCTTAGTTTCATTTTAGAAATTGAGAATATTTAAAGCAAAAACATTTTGAAAGGCAATTATAAATTCAATTCATTACATGACTAAATTGAAGATATTATACATATATTAGGTAAATTTTTTTAAAAGTTAGTGCAAACAGAAAACCTAAATATTAGATCACTTGTGTTTGCCAGCAGAAATGAGTCACCATAAAGTAAACTGTAGTATACACACAGACAAATACATGGGTCAGCTGTGTATACAAATGTATTAAGATTCATAGTCACAAAGCTGTTACTCTTTATTAAGCTATGTTATTCACTTTAAAAAATATTTTAAAATTAAAGTTATTGGATAACAAATGGGTTATTCATGAATTCAATAATAAGTTCCACTTTCTTTAGCATACTACTTATTAAAAAGTTTTGCCCTCAAGGATCTACTTGAAAGTCAACATCCATATTTGTTTTAATTCACCATTTAAGCAAAGGTGTCAGGCTCTAATATTTTAAGGCACATTCAAATAGTTCCTGATTTTAATATGACATCCCAATGGAATCAGGCATCATATCAGGCTTCCAGGCTTTTGTCAAACACACACACACACACACAAATTAATTTTGTATGATTTTCAGTTCTAGTTAGAGCCTTTGTCCCGAGGGCTTGTTAATCTTGTATCCCATTTCTGCCCTGTTACAATTTAAAGATTGTCACAAGAAGGATAAATTTCATGCCATTTTCTGTTCTCATTACAATCTTCAGAATGTTATGAGAACGGATTAATTTTGCTCAATTTTCTGCCCTCGTTACAGACTGTTATGAGAATGGATTAATTTTATGACATTTTCTTCTTTCATTATAATCTTTGTTATGGGAATGAGAATATGTAATGAGAATGAGAGCATATCAAGCATTAAAAGGTCTGGGAGAGCTCATGACAAAGATTGTAACAAGAGAAAACGGCACCCAATCCATTCCTGTGACAATTTTAAGATTGCCAAGCGAACCCAGAGCGACACTGCATTTATCCGCTCTGAAGACAAAGATTGTTGAGAAAATGGGAATGAGAGCAAAATTAATCAGTTCTCCTGACAATCTTGAGATTGTACTTATGCTTACAGTATATTTTCTCTTACACAGGACTTACATGAAAACATGTGCATTGCCATTAAATGTTATTTATTGGAAACTGTCATTTTCATATCTTATTTTTTCTATCTCTTCTTTTTGTCTTTTACTTTTGATTTCACTTTCCTTTTTCACTCTCTCTCCTCTTTCTTCTTTCTTTTTTTTCCTTCTTCCTCTCTTCCTTTATCTTTAATGGATACAAAGACATTTATTTTTTTAATTATTAAATTTAACTGGAAATTAGTATCTTCTAAAATTGTCAATAAAAACAAAACTATACCAAAATTAGCCCACAATAAAATAAGAGGCAGGGTCTCCTGCAGCCAATATTTTGAAATTTCAAATTACATGTTTGAATCAATTGTCTCCACATGCCCAGGAAGCAATAGTAACTTTACTTTTGTGTGTTTCTAGTTAACATAATGAAACCATTCTAGGTTTGCAGATGCATGCTACTTACTAGTTTCATCTATTAACAAATGTTTTGCTGCTTTCTAATATGCATCTCCTAACTTGTGGGAACTATATCTATTGCTGTATATGAATAATATCAATATTCCAATTTCATGAGGAATAATCCAGTAGTTTTAATGCACTTATGCTTCTTCTTCATTCTATTAGAAACTACCAGTTAAATTTTCTTTTTCTTTTTTTTTTTTTACTTTATTTTACTTTACAATACTGTATTGGTTTTGCCATACATCAACATGAATCCGCCACAGGTATACACGTGTTCCCAATCTTGAACCCCCCCTCCCACCTCCCTCCCCATACCATCTCTCTGGGTCATCCCAGTGCACCAGCCCCAAGCATCCTGTATCCTGCATCGAACCTAGACTGGCAATTCGTTTCTTCTATGATACTATACATGTTTCAATGCCATTCTCCGAAATCATCCCACCCTCTTCCTCTCCCACAAAGTCCAAGACTGTTCTATACATCTGTGTCTCTTTTGCTGTCTCGCATACAGGGTTATCATTACCATCTTTCTAAATTCCATATATACGCGTTAGTATACTGTATTGGTGTTTTTCTTTCTGGCTTACTTCACACTTTTTAAAAATTTGTTTACACAGTATACATGTTTGAAAATACCTGTTACTTGAAAAAAAAGTGCCAATATCTTGAGTATGTAGATATATGTGTGTATATATATGTGTGCTGCTGCTGCTGCTAAGTCACTTCAGTTGTGTCCGACTGTGAGACCCCATAGATGGCAGCCACCCCATCCCTGGGATTCTCCAGGCAAGAACACTGGAGTGGGGTGCCATTTCCTTCTCCAATGCATGAAAGTGAAAAGTGAGAGTGAAGTCGCTCAGTCATGTCCGACTCTTAGTGACCCCATGGACTGCAGCCCCCAGGCTCCAGTGTATATAAATGGCTGCATACTGAGCATGTATATATGTAATGGGTATGTATGTATGTGTGTATATATGTTTATATAAACATATATGTTCACATGCATGTTTGTATTGTGTACATGACATTTCATCATTTTTCAATATTGTATAACAGATGAAAGACACTCTGGAAAAATTAGCTTGGTACAATCAAATCACTGCCAGAAATGATGCCTGTAGCATTACTGAATAATAATAATGGAAAACATAGTCAAGAATATCACATAATTCACTTTGTCACTATTCCAGGACTGTATACTTATTGTATATATGCATTTTATGTCCTGACATTTCTATTAAAACCAGGAGGTAAAGTTCTTATAGAATTCTAAGACCATTCAACCTGAGATCATTAATCCATGTCTCTTAATTCAAACTACTCTGCATTGTACTTCTGCATCACTGGAAACTAATGTATACTGAGTGATTGAAAAAAATAAATGTTTAGCATTGATCAAAATTTGATATCATACTCATGAAAGCTTCCTGACCACATGCTAAAATGACTTCTCTGTGTTTTGATGAATGAGTCTCATTTTCTATATCAGTGCACTGTTAATGATTTCCATTATCAAATCACTTCATCCTAATTCTTTTGTTTTTCCCCTCATGACACAAAATCCTTAGCCCCCTTTTTTTCTAGCTGGAATTTTCATTGTTTACAAATGTCACGCTTGTTTATGTTTGTGTGCACGTGTTACACTGTTGTAAGAAATGTTCTGTACAATACTGAGCAGAGGCCAGACTCCTTGGAGTGATGGCCAGCAGGAGGAGGGCTGGGGATGGAGAGCCTTTAGCAGAAGCCAAGCTGGCCCAAAAGAAGCATGAGGAGCATCTGCGGGACACGGTGGAGAAAAGTGCTGAGAAAAACGTTGCCAAGGGCCCCTGGACACTGGAACCGAAAAAGCTGTGCAGAACTGTGGGTGAGGCCACTTCCCCTGCTAAGTCCCTTTCTCCGACCCTCAGAGAGCGACCCCCTGGGTGTATTTGCTGTACAAACCGTGTGAACCCGGCCAGTGGGCCAATCACATCTTAACATATATACTCAGAGGCACAGTAAATATTATTCTATTTTAAACCCCCCAAAAAAATATATATATATCTCCCATCTTTCTGGCTTGAAATTCTCTTCTAAATAAAAAAATGCGTTATGGACATTAGTTCTCATTTTAGCAGATGTTTCCACATAGTTAGCATTCCACTGATTCGCTCTGGTTTTTGAGTCTTCTGCATAAACCTCGCTTTTATCTTCTAAATCTGATTTGTAGCCAGCCAGCAAAAGTGAAAGCCTCTCATCTTCTTTTTCTCTTGACATGTGCTCCCTGCAACCAGCTGCGGCTGCAAAGGATTCAGTATCTGTAATAGGAACTGTTGCTGCTGCTAAGTCGCTTCAGTCGTGTCCAACTCTGTGCGACCCCATAGACGGCAGCCCACCAGGCTCCTCCGTCCCTGGGATTCTCCAAGCGAGAACACTGGAGTGGGTTGCCATTTCCTTCTCCGATGCATGAAAATGAAAAGTGAAAGTGAAGTCGCTCAGTCGTGTCCGACTCCGCGACCCCACGGACTGCAGCCACCAGGCTCCTCCGTCCATGGGTTTTTCCAGACAAGAGCACTGGAGTGGGTGCCGTTGCCTTCTCCCTGTAATAGGAGAACACAGAGGAAACTCTCCCTGATCGGGCAGTGCAGTCCTCCTGCCCGGGGGATTCAGGTTTAAAAACACAGCAATATCAATGCACTTCAAGAGTCCAATAAAAATTTTTTTTAAGGTTTGGTTTTGTTTTGTTTTGCAGCGGCATCACTGAAACCAGTTAATCATGGAGGTGGCCTGAGGTGCAGCGCTAACAGTGCCTGATGGGGAGGAGAGGTTATGGCAAGTATACTGTGAGAAAAGGGTGTACCTGTACCAGTTCCCTTCAAATGATGGTCCTGACCCGCTAGGCTAACTTTATTTGACTCAGGTTCTTGGCCTAAAATCTGCTGCTACGAAGTTGAAGGTCAAAAATAGTCTCAGAGGCCCTTGTAAATGCATTCATTCCATTGTCGCTAGAAGGACCAATTTCAAAGGCAACGTCTGACCACATCCTCCTGTGGCCTGCTGGTCAGAAAACAATGTCAGAGCATCTTAAAAGACCTTAGGGTCCTCAGTGACTGGCGTTTGGGTATCTCTCCAGCTCTCATCCTTTGCCTTCCTTCTCTGTCTCATGCTTTTAGTTTCAACCCACACATGGTGCCATTTCTCACCTGTGTGAGATCATGACAGTAGCCTGTCTGGAACATTCTTCTATACATCAGCACTCATCCTCTCTATAAAGGGCTAGGGACCCAGGTCCCTTTGTGTGTCCTTCCCTGGTGTTGCCACAATACCTAATGATGCTCTCTCCATTACGGGGGTGTGTGTGTGTGCGCGTGCATCATTCTTCTTTACCTCATCCCAAACTCTGCTTCTAACAAAATTTTGTAATCTAAGCACCCAGCATATTATTGACTCATAGTAGGCACCTAAGAAAACATTTATGAGTGAGTGAACAAGGGTTAGTTGCTATATTCTAGTGACACTTATAGGTATTATTTCTTATAAATTACTCTTGAACAGCCAGCCAAGCAGTCACTAATTTTTACTGTCCTCCTGTTACATACTATTGGGCTCAATAAAGTGATTCATATGCATTATTTAATTATGTGCTCACAACAACCCTGTGAGCTAAGTATTATTATAATCCCAAAGTGCAGTCAAAGTAATTGAAGGTTAACAAGATTATGTATATCTCCTGAAGTGATAAAACTTAAAGGTAGAGTCCACTACTGAAGCTATATCTGTGTGGATCAAGAATATACATGCTTGATCACTGTATTATCCTTATTTTTAAAGTAGTTTTCATGTAAGGAAAACTACTTCAATGCAATATAAATATATTGCTGCTGCTAAGTCACTTCAGTCGTGTCTGACTCTGTGCGACCCCATAGACGGCAGCCCACCAGGCTCCCCGTCTCTGGGATTCTCCAGGCAAGAACACTGGAGTGGGTTGCCATTTCCTTCTCAAGTGCATCAAAGTGAAAAGTGAAAGTGAAGTCGCTCAGTCGTACCCGACTCTTAGCGACCCTATGGATTGCAGCCCACCAGGCTCCTCCATCCATGGGATTTTCCAGGCAAGAGTACTGGAGCGGGGTGCCATTGCCTTCCCTGATAAATATCTTACAAGGGGCTTATTATACTCACTATACTTATACTATTCTTTGTTGAGTCCCTGTAGCTCAAGTGGTAAAGAATCTGCCTGCATGAAGGAGACCTGGATTCAATCCCTGGGTCAAGAAGATCCCCTGGAGAAGGAAATGGCAATCCACTCCAATATTCTTGCCTGGAGAATCCCACGGACAGAGGAGACTGGCAAGCCCCCTCAGTCCATGGTTTAGTGAAGAGTTGGATGTGACTGAGTGAATAACAACACTAATACTTTCTTTGTTATGGGAATAACAAAAAAAGTAGCTTTTAATTTTGAATTTCTGTTACAAAAATAATGTTGAAATAGTGTTGAGATACACGTCAAGATAATTAGGCAGCTGAAGTAAAAAAAATAACTTTGAAGGTCTTTTAGGGGAAAACTGGGGTGGGGGGTGGTTAACTAGCTTAGCTGGTTAACTAGATTTGTTATCTTTACTTATATAATTGGTAAGACATTTGCTTGGATCCACAATTCACATTGTATGCATATTCATTGTGGATGTCACCTGGTCAATTTAATTGCAATATGTGATACCTAATTTGCAGAGGCATCTGTATTAGGCCACAATTTTGTGTGAAAAAAATTACCATGCATTCAATATAATAAATGGAAAAAAAATATAATAAATGGAACTCATTTAAGTTTTTAGATGGACAAGGCCACTGAGGAAAATCTTATGGAATTTAGGATATTGTTAATTATGAGAGAGAGGAATCTGTTCCAAAATGGTGGCTGGAGAAAATCTTTGCTATTAACTAAAAATTTGAATTTTTAGTCTCATTTGGGAGATTACTTCACGTCAATGATGTTATCCTTTGTTCATCAAAATCAGTTGACTTAAATGAGGTGCTTAGAATTTCTTCAATATGTCTTGAACTATTGATAATAACACACAGGCTCACACAGAAGAAACACATTCTGCTTTGGTGAGGGGTGGTGGACAGGCATAGTAAAAACTACAAATAAAAGCATCTCAACAAGCCCCCGGAAAAAAGCTAAAACTTAGCTCTGTTTTCTCTTGGTCTGATGTCAGATGTAAAATGAATAGGTCTGTTCTGAGGTCAGAATGAGAAGAAAAAGATCAACGTGACCTCTGGGAAATAAAGGTTATTTGACATTTTTGGGGATTATCTGCTAAAGGCATTGACCACGTATCAGAGTAAATGCTTGACAGGCAGGGTAAGACTTCATTTTCCCTGAAGTTAAATATAAAGACAGAAGTTAAGCCCATACCTCCCTCAGCTGGAGCAGTTGCTGAAATCAGTAGCCTTGATCGATGATGCATTTTCAAAATCAAAACAAGCATCAGTGTCTCCAATCTCATCACATCTCCTAAAGCTGCTGCTTCCTGCGGGAATTTAATTGCTGTGACATTAGACTCCAGACAACAGGCGCTTCTCAAGGCTACCCATCAAGGCAGGGACAAAAATCAGTGGGGTAGTGTCAAAGCTGTTAGATACAAAACCTGGTAAAGACCCCATGTGTGTAATTTTCCTCCCTCAATTTCAGCAGTAAAATTTAATGGATCCTTTATAACAAGTTTAAAAATGCCCCAGTATTGTACTAGCCATGAAAAAGATAAAAAATATCTTTGTCTTATAGAAACTCAGCCTTATTTTTTCCATGACCTGAAATGTATTCTGATAGACGAACATTATGGCTTTGATTTTTATGGAGATTTGTTTTTAACTATCATTTCTATAGGAAGACCTGGAAGTGAGAAGGGTAACCTTTTTTAATTAAAATTTTCATGACAGAGTATTTCTGCACATTAACCAAAGACAATAAGAAATAACTTTCACAAGCAACTTTCCCCCAAAATCAGCTGATTTCAGATCTCATGTTCATTAAATCCTTTTAATACACAACATTCCCTTCTCCATAAGACCCTTCTGCGAAGGGAAACACTTTTGCCTGTCTTGTCAAAAGAGCTAGAAGACATGTGTTACTTTTCCAAGTTATCCTCTTTATACCAGCTTACAGAGAAAATGAATAACAACACAAACACCAGGAAAAGTAAGGCAAAGTGAATGGAAAGAGCTAATAAACTCTGAAACTTTAAAATAGTAAAATGAAAGATCCACAGGGAAAGGTAATATGGAGGAATCTTATAAGGTATAAAATAATTTTATGGGTTCTTAGTGAACATGAAATAATATTTCTTGATATTGTGCAAAGTATTTTAGCTAGGATAATAGGATTTATTGCTTTACTTTCCTATTGGGATAGAAGTCAAATGATTTTACTAATTAACTATCATTTTCAACTTTCACCTCTATCTAAACTACTCCTGTAATAAGACTCATATTCTAAACAAGCATATTATTATATTTAAAGTTTAAAACAGGATAGATCCATTCATTTATGATCAATATAGTAACAGTGATATGCATTCATGCATTACTCTGTGTTTTAAAAATGTATCATATGGATTACCTTACCAAATTTATAAGGTATTGTAATCTCCCATTGATTGATAAGGAAATAAGAGTAAGTGATTTGCTAAAAATCTCTCAGGTAGGAACTGACGATCTGGAGCTTAAAATCAGCATGGTGTTTACAAGTCCAATACTTGTACCACAGACAGTATTAATTTTTAGACATTTACTTCTGAGTTCTTGCTGACCTTTTGTCACTCATTGCCTCAATTAGCTACTTCTGTATAAGAAACCACATTGAAACTTGGAGAATTAACGCAACCACCACCATTAATTGGCTCTCATGATTCCATGGGTGGACAAAGCTGCTCTTTATACTTAATGTGGTGTCACCTGGGGCACAGTGGCTGAAATTTCCAAAATGGCCTCATTTGTAAGACTACCAGTCTCGACCTACTGCTGGAAGGGAGACTAGCAGAGGCTGCTGGCCTGGGCCCTTGTTCTTTCCCAAGCGGGCCTCCTAAATGGCTTCTTGGGTGGTTAGGTCCAAGAAAGAGCATTCCAAGTAGTGAAGGCAGAAGTTGCAGGTCTCTTAAAGCCCAGCTTCAGAACTTACAGAGACTCCTGCTGTTTTCCATTGGTCAAAACATCACAGGGATGGCTACAGTCACTCACCAACTCTCTGCCTGGGCCCAAGATATTTCCTGGAAGACAGGAGTTTGGGTGCTAAAACCAGAGCACTCCTGAGCCAATCCAGAAGGCAGGTCAACCTATATAGCCCAAATTCAAAGATGGGAAGCTATATTCCACCTTTGATTGAGAGGAAAAAAAAGATCACATTACAAAAAAGCAGGCGTAGTGAATATTGTTGCCTTTGGAAATACCATATTTGAAAATACAATTTACTATAATCATTGAACTTTTGGGTGATTTCATTCCTATTAGTTACAATTAGTTTAGTAAATAAATCCATAAATTGAATCAGACTGAATTATATGTTGGATTGTTTATTGCTTTGTTATATGTGCATGCGCGCTAGGTTACTTCAGTCCTGTCTGACTGACTGTGACCCTATGGACTGTAGCCCACCAGATAAATACCGTTAAATTTAGGGACTGGCCAGTGAGGATTATGGTCTCACTCTTTGTTAGAAATTTCTGCCCCCAAAAATGTATCAGCTTCAGAGGGACTTAAGACCTATTACTGACAGCTAGCACAGTTCAAAGACTACTAGAGATACATAGTTATATACTTTCTCCATTCTACAGAATATATGCAGATATTCATTAATATAGCCTCTGATCAACTGTGGCTATTAAGCATTTGAACTTTTGTGAATGTGACTGTGGAAAAGTGTTTTTAATTGCATCTAATTTTAATTAACTTAAATTTTAAAAGTCAGATGGTGTTAGGGTTTACCATATTGAGTCATACCATTTTGACATCATGATTCTCTTTAAGCAAAAGGAAAGGAAAAGAAGAAAATAGCAACATGATATTGTTAAATCATGCATCAGGGTGATTCAAAGCTTGAAGACAATTTTTTTCTTGGACATGATAGGGCAAAGTCAATGTTTGGACTACTGACTCCACATTTTTTTAATGACTAGGACAACAAGAAGGGTTTTGAGGACAGGTAAACATGTATCTCTATACATACACATATATGTTTCACAATGGAATAAAATAAATTGGTTTTTGACTGAGTTTATCTGTAAGTATCATGTATTGGCCTCTTCCTGACTTCATTTTTGTCTATACTCTATAAACTTTAGAAGGCTCATGTGGGCCTTTCCTGGTGAACTCAGCAGTGACGAACCCACTTGCAAGTCAGGAGATGAGGAGACTAGGGTCTGATTCTTGGGTTGGGAAAATCCTCAGGAGGAGGGCACGGCAACTCACTCCAGTATTCTTGAAATACCTGAAAAATCCCATGGACAGAGAAGCTTGGTGGACTACAGTCCAAAGGGTGGCAAAAGTCAGATTCAATGAGCACAGACGCAGTTAGCATAGCAAACTCAGATCCCCATGGACATTGCCAGAAAATTCATTCCCTACTTCTCCAATTAACTGTGCATTTGCACAATTCATTTTGTTTTGACAGTGCCAAGAAGGTTTTATTCCATATCTCATTTGTTTTAGAATATTCATTCTCACAGTCACTAAATCCTTGGAACTGATTTCTCAATAAAATAGTCAATTGTCTACCTAGCAAAAAGATACTTGCATTTCTAAACGTGTTTATTTTGAGGAAAATTAAGTATATTTCTAAATAATATTTGACCACTGAAAATGTCTGAATGTAAACATTTATCTTAAAACTTTCATCTTTCTAAAGGAGATAGAAATCGTTTATCTCAGCAAGGGATTTCTCCTGGAGAACAGTAAACAGATTGAGATGAAAATGGTGTCTATTTAAACCTATCCTACCTATTTTTCAAAAGCAAGATTGGCTAGGAGATAAAATAGCCCGCACTTAATTTTGTCATGGAATAGGCATTTTGGTCCCCTAATATATCAACCATACTTCTAAAATTTGTGGACCACAAAATACATTTGCCAGTATATTTTTTTGAACAGATAATACACTGAAATTATTTTATTGTCTAAATAAAAATAAGTCTATGGTTGATTAAACCAAGAAAACCATATAATTTTTTTAAGCCTCAGATTTAAGAGAAAATACAGAAAATTGCTCTCAAACTGGCTGTCCTAAATATCAAATGAGTTCAAGGAGAGATGCTGGATATCTGTCATTTCTCAAATACCTCAATTTTTGAATAGGGTTAGCTCAATATGTTGATGAATTAGAGTCTCAGCTTTGCTGTTTAGAAAATAAAGCAAGGCTTACTTCGGGTCTTTCTTGAAGGCTCAGCAGGTAAAGGATCTACCTTCAGTGCAGGAGACACGGGTTCGATCCCTAGGTTGGGAAGATACACTGGAGGAGGAAATTGCAGCCCATTCCAGTATTGTACCTGAAAAATCCCATGGACAGAGGAGCCTGGCAGATGACAGTCCAATGGATCTCAAAGAGTTGGACATGACTGAGTGACTAAGCAGAGAAGGCTTACTTTGCACCCGGTTTCTTCCAAGAAGTTAAATTACATGCACCAGTATAGTTCTCCACAGGTACTTACACAAGATCATAAAACAAACAAGTAAAAACGCACGCACCAGCCTAGATTAACAGCAATGCTTTCTTCAAATCACTGGTGCAAATGTTCCTGTGTGCTATCTTTGACACATGAGGACATTCACCTCATTTCTCCACTTCCCCCTGCCTCCGCCTCCACGGCTCTGTAATGTGGATCCCATGATCCAACTCTTCAAGCAGTACTGTGCTAACACCTAAATTTCCCAGCCTCTTAGAGAGCAAAATCCTCAAAGATGACCTCTCAACTAAAACAACTCTTCCCTTAAAATCCCTGGATAAATTCTACCCTTCGCATGTTGGAGATATATGTTATCATTCTAAGGAGAAAGAAACTGATACCTTCTTAGTATCCCTTATTTCCATTTGTCAACTGGAAATGGATATCAAACAGGCATCTCAGATTCTTCATGTGTAAGCCTATTTCTCCCCTAAACCACCACTTTCATCACAGTCCTTTAAGCACCTAAAAATCCTTGGTGCCACCATCTCCCACATTCATCACCTCTAATCAATAACTAACATTGATCATGTCTCCAATTTAACTAGTTTATGAAAATACCCATATTTCTAAATAAAAAATAACCCTGCTTTCTTACCAGTCTTAACTGCCATTTGAACTCATCTAGGTGACCTTTATAGTGTTCTACATCTCTTCTACCAGATTTGGCCCATCCAAGCTATCCTCCACTGAGGAGCCAGAGTGATTTTTCTGAAATGCAATTTGATGGTGTAATTATATGAAACTTTTGTTTAGATCATTTCAACATGTTCTAATTGCTTTACAAACCCTTGAAATCATCTTCACCTACTAATGGTGAAACTTTTTCCTCTACATTCTCTCACATTTCAATCCTTCATATTTCTATTCTCTCTATAACCTTGCACCAAAAACAGTTAAACTTCTTTGTCTGCCAAGCTCTGTCATTCACCCATCATTTATTTTGTAAGTGTCTTTGACTTCCCACTGTATGACAGGGCTTCCCTGGTGGCTCAGCGGTAAAGAATCTGCCTGCAATGCAGGAGATGCAGGAGACGTGGATTTGATCCCTGGTTTGAGAAGATACTCTAGAAGAAGGCATGGCAACCCACTCCAGTATTCTTCCGTGGACAATCCATGGACAGGAGAGCCTGGTGGGATACAGGCATGGAGCTGCAAAGAGTTGGAAACAACTGAGGTGACTGAACACACAGGCACTGTATGACAGGTATGTAGTATATTGAGGTTTGAGACATGCTAAGTGAACAAAGTAAACAGCATCTGTTAAATCATAAAGGTCACAGTCTACTGTATTTTCTCAGTTGGACACCTCAAATATCTTGTAGACTAAGTCATAACTGTGTTTTCTGATGACACTGTGTAGTTTTTGCAATCATGATACCACAATTTATGTGTAAGTATTTATTCAATGCCATTTTAATAATTAGAAACCAACTCTGTGATGGTAGAAATCAGTATTGTATCATTTGTGAGTATATACATAGCATCTGGCACAATTTTCTAGCACATAAATGACATTGGGAACCATTTTTTTTAAATAATGAAATCAAAAAGCATATGAATGAAGTTGAAGAAATAATGCCAAGATATATCTACAAGTACCTGTTCACAGTATTGCACCTGTGGTTACAAACAGTCCTAGAAACAGTGAAAATACATTAGAAAAATGTTGTCAACAATAGAATTCAATGGGTGGACCTAGAGATAATTGGACTAAGAGAGGTAAGCGTCTGCCTCTGATATGGGAGACCCGGGTTCGATCCCTGGGTTGGGAAGATCTCCTGGAGAAGGAAATGGTAACCCACTCCAGTATTCTTGCCTAGAGAATCCCATGGACAGAGAAGCCTGGTAGGCTACAGTCCACGGGGTCGCAAAGAGTCGGACACGACTAAGCGACTTTCACTTTCACTTTCACACTTTCAAGAGAGGTAAGTCAGACAGAAAAGACAAATATCATATGACATCATTTATATGTGGACTCTTGAAGAAAGATACAAACTGAACTTATTTACAAAATAGAAATAGAATCATGGATGTGGAAAACAAGCTTATGGTTACCAGGGAAGAAAGGGAGTGAGGGATAAACTGGGAGATAGGGATTGACATATACATATGACTACATATAAAATAGATAACTAATAAGGACCTGCTGTATAGCATAGTGATCTGTACTTAGTAATCTGTAATGACCTACATGGAAAAAGAATCTAAAAAGAGTGGATATATGTGTGTATATAACTTTGCTATACAACAGAATCATAACATTGTAAATCCAATAAAAATTAAAAGAACTTAATAAAATCTAAAAGAATGTGTATGTGTGTGTATAATGTTTCAAACCAGCATGATAACTTAAAAAATGCTTAAATGTTACATATTCATAAGATATAAAATTAGTATCTGGGCTTTTAAAAAATGTTATTCATTGATTTAAATATAATATGAAAATGGATAGAACAATTAAGCAATTAATAGACACAAATTTTGGAGATGAAATTCTATACAAATATAAGATGTTCATGTCTTGGTAAATGCAATTTTCACTGTGAAAATGGCACTAGAAAATAGACTTGGTTGGCAGGGAAGAAAAATTGTGTCCTACAAAACCATTCAAAGACATTCTCTTCATATGTGTCTTTCATTTTGGGTAAATTTACATTTTTACACAATCTCTTTGTGTCTCTGATTTTGCTCCACTATGGATATGCTGGTGGATGAACTAGAGTTAGCTTTTTACCATATACTCCCAATAATTTAGAGCATACATTCTGGAAATATTTCCAAGGGGGAGACCTTGTGACGCAATCTCCTTTACATCTACCCAGAAACTCACTTAAATTTCAGAGACTTACAGAACAATGGAAAGGCACTTTGGGGAAACAGAATGGAAAGAAAGAACATAAGTATCCATTCCTGAATAACAATAGAGCAAAAAAGCAGACCACCACCTCTACTGTTCTGTACATAGTGTAATGAGAAAACATAAAGGTAATTCATCTAGCCTACAGGTCACTTGGAATTTCAAGCTGAGACCTAAAATAAGCTGGGGTATTACTATTATGCATGATTTAATGAATAATATGCATTATTCAATTTAAAACAATTATCTAACTTAAAGATTAGTAAGAACAAGTTCAGTATATAGGTTTTTTTTTTTTTTAGGGAAATAGCATTATTTTTGCTCTTGAAAAAGCTCTTTTCCTACTCTATATAATTTTACACTATAAAAGTGACTGTCATAAAATTTTATTATTATACTTTTTAAATTTCCCCACCATCTAGTCACTTGTTGCTATTTCTCCAGTCTCTCAGTCATTTTCGACTCTTTGTGACCCCATGAACTGCAGCACGCCAGGCCTCCCTGTCCTTCAACAACTCCTGGAGTTTACTCAAACGCATGTCTGTTGAGTTGGTGATGCCATCCAACCATCTCATCCTCTATCGTCCCCTTCTCCTCCTGCGCTCAATTTTTCCCAGCATCAGGGTCTTTTCCAATGAGTCAGCTCTTCCCATCAGATGGCCAAAGTATTGGAGTTTCAGCTTCAGCATCAGTCCTTCCAATGAGTATTCAGGACTGATCTCCTTTAAGATTGACTGGTTGGATCCCTGACATAGATTCAAGGGATTAGATATTTAACATTAGACATCATGATTAGCTTCCCAAAAGAGTCTGAATAGGAGCTAAGGATATCAAAGAATAAGATAAACTATACTTTCAATGGTAAAACATGTTGGAACAATAATTTAGTATTTCAAAATTCATTTATGTATTCCTCCCCTCCCAGAGTTATGTGCTCTGCTTATAAGTGAAAGTGAATTTGCTCAGTAAGGTCTGACTCTTTGTGACCCCATGGACTGTAGCCTGCCAAGCTCCTCAATCCATGGGAGTCTCCAGGCAAGAGTACTGGAGTGGGTTGCCATTTCCTTTTCCAGAGGATCTATCCTACCCAGGGATCGAACTTGGGCCTCCCGCATTGTAGGCAGACACTTTACCATCTGAGTCACCAGGAAAGTTAACTATAAGTTAAAAAAACAGGATGACAATATACAGCCTTGATAGACTTCTTTCCCAATTTGGAAACAGTAAACATGGTTCCATATCTGGTTCTAACTGCTGCTTCTTGGCCTGTATACCGGTTTTGCAGGAGGCAGATAAAGCGGTCTGGTATTCCTATCTCTTTAAGAATTTTCCATGGTTTGGTGTGATCCACAGAGTCAAAGGCTTTCACATAGCAAATGAAGCAGAAATAGATGTTTTGCTGGAATTCTCTTGCTTTTTCTCTGATCCAATGGATGTTGGCAATTTGATCTTCTCATTACCTAGGAGTAATTTAGGGATATTATCTTATTGAGGTATTTAGAGTACCATCAGTTTTTCTTAAGATGTAACACTATATTATGATATATTCAATTTCCTCTGCTTGGTATCAGGGGATAATATCTGCCACCGGAAAATAAAAATTAACCTAAAAATAACAAAAGAAATTTGATCAATGAATTTGCTTTTCAAAATGTCTGGATACATTTAATTGAACCCTCTCTACAGGGTAATTTATCCCAGAACTAATATTTTAGTTGATGATTAAAGAAGTTGCTTGGCCAGGTCTTTGAAACTGTGCTTTAATTTAAATATATTAAATCAGATTGATCTTTTCACCAATTTCTTGAAAGCTTTTGAAACATAAAAATCTCATCATTTAGGTCCTTATCTGTGCTGTTTTTAGAATTCTTTATAATGAATAGAGTTCAAACATGGAAATATTGCTCTTCATAATAGCTCAATTCACAAATTTCAGGTGAAGAAAAATGAAGCATGGAAAATATGGATCTATTATGTGAGATGCTGAATCATACAGACCTTTACAACCCTGACGGCTGTAGCTCAACAGGCTCTTCTGTCCATGGAATTTTGCCTGGAAGAATACTGGAGTGGGTTGTCATTTCCCCCTCCAGGGGATCTTCCCAGTGTGGGGACTGATCTCACATCTCTTGTGTCTCCTGCATTGGCAGATGGAGTCTTGACCACTGTGCTACCTGGAAAGTGCTGCCCATTGATTATTTATATTCTTTTATGTGAATTACCTGAGACTGTTATACAAGTTGTATCAATAACTGATTTTCTTTTGCACTAAAAAAAAAAAAAATTGTATTTTAAATAAAGAATGTTTCAAGCTGCTATACTCCCGTGAAAAGTTTCTTTTTCCAGAAACTAAGTTTACAGGCTTTGCTGTTATGATTTATTTGTCATGTCCAACTCTTTGTGACCCCATGGACTGCAGCACAACAGGCTTCCATGTCCTTCTCTATCTTCCAGAGTTTGCTCAAACTCATGCCCATTGAGTCAATGATGCCATCCAATCATTTCATCCTCTGTTGTCCCCTTCTCCTCCTGCCTTCAATCATTCCCAGCATGAGCATCTTTTCCAGTGAGTTGCCTCTTCACATCAGGTGGCCAAAGTATTGGAGCTTCAGTTTTAGTATTAGTCCTTCCAATTAATATTCAGGGTTGATGTTCTTTAGGATTGACTGGTTTGATCTCCTTACTGTCTGAGGGACTCTCAAGAGTCTTCTCCAACACCACAGTTGGAAAGAATCAGTTCTTTGGAACTCAGCCTTCTTTGCGGTCTAACTCTTACATCCATATATGACTACTGGAAAAACCAAAGCTTTAACTATACAGACCTTTGTCAGCAAAGTGATGCCACTGCTTTCTAACATGCTGTTTGGATTTGTTATGGCTTCTGTTTCTTGAGTTTCTTGAACTTGACTTCCTTGAGTTTCTTTTAATTTTGTAGCTGCAGTCCCTATCTGCAGTGATTTTGGAGCCCAAGAAAATAAAATGTATCACTGTTTCCATTGTTTGCTCATCTATTTGCCATGAAGTGATGGGACCAGAAGCCATGATCTTCATTTTTTGAATGTTGTATTTTTAAGCCAGCTTTTTCACTCTCCTCTTTCACCTTCATCAAGAGGCTCTTTAGTTACTCTTTGCTTTCTGCCACAAGGGTGGTGTCATCTGCATATCCTAGGTTATTAATATTTCTCCTGGCAATCTTGATTTCATCTGTCCTTCATCCAGCCCAGTGTTTCTCATGCATATGAATTAAATAAGCAAGGTGACAATATTCAGCCTTGACAAACTCCTTTCCCATTTTTAAACTCGTCCATTGTTTCATGTCGGGTTCTAACTGTTGCTTCTTGACCTGCATCCAGATTTTTCAGGTTGTAGGTAAGGTGGTCTGGTATTCCCATCTCTTTAAGAATTTTCCACAGTTTGTTGTTATCCACATAGTCAAAGGCTTTAGTGTAATCAATGAAGCAGAAGTAGATGTTTTTCTGGAATTATGCTTCTATTAGAGAATAGAGATACTTGGTCATCAGTGGCCCAAAGAGTTAGCAAATTAGGAATCAGTGGTCACTACTAACACTCAGATCAATAATATAAGGATGCCTAAACTACCTATTCCCATGAGCCCATCATTTCCACCCTAGATGAAGTCAAAACAACTCTCCCCATTGGAAGTCTCCAAGTCACCTATTTGGTCTAGCAATCCAAGATAAATCAAAGATTCCATAACTATTCAGACATTATTCATATGTCAGTATTCCTTAGCATTTATCTTGTACTTATGCTATGTAAGGCACTAAAGAAAAGGAATAGACAGTGAAAGGGACAGACAAAATTACCCACTTTCAATGTTCTCTGTGGATCATGGAGATTCTATGGGCCATTATAAAGCTTTTGGCACTTAAGCTGAGAAAAATAAATGTGAGGCACCTTATAAGGTCTCAAACAAAAGGCATGATCTAACTTCTGTTACAGTCCATAATCTGGTTTCTGTGTAGACATTAAACAGTGGAGGAAATATGAGAGCAGGGAGACTAGTTAAGAGAATATTATGAGAATCCCAGTGAGAGAGAAAAAGGAAAATTAACAGTAAGGAATAATAATCATATGGGGGTATATTTTGAAGGCATAGCAAACAGAATTTTGTAACAGAGGACGTGAAATGTTTGTGAGAGGAAAAAGGGAGAAAAGGAGAAACAGAAAAGACAAAGAAGTGATGAAACATTGTGCGGGTTCATGTCTATGCACAGCAAAAGCCACTGCGCTATTGTAATTAGCCTCAATTAAAATCAATAAATTAATTTTTAAAAAGTCATACGAGTGACATTGAAATGTGGCAGAGCATAGAAATGGAAAATGAATAAACAGTCAAAATCCTTTGATTACTCTTTCTCAGGACTTTTACATTTTGACTTCCTTTTATATATCAAACTTGAAGCAAGTCCTAGAGCAGAAAAAACGTTGACTCACTGTCTTCTCAGTTTTAAAGTAATTCCTATCCAAAATCACCAGAGAACATGTTTAAATACTGAAAGAGCACTTAGAAGGGACTTTTATATGGAGTGGTCTACAATTAATAGCTTCAAAATGAAAATGCCTGGGTAATTGATAAGTAAGGGAGCTCTTTTGTGTTCTGGCTACCAAATTCCTGTATGAGGGGTGTGCAGGTTTCCCTGGATCAACAAGCAAATCTCAGGACACTAACTGGGTGTTCTACAGTTTAACTCAGTTCTAGCATATCTACTTGGCAATAGCATCCAATTTCACAGGTTACGTTTCACTCCTACTCTACTGCCTCCACTCTCCATTTCAGACAACACCTGGGCTTTTGACTGACTAGCTGTAGAATAAAGGTTCCCATGACATCTTCCTTGAGTTCAATTAATGTGGTAGAGTAGCTAGAACTTAGAAAAACATTTTACCTACTACATCATCATTTCTTATAAATGGATACAGAATACAAGCATCTCAGAAATTTCAAGAAAAGTATTCTGACACTGCATTTATGTGGAATGTATACTAAATAATGTGCCCCTACTTATATTTAAGTATACCAGTCCCTCCATTTCCAGAAACATAGGAACGTACTATGTTACTTTTTCAAATATACATCAGCCATAATACTCTAGCATTTTTTATTTGTATAATTAGCCAATCAATAGTCAGTCTGGTCATTTCAATTTATTATTTAAATAAAATCTGGTTAAGACTGTAAATCCAGGTATAAAAAATCGAATTTAGAAAAGGCAGAGGAACCAGAGATCAAATTGCTAACATCAGTTAGATCGTAGAGAAAGCACGGAATTCCAGAAAAACATCTGTGTCATTGATTACACTAAAGCCTTTGACTGTGGATCACAAAAAACTGTGGAAAATTCTTAAAGAGGTGGGAATAACACTTCATCTTACCTGTCCCCTGAGAAACCTGTATGCAGGTCAAGAAGCCACAGTTAGAACCAGACATGGAGAAACAGACTGGTTTACACTGGGAAAGGATTACATCTAGGCTGTATATTGTCACCCTGCTCATTTAACTTATAGGCAGAGTACATCAGGAGAAATGTCAGGCTGGATGAATCACGAGCTGGAATAGAAATTGCTGGGAGAAATATAAACAACCTCAGATATGCAGATGATACCACTCTAATGGCAGAAAGCAAAGAGGTGTAAAGAGCCTCTTGATGAGGGTGAAAGGGGAGAATGAAAAAGATGGTTTAAAACTCAACATTGAAAACACTAGGATCATGGCATCCAGTCTCATCAATTCATGGCAAATAGACAGGGAAACAGTGGAAGAAGTGACAGACCTTATTTTCTTGGGCTCCTAAATCAGAGCAGACTGACTCTAGCCACGAAATTAGAAGACACTTCCTCCTTGAGTGAAAAACTATGATAATGAGACAGAATATTAAAAAGCAGTGACATAATTTTGCTGACAAAGGTCCATATAGTCAAAGCTATGGTTTTTCAAGCAGTTATGTATGGATGTGAGATTTGGACCATAAAGAAGGCTGAGCACTGAAGAACTGATGCATTCGAATTATTGTTCTGGAGAAAACTCTTGAGAGTCCTTTGGACTGTAAGAAGATCAAAGCAATCAATCCTAAAGAAAATCAATCCTGAATATTCATTGGAAAGATTGATGCTGAAGCTGCAGCTGCAGTACTTTGGCCACTTGATGTGAAGAGCCAACTCATTGGAAAAGACTCACGTTGGAAAGATTGAAGGCAGGAGGAGAAGGGGACAACTGAGGACGAGATGGTTAGATGGCATCCCCGATTCAATGGACATCAGTTTGAGCAAGATTCAGGAGATAGGGAAGGACAGGGAAGCCTGGTGTGTTGCCGTCCAATGGGTCTCAATGAGTCAGACATGACTTTGCAACTAGGCACAAACATTATGGACACTGAATAGTTAATAAAAACACAATTACTTTATCTCAAACATCTTTCTGTTATGGACTTACTGTTTACATATACAATATTTATAAATGTTCACGACTGTCTAACAGAGAAGAAATGTATTACCCTGCATTTTCCTAAAGGCCCTATGGAAAATGTACTCAGGAGGACCTAGAAAACCATTTCCATTTTTCAGTTTCCCTATTTCTCCCCTCATTCTTCTCACACACCTCTCACATAACCCTCCTTTCTCCAAGAAATGAATGTCATGCTCTGTATCCCTATTGAATATGAACATGGAAAATATTAGCTAGTTAATGGGGTATCTCTCTTCTGATACTTTGATATCCTAACTACTAATCTCTAAGGAGCTACTGCACTGGATACCATTTTGAATTTGAAGTTATTTCCCAGCAACTGAGCTTTCATTCTGGAGTGACATATTACCATACAGTTCAGTCACTCAGTCGTGTCTGACTCTTTGCCTCCCCCATGAACTACAGCACGCCAGGCCTCCCTGTTCATCACCATCTCTCGGAGTTCACTCAGACTCACGGCCATTGAGTCCATGATGCCATCCAGCCATCTCATCCCCGGTCGTCGCCTTCTCCTCCTGCCCCCAATCCCTCCCAGTGTCAGAGTCTTTTCCAGTGAGTCAACTCTTCTCATGAGGTGGCCAAAGTACTGGAGTTTCAGCTTTAGCATCATTCCTTCCAAAGAAATCCCAGGGTTGATCTCCTTCAGAATGGACTGGTTGGATCTCCTTGCAGTCCAAGGGACTCTCAAGAGTCTTCTCCCACACCACAGTTCAAAAGCATCAATTCTTCTGCACTCAGCCTTCTTCACAGTCCAACTCTCACATCCATACATGACCACAGGAAAAACCATAGCCTTGACTAGATGGACCTTAGTCGGCAAAGTAATGTCTCTGCTTTGGATATACTATCTAGGTTGGTCATAACTTTTCTTTCATGGAGTAAGTGTCTTCTAATTTCATGGCTGCAGTCACCATCTGTGTGATTTTGGAGCCCAAAAAAATAAAGTCTGACACTGTTTCCACTGTTTCCCCATCTATTTCCCATGAAGTGATTTTTACTTCAATTCAGTCCTTACTCCATCTCAAGTTCATGACAGTAATAGGAAAATCAGATGCTGGGACACACTACAGTGTGTTTAAGAAGTGCTAGTCCCTTTTCAAGTCTGAACACTTAAAAGAAATAGTCATGTGGCAGATATAAGGCACAATACACTGGCTAATCATCAAACTACTGATGTGCTAGGCCTATGGGAAATGAATAAATGAATTAAAATGCTCAGTTCAGTTCAATCAGTCAGTCATGTCCAACTCTTTGTGACCCCATGGACTGCATCATGCCAGGCCTCCCTCTCCATCACCAACTCCCAGAGCTTATTCAAACTCATATCTGTTGAGTCGGTGATGCCATCAAACCATCTCAGCCTCTGTCAGCCTCTTCTCTTCCTGCCTTCAATCTTTCCCAGAATCAGGGTCTTTTCAAATGAGTCAGTGCTTTGCATCAGGTGGCCAAAGTATTGGAGTTTCAGCTTCAGCATCAGTCTTTCCAATGAATATTCAGGACTGATTTCCTTTAGGATGGACTGGTTGGATCTCCTTGCTGCCTAAGGGAATCTCAAGAGTCTTCTAAAACACCACAGTTCAAAAGCATCAATTCTTTGGTGCTCAGCTTTGTTTATAGTCCAACTTTCACATCCATACATAACCACTGGAAAAACCATAGCTTTGACTAGACAGACCTTTGTTGGCAAAGCAATATCTCTGTTTTTTTAGTATGCTGTCTAAGTCGGTCTTAGCTTTTATTCCAAAGAGCAAGCATCTTAAATAATTATTAGTTTTATACTATAAATATCCACTTATTTAAATGAATTAAAAACTATGCCAGAACAAACAAGTCATAAATGTCTGGTGTGGAAGATTCATAGCACATTCCTATATTCTTTTGTGTCTGATAGCCACAGACTCCCAGCTAGTGATGCAAAGACAGAAGAAGTGGAAAAACATTTCCTATTACAATTAGGCAAAGTATGTGACAGGCAGTCACTTCTTAGGGATCCCTCAACTGACATCTCATCTACATCAATGAACAGCATTATTCTTTTTCATATCATGGATATTTAACACCTACCAAGAACTCAGGTCTTTCTTAACAAAATGATTTTTAGTATCGATGGAAAGCAGAATAATTTTACTGGTTATATCCCATTCAGTTCAGTTCAGTCGCTCAGCTGTGTCAGACTCTTTGCGACCCCATGAACCGCAGCACGCCAGGCCTCCTTGTTCATCATCATCTCCCGGAGTTCACTCAGACTCACGTTCATTGAATCGGTGATGTCATCCAGCCATCTCATCCCCGGTCGTCCCCTTCTCCTCCTGCCCCCAATCCCTCCCACCATCAGAGTCTTTTCCAACGAGTCAACTCTTGGCATGAGGTAGCCAAAGTACTGGAGTTTCAGCTTTAGCATCATTCCTTCCAAAGAAATCCCAGGGTTGATCTCCTTCAGAATGGACTGGTTGGATCTCCTTGCAGTCCAAGGGACTCTCAAGAGTCTTCTCCAACAACGCAGTTCAAAAGCATCAATTCTTCAGTGCTCAGCCTTCTTCACAGTCCAATTCTCACATCCATACATGACCACAGGAAAAACCATAGCCTTGACTAGATGGACCTTAGTCGGCAAAGTAATGTCTCTGCTTTTGAATATACTATCTAGGTTGGTCATAACTTTTCTTCCAAGGAGTAAGCGTATTCTAATTTCATGGCTGCAGTCACCATCTGCAGTGATTTTGGAGCCCCCAAAATAAAGTCTGACACTGTTTCTACTGTTTTTCCATCTATTTCCCATGAAGTGATGGGACCAGATGCCATGATCTTCATTTTCTGAATGTTGACCTTTAAACCAAGTTTTTCACTCTCCTCTTTCACTTTCGTCAAGAGACTTTTTAGCCCCTCTTCACTTTCTGCCATAAGAATGGTGTCATCTGCATATCTCAGGTTATTGATATTTCTCCTGGCAATCTTGATTCCAGTTTGTGTTTCATCCAGCCCAGTGTTTCTCTTGATGTACTCTGCATATAAGTTAAATAAGCGGGACGACAATATACAGCCTTGACGTATTCCTTTTCCTATTTGGAACCAGTCTGTTGTTCCATGTCCAGTTCTAACCTTTGCTTCCTGGCCTGCATACAGGTTTCTCAAGAGGCAGGTATTCCTCTGCCTCTTGAGGAATGGTCCGGTATTCCCATCTCTTTCAGAATTTTCCACAGTTTATTGTGATCCACACAGTCAAAGGCTTTGGCATAGTCAATAAAGCAGAAATAGATGTTTTTCTGGAACTCTCTTGCTTTTTCGATGATCCAGCAGATGTTGGCAATTTGATCTCTGGTTCCTCTGCCTTTTCTAAAACCAGCTTGAACATCAGGGAGTTCAAGGTTCACATATGGCTGAAACCTGGCTTGGAGAATTTTGAGCATTGCTTTACTAGTATGTGAGATGAGTGCAATTGTGTGGTAGTTTTATATCCCATTGATACCATATTTATACTACTTTCTGGTCTTTAGATTCAATTTATTTTTATGCAGAGAAATGTTTTGTTGGATTAAAAGAAAAATATAACTAATTATTCAAAACCTACATCATACAGAACTTTGGTTAATAAGTAATACAAAATAGATTTGAATACAGTGACTAATAATTCTTTATGTCTGTCATTTTCTGTAGCTTAATACTAAAAATAAATATGAAATTTTGTAAAAACAAGATTTATTTCTTGGCTCTTGGGTTTAGGGAGAAGGGGTTGAATAATTAGCTTTGAAGTTGCATTGGAAGAGCAAACAAAGCTACTTATCCAATATTGAAAAAGTTTTTAGTTTTTAATTTGCTCTAATCATTTAAAAATGCCTTTAGAGAATACACCATTATACACAGCAAAATATTTTCTGTAAGTGTGAAATATGGGCAAATAATTATTTACATGTATTAGTATCCTTAGACCTAATCTGGTTACTTTGACCCCCTGATCACGTGATTGAGTTAAAGAGTTAAGAGTTTCATTTGTTAGCTATTTCTGCAATAATAGGGTTGTTTAGGGTTGTTTAACGAACACCCCTAAACTTTCAGTGACTTTATGATAGAAGATGCTATTTAATATGAATTTTTAAAAATAAGTATAATAATATTCCAAGAAGAGAGAAAAAGTATATTGAAAACTTTGAGTGTCTGAACTGTCTCAAGTTTTTGAATAGTTTTTCCTTAATTGTTCAAATAGGCATCCAGTTTAAACCTTGAATCATTCATTAATGTATCAATTCAGTCAAGAATGATTTATTGACAATTATGTGCCAGGCAGTGTGCTAATGATATGAGTTAAATGGAAAGCCATGGTCCTTTCTTATAGAGTAGTGAAGGAGATAATCAAATAATCAAATCAAAAAATATCCAATTACTGACTCAGATACTGTAAGGAGATTATCACAACTCAATGAAAGTTTGGCAATGCCAAAGAATTCTCAAACTGCAGCACAACTGCACTCATCTCACACACTAGCAAAATAACGCTCAAAATTCTCCAAGCCAGGCTTCAGCAATACATGAACCATGAACTTCCAGATGTTCAAGCTGGTTTTAAAAAGGCAGAGGAACCAGAGATCAAATCACCAACATCCACCGGATCATAATAAAAGCAAGAGAGTTCCAGAGAAACATATATTTCTCTTTTATTGACTAGGCCAAAGACTTTTTGATTTTGTGGATCAAACAAACTGTGGAAAATTCTTAAAGAGATAAGAATACCAGACTACCTGACCTGCCTGCTGAGAAATCTGTATGCAGGTCAAGAGTTGGACACAACTGAGGAGCCTGACTTTCACTTTTCACTTTCAGGCATCGGAGAAGGAAATGGCAACCCACTCCAGTGTTCTTGCCTGGAGAGTCCCAGGGACGGGGGAGCCTGGTCGGCTGCTGTCTATGGGGTCGCACAGAGTCAGACACGACTGAAGCGACTTAGCAGCAGCAGCAAGAGTAACATTTGAAACTGGACATGAAACTACAGACTGTTTCCAAATTGGGAAAGGAGTACATCTCGGCTGTATATTGTCACCCTGCTTATTTAACTTATATGCAGAGTACATCATAAGAAATACTGGACTGGATGAAGCACAAGACGGATACAAGATTTCCAGGAGGAATATCAATAACCTCAGATATGCCAATGACAACACCTTTGTGGCAGAGAATGAACAAGAACTAAAGAGTCTCTTGATGAAAGTGAAGGAGGAGAGTGAAAAAGTTGGTTTTAGGCTCAACATTCAGAAAGCTAAGATCATGGCATCTGGTCCCATCACTTCATGGCAAACTGATGGAGAAACAGTGGAAACAATGACAGACTTTATTTTCTTGGGCTCCAAAATCACTGCAGATGGTGACTGCAGCCAAGAAATTAAAAGATACTTGCTCCTTGGAAGAAAAGTTATGATCAACCTAGGCAGCATATTAAAAAGCAGAGATATTACTTTGCCAACAAAGTTTGGCCTAGTCAAAGCTACGGTTTTTCCAGTAGTCATATATGGATGTCAGCGAATTGGACTATAAAAAGGCTGAGCACTGAAGAATTGATGTTTTTGAACTGTGGTTTTGGAGAAGACTCTTGGGAGTCCCTTGGGCTGCAAGGAGATCCAACCAGTCCATCCTAAAGGAAATCAGTCCTGAATATTCATTGGAAGGATTGATGTTGAAGCTGAAACTCCAATACTTTGGCCACCTGATGTGAAGAACTGAATCATCTGAAAAGACCCTGATTCTGGGAAAGATTGAAGGTGGGAGGAGAAGGGTCAAAAGAGAATGAGATAGTTGAATGGTATCACCAACTCGATGGACATGAGTTTGAGCAACTCCAGGAGATGGTGACAGAGAGCAAGCCCTGGAGTGCTGCAGTCCATGGGGTTGCAAAGAGTTGGACACAACTGAGTCACTGAACTGATTAAAGTTTGCAAATGGAGCGTTTGGTGTAGGCTGAGGGTAGCCAAAGTAACTGCCTCAAGGAAGTGGTATTTTAGGCAAAAATACAGAAGAGTTTACAGGAGAAGAGGGAAAGTTTAAAGCTGATAAGAAAGGTATGCAAAAGCTATGGGACTGAGAAATGCCTGGAAATGGTACAAGGAAGTAAAGGATAAGGAGGTTTCTGTTTTACGGTATTTATGTCTTATTTTTTTGTTTTCAGTTTTTCCTTTCTTCTCAGTGGTATGCACATGGTCTCTCAATTGTTAACACAAGATGAAGATTTTACAGAAGGCATACTCTGAATAATGCATGTATTGTCTTTATTTTAACAATTGATTAGAAGGATAGTGGGATATAGAATTCTGATTTATTTAGAGTCTTGAAACATGAAAATACTTATCATATTTGTGTTTCTCCTTATGTGTAAACATCATAATGTGAATGCAATTAATGTCTGAAAAGTAGAATATATATTCTTTTGAGTAAACAGGTGATAGTGCTTTGTATTTTTTTGTTTCCTATGCAAGATGCTCTTTATTATGTTTAATTTTCATATAATTTAATAATGAATAAAGATAGAGTTTAATAGATGTTATTTAGATCAACAAATGAACAAATGTTGAAGTATCATATCTTTATAAAAAATCACTTCCACAATAAAATAAACTTCCTCAAACCCTCTGCTTTTTGTAACTTATTATTCTACGATAGAAAACAAGACATTTCTCTGGGGCATGGTACGAATCTGCCTGTGTTTCTATCACAACAGGGCATGTCAGTCATGTGTCTTTCTTAATACATGACATTTGATATCCACAGTAGTGGAAATTATGTAGCTATGTACTTAGTGGACATGAGTTTACACAAACTGCTGGAGATAGTGAAGGACAGGGAACCTAGCATGCTGCAGTCCATGAGGTCTCAAAGACTGGGACAAGTCTTAGTGACTTAACAACAACAATATGCATTCATTATATAGGTTATACCCAATTTATATATATATAGTAAATACTTTTCATGGGTAACAGTATTATACACATAATATTTATTCCATTTTTTATGTCATCTATTAAAGCTAGTGTTCAGATATAGTTAATTGTACCATGTTCTTTTAAGTAACTCATTTTTCTAATGTGTAATCCTGACATATATATTATAGAGGCAATGGCAAACTTATCCAAATTTAAGCAGAACTTCAGTGAAAGAATGAAAAGAAAATAAATCCTAAGTAATAGAAGCTGAACACCATAATATTAAAAAAAATATTAAAGATTTGATCTGAACTAATCTTTATACTGGTCCAAGTCTCCTTAATAAACATAGACCCAAAATTCTAGAATATAAAGTCTTTTAAGCCTAGATCCTTTTTCTGCTCTGATAATACCTGAGAGTTGGAATTGCAAAGCCACCAGAAAATCAGGATGGCACAGAAGCTTTGGTATCAGGAAAGCCTGCATTAGAATCCTTGCTCTCTTACCTGCTTCCCTTGACCCTTGACCTGAGTAAATGTCTTAACTTGTCTTAGTGTCAGCTTCACAATGTTTACACTGAGTATTGCATTGTCCTGTATAGGAAATTATAGTAAAGAACACAAAAGGAAATGTGTAGAGCATTTAAAACAGTGTCTGACATTTGACACGTGCTCAGTAATAGTGGCATGATATTATAGAAATATTGTAACAGAATCTTTACTGGTGACTCAGAAGATAAAGAATCTGCCTGCAATGTAGTAGATCTGGGTTTGATCCCTGGTTTTGGAAGATTCCCATGGAGAAGGGAATGGCTACCCACTCCATTTTTCTTGCCTGGACATTTCCATGGACAGAGGAGCCTGGCAGACTACTGTCCATGGGGTTGCAAAGAGTTGGACACGACTGAGGAAGTAACACTTCACTTTCAACGTGACAAAAATTCAGGGGTGCTATAGTGTAGGACTAGTTAGTGCTCCGCCTTAATCCTCAGTACTTTGATTTCTCTAGGGATCGTCTGGCTACCAATGACCCCCACATTATGTAAAGTTTACTCGACGTCACAAAGGTATTTCTTACAGATTTTCCTAAGGTATCTCTGCAGTCATGGCTTAACCACGACTGCCTGATTCCGGCGACCGCAATTGTCAACCTGGCACTTGAGGTCCTGTCTCCAGTCTTGCGGGAGTCTTCTGGCCTTCCTGCCCGCCACCATGCTTGCCTAGGCAGGAACGCACTGCTGGCAGAGGGATCCCGGGCTTCCTGGCACGGCAGACGCTCAAGCACCATTCCAACAGAGGCCAAGGCTGAGGCTCTCAGAGTCCCATAAACTGAGAGAGGCTTTTGCCAAGAACCCCAGTGTTACGGCAGACAGTGCACCCTGCCCATCTGGGGACTTCGCAAAGGGGGCTGTGTGCTGAAGGCTGGCAGGCAGCCACTTTGGAAGGTTTTTGAGACCTGATTGTTTTATTATTCCAGAATTAAAGAAATACTTAGCTTGAAAAACATCCATATCCTTGGTTTGAAAACCATCTTATCAGTCATGCTCCTTTCCAAACTACCTTTTGTCACATGGGTTTTAATGATATAAATATCTGAGGTCTAAAAATAGTTTGGTTTTTAGAAAGAGAAGAAAAGAAAAGGAAAAAATAAAACACTAACCTAGTTCTAAATTCAACCTTCTTTGAGAAAGAAGACTAAGAATAGAGGCAAGCTATAATTCCTATCTACAAAAATAACAGAGAAATACTGACACATTTTTGAAGGCTGAATCAGAGTTATATACCAGATATTTGGCTTCATGTTCCCTTTAAAATAGCATTCCTGTCCATTCTTATTAGGTTTGGATTGCTCCCAAGAGTTCCTTTGTGGCTAATTTAACACCTGTGAAGTCATGGTGATATTAAGTATAAATTCACAGCCTACTGCATGGATAATTTTATTTCACTCCAAAGTTATTGCAATAATTAGTGAAATTTCATAAAAGTTCATATTGGTTTAAATCACATTATTAATTTTTTTCCATCAATTAATTAGAGAATAATTTTATGACTTCAAAAATCTTTGATTTCAAATATTAAAGACTTAGGTTGGAAATAGAACCGTTTAACCATATAAAAAAGCACCTAAAATAATGTCAGGAAAGCAATGAGGTCAAATTAAAACATTGTGTGAAATCAAGTTAAAGCCTCATGCCTCTGCAGTCTTCGTTTTGACCTTTTGCCTCCTTTTACTTTATCAAATGTATATTGTAAAATATTGTTGGGATGGGTATTGCAAAAATTACCCTATTCTTTGGATAAATATATCAGAACACATGACTAAGTGGCAACATATTGAATTATATAAACTAGACTTTTTCTTGTAGTTTATTTTTCATATGTAATATTTTGGACTCAGAGTAGAAATTGTCAAGATAGAAGCTGGTTATGGCTTAAACTAGAATTTTTTTTTCTTGTAGGTTATTTTACATGTGTAATATCTTGGACTCAGAATATAAATCTGCAAGATAGAACCTGGTTACAGTTTAAAAAGTAAAGTAAAATCGGGAAAAGCTAAATTCAATAGCTATTGAGATGCAAGTTATTTTAGTTTATGGAATTTTAAGTACAAAGGATTTAAAAATATACTCATTAGAAGCAAACTAGAGTTAATAACATATCTGTAATGCATATTTAATATGTTGAAGTCTTTAACTGGGAGTAATATTCATATAAATTAGAAACTGTAGTTTAAAAATAAAATATGTCAAGCATTAAGCTTTCTGCAGTATAGCATAAGCATTTTTTTGTAAATTAAGCACATATTTCTCCATGCATGTGGAATTTAAGTAGCATTATATTCTATCAAAGATTTCTGTACTTTTAAGAAAAATAAAATCAAATGAATTATATTTATAATTAGCATTTTTGTGCCCACTATGTATTTCAGGCCAAATATAAATATCTAAACTGAAATTATTATATTATATCAAGAATCTCATACTCAAATACCTACAAGGGCCACAGAGGAAGGAGGCAAGACTGACTTACACGAATTAAAAAAAAAAAAAGCAAGGACTCAGAAGAAGTTTTGAAAGTGTGTGTCCATCCAAAAGCATTCAACCTTATACAACTTACAAATACTGTGTGAATTAAGACCAACATACTTCGAGGCCTACTTTGGTTAAAAAGATAGGAAAGACCTTTTTAGTATTTAAGAAGGAAATTATACAATAATTATTCCTCATTAAGAACGTAAACACAATCAGTCAAGAAAATGCATTTGTAAAATATGCAGCCAAACTTAGAAATAAAGTAGGGTAAACAGATGCACTCATTCTGTGTATTTATTCAAAATACCTTTGAATGATTTCTGTGGGCTAGACATGGAAAGAAAAGACAGATTTAGTCCTTAACATTTTAAAGGTAGCAGTTAACCGACATGGAGGCAAAAGTGTGTGTGGCATCCTTAAGAGGGGGTAGTTACAAATGACCTGCTCTTTCCACGCAGCGAGTCCATGGATCTACCATAGACAATGGTGGTTTTCCCCTGGGAGGTGCCTCAAGCAATCTTTGAGCCACAAGGGAAGCCCAAGAATACTAGAGTGGGTAGCTTATCCCTTCTCTAGTGGATCTTTCCAACCCAGGAATCGAACCGGGCTCTCTTGCATTGCAGGTGGATTCTTTACGAACTGAACTATTAGGGAATCCCTATCTAACCAAAATAAAATTTAAATATCTTTTCTTATGTCATTAAGCTTTCAATACTCCCTGTCTACTTGTTCCTCTCAAATATGGCTTTATTTCCTAATTATCTTAGAAAATAAGGTGACTGACAGATATCTACCTCATCTTCCTACCAATAAATGTACATTTGCACCCATGCATGCTCAGTCATGTCTGACTCTGTGTGACCCTATAAACTGTAGGCCACCAGGCTCCTCTATGCATGGGATTCTCCTGGTAAGAATAATGGAGTGGGTTGCCATTTCCTTCTCCATGCAGTTATCCAGATACAGGATAGAACCTACATCTCCTCACTGCAAGCAGATGCCTTACCACTGAGCAACCAGGGAGGCCCTTAATGTGCCTCTATGCATCTAGTCAAGGCTATAGTTTTTCCTGAGGTCATGTATGGATGTGAGAGTTGGACTGTGAAGAAGGCTGAGCGCTGAAGAACTGATGCTTTTGAACTGTGGTGTTGGAGAAGACTCTTGAGAGTCCCTTGGACTGCAAGGAGATCCAACCAGTCCATTCTGAAGGAGATCAACCCTGGGATTTCTTTGGAAGGAACGATGCTAAAGCTGAAACTTCAGTACTTTGGCTACCTCAAGCGAAGAGTTGACTCATTGGAAAAGACTCTGATGGTGGGAGGGATTGGGGGCAGGAGGAGAAGGGGACGACCGGGGGATGAGATGGCTGGATAGCATCACGGACTCGATGGATGTGAGTCTGAGTGAGATGGTGTTGAACAGGGAGGCCTGGCGTGCTCAATTCATGGGGTCGCAAAGAGTCGGACACGACTGAGCAACTGAACTGAACTCAACTGAACTGATGTGTCTCCTTCTGTTGAAGTGTTCTCTGGTTAAAACTGAGCAACAGCTTCCTCTCTTTCCAAGTCTAAACCCTAACTTGTGTTCCAGATCTCACTCCAATTTGTCTGTGAACCGAAGATTCTTTTATTCTCCTAATATTTACCTTTTCTAAGAACTACCAACATTCTTACTTACGTGGATTATTTCTATTAACATAGGCAGGTGCTGCCCCAGTTGCTACCTCCCTTCTCTGCCGCCCTTTACAGCTAAAGGACTCTAGATATGGGACACCCTCTCACTCAGTTTATGTCCTCTTGAACACATTCCAATTAGGCTCTTTTCCTTGGGACTCATAAACCCCTTCTGCAAGGTCAATATCCAATTTGCCAAGTCCAGTGATTCCTGGTCTTCGTTTTAAATTTTCAACAATTTGTCAAGTTTTATCTCCCTTCTTCTTAAAACATGTCTCTCTTATTTGTCTTCCAGCATACCATGATCTCTTGGCTTTCCTTATACTTTAAATATCTGAGTGACCCAGGATTTACTCTTTGGTCTGATCTTCCTCTCTTGTTCCTGTGAAAATTCTGCCTGGTTAATTTTATCCAGGCCCCTTGCTTTAAATAGTATCTATATGCTGATGACTTAAATTAATAACTTCAAATGAGGATTCTCCCCTGAGCTCCAGGCATATCCATTCAATTTCCTACTCAAGGTCTTGTCTTCTATGGCAGTTAGGTATTCCAAACTGAACGTCAAATAACTTTCAATCCCTACTTCAACCCCATCTCCCAAACTCGCTCCTCTTTAATTCTACTCATTTCAATTAATAATCTTACCATTTACTCAATTACTCAATCTCAAACACAGGAATTAGCCTTGAGTTCTCTTTCATATCCATATTCAATTCATCAAAAAGCTTTGCAGCACTCCTTTAATTTTCACCTCTTTCATCCTTCACTGAAATCATTTTAAGTATCTCATATAAAAAATATTGAAATCTCTGCTCAGAAGTCATCATTTAAAATGCCCATTTACTTTTCTCTCTATCTAATATATTTCCTGCCAAAAGTACTCTCTGTGTAATTGTCTTCTAGTATTTAATACTATTTGAAATTACATTAATTTTTTTAATTTACTTGTTTATCTTCACCTCCTCTAGCTTAGAGTTCCATGAAAAAAATAGCAAAGATCTTATCTTCTGTGTCAATATGCCAAGTGTCACAGCACCACTAAGCAAAGACCTGTAAACTATCATAACGGATAGGTTTGCAAAATTATTGCTATAGGAAACAGACCCTTAGTTAGCTCTTATCAAGTTTGATCAATACTTTCAAGGACTAAAGCTATCAAGAGATTAAGTCAAGTACAAAGGCCTGGAGTATTGATGGTGGCACCCCAAATTCTTCATCCTTACATTGGACATGCACTTTCTGGACCAGTGTAGATAAGGTCAATATATGAGCTACATAGGTTATTAACCTACATCGTGGGGAGAGGTGAGATTATGAAAAGCTTCTATGATTTTTTTCCAGGGAGTATAAGACCTAAAATCATGGATTCTCAGTGTGTTAATGACCATAGACAATTTTTGAACAAAGACATCTTGTTAAAAACATTTCATGGATAAAAATCCTTCTCTTTAGAAACATTAGTTGACCATTTACCTGGAGGTCCAGTAATCATGTGGACATGATTAGGCTGGTGAGTCTCTCTTCTTTACTCCATTAGCACTGGACCCCAGGAGAAGTGGATCACAATCCAGCTGCTTTAGTTTCCTCAAGAGGGTCAAGAGAGGTAAATAGTTCTCACATCAAGAAGGGCAGTGGATAACAGGCTAAGGAGCTTAAATTTAACCCACTGAAAGGTTTTGAATAAGTGGAGATTTAATCAGATTAGTTTTATTTTTTTCTTTTAGAAAGATCTCTCTTAGAGCCTCCCTGTCTGATTTTTAGCCTTTAATCTCATCCCTTTAGCCACTTGATGCAAAGAACTGACTCATTCGAAAAGACCCTGATGCTGGGAAAGATTGAAGATAGGAAGAGAAGGGGACAACAGAGGATGAGGTGGTTGATTGACATCACTGACTCAGTGGACATGAGTATGAGTAAACTCCGGGAGTTGGTGATGGACAGCGAGGCCTGGAGTGCTGCAACCATGGGGTCACAGAGTCGGGCATGTCTGAACTGAACTGAATTGAACCCATCCCTTTGTGTATTGTTTCCAAGGTCTCCAGGGCATGCTCAATAGAACTGGGGTCTTAGAGCATCCTGGTCTCAATCTTTATCTCAAGGGAAAGATCACAGAGTAAAATGCTATAAATTGGTGTAGGTACTCATCACATTCATAAAATTTTATGTTACTTATAGGTTTCTAGGAGATTTGTTTATTATAAATGAGTACTGAATATTATGAAACAAATTTTCTGTATCTGAAATAATACGATTTTCACCTTAATTTTGTAAATGTGAAGAATTAATTTTTCAAATGGTAAGTTAAGATTGTGTTTCAGTAATATATCCAGCTTCATTTGACACACTTTCCTTTCTCTATTGTTGAATTCAAATGGCTATTATTTTCCAAGACTTTTTGCATTTGTTTCTTGAAAGAGATCAGTCTGTAAGTATTTTCTTATCTACTATTTTCAAAATTTGGATTAAACTTATGCTGGTTTTATAAACTATGAAATTTTTCATCTTTTTTTAAAATTAGCATTATTATTTTGTTATATGTGAATCCACTGAAAAGACGTCAAGATTTTGGCTTATATGTTGGGAAAACTCCATTGAAAAGTTCAGCTTTATTTATGTAACTATTTTCTATCATGTATCCCAGGCTTTAAAAGTTTTGCTGTAGGTGAAAAGACAGCCTTCAGAATAGGAGAAAATAATAGCAAATGGAGTAACTGACAAATAATTAATCTCAAAAATATACAAGCAACGTCTACAGCTCAATTCCAGAAAAATAAACAACCCAATCAAAAAATGGGCCAAAGAACTAAACAGACATTTCTCCAAAGAAAACATACAGATGACTAACAAACACATCAAAAGATGCTCAACATCACTCATTAGCAGAGAAATGCAAATCAAGACCACAATGAGGTACCATTTCACACCAGTCAGAATGGCTGCTATCCCAAAGTCTACAAGCAATAAATGCTGGAGAGGGTGTGGAGAAAAGGGAACTCTCTTACACTGTTGGTGGGAATGCAAACTAGTACAGCCACTATGGAGAACAGTATGGAGATTCCTTAAAAAAACTGGAAATAGAACTGCCTTATGACCCAGCAATCCCACTGCTGAGCATACACACCAAAGAAACCAGAATTGAAAGAGACACGTGTACCCCAATGTTCATCACAGCACTGTTTATAATAGCCAGGACATGGAAGCAACCTAGATGTCCATCAGCAGATGAATGGATAAGAAAGCTGTGGTACATACACAATGGAGTACTACTCAGCCATTAAAAAGAATACATTTGAATCAGTTCTAATGAGATGGATGAAACTGGGGCCTATTATGCAGAGTGAAGTAAGCCAGAAAGAAAAACACCAATACAGTATACTAACGCATATATATGGAATTTAGAAAGATGGTAAAAATAACCCTGTATGCGAGACAGCAAAAGAGACACAGATGTATAGAACAGTCTTTTGGACTCTGTGGGAGAAGGCGAGGGTGGGATGATTTGGGAGAATGGCATTGAAACGTGTATATTATCTTATGTGAAACAGATCGCCAGTCCAGGTTCGATGCGTGAGACAGGGTGCTCGGGGCTGGTGCACTGGGATGACCCAGAGGGATGGTACCAGGAGGGAGGAGAGAGGGGGGTTCAGGATGGGGAACACATGTACATCCATGGCAGAATCAAATCAATGTACGGCAAAACCAATGCAATATTGTAAAGTAATTAGCCTCTAATTAAAACAAATAAATTTATGTTAAAAATAAATAAATAAAAGTTTTGTTGTCATTGTTGTTTAGTCGCTAAGTGATATTAGACTCTTTTATGACTCCTTGGACTGCCTGCCAGGTTCCTCTGTCCATGGGACTTCCGAGGCAAGAATATATAATTTCTTCTTCCTGTTTCTGTCTGTTTTGAAAGGTTGTGTCTAAGATTTTTCTATTTCATATATATTCTAGTTAAATGTTATAATTTTTTATTAATATCTATTTTTCTTTTTATATCTGTGAGCACTATAGAGATATCACCTTTGTTACTTAGAGATTTATTAATTTTATTAATTTTTTTCAAAAGCTTTAGGCTTTATAGATTCTCTACATTGTGCACTTGTTTTCTGTTTCATTCATTTTTACACTTATCTTTAATGTTTCCTTCTATTTTGGAGAAATGTGGTTTATAAATAACTCATTAAAAAATAAACTTAGTCCATTGATATTCAGCATTTGTTTCCAGTAAATCCACTTGGTAATGTAAATTTTTTTGAAGTATGGTGTGAGTTCATTTTACTAATTTTGATGTGCTGTAATATTTGAATATTAGGTTAAAATATGCGCTTCCCTGGTGGTTCAGGTGGTAAAGAATCTGTCTGCAATACAGAAGACCTGGATATGACCCCTGGGTTGGGAAGATCCTCTGGAGGAGGGCATGGCAACCCACTCCAGTATTCTTGCCTGGAGAATCCCCATGGACAGAGGAGCCTGGTGGACTAGAGTCCATGCGGTTACAAAGAGCTGGACAACACAGCGCAGGTTAAAATACATGGTTTAGTCACTAAGTCGCGACCCCCTGGACTGTAGCCAGACAGGCTCCTCTGGCCACGGATTCCCCAGGCAAGGATGCTGGAATGGGTTGTCACTTCTGTCTCCAGGCCAGCTACTCAACCCAGGGATAGAACTTGGGTCTCCTGCCTTGCAGGCGGATTCTTTACTGACTGAATTACCAAAGAAGCCCAAAAGTATATGTGGGTGTATATTACTCATATCCTACACATTTAGCTCTCAGGATACCAATGTGAGTTCTACATTTATCTAAATCTTTGTGAATTTTCTTCATATCTAGACTTTTTATGTCTCAGTATACAAAGATGATTCAATTCAATTCCACATGTATAAGCTGTGTTTAGAAAAGTCAGAGGAACAGGAGATCCAATTGCCAGCACCCTTTGGATCATAGAAAAAGAAAAAGAATTCCAGAAAAAAACATCTACATGTGCTTAACTGACCAAGAAAGCCTTTGACTGTGTGAAGCACAACAAACCGTGGAAAATTCTTCAAAAGATAGGACTACCAGACCACCTTACCTGTCTTCTGAGAAACCTGTATGCCAGGCAAGAAGCAACAGTTAGAAACTTACATGGAACTAAGGACTGGTTCAAAATTGGGAAAGGAGCATAACAAGGCCGTGTATTGTCACCCTGTTTATGTAACATATATACAGAGTACATAAACAAACCAGTCAGTCTTAAAGGAAATTAACACTTAATATTCATTAGATAGCTGCTTCTTTAAAAATAACTTAGTCAGTAAAGAATCTGCCTGCAATGCAGGAGACCTGGGTTCAATTCCTGGGTGGAGAAGATCCCTGGAGAAGGAAATGGCAAGTCACCCCAGTATTCTTGCTTGGAGAATCCACTGGACAGAGGAGCCTGGAGGGCTACAGTTCATGGGTCACAAGAGTTGGACAAGACTTCGTAACTAAATCACCACCACCACCATTCATTAGAAGCACTGATGCTAAAGCTGAAGCCTCAACAGTTTGTCTATCTGATACAAAGAGCCAACTCATTGGAAAATACTCTGATGCTGTGAAACATTAAAGGCAAAAGGAGGAGAGGTCAGCAGAGGATGAGATGGTTAAGTAGCATCATCAACTCAATGGACATGAACCTGAGCAAACTCCCGGATACAGTGGAGGAGAAAGAAGCCTGGCATTCTGCAGTCCATGGGGTTGCGAAGGGTCAGACATGATTTAGCAACTAAACAACAGCATTCAGTGATATTTTAATTTTATTATAAGTAGCATATTGTTAGAGGGCTAACACATTTGACTGACATACTTAATGCAATTATACTTCTTGTAGTTACAGTACAAAATTACTGTTGTGATTTTCTGGCTATCAGTTTGCTATTTGCTTTTTTGTTTACCCTAGTTGTTCTGAGCTCTGTCTTCTTTTATCTTGGCTTCACTGGGGTTTTTAAAAAATCTTTTTCAACTATTGGATTTTAGTTATACATAATTTATTATTCTTTCAGTGGTTAGCAAAGAGAACACAACCTAAATCCTTGCTATAGTAACATCTTAACTAAATCAAAACTTTCACATTCCTAAAACATTGCAAAAACCTTAGAACTTTTTACGTCTATTTACCACTTACCTTTTTGTAGCAAATAAGTGGACTTAATTGGTACATATATTTTAAACTTCACACGATGTTATTACTATTCTCTCAATCTGCACATATTTTTCTTTAACTCATCCTATTTCCTCTTTGCAAGACTGTTTGTTTCATTCTGCATTTTTGTGCTTCTTTCTAGGAATAACTTCCTTCTCCTTGAAGTGTATTCATTTGCATTATTTTTAGTACAGCTGACTATGACAAATTCACTCAGCTTTTGCTCCTCATGAAATGTTTCTCCTTTACCTCAATTTTGAAAGAATTTTCACTCAACATAGGATTCCATGCCATTGATTATCTTCTTTGAGAATTCTGAAATATATTTCTTCATTCTACTTCTACTTTGTGGAAAAATCATCTAGTCATTTTTTTTCCTGTTACAACTTTAAAGTTGATTTGTACTTTGTTTTCCTTTGGCTGCTTTTTTGGCTTCTGCGTCTTCAGTTTTCAGCCACTTTATTATGATGCACATGGCTCTCTTCCTTCCTTTTTTAACCAAGAGTGCTGTTCATGTAGGTTGCATGTATGCGTATATGTGCTTCTGTCTATGAATTCTACATCTCTTCTGTTCTTTTCTCTATTTTCTCTTTTTTTCCCACGTTGCTCCAGTGTAGATAAGTTATACTGATATATTTCAGTCAACAATCATCACTTTTCTTCTTTTTCTTCTGTTGTAAAACCTTTGTATTGCTCAATAATTTAAGAATGTTCCCAGTGTTCCTATAAATTATTTCATATTGTCATATATATTCTTGAATATTATCAGCACCTTTATTTCCATGAAACTCCAATACTTTGGCCAACTGATGTGAAGAGCTGACTCATTGGAAAAGACCCTGATGCTGGGAAAAATAGAAGGCAGGAGAAGGGGACGACAAAGGATGAGATGGTTGGATGGCATCACCAGCTCAATGGACATGAGCTTGAGCAAGCTCCGGGAGATGGTGAAGGACAAGGAGGCCTGGCATGTTGCAGTCCATGGGGTTGCAAAAGAGTCGGATACACTGAACAACTGAACAAAATATCTGTGCTATTATTATGCAATGTGTGCTGGTGTATTTCCAATGGATTTGTTTCAAATTTTTCTCACGATACTATTTTGTTTTATCAGTTATGTCTCTTTACCCCTTAATACGCCTGATAATTTTGCTTGGATGGTGGACATTATGTATAAAATATTGTAAAGGCCCTGGACTATGGTATCCTCTTTCAGAAAAGAATAGATTTTATTCTGTAAGGAAGTTAGAAAGCAGACACTGTGACAGATATTATCCAGCTTCCTGCCTAGTATCAAGCCTTAGCAATCCTTTTAAGGATACAAGCAATTCAGAGGCTCAGTTAAATAGAGAGGTAGTCTAGGATAGGGAAGGTGACTCCCTAGACATTTTATTCTTGGAATAGCAAACACTCTCTCTTTTTAAATCAAATTAAAAGAAAAATCTCCTTTTCCACAAAGGTTTCTTTTGAGCTCAGACCTGGGAAAAGGTTTTCTCATGAAAAACATAATTTTTATCACAATACTTATTTCAACTCTAATGTAATAAATATGTCTACAACCATTTGTCTCTTCTGCTAGACCCCAAGCATCTTTATGGCATGCAGAGTTCATTCCTTCCTTAAAGGACAATTTTACATCTTAAATTAACTTTGTATGTAAAATCCCTTTGAAGGTAAGATATTCAACTTTATTAGCATTTAGAATATAGATATCAACTACTGGTCTGGATGTCAGTACCAATTAAGACTTTTCCTTGGACTGAAAATTACTTTGAAGAGAGAAGATGGACAGACTTTGGCAGTAAAAATACTCCTGAATAGAAATTTCTCTAGTGAGCAGAAGGCCAAGGATATAAAAAGAGTATTTAAATGCATGTTGTCTTCACAAAGCTGAAATGTGGGCAGACAGCTTATTGCTGTTTTAATGGCACCTTGCAGAGATGAAATTAACATTTGATTTACATGAGTGTCCTTGGGCAGAGGCAATTGTGACTACTCATAGCCACTGATAGGAGCTGAATTAGTTTTAACCTCTCAAAGAAATAATCTAGAAGTCATAATGAAAAGCGAGATGCAGATGTCCACTTAATACACAGTGGTACTTCAAGCAGTAAGAAAGAGATTGAAGCATAATAGTATTTAATACCTATTAAATAGCTGTCCTTTAAGGAGTCAAATGAATTTGTAACATTTTTGAAGGTGATAAACTAGTTATAGAATGTGACTTTATCCCTCTGAAAGTAATCTATGACTTAGGAATCATGAGACCGTAAGTTAGGAAACTCTAGGGCTGGAAACTCATATGCCTTCAGGGGTCACGAAGATCTAGGAAGTAGCCAATACGACATTTTAAGAAGCAATAAGGACTATGCTTAATTAGAGAGTAAAAATTTTGCATAAAGGCAATCAGATTCATTATTTTAAAATTATTCTGCTGGTCATATAAGATATATATATAGGTCAAACTGAAAAATGGGCTACTGATTCTTGATCTATGACTTGAGCTCAACCTCTTTATTTTATGTATGAATCGTACAGTCTTTAGACAGGCAGGTGACTTGCCCAAGGTCACACAACAGATTACCAGCAGACTTAAGGATTGTTCTTATTCTAATGATATTATGTTATTGAACATCCTTAGTCAAAATAGCTGTGAATTTCTATACTGCACAACATTTTTAAGACCTACAGTATATATAGAAGTTATTAGCCTCCATGTTTATAAATAGAAACATTGATGCTTTAAATTTAAGTGAATTAACTGGTATATCCCAGGATACAGAATAGCACAGTTAATTAATTAATCACCAAGTCCCATGTGGGTTATCCCGTCACAGTGAAAAACTCTCTGACAGAAAGCCAGAGTGGGTTGAACAGTGTTCCTGCAGAATGTATGTCCATTTAGAACCTCAGAATGTGATCTTACTTGTAAATACAATGGTTACAAAAGTAGTTAGGATGAAGTCATGCTGGATAGGAGCAGGCCCTAAATCCCAGGACCAGTGCCCTCATCAGCAGGGGACTAATACATGGAGACACAAGGAGAGGAAGGCCAGGGAACAGTGAAGACAGAGATTGGAGTGATACAAGCCCACAAATGTCAGGGAGCGTCAGCATCCACCAGAAGGCAGGAGAGAGTCATGGAACAGATATCCAGCCGCAGCTTCCAGAAAGAACCAACCTGGACGGCATCTTGATTTCCACCATGTCCTCAGGGACCAAGACAAGAAATGTTTCCATTATTCTAAGCCACCAGTTTGGGGACTTTGTTATGGTAGTCCAGATGAACTAATATACTGCAGAGAAACATGCTTTCTTTTACTAATAGAAATGTTGGATAGAAAATGTTATAGCAACCCCTTTACCAACTTCAGAAAACTCAAGAATGCATATCAGAATGAAAAAAAAGTAGTGTGACTCCAAAGATCACTAATTAACCTTTTCACCATATTAATTTTTTCCATCTATATTACAAGGGATATATTTTACATTGATTTGAAGCCATCGTCACTATTTTCAAGCTCAAAATTTGAATCTATTTAGGGAAGAATATATGCTTACTAAAATAAAAGAAGTATTTGCATTTTAAGCATCTTAAAAATTCTTATAACTTATAATCATGGTCTTGCTCCACTTGCGTGCAAGCACTGACAAGCTACCAAAAACAGAACCACATTTTCTTATATTTTCAAACCCTCAGGAGTTGGTCTAGTAGTAATACAAAGGCCTTAATGTGAATGACAGCTAACATCGAGTCTCTGTCAAATAACAGAATCTTTGATTTCTGAAACTTAGGAATCCAAGTTCTGGATTTGTTGACGTTCTTCGTGCATGCATTTCACCTGGAAATGGTTATGTCCATATGTAAGAACTTAAGTGATCCAGGAAAGGACAATACATATCTAAAAGTATGTGTAAAAAGATTTTCAGTGAACAAGAAAAAGAAAATAGTTAAATTATATGGCGGTGAATGTATACTGACATTGAATATAAGAAGGAAATTTGATGATCTTATTAATTATTTCAATTAGAAAGGGAAATGCTATCATTCAAAATGTGATTATAGCAGTCTTAAATACATAAAGTAAATATTAAGTTATTAATAACAGTTCATAGACAAATAGGCCCATTAGCTTTTTTAAAATCTATCAACAACTATATAATATTATTTGAAAAACTCACAAAGTATTTTGATTACCCCCTACCCTATGAAATCTTACTCATTGATTTATTAATCTTTAGCTTATATTTATATTTAAATTTTTTTGAATTGTAATTGGTGCAAAATTGCTTTCCAATGTTGTGTTGGCCTCTGGTGTACAACATGTGAATCAGTCATAATTATACATACATCCACTCCCTCCCTCCTCTCCCTTCATCCCAGCCCTCAAGGTCATCACAGTGGCAGGCTGGGTTCCCTGTGCCACACTGCAACCTTCTATCAACTATCTATTTTACACATGATAGTGTATACATGTCAAGGTTACTTTCTCAATTCCTTCCATCCTCACCTTCCCCCACTGTGTCCACAAGTCCATTAAAGTTCATCAGTACCATTTTTCTAGATTCCATATTTATGCATTAATATTTGATACTTGTTTTTCTCTATTTCACTCTGTATGAGACGCTCTAGGTTCATCTACCTCACTACAACTGAGTCAAATTTGTTTCTTTTTATGGCTAAGTAATATTCTGCTGTATGTATGTACCACACCTTTTTATCCATTCATCTGTCAATGGACATCTTGGTTGCTTCCATGCCCTGGCTATTATAAATATTAATAATTTGATTTAAAAAAAAATCTGAATTTTAAAAATTGAACTCAGTTCAGCTATGTGGAGTTTCTATTTTGGATGCAGATTGTTTAGTTTTATGATATACTTGGATAATAATTTCAGAACTTCATTCAGAGTAAGCCAAATCGTATATATAAAATCATTGCATTATTGTTAATATTCCAAATATGAAAATGCTCCACCCCAGGAACACATTCAAAATATGATTTGAAACTCATAACTATAAAGATTATGCACAAGAATCAATTTAATCCACAAAGTAGCCAAAATACAGAACACATAATTGTATAAAAACTGCTGTAATACCATTTCTTTGGAGAAAAAAATCACTCCGTGTATTTAGTTGACAAACCTGTCCCTTATCCAAAAGATTGCCCACTGTAGGTAAAGCCCCTGGAAGACTTCCATTCCCATTCTCACCCATGGTAAAGTATCCTCAGGTCTCGTGCTGTGGGGAAGTTTGAAGAAAAAGTAGAATTAGGACAGCTATCAGTGGGGATTTGGGGGATTTGCTTAATAGCAATTATTATTATAATGATAATAATAACAATGGCCTTTATTAAACAAATAACTCCCCACAAAGATTCTTTTGCAGTGTTAGAATCCAATATTACCAAAGCGTTAACTGTTAGTGACATTTATGTTTCAGCTTTAGTACTTTCTGTAACATAAGCTTTAGTTCTTACATCATGCATCAAAGCTAGGTGATGCTTGGAATCAACATGTTGGTTTTGCTATTTTCAGACATGTCCAGCAATCCATGAACATGTTCCTTAAATAAGCATGAGTCTTATTGCTTTACCCAGAGTTTTAACTGGATGTAAAAAGTTTAGTTAGTGGACACACTGAATATAATAGTTAATCTTAGCTGAGAGGATTATTTCAGCAAAAAATAAATAAATAAATAAATAAGGTGAATGACTTCTTTATATATTAAAAAAAAAATCATAAAAGACCCCAGTCAAGTCTTGATGGCTTTAAAAGGTAGTATTTCAGAAAAAGTGTACAGTGGACTCCCCTTATCTGTGATTTCACTTTCCATGGTTACAATTACTTGAAGTCAATTAGGGTCTAAAAATATTAAAAAGAAATATTCTAGAAATAAACAATCCACATGTTTTAGATTAGGCTCCTTAGTTGTGTGATGAAATCAAGATCCTTCCTGCCCCAGGTCCCCAGCCATCAACACCCACCGTCTGCTTCTGACACCCCACCATCAACACTGTTGGGGCTCCATGATCCGCGATCACCAGAAGCAGATGATCCTCCTTCTGATGCATTGTCAGAAGATCAAAAATAGCCTAATGCTGAGTCACCATACCTGCGTCATTCAGCTAATTTCATCTCATGTACGTTTTTTAATCATCTCACGTCATCACAAGAATGGTGAGTACAGTACAAGGTATTTTAAGACGGAGACGGCGGATGCTGTAATAAGTTATTTGCATAATTCACATAAAGTTACAATTGCTCTCTTTTGTGATTAGTTACTGCTGTTAACTTCTTGCTGTGTCTAATTTATAAATTAAACTTTGTATAGGAAAACCAGTATGCTTAGGTTTTGGAACTATCTGCGGCTTCAGGCACCTACTGGTGTTCTTGGAATGTATCCCCTTTGGATAAGAGAGGACTACTGTTCGGTCCACATTTATTTAATCTCACTATTTAAAATTTGAGATAACCAGGTTTTAAAAAGTGCAACCCACTTCTCATCTTTGTGCCTCTGTCATTTTGAACTGTCTGCTGTTATGCCAATTATCTCTTTTCTAAACATCAGTTTCAGCCATCTTACTTTACAGGCACGTAATACTGTGGAATCAAGTCATCATAGCAGAATGAAAGGAAAGGAAGACAAACTAAAGTTTTTAGTAAAATCTGTTGTGAGACTATTATTGTATTGGTCATAGGACAGAGCTGTGACATCTGACAGTCTCAACTGAAAGCTGGGTATCTAGTAATTAACTGTAGATATAAGCAACTTTATTAACTAAGATCATTCTCACCCTCTTAAGCAGGAAGAATATTTAAAGATTTAGTTAAGAAATAACCAAATGATCCACATGAAGTACTTAAAACTATTACTAATATATACTGCTAGCTACTATAAAACTTGGTGAATGATTTTATAGAAGAGAGAGTAAAAGGTGATTTCAATATTTTAAGTCTTAGTGCCATTAACACAGATATAGGGGTGTAAGAAGATAGCTACTTTTTTATGTTTTTATGTAGGTTAACAGTGGGGCATGTGAGTAGACTCTCTTGAGAAACACTTGGGAATTGAAAATTTAAATTTAAATTGCAAACACAGAAAATCAGAGCTTAGCTGAAAATACAGTGAAATATTAAACACTTGAAGATGGAAGAATTAGTACTATACTAGACATAAGACAGTGCTCTAGCTGTGTTGATCATTTATCATTCTTGAGCCACAATTTGTTTTCAACTAAAAATAAAACTTATTGACTGTACAATGCCTGAGATTTTTATGAGCTTTTAAATTTTATGGCAATGAAGCTCTCTATAGCCATATATGAACAATATTCTCTGTTTGTAGGGATCCTTAAGATTTTAACTCAGTGAATTGTTTTACTTGGGCTAACAGCATAAATTAGCTTAAATAATAGCATAGGTGTGGTTAATTACAATTATATCTGTGAAATTATTGCTTGGGGGATCAAATATCCAAAAATCAATCTCTTTGCCAAGAGGGTTATAGAATTCAGCTCAAATTATTATTGTTTAAAAAGTCTGTAGCAACAGCATCAAAATTAACATCAAGAAAATAAAGGTGGGTGAGACAAGTCTGGAGAGATATATTATACTTGAGTTTAGTATTTTATATAGAGAATTACTGATATATATTATATTTATGGAAAATATTACACTCATATTACTTTGTCTTTAGTGGGTCCAGGACCTTATAATAATGCAGCTGCTTACAAAGAAACTACTAGGACAAAAAACTAACCCAAATTTCACATACTTAAAAGATAATTTTAATTTAAAAAAATGAAAGAAACAATAGTAAAGATTAATAAAACTAAAAGCTGGTTCTTTGAGAAGATAATCAAAACTGACAAACCCTTAGCCAGACTCATCAAGAAAATAAAAGAGAAGAATCAAATCAACAAAATTAGAAGTGAAAAAGGAGAGGTTACAACAGACAATGAAGAAACACAAAGGATTTTAAGAGACTATTATGAACAACTAGATGGCAATAAAATGGATGACCTGGAAGAAATGGACAGATTCTTAGAAAAGCCAATATTCCAAGACTGAAAGAAGAAGAAATAGAAATTGTGAACAACCCAATTACAAGCACTGAAACTGAAGCTGTTACCAGAAATCTTCCACAAAACAAAAGCCCAAGACAAGAAGGCTTCACTGGTGAATTGTATCAAACATTTAGAGAAGAGCTAATGCCTATCCTTCTAAAGCTCTTAAAAAATTGCAGAGGAAGGAACACTTTCAAACTCATTTTATGAAGCCACCATCATCTTGATACCAAAACCAGACAAATACACTAAAAAAAAGAAAACTACAGGCCAATATCACTGATGAACATAGATGAAAAATCCACAACAAAATTTTAGCAACAGAATTCAACAACACATTAAAAAGCTCATACAGCAGCTGTGAAGAGATAACCTACATCCAAGGTAAGAGAAACCCAAGTAAGACGGTAGGTGTTGCAAGAGGGCACCAGAGGGCAAACACACTGAAACCATACTCACAGAAAACTAGTCAGTCTAATCACACTAGGACCACAGTCTTGTCTAACTCAATGAAACTAAGCCATGCCCTGTGGGGCCACCCAAGATGGGTGGGCATGGTGGAGAGGTCTGACACAATGTGGTCCACTGGAGAAGGGACTGGCAAGCCACTTCAGTATTCTTACCTTGAGAACCCCATGAACAGTATGAAAGGCAAAATGAGAGGATACTGAAAGAGGAACTCCCCAGGTCATTAGGTGCCCAATATGCTACTGGAGATCAGTGGAGGAAAATCTCCAGAAAGAATAAAGGGATGGAGCCAAAGCAAAAACAATACCCAGTTGTGGATGTGACTGGTGATAGAAGCAAGATCCAATGCTGAAAAGAACAATATTGCATAAGAATCTGGAATGTCAGGTCCATGAATCAAGGCAAATTGGAAGTGGTCAAACAGAAGATGGCAAGAGTGAACGTCAACATTCTAGGAATCAGCAAACTAAAATGGACTGGAATAGGTGAATTTAACTCAGATGACCATTATATCTACTACTGTGGGCAGGAATCCCTTAGAAGAAATGGAGTAGCCATCATGGTCAACAAAAAGAGTCCAAAATGCAGTACTTGGATGCAATCTCAAAAACGACAGAATGATCTCTGTTCATCTCCAAGGCAAACCATTCAATATCACAGTAATCTAAGTCCATGCCCCAACCAGTAACTCTGAATAAGCTGAAGTTTGAATAGTTTTATGAAGACCTACAAGACCTTTTAGAACTAACACCCCCAAAAGTTGTCCTTTTCATTATAGGGGACTGGAATGCAAAAGTAGAAAGTCAAGAAACACCTGGAGTAACAGGCAAATTTGGCCTTGGAATGCAGAATGAAGCAGGGCAAAGACTAATAGAATTTTGTCAAGAAAATGCACTGGTCATAGCAAACACCGTCTTCCAACAACACAAGAGAAGACTCTACACATGGACATCAACAGATGGTCAACACCAAAATCAGATTGATTATATTCTATGCAGCCGAAGATGGAGAAGCTCTATACAGTCAACAAAAACAAGACCAGGAGCTGACTGTGGCTCAGATCATGAACTCCTTCTTGCCAAATTCAGACTCAAATTGAAGAAAGTAGGGAAAACCACTAGACCATTCAGGTATGATCTAAATCAAATCCCTTATGATTAAAAAGTGGAAGTAAGAAATAGATTTAAAGGACTAGATCTGATAGATAGAGTGCCTGATGAACTATGGACGGAGGTTCGTGACATTGTACAAGAGACAGGGATCAAGACCATCCCCATGGAAAAGAAATGCAGAAAAGCAAAATGGCTGTCGGGGTAGGCCTTACAAATAGCTGTGAAAAGAAGAAAGGAGAAAAGGAAAGATATAAACATCTGAATGCAGAGTTCCAAATAATAGCAAGAAGATAAGAAAGACTTCCTCAGTGATCAATGCAAAGAAATAAAGGAAAAGAACAGAACGGGAAAGACTAGAGATCTCTTCAAGAATATTAGATATACCAAGGGAACATTTCATGCAAAGATGGGCTCTATAAAGGACAGAAATGGTATGGACCTGAAAGAAGCAGAAGATATTAAGAGGAGGTGGCAAGAACACACAGAAGAACTGTACAAAAAAAGATCTTCATGATCAAGATAATCACAATGGTGTGATCACTCACCTAGAGCCAGACATCCTGGAATGTGAAGTCAAGTGGGCCTTAGAAAGCATCACTACGAACAAAGCTAGTGGAGGTGATGGCATTTCAGTTGAGCTATTTCAAATCCCGAAAGATGATGCTGTGAAAATGCTGCTCTCAATATGCCAACAAATTTGGAAAACCCAGCAGTGGCCACAGGACTGGAAAAGGTCAGTTTTCATTCCAATCCCAAAGAAAAGTGATGCCAAAAAATGCTCAAAGTACTACACGATTGCACTCATCTCACATGCTAGTAAAGTAATGCTCAAAATTCTCCAAGCCAGACTTCAGCAATATGTGAACCGTGAATTTCCAGATGTTCAAGCTGATTTTAGAAAAGGCAGAGGAACCAGAGATCAAATTGCCAACATCTGCTGGATCATCTACAAAGCAAGAGAGTTCCAGAAAAACATCTTTTTCTGCTTTATTGACTATGCCAAAGCCTTTGACTGGGTGGATCACAGGAAACTGTGGAAAATTTGGAAAGAAATGGGACTACCAGACCATCTGACCTGCCTCTTGAGAAACCTATATGCAGGACAGGAAGCAACAGTTAGAACTGGACATGGAACAACAGACTGGTTCCAAATAGGAAAAATATTGTCACCTTGCTTCTTTAACTTCTATGCAGAGTACATCATGAGAAATGCTGAAAGAAGCACAAGCTGGAATCAAGATTGCTGGGAGAAATATCAATAACCTCAGATATGCAGATATGACACCTCAGATATCAATAACCTCAGATATGACACCACCCTTATGGCAGAAAGTGAAGAGGAACTAAAAAGCCTCTTGATGAAAGTGAATGAAGAGAGTGAAAATGCTGGCTTAAAGCTCAACATTCAGAAAACGAAGATCATGGCATCTGGGCCCATCACTTCATGGGAAATAGATGGGAAAACAGGGAACCAGTGTCAGACTTTATTTTTGGGGGCTCCAAAATCCCTGAAGTTGGTGACTGCAGCCGTGAATTTAAAAGACGCTTACTCCTTGGAAGATTATGGAAGTTATGACCAATCTAGATAGCATATTGAAAAGCAGAGACAGTACTTTGCCAATAAAGTTCCATCTAATCAAGGCTATGGTTTTTCCATTAGTCGTGTATGGATGTGAGAGTTGGACTGTGAAGAAAGCTGAGCTCCAAAGCATTGATGCTTTTGAACTGTGGTGTTGGAGAAGACTCTTGAGAGTCCCTTGGACTGCAAGGAGATCCAACCAGTCCATTCTGAAGGAGATCAGCCCTGGGATTTCTTTGGAGGGAATGATGCTGAAGCTGAAACTCCAATACTTTGGCCACCTCATGAGAAGAGCTGACTTATTGGAAAGACTCATACTGTGAGGGATTGGGGGCAGGAGGAGAAAGGGACGACAGAGGATGAGATGGCCAGATGGCATCATTGACGTGATGGACATGTGTCTGAGTGAACTCCGAGAGCTGATGATGGACAGGGAGGCCTGGCGTGCTGCAGTTCATGGGGTCACAAAGAGTTGGACACGACTAAGTGACTGAACTGAAGTGAAGGTTTCTTCCATATATGCAAATCAATCAATGTGATACAATATATTAATGAATTGAAAGATAAAAATCAAATGATAATCTCAATAGATGCAGAAAAAAAAAAGCCTTTGACAAAATTCAGCACCCATTTTTTATTAAAACTCTTCAAAAATGGGCATAGAAAGAACCTACCTCAACATGGTAAAGGATATATATGTTAAGCCCCCAGGAAATATTATTATTAATGGTGAAAAACTGAAAATGACTTTTCCTAAGATCAGGAACAAGACAAAGGAGTCCATTTTCACCACTGTTATTTGATATGGTTTTGGAAGTCCTAGTTACAACAATCAAAGAAAAAGAAATAAAATAATCCATAATGGAAAAAAGAAGAAGTAAATCTCTCATGTTTGCGCATGACATACTATACATAGAAAACTGTAGATAGTATCAAAAAATTATTAGAGCTGATCAGTCAATTAAGAAAGTTGCAGTATACAAAATCAATACACAGAAGTCATTTGCATTCCTATATACTAACAATGAAAAACCTGAAAGAGAAATTAAGGAATCAATCCCATTAACCATTTCAACAAGAAGAATTAAATAACTAGGAAGAAACTTACCTAAGGAGACAAAACAACTGTACACAGAAAATTATAGCACACTGAGGAAAGAAATCAAAGACAACATAAATAGATGGCAAGCTATTCCATGATCCTGGTTAGGAAAAAGCAATATTGTTAAAATGACTATACTTTCAAATGCAATCTACAGATTCAGTGCACTCCTTATCAAGTTAGAGCAAAAATTTTCACAATTCATATGGAAATACAAAAGACCCTGAACAGCCAAAGCAGTCTTGAGAAAGAAGAATGGAGCTGGAGGAATCAATCTTCCTGACTTCAGATTATACTACAAAGCTACACTTATCATTGGAGAAGAAAATGGCAATGCACTCCATTACTCTTGCCTGGAAAATTTCATGGACTGAAGAGCCTGTTAAGCTACAGTTCATGGTGTCACAGAGAGTCAGACACTACCAAGCGACTTCATTCAGTAATCAAGACAGTATGGTACTGGCACAAAAACAGAAATATAGACCAATGGAACAAGATAGACAGCCCAGACGTAAAATCACACAACTATAGGTACCTTATTTTTGACAAAGGAGGCAATAATATATAATGGGACATGACAGCCCCTTCAATAAATGGTGTTGGGAAAACTGGACAGCTACACGTAAAAGAGTGAAATTATAACACTTCTTAACACCACACCCAAAGATAAACTCAAAATGGATTAAAGACCTAAATGTAAGACCAGAAACTATGAAATTCTTATATTGGCAGAATACTCAACATAAATCAAAGCAAGAGCCTCTATGACCCACCTTCTAGAATAATGGGAATAAAAACAAAAGTAAACAAGTGGGATCTGATTAAACTTAAAAGCTTTTGCACAACAAAAGAAACTATAAGCAAGGTGAAAAGACAACCCTCAGAATAGGAGAAAATAATAGCAAATGAAACAACTGACAAGTGATTAATTTCCAAAATATACAAGCAGCTCATACAACTCAATGCCAGAAAAACAAACAACCCAATCAAAAAGTGAGGAAAAGACCTAAACAGACATTTCTCCAAAGAAGACATACAGATGGCTAATAAATCAAAACTACCATAAGATATCACCTCACTCCAGTCAATGGCCATCGTCAAAAAGTCTGCAAACAATAAATGCTGGAGAGGGTGAGGAGAAAAGGGACGCTCTTACACTGTTGGTGGGAATGTAAACTGATACAGCCACTATGGAAGCAGTATGGAGAGTCCTTAAAAATCTAGGAATAAAACCACCATATGAGCCAGCAATCCCACTTCTAGGCATATACCCTGAGGAAACCAAAGCTGAAAAAGACACATGTATCCCATTGTTTACTGCAGCACTATTTACAATAGAACATGGAAGCTAGATGTCCATCAATAGATGAATGGATAAAGAAGTTCTGGTACATACAGACAATGGAATATCACTCAACCATAAAATGGAACACATTTGAGTCAGTTCTAATGAGGTGGATGAACCTAAGGCCTATTGTACAGAGTGAAGTCAGAAAGAGAAAGATGAATATTGTATACAAACACATACGTACAGAATCTAGAAAGATGGTACCAAAGAATTTATTTACAGGGCAGCAATGGAGAAACAGGCACAGAGAATAGAGAATAGACTTATGGACACAGGAGAGGGGAGGAGAGGGTGAGATGGATGGAGAGAGTAACATGGAAGCTTACATTACCATATGTAAAACAGACAACAACGGGAATTAGCTGTATGGCTCAGGAAACTCAAACAGAGACTCTATCAATCTAGAGGGGTGGGAAGGGGAGGGAGAGGGGAGGGAGGTTCAGAAGGGAGGGGATGTATATATCCCTGTGGCTGATTCACATTAAGGTTTGACAGAAAACAGCAAAATTCTGCAAAGCAATTATCCTTCCATTAAAAAATTAATTAATTAATAAAAGATAATTTTATAACTCATCTCAGTATGAAGTGGAAATTTATTTCTTGTTTCATGTAACTTTTTATTATGAATAAAATTATATTACAGATAATTATTAAAAGCTCAAGAAAAGAAATGGAGAATAAGCCACTTGAGTCTATGACAGTATTTAATATGCTATAATAATAACTAGATAATTAAAAGAGAATAGGTTTAAAGAGATTTCATTTCACTTTTAGATTTTTGAATGTATTTTGTCATTTATTCTAAAAACGGTTAATTCAATTAATATCAGAGTTCACATACTTTGTATAATATTTATACTAAGGTTTGATACAGAGGTGGGAAATCACTGAGAATAAGTGCAAATGCTTATAAAATTAAACAATCTGTAGATAATATTCTCAAATCTTTTAAAGCAAGATGGTCAAAAATAATTTCTTTATATCCTGATATTGCTACATATTTGTATAAGCTTCACATTCTTATACATTCATTCCCAGACATTTTTGTGAATATAATTTAAAACTCCAGCAATAAAATTTATATATAAAATATAAGCCACATGTTCAAAATGCTAATAGATTTCTAAATATATTACTGAAAGCCTTTCCTATGTAATAAGGACCATATACTTTATCAAATTGTCTAATTTTTTAATGGTCCTATGGTGCTGCTTCTTTTGTCTTTTCTTTTTTCCTTATTCTTCTAAATCACTGCAAGTAAAACTGTCAGGAAAAGGGAATCACAATATCATCATACATACACACACAGACACACACAGACACAGACATACCCACACACAAATGTCAAAAGCTCTTTCTTTCCTTTTATAATACAAAGAATGTTTTTTTTTATTGCTGCCCGTTTAAACCAGATTTTCATATGCCCTTAAATAAAAGCAAATGAATAAACATGCCAAAAAATCAGAGCATAATTTTCCAAAAGAAACAATTCTAATAAAAAAAATGGTACTAACACATACTCAAATGTATATACCTTTCTTTAATATAACACTTATTAATATATTTACTCGATCAATTCACTCTATAAATATTTAATGAGTGCTCAGGCACTGTGATTGGGATTGGGAATATGTGATGTCAAATTAGAGATCATACTTGTCTTGTGGAAGGGAAGACAGACGAATGAATTAGAGATTATTGACCACTGTGATAAATTATATGATAAAATCAGACATACAATTAATTCAAAGAAGTCTTTTGGGAGAATAGTTTTAAACTGCCACAATTTATTTTGCATTTTCAATATGGCTTATACTATTTACTCTTTAAGGTCATATATAAAACCTATACAACTCATTCATTTTACTTACGGCAATTTCTCTTATTTTGAGGAAACTACTCTCAGGGAATTCTTTAAAAGATTGCCATTGGAATACATTCAACATTCTTAAGTCCACTTATGCTCATGCTGCTAAAATAGTCATGAACCTGTAGGCCACCTATTTCATCTCAGGAAAATCACAAAAATCTTTTTAATAACAACTCAATCCATTATCTGAGGATTATAAAGAAAGAGTTGTAGAAGCTACGAAATGTACCCAGAAAAACACAACAATGGCAACATGTACATCAATTATTTGATCTTATCCATTGCCCTTTTGGATAGTCAGTGATATGACAATGAGACTTGAAAAGCTTACTGCATATTCTTACTGAGGCAGAGTAGTAGGTTTGCTTTGTTTTCTGTTTCCTATGAAACTATATCTATTTTAGAGTATTTTTTTAAATTAAGGAAGATGAATTATATATGACTTTCAGTCCAGTTCAGTTCATTCCCTTAGTTGTCTCTGACTCCTTGCGACCCCATGAATTACAGCACACAGGCCTCCCTTTCCATCACCAGCTCCTGGAGTTCACCCAAATCCAAGTCCATTGATGGTGATGCCATCCAGCTATCTCATCCTCTGTCATCCCCTTCTCCTCCTGCCCCCAATTCCTCCCAGCATCAGTCTTTTCCGATGAGTCAACTCTTCATATGAGGCCGTCAGAGTACTGGAGTTACAGCTTTAGCATCATTCCTTCCAAAGAACACCCAGGGTTGATTTCCTTCAGAATGGACTGGTTGTATCTCCTTGCAGTCCAAGGGACTCTCAAGAGTCTTCTCCAATACCACAGTTCAAAAGCATCAGTTCTTTGGCACTCAGCTTTCTTCACAGTCCAATTCTCACATCCATTCATGACCACAAGAAAAACCATAGCCTTGACTAGATGGACCTTTGTTGGCAAAGTACTGTCTCTGCTTTTGAATATTCTATCTAGGTTGGTCATAACTTTCCTTCCAAGGAGTAAGCATTGTTTAATTTCACGGCTGCAGTCACCATCTGCAGTGATTTTGGAGCCAAATAAATAAATAAATAAAGTCTGACAATTTCCACTGTTTCTCCATTTATTTCCCATGAAGTGATGGGACCAGATGCCATGATCTTCATTTTCTGAATGTTGAGCTTTAAGCCAACATTTTCACTTTCCTCTTTCACTTTCATCAAGAGGCTTTTTGCGTTCCTCTTCACTTTCTGCCATGAGTGGTGTCATCTGCATATCTGAGGTTATTGATATTTCTCCCAGCAATCTTGATTCCAGCGTGTGCTTCTTCCAGCCCAGTGTTTCTCATGATGTACTCTGCATAGAAGTTAAATAAGCAGGGTGACAATATACAGCCTTGACGTATTCCTTTTCCTATTTGGAACCAGTCTGTTGTTCCATGTCCAGTTCTAACTGTTGCTTCCTGACCTGCATATAGGTTTCTCAAGAGGCAAGTCAGGTGATCTGGTATTCCCATCTCTTTCAGAGTTTTCCACAGTTTCTTCTGATCCTCACAGTCAAAGGCACTGGCATAGTCAGTAAAGCAGAAATAGATGTTTTCTGGAACTCTCTTGCTTTTTCTATGATCCAGATGTTGTTGGCAATTTGATCTCTGGTTCCTCTGCCTTTTCTAAAACCAGCTTGAACATCTGGAAGTTCACGGTTAGCATATTGCTGAAGCCTGGCTTGGAGAAGTTTGAGCATTACTTTACTAGCATGTGAGATCAGTGCAATTGTTCGGTAGTTTGAGCATTCTTTGGCATTGCTTTTCTTTGGGATTGGAATGAAAATTTACCTTTTCCAGTCCTGTGGCCACTGCTGAGGTTTCCAAATTTGCCTGCTTTCCAAATTTCCACCACTTTCATAGCATCATCTTTCAGGATTTGAAACAGCTCCACTGGAATTCCATCACCTCCACTAGCTTTGTTCATAGTGATGCTTTCTAAGGCCCACTTGACTTCACATTCCAGGATGTCTGGCTCTAGGTGAGTGATCACACCATCGTGATTATCTGGGTCAGGAAAATCTTTTTGTACAGTTCTTCCGTGTATTCTTGCCAGTTCTTCTTAATATCTTCTGCTTTTGTTAGGTCCATACCATTTCTGTCCTTTATTGAGCCCATCTTTGCATGAAATGTTCCCTTGGTATCTCTAATATTCTTGAAGAGATGTCTAGTTTTTCCCAATCTGTTCTTTTTCCCTATTTCTTTGCATTGATCGCTGAGGAAGACATTCTTATCCTTTTTGCTATTCTTTGGGACTCTGCATTCAGATGCTTGTATCTTTCCTTTTCTCCTTTGCTTTTGCCTTTCTTCTTTTCACAGCTATTTTTAAGGCCTCCCCAGATAGCCATTTTGCTTTTTTTTCATTTCTTTTCCATGGGGATGGTCTTGATCCTTGTCTCTGTACAATGTCATGAACCTCCGTCCATAGTTCATCAGGCACTCTGTCTATCAGACCTTGTCCCTCAAGTCTATTTCTCACTTCCACTTTATAATCATAAGGGATTTTATTTAGATCATACCTGAATGGTCTAGTGGTTTTCCCTACTTTCTTCAATTTAAGTCTGAATTTGACCTTTATGCTCATTTAATACATTGCCTAAAACTAGCATGGTTATTTTTATTTCATTAGATAAGAATATGTTCCCTTTATATTTAACTGCATTGACTTTTAATTGATGGTACTTCGGGTAAAATCTAAATTGTAGTTTTATTCCTTCATAACTGCTGAGGAAATTATGTGTGTGTACTCAACTGCGAAGCTCTTTCTGACTCTTTGTGACCCCATAAACTGCAGCCCACCAGGATCCTCTGTCCATGGGATTCCCCAGGCAAGAATAATGGTGTGGCTTGCCATTTTCTTCTCCAGAGGATTTTTCTAAGCCAGGTGTTGAACCCAGGTTGCCTGCACTGGAAGACGAACTCTTCACTACTAAGCCCCGGGAAGCCCTGAAGAAATAATAGGTTTGTATTATTTTAGAACATATTAAAGAATTATTTTAAGCACAACACATATTTTGATTTTTTTGCTCTAAAAGTTGATCAACATAAGTTAAGAATTTTGAAAAGAAGCCCACTTTATCAAATAATTTTGTAATAACTGATATAAGGTAACATGTCCATGTAAAAAAATTCTGGCAGAAAATCTTTACTGACAAAATTTTGTTAACATATTTGATTGAACCATATGGTAGTACTCTTTTTGCAGGTTAAAAATGCTGACCTTTTCCCTAATATTTAGACAAAACTACTTTTTATATGTACTAGATTCCAAAAACATATATCTGTTTACTGTGTATTAATGTAACAAGGACATACAATGTTTTGATCTTCTGGTATATTCTTTACATAATTTAAAAGATTTTAATGTGTGACTATACTATTGACATCTTAGAAAACAATGAGGAGTTAAATATTTGGACTTGGTGGTATTTGTTTGGTTTATTAAAAGTAACTTTTGGATGTTTTTTCATGGGCTATGACATGTATGGATGCATATATCTCTGGACCAAACAGTGATCTACCAAAATGTATTTTGACTTTTGAGACTTCCCTGGTGGCTCAGTGATAAAGAATCTACTTGTCAATGCAGGAGACTCAGGTTTGATCCCTGGGTTGGGAAGATTCCTTAAAGCAGGAAACGGTAACCCGCTCGAATATTCTTCCCAGGGAAATCCTATGGACAGAGGAGCCTGACGGGATCACAAAGAGTAGGTTACCACTTAGCCACTAAACAGCAATAAAACTTGGACTCTTGTGAATTACCACATCACAGCTAAACAGCTATTGTCAATAGTTCAAAGACCTCTATCTAATAATAACCATTAAACTGGTCACCAATCTCTAACCGCAAAGACAGAATTTCACATTTTAGGTAGAAAAATCATTTAGAGGTTGGACAACCTAAGGACAACCTAAGGAGCTTGAATCTGTGTAATTTATATATATATATATACATATATTATATATATATATAATATATATATATATTTTTTTTCAAAAGGATAGCCCTCATGCTAACTGCTAACCTGCAGCAGCTCTGTCTGATGCACAGGTACTATTCAATTCCTCAGGCTAAAGGAAGTTGGTTACCTAGTCATGTCTGACTCTGTGTGACCCCATGGAGTGTAGTCCTCCAGGCTCCTCTGTTCATGGGATTCTCCAGGCAAGAATACTGGAGTGGGTTTCCATGTCCTTCTTCAGGGAATCTTTCCCACCCAGGGGTCGAACCGAGGTCTCCTGCATTACAGGCAAATTCTTTACCATCTGAGCCACCAGAAAGAGCACAGTGTTTCTGTTAAAAAGTGATGACTTACAGATCTGCTAACAATACAGAAGCAGGTTTTGAGAGGAGTGGAAATTACATGAAAGGATTCCACATTCTGGGAAAGAAAGCACTCTTTAAAACTTAAGTAATGTTTTAGAGAATGTCTAGTGGGATCATAACAAGGTTACTGAGGATCGGCTCCCAGGTGTAAAAACAAATGCTTTAGTGGCATCCCTTTTCGGAGAAGGCAATGGCAACCCACTTTAGCACTCATGCCTGGAAAATTCCATGGACAGAGGAGCCTGGTGGGCTACAGTCCATGGGGTCATGAAGAGATGTAGAGGACTGAGTGACTTCACTTTCACTTCTCACTTTGATGCATTGGAGAAGGAAATGGCAACCCACTCCAGTGTTCTTCCCTGGAGAATCCCAGGGACGGGGGAGCCTAGTGGGCTGCCGTCTATGTGGTTACACAGAGTCAGACACGACTGAAGCAACTTAGCAGCAGCAGTAGCAGCAGCAGCAGCATCCCTTTTGTATAACAAAAATACAGTAGCTTGATGGGTGCTACATCACCATTGCACAAGCATCCATCAACAAACTACAAGGAAAGTAATTGTTTTTTCAGACATATCTCCAGTCTGTGACTGCTTGAAGCTATTCCAGTTTTAATGAAAAGAAGAAACAGCATTTACAAAGAATACCTCATGTATTGTACATGTAGGCAGGTGTGATCAGTCATGTCTCACTCTTTGCGATCCTACGAACTGTAACTCACCAGGCTCCTATGTCCATATAATTTCCGAGGCAAGAATACTGGAATAGTTTGCCATTTCCTACTTCAGGAGATCTGCCCAACCCAGAGATCAAACCTAAGTCTCTTGTGTCTCTTGCACTGGACAGCTGGATTCTTTACTGCTTTACTCCTGGAAAGTGTGTATTGTACATTCACACCTTTAAATTCATCTCCAACACAGGAGGCATATCCAAGATGGGACAGGAAGAAAATATTAGAATTTCTATTGTTTCTATCACATCTTGTTTAATTTATATTTCTGTACATGATTTAACATAAAAGTAATTAGTAGAGTTATGCATGCATAAAATTTTCTCAAGTTTAACATACTTAAAATTGAGATGAGGGCTCAACTCTAGGTATTATATTCTTACCAAAAGAGCTTGAAATCTTTTGTTCTAGTACTCTAAAATTTAACCATGGTTTAAACTAGGCAATTGGGTACTTGAGTATCTGCCCATCACATTCTGTTAACAGAGTTTGCTATGGGATAAAATCATTCAATATTATAAAGAACAATATATATATAAGCATAGCATCCCATTTCCTAGTGTGCTAATTGTGTCTCAATTTTTTTTTTTTTTTCAGAGAGTTTCCCTCCCATGACAGATGAAGAATTGGTGGGGCTGGCTGTCCTTCAAGTTTTCTTGCCCTCTCCTGGCTAAAGAGTGGGCACATGACTGATGTTAACCAGAGTCTCTCCCTTATGACTATGAATCTTGAACAGAAAAATAACAAAGTCCAAAGATAGCTGTAGCTGACCCATCCAGATAGCAGCCTGTTGAAGGGCTTCCCCAGTATCTCTTTCGTTCACTGGATTTTCTCTATACACATGACAAACTGATTTTTTATATATATATGATAATAAAATTATTTCTATCTGACATAAGACAGAAAATCAGAATTTAAATGGGTGCCAATAATGGAGAAATATAGATCCATTTTTTCCACTTTGACTAGGGGATTGCTTATCCCTCTAAATGAGCAAAATGTTGTTCTTAGAGAGCAAAAATTCCTCAGAAGTATAGAAATCCATATATTCATCCCATCACTTCTTTGTTAACTGATTAAATAACAAAATAAGCAATGGGTGTAGGTATAAGGATATTTCAAATGAAATAAGCAAGTATCATCATTTGGTTAATAGTAAAAACAAGCTGATATTTATAACATTATTGCTACATGCCAAACACAAGTTGAAGTGTTTTGTATGTGTATTAATTAAATTGCTTCTTGTAAGAAACCTGTGCATTAGCTATAATAATATCCTCATTTATCACATATGAAACTGAAGCAACTAGTTAATTTATAAAATGTCGTACAGCTAGGAGAAGAGAAGAGCACCTACATAAGCATAGACACTGTCCATCCACGATCTATCATCTTCTTCCTTCACACTGCCTCTCACGTTCTAGTCAAAGTTAAACCTTTTTTTTTTTTTTTTTTTTTTAGTACAAACAATTCAACTAACTTTGAGTATAATTCCCTTGTTCTTCATTCATCTCTTTTTGGTAACACAAGTCAGCAAAGCTATATTTGCCTATGTGCAAGAAGGGACTAAGTCAGTAAGCTTAAGTTGTCCAAAATCTATTCAAAAGAAAGGTTTGGCCCTTGTCCAGCTCCTGGGAGCTAATCTTTAGTTATGCAACTTCCCATGCAACAAGTGTCTTTGTTTACCTGAGGCCTTGGGCCATGCAAGGATATTGTGTCCTAATGATGCGACTGAACTGAACGATGTGATTTACCATGGATCCATAGGTTCAGTTCAGTTCAGTTGCCATATATCAATTTGAAGATTGAAGGGGTTCAGAATTAACGAAAGTCAACCAGATACGTGGGGAATGGGGTCTACTGCCCAATGCCCAGAAAAGAATGTTGACCCCAGGTTTCCAGCTGCCAAGCTGAGCTTGCCTGTCGGGCAGTACTTTAAGGGTGCAGTCACAGCGTTACTGAAGGATTAGGTGCTCACCGCAGAACTCCGCAGAAAGACAACCGGCAGCCTCACCTGTTCTCTCCTGGACTCTGCCCTATGTACCTTTCATCTGTCCTGATCTCAGTCTGATCCCTGCACTGGAATAAAGCGTATTCATGCGTGTAACAGCCTTCCTGAGTTTGATGAGTCCTTCTTCCGAGTCGTAAAAACTGAAGGTGGTCTTGCAGACTGCCAAACACAACGACATTTTTTTCTTTACTTTTGAAAAATGACATTCAAACATAGACAAACAAGCACTTTTTAGGATTAGAAGGTACTGATAAACACTTAAAAATGTAAGCTATCTCTGAATTCTCTAGATCTTTGAATCAAACCTTGCTTACGATGCTTTTGAGGACTTCCCTGGTGGCTCAGATGGTAAAGCGTCTGTCTACAATGAGGGAGACCTGGGTTCGATCCCTGGTTCGGAAAGATCACTGGAGAAGGAAACAGCAATCAACTCCAGTACTATTGCCTGGAAAATCCCATGGACAGATGAGCCTGATAAGTTACAGTCCATGGAGTTGCAAAGAGTCGGACACGACTGAGCGACTTCACTTTCTTTTATGATGCTTTTGAACTGTGGTGTTGGAGAAGAGTCTTGAGAGTCCGTTGGACTGCAGGGAGATTCAACCAGTCCATTCTAACAGAGATCAGTCCTGGGTTGTTCTTTGCTGAAACTCCAATACTTTGGCCACCTCATGCGAAGAGTTGACTCATTGGAAAAGACTCTGATGCTGGGACGGATTAGGGGCAGGAGGAGAAGGTGACGACAGAGGATGAGATGGCTGGATGGCATCGCTTACTCAATGGACATGAGTTTGGGTGGACTCTGGGAGTTGGTGATGGACAGGGAAGCCTGGCGTGCAGTGATTCATGGGGTCACAAAGAGTCAGACACGATTGAACGACTGACCTGAACTGGACTGAACTGATGAAGGTATTTATCTTTATTATTCTGATAATAAAAACCAGTCATGTTTTCCTTTTGGCTGCAAATGTATAGAAAACAAAACAAAAAAACGTGATGAAAACAAAAGTGATGCATAATACAGCAATCAGGGGAAAGGATTATTGAAATGTGGTGTATGTGCTCTGGTTTCCACCTCCCACTTTATGTACTTTATTTTAGTCTCTATTTAGTACTTGTTCTCTACTGGGGGTATCACCTGTTCTGTCTGATAATGTGCAATAAAGGAAAGTCAAAAATATTAAGAGAGGTGTGGAAATGTGTTCTAGGGTGGAGAATCTCAAGGAGAAAAAAAAAAAGAATCACCGTTACTCTTTTTCTCTGGGAACGACTCTACCAAGCAAACATATCAGTGAGTTTCAGGGTCTTTAAAACCTTTGAAAGATAGTTCCCCTGGAAAAGGCAGCTTGTGGAGGTTGTAATCTACCAATCCTAGCTTGTGCTAATGACGTTATGAGAAGCAAATGATCATTATCACCAGGAAAAATCAAACCCTAAAATCACTTCTGCAGTCAGATCCTCTGGCCAAACTCGACCTCAGCTTTCAAATCCCATCCCCTTAGAGACACACAGACACACACTTTCACACATGCACACACACCAGTTCAAGGCAGCATTCCAGTGTGCAGAGATTTATCTTATACTGGTATGGTTTGGTACTAAAAATTAATGTTTTCTATTTCTATGTTTTCTCTAATCATGATTATAAAGAAAGTAGTCAGAATTTAAAACTAATATTAGCTCTCAACATTGTCAGGCACCAGAAACAACACGCAATCTATAAATATATTTAGTTATATATATTAATGACTAGAATTATGATTACTTAATAATTTGCTTTTCCTCTAATTAACATTATGTAAAAAATTTCTCTGCATCTTTAAATATGTTTAAAAATTTCTTAAATCCATAGTACTATATGGTATGACTATGATGAATAAGGCTCTGTTTTGGGACATTTTTATATTTCTCTTTTTAATAGTTAATTTTTATTACTCTGGTAAAATTTTTGATAATTAAATATTGGTGTCATTGTTTGCTTAAATATTTGGAGTAAATTACTATAATCAGAATTATGCTTCAGTGAATATAAATAGTTTGTTCTTTCATCAAGTATTTTAAGAAATTCTTAGCTTCAAAATAGTACATTCCACATGTTTTTTAACTTTTGAAAACAACACTTTCAAAATATCATTTTACAAAACTCCTTTTAAGTACATCCGTATAACCTAATATAAACAAGCTTAAACTAAGTAAATTCCTAGAAATTAAATATATAAAACCATTTTAAAGTATTTGATACATATTTTCAACTTACCCACCAGAAATGTTGAATTTGCAACCTCATCAACAAAAGTCCAATTCATTCTTAAAGTCTAGTTGACATAACTTGGAGAACTTGCACACTGAAGTTGACAATGATAATAATATTTCATATGTATTGAGCACTTATTTTTTTATATCCTGTCACATTAGATTCCCAGAGCAATTCTAAGAGATAGGTACTGTATGATTTCCATTTTAGAGATAAGAAAACTGGTTTAGGGGTATTATTTAACTCTTTCAAATTCCCAGAGCTAGAAAGTGGAATAAACCTAATATAATCACATTCTCACTCTGTTCCCTCTGGAGTTTTCAGAACCACTAATAAGACAATATGAGTACATTTAACAATGTAATATTAACACTGTAGAAAAAATAAGCTCAAGTCTAAAATTGTATTTAAATTTTCAGTGTGTGTATGCATAAAAGTCTTCCTTGGAATTCATTAAACTAGTAACAAATGTGTATAAAATATATTTTTAAAGTATTATTTATATAGTAGTGTGTTAATGAAAGTGTTAGTCGCTCAGTCATGTCCAACTTTTGTGAACCCATGTACTGCAGCCCTCCAGGCTCCTCTATCCATGGGATTTTCCAAGCAAGAATATTGAAGTGGGTTTCCATTTCCTTCTCCAGGGATCTTCCCAACCCAGAGATGGAACCTGGATCTCCTGCATTGCAGGTGGGTTCTTTACCATCTGAGCCACCAGGAAAGTATTTACATAGGAAGCTACTACAAATAAATAAGAAGATTACAAAATAATTATAAAAATATACATTATCCAAAAATAAAGATGTGACACTTTTTTTTTCCCAAGTGGTAAAGAATCCTCCGGTCAATGCAAGAGACACAACAGATGTGCCTTCGATCCCTGCGTCAGGAGGATCCCCTGGAGAAGGAAATGGCAATCTTCTCCAGTATTCTTGCCTGGAATATCCCATGGATAGTGGAGCCTGGCAGGCTACAGTCCATGGGGTCATAAGGAGTCAGGCATGACTGAGCATGCATGCATGTAATTTACTTACACTGTAATAATAAAGATAGGTTTGATGCAGGATACAGGATGCTTGGGGCTGGTCACTAGGATGACCCAGAGAGATGTTATGGGGAGGGAGGTGGGAGGGGGGTTCAGGATTGGGAACTCATGTACACCGTGGCAGATCCATGTTGATGTATGGCAAAAACAATACAGTACTGTAAAGTAAAAATAAAGTTATATATATATATCTTGGTAGGTAGGCTCACCACTGACCACATAGCACATAACTCCTATGTGTCTTTGCCAAGCAATTTTTATTAGTCTTGTATTATAAACATTTATACCTTTCATATTTCCCATTTCACTTTCTGAAAGAACCAGTGTTTTGATGTTAATGGGGTGTATTTTCTATCATAAGTTATGTTTGTCTTTTGCTTGATAAAAGCAGGCTGAGAAATAAAGCATATGCAGCAAACGTAAAGTGCTTGCATGTGAAGCATTGCTAGTGTGCTCCAGCATGATGAACCACATTCATACACAGATATATGCCATGACAAAAACTGCAACAAAAAGGTGCCCAAGATATCAGGCAATAGCATTTATTTTATTCTGGCAACATCATAGCATCTCTCTGCTCATACAGAAGAGCCTTTAATTTATGAACTTTTAGAAGTAGTACACTCTGAGTTTACTATGGAAAGAACGGAAAACTAATTTAGAAAAATAATTCTAGACTCATTTCTGCCACATTACCTGTGTCACACTGGGCAAACAAATTGGCTTCTTTGGTCCTTGTTCTCTCACAGATAAAGCAAAGTGATAGTTACATTACATTTTCTAATTCCATATTATTTTTCTAGGTTCAAAGTATCTATGAATATATTACTTAGCTAGTGATTTATTTTCGCTTGATTTTTGTCACTGAGAATTGTGACAAGTTGTGACAAGAATTAGCCACATTCACTACAATTTACACACAAACATCTGGGGGAATTAATATTCATTAGAGTTTATGGACTGAAAACCATCACAGAGAGTGTTTTGGATCCTCTGCAACGTGCAGTTTTACTCAATAGTATATGTGGTTCACTGTATCACCTTTTGTGCCTCTCCAAATGAGCTAATTTAAGACATGTTTAAAAATTTAATCATGATTCCTACAGGATAAAAGGTGGTAGAGAGGTCTGCTGGGGTCCAGCCCCAGTGGATCCAGGGTAATTCAAAGGGGAGATGGAGTAGGCGAGGAAAGCTTATTTATTTAGAAATGTAATGAGAGATTGGGAAAAATAGTGTAGTAGGAAAATTAGTGGAGAAAAGATTCTGAATAACTTGGTTTGCATGGAAAACCAATAAAGTTCCAAGACAAGGAACTTGCACAGTCTATGTTAGGCCACCGGCACCCACTTGAATAGTGGAGGGTGCCCTGCCCTTTGGGCTCCCTCTTGCACGAGTCTTAGAAGCCAGGGCAAGTAAGCAGACTCAGAGAGCCTCCACGCCCCAGATGGGAATTCAGCTGGGAGAGGGAGGGAGAGGGAGAAAGAGAGAGAGATTCGACATGGGGGGAGCCAGATTTCCAAGAAACCAGTTCAAGAAGCTGGTCTGAGAAACTGCTGCTGCTAAGTCAGTTCAGTCGTGTCCGACTCTGTGCGACCCAACAGACGGCAGCCAACCAGGCTCCTCCATCCCTAGGATTCTCCAGGCAAGAACATTGGAGTAGGTTGCCATTTCCTTCTCTAACGCATGCAAGTGAGAAGTGAAAGTGAAGTTGCTCAGTTGTGTCCGACTCTTAGCGACCCCATGGACTGCAGCCTACCAGGCTCCTCTGCCCATGGGATGTTCCAGGCAAGAGTACTGGAGTGGGGTGCCATTACTGGTCCATCCTTTATTGTCCAGAAAGGCTTTTATACTTTTGATTGTACATAGAGATCAATGGATAATACAAAATTATGCAGTGTCAGCAGCCCTGACTCTTATCAAGACCAGGCTTTCTCTCTGCATACCTAGCTGTATACACAAGTCTTAGGTGATTTATATCATCTTCTGGCCAGAAGGCCAATTAACATTTTACAGCCCTTTTCTGATAAGGGTCTGTCAACCAGAAGACTTATTTGCCTTAATAGTGTTGTTCTTCCCAAAGTCTGGTGCCACTCGCAGGAAGCACTAAATAAAGTTAAATTCTTACATAGCAAGGACACAACAATTTATAACAAGGAAAGAGGAGTACAGTGACTTATAACAAAGAGAAAATTCATCAAAAGTCTAGTATTGCTAACATCAAAAACTACTATATTCCTTTTTCTATATCCCAATTACATTGATTAATATCCTTCAGGTGCCTAAAAGATAAAAGATACGGAGGCCTGGCAGTAAACATTAACTCAACAATGAAATCTTTCACCAAACTAATTCTTAGCTCTAAAAGCTCTATATCTTTAAGATGTTTTAAGTTTCGTGCCTCTCGCAGTTGGGGGGCTGTAAACAATCACAAGTTGTAAAAGTCTCCAACCGTCAGGCAAGTTAGAGAGCCATCAGAGGGATTTGAACTGAAACATTCCTTTCATATGCAGGAGACCAGTTGGAGCTCTAAGTTTACTTTTTTTAGAGAAAGGTGGTTGGAGATAGCCCCCTGTAACGTCAGAAGAGTGTAGTATAGCAGACAGTAAACAGACAGATTTTGGTTTCAGGGTAGATGCTCAGGCAGAGGACCCCTTGAGACCTGACTCTCCTTGCCCCGTCAGGTCTCTCCACATGACCTTGTCATGGGTGGGATCTCCGTGCTGGCTCCCAGCAGAGGTCCTATTCTTGTTTCAGGATGTAATCATATAAACGTCTATTTTATAATATTAGTTTTAGAGTTTATCCAGCATTATAGTCCTATTCACCTAAAGGTATTAAAATAATCTTTCTACTAATGCCCCACCATATTTAGATTTTAGGCTAGATTTTTATTATGATATAGCTTATCATTATTATTATGAGAAAGCAATGGCACCCCACTCCAGTACTCTTGCCTGGAAAATCTCATGGGCGGAGGAGCCTGGTAGGCTGCAGTCCATGGGGTCGCAAAGAGTTAGACATGACTGAATGACTTCTCTTTCACTTTTCACTTTCATGCATTGGAGAAGGAAATGGCAACCCACTCCAGTGTACTTGCCTGGAGAATCTCAAAGATGGAGAAACCTGGTGGGCTGCCATCTATGGGGTCGCACAGAGTTGGACACGACTGAAACGATTTAGCAGCAGCAGCAGCTTATTTATTAAATACATATATGAACCAGGAACTGGCCTAAAATTTTCCATGCAATATTTCACTGCTTTCATACCCACCATAAAGGCATGAAATTTTTCTTTCTTATTTCAAAGAAAAGATAGCAGAGATTTAAAGATTAGAAAGTCAAAACGACTTGCCCAATGTCACAATACTAGTAAAGCATAGACATCCAAATCTAAGTCAGTCGAATCTAAAGCTCATATTCTGAAACACTACAACTTTATTTTCTCTGAAAGAAAGAAAAGAAAACAGGTACCTTAAAAGGGATAAGCTGACAAACCAGTCTTCTCCAGCTTTTAATCTATGACATGGTATCCAGATTCACAGTCGTGACCCCTAATGACCCTTAATATGCTGTGAGCTAAGTTGTTTCAATTGTGTCTAACTCTTTGACTTTTTGACCCCTTATAGAAAATAAAAAATAATGTTAAGAACGAAGCAATACTAAGGGAGAGATTTTTCTTAGTGTAAGTGTCAGGTCAGTTTATTGATCATCTTCGTTCTTGTTTCATCGCAACAAAAATTTGCAATAAAAGACTAAACGGTTTAAAACAACAGACAGCTTACAGCTCAGTTCAGCTCAAGCAGACAGATCTTTTATTAAACAGACACTACCAAGGTATGAGAGCAAGCCAACTCCAAAGGACCTGATATCGTCATCCCTCTTGGCCTGCCCCTTTTTGTACTTCCTATCTCTTCCTTTGGCTGTGCCCTGTGCCAAATAGGGGCTTCTACCCACCACCAGTCAATGAAAGGGAATGCAAATAGGCATATTCTTAAGGCCAACTGGTGGTTGCAAGTTGTATAATAACAGTCTCTGTTGTGTCTTCTCATAATTCAGAGTGTTATAATCAGATGTATATATGTGTAGAATGTTTATGAGTCCTAAATGGGCTCCTAGCTGCCTAATGTTACTTGGAAAAGGCTCTTTGGTTACTTTGCATCCAATGTGCGCCTGCATGTGCAGGAGTTAAATAAGTCTCTGTGGTCATTTTTGTAGCATATCTGTGAGCTCTCCTGGGTGTGTTTGGAATGGGATTTAGAGAAAAATTTGCCTTCATTTCAGCTAGGCCACCTCTCCTTGCTCATACCTAACTTCCTACCTAACATAAGCACTAGACTTGAATTACTTTCAAGTACATGGATGAAATTCCTGACATATTTGTCAGAATTGGGATTCACTGTAACTTCAGAAATTATTTATACACACATGCACACACTTGTGCTGGTAGTGGTCCTCAGATGCTCAGTCATGTCTGCCTCTTTGTAACCCGTGGACTGTAGCCCACCAGGCTCTTCTGTCTGTGGGAGTCTCCTGGCAGGAATACTGGCACAGGGTGCCATTTTCTCGTCCAGGGCATCTACCCAACCTAGGTATCAAAGCCACATTTCTACATCTTCCTCATTGGCAGTGGATTTTCTATCACTAGTGCCACTTGGGAAGCCCCAAAGCCCATACACACACACACACACACACACACACACACACACACACACACACATACACACACACACACACACACACACACACACACACACACACACACAATCCTTACAGAATACCTCAGTGTTTCATCAGGACTTACGAACATTCACACTGTGTGATAAACAAAGATTTTAAACAGATTGTGTTGCCCAGGTCAGGATTTATAATAAACTAAGAAGACTCTTGAGAGTCCCTTGGACTGCAAGGAGATCCAACTAGTCCATCCTAAAGGAGATCAGTTCTGGGTGTTCATTGGAAGGACTGATGCTAAAGCTGAAACTCCAATACTTTGGCTACCTCATGTGAAGAGTTGACTCATTAGAATAGAGCCTGATGCTGGGAGGGATTAGGGGCAGGAGGAGAAGGGGACAACAGAGGATGAGATAGCTGGATGGCATCAGGGACTCAATGGACATGAGTTTGAATAAACTCTGGGAGTTGGTGATGGACAAGGAGGCCTGGTGTGCTGCGATTCATGGGGTCGCAAAGAGTTGGACATGACTGAGCGACTGGACTGAACTGAAATTATTAAAGAGCTTTCTTCTAAAACTCTACACATTTTAAGATTATGGATGAAAATCATTAACCTATACTTATTTTCCTTCTTTGAATTAAAAGAAATAAGCAACAAGATCTTGAATTACTAACACATTCTGTATTCATTTATTTTATTTTATTATGTATGTAACAACATGTAGGGATTTCCTCTTCACTACATTCTGTATAAGGAAGAAAAATTGTAAAAGTTAAAGATTTCACTGAAAAGTGGTATGAAAAAATGTCTTATTTTATAATTTGGGATTTTTCTAAAAATTGTGACTTTATATTCTTGTGAGTCTAAGTTTTGTCAATTCCTCTGCTAATTTATAGATTTCACCATCTTTATGGATTCTCAAGCAGCTTTGTTGTTATTCTTCAGTCGCTCAGTTTTGTCTGACTCTTGGTGACCCCATGGACTGCAACATGCCAGGCTTCCCTGTCTTTCATCATCTCCTGGAGCTTGCTCAAACTCATGCCCATTGAGTCAGTGATGCCATCCAACCATTTCATTCTGTGTTATCTTTTTCTCCCCCGTCTTCAATCTTTCCCAGCATCAGAGTCTTTTCTAATGAGTTGGCTCTTTGTATCAAGTGGCCAAAGTTTTGGAGTTTCAGCTTCAGCATCAGTCTTTCCAATGAATATTCAAGGTTGACTTCCTTTAGGATTGACTGGTTTGATCTCCTTGTTGTCCATCAGACTCTCAAGAGTCTTCTTCAGCAACACAGTTCAAAAGCATCAATTCTTTGGTGCTCAGCCTTTATTCCAGTATTCTTGCCATTTAGAATCCCATGGAGAGTTGAGCCTTGTGGGCTATAGTCCATAGGGTCATAAAGAGTCAGACATGACTAAGCAACTCACACTTCACTTTCAGCCTTTTTATTGTCCAGCTCTCACATCCCTACATGACTACTGCAAAAACTGTAGCTTTGACTATATGGACCTTTGTCAGCAAAGTAACGTCTCCTTTGTTAATTTAAATTCCAGATTTGCATTTTCTTATACAGCCTCCTAAAAAGTCAAAATTGTCTTAGGAAAAGGAAATATATCCATTCTTTTATTTTATCATGAAAGGCTTCTAAGAATTTTGAGTGTGTAGACATCCCTCTGCAAAATAACTTATCAGCAATTTAAGTCTTTAGTCTTATGACTTCTTCAGATGATATACAACTATGTATGTAATCATCTCTTTTTGGATGAACTATTTTAAAATGTTAGCAAATATCAGCTTTTTAAATTTATATTGCTCCATTAATCTGAGTACCTAAGAATAACTAAAACAGAAAAACAAATTTGAAGATATACAATTGTCTTCTCCTGAAATTACCTGAATTTTGTCTTATTTTTTAATCTGTGGATTTATTTTAAAATCCTTTCTAAATATGAAAAAAATTGAAATTAAACTATGCCATAAAATCATGGGCTGCCACTAATTTAGGAAAAAGTTAAGGACATTTTGCTTAGCTGAAATAAGGGTAATTTTATGAAAATCCCCAAGTTTCTGGTTAATCACAAACTCTCCTAACATAAATCATATCCACATGCTGACAAATAATACAAAGACAAATTCTCCTCCATGAAGGAAACAGAACAAGAAAGAGGAAATATACCATTTCAGTGGGCTAAAGTGCATAATGCTGGCATTTTATGTCAATGGATCATGCCAGTTCCTTATTAGGATGCATCATACATCAATGTTACAAGATGGAAGGAGAGAGTAACAGTAGCAAACACATTTGATGGCATTTTGAGCTGTTGAATAGTTCAAGATCTCTTTATCAATATCTTATAACTAAATATCCAGACTCCCTCTGTCCCAACTTCATTTATTTCAACAGACTTGTAAACCAAAATAGCCAGTAAAATCCCAAAAAAGGTAATAAACATTTCTAAAAGCATCAAAGTCTTAAGATGAAACCCAAGAAAAAAATTTTTTTTTTTTTTAGTATCCAAGGTAGGTAATTATACTAGTCTTATTTAAGACTGGCAAAGGGTAAAAATGCCTCTCAAACATCCATCTATTTTATGGAACTAAAAGATAACACCACATGTTGAAGAGTTAGCCCATAAGTACACTTAAGTTATCTAGCTAAGTGTTGCCTGTATGCAAAAAAAAAAAAAAATAATGTAAATACTTAAAACCATGATTTGTTGGTTGTTTATTATTTGAAGAAGATTTTATGGAAATAGTAATAGCCACCTTAAATAGTTATCAGACACAAAAGAAGCTACAAATGTGGTTTCTCTAAAGAATAAACTTGTGTATTCTGCAAGGATCTGTTTAAGTATTTTTAAATGGCTTACTGTCAGAGCTTAGTTTAACTAATATGAAAGATATATTTGGATATCACCTAAATGTCTCTTAAAAATCTGCAGGATAGTTTTCATAATTGGTATTAAATTTCTTGTAAATAAGAAAGCAAAGGCATGGACATTACAGAAAGAGTCATCAAGTCACACGTTCATAAATAATACTGTTCCACTTGAGAAATAAGCTTCCCACAGCATCGATTCTATCTCAGCACAAATAACTCATCGCAAAAAGCTACACACTTGTCAGGCCTGCTTTCATAGCCTTTGGAAATAGAGTGCTTAATAACTAGACTCATTAATGCTAATGGTAAATCAGTGATATTAAATATTTCTATAAATCATTTCATTAATAAAACAGAGGGGCTATTAAAGAACTATTGAACTGTTAAGCTGCAATATTTCAGAATAAGCATTTTATAAACATTTCAATTAGCACAGGTTGACAATGTGCACAAAAGGTACAGCACACTAATGGCCCAGAGAGAAAGCCACGTGCTAGCCACGGAAACCACGCAGAGTGGGACTGTCTTTAGAATACTGTGAGGTAGGACAGCAACACATATGAACATAATAGACAAGCAGTCACTTCAAACACAATGGTTTAATATAGATATATGCTGCTAAGTCGCTTCAGTCGTGTCCGACTCTGTGCGACCCCATAGACGGCAGCCCATCAGGCTCCACCGTCCCTGGGATTCTCCAGGCAAGAACACTGGAGTGGGTTGCCATTTCCTTCTCCAATGCAGGAAAGTGAAAAGTAAAAGTGAAGTCGCTCAGTCGTGTCCAACCCTCAGCGACCCCATGGACTGCAGCCCACCAGGCTCCTCCTGTCCACGGGATTTTTCCAGGCAAGAGTACTGGAGTGGGGTGCCATTGCCTTCTCCGGTGTGTGTGTGTGTGTATATATATATACACACACACCTGTAAAACCTATCTATCTATCTAAATGAGCTTTCTATTCTGTCTCATGTAGTTTTCAATAATCCTCTGAAGGATGGTATGCTCTGATATTCACTAGCACACTCTATCATTTTACTATTACCCTTAGATGGATCATGGACAATATGAATGATATTTGAGCAGTTGAGACTAGAGGAGGAATACTTAACGATGAAAAGAGTAATGACAGCTTATGAAAGCCCTAAGTAAGACTGTTCAGCACATGTAAGAACTGAAAAACGAGAACAGAGACCATGAATTTCAAACACTGCCACAAAGGCGCAGTGCAGGGATGACCACAGACTAGGTGGAACACAAGAGTGGAGAGTGCTCGTGGTTTCTCATACGTGAAATCTTTACTTTTATTTAGCTTTATCTCCTTTTAAGCTGACAGCCAAATATATAAACATATATATCTATAGCTATACATGTATTTTTTAAGCCTCCAACTGCAGATTCTGGTGAACAGGGGAGCCTCCTCAGTTGGAAGAGTTAACTTTACCCTCAAGCCACAGTCTCTGCTTCAGTCCAGAATGCTTCTGGTTTGCCAGGAGAGGTGGGGAGCCAGAGTGTAAGAAAAACAGCAGAGCTCCTGGCAAAGGAGGGAGGCAAGAAAGTGCCCAGGATTCAGAGAAGCTGGGTAAATATCTAAATTCAAATCCCTTGTTTACTGTAATGTTTTCTGTGTTGGGAAAACACGTCCACGCAGCTTAGGTTCTGTGTATCAAAGAGAGGAATTCAGGTGACTTTTTTGCCAGACTAGTGTTTGTACTGGCATTTGAGGACTGAGCTTTTGAAGCTTTCTCAATAGAAAGTGTATAGTGAGCCATATGTTAACCAGTGCAGCACTGGTTTGAAATACAGAAAGCAAAACTGAGCAGAAAAAAAAAATTATTAAGTATCTTTTTAACAATACATACCTCAAATTAAAGACTGTAACAGATCCTTTGACTGTATTCCTACCAAGTGGTAGGGTTATTTTTCCTCCTTCCTTTTAATCTGTGCTGGAATTGAGCCTACTTTAACCAGTGCAATGTTGCAGAAGGGATATAATGCTATAACCTACTTTAGGAATTCAGAGGACTAGCAGATTTCACCTTGGTCTCTGGGAGGCCTTGCACTAGCTGTACTCTAACAGATACAAATATCCTGAAATCTCAGGCTTTGGTGGAGAAGCCTAAACTAAAGGACGGGCCTTAGAGGATAATTTATCTTGTGGAAAATGAGAGAAAAAGACCAAAGACCATGGGGAAGCCAAACTTGCAAGCCGATTCTTTTATCACCAGATGCCCCAACTGAGGCTACAACTGTCAGAGATTAGGCACCCAGCTAAATCCTTCCCAAGTTTCTAACCCATAAAGTCATTACCAAAATGAAATGGCTGTTTTAAGTCATGTGGTTTCAGGGCAGTTTGTTATATGGCAATAAACAGTCGAAATATGATGTCAGCATGAGAATTCTCAAATTTCCAAAATCTGAATAAAGAAAAATAATGTGTCAAAGTTATTTCTTTTCTCCTAACTGATGTATTCTTTGGTCGTTTTCAGGAAGAATCACTATATGTAGCAAGACATCCAAAGTCACCCAAATAGTTTGGCTCCTAATAAATAAACCATGCATACTAGCATTTATGCTCGTGAAATATTTCTGGGCGATAAATTTTACCAGCTAGGAAATTACTTTGCATATACTTGCTTAGTCTGTTAAAAAAAAAAAAAAAAAAAAAAAAACCTAAAAATTTGTCCATACCTCAGGAAAGACTAATAAAATACAGTTCTTCTTTAGCAGTTTGTTCTCAGTCTTTACAATGAATTACATTTTTAATGGAGTAGGCTCTGTTTAATTGTAACACATATTTTCTGGAAGGATTATGCTATAGTTCATTATAAGTATGTTTTTTTTAAGGATGTTGTGAGCACAGTTTCATTAATTTGGAATGCTTGCGCCCAATGAAATATTAATTTCAAAGGATTGCCCAGTGATTGAATTCTCAGTTTGCCACCACACTGAATAACTGTGTATATACAGTATTTATAAACGGATTTAAACACTAGAGGAAAAGAGATAAAACTGTGGAATAGATCAAGAAGTTTTTGTGTTATCGATTTGCTAACTGAAAATATTCTGGAGCTTTTTCAATCACTGAGTGAAAAGAAAAGAAAATAGGGTGGAGGAACAACATTTGTAACGTGAGTAAGTAAAATGCAGGTGCCAGATGCCACCAGAAAATACAACTCTGGGCCTTTAATCTTATTTTCAGATCTGCATATCTAAAGTAAGCCATTCAATAACCACTACTGAGGCTTGCCTAAAGTGCTGCAGCATTTTTAAAATTATTCTTCATTATTAAGGTTTAATTTTATATGTTTATGATATATGGGCTTGCCGGATTGCCCAAGTGGTAAAGAACCTGCCTGCAATACAGGAGACCCGAGTTCAGTCCCTGGGTTGGGAAGATCCCCTGGAGAATGAAATGGCAACCCATTCCAGTATTCTTGCCCGGGAAATCTCATGGATAGAGGAGCCTGGCAGGCTACAGTCCCTGGGGTCTCAAAGAGTGAGACATGACTGAGCGCTCTTGTACATGATATATAGTCTCAAAGATTACTAGTAAATGTCATTTAAATATTTTATGCACAAATATGGATAAGCAATGCTTTGTTTTGAACAACAAAATAATTTGAAATATTTCATTTAAAAGTAAACATATTGATCAATGTAAATGTGTCATTGTTTGTCATTATTTGAATTCTATTTTACCGGTTAAGATTAAGATGTTTTGAAGCAAGTCTTCCCAGGCTCAAAGACTAATTTCACTGCTTTTTAGCTATAAGATTGTGAGGAAATTACTTTCCTTGAGGATACAATAATTTTAATGTTACATCTTCATAGAGTTACTGTGGGAATTAAAGAAGGATTTTCAAAGCACTTAACTTCTGGCAAAGAATAAGACTTCTGTAAATATTGCATCATCATCATCTTCATCATTACTATTATGATCATTATATTATCATCATCAGTACAGCTGGGGCCGTACTTACAGAGGATGCGCTTACAGAGTTGCTACTTGTCTCAGAAGCCTACTTAAAGCAGGCCTCCAAACTCCTTAAAGTAATAACATTTTTGAAGGGATAATTTCTAGTATCACAGAATTTTAGCAATAGGCCATAAAGTTAAAAAAAAATAAAAATAAAAAACAGGTGCCAAATGCATCAGCACACTTAAAAGAGGAGGGAAGGAGGACATCCCTGCAGGGTTTGGCAAGAGATGATTCAGCTTGCTGAAATGACGTTCACAGATGTTATGGTCTGCATCAGAGATACTGGGGAAATATTAGGACATTCAGATACAGTGAGTGCAGACTAAGGATGTGTCCTTCCTCCTCTTGTTATCTGTGCAAAATACTGATCTGATGGGAAAAAGCAACCACAGTGGGAGAGTTAAGCACCTGATGGGGAAAGAGCTGAGGGAAGGAAAAATCCATGAAAAGCCCTTGTAGAAATTGGGCCTACCTTCAAGGAAAGGAGGCTGGCATCATTTTCTTGTTTTACATTTAGACTTTGCTGTTCTAACCCCTGTTATTATTTGAGCAGGGGCAACTGAATTAAAGATAAGTAAACATGCCGTTAGACTGAAAAAAAAGTCCATAGTGGAGCAGCCTGAGTCTCCTTTGGCTCAGCAAGGCTGTCTGATTTCCTGTGAGCCTCGTGAGTATACCAGATGACCACTAAGCATGGCTTGGCTATTACATACCAACATGGCTAAAGAGCAGGCAAGAAGACCCCAAAGAAAGAGGATTTAGGACACCATTAGAATATGACTGAAGACTTCTAAACTACGTAAGAGTATGACACACAACAAAGGTTACTTTTGGATGCTTGAAACTCTAGAAATTTCCTTGAGGAAGGGCACATATGCAATCAAATAAAGGGTTGATGCTTATTATTTTCCCTCCATTAAGTTTAGACTGTGAGATAGATCAGCTAAATTTTATTTTTACAAATTGACTATCTATGAAGCACTTTTACAGAGTCTCATAAAATCTAGAGTCTCCAGACAATGTAGGGGATTTAGGCTCTATTTTGCAGAACAAAAAATGAAGGCTCTGTATTTCTTTCAGCGATGAAGGTAACCGTATGTTATAAATGCATCTTTTCTTTAAGCCATGTTCAGCCACTGATACCTACTAGTTTAGCTAACAGTAGCCCATGAGGGTCTCAGATGCAAACCAAGTTAAGTATTGTTAAGAACTGCAAAGTTATAACAGGTACTAAGAACCATTTTCTGAAGGATGGGAAACCAAGAAACAAAGGAAGAGTACTGATCTCCTGAAATATTTATGTACAGAGGTGACAAACAAGCCATGTGATTGGGTAACAAAGATAAAATTAATTTTCCTCCATTTTAATTTGCCTAGGTTCTGGGGAGATCTTTACTTGTTTCAATACATGAGACACTTTATTTTTCAATCTCAGCTGTCCAACTGCTGAAATTAAGATGATAAAAATAATAGTAATTAATGGAGAATTCAAGGAATCATTTATTTCACAAGAAGACCTGTAGTCCATAGTTCTTATTTAAAAGTGCAGGAGTACTCTTGCTTCTCTTTGAAACAAATCTTTCGCCTGTTACTAGAAGTGTAGTAGTGACTACAGAGTGCTATTTTCCTATAGTTACAAAAAATACATGATAAGGAAATTATACAGTATTCTTTAAGTTCTCTTGAAAAGATGGGCAACTATATACTCCAAGTTTTTTTGCCGTCATTTGAACAACATAAAATAGCTTTGCAAAACAGTCTAATATTTTGATTCTATTATCCTTTTTATATCAATCTTTAAAGGAAAAGATAGAGTGTTATAAATGCAGCAAGAAAAAATGTAAAGTCAAATAACAAACTGACATTAGAATTGATACTATTTGATATGAAAGTCCAATCTAAAGCAAAAAAAAAAAATCACAAAAACACAAAATACTTTTCTTTATCCTATGTTAAATCACATATTATTCATGGAAGAAAACAATGAAAGAAAAAAATGTCATAAACTATAGTAAAAATTTTAAGGATCATAGAGGGACTAGTGGAGAGGCTTTCAAATTCAGGATTTAGAAAAAGTTAAGTATCAAAACCAATATGAAATCCACTTGGTGAAATCACAATGGTAGAACTTGCCAACATGGTAGCAACAACTATTGCTTTGAATTTTAATGTATATATTCATGTGAACAGATGAAAACAAGTATATTACAATAAGGCTGCTTTCTCAGGGAGTTACATAAAAGGAAGCTTTGGGCTTCTGGCATCCAAATGACAAATGAAATTGAGAAGATGGCAGTTTCAACTTATAAAATGTGTCATTAAACATTCAGTATGAAACTATTAAAATGCATGATGTTATTTAAGAGGAAGAGACCAGTGAACTGCAACTGAGTTCTGCTATCACATTCCAAACGCCGCCTCAGCTGCCACCTGGCTTTCGTTCCTTCCCAGATCTGGAGCTTTTGTCTGCACACCCGGTTTTTCTGCTGACCCATATTTTCTATTCTATCTTTGGGCTCACAGTCCTCAGTCTTCCTTTGTAGTGATTCAGGATCCATTAAAATTCTCTTTTCAATGCCAACAGTATATACCTGCCCACACAGAGAATGCAAGTGAACAACTCTGAATGGTTAAATATTCATCAACCGAATTGTTTAGGAAATGGGGTAACATGGCTTTGTTAAATGATACTGTTAGAATGCTATGGAAAATAGTTAAATAGTACTGATCATGCCTCAGACATAACCAAAAGACTTTACTTTTGTTAACTGATTTGATCCTACCAACTACCCTATTAATTGAGGACACTTATCTGTCATTTGTGGATGAAGAAACTGAGGCACAGAAAGGTTAATAATCTATCCAAGGTCATACCCAATAAGGCATAGGCAGGACGTAAACACAGGAGATCTGGTTGCAGAGATTGGGCTCCCATACACACAGATTCCACTGCCTCTCAGTCTCACTAAATATCCTTCTCAAGTATTTGGTTTATTTACTGCTATAGTGAGTTAATGAACTGTCTAATTCTATTTGACTACCTTGATTATCATGCAGTATTTGGGGGATCATTATACTGGCAATGAATTCTCAATATATCATTTAAAAAATGCTGGGAAGAAAATGTAGGATATTGAACATATTGTATTCATGTTCTCAATAAATTTTCGTTCATGTCATTTGGATGATAATAAAATAATAAATAAATGTATAATAATAAAATGTATAATAAATACATAAATAATAAAATGTATAATAAATAAATGTATAATAATAAAAATGTATCACTGATCCCAAAATATACACTTGGTAAAGGCAGACATGTATATGTATCACTATAATATTGTGATGCAAATGCTGATAGAGGATAAACAAAATTTGAGAGAACCAAGAATAAAGCAACAAGATATTCAGAGAATGATGAGGGAAGGCTCCACAGAGAAAGGCACACTTGAGCTCACTATAAAATGATGAATATCTTCAGAAGTTGGCAGAGCATACAGGATAATTCAAAATTAAATATTCATGAATTAATCAATCAAAAGATATCTGTTAATGATCTGCTATTGCAAAGATGGCAAAGGATACCAATACAGAATGTAAGTAATAGTGCCTGGTCTGAAAATGTAACTTTTTATATTATAAATCATATTGTTTGATCAAGAAAAATTTTTGAAAAGCTAGGCAATACTTATACTTCTATTTTTTTCTCCTAAAATGTTGAAGGCAGTTAAACAAATACACAGCAAATAACTACCATGACAGCAAAGCATTCTTGGTAAGCCATAGATGAAAGAGACATAAAACCAGCTCCATAAGCACCCCCCGATTTCATCAAGACCGTGGGTACATACACGACAGCTGTGAGAAAAGGCAGACTCTGACAAGTCCCTTCACAGAGCTTTGGCAAAGCACTATGTGAGATGAGGTAAGGAAGAAATTAAACAGAGATATATGAGGTTACTTAGGGTAAGATAATTCTAGACAGAGAAGATGATAATAGCTAAAATTTATCAAGTATTCCTGTTCTAAGAACTTATTTAATACTCTTAGCAATGCCGTGGCAATGCCGTGATGTCAATACTACTGAACTCTCTGTCTTACTGATGAGGAAACTACAATACAGAAAAATTTTCAGTAACCGATCCAAACTCTGCAGGGCATGGGGGAAAACAGAAATCCCCTACAATGCCTCACTCCTAACTGCTAGCCATACTACCTCACGAGTGCAACGAAAACAAGATCAGAAAATGTGAAACGTGTATTCAGCAGAAATGAAATGACTAGACTATATTTGGTAATAATGATGAGAACACAAATCTATAATAAAGTACTTTATTATAGTACATTAATAAGAAGCGGGTATATGAAATATGCTTCCCCAGAAAGTTTGTTACTGTGTAACAATATGAGTCTATGAACGAGTCATTGCCTTGGTAGAAACAGAGTATGCCAAGTCAGAGCATTCTACACCATTCAGAAAGGTATGGAGAGAGACAAGCAAATGAAGAGGGAGAGGATGTTGATCGCTTTCATTCTTTTTTTTTTTTTTTGGAGGCAATTTCCCCTACTTAATCTTTTATTATAATCAGAATGAGGTGAGCTAAAATCTTAGCTGGAATTCAAGAGCCTCACCTTCATATTAATAAGAACTACATGGAAATGAGGTAACTGCTTCTTAGGAGTAAACTAGAGTTATGTTCATTTCAGATAACACTACCTAAGCAGGAATTCTCAGTAGAATTTCTGAAGGAGTTAAATGGAGAACATCAATAAAATCTGTGAGGAATGATTTATGGACAGATTACTGAACTCTTGAGCCATCCCAGGCACTGCACATATGTTTCATTTCCTGAAGATATGTGAAAAGAATTTCATAAACCACTTGTTCTTATCTGCTCTACCAGGCAACATGGAAAGAAACCTTGAACAAGAAAGAAATTAAATTTTTATGAATGTTTGGATTACAGAAAGATTGGCAATTTGCTGTCTTGCTATTGGCCTGATCTTTCATGCCCTCCAGGAAAACTGTCTCTACCTAAAGGAGATAAGATGTATAGACATGGAGTCAAGAGACCACCGCAGAGATGGCACAGTGTGGAAGATGTGTGCACTTCTCACCCCAATACTCATTCTCCCTTTCATTAACACTCATCAACTTTAGGCATGATTCATACTCACTTTTTTTTTGGGGGGCGGTATTGCTCCACAACCACAGCAGATGGTGACTGCAGCCGTGAAAATTAAAAGACACTTGCTCCTTGGAAGAAAAGTTATGACCAATCTAGACAGCTTATTAAAAAGCTGAGGCATTACTTTACCAACAAAGGTCTGCCTAGTCGAAGCTATGGTTTTTCCCAGTGGTCATGTATGGATGAGACCATATTTATCCATACATGAGTGAGAGTTGGACTATAAAGAAAGCTGAGCACCAAAGAACTGATGCTTTTGAACTGTGGTGTTTGAGAAGACTCTTGAGAGTCCCTTGGACTGCAAGGAGACCCAACCAGTCCATTCTGAAGGAGATCAGCCCTGAACATTCTTTGGAAGGACTGATGCTGAAGCTGAAACTCCAATACTCTAGCCACAGATGTGAAGAATTGACTTATTAGAAAAGACCCTGATGCGGGGAAAGATTGAAGGTGGGAGGAGAAGGGGATGACAGAGGATGAGATGTTGGGATGGCGTCTCCGACTCTATGGACATGGGTTTGAGTGAACTCCAGGAGTTGGTGATGGACAGGAGGCCTGGCATGCTGTAGTCCATGGGGTCGCAGAGAGTCGGAGAGGACTGAGCGACTTTCACTAACGTTCACTTGGGAAGAAGATTGATTCCTAAGTTTCTTTCAATTAGGGATGTTCTTATGCCTGAGACCTAGGTAAAGAAACAGGAGCATAAATGTTCTGTGACAGTATGTTTTCTTTTATTCTTTTTTCTCCTTAACCTGCATTCTACTTAGAACATAAACACCAACACTTGAGAATGACGTTGGATCGTGGGATGGAGGCAACACTTCAGGGGTGGCAAAGTACAGAGCTGGAGGAGCTCAGCCCCGAGGAGTCTCTGCAGCAGGGCTGCCACACCATTACCTGATGACTTGCCTTGAGAATTGTACATGAAAGACATATGAAATTTAATCATCTTTTAGTCACTGTTATTTGGGGCCTCTGTTTATCTTAAATAAAACCTTGTCTTAACTGATACTGTTTGCATATTATGGAAATGTTGAAAGGTTAATCACTGCCAAGTCAGAAAGAGTGTTGATTGTTAAACTTATATTTCCAGTATTTATCTCCTGTTCAATCAATATTAAAAAGAAAACCAATGAGTGTTTTACAGTTAATGATGAGGATCAGATAGCCAGATAAGAGGCTGTAGTAATAGACCAGGGATAATATAATAAGTCTTTAAACTATGGAAATTAGATAGAAAGAATTTTATTTTAAAAACCTCTCTACTCCATATCCACTCCTCTCCTTGGATCTTGATTTTAGTTTACTTACTTCAATAAACTGTTTTCTTAATCAGTCTAGATATCTAAAAATGTTTTCTGGAAAGTGTTATTACATCCATTTTCTTTTATGAAGCAGTAGAATTTTCTCCAGTTTTCTCTCAGACTTTGAACCTCATCTCTTTTTGTTGTTATTGTTTTTTCATCTCCAAAACAACCCTAACTTGCCCAGCATGCTTGACTGAAGAAGAATGGCAAAGCTAGTTGTATATATCTGCATGGGATTAGTAAATCTTGGGCAAGCTTAACGGCTTAATGCCCTATTTAAAATTCAAGGTTGGTTTGTGTGAGAATAGCTCACAAAGTATAAACAAGTAGGCCTTGCTTGTTTTTTATTACATAAACATGTTCCCATAGAATTGTATTATTTTTAGCTTATCTAACTTTGAGACCTTGTGAGAAATGTCATTATTTAAAAGATACTTTTCCTTAAGTTTTTCTTTAAATAAAATGTCTCTATAATAGGAACATTATATTGATTTCCTAATTAGTTATTAACACAAAACAATAGTTATTAACACAAATATTTAAAAATAGGTGACTGTATAAATGTATTCTAGACATTTTCAGTATATGTGTTTTAACCTAATGATTTTTTAAATATATTGAAGTATTTAATATGTTTTATATAATTCTACATAAAGGTACATCATTTTATTTTTATTAAAGTATATTTATGTACAATATTGCATAAGTTGTAGCTGGTAATACAGTGATTCACAATTGTTAAAGGTTATACTCTTTTTTGTTTTAGTTTTTAAATATATACACATTTTTAAAATCCAGGTCTACTTCCACATATAAAGGCAGCTTTTCTCAGGAGGGATTTACAGGAAGTAGTCTGGGGGTGCACCAGGTCACACGAGGCTCTCCATGATGAGATGCTGTCTCAAACTGAAGGAAGGAATATTTCACTTATTTGGAATTTTTAATTAGAGTGTTTAACTGGCATGAATTAATAGAGTTGGATTCTTATTTTTAAGAAAAGTTCACATGCTAACTTCAACTTAATTCATTAACATTTATTTTATTGAAATGTATAATTAAGTGAAAAAGGATTCTTGGGAGTACGCTGTCATAATATTCAAAGAGATTTCCCTTCATTGAAACTAAATTACTGTTCTATGTTCATCTGCGTATTTTTCTATATTTGTCGTGACAGTGCTTCCTCCCTGTCCTTCTCCCCACTGGTCACCACTAGCTGGTTCTCTTTACCTTTTTGTTATATTCGTGAGTTTCTTTTATTTTTTAGACTCTGCATACAAATGCTATCATACAGAGTTTGTCTTTGTCTGACTCACTTAGCACAGTGCCGTCCAAGTCCATCCATGCTCCAAATGACAAAATATCATTATTGATTTTCTGGCTGAGTAGTATTCCACTGTGAGAGTAGTATTCCATTTTAAGCTTTCCTTGTGGCTCAGAGAGTAAAAAGTCCACCAGAAATACAGGAGACTGGGTTCAGTCCCTGGCTTGGAAAGATACCCTGGAGAAGGGAATGGCTATCTACTCCAGTATTCTTGCCCGAAGAATTCCACGGATAAAACAGCCTGGCAGGCCACCGCCCATGAGACTGCAGAGTCGGACACACACACACACCATTTTACTGTTGTCATCTGTTGACAGGCACTTAGGCTGCTTTCATACTTTAAGCGCTGTAAGTAATGCTTCTGTGAACATTAGGATGCATGCAGTTTTTCTAATTAGTGTTTTTGTTTTTTTTCAGACATATCAAGGAGTGAAGATGCTGGGCAATATGGTAGTTTATACTTTTCAGTTCAGTTCAGTTCAGGTCAGTCGCTCAGTCGTGTCTGACTGTTTGTGACCCCATGAATCGCAGCACGCCAGGCTTCCTGGTCCATCACCAACTCCCGGAGTTCACTCAGACTCAGGTCCATCGAGTCCGTGATGCCATCCAGCCATCTCATCCTCTGTCATCCCCTTCTCCTCCTGCCCCCAATCCCTCCCAGCATCACAATCTTTTCCAATGAGTCAACTCTTCGCATGAGGTGGCCAAAGTACTGGAGTTTCAGCTTTATCATCATTCCTTCCAAAGAAATCCTAGGGTTGATCTCCTTCAGAATGGACTGGTTGGATCTTCTTGCAGTCCAAGAGACTCTCAAGAGTCTTCTCCAAATCCACAGTTCAAAAGCATCAATTTTTCGGTACTCAGCTTTCTTCACAGTCCAACTCTCACATCCATACATGACTACTGGAAAACCATAGCCTTGACTAGATGGACCTTTGTTGGCAAAGTATTGTCTCTGCTTTTCAATATGCTATCGAGGTTTGTCATAACTTTTCTTCCAAGGAGTAAGGGTCTTTTAACTTCATGGCTGCAGTCACCATCTGCAGTGATTTTGGAGCCCCCCAAAATAAAATCTGACACTGTTTCCACTGTTTCTCCATCTATTTCCCATGGAGTGATGGGACCGGATGCCATGATCTTTGTTTTCTGAATGTTGAGCTTTAAGCCAACTTTTTCACTCTCCTCTTTTACTTTCATCAAGAGGCTTTTTAGTTCTTCTTCACTTTCTGCCATAAGGGTGGTATCATCTGCATATCTGAGGTTATTGATATTTCTCCCAGCAATCTTGATCCAGCTTGTGCTTCTTCCAGACCACTGTTTCTCATGATGTACTCTGCATATAAATTAAATAAGCAGGATGACAGTATACAGCCTTGACTTATTCCTTTTCCTATTTGGAATCAGTCTGGTGTTCCATGTCCAGTTCTAACTGTTGCTTCCTGGCCTGCATACAGATTTCTCAAGAGGAAGGTTAGGTGGTCTGGTATTCTCATCTCTTTCAGAATTTTCCACAGTTTATTGTGATCCACACAGTCAAAGGCTTTGGCATAATCAATAAAGCAGAAAGAGATGTTTTTCTGGAACTCTCTTGCTTATATTAAAATTGTTCCTTCATAGTTTTACATGAGGAAATATCAGTCTTGCACATCAAACTTAGTATTTATATAATTATATGTTTCCTCAACAAATGCTTACTATGTGCCTTGTCTTGCATTAGTCACTCAGTTGTATCTGATTCTTTGCAACTGCGTGGACTGTAACCTCAGGCTCCTCTGCCCATGGAATTCTCCAGGCAAGAATATTGGCATGGATAGTCAATCCCTTCTCCAGGGGATCCTTCTGATCTGGAGGCCAAACCTGGGTCTCCTGCATTGCAGGCAGATTCTTGACCATCTGAGCTGTATTAAGAATCATAAAAAAGGATTACTAAGATGTATCTCTTCCTTTCTAAATTTTCATAATGTAGAAACAGAGCACACAGTGGATGTAGGAAATATTGTGCTGTGTCAAGTTTTAAGAAGAAAGAGAGGGGAATTCTAGGAAAAATCATAGCTGTTTGATGGTACCTGAAGCAGTCGATGTTTTGAAGTGGGAATAGAAGATGAGGCTCAGCATGTCAAGTGTTTTGACCCAGAGTTTTGAACTGAAAAAGAAAGAGAAAGAAAATTGGCTGCAGTGTGGAGAACGAACTGATAGAGAAAGAACTGAAAGGCAAAGAGAAGAGGCTATTCTTCGAATTCTCCAAGTGAAAAATAATGATCTCCTGAACAAGGGCAGTGGAAGAACCTGTACCAAGGTTGAGACAGAGGGGAAAGAAATGGAGAAGGTGAAATCAAAAGAACTTAAGCTGAATAAATGCAATTAGGAACTGGAGAAGTAAACAATTATCAAGATTTCTACCTGTGATTAATAAAAATAGATGTTATGTCATTAATAGTAATATAAAGAAAGGAAGCAATTTTGAAGACTAGATGGAGGGTGGAAATTTAATGAGTTTTTTTTTTTTTTTTAATTCACAAGTTGAGTTTGAGATAGATACAAAACATCCACATAGATGTATCTAGTAGGCTGGTGGATATGCCTGGAACTAAAGTGGGGGAAGTGGGGGCACTTGGTCCTGAAAATGTGCACACTACAGTAGCTTAAAGGTGTCATGCCAGGGTCCAGCCCCGGTGGATCCAGGGTGATTCAAAGGGGAGATGGAATCAGCGTCCTAGGAAAAACTTATTTAATTACAGATATATAGAGATATTAGAAATGGATAGTGTAGTAGGAAATATTCGAGGAGAAAAAGATGCTGAATAACTTGGTTTATGTGGGATACCAATAAAATTCCAAGACAAGGAATTTGCACCATCTACTTTGGGCCACCAGCGCCCGTTTGAATATCGGAGAGTGCCCCGCCTTGGGCTCCCTCTCACGGATCTTAGAAGCCAGGGCAAGTAAGTAGCCGTGGCAAGTACCCACACTCCAGATGGGAATTCAGCCAGAAAAGGAAAGAAAGAACGACACGGGGGAATCAGTCTTTCCAGAAACTGATTCGATTTCTTTATTTTTTAGGTTTGCTTATATACCTTTTGTTACACATATAGACAAATGGAAATTTTAAAGTCACATGCAGGTCAGCAGTCCTGACCTTTATCAAAATCAGCTGCTTCACATAAATGTATTAAAAAAAATGTCTTAGGGGTTTTACATCATCTTCTGGCCATGAGGCCTGCAGACATTTTATGATCCTTTCTTTCTGATAACCAAAAACTTATTTTTTCCAAAGGTGTTTTTCTTAAACCAGGTGCCACCCTCTGAAGGAACCAGATAAAGTTGCATTCCTATAGGGTGAGGGTGTAGTGGGTTACAACTAAAAAGGAATTTATTTAACCTAAGGTTAACATGATTAATCTTAAAGGTTAATAGTTATTTCTCCTATATGCTAGTTATATTCATTATAAGGGCAGGGAATATGGAGATTTAGCAGCAAACATCAGCCCAACAAATGAAAACCCTTCACCAATGTTCCCTTAAAATCTATTTAGTCTTAAGATAGTGATAAAGTTACATTTTTGCATAGCAAGGACGCAGTGATTTATAAGAAAGTACAGGGATCTATAACAAAAGAGAAAATTCATTAACTCAAAAGTCTAGTATTGCTGCTGCTGCTGCTGCTACGTCGCTTCAGTCGTGTCCGACTCTGTGCAACCCCATAGACGGCAGCCAATCAGGCTCCCCCACCCCTGGGATTCTCCAGGCAAGACACTGGAGTGGGTTGCCATTTCCTTCTCCAATGCATGAAAGTGAAAAGGGAAAGGGAAGTCGCTCCGTTGTGTCCGACTCTTTGCGACCCGTGGACTGCGGCTCCTCCGCCCATGGGATTTTCCAGGCAAGAGTCCTGGAGTGGGGGTGCCATCGCCTTCTTTGCTAGTATTGCAAACATCAAAAACTACTATATTTCCTTTTCTATATACCAAATACATTAATATATTCCCAGGTGCCTAAGGATATGGAGGCCTGGTGGCAATCATTGACTCAATAATGAGAAAAGCCCTATGCTAATTAAGACTCTCAAAATACTCCAAACTCTCTGTGCTGTTTATGGTTGAGAGGTTGGCACACAAGCTAGTCTGTCAGCAGAGAGGTTTGACCTGAGACACCCTTGTCACACCCAGGGCAGGGAATTAGCAGCAATTATTGGCACAACAAATGAAAAACCCTTCACCAATATAATTGCTAACCAACCCACTCTACTAATAATTTCTAACTTCCGCAAAGAATCTGCCTTCAGTAAGTCTAAAACATCTCATGCCTCTCACGGTTGAGAGGCTGTGAACAATCACATGTGGCCAGGCGAACCTGTTCAGGCAGGCCAGAGAACCTTCAGAGGAGTTCCTAAGTTGAAACGCTTGTCACGCCCAGGCATTTTTGTTGACTTGGAGCTGTAAGTTAACTCCTTTTCCGAGAGAGGTGATGGGGTCAGCCCCCATAAAGTCAGAGGTATAGGTGAGAGCATGAAACAGTAAAGTAGGTAGACTCTGGTTTTGGGGTAGATGCTGGGAACAGGGGGCTTCCTGAGGCTCAATCCCACCTTTGTGTATGCCAAGCCTCCTTCCTCATGACCTTTGCCATGGGTGGAGTTCCTCACGCTGGCTCCTGGCAGTATCATGTTTCTCCTTCCAAGTTTTTCCTGAGCCCAAGCTCACTAGACTTCATTCTATAGCTTTAACTTCTCAGTTATGTAAGTTTTTATTCTAGGGTCTCTCTATTTCTTTAAAGACTGATATGACTTATTCCATTCTAAGCCAGAGTGGTTCTCTTCCCCACATACTTTCTCCTCAAAAATTGAACCACATTTATCGCTTAAAAGTATTATCACAGAGAAAACATCAGGTCGAATTTGCCAATATTTATTATTTGTGACCTACAAAAATGGCAGATATATGTAGTTGATACTAGTACACATCATATTATATTATTAAACCAACTGTAAAATGTGTAAACTAGTCACTAGAATTATTCATATCTCACTGATTTAAAATTACAATATTAAATGTTTGATAAGGGAATATATTTCAAGTTTTTGTCTATTAACACATACACTGACAAAAGTGGTATTATACCATACATACTTTAGGAAATTGTTTTTTTAATCTAATACATTATAAGCCTCTTCTCTTAATACTTACTTTTAATTGCTTCAAATAATTCAAGCAGTTTTTCCTTCATTAACATAAAAATTCATCAGTAAAAGTTATTTTATACATTTATATTTCATGCATTTCTCCAAGTATCTCTTAGGATAAATTCCATTTTATCAATGAGTATTAGGCAAAGTCATCAGCCTTCAGAATTTCAACATGCTGAAAACTTGCAGATAGCCACATCTATTCTATGTACATATAACACATGGACTATGCTCTAAATACCCCATTAAAAAATTTTTTTTAAAACTTTACATATCAAAGTTTCTTCATTGAAATGTGTCCTAAAGAGAACTTTTTGTTTCCTTCCATATTCCTCTTTTTCCTTCTTAGTTTTGCTGAACACCATCCTCTCCAAAGCAATTTCTAAACAAAAACAAACAACCAAAATTAAAAGCACTTGGAAATTATCCTATAATACTCCTTTTCCTTTTAAAGGTTGTATTCTTTTAGAATACACCCCACCTCCTAACCATGACTTTCCTAGGCAGTCTCTGTATAATAGTATATCTTTTGTATTTTAATTAAAAACGCTAAATGATGCTTCTCATCTACAACCTTGCTGTCTTACAAGTCACTGATCAGATCCTTCCTGCTTTCTCACTCCCTCCACAGACGTATCTTTCCCAATACTGCTACAGTGATTTTTGTATCCTTAAAACATTTATTGACACCTTATTTGCTGTAAGATGAAACTCACCTCTTTCAAATTCTATGTAAGGTTTTACATTCCTTTCCTGGACCTTGTTCTTCTTTCTACCCAATTTCTTGCATCATTACTAGTCTTATTGGACTAGCAGACTTTTCCAAATCCTGTCATTTCTTCTCTGTTTAATTTTATTGAAATCTTCATCTCTACTTAGCCACCTGGCTAGCACATATAATTGCCCCTCAATAATCAAAAGAATTCAAAAACAAAACAAAACACTGTGTATCCTATTCTTTACCTTACTGATAGAATTACTTCCCTCTTAGGGCCAGCACACACACTGTGTTACATCAAGCAGCTCCATGAATTTTTAATTGCCTTCATGTGTCTGTATGGGCGTCCCTGGTGGCTCAGTGGTAAACAGTCTGTCTGCTGATGCAGGAGAGTCAAGTTTGATCCTTGGGTGAGGAAGATCCCCTGGATCTTCCTCTTTAGTATTCTTGCCTAGAAAATTCCATGAACAGAGCTAGCCTGGTGGGCTACAGTCCCAGGGGTCACAAAAGAGTCAGACATGATTTAGTGACTAAATAACAACAGTAATAGGTCTATATATGATTTTTGTACTTTTCCAGGATACGGAAGGAACTACAGCCAAATTATATTCATTTTCCTAAAACCTAAATAAGTGTAGGTTCTGAATGAATCTTGAGTGAATGAATGGATGAAAAAATGGGTGGAGGAAGAAAAATTATTTCATGAGAAGTTACCTGAGGATGAATATAAGTGAAAACCCTTAAGGGTTTATAGGGGAAAAAAGAAAGAGAATTAAATAAGCATAGACTGAATAAAAGACATATGATATATGCATATATGTGTGTGTGTGTGTAAAGACATATGATATATGCATATGTGTGTGTAAAGACATATGAGATATATATATATGTTTGTGTATGTGTGTGTGTAAAGACATATGATATATGTGTGTGTGTAAAGACATATGATATATATATATGTTTGTGTATGTGTGTGTGAAGACATATTATATATGTGTGTGTGTGTGTGTAAAGACATATGATATATGCATATGTGTGTGTGTAAAGACATATGATATATGCATATGTGTGTGTGTGTAAAGACATATGATATATATATATGTGTGTGTGTGTGTGTGTGTGTGGGTATGTGTGTGTATGTGTGTGTGTGTGTGCTCAGTCACGCAGTCGTGTTTATTTCTCTGAAACCTATAGACTGCAGCTACCAGGATCCTCTGTCCTTGGAACTTTCCAGGCAAGAATATTGGAGTGGGTAGTAATTCCCTTCTCCAGGGGATTTTTCCAATCCAGGGATCAAACCCGTGTCTCCTCACTGGTAGGCAGACTCTTTACAACTAGCATCACCCGGGAAGGCCACTGTATACATATGCATGCTTGTGTGTGAGTGTGGTGTGTTTACCTATCCACTGGTCAATTTATATTCTGTAACTGCTCAACTAATCCTCTATTATTTTATCTATCTGTACATTGAAAAATGTTGTCACTTTTTCCATGTAATCACACTGGATTTTAGTCTTCTGGGGAATTCCCCTAAAGCCTCAGTATTATGTGTTACTAAACATTCTACTGATTCTCAACACTAGTCAATAGAGTATGTGCTGCAGGCAAATCTGGCTTTTATATAACAGAAGTTCAGATAGACATTAATTCTCTGTTGATTCCAAATCCTGTGCCAGAAAATATTACATTATTACACAATAACATATTTAAATGATTTGATGTGAAAGGTTTTCAATTTATTTCTTTTGCTAAGTAGTTTAAAACTAAATTAAAAACATTACACTATCAATGAAATTCTTCAGATAATTAAAAATATAATATATATATTTAACCTATATAAATATATACATTTTTGACAACAAATGAACATTCATAGGATAATATCTGTAGAATACCATATTTCATAATGTGTCAGAGATGGACTTAGACATGTATGTTTTGCCTTGTATTCTATAGCACACGCACACACATGCATGTGTGTGTTAAATGTGAAACTGGTATTCACACTTTGCACTGGAGAGACTGACTGACAAAGATCGCAAGGCAAGCGCTTGTTTTTCTCTCCTTAGGTCACTGATTTTCAAATATTTAAGCTTTCAAAATGAACCGAATTTAAGAACGATAAAATATATTTCCTTTCCTTAAGCAATTTTAGTCATCAAGAGAGAGCACTAAAACAGTAAATCAAAAGAGAAAACAAGTCAACGTGCTTTTCCCGTTTTCCTCTTTTGGTGCTTTCTTGGCCAATAGGTAAAAGTTTTCACTTTGAAGTTCCCATAGCTTTGATCCGGTGATCCTGATCATGCTGAGGAGATAAAGTGATCTTTTCTCCACTGCTCCCTTTTCTCTTTACCCCTTAACTTGACATCATCGCCATTCTGATTACAACCCCACAGAAAGCTTGCCTGTGCTGCGTCTCAGTTCCCACTTCCCTCCTCTCTCATGACAGAAACAAATCAATACTGGAGAAGACATGAGACTAATGTTAAGGAAAGGATTGATGTAGGGAGGGAATATGAGCACGTTCACATATATTTTTCCTGCCTCCTGAATGTGTGACCTGAGATAGACTCACACACACAGACACACATCTCTTGAGCTTCAGTGTCCAGACCTAAAAATCTAGATGTAAAGAACTCGGACATGATATATAGACATAAAATTTCTTATATGATTTTTAAAAATTCGGTTCCTAGTACTTCTTTAATAGGCTTTCTAATACTTAAAGGCTATACCAGGCTCAATAATCCTAACCAGCAAGCTTTGCTTAAGTATATGAATAATATTTAAGCTTCCAAAGATACGATGAAAATAAATGATCAGGAATCACGCTAGATTTATTTTTTATTCTCTCCACACCAAATGTCCTTACCTTTTCTGCTACTATAGCTTTGTTTTTTTTAAAAAAACTAATGTTTCAAAATGTAAAGGTCAAAAACCCTTGTTTTACAGAATATCTTATAAGCAAGATAATATGTCAATCACATCTAAAACACCTCTGGGATTTGTTTCTTCAGTTCAGTTCAGTGGCTCAGCCATGTCCGACGCTTTGCGACCCCATGAATCCCAGCACGCAAGGCCTCCCTGTCCATCACAAACTCCTAGAGTTCACCGAAACTCATTTGCATTGAGTCAGTGATGCCATCTAGCTATCTCATCCTCTGTCATCCCCTTATCCTCCTGCCCCCAATCCCTCCCAGCATCAGGGACTTTTCCAATGAGTCAACTCTTCGCATGATGTGGCCAAAGTATTTGAGTTTCAGCCTCACCATCAGTCCTTCAAATGAACACTCAGGAATGGTCTCCTTTAGGATGGACTGGTTGGATCTCCTTGCAGTCCAAGAGACTCTCAACAGTCTTTTCCAACACCACAGTTCAAAAGCATCAGTTCTTCAGCACTCAGCCTTCTTCACAGTCTAACTCTCACATCCATACATGACTACTGGAAAAACCATAGCCTTGACTAGATGGACCTTTGTTGGCAGTAATGTCTCTGCTTTTCAATATGTTGTCTAGGTTGGTAATAACTTTCCTTCCAAGGAGTAAGCATCGTTTAATTTCATGGCTGCAATCACCATCTGCAGTGATTTTGGAGCTCCATAAAATAAAGTTTGACACTGTTTCCACTGTTTCCCCCATCTATTTCCCATGACATGATGGGACCAGATGCCATGATCTTAGTTTTCTGAATGTTGAGCTTTAAGCCAACATTTTCACTTTCCTCTTTCACTTTCATCAAGAGGCTTTTGAGTTACACTTCACTTTCTGCCATAAGGGTGGTGTCATCTGCATATCTGAGCTTATTGATATTTCTCCCAGCAATCTTGATTCCAGCTTGTGTTTCTTCCAGCCCAGCATTTCTCAGCATGTACTCTGCATATAACTTAAATAAGCAAGGTGACAATATACAGCCCTGATGTACTCCTTTTCCTATTTGTAACCAGTCTGGTGTTCCATGTCCAGTTCTAACTGTTGTTTCCTGACCTGCATATAGGTTTCTCAAGAGGCAGGTCAGGTGGTCTGGTATTCCCATCTCTTTCAGAATTTTCCACAGTTTATTATGATCCACACAGTCAAAGTCTTGGGCGTAGTCAATAAAGCAGAAATAGATATTGTTCTGGAACTCTCTTGTTTTTTCCATGATCTAGCAGATGTTGGCAATTTGATCTCTGGTTCCTCTGCCTTTTCTGAAACCAGCCTGAACATCTGGAAGTTCATGATTCATATATTGCTGAGGCTTCACTTGGAGAATTTTGAGCATTACTTTACTAGTGTGTGAAATGAGTGCATTTGTGTGGTAGTTTGAGCATTCTTTGACATTGCTTTCCTTTGCAATTGGAATGAAAACTGACCTTTTCCAGTCCTGTGGCCAATGCTGAGTTTTCCCAAGTTGTTGACATATTGAGTGCAGCACTTTCACAGCATCATCTTTTAGGAGTTGAAATAGCTCAACTGGAATGCCATCACCTCCACTAGCTTTGTTCATAGTAATGCTTTCTAAGGCCCACTTGACTTCACATTCCAAGATGTCTGTCTCTAGGTGAGTGATCACACCATCGTGATTATCTTGGTCATGAAGATCTTTTTTATACAGTTCTTCTGTTTATTCTTGCCACCTCTTCTTAATATCTTCTCTTTCTCTTAGGTCTATACCATTTCTGTCCTTTATTGAGCCCATCTTTGCATGAAATGTTCCCTTGGTATCTCTAATTTTCTTGAAGAGATCTCTAGTCTTTCCCATTCTATTTTTTTTCCCTTTATTTCTTTGAATCAATCACTGAGGATGGCTTTCTTATCTCTCCTTGCTATTCGTTGGAACTCTGCATTGAAATGGGAATATCTTTCCTTTTCTCCTTTGTTTTTCTGTTCTTTTCTTTTCACAGGTACTTTTAGACCTCCCCAGACAGCCATTTTGCTTTTTTGCATTTCTTTTCCATGGGGAGTGTCTTGATCCCTGTCTCCTGTACAATGTCACGAACCTCTGTCAATGGTTCATCACGCACTCTATCTATCAAATCTAGCCCCTTAAATCTATTTCTCACTTCTACTGTATAATCATAAGGGATTTGATTTAGGTAATACCTGAATGGTCTAGTGGTTTTCCCCACTTTCTTCAATTTAAGTCTGAATTTTGCAATAAGGAGTTCATGATCTGAGCCACAGTCAGCTCCCAGTCTTGTTTTTGTTGACTGTATAGAGCTTCTCCATCTTTGACTGCAAGGAATACAATCAATCTGATTTCGGTGTTGACCATCTGGTGATGTCCATGTGTAGAGTCTTCTCTTGTGTTGTTGGAAGAGGGTGTTTGCTATGACCAGTGTGTTCTCTTGGCAAAACTCTAATGGGGTTTCTTAGACCTCTTGAAAACCATGATTGGCTCTGATCCAAAGGCTTGAGAGACCACTCGTTTATAACAAGATGCCTGCTTTGGGTCACTATTTACTTATCTGCATCTTAATATGCCTTAACTATCTGGTGAGGGACTTTTGATTTTAAATATTTCCAACAGAGCTCTGCTTGTTAATTTTAGGTATCTTGGATCTCCTAATGAGGTTCCAAGCCCCAGAAGTGGTGAAAAGGAAGGAATAGAAGAAAATAACAGAGGAAGGAAAGAAGAAAATTGATTGTGTCTCTGTTTATTATTATAGCTGATAATAACTATGAGGCAAGTAACCTTTGTCTGCATAGATAAGATTAAAGCTCCTAAGTCTCAGAATGGCAGTCTACTATCCTATCGAAATTCACCGGGAGGAGACCAGGAACAATGAGACTTCAAACCTCGGTGATTATGAATTAGGTCTTTTAAGTTAAACAAGGACAAACTCTTGTGGGACATACAGACATTTCTACAGCAAACTAGAACCTGCAGTCCCTCCACTTGGTCATACAATATGTCCCTCCCCCTGCCCCTGATTTCTAATGCACAAAAGATAGCAATGGCCTAAATCATCACCAAAGAGCAGCTTGAAAGCTTGGTCACCCCCTCCATTTCGTCCCAGTGACTCTCCTCACACTTTCACCCTCGTGACTTAAGAGGGGAAAGGTCAAGTCCCCACCTCCAGCTTTTCGAATCATATGCTACTACTACCGCGTTTCACACGATTTACTCTTGTGTGAAAATTTTACTTATGCTGTTCTATGGAGTAAATAAGCCTATGAGTTTCTCAGAAATAATGTATGGCCTCTTCGTTATAATAAAAGCTGCAGCAAGTTTTCTTTATTTTGCAACAATTATGGTCGTTGATGGACTTGTGCCCAATCATACTGCAACAGAGGGGATTCAGGAGCCCTTCAAATTCTCTTTTGCTTTGATATCTTTTTATAAATCATTAAAATATAGTTTTTCACATCAGCCAAGTGAGGACTATCCTTTGCCCACTGTAGTCTGGAGAAAAAATAGAAACGTTCTAATTAAACTATGCACTAATACGCTACTGACATTCAGGAAGGGCTATCTATACATATATACGTATATTTGTGTGTATATACATATACCTACACACAAACAATGATATCTTTCTCTCTATATATATGCTTTAGTTTTATTTTTTCCATTTTATTATACAACTTGGAATACTGTGATGTTGAAAGCTTTCCTAGTTCTCCACTCCTTCCCAGTAGTATATTGGCCACCTACCAACCCAGGAGGCTCATCTTAAACGCCACATCATTTTGCCTATTCATAATGTTCATGGGGCTCTCAGTTTCATTCCCTCTCCAGTGGGCCACGTTGTCACGCCCTAACTAGCAGGCACATGCCTTTCAGCAGCTCAGCGTGGCTGGATGACGTGCCTGGCGTCCTGGCTGTTCCGCTGCTGGTCCCTGCTGAGCGTTTAAACCTTCACCGGTCCTCGTGTTTTGGTCGACATGAATCCAAGGTTTGAGGCAAAGGCCCTGCTGGAGTGGCTGGGAAGGAGGTCTGCGGGAGGCTGGAGCCGATGTTGGAAGGTATCCAGGAGTGGAGGCACCCCGGCCTTACCATGGCCACTGGCCACTGCCCAGAAGTCACGGGCTATGCTGGGGCCAGTGCTTTTGGTTAAATGAGGTTGAAAGGATGGAGCTCAGATCTGAAAAAATGTGTGTCTCTGTAAGAAGAGACATCAGGGATTTTTCTCTCTCCACCTCTTCATACACACAGAGGAAAAGCCTCCTGGGTACATATCTAGATGGTGGCCATCTGCAAGCTAGGAAGAGAAATGTCTCCAAAATCCAGCCATGCTGGCACCCTGATATCAGATTTCTAGCGTTCAGAACTGTGAGAAAACAAATGTTGGCTGTTTAAGCTGCTCACTACACAGCGTTTTGTTACAGCAGCCCAAGCTGACTGAAATCTTAACGTTATGTCATGCAAACCCTCTAGGCTGTAGTGGACAATGCTTTCAAGATTACTTTGGACCAGTGATTTGAAGAGATTTTTATCTTCTTGAAAGTAGGTTAAGCCTCCTCACCTATCAAATGATTTATAGGAGGATTGTAAGGAAAATTTTATTTCTTTATGAGACATAAACAACTTAAAACTGGATTCAAAATACATTACATTAAATGTGATATTTGCCCTATATTTTATCATACATAAAACAAATTATAAACTCTACAAAGAATACTTGCAGTTATGAAAGATATAAAGGTCATAAAATCACTAGTAAACTAATATAATCATTAATGTGCTGATACATGTCCTTCTATCAAAATTTTCTTTATGATCCTCCTATAAATCATTTTCATTTTCTTGGGCTCCAAAATCATTTTCTTTGGCTCCAAAATCACTGCAGATGGTAACTGCAGCCATGAAATTAAAAGATGCTTGCTCCTTGGAAGAAAGCTATGACAAACCTACACAGTGTATTAAAAACTGAGACATCACTTTGCCAACAATGGTTCAAATAGTCAAAACTATGGTTTTTCCAGTAATCACTTATGGATGTTTGAGTTGAATGATAAAGAAGACTGAGTGCCAAAGAATTGATGCTTTCGAACTGTGGTTCTGGAGAAGACTCTTGAAAGTCCCTTGGACAGCAAAGAGATCAAACCAGTCAATTCTAAAGGAAATCAACCCTGAATATTCATTGGAAGGACTTCTGCTGAAGCTGCAATACTTTGGCCACCTGATGTGATGATATGACTCATTGAAAAAGACCCTGATGCTGGGAAAGACTGAGGGCAGGAGGAGAAGGGGGTGACAGAGGATGAGAAGGTTGCATGGCATCACTGACTCAATGGACATGAGTTTGAGCAAGCTCTGGGAGACAGTGAAGGACAGGGGAGCCTGATGCTGCAGTAATGGGGCTGCAGAGTCAGACACAACCTAGTAACTGAAGAACAAGAACAATATAGTTTGGGGAAAATAGTTTTATAAATAGCCACTTCAAACTTGTGTGGTAATTTATTTTAGCTTTTATTTTCTACACATCAGGCTAATTTGCAAATCTCAGGAATAAAACTATACCATAGTTATTTTGTTTTTATTCTGATAATCCTATCTACTATAAAAAGTAAGCTATAATTCTAACATATTTTTCTTAGTACTTAGATGTCCAGTAACACTCTGACAAAAGAAGCAAAGTAAGAGCAAATAGGAATCAGTACTTAGAAGGGATATGTGTTCCCAGCTCAGTGCAAAGTGCATCTCTCAGTCGTGTCCCACTCTTTGCGATCCCATGGATTATATAGTCCATGGAATTCTCCAGGCCAGAATACTGGAGTGGGTAGCCTTTCCCTTATCCAGGGGATCTTACCAACCCAGGGATCAAACCCAGGTCCCCTGCATTGCAGGTGCATTCTTTTCCAGCTGAGCCACAAGGGAAGCCCAAGAATACTGGAGTGGGTAGCCTATCCCTTCTCCAGTGGATCTTCCTGACCCAGGAACCAAACTGGGGTCTTCTGCACTGCAGGCGGATTCTTTACCAGCTGAGCTATCAGGGAAGCTCCCAAGAGTAATATAAAATACCCTATAGGTATAAACATTTTTATTTATGCAGAAAATATTCTTTGTGAAACTTATGGAGAAAGACAGAAACAATTTAAAACTGGATTCAAAACACATTAAATTAAATACAATATTTTCCCTATATTTTATCATATGTAAAATAAATTATAAAGTATACAGAAAATACTTGCAGTTAAGAAAGATATAAAGGTCATACAATCACTAGTGAACTAATACAACTATAAATATATCTCCTTCTGTTGTTCTATTTCAGTACCCAAACATTTGTTATTAAGGTTGAAAAACTGAGCTTATGTTGTGTGTATTTAGTTTCTATTTTTATGATTCCAAATTATTCTTCAAAAATCACCATTTTAATAGCTACATAAAAGTCTGTCACATAGATGTGTCATAATTATTTTTCCATTCTATTTCTTTTTGGCTATTTATGTTATTTACAACTTTCACAATTATAACTCACATGACTAGTAACAAATATTTAGATAAATCTTTGCCTGTGTTTCTCCTTTGTTCAGTTACACAGTGCAGTTTGTGTTTTCTTTGTAGAAATTAATACACTATTCCTGAGATCTGCAAGATTACAAGGTATTCTTTCTTTCTTTCAGTGGCACCACAGTTTGAAAATATCTTTTACATAATTTCATGAATATTTCAATAGGAACACGAGGAGTACGAATTAGGAGCAGCTAGCCAAGACCTCCACTGGAAATGGTCTTCGTAATATCAAACAACCTGTACTTACTGACTTTGTTCTAATACAATATCACCTTTTTCTCAAAGCATATGCACGAACTTCTACACAGGGAAAGACACTCTTGTATATAACAGCAGTTGCAGTTTCTCAGAGCTGGCAGTCTTTCGATTATAGAAGCTTTGACAAATGTGACATTGGCCATATTAATGCATTAACGCCATTCATATCAATCATATCTAGCTTGAAGGGTCATTTTCAAAGTTAACCGCTTAAGGCAAAGTCACCAACTATTAAGGTTCCTAAATAGTAACCGTTCAGGAAACTGTGGACTTAGCCATGTTGAATCATATTTCAAGTTGTTTTAGAAAATGTTTATACACCTGTTCCAAAATACTCCCCAGATGAATAAATATGTTTGCGTATGTACTTTATTTCCCAGGCAAGAATACTAGAGTGGGTGGCCGTTTCCTTCTTTAGGAAATCTTCCCAATCCAGGGACTGGGCTTGTGTCTCCTGTGTCTCCCGCGTTTCAGGCAGATTTCTTACCACCTGAGCCGTCAGAGAAGCCATTATTACTATTCCAATGATTATTATTATTCCAATTCTGAATGTTAATTTGATTCTCTTTTTAAAACTGTATCATTACTATGTCCAAATTTCCAAAGGCACCCTTTTATATGTAACCCATTAATGTAACCCACTATAATTTCTGAAAAAATTTTAAATTTGTAAGTAGTAACTGGAAATTGAAACAATTGTATGTAACCTATAGTGCAATGAAAATATGTAATATGAAAGATGCATTTGAAAAGAACAGAAGGCACCAAAATGAGTTATTTTTGGATACTATCTATCATTGCAACTTACATTCTGTGAAATTAAACTAGTTTTAGATGTTATCGATAGGATTTTACAAACTGGTTTTTGCTAAAACTTTTAGATAAGAATTTAAAAGTTAGAAAAGTGAATGACAGCTTAAAAGGGAAGCATAAAAATGTGGAAACCAAATTAAATCTACTTCGAAAAATGTTGAAATCCAAGTAATTTGGATCCCAAAAATAATCAGTGGTTCATATCCTGTTCCAAATGAGAAGTCATCCTCTCAGCCAATTGCTGCTGTAACATTGAGTGAGCTCAGTGTCAGACGAGCTCTGTGTATTTTTGCCACAACTTAAATAGGTTTAGCTTTCAAGTGTGGATCGAGAGAAAAATTATATGGGAGGAGGGGGAACTTATGAATAACTTCAAAGCATTACAGCTCTTGTTTTACAGCATAATGATAAAAAGTGCCTGGGGTGAAATCCTGCGCTGCTACTTAGCCAGCTCAGGGACCTTGTGAAAATTACTTATATCCTCTGTGCCTCAGGTTTTTCATATGTAAAATGGTGATAACAATAATCATTCAGGGTTGTTAAGATAATTAAATGTCATAATACACAGGAAACATTTAGGACCGTGGTGGCAGAGAGGGCTGTAGCAGCGTTACACGCGATCATCGTCCTCGGATGGTTTCCCGCCACGCTCCATCTATAACCTATCGCCGTGTTCCAACCACATCCAAGAAGACAGGAGGATAAGTGCATACACATACCTGAAGCTTACATTGTTAATGACAATACAGTTAATGTCAAAAAAAGTGAAAAAAAAGTGAGGTCGCTCAGTCGTGTCCAGCTCTTTGCGACCCCATGGACACCAGACTCCTCCGTCCAGGCGATTTTCTAGGCAAGAGTACTGGAGTGGGTTGCCGTTTCCCTCTCCAGGGAACTTCTCGACCCAGGGACAACTGATGTCAAGTAGGAGACAAGACCGTTGTGAAAAACTCAAGAAATGCCTTAGCATGGAGGAGGAATTTACCACTTTTTATGCAGAATCTCGATTTTACTCCTTATGCACCCCTCCCACCATTCAATCTTTTCACCAGGAACTGTCCAGATCATTGCTCATGGGGTCGCTTTCCGAAAGGTATATGCCAGGGTGCTCTGCTTTTATATATTAATTAGTTTGGTTTTCATTTGCTTTTTAGTTTCTCAAGGGGGAGGTTTACATGACTGTTTGGGGACCTTTCTTCTCTTCTTACAAAAGCATTTAATAATATTACACATTTCACTCTCAGCAGCTCTTGGCTGCCTTCCACAAATTTTGAAATGATTTCTTTTTATTGAGTTTAAAATATTTTAAATTTTTTCCTCAGACTTTTTATTTGACCTGTGGGATATTTTCAATTATGCTGTTTAATTTCCCCAAACTTAGGGGTTTTTAAAATATAATTTGGTCATTGGTTTCTAGTTTAACTCTGTTTTAATCTGGGAACATAATTTAAATGATGTATATTCTTTGAGGCTTATCTTGTAGGCTGGAAAGAATATATCTTTATGTGTATTTTAAAATACCACGTATTTGCTGTTCTTGAATAGAGTGTTCTAGAAACATCAATTAGGCTCACTCGGTAGACACGTGTGTGCTTAGCCGCTCAGTGGTATCCAGCTCTTTGCCACCCCATGTACTGTAGGCATGCAGTTGGCAGATAATACTGGCCAATTCTTCTGTGATATAATTGATTTACTGTATATTTTTTGAGAGAGCAGGACTCAAGTCTCTTTAGTTTCTCTATTTTCCTTTTAATTCTACTTTTTCTTCATGTATTTTGAAGCTTTGTTGTTGGGACTGGTGTGTCTTGATGAACTGACCCTTGATGTCATTGTGTAATTATCCGATTACCAGTACTATTTTATATTCTGAAGTCTAGTGTGTCTGATTTAATATAGACACTCTTAACTACGAATTTTGCAGTTGATCCAGATTCTCACAGTTCACTTTGGAGCAATATATTACTGTGGACTTCTTTTGTGTCCTATGTGGAAACAGAACCTCTGATGCTGTTTTTACTAAAGCAAAGTATCTGAAATTCCATTTTCTGGAGACCCTTCTCAGATTTGGAAAATTATTTTTCTGTAGAGCTTAGTTTCTTTCGATGCTGTGAAAAGTTATCTTTTGTCCTGGGTGTCCATGGGTGTTTTAGTGGGTAAGGAGGATTTGATTTGGGAACTAGTTTATTTTACACCAGAAGCCTGACAATTAACCTTTAACTGGATTTTCATTAGAACTTGATTTTGAAGACACAGCATGAAGTATATTGCCATTTTCCACAGGGAATAAATGAGTCACAGAAAACCTGAATGTGTTAGAGTGATCTTTGACTCTCAGCTGCATATGAGTCCAGCCTTAAAAAAATAAAGGTGATAAACGTGTCTGGCTTTAGATGCTTATAAATAAAATCATTGGAAAGTTTACTTAAGTCACAAACAAGACAGCAGAGAACTAGAAATGATAAGACTTATATTTGAGATCTGCTTTCAGAACTTACTGATAACCTCGGGGAAGACATTTAGCAGCAAAAAGCCCAAGCTTCTTAGTAATACAAATGAATAACACAAGACTACCCGACTTTACTACTAAGAGACTTATTTTGAGGCACAAATTAATACTGAGTGGAGACCACTATCAAGTGTTATACAATTATTCATTTTTATTATTCAGTTGATTTAGTTTCTTTGACAGATGCTCTAAAATATCAATTTTATCCAGTTAGGCACTGGATTTTTGAAATTGCAATCATGTATTGAGATACCTAATAGTATCTTAGTTACAGTAATGCGAAGTGTTGGCAACCTCTATTTCTGAACCTGTGAATTTAAAAACACATTACTTTTTTTTTTTTTCCTTATGGGGATAGTATCAAAATCTAGTGTTGATAGAGATTTTCCCAATATCTTCATTTTAATATTTGGTAATCTTCCTGTCTCCCTTAGGATGTTCCAGCTTATGAACTGACATTGATGAGTAGTACTAAGATCAGGGAGTAGCATGGTTAGTTTTCTGGCAGCTTCATGCTGTCAGTCCCATCAGTTAATCTCTTTTCTCACCTGCCAGCTTAATGCTGCACAGTCAGTTGAAAGCTCTGTATAAGTCTCCCACCTACTTTTCTTGTTGTGAGGAAGCTCCCTGAGTTTCTCTGTCACTATACATTCATTAATCTGTTTGAAAGTAACATGACCCGCTGCATGGTTTCCCCTTTATTAATGCAAATGTTCCAGACGGTATCTTTAAATGTCTAGAATTAAACATTTTCTATCAATTTCAGAAGATGGAGCTCTGTTCAAAAATGAGAATGCTGCTACAATCCTCGCTTTAATTGCTGCATTATAATCTCCAGACCTGAAAAGCCCTGGAGACCCTGATATATAAAATGCCTTTCAGGTATGCAGATGTGGAATTCATTACAAGTGTGTTATAAGTTGGGAATATATCTTCAAGTCACTGAAAGAATATCAATGCTCTTGGGCTATTTGATAATTTGAACTATTATTTAAAGTCTAAGAATGGTAATACAGTAAGAGAGAGCAAAAAGTAAGAAAAAACGTAATTATAATCATGAGGACACACATAGATAAATGCACTTTTAAGAAGGAAAATATAAATGCTGTCTCATGATATAATCATATAAAATAAGTAAGTCACTTACATATCAAACCTTAAGACACCTTTCTCCTCAAAAAATCTTTATCACGAACATAAAATAGGAACTATTGTTTCGAGGTCTCTGTGCGTTATATTCACAGCTAAATCAATGGCCAGTGGACAGTCCAGTTCATTTCAGTCGCTCAGTCATGTCCAACTCTTCGCGACCCCATGGGCCGCAGCATGCCAGGCCTCCCTGTCTATCACCAACTCCCAGAGCTTGCTCAAACTCATGTCCATTGAGTCGGTGATGCCATCCAACCATCTCATCCTCTGTCGTCCCTTTCTCCTACCGCTTTCAATGTTTCCCAGCATCAGGGTCTTTTCCAGTGAATCAGGTCTTCGCATCAGGTGGCCAGAGTACTGGAGCTTCAGCTTCAGCATCAGTCCTTCCAATGAACACTCAGGACTGATTTATTCATTGGCACGCATACAACCCGCAACAATCAATAGATTATAGGATAAAGCTCACACATTTCAACAGTAACAATAGTACACCAACTGGTATGGTTTTGTCATCCCATTGAACTACTCAGAAAATTATTTATAAGGCCAATGCACAGGCACTATTGAATTAGAAGATTTTTTTTTTCTTTCTCTTTTTTACGTTAGCCACGTATCAAATACATGTCCTCTAAATTAACTGCATGGGTCAGGATTAAAGAAAGAAGAGAGAGCACGATCCATGTCAATGAGTATATTAATTGGCCTCTGTGCATTATTTTTTCTTTGATGACTTAATTTAAAACCATTTTTGCTGAGAAATCTTCTGAAAGGGAATATGTGATTTTCAAAGAGAAGTTGTGAGACAAGCTGATCAAAGTGCCCATCAACTGGAATAACATTTAACTGTGGGTGACCTGAAAATCCTCATAATGGAGCTTAATCACATAAAACGGAAAAACAAAATGAACAGCAAGAATGAGCATGGTGAGAAAGCCCTATGCTGCCAATCAAGCAGTGCTTTACCAGCTCAGAGAGAAGACACTGATCAGTGTGCTGATGTGATATCCAACTCAGTACTAAGATTGACCTCCTTATCTCCTGCAGAGAAGAAGTCTGAGAACAAAGTTTCATCAATGAAACAACAGTAGAAAAGGTATCATCAAGATTTCCTTAATGCTTACGATGCTTATGTTTATGTTGTCATTCAAGGGCATAAAAATAAAAAACATTACACTGAGTATGATTTTTAAGTGGAAAGCGGCAAAAACACACACCATCATTTAAAATGCACAAAACTGGTCATCATATTCATTTAGCTTTACACTACAGTATTTCAAAGAGTTATTGTATGATATTCACAATTGCAAGATTTTATTCCAGGTGTTCTGCCCTTTGCTTTGTGTTTCTATACAAGATGTTTAAAATTGAAGTCATTCTCTATAGAAAATTATTTTGTTTTCTTCTAAATAATACACCAAGTGGAAATTCCCATCACAATCATGAAAAAAAAAAATCATCCACCAAGAGAGACCTCTACACTCAGCAAAAGAAAGAATATCTTAGTGTGTTCCCCTTGGTATGTCCTGTATATACTTGGAAGGCATTAAATGGCTTCTTTGAAAAAAAGTCTATTGGCTTTTCTGTGTCTCAGTTGCAGAATATTGATAGAAAAAACAGACACAATACATCTTCTTACTCAATATGTCCTACATAATGGATTAGGCAGAAATCACACGGACACTGTCTGTATGTCCCTGTTCTTTACTCAATCAGAACATCTCAAGTCTTTTCATAAACCAAACGTATATCTTACATACTATTTGATTTCTATACAAACAATATCATATGGGCAAGTTGGCTTCTATCTAAAAGTTAGATTAAAAACTAAATAAATAGAAAGGTTTTGAACCTTTTCCATAGACTTGAATCCATAGGAATCGAGTGGCTTGTTCAGCCTCCTGAGCGGTGACAGGTTTTCCATCAGGCATTGCTCTGAAAACTGAAGGAGACCATGTTAGCACCCTGACTCAAATGACAGTCCAACAGAGAGTCAGTCCCGTCACTGATATGGAGATTCAGTGAGCATAGTCTGTGATTAAACGTTTCTTACTATATAACAACCATAATATGATAAAGTTAAAAAGGAGACATACACTTTTAAGTATTGCCGTGGTGATTGAAAGTTTCAAATTAAAATGGATTTACGATAACTGGGTTGCTAATATAGGCAAAATGATCCTCTCAATATTGTTTAATAAATCTTGTTAAATCAAAAAGTGTTGTAGGATAGGACTTGTCTTAAATAAAGCTGAAGTAATAATTTGGGATTTCCATGCAATTGCAGAAACTATTGGATTTTTAATAGAATCCAAGAAAATATGATCAAAAGATATAATGTTTAAATGCCCACTCATAACAAGGAAACATTATTCCTATTCTTTAAGGTAAAAAGAATAAAATCACAGAAACATGTATTGATTCGAGGCATCCTTTTGGGGGAAAATTGGTCTTCTTATACGTGGCTGTGAGGTAGAAAGGTGAAGTTTCCAAGTCATGGTGACTTTTTTTTAAAGCTGATTTCCTCCTTTATGAAAGAGCCTGTTTCAGATTTTATGCTCACAGACTAGAAAAAGCAGGCTTGTGGTAAAGCCATAGCAATGGGAAGTAGTTTATGTCCTGTGCTTATGTGGGAATAACAAATCAAAACCAGACATATGTTTGGTTTCAAAAGTATGGTTTTGTTATAGAAGATTTACTTAACGTTTGAAATACTGAAGTGCTATTAGCCTGGGGTTTGGATAGAAATAGAGAAAAGTTAACAGGTTATATTTTTGCCAGAGTATTGATTTACATTCCACTGAAAGCCTCTTGCTTGTTTTATATATTTTTTCTGTATTCATAGAAACAGAGATCTGTGCTCAGTGTAAATATCAAGTTATAGGACAAATGATTAATATAGGATGTTAAAAGTCTGAATTTCTAAAAGAAGTTTAATTTATTTCAGTTCTGAGATGAAGACACTTCTAAAATATAGGTTCATTATAGCCATAATTAAAATTAGCTACATCTAGCTTAAAACCTCATCTATATCCTTTGAACTATTTGACTGTTTGGATTCACAGAATCTCAGAACCAATGATACCGGTTGCAAAGTAAAGCCAAACTGCAGAATGACATTAATTGCTTTTGTTTGAAAATAGCGAAAAATAGCAAGGAAGGCACAATTCATAGAAAAAGTTCCCTTCTGTCCCCCTGATGCCACTACCTGCATTACAGAGAAGAATTAGTAAACTGCTTGTCTCTTTTTGCTTAATATTTTATCTCAGTAAGAAACGATTTCCTAAACCAATTGAATATAGCAATAATTTTTGAATTGGTAAGACAAATTTACTATTTACAAATTTTTGGTGTAAATCCTTCATTATGCCCAATTTCTCACATATGATAAACATTTAAGGATCACTTCTCCCTATACCTGTCACTGGACTGTGTAAGGTGAAATGTGTTGAATACGTTTGTTATATCTTGGTTCAGTGAGAAATGTCATAATCACATCTTTCCCCCTTGTATGAGCAGTTCCCTGAAGTGCACCAGCTTGGGCCCATATCGTTGAGTTGAAAATCTAATTTGAAAATGATTCTTGTTGCTCTCCCATTTACTGTGTTTCTCCAACACACTCCGCCAGCAGGACTGACTCCTTGTTGTGTAACTATTTCCCTTCATATGGATGTTTACAGGGAAGTCACCAGATCTGTTCTTTTCAATGCTTCATCACCTAGTCGTGAATACTGATGTGACTCGAGGTCTTCTAATTTGCAATTCATCTTTTACTGTCATTGAGCAATACCAATATATTTGACTTAAAGATAACTGAAACATATTGAGTTTTCATTCAGCAAATCTTTAAAAGCAAGAGCTATTTTAATCATGTCCTGAGAAACAGGCTTTCCTGGTGGCTCCGAGGTAAAGAATCCACCTGCCAATGCAAGAGACACGGGTTCCGTCCCCATATGTCGCAGGACAACTCAGCCCCGTGGGGCCAGAGCTCCTGAACCTGTGCTCCCGAGCCCGGGAGCCGCAGCTGCTGAATCCGGGAGCTGCAGCTGCTGAAGCCCGCACGCACTAGAGCCTGTGCTCTGCAACCAAAGAAACCACCGCAATGAGAAGCTGGGGCACCGCGAGCAGAGAGTGCCTCCGCTCGCCACAACTAGGGGAAACCCATGCAGCGACGCAGACCTGGAGCTGCCAAAATTAAAATAAATTAAAAAAAATTTTTTGAAAAAAAAGTCATGATTTACTAAGAAAGGAAAAGAGAACCAGTTAGATCTCAAAGTTTTGTGGGAATCAAAATAGTTTAGAATAAACATTTGGAAATATAAAGTCTTTCTTGTATGCACAGGTATAATGTAGCAGAAACTAAGACAATTCTTTCACGGTCTTCTCGTGCGAAAATCATACAAAGTGAGTTACAGTAAATGAGAGGGAAATATCCTGGGTTTGCTCTCTCAATTCCAAAAAATACTGTTCTTCTGAAAACTGTCAAGGAAATCATTGGCTAGTAAAACAGTTTGACAGTGTATTGATTCTGAAATGGTTAATCTTAATTCAAATATTTCATCAGAAAAAAACTCTTCAGTCATAGAGATCTGTATTTTATCTACTAATTTAAACTCTAAAATGCCCTTAAATGGTCTATTGTTGGAATATAAAGAATTTTTACAGTATTTTTTCATTTTTCATTCTGTACATCTTACTCCTTTAGGGCAGATTTTGTAATTTTGTTGTAAAACTGAAAAAAATAATAAAACTCTCTTTTGTTTATGGAAAGTTTCAACATAAATTTGGAAATGGTGATATAAGTTAGAGCCTCATCTGTTCTTTATAAAAATTGGGATGTGATGCTTGATAGAGCTGCTGCTATGAACTTTCTTAAGAATTTCCTGTGGAACTTCACGGGAAGCACGATTTGTCTGGGTACAGTGTTGGCTTTGAACACATACTGTAATTTTTAAAAAATAGATGCTATGGCCTGAATGTTTTCCTTCCCCCAAGTTCACATGTTGAAACCTAATGCCCAAGGTGATGGTGTTAGGAGCTGGAACCTCCCGCGTATGATTAGGGCTGAGGGGCTGACCCTCACAGATGAGATTAATGCCTTGAGGAAAGAGCCACAAGACAGTCCCTTGCCCCTTCTACAATGACAGCATGAGTCAGCAGTCTGCAAGCTAAAGGGTGCCTTCACCAAAACACTGGTATCTAGATCTTAAATTCCAGTCACCAGAATGATGAAAAATAAATGTCTATTATTTATGAGCCACCCGATCTGGGGCTTTTTCTGTTGTTGCTGTTATAGTGACTGAAGGACAACAACACAGAATTCAAAACATCCTAGGACAACTAACCAGATATAGAACATTTCAAAAGGTAAAAACATAGTTTAATGGAATTGAAGATAAACAAGTTGATTCATGCAAAATGGATTTTATTAACTTCATAAAATATTTAGATATTTTATACGGTGTATATCTAAGATGGTTACATAGTTTTCCAAATGGTTTAAACCCAGAATGTATGTCTCAAATTATTTTACCATTTCTTAAATACTTAAAACAGGTGGACTTTGAAATTTTTATATTTGTAGAGTGGATCTAGTCTAAGTGGATGTGTTAGTCACTCAGTTGTATCCCACTCCTTGTGATCCCAGGGACTTGGGCCCACCAGACTCTTCTGTCCATGGGATTCCCAGGCAAGAGTACTGGAGTTAGTTGCCATTCCCTTCTCCAGGGGATCGAACACAGTCTCCTGCATTGCAAGTACATTCTTTACTATCTGAGCCACCAGGGGAGCCCTGAGTCTAGTCTAAACTTTTACTTAACAATCACTTGGTTTGTTGAATAGTCTGGCTTTCTGGAGATAGATGGCAGTCTCTTAAGAGTGTCCATTTACGCCAGTCAGATCACCTAGGTTTCTGTGAAAGGATAAGTTTACAGTATGCTTTATCAGATTTCATAGGAGACGGCACATATGATAGGGAAGATGGTGCAATTATTCTAAAAATATTACCTTTAGTTAATTTCTCATGGAAAACTTTTCAGTTCAGTTCAGTTCAGTCTCTCAGTCGTGTCCGACTCTTTGCAACTCCATGGACTGCAACACGCCAGGCCTCCCTGTCCACTACCACCTCCCAGAGTTTACTCAAACTCATGTCCATCGAGTCAGTGATGCCATCCAACCATCTCATCCTCTGTTGTCCCCTTCTCCTCCCGCCCTCAATCTTTCCCAGCATCGGGGTCTTTTCCACTGAGCCAGCTCTTCGCATCAGGTGGCCAAAGTATTGTAGTTTCAGCTTCAAAATCAGACCTTCCAATGAACATCCAGGACTGATTTCCTTTAGGATGGACTGGTTGAATCTCCTTAGTCCAAGGGACTTTCAAGAGTCTTCTCCAACATCATAGTTCAAAAGCATTCATTCTTTGGCACTCAGCTTTCTTTGGGGAATACTATTATTTTCATGAATACCTAAGTCTTGCTGCTATTTAGGTATCTACACAATACTGGATTTCTCTGAAGTTTTAAATGAGTGAAGTGACAGTTTGGTATTTTGTTTGTTAGTTTTACAATAAGTACTAGAAAGGCAAAAGTAGTGGTAGCTTATTTTTTGACACAAAATTAAGTAGTACAAATAAATGTACATGTATATCCTTAGGATAGTTTGTGCATTATAGTGATTGATATTGTACATATAATCAAGTTGACCTCTGGCTATAGAGGAGGTATCACTCAGATTTTAACTTATCCTTGTTTTTCTAAACTCTGAATATTAAGCAATGCCAATAAATAAGATAATAAACATTATTATTTTAATATATATCTTTTAAAAAGACAAGGGTAAAAAGGCTTGAGAAATTAACAACAGAGGAGAAAGTTTCGTCAGCTATAACCCAAGGTTTAATTAAAACCATGATTGATGGCAAGTGCCATCTTGCAATGTGACCTCTAGAAAGATCTACAGCTGTTGACTCAATTGAGAAGATGGTCTCTACTCTTTTCAAAGTAAAACATAAAGTATATAAATCATGTTTAGAATTATTAATCACATGAATATTACATTAATGATTTAGAAACCTGAAGACAGGCAAAAATGTAGTCCTGAAAAATGAAGGAGCTTTGGGGACGCCTTATTTGGTAAGCCACAATTTCCGGATTATTAAACTAATCATTTAAAAAGAACTTTTCAATGCATTAATCCATTTAAATTTAAGACAGAAACACTGAATAGAGATGAAGCTCTGTTAGCTGTACAATGTGGATCAACTGGGACTCCTGACAAGGCTGGAGAGAAGATGGCAGAAGCTCAAAAGACTTCGTTAGCCAATAAATACTTAGCTAGGAAGGCATCTGATTAGACTAGAATTCCTTACCCACCAAGAGTGGTTTTATATATACTCCCAGTTGATTCAGTCTTTAAAAGAAAGCAAGTAATTGAGTGGGACTCACAAAAAGGAAGAAAAAAAGTAAGATGTCCATTATGTTTTGACATTGTTGATGAAGACCACGGGGCAGCTGTGCAGCTTTTCATTTTTGCTTCTTTTTAAACAGATTTAAACAAAGGTCTAGAAAAGCCAGCAAAACCAAGGTCAAACACCCTCTAGAACTCCCTGATCTGAGGCCATTAATGCAAAACGGAAAAGAACTCTAATTCCAAGAAGAAAAATAAAAGACAACGAATGTTGTGGCAAAAATGTGTTTTCAATAAAAGCTAAAAGCAAGTGCCTTAAATAGTTTGAAGACGAGACATTTTTAGTGTCCGTCTTTAAGCAAAGGAAATTCTATTTAGACATCACTATGTGTTTTCAGGAAGCAGAGCAAAAGGCAACAAGCTTAAATAGCATTGAGTGGGATTTACTATAAAAAAGATGAGATTTCCTGCACTAGAAGTTGTTAAATCCAGGAATAAGAGACAAGGAAGCTGTACTTTCTTTTGAAGGGGTAGAGAATTAAGGTAGCTTCTCATCTGTCAGGAAAGTTTAAGGCAGGGTGAATGGATTAGGTGACCTTTCAAAATTACTTCCATCCCAGGGTTTATGAAGTCAGTATAACCAGCAGCCCCAGCAGGAAGCCTGGCCGGGAAGCCCCGGCCCCTGCACGCCTGAAAGGAAGCTGAGTCAGGTAGCGTGCTAGAGAAACTGACGGTCACCCGCGCAAGCTTGGAGCCAGAGCGCTTGGGTTCTCAAACTGTGGAGTTTCAGCATCTTTAGTCGCGAAAGGTGGCTAACTGTTGTACTTGCTTCATTAGACGGTTGAAAGAGAAGTGAGATGATGAATGAACATAAAGCGGACAGTATGAAGTAGGAACAATAAATATCCATGTTCTCATCGGACCCTATTCTGCTGCTGCAGCAACTGTTGCGGACAAAATAATGTGAAAGTCCCGCCTCTCTTTCCTTTTTCCCTTATATCGTCTATTCCTCCCTGCTTCTCTCAAGAGGAAAGCTCTGTGTCTATCAAGGAAAAAAATGAGCAACAAAATTTCACCAGGCAACACAGACTGCTGCTACAGGAGAGGTCGATGACGTAAACAGCTATACGAACATGAAAATATCCGAAAATCCCCAAATATTAGTAAGCTATGCTTTCTCTTGAGTGAAATTTGATGCATCTGTTAAAATACTTTGTAAAAGTTTTTATTATTAGAAAAAAAGTTTTTGTCTTGTTTTGTAAAATACAGCTTTCAAGCTTCCCCCTGTCTTTATAGTGTTCTCGAAAAGTTACCAGCTATTAGTCCCAGTCATTCTTTTAGGGAGAAACTGGCCCTTACACTTTATTTTTGACATAAATATAGACTTGGCTTGAAAGTGTACATATTTAATAATTTTTAAATGTTTAGCATACACAATAATTTTTAAATATTTACAAGTGTATCTATTCATACATATATAAGTATCATTTGCAGTGGCTATGAAAGTTGTTAGTGGTGAAAAAACCATAAATCTGAACTTAGTTCTATTGTATTAGGCTTTTACTATAGCTTAGTACAAAAACAAATCTTCATTTCCTTCTTCATTTTCCTCTGGGATGAAATCTTTGTGAACCAGTAATATGTTGTTAAATTAATCAACAAAATACATGAATATAGATATAAAATTATGTATAAAAATTAAATAGATATTGTTTCTAAAGTTGCATATATGATGACTTAGATGGTAGAGAATCTACCTGCAATGCAAGAAACCTGGGTTTGATCCCTGGGTCGGGAAGATCCCCTGGAAAAGGGACTGACTACCATCTCCAGTATCCTTGCCTGGAGAATCCCAAGGACAGAGGAGCCTGGTGGGCTACAGTCCATGGGGTCGCAGAGTCAGACTCGACTGAGTGATTAACGCTTAACAAATACGTCTGTATTTGGCAATTATTCTGAATAAACTCATTCAATTCCTGCTTACATATACATTTCTACCAAATGGGCAACATTTATTTATTTATTGTTCAGTATATAATCTCGTAAAGAATACTTTCTTCTTTGTGTCTGCTATTTTAAAAGTGAGTCAGTCATTGAAATATTTCTATGTTTATTTTCTAATGATATTCAAATATCTCAAAAATATTGCACTAATCATATTGATAAAATATGAATGATGATAAGAAAAAAATCAGCAAGCAATACCCAGGGCCTGTCTTTTTTTTTCAGTTTGAATACAGTACTACTGAATTCATTCATTGCTTCCTTCATTCTAGGCACTGTGTTGGGGGCACAAAGCCAAATATGATATATGCATTTTCACAGCATGCTGTACTGTTTTCCACGTTCAATTATAGATAATTACATCTCTCTCTCCAAACTGTAAGCTGCTGCTGCTGCTGCTAAGTCACTTCAGTCATGTCCAACTCTGTGTGACCCCATAGACAGCAGCCCACCAGGCTCCCCCATCTCTGGGAGTCTCCAGACAAGAACACTGGAGTGGGTTGCCATTTCCTTCTCCAGTGCATGAAAGTGAAAAGTGAAAGTGAAGTCGCTCAGTCGTGTCCGACTCGGAGCAACCCTATGGACTGCAGCCTACCAGGCTCCTCTGTCCAAGGGATTTTCTAGGCTAGAGTACTGGAGTGGGGGCCATCGCCTTCTCCAAAACTGTAAGCTCCTGGATGGCAAATGCTCTATTAGCTTTTTATCTTTGTATTTCTAGTGCCTGACAAACATTCAGCTTTTTGAGTGATGGAGTCAATGAATGGAACTAAAGGACTGAACTAAAAGAGTTTATCTCCAAGAGAACTGTTCTCTATTTTCATACTAGACACCAAAAGAATGGAATAAAAATATTAAATTTCTTATTCCCTATAGGAGTATCAGACACCTCATTTTCTTCCAGTCACTGACTCTAACCTTTAAAACTAAGGTAAACGTATGAGAGGAGCGCAGTTACCTCTTGCTTCATTTTCACTGACCAGCTAACTCTGTGTCTTTTTGTATTAAGCAACTTTGGAACAATTATCACATCATGTAAGTTGCCCCTAAATTGCTTTGCCTTTCTAGGTTTTTGTGTGTTTGTTTGTCGTATATAAACCCCAAGTAAACAGTGATCAAACATGCACACACATCACTCTTGTTCCTTAATAGAGAAAGAGACAGTTCATCAAGTAAATCTTATAATATCTCGCTTCTTGTTTATAAGTTCCCTGATTAACCATATGATTATTGCTGTTTTCAAAAGAAGACCTAACATGGTGGAGAAAAGAAGACACGTGAATACAGCTAACTGATAATAAAAGAACTGATGGGGAAAAACACACACACACACACACACACACACACACACACACACACAATTCTGTCAGTCACCTTAAGTAATGTCACCCCCAGGAAAATAAAACTGAGCATATAGCACGAACTGCATATATCTGCTTACATCCCTTGGGCCAAAAAAAAGTCTTTTTATGTCTTTCACGGCTCTGGCTTACTGATCTTCTCTGGACCTCTTGACTGTCAATATTTTTGTTTGGGGGAATACTTTTTCTCTTTCCAAGCTGAAAGAAAAATACAAGCTTGTTTTCTCCTTCCCTCCAGGATAGAAAAGAAGAAAAACTGCACTTAAAAAGAAACTATTTTAAAAAGCAGCTGCCATAAAAATGGAAGCAGACACATGCCATGGGAAGAATTCAAATGTTTGCTTATTTCATAAAAGAGTTAGCATTGACTGCCTTCACCAAACTGATCTTGCTATATTCATCATAAAAAATGAATTCTCTCCAATTAAAAAGGTACAGGGAACCCCAAGATCTTAACAGATTGTGTTAAATACAACTATCTCATATATATGTGAGGACATGAGTCTGATCTTCACAAAGAGATGACAGTGATTTCGATGAGGGCCGCCCTAAGGATACCTTTTGACTAGCTAGGTATCATTTCCCTTCTCTCCATTCCAATCCAAATCAATTAAGGTTGTGGAACTGCGAATATGACATCTTCAGCAGTTGTAAATGTAGCAGTGTATTACAGATTCAGATTATACATACCAGTTCACTTCTAGTTCACACACAAAAATGCTGTTTTAAAATCTCTATTTATTCTAGATTAACATCTTATTTGACTACTGATTGCATGTTTTAATGCTTTGAGATCCTATATAATAATAAAAAAAATTGAGCCCATTTACTTCACTGCCTCCAGTCAACCAGCCAACTCATGAAAATATCAGTTTGGATCAAGTTTTTACCTTATTCCAAATATCAAAATGTTGGGAAAAATTCCAAATAAATATACATGAATCTGCCATGCAAAATAATAGGTGCATCCATGCTTTCACTGTTTCAAAATGGCATGCTCTGCTAATCAACCAGAATTCCCTGTGTTACAAACTCATATAATATACTTTAGACACCACCAGATTCAAAATGTGTTTTTTTCCGCTAGTCTCAAAATGTCACAAAAATAGAAGCTCTGTGATCTGAAAAAGAAAAGTGTTTTGAGTGTGCCTCCTTCCTATACCCACCCTATTATATGGAATAATATAGACACATTACACATTATTACTTATTTCTTACAATTACCTAAAATGTACAGGTAAACTCAGGGTGTTTGAACACAATTCCATTTTATGCACCTGTGTATTACTCGGAATTAAAAACAAGTCACACAATTAAAATTTGAAAACCTGCTATACTAGGAAAGGTTTTTTTTTTTCTTTTTTAATTCTGTATGTTTTGTTTTACTTTTTTTTTTTTTTAAATCTCACATTATACTTGCTAACAAAAGTCAAAGTGTTAGTCACTCAGTCGTGTCTGACTGTTTGAATCCCATAGACTGTAGCCCTCCAGGATCCTCTGTCCACGGAATTCTCTGGGCAAGAATACTGGAGTGGGTTGCTATTCCCTTCTCCAGGGGGATCTTCCTTACCCAGGGGTCAAACTTGGGTTTCCCTTGCAGGTGGATTCTTTACCACCTGAGCCACTAACAAATGTTAGAGTCTAACGCTCACATTAGGAAACATGTATGAAGAAGAAAGCAAAGAAATTACAGTAGCAGTTTATTTCGATATTTGGTTTAAATGAAGCAAAGACAAATGCTCTACACTTAGCTCTCCACATCTATTAAAATATTGATTTAGATATTTTACAAAAAGTTCAAATCATAGAGGGAAAATTATAGCTGAATAAAGTGGGCAGAATCTGGTGCCCTATACCTGTCAAAATTATTGTTAGGGTTTAATGGACTGGCAAGATGAATAGCTTTCATGGTAAAAAAAAGAATGAACATTTTGGTCAGGAGTTTAATGAGCTCAATGAGATGCTTACATGTCCAAAAAGCACACAGAACATCTGGCGTTGGTGGTTAAAATGATAATCCAAGGGTTGTTCTGAATGCTATGCAAAAAAAGCCAGCAACCTAGTAACATATACTTAAAGCGATAATTTTGGAGATATTAGAGGTGGTGAATCAATATTGTCCCCCAATTTGCAGTCCAGATAATACTCACACTTTCATTTTCTGAAAAATAAAAATTTTATTTCCCCTAAATTTCCCTAGATGGGAAAATCTATTACACACACACACACACAAAGTAGACAAAGCAATCTGATATCTCTTAGCCTCGGGTAGCTTACATTTAAACAGTCATTGAAATAATCATCTATTTTAAAAATATCATTAAGCATGAACTTATAAAACAGAACAAAGAGGAGACGCCATGAATTTACTGGAAATTAGAAAATTTGTTTACAGCACAACTGTAAAATGAACTTGGAAAGTATCCTACATTTTGAGCACTTAGTTGGAAAACTGACTAAGTTAAGAGGAAATAATGCTTCCTCTTGCCACTGGTACTATCGGTTTTGGCTCTCGGAATTGGAAGCTGGGTTTGCGTCTCATTAATCTGTGTGTGTGTGCTTAGCTGCTGCAGTCGTCTCAGCCTCTTGTGACCCCAAGGACTGCAGCCTGCATGTCTCCAGTGTCCATGGGATTTCCCTGGCAAGGGTAGTGGGTTGGGGGCCATTTCCTCCTCCAGGGGATCTTCCTGACCCAGGACTGAGCCCACACCTCCTGAGGCTCCTGCTTGGGCAGGTGGAGGCCCAATTAACCTCCCCACACAGAATCACTAGGACGGAAGGGTTAATAGATGTTCCTCTGTCTCACTAGACCTATTAGAGAGGTCAACATATCTTTAATGTCGTGTAACTTTCAACGATGTTTTTAATGTCAGCCTTCTCACGTTGCAGTAAGCTGGTGTACTGTTCATCAGCTTGTGAATACGGGTCCAGAAGACCTGGTTCTCAGCTTTGGGAGTGGGTTACAGAGGCCATGGTTAAACATTCCATTGTTTTTCAGAAAAATATTTGTAAATATTTTACAATAATAATATATCATATACAGCACTATTATAAATATATATCAATATAATACATTTTTCTATACAGTGTTTCCATTTTTATAGCCTTAAAATTGAAGAGCAACTCTGTACTATTAATTTTGTATAGTAAATTATTTAATTATTAGAAAAATTAAAAGAAAAGTTACTGTTGTCTCAGACAGCTTTCTTCATAGAATGTATGGTATATATTAGTAGATAAGGTATACTGATGAGGCAAAATTTTGCTGATGCTGTTATCTCATATTGTACATGCTGGACAATTCAAGGCGAGTAACTTGAAAGACACCATTCTTAACTGCCGATGTTTGCAAATACAGTGTCAAAATATTTCTAATTCCTTGAAAAATAACTACTGCAAAAGTATATTTAGAAATCAATCACAATAAATTCATGACACAAAATACAAAATAATGAACAATATTTACACAGTAACATGTTTTCAAGAAGTTTGTGGGTGTGAACATCAGTACAGAAAGCAATATCAAAAGTCAAAATATGTAATGAGATTCTGGAATACCATTGATTTTATGGTGAGCAGTTATTTATCTTATTTCTCTGAAATATAACTAAAATTTTCTCATTAGAATATATATTGTGCTAAATGTTTGTGATAATAAGCCATAACCAAGGCATTACCTTATATATGCATTTTTATCTATATTTCCTGTAGCAATACTCAGCAAAATTGTTAATACATTTGGGTTCATCATATATCATTTACTGTATATTTCCAGCAAATTTGGGATTCTCCTTGTGAAAGTTGTACTATTTTTGTCAGGCATAGGGACTTCCTATAACATTGTTTTGAAAATCTTGGCTAAGGTATTTAGTAGATAATGTCAAAAGTAAAATTATCAAAATTTTATAGAAAACTTGGAAAATTTTACTTTGTCTTAAATGTGCAAAAAGTGAATGTGGTATACTGTAATACCAATAATCTGTGCTCTTTGCTATTAAGCATTTACAAATCTCAGGACTGCACCATTATAATTAAAATAAATTGCTCTAATAAATCCCTAAAGCAATTATCAAACAGTACATCTAAATAATATTTATGTAGAAAGAACAATACTGTTTGCATAGCTTAAAGGAATAGGAAAATCAAGGTATGTTACTACAATAAATGGGAAACTAAATATTCCAGATGTACACAATGTAAACAGATTCACTTTGTATTTCACAAGTACAGATGAAAGTCTTTTTACTCATTGCATGAAAATGATTCTGTGTTAAATGGAACCCCCTCTTTGGTCAAAATTACATTTTATATATAAAGTAGTGATGAAAATAATTTGAAAATTCCAGGTTTTCTAGGCTTGGAGGAAATGATAACTAAATCAAAACAAACCTGCTTTAACTTAAACACTGGTTCTGATTCATGATGATCAAATGTTAATACCACCCCTCACTTCTTCAAAACAAAACAATATTTATAACAATGTCATGGAGTGTATGTAATTCCATAGTATCCTCAGAGAGCCAGAAATCAAGAAGAATCCCTGAAAGGTCAAGAGAAGATAGAAGTAGATTATAGAAAGAAGGCTCAGTTCAGACATAAGCAAGGGGACAGTTCTAAAATATGGCAGAGAATGCATATTCTTCTCTGTTTGATCCATGTAGCCAAAGCCCACTATGAGTATATCAATCTACAAAAGTATTTATGTTAAAATGCATCAGTAAAAAAATCTTAGACATACTTGATGGGTAGCAGTAGGAGAAAAGGGAGAAGGAAATGGAAATGAATGAAATTCGGCTTTATTAGGGAGGTGCAAATCTTAACTAGGGCTTTCTGGTGGCTCAGAGGTTAAAGCGTCTGCCTCCAATGCGGGAGACCCAGGTTCAATCCCTGGGTCGGGAAGATCCCCTGGAGAAGGAAATGGCAATCCTCTCCAGTATTCTTGCTTGGAGAATCCCATGGACAGAGAAGCCTAGTAGGTTACAGTCCACGGGGTCACAAAGAGTCGGACACGACTGAGAGACTTCACCTCAAATCTTAACTGACCCTACTAACCTTGACTTAAAAAGTAAACATTGAAAAAGATAATACTTAATGTGTGTTAAAATATAATGAGATTCAACTTTCTGCAAAGATGAAGTAGTGGGTTAGCAGTTTAGAATCATCATTCTTTAAACATAAATAGGCTATCTTTATATCATATATATCTAACACATATATATTATATTTGTGTGTGTGTATCTGTGTGTGAAAGCAATGGGCATCTCCAGGACAGTACAAATTTGTGAGGCAAAGACCTATGACAGTAAGGATGTGCGTGCACAAGTGTACCCAGGACTTGGTACTCTTTTTTCCCAAGAGATATTTACCTATGCATAGCAGGTAGCTGGCAGGTTAATAAACTGAAAATAATTTTGAACAGACCATATGGCATTAAGTAGATGGTGAAAACTGAACAAAAGCTTATTCATTCCTTGGGCTTTGGCTGGCAATCTGAAGTGGTAAATCCTAAGAGTAAGGTTCAACAAGAAATAAACCAGTCATCCCTCAAATAAAAATCCATCTTCAATTTACCTCAGTCTTTTATTGGATTAAGGTGACCAGGGATTTCTAGTGGCCAATCTCAGCCATGTTCCGAGGAGGATAATCGAGAATCTCAAATAACCTTAAAATTTTTAACTTAAAATTCCAACATACAACGAAACTAAACTGTGACTGTAAATTGCAAAACAAATCAGAACATATAAAGAAACTACATGGGCAGTGGTAATGTAGAATTCAGTTATAGACTTCAAAATAACTACACTTTTCTAACTGAGGTATGGTATTTTTAGTAGTCATGTATGGAGGTAAGTTCTGGACCATAAAAAGTTGAGTGTTAAAGAATTGATGCTTTCAAACTGTGGTGTTGGAGAAGACTTTTGAAAATCCCTTGGACTGTAAAGAGATCAAACCAGTCAATCCTAAAGGAAGTCAATCCTGAATATTCACTGGAAGGAGTTATGCTGAAGATGAAGCTGAAATACTTTAGCCACCTAATATAGAGCCAACCCACTGGAAAAGACCCTGATGTTAGAAAAGACTGAAGACAAAAGGAAAAGGGGGTGGCAGAAGATGAGATGGGTAGATAGCATCATCCACTTAATGGGCATGAATTTGATAAAACTCAGGGAGATAGTGAAGGACAGGGAAGCCTGGCGTGCTGTAGTCCACAGGGTCAAAAACAGCTGGGCGTGATTTAGTGACTGCACACCAAAAGCAGTACAGGGACTCCCTGGCATTCCAGCAGTCAAGATTAAGGGCTTCCACTGGAAGGGGAGTGAGTTTGACCCCTTGTCAAGAAACCACGATCCAACATCCTGCAAGTTGAGGCAAAAAAACTTAAATAAATAACTAAACTACATGTATTTAAGAAATCAAAAGATTACATTAATCATCAGAGTACTACAAAAATAAGGAAAAAGAACAAATGAAAATCTAACAAGTGAAAATATAATAAATGATGTTAAGAATAATATGCAACTGCTTAAAGAATATTCAGTTCAGTTCAGTTCAGTCGCTCAGTCGTGTCTGACTCTTTGAAACCCCATGAATCGCAGCACGCCAGGCCTCCCTGTTCATCACCATCTCTCGGAGTTCACTCAGACTCACGTCCATCGAGTCCATGATGCCATCCAGCCATCTCATCCTCGGTCGGCCCCTTCTCCTCCTGTCCCCAATCCTTCCCAGCATCAGAGTCTTTTCCAATGAGTCAACTCTTCGCATGAGGTGGCCAAAATACTGAGGTTTCAGCTATAGCATCAGTCCTTTCAAAGAAATCCTAGGGTTGATCTCCTTCAGAATGGACTGGTTGGATCTCCTTGCAGTCCAAGGGACTCTCAAGAGTCTTCTCCAACACCACAGTTCAAAAGCATCAATTCTTGGGCGCTCAGCCTTCTTCACAGTCCAACTCTCACATCCATACATGACCACAGGAAAAACCATAGCCTTGACTAGACAGACCTTAGTTGGCAAAGTAATGTCTCTGCTTTTGAATATGCTATCTAGGTTGGTCATAACTTTTCTTCTAAGGAGTAAGCGTCTTTTAATTTCATGGCTGCAGTCACCATCTGCAGTGATTTTAGAGCTCCCCAAAATAAAGTCTGACACTGTTTGCACTGTTTCCCCATCTATTTCCCATGAAGTGATGGGACTGGATGCCATGATCTTCGTTTTCTGAATGTTGAGCTTTAAGCCCACTTTTTCACTCTGCTCTTTCACCTTCATCAAGAGGCCCTTTAGCTCCTCTTCACTTTCTGCCATAAGGGTGGTGTCATCTGCATATCTCAGGTTATTGATATTTCTCCCAGAAATCTTGATTCCAGCTTGGGTTTCTTCTAGCCCAACATTTCTCATGATGTACTCTGCATATAAGTTAAATAAGCAGGGTGACACTATACAGCCTTGACATACTCCTTTTCCTATTTGGAATCAGTCTGGTGTTCCATGTCCAGTTCTAACTGTTGCTTCCTGACCTGCATACAGATTTCTCAAGAGGCAGGTCAGGTGGTCTGGTATTCCCATCTCTTTCAGAATTTTCCACAGTTTATTGTGATCCACACAGTCAAAGGCTTTGACATAGTCAATAAAGCAGAAAAAGATGTTTTTCTGGAACTCTCTTGCTTTTTCCATGATCCAGCAGATGTTGGCAATTTGATATCTGGTTCCTCTGCCTTTTCTAAAACCAGCTTGAACATCAGGGAGTTCACGGTTCACGTACTGCTGAAGCCTGGCTTGGAGAATTTTGAGCATTACTTTACTAGCATGTGAGATGTGTGCAACTGTGCGGTAGTTTGAGCATTTTTTGCATTGCCTTTCTTCGGGATTGGAATGAAAACTGACCTTTTCCAGTCCTGTGGCCACTGCTGAGTTTTCCCAATTTGCTGGCATATTGAGTGCAGCACTTTCACAGCATCATCTTTCAGGATTTGAAACAGCTCCACTGGAATTCCATCACTTCCACTAGCTTTGTTCGTAGTGATGCTTTCTAAGGCCCACTTGACTTCACATTCCAAGATGTCTGGCTCTAGTTGAGTGATCACATCATCATGATTATCTAGGTCTTGAAGATCTTTTGTACAGTTCTTCCATGTATTCTTGCCACCTCTTCTTAATATCTTCTGCTTCTATTAGGTCCAGACCATTTCTGTCCTTTATAGAGCCCATCTTTGCATGAAATGTTCCCTTGGTATCTCTGATTTTCTTGAAGAGATCTCTAGTCTTTCCCATTCTGTTCTTTTCCTCTATTTCTTTGCTTTGATCGCAGAATATTAGATGCAGGTAAAAGAGAGGATGAGAATCAAAAGACAAATCAGGAAAAAAAAATAGCCAGAATGAAACACAGAGATTAATGAAGTAAATAATGTAACAAAGAGGAACTAAAAAGCATCTGATGAAAGTGAAAAAGGAGAGTGAAAAAGCTGGCTTAAAGCTCAACATTCAGAAAACGAAGATCATGGCATCTGGGGCGATCACTTTATGGGAAGTAGATGGGGAAACAGTGGAAACAGTGTCAGACTTTATTTTTTTTGGGGGCCTCCAAAATCACTGCAGATGGTGACTGCAGCCATGAAATTAAAAGATGCTTACTCCTTGGAAGAAAAGTTATAACCAACCCAGATAGCATATTAAAAAGCAGAGACATTACTTTACCAACAAATGTCTGTCTAGTCAAGGCTATGGTTTTCCAGTGGTCATGTATGGATGTGAGAGTTGGACTGTGAAGAAAGCTGAGTGCCAAAGAATTGATGCTTTTGAACTGTGGTGTTGGAGAAGACTCTTGAGAGTCCCTTGGACTGCTGGAGATTCAAACAGTCCATTCTAAAGGAGATCAGTCCTGGGTGTTCACTGGAAGGACTGATGCTAAAGCTGAAACTCCAGTGCTTTGGTCACCTCATGCAAAGAGGTGACTGATTGGAAAAGACCCTGATGCTGTGATGGATTGGGGGCAGGAGAACTAGGGAATGACAGAGGTTTAGATGGCTGGATGGCATCACCGACTTGATGCGCATGAGTCTGAGTGAACTCTGGGAGTTGGTGATGGACATGGTGGCCTGGCGTGCTGTTATTCATGGGGTTGCAAAGAGTCGGATATGACTGAGCAACTGGACTGAACTGAATATAACAAAAACACGATACATAAGTGTAAACAGCATTCCAGAGATAAGAAAGAAAATGATTCAGAAACAATGCTTGAAGATCTAATGGAAGGGAAAGTGGCAAAATTTATGGAAGACATCAACACATATATTCAAAATACAAAAGTCACAAGAAGAAAACCATAGAAACAAAACCATAACTAGGATCTTCACAGTCTAACAACTGGAAACCAAAAGCAAAGAAAATATCATAAAATATGCAGAAAGAAAAGAAATCTTATCGAAAGAGCAATAAGATTGAACCTGAATTATCAACAGAAATAATAGAAAGCAGAGGATAAGAGAATGGCATGCTTCATGTTCTGAAGGAAAATAATTTCCAATTTGAAATTCCACACCCAATACATTGCCAACTTAGAATTCTATATGCAACAAAAATCTCATTCATTTAAAAAATTTTCAGAACAAAAACTAAGATACTTTTATCAGTAGCATAAGAACACTAAATACATCATTAAAGAGCTTTTCTCAGACATAATACGAATGATCGCAGATGGAAACTTGTAAATAGGGAAAGAAATAAAGAGCAACATAAGGTGAATGCCCTCACCACTTTTATTTAACAGAGATTTGGAAGTCCTAGCCATGGCAATCAGAGAAGAAAGGGAAAGGAATCCATATTGAAAACGAAGTCAAACCGTCACTGTTTTCAGATAACTTGGTACAACACATAGAAAATCCTAGAGGCCACCAGAAAACTACTAAAGGTCATCAATGAATTTTTTTAAGTTTTAGGGTATGAAATTAATATATAGAAATCTCCTGCATTCCTGTACACTAACTACAAAAGATCAGAAATTAAGGAAATTAAGGAAACAATCTCATTTATCATCACATATAAAAGAATAAGATACCTAGGAACAAACTTACAGAGCTATAAAAACTGTACCCCAAAAATGATAAACACTGATGAAAGACATCAAAGATGACACAAAGGAAAAGATATACCAAGTTCTTGAATTGGAAGAATCAATGTTGTCAAAATGACTGTATCAGCAAAGGCAATCTACAGATTCAATGCAATCTTTATCAAACTACAAATCACGTTTTTCACAGAACTAGACGAAAAAATACTAAAATTGTTTTCCAGGAGAAACAGTGGTAAAGGTTCTACCTGGCATGCAGGAGACACAGGAGACTAGGGTTCCATATCTGGGTCGGGAAGATCCCCTGGAGGAGGAAATGACATCCCACTCCAGTATTCTTGCCTGGGAAATTCCATGGATGATGGAGCCTGGCAGAGTTAGACACAACTGAGTGACTGAACACACACTCAGGCATGGGAACACAAAAGACCCCAAAAAGCCAAATCACTTCTGAGAAAAAAATGGAGCTGGAGAAATCAGGCTCCCTAACTTCAGATTATACTACAAACCTACAGTAATTTAAAAAAAAAAAAAAAAAAGCATGGTACTGGCACAAAAGCAAAAACACATGTCAATAGAATAGGATAGAAAACCCAGAAAGAAACCCATGAACTGATGGTCAGTTCACATAAATAAATAAATAAATCAGAACTTTCTCTAATGTCATACATGAAAATAAACTCTAAAGACCTGAGTGTAAGGCTGAATATTATAAAACTCTTAGATATAAGCATAAGCAAAACACTCCTTGAGATAAATCACAGCAATATTTCTTTGGATTTATCTCTGAGAATAATGAAAATGAAGACAAAAATAAGCTAATGGGAGTTAATTAAACATGACAGCTTATATACAGCAAAGGAAACCATAAAAAATGAATAGACAACCGCAGAATGGAAGAAAATATTCGCAAACAATGTGACTAACAGGTTAATCTCCAAAGTTTACAAACAACTCATGCAACTCTATACCAAAAATCCAAAAAACTCAATCAAAAAATGGATAGAAGATCTAAATAGACATTTCTCCACAGAAGACATACAGATGGCCAAAAGGTACATGAGGAGGCATTCAATATTGCTAATTATCAGATAAATGCAAATCAAAACTACAGTAAGGTTTCACCTCACACCAATGAGAACATCCTTCACCAAAAAGTCTACAACAATAAATGCTGGAGAAGGTGTTGAAAAAAATGGAACACTTTCTGACTGTTGGTGGGATTGTTAATTGGTACAAACACTATGGAAAACAGACGGAGGTGCTTCAAGAAACTAAAAAGAAGTGTCATATGATCCAGCAATCTCACTCCTGGGCATCAGTTCAGTTCAGTTCAATTCAGTCACTCAGTCATGCGACTCTTCTCTGTCCATCACTAACTCCTGGAGTTCACTCAAACTCACGTCCATCGAGTTAGTGATGCCATTCAGCCATCTGATCCTCTGTTGTCCCTTTCTCCTTCTGCCCCCAATCCCTCCCAGCATCAGAGTCTTTTCCAATGAGTCAACTCTTCGCATGAGGTGGCCAAAGGACTGGAGTTTCAGCCTCAGCATCAGTCCTTCCAATGAACACCCAGGACTGATCTCCTTTAGAATGGACTGGTTGAATCTCCTGCAGTCCAAGGGACTCTCAACAGTCTTCTCCAACACCACAGTTCAAAAGCATCAATTCTTTGGCACTCAGCTTTCTTCACAGTCCAACTCTCACCTCCATACATGACCACTGGAAAAACCATAGCCTTGACTAGACGGACCTTTGTTGGCAAAGTAATGTCTGGCTTTTGAATATGCTATCTAGGTTGATAGTAAGTAGAGTAAAGTCAACTCAGTCGTGTCCGACTCTTTGCGACCCCATGGACTGCAGCCCACCAGGCTCCTCAGTCCATGGGATTCTCCAGGCAAGAATACTGGAGTGGGTTGCCATTTCCTTCTCCAGGGGATCTTCCCAACCCAGGGATTGAACCCGGGTCTCCTGTATTGGAGGCAGACGCTTTAACCTCTGAGCCACCAGGGAAGCCCATCTAGGTTGATACCTCCAGATAAAAACATCGTTTGAAAGGATATATGCACCCCAATGCTCACTGCAGCCTTGTTTATAATAGCCAGGCCATGGAAACAACCTAAATGTCCACTGACAAAAGCATAGATAAAGAAGATTTGGAACAAATATACATTGGGATATAACTAAGCCATAGAAAGGATGAAATGCCTTTTGCACCCACATGGATGGACCTAGAAATAATCATACTAAGTGAAGTAAGTCAGACAGACAAAGACACATATTATGTATCACTTATATGTAGAATCTTTAAAAAAATGATACAAATGAACCAAATTACAAAACAGAAACAGACTCACAGACTTCAAAAATAAACTTATGGTTACCAAAGGAGAAAATTAGACAGGAAGGAGTAAATTAGAAGGTTGAGATTAATATATACACACAACCATATATAGAACAGATAATCAACCAGGAACCACTATATAGCACAGGGAACCCAACTCAGTATTAATTAATAACGTACATGAAAAAAGAATCTGAAGAAGAATGAGTTCAGTTCAATCCCTCAGTTGTGTCTGACTCTTTGCGACCCCATGAACTGCAGTATGCCAGGCCTCCCTGTCCATCACCAACTCCCAGAGTTTACCCAAACCCATGTCCATTGAGTCGGTGATGCCATCCAACCATTCGTCCCCTTTTCCTCCTGCCTGCAATCTTTCCCAGCATCGGGGTCTTTTCAAGTGAGTCAGTTCTTTGCATCAGGTGGCCAGAGTATTGGAGTTTCAGCTTCAACATCAGTCCTTCCAATGAACACTCAGGATTGATTTCCTTTACGAGGAACTGGTTGGATCTCCTTGAAGTCCAAGGGACTCTCAAGAGTCTTCTCCAACACCACAGTTTAAAAGCATCAATTCTTTGGTGCTCAGCTTTCTTTATAGTCCAACTCTCACACCCATACATGACTACTGGAAAAACCATAGCCTTGACTAGACGGATCTTTGTTGTCGAAGTAATGTCTCTGCTTTTGAATATGCTACCTAGGTTGGTCATAACTTTCCTTCCAAGGAGTAAGTGTCTTTTAATGTCATGGCTACAGTCAGCATCTGCAGTGATTTTGGAGCCCAAATAAATAAAGCAAGCCACTGTTTCCCCATCTATTTGCCATGAAGTGATAGGGCTAGATGTCATGATCTTAGATTTCTGAATGTTGAGTTCACTCTCCTCTTTCACTTTCATCAAGAGGCTCTTTAGTTTTTCTTCACTTTCTGCCATAAGAGTGTTGTCATCTGCATATCTGAGGGGAATGGATATATGGATATCTGATTCACTTTGCTGTACAGCAGAAACCAACGCAACATTGTGAATCAACTATTCTCCAATGACAATTTTTTAAGGAAAATTTAAAACAGAGAAGTGATATGCTACTAAAAAATATATGTGAAACTAAGGACTTCAACCCAGTTAAAATGCATTAAGCTTCTAAGCTATTTTGAAAAGAACTGATGATGTATTCAAAGTCCATACCATCAATTCTTAAGTCAAATTTTCATAAGGTATCCAATTAGATATTCCATGGTTTTCTTTTTAAAGTTTATTTCAGTGTTGTTTTTTTAAAGTTCAAAGACTGGAAGTATTTTTACTTTCTCCAGTCATAGGGTTCAAGCAAAACATCTTTATTTTTATCTTTGATTTTGAAGCCTATAAATTCATTTTGATATTCACCTAGAATATATATATGCACAGAGTGGCAATATATTTTATATCTATAATCTTTAGCTAGGCCTATGAGGATGGTGGTAAAAACCTGCAGTTTCATAGGTGCAAAGTATGTACATTAATATAAATAAAATAATTTGTGGGAATTCAGTAAGATAGCTAATTTTAGGGGAAATGTGGACTTCCCTGGTGGCTCAGAGGATAAAGCATCTGCCTGCAATGCAGGAGACCCAGGTTCGATCCCTGGGTTGGGACGATCCCCTGGAGAAGGAAATGGCAACCCACTCCAGTATTCTTGCCTGGAGAATCCCATGGACAGAGGAGCCTGGCGGGCTACAGTCCACGGGGTCGCAAAGAGAATTGCTTTCAAAAATATCCTCTATCTGTGCTGTGCTTAGTTACTCAATCATGTCCGACTCTTTCTGACCCCACGGACTTCAGTCTGCTAAGCTCCTCTGTCCATGGGAATACTCCAGGCAAGAATACTAGAGTGGGTTGCCATGCCCTCCTTCAGGGGATCTTCCTGACCCAGGAATCGAACCAGGGTCTCCTGCATTGCAGGCGGATTGTTTACTAGCTGAGCCACCAGGGAAGTCCATTCTTAGTCTACCAGAATATAGATAATGTTTATTATGAAAAAGCAAAATTTAACTAGCATCTTCAGAAGAACAAAAGCTAATTGATGTGTTTTCCTTCCTTTCAAAGTATTTCAGAATAAAGAGTTAAGTCACTTTAATTATAAGAGCATCTTAAGAAAAATTTGTTTTTTAATAATTTCCAGACATTATTACAGGGAAAAATATCTAGCTGTTTTTGACACTTGCTATGACAATCTCACCCTAAGTACACAAAGAACCAAAATAGTTTTAAATTATAATTGGTCACTGCAGATGATAAATTCTACTGAGTGTGCTTAACAACTAGAAATATAAGAATTGGAATAATATGTTTCGATTGGAACTTACACTAAACAAAGTCTAATAATGTACAATCATTTCTGGAAAAAGAATCAATAATGTTTACAAATTAACTACCAGGCCAAGGATGCCCTATTGTCAGATATTCATTTGTCAACCAGAGGAGGACTATTCATGTAATGTCATGGAATGAACAAGAATTCTTTCATATTTATCTCATGGATTTTTTTCTCCTTTTGAAAGCTAAAACAGTAAAATGCCAAAAATTCTTGCAACATAAGGGAGCATGCCGTAACTCTCTGCTGGGTTGGTCACAGTGTATAAATGTGGGTTGAAAATGTTTTTCTTCCTTCTTCATATATTGTTTTATATAATGAGTGAGTCACTGTCTTAAAGAAAAAACTTAGAGAAAGAAGATGGCAAAGACAAATATACAAAATGATTATTAGATATTAAGAATGTGTCATCTTTCTAGCACAGAAAAAATCTTTCTAAGTAGAATTTTAAGTCATCTGCAAAAGAGCAAACAAAAAATCTTGACTTCCTTCCTGCTGTCAGCATAGAGGCAGTCTAGGTATCTAAGGGTAAAGGTAGAAGAACAGAAATCTCTCTCTTCTACTTCCCTATGAAAACCGTTCCCCCGTCTCTGGGGGAACCGGCACAGAAGCTCTCTGCAGCTACTGTGAGTTCATCCATGATGCTTCTTGTTTTCCACTTGTTTCCTCCAACCCAACAGAATTGAAGTTTACTTGCAAACTGTCCCTCCCCCCGCCCCAATATATCTGAGCTTTGACTGACAGCAAGTTTATTCCGTAACTGAACTTGAACGGTACTGAATGCTTCAGATACCCTTTCCTCATGCCAGATCTCTTCCTGCGAGAGTACACGAATCTCTGACTCGATTCTGAGGGAAGTGCTTTCTATCCACATGTGATTTTTACTCATTGAAATGCATGACAAGTGTTGAATAAATAACACCTTCAGATACAATGTGCGCATTTGTTCAATGCATATAACACTCTGAAACTTCTAATATCGCTATGGTTCTTGAGCATGTTTATGTATAAACGAAGCACACTCAGTCCATCTCGAAAAACTGTTTATTTAACCTCAAAAGCTTGACTGCAGCCAATAAAAGCAAGATAATTCACAATACATAGCAAATCTCCATTCTGACACTTCTATTCATTCTATGGTATTCAACTTTCCTTTTTCATTTTACTTTTTAAAGTAGAGTTATAGAAATTTTTGCACATTTAAAATTCCCCACAGACAATAGCTCTAAAGTAATCACAATACAATAAACAGCCAGGAAGTTGAAGCACACTTCCCTATAGTGCGGGTAAGTCAGCAAATAGAAGATTAGCATTTAATGCGACAGATCCGTATCGGTATACTGTGCTTTAGAGCGACGGTACTTGAAGTTAGGATTTATTTTCCTCGGTACACTTTATGCAGAAATGTCTCTGAAATTCTCATATTTTAACAAGAAGTGAAAACAGTAACCTGGGTTAATGTGAAACTTCTTGCCAATTTCGTGCATTTCTTAGAGCACACGACATTGCAAATATTCACAAAGAACATTTTGTTTGCAGTATTCACCAAATTCAAGTGAAGAAGAAATACCTTTTTAGGGGAGACAGAATACCTTTTCCATTTCAGTAACAACTTTTACCTAAACCATTCTGATAAATTTCACATAATTACTTCACTCAGTTCTTGGTAAAGATAGTGAATGATGTCTCACTAAGTTACATTAAGTTAAACAGCTCTCACCAGAGAAAACATTTCTACAAATGCAAAGCACTATAACTCCTCCTGTACACTTTTGTTTGGAGAAGGGAATGGCAAGCCACTCCAATATTTTTGCTTGGAGAGCCTCATGGGCAGAGAAGCCTGGTGGGCTACAGTCCACGGGGGTCGCAAAGAGTCAGACATGACTGAGCGACTAACACACACACACACACGCACACACACACACACGCACACACACACACACACACACGCACACACACGCTTCTGTTACATCTACTAATGGCCTTGGCCATGGAGGGTGGAGAAGAGACTCCAATTCAATTTGAATTATTTTCAGAGCTAGATGTATTAGCTTTCTATTGATAATTAAGTACTGACCATACAGAAAGTTCATGGGGTTCTCAAGGCAAGAATACTGAAGTGGCTTGCCATTCCCTTCCTCAGTGGACCACATTCTGTCAGACCTCTCCACCATGGCCCGCCCGTCTTGGGTGGCCCCACACGGCATGGCTTAGTTTCACTGAGTTAGACAAGGCATTGGAAGGACTAATGCTGAAGCTGAAACTCCACTACTTTGGCCACGTCATGCGAAGAGTTGATTCATTGGAAAAACCCTGATGCTGGGAGGAATTGGGGGCAGGAGGAGAAGGGGACGACCGAGGATGAGATGGCTGGATGGCATCACGGACTCGATGGACGTGAGTCTGAGTGAACTCCGGGAGTTGGTGATGGACAGGGAGGCCTGGCGTGCTGCAGTCCACGGGGTCACAAAGAGTCGGACACAACTGAGTGACTGAACTGAACTGAACTGATACATAAAATTTCTTTGGTTGTATTATATCACAGCTATTATTTTCTTATATTTTTAATTTTAGCTATTTAAAATTAGCAAATATGTATTAACAATCAGATGTACAAAGGATCTGAGTATGTATTAATGAATAAAGGTTATATAGTCCCTGTCATTCTGGATTTTAAATATAGTGAGAAAGATCAACAACAATTTAACAGAAGATAAATAGATGACTAGCATAAATCAAGGAAGCGGGTTTCAGTGCAAGCATCAGAAATGGGGTGGGGTTGACTTCCTGATACTTAAGGAGAAATCAACAAGAAGGAGCCAGACGACTGAAGCATGTGAAAACGGAGGGAAAGCGACGACCGGCCCCCTCTGATGAACAGGAAAAACAAGCTCAGACCCGTGCAGCAGTGGAGAAAGGGACAGGCGCTCAAGACCAGCATGACTGAAGAGAAAGGTCTCGGCTGGCTTGTGGTTTAAAGGCCATAAAAAGCCTGGATAAATGAGAGGACAAGCAGGACAAATTTTAGGAAACGCATCAGTGCTGAGCGGTAGAGAACGGGAATGTTTTCTGTCAATGAAATAGCGATGTGATGAAATATTGGCATTGTTTTCAATAAAAGAAAGTAAAGAAACGCTGCTACTGTGAGATCTTCTAATATTTTTAGTAACACTGTACAGACAATAGACTTACTGCCCCATGTCAGCTGTCCACACGATAGAGGAGGAGGAAGAAAAGAAGAAAGGGAAATAAATAAAACATTTTGTTTCTCAAGTTAACCTATTACAGAGAACTAAAGGCAGAGATGATGCCACGCTTTGTATGGACTCCATGCTAGTCAACAGCTTCTTGCTCCGCAGCTTCTATACTGTTAAGGAGCTCTCTAAAATAAATTGCAATTTTCCTAGGAGAGAAAAAAAAAGTTCTAATGCATGTGCACTGTAGCTTAACGTAAAGCACACCATCTGGTGCTTGCTTTTTTATTTGGCAATGATCTATAATGACATATTATAACAGATTTTATCTGTTAATTACTAAGTAGCAAAAGTGATTCTGCTCTGAAATTCAACAGAGCAAAATAAAACAGTTGCAGCGGGGGGAAGTGTTTCTTAAGAATTGAAAAATTACATCAGAATTCAAGAGTCTGTTTTGTAAAATATCACTATTACTCACTGGTGTACAAATTTATAGCAGAGGTTTAGAACATTTCTTATTGCCTGCATTTCCATTTTCTACTTCATAGACGTTTTCATGGTGGTGAAGTCCTTACTGTGTGTTATGGATAAAAATAGCAAAATATGTATAGAGCAAAATAAAGAAATAAAATTTCCTTATTTTTTAAAACTGATGTAAATCCAATTGTTTAATCAGGATGCATCTCTATACTTAGGAAACAGACAAAAAATTTATTTGATAGTTTATTTTCACTAAAATGTGAAAGAATGTGAAAAATGAAATTAGAAATGGATAACAAGTAATATCAAGACAGATGATCCAAATGGTCACTCCTCACAAACACCTCTAAAGAATTACCTTGATCAACAAAACCGAGCCCTGAAGGTCTGCTGCTGCACTGGAAATAAAATACAGTTGGAAATATATTTTCCTCACATGAAGCTAGATGGCTGGAAGCACCTTTATAGGAACAGGACTCAACATTTTCACTCTTTTAAAAGACATCAGTGACACTGATGGGTACTCTATCTGCTAGAAGCCGTCATTTGCAGGTTCAAGGCAAAGTAATTTTGTTCCCTTAAACCTTTAAGTTTAAAGGATTGAAAGACAAATCATAAAGTTGTATAGACAAGTGGAAGGAGTTTTCAAAGATTATGTGTCCAATCAAGCTTAATTTGACAGTGGATCTAACTCGTATTACAATAGTAGACTGTAGAACACAATTTTTAAATCTTCTAGAGCTGAAAGAGATAACCACTTTCACTGGATTTGAATCAAACAGCAATTTTGGTATAAGATTTTATACCTTGTTCTAGGATTACACAGATACACTTTTAACCTATTTTTAACCTAATTTCACCATATGCTGTCATATAGCACTTCTTTTTAATTTATTTGGGTCTATTAGCTATTTTCTTCTTAGTCAATAAACTCCCAAATCTCAGCTTGGCCCAAAAGTGCTTAGAATATAAATAACATTGACTATTCTTTCCGGGAGCTAGGTTTAGTAGCCATGACATGATGTTTTATTTGGTGCAAAGTAAACCAGTCATCTCAGTTACAGAATAAATTAACATTTTACTCACATTCAGAATATGTCTTATGATAATGAACTAAATAAGGAGTACATTAAGACTGTAAATTGTGACCCTGCTTATTCAACTTACATTCAGAGTACATCATGAGAAATGCAGGGCTGGATGAATCACAGGCTGGAATCAAGGTTTCTGGGGAAAATATTCAAAACTTCAGATATGCAGATGATACCAATTAAATGGCAGAAAGTAAAGATGAACTCAGTTCAGTTCAGTTGCTCAGTCATGTCCGACACTTTGCGACCCCGTGAATCGCAGCACACCTCGCCTCCCTGTTCATCACTATCTACTGAAGTTCATTCAGACTCACATCCATCGAATCCGTGATGCCATCCAGCCATCTCATCCTCTGTCATCCCCTTCTCCTCCTGCCCCCCAATCCCTCCCAGCATCACAGTCTTTTCCAGTGAGTCAACTCTTTGCATGAGGTGGCCAAAGGACTGGAGTTTCAGCTTTAGCATCTTTCCTTACAAAGAAATCCCAGGGCTGATCTCCTTCAGAATGGACTGGTTGGATCTCCTTGCCGTCCAAGGGACTCTCAAGAGTCTTCTCCAACACCACAGTTCAAAAGCATCAATTCTTCAGTGCTCAGCCTTCTTCACAGTCCAACTCTCACATCCATACATGACCACAGGAAAAACCATAGCCTTGACTAGACGGACCTTAGTGGGCAAAGTAATGTCTCTGCTTTTGAATATGCTATCTAGGTTGGTCATAACTTATCTTCCAAGGAGTAAGTGTCTTAATTTCATGGCTGCAGTCACCATCTGCAGTGATTTTGGAGCCAAAAAAATAAAGTCTGACACTGTCTCCACTGTTTCCCCATCTATTTCCCATGAAGTGATGGGACCAGATGCCATGATCTTCGTTTTCTGAATGTTGAGCTTTAAGCCAGCTTTTTCACTCTCTTCTTTCACTTTCATCAAGAGGCTTTTTAGCTCCTCTTCACTTTCTGCCATAAGGGTGGTGTCATCTGCATAGCTGAGGTTATTGATATTTCTCCCAGCAATCTTGATTCCAGCTTGGGTTTCTTCCAATCCAGCGTTTCTCATGATGTACTCTGCATATAAGTTCAATAAGTAGGGTCACAATATACAGCCTTGATGTGCTCCTTTTCCTATTTGGAACCAGTCTGTTGTTCCATGTTCAGTTCTAACTGTTGCTTCTTGACCTGCATACAGATTTCTCAAGAGGCAGGTTAGGTGGTCTGGTATTCCCATCTCTTTCAGAATTTTCCACACTTTATTGTGATCCACACAGTCAAAGGCTTTGACATAGTCAATAAAGCAGAAATAGATGGTTTTCTGGAACTCTCTTGCTTTTTCCATGATCCAGCAGATGTTGGCAATTTGATATCTGGTTCCTCTGCCTTTTCTAAAACCAGCTTGAACATCAGAGAGTTCACGGTTCACGTACTGCTGAAGCCTGGCTTGGAGAATTTTGAGAATTTCTTTACTAGCATGTGAGATGAGTGCAATTGTGTGGTAGTCTGAGCATTCTTTGCATTGCCTTTCTTTGGGATTGGAATGAAAACTGACCTTTTCCAGTCCTGTGGCCACTGCTGAGTTTTCCCAATTTGCTGGCATATTGAGTGCAGCACTTTCACAGCATCATCTTTCAGGATTTGAAACAGCTCCACTGGAATTCCATCCCCTCCACTAGCTTTGTTTGTAGTGATGCTTTCTAAGGCCCACTTGACTTTACACTCCAAGATGTCTGGCTCTAGATTAGTGATCACATCATCATGATTATCTGGGTCGTGAAGATCTTTTTGTACAGTTCTTCCATGTATTCTTGCCACCTCTTCTTAATATCTTCTGCTTCTGTTAGGTCCATATCATTTCTGTCCTTTATTGAGCCCATCCTTGCATGAAATGTTCCCTTGGTATCTCTAATTTTCTTGAAGAGATCTCTAGTCTTTCCCATTCTGTTGTTTTCCTCTATTTCTTTGCATTGATCACTGAAGAAGGCTTTCTTATCTTTTCTTGCTATTCTTTGGAACTCTGCATTGAAATGGGAATATCTTTCCTTTCCTCCTTTGCTTTTCACCTCTCTTCTTTTCACAGCTATTTGTAAGGCCTCCCCAGACAGCCATTTTGCTTTTTGCATTTCTTTTCCATGGGGATGGTCTTGATCCCTGTCTCCTGTACAATGTCACGATCCTCATTCCATAGTTCATCAGGCACTGTATCTGTTCATCAGGAACTCTATCTATCAGATCTAGGCCCTTAAATCCATTTCTCACTTCCACTGTATAATCATAAGGGATTTGATTTAGGTCATACCTGAATGGTCTTGCGGTTCTCCCTACTTTCTTCAGTTTAAGTCTGAATTTGGTCATAAGGAGTTCATGATCTGAGCCACAGTCAGCTCCTGGTCTTGTTTTTGTTGACTGTATAGAGCTTCTCCATTTTTGGCTGCAAAGAATACAATTAATCTGATTTTGGTATTGACCATCTGGTGATGTCCATGTTAGAGTCTTCTTTTGTGTTGTTGGAAGAGGGCGTTTGCTATGACCAGTGCATTTTTTTGGCAAAACTCGATTAGTCTTTGCCCTGCTTCATTCCACAGTCCAAGGCCAAATTTGCCTGTTACTCCAGGTGTTTCTTGACTTCCTACTTTTGCATTCCAGACCCATATAATGAAAGGACATCTTTTTTTGGTGTTAGTTCTAAAAGATCTTGTAGGTCTTCATAAAACCGTTCAACTTCAGGTTCTTCAGCGTTACTGGTTGGGGCATAGACTTGGATAACTGTGATGTTTAATGGTTTGCCTTGGAGACGAACAGAGATCATTCTTGTCATTTTTGAAACTGCATCCAAGTACTGCATTTTGGACTCTTTTGTTGACCATGATGGCTATTCCATTTCTTCTGAGGGATTCCTGCCGCAGTAGTAGATATAATGGTCATCTGAGTTAAATTCACCTATTCCAGTCCATTTTAGTTCGCTGATTCCTAGAATGTTGACATTCACCCTTGCCATCTCTTGTTTTACCACTTCCAGTTTGCCTTGATTCAGGGACCTGACATTCCAGGTTCCTATGCAATACTGTTCTTTACAGCATCGGATCTTGCTTCTATCACCAGTCACGTCCACAACTCAGTATTTATTTTGCTTTGGCTCCATCCCTTCATTCTTTCTGAAGTTATTTCTCCACTGATCTCCAGTAGCATATTGGGCACCTAATGACCTGGGGAGTTCCTCTTTTGGTATCCTATCATTTTGCCTTTTCATATGTTCATCGGGTTCTCAAGGCAAGAATACTGAAGTGATTTGCCATTCCCTTCTCCACTGGACCACGTTCTGTCAGACCTCTCCACCATGACCCACCCGTCTTGGGTGCCCCACAGGCATGGCTTGGTTCATTGAGTGAGAGGAGGCTGTGGTCCTAGTGTGATTAGATTGACTAAAGAGCATGTGATTAGAGGAACTAAAGAGCCTCTTTTTTAGTGTAAATTTATTTATTTTAATTGGAGGTTAATTACTTTACAATATTGATAGGATGACATGACAGTGAGTGAAACAGCTGGTTTAAAATTCAACATTCAAAATACTAAGATCATGGCATCTGGTCCCATCATTTTAGGGCAAACAGATGGAGAAAAAGTGAAACCAGTGCACATTTTATTTTCTTGGACTCCTAAATCACTGCAGACAGTGACTGCAGCCACAAAATTAAAAGAAACTTTCTCCTTGGAAGAAAAGTTGTGACAAACCTAGAAAGCATGTTACAAACCAGAGCCATCCCTTTGCTGACAAAGGTCCATATAGTCAAAGCTATGGTTTTTCCAGTAGTCATGTATGGATGTGAAAGTTGAAACATAGGTTCCTCTTTTATGTTCGAACATAAAAGAGGCAAGTACCAAAGAGCTGATGCTTTCAAATTGTACTAGAAAGACTGTTTAGAGTCGCTTGGAAAGCAAGGAGAACAAACCAGTCAATCCTAAAGGAAAGTACCCTGAGTTTTCATTGGAAGGACTGAAGCTAAAACTGAGGCTTCTGCTTTGGTCACCTGATGCAAAGAGCTGACTCATTGGGAAAAGACCCTGATGCTGAGAAAGACTGAGGGCAGACGTAGAAGGGGCTGATGGGGAATGATATGGTTGGATGGCATCACAACTCAATGCATGACTTTGAGCAAATTCCAGGAGATAGTGAAGGACAGTGAAACCTGGCATGCTGCAGTCCATGCCTTCTGAAGAACTAGCCAGGACTTAGCAACTGAACACCAGTAATGAACCAATATAACACTGTGAATAACTTTTTCTATAGTGAAATCAGTTGTCACGATGTAGAGAAACCATCATTGCTTTGGCATCAACTATATCATAAACATAAGACATTAAAAAAATCTGTTGAGTTTCCCTAATTATTAACGGGATCAAGCTATGTCTGGAATCGGTATACTGATTCATTACATTTCACAATGAGCAATTAATTGTCAAATATTTTAATCACAGGAAAATAGATATTTTCTCAATTCAAATGATGGTTCCTGACACACATCCCAATATCAATTCTCACGTACTCCTTTCAGAAATGCAACTACTCTTTCTGCTCTGTGTGACCATGACACTAGGCTCCAAGATGTAAGTAGAAACGATAGGTTGACTTTCCTAAACAAAATCTGTCTTTCCTTCCGTATCCACCTGCCTCTTCCTGCTGCCTGAGAAACAACGACGACGGAAGCAGCCACAATGGAGCCTATATGGAAGCCACACGTTAAACTTGGCAGAACGACTTCACCAACTCCTTATTTTCAGCCAGTGGCCAGGCACATAAACCACATTTTTTTTCAAGTTGTTGCATTTGTTATACCAATTTCTCTGCATTCTTAAAAAAAGAGAAAAGAAATTAGAAAAAATAATTTGAAGAGTCAAATGATCACAATAATAATTTTCTTTTGCATTTATTTCTGCCCTAATTTTTAGGATTTCTTTCCTTCTACTAACTCTTAGGTTCTCTATTTCTTCCTTTTCTAGTTGCTTTAGGTGTAGAGTTAGGTTATTTATTTGACTTTTTCTTGTTTCTTGAGGTATGCTTGTATTGCTATGAACTTTCCTCTTAGGACTGCTTTTATAGTGTCCCAAAGGTTCTGTGTAGTTGTGTTTTCATTTTCATTTGTTTCGATGCATATTTTGATTTCTTTTTGATTTCTTCTGTGATTTGTTGATTATTCAGTAGGGTGTTGTTCAGCCTCCAAATGTTGGAATTTTTAATAGTTTTTCTCCTATAATTGATATCTAACCTTAGTGCATTATGGTCAGAGAAGATGCTTGGAATAATTTCAATTTTTTGAATTTATCAAGGTTAGATTTATGACCCAGAATGTGATCTATTCTGGAGAAGGTTCCGTGTGCACTTGAGTAAAAGGTGAAATTCATTGTTTTGGGGTGAAATGTCCTATAGATATCAATTAGGTCTACCTGGTCTATTGTATCATTTAACGTTTGTGTTTCTTTGTTAATTTTCTGTTTAGTTGATCTGTCCATAGGTGTGAGTGGGGTATTAAAGTCTCCCACTATTATTGTGTTATTATTAATTCCCCTTTCATGCTTGTTAGCAATTGTCTTACATATTGGGGTGCTCCTATATAGAAAAGCCACCCCAAACGCAGCAACATAACCAGGATGAAGAGACAGAGGAATACCCAGCAGGTAAAGGAATAGGAGACATGCCCACCAAACCAAACAAAAGAGGAAGAGATAGGGAATCTACCTGAGAAAGAATTCCGAATACTGATAGTGAAAATGATCCAAAATCTTGAAATCAAAGTGGAATCACAGATAAATAGCCTAGGGTCAAGGATTGAGAAAGATGCAAGAAAGGTTTAACAAGGACCTAGAAGAAATAAAAAGAGTCAACATATAATGAATAATGCAATAAATGAGATCAGAAACACTCTGGAGGCTACAAATAGTAGAATATCGGAGGCAGAAGATAGGATTAGTGAAATAGAAGATAGAATGGTAGAAATAAATGAATCAGCAAGGGAAAAAGAAAGGCGAATTAAAAGAAATGAGGACAACCTCAGAGACCTCCAAGACAATATGAAACGCTCCAACATTCGAATTATAGGAGTCCCAGAAGAAGAAGACAAAAGAAAGACCATGAGAAAATACTTGAGGAGATAATAGTTGAAAACTTCCCTAAAATGGGGAAGGAAATAATCACCCAAGTCCAAGAAACCCAGAGAGTGCCAAACAGGATAAACCCAAGGCGAAACACCCCAAGACATATTTTAATCAAACTAACAAAGACCAAACACAAAGAACAAATATTAAAAGCAGCAAGGGAAAAACAACAAATAACACACAAGGGGATCCCCATAAGAATAACTGCAGATCTTTCAATAGAAACTCTTCAGGCCAGGAGGGAATGGCAAGACATACTTAAAGTGATGAAAGATAATAACCTTCAGCCAAGACTACTGTACCCAGCAAGGATCTCATTCAAATATGAAGGAGAAATCAAAAGCTTTCCAGACAAGCAAAAGCTGAGAGAATTCAGCACCACCAAACCAGCTCTCCAACAAATGCTAAAGGATAGACTTTAGAAAGGAAACACAAAAAAGGAAGTATAAACCCGAACCCAAAACAATAAAGTAAATGGCAACAGGAGCATACTTATCAATAATTACCTTAAATGTAAATGGGTTGAATGCCCCAACCAAAAGGCAAAGACTGGCTGAATGGATACAAAAACAAGATCCCTATATATGCTGCTTACAAGAGACCCACCTCAAAACAACGGACATATACAGACTGAAAGTGAAGGGCTGGAAAAAGATATTCCATGCAAATAAAGACCAAAAGAAAGCAGGAGTAGCAATACTCATATCCGATAAAATAGACTTTAAAACAAAGGCTGTGAAAAGGGACAAAGAAGGCCACTACATAATGATTAAAGGATCGATCCAAGAAGAAGATATAACAATTATAAATATATACGCACAATAATAATTTTAAACTTTCAGTTTTCTAGTAACTCTGAATGAATGCATTCAAGTTGACTTTCCAGTTAATGTCCAGGACTTCTCCAAATTCCAAGAGTCTATTTTTATACCTGTTATCCACTGCAAAATTCTTAAGTCAACCAAACAAGTAGTCATCTGCTAACCTTTAACACTAAATAATAATATATATCAATCAACATGTGAATTATAGAGTAATGTGTTAATCATTCATAAAGGTGACATCTTACTGAAATATATTTGATATTTAATCTATTTGTATCCAATAAAATTATTGCATACTGAATTATTCTGAGTTTTTATTACCTTTAACTATATATCATGGATGAAAGCAAATAGAATATAAAATTTAATTTGCAAGTCACATGTGTAAAGCCATATAAATGTAAATAAAGCAAAGACAAGTAAAACAATCTGCATATACATTCTATTAATACTGGTTATTATCAACAATCAGTATTAATTATTCCTAACACTAAGTATTAAAAGCAAATTTATATATGTCTTTAGTGTAAGATGCCATATCCAGAAAATACGTAGCTATCTTAATAACATGCCTCTGAAAATAAAGCATTTGAAAATTTTTGATGACATATCATATTAACATTTTCATTAGGTACTGACATCATCATACTCTCTGCTATTTTTCCTTCTTTTTCCATGCTTATTTTCTCCTTATTACTCAGTTTTGTATATATGTGCTTTTTGCATGTTGGACTTTATTAACTTACCAGTTAAACATTTTTAAATAAATAGTATCTGATATACAATCTTATTAAACTTTATATTAGTAATCTGTCATAAATTTGTGTTTATATATTTTCTTAATATTGTTGTTTCCATTTAATTTTGATCTTTTATTTAGCTTTTTGAATTGAGACAAAATTTATTTTTAATTTTAAAATTTTTTACTAATAAAAGGTCTTAGTATTATCAATTCTCCTATAATTATAGTTTTTAGATGTATTATACAAATTATGATATATGGTATTTTTTCATTATTAGTGTTCTTTTGGAATTTTTCACTTTAGTCTTGTACTTTCCAAGAGTTGCTTATAGAAGGTATTTTATGGATACAGGATCTTCTGATTGTCTTTTATATTTTTCAATTGTGCTTTGATTAGTGTGTTTCTTGAAATATTTCTACTCTATGATGCTGTATAATATTTTCATCATACCTTCCATATCACTGATATTTTTCTAAGTGTAAGCATCCCATATGCACTTGAGAAAAACTTCATTCTCTATTATCTGGGCTACCCAGGCGGCACAGTGGTAGAGAATCCGCCTGCCAATGCAGGAGATGAAAGATGTGGTTCGATTTCTGAGTTGAGAAGATCCCCTGGAGTAGGAAATAGCAACCTACTTCAGTATTCTTGCCTGGAAAATTCCATGGACAGAGGAGCCTGGTGGGCTATGGTGCATGGGGTTGCAAAGAGTTGGACACGACTGAATACACACAAACACACAGGCATGCACACACACACAGTATATATAAGCAATGAATTATGTTAATGCAAATTAAATCTGCTCCTGTGTTCTGTGTTTTTTCTTTGAACAGTCCTGTCAAAGATGTGATTTCTTCCTTTCCTGTCTTCCATTCTAAGAAACTTTGACTTCATTTCTTTTATAACATTTGAATTTTCTTGTTTTTTAAATCTTGTTTTTATTCAATAATTTCCTGTTTATCATTGATTTGGAAATAATTTTGAATTATCCTTTTGCTTTATTTCTGTTTCATTCTTTCCTTCTTTCCTTTTCTTCTTCCTCCTTCTTTGCTTTCTTCTTTCCCTTCTCTCTCTTTCTCTTTCATTTTGCTTGCTTATATATTTGCCTATACATATTATATTTTATGCTTTCATTACAATTTATTTTCCTTGCTCAGCTTGTAGCTTCATTTTTGATCACATTTTATCAGTTCTTCAATTTCTGGTCTTGGTTCAATCAAGTTTGATTTATTTCTTCCCTTTGTTAACATTATGGTTTCAAATTTGAAACTATGATTCAAGGCGATTTTCCATAGTTTGTTTAAGATAATTCAATTTTAAAAGTCATGTTACAGTTTTATCCTATCTCACACTTGGTTTTTGTTGTTGCTGTTGTTTGTTATGGGGGAGTAATTTTAGCATTAAAAAATTTTCCAATGAAATCATATAGCACCACATTTTTCACTTAATTTTGTCACAATTTTCAAAAAGGTGTGTTTGATTGTCTGAATCTTTGTGGGCAGAATCAGCTATCGGTTGATTCTTATAGAAATCTTTGTTCAAAAGCACACACTTCTATCTCTGTAACCAAGTATTTTCCTAAGGGGAAGTGAAGAAATGAAAGATATGTGTGTCCTTTGGTTTCATCTTTTGCTTTTAAATATTCTGATTATTCTACTCTTTCTTTTCCTTCCATCATGTTTCTTCCAAAGAATACCCTTTCCATTCTGAGCACTTTACAACCTCACATCCCCACCACTTGCCCAGGTATATCTTTGCACGTAACATGCCTTTATGAATTGTATCCCTTTCATCTCTATTTTAACATTTTAGATCATCATTCACTTTTAATGGCTTGGGATCAATTTTATTTTTTTAATTGAAGTATAGTTGATTAATAGTATTGTATTAGTATTAGGTGTAAAGCATAATCAATATTTTATAGAGTATAGTTCCTTTTAAAGTTATTATAAAATGACAGTTATATTTTCCTGTGCTATACACTATATTCTTATTCTAATCTATTTTACAAAAGTTTAATTTGTATCTCTTAATCATATACCATTACCTTACCATTCCCCATTTCTCTTACTTCACTCCTCACCACTACTTTGTTCTCTTTATCAGTGGGTCTATTTTTGTTCTGTCATATATTCATATTTGTTCTTGTTATTTTGTTGCTAAGTCTCTTTGCAAACTCATGGATTGTAGCTCATCAGCCTCCTCTGTTCATGGGATTTCCCAGGCAAGAATACTGGAATGGGTTGTCATTTTCTTCTCCAGAGTATCTTCCCAACTCAGGGATCAAACTCAGACCTCCTGCTTGGCAGGCAGATTCTTTATCACTGAGCCACCTGTATATATTCATATACATTCACATTATTTTTCAGATTCCACATGTAAGTGATAACAGATAATTTGTCTTTTTTTGTCTGATTAACTCCACTAAAGCCTAATACCCTCAAGATCTAGCCCCACTTTTGAAGTGACAGAATTTCATTCTTTTTTATGGCTGAGCAATAAGCCAAACATCTGCTTTATTAACTACACCAAACCCTTTGACTATGTGATCACAAAAAATCTGTGGAAAATTCTTCAAGAGATTTACCTGCTCCCTGAGAAATTTGTATGCAGGTCAAGAAGTAACAGTTAGAACCAGACATGTAACAATGGAATGGGTTCCAAATTAGGAAAGGAGTATGTCAAGGCTCTACATTGTCACCTTGATTATCTAACTCACATGCAGAGTGTGTATGTGAAAGTTGCTCAGTCAAGTCCAACTCTTTGCAACCCCATGGACATATAGAGTCCATGTAATTCTCCAGGCCAGAATATTGGAGTGGATAGCCTTTGCTTTCTCCAGCAGATCTTCCCAACCCAGGGATTGAACCCAAGTCTCCTGCATTATAGGCGGATTCCTTACCAGCTGAGCCACTAGGGAACCCCCATATGCAGAGTATATCATATGAAATCCCAGGCTAGATGAAGCACAAGCTGGAATCAAGATTGCCAGCAGAAATTATCAATAACCTCAGATATGCAGATGGAAAGCGAAGATGAACTGGACAGCTTCTTGATGAAAGTGACAGAGGAGAGCAAAAAATCTGGCTTAAAACTCAACATTCAAAAAATGAAGACCATGGCCTCAAGTCCCATCACTTCATGGCAAATAGAAGGAGAAACACTGGAAACAGTGACAGATTTATTTTCTTGGGCTCCAAAATCACTGCAGATGGTGACTGTAAGCATGAAACTAAAAGAGGCTTGCTCCTTGGGGGAAAAGCTATGAACAACCTAGACAGCATATTAAAAAGCAGAGACATTACTTTATTTTTTTTTACATGGATATATATGTTTATTTCCCTGAAGTACATACAAGGAATAGAATCACTGAACTTTACTGACAAAGATCCATCTAGTCAAAGCTATGGTTTTTCCAGTAGTCATGGATATGAGAACTGGACCACAAAGAAAGCTGAGCATCAAAGAATTGATGCTTTTGAGGTGTTCTGTTGGAGAAGACTCTTGAGAGTCCCTTGGACTGCAAGGAGATCCAACTAGTCCATTCTAAAGGAGATCAGTCCTGAATATTCACTGGAAGGACTGATGTTGAACCTGAAGCTCCAATACTTTGACCACCTGATGCGAAGAACTGACTCATTGGAAAAGCCCCTGATGCTGGGAAAGATGGAAGGCAGGAGGAGAAGGAGACGACAGAGGATGAGATGGTTGGATGGTATCACCGACTGGATGGACATGAGTTTGAGTAAGCTCTGGGAGTTGGTGATGGACGGGGAGGCCTGGCGTGCTGCGGTCCATGGGGTAGCAAAGAGTCGGACACGACTGAGCGACTGAACTGAACTGCATATGTATATATACATCTTCTTTATGCATTTACCTGTGGTGGGCACTTGGGTTGTCTCCATACCTTGGTTATTATAAAAAATGTTGCTATTCACAATGTTTTAGTTTTTCTTTTGTTTTTGCATTTATAACCACGAGTGGGATCTCTCGATGATACGGCAGTTATAGTGGCACTTTCAGTTTCTGAGGCGTCCACATACTATTTTCCACACTGGCTGCACTATCTTTGGGACTGCATTAGTTTGGGGTTTATTTTGGAATCTGTTACTTTCCTTTTCTCTTCCATGCAGTTTTTTTCTCCTGTTCTCATCTTGCATTTCACAAAGGTTCACACCAATGAGTTTATTTGCTTATTTCTTTGAAAGTTTTTTCAATTTGTAGGCAATCAGAAATTTAGATCACTTTAGGTATGATGAGGGCGTAGGTTTTTGCACTTGTCTTTCTTCTTTTTAAACTATTGTGTTCTAATAAAAAAATTAAATTTGGGGGTGTTGAGATTAATAGCTATTATTGCCTAAGCTGCTCCTGCTATTTACTGAAAGCTAGACTTAGAAGGAGGAAGTGAAAAGATTTAATTTCTCTTCTTTGTTTAATTTTTTTCTCATATCATGAATTCTTTTTGAATAAAGCTCTTACTGTTAAGGAGATGGATACTCTCAAATAGACAATGGATTGGCTATGATCTGGTTCTAGACAGGGTTTCATAGTCCAAACAGATGAAAGAAAAATAAAAATAAAATGAAAATATAATAATTGGTATTGTTATAGAAATCAAGTTTCACAAATACATACACATACACACACACACACACGTGTGTATACATGAAATACATATCACTGTAGCTTACCAAGTACACCTCCCATAATTAATTGATTTTTTTGGTATATCCTCCAAATAACAAAACCAATATTTTTCAGAACTCATTTCTTAGATTATCAAAACTGCTCATAGTAAGTACCCTACTCATGGTTCCAGTCATAAACAGCTCCGTTTAGAAGTACGTCTATTATCCTCCTCCTTGTATAAATCAGGTACCAGGCAAGAAACATATGGTGCATTGAAACTGGGTGTTTGGAAGAGTACTTTAAAGAAAGTATTACTGATCCATAGGGAGGCATTAATGCGACCTACAGAAGATAGTATGTTACTCTAGGGATAAAAAAGAACAAAAAGTCTTCAACTATCTAGGCAAATGAGATGGCTTTATAGCATAGACTACCCGACACAAACTAAGGCTGTCTGTTCCTAGAGAGAAGGAGCAAAAGCGAAACAAAGCCAAACAAGTATCAACTGCCAGGCAGAGTAACAGGAAAATAATTATCCAAAATCCAGTCATCTACCTTTCTTCTCTGTCTCCCATCTCCTGCTGGCTCTTCTGATTAGTCAAACTGAACAGAAAATTAGAGAGAAAATCACCACAGCGATGAAGTTTGGACAATCCACACCCCAGCGGTAAGCAGATCTAGTGGGGGAGAGATACTATGTATCCCTGCAAGCCTGTATTATGGAAAAGCTCACTGTGAAGATCATAACATCAAACAAAGTAGAAGCTCTGAGCAGAAGACAGTTTTGCAATAAAAATAAGCAGTATTCCCCATGCTGCACCAGTGAGTATTGCCATCAGATTTATTTTACATCCTCATTCTTTTCCTGTTTTGCACTTCCATCCAGTATTCCTTTAAATTTATGACTGAAGACAGCATACTCATTTGCAAGCTAATAGGACTGGTGATAGGCAATATGTGATTAGAACTGGAAAATGAAAGTGCAATAATAGTGTAGCAAAACCAGTTCAAAATTTCCCACTTTATTTGGAACAGACTAACTTCTAAGGCAAAAAATATACTTTGAATTTTAGTTTGCTAATCATTCAATGGGGAAAAAAAAACTCTCATGCTCTCTCGGCAATGGAAAAGTAACTAACCTTCTAGCATAAAAAATGTGTTCACTGTCTAACATTTTTACACTGAAGATGAAGAGGAGAACAAGGCATTTTATGGCATATAGTAGCCATATAAACTCTATGTGATCTATTATCATGTGATTTCCAGTTAGAGTTATTTTCAATCCATCAATGATTAAGAGCAGAAGAAAGAAAAATGATATTAAGATTTGGGAAGCTGGTGACAGAAAAAAATTTTTGTTATAACCTAGATTTGGGATACTGCACTCTCCTCATGTGTTCATAGCCCTAACAATTAGTGCATTTACTATATAGTTATCTTGTTTTACTACATCTTAATTTATTTTATTTTCATCTCACAGACATCTTTTTGTAAATAAAATTGATTTGGGTCAGACAAGTATGGACAATCTGCACTCAGCAAAACATTACAAGCTGATAAGCTGATGTTTGACACAGCAAAAAGAATTTGGCAAACCATGATGAGAATGTGCTAACAACTCGGATGACAAGTAAGGCAGAATGCTTTCCATGAAGGTGGGATGTAGAATATACCTAACAATGCTTACACAGAAAATGAAAGACATAGCTGGGACATTTAAAGTAATGTCCCATCTTCAATCTTTCTTTTATTTATAAGATAAATTTCCCTCCATTACTGTGTCTTTGTGGACAATACAACGTGGTCAGAGAGTAATTTTGCTGTGAGCATTGTTGCTCCTCTTTCAGATGCTATTCTATATTACATTCCATTCAGGAAAGAATATGTTCCTCTTCTATATCACTAAATGAATTTTTCATCTGAAGAATAAATACAGAAGTCATGGATTAGAATAAAGAAGCAGAAGTTTAGTCTATCATTTGTCTTGTGAATCCATTCCAACAACATCATGTCATAAATAACTGTTACATTTTATGAAACAATTGATAAAAGAATTATCCAAGGATAAAAATCTCAGATGTTATTCCATTTAAATAGTACTTCAAATACACAAATGCTCCAAAGCTTTTTTTTTTTTTTTTAATAGCAGTGTACATTCTTTGTTATTTGTGTGGGTGAATGTGTGTGTGTGTGTGTGTGTGTGAAGTGTACTACTCATAAGGAATTATGAACACTTCAGTTTTCTTTGGAGATGTTTAGATGCAAAAAAGCCATTCACCATTTTACCTTTTTCATTTCACTGGAGATTTTTATATTTTTATTGGTTATATAAGGATGCATCTTGACACAACAAAGTTTCTCTAAATTTTTTTCATGTATCAATAAGTTGGGTAGATAACTAAAGAGTAGAAAATATATTTTACTATATAAAGAGAATTTTAATATGTATATATATATATTTTTTTCTTTTTCTCACACACACACACACATACAGAGAGACAGGAGACTGAGCTAATTCATTTTTCACTAGTAAGAGGAAAATGAACTTATGTTTTATTCAAACCAAAACCAGCTATAGCGACATGATAGATGTAGCACCTGAGAAGCCATTTTTTCTAACAATATATTAAATTAAACGCTGCATCAGGAGGTCCCTGCAGAAAGCTTAGACACTGACATCTAGTGAAGTCGGGCTTCCCACGTGGCACACAGGAGAGTCGCCTGCCCATTCAGGGAGACACGGGAGCCACCAGAGATGTGTGTTTCATCCCTGGGTGGAGAAGACCTCCAGAGGTAGGAAATGGCAGTCCACTGCAGTATTCTCGCCTGGAAAATCTGGAAAATTCCATATACAGAGGAGACCGGTGGGCTACAGTCCATGGGGTCACAGACACTACTGAGCACACAGCAAGCACACACATCTAATAAAGCAAAAATAAATTATTAAAAAATTAAATGAGTTAAATAATTAGTGCAGCAACATATTAGAAGGGTATCTTATTAATGAGATAAACACAGTATTCTATTTGTTTCCAAATAAAAACTGAGATATGGATAACTGAATAGCAAGGGAAGTTAAAAGTTGTCGTAAAGTGTGAGCCTGTGTTGCATACGTCTTTTTCTGAAAATGAATTAGGCAATATTAACGTAGGTCATGAAAAGACCCAGAAAATGAAAGAATTGTGCTGACTTAAAACCCAACACTCCAGCAACAAATTCTACCATGAGACTATCACCTTTCAACAGTAAAACAAAGAATGAATTCAGGTACCGAGAATGACATACTTAGCCTTCAAGCAAGGTTTCCATGCCAATTCTAGTTTAATCCAAGTCATTGCAGCAGCTAAATGTCAAGGGCATGTGACAGCTATTCCAGGATTGATGTGCCATGAGTTGGCTGCCTCACTTCACCAGCTCTTTGCAGACAGGTGTTTAACTCATAAAAATCATATTTAAAATGCTGTGCCAAGATCACTTAGACGTAGTATACTCCCTTCTTACCAACCAAATAGTAACATGCATTTAAATTAAAGAAAACGTAATTGATTAAGGATTTGTACAGCCTGTATAAATGAAGGGAGAAAAAAAAAATAACCAAACTATCTGAACTATGCCCTGAACTATCTGAACTATTTTAAGTTTTATTAAAAATAAAATCAAGAATAACATTGCAATTCTGTTCAGGGGTTTCAGCTTATCTCACTTTTACAAACCTTTTCCCCCATTACTAACTCAGATTATCTAAACATGGGTGAACTCTGACTTCTGTGAAACATATTGTCTGACTGGATGTTGGATGTTACAGTTTAAGACTTTGCAAGAATATATGAAATGTATGTTACCGGTCCTAATGAGGAATAAGAGCAGAGAAATGTTAGATAATGGTCAAGAGATTTTCTTACCAAAATGAGATTTTCTAAAGTAGCAATTTCTACTGGATATCTAGAGCAGAATTTCCCTGTGATGTTGGCAGATTAGTATATGACAACAATGATTTCCAAAAGAAGATAATTTTATATGGCCTGTCTGAAACAGCACTTCATCAAATATGCTCCAAACATTTTCACTGATTATTTTCTGCATTACCAGTAAGGTCACATTTATTTGACCTATTTTTGAGTTAATATGACTAAACACTCTTTTTCTCATCTCTTGATAATAGTTGCATAAAAATTTATCTATCTTCAGTTTATACCATAATGCTATTTGCAGAAGAAACAGTTCACACAGTGTGAATTCTAATATTCTGCATATGAACTGGAACTTAAAAATTCAGAGGGAGAATCTGAAATGCAGTGATCTAGCCGAGCTTCTGGTAATTACCATTATATTCAGGAAAGAATTCAGAATGTAAAGTTAGGTCAAAGCTATTCTCTGCAACAGTAGCAATGAAATATAATAGAAAGTCGCAAGCCTACTACCTTCACATACATGCCAAAGTGTGGAATCCAATATATATTTGCCCTACAGAGACACTGTTCAAACGATGCATTCACCCGCTTGTACTCATCACTGCCGTGTGGACCTTCAAAACTTCTCCTGGACTGTATACCACTCCTGAAATTGTGCCTTCTCATCTATTGTTATCTCACCCCCTTAGACAACCTACAGTCATAGGTTAATGATCCAGTGGATGGATAGCCTAAAACCTGTACTTGAACCCTGGCTCTGCTGAGGTGCAATACGTCAGGTAAAATCCAGAAAGCTCAAAGGTTAAATTATTAACAGCATGCAAAATGTCCCAGTCACAGTTTCTTTTTGTTGTTGTTGTTGTTTTTGATTTAGACACAGAAGGTGAAAATCAAAAGTAGTTTTTGGAAAGGAAAACTTACACATATAAGCACACTATGAAACTAGAAAAAGAAAACCAATTTTCACCCAAACACTGTGCACTAAAGGAAGAAATCTCAAACGACCCAGGAAAAAGATGAAATTCAGTCCAGTAGTGACTGGTTTCTCTTCTGCAGTAAGTTAGCAAGGCAGTCACGTGACTTACACTCCACAGTGTTGGAGACAGCAAGAGCTAAAAGATTTTAATTAACGAATTTATATAAATTTGAATATTTTATTGAATATTAAAAAACAATTAGATATTAAATTAAAATTTAACATTATAATATGATTATACAATATATTTAGAAAGTATCAGGATGCTTAACAAGAGAACTGTGTTTGTCCCAACAGTTATGTGTATATTCAAATGTAATTTAAAAATTAGAATCAGAGGGTTTATTTTTGGAACATCATGAAAAAATAAACTAAGAAATATAGTGTTCTAGAAATTCCAGGTGAAGATTTAGCTTTCCTATTTGTGCTGAAACTTGTTTTACTTTAGTACTGGACAAATTAAAAAAGAAACAAACAAAAAATCACTTTGGATTAACTTTAGAAAAATTTGATTCCAATTTGTCTAAGAAGTCCTCTGCTGCATCGTGTTTCTCTATTCTCATTCAGAATTACACCAATTAGAAAATTCTGTTAGATATAGTGAAATTATATTCAATCTTATTTATTTTTAGCTATCTAAAGATACATGTTATTTATCTCAATTGCTTGTAAATGAGTACACTGATTTCAAGAAGCAAACTTCAGCATCTTCTTGTTTAAGAGAAAAAGCTGAGAATCTTAGACCACATGGATGCTGTTTATCCAACTAACTACAAATATTTATTAAAAACCTATTGTTTGCCAAATAATGTAAGAGTTCTTGACAAATGAAAATTAAAAGGACACTCCAGCAACAAACTGTTCAGAGGAGTGGAAATATAAACACAAGAAATAGTCATTATAATGTACTAAAATTCATAACAAGAAAAAAATTATGGGAGAAATTATATTGCTTCGTCTGAAGGTTTTTTCCAACAGGAATGCAACTAGTATTTTGGGTGGGATGATTTCCTTGTACTCTTTAGACACTGTTCCTTAAACACTGTAGAATTTAGGCTTCCAGTGGAACTCTGCAATCATTATGACATACATCATAGTAACTGATAAAGCCCCCATTCATATTTCCAAGCACCTCCCAGTAACAATGGAGAGAACCACTGTTACTACGTATGTCTATGGATGCTGTCAAACCTATCAATATCAATTCGATGAAAGGCAAGAACCTGGGAATCCATTTAGGTCTATCCAGATTTTCATGTGTTCATGTAAGGCTATACTGCTCATGAACATCTTACTTAAAAGGCAAATTATATTAAGATACCTGTAATTCACTGTAAAACATTTCAGCAGAGACAGCTGATATAATATATATTAATATGTTAATGATTTGCACTTAATTTGCATTAATCAAGAATTCATACAACAATATTTTTAGTTATCCTTCTTATCGGAAACTCAGTTATCTTTAGTTCCTATCAACACAAGAGGCTTTGCTGAATTACTAGAAGCCTAAACAAATGGATGGTCAGTCATGTAACTAATGGTGGTCAACACAGTGGACAGGCTGAAATATTTTAGAGACACTTCCCATCCTTGCAAATAGGAATGATTTCTATGGCAAACTGTGCTAATCAAGCCATGCCTCGTGCAGACACTGGAGAACTTTGAAACAGGCAAGATTCCGCTATTTTACTATAACTTCCCAACTATGCTGTAATGAAAGCATGCCTCAAAGCAAATTCTATCACACATACCAACATTTATTAAACAATCACTCCTCAGCAAGGAGACACAAACAGTTTATATTCTGCCAGCTATATTACTTTTCAGTCTCCTTTTTTTAATGTTCTCTGATCAACTGTTTTCATGAAAGATTCTCTAGAGTCAGATCAGACAGTATTCCAGAGGAAGAACTCCATTACATTGCATAGCAAGCATCAGGGAGCCAGAAATTCTTCTAAACAGATAGCGGCACAGGCACATTTAGGACTCAAGCTTCGGGTACCAGATGTTTCAGTATGCTTACAATCTGGTCCTCTGGGGTGGGGGAGTATCTGATGCACATATCTTGAATATCACTAATTATTCCAAGATGCCATGTTAACAGTTCCACACTCAACATGAGCAGCAATAGGCCACTAGAGTTGGACATGACTAAGCGACTGAATGACAACAAATTTGCAACAATCACAATTTCTAGCATTTTATTTTTATTTTAAAAGCAAAAAAATGTTGATATAGATAACAGAGGCTCTGGAAATTCCCTTATTAAAAAATAGTAGCTGATCACTCATGGAATATGGCTCAGGAAAACTGTATCTAGAGATGAAATTGAGACTAAATTATACACACACACACACACACACACACACACGTGTATGAATATTATACTTGCATATGTTGAATTATGTTAAACTAAATTATTGAGAACATAGAAACACTTTAGAATTAATCCTTGATATTCCTGTATCCAGTCATGCAGGTTAGTAATTTAGTTATCTAATGCAAAATAAAAGAACGCTAATTTTAGACTATGTTTATGTATGTCTTCAGTGAAACTTTCTTACAAATTGGAATCAAACATCTTAAAAAACAGAAAATTGAAAATTCATCAAAGTTGCTAAATAGCTTGAATGACTCTTTTGAATATCCTACCTAATAAATAAATGTGCAGTGGAATGTGGCCTTGGTCTTAATAACATGAAAGTAAGACTGTAGAGAAATAGCCTGCACTTACCTATCTTTAATTACTAGCATCAACTGTTATTTAACTAAAAGAACTCTGGATATGCAAAACAAATTCCTTTAATATTAGCTTTCCTATTTTGTTGGTGTAGACTTCCTCAGATTTCCATATAAAAAAAAATTTTCCTGTGTTCTTGGTCTCTACCTCCCTACTCCTTCTCCTAATCCTATAAACAAAACTGAATCTTACTACTGACAAAATACTCTCTAAATCCTGACCCTATTAAATGCTTTGTATTATTCATTTTACCTCCAAACTTTGAAAAATAATTTTCTATCAATTGATCTGTATTCTTTGCCATCCTGCAGTCCTTCCTAGATGTTTTAAATAAACAATTCTACTGAAATTTCTCCCCAGGTTATCCTAGTTATTAGCTTTGATGACCTCCTCTATGTCTTTATCTAAAAACTTCTCCTCGATTTCCCACACTGTTTACCACTGTAGTCTTGCAACGTTTGTCTTTTTCCTGGTCTTAAACCTTATATAATCTTGCTAACCTCTTCTACATTTCAGGCTAGTGCTTTTCAGTTTATTTTTAACTTTGGAATGTAAGAGCCCAAAACTTATCCTGCCTATTTATTTATTTATGTATTTTTATTGTGGTAACATTGGTTTACAACATCATGTAAGTTTCATGTGTATAACATTACATTTCTACTTCTATATACCTAATAGCATACTCAACACCAAAAATTTAATTCCCATTTCTCACCTGTTTTTCAATTTTATTTCCCAATTGTTCTTCCATTTTCCATCCCTGAAATCTTAGTATCCCCAAGTCTTTTAATCTTATAATAATTTTCTATATTTTATCTTATCTTACCAACAACAAATCGGGCTCAATTGGTAAAAATCCACCTGCAATACAGGAAACATGAGTTCGATCCCCAAGTTGGGAAGATCTCCTGGAGAAGGGAAAGGCTACTCACTCCAGTAGTCTGGCCTGGAGAATTCCATGGACTGTATAGTCCTTGGGGTCACACAGAGTTGGAATGATTGAGTGACTTTCATTTCACGTCATTTCACTGACACATCAACACAAATGGTTTTAACTCTCAACATCATGAACGCTTTTACATTATCTCCTACTTCTTTATTTCCAGACTGGCTATCTCCATTCTCAAGCCTTTAAAACTTAAACAAAACACACACACACACACACACACACACACAACCACCAGAGTATATAATTTCTTACCTATGTCTGTTTTAAATGTCCAGCTTGCCCAGCAGTTTCCAGGAATCCAATCACTAGTCTACAGGGGATAAGAAGCATCTCTGCAAATATAATACCATGGGTAACTGTGTCTAGAAGTCTATGACTGGACGTGATAACTGAATAAAACATTTGAGAACTGAGACAAGATTGCTAATGAAGATGCGCTTTAGTAGTAACTGATATTTCTTAAGTGCCTCCGGAGGTGGATATGTCCTGCTAACTACAAAATCCATTCTATGAAGTAGGCTGTAAAAGCTAAGGGAGTATCATAAGGAATCTTCCCTCTTCACTCCGTCCCAAGGCTACATTCAAGGTCTTCTCTAATTAAAAGCCGGAAAAAAATGTATTTAAAGGACATCTGCCTGGAAGGCTACCAAATTAGAATTTTCAGTGTTTTCAGATCTTGCTCTGCTCTTTCTTCTGCCACAAACCTTCTCCCCTTTAATTTTCTTTGTCAGAGAATGTCATTACCACTCATCACATCCACCAATATAGAAAATTGCCTTGCCTTCTGCTTTCATTTTCATCATTCCAGATATAATTGTTCACCAGTTTTGTTAATTTTACTTAAAAAATTCTAATTCCTCTGCATTTTAATGGGTAATTTCTTAATGTAGATACTCATTACTGTAATAAGTTTGAACAATAATAATCACAGTGAATAAGAGGGTATAATTCATTGCTCCTCCTTTATATACCATTCCCTGACCATGAAGACTTGTCATATTTTCAGAAATATTATCTTATTTTAAAAGTATGTGGAATACCTACAGTTAAAATGTGCCAATAATTAAAAAGCTATTTAACAAACTAAGTTCAAATTTCTTATTTGTTCTCTGTAGCTCCTAACTCTTTGTGTGCAAATCTCACTCTGATGTCATGTCTCAGCTTAAGTACTTCCTCCAAACTGACATTTTTCCCCATATTAGGAAACAATCTCTCTCTCTTCTAAATGACTTAGAATTTATTTTTATTTTTCTCATCATGCTTTTCAGTAACGTCTTATGCCATAACTATCTATGTGCACATCCTATGTATAATACGCCAGTCAAATACTTAAGTCAAATGGCGCGCATCTTCCATTTTATTTGTTGCCGTTCAGTCGCTCAGCTGAGTCTGACTCTTTGCCACCCTATGGACTGCAGCACGCTAGGCTCCCCTGTCCTTCACCATATCCCAGAATTTGCTCAAATTCATGTGTATTGAGTCGGTGTTGCTAATTTTCTTGATGTACTAATAATCTGATGACTTAATAAATCAATGTTTAATCATATATTTGGAACACACGTATATGGCTTAGAATTATTCCAGTGAGAGCAGATTGGCATTGCTCTGTGATACAGAGCATGTGTATAAGTAGAAACCTGTAGACAGAGACCATTCCGGAGGCTACTAAAATACTCTTGGAAAAAGGTCATGAGCAAATACATTAAAAGTATGACTCTCATCTCATCGTATTTTACTATTCAGCTGCTTAAAGAGAAATATCCTTATCATAAATTGCCTCATAAATTTAAAGAACTGAAATCATTAAGCGTGGAAAGTTGACTCTAGTAAATTACACAGGGCCTGGCTGTCATTCTAAGATGGGACGTTCTGAGGAAATGCCATGTTTTGTGAAGTTATATATCTTGGTAACTAAATGAGGACTACAGTGGAAAATCATCACTTTGTCTCAAGCTCTGGAACTCCATATAGCCTGGCTCATCTTTTCTTTTTTTTTTTTTTTTTTTTTTTGCATTTCACAGTAGGTAAGAAAACTGAAAGACTCGTTTGATGACTGTTGTATCACAGCCATTAAGAGGAAATAAGGCAAACTGTCCATCAAAGGAGTGAAAACAACAAAAAGAAATTGTTGACTTTCGAAACGTCCAAACCTGATAGCCTTAGCAGCGCAGCCATTTTCCAGCGGTCTCCCCTTCAAATTCATGTTATAATAAGTTAAAAGAGCCAAGCAGGTGGCCACTGGTCTGGAAAATAAATCACCCTGGAAGTTTCATAAGTGTGATGTTTCTTCCAGTTCAGTTCAGTTCAGTCACTCAGTCGTGTCCAACTCTTGTATTTATTATCTACCCACACTTTTCATATGGATAGTGTATGATCAAGCCACTCGAGATGGCTGTTCTCTTTCTCTCTATATACCCCAGTGCCTCTATCTATACCCTACTCAACTAACTAATCTTTTACATACTTGCTCCAGGGCCCAACTAATGATTGGTCTAACTTCAGCCACTATGATAGACTATGTCCCCCTTCTGGTTTCCCAAGAAAATGATGAGCTAACCTGACATCGATTCACATATAATCGGTTACCTTCCCTGCTCCCTGCCCCCAGGCGAAGGCTGCCACTGTGCCCTGCCCACCTTCTGCAGCATGGATTAGAGTATGGCTCCAAGACCTTACTTTAGACATGCAGGCTTCCTCAGCCGTTAAACCACTGATGGCCCTGCTGTTGACCCCTATACTTCACTTGGTCTGTGGGCCACCTGCGTGGTGCAGCCCAACTGATAGGATATGCATTAAATATTTCTGTTATAATACTGAAGGCAGCTGGCTCTACTGAACTAGATACAGCATACTCAGAATGTTACACAAGAGCATAGAAGCAAATAAAAGCTGCATGAGTGTTCAAATAAAACAGTAAACTGGAATTGGAAATTTGCATGGAAATACTTCCTTTCACGGGCTTCCCAGGTGACTCTGTGGGTAAAGAATTTGTCTACAATGCAGGAGATACAAGAGATGTAGTTTTGGTCCCTGGGTCAGGAAGGTCCCCCTGGAGGAGGGCATGGCAACCCACTCTAGTATTTGTGCCTGGGGAAATCCATGGACAGAGGAGCCAGGAGGGCTACAGTCCATAGGGTCAGAAAGCGTCAGACATGGCTGAGGCAACTGACCACATAAACACACTCCCTACCATATATAAGGTATCATGGATCCCGAGCCAATTTAAAGTCCCTCAAGTATCCATTTTTTAAATTACACTGCATTATATAGTAGCTAATACTGAGATATATCAATTTTCTATGCCCACTCTGTATTTCCACTGTTTCACTGGAACCAGGGAAAGTGCAGAACTATAACCAGAACAAAGTGGTATCTTTCTAATTCCTTCTATTAAAAAAAAAAAAAAAAAAAACACACAAAAACTCTTACCTTCTGGTTTCAAAGACAATGCCAGGCTTCCACTAAATGCTAAAACAGTGTTATACCATTACCATATATCTCATTTTAGGATCTTTCTTTTCCATCATCTTAATGTTCATGGTGGTTTCAACCACCACCTCCCAAGAGAGAGTTTACCCTTTGAACCATTCCCCCACTTTTCCTATCAAAATATAACTGCAAATGTTTTGCTTTCTTACCTACAGTAGCAATCTCTTAAATAGATGAGAAGCTGAATAAAGGCCTCTCAAAGGCATTAGGTTTCAATCCCTGCTACTGCTGCTGGTGCTAAGTCACTTCAGTCGTGTCTGACTTTGTGCGACTCCATAGATGGCAGCCCACCAGGCTCCTCCTCCGTCCATGGGATTTTCCAGGCAAGAGTACTGGAGTGGGTTGCCATTGACTTCAATACCTAGGATCTGTAAATATTTTAAAGAAAAATGTCATTGCAGATATGCTTCAATTAAAACTATGGACATAGAAAGTTATACTAGTTTACCTGAAGTGAAGTGAAGTCACTCAGTCGTGTCCGACTCTGTGTGACCCCATGGACTGTAGCCTATCAGGCTCCTCCATCCATGGGACTTTCCAGGCAAGAGTGCTGGAGTGGACTGCCATTTCCTTCTCCGGGGACTTTCCAGACCTTAAAGATCATAGCAAGTGTCCTTATAAGAGAGAAACAACAGAGATTCAACACTATATACAAATGAAGGCAAAGGCCCATACAGTCAAGGCTATGGTTTTTCCTGTGGTCATGTATGGATGTGAGAGTTGGACTATGAAGAAAGTTGAGCGCCGAAGAATTGATGTTTTTGAAATGTGGTGTTGGAGAAGACTCTTGACAGTCCCTTGGACTACAAGGAGATCCAATCACTCCACTCTAGAGGAGATCAGCCCTGAGTGTTCTTTGGAAGGACTGATGCTGAAGCTGAAACTCCAGTACTTTGGCACCTGATGGGAAGAACAGACTCATTGGAAAAGACCCTGATGCTGGGAAAGACTGAAGGCAGGAGGAGAAGGGGTCGACAAAGGAAGAGATGGTTGGATGGTAAGACAGACTGAGTTTGTACATGAATTTGAGCAATTTGGAAGTTGGGGATGGACAGGGAAGCCTGGCATGTTGTAGTTCATGATGTCTCAAAGAGTCAGACATGACTGAGAAACCAAACTGAACTGAACAAATGAAGGCAGAATTTAGAATGACTCAGTTCAGAGAAAGGAAGAGTAGGAGTAATCAAAGCTGCAAGAGGCAAGGAATGGAATCTATTAGAGAGCCTCAAATGGATGCAACCCTTTCTACACCTTAATTTCAAACCTCTGAGCTCCAGATATGGAAAATAATAAATTCTTTATACATCACCAGGTTGGGATAATTTGTTACAACAGCCCCAGGAAATGAATATAATAATTTAATTAATAAATCCCAGCTAATGGGGTCAGGATATCTTGCCCCTGAAAGAAATGTATCAAAATGACATACTTCTAGAGAAAAATCTCGAACTTAATGGAATATATTTCATATTTTGGGAGTTTAGCTATGTTACTCACAAGTGTAAGAGTGTTTCTGAGTAGGAAGACCTTTTCAGTGTGAAGTCAGTAGGTATCACCTAAATTTCTTCATACAATCAAGTTTGGAAATAGTCAATCTTATAACAGTATCTTAGAGTATCTCTAACACTTTAGACAGTTTATCCTTTTTCCCCTATTATTTTTTCTTTAAAACTCAAAATAGTGAAAGCACTAAGTTAACAGGCAACTATTGGAGTAAAGATCCTGGACAGTTTAAGACACAAGACTGCTCCAGCAGCATTTGAACATTATGCACCAGCTAAATCCTAGCGGATATTAACTCAGAACACAGGCTGCATTCTCCAATTAGATGAGTGATCTATCTTGCAGAATGAAGTCAAGTGTATCAGAACTACCTGGATATCACAAGAGCCAAGGTTCACTTTAAACGATGAGATCTAAGAAAGATAAAATGAGAAGACAGAAAGCATACTTTGAGAGTATTTTCTTAGAGAAAGCATAATTTGTGAAGGAGTAAGACAATTTCTGTGTGTATATTTTGCAAATAATAGAGAAACCTGTTTTAAACTCTTCTTTCTTTCCCTTCTATTCATTCTTCTAACTTCTATGCCTTGAATATGTAGCCTTTTATTCATAAATTTGTGGACCTGTGTACTCTCTGAGCAGCTTTATTTCTTTTACCTCTTCATTTTCATGAAGACAGTAGACCAGAAAGGCAGCAGTCATGTATGTGTGCTGCTACCAGATCAATAATTTAGTAAGAAGAAAATTAGAAATGTTATGTCATAATTTTGGTTGCTATTTTATTAACCCTTTTTGAAGTATAGTGTTTACTCAGAAAGGAGGATCAAAATAAGAATATAGCCCATTTATGACCACAAAGCACAGCAATCTGCAGCTGCCATCTGAGTCGATGGGAATTTGGTGCCATAATACAGGTTATATCACAAACTTTCTTGTGCATGTATTTTGAAATACTGCTTGAGATTTTGCTGGTTGTATGTATACCTTGATAACTTGGGATGGAATTGGTGGGTCATAGAGTACACATATCACTTTTAATAGATAATAACAAATGACTATGCCAATGTGTTTTTAAAATGTATACTCCCACACTGTCTTATTTTTTTTTAATTTTACCTATAAAGGCAAGCACTATTTGCTTATAATGTGCATTTTCATCTGATGGAGAAGTTGAGAATTATCATACATTTAATAGCCATTTGGGTATCTCTTTTATGATGACTCTGTTCAATATGCCAGGCCATAACTCTCTTGGGTTACTTACGTTTTCCTAATGAGGGAATTGTTTATATAATCTTTGTATTAAATCTCTTGGTGGCATGTATTGAAAATAATCAATCGTTGGTTAGCTATTCCCTTTTTACCATTGTCTTTAGATAAATGTAATTCTCATATTCAGTGTGGCATAATAAGATTTTCCTTTATACTCAGTATTTCTGTGTCACACTTAAGAAAACATTGCTTACCTAAAAATCATGAAGACACTCAGATTATTTTCTAGAAACATTCTTGCCTTCTACACTACCCTTTGCTTGGTTTTCATTTTTATATTATGTGATAGCACACTGTAATTGCATTCTGCATGGCCATTAGCTGGGGAATGGCGTAAGGAAGGCAACGTTTCTTTGTCTTAGTTGCCAGTCTGTTCAGTTTGGTTCAGTCGCTCAGTCGTGTCTGACTCTTGACCCCATGGACCACAGCATGCCAAGACTTCAGACTATGCTACAAAGTTGCAATAATCAAAATAATATGGTGCTGGCATAAAAAATAGAAATATAGATCAATGGAACAGGGCAGAAAGCCCAGTAATAAATCTACATATCGTTAATGCATCTACAACAAGGGAAACAAGATTACACAATAGAGAAAAGGCAGGTTTTTCAAAAAATAAACTGGGAACCCTGGACAGCTGCATAAAAAAAAAAAAAAAAAAGAAATTAGAACACTCTCTAACACCATACACAAAAGTAAACTCAAAATGCATTAAAAATCTAAAAGTAAGACTGGAAACTATAAAACACTTAACAGAAAAGATAGGCAGAACACTCTAACATAAATCCCAACAGTATCTTTTTGGATCCAACTTCTAGAGTAATAGAAATAAAAACAAAAATAAAGAAATGGGACCTATTTAAACTCAAAACCTTTTTCATAGCACAGGAATCCACAAACAAAATGAAAAGACAACCCACAGATTGGGAGAAAATGTTTGCAAACAATGCAACCAACAAGGGATTAATCCCCCAAATTTACAAACAGCTCATTTGGCTCAAATTTAAAAAATAATAATAATAAACACCCTGATCAACAAATGGGCAAAATATCTAATAGACATTTCTCCGAAGATGACATACAGATGGCCAAGGGGCAAATGAAAAGATGCTTAACGTTGCTAATTATCAGAGAAGTGCAAATCAAAAGTACAGCGAGCTATCACTTCACACAGTCAAAATGGTTATTAAAAAGTCTACAGACAGAAAATCCTGGAGAGGGTGTGGAGAAAACGGAACCCTCCTAGACCCGGTCAGAATGTAAATTGGTACAGCCACTATGGAGAACAGCATAAAGATTTTTAAGAAAGTAAAACTTGAGCTACCATATGATCCAGCAACACCATTTCTAAGCATGTATCCAGAGAAAAAGAATTTGAAAGGACACATGTGCCCCAATGTTCTTTGCAGCACTATTTGCAATAGTCAGGACATGAAAGCCACCTAAATATCCATCGACAGAGAAATAGGTAAAGAAGACGTGATGTGTATATAGAATGGAATATTACCCGAGCCATTAACTAGAATGAAATAATGCCATTTGCTGCAGCCTGGATGGACCTGTAGATTTTCATACTAAGTGAAGCAAGCCAGACAGCTATATGATCTCACTTATATGAGGGATTTAAAAAAACGATGCAAATGAACTTGTTTACAAAACAGAAACAGACCACACACTTTGAAAACTGATTTATGGTTACCAGGGAGGAAGGGTGGGAGGAGACAGACTGAGTCTGGGATTGGCACATACGCATCGCCAGCTGGTGCAGCGGTGGAGAGTCCGCCTGCCAACGCAGGAGACGCAGGAGACGCAGGTTGGATCGCTGGGTGGGGAAGATCCTCTGGAGGAGGAAATGGCAACCCCTCCAGTATTCTTGCCTTGGAAATTCCGTGACAGAGGAGCCTGGTGGGCTACAGTCCATGGGGTGCAAAGAGTTAGACACGACTGAGTGACTTCACTTCCACCTTTCACCTTTAGTTTCATTACTTCAGTTTTTTTTTTTTTTTTTTTTTTTTTTAATAAACTTAGTAGACTTCGTTTGGTAAGTGGTCTTTAAAAGATTTTTAGGACTTTCCTGGTGATGCAGGGGCCATGGGTTTGACCCCTGGTCCAGGAAGACGCCACATGCCCTAGAGCAACTGAACCCGCGCACCGCAGCCTGCGCGCCAGCTCCCAGCAGCTGCGACCCTGCAGCCCTAGGGCCTGCGCGCCGCAAGAGGAGAAGCGCCCACGCCGCCAGCTCCCAGCAGCTGCGACCCTGCAGCCCTAGGGCCTGCGCGCCGCAAGAGGAGAAGCGCCCACGCCGCCAGCTCCCAGCAGCTCCGACCCTGCAGCCCTAGGGCCTGCGCGCCGCAAGAGGAGAAGCGCCCACGCCGCCAGCTCCCAGCAGCTCCGACCCTGCAGCCCTAGGGCCTGCGCGCCGCAAGAGGAGAAGCGCCCACGCCGCCAGCTCCCAGCAGCTGCGACCCTGCAGCCCTAGGGCCTGCGCGCCGCAAGAGGAGAAGCGCCCACGCCGCCAGCTCCCAGCAGCTCCGACCCTGCAGCCCTAGGGCCTGCGCGCCGCAAGAGGAGAAGCGCCCACGCCGCCAGCTCCCAGCAGCTGCGACCCTGCAGCCCTAGGGCCTGCGCGCCGCAAGAGGAGAAGCGCCCACGCCGCCAGCTCCCAGCAGCTCCGACCCTGCAGCCCTAGGGCCTGCGCGCCGCAAGAGGAGAAGCGCCCACGCCGCCAGCTCCCAGCAGCTCCGACCCTGCAGCCCTAGGGCCTGCGCGCCGCAAGAGGAGAAGCGCCCACGCCGCCAGCCTCCCAGCAGCTGCGACCCTGCAGCCCTAGGGCCTGCGCGCCGCAAGAGGAGAAGCGCCCACGCCGCCAGCTCCCAGCAGCTCCGACCCTGCAGCCCTAGGGCCTGCGCGCCGCAAGAGGAGAAGCGCCCACGCCGCCAGCTCCCAGCAGCTCCGACCCTGCAGCCCTAGGGCCTGCGCGCCGCAAGAGGAGAAGCGCCCACGCCGCCAGCTCCCAGCAGCTGCGACCCTGCAGCCCTAGGGCCTGCGCGCCGCAAGAGGAGAAGCGCCCACGCCGCCTGCAGGAGGGGCTTCCGCTCTCCGGCTCGCCACTGGAAAGCCTGTGCAGGCAAGGACGACCCAACACAGCCAGAGAGAAATTTCAGAAGTTCATTATTGCAGATCTTTTATCTTTAAGTTGTAATGCATGCTAGTCCTTGAGCGTGCTTTCTGACTTCTGCCACCATTATCATTATGTAATTTTGCTCTCATTGTCCCTCTTCATGATGCCTACTTCTTAATACTTCCCATAAGGGGCATTTTAGTTACTGCTTCTTCCTTGAAAAATTGACAGCTGTTTCCTTCTACAAAGTAATGAGCAATTAGTAATTTTTATTGTTCCTTAGTGTATTGCTTTATAGTAACATACCACATTTATTTATATACACTTTTTTCCTCTAAAACAACTTACACATTCCTCTAGAGATGTAATTTAATTGTATATGTATCTAACTTCGATAAATTGTATGATTTATACAGAACTTATATTCAATAGGTTAAGTTTACTTGAAGGATTTAAAGTGAGTTATCACATTAGTGTTCCCTGGGACTATAATTCAGAACTTCCCTGTGCCAGAGTCCCTCCCTTTATATGTGACCTGCTTTGAAAAATTATTATGAAATTTCTGTAAGTTCAATGTGGGTAACTTTAAAGACAATTAGTAAAACTGACAAAAGTTACAAAATAAACACATCATAAAATGTATTTTCTGGCTTCATTATTTAGAACAAATATTATTTTTCCTTTTATCTATTTTCAGAGGAGACAGTGAGTGCTTGATTATTCAAGAACTGATTATACAGTTTGTAAATTATCCAGGCCATTGACTTCTCCTCCTTTCTACTGAGTGACTTTTGTCCATTTTCCCTTCATTAGCATTGGGAAATTCAGAGGAACTAAAAATGTGCAATTCAAGCCATTCAATTTTTCTTCTTACAGTGGAATAAAGGACAAATGTCAATTATTTATCAAAATAATGCTGGAAATTTTTAATGTTCTATGCTTGCCATTAATACAGTTAATTGACAACTGGCTCTATATTTGGTATTTGAAAATAAATAGGCATTCTTTATTGCCCCTTCAGCAAAATATTGTTCATTATGATGACTGGCCTGGTGGCTCAGACAGGAAAGTGTCTGCCTGCAATGCGGAAGACCCGGGTTCAGTCCCTGGGATGGGAAGATCCCCTGGAGAAGGAAATGGCAACCCACTCCAGTACCCTTGCCTGGAAAATTCCATGGACAGAGGACCCTGGTTGGCTGCAGTTCATGGAATTGCAGAGTCAGACACGACTGAGTGACTTGACTTTGCTTTACTTCATGATGAGTGAAGCGGCTAGTTTTCAAGACTAATCAACATGCATGTGCCACACGCTCTATAAATTACTCCCTGACATTCTTAGCTACACCTCCCTGATATTCCTAACTAGAAACTGTACACAAGAAAATCGTGTCCAACCATATTACTCCTCCCCAGTTACAGGGTTTTACCTTAACAGGTGAAGAGGCTGTCTTCCCAGGCACATCTCCTAGTAAAATAAATATCACTTAAGGCATCTCATGTATATGCAAGTTTCATTAAATATATAATGTGAGTTACATCCTGAATATCCCAAGAATATGAAGTGAGCACTGTAGAGAATGAGAAAGTTAATTAGGGCCGATTCAAATGGCCCCTTAGGTAAGTATTTTAATGTTCAGCCTGTAATATTTTCAATAATATTAATACCTAATGCCAATACACAATTCACTAGATAAAAAAATGAAAGAAAAGAGAAAAAGTGAAGCTAAAGGGTCTGACATCTAGTGTACAGAAAGACAACTTCAAAGCTCTGTTAGTGGTACTAAATCAACTGTGTAAAAAAAAAATTGATTGATAGACATTCTACCCACTATCTCTAGGACCCTTCTTATTTTAATAAAAGTAGTTAACCCACAAAAAGTGGATATTCTAACCAATGTTAATATCAGACATAGGGATTTTACTGAAATGAAGGTGACTAATCAATATGCAAATACAGGAGTAAGTATGAAGAAATGAGCCATTTTCCAAAGTATAAATACAAAAAAAAAATGCAGAAAGAGCCTATCAACAAATACATTTAAAATCTTTGTTGTATACCTGTAATGTATTATGTAAAAAAGTATTCATACTGGTAATTTCAGTTAAGCATAATGGTGTGATTGTAATTTTTAAAACTTCAGTGTTTTATCCAACTAAACCAGGCATGGATTGGGCTATCTCCTAAAAGGTAATTTACCTCCTATTCCTTTCTAATAATCCTAACATTCTAAGTTTTCATCTCTGAGAAATAACATGAAGGGAATAGATTTAAATTGGAGGATACTCTAATCTTTGCTGTTTAAACAGTGTAATTTCTCACCATAAAAGCCATTTTTTCCAGCCTCAGAGAGAGGAAATAATGCCTCTACCATTTTCTACCTGTGACTTGAAAATAGCAGTTCTAGTTAGGAAGAAGTCACTTAGCATCAGGGAACTTGTATACCACTATCTATGCAGTGTTGTTACATAGTCTGATTATTTCTGTGTTTTGAGTATGATTTTCCTAATGCTATGAATAAAATTTTGTCAAAAATTAAAAAAAATAAAAAAATAAAAAAAATAATTTAAACTGTTTATGAGCACTATGGTATAAGTTAGAGCAAAGACAGAGAGCAAAAACAACAACACTAAGATTTAACCAGAAATAAACCTGGGGTAAAATTTAGAACATTCAGCACAGAATCTGACTGTGGCATTTGCTTGAATGTCTGCTAACACTGTGACGTTATTATTGGTACCGACACCCGCCTCTGGCAGGAGTGTCTGTCAAGGCTTGTCCTTTTTGCCAGACAGGAGGCACTTGACCCACTCTGGTGAATCAGTTCAGTTCAGTTCAGTCACTCATTTGTGTCCGACTCTTTGTGACTCCATGAACCACAGTACGCCAGGGCTCTCTGTCCATCACCAACTCTCAGAGTCCACCCAAACCCATGCCCATCGAGTCGATGATGCCATCCAACCATCTCATGCTCTGTCATCCCCTTCTCCTCCTGCCTTCAGTCTTTCTCAGCATCACGGTCTTTTCCAATGAGTCAGCTCTCCACATCAGGTGGCCAAAGTATTGGAGTGTCAGCTTCAGTATCAGTCCTTCCAATGAACAGCCAGGACTGATCTCCTTTAGGATGGACTGGTTGGACTTCCTTGCAGTCCAAGGGACTCTCAAGAATCTTCTCCAACACCACAGTTCAAAAGCATCAGTTCTTCGGCGCTCAGGTTTCTTCTGTATTGAGTGGCATGATTTCTTTATTTTGGGTATTAACCCCTTTGCACATATATTAGTATAACTGGCACATATTCCACCCATTCCTTAGGGTGCCTTTTAGTTTTGTTGATTGTTTCTTCTGCTGTGCAGTTTTTTAGACTGATGTAGTCCCACTAACTAATTTTTGCTTTTGTTGCTTTTGCTTTTGGTGTCATATGCAAAAAAATCATTGCCAAGAACAACATTAAGGAACTTTTCCCCTGTGTTTTCATCCAGGGCTCTACAGTTTCAGGTCTTGTGTTTAAGTCTTTAATCCATTTTAAGTTGACTTTTGTGAGGTCCAGATTCATTCTTCTGCTTATAGTTACCTAGCTTTCTCAACGTCATTTACTGAAGAAATTATCTTTTCTCCACTGAGTTTTCTTAGGGCTCTTGTGAAAATATTAGTTGACTGTATATTTGTGAAAATTTATTTCTGGGCTCTCTTTTCCATTCTGTTGGTCTACTTCTTTGTCTTTGTGGAAGTATCAGTATATACCTGGTAGCAGAGCTTGAAATCAGGAAGTGTAAAGTCTCTAGATTTATTCTTTCTCAATATTGCTTCAGGTATTTGGGGTCTTTTTGGCTCCATATGAACTTTAGGGTTACATTTTTTTTTCTATTTCTGTGAAAAGTGCCATTGGAATTTTGGTATAGATTGCATTGAATGTATAGATGGATTTGGGTAACAACATTTCAACAATAATAATTTTGCTCCTAATCTTAGAGGAAGACATTTCAATATTTCACCTTTTTGAGTATGATGTTAGTTGTAGGCTTGCTATATTGACCTTTTTTCTGTTGAGATATCTTCCTTTGATACCCAATTTTTCAGTGTTTTTATAATGAATAAATGGTATGCTTTATCAAATGCTTTTTCTGAATCTATTGTGATTATCATATTTTAATACTTTATTCTGTTAATATGGTATATCATTTTCATTGATTTGCACATGATGAGCCATTTTGCAGCCATTTATGGGACAAGTTCTTGATTATGATATAAGCCGTTTGTAGCAAGCTACTGGATTTGGTTTGTTATACATTTTTGAGAACTTTTACACATAATTTCATTAAGAATATTGGTCTGCAGTTTTCTTTTTGTGTAGTGTTCATACCCGGCTTTTGTGCCAAGGTAATGTTTGCCTTGCAAAATCTATTATTTTGCAACTGTTCCTTCCCTTCAAGTTCTTAGGAAGAATGTGAGGACTGGCATTAATTCTTCAAAAAAAAAAAAAAAAAAAGTTTGGTAGAATTCACCAGTGAAGTCAGGAGGACGAGAGGAGAGCATAAAGGAACAGAATACTTCTTCAGGAGTAATTCACTTGGTGTATGTGTGCTCGGTCATGTCCGACTCTTTGTGACCCCATGGACTGTAGCCCATCGGGCTCCTCTGTCCACAGGATTTTCCAGACAAGAATACTGGAGTGTGTTGCAATTTTCTCCTCCAGGGGGTCTCCCCGAGCTGGGGATCAAACCTGCGTCTCTTGTGTCTCCTGTGTTGGCAGAAGGATTCTTTACCACTGTGCCTCCTGGGAAGCCCACAGTTCAGTTATATTCTCTTATCTGTTATGGCCTCTTCACACTTAAAAAAGCAGTCATATTTACTTCAAAATAGTCATGAATCCCACCCACTGGTTTAGTTTTTTCTCTCTCTCTTTCTTCAGTTACTTGCCATTGCCTGTGGCAATACCCAATGTCCAAAGCCTCAGTTCAGTTGCTCATTTGTGTCTGAGTCTTTGCTACCCCATGAATCGCAGCACGCCAGGCCTCCTGTCCATCACCATCTCCCGGAGTTCACTCAGACTCACATCTATCCAGTCGGTGATGCCAGCCAGCCATCTCATCCTCTGTCGTCCCCTTCTCCTCCTGCCCCCAATCCTTCCCAGCATCAGAGTCTTTTCCACTGAGTCAACTCTTCGCATGAGGTGGCCAAAATACTGAGGTTTCAGCTTTAGCGTCATTCCTTCCAAAGAACACCCAGGGCTGATCTCCTTCAGAATGGACTGGTTGGATCTCCTTGCCGTCCAAGGGACTCTCAAGAGTCTTCTCCAACACCACAGTTCAAAAGCATCAATTCTTCAGTGCTCATCCTTCTTCACAGTCCAACTTTCACATCCGTACATGACCACAGGAAAAATCATAGCCTTGACTAGACGAACCTTTGTTGGCAAAGTAATGTCTCTGCTTTTGAATATGCTATCTAGGTTGGTCATAACTTTTCTTCCAAGGAGTAAGCATCTTTTAATTTCATGGCTGCAGTCACCATCTGCAATGATTTTGGAGCCCAAAAATTAAAGTCTGACACTGTTTCCACTGTTTCCTCATCTATTTCCCATGAAGTGATGGGACCAGATGCCATGATCTTCGTTTTCTGAATGTTGAGCTTTAAGCCAACTTTTTCACTCTCCTCTTTCACTTTCATCAAGAGGCTTTTTAGTTCCTCTTCACTTTCTGCCGTAAGGGTAGTGTCATCTGCATATCTGAGCTTATTGCTATTTCTCCCGGCAATCTTGACTTGACATTATTTCAGGTCATTTTTGTCTTCTTTTTCTCTAGTTACAGGATCTTAACTCCTCTACACACATCCCTTTAGTGGTTCAAGTCCATTGTTTCATTTTTAGCTTTATATCCCTGAGTTTTACTCACACTCTCTAACAAGTCAAAAATTAAAATAAAATTAAAATTCTTCTTTGTAAAAGCTAATTGTAAATAAGAAAAGCAAAGGAAAGCTTACTGAAAATATTGCACCATATATAAGTAGATGAAGAGACCCTAATATTTTAAGTAAGACGTGTTCTGTTCCTTTTCCCTCTCCCCTGGTCCTCCTTCCTTCATTCCCTTCTCCACTTCCTCATCCCCCGACTTCTTCCGTCTTCCCCTCCCTCCTCCTGCTCCTCCCTTCAACCCTTCCTCCCTCCCCAAGGGGTTCAGCATGGTGTAACATGTATTCCCTTAGTTCTGAGAATGGATATGTCTGTGCTAAGTCACTCAGTCGTGTCTGATTCTTTGCTATACTATGGACTGTAGCCCGCCAGGGCTCCTCTATCCATGGGGATTCTCCAGGCAAGAACACTGGAGTGGGCTGCCCTGCCCTCCTCCAGGGGGTCTTCCTGACCCAGGGACAGAACTTCTTCTCTTAAGTCTCCCGGATTGGCATCTTTACCACTAGCACCATGTGGAAAGCCCGATTCTGAGAATAGGTACTGTATATTAAGATTTTATGGATATATTATCTATGTATCTTTTACCTGAACTCTTATGAAATTCAAGAAAAGAAGAACTGAAAAAACCCTGTTTTCTTATGAGGTGAATCAATACCCTTGGACAGTTTTCTCTTAATTCATTGCTCCTATTACACACTTGGCTGCTGATACACGAATATTCTCTTCATTCTATTCCAATACTCATTCTTATTCTCTAATTGTCCCTAATGTAAATTTTGGCGCAAGCCACCTTACTAGAAACTTTAACAACTTATATATTTATAGAAGTTCATTCTTCTAATGCCGTTTCTATAAAGAAAAACTCATTTAAAGACAAAATAGCTAATTTGATTCTGACCCGATTTTAGATGTTGCTCACAGGAGGTGAACGCTTTGGTATTGTTCCAAAGTAAATGTATTATGTCGCTCCCTGAAAATTTACATTTCCCAGCTTTTACACATTTCAATTCATGTCATTTAGAATTGCTGTATATATTTCATTAGGGATGCTAATTGACTTCAGCATATTATTTATAGAAAACACCTTTAGCCTACAAATTTCCATTGTAATTACTTATTAAGATGTTACTTGCATTGTTAATCTTAGCTGATACAAATTAAACAAAATACCTAATTTATTTTCCTTAAATCTTTTCTTAGGTGCACTTAATTCTTAATTCCTAAATGAGTATTTTTATTCTTCCACAACAGAGATTACTTCCTAGAATATTATATATAAGGAGTACTCTTTTTCTGTTTTTGTAAATATTAGGTAAATAACATTTTTGCCACTATTATCTAACAATTGTTCAGAGTATAATTGATTTTACTGTCCAAAATGTGCATTTATACCGACTGACAGAAATGACTCAGGGTCAAAAGAATGATGTACTCTTTCGACAATCAGAAGGATTAGGCTCTAATCATAAAAACATTTATATGTAAGTTGTCTGATTCATGATGTGACTAAAGAACTTATTTAGTTCTCAGTTTTTAGGCCAATAAAAATGTGAGAGGTAAAGAATAAGATGATATTCATTAGGAGGAGCAACATTGATAATCCTAAGAATCCATAGACATTGGAATCAAGTTTGCATACAGCTCTGCTACTTAATGGTTATGTGACTGATAAATTCATTTTGTGATCTGGGCTTAATGTTTTATAAAACAGGAATAGTGCCTTGCATGTCTTAAAGGGATGTGTTGAATGCTAAGTGAAAAATATCCATAAAGAACCTAGCACAATGTCTGGCATACTGTAAATTTATAGTAATAACTATATTATTTTTGTTCTATATCCTTTCACCTATAAAATAAATGTGGAAAAATACAGCTATATATCACTGACTACTTGTGTCTATAGCCCTTTAAAAATCCATTTTTTAATGGTTAATTGTTATATAATCCAAATTGTGAATACATCTTCAAGAGCTGTTTAACATAAATTCTAAGTTGGCAAAACTAGATTATGATCTAGTATCCTGCTTTTCAAGTCCCGTATCACCAAACTAATAAACAATTGCTTTAGCTGATTATTTGAAATGTTCTTCTTTATACCGATGTGATTTTATTATCCTGACTTAGGGGTAGAGTTAAGCAGTTGATAAAACTTGTTGAGTATAAGAACAGTTTAGAGATGCTCTCCAACATTTAAAACAAAACAAACCAACAAAAAATCTAGCTATATCCTACCGGGAAATTCATTCAAACACAGAATTCAAGAGGACATTTAAAGCACAGATTTCAGTGGGGATTTTAGGTTGTACCAGTCTTAAAAATCAAATATATCTCAGCTAAGTATTAAATTTCTTTAAACATGGGTTGACTGCCTGTCAATACTCATCTCATGAAACCAACTAGTCTCTTTTATATTAGACAATGCAATTCATGGGGATTTCAGCTTTCCAAGTTCATAAGCTCTTATGAAGTCAGTATTGGAAGAAATGTTAACTCTGGGTGATCTTAGGGTCACCTGTCTAAAAGGAAAAAAAAGACTTGTCATGGAGGAAAGATAGAAACTGGATTCCTAAACTTGCACAACAGATATCAAGTGGGCCTTTAGTGCACATATAAACTGCTTAATCAGCAGCATGCTGACTAATATCGGCACACAGGTGCCGTTAACTGAATGTAGTCTCACGATCCTGAGCTGTTTGCTTACAACATTTAGCTCATAGATAGAGCCACAAACACGTGAACTATTTCCTTTTCCTTTTTCACTAAGCTTTTTCCCTTTCTCTGTATATAAGATCTTCAGAAGCAATATAAGCCTCAAAATTAAACAACAGATAAACACATACCATTTAAATTTTTAAGTATCCCATATAGGCTGTTTCTGTTAGGCACTGCTATAGACTGAAAACGTGCATCAGTCTAAAATTCATATGTTGAAAATGAATCCCCAGTGTGATAGTATTTGGAGTTGGGAACTTTGGGAGGTCAATAGGTCATGAGATGAGACCCTCACATGAATGGTGTTAGTGCTCTTATAAAAAGGACCCTTGAGCTCGGCTCCTTCTCCTCTTCCACCACGTGAGAACAGAGCAAAAAGAAGGCCATCGTGACCCGAGAAGCAAACCCTCATAAGACAGCCTCTGAATTTGCCAGCATCTTCATTGTGAACTTCTCAGCCCCAGAATTATAAGAGATAAGTTTGTAAGCTACCCAGTTGGTGATATTCTGTTAGAGCAGCCTGTAAGGACTAAGACAAACAGCTTTTGCTTAATCTCCTTATTACAACAGCATCACTATATTCATTTTTACTGAAATTACTGAGGCAGGGATTATTAACTAGTTCAGGCTGAAGTTCAAGGAAGTCACTTCTTTCTTATCCTTGATCCTGTGATTTTTTTATAACATATGATAGTAATTTAAGAATCCTTCAAAAAGCTCTTATGAATGTCAATGAGATAGCTTCAAATGCATATTAATATAGAAAATTAATTTTCTCCAAGATTTTTTGCATATATATGATTAATTCTACATTTTACAGTTATTACAGAGAGATTCTTTATAAGATTATTGTGCATACCTTTACTACATTTAAATGCATATGTATATGGGTATTTCAAACATACTTTGATCTGAGAAATATTGCATTCTTATATATAGAGCTTACTTTATCAGATTCAGTTCCTAATAATGAAGACTGAATTGTTTACTAACCAACTTCTTTTTTCCCTTCTAAGGACTTTGTTTCCCAGACTGCTGTTTTCTCTGTCCTCTATTTTCTGGATGCTCACCATTCATAGTGATTTCTCCACAGTTTTCCTAAATTCCAAGGAATTAAATATTCCCCTTGGCTATTGTTTACTTTCTGACACTTTACACTACACTCCTCAGACCATTCCCCTAACTTAGACTGCTTGTGATAGCAGCTGCTAACCAAACACAATGAAATCAACCTGGAATCAAAATGTGCCCTCCTATGTGTCTTCTGCCATTTTATGCCAGCTTCTAAAGTAACGGAGAGAATCAAAAGGGCTTGTTACTTGCTATTTCAAAAGCAATTATTTTCCACATAATCAAACAATTTTGAAAACAGCTTGAATTGCATGCTTGTTCTGAATTTGAAGATTACTGCTTTTCCTCAGTCCATCTCTGTATAAGTCTCAAGTCTGTAAATATGCAATATCTCCCTGGAAGACAATCTCCTACCATATCCAGATAAGAGAGATTTTCTAAAAGTTCCTGCATTTGCTCCCTATGGGTCTATGAAAGAACCAGAGCACTGGAGTGACTTCTATGAGGAAGAAAGCTTTTTCACCATCTAGATACGTGTGTTGGTAATACATTTATAGAACCTTTCTTATGAAGTCTTTCTTATTTTGGGTATAAAAGGTCTTTCTGCTTCCTACCATGGGTAGGAAGAGAAATTGAAGAACAGATCCTTTTTAATCTATTAGAGAAATTTTTCTGGAAATTAACTACATACTTAGGGAGACTGTACTATTTCAAGAGTCCTTGTGGATAACAAATCTTAACATCACCTTTTCTTTGGAAGTTATTCTGGCTGATGAAGAAAAGTATATGATAATGTAATTTATCATTTAGCATTTGAACTAAATTTTTAATATAGTTTAGGAAGATAATGCTTAAAATCCCATGGCTTTTGCCATAGACTTCAGTTATACAATCTGACATCAGGTATGAGGGAGCAGAGACATATTAAAATAAAGAACCACCACCAAGATGATTGGTAGAGAAATAGGCAGACTGACTATCAGTGATAACTCTCCTGCCTCCCTGCCCCAGTGGTCTCATGCAGGTCAAGTTAAATCAAGTGATGGGTCCTCTAAGGATGGAGGGGATAGCCTAAAATGGCTGAACTGTTGAGGGACTATCCTTTTTATTTTGCCTTTATTTTGTGTGACAAACAGATACCCCTGTTTTATTGTCTTGTTGTTAATTATTGCTCTTTCTTCTAGTTAAATTTATATCAAGGGCTTACTGCAAGAAAACCACTACATTAAATGTTCTCTATGTCAGTTCAGTTCAGTTCAGTTGCTCGGTCGTGTCCAACTCTTTGTGACCCCATGGGGGTGGTTCTCTATATAGTGGCAAATTAATCACATAAGGCTCTTAGCATCTTATATATATGGATGTCACAGGATACTAAATTAAAAAATAATACTCAGATCATTGAAATTTGCAATAAGTATAACAAAGAAGAAAAACAGGGCCAATAGTGGAGAAGGGGAAAGAGATGTTAATATTAAGTAGTCTGAGATGGCTTCTCAAGGAGGGCACATTTCAGATAGGTTGTAATTGATAACAAGTGCCTAGCGAAATCTCTACTGAGTCACTTCACTGGAACTGTTCCTACAAGTAGCATGAGACTCTCCGAGTCTGAATCCCCATTTGTCTGGAGCAGATAAGCTTAACCTTTCAACTGACTTGCGATTGTCTGCACTGGGCTTCCCTTTCCTTGGGGTATACACCATAATGTTGCTGTGCTGTGCTCTCTCACTCAGCCACGTCTGACCCTTTGCAGCCCCATGGGCTGTAGCCTACCAGCCTCCTCTGTCCATGGGCTTTCCCCAGCGAGAATACTGGAGTGAGTTGCCATTTTCTCCTCCAGGGAGCTTTTTCATCCCAGGGATCGAACCCACGTCTCTTGCAGCTCCTGGATAAGCAGGCAGATTCTTTACCACTGATCCATCTGGGAAGCCCTGCATACGATAACCTTGCCCAAAAGCGTAGTTCCTTTTGACTTGAGACTGCGCAGATCTGTTTTCTCAAATAGTGAGAACACGATATTCAACATCTAGCACCCTAGGAAATATGATGAATTGTTAAAAGTATCAGAGTCTTGCCACGAATCTTCCTGTCTTTACTATTTAAGATTATGTTAAATTAGTTTAAGCCAATAGAGTCTCCCCCACTCCAGTCTTCCCTCACCCTCCTTTCCTTATATTTTATCCTATGCATAAAGGAATACAAAGCTGCCTCCATAATCTTGTTGTTGTTGTTCAAGTTTCCTAATGTCCACGATCATGATCGTGAGTATGGCGGCTAACATTTATTGAATGCTAACTCTCCCAGATGGCTCTATGGTAAAGAACCCTCCTGAGAATGCTGGAGCCACAGGAGACGCTGGTTCGATCCCTGCATTGGAATGATCCCCAGGAGTAGACAATGGGGACCCACTGCAGTATTCTTGCCTGGAAAATTCCATGGACAGAGGAGCCTGGTGGCCTAAGTCCATGGGGTCTCAAAGAGTCAGACACGACTGAGCAACTAACACTTTCACTTTCATACATACTCAGATTCCAGCGACTGCAACCCAGAAAGGAGAACTGTGACATTATTTTTCAGGTACCATTTTCTAATACCAATTTTGAATGGGATTGAGTGGAACTCATATCCTCCTAGAGAAAAATAATATGATATTGGTAAACTAATGAATATATCACATCAAAGCCCTTTATGAAGGAAAAAAAATGTGAAGTATCAGCACTTAAAACAATTATATATGCATATATACATAGTGACATACAAATCTAATAGCCGTAAAAAAAAAGAAAACAAGGAAAACTATCTGATCAATGGGGCTGCCTTTTGGAGCAGGTAAGATATGGCTTGGGCTACTTAGGGAATTGATAGTTGATGAAGCAAAAGCTCTGAAACCTCTGCCAAATCTGGCACAGAATTCTACTTTGATAACCACAGAACAGAGGAGTTGCAAGTTTCCTCTTGCTGTAACATTTTGCCAATGTCAAAACAGTTGATTCTGCAAGCCTGCCAGTCTCCCACAAAGCTCTTCATTCTTTTAAGGGAAGAACATAGATGGTAATCAAATGTCTTTGATTCGAATGGCATTACAGCTGACACATGAAAAGATTTAAAAGAAAGGGAAAAATAAACTGACTTCACAACTCCTATAGTCTTAAACAAGAAAGGCTCGTTACTCAATAGAATGAGCACTTCCTATGGTCTTGACAGCCAGAATTTTTGTACAGCTTATTGCAATACAAATTCTCTTGCATGCAAGTAAAAATGTGAATCTAACTTCAGTTTTCTAGTATTAATTAATAAAGTGGAAAATAAACCATCATAAAAGTTCTCCGCATTCATGAGAAGTCATCCAGATGGGTGCATATGGTAGTCAATGATATAGATTCTGGAGTCAGAAGTCCTAGATTTAAATCCCAGCAGGTTGGGTCTTAATCTCCTGGCACTGCTAGGAGTATTATATATAATTATGTATATTTAATTATATACATATTGCTAATGACACTAGATTCTTGCCTTACAGTCTAACTGAAAGGGCTCCATTCTATGACCAAATTGTCACCCTTTTTTTCCTCTGAACCTCTCAGATGAATAAAAGAGATCACATGGGCTCTGAGAGAAAAAGTATAATTTAGACAGATAAAATATGATAAAGATGATTAGAATTTGGAAACCAATGTGGACATATAAAAATAAAGAGAAGCTATTACCAGTATGCCTGCTAAGTTGCTTCATTCCTGTATGACTCTTTGTGACCCTATGGACTGTGTGCCCACCAGGCTCCTCTGTCCATGGGATTCTCCGGGCAAAAAAACTGGAGTGGATTGCCACACCCTCCTCCAGAAGATCTGCCCAACCCAGGGATCAAACCCATGCCTCCTGTGTCTCCTGCATTGGCAGGTGGGTTCTTTGCCACTAGCACCACCTGGGAAGACTATTATTAGCATAGACACCATTCTATCCTTTCCTCATGCACTGGCTTCAGATGCAGTTTTGAAATATAGATGAATTTTATGTTGGAAAAAAACCTTTGGACTTACTATGCATGAGCCAAAAATATTCTTGTCAATGAACAACTTCCAGTAATAAACTTGTTCGTGTGTTTTAAAGTTATCCTTTTTGTATATAACAAATCATCTGTACTTTATTAATTTTTTAAAAAATTATATGATTGAATTACTACTTAAATATTTATCCTTTCTTACATGAAGCTCTCACCTTGGCTAAGGAAAGGTACTTTATACAGCATTACTTGAGTAATCCCATTTTAACTGAATTAATTTAAAATGAGGCCTTCATTTATATCAGCAGAGAAAGAATTGTGCTAAGAATCTAATGTTATTGATCTATGTGAAAATTACACTGTGAGGTTCTCCTTAATTGTATGCCAAAATCTAGTTGGCTGCAGAGGATATTTATTGTCAGCTTCCACTACAAGATCATGTTTTATTGCCAATATAAAATTCAAGCTAAACACAGAAATGTATACCTGCACCCAAAAATAGGCCAATCATACAGAGTGAATATTAATTTATATTTGAATGAATGCAAATGTAAAAATTGCTCTGACACAGTGTTCACTTTTGAGGATCTCAGAGACTATTACAATATATCACATCTGCCACAAAATAATGCAGCTTACTATGCAAACTACAATAATATGTGGGGAGTAAATACCCCTTTTTATCACAATAAACATTACTGGCTGCTGTATCTACAGAGTATGCAGTGATTCCTTAAATAAATCCTAACTCCTAGTTAAACAGTGAATACAATTTAAAAATAAATTTAGAAAGGTCTCTATATAAAACGTTATTCTCCTAATTGTTATTATTCTTAATTTTTATGTTATTATTGCTTCCAAGTAGGGTAAGATTTACCTCACTGTGAATACATCCTGAGATGTTACCATGATATCACTGAAATGTAATATGTGTTCTATGTATATGGCACAATAGTGATACTGTTTGAAGAAATGGGATTCAGAGAGAGTTGTACTCCTCAAGCATTATTTTTCTTAAAAATTATGTACTGATTAAAGATTTTGAAAAGGCCCATCCTTTTGTCTATGTTTCCAAATGATCTAATTCAAAAGGAGCATCTCCATAATGGCAGGTAGGCAACAGGTCATATTTCTAAAACAAGTCAGAACCAATGTTTGCTATGGTTTAATTCCTGATGTATATAAGACTTTAAACTCTAAATACATGTTCAGGGAGTCTTCTGGCTACCTACAACTTGTTGATTTTAGTTAAAAACTAAGAAAAAAGGAGAACCATTATTTCAACCATCATGGAAATATTTTACTGTGTGCTAGAAGACACGGCAGCAGTATGGTACCAAAATATCCAGATTCAGACAGGCTCTGACTCAGTTAATCCCCAAGCTTATTTATTTTTATAATTTATCAGTCATTGGTTATGATTCAGATACATTCTTAAAACGGAAAACATATATTAAAGATGTATCTCTGAAATCTACCTTTTATAGAATAAAATATCATATAATTTAAACTAATATTATATATATAGAACATGAATTCAATTAATGTTGTACTATTTTTCATATTTCAAATGAATTGACGTTACTTACTTGAATATTTATCACATCCTTTCTGGTTTCCTTATGTACGCTATAATTGGCATTTGAACTACAACTCAGTTGGAACAAAAGTTACTTTTAATTGTTTTTGATTGATCTGAGTATTTTAAGTGGGCAATAGCTTCCTTATTATGTGACCCTTTTCAATCTTCAGTTGTTTCTGGATGGCACTTTTCATTTCATTAATATATAATTTTATCAATATAGACTTTCTATTAAATAGTGTAGGACCAGAAGTAGTGAAATATAAGTATGCATTAAAATATAATCAAACGATGACAAAAATGCAAAAACAAGAAGTGAAGTGAAGTCGCTCAGTTGTATCCAGCTCTTTGCGACCCCATGGACTGTAGCCCACCCGGTTCCACCACCCATGGGATTTTCCAAGCAAGAGTACTGAAGTGGGCTGCCATTTCCTTCTCCCGGGGATCTTCCCAACCCACGGATCGAACCCGGGTCTCCCAAACTGCAGGCAGACGCTTTACCATCTGAGCCACCAGGGAAATCCCAGTAGCTTTCAAGCCAGCAGCATTTGATCATTAGCCTCTTTCACCTTTTCACAGAATAAGCAAGACACAGATAAGAGACTGAAAACATCAACGACACGAAATTTAATACTGACAGACAAGTCACAATCTTGGAGGAACTGAAAAAATATTTTAAGGCTGATAAAGTTTACCTGGAGAAAAAGATCAGCTAAACTACTTAGACTCAGTCTAAGAGGCTATGATCTACCCAGTGACAGAACTAAACCAGATTATCTAGAAAAATAATGTTGGAAAGCATGCTTTCAGCCCCTCACCTGCTCTGATTCAGGGACTATGTAAGCCAGCAATTCTCTTTGGCCACTATGCTGTATTTCCATTCCAAGTTACCACCCCAACACGTGCATCTGCACGCCCACAGACACCTACACACATCATTTTCCTCAAAGACATTAAATTCCAAATAAAAATTTGGTGAAAATAAGAGTGGTAGAGTGTTAGCCATTATATTTTACTTTCCGGGGCAAATTTTTCATAAAAATTCAAAGTGTTATAAGAAAAAGCTAGAAATTCTTATTTTCTTGTAACTATAACTCTATCTCAAAGGATGGGATGGGGAACAGGAAAAAAGTCATAAAAACAAAACAAAAAGTATCTTTAAAACTTAAACTTGCCTTGGAATTGAGCACATCCAACTGCTTTCCAAATACATACACCAAGCAATCAACAGTAAGGCCAAAGGTAACCTACTCACTCATATCTGTCAAATGCGTGGCCTAGTATTTTTACCTTCTCTTAGGTAATGACTATTGGAGGGGAAAAACACTATGAAATCAAGAAACTATTAAATAACCAAAAAAATCATATGAAGACTACCAGGGGAATAGCATATTTCAAAAAAATGACCTATTGCGAGATACTCAGATGACATTATCTTCTAAGAATTGCAATAAATTATGGCCTTCAAGTGTCAGGGTTCTGAATTTAATAATTCAAAGCAGGAGAGAATGAAAAGTACTTGCATCAAATAAAAAGAGTTAAAGCAAGAGAGAGAATACTGAAAATCGACGGCAATGGCTGTCAGTCAACTGGGTAAAAACTAAGAGGGAAAAATATACAATCTTTGAAAAACTAGTAGAATTGAAATGAAATACATAATTCCCCAGACACTAAAATGATTTAAAAGCATAAAGAGGAAATCTATGATGTTAAACTGTGGTGTCAGAGAGGACTCTTGAGAGTCCTTTGGACTGCAAAGAGATCAAACCAGTAAATCCTAGGGAAAATCAGTCCTGAATATTCACTGAAAGGACTGATGCTGAAGCTGAAACTCCAATACTTTGGCCATCTGTTATAAAGAACTGACTCATTGGAAAAGACTGTGATACTGGGAAAGATTAAGGGTAGAGGAGAAAGGGACGACAGAGGATGAGATGGTTGGATGGCATCACCGACTCAACGGACATGAGTCTGAGTAAGGTCCAGGAGATGGTGATGGACCGGGAGGCCTGGCGTGCTGCAGTCCATGGGGTCACAAAGGGTTGGACATGACTGAGCAACTGAACTGAACTGAGAAATAAAATAGAGCAAGCCTAATTGAGACATTTTAATTTTATGTTTTATTTTCCAGTTGTAATTTTTTTTTAATCTTCTTGTATGTTTACTCACACTTAATCTAAGGAGAAGAGCCCAGAGCCGAATAAAAACAAACTGGAGTTCTCAGCTTTTGAAAAACAAAATGTACTTTTGAGTGAAATGAAAAGAAAAAGAGTTTTTTATCCTGAAATGTGAAACTTAATGCCAAACTATAAATATTTGGAAAAATAAAAAGAAATAACAATAGCCAGTTTTGTAGGGCAGGTTTTCTGCCTCTAAATGAGAAAGCTGAGTAAAAGAGAACTGTAGTCCTCATGTGAGGATTAGAGATGGTACCTGTACCCCTCCTACTTACAAGGTTGCCTTCAAAAGACAAGGGTGAGATACAAGCTCCCTTGGAGAAGTTTGGCAAATCTAAGATTAAATGAAATTCTCCAGATCAGCCCAGATTACTGGTGAAATATCCTGTATCACCAAGAATGGGAAGAGGAAGGGAGATGACTAAATCTGGAATCAGGAGCGAACAGAGCTGATGCCATTCCACCTACAACCTCCTGACTCGAAACGTCCATGGACAGCAGCACAAGGGAGAGTTTGGAAAACAGATGTGTGGGCTGCAATTGGCTGAGTTGGTAAGATGCATTACTGCATGGGCAATGCTGATCACAAAAGAGAACTGGCCAGTTTGTAAGTAAAACAGAATTGTAGTGAAAGACAATAACTAGGTTTGAAAAAGCAGGAACTTAAAATTTTTAGAGGTAACTTTGTTCTCGACCCTACCTAGTAAAAGATTAAACTACAGAAAGACAAAAGGCAAAGGAGAAATAAAATCTCAGGCTTTTATAAATATCATATCAAATCTATGTTTATCTAGTCCATCTGTGGCAGACAGATTGTAAGACAGGCAAGTAATTTATTGGTGTTTACACTCTATGTAATCCACTTCCCCAGCCTGGACAAGGCCTGTAATTTGTATCTAAACAATGGTAAAGGTGATGAGGTATTACTTGAAAGATTAGTTTACATTTTGGCTTGTAGACTGTCTCTCTTGCAGGTTTTACTGCAGCAAGCTGCCATGTTTGATATGTCTGTAAGGTAAGGAATTAAAGGTATCCTCCTTCAAGCCAAGAGTCAGCATGATAATGGGGCCTTCAATCAAACAGCCCTTGAGAAATTGAATCTTTTCAAAAACCATGAAAACAAGCATAGAAATGGATTCCTTCCCCAGTCAAGAAGTTGGATGAGACTTTGGCACTGGCTAAATACCAGACCACCTGACCTGCCTCTTGAGAAACATATATGCAGGTCAGGAAGCAACAGTTAGAACTGGACATGGAACAACAGACTGATTCCAAATAGGAAAAGGAGTACATCAAAGCTGTATATTGTCATCCTGCTTATTTAACTTATATGCAGAGTACATCATGAGAAACACTGGGCTGGAAGAAACACAAGCTGGAATCAAGATTGCTGGGAGAAATATCAATAACCTCAGATATGCAGATGACACCACCCTTATGGCAGAAAGTGAAGAGGACCTATAGGGCCTCTTGATGAAGGTGAAAGAGGAGAGTGAAAAAGTTGGCTTAAAGCTCAACATTCAGAAAACAAAGATCATGGCATCCAGTCCCATCACTTCATGGGAAATAGATGGGGAAACAGTGGAAACAGTGGCTGACTTTATTTTGGGGGCTCCAAAATCACTGCAGATGGTGACTACAGCCATGAAATTAAAAGATACTTACTCCTTGGAAGAAAAGTTATGACCAACCTAGATAGCATATTCAAAAGCAGAGACATTACTTTCCCAACAAAGGTCCGTCTAGTCAAGGCTATGGTGTTTCCAGTAGTCATGTATGGATGTGAGAGTTGGACTGTGAAGAAAGCTGAGTGCTGAAGAATTGATGCTTTTGAACTGTGGTGTTGGAGAAGATGCTTGAGAGTCCCTTGGACTGCAAGGAGATCCTTCTGAAGGAGATCAACCCTGGGATTTCTTTGGAGGGAATGATGCTAAAGCTGAAAGTCCAGTACTTTGGCCACTTCATGCGAAGAGTTGACTCACTGGAAAAGACTCTGATGCTGGGAGGGACTGGGGACAGGAGGAGAAGGGGATGACAGAGGATGAGATGGCTGGATGGCATCACGGACCTCACTGGACGTGAGTCTGAGTGAACTCCGGGAGTTGGTAATGGACAAGGAGGCCTGGCATGCTGCGATTACTGGGGTCACAAAGAGTCGGACACGACTGAATGACTGAACTGAACTGAATAATTTTATTTCAGCCTTTACAAAAGATCATGACAAAAGGAAAATAAGGAACAAGATTCCTGACACAGAGAAACTGTGAAATTATATATATATATATTCCACTAAGTTTTGGAGCAATGTGTTATGCAGCTATAGATATCTAACATACTACCTCTTTTAAAACATCTAAATGAATAAAGGTGTCTTGGATCACCACTAACTTTATGCCACCAAGTAAATCATTTCAATTGATAAAATACTTCAGGTAAAAGAATTAGAGGCTTTCCAAAAAAGAAGTATTAACTTGAGCTAACTGAAACTAAGTCATAAAAGTGAAAAATGGAGGCAAGAAAGAAAGGGGGAAAGTTAGATAAATCTAGGAATGTGCATTATTACTATTCTTCATTGACTACAATGGATATGAAGCACAGGATATTTTTAAGAGTCATATGTCTAGAGAATGAGCTCAGCCTCAAAAGACTGTGATTCTTTGAACATTAAATTGATATTTGATCGTCTCAAATATCATGGGTTCAGGATAGGGAAGGTGTGTATAACTGTGGCGGATTCATGTTGATGTATGGCAAAGCTAATATAATATTGTAAAGTAATTAACCTCCAATTAAATAAATTTATGTTAAAAAATTGATACTTGAGTCCCAAGTTTGTTCAGGCAGAAGTCAAGCTAAGAAAGTGGCCCAGCTTCCAAGGAGAGTATATTTTCCAATGTTGCCCACAAAGATAATGAAGGGAAAAATCAAAACAAAACCAAACTCCCATAGGTAACAGCTCAGGAGCTAGAGATCCCTAGAATGAGGGAAAATTCAGACCCACCTGGGAAACTTTCCCTTTCCTTAATGTAGGGGTTCTCATAATCTCTGCTGAGCAGGATTTCATAATTAATTGGAGGACCCCTGATCTGCTGATGTTTCCCATTCTCTACCTTCAAAACATGACTCTTCATTCTGGTTTACCCTGTTCCGCCACCATATTTAGATAGGGGGCAAGGGGAAAGCTTGTCTTTGAGTTCTTAAGCATCCATATCAGTGATGCTGAGGCTACTGCGTATCATGTAAAGATACTATATTTTGAGGTGACTCCGTGAATGAATGGGGTATTTTGACTTTGCCTCACGAAGATGAGTGTATGAAAGGCCAGCTGATTAACAGGAGTAGTCCATTTAAGCTTATACCAAATAGTTTTCCTCTCTCATTTTCGGGAACTGTGTAGGACTGGATTTTTTTATCCCCTGTGAAATTATACCTGAGTTTCTTTAGTCAACAAAATGTCAATAAATGGCTTGTATTACTTCTAGCTAAAGTTCTAAGAATCTCTAAACAGTTTAACACCTATCTTCTCATTTCTGTGGCAATCATGGAAGATCATGTAGGAAGAAGTATCTTCAGAATGAAGCCTTTATTAGCCTGGAAATCTTTGTAAACATAGAGACTCAAGCTTTCAGGCAAACTGTGTGGGCGTATCATGAGCTAATATGTCAAGTCAGTAAGATTAATATTTATTAACATAGGGTAAACCGAATCTATCCTAAAACTTGCAGACATCCTTGATTTCTAGATACGAATTTGAAGAGGATGATTCCAGTTTCTTAGATCTGATGGGAATTAGTTTAGCAGAATGGGTTTGGACTTTGCAATTGAACATGAATAAGAAAAAGTGAGAATGTTAGTCACTCAGTCATGTCTGACTCTGCAAACCCATGGACTGTAGCCCACCAGATTCCTCTGTCCATGGAATTTTCCAGGCAAGAATCCTGGAGTGGGTAGCCATGCCCTTCTTCAGGGCATCTTCCTGATTCAGGGATTGAGCCCAGGTCTCCTGCACTTCAGGCAGATTCTTTACTGTCTGAGCCACCAGGGAAGCCCGAAAGGGCACGCTTCAGCTTTAATTCTGGTTCAGTCATAACTAATTTCCAGAAAACAGCTAAAATTTTCTGAACTTGCATGTTCTTTTATAAAAGTGATATAAAAACCCAAACTGAGTAAAGTTATTTTATGGAGTAAGTGAGAGAGCTCAGAAAAGGTAAGACCAAGAATCACATGCAAACAGAGTGTGTGCCCTAACTCCACCTCCTTCCCTCCGATTCCCACTCAACCATTTGCTTTAAAAATCAAAATGAAATCAAGTCAAGGGCAAAATGCCATATGTGCATGTTTAAAAGAAAACTCTTCAAAGTTTACTACATAAGCTTATAAAGAGAAGTAGAAACTTAAAATTAGTTTCACTAGATTGAATGTTATCTATCATGACTGAGCCAAATTTGACAGTGTGGCAGGACCTGATTGATACTAACTCATTAGGGTGTCTTTCACTGACTTATTTACAATAAACTTTAAGAGATTACAAATAAAAATGTCTATGCACATACAGCTCATGAACATTTTTATTACTGTTACATTTTAAATCCTACAAAATCCATAACTTTAATTTGGATCCTTAAAATAATGAGATCTAAGCATTAACTTGAACCCATAAAAATACAAAATTTAATTCATTTATTTACTATCTTGGGTGACTATTGTCTTGTCTATGGTTTTGTTAAGAAATCATAATACAGCTGTGTAGTTTTTTAAAATTCGGGGTTTAATGTATTGGATACAATTTCCAAATATTATACAACAAACTAGTGAGCTCAATGCCATTTAACTGTCTTTTTTTTTTTTTTAAAGAAAAGTAGAAAAAAAAGTTGCTTTTGGCGCTCTATTTTTATATCTCATGGTACACATTAAAGTATTATTAAACTGACAGAACTTGATGTCTATTATGTGTTTTTCTTATCAATGTTTATGAGTAAATAGTTAACTTATGCTATCTGGGAGTCACTAAAAGAATTCCACAATTTTGAAAAGGCCAGAATCACAGAAGCACTGTGATGGACTAAAAGGTTTGACCTTGAGAGTTGTCATTGAACTCTTTATTTGGCAACCATTCTTTTAGCAATATTGCACAGTTCCTGCCAGATAGGCAGTAAAACCCATTTGCTGTTAATGTAGGTTACAAATAATTATGATGTAGTACGGTGCAGTGCACGTGTCAGTCATATTTGACTCCTTGCGAACCCATGGACTGTAGCCCGCCAGGCTCCTCTGTCCATGGGATTTTTTCTGGCAAGAATACAGAAGTGGGCTGCCATTTCCTCCTCCAGGGGATCTTCCCGACCCAGGGACCGAACCTGTGTCTCCTGTGTCTCCTATACTTGCAGGTGGACTCGTAGTATAGGAAATAAATTATTTATTTGATTTAATGGATAACCAATTTTTCTAAATAACAACAAAAAAAGAAAATACAGGCAAATTTGAATTAATTTGAATTCTCCATTCAGTGAATGATTTAGGCGTAACTTGTTCCTGACATCACTTTAACTGCATTCTCTCTTTCTGCAGTGTTGACCATTTTCAGGGCTGAAACAGTGCTTTAGTTTCAGTTGTATTTTATTAGTTTCATCTGGCTTTTCTTTCCCAATTTCATATTATTTTCCCCTAAAGCTTTCTGCCAATATAAGGCATAGTAAGATTTTATAAAAAGAAGAAAAAAATCACCAGTGGGTCAGCTTCACATACCAAAGAATGTTCTTAGAATAATATTTTTAGCTAAATTTGGAAGCAAAAATGTTTATATAATTATCATATAAAATGGAAAGGTCTACCTATATTTATATTTTCAAAATTAAGGTCCATTTGTTGAAATTTTTGAATTATTCAATACTTCACACAGATAACTTTCTGCCTTCATGTTTAAATTTTAAAGAATGAAAATAGATATATTACTGATGTGTTATTTCTCAATATATATTCCTAAACAGCTAAGGGATTAGATTATATGAATGGATATCATATAACTCCCTAGTGGAAAGATGTGTTGCCTGAGTCTTATTATGAGAGTTTTCTTAAACATGTTGAAAGATGTCCTATAGGAATAAAGATGAGTCTAAGTACTAATGGAAAAATAAACCAGAGTAATATAAACTTTAAAGTGATGAACTTTTCAAGATGTAAAAATTCCCCAATTTCAAAAAAATATAATACATGTCTCTGCTTATTTTAAGAGGTATGTTATATAATACCTTATAGTGATATCTTGTATATGACATGTCATTTACAGAATGTGTGTGTGCATGTGTGTATGGTAAGTCACTTCAGTTGAGTTTGACTCTGCGATCCTATGGACTGTAGCCCGCCAGGCTCCTCTGTCCATAGGATTCTCCTGGTGAGAATATTACAGTGGATTGCTGTACTCTTCTCCAGGGAAATTTCCAGACTCAGAGATCAAACTGGTGTCTCTTATGTCTACCTGCATTGGCAGGTGGGTTCTTTATCACTAGAGTACCTGGGAAGCCCCCATGTACAGAACATATACCATATAAAAGGTATACATGAATACATAGGCATGTGCCTACACAGAAAATATAATGAGTTCAGAAACTGTGAAAATCAGTACTTAATAAAGAGACCTCATGCTTGCTGTTTCTCTGTGTTTTATTCCACTGGACAAGAAGACTGACAGAACATCATTCCTATGAAACAAAGCCCAACCCAAAAGGCAGAAGTGTTTCATAGAAATCTTTGAAAATACTTTACTTAAGAATAGCTCTGTTGTTGCTGCTGCTGCTGCTGCTAAGTCGCTTCTGTTGTGCCCAACTCTGTGCGACCCCGTAGATGGCAGCCCATCAGGCTCCCCTGTCCCTGGGATTCTCCAGGCAAGAACACTGGAGTGGGCGCCATTTCCTTCTCCAGTGCATGGAAGTGAAAAGTGAAAGTGAAGTCGCTCAGTCGTGTCTGACTCTTAGCAACCCCACGACTGCAGCCCACCAGGCTTCTCCGTCCAGCTCTAACCATGTTTAATCTTGTTCCCTACATACAACACTTATATCAAGATAAATAATGTGACTTTTAAGCTTATGCATGTGAGGGCTTTGATCAGAGACAGACTGTTTTATTATGCTTACAGCAATATCAACATCCAACTCAATACTCGCATGCTGGTATCCCATGCCCAGCCGTGCAACAGAGCAATGCAATGAGAACCAGAGGGAAGGGATGCCCTACATGAGTTGGAGGCTCAGTTAGTAGACAACAGATGGAGAAATATGATCTCCTCCATAGAGAGGGCAAAAAGGCTATCTCCTCTTCTGCTTTTCCAAAGAAGTCTTCTTGGAGATTGGATGGAAGCATATTTACTATGGTTACTACATATTTACTATGTAGGTTGAATGATAGCCTCTCCAAAATATATCCGTGACCTATTCTCTGGAGCCTGTAAATCTTCACGTCTATGGTAAAACCAGGATTTCCTTGACAGCTCAGTTAGTAAAGAAGCCGCCTGCAATGCAGGAGACCCTGGTTCAATTCCTGGGTGGGGAAGATCTGCTGGAGAAGGGATGGGCTTCCCACTCCAGTATTCTTAGGCTTCTCTGGTGGCTCAGCTGGTAAAGAATCCACCTGCAATGAGGGAGACCTCGGTTTTGACCCCTGGGTTAGGAAGATCCCCTGGAGAAGGGATTCCAGTATTCTGGCCTGGAAAATTCCATGGACTATATAGTCTGTGGGATCGTAAAGAGTTAGACACAACTGAGCAAATATCAAGTCATGACCTGATAAAGAATTTGTATCCAGAATGTAAAAAAGCTGCTGAAACTCAATATTAAAAACTCAACTAAACTAATTTAAAATGGGCAAAGGAGATGAAAAGACATTTCTTCAAAGAAATATAAATGGCCAATAAGCACAAGAAAAGATACTTAACATCATTAGTCATCGAGGAAATGAAAACCAAAACTACAACGAGACAGTTTCACACTCCCTAGGATGACAACAATCAAAAAGTTAGAGAATATCAAGAGCTGTTGAGGACACGAGGCAGTCTGAACCATCTTAAACTGTTGTCAGAAATCTGAAATGGTGCAGTCACTTTGGAAAATAGTCTGTCAGTTCCTCAAATGATTAAACACGGAGGTGCCATTTGATACAGCAATTCTACTCCTAGGTTCAAACCCAAGAAAAATTAAAACACAAGCCCACACAGAAATTTGTACATGGATATTTATAGCAACATGATTCATAGTAGCCAAAAAGATAGAATGACACACATTTCTATCACTGATATATGCATAAACAAACTGTGATATACCCATACAATGGAATATTATTCAATCACAAAAATACTGATACATTTTTCAATACAGATAAAAATTTTAAACTTTATTCTAAGTGAAAAAAGTCAGGCACAAAGGTCACAGTCTATGATTCTGCTTACCTGACATATCTAAAAGAGGAAAATCTTTTAGAAACTGAAATTTTTAGAAACTAAAAGCAGATGAATGGCTATCCATGGCCAGGGCTAGAGTGGTAAGATGGGGAATGGTTGTTCCTTTCTGGATGAAAGTATTCTAAATTTGTCTGTGGTGTTAGTTGAACATATCTGTGAATATACTGATAATCACCTCAGTTCAGTTCAGTCGCTCAGTCATGTCCGACTCTTTGCGACCCAATGAATCGCAGCATGCCAGGCGATTCTAAGAGTTCACTCAGACTCACGTCCATCGAGTCCGTGATGCCATCCAGCCATCTCATCCTCGGTTATCCCCTTCTCCTCCTGCCTCCAATCCTTCCCAGCATCAGAGTCTTTTCCAGTGAGTCAACTCTCCACATGAGGTGGCCAAAGTACTGGAGTTTCAGCTTTAGCATCAGTCCTTCCAAAGAACACCCACGACTGATTTTCTTTAGAATGGACTGGTTGTATCTCCTTGCACTCCAAGGGACTCTCTAGAGTCCTCTCCAACACCACAGTTCAAAAGCATCAATTCTCTGGGGCTCAGCTTTCTTCACAGTCCAACTCTCACAGCCATACATGACCACTGGAAAAACAATAGCCTTGACTAGATGGACCTTTGTTGGCAAAGTAATGTCTCTTCTTTTTAATATGCTGTCTAGGTTGGTCATAACTTTCTTTCCAAGGAGTAAGTATCTTTTAATTTCATGGCTGCAATCACCATCTGCACTGATTTTGGTGCCCCCCAAAATAAAGTCTGATGCTGTTTCCACTGTTTCCCCATCTATATAGAGATAGGTATTTAAAAACAGTGTATGTCAAGTATTTCAAAATTAATAAAAGAAAATCTACTAGGTATATTAACTTTGATTCCATTCCTACCAACATACACATTATGGCTTCCATTGTATCAGACATTGCTTCTAAAGTTGTATTGCCTGTTTTTGTTTTTGTTTTTTAATTGTAGCTGATAATTCATTAATACAAATACGATACTGGCTTCTGGTGCAAGCAACATTTCCTCTAACTCAAAATAAAACTATTATTGATTTCAGATGAAGTGTAGCTATATAAGTAATACATGTGGCTATTATAAATGACTTGCACAAAAACAAAATATATGCTCTGCCTTAAAGCGATACTCATAATACTTTGTATCAACTATGCAAAGGCCCAAATGCAAATGCTTTTTAAAAGCAGTTACTTCCCAACATTTACAGGCTTTTCCATAGAACTTCTGCCATCAAATCAAGGTACTAAGTTGTAAGTTACATCTTCATAGTTACAATTACTGGCTTGATATATGCCAATGCAACTATTAAACTAATAATAGATTATATATAATAGTCATTTCTTTTGCCTTAGAAATGAGATGAAGACAGATGGGAAAACAGGTAGCAATAGATAAAATCATGTCAGTAATTCTACAGTGTGAGTCTATCTGCTACTCTAGCATGGACAGAGATTCACTTTGCAGAATGGTGCGAAGCAGGGCACAGGTGCATTCACACAACTCTCTCAGTTCCATCAGGAGCACCCTTCAGCAGGCAAAGCATGTCTGTTGTCACCGGGGTTGGGGGAGGAAGTATATTTGGGAACTAGCACCCTTGGGTAGTATAAAGGAGCATGGTTCACATTGTCTGAAATTGCTCATGCCCTGGTTCATCCAGCTGGTAATGAAGCAGTCAGCATCCCATCTCTGGAGTGGAATAGGCAATTATTCCAGCTTGAAACTCTGCCCTTGCAAATTGAGTGTGGCAACAATTCACATTGGCTGTCATTACAAAGTCCCTCAAAACAGGGTAGCTATCCGTATCAGATCACAAGGAAAAATCAGAGATGCCTAAAAGTTTACCTTAACTCCAAACAGATTATTGTGTGCGCTGACAATATGGATATTTAAGCTGCTTTCTGGGCAACCTTTTTGTTCAGTTTTATTCTTCAATCTTACTCCAAATTGCTCCAAATAAATCTAAAATCCTAGTCACGTAGTATATTTCTGTAGAGTCTCATTAACCAAAACCTCCTGTCTTACAATACAGTTAGAGAATAAAAACATCTCTCATTTCCTTCTAGTTACATTTTAATGCTGTTACAAGAAATCAAGAAAAGAACAAACTCCTCTGGGAATTTGAACCTTGGATGTGCAAGTAAAACACTTTGTACCTAGATCTCTCAAACCTAGCTCATGTATACGTCTTCTGGGGAGCTCTCAAAACAGTATCTGCGCCTGGGCCCCACCCTATACCAGTTAAATCAGAACTTCTGCACCTCAGATGATTCTATTATGTTCAAGTTAAGCACTAGCAAAAATTTAACAGACATACACATCACCTAGGGAAGTATTTCAACTATAGATTCTAACTCAAGTGTTCTATGATTGTGACTAAAAATCTAGATTTCTATACATTTCCAGATAATGTGGATATAGCTGGTTTATGGGCCGCTTTGTTAAGTAGCTGGAATCTAGAAAAGAACTTTCTTTTTTTAAATATAAATTTATTTAAATTGGAGGCTAATTACTTTACAATATTGTATTGGTTTTGCCGTACATCAACATGAATCCGCCACAGGTATACACATGTTCCCCATCCTGAATCCCGCTCCCTTCTCCCTCCTCGGACTTTCCTAGCTTAATCTTAAAACTTCCTGTGGAACTTCTTAAAATTCCTGTGCCCATGACATCCTCTAGACTTGCAACACCAGAATTTGAGTAGGTGCAATTCAGTCATCAGTAGTTTTTTAATGTGCCCAGTGGTTCAAATGTACAGGGAATGCTGAGTATCAGTGATGCAGCTGTTCCCATCATCCACTATTTCCTTACCATTTCCCCAGCCTGACTTTTCCCCTTGACTTAATGACACAACAATCTTCCATTAAGCAAGTCTTGAAAACTGTGATTTCTCCCTCTGCTGCATCCACATATGACTTGCCATGTTTCATTCATTCATTCAGTAACTGAAATATCTGCTGATACCCACGTCTCCTTTCAATTTTCAGCACATATTTAAGGCTTAAATTACCATTTGCCTACCATGGCTTACAACAATTTTTTTTTTCAAACAATTTCTACCTAACTCTAATTATTTAAAAACCTATTAGTATATCTTACCCATTGTTGCTGAATTAGTCTCCTTAAATCATTCCTAAAGGGGCATATATCCTTTGTTTAGGGCATCCTGGTGGCTCAGATGGTAAAGAATCTGCCTGAAAATCAGGAGACCTGGGTTCAGTCTCTGGGTCAGGAAGATCCCCTGGAGAATGGAAAGGCCACCCACCCCAAGAGTCTTGCCTGGAGAATTCCGTGAGCAGTGGAGCCTGGCGAGCTATATAGTCAGTGGGGCTGCGATGAGTTGGATATGACTGAGTAACTAACACTTTTGTTTAGAATCTTCATATTGCCCTTTGTCTATAAAATCTAGGCAAAACCCCTCAGTATAACATTTAATACTCTCTATATTCAGGTCTCTACTTAATTTTCACTTAAATTTCAGTGTAATCTCTCATTATTTATAAAGCTCTCCTTTTTCTCACATATTTTTCTCACGTATTTTTCTCATCTACAACTTGGTCCTCAAACAGAGCCTTATTGTCCTGTATATGACTATCTCTGCTATTTGTCTAACACAGTATTCTCAGAATACTGAACCACGTCTTTACATCTTAAGAGCTTATTCAGCCAGAAAAACTACCTCTAAATCTCCACATTATACAAACAAAATAAGAAGCCCTCTGCTTGGACTCCCCTATTTGCTTATAAAAATTATGTTAAACTTCTATTCAAAGTTAGCCTAATCTCTTTCCCAAATTTCTCTAGGCCTTAATATCCTGAAACACAGAAACAGGGTCTTGAGATTATCCCAAAAAACTCTCCCCCAATTAAAAGATCAATTAATATTTACAAAATTGAAATGTATAAATATTTTCCATATGAGTATTATGTGCATATTAGTTAAAAATATGATTTCTCCCCATAAGTTTACAGGATTTAAATATGTAAAACAATACCACATGAAGACATACAATTAATTCCTCAGGTAGTTAAAGAGATTCATGATGAGACTGAATAATCTGAAACTGCAGCAACTACAGCTGGTCCACAGATCTTGATATATACTAGCTTCCAAGAATAAATTCTCAGAATTCAAAGAGATGGGTTCTTTTGTCAATATAGGCTTTCAAGAGAAATTTTGGGTTTTGTAAGCTCTGTGAAAAAAGATAATAATGGCATTTTAGATGAGAGAGTAAGTATCAAGGCTGAAGCAAGGAAATGCAAATGGCAGGCTGGATGGAAAACGAAGAGACTGCTTTGGCTGTGACAGTGCATGGCACTTACTAAATGCTTTTAGAGTGATGATGGCTGATGAACAAACACTTAGAAAGCAGGTATTAATTAGTCCCATGTTGGAGTAAAAGATGGCCCACTAAAAATATTTAGAACACCATCTTACCAGCAAGAACAACATGGTTGAAAACAAATACAGTTTTACTATTTACACAGAATAATTTCAAACTTGCCTAAAGTGAAACAAAATTTGGTTGCTGGTTGCATGCATTTCATGCATGGCTGAAAAATACAGACATCTAAACAAATGTTTAATAATAATAGATTTAGAATTAGTACACACAGTATTTCACGTCATGGAAAGTATGTTATAAACCCAATTTATAGATGTTATTTCAAAATGAATATGGTGGTGATACAAACATCTCTTCACTGCTACCAAAATACATTATTCTAGCTTTATAGTTGCAATTTTTATAAAACTTTCCAATTCTTCAAGATATAATTTGCCATTAGTTTGACATTTCTCAATTTCTATCCTCAATTCCTATGCTGGGATTTGAAACTGCAAAATTTTTCTAATGTCGTTTTTTACCAGGTATTTCCTGAATGTGTAATGTGAATTAGATTCTTTCAGTTCTGAATTTTTTCTTTCTATTGTAGCACTTTCTTTACTCTGCTGTGGCTGCTAAGTCGCTTCAGTTGTGTCCGACTCTGAGCGACCCCATAGACGGCAGCCCACCAGGCTCCGCTGTCCCTGGGATTCTTCAGGCCAGAACACTGGAGTGGGTTGCCATTTCCTTCTCCAATGCATAAAAGTGAAAGTGAAGTCATTCAGTCATGCCTGACTCTCAGCGACCCCTTGGACTGCAGCCCATCAGGCTCCTCCGTCCATGGGATTTTCCAGGCAAAAGTACTGGAGTGGTTATTTTTAAATGTTTTATTTCTCTTGTATCCTACTGTAAGGATACTTAAAAGATGCAGATAGTGCCCAGAAAAGTTGAAAATAGTTTGAATAGTTTTTGAGATCTCATGCTTTTAAGTTTCATGCAAATTTAAAACATATACCACAAAATACTGACTTTTAATATAAAATGCTGCTATATATTGTTGATCCTTAGGAAAAGTGTGAACATCAATTAAATATGCTATATTTCAGCCTGATAAATACTACCACAACTTTTGTAGAGAAAGCTTCTTCATCTAACTTTGAAAGAAATAATTTCAACTCCATCACACCTAATTGTGTGTCTGCATCATCCTTTCTTTTTTAAATAAGTATGCCATAATTGTCTCTGAAAAGGATGCACCATTCAATACAATTTCTTTTAAATAGAAAGCAAATATAGCAGATATTTCTGCCTTCAGGAAATCTGAAATTAAAGACGTAAGACACAAATAACAGAAGCAACATGCCAAAAGCATTTCATACAATGAAAAGTATAGCATTTAAAGTAGGATGAGACCAAACTCTAAAATGAGGGTAATCAGGATGAATTTCATGAAGAGATAGTATTTCAGTTGTATATTACATATGAATAAGGCTTTGGCACATAGTCTGAAAAGAGTAGAGTCTGGAAAGAAGAAAATATCTGAGCAAAGGGAGAAAACAGAAATGTGCAAGGTCCTTTTCAGGAATAAAATAATAAATTGATTTCAATTGTCAGAGAGAATACATATATATAATATGCGGAATTAAAAATGGAAAAGTAGACAAGTCACAGTATAGAAGATTGTGGACTTTTAAAATTTTCTTGATAAAGTTATTCGGATGATGAAATGTGGGCTGGTAAGGGAACCAATCAAGAATGTAACAGCTATAATCAATATATCAGGCTTTTGTCAAGATGCTGCTGCTGTTCAGTCGTTCAGTCATGTCCAACTCTTTGCGACCCCATGGACTGCAGCACGCCAGGCCTCCCTGTCCATCACCAACTCTCAAGTTACTCAAACTCATGTCCATTGAGTTGGTGATGCCATCAAACCATCTCATCCTCTGTCATCCCCTTCTCCTCCTGCTTTCTATCTTTTCCAGCATCAGAGTCCTTTCAAATGAGTCAACTCTTCACAGCAGATGGCAAAAGTATAGCACAACTTAAAAAATATTGTCCAAGAGAACTGGGAGGAGCATATAAGCAAACAAACAAAAACTCTTCTGATATGTTTCTAACTATAAAACTAGCTTGATTAGCATTTCCTCACTCTAACGGGTCAGAACACATGAATTCAAAATTAAGTGCAAAGAAAATAAGCATTTCTGCTTCTGCTAATGAATAGATAATTCAGATTAACTTTCAGCTATGAACAACCAACAAAGCAAGAATTTTTTTATTTTTTTAAATATACCAACAAACTAACAAGATAGTGAGGAATTGTAGAACCTATTTCTGGAACAAGAATATCTAGTGAAACAAGCTCTGGTATCTAACAAATTTTTTACTGAAAGGTGTCCATGGATTCTATACCATGACTAAGCCACTTTATAAGCTAAGCAGAGCTTTCCAAAGACTTAACATGAGTAAGAAAAAACATATGTAGTTTAAGTGCCAAGAACTGAGACCTTGGCAAGCTTGTCAGAATTTGTGTAGGCTTATATTTTAGGATTAAGGAAAAAGTGGAAATAGCCTTCGAAAGGACTGTGGTTCAAATTTGAATCATTTCAATCAAGTCAAGAAGACGATCTCTGATATCTGGGTCCTCTTGGCCTTAAAGAAGAAATGTGTAACCCATTTTGGAAGTAGTTAACGTCATCTCATATGTCAAATCACTTCTTTTATAACTCTTCATATTGCAAACTGTTTGCAATTCACAAATTTATATTTGTAATTTGATCAAAATAGGAATGGATGGCAACAAGAGCACATGATTTGAAACCATGAAAAAGTAAAAGAGAGAATCTAAATAACTGATGGGCATTAGATAATAAAGATATCAGACATAGATTTTACTATTATTCTGTCAATAAATTCAAGAAAATAAAAGATTAAAAATTTCAAAAAGACTGGATGTCAAAAATATTCTATTGAAATTCTGAATGAATGTATAAGACAAATAAACAGCAGTTTTAATAGCAGATGAGCTTCATCTAAAGAATGACTGATTCAGAAAATTGATAAAAATAAAAGTTCTACAATGAAGCACACACACAAAAAAGGAAAACTGAAAACTAGTGGGATTTCCTAACATACATGGGATTTCTGTATCAGAAGCAGAAAAGAGAAAGAATCAAAATTTAAACACAATTGTTTTTCTAAAACTGATGAAAAGAAATCAACCCGCAGATTGAAACAACATTACAAATCTTAAACCAGAAAGTACTCTCATACAGGTTTTAGTAAAACTATTGAAAGCCAAAGCAAAATAGAGAAAAGAGGAATGTAATAATGAGACAGAGCACAAAGAAGCAATATAACTCATAAATCAATAAAATTATATTTTAGTAGAGAGAATAGACTAAATCTGTCTATAATCTATAGTTCTGAAAATATCTTTCCAAATAAAACTTAATATCTCATGTTAACAACCAACATTATCAAATAAATGAATGAAAAAAATGAATCAAAAATAATCAGAAATACTTGAAAGCTGAATATTTTATATGTTAAAGCAATTATCATTAATTATGTTAAACATCATAGGGATAGTAGTCAAGAGTTTTAAAAGACTTCTATGGACCTGTCAAGCTCTTCTGTCCAAAGAATTTCAGGCAAGAATATTGAAGTTGGAACCCATTCACTTCTCCAGGGAGATCTTCCCAAACTAGGGATCAAATCTGGAACTCCTGCATTGCAGGCAGTTTTTTTTTTAACCATCTGAGCCATCAGAGAAGTCCCAGAGACTCCTTAAATACACAGAAATACATACTAAAATTGGCTGTGAATTTCTAAATTGATTTAATGTATTCCATTTTACAAGTAACTAATAGAGTTTCTTGAGTGAGATATTACCATAAGACCCTCTCTTCTAAATACTTATTCCATTTACCCAGTTATTTACCAATAATTACTTGTATGGTTAATATTTACCAAGAACGGTGTTTATATACTAGAGGTTAAACAACAAATAAAACAGTCCCTTTCTTCCTAGAAATTACATTTGGAGAGAAAGAAAGGTAAATAAAACATTATGTTACAATATAAAAACTGAAACGAATTGACTAGTGTCTGGTTAATGATTATTGAGTAAAAGATTATTATAAAGATATATACAACGTTCCATGGGAATAATATTAAGAATCATTTATTCAAGAAAAAGCTGAGTGAATTACATGTGCATGTATGACTCTTTTCGCTGTTCATCTGATACCCTCATAACATTGTTAATCAGCTATACCTCAATACAAAATTTAAAAAAAAATTCAAAAATGGTTGAAAAGGTGGGAAAAGAGGCGTATCTATATGGTTCTTTAAAGAAACCTTTGCATCATATCATAGATATCAATGTTAAGGGACTAAAGATCCTCTGGGCATTTCTATTCACCATGCTCTTAAATCTAACTGAATTAGCACATAAAGTAAGGAAATTTCGTATTCAGTAAAATTAGAAAATGAGGCAAACCAAAACTACGAGAAATAGTTGTCAAATATAATGAGTGTTTGATGAATTTGAAGAGCAGACATATGAGTGCATGTACATAAACACAGTCTCAGAAGTCCTAGCCAGCGGCCCCAAATGCTTGACGCTGGACATCCTGGTAGCAGGAGAATCCAGGAGCACATGCTTGCCTGTGTTACATGCTATTGCATCAAGGGAGATGGACTGAGCAAGAAAACTGAGGATGCTCTGTACGCACTAGATACAGGTGGTAAGGAAGGAAATTCTGGGAGAGTTCGCAGATGGCAAGTAGATTTGCAACTGGTACAAAGAATCAGTGATAATGAAATATCCTAACAGTGAATCATCATGAACACACACACACACACACACACACCCCTTCAAAATGCTGAGTTTACTATGAGTTATATAGAATTCCTATTCTCGATAAAAAGGAAAGGAGTATCACTAAGTGTTCTAATTGATGATAAATGTTCAGGACAGAAAATATAGTTGAGTTGGTGAGAAAAATTTGGTGGGAGTTGGCTCTGCATTAATTTCACTGGAGAGTACAAGTGAACAGCACCAGAGGTGAGTCCAAGGGCTTCTCCATCTACAAACCTCTTCTTTCTCTGCACTGTCTTTTAAGTATAAGTTTATCTCACAGTGGCAAACCTGGATACAGACTTATTATACAAAATCTCTGCAAAAATAGTCTCATGTTCCCCTTGATTTTAGTAAGTGTTCAATAAATGAATTTCATTCTATCTTGGTTCATTTCCCTTAATGAATCAGATAAAATGGCTAACGAGATGGGGTGCTCTGTTTGATTATAAATGGGTTATACTTGGAGCTAGAGGTTAAAGTCAGCCTTACCTAAATGATAAGAACTAAGAGTAGGACAAATTGATTTCCAAAAGAAAAAAACCAAAGAGCTATTAACAAAAAAAAAAAAAGGTTAAGTTAAGCAAAATATAACAGTGTCCTTTAAGATGTCTTCTTAGAAACTCTTTAGGTGATAAAATCAAATAAGTCAGGAAAGGTATGAAGAAGGTATGTTGAATTTACCAGTACTGAGTGTCAAAGATAACTAAAAACTGAAAAAAATATATTTACTATGTTAAATTGTGGGAATTACAGTTACTTATAGAATATTTCTATTATAAATCTTAGCAATGCGAATTGAGAATAGAAAAAGTGAAAAATAAAGTGTAGCGAACAGGGGGAGAGGGTAGATGAGGAAAGAAATGAAGAAATATAAACAAGTTGACTTTTAACACTGTTCCCGTAGGGTGCTGACAAATTGAAGACAGAAAATCAGAGTCATTTTAGAACAAATACATAGCCTGAATAGATTAATTAAGCATTCATCTGAAGAAGCTAGAATAAAAAATAGATATAAGAAAATCAGAGATAATTTAATTAAAAACAAAACTAACAAATTGGAAAATGAAAGAATAGTAAATTGGAAAACAAAAGAGAAACATTAAAAAAATTACCGTGTTGATGTATGGCAAAACCAATACAATATTGTAAGAAATTAGCCTCCAATGAAAATAAATAAATTTATATTTTAAAAAATTACCAATGTATAAAAGAAATAAATATCCTAATTTAATTTTTAATGGAAATATGTAAACACTCGGAAATTAAGAATGATCTTAAAAACCCTTGGTTGAACTGCTTTATTAGACTGAAAGTGTGAATAAAATATATTTTTAAGGGAAAACATAAATTGCCTAAACTGACTCAGAAAATAATTTATAAATTTAAAAAATAGGCTAGCAACCTCTATGATCTTATGATTTACTCAAAAGATACATGTGCAAGGATGAACACTGAATATGTGTAATACCTAAAAGTCAGAATCAACATAACTATCTATCAGGACTAAGAATGATTATATTCATACAAACTCTAGTCAATGGTTAACTAATTTATATGTGTTGAGATCTTCCAATTACAATATTAACTACAAAAATGAAAATTACAAAATATTTTTAAGGGAGATATCCATTCTCTTTTTAATATATTATTTATACCATCTATGCACTAAATACGCATGGGTTTTGACAACATAGTCCTGAAAAAATCATGACCACATATGTAGGTTTCTATATGGAAACTTTCTGAAAAGACACCACATATTACTGATGGCTACAGCACTAGCAAGTAGAGTGGGAGAGGGTGTTAACTAAGTGTAAAATTTCACTTTTCACTGCATCTTCCTACATCATTTTAATTGATGTTATTTGTTCATTTTTAAAATTATAATAAAAAAAGATGTATTTTCTGCTTGAGATACCATTTAACATTAGGCAACAGAGATTCAGAAGAAAATTCATTGTAGATTTATATTATTTCAGATAAACAATTTCTGAGAAGATAAAAAGAGACAAAACTGGGCAGAGTTTTATAAATTTTTAGATATATTTAACTTTAAATTATGGTATATTTTAATACCATTATAAGAATTTTTACCTAGTTCATTATATATGCTGAGTTTTATGCTCAATAAAAAGGGAAAAACACTTTAAGGTATCTATTCTCAGGGAGATTAGAATATAACATAATGTTTTTAAAACAAACAATTGTACAAGGTAAACTGTACGTGTCAAATCCATAGATGAAGACTTACCCTAAATATGATACCAATTTAATTGTATACTGTATTATTTCAAATTCTTCAAATCTATCAAAACTTCCCCTATTCACTCACCTACCACATTTCAGTTTACTAATCATTCTATTTTTATTTTATTAATTGCATTAAATATAGACTCATTTTCATCAAATATTTTAAAAAATTGTTTCTCCTTAACCCCACAAAAGAAACTACCCATAAATCCTCAGACGGAATCCCAGAAATAGGAATTTCTTCTTAGAATCTTTATATACATGAAATTTTCCCTAGAACAGAAGCTGTGGCAAACCTAGCCAGCAGAGACACCGCTTTGTCGATAAAGGTCCGGATAGTCAAAACTATCGTTTTTCTAGTAGTCATGGAGCTTAAAGAAGGCTGAGCACCAAAGAACTGATGCTTTTGAAATTGTGGTGTTGGGGAAGATTCTCGAGAGTGCCTTAGACAGCAAGGGAGACCCAACTAGTCAGTCCTAAAGGAAATCAACCCTGAATATTCATTGGAAGGACTGATGCTGAAGCTGAAGTTCCAATATTTTGGCCACCTCATGTGAACAGTTGCTGCTGCTACTGCTGCTAAGTCGTTTCAGTCGTGTCCGACTCTGTGTGACCCCACAGACGGCAGCCCACCAGTCTCCCCATCCCTGGGATTCTTCAGGCAAGAATATTGGAGTGGGTTGCCATTTCCTTCTCACTGGAAAAGACTGTGATGTTGGGAAAGAATGAAGACAGGAGGAGGGGTGTGAGAGAGGATGCGATGATTGGATGGCGTGATCGACTCAATGGACATGAGTTTGAGCAAACTCCAGGAGACAGAGAGGGACAGGGAGGCCTGGCATGCTGCAGTCCACGGGGTTGCAAAGAGCTGAACGTGACTTAGCGACTAAACAATAGCAACAATCCTAGAATGACTCATTATGAAACTGAAGGATTGGGTTAGCCAAACTTGAAAATATTCAAAGATCAAATGCAAATGTTACCAAACAAGTTCTGGCACTCTAAAATGTCAATAATTTTAGGTTGATTCCTTTATTTCTAAAAAAGTGCAAAACTTTTGCATGGAAATATTTAACCAAAAAATAAACACAGTACTATTGCTAAGTGCTTGGGCTTAAGGTTTTGTGGAAAAGACAAGAGATGGTATCTTTCACCGCATGTCCAAGATAGATATCATAATTGAATTCTGATGCCTGGGATGATGTAATGAACACTGAAGCACAGGAAGGCACATCTTTCATGACAGTTTTCAGTATTTTATAATTTTCAGAGGTAATCAGAAGCAGTTTCAAAATGAATTTCTTTACCTTAGTCTTAAAAATAAGAACAGAGCCAGCTTTTTGAGCTCTAGCCAGACGCCGATTTTACAGTCTGAACTATGTAGGCTAACTGCTAACAGCTCAGGATCTGAGACTTTCAAAGTTATTTTTAGGACAAATCGGTTAATGAGCAGGTACAAACTTCAACATAAATGAGCAGCAGGGCAGAGGCAGCCAAATGTCAGGGAAAGTCTCAGATGGTAGGACAAATTGTAATTATTCAATCCAGCCAGTGGACAGTGGTGAATAAAAATGAACCATTGCCAACTGCTATCCAGTCAAAGGTTTAATTTTTATGCACATAAATAGAAAAGGCGCAGGAAACAAACACAGTGCATGTCAGAATAGCTTACTCCTGCCGTCTCTCATGCAAACAGAGAGCACTTTCCTTTCTTTTTCTGGAACTTTCCTCAAATTAGCTATAATACTTGCATTATGGTTCTAATGTATACTACATCTTGGTTCTGTACTAGCTTATTTGCAATGACAAGGCTTCATGTAATCCTTCCACATGTTGCAGAAAACTCCAAGAAATCAGCACAGTCATAATTCACTCCCTCCACAACCATCACACCACCAATTGTGGGGTCTGGCCTCCACCAAGAATTAAGTGTCAGCATCAGGAAAAGGCTCAAATGAATCAGTTCATTTGTACTGAGAAAATCACATCAGTTTACCAGTTATCTAGAGAATGACAATCTGGGAGAAGAGAAGGCAATTTTGCCAAAGACATGGTCCTATAGAGCCCTGAAACTCTTAGCTGCTACTCTGTTTGGTTTTCATTGCACAGTGTAATAACAAAAGGAGGTCCAGAGTGGTCCTCAAACACTTCATCTTCATGCAATATAAGAAATCTGGTTATGTGCATTTTTCCTTGGTTTGGTTTTTGGTTACCAAGCAACCACCACCAGTGTTCCTAATGGTGCTCTTTGTCTTGGGAAGGAGACAGATTTCTCTCCCATTCTGAATGATCTGGAGAAATCGTAAAATACAGTGCTATGAAAACACCCCAGAGGATCCTTCCATCAAAAACAGATCACTCTTTTCATTTCTGAGATACAGTAAATGTGGGTAGGTAATTAAACTAAGCTTCGTCAATCAATCCTCTCTTTCACATTTTGAATCATCAGGGGAGTGACAAGGTGAGACAAATAACTGGAATTTGTTCCTGCTCCCTACCAATGCAGAAATTTTCCAGCAATTAATGCCCTGGAGACTTGAAAGCTTCCTTTCCCCATTGTGAACCTACATCCTCAGCCCTCCCTTAAATACTGTGTGATACCCTATGTCCATTCGGTATTTTCATTTCAGCTTAATTTAGAGTCACCTGGTACTGCCTGCAATCAAAGGCACAGAGCGCGTGGGGAATAAAAAGAAGAAAAATGACTTCTTTATGGTACTTTCAATCAGAAAGACAGGCAGCAGTTTTGCTATATAAAGACTTATTCTGAGGAAGTTTTTTTTCCTTACTGTCTTCATACTATTTTTTCCAGTTTTACTGAGAAATAATTGACATATATCACCATATAGATTTAAGGTGTTGACCATGATGGCTTGATGTATATCCACTGTGAAGTGATTTTCTTAATAGGTTCAGCTAATATCTATCACCTCATATAGATACAATAAAAAGGAAAAAAAATCTCCTTTTGATGAGAACCCTTAAGGTTTACTCTCTTAATAACTCTGATATATATTCTACAACTGTGCTATTCATTAGACAGTCACGACAGTCATTATGTTGTGCATGACGTCCTTAGTATTTATTTCTTCTAACTGTAAGTTTGCACCTTTGGAACACCGTCCTTTAATTCTCCCTCTCCCTCCCCTCTGCCTCTGGTGACCACAAGTCTGAGCTCATTTTCTGTGAGTTTAATTCCAGCTTTGTTTAGCTGCCACATGTAAGTGAGATCATATCGTATCTCTTTCTTTGTTTGGCTTGCTTCACTCAGTATAAAATCTTCAAGGCCCACTCATGTTGTTATAAGTGGTTCGAATTCCCTCGATTCTATGGCTGAATAACATTCCAGTGTGTGTATATGTATGCACATGTGTGTGTAGGCATGTGTGTACATATCAATAAATAGAGATAGGTAGACAGATATATCTCACAACTTCCTTTTTCATTCATCCTTTGATGAATACTCAGGTTCCAAGTCTCGGCTATTGTAAATAATGCTGCTATGAGAAGAGGGGTTGCTGATATACCTTTGAGATTCTGTTTATATTTTCTTTGGATATATATATTCCAAGGTGGAAATGCTGAGATTATATATATATATATATATATATATTTTTTTTTTTTTTTTGAGAATCCTCCATACTGTTTTTCGTGGTGGCTGTACCGATTTACATTCCCACTAACAGATAACAAGGGTTCTCCTTTCTCTATATTCACAGTAGCATATGTTAATGCATCTCTGTGATGATGGCCGTTCTAATAGACAGGTGGATCCTCACTGTGGTTTTAACTACCATTTCCCTAACAATTGGTGATGCTGAACATCCTTTCACATACCTGCTGACTTTTTACATATCTTCTTTGGAGAAATGCATCTTCAGGTCTCTTGCCCATTTTTTTTTTTTTATTGCTGTTTTGCTATTGACTTATGAGTTCTTCATATACTTGGAAAGCCTCTTATCAATTATACAGTTTGCAAATATTTGTTTTTGTTCTGTAGGTTGCCTTTTTACTTTGTTGTTTGTTTCTTTTGCAGTACAGAAGCTTCTTAGCTTGCTATAGTTCTTGCCTGGAGAATCCCAGGGACGAGGAGCCTGGTGGGCTGCCGTCTATGGGGTTGCACAGAGTCGGACACGACTGAAGTGACTTAGCTTAGCTTATAGTTCTATTATTTATTTATTTTTAAACTTTTGTACTTGTGCTTTAGGTATCATATAAAAAAATTACCTAAACCCATGATAAGAAGCTTTATTCCAGTGATTTCTTCTAAGAGTTTCATGGCTTCAGGTCTTTTATTCAAGTCTTTAATTTGTTTCCATTTATTTTTTATGAATGGTGTAATAAAGGTTGCAGTTTCATTCTTTTACCTGTGAAGACCCATTATTTCAGCACCATTTATTGAAGAGCATTCTCAGCTTTTCTGTCAATATTAGTTGACTCTATATGCTTGGGTTTTATTCTGGATTTTGATTCTGCCCCATTGGTCTGTCTGTGTTTCTATGCCAGCATCACACTGTGTAGATGACTATAGCTTTATATTACAGCCGAAATCAGAAAGTGGAACACCTCCTTCTTTGTTCTTTCTCCAAATTTTCTTTTAGCTATTCAGGGTCTTTTGTGTGTGTGCTAGTCTCTCAGTCATGTCCAGCTCTTTGCAATGCTATGGACTGTAGCCCACCAGGCTCCTCTGTCCATGGAATTTTCCAGGCAGGAATACTGTAGTGGGTTCCCACTCCCTTCTCCAGGGAATCTTCCCAACCCAGGGACTGAACTGGGGTGTCCTGCATTGCAGGTGGATTTTTACCAGATGGGCTACCACGTAAGCTATTCAGGGTCTTTGGTAGCACCATATAAATTTTAGGAGTGTTTTTCTACTTCTGTAAAAAATGCCCTTGGAATTTTGATAGGCATTGCATTGACTCTATAGATGGCTTTTGGTAATATGGATATTTTAACAATATGCATTCTTTCAATTCATGCACACAGGCTATCTTTTCATTTATTCATATATTCTTTGAATTCTTTAATCCTAATATCAGTTTTTGTTTTTAGGTTTTGCTATATATATATTGAACTGTGGTGTTGGAGAAGACTTTTGAGAGTCCCTTGGACTGCAAGGAGATCCAACAGTCAGTCCTAAAGGAAATCAGTGCCAAATATTCTTTGAAAGGACTGATATTGAAGCTGAAACTCCAATACTTTGACCACCTGATGCAAAGAACTGACTCATTGGAAAAAACTCTGATGCTGGGAAAGATTGAAGGCAGGAGGAAAGAGGGATAACAGAGGATGAGGTGATCGGATGGCATCACAGACTCGATGGACATGAGTTTGAGCAAGTTTTGTGAGCTGGTGATGAACAGAGAGGCCAGGCAGACCATGGAATTGCAAAGAGTCGGACATAACTGAGTGACTAAACTGACTGACTGATATATAAAATAATGGTGTCTGCAAACAATGTCTATAGATAAGTGACTGATGACAAGTAGGAAAAAATTAATGCATTATGTCTATCAGTTTAGAGTTTTATAAATGTAATTGTAGCTGATGATGATGGTGGAGGTGGTTATGATGATGGTAATTGATATGCCAAAGAAAACAACTCATAATAGAAATGCAAATTTCTGTCTCCCATTGGTACTTTAAAGTTTATCCAGTGGGGTCACTAGATAAAAAAATTTTTTTTAATGTATTACTTACCTCTAGTAGATAATAAACAAGCTTATGTGACCTAGAGTCATAAAACACAATCACAATAGAGACTTTAGTGTGAGCAATATAACACATCAATCAAAATTCTGAGTATGATTTACTGTTAAATCTTCTTTCCTTCCCCAGCTAGGGTCAGCTTCCAGCAGGCTGCTCATTGTTTGAGGGGCTGTTATTATATCATGAACTCTCTTTTCTCCAACTCTGCTTACACCCTTGTTGTCTCTGTCATTAGTACTATTTTCCAATAAAGTTTACCATCTACAGGCACATGGAACAGTTACATTGCCTGTAACTGAGTGGAAGTAGGTCTATAGTTTTGGCCAGTATGCTGCAAGTGGGAACTGGCATGAGTTATTAATATTTGCATGACAAATTATTTACCGGTTGATGAAAAACCCTCCAAGATGTCCCTTTCCTTTGGATGTAATAAATGCTACATTTAAGACAAGTATGGTTTCTTCTGATCAGACACTCTTCCCATCCTCTTGTCCCACTAACAAGGAAAATGTAATGAGAAAAAGAAATAAACTCTCCTGAACCATTGAGATTTTGGAGTTAATTGTTATACAAGGAGAACCCAACCTCTTCTGACAAAAACTGAAGTACTTCAATAACAAACACACACACACACACACACATGTGCAGAGATCTAAAACACTAGTTTAAGCTATGGAAAAACTGGTATTAGCACATCCTGGAAAACAATTTGAGTTAATAATAACTAGAAAGATATTTACTTAATGCATCTGTAGCTTGAAGGGGAGAGAATCAAAACAGAACATCAGCAGTACGTGTTAGCTGCTGAAGGCTGGCTTCAGCAAGTTACTATAAGAAAGATGTTTTTCAGGAGAGAATTACTGGGTTTTCTGAAAGGAATGAAAGAAATTAAGAGAGTCCTGAAATTTGAAAACTTTTCATCACCTACTAGTAAAAAAAATTAAACTAAGAAAGCCTTCGCGTAACAAATAAGGATTCAAATTTAGCTTTGTAGCAAGGATCAAGGAGAAGGCAATGGCACCCCACTCCAGTACTCTTGCCTGGAAAATCCCATGTACAGAGGAGCCTGGTGGGCTGCAGTCCATGGGGTCGCTGAGGGTCGGACACAACTGAACGACTTCACTTTGACTTTTCACTTTCATGCACTGGAGAAGGAAATGGCAACCCATTCCAGTGTTCTTGCCTGGAGAATCCCAGGGACGGAGGAGCCTGGTGGGCTGCCATCTATGGGGTCGCACAGAGTTGGACATGACTGAAGTCGGATCCTTGCAGCAGCAGCAGCAAGGATCTAATTGAGAAGGCAGTCTACACATACATTGATGAAACCTCCAGATAAATTTGATTAATATTGGCACAAATACCCATTTAAAACCATGGTGTTTGATTACTACAAATTGGATAGCATGGCTTAGGGATATGAGACCAATGATGTGACTTCCCACAGATGTACAAAAATCTCAACGTGCCTGCAATTAATTTTGGAGAGAGAAAGAATCAAGGGTGGGAGAAAGCATACAAATACAGCAAATGCAATAGATGTATTTAGAACAGAACAAAAGATATGCCTATTGCAACACAGAGATGACTTGATTCAAATAGATTAGATTCTCATCTCTAGACGTTCCCTAAGTTATTTAGAGAATGCTACTTCTAAAAAGACCTAGTTTAAAATAATTTGTGATTGTTCAAGACATAAAATTACATTTGTTTCTTTTCTCCCCAAAGCCCCACCCCAGCCACTATACATGAGTAAGAAGCGTGCTAAGAAATCCAAACACCAAAAACATTTTCCGATGTCCATTTCAGATATTGTCAAAGATTACTGGAAAAGCAACAGAGAGAAGGTTAGAGGGCCACAGAGACCAACAGAAGAACTTGGTGGAACAAAAGAAAAGTAGAGAGGCACTGGGAAAAGAGTCAGGGCCTAATCCATCTCCCATCAGCAGGACAGGGGACTTCCAAACACCTGCTTTTAAATTTGTCATCAACCATATCTTTTCCAAATGAGATTATATACCATGGTTATTCTATCCTTGTTTTACTCTGGTGTTTTAGCTGTCTGGATAGCAAATAATGTGTCTTTTTGTTCATTGGCTCCGAAGTCAAGTGAAATTCAGTTCAGCTCAGTTTAGTCACTCAGTCACGTGTGACATAACCCCGTAGACTGCAGCATGCCAGTCCTCCCTGTCTATCACCAAATCCCGGAGTTTGTTCAAACCCATGCCCATTGAGTCGGTGATGCCATCCAATCATCTCATCTTCTGTCGTTCCCTTCTCCTCTCACCCTTCAATCTTTCCCAGCATCAGGGTCTCTTCAAATGAATCAGTTCTTCCCATCAGGTGGCCAAAGTACTGGAGGTTCAGCTTTAGCATCAGTCTTTCCAATGAATATTCAGGACTGACTTCCTTTAGGATGGACTGGTTGGATCTTCTTACAGTCCAAGGGACTCTCAAGAGTCTTCTCCAACACCGCAGCTCAAAAACATTAATTCTTCAGCACTCGGATTTCTTTATAGCCCAACTCTCATATCCATACATGACCACTGGGAAAAACCATAACCTTGACTAGACTGATCTTTGTTGGTAAAGTAATGTCTCTGCTTTTTAATATGCTGTCTATGTTGGTCATAACATTTCTTCCAAGGAGTAAGCAGAAATACATCAGACCTAATACAGAGACAAATGATCGGCACCCAGGAATCCTAGACATGGAGGTAAATGCTAAGAATGAATAAGACATTGAGGTTGGATCTGTCGAGAAGGAGGCAGTATATTTTGAGTGTGAAACAGAGAATATGTATTTTTTGAGTGTGAAACAGAGAATATGTATATTTTTGTTTTTAGCTAGAAAGGCAGATTATGGTAATTGTTAGTGATGTTAATCAAATATTTCTCACCCTCAGTCTTCAGTATAGGTGATAGCATGATGATTGATTAAAGTGAAAGAGGAGAGTAAAAAAGTTGGCTTAAAGCTCAACATGCAGAAAATTAAGATCATGGCATCCAGTTTCATCACTTCATGGCAAATAGATGGGGAAACAGTGGACACAGTGGCTGACTTTATTTTTCTGGGCTCCAAAATCACTGCATATGGTGACTGCAGCCATGAAATTAAAAGACACTTGCTCCTTGGAAGGAAAGTCATGACCAACCTAAACAGCATTTTAAAAAGCAGACGTTACTTTGCCAACAAAGGTCCATCTAGTTAATGCTATGGTTTTTCCAATGGTCATGTATGGATGTGACAGTTGGCCTATAAAGAAAGCTGAGCATTGAAGAATTGATGTTTTTGAACTGTGGTGTTGGAGAAGACTGTTGAGAGTCCCTTGGACTGCAAGGAGATCCAACCAGTCCATCCTAAAGGAGATCAGTCTTGGGTGTTCATTGGAAAGACTGATGCTGAAGCTGAAACTCCAATACTTTGGCCACCTCATGAGAAGAGCTGACTCATTTGAAAAGACCAGACCCTGATGCTGGGACAGATTGAGGGCAGGATGAGAAGGGGATAACAGAGGATGAGATGGATGGCATCACAGACTCAATGGACATGGGTTTGGGTGGACTCCGGGAGTTGGTGATGGATAGGGAGGCCTGGCATGCTGTGGTTCACGGGGTTGCAAAGAGTTGGACACGACTGAGCGACTGAAATGAACTGAACTGAACCGATTGCTCTTTCTGCCATACTGTATTCAGGTAGGCCTCTCAACATAATTCTGGAAAAGCTGTTTTGGAAAGTACTGGCATTTAATTCTTGATGTGAGATCCTCCTAATTCTCTGCCCTGAGCTATCTGCAGTGTCTGTGAAAGCTCCATCAGTCTGGGTCTCTGATTGATTAAAATAATCAGTGACTTTCTGCCAACTTGCAAAGAACATGTGACATAAATAAGAAATTAAACCTTTTATTTTAAGCCAGTGAGTTTTAAGATGTATTACTGCAACAAACTTGCATAGTCTAAGTGATCTCCATGTCTCTGACCCCTTGGAAGGAGAAGAGAGAAAGGGGCAAGGAAGAAGTATATGTGGCATCTTTATCTGACTAAGGGCTTCCCAGCGGCTCAGCTGGTAAAGAACCTGCCTGCAGTGCAGGAGACCTGGGTTCGATCCTGGGTTGGGGAGATCCTTTGGAGAAGGGAAAAGCTACCCACTGCAGTGTTCTGGCCTGGAGAATTTTTCACTTTCACTTACTTGACTATCATCAAACAGGATTTTAGGTTCTCTGAAATGGCTAGCAGCTAAGACTGAATTTTTCTCTTGGAAGGATTTTTGTAAATTATTAGAAACCCCTGATGGATTTCTCTTACCCTAATTCTTTGCTTTAGCTGGCTGCCCTTGCACGCCCGTAAGGCTCAGGCTTTCTCTAGCTTTACTTTCACAGACTGCTTTTTAGGGACTCACCATACTTGGACAAAGGCCTTTTTTTTTTTTTTGACCATGTGGATCTGGGATCTTAGTACTCAGACCAGGGCTCGAACCTGTATCCTCTACGGAGGGAGTGTAGAGTCTTAAGCACTGGGCTGCCCGGGAAATCCCTGGCAGAGACCCTTGTCAAACAAGCTCCCTCTTAACACATGCCGATCTTCCCACTAGGCTGCACTCGTGGCCCTGGAGACGCCGCCCCCTCTCCACCCCGAGCAGGGCGGCCGCTTGCTTCTGGGTGCCGCGGCAGCTCTCTCTGCACTGTGGCTTCGGGCTGCGTCCACACTGAGGAGTCTCATGTGTGTGTCAGACAACCCAGCCTTGCACCCCCACATTTCCGAGGGCACACACCAAGCTTTCAGATTGGCTTCTTGAAAGGAGTGCAACCAGGACTGAGAGTAGAAGGGTGCACCTCAAACTAACCCTTAAGTAGGAATGAGCGAGACTCAAAAGCACTTCAGCACCATATCTAAAAAAAAAAAAAAAAGGAAAATCTTTTCACAAATCTCCCTCCCTTGGCCTGTTTATCTTGTCCTTTGAATTTTAGAGCTGTTCAAGTTTCCCTTATATATTTGAAAAATGTCCATTTCAATCCGGTACTTACTTAAGGGATTTTTAACTATTAAAATTTGACATATAGATTGAAGCTTAAAATTTTACATGCGCTCACATAATAGTCACATATATCATTTATTGATCTCTTGAAATGTGCTAATAATGGCCCCAATCACTTTAATTTTACACCCACTTTCTCTTTTAAGTCTCATGGGATTTCTATGAAGCTGGGTTATGATTCCAAAACCTCTATTGAGGCTCTGAGAGGTTTAATATTCACTTGTTGAGAGTTTTGTTTTGTGTGGCTTTGTTTAAGCCACACTGCTACAGTAACTACCATGAACTATACCTGTATGTATAGTATTTACTGGGAAGAAACAGAGGAAAATAATTTGCCTCATTTCTACGTGATTTCCTACACATTTTGGCAGACTTTGAATATGATTTTAGAGAGAAAGAAAGGTAGCTTCAGTTTAAATTGTCTAAGTGCTATGTTTAAGTTTATTTTATAAAATTTTGAACATGTGGCCTTACAGGTAGTGATCTGTCTTTATATTTCACTTCCCCTCTTCCTTGCAAAGATGCAAACTGGAAGATACAGCATATCCATATTGAGAAATATCTATTCCAATAGTTGATGTGCCATCTCATTCATAATTTTCTGGCAATAGGTTTTTAAAAGTAGATTCCAGTATTCTTTATGCTTTCCCAATTATCAGAACAGCTTGAAAGGTTCACGTTTCAAGAGGGATTTCTCTTCAGGTTCCTCTCTGACACCAGTGCCTTCCCCTTGCCTTCTGTTGTTCTTTTCAAGCCAGTTCTGTTCTTTCTCTGGTTGTGACCCTTTGCTGTGAGTCAGGAGGCTGACTTGTGGCATCTGTCACCCCGAATCACACTTGAGCGCAGCACAATTAGGATTTCACAGGATTAAAGTTCTCTCTCAGATACCTAAATATTGCCCTTCAGTATTAATTGTTTATTTTGCAGTTAGTATGACTGCAGGCCAGCTGGCCTCTTTGCTGGACTGCCTCTTCAAGCACAGGCTGACTGACACTTGAAAGTGTTTTGAACTTAATAAACGTGTGGCCTTAAGACTTTAGCTGCCACTTAGTCCCGCAACGAGTGAGCACACCCGTCTCTCCAAACACAGGGCTTCAGCTGAGCCAGGCGGCAGCAGCAAGCACTGCCCTTGAAGCTAAGGGCTAGAATAAATGTCTTCTGTGATCCTTCTTTTAAAGCTGTTTTTTAAAATGAGTTTGTGTGGATCTATTGCCCTTTAAATTGGGCTCTTTTAATTTTTTTTTCCTAACTGATTTTAAGTGTTTTAAGAAGTGGAGATGTCTCTATTTTTTCCCTATTTCATACTTATGATCTGTACACTCTAGTAACACTTTAAAATAATTTAGTGCATTCAAAATTTTGCTTACATTTACCCTGGTGTAACTAACTTTCATTATACAAAATTGAGTTCAGTTAAATGACTTTTTTTTTCTGAAAGATCCATGGGTATGTAGCATAAAAATCACAAATCACATTTGCATTTCATTTTTAAATTAGTTGTTTCATTCTTTGAAGAGATATTCAAGGTCACAGACCCAGGAAAGGTTTTCAATATGTGATCATGTTTCCATCTGTGCCTTGGAGACCACAAAAGGATGTTATCTCAGACTTCAATTTAAATAACATTCTGAGCACCCTACCCAGTCTTCCCTAAACCAAATACACCTGCCAACAATGTTGAGGGACAAGTATTTCTCATTTAATTGTTAAGTAGAATTCTTTCAAATTTATAAATGAACTGAGAACAATTTTAATTTAAATCTTAAAAAAGGGTGGGGGGCAATGTGCAGGGGAAATATGCAGAACACATCCTTGGAATTTATGGTTTTCTGGAATGAGAGAAACTAAATTGTATAGGGGGTGTAGAGAGACAATTCAGGATTGGAGGGGGTTGATGGAGGCTACTATAAGGGAGAGAAGAGAAAATTAAGAAGCAAAAAAAAAAATAAAATCAAAGCTTTCTTCTCATGTTCAGAGAAGAGTGCCTTGCATAAGACACTGTTGTGAACACTATTATGCTATCAAAACAGGTTAGCTTAACTTAGGAACATGAGCCACTGACCTCATTATGTTGCTGAAAGGAAGCCACCTTTGCTCCCAAAGAGCTAATCTTTTTCCTGTATAGTTACCACGTGACCTAGAAAGTTTTCTGAATTTCACTGAAAATTTCAAATCCCTGTAAACTTTAAGGCATCAAAAATGTCCTTAAAAGCTATAGACAGCATTTCTTTTGTGTTTGCTAAATCAGATTCCCTTTCTGCGATAAAAAGCACATACGCATGGAAAGCCTGAATGTTTGAACAGATACACCAAGAGAGACTTACAAGGATCTACATTTTAAAGGCAGTGACTCTAAAACATGACAGTGATTTGTACTAGAATTAAAAAGACAAAAAGCCAGCGAGAACACTGGAGGAAAAGAAATAGCAAGGATTATAGCCACAAAATCAGTATAATCATCTGGGGTCCAAAATCCTGGCAAAGTATAGGGATATTTCAAACCATCAACTACTATAGGTTTTTAGTAAAAACATATTTACCTAGGATCTATCATATCAGATCTACAAAGAGAACAGCAATAAAAATGGCATTATTTTTTCTTTATGGTTATACACAGAGCTGACAGTACAATTTGGCGGTACTAGCTATTTACATCTTCTTCTTCCAAAAGAAATGTGAGCTGAAATGCCGTGTTTGTCCCTGACCAAATTTTTCAAAATTGTTTTGAACAAAACAATAAATACCATCTGCCATCATTGCTTACATTTAAGGAACACGGTTTAGTACATTGGAGAGGTTGGAGTGAAAAGAAAGACCAATGACACAATGGCTCTCAGAAAGAACGCACAAAATCCCTTTGCTGTTACACTGTTCATTATTAGGGAATGTTGCAGGCATATCTTTCTGATATGCCTTATATGGGATTTGTGCATAAATTTGAATTTTAGGGATTCTGTGTTCATTATAATAAGTCATTAAGCATCAGCTAAAACAAAGCAAACTGTCCCATTGAATCATTTCATACCAGGAAATTTTGCTAATAGAACTACTAGTCTTTAAAAAAAAAAAACCTTGCAATTACTAAAATAGATTAAATTAGTAAGATAGAAAAACATAAATTATAAAAATGTAAGGTATTATCCATTTAGTCAACATATATGCATTGGAACCTACTACCAGGCATGATTTCTAGGCACCAGGATTCAGCAGTGTACAAAGTAGGCAAATATCCCTTCCTTAGGGCTTATAGGTTACTGGAAGGAGCCAATAAGTAGGCCAAGCAAGAAAAAAAAATCTATTTTTTAAGATAGTTATGAACACTAAGGAGAAGTGGAATAAGAAGTGTGTTTGGAGAATGATGGGTTAGAGTGGTCTGAGACCTTACTGAGTAAAGACCTGAATGAACAGAGATTGGAAGTCACGCAGACACCTGCAAAAGGAATGTTCCAGAGAGTGGAAGAGAAAACACTAAGTGAGGAGCCCAGTTGGCTGCAACAGAGTAGAGAAAGGAGGACCAGGAGGCGGAGTAAGAGGTAACGGACGCCAGGCATGCACAGCCTCAGAGATCCGGTGAGGACGTTTTATTAGGCATGGGGGTTTTAAGCACAGCAGTGACACGCTGGCTGCTGGGTGGAGAGGAGGTGCTGGGAGGGGAAAGGAAGATGAAAGGAAGACGAGCTGCAAAGAGTCCCGGATGGCTGGCTCTGTCCTCCCAGTTGCGCCCTCCGCCCTCTTCACCCTTTTCTCTTCCCTGGGAAGCTTGAGAGCCCGGGAAGGAGACCAGAGGGTGAGGCCCCGGGGTCGCTGCCGCTGCCCCCTTGGGCCTGCCTGTGGCTGCTCACATCATTCAACGCAAGGTGCTGATCCTTTCAGGCCTGCAGACTTGACTGGGCCTTCTCTTCATTTGTATCAGTTTCCTGGAGCTGCCAGAACAAAGTGCCACAAGTGAGTGTGGCGTAGGTAACAGAATTTGTTGACGCACAGTTGTCAGTCCAGAGCCTAAAATCATGGTGCTGCGGGGGAAATCTGCCCCAGGCTTCTCACTCTGGGACACTCAGGTTGCTTTCTCGGTTTACAGGGGGCATTGTCCTTGTGGCTCTGTACGTGCGAACTCTGTGTCCAAATCTCCCCTTTTTATAAGGATACCAGTCATATTGGAGTGCAGCCAACCCTATAACCTCATCTAACTTATTCATCGCAAAGATCCTATTCCCATTTAAGGTCACATGCATAGGTACAGCTATTAGGACTTCAGTATCCTTTGAAGGGGAACACAATTCAACCATACCATCATTCTTCCAGACTCAGGAATGAAAATAACCTAGCTGCCACTAGGTCCAGTTCTGGTTTTCTTAACACTCCTACTTTTGAAAAATCTCTTTGTAAATAAATTTCTTAATTATCATATTTGAACATGTTATCTGTATGATGCTGGGAGCTTGATTATGTAAAAGTCTATGCCGTAAAAGAAACAATAAAGCAAAATGCTGGCAATGGCAGCAATGGGATGAGGCCACCGTTTGGATATAATTTTAAGGACAAGGCAACAAGATGCTCTAAAGAATTGAATATAGGTTATGACAGAAGGAGAAAAGTCCATGATCCCTGACCTGAGCAACTGGAAGAATGGTGTCGTCATGACTAAGATGGAGAAAGCTGTGAGAAAAGCAAGTGGAAGGGATGTGTGAGGTCAGAAGCGCAGTTTTGAGTATGTGGAGTCTGAGAGTCCCATTAGATGACTAAAAGGGTCTCTTGGATATATGTGTTTGGTGTTTAGAACAAGGTCTATCGATGCACACTTGGGGATCATCAGAGTATAGACAGCCAATCCAAAGCCATCAGGATGAATGAAAATCAGAAAATGACTAAGTGGAAACAGAAAAGAGAGCCAAATGAGCAGCAACCAATAAAGTTGGCTAAAAATTAGCAGCCATAAAACCACAAGGAAAATTAGGCTTTGGGAAGTCAGGAGGGAGACCGAACGAGTGTTTTAGGGGACGAGAATACTCAGTGGTATCAAACACTGCTTCTGGTAGGTCAGATAAAATGAGTTCTGAGATGGATCATGGATTAAATTAATGAACAAGTAAAAGCCAGAAACTGGACAGGACTGGTGCAGTCCAGTGCACAGCCTGGGGCCAAGCTACCCTAGGGGACAATTCTAGAGCTAATGAGAGAAAGGTTAACACAGCTGCGTCACATGCCGTTTACACAAATATGGATTTCTGGAGAGTTCATTTTATACCATTTCAAAACTTAATTATTAACTTTAACTTAAAAGAGTTGTTTATCCCAGAAATGGAATTGGCAGGAAAGGAGTTTAATTTTATTTTACAAAGGCCTGTATCATTGAGATGATTTATAAGAAATATGTACTACTCCTGTAATCAAAAACAAAAGAATCCATTCAAAATTACATGTTTAAAAAAATACATGTAACAGTGATCAACTTCCAGTACAATCATATGAGACACCCTGCTTAACTCACTCACCAATGGTACTGTTGAGAATTATCTCTTCAAAGCATCCATTTAAAGCTTCTAGAAATGGTTTTAAGGAGAAACAGAGAATGAAGAAACAACTAATCAAGAAACTGATGAAAGTGTGAGAGACACAAGAATATGGTATTTGAACCAAGTCATCTCCCTCCTCCCTCTCATCAGTGAGACAGAGACTCCCCCTCCAGATGCCTGCAACCAAGGACACAGAGCCTCCACTTTCCCAGCTCCCAGCTTGGGCCTCTTCCTGAGAGAAGCAAGACTTCAATTTTTCTCATCCTGTATCAGATGCCTGCTGTTGAGGCTAACTCCTGGGCAACTGGGTTGGAAACTGTATGTTTAAACACATCTTTCTTATGAAAAGCAACCAATTTCACTTTAGAGTTATGAAAATATACATTTTTTTTCTGCTGATTTTCCCCAAGGGAGACTGATGCATTCTGACAATGGAATTTACAAGTATGAAAGGGTCAGCTAGTCAGTTGACTTGAAAAAGAGCATGTTCTCATGTACGAAAAATATATAGTTAGTGAAATTCAGAAACAAACACTTTTTATATGAAAATGTTGCTCTGACTACTTGAGGAATCGTGTAAGTGTGAAAATAATTTTTAAAAATACAAAGTACCTTCTCCTCCAGAAAATAAATCAGTATAACATATTTAAGGCAAAATTCAAACTACATTTCTAAATCTTTCTTCCCCATCTCCAAAATATTACCTAGACTCTCTCAATAATTCCCTTATCTGCTATGGATTAGTTTGACCAACATTGCAGTCCATTAAAAAAATCTTTCTCTTGGAATTTATCAACTTTCATTCACACCTTTCCCCACTGCCTATATCCTCTTATGTACTTTTCAACTTCACTAAAATATCTTTGCTTTTTATTTTCACATTATTCTTCAGAGACCTATAATTCATCATTAACATTTTCAGTACTTTATAGAAATAGAGGTGGGCAATCAGCTCTAGGTACCCTCACTTTAGTAATAAATATACTCCTTGGGATATTTCTGATCACAGCCTGTGTGACTCAAAGAAGATATAAGCCAAGCTATGCAGGGCCACCCAAGGTGGATGGGTCATGGTGGAGAGTTCTAACAAAACGTGGCCCACTGGAGAAGATGTGAAACCAGACGATGAGTGCCTCAGGTCAGTAGGTGTCCAATATGCTTCTGGGAAGGAGTGGAGAAATAGCTCCAAAAAAGTGAAGAGGCTGGACCAACACAGAAATGCCACTCAGCTGGATGTGTCAGTGGTGAAAGTAAAGTCCGACGCTGTAAAGAACAATATTGCAGAGAAACCTGGAACGTTGGGTCCATGAATCAAGGCAAATTGGATGTGGTCAAGCAGGAGGTGGCAAGTGTGAATATTAACATCTTAGAATCGGTGAACTCAAAAGGATAGGAATGGGCGAATTTAATTCAGATGACCATTGTATCTACTACTGTGGACAAGAATCCTTTAGAAGAAATGGAGTAGCACTCATAGTCAACAAAAGTCTGAAATGCAGCACTTGAGTGCCATCTCAAAAGTGACAGATCTCTGTTCATATCCAAGACAAACCATTCAACATTGCAGTAAAACAAATCTATGCGCCAACCACTAATGCCAAATAAGTTGAATTTGAATGGTTCTGTGAAGACCTATAAGACCTTCTAGAAGTACACCCCAAAAAAGATGTCCTTTTCATCACAAGGTATGGAATACAAAAGTAGGAAGTCAAGAGAAAGCTGAAGTAACAAAGAAGTCTGGCCTTGAAGGACAAAATGAAGCAGGACAAAGGCTGAGTTCTGCCAAGAAAATACACTGCTCATAACAAACACTCTTCCAACAACACAAGAGACAAATCTACATATGGACACTACTACATATGAAAACTCCGTATTTTGGCCACTTGATGGGAAGAGCTGACTTATTTGAAATGACCCTGATGCTGGGAAAGATTGAAGGCAAGAGGAGAAGGGGATGACAGCGGATGAGATGGCTGGATGGCGTCACCGACTCTATGGACATGCGTTTGAGTGAACTCCAGGAGTCAGTGATGGAAAGGAAGGCCATGGGGTCACAAAGATTCAGACATGACTGAGTGACTGAACTGAACTCAGCTGAAACTATGGTGGAGGCAACGGAGAAAATGGCGACCTCCTTCAAAAGGTCCCACGTGAGCACTGCTACACTCAGTGCTCCCAACCCTGAAGCAGGCCACCATTGACCCGTACCTCCAGACCCGTACCTCCACAGAGACACTCAAACACGGTTCTGCCTCAGTCTCTGTGGGATCTCTGGGTCCTGGTGTGCACAAGGTTTGTTTGAGCCCTCTGAGAGTCTCTGGCAGGTATGAGGTTTGATTCTGAACATGAATTCGCCCCTCGTACCATCTTGCTGGGGCTGCTCCTTTGCCCTTGGAGGTGGGGTATCTCCTCAGGAGTATGTCAAGTTTGTATGTTGTTACTCTGTTTATTTAACTTACATGTAGAGTACATCACGTGAAATGCCAGACTGTATGACTCCCAACCTGGAATCAAGATTGCCAAGAGAAATATCAACAACCTCAGAAATGCAGATGATATCACTCTAACAGCAGAAAGTGAAGAGGAACTAAGCAGTCTCTTGATAAGGGTGAACGAGGAGAGTAAATACGTTGATTTAAAACTCAACATTAAAAATAAAGCTCACAGCATCCAGTCCCATCGCTTCATGGCAAACAGATGGGGAAAAAGTAGAAACCATGACAGATTATATTTTCTCTGGCTCAAAAATCAGTGCAGAGAGTGACTGCAGCCCTGAAATTCAAAGATGCTTACTCCTTGGAAAGAAACATATGACAAAGCTAGACAGCATATTCAAAAGCAGAGATCACTTTGCCAACAAAAGTCCATATAGTCGAAGCTATAGTTTTTCCAGTAGTCATGTATGGATTTGAGAATTGGATCATATTGGAAAGCTGAGTGCTGGATAATTGATGCTTTCGAATTGTGGTGTTGGAGAAGACTTTTGAGAGGCCTCAGACAGCAAGGAGATCAAACCAGTCAATCCTAAAGAAATTCAATTCTGAATATTCAGGGAGGACTGATGCTGAAGCTGAAGCTCCAATATTCTGGCCATCTGATGTGAAGAGCTGACCCATTGGAAAAGACTCTGATACTGGAAAAGACTGAAGATAGAAAGAGAAGAGGTGGCAGACAATGAGATGTTTGGATGACTTCATTGACTCAGTGGACATGAGTGTGAGCAAACTCGGAGACAGCAGAGGACAGGGGAGCCTAGCCTGCTGCAGTCCATGGGGTCCCAAAGTATTGGACACGACTGAGCAGTTGAACCACAACAACAACAAAGTGAGGATCTAAATTGAAGGTAGGCTTAAAAAAAAATAAACTTTCACTTTCCCAAAGTTGACCAGGCCCCACAAAAAGAACAAAAAAATTCTGCTTTTGAATCAAGTCCATCTGCTTTCTGGTCTCAAAACCCATGCCTTTACCACCATTACTGTGAATTAACCATGCATTTTATTTTTCAAAATTGTGATCTCATCTAAAACCAAATGATTATAAAAATTTCATGAAACTATGTGTCCAAAGTTCCAAATAGTCAGGTAACAAATGAGATTTTGAATGATAACTAGCTTAAGGGCTTCCAGAGACTGCATGTGGGATAATTTGGAAAGTGCACAAGGGAAACCCAAGTGGAACAGAACATAAAGCTAATTAGCTAAAAAACTAGCGATCCTGTGAGCCTTGATTTATTTTTTCTTAAATTGTTGTCTTCTTAGCCACAGTACTCGATGAAGCTTTAATCACTCTGTTTCTACTGTCAATCCCGAAATTTAGCATATTACTTTTGGACATTTTTGCTGTTGTTCAGTTGCTCAGTGATGTTTGACTCTTTGAGACCCCATGGACTGCAGCATGCCAGGCCTCCCTGTCCATCACCATCTACCGGAACTTGCATTATTGAAATTTTTTATACAATATGCCTCTTTTCTAGACATTTCATGAAGAATCACCTGGTGAAAAACTTGTTTTAATTTTACTGAAGTATAGTTGATTTTACAGTGCTGTGTTATTTTCTGCTGTACAGCAAATTGACTCGGTTATATACACATATTCTTTTCCATTGTGGTTCGTCACAGGATACTGAATATAGTTCCCTGTGCTATACAATAGGATTTTATTGTTTATCCATCCTATATATGATAGTTTGAATCTACTAATTCCAAGTTCCCAATCCTTCCCTCCCCCCACCCCCACCTTGACAACTGCAAGTGTGCACTCTATGTCTGTGAGTCTGGTTTTATTTTGTAGACATGTTCATTTGTGTCAGACTCTAGATTCTATATATAAGTGGTATTATATACTATTTAGCTTTATCTTTCTGACTTCCTTCACTTAGTATGATAAACACTAGTTCCATCCATGCTATTGGGAATGATATTCTTTCTTTCTTTGCTGAGGAATATTCCATTTTACACACACATCATTTTTATTTGTTCATCTGTTGATGGGCATTTAGGTTGTGTCCATATCTTAAGTATTGTAAACAGTGTGGGGTGAACTTAGCAGGTGCATGCATCTTTCTGAATCCTAGTTTTGTCTGGATATATGCCCAGGTGTGGGTGGGATTGCTGGATCATATGGCAACTATTTTCCAGAGTGGCTGCAACTCTTGGAAATTTTTCATTGAACTTTTTAAACTTCATTTTTCTTTGTAGCACAACAAACATTCATTACATCTGCTATGATTAGCATTTTATAAAAGTAACTTTTTAAAATTATACCAGCTTTAGCTCTACATTTTCCAGTCAGGTATTACAAGTTTTCTTTAGATATCTTTTCTATTCCACTGATTTGTATTTTCTTGAAACTGTCTACAGAGAGCAATCATCTATTTTTCAGGTGAGAAACTTTAATTGATAAACATAATATAAAACAATCATTATCTCTTAGAATTCAAAAGACATTTTTATATTTGAACTACATCCAAGACCACAAAGGTAGAAAAAATGCCTGTCACATTTTAAAATAACATAAGTACACTCCTATCATATTTCAGAGTATGTACAGCAGAGTACATTCTGGTCTCTAATAAAGTCTTCGAGCGCCATACTTTCCTGATTGATGCTGATTTTCTAGATTCCCTGTATGTGATATCTAATTATACACTATTATGAGACTCTTCTCATGTTTCATAGACATTTACTTTGATACTTTTTATCCCACAATGCTGACTGAGCCCTGTTGTAAAGATTGCTAAACCAATTATATTGTCAGGAATGATAATTGTTAACAGTGATTTGGATCCTGTTTGGGCTCAGTCCCCCTTCCTGAACAAACAGCTTGACTCACTACATAACTAAAATTTGTTACTGCATCATAAAGTGAGAAATACAACTATTTTCCAAGTAAATATGTTCTTAAGAGAACTAGAGAACATTATTGAAAATGGCAGAGTAAGAACCTCCAAAAATTCTCTCCAACAAAGAAGCAATTATAAATCTATAAAAAATTGTCAGAAGCAACACTTTCAGAACTCTGGAAGTTAGCTAAAGTTGACAGCAGATCTATAACCCTTGAAGAAAAACACCTAAACCTCAGCAAGAACAGTGAACTTTGTGGCATTGTTAACTTGCCTTAATCACAGCCATAACTTTCTGTCTTGCTAAATCTCTTCAGTCGTGTCTGACTCTTTGTTGACCCCATGGACTGTAGCCCACCAGGCTCCTCTGTCCATGGGATTTTCCAGGCAAGAATACTGCAGGGGATTGCCATTTCCTTCTATAAACTCTCTATCTTGGTTGTAGTCTTAAAAACTATCAGTCTGAAATGACAATGAAAACCAGCAGTGTGGAAGCAAAGAGAGGGAACAGAACAGTGTTGGAGCTCCTCCAAAATTCCATCTGCAGAGAATTGTCAGTATTTGACCTATTCATGGATTCCCTAGAAAACATGACTTACAAAATTGTCTTTATTTGACCTTATTCTGAGCTCACCAAATGTGAAAAGCCTTTCCCCTGGGGTATGTGTTGAAAAAAATTACAGGTAATTATTTAACTTTAGAGCTCCTTGGCATAGTGGACAAGAATTGGACCAAGCAAAAGACTAACCAAAAAGCTTAAAAAAATACAGGATGAGATGTCCATATGGTCTTTGAAAAGTCTCAACACATTCCTGGTAATCCAGAAGGCTGTATGCATTCACAGACTTGTACACATATCAAGGACTCTGCACATGCTCAGGCCCCAAGAAAGCCCTAAATCCCCACCTCTGGATGACCTTGAGATTCTATTTGTGGTCAGCGAGTTTAGTCGCTCAGTCATGTCTGACTCATGCCACCCCATGGACCGCAGGATGCCATGCTTCCCTATCCATCACCAGCTCCCAAAGCTTGCTCAAACTTGTGTCCATCAAGTTGGTGATACCATCCAACATGCCTCTGTCATCCCCTTCTCCTCCTGCCTTCAGTCTTCCTCAGCATCAGGGTCTTTTCCAGGGAGTCAGTTCTTCCCATAGGTGGCCAGAGTATTGGAGTTTCAGCTTCAGAATCAGTCTTCCAATGAATATTCAGGACTGATTTCTTTTACGATGGACTGGTTGGATCTCCTTGTAGTCCAAGGAACTCTCAAGAGTCTTTTCCAACACCACATTTCAAACGCATCGATTCTTTGATGCTCAACTTTCTTTTAGTCCAACTCTCACATCCATACATGACTACTGGAAAAACATAGCTTTGACTAGACCAATCTTTGTTGGCAAAATAATGTCTCTGCTTTTTAATATGCTTTTTGGGGGGTGTCACACAAATGGTAAGTGAAGGCAAGGTAAATACTTCAACTGTGTTGAAGACATCCCCTAATATACACACAGAGCCCCTGTCAGCACGAAAAACAAGTATTAGTTTCAGGTGTTTAATAAAATCTCTTTTTCCAAACATTAACTGATCATGAAACCAAATGAGTAGAAACCTCAGTGATTACATAGGATAAAGAATACAAACGTTACAGAAAGAGCTTGTAAAGGTCATAGGAAAACCATTAACAATAATAAACCCTGATAGCAAATGGCAATTAAGGGTAAAATTTCCAGGGTTACCACATTATATTATTTAAAATGTCCAATTTTCAACTAAAAATTAAGTCTGGAAACAAAAAGATATAGCCATTATGCAGTAAGGGAAAAAAAAAAGCAGTTAAAAGAAATTTCCCCTGAAGAAACCTAGACGTTGTACTTACCAGGTCAAGAATTTAAGACAACTACTTTAAATATGTTCAAAAAGTAAAATAAGGCAAGTCTTATGACCCAGCAATCCCACTGCTGGGCATACACACCAAGGAAACCAGAATTGAAAGAGACACATGTACCCCAACGTTCATTGCAGCGCTGTTTATAATAGCCAGGACATGGAAGCAACCTAGATGTCCATCAGCAGATGAATGGATAAGAAAGCTGTGGTTCATATACACTATGGAATACTACTCAGCCCTTAAAAAGAATAAATTTGACTCAGTGCTAATGAGATGGATGAAATTGGAACCGATTATACAGAGTGAAGTAAGCCAGAAAGAAAAACACCAATACAGTATACTGACACAGATATATGGAATTTAGAAGACAGTAATGATGACCCTATATGTGAGACAACAAGAGACACAGACGTATAGAGTGGACTTTTGGACTCTGCGGGAGAGGGAAAGGGTGGGATGGTTTGGGAGAATGGCAGTGAAGCATGTGTATTTTCCTGTAAGAAATGAAGCGCTAATCTATGTTTGGTGTGGGATGCAGGATACATGGGGCTGATGCACAGGTTGATTCAGGTAGAGGATGTGGGGTGGGAGGTGGGAGGGGGCTTCGGCATTGGGCGATTGTGTTCACCTATGGCTGATTCGTGTCAATGTATGGCAAAACAAATACAGTATTGTAATTTAAAAAATAAATAAATTTAATTATAAGAAAAAAAAAAAAAATAAAAGGTTTCCTGAATCAAAAAAAAAAAAAAAAAGGCAAGTCTTGAAAATAAACAAAAAAACAGTATGTGAAAAGTGTTTCACAAGCAAGAAATATCACTTGCCAGGAGCCAGCGTGAGGAACTCTCCCCATGGCAAAGGGATGAGGAAGGAGGCTCGGCATTATGCAAAGATGAGATTGAGCCTCAGGAGACCCCCTGTCCCTGAGCATCTACCCCCAAAACCAGAGTCTGCCTACTTTACTGTTTTATGCTCTCACCTATACCTCTGACTTTACGGGGGCTGACCCCCCACCTCTCTCGGAGAAGGAGTTAACTTGTAGCTCCAGTTAATAAAAATTCCTGGGCGTGACAAGAGTGTTTCAACTTACAAACTCCTCTGAAGTTTCTCTAGCCTGCCTGAGCAGGTTCATCCGGCCACATGTGATTGTTTACAGCCTCCCAACACAGCCTCCCAACCGTGAGAGGCACGAGATGCTTTAAAACTTTCTAAATACAGACTCTTTTGAGAAGTTACAAAATTATTAATATAGTATTAATGGGTTGATTAGAAATTAGAAATTATATTGGTGAAGGGTTTTTCATTTGTTGAGCCAATATTTGCTGCTAAATCTCCATATTCCCTGCCCTTATAATGAATATAACTAGCATATGGGAGAAATAAGTATTAACCTTTAAGATTAATCATGTTAAAACTTAGGTTAAGTAAGTTCCTTTCTTGATTGTAACCCACTACACCCTCACCCTATATGAATGTAACTTTATTTGGAGGGTGGTGCCTGGTTTAAGAAAAAAATCACCCCTGGAAAAAATAAGTTTTCTGGTTGACTGACCGTTATCAGAAAGGGCGTAAAATGTCAGCAGGCCTCTTGGCTAGAAGATGATGTAAAACCCCTAAGACCTTTGTATAATTTTTTTATGAAGCACCTGATTGTGACAAGGGTCAGGTCTGCTGACCCCACGTGACTCTGTATTCATCCCTATGTATAACAAAAGTATATAAGCAACCTGAAAATAAAGAAATCAGATCAGTTTCTGGAAAGACTGATTCCCCCGTGTCGTTTCTTTCTTGTTCTCCGTTTTTCTGGCTGAATTCCCATCTGGAGCATGGGTACTCACCAACCCTGCTAATTTTGCCTGGGCTCTAAGATCGGACCAGGGAGGCCTCAGAGCCTCCTCTCCTTCGGGAGAATGGAAAGACACCTGTGGCCTATGTAGGTGGTGCAAATTCCTTGTCTTGGAGTTTTATTGGTATTCCATGTAAACCAAGTTATTTAGAACTTTTTCTCCACTAATTTTCCTACTATTCTTTTCTAATCTCTCTTTATATTTGTAATCAAATAAGTTTTTTCCTAGGACGCTGATTCCGTCTCCCCTTTCAATTACCTGGATCCACTGACTGGGGCTGGACCCTGGCAATCACTAAAGAGATAAAAGAATCACATAGAAAATTCTGGGATTTAAAAGCAAAATAATTAAATGAAATCTTCTGTTAGTGGCAAGCTAAAAGAAGACATCAGCAGGTAGAAGAAAAGAATCAACAAACTTTAAGATGGGTCAGTTTAGATTATCCAGACTGATGAAGAGAAAGAAAAACAGAACTGACTCAAACACCTATGAGACACTACCAAGCATCCCATTATGTACCATAATCAGAGTATCAGAAGAAAGGCAAAGGAGAGAGAAGCAAGAATATTTGAAAAGTAATGTCATCAAAGTTTCCAAAATTTAATGAAAACCACGAAGCTACACATCCAAAAAACTCCTAGTATGAAAAATTCAAAGATCCACACTTAAACACATCAGAGACAAACTGTCAAAAACCAAATGTAAAGACAGTGTCTTGAAAGAAGTAAAAAGAGACTTACCATGTACAAAGGATCCTCAATAAAATTAACAGCTAATTTCCCATCAGAGATAATGGAGACCAGAGGCAATGGGAAGGCACATTGAAAATGTAGGACAAAAAAATCTTTCAAATAAGAACTGTATATCCAGTAAGACGATTCTTTAAAACTGAACAAAAAAAATTGAAAAACACAAAATATACAAAGACTGAGAATATTTCCACTATCAGACTTGCACAATAAAAAATGTTAAAGTGCTTCACAGTGAAACATTAGAGTAATTCAAGAGAAAATGGATTTTCATCTCTTGTTATATACAAAAAATATTAAAACAAATCAAATATCTAAATGTAATATTAAAAGTATTAAACTCTTAGAATAAATAAATGCAAATATTCATGGCCTTAGGTTAATCATTGCTTCTTAGATAGGATATCTAAAACACAAGCAACCAAAGAAAAATAAATGGGATGATAACAAAATATAAAACATTTGTGTTTCCAAGGACATCATGAAGAAAATTAAAGTATATTCACAGAAAGGGAGAAATGTTTACAAATCCTATATATCAGTAGATATATCTGGACATGATATATCTCAGTGTTTTACCTATCTATCTTTTGCTCTCTCATATCTTCAGTATCCAGAATATTGAAAAACCACTTACAAATGAATTATAAATAACCCAATGAAAATGTGGGCAAAGGATCAGAACAGATGCCCAATACATATACTCAACATTATTGGCCAGTGGGTAAATGCAGATCAAAGCCGACTATGTTATTATAGTCTGGCAACGATGTAGAGTAACTGGAACCTTGATACGTGGATGTTGGGAATGCAAACTTATAGAGCTGTTTTGGCAAACAGTGTGGCAGTTTCTCAAGGAGTTAGTCACAGAGTTAACATGCCACCAAGCAATACCACTCCTAAGTATATACTCAAGAGAACCGAAATATCATGTTCACACAAAAATGTATACACAGATGTTAACAGCATTGCTATCCAGAGTAGCGTCAAAGCGAAAACAGTCCTAATTCCAACAACTAATGAACAGAGAAAATGTGCAGATGATTAACTTTATGTATCAACTTAACCAAGCCAAGTAATGCTCAGACACTTGGTAAAGAATGTTCCTGAGTGTGTCCGTATTCCTGAAAAGCTTGGCATTTGAATTCAGTCCACGGAATAAATCAGATGGCCCTCTGCAACATGAATGGGCCTCATCCATTTTGACAGGAAATAATAAAGGAAGATTGAATTCTCACTCTGCCTAATTCTTACTCTACTTTGCTGGCTGAGTTAGGACACCGATCGTTTTAGGTCTTCAGATTGTGACTGGAATCCATACCATCAACTTCCAGGCCCTCAGGCCTACAAGCTACAATAACAGCTTTACTGGATCTCCAGACTCTATAAAGCAAATCACGGGACTTAGACTCCATAATTACATGAAATACTTTATAATAAATATTTTTATATATTATTTATATATTTATACATATTACACATTATATATGTGTATACCCATTATAGATAATGTGAGATGAGATAATATAGGGATGCCTATTGGTTCGATCCCTGTTTTGGGAAGATCCCTTTGGGAAGGGAAAGGCTACCCATATTCAGAAAACAAAGATCATTGCATCTGGTCCCATCACTTCATGGCAAATAGATGGGGAAACAGTGGAAACACTGGCTGACTTTATTTTGGAGGACTCCAAAATCACTGCAGATGGTGATTGCAGCCATGAAATTAAGATGCTTGCTCCTTGGAAGGAAAGTTATGACCAACCTAGACAGCATATTAGAAAGCAGAGACATTACTTTGCCAACAAAGGCCCATCTAGTCAAGGCTATGGCTTTTCTAGTGGTCATGTATGATCATTAGAGTTGGACTATAAAGAAAGCTGAGTGCTGAAGAATTGATGCTTTTAAACTGTGGTGTTGGAGAAGAGTCTTGAGAGTCCCTTGGACTGCAAGAAGATCCAACCAGTCCATCCTGAAGGATCAATCCTGGGTGTTCATTGGAAGGACTGATGCTGAAGCTGAAACTCCAATACTTTGGCCACCTCATGCAGAGTTGACTCATTTGAAAAGACCCTAATGCTGGGAGGGATTAGGGGCAGGAGGAGAAAGGGACAACAGAGGATGAGATAGTTGGATGTCATCACCGACTCAATGAACATTGGTTTGGGTAAACTCTGGGGTTTGGTGATGGACAGAGAGGCCTGGCATGCTGCGGTTCATGGGGTCACAAAGAGTAGGACACAACTGAGCAACTGAACTGAACTGACTGACTGACTGACCCACTCCAGTATCCTGGCCTGAAGAATTGCATAGACTGTATAGTTCACGGTGTCACAAAGAGTTGGACACGACCAAGCACCTTTCACCCACTTCACTCACATTGGTTCTGTGGTTTTTGCTTCTTTGGATCACCTTGACTAACACAATATTGTATATCCATACAATAAAATTATTATTTGCTGCTGCTGCTGCTAAGTCACTTCAGTCATCTCTGACTCTGTGTAACCCCACAGACAGCCCATCAGGCTCCTCCGTCCCTGGGATTCTCCAGGCAAGAACACTGGAGTGGGTTGCTATTTCCTTCTCCAACGCATGAAAGTGAATAGTGAAAGTGAAATTGCTCAGTCATGTCCAACTCTTAGCAACCCTAAGGACTGTAGCCCACCAGGCTCCTCAGGCCATGGGATTCTCCAGGCAAGAGTACTGGAGTGGGGTGCCATTGCCTTCTCTGAGAATATTATTTATTCTCACCAAAATGAAGTAATGATACATGCTGCAACATAAACCTTGGAAACACTATGCTAAGTGGAAGAAACGAGACGTAAAAGGCCACAATTTCAGTATGATTAAATTTGATTCAAAGGCTATATGATTCAAATAATAAAGAGTTTAGAATGGGAAAATCAATAGAGACAGAGAGTTGATTAGTGATTATCAGGGTTTGTGGAGAGTTGTGAATGGAGAGTGACTGCTAATGGCTATAGGTTTTCTTTTTGGAGTGGAAATGTATCTGGAATTAAACAGGGATAGTGCTGTACAACCTTGTGGAATTACTAAAAAGTTCCAATTGTACATTTTATAGTATGTTATATAAAAAAAAAAAAAAAACTCTAAGTAATATTAACAATTCATGAAACTGGAGCTGATTATACAGAGTGAAGTAAGCCAGAAAGAAAAACACCAATACAGTATACTGACACATATATATGGAATTTAGAAAGACAGTAATGATGACCCTGTATGCGAGACAGCAAGAGAGACACAGAGATATAGAACAGACTTTTGGACTCTGAGGGAGAGGGAGAGGGTGGGATGATTTGGGAGAATGGCATTGAAACATGTATACTATCACATAAGAAATGAAGCACCAGCCTATGTTCGATACAGGATACAGGATGCTTGGGGCTGGTGCACAGGGATGATCCAGAGAGATGATATGGGGTGGGAGATGGGAGGGGGATTCAGAACTGGGAGCTCATATACACCCGTGGCCGATTCATATCAATATATGGCAAAACTAATACGGTATTGTAAAGTAAAATAAAGTAAAAATAAAATAAAAAAAATTTAAAAGAGAGATAAAGTACTGGATGGCATCATAACAAACACCATTATGGACTCAGTTTCAACTAATTCAAGAAGGTCCCTAAAATATCTATGGATTTTAATGAAAAGTAGAAATGTCATAGTATGCTGTTTTAAATAATGTAGTAGGCCTCAGCATTTCACAAATTTTTCCTATAAAAAACTACCAAAATAGTTCCTGAGAAACCAGGCTTAAGAAGAGTAAAGATTTAAAAAAAAAAAAAGTAAAGATTATTTTATTAAACCATGTCATTGCACGTAGTAAATCTCCTAAGTATAAACAAACCAGCCCCTAAAAATGCTATCAGTGGTCTTCAACTACATATACAAATTGGTAGTGAAATCACACAAATTTCTGATTTCTAGGCCAGGAGGCAAATGGTTGTTTCTAAGCTGCTAACTTTATACACCCACAAAATAAGAATGACAGTGTCTCAGCTGATCTAGATATATCAATTACTACATATGAATGTATAGTTCAAGAGGATTTCTTCAACTTTAAATCCAGGGGGAAACACATTTGACATATAGACTTTCATTTCTTCCTGTCCACAGTGATTTGTGGCCTGTCATTCTTATGGCATTTTGGAACAGAAGACTGACATCCTGACAGTCTCCTTATCTCTATTTGAGAAGACACAACGGGCTGAGGTTTTCTGAACTCACATGTCATTGACGCTGCAATATTACTGAGACAAGTGTGGAAAGCTGCAATTATGAACACTATAGAAATAATCTTCTTTGATCAATTACTCCTTAAACAAAATGGATTCTCCAAAGTGTATCAAATAATGCTTAAACGTTTCCATAGTTGGAACCTAACTGGAATTGATTCTTCTTTCCTTAGACTTATTTTCTGTATACCTCTGGAAATCAAGTTCTTACATAGCAAACAAAAATGGCATTTGTGTTTTATTTCACCTTGTGTAAAAATATCCTTATTATATTTCTTACTAAATTGTCATTTCCTTGAGTCTAGGAAACATGCTATTATCCAAAGATAGGCACTCAATAACTATTGTTTAAAAGAAAAAATGAGCAAAGAGAAGTCCATTCACTGGTCATGTTGAAAGAAAACCCTAAGCCCTTGAGGATCCAAAAGAGCCTCATATTTTTCTGATTAATATGCATGAACTAAGTTTTTTTTTTTAGTCTTTCATGCATATCTTATTACAATATATGTAAGTTAGTTGCTTATGATATGTGTAAATTAGTTGTCATGTGAAAATGTTATTAAAACTCGACATTTTCTGAAACATGCATTTTTAAGTTTTGTAGATAAGTGGTTTCTACTACAGAATTTGATTTTATGCCCGTTTGCTTGAAGAGCTTGAAACATTGGTCAAAGGTTTAGGCGATTAACCCAGTAGGGCTTGGTTTCTAAGTTTGGGGAACTCATAGGGGTTCTTGTGTCTGAAACAAGCAGATCTTCTCCTCTTCTACTGTAATGGAGTTGCAGAGAGCACACGGCGGACCGGCCAGAGATGACATTCCTCTGCCTCCTATCAAAGAGCCTCTTTCTGGAAGGCCTCCTCCATAATTAGGCTGTAAGGAAAGTGACTTAACTTCTGAATCATCTCCAGTGCAAAACACTGCCCACTTCTCTATATGTTCTTTCCTCTTCCTGTGAAAGGAAACAACTGCACGTTTGCAGTCAAGCTCTGATTACGCAGATAAGGACTGCAACTTTCCAGCTTGCCAGGCCAGAGAAGGGAAAGGTCTAGGCCCAGAATGCTGGGAAGCAATGGCACCCCACGCCAGTACTCTCGCCTGGAGGATCCCATGCACAGAGGAGCCTGGAAGGCTGCTTTCACTTTTCACTTCCATGCATGGAGAAAGTGAAGTCGCTTAGTCACTTCTGACTCTTTGCGACCCCGTGGGCTGTAGCTGACCAGGATCCTCAGTCCATGGAATTTTCCAGACAAGAGTGCTGGAGTGGGTGGCCATTTCCTTCTGCAGGGGATCTTCCCACCCCAGGGATCGGACCCGGTTCTCCTGCACTGCAGGCAGATGCTTTACCGGCTGAGCCACCAGGGAAACCGAAGGAATTGGCAACTCACTCCAGTGTTCTTGCCTGGAGAATCCCAGAGACAGGGGAGCCTGGTGGGCTGCCGTCTATGGGGTCACACAGAGTTAGACACGACTGAAGTGACTTAGCAGCAGCAGCAGACCCAGAATGAACATGCAGAGCTCCTACAACCTGGACACCAGTTGTGGTGCCATTGGAACCGCTTGCTGTCGGAGGAAAAATGTACTTCTCTAGAAGCAACTGTACTTTGGGCTATCTTTGCTACAGCAACTTAGCTCTTATAATGATTGATATATTTCCAAAACAGACATGAAAGAACAAATTTGGGGAGTTTCATTAGAGTTCAAGCAAGGGACCTAGTTCTGCCAATTAGACACACTTAAGTAAGACTTTGATTCAGAAGCTAGTGAGGCAAACAGCAGAAACTGTTTAACCTCTATTCTGATGATAGTAATGCATATATATTAAATACTTAATAAACTGATTAATTGTGTGCACAGACAGCTACTTGTTAGAATTTTGAATTAAATTCCAAAGAAATTAAAAGGTGAAACCAAAACACCAAGTCCTATTCTGAAAGCTATTAAAATGTAAAGTTACAGTGAGAAACTTGGCTGCCATTTCATTTGAATGGACAGAACCAATGCAGCCACTTTCTTTCCTTACTGTTGTTTTTTTATCGGAAGTCTTTTGGTCCCTAATGAACTCATCTGATAGTCATAGTACCTATTCTTCAGCACTTTTAAAATGTGACAGCTCTTATCAAGATATGTCTTAGCATTGGTTGAAGCATGAAGAAATTTTGGAATGTAAAACACATCTATAGTATTGCTCTCTTGAATTGGAGTTCAAGTTCCTTACCTGTGAAAATCTGAGATCTCTCCATATGCCCAGATCTTATTATTCTCATGCATGAGTGGATAGAATTTATCTATACTGTATAGTTCTGTGATTCTAACCATATTTCGTAAGTAAAGAGTAAGAAAGATAGTTGATTAATAAGATAAAATATTTACTAATCACAGAATGAATGTAAAGTATATTTAACTCTAAGTTTGAGAAAGTATAAAAAGAGTACCAACACATTTATGTATTTCTTGATGCTGCTGCTGCTGCTAAGTCGCTTCAGTCATATCCAACTCTGTGTGACCTCAGAGACAGCAGCCCACCAGGATCCTCTGTCCCTGGAATTCTCCAGACAAGAACACTGGAGTGGGTTGCCATTTCCTTCTCCAATGCATGCATGCATGCATTTTTTAATGATAATGTTATAAATAATCACCCATTTGGCAAACCACACATAAAGTTCAGCAGTAAGATAACTGGGGTTTCTGTTTGTTTAATTTCACTTTCTGTATACTTATAATAAGTTTATATTGGTAATTAGATTTATTATAGATTGCAAATGAAATGCAGCATCCTTAAGGTGGTAACAAATTTATAACCTTAATGAAGAATAATCAGATTTTGTTTGGGGAGCTTGTATATGTTTTGAAAAAAAGCAAAAAAAAACAACTTAGACAATATGAAAAGGACATTTAAATGTCTAGCTAAATTCATGAAGTGCTGAGTGAATGCATGCTTAAGTCACTCAGTCGTGTCCGACTCTTTGTGACTCATGGACTATATAGCCCACCAGGCTCCTCTGCTCATAGCATTCTCTAGGCAAGAATGCTGGAATGGGTTGCCATTCCCTTCTCCAGGGGATCTTCCTCATCCAGAGATGGAAACAGGGTCTCCTGCATTGCAGGCAAATTTTTTTTATCATCGAAGCTGCCAGAGAAGCCCTGAAATGCTGAGTATCTGCCACCTAAGCTCTGCTAGTTATCAGGAGCCTGGTTACAACCCAGCCTTGAGGGACTGTGCTAAGGGAGACGCCTGTGTTCAGGAATTCCTAGTTATAAAAGATTGAATTCCATGTTTCAGCTTTGAAAGCCTAATAAACTGATTGCCATGTAAAGACATTTTACCAGACTTCTAATAGAACTGATATCTTTTAGAAAGCAAGCGAACTATTTTAATAAGCGCTTTGCTCATATTGGAGGTCAATTTGCAACTTCCACAGAGAATGAAATTCCTTCATGTGTAATCTTTGCCACCTACTATTATTTTTCATCTTTATAGTCTAACACTTGAAATTTGTGTTTCACTTTGTAGATATTAGAGGAAAATTTTTAAGCTTTTGGAGCTTCTTAAAGTCTCTTATGCTTACAAGGTGTTTTACATAAAATATGTTTGTTTATATTTAAATTTTAGAATAGCAGAGGCCCAACCACTATAGGTTATGTGAATATGCTTTTTATTTAATATATATAAATATGAATGACCAATATTCAAGAATATAGAAGAAAATTGGTACGATAGAATGTAACATTTTTATATTCTGACAAACATATATGTGTATTCTGACATATTCTACAGTCACTGTAAAAACACTGTATTTACTTCATTTTCTTCAAATGGGTCATAAATAAAAACATAACCTACCATTACAATCAGATTCTATGGATGCTACCTGAGATTTATACTCCTCTTAAAGAAAAACTTCAGTGACAGGAAATAATAAAAATGCATAAATATTATAACAGCTATTGCATTTTCTAATAAAAATGGTAAATTGACTTTTTAAACATCAGTATGCAAATACTTATGATTTTTTTCCCCATTTAATACCCACTTGGGACTTCCTGGTGGCTCAGAGGTTAAAGCATCTGCCTGCAATGCGGGAGACCTGGGTTCGATCCCTGGGTCAGGAAGATCCCCTGGAGAAGGAAATGGCAACCCGCTCCAGTACTCTTGCCTGGAGAATCCCATGGATGGAGGAGCCACAGGGTTGCAAAGAGTCAGACATGACTGAACGACTTCACTTTCAGTTTCAGAGGAAAAAGAATGCTCACATCTGGACTTGTGTTTCTTTTGAGACCATTCCATGTCTCTACTCAGTTCTTTCTTATCTTCATGATGGACAGGGAAAAAATCTAAAAGTGCTGAGTCATCTTAAGGAATAGTGTAAAGTTTGTTTGTTGTTGTTGTTTTCCTTTTTTTAGATGTGTGTAGTTGGATTTGTTGCCTCAAAAAACCCCCACAATACTTACTAGATGTATAGTATGTACACAGCATTAAATACTAAAAGCAACTATACCGCTTAACATTTATATCGTATGCTTACCATGTGCTAGAATTGTTTTAGCTTGTTTACATGTATTAACTCACTTCAACTTCACCTTGACAATATGAGTGAAAAGTTGTTGTTTAGCTGGTAAGTCGTGTCTGCCTCCTTTGTGACCCTGTGGACTGTAGCCCACCAGGCTCCTCTGTCCATGGGACTCTCCAGGCAAGAATATTGGAGTGGGTTGCCATTGCCTTCTTCAGGGGATCTTCCTGACTCAGGGATTGAGCCTCAGTCTCCTGCTTGGCAAGCAGATTTTTTACCACTCAGGCACTGGGGAAGCCCAAGTGAAATATTACTGAAATATTATTTTTCCCTTTTTCACTTCAGTTCAGTCGCTCAGTCCTGTCCAGCTCTTTGCGACCCCATGAATCGCAGCACGCCAAGCCTCCCTGTCCATCACCAACTCCCAGAGTTCACTCAGACTCATGTCCATTGAGTCCGTGATGCCATCCAGCCATCTCATCCTCCGTCGTCCCCTTCTCCTCTTGCCCCCAATCCGTCCCAGCATCAGAGTCTTTTCCAATGAGTCAACTCTTTGCATGAGGTGGCCAAACTGCTGAAATTACAGGTTTAGCATCATTCCTTCCAAAGAAATCCCAGGACTGTATCTGCACAATTCTCTTTTGTGCAATAAAAGAATTTTTCCTTGAATTATTTCTAAGACCTCTACCCAGTGACCTTGGTGTTTGCACATGAGGTGTAGAAACTGTGGAATAATCAGGCAGCTAAGTTTTTGACTGTCACTCTCTCCCCTTATCTCTTTCCTGTTGGGAGAAGCAGCAGTGTTCACAGGAAGGAGGAAATCCTGAGTATGCCCTAGACTGGGCTTCCCAATTGTGCAGTGATAAAGAATCTGCCTGCCAATGCAGAAGATGTGGGTTCGATCCCTGGGTGGGGAAGATCCTCTGAAGTAGGAAATGGGAACCCACTCCAGTATTCTTGCTTGGAGAATCCCATGGACAGAGGAGCCTGGTGGACTACAGTCCATGCGGTTCCAAAGAGTTGGACATGGCTGAGCACACACACACACACACCCTAGGTTATTGACCAGTTCATGGCAAGGTAACCTTCAGACAGATATTGGGATTCTTCTAATAAAAGCAGTAACACTTAATAAGTGATTATTAAGAAGCAAGAGAGATGAGGCTACATTCATACAACAAGCTGGTGTAAATACATTTGTTATTCTAGTTACTTGTAAGTGAAGAGTCAGTTGAATGAGGGGCCACATAAAAGATGAAAGTACTTAAAATACAGTGTGGTCTTAAGACCACTGGAGATCTCATTTATAAAATTAGCTATGAGTAGATGCAGGTCTTTTCATACTGTTCACAATTGCACTCATCTCACATGCTAGTAAAGTAATGCTCAAAATTCTCCAAGCCAGGCTTCAGCAGTACGTGAACCGTGAACTCCCTAATGTTCAAGCTGGTTTTAGAAAAGGCAGAGGAACCAGAGATCAAATTGCCAACATCTGCTGGATCATGGAAAAAGCAAGAGAGTTCCAGAAAAACATCGCTTTCTGCTTTATTGACTATGCCCAAGACTTTGACTGTGTGGATCACAACAAACTGTGGAAAATTCTGAAAGAGAGAGCAATTCCAGACCACCTAACCTGCCTCTTGAGAGATCTGTATGCAGGTCAGGAAGCAACAGTTAGAACTGGACATGGAACAACAGACTGGTTCCAAATAGGAAAAGGAATACGTCAAGGCTGTATATTGTCACCTTGTTTATTTAACTTCTATGCAGAGAACATCATGAGAAATGCTGGGCTGGAAGAAGCATAAGCTGGAATCAAGATTGCCAGGAGAAATATCAATAACCTCAGCTATGCAGATGACACCACCCTTATGGCAGAAAGTGAAGAGGAGCTAAAGGGCCTCTTGATGAAGGTGAAAGAGGAAAGTGAAAAAGTTGGCTTAAAGCTCAACATTCAGAAAACGAAGATCATGGCATCCAGTCCCATCACTTCATGAGAAATAGATGGGGAAACAGTGGAAACAGTGTCAGACTTTATTTTGGGGGCTCCAAAATCACTGCAGATGGTGACTGCAGCCATGAAATTAAAGAAGCTTACTCCTTGGAAGAAAAGTTATGACCAACCTAGACAGCATATTCAAAAGCAGACATTTCTTTGCCGACTAAGGTCCATCTAGTCAAGGCTATGGTTTTTCCTGTGGTCATGTATGGATGTGAGAGTTGGACTGTGAAGAAGGCTGAGCACTGAAGAATTGATGCTTTTGAACTGTGGTGTTGGAGAAGACTCTTGAGAATCCCTTGGACTGCAAGGAGATCCAACCAGTCCATTCTGAAGGAGATCAGCCCTGGGATTTCTTTGGAAGGAATAATGATAAAGCTGAAACTCCAGTACTTTGGCCACCTCATGCGAAGAGTTGACTCATTGGAATAGACTTTAATGCTGGGAAGGATTGGAGGCAGGAGGAGAAGGGGACGACCGAGGATGAGATGCTGCATGGCATCACAGACTCGACGAACGTGAGTCTGAGTGAACTCTGAGAGATGGTGATGAACAGGGAGGCCTGGCGTGCTCAATTCATGGGATTGCCTAGAGTCGGACATGACTGAGCAACTGAACTCAACTGAACTGAAGAAGTATCATGGAGGAGGATTTGTTTAGTCACCCCGTCATGTCCAACTCTGTGTGACCCCATGGACTGCAGCCCGCCAGGCTCCTCTATCCGTGGGATTCTCCAGGCAAGAATACTAGAGTGGGTTGCCCTGCCCTCCTCTAGGGGATTATCCTGACACAGAGATCAAACCAGTCTCCTGCATTGCAGGCAGATTTTTTATCCACTGATCCATCAGAAATTCAGTGTTACAGAGCCATTTCTTTAGGCTAAGCACGGTTAATTACTGCATGAGTAGCATCTACTGACCGCCAGTGCCGTCAATGTAGTAATAATTTTGGTACTGCTTTCGTGCTAACAGAAACCTTCAACTCATCTAACCTAAAGCAATACCATAAAAAGTTTAAGAACTATGGCAGGACTGGGCTAAGAGTATGAGATTTTCAATACTGAAAACTTAGACAATTTTTGTTCTGTGTCTACTTCCTTTAGTTACAATGCAGGCATAACCTTCTGAATGTTTAAGCAACAAAATTAAAATTTGTTTTAATCTTCGACTTGTTTGTCTTTAGTTATTCCAGTTTGTAGTCTGTAGGTAATATTTCATCTTTCTAATATCTTGTCAGCTTCCAACCTCATTTTACTTGCACTCTGTATTAAGTGATCAATATCATTTCATGTATGTATGCACATATAACGTCACCCTTGTTTGAACCTTTTTCTTTCTTTCTTTTTCTTTCTTCCTTTTCTTGTCTCATCTATCCCTATGATTTCAGCGATATAAACTCCTTCTTTCTAAAACTCACTCCTCCACTCTAGTAGAGTAGTGCTTTCTTACATTCTCTTCAACTTTGAGGAATATTATTTCTACATATCTCTTCTGAAATAGAAAGAGAACGAAATTCTGTCTCCTTTTCTTCCAATTCTTTCTCACATCTTTCTATTTCAGATAAAAAAGCTTTATCAAAGTATTATAAAGCACCAGTTCTATCAAACTGGTTATCAAAGCACATACATAAACACGATTCTCTGTTGTTATCACGCCATTACTATTTGTCCCTTCTTTCCCAATTAAAATTCTTGGGTAACTGCATCTAATTATTGCCCCTGATTCTTCATTCATCTCTTCAAAATTCCATCAACTACTCCACTGCGATCGCTGTAATGTCAACAGAAGCCACCTTGTCACAAAGCTCCCGGATCTGTGCCAGCCCTCCTCTCCTCGGCCTGCCGGCAGCCACCGCCCCCTTAGCCTCTGCACTACAGCTGCCGTAGTTTATGATTTCCTGTTCCCGAAGCTGTCTTCTTTGTAAAGACACAGTATTCGAGTATTTCTCCTTTCTTTTCAAAGTCTTTCGTGATGCTTTTAGTTTCTTTTACCATATGTCCTTTAACTGCGTTCATCTCCTTTAACTTAAGGACTTTTAGGGTTGCTTGTCACACTGACTTTATAGAAATGTCCCCAGCTTTATGCTAGAGAGTTAAAAGGTCAAGATACAGCCTCTGACATCAACTCTACCTCTAAGTCTTCTACTGACTACTTCAGGAGCTTTTGTATCTTAAAGTCCTAGCTTCCTCAGCCCAAAGGTCCTTCTCTACATCTTTTTCATCTGCATCTGTATCATGCAGGGAAACACCTGATTTAACACCATCCTTTATTCTTGCCTGCTCTCTGTTTTGTTGTACTTTGTCTGTTTTATGGTGATTTTTTTTTTTAAGTACTGATTTATCTACTTAGATATCCTTTCTAAATACCCAGGGAAACTTTTTATTTCACTTAAAGCTTCATCAATAGTATGGTATTTTTAGTCCACTGTATGTTAATAACTCATGAAGAGCCTTTATTGTTGTCTAGGCTACAGTAATCTAACAATTCCATTTGCCTACGAAATCAAAAATTTCAAATTCAATAAAATTATGAATTTACTTTCAACTCCAATTGGCACATTAAAAAAAAACTTAGGATTCTTATCCCATTTTTCCTTCAGAAGAAAAACAAAAATCTTTGGCCAAAACTGAATTTCATCCTAAAACAGGAAAGAGAGAAAAGTTTGTTTCAATTCTTTGTGTGAAAGAAATACTGACTAGTTTTTGTGCCATGAGAAGGCTACCATTTTTCCAGTGAGTAGAGATGCCCTCTACTATGAAGCTTTGCCGTTTAAAGAACAACCAGGAAGCGATTCAATGAAGAGGAATTGTTAAGGATAGGTTTCTTGCTGCATTCCAATCATGTTCTTTTCAAAACCTGGCTTTTTGGATTTTAAAGAAATCCTGAGGGGGCTCTCTTTTCCTTTTGTCCCACGGAAATATCATCATTAAACTCCTCTAAAAATGGTTTCTGATATGATTCAGCTTTCCAGCTGAGGCAACATTTTCTATAAGTAATAACAAAACAGCTGAACTGAGTAAAAGGCAACTGGGCAGATAGGAATATCCATCCTGATGCGACCAAAGGGAGCCCTGTGTTAACTTCTGAAGGGCCTGAACTTTTCTGAACCAGTTGGGTTTGACTGAAATTGGAAATGCTCTTTTACTTTCGAATCCCTGCCAGAGGGGGCTGCTATGGTACACTTCTCTAGCTATTTTTCTTCTTTTTCAGAGGAATTCAAGACGGGAGATGTCAATGTGTGTGCTTAAGCGTAAAAGTGATCATTTTTTAACCACTGGTGGGAAAGTAGCTTGCCAGTGGGGAGCTAAGTGTTGAAATCTGGCATCAATCCAGCAGAGTTGGGCCAATAGATCACAGATAACTATACAGTATATGAAGGTGAGTTCTCATGCTTAAAATGAAAAAAAAGAAAGAAAGAAAGAAAGAAAGTATTGAGAAGTGAGACAGGAGATTTTTCAAAAGGTACACTACATTGCTCTATTGACTTAAGACAGCCACAAGGAAATTTAAAAACAATTTAGAGAATGGAGTGCAACTACCTCTATGAAGATCACTCTTCATAACATAGGTGGATAGGGAATATTCTCCAATGAAATATTGTCTGGCGTGTGTGCTTACCTTTAGGCTTCAGCAGGTACTAAATTGCATTCTAAAAGTCTGCTGAATCTAAGCTGAACAGGCTGTTTATGTCACCCAGAGGCAACAATAATGACACCCCCAAAAGTGGAAATGGAAGTAAATAGCCAAGTGCCTGTCTCTTGAGGGAAAATGAATAAAAATAGAAACCCAGTCCTTCCACTAGGATTATGGTGAGCTGGGGTTCTGTATCGGAGAAGGCAATGGCACCCCACTCCAGCACTCTTCCCTGGAAAATCCCATGGACCGAGGAGCCTGGTGGGCTGCAGTCCATGGGATCGCCAAGAGTCAGACATGACTGAGCGACTTTACTTTCACTTTTCACTTTGATGCATTGGAGAAGGAAATGGCAACCCACTCCAGTGTTCTTGCCTGGAGAATCCCAGGGACGGCGGAGCCTGCTGGGGTGCTGTCTATGGGGTCGCACGGAGTCAGACACGACTGAAGTGACTTAGTAGCAGCAGCAGCAGGGGTTCTGTATAAGCATGGCTAAAAGCTATATCATGCTAGTCAAGTCAGGTCACAAATGCAAGCTGTTTATTATTTTAAAATGGTCATCACAAATCTGAATTGAGAAATGATTGTTGATGTTTTAAAAAGAAAATCTGAATTGAGGAATCACTTTGAAATGAGAAATCTGAAAGGGATTCTGAAATGAATTTATCTTCCTTTTTAAAAAACATAACTGAATTATCGCGACTGGAGGTAAAATTTAACCCTACCCATAACAATTTAGAATAAGTTTTCCCACAAAATATATTTAATTAAACTTAACATTAAAAAAAAAGGTAAGACACCAAAAAGGAACCAAATATAATCAAAACTATTCCATATAAAAGATGTGTTTCCCATAGAACTCTTCAAATCAGTGGAGCCAGAATTATAATTTTTAGTCTTATATGCAAATGTTTTCTCCTTCTTGTCTTCCTTAAGATGAAGGCAGAGTGCATTTACCTATAAACACAGCTTCTCTTAAGGTTTTGTCATATTTATTTTGAACCAAGTCCTCCTTTTCAAGTACTCATTCATTCACTCATCATTTGGTGATTATTGTACATGATACTGAATCTGGTCCTGAAGCAAAAATCAGGCTATTGGTCATAGCCTGGCTTTCAGAAACCTTGGCCATGCACCATACATAAGAGCACTATGGTTTAGAGCAGTTGTGGACATTTTCTACTCTCTTAACTAAGAGTTTGAATTGAGAATTTAAAACCCTGAGTTATGGTTTTCTTTTTCCCATTTTCCAGTGCATTTGGAAGTTACCAACCACATCCATTACATCTCTTATTTAATATTTCTAGAGCAGTTACTCCTTCGTTACCTAAAGCCCTTCTATAAGCATTTAATCACTATAGACAGCTACACGTGATCACTTAAATGACCACTCTGTTAGGGCATGCCAGGAGCCAGAAGTGCCACCCTGGCTCATGGAACTCTTCAAATCTAATAAAATAAGAGAGCTACTTAACAAATTTCCATTTTTGAGGCTCTGTTTCCATGGAACAATTTCTAGTGCCAATTTGTTCTGATTATCTCTGCAAAAGCTATCTCTAAACATAATAGCTTAAAGCAACTGTCAGACCACCTCTTACAATTTGGTGGGTTGAGTGGGCACATCTAAATAATTGAACTGCTCTCACCTCAGAACTCCCACACAGTTTTAGTTTGATGGCAGCTGAGAATCATCTGCATGTTCCACTGAAATATAGCCGGCCCCTTTTCCTGTCCATGAGGTCTCTGGACTTCTCCTGTTGACACTGCTGCCCCATGCAGCCTCTCCAGGAAGGTAATCAGCGTTTTTTCATTCAGGCTTATGGGTGTGAGCTTTCCAAGAGCAAAGAAAATGGATGTTGTCCATCCTTTTGAAGGTATGATCCAGAGCTGGCAAGCCATAATTTCTTCAATCAATATTCTGTCAGCTAATATAAATGATAAGATACCCCAGATTCAGAAAGAGGGGGGGTGATATAGTAAAGCATGGTGGGAGATCCTGTTCATGTCAAACAATTTTTGGAGACTAGGTGCCAGAGACAGTTTGGAATTTCTGTCTGCAGTGGTCTGATTAAAGAATTACTATTTTCCGGGTCTATACTACACAAGCTCATATTTTAATGATCATATTTGAGTTGCATCAGAACTGTAGGCTCATTTACTATGTCAGTCTTGATAGCTTTACTTATTATATATATTCTGTCATTTATTCTGAAAGTGGAATTGATTGAAAATTAGAGGGATAACTGATTACAGTATTTCTGGTCTGAGTAGGTCAGACAGATCTATTATTTATAGGCTGGATTTAGAAAGGCAGAAGAACCAGAGTTCAAATTGCCAACATCCATTGGATCATAGAAAAAGCAAGAGAATTGCAGAAAAATATCTACTTTTGCTTTATTGACTATGCTACAGCCATTGACTGTGTGGATCACAATAAACTGTGCAAAATTCTTCAAGAGATGGGAATTCCAGACCACCTGACCTGCCTCTTGAGAAACCTGCATGCAGGTCAAGAAGCAACAGTTAGAACTGGACACTGAACAACGAACGGGTTCAAAACTGGGAAAGGAGTATATCAAGGCTGTATGTTGTCACCCTGCTTATTCAAGTTATATGCTGAGTACATCATGTGAAATGCCATTCTTGATGAATCACAAAACTGGAATCAAGATTGCCAGGAGAAATATCAATAACCTCAGATATGCAGATGACACCACCCTAAATGCAGAAAGCAAAGAGAAACTAAAGAGCCTCTTGAGAAAGGTAAAAGAAGAGAGTGAAAAAGCCAGCTTAAAGCTCAACATTCAAAAAAAAACTAAGATCATAGCATATGGTCCCATCATTTCATAGAAGCAAATAGAAAGAGAAAAAGTGGAATCAGTGACAGATTTTCCCTGTTTGGATTCCAAAGTCACTGTGGATGGTGACTGCAGTCACAAAATTTAAAGATGCTTGCTCCTTGGAAGGAAAACTATGACAAACCTAGACAGCATATTAAAAAGCAAAGGTATCATCTTGCTGACAAAAGTCCATATAGTCAAAGCTATGGTTTTTCTAGTAGTCATATACAGATAGATGTGAGAGTTGGACCATAAAGAAAGCTGAGCACCAAAGAATTGATCCTTTCAAACTGTGGTGCTGGAGAAGACTCTTGAGAGTCACTTGAACTTCAAAGAGATCTAACCAATCACTCTCAAAGGAAATTAACCCTGAATATTCATTGGAAGGACTGATGCTAAAGTTCTAATATTTTGGCCACCTCATGCAAGGAGCCAACTCATTAGAAAAGACCATGATGCTGGGAAAGATTGAAGGCAGGAGGAGAAGAGGGTGACTCAGGATGAGATGGTTGGATAGCATCACCGACTCAGTGGATATGAATCTGAGCAAACTTTGGGAGATAGGAAGGACAGGGGAAATGGTATGCTGCAGTCCATGGGGTCACAAAGATTTGGATAGGGTGTAGTGACTGAACATCAGTTCAGTTCAGCTCAGTTCAGTCGCTCAGTTGTATCCGATTCTTTGCGACTCCATGAATCGCAGCACGCCAGGCCTCCGTGTCCATCACCAACTCTCGGAGTTCACCCAGACTCGCGCCCATCGAGTCGGTGATGCCATCCAGCCATCTCATCCTCTGTCATGCCCTTCTCCTCCTGCCCCCAATCCCTCCCAGCATCAGGGTCTTTTCCAATGAGTCAACTCTTCACATGAGGTGGCCAGAGTACTGGAGTTTCAGCGTTAGCATCATTCCTTCCAAAGAAATCCCAGGGTTGATCTCCTTCAGAATGGACTAGTTGGATCTCCTTGCAGTCCAGGGGACTCTCAAGAGTCTTCTCTAACACCATAGTTCAAAAGCATCAATTCTTCGGCGCTCAGCCTTTTTCACAGTCCAACTCTCACATCCGTACATGACCACAGGAAAAACCATAGCCTTGACTAGACAGATCTTAGTCGGCAAAGTAATGTCTCTGCTTTTGAATATGTTATCTAGGTTGGTCATAACTTTTCTTCCAAGGAGTAAGCATCTTTTAATTTCATGGCTGCACTCACCATCTACAGTAATTTTGGAGCCCCCCAGAATAAAATCTGACACTGTTTCCACTGTTTCTCCATCTATTTCCCGTAGAGTGATAGGACATCAACAACAGCAAATTCCATTTCTAAATTCATCTCATCAGTATACTGCCCAGGTGATAGGAGATGAACCCACCTGCCACTGATAGGAGATATTAAAGACACGGGTTCAGTCCTTGGTTTGAGAAGATCCTCTGGAGCAAAGCATGGCAACCCACACCAGTACTCTTGCCTGGAGGATCTCCGTGGACAAGGGAGCCTGGAAGGCTGCAGCCCGTAGAGTCAAGAAGAGTTGGACATGGCTGAAGTGACTTAGTGCAAGATTGTAATAGGGGCTTGGTTTTGGTTGAATTTGGGAGGAGGACAAGTAGCATGCTGATAAAATTATTTCTCCATGAAATAGAAATAATTTTATTGTTGGAAGAGGAGATAAAGTGAACACTCAAAAGGCACATAATGGACACAAAACCAAGGTCTCATAATTCCTAAAGCCAAGAACAGGAGAAAGGATGAGGAGACACGTCGAGCAAGTTTTGAAGAGTATAATTTAGAGGCCTGATGATATAAAATAGCTACAATCATTTTCAAAACATGCATAGACAAACACTGCAGCCAGGGATTGTAGTCAGCATTACATTTTTCCAGAAACCACAGGGAGGTAATACGAGAGTGATAATTAATTCTTGTATTAAAAAAATGTATTCCTTGCTGTTTCTCTATAGGAAAAGAGCAAGAGAAACAAAGGCTGGTTTTAAAAGAAAAAAAAGAAGTAGCAAAATATTTTCAATTCAGCATTTTTTTCCCTTTTGGTATTGGAAATAATTTTTCAAAGTGTGCTCACCAAATTTGACTTGTTGAAGCACTACTTTTTCTTCCCTAAAGAGTGAACAGACATTTCTAACATAGGAGAAGAAAATGAATGATTAAGAAAATGAAGTTTTTCAAAAGTATATAATATTTATAATAAAAACTAGCTGCTAAAAATTGTTCAGTTGTTTGCAAAAGAACCATTGACTTTCTTTATGTGGGATCCCAAAATAACCAAAATATTTTATTTAGAACATATTTTATTGATCAGTGAATTTATTTTGACTGATTTGTACTAACTATATGTTCAGCTTACATACTTCCCTAAATTTTAGCCCTTTCAAGTTCCCCCAAAGATAAACTGCAGGGACTTACATTTTAACATGTCACAAACTGTCCTTATGATAAATCTATGCTTATTCATCCTTCTATAGAACTATCAAACTTGTGGTAGTCCTCTCTATGGACCTGGGTAAGTCTCATCAGCTCCTGTCTCTAACAATGTCTGCAGCTCATCTCTGTGCCCTAGCAACTTGCCTCTTGACTATCTCTTTTTAAATATAAATTTATACTTTAATTGGAATTTAATTATTTTACAATATTATATTGGTTTGCACCCTTCTATTGCCATATATTATAATAGATATTATTACATCTTCCATAGACTTTAGAAAACACAAATCACCTGAAATTTCATTACCTGTAGATAAACAAGCTTAATATGTTGCTGTATATTTTAAAATAACATGTGCTTATTTTAAGGCTTGATCAGAATAGGTTCTGTTTGTTTGTTTGACAAGAATGCTTTATAGGTGGTACTTCTTATCACCTTGAATGATGAAAGAAGCTAGATAAAAGATAATGCATCATTCTGCCCTTGAACCAAAACCTGGAGTGTCAGTATTCTGTTTGGTGCGATAGATGAAGAGTAAGTCAATATCTCACTACCAGAAGAGTTGTTGCTGTTCAGTCACTCAGCTGGTCACTCGTGTTCAACTCTTTGTGACCCCTTGACTTCAGCACTCCAGGTGTTCCTGTCCTTCATCATCACCCACAGCATAATCTCACATATATGGGACCTAAAAAAAAGTAACTCTTAGTAACAGAAAAAACGTTGCTTTCTAGTAGCCAGTTAAGTGGGGGAGATAACAGTAAAGGGAAACAAGTATTGAGTTAAAAGATGAATAAGCTCTGAAGCCCAAGAAGATAAAGTCTATCACTGTTTCCACTGTTTCCCCATCTATTTGCCATGAAGTGGTGGGACTGGATATCATAATCTTAGTTTTTTGAATGTTGAGCTTTAAGCCGGTTTTTTTCACTCTCCTCTTTCACCTTCATCAAGAGGCTCTTTAGTTCCTCTTTGCTTTCTGCCATAGGGTGATGTCATCTGCACATCTGAGGTTACTGATATTTCGGCAATCTTGATTCCGGCTTGTAGTCAGCACAATTAGAGTCTTTAGCACCAAGTCAAAATTTGACTGAATCAATAATGCCCGTCCCCTTTCAAATGTGTTTCTGTGGGAATAAATATGACATGGTTATCATATCATTGGAGCAAAAGCAAGTCATACCTATTGAGTGCTTATACATGCCAGAGACTGTGATAAGTGCTTCTAAGATTTATCTCATTTAATTCTTAAACCAACCTTATAAGATGAGGACTAGTGTCATCATTCATTTTAATGAATGATGAATGTGAGTCCTAAAGACGTTAAATTATTTTCTCAAGATGAATCATCTAGGGATATTATACTTAAAACATAAAGTTCTGTTTTACACTATATCCCATAGCTTTTATCATTGATGGCATTACTTCATCATCAAAAATCTGGTTTGTTTAATGCTTATAAAGATAACATAAAATTTGGATTTTAATGAATTTATAAGCCTGGGCCCTAACATTCATTCATTCACTTAAAAATGAAGACCAAATTCTGAACTGCACTACTGGGTTAATCAAAAATTACTACAACACTTAAAGCTCACTGAGAAAAGAGAGTGAAATTGTAGCTGTTTCATTCTCAGGATTAATTGTTTCTCTTCTACCATGAGGAATGTATCTGCTCTTTGACAAACTGTTGACAAGTTTGCCACACAGTAGGGGAGTACATATGCTCTACTGTGATATTGTAAAATGAAATACGGATGGAATTCTGTTGCCTACAGCTGTTAACTTTTAAACAGCATTAGGAAATTTTGCCAAATTAATTCTATATATACGGTAGAAAATAACAATAAACGATTTGTCTTGTTTTCATTAAAAATAAGTACATAATGAAGGAGAGAGCAAGTAGAGCACAAAATCACCATCCTTAAAAAGTCTCACATTAGATTTTCTTTTTTAATTTTTTAATTGGAGGCTAATTACTTTACAATATTGTGGTGGTTTTTGCCATATACTGACATGAACCAGCCATGGGTGTACCTGTGTTCCCCATCCTGAACCCCCCTCCTACCTCCCCTTCCCATCCCATCCCTCAGGGTCATCGCAGTGCACCAGCCCTGAGCGCCCTGTCTCATGCATCGAACCTGGACTGGCGATCTAGTTCAAGTATGGTCATATACATCACGTTAGATTTTCACGGAGCACTTTGCTTTCCAGGGGCTGAACAAAATACAACAGCAAACCAACTGCAAAAACAGTTAAAAATGTGAACAAACAAAAAATTAGGCAGGGAAGTCCTTAAGTGTCTCTAATTCCCACTGTAAGAAGAGAATCGAACAAATACTCACTGGACAATGTTTATTTGCCAGGCAATGGTCCAGAAAATTCATAAATCCTGTTTTATTTAATATGTAATCTCCTGAAAGACACCTAACATCACTATTCCTATGTTATAGATGAGGAAACTAGAACTTGTACTTTATGCTTCTCAGGAAATCTAAGGGCTTTTACAGAAAAGATTCCAAGTCTGGTTATATGACTTCAAAATCTATTTTTCCAGGACCTCCCTGGTTTTAAGTGGTTAAGAACACGCCTTGCAATGCAAGGGATGGCAGTTCAATCCCTGGCCTGGGATCTAAGATTCCACATCCTGCAGAGCAACTAAGCCTGCGGGTCGCAACCGCTGCGTCTGGACACTGCAACGAAAGATCCTGCATGCTGACGCTAAGGCCTGACAAAGGCAAGCAAATGAATAAATAACTATTTTTAAGAAGCGCACAGAATATATCTTTCCTATCTTATTACACTGTTGACAAAGCATAAAATAAGTAGAGATAAAAAAATAAAAGAAAGTACTTGATTCATTATGGCTTGCTGTTTATTAGCACTAAAAATTTAATTTGAGGAAAAAATAGATAAATAAACCTGGCTAGAAGCTCCGGGCATCTGACAAGAGGAAGCAACATTACCACCCTGAAGAATTTTTAAGAAAACTGAGTGGCTTGAAAAGCAGAGAGCGAGAGATAAAGTCCTTGAAAATCATTCCGTGCCTTAAAGCTGATACATCTGAAAGAGGGCACGTGGATGCAACCCAGTGGAGCAGCAGCTACTACTCGCTGCCACCTTTACCATACCTGCCGTTTGCTCCCTCCAACCAGCTGTCCCGAGCAGTATCCCTTTGCGTCAGCCAGTTATGCTCACTGAGACAGTTATGCTCACTGAGACATGCAACCTGGTGGCAGGAACAGCACTGTCAACCCAGAAGTCTCCTTTCTGTTGTTGTTTTTCAAATTTTGTCAGAAATTCCTTTCTTCTGATAAAAGCACAATTTCCCAGATCCAAAGCAAACATGACCTTTTCTGATCTTTCCTTTTCTTTTTATTCATGGTCTGCAAAAAACCCACTGACATATCTTGAAAGAAAAGCTCAAGGTAGGACTTTGCACATGAATTCACTCCTTTGGTATTTCCCAAACAACATGCGTAAGTCAAATATCAGGTGACCCTTCGACCCATACCCTCATGGAGATCTTTATATCTGTGAAATTTCTTTCATTCACATACGGCAGTTTGTCTTCTGCTATTTTGTGAAAATTTCTGGGGACACATATGGATAGGCAAATGCAACAAATCCCACTGCCTCTTCATTCAAAACTATCAGACCGGTCTAGAAGCTGCAACTTGACTTTAAGAATAGATGGACACTTATCTCTATCTAAAGAGAAATACAAGTGTAATTCTAACTTAATTACAGTCCATGGTAAGAACAAACCAGTGTCTACAGGGCTAATCATCTGAGATAATACAACAAATATACATTGGCCCAGACCTTACAAAGTTTGTTACCTCTAAAATTACAGTAACTCAGATTTTAATAAATACTATTTTTTGTTGATCTGCCAAGGAACTCTAATTTATCTATTTACTACCTTGGCAGTATAAATCTTTTTCAAATAATAGCTAGAATGACAACTAAAATAAATCCAGTGATTAGCATACATTATCTAGGTTTAGAATTAAAAGCTTTGGCTCTCCTTCAGTGTTTGTGTCCGCTGACCACATCAACAACGCTTTGGCATTGTTCATTAGAAAAGACCCTGATGCTGGGAAAGATTGAAGGCAGGAGGAGAAGGGGCAACAGAGGATGAGATGGTTGGATGGCATCAGTGACTCAATGGGCATGAGTTTGAGCAAGCTCTTGGAGATGGTGATGGACAGGGAGGCCTGGCGTGCTGCAGTCCAAGTGGTCGCAAGGAGCTGGACATGACTGACCAACTGAACAACAAGAAAAGTAAGTCAGAAAAAGAAAGACATATCACTTATATGTGGAATCTAAAACAAACCTATCTACAAAATAGAAACAAATCACAGACACAGAAAACAATCTTAAGGTTGCCAAGGGCGTGGGCGAGAGGGAAGGACTGGAAATTTGGGGTTGGTAGATGCCAACCGTTACATTTAGAATAGGTAAACTGCAAAGTCCTAAGGGAAATATATTTAATATCTTGTGATAATCAAAAGAGTATAAAAATAAAAATATTTTCAAAGTAGGAATCAGGATGTTTTGAGGATTGACTGGAATTATGTTGCTTTAAAAAAATACTGCTTTCTGAGAATATGCATAAGTGAAAATATCACTTTATTAAAAGTAATAACTAAATGTGCCCATTTTTGACTATTCAGAATTTGGGCATTTCTTAACATGAGAATTATTTACTATCTGGGAGATATTTTGCATTAAATACTATGAGTGCCAAAACTGAGGCTACAGAAGATATTGAATTGTGTTTGCTCATGTATACTATTTCATTTATTCATCATTTCATCCTGGTAAAGCAGGAGGAAAGCTCTCCTAGTTTGTTTCACAGATAAATGAAGTAAGGTGCGACAAATCTAAGTGACTTTTCCAAAGTCGTGCAGCTTACACGAACAGGGCAGAGAAGCAGGAGGCGTCGGAACCAGAGTCAGGCAGTCTTCTAATTTCAATTCTTCCACTAAATAAAAATGCCAGGGGCCTGGGTCCCTTCTCCCACACCTGTTAAAGGCTTCTGGAAAAGTCAGAGCAATTACCTAATTTCCATGGCTTCCGCGTCTCAACTGGAAAAATTTTAAGTCGTTTTATTTATGTAGTGAGAAAGCTACAGCAAAGAGAGAATGGGAGGAAGAAAAGGAAATGCTTGTGTTGAAACTGGCTAATGGTTTTAGGCTTTAGCCTTTTTAGATTTCGTTTTGTTTGCTTTGCTTTCCACTGTTGCTGTTCTTCTCTGGAAAGTCGCTAAGAGTATGCAGCCGTGTCTAGGTAAATATGCAAGTCCCTCTTCCCGAGAAGCAAGTCTGCCTTAGGAACCGCTTTCCTCGGTCGTGCCCCGCGAGTGCCGCCCGGTGACCGCGACAGAGGAAATCCTCACTGCACGTCTGTTGACCTGAACGGAACATTTTCTTCCTCTTCTGGACCAAGAATCTTCGCTAAAAGCTTTCTCCGAGGTCTGACTCAGTCCAGCAATTCTGTCCGTATAAGGAAGAGGTAAAGTCAATGGGGTCAATTTGTTAACATAGAACTTTGTATAAACTCTACACAAATTTGTATAATTACCATTGTTCACAGGTACTTGGCTTGGTGTCGGCCTTTTATCTTGTAAATCCATGGTATGCATGTAGGTCATTAAAATGGATTAATGTTTGTTCATTTTTCATAGTGGAATTTCGTGGCAAAAATACATCATTTCCTTCACTTCGGGTATTTTCCCTTAGCACTGAGACATACATAATTTCCCACATTTTCAAAGTGAATCAGCACGCAAATGACAGCTTGAGATATCACAATAGTGGTAAACAACTACCCCAAAAGCCACATTTTAAAAATAAGGATAAATTTCATGCTGAAACATTTACCCCTAAGCAGTCTGCGTTCCGACAGGGCGAGTTTCTCATATTTTCAAACCCTGAGGGACTCTCCAGGTTGAAAACATAAGCTATGGCGCCTATATTCTGGAATCAGCACCGCAGAAAAGCACACAGTTGATCTATGACATTATTAAAACCCCAAGGAAATCTTAATTTTTAGTGTCTGGAGCTTTCAAATTTAGGTCTTTTTTTTTTTTTCCCCTCTCACATTACGATTATTAGCTTTAGTAAGGGTAATGAAGTCCTCTGAAACTGAGAAATGAAATTTTAACTTGGGAGCATTTTCACTTATTACCTATTAAGAATAGTTACATAATTCTTAAAGTATTTGGCTTTGCCTGTGAAACATGAAAAATTGAGAGCTGTAGTTACTGACACCTGTTTCACAGGTACCATACTCTTCTGGGAGAGCGAGTATATGCTTCTGGACATTGTTCGCAGAGGGCCTCTCAGTTCTAAATTATAAGCACTATGGACCTTTGGAGGAATAAGAAGGCAATTTATACTGTTTAACATGCAGCCTAGACTGGTGTTCAAAATCAAGGCTGCCAGCATAGCAACTGTGTGGTGTTTCCTTAATGAGAGTGCGGCTGGGTCCAGAAACACCGTGGAGACGTTTAGATTTATTTTATGGCAGTCCTGAGAACCGGTCTATTCCTAATCAGAATAATTTGCCTATAAATGACTTCTGACAGAGCTCCACAGAAAAAAAGCAGACCTGAAAGTCCTAATCTCTCCAAAGCTGTGACTCCCAAGAAGAGACACACGCACTTTTCTCAGTAAGTTTGTAAATAGACGTAACTGTTAAAGAGATTTAAAGACAAAAGGGTATACTAAAATTTCTCCTTAATGATAAAACTCCCATTGGCTTTTTATTTTGATCTCCTAGTATTAGAGACCTTAATTTTATTCAACATCCGCATGTCCACAAGATGAATTATTATTCAGTCTCTTCAACTAAATTTAAACTGTATTTTCTCAGCATAAAACCCAGGTTACAAAACAGTCCACATGCTCTCAAACTGAAAAATAATAGCAACGTTAATAAAAATAATGTATTTACTTTGAAAACTTCTGGCAGTGTCTTTCTGGTCTTTGGGCATTCTTTTTATCAAATTAAAATTAAAGAACTAACTTGCACATTTCACGAATTCTAGTTTCACATGATTTTGCATTATAAATTAAAAAAAAAAAACAGGGTGGGCAGAAGGATCTTATAATTCCACAGCATACAAGAAAAGCAGCAAACTCTTTTCCAGAAAGTATGAATTTGGTAGAAAGTGATGATCAATGAGTCTTATTAAATAATCTTTAACAATAAATGTTAGGATAATAATTCTTTACTAGAGTTCTCTAAGCAACTATGAAATTATTGTTTATGACCATCTTGTGACATTTGATGAACTAACTGGAAGTGTTCTTTCAAAAACATTCTTTTCATATATTCCATAAACGGCACTTTTGGAAATAAACCGCTAGTTTTAAGTGATCTTTTCTTTACCTTTTTTTTTTTTCAGTATGAGAGGACTAATCAAAAATGTTAGCACGACTAGACAATGCAATTTTCAACAGACATAATGAACAATGCAACTTTTTTAAGTGAGAGTTTTTCCAAGGCAGCACTTCACACTGAACTGACATTTGGCAGTGAAGAACCTTTCTAAAGTTCAGGAACTGCATTAAAAAGAGAATTATAAAGGGCATCATTAAAATTTAGGTAGAAAACTGTTACTGAGCATTTCAATTACAGAGCTACATGACTGTCAGTTAGAAATAATAGGCACAAATTAGTACTATTGACTGTTTCTTAACATCTATTCCACTGGCCTCAGGGATGACTGCCTTGGACACTGTCATAAATTTTGTAATGTTCGAATATCTTACTTGTCTAATTGTCATTGCTTTCTCACTGTGACCCTTCAAAAGAACTTTCATTGGCACAAAAATTATAGACCCAAAACATTCACTTTATTAGTCTGATTTCAGTTCTATTTAGCATTTTCTCCACCTTTCTCTCTGCTGGAGAAATACATTCTTTATTTAAATTTTACACAGTATTTAGAGGCCAAGAAAATATGTAATGCTCATTCCATAAAATGTGATACCTCTAATTAGTCTGCTGAGACTTTTGGAATATATGCATAAGCTGTAGATGTGGTATTAAAGCACATTTTTATTACCCAGAAATTAATGTTTACCATGTGTATGCAAAGCTGCTGAGGATCTGAAGTGTAAATTTAAAGATATTAAAAGTTATTTGTTTCTGCAAAATAGTTCAGATATATATATTTTATTATTTAAAAATCCTGCTTTCCCCTACTTTCTTCATCAAGATTTTTTACTTAATCTTACTATTTGCTAGACTGTTCAAAGAAATATATACTCTGCTGGTTATCTAAATATATATTCTATTTGAGTAAAGTCTTCCCAGTTTCTTCAGATAGTTATGAAATGAGCTGGAAAAAAAAATAAAAACAAAGGCGGTGTCACTGAGGCCGATGTTGTGTTTAGCTCACGAACGGAAATGCAGCTTTCTGGATTAAAATAGTATTCGGCTGCCACAGTCAGTCATAAGGACCGAAAAATCGGGAATGGCTGACAGACAGGAACTGATCTATGAGTTTGTGAGAATGGAAGGAAACCAGTGGAAATATCCTTATTAAAAATCTACACTTTTTAACTTGGAACTAGTTGCAGTAATAAATGGGAGTGTAGGCTTGATTTCACTCAGAATTAATATAGTTTGAAACAGAAATGAGCCTTACTTCCTGCCTCTAGGAGCTCTGCTCACATTTCTAGAATTGTTTCAGAGCCCACATGATATATATATGTGTGTGTGTACAAATATATAATTCCTCCTATATATATGTGCATATATATATATGTGCGTGTGTGTGTGTGTACAAATACATAATTCCTCCTATATATATATGTGCTATATATATATATATATATATATATATATATATATATAATTTCTCCAAAAGGACAAAAATAAGGTCACACTTTGTCCAAAGCAGAGAATATAAGTTCTGGAGATTAAAAAAAAAAAAAAAACCACAAATGTCCACTTAGGGAGAGTTTGAATATGCTTAGAATATCAATAGCTATTGGTTCCATTTTAGCTGAAAAACTTGGTTAAGAAGAAATATTTACTAATCAAATTATCTTTTAATTCTCTCTCTCTTGTTCCCCCTCCCTTTAAACCTGCTTTTCTCAACATTGGACTTGTTCCATTGAAACTACCAATGCCTCATTCATGCTGCAGAGAAAATCCTCTCTATTCCACAATAGGGATCACACCGTTTAACAGAATCAAATCTAGCGTAACCAACAATATCACAGTATTGCTGAATATCATAGTTCAAACAACTTTATCTTCAGAGAGAATTCAGACAGAAGATGTGAAGTTTAGCTTGAAATGATAACCTTCTGCAGGTGGGTTTCATTTGGAAAATAAATGTAACCATGTAATTTTGAGAACCACATCTTTGCTAGAGTGAAGTTCCCAGGCATACAGTCTAGAAAGCCTAAATCATTCTGAGATGTGGTACCTGAAGTCATTAAAATTGGCTCTTGTATATGATGTGGCAGTTGAAGTTCTATGCTGCCCTCTTGTCTCCTTCCCCAACCGTGTCCAGAAGGCTTTTATAAAAGTCATCTGGTTTAAATTCAGTCAAATTTAAATTGATAGTCCATACCACTGATGGATCTGTCAGTAGAAAAAAAAAAATGCAGTCACCTATTCACGTGGTTACAGACTTAATGGCTGAATTCACTGAATCGTGTCCGATTCTTTGTGACCCCATGGACTGTAGCCCATCAGGCTCCTCCATCCATGGGATTCTCCAGGCAAGAGTACTGGAGTGTGTTGCCATACCCTTCTCCAGGGGATCTTCCCAACCCAGGGATCGAACCCAGGTCTCCTGCATTGCAGGCAGACGCTTTAACCACTGAGCAACCAGGGAAGCCCTGAATTCAGGACAACAAGCATTTTTCACTGGTACTAGGTTTATGTCTGAGATGGGTATGGACTGTATCTCTGTTATACCTAGAAAGGTCAAATTTTTATTGCATGAGAGCCGTTTTATTAGACTACTGAAAATACAAGAGAAACATGGTATATCTGTTTTACTGAGTGCTCCATATTTCTGAAACAAAAAGCCTAAACCATTGACACTGTTTATCCTAATAAATAAAAAAATGTATATGATAAAATTGTTTAAGATAGAATCTGAGAGAGCATAAAATTTGCCAAAAACAAGATATTCTTAAGTTAAAATAAATTTGGTCTCAAAGTGAATTCCAAGGACAATGACTTCAAACAGAAAAGAACAGAAAAAAAAAGGAAACAACTTTTGTTGGATTAATGATGATGACCTATAAGTGAATAGAAGATAAAGCAGATTATTAAGACAAAATAATAATCAGACACAATGATTATATTCTCATGTGACAAACCAAGGGATTCTCTTGAAGTGAGATAATTTATGTTGGCAATTTGCAATGGCATGAAAGAACGCAAATAATATTTAATTTAGCAGAACATTTGTCAGTTTCTATAAATTATTTGGCTTCATTATTCAAAACAACTATAATTAGCAAATAATCTACTTTTATAAAATAGGTTTTTTTACAAGTAGTTTAGAAGAAAACTGATTTGGGACCTTAATTATTTGAAACAAAAAAGATAATCACAATGGTGTGATCACTCACCTAGATTCACCTATCCTGGAATGTGAAGTCAAGTGGGCCTTAGGAAGCATCACTATGAACAAAGCTAGTGGAGGTGATGGAATTCCAGCTGAGCTATTTCAAATCTGGAAAGATGATGCTTTGAAAGCGATGCACTAAATATGCCAGCAAATTTGGAAAACTCAGCAGTGGCCACAGGACTGGAAAAGGTCAAATTTCATTCCAGTCCTTAAGAAAGGCAATGCCAAAGAGTGCTCAGATTACTGCACAATTGCACTCACCTCACATGCTAGCTCAAAATTCTCCAAGCCAGGCTTCAGCAGTACATGAACCGTGAGCTTCCAGATATTCAAGCTGGCTTTAGAAAAGGCAGAGGAACCAGAGATCAAATTGCCAACATCTGTTAGATCATGGAAAAGGAAGAGAGTTCCAGAAAAACATCTATTTCTGCTTTATTGACTATGCCAAAGCCTTTGACTGTGTGGATCACAACAAACTGTGGAAAATTCTGAAAGAGATGGAAATACCAGACCACCTGACCTGCCTCTTGAGAAACCTGTATGCAGGTCAGGAAGCAACAGTTAGAACTGGACATGGAACAACAATAAGCAATTCAAATCTGTGTTGTTCAAAGGTCAACTTATATTCTTCTCACTGATTTCTGAATATAACAAGTTTTAATTCCTATCTTGGTCACTACTTAGGTGTGTGACCTGGGACAATATCATTAACACCTGTGATCATTTCCTCTTCTATAAAGTGAAAGTAATCTCACAGATTACTGTAATATTTAAAGGAATTTTCTGGCACATGGAGGGATATTCAGTAAATCTTCACACATATCTTAAGGGCCTATAAGAAGAGATTTCTAGGTCCCACCCTTCCTTCCACTTTGTAAATTATAGGTGACCCCTGAACAGCACGGGTTTGAACTGTGTGGACCCACTTATAAGGGACTATTTTTTTAATATAAATTTACTTATTTTAATTAGAGGTTAATTACTTTACAATATTGTATTGGTTTTGCCATACATCAACATGAATGTGTCACAGGTATACACATGTTCCCCATCCTGAACCCCCTCCCTCCCTCCTCCCTCCCCGTACCATCCCTCTGGGTCGTCCCAGTGCACCAGCCCCAAGCATCCAGTATCATGCATCGGACCTGGACTGCCATTGGAAAATGTTTTGGAGATTTGTAACAATTTGAAAAAAATTGCAGAAAAACTGAGTAACCTGAAAATACTAAAAAAAAATAAGAAAAAGTTAGGTATGTCATGTATGCATATATTATATATAGATATGAATGTTTTATCATTTACTACCATAAAATATATACAAGTCTATGTAAGTTAAAAGTTATCAAAACTTATGCAGTTATAGACTGTACGTGGTGTCATTTGCAGGTGAGAGAAATGTAAAGATGCAGCATTAAACCACAACTGAATAAAATTAACTTCAGTACACACTATAATAATTTCATAGCCACCTCCTGTTACCCTTGCAGTGAGTGCAAATGTTATGAGAATCAGCTTAAACACCATGTGACGTGAGTCATCTCCACATGAACAGTTCACTCCAAGAAACTATGCATCTCAGGAAAGAGTGACCTGTTGTGGTTCTCTTCTATTTTTCATCATATTTGTGCAATAAGCACAATAAAACAAAGGCACCCACACAAAGTGCCACTGGTGATAGTGAAGTACTGCAATAGCAAAGGCAGGACAGGACGGGACAAAAGTGCACGACTTGCCCTGTACTATAGACTGAGGTGGGCAGCAGTGCTTGCTTACCACTTTGAAATAAGTAAATCCAGCGTACAGACCAGAGTGGGGCTTCCCAGGTGGTGCGAGTGATAAAGAACCCGCCTGCCAATGTAGGAGACGTAAGAGACGCAGGTTTGATCCCTGGGTTGGGAAGATCTCCTGCAGGAGGGCGTGGCAACCCACTCCGTGTTCTTGCCTGGAGAAGCCCTCGGACAGAGAAGCCTAGCAGGCTGTCTGAAGAGTTGGACAGGATTGAAGCAAGTTAGCACATGCACACACACAGCTTAATATAAAGAAAGGAAGGTAAATTCATGAAATGGCTGCTGCTGCTGGGCCAGCAGGCACCAAAATGCTACACGTTTTGGAAATATCCTGTACTGAAGATGCAAATTTTATGTGAATGCAGGATTGCTATAAGAAAGGCAAATCTATAGACTGTGATATGCTTAGAAGAAAAGAAAAGCCATTAAATCACAACTTAGAGCAGGATCTAAAGCTGGAGAAATCTTGTTGCCAGCAAAGGATGGTGTGATAACTTTGGGAAGAGATTTGGCTTAAAGAGATGTGAAGATATCTGGAGAATCAGTCTCTGCTGACCAACCAGCAGCAGATGAGTTCCCAGATACCACTAAGAAAATCAAGGATGGCACTTCCCTGGCGGTCTGCTCTCTGGACTCTTGCCCCCAACAAGTATATGGGCAGCCGGTAGAGGGTGGGGGTAGGGGTGGTCTGCTTTGATCTCTGGTCAAGGAACTGGATCCCACCTGCCACAACTGAGGGTCCACATGCTGCAACTAAGGACCTTGCACGCCACAACGAAACTCAAAGATCCCACAAACTGCAATGAAGACGTAGCATAGAGAAATAATTAAATATTAAAAAGGAAAGAAAGTTATTGAGGAGACAGGAGAGCTCCCAGGATGGGTATTTAATAGAGATAAAAATGCCCTAATCTGGAAGCAATGCCACAAAGGAAATTTACTAGTAGGGAAAGGACTCAAGCACCAGGGTTGTTCAGAATTAAACAAGAAGGGATAGACAGTCCAGCTTTACTTTTTGTGAAAATGCCGTTGTGTTCATGGTCAGGATTGTCCTTAACTGTAAAGCTGCTAACCCAAAGCCTTGAGGGAAAAGATAAACCCCAGCTTCCCATCTTTCGGTTGTACAACAAGAAGGTCTGGACAATAAGACCTAGATTTGTTACATCTATGGGTATTCCCTGAAGTCAGAAAGTACCTTGCCAGTAAAGGGTGGCCTCTCTAAGTTCTTGTGATACTGGACAATGCCCCTGGACACCCAGAACCGCATGAGTTCAACGTCAAAGCTGTTGAAGTGGTCTACTTGCCCTCAAGCACAATGTCACTAACTCAGCCTCTGGATCAGGGCGTCATAAGGACCTTTAATGTTCACTGCACACAATATTCTATGAAAAGAACTGTCAGTGCTAGGGGAGAGAACCTTGACAGATGGAGCATCATGAGAGTTTGGAACAGTCGCATCATTTAGGATGTCATTGTTGTTAAAGCTGCGGAGGCCACTACGCCCCAAATAATAAATTCCTACTGGAGCAAACTGTGTGCAGATGTTGTGCATAACTTCAAAGGTTTAGTACAGAGCTAACAATGAAATCACGAAAGAGACTTCACACATGGCAAAAATGGTGAGTGGTGAAGTGTTTCAAGATAAGAACCTCGGAGAAATTCAAGAGCTGATGGATATCACATAGAGGAATCAATTTAAAAAAAAAATCACTTGCTAGAGATGAATGCTTCCAAACCAACGTCAGGTGATAATGAAGAAGACAGAAGAAGCAGTGCCAGAAAGCAAATTCACAATCGAATCGGGCAAAACGGTTCTGATGTTTCAAGACAGCTATTCATTTCTTTTATGACACGGACCTTCTGTGATACGCGCACTGAAACTAAATAAACTGCTGAAGAACTGGTTCCATGCAGATATTTGTAGGGAAATGAAAAAGCATAAAAGTTAGACAGAAATTATGATTTATTTCCATAAAGTTACACAGACTGTGTCTGCCTCTCCTGTCTCCCCTTCTAATCCTCCGCCACCTCTGAGACAGCAAGATCAACACCTCCCCTCCGCCTCAACGTGAAGACGAGAATGAATACCTCTATGGTGGTCCATTTCTCCTTAATGAATAGTAAATAACCATGCCGAACAGGGAGTATGCCTCTCCCTGTGTGAGTGTGCGGATCTTCATGTGAAAATCGAATGACTATGGCAAGAACGCCATGAGAAGTTTTGTGCCGTTATCATCGCCTAAACATTTCCTGCTCGGAACTTCATGTGCGAGACTTGAGGTGGGGGGTCTGTCCTTGCATAGGCATAAAGGCGAGTGGTCTTTAACACAGAATTAATCAAGCATTAACTCTCTCCCTGCTCTGTAACTTGGCTTCCCTGAGAATTACACTGCTGTATAGTATGCCTCTCTTTTGTCATTGGAAAAACTGCATATCAGCCTGTCATCACAGGTAAGTGCTCTTGTAATACAGTAATGAAGTTTCCAAGATGTATTAGGATTATGACTATAATACTGTATGCCACAAAAGCCCATGATTAATTCAGATGTGTATAGGCCAGGCTATTGTGAAGTAATCATATTGGTTACACTAGGCTACCATAAAGCAGTCTCACTGCTTCTTTGTTATTAATGCACAATGCCTATAAATAAATATGAATCTATTTTCACATTATCTCTTCACTTTTGATGTCATTTATGAGATGTATGTGTAATATCTATGGTGTTTTATATTATAAAACACAATATTGATAAAGTTGTTGACAGACAATTCATTTTGTGAACAGATGATGTAAGCGTCTGGTATTAATAAAATAGTACATTACTATAAGTGTATTTTCTCTTTCTTATGATTTTCTTAACATTTTCTTCTCTCTAGCTTACTTTGTGGTAAGAATACAGTATATATTGCATATACCATATGTGCTAACCAACTGTTCATATTACAGGTAAGGCTTCAGGTCAACACTGAGCTATCTATAGTTGAGTTTAGGGTCAAAGGACATGTGCCTTTTGACTGAGTGGGGCTTGTTGCCCCTGATCCCCCACATTGCTCGAGGATTTGAGATGCAGCCCAAGAATGCATTTCTAACAAGCTCAAAGTGATGCTGGCGCTTCATTTTGAATGCATTTTGAGAACCTTGTACTATACCACTTTAAATTATTTGCCTTTAAACACGAGTATCAGTGGTAATGGTGGTTCAGTTGCTCAGTCGTGTCTGATTCTTTGCAACCCATGGAGTGTAGCCTGCCAGGCTCCTCTGTCCATGGGATTCTCCAGGCAAGAATACTGGAGTGGGTTGCCATTTCCTTCTCCAAGGGATCTTCCTGACCCAGGGATCGGACCCAGGTCTCCTGCTTGGCAGGGGGATTCTTGGCCACTGAGCCACCAGGGAAGCCCTAAGCAGATAGTTCGTGTATGTTCCTTTCTTTGACTCGGGGAGATGGTGAAGGGCAGGGAGGCCTGACATGCTGCTGTCTATGTGGGTGCAGAGAGTTGGACACGATTTGGTGACTGAACAACAAAAACAGTTTTCCTTGAGCACACTGGATTACACATTTCTGGAGGGCAGCACTGGTTCTTATCCATCATTTATATCTCACTGTGTCTATAAAGGGGATTTACATGTAGTAGATGCCCAAATGGTATTAATCAGAATTCAGTGATTATTACTATATTATTTCACGTGGCTCAATTCAAGGGATATAATTCTGCTTTGGCATAAAAGAGCTATTTTCCATACAGTTTGAAATAAGTATTTTTTCCATAATTTTTTTTTAAAATTTCATGAACTGGGTGACTTTCATAAAATCTATTTAGAAAAATATATTATTTTTAAAATTTCATTTGAGATAACTGTATCTAAAAAGTCTCTCATTAAACTTAGAAAATATGAAACAATGGGTAAGAGGCAACATAATTTTTTTCTTATTTCATGAACTGGATGACTTTCATAAAATCTATTTAACAAAACATATTATTTTTAAAATCTCATTTGATATACCTGTGTAACTTAAAAGTCTCTCATTAAGCTTAGAAAATATGAAACAATGGGTAAGAGGCAAATAATAAAATAAGCTCTATAAAGAGTCGGACACGACTGAGCGACTGAACTAAACTGAACTGATCATGATTATATCAACCAATATCCAAGGAAAGCCTTACAGATCCCAGGAATGGCACAAATGCCTTAGCACTGACAGGCGCTTTGACAAAGGCATCCTCACGATGATGTCCCAGGTGCTCTGCTGTGCTCTGCAGACAGCCGAGGGGAAGCTAACATTCTGGTTCATGGGCAGGAGTGACTTATTCCACGTTGACTTTATTTGACAGCAGGTGCCTGCTCTGTAATTTAGCCATTACACATGTTTTCCTTGCCTCTGAACAAAGCTAGGAAGCTAAAACCTGGGCATGGCACCTGCTAAAATAACAACATCAAGAGAATAAAAGCCCCAAATTTAGAATAGCAATAAAATAAAAGAAACTAATTCATTTAGAATACCATCAAAGAGCCAGAGAGGTATGATGTTCGTTTTTAAAATCTAAAGAATGAGATATGCAGGATATAGTGAAGATTAAATAGTGACTAACTAAGGAAAAAACTTTTAATAAACCATGTGGAAAATCCTTTTACTAAAGCCAGAGTGAGTTTTCAGGATCATGAAAAAGTTTTTAACTATTTAATTTATGCCCTAAATATCTTTTCTATACTTCTTTTATTAAACGCACATACATGAAAATGTACTTTTCTGAAAAATTTTCACAAACCACATTTTCCCATTTAAAGGTTGAGAATCTCATAGGATCGTTCCAGTATCATTCAATTTGATCTTTTAAAATTAAACCTAAATACTGATGGAATGTTATCTTTTTTAGCACACTTGTAGTCAAACTCATGTTTTCTTTTCCAGCTTGTACAATTTTCAATTGGAGGCAAGTCTCTAAGTGCTTTCTGTAATTTGAAAGACAGCCTTGAGATTCAAATTTAGATTTTCCTCCATTCTAAATCCCACCCAAGACCATTCTAATGGTTCCAGCTGTGATAGGATAGGTTTGATTCTAATCGCAGACAGCTTGTGCTCATATCCACAGACAGTCGAATCCATTTACTCTGCTCATGGAGGATTGCTCTTCTCCCTGATAACCTAGATCTGTGGAAGCTATAACCCTTCATGGCCCACACTCCCTTTGTCTATGCCTTGACTAGCCAAGACTTTTAACAATTTCAAATGTTTCTACTCTGTCACCTTAGAGATACTGAAAACAGATGTGGTCTCTATTGTTTAAATTATATGTTCCTTTAATTGCTAATACCTGTCAACATCCCAAGAGTTAACACCACCTTGCTATTAGCCTCTGAAAGAAAATCCCCAACTTGCTCCATTCCATCCCAAACCCTGATGCTGCACTGATTGAATTTTTTACCCTTTATTAAACTGATATGTCGATTCCTGATATTCCCGGAAGTTTAGCTCTAATAGAGGTGTCAAACTCATGTCTCCCTCTGTGAAAGCTTTAAAAAAAATCTAAGAGTTGTAAATTGATTTTGGATGAAGTCCAATCTCCCCAAAATATATTTTTTAACCGAGAAAATAGCTAAAGCTTAAACCTTGGATGAGTATGATGGCTTGTGACTTGCAACTACATCACTTTTAGCCACCTGAGGTCTGTTGGGCTTCTCTCTGCCCATCTCACTGCATACACTCCTGCCATTAAAGTTATGTACTTTAGAGTTCCTAGGCTGCCACCAAATTAATGTTGCCCAGCAAGTGACGAACAAGGCTGGGAATCAAAATGAATAAGACGTCCCAGGTTATGAGCACTGTTTCAACAGGCATCTCTAAGAAAGACAGACATGCCTTTTAGAATCAAATAAAACCTAATTTCTATTTCAATAATAAGAAACATTTTTAACATTCAATCCAAAGTAAACATGACTTGTTGCTCAATTGATTTTGATTTTTTTCCCATGTGATTTTGCATACCAAAAATTAATGTGATTTTTAAAAAGCTTTTTCAAAGTGTGAGGCTCAGAAAACAAGATGTCAAACTGTATCTAACTTCATTGTATTTATAATCCTTTGCAAACCTCACTCACACTGCAAAGTGTGGATTTGCCTAAGATTAAATTAATCCCTGTTTACACAAATCACATAATTCTATCTCTTTCATCCCAAGAGACAATACAAAGAATTTCTGAGGCATGAGTGAGCATGCTAATTTCTGACAAAATGAAGTGTAAAGAACTAGGAAATGTTTTGTTATGATAACAGCAAAATATAGAAAGAAGTGAAATGGCACACACCAAGTACCTCCTGTTCTCAAGCAGACATGCAATTCTATGGAAAAACTTGGTCTGATTTTGAGATGTGAAGTCTTAGGTAATTCAACAATGACATTTTCACTTCATGAGTCTCAATTGTAAGAAAATATGCCTGAATTTATCAGAATTCATAGCACCCTTTTAAGGCAATAATTTTATTGATGCATGCTATGTGATAAAATAAAACTCAATATTATAAAGATGGCATCTCAATATAAGAAACTTTTTCTCTAAATTTAATAATAAATTATTTGGGAACAAATCAGTAAAAGATGATAGAGTCCACGATAAGAGGACTAAAAAGGGAAAAAGATAGGAGTTTAGACAGTATATTATATTCTTAACATGATACTATATTATGCTATCTTTTTAAAAAGATTAAAAAGTGTACATTCAAAAAAGTAGATACATTTCATACATCAAAGAGCTCAAAAGTAACAGTGGATGCATGAAAGTGAAAAGTGAAGATGCTCGGTCGTGTCTGACTCTTACTGACCCCATCCATGGGATCTTCCGGGCAAGAGTATTGGAGTGGGGTGATTCTATTGTTTAATGGATGTAATTGTTAAACAACTAATACCAGTATAGCTTTTCTTGTCACTAAATTATATGTGAATGTGAAATGAATAGAAGCTGATAAATCATTATGTTCACATACACTATTTTAAATACAAGTGAATCTACCTATAGACATTCTTTGGGAAGAAAACCTCACTATGTTATCTCATAGGATAAAAGAAAGAAAAATGGTCCTGAGTTCTTGAAATATAACAAAGGACACTAACATGATTGTACTTGTAGTTTTATTATGAAGGCCTAGAAGATTCATTCTGTGATGATTATTGATAACTTGTCTACCCTTTACATCTCTTCTCCTTACTGGATATTGAAGGCATACCTGGAAGTTCTAGAAGGTGGGAGATCTGTCTCCCACTCTTGGTCCATCATATCCTGCACAATCAACATTCTAATCCTATGATGTTTTCCTGCATTCTGCTGCTGCTGCTGCTAAGTTGCTTCAGTTAAGCAAGAACATTGGAGTGGGTTGCCATCTCCTCCATCCCTGCATCTCTAGATATTTGTATAAGCTGTGAACATTCAGGCAAATTGTCTAATCACAGCTGATATTCAGGCAGAAAGGGAAAGCTGGCATGTGGCTACTGGAGCTGGAAGGAGCTGAAGAGCATAGTAAACCCTTTTCTCCTTCCTACCCTATATGGCTCAGTTGGTCACGAATCTGCATGCACTGCAGGAGACCCGGGTTCAATTCCTGGGTTGGAAAGATGCCCTGGAGGAGGGCATGGCAACCCAGTCCAGTATTCCTGCTTGGAGAATCCCATGGACAGAGGAGCCTGGTGGGCTACAGTCCATGGAGTAGCAAGAGTCAGACACGACTTAGTGACTAAACTACCACCACCACCTTATATACAAATCAGAACCGGGAACAAAGAAACGGGAAAGACAACTCAGACTTCCTAACATGGATGTCTTCTGCCTGTTTAGCAAATGTGGAAATGGAAAGTTGCATATTTCAGGGCAAGTCAGCTTAATGCTATTTTATTGATTAGGAGTATTTTGTATGATTCAGAGTAATTCCTGTCTGAAAGGAGTCAAGATTTTATTCAAAATCTTTAGGGCTATAAAGTTTCTTCCCCTTTGCCATTTTATTTAATCTTCTCTGAACCATACATATCATCTTCAAAGACACTTTGAAGAAGAAAATACAGAGTGTGTATTTGTAAAATTCTCATTTTAGAAATAATAAGAAAGAAATACGGCTCAGGATTTAAGTGACTTTTCCAAGGCCTATGAGTATAAAGAAACTAACTCATGATTCAGGACCTCTGATTTCTGGTGCAAAAATATCCAATAGAATACTGCTTTTTAATCTAAGCTCTATTTTGCATTTATTAAATGTTTATGTAGAATCATATCTAGTAGTCTAAATTTATAAACACTACATTCAGTCTACTACTGCATATGAAGGGACGAATGCAGAGTCTATTTTTTTGGCCACCTGATATATTTTTCTTCGACCTTCTATTCCTGATCATAAATCTATTCTCCAGTGCCCTGGTTTCAGGGTACACATATTGAAGCAAGGTTGATCAACATGACTTGGCACATTTTCTTGAACATAGAGATTGGTGTGGGGGCAGGGGGCAGAATCCAAGACTGATTTGAACAGATGGGGATGAAACAGCATCTTTTCTGAGAAAATTATTATGTTGGGAATGGCTAACAATGGTTACCTTCCCAACCATGCTTGCAAAATAAAAGTTGAGAATAGACACATAGAAATAGAAGATGGATGAGAAAGAGAGTCCAGGTGAGCTTGAGGCTCCAGCATTACCCTTGATGCCAAGGTTCCTATAGACTTCCCATCGAATCTGAGCACTTTCATAATGTTCTTGACTTTTGCTAAAGCTAATCTAAATTAAAATAACATGATGACAATATGTTCTGGGTTCCCCACAGTGTTCCGGACAATAAATGGAATATGATTGACTTTTTGACTAAAAGAGTACATTAGACTCTGTTCACGGAACAATCTGAACACAATATTGTAAATCAACTATACTTCAATTTTATAATGGGAAAAAGGTAGCAATCTTAAAGAAAAACTCATTCCATTTCTTATTAGAAAATCAAGTTCCCCTTGTAGAGAAAATTAGTTGCTTAAAATAATTTACATGTACTTATTTTCACCAAAACTAATGTAATTTTCTGTCCATTTAAATACTTATGGCATTCTTATGCAAATGATTTCATTAATTTTCCCTTTTCATTTTTTTCGCCATTCAAGGTTCTTATTTTGTTGTTTATTTCAAACAAATGCATGCCCCTACCACCACCTCCTTCCCCAGACCCTGCACTGTTCTATCCTGGCCCTCAAAGGGCTGGATGAGCTCTACCTACACTGAGGATATCAGTCTGCTCTACTGTTTCAAATGTTAATCTCATCAGCCAACACCCTCATTGACACTCCCAGAAATAATGTTTAGTCAACTATCTGGGCATTCCATAACTCAGTCAAGTTGACATGCAAAAAACCCATCACAATGTTATTCACTATAGGAGATATATATATATCTGTAGGGATATACAGGCTGTATCTATACATGTAGAGGATATATAGATATCTATCTATATAATAGACATGTATCCTACAGTGAATATTATAAGGCCAACAAGAATAAATTTGGATGAAAGTAAAGGGGTATACCACATAAACCAAGCGCATATTATGTCAAAAAAGACTTGTGAAGTTCAAAACATACAGAAGTTTGGCAAGACAGCAATAAGAAGAAAATTAATTTTAAATTGGATTACAAGTACTCAGTGGTGTCCAACCCTTTGTGACCCCACGGACTGTAGCCCACCAGGCTCCTCTGTCTGTGAGATTTCCCAGGCAATAATACTAGAGCAGGTTGCCATTTCCTCCTGGAGGGAACCTTGCCCACCCAGGATTGAACCCACATCTCTTGTATCTCCTGCAGTGGCAGGCAGCTTCTTTAGCAGTAGCACCACCTGGGAAGCCAAGGTGGATTACAGGTCCATGAGCAGAATTAGTATTTATCGCCTACGCCTGACCCTTTTTAATTCAAAATTAATCAAGGGAGTAGAACAGCTGAGGGACTATAGAGAGCTGGCCACTCAAAGTGGGAACAAATATGACATCAATTTAAGGACAAGGATAATTTATTTTTTAATCTTGCAGAAGGTGTGCAATTATTCTTTTAAATGCCAAGAATTTCACACTCATTGTGGAGTCCTGAAAGTGAGTAACCTTGCAAAGTTATTTGAACTTTGTTATGAATGCTAACTGCAAACTTTACATGAAAAAATGCACAGTCCTCACACTTTCTTTAATTAATATTTTCATTGTCCTACTTAACACTTATGAAAACATAATGGTATACATGATTGGTTTCATTCTTTGCTTTTTAAATAAATGCAACAATCAAGACAAATATTCCTGAAGTCACCTAAGTATTATTTAATCTGCCATCATTGAAGTGAGATAAAATCTACACTCTAAATATACTCTCTATACCACATCTGTAATGATAATACTTTCTAATGAAGTGCTTAAATACTACAAATATTCTTCAATGAGTTTTCCAGATAAGATAAAGACAAATTTCTTAACTACTTCATTTGCTTTAACCTAGTTCTATTAAATTATTTTTATGATGCCATTTAAAAGCACCTTTTTATTGATCAAAATTGCATTTTTAAAATGAGTTGGAGATAGTCTTAAAATTTTTATGAACTTGTACCATTAACTGAAACACACTTTTCATAAGTTGGGAAATGACATTTAATGATATGCCACTAAAATGATAGCTATTAAATTTGTGGTACATTAAAACTGCATAAAATATGTTTCCTTTGATGTTTATAAATTGATTCTGCCATGTGTACCTGCAAAGTAATTAAACTTTAAATTACACATGTGCTTTTATTAATGTCCTCTGTTTGAAGGTTGGAAAAACAAAGGCAGGTCTGTGATGAATGAAAAATGACTAGAAGCAAAATTAAGAGTTACTGTTGAAGTAAATTTTGAATAATTGTATCATTAATACAATGGACTAGGGTTACACTGAAACTTATTGAGCTTTCCATCCCTAAAAGTGCTCAAACATAGAGTGGATGCCGTTTATCAGGTTACTCTACAAGAGACTCATGAGTGAGTTAGAAAGATGTAACAGGAAAACCTGAATTTCTTTTTCACTGTCTCAACATAAATATTCTATTTAAAAATAAATGATGATGGCATAAGAAAGGATGGATGATAAAACATCAGCAGCTTTGAAAACAGCAGGGTTTTGAGTAACAGTGACTTTGCACCTTAGTGAATAAGGGTCATTAGGGCTTTCCTAAGATGCCATGTTTTGAAGCCCAGAAAGGTTGGCTACTCCCTTCCCTGTGCTTTCATGGCATATATCACCACATTGCATTCTATTTAAATGTTCATGTGTCGGTTTCTCTCAATAGATGATGAGATTTTTCAAGTAAGGGCATATATTTAGCTATTTACTTTTGAATATCTAGTACAATCACTAGATGAAAATTATTAATTTTCCTGAAACATGAAAAAAATTATTAATGTGTAATTAATGTCTCCAAAGTAATCAGTAGTGGGTAAAAGGTCAAGATAGTACAAAATTTATACCCAACCTGCTCTGTAGTCCTAAAGTCCATAATTATTAGGAAGTACTCAAACTGTAGGAAATGATTGTGTTCACGAATAAAATTTTAGGTAAAGAATATAATAAAAGCTTAAAATTTCAAATGACAATTTAGGGAATCTCAAATACAAAGATGACACGAATAGATGGAGAGACAAAATGCCACTTTCTGGGATTTAAAGAATCAATATTGTGTAAATGATTATAAGGCCCCAAACAATCTATAAATTCAATGCAATCTGTATCAAATTACCAATGGTATTTTTCACAAAATGAGAACAAATAATTTCACACTTTGTATGAAAACACAAAAGACCCTGAATAGCCAAAGCAATCTTGAGAAAGACTACAGCTGGAGGAATCAACCTTCTTGCCTTCAGACTACACTACAGAGCTACAATCATCAAGATAGTATGGCACTGGTACAAAACAGAAATATCAACAAGGGAACAAGACGAAAAGCCCAGCGTTAAACCTATACACCATTGGGCACCTTATCTTTGACAAACAAGGCAAGAATATACAATGTGGAAAAGACAGTCTTTTCAATAAGTGGTGCTGGGAAAACTGGACAGCTATGTGTAAAAGAGTGAAATTAGAACACTACCTAATACTACACACAAAAATAAACTCAAAATGCATTAAAGACCTAAATGTAAGACTAGAATCTATAAAATTCTTGAGAAAAACATAGGCAGAACACTCTTTGACATAAATCACAGCAAGATCCTCTGTGATCCACCTCTTAGAGTAATGGAAATAAAAACGGAAATAAATGGGACCTAATTAAATTTAAAAGCTTTTGCACAATGAAGGAAACTATAAACACAGTGAAAGGATAATGCTCAGAATGAGATAACAAGTTGAACAACTAATAAAGAGTTAATCTCCAAAATATACAAGCAGCACATGCAGATCAATACCAGGGAAAAAAAAACAAACACATACACACACACAACCGAGTCAAAAAGTGGGCAGGATATCCAAACAGACATTTTTCTAAAGAAGACATACAGATGGCTACTAAACAAATGAAAAGATGCTCAACATCTCTCATTATTAGAGAAATGCAAGTCAAAACTACAATGAGTTATCACCTCACATTGGTCAGAATGGCCAACATCAAAAACAAAAAAATCTACAACAATAATTGCTGGAGAGGGTATGGAGTAAAGGGAACCCTCTTACACTCTTGATGGGAATGTAAATTGATACAACCACTATAGAGATTCCTTGAAAACTAGGAATAAACCTACCATATGACCCAACAATCCCACTACTGGGCATATATCCTAGCTTTTACAAAAGCTAGAATATGGAAGCAACCTAGATGTCCATCAGAGATACATAAAGAAGGATAAAGTTGTGGAACATACATAGAATGAAATATTAGTCTTAAAAAGGAATGTATCTGAGTCAGTTCCATTGAGGTGGATGAACATACAGCCTGTTAAATAAAGGTAGGAGTGAAGGGTATTCCGCCACCTTGCTGCCAACCCCCACCCTGGCCACTGCCCAAGGGGAGGGCCCAGCCCAGTGTCCTTGTCTCCAGGGAAGGTGGCCCAGGTCTCCCCCTCCTGGAGGACCCTCTGTAGCATTGGAACCCCTGAAAGGCCCAGCGATGGAAAACGCCTGGCCGTGTCCTCCTGCAATGTGGGCGAAGCCTCCTGACTTCACACTGTTCCATCATAAACTATTTGCTGATGCATCCGCCACATACTCAGCCATGGAAAAATTCCAGAGTTGTCTTTTTCTGTTCTTGTTCCTTTTGTGTACTCTGCTCTGAGGACGTCAGCTGTCTTGTTCTACCCAGAATGTTTGTAGTTTCTCTTCAAATACAGGAGTCTGTTGAACTTCATGTGAGTCTCCCTCCTAGCACTATAGCCTGAAATTTCTTTCAAGGCAGCAAACTGGCCAAGTACAAGTTGACTTCATTAGTTTCCACCTCTCAAACATACTGTCCGATGGCCAAAGGCTGGAAAAAATATATCTTTGTCTATGTGGTCCAACTGTTTACTTATTTCAGGGAGGATATGAAAGCATCATTAACCAGTTTAACAGTTATAAAATAATATGTAAACTAAACTAGTTATCTATTGTTGCATAACAAAATTACCCCCAAAACTCTACTAAGGGGCTTCCCAGGTTGCTCAGATGGTTAAGAATCTGCCTGCAGTACAGAAGACCCAGGTTCAGTCCCCGGGTCAGGAAGATCCCCTGGGGAAGGGAATGGCGACCCCTCCAGTATTCTTGCCTGGAGAGCTCCTTGGACAGAGAGCCTGGCGGGCCACAGTCCACGGGGTCCAAAGAGTTGGACATGACTGAGCGACTAAACACACACACACACACACACACACACTCACACACACTCACACACACTCTAAGAGATTTACATCCAAAATATATAAATGGTTCATACAACTCAATGTCAGTAAAAAACAAGCAACCCAACTAAAAATGGGCAGAAGACCTGAGTAGATGTTTTTCCAACAGACGGCCAACAGGAACATGACGATGCTCAACACCACTGATACCCAGAGAAATGCAAATCAGAACCACAATGAGATTTCATCTCACACCTATCAGAATGGTGATCATCTAAAGGTTTACAAATAGCAAATCTGAAGAGGATGTCGAGAAACGGGAACCCCAGTGCACGGTTTGTGGGACTGTAAATTAGTCCAGCCACTTACAGAAAATAGCATGAAGGTTCCTTTAAAAAGCTAAAATTAGAACTACCCTGCTGCTGCTCAGTCGCTTCAGTCGTGTCTGACTCTGTGCGACCCTGTAGACGGCAGCCCAGCAGGCTCCGCCGTCCGTGGGATTCTCCAGGCAAGAACACTGGAGTGGGTTGCCATTTCCTTCTCCGATGCATGAAAGTGAAAAGGGAAAGTGAAGTCGCTCAGTCGTGTCCGACTCTTAGCGACCCCACAAACTGTAGCCTTCCAGGCTCCTCTGTCCATAGGATTTTCCAGGCAGGAGTACTGGAGTGGGGTGCCATTGCCTTCTCCCATATAATCCAGCAATTCCACTCCTGACTATATATATGGAAAAAATAAAAACACTTATTTAAAAAGATATATACACTCTAATGTTCATAGCCACATTAGTTATAATAGCTAAAATATGAAAGTCACCTAAGTGTCTATTGACAGATGAATAGATAAAGAAGATGTGCTATAAACAGACACACACACACACACACACAATGGAATATTACTCAGCCATTAAAGAAAAGAAATTCTGCCATTTCCAACAATGTGGATGGACCTAGGGGTATTATGCTTTTAGTGAAATAAGTCAGATAGAGAAAGACAAACACTTTGTTATCACTTACTTGTGTAATCTAAAAAATAAACAAATGCATATAACAAAGCAGAAACAAACTCAAAGATATAGAGAACAAAACAGTGGTTACCAACAGGAAGAGGGAAGGAAGGAGGGGCAAATGGAGTGGGAGATCAAGAGATACAAACAACTGAGTGTAAATAAATAAGCAACAGAAATACAGCATAAGGAGATATAGCCACCGTTTTGTAATAACTTTATTTTTTTATTTTACTTTACAATACTGTATTGGTTTTGCCGTACATCTGCCACAGGGGTACATGTGTTCCCAATCCTGAACCCCTCTCCCCCTTCCCTCCCTGTACCATCTCTCTGGGTCATCCCAGTGCACCAGCCCCAAGCATCCAGTATCCTGCATCGAACCTAGACTGGCGATTCATTTCTTATATAATAGTACACATTTCAATGCTATTCTCCCAAATCATCCCACCCTCTCCCTCTCCCACAGAGTCCAAAAGACTGTTCAATACATCTGTGTCCCTTTTGCTGTCTCCCATACAGAGTTATCATTACCAAAGAACTAAATAGACATTTCTCTAAAGAAGACATACAGATAGCTAACAAACGCATGTAATAACTTTAAATCGACTATAGTCTATCAAAGTATTGAATCATTATGTTGTACATTTGAAACTAACAGAATATTGTAAACCAAGTATACTTCAATTAAAAAAAAAGGCAAGAGTCACAGGAAACTTTTTTTTTTTTTATTCTACATTACAATACTGTATAGAACTGCCTTATGACCCAGCAATCCCACTGCTGGGCATACACACTGAGGAAACCAGAATCAAAAGAGACACATGTACCCCAATGTTCATTGCAGCACTGTTTATAATAGCCAGGACTTGGAAACAACCTAGATGTCCATCAGCAGATGAATGGATAAGAAAGCTGTGGTACATATACACAATGGAGTATTACTCAGCCCTTAAAAAGAATAAATTTGACTCAGTTCTAATGAGATGGATGAAACTGGAGCCGATTATACAGGAAACATTTTGGATTAGAGAAAATATAATGATTGAAGTTACTATGCAGAGATATATAAATATAAAATTCAATGAGCTGTGCATTTAAGATTAGTACATTTTTATGTTTTATATAAACATTTTTATGTTTATATATTTTTATATTTATATATTGTATATCAATAAAAATTTAAATTCCATTAATTAATAATAAAAACTCCCAGGTGAATATTATAGTTTTTCACAAAATTGAGAACCACTGCTTTAAATACATGGTTCTCAAGCACAGCTATGTATTATAATTGCCATGGAAAGGTTTTAAAAATATCTGAGAGTCACACAAATTAATTAAATCAAAATCTCATCCCAGGCATAAGTATGTATAAATATTCCCTATTGATTGTAAGGAAGACCAGGTAAAAATGGTTGAAAATTATTTCATTAGACAGATTATACCCTCTAGTCCCTAAAATTATCCTTGCCTTGGAGTACTAATCAGTTCAGTTCAGTTCAGTTGCTCAGATGTGTCCAACTCTTTGCGACCCCATGGACTGCAGCACGCCAGGCCTCCTGTACATCACCAACTCCTGGAGTTCACTCAGACTCGCGCCCATTGAGTCCATGATGCCATCAAGCCATCTCATCTTCTGTCGTCCCCTTCTCCTCCTGCCCCCAATCCCTCACAGCATCAGTCTTTTCCAAAGAGTCAACACTTCATATGAGGTGGCCAAAGTACTGGAGCTTCAGCTTTAGCGTCATTCCTTCCAAACACCCAGGACTGATCTCCTTTAGAATGGACAGGTCAGATCTCCTTGCAGTCCAACGGACCTTCAAGAGTCTTCAACACCACAGTTCAAAAGCATCAATTCTTTGGCACTCAGCTTTCTTCACAGTCCAACTCTCACATCCATACATGACTACTGGAATAACCATAGCCTTGACTAGACGGACCTTTGATGGCAAAGTAATGTCTCTGCTTTTGAATATGCTATCTACGTTGTTTCATAACTTTCCTTCCAAGGAGTAAGCGTCTTCTAATTTCATGGCTGCAGTCACCATCTGCAGTGATTTTGGAGCCCCCAAAAATAAAGTCAGCCACTGTTTCCACTGTTTGCCCATCTATTTCCCATGATGGGACCAGATGCCTTGATCTTAGTTTTTTGAATGTTGAGCTTTAAGCCCACTTTTTCACTGTCTTCTTTCACTCTCATCAAGAGGCTTTTTAGTTCCTCTTCACTTTCTGCCATAAAGGTGGTGTGATCTGCATATCTGAGCTTATTGATATTTCTCCCAGCAATCTTGATTCCAGCTTGTGCTTCATCCAGCCCAATGTTTCTCATGATGTACTCTGCATAGAAGTTAAATAAGCAGGGTGACAATATACAGCCTTGATGTACTTCTTTTCCTATTTGGAACCAGTCTGTTGTTCCATGTCCAGTTCTAACTGTTGCTTCCTGACCTGCATATAGGTTTCTCAAGGGGCAGGTCAGGTGGTCTGGTAGTCCCATCTCTTTCAGAATTTTCCACAGTTTATAGGATAAAACTAACTGTTGAAAAAAATAAGTGGATTAATTAATGTCAATAATTAATTGACTCTGGTTACTTTGATTATGTAATCCAAATAAACAATTCTTTTTTTTTTTTTTTGTATAGTCATTGTTTTGGTAGAAAGCACCAAAACCTTTACTTAAATTTCAGAAGTGAGGGTAAATGTCACAGACTTGGCAAGATTTAATACTGAATTTAGATTCATTCTAAATAAATTCAGAACAAAACTGAACAGAAGGAGAATCTACAGGAAGCAAATTGAGGAAAGAATATTACTATATTTGAATACCAATATATATAAATAAATACTACTTCAGTTGAATATAAAACATCTTCATAAAAATTATAAGAAATTATCATTTTTCTACACATTCCTATCTACATGCTCCCAATAAGCAAATAGAAAAATAACAGTTACCATTTACTGAACACCTACATGCCAGGCATGGGTAAAAGTGTTTTAAGCATTATCTCTCATGTAATCTTCACACACACTCAAAAACCTATAATGTAAAACTACTTTTGAGTTTTTTAGAAATGAGAGAATGGAAGCTTCATAGTGTTTATGATACTTAATCAAGGTCTCTCAGCTCTATAAGGCGTCCAAGATGGGATCATTCAGGTCAGTCTAACTCCGAAGGCCCACTCTACTTGGTTAAGCCACAGCTCTGTGTTCTACTGAAACCAAGTGCCTGTGACAGTACCCTTTATGAAGCACTGGTGTGTGTTTTGTTTTTTTTTTTTTAAATATCTTTAAAAGTGCCCTGTTTACCCAAGAAATAGATGAACATGGTGTGACCATCACAGAAATTTCACTAATTGCTAATTTGGAAAATATTTTTACATGCTAAAATATGTAACTGTCATTCCTTATAACTCACTCCTGTTAACACATCAACACCACTTCCTTATATAACTTCATGCTCTTTATTTTGCAAAATGCCATTTCAATTAAAAATAGTGGCTACTTGCCAGATTCCAACAGCAGTAATTGCTTGTCTTGCAAATTGAATACACATAATAAGAATGATTTGAAGAGGAGAAACCACCTCCTTTAATCATTATTTTATAAGTGTAAGCGAACCCCCACCAAAGTGAAATTCAGTGGCTATCATAGCAAAAAAAAAAAAAAAAAGCCTTTTAAATTCACCAAATTCTATGTTGCATTTAATAAATCAAATATGTAAATTTTTCTTCCTCTTATGTCTGTTTTCCTATATAACTTAAAAGTTCTAGATAAATACAAAAATACTGTACTATAGTACATTACAGACTTTGTAAATTATGTACTTTAGTAACAGAGAAGAACAATTCTGACTCTATATTGAATCTGTTTCTTTTACAGTAAGCTTTGTATTCTATTGTTTTTGGTACATTAATAAATCATTAAAGGGATGTGCCTCAGTTTATAACATATATAACGGCCCATCTCTGGGAACCCTGCCTCCCATGCTGAGCTTTAAGCTACAGCATCTTCCTTTAAGCTCACAGGAAACATCCCCTTCAGAGTCAGGAAATACTTGTGACAACTTATCTCCCTTTTTTACTTTAGCATCTCACCTCCTTCTCTTTATAAAAGAAACTGGCATCCAGATTGGAGCAAGATGATTCTTTGGGACACAAGTTCATCATCTTCTGGACTTGCTGGCTTTTTGAATAAAGTTGCTATTCCCTGCCCCATCACCTCGTCTCTTGATTGACTGACCTGCCAAACAGTGAGCAATATGAGTTTGAACCACACAACACTTTCAGTACCATTTCCCAGATGAAATCAGTGAGTATGTATAACCATAGCTAAGCTTACGCAATGGAATATTTGCAATTTGGTAGTGAAGGGTATTAATCTGGGAAAATGGCTATGTTTGGTTAAGATCATTAAAAAACAGAAGATATTCGAGGCTGATTATTGAAGATCTAGTCCACCACATTAGGTTTATCTTTGCATCTCAGCACAAAGCTGAGAACATTAGAGTGCCCAGTAATTGTGATCGAAAATAATTATAATTAATTAATGGACAAACAAATGTATGCAGTTACCAAGGGTCAAATCCTTAGATAGATAAGTTGACAACATCACCAAGGTATTGTTTGCGGTTTCCTTGTTTTAACTTTAGTCTTTTCTTTTAGGTTGTTCAACTCTTGAATGATATTAAATTTCTTGGGAAATGTAACACATAAGAAATTTTTGTAAAGATTTATTTAAGCTCAATTGATAATTTCTTAGTAGCTGCCATACATTTGTGTATTTTCCTCCTGGTGTGTAGGTTTATCACAAAAGCCAAATTATATAAGAGAAGCTGCTCGTTAATCACAGAAAAGGAATAATTGCTATTGTTTTAAAGATAGTTCCCTCAGGTTAGTGTTTTATCTTTTATATCTTCAGAGACACATTTACCAAGAATATAATCAGTCTTGGTCATTGGAAGCCTTGAGACAATTTCTTTTTTTTCTGTATCTCTTAAGTAGGCAGTTATCTCTTAACAGAACTTTTTCTCATCACAATATTCTTTTAACAATTATAATTATCTAGACATCAGTTTATATGGTATTAGTTACAACTTCGTTAACATTTTGGAAACAAGGCATATTTACCAATCTTTTCCCGGGATGAAGTACTTCAATCTTCAGTCATTAAATTAAGAAATATTCTCTAGTGGACATTTGTGACTCTGTTCACAGTAGCGATTTCTGCTTTTCTAATAGTCCTCAGTTTCCATGCTAGGAGCCACATGGTTCCAGAAAACCTTACTAGTGGGGGAAATGAATGAGCTAGACTTAAGCCCATCGGGTAGCCAAACACATGGGCACGTGAACACGTAGCCCACGCTTGACTAACTAGTGAAATCTCTTTTGCTATATGGTGTGCATTATACGGATAAAAGACCTGGAATGTCTGTAGCCATTTTGCTTTCATGTAGGAAACCAGTCAAAGGATGGAACGAATACATAAGGACCAAGACATACAGAATGAAAAGACAGAGGAAACTCCAGGAAAGGAAAACGAGACCCTGACACTATGAACCTCTGGATCAAGGGCACCTAAGCCCAGACCACTTCTGGGATTACAGTCTGGGATTACAACTGCCTCACAGTCACGTGACTGTGCGCTCCCACAGAGTCCTATCTCAAAAGGGGACCCCCAAAAAAAATGCCCTCATGTCTCCTCTTGACATTCTTAATGGTTTCATCTCAGGACCTGCATTTGTGAATGAAGTCCTATGGGACAATGGAGCAGGTCTATGAGCAAAGCTGTGCATGGCAGCAACTAGCACATGTGGGGCAGTACAGATTCTGGGGGCCCTGTGAGTGAATCCAGTGGAGACCCGGACGAAGAGACTCACAGACCGCAGCCAGGGCAGCGGTGCCGTGGCCCGCCGGGAGGAGGGCTCCCATCCCACAGGCATCTGCACAAAGTTATCTCTGGGGACTGTTGGAACAGTCCACAGTAACCACAAGTAAATACAAGAATATACATTGCAATAAAACCTATCATGGAATTCTTCAAATCCTTTGGTTTTGAAAAACAGTTTCAACATGGACTATTGCAAAGCAATAGCCACAGGCTTCAGTTCAGTTCAGTTCAGTTCAGTTTAGTTGCTCAGTCATGTCCGACTCTTTGTGACACCATGGCCTGAAGCAAGCCAGACTTCCCTGTCCATTACCAACTCCTGGAGTTTACTCAACTCATGTCCATCAAGTCCGTGATGTTATCCAACCATCTCATCCCATGTCATCCCCTTCTCCTCCTGTCTTCAATCTTTCCCAGCATCAGGGTCTTTTCCAATGAGTCAGTTCTTCACATCACGTGGCCAAAGTATTGGAGTTTCAGCTTCAACATCATTCCTTCCAATGAACACCCAGGACTGATCTCGTTTAGGAAGGACTGGTTGGATTTCCTTGCAGTCCAAGGGACTCTCAAGAGTCTTCTCCAACACCACAGTTTAAAAGCATCAATTCTTCCATGCTCAGCTTTCTTTATAGTCCAGTTCTCACATCCATACATGACCACTGGAAAAACCATAGCTTTGACTAGATGGGCCTTTGTTGACAATGTCTCTGCTTTTTAATATGCTGTCTGGATTCATCATAACTTTCCTTCCAAGGAGTAAGCGTCTTTTAATTTCATGGCTGCAATCACCATCTGTAGTGATTTGGGAGCCCCCTTAAAATAAAGTCAACCACTGTTTCCACATCTTTTTGCCATGAACTGATAGGACCGGATGCCATGATCTTAGTTTTCTGAATGTTTAGCTTTAAGCCAGCTTTTTCACTCTGCTCTTTTACTTTCATCAAGAGGCTCTTTAGTTCTTCTTCGCTTTCTGCCATAAGCATGGTGTCATCTGCATATCTGAGCAGGGAGATCTCGGCAGAGGAGAAGCATCACCTGGTGGAGAGGCCATCAGGGTCACGGTGGAGAGGCCGGGGGTCACACTGGAGTCGTGAGGCCTCTTACCTGCCAGGCAATGCAGCTGCATTGTCACAAAAGACCCCAATTAAAAGCGTCAAGGTACAACTTTCAGCATTTAACTGAAATAACAGTACATTTTAAGCTGACCCTCTCAGTCAGATTTGGTTTTTCCAACCAGTCCATCCTAAAGATCAGTCCTGGGTGTTCATTGGAAGGACTGAGTTTGAAGCCAAAACTCCAATACTTTGACCACCTGATGTGAAGAGCTGACTCATTGGAAAAGACTGTGATGCTGGGAAAGATTGAGGGCAGGAGGAGAAGGGGGATGACAGAGGATGAGATGGTTGGATGGCCTCACCGACTCAATGGACGTGGGTTTGGGTGGACTCCAGGAGTTGGTGATGGACAGAAGGCCTGGCGTGCTGCGGTCCATGGGGTCACAGAGAGTCAGACACGACTGAGCAACTGAGCTGAGCTGAGCTGATCTGTGGTATTTCGTCTTTTCGTCATACTGTAATGAAATGCAACATATTTCATTGTAAAGATTTTGTGTGTGTCTGTATGTATGTATATATATATATATGTTTTATATGGATTCTTAAAGTACAAAAGCAGTTTCTTTTCCACTGACTAATTTTGACTGATCTCTGTTGCATTGCTGGGAACATATCAGTGCCTCAGTAAATACTGGTTCACAAATAGGTGAACCATTAGCCATGTTTCCTGTAAGGTACCCATGTATACAGGACATCTGGTTAAGGCTGTCTAATAGGTTGCTGATTTTATAGTAAAGGAGTTAATCTAGGAGGTATGTCTTTCCTAGTTGATAGCCACAAACATCTGGAAGTTGAAAGTAACGTGTCTGTGTTTGGAGCTTACTAAGCTCCTAGGATTTGTGAGTTAATAATTGTCATCATGTTAGGAACCTTTTTGGTGATAGATAATTTCCAAAAATGAATGTTCCGTTTCTTACTCTCTGTTTGGAATTCTAGTTGCACATATAATGGGCCACTTGAAGAGTCAACCCACAGGCATATATGTTTCTGTTTTTAGTTTTATTTTCCTTAGCTTTTGGCATATTTTTTATAGTTTCAAATTTACTAATATTATCCTCTGTAATACACAATCAGTTAACTTCTTTCAGTGATTTTCTTTCTCAGACACTGTAGTTTTTATTTCTGTAAGTTTGTTTTGGGTCTTTTAAATCTTCCATTTAACTACGCAACATTATCACTCTCTCTTCCATCTATTACAATACATGGAATACAGTTAACATATATGTCACCTGTTAATTCTACTATCTCCGTCAATTCCAGGTTAGTTTTGATTTAATGGATTTTCTCCCATTTATAGGTCATATCTTTCTGCTCCATAAGATGCCTTACATTTTTTATGATATGCCATACATGGTACATTTGCCTTGCTGAGTAGTAGGTATTTTTCTGTTACTATATTTATTCTTGAGCTTTGCTCTGGGACACAGTTAACTTACTTGTATATGGTTAGAGCCTTTCAGTCTTCCTCTTAAGACTTGTTAAGTGGAACCAAAGCAGCATTTACTTTTGGGATAATAATCCCCCAGTACTGAGAAAGGCATTCTGAGAAGTGTATTAAATGTCACACATATTATGTAGCTATCCAATCAAAGTGGGGAACAGGTACTCTCCCCAACCATATGTGAGCTCTAGATACTGTTTCTTCTAACCCTTTAGGGTAATCTTTTCCTGCCTCAAATAGCTCCCTCAAAATTCTGCCCATCATTACTCTGCTAAAGACTGAGGGCCTCTGCAAACCTCCTCGGTTCCTCTGTCCTCTCTTCTCAGCATCACTCCTTCATCCCAGTGAGTCTGCTGAATCCCTCCTGGTTGCCCACTTTACTGAACTACGACCTAGAAAGTCCTTGAAGCACTAAACTGGGACAATCAGTCCTCATTTCGCTTATTTCCTATCTCTCATGGTTCGCTGGCTTTGATTGCTTGATCTGCAGTGTTAAGAAAATAAAAGTTTCATAGACTTATTCATATTTTTCAGTTGTTTAGTCAGGAAGACAAATTCCACCTTTCTTATTCCATTTTAGTCAGAAGCAGGAGTCCAAAACTCATATGTTTGGATAATTTCACCTAGAAATTGAAGGAAAAAATGTGTACCAATTTCTCCCAAATTGAAACAGGAAAAAAAGAGAGAGAGAGAGAGAAGCCTATGAAAGGGACAAAGCAGTAGTAGTCACAGGGAAGAAGAAAATTGTTTAAAAGAGAAGGGTAAATAGCAAATGTTTATGTGAATTAGCACGTATGCAATCAAGAAGGCAAGGATATTCAGTGATACTAATCACTTCAAGTAAGTTACACTGGATAAGAGAATAAAGGGTCTTTACAATATCTTTGGTGTCCCCAAGATGTTTAGAAATGAATTGGGGGTGAATGTTTGCTTATAAATGAGATGTGAGCACCTGTGACAGCAAATATAGTCTGTCAAAAACTTTAACTGTGAAATAAAGTAAAATGATGTGGGAAAAATGATTTTGTTATTTATTATATAACTATAACTATATATATATATATATATGTATATCTTCCCTGGTGGCTCAGAGGGAAAAGGGGCTGCCTGCAAGGTGGGAGACCTGGGTTCGAACCCTGGGCTGGGAAAATCCCCTGGAGAAGGAAATGGCAACCCACTCTGGTGCTCTTGCCTGGAGAATCCCATGGACAGAGGAGCCTGGTGCATGGGGTGACAAAGAGTTAGACACGACTGAACGATTTCACTTTCACTTTTACACACAGTGGGGAAAATTAGCAATTGTTTATATGTTGGAGGAAAAGAGACAAACAGTAAGATGCTTCTAAAGATAAGAAAGAATAGAAGCATGATTAAGAGAAGCATATTTCCCAAAAAGAGACCAAGTAACCCTCTGTTCATGCACAGAGTCAGAATGTAGAGGAGTGGAGTTAGCAGAGATACATATATCTTTATCCTTTTGAGAGGAAGAGGAAATAAATACGTTGAAATGTTCAGCTTCCAGCTTTTTCGTGAAGTAGGAAAGTCGTTTGTGGGTCTACTTAGATAGACTCCAGTACAGGAGGAAAGGACAGAAAAGTGAGTTCACACCCAGGGAATGGGTGCAAAAGCTGGCTATGGCTACGGACGTTAAACTTTGGAGGACAACGAAAGTCTGGCTCAAATGAAGGCTTGAAACCATATGTTTGAAGCAAAGTTCAAGATTCCGCACCCCCCCGCCCCTTCATTATGTCACTTACAAGGCACAGAACCAGAGGAGGAGGATGTGAGTGGAATCAAAGTTGAAATTTTGCCAAGTGGCTGTACTGAAAATAACAACAACAAAACACAGTAAGAAATAGGTGAGAGCCTCAGGATTTGAGAGTGCAAAATGGGAAAAAAAAGGGCACCACAGTAGGGCTTAGAAGCTTCAGGGGCGGGGGGGAGGCAAGGCTCTGCAAGTTGTGATGGGTGCGGAAGAGCAGATGGTAAGGAGGGCAAGCTGGTGAGACACCCAAAGAAACTGGGAGCTGTGTAAGAGGGGAGCAGTGGATCTCCAGATCTGGAAGGGCTGCCATGGAGACTAGCTGCGCTGATAACCTCAGGTGTGGGTGGCCTCGGAAGAGACACGCACTTTCAGCTTGAGAATCAAATGTCTCTCAAGCTGGTTCATCACGCAAACAGCCCTTGAGTTTCCCAGGATAACCTGAGAGATCTGAAGTAATAACAAGACCCTGAGTTGGTTGCCAAATTCTCAAAAGACTCTATGGCAAGAGTTGTCTCGGGTGGCCAGGACAAAACAATGTCCTGAGCAGGCAAGAGCAGGCAGGGAGGAGGCCTTTGGTCAAGAATGGAAGACGCATTCCCACCCTCACTCTCAGGATGAAGCTGGGGCAGGGAGGGGTGAGAGAATAGGCAGACTTCTGCACCAGTGCCCAGAAGGTGAAGGCTGGTCCTGGTGAGATCGAGGGGTGATTGTGCCTCTCCTTGGCACAACCCGCAGGAGATGGACAGGGGCCAGTCTCTTCCACCAACCCCTGCAACCTCTCACTATCTACCACCCCCTCATCCAGGCAGCTGATACTTCCCGGGCAGAGGTCACAGTGATCCCCGAGGCTGTCTGTCCTCCGTGGTTTGAGCCTGCTTGACCCCCTGGTTCACTATGAGAGTCAGAGTGTTGGTCTGGTGTCTGGCAGGATGTGGGCACTGGGCAGCGGGTGGGCCTTGCACACTTGCACACTTGTCACACAGAGCAGAGGTCCCTGAGGGGCCTGTGAATGTCTGCACTAGCCCACCAGAAATCCCCGTACCCAAAGGGCAGGCCATTACATAGTTAATTTTTTTGTAATATATAGTTCAAGTTGTGAACGAGGTAGAAGAAGTAGAGAAGAAATGAGTTTTATTTGACATACCTTGGCTAGCATTTGCTTCCTGCTATTTGAAGAAAGGGGTCCTACATTTTCCTCTTGCACCAAGCCTGGAAAATTAGGTAGCTGATCTTTCTCTCAGCGCTTAGCCATGGGAGATGATCTGAAGAGGTGAAACCACTCATGTGCATTTGGCAGATTGTGCAGGAGGTTCATAAGAACATTCTAGTGTTCTTCCATAGACACATGGATATAGTTCTGTGTCTGTGCCTGCCTGTGGCATCGTAAGGGCTGGCGACTGGAAAGAGCAACATTCATGAACAGAACAACTTCTCCGAAGTACCCTGACTTCATAGTTTTCATGAATTATTTCACAGTTTGCTTTACAATCTTATAGAATTAGTCACAGGAAAATAATTTTAATAGGCACATAAAATCCCCCATCCCTTAATCTCAGTTTCAAGCCGTGACTATACAGCCCAGTAAACACCACTGTAAATGATGACTTCACTACTTCCTTGAAATATACTATCGATAAGCTAATGTTAAACAAGTGTTTCCTCTGTTTCCATTTTGTGTTCTGATGCAAGATCTCCTTTAGGAGTAAATTCCATCTATGGCAGGAATTGTCACTGTTCCTTTTTACACGTGAGGAAGCTGGCTAAAAAGGGTTATGCTATGCCAGCGGACAGGCAGTGGGGTGTGGCTGGGAACTGCATCATGGCTGATAAACGGCAAAATGACATATACAGATTGGCATTTTAGGTAAGTCCTATGATACAGAAAATCTGTGATTTTGAAATGATTAAAATGAGAAGACTTCTTTTGCCAATCCATTATTAATTAATAGAACATGTTTTGACATAATAGATAAAGCTTTTATAACCTTCTGTTGTAACTGTCTACCAGCTTTCAAAGAACTCAGATTTTTAAAAGACATAACAGAGTACTGCAACAGAAACTGTATTATAAAGGGATTTTTGCTTACAGTAGACTTAACTGCATTTTAGATAGCTTTTCTTCTCATATAGTATTCTGTGCTGTCACACTGAGAAAAATTTATCAAATGCAAAATATATTTTAAATAATGAATGTCTTTAAAAATATTATATTTGAATTTATTTATTTTTCAAAACTGAAAAAAGCTGTTCTTTCTCTTCAGAGCATTAAAAATTATATTACTTATTTTCAATGAATTGAATTTTTCATTATTGTTATTTTAAGATTTGGGGAATTGTGCTTTCTTGATATTTTCATCAAGAATCCTCAATATATTATACAGATTATAAACACAAACCTACTATGCTATCAATAGACATGAAACAGAAGGAAAAAATAAACTTCTGTAGACATAAGGAAAAATAAATTTAAATATCTTTGAAATATAATTTTGTTTCTAGAATTACTGTTGGTTCAGACTAGAGTGTAGGTTCCCAAGTCAAGAAATGAGAAAAACTGAAAAGGTAACTGCTAATGCAGAGAGCCCATTCAGGTCAAAGAAATATTGTTTAAAGGACTAAAGATAATCTATGTTTGTACTGCAGCTTTTAGCTTGCTTCAAGATCTATTGCTTTAAGGTTGAAAAAAACACTCCAAAGGGGGCAATAATGATTCCAGATACACACATTATTCGCTACTGGTGATGTCCTTTCCTAGCCTGCTATAAAGTGGTTTTCTATTACTGATGTATGCCAGAGCAAATGTGTACCTATCCCTGTAAATAATGAAAGCAGGCTTAAGCACAAGAAATACATGGGCACTGCTGTAAACAGATACTTCTGTTTCATTACCACTGTTTTATTAACAAATTACTGCCATTAAAGAGATTATGAGGTTGCAAAAAACCATCCAAAATGAAATAGTCCAGGCCTAACTCAGTTTGTAATGAACTGAAGAGATGTGCCTGCGGTTCACTCAGTTTCTCACTGTTTCCATGACTGCACTAGTCTGCTTTGTATTTTGAATTGTGAACGTCCTTGCCCGAGCTGGGCTTTGTGAATTATCTTTCCAGGGGAAAAGAATATTTCCATTTAAGTCAAGACATACACCTCTCACCTCCTAATGCGAAGAGTAGTGTGTTATATATAATAGACCTCACATTGGAACAACAGACTCAAAAGCCCAATCTTTCTTACTGTAGTTATTCTACAAGCCAATAGTTTGTGACCAAACTATACGTATTTGAAGCCATCATGACTCCCAAACTTACTGTCAGCAAATTTTTAATCTTAAATGAGTAACTTCACTTTTGAATACTGAAACTTTAACCCTCTAAATTTCTGGGAGATCCTTAAAGTGTCCTGTTTCGCATTTGTTGAAGTGAAGGAAATCAATGTGATAAATGGCTCTTGTGTTTCAGAGCCCTATTGTTATTTGGGATGATTCAGGAACATATTAACACAATCTTTTCTTTAAAAAGGTGAAAAGAGATGCTACTTTTATCTTTGTTTCATTTTTGGAGCTTGATAAAACAAAGCAGTGGCAATATTCTGCCAAATCAAGCATTGGTTTTGAAATGGGCCTGGTCATTGGGAACCAGAAGTCATAGTGGGTAAACAAAACTAGCGCTGCAAGATACTAACACATCACTATCTTCAAGCATGGAGACTCAGAAAATAAAGGGGATTAAAAAGAACGTATTTCCTATGCAGTGAGTGCTAGATATAAAATGGAATAAATTTTGATTTTATGAAACTCATTTAAGGTTAAACCATCCTCTGGCTTTCAAAATTTTTCACGTTTGCATGTTACTGTATTTAACCTTGCATTATACCGTATATTTAATAGACTTTATAAACAAGGTTCTACCATATGGTTCTGCCATGAACAAGGCTCACATATTACATGTGAACTAAAAAACATAACTGTATATGGCAAAGTGCGAATAATTGTTTCTTTACTTATACAATTGAGGATTTTTTTTTCTGTATTTCCAAAACAGTGCAGGCGGCACTAGTGGCGAAGAACTTTCTTGCCACTGCAGGAGATGCAGGAGATGCGGGCTCCCTCCCTGGGCCAGGAAGATCCCCTGGAGGAGGGCATGGCAACCCACCCCAGGATTCTTACCTGGAGAAGCCCATGCACAGAAGAGCCTGGCAGGCTATGGCCCATGGAATCACAAAGAGTCAGACGCAACTGAGCACATTAGCACACACATACACAGTGGCAACAGAAAGATATTCCTGAAAATTAATAAACTCAGGGAATGTGTGTATAATATACACATATAAAATATAAACACATTTATTTTATGTAAACAAATATAAGGTATATACATATATATGTGCCTATGTATGTGAAGAGAGGGAGAGAAACACAAACTAGGAATGACATTTGCCCAAGGTGTAACTTGTGGATGAAGATATATTATTGTTCTTTTTCTTGATTCTTAGAATAATTTCATTAAATATATATTAGTTTGTATAAAATAATTAAATGCTTATTCTAAAAGTTGAAAACATCATTTTAATGATTGCTTAACATCCATTTTATGTATACACTATAATTTATTGAATCATAATAGTTTACATTTCATTTATTTCTAATTTTTACTGTCTCATAAAAATGGATATCTTTACCTATAAAACTTTGTACACTGATTATTTCTAAGAACTGATTCTAAGATTCACTATTCCAAAAAAATGTTTTAAAATTTCTTTAGATCTTAGTAAATTGTTTCTCAGTATATTCAAAAGTGAATGTCCTGTTAATCTGACCACATACCCTTTGCTCCACTAAGCACTTCATTACCTTCTATTTTTATTTTTCTAGTCATATTTCTTATATTAACAATTTTTTCACGTCCACTGTCACTAGGAAGTCTTTTGTATATGAAAAATATCAGTTTACATTTCCTTTATTGAATTTTATATAAAGGCCATCATACTGCACGTCATTTTTCCAACTCCTTACTATCATAACAAAGTTATCTACGTTATGGCATACAGCTATAATTCATTTAATTTTCCTGATGCATAATATTCCATTTTGTGATTGTAGCAAAATTTATTTATCTATTTACTATTATTTTTTATTTATCTATCTATCTATTTAAAGCATTTATGATGCTTAAGAGTTTTTATTCATCTATTTTTTTTGAGGAGGGAGAGGTTTCCAGGTGGTTCAGTGGAAAAGAATCTGCCTGTCAGTGCAAGAGATGTAGGTTCAAGGGCTGGGTCAGGATGATCCCCTGGAGTTAGTTCAGTTGTTCAGTCATGTCTGGCTCTTTGCAATCCCATGGACTGCAGGACACCGGGCTTCCCTGTCCATCAACAACTTCTGGAGTGAAGACCCCTGGAGTAGTAACTGGCAACCCCACTCCAGTCCTCTTGCCTGGAGAATCCCATGGACAGAGGAGCCTGGTGAGCTACAGTCCATGGGGTCTCGAAGAGTAGGACACGACTGAGCAAATTCACTTCCACTTTTCACTTTCATGCACTACAAAAAGAAATGGCAATCCACTCCAGTATTCTTGCCTGGAGAATCCCAGGGATGGCAGAGCCTGGTGGGCTGCCGTCTATCGGGTCGCACAGAGTCAGACATGACTGAAGCGACTTAGCAGCAGCAGCAAAGGCATCTGCATATCTGAGGTTATTGATATTTCTCCCAGCAATCTTGATTCCAGCTTGTGCGTCTTCCAGCCCAGCGTTTCTCATGATGTACTCTGCATAGAAGTTAATAAGCAGGGTGACAATATATAGCCTTGACGTACTCCTTTTTCCCATTTGGAACAAGTTATTGTTCCATGTCCAGTTCTAACTGCTGCTTCCTGACCTGCATACAGATTTCTCAAGAGGCAGGTTAGGTGGTCTGATATTCCCATCTCTTTCAGAATTGTCCACAGTTTATTGTGATCCACACAGTCAAAGGCTTTGGCATAGTCAATAAAGCAGAGACAGATGTTTTTCTGGAACTCTCTTGCTTTTTTGATGATCCAACAGATGTTGGCAATTTGATCTCTGGTTCCTCTGTCTTTTCTAAAACCAGCCTGAACATCTGGAAGTTCACAGTTCATGTGTTGCTGAAGCCTGGCCTGGAGAATTTTGAGCATTACTTTACTAGCGTGTGTGATAAATGCAATTGTGTAGTAGTTTGAGCATTCTTTGGTATTGCCTTTCTTTGGGATTGGTATGAAAACTGACCTTCTCCAGTCCTGTGGCCACTGCTGAGTTTTCCAAATTTGCTGGCATATTGAGTGCAGCACTTTCACAGCATCATCTTTCAGTATTTGAAATAGCTCAACTGGAATTCCATCACCTCCACTGCCTTTGTTCGTAGTGATGCTTTCTAAGGCTCACTTGACTTCACATTCCAGGATGTCTGGCTCTAGGTGAGTGATCACACCGTCATGATTATCCAGGTCGTGAAGATCTTTTTGTACAGTTCTTCCGTGTATTCCTACCACCTCTTCTTAATATCTTCTGCTTCTGTTAGGTCCATACCATTTCTGTCCTTTATCGAGCCCATCTTTGCATGAAATGTTTCCTTGGTATCTCTAATTTTCTTGAAGAGATCTCTAGTCTTTCCCATTCTGTTCTTTTCCTCTATTTCTTTGCACTGATCACTGATAAGGCTTTCTTATCTCTCCTTGCTATTCTTTGGAACTCTGCATTCAAATGGGTAAATCTCTCCTTTTCTCCTTTGCTTTTTTACTTCTCTTCTTTTCACAGCTATTTATAAGGCCTCCTCAGACAGCCAATTTGCTTTTTTGCATTTCTTTATTTTTGGGGATTGTCTTGATCCCTGTCTCCTGTACAATGTAAATACTTAGGAGTTAAATTATTGGATTATAAGGGAAACAAAAGTTCACTTTACAAGACAAAGTCAAATTGTTTTCCATACTTATTACACAATTTATTCTCCTACCAGCATAATTGACCCCAGTGATGCACATCATATGAATGAGTCTAAAATAGCATCGTATATCTGTATTGATTTGTAATTTTGTGATTATTACACATCTTCACACCTCTTTTAGTCGTTTGTATTATTTTTCCTGCAAAATACTTGTTCATGTCCAAATACTTTTTCAATTTTGTTCACTTGTCTATTGATTGTCCTTTAAGAGTTATATATTTGAAAATTAATATTTTGTTGTTTACATATATTCCAAATATCTAATGCCAGTTTGTGTTCTGTCCTTTCACTAAATACATTTTCACAAGCTAAAGTTCTTAATTTGTATACAATAAAATCTGACAGTCTTTGACGTATCATTGTTTTATTGCTGTTTGGTCCGGAAACCTGAATTTTCCAAATCCACTTACATAACAGTCAATCCTTTGCCCAAAATTCTGCCATCTCACATCTGTCATAAAGCAAAATTTCTCAGAAGCATGGATCTTTTTAATAATCCTCCACTTTCTTCTATTGGCAACTACTTATCCCAGAATGGCCTATACACAGTAATATTTCCATTTTATAATAAGATTGTCAATCTGATTCCCTATTTTATTTTCTTTTACTGGTAAGGATTGACTATCCTTGGCACTTTGCTTCTACATAGATTTTAGAAACAGTTTATATTAATTTAAGAAGAAGCTTGTCTGAGCAACTCTAAGTCTAGATTTAGGTAGTATTGACACATTTACATCATGTGAAATGTTGGGCTGGAAGAAGCACAAGCTGGAATCAAGATTGCCGGGAGAAACAGCAATAACGTCAGATATGCAGATGACACCACCCTCATGGCAGAAAGTGAAGAGGAACTAAAAAGCCTCTTGATGAAAGTGAAAGAGGAGAGTGAAAAAGCTGTCTTAAAGCTCAACATTCAGAAAATGAAGATCATGGCATCTGGTCCCATCACCTCATGGGAAACAGATGGTGAAACAGTGGAAACAGTGGCTGACTTTATTTTTTTGTTCTCCAAAATCACTGCAGATGGTGATTGTAGCCATGCCTGGAGAATCCCATGGACGGAGGAGCTTGGTGGGCTACAGTTCACAGGTCACAAACAGTCAGACACGACTGAGTGACTTCACTTTCAATACTCCTTGGAAGGAAAGTTATGACCAACGTAAGTAGCATATTCAAAAGCAGAGACATTACTTTGCCATCAAAGGTCCGTCTAGTCAAGGCTATGGTTTTTCCTGTGGTCATGTATGGATGTGAGAGTTGGACTGTGAAGAAGGCTGAGCACCAAAGAACTGATGCTTTTGAACTGTGGTGTTGGAGAAGACTCTTGAGAGTCCCTTGGACTGCAAGGAGATCCAACCAGTCCATTCTGAAGGAGATCAGCCCTGGGTGTTCTTTGGAAGGAATGATGCTAAAGCTGAAACTCCAGTACTTTGGCCACCTCATGCGAAGAGTTGACTCATTGGAAAAGACTCTGATGCTGGGAGGGATTGGGGGCAGGAGGAGAAGGGGACAACCGAGGATGAGATGGCTGGATGGCATCACCGACTCGATGGACGTGACTCTGAGTGCACTCCAGGAGGTGGTGATGAACAGGGAGGCCTGGAGTACTGCGATTCATGGGGTCGCAGAGAGTCGGACATGACTGAGCAACTGAACTGAACTGAACTGACACATTTAAAACATAAATGCTCCTGCACATGAACACTCAATATCCCTTCAATTATGTCTTCATGTTAGAATTGTGCTCTTTCGCTCACTCGTGTCCGACTCTCAGTGACCCCACGGACTGTAGTCCACCAGACTCCTCTGTCCATGCAATTTTCTAGGCAAGAATACTGGAGTTGGTTGCCATTTCTTTCCCCATCATATAAGAGTCACTTGGCATAATTTTTATGAGTGCCAAAAGCTATCAATATTTAAAGTTTTTAATAGTTTACAGTCATTTTTAAGGTTTTATAGCAAAAACGATTAATACCTGAATTTTGGATTTGATTGACTTTTATCTCATGTAGACTTTTTCTTTAACAAACATATCTATGTAGATACCTATAATATATAATTTTATATGATGTATAAATATAACACAAAATATACTTAAATATTATACTTAAATATACTCAGAGGTTAAAGCGTCTGCCTCTAATACGGAAGACCTGGGTTTGATCCCTGGGTCAGGAAGATCCTCTGGAGAAGGAAATGGCAACCCACTCCAGTATTCTTGCCTGGAGAATCCCATGGATGGAGGAGCCTGGTGGGCTACAGTCCATGGGGACGCAAAGAGTCGGACACGACTGAGCGACTTAACTAACTAACTAACTATGCTTAAATATATTAAGTATGAGAAGCAGCCACATATCCAAAGACAATTATATATAACATATATATATATATATACACACACACACACACACATATATATATACACATATATCTCAAGGATATCTACATATCTCAAAATTCCTTAAATCACTCGAGTCATTATACTGCTTTAATTTTAGCTCATTTAATTTTCAAACATTGATAAAGTTGTTTCAAAGAATCTTATCAATAGTCTTTGTCTATATTTCATTGTGTTCATAACATATTTTTGTGTCACAAAGCTATCGTGTTTAGAGGGCAAATATTAATTTTTTGCACTTTCCCAAATGCTATAGTCATTTTTAATGATATAAAGTAGGCACTTATTTTTTTGTTTAACACTTTCTGCTTTGAATTCTTCAAGAATAGTATTAACATTCTGCTTTTCTATCTCGCTTGTGATAATTCTCTATCTCTTACTACTTTTTATTCTAACTACTTCAGATGTATCTCAGAAAATAGCATGCAGTTAGATTGTTATTAAAGATAAACTCTTAAGTTTATATCTATCGTGTTATTTTCTGGGAGAAAACACTGGGCCTCATGCGCCTCTATATCCCCTGAGGAGTCTTCACATCCTTCTAGACAGAACAAAAGTCCTGTAGGATTCGGATCTGTTAATTTTGAAATAGCATCACTTAGTAATCGTCAATGTGAGCAGCTGCAGTTTTAAAATCTGGGGAACTCTGTCTTAGATATTATTTTGCTATCATGATGTCATTTCTGCTCTTTCTCTAGCTGAAAAGAAGGGGAAACTACGTTTACTCCTCAGAAAACAGAGGAGTGCCCACAATGAAAGGTGCTCAGAGAAAAGCCTGGACATATTATGTCTTCTATAAAAATCAGCCCAGGTGCTACTGGTTTTTCACAAAACAAACTCACAGAGCCTAGATGCTACTTATTCACCAAAAAGACCACTTTTTAAACTTCTGCAGAGATGCCGTGAAAGCTTCCTACGATTCAAGTCTAGCTAAAACCAGAGAACTGAACTAATTGGTTAAGTCTGCTCAAGGTGACAAGCTGCCGACTGGCAGACACAACATTTAGAAACCAGGCTGAAAATGCTACATTTAATTTTACTTAGGACGTAAGAAAAGATCCAGAAGACGGCTCTGTTTACTGGCAATGAAACATTATCCCCACACTGTTCTCAGACCATGTACGAGGAGGTGTGCTCTTGGAGAAAGAAGGCAGCTTGTCTCCATAGGTCTTCACATAATTATTATAAAAATACGTTCGTGGCATAATGTAAAGTTTGACACAGAGAATGGCCATATTTTTGTTACAAATATAAACTGCTATTTAAAGTCTTTTTTCCTAATACAAAAATAAACATAAAAAGAAAGCAAGCAACTTTTAGCAATCTATAATACAGTACATTTTAAAATTCAGTTATTTAATGGATAATTCAGAAGGTTCAGAAGTATATTTCATTCAAGACTCTGTTTGCTGTGGGCAGTTACATATATAAATTTATGGGCTTCCCTAGTGGCTCAGATGGTAAAGAATCTGCCTGCAGTGCAGGAGACCTCAGTTTGATCCCTCAGTCAAGAAGATTCCCTAGAGAAGGAAATAGCAACCCACTCCAGTACTCTTGCCTGGGAAATCCCATGGACAGAGGAGCCTGGCAGGCTACATGGGGTAGGTTACAGGTCCATGGGGTTGTCAAGGGGTTGGATACGACTGAGCAGCTAACACACATACACACACACACACACACATATGTTCTGTGTAAGTGGATGTGTGTAAGAGATGTGCAACATTAGAATATGTTGCAATAGAGAAGGAAATAAAAGGTGAAGAAGTGTTAATGACTTCACAAGGGCCATCTAAAGTCTTCCAGAGAAAATCTGAATTTAAAATCTTACCATGCAGACAGCGGTAATCCTTCCACTTAGCTTTCTACTTTCTTTTATGCTTTCATTAGCAATCCATGTTATGACTCATTTATTTTTGGAGTTGTGTGGCCTCTAGTGGTGTGTGGAAAAAGCATACGATGAAAATATTGCAAGACTGAACACATCTATCTCCTGAGACTGAAAACTCCAAAATGCTGAGTATTATTCTAACTTAAACAGTTTGGAATATTCCAGGCCAGAATACTGGAGTGGGTGGCCTTTCCCTTCTCCAGGGCATCTTCCCAGCCCAGGGATCAAACCCAGGTCTCCTGCATTGCAGGCAGATTTTTTATCAGCTGAGCCACAAGGGAAGCCCTTTGAGTTAATATAATGCTCTTATTTGACAGTTTTAGACTTTGCCCCCACTTGTTTCAAAGTTACTATTTCTAAACAAAAATTTATAAGAAAATAATATGGAAATATTTATTCTATTTTTCATGTTGCTGTTTTTCTTCCCCCAGAAGTCAGTATCAATATTTAGACTTTATAAGAAAGTATTTCCCCAAGTCAATGATATATTTTTCAAAAGGATATAACAACATATAGAAATTTTTGTTTAGAGTGTTATAAGCTTTTTACCTTTAACTCAAAAAAAAATTTAATTAATTTAATTTTAAAAGTATTTTTTCTAGATTACCTGGGTTTTTTTTACCTAAAATTCTAAAACATACATATCGTAACACTACATCAGGCAGAATAAATAAGCTGATGGACAGATGTCAAAATGAATATCACTATACTTAGTTCAGTATGAAAGCCTGTAATTTACATTGTGGTCCAGAGTCACTGTATATTCAAAGACCTTAAATTAAAAAAAATTAATTAAGCTGATGAACCAATTTAATAATGTGTTCTGCAAGAAAGACTGGACTAGTTAGTTCACATTTTCAAAATGTAATGCTATTTCAACTTTATTGACATTTTAATCCATTGGATCTCTTCCTTAATATGATTAAAGAAAAGATAGTATTGATTTGAAAGGGACCCCAAGAAATAACAAAATTGTACAGCTTGCCCTAATAGGCAATTTGTCATTGGTATCTCTCTACAGACAGTACTATATGTGGAACACGGACTACCTCTGGTATTGTCTAAATTACCTCTGATATGGTCCTTTGACTATTCTAAAACCTTACACGTAATAAGTTAAAAAAAAAAAAAACTCTGAAAGAAGAAGGCAATATATTCCACCTTTAAAGTATTTTCAAATATATTACAAAGTATTTCCCTGTTGCTGGGATTATTTAATAGACTACAGATTTTAAAGACATTTCCCAATTCACCATGTTTACTGGCACAATTTCCCTCAGATTATAATGAAGGTGTTTATAACTAGAGATTAGAAGATAAAGACAAAACTGTATTTAGTGAGAAACTGCATGATAAGAAAATACAAACTAGGTGTCTACTAATGCCTTTTGCAAGAGAAGACTATTCAGCAGCTTTATCACACTTACACCTTATAGGATAGCTGAGGAAAATGAAGCATAGGAATATGTGAGCTATGTACTGGCAGTTATTGGAAATGGGTTTTGATTTAGTTGCCAACTGAGAATTCAGAAACAAAATAAAACCCTTTCATGGCCATCAGAAAATATGACTTTCTAACTAAGAATAATGAATATTGTCTACACAAAGATTCCCATGAATAGCACTATTTAAGAGCATTCTGACAGGAAATTTCTAACACTGAAAAGTCACTTGTATACACACAGAAAACCAGACTATATAAAACAGAAGCACCATTCCCATGATGAAAGTGACCAGGCAAAAGTGAATACACTGGATGAGTAAGAATTCTTGGCAGTCGCGTCTCCCTTAGTGCCACTTCCAGAAAGGGTGTTTCGTGGTAGCTGAAATTCAGCTGTTTGGTTAGAGCAAGCTTCTGGGTCCAAGCAAGTAGTTAGAAGGGTGAATTTTGAGGAAAGGTTTATGTTGGGGCATACAGCTGAGATATATTTTTCAGTCAGTACAGTCAGTTCAGTTCAGTTCAGTCACTCAGTTGTGTCCGATTCTTTGCGACCCCATGAATCGCAGCACGCCAGGCCTCCCTGTTCATCACTAACAACCAGAGTTCACTCAGACTCACGTCCATCTAGTGAGTGATGCCATCCAGCCATCTCATCCTCGGTCGTCCCCTTCTCCTCCTGCCCCCAATCCCTCCCAGCATCAGAGTCTTTTCCAGTGAGTCAACTCTTCGCATGAGGTGGCCAAAGGACTGGAGTTTCAGCTTTAGCATCATTCCTTCCAAAGAACACCCAGGGCTGATCTCCTTCAGAATGGACTGGTTGGATCTCCTTGCAGTCCAAGGGACTCTCAAGAGTCTTCTCCAACACCACAGTTCAAAAGCGTCAATTCTTTGGCCCTCAGCCTTCTTCACAGTCCAACTCTCACATCCATACATGACCACAGGAGAAACCATAGCCTTGACTAGACGGACCTTAGTCAGCAAAGTAATGTCTCTGCTTTTGAATATGCTATCAAGGTTGATCATAACTTTTTTTCAAGGAGTAACCATCTTTTAATTTCATGGCTGCAGTCACCATCTACAGTGACTTTGGAGCCCCCCAAAATAAAGTCTGACACTGTTTCCACTGTTTCCCCATCTATTTCCCATGAAGTGATGGGACCGGATGCCAGAGAGCATGTTTAAGTTTCTATTTAATTTTGTTCTCTGTCAATCAATATTTATTGACCACATTAATGTTTTATTTTCAAATATGGGTACATTACACATAAATTCATATGATAAATACCCATATATGCACACCCAGCTTCAGTCATTTTACTACTTTGTACTCTTTATTTACTATGATCAAGGCATAAAAAGTTTAATTAAATGAAGTCAACATGAGAACTATTTTAAAGCCTTTTTATGAGAATGTTTAGCAGTCTGACTCCATATTTCCAGTCAAATAAAACTTAGATAAAACATTTAAATATTGATCCTAGCTTCGCCTGTGTTTTAAAACTGAAAAGCAAGTTAATAATCAATTTACTAAAAATTAGATACTAGGAATATCATCTTGACTTGACTACTACTATATACCCTTTCTTAATCTTCTTTTTCATATTCAAAATGTGTAAATTATGTGACATGTATATACACACAGGCTTTGATAAACTTAATTTATACACAAATATATATATATATATGTGTGTGTGTGTGTGTGTATTGGAGAAGGCAATGGCACCCCACTCCAGTACTCTTTCCCTGGAAAATCCCATGGGCGGAGGAGCCTGCTGGGCTGCAGTCCATGGGGTCGCTAAGAGTTGGACATGCCTGAGCGACTTCACTTTCACTTTTCACTTTCATGCATTGGAGAAGGAAATGGCAACCCACTCCAGTGTTCTTGCCTGGAGAATCCCAGGAATGGTGGGCCTTGAAGGGCTGCCGTCTATGGGGTTGCACAGAGTCGGACACGACTGAAGCGACTTAGCAGCAGCAACAGTGTGTGTATATATACATATGTATGCTTATTTACATGGATACAAGTATCAGTTTACTACAGCAGTTGGTAAAATTTTTGAAAATAAAATCTTCTGAATATCAGACAATTTTCATTTAAATTTTAAGCACCACAGTTCAGTTGCCAACCAGCCACTATACTCCTGAGAAGATGTGAAACTCACAGTCTCACTCACAGACCTTCGGGAAAGAATAGTCCATCCATGTTTAGAGGTTCACATTGAAGGTAAGCTCAATGGTGATCTCAATATAATAAACTATAATAAATAGTCTAGGCTAATAGCTTCTTACAGATATTTCTGAGTTTAGTAAATTAAGATAAATTCAATTAAAAGGGACTTGAAATGTGTACCAAGTTGGAGGTAATGTCTCTAAGAATTTAGAGATATTTTCTCTAAAATACTATCTAATAAGAACAGTTTGAAGAGCTCAAGTGTCACATGTCTCCTCTGAAGAATGAGGAGTAACACAAGAAAGAGTGAAGGGCAAGACCTTCATTACGAATGGCCAAATCCACCACCTCTCCCGTGGAAAAAAGTCAAAGATGAAACCTTGGTGCTTTGATACTATGTGGAGCCTTGAAGTCAATTTCTCTCCTCTTTTTTTTCCCCTAGATCTTTCTTCTTTGACAAAGTTCAGCTTTACTTTCTAAATAAGATTAATGCTTACGGTCGACACAGATTATTCTGATGTCAGTCAAGGCACTGCTCTCTCCTCGGTCACTAAAACAAGATTGGTACTGGCAGGTATAAAACACGTTCTCCAGCACAGGCAGACAAGTGAGTTCAGTTTGGAATCTGAATCCAAATTAGGTCCCATATTAATTGCAAATGGTAAAAACCTTTGCTTTAGTTTTCTAATTAAGATTAATGATAGTGGTTTGAAGAGCTGATACCAAGACCCTGGCATTAACAGCAATCATTTTTCAACTGTGGCAAACACGCTTTCTTTTGAAGTACGTTCCAGTGCAAAATAAGAGTTGGCAAGACGGTAGTGTTGAGGGAGACAGAAGATTCAATAAGCCGTATTTCTTTAGATTAAACCACAAATATATTGAACGCACAAAAACCTCAGGAAAAACTTTGTTTCAAGGCAGCACATACACGGTCAAAACCTGCTGTCCAGAGAAAGCACTCAATTTTATGAAAAACAAGGGGCTCCATGTTCTTGAAGGAGATGCTATTGAAAGTTATAAATAACTGGTAAAAATAAATGTTTCCATTTAAAGTGCTTCTGCATATCTGTTGATTGTGAGTGAGATGATTTACACAGAGTGCACAGCTGAAGCACAGACTCACCATCTGGAATTACTAACCGAGAAACTCATAAACTCATCGATGTATTACATGACTTACTGTCAGGCCTCCGTGGAGTAGGTATCATCAGATTCTAAAGCTGCTCATTTAGACCACTTTAGAACTAGCTTAAGACAGAAAATGTTTCATTCAGAAAAAAAGCCTCCCCTTTTCGGATTGTGCTGTGTATGCTTTGAAAACAAATTCTTCAGAGGGAGATGAAAGAAAATCTGGGGAAAGAGCAACCAGTAAGTTTTTATCTCCCAGCTGTTTTGTCAGTTTTGGATAATCACAGAAATTATGCGGTGGATTTTGTTCCACAATCAGTAATACACGTAATGTCTGAAAAATAGACCTCTTTGGAAGGATGACTGCTTGGTGCCCTTAGGATTTTGAGGTGGCTTTTTAACTTTTATTAAAACAATTATGTGAACACAAGAGAGCTTTTGTGTGCCAAGACTTACATGCCCTTTAAGCAAACAAAAATGGAAAATTTTAACACATTCCACATTAATAGAAATAGAGTTGAATTTGCCTGAGTTCCGTTTATGAATGGCATTATTTATACAGCTGTGAACTGTATTGAAACATGACAATGTGGGGAAAAAAATCTCCAGGCATTGAATTATCCAGCTGACTTCTGTTTTTTAATGTATCCTCATCATAAAATCTAAAGCATCAATTTTTAAAAAAACACTGAATGCCTTTAAAGAAGTTTTAAAACTCTTTCTCTCCTGGTATAACTTCTTTTCACATTGAGTTATGATCTGTTGAAATGAACTGCATGCATGGATTTATTTTATTAACATATCTTATCCTTTCTTTCCTTTAAGTGTTGGAAACCTGCTTGGTTTCTCTCTCTAAATGAGGGAGAAATCTCATTTCCAAATCTCTAGTCTCTCCTGGAATCATTGGCTATCAAGAACTTATGGGTCACTTTCCGAAAATCAATCCCTACAGTATATCAAGATTCTTGTAGTCATTCCTTCTGAAACGGGGAAAACAAAGTGTCAGAATATTTTATTTCTTCTTAAATGCAGAAGTAAATTATGATAATTTTTGAGAAATCAGTATTAAAATGATAGGATCAAAACCAAAGTAAATATTGAAAGTGTGATCAAAATCTCCATAACCATTCCCAATGCCAGCCTAAATTTCATTCCTAGGAATCATATACCAAATGTGCGTGTTTGCCTCTAGAGATGGCAATTAAGAAATGTAAACAGGTATGCTATTCAACAGAAGAGCACACAGAAGTGAGCAGGAGAATGGATGTTTGGGGCGACTTTGGGTGGCAGAAGTGAGCTTGTGCTCAGATGTGAACTCTAAGTTCCTTGGTCTTTCTATCTCCATGCGTGCCTGCATGCTAAGTTGCTTCAGTAGTGTTACACTCCATTGGACCCCATGAACTGTAACCCGCCAGGCTCTTCTGTCCATGGAATTCTCCAGGCAAAAATATTGGAGTGGGTTGCCATGCCTTCCTCCAAGGGATCTCTCTTTGTCCATCACTGTCATAGTCTACAAAAGTCAAAACAGTAGATATTCTTGAGTTTGGGAATAATACCAAACTTTCTATGCATAAATTATTGACTTTTCATGTAGTTAGCTAATTGCCAGGACTGACCACGAACCTATTGACTTCTTATTATTTTTAAGTTGCCTGCTACCCCCCCACCCCCCCCCACACACACACATCTGTATGGGATTTTCTTCCATAAGCATTTACTCTTATCAACTTAGTTCCAAGACAACTGGGATTAGGTGTTGTATTTTATTTCTTTATCCAAATTTTTCAAGATTTATGACCTGTAAATCCATCATGGTATAAGTTTTCTATCACTATTATGACACATTCTCATAAACTTTTAAACTTAACACACATTTATTATCTATGATTCCATAAATCCAGCATGGGTCTTATCAGCCTAAAGTTTTTAGCAGGACTTTATTTTCTTCTGTTGAATCTAAGGAAGAATCTGTTTCCTTGCCTGCATCCTACATTCTTTGGCTGGTGGTCTTCCTTCTCCATCTTCAAAGCCAGAACCCTCACATATTTCTTTTGTTTTCTCATCCCTTCCACTGACCATAGCCAGGAAAGATTCTCTACTCTCAGAAACTCTGGTGAATATACTGAGCCCAACAGGACTTCCCTGGTGGCTCAGAGGTTAAAGCGTTGGCCTCTAATGTGGGAGACCCGGGTTCGATCCCTGGGTCAGGAAGATCCCCTGGAGAAGGAAATGGTAACCCACTCCAGTATTCTGGAGATTCCCATGGATGGAGAAGTCTGGTAGGCTACAGTCCACAGGGTTGCAAAAAGTCTGACACGACTAAGCGACTTAACTAACAGATAATCAAGATAATCTCCCAATATCAAGATTCTAAGCTTCATCACAGCTAAAAAGTCCCTCTGTCAAGTAAGGAAGCATATTCACAGACTCTGTGGATTATGGTGTAGACATCTTTGGAAGTTATCATACTTCATACCATATCATCTGAATAATTCTCCCAAATCTCATTTGCTATGATTTATCAATAAAGGACACAAATGGCAAAGACCCAGAGAGATGGTATGGGGAGGGAGGTGGGAGGGGGGTTCATGGTGGGGAACACATGTACACCTGTGGCGGATTCATGTTGATGTATGGCAAAACCAATACAGTATTGTAAAGTAAAATAAAATAAAATAATAAAATAAACACATTCCTTAAAAAAAATTTAAAAAGACCTAACAGAGATAAAAGAGATTAAGAATAGGTGGCAAGAATACACAGAAGAACTGTACAATAAAGGTCTTAATAATCCACATAACCATGATATTGTGGATATTCACCTAGAGTCAGACATCCTTGAGTGTGAAGTCAAGTGGGCCTTAGGAAGCATCACTATGAATAGAGCTACTGGAAGTAATGGAATACCAGCTGAACTATTTCAAATCCTATAAAATGATACTGTTAAATGCTGCACTCAATATGGCACCAAATTTGAAAAATGCAGCAGTGGCCACAGAATGGGAAAAGGCCCGTTTTCATTCCAGTCCCAATGGCAATGGCAAATAATGTTCAGACTACTGCACTCAGTCACATGCTAGCAAGATGATGGTCAGAACCCTTCAAGCTGGGCTTCAAGAGTTAGGAAAGGCAGAGAAGCCAGAGATCAAATTGCCAACATCTGTTGGATCAAAGGAAAAGCAAGGGAATTCCAGAAAAACATCTGCTTCTGCCTCAGATATGCAGATGACACCACCCTTATGGCAGAAAGTGAAGAGGAACTAAAAAGCCTCTTGATGAAAGTGAAAGAGGAGAGTGAAAAAGTTGGCTTAAAGCTCAACATTCAGAAAATGAAGATCATGGCATCCGGTCCCATCACTTCATGGCAAATAGATGGGGAAACAGTGGAAACAGTGGCTGACTTTACTTTGGGGGCTCCAAAATCACTGCAGACGGTGACTGCAGCCATGAAATTAGAAGACGCTTACTCCTTGGAAGAAAAGTTACAACCAACCTAGATAGCATATTCAAAAGCAGAGACATTACTTTGACGACTAAGGTCTGTCTAGTCAAGGCTATGGTTTTTCCTGTGGTCATGTATGGATGTGAGAGTGGACTGTGAAGAAGGCTGAGTTCTGAAGAATTGATGCTTTTGAACTGTGGTGTTGGAGAAGACTCTTGAGAGTCCTCTGAACTGCAAGGAGTCCATTCTGAAGGAGATCAGCCCTGGGATTTCTTTGGAAGGAATGATGCTAAAGCTGAAACTCCAGTATTTTGGCCACCTCATGAGAAGAGTTGACTCACTGGAAAAGACTCTGATGCTGGGAGGGATTGGGGGCAGGAGGAGAAGAGGACAACAGAGGATGAGATGGCTGGATGGCATCACAGACTTGATGAACGTGAGTCTGAGTGAACTCCAGGAGATGGTGATGGACAGGGAGGCCTGGTGTGCATCGATTCGTGGGGTTACAAAGAGTCGGACACGACTGAGCGACTGAACTGAACTAAACTGCTTCATTGATTATGCTAAAGCCTTTGACCATATGAATCAAAGTGTGTGTAACAAACTGTGGAAAATTCTTAAAGAAAAGAGAATACCAGACCATCTTACCTGTCTCCTGAGTAACTTGTATGGTGGTCAAAAAGCAACAATTAAAACTGGACATGGAACAGACTGGTATCAAATTGGGAAAGGAGTATGTCAAGGCTGTGTATTGTCACCCTGCTTAATTATCTTATATGCAGAGTATATCATGTGAAATCCAAGACTTGATGAATCACAAGGTGGAATCAACATTGCCCAGAGAAATATCAACAGTCTCCGAAAGCAGATGATACCACCCTAATGGCAGAAAGCAAAGAAGAACTAAAGAGCTTCTTGATGAAGGTGAAAGTAGAGAGTGAAAAAGCTGGGTTAAAACTAAACATTCAAAAAATGAAGATCATGGCATCCATTCTCATCACTTCATGGCAATTAGATGGTGAAAAAATGGAAACAATGGCAGATTTTATTTTGGGGCTCCAAAATCACTGTGGACATGGACTGCAGCCATAAAATCAAGACACTTGCTCCTTGGAAGGAAAGCTATGACAAACAAAGACAGCATATTAAAAGCAGAGACATCACTTTGCCAAAAAATATTACTTTGCCGTCTAGTCAAAGCTATGGTATTTCCCATAGTCATGTGTGGATGTGAGAGTTGGAAAATGAAGAAGGCTGAGCACCAAAGAACTGATGCTTTTGAACTGTGGTGTTGGAGAAGACTGTTGAGTCCCTTGGACTGCAAGGAGATCAAACCAGATCAATCCTAAAGGAAATCCATCCTGAATATTCACTGGAAGCACTGATGCTGAAGCTGAAGTTCTGATACAAAATGCTGATGCTGGGAAAGACTGAGGGCAGGAGGTGGAGGGGGTGACAGAGGATGAGATGGTTGAATGGAATCACTGGCTTAATGGACATGAGTTTGAGCAAACTCTGGGAGGTAGTGAAGGACAGGGAAGCCTGGCGTGCTGCAGTCCATGGGGTCACAAAGAATCAGACATGACTTAGCAACTGAAAGACAATGTATCTTGTCTTCAGATCATTACAAAAAGTGAAGATTCAGATTTGGTATAAGAACTGGAAGATATTTGGGGGAATCAGTATACATATGGGGGCTTCCCTGGAGGCTCAGGTGATAAAGAATCCACGTGCAATGCAGGAGACGTGAGTTTGATTCCTGAGTCAGGAAGATCCCCTGGAGAAGGAAATGTAAACCCACTCTCCAGTGTTCTTGCCTGGAGAATCGCATGGACAGAGGAGCCTGGTAGGCTCCAATCCATGGGATTGCAAATTGTCAGACACAACTGAGCGACTAACATTTTCACTTCACTTTTAACATATATACATCTCAGTATCAGTTCAGTCACTCAGTTGTGTCCAACTCTTTGCGACCCCATGGACTGCAGTACGCCAGGCCTCCCTGTCCATCACCAACTCCCGGAGCTTACTAAAACTCATCCATCAAGTTGGTGATGCCATCCAAGCATCTCATCCTCTATCATCCTCTTCTCCTCCCACCTTCAATCTTTCCTCTAAAACTCATTAAATTTAAAGGACAGAGAAAATTATTATTTTGATCTGCCAATATAAAAGACAACTGTTGCTATATCTTCAAAACCTCCACTGTCTTAGTTTAGCTATGTGTTTTGAATCAGGGGTTCAAATACGTATGAATACATAATGTTGTTTCCATTCCTGCAGTTATTCGGGTAAATGGGGAATAAAGTAATAGCCATACTATCGTGTTTTTCAATGCCACATCTCTTTTACTTTATGTTTTGCCCTGATATTTTCATTTTTATTTTCTGACACCTTCCTAGAACTTTAGATCAGCTTATTTTCTCTAATCTCCAACTTTTGTTCTCCAAGGAACCGTGCCTTCACCTAGCTTTGTGTTCCCAACATTAATATTTGAATATTGTCCTCCAGGCAATATCTGGGCATACCCTCCGCTCCATGCTGCACACACTGTTACAACCTCCAGCTTTATAGCTGTTCTCTAAGTTAGTGTCCCCAAAAGGAAACAGATGTCATTTTCACATGAGGATACTTTGAAGAGAGTTTAATACAGAGATTATTTACAAAATTTCAGACCACAAGTAACAGTAAGATAATGAGAGGCTAGTAAAAGCAGGGTTGTTATCAGTCCTAGAAAGTCCACAGGATCAAGAGGGAAATGCTTAGCAGAGTCCATAAGGTGAAGGTCAGCAGAGAAGGTTGCTATTGGAAAAACAGAGAACTTGTGAGGGATGTAGAAAACCCCAGGCAAGCCTGCAACAAGGAAGTCAGGAGAAGACACAGTCTTCCCATAGTCTGCACCCTACTGGGATACAGAAGGCCTACCGTTGCAGTCCATGTGGATGGGACACTGGCTTTGAGAGCAGAATGAGAAGGAGTAGAGAGCAAACTAGGAGGGACAAACAGACAGTCTAACAATTCCCCCGCCACCTGGACTAACCACATAAAATGTAGTGACTTACACGTCTCGACGCATGTCTCCTTTAATCACATGTTTCCATTGGCAACGTGGTAGGCTAAAGACTAGAGGCACTCCAGTCTGTGGATCAGGAGCAACATATTCATAAACTTTTCTAATGTTTATTTGTAAGATTTAAGGGTTAATGTCTATTTATTTATATCTAAGTCTAATGAGAATTCCCATCATACAATTTTGATGGAGTTGATTTTCTCATGCAAAACTGAAAGAGTAAAATAACAGTGAAAATTAGGAACTGAGTGTGATAAAAGACACTCTTACCTTTTATGGGAACGTTTAACTTAAAAATAATTAGATTCCAAAAACATAAAGAGAAGATATATATTAGTATATTGATTTTTTCTATTAGTCATAGACATTGATTTCCTGTTTACTAATGCAGATGTACTTTCTTATTTCACCAAATGCATACATCACACGAGCTTCGCCAGTAGCTCAGTTGGTAAAGAACCCGCCTGCAATGCAGGAGACCCTGGGTTGATTCCTGGGTCAGAAAGATCCACTGCAGAAGGGACAGGCTACCCACTCCAGTATTCTTGGACTTCCCTTGAAGCTCATCTGCTAAAGAATCTGCCTGCAACATGGGAGACCTGGGTTCGATCCCTGGGTTGGGAAGATCCCCTGGAGAAAGGGGAAGGCTACCCACTTCAGTATTCTGGTCTGGAGAATTCCATGGACTGTATAGTAAACGGGGTCGCAAAGAGTCAGACACGACTGAGCAACTGTCACTTTCATTTTCATGCATCACATACGTACCGTAACCTATGTTGTCTAGTTCATGAAATCCATTGTCTCCTTTTATTAAGTAAACGTCTGTGATCTACTCCTCTGGTCTTACCACTCCCATTTTTCTCATCCTACTCACTCTAAGGTCTGATTTAAAGCTCCAAACATGGCCCCATCTCTGCTGGAAAACACTTTTGGTTAGTTGCATACTGCCTCCTGAATTAAGAACATCCCTTCTAGAAATATTCAGGATCCTCTGCTATACGGCCTTAACTTCTCTTGCCAGACCAATCCCACACTATCTTCTTATATAAGAGCACCCAATCCTACAGGGCACGTTCGTTCAAATTTAAAAAAGATACCATCTCTGGGAAGATAAAAGCCTGAAGGTACAGGTTTAGACAGAGGACATGACTGCCTTTGCAAGAAGAAAAATGTCCCCTCCTTTAGATGAGCATGCCGTCCACACCAGGGCACATGGCTCCTCTAGAAGAGCTTGTCAGGCCATGGGCAAGGCTCACAACCATGCACTCAGCATCCCTGTGTGTGCACATTGTGTGTCCCTGTTCAAATGGGTCACCTGCTCTTCTCCGGAGTAACCCCTATGAATGGCTGCGTTGGTGCCCTGTTCACGTTCCTCCTCTCCACTTCCATATTTTGGAGACTTTCTTAAACTTTCCTAACTTTTACCTCATTCAGGTAAGCACTCAATCTCTATTTTGTGAGTGCCTACATAGCATGTCTTATGATTGGTTTTGGAGGTGCACGAAATTGCGTATTTCTGATTCATGGAAATGTCTCCTCATCCCCATGACTCATCATGATTATTCCTTATGATTCCTCTTTATGATTATTTCCCTAACCAGCTCACTGCCCAACACACACAATATTTGACCTGCACTTGCCTTTGGGAAGTTGTGTTTGCTGCTGTCTCCAGTAATGTTTTGATAAACGGACATTTTCCTTGCCATGGGCTTCCCTGGTGGCTCAGATGGTAAAGCGTCTGCCTGCAAGGCGGGAGACCTGGGTTCGATCCCTGGGTTGGGAAGACCCCCTGGAGAAGGAAATGGCAATCCACTCCAATATTCTTGCCTGGAAAATCCCACGGATGGAGGAGCCTGATAGGCTACAGTCCATAGGGTTGCAAAGAGTCAGACGCGACTTCACTTTCACTTTTTTCCTTGCCGCTAAACTTGATACCACAGATATAAAAATCTTGGTAGCCAGAACAGTGCCTAGCTCTGTAACTTGAAGAAAGGATTTAAACTCAGTTGAATTATTCATCAGCTATCCTGTAACCATAACTGCCACATTCTGACTGTAACTCAGCCCTTGTTTAATAGGTCAGTAGCACTGAGTGCCTTTTCTGTTCCATTGCACTTTGAGTTACTTAAAGATTATATCCTTTCACTAGAGTTCTCAACCAGCATTTAGTGGTATCTTTCAGACATGTGGCAACTTGTACAGCTGGAGACAGAATGGCAGAATTACATGACTCTCTGAATGTTTTCCCTCCTCTTTTATTTGGGGGGGGGCAGCTTTTCACCTAATGATGAAGACTATTTTTTACACACTCTAGCTTTTTCCTTCTGCTAAATGCCCCATCAACACACGGCCCAGATAGATATAGCTGTCAACATCTTCACCTTCCTCTTTTTATTTATCTTGACAGATCCCTTGGTGCAGTATTAATTTTATCCAGTTCACCATGGAGGTGATTGTTCCAACTCATTTTTATATGCTTCTGTACATAGACGCTCCATTTAATACCAGATACAACTGGTCTGTGGAAATGGAAGTTATCCCCCTGATGAACATAAAATTGTCCTATCTAGCAGTACCTATTTAAGTATTTTAAAATAAAATATTTTTATATTTAAATAAAATACCTAGGAATTCCTGGATAAAAGCATTAACTGTGCCAGTCCAGCTGTTATGCTTAACTCTGCTTAACTCTTCATAATTGGTACAGTAAAGACAGAAACCACGCTGGAATTGATTGAAGAGGAAATAAGAAATGAAGACACAAATCATGTTAATTGTGTCGGTTATTTTGATAAGTTTTCCAATAAAAAGAATGAAAATAATGAGTTAGTATGAGACATGGGTGTGAGATTTTAAAAATGACTTAATGGAAGCCAATAGAGTATGTTTTATGCTGATGAAGATTATTAATAATAACATGGATAAATGTAGAACAGATTTTGCCAGAAAATAACATGATAAAATTCAAAGAACGATTTTCTGTCCTTACTTTACCTGACCTACCAGGGCATTCCATAGGTTTGACCATACCTTTCTGCCTAAAGCACTTCCCTTTTTTGATATTTCTGATACCACAGGCTACAAATGTTCTATTTCAATCATTACACCATTTCTGTCTTACTTGTTTACCATAATATAATCTTGTACAATAGAACTTCTTACAGAAATTCAGATGACACATCAGTAAATCTGGCAATTGCACAATGCTAGTAAGATTCTAAATGATGCTGATGCTGTAGGTCTACAGAGCATAGTTTGAGTAACTATGACTTACAGAATCTTTAAATGCTAGGGTGTTTCAGGGCCTAAGTCCGGTATATTCCTCTCTTTTCACTTCTAGATATTTTCACATAGTCCACTGGCTTTAAATAGGATATATCTCCAGTACAGTTATCTATTAGGAAATCCTGACTTAAAAAGACCAATTTGATAGTTTTGTATGTCCAGTTTCAAACCTGTGGTTATAACGTCCAAATTGGTTTCTTTTCTAGTCTTTCCCATCTTAGTAGATGATACTCCCATCTATCCATTCCTCAGGCCAAGTGTCTATGGGAAATTTCTTTCTTTAAACATTTTTCTTTGCCAATCAGCCCACCGGTATTTCCCTAGTTCTACTGATACTCACTTCTTTGTATTCTCACCTCTAACCCCATCTACCTACTCCTAGTCACCGTAATGCCACCCAGACTTCTGCCCGAAACTCACCCTCTGCTATGGTCTTCAAAAAAATTCAATTTTTCCATTAAGACCCAGAGTGAATCTTTATAAAAGTAAATTAAACCATGTAAACTCACTGTTCTTCCATGAGCCCTGCTTGAGTAGCAAGGCCTGCTGCCTGTATGTCCAGACTCCTTTTGTAGCAGTTTCTTCTCCCAGCTGTGTTCACAATGACACTCATCCCCCTGCCCCATTCCCTTCCTCAAATATACTCTGCCAGTCTCTTTCCCACCGCAGGGCCTTTGCATTTACGGCTGAGAGTCACCACCCTACCCTCCATCCTAGGGAGTTCCTCCTTCAGTTCTTAACATACATAATTCCTTTTTATCCCTTCACATTCATCTTTGATGTCCTTATAGAAACTGTTTCAGGCAACTGGATTGAAAAAAGTCATCCTCCTCCACCTTTACCCTAATCACTCTCTAATCCCTAAAACACTATGTTATTTTCTTTGTAACGCTAACCATGATATGCTGCTAAGCTGCTGCTAAGTCACTTCAGTCGTGTCCAACTCTGTGCGATCCCGTAGACGGCAGCCCACCAGGCTCCCCCCGTCCCTGCAATTCTCCAGGCAAGAACACTGGAGTGGGTTGCCACTTCCTTCTCCAATGCATGAAAGTGAAAAGTGAAAGTGAAGTCTCTCAGTCGTGTCCGACTCTGGGCGACCCCATGGACTGTAGCCCACCAGGCTCCTCCGCCCATGGGATTTTCCAGGCAGGAGTACTGGAGTGGGGGTGCCATTGCCTTCTCCAAGCCATGATATAAATGACCATATTTATATATTTATAATGTCTGGTTCTATGCGATTGTACGTAGCCTCTACGAGGACTGCAGTCCTGACTGCCAATGAATCTCTACTGCCTAAACACAAAGTAACTGAAAATGTATCCTTGATACTGTAGAGCAATCCAGAAACTACTTGTAGTGTTCTACTAGAACCAAATGCCATCTTCACAATTCAGTGCACCTACCTTCTTTGGTGTGCAATTTCTATTCCCACTTAATCCTTTGCTTACTAGAAAATTGGGTAACTGAAATGCCCCTCTAATTTGTTTTTACAATGATGACAAACTTCTTTAACTTAATTTTAGAGCTTGCTGTCAAGTGGTTCCCTCAAATTGCTTAGACTATTCACTCGAAGCCTAGGTTCTCCACAGGTAAAAAAGCTAATCCCTTTAACTCTTATCCGAAAGTTACTTTCCACAAGTGTCTTATATGGTACATTGGCACGTTACACTCTATCCTTCTGGAAGCCTTAGTAAGCTTTTGAAATTGCAGGGAATTTCACAAACCAGTCATGGCTCCAGTCTTGGGGGTTTCCTTAGACTCTGATCAAGATCCATTCAAATGCAGCATTTCATTGCTTCCTTCTTTCCACTTATCCAATCACTCTTTCATGAAATTTTTAATGGGCACCTACCATATGTCAGACCTGCTGGTACGTGCCAAAGGTAGAAGAAAGGGTGGAAACCTGATATGGTTGCTATTCTTAAGGAGTCTACAGTGGGAGACAGATATTAAAGACATAACTATGCAAATGATTCTTTTATCATGTGGCCTCTGCATGCACAAGAAACTTTGATTTAATCTGAGATCCTGAGAAAATCCAAGTATTAAGAACATAAAAGTGGTGTCTAAAAAACCAAACAGAAAACAACCAAAGAAAAAACAAAACAAGCAAAAAAAGTGGTGTCTATATATAGAAGAAGAATACATCCAATTTGTATTCAATATATATTGAATAATGTAAATATGTATAAATATATTACATATACATATTTTGTGCAAAGAGAAGAAGTATGTAACCATGAGCAGATGGACAAAAAAGAACAAAGATGGGCGTTCTAGTGCTAAAGATATCACAAATATGAGTTCTCGATCAATTATTTCCTTAATCCATCTAAGGAAATTCATTATCAATCAGACTAACTGAACAATAATCCCTCATTAGGAGTCTAATGCAATTTGCTTCCTAGTGTCTGTTCTCATTCTTTTTCTTGCAGAAATACCTTAGAGGAGAAGAGAATCCTAATTCTCTAACTGCAAATTCATTTGGGAAGTCACTAGGACAGAAGCTATAAATAAATCATAGTGACTTAATACCTCTGTTTTTTTTTTTTTTAAATCACCTTCTTGGCTTAACTACTCCCACTGTGGCTTTTCCACATTCAGTTGGCTTAAATGAGCCCCACTTCCCTCCACCCATCTCTACCTCCCTGCACATCAGTTTTGATCCTTGGTATTATTTATACGGCCTGTAGAAAAGTGCTACATATTGACTTGGGATTGGAGAAAATTATGTAACATCTGTGCTTCATTTTCTAACTTCCCCATCTGTAAAACTTGATGTCATAATATTTATCCAATACCGCACAGAAGTGATATGGGAATTTATTCATGTTAGTAAGGAACATTGAGATGTAGGGCACACTAGAAGTATAAAATGCTGTTATTATTCTCTGACAGGTTGGTCAAGCTCTATAAATAATATGGTCAGGAAGAAAAGTATGAGAAATGCATGATGGTCTGTAATGAATTGCGGGTGGGCCAGTCAGGAGACTTGGAGTTCCCATTCTGAAATGTCATGTCATTGAGGCTGTGTAAATGTCATCATGCACATTTTTGTGGTGGTAGACTTTCAACTCCATAACTCTAAAAATTAAGGTTTTACTTTTCCAACGCCAATGTGAATGTACTGTGGTGAGAATACACACTCCACTTTATAGGTGAGATCTGCGTAAGTGGTTTTAGAGGTTACAGTTTAAACTGTTTTCTTGGGCGCTATCATTGGGAAAAGAAGACAGTAACCGCATAGGAAGGTAGCTTTTTAAAAGGTCAAAGTAGAACCACAGTTAGTAAAAATACTCTCGTTCAAACGTGCAAGTCTATGAAGAAAATGGAGAATTGGACTCACAGCCTTGAATAGTTCTAAAGTGAAAGAATGACATTCAGCAAGTTTATGGTCACAAAGGAACGCACACTTGCCTCTCTCTGCATTCCTCTTTATCTTTCTACACATCTATGTGGCCAAAATGCTGAAATGCTTTTCCTATACCCTCATGACTGTGTACATACCCCAACCACCTGTCCAGCCTCATCAAACTAAGAATAGCTAGAGCTGATTGACAAGAAGAGCAATGCAAATGTTATGTAAAACGTACACTGTTATAAACATTACGGATGGCTGTGCAAATGTGTGACTTGTATTAACTATTAAATCCTTAGGTTTAATCAACTGAATCTGAGATTAAGAATACCCCAGTCCCTAAATTTGCACAGACTGGAGACTAATAAATTACATGCTTTCAGTGAATTGGTGATTTTACCTACAGAAAAAGTTGTTGTCCTCATAAAACTAGACTATGCAGAGAGAAGACTGGATGTATAGGCAGAAGCAGGAAATTTTAACTGAACCCATTGTACATGGAAACCAATAGGTGAACTGGAAGTATCATGAGAAATAGAAAAGGTCGTAGTGAATGTTTACCTTGTTTTAGAAGGACATTTTGAGAAGGTGGCAATTCATTAAAATGCATTTAAAACAAAGGAAAACAACTAGAAAATCAAATAAATAAAACTATAAGCAGCACAAGAAAATATGTTTTGAATGATGTTGAATGATACAAAAACCAGAGTGATCAATCACCAAAGCTACATTACTGAGACAGGCATTGTATACTGGTCACGACACCTGGGAAGATGAACCCCTCCTGCATTCTCCATTCACGCCCAAGTTTTGATATGGGCAAGTGTCTTTTCTTTAATTACATGTCAAGACAGAATTTCATAAAGAGATAACTTCAAGAAAGCTGCCAATGACATATCAATGCTCCTTTATTATAAAATATTCTACATCTAATATCTAAAACAGAAAGATTATTTCTAAGATGCACAAAATAAGACAGAGTAAGAAATACAACAATTTTCTGCAAAATAGATGACCATGGTCTATTTGGGGGCTTATAGATCAGAAGAAAAATAAGATAATCAATGAAATCTACCCTTAAGTGGTAGAGAAAATTATGATATGTTTAAGTTTAAAGAGAAGCAAATAATAAAAATAGATTAAAGAATATCTGTTTACCATACTGAGTAAAATAAATATGAGAGATTGTGAAAATTAATATCTAGGTCTAAATATAATCATCTGGGAGCTTAGCCAAGTAGGGATGGTGTTTTCACAAACATCTTTTCTCATTTCCCCTTGCTCTCAAAATAAATTTAAATACAGTTTCTTATTCATTTTTCTCATTTTTCACATGGTAAAGAATCTGTCTGTAATGTGGGAATCCCTGGGTCTGGAAGACCCCTTGAAGAAGGGAATGGCAACCAACTCCTGTACTCTTTCCTGGAGAATCCCATGAACAGAGAAGCCTGGTGGGCTGCAGTCCATGGGATCGCAAAGAGTCAGACAGGACTGAGTGGCTGACGCTGTCACTTTCACACTTTCTTTCCTGTTAAAAACGCCTCTCCGGACCTTTATTTCACCCGAGTGCGTATCCTTTCTTTATCTTCATCCTCAGGATGGACACAGACTCTGAGGAAACTAGCTTAAGTCGTAGTGTGTGGGGGTTAAGTAGACCAAGGGGAATGATTTCTTTCCATTAATTTCTACTAAGCATTGAAAGAACTGGGTGGAAACCCTGGAACTCTTCCTTGGCTATCTCTTTTTCAGACGTGATTTAAAATATTGGATTTACAAGGAGAACAACTTTCTACTGTCTCTCTAACGAAGAACCCTCTTTATCCTGCAAATATATATATTTTTATTTTTATTAACTAAAATGTGGACTCTGAGTAGGGCTCTGTCCACTGCTGTTTTCTCACAATTTAAAATAATGCATATAGCAAGCATTCAATATATATATTTGTTGAGTGAATTGATGAACCTTTAGGAAGATGCTTCTCAAATTAAGTCTATCTTGAATTTCACGAATCGTATGGCTTGTTCAGACTCCATTTTTCCTGCCCTATAGTGATGACAGTCCCCTTTTCTCCTGCAAAATCTGTGTGTGTGTGTGTGTCTCACACACACACACACACACACACACCATGAAGCAAGAAGCAGTGAATCAGTTCTACTGATTCCATAGCATGTCAGCAAACCTCTTTGCTGACACATTTGTTTTGGGGTTACCTGTCTGAATCTGGGAGAAGGCACCCCACTCCAGTACTCTTGCCTGGAGAATCCCATGGATGGAGGAGCCTGGCAGGCTGCAGTCCATGGGGTCGCTAAGAGTCGGACACAACTGAGCGACTTCACTTTCACTCTTCACTTTCATACATTGGAGAAGGAAATGGCAACCCACTCCAGTGTTCTTGCCTGGAGAATCCCAGGGACGGGGGAGCCTGGTGGGCTGCCGTCTCTGGGGTCGCACAGAGTCGGACACGACTGAAGTGACTTAGCAGCAGCAGCAGCAGCAGCAGCAGTCTGAATCTAGGTCTTCAGCAGTCGAGTCCCTGTTTGGTAAGTTTGCCCCCTTGTGATTATGTGCATTTTATAGGCAGTCTGCCCATCCAACAAGCTGTTACTGAGTTCGGCCATAGACCAGAAATTGTTCCTGTTTGGTAGACACAAATTTAAATAAATCACAATATTATTCCAAAAGATGTTTTTATACTTGATATGAGGAGAGACCTAAAGAAATAATGATAATTTAGCATGTCACATTCAAAATGTTTATTTAATGATATTGACTGGTAAAGATGTATAGTTTTAATTATTATTCTCAACATTAATAGAGTTTAATAAATGCTTATCAAAAAATATTAATAGAACATTTATTTTTAGAATACATAGACCAATGTAGAGAATAAAATTCAAACTTCAAAATGAATTATCCACTTCAAAAATTGTTCAGAGGCAGCATTTAATTTATAGTCTAAGTGGAAAACAACATTTATAAAATCTAAGCAAAAAGTTTCAAAATGATCAGATTTTTGAGTTTTTACATACACATTATCTTATTTCTTATTCCTTAATCTAGAAGATAGATTTATTTCTGAAAACAAATAAATAATAAATATATTTATAATAAATGAAATTTATAATTGTATAAATTTTATAAATGTATGATTTATAAAAATAAATAAATAATAAATAAATTTTGCTTCATTTATAAAGCAAAAATAACAAGTAAGGCAAGTGAAAGCCACTCAGTTGTGTCCGACTCTTTGTAACCCCGTGGAATTCTCCAGGCTAGAATAGTGGAGTGGGTAGCCTATCCCTTCTCCAGGGCATCTTCTCAACCCAGGGACTGAACTGGAGTCTCCTGCATTGCAGGCAGATTCTTTACCAGCTGAGTTACAGGGAAGACCAACAAGTAAGGCAAAGCAAGGCAAAGTTTAACATTTTACTGAAATTTCACAGTATGTTAATATTAAATTTATGGTGAGATTTGCATTAGTTAAAATTGATTTCTTTCACTATTTTTCTAGATTTAAAGAAATAATCATTATTGCTATACATATAACAGGGAGACTATAGAGGTCAAATTTTCTTTCTCTGTATGTTGGTACCAGTGACTGAATTACAACCTAAAAGTTACCAGAGAATAATCACAAAATGTAAAGTTATAGAAAATTATGAGGAAAAAAACTTTAATGACTCCTAAGAACAAGTTTTATTATTTCTTCTTTTTCCTTTGTAAAAAGTCTTATCAGTTCTGTTCAGTTGCTCAGTCGTGTCCGACTCTTTGAGACCCCATGAATCGCAGCACGCCAGGCCTCCCTGTCCATCACCAACTCCCGGAGTACACCCTGACTCATGTCCATTGAGTCAGTGATGCCATCCAGCCATCTCATCCTCTGTCGTCCCCTTCTCCCCCTGCCCCCAATCCCTCCCAGCATCAGAGTCTTTTCCAGTGAGTCAGCTCTTCTCATGAGGTGGCCAAAGTACTGGAGTTTCAGCTTTAGCATCATTCCTTCCAAAGAACCCTGAGGGCTGATCTTCAGAATGGACTGGTTGGATCTCCTTGCAGTCCAAGGGACTCTCAGGAGTCTTCTCCAACACCACAGTTCAAAAGCATCAATTTTTCACTCTTAGTCATTATTTTGATTACTGAACTCTAGACATTGAGAAGATTTCTACAAACTGCTAAGCAAAAACTATCACTAAACCACAGAAAATGCACAACACAAAAAATATTTCAACTGTGTTTGGTACCTTCCAAGGGATTAGATTACACACCACATCTTGGGGCTAAATAACGTCAGTAGCATAGACCTTTAACATATTCTCAAATATTTTGACATGTAGTTATTTCATCATTTGCCTTCAAGGTAGAAGCAGAGTGGCTTAGGAGGAGCCTGGGCTCATTTAATTACAGGAGTCATGTGCCACTTTGAAAGTCAGCAAAGTAACGTGATGATTCCCACTCAGCAGGAGAACAGAGGTCACCAGATGTTTTCATAATTTTAGCTAAAAATAAAGTCCCTGCCATTAGTATCAGAGTTTACACTTTTCAATCCTGTAGCAAACACTGGGCTAAAATATGTGGGCACATTCACCAAACTGAGCAGGCTCCCAGAGTGGCCCTGTTTGAAGAAGACTTCTTCAAGGCATTCATAACAGAGGCCATTTTCAGACTACCTGTGACTCACAGTATTAGACCAGTATTCAGCTTCTGGAAAATTCTGATAACTCGAGGGCAGAGGCAGTGTCCTCCATGTGCTCATTAAACAAATCTACACACAGTAACCTCTCTGACTGCCCTTTTGGCACACAGCTGCACTATTTTCCCTTGCCTCTCCTTCCAGCGCTGCAACAAATGCCACGGTGCCGCAGGGTCCAGAAAGCCAAAAATGAACTCTCTCACCAAGGACAATTAATTTTAAAAAAGGAGATCCAGTGGCTTGCCTCAGTCAAGATATTTTACTCTACTGGTCCCAACACTTCATGGCAAATAGATGGGGAAACAGTGGAAACAGTGACAGACTTTGGCTTCTTGGGCTCCAAAATCACTGCAGATGGTGACTGCAGTTATAAATTAAAAGACGGTTGCTCCTTGGAAGAAAAGTTATGACCAATCTAGACAGCATTTTAAAAAGCAGACACATGACTTTGCCAACAAAGGTCCGTCTAGTCAAGGGCATAGTTTTACCAGTGGTCATGTAGGGATGTGAGAGTTGGACTATAAAGAAAGCTGAGTGCCGAAGAATTGATGCTTTTGAACTGTGGTGTTGGAGAAGACTCTTGAGAGTCCCTTTGACTTCAAGGTGGTCCAACTAGTCCATCCTAAAGGAAATCAGTCCTGAATATTCATTGGAAGGACTGATGTTGAAGCTGAAACTCCAATACTTTGGCCACCTGATGCAAAGAGCTGACTCATTTGAAAAGACCTTGATGCTGGGAAAGATTGAAGGTGGGAGGAGAAGGGGACAACAGAGAATGAGATGGTTGGATGGCATTATCGACTCAATGGACATGGGTTTGAGTAAACTCTGGGAGTTGGTGATGCACAGGGAGGCCTGGTGTCTGCAGTCCATGGGGTTGCAAAGAGTCGGACACGACTGAAAGACTGAACTGAACTGAATTGAATGGTAAAGGGTAAAATTACATGGATATCTCCCTGTACTTCTTTGCCTTTTGGTTCTAGTCTTTCCTCGGCTATTTGCAAGGCCTCCCAGACAATCATTTTGCCTTCTTGCATTTTTCTTTGGGATGGTTTTGGTCATGACCTCTTGTATGATGTTACAAACCTTCATCTGTAGTTCTTCAAGCATCCTGTCTACCAAATCTAATCCCTTGAATCTATTTGTCACTTTCACTGTATAATTATAAAGCATTTGATTTGGGTCATACTTGAATGGTCTAGTGGTTTTCCCAACATTCTTCAATTTAAGCCTGAATTTTGCAATAAGGAGCTGGTGATCTGAGCTACAGTCAGCTCAAGGTCTTGTTTTTGCTGACTGTATAGAGCTTCTCCATCCTCAGTTGCAAAGAATATAATGAATCTGATTTTGGTACTGACCATCTGGTGATGTTCATGTGTAGTCATCTCTTGTGTTGTTGGAAGACACTGTTTGCTATGACCAGTGCATTATCTTGGCAAAACTCTGTTAGCCTTTGCCCTGCTTCACTTCCAGGACCAAACTTGCCTGTTACTCCAGGTGTCTCTTGATTTCCTACTTTTGTTTCCCAGTCCCCTATGATGAAAGGAACATCTTTGGTTTTAGTTTTAGAAGGTCTTGTAGGTCTTCATGAAATCATTCAACTTCAGCTTCTTCAGCATTAGAGGTTGGAGCACAGACTTGGATAACTGTGATGTTGAATGGCTTGCCTTGGAAGTGAACTGAGATCATTCTGTCGCTTTTGAGACTGTACCCAAGTACTGCAGTTTGGACTCTTGCTTCTCCATTTCTTCTAAGGGATTCTTCCCCACAATAGTAAATGTTATGATCATCTGAATTAAATTCTCCCATTCCCATCCATTTTAGTTCACTGATTTTTTAAATGTTTCTTGCCATCTCCTGTTTGACCAATTTATGTTGATTCATGGACCAAACATTCCAGGTTCCTATGCCATATTGTTCTGAATAGAATCGGACTTTACTTTCACCACCAGGCATATCCACAGCTGGGCATTGTTTCCACTTTGGCCCAGCCTCTTCATTCTTTCTGGAATTATTTCTCCACTCTTCCCCAATAACATATTGTATACCTACCAACCTGAGGGGGTTTATTTTCCAGTGTCATATCTTTTTGCCCTTTCATACTGTTCATAGGGTTCTCAACACAAGGATACTGAAATGGTTTACAATTCCCTTTTCCAGTGGACAACATTTTGTCAGAATTTTCCAACATGACCCGCCCATCTTGGGTGACCCTGCATAGCAGAGTTCATAGATTTGTTGTGAGGTTTTGCCCCACAAGGTTGTCACACAGCAGTTAAACAGAGAAAAATAATCACCTCCCAATAAACTCTACACTCATGCCACCAACAAACTCTACACTCACATACAAATACACACATACAGATACTCATATGCACAGTCTTAACTCCTGCCACTCCACTATTCTTGAGTTATCTTTTCCATGACCCCACTCGTTTCATCACATCCGCTCTTCCTATAAAAGATGAAAAGTTCTCTGATGAATGAACTCAGAAAAAGGAGAGCATAACAATGCTTAAAGCTATTCATGTTTGCATTTTAAAGAGTGTTCAAAAATATTGAAATATTGATTTTTTTCTACAGATGTTAGTAAAAATCTATGAATTACTATCTCAGGCATTGATTGCTTCTTCAAAATAATTTTACTGAATGCCCATTTTGTTCAAATATTGAAAGATAGTGAGGATACAACAGTGTGCTTAGAGGGCACATTCAGTGCCTCTGCGGTTTATAGTCTAAAACACGATATGGAAATTCAGCACAAAACTGTTTACTGCAAATGAAACAAGAGTTATGGAGAGAATGCTGATGGTGCCATGAGACCGAATCAGGTAAAATCTGGAAGTCTCCCCCAAATGTGAAGACTGAAAAGAAATCTGAAGAAACACTAGGAGGTAAGTGGATTAAAATGCGTGTAGTTCAAGAATTTAAAGAAAGCCTTCTATTGAGTTTAGAGTGAGGAAGAGTTTTGTATGTGATGAGATCAGAGATTCAAGTACGCAGAACACCCATAGGCATGGTGATGATATACACTCCTCATGCAAACCAAGGCATTTTTCAGAGTGAAATGGGTTTCTGCTATTAACATTAGGCATACACGACATACCAGTTGCTGAGTGACTGGAGGCCTGCAGTCATTCTGTTCATAGGCTACCCTAAAGTATTAGGCTTTATCAGAAAGGCAGTGAAGAGACCCTGAATTTTTAAGCAGAAAGGAAACAGATCTGAATATGTATGGTACTTTGTCCCCACTGTTGAAAATGTTTGAAAGAGGGAATACTGCAGTCACCATACAAGATACCGGAGCAAACTCGAGGATGGGATTATTAAAGGGATGGTGGCATGAGAGGGAAAAAAAGTAACAGTAACTGTTAGGCTCCTGTCTTACAACTGGATAGATGGTAAGAACTTTACTAAATAGGATATAGACAATAAGCAGCTTCCCTGGGGGCTCAGAGGTTAAAGCATTGACCTGCAATGCAGGAGACCTGGGTTCAATCCCTGGGTTGGGAAGATCCCATGGAGAAGGAAATGGCAACCCACTCCAGTGTTCTTGCCTGGAGAATCCCATGGGCGGAGAAGCCTGGTGGGCTACAGTCCACGGGGTCGCAAACAGTCAGACACGACTGAGCAACTTCACTTTATACATGAGTGGGAAAAGGGTGCCTAGTTCTACTTATGGTCCTATAGCATTTAGAATATATTTGAAGGAAGACATCATGCAAAGTGAGTTAAAAATAAAAGTGTTTTACTGGTGAGCAAGGCGAGCTGGAGATGTAAAGCTTTGAGTCATTTGCATATCAATGTAATGAAGGCAGGCCCGTGGATACTGCCTAGAGGGCGTTTAAACTGGGGAGGAGAAAGAAGCAAAGAGGTAACTTGAAGGTATTTCAGCTTGTGGATGTAGTTACAGGAGAAAGTAACTGCAAAGAAGGCAGAAAAAGAACCGCCTGTGTGGCACAGGAAAACGAGGAGAGGCTGACACAAAGAAGGCAGAGGTAAGAAAGCAGCTGAGAGAGGCACCGGCACTGAGGACCAGCGACGCTGATGAAGTAAAGAGACAGCCGCAAAAGATGCCTGACTGATGACAGTGGAGTTCAAGAGAAAGGACCTCAGCGGGCCACGCCAGTGCGAACCCCACCCCGTTCATCTGCTAGCTCTGTACCCTAGAGGAAGCCACCTAAACTCTCCCTGCCTCAGTTTCCTCATTTGCAATACAGAGTTGTTTTGAACAGCTATTTTATCAAAGCGTCCTCTGTGGGCACAAGATTCTGGAGACCCTTTTGGGAGATTCATGAGACCAAAACTACTTTCATAATAATGCTCAGACATTATTTGCCTTTTGAATGATCGGACCTGCAAAGCCAAGAAAGCAGCACTAGAATATGTTATTGCCATTGTATTCTTCTCCACAGCCGATTTTCAGGCAAAAGAAAAAAAAAGGTCAATTTTGTAAAAGAATGTTATGGACGAATCAGTAAAAATATTCATTTTAATATATTTTGATCTTCCATATTATATAATGAAATGTGTAAATACTGCCAACACCTGTGTATCTCAGTGAACCAAATGTCTAATGTCTAATGTTCCAAAATTCCACATAGGTAAAAATATCCATTTGATGTTTAAAACACTCCAGTGTTCAAATGCAACAGACTATGAAACATGTATTGACATGATTTTGAATTCAACATTGAGATAACAAACAGTTCTCTATTCTCAACTAGATATCTAAATGAGGCTGGAATTTCTTTATATGTTTCTGGCCAAATATCATATCACAACAGATTGAATACAAAAGAAGATATGAGAATCTAGCTGTCTTTTGTTAATCAGTTATTTTTTAAAAATTGAAAAATATCAGAGTGCCACTTTTTTCATTACGTTGCATTTGTGTTGGAAAATACTTTTATTTTCATAAAAATTTGTTACATTCCTTACAATGGCTTTATCATTATTGTTATCAAACTAACTACTAAATAAATATTGCAAGTAGTCACAATTTTATTTTAGAATATGAAAAATATCAACATAATAACCCTATATAAACACATGTTCTTTGATATCTTTGATAATTTTAAGAGTGAAGTAAGCCAGAAAGAAACACACCAATACAGTATACTGACACATATATATGGAATTTAGAAGACAGTAATGATGACCCTGTATGTGAGACAACCAAGAGACACAGAGGTATAGAGTGGACTTTTGGACTCTGAGGGAGAGGGAAAGGGTGGGATGGTTTGGGAGAATGGCAATGAAACATGTATACTTTCATGTAAGAAACGAAGCACCAATCTATGTTCAATGTAGGATGCAGGATGCATGGGGCTGATGCACAGGATGATTCAAGTAGAGGATGTGGGGTGGGAGGTGGGAGGGGGCTTCGGCATTGGGAGATTGTGTTCACCTATGGCTGATTCGTGTCAATGTATGGCAAAACAAATACAGTATTGTAATTTAAAATAAATAAATAAATAAATTTATTTTAAAAAAGAGTACAAATTGATTTTAAGAATCATGGGTTTTTAGGATAAAATAAGGTAATTCTTAAGAAGTATTAGGCAATTCTTATAAACCACTTAGAACACTGTCTCAAAATGCTTTATGAATTGATAGAGATAGATGACAGAAAAATAGATTAGACAGATAAAAGAGAGATGGATAGGCAGGTAGAGAGACAGATACACAATAATTGATTAAATTAACTGAAGTGGTTTGGGTAAATGTTGAGGATGGAAACCAGACTGAAATATATTGGAGGGAGGGATATATTTTGGAAACACAAACATCACCCATAGGCAAATTTATTTTCTGCCTCCTCTAGAATGTGATCCTGTATGAAAATACTAAAGTGTTACCCCCACTTACTACTCTATAGATGTGACCTGACATCTTTTATAAGGAGAAACAGGGGGGGAAAAATCAATGAAAGGGAAACTAAGGGCTTGATAGAACAGTGTGATAGAGACAGAAACTTCAGTGAGAATTCCATCCGACAAGTTAGTGCTTCAGAGAAGGAAAAACACCTGAAAACAACCTAGACACTGAATCTGAAAGACTCCTAATTTGATTCTTTCTGTGAGAGCAGCCTTCTTCTTTCTTCTCTTTATCCTAAAAGAGTCCTTGATTATGCTTGCTGTTTATAGTTAAAAAGAAAGTCACATAGACAAAAAGCCTCTTTATCTTTCTACAAGTCAAAGGTTGATCTGAAAATACATCAGAATATTTTAAAGAAATATGAAAACCTGTGAAAGGAAGATGGCTCATGGTACATGATAAATGCATGTATGAAGGCAGTAGTAGGTCATGTATTAATTATATATTTGGCAGCCTGGAACTTAGGCACCCCCATGTCTTCAAGGAATAGGTGTGAGGAAAAGGAATAGGAAAGTAAGCCTTAATTTTTTTTTTTTTTTGCTGGAAAGGAAAAAATTATGTATCCAGTATCAGATATGGACACTCTCCCCAGAACATACATGGACCCAGCCAATCTTCCAACATACAATCAAGGGACTATACACGTTGCCTAGAGATTATCCATGAGCTTTGCAAAAAGAGAATGGATCCCAAGTGAGGAAATGTAAGACTCAAGGAACATAATTTAGGGGTAAAAATGACTCTTCCTAGTATCATTCTCCAAGTTGCTCTAGATTTTTAACACACTAAGATCAGTCTTCTGAGTGCCAGACATATTGATGAAGCTTAATAAAGGAATAAAACTGCATTCACAGAAACAGGTACTCACTGGACCCAGCTTTCTTACTTAATTTAAGTGGAAATTAAAATCTAGAGATGCTAGAAGTTTTGCTCAGCGTTACAAAATCAGAGAACCAGCTGACCCTTTTCACATTCTAATCCTTTCCCCCAGCTCTCTCGAAAACAAATAGTGACATCTGCTCAGCGTCATGGAAGATTAGTGTCCATACACTGCTGGATTCCAAACCTAGGAATGTACATTATCAAACTGAAGACTATGCAGTAAGGTAAGGGAGATGTCTTATCTCAAGAAACTAATAACAGACTTTAGAATAAAATTTGATGAGACACAAACAGTATCCGTTGCATCCACAGAGTGTAGAAAGCATTTTGGGAGTGCATCATATTTGGTAAAGACGCATATGGGTTGAATCAGTTATTCTTAACTGCAATCATATGACTACAAAATGCCCTTGTATCTGTCAAAGTCACAGGAGGAAAGATACTGTAACAAAAGGAGTAAGGGAGGAACACTTACCTAAGGGTCTATTTACAAACTGTGGATAGTGTTAAAGTACACCAAGAAGAGACGACGTGATGCATAATACCAGTGCTGGCCCACGTGGAAAGTCATGCATGCTTTAGGACTGAGAGAGCAGCCGCTGTAAAGGAATGCTAGAGTGCGCTGTGGGATTCAGTGTCCCTGCCTCATTCACCTTCTCCCTCAATGTCCTGCCAGTGACATCCTTGGCCAGATCGGAAGCCAGAGGTCAAGGGTACACACTCCTACAGTCTAAAATGACAACTTCTCAGGCCGCAGAACAAGGAGGAGACTGGTGGGTCTGGAAGGATAAATAGAGAATTCCTGGAGAATCCTTAGGACATATGATTTGTTTTCTCATAGTTCAGTTCAGTCACTCAGTCATGTCCGACTCTTTGCAATCCCAGAAACTGCAGCACGCCAGGCCTCCCTGTCCATCACCAACTCCCGGAGTTCAGTTCACCCCAACCCATGTCCATTGAGTCAGTGATGCCATCCAAGCATCTTATCTTCTGTCATCCCCTTCTCTTCCTGCCTTCAATCTGTCCCAGTATCAAGGTCTTTTCTTTTTTTTATTATTTTCTTTAATATAAATTTATTTATCTTAATTGGAGGCTAATTACTTTACAATATTGTATTGGTTTTGCCATACACCAGCATGAATCCGCCACAAGTGTACATGTGTTCCCCATCCTGAACACCCTTCCCACCTCCCTCCCCATCCCACCCCTCTGGGTCTTTTCAAATGAGTCAACTCTTCACATCAGTTGGCCAAAGTATTGGAATTTCAGCTTCAACATCAGTCCTTCCAATGAACACCCAGGATTGGCCTCCTTTAGGATGGACTGGTTGGATTCTTCTTGCAGTCCAAGGGACTCTCAAGAGTCTTCTCTAACACCACAGTTCAAAAGCATCAATTCTTCAGTGTTCAACCTTCTTCACAGTCCAACTCTCACAGCCATACATGACCACAGGAAAAACCATAACCTTGACTAGATGGACCTTAGTCGGCAAAGTAATGTCTCTGCTTTTGAATATGCTATCTAAGTTGGTCATAACTTTCCTTCCAAGGAGTAAGCATCTTTTAATTTCATGGCTGCAGTCACCATCTGCAGTGATTTTGGAGCCCAGAAAAATAAAGTCAGCCACTGTTTCCCCATCTATTTGCCATGAAGTGATGGGATCGTATGCCATGATCTTAGTTTTCTGAATGTTCTCATAAGAAGCAGGAAAGTGAGAGCCACTCCTTAAGCCATCAACAAGTTCTGTGCACAAGACCTCATATTTCTAGATCTCAAATCTCTAAGGGGAGACACTGAAGAGAGGGAGTGATTGACTTCCATACTCAATATATACACTAAGGCACGCAGTCCTGTAAATCACCTTAACTATTGGGCTATCGAAAAAAATACAAGGGTCTCATGCTTGGTTTCAGAATCTTACTTCACCAGGCAATTCTAGGAGATTATATATATATGTGTGTGTGTGCGTGTGTGTGTGTGTGTGTGTGTGTATGCATACCTATGGCTGATTCATGTTTGATTTTACAGAAAACACTGAAATTCTGTAAAGCAATCATCCTTCAATTAAGAAAAATGCTTCTTCAGGAGCTGTTGCCTAAAGAAATAATGTCCAGCAACGTAGTGCCTAAGAGGCACAATAGGTGGTAAGACTGATGAATAAAGCAATCCATTAATCAGGGAGAGGAAGAACCAACCCCCAGTATTATTGCTTACTACTTCTCAAAAGTGGTCACACAATTATCGGCTGGTAGTCCCTTGGAATAGCTTTCTCTTAAGGATATTGGGAGTTCAAGACTAACATGGCGAAGCCTTTGGAAGCAGTTGACACAACTCTAATACTTGGCTCTGACACTGAGGGAAACGTTTGTGTGACAAAGTACCCAAAGCTTAGGGCAGCCAGTGATGCCTGGAATAAAAGGTGTAACCCAGGAGTCACCTGATTCTGTGCCGGAACTAAGAAAGGCTTGAAGCCCACAGGGCACGCTGCATGTTTCTATCCCTCCCACCAACCCTTCGCCCATTCTTGGGGTACATAATAATTTGTAATAAGAATGTAACCTTTACTGTTTGAATGCCTCCAGCAAGAGGACAAATGCTGCCCAAATGTTTCTTTGAACAAAGAGGAAAAATAGTAACCTCTCAGTGATTTGGAAACCCAAAGGGATACCAAAGACAATCTTCAGACTGCCAGGAGTTAGAGGAGCATGAGAGAGGTTTCTATTTCACTTCACTTTGTAGTCTTGACCTTAGTCAAAATAAATTTTGATATTCAAACTGAAGCACAATCCCTCCTTGCTATTCTTACTTTAAACTTGAATAACCTCAGTAAATGGTGCAGACAGGTGCTTAATGAAGCCTATATTTATAAAACAATATTTTTCTTCACAGGACTATGGACTCTAATACATCTCTCCTAATCGGAATCAAGTTTCCTGATCAGAGTGCCTCTGGCCTTCCCTAAGCCATATGTTCAGAGTGTATGGAATCACGCCACTGGGCCAGCTGGGTTCTCATTATGTAAAGTGTGGGGTAGTTTGGCGAGCATGGCTGACATGGAGCATTCCATTCTGACAGAAGTATGCCAACAGATGTGCATGTGTAAGCCTGTGAGGTGACGGTGAAGCCTGGGGAAGTGCAGTGGGGCTCTTCAAACAGGAGACCTTCCAGAACACAGATTTATCAGTGTAAATTCAGGCACTTCCAAAACATGTAGTAGGGGAGGTTGCTTTTAACTGAATTGCCATCAGTGGAAAGCACTGGTAATCTTGGAGATTTATACAAGTGTGTACATAGCACTCAGAGTACTAGCTATGTTTGTGCTGTGCTTAGTTGTTCGGTCGTGTCTGACTCTTCAATCCCATAGACAGCAGCCCTCCAGGCTCCTCTGTCCATGGCGATTCTCCAGGCAAGAACACTGGAGTGGGTTGCCATGCCCTCCTCCAGGGAATCTTCCCCACTCAGGGATCAAACCCAGGTCTCCTGCATTGCAGATTCTTTAGCGTCTGAGCAACCAGGGAAGCCCACGAGCTCTGTTTACAATACAGCAAAAACTAAGGGAAAGTATTCTCATATTACTTCAAGACAGCAGCAATGTTTTTAAAACTCTGTGACTCAAATTTTAAAAGATTTTTAAGTAGATCTCATTAATGTTTAAAATTATTTCAGTTCCCTTCAAAATTATTATACAGCCTTTCCCCACCGCCCTCAGGTTGCGATATGTGACTCCTGTCTCCTTCCTTGCTTTGTTGAACTCGCATGAACATGGTGATTCATTTAGGCCCATGAAGTGTGCTTCCAAAACAAAAATTTTAGGAACCAGCATGTGAGTTGCCAGGTCTCTTCCCTCTCTCTGAAACAATCGGTGGTGATGTTGTAGCTAGTCATCCATCAGCCTGTGTCCTAGAGTAAATAGGTTAGAGCAGAACTTCAGCTGACCAGGGAAGGCTGTTTTACATAAGACAGAAATATTTTGTTGTAAACCACTTACATTTTCAGGTTGTTACCCTGGCATAATCTAACCTACCCTGTCTGATAGAAGAATGCATTGAAAAAGTCACATGAATAAGCCCAACTTTTTAATCTTTTTCCCCTGTTGATGAGATTTTAAATAGCGTGTGTTCTTTATGGTGCTTCCAAACCAGAGGACAGATGCAATCACAAAGTCTAAAAGAAATTATACCTTCACTCTAAAGACGTTTAAAATAATTCACCCAGGGAAAATTACGTTAAATTGGCTATGATTTTTGTTGTTTATGCTTCTTATACTTGCAAGCAATTTCTTATGAAGTAGCTACAAAATGTTTACAAAATATCTAAGTATAAGAATAAGATGTCAGTCATCCTTAGTGTCACAAAGCATCAGAAGTCTAAAGATGACATAAAAGTCAAATAAATGCTAAGGAGCCAACAGATTTAAATTCAGCTTTGAATTTTGGCCAGTGATTAGACTCTTTTTGAGAAGAATCCAGCTATCCAAAGTTGGGGATTATTTAGTCTACCGTAGTGGAACTAAAACATCGAAAGCAAATTCAGATAAGAAAAAAAAGCAAGTTTCTAATCAATAGAAATCCATTCAGAACTCAAGGTTTAATCACATTAATATGATTATAGTAGTTCTCACTTATCTTCAGGGGATATGATCCAAGATACCCACTGGGTGCCTGAAACCTCTGAGAATACCAAACCCTATATATATAGCACATTTTTTTTCCAACACATACATATCAATGATAAACTTTAATTTATAAATTAGGCAAAATAAGTGAAAACAAGAGCTACTAATAAAATAGAACAGTTAAAAAAATACTGTAATGACAGTTATGTGACTGTGTTTTTTTTTCCTCTGTCTCAAAATATCTTATGCTACACTCACGTTTCTTGTGATACTATGAGATGACAAACGCCTACGCGATAAGACGAAGGGAGGTGAATGGCGTAGGCAGTGTGATGTAGCGCTGGGCTGCCGCTAGTCTCCTTCCGACTACACAGCTATTTCAGGTAATCCTGAATCATCCGGCTGTAATGATGGCAGCGGCTGGATAGCAGGAGCAGATGTTGATGGCTGGGGATTCTGGGCAGGAAGCAGTGTGACAGCATTGAGTTCATCACACTATTTGGAATAGCATGTGATTTAAAATTCATGAATAGTTTATTTCTGGAATGCCCCCTTTAATATTTTCATACTGTGGTTGACTGCAGGTAACTGAGATGGCAAAAATGAAACCTTAAGAGATGTGGAGACAACTGCACATAAAGTAAAAAATAAAGTATCAAGAGCATACATAATTAAGTCAGACGTAAAGGGTCTAACCACCATCCTGACCTCTTACAAACTACATGATCTGAAACAACTTATTTTACCTATCTTCTCTTCAGTGAAATGGGACTAAGGCTACCCATAGGCTTGGTGTAAATATGAAATCGTGTGAAATGCAGCTATGAAAAATGAGTACAGTATTACACACTCTCACTTTATATAGATTCATATTTTGTCTCTGTACCTACCAGTTACATTTTCATTAATAAGAAAAAGGATATACTATGCTGGGGGACAAGAAAGGCCGTGAGAAAAACAACAACAACAAAAAATGGAGCAGCACTGGAGAATGAAGAGTGGAGTGTGGTTCTTGTTGCAAATTTAAATAGGATGGTCAGGGAGGCCTGATGGGCAGGGAGGCCTGATGGGCAGGGAGGCCTGATGGGCAGGGGCTTCCCTGGTGGCTCAGAGGGTAAAGTGTCTGCCTGCAATGTGAGAGACCTGAGTTCGATCCCTGGGTTGGGAAGATCCCCTGGAGAAGGAAATGGCAACCCACTCCAGCTCTCTTGACTTGGAAATTCCATGGATGGAGGCACTTGGTCGGCTGCAGTCCATGGGGTTGCAAAGAGTCAGACACGACTGAGAGAATTCATGCAGGGAGGCCTCACTGAGAAAACCTTGGAGCAAAAATTTTAAAAGATATGAGGAAACACAGCAATAAAATGATCTTCTAGAACAAGGACTCAATAGGGTGCATTATTTAGCATTTGTAGGGGGCTAAATATTGATTCATGGATGGAATGAAGAACATGGGGCTCATCTAGTCTCAAAATTTTTCTTTCACAGGGGTAAGCTGCAAAAACGCTGAGCAGCCTGGAGAGAGGAAATGATATGCTCAGTTACTCTTTAATATATAATTTCCTTTCTGCAGGGAGACCGCAGAATGTAGTAAACGGGCCCAGAGAAGTACACTCTGGTGCATAATGCCCTTTTAGGAAGATGCATGGTGTTAGTATTTTGAGGTAATATATGAAAAAGAAGCAACTGTGTAGGGAGATGCCTGCATCTCTAACATGATGAATCCCAGATCTCCCAGACAGTACCCCCGTGAGGGGAAAAGCAACAGCAAACGTGGATCTGAACTTCATGAGGCAGGTTTTCCTTATCCTCTGGCGGCAGTCACGTTAAATCACAGGGGTCCCAGGCTGAAATCTAAACTTTCTGTCCATCAGGAGCTGATGGAGACCAAAGGCGGCGAGTCACTAAGTGCCTCCTAAGGAAGGCTCCCGGAGCCTCAGCCCACTGACCACGCACACTTCTCTGTGGCTGCCACAGCCACCACTTCGCTCCATCTGCCCTGTCCCTTTCGCCACTTGAAAAAATAAACTGGCTGAAGGATTTGGTGACCCCTGGGTGAGACAGAAATTCACAGGCTGTATATTTGCGCTCTTTCATCTTAAATATCTGGCTCAACATAACCAGGGAGAAGTCAGTTAAGGTGGTACTTCAGAGGCTAAAAGGAACAGGCAGTGTAACACTCAAAATTGATTTGCCCCCTGGGGATCTAACTCTCCTGCAATGCTCATTAAAACCTAACTTAAATTTTTAAAAGGTTTAGAAAGCCCTTTAAAAAACACTTTCTAGGATGACCTCACTCCAACTGGCTGTCCTGCTTGGTTAAGCTTACTGTGCAAGGAGTAGAATTTTCTGCTGGGTTGCAAATGACTGTATAGACAAAGAGAATAGTTAAAATGCTTTTTACTTGTGATAAAACTGAATGAACTAGCACAGAGGTTCCAAGTCTCCCTAATTAAGCTCTGAAATGGCTTTTGCATTCTTTTTGGAAACCAGAGGGAATTCTGTTGAAATGAACAAATATTTCATATTGTTAAGTATTCATTAAAATGAGCAATAGAGAATGAGCACAGTATCCAATAACAAGAGGAAAACTGTAAAATGGAAAAGATAGATAAATAAATTAATAACAGGATTTTCATATCCTGATCAAATCATCACCTGTTGTTCTTATTTTCCTTATTATTCTTCTGGTAATTTACTCAGCTGTGCCTATAATTCTCAAGTATGTACAAAGTTAATACAGGAGTTAAAGTAGTTAACGTCAGGGTAACTGTTATTTTACTTACAGCCATTTGAATAAATGGAGAAGGAAATGGCAACTCACTCCAGTATTCTTGCCTGGAGAATTCTATGAACAGAGAAGCCTGGAGGGCTACAGTCCATGGGGTCACAAAGAGTTGGACACGACTGAATGACTAACACACACTTGAATAAAAGATACTACAGATTTCTTTCTTATTATAAAAAATTGCAAAGAATAAGAGACTTAGCACTTTCTAAAGATAAAAATGTAAATACCTATGTAACTGATTATGTATATTATATAAGGAATCATTTATTATTTTGCTATTTTTTTGCCAGATCCAAAAGTGTTGAATTCAGTATAGTAATTCAACTTAAATTTCAGGAATTATTAACATTTGCTGCTATTAACTCACAGTGTTTTTATTTTTTATTTTTTAATTAATTAATTTATTTATTTTAAATTACAATACTGTATTTGTTTTGCCATACATTGACACGAATCAGCCATAGGTGAACACAATCTCCCAACAGTGTTTTTAAAGATGCTTAAAGTAAATGAAAACAAAGCTTTGTCTAAAAGAAAGTGTTATAAACAATTTGCACTAAATAGATATTTATTTGTTATTGATCTAATTATAATCAAACATAAATTTATTCTTCAGTGTAAAACTTAGGTATAAGTAGCCTTTAAATACTGAAAAATTAAACCCTAAGACATTTCTAGTATCACATCAATTCAAGTATGCAGGTCAGGAAGCAACAGTTAGAACTGGACGTGGAACACAGACTTGTTCCAAACAGGAAAAGGAGTACATCAAGGCTGTATATTGTCACCTGCTTATTTAACTTATATGCAGAGTACATCATGAGAAACACTTGGGCTGGAGGGAAGCACAAGCTGGAGTCAAGACTGCCAGGAGAAATATCAATAACCTCAGACATGCAGATGACACCACCCTTATGGCAGAAAGTGAAGAAGAACTAAAGATAGCCTCTTGATGAAAATGAAAGAGGAGAGTGAAAAAATTGGCTTAAAGCTCAACATTCAGAAAACAAAGATCATGGAATCCAGTCCCATCACTTCATGGGAAATAGATGGGGAAACAGTAGAAACAGTGTCAGACTTTTTTTTGGGGGGCTCCAAAATCACTGCAGATGGTGATTGCAGCCATGAAATTAAAAGATGTTTACTCTTTGGAAGAAAAGTTATGACCAACATAGCTTATTAAAAAGCAGAGATATTCCTTTGTCAACAAAGGTCTGTCTAGAAAAGCTATGGTTTATCCGGTGGTCATGTATGGATGTGAGAGCTGGACTATAAAGAAAGCTGAGTACCAAAGAATTGATGCTTTTGAACTCTGGTGTTGAAGAAGATTCTTGAGAGTCCCTTGGACTGCAAGAAGATCCAACCAGTCCATCCTAAAGGAGATCAGTCCTGGATGTTCATTGGAAGGACTGATGTTGAAGCTGAAACTCCAATACTTTGGCCGCCTAATGCGAAGAGTTGACTCATTTGAAAAGACCCTGATGCTGGGAGATCGAGGGCAGGAGGAGACAGGGACGACAGAGGATGAGACGGTTGGATGGCATCACCGACTCAATGGACATGGGTTTGGGTGGACTCTAGGAGTTGGTGACGGACAGGGAGGCCTGGCGTGCTGCAATTCATGGGGTCGCAAAGAGTCCGACATGCCTAGCGAGTGAACTGAACTGATATACTGCATTTCCTCATCAAGTACAATACACACACACATTCACACACACACATTCAGACATACACTTTGCATGGGTGTGATCATTAAAAAAATAAACCATGTACAACGGTATTGCATAAGAAACAATTCAATTCAAATTTAACTTCCAGACAGATATCGAATTTCTCAACTGTTTATATTTTGTCTCAGCTTTGAGAATAATAGTGATAAGAGGCAAAGATTGTCTGTAATGATGCCCTCTTGATAAGGCAGCACCTGGAAGACTTTCTCACTCCTATTGGATAGCAAATAAATATGTCAATGGACTAAAATCCTGGCAAAATGGAAAGATGTGCTAAACTTTGCTGTCTCTGAAATAAGGAAGTTAAAGACAAGTTCATACAAAATAAAAATCATGTTTAATAAGCATTGTTTACTCTCAATGAAAATTGAGACATCCTATTTACATCTGATCATATGTTCCAGGACCAAAATCAACTAAAGTGTGTTAGTCGCTCAGTCACGTTCAACTCTTTTTTTTTTTTAATAAATTTATTTTTTTAAATTGGAGGTCGAACAGTCTTTTGGACTGAGATGACTCAGAGGGATGTCTGACTGTTTGCAGCTCCATGGACTGTACCTCTGTCCATGGAATTCTCAAGGCAAGAATAATGGGAGTGGGTTGCCATTGCCTTCTCCAGGGAAAATCACCCAACCACAAACTAAAGCAACCTCTTTGAGATGAAACATTCTCACTCGGTATGCACCGTACTCTTAGCGTTCTGTTTTTTCCATAATTTTCTATATTCTGTTTAACCAAGGTTGTTTCCAGGAGTCTTAGTAACACCTGGCAGCAGTCATTAACCAACCAATAATTTAAAAGTCAGGAGGCTGAAGGAAGCTTTTTCTTTTAAGGATACAATTATCAAGAAGAGGAATAAGCAGAAAGACTGAAACAAATTGTGAAAGCTGTATATACAACAAAAGACACAGCTTTGAAAATTTCTGTCATGACGCCTGTTGGAAGCAAAACTACATCCAGTTCCATTCTCTCAGAGTATACAGAAGATAAACACCTATGTTGGATGAAGCGGCTTTTCCAGCAGGAAGTGTTTGAACTGTGACTAAACTATATCCTTAGCAATTTTCTCTTGGTTATCTATTTTAAAGATGCACAACATATCACCTTTAGAAAGAAAAGACCTGTTTCAAGTCCTCATACAATTAAGCAAAAAGATCTGTATAAACTGGCTTCAAAACCATGATAATTGTTTCTCTAGCTCTTGTTCCTCTAGAGGTATGTAGGCTAAGGAGCAATTTAATTCCAACATTTTTTAACTTCTGGACAAATATAGAATACTTGAATGTGAGCAGTATTTGTCTAACCCATATATATGATGCTGAAATGTGTTCAATCAGAAGACAAATCCAGAAACCTGCAATAAAAAAGAGAATCTGACCGCCAGACAGCCCTATGATGATATAAACACCCTTTCAGTGCCGTCCTTTGTCCCATGGGTTAGGGCACTAGTTTCATGTGCGGGTTATGCTGCGGGGACTCTTTCTGGATGGGGACTGAGGACTCCCAGTGTCTGCTGGGTCAGTGAGCAGGGTGCCAGCACTATTGCCACACTCAGAGAAAACTAATGTATGGAAATCAGAGAAGTCGGTTTGTCTGAGTACTGGGTTAGCATGCCAATGGATAAAAAAAGAATGACCTTCAAAGAGAATGGGGAGGGTTTTAACAAGGACAGCAAGGCAACGGGAACAAGGAAATTAGTCACAATTATTTGCAATTCACGCAAAGCAAATATTAAAAGGAAATTATTTTTAGATAGAAATACAAAGAAAACTTCTCTAATCCAGTTTTAGCTTTCCTCTTGTTATAAGGAAGCACAAATACTGGTTCTCATCCTATCGTTTGTTAATGATCAGAGTCAATTATATCTGAAAAAAAATTACTGAAATACCTTTGAACCCTTTATTTTATTCGTTTTTTTCTTATAATATATCACTGATAGAGTTCTAAAGTTTCTAAATGAAGGTTAATGATACTCTATTGTTGATTACTTTTGCTTCCTGTTTTAGGAATGACTCACAAATAAGATGTAAAATAAACCATAAAAGAGAATTTTAAAGACGCAACACAACTATGTCCGTATATGTCAGAGAAATGTAAATACCACATAAGTAATTCGCTTTCTGTCATGTTTTACGTGGTATTCATCCACAGCACAGAAAACATGCAATGTGACATAGATAAATAAAACCATAAACAAAAGTCCTTATAGAGAATTAAAATGCATCGTGAAAATGTGGTATCAACATAAGGCATAACTGGGTGCTAATGTGCATTTTAAAACCAGAGCGGAACTGCTTTACCAGTTCCACGTGAAGGAGTGGCTGGCGGTCATGGAATGGCCTGCCTCATGCTGCATTTCAAAAGCGCCGCAGACAGTAACGGGAAATGGCACAAAAAGCGAGATTCGTCACTGCGTTGTGTTTTTATCCTCTACTTAAGAATCAAAGGGTGGCGAGGGGAAGAATGAGGGGTGGATAGTCTGAAATTTGACAAGAAAAAAAAGAAAACAAGGTCACTCTAAGTTACCATAGGAGGCCCGATTCCCAGGCTTGATTTTCTTCATGCTTGAAGAATAAATGCTCCATTATTAAATATCTGTACCTCTGTTAACATCTGTGAGTATTCTTTCTTTTAGTTCAGAAATATCATCACTGGTATAATCCCCTCTGAGGGCCAGGACAGTCGGCTTACTTGGAATTTTTCAATTAAGCATCTTAATTGGACCTACAAGGGCACTGGAATTTAGAATTGAAAGTGATGAACCATGTGGGAATAAAAATCTCAAAATAACATTTTACTTAATTATCATCCATATTTCATTCTGAAAGTTACATTCAGGATCCTACTGCACCAATCTGCATGGTTTACTCAAACATGCTTTAGAGGTTGCCTACAAGGCTCTTTATTCTTTAAAGAGTCAGCTCAGGGTTTTCCATCCCCCTGGAGATAACTGATGCCAATCCAATGTCCTTTAAAAAGGCACAAGAAACAATCCCCCTGTTTTTTACATGAGGTCATGGGTGAATCTAAATGCCATAAGCTGCTTTCCCCATTGATCAATTAAGGTGTTGTACTTGACCCACTGAAAAATATATATGCACAAAGTTAACTTTCCAACAGAATTTACATAATACATACATTGTTATATTTTAATTTCTCTCTCCTTTTAATATTCTGTATCAATGACATTGCTGAACAGTCTGCTTCAGAGCAAATACTGGTTGAAGTATTTGTCAGACTAATGCACATTAGTTGAGAGATTTCTGTCCATATGCTTAGGTATTTATGCATTATTGCACAAATGTATTTTTTACAACTTATTATCCTCTACTTTTTACCAAAATTAATAAAATATGAATGTTTAACATAGTTCTAATTCATATTTTCTAGTCTGATTAAAAAACCCATAATTTAAAGTTTTTTTAATTTCCATTATTTCTTATTTTATTCTTTACACTGATAGAAAAAGCAGCACAAATATAAAGTGGGTAATAAAGGTCCTTATCCTTCTCAAGTCCCTGGCTATGTGCAAAAATTAAACTGCCAAAAGCTGGTTGACAGAAGAAAACTGTCCAAATGTATTTACTGTAAGTTCTATGTGACGTGGGAACCTGCATAAAGATAGGAAGGCTTAAGAATGTATATGAGCATTTTTATGCTAGGTTTGAGGAAGAACAGACAGTTGTGGAGAAATATGATACATGATGGAGTATAAGGCAAGTGTACTCAACTTGAGGAAGCCTGTTAGGATTTTTCTCAGTATCTCTGTTTCTTTGACCAAGGGTGCTCCATTCCTCCAAGAATAAGGAAGAAATGTCTCCCATGAAGGCTTTCTAAGATGTTTCAGAGGACAAGGATGGGAGAAAGGTCCAAGTGACCTTCCTGCTATTGCTATTAATATTTTCATAAACTCCTTCAGCTTAAAATATTCAATATGCCAAGGCAGCACATTTTGAGGGTTGGTGGTGGTTTAGCTGCTAAGTTGTGTCCTACTCTTGTGACTACATGGACTGTAGGCTGCAAAGCTCCTCTGTCCATTGAATTCTCCAGGCAAGAATACTGGACTCGGTTGCCATTTCCTCTCCAAGGGACCTTCCCAACCCAAGAATTGACCCTGGGGTCTCCTGCATTGCAGGCAGATTCTTTACCAACTGAGTTATGAAGGAAGCCTCATATTTGGGGAGTATGTGTCCTGAACTCCATTACAGATCACAACTCAGATTATAACTGCATAAGATTCATTTCAATGTTGTTGTTCAGTGGCTCAGCTGAGTCTGACTCTTGGAGACTCCATGGACTGCAGCACGCCAGGCCTCTCTGTCCATCACCCACTCCCAGAGTTTACTCAAACTCATGTCCATTGAGTCAGTGATGCCATCCAACCATCTCATCCTCTGTTGTCCCCTTCTTCTCCTGCCCTCAATCTTTCCCAGCATCAGGGTCATTCCTAATGAGTCGGCTCTTCCCGTCAGGTGGCAAAAGTACTGAAGTATTATCTTTAAAACCAGTCCTTCCAATATGCACAATTGATTTCCTTTAGAAGTGACTACTTGGATCTCCTTGCAGTCGAAGGGACTGTCAAGAGTCTTCTCCAACACCACAGATCAAAAGCATCAAATCTTCAGTGCTCAGTCTTCTTTATGGTCCAACACTCACATCCATACATGACCACTGGAAAAACCATAGCCCTGACTAGACGGACCTTTGTTGTCAAAGTAATGTCTCTGCTTTTTAATATACTAAGTTTGCCATAACTTTACTTCCAAGGAGCAAGTGTCTTTAAATTTCATGGCTACAGTAACCATCTGCAGTGATTTTGGAGCCTAAGAAAATAAAGTCTGACACTGTTTCCATTTTTCCCCCATCTGTTTGGCATGAAGTGATGGGACTGAACACAATGATCTTAGTTTTTGATCTTGTGTTTTAAGCCAGCTTTATCATTCTCCTCTTTCATTTTCACCAGGAGTATCTTTATTCCTCTTCATTACTGCCTTAAGGGTGGTGCCATCTGCATATCTGAGGTTATTTATATTCCTCCCCACAATCTTGATTCCAGCTTATGCTTTATCCAGCCCCACATTTTGCATTCTGCATTCTGCATATAAGTTAAGCAGGGTGGCACAGCCTTGAGGTACTCCTTTCCAAATTTTGTGCCAGTCCATTTTTTTCATGACAGTTCTAACTGTTGCTTCTTGACTTGCATGTAGGTTTCACAGGAGGCAGGTAAGGTGGTCTGGTATTCCCATCTCTTTAAGAATTTTCCACACTGTGTTGTGATCCACACACTCAATAGCTTTAGAGCAGTCAATGAAGCAGAAGCTGATATTCTTCTGGAATTATCTTGTTTTTTTCTATGATCCAATGGATGTTGACAATTTGATCTCTTGTTCTTCTGCCTTTTATATATCCATCTTGAACATCTGGAAGTTCTTGGTTCATGTTCTGTTGAAGCCTAGATAGAGCTTCGAGAATTTTGAGCATCACTTTGCTAGCATGTGAAATGAGTATAATTGTGTGGTACTTTGAACATTCTCTGGCATTGCCCTTCTTTGGGAGTGGAATGGAAACTGATCTTTTCCAGTCCTGTGGCCACTGCTGAGTTTTCCGAATTTGCTTCAATATTCAGTGAAGCACTTTAACAGCACTGTCTTTTAGGACTTGAAATAGTTCAGCTGGAATTCCATCACCTCCACTAGCTTTGTTCATATAGATGCATCCTAAGACTCTATGATGTCTGGCTCTAGATGAGTGACCACACATCGTGGTTATCTGAGTCATTAGGAGCGTTTTTGCATAGTTCTTCTCTGAATATTCTTGCCATCTCTTCTTAATATCTTCTGCTTTGGTTAGGTCCATACCATTTCTGTCCTTTATTGAGCCCATTTTTGCATGAAATGTTCCCTTGGTATCTCTAATTTTCTTGAAGAGATCTCTAGTCTTTCAAATTCCATTGTTTTCCTCTGTTTTTGCACTGTTCACTTAAGGCTTTCTTATCTCTCCTTACTGTTCCTTGGAACTCTGCAATTAGACAGGTATTCTTTCCTTTTCTCCTTTGCCTTTCAGTTCTCTCTTTTCTCAGCTGTTTGTAAGGCCTCCTCAGACAACCATTTTGCCTTTTCAATTTCTCTTTCTTGGGGATGGTTTTGATCACTACCTCCTGTAGAATGTTACAAATCCATCCACAGTTCTTCAGGCACTCTGTCTATCAGATCTAATCCCTTGAATCTCTGTCTCACTTTCACTGTATAATCATAAGGGATTTGATTAGGTCACAGCTGAATAACCTAGTGGTTTTCCCTACTTTCTTTCATTTAAGTCTGAATTTTGCAATAAGGAGTTCATGATCTGAGCCACAGTCAGCTCCTGGTCTTTTTGTTGTTGACTGTGTGGAGTTTCTCCATCTTCAGCTGCAAAGAATATAATCAGTCTGATTCCAGTGTTGACCGTCTCGTGCCGTCGTGTGCAGTGTCATCTCTCGTGTCACTGGAAGAAAGTGTTTGCTGTGACCAATGTGTTCTTCTGGCAAAACTCTGTTAGTCTGTGCCTTGCTTCATTTTGCATTCCAAGGGCAAACTTGCCTGCTACTCCAGGTGTGTCTTGACTTCCAACCTTTGCATTTTAGTTCCCTGTGATGAAAAGGACGCCTTTTTTTGGTGTTAGTTCTAGAAGGTCTTGTAGGTCTTCATAGACCCATTTGACGTCAGCTTCTTCAGCAACAGTAGTTGGGGCCTGGACTTAGATTACTGTGATATTGAATGGTTTACCTTAGAGATGAACAGAGATCATACTCTGATTTTTGAGACTGCACCCAAGTACTGCATTTCATACTCTTTTGCTGTCTATGAGGGCTAATCCTTTTCTTCTAAGGGATTTTGCTCATGGTAGTAGATGTAATGTTCAATTGAACTAAACTCACCCATTTCAGTCTATTTTAGTTCACTGATTCCTAAAATGGTGATGTTTACTCTTGCCATCTGCTGTTTGACCACATCTAATTTGTCTTGATTCGTGGACCTAACATTCCATGTTCCAATGCAATATAGCTCTTTATAGCACTGGGCTTTAATCACCACCAGACACATCCACAGCTGGCCGTTGTTTCCTCTTTCCTCAGCCTCTTCATTCCTTCTGGAGCTATTTCTCCACTCTTCTCCAGTAGCATACTGGGCACCTACCTACCTTGGATGGTTTATCTTTCAGCGTCATATATTTTGCCGGCAGAATTTCATACAGGGTAGAATTCTAAAGTCAACTATAATTTTCAAATTACTTATTCACACAGGTATGAACTAAACTGGGGCTTCCCTGGTGGCTCAGATGGTAAGGAATCTGCCTGCATTGCAGGAGACCCATGTTCAATCCCTGAGTTGGAAAGATGCCCTGGAGAAGGTGGGGCAACCCACTCCAGTATTCTTGCCTGGAGAATCCCATGGACAGAGGAGCCTGGCGGGCTACATTCCATGGGGTCCCAAAGAGTCAGACACCACTGAGTGACTAACACACACACACACACACACACACACACACACACATATGAAATATACTGGCTACACAAGTTATTTTCTAATCAGGTTATTTTAGAGTGAAAATGGGTGCTAATGTGTACTCAGTTGCTCAGCCATGTCTGAATCTTTGTGACCCCATGGACTGTAGCCCACCAGGCTCCTCTGTTCATGGGATTTCTCAGGCAAGAATACTGGAGTGGGTTGCCATTTCCTTCTCCGGGGATTTTCCCGACCCAGAAATCAAACTCATGTCCCCTGCAGCTTCTGTACTGGCAGGTGGATTCTTTACCAGTGCATCACCTGGAAAGTCTGTTAGCAAACTTGTAAATCAAGAAGGAAATATCATCAATTTGGCATAAGCAAAGTGTTGTGAAGCAAAATATCTCATTCGTATGTACAGAAACATTTCAAATGGGATCAGCTTTTCAAGGAAATTGTGAATTGAAAAAAACTAAAAAGTGACAAAGTAATGCTTTTTCCAGATTTTAGGATTTATGGCAGAGACACAAATTTAGGACTCTGTGTAAAATGATATAAATGATACTATCTCTTAGGACTTGGTAAATAAGCTCATAATATATTCTCATTTTGAAACTATTTTAAGGTAAGAAAGAAATCTTTAATTGTTTCAACCTTTCATTTGTGCAGTTTTATGGGTAACTCTGAGGAATAACCACTATGGTGTGATCACTCACCTAGAGCCAGACATCCTGGAATGCTAAGTCAAGTGGACTTTAGGAATCATCACTATGAACAAAGCTAATGGAGGTGATGGAATTCCAGTTGAGCTATTTCAAATCCTAAAAGATGATTCTGCAGTCAATATAATAGCAAATTTTGATAACTCAGCAGTGGCCACAGGACTGGAAAAGATCAGTTTTCATTCTAATCACTAAGAAAGGCAATGCCAAAGAATGTTCAACTACCGCAGAACTGCTCTTTTTTTTCCCCATTTTTTCTTTTTTTAAATTTTATTTTTACTTTACAATACTGTATTGGTTTTGCCATATATAATCCCAGCTACTCGGGAGGCTGAGGCTGGAGGATCGCTTGAGCTCAATTCTGGGCTGCAGTGCGCTATGCTGATTGGGTGTCCGCACTAAGTTTGGCATCAATAAGGTGACCTCCCGGGAGCGGGGGACCACCAGGTTGCCTAAGGAGGGGTGAACCGGCCCAGGTCGAAACAGAGCAGGTCAGAACTGCTCTTATCTCACATGCTGGCAAAGCAATGTTCAAAATTCTCCAAGAAAGGCTTCAAGAGTAGGTGAAGAGTGAAATTCCAGATGTTCAAGCTGGATTTAGAAAAGGCAGAGGAACCAGAGATCAAACTGCCAACATCCGCTGGATCATCAAAAATGTAAGAAGTTCCAGAAAAGCATCTACTTTTGCTTCACTGACTACTCTATAGCTTTTGAATGTGTGATCACAACAAACTGTGGAAAATTCTGAAAGAGATGGGCATACCAGTGTATGCAGGTCAAGAAGCAACAGTTAGAAGTGGACATGGAACAACCAACTGGTTCCAAATCAGGAAAGAGGTATGTCAAGGCTGTATATTGTCACCCTGCTTATTTACCTTATATGCAGAGTGCATCATGAGAAACGCCAAGACGGATGAAGCACAAACTGGAATCAAGATTGCTGGGAGAAATATCAATAACCTCAGATATGCAGATGACACCACCTTATGGTAGAAAGCGAATAACTAAAGAGCCTATTGATGAAAGTGAAAGAGGAGAGTGAAAAAGCTGGCTTAAAACTCAACATTTAGAAAACTAAGGTCATGGCATCTGGTCCCATCAGTTCATGGCAAATAGAGACAGTGGAAAGAGTGGCAGACGTTACTTTGGGGGACTCTAAAATCACTGCAGATGGTGACCACAGCCATGAAATTAAAAGATCCTTGCTCCTTGAAAGAAAACTGATTACCAATCTAGAAAGCTTATTAAAAAGCAGAGACATTACTTTACCAGCAAAGGTCCCTATAGTCAAAACTATGGTTTTTCCAGTAGTCCTGTATGGAAGTGAGTGTTAAGCTGAGCACCGAAGAACTGATGCTTTTGAACTGTGGTGTTGAACTGTGGTGTTGGAGAAGACTCTTGAGAAGCCCTTGGACTGTAAGGAGTTCCAACCAGTCCATGATGTATGACAAAACCAATACAATATTGTAAAGTAATTAACCTCCAATTAAAATAAATTTATATTTTTTAAAAAATAAATGATATCAGTCCTGACTACTCATTGGAAGCACTGATGCTGAAGCTGAAGCTCCAATACTTTGGCCACGTGATGCAAAGAACCAACTCATTGGAAAAGACCCTGATGCTGGGAAAGATTGATGGCAGGAGGAGAAGGGGACAGAAAATGAGATGGATGGATGGCATCACTGACTCAGTGGACATGAGTTTGAGTAAGCTCCAGGAATTGGTGACGGACAGGGAAGCCTGGCGTGCTGCAGTCCACGGGTCACAAAGAGTCAGACACAACGGAGGCACAGAACTGAACTGAACTGAGCGATACATGAAATCATCATAAACACTTTGATTCCATAATTTTTTAATTGTTCATTCATAGACATTATGTACAGATAATGGAAAATGATTTGCAGGGAATCATAGCTGTCATAATGTAAATTAATTAATAATTATGTTTTACTTTAAACAATACTTTTCTATATGAGAAAGAATCAGAATTAGTAGAAGAGCATCAGTATGTCCAAAATAAGTAACAAAGTTCAGCTTAGTTCAAATCAGCAGGAGAATTTGGAGTTCCACACCTCTCAAACTGTCCCCTCTTGTTACAAACACTGATGACTCATGGTGGAAAAGTGAAACTAGAGCAAAACTAGGTTTAGAAGTACTCTGCTTCGCTATACTCGATTGCAGTCATGTAAATCGAGTAGATGAAGTAGTTCTCACAAGCATAATATACTGCAGATGCTACATATTTATGACTCTAGCCCTATAAATTCACAATTATTTCCTTCTGGCTATCCAAAGCCATGATATGACTTTTGACAATTTATATATTTTAGAGTTCTTACTTTGAACAGTTAATTTTAAGAGCACTTATTTCTAAAGGAAATACATCCAATAACCACTAGGTCATGCTTTTCTCAAAGCATATATTTATGCTTGCTTGAAGGAAATCAGTCATGCATTACCAAAAGAGTTAGCACTCCTGTTATACCTGATGCTATTCCCATTTGTGGCAGTTTCTAGCTTTTATGTTTATGCCACGTTTTTTTTTTTTAAGTCAGGGATTCCCTTTTTTGGGAAGTTTCTATGTAGTAACTAGTTTCATCTTCTTTTATCTATAGGAAAATACTCACAGTGCACATAGTACCTTTGGTTTGACTAAATCTAATCAATTTTAAAAGAAATACATGGTGTTTCTTTGCAACAAGTTCCATGTCCTAAGCACCAATGAAAATACAGGTAAGTATCAATATTTTCCAAGTCATAAAAACACAAGTGTGTCTTGTGAAAGATAAAGCATAGAGATAGTGCAGTATTCTACATTTTCTAAACATATTCTAGCCTGACTACCAAAGTGGGTACTTCAGGGTACATCCTGCCTATAATTTAATCAGTTTTGGTAAATGAGTACCACTTACAGTAAGTCTTTTCATATTCTGCTCTCTCTGTTCTGAAAGATTTCTGTAATCTTTTTATTTACTGTCAAGTCCTTTTGAAAATAAATTTTCCCACTATAGTCTCACTCTTAAAGACACAGTGATGCTTTGCAGGATTCTTTGTGAAAGAAAACATAAGCTAATTAAAATATACGAATTGGAAACTCATTACATAGAACCATAAGCATTTGAAATTTTTGGCTTATTTCTATGTAGTAACTAATTTCATATGTTGTTATAAATCACACAACTTTTTCAAGTTATTGAAGGAATTGTTATTAGGTTGGTTCAAACATAATTGTGGTTTGGGACTGAAAATTTAAAATCAGTATAACTAGGCTCAAACACATCTTTATTAACCAAAATAGGAACCATTACGGTCAAGAAAGTTTTGCCAATGAGAAATAAGTTTGTTTATTCCTGTAGTGTAAAAATCCATGCTTCAGGATTCAACCAACTCTTGGAAAATATTTTCTTCCTCCTGCTGGTTGTGGAAGTCTTTTTCTTGCAAAAAGTCGTCAAGATGCTTGATGACATGGGAGTCAGTTGGTGAGAGGTCAGGGGAATACTGAGGTTGGGACAAAGCCCGGCAGCCCAATGCACTCAACTTCTGAAGCATTGATTGTGCAGTACGTGGTTGGGTGTTGTCGTGGAGAAGAACTGAGCCCTTTCGGTTGACCAGTGCTGGCTGCAAGCCTCGCAATTTTCCGCACATCTCATCGACTTGCTGAGGACATGTCTCAGATGTCAAGGTTTTGCCAGGAGTCAGAACGCTGTAGTGAATTATACCGACAGCAGACCCCCAAACAGTGGCCATGACTTTTTCTCGGGGCAAGTTAGGCTTTGGGAAGTGCTTTGGAGCTTCTCTTTGGCCCAGTCACTGAGCTGGTCATCACCAGTTATTTATTTATTTATTTATTTTTAATTAATTAATTTATTTATTTAAAAAATTACAATACTGTATTTGTTTTGCCATACATTGACACGAATCAGCCATAGGTGAACACCATCTTAAAATCCACTTGTCCTCACATGTCACAATCCAATAGAAAAATGGTTTGTTGTTGTGTAGAATAAAAGGAGACACTTCAAAATGATGTGGTTTTTTTTTAAATTTTCAATCAGCTCATGAGGCACACAATTACTGAGCTTTCTCACCTTTCCAGTTTGCTTCAGAAATGCCCAGTGACTGTAGAATAATCAGCGTTGAGTTCTTCAGCAACTTCTCCTGTAGTTCTAAAAAGGTCAGCTTCGATGATGGCTCTCAGTTGGTCATTATCCACTTCCAATGGCTAGCCCCTGTGACCCTCATCTTCAAGGCTTTTCTCCTTTCCAAAATTCCTTGAACCACCTCTGCACTATACATTCATTAACAGTTCCTGGGCCAAATGCATTGTTGATGTTGTGAGTTGTCTCTGCTGCTTTATAACCCACTCTGAACTAAAGTGAGAAAATCCTTCAAGTTTGCTATTTGTCTAACACCATTTCCTAGTCTAAAATAAATATAAAATACATGCAAGTAATAAGCCATTAGCAAAAAAAAAACAACCATGAAGTGGTAAATGCGCATTAAAATGATGCATAACATGACCACATTTATTAAGAATGTATTCCAATATCAAATGGCAAAGTTCAACAATGCAAAGCTGCAATTACCTTTGCATCAAACTAATATTAGTTATTCTTCTAGTTTTAATTTCTTTAAAATTTCAATATATAAGAAGAGATCAAAAGTATAATAAACCTGTATATCTCTGCCACAAACTGTCAACTACTTTAAATCTAAGACCAGTCTGACATATTCTATACTCTGACATATTCTATACTCTTATTCGTGTGTCCCATCCAATAATATTTTGAAGAAAATCCTAGACATCATGTAATTTTAAAATAATTTTTCTTGTGTAAGAATCTAAATCAAATCCACACATTACTACTGGCTGAAAATTGTTTACATCTCTCTCTCTTTATTTTAAAGCATATTAATGCTGTTACTAGAGGCTTAACTTTGCAAAACCTCTGACTTAGAAAAAAATCACTTTGCTGAGGTATGACTGAATATAAAAAGTGGTACATATTTAATGTATACATCTTGAATTTGGAGATAAGTATATACCAGTGAAATCATCATTACAATTGATGTCACAAACATATCTCTCACCATCAAAAGTTTCCTCCTACCCTATTCACTTATATTTATTTACTTGTTTGTTATAAGAACACTTAACATAAGATATATTCTCTTAGCAGATTTTTAATATAGTTTTTAATAAACAAAACAGAACCACTAACTACAGACTCTATGTTGTACAGGATATCTCATTAATTTATTCATTTTGTATAACTGAAACTTGGTACCTTCTATTTTCTGTGTCCCCTGCTGCCTCCAGCCCCTAGCGACAGCTAATCTCATGTGGGCTGTTGATGAGCTCGCTTGTATGGGTTTGACTACTTAAGACTCCTCATGTAAGCAGTGGCATATTCTGTTTGTCCTCTGGTTGATTTCACTGAGGATAATGTTCTCCAGGTTCATCTATCTTTTTGCAAATGGCAGAATTTCTTGTCATATTTTTAAGGCCAAATAATATTTCATTGTATGTATATACTATATTATTATTTATCTGTTCACCAAAGTATAGACATTTAGACAGTTTCCACCTCTTGGCTATTGTGAACAATGCTGCAACGAACACAAGGTTGTATATTTTAATGCTCCTAAATCTATAAGCTTCCCCTCCTCTCACATGCACATTCTCCCTCTCTTCCTTGCAATTCATTTGTTAAAAAAAAAAAAACAAAAAACTAGATTTCTTGTGTTCATTCTGGCAGCATAAATACTGAAAACTGCATTTCTTCTACTTTCCAGTTTCCCACAGCCTGGATTTTGCTGACAGGATGCCTGTGTCTCCTTAATATTTTCTCTAGACTCTTTATTTCCTATAAATTGGAAACTGGATTGAGAGGATTAATCAAATACGTTTAATATTTTTGGCAAGAATACTCCATAAGTGCTATTGTGAAGGATTCCTTAATAGTATAAATATTTACATTTTGACAGCAGTAGAGTTGAGGTTAAAAGGATGGACTCTGGAGGCCGAATACATGGAAACTAACCCTGATTTTGTCTCAATGGTGGTGAAAGCTTGGGCAAATCAAATTAATCAGTGCCTCACTTCCTCCACCTGTGACATGGAAATAGCAAACATACCTGACAAGATTTCTGCGAAGATTAGGTAAATTAGTTCTGATTAAGCACTTCAAATAATTTTTTATATCAATACTCAGGAAGTATTAAATATAAAAATAACTATTATTACCAAATGCTGAACTTAATTAAAGAGAAACATGTAGATAATGTTTTTAAAACTTTAGTCCATGTAGCACCTAGACACCCTCTTCCAACAACACAAGAGACAACTCTACACATGGTCATCGCCAGATGGTCAATACCAAATTCAGATTGATTATTCTCTGCAGCCGAAGATGGAGAAGCTCTATACAGTCAGCAAAAACAAGACCAGGAAAGGACTGTGGCTCATATCATGAACTGATTATTGCCAAATTCAGACTGAAATTGAAGAAAGTGGAGAAAATCACTGGTCCATTCAGGTATGACCTAAATCAAATCCCTTAGGATTATACAGTGGAAGTGACAGATTCAAGGTATTGGACCTGGCAGAGAGAGTACTTGAAGAACTACAGATGGAGGTTTGTGACATTGTACAGGAAGTGGTGATCAAAACCATCCCCAAGAAAAAGAAATGGAAAAAGGCAAAATGGTTGCTGAAGAGGTCTTACAGACAGCTGAGAAAAGAAGAGAAGTGAAAGGCAATGGAGGAAAGTAAAGAATACCCGTCTGAATGCAGAGTTCCAAAGAATAGCAGGGGAGATAAGAAAGCATCCCTAAGTGAAAAATGCAAAGAAATAGAGGAAAACAACAGAATGGGAAAGACTAGAGAGCTCCTCAGGAAATTAGCGATACCAAGGGAACATATTATGTAAAGATGGACACAATAAAGGAGAGAAATGGTATGGACCTAACAGAAACAGAAGATATTAAAAAGAGGTGGCAAGAATACACAGAAGAACTATATTTAAAAAAGACCTTAATGACCCAGATAACCATGATGATGTGATCACTCATTTAGAGCCTGACATCTTAGAGTGGGAAGTCTAGTGGGCCTTAGCAAACAATGCTAGCAGAGGTGATAGAATTCCAGGTGAGCTATTTCAGATCTTGAAGATGATGCTGTTAAATGGCTGCACTCAATATGCCAGCAAATTTGGAAAACTCCACAGTGGCAACAGGGCCATAAAAGTCAGTTTTCATTCCAATCCCAAAGAAAGGCAATGCCAAAGAATGTTCAAACTACCACGAAATTGCACTCATTTCACATGCTAGCAAAGCAATGCTCACAATTCTCCAAGTTAGGGTTCAATAACACATGAACTGAGAACTTCCAGATGTTCAAGCTGGATTTAGAAAAGGCAGAGGAGCCAAAGATCAAATTGCCACCATCTCTTGTATCATAGAAACAGAAAAAGAATTCCAGAAAAATATCTATTTCTGCTTCATTGACTACATGAAAGCCTTTGACGGTGTGGATCACAACAAACTGTGGAAAATTCTTCAAGAGATGGGAATACCAGGCCACCTGACCACATGAGGCTTTTGAACTGCCTCCTGAAAAATGTGTATGCAGGTCTGGAAACAACACTTAGAACTCTCATGGAACAACAGACTGGTTCCAAATTGTGAAAGAAGTATGTCAAGGCTGTATATTGTCACTGTGCTTATTTAACTTATATGCAGAGTACATCATGAGAAACGCTGGGCTTGATGAAGCATAAGCTGGAATCACGACTGCTGGGAGAAATATCAATAACCTCAGATATGCAGATAACACCATCCTTATGGCAGAAAGTGAAGACAAACTAAGGAGATTCTTGATGAAAGTGAAAGAGGAGAGTGAAAAAGTTGGCTTAAAACTCCAGGTCAAAAACTAAGATCATGGCATCCAGTCCAATCACTTCATGACAAATAGATAGGGGGAAAAATGGAAACAATGACAAGACTTTATTTTCTTGGGCTCCAAAATCACTGCAGATGGTGACTGCAGCCATGAAATTAAAAGATGCTTACTCCTTGGCAGGAAAGTTATTACAAACATAGACAGCCTTAAGAAGCAGAGACACTACTTTGTGATAATGGTCCATATAGTCAAAGCTATGATTTTTCCAGTAGTCATGTATGGATGTGAGAGTTGAAATATAAAGCAAGCTGAGCACCAAAGAACTGAGACTTTTGAACTGTGGTGCAGTCCTGACTATTCATTGAAAGGACTGATGCTAAAGTTGAAGCTCCAAAACTTTGGTCACCTGATGTTAAGTGCCGATTCATTAGAGAAGATTCTGATGTTGTGAAAGACTGAAGGCAGGAGGAGAAGGGGACAGAAGAGGATGAGATGGTTGCATGGCATCACCAACTCAATGGACATGAGTTTGAGCAAGCTCCAGGAGATGATGAAGTACAGGGAAGCCTGGCGTGCTGCAGTCCATGGGGTCACAAAGAGTCGTACATGACTGAGCGACTGAACAACAAAGCACCTAAACTGACAAGGACGTTTGGTTCTAAATGAGTGAGCACACCATCGTGACTACCTGGGTGGTGAAGATCTTTTTGTATAGTTCTTCTATGTACTCTTGTGAACTCTTCTTAATATCTTCTGCTTCTGTTAAGTCCAAACCATTTCTGTCCTTTATGTGCCCATCTTTGCATGAAATATTCCCTTGGTATCTCTAATTTTCTTGAAGAGAACTCGTCTTTCCCATTCTATTGTTTTTCTCTATTTCTTTGCATTGATCACTGAGGAAGGCTTTCTTATTTGTCCCTGATATTCTTTGGAATTCTGCATTCAAATGGATACATCTTTCCTTTTCTCCTTTGTATTTTGCATCTTTTATTTTCTCAGCTATTTGTTCAGTTCAGTTCAGTCGCTCATAGGCCTCCTCAGACAACCACTTTGCCTTTATGTGGTTCTTTTTCTTGGGGATGGTCTTGATCCTTCACAGTTCTTCAGGCACTCTATCAGATCTAATCCCTTTAATCTATTTGTCACTTCCACTATATAATTGCAAGGGATTTGATTTAGGTCACACCTGAATGGTCTAGTGGTTTTCCCTACTCTCTTCAATTTAAGTCTGAATTTGGCAATAAAGAACTCATGATCTTAGCCACAGTCAACTCACAGTCTTGTTTTTGCTGACTGTATACAGCTTTTCCATCTTTGGCTGCAAAGAATATAGTCAATCTGATTTCAGTGTTGGCCATCTGGTGATGTCCATGTGTAGAGTCTTCTCTTGTGTTGTTGGAAGAGGCTGTTTGCTATGACCAGTGCACTTCATTCTGTACTCCAAGGCCAAATTTGCCTGTTCCTCCAGGTATTTCTTGACTTTCTACTTTCACATTCCAGTCCCCCATAATGAAAAGGGCATCTTTTTTAGGTGTTAGTTTTAGAAGGTCATGTAAGTCTCCATGGAACAGGTCAACTTCAGCTTCTACAGCATTAATGGTTGGGGCATAGACTTGGATTACTGTGATACTGAATGGTTTGCCTTGGAAGCAAAGAGATCATTCTGTCATTCTTGAGATTGCATTCAAATACTGCATTTCAGACTCCTTTGTTGACTATGATGACTACTCCACTTCTTCTAAGGGATTCTTGCCGACAGTAGAAGATATAATGGTCATCTGAGTTAAATTCACCCATTACATTCCATTTTGGTTCATTGATTCCTAAAACGTTGATGCTCACTCTTGCCATCTCCTGTTTGGCCACTTCCAATTTGCTTTGATTCGTGGATTTAATATTCCAGGCTTCTATATGCAATATTGCTCTTTACACCATTGGAATCTACTTCAGTCTCTACTTATACCCACAACTGAGTGTCGTTTCTGGAGTTATTTCTCCACTGATCTTCAGTAGCACCTACTAACCTGGAAAGTTCATCTTTAAGTCCTATCTTTTGCCTTTTCATGCTATTCACAGGGCTCATAAAGCAAGAATACTGAAATGGTTTTCCATTCCTTTTTCCAGTGGACCACCTTTTGTCAGAACTCTCCACCATGACCCATCTTGCGTGGACTTACATGGCGTGGCTCAAAGTTTCATTGAGTTAGACAAGGCTGTGGTCACTGTGATCAGTTTGGTTAGTTTTCTGTGATTGTGATTTTCATTCTGTCTGCCCTCTGATGGAGAAGGATAAGAGGCTTATGGAAGCTTCCTGATGGAGGGACTGACTGAGTGGGAAACTGAGTCTGGTTCTGATGAGCAGGGCCATGCTCAGCAAATCTTTAATTCAATTTTCTCTTGGTGGCCAGGCTGTGTTCCCTCTCTGTTGTTTGATCTGAGGACAAACTATGGTATGGTGAGGTAATGAAGATAATGGTGACCTCCTCCAAAAGGTCCCAAGCATGTACTCCTGCACTCAGGGCCCCCAACTCTGCAGCAGGCCACCACTGACCTGTGCCTCCCCCGAGGCTCCTGGACACTCACGGGCAAGTCCGGGTCAGTCTCTTGTGGGATCACACTCCTTTCTCCTGGGTCCTGGTGTGCACAATCTTTTGTTTGTGCCTTCAAAGAGTCTGTTTCTCCAGTCTTGTGAAAGTTCTGGTGGCTCTATGGTGAGGTTAATGGCGACCTCCTGGAAAGTGAAGCCAATGGGCCTTAGGAAGCATCACTACACACAAAGCTAGTGGAGGTGATAGAATTCCAGTTGAGCTATTTCAAATCCTAAAAGATGATGCTGTGAAAATGCTGCACTTAATATGCCAGCAAATTTTGATAACTCAGCAGTGGCCACAGGACTGGAAAAGGTCAATTTTCATTCAAGTCCCAAAGACAGGCAATGCCAAAGAATGCTGAAACTACTGCACAACTGCACTCATCTCACATGCTAATAAAGTAATGCTCAAAGTTCTCTAAGCCAGGCTTCAACGATACATGAACTGTGAACTTCCAGATGTTCAAGGTAGATTTAGAAAAGTCAGAGGAACCAGAAATCTAATTGCCAACATCTGTTGGATCATTGAAAAAGCAAGAGAGCTCCAGGAAAACATGTACTTCTGATTTATTGACTACACTAAAGCCTTTGACTGTGTGGATCACAACAAACTGTAGAAAATTCTAAAAGAGATTGGAATAACAGACCTCCTGACCTGCCTCCTGAGAAACCTGTACATAGGTCAAGAAACAACAGTTAGAATGGGACATAAAATAGCAGACTGGTTTTTAATTGGGAAAGGCATATGTCAAGGCTGTATATTGTCACCCTGCTTATTTAACTTATATGCACAGTACATCATGAGAAATACTGGGCTGGATGAAGCACAAGCTGGAATCAAGATTGCCAGGAAAAATATCAATAACTTCAGATATGCAGATGACACCACCGTTATTGGCAGAAAGTGAAGAAGAACTAAACAGCCTTTTGATGAAAGTGAAAGAGGAGAGTGAAAAAGTTTGCTTAAAACTCAACATTCAGCGAACTAAAATCATGGCATCTGGTCCCATCACTTCATGGCAAATAGACAGGGAAATGATGGAAACAGTGAGAGACTTTATTTGAGGGGCCTCCAAAGCCACTGAAGATGGTGATTGAAGCCATGAAATTAAAAGGCCCCTGTTCCTTGGAAGAAAAGCTGTAAGCAACCTATAGAGCATATTAAAAAGCAGATATATTACTAAGGCCTGTCTAGTCAAAGCTGTAGTTTTTCCAGTAGTCATGTATGGATGTGAGAGTTGGACTATAAAGAAAGCTGAGCCCCGAAGAATTTATGCTTTTGACCTGTGGTGTTGGAGAAGACTCTTCAGGGTCCCCTTGGACAGCAAGGAGATCATACCTGTCCATCGTAAAGGAAATCAGTCCTGAATATTCATTGGAAGGACTGATGCTGAAACTGAAATTCCAATACTCTGTCCACCTGATGCAAACAAGTGACTCATAGGAAAAGACTATGATGCTGGGAAAGATTGAATACAGGAGGAGAAGGGGATGATAGAGGATGAGATGGTTGGATGCCATTGCCGTCTCAATGGACATGAGTTTGAGTAAGCTCCGGGAGTTGGTGATGGACAGGGAAGCCTGGCGTGCTGCGATTCATGGGGTCGCAAAGAGTCGGACACAACTGAGTGACTCTACTAAAATTGACAAATGTTAGGGACAGCTTTTCAATATTTAGTATAAGATTTGAAATGTGAATATACTAAAATATCCAAATGTTACAAGAATCTGATGATGAAAGATACAGCCTTTTACTGGGAAGTCAATGACTGAAGACCCCATAGTTTATTAGTGATTGAAAAACATTTCTACTTTGCAGCTCTGCTGTGTCCCTCCATATATACCATTCTTGACACAGCCTCAGAAAGTCACTCACAAGCATGATCAACTCACATCTTATTCCTTCTTAAAAATACTTTGATAGCAGCAAGCTAAGCAAAACCAATCTCTTAGCTAGACAGATGCGCCGATTTCCTGCTATCCTGAGTGATAGTTTGTCAACAAAGTTTTTACTTTTAGAAATAGAGCTAAACGTGTTTCCACATTCAATCAATCAGTAGTTTATGGAATTTCTAGGAAGCAAATCACCTAATGTACATTTTAAAAAATCATAATCTGGAGAATCACTCTTAACTATGTGCAAACATTAAGTTATAAAATCCACCAGATTGGAAAATTATGAAGATATGAAGTCTGATGAGCAATGGAAAATTTAAGCTGAGTATTTAAGAAAACTGCCTATTAGCAAGACCTATTAGATAATGGAATGGTACTTTTCTTAACCTCCATAAATTTCAAAAGTAAATTGCAAAACGTATTGGAAGAAAACGTTCTACTTTACCAAGGGAATAAAAGAAATGGTCCTTTCATCTCATGTTACTATAAACTAGTCTGCAAATTAGATGTGTAAAATCGACCTACCCAAACTATGAACATGATAAGTCCAATATTAGACTTTAGTCTGAGTTTCACTGGGAAAATTTCCATTTCTAGAACCTCAGCCAAAAGCTGAATAATACCAATATGGAAATTTGGAGCAAAATCAATTGTTAAAGTTAGATTATGAGATTTTAACTGCCATTCTAAAACTACTTATACAGCCTTTCTATGTTACTTCCACTTGCCAAATCAACACCCAAGAGTCATTTTGACATTAAAAGAAAAAAAAAATCCCAATTACACATCCAACTGTTGATTTACAAAGCAAAAGTCAACCTGTGATTTTGGCTTTAAAACCCAGTTCGCCTTAGGGATAGACGGATGAAAGAATTTTTAGCCTACTGTTTAAGGGCTAATATTCCCACATTTCCATATCCCATTTCGGGCGGGCAGATTTTAGCACTTCAGCTGAAGTGGCATCACTTCATACAAAGTGCTTGAGTGGAGTAGGCAGCTAGTGGGAATGGGAAAATAAACGGCAGAGAAGCAAAGAGGCTGCTGCTGCAGGGAGCCTCCCATGCCAACTGCCCAAGGAAAACGCTTGTGAAAAGCCCATGTTTTTTCCATGAGCAACGGATGAGGATTTAAGAGTGAAACAGTAAATTGAGTGTCTGTCTTTTACCTCTTACTAGAATTTCTTTGTTGTCCTTTGCATGGGGAAGGTTAACGGCTTAGCCTAATTCTTCACTCCAAGGAACTTTACAGCCTGTCATTTGGTTAAGGGCCAATGGGCCTTCTGGGATTTGACAGCTGAACGCTGAGCTCACTGGAACAGGCTGCTCCTTGAGGGCTGGAAAAGAATGTTTGGGTTGGAGAGAAGGTGCTGGTCCAACTGCTTTTCCACCTGCAAAAACAGAACCTTTGGGGACAGTAGCACTTGCCGTTAACCGGGGATCCCAGGAATGTGAAAGGTGTTAAAGTAGTCAGCTCTCTGTTTTGCCAAGGCTTTTCTGACTTTGCTGTTTTTGGCACGATTTTGAAATATCCCACTTCTCTCACCCTTCTCAAGCCTTTCCCTTTCCATTTCTCAGGGATGTTTTTAAGGACAGGGATGACAAGTCCAAACAGAGAGACAGAATTTTAAGAAGATGTGAAGGTTGCACTCCTGAGTTCCCCATATGCCTCTAAGCAGCACTCAGCTGTGGAGAGATGAAGGTGCTGGGGGTGCTGGGGGATGTTGAGGGCTGGAGGGAGGTGCTGGGGGTGTTGGGGACTTGAGGAAGGTGCTGGGGGTGTTGAGGGCTGGAGGGAGGTGCTGGGGGGTGTTGGGGGCTGGAGGGAGGTGCTGGGGGCTTCTGGGGGCTGGAGGGAGGTGCTGGGGGCTGCTGGGGACTGGAGGGAGGTGCTGGGGGTGTTGGGGGCTGGAGGGAGGTGCTGGGGGGTGTTGGGGGCTGGAGGGAGGTGCTGGTGGCTGCTGGGGACTGGAAGGAGGTACTGGGGGGTGTTGGGGGCTGGAGGGAGGTGCTGGGGGTGTTGGGGGGCTGGAGGGAGGTGCTGGCGGGTTGTTGGGGGCTGGAGGGGTTGCTGGGGGCTGCTAGGGGTTGGAGGGAGGTACTGGGGTGGTGCTGGGGACTGGAGGGAGGTTCTGGGGGGTGTTGGGGGGCTGGAGGGAGGTGCTGGGGGGTGTTGGGGGCTGGAGGCAGGTGCTGAGGTGGGGGTGGGGGGGTGAGGCAATAGCCAACAGCCATACAAGGATCAAGTTGCCAGCCACCTCAACCTCCAGTTAGCATTGGAGAGGGACACTCTCAAATCCCTTGCTGACTAAATCACACAGAAAATTTTAAAACACCATCAGTTCAGAGTGCCAGATTTCACTCAGCAGGCTCTGAAAATCAAGTTCATACTTAACCATGTTGAATGCAGTACAACATTCCCTACGCGAGCCCCTGACAAATTCTTTTCTAAAATTTCCAATGAAAAACCTCAATCATCTGCACTGCCCTCAACCTAACAGTTCAGAAATGTAACTTTTTGATTATAAAGCATACAATTAGTTTTTCTTCTGTATCTCTTAAACTTTTTACTGTAAAAATATAGAGAGCATAAGATACCACCATTTTAGCTATTTCAGTGTATAAATCAGTGGCATTAGTTATACTCACAACATTGTGCAAACACCATCATTTCCAAAACCTTTTCAACATTCCTTACACAAACTCTATTTTTAAAAATATGATATTTTTAAAGAATGCTTTTGGTATCCTGATTTCCATAAGCTGTACTCAACACAATCTCAAAATAATTACAGTAAGTAGTTATATTGGTGTTTTCTAAAAGGAAATGAATCAGCCTAAAATAATCTTCAGGAAAGTGTAAAATCACTGTCACCTGTACAATTCATACTGTGGTTTTGATTAATTTCATCTAACTGATTAGGCATTTTTATTTAATATAGAATTTCAATGATCAAGATTGGTTACCTAGATAATCATCCTAATAATTGAAAAAAAATGCTTAATGATAAAAATAAAAAAAGCAGATGTGATGAAAAGGCTAAAAATGGGAAATTACAATGATGAGTGTGTCAGGCCAGAAGACTCAAAATATGATTAAATCTAGAATTCTAATATATTATTATTAGAAAAACATTCCCAAATTAATAATTAGAGTTGAAGGAAAATTTAGATGATCTTTTGGAATAGCTAGCTGTAAGTAAGGATCCAGAGTATAAGTTTAGCCAGTTCATATATAATGTTACCTCAGCCACTGATCGAATTGTTCTGTCTTTCAAAAAGCAGAAGTAAAATATGAAATATAGATTTACCAGTTTTAGGCACAGCTTCTCATTTCAGTCAATTCTTGCTCATTGATTAGTAAATCCAATCAATGGCAATGACAATTTGAGAAGTAAATCCCTCCATCAAATCTTAAATCTTGCACATTGCATCTCTGAAGTTCACCCTTTCCTTTCATCACCACGAATTTCAATGCCATGTGAGGTAACTGCATCTATTTTAATCCTGTTGAAATGAATGGATGAACTTAAATAACAATGCAAGCCTTTTTCCAAATGGTGCTGTAATTCACTTTGAAGTGATAGTACTTTTAGGATTAAGATGTATACTTTCTGGTTCTTTGAGTAGTTGTCCTTTCTTTGTGTACTATATTAAGATGAATTTAAAGCAAAACTAAGTCACATCTGCCTCCTAATACAAGTCTTAAAGTTTTAAACAAATTTCTGCAAGAGCAGCCAACTCAGATAAAAACTATTTTGAAGAAACTAAAACTATCATTTAGTAACTACAGACTATGCTTTTCTATCTAATCACTTGTGTTAGAGTGACTACTGATAAAAACAGTCTTGAAAATATTTTCATCTATTATGACGTTGCCAGCATTAAAAAGAAAGAAGCTTGAAATACTGTTACAGAAGAAATAAATATTTAATTCTTAACCTGATGTTTACTGCATGAAAAAATGAATTCATCCAACATTTAAAACAATTTTACGAGATGTTCAGAATCTTTATTGCCAACAAGATATTTATAAGAGGAAATATGTTAGTTTTTATTTAGAAGATACGGGATATGGTAAATAGCGATGTGATACAGCTTTCTGAAAGTAGTTCCAGAAACAGTGACACATAAAACTATATTTAACTTATTTTAGATAAGATTTAATTGCTAATGGCTTCTATTACAGAATTATTCAAAATAAAATGTCAAAAGAAAGGATCTTCTAATATGTTACCATCTAAAGATAAGCATCCTTAATATTTCAGAATACTTCTTCCCATATTTTCCTTCTGTATTTATTTTTCCTAACTCAAAAATAGTGTCAGTTATGAAAACTTGTATCAATTCACTGATGCAAAATAATAAAAGAAATAATAATAATAAACTGATGTTTTTAAAACCACGTATTTCAATCTAATCACTGTAATAAATTAGCATATATCTTTTGACTTCATTTTTGAATGTTTATTTTATGTATTTTTTCCAAACATATTTTAACAGTAATACTTTTGCTTTCTCCAAAATAAAAAATTACTAAGTGCCTGATGCAAAAAAAAAAAAAGAAAAATTGGCTAAGGGAGAGGAAAAAAGGATGTAATAAAATCATTCATAATCTTAGCCAAAATAATGTACTGATAATTTTATACATATACTGATACAATCAATATACTTTGAATCCTATGTACAGTACTTCTATTATCCACAAATATATTTGCAAATAGATGCCAGTCTTTTTATTATGCTTCAGAATATCTCAAAACAGAATTGAAGGGTTAACTTGGGAAAGGAAAAATAGAAACATTCTCTATTATCAGCACAAGCCATGATAAACAGTTAATCTCAGTTTCAGCTATCAAGACCCTCTCCATGTCTTAGTACCTTTCTAATAGATCATCTTGTACCCTTCACAAATACCCATCTCTTAGCAAATCAGGTCCCTATTGACTTTCATTTCCTCCTTGCTGGTTTCACTCATGCTGTTCCCTACTCTTGCAACATTGCCTTTCTTGTTGTCATTGACGTTGTGGCTTCACCTTTTGATGTGTATGTTTAACCAGTCCAGTGTCTAGTCTTCCTGCTGGCTTGAGTCAAAGCTTCCCCAAGAGGTATGCCCTTTTCCCCAGCTCTGAGACTATGTTCCCTGACAGATATTTAAGGCAGGGTCTCAGACACAGAGAAACCAGAAAGGGACTTATTAGGAGAGGCCAAGCCGTGGCAAGCAACAGGGGCGTGCACAGTCAGTGACTCAGGCATCTCTGACTCTTTGTGGCCCCATGGACTGTAGCCCTCCAGGCTTCTCTGCCCATGGGATTTTCCAGGCGAAAATACTGGAGTGGGTTGCCATTTCCTTCTCCAGGGGAGCTTCTCGGCCCAGGAATCACACCCACATCTCCTACACTGGCAGGCAGAGTCTTTACCACTCAGCAACCGGGGAAACCCAAGAAAGAGGAAAGGTACACAGTTGCTGGAAGCAGACAAGAGCAGAGAAGAACCCATACATCACTGGCTTTTGCAGACAATCAACTACTGCTTTTAGTCTCTTGACCGGGAACAGGACTAATTTCTAACCAGGCCTAATGTTATTCTTAGAGGTGGCTAAGTATCCCCAGCAGTAAAAATGAAATAAGCTGGAAGAGGAAATCAGGCAAGACAATACTCTGAACGACTTAAGTCAGTGGAATGACGTGATGTGGATCCAGATTTTGTGGGGCTTGAGGTCTGTATGATTTGTGTGGCTCGCTAAGAAAAAGAATACGGAGTTACCAACACAGAGCCAGTTATGGAAGTGATCATTGCTTTGGAATGAGAAAGTCAATGCCAATGAAACACTGAACCATGGAGATTCGTGTCTGTCTACATTTTTAGATCTCTTTAGAAAATTTACAAATATGACTATATAAATGCTTCCTGACAGCAGTCTGCCTCTGTTTCCTACCTAGCACATTCTACATCTCCCGAAGCTCATGGAGGCCCGTTCAGGTAGAGGGTCCCGAAGCTGAAGCACTGTTAGTTAGCTGCATAGCAAATTCACTTCTGGTTTTATTTGTAAAACTTCAGGCAATAGGAGCCAGATGGTGAGATCACTTTAGCAGATAAGGAGTCCTTCCTAATTTCCTTGAAAGTGCACCAAGTAGAATTCTCACTGAGCGCTATAAAGGTATTGAAAAAAAAGTGCAATACTCTGAAAATACTGATTTCTCAGAGGAAAGAGACTCAGTGGAGGCTGAGGGACAGGGGTGAGGGGTGGGAGAGGATTTGCAGAGCTGAGCACTTAACAGTAGCTTGGATTTCAACCCAGAGACAGAAAGTATTCAAGGCAGGAATAAAAACAAGGATGAGAGAGCAGGGCAGCCCAAGGAAAAGCAAGAGTTTCAAGGATATGTGGGGATTTGGGAGTAAGAAGAATGAGTGTAACCACAGACTGCCTCGGGATTTCAGAGGGTTTTGAGTTCTATGTGAAGGAGTGTGAACTGAGTTCAGATGGCAATTAGAACACAGAATAAAAATGGGGTGTGTTTTATTTTGTTTTGTGTGTGGGGTGGTTTTTTTTTTTTTTTTTTTTTTTGGTAGGGGAAACCTGTAATGATATCCTTAGGTTATCATGAAAGTTGCCAGAGGTTTATTATTATAACACCTTAGATCCCAGTAGAGAAAATTCCATATGTGTAGGGGTAGAGATGGGAGAACTGGTCAAAGAAAAGGAAAATCGATAGGTTTCTTCCCATGGGGGAAAAAAAGTGTAAGCTCACAACACTAGTGACGACTCTATGGTGTTAACTGAAGAGTTCTATCCCCAGGACAGGGAGGCGCACCCCAGGGTGGGGCTTTCCGAATCTGACCTTTGGCTCCATCATCTACAGTGTGATTTTAGGTGTGTTGCTCAGTCCCATGCCTCAGTTTTACCATCAATAGCATGGAGCTGGCAGCATCTGACTCCCGTTGCTGTGCTGAAAATCCACAGGTTGTCAGTCAGCCCTTGGCTTAGTTTATGTGGCTACACTGTTCCCTGTGGTTCTCATTACTCCTATTTCTGGTTCTCCTGTCACTCGGAATATTGAAACAATCTCCTGTCCTCAGCTCAAAACTGGACTGCCTAGGGTGAATCCTCTCCTCAGTCCAAATCTCTAAACAAGTCAGTGAACTTTGATCATATCATAGCTGCCATAAGCTCAGGACAAAGGACAAATTTCTTACGTAGCCTGGTCTCTGTCTTTCTAAGCTACATTCTGTTACTCATCACCAAATATTTTAAGATGCAGTCCTCCTAAACCCCAGACCAGTCGAAGTGGCCGCCTTTGCGGGTCCTTTGAAGTCGTCTGCCTTGCTTATGTTTCCCCATCTTTAACTCTCGCTTTAGTGCCCCTCCACTGAGATGCTGTACCCAACGTTTATGCTGGATTTAGCTGCCATTTCCTGGGGGTTTCCAGACTGCTCCCTTCTTAATCACAGCCTGTAGCAACAGTATTAATATTTCCTGCTTATAGATCTAGATGTTGTACAATAAATTCCTTGGAAGCACAGACTAGGTTGCTCACTTTGAGCAACCAGTTCAGTTCAGTGCAGTTCAATTCAGTCGCTCAGTCGTGTCCGGCTCTTTGCGACCCCATGAATCACAGCACGCCAGGCCTCCCTGTCCATCACCAACTCCCAGAGTTCACTCAGATTCACGTCCATTGAGTCGGTGATGGCCATCCAGCCATCTCATCCTCTGTCGTCCCCTTCTCCTCCTGCCCCCAATCCCTCCCAGCATCAGAGTCTTTCCAATGAGTCAACTCTTCGCATGAGGTGGCCAGAGTACTGGAGTTTCAGCTTTAGCATCATTCCTTCCAAAGAACACCCAGGGCTGATCTCCTTCAGAATGGACGGGTTGAGCAACCAGACTAGCAGTTAAAACCAAAAAGCCTCACTGAAGAAAGAGAGTTAAGAATGGTGGTTACCTCTGGGGAGGGGTTGACTTCTGACTGCACAGGAGAAAACCTTCTGGCATGACAGAAATCTCTGTCTTGATCTGAATGATGGTTACACAACTATATACCTGTGTATACATGTATTCAGCTGAATTCTTAAAATTTCTGTATTTCTTTTCCTTCGCTGAAAATGTTTTATTCCTTACTTTTTAAAAATGAAAAAACAAACACATAGAAACAGTGCAAGAAAGGCAACACTCGTCTACACTCTTAGGAGTCAGGATACTGGTCCCCTGTGGTGAGCTTGTAACTGGAAGGGAACAAGAGCAGGCATTTGGAAGGTCAGAAATTTTCTTTTACTTAATGCAAGTCCCTGTTCCCTCTGTATTTTCTGTTAATTAAAATCTATCAAGCTGTACACTTACAATATATGCATATTTATGTAGGCATATTATACTTGACAGGTTAAAAGAGTAACAATGGGTAAGTAACAAATGTATATGCACCTGTATGTTTGAGTGTTGTGATGTATGACATAAGACCTCCTTATTTGTTATTTTTTTTTTAAAGTCAATTTCTTCAAACCTTAGTCTCACCTAAGAATCAGCTGAAATAGAACTGTAAAGCTCATTCTCTCTTTCTCTCCATATGTGTCAATGAATGTTTAAGAGGACAGACATGCATTACGTTTACATGGTAACAGTGCATTTTAACAGCAATTTTTGCACAGTAGTGGATTGCAAATCTCTGAGAAACACAGCTCTTTCCAGAAGTTATTTTTGACACACAAGCTTTAAGAACAATAGCTCGAATTACTTTTGGTGTAAAGCGTTTCTTCAATTACTTTCTTTCATAGATCTTCTCAGAGTCACAAAAATCTTTATACATTCCTCTTGCCTCAGATGAACTATTGTTTAAAACAAGACTTAAACAGAAATGTAATTTAGATGCTTCTACTAAAGATGTTCTTAAAACAGTCTCAGGGCCTAAAAAAAAAACAACAAAACCAGTTTCACAGACCTTGCCCAATTCCCCTGTAGAGCGTTTATGCATGATTTGGACCCTGTTTGTTATACCTACACCAATAGCAGGAATTCTTAGCACAGGGGTGCATTTAGCAGCCACATCGTGAATAGTATTGATAAAGGAATAAACAAGAACTCAAATCAAAATATCAGCGCAATGCCCTTAGCACCCAAAACCAGGAAGGAGCTACAGCTAGAGGGTCCATGAATGGTGCTCAGAAAAATTTCAGTTAATGAACTGCAGTCAAGTCTGTGTTGAAGAGAAACGCATGGGTAAACATGGACCGGGCCACAAGGCAGAAGCATGAAGCTAGGACTCAGCCCCTCTACCTTACTTCACATTATTTCAATGAACAGCCTCAACTGTAGTGTTTTAAATAGAATAACATTTATCACACATCTTTTTATATTACTGTAGACTTCAAAGTGCTAAGAATGCATTGTATCTAACTAAAAAAAACTTTACTGTTATGTTTTTGTAAATTCTCTTTTCCATGTATGACTGACCTTCCAAATACGTATGTCAACAACCCAGAAGGTACTGTGTTTGGGCAGGAATTTGGGGGCAGCTTTGCTTTTCCACAAAAAGGCAAGATCTAGAAATACATCAGTCATTCGTGCCAGCCTGTGGCAGTTCAAATTGCCAAAGGTGTTCGGTAAACTTTAATCACTGTCACAACTCTAAAGGTCACTGCGCAGCTCTGACCCAGATTAATCACAGCAGCGCTGCACAGACGCGAGGGGCTGCGTGTGCGTGACCTTGACCATGACACCTTCTGGGGTATCAGCAGTGAGTTGCGCTACGCATAACAGTAACAATAGCAATAACAATAACAGCACCAAACGATGACAGACAAGACGAGCGGTTATCGTGGCTGAGTGACGGATTTAGGAAAACCAGGCGTGTTGTGTAGTTTCCTGGTAAGGTTCCCACCTTTACTGCGCTGCCTCCTTTCACAATATGGTTGTCTGTATGCTAGTCATCCTGTCCATATCCCAGGAAAAATTATTAGAGGGAATAAGTACAGAAATCTTATAATCTTCGAGGGTATTTCCTGAAACTTACACATAACAGTTTTCATTGGTCAAAATGTTCTTACAAGGTCATAACCAATGAAAGGAAAAATAAGTTCTGAGCTGCCTAGTAAGGTAGAAGCGAAAGTCGCTCAGTCGTGTCCAGCTCTTTGCGGCCCCATGGACTATACATCCCTTGGAATTCTCCAGGCCAGAACACTGGAGTGGGTAGCCTTTCCCTTCTCCATGGGATCGTCCAAACCCAGGGATCGAACCCAGGTCTCCCGCATTGAAGGTGGATTCTGTACCAGCTGAGCCACCAGGGAAGCCCACAACACTGGAGTGGGGAGCCTATCTCTCTTCTAGCAGATCTTCCCCACCCAGGAATCAAACCGGGCTCTCCTGCACTGCAGGCAGATTCTTTACCAGGTGAACTAAGGTAGTCAGCTAAAGTTTGGGGTTCTTATTAATAGGCAAAGGAGGAGAACTGATATTGAGAGTATATACATTTTTTTTTCTCTTACTTTAAAAACTATAAAACAGACCCTTACCCTCCTAGGAGGAAATTAAAAAAACAAAACAAAACAAAACAAAAACCCTACCAAATGATTCAATCAAATAATTAAAACAAAAATATTCAAACTGTTATTTATCTTAACATAAAAAAGTGAAAGTGTTAGTCGCTGAGTCATGTCTGACTCTTTGCGACCTCATGGCTGAAGCCCACCAGGCTCCTCTGTCCACGGGATTCTCCAGGCAAAAACACTGACCCAGGGATCAAACTTAGGTTTCGCAGCTTGCAGGCTGATTCTTTACCATCTGAGCCACAAGGAAACCCATAATATAAACAAAAATTAGTTCAATTTTATTTTGAACTGAATAATCCACTGACTTTCATAAATGTAAGTAAAGAAATCTTTCTCTATATCAGACACATACAAAACTTTTCAAAACTGTGTAATTATATCCTCTTGGTGGGGGAAGTACAAGAGGGGGCTGATTAATTTCTTTTAAAAGAGAAAAGTTTACTTGGAAATAAATTCATCCCACTCCTAAATCAGAATTAATGCTCTGAGTTGGGAGTTTGCTGTCATATTTGAGAACCACTGATTTGAACATACTATTTCTGGAAATGATTTCTTTTAGTAATTACTAACAGTTTATGAAAAGATCTGCAATTTTATTTTTCCAAGTGTTCGAGTAATCTTAACTCATCAAAATGCTAAAATCCTTTATATCAAAGTTGCCATGTAAAAAGCCTGCCTGTTCCCTGACAGCTGAACCTCTTGGCGTGGGTCTGCAGCCTCAGCTCCACCCCAAGCCCTGGGACCCATCAGGCCTCTGAGCAGCAGCCCGGAGCTCACTGTCCAGCCTGCAGCTCCACTCTGACCTGCCAACCGGGTTTCAGTAGCAGAAACCTCTGCACTTTGCCCAATGCCAGGCTTCTTTCTTATCCGGCTTTAGGAATCCTTCCACAGTATACCAGACAGTGCCTCTCAAGACTGTAAATAAACCCTCCATTAGTGGGAACCCACTTCCTCGTCCTGTAGCCCTGTATGCTGCTTATTTGAACACCCACTCATGGGTTTAGTAAATCAACACTCAGAGCTGACTACAAATCAAGCATGCTGCCAGACACTGATTAAACAACAAGGGCAAAGTCACCCACCCTCTAATAGGAGAGACCGTTCTAACTATTAAAATGAGCTTTCTGGCAAAGAGTTAGATTTGGTCTCCTAGGGATTTTCACCCACTCTTAAGTCTGAAGTGTAAAGTCACATGGGAGAGATTTCCATTCAGACTGTCACAAAGCCACCCTTCAATCTGGAATATTTCAAATAGTATTATTGGGTTGGTAAAAAGTTACTTTGGTTTTTACATAAAAACAAAAGGCACATTTTTTTCATTTTTACCAAGAGCTTGACTGAACAACTTATTCGCCACTTTGTTCCACTACCTTCTGCCATTTTTCAGACAACTTCATAATTAGGTCTTCTCAAAACTTTTCATCTTTTGGAGCAAAGAACTGTCCCATGTGCCTTTTTCAGTCTTCCAGGAAATGGGAATTTTGTAAAGACCGAAATAAATGGACAACGTCTAGTGAATCTGGCAGATGAATCAGAACTCCCTAGCCAAGTTTAACAGTTTTTGCCTGGTCAACAAAGAAGCATGTGGTTTTGCATTATGATTGAAGATCATGCCTTTTCTCTTGATTAATTCCGGATGCTTTTTCTCGAGTGCAGTATTCATCTGGCTGATCAGGAGCAACGACTTGTTGGAATTAATCACTTGGTTTTTTGGAAGGAGTTCATACTAGGAACTCCCTTCCAATCCCCAGCATATATACAACATCACCTTCTTTGGATGAAGACTGGCCTTTGGTGTGATTGGTGATGGTTCATTTTGCTTACCCCGTGACCCCTTCCATTCCACATTATTGCATATCTACTTTTCACTATTCATCACAACTTGTTTTAAAAACAGAACATTTTCATTACGTTTCAGCAGAGAATCCCATGTGGAAATACAGCCAAGTTAGTTTTTTTGTTTGTTTGTTTTTGCTTATGTGGAACCCAAACATCAAAGCAAGTAATATAACCAAGCCTGGTGCAAATGATTTTTTTAATACTTGATTTGGATAGTTTGAGTATGTTGGTGATCTGCCACATAATATAACTGATTTTCTCAATTAATGTCTCGATTTGATCACTATGTTTCAACTAGTCTACTTGACCAAGAAATATCATCCAGCAAGAAGTCTCCACCAGCATGAAATTTTGCAAACCACTTCCGACACATTTGATCAGTCACAGCACTTTTTCATACAGTACACAAATCCTTTTTTTATTTTTTGCATTTCAGTCGCCTTTTTACATTTCTTCAAATAATAAAGCATAATATGCTGAAAATGTTGCTGTTTTTCTTCCTTATTCAATATTAAAATGACTACACAAAAGTTCACTGATTTTGATAAGTTTTCTTTAGTGTACATTGGTATGACAACTGTCACAATACAATCTAACAAGATTCTTTCGAATGAAGTTAAAGACTATGCTACCAGAGCCATCTTACAGAAAAGACCAGATGAACCTTGTGGTCAACGCAAAAGATCCCCTTTAACATCCATTCCCAAACCTTCATTGAACTCCCTGAGTCCTACAAATAACCTTTGTTCAAAAGCATACACACATTTTTTTTCTCCTCTGAGCTCTTAAAACCCTGTTACTATAACTCTTTAATGAAATGGCGTTTTAATTTCTTCACTCTCTTTGGGATAGTCCCAATTTGAAAATATCCTTATCAAAATTCACCTGAGAAATTAGTACAGTACTAGAAAAAAACCCTAGTAAGTCTTATCTCTATTAACAAAACTTGATTATTTCATCAAGAATAGCATGTCATAGTTCTTAGCCACCCCCCACCCAAAAAAAATGGTGCAAACAAGTTTAAGGAACTTTTCAGATCACTTCTGAGCTGTTGGTGATTTTAAGTTCTGAAAGCGCTGGTTCTCTCATCCTTGGAGCCTTCTTTTAGCTGGTTCCCTTAGGGGTACAGACCAGCCTCATAGTCAATCTGCTGTCGGAACTGTGCTCACAAGCTGTTTCTCACTTACTATATCGCCTTGAGAAAATTACAGGATTCCGAACCTCAGTCATTGTAAAATGATGAAAAAAAGGTTACTTTCTCCTTAAGATCTGTGAAAGTGATATTAGCCCACATATATAAAGAACATTGTAATAGATTAAGGACTTCTCGTACGTGAAACACTGGAATTAACTAATTTGTCTAGTTATGAGGGATTCACACATAGCTTAGAAATCGTTCAGCAAAAATAGACTATGTGTGGTCTTAAAGTTACCCAGTATAGCCGTCTCATTCTACTCAAGAGTCCTCCATTAGCCACTCATGTGGTGCGCGTTGTGCTGGGTCCTGCCGAAATGAAAATGAATTAAGCTGTCTTAGCTCCAAGACTCCCTGTGCTTAGTGGAAAAGCTGACAGGTACATAAGCAGTTGCTCCACTTTCGTACAGATGGGGTTTCACAGGGCAAGCCTCCTGCCATCTCATTCTACCACACTCCATCCTAGAACACAGCGCTCTCCAAAGCAGGCAGTGAGCACTCGAAACGTGTTGACTGATACTAATGCAGACCTGTTCACAGAATTCTTTGGTTTGGAGCACTGTATTAACTAATTTCTTTTCAACTTGGAGCAGATTTTACACATACTGGGGTTTCCTATTTCTTCGGGTTTAAGGGATGGTGAAAGACACCACTGCCATCTCCCAGAAGAAATATCTGAGACGTTGATGACATGAGGCTTAGTATGTATTTATGTAATATTATACAAACTTTTAAAAGTACTTAAGGTAGAAAAAATGTTTTGAAAGACACATGCAAAAATTTTAAAAATGAATGCAAATCAAAACCACAATGAGGTGCCATTTCACACCAGTCAGAATGGCTGCAATCCAAAAGTCTACAAGCAATAAATGCTGGAGAGGGTGTGGAAAAAGGGAACCCTCTTACACTGTTAGTGGGAATGCAAACTAGTACAGCCACTATGGAGAACAGTGTGGAGATTCCTTAAAAAATTGCGAATAGAACTGCCTTATGACCCAGCAATTCCACTGCTGGGCATACACACACTGAGGAAACCAGAACTGAAAGAGACACGTGTACCCCAATGTTCACTGCAGCACTGTTTATAATAGCCAAGACATGGAAACAACCTAGATGCCCATCAGCAGAAAAATGGATAAGAAAGCTGTGGTACATATGCACAATGGAGTATTACTCAGCCATTAGAAAGAATACATTTGAATCAGTTCTAATGAGGTGGATGAAACTGGAGCCTATTATACAGAATGAAGTAAGCCAGAAAGAAAAACACCAATACAGTATACTAACATGTATATAACACTGTATGCGAGACAGCAAGAGACACAGATGTATAGAACGGACTTTTGGACTCTGTGGGAGAGGGAGAGGGTGGATGATTTGGGAGAATGGCATTGAAGCATGTATACTATCAGGTAAAAATGAAGCGCCAGTCTATGTTCAATACAGGATACAGGATGCTTGGGGCTGGTGCACGGGATGATCCAGAGAGATGATATGGGGTGGGAGGTGGGAGGGGGGTTCAGGATTGGGAACTCATGTACACCCGTGGCTGATTCATGTCAATGTATGGCAAAACCAATACAGTATTGTAAAGCAAAATAAAGTAAAAATTAAAATTAAAATAAAAAATAAATATCTCTGGGTAGTAGGACCATGAGAGATTTGTTGATATCCTTACACTTTTAAATGTTTCAAATGCTTCTCAATGAGTGTGCATGTAAAAGAGATAAACACATAGAAGGAACCCTAATAGAAGAAAGGAAACAGATGAGTGAGTGAAAGTCGTTCAGTCGTGTCTGACTCGTTGTGACTCCACAGACTGTACAGTCCTTGGACTTCTCCAGGCCAGAATACTGGACTGGGTAGGCTTTCCCTTATCCAGGGGATCTTCCCGACCCAGGGACTGAACTCGGGTCTCCCGCATTGCAGGTGGATTCTTTACCAGCTGAGCCACGAGGGAAGCCCAAGAACACTGGCGTGGGTAGCCTCTCCCTTCTCCAGCGGATCTTCCTGACCCAGGAATTGAACCAGGGTCTCCTGCACTGCAGGTAGTTTCTTTACCAACTGAGCTCTCAGGGAAGCCAGGGGACCCAGGATTATGAAACTGTGGGGACCTATGATGAAACGAAATTATGAAATTACGAAAAGCAGTGAGGGCTCTGGGTATTTGAGGGATGCATACTGAAGAATAAGATCAACCACAGAAGGGAGTAGAAGCATATAGGTATTAAGATACAGATATAGATATTATAGTATCTAGTTCCCTTTATATTTGGGGCAAGTCACAGCTCCAGTTCTGTTACTGAGAAAGTGCATTGTCCAGTGACGTGAATAAAGTATAACAATTTTAGCCTATCTGTCCAAAATTTTAAATAAAAATATGGAAATTAATCTTGTTGCAACTTTTTACAAAATAATATATGGATTGTCCTTAAACATACAAGTCTTGTTAATGTTTCACAACAGAAAAAAAAAAATCTATGAACCATATACATACACAACCTTGATTTACTAACGAAGTAATGCATTTTGTAAATTTAAGACCTTTGGTTTTAAATATAAGAATCAGGATAAATACTTACAGAATTAATGAACCAAATTAATTTTTAATTGTTATTACCTTAAACACTTCTCCCCCAAAAAACCAATAGATAATAAATAGATAAATTGGCAGAACTCTACCATTTTATTCTTTGATTTCCCTTAATGGATACAAAGTTTCTTCCTCTGAATACCCAAAATATCAAATTGTTATCTTAATCATATAACTTGCACATTCTCTCCTTTAATATAGATATTTATTTAGACATTTTATTATACTTCTCAGTCTGTTAGTTTGTGAGTTCATTATTTATGTCTTACTCACTTTATATCCCTTGAGAGCAGAACTAAATTATTTTTAAGACTGGCATTATAAAAGTATAATAAATAGAAGTATTCCCCCAAAGTTCTGAGAATACTTTGTGGACTCAATCAACATTTATTATTTCAATTAAAAAATATTTTTGCATTTTGTGAAATTAGATTGTATAAATGACCTAAATGCATTTCAAAGCTACTTCTCATATGATTGGCTGTCAATCTTTTATCTATGAAAAGTCTTTCTGAATGATTACTATGCCTTTTTACTCTGCAACTGATCACTCTCATCAGCCTTCTGCACATTCAGGATGGGAGTGTGGAGAAGCCTCACGGGCTGGGTCTCCTGTTTCTGAACACTCACCACACTGATAAGTTGTATAGTGAAGACTCTTTCTTAGATTTTGTTGAGTTGCAGTTTTCTTTTTAATAATGACACAGCCAATCCATCAAAATAACATTACACCAAATCTGATTTCATATATATTTTTCTGCTTAAAGTAGAAAACTCTCAAGCTGCTTAGTGAAGTGCTAAATGCTTTATATTGACAGACTACCGCTGTTCAGCAATCTATATTTGCAGCCTGCCAAATGAAAGCCATAGTTGGATCTTCTTTGTTGTTCACAGTATTTTAAATTACAAATGATGTTGATTTTAATCATCTTTGCTCAATTCACTCACAAAGCTTGATGTTGCACAAGTCAGCTCTCAGATTCAGTATAAAATACATTTTATTGAGCTTAGCACTTGCATAACATTTTTATACCTTCAAAATACTTTGTAAACATTAACTAGTCAATCTTCACCAAGAAAGAAAAAAAAAAAAAAAACTTGATGTACTGTGTAAAACTTGATGTACTTGTGAGGTCTGAGTAAAATAGGTCTTAGGAAAAGAGTTTTCCTATAGATTAAATTTGAAGGCAAGATGTTTATCTAGTTGTTTTATTTTCAGCCAAAAGAATATATTTCAGGATGTAATTGCCAGTTCTCCATTTCCCATTGTAACAGAGAATATAAGTCCAATTTCAGCAATCATGGGAATTAAAGTTTTAATATTATTAATGGCCAATAGAATTTATTCAACACGAGCAAATCTTAACATAGCGACTAGCGCTTTTCATACTATACAAAGCAAATGTTTTGTGATAAGTCGATCAGATTCAACTAGTCTCACAAAAGTGACGTATATGTTACTGATTTTCCTTCATGTCCTATATGTAATAGCTACTTCACTTGGTAAAGATGCAGGTAAGATGAACTTACCCAAAATAAATGAGTCCCGAATTCACATTAAACATATGAAAATGTATAGAAAAGCAGGAGTCAAACTAACATTTTATTTTAAAAGTGCATTGTAAATCTGGGGGAGCTTCCCTTGTGGCTTAGAGGGTAAAGCTTCCGCCTGCAATGCAGGAGACCCGGGTTCAATCCCTGGGTCAGGAAGATCCCCTGGAGAAGGAAGTGGCACCCCACTCCAGTACTCTTGCCTGGAAAATCCCATGGACGGAGGAGCCTGGGAGGCTGCAGGCCATGGGGTTGCAAAGAGTTGGTTAGTTCCCTAAGTAAATACAATTTCTGCCTTTACTGGTTCTGTTTTTCTCCCATTCTTCTTTAAGATTCTCTCATTCTATCCCACACTTCTATAGGGGAAAGTTTGTGTATTCCTCTTGGACAATGATATAATTTCTATGATCATAAAGAAAACTCATTGAAAAGCCTAAGATGTTATTAATACTATATGCTGTATTGGATGGTAGTCAAGAAATTTTTAATCACATCATGATACAAAGGAAAGCATTTATCACTATTGCTTTTTATATATTTGAAAACTGAAAACAGAAAAAAAATCATATTAAGAGAAAATTTCAAGGCCAACAGTGACAGATGATTTGATATCCAACTAGGCTATGACTATAACTCAAACTGAAAGTTGGTCATGAAATTATGTTTAAAACAGCCTGAATTGTATGTATTTTCAACAATTAAAAATCAGATGCAACATACTATAGTCACAATTAAAAGCTAAATGTCTAAAACTTTAGATTTCAATGAGGAAATACTGCAGATTTAGCGATTTCTTGAGAATCACATTTCTAAATTTTTTGATAGTTCTTCATCCGACAAGTTAGGTACTGAAACTTAAAATAAACTAGATAAAATTTCAATTTAAAGTCTGTGGGTAAACCAAATGATCTCACAATCTTCAATCTCCTTTCTTCTATCTAAGAATCATAAGATTTATTTCTGATAAACCTATGGAAACATTATACATATCCATCAGAGCTGATTGACATATTTAGGGCAATCTTCAAAAAATGCAAAGCAAATCTCTTAACCATATGATAATGTAGAGAAATTTTACACTGGATTTTATATCTAATTGAAACTTCCAGTAGTATTAGCAACATGTGAATCTTGCTCAAACACCACTGCAAAAACTTTGATTTCAAAGCGGGGATTTTTGATCAAGCAAAGATTCAGGAGACTGCCACTCAAACCATTAAAAAGTAGGTCTAAAAATTTTAATATTTAAGTTCAAGAGAATATTAGCACTCCAGAAACTAATGTGTTTTAATGAATTCATTACATGATCTCTAAAGGCAAATATTTTCAAATCATTTTAAGTAATATTCCATGTATACATTTCAATTCCTAAATCACTAGTTTAATCTTTCCTTCCAGATGTCAGCCCATGTCATATGACAAGTCTTTACCATCTACTCCAGGAAGACATTAAACAGGTATGGTAGCAAACTTAGAAATAAAAAGAGAATAAATGACCACTTTGGATGTGGTTCCTGTAGCCTCAAGAAGTACTCTTTGCCTGAAAAGTAAATAAATAAGATACCCTTCCCCTTTTCTCAAGCGCTGAAATTCTACAAATAATAAGCATTCTTAGAAAAAGCAATGCTTTAAGCTATGAAATTCTAAAGCTTCTAAATAGCATCATTTACTTGACAAATTCTGTCTGATATCAGCCTAGTGAGTTTCTAAACAATATATAAAAATTGACCACTATTGAAGGCTGCGTATTCAAAGCCTGACCAGGTCTCATACAACTGGCCAAAGTTACTACAGGGTTTCTATTTTATATTTTCCACATACACCTTGATGGAAGATTGTCTTTGACGTAATAAAATGTGAAACAGCAGGAAAATATAAGCCAAAGGAGTAATCTATTTTAACAACTCACTCTCAGGAAAATTTTCTTCACATTAAACCTAAATCTCTACCTCAATGGCTAAGTACATTTAAGGCCATCCCCTGTTGTTCTAGAGTCTGACTGATTTCTTTTTCTTAAGGTGAAGACTTTATATTTTCAAAGTGCTTCTCAACCACATTTACTAGTTTTTCTTCACAAATATGCCTAAAGTTTAATATTTAAAAAAAAAACAAAACCTGATCCTGATATGAAGCACAGAGATATTAACAGGCATGTTCAAGGTTACATAGCAAATTAAAAACCCAGCAGGGGATGGGGTACAGAACATCTCAGTTTCCAAGCCGCTGCTTCCCCAAGTGTCTGTTGGGACTCGTGGCATGGTGAATTAAGCAAGAGAAAGAAACTTCAACTAGAAAATAAAATAATAAAAATATATTAAAATTGCAGGTTATTTTTTCACATATCAGTTCCATAGATCCCATGATATAATGTTTGCCATCAAGCTTCTAAGCACCTTAATAGACTCATTAATCTACTCCTTTCTGCCTTTATGCTTTTTCACTCATTTACATCAGGATATGAAACGTTAGGAAGTAGGTGTTAGATCTCATGGTTGAAATGAGCATGCCCTGTCACCTAATCTCTGAGGATCATAAATGTGGAATTTTTCAGAGGAATGCTTGGTTTGAGCACCTCTGCTCAACTTCACTTTCCTAACTCCATCCTTCCAATCAATCCTGAAGACAGAGATGAAGAAAAGCCAAAAATGATGAAACACTTGAAAAGTTGAGATTCAAAGATCAGAGCAATGAATTTGGAGATCAAGAGCTCTTGAACTTGTACCTAAATCATGAGTGGATGTTCTAGGATAGAAAGTATAAAGAGGCAGAAAACAGAATGCAGAGCTCTTAGTAACTCCTACATAAAGAAGTAGGAAGTTAGGAGGTTTTATTTTGTTTGTCTGTTTTTTTATTATGGATGAGACTCGAGCTGAAAACTTCCCTAATATGGGAAAGGAAACAGTCACCCAAGTTCAGGAGGCACAGAGAATTCAATACAGGATAAACCCAAGGAGGAACAAGCCAAAACACAAATTTATCAGACTGACAAAATTTAAATACAAAGAAAAAATATTAAAAGGTTATCAGGTGATTTTTCAGCAAAAATTTTTCTTAAGAGAGAGGTATGACATGCCTAAAGCAATGAAAGGGAGATATTAACAACCAAGAATATTCTAACCAGCAAGGTTCTCATTCAGATTTGATGGAGAAATCAAAAGCTTCCCAGACAACCAAAAGCTAAGAGAATTCAGCACCACCAAACCAGTCTTAGAACAAAAGCTAAAAGAACTTCTCTAGACGGGGGGAGAAAAGAGACCACAACTACAAACAAGAAAATCACAAATGGGAAAGCTCAGTGGTAAAGACAAACACACAATAAGGGTAAAAAAACAGCCACAAATAATACAGTATCAAAACCAGTAACCGTGAGAGGAGGACAGGAGAAAAGCAGATGTTTGAAGTGCACTTAAAATCAACAGCTCAACAAATCAAAACAATCATGCATTTATACAGATAGCTATATCAATAGCTCATGGCAAATGTGAGCCAAAAATATATGATATTTTGGCTACTGTTGCTGTTCCTGTTGTTGTTTAGTAGCTGTTGTGTCTGACTCTTTGTGACCCCATACGCTGCAGTAGGCCAGGCTCTTCCACTTTCTTCCAGAGTTTGCTCAAATTCTTATCCATTGAGCCAGTGATGCTACCTAACCATTTCATCCTCTGTGGCCCCCTTTATCGTTCTGACTTCAATCTTCCTTAGCATCAGGGTCTTTTCCAAAGACTCTGCTCTTAGCATCAGGAGGCCAAAGTATTGGAACGTCAGCATCATCCTTTCCAATGAATATTCAGGATTGATTTCCTTTAGGATTGACTGGTTTGATCTCCTTGAAGTCCAAGGGACTCAAGAGTCTTCTCCAACACCACAGTTCAAAAGCATCAATTCTTCAGCGCTCAATCTTCTTTATGGTCCAACTCTCACACTCATACATGACTACTAGAAAAGCCACAGCTTTGACTATATATTTGGACCTCTGTTGGCAAAGTGATATCTCTGCTTTTTAATAGGCTCTCTAGATTTATCATAGCTTTCCTTCCTAGAAGCAAGCATCTTTTAATTCCACGGCTGCAGTCACCATCTGCAGTGATTGTGGAGCCCAAGAAAAAATCTGTCATTGCTTCGACTTTTCCCCATTCTATTTGCCATGAAGTGATGGAGTCAAACACCATGATCTTGGTTTTTTGAATGCTGAGTTTTAAGCCAGCTTTTTCACTCTGCTCTCTCACTTTCTTCAAGAGGCTCTTTAGTTCCTTTTAACTTTCTGACACCAGAGTGGTATTATCAGCATATTAGAGGCTGTTGATATTTCTCCCAGCAATCTTGACTTCACCTTGTGAGTCATCCAGCCCAGCATTTCACATTATGTACTCTGAATATAAGTTAAATAAGCAGGGTGACGATTCAAAGCCTTGTCATATTCATTTCCCAATTTTGAACCAGTCAGTTGTTCAATATCCAGTTCTGTTACTTCTTGACCTGCATACAGGTTTCTCAGGAGACAAGTAAGGTGGTCTGGTACTCCAATCAATTTAAGAATTTTCCAGTTTGTTGTGATTCGCACAGTCAAAGGCTTTAGCATAGTCAATGAAGCTGAAATTAGCTTGTTGAGACTTCCCTTGCTTTCTCCATGACCAATGAATGTTGACAATTTGATCTCTGGTTCCTCTGCCCTTTTGAAACCCAGCTTGTACAATGGAATTTCTCATTTCAAGTACCTCTGCAACCTACCTTGAAGAATTTTGAGCATAACTTTGCTGGACTGTGAAATAAGCACAGTTGTGTGCTAGTTTGAACATTCTTTGGCATTGTCCTTCTTTGAGATTGGAATGAAAACTGACTTTTCCAGTCTTGTGGCCACTGCTGAGTTTTCTAAATTTACCAACATATTGAGTACAGCACTTTAACAGCAAGATCGTTTAGGATTTTAAATTGCTCAGCTGTAATTTCTTTACCTCCACTAGTTTTGCATATAGTAATGCTTCCTAAGACCCACTTGACTTCACAATCCAGAACGTCCGGCTCTAAGTAAGTGATCACCTCATCAAAGATTTGTGTGTGTGTGTGTGTGTGTGTGTGTGTGTGTGTGTATCTCTTATATCTCCTTCACGAATCACAGTCTTGCAATGGCAAATTGGCTTGCCTCAGTAAACCATGAGCCATGCTGGGCAGAACCACCCAAGACGGACAAGTCAAAGTGAAAAGTTCTGATAACACGTGGTCCACTGGAGAAGCAAATGGCAATCCTCTCCGGTATTCTTGCCAGGAGAATCCCATGGACAGACGAGGCTGGAGGGCTACAGTCCATGGAGTCACAGGAAGTCAGACACTGCTGAAGCAACTGAGCACGTATGCACACCAGCAAAAATGAAGCAGCTGGGCCCAAGCGAAAACCCTGTTCATTGTGGGTGAGTCTCATGGCAAAAGTAAAGTCTGCTGCTGTAAAGAACAATATTGCACAGGAACCTGGAGTGTTAGGTTCATGAATCAAGACAAATTTGACGTGGTCAAGCAGGAGATGGCAAGAGTAAACACTGAAATGTTAGGCATCAGTGGATAAAATGTATGGGAATGGGCAAATTTAACTCAGATGACATTATATCTATTACTGTGGGCAAGAATCCCTTAGAAGAAATAGTATTCCCCTTCTAGCTAACAAATGCAGAATCCAAAATGCAGTACTTGGGTGCAATCTCAAGAATGACAGAATGATCTCGGTTCATTTCCAAGGCAAACCATTCAACATCACAGTAATCCAATCTATGCCCCAACCACTGATGTTGAAAAAGGTGATGCTGATCAGTTCTATGAAGCTCTACAACACCTTGTAGAGTTAACACCCAAAAAAAAAAAAAAAAGATGTCCTTTTCATCATAGGGGATTGGAATGCAAAAGTAGGAAGTCAAGTGATTCCCAGAATAACATGAAAGTTTGACTTTGAAGTAAAAAATGAAGCAGGGTAAAAAGCAAACAGATTTCCAACAACCCAAGAGACAATTCTACATGTGGACATCATCACATGGTTAATATTGAAATCAGATTGACTATGTTCTTTGCAGTCACAGATGGGGAAGATCTATATAGTCAGTAAAAACAAGATCTGGAGCTGACTGTGGCTCAGATCATGAGCTCTTTATTGCAAAATTCAGGCTTAAACTGAAGAAAGTAGGGAAGATCACTAGGCCATTAAGGTATGACCTAAATCAAATCCCTTATGATTTTACAGTGTAGGTGATGAATAGATTCAAGGGAATAGATGTGGCAGACAGAGTGCCTGAAGAACTAGGGACAGAGTTTCATAGCATTGCATAGGACACATTGACTAAAGCCATCCCAAAGAAAAAGAAACACGAGAAAGCAAAGTGGTTGCTAAGGAGGCTTTACAGGTAGCTGAAGAAAGAAGAAAACAAAAAGGCAAGAGAAGAAGGGAAAGATATACCCACATGAATGCAGAATTCCAGAGAATAGCAAGGAGAGATAAGAAAGCCTTCTTCAATGAATAATGCAAAGAAATAGAGGGAAACAATAGAATGGGAAAGACTAGATATGCACACAAAAAAGAAAAACGAATCCAAACACAACAATTAAGATTGTTATCAAATCATAAGATAGGAAAACAAAAGAGGAAGGGAAGAAAAAAGGCCCACAAAAATCCAGAACAATTAAGAATATAGCAGTAAAAACATACATATTAATAATTACTTTAAATGTGAACAGATTAGACGCTCCAACAGAATGGTACAAACTGACTCAATGGGTACAAAAACTAGACCCATATATGTGCTTTTTCTAAAGGAAAATTTAGGAAAACTGAAGTCATATCAAACATCTTTTCTAACCACAATGCTATGAGATTAGAAATAAATTACAGGAAAAAATACAAAAAATGCATACACATGGAGGATAAATAATGCCACTAACTATCCAATGGATAACTGAAGAAATCGAATAGGAAATAAAAAATACCTAGAGACAAACGACAATGAAAGCATGACAATCTGAAACCTATAGGATGCAGTAAAAGCAGTTTTAAGAGGGAAGTTTATAGCAATACAATCTTGCCTTAAGAGGCACGAAAAACCTCAAATAAACAACCTACCCTTCCATCTAAGGCTTCCCAGGTGGCTCTATGGTAAAGAATCCTCCTACCAATTCAGGAGACTCATGAGATGCAAGTCCGAGCCCTGGGTTGGGAAAAACCCCGGAGGAGGAAATGGCAACCCACTCCAGTAACCTTGCTGGGCTAATCCAAAGGACAGAGGAGCCTTGTGGGCTACAGCACATGAGGGTGCAGAAGAGTCAGACACAACTAAGCAATTGAACACAACAAAGGACTGAATAGGCTTCTTTTAAGCAAAAAAAAAAAAAAAAAAAAAGGTGAAACAGGAAGTCTTTATGAAAAAAAATGATTTACGTTTATGATTTAAAAACTTTTCATAGTGATAAGCATCCAAGCAAGTTTATGGTAATTTATTTTTAAAGCTAGTTAATGGCAATATAATGGCCAGAATTAACTTCTGATGTCTAGCTCCTAAATTTGTTTTATTATTGTAATGATTTTCTAAGTAATTCTAATCAGGGATAGTCATTAATCAGAAAAGTCTAAAACACATTATGGCCATTTACCAATGATAGGACCAACAAAGGGTTAATATCCAAACCATATAAACAGCTCATACAATTCAACACCAAAATCCAAACAAACCCAATGCAAAAAAAAAAAAAAAAAGGGCAGAAGACCTAAATAGACAGTTTTCCAAAGAAGAAACACACATAGCTAACAAGCACATAAACAGATGCTCAACATGGCTAGTTATTGGAGAAATGACTAAATGGCTATCATGAAAAAGTCCACAAATAACAAATATGAGAGGAGAGGATGTGGAGAAAAGAGAACCCTTTCACACTGTTGGTGAGAATGTAAATTGGTATAGTCACTACTGAAACGTAACAGAGATTCATTAAAAACTAAAAACAGAACTACAATATGATCCAGCAATTGCACTCCTGGGTATACATCCAGAGGAGAAATGAGTGCACTGATGCAAAAAGAGACATGCGCCCTAACGCTTACAGAGCATTACTTACAACAGCCAAGACATGAGAGCAATCCAGGTGTCCACCAACAAGAAACTGGCTTAGAAAGACACGGTGTATATACAAAGAAAGGCGGTGCCGGAGGATGTTCTAACTAACCGCACAGTTGCACTCATTTCACAAGCTAGCAAAGTAATGCTCAAAACTCTCCAAGCCAGGCTTCAGCAATACGTGAACCATGAACTTCCAGATTTTCAAGCTGGATTTAGAAAAGGCAGAGGAATCAGAGATCAAATTGCCAACATCTGTTGGATCATAGAAAAAGCAAGAGAATTCCAGGAAAAAAAAAATGTATTTCTGCTTCACTGACTATGCTAAAGCTTTTGACTACGTAGATCACAGCAAACTGTGGAAAATTCTTAAAGATATGAGAATACCAGACCGTCCACCTGCCTCCTGAGAAACCTGTATGCATGTCAAAAAGCAACAGTTAGAACCATATACGGAAAACAGACTGCTTCAATATTGGAAAAGGAGTACGTCAAGGCTGTATATTGTCACCCTGCTTATTTAACTTATATGCAGAGTATATCATGCAAAATGCCAGGCTGGATTAAGCACAAGCTGGAATCAAGATTGCCAGGAGAAATATCAACAACCTCAGATATACAGATGACACCACCCTTATGGCAGAAAAGGAAGAGGAGCTAAAGAGTCTCTTAATGAAGGTGAAAGAGGAGAGTGAAAAAACTGGCTTAAAACTCAACATTCAGAAATGAATATCATGGTATCCAGTCCCATCACTTCATGGCACATAGACGGGGAAACAATGGAAATAGTGAGCGACTATTTTCTTGGGCCCCAAATCACTACAGATGGTGACTGCAGCCATGAAATTAAAAGACGCTTGCTGCTTGGAAGAAAAGCTTTGACAGACCTAGACAGTGTATAAAGTGTAGAGACATCGCTTTGCCTACAAAGGTCCATATAGTTAAAGCTATTGTTTCTCCAGTAGTCATGTATGGATGTGAGAGTTGGACCATAAAGAAGGTTATACACTGAAGAACTGATGCTTTTGAACTGCTGTGTTGGATGCTTTTGAACTGTGATGTTGGAGAAGACTCTTGACAGTCCCTTGGAAGGACTGATGCTGAAGATAAAATTCCAATATTTTGGTTACCTGATGTGAACAGCTGACTCATTTGAAAAGACCCTGTGCTGGGAAAGGTTGAAGGTGGGAGAGAAGGGGACAACAGAGGATAAGATGGTTGGATGGCATCACCAACTCAATGGACATGAGTTTGGGGAAGCTCTGGGAGTTGGTGAAAGACAGGGAGGCCTGGCATGCTGCAGTCCATGGGGTTGCAAAGAGTCAGACACAACTGAGTGACTTAAAAACACCAACAAATATATACAATGGAATGTTAGTCATAGAAAATGAAACACTGTCATCTGCAGCAGCAAGGAGAGACTTAGAGAATATTGTGCTTAGTGAAATATGTCAGACAGAGGAAGACAAATGCTGTATCATATAACCTGCATGTGAAATCTAAAAACATAATACAAATAAATGTATATGTGAAACAAAAACAGACTTAAGATATGGAAAATAAACCTGAGATTTCCAAAGGGGAGAGGAGTAGAGAGAGACAGATTAAGGGCATGGAATTAACAGACACAGATATATATATATATATAAAAATCAGCAACAAAGATATACTGGGTGCTATACAAGTATAACACCAATAATTATGCTCATTATCTTGTAATAATATAGTATATGCCAAAATACTGAATTCTGTATACTGAAATTCTGTATACTGTATACTGAAAACACTGAATTCTGTATACTTGAAACTAACATAGCATTGTACATCACCTCTACCTCAATTAAAAACTAAATTTAAAAAGTTAATGCTTACATAGATTTTTAGGTACAAGACTTTTTCTAAACTTTTTAAAAAGAAAGAACAGAAATTCTAATTCCTGACATTTGAAATGTACTAATTTCAGAAGGCTTTAATTTTAAAGACTCTATTTTTGAAGCATGGGTAAAATAAACTGTCTTAAAACTTGCTGTTGCTGTATATGCATTTGGAGTTAAAGAATATGCTGTGAGAGTGAAGTAAGTCAGAAAGAGAAAGATAACTACCATATACTAACACATACATACGAAGTCTAGAAAAATGCTACTGAAGAATTTATTTACAGGGCAACAATGAAGAAAAAGACGTAGCGAATAGACTTACAGACATGGGGAGAGGGGAGGAGAGGGCGAGATGTGTGGGAACAGTATCATAGACACTTACATCACCATGTGTAAAATAGACAGCCAATGGGAACTTGCTGTCTGGCTCAGGAAACTCACACAGGGGCTCTGCATCGACCTAGAGGGCTGGGGTGGGGAGGGAGATGGAGGGGAGGTTCAATAGGGAGATGATGTTTGTATTCCTATGGCTGGTTCATGTTGAGGTTTGACAGAAAACAGCAAAATTCTGCAAAGTAATTATCCTTCGATAAAAAATTAATTAAAAAAGAATATGCTGTGAAATGTATAAAATGATGTGTAAATAAAAGACATTAAAATCACATTCCATAAACTCAGTTGATCAAGAAATCATTAACTTTCCTATAACAATCACAAATGATCTATTCTCCATAGAATAATGGGCCTTCCCTGGTGGCTCAGACGGTAAAGAATTGGCCTGCAATGTGGGGAATGTGGGTTCTATCCCTGGGTTGGGAAGAGCCCCTGGAGAAGGCAATGGCAACCCACTCCAGTATTCTTGCCTGGAGAATCCCATGGACAGAGGAGCCTGGTGGGCTACAGTCCAAAATGTCACAAAGAGTTGGATATGACTGAGCAACTAAGACTATAGAGTAACTCATTTTTCTCTTTTGAATGTATACTCCTCCTTGCTGTAGAGTTGAGTATTAGGCAATCTCCACCTTCCCTCCGTTTCCCCACTCACCACCCTTAGTATGTGTTCACAGATTAGAACCACGTGCCAGAGTGGAAGTGCATTTGGCCTGGATTGCAGCTGTCCCCTGAGGATCCACTGGGGCTTCCGTGGTGGCACAGTGGGGAGGGAGGTGGGAGGGGGTTCAGGATGGGGATCACGTGTATACCTGTGGCAGATTCATGTTGGTGTATGGCAAAACCAATACAATATCATAATTAACCTCCAATTAAAATACCTAAATTTATATTTTTAAAAAATAAAAACTTGCCTGCCAATGAAAGAGACATAGGTTTGATCCCTGGCTCAGGAAGATCCCCTGGAGAAGAAAATGGCAACCCATTCCAGTATTCTTGCCTAGAAAACTCCATGAACAGAGGAGCCGGACGGGCTACATACAGCCACGGGGTTGCCAAAGAGCCCAGCACCAATGAGCAGCTAAACAGCAAGAGGTCAACACTAACCATCTCACATCCCGACCACACCTCTTCAGGAGCCATGCCTCACTCATTCACTACAGCAACTTGGCCACAGGCATATAGTTCATTCCAGCAACGGCACTGGAGAACACCATACTTTTTAACTCCATGTATTTCTCTCTGACTACACAAACTTCAGATCCCCTGGAGAAGGAAACAGCAACCCACTCCAGGACTCTTGCCTGGAGAATTTCATGGATAGAGGAGCCTGGCAGGCTCCAATCCATGGGATTCTCCAGGCAAGAATACTAGAGTAGGTTGCCATTTATGTATCCATCTATTAATCAGTTCTTTTAAGATACGATCATTTCTGTTCCAATTCTGCTCTTCTTTTTGGAGTACAGGATGTAAACAGGAACCATAATTCTTGGCTATTAACTTGAATTGGCAATCTGAATAGCAAAACTCAAGAATTCATGTACTTTGTGTTCTCTGCTTTCTGTAACTTCATCCCTTTCCCAAAGCAAAAGCACTGAATGGTTCACTGTCTGAATTTAAAAAAAAAAAAAAAAACTTTATTAGGAGAAAGAAATTAAAAATATATAGAGAGATACAAATTAAAAATATGGCATCACATCATTATTCTCCTCATCATTCCATTGGGTTTTATGTTCCCCCATTCAAAAAATACTATTTTCTATTCAGACTGACTAGTCCTTTTATTTTCTTTATGATTTCTAGCTTTGGAGTATTTCAAGGGATCAACAATCTGGTTTATAGAAAAGAACATGAAATACTGTTGGAGAATACTGCTGCTGCTGCTGCTGCTGCTGAGTCGCTTCAGTCGTGTCCAACTCTGCGCGACCCCATAGATGGCAGCCCACCAGGCGCCCCCCGTCCCTGGGGTTCTCCAGGCAAGAACACTGGAGTGGGTTGCCGTTTCCTTCTCCAATGCAGGAAAGTGAAGTCGCCTATTGTGTCCGACTCTTAGCAACCCTACCAGACTGCAGCCTACCAGGCTCCTCGGCCCATGGGATTTTCCAGGCAAGAGTACTGGAGTGGGGTGCCATTGCCTTCTAGAGTACATTAAATAATCTGTCTGACTTTTAGTCCTTAAGTACAAACAATAAAGGCCACACAAAGTGGTTGATGAATGAGAAAAATTTTTGCAAACTGCAATGTCTTACATAAATACTATATTATAATCTGAGCTCCTTAAAGGAAGACATCCTCAGTCATCTAAAAGACAGCATTAGTGTCAGCTGGAAAAATAAGAAACACCAGTTTGGAGAAAATGAAAAAAAAAAAAAAACGAATATATAAATATATATAAAAATACCACCTTTTGCTTCATGCCAACAACAGCAAGGACTTCAAAAAGTGTTCTGAATCTCTGCCTCTGTGACGGAATGTGTAAGATGTCCTGTTTTTCTCAGTACTCGGCATATAATAAACGTTCTGTGTCACTTTTCTTTAGCTCTACTGCTCTTTCAACTTCATCATAAAATGCGTACGACGAGTGTTGGCACCGTCACTGTGTGCAGCGCCACGCAGAATGGCATTCCGACTGGACTCTAACGTTTGGGAAAATACAGGGACAGCAGAGCTTGAGCGGGCCCGAGCAAGCAGAGATTTTCACCTATGTCTCCAAAACCGCGCTGGAATTAAGGGCTTGACCCACCACTTGCTATTTCAGGCTTGAGTATTTCATGATTGTACTGATAAAGTATAAACACTGGAAGCAGACGTATCAGGCCCTCGATGCAAGCCTAATGCTGTAAAAGCAGCTTTCTAAGTGCAAAGCACACTTTTCATTGGTCTCATTTATCTAGCAGAGAATTACTAATCCTCAAAAAATGAAGGGAAACTGGAATGGGCTTAGCATAAATTCCTTTTCACAAGCTCTAACAAGCAAAACTCACCAGGCAACTAACAAGTTTGTAAAGTGAAAGTAGTAAAATTACACTGAAATATATGGAAGTGGAAATTGCAACATTTTTATGAGATATGTATCTACATCAGATTGATAAAGATTAATATTGTGACCTACTCATAAAAACCTGTCCATATTATGTAAGACTATATTTGAATTTCATCCCAACTCAGCACTTTGTTCATTTTTAGGCTACCATATTTTTTATTTAAAAAAATGAAAAATCCAAACTTTCTTTTTAGGAGGTAAGATATTAAAAGTTTAATCCAAAACTGTTGTTCTGATGGAAGACCAGCAAACCCATCCTTATAACTAAAACAAGCAATCTGGCCCTCAAAAATAGTTTTCAAGCACTTGAATAAGTAGAGGGTATTCTGCAAATGTCAAAAAGAGGAGAAGATTATTTTGAAAGCTTCTAAGGTATACATAATTCTTCAGGAACACTAGAGTTTTGCCAGGATGACTTCCGCCTTTGGAAAAGATAATTGCAATTTGCTGTTGTCATACAGCTTAAATCAATATTTCTCATTGCATCGAATATTTAATGTTATTTTCATCATTATCAACCAACAGTTCTTTGTGCAACAGAATTGTCCTGTTTGATACTCTGTTTGTATTTTCTTTACCTTCTGGTACACCCTTACATGTGTAGGGTTATCTAAACAAACGTTTACACCAAATTGTGCAAAGGGCCTGTAACGGAAACACTGAAAAACATATTTTCAATAGATTTTAAAATTCCAAGCTAGCCTCAATGTATTCAGTAAAATGTGAGAAACAGAAAAAACTTCAAATCTTTCGGTATGTCCATTATTAATAATACATATAAAGAAAAAAGCTAGTCTGACGCTAACACACATGCAAGATATTTGCGTCCTGGTGATTACGGCCGGTCATGAGCAGGCCCTGGGTCACGGCACTGAAGGGCTACGTTACTTAAGGGCTACGTTACTATCTGGCAGTGCTGCTCACTGCCAGATGAGCTGGAGGTCTGATGGCAATTTCGTTCTCAAGTTCAGTCATAGGAGGCTTTCCTCCAGGAACAGGTTCTATCACAGGAGCAAATTATTCAAATCTAATTTAACAGACTCAATAATTTTCCTCAGTTTTATCTCGGGCATTTTGTATTCCTTTCCCTTCACCTAGTGGCTATGTAACAATTCAATTACCAAAGTTCTTCATCCAGAAAGTGCAGTTGATCTCTGGTCATTCTTACTTTGTTTGATTTCTTTTTTTTCTCCTAGCTTAACACATGCCAATTGGTGTTGACGGAGTTAAAAATCTTGAAATAAGCCTGGCACTGTGTCAGTACGTAGGTTAAGAAATGAGAAAAAAAATTAATAAAATATACACTAGAAATGGAAAATAAGATTAGTGGTGACATTTCTTGTCATGAGGGCATTTTTCCCTCTGTGAACACACAATAAAACAAGCTTAGTGCAGCTGAAAAGAGAATGAGAGAGATGATATAAACTGAAAGATGAAAAGGCAGAGGGTGAATGTAAAGAAGCATGTTGAGAGCACACAGAAGGGAAAACTCCAATTAGCAGATTAAGGAAGTAAAAATAAGTTTTAGAATTAAAAAAAGCAACAGGATAAGCAATGTCAAGGAAGATTAAAAGAGCAAAGGTAATAAAACTATGCAAGAGTCTTAAGAGGTTATTAAGAATTTTAGGGGATTACAATTATAACAAAGTTGACATGGTAAAAAGTCTTTATATAGTCTTTCATGAAAGAAAAATCACCTGTCAAAATCTCTGCCTGGATAACAGAATTAGGTTCTTATTTTTCAGAATCAAGATATGCCTTCTGATTAGATCTGGATTCATCTTTCCACCATTTTGCTAAATATTCTTTCTCTGCTTGATTAAATATGCAAACAGACTTACATACTTATACATAAAGAGTGGAACTAAAAATTCAGAGTCAAATAAAGCAGATTTAATGGTGGTGGAATTTCATGAAATTAAGTATGAAATGAATTATCATAAATTTTGTAACTATATTATTTATTCTTGTTGCTTTAGCTGCTCAGTCATGTCTGACTCTTTTGCAACCCCATGGACATAGCCCATCAGGCTCCTCTGTCCATGGGATTTCCCAGGCAGGAACACTGGAGTGGGCTGCCATTCCCTTCTCCAATATTATTTATGTGTTTGTTAGTCTTTCGGTTGTGTATGATTCTTTGAGACCCCATGGACTGTAGCCCACCAGGCTCCTCAGTCCATGGGATTTTCCAGGCAAGAACACTGGAGTGGGCTGCCATGCCCTCCCCAAGGAATCTTCCCAACCCAGGGATCAAACTTGGGTCTCCTGCATTGCAGGCAGATTCTTTAACATATGAACTTCCTGAGAGTAATATTATTTATATCTATAAATAATATATTAATTAGAGATCACCAAGTGTTTGACTAAATTATTTAACATAAGTTAAGACAGGTGAATCAGATGATACATATTTGGAGAGGGGGCCTGAGCAAATTCCCTTTGTCAGTATTGATTAAATGAATCAGACAATTGTTTCCACTTAATATTTGACAAATACCATCAGGTCTTCCTAAAGACTTCCTCTAGGAATTTGCAAGTTAGGTAACAGAAATACATATAATTAATATCTTGGGAATTTGTCTACCCTATTTTCTACCGTTGTGCTTCAAAAAGAGTCTTAATAGATTTCTTTATAAAGCACACTGTAGATTTAGATTCATAGTCACAGAAAGTTAATAAAAACATCTAACAACTAATTAACATCTAACATTTAACATCAGCTCTTACTATGAGAAATGTGTCCTATTGTCCCCAATTTTGCAGATGACAGAACGTGGGATTAGGAAGTTCCCTCACTCTTTTGTCTTCTTTATGTTTGGATTTCAACTAGATTATACAAAGTACTTCTACATACCAATGAGAAAGAAACTTTATAGAAAAATGGTCAAAGCACATGGATAGACAATGCCCCCGGAATCATCAAATATCTGAAAACCTGATCAACACTATTAATAATCAAGAAAATGGAAATTAAAATAATAATGTTATCATTTGTAGAAGATAATAATTGACTTATCTGACTCGGCACTGGTGGAGACAAAAGATCACTTATACGCTGTTGATAGCGGAGGTACTGTGGCAGGATGAGTCAAACTCAGAAGTGAGCATGATGGAGAACCATTAATCCTGTTTATAGAAATATCTGTAAGAAATACTCACGTGTGTACCCACGCATATGAAAAAGAAACAAATGAGCACAACTTCATCACAAAAACATGAACAAATTGCTCAACAATGAGGGAACTATCAATAAAGTTGGATCACATTGCTCCTATACTATGGAAACTCAAAAAGTAATTTAAAAGAATAAGATAAATCATATGAAAAGTGCTCTAAGGCCCATTTTAAGAACAGAAAAAAAAAACAAAGAGTAGTAAATAGATAAGGAAATTGCACTGTTACATAGGAAGAAAAAAATGGGATTCACTGCTGAGACTGTAAAAGTAGGCTATCCCAGTCTTAATTCCATATAGTTCTGGGTTTTGAAATAATTTATAGTGTTTCTGTACTGCTCACGTAATTAAAATATGCAAATATGAAATTATTTGTGGTTCTGTACTTCTCTCAAGGACATACAGGAGTCATTTTTACACATGAAATTGTTTGTTTGACTTTGTACACCCCACTATGTATATGTGTTTAAAAATGACTAAGTGAAATTAAAAATTAAAAAAAAACACACAATGAATCCCTCTGTATTGGAAAGAACTCACATTTAGAATCATAGAACTTTGCATTTATTCTTCATACAAACTTAAGTCCTTGAAATCTGAGCCTGTTTTCCTTATTCAAAATCGTATCTTTCCTGCTTGACTTCTCATCTCCATAATCATATCCACTCTAACTCAACTTTCGGAGCTACTGTCAAAGGCAAAAAATTTGATAAAATTCACTTTGGAAGAAAATAGCATTTTATACTTTGATGCAGATGAAGATATTCAGTTAAACTGAGGCTATTAGACAAAAATATGTAATGCTAATAATTTTTTAACATAACTCACTAAGCAGCTATACTAGAATCTAGAAAGAAAATTCAAGATTCAGCTACTTATATTTAATCTTTTATATCTCAAAAATAATATTATCATCAAAAAGTGTTTGTAAGATGAAAAAAGCCACTGGAATTGTTTCACAAGTTTTATTATAAGCTTATAATCAACAATGGTCTGTAAGACTAAAATTTTTTCAGCAAACATTCAGAATTTGTTAGCAGTTTGTTTCAATTATTGTGTGAATGTTCAGAGGCGAATTAATTTTAATAAACAGAAAATGTACATCTGTATTACTTTGTAAAAATCTATTAGAATCATTCATAAAACTGAATAAATAGCTAAAAACTGTTTTGGTTTGAAAAAATCATATGTTGAATAATTAAGATAGATATACTGTAGACTGATAAAATATAATGTATGGATGTATGCACACAATCAAAGAAACATAAAGATGCAAGTTCAAAAATTACATTAAATTCAACAAAAAATAAACCATTTGCATTCCTTTCTCTAACATATATCCAGAATTTTTGACAGAAAATAACCTGATAAATAATAAGTAACTTCTGGCTTAGAAGCTAATGTACACCAACGGTTTTGGTGGTGGAATATGAAATGTTTACTTTAGAAAGTGACAGCTCATGAAAGAGAAAAAAGAAAAAGAGAAGAGAAAGGAAAGGCAAGGTAAGAAAATGATTTAGATTGAAGGTTACAGCAGCTGTGCAAATAAAGAAAATGGTGCAATCAACAGTTCACATCCCTTTGATGGATCATTGAAAAAGCTCTGGGTAAATAGTTTTGATGTTCAAGCTCCTATAGAAAATAATACAGTAAAAAACATGCAAGCAAGAAGCTATAAAGCATAAAGAATCTTGCAGTCACTTTTCCCCCAGCAGACACAGGCCACCGAACAGCTGATTTATATATTTAAAAAACAACTCTCAGGAGTAACGATTTTTTTTTAATGACAAAGAACTGCAAGCTTTGGTGGAAAACTTGGTAAAGGCTGTGAGGGCAATACGGCCTGCTGGCTCGAGGGTGCTCAGCGCATGAGAGCACAGTCCCTGGCTTCAGCCTCAGTGCCAACCCCAGCTCCAAGTGGAGCAGCTTCTCTCACCCGAAGCTTTCTTAATAAAATAAAGTAACAAAAGTTAATGGCCTGCCAGATGTTCACCACAGGGAGTTTGCTTCACGGAAATTGAAGGAGGAACTTAATTTTGAATTTATGGGCACATCCCCCTCCCCGCCCCCATGGCCATTTTTCCTTGTTTGTCCCGTGTTGCTTTTCAGCTTTGTTGACCAATGCCAGAAGCGCCATACTGGGACTCCTTCAGTGCTATTCATCTCTGCATTAGGACAAGATGTGCTTAACTTTTCCATGCCCCCCCTTTTTTTCCTCACCAGGGTACAGTTAGAGGTAGCAGAAAAATTATCCTGAAACTAACAACTGCTCTGACAGTTTCTGATCAGCTCAGCATCGAATGAATCAGTGAAAATATCTCACAGCGCAGTCAGGCATTCAAGTTGTAGCATTCTGTGAAAATAGACAATTTTTCAGGTCCCATTATTAGAACCTATGAGTGAGTAAAGTTCACTTCTTCAGCATTTTTTAAAAATGGAATCAAAACATTGCACTTGGGTGGTTTCCAAGGCTATTTAAAGATATAATGGCAGAGGAGTCAGATTCTTCAAAGTAGTCTTTGTTTAAAAGTTGGAAACCCGTATGTATTTGCTTTAGGAGGGGGCTGAAGCAAGAAGCAGAAAGGAGAAGCAGAGGGGAGTTGAGAACAACAAAAAAAGAAAGAAGCAATCCACTACTCCTCAAAGTATGGGCCCAAGTTTACGAATAATGCAAGGAGTGTGCTTAACATTCATTCACAAGCAAAATGCTCCACAGACTCCAGGCTCAGCCGCCACTTTCTTCTTGAGGACCACTCAGTCTTTTGAAGTACAAACAGAAATCATGTAAAATCTTGTTAAAAGTGTGAAATCCCAGACCACACTCCTAGAAAACTTACATTTTGGAAAGTATCTCAGAAAACTTTTCTTTAGAAGGTACAGGACCCACAACTTGCAAAATGCTGCTTTAGATTTTTTTATGACAAAAAAAAAAAAAAAAATCCCCAAGAATCTAAGATAGTTTATCCTGAAAATGGTGGTAAATTCTGTTTTCCTTGCTATCAACAAAAATCAAGCTAGCGATTTTTTTGAAATGAATATTATAATAAGTAGTTTATAGTTAACTGAAAGAGATGACACAAACCTACTAAATATTTGCTGAATGTACAAATAAAGAATAAATATGCAAGAAGATATACCAAACATGTACTCTATTGATACTCAAAACTTCTAAGCTGGAATAAGACTCCTATATAAAATTGACTAGCTTTCTTTTTTTTATTTTTTTAAATTTATTTATTTTTTAAATTACAATACTATATTTGTTTTGCCATACATTGACACGAATCAGCCATAGGTGAACACAATCTCCCAATGCAAAAGCCCCCTCCCACCTCCCACCCCACATCCTCTACTTGAATCATCCTGTGCATCAGCCCCATGCATCCTGCATCCTACATTGAACATAGATTGGCGCTTCGTTTCTTACAAGAAAATATACACGTTTCATTGCCATTCTCCCAAACCATCCCACCCTTTCCCTCTCCCTCAGAGTCCAAAAGTCCACTCTATACCTCTGTGTCTCTTTGTTGTCTCACATATAGGGTCATCATTACTGTCTTCTAAATCCCATATATATGTGTCAGTTAAAATCAATTCTTGTGTTATTTAAGCCAAAGTAAGTAAGCAAAGCCTTTGATTGTGTGGATCACAACAAACTGGAAAATTCTGAAAGAGATGGGAATACCAGACCACCTGAAGTGCCTCTTGAGAAACCTATATGCAGGTCAGGAAGTAACAGTTAGAACTGGACATGGAACAACAGACTGATTCCAAATAGGAAAAGGAGTACATCAAGGCTGTATATTGTCACACTGCTTATTCAACTTATATGCAGAGTACATCATGAGAAACGCTGGGCTGGAAGAAACACAAGCTGGAATCAAGATTGCCGGGAGAAATATCAATAGCTCCAGATATGCAGATGACACCACCCTTATGGCAAAAAGTGAAGAGGAACTAAAAATCTTCTTGATGAAAGTGAAAGAGGAGAGTGAAAAAGTTGGCTTAAAGCTCAACATTCAGAAAACTAAGATCGTGGCATCCGGTCCCATCACTTCATGGCAAATAGATGGGGAAACAGTGGAAACAGTGTCAGACTTTATTTTGGGGGGCTCCAAAATCACTGCAGATGGTGACTGCAGCCATGAAATTAAAAGATGTTTACTCCTTGGAAGAAAAGTTATGACCAACCTAGATAGCATATTGAAAAGCAGAAACATTACTTTGCCAACAAAGGTCCGTCTAGTCAAGGCTATGGTTTTTCCTGTGGTCATGTATGGATGTGAGAGTTGGACTGTGAAGAAGGCTGAGTTCTGAAGAATTGATGCTTTTTAACTGTGGTGTTGGAGAAGACTCTTGAGAGTCCCTTGGACTGCAAGGAGATCCAACCAGTCCATTCTGAAGGAGATCAACCCTGAGATTTCTTTGGAAGGCATGATGCTAAAGCTGAAACTTCAGTACTTTGGCCACCTCATGTGAAGAGTTGACTCACTGGAAAAGACTCTGATGCTGGGGGATTAGAGGCAGGAGGAGAAGGGGACGACCAAGAATGAGATGGCTGGATGGTATCACTGACTCGATAGACATGAATTTGAGTGAACCCTGGGAGTTGATGATGGGCAGGGAGGCCTGGTGTGCTGCGATTCATGGGGTTGGAAAGAGTTGGACATGACTGAGCGACTGAACTGAACTGAACTGAACTGATGATTTCCTTGCAGTCACAAAGGCAAAAAATATATTAAATCACAATAATATAGAAATGTATGTGGTAATGAAGGAAAGGGCACAAGGTTGATACAGCAGTAAAGAGAAAAGCCAACTGTCCAACTATGAGATGTCCTAGGAAGGTATTTTAAAATGCACAGTATCACGTAGGTATCTTCTCTGAAGACTACCATATGATGCTAATAGCAGCCATGAATTAACGCAGGTGATAACATATGAACCGCCAGCCCCTGACAGGTCCTTAGTATAATATCCACAGCATATCAGTCACCTTTCTAGCAGCCCTATGAAATTAGTATTATGATTCTCTCCATTTTTACAGTGAAGCTAAGGTTTAGAAAAATTAAGTATTAACTACCAAAGTGCTTCAGCTAGTTAATAATGGATTCAGAACTTAAACTAGACCTGTCTTTACACCAAAGCGGCACATCACTTTGTGAGCAAGTCCTCTGAGAATCGTGCAGAGGGAAAAGCTGTTTGCATTTACCCTGACAAAATTTTGGCTTTATCACTTAAATTCCTGTGAATTGTCTTTACTCAAAAACAACAACAGAAGTAAATGTTTATTTTAACACTAAAGCTTTGAAAACTCCTCAAAAAAAAAAAAAAAAACAATTTCACACTTTCCATGAAGATGCTGACATTTATCCTCCGGCTTGGTGTTCCTCTGTGACACCTCTATAGTTTGAGAATGTCAGCTAAGTGATATATGAGAATTACAAAACCACACACTATAAAAGAAAATAAAGTTTTCAATAAATATGAGAAATTCAAAACAAGAAAATAAAGGTAGATCGTGGACACCTGTGGCTGATTCATGTCAATGTATGGTAAAACAAATACAGTATTGTAATGTAGAATAAAGTATTAAAAAAAAAAGAAAGAAAATAAAGGTAGAAAACATTTGAAATCATGAATAAATAAAGATAGGACAGTAATGTCTTATTTGTGGTTCTGGCAATCATGCTTTTATTTTTCTATATGATGGTTATATATATCTATATAAAGTTTTCAAACTGCATGCATATATTTCTACCTAGAAGAGTTAGAATCTCTGTAAGTAAAATAGTCTACTGGAATGATTACTTTCCTACTTTTCCAGAACACTTAAATGAGTCTAGGGGATACTGCAGGGAAAAGGCATCTATTTAAACTTCGTGTTCTCAATATTCAGATAAGAAAGCATAAATACATGTCCTTTAGGATCTTCATAATTTGTGAACATGCCAAGCAGGTATTGCAAGCATTTGCCTGAGACTTACTAAAAATGCAAAAGAGAATTTAAGTATAAGATATATGAAATCTCAAGTCAGTAAGGGTTGATTTGAAAACTCTAAAAAGAAATCACTTTGCATAATATAAAACTTCTGGGAAAATCTGCCTCAGCAGATTACACTCCTTCAGCAATATTTTCTGAACAGCTAAAAGTGAAACCAGAGAAAAGCTTGCCCTCATTCATGCGTGTGTGTGTGTGTGTGTGTGTGTGTGTGTGTGTGTGTGTGTGTGTAACTAGTGCCTTGGTTTCAATGGTATGAATAAATTCATATAACTTTCTAAGTCATACTGATCTAGAAAGTGGACTTTTACTATAATCTTTTATTCACTGAGCTTTAATTTTTAAAATATATTAAATGCAATTTTTTTCTGAATTTCTTGGTCCAGTCAACTTTAGTTTTCCCACACACTCTAATTTTCAGTAATGTAAAATCTGTGCTTGGCCATGGATCACTGTGCAGAAAACAGATGCCAAGATGACGCAGGCCACTGAGTAGATGTGGAACAGATTTGGGCCCAGGATTTTTAAATGCAATCGATTACATGATTCACAGCATCCAGGATATAATAATAAACCAGTGACAGTCAAGACATTCTTGATTTCTCATCTCAGGCTCACAGTGTCTGGAGTCACCTCTGACATCTCCCTACTTCAGGTCCCATATTTAATAATCAAGTCCTAAAGTTCCACTGTCATGGATCTTTTACATCAATTTATTCCTTTCTATTCTCTTCGCCAGCGCCATATTTCAGACTTGCATTATCACAATCTGTTCTGTCACAACACTGACTTCATGCTAATCAATCCTGAAAATGCCATCAGGTTAATCTTCATAAAAACGCAATTCTGGGCATGTCATTCACCTGCTTAAGAATTTTCAGCAGTTCACCAATGCTTAAAGTCTATACTTCTTAGCTTAAAATGAAACTGTCTCCTCTGTTATAATAATTGATATTTAGCTTCATCTTGGGTACTGGAACCAGTTTTTCCTTTGTACCTAGTAAGTAACTGGCACAGAAATTTACACATAGAAGCATGTATTCATTCTTACACATTCCATCATGATTCATATATCTACCTAACTTTCTCAATACCATCTAACATTTAATTATAGGAATATGCTCTCTTATTTTTTATTTCCTCAGGATGATAATAGTCATTCCTTCAGAAATGTTTCTATTATAGATTTTCAGAGTCGAATATCAGAGATAGTTTCTCAAAAAGAGCATTACTGTTTTTCTATATGATCAGTATGAGACAAAGAGGAAAAGACATTTCATTATTTATCTGCAGAGCATAAAATCCTTGCGATCAGATGTTGGCCCTAGACTTCAGTCCTCCTCAGCCTACCCTTAATGCCTTCTTCAGTGTTTCAGCAACTTTGCATGAGTCCAGCGAATGTGTTCACTAAGTTCTGAATGTCCAGCCACGGAGAAACCAGGTCAGAGAGGACAGCAGCAAACGAGGCTGCCCAGTGCCGTGTGGTCTGAACTAGCCCCCTCCCTTTTGCTCTGAGTTAGATTATGTTGCTGCATCAACAGTCCCCCTGTTCTGGGGCTGTTTATCTGTGTCGTCTCTCTGCACAGAGAAAGATTACAGGTGAATCTCCACATGGATAATGTGGATGGGAGATCACTTATCAGACTACTTGTGTTCAATTCAGAACTAAAAATACCACTGAGGCCCATAAACGTTAAATAGTACCAAGAATAATAATAACTAACCTCTTCTTAGTAGATGTGCTCCTGAGTACACACACTTGATTTTTCTCCAATTACAATTCAAGAACATTTCAGTTCCCTTTATTCAGGACCATTATTCAGGCTCTTCTGGAAATGTTTTATTCAACTTGCACATCTCTTCTCCACAATCGTTGATTTAGAATTCAGCTCTCTGATAATGAGTGGAAATCGGGGTCTGAAAGAGAAAAACACCATTTTCTTAAATGATGAATGCTGCAGGCACACATTGTCTTCACCTTAAAAAAAAAAAAAAAAGAAACCCTGAAACACTTTCCTAAACTGCTAAAATGCTTGACCTTTGAAAACAAAGGAAAAAAAGAGCAAATTACAACTACATGTTTAAAATATCCAAGATCGCATCCCTGACATTACAGCATAATGACAAGAATAACATCAAAACCTGGCCTGAACGGATGCCAGTGGTATTCTCTAGGCAAATGTGTGACCTGATGAGGCAGGCACTGTGGGTATAAGTAAGAAACAGACAATACTTTGTCTTTCTGGGGTGGTGGTTGCTGTTATTGTTGTTGCTGTTGATAATAAAAAGGCCTGATCTCTTCAGGAAGGCTGTGCTCAATCCTTCCCCTGGGCTCTACTTTACTCTCTTATTCAGCCTGAGGACACTGGGGCAGCCCCTTCAGCTCTGTAATGAAATCTGAGCAAAAAGCTTTTAAAATAAATCAGTCCTGTTTAAACCCCAGCTCAGAGAGTTGGGACAACTCATTGTGGGACTTCTCTGTTTTTAGCTGTGGAGCAAGCTTTTTGTTTTGACTCTCTCGTAAACCCAAGTCTAACACACATTTACTTGGCCATTCCTGGAAAAAAGAAATCAAAAGAGCCAGTGCTGGAGCGTCTGAGTACTGGTAAGTTGAGAGAGCTTTCAGGGTCCAGCGGAGGCAACAGAGAACTCCCATCTGAATGACTGCTTCTTAATGGAGGGATGAAAGGATATGATGGACACAGAGGCCATGCTGGACAAGCGTCTTGGCGGGGAAATCTGCCAACCGGACAATGCCTTGCCCAGGGAATAAGGATGCGGTTAGAACCACCTTATTTTTAAATGACCAGCATCACAAGAGCTGTTAAGTATTAAACAGACGTCTGCTATCCGTGATTGCATTTGGATCTCACAACTTAGCAGCGTCACTAGAACTAATGACTGAGACGGATAAAGTGGCATACTTCCTGCATGGATTAAGATTTGGTATGAAAGCCAAAATAAAGCACTGCACACCTGCCACATTTGAGAAAACACAGCCATTATTCCTAAGATGCTTATCTAAACTTTCTGGTCTTATATTCTCAAATGGATCAGCTGAAAAGATTTCAGATATTTGTAAGTTAGATAAAATCACAAAAACTTCTTTGGGCATCGGTTTCAAATCTCTTACTCAGGCTAGCTTCAAAATTACACTTAATATGGCACCTGCATGCGTGATCCAATAAGATAATTGACATATATTAATTACTGTAAAATGAAGCAAAACAATGACTTAGAATGAATAAAACAGTTTTAAAAGAACCTAGTTCCAGTTCTATTTAAGATGTCTTGCTTTTAATTATACAGAGTAAACTGATAAATAGACATTAGTCCATGTTATCAAAAAACGTATTCTATGAGTGGAAATTACATCTTTAGAAAAACACAAATATATAGTTAATTGCCATAAGGTATATAAACTAATTTGAGTGATCAAAATTTTTCATTAAAAAGTATGCTCTCAAAAACTGAAAGTAATATTGGGACATACTCAGAACAATGGAGGAATTTTCACAAATACAAAAGACAAAGCCTTTTGGGGAAAAGAGAATATTTTAAGGAATATGAAAATAGATATAATAAAATAACTATCAGAAATAGGTTAGGGGCTCATATTGTCTGAAACAAAGGGTACTTAAAGAGAATGTAGCCCATTAAAATGCAAAGGACATGAAGACAGCAACAAGGGAAGCTCCTTGACATCTCTCCTGGAAAGATATTTTTAGAGCTGACTCTGAAGTCAATCCAACCAATGCAAAAATAAACAAATGAGACTATATCAAACTAAAATATTTCTGCACAGTAAAGGAAATTATGAAAAAAAATTAAAAGGCAATCTATTAAATGGGAAAAGATATTTATAAGCCAGATAGCTATTAACACATTAATAGTCAATATATATAAAGAACTCAACTCAACAATCAAAAAAAAAAAAACCAAACAACTAAATTTAAAAAATGGACAAAGGATCTTAGTAGACATCTTCAAAAGAAGACTTACAGATGGCTAACAGGCACATGAAAAGATGCTCTATATTACTCATCATCAGGAAAATGCAAATCAAAACCACAATGAGATATTACCTCACACTTAATAATACTTCGGATGGCTATTATCAAGAGAACAGGAAATAATATGTGTTGCTGGGGATGCAGAGTAAAGGGAAGCCACATGCCTTACTCCTTACTGGTGGTAATGAAAACTGTTTTGGCTTGTACGGAAGCTCCTCAAAATATGAGGAATTTGGAGGTTCCTCAAAAAATTAAAAGTAATTATCACATGATCTAGCAAATCCTCTCCTGGGTATTTACTGAAAAAAACAACAACAACAGTAATTTGAAAAGACACTATTACTTATAATTGCCAAGACACAGAAGCAACCTAAGTGTTCAATGTAGATGAATGGATAAAGTAGATGAATGGATAAAGATGATGTGTGTTTTATAAAACATCTTCAGTAACATGGATTGACATAGAATGTATTGTGCTAAGTGAAATAAGTGAAACAAGTCAGGCAAAGAAAAAAAATACCATATGATTTCATTTATATTCAGAACATAAAATTCAAAAAAAAATGAACAAACATAACCAAACAGAAATAGACTAAAAGACACTGAGAATAGAAAGGCAAACAGTTGCTGCCAGAAAAGAGAGGGTGGAGGGGGTGAGTGACATAGGTGGAGATTAAGAGGTACAAATTTCCAATTACAAAATAAGCAAGTCACAAGGATAAAACATACATTCATAATCATCATCTTGTAATATATTGAAACATTGACTCACTCTGTTTACACTTGTAACAGGGTGTTGGACATCAATTATACTTCAATTTAAAATATATATAAATATATATATATTACTTGAAATATATAGGAAGTAAGAAAATTTATCAAAATGCTAATGATCATTATCTCTGAGGGTGGGGACTAAGGGTGATTGTTTATTTTTACTTATGGTTATATGTTATTGATATTTCTCCCAGCAATCTTGATTCCAGCTTATGCTTCAACCAGTCCAGCATTCCACATGACATACTCTGCATGTAAGTTAAACAAACAAGGTGACAATATACAGCCTTGACGTACACATTTCTGAGGCTGTATATTGTTACCCTGCTTGTTTAACTTATATGCAGAGTACATCAGGAGAAATGCCAGTGATCCAAATCACTGCAGATGGTGACTGTGGCCATAAGATTAAAAGGCACTTGCTGCTTGAAAGAAAAGTCATGACCAACCTAGACAGCATACTAAAAAGCAGAGACATTACTTTGCCAACAAAGGTCCAGCTGGTCAAGGCTATGGTTTTTCCTTGTGGTCATGTATGGATGTGAGAGTTGGACTATAAAGAAAGCTGAGTGCCAAAGAACTGATGTTTTTGAACTGTGATGTTGGAGAAGACTCTTGAGAGTCCCTTGGACTGCAAGGAGATCCAATCAGTCCATCCTAAAGGAGATCAGTCCTGCGTATTCATTGGAAGGACTGATGCTGAAGCTGAAACTCCAGTACTTTGGTCACCTGATGCGAAGAACTAACTCCTTAGAAAACATCTGATGCTGGAAGGGATTGGAGGCAGGAGAAGGGGACGACAGAGGATGAGGTGGTTGGACAGCATCACCGACCTGATGGACAAGAGTTTGAACAAGCTCCAGGAGTTGGTCAAGGACAGGGAAGCTGGTGTGCTGCAGTCCACGGGGTCACAAAGAGTCAGACATGACCGAGCGACTGAAGTGAGCTTAACTGATGCTTTTACGTATTTCTGGCTGACTACAGTGAACATGTATTGCTTGTAAAATCGGAAATAAAACAATAAATCTCATGGGAAATGAAAAGAATAAAAGAAATGATTGTTTACAATGAAGTTTGAAATTATATTTTTGAATTTGCATTAAAATCAAGTATATATTTAAGTTTATTTTCCCCATTTTTCGTATACGTGCTTTTTGGGAGACATGGGAATAAAATGACATCAAGCACTTTCATAATGCAGTCTAGTCATTCTGTGACATATGGGTATACGAAAGCATCATGTTGCACACAGTAAACATATACAATTTTATTTGTCAGTTACACCCAAATATAGGTTGGAAACAAAATAAATACTGCCAGAAAGATATACTTAACTCTATGGTTCTTGTAATATTATCTACAACAGCCAAGATATAGAAACAACCTAAGTGGCTTTTCATGGATGAATGGATAACACAGATGTACCTACACACAGTGGAATATTAGTCAGCCGTGAAAATGAATGAGATCGTGGACACCTGTGGCTGATTCATGTAAACGTATGGCAAAACAAATACAGTATTGTAATGTAGAATAAAGTATTAAAAAGTAAAATAAAATAAAAATAAAAATATCAAAAAAAAGAAAGAAAATGAATGAAAGCTCAGCATTCGTGACAACATGGATGGATATCGAAGGCATCATGCTAAGCAAAAATGTCAATCAGAAAAAAACAAATACCATTCCTTATGATTTCATTTACATGTGGAATCTAAAAGAAAGAGAGAGAGAGAGAGAGAGAATAGTGAACAAATAAAACAAAATGCATACATACAGAGAATAAAATGGTAGTTACCAGAGGGAGAAGGAATGAGGAGTAGGTGAAATGGGTAAAAGTGATTCAGAGGTATAAACTTCTAATTATAAAACAAGGGAGTTATGAGGATGTAATGCATAGTAGGGCATAGTACTGTCAATAACACTGTATTGCAAATATGAAGGTTGCTAAGAAAGTAAATCTTAAAAGTTATCACAAAAGAAAGAAATTTGTAATATTTTATGGTAACAGATGGTAACTAGACTTATAATGGTGATAATTTGTATACAAATGCTGAATTATTAAGCTATACACTTGAAGCTAATGTAATAGTGTAATGTTAATTACACTTTAGACTCACAAACACAGAAAACAAAGACATTCTCTCTCTAAGATATATGGTGGAAAAAATTTATAAATAATTCATTAAAATATTTTCCCACCACCATATAATATCTGTGAGATGCAACCAAAGAAGTTATTACGGGAAGTTCATAGCAATTCAGATCACCTAGAAGAACTAGAAATAGAAGAACAAACAAAAGTTAAAGTTAGCAGAAGGAAGGAAATAATGAAGATCAGAGAGGAAATAGAGATTCAACAACAATAGAAAAAAAAGATCAATAAAGCCAAGAAATACTTATTTGAAATGGTAAACAAAATTGATAAATCTCTGACTAGGCTCACCAATAAAGAAAAAAAGGATACCCAAATAAAATGAAATGAAAAGGAGAAACATCAAATCTTACCACAGATATACAGAAAACCATAAGAGAATACTATGAGCAATTATACGCCAGCAAATTAGACAATCTAGAGAAATGGACAACTTTCCAGAAACGTTTGTTATTTAGTCGCTGAGTTGTGTCCAGCTCTTTTACTACACCATGGACTATTGTCCATCAGGCTCCTCTGTCCATAGGATCCCTGGCCCATCAAAACTGAATCAAGAAGAAGTCAATAATGTGAACAGATTGATCACTAGAAACTAAATAGAATATATAATTAAAAAAAAAAAAAAACAGAAGTCCAGGACCCAGATGGCTTCACAGGAAAATTCTACCAAACAAAAAAAGGGAAATTTTTACTGATCCATCTCAAACTCTTCAAAAGACTGAAGAGGGAGGAACACTCCTAAAGACATTCTATAAAACCACCATAACCCTAATACCAAAACCAGACAAAGACTCCATCCAAAAAGAAAATTTCAGGCCAATATCTTTGATGAATATAGAGGCAAAAATTCTCAACAAAATATTAGCAAACTGAATCCAACCACACACAAAAAGGATCATACACCATGAAATATCCATCCCAAGTTCACAGGGATGGTTCAATGTACACAAATCAATCATCATGATATATCACAACAAAGGAAAAGACAAAACCATATGATCATCCTCAACAGATGCAGAAAAAGCGGCTGACAAAAATCAGCATCGATTCATGACAAAAAGCTTTTAACCAATGTGGATAGAGAGGTAATATATTTCAACATAATAACAGCTGTTTATGGCAAAACCACAACAAATACAATTGCTTTGATGAAAAACTAAAAGCCTTCCCCTGAAATCTGGAGCAAAAACAAGGATGCCTACTCTCACCGCTTCTCTTCAACACAGTATTCTAAGTCCTAGCCACAGCAACCAGACAAGGAAAAGAAATAAAATGTATCCAAATAGGAAGGGAAGAGGTAAAATTGCCAGTATATGCACATGACATGATAACTATATACAGAAAGCTCTAAAGACTTCACACAAAAGCTAGTAGAAGTGATAAATAAATTTAGCAAGGTAGCAGTATACAAGATTAATACACAGAAATTGGTGTATTAATTTCTTTACACTAATAATGAAATATCGTAAAAGGAAAATAAAAAGTAATAACTTTTAAAATTACAACAAATAAACAAAATGCTTAGTAATAAATCTGACAAAGGAGGTGAAAGACATATGCTGAGAACTATAATATTTCATAAAGGAAATTAAAGATAATTTAAGGAAATGAAAAGATAACTTATACTCTTTGATTAGAAGAATTAATATTGCTAATATGGCCACAGTACCCAAAGCAATATACAAATTTAATGTGATTCTTATCAAATTACCCATGACATTTTCCACAGAACTAGAACAAATAATACTAAAATCTATATGGAATCATAAAAGACTCAACTGCCAGAGCAATTCTGAGGAAAAAGAATGAAGCAGGACACATAACCCTTCCAGAATTTAGACAATACTACAAACCTAAAGTAATCAAAGCAGTGTGGTATTGGCACAAATACAGACATATGGATCAGTGGAACAGAAGAGAGAGCCCAGAAATAAGCCAGTGCCTGCCTGCCTGCCTGCTAAGCTGCCTCCATCATATCCAACTCTTTACAACCCTGTGCACTGTAGGCCACCAAGCCCCTCTGTCCATGGGCCTCTCCAGGAAGAATACTGGAGTGGGTTTCCATCTCCTCCTCCAGAGCATCTTCCTGACCCAGGGATGGAACCAGCACCTCTGCAGCTCCTCATTTCAGGTGGATTCTCCACTGCTGAGTCAACAGGGAAGCCCCATAAACCCATATGTGCTAAGTTGCTTCAGTCATGTTCAACTGTTGTGACCCTATGGACTGTAACTTGCAGGGACCCTCTGTCCATGGGATTCTCCAAGCAAGAATACTAGAGTGGGTTGCCATTTCCTTCTCTAATACACCTATGGTCAATTAATCTTCAACAAAGGAGGCAAGAATATAAACTGGGAAAAAGACGGTCTTTTTAACATATAATGCTGGGAAAGTTAGACAGCTGCAAGTAAATCAATAAAGTTATAATATGCACTAAAATAAACTCAAAATGGCTTAAAGAATTGAAGATAAGATACCATAAAACTCCTGGACGAGAACATAGTCAAAACATTCCCTGACATAAATCATACCAATGGTTTCTTAGGTCAGTCTCTAAAGGAAATAGAAACAAAAACAAAAATCAGAAAATGAGACCTAATCAAGATTATAAGCTTTTGTATAGCAAAGGAAAATCCCATGGATGGAGAAGCCTGGTAGGCTGCAGTTCATGGGGATGCCAGAGTCGGACACAACTGAGCGACCTCACTTTCACTTTTCACTTTCATGCACTGGAGAAGGAAGTGGCAACCCACTCCAGTGTTCCTGCCTGGAGAATCCCAGGGACGGGGAAGTCTGGAGGGTTGCCGTCTGTGGGGTCACACAGAGTTGGACACGACTGAAGTGACTTAGCAGCAGCAGCATGGCAAAGGAAATTCTAAACAAAATGAAAGGAAAACCTACAAGATGGGAGAAAATATTTGTAATTGCTGTGACCAACAAGGACTTAATTTTCAAAATGTACAGACAGCTCACACAACTCAACTACAGAAAGATATAAAAAAAAAAAAAAAAAACTGGGCAGATGATCTAAATAAACATCTTCTCCAAATACGCACATGGCCAACAGTCACATAAAAAGATGTTCAATATCACTAATTATTCAGTTCAGTTCAGTTCAGTTCAGTCGCTCAGTCATGTCTGACTCTTTGTGACCCTACAAACTGCAGCACGAAGGCCTCCCTATCCATCACCAACTCCCAGAGTTCACTCAAATTCACATCCATCAAGTTGGTAATGCCATCCAGTCATCTCATCCTCTGTCATCACCTTCTCCTCCTGCCCCCAATCCCAGCTAGCATCAGAGTCTTTTCCAATGAGTCAGATCTTCACATCAGGTGACCAAAGTATTGGAGTTTCAGCTTCAGCATCAGTCCTTCTAGTGAACACCCAGGACTGATCTCCTTTAGGATGGACTGGTTGGGTCTCCTTGCAGTCCAAGGGACTCTCAAGAGTCTTCTCCAACACCACAGTTCAAAAGCATCAATTCTTCGGCACTCAGCTTTCTTCACAGTCCAACTCTCACATCCATATCTGACTATTGGAAAAGCCATAGCCTTGATTAGACAGACCTTTGTTGGCAAAGTAGTGTCTCTGCTTTCCAATATGCTATCTATCTAGGTTGGTCATTCCTTCCAAGGAGTAAGCGTCTTTTAATTTCATGGCTGCAATCACCATTTGCAGTGATTCTGGAGCCCCCCAAAATAAAGTCTGACACTGTTTCCACTGTTTCCCCCTCTATTTCCCATGAAGTCATGAGGCCAGATGCCATGATCTTCATTTTCTGAATGTTGAGCTTTAAGCCAACTTTTTCACTCTCCTCTTTCACCTTCATCAAAAGGCTTTTTAGTTCCTCTTCACTTTCTGCCATAAAAGTGGTGTCATCTGCATATCTGAGGTTATTAATATTTCTCCCAGCAATCTTGATTCCAGCTTGTACTTCTTCCAGCCCAGCGTTTCTCATGATGTACTCTGCATATAAGTTAAATAAGCAGGGTGACAATATACAGCCTTGAAGTACCCCTTTTCCTATTTGGAACCACTGATTATTAGAGAAATGCAAATCAAAACTCTAGTGAGGTACCACTTTACACCAGTCAGCATGGGCAGAATATAAAAGTCTACAAGTAACAAATGCTGGTGACAGTGTGGAGAAAAGGGAACTCTCTTACACAGTTGGTGGGAATGTAAGTTGGTACAGCCACTATGGAAAACAGTATGGAGATTCCCCAGAAAACTAAAAATAGAATTGCTATATTATATAGGAATCCCACCCCTGAGCATATGTCTGGACAAAACTGTAGTTCAAAAAGATACCTGCTCCCCTACGTTCATAGCGGTAGTGTTCATTATGGCCAGGATATAGAAACAAGCTAAATGTTTATTGACAAATAAATGAATAAAGATGATGTCGTACATATACAGAGTGGAATACTACTCAACCATAAAAAGAACAAAATAAAGTCACATGCAAAATAGATGGAACTAGAGATTAACATACTAAGTGCAGTAAACCAGAAAGAGAAATAAATACCATACTACATCACTTATATGAGGAAGCTAAAATATCACACAGATGAACTTATCTATGATGCAGAAGCTGACTCGCAGATGTTGAAAACAGACTTGCAGTTTCCTAGTCATTTGGGGTACAAACATATATAGAATGGATACAATATTTACAAACTATTACATATAGAATGGATGGACAACAAGTCCTACTGTATAGCACAGGGAACTACATTCAATGTTTGAGGACAAACCACAATGGAAAATAAGAAAAAAAGAAAAATACACACACCCACACACACACACATATATCTGAGTCACTTTCTATACAGAAGGAATTTTCACAACACTGTAAATAAACTACACTTCAATAAATAAACTATGAAACACATTTGTTGTGATGGTCATTCAGTCACCAAGTTGTGTATGACTCTTCGCCATCCAACCGTCTCATCCTCTGCCACCCTTTTCTCCTTCTGCCTTCAGTCTTTCCCAGCATCAGGGTCTTTTCAAATGAGTCAGTTCTTCGCATCACATGGCCAAAGTATTGGAGCTTCAGCTTCACCATCAGTCCTTCCAAAAAAGTGTTCAGGACAGATCTCCTTTAAGAGTCACTGGTTGGATCTCCTTGCAGTCCAAGGGACTCTCAAGAGTCTTCCCCAACACCACAGTTCAAAAGCATCAGTTCTTCAGCACTTAGCTTTCTTCACAGTCCAACTCTCACATCCATAAAAGTTCAAGTAAGTATTAAACGATCAGAATTCTCTGGCTCACCACTGATTACTCTGAATCACCGAGTTGAAGTGCAGTGCCTTAACTGTTATGCTTAATAACCGCACTGTCTGTAATCTAAGGTGTTTACTGTCTGAGATTTCACATTCAGAGAATTGATTAAATTGGGTAACTCCTCTCTTGGATGGAAGCAGTAACCTTCAATGGAATGCTAACTACCTCTGAGAATTATGTTTAACTCAGACTTTCTTTGCCACAGGCAGAAGTAATTGATTTTAGACTGGGTGAACTGTTTCTTAATGCACATCCCCACCGGGAGAATGTCATTTTAATAAGATGCTTCTATAAGCCACACACTACTTAAAACAGAAGATTTTCCCTCGTCTTCATAAGCAAAACCTGAAGGAGCCCTGTTTGTCCTTAAAGACAACTGGGAAGTAATACAATACTGAGTTGGCAGTCTGCAAAGTATCTCTTTGCCAATTCATCTATCCATGCTTTGCTTTTGGCTTTAGCTATAGTTTTCCTAGAAAATATATCTATGTTCAGCTTTCTTGAATATCACTAATTTGACCTACGTCTGCTTGTATTGGTCTTTCAGCTGTTCTCTTGATTTTATGACTTGCTGTTTTGCTTTGCTACCACTAAGACACAGCTAAAAATAAAAGTACCCAAATAATTGGATATTGTGGAAAGGAGGCAATACAACATAATCTCAGAGATCAAGGCAAAAGATTTTAAAGATATAATTGATTGACCAGTCAAATTCTGATGCTGAGTCACAGACCCGACCCAATGGAGCGTAAGCACTAAGGACTACTCAAGACTATTAGCTGAATAGCGGGGGAAACTGTTTATACATCTATTTCTATCCATGTTTATATAACATACTTTAAAACTTTCATTTTAATGTATGCTTTCCAACTCACAAAATTATAGTAATGTCATATATTATGTTAAATATATTTATAGATTCATAAGTGTCCATATATTTGGGACTAGATTTACTATATAATACTGTTAACCATCTTTCAGATCTTAGCTCCAAGAACCAGCCTGTACCATTTCTATCACTCCAAGACCATGTCCCACATTCCAACATTTATAAGAAATCACTCATCTACACACAGAGTTCGTTCATGGGAGACAGCCCTCAGAGCAAGCCCTTCATTGAGGAACTCATCACCAAGACATCCAAGTTCCCTGCGTCCCAGGCTCTGGAACCAATCAAATGGCCAAGAACAAACCTGCTTCTGGTCTGCCTCCCATGACTCTTCACTGCGGAGACAGAATGGAGGAGCAGACAGCATCTCACAGGGAGGCAGAAGACGAGAAGGAAGAAGAGCAAGACAATGACCCCAGAGGAAAAATGAAGGCTCTCAAAGAAGCATCAGACAGATAAACTCAGTAAGGCGATGTTCAACTTGGGAAAGACGGTGTTAAAAAGAAGAGATGGAGAAATCATTACCTTTCCAGAGGGTACCAGTCCATATTGGACCAGACACCCTTTCCCTACTTCCCTGTACCATGGAAGGTCTAACCGTTCTCTCCCTACTTATGGCAGGACCCCTCTGAGCTGAAAATAATTCTCAGACTTTAGCTTATAAGGCATGAGAATGGAAGCCTAGACCTCCAGATTTATCCCTATGAAATACCGCTGGTGACCAGTTAAGGGCAAACGAAGTTGCCTCCAGGCTTGCCAGGTGCTTATCAGCAGCGGCCTTCTCGTGGGTATCTTCCATGCCTTCTGCAGCCTGGGGTTGTGGGACATGGGCTTTCCTCCCCGTAATAAGGGAGCAGTCCTCCTCCTCTCATCCCTGGCACTCACTGCACAGGGCAGACCCAGTCTGGACTCAAGCATACACAGCGGTTACGTTTGTGACCTCTCCCTGTCTCTACTCCCAAGTGAAGTTTCCCAGAAGAAATTAAGGAAAAATAAATATGATGCTAAGAGGTCAGATCTACTGGCTGTCTTGACCAATGGATGGCTAGAACCTCTAGCTCTGTAAGGAGGAAGGTGATAGTGAGAAGCAGCCAGGCAGGCAGAGAAAGTTCCAGAACCTTGTGTGCCCCCAAGCACCCCTCCTCATCTCACCTTTACAGCTCCCACATCACCTGGACCTCTAGCTTCTCAGGCTATATAGCAAGAGCAAACTCCAGCTCAAGGAGACTTCAAAAATGCAAAAATGCAGGCTACCCTGCCTGTCTATCTAGTTTGCCTTGTCCTCTACTTGCAATGTGAGAGCTGACTGTAAAGAAAGCTGAGCGCCGAAGAACTGATGCTTTTGAACTGTGGTGTTGGAGAAGACTCTTCAGAGTCCCTTGGACAGCAAGGAGATCCAACCAGTCCATTCTGAAGGAGATCAGTCCTGAATATTCATTGGAAGGGCTGATGCTGAAGCTGAAACTCCAATACTTTGTCCACCTGATGCAAAGAGCTGACTCATTGGAAAAGACCCTGATGCTGGGAAAGATTGAGGGCAGGAGAAGAAGGGGATGACAGAGGATGAGATGGTGGGATGACAGAGGATGAGATGGTGGGATGACAGAGGATGAGATGGTGGGATGACAGAGGATGAGATGGTGGGATGACAGAGGATGAGATGGTGGGATGGCATCACTGACTCAATGAACATGAGTCTGAGTAAACTCCAGGAATTGGTAATGGACAGGGAGGCCTGGCATGCTGCGGTTCATGGGGTCGCAAAGAGTCGGACACGACTGAGCGAATGAACGGACTAACTACTTGTACCTCCCAAGCTTCAAAGACTCTTACTCCGAACTTGTGGCTTCCCCTAAAACCTTGGCTTAGAGTGGAGATGTCACCTAAATCAAACCCCTCACTCATCATTAGTCTCCAGGCGATGTCAGCTACAATTCTACCTTCGAGTTCCAGGCCAAATCCTGGGCAGAACCCAAGCCTTCAGACCCCTTGGATGGTATCGAGAGGCCTGGCGACAGGAGCGTTTCTGCGTGTCCTGGCTCCCAGGTCCTACTCATACTCAGACCTAAAGTACATAATTTATTGGGGCTCTACTCCTTCACACTGTATCTCACCTAACTCTCTGCCCTACCTTAATCACGCTCCCAGCTTTTCTGCTTTACGAATATGTATTTGTATATAATCATATGCCAATATGGCTATAAAGATAGAGATAAAAATAGAGATCTCTGAGTCTGTATTTTACTGTCCAAAGCCTGGGCATGATGCATATGATAATGATGGGGAGGAGGGGGCACTCTGCTTGGAATTACAGGTTGCATTTTGTTCCCTTAAAAAAAAAAAATATATATATATATATATATATATATATAGAGAGAGAGAGAGAGAGAGACAGACAGACAGATATACAAAAATGTTAGAAACAAATGTTTACTGTATCGCGCCATTATACACACACACACGTGCGTTCTCTTTCTCTGCAGTGCTCCAACTAAACCACAAATAAGAGGACTGAGGACAACATCTCCATCATGACGTGAGCACCAAGGCATCAGTTCCTGCTTTGCATGTTATCCAGTGATGGGAATTAAACTTAAAGTTATCTCCCAGCACAACACAGTACCTTTGATAATATCTGCACATTTTTTATTAAATGCTTACCTGAAAAAATATTATTATTATTGAGGTACCAAAAAGTTAAGTGAGTTCCATTAATCATTGTATTTTTAATTTTCTCCTCACCAAATGGTTTAGCGTCATGTGCTTCTAATCGTGAGAGTGTACTTAAAAATGCGATTGAGTGTAGTGTTAAAGAGATGGCACATTTCCTATTGAGCAGTAACATAAAATCAATGGCAGCTAGTCATACAGGCCTTTTCAATTTCCATCACACATGGTACACAGCCTTTGGTTCAGTGGATAATCCAATTGTAAACAGTGACTCACTGTTAACAACGCTGGGAAATAGGATTAGCAATTTCTAATTTCACAGTAAACCTATTTCACTTTTGTCCTGCAAATAAAAACAATGTATTCAGAGATTTAGCTTTTCAGATTTCAGAACTTCCCAGAAACAAAAATGTTGGAAACAAATTTTTACAGCACTGAGGCCACTATTGGAAACTATTGCGTGTATGTCCTTAATAGCTTTTTAATAGCTTGGTATCAAAATAATGATGACAATGGTAGAAAATGGATTAAAGATCTAAATGTAAGACCAGAAACTATAAAACTCCTAGAGGAGAACATAGGCAAAACACTCTCCGACATAAATCACAGCAGGATCCTCTATGATCCAACTCCCAGTATACTGGAAATAAAAGCAAAGATAAACAAATGGGATCTAATTAAAATTAAAAGCTTCTGCACAACAAAGGAAACTATAAGCAAGGTGAAAAGACAGCCTTCTGAATGGGAGAAAACAATAGCAAATGAAACAACTGACAAACGACTAATCTCAAAGATATACAAGCAACTTATGCAGCTCAACTCCAGAAAAATAAATGATCCAATAAAAAAATGGGCCAAAGAACTAAATAGGCATTTCTCCAAAGAAGACATACAGATGACTAACAAACACATGAAAAGATGTTCAACATCACTCATTATCAGAGAAATGCAAATCAAGACCACAATGAGGTACCATTTCACACCAGTCAGAATGGCTGCGATCCAAAAGTCTACAAGCAATAAATGCTGGAGAGGATGTGGAGAAAAGGGAACCCTCTTACACTGTTGGTGGGAATGCAAACTAGTACAGCCATTATGGAAAACAGTGTGGAGATTCCTTAAAAAATTGCAAATAGAACTGCCTTATGACCCAGCAATCCGACTGCTGGGCATACACACCGAGGAAACCAGAATTGAAAGAGACACATGTACCCCAGTGTTCATTGCAGCGCTGTTTATAATAGCCAGGACATGGAAGCAACCTAGATGTCCATCAGCAGATGAATGGATAAGAAAGCTGTGGTACATACACACTATGGAATACTACTCAGCCCTTAAAAAGAATAAATTTGACTCAGTTCTAATGAGATGGATGAAATTGGAACCGATTATACAGAGTGAAGTAAGCCAGAAAGAAAAACACCAATACAGTATACTGACACATACATATATGGAATTTAGAAGACAGTAATGATGACCCTATATGTGAGACAACAAAGAGACACAGAGGTATAGAGTGGACTTTTGGACTCTGAGGGAGAGGGAAAGGGTGGGATGGTTTGGGAGAATGGCAATGAAACATGTATATTTTCCTGTAAGAAACGAGGCGCCAATCTATGTTCAATGTAAGATGCAGGATGCATGGGGCTGATGCACAGGATGATTCAAGTAGAGGATGTGGGGGCGGGAGGTGGGAGGGGGCTTCGGCAATGGGAGATTGTGTTCACCTATGGCTGATTCGTGTCAATGTATGGCAAAACAAATACAGTATTGTAATTTAAAAAATAAATAAATTTAATTAAAAAAAATTTAAAAAATAAATAAATAAATTGAAGTTTAATCAGATTAAACTTAAAATTTGCATTGAAAAAAATTAATTGAATCTCTGAAAACTTAAAATCTTGTATCTACTACTCAATGTAATCAGGAGAAGAATAAAAAATTTATGTAATACTAGAAAGCTTCATTTCCAAAACAAAAGTTTTAGGCAAAATTTTGGGCATCTGGTGTGTCTCAGAACACAGTTAAATTGAATCAGTAACCATGTAATTTTTGTGAATTGTTTATTGTACCATTCTAAAACCTATTTTCCCCTACCTTATCTGTGAATTCCTTTAGAACATTGCTTTGATCGAAACCTATACCTCTACACTGAGTTATAGACTCTCTCAACTCCCTGTTCCAAAGAACAGAGGATGGTGGCTTTATTCTGCTTCAAGAATACACAAGTGTGGAAGGCCATAGGGTCTCTGTCAATAACACTCACTCCTGGCTTTTAAAAAGTCTTCCTGCTTGAACCTTATGCTCAGGGATTTCTCTAATTGGCCTGGTTCCAAACTGCTAATCTGTGTTTTTTAAGCTCTACAGATATTTATATCCTATACAGCTATAGTGGGAAACACTAACCTGGATTAACCAGGGAAGGGTTTCTACTCAAAAGGAAGCCTTAGGCCATGTAACTGGGAATCAGAACCGCAATATTTATTTGTCCAAGCTGGCAGCAAGAAAACTTTACTGACACCGAAGGGCAAATAAGCTCAATCAAGCGATAGAAAAAGTTAGGGGACAGGAAAGTCACGATTGCAGACTGCAGGAGTTTTGTGGAATAGTTTTTATGACTTGTGATCATTAGCAGAAAGTAGACTCAGGAGATAACTTGAACAAGCCATTCCAAGTTGAAAAAACTAGGAATAAATATCTTCCTAGCTCCTCCTATGTGAAACCTGATTACCTGTCCAGACAATGAAATTATACTATCCTAACAGTGAAAGTTATGTATTTTCCACTGACGTCATTAATCACCGACCTGGTTCACATTATTCTGAGTAAATATTCACTAATGATATTAGAGAAGGTCTATGTCACTTATAAGCTTATGGTAAAGAGAAGTTAAAAATAAGAACTCCATGTCCATGACTGACCAATTCACTTTTAAAATCACACTCACCTTACAAATATATAAAGTACTTTTATAGATCTGTACTCTCACTGGATTTTGGAAGCCACTAGAATTCATTCATTTAACACTCTTTTATTCTGTATTAACTATATTTGGTAAGTAGTACGCAAGGCACTAGACACTCAGAAAAAGATATAATCATTGTCCTCAAAATCTCACACTCTCATAAACTAGGTAAAAGTTCCACAGCTATTACAATGTCTTTACAATACTGCAAAATTAGTGATATGTTGGAAGATAAGAGCAAGGTGTGAGGAGGGCAGGCGCAAAGAATTTAACAACTGCGGTTGAGAATGGATTGCTGAGGACCATCAAAATGCTTTTGAAAGGAGATTACAGTAATTCTTGATGCAAAGAGGGTTAAGTCATTATAGTGCAAAGTCACAGTGCAAAAACTCAAACAACATCATTAAGCTTTGGTGCAAACAAGGGCCCGTGTAGAGAATGACTTGGGGAAAACAGGGCAAGATGAAAATAGGCCAAAAGATGGCCTTTTCTTTTACACCCAAGGTAGTTTGAGTTCTATCGTGAAGGTAATGAAAAAACAGCTTGAAGATATCACATAAGAATCTGAACAAACAGATATCTAAGAACTGAAAGAAGGGTAAGACTATTAACATAATAACAGTTAAGAATCATGCTGGACAGAGCTAAGAAAGAGTCTAAGAATACAAAGAGGACAGAATTCTCCGAAGAGGCATTTAGGAACAGACAGGGTTTGTGGACAGTAGGAAGGAGCAAGGCTGGAACAATAGAGAATGACTCCCAAGGTTTAGCTTATGAAACCAAGTCAAACTGAAGGGCCGTTTACTAAAGAGATAAAATGAAACACCTAATTTAGGACACAGACATTAAGAGGTCAGTCTTACACAAACTCAAGCTGAGATGCCACCGGGCAGCCAAAAGGAGCTCTTAGGAGTCGGAGATGTGCCATGGTGCCTGGGAGGAAACTGTACTCCAAATCAGGATGTGGGCTCATTAGACTATGTCTTTGCTATAGCCATGGGTCTCAGAAACACGGTTCCGTTTCTCCTTTCTGAGGCAGGGGAGATCATAGAGGCATCTAAAGGCCATATTGAGGTGACAGGAAATCTGGGAAAATTCACTTATTGGTCACTCAGTATCTTTTGAGGAGACAGTAGGGCTTTGGATGAACCATGGAAAAGACAGAAACACGGAGGATGGTGGAGGATACAGGTCCAAAGAGGAGGCTAAGAAAGACAGCTCAGAAAATAGAAGGAAAATGAAGACGCCAGGAGAGGAGAGCTTCTCAACGAGGAGAAAAATGAGAGAGCCAAGCCTGCTATCAAATACTGCTCAGAAGCTAATCACACGAGAGCCAGAAACAACTCGATTTTACAATTAGAAGTTTTGCAAAACTTTGGCAAAAGTCCTTTCATTGATTTCCAGGAGTGGAATCCTAATTACAATAAGCTACGCATGAGAGGCAAGAATAAGAACCAAGGAAATCCTTTTCCTAGTTTTTGGTTGTTAATGAACAGAATGATGATGTAATGCCTGCAACAATATACAAAACTGAGTTCTGGATTTATTAATTGTTAGGTTGGAGAGGTAGAAATTTGTTAAAAGGAGTCAGTATAGAAAGAAACGTTCAAGTTGGGAGATTCAGCCATGATACTTGATGAGCTGAAGTACCTGAGGAAATGGGGATGGTGTGGGATTCATGGCAAAGGAGGAGGGTATTTTTTCAGAAAAAAATGACTGCTTCTTATGAGAAGAGTGGATAAAAGGCTACTCGAGTGTATACAGATATCTTGGAGGTGAAAGGCTGGGAAACTAGAAGACTCCTCCTAGTCTAATCTAGTCTATTTTCTCTTATTATTTCCAAGGCACAGTCTACTTCTGGGAGTCAAAGAATAAAAGTAGCTTAGGGAATCTAAGACGGAGAAGGCAATGGCACCCCCACTCCAGTACTCTTGCCTGGAAAATCCCATAGGCAGAGGAGCCTGGTAGCCCTGCAGTCCATGGGGTCGCTAAGAGTCGGATACAACTGAGCGACTTGACTTTCACTTTTCACTTTCATGCATTGGAGAAGGAAATGGCAACTCACTCCAGTGTTCTTGCCTGGAGAATCTCAGGGATGGGGGAGCCTGGTGGGCTGCCTTCTCTGGGGTCGCACAGAGTCGGACACAACTGAAGCGACTTAGCAGCAGCAGCAGCAGCAGGGAATCTGAGAAGAACTGTGGCCACTTAGAATAATGATGCACAGGAGACTGCTGAAAAGCTTATAAGAACTCCAGGAAGATTTAAGCACCCAGTCGAAGCTAGAAGCTGTAAATCTGCTCTCGCCAATGGGCTTCCCTGGTGTCTCAGATGGTAAAGAATCTGCCTGCAACGCAGGAGACCCAGGTTCAGACCTGAGTCCGGGAGCACTCTCCACCACTCCCATCGTGTCGCCGTTTCCTTTACCAGTGCTCAGTCGCCTGGCCACAGTAAACAACGCTCCAAGCTGACAGCTGGGCCTCCAAGTGCAGCTACATAGAAAGACATGAAGGAAAAGGACGAAGGGAAGGTTTCACGGTTTCAAGATTAAATGCACAGGAGAATGAAGTCAGGAGGGAGAAACAGAAAGTTAGAGAATTAAGGAACTAAAAGTTCTCTTAAATTTAACAAATGGAATATATTCAGTAAGTAGACTCATAGTTTACTGCTGCTGCTGCTGCTAAGTTGCTTCAGTCATGTCCGACTCTGTGCGACCTCACAGACGGCAGCCCACCAGGCTCCCCCCGTCCCTGGGATTCTCCAGGCAAGAACACTGGAGTGGGTTGCCATTTCCTTCTCCAATGCAGGAAAGTGAAAAGTGAAAGAGAAGTCGCTCAGTCGTGCCTGACTCAGCGACTCCACTGGTATAAGAGCAATAATTTTGTTTTGTACCTTCATCATTTTCCATCATGCCTGGCACTCAGTAAATGTTTGTCAAATTAAACTTATTCTGAGACAAATAGAATTTTTTATTAAATTTAGAAATAAACCATATAGTGTCTATGTTGTAAAATACTTTCTACATGGAGACAGAATATTAGTGTCCTATATCCAAGTTCATACACTATTCAAAAGCAGCAGCAAACTTATAAGCCTTCAATTTCAAGTTAAAACTCAGAATATGTGATTCAAATACCATGTTTTGGCCCCAACCCATGGATCAAACCCAGGTCTCCCACATTTCAAGCATATTCTTTACCAGCTGAGCCACAGGGAAGCCCAAGAATACTGGAGTGGGTAGCCTATCCCTTCTCCAGGGGATCTTCCCGACCCAGGAATCGAACAGGGATCTCCTGCATTGCAGGCGGATTCTTTACCAACTGAGCTATCAGGGAAGCCCTCTATGTTTGGGCAGCGAGATCTAATTCTAAAACTAGATGAGTCACCCTGTTCATGGAATATTTTAAGTAAGGACTGCACTGCATGGTGAAGAGACTCTATCACAGCCTAAAACACAGGGGAAATACAGCAAATTATACACAATTTTTATTGTTGGCCTTTTCTAGAGAAAAGTAAATTAGTTACTGAAATTTGACTTCACTGATGAAGAAATTGTTCCTAGGGATGCGTATATTAACAATTATGTGCAAGAATATCTACTATTTTCATGTTAGAGGGGAAAAAGTCCTTAGATATCACTTAGGCCAAGAATTTCATCAAACAGCATAAAGAGCAAGTCCTGAAAAACACCTCTTCAGGTTATGTGTTTTCAACATCACGTGGAGAGTAAGCAGCTGCAATGCTTGCCAGGATCAAATTCTTCCATGATGGTGAAAAACCACTGGAATGGTAAAGACTCTCCCTAGCTTATTTCTGTAAGTGTGTGTATCAGGGAAATTAGTAAAATGGCCATGATTTCAACTAATGGGATTTCTTTCCACCTACTGAGCACTGAAGAATTGATTCTTTTGAACTGTGGTGTTGGAAAAGACTCTTGAGAGTCCCTTGGACTGCAAAGAGATCCAACCAGTCCATTCTGAAGGAGATCAGCCCTGGGATTTCTTTGGAAGGAATGATGCTCAAGCTGAAACTCCAGTACTTTGGCCACCTCATGAGAAGAGTTGACTCATTGGAAAAGACTTTGATGCTGGGAGGGATTGGGGGCAGGAGGAGAAGGGGATGACAGAGGATGAGATGGCTGGATGGCATCATGGACTTGATGGATGTGAGTCTGAGTGAACTCTGGGAGATGGTGATGGACAGGGAGGCCTGGTGTGCTGCGATTCAGGGGGTCGCAAAGAGTCGGACACGACTGAGGGACTGAACTGAACTGAACTGAACCCTTTACAAAAGTACTATGGGCTGCAAATCCTTCTCCTACATTCTTTTTGTGTGGCAAATGAGCAGCAGAAAAATTAAAATAGGTCATAGCACACACACACACATGTGCATCTACATGCACATGTTACATTTGCATGTAACATACAAATGACAGGAAGACAAAAACAGAAGCGTGACGAAGATGAGAAGCCATATGAAAATGCAGCGCTCACAAATGCAAGTCATTTGCTCTGGATAATTAGAAATAGGCCAAATTCACCTTTTCCCTCCCAAAATCCCTTTGACTCAAATGGTAATTAGCTATATTTTCCATTTTGGTTGAGACATACTGTATATCATGTGCAGTGTAGCTCTGGGCTCAAGAGGGAAATGGATAATCAAGAGAATATTTTTCAACGTCTCTTCTCTGTAAAGATTTACTGAGTTGTCTCTAATGTACACTGACAGCTTCTGCATTAAAATTTGAGGCAAGTAGACATCGATATTGTCACGCTAAAAAAAAAAAACCCTCTCTCTTTTCATTTTCATTCTGTTAAAATAAATCAGGTCCATATCTTTTAATATTTTATTAGAATTGTTCATTTCTGAAGGTCAAGAGCAAAGGACTTTTCAAAGTTAAAAAGATTCAAAAAAGGTGGCAGCTAATTGATAGACTCCAGACACCAGTAAAAAGTCTGGACTAGCAGCTTAAAAGGCACATTATTTCCTTGCCAAAGTTGCTTGTGTCAGTTACCACCACAACTTAACTTTAGTGTATCCTACGTTAGAGTTATTTGTTCGTAAACCACAGAAATCTATTCTAGACAACTTAATAAAAAGAAATTTATTAGAAGGCTGTCAGGATGTTAGTAAATGGATGCATTCATATTCTGCAAAACCAGGATTAGAATCAAAGCAAGAACGCATTGGAACTGCTTTTCTGAAAAACTGAAAATACCACTGAAATAATTGAGTTCCAGTTATTTATTCCATCCTGTTTCATTCCACTGGAGATATAAAATTCTAAAACAGAGGATCTTTCTGGATAAACTTAGATTTCACACATACCCCTTGATTGTAACTGTGTATTCAGATGTGGAAATCCCTTCAGCTTCAGTAAGTCAAAAACAAAAACCAAAAAACTAATTGATTCCACCTTCCAGACTACATACAATAGCAGAGAGATCACCTTTCAAAACAAAAAAATGTGAAGATATGGACAATAAATGGAAATTGATTCTGGGCAGTGAAAACATAAAACCTATCCCCCCTCTAGTCAGACTTCTTAGTTGTTGATTATGAAGGGAAAAACAAATGTATTTTGTTACTACTACTCTTTCAGTTGCTAAGTCATGTCCGATTCCTATGAGCCCATGACCTGCCACACACCAGGCTCCCCTGCCCCTCTGTATCTCCCGAGTTTGCTCAAACTCATGTCCACTGAGTCACTGATGCCATCCAACCGTCTCATCCTCTGTCATCCCTTTTCCTTTTACCCTCAAACTTTTCCTATTATTCTAAGTGCTACACTTTGCAAATATGCCTATTATCATACATACAAGAAAATATATACATTATTAAAATTTCCCAATACCTAGACAGCAAAGGATACACTGAAAATCTGGGACAAGTGCCGCCCTCAAGTGATAATGTTTATGAATATCTTTGTTTACCACCAGCAGTCTAAGTGCCTGTGGGACCAACAATCTATTTATTTTTTTCTAGAATCACAAACCAAACTACATTTGTACATCTGGTGAGTCACCATACTATAACGTGGAGATAGTCATTTTGTCCTGGCCCAAGGAAGAGAAGATGGATCACCTCAGATATTATTTCATTCATGCTTCAGACTAGCATGAAAGTCCTGAAAGTAAGTTCTGACTGCATGAACACTTGAGAGAAATTTGCATCAGATAGTTTTGATCTGACAGTCATAAACATTAAACCCTGGTAACATTTAATGTTGAAGAAGTTTCACATATCTACATTCACTGAAGCACTATCTGTTCTGAGCAAAAATAAACCACCAAAAAAGAATCAAATGGCTTCAGTTTAATGTGATAACTAATAATGCTTAACACCAAGTAAAACTCTAAATTCCATATCAGTGGTTCTAATAACTTATATATTTTCCAAATTAATAATTGTCTAAGTGCAAATAAATCTTTATGATATGAGCATTATCTTTAATGTATATTTTGCATTAATAAATAATTCTTATATAGTGAAAAATCAATGAACAAGTTTAAATAATTCCCAAAAACTTTAAACCATTTTATTTATGAACGGAAATGATATTCTGATGCAACTTCCAAAGCATGTTACATACATATTTCTTAGAAGGTAACTGAGAAACTTTTTTGTCCAAACATTATTTCATTAGATACTCAATGCTCTAATAATATATATTTCATAGTTCAGACAAGTCAACACAGAAAACAAGATTGGGTCTGGACAATAATCAGCAGGTTCCTGAATATCAGAATATATGGCTAGAAAAAAGGTTATGAAAGCTAATACACTGTCTACTTTTGACATTTCATTTTTGAGGGGCCAGAAGAAAAAAAACCTGTCACCTTAAACATTAATTCTGGGTCTTTTTTTCCAATAGTCTCTAATTTCCGAACTTCTAATGGAAAATGTACTGCTGTAAATTTGCGTCTCAAATACCTCACTGACGATCCTCTTTTTCCATCCTTAGTATCACCATAGGTCTTCATGGAGCACAAGCAAGCAGCTCAGTACTAGAATATATCAAATGGTTTTCCAAAGAAATACAGCAACATATTGTCACAGTCTGGCACTGCTGTGAGTATGAGAGGCTTGCATAAAGTGTTATCTTAAAATAGATATATTTACATAGAACAAAAGCTTCCCTGAGAGCTCAGTTGGTAAACAATCCGCCTGCAATGCAGGAGACCCTGGTTCAATTCCTGGGTTAGGAAGATCCTCTGGAGAAGGGATAGGCTACCCACTCCAGTATTCTTGGCCTTCCCTTGTGGCTCAGCTGGTAAAGAATCCACCTGCAATGCGAGAGACCTGGGTTCAGTCCCTGGGTTGGGAAGATCCCCTGGAGAAGGGAAAGGCTACCCGCTCTGGTATTCTGGCCTAGAGAAGTCCATGGACTGGATAGTGCATGGGGTTGCAAAGAGTCAGACATGACTGAGTGGCTTTTACTCACTCACTCACGCAGAGCAAACCATATGCTTATTGTATTTTGTTGGCAAAACATATCCCCCTCATACACACACAGAATCAAACTTTCAGGATTAGAAGGAAGTGAGCAGATAAACTAGACTGTTTCTTCCTAAAGACCACAAGATTATTTTAGGAAGGGGAATATTAATTTTTAATGAGCCTATTATTTATGAATCAGAAAATCATGACTGGGACATCAACTGCCTTATCGCCCAAGCATGTGCATTATGAAGAAATTGAAGGTTTGTTGTTGTTTGGTTTGGTTTCGGTTCTGATTTGGTTTTTTTTTTCAAAAGGCTATTTTAGAATACCAACAATTTCTGAATACAGGTGGAGGTCATATATGTATTCATTATCCTACTCCTGGAATTTTTCTATATGTTAAAATTACTTATAGATGAGTTACTTTATGCCTCCATGCATTTTGCATATATTGAACTTCTACATCTGCTCCACTCAATAATTCTAATCATCTTTAAGCTCAAACCTCACTTCTTCAGTGAGGTGGCCTGTGCACACAAAGCGAGGCATGTTCTTATCTGCAACTTTGCTGTTTGTGGTACCTGGACAATGATATTTCTTGCATTCTTCTGTGATTACTCGTTGTCAAGACCAAAACTTCCACTTTCAAGGATATCAACTGAAAATATGCATTAAAATCACAAGGAGAAAGTTTGTAATTTACTGATATCATTGCCATCCAGTCGTGGTGAGGAATAACAGTCTATATATTTTTGTAAAGTCAAGTAAAATGCTCATCAATAGCTAAGACTAACTGCACTAAACTGTAAGCTCCTCAATGCTAAAGAGCTTTTCTTGCTTATTTGCCTACAACTTGTTGATTGAAACACATGGCAGACACAGAGCAAAGTTTAGGAAAGCATATAACGTCCTAAATATCAATGATGATGATAAAGATAGAATGTATGGCAAAAACCACCACAATATTGTAAAGTATTTAGCCTCCAATTAAAAAAAAAAAGACTATATAGAGAAGTACAGGTTGAGCTGGGAGATCAATCGGGATTCAATCAACAACCCATGGAGGCCTATATACCCCTGATCTTTAAGGAAGACTTGGCTGAAGAGACAAGAATGATGAGAGGATCATCCATTCTAGCAGAACAAACTGCTTCCTGTATTCAGGCATGAAATTGTGTTAAAGAAGGGGAAACACTTCCTGCAGAGGGAATCACAAGCTTCTGACTGTCATTCCTCTAAGATCAGAAGCTTCCGACACACCAATGTGCTTATAAACTTTTTATTAGAAAAGAACTCAGTTGCGTTTAAATATTTTCAGGTGATTGTGAGAATATTTTCATGAAATTTTAAAAGGTGAACTAACTTTATTACAGGTCATTTTATCATTATTAGAGTCTCATATCTATTTCCTATGTAAAATCATATAATTTTCTATGTCCTTTAAAACAGTTCCTTTCACCTAAGCATTCTGAATACTATGAAAAAAAAAAGGTTTACTCCACATAATTTAGATGATTATATCAGGCATGAGGTTTAGTGAGTAATGAGTCACTCTCTGAATTAAAATTTAAGAAAAAACATCCCTGCATCAAGGAGAGCCCTTTCCTGATGAATGAAGCATGAGCAAGTGCTTCCTGAGGACATTCTCCCTTCCTTTCATCTACCATTATTCACACATAAAACTATTCCTTCTTGCCTAATGTTCCTTTCCTTTTATGAATAAGAAATTAGAGAATTTCACATGTTAAGAGAAACTCAAATTTTGGAGTCTAATTCAATAACATACTAAATAACATATTAATAACATACTAAGAACATATTAAACAGGTACCAAAATGTTAGCACTATAAAGTGATGGACATTGCTGTAATCACCTGTGTATCCCCAAATTCTGGAACAAGACTGGTCTAGTAAACCAGTCACATGACAAATATTTGTTAAATAAACCAGTGAATTAATAATATTAGATCTACTCTTCTTTAGAAAAAGAGTGAGGCAAAGCAAAGTAATGCTCAAAATTCTCCAAGCCAGCCTTCGACAGTATGTGAACCAAGAATTTCCAGATGTTCAAGCTGGATTTAAAAAGGCAGAGGAACCAGAGATCAAATTGCCAATGTCCACTAGATCACAGAAAAGGCAAGAAAATTCCAGGAAAACATCTGCTTCATTGACAATGCTAAAGCCTTTGACTGTGTGGATCACAAGAAACTGTGGAAAATTCTTCAAGAGATGGAAATACCAGACCACCTCACCTGCCTCCTGAAAAATCTGTATGCACATCAAGAAGCAACAGTTAGAACCAGCCATGGAAGAAAGGACTGGTTCCAAATTGGGAAAGGAGTATGTCAAGGCTTTATATTGTCACCCTGGTGATTTAATTTACATGCAGAGTACATCATAAGAAATGCTAGGTTGGATGAAGCACAGGTAGAAATCAAGATTGCTGGGAGAAATATCAATAACCTCAGATATGCAGATGATACCACTCTTATGGCAGAAAGTGAAGAAGAACTAAAGAGCCTCTTGACGAAAGTGAAAGAGGAGAGTGAAAAAGTTGGCTTAAAGCTCAACATTCAGAAAATGAAGATCATGGCATCCAGTCCCATGACTTCATGGCAAATAGATGGGGAAACAATGGAAACAGTGACAGACTTTATTTTCTTGGGCCCCAAAATCACTGCAGATGGTGACTGCAACCACAAAATTAAAAGACGCTTGCTCCTTGGATGGAAAGTTATGACCAACCTAGACAGTATATTAAAAAACAGACATATTCCTTTGCCAGCAAAAGTCCACCTAGTCAAAGCTATGGGTTTTGCAGTAGTTATGTGTGGATGTGAGAGTTGGACCATAAAGAAGGCTGAGCGCAGATGAATAGATGCTTTTGTCCTGTGGTGTTGGAAAAGACTCTCAAGAGTCCCTTGGACTGCAAGGAGATCAAACCAGTCCATCCTAAAGGAAATCAATCCTGACTATTCACTGGAAGGACTGATGCTGAAGCTGAAACTCCAACAGTGTGACCACCTGATGGGAAGAACTGACTCACTGGAAAAGACCCTGATGCTGGGAAGGATAGAAGACAGCAGGAGAAGGGGACGACAGAGGACGAGATGGTTGGATGGCATCACCGACTCAATGGACATGAGTTTGAGCAAGATCTGGGAGACGGTGAAGGATACAATAAAGGTCAGTGTATGTTAGTCTTCCTGTTATAAAACATATTATGTTTTCACTCAAAAACCTAGACTTCAGATAATCCAGAGTAGAATACTCTATCAGCTCAAAAGTTGCAGTCAACCACAGTGCCAAGACTATCAGTTGACATTCTTCATGTCCCTCTAAAGCCTGAACTACAGTGCCCTTGAAAATATTACGGAGTATAAGAGGGTGCAGAGGATGTGAAGTTTTTATCCAGTAAGCCATGCATAATTTTGAAAATAATTAAAATCACAAGACCAGTCAGATATGGAAATAGTACATTTTAGTATGTAGAATAAAATGCATTCTTTTTCTACAACTGATATGTTTATAAAATGGGGGACTTGGTTTCCTACCACCAAAGACCCAGAAACTTGAAAATTTTATCTCCCTACTTAATCATTGTTTAGAAAAAAAAATCACATGTCTGAATCATAGAATCTCTAATCTGGTACACTTTTAAAAACTTTGTTGGGTATAAGATTATTAACAAAGAAATATACCTGGACTAGCATGTTGCGCAGAGATTTCCATGCCTTTAACATTGCTATCAATAGCCAAAAATTCAGAACCTCTTACTTATTCTCTCACTGTTTGCCCCTGATGTCAACTCATTCAGAATGATTTGTTTAAAACAGGTAATTCAGTAGGCATCTCAAGAAGTAATGAGGAATGTATAAACCTGGCCTGCCCAATTTCAAATGAAATACAGGAGAGAAATGCATATTAATGCAAAATGACTATAAATCAAAAGCTATTTCATTTTCTAAGGTAATGTAAAAGCCAAACCTGTTTGAAACCATAACTCAGCTGTCATAATCTCTTAGATAGAACACTGACCTTCCTTAGAAGTTTCTGTCACATAGAAGTGAATGGATCAGGAGGAGCAACATTAAATCATATGGCATTACTGAGAGCCAGGTAGTAATTTAGCTCACTTGAGCAAGTCCTTAAGCATAAGTCCCACTGTCCTAGATACAGATTCCTTGTACCATACGTGTACATACATTGACATAAAATGCATTCACTGAGTAGACCCTACAAAGAGAATTCATTGTATATTCCATGCCTGTGCTTACAAATTTTTTTCAATCAATATTGAACTTGATGCTCCAATGTTTTCAAGAAACAGTTGAAAGATTTTGCATTGTAATTCCTAAAGCCACATTGTCTGATTAACTTTAGAATGTATATTTTCTCTTAGTATTTTACATTTATTATTAATAAACAGCATAGCTAACATGATTGCTTGGCTGCATACCTCTCTGAAATGAATTATTCTATTAAAATTGTGACTTTCAATGTTAAGCCTGAGGTAGGAAATGGGTTTGAATCTAAAATCAGGTTATTCAAAGTAGGGACTGGTGCTAGGGATAAAATTTTTAAAATGCACTTTACAAATAGGGATTAAAGAACAATCTGCCTTTGGAACTTATGGGACTTTTAAACTGGAAGGTAATAAATGATGTTTATTAAGCTTCATTTGCAATTTGTCACTGAGTTTTCAATGAAAAGCTGGTATTGTTTCTATGCACAATAATTACTTCATCATTACCTATCCCCAAAGGTACGAGAAGATTAAATTGTTTCTTTAAAAGCTTTTTATAACTATGTCAGAATTTCTTATGATAAGGAGGATAAGATGTGGAGTATAGACAGCAACTATTAGAAACTGAATTAGAAATGGGTGGATCCATGTTCCATCCCCAGAACTTCCTCTTAATGAAACCCTGCTGATCTCTAAAGAGCTTTTAAGAGAAGAGGAGAAAACCATTCACTTTGCAGTTGCAGAATAATTGATTCTGTAAAGGCAAGATTATTCTAATCACAAGGAGAACACATTTTAAGAATCATTTCTATTGTCTAATGCAAAGACAGAGAGTATAATATCCTTGGTTTTATTTAAAACTCAACTGATAATTTTCTGGGTGATGTAGACTGTACCTCAATTTTTTACTTATAGGATGTTCAAGTTAGGTACTTAAACACTAAAAATGAATACCTCAGTTCAGTTCAGTTCAGTTGCTTAGTCATATCCGACTCTTTGCAACCCCATGGACTGCAGCACGCCAGGACTCCCTGTCCATCACTATCTCCTGGAGTTCACTCAGACTCACATCCATCGAGTCAGTGATGCCATCCAGCCATCTCATCCTCAGTCGTCCCCTTCTCCTCCTGCCCCCAATCCCTCCCAGCATCAGAGTCTTTTCCAATGATCAACTCCGCATGAGGTGGCCAAAGTACTGGAGTTTCAGCTTTAGCATCATTCTTTCCAAAGAAATCCCAGGGCTGATCTCCTTCAGAATGGACTGGTTGGATCTCCTTGCAGCCCAAGGAACTCTCAAGAGTTCATGTTCTCATTGATGAATAAAAGAAATTCACATCAGGAGCAACTGTAGCTGCAAAGAAGAATATCTATTGATAGGTATTTTCTTTAAGCAAGATCTTAATTACAGGATGAACATTGCATTCACTCTCATAATTTTAAAGGCTAGCTATATTCTGCAGACTTCCCAAAGTTTATTTCTGAACCAGACTTCAATTGAACTTCATATCTATATCTCTAAAGTCTACTAAACATCCTAAAGTCAACTCACCCGCAGCAGGTCCAAATATGGACCTTATTTATTTTACTACTGGCCAATTCTTACTCATTTAGACAGTCAATTATTTACCCAATATTTACTCAGTGGCTACTATGTGCTTTGCATTGTCTAGAAGTTGCCAATATGATAGAGAAAAAAAAATTCACAAATGTCTTACACAAGGAGTTTATATTCTAATTGCATATTCACAAAGTGGGAGAAAATGAAATATACCTGATAATGATAAATTCTTAAAAAATCAGAGCAGGGAATGGGGAGGAGTTTTAGACAGCTGGGTCATCTTGAAGAATTTGACCCTCTTTCTGTGTTTGTGGTCTCAGAATGTCACCAACGCATACTCAACCGTCAATCCAAAGACAAAGACCACTGTTCAATGTTGCGGTTATTCTATACCCATAATAACTCTCCAATTCATTCAATTGTTTCCTTCCCACTGCTATGACATTAGGTCAACTTGACATTATCTTTTGCCAGAATAATTACAACAAGCCTCTAAAAGGTTTAGGTCTAGCCCCAGTCTTGCACAGCTTGAATCTATTTTTCATTTGTAGCAAGAGAGAGCTTACTAACGCACAATTGTTAGGGTGCTCAGGTCGGTCTGCATAACGTCCAAACAAGCTGTTTTCTCCTCTCTCCTCTTCTCCATCACATCTCTTTCTATTTCACATTGTACTTTCAAGCCACACACTGAGCTACTGACAATCCCCTGACTTGGTCATATTTTTTATTGCTTCTACATGGGTCATTTCCTTTTTCTGAAGTACTTCTCATTCTCCCTCTTACTCCCTCTTCTCTCCACCCCTCCCCTCTTTTATTTTCAACTGGGTAAATTCTACTAACTTTTCAATTTAGACACCAACTTTTGCAGGGATGCCTGAGGCTCCCTGGAACTGGCTCCTGGGGCTTCTCAGCACATATTGTCTGTATGCATATGAGAAATCTTACATTATACTGAAAACGCAATCACTTAGATGATAGAATGATACTTCATGATGTTAACTTGAATTTTCTTCTCCCTCTCTTTAATTCAAATAGGTGGTCAGCGATGTAAACGGTGCTTCAGGGAGAGACGCATCAGAGTGTGTGAGTGTTAAGTCGCTCAGCTGTGTCCAGCTCTTGGTGACCCCAAGCACCGTAGCCCACCAGGCTCCTCTGTTCATGGGACTCTCCAGGCAAGAATATTGGAGTGGGTTGCCATTTGCATCAGAGTAGACAGGAAAAATAGCCCATGAATCTTCTGTTTTCCAAAGGATGGAGAGGATTCCTAGGTGGAGGCAAAGGTTTGTATCATGAAGGAAAGCAGATTTCCCTGCTAACAGAAAGAAAATGTTCCATCACGGGGCAGGGAGGGGTTAGAGAACAGAGACCTATGGGGCCAAGAGCAGAGAGGACTTGGGGTCGGCTCCCAGAGCAGAGTCCAGGAGGCTGAATAGCTGGGTGGTACGTGTCTGAAGTTTTCAGACAGCCTTACCCCAAAAGGAGCATGAGAGGCAGAGGGCCGCTGGACCTGAAATCCCCACTGGGTCAGATTGGCAGGTGACTCAGGGATATTCTGGAGCACTGGGGACTCAGGACTCCATGCCTTGGCAACGCACGTGAGTCCAGATGGTCATGGTGTGACTGAGGTGGAGAGATTCTCAAAAGGGCTGAGGGCCAGTGTGGAGGACATGTCTGACTGTCTCCTCAATATCTATTGACTCTTCCACCTTGCTGACAAGAACCGATTTTCTTCAGGCTGTCCATGTGCCCAAGAGAAAAAAATAAAAGTACGATTTCCAGCTTTCTTCACAGCTCAGAGAGCTCAACAAGATGTGAGCCTAAGTCTTGGGAGGGGCTTCCTGGAAAGTTCTTGAAATGCACCAACCCAATGGGTATGGAGACTTTGCCCTTTGCCTTCCCTCAATTTCTTGCTACAAATTAAGTGGTGACACTGGAGACTGTCTGTCACTGCACCATTCCCAACGAACAACACATGGCATCAGTTCAGTTCAGTTCAGTCACTCAGTCGTGTCTGACTCTTTGTGACCCCATGAATAGCAGCATGCCAGGCCTCCCTGTCCATCACCAACTCACGGAGTTCACTTAGACTCACGTCCATTAAGTCAGTGATGCCACCCAGTCATCTCATCCTCTGTCGTCCCCTTCTCATCCTGCCCCCAATCCCTCCCAGCATAGTTGTCATTTAATAACTATTATTCAAAGAGCTAATAAATACATGGGAGAACACTGCTTTCTGTAAATATAAGAGGTAATGATATAACAGAAGACTATATAGGTCACATATTCCTCCAGAGTAAGGACATACGTATTACCAATATTGGACATATTAGGTACACAGAGCCTGATGTTATTGTTTAAGATAATTAACTCTTCAGTTCAGTTCAGTTCAGTCACTCAGTCGTGTCCAACTCTTTGCGACCCCATGAATCGCAGCACGCCAGGCCTCCCTGTCCATCACCAACTCCCAGAGTTCACTCAGACTCATGTCCATTAAGTCAGTGAAGCCATCCAGCCATCTCATCCTCAGTCGTCCCCTTCTCCTCCTGCCCGCAATCCCTCCCAGCATCAGAGTCTTTTCCAGTGAGTCAACTCTTTGCATGAGGTGGCCAAAGTACTGGAGTTTCAGCTTTAGCATCATGCCTTCCAAAGAAATCTCAGGGATAATCTCCTTCAGAATGGACTGGTTGGATCTCCTTGCAGTCCAAGGGACTCTCAAGAGTCTTCTCCAACACCACAGTTCAAAAGCATCAATTCTTTGGTGCTCAGCCTTCTTCACAGTCCAACTCTCATATCCATACATGACCACAGGAAAAACCATAGCCTTGACTAGACGGACCTTTGTCGACAAAGTAATGTCTCTGCTTTTGAATATACTAGATAGTAGCTTGGTCATAACTTTTCTTCCAAGGAGTAAGTGTCTTCTAATTTCATGGCTGCAATCACTATCTGCAGTGATTTTGGAGCCCCAAAATATAAAGTCTGACACGGTTTCCACTGTTTCTCCATCTATTTCCCATGGTGTGATGGGACTGCATACCATGATCTTCGTTTTCTTAATGTTGAGCTTTAAGCCAAATTTTTTGCTCTCCTCTTTCACTTTCATCAAGAGGCTTTTAGTTCCTCTTTGGTTTCTGCCATAAGGATGGTGTCATCTGCATATCTGAGGTTATTGATATTTCTCCCAGCAATTTTGATTCCAGCTTGTGTTTCTTCCAGTCCAGCGTCTTCATGATGTACTCTGCATAAAAATTAAATAAGCAGGGTGACAATATACAGACTTGATGTACTCCTTTTCCTATTTGGAACCAGTCTGTTGTTCCATGTCCAGTTCTAACTGCTGCTTTCTGACCTGCATACAGATTTCTCAAGAGGCAGGTCAAGTGCGCTGGTATTCTCATCTCTTGAAGAATTTTCCACAGTTTACTGTGATCCACATAGTCAAAGGCTTTGGCATAGTCAATAAAACAGAAATAGATGTTTTTTCTGGAACTCTCTTGCTTCTTCCATGATCCAGTGGATGTTGACAATTTGATCTCTGATTCCTCTGCTTTTTCTAAAACCAGCTTGAACATCAGGAAGTTCACAGTTCACATATTGCTGAAGCGTGGCTTGGGGAATTTTGAGCATTACTTTACTAGCATGTGAGACATGGACATCACCAGATGGTCAACACCAAAATCAGATTGATTATATTCTTTGCAGTCAAAGATGGAAAAGCTCTATATAGTCAACAAAAACAAGACCAGGAGCTGACTGTGGCTCAGATCATGAACTCCTTATTACCAAATTCAGACTCAAATTGAAGAAACTAGGGAAAACCGCTAGACCATTCAGGTGTGACCTAAATCAAATCCCTTATGATTATACAGTGGAAGTGAGAAATAGATTTAAGGGCCTAGATCTGATAGAGTGCCTGATGAACTATGGAATGAGGTTCGTGACATTGTACAGGAGACAGGGATCAAGACCATCCCCAAGGAAAAGAAATGCAAAAAGCAGAATGGCTGTCTGGGGAGGCCTTACAAATAGCTGTGAAAAGAAGAGAAGTGAAAAGCAAAGGAGAAAATGAAAGATATAAGTATCTGAACGCAGACGTCCAAAGAATAGCAAGAAGAGATAAGAAAGCCTTCTTCAGCGATCAATGCAAAGAAATAGAGGAAAAGAACAGAATGGGAAAGACTAGAGATCTCTTCAAGAAAATTAGAGATACCAAGGGAACATTTCATGCAAAGATGGGCTCAATAAAGGACAGAAGTGGTCTGGACCTAACAGAAGCAGAAGATATTAAGAAGAGGTGGCAAGAATACACAGAAGAACTGTACAAAAAGATCTTCACAACCCAGATAATCATGATGGTGTGATCACTCACCTAGAGCCAGATATCTTGGAATGTGAAGTCAAGTGGGCCTTAGAAAGCATCACTATGAACAAAGCTAGTGGAGGTGATGGAATGCCAGTTGAGCTATTTCAACTCCTGAAAGATGATGCTGTGAAAGTGCGGCACTCAATATGCCAGCAAATTTGGAAAACTCAGCAGTGGCCACAGGACTGGAAAAGATCAGTTTTCATTCCAATCCCAAAGAAAGGCAATGCCAAAGAATGCTCAGACTACCGCACAACTGCACTCATCTCACATGCTAGTAATTACCTCTTAAAAATACCAAATGTCATTTAAGAAAACTATTCAGAATCACCTTTTATTCTAATAGCATGAGGACTTTCCCTTAGCTTTCAGTGTATAACCCCCAAAACTGTCTGCCCATACTGATTTTCACATGCAAAGTCAGGTACAAGCCAGGAAAGACTAGTTTGTGCAAGCGTGGTCTCAGTCTTCAAGTCCCAGAGATTTATCAGTAATAACGTCTTCCTCGAGCTCTTGCTCGGCCCACTGCCAGTCCAGGTGGTTCTCCAGAGTGGCTTTCCTCTCAGAGTTGGCTTAGTGCTCCAGCTGTTTTCATCGCTGACACCGTCCTGTCAACACATGCTTCTGCAGTCACAACAGCAGGAGAGCAGAGTTCTTAAGACTCTCTCTCATCAGATATCAAGTGTTGGGACAGTCAGTGACACACGTCACTGCTACCCACAACACACTGCCCGAACTCGGAACACAGGCTTGCTCTGTCGCAGGGCTACGGGGAGGTGTACGCCTCCCAGGCTTCCAAAAGGAAAAAAAGAAATGGGCACGACGATCCTTTACAGTGTCATACTCAGGCACTTTTTAGAAGAAACATTCTCATATGCCTAAAGACAAAGGTTCTGAACTTGTTACTTTCAGGATCTCTATATCCTCTTAGAAAGTATAGAGGGCTGTGAGTGTGCACGTGTGTACGTGTGTGTCCTGGGCTCAGTCTGTCTGACTCTTTGCGTCTCTGTGGACTAAGCCTGCCAGGCTCCTCTGCCCAGGGGAATTTTCAGGCAAGAATACCGGAATACAGCGCCATGCCATGCTCCAGGGGATCTGCCCGACTCAGGGATCATCTCCTGCATTGGAGAATCCATTGGCAGGTGGATTCTTCACCACTAAGTCACCTGGGAACCTAATAGAGACCCTTCAGGGCTATTTTTTCCCCTAAGAGCTATTTTTGATGCTGGTTTTGTCTATTTACATTTGAAATTAAAGCTGAGAATTTAAAAATATATCAATTCATTTTAAAAGAAAAGTAATACATCCATCATATTTTAACATAATTTTTAGTGAAAAATAGATTTCCAAATGAAAGAAAAAAATATTTGAGCAGTGGTATTTTTTTAATTACTATTTTGGAAATCTTTATTAAACAGAAGACAGCTACTTACTTTCACATATCTGCTTCTGCATTCTATTTGTTATGATATCATATGTAGCCTCTGGAAATGCTTTAACGTGTACCCATGCCTTTAGCAGTAAAGGCAAATAATATCTTTGCATTATTCCAAAAAACGTCTGACCTCACCAAACCCCTGCAAGGACACCTGGAGAAGCACTGCTTTGAGGTGGCTAATGTGGTTGCTCAATGGCACAGCCACCTGCTTATAATGCTCACTGCTTATAATGTCTCCTGTTTTTCTTTACTTTTGCTCTGAAAAGTTTTGTACAGTCAACTGAGCTTTGATTGAGAAGAAATCAGTGCTTCAATCAGGGGATAAACTTGCCTGATGGTTTTTCCAGAAGCAATCCGTGAAGAATGTCCCCATTATCTTAAACAATAGTATTGTTTTCTTCTGGGGTGCATGCCTCTTCAGCTTGCTGAGTGAATCCATCTGTCATTTTCTGATCAGCAGCTAAACAGGCACATTTGATTTCACATCCCCTTACATCCACTCTCTCTATCTGTCAGGCCCCTAAATCTCAGTCTTGGGGACCTTATCCTTAACACACTCTTTCTTTCTGCCAGTGGGGCTTCTTGTCTGACCCTGCTTTGTGGATGGCCCTTTGGTTTAAATCCCTTTATCAATGTAACTCATGGCTTCTCTAAAATATTATGAAAGCAAGCAACCCCTTCCTTTCTGTGTCCTCATCAAATATTTCCCAGGAGTCTCACAATCTCTGCCTGTGTGAAGCTGAAGAAAAGGGGAAAACCCTGAACCTGGTGCCTGACCAGGCATGGCACAGACCTTGTAAGGATCTCGAGACCTCTGGGGAAATAAAGGGACTTTCCAAGGAGGAGAAACTCACACTTGCCTGCACAGAACTTCCGCAAGCAGGCACAGCAGTCCTGGGCTGGAGGTCCCAGCCAGTGGTTCTGCAGAAGTGGCCCAGACTACCGGCCAGTGCCGGCAGAGGGGCTGTGTGTCAAGACAGCTAATTCAGCAACGACAGTGGACACCACGCGAGCTCATCCCGGGGGCCGACTCTTACCCAGCCTCTGCCTGAGAGACCTGACAACCTCTGGAAGGACCTGTGTGATCCAGGCCTCTGCCTCTGCGGCCTCCTGGAGAGACACCCAGGCCCGCTGGGCTGCCCAACAGGATGGGACAGACCATCAAACGGGACTGAAGGACTCAGATCTGACTCCCACTCTGCCATTTTCAGAGGTGTAACACCAGGCAATCCAGTCAACTGACTGGTGTAACCAGTCCATCCCAAAGGAAACCAGTCCTGAATATTCACTGGAAGGACTCCTGCTGAAGCTGAAACTCCAAAGCTCTGAACACCTGATGCAAAGAACTGACTCACTGGGAAAGACCCTGACACTGGTGGGATTGGGAGCAGGAGGAGAAGGGGACAACCGAGGATGAGATGGCTGGATGGCATCACCGACTCGATGGATGTGAGTTTGAGTGAACTCTGGGAGTTGGTGATGGACAGGGGAGGCCTGGCGTGCTGCAGCCCATGGGGTCACAGAGAGTCAGACACGGCTGAGCGCCTGAACTGAACGGAACACTAGGCAGGTTATTCAACCTTGCTGAGCTTCGGTGTCTTCGTGTGTGTGGAGTTCTCCCCAGCTGTATGACTGAAATGGCAAACTGCTTGTATCTGGCCTTCTTTAGGAATTCAAAATAATTGCTTGACAACATCATCCTTTTGATTAAATTATAAGCTTCATATGAATTTGAGGTCTAAATTATATGAATAGGCAGTTTAAACATACTGAAACTTTCTAGAACATATACATCCTTTGGCATATTCATTTTCAAGTAATTCACTGTGATCAGTACAGCAAAAACTAGATCATTCAGATAAGGAGAACTCTAAGAAGAAGTCAATGCTCTTTCACTCTGCTGATTGAACTGGTTTCATATAAAGGAAAAGGTACCTTGAAACATTCTTTTACTAATGTATTAACCACAATCTTTAGAAACATGATTTTTAAAGGCTTAAGGCCAATATAAACTAAACATAATTTTTAACAGCTTTACAAATTAAGTTGTTAGTAAAAAAAAAATCACAACTAAATGTCTGGAATGTAATAATAATAATATTTTGCATATGAAGATATTTACTGATAGTCTCAACAGTATTGTTTTACAGTCTTAAGCTCATATTGGAGAAGCAAATGTCCTGCTAGGAATAATTCAGGACTGCGAGGAATGACTGAACATGGAAATGACAATGCAGTGCCTTAGAGTCTTTTTGAAAGATAGAAATGGATAAGGAATAAACTGACAGATTCCTCAAAATGATTGAAACTTACGTTACAGGAAGTGAAGTAAAGGCGCAGCTCTCGGCAGCTTACTAAAACGGTTCACGTGGGCAGGGTTCAGCGTGTGCAGCTCAGTTCAGTCGCTCAGTCGTGTCTGACTCTTTGCGACCCCAGGAACCACAGCACACCAGGCCTCCCTCTCCATCACCGACTCCCGGAGTCCACCCAAACTCATGTCCATTGAGTTGATGATGACATCCAGCCATCTCATCCTCTGACGTCCCCTTCTCCTCCTGCCCTCAAAGGCCAGCATGACTGAAGGAAAGTCTTCAGCTGAGCTGTCAAAATGCTCCTGGTATAGCTTTATATTGGAAACAGTCACATATTTGAATGGAAAGCAATTAAGTGGCTCAAAAACCAAATCTGATCTATCAAATGTGTGAACACTTAGAGAAGCTGAAGTAAAAAGAAAATTCTCATATAAAAATAAAATATATTTGAATATTCCACTGCACATAACTAATTTTACCTAGTAAAATCCACCTCTGACTGTGACACAGTGATAAAGAATCTGCTTGCAATGCAAGAGATATGCACTCAATCCCTGGATCAGAAAGATACTCTGCAGAGGGAAATGGCAACCCATTCCAATAATCTTGCCTGGGAAATTCCGTGGACAGAAGAGCATGACGAGGTAAAGTCCATAGGGTCACAAAAGAGTTGGGCACAACTTAGCAACTAAACAACAACAACCAAAAAAAAAAAAAAAAGCAATAATCAGTAAGTCTCACTCTATTGACCCGATCTCACATATCAGCTTCCCAGGTGGCTCAATGGTAAAGAATTCGCCTGCCAATACAAGAGATGCTGGTTCAATCTTTGGGAAAAGATTGGTTGGGAAAATGGGTTGGGAAGATGGGTTGGGAACTTCCCCTGGAGTAGGAAATGACAACCCACTTCAGTATTCTTGCCTGGAGAGTCCGAGGGACAGAGGAGCCTGGTGGGCTACGGAAGAGTAGGACATGACTGAGTACACAGCGTGAATGCACAGTCTCAAACACAAAATTACAATAAAACCCCCACTGTGATCATTTCCCTGAGTAAACATTTCTGTAATCACAACTTTAACATTTCTCTTAGTCCACCTTTACAGATATACAGATACAGAATTATTCTGGAAATATCTCTATTCAGTAATATGTATATGTTATTTTCAAGTTGTCACATAGGACTCAGTGCTAAATACTTCCACACTTATGGGGGTGGAAATTATTTTGTTAGTATCTGTATTTGGCAAATATTCCTATCATTTTCCAGTTTTAACTATATCTTGCAAATGAAACAATGCCCAGAAAAGCTTTCCTGAACTTGCCACATTTTGTCCATGAAGGTGGCCCCTCCCACAAAAAGTCATTTGGGAAGTGGTGGTAAGGTGTAACTCTGCTTGTTGTTTGACTTTAATCAAATCACTTCTGACACAGTTCAAATTCTTAGGAACCTATCTATGGCCAATTCAAACAAATAAACACTCGAATAAGAAAAGTAGAATGAAGCCCTGCTGTCATACATTTCACTTAATAGTTGCTTTCCTGATGTATCCGAGAGGGGTGTTTGAAAGGACAGTATGTATTTTCCTGTGATGTCAAAATGTCAATTCAAAATCCATCTGTTTTAGCAGAAAAATAATACTTTGTCATAAATGCGAGCTAACAGCCAGTATTCTACCTGGCACCCAGAAGATATTGAGAAAATCCTCTATTGTCCTAGTACAATATTAGTTATTATTTATAAGGTCTTGAAAAAATAGTTGTCTGACAGTCATATTGTTTTCTTAGGAGAAATATTCTCTTTCCCCAAATAGTGTTTAAAACATACCTGGGCAGTCAGAGCTATGGTTATTAACCTTGATATTGAATTATTTTTCTAAAGCTTGTCATTTTTAAAGAAGAGATGCTGAATATTGATATGGTTTTGTTGGCTCCACTGCTTCCACACTAAGAAGCATAGAGAAAACCAGGAATAAAATAAAACTTTTCTCCCACTGTGCTGTAAATACATCTCATTCAAACCTGGTGTGAGTGCCCATCAAGTCTACAGTTCGTAGAATTTTAAGACTCTAAGCATATCAAAGACAAGATTGCCAAATTAGTGCCATTTCAGTGCAATTTAAAGGTGTGTGATCTTGTATGAAAGAATACAAGCTGGGATTCATTTATCTGGCGACGTTTTTGACTGTCTTGGCTGTGTCATTGGTCTTTACTGTTTCACTCCTGCAGATGTAGCAAACATCTTCCCAAAATATCATGTGGCTTTCCAGTTAACACAGGGAAAAAATATCTATAGGGCCCAACCATGGTTATTCATTTTTTAAAAAACCACAGTACTTAATAAGCTCGGCAAAGAGACCAATTTTCTTTTGTAAATAAAATAGTGTGATGTTCTAACCATAACCTCCTATCTGAAATACAATAGAAGTACAACCGATGATTCTTTTAAGAGAAGGTTTCATAAATAAACATAATATATATTAAAAAGACCGGAACACTAGGGGGTGGGGTAATTACTGATTTCTTAAATGAGACCATATTCTTGAATGTATTTTTAGTATATCTAAATTTTTCCCCCATCCTCTCCCATAAGGTATCATAAAAACAACTTTGATTATAGTTAAGCAATGAGAAAACTCACTTTCATCAGACCCTACATCTTAGGTAGAATGAGAGTATCAGATCATACCATTTACTCATTCATTTTGAGTGATCCCCCAAATATTAAAGAGTATAACATGTTGGGTTATCTTATACACTGGGGCTACATCAGCAAATAGACAGGGTCTCTGAACTACTGAAGCTTAGATCAGTGAAGGAAGATTGGCATTATCCACAACAGCAACAAAAATCCATTTCAACTGTGATCAAGACTGTAAAGAAGCAGTATGTGATATAAAGTATTTCGCAAGGAAACTTGACCTACCGGTGGGAGGGTCTTCCAAGGACACAGAATAACATCTGAAAATGCCTTGAGGTGGAAAAGTGTAAGTCAAGTTTAAGGAATTCTAAGAACATGAGGTTGGAGCGAACATAGTTATGCGGCAATAGAAGAAGGCTGGGCTGCAGAGCTGGCGAGCAGCAAGACATGGTGGGTCCCTCAGGCCAGGGGAAGGGTGCAGGGCTTTGTTCCAGGAACAAGGAGATGAATTCAAAGAATATAAGAAGGGCGATGACGTGATTTAATTAACCCTGAAGTTAATACTCTAAAAATTCCATAGGAATTTTGTTTTTCCTATTATTTAAAATTAAAGGAAGCAGGGCTGGCCTTATGATGATCATCATCTTACTACCGAGATGATGAGTTGGCACAGGCACAGAACTCAGAGGGATAAGCTGTAACTGCATCACTGCACTTCAGAACTAAAAATACTGCCTGTCATGAACAAAGGGCGTTGCTGCCATCAAGCCGACACATTGCAGCTGCCCCAGCAGCGAGCCCGGGGAACTCAGGGCGGAAGCAGGCGGTGGTGGTCGCCTCAGTCAGCTGCCACGCCCCGAAAAGACGCTGGGCGAGAAGGCACAGAGGGCTGGCCCCAGCCGGCTCAGGGGCCTCTGGAAGGGAGTCATCTCAGTGAGCTCCAACTCCTGCATCTTCTCATACACAGAGAAGCACTAAATGCCTTAACTTGAGATATCCGGGCTTCTTTTAGTAACAGCAATCTTTTGATGTTCCAATGGGCTAATTTTGTTATGGAAACTCCTATATTCCCCCTCTTCCTCTTTGTAGAAGTCTCTCAGGATTACCTGAGATGCTGTGTCCTGGGCCTAATTCCTCAGTTTCACCCACTGAATAAAACATAACTCTCAACTTTCAGGTAGTGCTTTTTTTTTTCCATTTTTGACTGTTAAATTTACTTCATGAGCCTCAACAGTGAAAGAATAACTCAGACTCTGTGATTCAAGTTAAGCAGAGTCAACTCCTTAAACTGATCTCTGTTTAGCTCAACTGCATTCTCTCCTTAGGGTTCTTCCAGTACTCCCATCCTCATCTGACTTCCCCTTCCTCTCTCACTGGAGGTAAGCTATGTTCTAAAGGGTTGTTTGTATTGCTGGACATCTTGCCCAGGACTCTGAACTCTCCATGTTGTATGTAACTCATCTCGTCTAGGCTCCTTCATCAGATATTGCTATTTTCTTCTGAAGGCCTCAGTCGTACCCAGTCCAAGCATGTATCTACTCCTCACTCTGATCCAGGCTGAAAGGTCTCCTTCCTCACTTAGGAGGACAGGACTTTGAGAGAGTCCACCAAGGCCAAGTGTCTCAGTCTTTGCTGCTCTATCCGTCCAAAATCCACTAGACACAAGTGTTCCAGAGAGGGTTCCAGAGAGGATTCTAGTCTCAGCAACTGTACTCTGCAAGGCAGGGCATGTTTCTCTCTCTGCTCCCACGATGCCCTAAACAGATCTGTGTTTTATATGTACTCTCCAGCCCATTACCTTTCCCTGTACCCAGACCATGAGCCCAGGCAGCCTCTGAGATTACAGTCCATCTGACCTTCTAATCACTCATCAAAACAAAGCCAGCTCCATTCGAGTGGGCACAATGCTTTCACGTCATTCATATATTCTTCCCCATTCTGAGGTTCACCACATAAACCCTGTGCCCTGAGACCTCCAGGTTTTGCTCTTGATATTCAGAGCCCATCTTCTGGAATTCAAACAAAATGAAACTTTTCTCTCTGAATAATTCTACCCATTCCAACTCAAAAGAGCTTTGACTTTCAAACTATTGACTTTGCAGTAGATTTTTAAAGTCTACCTGGGAGCTCAAAAACCCAAGAATTTGACTATTTATTCCCTTAAGATTACTTCTGCATTTCTTTCAATAGGCAATATTCCTCATTTTCTCAAATTAGTTTTATTGAGAGAAGCGCTCCAGTATGTAAAGAATTAAAAAGGTAAACTATATCTGATATTCTTTTAAAACTTTAAACCAATACATAATAAATGAGACACTAAAACAAGATAATCGGTCATAACATCCAAGATAGAAAACAGTCTTCTATGTGAACTTGCAAAGGAATAGAAATAAAACATTTCAGACTTTGTTTGCGGAATGAAGGTTTCCTGATATGCTGTCCTCATAAGTTTACAACAGAAATAAAACTGTGGCTTCACTGCTGGCCCAGGTTAGAAAATCTGAAAGGACTCTTACGTAAGACAAGGAGCATCCTGGAAGGCAAAATTTGCTGTCTCGGGTTCATAGACGATGATGACAATGTCTTTCCTCAGTGTGGCTGGAACTCAAAGCAACCAAATTCCAGTAACTACAAAAGCCCATGTTCCCCTGGAGTTCAGCTATTTCCATTCAAAATGAAGTCATGCCAGTGAGTCAGCTCAGGTTCTGCTGCTGAAAACGCGGTGCATGAACTACACTCAAAAGTATCAGCTGGGAGTTGCTAGAAATGCAAATTTTTCAGATCCCTCCCAAACCTAATGAATCAGAATCCACATTTTAAGAGAATGAATCCCTGTGATGCATCTATCAGAATCTGAGGAGCCCTCTGGTCGAAGGTGTTTCTCTGTTAGTTTCTCTTCCACAGAAGGAAAAAAAGGGGGGGAACATTTTAGTAAAGACAGATGTAGCTATGCAGCAATTCAGGACTCCTTCCTGACACACAGAGATAATGCCAGTGCCATGTGCATAGCCTCCAGTGATGAAGCTGTGTAGATTTATCTAACAAGGTACACTAATGTCAATAAGCCAGCACAATATATGAGCGAGCCCACACTTTCCATTGTTAATTTGTTCCTGCCAGGCTAACACGAATTATATCAAATCCATTCGTAAGACAGAGTTTAGAATCTTGGTGCAAATGGATAACTCATTAGATCTCTATCTGCTCTAAAACATTCTGCTGTGGCCTGAAATAAAATTCCAATCCTTAAACATTTTTTTCTGAGAGAATTCCCTTTGTGTGGAGTTTCTCTGTGTTCGTGAGTATGTGTCAATGGTGGTAAAACCATCACAAAATTGACCAGTATAAAGTGATAAGAGAAAAAGCATCAAAGAAAGTATTGTTTACAAGGCTTTTAAAAATTTCATTGGAACAACTTATACATTAAATAAAGTCTTCATAATATGACATATTTGAAGATACCATATTTTTGTTGCTCCATCAAAAATTGGAAATCATATGTGGCATGCTTTTCAGTAGTCATGATAAAATCTTCCTGGGATCATTCTCCATCACAAACACTCCCTTATGCACAAGGGCATGACCATGTCTCCAGAACCAAAATGAAACTTGGAGATAAGCAATCATTCAGTAATCTCTCATGCCAGGTATGGTCTTGGCCCTGGTGGACGCTTATAAATGTTTATTGATGACGATGTCGTAAAGCTGCCACTATCTGCTATGAATTACCCAGATTGCCTTTTGGAATGGTGAATGGTGAATGTACTCTAAATAACTCTGCCCTTCATTTTTATTCTTCAGTCCTGGCACATATGTCTATCTTGAATAAATTCTTCCGAACTGCCCTGGAATACCAAATTTTGAAGCCTTAAAATGTGCTGTTCCTCATTTGGCCTTCTAATTCTGTCTACTAAATGACGGACTGTTGATGAATTGTGAAGACTGGACCTCAGAATTCCCTCTAAACCATGTCTCAGGCAGAGGGAATGGCTTGTTCCAGGCCATCTGCAGTCTCTTTGCTCTGGTGGCCCACGGCGCACAATGGTGAGGCAGCTGGTTGTGCTGGAAACACAACAGAAGGCAGTTCTACCACAGTCATGAAGCCCCACCCTTTCATGAAGTTCACTGATCTAGAAGGAAATGCGATAATGTCTGCGGGCTACTCCCGGTTCAGTGTATTTCAAATAACATTACAGGTGCTTTTCATTCTTTAGCTCATTTAATTTTAACATATCTTATGAGGTAGGGTATTATTACCATTATTCACATTTTACAGATAAAGAGACTAGGGACTAAAGTACTGGGAGCAGGATTCAGAGTCAAGGTGTCTTGCTCCGCAGCCCTCCTCTCCTCTTCCGTTACCATGGCATTCATATTCTTCTCTGACCTAGGCTGCCCCACACAATACCTCATTTGAAAAACACTGTTCAGGTGAAGAGAAGACCTTTATATCCTTAAAATAGAAACCCACAAACACATATATACCCACAAGTGCAGGTTTAAACTGGAGTTGTTTCTGAGTTGTAAGTAGTACACATGAAGTGATACACGCTGCTCCAGAGCATTCACTGTAAATGAAAGGAGAATTACTATGCCACTCCCGCGGACAATATCGAACCTCCCAGACACCCGTGCTGCAAATAACGGAATGTCCATGAAAGTGAGACTGCGAATTCTCTAGAGAGAGCGTGCATGTGAATTCCAGCTTCCACGTACAAATGAACCTACACACAGAGACCGCCACTGTGAAGACACACAAACAAAGGACTACTTCTTTCTAATCAAAATCCTGAAGACCCATTGTATTCAGACGCCCACATCAGAAATTTTGTTCATTCTATGTGCATGAACATCATTACAGGCTGAAAGCTTATTAACTGTAATCAAGAAGGTCCTTGTGGAATTATCTTCCTTAGCCTACTTCCGAGGGAAATCATTTGTAGGTTTCTTCAGGGCAATGGTTATCAGCCAAGGGCTCAGGCTCATCTTCAAATGTTCCAGACCAAATTCACTGTAATAATAATAACTGCTCTTTCAGTATTCTGATCTTTTTAACTGCTGTACATCTTTTCATCTATTTCCATTTCCCTTAGGTAGAGTGCAGACTAAGAAATCATCAGACCCATTTTTCAATCCTGTACATCATCAAAAACAATTTTGATAATCACATTATTAGTGTGTATAACCCCATCCTTCAGAACTCTGCTAAAAGAGTCACCTAAATATCCTGCTTTTATTCAGATGCTCCATTTATATCTACAAATGTCAAAAATTCTAAATGAAGCCCAGGAGCCTTGATTGACAAAGAGAGATGGCTCTCTTTTGTGGCACACACACACAAAAATAGTTAATAAAATCCAAGCACCTGCTGAAAACTCATCTTTAAGTTTCTTTAAAATTGTTCTTTGTTAATTCAGATGGTGCACATTTATACTCTGGTTCTGGAAATAGCTTTTAAATGCATGATTATTTGGGAGAGAATATTAGATTTATTACCTTTGCTAATGAACACTTAGATAAAAGTGGTATTCTCAAGGTAAGTATTCTCAAGAGGTGAACTCTGATTACCATATATTAATTTTCATTTCAGTTCAGAATTATATAAAGAGTGAACCTGGTGGCTTTTACATATAGAAAACGGGACCTCTCCAAAGCACACTCTGCCATAATTATCAAGGGTCCCCTCTCACTTTTCTAATGTCACCTATCAGTAGAACCAGAATTCATCATCACGGAAGTAATTTCAGAGGTTAAAAAAAGCAGTGAAGGAGCCTTAAAGACACAGGAATTATCTTTACGTCTTTAAAACATGTGTGTTAGCCTTGTTTCAGTGGGACTGAGCCGTTTGACATTAACAATGATCAATGAATTGACTGAGATGCCCCTTCCGATACACCCAAGAGAATCTCTTGCTTATCTGTTCCTTTTTCATAGTAGCCTTTAACACAGAGTCAAATGCAATGAAGAATGCAATCCTTTCGTTAATCTGAGGTACACGTGCACCTCCAATATTTGCGACAATGCCACAACCTTTCAGTACAAAGAGGGCACAGCACTCACCTTCTCTGCAGGATCTGTCTTTGTCCTGAGGCATCTGTGGCAAAAAGATATATCATGAAGCCACATAACCATGATTAAAAAAAAATTTAATCTTATAACTAATCAGAATTGAGTACAGAAAAAAATTGACTGCCTTCATGAATTCTAAGTACTAGACGTACCCTGAGCCATCACATGTTATGATAGTTTATGCTAGGATATTTGGAGTTCTGGTAGATGTAGAAAACGTCAACTTACTGTACATCATTGGCTGCAACAGAGAAACGCCACCTCTACGTGATTAATTAGCCTGTTTACACTTAACAACATTTGAATCTTGTGTATCTTCTTTAAAAGTATCTCTTCAAATGGCTAAATGTTTTAGTGAAAGATGATCAAAATTAGCATGAAGCATTTTAACTCTTTTTTGGTAATGTAAGACACATACGGAAAAATTCACAAAAGTGTAGATAGAGTACAGGGAATTATCACAAAAGAAATATACCCATGGAAGTAATAATCAAGATATAGATGATAGAGTATCCTACAAAAGCCTCACTCCATGTTCCTTCCCAGCAACTCCCTCCTCCCTTCTCTCCAAAAATATTTCAGTTTAAAAATATGACTGTGAACTCTTTGATAATCCTCCCTTCAAAAGGTAAAGCTCTGTTCTCTTCCCCTTAAGAGTGGACTGAACCATAATGCTTAATAATAATTTGGATCACCTTTCACTAAGACAATTAGTCATGTGAAGAGATATTAATTTTAAAAAAGATACACAGGATAAAAAGGGTTTAGTTTGCCAGGGCAGCCAAATATCACAGACTCAGTCAATCAAATAATGGAAACGTATTGTCTCACAGTTTTGGCAGCTGGAAGCTCAACGCAGGTGTGTTTTTCCCTGCGGACTCTCTCCTTGGCTTGCACATGGCCACCTTTCCACTGTGCCCGCATGTGGCCATCCCTCTGTGCTACATACAGGGACAGGCATACAGATGGCAATTTCAGTAAGTCCTGCCTATTTTAATTTGAAGGATTTGGACAAATTTCAGAAAAACTTATTTCCACTTTTTCACCCAAATCCAACTACTCTAACCATTGAAAGAGGGAAAAATACTAAAACTTAATCCAACAGAGAGCATTAGTTTGTTTCTTTTAATAAATTTGTAATCATTCTAAAAATTGTGTTCCCAAAAGAGAAAAGAAAGAATATAAACTTTCCCTAAACCATGCATTTCTTACTGTACATAATAAGATAATATCCTAGCACCAGGTCATAGTTTAGCCATGCCTTGGAATCTATATAATTAATGGTGTGCACACAAGTTCTTATTCTCATGGTAGATGAAAGAATCCCCAAATCCGGACTTTGCCTATAGTCACTTATCTTTATCAACAGATGAGGCCCAGTAAAGTACTGGTAAAACATAGCAAACAAAGTGCATAATAAGGCCTTTTATTTATTTTTTTATTTTACTTTATCTTACTTTACAATACTATGTTGGTTTTGCCATACATCAACATGAATCCGCCATGGGTGTACATGAGTTCCCAATCCTGAACCCCTCTCCCACCTCCCTCCCCATACCATCCCTCTGGGTCATCCCAGTGCACCAGCCCCAAGCATCCTGTATCCTGCATTGAACCTAGACTGGCGATTCGTTTCTTAACCAATCTTAAGGCCTTTTAAAAGTGCTTTCCCACAGGTGCATTTCTGTTTCAAAGACAAACGACAAAGTCCCACAGACTGGGACATGTTTAGTGAAAGTGTCATGTTGCTCAGTCATATCCAACTCTTTGTGACACCATGGACTGTAGCCCGCCAGGCTCTTCTCTTCATGGGATTCTCCAGGCGAGAATACTGGAATGGGTTGCCATTCCCTTCTCCAGGGGATCTTCCCAACACCAGGACTGAACATGTTTAACATAGCAACTAGAAAAGGTGCAACAGCTGAAGTACAAAATGTATCAGCCCACTATTTCTCACATAAAACACAGGAATCCAGTGAAAGCAATGTATTAACATGAACGTGAACACCTACAACTTCAGTTCAGTTCAGTTCAGTTCAGTCGCTCAGTCATGTCCGAATCTTTGCAACCCCATGAATCACAGCACGCCAGGCCTCCCTGTCCATCACCAACTCCCGGAGATCACTCAGATTCACATCCATCAAGTCAGTGATGCCATCCAGCCATCTCATTTTCTGTCGTTCCCTTTTCCTCCTGCCCCCAATTCCTCCCAGCATCAGAGTCTTTTCCAATGAGTCAACTCTTCACATGCAGTGGACAAAGTACTGGAGTTTCAGCTTTAGCATCATTCCTTCCAAAGAAATCCCAGGGCTGATCTCCTTCAGAATGGACTGGTTGGATCTCCTTGAAGTCCTTAGGCAGACTCTTATTTCTGTTCAGAAAACACTACTTCACCCAAAGAAGTAAAAGAGTTTATCTTTAACAGAAGAATGGATGCTTAATCATTACAAATACTCTCCCAAGTACATAATTTCTTATTTTCTTCTAATCACTGTTTTTCTTATGCACTCACTAAAGAGCTAAAGACAAACCACCCATACACACACACAAACACACACACACAAACACTCAAAGAAAAGAAGAGAAAAAGAAGAATGAATAGCAGTGCCCAGAATGGGTAACAAGTATTTTAGCTATTATACCAGGGGGAAAAAATGTTAGAAAATAATTTTCAGGCACTGATCTTTCAAACTACAGTTCAAATGAGAATTTAGTTTGAAAACTGACATTACAGACTTTTATTCACTATATATTTACTGAGCGCTCATTATGCTCCAACCAGTGTTCCATGTACTGTGGATACAGAAGTGACCAAAATGAAGTTTCTGCTTTCATGGAGGCTACATGCAAGTGTGATAAGTGATGACAGAGTAGGGTAAGGTGGGGTGAGACAGGAGATAAGATATACATACATATGCATAATACTAGGTAGAACTTGGGGAAAATTTGAAAAATTATTTTTATAAACAAAAGCAGGATAAGGGGATACTTAAAGATACAGAGAGAGTATGCAATTTTAGGTGGCAGGGGGAGTGTCAGAAAAGTTTTCTTTCAACAGTAAAATCTGAGTTCCAAACAAAGAATAAGAAATGAGGAATTAGGCTGGATTATGACACAAATTTAGGGAAGAGCATTTCAGGCAGAGCAAGTGAAGAAGCTGAGAACAGTAAAAGAGCTTAATGTACGTGCAGAACTGCCAGAAAGGCATGTGTCTGGAGCAGATTATTAGTAGGAAAAACAGGAAGGTAGTGAGATATCCAAGGGTCAGATGATGAAGGACCCTTCATGTCATACTGAGAAATTTGGAAATATTCTCAGTGTTATAGGATGTCACTAGGGAGTCTCAGAAAATCTGACTAATGCTTTTAAACCATCACTGTTTATAGATAGAATAGAATAGAGTAAGGGGGTGAGAGCTGAAGCCCCAAGAAAAGTCACCAGGTCATTACAGAAATAAATAATGGCAGCTTCACGAGAGAAGTGGAGGGAGGGGAACGCAGGAGGCACAGTGAGTGTGGAGCCACAGTGAGCGTGGAGCCACAGAGACCTGAAGCAGGAGGAAAAGAAAATGACTCCACGCTGTTGGCGCCGAGTGACTGGGTAAGTTGTTACTGATAAGAAATAATAGAAGGGAAAAGTAGTCTACAGTGGATGGAATTCAGGAGGTTGGTTTGAGACATGCTAAACTGTAAGGGTCTGTTAGATGTCAAAGGTCCATCTAGTCAAAGCTAATGGTTTTCATGTATGGATGTGAGAGTTGGACCATAAAGAAGGTTGAGCACCAAAGAACTGATGCTTTTAACCTGTGGTGCCAGAGAAGACTTGAGAGTCCTTGGACTACAAGGAAATCCAGCCCATCAATCTTAAAGGAAATCAACCTTGAATAGTCATTGAAAGGACTGATGCTGAAGCTGAAACTCCAATACTTTGGCCACCTGATGCAAAGAACTGACTCACTGGAAAAGACTCTGATGCTGGGAAAGATTGAAGACAAAAGAATTAGAGGACAGCAGAGGATGAGATGGTTGGATGGCATCACCAACCGATGGAGATGAACTTGAGCAAACTCCAGGAGCTAGAGGAGGACAGAGGAGATTGGCGTGTTGGAGTCCGTGAGGTTGCTAAAACACAACTTAGCAACTGAACAAGGACAACAATTAGACGTCAAACTAGAAGTGCTGAATAGGAAACTGGATGCCACACACACACACACACACACACACACACACACACACACACACACACGGAAGAGGAGCATCCCACACTGGAGATATGCGTATATATGCATATACACACCTACATATACACATCTACATACCTACCCATGTATACACACACACACACACACACACAAATGGAAGATATGCACACACACTGGAGATATGCATATATATATATATACATATACACACCTACATATACACACCTACATACCTACCCGTGTATCACACACACACACACACACACACGGAAGAGGAGGATCCCACACTGGAGATATGCGTGTATATATATATATATATATATACACACACACACACACACACACACATATACATATACACACCTACATACCTACTCGTGTACACACACACACACACACACACACACACACACACACATGGAAGAGGAGCATCCCACACTGGAGATATGTATATATATACATACACATGTATACACACACACACACCCCTACCCATGTATACACACACACATACCTACCCATGTATATACACACACATGCACGTGCACACACACACACACACAAATGGAAGAGGAGTGTCCTACACTGGAGATATGCATATATATATACACACATACATATACACACATACATGCCTACCCATGTATACACACACACACACATACATATACACACACACACACCTACCCATGTACACACACACACACACACACACACACACACAAATGGAAGAGGAGCGTCCCACACTGGAGATATGCATATATATACAGGCACACATACACACACACACCTATCCATGTATACACACACACACACACACACTACATATACACACACATACATACCTGCCCATGTATATACACACATACACACACAGACACATATACTACATATACACACCCATACATATGTACCCATGTATACACACACACACACACACAACTACATACACACACATACATACCCACTCATGTATATACACACATACATACACACACACACATACACACACTATGTATACACACATACATACCTACCCATGTATATACACACACACAACTACATATGCACACACATGCATACATACCCATGCATATACACACATACATATACACACACATACATACCTACCCATGTATATACACATATACACACATGCATACCTACCCATCTATACACACACACACACACACACACACTACATATACACACACATACATACCTACCCATGTATATACACACACACTACACACACACACACACACACACATATACACTGGAGAAGGCAATGGCACCCCACTCCAGTACTCTTGCCTGGAGAATCCCAAAGATGGAGGAGCCTGGTGGGCTGCCGTCTATGCGGTCACACAGAGTCAGACATGACTGAAGCGACTTAGCAGCAGCAGCACATACATACACACATATATGCATACAGATATGCATACACACAGCAGGAGATAAACACACACATATATAATTTACTGGTTATTATGTATTAAAATACAGTCACTAGTGTTTAATTAAATTTAAAGTCTCAGGACTAAGTGAAATTCCCTTCAGTTCAGTCCGGTCGCTCAGTCATGTGCAACTCCTTGCGACCCCATGAATCGCAGCACGCCAGGACTCGCTGTCCATCACCAGCTCCCAGAGTTCACTCAGACTCACGTCCATCGAGTCAGTGATGCCATCCAGCCATCTCATCCTCGGTCGTCCCCTTCTCCTCCTGCCCCAAATCCCTCCCAACATCAGAGTCTTTTCCAATGAGTCAACTCTTTGCATGAGGTGGCCAAAGTACTAGAGTTTCAGCTTTAGCATCATGCCTTCCAAAGAACACCCATTGTGTTCACCTATGGCTGATTCGCGTCAATGTATGGCAAAACAAATACAGTATTGTAATTTAAAAAATAAATAAATTTAATTAAAAAAAATAAATAAAATAAAATAGCAGTTGAAAAAAAAACAAAAAAACAAAGAACACCCAGGACTGTTCCCTTTAGGATGGACTGGTTGGATCTCATTGTAGTCCAAGGGACTCTCAAGAGTCTTCTCCAACACCACAGTTCAAAAGCATCAATTCTTCAGCGCTCAGCTTTCTTTACAGTCCAACTCTCACATCCATACATGACCACAGGAAAAACCATAGCCTTGACTAGATGGACCTTTGTTGGCAAAATAATGTCTCTGCTTTTGAACATGCTATCTAGGTTGGTCATAATAAATTTAGCAGACATATCTGTTCTAGTGAATCCCATCTCTCTCATTTTAGGCCATGCCTAAAATGGGGTTGGTACTGAGCCCAAACTGAAATTCCTTGGCTTCAGTGAATCACAAATTCCATTTCCTTGGATAACAATGATTTCAGATTTGTGTCAGGTTCCATTCTGGCTATGAGAAAGGATGAATTCTGGAGCAAAAGCTTTTCCTAATTTCCCATGAAAGCTATCAAAAAGATAATCTTTAAAGACAGATCTGGATTCAGAAGTGACTTTGCAGAAGGTAAAGTGGAGAAATGGAAAGAAACTAGCTACTCAGTGTGTCTTTGACCAACTATCAGCTGAACCCAGAATACACCTGAACTTTTAAGTAAACCAATAAGCATCTTAACTCAAACAGATATTTCAGTAGTTTTTATTGATTTTAACAAGCATCTGAGACCAAAAAGAGAAATAAAGGTAGAAGGAAGCCACGGAACGAGGGAGCAAAGAGAAAAGAAAGGAAGAGATGAAGGAAGGACACGGAAGGATAAAGAAAGGGAAGGAGAGAAAAGGAGAACACGCTTCAGTAAGAGCAATAAAAGGAAAAATGAACTGGAGGAATTTCTTCTTTCACTTGAGAAGGGAGTTTATGCAACCATTTTCTTGCAAAATCCACAAATATCACCCAGATTTGGAGTAGGATTGAACCTGCAGAGATGTGGCCCTCTCGGGTGGTGAAGAGACCTACCAGATAGGACGCGGAAGGACCTTAACACCTCCTCATGTCACACATGGCAGCTGACACCAGCGAGAGCTGGATGCTCGGTCAACGTTATTACACTGTCAAGCCAGTATCAGTCACCAGACTATTGGAAAGATGCTGCCCTTGCTCCTGACATGTGCTTCCCCGGTGCACTCTCAAAAGAGTGACCAAGGAATCCTGATGCTTCATCCTCCCTGGGCTCTAAACCTTCGGTGGATAAAGAGAGGAGTTTTGTTACGTTTATTATTTAGGGCAGTGTACTCGGCTGTCACTTTAAAAAGATCAATACAACGCTATTTAAAATACTTTTTGAAATCCATTTTCAACTAAAGCATAACAATAGATATTTCCTAGTGCTGGAATTTTCAAGAACCACTCTGAACAAAATGAAACCATTTCAATTAGTGTGACACTAACTGCTTTCCTGGAGAAGGAAATGGCAACCCACTCCAGTACTCTTCCTGGGAAATCCCATGGACAGAGGCGCCAGGCAGAGTACAGTTCATGGGGCTGCGAAGAGCCAGACACGGCTGAGTCACTTCACTTCAACTGTGCTTTCCAGGAATGGTGAAGGGATTGCAGGACTCATCTCCCCTTAGCCTCCTGTGCTGTTCACCTGAACTTGGCCTGAGTGCTTGGCAGATGCAAGGAGAATAACTGAGGATTATGTTTATCCTTTCAGTTGACATCTGAGGGAAAAAAAAAAAAACCCAGGCAAAAGTTAGCAACTGTTAATTCAAATAAATATAGCTACTTTGACAATTCAATTGAACATGTTTCTCTTTTAAAGATATAAAGTCTCCTTCAAATCCATCATATCTTTTACCACATCTAAGTTTTGCCACATAACTTACACATTGGGAAGTTGTTCAGACAACATTGTAAGTACTTTCTGAATTCCTAATAAAGATGTACCAATAGTTACAAAAGAATAATATTTTTCAACAGCCCAATTTTAAGTAACTTCACACATACCAGAAACACCTGCCAGCTACCTCTACAGACATCTTGCTTCCTAACACTGTATACCTTAAATACTCGAATGTATTATTCATGAAGTACTCCTAATTGATATTTGTTATTCAGATGAACTGCAAAGCTGTGGATCTCACCGCCCTTAAAAAGCATGTCATCTGGTTTATAGGAGATTAGAATCAAATTAAATATTTTCTCTCCCTTTCTCTCTTTCTTCTTTCCTTAGTTACTTTTGGTTAAGTAATGTTCATATGTATTGTGGTATTTGTGACTGGCAACTTGTAGCTTCTATCACCTAAAAGGGTTTCTTTCCCCCGTAACTCTCTAGGTTATTCACCTGTCTCCTGAAAATGCCAAAAGGAAAAAAAAAAATCTGGCCACCAAGGTTGTCAGGATAATATTCAAAGTGCTTTTGACAAAGTTCTTGCCGTTCCGCTACCTGCTGTGTCAAAGAGCAGAATATTAAAAGCATTATGAGAGAAAGAGAATAAATACAGATAAAAGAATTACCACATCAGTCACACATTTGCATTTGAGTAGTTACATTTTTTTCAAAACTATACAAAACACCATTTCAAGTCATAATCCCTTTGTCCTGAGACCTTGTATTCCAGTGGTTTTTAATAAAAATATCACATTTTTAATTTTCAACTTTTATTATTATTATTTTTGGTAAAACACATACTGGTTCCATGGTATGGCTATGCTAAGAACCATGATCATCCACGTTAATGGCAACATTTCAACACACAGCAAGACAGCTGCATATTCTCAAAACACTGGTGAAGTCTGAGATGGCATAAGTAAACTCCTTGACCAAGATTGCTTGAGAAACCCCACACTGGTACACCCAGTCCCACAAAAAAATATTTCCTACAGCATCATCACTAAATCCCAAATCACAGTTGAGAAGACTATTCCCAGGTTTCTGGGCATACTCCATTCACGGCTCTAAGTGTAAACATTGACTCATTGTAAAATTTATATAGATAGGAGATTTATTCCCAATTATTGAATTTTAAAAAGTCATTTTGACAGGTTCCTAAATAGATATAGACAAGTGACTAAATTAACCTGCTTTCTCGTTTTCTCTTCACTATTGTTTTGTTACACCTGGGTATCTTTCTATTTTAAAGTAGACTTGTTTCTTTTAAGACTGAATCAATACCCAGTAGTCTATCACAACACATCAAAGTCTTTTTTTTTCTCCTAAAATAGGAAAGAAAATGCCTTGAAGAGTTAAAAACAGCACCATATTATAATTAGGACTTGACACTGATTCTGATGAATTCATATTTTCACCAAACCTTATTGTTAGGAGTCTTGGTTACCTAAAGGGGCCTGCTTAACCTGTGTGATCAGACCAGCAGAGCCAGTAGCAAACAATATAACTCAGCCTCTTGCCATGTTCTTCTTGTCATTGCTAAAGGCACTACATTCTGACCTGGAATAAAAGAAAACAAAATGAAATCTGAATTCCCGATATTATTGTAAAAGGAAATTCATATTAGAAGGGATAATGTTTAATTTTAAGCTACACACTGAAGCGATGAAAGACATTTTCTTCAGAAGAGCTTTTAATAAAAATGTACTTAAAGGACATTGATGCCAAAGCACTATGAAGAATTTAGCTAATTAACAATTTATTTTTGCCTTATTCCTTCAAAAATGTTTACATGACATTTATGTTGCATTTAAAATATTCTAATACCTATTCTTTTAAATGACACAATTTTGTTTTCACTGCCTCATGAAGGTTAGCATTTTCCTAGAAGATGTGGACAGCGTAACTATAGCTTTGACAAATTTAAAGCATGCTGTATTTATTTCCTAGAAGGAAGTGCCATGTTTTGAACAGGACTGGGAGTATTAAATTCACTCCCAGATACGACTTTGGTGCTGGCAAGGCTGGTATGGAATAGTGCATTTTCCTTTAGTGGCTTCCTCTGCCTCAGGTAAAATCAGAATAACCATGTACTTTATAGGTGACCTCAATGCTTGTTATTTTTCAAAAAGGCAAATAATTTTAAGGGAAAGGTGCATTACATGCACAAACATGACAATGTGGCAACTAAGTGAATCTACATTTAAGGTTAATTTTTATATCCACAAAAAAATCAAGACTGCTTATTATATTAACACACACAAAACCAAATGCATATACAAATTTTTAACATATTAACTCTGAAATCACACTACCTGAGTTCAATATTCTGACAGTACTCTAGGATGATAAACTTTTATGTGTCTTCAGTTCCTTATATGAGAAAAACCGATCTCCCTTATAGCTTGTTTTGATGATAAGCATTGTAATAATATATTTGAAAGTACTTAGTGCCAAACTTGTAGTAACACGAGGTAGAAATTCCAGCTATGATTATCATTATACTAATGCATATGGAACAAGTTAGATACATCACTAGAATATAAATCCATAAAATCAGGCAATCAAAATAAAAAATAAAAATTTAAAAAGTAGAAAAATAGGATTATATGCTTATTCTATGCTCATATGCAGATGACACCACCCTATGGCAGAATATGAAGAGGAACTAAACAGCTTCTCAAGGAAAAGTGAAAGAGAAGAGTGAAAAATTTGGCTTAAAATTCAACATTGAAAAAACTAACATCATGGCACCCAGTCCCATCACTACAGGGCAAATAAATGGGTAAACAATGGAAATAGTGAAGACTTTATTTTTCTGGGCTCCAAAATCACTGCAGATGGTGATGGCAGCCATGAAATTAAAAGATGGTTGCTCCTGGAAGAAAAGCTATGACCAACCTAGAGAGCCTATTAAATAGCAGAGATATTACTTTGCCAACAAAGGTCCATCTAGCCAAAGCTATGCTTTTTACAGCAGTCATGTATGGATGTGAGAGTTGAACCATAAACAAGTCTGAGCACCAAAGAATTGGTGCTTTTGAACTGTGGTGTTGGAGAAGACTCTTAAGAGTCCCTTGGACTGCAAAGAGATCCAATCAGTCCATCCTGAAGGAAATCAGTCCTGAATATTCATTGGAAGGACTGATGCTGAAGCTGAAACTCAATCCTTTTGCCACCTGATGAGAGGAACTGACTCATTTGAAAAGACCCTGATGCTGGGAAAGATTGAGGGCAGGAGGAGAAGGGAACGACAGAGGATGAGATGGTTGGATGGCATCACCATCTCGATGGACATGAGTTTGAGTAAGCTCCAGGAGTTGGTGATGGACAGGGAAGCCTGGTGTGCTGCAGTCGATGGGGTTGGAAAGAGTCAGACACGACTGAGTGACTGAACTGAACTGAACATACTTGGAAACAGAAACCAGTATGCAAACTACTATTTATTATTTTTATTAGACTTGCATACTCTATCAAAGCTCTAAAATACAACACATCGTGTCATTCCATGCATTCCTGACTGATTTGCTACAAATAGCTCCATACTCCCCCCACTAAGGAAAAATGAATTGCTAAGAAACAATCATTATTATCTAAATAGTTTCTATGTCTGAGAACAGTTGACAAATGAAGACCTAAGACAATTAAATTACCTCGTGATTAGAATTACAAAAGTTACAGTAAATTCACCTACTCAAACATAGTTCCATTAAAAGCATTTAGATCTTCCAAATTTGACTTCAGGTGCCTTTCATAGTTTTGCTTTACATTCTAATGTGTTTATTGGTTTATTAGGACTTTTCCAGGAAGTTCTGAGCATGCTAGTGAATTTTGTGTGGTTATAATTGTCTGGAAACAAAGCCTAAATCTGCAAGAAGCATGAAAAGGTAAGACCAATATTTGTTTCCTAAATGAGGGTTTAAAAAAAAATATTCAGAGATTTTTCCAAGCATCACAGCATTTAGCTTTAAATTCAAGCCGGATTCATGTTGGAATTAGAACATTCAGTTGTTTCCTTGACTTTAAAAAGTCATAAATTTAGTAATCCATTTATTAAGTATATCCTTAACTATATAAATCATCTTTTTAACCTTTTTCTAACAAATATGTCTTCCACATCTAAACAGAATATGGCTATTCATTTTTATTATTTTTACTTATAGCAATCACAACATGTATATGTTCACTAATCACTCAGTGACAAGAAAATACATGCCCCCAGCTTTCTACTCCCAGTTAATTTGCTCCAAAGGAAGGTACCATATATTGAAAATTCACCTCGTGTTGGGGAGACCAAATTTCCCTAAAAGACACAATGCCAGATGATCTCTACAAGACGCGCTCTACAACAGAAACTATCGAGTGTAACAAACGCAATGCTCTCTAATCAGAGACAGAAGTTTCACTTTACCGGCAAAACACTTTTTAAATACACTACCTGTCCCCTCCATGATAGAACTCAACCTCAACATCATTTTCCAGTCCAGAGTCACAATAACAAATACCATAAGCTTAGAGTAATATCTAGCCTTTAAGTAGTTCCAAAAATGCCTACATTTATAACTATTTCATGTCTTTGTAAACTTTTTTCTAGATAAACTATTTTTCTTAAGGACAATGTAGGAAACAGGTAATTCTTCAATGTAAATGTATACTGTGGATCACCTTTGTCTTTGTCCTACTTTTTCAATCTATCTGACTTAAGCTAGTCAGATAATTTTAAAAATTCTAATATAAAAGGTAATTATGAAAATAAAAACATATTTACATGCAAAAACTTTGGACAGGAATGTTCACTGAAGCATTATTCATAATAGCTAAGAAAGTGAAGTCGCTCAGTTGTGTCCAACTCTTTGGGACCCCATGGACTGTAGCCCACCAGGCTCCTCCCTCCATGGGATTCTCCAGGCAAGAGTACTGGAGTGGGGTGCCACTGCCTTCTCCAGGGGATAGCTAAGAAGTAGAAACTAACTGAACATCCATCAGTGGATGAAGGAACAAAATGTGGCCTCTCTGTATAAAAAGGAGAACCTACTGGTGCATGCTATGTCAGAGATGAACGCTGAAAACATTTTGCGAGGTTAAAGAAGCCAGTCACAGAAGACCAAATGTTGCGGGATTCCATTTACATAAAATGTTCAAAATAAGCAAAACAACAGAAAGATAAGGAGAGGGTGGCTGGAAAATAGGGAGGGTTCTAAAAGCGATGGTGGAGATGGTTGCCTAAGTCTGTGACTATACTAAAACAAAAATGTATAAGTTGGTCAACTGTATGATGTATGAATCGTATTTTAACAAAGATGTTTTTGAAAAGTAATGGCAAATTTTAGCAGTATTGCTGCTATATTTACAGACTGCCTTCTTTCCATTTAGAGGACATTCTTCGAGTAGGAAGCTTTCTAACCAAATATTTGAGGTTAATGTCCTCTTGCCTTTCCCCCTTAGAGATGACTCAGAGGGATGAACGGAACGCTTGTCATGATTCAGCCAGGTGGGCAAGGTTAGAAACCAAGGATTCTCTCCTCTTACCAGGCTTCTGTCAGTATCAGGAAAGCGTCTTATTTGCTTCTTATGAAATGGATTTGACCTATCGTAAGTATTCTCTGACAATCCTTTCGTTATACTGTGACCAGCTTCTTTCTAAAGTATGTATTACTTATTTTTCAAATGCTTTATCTCAATATGTAAACTATCTTCTTTGCTCTCTTTCTTTTTAAACGGAAGAGCCTCACTATTTATGTGGTAGCTAAGTCTTGCACATCTGAAATCAACCACTTTTATATTTAGAAAACTTTAAAATATTTACTATCTTTATAACAATTAAAAGATGTCTAGAAATGATATAATTTATAAATGTATGTATTTTTTAAATTTGTCTGCTTAAAAGTAGTCCCTTAAATAAATGGTGCTTTATTTTTTTTTCCAGGCATCAATTTGAAAGTAATTATTCATATCATTTTGACTACAGTCATGGTTTTTACATTTGGTATTTGAATCACCAAAAACTCCAGGGTCATCCTCATGACTACATAGTCAAGGCCTCAAAAACATGATACCCATGTAGGAACTGCGTATATTTAATTGGTCGTATCCTAACTGATTGTCCTTTGAAAGATGGGATCTGTCTTCCACCCCTAAGAAACTCTGACTTTTCCCTTTCCTCTTTAATTCTTCTGGGAACAACTTTTATTCTGCCCTCTTTCTCTGTCTATTCCAACCGTTTGTTTTAATCACCTTACTTCTCTTTTTGCCCTTCCACCTACTTCCTCAACAGTCTCCCCGGGTAGATTTTCTTCCCATGTGAACAATTCATCTTAGCTTTTGCCTAGAAAGTGTCACAATTTTCTCAATGAGATATTGAGGAATAACTGTATCCCACATCTAGAAATATAATAACTGAGACACAAAGATCATTAACAACATTATAATAAGTTAATGTTAAGTCAAAATATAGACCCTGGTTCTTGATATCTACTGTGGACAATCAAGCTACATTGATTAATACAAATTTAAGAAATCAGGCTCAGATTTCACCAAATAAGACAGAAATACTGAAATACATCATCAGTCTTTAAAATCTATCGCCATAGTGCCTGCTATGTACAATATTTTTTCTCTGAGTTATTTGCAACAAGGATGCATGCATTTTAAATATTTATTAAAGCCTTGTCCACAATCATCTCCGGTAGGAAATATGTCCTCTTTTTCTGACACCACAGTATGTTAAGTATCATGGAACCTAGCATTTTTCTGCCTCAAATTCTATGTATGGTTTGTCTCTTTTACTCAAAAAGAAAAAAAGATTCTTAACCCACATCTGAGTCATCTTTCTCCAAACAGTGATATGAGGCAATTCCTTTCCACCCAATAAAGCTCAGCATTTGTGGCAGGAAGATGTGCTCCTATCTTCATAGCCCATGGAACTGTTGCACAGATACAAAATATGTTTCAAAGGGATTTTTTTTGAGCTATAAGAACTTGATTTATCTTCCCTCTTAACTAAACAATTATAAAAATAATCGTTATCATCAGAATTAGGGGAAAAACCTTCTCTATGCACTCTTTAGATCAAACCCAACTATTACAGAGAATATGTTTTTAAAAGCCATAAATATTACTATACCCAATTATTTTTTAATGTTTTCCACATCAAATCTGTCCTTTAGAGACCACGCTGAACAGAATGGATCTGTGTATTTCCCCAAATGACAGACAGCAAGCGTCACATGTGAAAGGCGATCAATCTGCCTGACTGAAGCTCCGCCACTCATCTACACAAAATTCAGATCCCAGAGGCAGTCAGAAATCCAATGTGGAAAAACAACTTTGCCAACATAACACTGACATTTCTTTAAAAATGGATTTTTGTTTTAGGAACTTCACAGACATTTCATAGCAAGTAGTTCCAATGAAAAATGTATGACAGGGGACTGTGTAACGGCCTGACCCCACATAGAAAGAATAAGTGTCTATTTAAAGAATATGATTCTACAAAGCTCATTTTTCATAATTTTCCACAGAAATATATTTAAATAAAGGGTTATTAACTATCCTAATTCTTCCGAACAAATTTGATCAATAAAGTAGAATAATGGTTATATAGCACATTAACAGACTGAACTCCAATATCAAACCTGTATTTGAATTCATGACTCACTGCTTAACAACTGCAAGACACTGGGCAACATAGGCAACCTCTTTCCACGTGCATTTTCTCAACTGAAAGATGAAGTAAGTAAGTGTTCCTACCTAATAAGGTTATGCGGTTTGAGATACTGCTTATAAATGGTTTAGTAGAGTACAGGTACATAATTAAAAGGTCTAGATATTTTTAAAATAAAAGTATCATACAATAACATAGATAATTGAAGTTCTGGAGTCATCTTTATTTCAATTTCTTTTTGAAGTTTCGAAAACAAAATACATTAACTAAAATAACCTCAAAATGTTACTATTTTAGAAGATAATATCTCATTTTAAGAAACACAGTAAAGTTTTAATTTTGGGGAAACATGACTCACTCAATTAAGGCCCAAAATAAAAATTTTCATGTTTTTATAAGAAAGGGGGATACTTCTTATATAACCTTGAGCAAAGAACAATCTCCTATATCTAAGAACATTGCCTCACTCTATTTTTTCTATTAAATAGGTTGGTAGAGGGAACAGGGTAAGCAGCAGTTAAAGGAAAGAAAAGGACACTCTCTCAGGTAGCCAGATTAACTCTTGAAGCTTGTATATTGCTTTGGATACCAAAGAGCAGCCATAATGCCTTTCCATCTGAACTAACTTTGAATGTGTGCATAGAACATGTAATTTAACCACCAGGAAATTCAAATACTTATCAGCAATTGGAAGGCAGAGCAATTTCTCAAAAGGTGGCAAGGACCCAGTGGTCAAAATCAAGCTGAGAAGTAAAACTCCTGTCTTTCAGGGGTAAAGGAAAAAGGGAGAGTGAAAAGTGCCGAGGATCCAGTTCTTTAGGGATGCTGAATTAGGCCCAGGGCAGAAATGCAGGCAAGAGGGAAACACAGAATTAAGGTAAGGACAAAGTCTTGGGATAATACCCTGTAGATCATTTGATGGTGTCAAAACCTGAACCTTCTCAAATTTCTCCTACCCAAGATAAGAAATAGTCTGAAGCTCCTCCTCAGGCTGGAAGCCAAATGGCTCCAATTTGAGAAGACAGACTTCAGTGTCTGAGAACGCTCACCCTGGGAAGGAAGGCTTCTTTGCAGAATGCTGAACAGTAGAAAGGATGCCAGCAGCATCTAGTGGTCTGCCTCTGTAAGTGCCCCCAGACCTAGGTCCTGAGACAGGAAAAAGGGAGATACTACGTAAACACGGTGAACTACCAATGGACTTTAATGGGTGTCTTATAAGAGTGGAAAGAGGGCAACTGTCTAGACCACCACGTTCAAAGCGTCGTGGGGGAACACAAAGAAGCACGAGATGTCCAAAGAGTTCAGTATAAGTGTATTTCTTCCTGCACAGTTAGGCAAGAATCCATAAAGTATGGCTGAACATATTGATCTTTTCCTATTCTTGATCAATCAATACAGAGAGTATTAGAGTAATGAAGAATTGCGAGAGAGTAGCCTCTGACGCATTTTCTGCTCTCGAGGCACATGCAGTTATTGAGCCGACTTAGAGTCTATTCCATATTTACACCTGGCATTTTTAATCGCCTGCTTGTAGGAACAGTTCTGCACAATAACATTAAATGGAGGGAGGCTTTTTCACTGCTTGCCACCTATCCAGCCACCTAAATCATCCGCCCTGTCTTCGGTACTCAACCACAGTTTATTCTAAATAGTTCTAAGCAGCCGCTGAAATAAATCATTTGGAAGAATTATTATATCACAGAGACAATTTTATTAACAATATTGCCAAACATCTGTGCATAAAAGGACACTGGTATAGTTTTTTTCAAAGGAATGCACAGTTTTTAAAACTGTCAAAATGATCTTAAAGGGCTAGAAGCAGCTTCTAGAAAAGAAGTGCTTGATAACTGAAAAAAATTAATTAAGCTCCCTTTAAAGGTAGAAAAGGAATGAACATTACCTGAATTCTCATTCACTTGGATGCTTTTAAAATATTAAGGACTTAGTAAAATCGTGCCTCTAACTGCTTATTAGAATTTAGCTTTGATAACGAAGAATCATTCCTTTTCTGAATGCAGCATAGTTGTATATTCCCTTTTAAAGCCTTTTTAGAAGGCAGTTCTTTTTATTCATAGCTCACTTCTCTTCTTTTCTTAATTAGTAGCTTGAATGTGATTTTCGCTTTTTTAAATTGAGCAGGCTGTGTAGCTGAATGGTGTTTTTGACATTCCTGCACTGGGGACAGATTCAAAAGGAAGGCAGGAGACAATAGAGATTGACTGCATACTTCATGGCCCCAAATGGAGAGAAATGCTGGTAATTACAGGAATTCGGCAACACTTTGTCTCTTGGCATCTGTACTTGGAAAAACAATGAAATAATCATGGACAAATATGATGTGAAATGTGTTTATGGAGCAGCATGTTTTATTAACACTGAGCACAGCAGAGAGATAAGCACCACTTGCTAATTTTAAAATTTCTATGAACTGTGGCAATTAAGCCTAATAATTATTTAAAGAGTATAGCAAAGATGAGTCCATTCGTACTGCATTTCAGAGAAAAAGAATAAGCAGAGTGCTAAAGTTCAGTTTGGATGATGTTCCACCAGTGGAATTCTGTACATATCCTACCTGGTATGATTTGAAACTGGTAGCTCAGAGGTTAAAGCGTCTGCCTCCAATGTGGGAGTCCCTGGGTTTGATCCCTGGGTTGGGAAGATCCCCTGAAGAAGGAAATGGCAACCCACCCCAGTACTCTTGCCTGGAGAATCCCATGGATGGAGGAGCCTGGTAGGCTACAGTCCACAGGGTCGCAAAGAGTCGGATACGACTGACTGACTTCACTTTCACTTTCATACTCCTAACATACTAGTCTCAAACTGAGCCGTCTCCTCAGGTCACATTTTGCTTCTCTGCTCATTTTTTTCTTGCTTTTGTTGTTGCAGAAACTATTTCTTGGGGGTCTTGTGTGTCTTTGATGTTAATTTTAGAGTGTTGATACACACCATGTGTGCCCATCAGGCAACAGTAGGTCTAACTGAGTAAAGTAGTAAATGTATTAATTGTTCTTTCCAGAATTGCCACTTTTCCCATTACAAATTTTTCTCAATAACAAACAAAAAAGCCACTGATTGTCTTTAGTCTTTTGATAGAAAACTAGGGAAGGAAGGTTTGTTAGATCCGTGGGTAAAGCAAAACTCTATCTTCCACCACCTTAGTTGAATGTCAACAGGCTCAGACTTAGGATGGCAAAACTACCAGAAGTTGAATTGAGTATTAAAAACACAAACAGGCAAGATATCAAATTATCAATCATTAATAAAGGTTTATGTCAAGGAAAAATTTTATATATTTTGGTTTGCTTCCTATGGGAGGAAACAAGACATTTTGGTTGATTAGTAAAAATGGTATTTCCTCTATTTTCTCCCCTCTGTGTTTTTGTGCTATCTTTTGCAACTCACTGTCATTTCCTGAGCAATTTTAAAAGATAAACTTGCATAGTTAACTTTGCAGCAAGAGAATGAAAACACAATGAATAGATGTTCTCTGAGTATAAACCAGGGAACGCCAAGCTTTATTCATCTCTGTTCTTTCTTCATAGGGCAAGTTTATAATGGCATTTATACTGAAAAAAATATTATGCATTGTATTTGATACAAAAGGGATGTTGTCAATAATTATTTCTGAGCCAGAGTCCTGTCAGCAGGAATGGAGTAGGCTTGCCTCCCCCACCCACAACAGAAAACTCAGATGAGTTGGTTTGCAACACTCTGTCCATTACTTGTATTTTTCCTGCATTCTCAGCAGGATTATTCCAAACCACTGGTACACACTCCATAGCTGCAGAGGCAATTTCTCATTAGACCTGTAACTTAATAGAGAACCACATCACACAGGCACATGAAAAAGTAAATTGCACCGATAGTTTATTTCAGTGCCTCTCTTTTTTATTGGCATCCACACAGTTGAGGAACAGAGCTGACCTTGGGCAAAAAGATGAAGCTGGAAATCTAAGTCCAGCTTCTTTCTGCGGTGTCTAATCCTCCTAAATTATGAATTACCCCCAGACTCCACAACCCCACCAAACCGCCACACACATTAAAACAACTCGCCTTGCTCTTTGCTTCAGGTCAAAGGCTGACAGCAATTTCTGATTCCCAACACAAATGATTCTAAGTTGAGATGACTTTCCCTGAGATATTGGCATTTTAATCTAAACTTCTGTTTGTGAGATTTAAAATACCATCTCCAGTTAGAGATGGCGGTGGGGGGTGGGGAGGTGGGGGGTAAAACTGGGAAGGGGAACAAGATACATTTGGGAAGAAGCTCGAGTGGGAACGTTTTATTTCGCCAAAAATTTGTCCTGGCCACCTCTCAGAATCAGTTTGGAAAGCGAGCATGCTCAGTTGCATTGGAGAAATGGAAGGACACTGGGAACAGAAAGAATCAACATGAGGTAGGCTCACCCACGGATTCTCACAATTCCACAAGCCTTATTCAGCTGCTCCCATTTAAAAAGAAAAAAGGAATGGAGGAATGGAGAGAAAGAGGGAAGGAAGGAGGGAAAGAAAAAGGATCCCCCACAAAGGGCTATGGACCTAAGAAAGCACATGCAAGCGTCGTCCGTTTATTCCCATCCTAGGGGACTCTAATGCCCATGTCTTACTCAGAATTTAGGTGCTCAAGTCTGCCTATACGCTGAAAATCACATAAAGTCTCCCATCAAGGATTCTGTTCACTGATGTCAGTTCACTAAATTCAACACAGATCCAGAGTTGTTTTGTTCCCTCCAGTTGCGCGGGCAGATTACTGCCCACTACGAGGGGCAAGCTGCAACTGACTCTGAGTGAAAGTAGAATTCTGTCTCAGATTATACTGCATGCAACTTTACTGGGCAGAGTGACTGACACAATTGTTCACTTATGGCCAAGGAATCCAAAAACCGCCCTGCTGAGAATTGGTTTGTCAGTCTCAATCTAGCAGAATGATTTAACAGGAGCACCCATCAGCTCTTGACACAGAGACCCTTAGCTTAAGTCAGCTCTACACCTCAGTCCTTTAAGACTGGAACTTCTGGGAAAGGAGGCCCTGGTGATGATTGTAAAGAATCTCTGAAATGAAAAGCAGCATGGCAGGGAATAAATAAGATGGCAGGAAGAGAGATTCATAAAGCGCTGGCATTAGGTTTCAGCTAAAGCACTAAAGACAGATGCATGGGGATCCGGAGTCTGCTGACAGGCAAATGAAGAACTTTTTCTTCTATGGTATACTCACATCTCTGAGTGTGAATATATGATGATTAGATCGTGACTGGTAATAGGAGGAACTGCAAACATTAACACAGTTTTAAAACACTGATCAAGTGATAGAGAAAAGAGGAAATCACAAATTTGATTTCACTATGAAAAAGAAATATTAGTTACAGAAATCCACATAAGTTGCCTCGCACTGATGGCCTTTTGCTGCGCTGAATAAAAGGCATCATACTTATTAAAAGTATGCTCGAACACTGCTGCCTGTTTGACTTTATGCATTCTTGCATCAGTACGAGTGCTCCTGCTGCTCTGCTCACTATTGTTCTTAGCCAAAATAATTGAGATGTAATTTCTTTTGTTTGACAATCCAAGACACTATTTAGGAAGAATGAAAATGTATATTTCAATACTACTGATAGTATTAATGTGAGTTCTTTATCAAACAACTATAAGAAGCCTCTTAGAAATAAATATTTATGCCTAACAGTTTTCTTTTTTGTAAGAAAATATAATACCTGTGTCGGAGAAGGGAATGGCACCCCACTCCAGTACTTTTGCCTGGAAAATCCCATAGGTGGAGGAGCCTGGTAGGCTGCAGTTCATGGGGTCGCTGAGAGTTGGACACGACTGGGCGACTTCCTTTCACTTTTCACTTTCATGCATTGGAGAAGGAAATGGCAACCCACTCCAGTGTTCTTGCCTGGAGAATCCCAGGGACGGGGGAGCCTGGTGGGCTGCCATTTACGGGGTCGCACAGAGTCGGACACAACTGAAGTGACCTAGCAGCATAATACCTATGTACATATATATTATGGTTCAGAGATTGACAGTTTATTACATTTATTGTGAAAAGCAGTGCAAATATTATTCAGAGTCACAGTAGTATGCCCCCAAATGCCACTAGCTTATAATGACAGAAGTTTCTCATTCACTTTGCAATTCAATGCTGATAATCCTGGGCAGAGAGCTGCTTTCTTCCATGCAGTGATTCAGGGATTCAGGATCCACCTACTTTGTAGGTTTTCTACCCCTGCAGGGCTTTATGATTCTCTACACCCAAATGGTAGAAAAGAAAGAATATGGAAATGATGTATCTATTTTTAAAAGGCTTGCCTCACTTTATTTCCATACCATTTCCCTGCATTTTGTTTGACTACAACCTAAGGATTTGCTGCCATCACTTTTTCTCCCAGTTCTCTTAGTTCATAAAGTTCACAAAAGCTACTCTTTTGTCCCATTTTCTATTCAGAAATTAAGAACACAGGCACTGAGGACTGAGGAGGACAGTGAGGGAAAGGTAAGTGGAGGTCACTTCCTGATCCTAGGGTCAAGTCATTGATCATCTAATATCAGTACAATTGTGGGGGAAAGGTTGAGCTGGGAGCCACTGGTCCTACGTCTTTATCCCTTTGGCATCTCTTCCCTTAACTGTTGGATAAACTAAAAAACAAACAAACAAATAAAAAACAGTTGTGCTCTTTGAGCCTATGTTTTTGCAGTTATAAAGTAAGGGAACTGTACTAGGGACAACCTCATAAACCACAATTTGAGATTAAACTACTACATAAGTCTACATTAATGAATCAACTCATGGCCTTGCCAATTGTAAATGTATAGTTCCACTTATTCTTGAAATATTAAAAACAACTCAGAGATCTTATTATTTGTACTCTTCCACTAAAACTATATTGACTACAAATTGAGTTAAAATGGCTCCTTACTGATGTTGTTGAGCAGCACGAACAGACAGATAATCTGTATTGTTGTTGTTCAATCACTAAATTGTGTCCAACCCTTTGCAACCCCATGGACTACAAAACGCCAGGCTTCCCTGTCCTTCACTATCTTCCAGAGTTTGCTCAAACTCATGTCCATTGAGTCAGTGATGCCATCCAATCATCGCATCCTCTCCTGCTTCCTTCCCCTCTTGTCTTCAGTCTTTCCCAGCATCAGAGTCTTTTCCAATGAGCTGGCTCTTCTCATCAGGTGCTGTATTGGAGATTCAACCACCAATGAATGTTGATGTCCGTCCAAGGAATATTCAGGGTTGATTTCCTTTCAGATTGACTGGTGTGATCTCTTTGCTGTCCAAGGGACTCTCAAAGTCTTCTCCAGCACCAAATTTCTAAAGCATCAATTATTTGGTACTCAGCCTTCTTTGTAGTCCAAGGCTCTTTATTGAGCATTTACTATATTTCATACATTTGGCGAAGTGAAATATATATATCAAGCTCTACCAGCCATAAGTAGCACAACTGAGAGACATCCCAAGCCAACTCTGAAACCATAACTCCTCATGGCTGTGTTATATGAGACTCACAGACCACTGCTGGGAACCACTAGTTAAGAAGAATTATCAAGAGTCAGTTCTTTCATATCTGTGTATCTGTGAACTCAGACCAAAGAGTAAAAAAACACTCCAGCCCACAATTCCATCTGCCATTTTTCAGTTTGAATACTTAGTCTCAGTTTCCTTATTAAAAAAAATGAAACTTGTATAGCTAACCCTACCTCCTTCAAATGTCTTAAGTACCAATTAAGTCACTGCTCCAAAGCAATAAAACCCAACTTCTGAAAATTAACCATATGAACATAAGGTAATGCGGCCAACTCAATTATCCATGGTAAGAGATGACAAGGAAAAGTGAGGCTAAATTTAATATACAGGTGTCTCCAAACCACACTTTTGCCAATCACCTAAGCTCTTAGCTAGTGCTAATAACCTGCAAAATAGATAGATTTGAATTTTATGACTTTACCTCTCCACCCCCTACTTTGTCTGGTTTAAGTGCTAAGGGGCAGTCAACCACCCTTTAAAAGGCAGGAAAAGCAGAGGCTGGACTATGCAATCAATAGCCTGGATAATTAGCCTCTGAGTAATTGAGAGAGTTAACTGTCTTATATTAACTTCACCCCATTACTCCCAGAATATGAACAAGACAGAACAAGTTGGACATGAATATCTGTGAGCAGAAGGGAAAAAAAAAAAGTACGGCAGTACAGGAACACAGTTCTTTATCTTGGGATTATCCTATGATGTGAACTCTAATGACACAAAACCACATGATAACGGCAGCCTTGCAAGGTAACTCCAAACATGACAAGAGGGCCCACGAGAGCTGTAAGGGACCTGCTTCCCCGCAGCACCAAATTATTTTCCTCTTTTCTTCCTACAACAAAAGACTCACTCCAGGCTTTGGATGTGTTCCCAAAAGATTGGGTAATTAAGCAGGTAAGATTTCCAAGGAGAAATAAATATTTTCCAGTTACTAGACACTGTCATTGGGCTTTGATTCAAATGTGTATAATTTTTGAACGGGAAACACAATGAAAGGAATGTCTCACAAATTAATATAAAGCCCAACGGCATACGTGGCAGCCTCTTACATGAAATCATTGTTTTTTGCAAGCCAGGAATGTCGACCGAGTACCCATCTTGGAAAATTGCTTTTCTCCTTGTAGGATTAGCACTGGTTTTAAGGAAGGAAAACTCAACTTGAAGAAAAATGCTCATAAAATACAACTTAAGCCTATTTTTTCTAGCTGTGAAGATATTTTTTAAAAATAGTGATATTGGTTTCCGCAGTGAAAATGGTGCCTCTTGTTCAGAGGTTGAGACGATAAAGAGAAGACGTAAATGACGTGCAGAATTTTACAGAGTGACTAATTCAAATTAGAGGTTTGGATAGAGATGCTGGGCTCTGAGACCAGAACACCAAATTACTGTTCTCTAAAAATAATGTACAACTCTGAAAAGTGAAATGGCTAAAATGCTGAGGAAATTCCCCGAAAATATAACTTTATCTATGCATTGAGAATAAGTCAAGCACAGGTTGAATGAACAATTTTAGGATGTTGGAAAATGCCTGAGTCATCACTGAAAGAATCAGCAAATTTTTTTCTTTATAGTGGTGACAGCTTGAGAGTGATCATTCTACACTGTCTGTTCTTCCTATAGCAAAAAGTAAGATAACGGCTTAACCAAGCACAGTTTACATGAACTTGACTTAGAAAATTTGAAATAATGTGATTAAAAATATATTTATAACTCATTTTATGCACAGTAGAAAATAATACGAATATAAAAATTAAACACCTCACAAATTGCTTAATCTCTAATATGATGATGAGCTGGTGGAATTATAAATTCATTGGAATCATTAAATACTTCTTTTTAAATTTATTTTTAATTGAAGGGTAATTGCTTCACAATATTGTACTGGTTTCTTCCATATATCGACGTGAATCGGTCATAGGATACCTATGTCCCCTCCCTCTGGAACCTCCCTCCCACCTCCTTGAATTGGTAAATACTCTTCCTATGTGAGAAACACATTTTCATGTTTTGTATGTAATTCACGGTGCATGTTACATCATCATTTTAATGTTTCCATCAGCATGATTTAAAATCTTTTGTATAGTCTTTATTTTTCAGGTGATTAAGTGGCCATAATGGTGCTTAGTACCAGGGAGTTAAAAATCCTGGGATCAATAATTTGGTCATAAAATTTAAGGCAATAAAATACTGAGACAAAGGCTGTGCCTGTTACCAACTTACCGTCTGCTGGATTCAAATGCATCCTGCATCACCTGCTCCGTGAAAAACAGAAGGACCCTTTAAGTACTTCTTCCTTTGCTAGCTGACATGATGTGAACATTTGTCGAGAGACTACAGGAAGGACACAGCATGGAAAAAATCTTTCCTTCTTGGTTCTGGGGTGCTCCCAGGCTGGCTCCTGAGCACAAGCAGCTTCTCCAGGGGCACGAACTTGCACTGGCAGACAGAAGCTTCCAGAACACCTGGCTCCATCATGTGCAAGTGTGGTAGGGGCTGCACCCGGAGTCCAGAAGCTTTCGCAGTCATCTGCCTGAGACCGTCTATAACCGAAGACATCACAGGGAGATTGCTCCCCAGCCCCCTCGGAGGGAGATTCCTGACAAGTTCCAAGGGACAGATTTCTAGCAAATTCCTCCAGATCCTCCAACACAACGATTTATCTGTCATTCAGCAAGCCACAGCTGGGCTGTGTCTTTTATTTTATTTTTAAATACTTTATTCTACATTACAATACTGTATTTGTTTTGCCAAACATTGACATGAATCAGCCACAGGTGTCCACGATCTCCCAATGCCAAAGCCCCCTCCCACCTCCCACCCCATATCATCTCCCTGAATCATCCTGTGCATCAGCCCCATGCATCCTGTATCCTGTATTGAACATAGACTGGTGCTTCGTTTCTTACAAGATAGTATACATGTTTCAATGCCATTCTCCCAAATCACCCCACCCTCTCCCTCTCCCTCAGAGTCCAAAAGTCCATTCTATACCTCTGTGTCTCTTTTGCTGTCTCACATAGAGGGTCATCATTACTATCTTTCTAAATTCCATATATATGTGTCAGTATACTGTATTGGTGTTTTTCTTTCTGGCTTACTTCACTCTGTATAATCGGCTCCAGTTTCATCCATCTCATTAGAACTGAGTCAAATTTATTCTTTTTAAGGGCTGAGTAGTACTCCATTGTGTATATGCACCACAGCTTTCTTATCCATTCATCTGCTGATGGACATCTAGGTTGCTTCCATGTCCTGGCTATTATAAACAGTGCTGCAATGAACATTGGGGTACATGTGTCTCTTTCAAGTCTGGTTTCCTCGGTGTGTATGCCCAGCAGGGGATTGCTGGGTCATAAGGCAATTCTATTTGCAATTTTTTAAGGAATCTCCACACTGTTTTCCATAGTGGCTGTACTAGTTTGCATTCCCACCAGCAGTGTAAGAGGGTTCCCTTTTCTCCACATCCTCTCCAGCATGTATTGCTTGTAGACTTTTGGATTGCAGCCATTCTGACTGGTGTGAAATGGTACCTCATTGTGGTCTTGATTTGCATTTCTCTGATCATGAGTGATGTTGAGCATCTTTTCATGTGTTTGTTAGCCATCTGTATGTCTTCTTTGGAGAAATGCCTATTTAGTTCTTTGTCCCATTTTTTGATTGGTTCGTTTATTTTTCTGGAGTTGAGCTGCATAAGTTGCTTGTATATCTTTGAGATTAGTTGTTTGTCAGTTGTTTCATTTGCTATTGTTTTCTCCCATTCAGAAGGCTGTCTTTTCACCTTGCTCATAGTTTCCTTTGTTGTGCAGAAGCTTTTAATTTTAATTAGATCCCATTTGTTTATCTTTGCCTTTATTTCCAGTATACTGGGAGGTGGATCATAGAGGATCCTGCTGTGATTTATGTCGGAGAGTGTTTTGCCTATGTTTTCCTCTAGGAGTTTTATAGTTCCGGGTCTTACATTTAGATCTTTAATCCATTTTGAGTTTATTTTTGTGTATGGTGTTAGAAAGAGGTCTAGTTTCGTTCTTTTACAAGTGGTTGACCAGTTTTCCCAGCACCACCTGTTAAAGAGACAGTCTTTACTCCATTGTATATTCTTGCCTCCTTTGTCGAAGATAAGGTGTCCATATGTGTGTGGGTTTTGATATCCTACTGGAAGTTTTGGCCATAGCAATCAGAGCATAAAAAGAAATAAAAGGAATCCAAATTGGAAAAGAAGAAGTAAAACTCTCACTGTTCGCAGACAATGTGATCCTCTACATAGAAAATCCTAAAGACTCGACCAGAAAACTACTAGAGCTAATCAATGAATATAGTAAAGTTGCAGGATATAAAATCAACAGTCAGAAATCCCTTGCATTCCTATACACTAATAATGAGAAAGTAGAAAAAGAAGTCAAGGAAACAATTCCATTCACCATTGCAACGAAAAGAATAAAATACTTAGGAATATACCTACCTAAAGAAACTAAAGATCTATATATCGAAAACTGTAAAACACTGATGAAAGAAATCAAAGAGGACACTAATAGATGGAGAAATATACCATGTTCATGGGTCGGAAGAGTCAATATAGTGAAAATGAGTATACTACCCAAAGCAATCTACAGATTCAATGCAATTCCTATCAAGCTACCAGCAGTATTTTTTCACAGAACTAGATCAAATAATCTCAAGATTTGTATGGAATTACAAAAAACCTCGAATAGCCAAAGCAATCTTGAGAAAGAAGAATGGAACTGGAGGAATCAACTTGCCTGACTTCAGGCTCTACTACAAAGCCAGTCATTAAGACAGTATGGTACTGGCACAAAGACAGAAATACAGATCAATGGAACAAAATAGAAAGCCCTGAGATAAACCCACACACATATGGGCTCTGTCTTTTAAGATCTGCATCTCAGCTTTGAAGAGGCAGCTCCTCCTCGGGTGCTTTATCTCACCTCTAGGGCTAGGGGTTCCTCTTACATCAATCTGATCCTATATTCTTTAGAATTTTCTATCATTAGCCAACTCTTAGTAACTATCGTCCCTTGTCATGGCTAACTCTTTATTATAGCTTTCCTTGTTCAAATCACTCAGTGGATTTTGTCTTCCAAATGGACTCTAACTGATACAAACTATGAGAGAACCATTCTGATTGTCCATAATGCTAATAATATTAGATCACAGCAAATATCTTAGAGAAAATTCTGAGAAAAGAAAAACTGATTTTTAATATATGCTGCTGCTGCTGCTGCTGCTAAGTCACTTCAGTCGTGTCTGACTCTGTGTGACCCCATAGACCGCAGCCCACCAGGCTCCCCCCGTCCCTGGGATTCTCCAGGCAAGAACATTGGAGTGGGGCTCCATTTCCTTCTCCAGTGCATGAAAGTGAAAAGTGAAAGTCAAGTCGCTCAGTCGTATCCGACTCTTCGCGAGCCCATGGACTGCAGCCCACCAGGCTCCTCTCCCCATGGGATTTTCCAGGCAAGAGTACTGGAAACATGAAGATATGTGCATTTGAAGGAGGCATCCACTGCTTATATTTATTCTTCTAAGAAATTCTCTTGAATTGCGATAATTTTAAACTATGCTAGGTCTTCAGAAATCTATCCCTTAAATGTGCTTTCTCCCTACACATACATAAGCTTTCACACGCATAAGCTTTCTAAAATGTCGATGTCTTAAGATAAGCCACAATCTCACTAAGTGTTGAGTCTGCAAATTTTGCATAAATATAATGCTTTATAACTGAAAATATGAAACCACACACTGACCAAAATTACAGAATGTTTAAAAATATTTTGAAATTGCAATGAAGTATGACTTTGTTTTCAAGGCAACACTCTTTTATGCATCTCTTACCAGAACCTGTATCGTGCTGATCCTGTCTGTTCAGTCAAGTATCTTTTTCCTTGCACTGAAAAGAAGTCACAGGGGAATAGAATACCAGGCGGAATGGACCAGCATCCAGCTTGCAGCCCACTGTGAATATTTATAGGGCATTTGAGTATTATTAGTCAAGTCTTTTCTCAAAGCACTGTTTCATTTAATATGTGATCAAAATAGTAACTGAGAAAAGAAAACTCTGCGTGTATGTGTGGGTACGTGGACATATACGCCCATGTGCTCACATCTGTGTAACCTGCCCACTGGCATTTTTCCTGTGGTATTTTTCAGACTCCTTCTTAGGCCCGGTTCTGTCTTTCAATTCTCATTTTACGTAACTTACAAAGTTTAGAACTAGACCCTCTTTTTCTTGAGACATAAGAAATGGAAGCAAAGTTCACTGTACGAAAACAAGATAGACTCCTTCAAGAGAAATCAAGAATTACAGAGAAGCAGCACTAGCTTCAGCAGCACCTATGCAAAAACTGGAATGATACCGAGAAAATTAGCATGGCCCCTGTGCAAGGAAATACAAAAGTCTACAACTAACAACCATAACTCCTCTAACTTATCCAGAGTCGATTTTTGTTACCACCTTCTATGGACATACACACACAAGTCACATTCTTCAGGATATCTTTCTTAATATGAAATATTTGCATCTACTATTTTTCCAATAAATTTTTCCAATTAGTCCATTTGTATGATATATTTCAGAACTACAACATTTCAATATCAAAATGGGTATAAGATAAAAGTAAATGATTAAAGGAAGAATATGAAATACAAATTTTAAGTTTGAAAAAACCCTGGAACTAGGAATATTTATTTTCTAACAAAGCATTGTGTTGACCAAACAAATTGCTCTTGGCCAAGTACCCCTCTTTTGGAGGAAAACAGCACTGTTTGTAATAATTAGAATTATTGAAATGCAACTAAATGCCTGAAGTATGTCCAGATATACCAGGAATAATGATCAGATCAAAGGTTTATGGTCTGATAGACTGAGATCTAGAATACAAAACATCAAAGCATATCAGACCAGCTGCTTCTCACTAAGTTTCATATTTTATTCCCATGCCCCCAAAAGGATATGGCCATCTCAAAGTCAGTTATGAACAATCACTGTCTCTTACACAAGACGGTCATAATAAACTTCACAAATCAAGTAACTCAGTGAATTAAAAGTTTGCCACCGTTTCCATACATACTTTCTAAAGCAATGGGCCATGTGCACACACACACCCACCCACCCACACACACACACACATCCACACACACACACACACACACACACACACACACATGCCTATTTCTTACTTGTAAGAAGAAGGCATTGTCTAAAATATCTCAAGTAAAGGCTATTCTTTGTTACATAATCATATCTCAGAAAAGTAACTTCACTAAAATGTAAACTCCAGAATAGATTTTTTTCCTTCTGCCAAGAAAACTAAAAGGATCAGAGTTGTGTCACTGCTATTTCAGAATGAGATGACATTCTACATTATCCCAACCTTGGAGGAGAAAGAATTTCCCAACATGTAATGATTTATTTTTGATGTTGAACAAGCTACTTGTGGAAATACATAAACTGATTTGATGTATGTTTCAAAACATTATGTTGCTATTAGGAAACAGAATCCCTTATCAGAACTAAAGACTTAAGAGCAATGAATAAATTTCCGTTAATAAAACATTATTCAGAAATACAATATTTTTATACTTTTCACTTAAAAGAAATTACAATATGATTCTTAAAGGATTTCAACATAAAAGAATTTTCATGCTATTTTTTTAGCACTAATGTACTGCTGATTTCCAATATAAGAAGATAATGGACAGAATCAAATATTGAGAAGTTCAATTCTTTAAAGATGAATCTGTGAAACTTCCTAGATACTCTATCTTCATAATAAATTACGTATAAGTCAGAGGTTTAGACTGATCAAAGTGGCAAAGAAGAATCGGTAATTAAACTTCTATTCCATGGACAGATTTTTCACCTAGGGAAATCTCTACAGAGGGTCAACACCACCTGGCTGCTTCAGAAGGCATGAGGTCATTACAATTAATCTCATACTATCCTGACATTTAAACTCTGGAATTCCAAATACCCTACCAAAATACCCACACTATGATTTAGTTAACCTTCAGAATCACTAGAGAAGTGAAGCTTTACTTTGGCAATTGAATGCCTACTATATTTACAAAAAAAAAATACCTGAGTTAAGAATTATTCAAGCATGCAGAAAATAAGACCTCTACCCTTTTAGGAATTAAAATATAATTAAGAGAACATATAAATGTGAAAATTATAAATATAAGCTTGCTTTAAGAGACAGCATTCAAACAGTAAACCTTTATCCATATATTAAGTAAACAACAGTTGCAATCCTAGCTAAAAATGTATTATTAAATTACTGTATCCAAAATTCTTCATAATTTTTTTTAACCTTAAGGGTATTCAAGAGTACAATATTTTGCTAGCTTATGTAGAAAAGGATCAGTAATTTCAGACTTTTTTCCTCTTATAAAATGTTGACTCTCAGAAAACTGAAACCTCAGAGACAATATCCCCTCAAATTACATGATAAAGTGTTACTGCGATGAAAGCATGAATGAGATGAACACCACAGATCATCATTTACTTATGAATCACTGAAATCTTGACTCCCGTGAGCAAAATCAAAACCCTGGGAAACGAGATTGACAGGGCGGGAAAATTTCCCTCTACCTACCTAGAGAGCTTGTGGCTGGAATAATAATGAAACTGACACAAGAAAGATTAACAGGCGATAAAGAAAGCTTAATGCACGCACACAAAGATCGCATAGCAATAGAGCCAAAGACGTGGCAGAGCGGCCAGCATTTACACTTCTGGACAAAGGAAAACTTCGTGAACAATAAACAGGACAAGAGAACTTGGGCTTCAGGTGAAAATAATTAATTAATTAATAATTACTGAAGAACCGAAACAGAGCTTGGACTTTGGGTAGTAAATTACAGAAGTAACAAGGCTATTTTGAGTGTACAGATTTCTCAGCCAGAATTCCCACTCTCTAGCCATAATGGCACCCTTGTACCTTATGCGGGAGGAAACTTTAAATATGAGGGATTTATTTGTTGCTTTCAGGAAGACAGAGAGAAGACTCAAAAGTGTTCTTCTTGCACCCACTGTTTCTTAAGTAATTTTATTTCACAATAATCAACATGCCATCAAGAAATACTTTGGGTTGGCCTATCCAGGACTCAAGAAGGTTAAATCTCTGATGTATAAACTCAAGAGGGCAGTCTCAGTAAATAATTATAGTGCATACTCAGAATTATTAAGTGTATAAAAATAGAGGACTTACAAATCTTCCAGACATATTTTGGATGGTGGGGAAATAGGCTCATTTTTATATTTTACAAACACACATACAAAAATAACCATAAGAATCACAATGATCTCAAAAGGCCCACTCATGAGAAAACCACAACTGTTTAGGGTTAGACACTGCTTTCTCCAACATGCAGTAACTAATTTTTTTTTTTTCAGGGTAGAAACAGTTGAGGAAAAGAAGTTTCACGCTAACTTTGGCTCTAAAACGGGGAGAGAACAGTTTAGAAGTACCCTCCGACTTTGTTTTAGAATTATAAAAAGTTGGATTCCAAGCTTCCTTGATGTGGGAGAAATTGCTATTTGATTCTTAAGCATCCCAAGAGTCCACCTTCACTGTTTCTCAAAGAAAAGAACCAGACACATTTCCCCCTTCAGAAGTCGGACTTCCCCATGATACATTTTGAATTGAACCATGGTTGACAGTTTTATTACAGATATGTTGCACTTGTAATTGTTACACCAAAGAAAGTGATTGAAAAAAATTTGCAAAGTGATAAAATTGGACTTCAGTTCTACGGAGAATGAAGAAATAAATGTTAGCTCTGAAAATAATATCCTCAGAGATGTATATATCAAGACGAAAAGATTCAAATTTGATTTATTATTCACTTTGGGTATAGCACTTTCTGATCTGGGGGAAAAAAAAAAACTGTTTGAAATTATTCCACTTTACATAAGCAGTGACAAATCACTACTTATAGATTTCTTTCCAAAAGTCTCTCTATGACATAAAAATTGCTTGAAAGGGTTCCATGCGTTGCTATTTTAACATCTCCCACCACACTATACAAATGCCAGTCTGACCACTCTGCCTTTAGGGCTTTCACAAAGCAGCTTTCTTTAAAGGTTACAGGTGAAGTTCTGTCTTCTAAGAATGTCAGCTCTCTTGACAGCTCTTCATGATGTCAACATGGTTGATACTAAAATTTAGGTAAACATTTAATTTGGGAGAGGATTCTATTAGTGTTTGCTAATTGTTTAATATATTAGTTTTATTTCAAACAAAAGGCATCCTGCTGCATTTGCATAGCTTTAGCTCTAATTCTTTTATACTTTTCATCAGTTAAAACGACACCTTTAGACCTTTGGACCCTTAGGCACTAGAAAGCAGATGTTTTATTTATTAAAAATAGTACTCAGTCTCACCCGGGTAGACTTTGCCACAGTCTACCTTTGCCACAGGTTTCCTTAGAAACCCTGAGGAACAAAAGAATCTACTGTAAAATTCTGATAACCCACTTGTGGTTGGAAGAGATTGAATCTTATAACATTTAGGAAACTATTTTTATGTTATTTCAATTTTAAAAAGCTGAAATACAGATATTAAAGCTTTACTGTATTCCTACACAACTCAAAAATTAAGTCACATACAGAAAATAAGTACAGCAAGCCTTATATCATCAGCTAGGCAAATTATTATGCCTTTATGAATCAAAAGAAGTTGCACAGAAATTAAGCTTATAATAAAATGAATTCTAATGCAAATATGCAAGGTTTTATTTTATCCTGGAAGGTTTACTCTCAATACCTGAGCAACAGCCCACAGACTAAGCTAATTAGTGTTCTAAACTGTATTAAAATATTCAATTACAAATCAGGTATTTTTAAGCTTTTTACTAAAACGAACTACTGTTACTACCTTTGTTTTTCTGTTTTTATTTTTTGTTGGGATTTTTTAAAGTACAAATTGGTTTGACAGTTTGGTAATGCTTTTGACAATGATTTAATAACCACCAAAATATACCTTAAAAATTCAAAATGTATCCTACAAAGACTCAAAGGAAAATATATAATTTACAGTTAACAATTTTGCTGAAAATACACATCTAAGCATAAGTAGTATTAACATTACAAAAAAGTAAAATAATGGAAAACCATAGGCAAAGGAATAATATGATGTCAAGGTTTTGAAGACTGAGAGGACCAAACTGAAATAAAGCATCATTTATGCTTAATACACCGTCACGGGAACTCCGTGCACAATCGTCCATCTGGTTCCTAAGAATCAGGATATAAAGTCCGATTCCTCCGGTCCAGCACTGACCATGTGAGCGTCCCCCACGGTAACTACCCCACGTTCTGGTCTGACCACTCTCCTGCATGCTGGAGAATTCTTAAGGCATTCTTGAAGCACTCCAGGAAGACATTCACCTCTCCTACTGGGCAAAGTTTGAAAACGAGCATGGGTTCCCAGAGTTGCTTTTTTATTACATAATAGCTTATGTTAGCATAGGGCTGTTATCGAACGACATCCCGAGTAGTTACGATGTTCCATCCTTAAACGGGTGCAGGACAGTTCTGCCTAACCTCCGTCAGACATGAGGCATGATAACCGTGACACGCTGCGTCTCACACGCCACCATCAACTTTAAGTTTACCATCAGTGTGTAACTGTCTCTAACTGTGCATTTCTAGTTTGGGATTTGTTCTGTCTCCCACTCCTGACTACCAGGATTCCATCTTAGCTTCCAGGGTACTCATCTTCTTCGTAGATGTACAGTTATCTCATCGGCAGCCATACAGTGACATTTCTCTACACTCAGACCTTCACCTCCAGCTGTCTATAAATGTTAGTCACTCAGTCATGTCTGACTCTTTGTGACCCCCGTGGACTGTAGCCTGCCAGGCTCCTCTGTCCATGGAATTCTCCAGGCAAGAATACTGGAGTGGGTTGCCATTGCCTTCTCCAGGGGATCCTCCTGACCTAGGGATCGAACCCAGGTCCCCTGCTTTGGAGGCAGATTCTTTATCATCTGAGTCACCAGGAAACCCCTCCAGCTATCTATGACCAAGCTCAAAATCAAAATCATGTTGTTATTTTACTGGTTCACCAACCTTGCAGCAGCTTCAATAACAGTTCGTAAACTTAGGTGTTTTAATTTTAATGTTAAAGATAGAATATACCCTTGTTGCAGGTATATACCATCCTAACATCTCTATATGCTGAAAGAAGGAAGGGAAAAGGATAAGGAGGAAAGAAAACAGGAAAGGAAGGAAGAAGGGAGGGGAGAGAGGGGGGAAAGAAAGAAGGAAGGAAGGAAGGAGGGAAGGTAGGAAGGAGGGAAGGAAAAGTTCTGCCTTCACCAGCTTACGGGCGAAAGCTTACCTGCCCGGATGCTAAATTTTTCTTCAGTCATAGCATGTAAGTCCTTGTTTTGAACAACTTTACTTTCACAGCCTTCTTGTTTGTGTACAATTTTATTTTCAACCATACGTTTAAAGGAATCCGAGGCCAAGTCCAATATTTTAAACAAAAGCCTGGCTGTCGACTGCTCTCTGGCAGTGAAATATAGTATGATAATCCCTGGGATAGGAAAATAATAAGTACATTTAATGAGACCTACTGGCCTTCCCTGGTGGCTCAGAAGATAAAGAATCTGCCTGCAGTGTGGGAGACCTGGATTTGATCCCTGGGTTGGGAAGATCCCTTGGAGAAGAAACGCTACCCACTCCAGTACTCTTGCCTGGAGAATCCCATGGACAGAGGAGCCTGGCAGGCTACAGTCCATGGGATCACAAAGAGTCAGACACGACTGAGTGACTAACAGTTAGCACAAGTCAGGTTTTCTGCTATGATAGTCAGTTTACACTATTCATTTTTCTAGAAAACCAAGCTACTAACATGGACAAAAAGCAGTATGGAGTGCTGGGTTAGTGCTTAGGATGCAGAGTCAGTCTGCTGGGTTTGGAATGTCAAGGCTAGTACTTCCTTAATCATATAATTTGAGAAAGTTACTTAATTTGTCAGTGTCTTGGTTTCTTCATCTGTAAGATAGATATAATATTACTTTCCTTTTGGGCTTAGCAGTGTGGGGGTTAAATCAGAAAAGGTATCCAATCATACAATAAATACTTAACACATGTGAACTATTCTTATTAGATTTAATTTACAGGTTAGAAAGTAAAAGTAAAGTCGCTCAGTTGTGTTTGACTCTTTGCAACCCCATGGACTACAGCCTACCAGGCTCCTCCCTCCATGGGATTCTCCAGGCAAGAGTACTGGAATGGGTTGCCATTGCCTTCTCCAGGGGATCTTTCCAACCCAGGGATCGAACCTGGGTCTCCTGCATTCCAGGCAGACGCTTTAACCTCTGAGCCACCAGGGAAGCCCCATAGGTTAGAAAAGTGGGACTCAAAGAACTTGAGTAACAACCCTAACTCAATAGTGAGCAAAGGTCAGAGCTAAACATCAACCCTGTCTACAGTCCCTGAGTCAAGCTCCCGTCCACTACACTGGATGATTTCTGAGATCCTCACCTGCAGATCGTCCGCAATTCTGTGATACACTCATCCAAAGTTAAGTCATCACACTGTTCATGTTTTTTTAATGGGCTTATGTTTCTGACAAACTGATACTTAATCATTTTAAAATACAGAATCTAGCTACTTTGGTACTGCTGTTAGTAAACTATTCTTACAAACATATGAAAACAAAAACCTTTTAAACAAGTGCATAGTATTATATCATATGATATCCCAGAATCATTTTCACTGGATCTTAATTGTCAGATTTTTTTCTCCAGATTTTTGGGAGGGGAATGTTTGCTTTACTTTGTTTGTTACTAAGGGCCTCCCTGGTAGCTCATCTGGTAAAGAATCTGCCTGCAGTGCAGGAGACCATGGTTTGATTCCTGGGTTGGGAAGATCAGCTAGAGACGGGAAAGGCTACCCACTCCACTATTCTGGCCTGGAGAATTTCATGGACTGTATAGTCCATGGGGTTAGGGGGATTCCTTTTCTTTATTTTTGTTTGTTACTAAAATCAAACTGCAATAAATATTCATTTATAAAAATCTTGGTACACTGGCATGACTCAAGGAATTTCTAACGTTGATGACATTGGTATCACTGTTGCATTCTGTGCTGAGCTTTCTTGCCCACTCGTGCCCGACTCTCTGCGACCCCCTGGACTGTAACCTACAAGGCTTCTCCCTCCACGGGATTCTCCAGGCAAGAATACTGGAGTGGATTGCCATTTCCTTCTCCCGGGGAACTTCCCGACCCAGGGATCGAACCCGGGTCTCCCACATTGGAGGCAGACGCTTTAACCTCTGAGCCACCAGGGAAGCCACACTGGGCTATATTTACTACCAAATCTCCCTTTAAAAATTACACCAATTCACATGCTCATGTGAGTATCTCTCTCCCTCTCTCGTGACATTATTTAAAGTAACACCACAATTTAAGAAAAGAAAATTCAAACTTTATCTGCAATTACATTATGTTGGTTGGCTTTTTATTTATTTATAGATACTCTACTATGTTTTTTAAAACATTTAAGGTGTCTTATAGCTTTACATACATATAAGTGTGACTGTTCAATTTAAAATATAAATAGTAAGGGAAAGGAAAGGAAAGAGAAGTCGCTCAGTCATGTCCGACTCTTTGAGACCCCATGGACTGTAGCCTACCAGGCTCCTCCGTCCATGGGATTTTCCAGGCAAGAGTACTGGAGTGGAGTGCCATTTCCTTCTCCAGGGGATCTTCCTGACCCAGATATCAAACCTGGGTCTTCTGCATTATGGCAGACTCTTTACCCTCTAAGCCACCACGGAAGCCCAATAGTAATACATACCAATAAAAAGGGCAAGTACATCAGAAAATTTGGAAAGATTTACTCCTGATTGCTGGGCACTTCTAGGCAACAAAGATATGGTAAAGAGTAAGAGAAACAATATTGGGCCATGGCAGCCTGAAGAGGTGTTGGTGGCCTGGGAAGCAGCTTTGCAAAGATCTCCCCAGAGACACAGGTGGAGTACGGTAGTGGCCAGAGGCCCCAGTTCCCAGCATGGAGTTGGCAGTGGACAGGCCCCAGGGCAGACAGTGACTCCTGGGTGATGGATCAGGTCCACAACCTCAGATATGCAGACAGTATCACTTTAATGGCAGAATGCTAAGGGGAACTAAAGAGTCTCCTGATGAAGGTGAAAAAGGAGATTGAAAAAGCTGGCTTGAAACTCAGCATTAAAAAAGACAAGATCATGGCATCCAGTCCCATCACTTCATGGCAAACAGATGGGGAAACAATGGCAACAGTGACAGATTTCATTTTCTTGGGATCCAAAATCAGTGCAGACGGTGACTGCAGCCACACAATTAGATGATGCCTCCTCCTTGGAAAAACAGCTATAACAAACCTAAATAGCATATTAAAAAGCAGAGACATCACTTTGCTGACAAAAGCCTGTATAATCAAAGCTATGGTTTTTCCAGTAGTCATGTATGGATGTGACAGTTGGACCATAAAGAAGGCTGAGCACCAAAGAATTGATGCTTTCTAACTGTGGTGCTGGAGAAGACTCTCGAGAGTCTCTTGGACAGCAAAGAGATCAAACCAGTCCATCCTAAAGGAAATCAACCCTGAATAGTCATCAGAAGGCCTGGTACTGAAGCTGAAACTCCAATACTTTGGCCACCTGATGTAAAGAGCTGACTCACTGGAAAAGACCCTGATGCTGAGAAAGATTGAGAGCAAGAGGAGAAGGAGGATAACAGAGGATGAGATGGTTGGATGGCATCACTGATTCAATGGATATCAGTTTGAGCAAACTTAAGGAGACAGTGAAGGAGAGGGAGGCTACGTGTGCTGCAGTTCATGGGGTTGCAAAGAACCAGACACACCTGACTTAGCAATTGAACAGCAACAAAGATAAACAGGCCACTGGTGTCACATAGCTTATACCTTGGTAGAATTCATAAATTTAAATATGAATAAATATTATTTCAGTCACTGAAGAAGGATATCAAAAAAATAAAAGTGTAACAATGAGTAGGCTTATTTTAAATAGATTAAACTGAGAGAGAAAATGACTACACACATATACTAAAGAACCATTCAAGAGGAAGCAATCAATCAGGTTTTAATCACCAGTTGGGAGAGAAAAGCTCTTTTGGAAGAGAGAGATGAGCCTCTTGGTGAATCCCTGCCTTTGATAATAAGGGGAAAAGGCAGCTTAAGACAATCATTACATTAAAGAAAAAAATAGTTCTCATTTCCAGATGATATGTTTCCAAAATTCATTTACTATAAGCAATAGAGAAACAAGATGGAATTAAATTTCATATCCAATAAAGGTACATATTAAGAACATCAAAAAGTAAAAACAAACAGACATGTTTCACTTCCATTACTGGCTAATACAAAGAATCTCATCATTTTTCAGTGAAATTGTTTTTGCCTTCTCAGAAGACCTCCAAGTTTCATTCCCAAGTAAAGATATGAAATTAATATGATTTCCTGAAAGTCAGGGATGAGGTGAGACAACCAGGGTATTTATGAGTCTCTTATTGTGTCATGCTGGAAACTGTAGAATGTTAAGCAGGCTACTGATTCACTAGAGAAATACTCCTAGTCAGCTCAGGTTTGTTTATAACAACAGACAAAGGAGAGACATAGCTCATAGATCAGCATGTCATAAAACAGAGACAGCTCACTGCCAAGGGCAAATTTAGAACTCAGAATGAAGAAAAGATATGTACCCACACAGCAGCCAGACACAGAAATCCAAGCGAGATAAAAAGCCTATCAAATTATAACTGCCATATATAGCACAAGAAAAATCACAAAAAGAACTTAATTCCAATGTTGTAATTAGAAATTAATGGAAAAAAATCTCCACAAAACCTTCAGAGTAGAAAAACAGCCCAAAGGGAGCCACCTGAAATGATTTACCAAATTAATGATTAATTGTCAAAGGATCTATGCAAGCAAAAACAGAGAAGATTTTTTAATTATGTATGAACAATTCTATGATGATAAATGTAAAAGCATCAATGAGAGACACTCCTTTCTGGGGAAATAGTTCAGTTCAGTTCAGTTCAATGCAACCACTCAGTCGGATGTGATCCCATGGACTGCAGCACGCCAGGCTTTCTTGTCCATCACCAACTCCCAGAGCTTGCTCAAACTCAAGTGTATTGAGTCGGTGATGCCATCCAACCATCTCACCCTCTGCCGTCTCCTTCTCCTCCAACCTTCAATATTTCCCAGCATCAGGTCTTTTCCAATGAGTTGGTTCGTCACATCAGGTGGCCAAAGTATTGGAATCTCAGTCAGCTTCAGTCTTTTCAAAGAATAGTCAGGACGATTTCCTTTAGGATGGACTGGTTGGATCTCCTTGCAGTCCAAGGGACTCTCAAGAGTCTTCTCCAACACCACAGTTCAAAAGTATCAATTCTTCAGTGCTCAGCTTTCTTTACAGTCCAACTCTCATATCCATATACAACTACTCGAAAAACCATAGCTTTGACTAGACGGACCTTTGTTGGCAAAGTAATGTCTCTGTTTTTTAATATGCTGTCTATGTTGGGCATAGCTTTTCTTTCAAGGACCAAGCATCTTTTAATATCATGGCTGTAGTCACCATCTGCAGTGATTTTGGAGCCTAAGAAAATAAAGTCTCTCACTGTTTCTATTGTTTCCCCATCTATTTGCCATGAAGTGATGGAACCAGATGCCATGATCTTCATTTTCTGAATGCTGAGTTTTAAGTCACCTTTTTCACTCTCCTCTTTCACTTTCATCAAGAGGCTCTATTTTTGAATCATAGAAATGCAAGAGTGTTCCAGAAAAACATCTACTTCTACTGTATTAACTACTCGAAAGTCTTTGCTGTGTGGATCACAACAAACTGGAAAATTCTTCAAGAAATGGGAATACTAGACCACCTTACCTGCCTCCTCATAAATGTGTATGCAGGTCAAGAAGCAACAGTTAGAACTGGACATGGAACAACAGACTGGTTCCAAATTGGGAAAGGAGTACGTCAAAGCTGTATATTGTCACTTTGCTTATTTAATTTATAGGCAGAGTACATCATGCAAAATGCTTGATGAAGCAAATCTGGAATCAAGATTGGAGGGAGCAGTAACAATAACTCTAGATACAGATGACACCACCCCAATGGCAAAAAAAAAGGAGGAGGGGGAATAGTTATATTTAGTTCAAATAGAAGGAGAAAACCTGAAGAAACCAAAAGTTATAGGAAAGAAAAAAGAATTGTGGTTAAAAAAAAAGCACAATTTGCCCCTCTTCCCTCTTAGCTCTTTGGCTGGCAATTAAAATGATATAAAGTGAATTAACAAGAGAAAAATAAATTTATTTTGTACATTTGGGGAATCTACATAAGCATGAAAATCTCAAAGATAGTAAGGCAAGATGAGGTTATATATACTATTCTGGACTAAGAAGAAAAAGGTAGTGGTCTGTGACTTCAAAGGGAAAAAGAGTAATCCACAGAAAGATGAAAATAACTAATGTTTTGTAAACAGATGTTTGCTGGGCCACCTAGAGATGCTAGAACATAGAGAGGACTTTGATCAAATGGGTGTTGCTAGGTTCTTCCCTGTTTAACACACTTAGTTTGATACTTTAATATAGTTATCCACAGTGATAACTCCTTCCTGGAGCAGGTTTTCTACACAAAATTTTCTTTAGGCAGTGAGGGTGAAGTTCAAAGGTTCTTCCTGAGTCTTTTAGGTCCTGCTTCTTTCAGCTCTAAATAATCCACATGCCGAGCGGCATATCTTAGAGCAGCTTGCCCTGAACTCTCCATCAGTCTCAGAAAATCTTATCAGAAACTTCTTCCACATTCCCAAGGAACAGATAACTGGTTTAAACACATTAAAGGAAACAGGAAAGAGCCACTTTGGATGGAAGAATCTTAAGAGAGTTTGCTAATGGTCTGATGTCACTCCCTTGTAAAAATTAGTGTCCTCATCCAAATCCATTTGCGAAGGAATACCTTCCCTTAAGACTTTGTTAGCAGCAATATCGCGTTTTTCCCGGCTCCCTCCTGAAACCAAGGAGGCTGTGGTGAGGCTCTGGGCACAGAAGCCTCTTTCTGTCCTGTTTCTAGTTTTTAGCACATAGGCTTCAGCCTCCATGACCCTTCCTAGGTTCCAAAGTGAAAGTGAAGTCACTCAGTCGTGTCCGAATCTCCGACCCCATGGACTGTAGCCCACCAGGCTCCTCTGTCCACGGAATTTTCCAGGCAATAGTCTCAGGGGATCAAACCTGGGTCTCCCGCATTGTAGACAGACGCTTTACCGGCTGAGCCACCAGGGAAGTGGTTATTTACTCGGGAAAAGAGGTAATAAAGAGGGAAGGACGGAGCAGTTAAAAAATAACAGCGCAGCCTTGGGCAAGGCCCTGGCCCCTTCTCAGGGGATATACAGGACAACATCTTTGAGCTCTTCTACAGTACTAAACCCCCCAAATGGAAGATGATAGCCACTTGATGAAGCAGTCTTCATTTCAGAGAGGGTCACAATTTGACAATCTTGAGGGCCAGAGAAGCTCACCGAGAGGCCACCCTAGGCCAGATGAAAGCAGTGAAGGCCCTGCACACGTCCTGACCCTCATCAGCACCCCTGCCCTTGAGCCACTGTTACGGAACTCCGCACGCCATCCGTGGGTTGGGACACAGAGTTTTTGAGGGCACTAGCCCAGCATGTCCCCTTTGGCCTGGCAAAGGAATAAAGGTATTCTTTTCACCCAAAATTCTGTCTCTGAGATCCAATTCAGCACCAGGGTACAGACGTCAAAGTTTCATCATCCTTCCCAATTCCTTTCTAATCAGAACAGACATTAACCAAAGGATGGTGGGAAGAAGAGTTTTATGTTATGTTTCTTACAGACTTTGGCCTTGCTCTTTGATGTTCCAGGATGTATACCCTTACTATCCAGTCCCTGATTCTAACTTTGAAAAGCCTCATTTACCTTAATGTTACCAGTGGGAGGAATTGGGGAAAAAACCTTGCAAGGCAATTAGTTAGGAACAACAGGAAAGACAGTGTGCAAATGTGTGACTTTTCAAAGCTATTCTGCCTTGAGATAAGCACGGTCAGATGAGTAGCAGAGAAAGGCACAAGCAGAAGTCTGAAATGCTCCACTGCTCTGTGCTCACTTATGAGTCAGTTTCAAATTTACCCTCAACTTGATTAATATTATATGTTGACACATGAAAACAGGCTTAGAGGAAATTCACTTATGAATGGAGACACGAATGTTTGTAAATAAGACATAAGCAAATTAAACTTAACAGTGCATCTATCATAATCAAGTTGATTTTAATTTAAGAATACAAAAATTTTATAATCACAGGAAATCTTTTTTAACAGAAATGTGTTCAAGTAAGAGGACACTTTTGACAGTCTCAATACACTTCAAAAGCACATGTGATAATCAATACTTATTTCTTAAACATATTTTAAGAAATGAGCAATTCACCATCATGAATCAAAATAGTATTTTTGGCAATTAAATTCTAAAGGTTTTATTAAGGAGACTAGAATACTACTTTCCCAATACTATTTAACATTTTTCTGAAAGTTATACATAAATCTGTGGCATAGGAAGAAAAACGTAGCAATTAGAAAGGAGGAAACAAACATTCTCATTGGCATAATTCTTTATTTGTAACATCCTTAAAATGTAGCAGAAAATTAATTATGTGTGCATGCTAAATTTTTCGGTTATGTCCAACTTGCAACCCTATGGACTGTAGCCCACCAGGCTCCTCTGTCCAAGGGATTCTCCAGGCAAAAATACTGGAGTGGGTTGCCATGCCCTCCTGCAGGAGATCTTCCCAACCCAAGGATCGAACTCACATTTTCTGCAGTTGATTCTTTACCACTGAGCTATGAGGGAAGCCTAAATTAACTATAACCAATAATTAAGTTAAGCAGGGTAGCCTTTCAAGAAAAGTAGTAAAAGCAAATAATTATAATTAGTTATCACTGTCGGAGGAAAACAATTTTCCTCTTCCTGTCTAGGTTTTCCTGGTTGGTCTAAGAATTAAACTGATGTAAGGAAAATTAACAGAAGAAAATCAAACAAAAATTGACTAAGAAGCATACATATGTAACCCAGCAGGACTTACAGGGCCTTCCATGGACAGGTTCCCCCATATCCCCTGCTTTAGCTTCTCTCTGAAGTACCTAGATAACAGTGTGTGCATGCTAAGTCACTTCAGTCATGTCCAACTCTTTGCAACCCTCTGGATCATAGCCCACCAGGCTTCTCTGTCCATGGGATTCTCCAGGCAAGAATACTGGAGTGGGTTGCCATGCCCTCTTCCAGGGCATCTTCCCAACCCAGGGATCAAACCTACATCCCTCATGCTTTCTGCATTGGCAGGTGGGTTCTTTATCACTAGCACCACCTGGGAAGCCCCTGGATAACAGTACTGGATACCAATTTCCTGAGCTGTTTGCAAATATAAACCTCCCTCCCCAAAATGCTAGAAGTTACCTACTTGATTACCATGAGCACATAGCCTCAGGCCTCCTGGAGTCTAAGGACCGATGTAGTTATCCCTGGTGACACCATCCTCTTCCTTCATCATCAGCCAATCAGAGAACTGTGCACGGTCTGATCACATCAGACCTGTGGGGCCCCCTCCTTCATCTGGCTTTTTAAAAAATGCTTTGCTGTAACCCTTTGGCGGGGCTTGAGCTTTTGAGGGCAATGTGTCACTTCGTCTCCTTGCATGACCTTGCAATAAACCTTTCTCTGCTCCAAACTCCATTTCATCTGTTGGGCCTCACTGTGTCAGGCATACGAACTTGCGTGAACACGCAGGAGAGATACAATAAAACTATGGAACTCATCAAAAGGACCTCGTCCTTAGATACCACACTTAGCCAGAGCCAAAAGAGGAGGTTGAGGGTGGAGAGGGCCAGTTACGGGAGGATGCCGGGCAAGCACAGTGAACAAGGTGACCACGAGGCACGCAGGTCTGAGTCACCACCTTCTCCTCTGATGTTTCTAGAGTTTTGGTCATCCTCCGCTTCAGGTACAGAGAAGAAAAAACTGTACAAATGGAGATTTCCCTTACAAATGTCTCTTACAAAAGGGCAACTGCTATATGGTTTTTAGAGCCCTTCCATGTCTATTTCTCAGAAAATAACCAGCTAAAGCGGTTATACTTCAATTAAAAATAAATAAATTTAATTAAAAAAATATGCCAAAGTGACATATTGCAGGGTGGCAAATTCTGCTCCGCTAAACTATAAACTATAACTTAAAAATGTAATCATATAGGAGGCACAGTTTAAGCATTTCATATATTTATGAAAAACATATAAAATATTAAGATTTGAGTAAATCATGAGCCAGTCCATTTCTATCAATCATAAAGATAATTTATGTAAAAATGCAGATTCTTCCAAAGTAATATCTAGGTTTAATGCCACTGCCAACAAAACTCAGATGGATAATTTCTGAAGTTAGCAGAATGACTCAAGTTTACAAGAGTTAACATATCTAACAGGTAATATATTTTTGATAGAGGAAAATTTGTTGTGTTAAATATTAAGACATATATTATGTTAGGCAGGAAGGAAAGGTCCTTTACCCTTCTAGGTTCATCTGGTTAGTCTAAGGTTTAAACTGATTTGAGAAAAACTAACAGAAGAAAATCAAACACAAGTCTGATAATACGTATACATGGGCAAGAACAAGGAAAACCAAGTGACTCACTCAAACGACAGAAGCCCTCACTTTTAATATCATCCACAGCTAAAACAAAAGTGAGCTATGAGAGGTTACCAGGAAAAGCACAGTGAACAAGGATAAGATTGTTGTGCATAATTAAGCCATCGTCTTCTCCACTGTTAAGCATTTCTAGATTTGATCATCTTCTATTAGTTCAAAGAAGTGTGTGTTAGTTGCTCAGTCATGTCAGATTCTTTGCAACCCCATGGACTGTAGCCAGGCTCCTCTGTCCCTGAAATTCTCTAGGCAAGAATACTGGAGTGGGTAACTATTCTTCTCCAGGGGACCCAGACTCAAGCACTGGAAGCAAATTCTTTAGTCTGAGTCACCAGGGAAACTGACACCTTAACAAATGGATATTTCCTTATAAAGATACATGTCTCTTAAAAAAACGGTAACATCCCTACTTGGTTTTCAGAGTTTCCCTCTGCCTGCTATTTCTTAGAAAAATAACCAGCTTAAAACAATTAATATGCCAGAGATGCATTTTAAGGGTATAAATTATCCTCCCTTACAATTACAAATCTACAGTTATAATAAAATGTTATATTGGCAGGAAAATTTACATACATAAAAAATGATATTCCTGAACAGATCTTTGTATAAAAAAGAATTTAATATGTGATGCAAAGGACCATGGAGACAAATAATAAAGTGATAAATTATTCCAGATAAGGTGGAAAATTTAATTATATATTAAAAAACCTTGTTTACAAAATATATCATCGGCAGCCTGTGTGCGCACTCAGTGGTGTCTGACTCGGCAACACCATGGCCCATGAGGCTCTGCCATCCGTGAAATTTCCCGGCAAGAATACTGGAGTGGGCTGCCATTTCCTACTCCAGCGGGTCTCCCGACTCATGGATGGAATCCATGTCTCGCATCACCTGCACCGAGAAGTGGACTCTTCGCTTACCACTCTTTCCCGGTAAGCCCCACTATAGAGCACGTGTGCGTGCCTGCTGTGTCTTCAGTTGTATCCAACTATTTGCAACCCTATGGACTGTAGCCCACCAGGCTCCCTCTGACCATGGAATTCTCCAGGCAAGAATACTGAAGTGGGTTGCCATGCCATCCTCCAAAGGGTCTTCCCAATCCAGGGATGGAAACCGTGTCTCTTGCGTCTTCTGCTTTGCAGGCATACTCTTTCCCCCTGAGCCGCCATGGGAGCCCCTCTATACAGCCTACTGCAATACAAACCTCAGATGAATCTGAGGTGAAGGCAACAAAAAGCACTATCAGGAAAATAAGGACTTATATAACTGATTTCAGAAAGGGCAAGAACTTAAGTAAACAAGAAAGGAAAATAAACATGTGTATGGATTTGTGCAGTTGTACAAATTTTTTTTAACAGCATGCATGTCAAAAAATAAAAGGAAATTAAAACGCAAAATAAAATTTGGAAAAAATTTTCACCTCTAGTAATCTTAAATGATTTAGAGACAATCAGATCTGTGTTACTGCAACAGGGGCTTTATGTCCAAGGAAGAGAATAAATTACATGTCAGGGCTTTTTTTTTTTTTTTTGCCACTGTAAGCAGATAAAGTAAAGACTCTCCAGAGGAAGAGGACCAGACATAACTTTTTTAACATAAAAGGAGCCATTTTAGGTCTAAGCCATTCTGTGATCTAAATCTGGCCACAATTCTCTGGCAGCCCAGAGATTAGGACTTGGAGCTTCCACTGCAAAGGGGCACAGGTGTGATGCCTGGTCCGGGAACTGAGAGCTCACAGGCCGCACAGCACGGCCAAGAAATAAAGAGAGAATTGAATCTGGCCACGGTGCTTGCCCTTGCAGAAGACTAGGTCCCTGTGGCTTACGATCTGCCAAAAGAAGGTAAGAACAGTTATTATCAGGCTAAGGAGAGAACTCAATAATAACAAAGATAATAAATTAGTGATAAAGACTCCCAGTTTTGTTTCTATAGTAAAGATCAGCCTGAAGGACATTCTTGAGCTATTTCACAGAATTCAGACTCTCGGAATACTCAACCACCAGATGAACTGGAACCTAAGACTGCAGACTGTTGACTGTCGACCTTTTCTAATCCTTATGACTTTAACTAGAGTGAACTCTGTCAGCCTCTGCCCCAGTTCTACTGCTGAATTCTCCTCTGCTTAAGCCACCTAACAAATATGCATGTACCCTTAGCTTAAAACTTAGCAGTTTTGCTGTTTGGGGAGACATTGCTTTAGGAAAGATCTATCAACGGTGTTCACCTTACTTGCTACAAGTAATAAATCGTTCCTTCCCTTGCTCTTTGACTTGACTGTATCTTTTGGCCCCACACCCACCACGAGGCAAACCCAGTTTTCAGGTATGACCATGATGCTTAGAAGCCTAAGAAATAAATAAGAAGAAACAGATGATCATAGTCAACTATGTGACTCCTGATGGACCTGCTTCATAGTCACACACCTCCTGAGCACAAGCCTGTTTGCAGAGGTACACGTAAAGAAGAAACAAGCAAAATGAAGGGCAGTTTAAAAAAAAAAAAAGGTTTATTTTTATTGATAAGGTTATTTTCGTTATTATTCTATTTTCAACCTAAGTAAGGAAAGCAAGGCAATGAGGGTGATAAAAGAAAGGAAGGAAGGAAGGAAGGAAGGGGAAGAGAGAGGGAAGGAAGGATGATGGGAAGGAGAGCTGGGTTTTGAATTTTTAATGGAATGAATGAAAGATTATATGCAGGAAAAGGGAAAAATAATTTTTCCTCTACCTTTCTAGATTCTCAGTTGAAAAACCCCTTGAAATAACAGGAGAAAAACTAACAGACAATAGCATGTATATCTCCAATGTACATGGGAGATACCCAGGAAAAGTGAATAACTCTTCCAAAGGCCCAAGCCACCATCTTATATACCATCTCCAGTTAAAGACAAAAGAGACATTGCGAGGTGGGGAGCCTGTTACAGGAGGCTATGAAGAAAAGCACAGCAAACAAGGGTATGGTTGTTACATAGATTTAAGTCTGTTGCCTGCTCCAGTGATAAAGAGTTTTCTAGAGGTTTGTCTCTCTGCCTCTTCCCGTAACTGCAAGAGAGACACCTTGACAAACAGAGATTCCTAATAAATGTGAATTCCTCTTACAAAAAGGTAACTTCCCTTCAGCTTCCAGAATTCCCCTGGGTCTGCAGATTCTTAAAAATAATGAGCTCAAGATAATTCTTATTTCAAACATGTCTATTAAGGGAAGGCAAATTCTGCTCCCTTTTAATATTAAAGGTAGATGGTATGGATAATCTGTGTGAGTCTATCTGCACATGGGTGATTTATCAATAAATATATATAAAGTACTGGCTTCCACAGTAGCTCAGTGGTAAAGAATCTGCCTGCAATGCAGGAGAAATAGGTTCAATCCCTGGGTCAGGATGATCTCCTAGAGAAGGAAATGGCTACCCACTCCAGTATTATTGCCTGGGAAATCCCATGGACACAGGAGCCTGGCAGACTACAGTCCAAGGGGTTGAGGTAGAAATTGCTAGGCAGTCAGTGTAGGACTCTGAGACTTTGGTCTTCTTTTCAGTAAACATCTCGCTCCAGTAACCTAGAGCTATCCCCTCTGTCCGGAATTCCTGGAATGTGTCCTTGGTCTGATAAATTTTTAGCACTTAGGTCCAGAGAAGGGCAGTAATTCACTTCTGTTCCATACGCCTGAGGGAAAAGCAACTGGTGATCTCTAACCTTTAGCCTCCTAAAGCACTTATTACATTCTGTCTTACAGAGGCAGGGGTGTGTCTCAGTCAAGAACCTAAATGGGTATAGAGAAAACTATTTTTCTCCTCCAATGTGCAACATGTGAAATAATTCATTTTGAGATAATGCACATACCACTGTCATTGACAACTTTCAATTTCTGTGGTTAAATGAAGTTTCAAAAACTCTGCTCAAGTCTGATCTAAAGGCCTTACTGATCTAGGTCCTTTGAGAAGTAAAACTTTTCAAAAATACAAAGAAGGAAATTGTGATCACTAAGCCACAGTTACCACTGTGATGTTCCCTGTGTATGGCTTATTCAGAGTCTTACAAAAAGAACTCAAAGTAAGCCGGGGGCCTCTGAAGCTTCAGCCCCATGCTTCTTCAAGGCTGCAATCCTGTGAGCTATTCTTGCACTGGCCTTTGATGTAAAATACTGAAAACATTGGATTTTCCTAAGAATACCATTTTAAAAGGAGGAATTTCTGGGATTGCTTTTTTTCCTACTGCTGACCCAGAAAGACCTACCAACCCATGGGCAAGCAGATTGAGACCGTGACAAGACCATCAGAGATTGCTCAGTTCCAGTGGAGGACCTAGAGCCATCATGTTCCACGGCAGATATAAATCACAGCTTCTATTTCCATAAAGCAGAGATCCATCAAAAAGAGGAACTGGACACTGGAAAAATTCCAGAGTCAATTCACTATTGTAATACTCCTGGGTTGCTTTCTTTCCACTAATGAACAGGTCAAGAATTCTTTCTACCACCAATAATGGAGAAGCATCCGTAAAAGATGTAATTGTCCATAAAGACCATTTCTGAAATGGTCTGTGATCAAAGATGTTCTAGCCTACATTTGCTCAGTGAATTGACACATGCTCTCTTTCAGCCTGGTGGGCAATGTGATGCCTTAGTCACTGTCCCTGAACACCTTCCAGTTTAGTCTCACCCAGTTATCATCACTGCCTTGGTTATTCATTCCACTGCACTTTGCATTCAGTTCACAATGCTTCCAGCCCGCTGGCCACCACTCACCCATAATATGCCCGTTTCATTACTCCAGCAGCCATCTCCTGTATCAGTCACTGCCAGCAATGTGGGGACTGACCTGCATTCTGTCCGCCCTTGGGATGTGACTGCAGAAAGCTCCTTCGCATCTCTAGGAGGCAACCCATCTGTCTGAACTGATTTTTCAAGTCAGCTCCTTGCCCCATGTGGTCTATTTCGATTCTATCAGTTTATGCCAAGGATGGAGTATACATGCCCTTGAGCAAACACCAGTGCCAGTTTGAGCCAATTTTCCTCCCCTGTTTCAGCCAAGTGTGGCTCCTGCCTCTAAACTCTCATTGCGTTTCCTTCGGCCACCACAGCTGGTTGCTGCCCTAGAGCTTTATTACCCTACTGACTAAAGCACAGGATTGATTTCTACACTGAGAGGAAAGAATTTAATTGGTGAATACCAGTCACTTTCTCCCCCCTGCATTCAGTGAATTCACAAGCTGTCTCAGCATTTCAAAAACCAGGGCCTTCAGGCAGGAGTACCATTTGAATCTGAGCTTTAGCCATCTATCCACCCTAAGCATCAGTGACCAGTGAAGTCAGGCTGTTACTTAGAAAGCCCTTAATAGGCACCAGGGGATCCTAACACATGCTCTCTCACTCACACGTAAACAGTCAACTTCCTAAAGAATAAAGACCCAATACAGCAGCTCTCCACTTTACTTTCAAACTCTGTCCCTACTCACTTAGTTTTTGTGTATCCCAAATTAAATTATTTAATTTAAATAATTATAACTAAAATTATAACTCAGCATATTATAGAAGACAGAAATATTTGTCAGTCTGTCCCAAAAATACAAGAGTTACAGTAAATATCAATACATTTAAAAGAATAACTGCTGTGTAGCAAGATTCAAATAGCAAGCCCAGAGCCTACACTAGAGAGAAGACAGTACATCCCTGAAGGACTTGCTTCCCTGCAAGAACACCCACAAGTTGTATACCAGGTCATTCCACGGGTCTGCCTCAGCCACAGGGCCACTTCAGTTCCGTGCCAGAGAATCAGACTACAACTAACCACCCTGCATCCTGGCACTGGACAAAGCCAGCTGTAAAGATCAACATATGGAAATAAACACCATGTCACAGGACAAGGATGCACTGAATAAAGTCATTTATTTTGTTCACGATGCAGAGGAAGAAAACCCACACTGAAAATCTAACAGGAGAGAAAATGAGTGGTCTGACTGTGAGATAAACTAAATGGACCTCACCGAATCCGTGAATGGAAACCAGGGAGGAGTGAGTAGTTTTAGAAACACAAAAGGTCTCATTCCCAACCCTCACTTTCACTCTCACCCTCATTGATACGCTATTCACAAGTAATTATAAATTTGATACGAAGAATTATTCTAGAGATGGATTTTTTTCCCCATAATGACTACTTGTACTATTTTTCAAACTTTCTGTCAATAAATTTTCTCTAAAATATTCTTCTGCTGATGTACAAAGCACATGCTAAAAATGCCAATCAGCTATTTGCTATTTCCACATCAATAAAACAAAATTAACTATGTGAGGATGAGAAGGAAGTCACACAGAAATGGCAATGTTACTTAGGTTATCCAGCATTTTTTTCTTTTTGAAATGCTGTTAAGGATTAAGCAGTAACAAGTCCCCTCCTCCCCACCCCACCTAGTGAGGATACTTCAGTTCAGTTCAGTTCAGTTGCTCAGTTGTGTCCAACTCTTTGGGACCCCATGAATCCCAGCATGCCAGGCCTCCCTGTCCATCACCAACTCCAGAGTTCACCCAAACCCATGTCAATCCAGTCGGTGATGCCATTGAACCATCTCATCCTCTGTCGTCTCCTTCTCCTCCTGCCCTCAATCTTTCCCAGCATCAGGGTCTTTTCCAATGAGTCAGTTCTTTGCATCAGGTTGCCAAAGTATTGGAGTTTCAGATTCAACATCAGTCCTTTCAAAGAACACTCAGGACCAATCTCCTTTAGGATGAGCTGATTGGATCTCCTTGCAGTCCAAGGGATTCTCAAGAGTCTTCTCCAATACCACAATTCAAAAACATCAATTCTTCAGCTCTCAGTTTTCTTTACAGTCCAACTCTCACATCCATACACGACCACTGGAAAAACCACAGCCTTGATTAGATGGACCTTTGTTGGCAAAGTAATGTCTGTGCTTTTTAATATGCTGTCTAGGTTGGTCATAACTTTCTTTCCAAGGAGTAAGCATCTTTTAATTTCATGGCTGCAGTCACCATGGAGGATACTAGGACTACGCTTAAAAGACAGATAAGACACTTTCTAAGTAATAAACAAGTAATCATCAACTGTAACTTACAACTGTGCTATTAGAGTCAAGCAAAGTGTTAGAGGAAAACAGAAAATAGAACACTGTTCCTTCATTTGGAGAAGCAGGAGAGGTATTATGGAAAACTTTGGAAACAAAGCTGCATCTGAATTAGGTCTTTAGCATTGAGTGGGATTTTGACAACTGAGTAAGAGTGGGAGAACAGGGCCTGTGTGAAACGCAAATGCTTAGTAAAGGCAGAGGACGGAAGAGGCAGGAAACACACAGGTTACAACCTGTTTGCTATCAGTGTTAAAGCAGCCATTAAATCCCCACTTGATTTTGCTTATATCATAAACTTCTGATCTGTAATTACTCTTCCCAGAGGCCTTTTTCACCATGGCGTGGCCAGCGAGACAAAGGATGTAGATGACAGCTTCTGACAGAGATGCCGAAACTGAACCAAATGGAAACCGTAGCAGCACTGAGCTATCTGAACACAAGCTCAAGCCTTTTCAACTTACAAAGGAGTGTCTTCTTAACATTTGTCCAGTCTCACATATAATTTTATCTCTTGTTATGCAGAAGTCTTGACACCACACTTATGGCAGAAAGCAACACCACCTTTATGGCAGAAACCAAAGAACTGAAAAGCCTCTTAATGAAAGTGAAAGAGGAGAGTGAAAAAGTTGGCTTAAAGCTCAACAGTCACAAAACTAATATCACGGCATCCAGATTCATCACTTCATGGAAAACAGATGGGGAAACAACGTCAGACTTTCTTTGGGGGCTCCAAAATTCACTGCCGATGGTGACTGCAGCCATGAAATACAAGATGTTTGCTCCTTGAAAGAAAAGCTATGACCAACCAAGACAGCATATGAAAAAGCAGAGACATTACTTTGCCAACAAAGGTCCATCTAGTCAAGGCTATGGTTTTTCCAGTAGTCATGTATGGTTGTGAGAATTGGACTAAAAGAAAGCTGAGTGCAGAAGAATTGATGCTGTTGAACTGTGGTGTTGATGAAGACTCTTGAGAGTCCCTTGGACTGCAAGGAGATCCAACCAGTCCATCCTAAAGGAAATCAGTCCTGATTATTCATTGGAAGGACTGATGCTGAAGCTGAGACTCCAATACTTTGGCCACCTGACATGAAGGACTGACTCATTTGAAAAGACCCTGATGCTGGGAAAGATCCATGGGGTTGCAAAGAGTCGGACACGACTGAGCAACTGAACTGAACTGAACTAAGCAGAAGCCACAGTAAAAATACTATTATTCTAAATTTTATGACTTAATTCTGACCAACAGAACTGACAGGACAGTATGGAAAAAAAGAAACAGAGTTTTTACGAAGAAGATGTGGTTTGGAGTCTGCCCATTAAAAATCATTTTTTGAAGCAAAGTTTTACTATATATATAATAAAGTAGAAATTACCTGTTTTTCATATATATGGTAGCATTTTAGGTTCAGAGTAGATAATTAACATTTTTATATTACTGTTGAATATAAAAAATTATTAAGTCACCTAAATTTCATAGCAAACAATGAAATATTTGATATAGCCTAGACTTCAAAAGACATTTCAAAACACTCAGAGAAAAGATGCCTATGTCTTCAGAGCCTTAGATTCTGAAAGGAAATAACATTAAGAGAAATAAAAGACTGCAAAAAAAATTTATAATATTGATTCATTGGCACTTTAGTTCCCTTCATCTATATAAAAGAAACACATAACAAATTATACAGGTTTATAGTCTGCTTTCCTGAATGGCATTTTTTGCATGGATTATCTCAAGGCAAAAATATAATAAGTTAAATCAAAATCATAAAAACAACTATGGTGGATAATAAAATGGCACTTAAGCTTAAGCTACCAACTTATCAGTAAAGTCTGTTTAAAAGGGGCCTATCATTATGCTCTAATAAATTATGATATACTTTAGAAGCATGACTATTCCAGAAAGATAAAGTTGTACAACAAAGTATGTATTTTCTGATTTCAGCTCTGTAAAGTATAAATTTAGAGTGAGTTAACAGAAATATACCAAATGACTGCAGTATTTACAACCTTGCAAAATTAATCATTTTCTAAAAGACAGCCCATATCATATTATTTCTTAAAATTAATGTGTTTGAGAGTGTGCACGCATGCACATGTGTGTTTAAGAGGTATTTGTGTGAAAGAGGAAGCAAATATGCAGAGGAGAATAAAGCAAAACATCAATAAGCAAATGTTCAGGTTTGTAGAATAGATCCGGATTCGAAAAGAGAAAAGTTTCTGTTCTGAGACAAACACTGACCCCTTTACCCTCCCACACATGCTCTGATTAGCTCAATAGCAGTCTTTATCTGATCCAAAGCCTTCAACCTTAAAAAAGCACTCATCTCTATGCAAAGCAATTAGGGGAAAAGTGTGCCCTACACAAAGGAGAGGTTCTCAGTAATGATGCTTTGGCCATCCAGAACAACGTGCAAAGGGACAGGCACCGATGAGTCAGGTCTGCTGGAAGTAGAGAACATTGCAGAAATAAAAGCTCCACTAGAAAGGGCATGATTCCACCCCTCAAGGTCATGATGTCGTCCACGCTCACATTTCTGGATATCATATGCTGAAATTAGAACAGTCCTCCTAAGCTTGGTTAGCATCTGCTGAAGCAGGTCAGCAAAATGAAACCCATTTTAACACAATTTGAAATTCTAATTATTTCGAAAATGGTCATTACTTCTGGGGAAATTATTCCAGGAGCATATACTTGTGTAAGTATATCCATTTAATTTTGTTTCTTGCTCTCAAGCATATGAGCAATCCTGGGGCAACTCACCAAGGAAAAACTCTTAAATTCCAGTTCTTTCAAAAAGCAACAATAAAGCTAGAATAGTAATATCTGAAATAGACTTAGATTCTCAACCCTTGACTTAGCACTGTAATTTAAGTTAAATTTTATTCCTAAACCAGAGTTTAAGTTGAAATTTTAGGACAGGCACTAGCAGGATTTTCCAAAAATGGTTATGATAAAATTTCTGGTCCCACATAGGCTTCACAGATCCTTGCCTCTCTCCCACCAAAAGGTGTGGTCTATTTTCGCCCCTACTGAAACTGTGACCGCCTTGACAAACACATGAGAAGAGATGCTGTGTGACTTCTAAGACTAGGTCCAAACAGGCAACTTGGCTTTCACTGGCTTTATGTCTGCTTCTGGGCATGAGCCTTGGGAGTGGCACTCTGCCAATTTATAAGACTTCAGTTACCCTGGGGTCTTGCCCCAAATTTGGCAAGTTCACATAGAGAGACCATAGAGGCAGAGGGAGGCACCAAGAGAACCCTTCAAATAATCCAGCCCCAGCCTTCAAACTTTCTAGCTTAGGCCCTGGACACTGTGGAGCAGAGACAAGCCCATAAAACTGTGAGTATAATAAATGATGCATTGTGCTATTAATTTTCAGGATGTTTTATTACATACACAACTATAGGAACTGAAAAACCCACATACAAAAAATATTTAATGAATATGACTCTTCCCTCCATCTTTATCATCTTCTGGGAATGGTGGAACACTTCTATATCAGATTAGATTCTTTAAATGAAATAAGAGAATATCATGTCCCACCAAACACACAAATGATATGATGGCTATTCAGAGTACTGAACTGCCAGAAAGATCAAATGAAGTGCAAAATTTTCCCAATTAAGTTCTAAAGATTTATCCTTTGCCCACTTATCTTGGGACACTTTCATCTCCACCCCTAAAAACACATACATATTATTTCTAATATGGCCAAGGGATAAAACAAATAACAAGCCAGATACACCTCTCTTATTCTTCACCTCTCATCTCCAGCATTCCAGCACCTTGTCCTTGACAAAGTCAAAGCGAGGCAAACTACTAACTTAAGGAGATTGTCAGAGGAAATTGATAACCTTCACTGGAAAATATCCTCACAGAAAGAAAGAATAGTTTTAAATGAAGGATTTACTCAGTACTTAACTTTCAATTAAAAAAAGAAAGTTGACATCTAATCAAATTTGTATATTTTTGCTATCTTTACATGCTTGCCACTGTTATCATACTACCAAAAAGATTTTTAAGGCCTATAAAGCACAAAGGAACTAAAAAGCCTCTTGAGGAAAGTGAAACAGAAGAGTGAAAAAGTTGGCTTAAAGGTCAACATTCAGAAAATTAAGATCATGACATCTGGTCCCATCACTTCATGGGAAATAGATGGGGAAACAGTGGAAACAGTGTCAGACTTTATTTTGGGGGCTCCAAAATCACTACAGATGGTAATTACAGCCATGAAATTAAAAGACACTTACTCCTTGGAAGGAAAGTTATAACAAACCTAGATAGCATATTAAAAGCAGAGACATTACTTTGCCAACAAAGGTCTGTCTAGTCAAAGCTATGGTTTTTCCAGTTGACATGTATGGATGTGAGAGTTGGACTGTGAAGAAAGCTGAGCGCTGAAGAATTGATGCTTTTGAGCTTTGGTGTTGGAGAAGACTCTTGAGAGTCCCTTGGACTGCAAGGAGATCCAATCAGCTCATCCTAAAGGAAACCAGTCCTGGGTGTTCATTGGAAGGACAGATGCTGAGGCTGAAACTCCAATATTTTGGCCACCTGATGCGAAGAGTTGACTCACTGGAAAAGATCCTGATGCTGGGAAGGATTGAGAGTAGGAGGAGAAGGGAACAACAGAGGATGAGATGGCTGGAAGGCATCACCGACTCGATGGACATGGGTTTGGGAGAATTCCAGGAGTTGGTGATGGATAGGGAGGCCTGGCGTGCTGTGATTCATAGGGTCACAAAGAGTTGGACGTGACTGAGTGACAAAACTGAACTGAATTGAAAAAGCACAAAAACCTCTTAAAGAGAATTCAAGGGGATGAGAAAATAAATTTCTATTTCAGAAAGAGAAATTAAGAAAACAATCCAATATATAGCATCAAAAAAGTAAAATATGTAAGAATAAATTTAACTAAGATTTATACACTGAAAAGTGAAAGACATTGGTGAAACAAATTGAATAAGATATAAATAAATGTAAAGACATCCCATGCTCATGGATTAAAAGAATCAGTATTGTTAAAATACCCATATTATCCAAAGTGTCCTACATATTCAAAGAAAGCTCTATCAAAATTCTAATGATATTTTTCACATAAATAGACAAAACAACCCTAAAATCTGTAAGAAATCAAAAGGACCCTAAGAGTCAAAGTAATCTTGAGACAGAAAAAAAAAAAAAAACAACTGGAGACATCACACTATTTGACTTCAAACTATATTACAAAACTACTATAATCAAAACTACAGCACTGGCATAAAAACAGACACGTGAAACAAAGGAACAGAATACAGAGCCTGAACACAAACCCACATATTTGTGGTCAATTAATTTATGACAAAGCCAAAAATATACAATGGGAAGAAGAGAGTCTCTGAAATACATGATGATAGGAAAATTGGGTTGCCACATACAAAAGAATGAAAGTGAACCCCTATCTTCACACTATACATAAAAATCAACTCCAAGTAGATTAAAAATCTGAATGTAAGACATGAAACCATAAAATTCCTAAAAGAAAACATATGGGTTAGCTCCTTGGACACTGGTCTTGGCAATACATATATATTTTTGACAGTAAAAACAAAGGAAACAAAAGCAAAAATAAGAAAAAGATGGACTAAACCAAACTAAAAAGTTCTGCTCACAAAGGAAGACATTAACAAAATGGAATGGTAGAATTATTTGCAAACCACGTATCTGGTAAGAGGTTAATACACAAAGCAGAGAAGTAACTCATTCAACCCAACAGCAAAGAAGCAAATAGCCAAATTATTAACAATAAGTGGACAAAGAAACTGAGCAGACATTTTTCCAAAGAAGATATACAAATGACAATAGATGCATGAAAGGGTGCTCAACATCAGTTACCATCCCAGAAACACAAGTTAAAGCCACAGTGAGATATAACCTGATGCCTGCTGGGACAGCTGGTATTAAACAAAGGGGAAAGACAATGTTGGCAAGAATGTAGAAAAAAGGGAACTCTGGTACACAGCCGACAGGAATGCAAACTATTAGTAGTCACTCTGAAAAAGAGTAAGAAGCTTCCTCAAAAAATTAAAAATAGAACTATGACAAGATCCAGCAATACCACTTCTGGGTATATCCTCAAAGGCAATGAAAAGATTATCTTGCAGAGATATCTGCATGTCCATGCTCACTGCAGTAGTCCTCATATAGCCAAGGTATGGACCCCAACTAAGTTTTTGTCAAAAGATGAATGGATCAAGATGTTTTTACACACACACACAGACAAGAATATTATCCAACCTTTAAAAAGGAAATCCTATCATTTATGACATTATAGATCAAAATGGAGGGCATAGTTATGCTAGGTGAAACAAGCCGGACCGAGACAGCTACTGCATGATATCACTTGCATGTAGAATCTTAAACAACAGCCAAGTCAAACTCCTAGAAAGAAAGTAACAGAGTAATTGCCAGGGGCTGGGGGTGGGGGGCCCATGGGAGAAGATTTCTAGAAAGGTGCTGCTACAGGGGAACAGACCTTCAGTTAAAAGATGATAGGGTCAGGGGTTGAGGATGGGGAAACGGGGACATGTTGCTAGAAAGGTGCAAACTTTCAATTGTAACAAAAGGTCCAAGGATCTTTCACTGACTATAGTTGACAGTACTGTATCATGTATCTGAAATTTCATAATAGAACTTAAACTATCTCACACATACACACAAAAGGGTCAATATGTCAGGTGGCAGATGTGTTAACTAGTTCAACGGTAGGCATCTTCACAAAGAGAGTAAGTACATCACATCGTGCTGCCTGCCGTCGCTCAGTTATGACTGACCCCAAATGTATGGACTGCAGCCCGCCAGGCTCCTCTGTCCATGTCGTTTTCTAGACAAGAAGACTGGAGTGCGTTGTCATCTCCTCCTCCAGGGGGTCTCCCTGACCCAGGGATCTAACTCGCATCCCCTGTGTCTCCTGCCTTGGCAGGCAGATTCTCAACCACTGTGCCACCTGGAAAGCCACTGTCAATATCAGGCATCTTAAAATCTTGTCAGTTATACCTCAACAAAGTTAGAAAAGATTTTTTTTTCAATGAAAAACAATAGGCTTTTTTTTTTTAATCCCAGTATTTATACAGCAGCTAGAATGTGCAAAGGGAAGTTCTAGGCATTTGTGGATAAGAAGACCCCATTCATGAACATATAGTATAGGAGATAAAACCTGTCTATAAAAAAGGTAGAAAGTGAAGAAATAAAGAAAAACAGATATCATTTTTCAAATATATGAGAGATTGCTTCCATATGCAGGAGAATGGTGCCGTGAAAGACCTCATGAATGAAACAGTTCATCTGAATATCTGGGGAAGGACACCCATAAGCCTTAGAATTTGGAAAACGTCACTGGAATCAAGAGAGCATGAGAAAGAGAGAGGGGAAACAGGATCAGAAAGGTAAGTGAGGACTGTATGAAGGCAAAAGATCGGAGTCCTTGAAACATAGGAAACGGTAAATTGATTCTTTAAGTAACAGGGAATGAATGAATATATTTTTGGAGTAAGGGGATGACATGGGGCTTCCCTGCTGGTCTGGTGGTTAAGACTCTGTGCTTCATTGCAGGGGTCACACGTTCGATCCCTGGTTGGGGAAGTAAAATCCCACATGCCTTGTGGCACAGCCAAAAAAAAAAAGGTACGAGGATGACATAATGCATTCTGTCCTTCAGAAATAATGACGCTTTCACTTCTACATGGTACTTTATCCTGAAAAGCACCTCAGGGTATTTTATCTCCTGTCCCCATCACAAAACTCTCTGAGACATGTTAGCAAAGTAATTCACCATAATCACAATGTTATTTGCAAAAACCAGACTCAGGGCCAAGCCTTCACCAAAGCGCAGGAGGCTTTCTTCAAAAATGCACAGGTGGGTGGTGGTCTTTGAGAACACAGGTGAAGAGACAGGTCAGGCAGGGTCTAAATGAACCCAAGAGGAAAACACTGAGAGTGGAAACAAGATGAGATATTTCTGACTGATACAGGAAACAAAATTATCCAGGTGGAGGACGTTAAACCATATTTCTCACTGAAGAAGTAAAGCGTTATAAAACCTTTCGATGTTGTTCCACATGTATAGCCTTCAGTAAATTATCCTATAATTTTCATACATTTCATATATATTCATATATTCAAATGAATATACCAGATCACCAAGAACTGCTAGAGAATAAATGCCCAAGACTTCCACAGAGAAGACTCACCAGCAATATAATTTTCCGGTATATAAAAGGAGAATTTATGGACTTCTTAGTAACCAAATTACCAGCAGACAAAATTAAGTGAAAAATGCATATATTTCTTCTAAAACAACATAACATCTTAACTTTTCCTTATTTCATGAAGTTTATTTTTACACTGGATAACAAAAATGTGAATATCTAACTCTTACTGTGGAATGCAACTGTTCAAAGCGCAGTATTACAAAGAAGTTCAAAAATATTCAAAATACCCTAGCAGTAAACATTTCCCTTGTATTCACCTCAGTCTCCATCAAGAAAATGACTACCAAATAAAAGGATAAAGTACTTTTTACTTCACTTAAATCTTAAAACAAATCATAAAAGTTCCATCAATCCATTAGACTGATATATACAAACCTAATTTTAAAAATCCAGAAGTACATGCTAAGCTAGGCCTCAAGCATTTGAAACTGCTGCAGATCATTAAGAAATGAACATGGTAAACTACAGTCAGCCTTGAAGATCTCTGCAAATTCACAAAATGCTTCCACATCATGACAGTGGATCCCAGCGCTCCACGGAAACTAGAAAGTTTGTCATATTTCTCTTTCCCCACAAATTATTCCCTTTTCTTCCCTCGTAACTGGTCCTGTGCCTCATTACAAAGGGGGGAAAAAGTAATTTATAAACATAAAATCACACCAAAGAGAAACAGTGTCAAATGAATATACCAGAGCACCAAGAGCTTCTAGAGAATAAATGCCCAAGACCTCCCCAGGGAAGACTCACCAGCAAAGTTTCAAGACCTACATGAGCAGAAAGGAACTGTATCAGTTAAAAGTTGCTACATCACAGAATCACCCTCTCTCCCTTCTTAACAGTTCTGCCAAAGCTACCCTTACAGGCAAGGGTCAGGAGGCACCTTTCAGAGTTGACAGTCAAACAGAAAGAGCCGCACGTGTCTGGCAGGATGCAGATTCTCTGAACACCTGCCAAAGGGACAGCCTAGAAGCAGCGTTTGTGACGCAAGGACAGAACTCTTCTAGATGCTCATGAGAATACACTCTGTCAAAGTCTAGGGAGAAAGGGAAAAGGCTGTTTACTCCCAGGAAAAAAAAAATGTGTTCGCACTTGTACTCACGTGAGCTTCATCCTGTGACACTCAGAGCTCTCAATGCCTTCATCGTCAATCTTTCCCAGATGTTACTGTGTAAGTAGGAAATATCTGACACTGGAGATGCTGAGTGGGCCCTTCTGCCTGTAACAAGACCACCAGCCGCACAGAAGCGCTGCAAGTCACGAGGGGAGAGAAGTGCCATCGGCTTTCCTTCCCGTATCGTCATAGGTGCACAGTCACTTCATCACTCAGATGGCATTTTTTTTTTTAATCTCATAGAACACTGCTGAAAATACTCTTCTGTCTACAGAAAAGTATGCTGATTGCAATTCAATTGGCTTAATCTTTTTAGCGTTTTGATCTTAAGGGTCTTTATTCATCTCAGCCTTTCCCATCAGGAAAAATATTCATGTATGATCGCCTTTCATCAACTAATTTGCTTGACTTGAAAGTCAGTCTCTGTGAAAGTTCTGTTTTCAAGATGTTAAAGGGATTATAAGATCTATGATACAAATTGCTGAAAAAATGTTTTAAAAATCCATTTTTAATACTGTGGGTCATACACCTTTTATTTTTTTATTCCCATTAACTTTCGATATATTCATCATGTTCTTCCCCAAGTGCATCTTAAATTTAAATCTAAGACTCCATGTGCTCAGACTTGAGAAAGAATTGCCACTTTCCTCCTGAATCTCCTGTGCAGGATGTTGGCTGTTTTCACTTGTAATTTGGTCTTCATATACTACCTTGACACACTAATAATAAACATGATCTCTCCAAAAAGAAATAAATTTGCAGGGCAACATGCCAACAGCTTTGAATAGCAAGGTACCAGTGGTGTTTATATCCCATGCAGATCTCCCCTGTTGGCAGGCCACAGACATCTGTCAATACTGATGCTGTATCACATCCCCCCGGCGTTCTGAAGGAGTGTTTCCACATATCAATGAGTGGGATAGCTTCAGTCCCAGATTTCCTAATCACACTCATCTCCTCTCTCCCTTCGCCTATTTTCATAGGTAGAAGGTTGATGGTAGCAGGCCACAGAAGCAATTCCTAATTATGAAAATCAAACATTAGGAAGAAAAAGGCCAGAACGTGTAGGTAAGTCACATCTTACGGCTTCCAGCTGAAAATACTATAGTGAATTTTCATGGGTTGTAGAGTAAAATCTCAGCTCCCTCTAATGGCTCGGAAACCTTGAGGGGTCTAACTCCAATGCCCCTCTTCGACATCAGCTTTTTCTATACCAAAGTCCCCCCTTATCCCTGGAGGGTAAACTCTGAGATCCCACCTAATGAACCATATATATATGTGTATATATATGCATAGGAAAGTGAAAGTCCCTCAGTCGTGTCAGACTCTTTGAGACCCCATGGACTATACAGTCCATGGGATTCTCCAGGCCAGAATATTGGAGTGGGTAGCCTTTCCCTTCTCCGGGGAATCTCTCCAACCCAGCGATGGAATCCACGTCTCTTGCATCTCCTGCGCTGGCCGGCAGATTCTTTACCACTAGCACCACCTGAGAGGCCATGTACTGCCAGTACTGAGCTCAAATGTCTACTACTAAGAGCAGCCTCTGCCAAATACCGCGTCCAAAGCAAACCGCCCACTCCGACAGGCGACAGTCTCTCTCCGTGTCATCATTGCTCCCTTGTTATCTCATTCTTACGTTTCTTTCTTTTCATTCTTTTTGTCATTAGGCTTCAAGCTCCATGAGGGCAGAGACCTTGATTCTTTTGAATCCCTAGCTCTTGACATAGAATCTGAACATATATTGTGTATTTGTCTAAATACGTGTCTAATTAATTAGTTATTGTGATCAGGAGATTGGATCTTATTATTTGAAATGAGATTTGAGATCCAATCTCATTATTTGGAAAGTCATTTAATTTCACAGAGTTTAAAACTGAAAATAGTCTTTCTATTTCTTCCATGTTGTGAAATGCAAACTGTATAATTACATGAAAGTGATATAGAAACTGTAAATATTACCTAAATATTAGTTTTATTTAAAAGAAATAACTAAACGGGAGAATGAGTCTAGTTGTCTAAGAGCCAAAAACTTAAACGTAACTCCCTTCAAGTCCTTATTTTAGAACCCTGGGTAAACACTTACTTCCCTGAGTATCCCATTCTTCAAGGCAAAATGATAGTGACAAGCCTATCTCTTCTCTGTCTTCCCGACCCAGGAATCAAACCAGGGTCCTCTGCATTGCAGGTGGATTCTTTACCGACTGAGCTATCAGGGAGGCCCTTATAAGTATCACATAACTCATTTAAACAACTGTAAAATTTATGAGCAAATATAGACAAAAAGTCACCTTTAAAGGAGCAGAAACAGGCCAAGATAGCCTTAACTTTCTCCTCAGCTTGAACAGCCAGGGGTCTTCCTCACTATATGCCTGATCTTTCTTTTCTTAGAGTGTTTACTTTAGAAAAGTTTCAATAGTAAGCTTTTTCTCCACCCCTTTGGAAACTAAATCTTCTCTGTGCTGAAACCCAAGAAAGTCTTCCTCTAGGCCCTGGAACACATCGTTTCAAGATGTGATCATCAAGAAAGATAGCGCCCCATCTCCAGGTCTCTGTAAGAAGGCAGAAGTTGAACTCTGATAAGTAATAATTAGCACGGATGGTCTCGTTGCATTTGCCAGTGTCCTCCAGGGCTTTTCCATTAATTCGCCCCAATCCTAAAAAGCTTTTCCACCTTTTGTTTTAGCAGAAATTGAATTCAATCTCTCCCCTACTGCAATAAGCACAACCACAATAGCCTTGAGTAAAATCTTCTGGGCCAGTTTACCTTGTCCGGTGCAATTTTTCTTCAACACATTATAGGAGTGAAGATACTGACCCTTTGAACTGAGCTCACTGAACTCCACCAAGACAATCTGAATCAGATTAACAATCCCTGACAACCTCTCTCAAACGTTTCTAGCTTTTTTTTTTTTCTTTTTTATGGAGATTATATTTTGGAGCAGGCTTAAGTGAAGCGCAAGTCGCTCAGTTGTGTCCGACTCTTTGTGACCCTATGGACGATACAGTCCATGGACTTCTCTAGGCCAGAATACTGGAGTGGTAGCCTTTCCATTCTCCAGGGGATCGTCCCAACCCAGGTCCCCTGCATTGCGGCAGATTCTTTACCAGATGAGCCCCAGAGGAAGTCCAGGAATACTGGAGTGGATAGCCTATCCTTTCCCCAGAGGATCTTCCTGACCCAGGAATCGAACCGGGGTCTCCTGCAATACAGGCAGATTCTTTACCAGCTGAGCTATGAGGGAAGCCCTAGAGCAGGCTAAGGTCCACAGCAAAAATGAAAGTGAAGGGCAGTTTCCTGATATTCCATATGCTCCCTGCCCCTACACCTGACAGCCTCCCCTGTTATCAACACCCCCAGCAGAGAGGTATATTTGTTAACAATTGATGAACTTACATTGACACAGAATAACTCAAAGTCCATAGTTTACTCTAGGGTTTACTCTTGCTATTGTACATTTTATGAGCTTGGAGAAATGTCTAATGACATATATCCATTATTACAGTATCACACATACACAGTGTTTTCAGTGCCTTAAAGTTTCTCTGTGCTCAGCCTATTCACCCTCCCATCCTCCACGCCACCCCACCCACAAAGCTCTGGCAGTCTGGGTTTTACTGTCTCCACAGGTTTGCCTTTCCTGAAATGTCATATAATTGGAATTAAACAGTATGGAGGCTTTTCATACTGGCTTCTTTCACTAAGTAATATTCATTTAAGATTTTTCCAGGTCGTTTCACAGTCTAATAGCTCACCTCTTTTTAGTGCTGAATAATTTTCCGTTGTCTGAATGGATCCTAGTTTGTTTATCCATTCACCTACTGAAAGACTCATGGTGTTTGCATGTTTTGGCAATTATGGATAAAACTGCTAAGAATATCTCTGTGCATGTTTTAGCGGAAATGTAAGCTTTCAACACTTTGGGGAAATGCCAAAGCGTGCAATTGCTGAATCACATGGTAAATATATGATTAGTTTTCTAAGCTGCCAACCTGTCTTCAAAGTGGCTGTGCCATTTTGTATTCTCATCAGCAACAAATGACAGTTCCTGTTGCCTCGTATCCTATTCAGCATTTGGTGTCATCAGTGGTCTGAATTTTGGGCCTTCTAACGTGTGTGGCGGTATCTCATTGCTGTTTTACTTTACATTTTCTGATGATATATGATGCGTGGCATCATTTCATATGCTTATTTGCCAACCATCCTTCTCTCTTTACATTCTGATTTCCTGTCTTTTCTGTGTTAACTATTTGAAAAATTCATTATTGTCAAGTTTCTCCCTATAACTGATGTTCATATGTAACTAATCTGATGACAGTGATCGCTTACCTAATGTGGACAACCTTCATAACATGTGGTATTGTTGCGAACTCAGTCTCTGTTTTGTGAAAGGAGTAGGGTAAGTCAGTCCCTTTCAAACTCTGTTATTTGCTAAATCTAAAATGCTTTTCGCCAAAGAGGAAATTAAAAAAAAATACCTAGAGAAAAATGAAAATGAAAACATGACAATCCCAAACCTATGGGATGCAGCTATAAGAGGGAAGCTTACAGCAATCCGAACGTACATCAAGAAACAAGAAAAATCCCAAACAACCTAAACTTACAGCTAAAAAATTAGAGAAAAAGGACAAGGAAACCCCAAAGTTAGTAAAATAAAAGAAATCATGAAAATTGGAGCTGAAAGGAAAATGAAATAGAAATGAATAAAAACAATAGAAAAGATCAACGGAAGTAAAAGCTGGTCATTTGAAAAGATAAGCAAAATTAATAAGCCTTTAAACAGACTCATCAAGAAAAAAAAAAAAGGAGAGGGCTCAAATGAATAAAATCAGAAATTAAGGAGAAGGTATAACCGACACACAGAGAAATACAAAGGATCATAAGAGCCTACTGCAATAAAATGGGCAACTTAGAATAAACAGACGATTTTTAGAAAGGTACACTCTCCCAAGACTGAACCAGAAAGAAATAAAAGATATGAAAAGAACAATCACAAGTGACATCATTGAAACGGTAGTTTTAAAACTCCCAGTAAACAAAAGTCCAGAACAATATGGCTTCACAGATGAATTCTACAGAACACTTAGGGAAGAGTTAATGTCTGTCTTTCTGAAACTGCTCCAGAAAACTGCAAAGGAAGGAACACTTACAAACCCATTCTATATGACCACCATAATCCTGATTCCAAAATCAGGCAAAGACAGCACAAAACAAGAAAATTATAGCCAATATCACTGATAAGCACAAGCAAAAGACTTCAGCAGAACACCAGTACCAAATGCAACAATGCATTAAAAGAATCATACTGCATGATCAAGTGGGAATTTATCCCAGAGATTCATCATGAGGTCCTTAAGTTCCTCTTCACTTTCTGCCATTAGAGTAGTAGTATCTGCATATCTGGGGCTTCCCTGGTGGCTCAGTCATTTAAAAAATCCCCCAAATGTGGGAGACCTGGGTTCAATCCCTGGATTGGAAAGATTCCCTGGAAGAGGAAATGGCAACCCACTCCAGTATTCTTGCCTGGAGAACCCACAAGGTCAGAGGAACTTGGTGGGCTGCAGTCCATGGGGTCGCAAAGAGTCAGACACAATTGAGCTACTAAGCACACATCTGGATATCTGAGATTGTTGCTATTTCTCCTGGCAATCTTGAACCCAGCTCGTGATTCATACAGCACAGCATTACGCATGATGTACCCTGCATATAAGTAAAATAAACAGGTGACAATATACAGGCTTGTCATACTCCTTTCCCAATTTTGAACCAGTCTGTTGTTCCATGTCCAGTTCTAACTGTTGCTTCTTGACCTGCATACAGATTTCTCAGGAGGCAGGTCAGGTGGTCTGGTATTCCCATCTCTTTCAGAATTTTCCACAGTTTGTTGTGATCCACACAGTCAAATGCTTTGGCATAGTCAATAAAGCAGAAGTAGATGTTTTTCTGGAACTCTTGCTTTTTTGATGATCCAGCAGATGTTGGCAATTTGATCTCTGGTTCCTCTGCCTTTTGAAATCCAGCTTGTATGTATGAAACTTCTTGGTACTGTTGAAGCCTAGCATGGAGAATTTGAGCATTACTTTGCTAGCTTGTGAAATCAGTGCAACTGTACGTTAGTCTGAGCATTCTTTGGCATTGCCTTTCTTTAGGATTGAAATGAAAACTGGCCTTTATCCAGTGATAAGGCCACTGCTGAGTTTTCCAAATTTGCTGGCACATGAAGTGCAGCACTTTAAAGCATTGTCTTTGAGTATTTTCAATATCTCAGTCAGAATTTCATCACCTCCACTAGTTTCACTCATGGTAATGCTTCCTAAGGCCCACTTGACTTCATATTCCAGGATGTTTGGCTCTAAGCTAGTGACCACACCATCATGGTTATCAGGGTCATTCTTCTGTGTATTCTTGCCACCTCTTAGTATCTTCCGCTTCTCTCAGGTGCTTGCCATTTCTTTCCTTTATTTTCCCCATCTTTGCATGAAATGTTCCCTTGGTATCTCTAATTCTCTTGACAAGATCTCTCTTCTTTCCCTCTACTGGTTTCCTCTATTTCTTTGCACTGTTCACTTGAAAATGCTTTCTTATGTCTCCTTGCTATTCTCTGGAACTTTGCATTCAGTTGGGTATATCTTTCCCTCTCTCCTTGGGCTTTTGCTTCCTTTTCTCTCAGTAAGGTGCCCTCAGATAACCACTTTGCTTTATTGCATTTCTTTTCTTTCAGAATCTTTTGGTCACCGCCTCCTGTAGAATATTAAAACCTCTATCCATAGTTCTTCAGTCACTCTATCAGATCTAATCCCTTGAATCTATGTGTCCCTTCTACTGTATAATCATAAGGGATTTCATTTAGGTCATATCTGAATGTCTTAGAGGTTTTCTCTACTTTCTTCAATTTAAGTCTGAATTTTGCAGTAAGGAACTCATGATCTGAGCCACAGTCAGCTCCCAGTCTTGTTTTTGCTGACTATATAGAGCTTCTCCATCTTTGACTACAATGAATATAATCAACCTGATTTTGGTATTGAATTTTGTAGCGAATGACACATAGAGAAACCAATTTTAGACACCCAATGTCAAAATTATATTAACATCTATTTAGCAGGAAATTATGACACAGCTTTAAATTTCCAAAGATTAATTTTAGGTTTGCTCCTCTTTTTAGAAGTTATCAGTCCTATGAAAATAGTACATTAGTGAGTACATTCCTAGGTACATTTATTTATCTCATAACTTTGCCTATGGTTCTCCCTAGTCCAGAACTTTCATGCTCAGAATACCCCTAAATTTAGAACCGTTACAGCATAGGCTTTCAGGAGAAAGATTTGGAATTTCCAGACATAGAGATACTCATGAAAACTAAATGAAAGCTAAGTATCACAGTAAATCTGATTTATATTTGACTCAATGACTGATTTTCATCTCATCAATTGCTCCATTTCTGTGCGACCTTCTCTCAGGTGGATCACTGTTAAATGTCGTGGTTGATTTACGTCAAAAGAAGGTAGAAATTTGATATTATCAATCTGTAAATAAATTCAAATTTAGTAAGAATTTGCTTGACAACCTATGATGAAATCTTTGATTTTCAAGGAACTAAGCACCGATGGAACACAAAGGAAGCCTTCAGTGTTTCATGTGGTTTTCCATTTTGCTACCATTTGATGGTAGCTGTCTTGGCAGCAGAAGAGTATAGCAGAAACAGTTATCTTTTTGGAAAGAAAAAATTATGGTTAAGCTTTTTAAAATCAATGTAATATAAGAATTTTAAAGATACAAAGATTTTCAAAAGAAGCAAACATTTGATGCTGAAACATAGTCAAAAATAACATTTAAAGAGCCTCAAAATGACTCAGTTCCTTTTTTCTAAATAATTCTATTTTAGATTACAATGATATTTTCCAAAATACCCTAGTAATTACCTCTGCTTTTTCATTAGGATTCAGAAAACGGGAAAAGAAGTCCTGCATTTACTGAACACGTGCATCATCTCATTTATCCTCACAACAAGCCCCACAAGGGGAGGGTTGTTGTTTCCATTTTATAAATAAGAAAACTGAAGATTGGAGTGCCTAAATAGAATCTATCCAAGGACATATACTAGAAAATTTAGAGCTGGATTAGCAACTAGTTCTGTTTAAATCAAATCCTCTACTTTAATCCTCACACTACACTACCTCTGGCATTAAAGGATATTCAGGAGAAGAGAAGCAATGTTAAAGAGAAAAGAGCCAATTTTGATGAGTCATGTGCTGTCTTTTAGTCCTCCCAAAAGGAAGACTGAAGTAAAGCACGGGTTTGATTTAGAGTCTTTGCTGTCGTGTTTCATTAGACAGCATCCTATAAAGCAGTACTTTACATCGTTTCTCAGAAAAAAAAGATTTGAGAACTTGATAATGGAAGCAATTTTGCTGTAAAATATTTTGCAACAGATTAAAGAGATAATAGTGAGAAATCAAACATCTCCATGTAAACATAATGGATATCACATATTCCTAATATATTTTTTTTCTTAGAGATTTGCAAAGCTGTAACTAGAATTCAAGGCCAGAGATAATTCTTCAGTTATAGATGTCATACAAATTTCATTCTTGCCACATTTATGAAATGTAATTTTCACTTTGTCCATACCCCTAGGAGGAGAGACCTTCTGTATTAACTGGTTGCTCTTCTTAAAGCAATGTTACTAAGTTTATTTTTCTTAAGATCAATGATCTTAAAGAGAAATTCTGCCTAAAATTAATGAAAACTAGGATGAAAGGTTGTTACTTTAGGGTTCTTTCTGTATTTCAGGACTCAAAGCCTACAACTCTATCACATGGACGCTGGTCCAGCAAAGAGGTTAACAGTTATCCTCTGAACACAGCCCATCCTTGAGTCTGTTCATGCTGTTCTCCCTGACTGAAATGTTTATTTCTAACTCCAAAACCACCAACAATGCTTAAGGAATCCCAAGATTATAATCCGTTGCTATTGTTGTTCAATCACCCAGCCGTGTCAGCTCTGTGACCCCATGGACTGCAGCACACTAGGCTTCTCTGTCCCTTGCCAGCTCCCAGTGTCTGCCCAAGTTCATGTCCACTGCGTCAGTGATGCCATCCGGCCATCTCATCCTCTGATACCTCTCCTTCGGCCCTCAATCTTTCCCAGCATCAGGGGGAATCAGCTATTTCATCAGATGACCAAAATACTGGAGTTTCAACTTCAGCATCAATCCTCCCAATGAGTATTCAGAGTTGACTTCCTGGTTGCATCTCCTTGCAGTCCCAGGGACTCTCAAGAGTCTTCTCCAGCACCACAGTTCAAAGGCATCAATTCCTTGGCCTTCTGCCTTCTTCACAGTCCACAACTGTACATGACCACTGGGAAGACCACGGCCTTGACTATACGGACATTTGTCAGCAGAGTAATGTTTTTGCTTTTCAGAACACTGCCTAGGTTTGTAGTAGCTTTCCTGCCAAGAAGCAAACATCTTCTGATTTCATGGCTGCAGTCACCATCTGCAGTGGTTTTAAAGCCCATTAAGAGGAAACCTGTCACTACTTACACCTTTTCTCTATTTGCCATGAACAGTGGGCCTAGATGCCATGATCTTGGCTTTTTTAATATTTAGTTTTAAGCTGGCTTTTTCATCCTCCTCCTTCACCCTCACCAAGAGGCTCTCATCAACCTAGAGGGGTGGGATGGGGAGGGAGGTTCAAAAGGGAGGGAATATATGTATACCTATGGCTGATCAAGTTGAGGTTTGACAGAAAACAACAAAATTCTAAAGCAATTATCCTTCAGTAAAAAATAAATAAATAAACATAACTAGACAAACTAAAAAAAAAAAAAAAAGAGGTTCTTTAGCTCCTCTTCGCTTTCTGCACTTAGAGTGTTATCATCTGCATATCTGAGGTTGTTGATGTTTCTCCTGATGTCTTGATTCCAGCTTCTAGCTCATCCAGCCCAGCATTTCTCATGATGTGCTAAGCACATAGATTAAACAAACAGGGTGACGGTAGACAGCCCTGACATACTCCTTTCTCAGTCCTGAAGTAATCTTCCACTACTTGCACTTAATAGAAAATCCACCTAACAGTGAGCTAAACAATAAAGACCTTACACACTCCAAAATTCTATAAATGCAGAGGAACTCAGCTTCATATTTTGGTTAATTTTCTGACACAAAAATTTTCAAGGAGCTAGTGTTTTACTTCTTTCAGTTACATCATCACCAGTAGGGTTCATTACATAGTGTAATAGTTAAGAACACAGCTACTGGGATTAGACTGAGTTCAAAATCTACTTCTGTTTTACGACCCTCAGAATGTACAAAATTTCTCTGAGCTTTAGTTTTTTCATCTATAACATGTAGGTAAAAATAGTATATAGGATTTAATGACTTAATATATACAAAGTGAAGATTTACTATTTTAATATGAAAAAATTGCAAAAATCTTAAAATAGGACCTAGCAAATAGCATTACATAAATACTTTCTATTATTTTTGTGCTCATGAGTAAAGCTAGTTTCTTCCTTTCTCTCTCTTCCCCCTCTCCCTCTCTCCTTCCTTCCTTCTCCTTCCTCTCTCATAATCTGGAAGGAAAGAGCTCCTGGAAGGCACTCAGCAGTTCATGGGCCAGGACTGTATCACATGTCTACACCTAGCTGCAAGGAAAGTTGGTGAAGTAGGCTCCTGATCTGGGAGTCAGATTTCTGCTTCTGATTCACAGAAGTGGGGGGAAGTGCTAGATCGAGGAGAGGAGTAACTATACCACAAAAGCTGGCTCCCAAAATCAATCTCTGTATCTATCAAAAATCACTAGCTCTTCAAGGGTTCACGTCAAACACTCCCTCTTCCATGAGGTCCTTCCTGACTTCCAAACCAGGAATTTTTTTTTCCTTTTTCAGAATACTCTATGAACCTATAGAAACTGAGAAAATATATCATGTGTGATACATTCAGAATGTTTAAAATGAGAGTTTAAGGGTAAATGGGGCTATAAACAACCTTGTCCAACTAGCTTTGGGATGATCAAATTACTTCTACAACAAAAAAATTAATTAAAATAATAAAAAGTTACCGTCTGAGTGCTCATCCTGTGTCAGATGTGATAATAGGTGATTCATCTAAGTGTTTTATTTACTCTGTATAACAGTCATACAATACAGACAATGCAGTTCACCTTGATTCAGAACATATTCCTCACAAACCTCTTTTCCTTCAACCTCTTAATAAATGTAGCTATTCTACTATTCATTTAATTCTCACAATAAAAACAAATCTATAAGTACAAATATATGAGTAAAAAGACTTAATATGGAGAAAATACTTGAATCAAGCAGCAGCTGTAATAATTCTCTAACTTTCCGTTTATTACTGGGAATTGATAGTCATCCTAAATCAAATCCTTTATGATTATACAGTGGAAATGAGAAATAGATTTAAGGGACTAGATCTGATAGACAGACTGCCTGATGAACTATGGATGGAGGTTCATGACATTGTACAGGAGACAGAGATCAAGATCATCCCCAAGAAAATGTAAGGCAAAAAAGCAAAATGGCTGTCTGAGGAGGCCTTACAAACAGCTGTGAAAAGAAGAAAAGCAAAAAGCAAAAGAGAAAAGGAAAGATATAAGCATCTGAATGCAGAGTTCCAAAGAATAGCAAGGAGAGATAAGAAAGCTTTCCTCAGTGATCAATGGAAAGAAATAGAGGAAAACAATAGAATGGGAAAGACTAGAGATCTCTTCAACGAAAGTAGTGATACCAAGGGAATATTTCATGCAAAGAAGGGCTCAATAAAGGACAGAAATGGTATGGACCTAACAAAAGAAGAAGATAGTAAGAAGAGGTGGCAAGAATACACAGAAGAACTGTACAAAAGATCTTTATGACCCAGATAATCATGATGGTGTGATAACTCACCTAGAGCCAGACATCCTGGATGTGAAGTCAAGTGGGCCTTAGGAAGCATCACTACAAACAAAGCTAGTGGAGGTGATGGAATTCCAGTGGAGCTGTTTCAAATCCTGAAAGATGATGCTGTGAAAGTGCTGCACTCAATATGCCAGCAAATTTGGAAAACTCAGCAGTGGCCACAGGACTGGAAAAGGTCAGTTTTCATTCCAGTCCCAAAGAAAGGCAATGCCAAAGAATGCTCAAACTACTGCACAATTGTACTCATCTCACACACTAGTGCTCAACATTCTGCAAGCCAGGCTTTAGCAATACATGAACTGTGAACTTCTAGATGTTCAAGCTGGTTTTAGAAAAGGCAGAGGTACCAGAGATCAAATTGCCAACATCCTCTGGATCATTGAAAAAGCAAGAGAGTTCCAGAAAAACATCTATTTCTGCTTTATTGACTATGCCAAAGCCTTTGACTGTGTGGATCACAATAAACTGGAAAATTCTGAGAGAGATGGGAATACCAGACCACCTGACCTGCCTCTTGAGAAACCTGTATGCAGGTCAGAAAGAAACAGTTAAAACTGGAATGGAACAAAGACTGGTTCCAAATACAAAAGGAGTACGTCAAGGCTGTATATTGTTACCCTGCTTATTTAACTTCTCTGCAGAGTACATCATGAGAAATGCTGGCCTGGAAGAAGCACCAGCTGGAATCAGGATTGGCAGGAGAAATATCAATAACCCTATATACGCAGATGACACCACCCTTAAGGCATAAAGTGAAGAAGAACTAAAGAGCTTCTTGATGAAACTCAAAGAGGAGAGTTAAAAAGTTGGCTTAAAGCTCAACATTCAGAAAACTAAGATCATGGCATTCAGTCCTGTCACTTCTTGGCAAATAGAGGGAAACAGTGGAAACAGTCACTGACTTTATTTTTTCGGGGCCAAAATCACTGCAAATGCTGATTGCAGCCATGAAATTAAAAGATGCTTACTCCTTGAAAGGAAAGTTATGACCAACATAGATAGCATATTAAAAAGCAGAGACATTACTTTGTCAACAAAGGTCCATCTAGTCAAGGCTATGGTTTTTCCAGTGGTCATGTATGGATGTGAGGGTTGGACTATAAAGAAAGCTGAACTCCAAAGAATTTATGCTCTTGAACTGTGGTACTGAAGAAGACTCTTGAGAGTCCCTTGAACTGCAAGGAGATCCAACCAGCCCATCCTAAAGGAGATCAGTCCTGGGTGTTCATTGGAAGGTCTGATGTTGAAGCTGAAACTCTAATACTTTGGCCACTTGATGCAAAGAGCTAACTCACTGGAAAAGACCCTTATGCTGGGAAAGACTGAAGGCAGGAGGAGAAGGGGATGACAGAGGATGAGATGGTTGGATGGCATCACCAACTCGAGGGACATGAGTGTGAGTAGCTCTGGGAGTTGGTGATGGACAGAGAGGCCTGGTGTGCTGCAGTTTGCAGAGACACGACTGAGTGACTGAACTGAATTGATAGTCATTAAAAAAATAAGTAGATAAATGATTGAATGCCCAAACATTTGCTTACAGTCCTTCTTTTAATTCTTTATTTACTCCAGTTTAATGACTGTCAAATTTTAGTGTATAAGAGGTACCACACAGCCATATAATATATATGCATATATACATGCAAAATTGGGGGTGTAGTATTTCATAAGTGATGGGATATTTTCAAGCATCATGTTGATTATATATGGAGTTATCATCCCATAACTTTAGAAAGTAACTTTTATTTTAGAAAGTAACTCAGTGTAACATGTGGATCCACTGTATTATTACCATTTTACAGGTCAGAAAATGGTCTCAAAGAGAATAATTATCTGCCCGAGGACATATAGCTAGCAATTAGTTAAAGTGGGCAATTGTAACCCCTATTGGTCTGACCTAAAAGTCAAAGTGGTGAAAAGCTACCCCGCCTGCTCTTTCACCTCCCACCTACGGTGCTAATTCCTTCAGAGCAGAAATTATCTCTCTGTGTTGCCCTGAGCACTTTCTTAGCCCAGTGTTTTATGAATAGGTAAAGATCAATGCATACTCGTTGCAGTGAGAACTCTGACAATCATAAAAAGCTCTCAGAATCATTTTCTTTATGTTCTGATTCTCAAGTGCTCTAAGTCTCAGAGGAGAAATAGGAACCAAGTTGACTAGAATTAGCAACAAGAGACCTCCACACACCTTAATTCTGTCAGGACAAATAATAGAGGTATTACTTGTGCCTTTGTAAATGGGCATTTTCTCATAAAATTAAAATCTAACTTGTGAACTAGTCTTACCCTCTTTGGCATTGTGCATAATGTTTAACACTTAGTCCACGAAGTTGATTACGGAAAATGAATCACATTTCCTTATTTGCTCTGAATCAACTTAAAGCCAGTTATAAGCCTTCATCTTTCCAGGCAGTTGATAAATCTAATCTTAGTTATTTCCAAGGCTCTATCCATAACCTTAAGAAGGGTTGTGACAAGACTTGTGGAGCCCCAAATACAAGCTGTGTTACTCTGATCATTTTTATTTGTCTCCACCTATTACTGCTGACGGCTTCCCTTGTGGCTCAGCTGGTAAAGAATCACCTGCAATGCGGGAGCCCTGGGTTCAGTCCCTGTGGTGTTGGAGGAGACTCTTGAGAGTCCCTTAAAGAGCAAGGAGATCCAACCAGTCCATCCTAAAGGAGATCAGTCCTGAATATTCCTTGGAAGGACTGATGCTGAAGCTGAACCTCCAATACTTTGGTCACCTGGTGCAAAGAACTGACTCATTTGAAAAGACCCTGATGCTGGGAAAGATTGAAGGTAGGAGGAGAAGGGGACAACAGAGGATATGATGGTTGGATGGCATCACTGGCTCAATGAACATGAATTTGAGTAAACTCCGGGAGTTGGTGATGGACAGGGAGGCCTGGTGTGCTGCAGCCCATGGGGTCACAAAGAGTTGGACACGACTGAGCAACTGAACTGAACTGATTACTGCTGAGGTTCTTAGGCATGGCATACATGTTCTTTTCAAGACTGCGTTATGTAGAATCCAACTTGTCTGTGATGCTGACTTTCACGTGTCAACTTGGCTAGGCCAGAGTAGACAGATATTTGGTCAAATACATCTGGATGTTTCTGTGAAGGTACTTTTCTGAACGAGATAAGCATTTAAATCAGCATTATAATGTGGGTGGGCTTCGTCCAATCAGTTGAAGGCCATAAAACAAAGACTGACCTTGCCTGAGTAAGAAGGAAGGCGGCTTGCCATTTACATTTAGACTTAAGCTATAGCAACAACTCTTCCCTGAGTTTACAGCCTGAAGCCCACTCACCCTGAAGAGCTGAACCCGCCAGCCTCCACAATTCTGTAAACCAATTTCTTACAATCAGTCAGTCTCTTTCTCTCCATATCTCTCTAGGTATGAAGATGACTATGAATATAAATATGAATATGAATATATACCCCTTTGACTCTGTTTCTCTAGAGAACTCTGACTGGTAAGTATACTACACACACACACCCCACTATGCTGGAAGCAAACCTTGATATTTGATGCTAGCGTGAGCCTTCCTCTCCTTTTGATTTCCCAGGATACTCAGACCTCAACAGATGAAATGGCTATGAGCTAAGACTCCATGACTTAAGTTCCTGTTTCCACGGAGAATTTCTGAAATAAGCAACCACTTCCAACACTTACTTTCAATATTCTATCCTTCCCTTTATCCGCTTAACATGCACTTTTAATTAATTCAGTTTGAAAAGGTATGGGCAGACATCACCATCTCTTGTTCAAATTATTGCAACAGTGACTTTGCCAATTTCTTGGCTTTAAATTTTCCATTTCTCCATAAAGCAGTCGACGTGATCTTTTACAAATGTAAAGGAGTTCATGTTGTGCCTCTGCTTAAAGCCTTCCAACAGTTTATCTGCATTTAAGCTGGCCTGTGAAGAAGGCTGAGTGCCGAAGAATTGATGCTTTTGAACTGTGGCGTTGGAGAAGACTCTTGCGAGTCCCTTGGACTGCAAGGAGATCCAACCAGTCCATTCTGAAGGAGATCAGCCCTGAGATTTCTTTGGAAGGAATGATGCTAAAGCTGAAACTCCAGTACTTTGGCCACCTCGTGCGATGAGTTGACTGATTGGAAAACACTTTGATGCTGGGAGGGATTGGGGGCAGGAAGAGAAGGGGATGACCGAGGATGAGATGGCTGGATGGCATCACTGACTCAATGGACGTGAGTCTGAGTGAACTCTGGGAGTTGGTGATGGACAGGGAGGCCTGGCGTGCTGCGATTCATGGGTCGCAAAGAGTTGGACACGACTGAGCAACTGAACTGAACTGATGGTAAAATCTAAACTCAAGGTCATCAGGGCCTATGAGGCCCCATTTGACCCGGCCTCTGTAACCTCTTTAATCTCATCTCATACACCAGCCACACCAGCCACGTTCCAGGGTTCAACCAAGCTAAACTTGATAAGCAAACAGCAGCTCGGGCCTTCAGTGATTGCTAGAGAAAGGCTGCTCTCCCCCAGGATGCTCTCCCACTTTCCCATAGGCGGCACTGTGCAGCAGTCCTTCCACAGAGAGAATATGTGTCTGACCACCCATGCTACCCCTCCCCAACTTCTCACACTGGTTTTTGTTTTCTTCACAACAATTTTTATTATTTGAAATTATTTTGTTTATTTGTTCACTTTGTATGTTGACTATTTCTTCCCCTAGAATTTAAGTGATGAGAGTATTAAAACTGTCCACCTTGTTGATCCTGAATTTCTAGGGCCCGGCATAATAGTTGTTTAATAAGTACTTGTTGAAAAGAAAAAAAAATCCTAAACAAGGTACTGTCCATTTTTATGGACACAGAAATTCATTTCCTATAATTTTTTCAGTTGCGAGATAACTGTAGATTTACTGAAGTTGTAAGCAGTTAAGAGGTCCTGTATACCCTTTACCCTATTTCCCTAATAGTTATGAAACTATTATGAAACATGTTATGAAACTCCAGGATAATACAACATCCAGAATACTGATATTAACACAGTCAAGATGCAGAGCATGTCCGTCACTACAAAGACCCCTCTTCCTGTCCTTTTACAGCCACACTCACTATTCACACACACTCCCATTCTCAGCTCAAAGCAATCACTAATTTTCTTTCCATTTCTATTATTTCACCCTTTCACAAATGTGATACAAATGGAATCATATGACTTTTGGCATTAGCTCTTTTTAATCAGCCCAATTTTCTAAATATTCACCCAAATTTTGCATGAACCACATTTGTTCCTTCTTATTGCTCAGTGGTATTCCACGATAGGGAATGTAGCTAATAATAATTGTTAAGACAAAGTGAAAAAAATACTAAACATCTAAGATACTGAAATTTATCAGGGTAAAGAAGAATTTCAATAATCCAAGATAAAACCAACAGAGGAGGAATTCAGACAGAGTCCAACAATGGAAAAGTCACACAGCTGCAAAACATTTTCACAGCAGGCTGGGCAGGGACTGGGGTGGGGGAAAGCAATGTTGAACTCATGTGGCAAATGAATGCACGGCCACAGCCTATTGTTCAGCTGAGCCAGCCTCAAAATTCGTGTAAAGTGCAGACTGAATACACATAATTTTATTCTAACGCTTTCTTCCTTGAATTGCTATTAAATTTTAAATAAACTGAGACATGAGCATTTACTGAAGTCATTATGACTCCATCACCCACGGCATGCAAATCTGTACCCATCCTGCCAGACACTCTTTGCACTGAAATCTGTTCAAAGCCTCTCTTCTGACTCTTTATTTATTTACTTTGCAAATCTTCAGTAAGAAACACCCAGTATCATCTGAAAGGACACACATTGCAAAAACTAATTTCCTCCCTTAGTGAAAGTAGGTGATGTGTGACTTCCCATTGAGTACAACTGCCAACAAGGCACAGGTGTGCACCGCATGAGGAGGTGAAAATGTGATCACAGGAAGAGAAATGCTGTGATTCTGTCCCTACATCCGTAAAGTGATCAACCCCAAATGGGCTCCTCCTATTCCTTCTCATAATATACACCGAGTCTGGGAAGCAAGAAAACCAGAAACTTTGCTGCGTTCAGACTCGCAACTACTATAGTTGGATTTAGAATAAAGAAGAAAAAGTTTTATTCCTCATTCATTGATTCTCTGGTTTACTACAGAAAACTGCCCTGGAAATCTCTTGAGTTTTAATTTTTCATCCTATACATGCTTAATTAGTAAAATCAACATCAATGAGTTTTCCTTATTCTTCAATTTAACTAAATCAACCACTTAACGCTTCATTCTCTAAAAGGCAGTTCAGAAAAAGTATAACTTCCCATTGTTTTTAGTGACAAAAAGTTGTTTTAACTGGAAATGCTTAAACATCTGACTCAGTAAAGAGGAAAGTGAACTTATCTAAACTAAATAAGGCAAGACATCAAACAGAATACCATTCATTCAACAGCCTCTTATTTCAACTCAGATGCATAAAAAATAACTTACATACAGGGTTATCCAACAAAGGATTATGTGTATTAGCATGTTTAGGAAAAAACTTAAATATCCATTAATAGGGGACTCATTAAATAAACTGTGGTACATTTAAATGTTGCATCCATAATAAAAAGATAATCAGGATCTTTTATACTAATATGAAATAACGATCTCTGATACAAATGACTCTAATATTCTCTTAATGCCTTTTATTTTAAAAAGATAAACAAGGAAGTGTGTGTATTTATATGCTTGTCTATATATGCATATAATGTTTCTGTATGGATATGAACGAAGCGATAACTCTGGTTGCCTCTATGGAGAAAAATTAGATAGCTGAGAAACACTGGTTTAAAGACAACTTTCACTGCTTTTATTTTATAGTTTTTGAATGTCTGAGCCATGTAAATGATTCCCTATTCAAACTGTATTAAATTTTAAAATTTTAGAAATAGTTATTGAGTTTCTGGTGTAAAACATAATAAAGTCAATCAATAACTATACTGTACTCCATAGATTGATCGTCATTAACTTTGGACTGAATGCATAATGCATCATACTTACATAAAACCAATTAAAATCTCATGAGATAAACATGATCAGGTTGAGTTAACCCAGATGAGCCCTAACACAGAAATCTACTCAATAGAACTGATTTTACTTATGAGAAAAATGGCAGTAAAGATGTTATGATATGGGAGATGGGATATATATAAATATGGCCAAATTTACCTCTTTTACCATTAAATCGCATTTTCTGAAATTCTCCCTATTGGTAAGACACAGGAAGAACTCTTTAGAAATTTACAATATATTGGCTAGTTTATACATTAGTATAAGTCAGGTCACATGATTTAACACAATCTACTATAGTTAGGGTTCAAGTAACCAAAGGAAGATAACACAAGAAAGTCTTACTCTTGCAGAAGGGAAAATTTTGGAACAATCTAGAATCTTTCCCAGATTTACTGAATACAAGAGATGAACACTCCTAGTAGCTGGTTACTAAGTTGTTAAACATCCAAAATGAATGATTTAAATAGAGGATAGACATCTTAAAGAAAATATGGTTTAATTTTCAATTCTGAAAAGACTAGCTCTCAGCAACGGACATAGAAGCTTTATTAAATAAAAGCAAGTAACCATTTACAGTAAGGCACTAAAAAATTAAAAGTAATTTCTGACTATAAGTCTCTGATTGAATACCTGCTGTCCTTATCATTAAAAATCACAATATCCTAAAAGTGATTTACTTCTTAGAAAACCTTCCTTAAATTGGTACCAAGAGAAGCCAAATGAAAAAATAATCAGTATTGGCAAAGAGTGGTTGAAATCTACCATACAGCAATTAAGATAATAAATATAGAGTATTTCATATAAACTATAAATCTTTATATTTAAATCATTCTTGGGTATGCCCCCTTTCAAATGTTTTCATTTCCATTAGAGTTTGTTGGTATAGGAAGCAGATCCCCAATTACTTTAAACTGAGATTTTACAGTTACTCTTAAGCAGATACATTAAGTCTGAAGGAAGGATGCCAGTTTCAGATGGCAATATTTTTAAGTACCAAGTAAGAAAGCAATAAAAAGAGTTTGCTTTAGGCAAAATTATTTCAAACATTTGGTCCAAAAAAAGGTGACTGCAGCTGCCACTAAAATTTTAATGCTGGAAATATTTTTTTAATTTAATCTGGTCATTAGGTACTTTGAAAATGCATCTTCTTTCTAATGGAAAAAAAAATGGCCCAGAGAGAAAAATTAGGTCATGGCATCAATAATAAACACAAATATGTTCATATGAATATGAAAAAAGTTTAGAAATATAAGCATTATGGTCAAAGTTACAAAAGTTCAGTAATTAGAAACACTGTTTCTAAATTATCCAAGGTTATTTTAGGGTCCCAAAAGTACAGGGCTTTCTCTCTTATACTCAAGTAGTTATTCTTAAGATCAACCAAGTAAATTTTTCTCAGCAAATATAGTATTAAACATATTGCTGAAGACTGAAATAAAACTAGGCTAATCCTATCCATATTCTCTGGTGTACAAAACTTTTCATTTCTGGAGTGATCAAATGAAAAGCAAATGAAAAAAATGAAAAATATTAATTATTTTTATCAAAAGACAAAGCAACACTGATTCATTATAAAAGAAATCTGCAATTTCTTCATATTTTAATTTTGTTTAAAAAAGAGTAAGGGAAATATAGCACATTCCAATTCTAGTAACATTTTATTTGTGCATCATGGAATTTAATAAAAAATTAAATTGGCCTCCAAAAGATATTATAATATATAATAAAGTACATTCTGAGGACTACTAAAAATAAGAAATAATAATAAAAATAAGAGGCTGCGGCGCCATCCACTCCTGGGCATCACCCGACAGTCCCAGCCTTCCTGGGACCCCCTTTTCAGCCACTCCAGCAGGGCATTTGCCTCGACCCCTGGACACAGGCTGACTGACACCCGGCGGCCAGTGAAGGCTTAAGTGCTCAGCGAGGTCCAGTAGTGGGCCAGCCAGGGCAGTGGGCATGTCATCCTGCTGAGTGGCTGGTGTCCCTGCTAGCTAGGCCCTGACAAAACATGGGCACTGGACCAGGGAATGGCAAACAGCTTCAGCAGTCTTGCCTTGAGAATCTCATTAACTGGATGGAAAGGTGAAAAGACAGGACAGTGAAAGGTGAACCCCTGAGGTCAGGAGGTGCCCAGTATTCTACTGGAGTAGAGCTGAGAGACAGCTACAGAAAGAATGAAGAGGCTGAGCCAAAGCAGAAACAACGCCCAGTTGTGGATGTGACAGGTGGTGAAAGTAAAGTCTGATTCTATAAAGAACAATATTGCATAGGGACCTGGAATGTTAGTTAAGTCCATGAATCAGGTAAATTGGAAGTGCTCAAACAGGAGATGGCAAGAGTAAAGATTGACATTTTAGGACTCCGTGAACTAAAGTGGACTGGAATGAGTGAATTTGATTCAGATGACCATTGTATCTACTACTGTGGGCAAGAATCCCTCAGAGTCAAAAGAGTCTGAAATAGAGTACTTGCATGCAGTCTCAAAAATGACAGAATGATCTTGGTTCATTTCCAAAGAAAACCATTCAACATCACAGTAATCCAAGTCTGCATGCCCCAACCAGTAATGCTGAAGAGGCTGAAGTTGAATGGTTCTACGATGACTACAAGACCTCCTAGAACTAACACCAAAAAAAAGGTGTCCTAATCAACAGGAACTGGAAAGCAAGAGTAGGAAGTCAAGAGATACCTGGAGTAACAGGCAAGTTTGGCCTTGGAGTACAAAATAAACCGGGGCATTTGCTAACATAGTTTTTCCCAAGAGAATGCACTGGTCATAGCAAACACCCTCTTCCAACAACACAAGAGACGACTCTACACATGGACATCACCAGATGATCAGTACGAAAATCAGATTGATCATATTCTTTGCAGCCAAAGATGGAGAAGCGCTATGTAGAGTCTACTGAGGAAGCAATTAAAAGACTGAAAATTAATCTCTCATTTAATACTATCAAATAATCATTTGGAAGAAAGATTATTAGCCTTTCAGTTCATGATAAATTTGATGATGTTGCAAAATCTAGTAAGGACAGAGAAACTAGACAAATGGACCTAAGTGAAAAGAAATATGGGCAAGAAATAAAATTATATTCAGTCCAAAAAATGAAATTTAATATTGCACATTATCAGAAATGTAAACAATCAGCAGGAAATGTAAGAAATAAATGCCAAGTTGAAGCATTAGAACTAGATAAAAATTTGATATGATAGCAAGATACAGATAACATGTACTAAGTACAGTTTCAAATTCACAAACCTGAGTTTCTAAGAAATAGACTTCTTCAGTCAAAGTAATTTATTATGTGTATACTGACTACTCTTTGCCACACTAAAGGATGGGATTAAACAGATGAACTATCATCACTTCTTTGGTATGAGATATCATAAGATTATACTACATTTGTATCATTATATCACCTTTACAAATCACTATATTAAAGACTTGACATGCTTTTTAACCCTGAATTATAAATGTTATACTTTTGAATGGAAGGCAAGAAAAATGAGTAAAGAAGGAAAAAAAATAAAGAAAGGAGGTGAAAAAAGAAACTAGAAAGAAATAAAAACATTTAATATCCTCCAGATAACTATTCATTTGACAACATATTTCTTTTTATCTTCCACTTCTCCAAACACCTTTAGAAAGCACCACACTGATCAGACAGAAAATTCTCACTTAGAATCTCCATAGATGTTTACATGACCCAAACAAATAATTAGGGTCATTTCAAGGTCAAGTGAGTAAAGTTAACAATGAGAAGAAGAGATAGTATGTGGTTGAGCTCATTCTATATGACAGACAGGTTGCATATATTATCAAGTTTAATTTTCACAATGACACTAAACGGTGTATCATTTTAAAGAGGTCACTGAAAAACAAAGAGAAGGACCTAGCCAAAGGTCAAGGAACTAGGAGGTGGCAGAAAATTAAGAGCCAAGTCTGTCTGACTCCAAACCTTTTGACTATACCACATTTCCCAAACTGTATTAAACAACTTAAAACAGAAAACATATTGAACTCTATCTGGGTCAACAGTTACATGAGATAAAAGAAGAAGAAAACAAAAGAAAAAGAGGAGAAGGAAGCATAAGTCAACTGCATTTCAATAAACATAATAAAATAGAGGAGGAGGAAGGAAAACCAAGGAAGGGGAAAGAAAAGGCACCCTGAGTTACTTAAAATCCTGTTGAGGAATGAAATAACTAGTCTTCAAGGTCTGACATGTAAATAAGTCTGCCAGATTTTATAGAAGAGATTTCTCAGCACAAATTCTGACACAGAAGGTGTCCTAGACAAGACCCTCAGTATGGGTATGATTTGAATAAAAAAATCTGGGATGGACAAATTCCAAACAGAAGAACAACACAGTTCCTAGAAGGAAATTATGATTAGCATAGAGGAAGGAAAAAATCACGTCCAGATACTTTCCGGAATGTTACATCTGCTCATATCCTTACGTGAACTTTAATTTTTTACATCTTTTTATATTCTAACCAGCTTAGTTTTCCATTTTTAAGGTTTATTTACTAGATTTTAAAATTCACAGAGATTTGCAATATTTAACTTCTGAGATAAAATCGTGTCTCATAATCTAAAATCGTTCATGTGAGACTGAATGTTCCATTTGACCAATTATTACTAAACAGCTGATGTTATGTGTTGCATTTTAAATTCCAGTCCTTAAATTCACCCTGACTGAGCAATGATCTCCCTTTTGTGGTAACAGTTCTTTCTGAAAAGTGATTATGTTATTTATCTCCTCAACAGAGAGTCTGTATGGGACCTACCACCAGGAGTTAGTTTCTCCTGGGATTTATGGTTAAAAAATAAAACAAAATGCTAAGTTTTCTAAATATTACATTATCGAGGTCTTGATGTTTTGTACCTAAACAATACTTACACCACTGGAGAAGAGAAGTGAATTCAGCACAGGAATAAGGCAAAGCTATTATTCCTACTCACTATGTTACCTAACACAGCTCTCCAAAAGGACATCTTTCTCTTTAGAAACAAGTTTTCATCTTCCACTTATTCCTGTTTCTTTGGAAGGAAGACATTCTGTTTACGCAGAGCTAAATTATCAGAACAGGAGAACTGGTACAAACGTGACACTGTTCAGCTAAAATAATTATAGCCTTGTCGGTAAAGAATCTGCCTGCAATGCAGGAGACCCAGATTCAATTCCTGGGTCAGAAAGATCCCTTGGAGAAGGAAATGGCAACCACTCCAGTTTGACCTCCCATTTTCACCTGCCTCAAAGATCCATGAATCGCAGTTGAAGGTGAACTCAGTGTCAATGAATATTCCTAAAATGAGGCTGTGATGAGGCTCTTAAGCCTCAAAGCCCTGCCCTTTATATATTTAGTCAGTCACTCACCCAGCATGTACTTAACACTCATAATTGAATGATGCTCTAAATACAGAAGAAGCTATAGAAAACAGCAGCAGAGTCTCTGCTCTAAAGGATCTCAAGTGGAAGGAAACCAACGTAAACAAATACCCAAGCAGATACATCATGCATCAGGTGAGAAATGCTATGGAGGACATCAAAGCACTGTGACACAGTAGGGGATGCCGGAGGCAATGGAGCGAGAAGGGGCCAGTCTATACAGGACGGTCCTTGGGGTAGTGTCACAGAGCCCCAGAGGCAGTGAGTATAAAGCAATAGTTTGCATACAGAGACAAGATGCAAACACTAAGACCATGCCTGGAAAGTAAGGTCACTAGTGTAGCATCGAGGAACTCTAACCTTCTAAGAATCCACCTGCAGATGGTGACTGCAGCCATGAAATTAAAAGACGCTTACTCCCTGGAAGAAGAGTTATGACCAACCTAGATAGCATATTCAAAAGCAGAGACATTACTTTGCTGACTAAGGTCCATCTAGTCAAGGCTATGGTTTTTCCTGTGGTCATGTACGGATGTGAGAGTTGGACTGTGAAGAAAGCTGAGCACCGAAGAATCGATGATTTTGAAGTGTGGTGTTGGAGAAGACTCTTGAGAATCCCTTGGACTGCAAGGAGATCCAACCAGTCCATTCTGAAGGAGATCAGCCCTGGGATTTCTTTGGAAGGACTGATGCTAAAGCTGAACTTCCAGTACTTTGGCCACCTCATGGGAAGAGCTGACTCATGGGAAAAGACTCTGATGCTGGGAGGGACTGGGGGCAGGAGGAGAAGGAGACGACCGAGGATGAGATGGCTGGATGGCATCATGGTTGGTGATGGACAGGGAGGCCTGGGGTTACAAAGAGTTGGACACGACTGAGCGGCTGCACTGAACTGAACTGAAGCATCCAAGCCCTAACGCCCCAAGGGGTCAACTAAATTGTGAAGACATCGCTGAGTTTCCAGAGTCACCACAGCTGAAGAAGATAACGAAACAGTCAGGGCCAGGCCAGAATAAAGACATCTGGCAAGAAATGGAACTTAAGAGAAACAGAAGACCTACAGCTAAATGTGGAGTGTGAACAGCAGCCATACACGGTGCTTAAAGGGAAGCAAAGTCAGCGCAGCTGGCTGACCTCATGGTCCCAGCCCTTTGCTGCAGGAGCTTTGGGGTCTTGGCCCCAGTTTCTCAGAGGAAATGAAGACATTACACGAGCTTTCTACCAAGAGCAAACCCTCAATGCCTAAATGTATATAATGGGGGAGGCCTGGTAGACATGGAGTTACAAGATAGCTGAAAGAAAGCCTTGGACTCCCCAAATTTTGTCATATCCTGGGCCCTAAATTTCTCAGAATTTCTCAGAGAAAGATTTGATACATATACCAAGTGCCCATGTGTCAGAAAATGAATTGATAAGATAGAAGCTATGAGCTAGAGTATAAAGTATAAACATAGGTTAAACCATGGAATAATAATATACAGACAGAAAGAGAATAATGAGGCATTTATCTTTTTTTCTAATGGTCAAGAATGACTTATAATACACAACTTTGGGGAAATGTTTATATGTCTACATCATATCTCTTCCCATCATCCTACGATCATCTAATCTGGACACTTCCATTAACATCCTTCTAAAGTGATAATATATTATACTTGACCATTTTGGCAGGGACATTTTAATCACAGGGCCGTGAAGCTGCATGTGCTACAGTCCATGGGGCCACAAAGAATCAGACACGACTTGGCAACTGAACAACGACCACCACCATTTCATAGAAGCAAAAAACATAAGGGAAAATGTTTCCTTAAATTAAACTTCCATCTCTTCCATCAGTATCCCACAGATGGCTATACAAAACATCAGCAATTTGATTAATGTATCATGTTTAATAAAGATTCCGTAAAACTACTTATCATAATGATATAAAACTTTGGCCATACTTAAGTTGCAGTCATTGGCACATACTTGGGGTTTTGAGTAACTAAATTCTAGGCGTCAAAGCAGTGAACCATGTATATTCTTCAGGTCAAGTTCCACGAGGAAAACGAAGCCACGGAGAGTCCATGGTAATGCTCCAAACCACGATGAACTGGGGCGATCTCGCTTTGTGGACCATTGCTTCAGGTCACTGTCGTTTAACGAGCAGCAATCCTCTTTAAAAATGTGTTTCAGCCAGCAAGGTGCCTGCAGGGACAGAGTGGCTCTGCACGAACGAATCAATATGCATCGTACGCTTTCAACCATTCAATAATCGATTCACCCTTGTTATAAGAAAATAAATGTCAAAGTCCCCAAAGTTAATTTCTGAAGAAAGCATTTACAAGGCTATCACATTATTAAAAGTTTCCGTGGGTTATCTTCTATTTGCTATTGAAATCTTTGTGTTACATCTCACAATATTCCATTCAAAACCAGTAAGGGAATCCTGAAAGTAAATTCCAGCATAAAGACTGGTTGCATTTCTTTACTATCACCAAAGTGCTGAAGGCCTATGTGGACTAAAGCATTTTACAGACTCATCTCTTTTTTCCCCTCTAGTCATACTTTTAAACATAGCAGCTGCATTTAATAAGCTATCAAATAAGGCTTTCAGCAGGCCTAACTATAAGATGTCAGATCTTCTGCTTCATGTGTTATTCAGTAATTTTCAATTTCTCAAAATTTGTGCATTAAAAGAAGATAATGTATTCTTTAGACTAGTCAGAATTTTCGAAAGTCTTAGTTATACGCTGTGGGCTTTCAACATTTCCCTGTTGCCATAGAAATGGGTTTATGAAGGACTAAATCTGTGTAGCATAATCACAAACATTAACTTGGCATATAAAAGCATCCCAACCTAGCATCTCGACTGTCTATGCTAATGGTTTTGCTGCTTTCATAGCAGCATCTTCCCTGCTGTAATTCATTCAGGCAGCCTCAGACACTATTTCTCATTGAACTGGATTTCAGAGGAGTGTCTTATACATTGTGTATCATTTTTCTCTTAGCTAGCTGAACTCAGCGCAGTGCGGTGCCATATCAATCGGTTCTCTGGATTAGAAATCAGACCAGAGAGCTAGGCACACCAGAGCACCAAAAGCTTACTCATTCAATTAGTAGGATCAGTGGCAAGCGAGACTCATTTCCTTGGATTCCAATGTCATTATCATTTTTAAAAAATTGATTAAGAGTTCACTTTAGTGAGTAAATATACTTTCTTCGTTACCTAAGTGTCTAAACTTGATTTCCTCACATCCTTTTCTAAGACAGTCACTCGTAATTTTAAATGGCATGGCACTTATACATAAAGCTGAATATGATTAGGGTTTTACTTGATTAATAACCAACCCACTCTACCATCAAGCCAGTCCAAAAAACACAAGCTAGTCACCTCGGGAGCTCTGGAAAAGTAATACAAAATACTCTTACATTTGTTCCTCTGCTATAAAGTTCAGTCAGGATTCCCAGCCCTTCTATTTTAAGAGCTCAAAACTTTGATTTTTAACTCCCTGTAGATCAAGAAAGCGGATGTTTTCTTCCGCTATCTACCTAAACTTAAGTTTTAGTTAAGTTTTTTCTTATAACTAAAACTAGAATCTAAAATTAACAGCTACTTTAATTCTTCTGTGTGTCATCTTTCAATACAATCTGTTTTTGGAATGGACACTGTTCAGCAACTTTTCACTTACTCATAGAGAACTACTTTCATTTGAGCTGATGTTACTTTTATTCTTGGGAAGGTCCAGTCACTTGGACAATCCTCAATGGAAATACTAAACTCAACTTCCTTTAACCATACAAAGAGAGTGCGCAGTGCCACTTGTCAAAATAATGAAGTATGACTGCTTTCTGTCACTTAGACATTTAGGTTGTAAAGCAAGGTTGACAAAACTAAGATCTACTATTATTTGTTGGCTTTGTAGCCAAGTATCTATCCCTGCTTCCTGTGATATGATGTCCTTTACATGATTACTGACATAATACACACACATGGGCGCGGTGCGCACACACACACACCCACACAAATACATAAACCTTAGCTAGATGGAGTCAGGAAATCAAAAGAGAGAGTTCTTGTGCCCTGCAAAAGAGCAGAGTCTAACAGGAAGAAGAAAGGCTCATCTTCTTTCCTGACAGACTTGATGGGACATATTTCCAGTACTCAAAGGGATTATCCTCAAAGAGGAGAGAAGGCAAAAAATAACACAGAAGGCATTCTATTTGTGGTCCCTGATTATTTCAAAATAAACTTGAATAGAATAGCACAAAGCAAAAATATACTATCAGAGACTTTTAGAATAACTAGTAAAGCAGATTGTACCACATTTTTTGTTCCATTAGCAAGCCCTGATAACACAATTAAGGTTGGTCAAATTAACTTTTACTTCATTTGAGACAATATGATGGCTATGGCTTAGAACACTTATCAATTTCTCTTCTAACAATATTACATCTAGAGTCATGTTCATGATTCATACTTTTATCAGGCCCCAAAGTACAACCAACATAATTTAAGGTCACAACTTGAATTAATATCAAAAAAATTTTTAAATGTGTAACAAAATGCCAACATTAGCATGAAACAAGAGAAGTCACAACTTTGAGTCCATGTAAAATATCTCTCTTTTAGCACTAGCATATCAGAAAATATATAAAATATCTCTTTAAAAATGTCTACCCAGGCATTAATATTATAAATGATACAAGCAAACTTTTCTCAACCCAGGGTTCTCCCATTATTTTCTTTAACCTGCCGACTCTTAAGAACCACTAAAAATTACTTAACTCGTTTTAACTATGTGCATATTTCACACATCAGGAATTTGCATTAATGAAAATAAAGTATAATATGATACTTAAGAACTTTTAAATTCAGATAGATCTATTTCACTTTTCAAAAACGGGCAAATGGATTCATTTCTCTGATGTTCAGTCTCTTACAGGAAGAGAGTATAATAATAACTGACCTAATTGGTTGGGGAAGAAATAAGAGTGAAATGCATAAAGCACTTACTAGCAAAGTACTCACATATAATAAGCCCCAACAAAATGGCTCAAAGGCAAACTACCAAGCCAACACACTCCCCTGGAAGAAGGAAGCTTTAGCCTAAGAATTAAAACTCTTTCATGTCACGTGAATTATATGTCTGCATTGGTTTCCTATTATCGCTATAGAAACTTACCAGAAACCTAACGGTTGCCTGCTGCTGCTGAGTCGCTTCACTAGTGTCCGACTCTGTGCGACCCCATAGACGGCAGCCCCCAGGCTCCTCCATCCCTGGGGTTCTCCGGCAAGAGCACTGGAGTGGGTGCCACTGCCTTCTCCGCATAATGGTTTAAGACCATACAGATTTATCACCTTTAAGGTCTGAAGGTTAGAAGTCTGAAAAGGGTCTCCCTGGGCGAAACTCAGGATGCTGACAGAGCTGCATCCCTTAGGGAGGCTCCGGGGAGGACGGTTCCTTTTCCTTTCCTAGCTTTGACAGGCTGCCAGCAGTCCTTGACTGCAGCCCGCCTGCATCTTTACGCCCCAGAGTTGACCGGACTCCTGTGATTACCGTGCGCCCACTGGGTAGTCCAAGGTAGTCTCTTTAACTGATGAGCAGCCTTAATTCCACCTGCATTCTGAATTCCCACATGCCATGTAGCATAGCATATATGCGTAGATTTCGTGTAATAGGACATACGCATCCTTGGGAAGCCATTATTCTGCTTACCGCGACATCTCTCTTTATACTTATTCTTTGAATAACAAAATGACAATTCCTAGAATTCACTTCAAGCCAGTATACTATTTATATTTTCCATTAACCCAGAAAACACACCCATCCTGGAAAATTTACAATCTCATTAATAAACAATATATTTCTCTATTTTTCAAGTTTTCTTTCATGCCTTTTTACAAGTCTCTTCCATTTATTTCTAATGTCAGTATTATATTCAACAACTTTGTGAAGTTATCTTAAAACTTCTGACACTTCACACACTTTTGATTTTGCATTTAGATAATTTTATTATCTGAAAATAAGAAAACTTCTTTGTCACTTTTTTTTCAATTCTTTAAACCTCATTTATTTTTGATATCTTAGTGCATTGTCCAGGTTCTCCAATACAATCCTGAACAGTGAGTGTAAAGTAGGAATAACTGTCTCATTCCCGCTTCAATAAAAACTACTAGGGGATAACTATCTCTCACGCCTCATATTTCCATAGACTTTAAGTTTACAACTCTATGTGACTAACTGTCACGACTTTATCAACCTGATACATTTAGAAAGAACTGAGCGTGCTCTAATCACCCCGATCTGGGCCATTCTTCATCAAAACCGCTTTCCTTTTGCAATAGTGGGTCCTACGACACAGAAAAGGAGACAGTAAAAAGATCAATGGTTTCCAGGAGTTTGGATGGGGAGGGATGAATAGATGGAGCACAGAGGATTTTTAGAGCAATAAAAGTACTCCATATATAAATCGATGGACTTCCCTAGTGGCTCAGAGGGTAAAGAATCTGCCTGCAATGCAGGAGACCCGGGTTTGATCCCTGGGTTGGGAAGATCCCCTGGAGGAGGGAAAGGCTACCCACTCCAGTATTCTTGTTGGGAAATTCCATGGATGAAGGAGCCTGGTGGGCTACAGTCCATGGGGTCGCAGGGAGTCAGACACGACCGACCAACTAACACTTTCCCACTTTCATAAACAGATATTTTCAATAGGGCAATTTCTTTGATACATTTCATTCTATTAGAGAATCTTCTGTTCCAAATGACACATTTTACATTTATATATGTATTTATGTTTTACCTCCTTATAAAAATAACAAGATAATATAGTTTTAAACCATAAGGGAAATGAGAAAAAAAAAGTGGGCAATCTATGTCAACAAATGTCAAGATATGGAAAGGAAGTGAATAAGCTGTAACACACTTCGATGTGCAGAGAAAGCTAAAATGTCAGCATGTGCAGTGGGGCACACCATGAGATGCAGGCGGGAAGCCTCATAAACACCTCCCCAAGCGGAGAACCTGGAGAATGGTAGGCTAGAAGCAGAAGTTTCCATCACAGCAAACCTCCCCTCAGACAAACCCAGACTCCTACTACAGGCAAACAAAGAACAACTCCCTGTGGAAAGAGATGGAGAGCTTTAGTCTTTAAAGAAATTAACCAGATAGGATAAAAACTCAGGGAGGCAGTGCAGAGGATAAAAAAGTTAAATTCTATGTACTGAAGAATGAGTTCCCAGCCTTCTCTCCCACCTAAATTCTCATTATGCTAGAAGTCACATACTCTAACAATAGAGTAAATTAATCTCTGGGGGAAAAGATCAGAGAAAAAGCCAACAAGACATTCAGGGGTCCCAGAATGAATCTTCTGAACGTCTGGTAGCTCACTTTGTATAAATAAAATCTACTCCACACACACACACCATAAAGTTCCCCATCAGTCTTTAGTCCTCACTTCTAAACTTGATTGGCTGCCAAGAACCAAAAGAGATTTTTAAAAGGCCTTCAGCATGCAAAAGAGATGGTTTAAAGAAAGTTCACAAAATAGAGAAAAATATTTTCTGAGATAGAAAAGAAGTTATTTTATCCTCAAAACAAAAGGTACAGTTTTTTTTTTTTTTAAATGGGGTATACAGAAAAGGAAGAGAACATGGAAATGTTAGAATAACTGAAATGTAAATCTTAACAGTCTACCTTGTGAAAGAAAATGAAAGAGTTAATCACTCAGTCATGTCCGACACTTTGCGATCCCACAGACTATAGCCCTTCACACTCCTCTGCTCATGGGATTCTCCAGGCAATAATATTGAAGTGGGTTGCTATTTGCTTCTCCAGGAGATCTCCCCAAACCAGGCATTGAATTCAGGTCTCCTGCAACACAGGCAGATTCTTTACCTCCTGAGCCACCAGGGAAGCCTAGTCTACCTTGTAGGAGGATAATTTAAAAAAAAAAAAAAAATGAAGAAAAGAGTGGGAAAATAGGAAGAAAGGATAAGAAAATTAGAAGATCAGAGCAGAAGTGAAATATTTACCTAACCAATGTTCTAAGTTAGAAACAACAACAACAAGAAATAATACTTCCAACAACTGGAGGTTAGTTACCACACTGAAAGGGACAACGGAATACCAAGCGCAATGAGTTGCAAAAAGGCCCACACTAAGTTATATTATCATAAAGTTCTAAAAAACTGGGTGTAATAGGCTTCTATAGAAAAAATTAAAGGAATATACACAGAGGATGACCCAATATACAATATGACAGCAATTCTCCATAACAACAGGGAGAAATGCCATCAAATTCTAAAGAAAGCAATACAAATTATAAGTATATAACCAATCAAACTATCAAGCAAGTCTGAGAGTAGAATGAAAGTATTGTTAAACATTTAAATCATGTAAAGCTTTACAGTCTTTACATGATTCCTAAAATGTTCACTAAAATGAGGCAGATAATCAAGAATGAGGAAAGTCTAAAATTCAGGAAACAGGACACCTACTGAGAGATAGAGGGAATATTCACTATAAAGACAAAAAGAAGACCCAAGCAAGTCGTGCTTCAGACCTAAAGAACAACTATTGTAATTTGGAACATTAATAAAGTATACAAGAGAACTGAGAGTTGCTGCCTTGTCCACTTTGGTTGGAGTGGGGCAAGGGATACCTTTCACATCATAGTCAGTGGGAATGCAAACATGGAGGTTTGTGATATGAGTCACCTTGTGCATCAGTAAGCTTGGGATGGCTCCGAATAAGATGCCTCCTGGTCAAAAGAAGAAAGAGAGAAACCAATAAAATTATGATATGCTTTACCGTAAAGAAAACGTACCCAATGGTGTTTCACAGTTCCAAGAAAGAGTCTGTAAGGAATTAGTGATCATTAGAAAGAAAGCTTTGAAAGTGAGGCAATTTTCAACTCTAGGGAAACCAAGAATATCTGTATTGGTGGAAAGGTGAGCACCATGTACAATTAAAAGATACTTGCTCCTTGGAAGAATAGTTGTGACCAACCTAGACAGCACATTGAAAAGCAAAGACATTATTTTGCTGACAAAGGGCCATTTAGTCAAAGCTATGGTTTTTCCAGTGGTCATGTATGGATGTGAGAGTGGGACCATAAAGAAGACAGCACAGAAGAATTGGTGCTTTTGAACTGTGGTATTGGAGAAGACTCTGGAGAGTCCCTTGGACTGCAAGGAGATCCAACCAGTCCATCCTAAAGGAGATCAGTCCTGGGTGTTCATTGGAAGAACTGATATTGAAGCTGACACTCCAATCCTTTGGACAACTGATACAAAGAGTTGACTCATTGGAAAAATCTATGATGCTGGGAGGGATTGGGGGCAGGAGGAGAAGGGGACGACGGAGGATGAGAGGGCTGGATGGCATCACCAACTCGATGGACATGAGTTTGGGTGAACTCCGGGAGTTGGTGATGGACAGGGAGGCCTGGCGTGCTGCAATTCATGGGGTCGCAAAGAGTCGGACAACAGAATGAGCGACAAGAATGTACAAGTAGAGTGTGTTACTTGGTGTGTCGGTTAACAGTATCTATGGAATCATTAAACTGAAGACTGAATATTAGTCACATCAAATATCATGATAGAGTTTTGCTGGGACAATATTAAAAGAAAAAGAACATATATGTACATATCTATTTAATTAATATGGGGTGACTCTTAAGAATAAAACCAGCTGGAAGAACTGAATGTAGTTTCTCTTAAAACAAGATCTGGGGTGTGGTCCAAGAGACAACTCATTCTAAACTTTATTTTATAAACCATTTAACTTTTTTAGCAAGTAGATGTTACTATTATTCAGATTTAAAAATATACATGGTAAATATGAGTGGTTAGACATTAAATGCCAAGTGCTCCTGCTTCGATTGCCGATTGTGCAAGTGTCATTTTAATCTGTTGATGCTGCTTTCATGATGTGATCTGTGACACTGTACAGATTGGATCTAGTAGAGATTCATAATGAGGAAGCTATTTTTCTCAAATCTTAAATGCATCTTTTATTTTGTCTTTGTCAGTTTCCTTTAGGAAAAAAAAATTGAAAATAAGCAGAGCTGATTACAGTTTATTAAGAACAGATGGATAATGTTTCCATTAGGGAGTGGATCAAATGGACATAATGTTTTCTCCCTTTTATGTCCATCATCTGCAATAGATACTAGAATGTGTTATATTCATGACACATAGATTGAAAAAGTAAATATTCCTAGACTACAGGTTCAAAATCTAAAAGAAAGAATTTTATTTTCCTTCCGGGGACAAACAGACAAATGACAAAGCAATCTTTGTAGTTCTTAATGAGATCCCAAGGTAATCATGATGGTGTCAAAGTGAAATAGTTGAATATCTGAGTTTTTACTAAATGTTTTTCCTAGAACCTCCGGGTTGATTTTAATAAAGAATACTGGACAACAGAGGTATAATGCACTTTTGCATTCTTGGAACATCAAGATTGATTACCAGGAGTTGAGCACTGATTAATGGTATCACAGTGAATACCAAAAGGGAGCATGGAGACATTTGTCACTTATTATAAAGTGTGGTCACATTTGTTTTAGTTTCTTGCTGAGGGTCCAAGGAACCAAAGTCATTACTTTATGAATGAAATATTGTATGCCAGAAATTAATCATAGGGCATCTGGAAATCTCCAGTTCCCCTGGATTATCATCTATGCATACAATTTAGGGAGAGAACTGAGAGAACTGCTTAGGGCTTTCAAATACTTGAGAGTGATAGTATTGCCTAGGGCAAGACATGGGCCCCTCAAGGCCACAAGGTAACTGTGTAACTGGCAGATTCCCTCAGCTCTCACCTGAATTCCCCTTGATCCCAGAATTATTTTGCTCCCTGCCATCAATGAGCCAAGGGGTAATTTCATTATAAATGTATATTAATTTCTATCTTCCCTGTGACTTATTTTTTTGGTGCATTAAATCGTGAACCTAAATTTAATCAAATAATTTTACCTACCAGAGAGTTTCGGTCTCTTAACTCAAGGACACTGAATCACTCACAGTTAACTGCAGGTTACAGACATAGCTAACAGCTAAACTTAACAAGAAGGATGGTTTCATACCTTCACCCAACAGCTGCTGCTCGTGCCATTTTTTAAGTGTCTGATATATGTAGGCTTGTTAGACAAGAACTTGAAATGAAATGCAATTTCATGGGGTTAAAAGATATAACTGTACCTCTAGCCCACATACCCTCAATTGGGTCTTTTATTAAGTTTTGAAAGTGCTCCTGTTTCACTTTGTAGATGGTTCATCTACTACATTTTTTCTTTTATATCTCCCCCTTCACACATACATACACACACACACACAATTTGTGATGATAGGATTAAACAGATTTCCAGAAAACTACTGCAAAATGTTTCTTTTCTAGCCCTTATTGCAGCAAAAACTAAAATTAGGTTTTTCCTCTACTATGAACAAAGAAAGTAAAGGGAGCAGTGAACAGGCGAGAGAAGAAACATAAATGGGTCTAAAAGAATTAATCACTTATTCTACTGGTTACGAATCTGTAGGGTCTGCAGGTGGACTTGTGCGTCTTGGTTTAATTATCACTCCCTGACACTATGTAAATGACATCCTGCACCTACTGCCCCTCAGTTTCTTGCAAAATACACCCTGTACCTGGTGCTTATATTCCCTGCACTCCCTTGTAACAGACAGCCCTTGTAGCTTTTTCATTTCAGAAAAAAGTCCCAGGTTGATAAACCAGAACCAGACCCAGTAACCCTACTACCTGACACCAGCTCTGACTGTCTTGAAATAACGCAAGAAGAAAAGAACGCAGGACTCTCGGTACTTCTTGCTCATCGAATACCCCAGGTTGCGAGCCTCGCCTGTGTGCTTCCCTCCATTTCCCCGTGGAGGGGGCACAGCTCTTGAAGCGCTAGACTACGATGTCTTCCCCGGCACCTGGCAGAGGAATAAAGTCATCTTTCTGTTTCCTCCAAACTCTGCCTTCATATTTTTATTCGGCCATCAGTAGACAGGGAACCAAGATTTGGGCAACAGTCCCACTAAGAGTAAAATTTCAGAGCCCAGCATAAACTAATTTAGTAACTTCGTTTTCCCGTAAATAGAAAATCATATGGCTAAATTCCCACTTTTGCCCTAGAATCTTAAACCAAACCACTCCCATTTAATTGAAACAACTTTAGAGAAATAAACTTGTCAGCTACGTATAATCACACACACACAAAAATAAGAATTCAGAGTTTTAACCATTTGTGGTACAATATTATTATATGGTATGTCCTCAGGAAATAATCAACAACAACAAAAAAATGAAATGATCCACTCATTGACCAGAACTAGCAGAATTCTCTATGGGACATTATGACACTAAGTATTGTTGTTAAAAATACTGGAACATAGGTAATTTCTATGATTTCAGTAGTCCTATTAAATCACCACCCATCCCTCGAAAAAAGCTTCTGCTCTTTGCTAATAAGGAAATCTCTGTGTTGGTGACAGTGCTTCTGAAATTGACACTCTCCTTGAGTCCCTAGCACTTCCCTGGGGGCTCAGATGATAAAGAATCTGCCAGCAACACGGGAGACCCATGTTGGTCCCTGGGTCAGGAAGACCCTCTGGGGAAGGGAACAGCTACCCAATCCAGTATTCTTGCCTGGAGAATTCCATGGGCAAAGGAGTCTGGTGGGCTACAGTCCATGGGGTTGCAGAGTCGGACAGGAATGAGCAACTAACTTAAAAAATTTGTAGTTCTTAATATTCTACAGTTTCCATTCCTACCTAGTCCAAGAGAATTGCTGATGCGGGTGTACAGTTCAGTTCACTTCAGTCGCTCAGTCGTGTCGGACTCTTTGCGACCCCATGAATCACAGCACGCCAGGCCTCCCTGTCCATCACCAACTCCCAGATTTCACTCAGACTCACAGTCATCAAGTCCATGATGCCATCCAGCCCTCTCATCCTCTGTCGTCCCCTTCCCCTCCTGCCCCCAATCCCTCCCAGCATCAGAGTCTTTTCCCATGAGTCAACTCTTCGCATGAGGTGGCCAAAGTACTGGAGTTTCAGCTTTAGCATCATTCCTTCCAAAGAAATCCCAGGGCTGATCCCCTTCAGAATGGACTGGCTGGATTTCCTTGCAGTCCAAGGGACTCTCAAGAGTCTTCTCCAACACCACAGTTCAAAAGCATCAATTCTTCAGCGCTCAGCCTCCTTCACAGTCCAACTCTCACATCCATACATGACCACAGGAAAAACCAAAGCCTTGATGAGACGGACCTTAGTCGGCAAAGTAATGTCTCTGCTTTTGAATATACTACCTAGGTTGGTCATAACTTTTCTTCCAAGGAGTAAGCGTCTTTTAATGTCATGGCTGCAGTCAACCGTCTGCAGTGATTCTGGAGCCCAAAAAATAAAGTCTGCCACGGTTTCCACTGCTTCCCCATCTGTGCGTGTGTGCTAGTCATGTCAGACTATTTGTGACCTCATTGACTGTAGCCCACCAGGCTCCTCTGTGCAATATTCCAGGCAAGAATCCTGGAGTGGGCAGTCATTTCCTTTGCAGGGATATTCCTGACCCAGGGGTCAAACCTGCATTTCCTGTGATGGCAGGGGACTCTTTCCCACTGCGTCACCTGGGAAGCCCGGAGAACCGCTCACCCTATCAGACCTGTGCAGCCAGTTTTTGTGCTCAGGAACAACTGGGATGGATGCCTTGGACCATCTTCAGCCCAGTCCATCTGAATACATTTGACAGTAGGACGGGACCTAGCATTTGAATCTGTCTCTTGAATCTTCCTTCCTGCTATTTCCTCTACACATAGAGAAGCATACATATATGACTGTAAGGAGGAAATGCACACGTGCACACACATACACACACACACACACACACACACACTGCTGCTGCTGCTGCTGCTGCTGCTACGTCACTTCAGTCGTGTCCGACTCTGTGCGACCCCATAGATGGCAGCCCACCAGGCTCCCCCGTCCCTGGGATTCTCCAGGCAAGAATCCTGGAAGAACACTGGAGTGGGTTGCCATTTCCTTCTCCAATGCATGAAAGTGAAAAGTGAAAGTGAAGTCGCTCAGTCATGTCCAACTCTTGGCGACCCCATGGACTGCAGCCCACCAGGGTCCTTCGTCCATGGGATTTTCCAGGCAAGAGTACTGGAGTGGGTTGCCATTGTCTTCTCCACACACACACACACACACACACACACACACACACACACACTTTTATCATTCAGCTAATCTCAGGCAACAGAGCCCTACATGCAAATATATAGGCGAGCCCGGCCCTCAGCCCAGTCAACTGCCAATTCCGCAGAGCCAGTCCCATTGACTGGCTGTGGATTTAAGAGCTACGTAGAATGGTAAGTGGACACTTCACCCATTTGCTCTTGTTTATCACTAATGAGATGATGAAAGAGAGGCTCCAAAAGAGGCTCCTGGTTACAAAGCAGAAGAGACGACAGCCCATATGGTGGAATGTGAAGGGCACCATTATTTGTGAGGGGACAAAAACCTGCTGAAAGATAACTCACAGAATATCAGGGCAAGAGGGAACCTTAAATTTAATCTGGCCAAGCTTACCATCTGATAGTTTAATTCCTTCTGGAATTCCCTGTCAGTAGTTGTTTACTATTTTCTTAAAAATCACCCATAAATTTGCAGGGACTGAAATTGAAATACAGCAGGTTTAAGATTAATGAGAGGCATAGAAGTTGAGACAATAAATTCTATGGTAAAAGGAGAAAAAAAAAAAGGTAATTTAAGGTGGAAAGACCAAGGAGTTGACTAGTTTCTGAGGGAGGCCTTATTCTCAGAAACTTCTGGGTGTTAGTTCAATTTGATACAAATTCGATCTCTTTGTTACTTCATTCTACACACATTACCAAATACCTAGTATTTGCTAGGATTTGGGGATACAGAAGCAATCAATGCATGGTTTCTTTTCCCCTCTAAGGAGCTTAGACTCTGGCTGAGACACACGCTGCATAAAAATCACCTTGCAGTGGGAGTGGTAAGTGCTAAAGCGAAGTACTCTTAGCGGAGTAGAATTCAGGAGCTCTCTGTGGGGATGATTATACAGCAGATGTGATTATAGGAGCTGGAATGTCTGAGAAGGACTTTGCTAGTGGACAAAGCAGATGGATGAGGTAAGTGAAGAGCCTGATGGAATCCCAAACAGTGTGTTCAGAGACAAAAGTCCATGACATGCTTAGCAAGCAGTCAGACGTCGGATGCGGCTGCAGCTTCAGGCGCCCGGAGAAAAGACGGATGCCGCGAAGGTAGCAGAAGCTCCACTCGGGGGGGCTCAGTACACTAAGGAAATTCAACCTGACTGAGCGAGAAATCTGCTTCCTCCTGCGGGGATCTGGGGATTCCAAGGCTAAATAAGCAGCAAAAAACAGGTGTTCGGACCAAAGCAGTCACAGCAGACAGGGTCTTATGCTAGTTATCTACAACAGCGATCGGTAGATAACTGAAAAAGTAGTAAAAGAAAAACACACGTAATACCTTAAATATTTCACTTTATGTCACATAAGACACAATCATTATCTACTACTTTTGATACAGGACAGGGTCTTTTCTTAATAAAGCATGGGTTTGATTCTAATCCCCCATCTTCCTTCTTTCACTATTCATGCATATAAACCATAATATGTGATTCCTCAGTGTCTCTCAGACAAGAATTTATAAATGACATCAGAAAGTCTACATTATAACAACTTTACTCCAACTGTTTATATTTGGTTTGCTCGCACCTAATTTGACAGCAGACACAGTATTTTTAGCAGTTTACCTTTATCAAGCCTTTCCCAGAGCATTCTAATTAGTTATCATGGAAACACCTCTTTTCACACTCAGGCTACATTAATTCACAGATTATCAAGCAAATTATGTACTTATAATAATCACTGACACAACTGGTTTGGGAATACACTGTGGTAAGCATATGAGCCAGCTGATAGTGGGACAGTACAAACATGCCAGGCGAGCCAGCAGGCCAGCAGACTGGTAGCCCTCCATGCTCCGCAGGCCCTAGGCAGAGGATGGCATGCTGTGAACAGAATGGTGAGCACTTGTTATCCTGGTGAGTCGGTTAAGTGCACAAGGAAGAATACAGAATTTGCCTTGAAAACCATTTTCTTACCGACCCTCCATACACATTTACATATCGCAAAGAGTGGACCAGCCTTTTCAATCATAAAGTCACATTAGGAGAAACAGTAATTCCAAAGATGCTATGTGCTAGGGATTTTTCAGACATCCTGGAAGTGCCTCATTAGACCCCTAACCATACAAAACATGACATTAGGATTTAGTTCAGAGGACTTGTCCAAGGGAGGGCAAGGGAAAGAGACTCAGTTAAAATTTTTTAGAAAACATTTCTGTAGTATGCACGGCAAGTAATCAGATTTCTAGGGAGGCAGAGACCTCCAAGCAAGAGTTACCATTGCAGTACGTAAAGACTTTGCCTCACTCCTGTGCCAAACTAACTTTGAAGTCAGGTTGATACCCCAGAGGACTGCAGACTGGTAAAGAAGGCTTAAGTACTGAAACCTTAGACTTGATAAAAGCCACAGAGTTCACAGGTGTTCCAAGTCCAAACCCAGCCACCGTGGAAACGCCTCACAGCCTTAAAATGAACACCAGTGGAAGGTTTTTGTGGAAGACATGACTTCATTTCCCCACTAACATTCTCACTAAGTGGCAATAAAGAATCCTAACCATGGAGAAGCTTGTGACTTGTACATTAACACACGTCCCTCTCGAAAGAGTTACGAAATAAGAAGAACCCATATTTCAGATTCTTTAGAATCCATAATATGGTAACTCTTCGAGTTTTGCTCATTTTGGGGTTACTATTTGAAAGTGTTTCAGTTGAGTTACAAAACAGACTAATATTCTTAAGCTCTCCTATGCGAGGACATAGTTTATTCAAAACTAACCTGGAGAGACTTCCCTGGTGGCCCAGTGGTTAAGAATCTGCCTCCCAATACAGGGAACACGGATTTCATCCCTGGGCAGCGAACTAGGATCCCACATGCTTCAGGGCAACTAAGCCTGCATGTCTCAACCATGGATCTCAAGAGCCACAACCAGGGAGAAGCCCACATGAGCCACAACAGAAGATCCCACATGCCTCGCAACTAAGACCAACACAGCTAATCAATATATGAATACTTTAAAAAATTAAAACTAACTTTGACAATTTTTCAGTTCAGTCACTCAGTCATGTCCGACTCTTTGTGACCCCATGGACTGCAACACACTCCTGGAGTTTACTCAAACTCATGTCCACTGAGTGGGTGATGCCATCCAACCATCTCATCCTCTGTCATCCCCTTCTCCTCCTGCTCCCAATATTTCCCAGCATCAAAGTCTTTTCCAATGAGTCAGCTCTTCCCATCAGGTGGCCAAAGCATTGGAGTTTCAGCTTCAACATCAGTTCTTCCAAAGAACACCCAGGACTGATCTCTTTTAGGATGGACTGGTTGGATCTCCTTGCAGTCTAAGGGACTCTCCAGGGTCTTCTCCAACACCACAGTTCAAAAGCATCAATTCTTTGGTGCTCAGCTTTCTTTATAGTCCCACTCTCTCATCCATACATGACAACTGGAAAAACCATAGCCTTGACTATGGACCTTTGTTGACAAAGTAATGTCTCTGCTTTTTAATATGCTATCTAGGCTGGTCTTAACTTTAAAGAGTAATATAAGAGATAGCAAATTATATAGACACATATATTTAAATATATAATGTATAAGAACAGTATTTTCATAAACCTACTTGAATGCAAGAAAATTTAGGACACTAGTTTGTTGTGTATAAAATATGATTATATCAAAAATAGCTTTATAAATCAACTGAAGTAACCAGATAAATTACCAATAATTCTTCACAAAGTTAAGTGTAGCTGAATTACAAGGGGGAAAATTAAATTTGTCTCTCTATTCACTATATTTATTTTAGTGTTGGTTACAAACTACTATATAAGGAGAACTCACAAATGACAGTACATACATACTTTAATCTTAGGTAAACAAGATGTGGCATTTGTAACAAAAGTCCAGTGTCTGGTGCACAAACAGAGTTCCTGTTTTTCCATGAATATGCTTCCCTGCATATGATGTTATTACATTTTTAACCTACTATAATACCTGTAACCAACAGTAATCTATTAAAGATATAAAAACAGGATAACTGTACATCTGGATAAACACACTTCACCTGAAGGATCCTACATTTTTTGCACTTTCATCAGGCTTAGGGTAAATAAATATATATCTAACATATTTTCCTTATAGCATACATGATTCTCTTATTGGAAACCTTCAAATAGGAATGCATATGATTTTGACTGAGTATATTAGTAAGTCATATGGTAATTATAGACTCACTAGTGTGAATTTTTCCATATTCTAGAATTAGATAAGGAACAACACATCTTGGAAAATGATTAAATTTCACATGCTGAGTCACAAGACAGTGATTTTGGTTTAAAAAAAAAAAAAGCTTGCCATGATTTTAAAAATACTAAAATACTGATAAAACAACTACTTAACTTTCATGAGGAAGAGTATTTTAATTTTTTTACAAAAAGTAACCAAATTCAAACTAAAGTTTTCAGATATGAGCTGAAGCTCAGTTTAATGCCCTAATGCACAGGCTAGCTGTGAGACCTTTTGAACAGACAGTGTTTTCATTAAGGCGATGCCTCAGCCTAGTTCAGTTCTGACACACTTTAAATATTCAATAGCACAGAACAATATGCTGGTTTTATGTCATCTAGAAGTTAATGAGCATCACCTTTACCCCTTCAAAGGCAGGAAAGCTTTCAAAGTAGACAGGAATGAGTTAATATTTCTGTTCTTCCCAGGTGCTTGGAAATTTTAGCAGAAGCTTTTGGGTATCTTTAGCCAGTCACAGAAATTTTAGGTGATGGAAAGGAATTCTAACCATGGGAACTACCTTAGCAAAGCGAGCAAGCTGGTTGCAGGAGCACAGGATTCCTGTCAGCGAATTAAGGAAAGGGTCTCAATAGGCTCAATACAGTGAAGCTGAACAAACAGGAGCTTAGAGTACAAACTATAAGTATGAAGAGACAGTGGCTGCTAGTTCTGAATCCCAGATTTTGGCAGTGGTGAAAGGGAGGTGAGACCTTTGCACATTTGTGGTTATAGGGAAGAGAAGTTCGGAGGAAGAAAGACTGAAGATGCTATAGGCTGGGACACAGCCTCCAGGCCACAGGCTGGTAGATGCCTCTAGTGAGGTCAGCAGCAGCAGCAGATCAGACATACAGTGCACAATAAAAGTACTGCACTTGAATCATCCCTAAACCTTTCTCCCAGCCCCCGGTCCGTGGAAAAATTGTCTTCCACAAGACTGGTCCTGGGTGCCAGAAAGGGTGGGGACTTCTGCTCTCGATCAAGAGTGAGAAGGGTCTTTGTGGAGCAAATGGATTGTCACTAGCTCTAAAAAAAAAAAAAAAAGAAGACAGGGCACATCTTCCTCAAACAGACAAGAAAGGGTGCAAGGAGGAAAGAAGAGCAGGAAGGAGGGTAGACGGGCAAAGCCGTGGCTAAAGTGGTGACCTCGATCCTTCTTGTGAAACTTGCGGGTAAGGTTATCTGATGGGATTGGATCTGGTGAAATGAGACAAAGGACTGAAGCAACAGAAACTGATGAAAAGTCTGGTTAGAAAAGCGATGCATGAATACAAAGTCTTGGTATTCACGGTGAGTTTAAAGGTAAACGAGAGGTCGCAGCAAGTCACAGCTCTTTGCCAGCCTGGGAGCATAAAACACAATAAATCGGCCAGGGCTTGATCCAGACACAGCAGATCTGGCTATAGGTTTTAACGTACAATGGAAGTAGGGTATTAGGACGGTATAAAGGTGATTGATGAAAATTCTCACCTGAGCCAGGACTGCAGTGCAGGCGGAATGAACAGTGACGGGGGGTGGGGGTGGGGTGGGAATGAGAAGCAGGGTCATCAGAGGTGCCTATAGGAAGAAGCCAGTCAACAAGTGCGGGAGAGGATCTAAAACACGGAGCGCATCCATCTTACCACACAGGCGCTGGCTGCCTTTTTTCCTAATAATCTCCCCAGAGTCACGTAAACTCTAAACAATGAATGAAATAATACAAGGACTTGTACTGAAACCTCAACAACTGCTTACCACCATTTGGAGTCTCACTTTTAGCTCGTAGAGCATTTGTTAGGAGACCTAACCTCACTAAAAAAGAGACGTGTCTGCTACCTTCCAAACAGTAGTGAGTAATTAATGGGCATCAAAACTCACAATACGCTGCAGGTGAGATTATTAACTCAATTCTCTCCTTGTCTAATCTGCCTTCTGGGCATAAATCAGGCAGCTGTGGCACTGCTTTAACTGTGGTAGAACTCTACAATGCTATTTAATAAGGTGAGCTTATATCAGTTCAGTAACATTCACTGGATGTCTACTACATGCTGACCATACTAGGAAATTCAAACATGCCTAATGCACAAAACTCCTTCGATGCATGTATCTCCTTATAGGTGCTTCAAGACCCGTTCAGGGAAAAGGAAAAGAAAAAGGAGGAAGGAGATCAGCAAAGTGCAGCGGTGACATTTTCTTTCACTTTTTTTCATATGGATATGAGAAAGGGAGCTATAAGCCAAAAAAAAAAAAAGAGAGAGAGAAACTCAGTTGTAAAAAAAAAGAGAGAGAAAGAATAAGGAACAAAATAGTCAACCCACAGTTACACTATTAATTAAACGGAGAACCATAAACAGCACAAAGAACAGTGCCAGCTTCAGTGATAAAGAGGTCGCTGGTGAACAGGGTAATAAGCTAACTACATTGGCTGAAGAGTTCATGACTGTTAGCATCCAACCTGAAGAGAGTGACTGTACTCCAAGTATAATTTATATTATGGTTACTGAATATGTAATCAGTTTTCATGGTGCTAGGGAGTCTGTGGATAAGAGATGTAACGAGCTGGAGGAAAATTATACTGCATTTTATACCCACATGATAAGTAAATAATTAATTAGTGGAATGTGCATATTCCCACAAGTCATTTCTGTATTAGGATGTTTTTGCTTGCAATGGAAAGAAAGTCAACTCAGTTCATGAAACCTAAGAAAAAAATGGAGGAGGCACTAATTTGCAATTTTCTGTGACTGAAAATTTCAGAGTAGATGTTAGCTTCAGGCATGGTTGGACCCAGAGTCTCAAATGATATGATCAGCAGTTTATCATTTTGCTCTCTCAGCTCAGTTTTGCTTTGAGGGGGCTATAATTTAAGCATGACCTCTCTATTTTGTCTGAGTACTGACACTTCTAGTCTTGCATTATCCCTGTGAAAAGCAATCCTACAAAAACAAATAAATAAAACAGTTTCTTCATTCTAGTTCACGGCAGAGTTCTTCTTGGAACTGAATTGCATGGCTCCAGCGTGGCTCCACCTTCTTCACGTACCAATCTCTAAACTGCAACAAGGAATAAAGAACCCACGTGAGCTGCTCCTGACTCACTAGGTTAGATTCAAATCAGCTAAACTGCACAAAGTAAAAGAAGGGAAGGTGGTCCCCAAAAGAAAAACTGAGTCACTGTTTTCAGAGTCACATTCTAAATTAGTATTTCACAGGGTAGGTTGAACGGGTGTAGCAGAATCTGGTGGATCAGAATTATATGATCATAAATAGGGAACACAGACAATAAGGGGAAGCATGGATTGAATGAAACTGAGGACCACAACTCTAAACATATTGTTGTCTATGGTGAGGATATAATCTATTTTATTTGTAAATCCAAACATGCAAGGTATGCTCTAAATCCAACATATATATGTTATTTTCAAATCTAACTTCACCAAAAATAATAGGAACCTTTTGATATACTATCAACATACTTTCCCCTAAAAATTCCTTTCTACAAGAAAAGCATTCCCTCTAATTATTCCCTATACTATCTATCCTTTATTAGAGCTGCACGTGATAACATCCCCAGTACAAATAAATCATCTGTCATAAAATAAGGAGCATGAGACAGTGGGATTTATGTACCCAACTGTGTTAAGTCTTGTTTCAAGACTTCAACAATCCCCAAACTTCAAATACCTGTTTTCCAACTCTGGATACTATATGGAACATCATTCAGTTCAGTTCAGTTCAGTCACTCAGTCGTGTCCGACTCTTTGCGACCCCATGAATCGCAGCACGCCAGGCCTCTGTGTCCATCACCAACTCCCAGGGTTCACTCAGACTCACATTCATCGAGTCTGTGATGCCATCCAGCCATCTCATCCTTGGTCGTCCCCTTCTCCTCCTGCCCCCAATCTCTCCCAGCATCAGAGTCTTTTCCAATGAGTCAACTCTTCACATGAGATGGCCAAAGTACTGGAGGTTCAGCTTTAGCATCATTCCTTCCCAAAAAATCCCAGGGCTGATCTCCTTCAAAATGGACTGGTTGGATCTCCTTGCAGTCCAAGGGACTCTCAAGAGTGTTCTCCAACACCACAGTTCAAAAGCATCAATTCTTCAGCACTCAGCTTTCTTCACAGTCCAATTCTCTCATCCATACATGACCATAGGAAAAACCATAGCCTTGACTAGACGGACCTTAGTTGGCAAAGTGATGTCTCTACTTTTGAACACGCTATCTAGGTTAGTCATAACTTTTCTTCCAAGGAGTAACCATCTTTTAATTTCATGGCTGCAATCACCATCTGCAGTGATTTTGGAGCCTCTCAAAATAAAGTCTGACATTGTTTCAACTGTTTTCCCATCTATTTCCCATGAAGTGATGGGACTGGATGCCATGATCTTCGTTTTCTGAATGTTGAGCTTTAAGCCAACTTTTTCACTTTCCACTTTCACTTTCATCAAAGGATTTTTAGTTCCTCTTCACCTTCTGCCATAAGGGTGGTGTCATCTGCATATCATTAAGTATGTCTAAATGTCTTTCAAGAGTAATATCTTAAGTATATTTACCATAAAATAAATTTTGGGCTTAAGACATTTGGAACCAAACTAAACTATATAGATTTTAATAAGTCTTTATTGCATTGTTTTACATAAAAGACTCTATAACACACGAGTCACACTATTTATGCATTAACTTACTTAAGATATAACTATATAATGTCATATGTTGTTTAGAAAATGTATTAAATCATGCCTTTATGACTTTGGCCTATTTATGAAGATAAATCACTACAATTCAACTTGAGAACATTAAAAAAAATAGTGTCTACCACAACATTGCATATAAAGTGAAAATGAGGAAAAGGTATAAAATATGAAAGAAATGTTGTATAAATTCATCCACAATATGTAAAAAAAATGAATATGTAATTACCTCAAAGGACTTTAAGTTTTCCATGTTCCATTCAGGAACACTAGGTCATTTTTAAAAATCATCATTTAAATCAAGGTCATTAAAAAGATGCATAGTAAAAAAATTCTAAAAAGATGTTTGAGAAAGTGTGAATACTTGGGAATTTTAACACTGTTCTTTTGTGTTCTAATTCAGCTACTATTTTGACACCTATTTGAACATTTGACTGGGGACTTTTTTCACTTCTGGATGAACTTCATCGATGAAACTATCAGAAATAGAACTAAATTAACTTTTAATAAGCTTGAACATTATAAATCCATGTATGTACTTAAGGTTTAGTTGGGGGATTCTTATTTCTCTTTATAGTCCTCTGTCAGTCACATTTCTTTCAAGCCCAGCTTTTTCTAATCATATACATATTGTTAAATTTTGGTTATTAATGTATTTGCAAGAAGCCACTTCCTATTGACTTAATTTTAGCTTTTGTTGGCTATCTTCCTCATTTTTTATGATCTGTTCGATTTAACACATTTGTCATCCTACTTAACAATCATGTACATCTTGATTCACATGCACCAAATATCATCTAGTAAATTATCAATTTTTTAACTGATAAAAATCAATTATTTCAAAGAAAATCAGCCCTACTTTTGAGGCTGAGACAGCACAACTTGTTCATGTGTTTCTTCTCATCCTAAGCAGACCCATCCACACATGCGACTGACATGTGATGGGGCACATGGACATTTTCTCTTTAATTATCCAAGACAGGACGCACTCACAGGAGGAAGAAAACAGTGTCAGTGTCTGTACCCAGTGGTAGGAGTAACTTTAAAGGTTCAAGTATTTTTCCTACATTTGAACTTTATTCTAACTCATGTATGCTTACAAGATTGTTTTTCCTTTTACAAACAAACTTTCCCTTGGACAATTCTGAAAGGCTTCACTAACAGTCTATGGGGCTGCTGAGAGGCAGACTGAGGCAGCTTAGCCCAGCACAGCACGGCCTTAAATAAACCTTCAATGCCAAACCCTAATGCGTTTGCCATCATGTCTACCCTGTCTCTGGCTCTGGTATGACTGAACCCTATAATGAGTGCACATCACCCATTCCTTCCCTAGCCTCTGGAATTTTGTTGCCGAGCCTTGGTTACTTGTCTCTCACACACACTTTGTTGTTCAGTGGCTAAGCCGTGCCCTGCTCTTTTATAAGCCAATGGACTGCAGCCCATCAGGCTCCTCTGTCCATGGGATTTCCCAGGCAAGAATACTGTTGTGGGTTTGCCATTTTCTTCTCCAGGGAATTTTCCCAGTTGAACTCACATCTCCTGCATTCGCAGGGAGGTTCTTTACCACTGACACTTAGACCTCTAATCAAGCTACAGTATTTTCTATCTTAAACAAAAATGCTGAACACAATTTAACATTTTCTTGGGGACCCAGTCATCAAATGAAAGCTATTCAGTAGAGCATAATAGATCTGTGAGAGAAAGTGAAAGTCACTCTGTCGTGTCTTATTCTTTGCGAACCCATGGACTGTATAGTCCATGGGATTCTCCAGGTCAGAATACTGGAGTGGGTAGCCTTTCCCTTCTCCAGGGGACCTTCCTAACCCAGGGATCAAACCCAGGTCTCCTGCATCGCTGCCGGACTCTCTACCAGCTGTAGGAGTGTGCATTCTCCCTCTGCCTCATTTGCCTGTGTGGCCTCATGCCAGTGACTTACTTCCCTGTGCCTCTGTTACATCATTTATAAAATGGAGTAAACAGCAATTATTTATTCCACAGATTTCAGAAAGATCAGATACAAAAGCTCAAAAAAAAGCATATCCTGGCTCATAGAAATCAAGGCCATTACAGTGACTACCATTCCCATTCTCACCACTGTTACCTTATCACCACCCCCCCTTCCCACTGTCTTCAGCAGCAGCAGCCTTATTCCGAGCTGTGCAGTGCCAACCTCCCAGATCACAGAGGTTTTTCTGCCTGAGGCCTCCTTCACCTGCAAGCCGTCCGTGTCCTTCCAGCTGACCTGCAGGGAGCTCTCTAACTGCTCTTCCTCTTCTAAAATGTCTTTGAAATAGTACAAGTGGGGTAATCAGAAAATAACTGATTGGATTGTTAATAATCCAGTAATAGAAACTTGAACAATGAAAGCTATCAGGGAATCTAAGAAGTCTTCCCATGAATACACTTTATGAGCTTTAGTACATGAGCATATATGTTGGCAACATGCAAGCCTTATTTTTTCAACTCTTGGTTTTAACTGGGATCCACATAGCAGAAGTGCAAAGATCCTTTGCCTCCTTGATAAGTGAGGGAATAACTGCTTTGGTCCCCACTAGGCTCCAAGTATCATATACCAAACCTTTTCTGTAGTTGTAACTGGATTCCACCCATGCACAAAACAGCATTACTAAGTAGAAAAACTTCTTTAAAAAGTGAAATCTAGCTCTTTCCACATCAGGATTGTCTTAAGCAGAACAGTTGCTCTAGTTAATTCATAATAATCCATTTGTGATCAAATGGTTTGATAACAAAGAAGTATTTTGTTCCCCTGAACCAAGGAGATGGAGAAGGAAATGGCAACCCACTCCAGTATTCTTGCCTGGAGAACCCCAGGGACAGAGGAGCCTGGTGGGGTAGCTGTCCATAGGGTCACAGAGTCAGACACAACTGAAGCAACTTAGCATGCATGCATGCCTTGGAGAAGGAAATGGCAACCCACTCCAGTGTCCTTGCCTGGAGAATCCCAGGGGCGGGGGAGCCTGGTGGGCTGCCGTCTATGGGGTCGCACAGAGTCAGACACGACTGAAGCGGGTTAGCAGCAGCAGCAGCAGAACCAAGGAGATAGAGGCTAAAGCCATGGAGAACCAAACTTAGAGAGTGATTGGTTTTCTGTGTAGATATACTGGCTCAGAATTCTAAAATGATGAAATAAGTTCTTGAAAAATATCAGTATCAGGAGTTTCCAGGTTATGTCAATATCAATTCCTGAAAGTTTTTTTTCCTTTTATGTCTTTGAACAAGCTCTAATCTTTCAAGTATCACTAATTCACATACACATCACATACAAAAACTAGCTTTTAATAAGAGCAGGCATGACAGAGAAGCATCTTGCAAACAAGATGGAAAATGCCTTGTTGTAACTATTCTCAAGTTTCCCTCCAAGGTAACCAAATTAACAATAACTTTATGCAGCACTTATGAAATTTTACATGTATTTGAGGATAACAAGAAGAATGATTTTTTATGAACAGTTTACTACTTTAAAGGTGTATGCATATTTCTTCTTTCTTTCCTTTTAAATACTCAGTGCAACTCTACTTAGTGTACGTCATAATTTACAGCATTGGCAGCTGTTCTAATGCCTGCAATGTCTTTTTGAAGCCACAAATTAAGGAAAAAAATATGTATTCAAATGGATGAAAAATTTTTCAGTGAAATATAGGGATTAAATTCTTGTTGACATCCATTAAATAAAATCTCATTTCAAAATAATATGTTATTACTGATTTCTGCATACTACGGGTGTTATGTTTAAGATCTAAACTATTTTTTTTCCTCTTGAGTTGCTGGTAATTATAATTTTCGCAACTTGTTTCTTTATGGCAGAAGAATTGTACTAGATTTCTTAGCTTTGTCTGAGCTATCTTGAAACCAACTCACCTTTCCTTTTAATGCTACTCCAAAAATAGACTAGATCAAAACATGTAAAATATATATATCGAGGGTAAAAATGTAAGGTCAGGTGAACATTAAACAACCAGAATTATATAGAGGGGCAGCTGCATTTGTAAATGTTCTGAGATTTTTCCCCTATTGTCCAGTGTGAGAATATTTATATTAATATTCTAGGAATAATAAATTGAAAAAAGGAAAAAAATGAGAGAAAATGCCTAAATTTATACCATAATATTTGGGGAACATGGAGGAATGATAACAAGCACGTGTGATAGGTAAAATAAACTAAATCCTTACCTTTACTCATGAAAAGTCAATCAATAATGTCTTAAAATGAAGCACAATATATAGACGTTCCTTAAAGATAATGGAGGCAGACACCAAAGAAATAAGTTTGAGTCATTTCAAACTGAATAAGATGAACTATGTGAGAATGTGAATTAATGATCAGTGTTGGCTGGACAGAGGAAAATCTAGTTAGATGATCTAAGTTTTTTCTTATAAAAACAAACAGAAGACGCTTTGCAATAGTTGAGCAATCCAAATCACTAATAACAAATAAGTGTTTTGCAGGCAGACTAAACATTTCCATTAGGTTCATAAAATCCAGAGTGAGAAGTTCTTTGCAAATGAAATAACAGCACTTCTTGCTTAGCTCAGCTATATGAAAGGCATTTTTTTGTCAAAGTGGTCATTCAAACCACTCCATAGTTTTGTGGCAGTTCACACCTCAGGTGCAGTTTCACAAAGGGTTAAGCTCTCATTTATCACTTAGACAGATACTGGACAGGTGAGCCAGTAGTCATGAATGGATCATAAATGTATAATCATATGAGTCATATGAAAAATAATGTAGCTATGGATCATGTGATATTCACCCTGGGCATTCAAGTAGGTACAAGACAAGTTAAGTACTGACTGAACACTCTTACCCTCATTTTCTGAATGTTTCACTGACTTCCTCAGAACATATTTTCTTCCAGGGCTCACAAAATATTTCTCATCTTCCGTAACTGCTAGTCCCCAATCTCACCCCTGGCCTTCTGATCCTATATAAGTGTTACCTTCCACTACCTCCAACACTTCACGATTATTTATAATCTAGAATCACATCTTTCATGAGGTTTTTACTGGTTATGATCTATAACCAGCCTGTTTTTACTTCTCCAAAACCCTTTAGCCTTTTTCACTTTTTCAGTCCTTTTCTAAAAGTCAAGCACCTGCTTTGAGCTCCACAGCCTCCTAGAGGTTAGAGTCTACAGATAATCGAGGCTTTAGAGCAAGGAAGTGCTAATTAATAGACTTTATTCTAGATGAAGTCCTTAGGAGGCTGGGGGAAAGAGGGGAAGGTAAGATAAAGAAAGTCTAAGTTGTAGCTGAGATAACAGAGAGGAAAGCTGGAATATTTACTGATGCTTTCTATATATTGGTTTCAGGAAAAGACTTTTCTATCCATGTAAAAATGGCTATATTTTCATCCCATTTTTGACTTTCATTAAGAATGTTAAGTGTGGGACCTACATATGCCTTGGTAATCATGTGATTTCTATTTGTGAGGAAAGTTTTGACCTTGCAAGAAGTAGAACTTTATAACCTGAATTTATTTTGTCCTCTAGCAGGAAAAAGAACACATTACCACAACAGACCTCTTGAGTATCATTTTCAAACTAATGCATTCAATTTCCAACAAAGAGCAAAGGATAACAATTAAACATAACATGTAACAGAACTCTTATCCACCTGCCAACAATTAAACCCAGTAATTAAAAATTGTAGGAGAATACACATAAGCGTATCCTCAGCATATCCTCTGACCACGGTCAAAGAGGGGAAAAATCTTTCCCAATACAGTCCCTTTCCTATTTCCCAGGCAGCTTTTCTCGATATTAAACAGACATGAGACTCTGTCAACTGTTTCACTTTTTAAAAATAAAAAGAGGGAAATCCCATCTTTTCCCTCTGGGAGGACTATTATATACAGATGAATGTATTTTGTTATTTAGTTTAATAAATGCAGTGTTCAGAACAGATGCTAAGCTTGAAACTGTCCAGAGAAGGGAACAGCTCACGTGGCAATGATGCAGCCTTCTCGCCTGCCGTGCTTTCTTCCTTGTCTTTGGAAGAGCTGCTTTCACAGGTGAAAAAGTATCACAGTATTTATAGCCACTCAAGTCCTCACCACTGGCCTGAAGCTGCCAAGCAGGGTGCTAATTAGTACCAGGAGTGGAGGTGGCGATGCTGGTTTTATGACACAGTCATCTGGTCAGTAAATTGGACAAAGAGAAACAGCACATTTCCAGGAGCGCTGCAAATGCAGCCATGCAATGGCTAAGGGGTGACTGTGAGGATCTGTTTAAAAAAAAGAAAAGACGGATTTTTCTCAAAACCAGCCTATTTGGCCTTTCCATGGTTACGCTTTTCTGTGAATTTTCTAATGCACTCTACTTAAATCACCATAATCTGAAAGGATTTCTTTAGAGCACATCTGTGAATAATGGTATGCATGGGATACTTGAATATTTGTCCTCTGAGTATTATAGTTTATAAAACAATAAATCTCACTGTAAACAAGAAACTGTTTTTACAAACTAGAGAGCAGTAAAACTGTAAAATCAAATCAAATAATAATTATTTTAGCATCATTAATAAAATTCATTATACATTATTGTATAGATTTTAAACAGTTTTGTTTAGTTTAAAACAAATCTGAAGTTCATAAATGCGGCCAGTGCATCTACACTGTCTTCACTGATTTGGGGTCTATAGTAGCTGTGATGAAAGGAAATTATGTTAAATATAATGGAGGAAACCAACTCATTACTAGGAAAGTTTCATTCACACTTCAAAGCCTGTTGTTGTGGTTAAGAACAAGAGCTTTCGGCTCCAATAGGTTCGAGGCTAATTTCACACACTCACTGTGCCATTCGGGCTTTCCTGGTGGCTCAGTGGTCAAGAATCTGCCTGCAATGCAGGGGACTGGGTTCAGTCCCTGGGTCAGGAAGGTCCCCTAGAGAAGGGAATGGCAACCCAGGCTAGTATTCTTTCCTGAGAAGCCCATGGACAGAGGAGCCCGCTGGGCCACTGTCCATGGGATGACAAAGAATCGGACACAGCTGAGCGACGTGGTTTTCAATCAGTTACTAAGGTAACTGCTCTAAGCCTCACTTTCCCCATTCATAATATCTACTTTTGGGGGTTTGTGAAAGTAAATGAGAAAATATATAAAGCAATCAGTAGAGCTCCTGATGCACTATAACTTTTATTAAATAATAGATATTATTAAAACTGTGAATGGCTGTAATGAAGTCACAGTGCTTTCTCCATTGCTTCATCTTTTGAACATAAGGTTTTAAGTTTATCCCTGGTTATTTTAAGATTAAATGATATTAAACATAGTAAACATTAACGATATTAAACATGACAATATATGCAAATCATTTAAAAATTGTAAAAAACTACATATATTCTACCATTAAGGAATATAAAGCGTCTCATTTTCTATTGAAAAACTAGTTTTTAAAGACAAGTGTTCCAAAAGTAATTTCTATTGTCACTTTCCTTCACCTTGCACACATTTAATTCTCCCAAACCATCTTTCACAAAAGGCAAAATGTTTTTCCAGAGTAACATAAATGCATTCTGGCACCAGAAAAGGTAAGGGCAAAATGACTCATTGTATTTTAAGGAGTGGGATGGTGATGATTTTAAGGAATTTGTGCAGTTCATAAATATACAACAATTAACATATCAAACTCAATACTTAAAACTACATCTCTGAGAGGTGTTGTCATGTGAAACAGCAAAGTGAACAGAGCGAGGGACTCAGTTCTCAGTGGGCATGTTTCTTCATGCTCCCAAAAGTACTAGATAGCCATAGCAGGTATGACAAGAAAAAAACAACATACTATAGTAAAGCATGTCATGCAAATCTATCAGGCCAGAAGAACTAGAAACTAAGAGCCTCTTAATGAGAGTGAAAGAGGAGTGAAAAAGCTGGCTTAAAACTCAACATCCAAAATATGAAGAGCATGGCATCCAGTCCCATCACTTCATGGCAGATAGATGAAGAAAATGTGGAAACAGTGATAGGTTTTATTTTCTTGGGCTCCAAAATCACTGCAGACGGGGATTGCAGCCATGAAATTAAAAGATGCTTGCTAACTGAAAGGAATACCATTACAAACCTAGACTGCTTATTAAAAAGATATCACTTTGCTGACAAAGGTCCATTTAGTCAAAGCTATGGCTTTTCCAGTGGTCACATATGGATGTGAGAGTTGGACCATAAAGAAAGCTGAGCGCTGAAGAACAGATGCTTTCGATCTGTGGCACTGGAAAAGACTCTTGAGAGACGCTTGGACTGCAGGGAGATCAAATAGGTCAATCACAATATTCAGGAAATCAACCCTGAATATTCATTGGAAGGACTGACGCTGAAGCTGAAACTCCAATACTTTGGCCACCTGCTGCGAAGAGCCAACTCACTGGAAAAGACTGAAGGCGGGGAGGAGAGGAGGCCAGCAGAGGATGGGATCATTAGACAGCATCAGCACCAACTCAATAAGCATGAGTTTCAGCAAATTCCGGAGACCGTGAGGAAAAGGGAAGCTTACCATGCTGTAGTCCATGGGGTCGCAAAGAGTCAGACACAACTGCGTGACTAGACAGCAACAGAGAAGCAGCAGAATAGCCGTAAAAGCTGAGCGGATTTGGAAGATTTCATCACCCAATAGATATTAACGTCCAAATATGTGCCAGACACTGTGCTTCGCTGGAGGTACAGACAAAATAGCAAGCTAAATAAACGGAACTAGATTCAGAGTTGTAAGCAAAGCATGGTAACTATCCTCAAGAATTACAACTGAAAGTAAAACAACTGTAACAAAGAATTCATTCTGAGACTTTAAACCTTGAGATTACCAAATAACACATGCAAGATTATAAAATCCAGTAGATTCTAAACAGAATGTTTAAATTATCACAAAAATGCAATCATTAAAAATCAAACATGACGACAAAAAAATTGGAATGTTAATCAGTTTGTCACAATTAGAAGTGAAATACAGCTTAGAATTGATTTACTAGATTTCCTGGAAGAGCTGAGCTTTTCCAAGGAATTACTCTAACCCAAGCTATGGGAATAGAGAGGTTCCTTATTTCTCTCAATTTGGCTTTGAATCTCTGCAAAAATTCCCACCCATGTCAGAGTTTGTTGCTGGATACTACATTAATTCCTAGTTTTTGCTTTCGGTAAAAGAAAATTGCAGTGACTGCTGGTATTTTTTCCCAATAAAACTTCAGCATAGGTGATTACTGTTAAACTTAAAAGTATAAAAATGAACCATGGAGATTTTTTAATTTATATATCCCTGTTCCCTACCTTTAGGTTTTCTATCAATAACTTACTAAGTCTAGGATGGAGTCTTGGCATCTAGATTTTTTGATGTCCAGTAGGTGATTCTGACTCACATTCAGAATTAAGAATCTCTATATGACAGCCCAAGGAAAAAAGTTTTCAAAAGTCTTCTTCCCTCCCACGACTTACCCTGGAAATACAGCTGGTATGGAAAAAGTGGCACAGCCCATCATGGACAGTAATACCCATTTACATACTAAAGAGGTGTGTAGTTTTATGCACTGAACTAGGCTGGTAGAGGTAAACTGAAGCCAAATTACCTGACAGAATCTTCTGTAGACTGTCACATCCATCACACCCTGCCTTCAAAGACAGCTGGTTGATTTATTACATCCCATACAACAGAATATTCCAATGCTATCATCAGACAGTGATGTTCGTCATAAGAAAGACTAGCCCACACATGTGAATTCAGATAATTAAATTATTTTCTTCTCCTGAGAGTCAATTCAAGAATCATCATTTTAAAAAGTCTGAGAACTAACCACTTTGAAAAATTCCTGAATTTATAAAAGAGACTCAGTTCCATGTGTTGGTACATTCCACTTCTCAGCATAGAAACTCGCATATTGCTCTGCTAATCATGTACAATGAAAACAACTACAGAACGGCATCATGAGGGAAAATATATGATTTTCTGAGCATATTACTCGGCACAGAGAACAGTTGCCGCCAGTGACTGATAACACAGTCATCTGAGACCCACTTAATGGAGAAGAGGCTGAGAAGAGAGAACAAGAGGCAAACCCTCAATAAAGCTGGGTGGCCTGGGAAGTCCGACCTGTGACTCTGCCGCAGTTGAAAGTGTTTTGCTGTCATTAACCAAGTGACCTTAAAGGGGCATGGTGGAGTCAGTTAAATCATTTGGCCTGACTATGAGAATCTGGATAAATTATCTGAAAGTCAGGTGTCTGATAACCGATTGATCTAAAGCTTCATTCGTAAAAGGGGGCACTTTTTAATTACTGTAACACCCATAATAAAAAGGTTGGTGGTATCATATTATCTGTCATTTCAATATTTTTTAAAAGGCAGCATCAGTGTATCTTTTGGCAGACATTATGCCAGTTGTGTTACAAGACGACCAGTTGTGTTATGAGATGATTAGAAAAACAACAATGGGGTGGCGAGGGGATAAATTAAGAGTCTGGGATTAACAGATATATACTACTATACGTAAAATAGATAAAAACAACAAGGACCTACTGTATCACACAAAAAACTATATTCAATATCTTGTAATAACCAATAATGTAAAAGAATCTGAAAAGCAATACACACTCATACATATAACTGAATCCCTCTGTTGTACACCTGAAACTAACACAACATTGTAAATCAACTAGGCTTCAATTTTTAAAAATACAATAAACTACATTGATCAATTATATATCAAGTTCAGTTCAGTCACTCCGTCCTGTCTCTTTGTCACCCCATGAACCACAGCACGCCAGGCCTCCCTGTACATCACCAAATCCCAGAGCTCACCCAAACTCTTGTCCATTGAGTTGGTGATGCCATCCAACCACATCACCCTCTGTCGTCCCCTTCTCCTCCCACCTTCAATCTTTCCCAGCATCTGAGTCTTTTCCAGTGAGTTAGCTCTTCGCATCAGGTGGCCAAAGTATTGGAGTTTCACCTTCAACATCAGTCCTTCCAATGAATATTCAGGACTGGTTTCCTTTAGGACGGACTGGTTGGATCTCCTTGCAGTCCAAGAGACTCTCAAGAGTCTTCTCCAACACCACAGTTCAAAAGCATCAATTTTTTTGGCACTCAGCTTTCTTTATAAGCAATACAATGAATAATTTACATGAAATTATGTCACATAATCATCACAGTCATATTACATGGGCTCTATCTAGTATTAGCTCCATTTTACAGAGGAAGAAATTGAGACTTAAGACTATCAATATGTCCAAGATCACAAAACTAATAACTGGTGAGGCTGGGATTTAAATACAAGGAATGTGTCACTGAGACTAGCTTCAATAATATGAGGGGAAAATTGAAAACATATCATGAAGAGACACAAACAAAAGCACAATTCATAGAAATGTGTCATTTTTATAAATTAAAAATTATCTTCCCAAGTACAGTGAGGTAAACATCAAATCTATGATTATTTTATACACATAGTTCTGGCACAAGGTGTAGGCAGATTCATTTCTGCCTTGGATGTGTTTCTTTATGAGGAGACTATTTTATCACATGTAAGGGTAAAGAGCAATTTAAAAGTCAAACTGGACTAAATTATAACATTCATGAATGCGATACCCTTGTGATGATTTTAAAACATGCTCCACATCAACATGCCTCCTTTTAAAAGGTGAAGATTTATATTCAGTATTTTGTAATAATCTAAAATAGAAAATAATCTGAAAATATAATATATATCTCCAAATCACTTTGCTGGACATCTGCAACTGACACAATATTGTAAATCAATCATACTTCAGTTAAAAATAAAAAGAATAAGTAGAGACTAATTGCTTTGCTCTAGAATATGAGCTGGCCTTAGTGACTGCCTTCTAACAAGAGAAATGAAACTAACATATTAACAGATAAACATGGCAGAAGTAACAGCGTATGACTTTCAAGCCTAGGGCATATAAGGTCTCTCTCTCTCTTTCTCCTGCTCTCTCTCCCTTTCCAATCACTCTCTCTGGAAGCCGACTAACATGCAAGGAGGAAACAACTCAGGCAGCTCTGGGGAAAGGTCCAGAAGGCAAAGGACTGAGGTCCCCTGCCAGGAGCCTGAACAACCTGGCCAGCCACGTGAGTAACCCACCCAGGATGCAAATTCACCAGTCCCAGTCGAACCGTCAGGTGATTGCAGACCAAGCCTACTCCACAACTGCAATTCGCCGAAAAACCTTGAGTCAGAATCCCTAGCTAAGATGCTTCCAAATCTCTGACCAACAGAAACTCTGTAGGATGTTTTCCTGAGTTTAGCTGCTAAGCTTGTTATGAAATAATGTATGACTAGAAAAATAATATCATCTACACAATTAGTTTAGTATCGTTATCACAGGAGGAAGGTGCTGTCTCTCTTTGTGTATCTCAGTATTCCTCATTGTGGTTCGTTTATAGATAAGTTCCATTACCTATAAAATGAAGAATATATACATATCTCCTAGAGCTGTTGTGATTATTCAGTGGACAGTTCACAAATACTTGTTAGAGGAGTTCCCAACAGAGGAAGCCTTAAATAAAACTTAGCCATTATTACTACTCTCTTGTCCTTGGAGTCTGAATGGGACGTCACCACGGAAGAAAAGAAAGTTGAACTCTCTACCTACCAGTCTTGGTTCTGCTTCTTGACTTCACCCCCTTCTTTCATCTGCACAGCTCTTATTTCTCATCTTACATGAGAGGTGGTAAAAGAATACTAATTGTGATATTTCTTCTCCTTTATGTTACTTCTTAAAACTTTTCCCATTTCAGTAGCTAAACATTTGGAATACATGCAAAGTTTGGGAGAGCAGAAGTACATAAAATAAGCTTTGAAGTGTCAAAAATCTAAGGTTCAGGCAGCTTCAAGGATATAAAGAATATAAAAGATGAAAGTAAAGCTTTCTATTTCCATGAAGAGGAGAAGCAAAGATAGCTGAGACATTGATGTGTCCCTAAGAGAGTTACCTGTACATGTACGCTAACCACGTCCTTTAATTTGGACCAGATAGACAGAAGGGGATAAACCAATTCCAAAGAACTGTGAGGAAGTCTAGATTATAGAGAACTACCTCGCCTCCCAGAAGAGCTCAGAGAGGTGGAAAGACCTCAGAATTTCCCTGCTTATGAAACATGGCACAAGAGCAGAGGATGTCTGAAACCATCAGCTTTGACCTCAGATCATCTTCTGGTTTCCACTGTCGACCAGAATGATTCAGGAAGGGAAAAAATGGAGATTCAGATCAGGACTCAGCCTACCCCAAAGAGACCTCTTAGCCAAAAGCAAGACGGCACAGATCAATGACCCAATGTGATGAGGTACAGATCGGCAGATATTGAGCACCAAAAGGCTCCAATCTTAACACATCGCCTGGACTCTTCAAAGTCCCCTAGCACTCAGACTCAGGCCAGGGAGAGATGAAAACTTCATTAGCTTAGATTTTCTATTATCCAGTAAAAAAGGGAGGCTTGGAGTAGGTTAAAATAAGTAATAAAATGCAGTTACATTTCCAGCACACCTGATTTTGTAAACTGAGACTGCAGCATAAAATGATTTCGAACCTCCATTTAAACACTTCCAACCTCTTACACGTCTCAGAATATGTGAGGTTGGCCACTCTTTAGTTAGTCTTTAACTACTCAAAGTCCAAATTTTCTCAAATTCCCTGAAATTACACCATATTCTGTCTCCTCTCCCCTTAAACCTTCTTCTCAACAAGACTTTTTAATACACGGATTTAAATAGCCTTTTTGCTACTACTGTTGTAACGTTATACTCATGTTTCTTTTTCATGAGAAGTCTGATGTGTCATCGGCAGGGACCAGGAACACCATCTGTAGGGAAGCAGGGGATTACTGCAGAAAACAGAGCCTAGGTTTATATTTTCATTTGCCCTCAAGGGACCTAGCACAGTGCCAGTCTCTGCCACTTACTGTGTAATTTAAGACAAATCAGTAACCGCTCTGAGCTTCAGTTATCTCCTCTGTAAAATGAGGGCAATGAACCGGCCCTTGTGGCAGTCCACGGAGATAATGGATGTATGTAAAATTACTACGTGCTGTCCAACTTAGCTATTTAACAAATGAAAACTATTTTTGAACTGACACAAAGGTCTAGATTGTCAAATCACTCTTGAACAAATTAGAGATCTCATCCAGAATCAGGAGGCAAAGGCGAAGCAGGGGAAACTGTGGGATACCACAGGCAGCCTACCAGCCCGTTCTTTCCAAATCCCAGGAACTTTCTGACTCAGGGTAAATTGAGAACTCAGAGAGGATGCCCTGTAAATCCACAGACTCTGCATTTGTGTGCCTTCAGTAACCTGAAAACAAGGACATCAAGTTTCCTAGCATTGAATAGATAAAGACTCTCCTGCTAGTAATGTCAGCAGGAGGGTTCTCAGCATGTCTATGATAATACTGAAGTTGGTCCCCGGCTTCTTCTCACTGCGAGAGAATCAGCCAGTCCGGTACTCTGGTAGTTATTTATCAGAAGAGAAATGGGTTGCAGCCCACTTGTTTTAATTCTTCCATTTTGTACTATCTTGTTCAATCATTACTGAATCAATATTGAATAAATGTTCAAACTTAATGCAATCATAAAGTAATCTGTGACTAGAGTCTCTGACTATTTACTGCAAGTGAACACTTCTTTATACCTGGAGTCCTTCTCTCTTTTTGTTTTATGCAAATTATTACACACATTTGGGATTGTTTTCTCTGTAAATCAGTTCAGTTCAGTTCAGTCGCTCAGTCCTGTCTGACTCTTTGCAACCCCATGAAGTGCAGCATGCCAGGCTGCCCTGTCCATCACCAACTCTCGGAGTCCACCCAGATCCATGTCCATCGAGTCGGTGATGCCATCCAGCCATCTCATCCTCTGCCATCCCCTTCTCCTCCTGCCCTCAATCTTTCCCAGCATCAGGGTCTTTCCAAATGAGTCAACTCTTCACATCAACACTCAGGACTGACTTCCTTTAGGATGGACTGGTTGGATCTCCGTGCAGTCCAAGGGACTCTCAAGAGTCTTTTCCAACACCACAGTTCAAAAGCATCAATTCTTCAGCACTCAGCTTTCTTTATAGTCCAACTCTCACATCCATACACGACCACTGGAAAAACCATAGCTTGACTAGACAGATCTTCATTGGCAAAGTAATGTCTCTGCTTTTGAATATGCTATCTAGGTTGGTCATAACTTTTCTTCCAAGGAGCAAGCGTCTTTTAATTTCATGGCTGCAGTCACCATCCGCAGTGATTTTGGAGCCCAGAAAAATAAAGCCAGCCACTGTTTCCACTATTTCCCCATTTGTTTGCCATGAAGTGATGGGACCGGATGCCATGATCTTAGTTTTCTGAATGTTGAGCTTTAAGCCAACTTTTTCACTCTCCTCTTTCACTTTCATCAAGAGGCTCTTTAGTTTCTCTTCACTTTCTGCCATAAAGGTGGTGTAAATACGTTTTCTCTGTAAATATGTTTAGGAAAATACAGCAGTCATGGGCGCACGTGCATGTGCACACACACACAACACACACACAACACACAATGATTCTCCATCTGAGCAGCTAATGTATACTAATCAATACCCATTCCTTTACTGTGTCATATCTAAATCTGAGTTTGCAGAATAAATACAGAAAACTACTAATTTATGCTAATATACAGTTACTACTTACAGTGAAAAAATCCAACTGCAATGTGGGGGAAAACCATGTAAAGAAACTCACGGGAGACACAGACTTTGAAATTTTGTTTTATGCCAATAAAGCATAAAAATATCTGATTTTAAACAAAATTTTCCCTAGAGACACGTGTTCACTTTATTCAGCTCAAGTCTGTTCCCCTCAGAGTGGCTCTGATGGTCCTTTAGTGCTCACATCATGACGCCAGAGAGGAGCCTATGCCTGAAAATGAGCACATTTCCACCCAAGGACATTTAAAGTACCTTTAAAAAAATACTTTTAAAGTACTTTCTAAAAAGTTTCAACAAATTTTCATTAAAGGTTTATTTGCCCGTGGAAAAGTCTTTTCTTTTATAAAGTGTGCTAATTTCTCTTCCCTAAATGAAGTCACCCAATTATGTAGTTAAGCATTTGCCCTCCACCCAAGAAAAAATCATAGGTACATAAAATTATTATAAATCATTTTAGCTTCTCTTCTATCCTCAAGCATCAAAACCGCAAATGGGGGATAGTCACTAATTCACAGATGTTGTCGGCAACGTATTGTCAGACACTGTGGCATGGGAAATGGTTATACCCAGAGTCTGCGAATCCAAGCACTCTCCAAACATATTCCAACACAAAAATACAAGTACCAAAAGAACTCTTCCACACATGGAATGTTTTCTAAATAATTCTGATTTTCATTCATGGTCATGAATTTCATCCAGGATTGAAATGAAAGCAATAGGGGTCAATCAATTTATTGTTATTATGAAGGCATCTCCTAACAAAAGTAAGAATTAACTCAAAGGAAAATTTAATGCCTCTCTGTATTCCTCCCATTTATCTCGCTCTGCTTCTACTTTAAATTATCTCTAAGAAGCCGAGGACACACTTCTGGATCATCTTTTTCATTGCTGTTTTTAAATGATCTGTTTCTCCGTGATGAGAGCTAGCTAGCTGGAACACTTTCTCCACATCTGTGCAAAACTTCTGTGTTCCGGCACGTGTGGGCTTCTCCTGTCTTTAGCAAGGTGTGTCTTTTCCCTAACTTTTTAGGTTCTGACACCAGTTAGAGAGATGGAGAGATGATATCCGAACACTTAAAGGGAAATGATTCCCAAGCATTCTTTATCCGTCTTAATTCTATGTCATCTGCTAAACGAATTAAAAGCAATATACACGAAAGCTTTGCTGTTTATGCAGATTGTCTTTGACGATAAAACCCTAACATAAATTACAATTTTCAAGACATTTGTTTAAAACTCCATGCTAGTGCGGTTTGAGGGCACAGAAGTACAAGGAATGGAATCGAGCTGCAGTATGAGAATAAAGAATGGGAAAACAAGAATTTTTGTTGAAAAATCTAGAGGATAAATAGAAGTACATAAAGCATAGGAAAAATACTTTTCCAGGGTATTTAAACAAACTTAAAATATTGTATGTATCATCTTTGTAGAAAACTTTGAAAAACAACTAACTATTGACAAGATATCTTATTTGGTCCAACAGTGTTTATTAGACTTTCTTATTCTCCCTAGTATAATAGTAGTACCTCATAGTAATCATATTAGCAGGAAAAAATACAGCTTCAATAGAGATGGGCCAACTTTTAATTTTTAGTAACGTTTTTTTTTTTTTTCATATACTGCTTCATTTCAGGTCAGAAGAATGTCTTCCTAAATCTAGATTTCTGGGCCATTTTAGTCACTAAAAGTTTATGAAATAAATGAACGCATTAAATGTAGAGTTCTCATATAATGGGTGACAAATCAGAGATAAGGCGCTATTTTTATTACTTACTTGTGCATTTTTTTCTGCTTTTGATGCTCAACTGTTAACCTTCATGAAATGCACCTATTATGGTAATGTACTGAAAACATTTCCCAAAAGTTGAGTTTTGACAAGAGATTTGGAAGAGAACAGGTGGCCTTCTTGCCAGATTGCAGGTGCAAGGAAGAAGGGACAAAGTTAAGTTAGAGTCAAGGGAACCAGGGGGCAGGTGTGAGAGAGAGAGAGAAAAGCAGCAGAAAGTTCACTGGAAGGAAACTGACAGATAGAGAATGAAGAAAGGAAGCAAGCGATCAGAGCACGCAGTCAGTAAAAGGAGTGCCTGCTGGGAGACATCTGCAAAAATCATCTGTAGACATGTCTCCATGACCGCCGGGAAGGGATCCCTGCCACAGAGACCCAGAAACAGGCTTAACTACCTGTGGTATCTGGTTACCGCGTTCACAACGCTCAGGGCACCGGGCTCTGATTACGCTGTGACAACCCCAGTTCCGCCCTCCCAGTGGAAAACAGATGTCAGAGCACTTAGGACTGATTGAAACAGAAGGAAATTCTTTGATTCAACTGTTTCCCCACCACAAACCAGCATTATTTCACCCTCATTTGTCTGAGAAAAAGAGGGGGGAAAAAACAAAAACAAAAAAACATTCCTTCCAAAGGGAGACAGGAAATGGTTCTGATCCATTTATCACAAACTGTTCTGCTTTGCCTTCTTACCCGAGGTTAGAAAAATTTTGCCAACACTCCCCTGTCAAGCTGGCACTGAATGCAACCTTAGGTGTGACAGAGGTACTGCCAGCTGGGATGGTCCTGTCTCAAGTGCTAGAACTGATCACCACACCAGCCGTCTGGCAGACAACAAGCCATTAGATGATCAGCGGTGAAAAGGACACCCCTCCTCTGCCTGCAGGGTCCCCATTGAACGTCCTGGCCTTCCCAAGTTCTACATTATCCCATTTACAGTTCATTCAGGGCTAATGCAGCAGAGGGGAAATGTGTAGACATCAGAGACAGAGAGAGAAGGCTTGCAAATGAAAAAAGAAAAAAAAATATATATATATATATATATATATATATATTCTTTATCCTGACAAGTGGAGTTTACAGTTTCCAAAAAGAAAAAGAGGGTGTAGATTTGTGTGTACACATTAGTTACCCCTGTCCCATCAAGTCATTCAATCGGATAAAAACTGCCCCTTGCAGAGTGAGTGCATTTTGTGGGTCAATCGCAGGCATGACTGTGCGGATGGGCTGCTATCGAGAGCTGGGGTCTCCAGGTCAACGATGAGCCAGATGCCGCCAACAGTGCCTCTAGTGGCTTGCTGCTTCTGAGAGCTGGTGCTTTTGAAGTGAGGCCGGCTGAAAGAAACAAGCAACCACAGAAAATAAAATGGAGCCCATAAGAGGCCTCGGCAAAAAAAAAAAAAAAAATCCACATACACAATTGCCTGATTGTGAGGCTTTACATTCAGTTACAGAAGTCCGCGTTATCTTAGTGACTTGCTGGGCTGTGCTGGAAAGTCACCAAACCTTCCATGCTAGTCAGTTTTTCAATCTATAAAATAAGCTAATAAAAGCAATTTGATATAGAATAGTGTTCCATATAAGCAGGTGTCCTTGAAACCACTCACTTTATTTAAGAGATCAAATAGATTAGCTTCCTATTGACAGCCTTGCATGCTATCACAGAAAGCATCCATGAAGGAGAACAGTCAAATGCTTAGGGCATTCATAAAACCAAAATTTACAATTAGCTGGAATTTGAGGAGGCTGCTTCTTTTCCCTTGCTCAGGCCCTCCAATGAGAAAAAATCAAGGGTTCCTAACACTTTGATGAGCAATGATTAGCAAAAGCATCAAATTCTCCTTTGCACACACATGCACAAAGGTGGATGGATACACCGGGACAAAGAATTGAGACCAGTGGAAAAGAAACACTAAAATACTTCCCCATAAGCAATTCAACCATATACTTCCTCCACTCAAACCACTTGGGGCTCGATGTGTAAGTATCTGGGAAATATTTTTAAAAAAGAAGAAGAGGACTAAAAAGGAAAGGAGAAACAAACACCAGAAGAAACGGTAGAAAAAGGAAGGAAAAAAAAGGAATGAAGAATAAATAGTTTATGGAACACAAATATTCACTGTCATTTCTCTCCCCTCACCCCTAGTAATATCTATTACCTCAAACTACTATCAGTTCAGTTCAGTTCAGTCACTCAGTCGTGTCCTACTCTTTGCGACCCCATGGACCACAGCAAGCCAGGCCCTCCTGTCCATCACCAACTCCCGGAGTTTACTCAAACCCATGTCCATAGAGTCAGTGATGCCATCCAACCATCTCATCCTCTGTCGTCCCCTTCTCCCCCGCCTTCAGTCTTTCCCAGCATCAGGGTCTTTTCCAATGAGTCAGCTCTTCACATCAGATGGCCAAAGTATTGGAGCTTCAGCTTCAGCATCAGTCCTTCCAATGAATACTCAATGACTGATTTCCTTTAGGATTTTATCTCCAGTTCCCTAAACATGCTGATTGATAAAGAGGTACATTTTTCAGAGCCAATCTGTTAATATCTTACCATTGCTGATTTTATAGTCCTGTTTTTAGTCTTTTGTTTATTTGCTTTTGTTAATATGAACCATCTGTGTCTCTTGCCGTGTGTTTTTAAATAAGCTGCCTAATTGTAGGATTTTAAATTTTTATATTTTACCTTCAAGCCTGCCGCTGATCACTTTTGTCGAAATTGAATGTCTGCCCTTTAAAAGGTCATTTCTGAGATTTAAACCTGTTGGTCTATGTTATTACAGCAAATCTTACCCCAGATTCTTCAGTGTTGTACAATAACAACCCGCCCACTGCTGTGTGACATGAATAACTAAGTCAAAAGCCACTATTTCCTCTTAGTTGTCAAGATCAACTTATAAACACATGCACACTTGCTGATTTTCCTTTTCCCATTTTTCAAGCATTTAGCAAGAAATAGTCTGAAGAAAATTTACCAAGACAATTCCTTTCAGGTAACTCTTTGAAAGGTAGTATTTCTGCATGGTTCAGTTCAGTTCAGTCACTCAGTCGTGTCTGACTCTTTGCAACCCCATGAATCGCAGCACGCCAGGCCTTAGACAATGATAAATCTCACCAATACACTCAACAAATTTTTTTCTCCAATTATAATTTTCTTTGGCCACATAGATTCAACAGCTAAATTATCCTCTATTTTTACTTAATGCGAGATAGTTCAATATTATTCAGTGGAAAGAGAATATATGTGCTTTCTAAAGAGAACTGGAGAGAGTTTAAAATACAAGCTTCCACAAAATTTATAGGTAAATTCAAAATAAAAATGTCAGAAAGAATATGGATTAGTTGTTAGAAATGTGTACTAAATTTACACTCTAGAAAGCCAATGGCAAAGGACCATCAGGGGGAGCTATAGTGTTTTCTTCTAATTCTTAATCATTTATTAGACACACATCATCATCTTTTTCTTGATAGCTGCACAGTTATATTGAATATTGGAATTGTTTGACGTTCGTAACCATGACCTAACTGGATCAAATGCTTTAGCTTTCAAGAAACAGTAAGGAGTCCAACAGTCCTATTTACTGGTCCAAAAGTCTCTAATTTTAGAAACTAGTAGAAATAATAATATCAGCAATGTTAGAAAGGGCACTAAGCGCAGGCAGCGGCAGCGGCCAGTGCACTAAGCGCGGCCGAGAGCTACCCCACATCCAAGGTCAGGGGCAGCAGCCTAGAGTGCCAGGCTGCGACAGCGCAGGAATCCTGAAAGATGATGCTGTGAAAGTGCTGCACTCAAGATGTCAGCAAATTTGGAAAACTCAGCAGTGGCCACAGGACTGGAAAAGGTCAGTTTTGGTTCCAGTCCCAAAGAAAGGCAATGCCAAAGAATGCTCAAACTACCACACAATTGCACTCATTTCAAAAGCTAGTAATTCTCAAAATTCTCCAAGCCAGGCTTCAGCAATACATGAACCGTGAACTCCCTGATGTTCAAGCTGGTTTTAGAAAAGGCAGAGGTACCAGAGATCAAATTGCCAACATCCACTGGATCATGGAAAAAGCAAGAGAGTTCCGGAAAAACATCGATTTCTGCTTTATTGTCTATGCCAAAGCCTTTGACTGTGTGGATCACAATAAACTGTGGAAAATTCTGAAAGAGATGGGAATACCAGACCACCTGACCTGCCTCTTGAGAAATCTGTATGCAGGCCAGGAAGCAACAGTTAGAACTGGACATAGAACAACAGACTGGTTCCAAATAGGAAAAGGAGTACGTCAAGGCTGTATATTGTCACCCTGCTTATTTAACTTATATGCAGAGTACATCATGAGAAATGCTGGACTGGAAGAAACACAAGCTGGAATCAAGATTGCCAGGAGAAATATCAATCACCTCAGATATGCAGATGACACCACCCTTATGGCAGAAAGTGAAGAGGAACTAAAAAGCTTCTTCATGAAAATGAAAGAGGAGAGTGAAAAAGTTGGCTTAAAGCTGAACACTCAGAAAACGAAGATCATGGCATCCGGTTCCATCACTTCATGGAAAATAGATGGGGGAACAGTGGAAACCGTGTCAGACTTTATTTTGGGGGCTCCAAAATCACTGTGGATGGTGACTGCAGCCATGAAATTAGAAGACGATTACTCCTTGGAAGAAAAGTTATGACCAACCTAGATAGCATATTCAAAAGCAGAGACATTACTTTGTCAATGAAGGTCCGTCTGGTCAAGGCTATGGTTTTTCCAGTAGTAGTGTATGGATGTGAGAGTTGGACTGTGAAGAAAGCTGAGTGCTGCAGAATTGATGCTTTTGAACTGTGGTGTTGGAGAAGACTCTTGAGAGTCCCTTGGACTGCAAGGAGATCCAACCAGTCCATTCTGAAGGAGACAAGCCCTGGGATTTCTTTGGAAAGAATGATGCTAAAGCTGAAACTCCAGTACTTTAGCCACCTCATGCAAAGAGTGGACTCATTGGAAATGACTCTGATGCTGGGAGGGACTGGGAGCAGGAGGAGAAGGGGACAACAGAGGATGAAATGGCTGGATGGCATCACTGACTCGATGGGTCTGAGTGAACTCCGGGAGATGGTGATGGACAGGGAGGCCTGGCGCACTGCAATTCATGGGGTCGCAAAGAGTCAGACCCTCAGACCCGACTGAGCGACCAAACTGAACTGAATGTTAGAAATAACAAGTACCTAGTGCATTGGTCTGCATATTTTAAGAACATTAAATACACAATTAAGGATTCTGAATGACAACCACCTCAAGATGACAGATACTTCAGCTGCCATAACTCTTCTTATAGTATATACACTAAAGAGTGCAACTAAAAAATAACTATTATATCATTTTTGATACTCTAGAAATTACAAATATATAAGTGCTGTTGTTCTCCTTAATTATTTTACCCGGTTCAATAATGCGGACAGGGATCCAAATGTTAACAGAGTATTAATAGGAATTACCTTTACGACTGTTTTACAAGAACATGCGTCTTATATTTTACTGGTATTCCATGGTCGTGTTTCTCATTTTTGTTAAAGAGATGTAATGGCAATAGTATGAATTTGGAAGGAAGACAAATTTGGTTTTTGAAATACCTAAGTTCACTACGCCTTGTCTGACGCAGGTTACATTACCTAACCACTTGGCTTCTCTGTTTCACAGTATGTACAACAAAAGTAAGAACACAGACCTTGAAGGCTTTTGTGAGGGTAAAATTTATCTGTAAAGTACTATTCACAGTCTCTTAAACACTGTTGCTGCTTAAGAAATATTTGTCTATAAACAACCTCTCCACAATTACATAAAATGCAACAGCCGAATCATTTCTGAGTTTAATTCTGGAGATTATTTAACTAACATCACTAGTGATATTAGTGGCAAGAGGAAGTTTTATTTTTTTTTATTGCCACTATCAATGAAATTCTGTTTTATCCTATAATTTCCTTGGTTCCTCTCTACTTCAATTTTAGCTTCCTCCAATTACACATAATCTCTATCCTTTTGCCATAACACAGTTATTAATGAGGGAGAGGTAGAAAGAAAGGTAAACTAATATGTCCTTTAGTATCAACAAAAGCATGCAGTCCTAAAAGAATATCCAGCTATAAGTGAAACCAAGTACTTTCAGCAAATCAGTATATTTTGAAGCTATGGCATTTAATGACATCTCAAAAATTAACCTTTAAACTTTCTCATCGTATCACTAAATGACACCCAACAAATACTATCATCATCACCGTCATCTTCTAAAACATGGTGACAGTAAAAAATGAAATGAATGTAAGAAATATATTTGTATTCAGTTTTAAAGAGCACTTTTCTTTTAAACATCAAAAAAGCCTCATCAATTTATCCTGCTTTATTTAGCAAAAACATACAGCTCCCTTTCTAAAAGTGTCTGATTTTAAAAAAAGTTTTGTTATTAGGATGCTAACAAATAAAAGACCACTCTGAACAACAGACACAGAGTTGAAAGTGAAGTTAAGGTATTAGTCACTTAGTCATGTCTGACTCTTTACAAGCCTATGGACTGTAGCCCACCAGGCTCCTCTGTCCGTGGGATTCTCTGGGCAAGAATACTGGACTGGGTTGCTATTTCCTTCTCCAAGGGGATCTTCCCAATCCCAGGATCAAACCTTGGTCTCCTGAATTGCAGGCGGATGCTTTACCCTCTGAGCCACCTACTGGCTTATATAAAACAGGGTTAACAGCATGTAATAATGGTGCCAGTCAACGGCTCTCATGGACAAACTTTTTATTTTAGAGGAACAGAAACTATCATGTATTACCAGTAATAATTTCAATTATGTTTCTGGTAGGTTAAATATTTAAACATAAATCCAAATATAAACTCCTTACCTGAATATAAAACACATGAATCAAATATGATCAAAGCTATAAAAGCAAAAAATTAAACTCAGTATTAACTTAATGTGATGTCTGACGATGCTTTGCTTTAGTCAGATTACCAGCTCCAACACTACTGGCTGCTAGACTTGGTTTCTCTTGCATTCAGGGTAACTGCAGAACTGATTTGAGTAAGGACTTTGTTTTCCCACTACTTTCTGAGATGCCTACTAGCGACACAGGGCATGATCAGAAGACAGGGTTCAAGGAAGTGGTTTAGGCTGGATATGTCAAGTTTATCGTTAGATGTTGTGAGATCATGAGAGGAATGAAAGTACTTTGAGAAGGAGAGGTCTCATGGCCAAATAATCACGATACAAATCATAATGAAATAATGATTCAAACTCAGGAGAAATAAATGCCTCTGTCTGTCTAAGTCCCCCTGTCCCTTTCACCACCTGTTTATGGGTTTACTTGTATCTTTATTTCAGATCAGCAAAGTTTAAACTATAGGAAGAGGATACTAGATTCTAAAGAACTGTGTCAGCTGGTGACGATGGGGAGTTGGGAGAATCAGGGGAAGAGTGACAGACACTTTAGCCCCCTACCATTGCCGCAAGGGTACAGGATTTCATTTGCTTGAAAATATTAGGGAGCTAAAAACTAGTTCACTTAAGGAATTGGTTCAGCTGTTAGGAAAAAAATAGTTATCACTGTACGTCAAGGAGAGGGTGGGATGCGTGGAGAAAGTAACAGGGAAGCAGTATATGTATGGCTGATTCGTGTTGACATTTGGTAGAAACCAACACAATATGGTGAAGCAATTATTCTTCAATTAAAAACAAATAAATTTAATCATTAAAAAAAAAAGAAATAGAAACAAACTTTATAGTAGGAAGTGTGCTGTGAGGATACATGACCATGGCTACACAAAGCCAGGACAGTCTGGAGCCTGGATGATAAAAACCCTGCAATGCGGTAGAATCTTTACCCCAGTGTTCTGGCTTTAGCTCAGCGAGGCTACCTATCTCCATTCATACACTAGAGACTCATCTTTCTCTTCTTCGTAACTTCTGTTTGCTCATAATTCTGCCTCCTCAGATCTCTGGCTTGTGATCATCACTTATCCCATGACATCTTTCAGTTTTCGCACCCCTTATTAATCATTAATTATTCCTCTGTTTCCCAATCAGCCAAATCAAGAGGGCAAGAATCCATTATCTGCACAAGTCAGATTTTTTAGCAGTGGCTGTGGACAGAAAAGACTGACCCAGGGGAGATTCCTAGTTTGTTACACACCAAAGATAGACATCTGTAACTAAAAATAAGCACAATTCACTCAACATATACCTTCAATAAGAATGAAGGTAAAAGTTAGCATTTTAAATAATTTACCAAAAGACAGTTACTTGTGGCACAGTATAAGAAAATAGCTGTGACAATAACTACTATCAAAACGTATTAATTTCATGCAAATATAATCCAGTCTCAGTGATGTTTGTGTGTATCACGCTATCCATAATTTGAAAAGCAATTTATACAAATCAATATAGCACACAGGTGACTTCTTAATAAGGCCTGATATATTTCCTACCTCAATTTCAGAAGATTTAAGGACCTTTTCAGATCACAGTCACATGAGATCACTAAGTCATATCCGAACAATCAGAGAAATCACAGCTGCCAAAAAAATAAAGTGAATGTACTATATGAATTTCTCAAAAACACTTCAAATTCATTTCTTTTCATAAGAATGGCTGAATACAAACAAAAATAAATCAACACTTTGGCCACGGGAAAAATCAGTTCTTAACAAGCATAAATGCTCTGGTTTAGAAATGCCAGCTGAGGAATTAAGTGTGGGAGCTTCAAACTTAGATTTAATAAACACAGAACTTCCATCCCCACTGCTTCTAGGAACTCTAAAAATCTCCTAATCCTTTCCATAGAAAAATTAACTCCAGAAAAGGATAAATGTTTTTTAAATATCCAATCTCACAATAAACAGATTTGGCAGGGTTTCTTTGGAACTAATTATGTAACTTAATATAAAAATAAAAATAAAAATTCTACTTTACAAGTGTGGCCATTAAACATGTCGAACGTACAGTGGAAGACATCAAAGTTTCCAGATAACAAAAAATCTTCTCTAGCAGGTGAGAATGCTATGTGTGATGAAAACCAGATTATATTTCGATTCATTATGAACACTGAGGCTCAGTGTTAGGAGCATTTCCATTTCATTCTCCTTTCCTAAAAAGTTAGGTCATATTTGTCAGTCATTGAATTTTGTACATTCAATAAAAACTTCTGTTTAACATATATTTGTTCTGTTCACATAGAAGATTGGTATATAACATTTGGCATAATTAGCTAGAAGGCTGAAAAGAGAAACAAATAAATCAAAAAGAAAAATCAGAATGTGTTTGGAGTGTGCTTGGGGAACCTATTACCTTGAGAAAGTATAAGTCATCTTTTAATAAATACCATCATGCTGATGTGATGCTGTTCCTGCCATTTTTCCATCACTTCAGTGTGTAACAGCAATATCACTACCTCCATTTCATTATACCTTTACAGCTATAATGAGGTTTTTTAATTATGCAAAGAAATTATGAATGGATGTCATAGTCTCACCCATGAGGACAAATTATGTAAATATTTTTATGTTTGTTGTTCCTTTTAAAAATCCATATTTTCAAAAACATAAAAGAAGTACTTCATTACCTGTTGATTACATAACACATGGAACTCATTATCCTCAAAATATTATTCAAATTGGAACTCTGAAAAGTCTGAGTTTAGGTGGATTCACACAGATTGACCCCATTACAAGCTATTTAAAAGATAATATTCTTGAGCTAGAGCATAATATAAAGACAGCACAGCATCATCAGCTCTTCCCAAAATGTAGTTTGAGTGCTATTTCTATAAACCAAGAATCAGTATATCATGAAAAGAATGTTACTGATTTCCATTCTTAATTCTCATATTTCACTGATTGGGGGAAAAAAAGAGCTTTTACAAGCTTAAATAATCTTCCCAATGTCTGATAAATGGTGGTAGAGTCTGCCTAGAAATTCACAAGTATCCCTCTGATTGGAATGCTAATTCAGTAAGCATGTTTCAAAACAAAATGAAAATTAAAAATCCTAGAAAATTTCGATAGAGGAAATGGTATCCTGAGTAGATATCATTTTAAGTGATGCTAAAAAAAAAAGTTCTACACTCCTCTGCCTTATAAACTTTATACCGTAACTGTTTCATAACTCTTTAAAGCAAGTGGGGAAGATAAGCATTCTGTCCTCGGGTAATGTGGTATTATTACCACTATCCAGAAACAGCCTTAAGAGATCATTGGTCTTGCTACTTATGTAGTACAAGGGAAAAGAGGTAATCGATACTTAAAAAATTGTAAAATGAAATAAGAAATTATATCTGGCATAAATTCACCATATTTCATGTCCAAAATTACAAACTACAGCCTCACAAGTGGACTCTCAGGCCTTCAACCTTGATTGTCTGACCCACTAGTGTTTTCTTTCTTATTAACTGAATTAATTACGAACATTAAAAAAATGGAAGATTTCAAAGAAAAATACAGATTTTTCAAATTCAAAAAAACTGACTGTACTTGGGTTGCATATTCAAATGGTAACAATTCATAGAAGCTGACAGCCACCCCATAAAGCAGATTCTACCCTCTTCAAGTACCTAGAGTCCCCATTACTCCTTATTCTTCATTCCAATATATTAACTGTGTGGACCCTGTATTCTTAAGAGGTTGTAACCTGATTTGCAATCAATATCTAATAATTACACGTCAGGTCCCTTTGTTCAAATCCCTAGAGATGTATGCTGTGGTTAACAACATCCATTAATACTCAATTAGGATTAAGCATTATAGACATTTATTAATAGCATCTTGGATGTAAAGAAGTTTTAAACTCAGGGTTCTTACATTGGCTAATTCAGCAGCTCAGCAGTATCTCAAGCACCTAGAACATCTCGGCTTCCTGCTCTGCAGTCCTGAGTACACAGCCTTGGTTTCTGTGGCTCTTCTTCTCTCCTTCCAAGCTCACCAGCACTGATCCTGGTGTCACACAGGCCAGTGAAGTCCAGGGTGAAAAAAGAACGAACTTCCTCTCTTATATCTCCTCTTACCACTGAGGGACTATTTCTCAAAATATTCTCAGTAGAATGCCTCTAACTTCTCATTTTAATCTCTTAACTAAAAGGAAGACCAGCCTCCCCTGAAACCCATGGGTTCTCCAGAGAAACAGTACCATTAAAATGGAGATTTATTTTAAGGAACTGGATCACATGATTATGGAGGCTGGCAATTCCAAAATCTGCAGAGTAGAATGGCAATCCTGAGACCCAGGAAGAGCTGATGCTAAAGTTCAAGTCAAAGGTGGTCTGCTGGCAGAATTTTCTCTTGATGGAGTGAGGTAAATATTCTTTTTTTTTTTTTTTTCAGGAACAGTGTTGATCTCATGTTAAAAACTGTTACAGAAATACCCAGAATAATGTTTGATCACATATCTGGACACCACAGCCCAGCCAAGATGACACATGAAATTAATCATCACACTGTACAAAACGTCAACAAACAAAAAAGGAATGTGGAGATGGAGGAGTAGCCAAAGGAGGCCAAAGGTGATTCATCCTGAAAGACAGGTATACCAGTGGGTTGCACTGCTTAAATTAGTGGTTTTGAGGGGAATAATCAAACTGGGGAAAGATGCAAATGCTACCTTTTAAATAAAATTCAGGTTAATCAAGACTGGAGGTAAAATGGGCTTTCTGGTAAGGACGTGATGCGAGCTACTTGCCCAGCTGGAAAGGTGAGGATGGCTTCAGAAACAATTGTGTGTATCCCCTTTTACTATATGGAGGCTGATACATGGCCACTTCATAAATGCATTCTTAAGGCAATTAAAATAAGTAGCATATTTCATCCACTGCAAGTGCCACCGGAAAACAGACTTTATATACAACTGCATCCGCTGTAATAACTGTCTTCTGCTACTAACAGTGTTAAAGAGGCAGAAAAGCCCAGCAGTTAGAAGTCTGGATTCTGAAACCAGGATACTTAGAATTGGATTCCAGTTTGCACTTAAATGTGAGACTTTGAGAAAGTTATTTAACCTCTCTGTTTCCATTTTTTTCATGAAAAAGTTTTTACTAGTGTAAGAATTTAACATGTAAGCACTTAGAACAGAGCATGACACATGAGTGTGGTCTGAGTTTTCTATTTTAGCTCCCTTATAAAAATTTTTATACTTACACTTGGTGAATTGTGCTATGCTTATTTTTTAAAGAAGCATCAAAATCTTTAGAAAGAGAAAAACGTGTAGTAAGTATGTAGTCTCTCCAGAGATTAAACGCTCACTTTTCCTGGGTGTAGAGAAGAGAGCCATTTCAAGAGGGAAAGGGAAGCGGACACAGGGATATATGAAATAACTGTCCTTTAGGCCAAAGGGAGCATGCTTGCAAGTGGAGGAGGGGACGCAGGTAATCTGATTTTGGAGAAAAAAAATTGGGAGTTCCAAAGATAAATGAGTAATAAAGAACAGTTTTAGGATCCAAACAGCAGAGAAACTGGAGATTTCTTCTTCTCTTTACCCATTGGTTATCTATTGCTGCACAACAATATTACCACAAATGCAGTGCTTTTAACAAGACACATTTATCATCTCACAATTTCCACAGGCCAGAAGGCCAGGAACGAGCTGGGCAACTCTTCTGTCTCAGGGCTCCATGGCACTTCAGCATGGTGTCAGCCGTGGCTGTGGCCCTAACTGAGGCTCAGTGGAAAACAGCCCACTCATGCCCTTGTTGGCAGCATTCAATTCCTTGTGAGGCTAGCTTCAGGGGCTGAGTTTCTTACGGGCAGTTTTCTGGGAGCTCTTCTCCTCCTCCAATGGCTTTCTCCTCATGGCAGCTCACAATATGGCATCTTGCTTCTTCAAAGTCAGCAAATGAGAGAATTTGAGAATCCTAGCAAGATGGGCTGTGAAGAAAGCTGAGAGCCGAAGAATTGATGCTTTTGAACTGTGGTGTGGGAGAAGACTCTTGAGAGTCCCTTGGACTGCAAGGAGATCCAGCCAGTCCATCCTAAAGGAGATCAGTCCTGGGTGTTCATTGGAGGGACTGATGTTGAAGCTAAAACTCTAATACTTTGATCACCTGATGCAAAGAGCTGACTCATTGGAAAAGACTCTGATGCTAGGAGGGATTGGGGGCAGGAGGAAAAGGGGACGACAGAGGATGAGATGGTTGGATGGCATCACCGATTCAATGGACATGAGTTTGGGTGAACTGTGGGAGTTGGTGATGGACAGGGAGGCCTGGCGTGCTGCGATTCAGGGGGTCGCAAAGAGTCGGACACGACTGAGCAACTGAACTGAACCGAACTGAGCAAGATGGGTGGTGTAACTTTCTATAAGGCAATCACTCACTCCCTAATCATGCATGTCCTGTCCCCTTTGCCAGCCTCTTCTTAGGCAGAAGTCTCAGATCCTGCTCATACAAAGGGGAAGAGTCTGCGCTGGGACAGGAATACTGGAAGGCAGGAGTCACGTGGGCCACCACAGAATCTGTCTGCCTCAAATTACTAATACAATTTCTTCTTTCCAACAATTCTAATCACATAAGAATCATATTGCTCTTTCTTCTTGGTCACTAGGAGACCCAAAGCCAAAATTTTGACTCAGCTTTAGTACCTTTGCAAGGCTCAACAGTCTGTGCACCGTAGTGCAGCTGTCTACCTGCCTAATACTGACCTTCCCAATAAAGAAATAGTTTGCCATTAATTTATACTCCTTTCATCCCCTTATTTTTAGTATGTTCCTATAACTGTGGCAAATCCTCTGCAGAATGAGACACAGAATCAATAATTATACCGTAAGGACATTGTTCAAAAGAGCAGTTCAGCTTTGAAACGTTAGAAGCCACAATGTTGCATCAGCTTCTCTAGTTTTCTCCATTGTTACCGCAAACATCCCACAGGCGAAACCATGTTCAACACCTCCCTTGACGAAACCATGTTCAACACCTCCCTTGATGCCACGACTGATTTCCCTAATTATAGCATAAGTCATTCTATTCAGTTGCTATATTTAGTACAACACTCACTTTATTAACAGAAATGTCCTTTTCCATTTGACTTCTGTAAGCTCTCTCCTAAAAACCTACACAAAGAAAAATAATGCAAGAAACATAATCACATCAAGGATTAGAATTAGTAAGAGAAGTGTTTCAGTTTATAATACACATTCTGTAAACATGTGTACGAATGATCGCAGAGGGGATGGGGGTAGACGAACACTGTTTTAGAGAAGCATTATTTTGAGTTCTGTGAATGAAATATTTTAGAAGACTTTAACTTAAATTTGATTAACACTAGTGTACAACTTGTAAAAGCTTTCTGTGTTAACTTTATCGAAGATATTTTTATCTCATGTTCTTCATGTTTTTATTTGAATGATAGGGCTAAAACACCATAAGAAGAATTAGTATCTTTGACGTCATCTATATTTTCTGTCAGCTCCTTTAAGCAATTTTTGTTTCCTGAGGAATAATAATGACACGCAATAAGTAAATGAGAAAAAATTTTAACTATGCTTTCATCTTGTATTTTTCTCACTTTTCTACAAAAATAAGTGCTCTAATGCTTTTCTGCTTTATAACCAGAAGTTTATAACTTTACTCACTCAGAGAATTAGATGATGCTCCTTGATGCTCGGTTCAAGCAATAGCCATGTTTAACAATGGTGATTACAGCCTTCTCTGAGGAGGTTATTCGGTTGTAGGAGCCATTTCACCTCACTTTACACAGAGGCAGATTACAAAGGACCTGAATGTTCTCTCTTTTGGTAAACTACACTTGCTTAGTCATCAGAGCCAAGTTCCTATCGCCATAGCTTCCCCGTGTGAGGTGAGCATCCCGGGTTATAACACGCCAAGTCTGGTCCAGCACTCAGCAAAGTTCGTGGAATGTTCTTAGGAGAGCTCCTGCAATTTTTATTTAAGAGGTAAGAGCTATGTGCATGCTACATCTCCACGTCTTTTAGAGAGGAAAAGGGACGCCACAAAGCTGCCTCAGATGGCTGGGGCAGAGTGGAGGGAAGGAAAGGTGGTTTACTATAAACACAGACATGCCTGCTTTGGAAAGTTAATCTTGCTGCCTGTACCTGGGTCTATTTGTCAGCAGATTGCTTTCTGTTCATTATAACTCTCATTTTCAGGAAGAAGGAGAACTGGCCAAACCAGTAATATAAATGCATTGTATGCCCTGCCCTCCTTCTTTGCGATTAATTCTGCCACTGGTGCAAATTTGCATGAATGAATGTCAGTGTGTTTTCTGCCCTGAACATTTCCTGCTGGCTTCAGTTCAGCCCTGCTGACATTTATTACAAATAATAGCTAAATATTCCTGATTTAATAGCTGCAGTGGCCCCACATCTGAAGGTGATGTCTATAATAAAAGCAGACAAGACGAGCTTATAACAAATACTAATCAGATTGTGTTTGCACACATAATGGATAAGCCTCACAGTACACTCAAAAAAAAAAAAACACGTAATGGTTGTTTTTTTACATGCAGCTGCTAGAAGTCACAGTTCAAGAACATACTGGTTGCTCTATTCTCTTTTATTTCCCTTCTTCCTCCATCTCCTTAAAGTACCAGAGGCCTCGGCGCACAAGCAAGATTGAATATTATCCCCTTTTTTATCTGGAAAAATGGGACACTAAGCACAGAAGACTGGCTGTGTCCTTTTATTCATCTTTTGTTGCTCCTTCTAAACAAAGGGCATTGTCCCCTGATAAATTCCATTTTCTGCCTCTTATTCAAAGGTAGTTTACACACTAGCTACAGCGATTCTCACACAATGCAGTGACTGGCAAAGATACAAATAACTTTCAAAGTTCTTTCAACCTGTTGACCCAGGTGTCCCTTCTGAAAGATATAAACTAGCATTCCACACCTCTCACAATTGATAAAGGAGACTATAAAACCTGAGATTACAAAGAGAAGACACAGAGTGCCTACTAAAGGCAGGTTTTAAAAACCTTTGGGAATAAAAGGTACCTTTCTCTTTACCCAAACTTCATAAGGCTCCATATGAAAACTGAAGAAGGTCAGGTTAGCATTGTCTTTTATTTGACATTTAAACACTTAGGAATTTTACTCATTTGGCATTATTGTGAATAATTTTCTGAAAATACAACCTTTTTTTCTATTTTTGTAGCATTCTTTCCAGAGTAGATGTTGCAGAAAATTGTAATGAGAGGTGATTACGGTCACAAGAATTTAAAAATACGTCCCACTGAGATATACTACTTGACTGGCAGACATTCCCTGTAGTGCATAAACTATGTGACACTTGGAAGCCAAAGTCTTAAACAATATTCACAGTGATGAATACCAAAAAGATACACTTGCACTTTAAGCATGGGAGACTCACAGACATACGCACAAGCCAGCCGCAGAACATCTCTGTTGAAGGACCAGCATCATGCCCTGTTCTACAAAGTCCCATTTGAATGTGCCCAGTCACAGCTTCTAACCCCGACCCTTCTTTGACCCCTCCAGCAGTCCAGGGGTCAAAAAGGCAGTAAACTCTGCCACTCTACCACTATTGCTTGAGTGTCCAGCAATGGTTCCATTTGCATCAACTTGTGGAATGTCGATTCAACAAAATTTACTGTCTTGATACTCAGAAAGCAATTTAAGCTTCCCATCTCATCATATTGGTTGGCACAGTCTCCAAACTGAAATTTGTTTGTTCACTGTGATCTTCAAAGACCTAGAAAGCTTGGTGAAGTGTATCCACATCAGCCAGGATTAGAGACTGTCCTCATTTTACAGCCGAGGACGCCGAAGCCCATGCAGTTGCAGAGACGCCGAGAGTCACCCAGTAAATTAGGATGGAATCTGAAGAGCTGTCCCTGTCCGAATCCTGAGTCAGTGCTCCCTACACGAGACCTGTCTCCACGTTCCCCTACCTCACCTGCCCTCTCCCAGTTCACGAGAACAAATCACTCTACTTGTTTCATCTATCCTGAACTGGAAAGTGTGATCAATCATAGCTTCACTGATCAAAACCCCCAGTCATGGGTTTTCTGGATTCTCAATTTATTAGATCCATTTGGGCCAAACAAATGACCAATGTATTCATTAGACTCTGAACTATGTGGCCGTGATCACGTGATGGGGCTGCTGATTTCTGATCTATATACCCTGTTTGCGGAGAAACCTTGCTTAAACTGACAAAGACTTTACATGCATTTCTTCACTGCTCAGTGTGACCTGTCCATGGCCAGCCTTCAGGGGTCAGGCATTCAGGCATGGAGTTGCCTTTCTTCCTGTCGCCCTTCTCCCTACAGCACTCCTTTTCTCCCATTTGCGTCACTAAGGATTACGCTTCTTCCAGAAAGCCAGTTCGCATGCTTAGCACACTGTGATCAGATTCCTCTGTCTCCCACCATTTGCCTTCACATATATTCAGCTTCGCCTGAATGTCCATTATATTTCTGGGTATGCCATAAATAAAATTTGTTTTAGCATCTGTGTCTTTGCTGTGTTCTGGGCTAAGAATGCCGTTTCCCTATCCCATTTAGGTCCTGTTCAGATACTACCTCTTCTTTGAGGCTTCTGCTGACTATTCAGCAGATGTGATGTCTCTCACCTCTGAGCACCTGAGGCCCTTCTTGTCACTTCTCCTTCTGTAGCACTTCTACACTGGCCTATCTGAATTACAGTATGTGCATTAGGTACTCTAAACCATGTATTTTATAGTTCATCCTTACACGCATAGCACACAGCAGAGGTCCTTGCTTCCTCATCACTGGGGAAAAAAAAATTACACACATTCACACACACACACACACACATATATATATAGACACAAAATATTTGTTATCCAGAAGTAATAGCCATACATTTTAATCCCCTGTACAAAATAGTGTCTTCTAGCATACGAACAATGAAAGTGAAAGTCACTCAGTCAAGTCTGACTCTTTGCAACCCCATGGACTATACATTCCAGGGACTTCTCCAGGCCAGAATACTGGAGTGGGTGGCCTTTCCCTTTTCCAGGAGATCTTCGCAACTAAGGGATCAAACCCAGGACTCCCACATTGCAGGCAGATTCTTTACCAGCCGAGCCACCAGGGAAGCCCAACAATACTGGAGTGGTTAGACTAACACTTCTCCAGGGGATCTTCCAGACCCAGGAATCAAACTGGGGTCTCCTACACTGCAGGTAGATTCTTCTAAAAAAAAAATTTATTTATTTTAATTGGAGGTTAATTACTTTACAATATTGTATTGGTTTTGCCATACATCAATATGAATCCACCATGGGTATACACGTGTTCCCCATCCTAAATCCCCTCCCTCCCCCTCCCTGTACCATCCCTCTGGGTCATCCCAGTGCACCAGCGCCAAGCATCCTGTATCATGCATCGAACCTAGACTGGTGATTCATTTCATATATGATATTATACATGTTTTAATGCCATTCTCCCAAATCAACCCACCCTCTCCCTCTCCCACAGAGTCCAAAAGACTGTTCTATACATCTGTGTCTCTTTAGCTACCTCGCATACAGGGTTATCATTACCATCTTTCTAAATTCCATAGTATACTGTATTGGTGTTTTCCTTTCTGGCTTACTTCACTCTGTATAATAGGCTCTGGTTTCATCCACCTCATTAGAACTGATTCAAATGTATTTTTTTAATGGCCGAGTAATATTCCATTGTGTATATATACCACAGCTTTCTTATCCAGTCATCTCCTGATGGACAACTAGGTTGCTTCCATGTCCTGGCAATTATAAACAGTGCTGCAATGAACATTGGGGTACATGTGTCTCTTTCAATTCTGGTTTCTTCAGTGTGTATGCCCAGCAGTGGGATTGCTGGGTCATAAGGCAGTTATTTTTCCAGTTTTTTAAGGAATTTCCACACTGTTCTCCATAGTGGCTGTACTAGTTTGCATTCCCACCAACAGTGTAAGAGGGTTCCCTTTTCTCCACACCCTCTCCAGTATTTTTTGCTTGTAGACTTTTGGATCGCAGCCATTCTGACTGGCATGAAATGGTACCTCATTGTGGTTCTGATTTGCATTTCTCTGATAATGAGTGATGTTGAGTGTCTTTTGATGTGTTTATTAGCCATCTTTATGTCTTCTTTGGAGAAGTGTCTGTGTACTTCTTTGGCCCATTTTTTGATTGGGTCGTTTATTTTTCTGGAATGGAGCTACAAGAGCTGCTTGTATATTTTTGAGATTAGTCCTTTGTCAGTTGCTTCATTTGCTATTATTTTCTCCCATTCTGAAGGCTGTCTTTTCACCTTGCTTATAGTTTCCTTTGTTTTGCAGAAGCTTTTAATTTTAATTAGGTCTCACTTGTTTATTTTTGCTTTTATTTCCAATATTCTGGGAGATGGGTCATAGAGGATCCTGCTGTGATGTATATCAGAGAGTTTTTTGCCTATGTTCTCCTCTAGGAGTTTTATAGTTTTTGGTCTTACATATTTAGATCTTTAATCCATTTTGAGTTTATTTTTATGTATGGTGTTAGAAAGTGTTCTAGTTTCATTCTTTTACAAGTGGTTGACCAGTTTTCCCAGCACCACTTGTTAAAGAGATTGTCTTTTCTCCATTGTATATTCTTGCCTCCTTTGTCAAAGATAAGGTGACCCATAGGTGCGTGGATTTATCTCTGGGCTTTCTATTTTGTTCCATTGGTCTATATTTCTGTCTTTGTGCCAGTACCATACTGTCTTGATGACTGTGGCTTTGTAGTAGAGCCTGAAGTCAGGCAGGTTGATTCCTCCAGTTCCATTCTTCTTTCTCAAGATTGCTTTGGCTATTCGAGGTTTTTTTGTATTTCCATACAAATTGTGAAATTATTGTTCTAGCTCTGTGAAAAATACCGTTGGTAGCTTGATAGGGATTGCACTGAATCTATAGATTGCTTTGGGTAGTATACTCAAGTAAAGTTGCAGGATATAAAATCAACACACAGAAATCCCTTGCATTCCTATACACTAATAATGAGAAAATAGAGAAATTAAGGAAACAATTCCATTCACCATTGGAATGAAAAGAATAAAATACTTAGGAATATATCTACCTAAAGAAACTAAAGACCTATATATAGAAAACTATAAAACACTGGTGAAAGAAATTAAAAAGGACACTAATACATGGAGAAATATACCATGTTCATGGATTGGAAGAATCAGTATAATGAAAATGAGTATACTACCCAAAGCAATCTACAGATTCAATGCAGATTCTTTAGAACTGAGCTATCAGGGGAAGTCCATGCAAACAATACATCTTTGCAATTACATCAAAACTAAGAAGAACATAGTTCTCAAAGAACTATGAAAACTGGAAGAGAAAGTAAAATAATTTTATAGTCTAGCACCCTGTATCTGGCAGAAGTCTGGGCAGGTAATCAGAGAACTGACCCACCTGAGGTGGGAAGGAGGCGGGCAGTTCTAAGAGTATAAAACCCAATCTGAATCCAAAAGGCCAGGAACCAGGAGCTGACTTCCCATGTCCAAGGGCAAGAGAGGATGGATGTCTCAACTGAAAGACAGGAAGTGAACTCACCCTTCCTCTGCTTTTCTGTTTTCTTGGGGCCCTCAGCAGATTAGATGATGCCTGCCCACCTTGGGGAGGGCTATCTGTTTCACTCAGTGCTCTGATTCTAATGCTAGTCTCTTCCAGAAACACATCCACACACATGCCCAGAAGTAATATCTGGAGTCTGGCTCCCCTAGGATTTAATTCCCTTAGCTGCCACATTGTGAGCAGTCACGTGCTCTAAAACAACCCAGGCAGAGTTTATTATTATCCTCATATTTAGCCCAGGTAACAGTATTAATTTGGGCCTAAAAAAATGAGCATGCATTTTTAAAGGGCAACACACCTTAGTGGGACAACCACCTAAAGGCCTGTTCTCAAACTTTGATATGCAAACAAATCACAAATAGGGAATGCCTTAAACTGCAAGTTGTGATTCTGTAAGTCAGGAATGGTCCTGAAATTCTGCGCCCATGCCACACAACAGTACGAAGTTCAAACTCTCCAGTAAGAAAAACCTAAACAATAACTAAATCAGAGTCCAAAATACATTGTAGGCATACTTTTAAATTGCAACTTAATGCTTAAGTTAAATAATATACATACATAATTTATAGACTGTATAATTTGTTATATTATCTGTAACAACATGTTATATTATTTCAGACTTCAGAATATATATTGTTACATTCCCCTTGCCAACATGTAACAAAATTTCTGAAGCCCTCGTTTTCCATATTTATCTCTCACCTCTGTCTGCTTATATTCTTTTTAATAGGTTCCAAATGAGAAATGTTCACTTCACAGATTTTAATTACCTGAAATCCTTTTTTCCTTATTGATCACTGAAAGCAAGGTAGCTTTTTGCGTTAACCTTTCAAAATGTCCAATTTAATTTATGAATACAATATTTTTTCAGCTCAGTGTGTTTAGAGGATGCATACTGTTTCATACTGCCGTTATAAAAAGACCGTTTTAATTACCCACAGAAATGTGCCCGGGATGGAGAATTGCGAGAATTCATGAAGAGAAGTGCCCAACCATTTATTGGAAGAGCACCCGGCACCAACAAAGCAATTGTATCTGCGGTAGATAAAGCATTCTCTCAACTACTGGGGAAATTTGTTTTGACATCACATTAGGATAAATCAGTTATGCAATATTCCATAATGGCTGCCTTTATTTTGTGTTTTTGAAAACAAAAGCCTGATTTTCTGGATTCCTGCTAACGTCTAAACATTGGCATAGAGCCTGGAGACATGTCAGTAGGAGGAAGGGGGCTGTTGGTGATGAGGTCATCCTGAGGCATCTGAATCCAGGGCTTCCATTATTCCCAATGTGGTAGCTATTCTGGGAAGCTTCAAGGTCACAAAACCAACACTGCTTGATTGCAGTCACTTCTCTGATGCCTTCAGCAAGTGTTTGCTCCTTTTTCACATTGTCTGGGCTTTGAAATTCACACAGCAACTTTCTCCCTCCAGCCCAATCAGAAGGCTTTCATGCAAGCTATTCTGCAAAACACAAAATCAGGGGAAAGGAAGCTAAATCAAACTCAAATAAAAAGCAGTGATAGAAGGCTTCAACAAAGTCCACACAGGGAATCAAACCTGCTTTCAAACAAAAATATTGACATAGCAATTTAAAATAAATACCAGCTTCATATGCTGAACACTTTATTATTGGCTCACAGGACTGCAAATGTAAGAAACACATTCTTCTCTGAAACACTGCCAAAGGCAAACCTCTTAAAACCCAAACATTGTGACATGTTCTTAAGTAGCTTGCCATCATGTCGATTGTTGCATTTGGTATAACATAACGGCTGCATGTTCATTAAGCCCACATTTTGCAATTAAGGTACATATGTTTTGCTTCTCCAAATGTCTGAAAGCCAGGTGGAACAAGTCAATCGCTCTGGTGACATTGAGCATTTCTACAACAATGCAGAATTCTAGCTCAGTATTTTGCATAGTAGTCCTATTATATAGAAAACGGAATTGCCAATATGCCCTTTTGTGTGAAGCTGTAAAAGCTAAGAAGATCTCAGCAAATAATGGCTATGTCGCTGGTAAGGTAACATGAAGCAGATGTCTACAATTATCCTGTTTAAAAGTTTCATTGTAAAAGACCCCTCAGATAAAGCACCGATGCCGGTAATTGCACATTAACTGGCTTCACGCCTCTGTGAAGGTCTACCACAGCACGGACAACCCTCTGATTTGCGGCCTTTCCAAAGCACAGTGTATGCTAAAAATATTAAGAGTTTCTTGTTCTTTCATTACCTTTTAATCTTTAAGTAATATGCCTACAGAAAGAAACCCAGTGATCCTATCCTGACATTCAGTATTTCTTCACATTTTTTAAAAAGCAAAATAAAAATGATTTCACTATGATTTGGGACTTGTAATATCTAAAGAAAAGAGGCAGAAACAGAGTAAAGAAGTTGACCTAAAGTTAAAATGGTAAGTTTCAGTTCATTGGAACCTTTAAATTGTGAGCACTCGGGCAACCAAAATGTTAGGTGTCAAGCAGATAAACAAAATATGGTTTTTACAAATAAATCCCATCAAGGCTAGAGTTGTGTGACCTCCCCCAATCTATCTTACTAGGTAGAGCACAGTAAAAACTCTCATTGAGGTGTCAGGAAGAGCTAATTACCTGAAAGCCTCATTCTGGGTGAAAGGGCAATGGGAAGAACACCAAGGATTGCTTCAAAATTGCTCTTACTCTGTGTCTATAGGAGAGGGGTTTGAGAAGATTGCATAAAGTGAAAAAGCTCTTTCTGATATTTCTGACAGTTAAAGTACCCTAAATTGGAATGCATTCCTATATAACAGAAAAAGGAAGAAAACAATTTCGAGGAAGTGTTGATGGTCATGAGATGGTTAGTCTTTGCTATAAAAGCCCATGCAATTTGGTGAAGTTTACAAAAAAATTAAAAATACCTCTGCAAATAATAGATAAGCATGATGCATGAAATCTTCCATGTTTAATCACTCACCACTCACCTTTACCCCTAGCTCAGCACATCTTTCACTGTTTCTCTTCACGATTTCAGGAAAAGGTTTAGCGGTACCTGGTCACTTTTGATTTGCTCTAGACCAAAGAAAGCAAGGACTGAGATGGAGAGGTGTGGACATCTGAGCAATATATGATTTACCTCCAGGACAGTTAGGTTGAAAGAGCACTGCAATACGTATCTCAGGGTCCTTCAGTTACTAACAGGCGTGCTTTTTGGACAAGTCAGTCTTTCTTTAATTTCATTTCCTCATATGTAAAATTAAGAAACATGTCTATATCCAGTTTTGAATCACTATGGTATTACAAAATTCCCACTTCTACATTTCCTTCAATGTTCTTCAATATGGAAATTCTCCTTTCCTCTTTCACGGCTCATCAAAATGACAAGAAGAAATTTAACTACCTACATCTCCCTTTGTACCCTTTATTCAGAAATTTTCATCTAAAAGCTTATGAGTGATATTCAATGAAAAAATAACTTTGGAGTCTCAACAAATCTAGAAAAATGGAAAGGAAAGGAATAGGATATCTGAAATTGCCAAAAATATCTCAGATCCCAGAAGGAGATCTCATAACAAGGCCTTCAAAAATGGTTTGGGGTGACTTTGAAAGAGCTGAGAACATCCAAAGTTACTAAATTAAGATTCCAGAGGAATTCATATCAGAACCACCTAGGTGAAGTCCTAATTCATGGTATAACCTCTTAACCTATATCTTAAATAAAGGAATACATAGAGATTTAAAAACAAATATTGAGAGCCTACTAGGTAGAAAGCACTGTCCAACTGCTCAAAGAAAAACAAACACAATATGGAACCTGCCAGCGGGAGATGACTACTTTGTGAAGACAGCACACACACAAAGAAACCCACAACCTCCAGCCCTTGAATTACTTGCGCAACACAGACACCCTGAGGCAACTAGTCAGAGTTTACAGTGGAGGAGGCAGAATAGACTCCGTTAACGAAATCAGCTTACCAAAAGGGCAAAATCGGATAGCATGAGCACAAAACCATCAACCCAGTCCAGACGAAACTCAGACAGCATGGTCAGGGTGTGAAGGCAAACCACTGTTTGCTTAGTTTAACAGGCATTTCACTGAGCCAGGTGTCTGACTGACACTAAGCTTCGTCCGGAAAGTGGGATCCGACTTATTTCACTGCATTTGTTCTAAAGCAATACGACCAAGACCAAGCAAATGGGAAAACAAAAAATAAAACCAAATGACCAGAATGAACACAGAAATCACATAAAATATAAAGCAAAAGAAAAGCGAGGAAAGGAGAGTGAGAGAGAGGAGTTAGATATCTAAATGTCTTTTTCAGTTCTTAAGAAAAATCCCTTTGATTATTTCAAATATCAGAAATTAGAAAAAATTGGTTCAGATTATTCAAATACCACAAATAACTCCAGGATTATATATATATATATGAAATAATGTATTTCAAAGTACATTTATCCAAAGTCATATTTTAATTATTTCTATTTAAAAACTCTAAGAACTTACGTGCCAAATTCACTGCCAACTTTGAAGATGAGTAAGACACATTTAACAGTTACATGACAAACACAAGCTAACTTCCATAAACTGACATTTCTTTCCTGTGATCACTTGGATTTTTGCACTAAAAATATTCCAAACATAATGCTGCTTTTCATCCAGTTACATAATTGTATCATATTTTGATACTTTTCTTGAGAAACAAATGAAATTAGATCTGTATACTGGACTGAACGTTTCCAACTTATTTTATATGGCATGTTGCAGGTGGTAGGCAAGGAAGAACTGCTCTAAGAAATATAAACTGAAGCAGATCGGATGTGTATTATAATTACAGTTCCGTGCTGCTGCTGCTGCTGCTGCTGCTAAATCGCTTCAGTTGTGTCCGACTCTGTGCGAGCCCATAGACAGCAGCCCACCAGGCTCCCCCTCCCTGGGATTCTCCAGGCAAGAACACTGGAGTGGGTTGCCATTTCCTTCTCCAATGTTTAAAGCTGAACTACCTCTAAATATCTTTAGATATGCTTCCTCCTTTATATCTCACCCTTATATTTATCTTAACTAAGACTGCATAACTGAATTCTAGAAGTTTCTGTAGCAATTTTAAAGGTTGCAATTGAAATGTTTTGTTTACTGGACACTAAAATAGTACCTCCTATGGGCTTATCAAGAAACAACACCAGTGGGTAAAACTGCAAGATTATTTTAAATTAAACTAAAACCTGATATAGATGAATTATATTAACTGATGCTAACTCGAGTTTCGTATGGCAAAATTTAGCTACTACTTTTATATGCTGCTTGTACACACTTATCATGTAGCACACAATGTAAAAATATTTTGAGTAATATATAAATCTCAGAACCTTTAGAAGAAATTGTTATGAACGATAATCAGATTTTCCAAAAGCACTCACTGAAATGTATTTTTTCTGCCTTACATATAAAATCTTATCATTGCCTTTACTGCAAAGACACTATATAATATACTAGGCGTTCTCAATCATTGAATTTTAGAACTAAAAAATATCTTAGAGACTATAAAGTCCAAGATAGCAAAGACACAAAACACGCCAGCTGCCATTCATCTTTCCTAAACCCAAGGCAGACAGCACCAATCAATCTCGGGTTTCGTTTCTGCTGCGCCTAGGTGTGGTCGCCAATGCTTATCCACACAGCACTCCAGGCTGCCCTTACCAATCGATCACAGCGGGCACAGAAGATGAAATGCGTTTGCTAACTCAACTCCACTCCAGAATCCTCAACATACAGAAAGGAAACTGAAGAAATTTTGCCCCATTTTGCTGTTCCATTAGTTCTGCAACAGAGCTAAGATAAAAACAGATTTCAAGCTTTTATAGCGATAGCTCGTTGCCTTGGAGAACTTTTTTAATAGTAAGACATAGGAGGTTTGAAAGTAGAATATTTTTAATTTAAAAATCTCATTGGCTTATTTTCACAGCACTGCAGCTGCTGATTTTCATATACATAATGTGTTATTTTTTATGCTGTCTCTCTTTGTAAGCCAAAAACACTTCTTAAGAAAAGGCTATTGGTCTCCATATTAAAATATATATATATATATATATATATATATATATATATATATATATATATATAAAAGAAGTTACAGTTTGTGACAGATTTTGTTCAAGAATTCATGAGGCCAGTCAGAGCTGGGAACAGTTCCTCTAGCTAGCGTATCTCAGGTTTGCTTTACAACTGAGGTAAAACTTCTGGGGTTGTCCAGCTTCACATGAGGATACCTTACCGGGCTACTCTGAGGCCTAACAAAGCTCATCATCCACCTTAATGCTACATGCACCACTCCATCCTCACCCAAACAGGGAGAATCCCCTTCCAAGGATTGCCAAACGGGCGACACCCAGGTTCTGGCCCCATTCTCCTTCCACACATACATCCTTTTCTCCCTCCCCCATGATGCCATCCAAACAGAACCCAAATTCAGTCATTAAAACTTTAAAAAAATAAGAAACACTTGTCTCCCTTACCATCCAGCTATCTACCCATTCAGTAAATATTACTCAATGCCTATTATGAGACAGAGGCTGTTCTAGGTACTAGGACTCAGCAGTCAACAAAATAAAAATCTTGACTCAGTGAATATACAGCATGTCACGCATTGATGAGGGCTGAGGGGGAAAAAAAAGGTTGGGGGAGCCAGGCGTATCCAGAGTGATGGAGGAGGCTCTTTTATACAGGCTGGTCAGGGAAGACTTTATGGAAAACCCATTCAGCCACATACAAGTCAGATATCCTTCATGAGAGCTGTTTCAAGGCCATCAGGTGAGCTCACAGACAAATGTGAACGAAGGATACACAGAGTGTAGAGAGCAGCTCTTTCTAGGGGTTTTGCTCTAAAAAGAGCAAAAATAGAGGGAAGAGATTTTTGGAGTTTTATTATTGTAGTTGTCTGTTTCTAAGAAAGCAAAAAATAACTTATGTGTTTGCTCATTGGAATTATTTGATAAAAAGCAAAAAAAAAAAAAAATCATAAATGGAGAGAAAAACATTTGCTAGAGCAAAGTCCTTGATTAGACCAGAGGACAAGGCCTTAAGAGCAAACGACAGGAGTGTGGTCGGGGGAGAAGGGGACAGCTGCCGCAGAAAGAAATACACCGCAGCCACAGAGAAGGAGGAAACGGAGGGCTTACGTGTATAGACAGACGGACGGATTGCATGACGTGAAGAGAGGAGGACAGAGAAATTCTCTCCAGATTACTTCTGCGAATAATACTTTTCTGCTGTGAGATAAGAAACAAAGTTATTGCTTAAAATTAGAAGAAAGACGTGTTGAAGGTTTGAGGAGAAAGACGTCCTTTCTCCTCTATCTGCTGAACAGTCTGAACCAACCACTCCCCTGACCACGTTAATAGAAAAGCATGGGGAACTACTGACTCTTTGCTAATTATCCACCCCACTGCCCCCTTACATAATCAAGGGTTGATAGTATGTTCCAGAGACACTGGCAAATGGTTGGCTTATTACTTTCACCTTGAAGACAGTTTTCAAAAGTCACTTAGCTCACAAATATGTTATATAGGCTCTCCCCCCATCCCCAACCATTTCCTAATAATCTCATCATGTTAGTGTTTTCTCTGACTTCACTCAGGATATAAGCAGCTTTCTAAAACAAAGATCTTCATAAATGCATTCACTGGGGAATCAAAAGAGTGGAAAATTACTCACTGTCCTTTAGTCCTTCCAGCCAATTTTATTTAAACCTCATCTTTATCTCTTTAGTCCCTTAATCCTTGCTTATTTTAAGTTGCAGTCTGATAACTCTGCCACAGAACTTTAAAGACTGGAAATACCTCAGAAAATGTAAATTATACCATAACATAAAATCTGCTATCCTGAAATGAGTTAAGTATCATATTGAGACATAAATATAAAGCAGTTCACATCTGTGATCTTTTCTTCTAACACACAAAGTAAGCATGTTTCTGTTTATCTGGGAAAGAGGAGTGAGAGAGGGCTAGCAGGATTGAGAGAGCTGTCCAGGGATGCTTCTGGAATCTCTAGACTCACCTTCTCCAACATGCAAAATATATGGCCTAAGTATTCTGACCAGTGTATCCCTGGGGCAGAAATCTGTTGTAGTAGCAAGTCACACTTTGTTTAGGGCAAGACAGTTCCATTACAGGGAAGAATAAAAAAATAATTCTGCTGACTTCATCTGTACCCTGAGAGCTAGAACTGGGCGATCTTAAGACAATCAGAGGGTTCTTTCCCTAGCCTTCTTAGGAAGAGCCTAAAATACCTCTGATTTATTTGGCACTCATTACTGTGAATGACTCAACCCGATTTCCTAAAATCTGACTACTACGCAAAGGGTGGAAGAGAACATTCAGGGGATGGCAGAGTGGAAAGCAAAGGATGCCCCAGGGCAGAGCTGGCAGGCTTTATGACGTCTGGCAGCAGAATGTGAGGCAAATCTAGAGATCCAGACTGAAAAAGTCAAAAGCAAGCAGAAGGAAACAGAAAGAAAGGGAAGATACAAGAAGCGAAAATGAGAAAAGGGAAAAAGAGGAAAGTGGATTTAAATAACAGGGAAAAAAAATGTAGCTTCGATCTCGTGTCCTCACATTAAAAGGTAAAATGTCTAACTGATTCGATAATTAAATGCCAAAAAGCTTAGAAAAATAATATAATTTTTAAATATCTCAATGAGGCATCACATCTTAAATATAAAAGGATAAGAAATCACTCCAAAAGACGGATCAATTTACTTAAAATATAAAATTTGTAACATCAGGACACACCATAAACTAAAGACAACCCCCCCCCCACACACACACCCTTCTCCTCCTTCCTGCCTCTCCTACAAAATCCTGTCTCAAACTCACAGAGAGGGCCAAGCAAGGTAGCGTCCGAATATGGGTTCACGAGTGCGGCTGAGCCAGGGAGAAGCCCAGCGTCTGTGGGGAGAAGGGCTGCTCTAAGAAGAGGGAAGGGAACACAAGCTGACGGAGAGCCCAGCAGAGCGGCCTGAGCTCAGGGGAGAGCCGGCGCGAGAGCGGCCCGGCGCGGCGCGTGGTGCGGAGCGGGGGAGGCCTAGGAAGCGGGCCCAGGGGTGGGAGGGCAGGAGGCAAGATGGCAGGAAAGCAAGGAGAGAGGAGGAAAGTGAAGTCGCTCGGCCGTGTCCGACTCTGTGCGACCCCATGGACCGCAGCCCACCGGGCTCCTCCTCCCATGGATTTTCCGGGCAAGAGCACCGGAGTGGGTTCCCACGTCCTTCTCCGGGGGATCTTCCCGCCTCGTGGGCAGACGCTCCACCGTCTGAGCCAGGGAAGTCCAAGCTATGGAGAGATCATCAAGGAAAGTCAACGCGCGGAGGACCAAAGGAGCCAGGCTCGTCACTCTGGAGAAAGCACGAAGGGGTAGAGGGCAAAGCTTCATTCCATCCGAGTGGAATGAAACTCGACAGGCACTGGACTTAACGCCTCACTGTGAGCTTACCGGCTTCAGAGTGCACAGGAGCTCGGAGAAACGGACGCAGCTCTAAGGGCGGGGCGGGCCACTCGCCTCCCCGGCTGCCGAGAATGCCTGAGGGCACAGCACCGCCAGCACCCACAGGCAGCTCGCTGAGCGCCCGGCCTTGTTTTCTGGAGTGACTAAGAGACGCAGACTGAACCGAACACAGCTGCAGCCGCTGTGCCTGCTGCTGCTAAGTCACTTCAGTCGTGCCCACCAGGCTCCCCGTCCCTGGGACTCTCCAGGCAAGAACGCTGGAGTGGGCGGCCGTTTCCTTCTCCAATGCATGAACGTGAAAAGGGAAAGGGAAGTCGCTCAGTCTTATCCAGCTCTTAGGGCTGTTAAAATGATAGGCATTTTCCCGTTCTTTGCTCTCTTTTAACAGGTCTCTAATACTTTCATCATGACAAATAAAGCACGCAAGAGAAAAAGGAGGGAAATGGAGGTTCTACGGCCTTCATGGGCCATGCCCCTTTCACAGGCCTCCCTGCTCTCGCCTTCCTTACAGTCGCAGCTAGAAAACAAACAAACAAAGTCCTCTTTTCAGCTTTCTCCAGAGCCAGCTGTGGACCTATATTAGGGTTCAGGCCATAACAAAGAGGAGGATGTCTCTAGGGAATGTGCCCGTGAGTCAAACCTATCAGGACCTAGCCTGCTGGCTCTTTTGCTCTCTTGCTTTTTCCACCTGGAAGACACGTGTTCTTCCAGCGGTTCAGCAGGCATCTCGAGACCCTGAGTCAAGGCGCAGGGGACAAAGGCCTAGACGCCAATGAGAATGGAGCGGGAAGGAGAGCCCACCTCCTGAGCTTCTGTGACAGCTCCGGACTCCTCACCTGTCCATTTCTCATTTCATAAAACTGGGAAGACTCATGAGTGTCAACTGCTATCTACAGCAGAATGCATCCCTAATGATACATATATTTAAATAGAGAGGGAAGGAGAATAACAGAGAAAAGCACTTATGCTGGGTACAAACAGAAGGTCTGGGCCAAGGCATCACGTGACCTTCATGGCTGGGCTCAGAATAAGAATTTTGAGGTTGTCATTCCAGGTTTGCAAACATACCACGTGCCTAATACCAAACACAGGACAGTTTTCTAAAACCTCTTCTTCCTTGGATTGAGAACTACTTGTCTCCTAAAATATGGCATTTAATTCAATTACACATGCCACTCATCTCTTACAAACACTAATTTTCTGCTATCTCTTAAATGTAACTTTGTATCTTAAATTCTATAATATTCCTGAGACTATGAAGTGCATTAGCAGACTTCAAGGATCTTGCCTTATTCATTGTTTCTTGAATTCTCCTGGTTTTAACTTCAATGATAGGGCACTTGAGACCAGGACAGGGCTGGGGAACACGGTACCTACAACCTTTAGTACTAGTGGAGCAAATACATAAGTAAACTTTCATCTTTTGGGGCACAACCCAAAGTGACCTCTTGCAAGCCAAACTGCAACCAAGTCTTATGCTTATGCATTAGCTAACAATGTGTATTCAACACAAGGTATAAGAGATTTGCAAGTATCTATATTTGCAATATAGATACTTGGTAAAGGGCTAGTACCCAGAATATACAATGAACTTCTACAAATCAATAAGAAAAACACAAAAACAGAAAACTCAGTAAAAAGGTGGACAAAAAAATGAACATTTACCCAAAGAGTATCTAAAGTAAAAGAAAATATTTAAAATTATGAAAATATCATATTGAAGAGATACAATTAAAATTATAATCAAATATAACTGCATACTCATTAGAATGACTAAAATTAAAAACATGGAAAAATTATGTCAAGAACATGAAGCAACTAAAACTGTAATATACTGCTAGTGTGAATATAATTTGCAATACCACTTTGAAAAATTAAATCTTTTAAAGCAAAACATATGTAAAACTATGACGCAGCAACCTGGCTCTTAGTAAATGCATACATATGTTCATGAAAAAAGTTTTATATCATTTCAGAGCTCTTTGTAATAGTCAAAATCTGTAAATTGCCCAAATGCCCATAAAGAGGAAAAAGTATAAACAAAATGTAGTATATTCACATAATGAACACAAGACAGGAAGAATGAACAGTGTACGCCTACTCACAGAGAACAGTGTTGACTCTTCCAAACTCAACGCTGTGAAAAAAGCAAGACTTTTGTGCTACCCTATGGCTCCATGTCGATAAAGTTCCGAAACAGGGGGAACTAATCTGTGCTGCTGGATGTCAGGAGGGCTTACTCTTGGTGGAAGGAGGTAGTCAGGAAGGCTTACTCTTGGTGGAAGGAGGTGGTCAGGAGGGCTTACTCTTGGTGGAAGGAGGTAGTCAGGAGGGCTTACTCTTGGTGGAAGGAGGTGGTCAGGAGGGCTTACTCTTGGAAGGAGGTAGACACTGGACAGCTGCACAGTGTGGTTTGAGGGCTAATGCTCTATTGCTTGGTATGCTATTAGTTGTTTTCAGTGAAAATTTATCCTCTCCATACTTATGTTCACTTTTTTTCTATGTATATTTCAATAAACAATTACCAAATTTTAAAAATGAAAATACAATTGGCATGCTTCTTTGTAAATTATCTATATTTAGTATTTTTTAATTTAGGTTTTTTTCTTCTGGGTGGGCTTCCCTGGTGGCTCAGATGGTAAAACAAAATCTGCCTGCAATGCAGGAAATTTGGGTTGAATCCCTGGGTGAGAAAGATCCCTGGAGAAGGGAATGGCAACTCACTCTGGTATTCTGGCCTAGAGAATGCCATGGACAGAGGAGCCTGGAGGGCTACAGTCCAAGGGGTCGGACATGACTGAATGACTAACACTTTCACTTTCTTCTGGCTAGTCAGAAAAAGTTGATATTATAGAGAGAACAGGTTTATATATTGGCCTCTGTACCACTTAGAAACAACCACATATTCCAAGATATCTGTTCTCCATTTTGAAGGACATGGGAAGAAGTTCCCATCCTTTGCCCTGAGATCAAAAGCCATTTAGCAAAGCACACGTTTCAACTCTCTTCAGCTTTATTTTCAGATACAATTATAGGTAGTAATCTATCCATATCAAATATTTGCTATTTACCATTGTCTCATTCCCCCAAATCTCTACTTATTTCCATTATCTAGAACCTAAGACCTAATGAATACTCAATATTTAACAAAATAATAAAAAGTTGGCATGCAAGTTGATGTTCAGCATTGATAGCTACTCTGTATAACGATCCCTTACTCACCATGGAAGTTTCTGGTAGCCACTCTCCTTGGCGATCTGGCATACCACAAACTCCAGACAATTTTCTGCAACAAACAGAAAGTATAAACCATGCCCTATGAGGCATTACATGCTCAAATGTCAGCAGTTAGGATGACAGTTTAAAAAACTAAGATGAACACAGCTTGGTATGTTACTCTCTAGTCATTATCCACACATTCTGCACACCCCCAAACTTTTATCTCACCACCACCACCACACACACACACACCCCAAATATATTGGTTTTATGTTTAAAAAAAAAATGTGACTCAGCAGATAAAAGATGGAATAGCCTACTTACAAAGTGTGCACACTCGGGTCAGACAGACCTGAGATCACCTACTGGTTCTACCTTTTTAATCTCAGAATATAAATTCTTTGACTTCAGTAACTTTTGTCTTCTAATTCACTGCTCTATTGTCAGCATCTAGGCTAGACTGTAGCATATGCCTGGCACTTAAAGATTACTGGATGAATGAATATGTTAGATTGGCGGCATCCAAAACTGGGCACAGAGCATTTGACATCCCCAAAAACAGCGATGCTGAAGTTGCCATGCAATTCAGACTGCTTATGAAGAGAGAACATGTGAAAAAATACAGCTCTGTGTCACCAATAAAACAGAATCCAAACATTGACCACAAACTTCTATACACTGTACAACTATTTGATTAAAAAATGAAGAAATACGCAATAAATTATGTGATCTGATTTTTAGAATAAGCATTCCAAATTTACTAAAACTGGAAACAACAAAAAAATACATTTTTTTAAACCAGAAACCTTCCAATTGGAGCGAAAAACAAAGTGAAACTAATTAAAATATCTATCAAGTAATGAATATGCAGAGAGTGACAAGAGTGTTGGGCTTGGAGTCAGATAGACCTAAATTTTAATCCTACATAACCTAGACAGCATATTAAAAAGAAGAGACATTGCTGTGCTGACAAAGGTCCATCTAGTCAAAGCCATGGTTTTTCCTGTGGTCATGTATGGAATCCGTGAGGTGGACTATAAAGAAAGCTGAGTGCCGAAGAATTGATGCTTTTGAACTGTGGTGTTGGAAAAGACTCTTGAGAGTCCCTTGGACTGCAAGGAGATCCAACCAGTCCATTCTAAAGGAAATCAGTCCTGAATATTCACTGGAAGGACAGGTGCTAAAGCTGAAACTCCAATACTCTGGTCACCTGATGCAAAGAACTGACTCGTTTGAAAAAACCCGATGTTGGGAAAGACTGAAGGTGGGAGGAGAAGGGGATGACAGCGGGTGAGATGGTTGGAAGGCATCACCAATTAAATGGACATGAGTTTGAGTAAACTCCGGGAGCTGGTGATGGACAGGGAGGCCTGGCATGCTGCAGTCCATGGGGTCGCAAAGAGTCGGACATGACTGAGCAACTGAAATGAACTGAAATTTTAATCCAGCTCTGGCACTTATTAATAGTATTAGTGACTGGAAAAGTTTTACCTGCAAAAAGAAGATAATTATATACCTCATGCGATTTTTATGAGGAATAAAAGGGATAATGCATGAAAGTTTTAGTACACAGGCTGGCAATAGACAAATTCTCAATAAATGTTAGATCTTATTATTAGAGTGCCTTCTTGACAAATACTATGATAGCTATTTCACATTTTAATTAAAAAAAAAAAATACTTCGGCTTCTCCCTGGCTCAGCCACATTCGTGAATCCATATTCTGACACTATCTTATTTGGCCCTCTCTGTCCATACTTCTAGGAGTTTCTGAACCTGCTGGTAGAAAAAATATCAGAAACTTATTTCACTCATGGGGTCAATCTTGCATATGAGATCATCATCCAATCTTCCTCTATTATGTTGAGCAAAATTATTTTCCCAAAGTGATCCACCTTTAATCCAGCCATAAAGAGTCGCAGTTCCCAATTTTAATTGACAAATCTAATTACTGTGATGAGTTTATTTATAGTCACTATTCAATATCTATTGATAGTTTTTTGACCTTGAAGAATATCATCTAATTAACATGGCAATATGTGTTAATGGATTTTTAAATTACTTCACACTGGATAAAAGGTAAAATGAAAAGGGAAATTCATTTTCAGAAAGAAGAATCACAATTGATGAAAGCAAGCCTTACACGTGGCACTAAATATGGACCATGAGGGCTTTCCACAGCATGCATTTGATATCATGGTGTATGGGGGCAAGTTATTTTACTGAAGGGGTGGTACGTGTTTGGGAAGTTCTGTCAGAAACATTGTTAATCAACTCTGCCTCAATATAAAAGACTTTTTTTTAAATTTAGCTCAGAAAAAAAGACTGAATGAAGTGGTAAGATTGGGGACCTAATTAATTATGAATGATGTCCCTGTAGGAAGAGGAGGACCCCAGGGATGAATGTCCACAGAGGGAGACCAAGTGACGATTCAGGAAAAAGACAAACGGGGGAAAGACTTCAGTAGAAACCAAACCAGCCAACACTGTGAACCCCAGAACTAGGAGAAAATAGATGTTAGCCTGTAAAAAACCCATTCTGCAGTATTTTGTTATGACAACCTTAGCAGGCTAACACAGGGAGTGGTGTGCCAGCAACTGGTACAGCAGCTGGCACAGAGTAAGTGTTCAACTTAGAAAGAAAGAAGGGATAGATGAAGTAAAGGACGAGGATAAAAGGAAGGGGCTTCTTACAGATGGAAATCCACTTCCACAGGACCCAAATTCAGAATGTCTAGGCCTTTTCCACTGCAGCAAATGCCGTGACACCTTTCAGTTCCAAAACCTGGAAGGCACTTGGTTCACATGTGTCTTGCTTAAACTTTCAATGTTTTATGTTTATTTACCATCCAGCACCCACAGGACAGTGATTCATCACCCATGGGGCCCAAATCGACAAGTCTGAAATCAGTAGTTACATTTAGAGAAAAAAGTAAACTAACACCTGTGAAATTCCTATTTTGTTTCTAGCAGTTTATTAAGAAACATTTTCTGTATTGAAAAGAAGTGGGTTAGCCAGGCTACACCTTAAGAATTTGCACAGCTACTACAAATTATTCTGCTCTGATATCTAATCTTTTTAAAATAAGGAGCTTTCCTGGTGCCTTGAGGGTAAAGAATCAGCCTGGCAATGCAGGAGTCATGGGTTCAGTCCCTGATCCGGAAAGATCCCACCATGCCTGCAGAGCAGCTAAGCTCGGGTGCCACAACCATCGAGCCTGCACTCTAGAGCCCAGGAGTCGCGACTACGGAAACGTGCACGCCCTAGAGCCCATGTTCCAGAACAAGAGAAGCCACCCCAGGGAGAAGCCTGAAGAGCAGCCCCGCTCGCCATGGCCAGAGAAAGCCTGCGCACAGCATGAAGACCCAGCACAGCTAAATATGAAACCACAAATAGAAACTGAGATGAGAAGGTGTGGGGAGAGGTTTTTAAAGATTTTCTTTTATTTGGAAATGGCCTTTTCTTTCACGACAGAAAATATAAGAAAGGAAATTGTACCTCTGGAATTTGGGCAATACTTGTTTTCTTGGCATAAGACAAATGGGAATGAATTACTCCAGTGAGAACTATGGCTGGTACGGTGAAGTGCAGCAAAGTTGCTGCAGGAAGGGGGCCCCATCCAGGGCCCCAAATTGGGCTCTTGTCTAGCACTCGGAAATGAAATGTCCAAGACGACACATGTACTGGCAAAGCAAGAGATCTTACTGGGAAAGGGCACCCAGTGGAGAGCAGTAGGGTAAGGGAACCCCGGAGAACCGTTCTCCTACTTGGCTCACAGGTTTTATGGTGACAGGATTAGTTTCCAGGTTGTCTTTAGCCAATCATTCCGACTCAGGGTCCTTCCTGATGGTGCCTGCCTCATTCAGCCAAGATGGACACCAGAGAGAAGGATTCTGGGAAGTGGTCGGACATGTGGTGTCTCCTTTTGACTTTTCCTGAAGGCTGCTGGTTGGTGGTGGCTAGTTCTGTGTTCCTTACCAGGACCTCCTGTCATAAAACAACTCATGCAAATGGTTACTATGGTGCCTGGCCAGGGTGGGTGGTTCCAGTCAGTGTGCTTCCCCTAACAAAGTGATGTTCAGTGAGGCTCATTGTATACGAAGATGTTTCAGTCAAATGCACTCAAGCACAGTTTTAGAATGGTTCTTTATTATTTGAAAAGAAGCTAGCTAAAAACCTATTTAAAATCATATCTTCTAATACTTTACTTTTTTCCATTAGCAACAAGGGTTGAAGGAGGCAGTACAACTAGACAAGATAACAGAAGACCTTCCCGGGAAATTTGGAAAGCCAGACCTTGACTAGCTGACAATCACATGGACACAGTCACCTCTCAGGTCTACCAGTAAGGTATTCACAGTTCACAGCCTAGTCCCTATTGATTCTGTGACCGTATGGATTCCAGAAGTGCCGGCTTGAAGGAAAATATCTCTCCTTTTCTGTTACCTGAATCTTTTGATACAATTATGGCCTACTAATTGATTTATTTTGGCAGTTTTATCAATATCATGTCTGATCCCATCCTGTAAAGCCATTGAACAATTTGGAAGGAAAATAGTGTATATACAGTGTGTGTGTGTGTGTGTGTGTGTGTGTGTGTGTATGCATATTTGTATTGTGTGGGTATATCTGACTCTATGTGTGTGCATGTGACTGTGTGCCTTTGAGACATGGGGAAAGAGTAGAAGAAGACTTGACTAGTACTTCCATTAAAACATTCTCAGGTTTGTTTACGCAACTCATTCATTTCAACCTCAGAAGCCACCAAACCCATCACAAACTACTCCAGCCAAAAAGTGAGTAATGCTCGTTTGGCTACTGAATCTATTGTTATACAAATTCGTTTAATTTTTTTCTACTTAACCTCCTACTTCCCTAACATACTTTGATCTACCTATAAAACCCCTAAATATCAAGACCCAAGCAAAATCCTTCTTCTAATTTTTATCAGAGTGAGCCCTGTGTTATAGTCTACATAATTTATAATCTCAAGTATACAAACTTGGCAGGTAATGTGAGTGATAGCGTAAAGACTTGGTATCTGTGTATGTTTCTCATTTTCCTCACACCTAATACAGTCATGAATATGAGAAATAATCTTCCTCCTAACTCTTCCACCAGGGAAAAAGCCTCTAAGCGGGAGGATATACGGCAGCTGGCAGCTGGCACACAACATTCATGTGGGAGATAAAAGGGAGCGGTGGGGACTACGGCAGACTGAAGAATGATGCACTTCCAGGGTGAACTGGAGATACGCAGCTGCAGACACTGCTTCCTCATAAAATCGTGGGTGGAGGATCTACAACTCTTCTGGATTCTCAAGAAGAATACTGTTTTTAAATACTGGCAATTAATTAACATTTCTTTTAAATACACCGAAACTTTTCTAAACAACATGCAAAAAAACATGGTCCAAACATCTAAGGGATAAATTTAGCCCAAGCCATCATTTGCCACCTCTGAAATTGACATTCATAATACATACAGCTTTAGGGCATCTCCTATTACTATCTAAAACAGTAGAACTGTGTAGCATACACATTCCAATGCCTAGCTGTCTGGGTTAAATTCTGTTCCTCCATTAACTTGCAGGATAATCTGGTCAAATGACCAAACCTCTCTGTGCCTCCATTTCCTTCTTTGTAAAATGCAGATAATAACAGAATTTTTATAAAGATTAAATGAAGTCCTATTAGTACAGAAATTCAGTTCAGTTCAGTCACTCAGTTGTATCCGACTCTTTGCAACCCCATGGACTACAGATTTTCATTAACAAAAGCAAAACTGCAGTGCCTTATATACAAATTTAAAATATTTCAGGTTTCATTACGTAGCACGTTGTTTAAGACTGCCTGCTTTTGAACCTAAAGATCAATTACTTCTTTGTGGTTTGAAATTCAAACAATGCTATGATGGACAGCAGGGAGATGAATCCAATCAATTCTAAAGGAAACCAACACCGTATGTTCACTGGAAGGACTGATGGTGAAGCTGAAGCTCTAATACTTTGGCCACCTGATGTGAAGAGCCAACTCTTTGGAAAAGACCCTGATGCTGGGAAAGATTGAGGACAGGAAGAGGAGGGGCAGACAGAGGATGCACAGAAATTAGAATAGCTTAAATCACAGGGTAATTATTCACTTTAAGATGGCTGTTATTAAATTTCATATTGAATTATAACTTACGGTATTTCTTTGATAACTTCTCCCTCACTAAACTGTAAATGTCTTGAAAGTATCATTTTGTATAATGTGACACTTAACATAGCTTCTTTTTCTAGAAGGACCTTAGTATTCTTTAAGCCCCAAATGTAGTAGAAATCTTAAAAAGACCTTTTGAGAGACTGCCTGGAAATAAGGTCAGGAGACTAGCTGTCCTTGCCTTTGTTCTATATATTTAAATCTACTGCAAGGCCAGCACAGTGCATAGTCCATGTCAATTCGTTCTATGATCAGTTATAATGAATGTTTTCCAAGTCGCAGACATATAATTTCCTCTTTGATATATTCTATCTAGTCTGCAGCACAACAGACAGGAACTGTTTCATGTCCTTTTCTTTTCTCCTTTTGAAAAGGCTAGGAGAGAGTTAGGGTTAGATAGAACAGTAGGGACATGTAGGGCAGCCTTGTGTGACTGGAGCCCCTGGGTCTTTCGCACCTGCCTTCACTTAAATTGACAGAGGCTACATCACAGAAACCTGACAGGGGGCTTGTGAAAACGGGTCCATTATTATCCTCATTCTCTTCTTCCACTATAATCCTTGTTCTCTTTGAAAATAAAGAGTAGGTTCTAGAAAGGGAGTGTTACAAAACGGAACCCCCATATTTCGCAGCATGAAATTCAGAATTCTGAGACCAGTAACACAAATAGAGCTTTACACTACAGACTACGATAATGACTGCACCTCAGAACTCTGGGAGACAGGCGCTCACACACAAAGGTAAAGGCATGTCCTGGTCCAATCTAAACTTCTCTCCTCCTCAGGTGATAGTTTAAAATGTTGAATACAACCACCACAAATCATGTGTCACTAAGCAATCAAAAACCTTCTCCTAAGACTTAGAGGTTTGAAAGTAATACAATGGAATGGGGCCAGAGAAAGTAAAAATATGAGAGGGCTTAAAATATACTGACATTAGTACTAAGGTTTTTTCAGAGGAAACTGTTATTGTTAAAACAATAGTCATGAGCCTTGGGCCACCTTGCTGTATTAGTGCTTTATAGGCTACATGTGGGTTTATGTGGAAGGGGAGGGTAGAGAGAGAGAACGTGGAGAAGATAGGATTTTGGGAAAAGCCAAATGAATCAGGAAAGCTTAATGAAGAATTACATAAACTATGTAGATAAATGTCTCTTGAAAATTTGGCTTAAACAACAGTGAACTCTGAAGGAAATTAACCATATCAGAATTTACAGTACTCAGTGGCTTCTTCAGATAAATATGCACTGACTGTTTAGTCTGTTCCGGGCACTGGACTTGATTTTGGAGACAACAATGCAAATGAGACATGGTATCTGCCCTTGAAGAGCCACTGAGTCCAATGTTTGTCCCTGTGTACTGGGAGTAAGCTTACCCAAAAATGGAGGCAGGGTGGGAGGGAGGAAGAGCAGCAGGGAGGGAGGGATGAAGAAAGGGCAACAAAGAGAGAGCACATAATAAAGAAGAATATAAAGGTCAAGTCAAAGGAGACATCGGTCAGTTAGGAAACAGAAGTGGAGAGCAGAAAGGCTTTATGTGACTTAACTTCCCTCTAACTGACCAGGTGTCGCTAGACAGGCGGTGACTGAAGGGTATCACTTCACAAATCAATCTCTTGAGATGCTTATTTTGCTTCTTTTCATAAGCTCCAAAGCCCATGCCTGTTAAGTTATGGGAAAACAACTCACTTACGCTCTTGCGTACTGCCAGATTATGACAGCAACCATATCCTTAATACCCTAAAAAAATCACCCTTAGTTTGTAAGGAAATGGTAGACAGTACTTTGAAAAATATATCCCAAAGTCATACATCCAGCTCTCTGATAAACTCTATAGACCCCAAACATAGAAGACAGAAGCCACAGAAGAAAACAGGCCGTAGACTGGAATCTACAAGAAAAGAAACTAACCCTAGATGATTAAATTGAAAGAGATTTATTGAAGGGATATTAGATTGATATCAGATGCATTGGAAAAGTTGGGGAAGCAGAGGTGTGGATACACAGCTCAGAATAATCCCTAAAATTAGCCTAATGACTCGATGAACTGGAACACCACAGCTGCCTCATTTACCATGAAATCTTTTCGTATTATTTGGCCTAAAGAGAACGAACAAAAACGTGTAAAATTCCTTCCTAAAAGGTTCAGATCCACTCAAGAACCGTGTGAAGATGTGAATAGAGGAGTCTCTATGCTGATTACCCGGCACTAGGCGTTTTCAATGAAACCAAAATCTTGCCCCCAAAAAGCAAAGAAGGAAAAAAAATGCCTAGATGGGGAAGAAAAGAGCATTCCTGGAGAAGAAAGCAGAAGGGGAGAATCTGCAGTGCCGGCACCTTCTCCTCTCCCTTCTCGCCTCTGTGTGAGTAAGCAGACATCTCAAAGCAACTCATTATCCAGCTGACTGTGTCTGCTGACCATCAGGACCTGCAAACATTTGGGAATAAGGCAAAGACTGCCCTTTTCAGTTTCCCCCTGAGCCAAGGCTCCTTGCAGGGCCTCTGAGGCTTTGTCAGGGCTTAGAGGAGCCTGCAGAAATAATCTCGGGCAAGGCGACGAGGTCACTGAGGGCACCCACCCAGGGACATCCATGAAGGGTTTTGAGGAAAAAGAGATATCACTGTCTTCCACAGACATCCGAAGCCAGGGGGCTGCACAGAGAACGTCCCCTAGGTGCCAAAGCCCATCTCAAGTGTCACACCAGAGAGCCGGCACCGGACACCCGCTGCTCCAAATGTCACCAGGCATCCTTGCCAGATGGACAGGAGGTGACGGCCGGTCACAGAGGCGCCCCGAATCCTCACAAGGAGCACTGTGCCCACAGGAGCGGCAGGCCCTCACCTAAACCCCAGGCTCCAGCAAACCCGGGTGAGCGAGGGTGCAGGACTCTCCCCCTCCACTGAAAGACACTGACCGTAGTAAACACTGAGTGTGGCCTGAAAAAAACTGTCTGCACAGATTGAGATATTTCTACTGTAAAGACCAAGCGGCACTCCTCAGCCTTATCAGTGGGTGGTGGAACAGAAAATAGCGTTAACAAGATATTAGGGGAAAACTGAATACGGCATGTTTGTATGCTGCTGACTTGAGAGTATTCAAGGTATGGCTTTTATAACTATTTGACTGTTGTATCTGAAGGAGCCTAGGAGAGAGGGCATATGAAAGGAACAGAATAAAAAACTGAAGCCGGTCAGCCATCGCTGAATTGAGGAAATTTCATCTAACAGAATTGATTCTATCTGGTACTAGGATATCTTCCAATTTCAACAACAACAAACACAAAGAAAATGTTTCTATGGATCCTAAATATATTGTTCAGGGCTTTTCCAAGAAAAGAAATTATTATACTTGAACCTTGCTATCCATTCCAGTAGAACTCTTATATTATTTAAGCCAAACTTTGTTGATTTTTAGCTAAAAAATACTCAAGTCTTGACTGACAGTGCTGTTCACTCTAACGTACCACTGACAGTAATTACTTAAATAATAGCAATAATTTACAGTGTACAGTGTGTCTTTGCTCTGAAAAACTCTTAACCTCACATTTACTATATTCCTTGTTCACAGGCATCCCTGTGAGGACTGGAAATGAACACAAACTGTATTGATTGTGCTGTACAGAAAAAGACCCCCTGAGGTTGAGTCCTAGTCCAGATCTGTGGCCGGCCCATGATAGACACCTCTAAAGCTAACTACATAAACCAGCGTTGGGCTAAACCCAGTTATAACAGATTTGATTAAGGCCCACATCTCCGCAACACAGAACTGGACCTCCTCAGCAGAGTCATGAAATCTTAACTCTGGGTGGACCTCAGTTTCTCTCTAAAGAATCTTAAATCAGCCCATCAGCCTCTATCATTTTACTTTCTTCAGGGTGTTAGGGTTGTGGTACCCTTCTGGTCTGCATCAGGCTAGATGTCTTGGCCAAGACAATGGGCCCCAGGAGTGTGACTACAAGGACTTGCCTGACAACAAAGTAATTCTTCAACTGAAGGAAATTCTTTTTTATCACAATATTTGAAGATCACAAAGTTCCCTTAATGTGTGGTCACTGTAAAATTATTGTTAAAGACTACTTTAATAAAAAAGATACTATCAAGTTGATATCTGACTGGCTAATGTTTTTGCCTTTTTCATTTGCTCCTACCTGCCATCAGATCTGTATGCATACTTCCCACTTCTGATATTTGTCTTAGGCTAATGATTTTGATGACTTGGTGCTATTGCCAAGATCTCCTTCAACACATTTTTGATTCTGGTTTTTGTCCATTATTTATAAAAACTACACTTTTCAACTCATCTTGTCACTTATTTCTTTAATTAGATATGGAAAATCTTGGCTAAGAGCTCAATTTTCTAAGACAACAGATTATTTCAATACAAATTTTAGCAAGAATTTGAGTATGCTGACAAGCTGATGGAATGGGTTTTTCTCCTAATTACAATGGGTTTTTGAAATTACTTTAGCTCTATTTACTAAAAGAATAAATACTTTTCAATCCTTTCTAAGACAGTCAATGGACTTTATCTATTGAAATATGGAGTCGTTTCCCAGGTTTTCCTGAGTTTATAAAGTCCCTCTCTACTCACATCTGCCCTCCCTTCACACTGCCATCAGTATAGACTAAGGGGAGGCCTGAGGTCCAAGCTGCCTTCTCACACAGACACACGAGCAGGGGCCAGCAAAAGAGCCATGTGCTATACTCAAGAGTTGCATTAATCAGGAATTCCATTGTCTGCAATGCAGTTATCAACCAAGTCATGTTTGGCAATGTTAAGCAATCAGGAGACAGTGTCAGATTCCAGCTTCTCTACAGGGAGCTGCTTTTATCTCCTTATATTATCATTCCTTATGAAATTTCTTCAACGTATTCTTCTAAATTATACATAGGAAAGCAGCATACAGGGAAGATGACAGAGTTCCAAGTACGAATTCTGGTCCAGCCATCATTCACTGAGAATTGGTTTCCTTAGCCATACGATGGAGGCAATGATATTCACCCTCTCTCTCTAGAAAAGCTTTAAGAATAAAGCAATGCAAAAGTGCTTGCTATACGATAAAGAACCACTGAAACAACTTTATATGTAACACTGATTTTTTTCAACAAACCAGAGTAGATGTACTCTCTTTCCTCAAGGAGTGAACAGCACTTTTCAAACCCTAATAAATGTCAAGGTTACAAAGGTACAAATACCACTTGTAAAGTTCAGCATAAAGGTAAATAGGGTGGCTTATTAGCATCCACAAGAACTGCAAGTCATTTGAACCTAATGAATATCCTGAAAATATCCATAAGAAAATAGCTCATCATGTGGGAAAAAAAAGTCTCTTTTAATGTCGTACTCTACAGGTTTCTTGGGCATGCTGCTAATTCACCCTTTTCACTGTTTCATGAAGCCACTGTCTTCAGCAATAGAGTCTAGCTAGCACACAAGTGAGCTGTGAAGTCAGACAGCCTAGATGCAAAGCCCTCCTCCCCACATACGTCTTCTGTGACTTTGGGCAAAGTACATAACCTCTCCATGCCTCAACTTCTTTACCCATAAGATAGAAAAGGTCAATGCCTGCTGCATAATAAATGCAGATTAAGTGAAATAGCGAACATGAAACACTTAGCACGGTATCTGATATACAGTAACATGACACAATGTTAGTTATCAATACTGTTAGTAACGATTATTAGACTGCTGCTGCTCAGTTGCTCAGTCATGTCCGACTCTTTGCGACCCCATGGACTGGAGCTCTCCAGGCTCCTTTGCCTGTGGAATTTTTCAGGCAAGAATACCGGAGTGGGCTGCACTCTCTCTTCCAGGGTATCTTCCCAACCCAGGGTTTGAACCCACATCTCCAGCATTGCAGGAGAATTCTTTGCCACTGAGCCATCAGGGAAGCCCAACGGTCCTTATAATGGCTAATAGTTATGATCTATTATTAGAACATATCTGTACATTAGGAATCTTCATAATCAGTTTAATACTGAATGACCTAGTATATAAGCATGAGCGGTTCTGGAAGGGAGCAAGAGGTTTCAGTGCAGGGAAATGTAAACAGGACAATTTCTCACCACTAGTTTGCTCTGAATAGGCATAAGCTAGTTACAATCATTTTCTGAGTGTCTTTTTTTTCCTCTGTCTCAGTTGTCAATTAAATCATCCAGTGTGGCAGAATTCTCAGAAACTTCCACGCTCTAAGTAGGATTTTGAGGTGCTTAACCACACACACACACACACAAAAAGGTATAAGAAGATATCTAACATAGGTAAATAAAGGTATAAGTATATAATATAAAGGTATAAGATATATAAAATAAAGGTACAAGATAAAAAAAAATAAAGTTTACGTTAGTTAGAAGTTGGAAACACATTAACAATTATCCATGACAAGCCACACAAGGCTTTTGAGAATAATGCCTACATTCTAAGTCACAAGTGACAACAGTCATAATGCAGGCAAAAGATGGCATCCACTTTTCATGATTTATAGATTTATGTGAAAACCCGATATCTCCTCCTAGGTACACTACTCCCACACATTAACACATGGGGGGGTGGAGATCATAAACAACTAGTATGTATGGAGATTAGAATCCTGCCTCTTCTTCCAAAAATTAATAGGAACAAACACTGTTTCATAAGTATTCAAGCCCAGAAAAAGTATGTATTTGAGAAAATATAACATGTATGTTTATCACTAAAATAGTCATAGAAGTTTGTAGGAGGCATATTTCAACAATTCAGAACTGCTCTCAGTCCCTGAAAAATTATTTACTCTTTTGAATTTGGAGCCCTTCCACTTGCTGCTCCCTCTACCTGCGATATTTGTCCATCCTCAACCAAGTCCTATTTTTACTGGGTCAACTTCTCTTCATTCTTGACTTTTCAGCTGAAATGTCTCTTCTCAGACAGCACATGTGAAGATGAACTGCCCTTGCTAAGTACCCACATACCCTGTATTTCACCTCAGATGAGCATTTTTATAGTGTATCTTACCCCTTATTTATCTGTGTCCCCAACTAGACAGTAAGCTCAAAGAAGGCAGGAGTTGTGTGCCTACTATTATTACTGCATCCTAAGCACTTAACACATGCTGATACTCTGTAGGTTCCTGTTTAACATTTGCTGAAAAATGTTAAATGCTCTCAAATTCTAACATCACTTCCAAATTGCATCTAAGCATATGCAGTTATTATGTGCTTTGTAAATAACTTCATTGTTTGCTTTTTCAAATAAATATATAATATGCCATGCTATGTGGTATAGTCTCCATTATGGTTTTATATTATTCAATGCCAACGACCAAGAATCCTTTTAGTAAATACTTAAAAACAAGCAATCAGACTTAGCTTCACTTTTCTTTGCCAGGAAATAAGCTCAAAGGACTCTCAAGGGCACTTCAGCCATTTTTGCCTTCTCAGATACCAAGGGATACATTTACTCCAGGCTTTAGTCAGAAAATGCATGATGCAAAGGAAGGATGAATGGATCAAGAGGCAGAAAGGCCTGACCTGTCTTTCTCATCTTAGCAAACTATGTAAACAGAAAGTCATTTAACTTTTCCAACTGTCTCACATATCATAGAATGATAAGACCGACTCAGGCAATTTCTAAAAGGGAAACATTTATATGACATTAAAACAGAAAGAATACAGGCAACTATGCAAAAACTTGTCGAGAAACTGGTTGCTGGAATCTGGATTAAAACCAAGGAAACTGAGGAGGAAACAATACAACCGAGGAGGAAGAGGTCTGAGCAGTGGGATCTCCAGCAGAACGGGAGCGGGAAGCTCACTTGGGTCCTCACCAGGGCAACGCACAGAGCAGCGGGGAATCCAGTGGTGAGGCCTGCCTACAGGGATACTGACACCCCTGGGTGGCCACTCTCATCCCGATTTGATGATGCTGCCTAAGTTCTCATTCATCCACTCAGGTCTAGTGTTAAAAGATTATGTTGATTTGTTAATTCTGATCAAGGCTTAACAGATAAAAATTTGGACTCTAGAAACACACATGCACGCTAATCAATAAGAGAGTTCACGGTACTATTGGTTAACGGGCAGCAATAACCGCCTCAGGCCCCCAGGGTTCTGCGGGACAGATCACTAGTTCTTTCAGTGCGCAGCGCTGAATTCTGCATGAAACCACATCTGCATGATCTTAGCTTATAATATTATTATGCCAAGATTCTTTCCTCATTTTTGCTTGCTTTTTTGATGGGTTATTATAATGCAAAACAGAAAGGAACATAACAGATTTTTCTTGATGATTGCTTTGGACTAGTTTTCCCAGCAACTACTAACACGGATTTTTTCCTGTTCAGTGATATTCCATGATAAATGAGAGGATTCTCATGTATAGATGGGGTTAACGATGTGAGTTAGGAGACAAAAATGGACCATCTGGCCCTCTCCTCAGAGAACCATCAGCGATGTTGGAGTGCCCTTAGAGTCCAAAGAAAGTTACTTATTTGGAAGCAATTCTGGAAGGAACCAAACTATAGGAAATTAGGGGACATGATATAGGGAACATCTGAATAATATCCCCTCATCAAAAATCTGATCTTCAAACCTGCCACAGGGACTAAAATCTCACCATAGGGTCAGATCTTTGAGTTTTAAGGACTTAATTTCTAGTGAAATTTCAAAGTCTGATAACATTTAAATAGCAGTGGAACATATTTTAGGTCATTTCCAGTCATTAATATAATAACAGAAATGAGTATATCAAATGAGTCATTCCTTTAGCAAGATTCTATTAATTAGGGGACCAAACAATAAAGTTGAGAATGATAGGGAGATGGAAAGACGGAGGGAAAATGGCTCCAGGATAGAGCTGCCTATTCCAAAGACAAAATCAAGGTGAGTAAGAATTAACGCAGGTAATGAGCACTGGAAAGGGGAAGTGTCTACTTCCCAATTTTGGTAAAGTCTGAAGAAACAGCCTTGGCCTTGAAGCCACGTTCAATGCATTCATTCATTTAGCAATTTATTAGGTAGTAACACGTTCCAGGCACTGTTCTAGGGACTTAGAATACCAGCATTCACAAGAATCTCTTGATAGGGAGGCAGTCTACAGAAACAGAAGCACATGCAGAATATCCAGAGGACCTCATGGCCAAAGCTATAAGGCTCGGGTGAGATGGCAGGGAAAGTCTTTTTGAAAGAAGTGACATCTATCGAAATAATTAGAAATAAGACATAACCACACCCACATATAAGAACCCTCCAGAATTTTCTGTCAATGAAGACTGGACTGGAACTGATCCTCTACTGACCTCCACACGTGTGTCTTTCAGAAGCCTACCGTCTACAGCAATGAGAGTGATGGTGTCTGGTCAGGAAAGACACTAGAATCTTGAGAGGATATGAGATCTCCGAGGGCTTTAAAAGAAAAAGAAAGAAAGTTAAAACAAAATCCAATGAAGTTTTATGATTCCAAAGTTACCAGCATCCTAATGTTATCTTTGAGGATAATATTCTTCAGTTTTACAGGCTTTTCGGTTGCATAATTGAGCAAAACTATATTCTGGAATGATCAACTTAATAAGGATGAAGACATATATAATAGTATGATAATGAAGTAAGTCCTTCCTTAGAGTATTTGGTAGTGTTCCCTAAAATATGTACCTCTGAATCCAAAGTCTCCAAACGTTTACCTCTTTTTCATTTTTCAAGACACTTTCCTCTAAGTCAGATGATTTGTGGACCCTAATTTATAAATAAGATAAAGGCAGCATTTCTTCCCTGGTGGTGCAGAGGTTAAAGCATCTGCCTGCAATGTGGGAGACCTGGGTTCAATCCCTGGGTCGGGAAAATCCCCTGGGGAAGGAATTGGCAACCCACTCCAGTATTCTTGCCTGGAGAATCCCAGGGATGGAGGAGCTTGGTGGGCTACAGTCCACGGGTCGCAGAGAGTCAGACACGACCGAGTGACTTCACTTTCACTTTCAGCCTGAATTTAGGCACAAATGCTTTTTCACTATCTGTTATAGAATGATTTGGCTAGTGATGTGATTTGAAATGATTAGTTTATTTTGCACATGAATCTCCTAGCCCTTATATGCCAGGCCTCTCTCAAAAAGAAGCTTCAGGAAGGAAATATCTCTGTTTTGGAGAAGTGGCCAGAGAAAGCTACAGAAGCAAAGACAAAGGATGTAAGCTCAGCTAGGGACCCGCCGATAAACAAAGCAACAGTTCAACAGAGGAAGCAGGGAACATCAGCAGTAAACTCTTCCCCAAAACTGAAGCACCTGCGGAGGAAACTGGAAGGTGAAACATGGCTCAGCTATTATAAGGAAGCTGACCCTATACAACTGCACAGTCTGGGACTGACGTGAGGTGAATGTGTGGGGTGGACACACGGGTGTGTGCCAACCATCAGCCTATCGCCTCTTGGCTAAAAACCCCGCTTCCTCCTTCAGGTACTGAATCCACACCTGACGATGGTTCGCTTTTGCCAGCTGGTCAAAACGGGCCGCTGAGAGACCTGCCGCTCTGGACTAAGCAGCAGCGGTTGACATTCTTCCGCACATTGTTTTCTGCTTCCATGGGGCAGAGAGAAGGCCGCGATCACGTGGGGGCACAGCGTCCCCCACAGCGTGCTCTGCAGCACTGACTGCCCCAGGCCAGCCTGGGGCTTCTGTGAGGAGACCCCCGAGTCCTTCACCCCGTAGAACACAGTGCGTTGTGGACAGTCATGCTCTTCCATCTGAGGTCACCATCTCAGCCTCATGGGCATCTTCCCCTAAATTCCTTCCTGATTCACTAACTCTATAATCACAGGGATGGTAGCTACCTTCTGCAATTGCTAACTCTGTTATTCCTTCAAATTTTCTTTACCTTTTTTATCAAGTTAATAATCATTATCTTTTCCCTGCTCAAGATATTACTGTAGATTTTGTCTTCTGACTGGACCTGACTGATACAAGGTCACACTTAATAGTCAAGAGTCCTAATTTCCTGGTAGCTTTTCTCCACCTGTTAATTCAGAATGTCCAGTTCCTACAACGTCCAGTACTGACACCACCACCACTAGATATTTCGAGATCCACAAAGTGTCTTAGACAGACTCACCAAAAGTATACTCCCGGTGAGTATACTCAAAGAGCATACTCTCTGGCATTAACCGATGCAGGGAGTGTCAAACAGTGAGCCACACTTCCCTGGGGACCGCCACTGGACCTGCATATAATCAAAGCTCTGGAGAATTCTATGGCAAAGCACTGCAGGAGTTCTGTCTTGTTCCATTTGAGGAAAAGATTCACAGAGCCACGATGCTGGAGTCCTAATGTTTTACACAGATTTTAGGGCAATTGTGTTTTATGATGGCTGCTTTTGTTTTCATCCCTCTCCCACTCAGTCTCCAGGGGATTTAGACACGTGTGCAACATGAAAACTGAATGAGTGATGGACATGTTGAACTTGAGGCTGGCTTTGTTCTTCTGTGGCCAAGGCTCACTTTTTACAACAGCTTCATCCTTATTTTCCCCTCAGAACAAGTTCTTCTAAGACTGCTCTCAATGCACAGAAAAAGTGCCCACCCCAATAGTTTTCCAGACCAATTACATTTGCATTTTACTTAGAACCTCTCCATACTTGTAAAAATGTACACAGATGTGGAATAGTATGGCTTAATAGTTCAATATAATTTGAATATAACATAAGAGAGGACAGAGAAGAGAGAAAGAAGGAGATAAAGTCATTTAAATAAAAAGGACTTGTTTATGAGTTCTACAACTCACAGTTATTTATTATTTATAAATAATATAAATAGGAAGCCATTTGTATTATTTATAAATAGATTAATTCAGAGGATAGACTGGGATGAGGAATAGGGCAGATGAATCTAAAAGCAAAGAATCCCTTATCTCTCACCTGTCTTTCTAAAGGACAGAGACTATCCACAGAATCTAGGCTAATATTGACAAAATACATTAAATTTTTTAGAAAAAATGTCCTCTAACACAAAACAAGATAGAGAAAGTCATCCTTTTCACTTAATCTGATTTTTAAAACATAACATTGAACGTAATCTCTATTCTGGCAAAGAACAATGAGTTTGATTTTCAGTGGATGCAATTCATGACTTTCTCATCAATTTGTACGAAAAATGACTATATCTTCTAAAGATGATATATGAGAATTCAATACACAAAAACATCAAAATAGGAAGCTGTTGTTAAATATAAATGGATGAATTATTTCTGGGATGAAACTGAAATAATCTTTCTATATATGTCAGTTCAGTGTATTTTCTAAGATGCATATATATAACTGATACCTTTTTTCTAACAGTCACATCACTTTAATTCTTAAGTATAGATCACTGTCCCTATTTAATGAAAAAAGTCATTCATCTTATGTGTATTTAAACATTTGTACAACTAAAGAAGCAAAAACATACCTTAGTTGGTTTACATGAATATTTTTAAAATATACATTGACAAGGAACAAAAGAGATCTTCATTTACTCAGGTGCAATGTAATATTACTAGATTGCACCCAGGACAAAAAGAAAATTCACAATCTCTTGTTGTAAAGATATACTTCAGAGCCTGTATGTAAGAAAACTATGAATTTGAGGTAATTATTCATAAGGCAAAAACATAGCTTACCTACTTGTGGAGCTGAAAAGATTCAAAAGATTTGTAACTACCTCTTCCTAACTTCTCAGGTTGTGATCCTTGCCTGTTTTTACTCTACAACCAAAGAGTTAATAAATTCTATCCTTTAACCATCCCCCCCGCAAACAGACAGAGAAAAAAATAGCTTTATCAGAAAGAATGTTACAGGAAGAGGAAGAAAACATGTGCCTGAATTGTCTATTTCATGAATACGGTTCACCCTCCAAATCCTTGTATCCCACATCCTTGGATTCAACCACCTGAAGATTCAACCAATGACAGATCAAAATGTTACAGAAAAAAATTCAGAACGTTCCAAACAGCAAGATGAATTTGCCACATTCCCCACAACTGCTTATCCATAAGAAACAGTTTATTTATATAGTATTTGCATTATATTACGTTGTCCAGAGATAATTCTTTAAATCATCTCTAGATAACTCAAGCTAAAAAGTATCACTATTTTATATGAAGAACTTGAGCATCTGCAGACTTTTGTATCCCAGAGGTCGCAGAACCCTTCTTGAACGCCGAGAGATAGCTCCATAAATTTTTGGGTTTGCCCTGTCTTTAAATTTTTTTCTTCAGTTTCTCCCTCTCAATCCCTGTTTCCCCCTCTTTTACCCAATTTCTGGGCATTTGTTTTTGCTACAATAGAATGTGCGTTGCTGAAACGTTAGAAAACGGTGGTGATAAAATGAGAGTGTATTAGTTTTCTGTTTGCTGCCATGGCAAATGACCACAAACTGGATACCCTGAGAACACCAGAAATCTGGGCTCCGACAGCTCTGAGGACGAGCAGCGCTGAATCAAAGCGCCCACGTGGCCCCTCGTCCTCCAGGCGCGAGGGCGGAGCGCGCACCGTCTCTTCCGACTCCGGGGCTGCGGGAGCGGCTTGGCCGAGTATCCGTCGCCCCTCCCGTCGTCTGCCCTCGACAGCCCACCTCCCGCGGCGCAGGGCCTCTTTCTTCTTCTGTCTTCTCGGTGCCATTGGATTTAGGCCCTACCCGGAAAACTGAGGATGATCTCCTTACCTCAACATCCTCACTTTATTTATAGCTGTAAAAACTCATTTTCCAAATAAGATTTGGAAACTACAACAATTTCGGGATATGCGGACTTGCCTTTTTAGAGGTCATCATTCAATCCGCTACCAACGCCAGAATAAAGAAGTGAAAATAACTGAGGTATGATGTATGAAATGATGTATTTGTGTGTGACAAACATTATTAAAGTCATTGTTACTTACATAATCGATGGAAATTTGATGAGTCTAGAGGAGAATAAAATAAACATGTACTAAAGAGCCACGACGCACCAGATAAAGTGTGAATCCAGGTTTGCTATAGCCAGAGGATCTATTTTTTAGAAAATAATATAAAATTATGAATACAAAGGTAGATGTGAAAATAAGTACATATTTAGAATAAGGAAAGGGTTCATAACAAATTACAAAGTTTTTAAAAGCTGACAAATACCAAGAACATAAAATCCAGAGAACAACTTAGCACTTTTGCATTATTAATTACCTCTTCTATATATATACCTTTTCCTATATTTTGGTGTTAATTCTCTCTGAGAGAGAGAACAGCATTTGTTCAGATTTTCTCCTTTGAAAAAAAAAAAAACAGGATCCAGATGAACAATGATATCTACCAAAGTCAGGTTTTCACCAGGCAAGTGGGTAGACATGGAGATGATGATGAGCCAGAACTGAAAGGGCGAGCCGTCCAACACGTGACCAAAACATCCGGCCAGCACCGGTAGTACAAGAACCACCCACAGGCCCAGGACCACCAGCTACAGCACGATCTGAGCTTCCTCTCCACATCCCTAAAGTAGAGGCTGGCATTGAAAGGACTCTGTGCAAGTGAGGGCCCTGAAACTTAAGCTCTGTAGGTTTCATCTTAAATTCACTTTTTAAATCAGGTACTACATATATTTTAAGAATTACTTTAAAAGTTTAAATGGTTGCTTAAATTAGTTTGAGATATAGGATTACAAATAACACATGATAAATATTATTTCCAAGTTAGGGCTTTTAAAATTTGGATCACATGTATTCAGTCTAAGAAGATATGATTAGATTTGGCATTAACCAGTGAAATCTACTACAGAAATAATTAAGATCACTTCCCTTACTAAAGGTCTTTCCAGGTGGCTCAGATGGTAAAGCGTCTGCCTGCAATGCAGGAGACCTGGGTTCGATCCCTAGGTTGGGAAGATCTCCTGGAGAAGGAAACAGCAACCCACTCCAGTACTCTTGCCTGGAAAATCCCACAGACAGAGGAGCCTGGTAGGCTACAGTCCATGGGTGGGGTCGCAAAGAGTCGGACATGACTGAGCGACCTCACTTTCCCTTACTAATAAACAACCAAGGGCAAAGTTTATACCACAACACATAGGAATTTGCATATATGCTTTCAATACAGCACTAGTTTTATTTAACACTGAATAAATATCAATCAGAATGCCTGTGTACAAAACAAGGACATGCCCATTTGCAAATAACCTTTTCCCTTTTTCAAAAACAAATGACTTATGTACCATAAATATGATCACACAGTAAGAAGATAAGGATTAAGAATAACAAAATAGCATTTAAAGAACTGTCATACAGTAGTTCACTTAAGCACGTAAGGTGCACAATGCAGGTCCTAAGAATAAACTAGTAGAATAAAATCTGTTTTATGGTAAAAAAAAAAAAAAAAGGAATGGCATTCTAAGATACAGCTGCATAGGCTATATGATGAATATTCAACATATGAGAAACTGACAAATTTATCTTCACTCCATCATTAAGCATTTTTGTGACAAGCTGGGTATTCATCGCATTAGGGGTCTTTTTGTGTGTATTCTTTTTGTTTAATGCTTGCTCATGCCCTTTCCTGACATCCTGCAAGACTAGTCTTTTCTTTTCTTTTCCAAATTTCTGATTGCTCATATTGTTAGAAACTCATACTCAGAGAATTCTTTTCAATGACAGGAAGATAGAACCTTGGTCAAAACTCTTTATTCCATCATCAAAAGCTTGATCTAATAGTTTTTCCCTTGGCCAACAACAACAAAAAAATGGTATCAGAAATAAATGTAAGTTTTTCATTGGCAAATATATATTCTTAATCATATTTGTTCACTAGAATTTCACTTCCTTTATAACTTTCATATTACCCTAATTCAAAGAAAGATAACTCCTTATTTTATATCAAAGCCTACCGCTTCAAAGATTTCCACTTCTCAAAGTAAATTATTCTTTTCATACATCTTGTACTGCTATATATAAGACATAGCATTTGATGGGGGAGGGGGCATACGTCATCCAGTTATAGATCACTCATTGAAATGAGAAATAATAGTTCACTGAGAAAAAAAAAAATCAATGTCCAAAATGAATTCCTAGTGTTAAGCTGGAAAACAACAGAGGTAATAGGACTAAACTGATCTCTAGAAACCTAGGACACCACCCTCACCAAGAAGCTTGCAGTAAGATTTTTCAGTAAACTCTTGAAGTTTGACAAAACTGTGCACAAGATTTCACAGTTCCTTTCAAGATTTGACAAAAAAGAATACTGTTCACGTAAAAATAAAATCTATATGAACGTACATCATCAGTAGAACATTAGAGCTGTGGCTCCTTCGCATATTATGTATTCAGGGCCTTTAAGTGTTTTACTGTCTCTGAGTTCATAACCAAACATAAATACAGGTGAACACATTTTCAATATTCCTAAGCTAAGAGCTTATGTTATCAATAATGGTCCAGCTACTCCCTTCATACTCCCTAGCATCTCAATTATACTGCATACCAAGAGGCATCCTTAAGAATTTATGCAGGCTAACAGTTTTTAAAAATCAAATTTAAGTCTGCTTTAGAGTTAGGAGAGCCAAAGGTCTCACTTTCTTGAAATATTTATTCTAGAAGAGATTTTGTTGGACACAAGACAAAAATATGTAAACAGGTGGCAAAGCTCAAAATTATACTTGCATAGTGTTCATACCAAAGTTAAATAGGAAACTGCCTTGCCTACCAATATAAACAGCTGCTGCTGCTGCTAAGTCACTTCAGTCGTGTCCAACTCTGTGCGACCCCAGAGACGGCAGCCCACCAGGCTCCCCCATCCCTGGGATTCTCCAGGCAAGAACACTGGAGTGGGTTGCCATTTCCTTCTCCAATGCAGGAAAGTGAAAAATGAAAGTGAAGTCACTCAGTCGTGTCCGACTCTTGGCGACCCCATGGACTGCAGCCCACCAGGCTCCTCCGTCCATGGGATTCTCTAGGCAAGAGTACTGGAGTGGGGGGCCATCACCTTCTCCCAATATAAACAGCAGTGACCGGTAAATAAAATAGATGAATGCCAGAAATGCATGTTTGTCTAAACAAAGATGAGTGTGAAATGGCTTGTATTTATCATAAATATCCAGCAACAAAACAGCCTGTTTCACTGAACACCAAGCAGAATCTACTTACTTTGTTAAAACAAATGTGCCAATCAATGCAAAGTGATTTTTCAAATGATACTGTTTTTTCATTAATTATGCACATTCATAAAAAGGCTGATATAAAAATCTTTCCATTTATATAAAAATGCATATCAAACACATTTTTGTAAGTATGTCTAATCAGACTTTGATTTTTAAGAATTTAAAGAATGCACAATTACCTACTGTCCTGAAAGGAGAAAGATTTTTACCTTAAAATTACTGTTACGATAAGAATTCAACTAACAATACTCTATCAAAAATGGAATGATAAATCCTGTCTATCTGAGAGTTTCCTAGAAAGCCATTTTTTTAATATTGACTTATTACTGAACAATATTTTTTAAACATTAGGTTATTTTATTATTATAGAGTAAAAATTATTGTACTGTTGAAATCTATCTGATTTATGCCTCTAATGTATTGATTTCTAGTTAATTAAGGTTTTACTGACTGAAGTCTAAAGTGGGCACTTGAATCATAATATGCATTTATGCCCCAATTGGAAGGGTTACTCTAGTTTGAAAGTGTGGTTTTAATCATTCAATAATAAGATATTGCTATGATAACAGGTTATCATCAGCAAGCATCTGAGAAATAATTTTTTCAGTGTTCTAGAAATTTAACTGAATACTAAAATCAGAAGAGTCATAGCTCCAACTGGATGTTTTATGCTTTATTTCACTTTACATTCATCCACATACACACATCCTAGGGCTGCTTCCAAGCTAAATATATTCTCTAAATAGAAGGCGGCAGGGAATGTGTCCTAATCAAAACAGAGAGGAAGGTGAGATGGCTGCTTGGCCAACAATAGTGCTGAGAATTGTGATTCAGACCAGTGAAACCGCTAGAAATGGGGCCAAACAAGTTTTAAGCCATCTGTTTGGGCCACTTCTTTCCTAGGAAGAGAGTTTCTCTTTCTCTCTTTCTCTCTCTCACACACACAAGCATACACAATGTCACTATTATGTATCAAATGCTTGAATATAGGATACATTCAATCCTCACAATATATTGATATTTGATCTCCTGTTAACACAAGCACTGCATAGAAATAGTCAAATATTTCAACATCACACCTGGCCAACAACATTAAATCTCTGTAATCCTATTAAGAATCAGGAAATAAAGTATTTTATTAAAGAGCTCAAGGAAGCAAAAATAGAGGTCAAAGCTATGTACAAACTCTATTTTAAAATATTATTCTGTGACTACTTATTCCAGCTTCAGGTAGAATTCTGTTAAGGATAGGTCCCATTTTTCTAGTTCACAGTAGATTAAAAGTAGAAAATTAGAGAAGAGGAGAAACGTGTGTAAGACAAAGAAAAGTCAGCTGATTAAAGACAAATATATATATATAATAGGATATCAAAAATCACTATATATATATATACATATATATATGTATATATATATATATATATATAGTGAAACAACAAAGAATCTCAGTGGTCATTCAATTTGAGGAGATAATGACTCAGCGGCCCCCAAACTAGTAACAGTACCTATTATATAGTATATATGGGTGATGTTTCATCACCCACAAGTGATTAATCTGGTTCATTATACTTGCTGTAAGTAGATAAATCAGTGATTTCTGGTGAAAATTTTATGTAGAAAATGGCTTAAAAATATATTCTGACAATAAAGCCAAATTTTTGTTGTTATAAAATTTATGAAGAATATTATATTCCTTGGTGATAAATATTCATTAATTGCTATGTCAACTTAATGTTTTTAATATTGCATATTTTACTACACAAGCATATACAATCTCATGTACCTACTTTGCATCATGGACTATACTGTGAAAACTGAGAAAACAAAAGGATATATTAATACCTTTGAACCTATCTAGAAAAATAAGAAATGAATTCATGTCAAGCAAACCATCAGTCTGATTAATGAGCCTCAAACCAATGAAGTTGCATTGTTTCTGAAATAAAAAGAGCATAAAGGAAAAACAACTTTTAAAAAAAGGAAAAAAGAGTGGAATAATTTGCCCCCAGGTGTGGCAAAAAAGAGTAATAACATATTGCATATAGACAAAGAAGATCCACAGTACATGAAAGTCATATCATAAAAGAGGATGACAGAAGGAAGAATAGGAAGAAGGGAGGAAGATCCAGTATCTTAGGACAGAAGAAAACAGTCCAGAATCATGACCTTCTTAAATGGTGCTAGGAAATCTGATCTATAGAGAAAAAGACTGTGATTACAGTGACCTAAAGATCAGCCTTCAGATCTCCTCTGAGAAAAAGAAAATAACTACCAATGGATACTCTGGCTCAAAAAAAAAAAAAAACCTGCATTTCTATTGCAAAGTACATAACCATAGTGTTACTAGTTGGTGTTCAGTTCAGTTCAGTTCAGTGGCTCAGTCGTGTCTGAAAGTTTGGCTTTAGGAACAATCAAAAAATTCAGTTACTGTGAAATGATGGACTCATAAATAAATAACCTTGCCTAAGTATTAGAAGTTGGCCCACAAAACTGGAAGATGATTCAAGTGTTTTCTTTGATCTTTCCCCCATCTCTAATAATTTCTTTCCTTTCCTTTTGTCCTTTGTGTAGAGGACAAAGCCTGTCAAGATTCATGTCTGCAACACAAACACAACCATCTCCCCTCCAGGTCCCAACCCAACTGTAAATCCATCATTTCAAATGACAATTCCATAGGAAATCAATATCTTGAAAGGAAGATTGCTTCAACTACTGCAGCACGGACTGCTGGTACAGGTAATGAATTCAAGAAAGCAGACCCATTTGTATCTGCTGCTCACTAGAGAGACTGATTGCAGGTAGCTTCCTCAAAGAGGAGCTGGAGGAGCTATTCATTTCTTGTTTTTCTCTTCCAACTTACTCCTCTGTTCTGGATCTAAAAACAGTCCTAGGTTATAAACAGCAGCAGGAGATAAACAAGCACCCTGGCCCACTCACAATGCTAAATAATAACTCCACCTATTGTTTAAAGATTGATGCCCTTTCCATTTAACATCTTATTTTTTCATATTGCACATTACTGACAGTGGCTGTAAGTCATTGAGGTTACATCTTAGGATATGCCATCCAAGAAACTGTGTTAACATCCCAACTCATGAACTTTCCTTAAAAACTGTAACCAAATACAAACTAAAAACCTTAAAAGCTTAAAACCTGAGATTTTTCCTGCATCCACTGTTTTTAAAAAATATTACATATTTGTAAAATATTTGACTTTACTACATATAGTAATTGAAGAAAAAAATTAAGACTCAGAAGGGAAGAAGAAAACTGGATCAGTGTAAACCATCTCCCAGAGACAATCTGTATTATATTTTGATTTATTTCCTTCTAATCTTTTTCTATATAATTTTTGTTAGTAAATCTCATACTGAGGATACAATCTTAAATCTTTTTATAAAATCTTTCAAACCACAAACTTTCCCCATATCATCAATATCATATTCCAAGACTGGATAACAATTTATTTTCTACAATATTATGTATAATAATTTTTATTTTAAAATGGATTTATTATAATTTACTTAATCATCTTTTGATGATTGCTGTTCAGTTGCTAAGTCGTGTCTCCCTCTTTAGGACCCTGTGGACTGCAGCACACCAGGCTCCTCTGCCCTCCACTGCTCCCGAGTTTGCTCAAATTCAGGTCCACTGAGTCAGCGATGCTATCTAACCATCTCATCCTTTTTGTAAACTTCTCTTTTTGCCTTCAGTCTCTTGCCACCAGCCGGGCAAAGTACTGGAGCTTCAGCTTCAGCATCGGACCTTCCAATGAATGTGTGTGTGTTAGTCACTCAGTCATGTCCAACTCTTTGCAACCCCACATTTTAGATACATATTTTTAAATACCGCTTTTTGCAGATCCCTGTTGTACATCATCAGAACTGTCCAGACATCTCTAGGTCAGTATATGAAATATGTTTATGAGTTGAAGTGGAGGATGGTTCTATTAATATATTAGTGACTAAAGCCAAAGAGCAAAGTGACTATCAGTTTAATCCCACCAAATCTATGTCTTACAGCACATGAGTTTTAGGCTCCCTAATATCACAGCTTAAAAGTGACCCCACAAAAGTATAGGCAGTATTCTTTACTCTTCTCCCAAGGATGAAAGGAAAGACAAAAAAGAGAGGATGTAGAAAGTCAGGAACTACCATCAGACAGAATGAATATTTCAACCTCAGGTTCATGAAGGAAGAGAAAAAAAGAGCCAACAATCATTAAGTATGTGGTGAGAATGACTTTCTATTTCATGTTAGTGCTTCATATGTGCTTTCATTTGACCAATACTCTGACTTTAAGAAGAGAATGAATAGTGTTAAGCAGAAAAACTGGTGACAAGACAGCCAAGAGCCAGGGGTTTGCGTTTTGGCTCCAATGAGTTCTGTGGCCTTGGACAAGCCAGATGATTATGTCTCATTGAACTGCTTGGCTGGGAAAATTAATGTCTCTGCTTTTCTGTGGTGTTTTTAAATTCTGTGGTTCTCTGTTCTGATTTATATGTATCAGGATAAAATCTGTAGATATGTTGCTCTCATTTTTCTTACTGTTTCTGCCCATATACTCAGAGGTATTCATGGCCAAAGGTGGAGAATGGGATATAGGCCAAAACAAATAATTCAAATGAATTTTCTAAGCACATTGCATAGATACTGGTCTGAAGGTCAAAGCTCTTTTCATTTGCAAGATCCAACCACTTGAAAAGCAATGATGTCTACTAGAATTTAAAAATCTAGCATGGCTTTGCTTAAAAGGAACAAAGAATGACTCAGAACAGAGGTTTAGAGCACTGCTTTTCAAACTGCTCATCAAGGCCACAAGAAGGTCATGAAGTCATTCTCCTGAGTCTAGACTAGCATTGAGTTTTTGTTTGTTTTCGTTTTTCCCCTAATGAAATGGGATAGAGTACTCTGCAATTCGTAAGAGTAAGGTAAACATGTGGTATCTGGGATTGATAAGGAAATGTGTTATTCACAAACAGTTTCTATCAAAAAATTTTGAAAAATACCATTTTAAATTACAAACTACATTGGGGTGGAAGGAGCAACATATTTACATATGAGGTGGAACCTTTGTATGTGCCTACTGGAAAAGACCCTGACGCCGGGAAAGACTGAGGGCAGGGGAGAGGTGGGACGACAGAGGATGAGATGGTTGGATGGCATCACTGATGCAATGGACATGAACTTGGGCAAATGCTGGGAGATAGTGGAGGGACAGGGAGACCTGGTGTGCTGCAGTCCATGGGTTTGTGAAGAGCTGGACATGACTTGGCAGCTGAACAACAAAAGCAATAGATGTGGAATGGGAAAGAGAGCTTGGAGAAGCTTGGGGGACAGCAGCAACATGCAACTGTTAAACTGTTGCCCCTGTGCCTCCTTTTCTCACTGAAGGCTTGAAACCCAAATAAACAGAGACTTCAGAGGCCAGAGGCCACCAAACTTTCATGAGAATACGTGGCAGGAAAAGCTCCACCCTTCGGCAGGATGTTGGAGAGAGAAAGCCTAGTAAGTGTGATGCTTAACACGGAGCTGCTGCTTTGGACAACAGGGCATGTCTAAACATAGAAATATCCTGAAATCTATGTCCACTCCATCACCCTTTCTTGAATTCTCTGGAATACAAAGAGAATCTAAGAACAGTCTCCTGCCCAAGTACAGTACAGAGATAAGGTAAAAATTGAGATATGGCAGCCCTGAAGGTTAAGATGATAAGGAATGTTTGGGGGGTCGTGAGGGAGACTTACAGTACAGAGTAAGCTTTTCAGAATAATCACTGGACTTTGCTGACACTGAGGGAACAGAGGGAAAGTTATTAAACAGCAGTGAACACAAAAGATAGGCCCCTCAGATCATATTCTCTTCCCCCGGTGTCAGGAAGATATGGAAGCACTCAAGAACCTAGAGGATCCTAGAAAGGGAGTAGGAATAAAGCCTTGAAGTTGTCAGAATTGGTTCAGAAGATATGATTTAAACTGGACACCGTCTTGATTTGGCAGGAATGTTTTCCATTATGATGGAAATAAGGGCTTGGAATGCACGTTAAGTTCATTTAAATAGAAATAACAAATCTGAGTTTGTAACACTTTATTCACTGCATATCCCTCTTATGTTAGATTTTAAATACTTTTTAAACCATAAAAGGGCTTTCCAGGAGGTGCTAGTGGTAAAGAATCTACCTGCCAATGCAGGAGATGCAAGAGATGGGGGTTCTTTCCCTGGGTCAGGAAGATCCCCTACTCCCCTTTGGGGAGTAGAAAATGGAACTCTGCTCCAGTATTCTTGCCTGGAAAAGTCCATGGCCAGAGGAGCATGGTGGGCTACAGTCCATGGGGTTGCAAAAGAGTCAGACACGACTGAGCACCTGAGCACCTAAAAGCATAAAATATCTTGTTCTTTGTTTTTAAATCACTTTTATTTCTTAGGCCAGTATCTTCCGCAGAATTGCTGTTCAGTGCTTTCTTTCTTGTCTGGAGAATTCCATGGGCAGAGGAGACTGGCAGGCTGAAGTCCATGGGGTAGCAAAGAGTTGCATATGACTAAACAACAAACACTTTTAGTGGTTAGGCCAGTATCTTTCACATAACTCTGCTCAAAAATGCTGGTTTCAGGGTTTCCGAGCCATTTTATTGGCATAGCATGTATCAAAGTCAATATGTATATTGTGTTGGGTTTCCCTGGTGGCTCAGTGTAAAGCATGCACCTGCCGATGCAGGAGACACAGGTTCGATCCCTAGGTCAGGAAGATACCCCTGGAGAAGGAAATGGCAACCCACTCCAGTAGCCTGGGAAGTCTGGACAGAGGAGCCTGATCGGCTACAGTCCATGGAGTCACAAAAGAATTGGACACGACTTGGTGACTAAACAACAACAGTTTACATTGTGTACTCAGTAAAGTGGAAGAGGCTGACCTGCCTAAAAGTCTGGGCTCACCACATGCCCCAGTGATGTATCTGAAGACTGAGGGACTCAATCAAGGAGTGCACAGTCAAGTCAAACCATGTGGTCCATCGCATTACTAAATACAATTTGCACAGTGGATTAAACTTGCCTGTGTGATACTTAACATGGTGCCATAAATTTATATGATACCACATTTATTCAAGTGGCAACAGTGTTTACACACAAAGACTGTTAATGAACGTCTGTGCAATCAAATCTTTCAACATCTTGTAAACATCTGGAAAACTTCTGCTCACAAGTGTCTACAGTGATCCGTGTGTATCAGAACATCAGGGTGATAATGCTGTATAGCAGGCAAGTACTCAAGAGATTAATTCAGAATGTATGCCAACTATGAATCATTATGTCTTGCCTATTTCATAAATAAACAGCAACACTCCCCGGCTTAGCCATGGCTCCATGACCAAACCCCTGAACAAGTACACAGAAATGTCAGCGGTCCCGTTGTAATCAATTACAAAGAAGCTATATAATATTTTTTCTATTGCTTCTAAATGCCATGATGATGTTTCCTGTTTCAAAGTGTGCTTTTCTAATTCTAAAAAGCCATATGAGTTCTTCTTAAATCTAAAAGTATATTTTACTGAGTAACCACATTGATGCTTTTGATCTCTACTGAATAAATAGTGTTCATTTTTAATGATCTACTATTTCTCTAGGAGATAATGAAAATTTTAAAATAATTCTCTTGCTGGAAATCAGGTCAATCAACTACAAATAAGCATACAACATATAATTTTTGACTAAACATAATAATAATATTCCATAGTGATTTAGATAATAGAATAATTTTCTTTTAGATGTTGCTTTTTCTATGTGCAATGGCAGGAGATAAAATCAAAGAGGGTGTGATTTTCTTGTTATAATACTTGGTCAAGAATCCAGCCATATGGATTTATTGATTTCAACTATGGATTTACTGATTTCAACTATGTGAAAAAAATGTAATTACTTTTTGAAGGTGAATCATTTATCTGAGTCTTAAGTTTAGTACCTTACAAGCATATTAATTCGATGAAGGTATTCCTATTAGTGTCAATGGTCTCTGGACAAAAATAACTTAAACAACTTACAAGGCCCCATTCCAATACCACCTTCTCCACCAAGCCTTCCCTGATCCTCCAGCTCAGCAACTGACCTCTCCTTTCCTCAGCTCCAGCAGAAAGTAGCATCTGAACCCCTAATAGAACTTATCTGTGTCCTTACAAAATGATTCAAGAAAAAAAGAGCGTTAATCCCCAAGTAGAAGGATACCAAATTATCTTATTCTGTAAAGGTCATGGCCCATATTAAGAGATCATTTGTATATTTAAAATCTGTTTCAAAGGAAACCAGAAAGCTGAATATTGTTAAAACTAATGGAAATAACAAAGTGCTTTAGCCATCATGGTTTCAAATCCGTCATTTTAAGGCTTTCAGTTCATGAATATTTTATTTATTAATATATACACCAAGGAAGTAATCTGCATATGCATGTGTGAATTCATAACAAGGAGGCTTGTTCTTTTGTGCAAAGTAGACTTGTACTTTACTTGTCAACATTAAATGCGCGTACTAAACAATAAAGTCATTTGTAATGAAAAGTATACTTCTCCAGAAGCAAAAATGTATTGGCAATGCTTGACAGAATGCTTATAACACTTTAGTAAACACATTAGTTTCACATAAGTTTATTTATTTTCATTTGCTCTCTCTTTTTCAAAACAATGAGTTAAACTTTCATTGCAACCAATGTACAAGGCTGGATAACCCCAGTGAATTAATTATAAAATGCATGTTAAGAGTTTAGCACAGGAGCTAGCTCCCTCTAAGGGCTCAATGAAACATTGCCCTAATACAAATCTTACTTGGGTTGCACATGTCAGAAATCCACTTAGAACAGCCTAAAGGGACAAAAAATAGATTTTCCAAAGGACGTTAGTTTTATGAAATCCAAAGAATAACTGGACAACCAAGTTATGGGAAAAACAAACAAGCACCTGGATCTTGGTGGGGGAATGACATCAAGAACTTAATGTCATTACCAGTACTTCCTCTCTCCTCACACTAGTTTTATTCTTTCTGGTCACACGTGCCTTTCTCAACTGCTGCTGCTGCTGCTCAGTCACTTCAGTTGTGTCCGACTCTGTGCAACCCCATAGACAGCAGCCTACCAGGCTCCTCCATCCATAGGATTCTCCAGGCAAGAACACTGGAGTGGGTTGCCATTTCCTTCTCCAATGCATGAAAGTGAAAAGTGAGAGTGAAGGTACTCAGTCGTGTCCGACTCTTGGCGACCCCATGGACTGCAGCCCTCCAGGCTCCTCTGTCCATGGGATTTTCCAGGCAAGAGTACTGGAGTGGGGTGCCATTGCCTTTTCTTTCTCAACATACACTACCATATCAATCAGAAATTCCACTTCTACATATTACTCAAGTGACATAAAAACTTAGATCACACAAAAACCTCACCCACAAAATATTACAGCAGGTTTATACATAATTACTAAAAATCAGAAACAACACAAATGTCTTCAACCGAAGAATGAAGATGCAGACCATGCTACCGGTACATCCATGTGCTGGAACATTACTCAGTGATTGGCAATTAAAGAATAAGGTAAGGTAAGGTAAGTTAAGGTGAAGTCGCTCAGTCGCGTCCGACTCTTTGCAACCCCGTGGACTGTAACCTACTAGGCTTCTCCGGAGGTCCATGGGATTCTCCAGGCAAGAATACTGGAGTGGATTGCCATTTCCTTCTCCAAGGGATCTTCCCAATCCAGGTATCGAACCTGGGTCTCCCACAGTGGAGGCAGACGCTTTAACCTCTGAGCCACCAGTCAGGGGTGGCAACTATGATAAATGCAACAACAAGTATGCATCTTAAATGTATTTCATTAATGAAAGAACTCAGACACAAAAGACATACTGTAAGATTTCTTCTATATGATATTTTTCTAAATACAAAACTATGGAGACAGAAAATAAATCAGTGGTTGCCAGGGACTGGGGTGGGGTAAATTTTCAGTTACAAAGGAGATAGAGGAATTTAAAGGATGAGAGTGCTTTAACTATTTCCAAATCTTGACTGTGGTGACATTTACAAGATTTATGCATTTTTAAATCCAAAGGACTTTACACTAAAATGGGTAATTTTTTTCTATGTAAATTATATCTAAGAAATTTTTGAAGAAGAAAAGATAAAGATGGCCTAGAAAAAAGGAAAGATAAATATTGAATAGATAAAATACTGAAGATGTTGTCCTAAAAGCCAATCCAAGATATAGATCACACAAGTCCATAAAATGAAAAACCAAACCAAAAGAATGGAATAAATCTAAAAACTAATATTCAAGAAAACTTCCTTGAATTACAGATTTGAAACTGCATATAAAACAGCACACATGTACTTGACAATTTAAACTAAGAACTACTATCTAAAGTGCATCTAGTAAAATTATGAAACTTAAAGGAAAAAACCCTTTGTGCATTTTTTTAAAAAAGGAAAACATTCATTTTATATGAAAAATAAAATTAGATTATCATCAGGCTTTGATGGCAGTGCTTTATGCCAGAAGAAAATGGAATAATATATTTGAGAATCTCAGTGACAGAATATGTGAATCAAGGATTTCATACCCAGCAAAACTGACTTTCAAATATAAACAGTGTAAGACAAACTATTATCAACGTTGAAGAATTCAGGACTGTTCTCATGAGCACTTCCTTAAGAATCTACCAGGCAAAGAATACTGACAACCAAAATGAGAAATAGCAACACAAGCACCAACAGTGAGCATTAAGTTTATAATTACATTTAGAACCAAAAGAAATGAATTACTAAGTTAAAAGGAAAATATAGTATGTAATTGTTATATACTCAGACCTTGTATTTCAACTATCCTAAAATGAGCAAGGAATGAGGATGGCATATGCAAAAATCACACATAAGTATACTGATACTCATTGTATTAATACTGTCATTCTAAGACTACTATATGTATAATTTCTTAATGAAGAAAACAAGAAAGTATAGCATAAATTTAATTCTGCAAACCTCTATGTTCTTGAGGAAAGGTTAAGTAAAATCCTGTCATACTTAAATTGATTTGAAAATATCAGTATAAATCCCCAAGATACGTTATCTTTGGATATGTGTACATTTAAAAATATATATTTCTGTATGTTTCACTCTACGAACATAATTAATTTTATTAAAATGCCTAGGAACAATGACCAGTCCAAGATAAATAAACATCCCTACCATCCAGACTTTAATCCTGAAATTCAATTTTCCACTAAACCATTCAGCTTGATTTCTTAGCAAAAGTGTGATTCTAGGACTGAGACAGGAAAATATGTAAGATAAATGCAAAAAATTAAGATAAATGCAAAAATCTTGTCAGATCAGATAGTAAATACAAAGTAAGCAATCAAGAACTAGTAGGGTCCTGCCAAAACACTCAGAAGTCAAATGGAAGAGGTTTCCATTGGCCAAAAATGAGACAACTGAGTTTCAATAAGACAATACTGCCAACAGATTGAAATATATCAAAATACATTTAGAACTATGAGTCCTTTATAAAGACAGAGGGAAAAAGCCAATGGGTCTCTAGAAGATGACTGAAAATCAACTCACTCTCCTGGAAACTGGTAAATTAAGAAAAATAAGCATCTATACTGCCTTCCTTATATGAATTCTACCATTGGGTAAATACCATAAAAGATGGGGAACAGCAACATTTCATAAAACTATCCCACCTGATAAATGAAAACAAAATACTAAACTTACATATATCACCAGTTCCCAATAAGCATGAATGGTTGCTAACATTATAATACAAGAGTTATGCTATAACTCTTGAGGGAGAGAGGGAGAGATTCTGGCCAGGATGAGGGGACTGAGATAAAACCAGACAGTAGGTGTCTCCTTAATGACAAACCAAGACAACCAATAGGTTTGCCAAGGGATCTAAGCCATCAGGTCTTTGGAACCAGCTGCCAACGCAAGAAGCCAGAGGACAGAGGAATGTGCGCAATAGCATAGCACTAAGTATGAAATTACCAGTCCAGAGTGGGAAATCCTGAAGGCTAAATGAACTAAGTTCTTCAACAAATGAACCCCAAAGAAGAAACAGATACAGAGAGAAATTTTATGCTAAAAGATATAAAGGGCTTCCTTTGTGGCTCAGTGGTAAAGCATCAGCCTGCCAATACAGGAGACATGGGTTCAATTCCTGGCTTGGTAAGATCCCTTGGAGAAGGAAATGTAACCCACTCCAGTATTCTTGCCTAGAAAATCCCATAGACAGAGAGCCTGGTGGCTACAGTCCAGGGGGTCACAGAAGTCTCAGATATGATTTAGCAACTAAATAACAACAAAAGATATAAAAGGCACAGCAAATATGTAAACAAGGTGTTAGACTACAGGGAGGCAAAATTGGTAAAGAAGCTCAAAGGAGTGATTAATACAAAATCAAGGTACTAAAAGTGACCCTATATTCTTCTTCTTTTCCAAACTTAGCTTTACTAACTTTTTCAAGTTATATTTTGGATCTCTTTACATACTTCTGGTACAGTATGAATTAGATATTACTGTTTGTAGTTGTACTTAATAAATTGTCATTAATTAGATGAATGACTAGGTTCAGTGAGGTGATTAGGATTAGAATAAGGCAAATGGATGAATTCTCGGATGGTAGGCAAAATTCTGTTTCCCAACTCAGGCAGTAGCTAGAAAAGTACTCACATTATATTAATTCAAAAGGCACATATGTGATTTTCTTACGGTTTTATATCTAGGTGTTTTATTTTAAAACAAAAAAAAGCATAATCCATATAGAAGGCTGAGAAATAGATTCAAAAGCTTTTTTAGAGACAGTAAATATAGAAGAATAGTAAAGATAAGTTTGGGAAAAAAGAACAATACAAGATCACTTTCTACTGGTTATAAATATAAATGTTTGTTAGTTTACAGTAGTCTGGTATTAGGAGAGAAATAAAGACATCAAAGGAAACAAATAGAAAATTCACACTTTTACACTCATATTAGACACATCTAATATGAGAAAAGAACTGGCTATCTAATGTGTATTTGATTATATGGTAACTAAACAAATTTCAAATTGATGTAAGATCTAAAAAGAAAACAATAAAGGAGTTATATAAAATACACCTTGCTGCTGCTGCTGCTGCTGCTAAGTCGCTTCAGTCGTGTCCGACTCTGTGCGACCCCATAGACAGCAGCCTGCCAGGCTCCCCCATCCCTGGGATTCTCCAGGTTGGGGGATTAGCCAAAAAAAAAAAAAAGAATTCTTCTTAAGATAGTCATAAGATCTGGAAAACAAAAAGAAAAAGAAAATATTGACCTTCTGAATAAATGGGGAAAAAATTTATCTTAAGGACAAAATATAACTAATTTTTAATAGCAGATCAAGATAATGCATTTACAGATTAAATGACTGGCAAAGTATTATTGGCCCTTACATACAAATGTTTATATATCAACAACAAAGCAATCATTTAATAGAAAAAAGCCAAATATCTTGAGTAGGTTAATAGGAAAATGATATATATATATGCATTTATCTATCTTATATAGGAAATGATGTTCAACCTTGCTAGTCATATAAATGCAAATTAAATACCATTCACAGTTTTTAAACTATTGGATTTTCAAGAAAAACTAATCAATAACAAACACTGTCAATTTGTCTCACCCTCTCCATTGACTTATACACACTACCTTGTGTAAAACAGATAGCTAGCGGGGAGGAGCTGGTAACACAGGGAGCTCAGCTTAGCGCTCTGTGACCCCTAGAGGGGTGAGATGAGGGGCAAGAGAGGGGGGATATACATATATATAATCATGGCTGTTTCACACTGTTGTATGGCAGAAACAATACTGTAATTATCTTCCAATTAAAAATAAATTTAAAAAAAAACATGATAAGCAACTTTTAATCCTTTCCAAATCAATCTACTGGGTCTCTGCCAATGATGTGGCTATAAAAGAAGACAAGTTACAGTCAAATGAAGAGAAGAGAACAAATAAATAAATTTAAAAATAACAACCCATGTTTGAGAGTATTCAGGTATACGGGCACTGTCCGAAATTTTTCTCCTCTTGGAAAACTTTCAAATGGATATGGCAATTTTTAAACTCACAAGAATCATTGATTTTGTACTTTTCATCTTTTTGTCTTTGTACTGAATTCTAGATGAAATCTTTCGTTCAGTCTTCTTAAGATCTGATTAAACTTCATCTATGTTTATCCCACTATTCAGCCCGTTTATTGAGCTTCTTTTTATTTTGATGACCTCTAAATGGTCAGCTTTTTTCCCCTACCAGCCTGTTATTGCTTCATGGTTGCATTAACTCATTTTATTTCTTTAAGGATATTGTACTTCCTTAGAGTCCTACTTGTTCTTTAATTCTGTCTTTTCTAGTGCTATCCATGGACCCTCATGGATGTGGCTGTCCACAGGTGTTTGGCGATACTCAGCTCATCTTCTGCTTCAGCTCTGCTGCGATGTGAGGCTTCTCCTGCCCAATCACCTCCTTTGCTTCTCTTCTTTCACAAGAACCAACAATGACAAAATAAACACCATCAAGCATCATTATATTCTGATACTTTCCCTTTTGAAAGATGGATTCATAGAAATGGGTGAAATATTTTTATTTATAATTTAATAGACAAAGTCAGACTATGTTACTTGCAAGTTGGAATAAATCACATGCCTACTAAAAATCAGTTAGGCAGCCTTGTTTCCCCCACACGACCACCACATTTGCTGGCTTCTTCAAGTGAGAGTTTGGATTTCTTTAAGAACTGCTGTTACAGTATAAATTAAATATTATCTTCTTTGTTGTTCCACTTAAAAGATATTCATTAATTAGGTGAATGAATATGTTCAGCCTCTGGGTCCCTGTTACACTCTACTTTTTTCCTCAAAACAATTTTCACCTCATAACTTACTATGTAAAATACTCATTTATTATATTTACTTTTTAAAATCCACCTTCCTATGATGAAACAGGGACTGTAATCTCTATTTTGTTCATTGATATTTCCTAGTGCCTAGATATTGGTGCATAACAGGCACTCAGTATATAATTGTGAAATGAATACTGTATGAAATACTCATTGAATATACTAGTTAGAACTTTAAAATATTTCCCTCAAGAAATATTTTGCAAAGTATTTGTTGTAAAAATATATATGCTTCTTCTAACAAATATTACTGGGCTCCCAAGTGTCTCAGAAGTGTCTGAGAAACCTATATGCAGGCCCAAGAGCAACAGTTACAAAGGGCCATGGAGCAACAGACTGGTTCAAAACTGGGAAAAGAGTACATCAGAACTGTATATTGTCACCTGCTTATTTAACTTATCTGCAGAGAACATTGTGAGAAATGCTGGGCTGGATAAAGCACAAGGTGGAATCAAGATTGCCAGGAGAAATATCAATCACCTCAGATATGCAGATGACACCACCCTTACGGCAGAAAGTGAAGAAGAACGAAAGCGCCTCTTGAAAAAGTGAAAGAGAAGAGTGAAAAAGTTGGCTTAAAGCTCAACATTTAAAAAACTAAGATCATGCATCTGGTCCCATCACTTCACAGCAAATAGATGGGGAAACAATGGAAACAATTAGAATTTATTTTCTTCGGCTTCAAAATCACTGCAGATGGTGACTGCAGCCAGGAAATTAAAAGACACTTGCTCCTTGGAAGAAAGATTATGACCAACCTAGACAGCATGTTAAAAAGCAGGGACATTACTTTGCTGACAAAGGTCTGTATAGTCAAAGCTATTGTTTTTCCAGTAGTCATGTATGGATGTGAGAGTTGGACCATAAAGAAGGCTGAGTGTCAAAGAACTGATGCTTTTGAACTGTGGTGTTGGAGAAGACTCTTGGGAGTCCCTTGGACTGCAAGGAGATCAAACCAGTCCATCCTAAAGGAAATCAGTCTTGAATATTCATTGAAGGGACTGATGCTGAGGCTGAAGCTCCAACATTATGGCCACCCAATGCAAAGAGCCAACTCATTGGAAAAGACCCTGACACTGGGAAAGATTGAAGGCAGGAGGAGAAGGGGACCACAGGGGATGAGATGTTTGGATGGCATCACAGACTCAATGGACACGAGTTTGAGCAAGCTCTGGGAGATGGTGATGGACAGGGAAGCCTGGAGTGCTGCAGCCCACAGGGTCACAAAGAGTTGGGAACAACTGAGCGACTGTGAAGCAACTATAAAGTGTCTCAGTGGGAAAGTATCCGCCTACCAATGCAGGAGACACGGAAAACTCGGGTTTGATCTCTGGGTCAATAAGATCTCCTGGAGGAGGAAATGGCCACTCACTCCAGTATTCTTTCCTGGAAAATTCCATGGACAGAGGAGCCTGCTGGGCTGCAGTCCATGGGATCTCAGAGTCAAAGATGAGCGAGCACAAGACGCTACAAAGATATTATTAATTCCTCCAGTCGCATACACAGTCAAGCCTGCTGCAAACAGGGAAGCAACGCAGCGAGGTTCCCTCTTGAACCCTGTGCAGGAAGTGTAAGACCAGTGGAAACGGGAGAATCTGTGCTCCTCTGTGATTGGCTTTAGAGCGCGGGCCATGAGGACACTGCCTCAGAGAACGGCGCCAACTTAGTCAGAACCGAGCTGTCAATCAGATCAGCTGTTCCGGATGAAACAACAACAAAATAACATTAACTTGGATAAAGTAAATACTGCTTATCTTTTAAATACACTATACAATTTTACTCATGTACACCCATGGCGGATTCATGTCAATGTATGGCAAAACCAATACAGTACTGTAAAGTAAAATTAAAAAAATAATAATTAATTAAAAATATATATACAATTTTAAATGAACTTGACTTAATAAATACTAATAAGATAGTCTCCTATTTTTATGCCAGTCTTAAAAGCTGTACCTCCTTGTAGCACTTTGTAGTTTTCACTGGAGCCTCATTACAACTGTAAGAGTTAATTAGAATAAATATTACCATCATTTCAATGATCAGGAAGCAAAATCCTAGAAAAGCTGGGTGACTACTAGTATCTGAATACACGTTTTGGATTCATTTCTTTTCTAAAGAAACAAGAAATTAAAGGAAAAGCAAATATTCAGAATCATAAGTAGATTTCTACTCTGACTCTATAATTATCATCTATGGAAACATCAATCAATGAATCACCTACTCTAAGTCTTAATTCAACATCTTTTTATTTGTCATTATGCAGAAAAGGATAAGGAAACAGTCATGCACCAAAGGAAAGCTATTATCCAATTATCTATATATTAAAAATATACTAAGGTTTTTATTTATATTGTTGATTCATGGGGGCTTCTCTGGGACATGACATTGTCCTCCATTTCCCTTCTGTTAGCAAGACAACTCTTAAGTCTAAGAATTCACTGTTGTATAATTTATCCCTCTGTTGCCCCCCACCCAGACTGCTGAAGCTGGGCCAGTCACCTGGCTCTGTACTCTGAAACTGCTAGGAAAGTTCAGCTCCGTTGTTCTCTTACCTTTCTTCTCTTCAAGTGCATGTGTCTAATGACAGAAATTTCAAGTCCATCTTATTCCACCCATATACCCTACTTCCAGTGCCGAAGCCTTAAATTCTTTGGAGTTGTATGAAAATTAACCTTCATAAAGGACCAGTGAGGTCCCAAATTCTTGTCTTTCCTATTTTTCCTCTCTTCTGCCCTTTTTGTCTAATTAGTTCTTTAAGATTCTATTATTCTCTGATAGTTCAGTTGGTAAAGAATCCGCCTGCAATTTAGAAGACCTCAGTTCTGTTCCTGGGTCTGGAAGATCCCCTGGAGAAGAGATAAGCTACTCACCCAGTATTCTTGGGCTTCCCTGTGGCTCAGCTAGTAAAGAGTCTTCCTGCAATGGGGGAGACCTGAGTTTGATCCCTGGGTTGGGAAGATTCCCTGGAGAAGGGAAAGGCTACCCACTCCAGTATTTTGGCCTGGAGAATTCCATGGACTGTATACTCCATGGAGTTACAAAGAGGCAGAGATAACTGAGTAAATTTCACTTTCACTTTCATTGCTATAATTCAATATGTACAGTGGTTAAAGATAAGCTCAAGGTTTTACAGAAACAGAGAAGAAGAATAATTAACCACTCTTAAGAGTAGGAATCTCGTTAATAAAGGCTACAGGAGAAATGAAATCTGCTCTTGCAGCCCAAGTCAGAATTAACAGGTGAAGAAGCATATTACAGGTATGAAAATAATATGAGTGATTTCATAGAAGCATGATGCCAAAGGTTTTGTTCAGTTTACAAGCAGTTGAGTATTTCTGGAGCATAAAATGTGCTTGAGTTTTGGACATGTGCATTCAAGGTGCCTGTGGGATGATTTAATAGAAATGTTTGTTGGAAAGTTTAGCAGAAAAGTCAAGACTAAGTATTTGGCTACCAACAGGATAGCAAGATGCAAATAAAGCAGAAGAGAGAGCATTGCTATTTTCTGTGGCATGTCAGGAAGTGCTTCTATTTCCAGTGATTTTGGAGCAGACATCTAAAGTGAGAAGGTGAGTTATAGGAACATCTCGGGATAGAGCTGTCCGTGATTATTGTTTTTGTTGTTTAGTTGCTAGGTTCTGTCCAATTCTATTGCAACCCCATGTACTGCAGCCCACCAGGCTCCTCTGTCCATGGGATTTCCCAGGTAAGAATACTGGAGTGGGTTGCCACATCCTTCTCCAGGGGATCTTTTGACCCAGGGGTCAAACCTGTGTCTCCGCACTGGCAGGTGGGTTCTTAACCATTAAGCCACCAGAGAAGCCCTTTCCATGATTAAGAAAAGGAAATTGCAAAGGCCATGAGTTGAGGGTATGCTTGGAAAACCGCATGGACGGAGGAGCCTGGTGGGCTGCAGTCCATGGGGTCGCTGAGGGTCGGACACGACTGAGCAACCTCACTTTCACTTTTCATTTTCACACACTGGAGAAGGAAATGGCACCCACTCTCGTGTTCTTGCCTGGAGAATCCCAGGGACGGGGGAGCCTGGTGGGCCGCCGTCTCTGGGGTCACACAGAGTCGGACACGACTGAAGCGACTCAGCAGCAGCAGCAGCAGCAGAGCAACTAACACTTTCACTTGGATTATCTGAAGAACAAGGGATCAGATCAAAAACGATCTTAATGGCCATTATACAGACTTTGTTATATGGAATTTTACTCTGAATAATACTGATAGCCAGCAGAAGTTTAGACTGGAAAAGTAAAATGATCGATGTTTTAACAAACTTACTCTGGCTATTGTCTATGGAATCTACTATGGAATCTGTCTATGAATCTTCTATGGGGCAAGGGACAAAAGTAGACGTTGTGATTTCCTGTAATTTTTTTTTTTTTAGGTGGCTGTACCATTAATTCATGAAAGAATGATGGTAGTTTAGAATGGTAATAAGAAATTGTAGGATTCTGGGTACCTTTTAAAAATAGAGCTCCCAGGATCTTCTGAGTTTGAGTATGTGAGAAAGGATAAAATTAAGGCAAAACATAATGAAAAGTCTCGAAAAAAAGAGCAGTCAGTGACAAAGGAAAACAGGGTAAGAATGATGATGCGGCAGTCCTAAGAGGAAATATTATAGTGATACTGGATCTAATCCTTGCTATTGAAACACTCACGAATAAAACAATTTAATATGGCCCATTTGTACAGTACTTTAAAGTTTTCAAACATTTTCACATAAAATATTCCACTCTATAGCCACTTCATATTAATCAAGTAACCTGTTCAAGTTGAATTTTAATAATTATAAAATTGAGGGTCAGAGAATGAGTGAATTCAAAGATTGCCGAAGATCAAACTATCCAACTACAGGTCTCTTTACAATGTTCTTTACGTTTTCACACATGAATATATTTGTAAACATATATTCAGAACAATGTGAATACTAAACAGTTGAGGGGGAAACCCTAGAGAATATAGGCATTAGTCAGTGACAAAAATATATAGTAAGTACCTAGTGAAGTTTAAAACCAAGGAAGGAACAGAAATATAAGGAAAGAATGAAGGAAGAAGCTTGCATTCAGGAGTCAAACTGACTCTCTGTACCACATGAAGTAGTGAAACAGTACCATCCTCAAACAATACAGAGCAAAACAGACGTTAGTACATGATTACAGATATTTTTCTCTCAGACTTCAGTGGTAGGAAGAGCTTCCACTGAAGAAAAAGACTGCAAGGCCTAGGAAAGACACAGAGGTAAATATATACAACCAGTATCCTATATATCAGAGCTACTTCTGGTAAAGCTGGAAGATTTTGGCCTGTAGAATGTTCCCATTCCTATCACTTTCTTTTTCTTTTCTGTTTCATGTATTAATTAAAACTTTAAAAAAAAATAAGTAGAAAAGAATGAAGGCACAGTGCAAAGGAAGTGTACTTGCTTAAAGACAGCTTCAGTTCAGTTCAGTTCAGTCGCTCAGTTGTGTCCGACTCTTTGCAACCTCATGAATCGCAGCACGCCAGGCCTCCCTGTCCATCACCAACTCCTGGAGTTCACTCAGACTCACGTCCATCAAGTCAGTGATGCCATCCAGCCATCTCATCCTCTATCATCCCCTTCTCCTCCTGCCCCCAGTCCCTCCCAGCATCAGAGTCTTTCCCAGTGAGTCAGCTCTTCTCATGAGGCGGCCACAGTACTGGAGTTTCAGCTTTAGCATCATTCCTTCCAAAGAAATCCCAGCTTAGAGAAGGCAAATGTAACAATATTTCCTAAAATAGTGGAAGACAAGAAGGATAAAAATTTCTGTTGGACTTGATGATTTTTAAGTTGTTATTCTTTGCCAAATAAATTTCACTGGAGCAGCAAGGAAGAAATCAGATTGCAGTGGATTAGAGGATGAATAGGGCCCAAGGAATGAGAAATAGTACATATGTTACCATTTCAAAACGTGACAGAGGGCAAAGAAGAGGGCTGGATATTTGGGGTAAAAGATGTAATCAGTCATAGGATATGATTTAGAACCAGAAAAACTCCATGGTAATCTTTTTTTAAACTAAGGTTTCAAAGATGACCCAGTAAAATGGGTCATATCCTCTTTCAGTCATAAAGATTTAAATGTCAATTTTCCTTGAAACCTAAGTCAAAGAGAGACCCTCAGAAGAACAACTCAGCTCTTCAGCAGTTATCCAAACAGAAGCATAATGAATCCAAAGAAGTCACCAAGTTCAGTTCAGTCAGTTTAGTTCAGTCACTCAGTAGTGTCCGACTCTCTGTGACCCCATGAATTGCAGCACGTCAGTCCTCCCTGTCCATCTGGAGCTCACTCAAACTCACATCCATCAGTTCGGTGATGCCATCCAGCCATCTCATCCTCTGTCATCCCCTTCTCCCCCTGCCCCAATCCCTCCCAGCATCAGAGTCTTTTCCAATGAGTCAACTCTTCACATAAGGTGGCCAAAGTACTGGAGTTTCAGCTTTAGCATCATTCCTTCCAAAGAAATCCCAGGGCTGATCTCCTTTAGGATGGACTGGTTGGATCTCCTTGCAGTCCAAGGAACTCTCAAGAGTCTTCTCCAACACCACAGTTCAAAAGCATCAATTCTTCTGCACTCAGCTTTCATCACAGTCCAACTCTCACATCCATACATGACCACTGGAAAAACCATAGCCTTGACTAGACGGACCTTTGTTGGAAAAGTAATGTCTCTGCTTTTGAATATGCTATCTAGGGGTCATAACCTTCCTTCCAAGGAGTAAGAGTCTTTTAATTTCATGGCTGCAATCACCATCTGCAGTGATTTTGGAGCCCAAAAATATAAAGTCTGACACTGTTTCCACTGTTTCCCCATCCATTTCCCATGAAGTGATGGGACCAGATGCCATGATCTTAGTTTTCTGAATGTTGAGCTTTAAGCCAACTTTTTCACTCTCCTCTTTCACTTTCATCAGAATGTGGTCCAGTGGAGAAGAGAATGGCAAACCACTTCAGTATTCTTACCTTGAGAACCCCATGAACAGTATGAAAGAGGAACTCCCCAAGTCAGTAGGTGCCCAATATGCTACTGGAGATCAGTGGAGAAATAACTCCAGAAAGAAAGAAGGGATGGAGCCAAAGCAGAAAAAATACCCAGTTGTGGATGTGGCTGGTGATAGAAGCTGTAAAGAGCAATATTGCATAGGAAGCTGGAATGTTAGGTCCATGAATCAAGGCACACTGGAAGTGGTCAAACAGGAGATGGCAAGAGTGAACATCGACATTCTAGGAATCAGCGAACTAAAATGGACTGAAGTGAATTTAACTCAGATGACCATTATATCTACTTCTGCAGGCAGGAATCCCTTAGAAGAAATGGAGTAGCCATCATGGTCAACAGAAGAAGTCACCAAAGGGTCACCTTAACTGTCTTTTGGGAAAATGATATGTCCATTAAATTTGTGTGACCTTTTATTTGGTTGTACGAATACCTGGTTTAGTAACGTCACCTAATGAACCATCTATTCAGCTTTGGCTTCTGGTAAACAGATAAAAATGTTAAGTAACACAAAATAAGCATGCATCTTACTTTTATTTATGTAAATGAGACTGACAGATTAAATGATTATTTAATTACAGTAGTCTAAAAAAGACCTTAATATTTTTCAACTTTTAATCAAGTATGATCTATCATAGATAGACTATGCAATACCTCCTAAATGTTCATATACTACTTGTATTTTTAGAATGTTCTTCAATTAGGAACAAACAGAATAAAAGTCATAAAAATTTTTTAATGGAAAGAGTTATAGAGACATCATATCCAAACACTTTTATATTTATAAATGAGGAAACAAACTTAGGAAATATTCTTCCTAAGGCTAAGGTTATATAAACACCAATAGAAACAAGATGAAAATATAGATTCCTGGATTTCAGTCCAGTTTTCTTCCCACTACTACAATCTGTAAAAGTCATCTCTGAAATAAGAGCTTGGATATCATCAGCAAAATTAAAAATCTAAAATGTATTGACTCCCTTCCTATATTTGGCTGTAGGGATTGTTCATAGCAACTCTGAGAGACAGGTACTATTATTATCCCAATTTACAGGTGGAGAAACAAAGCATTAAAAACACTGAGTATCTTTTCCAAAGACACTCTGATAGCAAGTGGTAAAAGGATTCAGGCTAAGAAGCTTTCAAAACTTCAGTTCAGTTCAGTCACTCAGTCGTGTCTGACTCTTTGCAACCCCATGAATTGCAGCACGCCGGGCCTCCCTGTCCATCACCAACTCCCGGAGTTCACTCAGATTCACATCCATCATCCATCATCCATCATAGTAAAATAGGTAAAGGGTAATTGTGTGTGAGCTCAGTCATGTCTGGCTCTTTGCAACCTCATGGACTGTAGCTTTCCAAGCTCCTTTGTCCATGGAATTCTCAGGTAAGAATTTGGAATGGGTTGCCATTTCATACTCCAAGGGATCTTCCCAACCCAAGGATCAAACCTGCATCTCTTGCACCTCCTACATTGGCAGGCAGAGGATTCTTTACCACTGTGCCACCTGGGAAGCCAAAGGGTATTTAGGGAGGAAACCAAAAGTAAAGTGCATAGTTCAGTTCAGTTCAATCGCTCAGTCGAGTCCGACTCTTTGCGACCCCATGGACTACAGCATGCCAGGCCTCCCTGTCCATCACCAACTCCTGGAGTTTACGCAAACTCATGTCCATCAAGTCAGTGATGCCATCCAACCATCTCATCCTCTGTCATCTCCTTCTCCTCCTGCCTTCAAGCTTTCCCAGCATCAGGGTGTTTTCCAATGAGTCAGTTCTTCACATTAGGTGGCCAAAGTATTGGAGTTTCAGCTTCAGCATCAGTCCTTCCAATGAATATTCAGGACTGATTTGCTTTAGGATTGACTGGTTGGATCTCCAAGGGACTCCAAGAATCTTCTCCAACACCACAGTTCAAAAGCATCAATTCCTCAGCACTCAGCTTTCATATAAGAGATAGCAATTTCAGGGCAGGGGGTGAACATGAAAATATAACCTGTTGAGCTTTACTTTGAGCTGATCTGCTCCCAGTAGAGCCCAATGGATATAAAAATATTTCCTTTTAATATTTTTATAAGCTTGTCATCCAATTCAACTTTCTTCCAAAACATACTTAACACAGCCACTTCTAGATTTAGTTAGCACTCAAGGCATTTATTTTAATGCCCATGTGCTGAGGGTAAAAAGCATACAGCAAATAAATCAGCTGTGCAAAAGCTCCCTTCATATATCAAGCCATCTTTACAGAAAGTTATTAGAGGCCTCAAAGTCTCCATAAAATAATCCATTTACATTCACTGTCCACTTAAGTGGCAATCTCTAAATTTATGAGTTAGCTACTTGCTGAAATATCATATAACTTGCTGAGTGTTAATTTCTTGGATGACCCTGGTCCTGTAAGAAAAGTGCAAGCAGGAGTCAGAGTTAAGAAATGAATACATCCTATTTCTGGACTCTTATATATGAACCCAGACCACTGAAAAATCACTGTGTCCTCAATGGAAATTTTGACAAATGCTTAAATTATGATATACTAAAGATTAGAGAATATACTTACAATTATTCTTTTAAAATGTAGCTAAATTTTAGCTATATATTCTTCAATTGTTACCAAATATGTTTTATTTTTAAATACTGAACATATAAAATAAACTTCATATGTTCAGAAAAAGTCAATAGAAAAGCCATTTTTTTTTTCCATTTGCTGACTATAAACATGACTATTGCAAGCTAATTCATTCCAAGTGTGAGTGCATGGATGTGAAAATAGTATTGCACTTCCTTTTTATTTCTAGAGTGGTCTATCCAACTTTCCATTTCAACTATTTGATTGTTTCCCCTAGTGTTGAACAAGCAGAGTTCTGCCTCCCTCCCAGTGTACAGAGTTCTGACCTTTAGAAGGTGGAAGCACAAAGGAAAGCTTTAGCAGATGCTGCTTGGCAAAACATCTCCAAAATCTCCCATAGATAAGACAGGGCTTGAAGCATCTCTCTACACCAGTACTGGCTAAACTGCCCTCACTTGCACACTGCTGTCTTCACTTGTATCTTATCTCTATAACACCTAGACTCATATACTTGTATTCCAATTTAAATAGTATCATTATTTTTACTTAAATAAATTCACTTTAAAAACTTTCTACCTTTATTTTAAGTGAAGAGCCAATACCATGTGTCATTTAAAATGGCCATAAACCTCTTGCTAGATGCAGCTGTTTGCCCAGGTCAGCCTCTGGATTATTCAATAGGGAGACAGCAAGTGCCAGTGACTAGTTAGGACGCATTCGCACCACAGTGAGGTTTGGTTTTGTTTTTTTTCCTCTATCGCTATTCTAATTAAGAAAATATTGTTGTTGCTGTTTTTAAAAAGTGCTTCTCTTTCTAAAATGTGGCTTGGAGTTTTTAAATGTCGTACCCATGTACCTTCTAAAATCATCTCAAGTTCCTCTAAGCAGCCCAGTGGCACGCTCAGAACACTGCTGTCAATTATTCAGAATGTCGCAAGCCCAAACTCTACCACTTCTAGTTGGTTCAGAATTCAGCAGCACGGTTTGCCATCTACAGACTTATCTGGGCTCTCCTTGCCTCTCTCCACCCACTCAGACTCACCTGTGCTGTTCTCAAAGCAGGATCAGTCTGGTTGTGTGGAGAATTTCCACTGCCAGCAAGCAGGCATGATTACCTAGCAAACTGCTAGCTCAGTTCCAATTTCAAAAAAAATAAAGGTGGCTCCCACATCTGTCTGCTCATACTGTCTCTAGATTTACTTTTTCAGTCCAATGCTGTGCTTTCAAAGGTTTAGACATTTGTCATAAATAATGAGACGCCTAAAAACTGTCTTCCTTAACACAAACCCTTTTTCTTTATTCTCCTTGTTAACTATATGTTCCACTTGGAAACAAAGTTCATATTCTCAGTTCTAGAATAACTGTCTTACTCATTCTAATTTTTACAAACTCTGACTTTGGACAGGAGATTTTTCTTCCCATAACATTCTTAAAATATAAATTTCCCATGTGATGTCTTTTCTACTAGAAGACAGTCAAATAATGCCAACATAATACATACTTTCTTTTTGAAACTACTGGTAGAGCTGTGTGACCTCATAAAGAAATGTTAACAGTCACATGAAGGTGTTGTGCACAATCTTTAGTGCAATAATCTTCGTCCCAATTATTCCAGCTTTAAAAATCAAATTCAACAATGTTGAAAACTCAGCATTGATATAAAATATAAGTCAGTGGCCAGGATTAGTTAAAGTATATGCACTTGTTATGTTTCACACAACCAAATTTCTCCTAGGGTATTTCCTGAACATTACATGTGATCAAATGGCTTTTCACCCATTTTATGGGCTTCTAAAGGCTCACCATGATTTCACTTACAGCTATTATTTCTAATACAGTTGAGCATTGACCTGACGACCCATCAGATCATCCAGAATACAAAACAAAGGACACATACTGGTCAACTGCTAGCTGGCAAGCTCCTCAGTGACCAGGTCATGAGTGATCTAAAGGCATTTCAGGAAAAGATTAATGAAAGAGGAGGAAAATCTTCAGCTAACACCACAGTCAAACTAGCTGTTCTACAGAGACTTTAAACTCAAAATCCAGCTACTTTGGCACTAAACTCTATATCAGGGCATTAACCACTTTCAGACAACTTAAATATTATTTCTCTAATTAAAAAATGGTGCCTACAATTAAAAGCCAATGATGTGAGCTGAAAAATAATATACATTATATTGGATGACCCAAATATCAATGATTCATTAAAATAATATCAAAATGAGTCTTTTTTTAACATAAGAGAAAAATTGTAAGAAAGCAGCAATTAGATGATAGATACGGTATTTCTGTGGCGAGCTACTGCAGCAGCTCATCACATTTACCCAGGTGTCTCTTTAGGGTCTTATTTGTGAAAGGTTGTGATAAAGTGGAACAGAACTCTAAATTCATTTGGCTTTTGAGATTATCACTCTATTTAACCTTGAAAGCTCTCTGCATTTTCTCATGCCTTTGTTTGCCTTCAGGAATTTATCTTCATTTTAACTTTAATCCATCTTATATCTCCTGCCTCATCTTTGATCCACAAGGTTCAACCTTTTTAAAATAAAAAATCTTAAATGTCTACAGTGTAGGTGGGGGTGGGAGGGTTTCCATCTGCTTTCCATAAAGATATATAATATGGTCATGTTAAAAAGGTTATACATACATACATACATACATACATGTGTGTGCACCTGTGAGATTAACCAAGGATCACTTTATTTGTTACACTGTAAAACTAGCCTCTGGGTAATACTTGTCCCATATCAAGTAGCAATTTCACCTGGGATTTGCGACACTGATTCTGTCAGTTACACTGTCCTCAAGGTAACAGCATTTTGTCTCAAGAAGCCCAAGCTTTTCAACATTACTTCTTACAAAAGTGGGAGCAAACACTTACCAGCGCTGCCGTGAGAACTGTGAAACTAGCTTTGCAATGGCTATCTTAGAACTCCGTAGAGAACCACAGTGGTTTAGACCAGCTTTTCATAATCAGGGACACTTTTTGCATTAGCCGTTGCAAACATAAAACCTAAGATCTGTTAACTTTCCAAGCCTCCTCACCAAATTATATACCACAGTCTTCAAAATTTTTAAATATATATAGTCAAAGAATGTCCACAAAAAATAATTTATCCTTCTAAAATAAGATTATATTAAAATTTTACATTAAAATCAACTTAATGAAATGCATGCTAGTAAGTGCATTAGGACTAGAATTTGATATAAGAAGAAGTGGGGTCTACCAAAGTAAACATGCCTGGGACATACTGTGATCACGATAGATCTTCATTCATGTGTCAGCAAGGCAGTAATTACAGACTGGAACACTGAGAATTTCATAAAGCAATGAAAAATCTGTATTAGAGTTGTCTAGAAATTACTTTCTCATAGACGTTAAATCAGATTAATTGGGATTTCCCTAAAATCTTACCCAGTGAGGACCAAATCCCACGAGCCTTGGGTCTTCTTATTATAATTGGTCTTATTCTTATCTCATTTCTGAAAACAGTATGAGGTGAACAGCTATATTCTAGGAAAATTAAATGCAGTTCACAGTGTCCTAAAGTTATCAGGAGTATCAAGGTCTCTATGATATATTATATATATATATATTTATATATAAAACCAACAATTTAATGATGCCAAAGATATACCACATTAGAGATGCTAAGGAAATGTTCCCATACAACATTAATTGTTTCATATTTATTTTATTTAACAACAAAGGAATATCTAACAATGACCCCCATGTGTTTCTTGCCAGAGAAAAATCAGAAAAAAAGAATTCTCAGGAGAATGCTATGGGCTTTTAAAGGTTAGACTTATAAACTACCTTATATCAAACCTCCACATCCTATTACAGTTCCACACCTTGTTGAAGGCCCAATATAAACTTGGACTTGAAATCAAGCGCCCCAGTGTTACAAGCTAGCCTGTTTTTTCACAGTAACAATTCCACGGAGAGAAACTGCCCTCGCTTTCTAACAGTTTGAGACTCTGAAATGTGGCTGCTTCTCTTCAGTAATTTTCCATCACATGGGCAAGATACATCTTGAAGGTGAAACACTGTTTCTTATTTACTTCTTCAACAAGATTGAAAATATTCCTTCTATATAGGGGCATTCATTTTACTTAAATAAAACCAGGATTGATCTCAGTGGCTTCGATTCTTTTTCCAAATCTTTCCTCATAAAAAACATTGATTTCTTAGCTCACAGGACTTGATAGGAAATTTTTTTAACATGCTACCTGTATCTGAAAGGGATATGCTGGCCTAGCATTGTTACAACATGCTGTTTGAGTTCTTTCAAGGCAGTCACATTTAGTGGCTAGCTTTCTGCGTAACCACAGATCTAGTTGCTGAGAATGCAAGTTGCAGCTGTGGACACAGTTTTAAAGCCATGAACTGAAAATATAGATCAACAACGCCATGCATATGACGCTGCTGGGGGCTGAAAAGTTTTTAATTAAAGTAAAACATTTCCAGCAGTAGAAACGGAAATGAATAATTTTGAAAGCTTAAATAATAGTGATGAATTATCACAAACTTTCACAACTGTGGCTACCAATATACCCACCAGAGGATTTACTCTGTTGCATTATGAATGGGAAGCCCGATCCACTTATAAATCAATCAAAAGCAGTACTAGGGATGAAGTTCATACTGAACTTTAAGGCCTTTATAAGAATTTATCTCTGTCAAACAACCAGTGGTTCCGTTTTCCCCAGGTGCTAATATCTTGCTCCATTAAAATAGCAGGTTTGATGATAAACAATAAGAAAGGTATTTAATCTTTAAGGCTTCCACATAATAAACTTCAGTTAACTATAAATGACACGAATGGCCTGAAATCTTCCAAAATTTCCTGGGAAAAGAGTGAAAGGGATATATAAGGTTTACATATGTAAAAGAAGAAGCTAGGTTTTATTAGAAACAGGACAAATTTCTCTTTAAAGCCAGGTAAAAAGAAGTGCCATCTGAAAGACTGAAAGATCATAATTATTCTGTCCGTCTATAGAGAAATGCTAATACTTTCAAACGACAAAGGTCGTAGAGATGACAGTAACATGACAGGCTGGCACTTAGGAACCACGTGACCCCTGCTCTCTCATCTACCTTGGTTACTTAAATTCACAGAACCTCGGGTTCCTGGACTATAAACTGGGACAGGTTAAAGGAGACCACAGTTACAAAGAACTGTGCACACTGCATTCTGAAATATTGTGAGTGCTCATAAACATTAACTTTACATCCCATAATAATTATACGAGAAGAACATAATATTACCAATAACTATTTATCAAGTCTGCTTCAATAACATAAAACATAATTTTTTTATATAACAATTTTTTTGTTTTGTGGGTATCAGTTCTATGTGACTAAACACTTCCAGAAGTCTAGAAAACTGCTTATTGTTTAAGAGGTTAAGTAAAATTTTCCCTCTGGTAACTTATTTATACTTTTCATTTAGTTAGCAGAACAACAAACAAAACAAATAAATGAAAGTCTTCAGGTTTATCAAAATTTGAAAATTCAGTATGTCATAACAAAAAGGATAGACTTTGGAATTAGAAATGCTGCTGCTGCTGCTGCTAAGTCGCTTCAGTCGTGTCCGACTCTGTGCGACCCCATAGACGGCAGCCCACCAGGCTCCCCCCGTCCCTGGGATTCTCCAGGCAAGAACACTGGAGTGGGTTGCCATTTCCTTCTCCAATGCATGAAAGTGAAAAGTGAAAGTGAAGTCGCTCAGTCATGTCTGACCCTCAGCGACCCCATGGACTGCAGCCCACGTGGCTCCTCCGTCCATGGGATTTTCCAGGCAAGAGTACTAGAGTGGAGTGCCATTGCCTTTTCTGGGAATGAGAAATAGCTGTGTTTAAATCCTAGTTTTACATTATAAATATGTTTAAGTCAGTTAAGAGGTTTGAACTTCAGTTTTCTCATCTGTCAAACAGGGGTAATACTGCTTTGCCAAGAGGAAAGAACTAACTAAAAATCTTATCTGTGTGCCTATGTGTATGTAATTAAATACACTTAAATTTTTAAAAATATGTAAATCTCACAAGGTGTTTTACAGATAATTGCCTTAATTTTTAAATTAAGACTTTGTGATTAATGACTTGATTAATAGATATTTCTTTATTCCTCTTTAATTCATGGTCCACACTTGTGCCTTAATTCATTTATATAAACCAAAATACCTAGATCTGGCCTTCTGTTCCTAAAAGTATATGTCCAGAATCTGTGTGGGATAAGATATTTCTGTTCCTCACCTAACTGCCAAATCTGACTAGTAGAAAGTACCAAATTAGTAGTGGTCCTATATTACTTCTTTGGGTTATTATGTAGACTAGAGCTTTAGAAGATTTTCTAAACAGTGCCCTTGCTTGACACTGAATTTTTTTCTTCTGGCAAATAAAAGGTCATAAATGTAAGAACAATATTAATCATTTTTCTTTTTACAGTTGAGAAACTGTCTTGGTTTTCAGAATTAAAGGTCAAAGTTTAGAAAGACAGCTGTAGGACTGTCAAGGAAGGAGGCGTGTTTAATGGCTCCTGGATGTTTGCTAAAGACAGTTTACACGGATTTCTCTGCAGAGTCAATATGGGGAAATGGCCAGCAAGTTTCTTTCTGAGCATAGCCTTGTTCCCCTACCGAGCTGCTGATCTGCTGTGCTGGCTCCCTGCGCTTGGAACATTCGTACCCCACCAGATCTTCACAAGCCACTGTCCTTTGTCATTCCGTTTTTAAATGTCCCCTCCTCAGAGAGGCTGTGCCTGTCCAATCCACCTAAGTCTCCACCTGACTCTGACCAACCACATCACTTTTCAGGCCATCACTTGTCTTGTTTCCTTTCAGCAGTTATCTTATTCATGTACTGACTCACTTGTTTAATAAACGTTCAGCTTGGCTTGGAAGCTTCTTTACCCCCATACAGTTAATGTCGAAACTACAACTTGGCCTGTAACACTCACTCACTAATTATGAACTGAAAGGATGCATCCTGGGGCCTGTTACATAGACTACAAAAGATAAGCATTTTCCAAAAGAAACTGCCTATCTAGACATTCTTTGCTGCTGCTAAGTCGCTTCAGTCGTGTCCGACTCCGTGTGACCCCATAGACGGCAGCCCATCAGGCTCCTCCGTCCCTGAGATTCTCCAGGCAAGAACACTGAAGTGGGTTGCATCAAGGCATAATTCCACCTTCTTTAAAAACTGTGAAAGTGAAGTCACTCATCGTGTCTGACTCTTTGCAACCCCGTGGACTGTAGCCTACCAGGCTTCTCTGTCCACGGGATTCTCCAGGCAAGAATACTAGAGTGGGTTACCATTTCCCTCTCCAGGGGATCTTCCCGACCCAGGGATCAAATCCAGGTCTCCCGCTTTGGAGGCAGACGCTTTAACATCTGAGCCACCAGGGAAGCCCTTTACAAACTGTACTTTCCCCCAAATACACAAGTCTAATGTGGAACTATTTTGGCCTAATCCACCTCAGGGCATAATTGAATAAAAGGAGTCACTTATCCAGAAAGATAATAACAAAAGCAGGTTCCTGTTAGGATCAAAAATGCATGGAGCCTCATAAAGTGAGAGCCTGAAAGAACAATGCCAGACAGTAAATCTAGATTTTAGCAAAGTTGAGATTTCTTCACTATGGCAAAAAAAAAAAAAACACTGTATAAAAAGCTTCTGTTAGATGGCAAAATTAGACAAATCATTGTGTAGTTCTTAGTGACCCACCATGCTACATAGCTGTACAGTATCTACCCCTCTTGAATTACTTACTAAAAAGAGAAAGAATTTTGACACTGAAGGATAGCTTGGACTTTAGGAATTGCTTTTTTTATATCCATTTTATATTTTATATATATATATATTTATATATAAAACATCCGCCAATATTTTCTAGTTATTTCTGAGCCGTCCCTCGGTCACACCTCTTTATATGCACCTAGACTATTGCCTGTGAATATTTCCTGGAAGTACTAATATGAGCAAAGCCATAAAATTCTGACACCCAGGATTAACCTCCAGTTTTCTCCTCTTTTCTACCATCTTATTTCTCTAGTGTTTTAACTCTACCTCAGGCCTTCCCTTCATTTGCACCGTGTACTTTCTTTGAAAACCATTTCCATTTCCCATTTTTAGTATGTTTGGCTCCCTCCCACAAAAACAGACTCTTCTGGGCTTTAACACACTGAAAGAGAAGGAAAGCTCACACTTCTTCCATAGGCATCCAAAGAATATTGTGAATCACACAGTGGTATTTGGGTATCAGGTATGTTATGCCACGTTCTTTATTCTTTGGTCATTGATAGCCTTTTATGGCAATAATAATAATAATAAAGTATTACTGGGGCTTCCCAGGTGGTGCTCATGGTAAAGAGCCCAGCTGCCAAAGCAGGAGTCATAAGAGACGTGGGTTCGATCCCTGGGTCGGGAATGATCCCTGGAGGAGGGCATGGCGGTCCACTCCAGTATTCTTGCCTGGAGAATCCCAAGGACAGAGGAGCCTGGCGAGCAACGGTCCATAAGGTCACAAAGGGTAGACCACAACTGAAGTGTTCAGCACACACAATTATCATTATTAATTTTTACTTAACTTCAAAAGTTAAGTAAAGTCCTTTTATGATGGCATTCTGCTTTGTCTTGTCCCACTTTCCACGTTACCAGCTCTCTGAGGACAAGGGCCATGTTTTACTCAGTGTGAAAGCCTTCCCAGCATGTAACACAAAGAACTTCTAGAGTGCTGTGTTAAACAGCGACTTTCACCAGTCATCCGTTTCACACATGACGGTGTATGTATTCATCCCACTCTCTCCTTCTCCCACTGTGTCCACGTCTGTCTACATCTGCATCTCCCTTCCTTCAGTGCAAATGGGTTCATCAATGCCATTTTTCTAGCTTTTGTATATCTGTGCTAATATATATTTTTCTTTTTCTGATTTACCCTCACTCTGTATAACAGGCTCTGGGTTCATCCATCTCACTAGAATTGACTTCAATTCATTCTTTTTATGGCTGAGTACTATTCCATTGTAGATACATACCACATGCCTCGCGCTTTGGAGGCAGACGCTTTACCCATGTTCTTTACCCATTTATCTGTAGATGACCTAGAGTGGTGGGAGGCTTAAGAGAGAGGGGATCTATGTATAATTATGGCTTATTTGCATTGCTGTATGGCAGAAACCAACAAAACATTGTAAAGCAATTTTTCTCCAATTAAAAAATAAATTAAAAAACACATAGTACTTAAAAAAACTGTTAAATTAACTGAATTGAATTAAATCCTGAACAAATGGAAAATTTTTGTAAAACTTTAATGTCAAGTTTTAATTTCTAAGACTCCTATTTTATAGATGTTTTTCTTTGGTTAGCTCTATAACTCATTTAATAGTTGCTACTTACCTCGGAAAACCAAACTTGAACACAAATGTATGCAAAACAGCATATAAAATGTTTCATACAAGTTGGTCCTGGTGGTGCATGTTAGAATCAGGAGGATTAGAAAAGGAGATAGGGCTTAATCCCACACCTGCTTCCTGAATTAGAATCCCAACTGTCTCTGACACATATCCCTATAAAGAATCACTGATAGAGGTATAGGCAATTACAAAGGAGTTCAGGAAATGAAGACACTTTATAATGACATTGTGAAAGTTAAACAATCTTTGTTACAGAAAGAGTATCACTGTAAAGTGATAAGTGGAAAGTGCTGTAAAATGTTAACGACCAGCATCAGCATCATGACTTCCAATAGAAATTTTTGGTAGCTACTTGGAGAGAAAGTTTCCAAGCTCAGCTTTCAAAGATGCACTGAATATAAGACAGACTATATTAAAATATATATATATATATTCCATGAGTCTATTTCCTTACTCTCATCTATTTTCAATTGTATACCAATTTTTTTCAACTCAACTTTCAAAAATCACCACTCTTGGACTGATTTATAAAATTTTCATCTTTAAATCTTACTACAATTTTAGATACATCCAGTTATTTCTAACTTGGTGAATTATCCTTGTTACTTCTTAAAAATTCATGAAAAACGGACATATTTGTCTATTTGAATATCCAGATTATACACTAATACGTGGTCTCTGTGTGATTCAAAGCCATGTAGTACATTAAATAGTATCACTCACAACTTGATCTGAAAATATTAAAATGTTTATTATATTCAAAACAGTTTGGAAATTGGTTGTTTTGTTTCAATATGAAACTTCACCAGATTCTATTTGGACTTGTGCCATAATTTTTAATTAATACTCTGAGGTTCCACAACATGGTTCAGAAATAATGGTAAATCATTACCTTACAGACAGTGATTTCTGAATTAATTTCTAAGCACCAACAGCAATTCTACTAATATGAGCTGCATTTATATCATAAATTATTCTGTGGGCTGATGCCCATGCCAAACAAATATGATATTACTAATGCGCGTGAAGACAGCAATTTGACAAAATACTATTTAAAGCACAAAGGGCAAAATTATTACTACTCTTGGTCAGGACCCTCTTGTGGCTAAAAATGACAACAAAAACTAGCCAAATAGTACGTGAAACATATATGTTGAAAATCTGCTTCATCTTCAGCAAACACCTGAGAAGAAACTAGTTAGCAGCTTGACAGATTCAAGACAGAGAGAAGCATCTTTCCTTGGTGCTATTTTAAATTGCTACATGGGAGAGTGAGTCAGTAAAACTGGGGTCAGTGGGGAAAAAAAATAGGTGCTTCTTAGAATAAGGAAGAAGAGGGCAATAGAGAATACTAAAGAAAATCACCAGAAAATACGTGTTAAAAATAAACCCAGAGTAACTTCAAATTCTAAAGGAAATAACTTCATTTAGAAAAATCACATCTAAGCAATAGTATGTGCCTAGAAATAAAAATTAAGCATGATTTTTAAAAGTGCTGTTAAACCTCAGGAGTACATTCAAGAATTAGCTTAATCTACAACTCAGGATACTGCAAGAGTTTTAACAGGCTCATAGGAAACAGGAGAGTATGTTCTGACTATCAGCTTGATGTAAACTAGTCACACCTAAAGGAGATATTGTGACATATTGTAAGAGCAACTCTGCATACAGGGTCGGCATGCACGTTTTATAAAGGGCTGGATTGCAAACATTCTCCCTGGAGGAGGGCATGGCAATCCAGTCCAATATTCTTGCCTGGAGAATCCCCCTGGACAGAGGAGCCTGGTGGGCTACAGTCCATGGGGTCACAAAGAGTCACACACGACTGAAGCAACTTAGCAAGCACACAGCAAATACTTTAAGATTTGTAGGCCATAAAGTCCCTCACAACTGCTTAATTCTGCCACTGGTGGTGAAAAGCAGCCATAGACAGTGTGTAAACACCTGGGCATGGCTGCATTCCAACTAAATTCACTTACAAAGACAAGCAAAGCCTAAGACAGACAGAGACCAGCATATGAGAATGGTCAACATCCAGAACACTGATAACACCAAATGCTGGTGAGGGTGTGAAACGAGAACACTCATTCACTGCTGGTGGGAATATAAAGCAATACCATGATACGGCCACTATGGCAGCTTGGCAGGTTCTTAAAAACTCACCATTTTCTGACCATACAATCCAGCACTCATACTCCCTGGTATCTACCCAAAGGAGCTGAAAACTTACGTCTCCATAAATACGCGCACACAGACGTTTACAGGATTTGTTCATAATGGTCAGAATTTCAAAGCAGCAAGATGTTCCTCGGCAGTGAGTGGATAAACAAACTGTGGTCCATCTAGACAATGGAGTAGTATTCAGTGCTACAAAGAAATGAGCTGTCAAGCCACGAAAAGACACAGAGCGCCTCAAACGCACATGACCACGGGAAAGAAGCCAGTTTCCCAACTGAGCGACAACACTTGCGGCTTCCGCAGAGACAGTAGAAAGATCCCTGGGTGACGAGGGTTGTGGGGAAGAGGGATAAACAGGCAGAGCACAAAGGATTTTAGGCCACTGTAGAAAGTACAGTGGTGGACGTCTCTCATGATGCCTTTGACAAACTTCGCAGAATGTGCAACGCCAAGATGAACCATAATGTAAACTGTGAATTCCGGTTGATGCGATACGTCGGCTAACTGACGGTAACAAACGCATATCTCTGGCAGGGGATGCTGATGAGGGAAGAGACCGTGCATCTGTGGGGAAGGAGCTATACAGAAAACCCCCAGACCTTGCATTTAATACTGTCGTGGACCCAACACTGCTCTGAAAAATAAAGTGCATTACAAAACAAAAAGAGGCAATGCACAGGTTCTGAGAGAATTAAAGGAGCTTCATCTGTAAACCGTTCAGGAAAGTCTCTCACACACATGATAGACTTAATGATTTAAGCTATTATTTTTATATTTCTGCCATTCCATAAGCTTTCTCTGAGCAAAGGAAGCATCTACTCTTTTGACTGCACTAAAGAAAAAGGACAAGAAGAGAAATATGTTAAAAGCTCAAAAGATTTTCCTGCCACACAGAGTTGCCCCAACATGCCACTGACTGGGATAAGAACTAGAATGTGATCTCCTTAAGATACTCGCTTTGACTCTTAACATAAGATCAAAAACACACCATCTCTAAGCAGTTCATCACAACTCTCACACGTGCCTATGGACTGAGAGAGGGCAATATGGAGAAAATATGGAGAAACTTGATAATAGCGAATAATACCAGCCACAACATCTTTAGGGAACAGGCTGAGAAGCAGTACAACTTTTCAGTTCACCACCAGAATACAGTTGGATACAACAGAGCAAAGGCGAGTGACTATAACTTGGAGTGCCACCCACTCCAGCTAATTGCCAATACAGCTGGGCATTAATCCCAAACAGGCCGTGGCCAATACCTCCTTCGTGAAGCAAATGCCTATTCCAGTGCAAAAGTAGCACCGTCTGAGCCACCAGGAAAGCTTGATATTTCCTATTTGATCAAATAGAAGCAAATCTTAATTTCCTAACATAAGAAACAAGTATATGGGGGTTCACATGAAAATTCTTATTCTCGGCATTTTGAAGAAACTTAACATGTGGACTTTGAAAACACTGATACTTGAGTCACAATGTATACTAAGTGCTGGCAGGTCTGGGCACAAGGCGACCTTTATTATGTAGCTTAAATTAACACTATCTTAATTTGTGTGTGTGTGTCGCGGGGGGTGGGGGATGCCTACCCTTGTGGCTCAGCTGGTAAAGAATCTGCCTCCAATGCGAGAGGCCTGGGTTTGATCCCTGGTTGGGAAGATCCCCTGGAGATGGGAACGGCTACCCACTCCACTATCCTGGCCTGGAGAACTCCATGGACTGTATAGTCTGTGGGTTCACAAAGAGTCATATACAACTGAGTGACTTTCACTCTCACATTTTTAAAATTCAAGTTGCTATTTAGTACATGTTTTGAATTACAACTAACATACAATAAAACACTTACTTTGTATCCTAAGATGTCTTTGGGTATAGAATTCATATTCAAAAACTGGCCTACATAAACTTAAGAGCAAGTAGCAACCGTGAAAATAAAACTTATGATCAGCTTATTACCAAGATATAACCAAATATGTATTTTATATATATATATATATATATATACCCTAAATAATATGATTGTTTTAATCATCTTTTAAATACCCAAATAAAAACTTTCTACCCATTCATTCCTTTATTTTATTAAAAAAACATTTTGAGGCCACTTATTGGGTAACAATGGTGAAAGTACCTATTCTCTCCCTTGCCAGCACTGCTGATTTTTCAGTATTTGGAGTATTAAATTTTCAACTGTAAGCTGTCTTACATCATACACAGGAACAAATTTTGTACCATAAACTCACAGACCCTAAGTTTATCATCAAGTCAGCCTAGAGGTGGCTGTACAGAGTACACCTAGACTCTTCTCTTCTTACCTGAATACCTACAGCAACTGGTTCATTGAATCTCAGATATAACAACTGGCTCTTTACCCGTGCTCAGATACCTAAAAGGTCTTCAGTCTCTCCCAGGAATCCTCTCCTCCTGTCACGTTGTCTCCACTGCCTCTCGGAGTTTGCTTAATCTCACGTCCACTGAGTGGGTGATGCTATCTAACCATCTCACCCTCTGCCACCCCCTTCTCTTTTTGCCTTCAATCTTTCCGAGCATCACGTTCTTTTCCAATGAATCTGCTCTTCACATTGGAGCTTAGGCATCAGTCCTTCCAATGAATATTCAAGGTTGACTTCTTTTAGGATTGATTGGTTTGATCTCCTTGCTGTCCAAAGTACTCTCAAGAATCTTCTCCAGTGCCACAATTACAAAGCATCAACTCACTGGAACTCAGCTTTCTGTATGGTTCAATTCTCATATCCATACACTTTTACTGGAAAAACCACAGCTTTGACTAGATGGACCTTTGTCAGCACAGGGATGTCTCTGTTTTTTAATACACTAAGTTTGTCATAGCTTTCCTGCTAAGGAGCAAGTGTCTTTTAATTTCATGCCTGCCTCACCATCATTTTGAAGTCCCCAAAATTAAAATCTGTCACTGTTTCCAATTTTTCCCCTATTTGCCATGAAGTGATGGGACTATATGCCATGATCTTCGTTTCTTGAATGTTGAATTTCAAGCCAGCTTTTTCAGTCTTCTCTTTCACCCTCCTCACGAGGCTCTTTAGTTCTTCTTTGCTTTCTGCTTTCTTCTTTGCCTCTGCATATCAGAGGCTATTGATATGTCTCCTGGCAATCTTGATTGCAGCTTGTGATTCATCCAGCCTGGCATTTTGCATGATGTACTCTGCATAGAAATTAAATAAGCAGGGTGACAATATACAGCCTTCACAGTCTTCTTTCCCAGTTCTGAACCATTCAGTTGTTCCATGTCCAGTTCTGTTTCCTGACCTACCACAGGTTTCTCAGGAGGCACATAAGGTGGTCTAGTATTCCCATTTCTTTAAGAATTTTCCACAGTTTGTTGTGATCCACACAGTCAAAGGCTTTACTATAGTCAATGAGGCTGAATTAGATATTTTTCTGGAACTTCTTTGCTTTATCCATGATCCAACAAATGTTGGCAATTTGATATCTGCTTCCTCTGCCTCTTGGAAATCCAACCACCACATCTGGAAGTTTTCGGTTCAGATACTGTTAAAGTCTAGACTGAAGGATTCTGAACATTACCTTGCAAGCATGTGAAATGAGTGTAATTGTACAACAGTTTGAACATTTTTTCACATTGCCCTTTTTGATATTGGAATGAAAACTGACCTTTTCTAGTTCTGTGGCAACTGCTGAGTTTTCCAAATTTGCTGGCATATTGAGTGCAGCACTTTAACAGCATCATCTTTCAGGATGTGAAACAGCTCAGCTGGCATTCCATCACCTCCACTAGCTTTGTTTGTAGTGATGCTTCCTAAGGCCCACTTGACTTCACACTCCAGGATGTCTGGCTCTAGCTGAGTGATCACACCATTGTGGTTATCCAGGTGATGAAGACCTTTCTTGTACAGTTCTTCTGTGTATTCTTGTCATCTCTACATAATCTCTTCTGCTGCTGTTAGGTTCTTAGCATTCCTGTCCTTTATCATGTCCATCCTTACATGGAATGTTCCCTTGATATCTCCAATTTTCTTGAAGAGAGCGCCAGTCTTTCCCAGTCTATTATGTTCCCTATTTCTTTGCATTGATCATTCAAGAATGAATGTTCTTATCTCTCCTTGCTATTCTCTGGAATTCTGTACTCAGCTGGGTATATCTTTCCCTTTCTCCCTTGTCTTTTGCTCCTTGTCTTTCCTCATTTATCTGTAAACCCTCATCAGGCAAACACTGTGGCTTCTTGCATTTCTTTCTCTTGGTGATGGTTTTGATCGCTGCCTCCACACAATCTTTTGAACCTCTATTATAGTTCTTCAGGCATTCTGTCTACCAGATTTAATCCCTTGAATCTATTCATCTCTACTGTATAATCATAAAGGGTTTCATTTAGGTCATACCTGAATGGCCTAGTGGTTTTTCCCTACGTTCTTCAATTTTAGCCTTAATTTTGCAATAACAAGCTCATGATCTGAGCTGCAGTCAGCTCCAGGTCTTGTTTTTTCTGAGTATACAGAGTTTCTCCACTTTTGTCTACAAAGAACATAATTAGTCTGATTTCAGTATCGACCATCTGCTGATTTCTGTGTGTAGAGTCATCACTTGGGTTATTGGAAGAGGAATTTCCTGTATTTGACAAATTCTGCTCCCCTCTAAGCATCATTTCTATCAAGCTGCAAGATACAGGTCAGATGTTAGCATAAGTCACAGCTATGCAAATTTCCACCACCAGGAAAACAAGGCTTGTATTAATTATAGGTCTGCTTATACTTACATTTGTCAGGAATAAATGTTGAAGTAAAACACTTGCTTATAAATATCCATAATACTGAAAAAATAAAAATGTCTTTGAATTGTCTCAAATATTCAAGTTAATATATAAACTGTCACACAGACCAGCCCAAATTATAGTCAATTCTTATCTTTAATGGATATGATCTTTATTTAATTCATCTAAGGAAACTGGCAAAACTGCTCCTGAGAACTGTAGAATCCATAGGATTTATTTGTTGGCTTTCCTTCCATTAACAGCCATCACTTACCCCACTTAGTTTCAAGTGATATGCTGATCCCTTTAAGTTCAACTGATCCATTTAAGTTCCTACAGTGATATTCAAAATGTTCTAAAATAACACATGCACTAAGAAATTAGAACAGAGGCTGTACATAAAAGAGATAAAACAGATATTGCCTTCCTTCTCGCCCATAATCCTGGTGCTCTATGGACATCCTTCTACACTGTGGCTCAGGAAGCTCTTTCTTTAGTGCCTTCTCTTAATCCTCTGTAACCATCTAGGAGACAAGAAAGCAATGCCTGCTTTTAACTGCCTTGCCCTGGAAGGGATACCCATTACTTCCACCCACATTTCATTAGCAAGAATAAGTTATATATCCTACCAAAATCCAAGAAGCCTAAGCCGTATAGCCTAGGAGTATATTAACTAAGTACAAACACTGTCTCATCATATAAAATATATTAGAAGATAAAAGAAAAAAGCATGGTTATTTGGAGTGCTGGGAGACAGGTCACCAATTCAAATAGCTTAACTCCAGAGTCAGCGTCACTGAACAGATAACAGCTGAGCAAAGGCTTGAAAGGAAATGTGTGTGTGTGTGTGTGTGTGTGTGTGTGTGTGTGTGTGCATGTGTGCGTGTGTGTGTGAAAGTTGCTCAGATGTAACTGACTCTTTGCAACTCCAGGGACTGTAGCCCACAAGGCTCCTCTGTTCATGGGGATTCTCAGGCAGGAAATATGAGTAGATCCATATGCTACTGCTGCTGCTGCTAAGTCGCTTCAGTTGTGTCTGACTCTGTGACACCCTATAGACGGCAGCCCACCAGGCCTCGCCGTCCCTGGGATTCTCCAGGCAAGAACACTGGAGTAGGTTGCCATTTCCTCCTCCAATGCACGAAAGTGAAGTCGCTCAGTTGTGTCTGACTCTTAGCAACCCCATGGACTGCAGCCCACCAGGCTCCTCCCTCCACGAGATTTTCCAGGCAAGAGTACTGAAGTGGGGTGCCGTTACCTTCTCCGAGATCCATATATGTGTGTGTGTGTATATATACACACAAATGGGGGAAGAGCATTTCAGTAAGAGTGGACAGTCAGTTCAAAGGGCATGATATAGGATGGTGCCTGGAAGGCTCAAGAAAAAGAAAGAAGATTGTCATGGTTTTAGCAGAGTACTGCAGGAGAGATCTGAGAACTAAAAAGAACCAGTAGTTCTTACAAGCTATTATAGACTGAACGTTTGTGTTCATTCAAAATTCATATATTGAAGCTATCTCCAATCAGATGATGTTTGGAGCTGGGGCCTTTGGGAGGTAATTAGGTTTAGATGAAGTCATGAAGATAGAGCACCCGCGGCAGAACTCATGGGAGCCAAGTCAGTTCAGTCATGTTCAACTCTTCGTGACCCTAAGGACTTCAACCCACCAGGCTCCTCTATTCATGGGAGTCTCCAGGCAAGAACACTGGAGTGGGTTGCCATGCCCTCCTCCAGGGGATCTTCCTGACTCAGGAGTTGAACTCGCATCTCTTACGTCTCCGGCATCGGCAGGTGAGTTCGTTACCACGAGCATCACTTGGGAAGCCCAGTGCCCTTATGAGCAGAGGAGAAGACCCCACTGCTGCTTGTCTCTGGCGTGAGAAGATACAGCAAGAAGGTGGCTGTCTGTAAGCTAGGAAGAGGGCCTTCACCAAAAATTGAATCTGCCAGCACACATCTTAAGAATTATCACAGTTCTGCAAGCTGAGATAAATAAATGTCTGTTGTTTAAGCTACTCAGTCTATGGTATTCTGTTACAATAGCCAAAAAAGAAAGCTGAGCACTGAAGAATTGATGCTTTGGAACTGTGGTGCTGAAGAAGACTCTTGAGAGTCCCTTGGACTGCAAGGAGGTCAAACCAGTCAATCCTAAAGGAAATCAGTCCTGAATATTTATTGGAAAGATTGATGCTAAAGCTGAAGCTCCAATACTTTGGCCACCTGATGTGAAGAACTGACTCACTGAAAAAGATCCTGATACTGGGAAAGACTGAAGGCAGGAGGAAAAGGGGACGACAGAGGATGAGATGGCTGGATGGTATCACTGACTCGACAGACATGAGTATGAGTGAACTCCAGGAGATGGTGATGGACAGGGAAACCTGGCGTGCTGCAGTCCATGGGGTTGCAAAGAGTAGGACACGACTGAGCAACTAAACTAAACTAAACTGAACTGAGCCAAACTAATACACATTACATTGTAAGGCCTTTTGCTTTACTGAAAAGAACAGAAGACCCCCTTGGTAGATTTTGAGTTGAAGGGAGATAGGATCTGGGTTACATTTTAACAAGACCATTCAGAATCATATTTGAGAACACACACTGAAGTGGGGCAGATGCAGGATAGTACAGACCAGAGGGCAAACTATCACATACAACAGTTCCAGCAAGGGAGCTCCTAGGTTGGACCCAGTTAGTAGCAAAGAAGATTGTGAGCAGTGGCAATATTCTGGATTTCAGGTAGAGTTAGTACATGTGCTGACAGATTGGCTATATTCTATGAATGAATAAAAGAGGCAAAGATGATTCAAAGTTTCAGGGGCTGAGCAATCAGAAAGTGGGAGTTGTCAGTGACTGATATGGGGGAGACAGTGAAGGAAGCAAACGTGGAGGAGGACAAAAGTAAGAATCCTTTTTTGGACATGCTAACTTTGAAACAGCTACTCGACATGTAAATGGAACTGTCAAGTGGTCCTCTGGATATATAGTTCTGGAATCGGGGAGCAGTCTGGGCCAAGGATATAAATTTGGCAACTGTCAACTCATGGATGAGATTTAAGCCATGAAGCAGATGAGATCACCAACTCAACAAGGAGAAAAAGAGAAGAGGTGCAAGGTCTCAGCCCTGAGCCAAAGCCACATCAAAAGGTCAAGATGAATAAGACACAGCAAAAAAGAGCTAGAAAAGGCACAGTAGTACTGTAGAAAGTAATCCAGGAGAGTGTGGTATCCTGGGAGCTAAGTGAAGAAAGAGTTTTCAGGTAAAAAAAAAAAAAAAAGGAATTATCAACTCTGTAAATGCAGCTAATAGGTCAAGTTAGATGAGAACTGAGAACTGCATTTAGCAACGTGAGAGTCTTTACTGACCTTGGTGAGAGCAATTTTAGTGGGACATAGAGTGTCAAAAGCCTGAGAAAATGAGTGTAAGAGAGAAATGAAGAGAGGAATCAGGGACTGGAGGTGCGAGTAACTCTTTTAAGGACTTTTTCCGCAAAGAGAAACAAAGAAAACAGGTTGGAGAGGAATTGTGTTAAGAGACATATTTCTATTTTAAAATGAGCTAATACCATGCTGTTTCCAATATGTACCAGTGGTAAGATGCTTGAAATTTAAATATGATCACAGACATAATTTCCACATCTTCAGATGCTACTGATAGTGTCACAATTTTCAGTTCTAATTTGTTCAAAAATATAATTATTTTGGTTTTCCTTCTACGATTAACATAGCAATATGCTTATTTGGCTCCACTCCCTGGCGTGCTGCGATTCATGGGGTCGCAAAGAGTTGGATACCACTGAGTGACTGGACTGAAAAATTTAGTACTTTTTAAACATATTCTATCAACTAACGCCATCTCACAATTCAACTTAAAGTTAGCATAAGTACATGTTGGGAAAAATGCGGATGTGTGTACTTATCCTTCTTTCCTTTCCTGCCAAAATATGATACACACTAGTGTTTTGCTCTTTAATCTGAAACATCAAATTGTTTCTCTCCTCCAGTTCTTTTGCTTAGAAGCAAGAAAAGATATATCCTCCATAATCAGAAGAAATAGACACAATGTATATGTATAAGAGATGAGTCTAAATCTATAATCTCTGCTCTCCCTTCAAACAAGATACCACTCTCACTATCCACATCTCTACCTGCAGACTTAAGGCAACAGAGGACTACTGCTTTTTTAGAAGCAAGATGCTACTCAACAAAGTCTGGCTATTCCACAGTCTTCCACCCCTAAGGAAAATTCACGTGGCAACAATGCAGTGGACCACTGATAAGTTTCCATTGAACATCATATGGCTGAAGCATTTTAGAACTGATATTAGTAGAACTTCAAAAAAGACTAGAAGTCTATCAGTAGTTACCCATTTTCCCCACAGTAGCAAAGCTTAACTTTCTGAGTCATCTTTTAGATCTAATTGAGCAAAAATAGAGACCAGAAGTATATAATGCAAAATTTTAAATATCTCTTTAAATAAACATTAAACATGTAAAATAACTGTTCTACTAAGAAGAAGCAGTGAAGTGCTACTTAATACTATTTTTTATTATTTCAGTTAAGTGGTTACAAGTAAAATTAATTGAAACAGAACAAGAAGTACTTCAGTGCTTTCACTTGATCAAACATTTAATTAGAACCTATAATGTGCCAGGTTCTGTGCTAGGAATACAAGGATGAAAAAGACACTTTTCTTGCCTTTGAAGAGCTCACATTCTATCAGGAAAGACAAAACCTGAAACAATGAAAATATAATGTGGAAAGTGCTCTAATAAAATATTAGAGATAGGTACAAAAAGAAGCATGGTGTGATTAATTCCATTATTTTCAGTGGGGAAAATGAGAGAGGAGTTAGTATTTGAAGGGTGAAACTGTCATTCTAGAGTTTGCAGCGGGGTCGGGGAAGCCAGAAAGACATGGGGAATAATTTAAAGCAGTATCTGAACACGGCAACCCACTCCAGTATTCTTGCCTGGAGAATCCCGTGGACAGAGGAGCCTGGCAGGTCACAGTCCATAGGGTCACAAAGAGTCTGACTCGACTAAGCAACAAAACACACACGGGCATACCCATGACTGCAGAGGCTCAGCAACAAATATTCCTTCTCACTATTGTGGAGGCTGAGAAGTCCAAGGTCAAGATGCTACAGATTTTGTGTCTGGTGAGAACAAGCTCCCTGGTTCATACATGACCATCTAAATTGCTACATCCTCAACTGGCAGAAGGGTCCAGGATTGCTCTTTCATAAGGGCACTAATATCATTCATGGGCGAAGGTCCCCTGGAAGAGGCCATGGCAACCCACTCCAGTACTCTTGCCTAGAGAATCTCATGGACAGAGGAGCCTGGCGGGCCACGGTTCATGGGGTGGCAAAGAGTCCGACATGACTGAAGGAACTTATCACAGCACAATCCCATGCGTGAGGATGCAGCCTTCATAACCTAACCACTTCTCAAAGGTCTCATCTCCAAATACCATCTCAGGGACTTTCCTGGGGGTCCAGTGGTTGAGAATCCACCTTCCAATGCAGGGGCCGTGGGTTGGATCCCTGGTCTAGGAAGATGCCACATGCTGTGGAGCATGAAGACGGCGCCCCACAGCTACTGAAGCCCACACGCCTGAGAGCTTGTGCTCTGCAGCAAGAGAAGCCACAATAATGAGAATCCCACGAGCCGCCACTAGAGAGGAGCCCCTGCTGGCCACAACTAGAGAAAGCCTGTTCTCATCAAGGAAGACCAAATGCAGCCAATAAAAAACAATTTAAAAAAATACCATCACAATGGTAGTTAGGCTTCCACATACAAAGTCTGGGTGGACATACTCAATATTCAGCCTATGAGCTTCCCAGCTGGCACTTGTCGTAAAGAACCCACCTGCCAACGCAGGAGACATACGAGGCCAGTTCTACCCCTGGGTCAGGAAGATACCCCTGGACGAGGCCATGGCAACCTGCTCCAGTATCCTTGCCTGGAGAATCCTATGCACAGAGCGGCCAAGTGGACAACAGTCCATAGGAGAGAGAAGAGCTGGGCATGACTGAAGTGACTTAGCACACAGGCAGCGCGCATTCAGTCTATAAGAAGGGCTAACGGCAAAGTGAAAGGTTGTTGTTGAATCACGATACCGGGATTCTTGGCCCCCGGAGGAGAAGAATTCAATCCGGGGCCAGAGACGAGGCTTGATCGCTCAGAGCTTTTGTGTAACAAAGTTTTATTCAAGTATAAAGGAGATAGAGAAAGCTTCTGACATAGGCATCAGAAGGGGGCAGAAAAAGTGCCCCCTGCTAGTCTTTAGCTGGATGTTATATAGTCATCAGCAGTTTGTTAATGAAAGAAAGGAATGTCTCAAAACTTAGAATGGCACCAGGCCCCTCATCCATAAGATATATTTTGGGATAACCTTGGCTCCAAATGGTTTATCTTGAGCCATAAAATGATTAACTTGAATCTTGAAGAAGGGCAGATCACCATACAAATAGTGTCATTTACATAGATTAGAGGAACAATATCGGAGTATAACATACTGGTTTATCAAGTAGGTTCTGAGCCCAAAAGGCAGGACCAACTTGAAGACAGAGCTTGGGGTAAATACATAGTATATTAGCATAGCTTAAGATAAACATTTCCATAAGAAAAAGGCAATGGTTAACTTTAAGTGAAACTAGGTGTCATTATAGCAACACAGAATTTTAAGACCTCCTTTTAAATTTGTATAGAGAAGGAAAAAGTATGGCTAGTTTGTTTCCTCCTGCTGCTTAAGAGAGATAAAATGTCTGACACTTGCAGGCTATTTCCTCCGTTTGGAGACCCCTTGCCTTCCTGCCTGTTACCCTCTCAAAAGCAAACACAGGTTAATACAACATTGCTTCCAAAAGGGAAACATAAGTGATCCTTATCAAAATTGTAATAGATGCATGTCTCAGAAGCAAGACAGCCAGAGAAAAAGATGCATTTTTCTTTCTAGAGAGTGTCTCTGCAAAAAAGGACCTGGAAGGGGGTTCCATAACTAACCACGACAGGGGGCAGGCATGGAGGAAGCAAAGGAAGACTTGTTGCTCAGTCGTTCAGTCGTATCCAACTTTTTGCAACCCCATGAACTGCAGGCTTCCCTGTCCTTCACCATCTCGCAGAGCTTGCTCAGACTCATGTCCATCAAGTTGGTGATGCCATCCAACCATCTCATCCTCTGTCATCTCCTTCTCCTCCTGCCTCCAATCTTTCCCAGCATCAGGGTATTTTCAAATGAGTCTGTTCTTCACATCAGGTGGCCAAAGTATTGGAGCTTCAGCTTCACCATCAGTCCTTCCAATAAATATTCAGGGTTGGTTTCCTTTAGGATTGACTGTTTTGATCTTCTTTGACCGTCAAGAGTCCTCTCCAGCACCACAGTTCAAAATCATAAGTTTTTCAGTGCTCATCCTTCTTTATGGTCCAACTCTCATATCCATACATGACTACTGGAAAAACCATAGCTTTGACTAGACAGACTTTTGTTGGCAAAGTAATCGCTCTGCTTTTTAATACTCTGTCTAGGTTTGTCATAGCTTTCTTTCAAGGAGCAAGCATCTTTCTATTTCACGGCTGCAGTCACCATCTGCAGTGATTTTGGAGCCCAAGAAAATAAAGTCTGTCACTGTCTCCATTATTTCCCCATCTATATGCCAGAAGAGATGGGATCAGCTGCCATGATCTTCATTTTTGAATGCTGAGTTTTAAGCCAGCTTTTTTATTCTCTTATTTCACTTTCATCAAGAGGCTCTTTAGTTCCTCTTCGCTTTCTAGCATAAGGATAGTATAATCTGCATATCTGAGGTTATTGATATTTCTCCTGGCAGTCTTGACTCCAGCTTGTGCTTCATCCAGTTCAGCACTTCACATGATGTACTCTGCATATAAGTTAAACAAACAGAGTGACAATATACAGCCTTGATGTACTCCTTTCCCAATTTTGAAGCAGTCCGTTGTTCCAGTCCAGTTCTAACTGTTGCTTCTTGACCTACATACAGGTTTCTAAGGAGGCAGGTAAGATGGTCTGGTATTCCTGTCTCTCTAAGAATTTTCCAGTTTGTTGTGATCCACACATCAAAGGCTTTAGCACAGTCAATAAAGCAGAAGTAGATGTTTTTTCTGGAATTCTCTTGCTTTGTCTATGACCCAACAGATCATAGAAATGATTTGACTTGATTCCTCTGCCTTTTCTAAATCCAGCTTGAACATCTGGAAGATCTCTTTCAGATATCTATTATAAAATCTATATTCCTCAAAGTTTTAAGAGGCAAATAAAATTGTCTTGATATCTAATAACATGCAGACTTGGGCTTCAAGGCAAGTGAAAATAAGCTTCACTTTATGTGAGATACAAGTATAAGCCTATGTGACGACATACTGCCCCCAAATAGTTACTTCCTGGGCAATGAAAGCAATTTTATACTCCTCTGTCTTTATGAAGTAGTATTAGTTTACATGTAACAGTCAAAGGCAGTAAGAGCTATGTGGAAACTGTAAGTCATGGAGGCTTGTGATAAGGACCTTCTAGAAAAAGTAGATAAGAGAAATTAAATTTTACTGTGAAAAAATTATGATAAATAATAGAACTGGAAATGTGGAAGTTTCACAGCTAAAACTGGCTCTATGAAGTGTTCAGCGTATTCCACGGGAAAGAGAACTACATTTAAGAGACACAGACAGTTACCAGAGGGACGTCCTCCCCTGTATGAGATATTCCTATGGCTTTCTCACAGGCTGAATAAAGTCTCTCCCTTCCTCCTGTCTTCATTCCATATTTCCCACACAACTTTCTAAGTACAATCCAGTTTTCCTGGTACCTTGCTGTAGGAAAATAGCTGAGCCAGAACAAGCATTCTAGTCACCAGAAAGGGTGGGATTGTCTGCAGTCCTTGCTGAGACTGAATTACGGTCCAGCTTCTCCCCGTGTCCAGTCAGCGTCCTCCACTGCTCTCCCCAGGTGTTGATTCAAATGCACTTTAGTCCTTATAGCCTAATCTCGAGCTCACAGTTCAACATCCCTGAAAACCCAACCTCCAACCTCTATCTTTAAGCACAGTAGGAACCAGGTGTTTTCAATTGATGTTGTCGGCAATCTATCTTTCAGATCTGCATTAAATTCATTTTTAACAAATTACTACTCTGTGATAGAAAGTTTTTATGTCACTTCACCAAAGTTTTTTTTTTCAAAATCAGCTCTGTAATAATAAATTTATCTAATGAAAATTGTATAAACAAGCACAAGAAGTAAAGTAAGAGATTTGTTATCCAAGGAGTTGTTACAAGAAAGCTGAAAATGTCTAAAATTAGAGAGAATGTCAGATTCTTTAATATCTGAGCCACCAGGGAAGACCTAGAGAGAATGCAACATTAAAAAAAAAAAAAGTCACCCAACAGAAATGAAAAGTTATTTTTGTTTCTCACAGTAAACTATTAGATATATGAACCTAGAAATAAGATGCTAAGGGATTTGACTTAGAACAATAAAATTATTCAAAGCAATGTCAGCAAAAGTAGGATGACTAGAAGCAATTCATATTATTACTATAATACACGAAATGATTACTATGTCATTTATCGAAAATGAGACAAAAGTAGAAACATTTGAAGGGTCAACACAGAAATTGGATATAAAAAAGCAAATAACCCAATCAAAAAAATGGGCTGAAACTCTAAATAGACATCTCTCCACAGAGGACACAGAGACGGCCAAAGGCACATGAGAGGGTGCTCGCCACTGCCGATTATTGGAGAGACGCGAGTCAGAACCACAGAGAGGGGTTGCCTCAGAGTGGCCAGAATGGCCATCAGCAGCCTACAAACAATGAACAAAGAAAGCGTGGGGGAAAGGACTCTCCTACGCTTTGGTGGGAGTATAAACTGGTACGACCGCTTTGGAGAACAGTTTGGAGGTTCCTTAAAGAGACATGATATGGGGTGGGAGCCGGGAGGGGGGTTGATTGGGAACTCATGTACACCCGTGGCTGATTCATGTCAATGTATGGCAAAACCAATACAGTATTATAAAGCAAAATAAAGTAAAAATTAAAATTAAAAAAAAAAACCTAAACACAGAAGTACCATATGATCCAGCAGTCCTACTCCTTGGCATACACCTGGAGAAAATAAGACTTCTAAAAGATATATGCACCCCAATGTTCATAGCAGCACGCTTACAACAGCCAAGAAATGGAAGCAACTGAAATGTCCAGATGAATAGGCAAAGAAGAGGCATATATACACAATGAAATGCTAATCAGCCACAGAAAAGAAGGAAGCAATGTTATTTGCAGCAACATGGATAGACCTAGAGGTCACCATATTAAGTAAAACAAGGCAGTCAGAGACAAACATTATATTGCTTATACACATGGAACCAAAAAAATGATACTAATGAACTTATTTACAAAACAGAAATAGATTCATAGACATAGAAAACAAGCTTAGGGTCACCGAAGGGGATGGAGGAGGGGAGAAATAAACTAGAAGTTAGGGATTAAAGCATGCACATTACTAACGTACATAGGTAAGAGGCAAACAACAAGCGCCTAGCACAGGGAACTGTCCTCAACATCTTGCAATAACCTGTAAAGGAAGAGAATATAAAAAGAATATGTATATGTTTATATTTCTATACATGTATAGTATATGTATAACTGAATCACTTTGCTATATTGCTGAAACTAACACATTGCAAAATCAGCTATATTTCAATAAAAACCTAAAAACTGATACAATTAAAACATAACATTAACTAGAAAGCAAGAGGAAAATCACACCAAATATTAAATTTTACCACCATTTTTTATAAATAATCTAAGGTTTAAATACCGCATGGAAAATTGGCAGAAAAATCTTAGTGCTATATGTTGTTGCTACAAAAACCACATTAAAAAATGTGAAGTAAACAGAAATTAAAAATTCATACAAAATGGTACTGGTCTTTGATTATAAAATATTGCTTTCCAAATATGAAACATAAGTACTGCAAAAATAAATCACCCTATGAGCCTCAGAACTCACCAACTACAACTTATTTAGAATGTCCATATAACGAAAAATAAAAACCAAGAATCTTCTAAAGCTTTGAAAAGCACCCCCAAGTATAAATTGTGGTCATCTTTTTAAGTAGTTAAAAGACATAAGATTTAGATAAATTGGTAGACACGTCATACAGTGAAGTTTCATTTGGGAAATTTAATATGAGAAAATTAGTTTTTGTAGAATTGATTTTCATTGAGTTAATCTGCCTCTAGCAAGAAAGCCACTGGCAGTTATATATTCCACCAAGCTGACCAATGCCAGCTAAAATGGATACTTTGTTCCAAGACTTCCAGCTAAAGTCCTAGCAGTAATATTGAGCAAGACAGTTTGAGTCATGAGCTCATCCCTGTACCAGTGATCATGGCCAGGCGTATGGAATACAGCGATCACTCAAGCTTGATGCTTGTGACACCCTCTGAACTAGAACAATAAGCAGGCCCATCTGAATCCCGTGGACTGCAAGTAGAAGAAAACTCTCAAAAGGAAAACTGGAATCTATTTTCAGGTAAAAGCAATAGAATCATTTGCTACATATTTCATTCCAAGACTTCGAATAAACTTTTTCCTTGTTTAGCAGCTTTTCTCTAACCATTGCTAATGGAGCCAAGTTTAACCATGGCTTTCAAAAGAGGGTATCTTATCACACATTTCATTTGTTCAACCCACTTGAACTCAGAAAGCAAATGAAAATTTTTTCTTCAAAAACAAAAATGTGTTTGCTCTCCAATAACAAGATGTAAAGAAGAAATGTTATCCTTTTATCTATCTTATGATTTCTTTAATCACTCTGCTTTTTTGCTTCGATTCCAACTTTCAAACTACAATTATTACTACACTTCTAATGATAAGGAAGAATGTTTCCAAGTTCAAGTAGATATAATTTGATGCATGTTTGATATATCATAGATATTAGTTATTACTTAATTTCACTGAAAATAGTCTTTCTGATATACAGAAGTTTTTTGCTATACACCAGAATTTTTAATTATGTTAACTTTTAAAAATTTGAACTATCATTACTTTCTATCATGTTTAATCTCTAAATCAATTAGCTCCACCTTCGATGACTGAGAGCTGGCATTTTTATAATAAAGCAAAATCAAAGTATCAAATACAAGTGTCTAAACCGAATCTTCCTGGTGGCTCAGATGATAAAGAATCTGCCTGCAATGCAGGAGACCCAGGTTCAGTCCCTGGGTCGGGAAGATACCCTGGAAAAGGAAATGGCAAGTCACTCCAGTATTCTTGCCTGGAAAATCCCGTGGACAGAGGACCCTGGTGGGCTACAGTCCACGGGGAGGCAAAGAGTCGGACACGACTGAGTGACTAACACTTTCTTTTTCCAAACTGAATCTTCATGTGATACTGAAAATGTTCTTATATGCTTTCCTTCAATAATCATTCAGTAAATGATGAGTCAGTAACTGTGAGCCAAGCACTGTTCCCAGAACTGAGAACACAGCTGAAACAAGTGCTTACCCTCATTTAAAAGAGGAAGCGGAGAGCAAATAAAATAAGTACATTATATCAGGTTCTGGTAACTATTAGGAAGAAAACAAAGCAGGGAAAAGAAGCAAAGAGAGGGCAAGGGGGCTACTTTTGACGGAATGCTCAGAGTTTGGGGCACTCAATAAATAATACACTCAAGTTCTATTTCACTTGAGGAAAAAAAAATAAGGAAGAGGCAAATAAGAAACCAAATGTCATCTGTTTTTGTTGATAGCACTGAATTTGGAAAACGCGTCTGACATCCATGGGAAACAGGACTACATAATATTAAAATCTACAGTTTTACAGACCTGCCAGCCCAGCTGTAGTCACTGTTAGGAAACTGCAGGACCTCACCCCCAGGCAGGGTCAGCCCCTGTCCCAGCAGCACAGCAGAGAACAGGGGAACTCATACTGCCTGCAGGCAGCCAGATACCAAGGAGGCCAAGGCAAAGGCTCCTAATTTTCCATTTCAATCACCCAAGTAGAGTAAACTCCCACCTCCTTCAGTGCAGAGTGAATGAGAGGGTAGAGACAGGACAGGCAAGCTAGTGAAGGCCCTATCCATGGAAGGAAACAGAATGGTAAGAATAAGAAAGATCTTCCTGAACATACATTTCTCTAACCACATCCTGCTGCTTAGGTGCAGGTGCAAAGTAGGTGAGAAGAGAGGTGGTTGAGCTTAACAGGGACACATCCTGATGTTTACAGAAAGCAGAGGTGGGGAAGAGGGATGGGAGAACGATGGCTGAGAGTGTAAGTTCAGTTCAGTTGCTCAGTCGTGTCCGACTCTTTGTGACCCCATGAATCGCAGCACGCCAGGCCTCCCTGTCCATCACCAACTCCCAAACTTCTCTCAGACTCACGTCCATTGAGTCCGTGATGCCATCCAGCCATCTCATCTTCTGTCATCCCCTTCTCCCTCCTGCCCCTGCAGAGCATGCCTCCCAGCATCAGAGTCTTTTCCAATGAGTCAATTCTTCGCATGAGGTGGCCAAAGTACTGGAGTTTAAGCTTTAGCATATCCCAGGGCTGATCTTCTTTAGAATGGACTAGCTGGATCTCCTTGCAGTCCAAGGGACTCTCAAGAGTCTTCTCCAACACCATAGTTCAAAAGCATCAATTCTTCAGTGCTCAGCTTTCTTCACAGTCCCAACTCTCACAACCATACATGACCACTGGAAAAACCATAGCCTTGACTAGATGGACCTTTGTTGGCAAAGTAATGTCTCTGATTTTCAATATGCTGTCTAGATTGGTCATAACTTTTCTTTCTAAGAGTAATCATCATTTAGTTTCACGGTTGCAGTCACCATCTGCAGTGATTTTGGAGCCCAAAAAGTAAAGTCTGACACTGTTTCCACATCTATTTCCCATGAAGTGATGGGACTAGATGCCATAAACTTCGTTTTCTGAATGTTGAGCTTTAAGCCAACTTTTTCACTCTCCTCTTTCACTTTCATCAAGAGGCTTTTTAGTTCCTCTTCAATTTCTGCCATAAGGGTGGTGTCATCCGCATATCTGAGGTGATTGATATTTCTCCCAGCAATCTTGATTCCAGCTTGTGCTTCATCCAGCCCAGCGTTTCTCATGATGTACTCTGCATGTAAGTTAAATAAGCAGGGTGACAATATACAGCCTTGATGTACTCCTTTTCCTATTTGGAACCAGTCTGTTCTTCCATGTCCAGTTCTAACTGTTGCTTCCTGACCTGCAGGAAGCAGGTCAGGTGGTCTGGTATTCTCATCTCTTTCAGAATTTTCCAGTTTATTGTAATCCACACAGTTAAAGGCCTTGGCATATCAATAAAGCATAAATAGATGTTTTTCTGGAACTCTCTTGCTTTATCCATGATCCAGCAGATGTTGGCAATTTGATCTCTGGTTCCTCTGCCTTTTCTAAAACCAGCTTGAACATCTGGAAGTTCATGGTTCACGTATTGCTGAAGCCTGGCTTGGCGAATTTTGAGCATTACTTTACTAGCGTGTTGGATGAGTGCAATTGTGCAATAGTTTGAGCATTCTTTGGCATTGCTTTTCTTTGGGATTGGAATGAAAACTGACCTTTTCCAGTCCTGGCCACTGCTGATTTTCCAAATTTGCTGGCATATTGAGTGCAGCACTTTCACAGCATCATCTTTCAGGATTTGAAATAGCTCCACTGGAATTCCATCATCTCCACTAGCTTTGTTTGTAGTGATGCGTTCTAAGGCTCACTTGACTTCACATTCCAGGATGTCTGGCTCTAGGTGAGTGATCACACCATCGTGATTATCTGGGTTGTGAAGATCTTTTTGTACAGTTTTTCTGTGTATTCTTGCAACCTCTTCTTAATATCTTCTGCTTCTGTAGGTCCAGACCATTTCTGTCCTTTAGCGAGCCCATCTATGCATGAAATGTTCCCTTGGTATTTCTAATTTTCTTGAAAAGATCTCTAGTCTTTCCCATTCTGTTCTTTTCCTCTTGCTATTCTTTGGAACTCTGCATTCAGATGCTTATATTTTCCTTTTCTCCTTGGCTTTTCACTTCTCTTCTTTTCACAGCTATTTGTAAGGCCTCCCCAGACAGCCATTTTGCTTTTCTGCATTTATTTTCCATGGGGATGGTCTTGATCCGTGTCTCCTGTACAATGTCACGAACCTCAATCCATAGTTCATCAGGCACTCTATCTATCAAATCTAGGCCCTTAAATCTATTGTCACTTCCACTGTATAATCGTAAGGGATTTGATTTAGGTCATACCTGAATGGTCTAGCGGTTTTTCCCCTTCTTCAATTTAAGTCTGAATTTGGCAATAAGGAGTTCATGATCTGAGCCACAGTCAGCTCCTGGTCTTGTTTTTGCTGACTGTATAGAGCTTCTCCATCTTTGGCTACAAAGAATATAATCAATCTGATTTTGGTGTTGACCATCCGGTGATGCCCATGTGTAGAGTCTTCTCTTGTGTTGTTGGAAGAGGGTGTTTGCTATGACCAGTGCATTTTCTTGGCAGAACTCTATTAGTCTTTGCCCTGTTTCATTCTTCATTCCAAGGCCAAGTTTGCCTGTTACTCCAGGTGTTTCCTGACTTCCTACTTTGCATTCCAGTCCCCCATAATGAAAAGGACATCTTTTGAGGGTGTTATTTCTAAAAGGTCTTGTAAGTCTTCAAGAACCATTCAACTTCAGCTTCTTCAGCGTTACTGGTTGGGGCATAGACTTGGATTACTGTGATATTGAATGGTTTGCCTTGGAGAAGAACAGAGATCATTCTGTCATTTCTGAGATTGCATCCAAGTACCGCATTTGGGACTCTTTTGTTGACCATGATGGCTACTCCATTTCTTCTGAGGGATTCCTGCCCACAATAGTAGATATAACGGTCATCTGAGTTAAATTCACCCATTCCAGTCCATTTTTGGAGAAGGCAATGGCACCCTATTCTAGTACTCTTGCCTGGAAAATCCCATGGACAGAGGAGCCTGGTGGGCTACAGTCCATGGGGTCGCTGAGAATTGGACATGACTCAGTGACTTCACTTTTACTTTTCACTTTCATGCGTTGGAGAAGGAAACGGCAACCTACTCCAGTGTTCTTGCCTGGAGAATCCCAAGGATGGCAGAGCCTGGTAGGCTGCCGTCTATGGAGTCACACAGAGTCGAACACTACTGAAGCAATTTAGAAGCAGCAGCGGCAGCAGTCCTTTTTAGTTCGCTGATTCCTAGAATGTCGACATTCATTCTTGCCATCTCTTGTTTGACCATTTCCAATTTGCCTTGACTCATGGACCTGACATTCCAGTTTCCTATGCAATATTGCTCTTTATAGCATCAGACCTTGCTTCTATCACCAGTCACATCCACAGCTGGGTATTGTTTTTGATTTGGCTCCATCCCTTCATTCTTTCTGGAGTTATTTCTCCAATGATCCCCAGTAGCATATTGGGCGCCTACTGACCTGGGGAGTTCCTCTTTCAGTATCCTATCATTTTGCCTTTTCATACTGTTCATGGGGTTCTCAGGGCAAAAATACTGAAGTGGTTTGCCATTCCCTTCTGCAGTGGACCACATTCTGTCAGACCTCTCTGCCATGACCCGCCTGTCTTCGGTTGCCCCACAGGCATGGCTTAGTTTCATTGAGTTAGACAAGGCTGTGGTCCTAGTGTGATTAGATTGACTAGTTTTCTGTGAGTATGGTTTCAGTGCGCCTGCCCTCTGATGCCCTCTTGCAACACCTACCATCTTACTTGGGTTTCTCTTACCTTGGAAGAGAGTAAGAGAGTGTCTGGAAGGGATCAATGGTAGAAGGAGATCACTGAATATAAATTGGATAAGGGGAAAAGTGAATCCATTAAGACAGGAGCAGACAATGAATAAGTAGTACAGTAAATGGATTAGATCCAAATGCAATCAAACCATGTTTGAGGCAGGGAATCAGTAAGTGACTTGGAAACATAAGATAGTGGATTCAGTAGGGAGCAATGGCCCATTAAAGATATCCACACACTAATGCCCTGAACCTCTGAATATGTTTTCTCTCAAGGCAAAAGGGACTTTGTGGATGTGATTAAGTTAAAGATCTTAAAGTAGGGGACCCCAAGGGCCCTTTTATGGGAAAGACAAGAATTTGAGACAGGGAAAAGAAATGCAATGATAGAAACAGAGGGTCAAAGTCAGAACGAGATTTGAAGACACTATGTTTCTGACTCTGAAGAAGAAGGTAGGATAGTCGGTAGCCTCTAGAAGCAGAAAGAGCTGAGAAAACGTATTCTCCCCTGAAGATTCACTTTAGACCTTTCATCTCCAGAACTATAGTATAAAACAAATGTGTTGTTTAAACTAATAAGATCATTATGATGGCAATTTAAAACTGATACAGCTGTTCTAAGAGTGGAAGACAAGAAGTCATCGGTAATGACACAAACTAGGATAGGACATGGACTACAGTGTGATCAGTGAAAAAGAGGTCAAGGAGCTCAGACATATTGAATGTGAGCACCCACATCAATGCTGAAGTCAAGAAGAATGAAGAAAGTTATCTGGATGCTCATATCTTCAGTGAAGGAGCAGGGAGGTTTGCACATCACCAAAAAGAAATGTAAAGGTCTTGTCTTTTAGAGGGAGGAAGAAGGGACAATGAAACAAAATAAGCCAACTATTTCCTCCCAAGCTCCATTACATGTGAAATATGAGATATAAAAATAGTCAGTAAAGAGAGCCATTGATATAAGAGAATCAATATCCTCAAAGATGACCAGGTTACAGTTAAAGAAAAAAAGTGAGGTGAAGGTAATGATGAGGAGAAAGCCGAAAATACCACGGATTTTAGATTTTGATGACAAACTGTAAGGGCACAATGAAAAAGTGTAAAATACAGGATGGAAGCAAATTATCTGGTCGAATTAGAGAATTTTTCAGGTTTACAGAGCATGAGTCTAGTAATAACCTATGAACTGAGATTCTGGGGCTTCTGAAGGTGACTTTGATAAACAGAAGTGTAAAGCATGATGGAATTTGTCCTGATGCTTTTCTCAGGAGGGTAAGCAGATCAAAACACAGCATTTGGGGAAGATTACTGTCTTAGGGAAATAGATGGGGAGACAGTGGAAATAGTGTCAGACACTATTTTGGGGGCACCAAAATCACTGCAGATGGTGACTGCAACCATGAAATTAAAAGACGCTTACTCCTTGGAAGAAAAGTTATGACCAATCTAGACAGCATATTCAAAAGCAGAGACATTATTTTGCTGACTAAGGTCCGTCTAGTCAACGCTATGATTTTTCCTGTGGTCATGTACGGACATGAGAGTTGGACTGTGAAGAAGGTTGAGTGCCAAAGAATTGATTCTTTTGAACTGTGGTGTTGGAGAAGACTCTTGAGAGTCACTTGGACTGCAAGGAGATCCAACCAGTCCATTCTAAAGGAGATCAGCCCTGGGATTTCTTTGGAAAGAATGATGCTAAAGCTGAAACTCCAGTCCTTTGGCCACCTCATGTGAAGAGTTGACTCATTGGAAAAGACTCTGATGCTGGGAGGCATGCTCTGAGGGACAGGAGGAGAACGGGACAATAGAAGATGAGATGGCTGGATGGCATCACTGACTCGATGGATGTGAACCTGAGTGAACTCCGGGAGTTGGTGATGGACAGAGAGGCCTGGCATGCTGCGATTCATGGGGTCACAAAGAGTCAGACACGACTGAGCAACTGAACTGAACTGAACTGAACTAAATTGTCTTAGGTGTTTCAAGTGATGAGGTGAATCCAAGAGTAACTGTCTTACCAACAAGGAACCTGAGCTCTGTGGGATTCCTCATAAGCCTATTTGGGGCGGAGGGGAGGTTTGACTTATCAGCAACACAAAGAACTAGAAGGCTTTGCTAAAATCATTTAAGTCCATGGAGCCTTCAAGCCTCCTTTGCAAATTCCAGAAAGTTCACCAGGGCTATGGGAAGGGCAGTAGACCTCTTACCAATCTGCTGTGGAGCTATGGTGAAGAGAAGAACAAGCAAGGAGAAAAATTCGCATTATCTCAGAAGGGTTTTCCTTGACCTACAGTCCTATTATTTCCATGAATTCAGGTATCTTAGTAATAATGCTGCTGCTGCTGCTGCTAAGTCACTTCAGTCGTGTCCAACTCTGTGCGACCCCAGAGACGGCAGCCCACCAGGCTCCCCCATCCCTGGGATTCTCCAGGCAAGAACACTGGAGTGGGTTGCCATTTCCTTCTCCAGTGCATGAAAGTGAAAGGTGAAAGTGAAGTCGCTCAGTCATGTCCGACTCTTAGCGACCTCATGGACTGCAGCTCACCAGGCTCCTCCGTCCATAGGATTTTCCAGGCAAGAGTACTGGAGTGGGGTGCCATTGCCTTCTCCCCTTAGTAATAATATTACTATTTTTAGAAACATAATCTCATATTTGGAAAAAAATAATAATGTATAAGAAAAGCTGAACAGAATTAAAACAGTGAGACTGAAAAAGACAAAGCACACTGCGAATGAGAAGCAGCGCAGATTAAAATGTTTCACAAACATAGAACGAGAACTGGTTTTTCTACAACCTATGAGTGTTGGGGCAATCTTAAAATCTCAAGCCTCTAGTGGAAAAATCCTAACATTTTAGAGAAAAACTATGTTCATCAAACTGTTCTAAAAATGAACTAGAACTGTTTCTTTGCATCTATTTTCCTCAGACAGGAGGCTGGTGCGAATTTTTCATCTTTACACATTAATTTCAGTTAATATTAAAAGAAATGAGGTTAGTACTTTTCTCCATGTGATAGAAACAACTACACAGAAATTGTAGAAGAAATCTACACAGAAATCTCTCTTTAGGATAGCAGTCCTTTGCACAGCTTCAGAGTGCCCTAAAACCAGTGAAGTTTTATTTATGTAATAGGGTGGATGTCAGTGAATATAAGGTGATGGTCCTTAGTTTCCTTCAAATCCTCAAAATGGTTTCATCTTTTAAAAAAAAGAAGAAAAACAGCACATCTCTAGGAGTTTCTTATAAAAATAAATTGATTCAGATATCAATAATATAAATTATAAAGCGGTAGGCCAAAATGTTAGACTTTCATTTTCCGATTAGCGTGTAGAGAGGGATGTGAAATCAGTGGTTGCTAGATGGAAAGGGGAGAGAGGAATGCATCAGTACAGTAGACAAAAACTTTAGGACAATAAAACTGTTTTGTATGATACTCGAATGGTGATACTCAAATACGTGTCTTTATACATTGATAAAAATCAGTGAAGGTACAAAACAGTGAATGCTAATATGAAATATTCTTGTTTTTGTTCAGTTGCTAAGTCATGCCGGACTTTCTGTGTCCCTCAAAGACTGTGGCACGTCAGGCTTCCCTGTCCTTCACTGTCTCCTGAATTTTGCTCAAATCGTGTCCATTGAGTTAGTGATGCCATCCAACCATCTCATCCTCTGTCATCCCCTTCTCCTCTTGCCTTCAATCTTTCCCAGCATCAGGATCTTTCCCAGTGAGTCAGCTCTTCACATCAGGTGGCTAAAGTATTGGAGTCTCAGCTTCAGCATCAGTCCTTCCAATGAATATTCAGGGTTGATCTCCTTTAGGATGGACTGGTTGGATCTCCTTGCAGTCCAAAGGACTCTCAGGAGTGTTCTCCAAAACCACAGTTCAAAAGTACCAATTCTTCAGTGCTCAACCTTCTTTATGGTCTCTCACATCCGTATATGACCACTGGAAAAACCATAGCTTTGACTAGACAGACCTTTACTGGCAAAGTAATGCCTCTGCTTTTGAATATGCTGTCTAGGTTGGTCATAACTTTCCTTCCAAGGAGCAAGTGCCTCTTAATTTCATGGCTGCAGTCACCATCTGCAGTGATTTTGGGGCCCAAGAAAATAAAGTTGTCACTGTTTCTATTGTTTCCCCATCTATTTGCCATGAAGTGACGGAACCGAATGCCATGATCTTAGTTTTCTGAATGTTTTTAAGCCAACTTTTTCACCCTCTTCTTTCACTTTCATCAAGAGTATCTAGTTCCTCTTTGCTTTCTGCCATTTGGGTGGTGTCATCTACATACTGGAGATTGTTGATATTTCTCCCAGCAATCTTGATTCCAGCTGGTGCTTCATCCAGCCCAGCGTTTCTCATGATGTACTCTGCATATAAGTTAAATAAGCAGGGTGACAATATACAGTCTTGATGTTCTCCTTTCCCAATTTCAAATCAGTCTGTAGTTCCATGTCCAGTTCTAACTGCTGCCTTTTGACCTGCACACAGGTTTCTCAGGAGGGAAGTAAAGTGTCCTGGTATTCCCAGCTCTTTAAGAAGTTCTCACAGGTGTTGAACCATAGACTTCTGTTAACAATAATGTATCAACTATGGTTCATTAATTATAACAAGTATAGCACAAAAAGCAAGATGTCAATAACAGGGGGAAGTGTTGGGGCCAGCGAAGTGTACGGAAACTTTCTGTACTTTCTGCTCAATATTTTTTATAAACCTAAAACTGCAAAAAAAAAAACCACCCATTAATTTTTTAAAAAGATGCTGCTGACCACTGTGAATAAAATGAATTGGAGTAGAGCTAGAGTATAAGTAGGAATCCAATCAAGAGAATTCTGCAGTCATCAAGCCAGGAGATGATGGCAGATTGGACTAGGGTGGATATGAATTAAAAGGCCAGAATCAACATATGTTTAAGAAGTGGTATAAGAATTGGTGATGATTTGAATATATGTAAAGAAGGAGGGAGATATATAGATACGCAACCTATAAATTTGGGGCTAATAGAAAACAGGTAAAATTCCAAAGTACAGATTTTGAGGAACAGATACTTTTTGAAGCCAACAGAATGGGTCCATGGCAGGAAGAGATTTATTAAAGATAGCATAAAAGGTTCAACAATACACTGTATAGAGAAAGCAATATAGTAATATTTTATATCTTAGAATCATTTTGATATTTCCATCCTGTCTTAGTCAACTCAGGTTGCTCTAACAAAACACCATAAACTTGGCAGCTTAAATAATAGACATTTATTTCTTAAAGTTTTGGAGGCTGAGAAATCAAAAATCAAGGTGCTGACAAATTTGATTCATGGTGAGAACTCTCTATCTGGCTTGTAGAAGGTTGCCTTTTCACTTAGTTCTCGCAAGGCAAAGAGAAAGAGCTCTGGTCTCTCTAGGACACCAATGCCATTGTGAGGATCACACCCTCATGACCTCATCTAAATAGAATTACTTCCCGAGGCCCCAACTCCAAACACAATCACATTAAGGGGTAAGGCATCAACACACGAGTTCTGAGGGGAGATAAACAGTCTGTAACATTCTTCTAGCCCTAAGCCAGAACTGCATTATTTTATAACACCAGTTTAACTCCATGCAAATTATGTGCATATAATACTTGTGTATTTGTAAGAATATTCATGGAAAACAATATTTGGGATTTAAAACCAATTAGTTATTTTAGATAATTTAAATATTCAAGACTTTGAAATAAAACTTCTTTGGTCAAAGGAATGTCAATGTCAACAGATGTCGTTTACAACATTTGTTAAGTTCACCCTGTCCCTTCCTCCACCAAAAAGGTAAGCTCCTGACCAAGGATTCATGCATCCAAAACACATTTTATTCTCCAATTCTCATCAGTGTAGTCTGAAAACTTTCAGCAAGAACATACAGAAGTCTAAATTCTTAATGTATCACATTAGGGGAGAATAAAGTAACCAAGATCCAGACAAATTTGGACTTTATAGTCAACACCTTAAATTTCAGCTGGAACCAGACCAGAGTACAGAACACTGATGCAATATCCAATGGAAACATTCTCACAGCTTGATTCTGGAATAATATGCTGCATTTCTCATGTTGCTTTCATTAAAATAGCATCATATCCACAAAACTTTTGAACAGACCATCTCTGGGGAGAACAGTCCAAAATTATCATCTTATTAAAATATAAGTTCTGCTTTGGTTGCTTTTTCTTGTTTTCTTTCAAGTTCCAAACTATGTCGAATGGCCAGGGGAATACAGATTATGTCTGATATAGAACAGGCCTGGCCCTTTCTGTTACACACAGGGCCAGGAGTGTATTTTCTACACTTCTTCAAAACAGAAACTCTTCGCCCAGTACCTGCTCCACCCTAACACCAGGGCATCAGCTTCCCAGTTAGGGTGGAGACAAACATTTCACATTTTAGGCCTACTCGCCTCATTCACTGTAAGTCTGCTTTTTTTTTTTTTTTAAAATTTTCTCTTTCTGTCACAGAGTCTCAGAGAGTTTGGCACCTGAATGTCATGATTTGTCATGACCTCAGCACTAAGATCATGGCATCTGGTCTCATCACTTCATGGCAAATAGATGGGGAAACAGTGATAACAGTGGTAGGCTTTATTTTTCTGGGCTCCAAAGTCACTGCAGATGGTGACTGCAGCCATAAAATTAAAAGACGCTTACTCCTTGGAAGGAAAGTTATGACCAACCTAGACACCATATTCAAAAGCAGAGACATTACTTTGCCAACAAAGGTCCATCTAGTCAAGGCTATGGTTTTTCCAGTGGTCCTGTATGGATGTGAGAGTTGGAATGTGAAGAAAACTAAGTGCTGAAGAATTGATGCTTTTGAACTATAGTGTTGGAGAAGACTCTTGAGAGTCCATTGGATTGCAAGGAGATCCAACCAGTCCATTCTAAAGAAGATCAGTCCTGGGTGTTCATTGGAAAGACTGATGCTAAAGCTGAAACTCCAATACTTTGGCCACCTTATGTGAAGAGTTGACTCATTGGAAAGGACTCTGATGCTGGGAGGGATTGGGGGCAGGAGGAGAAGGGGACAGCAGAGGATGAGATGGCTGGATGGCATCACAGACTCGATGGACATGAGTTTGAGTGAACTCTGGGAGATGGTGAGGCTTGGTGAGGTGCGATTCATGGGGTCACAAAGACATGACTGAGTGACTGAACTGAACTGTCACTGAAACAGCTTGTGTTCACTGACAGGAACTTGTGAGAACATGAGCTAGGAGAAATAGATGTAACCAAAGGAAAGTGAAAAAGAAAAAAATATATATATATATATATTTTTTTTTTTTAAGAGGAGGATATTCAGGAGTTCGCCTCAACCTCTCCTTTCCTCAAAATTGCACATACCACCTGACAACTGTTCATGAACTCCATTTTGGATCAAAATTATTTCAGAATACAGGGCAAAGTTAAGGCTGTAAGAGGTCACTCATTTCCACAAGAGAAGAGATGAGATGTGCCTCCCCTTCCTTGTCAGATAACCCAATGGAAATGAAGACTTTTACATCAAACTGGGATTTCTCCATTCTTTCCTGTACAAATGTACAAAGGCTTCTATATGCTAAGATAAGTCACCAAGGCGGCACATGAATTTTTCTTCTCTGGAGAACTTTACAGAAGATAAATATCAAACTGTCTTTGCAGGACGGCATGAAGTCATGACCACATCTCAAGGAAAGAGTTAAAAAAACCTCTGCTGTCCCCAGTGCCTTATGAGTGACGAATAAAGACCAAAAAAAAGTAGAAATGCTCACAATATAAAACGATCCCTTTTAAACACCAACTCTTTATTTCCAATGCAGTCATTTCTCTTCTTGAAATATAACCCACTGTCACCCTGATATTAAAAGTCAAAGTAGCCCCAGTTCTCTCCAGTTGGGCTACAAAATTAATTGAGTAATATGAAGAATATCAATTTAGCATAATGAACCATAAAAGACTCATATCAACAATAAATTAGAAGACATAGCTGCCTTTCATAGCTGAGTTATACTCAACCTTGTAGGGTCCAGAAATTAATTCAGGGTAAATAGAATGCTTATTAAAAGTACTAGGATATCTGATATATTCTGAGTTAGAAAGGATCTAAGGGAAAGATATGCTCTCTTTAGAATTCCAAGTACTAAGAATTGATTGGTCTTAAAATAGCAACAAGATGACCAATGTCTGGTACATAGAAACAGAATGTTGAGTAAGTGCACTAAGGGTAAAATCTTGTTTCTTCTGTATTTTCAGTCTTTTTGAAATGATTTGTTCCTTCCCCTCACAGTATGCTCAGAACTCGCTCTCCTTCAGGTATGAAATGTGAATTAATATATCTTTGTTTTCTTTTTTATTCAAAGTTTAATTACCTATGTCTATAATCCTATTGCCTTAATTTATACATCTGAAGTTTTTTTATCTTTTGGTAATTCTTAAGACTGGTATAAATGTTAATAGACCTTCCCAATCACTGTTGAAATGCAGTTTTTAGAGTTCAGCAAGAGCGTTAATTTTCTTCTCTTACATTACCATCTTCCTCATCTCAACTAGAAACTGCAAGGCTACAGAACAAGCTGGATTAGCCCCAGAACCTCAATGACAATTTCTAAATATTCATGCATAATAAATCTATTCAATGACTGGTATTTTATCACTCCAAGAGTTCTTGTAACACTCTGCATGTAATAAAAGGTATAAACAGAGATGTTCCTGCTATTAGATATGTAGGGCTATAATCTCGGTATCTACCTCTTAGGCAAATTCCAGGAACTTGATTCCTACGTACACAGCAGTGCAAAGAACAGTGTTACTAGATATTCCCTTAATCCAGTTATTGGGGAAGATGGTCACTGAAAAGATGGAAAGAGGACACATTTTAGGGACTTCCTGTGTCTCTAAGATTCCGATGGTGAAAAAATGAGGAATGCTATGAAATTTGGAGCATCTATTAGTAAATGACAGCCTATAACAAAAAAATATTTCCAATGACTCAACATCTCTTATGAGATTTCATTTTAAAAGCTGATTTTATTTTGAAAAACTAACATAAAATCACCAAAGACCATTACTTCTAGAGCAGTTCTTTCAGATATAGCCTTAAAACTAAATACCCAACAAATCATTAATTTTTATTTCCTCTCACTTACAACTAATAGAGAATATAGTTCTCACTTTCTTCTAAGATTGTCATGAAATAAACCAAAGATATTATTTTGAAAATATTTTTGCCTCATCTAAATGTCCAGCTAACAACAGGAAATGAAACTTTATGAAAGCAGCCGCTCTGTAACGGGCACCCTGCTTGTGGCTTCTGCCAACTATCAATACTTAAAGTTACTTTTAGGTAAGTTTTTTGTTTGTTTGTTTAGTTGACTTTCTTTCTTAACATGTGCAAAGGACCAAATAATTCATTAGAATCTGCCTACAAATATGTTTCATGGAATTACATCATTAAAATAGAAAATAATTCAAAGACCTAAAATAACAAATAGATAGAAACTGTGTTTTGTATTTAGAAGACGTTTTATGGCAGGGGTCCCCAACCTCTGGGATCTAACCTCTGATGATCTGAGGTGGAGCTGATGCAATAATAATAGACATAAAGTACACAATAAATGTAATGCTTCTGAATCATCGCGAAACCATCTAAAACCCTGGTTCATGGAAAACCTTCCTTCCATGAGATCAGTCCTTGGTGCTGATAAGCTTGGGCACTGCTGTTTCATGGCATTTTTTGTCTTTCTTTCTCAAATTTTTCCAAAGCCTCTTATTCTAACAATTTTCTCTCACCAATTAAAAGTCCACCTTTACAGATAAAATATCAAACAGGATTTATATTTGTCTAAAATAGTAATTTATGACTTAAAAACCCTAGATTCGGTTTAAACAGCAGCAACTGTAATTACATCTTGCTTTTAACACCGCTTTACTGATATGATGCTATTCAAGCTTTTTAAGAACCAACATAGTAATAACTTGTTCATTCAAAAAAATCAAGAGAAGTAAGATTATACTTGAATGATCATAAACTCATGTCATATTCACCGAAATGCTCTCAAAGCCTTGGATGTTTTCTGAAATGTTAAATATTTTGTGGGCACAGAGATGCTCTTCTCTCAGCGACTCCTCACTCTGGACCCTGGGTCTGTTCATCCTGTGACGCCTCTGCGCCCTCTGAGGGGCAGCCGCTCCTCACTCTGGACCTGGGTCTGTTCATCCTGTGACACCTCTGCACCCTCTGATGGTCACTTTAGGATCTGATTTGTTGGGAGCAACTTATTCAAGGCGGTTCAATGGTTTCTTCATCTTGCAAATTTGATTTTTTATTAGAATAATGACATTTACACACTTTCCACCTTTAAATCTGTAATTTCATAATCCCAAATATTAATTGAAGTTCATACTTCTTGACAGTGTTGAGAAAACAGAAGTATATGGAGTCGAGGTTACTAGGATAATAATTAGGAAATACACCATATTTTCCAATTATGTCTGGCAGATTGACAAGCTAATAAGAATTTAAGATTCTGCCACCCAGCACAAAGCAATTCAATGGTAATGAAATCATTAGATATCACAGTCTTTATTTTCTGACACTGGCATGATGAAATCAACTTAGAATCTGTTTGGTCCTATTTATACAAAGCATGGATATGGCTTCTAACTTAGTACAATATCCTAAAAAGAACAGTATAAATGTGGCTGTGTAACTTCATCAAGAAGTTACAATAGCAAAATTAAGCATACACACACACTTTATAACTCAATTGGCTCATGTCATCTTGGAAACATTAAATTCCTCTGAAGGCAGTGGCACCCCACTCCAGTACTCTTGCCTGGGAAATCTCATGGATGGAGGAGCCTGGTGGGCTACAGTCCATGGGATAGCTAAGAGTCAGACACGACTGAGCGACTTCACTTTCACTTTTCACTTTCATGCATTGGAGAAGGAAATGGCAACCCATTCCAGTGTTCTTGCCTGGAGAATCCCAGGGACAGGGGAGCCTGGTGGGCTGCTGTCAATGGGGTTGCACAGAGTCGGACACAACTGACGCGACTTAGCAGCAGCAGCAGCAGGGTTCATTAAAAAAAAAAAAAAAAAAACCCTAAGGATCAATTGTTACCTATTATATTTAATTTGATAACCATAATAAAAACAAAGACTGATTGCTCCTTTCCTAACTTAAAATTCTCTCTTTCTACTATAGTTTCCGGTTTAGAAAACATTTAGGGAAAATGTATAAACCTTTAATAGCAAATTTTACTTTTGAATTCATGCTGCTGACAATTCACTTCTGCCTTTTAAGTTCAGTTTAAGCCAGTGATATGGATATCTGCTTTGTGGTAAAAAGAAATAACTGCTCAAATTGTACATATGGCAGAGGAACTAGTCTTTATAAAGTGTTTCTAAGAAGAACTGTTGCACTGCCATACATTTTTTTTTTTCTTTCCAGGGTAACAGCTACACATGTTAAGATGTTTTCAATTTGAAGAGAAGAATCACTTGAGTAACTCTGGGTTTTAAATTCCAAACATATTACATTCCCATTTTTATCAGGAAAGTACGTCAGAACCTATACATATATTTATAAATCTATATCTTTGGTCTCAAACTACAACTCCTGTTATTAAAAGACACAAAACAGTACTAACCCAAAGGGCAAGAAATCCTGTGACTGAGTAACAGTTAAGAAGACAGAAGATACCATTTCACCACACTAAAGTCAGATATCACACAGGCTGATGCGCCAAATATGTAAAGCTTCTATCAATTCCCAAATTACAAATAAAGTTTAAAATAAATTTTGGGTGGTCTATCCAAAAATATAATTATCGCTCACAGTAGGTAACAGCCTTTACAAAGACTGCCAATGCCTGCGAGATATTAATCTGCAGGTTGCCCATGTGTAATTCACTCTATCAGCTGTGCTGACAGCAAACACATACATCACAACATTAAACTTATTGCCAGTTGTAAAAATGCTTTTTATTTACAATATACTTTCAAAGAATCTAAAAACCCATGTCATCACTCTTAGATGCAATCACATATGTAGTCTGAAACACACTGCTCGTATTTCATAAATGTTGAAAAAGACACAATGAAATTGCCAAGTGAATACTACTAACACCTCCTCTTGTATGCACTCTTCCACAACAACAACCACAGACAACTGGCATCTACTTTACAAGCATGTCTCTCTTTTTAAAAACCGCACATGTTTTGTTAGTGGGCATTGCACTTGTGTCTGACAAAAGTCTGATAATTTAATTGTATATTCAAAGATACAAAACAGATCCACTAGCATCAACAACCATCCAGGAAACCAATAATGAGGGTTGTTTGAAAGTAGAATAACCCAAAGGTCCTAAAGTACTTAACATAAAATTCCAGGCCCTTCAATATCCGCCACAGGATACTACTCTTCATTTCTTCAGCATTACATCTTTTCATATTTCAGTGATTACACACTTAGTTCCCTTTATCAGAAATAATTTACTTTCTTAAAGCTCTACTTCTAAAGACACCTACACCTCAATATTCCTTCATGGGAAATAGATGGGGAAACAGTGGAAACAGTGGCAGACTTTATTTTGGGGGCTCCAAAATCACTGCAGATGGTGACTACAGCCATGAAATTAAAAGATGCTTCCTCCTTGGACTAGATAGCATATTCAAAAGCAGAGACATTACTTTGCTGACTAAGGTCTGTCTAGTCAAAGCTATGGTTTTTCCTGTGGTCATGTATAGATGTGAGAGTTGGACTGGGAAGAAGGCTGAGTGCCGAAGAATTGATGCTTTTGAACTGTGGGGTTGGAGAAGACTCTTGAGAGTCCCTTAGACTGCAAGGAGATCCAACCAGTCCATTCTAAAGGAGATCAGCCCTGGGATTTCTTTGGAAGGAATGATGCTAAAGCTGAAACTCCAGTCCTCTGGCCACCTCATGCGAAGAGGTGACTCATTGGAAAACACTCTGATGCTGGGAAGGATTGGGGGCAGGAGGAGAAGGGGATGACAGAGGATGAGATGGCTGGATGGCATCACCGACTTGATGGACATACGTTTGAGTGAACTCCAGGAGTTGGTGATGGACAGGGAGGCCTGGTGTGCTGTGATTCATGGGGTCGCAAAGAGTCAGACACGACTGAGTGACTGAACTGAACTGAACAATGTTCATACCAGCACTATTTACAATGACTAAGACATGAAAGCAACCTAAATGTGCAAACACTGATGAGTGGATAAAGAAGATGTGACACATATATGTCATGGAATATTACTCAGCCACAAAAAAGAATAAAACAACACCATTTACAGCAACCTGGTTGGACCTAGAGATTACCATACCAAATGAAGTAAATCAGAGAGAAAATGACAAATATCACTTATGTATATACACAATCTAAAATATACTAATTATTTACAAAACAGAAATAGACCCATGGACATACAAAACAAACTTATGATTACCAAAGGAGAAAAGGAGAGGAGAGATAAATTAGGAGCTTGGAATTCACAGATTAAAAACTACTATATACAAAATAGGTAAATAATAAGGTCCTACTTGATGAAAGTGAAAGAGGAGAGTGAAAAAGTTGGCTTAAAGCTCAACATTCAGAAAACGGTCCCACCACTTCATGGGAAATAGATGGGGAAACAGTGGAAATAGTGTCAGACTTTATTTTTCTGGGCTCCAAAATCACTGCAGATAGTGACTGCAGCCATGAAATTAAAAGATGCTTACTCTTTGAAAGGAAAATTATGACCAACCTAGACAGCGTATTAAAAGCAGAGACATTACTTTGCCAACAAAGGTCCGTCTAGTCAAGGCTATGGTTTTTCCAGTGGTCATGTATGGATATGAGAGTTGGACTGTGAAGAAAGCTGAGCACTGAAGAACTGATGCTTTTGAACTATGGTGTTGGAGAAGACTCTTGAGAGGTCCTTGGACTGCAAGGAGATCCAACCAGTCCATTCTAAAGGAGATCAGTCCTGGGTGTTCTTTGGAAGTAATGATACTCAAGCTGAAACTCCAGTACTTTGGCCACCTCATGAGAAGAGCTGACTCATTGGAAAAGACTCTGATGCTGGGAGAGGTTGAGGGCAGGAGGAGAAGGGGACGACAGAGGATGAGATGGCTTGATGGCATCACTGACTCAATGGACATGAGTTTGAGTGAACTCCGAGAGATGGTAGTGAACAGAGAGGCCTGGCGTGCTGCGATTCATGGAGTCACAAAGAGTCGGACTCAATTGAGTGACTGAACTGACCTGACTGACTGTATAGGACACGGGTTCCCTGTTCATGATAACCTATAATAGAAAAATTGAAAGACAATATATATATGTAAGCAAATCACTTCGCTGTACAACAGAAACTAATAACATGGTAAGTCAACAATACTTCAATTTAAAAAAAGAAATAATTCCCTCTCTTATTGCAGAACATCATTATATACTGGGATTTATCATATGATGACATAAAATATTTGACTATCTCTCACAATTGACCACCATTTGAATTCTTTGAAGACAGGAACTGACTTGATTCACTTTTTTTTTTTTTTTTTTTTGGCCGTGGCTTATGGGATCCTACTTCTCTGACCAGGGACTGAGCTCAGGCCCCCAGCAGTTAAAAGCACAGAGTCCCAACCACTGGACCACCAGAAAATCCACTTGATTCATTTTTACATCCTCAGTATACAAACTAGGAGGCGCTAAAGCAACATGACACTTTTAGAGTCAAAAACATAATTATGGAAAACTATGTTTTAATCCTAGGCTCAATCAGCTAATTTTGCAGTTTCCTTATATGTAAATCAGGACTAAAACACCTGGCAGGATTGTTGGGAAACTGAAAGACACCTATAAAGTGACAAACCCAGTGCCTGGCACACTGAAGACTGTCACGTGTACTCCTCAAATGTTAGCCGAACTGATCCTCCCCTACAGCTCTCTCAGCTTATATGCATATTCAAAATATCCCCATACTTCTCAAAATTTAAACTGCCACTGTGTTCCTTTGTACCCTTTTTATACACCAGAATTTTAAAAAAAAATAAAAAACAAAACTATAGCTATAAAAATAAAGAGTTTTACAATGTATTCAGACAAATAGGCATTTGAGGGCACTAAGTTCAAGTTTTTCCAGAAATAAAGTATCCTAAGAAATGGGAACTAAAGTACCAGGCATTCAGCTTTACTGTCTCTTCTACCTCCCACCAAAAGGGCAGGGGGGAAAAACTTCAATATTTATAAGACTAAGAATAATGGATGTGCATAATTTTGCCTTAACACACATTTCTGCCTTTTAGCTCAGTTTAAACTCAATGAAACGCCTAGAACACAGACTAATCATGCATAAAGAAGATGCTTTAACTGCAGTGCACATTCAGTAGACAAAAACCCAAAAACACAGACCTGCCTTTTACATTTACAAATCAATCCATTAAATTGATTTGGAATGAATCGCACTGTTAATTTAAAACATAGATTACCACAGGCCAAACTTAATAAAGTTCACTTGACCTAATTTTCAAGAAACAACAATCTGCCTAATCTTAGGAAAAAAAAAGCTATTGTATGTAAATACTAGCTTTTAAAGGAGTAATGCTTAAGAACATAATCATAAAGAAATTTCAAGAGTACAAAAATTATATGTTTGAATTAACTAATAACTTCAATAAATCACTGATATTTTATTGAGAACAGGCAAAGTGTTTCCATTTCAGAATGAATTATCCCACATTTAATGTCTAGACTGCTTCCACCTTGTTTCATAATTCTAATATAATGGTAGAAGAAAATTTTTAAGTTTGCTTCTCTTTTCTTTTCATGAAGAAAAAAGCTGTTCCTTGAGAAACAAGTGATTATGCCTGAGTGTTTTTGTCCTACTCAAATCTCATGAAGACTTACTCTTTATCTTAATGCAAATTAAATATTTTACTATTTTTTTCTCCTTATCTTTCTTACAATGTAATGATAATAACAGTTGTCACCACACAGGGTATAGCTCAAAAAGCACCAAAACTAAGGTTCAGAAAGACTCATTTAATTTTAATTACACATCAGGCAAATGGGGGCATGAAGTCAACTATTCGGTTAATTAAATGGCTAAAATAAGTGCTTCCTGGAGGGGATAGGGTATCTGTTAAAATTACGATAAAATGGAGAAGGAAATGGCAACCCACTGCAGTATTCTTGCCTAGAAAATTCCACGGACAGAGAAGCCTGGCAGGCTGCAGTCCATGGGGTTACACAACTGAGCATTCGTGCTTGAGGGTGGCAGGAAATGGGTTGGTAGCAATAAACTGGTAGAACTAAAAAAAAAAAAACACGATAAAGTATGGACCTAGTGAATCACAATAAAATACAAATCTAGTGAATCAATCTTTCTCTCTTCTCTCTCTCTCTCACACACACATACCCCTCCAAAAAGAGACAAACACAGGAATCTGGAAAACATAAGTAATCAAAATGATACTGGGTTGACCAAAAGTTCCTTCAGTTTTTAAGTACAAATAAAAGGCCAATTTTTCATTTTCACCGAGGATTTTATTCACCATTTTGTATTCACCGTTTTGTTCCACTACCTTCTGCCGTTTTTCAGGCAACCTGTTAAATCCATCTGCCCAAAACCTTTTATCTTGAGTAAAGAACTGTTCCAGGCACCTTTTACAGTCTTCCGAGGAACTGAAATGTTTTTCTTTCATTAAGAGAACTTTATAAAGACTGAAATAAGTGGAGATCTAAGGGTGCAATGTCTGCTAACTATGGCACGTAAATCAGAACTTTCCAGTCAAGTCGTAAGAGTTTTTGCCTGGTCACCCAAGAAAACACGCGGTCTTGCGCTATCCTTATGGCAGACGATGCCTCTCTCGAGTAATGCCTTCAGTTGGTCTAACTGGGAGCAGTACTTGTTGGAATTAATCATTTAGCTTTTCAGAAGGAGCTCATAATAGAGAACTCCCTTCCAATCCCACCACAGACTGGCCTTCGGTGTGGTTGGTGGTGGTCGTTTCACTTGTCCCATGATCTCTTCTGTTCTGCACTATTATACAGGATCTCAAACATCACTCATCTTAATTTGTTTTAAAATGGAATGTTTTTGAACCTCCCTGGTGGTACAATGGATAAGAAACTGCCTGCCAGTGCAGGAGACATGGACCCGATCCCTGGGTCAGGAAGATCCTACAAGCCGTGGAGCAGCTAAGCCCTTGCCCCACAACTCCTGGGCCTGAGAGCCACAGCTATCAACGAGCTGCAATTTCTGAAGCCTGACACCTAGAGCCTGTGCTCTGCGGGAAGAGAAGCCGCCACAATGAAAAGCCTGAGATCCACAACAAAGAGCAGCCCCCACTCGGGCAACTAGAGAAAGCCTGCACACAGTAACGAAGACCCAGTGCAACCAAAAATTAATAAATTAATTAAAAAATAATAATCAATTAAAAAAGGAATGTTTTTGTTATGCTTAAGTAGAGGATCATAGGAAGAAATATGATCAAGAGGTTTTCCACTTAGATTATGTGTAACACAAACATCAAGTGATGACCGTAACGTAACCAAGCTGGAGCAAATGATTTTCAATGCTTGATGTGGATATTTCCTGTTTGTTGACTATCTCTCATGTGGTATTAGCACTGATTCTTCTCAAAGTCTCAATATGATTTCTATCAACTTCAACTGGTCTACCCGCCCACAAACCATCATCCATAGAGAAATCTTTAGTACAAAACTTCAAAAACCATTTTTGACAATTTCGATCAGTCACAGCAACTTCTCCACACACTGTACTAATCCTTTGTTTCAGTTGCGTTTTTACCTTTCTTGAAACAATAAAGCATAATATGCCAGAAATGTTGCTTTTTCCCTTCCATCTTCCAGGGAGGAGGAAGGGGGGTTCAGGATGGGGAACACGTGTATACCTGTGGCAGATTCATGTTGATGTATGGCAAAATCAATACAATACTGTAAAGCAATTAATCTCTAATTAAAATAAATAAATTCATATTAACAAAAATGGCTACAGAAAAATTCATCAGTTTTGATACATTTTTTAATGCACACTGATATGATAGTTGTCATACTACAATCTAACAAAACTGTTTCAACTGAAGTTAAAGACAGCTAAGCACTATTAGAGCCAGTTTATAGAAAAAGCAGAACCAACCTCATAATTTGAACTGAGTCATTTCTGAGTCTGCCTAAGAAGCTAGAACCACTGTAATAAGTCTTTCCATACCATTAAGTCTCCTCCAGTGAAATCTCTGTTGGGCCTCAATTTCCCCCATCTGAGCAATAACCCCATTCAGCTATATGATTTCTCAACTCTATTCTAATTTTGCGTGTTCTAAATTAAATTAGGTTAACAATAGTAATTAACTAAATTGCTGTTCATGTCTAGATGACATACAGACATGTAAAGATATGAATGTTTAAATCAGCAATATGTAAGTTACTCAAACACATATTATGAATCTTTAAAATCCAAGAAAGAATAAAGTTTTTGATATGTCACCCTTAAAAGCCTTTGTTGTTTCTAGTAATACGACACAAAAACCGAGAAAAACCAAACAATACCTCAATGAAAACAAAAATTATTTTCTATTCCAAGTTCCTTTTCTTTAAAATGAAAGAAGAGAAATGCAACAAAATCATGGTCTATAAACAAACTGTAACGAAAGAGGTTATTTTAAATTATTTCCACAAATGCCCAAAGCAATTTGAACTTTCTAAAATTTGTTACCCTGTTGAACTAGAGTACTTTAGCTTTATAAAAGCTTTCTTGAAGTTTGCCACAAAATTTGAAAATAACTACCTTTTCTTCAGTGGAAATAAATGATGTTGCTGTGACATTTTTCCTGAAAACTTTACAGTATTCAAACTACCTAATCTTTCTCTTGTACGTATTCTGTGTTTTTTTTTCTTCTCTTGGTTCTATAAGCAAAAATCAAGTAAAAAATAAGCTGACTTATTTGGTTCCACAATTAACACAAAATTCAGTCTCTAAATGAGTATTTTTTGAACATACTCATCTTACAATTTTCAACTGAGGCCTAAAATAATACTTGAAATAAAAATTGGCAATAAATTTAAGTCTCTGCATAAAGACCCTTTCTAACTGTATTATTCATGCAGCTTTGAAAGACACGCAAGTTCCGGCGCAAGCGGATGGCTGTGCAGAGCCCCAGCGCTTGCCCGCACTGCCCCCCTGCTGCTGCTTCTCAGTCATCTTCCAGCAAATGCAAACTGAAATAAAAGCAAATGGGAGAGCACGGACAAACCGGCCTGGAAAACAAACATGGAAGCATTTTAAACACAATTTGTGTGCAAGCCACTGATAAAGTTTTTCTAACAAAAGTTATATCTACACTGTAATAAGCCTCTTACTATGAAAGAGCAGCACAGTCTCTGACTGAAAAGACCCTTGACTCTTTTTCATTAGTCGCATTTGATTGAGGTGTATTTGCTTTTAAATTTTTTATTGACATATAGCTGTCATACAATATCATATTGGTTTCAGGTTTACAACACAGTGATTTGACATTTATATACACTACAAACTAATCACCATAAGTCTAGTAATCATGTGTCAGACTGAAGTATATTTTTACAAGAGCATTAATTATGTGACAAAAGAGGAAATTCAGTACCAAAAACTGAAAGTATTAAAGATTTTTCAGAAAGAATTAAGTGATTTTCTTTTAATTGAGTAGAAATGTCTAATAAATGAGAAATAAACATATATGTACAAGGTATAAACAAAAATCAGTGAATCTAGTTGAAGGATATACAGAATATCATGTTTCTATCCTTTCTTTCTGATGTTTATAAAGTTTCTAAATAAAAAGTTGGAGAAAAAATATAATGCATTGACATTTTTGATCTGTTTTACCAGTGCAGCTAAATTTCAAGGAATTTAAGAGAACACTGAGCTTGTATTTGACAAATTTAATACATATTTAAAGGCTGAGAAAGGCTGAAATAATATTGAGACTTTCGTTTTCCCCATTCTAGAGAAGCGTGATTTAGAGCAACCCTCTTACGGGAGCTGGCTGGCTGTACAGTTGGAGCAGTGACCGAATACTCCCTCTTGGGTAAAACAGGAACAAAGCGCATAAAAGAACATGAGTTTACGCCATACTTTCTCCTTTCAAAATTTAACAGCTTTAAAACTGTTAAAGCTTTATCAGTGTCCTTCCATTTTCCGTGTCTATCAAACATTAAAACAACAGAACCAAGACCTTTTCAAAATATATGCATGAGAATTTTATTATTAAAACTACAGAAAACTCATTTTAAAGCTGCCTATTTTTTACCAAGAAATCTAGCATTTGCATAATAAACAGCTTCGGATTGTCTGCTGAACTCTTTATGGATTTCCCCACTCACTTTCTTCATCCGTACATGTGTGTGTGTGTGTGTGTGTGTGTGTGTGTGTGTGTGTGTTCAGTTCAGCTCAGTTCAGTCGCTCAGTCGTGTCCAACTCTTTGTGACCCCATGAATCGCAGCACACCAGGCCTCCCTGTCCATCACCATCTCTTGGAGTTCACTCAGACTCAGGTCCATCGAGTCCGTGATGCCATCCAGCCATCTCATCCTCTGTCGTCCCCTTCTCCTCCTGCCCCCAATCCCTCCCAGCATCAGAGTCTTTTCCAATGAGTCAACTCTTCGTATGAGGCGGCCAAAGGACTGGCGTTTTCAGCTTTAGCATCATTCCTTCCAAAGAAATCCCAGGGCTGATCTCCTTCAGAATGGACTGGTTGGATCTCCTTGCAGTCCAAGTGACTCTCAAGAGTCTTCTCCAACCCCACAGTTCAAAAGAATCAATTCTTCGGCGCTCAGCCTTCTTCACAGTCCAACTTTCACAGCCATACATGACCACAGGAAAAACCATAGCCTTGACTAGACGGACCTTAGTCGGCAAAGTAATGTCTCTGCTTTTGAATATGCTATCTAGGTTGATCATAACTTTTCTTCCAAGGAGTAAGTGTCTTTTAATTTCATGGCTGCAGTGATTTGGGAGCCCAAAAAAATAAAGTCTGACACCGTTTGCACTGTTTCCCCATCTATTTCCCATTAAGTGATGGGACCGGATCTTTGTTTTCTGAATGTTGAGCTTTAAGCCAACTTTTTCACTCTCCTCTTTCACTTTCATCAAGAGGCTTTTTAGTTCCTCTTCACTTTCTGCCATAAGAGTGGTGTCATCTGCATATCTGAGGTTATTGATATTTCTCCCGGCAATCTTGATTCATTCCCATCTCTTTCAGAATTTTCCACAGTTTATTGTGATCCACACAGTCAAAGGCTTTGGCATAGTCAATAAAGGAGAAATAAATGTTTTTCTGGAACTCTCTTGCTTTTTCCATGATCCAGTGGATGTTGGAAATTTGATCTCTGGTTCCTCTGCCTTTTCTAAAACCAGCTTGAACATCAGGGAGTTCACGGTTCACGTATTGCTGAAGCCTGGCTTGGAGAATTTTGAGCATTACTTTACTAGCATGTGAGATGAGTGCAATTGTGCGGTAGTCTGAGCATTCTTTGGCATTGCCTTTCTTTGGAATTGGAATGAACACTGACCTTTTCCAGTCCTGTGGCCGCTGCTGAGTTTTCCAAATGTGCTGGCATATTGAGTGCAGCACTTTCACAGCATGTCTAACTCTTTGTAACTCCATGGACTGTAACCCACCAGGCTCCTCTATCCATGGAATTTTCCAGGCAAGAATAGTGGAGTAGGTTGCCATTTTCTCCTCCAGGGGATCTTTCCAACCCAGGGATCGAACCTGCAACTCTTGCATTTCCTGCATTGGCAAGTAGATTCTTCAACAGTGTGCCACCTGGGAAGCCCTCCCTCATCCACAGAATTTTAAAATCCTTGATCCCAGAAGGTCATAGTCTATAGGACAGTGCTTCTCTCTTCTTGAACTTAAGAAAGGATGGTTCAGTATCTGATATTCTTGTAAAGTGGCAACATATAAATTTAATGGTTATGAGGCTGTCATTGGGTACAAAATGCATTGAAAAGCAAAAAGAAATGCCCACATGCAAAGAGAAAATAAGAAAAGGCAAGTACAATTTTTTTTCCAAAAAAAGAAAAATAATGAGAAGAAAACAAAGAAGGAGAAACAGGGAGTAACACCTGGCAGCTTTCTAATCCATGAGCCCAACAGTACTTCCTTCCACGACCTCTCCCATATCCATACAACCCCCTTCACAAAGGGAACTCTACTTTGCCATGTGATTCTGTTTCTTGAAGCAAAAACCTTGACTTCAACAAGTCCAAACAAAATTCTTGGACATTTTTGACACATGAGAAAATTTGAACACAAATAAAAATGAAAAAAACTGAAAGATGTGGATGGATGTTGTCCGTGATATACAATTTTAGAGACAAGTACTATCCATTAAAAAACTTGTAGTATTGACCTAGAGGAGAGTCCACACATCGGAATTTCAATGGTTTCTGTGGTAGATGATATTATTTATTCAAAATATTCACTCCTTATAAGTTCCTTCTGTAATGACTTGACTTACAGAAGAAATATAATTCCTGCCACCACAATCTCAGGCTTGACCATGGAACTTGCTTTGGCCAATCCAAAAGTAAGCCCAAGGAACCTGTGCCACTGTCAAGCAGAAACTTGAATGGCATGGTGCGGTTTCACCGAGCTTTCCTTTCTCTCTGACCAAACCAGAAAAACCAACAATGTGAGGTTGTATTACAATAATGTGAGAATGTGTTACATGTCAATCTGCAACAGAGGTGTAACATGAACAAGAAATAAACCTATACTGTTGTAAGTCACAGAAATTTAGGAGTTGTTTGGTACCACAATATAACCTGGCAAAAGCTGCAGGTGCAGGTCTCAAACAGCTTCTCATTATAAATAAAGCCAATGGCTAAGAAAGCAAATATTTAATTCTGAGTGAGTGAGTGAGAGTCACGCAGTCGTGTCCAACTCTTTGCGACCCCATGGACTATATATATAGTCCATGGAATTCTCCAGGCCAGAATACTGGAGCGGGTAGCCTTTTCCTTCTCCAGGGGATCTTCCCAACCCAGGGATTGAACCCAGGTCTCCCACACTGCAGGCAGATGCTTTACCAGCTGAACCACACGGAAGCCCAAGAATACTGGAGTGGGTAGCCTATCCCTTCTCCAGTGGACCTTCCTGACCCAGGAATCAAACTGGGGTCTCCTGCATTGCAGGCAGATTCTTTACCAACTGAGCTTCTGAAGTTCATTTAAATATTGCTAAAAGGTCACTTCTGAAATGCCGTTTTAGTTCTCAAGCTATCACAGTGTTGAATGAGTTTAAGGCTCTTTATATAGGATACTCGGGGCTTCCCAGATGGCACAGTGCTAAGGAATCTGCCTGCCCATGCAGCAGGAGACCCAAGAGACGTGGGTTCAATCCTTGGATCGGGAAGATCCCTTGGAGGAAGAAATGGCAACCCGCTCCAGTATTCTTGCCTGGCAAGTTCCAGGGAGCCTAGCAGGTCCATGAGGTCACAAAGGGTTGGAAATAACTGTTCCATTGTTACAATTTATTTCTTTCATCACTGCTGATGAATCACCTTGGAAAAATCCATTTTGTTTCTTTACTGGGGCTGAGAAATTTTAACCTGTGAACTACATTGTGTCCTTGGTAATGAAAAGGTAAAGGTGGAAAGGTTAAGATCAAGAACAAATAAACATATAGTAGTTGTAACACTAAAAATAACAGGTATTGCACCTAGAATAGATCTGTGATGCAGCACAGAAGTCTGCAAGAATACAGAATACTTACCAAGGAATCGATTTATTACGTTATCCATTTTCTAAAAATTGCCAACAGATTTATCAAAAAGATATATTTTTTCTTAATATATTTCAGAGATATTCTAATTTTAACATGTATACTAAATACTGAGTAAAATTTTTTGACGTTTTAAAACAATGTATCAGTTGAGAAAAAGTTTTAACAAAATTTTATTTTCTCCTTCTGTAATTATGAAAATCTGATTCCAAGGATTTCTCCCAAATAGTATAAACCAAAAGCAACTGTTAATACCACTCTTATTTTATTGGAAATTTTATAATATCTGAAGACTTACATGATCTAGACATTGATTCTGCTTTAAGTATCTTTTTCTGAAAAAAATATGCCTTATTTAATATTTTGATAACTGGAAAATGTTATCAAATAATTATAAAATTAAATATGAAACTAATTCTGTATATTCTGCCACTGAGATTAGTTGCATGGCCTTAGGGAAGGCATTCAGCTTCTCTAGTTGGACACGACTAAGCAACGAAGCATACAAGCCAGCAGAAAGGCTTAGAAAAAGAAGGAGGATGATCTCTGCCAACGCAAGAAGAGGAATCAAATGATGCTATAAATCCTTGCTCAACCTAAAAGAAAGGCCACATGGTCACAATAAAAGAAGCAGAATAGTTACATACAGTTTTCATAAACCTTGGTATGAAGAATAAATTGCTGAAGAATCAAGTAGTGTGGGACACCCTTCTACTTCTCCACTAATCCCACCATTTAACCACAATAAACTAACTGTATTAATGAGAGAAACTTCTCAGAAAATTCACTTTTTATTCTAGGTGATAATGTGATAAACACTCTCCATTTCAAGTACAAAATAATGTCTTAAAGAAAAAGAGATTAAGGAATAACCCCAAAGTGTTTTAAGTTACATATGCCAGTATTTCTTAAACTTTTTCTCATTTACTCATCTAATCCTTATAATAATTTTATGAGAAAGATACTATTAATCAATCCATCATCCAGATAAAATAACTGAGGCACAGATTAAATTACTGGCTCAGACACACAGTTCAAAGTAACAAGAGTCAGGTTTTGAACCAGGCAGGCGGTATTAGATTAACCTCCATGTCAACCAAATATTATCATACTTCCATAAGTGAAGAAAAAAAGAATTCGGGAAATAAATGAAATGTAGTAGTGCCAATAAAATAATAAGCTATTATTTCATTAGTTCACATTAAGAATGCCTTTTGATTAATACCATTCACTTGAATTATTTAAATTCCATATTCGTAGAATCATGTGATTCATCAACTAATATAAACGTTGCTCACCTAAATGCTAAACTTCCATTGCTACAATTTATTTCTTTCATCATTGCTGATGACTCACCTTGGAAAAATCCATTTTGTTTCTTTACTGGGGCTGAGAAATTTTAACCTGTGAACTACATTGTGTCCTTGGTAATGAAAAGGTAAAGGTGGAAAGGTTAAGATCAAGGACAAATAAACATATAGTAGTTGTAACACTAAAAATAACAGGTATTGCACCTAGAACAGATCTGTGATGCAGCACAGAAGTCTGCAAGAAGACACCCAAATTGTATATATAGCAGACATTTATTGTATCTTTTGGAGAATGAATCTGTAAAAATGACAATGTAAAAAACAGCCCCAGAAGTATCAACACTGTGAAAATGACTATACTACCAAATGCAATCTACAGACTCAATGCAATCCCTGTCAAATTACCAACAGCATTTTTCACAGAACTAGAACAAAAACTTCACAACTTGTAGGGAAACATAAAAGACCCCAAATAGTCAAAGCAATCCTAAGAAAGAAGAATGGAGCTGAAGGAATCCACATTCCTGACTTGGACTATACTACAAAGCTACAGCCAAGAAGATCATGCGGTACTGGCACAAAAGCAGGAACACAGACCAACTGAGCAAGATACAAAGCCTAGAGATAAACCCATGCACCTATAGGTAACTTCTCTTTGAAAAACAAGGCAAGTATATACAATGGGAAAAAGACAGCCTCTTCAATAAGTGGTGCTGGGAACACTAGACAGCTATGTGTAAAAGAGTGAACACTTGCTAACACCATACACAAAAATAAACTCACAACGGACCAAAGACTTAAATATAAGACCAGAAACTGTAAAATTCTTTGAGGAAAACACAGGCAGAACTCTTCATAACATAAATCACAGCAAGATCCTACATGACTCACCTCTTGGAGTAATGGAAATAAAAACAAAAATAAAGAAATGGGACCTAATTAAACTCAAAAGATTACATGCAGCAAAGGAAACTAAAATCAAGGTGAAAAAGCAACACAGAGAATGGGAAAAAATAATAGGAAATGAAACAACTACAGAGGGTTAATTTTAAAGATATGCAAGCAGCTCATGCAACTCAATGTCAGAAAAACAAACAACCCAATAAAAAAAGTGGGCAAAAGACCTAAACAGACATTTCTCCAAAGATATCCACAAGACTAACAAACACATGAAAAGACGCCCAACATCACTCATTATTAAAGAAATGACAAATCATATCAAAACTACAATGAGATATCCCCTCACACCAGTGAGAATGACCATCATCAAAAAAATCTACAAACAATAAATAATGGAAAGGGTGTGAAGAAAAAGGAACCCTCTTGCACTGTTGCTAGAAAGGTAAACTGATACAGCCACTATGGAGAACAGTATGGAGATTCCTTAAAAGAAAACTGGGAATCAGTTCAGTTCAGTTCAGTCACTCAGTTGTGTCCAACTCTTTGTGACCCATGAATCGCAGCACACCAGGCCTCCCTGTTCATCACCAACTCCCGGAGTTCACTCAGACTCACGTGCATCGAGTCAGTGATGCCATCCAGCCATCTCATCCTCTGTCATCCCCTTCTCCTCCTGCCCCCAATCCCTCCCAGCATCAGAGTCTTTTCCAGTGAGTCAACTCTTCTCATGAGGTGGCCAAAGGACTGGAGTTTCAGCTTTAGCATCATTCCTTCCAAAGAAATCCCAGGGCCGATCTCCTTCAGAATGGACTGGTTGGATCTCCTTGCAGTCCAAGAGACTCTCAAGAGTCTTCTCCAACCCCACAGTTCAAAAGCATCAATTCTTCAGCGCTCAGCCTTCACAGTCCAACTCTCACAGCCATACATGACCACTGGAAAAACCATAGCCTTGACTAGATGGACCTTAGTCGGCAAAGTAATGTCTCTGCCTTTGAATATGCTATCTAGGTTGGTCATAACTTTTCTTCCAAGGAGTAATCGTTTGCCTTGGAGATGAACAGAGATCATTCTGTCGTTTTTGAGACTGCATCCAAGTACTGCATTTAGGACTCTTTTGTTGACCATGATGGCTACTCCATTTCTTCTGAGGGATTCCTGCCCGCAGTAGTAGATATAATTGTCATCTGAGTTAAATTCACCCATTCCAGTCCATTTTAGCTCGCTGATTCCTAAAATGTCGACATTCACTCTTGCCATCTCTTGTTTGACCATTTCCAATTTGCCTTGATTCATCAACCTGACATCCAGGTTCCTATGCAATATTGCTCTTTATAGCATCGGACCTGCTTCTATCACCAGTCACATCCATAGCTGGGTATTGTTTTTGCTTTGGCTCCATCCCTTCATTCTTTCTGGAGTTATTTCTCCACTGATCCCCAGTAGCATGTTGGGCACCTACTGACCTGGGGAGTACCTCTTTAAGCATCCTATAATTTTGCCTACTGTTCATGGGGTTCTCAGGGCAAGAATACTGAAGTGGTTTGCCATTCCCTTCTCCAGTGGACCACATGGGCATATACCCTGAGAAAACCATAACTGGAAAAGACACCTGTACCCCATTGTTCATTGCAGCACTATTTAGAATAGCTCAGATGTGGAAGCAAAGTAGATGTCCATTGAAAGATGAATGGATAAAGAAGCTGTGGACTATAATAACGGAATATTATCCAGGCATGAAAAGGAATGCATTTCAGTGTTAATGAGGTGGATGAACCTATAGTCTATTATACCAACTGAAGTAATTCAGAAAGAGAAAAATAAATATTATATTTTCATGCATATACATGAAATCTAGAGAGATGGTACTGATTATCCTATTCGTAGAGCATCAGTGGAGACACAGAGATAGAGAACAGACTTATGGAGACAGGGGGGTTGGGGAAAGGCGAGTCTAAGGCGAATGGAGAGACCACATGGAAACATGTAAAACAGACAGCCTGTTTGGATTTGCTGCATGACTCAGGGAACTCAAACTGGGGCTCTGGGACAACCTTGAGGGACGAGTTGGGGCAGGAGGTAGGAGGGAGGTCCAGAGGGAGAGGGCATATGTATACCTCTGATCCATGTTGATGTGATGGTAAAAACTAATATAATATTGTAAAGCACCTATCCTTGAACTAAAAATAAATAAATTTTAAAAAGAAAAAATCCTATGGAATGATGTATGTAAATGAATAACAACTCTGCAAATACCAGTGAAAGAAACACCTTAGATTGAGAGCTGAATGCTAATGACAATTTCTTGCCAGCTATTACTTTATATAAGAAGATATGCCACTGAAACAGAGAAACTTGAACTTTTGATTTGAGAAAGCATTCACTAGCTGCAAAAAATACATTTTTCCAAATTTAAATTATATTCAAAACCTTCAAGAAAAAAAACCACAAGATTCAGTTTAATTTAAATAACTTACATTTGATATATTCAAATAACTCAGAACTTTTAAATTTCAAGAAACACACACACACAAACGGTGTCCCCAATATCAGAGAAAGGTGACAAAAATCCATTACTTTCAGGAGAAAAGAGTCAACCATTTCAAGGAGACTATTTGACTCTTTAGAAGATCTAATTTCCCAGAACTGAGCCAGGGTTTTTATGACTGGTCCATTATGAAAAAGATCTTATGCATTTTGTTCCAATTTTTCAAGTGAGAAAATTCACACAGATTAAATATAAAAGAATCTCTATATTTCTACATCTAAATTTGCTCAAATTGTCAACAGAATAGAAATTTGTTTTTATCAATATATCACAGGAAAATGATTTCTCACAACAACTTTCCTTGGTACTGTAAACTACATGAAACAAACAGCAACTGAGATATCACTACATCTTAGCTTTCGAGAAGGCTGATCAGGATCACATAATTTCTTTTTCCAGAATGTATCTGTTGCTTTTCTAATAATAACAATAAGCCCAAGAGGGCATCCATACACATTTCCAAGTTTCAATAACAATCAAAGTATTAAGTAACTATTCCAGTATCATTCACTATCCAAAAGAGTCTTCGGCCAGTACACCTCTTCAAAGAGATACTGTATTGCTTCAGTCTGCCTTCAATGAACTATCTGTAATGAAAGCTGCTTTTTAGGCTTAACCTAGAGCTGCGCCCTGTAGGGAATGATGGGTCTTTGTAAAATGTGTTACCGTTTACTAATAAGGATGCAGAAGCAGCACAGCTGATGAACCAGCAAATCTGCTCTGACTAATTTGGGCTTCGCTGAATGAATTTGAATATCATCAAAATACATTATCCTTATCCATAACCTGCTTCCTATGATTTGCTCTATCTCCACACTCATTTCAAAAGTAACTTTAAACGCTTCATTTTACATACCTGCGCTAGTCCTATGGCATTATATAAAACAGCACTTCCCACCACCCAAAGGATAAAAATGAAGCTTGCTACAGAAAAAAAGTTACCAGGTGACTATTTCAGACCTGGATAAAAATGTGAACATATATACACCAATATTTACATTTGAAAACATACAATAAACAATAATTTCTCACTTAAATAATAGAAAATTACTTGAATATTTACCAACTAACCACCAGGAAACCATGCAAGAGTAGGTTGAAATTCTTTTCCCAGTAACAGATTGCTTTATCTTGAACACACCTTCCCTCCCTCCCGCCTTCTCCCTCTCTTCCTTCCTTTCTTTTCTCTCTTCTTGGGTCATTCACGAATCTATTTAACTTCTACTAAGAGTTTAACACATGCCAGGCATTATGGCTGAAAAGGATGAAAAGATGGACAGGAGAGTTGCTCCCCCAAAGGAGCTCCTAATCTTTTGAGTGTTAGAAAAAGAGAAATGCCTATAGTATAAATTATTATGAAAAAGGTTTATTTGGAGTGCTCTGGAACCAGCCAAGCAAATATAATTTGAGTGCCATGGGATGGTGACACAAGAACTTAGTTCTGAAAATCAAGTAGGAATTACTCAAGAACAGGCTGTATGAGTGAAGAGGTAGAGTGAGGAAGGTGTTTCTAAGAGAAGAAATAGAAGGAGCTGACATGCCACAGTGTCTGTAATAACTGGTGGCGCTCAGGGTAAAGAACCCGCCTGCCGATGCAGGAGACAAGAGACACAGGTTTGATCCCTGGCTCAGGAATATGCTCTGGAGGAGGGCACATGACTGAAGCAACTTAACACACACACACACACACACACACACACACACACACGTGGAAAATGAGAGTAGAGGAGTTCCCCAAAGTTGTATACATAAGACAAATACAAGAGTCCAGGAAGAAAAAACTAGAACCTTTGTTACAATTATCCTTACCACCTCCTTTTCCCAAAATTATCTTTTTGTACGTATGATATACTGTATACAATATTTTAGAACGCTAACCATTGTACCTGTATATAATTTACAAATAAATAAATATATTCTAGATATGTATCCTTCAAAATGCAATTGATGGTATTGCAATTAAAAAAAAAAGAAAGAACTCATATTCTACATTGTCTTGAAAGTGATGTATAGTAATAAAGTACTCAAAGCAAGTGAACAACTGGATTTTAAAAGACCACTCTTTACCTGTAACCTAGGAGATAAATCAGAAGAAGAGATCTGAGACAAGAAAAGTAGTAGCAAAGCCTCTGCAGTTATCCCAGCGAGAAGGTCTTAAACAACGACGGTGTCACAGTGGGAATGCCAGAGAGGAGGCAGAACTGCTTATAAGGAAAAAAGACTGTCAAGTGTAAATCAGATTGACTTCTGTCATTCATTAGATTTTGGTGCAACACAATTCTATAAACACAATTTATACATTCTTCCAAAAGCAGGCTTACAAATCAAGTTATAAGGTACTATTATCTATTTGAGGTCATTGAAACTCAAAGATGAAATTATATTCTGATTTCAGGAGTAGGACCAATCCTTGAAAAGCAATATGATCAATGTTATAGCTATATCATTCCAGTTTTTCTCATATATCTTAAATTAAAATCTTGATCACTGAATATGGGAGAAAAAGAAGGAAGGAGGGGGTCGGCAAAGGTGAGGGTGAAATATATTGGCTGATACTAAAGTAAGATGCTAAGACCAGTATCCAATTATGCCCTGCCTTCCCATCAGTGATGGAACAAAGATAGCATTGTGTTTCTGTTGTTCTCTTTCTGCTTTACCAGGTTCCATAGGCCAGGAACTTTTAAATAAATCTGCCTCCAAATATATCACAGATTTTATTAGCTAAGTAAAACAGAAACCATAAAAAGAGGATGAATGATGACCTATAACTTAGGCAGTTACCATTTTTCAGTCGCTAAGTTGTGTCTGACTCTGTGACCCCATGAGGGCTCCTCTCTGTAGCCCGCCAGGCTCCTCTGTCCATGGGATTTCCCAGGCAAGAATACTGAAGTGGCTTGCCAGCCTCCTCCAGGGCATCTTCCTGACCCAGGGAGTGAAACCACGTCTCCTGCTTAGCAGGTAGATTGTTTACTGCTAAGCCACCAGGGAACCCCACAACGAGGTTTAAGTTTTATTCACTAGGGTCTAAAGTTGGACATTTTGCACAACTGAAGTATAATATTACTCTCCATCAACATTTTAAGAACTCCTTATTTTTTGAATGAATGAATTAATGTTTAAATTTTATTGCAGATCAAATTTTATTGCTGATCTTACCTAAATGTATCATACTGGTGATCCTGTTGCCAGTAAAGTTCCTTGTGGTAAACTGAAGATGTTTTCACTCACAGCATGTAACTTTTTAACTAGGACAATGTGGGATATTGTAAGAGCTATCCCTAGTTGCATTTTGTAATAATTTCTTATTCTGCGTTGTAAGTATTTCACATGCCTTGGGACTTCCCTGGTGGCTCAGATGGTAAAGCATCTGTCTACAATGTGGGGAGACCTGGGTTCGATCCCTGGGTCAGGAAGATTCCCTGGAGAAGGAAATGGCAACCCACTCCAGTACTCTTGCCTAGAAAATCTGATGGACAGAGGAGCCTGGCGTCCATGGGGTTGCAAAGAGTCGGACATGACTGAGCAACTCCACCTTCACTTTCAGCGGCATGGCTTCTCGAAGTACTCTATAGTTTTCCCACAGTTCTATTGCTCATATTTATTTTGGAACTGACCAGACAGTATAATGGCAATAGATGAATTTGCAAGGATTTCTCACAAGAACTTCAAATATTAGAAATTACTTTTAACATTAATGTGTGAAGCATGAATGTCAAAGCCACTAATTTAATACTGAAAGTAGGTTTTCCATCCTAAAAATATGTAAGTACTTTTTGGAATAAAAACTCTGCAAGTTTACTGGATTGAGACCGACAGTTCCGATCAGAGAATAAAAACAAAATGCCATCCCACAGATTGAAAAAGTATTTATTAATCAGTTTAAATTTCACTCCTCTTTTAATGTATTCTGAGAATATTGAAGCAATCAGCATTATATTATTGTTGTAATGATAGCTTAGGAGGCGACAGAAATCCTCTTCGGGAGACTGAACTCAGACAAGCTGGAGACAGCTGACAGGGCACAGTACAGGGGCAGTTTGTTTAGCAATAACAGGATAGGTGCCCTCTAATCATAGTAAAGTCATCCCAGTTTTTCATGCCAAAATTCCAGATTTACTTCTGACCTAACCCTACACAGGGCTCAAGAAAACAGAATATATTCACCTCCAGCAATAAATTAACTGACATGTGAGCACATAACATGTGGCTTTAAATATAGCACTATATTACCCATCTTCCACAGAGACAGAATGGACTCTGATTCATAGAGCAGGTAACAAACCTAAGGCTCTCAATCATGGCTGAAGGAATTTACGTGCACTGCAGACACTCACTCTCCTCGGAAGGTCATCTCTGCACAGCCTGGGAAATAATCCCTGCCAGCCGATTTGCAAACTGCCTGAGGCATCGCTCCTGAGAGACATAACTCCTCTTCTTTCAAGGCTAGAGGTCAGAGCCATGATCACAGCTCAGTCAAATTTAAAGGAAAAAGTATCTGGGGTCAAAAATATCCTAAGGAAAAATAGAAGACTAAAACTGACAAAATATATTGTGCTCCTCTGAGCTTTAGTATGATGATGGAAAAAAATCTGTTGCAGAATATTAAGTTTAGTTTTTTTTTTATCTGACAGCTTCAGAATAACTAAAACTGAATACAGAATCTGACGAATGTCATGCTGCAATCAGTTTCGAGGACATTTTTAAATGCTACACACCCATTTAAATCCTCATCAGCCTAGACATTTCAAAAAAGTAAAATAAAATCAAGTGTAAGAGACTTACACATGAAATGTGAGCAGCAGCTCAGTGATTAAATTACTGCATCAATTAACTTGAGTACACAGATAGAAGGCTGCTCTTTCAAGCAATGTTAATTCTGCCTCTGATCAGACAAGACTCCTCCTCACATCATGCTTGTTGCTTCATAAAACACAATGTACACAGCAAAAGGCAGAGACAATTTGTAAATAAGAACAAACTACTCCTTGAGAATTCTCTGTAAAATACATAAATTGATGTTTGTGTAAAAAAAAAAAAAAGTAGTCATTTCCATACACTTCTTTAAAAATTGCCATTTCCATACACTTCTAAGAGTGAAAAACTCTGAAAATTGTTTTGAAAATCATAAGACAGATGAAATTACCATTAAACTCAACAAGAGTCACTTGGTACCCATAAAAATCATAAATGAGCACATTTAAAGACTAAAGGCATTTCTGGATGTACACATCACAAAAGGGTAAAGTGCTTCATTTTCGTCATGTCTGCCAACTGCTATTACATGCTGTCATTCTCAGTAAGAGGAAATGCATTTGCAGAAGCGGTGTGAGTGCAACAGGCCTCAAATCAGACAAGCTGAGGACTGTGGACAGGGCGCCGTCCACATTCTGCCTACCGGGGCCCATGACTATCAGGATTTTATGGGGTGCTTTTCTGATATCTCTGACTCTTAGTGGACTCTAGTAACTAAAATCTGGACTACTAACCTACTCAATATCTATTAATTTTCCTCCCGCTCTTTTTAAGGTTCCAGCTTCTATCCAGGCAAAGAAAAAAGGAAGAATCCAATTTGTACTTTCATTTCTCCTGGCCCTTCAAAACAGAGTTCAGAGGTCACCTCCTCATTGTTTTCTGTATTACTCAGAACAGACTTGTTATGGCAAGCTAGTGACTTAAGGCTGCTGAAGCTGCAGCTGTGCACACCTTTTATTTACATATGCAAAGTCCACTGCAAGTCTGGCGGCTCTCCAAAGCAGCGCCCTCCCTAGGCTAAAGGCCAGTCCTATCTCCTTAACATGCCACACCCAGATTACCACAGCAGGGTAAAAGGATCTGGAAGACAACATATGTCTCATAGCTACTTTGTCCTAGGAGAGCACCACTTCTGTCCAAAATGCATATAACTAACCAGAAGTCATGCTGAGCTTTAAGGAAAGTGGGGTCATATCCTCTTCCCAGAAGATCTGGAAGAAGAGAAGAATGAGACATGGGTAAGAACTTTGGGTGTCCACTGTACCCCTTCTAACCACGCACTGCACTGTACATGTAGATTGGGTACCCAGCATGCTCTCTGCTTTGTCTTCACTCTGGCCATATAATGGAAAACGTAATAGGTTTATCGTCTGCTTTACTTCATCAGGCAATGAACTCCTTGAAGGGAATAACCATAAAATATCTTCCCAGTAAACTCCATAAACACACAAACATAACCACAGAAAGTGGTGCATGCCATTTGAGACGTTCTAATTTGGAGAAGACTCTTGAGTCCCTTGGACAACAAGGAGATCCAGCCAGTCCATCCTAAAGGAAATCAGTCTTGAATATTCATTGTGTCAGGTAGTTAGAATAGGAAAAAGGGGTCCAGAATGGTGGTGGCTAAAAGACAAGGGAAAAGCCCCCAAAAATAGAACAGAGGAAGGTCCGAAGACCAGACTGAGGACCTCAGGTGGAACAAACAGCAGTCCTGGCTAGCCCCGTGTACACAGGGGCGGCCCGAGGGAGGAGAAAAGCATGAAAAGAGGAGCCAAAGGGCCAGGGGCCTCTCTGGCTCCCTCTCTTCTCTTTGAGCAAGTCTTTTGGGTCAGCATGCCCTCACGCCTCAAGGATGCATTTCTTTTATTTTCTAAATAAAACGGAGCTATCTGTCCAAGAGCCGTGACATGGTCTGTCCTAGGACTGTAATGCTGGTCTGTCGCTTCAGATTTTTGTTGTGACAAGGCAGAACTGAGGAAATTACCCCTCCCCCGACAACTGGAAGGACTGATACTGAAGCAGAAACTCCAGTCTTTGGCCGGCTGATGGGAAGAACTGACTCATTGGGAAAGACAGACCCTGATGCTGAGAAAGACTGAAGGAGGGGAAGGAGGGGGGAGAAGGGGACAACAGAGGATGAGATGGTTTGATGGCATCACCAGCTTGATGGACATGAAAAATTCAGGAGTTGGTGGTGGACGACGAGGCCTGGCATGCTGCCATCCATGGGGTCGCAGAGTCAGACACAACTGAGAGACTGAATTTCCAAGGTATAGTAGCAACATCAAAAACACATTTGACTTAATATGAAAGCAACCATTTATTTAACATCAAAAAATATTAACTGAATGTCTCCTATATGCCAATTGAAACTTCAGGCCCTTTCAAAAGAGAAATAGATGAGATAAATGAGAATCTTCTAATGTAGTAGTTTACATTCTAATAAGGATAGACAATAAATAAAAATAGAAACAAGAAATATCCAAAACAAGAATGCCAGAAACAAGAAAATATTTTATCATTAGGAGAGCTACTATAAACAAGGTCATCAGGGAAGTCCTCTACAAAGGTGATCTTTGGACAACCCATGAATAGCAAAAGTGATGTGAAGTGAAATCACTCAGTCATGTCCAACTCCTTGCGACCCCATGGACTGTAGACTACCATGCGTCTCCATCCATGGGATTTTCCAGGCAAGAGTACTGGAGTCGGTTGCCATTTCCTTCTCTGAATAGCAAAAGAGGAGGCTAGAGTTAGAAAATCTATGAGAGGAATAATTTTAAAGGGAACAGCTAGCCCAAAGTCCAGAGTGAACTTGCTGTATTCAAGAATATAGAATATGTATATGATGTATGATCAATCCCTATCTGTAATTAGATGTGACATTATTTTATATTAAAGACCTTATCAAGAGTTCAAAATATCTTCACTTTTACTGAATTCACCTGTAAATCATATAGAGTTAAAGCACAATTCCCAGCATAGCTCATCATTATCAACCACCAACTCTTATTAAGCGCCATTACATGTGAAAGAAAAGTGGCTATCACTGTAGAAATTTTTTAAACATCAGACTTCACTTAAAAATTACAGTCTATTACAGAAAAAGGCAAATATAGTAAAGTACTAATACAAAATTATAAAAGCAATGTGTAGCAAGAATGACACATATCTCCAGGCAATATAAGATTAATCACCAAGTATGATTATCTACATAAACATCTATTTATATGTTGTTCATAAGTTTCTATCTAGATGGAAGAAAACTGGACAGATTTTCACTAAATCTGCAGGAATCAGTTGACGTATTTCTGTCTTAAGAAACAGTCTATGTATGACACACAACATTCATTTGTGGAGTACCAAAAAAAAGGTAGAGAGTAACTTTCCAGAGAACCTAAAACTGGTTCATGCACCTTAAAGTACAAAAAAGGGTCCATGAGGTCTTAGAGGTCTGGTAATAGTGAGGGATAAACAATTTTGGAAAGTAATACAATGGATGAACAGAGAGAAAAGAGTGATTTTAAATTTGAACACCAAATTATGAGACTCAAAGGCAATCAATCCAAATTTCATGCATGGATATGCAATAGCACTGACCCTAACACATACAACAAAAAATGTGATCCAGAATGAGTGGTAATAGTGATTTATTTATTTAATGATGGTTTATGATCCTCTCAAGTTATGCAAAGAAAGCTAACCACTATATGATAGAGGTTAAGAATTCAAAAAAGGAAAAATCTTGTCTTAGTTTAGTTTTTCCCAGAAGTAAATTCTGAGACAAAGATTCACCAGTTTATGAAACTGGTTATAAAGGAGGAAACAACTGTAAGAGAGGGAGAAAGTGAGGCAAGGAAGGGAAAGTAGGTAATAAAGAACTGGTTATTAATCAAATGTCCACTATGAATAGAAAGAACCTAATCCTACTGGAGGAATCTGGTAGCAAGTCTAGAGCAGTGTAACCAGGGTAGTGAAAGAGTAAGAAAGGCTGAGAAATTTATACACTCACTCATGTCAGTAATTAGCTAAGGCTGTTCCCAGGCAATTTTAATTAACTGGTATTGCTGATCTACTGAGTAGGAAGACAAAGTGGTGACAAGAAAAAAAGCTCTCAGACCAAAAACAAAAAAAACAGCTGCTGGCAACTAGAAGAAGGGCTAGCAAAAGCTGAAGGAGAAAGGAATGTTGATGGTGAACTGAAAAAAACATGCTCAAGAATGATCTAAAAAAAAAAAAACCAAGAGAAGAGGAACTTGAGCCAGGCTTTCAGAAATGGGTTGGATTTAGTTAAGGGAAAACATCTAAGTTAGGAAAAGTGGCATGAACAAAAATACTGAGGTAAGAAAGAGTAAGAGGTATCAAGGTCAGTTATAAGTCAGTTTGACAGGATCAGAGATAGTTTATACAGAATATTCTCAGGAAAATACAGCTAAATATACACACTGGGTCCATGTTAAGGAAGGTATCTAATGCTAGGCTAAAGAATTTCAACTTTTTATCTGAGGTATCGAGGAACCTTTAAGTTTCTAAATGAGAAAGTAATAAACTGAAAACATTATGGCATTAAAATCTGTGTTGACACCATTATTCCCCTTGGAATATAAATGCCTATTGGATAGGATCTATAACCTTCCCTAAAAAGCATTATTTGCAGAGAAGTATTCAGTACCACATTAGCAACAAGCACCCAAGTACAAAGGCTGTGGTATCTAAATACCATTTTTTACTAAAAGGAACCAATGCACCTAGGAGAAAGGGCTGATACCAGGTCTGCACAGAGTATCTACAAAAAGAGTCTAAAACATTTTGTTATGCCAGAAAGAAAGTAAACTATCAAGCACTATAGGTGTCTGATCAAAAGAACTCAGAACCCACTCAGAACCCACTGGCCAAATAAAGAATTTGAGCATAAAAATAATAAACATTTTAGAAATGTTTGAAAAATGTTAACATCCATGAGTTCATCTGGTGGTGGTTTGGCTTCTAAGTCATGTCCGACACTTGCGATACTCTAAACTGTAGCCCACCAGGCTCCTCTGTCCATGGGATTCTCCAAGAAAGAATACTGGAGTGGGTTGTCATTTCATTCTCCATCATAAGTTTATAAATATACTTAAAAACTAGAAGATGACAAGGGAATTAACACATTCTGAAAACTAGGAAATACAGGAGAAAATCACCAATTAACTTTACTCTTCCTTTACTCTTCCTATAAAAACTGTAAAATATTTAATGATTTAAAGTTTATTATTATTATTATTATAAAAGAATTTGTTAGTAAATGAAGAATCAATGATCAAATAAGAATATTACCATTTTGTAACTCAACAAAGGTCTGTATAGTCAAGGCTATGGTTTTTCCAGTAGTCACATATGGATGTGAGAGTTGGACTATAAAGAAAACTGAGCACTGAAGAATGATGCTTTTGAACCAGGGTGTTGGAGAAGACTCTTGAGAGTCCCTTGGACTGCAAGGAGATCCTACCAGTCCATCCTAAAGGAGATCAGTCCTGGGTGTTCATGGAAGGACTGATGTTGAAGCTGAAACTCCAAGACTTTGGCCACCTGATGCGAAGAGTTGACTCATTTGAAAAGACCTTGATGCTGGGAAAGATTGAGAGCAGGAGAAGGGGACGACAGAGGATGAGATGGTTGGCTGGCATCGCTGACTCAATGGACATGAGTTTGGGTGAACTCCGGGAGTTGGTGATGGACAGGGAGGCCTGATGTGCTGCAGTTCATGGAGTTGCAAAGAGTCGGACACGACTGAGTGGCTGAACTGAACTGAACTGAACTGAATGAAATGAACATATGCTTTCAGACTGTGATGGTGGAAAAGACTTTTGAGAGTCCTTGGACAGCAAGGAGATCAAATCTAATCAATCCTAAAGGAAATCAACCCTGAACATTCATTGGAAGGACTGATGCTAAAGCTCCAATATTTTGGCCACCTGCTGCAAAGAGCCGACTCATTAGAAAAGACCCTGAAACTGGGAAAGATTGAGGGCAAGAGGAGAAGGAGTGATAGAGGATGAGATGGTTGAATGGCATGACTGACTCAAAGGATGTAAGTTTGAGCAAACTCCAGGAGATAGCGAAAGACAGGGAAGCCTGGTGTGCTACAGTTCATGGGGTAACAAAGACTTGGACACAACTTAGTGACTGAACAACAACAATAATGAAATAATGGACATAGGCAGCAATCATCAGCAGTTGCTAAAACTATTAGCTGAAGAGGTGACAAGAAAATTTATGTTGTTTATCATAAACTTTATCAGGTTGACAACATCTGAACCCAAAAACCAAATCATAACATGACAGAAAGATAACCAGATAGTAAATGCTTCTTAAAGCTATGCAATAGGAAGTAAACAATAAAACCTATGAAGTCTTTTCCAGAGAAAAACAAAAATCCTGCAACCTGAATCCTGTTAAATTTAACTGTAGATTTAACTATCAGATTACAAAAAAGAGAGAGAGAGAGGACATCATATGTACACATACAATAAGCAAAATTCAGAATGTGTGAAATTCTACAGAATCATTATTTTTTAACAGTCTGCAATGAAAAAAATTAAAGAGGAACCTACATACAGAAAAACATCAAATATAATGTGGAGACTGTTTAGGTCTTGATTTCAGCAAATCAATTATAAAATATCAAATAAAATTTAAGACAAATTTGACATTGAGTGCCTCCTTTATGATATTCTGTTCAGTTCAGTTACTCAGTCATGTCCAACTCTGTGACCCTATGAATTGCAGCACACCAGGCCTCCCTGTCCATCACCAACTCCTGGAGTCCATACAAACCCACGTCCATCGAGTAGGTGATGCCATCCAGCCATCTCATCTGCTATCATCCCCTTCTCTTCCTTCCCTCAATCCCTCCCAGCATCAGAGTCTTTTCCAATGAGTCAACTCTTCACATGAGGTGGCCAAAGTCTTGGAGTTTCAGCTTTAGCATCAGTCCTTCCAATGAACACCCAGGACAGATATCCTTTAGGATGGACTGTTAGGATCTCCTTGCAGTCCAAGGGACTCTCAAGAGTCTTCTCCAACACCACAGTTCAAAAGCATCAATTCTTCAGTGCTCAGCCTTCTTCACAGTCCAACTCTCACATCCATATATGACTACTGGAAGAACCATAGCCTTGACTAGACAGACCTTTGTTGACAAAGTAATGTCTCTGCTTTTAATATGCTATCTAGGTTTTTCATAACTTTCCTTCCAAGGAGTAAGCATCTTTTAATTTCATGGCTGTAATCACGATCTGTAGTGATTTTGGAGCCCCCAAAATAAAGTCTGACACTGTTTCCACTGTTTCCCCATCTATTTCCCATGAAGTGATGGGACCAGATGCCATGATCTTAGTTTTCTGACTTAATGTTGAGCTTTACCAACTTTTTCACTCTCCTCTTTCACTTTCATCAAGAAGCTTTTTTAGTTCCTCTGCTGCTGCTGCTAAGTCACTTCAGCCGTGTCCAACTCTGTGCAACCCCATAGACGGCAGTCCACCAGGCTCCCCCATCTCTGGGATTCTCCAGGCAAGAACACTGGAGTGCATGGCCATTTCCTTCTCGGGTGCACAAAAGTGAAAAGTGAAAGTGAAGGCGCTCAGTCGTGTCCGACTCTTAGTGACCCCATGGACTGCAGCCTACCAGTCTCCCTCCATCCATGGGATTTTCCAGGCAAGAGTACTGTTAACATTTTAGTACTAATCATTTTGCAATAATGTTCTTTTTAAAGCCCTTTTATAATTTAGATATATTCATAATTCCAGAAAGCTTAACCTTAAATACTTATCAATAAAATAATATGATGTCTGGAATTCATTTTTAAAAATCCAAAGGACTTGAAGGAAGACTATGTATTCATCACCAGGGGATCTTCCTTACCCAAACATCGAACCCTGGTCTCTTGGCACTGCAAGCTGAGTCTTTAAGGTCTGAGCCACCAGGGAAGCCCCAAGAATACTGTTGTGGGTAGGTAAGGTATTCCCTTCTCCATGGGATCTTTCCGACCCAGGGACCGAACCAGCGTCTCCCGCAATGTGGGCAGATTCTTCACCATCTGCGCCACCAGGGAAGCCCTTATTTACACTAGTTGATTAATATAGGTGCATTGGCTAACTTACTTAAGATATGTATGAATACAGAGATTTGGTATTCCAAATGAGTTGACTAAATTTAGTATTTCTGATATCCTGCTTCATCATTAAAATCATTAAAGACTGAAAACAACTACTCAGAGAAAGAAACATAGAACAAAGTTAGAAGGAAAATAAAAAGTAGTTATGAAAGTACACTGTGGGTGGGCACGAAAAACTTCACTGAGAAAAGGAATTTCCAATGCCTACAATCGGGGCAGGAAGCAAGGGTCTACCTCGAGACTCCTTATCTGTTACCGAATGTCAAGTGAATAATTTAGTAAAGAAAAAAAAAAAAAACCTAATCTGGGAATTAGAAGGCTAACAATGAAGACCTTTGTAAATCACAAAACACTTGACCTGAGTAGGTCTGGGAGCGTTACATCACAGCAAATTAAATAATAACAGCAACAATAATAATTGTGTTGCATGTACTAGCTGCAGACCTCGCATTTGTCCTAAGGTCTTTGCATACTTTATCCTCAATTTCATAGCAACCCAAGGAGGTGGTGTGGGCGACTGATGTAAAGTTTTTAGAGGAGTACTGAATGTAGGCATCAATACATGGGACCATTTCTCAAAAGAGGAGACGGAGGGTCGGAGGCCAACAACTCGTTTAAGGTTCTACACTGGAACGACTTGGTCCAGCCAATATTCCACGTGTGTTTAAACACGAAGGAATGCTTTGAACACTCCAACGCACTGAACTATACATGAAAACAGCTTGTGGGGGCTTGGTGTGAAATTCTGGAGAACTCAAAACTTCCCACAGACCTACAGGTTTTTGTCGCTTTAGACACCTCGGTGCCACGGGGGAAAACAAAACAAAACAAAACAGACCTTCACTCACCGCTAGGAAGCCTGTCCTCACCGCTGGACTTCAAGCCCTGGCTTCCCAACGCCTCCACCCGCCAGCCCCCAGCTTTCTCGCATCGTCGGTGTGTGACCTTCGAACTACATCTCCCATAAAGCCGTGCGCGGACACCTGCCCTTCACCGGAAGTTCGCGAGGCTCCATCCGGCGCCGGAGTGTGGGGTTTCCCCGGCTCTCGGACTACAAACCGCGGTGTCCTTACTGCGGTCACCTGTGGGTTAGTAGCAGCAGCGACGAGTTGGCGGGCCAGGGCCCCTTCTGGAGCTGGTAACCAGTTCTCTGTGCTCTTTCCGGCTCCGCGCTGACGGGCCCTGCGCTGTGGGGTGGTGTGGCGCAGCCTCGCGCTAGGGCGCGGACGCAGGTGTGGACTTAAGCGCCTGGGCTTCCGGCACAGTCTGTGAGGTGGGGATTCGCTGTGGGTTCACTTCACTACGTTTAAAGACTTCTCACAGGCCTGGCACGGAACCAGACGTTCAGGGAACCTGGAGGCGCCGGGGAGACCGTGCATGGGGCGGGGCGGGGGGCGCTTGGTAGGTGAGCTGGCCCTCGGGAATGCCCCAGAAATTCGGGTCGGTGACCGCAGTGACCAAGTTGTTTGTGAGCTCTGCCTTATCTCTTGAGCCATGTGGCCTTGGACCAGTCAGGGGCCCTGGTCCACACACCCACAAAACTGGGTGTTGGTTTGGTTCAAGGTGTGAGACCTTTTAAAGTCAAGATGCTTTAAAACCGTCTCTGACGGTCGTCCCTGTTCTTGGAAAGCAAGGGCAGCATTAGGCTAACTGAATCACCTCATCCTGCCTTCAAACACCCTGTCTTCAGAAGAACCTGAGGAGAAATGAAAAAGTAAATCGAACAGTAGAGCTGGATTTTAGACTGCGTGTGCTCTTCTGGAATGAGTAATGGTTCTGTTTCTAGATGGACTTTCTGGCAAGAAAGCGTAAGGGGGGGTCCGGGGGGAGTATACATTTTCTCCTCTTTTCTCCAGAAAATACCGTATGCATAAACATTGCACTGCGGTAGCGAATGGTACTGTATTTTTGGAGGCCACTTGTGCAGTCAACCGGGAGTGAGTGGACTGTGGGGGAAGTGAGAAAGTGACTCTGACTTAAATATTGCCTATAGTAAACCAAACTGAAGAACCTGGATGATATGATTTTAAGGAAAAGGCAGCCTCAAAGGGAAAGCCATACCTGAGTCAGTATACAGCAAAATAAAAATAAATCCTGAAATGCAAAATAAAATCCTGAAAAGTAGCTTCTGTTATTCATAATGTTTTTAATGCATTTAGAAATCTTAATATGAAGAGAATGGTGAAGTAAATTCTAGGGTAAATCAAAAGAAATGAATTGTTTTCTAATCCAGAAGTCACCCCTCCTAATTTAAGTTAAATACAGAATTTCAGTATTTTGTCTCTATTCCTATGAGTAGTTTTAGCCTATTTATAGGTAGCAGAATGATAATAAACAGGTAAGGTGAACAGATACAAAATAAGAAAGTTAATCTCCAGCCCACTTTTTTCTTTAAATATTGTCATACTGCTACTGATAGCCAATTGATAAACAAAATTGCAGTCAGAACCTTAGAGACAACTGCTGTCAAAAATTATGGATTATATAACCTTTCTTTTTAGCCTCAGTAGGTTATTCTCAGAAGGTAGAAACATAGTTACAATCCCAAATCTTTTCTTAATAGAATTTCACAGAAAAAAAAATCATACCTTAAAAAGTACTTTGAGGAGTTTATAGACAACTGAAATATGAACCATTTTTCCCAAAATTGTGTCCTACCACAATTCAGTGGTAGTTGTTCCCTACCACATTCAACCCACAATTAGGAAGCATTTATTAGAGGATATGGAAAAATTAGTTTCGATCCCTGGGTCAGGAAGATCCCCTGAAGAAGGGCATGGCAACCCACGCCATTATTCTTGCCTAGAGAATCCCGTAGACAGAGGAGCCTGGTGGGTGGCAGCTCATGGGGTCCAACAGAGTTGGACATGACTCTAGCAACTTGGCATGCACACATGCACACACACATAGAACAGTTCTTTCTTACTGAAGTAACAGGGTGACAAAGCAGACAAAGCTAATGATTTTAAAAGCTTCCGTGATTCAAGGGTAGAAAAAATGACCAATAGAACAAATAATAGATCCAAAAATACATGGTCATCTCATGTATGACAAGTCTAATACTGCAATATAATGGGCAAAGACAATAAATTTGAGAATGACCTTGAGTCAAATGGATTTTATCTATTGGGATAAAAATGTATCATGACCCTTACCTCACACCATGAGCAAAAATCAATCCCTGATGGATTAATCAATCCCTGTGAAAGGTAAAGCAATACATTTTTTTCACATGAAACTTAGTTCTTTGAATAGGATCATAATTTCCCTGAGAGGACAGATCTGTTTCTAGAATCATTTAATCTAAGAGAATACAACTTGTCACCTGCAAAACACACCTGCTTTGTTTCTATCTACTTTAACTCCCCTCATGCCCTGATCTGTATTGAGGTCCCTCTGGTTTGCCTCCAGTACGCTTTCCTGTTTGTCATATCTTTTACCCTGTCCTCCCTCCCACTGATGTCACTCCCTTCAACTCTTTTCCACCAAAGTTCTTTATGCATTATTTTATACATCCTTCATATTGAATTACATTTAAAATTCTCAACTGATAACAGTTTTTAAGTATATCCTGTGATAACACTTGACAGTTACCTTTTTAAGAATAAATCATTTCAGAAACCATAACTAATGTTCTAATTATATCAGCACTCTGATAATGTTCAATCACTGATACAAGAAAGCAGTTGTAAATGAGTTTTTCCTATTTTCCTGTTTTAAGGAAGAAATGTTTTCTGTAAAAAGAAGTCTGAATCAAGAAATAATATCCCAGTTTCACTGTTCAGCTGCAGAAGGAGATATTGCCAAGTTAACAGCAATACTCAGTCATTCTCCATCTCTTCTCAATGAAACTTCTGAAAATGGCTGGACTGCTTTAATGTATGCTACAAGGAATGGGCACCCAGATGTTGTCCAATTTCTACTTGAGAAAGGGTAAACATTTTAGGCTGTGCCACCTGAAGAGTGTCTGGTTTAATTTATGGATAATATATTTTTTTCAATTGTTTGTATAGCCATATTTATAATATTGGGCTTGTAAATAACTCATTGAACAGTCTTGTTATATAATAGCATAATTTCTAATTTAAAACTTAACTTTTTATTGGGGAATTAACTTTTCATACTTAATAGCCAAACAGTTAATGAGTTAATCTAATATTTTTCTGAAATAAAAAATGTAAATCTGCCCACTATGACTACTGAAGACTTCTTGTAAAAATTCAGTATCTCCTTACAGCACATAAAATGTGTGCTTTTTATTTTACATATAATCTTCCAGAAATTTTAAACATCCACTGTTTCTAACTTTTCAACTTTTAATCACTTATGATTGGTTTTTAACCTTTCCATTAATATATTATGTTCTAAAAGAAAATGAAATTATGTAATTATTAAATAGAGGGACTATCATGTTTATGTAGAAAATTTTATTGTAATAAATACTGAAGAAAATGTTTGCTAGTTTATTTTTTGCTTGCATCCACAGGTGCGACAGATCCATTGTCAACAAATCAAGGCAGACTGCACTGGACATAGCTAAATTTTGGGGTTATAAGCATATAGCTAACTTATTAGCTAATGCTAAAGGTGGGAAGAAGCCTTGGTTCCTAACCAATGAAGTGGAAGAATGTGAAAATTATTTTAGCAAGACACTACTGGACCGGAAAAGTGAAAAAGAAATAATTCTGACTGGCTGTTAGCAAAAGAAAGCCATCCAGCCACAGTTTATATCCTTTTCTCAGATTTAAATCCCTTGGTTACTCTAGGTGGTAATAAAGAAAGTTTTCAACAGCCAGAAGTCAGGCTTTGTCAGCTGAACTACACAGATATAAAGGATTATTTGGCTCAGCCTGAGAAGATCACCTTGATTTTCCTTGGAGTAGAACTTGAAATGAAAAAGAGTTTTTAATTATGCTGGGGAAGTCTCAAAAGAAGAAGAAGATGGGCTGGTTGCCTGGTTTGCTTTAGGTATAGATACTGTTGCTGCTGAAGAATTTAAGCAAAGACATGAAAATTGTTATTTTCTTCATCCACCAATGCCAGCTCTTCTGCAATTGAAAGAAAAAGAAGCTGGTAAGAAGTGAACACTTGTTTACTTGTATTGGTAATAATCTGATTTTGGGTACTGGATTAGAATTGCATGTATCTGCAATTTCTAGGAAGCACACTTTTTCTAGGAAGCAATGAAATCAGGCTGTCTTCAGTAGAAACTTCCTGACGTTCTTACCCTAGAGGACTACTCTTCTGGGTGGTAACAGCAGTTTTAACCCTAAGAACTGTAGATAGTTAAGTGTGAAAGTCAGGAATCCTGTTAAGAGGAGGTTGAAGATTACAGTAGCCCAGGTAAGAGAATGCAGTGGCTTGGATTAGTGGAGTAGAAAGAAAGGCAGAGTTATGAGATATTACGGAGGTAGAACTGATTGGGCTTGAACAGTAGGTTGAGACTTACAAGTGAAAGAGAGATGATGGTAACATAGACTACAGCCTGAGTTGTTAAGATGATAATAGGACAGATGGAGGAAAAGTGATACAGTCAAGGTATATTTTGGAGAGAAAATCAGCAATACTTGTTAGTGGAGTGGGTGTGGAGTATATAATAATGAAGTGAAAGATTAAAAGGACTGCTAAGTTTGGAACTTTAATCATTTCGTAGATACTAATAAGCTTTATTGATAAAATAATACAGTCATGGGTAGAGCAAGGGAAGCAGGAGAGACTTGAAGCAAATAAATGAAGATTTTATCTTTGGGCATGTTACGTTTTAAAGAAGGGAAACAGAATCTGGAACAAAGAGGAAAGAACTAGAATATACCTGTATGAGAGTCATCAACACAGTAGTGGTGTTTAAATCCCAGGATACTTTGAAGTTGCATAAAAGTTGAGAGCAAGCAAGAAAGGGAGCCTGAGAATCGCCTGAATCCCACTGAGTTCTAGAGGTCAGATAGGAGAGGAGCCGTCAAAGATGAGGCTGACAGTATGGTGACAAGTAAGAACAGGAGAATGTGCTCATAGAAACCAGGAGAGTGAAGTGTTTCTTGGGGTTACTAGTCAAATATATTGAATGCTGCTGAGAGTGAGTAAGATGAAGATGAAGAGTTTCTTTAAGTCTTTGGTTTGGTGACATGAAGCTGTTGGTAATTTGACAAGAGGAGTGTCCATGGAATGGAAGGAGCAGAAGGTATACTATGGTAGACTGAAGAGTTAATGGGAGGCGAGGGAGGGTCACTTGTCAGTGTCCACTTTCCCTTAGGTAACCTGGCGGGCTCTTCCCGAGACCTCTTAGACACTCATCCCAAAATGGGGAGTGTTATGTTTTATTCTCTACATCTGTGGAAAAAACACTATGAGTTTAAAATTTCTTCTCTTTGAAGCTGTATATGTATATACCAGTTCACATGGGGTTGTATGTATCATGCTCAGAAATAAGGGATTTTATCCTAAATTCCATTTAAATGTTGTAATCCGACCTGTGTTTAAAAAAAAAAAATCACTCTAGCTGCTTTGTAGCTCAAAGAGAGTCGCACAGAGTCAGACACGACTGAAGCAACTTAGCAGCAGCAACAGCAGCAGCATGTAATTACAAGATCTTAAAAAACAGTAAGGAAACTGAGGCTCTTTTACTCAGCTGCTGTATAACCTTATATAGTTCCATAACCGTTGTGTGCCTCAGTTTCCTCCTGCCAAAAAATGAGGATAATAATGGTACCTACATTATAGTGTTACTCTAAACATTAAATAAGATGATGTGTGTGAAGATCTTTGCTGGGTGCTTGACACACAGTAAGAAGTAATAACTGTTAGCTTTTCTTATTGTAATGAGAGTGAAATAATGGAGGTACTTTGAGGTAAGATTACATGTTACAGAGTAACAGAGCAGGCAGATATTTAATGTTGCCTATGTTCATTGAATGTCACTGTTTCATTTGTTTTAATTTATGGCTTATTCATTTTTCCCAGTTTAAAACATTATTGCTATTTATGGTTATTTTATTTAAAAATCTTTAGACCAAATAATCTATTTTAGGGGAGAGAAGTTTTGTCAGGCATTTGAAATGTAGCATTTCTACTCTTATTGCCTCAATTCTACTAATTTTGGTCAGGCCATATTAATTATTTTTTGAAGTATCAGAGTAGAGGTTGTAGACAGGGTGTACATAGTCTTAAGATTTATTCTTTTGGGCATTTTTGTCATAAACAAAGTTAATCACAAGAGTTGTAAACACAATATTTAAAAACCTGTTAATAAAGTTCTTAAATAATAAAGGTCTTAAAAAAATATTCTATGTACTTTCCAGTTATAAACAGAGTATGTTCCACAGTGACACACACCAGTACTGTCTTAGGCACCAAGGAAAGTAGAGATGGATTCCTACAGTTTCCTAGTAATATTTCATTTATGGTCCAAATCTAAGTTAGGAACTGTCTTTGTAGTGTATTTTTATGAAAATCACTATTGTAAAATCTTTCCTGGACTTCCTGGTGGCTCAGACAGTAAAGAGTCTGCCTATGATGTGGGAGACCCGAGTTCATTCCCTGGGTCAGGAAGATCCCCTGGAAAAGGAAATGGCAACCCATTCCAGTATTGTTGCCTAGAAAATCCCATGGACAGAGGAGCCTGGTAGGCTACAGTCTATGGGATCACCAAGAGTTGGACACAACTGAGCAACTTCACTATTGTGAAGTCAGTATACACTAGAGTCATGTATATCCAAAATTTACAAATCACCTATGGTAAAAGCCTAAACTAATACAGTGTATATGGATTTTAGTACATCCATCTTATATGAGGGTTTTATTTCATTAGTCCAAATTAAAAGTGAATCTGATTTTCACTTGTCATCTGTAGAATTTAAATCTTTTAATTTAAAAGACATATACAGATAACAAAAATAGGAAAATAAAACCTTTGATCACACACCTACAATATAGTACATGTCTTTATTATGACTTAAGAATGTTCTTTCCTTATGCATTAATTTGTTTACCATTTGTCCTTGAATTAAAGCTTCTTTTGCTCCTGTCATAGGGGTTGTAGCTCAAGCAAGGTCTGTTCTCGCCTGGCACAGTCGGTATAAGTTCTGCCCAACCTGTGGAAATGCAACTAAAATTGAAGAAGGCGGCTATAAAAGAGTGTGCTTAAAAGAAGACTGTCCTAGTCTCCACGGTGTTCACAATACATCATACCCAAGAGTTGGTAAGCCTTTTCCTTTAAAGTGAAATCTTGGCCATCTGGAAACCTTAGGGAATAAGACATTCTGGAAAGACAAGATTTTGAGTTGCTAAGGAGCTTTACCTTTTTATTAAAAGCATGTTTGATTTAACCATTAAGAGTATAAGTATTAAAGTGAAAGAAAGTGAAAATGAAGGCACCAGTTGGGTCCGACTCTTTGCGATCCCATGACCATGGGATTCTCCAGGCAAGAATACTGGAGTGGATTGCCATTTCCTTCTCCAGAGGATCTTCTGGACACAGGGATCGAACCCAGGTCTCCCACACTCCAGGCAGACTCTTTACTGTCTGAGCCACCAGGGGCTCAGACAGTATTAAAGTATTTATTACTATACAGTATTACTATATAGTATTAAGTAAAGTATTAAGTAATACTATACAGTATTACTATATACTATAAAGTATTAAGTATTACTATATAGTATATATAGTATTAAGTATTAAAGTATTACCTAATTTGATGACTTTTAAGTAAAGGACATTGTACATAACTGACCATTTCTTAACCTTGGGTTAATCGGCATGAATTTGATGCGTTGAGGTACAGGATTTCAAAAGCCCACCATCTGGATCCATTTAGTGAAGAGAGGGAAAAAAAAAACAAACCCCCTCACAGTCCAGTACCTGCTTGTGGCATCACCAGAATAGCCTGGAGCTAGCTTCTCCATACCGCTGATGTCTGCCTCTACCTTCTCTCTCCCTGTCGCTGCTGTGAATTGGCTGTGGACTTGGAAATCTGGTAAACCAGCCCTTTAAAACTGCGCAAAAGGGGACAGACCCAGCCACACCTGAGGAGGTCTTCTGGGAGTAAAGTGCATGGCCTAGTGACAGGTGTTTGCTGCTTAGAGCATTTCACGTTTGATTACTGGTCCTCAATCATAATCTAGTGAGGCGAACTCACTGAATTAGTGACTTCTCAAATCGTTCCAAAAGTCACTAATGCAGTGAATATTATTTAAATAAATTAATATTTTAATGGCTTAAACTTAACCATCAAGCCATATTAGCTTTTATTTATTTATTTTTTTAATTACAATACTGTATTTGTTTTGCCATACATTGACATGAATCAGCCATAGGTGAACACAATCTCCCAAAACACTTTGTTAAGGACGAGAAAGGGGCGGCAGAATCAGATGGTTGGATAGCATCACCAACTCAGTGGACATGAGTTTGAACAAACTCTGAGAGATAGTGAAGGACAGGGAAGCCTGGCGTGCTGCAGTCCATGGGGTCACAAAGAGTCAGACACAACTTAGTGACTGAACAACAAACAACAACAAGGATTGCGATGGAAGGAAACATTTACTATGGTAAAATCTGAATTTTCTCCATATTATGTATTAGTTATTTAAAATTCTTTCTAATTAAAAAAATAAGCCTAGCATACTGTAAGCATACAATACTTACAATAAATCAACATTTATTGTGTACTTACAGTATGCTAGGCTTATTTTTTAATGTTTATTTTTAATTTTTATCTTATGCCTTTTTTAATGCTATTGAGATGATGAAAGAAGACAAAAATGGCCTTTATTTAGCTTACTGACAGTATTCTATGTAATTTCCTGAAATGCTCTTGTCTTTAGGCAGATAGAAACAACCTCTTGTAACTAGAAAAGTGTCTTATTCTTACAGGAGGTACACATTTGTATTATCCTATTAGTGACTTTACGCAATGAGTCTAAATTGTTTTTTCCTATCATTCATACATCTGATTTTTTTAAACAGATCCGGTGGTAATCATGCAAGTTATTCATCCCGATGGAACCAAATGTCTTTTAGGCAGACAGAAGAGATTTCCTCCAGGCATGTTTACTTGCCTCGCTGGATTTATTGAACCTGGTGCGCCTTTTCTGTATAATTTTTATAGTAATTGCCATTTAACGTATGATTTCTAAATAAAAATTTTGGACAGCATTTGAAAGTAATCTCTGACGAACTATCATGTTATAAAACTGGGGTATTTTAAAATATTTTCTGTGTTTTAAGTAATATGATTTTTGTTGTCACTAGTGGAATAATTTCATCTGTTTTAAAAATTATTTGCTTTTTCATATATTGCTCTTACCCAAGGCATCACTTCCTTCTGTACTAGACTCAGTTGTCACCTTTTCAGAGAGACTTTCTCAGATGGCACCAGGTAAATTAGTTAACCCCATATCGTACATTCACAGTCCCTGTTATCCAGTCTGGCTTTTCCCTAGAGCACTCATCAGCACCTAACAGGGTATATATGTAAGTATGTATTTACTTATCTACCTTTCTTTTTACTTACTTATTATTTTCTACTATAAGAAAGTAAGTTCCAGAAAGGCAGGGACTTTGTTTTATTTATTGCTCTATCCCAAACCCTTGGAGCATATGCCTCCTGTGTTGTAGAAGTTCAATAAATATTCAATAAATTTTTGTGGAATAACTGATATATCTAATTAGCACGTTTAATCTCAATTTCCAGTATCAATCTACACTGATAGATAATAATAGTACTAAACATATGAACTTTTTCCAAAGGCTTTCTGTATATTAAATCATATCGTCCTCATACAACTTTGCATAGTAGATACTGTTTCACCATAGCGGTTGAATAACTTGCCTAAGAACAAAGAGCTAGTGAGTGATAGGAGAGGCATTCAGACATGGGCAGTTTGGCCCTAGGTTCGTGCTCCTAATTACTGTGCTTGCTCTAGTAGCTCTAGGTCATTTTTTTAACTGCTATGTAGCCTCCTGTTTATGAATGTTCCACAATTCATTTGTCCATTCTGCTATAAGCTTTTACCATTTACAGCAGCACTGCAGTGAATCCTTGTGTCCGTGTGGCCTTTATAGGGTGTGTATCTGAGAGTAGGCCGCTGGCTCATAGACCATGAGCATCTTAATCATTTCCACATATTGCCAAGTTATTTTCTGAAATATCCCTGCCAGTTTACACTGCCTCTGAAAGTACATGAAATGTCTGTTATTCCTCATCTTTACAGAGTTAGGAATATCCGGATTTTTATTTGCTTTTCTGATGGATATGACGTGGCATGTCATTGTCGTGTTAACTTTTATTTCCCTGCTGATGAAGTGTCTTTTTCAGATGTGTGTTAGGCATGCAGTTTCTTTCCCCTTGAATTTTATATTTTACATTCTTTGTCTGTTTTTGTTTTGGTTGTTTAATCTTTTTTTTCTTATTGATATTAGGGGTTTTTAATATGCACTGCATGCTAATATTTATTTAGGTTTGGTCTTGCAGATATGCTAGTATAAGAGTTATCTTTTCAATATTTTTTATAAAAATAAATTAATTTTATATAGGAAATTTACCAATCTATTTGAAATAGAAAGCTATATTTAAATAACAGAATATTTCTAAACTTTCAGATAACCGTAACTTACAAGTTATTCCATTTATTCTAATTCTCAATTTCAATAAATCAGTAATATAAATTCATTTATAGGCATCACTTTATCATAGCTGGGTCAGTAATTATCTAGAGAATAATTATTTGGAAAGAGAAAATAAGTTTCATTTTATGCTGTTTTTAAACTTTTAGTGTTATTTGGTTTTTAACTCTTTGGAAAAGTGTTATCTGTAATAGTTGTTTGACAGCATAAGAAAAATGTTTCAAGATTTTAGTGAGGAAAAGGTTAGCCACATAAACAAGATAATACATAAAATGTTTGCATAGTGTTTAGCCAGTGGTAAGTAGGTACTGGATATTTGTAGCTGTTACAATTTTTTAAATGTAACAAATTTAGGCCCTTAAGAAATGAAAAGTTTCCCGGCATTTTGATTCTGTATGTAGTCATATATTTATAATGTTTCTTGAATTCCAGTCTACTTTTAGGCTTCTGCTTTCTAAGTCTATGAACTGGGTTTCTGTCCAAAGTGATTTTCAAAGGTTTGAACCATTTGGAGCACAAAATGTCCAGGGCATGTTCATCAGCTGCTCGTTCTTTTGCCCCATTTGATTAGGGGAGACAATAGAAGATGCTGTTCGGAGAGAAGTAGAAGAGGAAAGTGGAGTCAAGGTTGGCCATGTTCAGTATGTCTCTTGTCAACCGTGGCCAATGCCCTCCTCCTTAATGATTGGTTGCTTAGCTGTGGCAGTGTCTACAGAAATTAAAGTTGACAAGAATGAAATAGAGGATGCCCGCTGGTTCACTAGAGAACAGGTAAAGTTCAATTTAATTTCCTTCTCCTATTGATTGTTCTCTGACTGTATTGGTTTGGCATGTAGCAAGGATACATGTTTTCAACAAGTTAAATGAATGGCTATGGCCCCCTCATCATTCATGGATTACAACATAATTGATGTGCCCTATGTTACTCCTGCTGTGACATACTTCTAGTAATGATGAGTCTGTTCCATTTTCTTATTTCAGATGCTGTTCCCTGAGATTAGTGATCCTTTCAGTGGCCTTAAAATGAGTGGTCATTATTTCAGATGAGAAGCAGGAATATTATTATTAGACATAGTTTATAGTATTGAAACAAGTAACAAAAAATATCAGTAAAACTGCATAAAAGTTTAGAAAAATTCTTGATCATTTTAAATGCACTTGACAAGACTGACAAAACTGTTTAACAAAGATACACCCAGAACTTTTTAAAACTCATCCTTAAGTGGTACAGTGAAAGATAAATTACTTTCTGTGTCTTGTATAAACTCAGTGTCTTTGTATAGAAGACAGAGGGGATACACTACAGTACTGATAACGTGAAATCCTTTGTCACTTTGCCTTCACAAAATTAATTTTATTTTATGCTCAACCTCAAAAAGTAGAAATTAGATTTTTTCAGAATTTGATAAAAGGAAATTTTTTCTAAAAGTTCATTTCACTTTGAAAATATATGTGTAGGATATACTTTGTTCTTTCATGACCTTATTTTCATCAGGAAAAATGCCTTTCTAATTTGAATCACTAACTCAATGAAGCAACTAAAAATATGGCACTGAATTTTGCATGTTGAAAATGGATGTTACTACTTTCTCCTTTTGTTATTCACGGTGAAAGTCATTACGTTTTAAATTGTTTTAAGAATAGAAATAGTCTTTAAGTATGATAGTTTTGAAATCCTAATACATTTACTGTGGTGCATTTTAGGTTGTGGATGTTCTGACCAAAGGCAAGCAGCAGGCGTTCTTTGTTCCACCGAGCCGAGCTATTGCACATCAGCTAATCAAACACTGGATTGGAATGAACCCCAATCTCTAAGTCAACTAACTAAACTTTGACTATGTCTAATTGATTTCTAATCCTGCTTATTCCTCAAGTAAGATTAGAAATGTTCAGTGCTCTTTAGAATGTCAGCTTTTGTCAAATCTGAGTCAGCATTCTCTGAACTTTTTGAGGGGGTTGTGCTCAACAGTTTTATCTCAGAAAACTGTATCTCTAATAAGAGAAATCGTGTAGTAAAGAAGTAGATTCTAAAATGTAAATAAACCTAAATTTCATTGCCTCTTATAAGCATTCACCATTCACTAAAGTTCTTTTATGAAAAATGAGACAAAATATTTGTAATGAATTTTAAGCTTAATTTTTAATGTTTTCATTATTATGAAGGTCCTTTTGGTTATCATTGGCTGATTTTTGCTCATTTTACCATTGTGATTCACTTTTTTTCTCCTGGTTCTATTGTTCTGTCAGTGACACTGTTATAGTGTTGCTACTAATCTATTTTGATCAGTGTTAAGAATTTCCTATTTTAACAACTCTATTAATGATCAGTATACCACACCTTCAGGGAAGGAGAATTTAAATGAGAGAATATCATTGTGTCTGAGATCCCCTTCTTAAACATAAAATTAATTAATATATTTATTTGTTAACTATACTCAAAGTTGTTTTTTAAGACAAATTAGAAGCCTCTTCTTTTTTCCCTAAAATTAAACATATTTGAAAGGAATTCTTTCCAAAGTCAGATATTAAATAAAATCTCAGATAGATTTACATATTAAATAAAATGGCTGATGTCATTTTGTGATAAGGGAATGTATCTTCACTAGGAGAAAATTATATAATAATTACTAATAATGTTTATTAAACTCAAATACAGCATCTTGATTTTAGCCTTATTTCAATATTCTAAGAAGCATTTATACAATAACTATATTTTAGAACTGAATCAATATGATTTAAAGAAAGTAAATTATAGTAGTTCACAGTTTTGTAACATAGAACTGTTATATTTCACAAGGTTATTTTGAAATTGTTTTAAAGGGTCTTTTATAAATGTATAAATTTATATAATTTGGCTTTTTACTATTCTATGGTAGAACTGGAAAAGAACTTAAAAACAATATATGTATGTAGTTCACTGCCCTTTTTTTATAGACAAGGAAATCCTAAAAGGTGAACTTAATTAATTTATCCATTAAAAGTGAATTGATTAATTAATTGATGACAGTTACACAATTGCTGGTTATAATTGTTAATACAATTAGTTATTGTTAATACAATTAATTATAATTATAATTAAGTAACTTAATTATTGATACAACAGTCTGTACTGCACAGTGCAGGATTCTCGCTCTAATAGGAAGTAAAAACTACTACTGAAAATAAATATGTAATTAAATAGAGAATGATAAGACTAAATTTATTTACCAAATACTGTTAATTAAAATTTTAGGCACTAAAATTCATTTAAATAAGTTAACTTTTTCTAAACAAAACTTCATTTTAATAATGAACAATGATTTTCTTAGTAATTGATGAAGATATTGATATTAAGACTTTAGACAAAACTCAGACTTACATAAGACATTTAAATACATAATAAGATTTGAACTACATAAGTATATAGAAAATGACATGCTTTGACTATTATAAAATATGACTCCAAGTTCCATTTTATCCCAAATGTGCTTTTAATACTTATAGATTCTAAGGTTACATCATAAAATTCTAGATTTTCATAATGTTAGGATAGCCAAGTAAAATATAAAGTATCAATAAAATTTATGTTTAGTTTTTGATATTTAATCCTATACTCAGGGAGAATCAATATCTAAGTATATTATTGTTTTAATAATTATTCTTAAATTGCTAACCTCTAAGAGGTGGATAGTTACACATAAATAAAAGGACTAGCAAAGAAATATTAGAGACTCAAGTACCGTGATTGTGTCCTAATGAAAAGGAAGGTAACAATGCATTAAAATATTTGTTTATTTTCTGTTTTGTGTGTCATGTGTGGTTTTTTAAAATATGTTTTGATAAATGTTTTCTGAAAAATGGAAAAAGCCAAATTTTAGTCATCTTCCTCTGTTTAAAATTAGTAGTGTATAAACAAAAAATACAAAAGCCTTTTACGTTGCCATATCTGGAAGGCTTAATTTTTTATAATTTAAATGTATTTAATCTTTTTAATCTTACAACTTAGGGTCACATATATTTGTGTACATATGTAATATGTTATATATATATATACACAGACACAGAAACTTAACATATACACATGTACACATCCAGTAAATTTTATTTTCAGATTTAAAGTTACATATCTAGTCTAATGTTTATTTTTATTACTTGTCTAATATTACCAGTCTTTGCATTTTTTCTTTTTTATTTGGTTGGAAAAATGATTAAGTAACTGTTTCAAAAATAACATTAGGGATATGGATTAAGATAGAAGAGAATGAAGCAACAGAGGGTGAGACCATGAGATGGAAGGAGAAAGTATAAGTTTTAATAAGCCAAATAAATTCAATTAAAATCTTATAAACATTAGACAGCTAATCCTAGAACTGTGTTGCCAATGCGTGTATAGCAAAATACTAGATGAGACTGTACTATAAAACAAATCTATTAATTATTCACAATAAAATTCCCACAATGCAATTTAATTAGGGATGGCAACCAGTTACTAGGTTCTGAATGTGTACATGTGTACATGTCAGTGTATTTGCGCAGGCTCACGCTCACAAGAGGATGAGATGATTGGATGGCATCACCGACTCAATGGACATGAGTTTGAGTAAAACTCCAGGAGTTCATGATGGCCAGGGAGGCCCGGCGTGCTGCAGTCCATGGGGTCGCAAAGAGTCAGACACGGCTAAGCAACTGAACTGAACTGAACTGATGCTCACAAGCTGGGGGTGATGAGCAAAATTTATGTGTTGGCTTAAAACAGCCAGTTTTCTCTTAGCAGAAAAAGTATCTAGGACAAAGTAATCCAAAGGGCAAAATTAGGAGCGTCTGTCTTCAGATGTGGAAGGTCTGCGTCTTGAGGCAAACCAGAAGTACTTGCAAAGCAGCTGGAAAGGGAGGGCTGAAGAGTCTGACGTCGGTGCAGATGGAGAGGGGCGCTCAGTAAGGGGACCAAGCGCTTGGGAGCTTTGACACCCCAGGGGCGAAGAGAGGCCCAGAGGCACCAGGTGCTTTGAGGAGACCGGAATAATAATGTTGCTAAGAGCCTGCATCTTTAAAGACAATCTCTTCAGTCAGGAGAGAACTGTAAAGGAGTTACTTGTGAAAATAAACAGTACTGAAAAGGATTTTTTTTTCCCACACTACACCTTGTCCTTTTTCTTCCCCAGACACTTGGGTAGAATTCAAAACAGCTTCTGAAAGGTGGTGTGCACTTTATATTATATCCAATAGAGTTTTCAAGTAATTCCATTTATTTGCCCAACGTAGAAATGGTCACAAGGAGAGTTACGTGCATAATGAGATGGCATGAGAAAAACGAGTCATCAACAGCCTGAATTCTTTTATATGGGAAAAGTCTTTTCAACTATAAAGTAAAAATCTTGGTTGATTGGCATACCAGGCAAATACTGTTTTCACTAAAGGATACCCACGTATTAATATAATTGTACTCATTGGTGGAAGTAGCAGTTGTAACTTGTCTTTATTCCTTCAAGAATGCATGTCTCTTACTGCTAAGCAGATAACATCGTACATTGGACAACAAATATTTCTCCTTTTCAAAATCCCCATTATAATGATGCTCTACAGAATAGTGGAGTGGCTGTGAAGTTTTAAAACAGATCTTACATTTTTGCTAATGGATAAATTTTTGACCCTGATGCTGGGAAAGATGGAGGGCAGGCGGAGAAGGAGATGACAGAGGATAAGATGGTTAGATGGCATCACCAACTCAACAGATACGAGTTTGAGTAAACTCTGGGAGTTGGTGATAGACAGGGAGGCCTGGCCTGCTGCAGGCCATGGGGTTGCAGAGAGTCCGACATGACTGAGCAACTGAACTGAACATTTTTCTAAGGAAGTCTGATAAGAGACAGATTACAGCAGAAAGAATGAAAAAATGTCCTGACTTTTCACTCCTGGGCTCATGGGAACTCCTTGTCTTATCCCTGATGGATTAAGAACATTCTCCTAACTACTTAATTCGGGAAGTGGTTTCATTTTTAGTAATGTGGAAGTTAGACCCAGCAGTAGAAATGGAAAATAGTACTCATATCTATTTTAGAACAGAGAACTAGACAAGTGATCCGGTCTGAAGCTTATTTTTGTTTACTTTTTATCCTGCCCATTTTACTCTAGCCTGAAATTACACTCTATTTGGAGCAGTATGATGTTTTGAACACCTCGGTAGAGTGCCTTATAAATATTTATTACTGCTTTCAGATAGCAGTGAGCTGAAGTCATCTCCATCAATGGGGTAAAAACGATTTAAAATGCCATTTATCCAACAGCTTTGCTGCTAAGAGTTACTTGACTTTTTTGCTTGGTTTACTTGTGTTTATAAAACAAGCTTAAATATGCCAGTGCCAAATAGTTTGGAGGATTTGGAACTCCAGAGAAAAGGTGCCCCAGCAATGTGCAAGCTCAAATCTCAGGAACCGGGTTGGTCCAGAGCATCACCTGCTCTGCATTGTCGTAGTGAGGACCTCAGTGGGAGTCTCCCAGGAGTGGGAAGCCAGTCGAAACTCTGTGTTCTGCGATAACAACAGAAAATACAGACCTGTGTAGAGGTATCTAATTATTATTTTTGAAAAACACTCTTATGTTGTACAAATTACTAGGTTTGTCATACTGACCTTTTTCTTTCTTTTCCCAGCCATTTTGTACACCCGTATGAGTAATACACATATCTGTCATTCTATTAGGATGATATATTCATTACATAAATGCTTTGTTTTGTTTTGGGGCTTCCCTCTTGGCTGAGCTGGTAAAGAACCCGCCTGCAATGTGGGAGACCTGGGTTCCATCCCTGGGTTAGGAAGACACACTGGAGAAGGGGAAAGCTACCCACTCCAGTGTTCCGACATAGAGAAGTCCATGGACTGTCGGACATGCCTGAGCGACTTTCACTTCACTTAACACCATTAAAAGGGCACATAAGTCTCTTTGTTCAGTATATCTAACTTCAATATTAGTAAATTATAAGTTCGATTTAAATCTAGTTTTCTGGACTTTGTAAAGGTTATTTTTTCCTGTTCTAATATATTTCTAAGAATTACTATGGATCCCTTTTTTTAAAAAGCTTCTAAGAAAACAACTCTAATTAGCTTCTTCTCCTAATACTAATAATGTTTACATAGGCTTTATATATAGAATATTAACAACTATTTCATTTTATCCTTAACCCTATCAAATGAATATTAATATCATAATCCTCATTTTACATTTGTCTTAGAGGCATTAAATTTCTCATTCATATTGTTAATAAATAGGAGAGCCCACGTTTGAATTCAAGTATTTCACTCTACCAGAGTTATCTTACAAATTTTTCCACTTACTGGAGCTATCTTACAAAATTTTCTTAATAATGCTGCCTTCACAAAAGTACATCCAGTCTTGATTTCCTCTTTCAGTCCTTTAAAATTTAGTTATTTTTCAGGTTGGCCTTCTGCTCATGTTACTCTGCATATTTCTGCAAGGTTTTCGCTACTTAGTATCCAGATTTCTGTCTCCAGCTGTCTGTCAGACATACCTACTTGGATGTCTCAGAGCCTCCTAAATATTACATGTTTTAAAATTATCTTTTCTAAAAATATTAAAAAAAATTTAAAAAAAATAATAATAATAAAATTATCTTTTCTCTCAAGCATGTCCCTGCTTCTATGTCTTGCAATGACTCAGCATGGAACTTTGGGTATTGTTATCCTTAATTTGCCTACCTTATCCCTCACCCTGCCCTTTCCTACAGCAAACACTCTCCGAACCCTATCCCTTTCACTTCTCTCACTACTTCAGTTTTTATTCCCAATCCATTCTTCACATTACAGTCAAAGGAGATATTGACAAGGGGCAATCTTTTCTAGTCTTTCCCTTACTTAAAGTTCTTGAAAAGATATCCTGTTGGACAAAGAATAAAGTCCTATTTTCTTAGCATAACAATTAATCTCTGCAGTTTAAATTTTCACCATTTCCCTTTCTTCCAACCCCTCATATACAATAATTCATGTTCCTACAAAAGCCACATCTTCTAAATTTTTATTTGACATTAATTCATTAAGGATCACCTGAATAATTATGATCAATATCATATAACACTAGCTTAAATAGAAATATTTCATTTATTTAAAAATTCTAAACTGTTTTTTCATTGATATAAGATTTCAGAAATTCTAAATCAAGGTCTATCTGTTATTTATCCTAGTTTTACAGATGAGTGCAGTGAGTCCAGGAGAAGTCAGATACTTCCCTGAGGTCAACATAGGTTATGAAAATAGGACTCACATTTAAATAATATTAATCAAAGGCTACAACCTCCACCATATCATACACCATACTGCTTCTGCTTCTGAATCTACCACATGAAGATAAATAAATCACCATCCAAGAGCCCAACTAGAGCATTTAAGTTTTCTTTTTTGTTTGGGTTTCTTCCACTCCATCTGCACCACATGAACATCACAGCTGTGTTTCTTATATGCCCCATCCAAGATCCTAAGCCACAAAGGCATGCAGTGCAGCATTGCTTACTAAAGCATATCTGAAAACAAACAGACTATTAGGACTAGTTAAGACAGATAATAATAGAATGATTAAAGGATGGTAGATCACTCCTGACACTGCATAAGATTAAGATGCTAATCAGATTTTGGATTTAGACAACCCAGATAAATCCCAAGTAGAACAAGACAAGGTACTCAAATCTTTACTTCATTTTCTTGCCTTTCAAAACACACATTTGCATTTTATCCATGCCTCCTTTAGAGCTGAGGAACTTATGAAGGCTTTACCCAGGTGAGCTGATTATATCTTCCTTTTAGTTTTTGTTTTTCTTCTTTTTATGCCATTTTGAATGAACTATACCCTATTTTAATTCTTGCTGTCCTAAATTAGTTGTTTAGCAAAAGGAAAATTGTTTGAGTGTTATATATGAAGATAATTTAGCAATGTATTTCTTTCCAGTCACAAAAAAAATCCAACAGCTGTTCTTAACCTGCTTTGTTACAAAATAGGATGGATACATCCCAGCCCCCTCGCAAAAAAAAAAAAAAATTCTGAATAGTCAATTTGTTTAGGCTTCTTGTATTTATGCAAAGAAAGATATCATATGTACATTTGAATAGCCACCTAATTCGGTTATTTGAAATAAATTGTACATTTGGAAAGCAAGGAAAATGTAATTGAGAAGCTAGGCTGCTCAACATAGTTGAAATTCTTTCTGAATTCAGTGAGAGTCAGCAGTCCTTGTTTTGAATTCCTATATTCTGCTTTGTTTCATTTGCAGCATTAAATTTACTAATCACCAAACTTGATTTCCTCATCCAGTTTGGTTATAAGAATTTTTCCTGATTAATTTTATACTCAACTTTTCTATTGTGTAAATGTTTATATTCAATTGCTTTGAAAAATATTAATTATCCAAAACATTGTAATCTGATCTCTAGAAAGAAGAAATTAAGAATTAAACATTTTTTCTATAATACAATTGCATCTATAATACAATTGCATCTGAGCTTTAGACCAATTTCATAGGCAAAATATTCTGACTGATACCTTTTGTGTAAGTAATACCAAATCAAACTTGGCAAAATGTTTTTGCAACCTCAGTTTGAGTTATTATTCTATAGTGTGTCCCAAGATTCTGATGGCAATGTATATTTACAATCAAAAAATTCCTCTCTGGATCAAGGATTCAGTCAGTCCCAGTCCTTACCTCCTTACTTTCACTCAGAATTTAAGTATTAGATAGGTTTTCATCTCTTTATCTTCTCCAAGAATTTTAACATTAGTTCTTTTATTCTAGTGTCAAATTACCATAATGTTGACTAGGTATCCTAAAATTATTTATTTGGAAAATAAACTAAAAATAAATCTCTATTGTCTACTTTTTTAGAAAGATATTCTATTCCCTCAGTTGCTAGCAATTCATTTTTTTCTTAAATTTTATGTGAAGTCCTTTAGCTTTTCAAAGAAATCTGTAGTAACCATGTGATAATTATAGGATGTTCATAAAATAATCTCAGCATCTGCTCTTCAGGGGGAAAACCATCCAATGACCAAGTTTTCAAATAAGTTTCTGAAATGACACCCAGAATTTTAACTGGGATGGATCCAGTTCTCAACTGTCTCATCACAGGCTGTTCCTGATTGTTTTTGCGAAAAGCAGAATAAAAATTCTGAATGTTATCTGATTTGTGAAGATAAAAACTCAGTACACAAAATGCACTGATATGTTCCTCTTATCTGGAGACCTCAGTGAATTTGAGAGATGGGATAGAATGTTAGCACTGATTGTCTGCCCAATACAAACTCAATCATAAAGTGATCAAATTAACTTGGCAGACTAGTTCTAAACATAATTTCTCTTTCCTTCATCACTGGCCAGACTGCAGTTTATACACTTTCTAATAACAGTGGGCAAAACTACAGCTTAGTAGATCAAACTATGTAAAAGGAATGAAAGCAGAACTATCAAGCATAGACATTTTAAAATAAATGCCATTTTACTGCTTTCAAAAACATGCGTTAGTTTGGATTAAGCTACAGAAAAGTATTTACTTTAGTGAATAATCATAGAAAATGTTTCAAAATGTTGATTCTAAAATTAGTGGAGAAGGCATATCCTTTAAACATTTTGAATAAAGCCTCTATGAAGTTCTTACATCTTGTAAACTAATATTCTTACCAAATTATTTTTTCAGAGGTGACACAAGTAATTTCAAGGTAATTCAGGTTATCCTGAATCATAAATCCTAAACTAGAAATGAGGTTTAACATTGCCCAAAGTTCCCTAAATATTATTAGAATAAAAAGTTGGCTATTAATAAGTAGCTGATGATGATAACATTTCCAATGAAACATTTGAAAGAACATTGCTCATTAACGCCTTCTGAGTGACTTGAAGAAGTACAGTTAACCTGCAGCCATTTTTAACTTAGATGTTTACTTGAAATTACTATTATTCTTCAGAATTTAACAGTGTGATTTTATATGTGTTTTCCTTGATTCTAGGCTGGAAAGGAGTGATGTTACACACTTTCTACTTTGAGCAATCAAAAACTCTCTAGTATCATAGACTAGATGAGATTTGTCCCAGGGGAGTAAGACATGACCTCAGTGAATCACAGAAATTTTACGTTTGGGGGAACTACACACTGAGCTTTCTGTATGGAGATCAAGACACAGTGTATTCAAACACTATTTCAAACAGAGATGTGAGCCTGAATGCTTCAAAATTAAGAGGGTGTCACTTAAATCAGGAGTTGGTAATTCAGCAATTATTAAGCCTTCAGAAAAGCATAGCTCTTCTGGAACATAGTTATTGAAGTAGTGTAGCTCTACTTCAGCAAGTGAAAACGGAGACAGCATTCCTCTTTAGAAAACTCAAAACCATTCTTCATTTAATTAATAGGCAAGGGAAGGTCGTCCACAGAAAAAAGTAGTCCCTGAAATTTATTCAGTTTGTATTAGATGCCTGTTCTTTTGCTGACTTTCACATATGTGTTTTATTTTTCCTTTTTCTTCAACTTAATGGAAACACAACTGTTTAGTAAACTTTTTATTATTTGAAATATGTAAGTGTTGAAACTGTCATCTCTTCTCTAATTTGCAGACAGTATAATCAGCCAAAGAGAAATATTATTAAGTGTCACGTAAGACTGACTACATGAAAAGGGTCCCTTAAGATAGATTCTATGCTGCCCAAGGCCAGAGGGGGGAAACCATAGTTAACAGATTTCTCAGCTCTAGCAACTAAAAAATATTTTAGAGTAGGTAGGGCTCTAATTGTAATTGAATAGAGCGATTCCTCCTTGTGCAGTGGTATTTAATCCATGCATCATTCTGCATGTGGGATTAGATAAACATACTCTTACAGTCATTCCAAAGCCAAGGAAGATCTGAGGCAGAGCAAACTACACTTCCGAGGATGTCTAGTCTAGTGTTGCCATGATGAGGGCACACAGTGTGCCTACACCTTCTAAAGTAAGAAACGCACACCGCTGGTGATGCGCAAAGTGGCTTCCAGGGATGCAAGGTGAAAATATTTTCTTTTCATTAGTTGTTTGTTCTGTTTTAATACGTATTAGCTACAACCCAGAATGTCACATGTCTTGTTATCTAACATGAAGCTGAAGTTCAAAATTTAGTGAATCCAAAATTACTAAGCAAATAAACAGCACGGCTATTTTACAGCAGGGGTAAAACTCCTGAAGGCGGTACACGAATCAGTGGCAGGAAACAGGAAAGCCGGTGCTCATGCCTGCATCCAATCTGGCTGATCGGCTGTGAGAGTTTCCCACGCGTGCGGAGAGGCGCACATTAAGCGAGAGAAGAGTCGCCGCTCTTGTGGATGCTACATCCTGTCTCGCCTCTCTAAGTGGAAGCCGGGGAGACCCGGGTCATCTAAGCTGTCTACACTGGGGTGTTTTATCGACTTCTGTTGGATCCCAAAGTAAATCTCCTCTCAAGCTCCGGTGGCTCCAGTCAGGTTAGCTACGGAGCGGCCTGGTGTCTGATTGACTGAACCCCAGAGAGACGGTCTCCCCTAGTGGCGCATCAGACTCACCCCCCGCGCAGTCCTGAGCCTCTGAGGAGGGTGCGCTTCCGGTGCGCGCTGCAAACAGGAAGGTCAAGGCCTTGGCGCCTCATCGCCCTGCCAGGTGCCCCCCTTGTGAACACTTCCCATAATCCCCCCGTCCTTGCCCATCACATCAGCTCTTACAGGCAAAGTCAAGCCCAAAGGATAGAAACCTTCGACTCCGAAAAACCACATGTGGACACCGGGGAGACAAGCAATTAAAAACACAACTTGACATCTTACTCTGTAGCCCTGGCCTGCTAAGCTGACTTGCTAGATTATTATCACAAGTTGCCTTTAGCACAGGATGAACGATCTTGTGGCCTTAACACCTAGGATAGACCTAGGATGCAGTGTGGGGCAAAGCCTGTCTATGCTGGGCTGAGACAAACTAAAAAGTGATCTCTTCCTAGAACCTTGCAGATACAGAAAGAAAGAAAAAGTATCTGTGCTTAAACCAAAATTTAAAACATTCAAAATTAAGCCTTAGTGTGTACTACTTGGGAAAGGAGGAAAATGAGGTGGAATGAAATGAACTCTATTCATTGCAGGTTTCCTCAGGACTGTTCTAATCTAAAATCTTAAAGCTGTTAAAGATTTTCTGAATGAGACTCCGTTCCATCTGACTGCATCAGGTTCAGTGGGGTTTCTGAATCAACCGCTTGGTATGTTTGTGAGGTTGAGAGGGTGGGTAAGTGCTCATTAAAATGCATATTTCTAGGCCCCACCTCAGAATCCAAATCTCTTAAGGGGCCCCCAAATTGACATTTTTGCAAGTTAGTCCGTGATTCTTAAACCCTTTTAAGTTTGAGAATTCTTGTGTTAAACCACAAATTCCTTGAAGTTTAGAATATGTTTACATTTTTATATTAAGTCCCGCTCAGAATCTTGAGCCCATAGCAACAAGGGATTCTTCAGTCTGCCTCTGCAGGGAGCACACTGGGTTTTCCCAATTATGATCCACCTCCTTTTACCAGAATCATTCTATAAGGAAAGAGAGAGAGAAAGAGTTCCTAGACCATGTCAGGAGGAGCCTCCACATTAACACCGTAGAGCAATAAAAATCTTTCCAAAGTCTTAAGGTAAAAAAAAAAAAAACAGCTCTTCACTTTTCAGAGTATTGCCATGGTGAAAAATAAGAGAAACAGCATCTCAACACTGTGTCTCCTTGAGCAATCCGTTGCACCTCCCAGTCTCCTCTGATGAAAAATGAGGACGTTGAGCAGATGATTTCACACCAATCTATCCTCAAAGGCTAGACTCTTTAGAAAATGTAAGAGATTTTCATTTTTAGTTCATTGTTCCCTTCCTGTATTGGTATTACTTAATGTAGCAAACCTTATTAAATACCGAGCTCAATTTTCTTTTGTTTTACTAATACAAATTTTTTTTACCCAACTTTTAAAACATTAATCATAATAAGTTCCACACTCAACAATGCTCTTTTCGTTTCTGCTGAGATTCTGATTTAACTTCTATAGAGTGAGCTTCTTGCCCTCCAAGGGTTACCCTCATCCACTAAAGTTATGTTTGAGCAACTATGGGTCAAGCAGGGTGATGACATTTCAACAAAGCTTATTTTTAAAGATAATTATTTTAGTATTGAAATTGTTTGTATCTATTCTTCTTAACTGAAGACCTTAACTGATTTATGCTCCAGTGATCACCAAGAGTCTGTTTTACAGACAGCCATCATACTCCCTATAAACTTTAACAACCTACTCAAAATATGGTACTTAGGGCAAGGAAAAGTTGGTTTCATTGGATGTGAGATTTGAATGTTTTTATTTAAAACCATTAACCTAATAGATTTTAATATTTTATTCATATGAATGTATATAAATATAGGTATAAATAGGGGCTTCCCAGGTGGCTCAGTGGTAAAGAATCTGTCTGCAATGCAGGAGACATAAGAGACGCGGGTTTGATCCCTGAGTGGGAAGATCCCCTGGAGGAAGGCATGGCAACCCACTCCAGTATTCTTGCCTGGAGGATCTCATGGAGAAGAACCAGGCAGGTTACTGTCCATGGGGTCTCAGAGTCAGACATGACTGAGTGACTGAACAACAATAAACCTGTTCAGTTTCATGACACTAGGAAACTTATCGGAGAAGGCAATGGCACCCCACTCCAGTACTCTTGCCTGGAAAATCCCATGGACGGAGGAGCCTGGTGGGCTTCAGTTCCACGAGGTCACTAAGAGTCAGACACGACTGAGTGACTTCACTTTGACTTTTCTCTCACGCATTGGAGAAGCAAATAGCAACCCACTCCAGTGTTCTTGCCTGGAGAATCCCAGGGACAGCGGAGCCTGGTGGGCTGCCGTCTATGGGGTTGCACAGAGTCAGACACGACTGAAGTGACTTAGCAGCAGCAGCAGTAGCAGCAGCAGGAAACTTATAGTAGTTATTAAGAATTACTGCCCAGCAACCAAGTGAGTAAAATTTTATTCTTGCAGATCCATAGAAGTGAGGGCAAGTCTCAGCTGATACATGGGCTGAAACAGCTGTTTTCCAGTATAACCCTTCTTATCCTCATATATAATTTTTAGAAATTTAAGGACAAAAGAGTACAGTTTAAATTCTAGGCTATTCAACAATCAGGAATGAGAGTAGCAGATAACATTGCATACTTTAAATATACTTTCAAAAGGAAATGGAAATTTTAGAATTTTCTTTAAATATTTTAACTTGAATTTTTCATAATTTGGTTTACCTATATAAATTTCCTTTAAACATTTAGTACAGAGAACATACTCCTTGTGTCAAAATCAAGAAAATGAAGTTATAAGAAATGCACTAAGATTTCTTGCAAATTCTATAAGAAACTAGAGCCAACAGTTATTTTTAAAAGTACTTGATAGCATGCTACACTGGAAGTTAAGCATTTAACCTTCTGAGATTATTTTATAGAATTTTCAGTTCAGTTCAGTTCAGTCACTCAGTCATGTCCGACTCTTTGCGAACCCATGAATCGCAGCACGCCAGGACTCCCTGTCCATCACCAGCTCCCGCAGTTCACTCAAACTCACATCCATAGAGTCAGTAATGCCATCCAGCCATCTCATCCTCTGTCGTCCCCTTCTCCTCCTGCCCCCAATCCCTCCCAGCATCAGAGTCTTTTCCAATGAGTCAACTCTTCACATGAGGTGGCTAAAGGACTGGAGTTTCAGCTTTAGCATCATTCCTTCCAAAGAAATCCCAGGGCTGATCTCCTTTAGAATGGACTGGTTGCATCTCCTTGCAGTCCAGGGGACTCTCAAGAGTCTTCTCCAACACCACAGTTCAAAAGCATACTCAGCCTTCTTCACAGTCCAACTCTCACATCCATACATGACCACAGGAAAAACCATAGCCTTGACTAGACAGACCTTAGTCGGCAAAGTAATGTCTCTGCTTTTCAATATGCTATCTAGGTTGGTAATAATTTTTCTTCCAAGGAGTAAGCGTCTTTTAATTTCATGGCTGCAATTTTAATAGCTATCATTTTGTACCTTTTAATGAATCTTTCTCTTCTTATTTCCAGCAGAACATACCCTGTGAATGTTACAAAGAAAACACTTCAGCTTCAACAATACAATAGAGAATTTTTAAGTAATTTTTCAAAATAGCAATACCAGTAAAATTTTCTAACAATACCTTTTAAAAATCTTTGCCATCTAACAATATTCTGAAAATAATGGTGTCACTTTGTAATTCTGCAGTAGAAAGATAGTGTTCATATTTCCTGTTTACATTTTTCCTCATTCTTCTCTAAATTATAATGAGTCAAAGCCCAGTTTTTAAAAAATCTATAAAATCCAATGTAAAGGTATAAAGTATGATAGGTTTTGACTGACATATAATAGTAATCATGGCAATTTTCCTGAGCTTTATTGCCAATTCTACATAGAACAAATAAAGATTTATGAAAAATATAAGTCCAGGAAATCTTCAGTGGAATGGATACTATAATGTAAATCCGAAGGTCTAACGGTGATATACTTTACTTGTGGATAAAATTATAGCTTATGCATTTGTGTAAAAATAGACAGTAAAATGCCTAGAATTTTTCAAAGTGAAATGAGAGACTATTAGAGTGTATTAAACAGGGGGATGACCTGATTTAATTGGTATATTTTAAAAATCTGGCTGCTATCTAAATTCAAAGAACATAAATCTAGAAGTACAAAAATCGATTAGAAAGCCATTGCAGTTGTCTAGATTTAAAAATATATATTTATATATATTAATAATGTATTTATTTACTTTAAATCTTGAATATATTTATATACATACACATGTATATGAGTAATATTAATAGTAACTTTATTAACTATCAACAAATGAGTACAGAGTAAAGGGAAAGAATACAGTTGGAAAAACAAGAGGTGACATTATTATTTTTTTAATATTTATTTATTCGGCTGCGAAGGGTCTTCATCTTGGCATGTGGGATCTAGCTCGCTGACCAGGGAGTGAACCCATGCCCCCTGCACTGGGAGCTCTGAGGTCTTAGCCACTGGACCACCAGAGAAGTCCAAGGGGGCGCGTTATTAAAAGCATAATTATGTACAGGGACTAATTAGAAATGGTCCATCTAGTTCATTTCTTCTTGCACTTTTATTAGGTACTCACTATACTATGCTAGGCTGACACACTCAACAGGTGTTTCAATTCCCTGAAATAAAGTTGAGCTATTTCAGAGCTAAAGTGCAAACTGATTATAAAATTTGCTCTATATGCTCAGGAATAATTCCAGGGCATCTATACCATGTGTTGCTCAAAGAATTGCCTAATTCCTAATAGCCTGGGTTCTAGTCCTGAGTGATGCAGAAAGCAAGGGCTCTCTGGGTATGTCTTTCTCCTATAAAATTAGAACTTAATAAGATAATCTTGAAAACTTCTAAATATTTCTAGCTCTAAAAGAGTTTATGGTTTGATCAGCTTTGTCTAAGCACTCACTCGCAGCTCTGATCCAATGGCCTATCTCCCAATATCAAGAACTCTGTGTGTGTGTGTGTGTGTGTGTGTGTGTGTGTGTGTGTGTGTGTGCTTAGCTGTGACCCCACTGACTGTAGCCCATCAGGCTTCTTGTCTTTGGGATTTCCCAGGCAAGAATACTGGAGTGGGTTGCCATTTCCCTCTCCAGGGGATCTTCCAGACCCAGGGATTGAACCCAGGTCTCCTGCACTGCAGGCGGATTCTTTACCATCTGAGGCACCAGGAAAGCCCAACGTCAGGCATTGCTCAATTTTAATTATGTGTGCATTCTAATAGTCCTGTATATATACTCTAATACAAGGTTAAGGATAATAAATGCCATCTACTGGAAACATTCATAATGTATTTTCAGTTGTGTTTCTCCACGATAACTCTGCAAGGTGAAATGTGTTGTCATTTTCTCCTCTGGAGACCAGCCTCACAGAGATTACGTGGCCTGCCAAGTAAACAGCAGAGGCAAGACACACCCCAAATCTTCCCCTGAACAAAGTGCAGCAGGCTATGTTTTACTGTTCAAACTAAATGGCATCATACAGAAATAATCAATAACCTAGTCAAGTGCTTTTGAAGCATTTTTTTTTAATTAGAAAATCCAATATGTGTCAGACAGGGGTTAAGAAAAAAAAGATTTTAATTATGTGTTTGTAATCCTCTCCCCAACCCTACTCCATATTGGCCTGCTAAGAAGAAAGGATTATTACTTGCTTACTCAGCCATAGAAACTTAATTGTGTCTATTGGGGAGAGAATATAAAGGCTAATTAGCAGATACGAAATGAGTGTCAATTGCTCTATATAAGAAAGGTAGCCTAAGGAAAAGGAATTTTCATAAAGTTATGAGACTGAGAATTTATGGAAGAAAAGGGATTTGAAATCAACACATTACTATGATGGGATTTTGAGGAGAGAAATGGGTTAAGAAGAATTTAAATAAGTTTTTGCCAAAACTGGCCACAAAGCAGCCATATTTTATTTGGCAAAACAGATAAAAGATGAGCTTCTCTGCTGAGGTGTCCAAAGGCACAGGCTGCCCAAATAGACTCAAAACAAACAGCTTCATGGGAAGCTATTTTTCTTTGTATCTGTGCAGACAGTTAAATCCTCTGAAAGTGAAGCAATTGAATCGGGTTTAGTTCTAAGCACAGGCAGGTTTTTCCCTGGTTAGTTAGTAGGCTGCCTTCTCCCTGGATGTCTCCCCAATGCTTTCTATTAGTTAAGACATCAGCAGGGAAAATAATCCTTTATTTCATAATAAAGGCAAAGAATTTAATCTTTCACAAATAGTAGACTCTTCTATAAAGAATACATGTTGTATACTAAAAAAAATTTTATATATAGTATATATGATAATGTAATGAAGGCAAAGCACCTCTCTACTCTACCCTCACCTAATAAAGCAGAGCTAGAAATTTGTTGATATTGAATTAGGCCAAAAGGATTAGGTATTTCTATTAGGTTAGGAAAAAATTGGAATATCAGTTCAGTTCAGTGGCTCAGTTGTGTCCAACTCTGCAACCCCGTGGACTGCAGCTTGCCAGGCCTCCCTGTCCATCACCAACTCCTAGAGTTTACTCAGACTCATGTCGATTGAGTTGGTGATGCTATCAAACCATCTCATCCTCTGTCATCCCTTTCTCCTCCCGCCTTCAATCTTTCCCAGCATCAGGGTCTTTTCCAGTGAGTCAGGTTCTTCACGTCAGGTAGTCAAAGTATTAGAGCTTCAACTTCAACATCAGTCCTTCCAATGAATATTCAGGACTGATCTCCTTTAAGATCAATTGGTTGGATCTCCTTGCAGTCCAAGGGAATATCAAGAGTCTTCTCCAACACCACAGTTCAAAAGCATCAATTCTTCAGCACTCAGCTTTCTTTACAGTCCAATTCTCACATCCATACATGACCACTGGGAAAAACCATAGCTTTGACTAGATGGAGCTTTGTTGGCAAAATAACTGAAATATAAAAATGATCAAATTAAACAGAATATGACTTTATAACTTGCATCCTAAATGTCTACACATACAAAAAGAATTTATGTTTAAGTGTTCACATAGTATATAATAATGCACTAAATAGTTGGGATAGAAATAAACAGGAAAGGAGAATATAATTATGAAAACAAATGATTCAGAGAAAAACACTGTGGAATGCCAGAAAATGTCATTATGCTATCAAGTTCACAAATGAATTGAACTAGTTGGTAATTTTACTAAAACCTAAATTCTGAGTGGAAAATAATTTCAAATTTGATACTTTCAAAGGCCAATGAAAGCTGAAGACCCTCAGCTCCCTAAAATGAGGAAGAAAAGAAGAAAAGCCTATAAAAATGGAAACTCTTGAATCTCACAGTATGTAAGTCTAATACATTGGCTTTATAAGTACATAAAAAGTGAACTACCTGGTTTATGTATTTTTATCTTTATCATAGGAATAGCTATGAAAATAGGAAGATAAATGCACATATATATTATAAAATGATTTAGAAATTTGGTCAATTGTTACTATATATACATTTCTGCATTATCAATTATATGAATTACACATGATAATTCAAATAAAAATATTTACATATTCAAACAAAGGCTATTAAAGTCCCTATTCTTAGACTCTGTTATCAATGCATTCCTATGTAACTGTCTCAAATATATCTCCTACTTGCAGAAATTGAAGTATAGACCACTTAAAGTGGCTATAAACTGTAAAATTATCACACTAAAAAAATGGCTATATACTGTTCTTCGCAAGAGAGGGTGTTGAGATAAAATTGTAATCTACAATTCTGGAAGGCAGGCTACCAGGCTGTAACCTGCTGTAAATGGGCGTCAGAGAGCCGTGTCTCCATGTCTTTTCTCCTACAACTTCCACGTGACAGTTCCCAGACTATAGTCAGGCCCACTGAGTGCTTGCCATAGGAAAAGCCATCCCTCAGACTGAAAGAGAGACAAAGAGACAAATGGGGATGGTTGGGCTCTCCAAGGACCTTCAGTATGTTCGAGAACCTATATGTCAGATCAGAAGTTTGTACACCTCTCCTGAAATTGGAAAGTAATAATTCCTAAATATATGAGTCTTTATTTGATTATGAAACAGCAATTATTTTTCTGCATCCCAAACTTCTATGCCACCACTAACAAAATGTTGGTAGGATACTTTCCTTTATCTGATTGAAAAGAATTTATTTATTTATTCTTTATATATAAGTATTTATGTAATTTTATTAAAATATAAAAGTATATATAAAATACTATTTAAAACAATTATAAATACTACTTTTCCTATTTTTATCTTAATTAGCTTAATAAAGATATCCTTGTGGACACCTGGTTCATAGATTTCCATGACATCATTATCTGTTGCTCGTTCTTTTCTTTTCCCTTTGAAATACTCTCTTTCAGACATTTAAAACATAAGTTGAAATCTGTGTATTTTGTCTGCTATTTGTTACATAAGATACAATACTTCATGCTCATGTTTGCAAATCTGTCAAGCAAAATATTCTAATATTATAAAGCAGAGGAGTAAAGGTTACAAGGTGTCAGTTTTGGGGCCAAATACCTGACCATGGCAACTGGCTCATTATCAAGAAGTCTCTTAAAATTCATTTGCATAAAGTTGCTCTGAAATTTTTATTTCACCCATCTTGGAAGTCTCTGCTTCAGAGTAAAACTTAACTTAGATTCCTAATTCCTAAAACTACCAAGTGATATTCTGCTTTCTAAGATAATTGATTTAAAATGACATATTTATTAGAAATGAATGTCTGTGGAAAATACCGTGACATACCAGGAATGAATGGAAAATGCTACTCAAAATACTTACAAAGGATATGCATTGAATTCACCCTAGAATTTGGAACAGCTGCTTTCTAAATGGACACAGAAAGCTTTTCTCTTTTTTGCTTCTTCTTTAGGTGAACCTCAGGCTGCTGACCAAGCATGCCAAAAAAACATAAAAGATCTTGAAAAAGAAGTCAAAGGAGACAGCGCAGGAGCTTTACTTCATCAGACTGGGGCATTAGGAAAATCTCAGGAAAGTGGAGATGAGCAAACATCTGCTTCTACAAGCAGAAAGCAGAAGTCTCCTTTTCTCCCTGAAGATAAGAAACAACCCCCCTCTGAAAGCAAAATAATTAAGGAAAAGGATGAGCCTCCTTCATCCCTTTCTGATCAGTCAGACAAAGTCTTACCAGTGGTCACGTTCAATGACTGCGAAGAACCATTATCAGGAAAAATTGCACTGCCGGATTTCCCAAACACATCAGAGGCCCTTCAACCATCAAAAGGCAAAACTACGACAGACGTGAAGTGTGGGGTTGTCCATGTACAAGTAGCAATCAAGAACAGCTGTTTCTGTCAAAAAGCAATACGGCTCCCAACGAAAAAGGCATGTTCAAAATGGCACTCGTGTTCCTCTGTCAGACACTTTCAGAGATGCTACACTTCCACCAGCTGCTCTCTGAAGAACAAGAATCTATCGGCCAAAGAAGGACAACGCAAAGCGTCATCTGAATCTGAAGGGAAAATTGCCAGAACTGAGAGCCCCTCACTGAAAGTTAGCATCGTAGGAAAAGGAATTAAAATCAAATATGTGAGTAAGAAAGAGAAGGTATTAATAAATATAACTCGTCTGCCAAAAAGTGGGAAAATAGCAAAAACAGAAACCTTGCCTCCAGCCACTCAGCTGAAGAAGGGCCCAAGTCTTCTGCACAGTCCGATACTGGGTGCCCTGAGAAGTGGCCGCTGCAAGACAAGCGTCACCGTTCAGGTTGCTGGCGCGTCTCTCCCCCCACTGTGTTTGCTCTCCAGAAGGAGGAGAATTTTGATACAGCTGTGGTTTCTCTGTGCTCAAGCCCTGACAGCGAGAAGAGAAAGCCTGACCCAGCACCCTCAGTCTCAGATGACTGTGCAGCAGAGTCTGCCATCTTTCAGCAAAAGAACTGTGCAATTAGTAAGAATACCCCCAAAAGAAACGTGTCTCTGAGGCTGAGACTCTTCTCACAAACATTCTTCCTACTTCACGTGGTACCTTAAAGACCAGGAGCTTAAGCGATACCAACTTAAGTAAAACACATTTTGAGGACCCTACAGATGTGAACAGAGACAGAAAAATCATCTCAGATAAACCAGAAAAGATCACTTCGGACCCAGATACACAGCCCAGCCCAGAAGGAATAAATTATTTGCCAAGTTCCATTACTGACATCTTTCCAGTTCAAGATGGCAAAGGCTCTGACTTTGGTTCGCCTTCTCTGAGCGTGCAGTTTGTGGGAGAAAAGGCATCCAACATTCACTGCAAAGGCGGCAACAGTCCACCTGCAGATTGCTATAAGAACTCAGATTCTTTATCTTTCCCTTCTATTCAAAATGTTCTGAAGTCTTCCACTTCTTTCAGCCCATCACCCTGGGCCTCTGGACACTCAGAACCTAAAGAAACCCCTGGGGACCCCTTTTCCTTTCATCACTGTGCTGAAGTTTTGAAAGACTATGGGGAAGGGCTTATTGATGTGACTGAGAGAGACTTTGAAAACGCTTTACATAGTGACTCTCATACAAAAGCACAGCAACCACTGGAAGTGAAGGGGACACCGCATCCACCTCTCAGCATCGCATCCTCCGGCAACCTCTCTGCTGGCCAGCCACTCCACAGGAGCAGCTGCATCACCACACAGCGGGGTCAGACAGGGTCCCAGGCAAGCCATCCAGACACAGCGGTCCCCAGCAAAACAAGAGCACCAGTGATGACCTCAATAGCTGATGAGTTAGGCCAAAGATTAATTATTCAAGGTGATACAGAAGACACTGTTTACTCTAATGATTCCATGGGAATGAAAAATCCTAAAGAGCCTCCCGGCTCTCTGGGAAATGTTGAAAAGACAAATTCCACATAATTATGCCTGCAGTAAAAAACGCATGCTACAGAGATTTTGAAGACCTAGCAAAGAAGAATCAGGATGAAGTCTGTTTTCAGACAGATTTTCCAGACAGTGCTGAGTTCAGCTGTGCAACGTGTGCTACAGATAACCTGTTCCTTATTGAGAAAACCCTGACCAATGATGTGCACCAATGTGGTAACCAGGATGAACAAAGCTTTGGACTAAGCACTTGTAAACAGGAGCCAGCAGGGTGCCAGTGGGCTGCATCAACAAAGCCAAACCCTGAAGAAAATAAAAATGACCCAAAGGAAACTTACGATCACCAAATAGACATCCTGTTCTCCCCTCAGAAGCAGAAAGCTCTGAAAGGTATAGTAGGCTATATAGAATCTTTAACTTTCATTGTTTTTACTTGTTTGACCTTTGGAAAGTCTTTTTTATTGCTTGGGATTTTTTTCTTTATGGCTGAAGATATATTGAGTATTTTAGAGTTAGATGAATACGGGCAAGCATATATCAGCCTGCGTTTTCCATTATCACCTACCCCACCCATAAATAGTGCATAGCAAAATTACCAAGACTGCAGTTTAATATAAAGTTTAAAAAAAAATCGATTTCTCTTTAAAAGGTTGATGTATTGCCAAATCAATTTTGTGGGAAACGTTAGCCTTTTGCCACTCTTAAATAATCTACCATTTCTTCCTTCTTGCAAGCTAAGCATGTTCAGTAGAATTGGAAGAAAATGTTTGTGATAAAATGTGTTTTTAAACCTTGCAGTGTCATTGCAGAAGCACAGCAAACATGTTTCAGGAGGCCATGTGGAATAGTAATTAAAGCAAAGGACAAAAACCAGAAACAGTCATGGCTAATCCTCACTGAGCCATCCTAGGGACCTCTGACCACAAGCAGACCTCTGACCTCCCTTGTGGATTGGTTGGCCATTTTTAAACCACTGATAGAACCCAGAAGCTCTCTTGAAGACGGCTAAGATAGAACTCCTTCCTAAATACATAATACTGCCTGTCTGCTTTTAATCTTGGATCCTCATCATATCATTGGAGGCCCTTCTTGTTTTTCTTCAATAAGCCCAAATATTTTATACTTAAGGTTAGCATTATTCTACATTGTATAATTATTCTACATTAAATGCATCTTGAAAATGTAAGGATTGAACCCAAATCTCCCGCATTGCAGGCAGATTCTTTACCAACTGAGCCACAAGGAAAGCCCATGAAAAAGTAAAAACTTCTTCCAAACTGCCAGAACATTCCTAATGCAGCCACAGATGAGATTTGGAAGGACGAAACTTAGTCAAGAAGCTGCTTTTCTTTGTTGCTGTTCTAGCCCTAAGTTGTTAATAGCATAAGATTTAGAAGTAGAAATAAAACACAAAAGAACAGAAGTGTCGGCACGAAATGTGAAATTTACTTTGCAGAGAATTAAATGCCCTAAAACATAGAGTCATCTGCTTAATATGAACCCACCAAGGTGAAGATCCATGTCACAGTGATGGCTGCCCAGTTGCCTGCCCACCCCCAGACACCAGAATCAATGGCGTTAACCCGTGCATTTGTTTCGGTCCACAGTTATTTCAGTCTGCAGGAAGCTGATTTGCACTGGTGTCTCCCAGAGCACGTGTGTGCTCACCTGGATGAATATTCCTCCCAGGCTGACTCCTCCTCCATGGACACGCTCCTCCCTGAACTGCCTTTCCCAGAATGGCCTATTTCCTTAAGAAAATCAATAATTCAAGTCAGAGTCCTCCCGGAGCTGATCCTGTGCTTCCTTAGACTTTTGAAATCGTCCCATTTGGTGCACAGTTCCAGCTACCAGTTCCTGGTATCGCTGTGCTGTGTTAAAAGGCTGTTCCTACAACTCTCTCCTTCCTCTCTTTACTTCTCTCCCCCAGATCACTCTGTTCCAGCCACACTGACTTTCTCGAGCTGCTGGAATCTGCCAGGAAAGTGCCCACATCAGTCCTCCCCAGTCCGACCCCCACGACCTGGACTCCCCTTCCTCCAATGTGCACACGGTTCACACTCATTCTTCAAATCTTTGCTCACCTAGCACCTTCTCTGTGAGGCCCCCTCAGGCCACTCAATTCAAGGCTGCAAGCCGAGCCCTGTCCACTCCAGCCTGGGTGTACTGCATTCCTTTCCGCGTCTTCCTTTCACACACAGCAGCTTCCCCTGTGACTGTGTTGTGCATTTAATTACTTTATTTCCTCTGATTTCTCTCACTAGAATGCAATCATGAGAGCATGGATTTTTTTTTTTCTATTTTGATCTTTGTTGTATCCAGAGCACCTGAACAGTGCCTGCCTGAAAAGTACGTATTGTTTGTTGAATGAAAGTATGAATTCAGGAAAGTTATTCTTTGTGGAAAACTCTGTTCACATACAAAAACAAACAAACAAACAAACAGGAAAACAGTTCAGAAGTGAAAATGTTTATATTAGCTTTTTGAATCTATAAGTCTTTAGGTGGATTTGACTCTCCTAGAGCTATGAGTTTTTAAAAATTCAATACCATTGTTATTATACTATTGCTACTTCAGGCAAGGATTTTGTCATTTTTTCAGAGTATAGATTGCCTTGAAGAGTTGGGACATCTTTGTACTAGAAATTTTTTTTTTTTTTAATATAGGCACGAATGTATGCCTTTATTTGCAGAGGGGTCCCCCAGCTTCTCGACATTTATCCATGTACCTCGGATTAAGAATCCCTGATGTGGGTGCTGACTGTCTTTATGGAGTTCCTTCTACCATGTGCCGGCTTCGGAATTAACTAGATTAGAAGTCACGGCCTAGAGGGGCCGGGCAGGTAGTAGCAGGTAGAGCAGGCTGCATGTCAGAAATAATGGAGTGTGGGTGGACCAGAGGGAGCACTGTCCTGAAGCAATGAGAATTCAGGCCCTGAGTGGCCAGGCCTTCTCATTTTTCATGAGAGCTGGAGATCTGGGATTTTTTTCATCTATATGAATCTCTAGATTATATGACATGTAAGACACAGTAAAGGCTGAGCAGTCTACCACCTCCGAACTGGATTAACCCAGGGCAGAGTTACAAACCAGTGCTGTGAGGGAGAGCACACCAGCCCGAGCCTCTTAAGGCTAAAATTCTGGGTTCCGGTCTGCACATACGTAGGTAAAGAGGTTTCCCAGGGCCTCCTTTCTTCAGCTACAAGTTTCCTGACATATATGTTTAAGACCTCTGCCAAAAAACCAGGAATTCTGTATCATAAAGCATTTTAATGAGGGAACCAAATCTAGGTGATTCTGAGAGAATGACAGGTAATGAGATGGATTGAATGATATTTTGCCTGGCGTAGAAATATTTGTAATTAAACAGTCCTTTCTATGTAATATGATACAAAACTTACAGGTAACACGTGAGCTCGTTTATTTCCCCGTGCCCCTGAGGAAGGAGTGATTCTGAAAGCCTGCACCCAGGCAGAAGGCGCCGAGGAGCGTAGCCGGGATGAAGTCTGTGGTCCTAAGATCTACACCGAGTACTAGGGGTCCAAAGACGCATCAAACAGCCGTCCCTTTTCTGGCAACAGAATTGTAGCTCTTGGGCTACTTTCCAAGAAGCTGACTTCTGCCGACATCGGGGAACGTCCACCCTCACGGCCACTCCGCTGTCTCTCAGCGTGTGAGCAGGGCCAGGGGCCCGGGGCCCGGGGCCAGCTGCAAGGCCAGCTTTCTGCCACCAGGGCTCCACCCAGAGCTGCATTTCCCTCTCTGGCCTGAACTCACTTTCCAGGCCCCCTCTGGCTTTCACGGTGCCAGCTCTCTACTTTCGCAGGCACGTTTCGTAAAACACCAAGGGCGCTTGTTGATGGACTAACATGTTGTCCCTAACAAAGGGATGGTATATGTTTTGAGTCCTTCAAGATCCTTCAGGGTCCTCATCCCCATCTGATTCCTAGAAAGGCTTGATAAAACATCTATCAGGTAGTCATGGAATGAAGGAGAGGCTTATACGTGAGCAGAGATTACTGAGACAGAGGTTAAATTCATCTGGTGAAAACCCTCTATCAGCTTCAAGTATTCAAGGATTTGCGGATTCAGATAGTAAGCAGGTCGTAAATTTGAGACTGAAAACTGTTCAAGCTCAGATTGAATGATTTCTTGGTAGACATCTTGCAGAATTGTTTTCAGCATAGAATGGGTGGTTAGAAGACAAAATTACCTTCTGTGTGTTTGCAAACCTGAGGTTCAACAAACACCATAACAATGGGAGATGCTTTACTCTCAGCAAGCATCACGGTGGCTCTCAAATCACACTTCAGAACACACTGGAGGCCACGGACGTGTCCTCATTTGAATAGTTAAGATTCTAGAGGAAAACTTATCTCTCCATGTCACAGTCATATTCCCCTTACACATACTTTCCTAGATTTGTAGGACTTCTTTTTTTCCCCCAGCAATTTCAGAAAAGAATTGCTTTAGATGTACAACATTTGACATGAGAAGTTTCCTTTTCATGGATGCCTTCAGAATCAGCCTGGCTTCCCAATCTCAACAAACTGTGGAACTAGAGTGAGCGTTGAAGGGAAGAGCGACAGGCCAGCTCTGTAGCATCTTAAGTTTCACCACTCTGTAAAATTCCAGAGGGCAAGAGTCATCTTGCTCAGAGTTGCAGTCCTAGTAACTAGCATGGTAGAAATTAGTTCAGAAAGGAACAGTAAATATTATAGAATGAATGCCATTTTTTGGTCAACTTCTTAAGCCCTAGGGAAGAGGTAGGACTCAACAGGAAAATTATGGAAAATAAGAGGAATTGAATAATGACTGTTCTCTCTTCCCATGTCTTTGGCCCTGACAAGTTAAGTTAAAATTGTTATGTAAATGGATTAGTAGTAACTATATATAAACATGAAGAATATGTATTATGGATACACTACATTTATTATTTAAATAGTTCTGAGAACAAACTTTGATACTGATAAATCAGATTTTAAATTTAAAAGATTAAATTCTAAAAACTCGTTTGCTTCGGGGAATAAAGTTTAAAATTTTGTTTCTTTTGCATAATATCAAAAGTGAAAGGAAAATCCTAACCGATTCTAGCCTTTCGAATCACTTTCAGTGTATTATGTATTCTGCTCTATGGGTTTTGGTTTTCACTTTGACAATTATTTTCTTAAAGTTTGCTTGTATTGCAATTAGTTTAACTGTAATTTTCTTACTTCTAATTAACATATAGTCTCATAGCTTGTGCTGACAGAAAGCAGCAGTTTGGAAGTAAATAAAGTATTTCAAGTTGTTATTTATTCAAATGTAAAAATATCAAAGCCTTCACGTAATTTGGCTTTTATCCTTCTCATTTTGAACCAACACATACAGCAAGAAAAGTCTGAAATCTGTATCCTTCTGAACTGAACTGAACTGAGAGTTCAGTAGTAAACTTGTTTTCAAAGACCGTACCTGAACTAATTCAGATAATAATAATAATATCTTGTATAGTAATTTCAGTAGACATAATTAACAATTGATTTACATCGTGCTCCTCCAAAACTAACACAAACTAATACCATGTATCAGGCATATTGCTGGTGCCCAAGGAATGTCTATTGAATTGAATCCTTCTGAGGAAATGCATGATGATTCCCCTGTTTCCTACATAAATCTCTCTTCAGTCTGTACAGCTCTTTTTTCTCCTTCTTACTCTTTTCTTCCTCCCTCCTCTTCCTCTCTCACTCTCTCTCTTTTTAGTAGTGCAAGTTAAAAAAGTGCATCAGGAAGGAATTGAATGAAATCATTCTAGTTCTAGTCTTCAATGGTTCTGTTTCAAAGACTGGAACATTTGAAATCCTATTTTGAAGTGCTATCTCACTTTCAAACTTAATGTGGTTTAATCTAGATGGGAATTTGGAAATCAGCAGTCTTCGAAAGTTATCCCAGGACCTGGCTCCAAAAGGTAAAAGGGCCAGCGACGGCTCCCAGGAGGAATCAGTGGAGCAGTGGGCCAGGAGGAGGCAGCAGTTCCGAGACGGCAAAAGGTCCAGCTCTGCGGGAGGAAGTTCGTTTGCCAGTAACATCACCGAAGGATCCGGTGAGTAGACCAATGCCTTGTTCTCCAGAACCAGAGCAAAGACGGCAGCTTCCTGAGGCTTAACCCTGTCCTCTCCTTCTTACTTTCAGAATATAAACCCTGTTGTTTGGTCACGGCAATGTGGTCATCATACGCTTTTATAGAAAAGATATTGTTAGAATAATCAGCTCTTTATGACCCACTAAGGAATCCCAACTTGGTAAATTACCTCCTTGAAGACACAACTGCCTCCTAAGATGACTGTTCTCTTCAGAAACTGAAATAACTCACTATAGGGTTCTTTACTATAGTTTTGCAATGGATCCTATTTCTAAGAATTTGAGTTGGCTTACAAAAATACCCATAGTGCAAAAAGATCAGAGTAATTGGTTTTATTATAAGAAACCATTTTCTTCTTGTTTTAACATCTCTGAAATGAGGAAGTAGATGTGTATTTTAGTGAGAGAGTGATATTTCTCTTGCTATTGAAAAGATGCTATTAAGTCAGTATCATACTTCTGTCAAGGAGAAGAAGGCCTTCCTCAGCCTATCTGTCTTCTTTTGGCAGGCTTAAGAATCAAACTGACATCAGACAAATTAACAAGAGAAAATCAAACTTAATTTTATAGGAGTGGGAACCCCACATCCATGAGAGGGTCAGAGACTACACATACGTGAAAGATTCGAAGACAGAAATGCATCAAACTCTCACTGGCTCTCTGTCTTACATATAGGAATATTTTTGTTTTCATGCTGTTCTCTCGAATCATCCTACCCTCTCCTTGCCCCACTGTGTCCCAACATCTCTTCCTTATGTCTGTGTCTCCTCTGCTGCCCTGCACACAGGATCGTCGGTACTATCTTTCTAGATTCCATATACATGTGTTAACATATGACATTTGTCTTTCTCTTTCTGACTTACTTCACTCTGTATCATATGCTCTATGTGTACAACACAGGGAGCCCAAAACTGATGCTCTGTGACAGCCTGGGAGGATGGGTGGGAGCCCATGGAAGGGCCTTCAGGAGGTTGGGGACACGTGTATGCCTATGGCCGATTTATGCTGATGTGTGGCAGAGGCCATCACAATATTGTAAAGTAATTATCCTCCAATTAAAATAAATACCTTTTTTTTAAAAAAAAGCCAGAAATGTAAAATGAGGTATATATGCCATCCTGAGATAAAAAATGGAATAGGTTTTTGGTGGTTTCAAAGACAGAAGGGTCGTTCATGGGATGATAAGAATGGAGGTTTGGTATAGATATTTGCACTGCCATAAAAAGGGGGCCACTTAGATAAGACTGATCTCTGGCAATAACTCTTTCTCTGGGAAAAACCCCCAGTTTAAGTTTTTATAGGCAGTTATGGGAGGGGCAGTATTCTCTTGCGCTCAGAGAGTTCCCCTGCCTTTAGCTGAAACAAATCAGCATGCCGAAGTGCACACCTTGGGGAGGACTCTTCTGAACCCCTATATCTCAGTCCCACAACCTATGGCAAACAGAGGATGGAAAGTAAGTCATCAGTGAGGAAATCTAACTTCTCCTTCAGGGAAATAAGGATTAAAAAGTGGAGGGGGGTATTAATATACTCCACAATTAGCAGGTCAACTGCAATGTTTAAAATGCACAAAGTTGTGGCTGTGAGTTTCAGTGTTATTTGGGGAGCTTCCTGAGGACTGTAGCCCAGAAGACTGATGAGATGGGAATACCAGACCACCTGACCTGCCTCCTGAGAAGCCTGTGTGCAGGTCAGGAAGCAGCAGTTAGAACTAGACACGGAACAACAGCCTGGTTCCAAATAGGAGAAGGAATAGGTCAAGGCTGTATATTGTCACCCTGCTTATTGAACTTATATGCAGAGTACATCATGAGAAAGGCTGGGCTGGATGAAGTACAAGCTGGAATCAAGACTGCCAGAAGAAATATCAATAACCTCAGATATGCAGATAATACCATCCTTATGGCAGAAAGCAAAGAAGATCTAAAGAGCCTCTTGATGAAAGTGGAAGAGGAGAGTGAAAAATTTGGCTTAAAGCTCAACATTCAGAAAACTAAGATCATGGCATTCAGTCCCATCGCTTCATGGCCAATAGATGGGGAAACAATGGAAACAGTGACAGACTTTATTTTCTTGGGTTCCAAAAGCACTGTGGATGGTGACTGCAGCCATGAAATGAAAAGATGCTTATTCCTTGGAAGGAAAGCTATGACCAACCTAGACAGCATATTCAAAAGCAGAGACATTACTTTGCCAACAAAGGTCTATCTAGTCAAGGCTATGGTTTTTCCAGTGGTCATGTATGGATGTGAGAGTTGGACTACAAAGAAAGCTGAGAACCAAAGAATTGATGCTTTTGAACTGTGGTGTTGAAGAAGGCTCTTGAGAGTCCCTTGGACTGCAAGGAGATCCAACCAGTTCATCCTAAAGGAGATCAGTCCTGAATATTCATTGGAAGGTCTGATGCTGAGGCTGAAGCTCCAATACTTTGGCCACCTGATGGGAAGAGCTGACTCAATGGAAAAGACCTTGATGCTAGGAAAGATTTAAGGCAGGAAGAGAAGGGGATGACAGAGGATGACATGGTTGGATGGCATCACTGACTCAATGGACATGAGTTTGAGTAAAGTGCGGGAGTTGGTGATGGACGGGGGAGGCCTGGTGTGCTGCAGTCCATGGCGTCGCAAAGAGTCAGACACAACTGAGTGTGAGGTTTTTGGAATCTAGTTGGTGGGTCAGAAGTACACGTAACCTGGACTTGTGACTGGCAGCTGAAGTGGGGGTGGGGGGTGGGAGCTGGGGAAGCACTCTTGTAAGATTGAATCCTTAAATCTGTACCCAGTAGGTAGTGTCAAAATTGAGTTGAACTGTAGTATATACCTATGCGGTTTCTGAAGAACTACTCCCAACACACACACAAGAGTTGTGATATTAAGCCTAGGAACACAAAAGAGTTGTGATCCAGAGAATGGTGTCCTTATGAGACAGACAGTAGAGACTGTGTGAATGTCCTGGGTTATGTCCTAAGGACAAGCTGTTGGAATGACTGAGGTGCGTTTCAGAAAAACAGTGGTTTACCTTATCCAGAGTGAGTTAGAGGCTGGCACAGGTTATAGACTGAATGTAGCTATAAATGTGGGGCAAACTTTTAAGGAATTTATTTAAATTAAACACAATACTGTGTTATCCCACCACAGTGCTCGTACATTCATTGAACAGTGAAGAACGCAATGTAAATGCTCTATTTTGTCCTGATAGTCTTTGTTCTTGTCCCTTGATCATGTCTAATCGCTCCAGTTGCTTCTTCCCATGTGGCAATAAGGACTCAAGAGCTTGAATAGTTTTTTTAATCAAAATTTTACTGCTGTAACTCTAGACTCACAGGCAGTTATAAGAAATAATAGAGAGAGCCCAGTTTTCCCCAATGATTTTTTTTTTTTTTTGCTTTTTATTGAAATGTCATTGATGTCCTATATTATGTTGGTTTCAGGTGTACTAAATAATTATTTGATGTTTGCATAGATTATGAAAGGATTACCATAAGTCAAGTCACCATTTGTCCCCATATAAAGTCACTGCAGTATGACGACCATATTCCCTATACTGTATATTACATCCCTCTGACCTACTTATAACTAAAGCTTTGTACTTCTTATTCCGCATGACTTACTTCTTAAGTTTTTATTTGCACGTATACTACTGTATAGGGTTGTTTTATCATCACTCTACTGTTCATGGACTCTTGAAATACCTCCCTGGGGAATACTTTTCTTTTATTGAACTTCCAATAAAATATTTCTGCTGCATAATGTTCATTTCACTCCACTCCTACTTCCCCTTGTCAATTTCTGGATTGATATAGTCTAGAAGCTGATTTAGATGTTTAAAACTCAATATTTTTCATAATCAACACTTAATGTAGTTCATCAATGTTTATCACTGCTTTTTACACCAATGACTTCCGAAAGGATTTGTTTTCTTTTTCTTCTTACTATAGTTATTCTCTAATAGTCTTTTAAGAGAGTTTCTTTGGGAGGTAAATTGAGTCTTTATAAATCTGAAAATGTATTCACTTCCTTCTTATTCCTGAATGACAGTTTAACATAGTTTGGTAGACAATTCTAGGTTCAGATTATTTAAGAAACTGGTTCACCATCTTCCAGTAACCAGTGGTGTTGATGAGCAGTCTGAATCCAATCTTATACTGGCAACTTACGTCATTACTCCAACTTTTGTCTGTTTTACCTCTTAGGGTTTTCTCTTCATTCTCGGTATTCTAAAATGTTCTAGTACTTATGTCAGTGTAGGATATATTTCCATGTTTGGCATCCATAAGCTATCACATGCTGATGACTCATGCCTTTCAAGTTTCATAAATTCTCAGATACAAGTTCTGTCCTATTTTCTCTTGCTGTGACCCCTTTTAGAGAATCATTTAAACTTTTAGACCTATCCTCCAGATGTCTTAACCGACCTTTCATACTTTGCATCTCTTCATTAATTTCTACTGCATTCTGAGAGAATTCCTTAACCCTATCTGTCAGCTTAACACGTCACTCTGCATCCAAATCGTTCTTTCTCTTCAGTCTTTTTTTTAATGTTTTTTATTTCAGTAACATTTTTACATCAGCAACATTCAGCATTTAAAAATGTTTTTATTTCTTAGTTCAAAGGATATTTAGATGGTTCTCTTTGTTGATCTATTTTTTTTTACTTTTATCTCTGAGAACATTAAATGTATTATATAAAGTTTTAATCTAGTTGTGGAGAAGGCAATGGTACCCCACTCCAGTACTCTTGCCTGGAAAATCGCATGGATGGAGAAGCCTGGTAGGCTGCAGTCCATGGGGTCACGAAGAGTCGGACACAGCTGAGCGACTTCACTTTCACTTTTCACTTTTATGCATTGGAGAAGGAAATGGCAACCCACTCCAGTGTTCTTGCCTGGAGAATCCCAGGGACGGGGAGCCTGGTGGGCTGCCGTCTCTGGGGTCGCACAGAGTTGGACACGACTGAAGCAGCTTAGCAGCAGCAGCAGTCTAGTTGCTCTATCAACTATTTTCTCAGTACTCATTTCATATTTGCTAAGTTTGTTATCTATATTTCATAGTGTTGGCTTTTCCCAAGTGCTTTGTGATTTTTGATTGGGTGCTTATTTTTTGGTTCAAATTTCCTACTCACCTAACACCTCTAACTGAGCCCCTGGGGAAGGTAGCAAAGGCCCCACTGTGGTTTTTTGCTGTACTCTCTATAAGAAAGCTGCAAGTTACAATAAAGACATAACCCTGCATAGAATATTCTATAAGCCATCTGGGTGTCCTCTGTACTCAATCTTTAACTTTTTAAGCATTCATTTTTTTCTTGGCTAAAGGCAGGTACAATCACTACTGCTACTTGACTCATGGTGGAGTTTCTAAGATAGGGATGTGCAGACATCAAGCTACGGGCTGTTTCTGGCATGGTGCTTCAATTCATTGCCCCGTTGGCTGCACCTGGGGCCACTCTAGCTCTTCACTCTTGGTCGTGCTTACCCCATTCTGCATCAACATTTCCTCACAGACAAGTCAGAGAAGGACAAGTACTGTACAATATGATTTATATGTGGAATCTAAAAAGGCCATACTTGTAAAAGCAGTAAAATGGTGATTACACGGGATGATAGGATAGATGTTGTTAAGGGTACAACGTGCAAAGGGCACGAAACAAATCTTAGAGGTAAAATGCACCTCTAAGTATAAGTATAGTGAATGTAGACAATAATATTGTATTATAGTCATCAAACTTACTAGAAGACTAAAACTTAATTATTCCAACCACTAAAAAGAAAGAATAATGTTACTATGATCAGCTCAGTTCAGTCACTCAGTTGTGTCTGACTCTTTGCGACCCCATGAATTGCAGCATGCCAGGCCTCCCTGTCCATCACCAACTCCCGGAACTTGTTCAAACCCATGTCCGTCGAGTCTGTGACGCCATCCCTCCATCGCATCCTTTGTCATCCCCCTCTCCTCCTGCCCCCAATCCATCCCAGCATCAGAGTCTTTTCCAATGAGTCAACTCTTCGCATGAGATGGCCAAAGTACTGGAGTTTCAGCTTTAGCATCATTCCTTCCAAAGAAATCCCAGGGCTGATCTTCAGAATGGACTGGTTGGATGTTTGCAGCCCAAGGGACTCTCAAGAGTCTTCTCCAACACCACAGTTTAAAAGCATTAATTCTTTGGTGCTCAGCCTTCTTCACAGTCCAGCTCTCACATCCATACATGACTACTGGAAAAACCATAGCCTTGACTTGACGGACCTTAGTCAGCAAAGTAATGTCTCTGCTTGATAGAGGTGCTAATTGTCACTGCAATGACAATCGTTACTATAATGCATAAATGCATCAAATGAACATGTGCACACCTAAAATTTACTCAGTGTTTTCCATCAAATGGGCTTTGTTGGTAGCTCAGGTGGTAAAGAATCAGCCTGCAATGCAGGAGACTCTGGTTTGATTCCTGGGTTGGGAAGATCCCCAAGAGAAGAGATAGGCTACCCAATCCAGTATTTGGGGGCTTCCCTGGGGCCTTGGATGGTAAAGAATCCACCTGCAATGAGGGAGACTTGGGTTTGATCCCTGGGTTGGGAAGATTCCCCAGGAGGAGGGCATGGCAACCCACTCCAGTATTCTTGCCTGGAGAATCCCCATGGACAGGGAAGCTGGCGGGCTAAAGTCCACGGGGTCACAAAGAGTCGGACACACTGAGTGACTGAACAACAACAGCACACACACACATACTCTCTCTATTTCCTTCCTATTTTCCTTCTGGACTTTGAAATATTGCTCTCCTTTATTACACAGAAAAATTTAGCTGCAATCCCCGCTTGTACTTGTGTATAATTGAACTTACCTCAGTGTTCATAACATAAAAGACCTTGTAGGAATTAGGACCCATCCAAACACAGGTTTTCTAGCATTCCTATTAAAATGGGATACTGGGCCTATGCTTCCTCCACTACCTAGAATCCACATCTGCACACAGCTTCCATTTGTCCCTCTAGCTTCTTTTTCAACCCTTCTGCATCTTACTATCTGCCCCAGGAGTCTCACCCCCGGGCTTCCTATGGGCTTGGCCTCTAGGGAAGATCAACAGAAGCCTGGAGGCAGTGTTGTTCATTGTTCAACTGCTAAGTTGTGTCTAACTCTGAGATCCCAGGGACTGCAGCAAATCAGGCTTCCCTGTGCTTCACCGTCTCCTGGAGTTTGCTCAGGAGCATGTCCATTGTGTTAACGATGCCATCCATCCATCTCATTCCTCTCTCGCCCCCTTTTCTCCTCCTGCCCTCAATGCTGAAGCTGAAGCTCCAGTACTTTGGCCACCTGATGCAAAGAGCTGACTCACTGGAAAAGACCCTGCTGCTGGGAAAGGCTGAGGAGGCAGTAAGAAGACTGAGGTTCTGGCACTATTGCCTCAGATCTCTCCCTGTGTTGTACCAAAGGCTGCCTGTGTCCCTACTCCTGTAAAATCATCCTTTCCACACTGCCTCCCATGGCTCTGGGGTCTTATAACTCTCTTCAGATTACTCACTGAGTGTGTCCCCAACCTTAAGACATACCACTGCTCTATCCTCATATTGTGAGGATAATATGAGCTGAAACTCCAATACTTTGGCCACCTGATGTGAAGAACTGACTTATTGGAAAAGACCCTGATGCTGGGAAAGAATGAAGGCAGAGGAGAAGGGGATAACAGGGGGATGTGATGGTTGAATGGCATCACTCACTCAATGGACATGAGTTTGAGCAAACTCCAAGAGATAATGAAGAACAGGGAAGCCTGGCATGCTGCAGTCCATGGGTCACAAAGAGCTGGATACAACAGCAATTATTAAATATCACCTACATTACAAACTGATAAGACACAGCTGCCCATTGCTTACAGAGATAAGAGAGGACACCCCTCAACAGAGGTCTGGTAGTGCTTCAGAGTGGGGAAAGACAAAGTCTTATTTTATTGACAATTAGAAACTTGATTTAAGGTAGGTGTTTCCGTGTGCGAACTTGATTAAAATTGGGTAAGGATCATGATTTAAAAGATCAGGACTTAGGGAAATGGCAAGGGGGGATTTTGAGAATTTCAAAGAGACTAAGGAAATGAGCTATCTGTTGATGCATTTTGTTGAAGAGTTGATGGTCGGGAGAGAAGTACCTGTAATGAACAATAAAGATATTTGCCTAGTCAAGGGTCTTCTAGACTATAAAATTAATTGATAATGTGAAACAAGGTGTGTAATTTAGACAATAAGATGTGTGGAAGTAAGTGGTTTTGGTTTTCAGCTTCCAAGCTGTAAAAAGGGTGGAGGTTTTGTTCTCAATATACTCAAATCTTCCCTAGTCTTGGGATAAGTAAATAGACAAAATTTCACTAAGATGAATTACTCCAAACTGGATTTCCTAGATAGCCTTATTCTTGAACTGCCATTCATGCTTTTCTTGGCCTTTTATTTGATTAACTTGCAGTCATTGAAAATTTTATTTCTTTCTACCTGAGAAAATTTGTTTCCAAGGCAAACCATTCCAGATCACAGCAATCCAAGTCTATGCCCCAACCACTAATGCCAAAGAAGATTCAGCTGAACGGTTCTAGGAAGACCTAGAAGACCTTCTAGAGCTAACACCCAAAAAGATGCTCTTTTCATCATAGGGGACTGGAATGCAAAAGTAGGAAGTCAAGAGATACCTGGAGTAACAGGCAAATTTGGCCCTGGAGTACAAAACGAAGCAGGGAAAAGGCTAATAGAGTTTTGCCAAGAGAATGCACTGGTCATAGCAAACATCCTCTTCCAACAACACAAGAGGACTTTACACAGGGACATCACCAGGTGGTCAACACCAAAATCAGATTGATTATATTCTTTGCAGCCAAAGATGGAGAAGCTCTATACAGTCAACAAAAACAAGACCAGGAGCTGACTGTGGCTCAGATCATGAACTCCCTTATTACCAAATTCAGACTTAAATTGAAGAAAGTAGGGAAAACCACTAGACCATTCAGGGATGACCTAAATCAAATCCCTTACAATTATACAGTAGAAGTGACAAATAGATTCAAAGGATTAGGTATAATAGAAAGAGGGCCTGAAGAACTATGGATAGAGGTTTGTGACACTGTACAGGAGGCAATGATCAATGCCAATCCCCAAGAAAAAGAAATATAAAAAGGCAAAATGGTTGTCTGAGGAGGACTTAAAAATAGCTGAGAAAAAGAAGCAAAAGGCAAAGGAGAAAAGGAAAGATATACTCATTTGAATTCAGAGTTCTAAAGAACAGCAAGGAAAGATAAGAAAGCCTTCCTCAGTGATCAATGCAAAGAAATAGAGGAAAACAACTCAATGGGAAAGACTAGAGATCTCTTTAAGAAAATTAGTGATACCAAGGAAACATTGCATGCAAAGATGGGCTCGATAAAGGACAGAAATGGTATGGACCAAAGAGAAGCAGAAGATATTAAGAAGAGGTAACAAAAGTACACAGAAAAACTATGCAAAAAGATCTTAATGACCCAGATAACCACAATGGTGTGACTACTCACCTAGAATCAGACATCCTGGAGTGCAAAGTCAAGTGAGCCTTAGGAAGCATCACTACAAACAAAGCTAGTGGAGGTGATGGAAATCCAGTTGAGCTATTTCAAATCCTAAATGATGATGCTGTCAAAGTGCTGCACTCAATATGCCAGCAAATTTGGAAAACTCAGCAATGGCCACAGTACTGGAAAAAGTTTTCATTCCAATCTCAAAGAAAGGCAATGGAAAAGAATGTTCCAACTACCACACAGCTGCACTCATCTCACATGCTAGCAAAGTAGTGTTCAAAATTCTACAAGCCAGGCTTCAGCAGTATGTGTACCATGAACTTCCAGATGTTCAAGCTGGTTTTAGAAAAGGCAGAGGAACCAGAGATCAAACTGCCAACATCTGTTGGATCATAGAAAAAGCAAGAGAGTTCCAGAAAAAACATCTACTTCTGCTTTACTGACTATGCCGAAGCCTTTGACTGTGTGGATCACAATAAACTGTGGAAAATTCTGAAAGAGATGGGAATACCAGACCACCTGACCTGCCTCTTGAGAAATCTGTATGCTGGCCAGGAAGCAACAGCTAGAACTGGACATGGAACAACAGACTGGTTCCAATTTGAGAAAGGAGTACATCAAGGCTGTATATTTTCACCCTGCTTATTTAACTTATATGCAGAGTACATCATGTGAAATGCCAGGCTGGATAAAGGGCAAGCTGAAATCAAGACTGCCAGGAGAAATATCAATACCCACAGATACGCAGATGACACTACCCTGATGGCAGAAAGTGAAGAAGAACTAAAGAGCCTCTTGATGAAAGTGAAAGAAGAGAGTGAAAAAGTTGGCTTAAAGCTCAACATTCAGAAAACTAAGATCATGGCATCCAGTCCCATCACTTCATGGCAGCAAATAGATGAGGAAACAATGGAAAAAGTGAGAGACTATTTTCTTGGGCTCCAAAATCACTGCAGATGGTGACTGCAGCCATGAAATTAGAATTCGCTTTCCCCTTTGGAAGAAAAACTATGACCAAGCTAGACAGCATATTAAAAAGCAGAGACATTACTTTACCAAAAAGGTCCATCTAGTCAAAGCTATGGTTTTTCCAGTAGTCATGTATGGATGTGAGAGTTCGACTATAAAGAAAGCTGAGCACCAAAGAACTGTGGTGTTGGAGAAGACTCTTGAGAGTCCCTTGGACTGCAACCAGTCCATCCTAAAGGAAATCAGTCCTGAATATTGACTAGAAGGACTGATGCTGAAGCTGAAACTCCAACACTTTGGCCACCTGATGTGAAGAACTGACTTATTGGAAAAGACCCTGATGCTGAGAAAGATTTAAGGCAGGAGGAGAAGGGGATGACAGAGGATGAGATGGTTGGATGGCATCACTGACTCAGTGGACATGAGTTTGGGCATGCTCTGGGAGATAGTGAAGGACAGGGAAGTCTGGTGTGCTGCAATTCATCAGGTCACAAAGAGTCGGACATGACTGGGGAACTGAACTAGACTGAAGAAAATAAATCTTGTTTTAGTCACGTAAATTAGATACAATTGCTGTTGGTCCTATTCTTCCTGGTCCCCAAAGAATATCTCATACAAAAGCAGTGTAGTTGGTACTCTGGATCCACAAGCGATTGTTTCCAGGTCACCAAATCCCTGGATGCTCAAGCCCCGAAGATAAAAGGGCTTCTCTCACACACTGCCCAGCAAACAACCGGAAATCCTTAGTTTTATGGACAAATCCTCTGCTACTAGTCTCTTTCACAATCACGTCTGCCCTGCAGAAAAAGGAACTACAGCCGTGTTGGAATCAGCTCATCCAGGTGGCACTAGCGGTAAAGAACCCGCTTGCCAATGCAGGAGACGCCAGAGACGCAGGTTCAACCCCTGTGTGGACCCCTGTGTCAGGAAGATCCCCCGGAAGAGGAAGTGCACCTCACTCCAGTATTCTTGCCTGGAAAATTCCATGGACAGAGGAGCCTAACAGGCTACAGCCCATGGAGTTGCAAAGAGTTGGACACAACTGAACACACACCAAGTAACCAAATAATAGGTGTGTTGGAATCAGCTCACCGTGGTTTATTTCAGCCAATTGTTCGCTTTTATCGGCTTCCCTGGTGGCTCAGAGGGTAAAGCACTTTTATCCGCCCAACACTGTGATTCAGTAACATCAGGCTGGTAGCTTGAAACTAGCCATGGAGTATTTATTCAATGGAAACCAGAAAACACTACAAATTGGGGCTTATTTTTTTCTTTTTCTTTTGGACAATCACTTGTTAAACATTTACCACTACTCACTAGAAACAACACAGGAATCGGTTGTATGACTTCAATTCAAATTCAAGCCAAAATACCATGATCATTTTAATTAAAGCAAGTATTGTTTCCTTTGGGATGAATTCTGTTTTGAATGGAAACGTATACTAACAATTTGTTTCAGATTAGACATGAGGGAATTGAACCGCCATTTTATTCTTCCGTTTATCCAAGGCACCCACACTCAGTAGGCATGTTCTATTTCCTCAGAAGCTTTTCAGTAGAGGCTACAATTCACTAAGAGCTGCTGGAGCTAGCATTGCTTAATGTGTGCTTTAAATTTTATCTCATTTACAGAGTCAGGATATGCTCCTAATCCATGACTTAAAATCTGACAGCTTTATCAAGCATCATCAGAGCTGGTGTTTTTCAGTCTGTTAATCTCACTCAGCTCTGACTTCCTACATAATAACTGGAAAACACATTAGGAATGGCATGTTTATGTCTGTGGACACAGTTGATCAATCCGTCTAGGCTGTGGGGAATGCTGACTAAGGCACACCAGGTAAATAACTTGTAGGCTGTATACTGAAGTCAGAAGGGTCTGCAGCATGGAGCTCTGATTTTCATAATCTCGAATGGTTCCTATAGTATAAACAGATGTGGCAAGAATTTGGGTCTAATTGTGTGAGGACTCTTGATAGAATTTCCCTTATTTCATTCCACAATAAGAATTATTAAGGAATTGTATTTACATAATAAAGGAACTTCAATGTCCAATAGTAAGAGCTAACAGTTACAGAGTGCTCACTATGCCAGGCTTTATGACATGAATGAGTTAAGCACGATCTTTTCATCCTGACTTTGCCAAATGAGGAATCTGAGTTATGCAGAGAAGAAGAGAATAATCCATGGAGAGAACAGCCAATGTCACTCAGCTGTAATCAGTGGCAAAACTGGCTGGGCCATTCATATCTGACCTGGTCTCTCACTGGAAATGCCCCAACAGAGTCTTACTTCATAAGATACCACTTTTTGTTACCTTCAAATAATACAGTAGAATGAGAGAGATATGAGAATGTCTAAAAACACCTGAAACTGAGATGAGTATTTTTTTTTCCTTTTGGTTCTCTAGTCCAAAAAGATGAAATATTTAAATTTTTCAAGAGCAAAGAAGTGAACATGCAATTTCTGTCATACCGAGAATATTTAAGAATTCATTCTGTGTACATGTTGTGTACAAACTGCTTTCTATAAAATAGATAACAACAAGTACTACTGTAAAGAATTTTAATTTTTTTAAAAAGAGCTCATTCTGTTTTAAAGTTTCATTTATTAAAAGACTCATCTAACCAGCCAAATTTAGATGACCAGATTTTGGTGACAGAAACGTTTGGTTTGTTTTCTCTTTGGCTCAAAGTTCCAAAAGGGCAGTTGCTGGGAAATCCAGCAGCTCGAAACTGCAGCAGGTGTGTGACATGCTGCTTCACTGGATTTTAACACAAATTTTATGTCTCAGTTTATGTAAGAATATGTTGATCAGCTCTGTCTCGGTAACTGAATGAACAGAGAACTGCTCATCCACATAATCAAATCTGTATACAAATAAGTGAGCTATTTTAACAGTCTCATGCAGGCTGACAAAAACAAAGATGTCTATAATTTAAAGGCCCACCCTCAGGCCTTTAAATGATAGGGGATGATCACCCATCCAACCTGGACAGCTCCTATTCAGAAAAACAACGAAGATAAATCCTTGCCCCGGAATCTACGTATGTTATATTCATAAATATTAAAATATGACTAAATATTTAAGGCTAAGGATTTAGACAAATCAAATCATGGAAGACACTTCAGGGCTTCTGTAAATTTAGCAAGCATGTAAGAAGCAGTTTTGATTTAGCCTTAAAGCTCAAATAGGTCAATGAATTATTATAATTTTTTGGTTCATTTTTCCTACCATTTAATGTCAAATGTTACACTCAGGTTTATTAAAAAATGAGTGCAAACATATGTGAGGGATGATGGAATATGATGCGTGGAAGAAGATATGCTCTATCCAAAGTTAAAGTATTCTCTTCTAAAGGTTTCACCATTTTTATTTCAACAGACAAGATGTCCCATAATATTCGCATATCATTTACATTTTAACTTTATCATTACACTATATTACATCATCCCCTTATCTTCATCCACCAAAACTGGATTTTTTCAATCAACATGGTCTATCTTTCCAGTACCTTCTTCCCTACTTGTCCACATATGTTTATCTACCAATCCATAACCCCAACATTTTGTAGAAATTTTGCCCACTCTTCACGTCTATGCTCAGTCATTTCTGACTCTTTGTGAACCCCAAGGACTACAGCCTTCCAGGCTCCTGTGTCCAAGGAATTCTCAAGGTAAGAATTCTGGAATGGGTTGCCATTTCCTCCTACAGGGGACCTTCCCAACCCAGGGATCAAACCCGCATCTCCTGTGTCTCCTGCATTGACAGGTGGATTCTTTACCACTGAGCCACCTGGAAAGCCCACCACTCCTCAAGGTCCAGTCTAATGATACCCTTTCTTCTTCTTTTCCCTTCGGTCACGACTGCGCTCCTTCTTCTGAACCCTCTTGTCTCATCCTAAGTACGACATCCAACTCATCATTCTATCCCCATTATGCCTAAAATTGTACCTTGCTCATGACAGAGGAATAATTATTTTAAATTAATTCAACTTGATAAATGAGTAATCTATTTTTTAATTAATTTGCTTATTTTAATTGGAGGCTAATTACTTTACAGTATTGTACTGGTTTTGACATGAATCAGCCATGGGTGTATATATGTTCCCCATCCTGAACCCCCTTCCCACCATCCCTCAGGGTCATCCCAGTGCAGCAGCCCTGAGCGCCCTGTCTCAGGCATTGAACCTGGACTGGAGATCTGTTTCACATGTGATAATATACATGTTTCAATCATATTCTCTCAAATCATCCCACTCTCGCCTTCTCCCACAGAGCCCAAAAGACTGTTCTTTACATCTGTGTCTCTTTTGCTACCTTGCATATAGGGTCATCGTTACCATCTTTCTAAATTCCATATATATGCATTAGTATACTGTATTGGTGTTTTTCTTTCTGACTTACTTCACTCTGTATAATAGGCTCCAGTTTCATCCACCTCATTAGAACTGACTCAAATGCATTTTTCTTTAATAGCTGAGTAATATTGCATTGTGTATTGCACTGTGTATTTGTACTACAGCTTTCTTATCCATTCATCTGCTGATGGACACCCAGGCTGCTTCCATGTCCTGGCTATTGTAAATAGTGCTGTGATGAACTTTGGGGTACGAGTGTCTCTTTCATTTCTGGTTTCCTCGGTGTGTATGCTCCGCAGTGGGATTGCTGGATCATAAGGCAGCTCTGTTTCCAGTTTTTAAGGACTCTCCACCTCGTTCTCCATAGTGGCTGTACTAGTTTGCATTCCCACCAGCAGTGTAAGAGGGTTCCCTTTTCTTAAATGCATCTAGCTAAAGCTAAGCTAAGTCACTTCAGTCGTGTCCGACTCTGTGTGACCCCGTAGACGGCAGCCCACCAGGCTCCCCTGTCCCTGGGATTCTCCAGGCAAGAACACTGGAGTGGGTTGCCATTTCCTTTTCCAACGCATGAAAGTGAAAAGTGAAAGGGAAATCACTGAGTCATGTCTGACTCTTCGCGACCCCATGGACTGCAGCCTACCAGGCTCCTCCGTCCGTGGATTTTCTAGGCAAGAGTACTGGAGTGGGGTGCCATCGCCTTCTCTGTAAATGCATCTAAAACCACTTAAATCATTGTGGATTGATATAAAGTGACTGGTATAATATCATTTGGTATATAAAATAAAAACTGTAAGAACAGGCATTAAAGATATTTGGGATTTGTTCTCGACTGTCTGTGAGAGTCTATGCTATTTCCTGCTTTGTCAGTATACCACCCCTGACCATTTCTACACAAGCTAAACACTTGAACTAGAAACTTATTGTTGCTTGTATCTATGTATCAGGACAACTAACACATGCACCCTGCAGTCTAGTATTAGAAGAGCAGAAGTAGAAATAGAAGGAGAGTGGCCAGAAGCACCAGGAGTGAGTCTCCAGAGAAAGTCGGTGAGAGTGAAAGAATCTTTCTTCCCAGGGGCTTCAGCAGAAGCACAGTACTGATGACCGGTGGACATGGTGAGGGGAGTAAGGAGAAGGCCTTACCTATAATGCTTAAGACAAACATACGGGTGCAAATATAGAATGTGAGAAGAGATTAAAAGAGGAGTTTGTTGTTGTTATTGTTGAAGAATCATTCTGGGCTCTTCAAACCCCACTCTCTTCATGATAATGAAGAAATGTAAGTAGAGGATCTATGCTTTTCTTGAACGTATGTTTAGTTACAAAATAGTGCTTCTCAATTTTGTATCCTTGAAAGACGGAAAGACGTGGGGCATGACTTTATTAAGGTTTTAATTACCCAAATAGGACCACGAAGAAACACTTAGAAGCTAAAATGGAAATGCACTCTCCTTCCCTCAACTGACACAGCCTCCCAGAGAATCCAATAAACTCCCAAATACACAGAAAATGGTCAGCTGCTAAGAATGAAACTGTCAGAGAAAACTACCTGCCTCCCAACATGCTTCATTCTACATGTAAGAGCATAGTTTTCTCGGAATGTATGTTTTGCAGCAGCTTCTTTGAAGCACAGGGAGACAATAGGGATTTTTTTTCCCCATGCTCAGTATTCTGAAAGGGATTCTAAATCTAACTCTCAGTCTTCTGTGGCTTCCTCTTGATACCTGAACACTAACATGTAAGTTTCAAAAACATACTTCTCCACAAAAGGATTAGTATTCTGACTCCCACCGCGCAGCCCCTCAAGCAGCGCCTGTTTTCTTTACGATATTTTAGGACTGTACAAGTTCTTCCCCAGAGAACAGTCTAACAAACTTAGCTGCTTGTTTTCGGGAATCACACTGCTTTGGTATAGATTTCCCCTGCATGCATATTCAGTGCTTGCTCGCCCTGGCCATCGGCGTGTGCTCAGCTTCTTCCCAGACCATGGTTCATATCATCACCTTTTCTGTTCCTCAGGCACCTCGGAAGATGGCTGCTCTGTGGACCTTGGCTTTCGAATCAGTATCGAAGAAAAAGGATTCTACACAGAGAACTTCCATTCAGCTGCATGGGTCTTCCGAGGGGATGATGGGAATCCTGAGGACAGTCCCAGATGTCTTAGCAAAAACCCCGACCAGTAGCTGGTAAGGACCTCACAATTACGATAAAGTGCCTATGTCTTAGAGAACCGGTAACCAGGCAGATCTCTAAAGTCGGCTAACTTGCACACTGGGTGGAGCATTTGGAAAGAAGTGTGTGTGTGTGTGTGTGTGTGTGTGTGTGTGTGTGTGTGTGTGTGTGTGCATGTATGCATGTGTACGTGTATACAGAGAACCTTCTCAGTATTGTGAAAGGATCTGAAGCTATTAAAATAACAACTGTCTTAGGAACTCATTCCAAACTAGACTAATAATGCCAAAGTTGGACTAAAGATGACTGTATGAGGAGTCAAGAGTCTTTTTCATTCTACAAGTAAAAAACACTGTTATAAAAATGTACTGCAGAATACAAACAAGCAGCAAATCATTCATTGCTCCAACGCTGGACTATGACCCCTTTATTGTTTCTGCCTCATCTTTTAATATACATAGGTCTAGTCCCGTTTTCAAATGCATACAAAATATGCATCTCATATTTTCATGTATACAGTTTGATATAAAAGGAAAATCCCCAACCAGTAGCTGCTAGAAAGTGAAAGTGAAGTCGCTCAGTCGTGTCCGACTCTTTGCGACCCCATGGACTGTAACTTATCAGGCTCATCCGTCCATGGGATTTTCTAGGCAATAGTACTGGAGTGGACTGCCGTTTCCTTCGCCAGTGGATCTTCCCAACCCAGGGATCGAACCCAGGTCTCTCGCATTGTACACAGACGGCTTTACCGTCTGAGCCACCAGGGAAGTCCAAGTAGCTGCTAAGGACTCTACAATTATTAAATTAAATTCTATTGCCCGACATATTTAATAATATAATTATTTAATAATTATACTTATTTTCATGTGTTTTTAAAATGTCATTAATAGTCCGATAGTTTCATGATGTTTTTTAAGAGATTAAAATTCAGTTTACTAAAACTGTATTTCCTTAATGGTGATTTTTTTAAAAAACTATACCTGAATAACAAATATAAGAATGTGAAATTACTATTTCAATCTAATCTTTGCTGCAAAATTTAAGCTGTAGAGCTTTTATAAACTTCTGTTTTATTGGTATAAATAAATTACTTTTATGAATAGTAAACAATTTAACTCAAGCAAGCAAAGAGTCAGATTAATAATAATGTTTTAAATTAACTTCACAATCGTGCATTTAGCAAACACCATTCCTACTATGGTCCAGGCACTGAGGGATGCTACTAAAGGTACACAGAAGTAACAGGAGTAAGTATGATAGATTTCTATAAAGAGGTACATAAATTTTCAGTACAGGCATCAAAATGTGCTTAGTTTCATCTTAATCCCATTTATGGAGACATGAGTAATTGTTGTTACCTATAAGATCATCATTTGTTTTATCTGTAGAGTAAAATAGAGCCTCTTAATTTTTTTCTTATAACTATGAAAGTCAGCATTGGAGGATTTTAAGGAGGAAAAGTTGTAACTCTAAGTGAATTCCTGTGTACATGCATAAGACAATGCAAGATTTGTATATTGCACATTAAGAATACTTATTTATGCTCATCTTATAATATATGAATTAATTGAGATTAACCATTCATTGAAAAGCATGCAGTATGAAACTTTGATTCTAAAACTTAGAGTGGAATTTTTGAAAATTAAAATGGATGCTGAGGAGCTTCATGTAAGTCAATGAAATGAAAATACTTTCTCATATCATACACAAAAGTAAACCCAGAATGGCTTAAAGACTTGACTAGAAGACATGACACAATAAAACTCCTAGAAGAGAACAAAGGCAAAACATTCTCTGACATAAATTGTGGCAATGTCTTGTCAGTCTCCAAAGGCAAAAGGAAGAAAAGCAAAGACAAATAAATAAGACCTAATCAAACTTATAAGCTTTTGCACAGCAAAGGAAACCATAAATAAAACAAAAGACAACTTATAGACCAGAAGAAAATATTTGCGCACAATGCAACTGTCAAGCAATTAATTTTCAAAATATATAAAAACAGCTCATTCACCTCAATAACCAAAAAAACAAATAACCCAATCAGAAAGTGAGCAGAAGACCTGAACAGACATTTCTCCAAAGACATGAAGATGGCCAACAGGCAGATGAAAAAATGCTCAGCGTCACTAATTATTAGAGATATGCAAATCAAAACTACAGCGAGGTGTTATACCACACCAGTCATAATAGCCGTCATCAAAAAGACTACAAACAATAAATGCTGAAGGGTATGTGGAGAAAAGGGAGCCCTCCCACACTGCTGGGGGAATGTAAAATGACATGACTACTATGAAGAACATTATGGAGTTTCCTTAAAAAACTAAACATGGAGCTACCATACGATCCAAGAACCCCACTCTTTGACATATATCCAGAGTAAATTCTAATCTGAAAAAATATACACTCCCCAATGTACATTGCAGCACAGTTTACAATAGCCAGGACAAGAAAGCAACCTAAACGCCCCTCAACAGATGAATGCATAAAGGAGATGTGACACACACACACACACACACACACACACACACACACAATGAGATATAACTCAGTCACAAAAAGAGAATGAAATAAAGCCATTTTCAGCAACATGGATGGACCTAGAGATTGTCATACTGAGTGAAGTAAGCCAGAGAACGAGAAATATACGATACTGCTTATATATGGAATCTAAAGAATGATGCAAATGAATGTATTTACAAAACAGAAACTGACTCACAAAGGAAACAAATTTATTGCTAACAAAGGAGAAGCCAGGGGAGCTAAATTGGGTGTTTGGGAGTAGCAGACACAAACTACTATATTTAAAATAGATAAACAATAAGATCCTTCTGTACAGCACAGGGAACTCTGATGTATTCAATATGTTGTAATAAACTATCATGGAAAAGAATCTTAAAAAGAACATGCATATATGTGTGTGTGTGTGTGTGTGTGTGTGTGTGTGTGTGTGTGACTGAATCACTTTGCTATATGCCAGAAACTAACACAGCCTTGTAACTCTACTATAATAAAGATGCTGAGAATCGAGGAATAAACTTTTTTTAAAAAGAACCAAAATCTTCTATAGTTAAGTTTTATTTGAGTAATAGAATGGCACAGAGAAAAACACTAGGCTGAAAATGGGATTTTGGGGGTTAGGCTCTCTATTTGTTCATTGATGTCTTCTCCACACCAAGGACAGCGCCTATTTCATTATAGAAAGCCAATATATGTTTGTTGCATGAATGTATAAAAAGTAATTTACTAGCTATGTGACCTTAGAAAACTCACTTATTTACTGTTATTATCTCTCTGCCTATCTTACAGTGTTATAAAATGTGAAATGACACAATATATGTGAAAATTATAGTGGGCTATTTTTATGTCTTGACTATTTCTATCTCATATCCTTATTTTTATTAATTTTATGAAAATTTAAACTAAATATTAAATACATATTCACACATATCTGTTTATATTTATATATACTTTATATAAACTGCAGACAATTGCTATTTCATAATATACTAACGAAATTGACCAATATGTATTGACTGTTTGTGGCAGGCAAGTGAAAAGATACGTTAGATAGAATTCACTCTTCCCTCACAGTATCTTAGCTAACACCTGATGTGAGAAAGTACAATTATCACCATCTCCACAACTGTGTGTGGTCATCAGAGAACAAGCATTTAGTTGGTTCACCATTATTTGCTTTAGCTAAAAAATAAGAAAGAAAATTTGCTTAATTTTGCCAAAAATTCATGCATGTGTGCGTATACACACACACACACACACACGTTATGTGCCCACACACATCCACACAACTAAACAAATTATGTTTAAATGTAGTGAGTTTTAACTATTAATATTTACTGCACTGAACCTCAGTCCAAGAATGTGCTAATTGTTCTTGCTTATTGTTATTAATGCTTGAAGTATTCCACATACCAGATACATGTTTTTAACGATGTGATTTTGAGACAACAGAAGAAACTAGAGATTGGGAGGAAACATGAGTTGGAGGCAAAGAAATAATTTTAAAACTGAAAGATGTCTTTCTTAGCATAATGCATTTTGAAGATATTGCAATGTGAATTTATATCTACCAATATGTATTGTGAGAATAAATTTTAAACTTACAAAATTCAATCTTTCTTTAGAAAGTGCCCTTCTATTATTTGGAGAAATAGATTTTTTTAAGTTTTGCATCACTACAGAAGTATATTGCTGGAGCTACAAGAAAGTTTTAGGTATTTTCAGTATATAAGTGGTGTTGTATTTATGGCACTATGTACTCTTCATTTGAACTTTTACATCTAACAAGATGATTCCAAGGAAATGCTATTTGGGAGGATAAATTACTTGACGATGTGACCACACAGTCTCTGGAAAAGACAATGACATTTATTCGTGGCTTTTCAGCAGCTGTGTGGCACTCACAGATTATCCACCAGACAGCAGCAAGGGGCTCCAGGACTATAAATCTCAAAATGTGAGAAAATTGTCTTCAGAATGGGAGGAGAACATGTTGCAAAACATTCTGAGTGTATCTTCTCCCACAGGAGTGCACTATAGCTGAGCTTACCATTTAAAGATTTTATTGAGTTGTTTATACTTTCATACATTGTTGACATTCAATTTACCTGATTGGAAAAAAAAAAAACCCACCATGCTACAGCTTGGAAAGCAATAGCTATCTTATCATCGCATGTAAGACAAAAAGCAAACATGATTTGGTTTGAATCAACACAGTAAAAATACTCCATTAAACAAACATCAATTGGATAAGCAATTTGTCAAAAGCAGAAGCTAGTATCAAGAGGATAACCTATAGGGAACAAGAAGTTTTGACAAGTACGATTGTTAGAAATGATTTCTACTGAGGTCAGAAGTAGGATTTCTGATTTTCTTTTTTTGCCCTGATTAGCTACCAGCTTGCTGCAGACTGCTAAAATACTCATTTTGGGGTCCTTGAATTTCCCAGTTCTGTCCCTTAAATTATGCTGAGATCCAGTAAGTGGCAGTCCAAATACTCATGTAAAATAACTTCCAAAAGGGAGTCGTATTAACAAATGATAAGAAATCATCCCAGGAGCACAGAACAGAGCACAGAATTCTTCAGGAATCCATATGAAGAGGCTCTATTCTTTCTTTGAATGTTTGCCAATTTGGGTAGCCAAGGTCCAGGATGTCAGCTCCACAAAAAAGTCTCTTCTCTGTCCTCAAGGCTGCAGTCCTCATACTGATACATAAAAAAACAATGGGACACATGCAGATACTCAGAAAATGTCTGTGAATGAATTATCACTGACATTAGGCTACAATGGGTTATTAAAGACAAAGATGCTTATTTCCTTATTTTTATTAGAGATTGGTCAGCTAAGAACATTTGGAAAAATTGCCTAATCCTTTACTATTTTTTTCATCTTTTTATAAGAAACTTAATTTTTAAAAAGATTTACCTCAGTAATACCTGGGAGGAAATGTAATAAAACAGTGGCAAATCTGTTTACAAGCTCTGCGAAATATGAGGTAGATTTATAACAACAATGTCTCTCCAAGATCAGGGAGTCACCCACCCAGACATCTGTCAGCAATGGCAAAGAAAGAGATTTCTCATCAAAGGGGAAGCTGAACAAAGGTCCTTAGCCATTCAAAATACGATTGTTAAGAACTCTGAATGCTTGATTGCTTCTAACTTTATCCATATATTGCCTACAGCAGACATTTTTTCTCAGTGTGAACCTTTTATATGAACCTAGAGTATGCAACTCTCCATAGAAGAAATGTCCCTGATCTCCAATATGAAGGAAGATACAAATATTTCTGAGGAATGAAAAATGATACACAAAAATACAAAAGAACGGCTGAAAAGAAGCTACAAAATATATTACCCATAAATTTTAATGTATTCCTATTTTTAATGGAAAGAAATTCTATTAAATTATATCTTAAGATGTGAATTTGCCCTGCCTTTATTAATAGATGAGCATCCTTATTTTATTATTAATTGCATTTTTCCTAGAGACCTAATAATACCTTGTTTTCCAGAGGCATATTACTGTTAGGGCACTTCTGGAGCTCAGGAAGTTTGTCACTGTACTGTATTATGATTTTTTCTTTATCATTTTAAGATATTCATTAACATACAGGAAAAAAACCTCAACTAATAACATATTTCAATCGAATCGCTGGGGAAAGAGTAATTCTCCCAGTATTGCATGGGAGTTGGTCTTCTGCTGCTGCTGCTGCTGCTGCTGCTGCTGAGTCGCCTCAGTTGTGTCTGACTCTGTGCGACCCCATAGACAGCAGCCCACCAGGCTCCCCCGTCCCTGGGATTCTCCAGGCAAGAACACTGGAGTGGGGTGCCATGTCCTTCTCCAGTGCATGAAAGTGAAAAGTGAAAGTGAAAGTGAAGTCGTGTCCGACCCTCAGCGACCCCATGGGCTGCAGCCCACCAGGCTCCCCCGTCCCTGGGATTCTCCAGGCAAGAACACTGGAGTGGGGTGCCATTTCCTTCTCCAGGAGTTGGTCTTAAATACAACCAAATAATATTTTGAAGTCTTTCATTGTGATTCTTCCTTGGATAACTTTGTCAGCATTTAAAAATGGATTCTTCTGAGATCACATAAGCCTGTCAGATTTTTTATTTCAGTTTTGTACTCTAGCATGATTCAGGCATGTATTCTTTTCTAAATAAAATGCAAGGTGTAAATATACTATAAAGACAACACCCCCACCGCGGCAACATCTCCTTTTTGGAAACTGCCCTTCCACAAAAGGAAGTCTTCTGTTTTCTGCCTTGGAATCCTGTTCTTTCCTTGTCTCTGAAGAGCAATAGCCCAAAGAGTTCTTAACTGATAGATTTTATCTTTTAGGAATTCAGCCTGGGAAAATGCCCTGGATAGTCTTGAGGTAGAAATTTAAAATGTCTTGAGGCAGAGGAAGATCAAGAGGGTCCAGAAGTGAGTTATAGTTATGAACTGATCAGCAAGCAGAAGTCTTGAGGAAAAAACACATTCACCCACACCCACACACCCCCCCCACCCCCGCCCCGACACACACCTATATTTACACCTACAGAGAAGACGGTATAAAGATAGCAGGAGGGAACAGGAGAAGACGCATGGAAAAGCAGACTGGTAAATAGCTGGACCACATTAATTTAAGATGATTAGACTAATGTAAATTTTTTTTTTAATTTTTTACTGTCAAGCTTCTGGAACTCTTCACTTTCAATGCAGCATAACCTTACCAATTCTGCAAGGCCCAGCTGCTTCCCTTGTTTCTGAGAAGCTCAGGTGCTCAGGATTTCCTGGGGTCCTGTAAGACCTGACTATTATGGATGAAGACTCGGTTTTCTTATTTCCACGAGTATTAAAAGCTTGTCGGAACCGTCCCATTGTTCCCAGGTCCGCGTGCCTGAAACCCGCACCGGTCAGCTGCCCTGCCCCTTCCTCACCGCGTGACTCAGCTGCCGCGTTTAGCGTCTATGCGCCTGTTTTTTCCTCTCCAAAAAAAAAAACCACATTAATCTTAGGTCAATGTGAAGGTTAAATTAGATACTAGTTAACTGTAAACCACTTTGACTTTTATTAAGCCTCATATATACTAAACCAGCAATAAATACCAGCTATATTTTCATTGCATTTGTAGTATCTAAAGATTAACTCAAAAATGTCCTTTCCGCTTCCTCTTTAGTTCGTGAGCGCACCGTGAAGCTCGTCAAGGGGACCGGCGATTACCCCTGGGGGTTCCGCATTCAGTACTCCAAACCAATCGTGGTAACCGAAGTGGACGCTAGTAAGTGGTTTCCCTACAGCAGCTGTAATTCAGACCAGGACAACTATCTCAGGCCTCGTGCAATACTAAAAAGCCTCCAATACTGAAGTCTTGTAGAACACGCATATACAATAGAAGTAGTTTCTAAATCTCAAGTCTATCAAAACTCGTAAGGATTGGCAAGTGCTGACATCATGATCAATTGTTTTTTAGAATACTATGCTTCCCTGCTGAAATGGACACCTCTGGTAAATATTGGGCCTCCCCATCAAAGAAGTACCCTGCCTGTACCTACCAAACCAGGGCTCAAGCTCTGCAGACAAAAAGGGTCTTGAGTAGGTAGCTGCCAATGTATTACTATTTAATGGTTTCTAGGAGAAGTTCCATTCCCCATAGATTATTCCTTTATGGCTTCTCAGATTATTTCCTAACAAACAAATTAGGAATTAGTAGATACCTAAGGAAAGATAGATCTTTCTCTCCTTAATCTAAAACAGAATAATTTAAGATATAAAGATAAGACAAATATACCCATACCCAGCATGCTGCATTGTTGCTGTTGTTCAGTGGCGCAGTCGTGTCCGACTCTCTGCGACCCCATGGACCGCAGCACACCAGGCCTCCCTGTCCATCACCAACTCCCAGAGTTTACTCAAACTCAAGTCCATCGAGTTGGTGATGCCATCCAACCATCTCATCCTCTGTCGTCCCTTTCTCTTCCCATCTTCAATCTTCCCCAGCATCAGGGTCTTTTCTAATGAGTCAGTTCTTCATATCAGGTGGCCAAAGTATGGGAGTTTCAGCTTCAGCATCAGTCCTTCCAATGAATATTCAGGACTGATCTCCTTTAGGTTGGACTGGTTGGATATCCTTGCAGTCCAAGGGACTCTCGAGAGTCCTTTCTCCAACACGTTCAAAAGCATCAGTTCTTTGGCGCTCAGCCTTCTTTATGATCCAGCTGTCACATCCATACATGACTACTGGAAAAACCATAGCTTTGACTGGACAGACCTTTGTTGGCAAAGTGCTGCATTAAGGGAGGCCTAATGAAGTTGTCACAGAAGGGGGCCCAGGGCTACTAGGGTTTTCTGAATTACATTATAGTCCTCACCTGGACTGGGAGTTTTCCAAGATCAGAAACTGTATCATATCCATTATTTTAATCCGCAATACTTGGTGCAGTGTCCCAAGGTAACAGAGCAGATGCTTCCAAAATGCCTGTGGAGGGAGCACAAGCTCCCTAAGTGTGTGCCTGCTGGGGCAGGGTGGACAGTCAGGGAGGGACACATACCATCCACGAGGACTGCAGCCTTTCCTGCTCTGCCCTGCACCCCAATCCTGTCTCTGCTTTCATTAAAATCCCACCTCTATACTTGATTCAAATGCACTTGAATTTTTACCTTTTCCTCCTTCTCTAAAAATTTATCTTTTTCCCTCTCATGACTTACAAAAGTTTTGTGAACTATAGGAACAGACGTAGAATTCTTTATGGTAATAAAGGAAATTCCTTTTCTCAGTTCCTGTAGTCTGAGAGGTAGACACCAGTGCAGAAGTCGATGTGCAAAGATTGGAGGAAAGCACTGTGACAGACAAGTACAAGCAGGGCCTCTAGACCCCAGTGCGGCTCTGGCGCCTGCGAAAGGACAGGGAGAAGGAAGCAGAACTGTGTAGGAAGAAGTCAGACTGCACTGTCGTTCTGAGAAATTCTGAGATGACCCAGAAAAACCATCCACTAGATCAGTCTCTCTTTGGCCAGAAACAGGCTGACTCCAGCACCCACTCCAGATTCAGTTATAGGCTGGAAGCAGTGACCTACTGGGGAGAATGGAGCCTTAGTAGAAGGCAGGACGCCCAGAAAGTGTGAGTTGAAGCCTGCCTTGCCTGCCCGCTAAGTCGCTTCAGTCGTGTCCACCTCTTTGCAACGTCATGGACTGTAGCCCGCCAGGCTCCTCTGTCCATGGGGGATTCTCCAGGCAAGAACACTGGAGTGGTTTGCCATGCCCTCCTCCGGGGGATCTTTCCCACCCAGGGATCGAACCCAGGTCTCTTATGTCTCCTGCATTGGCAGGTGGGTTCTGCCACCTGGGGAGCCCCAGCTTTCACTCGGTCACAGTCCTCACAGCAGTTTCTCCTGAAGCTGAGTCTAGGTAGTATGGATCTAAGACCTCTATGCAGAGTCTGAAGTATAAAGCTTTCAGGAAGGAAAAACATGGCAGATTGAAAGAAATAATTCTCATAAAGGTGTGCTGAATATTATTTTGAAAATAACAAAATACAGAAAGAAATTAAAGAACACCTAAATTAACAGCAGGAAAAATGGGAGCAGTTTGTAAATTTTAAAGATGTCCGTTCTTCCTTAAATTCATCCGTAGATACAATCCCAATTAAAATTCTAGAAAAGTAGCTCTCTTTGCTTTTGCTTTTGTTTTTCTTCATAAAAATGTTTCAATTAGATCCTAAAATATTTATAGAAAAGCAAAAGGTCATGTTATTAACTTTGATGTGAATAAATTTCAATTAAAGTTTAATCAGCTAATCAAATATGGGTTACTATCAAGCAGGTCATTCTCAGAACGATTGGATAAGGCAGGAAGTTTACCAGATGTTGGTGGGAGTTGGGGGTGTGCAGATGGACCACAGGTAAGTGACGAGAGAGTAGAAGGGGAATATGACTATGCCAACAGAACTCAGATGACAAAACATAAACACTGCAAATTTTCTCCAAAGACACCCTTACTCTGCCTCTTAGCGCTCTTCAAATTAGCAAGAACAAGAAACAATTGTGGCTGTAATTATCTCTATATTGACAGAGACAGTTCACTATTTTTCTTTTAATTTTAATTGGAGGCTAATTACTTTACCATAATGTGGTGGTTTTTGCCATATATTGACATGAATCAGCCATGGATGTACATGTGTTCCGCATCCTGAACCCCCTCCCCCTTCCTCCTCCCTTCTCATCCCATCCCTCAGGGTCATCCCAGTGCACCAGCCCTGAGCACCCTGTCTCATGCACCAAACCTGGATTGCTGATCTGTTTCACATATGATAATATACATGTTTCAATTCCTTTCTCCCAAATCATCCCACCCTCGCCCCCTCCCACAGAATCCAAAAGACTGTTCTTTACATCTGTGTCTCTTTTGCTGTCTTGTCTACAGGGTTATCATCACCATCTTTCTAAATTCCATATATATGCATTAGTATACTGTATTGGTGTTTTTCTTTCTGACTTACTTTGCTCTGTATAATAAGGTCCAGCTTCATCCACCTCATTAGAACTGATTCAAATGCATTCTTTTTAATAGCTAAGTAATATTCCATTGTGTATATGTAACACAGCTTTCTTATCCATTCATCTGCCAATGGACATCTAGGTTGCTTCCATGCCCTGGCTATTATAAACAGTGCTGCGATGAATATTGGTACATGTGTCTCTTTCAATTCTGGTTTCCTCGGTGTGTATCCCAGCAGTGGGATTGCTGGGTCATAAGGCAGTTCTATTTCCAGTTTTTTGGGAATCTCCACACTGTTCTCCATAGTGGCTGTACTAGTTTGCATTCCCACCAACAATGTAAGAGGGTTCCCTTTTCTCCACATCCTCTCCAGCATTTATTGCTTGTAGACTTTTGGATCGCAGCCATTATGACTGGTGTGAGATGGTACCTCATTGTGGTCTTGATTTGCATTTCTCTGATAATGAGTGATGTTGAGCATCTTTTCATGTGTTTGTTAGCCATCTGTATGTATTCTTTGGAGAAATGTCTGTTCAGTTCTTTGGCCCATTTTTTGATTGGGTTGTTTATTTTTCTGGAATTGAGCTGCAGGAGTTGCTTGCATATTTTTGAGATTAATTCTTTGTCAGTTGCTTCATTTGCTATTGTTTTCTCCCATTCTGAAGACAGTTCGCTTTTTATCATCAAGGGGCTTCAGTATTTTAAAGGACATCTGGCTTTAAGAAAATGCATGTCCGTTTATGGGGAAGGTATTCACGGATGTTGGTCCCTTCCAGCTTCACTTATTTCCTTCTCCCTTCCTCCTCGCCTTGCTTTCTCTCTCTTCTGTTCTCTTTCACTTCTCCCTGCTCACCTCTTTCTAGCTCTGACTTTGCAAGACTAGTGTTAAACAAAGAAATAATTCATAAGGAAGATAAAAATGACTCCCCTTTAAAGCTCAAATAGGTCTGACTTGATAAGTTTAGCAAATTTTTGCAAACTATCAAAAACCTCGACACACTTTTCATGCCTGCCTTTCTAGATAAAATAAGTAAATGCCATCTAACAAAAGGTTATGATTTCTCTAATGTCTGATACCTTTATAACTGTCCAGGTGAGACAGTTAACCATATCTAATCCATTCAGATGTGAAACAAATCAAAATATCTGCACTATAAGTGATGTGATATTCAGGAGGACCCGAGGTTTTGAAAGAGGAAAACTGAAGCACCTCTACTGTAGCAAAAATGCTCCAATAATACAGTTAACCTAGGCTTGTATTCAGCATCAGAAAGTGCTTCCCTGGCAGGGACTCACGTATGCTGAGTCTCCTTCTCTCTTTTTTTAAATGCATTCCTCAGTGCTGAATAGCAACCTCTGAAATCCATTGTCTAGTCAAATCTACTAAATGAAGGGTTGAGGGACTTTAAAATTACACATATTTCCAGCATTTCAGAGAATCTCATTCACACCACAAAACATTGTTCTGCATGCAATAGAGACTTAATTACACACTGACAATAAAAAGATACAGCATGAAGACCTGTAGGTGGGACAGAATGCTTATCCCCAAGTACACAGAAAGGGAGCTTGCTTGTAGCTTACATAACTAATTACCCACACCCAGCTGGCACTTGCATGAACATTTTCTATGAAGGCCCAAATGTTTGTGAGATCTGTTGTCATAAACAAAAGAAACAGATGTTCCAACTCTGATACCAAGCAAAGTTGCAAAGGAAATGATACATTTAGGGATAGGCAGACCACAGACGAAATTATGGACAGGCCCATCTTTCTGGAAGCTCTAGAGTTTCAAATGCTACTGTTATAGTGAAAAATTTTTTTAATGAAAAGGACAAGCTCCCTTCTTAATTATAAGTTTTCAGATTCTACATTATATGTAAATATGCATAAAAGGATGAAGTAGCTCAGCATTTAACTCTTTATAATCAATACAGAACTATGTGGTCAAGTATCCTATGGGAGAAACCAACTTAGAAAAGTGTGGGCTTGTTTTCTTAACACTTTGATCCTTCCTGTCTAATGTAGGATGTATTCTTCCATTCTGCTCCCAAGAGCAGCCTCAAGTAGGGCAACTGTCTGTGTGGTATATTAGAGTCACCTTGAAACACCTCCCTCCTCCAAGAGATCATCATGCCTCAAACTGTCACCATAATTAGCAGATAAAGGGAAAAGTTGTAAGTTGCATTCAAATTAGCGGAACACACTCAATACCCTCTATAATTAAAGCTAAAAGCTATCACATAAGCTATCAGGAAGAGTAACACTACAGAAGTAATTCCTCTACAAACAAGAATAATTTTCACTCATAATGCAAAGATAAATAGTACAGTTTTGAAATGAGCAAAGGATTTGAGTAGATCTTTCTCCAAAGAAGATAAACAAATAGCCAAATAAGCACATAAAATAATACTCCACATCAGTAGTCATCAAGGAAAACAAATGAAAACCACAACAAAATACCATCCCATACCCACTAGGATGGCTATACGTAAAAATATCAAATATTGGCAAAAAAGTGGACAAGCTGAGAACACTTATACAATGGTGATAAGAATGTGAAATGGTATAGCCACCTTGAAAAACAGTCTGATCATTCCTCCTCCGTTAGATAAACATAGAGTTACTACCTCATCCAGGAATTTCACTCCTAGGTGTATACGTTGGGTGATGAAAACACATGCTCAAAAAAAAAAAAATTGTACTCAAATTTTCATAGCAGTGTTATTCATCATAAAAATGGGAAACAATGCAAATTATCATCCATTGATGAATGGATAAAAGGTGCTATATTCTTATGATAAAATATTTATTCAGCAATTGAAAAGAATGTAGTGCTTGCTACCACGTGGAGGGGTCTGGAAAATAGCGTGCTGAGTGAATGACACCAAACACAAAAGACCACATATTATATTATTTCACTTATATAAAATGTTCACAACAGGCAAGTCCACAGAGACAGAAAATGGGTTAGTCATTGCCTGGAGCTGAGAGGCTGGGGGAGATGGAGAATGACTGCTCTTGGTTACTTGGCTTTTTCTGGGGCAACAAAAATATTCTAAAATTATATTGTGATGATAGTTTCACAACTCTGTGAATAGACTAAAAGCGTTTAATTATGCACTTTAAATGGGTAAAATGATATGGTATGTGAATTTTGATTCAATCAAAGTGTTGAAAGAACAAGGTATGTCCATATTGGTGGATTCCTTAGGTCCAATATTGTTGTTTTTAAAGCTAAGTTTACTTGGAAGAGAAGATCTGTTACCATACCAAACACTCATGCTTTTGATGATATAGTAGTTTATCACTTCATCTAATCAATCATTCAGCATATGATTCAGTGCAAATAGCGCAAACATTTGTCTTTCACTTCTATCACACTTCTTAAAACTCTTTAGCTATAATTTGCCTTTCCTAATCCAGAATCTGCCTGCAGTGCAGAAGACGGGGGGTTCAGTCCTTGGGTTGGGAAGATCCCCTGGAGAAGGAAATGGCAACCCACTGCAGTATTCTTGCCTGAAGAATCCCATGGACACAGGAGCCTGGTGGGCTGCCGTCCATGGGGTGGCAAACAGTGGGGCCCAACTGACCGACTAACACTTGTGACCTCACTAATCCAGCTTTAGTGGCGTTTCTTCCATCCTTGTTCGCCTTGACCTTGTGAATGGACAAGGATTCAGAACCATACTTTATTATGGCTACTTCTGTGGTGTCACTATAGCACTGTTGACCATTTTCTCCATCTTGAAATTTTTCCTTTGCCTTCACCGAGCTTTTCTAACAAATTTTTATTGGAGTATAGCTGCTTTACAGTGTTGTGTCAGTTTTGCTGTACAGCAAAGTGAACCAGCTGTACAATACATACATCCCCTCTTTTGTTCATTTCCTCCCCGTGTAGGTTCCCTGTGCCCCGCTCCGTGGCATCCATACGCTTGTCCTCTGCACCTTCACGGATCTTATACTCTTGCCTCCCTCACTCCCCAGGACCTCTCTGCCCTTTCTTTATGTTCCTCTTTAGCTGCCCATTTCCCTCTCTCCTTACAGGGAATTATGATTATTTTTCAAGATCTTATTCTCAAGATCTCTTATTCAAGATCTTACTTCTCTCCTTACATTTGTCCCTTTCATTCTAAATTCTGAATCCATTTCTCAGGCCAACTTCATATCCTAGATTTCAAAGATGTCTTTATACCTGGCCCTGTGAACATTTTCAATGTTTTCTCTTCCTTGGTTATCTCAGTATATTCAGTCAATGCTTTTAATGCCCCAACTACGTGCAAGAGAATACTAGCCATGAGAAATGCCTAAACCAATAAATAAGAAATTTTACTTGCTCATGAGATGCTTATGGTCTAAGAGGGGTAGGAAGGCATTGGGCCCTGCTCATGCAAATGAGTGCCTTGAGGTAATTTAGGTCCTATGGCGACATTTTATACCTTCTATTCATTTCTAGTTCCTGTTTCCAGTTTCTGTATTGATTCTTATAATAATATCTTTGCTGAAAAGCTTAACTTAATCCCTCCTTATTCTAAGTTAATCTTCTGAAAACCATCGTGTATCTATTTTTCTGCTCACAAACTTCTAGTGGCTGTCTTGTTTAAGGACCACCAAGGACAAATTTGTCATCTTCACATTCAAGAAACTTTATATACTGGCTGTCTTTTCATCCTTATCTTCCAGGCTCACTGTATCCACCCACAACATCTGCTCCAGTGGATCTGAATCACCACCTTTTGGCACGTCTTTAAGACATTCTGCTTGTGTACCTTTGCTCAGAAGATTTTCTTTCTTGGCTGGCTTGCTGATTGAAATTATGCTAGCTTTGGTAACAGAATATACATTAAGGGTTTAAGACAATAAAAGATCATTAGCCACTCAGGCTGATAGTCTCATGTGGATGTTCCTGGTTGGAAGATGGCTTTTGTCCCACATAATGTTCTGAGATCCAGGTGTATTTTTTCTTTATTGTCTCACACCATAGGACCTTGAAGTCAGGAAGATGGGTGGAGAATATAGAGCGTTGGTTCTTGGGATGTTTTTATGAGCCACACCTAAAAGTAGTATACATCACTTTTATCCAACTCCAATGTCTGAAACTCAATTATATTGCCTCCAAAACTGCAAAAAGTCAGAGAAAAGCTTTCCGTATATGAGCCCAGATGGAAAAGGAATTGGGTCTGTGAACACCAACCAGTCTTTGTCACCCTGCCTTTCCCATTACTCCCCACTATGGAGAATCTATTCATCAAGGTCAGACCAAATTCCACCTCTCTGGAAAGCATTTCTTAACCACTCCAAATGGGAGTGAGAATTCTCTTTTCTGAAGTTTTACAATGCCTATTATCTTCATGCTTTTTGTACTTACCATCCAAGTATTATAATATTTCTTTTTGATTATGCATGTCTTTTCTTCTCCAATGGAATTTTAAGCTCCTTGAAGGTATAATTTTTAGGTTTTTCATTCATCCAATATGTATTTATTGGATAAGTACTGTATAAAGATAAAATATTTAGTAGCATATGAAGTACAAAAATTGATAAGAAACTGTTTCTGGATATATATCATTATTCTGGAATTTGACTCAGAAGGTATTGCCTTAATCAAGTCCTTTAAGACAGTGGAAGAAATCTTTTCAAATGGTCAACCGTATGGTTGATGTCAACCATGAGATGTCAGTTCATCACAAGGATGATATTATGTAAATAAATAGATATATGAAATATTACTCTTCACTTAACCTTCCTACATTGATTGACCATTGCCTATTCATGCAGAAAAGATCTTCCCTACTATAATAAACAAACTTAGACAAACTACAGTCATTATTAAAAATAAGGTACACTCACTAACTGAGTCATGCGTCAAGATTAAAAGTATTTGAGGAGGTTTATGCCATCCTATATATGACAGCCTAACATTGTTGTATAATTATTCTGCAAGTCCATAAACACGCACCCAGCACTAAGATCTAAGGAAGAGAAAACAGGTTTAAACTGAAATGAAAAAGAAAAACAGATTTAAACAGCTGCAGAAAGAATCTTTGTCATATACACAGGAGATCTTATTTAAAATGAATTAACTCTGAAATGATTTATTACACCCTTTTTGACTCCTAGAGAATATTAGGTATGTTACAGTAAATGTGGATGCCTAAAAACTAAGGGGTAAACTAAATAGCCTCTGGAGAAATCCTCTCTACCTTCCAAAACTTAAATCTTCATGTTTGAGGCTCTTTTTGGCTTCCTTTCTGAGATGGCTCGGAAAGGAGCCTACACCATGAAAAGGAAAAGCAGCTCTTTATCTGTTTTTTCTCTGCCTACTTCAAGATCTGTTTTTGCCACCACTTCATAAGTATTTCAATTACTTGTTCCTCAACAATCCTGCAGAGAAGCTCTGCCCCTATCCCCCCTTTTTACAGATGAAGGTATTGAGGTTAAGTGATTTTCTCAGGGTTACAAAGAGACCTAGCAGCAATGAAGGAGTGAGAGCAAGCAGCTCAACCTGCCGGTGGATGAATAGATTGAGTTTCTGAGCAGCCTGGCTATTATATTGCAAAGAGGCCACGCAGACGCCCGGGTGGACGAGTAAAGATACCACACACTAGAAATGAAAGGAGGCTGCGAGGAGAGGCTTTTCCTTCTTATTAGTGACACCGGCGATTGTCTAGAGTTGGAAAGAAAGGCCCATTAGAGAAAGAGCCTTTTAAAAGAGGACAGGCACTGGGGGCGCTCAGTTTGGGACCCCTCCTCACTGAGACCCTCGTTGTCCCTACTTGCAGACAGTGCCGCCGAGGAAGCCGGGCTCCAGGTCGGGGACGTGGTGCTGGCCGTCAACGGCACGGAGGTCACCAGTGCGGAGCACGCGGAAGCCGTGCACCTCGCAAGGAGAGGTGGGTGGTCTGCAGGGTCCAGGGTGACTGGGACGAGGCAGCGATCTGAAACACAGCAGGGAACACCAGCAGGAGGAGGAGGAAACCCGCAGGACGGGCACAACTTCCCTTCTCTCCTGAGACTACCGTTACCGCCTTGTCATCAACGTGATCTCTCAGAGATCACTTACGTGTCTTGAGTCACGTGTCTGTCCCATGTTCCTTCTGTATTGATGGCCAGCCACAAAAAGTGAAATCAGCAAATGGGAGCGAGAAAAATGTGCTGTTTATCACCGATACATCTCCTTAAACTCCTTGCCTTGAAAAATACCACTACAGAGTTCATTTACTGGGCCTCTTTTTTCCCTTCTCTCCTTCCTTTCTTTTTCTGTCCTTCTTTTCTTTAATTCCATCAGTTTTTAGAGTTAAACGCCTTGGGGTTTTCATGTTATAAAAGAGAGAGAAGGAAATAAATTACAGACCTAAAGTTCGTACAGGTTCTACCTGAGGCCTGCCTTTAAGGCAATTTGATACAGAGGGACCCACCAAGAGAGCGATAGTGACACACACCCTCCACCCCTGCATCCACTCACCTTAAACTTTGGAGAAAGGTTAATACCATCTTCGTCTCTGCAAAGCAAGTTACTTTCTTTAGCACCGTTTTACAAACCCTCATCTCCCCAAAGACCTAAAAATATACAGGTGATAATTGCTGTGTTCCATCGTGAGATTATTTGGTGAGGTGTCCTATTCCCGGCCCCCCAAGGCGGCATGTGTACCTGTGTGGCCTCGAAGTATATTATCAGGCCATGAGGTATTGAAATGTGTGCATTTGGAACAGGACACACGTGCTGGAAGTATAACTTATTGCTGAGCAATAACTATCTCTTGACATTTCTCATGATGCCATCACGCTTGGGGTAAGCAACAGAAAGAGACTTCACTAGTGCAGACCAGCACCAGAAAACCGCTAACAAATGCTGCATCCTGACAAGCATGCTGAAGCTTTGGGGATAGAATTTAGCTTAGTGTTTGGCTGTCTGTCGAGTCCTTGCTGCACCAGGAATACAAGGACACCGCCGGCACGTGCAGCAACTCCTTACAAGCCCTGCGCATCTCTGTCCTCGTGCGGCACGCGTTAGGGACTGGGGCCCCTGGCAGCGGTTGTACCGATGATCTGACGGGCTCTCATGCAGTAAGGGAGGTGCACTAACCCTCGTCGCTGGATTTATTTGTTCCCACGGTTCTTTCTCACAAATTAATTTTCCCATTTTTCAGTTAAATAAAACTGAACCATAGTAGTATTTCCGCTGTTAGTACTTCTTCTATTTTTCCCCAAGAGGCTTAATGTTCTTTATACCTCTGAAGCATTCAGCCTCAATTAACGGAAGACAGAAAACATCTCTAAAATTTGAATGGGGTTTTGGGGGCTCTCTAAAAGGTGATGGACTAACATAGGTACTGGGGAAAGAGCATTGTGCCGAGCTGGGCAGTTAGCGGTAGGCTGGTTTTACCCCCTCGGATGAGCGGAGTTCCACCACTCCTTGCTTGCCAGCGTGGGCTTCTATCTGAAGACCCCGACCCCAGGGAACTTCGGTGTGTCTTTGCCAGTCCTTCTCAGATCCAACAGTGGAGATGCCTCGGAAGCAGAAAGGTGAATTCGAGATCTGAGATGCTAAAGTGAGAACAGTGTAAGAGTGTTTTATGGAAAGGGGGTCATTTGGGACCTGTGTGTCTGGAGGGGTAGGAATCACAGCCAATAGCAAAGAGACCTGAAGACACATAGGGCATCACTGAGGGGCCGCCTTATAGTGTCTTTCTCCCCATGTGGTCCTCAGGGGCCACTTCCCCACCCGCTCCACTGAAAGCCTGATGGATGGAGCACCCGTTGTGGACAGTCAGTGTGGAGCACCAGAGTAGCCCTTGAGACCTAGTTGATTAGGAAGCTGATCATTCCATCCTCAGGCATAATCTTCTGCACATCTCTAAGGCTACCAGCTTTTATCTGAGAAATAAAAATGTCAAAGATGCAAATAAAATGAAGAGATAAAAAGGAAAAACAAAGCTTTAAAAATAATAAAAGACTACTTTGAACACTGGATAATAATAAATTTAAAAACTAGATAAACAACATTTTTCAAAAGCATCTAAAGAGCCAACATTAGTGCAAGGATAGACAGAAAATCTGGGTAGACTATTATAAAATATTTATAGAATAAGGAGACCACCTCTCCTTTCCCCTATTACCATCCCCATTCCGTGCCCCACTCATAAGCCCAGGATACCACTTTTATAACTATCCAACTTTCAAAGAACAAATAATCCCTATTCTATAGAGTTTTTTCCAGAAAATAGGTAAGAGTGAATGCATGTCAGCTCATTTTATGAATCTACTACATCTTTGATTCCAGAATGAGAATAGTATAGTATGAAAAACAAAATCATATGTTAATTTTATTTATGAGTGTATAGATACACAAAGGCTATGGTTTTTCCTGTGGTCATGTATGGATGTGAGAGTTGGACTGTGAAGAAAACTGAGAGCCAAAGAATTGATGCTTTTGAACTGTGGTGTTGGAGAAGACTCTTGAGAGTCCCTTGGACTGCAAGGAGATCCAACCAGTCCATTCTGAAGGAGATCAGCCCTGGGATTTCTTTGGAAGGAATGATGCTAACGCTGAAACTCCAGTACTTTGGCCACCTCATGCGAAGATTTGACTCATTGGAAAAAGACTGATGCTGGGAGGGATTGGGGGCAGGAGAAGAAGGGGACGACCGAGGATGAGATGGCTGGATGGCATCATGAACTCGATGGACGCAAGTCTGAGTGGGAGTCAGTAATGGACAGGGAGGCCTGGCGTGCTGTGATTCATGGCGTCGCAAAGAGTCGACATGACTGAGCAACTGAACTGAACTGAGATACACAAATCCAAAGGGGGAAAAAAAATAGTAAATACCTGAATCAAACTATTTGTTAAAATTATACATAATACATCATAATCAGGTAGGATATGTATGTGTCTTAGTCACTCAATCCTGTGTGACTCTTTGTGATCCCATGGACTATAGCCTGTCATGCTCCTCCAGCCATGGAATTCTCCAGGCAGAACACTCCAGGTAGTAATGGTAAAGGAAGGGAAAATACAGCATTGCCGAGAGGCAGCGGGTCTGTGAGAAGGATACACATGACCATGAAACTAAAAAAAGAAGGACAAAGGGGAAGAAATAACAGGAATAATTTAATTTTTATATAGTACTTTATAAATTCTATTTTCTTAGCAAGCCCTATAAATTGGTCAAAGTGTTTTTGGAGTATATGGAATCTGAAACAAGCTTTTGGATGTTCTCTGGGAGAGGAAGTCACCAACTTGTCTAAAGAAAGTAAGAATTGTGAAACAAATGAGTGAGCTTTCTGTTGCATTCGTATGAAACAGAGGTCTTGAAATATATATTTACCAGGTGCCTAGTAAAAGCGTGTTTAGAAACTTCATGTTTACGCTTGACTCTTGTATCTGTTTGTATAAGCTTCTTAAAAGTCTATCTGATATCTTCTTGATTGCTATATATCTCTGCACAGTTTCACTCCCAAATATGTGAAACTTTGGTAAAACCCTATCATACTGCTGATTGCTACATTGCTGATTAGATATAGAATCATCAAGTAACTTTTCTCAGAACCTTAAATCTTAAATCTAACTGTATGTCAGACTCACCTGAGACCTTCTTAAATACAGAATTCATGGTGGTGGCCCGCATGTTTGTAATTTTAATCAGGTCTCCCCAGCATTTCTTTCACAGCCAGCCCAGCATCTTGGAAGGATGGCGTTAGCTTCTGGTGCGGGTGTTATCATATCTTCCTAGCCCAGCATTAGAAAGAGGATCCACTGTATGTTACAGGGTCACGTTTTCAATAGTTCTGTTGAAATAATAATTCCATTCAATAAGAATAGGCTAACATGTTAGTATATGTTGTATATGATAGAATAGGGAATAATAAAAGTAATAAAATAGTAATTCTATTCAGAAATACTAATCACACACCCCTAGAAAAATTACCGCAGTTTGATAGATGGGAATACCAAAGCCAGAAATTTAAGAAAGCATTCAGTATCACACTGGGAACAACAATAGCTCCATGCGAATTTTTCTTACATTAGGTCCCTCTTACTTTCTGGCTTGAGCTTTTATAGGGCTTGATTCCTTAGTCAAATGGAGGATTTAATCCGCAAAATGCTGATTATAAAGTGACAAGTGCTGAAAAGAAAGAGAGGAAGGGGAAAACACCGATGCTTAGTCAAGCTGGAAGTCCTTGGGATGCAGGAGGGCTCCTCTGTGTCCTGACAGCAGGCTGGACTCAAAGCGGGCACGGAAGAGCCTGGAGGAGCCTGGAGCTGGCACCTGGGGGGGTGAAGGCAGTGCCAGCCCCCTGCGCCCGCCCTGGGGACCTGGCTTGCCTTGCACGTCGCTGCTCCACGCCTGCGCGGGTGGCGGGGGCTTGTCTGACAGCAGAGGTGTGACTCCGACGCCTTTTAAGATTGGTGGCATAAGGAGAGGACAGTGATCCGAGGAGGAAGAGTGAATTAGAAAAGAAACTCTTTTTCTCTCACTCCCGTAGCTGCAAATAACCTCACCCACGACTCCTTACTTCCAAAACCCTCTAGGCCAAAGTGCTAGGGAAAGGAGAGTATTCTGGAGAGCGCTTTCTTTTTCAGGACGCCGTCATCAATTTTCAAACTCTCGCATCTCAGGAAACAAAGAGTTCTCTTCACTCTTTCACCTCCCTGCCTACAGCCTTCCTCCCACTCACACCCAAAAAGCGGGCAAGGTTCTGGGGTGTCCAGCGGAGGAAGGCGAGGGCTGTGTGTTTCATTTCACCAGGGCGGGACGGACCTAGGGAAAGAAGTGACTGTGGGTGGGGACGTGGATTGCTTGCGGCCTCGGTCCCTGCCTCGATCCCGGTGCTGAGCGGGCAGGCCTGGCCAGTGTCCCCTCCTCCCTCACGCGTGTGTCCCTCCTGGAGCCGCGCGGTCGTCGAAGAGGAGGACAGACAGACCCGATAGGGGGGGGGACCGGTCTCCGCATCAAGGGTGTAGGAGTGGCTGCGCGCCCCTGCTGCTGCTGCTGCTGCTGCTGCTAAGTCGCTTCAATCGTGTCTGACTCTGTGCGACCCCATAGACGGCAGCCCACCAGGCTCCCCCATCCATGAGATTCTCCAGGCAAGAACACTGGAGTGGGTTGCCATTTCCTTCTCCAATGCATGAAAGTGAAGAGTGAAAGTGAAGTCGCTCAGTCATGTCAGACTCTTAGGGACCCCATAGACTGTAGCCTACCAGGCTTCTCCGTCCATGGGATTCTCCAGGCAAGAATACTGGTGTGGGTTACATGCCTTCTGCGAGGGTATCTTCCCAAATCCAGGGATTGAACCCAGGTGTCCTGCATTGCAGGTGGATTCTTTACCATCTGAGCCAGCAGGGAAGCCCAAGAATACTGGAGTTGATTGCCATGTCCTTCTCCAGTACGCCCTTGCTAGAATCTCCAAACAAGCTCTCAAGCAGTAATGGCAGGGGTGAGGAGGGGTGTGGAACTCAGGACTCTGTTGTTGCAAAGTATTGGGGGTGAAAATGAATGCATCCAGGGGAAACGAAATCAGAGTCAAGGAAAGGCAGAACGCGCGCTGATTGCTGACGAAGACTGTGCACAGGAACAGAGCCTCTCAGCAGCTGAGACTTTCTCAGGACTCGCCACTTCAACTGTGGTCCAGCTTTACCTGAGGGCTGCTTACACATACGGAATCCCAGGCCCATCCCAGACCTACCGAATGAGGATGTGCACTTAAGAAACCCGCTGGGTGATTTGTATCTGCACTTAGCTTCAGAAGCTCTGAACTAGGACACTGACACGTTTCAGGCACCCAGTAAATTAATAAAGAAATAATAGCAGAACCAGAAGTGTTTAATTGTTCGTACTGAACATTTTTGGCTTTTGCAAGAATACTGGAATGGGTTGCCATTTCCTCCTCCAGAAATGCCCTTCAAGGAGATCCAACCAGTCCATCCTAAAGGAAATCTATCCTGAATATTCATTGGAAGGACTGATGCTGAAGCTGAAACTCCAATACTTTGGCCACCTGATGCAAAGAACTGACTCATTGGAAAAGACCCTACTGGGAAAGATGGAAGGCGGGAGGAGAAGGGGACAACAGAGGATGAGATGGTTGGATGGCATCACGAGTCAATGGACATGAGTTTGAGCAAGTGCCAGGAGATTGTGATGAACAGTGAGGCCTGGCACGCTGCAGTCCATGGGGTTGCAAAGTGTCGGACACAACTTAGTGACTGAACAAAAAACCTAATATTTAATTATTTTAGCATACACATTAAAATGACTGCATATAAATAATCAACTGTGAAGACAACATCAAAAGTCTAACGTCTCTGTAAATGTCAGGTCCAGGTCCTCCTGGCCCAGTATGGACCTGCAAAGAGTATAACATCACCACCACCTAACAGCTGTTTGGAACTCAGTAACTCCCCAAACATCAGACTCATGTCCTAACTCTGAAAGTGAAATACTTTCCTTCTAATATAATGACACCATGGTGCAGCAGGACCATCTGTATCCCTGCCCCAGAGAGAATTTTCTGGTGCACCAAGTTATGTTTTTGGCCAGCTGAAACTCAAGTTTAGCTTGATTGGTATCAGAGAAACCCATATGCAGTCTTTGTAAGCAAGAGGAAAATGACCTCGAGGGGCGGCCCGCTGTGGCAGCGCATAAATAAGTTGGCAGATGCATCAGCTATGCATATTAGTCCAGGAGTACAGTACTTTGGGGACTGGAGTCCAAAGACAAAGACATTTGTGGGTGGCTGGTCAATCTGGAGCATTTCTTCTAATTTTTCTGGATGTGCTTTTGACAGGCGCTTAAGGGCAGTTCAATAAATTAAAATGTATTTACATGGCAATGAAGAATTTTCTTGACACGCAGAGTTATTTAATTACCAAGGTGCTTTGCGTGCTGCTAAAGTTAAGACTGTGTCAGCCTTTCTGGGACAGATCTTTATTTTCAGGGCCATGTGGCTCAGCCAGGAATGATCCCCTGGGTTGGAGCTTGTCATTTATATAAGAGGAGTCTCCTCGCTGACCCCCATTTCCATAGACAGCTCTAAACAGATCAGTAATCTCAATGTCAGACATCATGATGAAGTCAGCGCTGCCAAGGGCAAATGTGCCCCTTCAGGGATATGGCCTCCATCTCAGAGGAATTGTAAATGAAGTCATACCCCATTTGCAGTCTTCAAAGCATGTCAGGGTTGCTGTCTGTCTGAGTGACATTCAGAGAATTTTCTTGAGGCATCAAGAGGTAGGCGTATGATCAAAGTCTGTGTTCATGCTGGCACCACTGGAGCACAGTTGGTAGACACTGACCTCATGTTATCGGGCACAGGGACAATTTTTCTGAAGCTCCTCACCAAACCAGTTCTATAGAAAAGGAGACTTGAAGTCCAGGCACTCTAAGAAGCAAGGAGTAAGAAAGACAGTCTAAGAAGGACAGTCTAAGAAAGTCAGGCACTGAAAGCTCTGGGTCCAATCCTTGGTACTGATCCAGGTTGGCAAGAAGATAGGGTAAAAGACATGTATGCTTCAAGCCTCTTAGACTTCCGGTCAAGTTCAAAGGTGAGTAATTGATTTTTGATCAGAGAGAACATTGGCAACATACATTGGCAGTGATTCAGACCCTCCCTTTAGCTAACACAGATCAAAGAAGCCAATCATCCTGAATAAAAGTGAGATGGAAAAGCTAAACATCACCCATCATCCTTCTTTGGGTGTAAATCAAAATACGTTCAATACTTAGCTTGCTGTTGTTACAGACAGAATGAGCAGACCCAAGTCATCCATAATCAGACCCAACTAGGCCACGTGGTTGAAGAGGAAGAATTCTGTCTTAGAACCAGGTAAACCAGATCTCACATTTGATTCAACCCTTAAAGGAAATCGGTCCTGGGTGTTCATTGGAAGGACTGATGTTGAAGCTGAAACTCCAATACTTTGGCCACCTGATGTGAAGAGCTGACTCATTTGAAAAGACCCTGATGCTGGGAAAGATTGAAGGCAGGAGGAGAAGGGAACGATAGAGGATGAGATGGTTGGATGGCACCACCGACTCAGTGGACATGAGTATGGGTGGACTCTGGGAGTTAGTGATAGACAGGGAGGCCCTAGCGTGCTGTGGTCCATGGGGTTGCAAAGAATCGAACACGACTGATCGGCTGAACCAACCTGAACTTATGAGCTCTAGGTCCTCAGAGAAATCATTGGACCTCCCCAGTTTTCATTCTCCTATTTGACCTGAGAGTTTCACTACTGGAGAACTCTTGGATCCATTCCAGTGGTAGAATTCTATTTCATTGATTCCATTTACAGAAACTACACGCTCTTTTCCATCCATTCCTTCTGGAAAGCAAGAGTCCTTGCAGTTGGTTTAAGATTTGCAGCCGAGTCACCTACCATTCACCTATCTCACACTCACCCCTCCAGGTCCAGACCTCTTGACTCTGGTGGTGGGATCCGACATCAGCCGCTGTCCCAACACCCCCCGGCCCGCCTGCCGTGGCTATCTGCATAAGAGGACACACTCCGGGTTCATGAAGGGATGGAGGAAGCGGTGGTTCGTGCTGAAGAATGATGGCTGCCTCCAGTATTACAGGCACAAGAAGGTAAACTGAGGGGAAGGCGGAGGGCTGGAGCGCGTAAGAACCCGCAACTCCGGGGAGTGCATTGGGTACATTAACAAAGGATTGTCTTGTATGCATTGACAAAGGATTGTCTTGTCAGGTCCTGCGCATGGTGCAGGATTCTAGAAACAGGGCTCTCTCCTGTGACTTCTAAAGAACTTTTCTTCTCCAGAGGTTCAGAGGAGTGTAATTTATTTTCTCTGCGGCTGCATAAATCCAAGGCTGGCATGAGTTTCTATCTCATTTATTCCCTATTTTCAGACGCCCTGTGAAAACTCTCTTATCAAAGTCAAGAAAATAAGAGCGAAACCATATACCTAGTGCCCTAGAGAAATCAAGGCCCACTAAGGCCAAAGCACAGCGAACCCCTCGCTGGCCCACGTGTGCGGCCACTGTTTCCTAGGTAACGGGCTGGTGTGCGAGGCTTCTGAAGCAGAGGGCCTGAGAATATATTCCATCTCCTCACCTAGGCCCCGCAGAGCGGCGGCTTCCTGACCGTAGGTGAAGGTTGAGCGCTCCTGGGCAGTGTCCTCAGAAAATGAGCTCTAGTCCTCTTTCCCAGTGTTTCTCCCCGTGGTTCAGCCAAGTCTGAGCTGAGGCCTGGGCTGCGGCTCTGGGGGAAGGGACTTGGGGTGACTTCAGCCCACAGTATAAACAGCCAACCAGCAGGCCATGTCCTGTGGGCAGAAGGGTTCTCTGTCCTATGCAATACAACACCAGGGCCTCACTGCGAGCTCAGCTGGTAGACAAGCTGCCTGCGGTTCAGGAAACCCAGGTTTCCATCCCTGGGCTGAGGAGATCCCCTGGACGAGGAAATGGCAACCCACTCCAATATTCTTGCCTGGAGAATCCCATGGACAGAGGAGCCTGCTGGGCTACAGTCCACGGAGTCACAAGAGTTGGACACAACTTTAGCAACTAAACCCCCACCGTGATGCAATCAGTATTCCATGCAATTCCCTGGTGGCTCAGTGCAGGGGATGTGGAAAATGCAGGTTGGATCCCTGGGTCGGGAAGATCCTCTAGAGAAGTAAATGGCAACCCACTCCAGTATTGTTGCCTGGGAAATCCCATAGACTGAGGGGCCTGGTGGGCTACCATCCACAGGATCGAAAGAGTTGGACATGACTTAGTGACTAAACAACAGCAACGTGTAATGCGATGTTAAATTTTTTTTTAATCACATGCAAGCATCATACATTTCAGAGAATTTGCACAGAAATTCCGATGTCCAATTAAAGTCTCCAGCTGAGCAGTGGCTGCCTCCTCCAGGGAGACAGACAGCTGCCCAGTCCAAGAGAGGGCCCACTGTTTCCTGTATCCTCTGCCCTACTGGCTTCTCCCACAAAATTATATTGCCCTGGTTTCTTAATTTTAATGATTTTGGGGGTATTTTATATATTTTAACAAAGACATTAATTCTTTTCCGTAACAAGGAATATCCATATATCTATCTGTGTGTTTAGGCACTCAGTCGTGTCTGACTCTTAGCGACGCCACGGACTGTAGCCCACCAGGCTCCTGTGTCCATGGGATTTTCCCAGGCAAGAATACTGGAGTGGATTGCCATTTCCTTCTCCAGTATATCTATCTGTATGTATATAAAGAAATCAGTACATTAAAAAAAAAAAAAAAGGAGTGACTTTGCATGTGGAATCACTGTGAATACTTCTTATTTCTAGACTGTGGATCACTTATGTGTGACACAGACCAGGAGGTGTCTGCCTTTCATGGCAATGTGAGCCAGTCAGCTGCTTTGCAAAAACCCTGTCTCCCTCCAGTGCAGGAAAATAAGATTCTCTGCAATCAGGGTGAGAAGCCTTGCTTTCTGTATTCTGAGTATGAAAGGGGAACAGACCAGAAGGTTCCAACCTGGGTATGCTTCAGAAGCCCCTGAAGAGTTTGCCAAAGTACACATTCGAACTATCTCCTGCCCCCTTACCTCCTGAGTGGGGCCCTGGAAACTGTATGTCCTTTTGTAAGCAGTCAAGGTCATTCTGAAGGAGCAACGTTCATTCCCATCTAGAGTCACAGAAACAAGGATGCAGGCTTGCCGGTTGTTCTTTGGTGGAGTAGATGGTTTGTTTCCTGAGAGTGTGCTCCCCCCTCCAGTGACGGTAATTTTTGTTTCCTTCTGTGAGATAGCGACAGTAGTGTTAATAGGTGCCAGCTTCTCTTTAGTGGCCTTCCTCCGCGAGACAAATGCGTAAAGCAGCCTTATGTCAAGCATCTCACACTTTTAAGACTCCTAGTTCTTGAGATTTAGAATGGTTCAATCTAACCAGGGGGCAATCAGGGAGCTAGTGGTGCCTGCAGATGTTGTATTTGGCTCGCACCATGTTTTCATAAATTTTTAATGAAATGCATTCAGGTGAAGCATGTGCTCTCCAATCTGCCATAATCCCTACTCCTGCTCATTTCTCACGCTGAGCCCAGTCATTTAAATTACTCACTAGGCCCTGTAGGGATATGCGTGTGTGAGTCCTGGGGTAGAATTTATGTGAAAAATTAAAGGGTGGTGGTAGAGTGGTTAGAATTAAAATAGATTTTTAAAAAACCACTTCTAGTCTGTTTGGAAAAGAAATATGCATCTTACAGTGAGTTTGGACACAGCTAAGAAAAGAGGCATCTTGAGTAACTGCAGTTGGAAGCATCACCACCACAACAGGTTTAACACGGAAATGGTAGAATGTAAAAATATGGCTTTATTTTGTTTACAGAGGGCCAAAATCAGATCCCTTGCAATGCAACAAATTCCAGAATATATCATGCATAATCTTTAGGGTAGATTGCAGTGACTGAGAAGAGTTAAGGGAGCATCATAAGAACACAGCAGATTAAATTAGCAGAAAATCAACCCAGCTATACAGTATTCATTCATGCAACAAATATTTATTGAGTGCTTTTTAAGAGCCAGGCATTATGCTAAGCACTGGGAATTTAAAAAAAAAAAAAAAAGACACGGTGCCTGCTCTGTGTGTAGTTACAGCTCCTGTTATCGCTCTGTTTTTGCTTATATCAGTGGAAGAGACTGACATGAGGAAATGGACCCACAAATAAAGATGCAGTTGTGATTGGTGCAGTAAGAAAAATTATGGGATGGGAGAAGAGAATTGTAGCAGTCTGAATCCAAACAAGAGGTGCAATCAGACAGAGATTTAAAAAATGAAGCTTCATATAAATATGGCTTCCATGATGTCTCAGACAGTAGAGAATCTGTCTGCAATGAGAAGACCCAAGTTCGATCTTTGGGTCGGGAAGATCCCCTGGAGAAGGGAATGGCAACCCACTCCAGTATGCTGGCCTGGAGAATTCCATGGACCGAGGAGCCTGATAGGCTATCGTCCGTGGGGTCGCGAAGAGTTGGACACGACTGAGCGACTAACCCGCATGCATACACAGGCTCTAAGAGAACTCTGTGTCACCGAGAGAGAGAACTCAACGGGGAGCAGACCTAGAACGGGCAGCCCTCTCCAGGGCGCTCCGTGGGAAATGTGGCTGAAGCTCCTGGCTATCAGAGCAGCTCGCCGGTTTGTGGAGACAGAGGTGGTTCGTCTGCAGTCAGAGAGCAAATAGGAAGAAACCCTGTGGAGCCCAAGTCGGGGCGGGCAAAGTGAAGCTGGCGGCTGGTACCGGGTGAGGCACCGCAGCTGGAGAAGCCTCTACAGCAGGGAGCCCGGAGCGCGAGCTCCCGAGGGGAGCACCGCAGGAGCGGGGAGCCAGCGGGCGGAGGGCTCGGCCCCCGGGCGGGCAGGGGAGGGTCGCGGGAAGGTTTGCATCCCGCCACCAGGGAGCCCCCAGGGTTACGGGGACAGCGTGTCCCGGGTGAAGAGCTGAGACAGAGCTTCCCCAGAGGCCCACGACTCCGGCTGCAGACCCACCCTCAGCAGCTGCAAAAGGCAGGCCTTGCCCTGGCAATGTTCCTCTGTCGCCCTCTACTGAGAAAGCAACGCGCTTACTGTTTAAAAACAGACACAAACCTGGGGAGGAACTGGGTGCATTATTGCAGAGCAGGTACTCAGGGGTGAATTTGGAGCTGAAAGCCGCAAGTTCACAACTGGCACAAGATTAAAACGGAAGGTTTAGTGGAGACTGGAAGACACAGGAGTATATAAGGAATTCCTTCTTGAGGATGTAACATTTTAGCTTAGGCCTAAGGGCTGAATGAGGGGCTTCCCTAGTAGTTCAGTCGGTAAAGAATCTGCCGGCAATGCGGGAGACCCGGGTTCGATTCCTGGGTGGGGAAGATCCTCTGGCGAAAGAAATGGCAACCCACTCCAGTATTCTCACCTGGAGAATACCAAGGACAGAGGAGCCTGGTGGGCTACAGTCCGTGGGATCGCAAGAGTCGGACACAATTTAGAGACTAAACCACCAGCTACCATCAGGGGCAAAAATAATGAGAGCAAGAGAAAGCGTCGGGATGAGGGTTCTCAGCGTGGGAGAAACATGTAGGAAATCCCTGAACTGGATGGAAGCTTGATAGGGTTGATGGACTCTGAGAAAGTCCAGGGTGGCTACACCACGTGCAGGAGTGCACAGGGTTGAAACACCAGTCACAGCAGTCCTGCCACCGCCTGAGCAACAGGAGGCCCCAGGTTAAGTGGTCTTGACCAGAGTGGGCAGATCCTGAGAGATATTTAAAAGCTGAAATCAGAAGGATTTGATGATGGACTGAACGCGGTAGGGAAATGGGAAAAATGGACAATCGAGGATGACCAAAGTAACTGTTTGGTAACTGTTCGGAAAGGCATCATTTACTGAAAAAGAAGCAGGCTACCAGGGTGTAGCGCAAGGTAAGACGAGAAGTTCATTTTGGACCACAGTTAGAGTATTGTATATACGTTATATTTAGAGTATAGCAAATATACATACGTATAGTGTTTAAAGCCATGGAAATCGATGAGACTATTAAGGTGGAGAATATAAAGTGAGATGCAAAGAGAATCCTCAAACCCAGAGAGTAGACAGAGTAGGGAGAAACAGGAAGACTGGTTGAGAGGGGTGGCTGGAGAGATAGAAGTGGAACCCAGAGACATACGGTGTCATGGAGCCAAGACAAAAAAAAAAAAAGTTTCAATAGGGAGGGTGATAGCGTTTCCCGGTATTGCTGAAAGGCCATACCGTGATGACTGTTAGGAAGCCGCCACTGGGTCTGGCATTGTGCAAGTCCTTGGAAACTTTGTCAAGAGAAGTCGGGTATACAGAGTGAGTTAAGAAAGAAACAGTTCATTATGCGAGTTGGAAAAGTGTAAACAGCAGCTGCAGACCCGTGTTTTGAAAATCTGGCCTATGAAAGAGACTAGAGAAATAGTGTGAAAAGTGAAGTGTTTAGCTGATTTACAGTTAATTTAATCACTGATATAATCGGGTTTATCTCTACTATTGTTATTTTTGCTTTCAGTCTGTCTCTCTGTTCTGCTTCTATTCCTCACCTTTCTTGCCTCCTCTCAAAATAGCCCACTTGGAACCTAGAACCTAGAGTGAAGTAAGTCAGAAAGACAAAGAGAACTATCGTGTTCTAACACAGGTATACGGAATCTAGAAAAATGGTGCTGAAGAATTTGCTTACAGGGCAGCAGTGGAAAAACAGGCATAGAGAATAGACTAACAGACATGGGGAGAAGGGGGAGAGCGTGAGGCGTACGGAGAGAGTAACCTGGAAACTTATATTAGCATATGCAGAATAGACAGCCAGCAGGAATTTGCTGTCCTGCTCAGGAAACTCACACAGGGGCTCTGTGTCAGTCTAGAGGGGTGGAGTGGGGAGGGACCTGGGAGGGAGGGTCAGGACGGAGGGGATATATGTATACCTATGGCTGACTCATGTTGAGGTTTGGCAGAAAACAGCAAAATTCTGTAAAAGAATTATTCTTCAATTAAAAAAATATATATATGGCCCACTTGGGCTTCCCCAGCGGCTCAGTGGTAAAGAATTTGCCCACAATGCAGGAGATGCAGGTTCGAACCCTGGGTCAGGAAGATCCCCTGGAAAGGGGAATGGCAACCCACTCCAGTATGCTTGCCTGGAGAATCCCATGGACAGAGGAGCCTGGCGGGCTACAGTCCACAGGGTTGCAAAGAGTTGACTGCAGTGTCTTAGCACACACACGCACAGGATCCCACTTAACTTGGTAGTTACTAAGTCTTTTACTGCTCTTTCAGTGATTACCCAAAATATTACACCATGCATTGAGACTTTCTAGAACCAAATGTACATTAGTTTCTAAACTCCTTTATGGACCTCACAGCATCTGATTTAACTGTGCCTTAAGTAATATGTTTGTGTTGTCATATGCTAAAATTCGGTACAGATTGTAAATCCGCTGAGATATTATTTGTACTATGTCATACAATCAATATTCTACTCCTCAGTGTAAGTTGTTTTTTTGTGCTTTATTCCGCATATATTCTCCTGAAATTCTTCTGTCTAGTTTAATAGCAAATAATCTCCAAAAGGTCTTACATTCTGCAATTATTTTTCCAGTTCTAGTGCCCATTTAATTGTTTATAGTTTCCTGTTCATGCTGAAATGTTTAAACCTGCGTTCCATATTTTGACATATTAATCACAGTCATGCTGCAGCCCACCCTTTATCAGGATCCCCTGTTTCCATCATCTGCCATTTCTGCAATTTTGTCTCAGAATTTTAAGCAACCTTCAGATATGATGAAGGGTGGTCTTTTTGTCACTCATTCTGATTCCTGAGATTGGTCTTCATAATTCTAACCCAGAACCTGATTTATCAAGATCTTCCTTGATGGGTCTGAACTCCACAAGCATTTTGGAATCTCTGCTCAACGTCTTCACCCCTTCATCTTCTGCTGGATTTTAGCCCCATTATTCTTCACTACCTTATAGGCTCTCTGATGTTTTCAAAGAGACATTTATATACACTCCAGCTTTTCTAAGTTTCTTAGTTGGTCCTAATGAACGAGTCTGACATTAAAAAAGGACAATTCCTGCCTCCTTTGTTAAAGATAAGTGAAACTGAAATTGAAGTTGCTCAGTCGTGTCCGACTCTTTGCGACCCCGTGGAGGTAGCCTACCAGGCTTCTACGTCCATGGGATTCTCCAGGCAAGAATACTGGCGTGGGTTACCATTTCCTTCTCCAGAGGATCTTCCCAACCCAGGGATTGAACCCAGGTATCCTGCATTAGAGGCGGACGCTTTAACCTCTGAGCCTGTCAAAGATAAGGTGGTACCATTTCACACCAGTCAGAACGGCTGTGATCCAAAAGTCTACAAGGAATACATGCTGGAGAGGGTGTGGAGAAAAGGGAACCCTCTTACACTGTTGGTGGGAATGCAAACTAGTACAGCCACTATGGAGAACAGTGTGGAGATTCCCTAAAAACTGGAAATAGAACTGCCTTATGACCCAGCAATCCCACTGCTGGGCATATACACCGAGGGAACCAGAATTGAAAGAGACATGTGTACCCCAATGTTCATCACAGCACTATTTATAATAGCCAGGACATGGAAGCAACCTAGATGTCCATCAGCAGATGAATGGATAAGAAAGCTGTGGTACATATACACAATGGAGTATTACTCAGCCCTTAAAAAGAATACATTTGAATCAGTTCTAATGAGATGCATGAAACTGGAGCTGATTATAGAGAGTGAAGTAAGCCAGAAATAAAAACACCAATACAGTATACAAACACATATATATGGAATTTAGAAAGATGGTAATGATAACCTTGTATGTGAGACAGCAAAAGAGACACAGATGTATAGAATGGACTTTTGGACTCTGAGGGAGAGAGGAGGGTGGGATGATTTGGGAGAATGGCATTGAAACATGTGTACTATCAAGTAAGAAATGAATCACCAGTCTATGTTTGATACAGGATACAGGATGCTTGGGGCTGGTGCACGGGGATGATCCAGAGAGATGATATGGGGTGGTAGGTGGGGGGGGTTCAGGATTGGGAACTCATGTACACCCGTGGCAGATTCATGTCAATGTATGGCAAAACCAATACAGTATTGTAAAGCAAAATAAAGTAAAAATAAAAATTTTTTTAAAAAGGACAATTCCAGTGACAGCTGAAAATGAAGGAGATGTGAGGGGAGAATTGTTTTGTTATTCTTTTTAAACTCTGAGATACCAGTTTAAGTGTGAATGATTTTGAAAGTGGAGTCAAGCTAGGAGAAAAAGGCTGGAGATAGAGAAAAAGAGGAATAACTGGTGGATCCATTTACCTTATATGCCATCTACCCTAAAAGCTGGGTATATATAGCTCTTCGGTACCAGCAAAGGAAAATGAACTTTATGAAGGATAAGACAGAATGCTCAACTTGGTTTTTAAGAGAAAGGGAACATTCTCTGTCCATCAGAGCAGAACAAGCCAATTTTTGTTCTGTTCTGTGACCCTACGTCAGCAAGAATCCACACGTGGGTGTGTGTGGGGAAGGGGGCCTGGAGGATGCTGGACACACTGGGCCCCACAGATCTCAAAGAAGAAACCGGCCGTGCTTTAAATACTTGCCTCCACTTCAGGAATTCTGATTGTCATGGCATATTCACGTTGCTGTGTTGGAGGAAGACTCAAGGGACTTAGCAGCACAGGGTAGTACGAGAGACTTCATTCTGAACAAAGTGTAAACCTTGGAGCATGAAATAAGATCGGTTATTTCAGCCATGTGTCTTGAATTCTTCTGAAAATGTGAGCTGCTAATCTTTGATTTCCTCCTATGAAAAGAAAGCAGATAATACTCCCTTCCAAAATTGCTACGATGTTCACAGTGCACTCTCAAAGGCTGTTAAGCCTTAACCCTAAGTCCAGGCAAGGTGAAGCAGACTGGAGTCCAGGCTTTGAAGGTCAGTCAGCTCTAGAGCGCCCAATGTTATAATAACTGTATACTATGACTTTCATAGTATAATAAGGTGAAGTCGCTCAGTTGTGTCCGACTCTTTGCGACCCCGTGGACTATATCTTACCAGGCTCCTTCGTTCATGGGATTCTCCAGGCAAGAGTACTGGAGTGGGTTGCCATTTCCTCCTCCAGGGGATCTTTCCAACCCAGGGATCGAACACCAGGCTTCCCTGGTGGCTCAGAGGTTAAAGCACCTGCCTCCAATGTGGGAGACCCGGGTTTGATCCCTGGGTCAGGAAGATCCCCAGTGGTAACCCACTCCAGTATTCTTGCCTGGAAAATCCCATGGACGGAGAAGCCTGGTAGGCTACAGTCCATGGGGTTGCAAAGAGTCGGACACGACTGAGCGACTTCATAGTATACTAAAGTATACTAAAGATTATCAGAATAAATAAAATAATTGCCCTAGAATTGTCTCAAGACCAAGTCCCTTGAACTACAACAAGATCCAGCCAGTCCATTGTATCCTGGGTGTTCATTGGAAGGACTGATGTTGAAGCTGAAACTCCAATACTTTGGCCACCTGATGTGAAGAACTGACTCACTGGAAAAGACCCTGATGCTGGGAAAGATTGAGGGCAGGAGGAGAAGAGGATGACAGAGGATGAGATGGCTGGATGGCGTCACCAACACGATGGACATGAGTTTGTGTGGACTCCGGGAGTTGGTGATGGACAGGGAGGGCTGGTGTGTTGCAGTTCATGGGGTCGGAAAGAGTTGGACACGACTGAGTGACTGAATTGAACTGAACTGTCTCAAGATACAGAAGAAAACCAGCTCCACAGAACGGGCTTGAGTGGACCACAGGAGTAAGCAATACAGTTGGCTTCTGATGGCACTTTATGCTCCTGCTTGCTAGCACGATGGTTCTGTGGATGTAGCTCTCCAGGTGACCCTCTGGAGGGGCTGGCATGCTGGAACTCTGAGGAGAGATCAGACCAAGAGTTTCAGTTATGCTCTGTATGAAACCATGTGCATGTGGAGTCGGCACTGTATGTCGAGGTCCCCTAGGAAGACTGTCAGTTCCAAGAGAAGAGAGCTGAGGCCACAGCCGTGGGAACAAGGGCAGAGCTGGTCAGAAGTCTGGCACAGGGAGGAGGGTCTGGCCTCAGAGGCCAAACACAAACAGCCAATGGGACTGAAGGGAAACCAACAGGAGTTTTATGTTTGCAGAGGCCAGACAAAAGCGTGTTTCAGGATGCTGGGAGTAGCCCCTGGAGCTGACGCAGCTGTGAAGTAATTGCCTGCTAGACACAGGCCTCTTAGAGGGAAGCTGGGTCTCCCTTGACAGTACAGGCCTTGCTTCTATCTTTAAACTCACTTTTTCCCAATCTAAAGGCATGCTTGTCTATAATATCCTGCGGGAGGTAGAGAAGGCTCTCTTGAACGTACATTTCTCTGATGAGCTTTCTATCTCTCATCTCCTTTTCTAAGGCAAACTCTTGGGAAGAATTGTCTAGCACCACATTGCTCCATTCTCTTTCCTAACCCACTGCAATCAGGGGTCTGTCTCTGCTATGCGAGTACAGACTGAAATGAGGATCATGCCTAGGTAATCCAGGAAAAGAGAATAAGATGAGAAAAGCAGTCGGCTACCAACATTTAACGGGATGTGATAATGTCTACCTGATAAGACTCTTATGTGGATTAAATTAAGTATGTGTGTGAAGTCACTCAGTCGTGTCCAACTCTTTGCAACCCCGTGGACTGTAGCCCACCAGGCTCCTCGGTCCATGGGATTCTCCAGGCAAGAATACTGGAGTGGGTTGTCGTTTCCTTCTCCAGGGGATCTTCCCGACCCAGGGATCGAACCCAGGTCTCCTGCATTGGAGGCAGCTGCTTTAACCTCTGAGCCAATATGTAAACCAACAATTACAGGATCTGGCGCAGAATGTCAACCACTAGGTTTCCTCCCCTTTACCCATGTTACCTTCACCTGAGTAATTTGCCTGTGGTCATGTAGCTGATAAGTGAGTATAGATGCAAACTCATGTCTTCTTGGCCCAAAAGGATATTTCCATCTTTCCACGACTCCAGACTTCCTTCCCAGGGCTTTAGTCCCCTGTTTGGTGCCTCCCTGCCAACTACCTGGAAGAGAGAGGTGAACATAAGAAATATTAACTAAGATTTGTGTCATTTGCTGATTTCACAGGAATGGAAAAAATGAATACCTCATCAGTGGAAAAAATACTCGTGGCATTCAGAAGGCAGGGGATGAGTCAATATGTGCGATTGACATAATAGAGGATTTCCAAGTTTCCAATAAAATCTGGACCAAGTTCAGCTCGAGGTTTCAATACTGCACCTCGCTGGAACTTTACTTTGTAATTTAAGAGATTTCCCAGCAGGTGGCGCAGCTTACTCACAAATGGTTTCTCAGCGCCCACCGGGGACCGTAAGTTGACAAAATTCTTATGAAAGATTGCAGGAAAAGACTGAGAACTAATTTAGACCACTTCCTCCTTTTTCCCAAGTATGAAAATGAGGAAAGATTATATAATTTATAAGAGAAGACCCTGCATTTAAACCAGGTTGTTGATATTTACCTGGAATCCACCTCTTTATACAGGCTACCAGCCTCAAACGTTGGGTGGTACCCGCTAAGAAGGCCATGCAAGGATAAAGCAGCTAGCTCTGGGTTAGGAGAAGTGTCAGATACATAGGGAGAGTTGTCTGCCAGAGATGACCATTTTCTTAAGATGATATTCTGTTGGGGCTATTTATCCAGTATTAAGAAGTCTCCGTTTTAAAAAGGACATTTAAAATGGGAAGAAGTCTAAATCCCTTCCACCTTCCTGACTTCCTCCCACCACCTTCTGCTTTTTCTCCTATGACAGAGTCCCCCTGGTAGACTTTCAGACTTTGAACTAGAAGGGAGCCAGCCTCCCAAGGCAGCTTCCTTTCCAGGCTGCCCCGGTGTGGGAATTCCCAAGGACAAAGGCCAGGCCGTCATGCCGTGTTCACTTGTAAAACATACTCCTGGGAGAAATCCATGGCCATCTTGTCATTGGCAAAATAGTTACTGAAACCTTACTATGTGTCGGAGACAAGCTGTACCCACCATAGAAGGCCAATGGCTCTCAGAGTTTCGCTTTCCTGTGGGAAGAGACAGGAAGTACAGTGGATAATTTCCAACACTGATAAGTATCTGAGTTTGAGAGTGGCTGACATTACTTTGCCAACAAAGGTCCGTCTAGTCTAGGCTATGGTTTTTCTAGTGGTCATGTATGGATGTGAGAGTTGGATTATAAAGAAAGCTAAGCGTCGAAGAATTGATGCTTTTGAACTGTGGTGTTGGAGAAGACTTTTGAGAATACCCTGGACTGCAAGGAGATCCAATCAGTCCATCCTAAAGGAGATCAGCCCTGGGTGTTCACTGGAAAGACTGATGCTGAAGCTGAAACTCCAATACTTTGGCTACCTGATGCGAAGAACTGACTCACTGGAAAAGCCCCTGATGCTGGGAGAGATTGAAGGCAGGAGGAGAAGGGGATGACAGAGGATGAGATGGCTGGATGGCATCACCAACTCAATGGACATGAGTTTGGGTGGACTCGGGGAGTTTGGTGATGGACAGGGAGGCCTGGCGTGCTGCAGTCCATGGGGTCGCAGAAAGTCGGACATGACTGAGTGACTGAACCACACTGAACTAAGAGGAGTGGTGGGCTTGGGAGCCTAGTTTCAAGGAATAGTCAAGGAAACTTGTCTGAGAAAATGGTATTTCAGATGAAATAACAATCTGCAGGAATGATTTCAGTAGAGGAACCATTAGTACAAAGGGCCTGAGGAGGGAACATTAAGCTGTTTTCAGTCATTATAATCTAAGCATTAGGCATTCCATCCTGTTGGTTCTTAAGCACTTGCTGCCTGGTATAAAGAAACCTCTTGAAGACACTGAGATTGAAACGAGGGAAAAGAGAGGCGTCCCTCTGGGACACGCCAGGTGTGTCTCCTTTCCCTCACGTGGATGTTTGTAAGGACGCGTGAGTCCTGCAGGCGGGCCCTGGCCTGTGGGGAGGCAGGGATTACCAGGAGCAGAAAAGACTCACTAAATATACCAAATACAAGCTGCTGCTGCTGCTGCTGCTGCTAAGTCGCTTCAGTCGTGTCAGACTCTGTGTGACCCCAGAGACGGCAGCCCACCAGGCTCCACCATCCCTGGGATTCTCCAGGCAAGAACACTGGAGTGGGTTGCCATCTCCTTCTCCAATGCATGAAAGTGAAAAGTGAAAGTGAAGTCGCTCAGTGGTGTCCCACTCTTAGCGACCCCATGGACTGCAGCCCACCAGGCTCCTCTGTCCCTCGGATTCTCCAGGCAAGAGTACTGGAGTGGGGCGCCATTGCCTTCTCCAAATACAAGCTGCACGTACTTATTGCTTTTAAAAGAACCTGCTTATATCCATCTCATTGTTTCTCAAAATGTGGTCTGAAAATCACAAATTAGAATCACCTCAGCACTTGTTGGATACCCCTGGACATCAGATCGGGTCTTCCAAATCTGACTGTAGGGGCTGGGGCTCAGGAATACGGATTATAAGTGTAACACACACACACACACACACACACACACACACACACACACACACAGTGAATGCTATCCATGCCAACACTGAGAACTGGTGCTCTGTGGGATCTGCATTTCCCCAGTGTCTCACCTCTTCAAACAGTATGGCCTTCAACATTTTTCCTAGCACAGGCTCTGTCCTTTCTTGAAAGCAGGAAGAGGTTCCAGTGCCTCTGGGAGAAAAAGGAAGATTAATGCATGGCCAAAAGCCCTGTGAAACATTAGGGGTTTTAAAGAGATCTTTAATAGTCTTTGATAATTTGTGATTTAAAAAAAAATCTATAATATATGAAGGAGCACTTTTCTCTCTGGATTTGAATAAACAAAGGACGTGAGGCTTTCTTCACAGATGTAGTATTAGTTTGCCTGTGGATGGTGTCATTTTGTGGGCAATAATGAGCTCTTTCTACATCTCACAAGCTCTCACAGGCTTCCCTGGTGGTTCAGAAGGTAAAGTGTCTGCCTGCAATGCAGGAGACCCAGGTTCGATCCCTGGGTTGGGAAGATCCCCGGCGGAGGAAATGGCAACCCACTCCAGTACTCTTGCCTGGAGAATCCCATGGACAGAGGAGCCTGGTGGGATCCCAAAGAGTTGGACACGGTTGAGCGACTTCACCTTCATTTTCTTTCACTTTCTACACCTCAAGAGCACCGAGTTCTCACCTCATCCTGTTCTCAGGGACACAGTGGGAAGAAAGTTCATTTAGTGAGATGTGGGCTGGGGGCTGCGACTTCAGATCCTGCCGCACAGCAGTGAGGACCCTGTGAACGCATTGGGGCGGTGAAGAGAGCCGGCCTGCACATCGCGACCACCGGTATCTTTGCATTTGATTCAGAAAATCATGGCCAAAAGAGCAAGGGTAACTTTGGACTTCATACCCACCTCTCCTGAGTCTGCTTCATTTTCCAACTCATCCCTCCACAGACAAGCAAACCCCCATGGAAGTAAACAAGCAGAAGGAGTAGGATTTTGTGGTTGCCCGATTTAGACCAATACACTTAATGCTTGGTTTCTAGTTTTAATCATCACCGAGCATGAAGGGAAGGCACATGAGTCTCTCTCACAGACTTTTCTAGCAGGCCATATGCCGACAGCAGCAGCAGCTGCAGGACCTACCACAGCAGAGCCTTTTGCTGAAAGACGTTGGACACCTTTCAACAGCTTCAACCAAATTGTCAGAGGCTTCATCAGGATGCATTATATTTCCTTGGGTTACACTTATCTCCTTGTTTCAGTACAATGTCTGCTAAAATCACAAAAGGAGAATCAGCCAGAGTATGTGCATTTTATCTTCATGGGAATTCTTGGAGCACAAGTTTAAGAATGGACAGTTAAGACAAATTATTCAGGAAGGACACGTGTGTTAGTCGCTCAGTCGTGTCTGACTCTTTACGACCCTGTGGACTGTAGGGCTCCTCTGTCCGTGGAATTCTTCAGGCAAGAATAGCGGAGTGGGTTGCCATTCTGTTCTCCAGGGGCCCTTCCCAGCCCAGGGATCGAACCCTAGTCTCCTGCATTGCAGGCACAAGTTTAAGAATGGGCAATTAAGGCAAATTATTCATGAAGTCGCATGTCGCGTGCATCTTTCCTTTTGGGATGTACTTATCATCATTTCCATGGAGGGTATTTGTTCGCAGACCTGTCCTTTCACCTCAGAACTAAGACAGTGTTTCCTTTTAAACTGAGTCATCTTTGTCCTAAATACTGCAGAGTCACACAGGTCTGCCACCTCCTGTTTCGTTAGGCCAAACAGGATGACAAAGCAAAGCAGGCGACCGTCCCGAGTCTCTTTGTACTCACTCCCATTGTGTGTGATGGTCAGATGTGTTTGTTATATTGCAAGGAATTACCATAGTGAATGAGTTGCATAAAATTCTACCCAAGAAATTCTAAAACAAAGAGCTTGCAAAAGGAGTGCCTGCTCTAGCTATGAAAAATGTGTTCCAGAAGCACAGAAGGAACATTTGCAACTTGAAACTTTTCATCAGAAATTGAGAGAACTCAAGGTCAGTTTAATATTAATTCTCTCCCAGCTCTTTCATCTAAGAGATATCAACTTGCATTTGAATCTGGTAAAGAGATATGAATATAGGTCAGTTTAGCCTTCAAAGGACAAATTTATTGAGAAATATCCTGTATGCATCTATTTAGTTTTGAGTATCATTAGGTTATTGTAAAGTGAAAATGACCAAAGCTTGCCTTTTTCATAGAAAGGGAAATTTGTTTCTGGTAAGTTGAAATTGCTTTTGAATAATTTATAGGGAACAGAATTCATCAGGTCTGATATCAGCAGCCATGAGATTGCCTTATTCTCTAATGGGTGTGATGGGAGCTGGAAAGCTGGAGTTGGTTAGCCTGAGAATTCCTATCTGGAACTCCATACAGGTTAAAGGCAGGCAACATCTAAGAAATGCAAAGCTGGAACCAAAACTATGTAAAAAGGAACCTTTGAAAAAAATAGCCTTACTGTGAATGATACTCTCTAGACCCCCCACCCTCCGACCTGATGCTGATATTGATTCTACCATAGTTGACAGTAAGTAAGCAAAACCTCATCTCTTATCACCATCCTCCCCTATTTTTCACTGTTGGGGAGATGGTAACAGGGACATGATAAAGTAGTAAAGCCAAATAAAGTGAAAACAGATTGCTGTAAATAAAGTGAGATAAGACCTTCAATTGATAACTATTCATTTCAGTTCAGTCACTCAGTCGTGTCTGACTCTTTGTGACCCCATGGACTGCACACCAGGCCCCTCCCTGTCCCTCACCAACTCCCGGGGTTTACCCAAACCCATGTCCATTGAGTCGGTGATGCCATCCAGCCATCTCATCCTCTGCTGTCCCCTTCTCCTCTTGCCTTCAATCTTTCCCAGCATCAGGGTCTTTTCCAATGAATCAGCTCTTCCCATCAGGTGGCCAAAGTATTGGAGTTTCAACTTCAACATCAGTCCTTCCAGTGAATATTCAGGACTGATTTCCCTTAGGATGGACTGGTTGGATCTCCTTGCAGTCCAAGGGACTCTCAAGAGTCTTATCCAACACCACAGTTCAAAACCATCAATTCTCTGTGCTCAGCTTTCCTTATAGTCCAACTCTCACATCCATACATGACTACTAGAAAAATCATAGCTTTGACTAGATGGACCTTTGCTGGCAAAGTAACGTCTCTGCTTTTCAATATACTGTCTAGGTTGGTCATAACTTTCCTTCCGAGGAGTAAGCGTCTTTTAATTTCATGACTACAGTCACCATCTGCAGTGATTTTGGAGCCCCCAAAATAAAGTCTGTCACTTCCATTGTTTCCCCATCTATTTCCCATGAAGTGATGGGACCGGATACCGTGATCTTAGTTTTCTGAATGTTGAGCTTTAAGCCAACTTTTTCACTCTCCTTTTTCACTTTCATCAAGGGGCTCTTTAGTTCCTCTTCACTTTCTGCCATAAGGGGTGGTGTCATCTGCATATCTGAGGTTATTGATGTTTCTCCCAGCAATCTTGATTCCAGTTTGTGCTTCATCCAGCTCAGCATTTTGCATGATGTACTCTGCATATAAGTTAAATAAGCAGGGTGACAATATACAGCCTTGAAGTACTCCTTTCCCAATTTGGAACCAGTCTGTTGTTCCATGTCCAGTTCTAACTGTTGCTTCCTGACCTGCATACAGATTTCTCAGAAGGCAGGTAAGGTGGTCTGGTATTCCCATCTCTTTCAGAATTTTCCAGCTTATTGTGATCCACACAGCCAAAGGCTTTGGCATCATCAATAAAGCAGAAACAGATGTTTTTCTGGAACTCTTTCTTTTTCAATGATCCAACAGATTTTGGCAATTTGATCTCTGGTTCCTCTGCTTTTTCTGAATCCAGCTTGAACATCTGGGAGTTCACAGTTCATGTACTGTTGATAACTGATCATTTCCCTGTTTCTTACACTGAGATATTAGAAGTCTTTCTTTCACTCCTTTAGACCTGCTGCTGAATCACTTTACCTTGAGTCTCATCATAAATTTTAAAATCTATGATCTTGGACTTCCCCAATATCACATGTTTAGTCTTGTTCTTTAATTTTAAATGATCTTATTAATCATCTTTTTGTGTGCAAAGGATACAGATAATCATTTGTCTAGAAACCAAGTTGAGTAAGACTAAGTTCCTAATCTTATAATGGGCGGTGATTGAACTTAAGCTTTTAGCATGACTGATTTCTGCACATATAATGTGGGAAAGAAACTGTGAGATGGAAGCGACTGCCTGAGAAAAGGCTATACAGGGATATACTGAGATCCAACCAAGGAACCATAGTGGGGTCGACTGCAATTTGACTGCATCGTGGGGTATACGGAGAAGACTAATGGAGACTTAGACTGTAAAGACAGACCAAAGCCGATACCAACAAACCTTAAATTCACAGTAAAGAGCTATAGCCCACGTGGGTGGCAATGAAAAGCCACTGAATGGCTTTGAACCCCAGAAGCACAACTGAACGATGAATGAAGCCATTCCTCAGGACTGTGGAGAGGGGCCCGCAGACTGGACTGTAGGGTGAGCTAGGAAGCTTTGCACAGAGAAAGGCAAGAGATAGGAGGCTGCATTCGGCTGACGGCGCTGAGAATCAGAGAAAGAAAATGGAGCTCAAAAATATTTTGCTACTCCAAACTGCGACCCTCCTCTCTTCACCAGTGTTACAGCCTCCGTCCCACTGGAGACACCCTCCTTGGCAGTTCCTTGACCAACCTCTCCAGCCCTTAGCTATGGAAGTTCTTAACTTGGAGCTCAAGGACCCCCAAGAATATAACATTAAAAGGTTCTTGAACTTGGATGGAAAAAATGTTACATCATTGTGTTCACTAACTATTTCACTATTTTTTAATCCAACTGAAACTTAAATGTTTCCTCAGTTATAAAATAGGGAACAAACCACCATAAACTTAGCTACTCTGTCAACTTTTTTGTTCTGTCAACTTTTTAATAACAGAAAGTACAGATACTTTGTGTCAGTTATGGTTCATCTACTAATATATAACTTGTATTCATCACTCTTTCAAAATTAGGTAGCAGTTAGTTCCATTACCAGATTCTGTTTAAAATGTTATTTTAAAAAGCAGATGCCATCATATCATATATTTTTCTTTAATATTTTGATAATGGTATTTCAGTGTAATTAGCTTTCTCTGTAATCCTAAATGTTTTGATTGCGCACATAAAAATGTTAATCCAAAAAAAAAAAAATACACAAGCTTATCCAGACTGCCAAATATAAAAAGCTTTGCAGAGATCTAGGTCAGCATTTGAGGTCCCGGCCTGACACAGTTTCCTGACCATCTTCAAGGTCTTGCTCTGTACCCTTGAGAGAAAACATTCCATCTCTCACTCCTTCTAAACGTAGCCGTGCCTTTGTTCAGCACCTGCAGACAAGAGAAGGAAAGATGCCCCCTTACCTGCCACCTCATTGCTGGCTTCGGTTCTTGCCCCCTACCACCATTCTGTTTTCAGTTTTTCTTCTATTTTATGAACCTTCTTTTATGTACCTTCAGAATGTCACTGCTTTCATAACTAAGCATAATCTGTCTCCATTTTGTCCTATTTTTCTCCCTGGAAAATTCTTTCTACACTAAATAACATGCTGCACTCTGCCGAATCTAGTCAGCTCACTGTTGCTGCAGCCCAGAAGCCAACGGCTTTTCAAAGTGAGTGCCAAGCTTCCATTGATTCACTTCTTAAGAGAGAGCAGGAGAGGAATTTCCTGCTGGGAAATAAACGCTGTGTGAGGCCCCTCAACAAGCCTGTCGACCATACAGCGATGTGGGGAGGGCAGGGAGGAAACTGGTGACTAACCGAGAAATGGAGAGGGGGTGTTTTCAGGGGTCAGGGAGTGCACCGGACGTGAATTTTGTCTGGGATTGAGCCTGACTGCTCCCACCGAATGATCCTGTGTGTTGGGAGTCTCGGCACGTGTGCATAAATTGATAACCTCTGCTGTGTAACTTCTCAAGGGCACAGGCCTAGGCCACACAACAGAAATGAAACCACAATAAACACTGTCTTTGTTGACATTGTGATCAAACTAGAATAACTTGAACAGATTTAGTTTTTATAAAAAGTTTCAATTTACCTCATTTCCTGTGACTGAGAGATGGCTCTGGTGATGGAAAACACCACACGTTCTGGAGAATTCTGTGGGTCTTTTAGTATGGTTTTGTTTGCTTGGGTCTTTTTCTCCTTTGATATACATACCAAATGACTAAGGAAAACAATTTGGTGGAAAATTATACACAGAATTTTCATCAGTCTTCTCTCTCAATATTGCGAGCAAATACTGAGATTTCAGTGGTTGTTTGGAAACTGAATAAAAATCAAGAAAAACAGGAATAGTGAGTTTGACCAATAAGATTGGACCTACACATGCAAAGATGTCCAATATCAGAAAATGTAGGTTTAGAATTAAAATGACTTTTATAATGTGGAGAAGTAGTTGGTGGGTGGGAACCAGCATGGACTGAGGGAAGAGGGGCCAAGTGCATGTCTGTGTGAAGCTGAACATGCCAGGGGGTGAGAGCGGGCCTTACGCATCCAGAAAGCAAAACTAAACTGGAGAAGGCCAAAGTGCCCCTCCCCGGCCACAGAAGCCTCTGTTTTAGTGAGGACAGCACCAGGGTCACCCTCCTGAGCCCTAGGCCCAGGGAGACATGAATAAGGAGGAGAACTATTCCAGGGAAGGAAGGAAGTTTTTAAAAGTACAAAGGACCTGCCATGTCACATGGGAAAAGAAGATGGTGAGAATCAGGGTGTGCAGGCTAGTACTGTTCCAAGGTGCTGTTCAGAGCCCATGGTTTGTGGGATCTTGGCTCCCTGACGGAATGAACCCAACCTCGGCAACAAAGGCCCAGAATCCTGACCACTAGGCCATCGGGAACCCCCTTAAAGGACAATGGATTAAGCTGTTCATAAGTAAATTTTTTTTTGGAGAAGGCAATGGCACCCCACTCCAGGACTCCTGCCTGGAAAATCCCATGGACGGAGGAGCCTGGTGGGCTGCAGTCCATGGGGTTGCTAGGAGTCGGACACGACTGAGCGACTTCACTTCCACTTTTCACTGTCATGCATTAGAGAAGGAAATGGCAACCCACTCCAGTGTCCTTGCCTGGAGAGTCCCAGGGACGAGGGAGCTTGGTGGGCTGCCGTCTCTGGGGTCACACAGAGTCGGACACGACTGAAGTGACTTAGCAGCAGCAGCAACAGCAAGTAAATTTTTTTCTCATTTAATGCTTTATCCTTCCTTCTGCAATTACATCCCTTCTAATTTTCTAGTATTAAATTGCCTTTCAATTTTTAAAATACAAATAATAAATGGAAGATTTTTCCTAAACACTCCTCTTTGGGAAAATTTTTTTTTTAAAGAAGTGAAAAATCTATCCAATCTCCCTAATTTATTTTAATTTCCTACTCTGAATAGTTCGCTCAGATTAGTGATCCATGAATTTGTTTAATACATAAACCTTTCAGAAAAATTTTAACACACATCTTCAGTGTATGGGATCTTTTTATAAACCACATTCATATGCTGCTCTGATAATATATGCATATTATTAAACTTACACAAAAATATAAATTTAAAAGATGAAAAATAAACAGTAAAATTTATTTTACTTGTTAAAAATTCAAAGACCCATTATGTTTCTCTCATCTTAAAATATTGAGACAACCTTATTTAATATACCTTATTTTTTTTAAGTCTTGGGTTAATATTTGGTAAGACAGGAATTTGAAGGCCTAGCTCAGAATTCTGTTTATTTTCATTCATAATTTTAGTCACCATCATAACTTTTTGTACACTTTACAAAGATAGAAGAGATCCAAATGGAAGAAGTGCCTTACTGTCTGTACTTCCTAAATCATGGTGCTCATCTTTCAACCCCATCCACCAATTATGCAAAAAAGTTTTCCTTTAAATTTGGCTAGTAAATTTCCATCTTCCATGGTGTCAGTCACTCATCCATGCAAACTAACTGGGCAGTATTGCTTTTTACTATTTTTAACAAATGAATTCATAACATCTTATTTGGAAGATTTTTAAATTCCAACTTCTTTAAATACGGAGATATGAGTCTTTACAGGTGAAACCCACTGTTTATGGCAAGTAAATCATTAATGAGAGAACCATTCCTAAAATGCTTTTTCCGTAACATGAGTGTCTTTCAAAAGCATTTCCTTTCTCATCCATTATTAAAAAGTGACCTTTACCTTGAAGGGGCAAGCTAAGTTTGCTTATTATTTCAAATATCTGCTAGATAACACTCTACTGGTAGCTACTTGTCATCACAAGAAAGGTCAGCAAACCTGGCAAGTGAGGGGGTCTGGGGTTTTTATTTTAATAAGGGAGACAATGTACAATTAATCTTAAATTTGACATGTTACCCTTCTGTAACATAACCAACAAACCTCTGTGTTGCACAGAAGATTTTTAAGATCACTGGCCCACAGCATTAGAAAAATATTGTAGGCGTTTTTCCATCAGAAGGTGATACAGTTTCTGAATCTTCACACTGCTGTGTGCTGAAAGTGCACACGCAGCTGTGGTGTGTAACCAGTGCCTCTGAGCATGGAACTCACACTCTCCCCTGGGGAAGTGGAGTCTGGGTGGAGGTTCCTCACCTCTAAGCACCTGAACTAGAGGCTACATGATGATGCCAGACCAGCTATGTACTCAACATTCATAAACTTTAGTTTATTGTATGTTTAGCTAAAGGTCTAAAAAAAGACCTTCTATTATATCCTTCTTGCATCTCGATCTCTGAGCAGTACATACCATAGAGACCAAGGTCTTAATCGACTTGTACAATGTGTTTCTCTATTTTTCTAATTGACTGTGAAAGGCCAATAGTTTAAATGGCAAAATTTATTACTTAACATTTCAGTTGTCTTTCTGAACATAGTGGGCTATTATACACCATACGTGCATGTGTTCAAAGTTGCGTCAGTGGCGTTTGACTCTTTGCAACCCTATACACAGGGTGGGGTCCACAAATTCTTGAAATTTTCCAAGAACAAATTAAAAGTAAAAAGACATAAAGCCTAGAAAGTAACTAACAATAAAATAAAAGAATTTATTTTTAAGGAATATTACTAAAAATAAATTCTGAAGAAAAACAACTTTCCTCTACAGATCTTTTCTAAAATATTAAACTGCCTGAGATGTAAGGAACTCTATATTACAGCATGCAGTTGGAGCTAGACTTTCCTGCTGGTCCACGAACACACAGCCCTGGGGCTCTTATTTCTGAGTTTTCACAAGAGGCACCTCGGCACAGCCCTTTCTGGTTCACTAAGAATGTCATTCTCCATACAATTAAAAGATGTATTTGATTTCTATCAATACCACAACAATCATGTTCTCTTGTGATCATTACTCAAAAAGCTCAACCAACTGGAGTTAAATACAAACAAAAATGTAACTGAAGATTCCTGAGACTTATAAATAGTCTGACACAAGTACCCAAGGAATAAGATACTGAAAACAGTAGTTTTTGACAATTTGTTTTTAGTTGTTTTTCACAAAATTGACTTATAAAATTAGGAGACTATAACAAAGAGCTATAAAAGCAAATGAAATTACCACAATTGGGCCATATAAAATTACCAGGAAATAACAAGTTGCCAGAATTTTTTTTAATGTTTATATATTTGCAAAGATACCTATTCTAATAGTTTGTGTTGATTAAACAACTAACATACACATAATATATTCATTGTTAAATGGTCAAATGTAAACAATACAGTCCATTCTTCTTAGGCTCAGTCCTTGTGTTCTGTGAAGTCACTGCAAGCCCTGAATCAGTGAATACTAGAGCGAAATCACACGGCTAGGTTCCGCAAGGCCTCTGGTCATGTTCTCATCAATCATTCAATACATAACCTGGTTTTATGTGGGTTTCTGTTTAAATATTCTTATTTAATACATATTATTGATTCATTAATATTGAATTCACAGCCTACAGCCCTATAGCTTATGCTTGAAAGAAACTTAACAAATACAGACACAGGCATGCCTCAGAGATATTATAGATTTGTTTCCCAACTACTACAATAAAGTGAGCATCCTAATAAAGTGAATCACAATAATTTTTTTGGTATTGCAGAGCATATAAAAGTCATATTTACACTTTCATGTAGCCTATTAAGTGTTCAATCATTAGACGCAGCATCGTGTCTAAAATATATACACACCTTAGTTAAATTACTTGTGTTGCTAAAAATTGCTAAACATCATCCAACTCTTTAATGAGTTATAATCTTTTTGCTGAAGGGTTTTGCCTGTATGTTGATGGCTGCTAATTGATTGGGGCAGTGATTCCTGAAAGTTGGAGTGGCTCTGGCAATTTCTTAAAATAAGACAGCAATGAAGTTTGCCATATCAACTGACTGTTTCTTTCATGAATGATTTCTCTGTAGCATGCAATGCTGTTTAACAGCATTTTACCCACAGTAAAACTTCTTTCAAAATTGGACTCAATCACCTCAAACTCTGCCACTACCTTACCAATTAAGTTTGTGTAACATTCTAAATCCTTTGCTGTTTCAACAGTCTTGACCAGTGGTAGAGTCCATCTCAAGAAACCATTTTCTTAGCCCATTCATAAGAAGCAACTCCACATCAGTGAAAGTTTTATCCTGAGATTGCAGCAGTTCAGTCACATCTTCAAGCTCCACTTCTAATTCTAATGCTTTTGTGGCTGTTATTTCCACCACCTCTGCAGTCACTTCCTCTACTGGAGTCTTGACCCCCTCAAAGTCATCTCTGAGGGCTGGAATCAACTTTTTCTAAGCTTCTGCTAATGATATTTTAAACTCTTCCCATGAATCATAAGTGTTTTTAATGGGATTTAGAACAGTGAATCCTTTCTAGAAGACTTTCAATTGACTTTACCCAGATCCATCAGAGATATTATCTTTGCCAGGTAGAGACTTATGAAGTGTATTTCTTAAATAATAAGATTTGAAAGTCTAGATTATTCTTTGATTCATGGGCTGAAGAATGGATGTTGTGTTAGCAGCCATAAAAATAACATGAATCTCATCATATATCTCCATCAGCACTCTTGCATAACCAGGCGCATTGTGAGTTCAGTTCAGTTCAGTCACTCAGTTGTTTCTGATTCTTTGTGACCCAATGAACCGCAGCATGCCAGGCCTCCCTGTCCATCACCACCTCCCAGAGTCCACCGGCATCATCCATGAGCAGTAAATATTCGGAAAGGAATCTTTCTTTCTGAGTAAGAGATCTCAACAGTGGGTTTAAAATATTAAGCATACTGTGTTGTCAACAGATATGCTGTCATCCAGGCTTTGTTATTCCACTGATAGCACACAGACTGAGTAGATTCAGCAAAACCTTAAGGGCTGTAGGATTTTCAGAACAGTCAATGAGTACTGACTTCACGTCACCAGCTTCACTAGCCCCTAGCACGTCAGTTTGTTTTCTGAACCTCTCTAGCTATGAAAATCCTAGATACCTCTCCTGCCAATAGATGGCTGTTCATCTACAGTGAAAGTCTGGTTCTTAGTGTGCATTCATTCGTGCTCAACTGTTTTAGTTTTGTCCAACTCTTTGCAACCCTATGGACTGTAGCCCTCCAGGCTCCTCTGTCCATGAGATTCTCCAGGCAAGAACACTAGAGTGGGTTGCCATGCCCTTCCCTGGAGGATCTTTCAAACCCAGGGATTGAACCTGGGTCTCCTGCATCTTCTGCATTGCAAGTGGATTCTTCACCCATTGAGCCATCTGGGAAGCCCCTCTTTAATGATCTTAGGTAGATATTCTAGAAGACTTGTTGCAACTTCTACATCACCACTTATTACTTTACCTTACACTTTTATGTTTTGGAGATGGCTTCTTTCCTTCAACCTCATGAACCCAGCCCAATGAACTGACCTCTGCTAGCTCCAGACTGTTCAGCAGCTTCCTCACCTCTCTCAGCCTTCATAGCATTAAAGAGGTAGGGCCTTGCTCTAGATTAGGCTTTGGCTTAAGGAAATCTTGTGTCTTGTTTGAACTTCTATTCAGACCACTAAAACGGCCTCCCTACTGGCATATGGCTCTTTCGCTTTCTTATCATTTGTGTATTCACCGCAGTAGCATTTTTTATTTAAGAACTTTTCCTTTGTACCCACAACTTTGCTAACTGGCACAAGAAGCCTAGCTTTTGGCCCGTCTTGGCTTTCAACATGCCTTCCTCATTAAGCTTGATCATTTCTAGCTTTGGACTTAAAGTGAAAGATATGTGACCCTCCTTTATCTTAAACCCTTAGAAGCCACTGTCTAATTGGCCTAATTTCAATATTGTTGTGTCTCAAGAAATCGGGAGGACCGAAGAGAGGGAGAGAGAAGGGGGAACGGGGAAAACAGCTGTTGGAGAGACAGTCACAGCACATACACTGCTTCTCCATTGAGTTGCCACCTTGCATCAGCACAGTTCATGGAGTCCTAGAAATCTACAATAGTAGAATGAAAGTATGGAGAAGGAAATGGCAACCCACTCCAGTGTTCTTGCCTGGAGAATCCCAGGGACGGGGGGAGCCTGGTGGGCTGCCTCTATGGGGTCACACAGAGTTGGACACAACTGAAGTGACTTAGCAGCAGCAGCAGTATGAAAGATAGCTGATCATAGATCACCACAACAAATATAGTAATAATGGAAAAGTTGGAAATATTTTGAGAATTACCAAAATGTGACACAGAGACAGGAAGTGAGCAAATGCTGCTGGAAAATGCTGCCTATAGATTTGTTCACTGCAGGGTTCTCAGTTCAGTTCAGCTGCTCAGTCGTGTCCGACTCTTTGTGACCCCAGGGACTGCAGCACACCAGGCCTCCCTGTCCATCACCAACTCCCAGAGTTTACTCAAACTCATGTCCATTGAGTCGGTGATGCCATCCACCATCTCATCATCTGTCGTCTCCTTCTCCTCCTGCCTTCAGTCTTTCCTAGCATCAGGGTCTTTTCCAAGGAGTCAGTTCTTCACATCAGGTGGCCAAAGTATTGGAGCTTCAGCTTCAACATCAGTCCTTCCAGTGAATATTCAGGACTGATTGCCTTTAGGATGGACTGGTTGGATCTCCTTGCAGTCCAAGGGACTCTCAACTACCCTAGCTGCCTATAAAGATATTTTACTACTCATGGGTTTGGTCAATCCAGATCTTGGACTGGTGAGATTTAAATCACATTAGGAAGTATCTTCTGAGCTGTAAAGTAAGCAGATGTCATTCACAGTGCTCTTGTGAACAAAAACATGCCCATGTCCTCATGCTTATCTCCCAGTCTGAGAGGGAAGGATAACTAATGGCAGGTTCTCCATGAAGTGGAGGGTGTACTGAGGCAGCAGTTGAAGGAATGGGAAATAGTATCAAGAAATGGAGCTCTCCAGGTAGGTTGGGATGAGATGGTAGAGAGATTTATTGAACAATGAAAGGTGTTTGGGCTTCATTCTGAAAGGACTCACTGGAGACTTTAAGCAAGTGTATGACATATTCATATTAACATTTTTTAACAGACTTGCCTTTTAAACATGGCAACATCAAGCGGTATCTGGAAAAGAAATTGTTAGCAGGAGAGCTTAAGTTATTAAGCTCCCTTAACCCTCCTGGTGGATAGGAAAAGTATAGCTTTCCAAAAATGTTCCACTAGGGGGACAGTTTATGAAAAAGTGCACTGCTGGGTCTCGGGGCACTTTCTCTAACCCACTTGGGAGACTGTTTCTGTTCTTCAGTGTTCAGCATCCTAGATGAGATATTGCCTCCTGAGAACTGCATTTCACCACTGACAAGTGTTTACTCTCTCCTGAAAACCTGAGTTAAAAAATATTCAGTACTGATGGGAAAACCTGTTTCAGTGAAGCTGAGCTTGGGAACATTTGTGACAGGAAGAAATGATGATGAAAATATAGACCAGGGGCCCTACTGACCCTATTGACCCAATGCCCTTATTGACCAGAGGCATTTCTTTCAAGCTTCTTTCTCAAGTTTCCCTTAAAAGAGGGAAACAGGGAGCAAAACACCTTGAAGAAGAAGTTAGAGCAGAAGGCTTCTACTAATACCACTTTAGATCTCCCATGTGGTCAACCTTCTCTTTACTTCCAGGCACTGTGTTAGATACTTGGCACATCTTATGTCATTTACTCTTTTAGCAATGATATGAGATATTGAAGTTAAATTTCACCAATATTAAGGCACTTACTCAAGGTTACATACACAATTACTAACTGTCATCAGAATGTAATCTTCCCTTGGGTTGCAAAGAGTTGGACAGGACTGAGTGACTGAACTGAACTTGCAGCTCAGTCAGTAAAGAGTCTGCCTTCAATGCAGAGACCCAAGTTCGATCCCTGGGTCAGGAAGTTTCCCTGGAGAAGAAAATGGAAGCCCACTCCAGTATTCTTGCCTGGGAAATCCCATGGACAGAGGAGTCTGGTAGGCTACAGTCCATGGGGTCACAAGAGTCGGACACAACTTAGCGACTAAAACACCACCACCATCAGAATGTAAATTTAGGCCCCCAGTCAAAGCTCTTTTGTATTGGCTACACTATTTGTAATATGCAGATATGTACAGCAGCAATGGTACTGAGTTTGGTAATGGTGTCAGACAAGCTGCATTCAGGTTCCACTCCACTACTTATGAGCCTTGTAAATTTAGACAAGTTATTTAACATGAGCTTCAGTTTCTTCTTCTGTTAAGTGGGACCCACAATGCTTGAAACTCAGGGCATATTTGAGTATGAAGTAACAGAAGGTCTTAGCTCAAATACCAACAGTTGCATAATTAATGTTAGATTTCTTCCTTAAAATAAAAAGTAGATTCCGTAACTGGAAACTCTTCTGCTATATGCCTGCAAAGTGAAAGTGAAAGCCTCTCAGTTGTGTCCGACTCTTTGCGACCCCATGGACTATGCAGTCCATGGAATTCTCCAGGCCAGAATACTGGAGTGGGTAGCTGTTCCCTTCTCCAGAGGATCGTCCCAACCCAGGGATCGAACCCAGGTCTCCTGCAAATCTTAAGACAATTATGATGTCTGTAAATCACATACGAATGGAAAAGGCAACAGCATACCCAAAGGGGAGAGAGATGCTCCACGCTGGCCTTGTCCCTAGGATCATCATGCCTCTGTTTCAATAAAAAGAGAGCTGGCGAATGCCAGCTGTTTGCCAGGCATCATGGTAGGCACTGGGGATCCTATTGATAAAACAGAATGGTGCCTGCTCCCACTACGCTTACATTGTGGCGAGAGAGATGACAAATACATAACTGATTTTACTACCGAGTGTGATATGTAAAATTAAGTTCTGGGGTATTAGTGACCAGGGTGAAGGCTCCTTTCAAAAAAGATTTCCCAGGAATAGTCTCCCAGAGGATGAGATCCAGAATAAAAGAACATACAGTTTTGTGAGGATCTGAAAGAAGAACGATCTAGAAGCGCTGACTCATTGGAAAAGACTCTGATGCTGGGAAAGACTGAAGGTGGGAGGAGAAGGGGACGACAGAGGATGAGATGGCTGCATGCCATCACCGACTCAATGGACATATGTTTGAGTAAGCTCTGGCAGCTGGTGATGGACAGGGAGGACTGGTGTGCTGCAGACCATGGGGTAGCAGAGTCAGACACGATCGAGTGACTGAACTGAAACTGAACCAGAGAGAGCAACCACCACCAAGACCTTCAAAACAAAATGGCCTGAGGTTTTAAGAGGAGCAGGCACAGGCCAGGGTGACAGGAGCAGAGGGCCAGGAAAAGGCTGGTTGGAGAAGCGGGCAGGGCCTTGTACTGGAATGTGGGTTTTATTTGTCATGGGAAGTCATGGATGAATCTTAGCCAGCTGAGAGGCATGGTGCACAAGGTAGAATAATGAGGCCTTCCACATCTGAATTCCCAGAACCTGTGAATTTATTACCTTACATGGCAATAGATATGGAGGTGGGAGGGTAATTAAAGACATGGAGGTGGGAGAGTAATCAAAGATACGGAGGTGGGAGATTAATTAAAGATACGGAGGTGGGAAGAGTCCTGGATTATCCAATGTTATCACAAGGATCCCTGTAAGAGGGAGGTGGGAGAGCCCGACTCGGAAAGAACGCATGGCAAAGGAAGCAAAGATTGAAGTGTTGTTGGGCCATGAGCCTGGGAATGCGAGCTGGAAAAGGCAGAGACTCTCCCCCAGAGAATCCATAAGGGAGGCAGCCCTACCGACACCCTGATTTTAGCTCAGGAACGTGAGCTCTGACTTCAGACTTGCAGAACTAAAAGAGAATCAATGTATGTCTTGCTAAGCCACTAGGTTTATGGCGATTTGCTACAGCAGCAATGAAAGTGAAAGTGAAGTTGCTCTGTCATGTCCGACTCTTTGCGACCCCATGGACTGTAGCCTGCCAGGCTCCTCCCTCCATGGGATTCTCCAGGCACTTTAACCTCTGAGCCACCAGGGATGGGGATGGTAGGACTTGCCAAGCTCTGCTCCTAAACCATCCTTTGTTCTGGCAGGTGCTGGAACCCCTGGGTACCACTGGCACACTAGAGTCATCAGCCTTAGACAGCAAGTACTGCCCTACTCAGAGGTTAAAGCGTCTGCCTGGAATGCAAGAGACCCAGGTTCGATCCCTGGGTTGGGAAGATCCCCTGGAGAAGGAAATGGCAATCCACTCCAGTATTCTTGCCTGGAGAATCCCATAGAGGGAGGAGCCTGGCAGGCTACAATCCATGGGGTCGCAAAGAGTCAGACACGACTGAGCAACTTCACTTTCACTGCCCTACTAGGTACTGATTTGACACACACATAATTTACTTACGCATCAGAACATCTAGCCAGTGGGGAAAATGTAAGAAACCGCCGCAGGAAGAAAGAGTCACCCCTAGGGACCGTTGATGGAAGCCTTTATTGGGCGGTTGCCCTCGGGCAGAACTCCCCGGGGCAAGCGAGGAAGGGAAGGGAGTCTGCAAGGTATGAGGGGTGAGGAAGGGGGTTTTATAGCCAGGGCTGGCATTGAAACCAGGTTTTTCCATAAAAGGTAAAAAGTGCGGGCTGCAGCAGTGATTGGTGTTCAGGGGCTTCGTGCCAGCACCTGATTGGGCCAGGCTACAGGGGGTTGGTCCCTGGAAGTTCTGTCCGCCCCCGGTTCCTGTCTGGGCGTCGGCCAACTGTCCGGACTTGTCTGGGGCATGTCTTGACATGTCCGACCTTTCAGAAAACAGCTCAGAGCCCAGACTGAACAAGTCTAGAGGCACACTCTTTGGTTCTGTACTGTCATAAAGAAGGAAAACGCCAAGGTCAAAGATAGAAGCGGGCACTGAAGTGGATGCCTTTGAGGGGATAAATGTGCACTTGTGGTCTAATTTGAGGCTCCACAGAATTTCCTCCTTCCAAGAATTAAAAAGAAGGATTTTCTCCAGAGTGGAAAAGAGGAGGAACGTGACAGTTTTTGCACCCCCAGCACGGTTTGCCCAACCCTTTTGAGCACTGTTCTCCTACAGTCTGCAGGCCCCCCTGGGCTGTCTGCAGTGAGAGCGTGAGTCCTACATACCAGATTTCAGGTTGTGGTCTCTGCTACTGCCTTCTCACTGCAGAGCTATCTGAAACGCCAGCTTGGGAACTGCAGACCAGAGAAGGGGAAAAATCCCTCAGTAGACCAACAGAGCTGTCTTGTCACACAAGAGGCCTTTCCTTCCCAGGAAGAAAACTGAACTAATCAGCCCTCAGAGCTCCCAGAAGCTGGCCTGCAGGACTCCCCGCAAGGGCCTCCCCGACACCAGCTCCACCACCCCACGTGGCTACACCTCCCTGCAGGAGCACCGGGGGCCACGCGCCGACCTCCCAGCAGAGAGGCTGCCATCAGGGGTGCTGCCCACGAGAGGGAGAGCGGGATTCCTTGTCGTCTTCCTCGGGAGCCGCGGGAGTGTCCACGGGGGCACTGAGGCTTCGCAAGGCGCTCTCCAAAGGGGGACTGGAAGAGAAGTCCCCGCGTGAGTTTCCCAAACGCAGCGCGTCCCTCCCTTCCTGCGGACCCCGAGCCCCTTGGCCTCGCGCACTTGTGCCCTGTGTTCCCCACGGCCCCGGGCCACGTGCGGCTCCAGACTCTTCTCGCAGAGCTTAAGCAGCCTCCTCCCGGCTGAGCTGGGCGGAACCTCACGTCCTCCTGGCCGGAACACCCGGCACTCATCACACCGGGGCCTTTCCACGTACGCCATTTAGTTTCCTGGTCCCATTTCCGCCCCAAACCTGCCACTCTGGAGATGGAAGCCGCATCTCACCTTCCTCAGGCTCGCCAGAGGCCTCACCTCAGCCCGCGGTGAGTACCTCCACTTTTATCGAGGATGGAAAACAAAGTGCTCTGCTGAAAGAACAGCCTGATGTGGGGCGACAAGGTGCCCTCTAGCTCTGATTCCCTCCTGTCGGACTTCAGCCTCATCCCTGCTCTCTGTTTTGGGAAGCTTTCCATCCCACAGGCCACAGAGGCAACAGCAGCCTAGAGAGAATGGCACAGGGATGAGCACAGAGGTCACCCTGGATACCGTGTGTTATGAGCTGATTACACACTTTCCCAAGGCCGCCTTTAGTACAGAGGCCGTGACTGCTAAATGGCACCTACTTCTCGTTCCAGCAATTAGTTTTGATCTCTCTGCTTTAATGCTGTGTCTGGTTGTTCTGAAAGAGAGAAACGCTCTGCCTCTGCACCATTTTTTTTTTTTTTTTTAATGTCTGCATTCACTGAAGACTTGCTGAAGCCTAGGGCTCTGCTAGGCGTCCTGAGTGATAAGAACGAATCATCCCCCACCTCCAACCCCAAGAATGTAATAGCATAGAAGAGGAGATAATACAATGTACTCCAGTGTTTGGAAGAAGGAGAAGAACCTTCTGTTATTCAGTGCTTCGGTCGTGTCTGACTTTTTGCGAGGCTATGACTGCAGCCCGCCAGGCACTTCTGTACATGGGATTCTCCAGGCAAGAATACTGGAGTGGGTTGCCATGCCCTCCTCTAGGGGACCTTCCTGACCCAGGGATCAAATGCATGTCTTTTATGTTTGCTACATTGGCAGACGGATTCTTTACCACTAGTGCCACCTGGGAACTAACAGTTATTTGCTGGGCAAAGTTTGAGGCCTGAAGATACAGAGTGAAAAAGGCAAAGGTACCCACTCTCATGGGGAGAGATGATCATTACACTAGTAAAATATTAAATAAACAAAGTTAATTTTTAAAGTGGTCAATGCAATTAACAGGAATAGGATGGGGTGGGGTGAAGGTTAGCAGCTTAGAGCAGGCATTCACGCAGACCCCTCCAGACAGGTGACCTCTCTGAACAATGAGATGGCTCTAACTGTACCAGGCCTAGAGAAAGAACAATCAGTTCAGTACAGTTGCTCAGTTGTGTCTCTTTGCAACCCCATGGACGCCAGGCCTCCCTGTCCATCACCAACTCCCAGAGTTTACTCAAACTCATGTCCATTGAATCAGTGATACCATCCAACCATCTCATCCTCTGTCAGCCCTTTCTCCTCCTGCCCTCAATCTTTTCCAGCATCAGGGTGTTTTCAAATGAGTTAGTTCTTCGTATCAGGTGGCCAAAGTATTAGAGCATCAGCTTCAGCATCAATCCTTCCAATGAATATTCAGGACTGATCCCCTTTAGGATGGACTGGTTGGGTCTCCTTGCAGTCCAAGAGACTCTCAACAGTCTTTAACACCACAGTTCAAAAGCATCAATTCTTCAGCACTCAGCTTTCTTTGTAGTACAACTCTTACATCCATACATGACTACTGGGAAAACTATAGCTTGACTAAATGGACCTTTGTTGGCAAAGTAATGTCTCTGCTTTTTAATATGCCGTCTAGGTTGGTCGTAGCTTTTCTTCCAAGGAGTAAGCATCTTTTAATTTCATAGCTGCAGTCACCATCTGCAGTGATTTTGGAGCCCCCAATAAAAAGTCTGCCACTGTTTCCACTATTTCCCCATCTATTTCCCATGAAGTGATGGGACCAGATCCCATGATCTTCATTTTCTGAATGTTGAGCTTTAAGCCAACTTTTTCACTCTCTTCTTTCACTTTCATCAAGAGGCTCTTTAGTTCCTCTTCACTTTCTGCCATAAGGGTGGTATCATCTGCATATCTGACGTTATTGGTATTTCTCCCGGCAATCTTGACTCCAGCTTGTGTTTCTTCCAGTCCAGCGTTTCTCATGATGTACTCTGCATATAAGTTAAATAAGCAGGGTGACAATATACAGCCTTGATGTACTCCTTTTCCTATTTGGAACCAGTCTGTTGTTCCATGTCCAGATCTAACTGTTGCTTCGTGACCTGCATACAGATTTCTCAAGAGGCAGGTCAGGTGGTCTGGTATTCCCATCTCTTGAAGAATTTTCCACAGTTTGTAGTGATCCACACAGTCAAAGGTGGTCAAAAGTGATCACACATAGTCAATAAAGCAGAAATGGATGTTTTTCTGGAACTCTCTTGCTTTTTTGATGATCCAACAGATGTTGGCAATTTGATTAGAGGAACTAGAGAAAGAATGATACGGGCAGAGAAAACAAGCGCAAAGGCTGTGAGGTTGGGCACAGGCTGGGAGCTTTAGCAGAGAAGAGATAGTTGAGCTTCAAAGACTGAGTAAAATGGCATTTCTGAAAAACAGAATGGCACAAGCATGAACTGTCTTGAGTTGGAAGCAAGCATGAATTTGAATCAAGGTCTACTGAAACCTGAAATTCAGAAGATAAAATGAGGTAGGCTATTTATGGAGAACCCAGGGTCAGGCTACAGCTGTGGGGTCTGTTCTATGAACAGGAAGCCCCATGGGGTTTAGCAGTCCTGACCTGGTAAGAATGTGCTTTAGGAAGATTTCTCTGGCGTCAGTGGGAGCCATTCATGCCTTTGGCACACAGATACGCCTCTGCGCTTTAGTCAAAGCTCCCTACTTCCTGATAAATATTCATCTTCATGCCTAGGTTTTTTGTAAGAGGCTGGGCTATAAAGCAGTTTTCAGAAGGATTAGCCATATGATTTGTGGGGCCCAGTGCAAAATGGAAATGACAGGCCCTTTGTTCAAAATGCAGAGTAAAGGCATCTTCCTTCTTTCAGCTGTCTCTGTCTTGACTTGTCGTGGTGGTTTGTATTTGCTCTTTAGTACAAAATAATTCCTCAAGAACACGGATACTTAAGACACATGCAAACCCTCATGGGTCCAGACGCCTTCCCCACTGACCCAACAATCTGGCACCCACACCCAGGACTGCCCAGCGGGGAAGGCAGCAGTGGGCACGGGGCAGAAGCAGAGAGGCGGAGGTCAACACCCCATCCCTCAGAGTCCGGGAGGTGGAACCACCATGAGCCAAGGCTCCAAGCCCTGGGGGCATGCTCCACTGTTTCTTCAACTTTACTTAAAAATGCAAATTCAAAGATCAAATCTTTGAAGAATTTCAAGATGCTGATTGCACCATTCTGCTGTGGGCCTTGGTGCCAAGACACAGATGGAATGCCCCTGAAGCCTGCTCTGGTTGGGGTGTGAGGAGAGGACTTCCATGTAGAGCTTTTCCCCAGAACTTAAACTTGGTGAGCTACTGCCCTTCAAAACCACATGTGCTGCTACTTTCTTATAAGGTGTTGCTACTGGGGAGAACTGAGGGCAGGGCACATAGGACCTGTCTACTATTTTTCAACTTCCTGTGAATCTACAGTTATTTGAAAATGTTGCTGTTCAGTTGCTCAGTCGTGTCCCACTCAGCCACCCTATGCACTGCAGTACAACAAGCTTCCCTGTCCTTGACTATCTCCCAGAGTTCGCTCAAACTCAAGCCCATTGAGTCAAAGATTATATATCAAAAGCCCTCACACATATGCTATTTTTCTGAAGACAAGGAGGGATGGGGCAGTGGGAAAGAAACCAAGAGCAAGATTGGGAGGATGAAGTTAAATAGTGGTATTCAGCTGGACATCACAACTTAACTTGCAACCCCAGCTAGAAATGCAAAAGGAGAGTGGTCAGGCTCACATTACACAGGTGATGGATTGATCAGCTTATTTGTGACCATACCCCGTTTTAGCCTGTTCAAATCCATTAAATGATCATTTTCTGATCATTCCCTACATACAAAGACACTGTGCTGTCATATGCTGTCTGGGACTACAGTACAAGTGCATTTTATGTCAGGAATGCATTCCCAGAGTTGATGGTATTGAAGACAAAGAACTTCAGGTTGCCAGCTAAAAGCAGTACCACCTCATGGCAGTGGAGTGAACAGAGTTGTCTTGGCCCATGTGTGTCAAAATTCTCAATTTCTTATTTAATTTAACAATATTCACCTTATTTATGACTTCGTGCCTGGTGTTTACATAATACTATTCCAAATTTGCACAGTTTGAATTGGCATAAAAGAATCTACACAGATGTTACAGGGATAATGTTGGAATTAAATAAACATCTATAAAGCATCTAACATAATCCTTGAAACAAAACAGGCAGAAAATTAAAGGTAGCCATTCTTATTGCTACCTTTAGCAATAAGGTAATATTATTATATTCAATAATACTTCCAATAAAAATCTCAGTTTTCCAATCCAAAGAATAGTATCTTCAAACTATAAAGATGGGTTGTTTAGTTGCTAAGTCATGTCTGACTCTCCTTGCAAGAGTTCCATTTAAATAATAATAATAGTAATAATCTGTGTGAACAGAATCAAATAGAGCTCACAGAGTTAAAATATTTTACAAGAAAATAGCATTTAGCATTGAATTTTAAGTGTTTTTCCAATGAAAGAAAAATTAATGCCCAGTCAACTCTTCTGCTTCTGTGCAAAAGTGGAACAGAATAACAAATTAAACCTACCCGTCCTCCCAAAGCTTTGTTCTGGTCAGTGTTTAGAATACTTTTTCCATTATGTTGTTTTTCTTCGCTCATATCAGGGGAGAAGGACTAGTAATCAATGAGATCTCTGAATTAAAAGCAAACGGTGTAGAGGCACTCTGCACGGTCCTTCCCTGAATGGACATAAGTGGCCCCTCATGTTCTTCCACTCCTGGTAACAGCTCATGCTTGAAGGACGTTTGAGCAACAGCGCAGGGCCAGGGCACCAGCACTCAGAGCACCCAGCACCATCTTCACGTAGTCTAAAGACAAGCCTGCCCTTGGGTCTGACTGCTGTCACCATCACCATCTGTCCCAAGCAGCATGTCCTCCAAAGCCACTCTAATACTGTGCTGGGGCCTCAAGGGTTCAAAGAAGGCTAAAGCTGCCGTATAAGTACACACTGTTCCAGAGACACAGACATGTCCCCGAGGACAGAGCCAGGGAGACGTGCCCCGAGAGAGTTAATGTTACAGCTCTGAAGAAACACAACAGAACACAACAGAGACTTGTTCCAGAAGAAACTGTCATGCGAGATGCCAGGTCCGCAGGCTTCTTAACAGCTGGCCAGCTGGATCGTTTGGTGTTTTAGTCAATTACTTCCTCCGGGTCCTTCCGGTAAGCACCGGAAGCTTACCGGAAGTAGGTAAGCACCGTGTTACCTACTACTTTATGTGAAAAACACGTACTGTCGGCTCAAACGGAGCTGTTATCTACCTTGGTCCATAGCACCCAGATGAAACAGTTCATCTACTGACAGATGAGGAGGACCAGCTTTGGATCCAAGCCTCAACATTGCTAACTTCCTGCCTGAGCAGAATTGGGCAACTCAGTGAGCTTTTCCAAGCCTTCCTCCTGAACTGCAAGAGGGGGATAATAATATCCCTGACCTCCTAAGGTGAATGTGAGCCTGGCAGGGAGGAAATCTTAACTTTATGAAATAAATCTCATTTCATGGAGACAATTTCATGCTGTGGTTAGGTAAGCCATGGTTCACACCCTGGCATGGCTTTACCACCCATTAGCTGCATTTCCTTGGTCAAATTACTTAACCTCACTTGCTCCCATTTCTTTGTTTGTAGAATACAGATAACTGTCATAGTGAGATGATTTTCCCACCTCACTGAACTCAACAAAATTAAGACCAGTCTTTCTGAATGCAAAGCATCAGGATCAGTCTTTCACCATTTAATTTCCACTCTCTGGTAGCTCAGATGGTGAAGAAACTGCTTACAATGCAGGAACGCTGGGTTTGATTCCTGGGTCAGGAAGCCCCCTGGAGGAGGGAATGGCAACCCACTCCAGTATTCTTGCCTGGGGAATCCCAAGGACAGAGGAGCCAGGCGGCCTGCAGTCTAGGACACCATCGTACATGACTGAGTGATCAACACTTTTACTTTCACAGTTTTCACTCCAGACAAGGCCAAATGGCATTAAGAAATCAGGGACACTATTTTTAGTAGTATGCTCGAAATTTCTTTTCCCTTTCTCAAAAGTCTAAGCCATTCAGAAGATATCCTGAGGCTGAACAGAAAGGGGTTTGTTATAAACTGCCAGGCAAGGCTATGGACATAACAAAGTAACTACTGCAAAGAGCAGGTGGAATTCTGACTCTTTTTATTACCTCCCTGGGGTTTCATAGTGAATGGGTGATGGAAGCAGGTTCAATGAGAAGGCTGCCATTATTGACAAAATATATTAAACCAGAAGGCCACCATAATTTCCAAATGCACAGAGAAAATTCTCACAGGAATTTGGCATATGTTACATGTTCTCTACCCCTGTTTATAAACTTTCTTATGATGGTCTTCTCCTGTGGTTAAGACTCTGCCTTCCAATGCAGGGAGTATGGGTTCAATCCCTGGTCAGGGAACTAAAGTCCCACGTACTGTGCACCCAAAATTCAAAAGAACAATGGAGCATAGCTCTGATTTGGTTCCCCAGAGAAAGAAGAAAAAATTTTAATTATATTGTGACTGTTAGAGCACATAGACCCATACACAGAGTATCTGATGGAGAATCTCCAAGATGAGACATCAAATGACTGAAAGTGAACAGCACACAGCCTCGTGTGTGATAAGAACTCAATCTCAATAAATTAGCCAAAAAGAAAAGAACCACAAGGGACACTACATAATTCTGCACTCAGTTATACAGTACAGGCATGCATTGCCAAAAGAGAATGGTTATGATTATGGCTATAAAAAGCAAAAGTGTGTGTGTGTGTGTGAAAGTCACTCAGTCATGTCCAACTCTTTGTGACCCCATGGACTATATAGTCAGTGGGATTCTCCAGGCTAGAATACTAGAGCGGGTAGCCATTCCGTTCTCCAGGAGGTCTTCCCAACCCAGGGATCGAACCCAGGTCTTCTGCATTGCAGGCAGATTCTTTACCAGCTGAGCCAACAGGGAAGCCATTAAAAGCAAAAACCACTTCATAAATGAAGAAGAATCTGAGCTAGACCTGAAAGGATGGCTAGACTATGATTTAGGGGACTAGAGACGGGAGGGCATGAATGGTGAGGGAAACCTGAGCATACACAGAGAAGAAATGAGTGGTTTGTTCCCAGGACCTTGAAGACTAGTGGTGGAATCTGATAGAAACGATGAGCCTGTCTGTAGAGGGGATTGGCAATCAGCAGGAGAACCTTGCTTGCATATTTTGATGTTTCCAGGAGTCTTATCAGTCTGGATCCATTCAGGAGACGAAAGTCGCACAGTAAAGTTACTACTCTCTGGTGTCTGCATTGCAGCATCTGCAGAAACAAATGTCCATAGTGCTGGCGAGCTGTGCATAGATGGTGCTGGGGTACCACCACATGTGCTGCTGATGGGTCCTGCAGAGGCTTCCCTCTGTAGGAACCTAATGGACTTTGGTGTACCTCAGCCGAGTGGTCTGGAGTTCCCTAGAAGTCCACTCTCACAGGACCAAGGAGAAGGTGTGCAGGGAGGAACTTTGACTAAAGCACAGGTTTCACTGCAGTCCAAACTGAGAGCTGAGGTCCCCTCGGGAAGCTGCATCCTGCAAGCTCTTAGCGTGTGCAGAAACCTCTGGGGCTGAGGAGTGGAGAAAATAAAGCACTCTCCAGGTCCTCTGGAACAATCCACAGGATCCAGGAAGAAAGCCCCTTCATGTGATGTCTCTCCAGTGCTCTGTCCTGGCACAGCTGAACTACATCAAGCCATCTGGCAAAGGCAAAATATTTGAAGGTTCAAGCCCCATTTTCAGGAGTCGGGAATAAAGGGTAAGTTAGGAACTAAGAGGCAATAAATTGGCAACTGTCCCATGGGCAGACCTTCCATCGCTGTATCCAGACAATGTGGATTACCTCATCAAGACTGTACTGGCGTCAGAGCTCAGCAAGGAGGCCGCTGCTGCAGCGACACAGCCATGACAGGCCAAGGCCTCGGATCAAAGGGATGTCAGCTGGGATGAAATAGAGAGGTCGGATAAGACAGTTCAAGGGAACAGAATCATGCGGAAAAACGAATGTGCTGACTTGGGAAAATTCCAGAGTCTCAGAACATGTCCAGAAGGGGGCTATGGAACTGTCGAGAACTCACTCTGAGAGGCTGAAGACTAGGAGATCCACCTGAGGTTGAAGCCTCTGAAGGTCCTTGGTGCCTAGCACGATGGGCAGTAGGTACGGACACGCTTCAGTGAGTGTTGGTGGAAGGGAGGGGAGGTGGGTGCTAAAGAGAGAAATCCTTTACAGGATAAACAGAAGAGTAGTCCAGAGTCCCAGTCCGAGTGTGACCAGAGGCAAGGACGAAATCCTGCAAATCAGAGCCTGTAACAAGCTTTGTCACCCAAGTGCCTGGAATCCAGGCACAGGAGCCTCCCCTGAGATCATCACAACTTCCCTCCAAGACACGACGCGGAAGGTGCCCAGGCTCTCCCCATTGCAGCCTGCTCCCTCCACGCCAACCCCACCCCGCCCAGCCTGGCTCTCCACCCAGTAATACACCCCCAGCACTTCCGGAGCAAGGCTTCACTTGCAAGGCCTCCCTGGCTCCTGGGGGTGTAGCAGGGATGGTTCATTCATGCTTAAGCTGAAAGTTGACCCCGCTGTGAGAGAGAAACTTCCTTTAACAACAGTTATGCACCTCACGGACAAAGGTGTTATTACCCCCATTTTTCAAACGAGGACCCAGGTTCTGAGAGATTAAGTCTTACCCCCTTGTTCATGCAGCATCTAAGTCTTGGAGGAGAAAAAAATAAAGACATGTATAGGAACTTACCTTAAATAAAATTATCCTGTCACCCATATTAAATTAAAGCCTCTTATTCTTTTTTTTTTTTTTTTAGTTTCTTACTCTTCACTTTCATCAAATTCCACAGAATAATGAAAGTTAACATGTACAGGTCACTTATAAACTGCCTAGCAGTGTTCCTAACACTACACAGATAATATCACAACCCTTAGGGCAACCCTGTTTTATACAGAAGGAAATTGAGGCACAGAAAGGTGATGTAACTTGCCCAAGGTCATGTAAGTGACCTAATAAGAGGTGCAGTGAAGATTCAAATCCAGGTGGCCTGGCTCTAGAATCCATCTACAAACTAGCAACACACTGAGCTCAGAGAGAAGCCTTGCAGGACAGCATTCAACCGTGGCGTTTCAGGTGTAGAATGTCTTGATCTGACAGTTAGCCTGGTGACTCCTGGACAGTTTTGAACAGGGTCATGACTGTGGCTCAGATTCACTCCTTCACAGTTTTCTGCTGAAATGAAACTATTGCACGGCAGTTGTTATATTCTAAGGGGGTGGTTCAGGCGCCAAGGAAAATGTTGACAAATGAGACGTGATTGAGACCAGAGGTGTATTCAAATCTGCCGAGCCCAGGCAGCCAGGACCCCAACACCATTAGCATCCTTCCATTTGGCTAGTCTTCCAGCAGGAAGCCTGTCTGCCTGAGTGCAGCGTAACGTGTTGGTGTTGATGAACTCCCTCAGCCCCCAGAGCCGCCCGTGTTTTCTGGAGCCCAGTGTCTCTGTGGTGCCAGGAAACACTATGGTGTTGCCAGCATGTATTTATCACTCTGAAAAAATGGTTCATCCTTCCAGGCAAACTGAAAAGAAAAGCACGAAATTCTGAGTTTGCAGCCAGTTACCTCTGCTGATGTCTCAAATAAGCTAGACTGCATTATAAAAGCAGAAAAAGAACAGTAACCATACATTTATCCAGACGACAGAGCTCCTGCATTGTGGGGGTACTGCTCGATGTCTTGATAAAATCAAAAGAGAAATAGTAAATTCACAAAGCTTTGACAAGGCACCCAGTACCTCCTAAAAACAAGGGCCTGACCTACATGCTTGCTTAACTTTCTTCTCTGTACTTCATCCATCCCTCCTTGCCTGCCCAAAGAGAAAAACATAAATAAATAAAAAAATCACATACACGCATCTGACAAAACATGATCTGCTGGAGAAGGGGATGGCAAACCACTCCTCTTTCTTGCCTCAAGAACCCCATGAAAGGCAAAAAGATGACACCAGAAGGTGTATCCTCCAGGTTGGTAGGTGTCCAATTTGCAGAACAGAGAAATAGCTCCAGAAAGAATGAAGAGGCTGAGGCAAATCGGAAACACCCCCAGCTGTGGGTGTGTCTGGTGGCGAAAGTAAAGTCCGATGCTGTAAAGAAAAATTCTGCATAGGAACCTGGAATATTAGGTTCATGAATCAAGGTAAATTGAACGTGGTCAAGCAGGAGATGGGGAGAGTAAACACTGACAGTTCAGCATCACAGAACTAAAATGAACAGGAGTTAGTGAATTTAATTCAGATGACCATTATATCTACTACTGTGGCAAGAAACCCTTAGAAGAAATGGAGTAACCCTCATAGTCAAGAACAGTATAAAATGCAATACTTGGGTGCAATCTCAAAAATTACAGAATGATCTCAAGTCATTTCCAAGACAAACCATTCAACATCACAGTAATCCAAGCTTGAAGCTGAAGTGTTCTATGAAGACCTACAAGACCTTCTAGGACTAACACCCAAAAAAGATATCATTTTAATCATAAGAGACTGGAATGCAAAGTAAGAAGTCATGAGATAGCTGGAATAACAGGCAAAATTGGCCTTAGAGTACAAAATGAAGTAGGGCAAAGGCTAATAGTCTTGCCAAGAGAACATTCTGGTCATAACAAACACCCACTCCCAACAACACAAGAGAAGATTCTATACATGGACATCACCAGATGGTCAGTACCAAAATCAGATTGATTATATAATTTGCAGCCAAAGATGGAGAAGCTCTATACAGTCAGCAAAAACAAGACCTGGAGCTGACTATGGCTCAGATTATGATCTCATTATTGCAAAATTCAGGCTTACATTGAAGAAAGTAGGGGAAACTATTAGACCATTCAAATATGACCTAAATCAAATCCCTTATAATTATACAGTGGAAGTGACAAATAGATTCAAGGAAGTAGATTTGGTAGATAGAGTGCCTGAAGAACTATGTGCAGAGGTTCGTGACATTGTACAGGAGGCAGTGACCAAAACTATACCAAAAAAAAGAAAGAAAGAAATGCAAGAAGGCAAATGGGTTGACTGAGGAGGACTTATTGAGATAAAAGAAGTGAAAGGCAAAGGAGAAAGGGAAAGATATACCCAACTGAATGCTGAGTTCCAGAGAATAAGAAGGAGAGATAAGAAAGCCTTGTAAAGTGAACGATGCAAAGAAACAGAGGAAAACAATAGAATAAAAAAAAACACTAGATCTCTCTCTTGAAGAGAATTAGAAATAACAAGGGAACAGTTGATGCAAGGATGGGCAAAATAAAGGACCGAGTGGCAAGGACTTAACAGAGCAGAAGAGGTTAAGAAGAAGTGGCAAGAATACACAGAACTATACAAAAAGATCTTCATGACCCAGATAATCACAATGGTGATGTGATCAGTCACCTAGAGCCAGACATCCTGGAGTATGAAGTCAAGAAGACCATAGGAAGCATTACTAGGAAGCATTACTATGAACAAAGTTAGTAGAGGTGATGGAATTTCAGCTGAGCTATTTAAAATCCCAAAAGATGATGCTGTTAAGTGCTGCATTCAATGTGTCAGCAAAGTAGGAAAATTCAGCAGTGGCCACAGGACTGGAAAAGGTAAGTTTTCATCCCAATCACAAGGAAAGGCAATGCTAAAAATTGTTCAAACTACCATACAATTGCTCTCATTTCACATGCCAGCAAGGTAATGCTCAAAATCCTTCAAACTAGATTTCAGCAGTATGTGAACTGAGAAATTCCAAATGTTCAACCTGGTTTTAGAAAAGGCAGAAGAACCAGAGATCAAATTGCCAACATCTGCTGGATCATAGAAAAAGCTAGAGAATTCCAGAAAAACATCAACTTCTGCCTCACTGACTATACTAAAGCATTTGACTCTGTGGATCACAACAAACTGTGGAAAATTCTTCAAGAGATGGGAATACCAGACCACCTTACCTGTCTCCTGAGAAACCTGTATGCAGGTCAGGAAGCAACAGTTAGCACCAGACATAGAACAATGGACTGGTTCAAAGATGGGAAAGGAGTATGACAAGGTTGTATATTGTCACCCTGCTTATTTCACTTCTATGCCAAGTACATTGTGAGAAATTCCAGGCTGGATGGATCATAAGCTGGAATCCAGATTTCTGGGAGAAATATCAATAACCTCAGACATGCAGATGATACCACTGTAATGGCAGAAATTGAAGAGAAACTAAAGAACCTCTTGATGAGGGTGAAAGAGGAGAGTGAAAATGCTGGCTTAAAACTCAACATTTTAAAAACTAAGACCACGGCATCCAGCCCCGTCGTTTCATGGCAAAGAGATGGAGACAAAAGTGGAAACAATGACAGATTTTGTTTTCTCTGTTTCCAAAAGCACTGCAGCTGCTGACTGCAGCCATGACGCTAAAACAGGCTTGCTACTTAGAAGAGAAGCTATGACAACCCTAGACAGTGTGTCAGAAATCAGGGACTCTGGGGACAAAGGTCCCTATAGGCAAACCTATGGTTTTTCTGGTAGTCATATGCAGATGTGAAAGTTGGACCATAAAAAGTCTGAGCACCAAAGAACTGATGCTTTTGAATTGTGGTGCAAGAGAGTACTTTTGAGAGTTCTTTGAACAGCAAGGAGATCAAACCACCCAATCCTATAGGGAATCAACTCTAAATATTCATTGGGAGAGCTGATGCTGAAGCTGAAACTCCAGTACTTTGGCCACCTGATATGAAGAGCCAACTCACTGGAAAAGACCCTGATTCTGGGAAAGACTGTGGGCAGAAGGAGAAGGAGGTGACAGACGATGGCATCATCGACTCCGTGGACATGAGTCTGAGCAAACTCTGGGAGATAGAGAAGGACATGGGAAGCCTGGAGTGCTGCAGTCCACGGGGTCGCAAAGAGTTGGACATGACTTAGCAACACATCAACAATGACAATATATGCATGCTGCTGCTGCTGCTAAGTCGCTTCAGTCGTGTCCGACTCTGCGCGACCCCATAGACAGCAGCCCACCAGGCTCCCCGTCCCTGGGATTGTCCAGGCAAGAACACTGGAGCGGGCTGCCAGTTCCTTCTCCGAATATTTGCATACATGTATCTATATAATAGGGCTTCCCCTGTGGCTCAGTGGTAAAGAATCTGCCTGCAATGCAGGAAATGTGGTTCAATTCCTGCACCGGGAAGATCCCCTGAAGGAAGAAATGGAAACCCACTCCAGTATTCTTTCCTGGGGAATTCCGTGGACAGAGAAGCATGGTGGGCTACAGTCTACGGGGTCACAAAGAGTCAGACACGACTAAGCAACTAACACTTTCATCTATGAAACAGTCTCGAGTTGTGTAGTGAGGGGCTTGAGTCTTTAAACAGAGTGAAGACCTATTTACTCACAGGACAAAGAGCAAAGATCACTGAGGCGAAAGCACTCCTGTCTTTCCTTCCTGCCTTTGCAGGCTTTGCTGCTCGCCTCATCCTATTAGGTGGTATATGAACAGAGATCGCCATCTCATAGCTATCACAGAGTGATGGCTTTCAGTCACCAGTGGGCAGGGTTGCCTCCAAACGGCTGCCTAGAGATAAAGTGCTCTCAGAATCATTAATAAGGAGAGACACTCCTTGTTCAATTTTGCTTCAATTTGCTAGCTTTAAATACAGTACCTGAAGTGTGTATTTCATGCACCCTTTCATGTGGTACATTGCTTTAGGACACGCTTTCTTTCCTCTAAATTCATCTTGGGTCTGTTTTACCCACTGAGGATCAACTCCTTTTCATGGTTAAAGATGCCTTTTTCCTCCTTCTTAGTTTGTGGGTTTTCATGGCTGTGCCTTCAGATAAAATGAGCCACGTTGGTATAACGTCCCAGCCTTTTCTCTCCCCTTAGAGAAAGAGGCCTAGCAACAAGAATAAAAAGTTTCTAAAGTGTTCAAACTAAAATTCTGAGGAACACAAATAACCCAAAACATCTGCAGGCAATTTTACCAGAGAGCCCAAGTTGTAGACAGACCCAAATGTCCTTGTCTGTATTTTTCTTTATAGAAATAATTGAATTTAGAAGTGGATTCACTCTGGGTTGGGTTCTTGTCATTATTATTTTTTACTATTTCCCTTCTCTGAGCAGTCTGACCTTTGGGATTATTGCTGTAGAAATCTTATTTCCAAGATAGATAATGTCAGCATTATCTAAGGCCATATGGCATAAACAGTTCAAGTTCTTTTCTTCTCAGTAGATAGCTTCTGGACCTCGCTAAACAATTTGTTGGTAAATCCCTTCAGCGTCCCTGCTATTTTAATCAATCCTGCACACAGGAAGTAGCTGGATCTCTGCTTCATGCTTTGGCTCAGGAATAGAGAAACGGAGCTAGAGTCTTTCCATGCCTTGGAAAGGAGAATATAAAGTTGCGGGAAAGCCAAAGTCTTTAAGAAATCTACATTGTTTCTAGTCCTGGCTTAAGGGAAGCTTTTGGCAGAGCCACAAGGAAGGAATCAGACTGAACCTATTTAAGAATTATTGCCAAACTGAAGGATTGAGTTTTGCTTAAGGGAGGAGTTAAAAACCCCAGGCATGGCAGTGAGACAGAAAGAGATTTCAGCTGTTCTTTATCTCTAGAAAACATTGGATTGGGGAACCACAGTCTAAGCAGAATTAGGATTAGACTGAATGAAGCCTCTTTTCCAACCCTTGAACCTCCATGAGCGTGGAATTTAAGGTGTTGGTCTGGGGAAATCTAGAGGAAAGAGTAAGATGAACATGCAGAGCTGCAAAGGCACCCATGCCTGCTACCCTGGCTCTGTATCCACGCTTCTACTGCAGCTGCTCCCAGGGCTACAGCAGGCTCACACTCAAGGGCAACGAGGCGGCAGCTTAAATTAGTAAAACTGGAATCTGGGCCATGATGATAGTAAGAGATAGCAGCCCTCATTTGAAATGATTGTTTTAAATTTTTAATTGGAGGATAATTGCTATACAATGTTGTGTTGCTTTCTGTCGCACAACAATGCGTATCAGCCACAACCATACGTATACCCCCTCCTCCTTTAGCCTCCCTCCCGTGTGTGTGCTCAGTTGCTCAGTTGTGAGCAACTGTGGCAATGCAGACATGTAGGTGCCACTCCCTCAGTTCATCCCACCCTGTCCTTCCCCTGCGGTGTCCACAGTCCATTCTCTGCGTCTGCGTCTCTATTCCTGCCCTGCGCGTGGGGCAGCGCCATTTTTCCTAGACTCCATATATGTGTGTTAATGGGTGCTCTTTGTTTTTCCGACGGACTTCACTCTGTGTATAGGCTCTAGGTCCATCCACCTCATTAGCACTGATGCAAACGCATTCCTTTCTATGGCTGAGTAATATTCCATTGTATATATTACCACAACTATTTTATCCATTCATCTGTCAATGGACATCTAGGTTGCTTCCATGTCCTGGCTATCGTAAATAGTGCTGAAATTAACACTGGGGTACATGTGCCTTTTTCAGTTACGGTTTTCTCAGGGTATATATACCCCAGTAGTGGAATTGCTGAGTCATATGGTAGTTTTATCCCTAGTTTTTTTAAAGGAATTTTCATATTCCCCATAGTGGCTGTGTCAATTTATGTTCCCACCGTCAGGGCCAGAGACCAGCCCTTATTGTAAATCTACTCCATGCACCAATCATTCATTCTCCTGATGCAACGCAACCTGAGTAGAGGCAAAGTGACTTCAGGTGCTGTTCTTGGGTGTGTGTCGTATGCCGTAGGGGTGTGTGCCTTTGCCTTGTCCCACAGCAAAGGATGGAGGAGAACACTGGTAGTTTCAGAGTTAACTAAGAGTGCTGATACCAAGAGCCAAATATGTCATATCATCTTATCTGCCTAATGGGTCCAAAGGGAAGCAGCCCCGCTGAGTATTTGCTCTTAGCAAACGAGCACATCTGTCACCTACTAAAGGAATAAAATCTCCAGGCTTTATTGATGTTTCCCCATTTCTTTTTGTAGTTTAAGGTGCTCCTGGGAAAATAATATAAGTAATTGGCTGCTCTTTATAGGCATGCAAATTCTTTGCCCTGATTAAAGCAAATGAAGATATATTCTCCTGGTTTCCAGTATCATAGTATTGGCCATATACAGTGGTTATAAGATGTGCTACTTTCTTTCTATTTATTAGAACAGAGCAAAATTTTAGATCTCTGTCTGTATTCCAGGAAAGCTCATGGCTTCGGGAAATATTCTGTCTCCTAAAACATAAATATTGCAGCTTTCAACTGCTGACTCTAAGAGGCATGGCCCCAGAAGCCAGATGTATGAGAGACACAGTGTGGAAGACGTAGCCAGAAAACCAGTGCTTAAATTCTGTTTCCATATAACCTTGGGACATCTCACTGAAACTCCATTTCTTCCTCTAGAAAATGGGGATAACATTAGCTTCCTGCTTTACAGAGTAGTTGTGAAGAGTAAAAAGGACAGGGTAAAAGAAAATGTTTTATAAGCTAAAGTGCCATACAAATAAGAGATATTACTTTTCATTGGAGAATGATTGCATCTAATCCCCTCTGAGTTGCAAGAAATTTTTGCATGTGTGTATAAATTCACATCTACACATTTATGTATTTTGGTGTGTGGAGAGGTATCACGTTTTCATCAGCATCTCAAAAGGAAGTTGTCACCTAAAATTGGTTGAGAACCTTTGGGCTAGTTGGTGTTCTGCATCAACAGTCATTAGTAATACACAGGTTAAAACCACTAAGAAATACCACTATACACTCGGTAGGATGGCTATTATCAAAAGCCAAGCAGTACAGAGTACTGGTGAGGCTGTGGAAAATCTGGAACACTCAAACACTGCTGGTAAGAGTGTAAAATGGTACAGCCAGTTTGGAAAACTGTTTGGCAGTTTATTACAAAATTAAAGATAAAATTACCATATGGCTCAGCAATGCCACTCTTAGTAATCCATCAAAGAGAATGAAAATATATGCCCACACAAAGACCTGTACACAAATTTTCATAGCAGCATTATTTGAATTAGCCCAGAATTGGAAAGAAAACTCCCCATCACCTCGTGAATAGATAAACTAAATGAGGCATATCCATAAAGTAGAATATAGCTCAGCAATAAAAAAGAATGACATACTAATGAGCACTGCAACACGGATGAAACTTGAGAACATCACACTAAGAGAAAGAAGACCATATAGGATATGATTCTACTTGTATAAAATGTCTAGGAATGGCAAGTTTGTACAGATAGAAAAGATATCTGTGATTGCCTGTGACTGGGAGGGTAAGGGTAGCAATTGATTGCAAACAGACCCAAAGGAAATTTGACACAGGCAATATTTTGACATATAAGTATAAAATGAATATAAATAGCAAAATATTTACCTATAAACTGATTTTAGTTTTGCATACAAGTTTCAAACTACTGTCATTTTAAGAAAAGTATTCTTTATTTACTCTATCCTACAAGTTCTCTCTAAACTTTGCAAGTTTCCTGATTTGCTAAAAAAAGAAATAAAAAGACAATAAAAGTAACTCTCTGATGAGCATTTGTGACAATAAATCAATTAATAGATGTAAAGAAATTAGAAGAGGGCATAACACACACCAAGTATCGAATACAGGCTACGTATAGACACTAAATACTACCAAATGCATGTATTTTGTCATATCAATTTCTTTTTATATTATTTTTTTCTGATGGGAAAAATAGATATGAATGATGAATGCCTCTCCAAAGTTGGCATAAATGAAACGCATATTAATAGAGGCAGTTCAAAAAGGATGTGGGAAATTTGGAGTTTGATCACAGACAGCATAATCTACAAAAGCTCATTTTGGTTTTATTTTCATTTCAGAACAATCAATTCAGAAAAATAACTTGAGTCCTCCTTTCCTCTCTCATTTTCTCCCTTATCTGCTTAGCTGCAGTGCCCATGCTGAACCTCTCCCTTATCAATTACAGGATGAAGGAAAATGCTCGCCTCTAGAGGTAATAAAATTAGAAGGTGCAGAAGTTGGCATTGATAGCAGCTTGGGAAAACCATTCGTGTTTAACTGTGTGCCTCAGTCTGGAAATAGAACTTTTGCCTCTGCGCAACTTCAAACCAAGAATTCAAAAGGTAATTGATTATTCTTGTATCTTACTAGTTTCACTTGGAGTGAGGGAATGCATCTTCAACAGCAATCTGACAGAGTCTTGGGGTTGGAAATAAGAAAGGGAACAGAAAATTCACAGCACAAGGCAATAAACTGTCTTTTTCTTGTGTATGACAAGTTGAGTTTTTCATATTTCTGCCAGTTTTTTTCCTAACAGAATCTCCAAAACAATAGATGTATCGTCTAACTTAATTACCTTAGTTCTCTAAGTTTTCTAAAACAGCTCACTACTGCCACAGGTCACATCTGGCTTCCCCAGAAGTTACAAGATTCATATATTTAAGCTAATTGGATGGGTAATCAGAGGAATAAAAATAATGTATTAAAAGCAAGGTTACAATTTAACAGTGAAATGCACAAAATTCTTCATCATCATCATCATCTTCATATAGGTTCCTGGGGGAATTAACACAGTTGACAATCTGTAAGCATATCACCCAGTCTGAGGGTCAAAGTGTGAAGGCATTCTAAGAGGGTGGCCCACGAACTCTAAGCATTCAGCAGCTTATGATCATTATTCAGTGTGTCCCTGTGGAAGTGGAGGTCATGGGTCAATCCAGTGAGTCAGCTCAGAACTGTTGCGTACACACTGCTACTTCATGGTGAGGGCTGGGATGGGATGGGTAAGGAGACAATGGCCCCAAAGCGGGTCGATGGTGTCCAGAAGGCTGTCACATCTCTTTATGAGAATTTGGACTCCATTTGTAAAGAGAGCCTCAGGTCTGAAATCTTTTAGGCAAAGAATATACTGTCTCTGTTTGTGGAACACTGTGCTGAAATGCATATTTTTCTTTAAAAGGCCAAACAAGGAAACATGAGGACAGCGACGTAATTGTCTTTCAATTCGTGGGGAAGATATTTATTGGGTAGCTAATATGTCCAAGACGCTGTTTTAAAATCTCTGAGAACTGTTAATATGAGGAAGCATCAAGTTTTGCCTTCAAAAAAGCTCTGCACCAAGAAGATAAGACATTTATTCTAGCATTTTTAATGCTAAATAGAAATTGAGTAGTGAGATAGGGGAAGACAAAGTGGCACAGGAATCTAGGGTGGGGAAGGACAATCTCTGGATGTGGGGATGAGCAAGGAGTTTATGAATGGTACGGTATAGCATCAGATACTCACACACATGAGGAAATGGAGCAGAGACGGGCAGAGGGATTATATCACGCTTGCAGTACGCTTTGATTGGAAGCTTGAAAAGGATTGGCAAGATAGGGTGGGATACAGAGGCTGATATCCGGCTAAGGAGACAAGACCAGGAAAGTTCGGTCCTCTAGTAGAGACACCAGTGCACTAACTGGTCACTTGGCTAAGGAACACTTGGCAGGTGGATAGGGCGGTGGCTATTTACCAGTCTTTCCACTGACTAATAGTCAGGGCTTCACAGTTGTTACCAGGACTGCTGGTGTGAAATTCAGGCACCGTAGTGAAATAGTGAATACATTTTCCCTTAGGCACGACTTACAGCAGAGGAGAAGGACGAGAATAATTTGTCTTAAATACGCCTGGTGGGTGAGGGATTGTGGCACCTAGCAACACCAGTTTTGTAAGAGTATGCCCCTCTTCAGCCATGAATTTAGAGCCGCGAAACCTATCTGAGTCTCAGGACTCTTCTGTCTGAATGCTGGGGTCCAGGGAGAAAACAAGGCCTCTGGAGGACCCTGGGCACGTTCCCGAGAAAAGCCCCTCTCATCTCTTTCAGGTGGCTGGAAGCGATGGACAGAGCAGCGCAGCCTGCCCACCAGGTAAGGAGGCCCTGCTCTCCAGCTTCGCCTTCACTCCGCTCCACTCTGGGGGACTCTCCAGTGGGCACCATGCAGTCCAGCCTGGAACGCTGGAAAGGGGATTTCCGGTCAATAGGACTTCCTGCTCAGGTTTTATGGGGGTGCTTGTTCTTTTGGTTTTCAGGGTTTGGATGCTGTCCCCTCTCAGTGAGCTCGGGGGATAGTCCCAGCCAGGGCGGAACTGCTGTTTGACACAAAGCAGTTGAGTGGATTCCCACGAGGCTAAGCTACTCCTATTGTTTTTCTTCTCAGTCCCTGAGAACAGGGCTCAGGGACAGCTTGGGACAGAGCTCTTGGCCAAGCAGCTTATTGGGAAACGTGTCTTATGTTCAGAAATGTAGTGCCTTATGCACCTATCCTTATTCTGAAGACGTATCAGGTCAGCTTTCACTGCTCCTGCCTATTCATGATTCCTGGCCTTGAAGTAATAGAATTTTTAATTTAGGCTTGACACACAAACTGATAGATAACTTCGTAATACCAACATGTGAGTCATCACTTCAGCCCCCAAGGCATTTGATACTCTTCTTTCTGAGCTATGACCTCATCAAGAGCAGAGAAACTGATTCCATATTCAACTGTTTCATTTCTGTGCCATAGATACAATTTCTAACAAGGTCACACATTTCATTTAAATATGCTCATTTCCTCACAAAAGGAAACAGAAGAAAAAGGTATTTACTATCAACTATCTTCTTTATGTATTTTGGCTTTTGTATACTCCAGAAAATTTGGGTGGTCTGAGCTTAAATGTACTCCCCTGTGCCCTGTATCTGTCCTTTCAAAACAATCACCAGCATTATTGCTCATCTTATAATAATCAGATGACAAACAGCAGGACTTGTGTTTCATTTCACCTGGAACAACACTCAGTCCACTCACCCGTCTCTCTGATGCATCACTGTAATGAGCCTCGGTACTTTTAAGAGGGACCTATTCTGCTAATGCACTCCGAGTGTCTGCGGCAGAGTGAAGAAGAAATACCCAAACTCCCAGCAGGCTCCCAATTCACAGCAAACAATTCTGCCAGCCCTGCATTCTGGAAATCTTTTGCACTGCCTGGTTAAAACTAAAGAACAAAAATGAAACCAAATGAAAGAAGCCAGCTAGCACCCAGCAAGGTGTTCTGCTTAAAGGGATGAAGCATCACACCCCCTGCCTCAGGCCAAGTTCCCAGGAAGGGCCTGCGACTGGGTCAGGACTGTGGGCCTCTGCCTCCCCAGGGCAGAGGATCTTGATCTGCCATGGGCCTGCCACACCACTGACCACGCGAGCCCCAGGTCTGATCTGGCCTGGGGCATTGCCCTTGTTCCTTGGCACAAATGGGAGCGCTGCTGCCGCTGCTGCTCAGTCGCTTCAGTCGTGTCCGACCGTGCGACCCCATGGACTGCAGCCCACCAGGCTCCTCTGTCCAGGGGATTCTCCAGGCCAGAGCACTGGAGTGGGTTGCCATTTCCTTCTCCGAATAGGAGTGCTAGATAAAGTAAATCATGAACCAGGGCCTGCAATTACTCACAGTGGACACACCAGGAACAGGGCTAGAAGGACAATCCCAATGGCAAGTAAAATAGCTTGTTGGGGCCAGCACATAGAGATGGCCTTTAAACAACAGTCTTTGCTGAGATTCCTCTTTTTCTTTCTGTGCATCACTGATATTCTTTTGATCTCCTCACGATAGAATAGAAGCCAAAGAGAAGGGACACCTACGGACATGAAAAGGGAAAGTTCTCTGTGGCTGCTGGATAGGTTCAGATTGTCTGGCTTATTTCTCAGATGTGCAGATTGCCTTAGCAATGGGATCGCTTGGGACAGGGGCTTCTCTGAAGCCAGTCTTAGTGCTGACGTCACTGGCTCCGGGGGGCCGTGGCTGCTGGTGCAGGATGGCCTCTCGGGGAATTCTTTGGTGCCAACCCCTGCAGAACCATGTCTGGGAAGACGTTACCCTGCACAACAGTAGCCTCCCGCCCCTGGCTATCAAGAACCCAGAGTGCCTGGGCCTTCTGCACCAGCTGGATGGAAGCACAGACGTGTGGACGCAGTACTACTGCATCCTGAAGGATGGCTGCTTGTACTTCTACGCCAGCATTCGCTCCACCCAGGCCTCAGGTACGGAGTCTGCTCTCACAGTTGTAACGGTAAAGCCACCTTAGCGTCACAGAGCTTTTGCCAAAGTTTATGCTGTGTAAATTAGTTCGTGGATTCTCATTTTACAGATAGAAAAACTGGCTGGAAAGTCTACACAACTCGACAAGATCACATGTAGCAAGCAATAAAGCTGAGGTCTGAACACAGGCAATGGAACTCCAGAGCCTGAACCCCTGTGCTGCGCTGGGCTTAGTCATTCAGTTGTGTCTGACTCTTTGCGACCCCATGGATGCAGCCCGCCAGGCTCCTCTGTCCAGGGGATTCTCCAGGCCAGAGCACTGGAGTAGGTTGCCAAACCCTCCTCCAGGGGATCTTCCCAACCCAGGGGTTGAACCCAGGTCTCCCACGTGGCAGGCAGGTTCTTCACTGTCTGAGCCACCAGGGAAGCCCAGGAACACTGGAGTGGGGAGCCTGCCCCTCCTCCAGGGGAACTTCCCTGCCCAGGAGTTGAACCGGGGTCTCCTGCATTGCAGGTGGATTCTTTACCAGCTAAGCTCCCAGGGAAGCTCCCTGAACCCCTCATCCCATGCTTTTACTGCCTGGAAAAGTGAAAATAAGCCCCTTCATTTTTTTATGGCATTCAGAATCAATGCCAGTAGTTTTCTTGGGTAGTGACTCTACCCTTTTCTGATAGGATTCCTAATCTCAGACAAGTGAGTAATAAAAAGAGCGTTGATTGTCAGTTTGCTCTGAATAAGTTACTCAAGTTCCTGAAACTTAGTTTCCTCATTTATAAAATGGAAGCAGCAATCTATTTCACAAGACTATTGTGAAGACTAAGCTTCCCAGGTGGCGAAGGTAAAGAACCCACCTGCCACTGAAGGAGACTTAAGAGATGCGGGTTCCATCTCTGGGTCAGGAAGATTCCCCTGAGAAGGAAATGGCAACCCACTCCAGTATTCTTGCCTGGAGAATCCCAGGGACTGTGGGCTACAGTCCATGGGGTCACAGAGTCAGACATGGCTGAAGCAACTTAGCCCAGTACACAGCACACATTGTGAAGATTAAGTAAGTGATTGCCATTAGAGTTATTTACACTCTATATATAAAGTACTCTATACAAAAATCTCTTTCTATATAAAATGTACATATATTCATTAATTATATATATTAATATTAAACATTTTAATATATTGGGCTGCCCTTGTGGTTCCAGCTGATAAAGAATCTGCCTGCAATTCAGGAGACCTGGGTTCAATCCCTGGGTTAGGAGGATCCCCTGAAGAAGGAAAATGCTACCCACACCAGTATTCTGGCCTGGAGAATTCCATGGACTACAGCCCATGGGGTCACAAAGAGTCAGACACAACTGAGCAACTTTCACTTTTAATATATTACAAGTCATATATGCAAAATGAGTATGTAAACAATACAATTTAGCAGTAAAATAATTACTCATGATAAGAAAGATTATTTATCTTCTTTAAATTTTTGACAAAAAAGATTACTGGTGTTTTATTTGCAGTTGGACTTTTTTCCCAAACGAATAATCTCTAAAGAATGATGAGGAGTAAAGATCCAGAATCTCACTCATTTAGTGTCCTACCCCACCCCTCCATTTTTAGCATAAATGCCTCTGTTTAATTAAGCTAGAAAGTCATGCCAAGTGGGTGATGATTTCCCCTTCTTGGAAGGGTACAAAAGAGGTACAAACTGAGCATCATTCTGTGGTCCTTTTCTCATTACTCGGGATGAACAATAAATCTCCTTTACTAGCATACTCTTTCACTTTGACAGTATTAAAACATGGCCCAGAGTATTAACCAGCTATTAGGAAGTAGCTGGCATGCCTAAGCATTTCCAAGACAGACTGCTCCTATGAGACCCAAATTCATAGCTTTAAGCACCTGGTACCAGAATGAGAATGAAGGTAAACAAACGAAACCTCTAGTCCTCGACTGGAGCTTGCATTGTAAAATATCACTGTAAAAGTCTGAGCCATTTTAATTAGCCAAACAATGGAGTTCACTTTCAAGAGAATGTTTCCACAGATACAAAGTGAATGTTTAGGTTTGATCGCTCATATTACTCCATGTTAACCAAGGGCTTCCAAACCCCTGGGGCCCAGAGACTGTTACTGATTCCAAGAGTTTGAAATGGGAGTGATAGCCTTTATTCTGAAAGGTCAGAGGAGGCCCTATTCAGAAGAATTCTAGCTGGACAGCTGGAAAACAGCTACTAATAAAATGACCTAAAAATAATAACAGTAAAAGTGAGCACAGGTTTTGTACTCATCACTCTAATAAGTGTTTTTACTTATCATTTCATTTAATTTCTATGACAACCCTATAAATAAGTTATTATCCCATCTACGAGTTTGGAAACTGATACTTAGCAAAGTTAAATCATTTGCCCATGTTCCCTTAGCTAGTAAACGCTAAAGACAAAATTCAAACCCAGGTAACCTAAGGTACAGACTTCCCAGGAGGGACAGTGGTAAAGAATCTGCTTGCCAATGCAGGAGACACAAGAGATGCAGGTTCGATCCCTGGGTTGGGAAGATACCCTGGAGTAGAAAATGGCACCCCACTCCAGTATTCTTGCCTGGAAAACCCCATGGATGGAGGAGCCTGGCGAGTTGAGGTCCATGGGGTCTCAAAGAGTCAGACACGACTAAGCATGAGCTCAAGGGAGCCTAAGCTACAGTAACAAAAGAGAAAGCAAAGAGTGAAAGGTGAAGCTTCCTTATATTTTGCTCTTATTATTTCCCACATCTTTCCAGAGCGTTGGCTACAGCCGGAGCCTTGTACTTTGTCACCAACCCCTTCTTTCTGGCTTTCTCTTCCCTCCTGTGTTAAAATACCCTGCATTCTCCCCAGACATGGTCGCCTTCTACCTGCTGAGCACACTCCACCTCTTGGACATTTTTCTGATCCCATAGACATGCTTCTGTTAGTTCCTTCCCCTGAAACATTCTCTACCTACTGCTTCACCAGCATACATTGTCCAGATACTACCTGTCTTCCGAACGTGTATTCAAACGCTGGCCATCTCTGCTAGACAACAATCCCAGATGGTCCTAAGCAAACAAAGCATCTGTTTCCTGGGCTTCCATGCTCACCTACCTTGCAACACTTGCCACTCTCTATTTTGTATTTTATCTCTAGGTGGCCATTTTATCTCTTCTAAGGGATTTGCACTCAGAGATGACTCTATTTTACGTATGCTTAATGAATAAACGAATAAACCACCAAAGGGACTTAGTTGGCCATTATTCCCATGAAGAATCATCCCCTCATTTAACAGCAGGACAGACGAGAAGATTGTAAAGATGATTCAAAGGCAAAAACCCAGCACTGAGGCCACCTGATGCCTGGGCTTTGGGCCGTATCATACTCTTTTCAGCTGGAAGAAAACAACTGATTTCTACCTATTTTTAAGCTTTTTCTCTTGAAAATATTTCATCTGTGATTAATAAAAATATTTAATCCAAAGCCATTCATCCTTTCCCAGCCTTACTTCTCGAATATCCCATCTTCACGGTCCTTAATTTCTAGCCCAAATTATTTCACATATGAAATAATGCTCCTTACAGAAATTCCAACATAAATTTTGTATCTACGCCAGGTTATAAAACAGGGGCCTGTGATTTCGGGTCTTTAATGACTCTACTTTTCCTGGAATAAAAATGCCTGAGCATGCACCTTGTTCCAGGAGGAGCACTTTACGGCCACCAACTCCCCCACCCCCTCCCACCCCACCCTGACAGCTGCTGGGTCCAGCTGGAAGCTTTCCCAAGGTTAATCCGCTGCTTACCCTTCTTTTTCCGAAGTAGTTTACCCTTTCTTAGACTTGAACTTTAAATTGAAGTTTATCCTTTTTCTAAGAGTCCTTTTCCATCTTCCTGTACATCCTGATTCCGATCATGACCTGAGGCTCACAGCCAGTGGTCCCACCCAGTGAAACTCGAGATAGGATTCAGGCGAATCCAAATTTCCAGTGGGAAATTCCCAAAATAAATATGCCCCTCTCCACTGTCCACAAAAGTCACTGCCCTGGCAAACCACATTCCCCCGCCTCCCCCAGAGGACTGGGTCATACTGTTCCAGTGTATTTTATTTTCGAATGTTTCCTATGTGTCCAGAGCTTGAATAAGCTCTCTATGTCTATTGTCTAAAACTAATATTTGCGAGACATCCACAGCTGTTGGCCCATTGCAAGTAAGAAACCAGGGCTTGGAGAAGTTAACATGCCTTTGGTCAACCAGCTATTAAGTGACAGAGACAAACTGTGAGCAAATGCTATCTAACTCCTGTGCTTAAAAGCTCTGTGTAGCACTCCCTGATGGAAATTAGTCTTCTAAAAGTAGTATGCATACTCCGTCAGTAATGCTGCTCTCTGAACTTTAGCACACTGATCATGACAGTCAAGGTCCACCCAGCCCAACTGTTTAGCACAATAACCACAGGAGTTAGGAGGACAGCAGAGGGATTTATGGAGAATGGCTGAAACCATATTGTACCATGAACACCACATGCACTAAAATGCTTAGCTTAGCTTAATCATTTTATATGCGTGAAATATACATTTTTATTGTATTAATAAAGATTACACAGTTCTAAAGCTCACTTTCTTCTAGATGACACTAAAGAAATGACCTTTGTGCTGGCCTGATCTAGGATTCCTTCTTCAGCTTTATTTTTCAAGCTCTGCTTGGCTCTTGCACCTCCTACCCTGGTTTGGTTCCTCGTTCTCCAGCCCTCTGAAGGTCATAACCCTGAAGCAGGCCTTGATTACCATTTATAGCGGTATTTATCAAAATGCAGACTTTGATCCTGCAAGTGTGATTCCTGAGTCACTCAATCAACGTAGTAAGTTGTGACCAGTGTTTAAATCACAATGACGTGAAAGTGAAAGTTGCAACTCCATGGACTGTAGGCCGCCAGGCTCCTCTGTCCATGGGATTCTCCAGGCAAGAATTCTGGACTGGGTTGCCATGCCCTCCTCCAGGGGATCTTCCCGACCCAGGGATCAAACCTGGGTCTCCTGCATTGCAGGTGGACTCTTTCTGTCTGAGTCGCCAGGAAAGCCCTCAACAATTCTAAAAAACAATAGAATTTAATATAATAGAAAATATCATGGTGCATCTCAATGTTTTACGAACTTTTGGTTTAATTGCATAAAAACATGTAGAGGTCTGTATTTATTACATCGTTAGATCACAGCCCAAAAGTTGGAAAAATACTAACGTACAGAAACTCTCTGCATACATGCTTGCTTAAATGGTCAATTTCTGTGTTCAGAATCTTAGAAACAGAGTATTCAAGGAAGGTTCTTTCCTTTCTATCGCGGATAAGCATGCTAATATGCCTCTGTAATATGCCTTCTTTGTAAGAAGGCTAAGTCTTAATAACATTGTCCCCTGGCTCTAGCGTCGTCCCCTGGCTGTAGCCTCTCAGTTACTTTGCTGTTTTATTTCATTTATTTTATTATGTACTTTATTCCATTGACTTATGTTCTTCATTAGCTAATCTGGGAGGCTTCCTATGATATTCCTTCTTTCTGAAGGTATCACAGTGTTGGGGCCGGGGGGCTTCCCTGGTGACTTGGTGGTAAAGAATCTGCCTGCAACGCAGGAGATGGGAGTTTGATCCCTGGGTCGGGAAGATGCCCTGCAGGAGGGCATGGCAATCCATTCCAGAATTCTTGCCTGGAGAATCCCATGGACAGAGGAGGCTGGCGGGCTACGGTCCAGAGGGTCACACAGGGTCAGGCAGGATGAAGTGACAACATGCAAGTGGTGCTGGGGGCGTGACTCAGTCCTTGTGACAGTCAGCTGAGATGCTGAGAGAACACAGAGGACAAAAAAGAGGAGGCAGGGAGGAGACGACCGTGAAGTGGGGGGAAGAGAAGCCTTGCGAGCCGTGCTGGCAACCCCAGTGTCTAACAGGGTCTCCACAGGCCTTCTAACCCTGTGAGATGCTAGCCCCACGGTTCCCGTTGCTTAGTTGCTAGGTTGTGTCCAACTCTTTTGCGACCCCACGGACTGTAGCCCACCGGGCTCCTCTGTCCTTATATTTCCCAGTTAAGAATACTGGAGTGAGTTGCCGTTTCCTGCTCCAGGGGATCTTCTTGACCCAGGGATCGAACTCATGTTTCCTGAATTGGCACATGGATTCTTTATCACTGAGCCACCTGGGACGCCCTAGTCCCACATTTCACTTTCAGCTAAATATGCCTCAAATGTGTACCTTGGGAGTTGGAGAAATAGCCCCAGTCTGTTAAGGAAACTGCTAGTACTTTAACAATATGTATGACTGGCTGGCCTCTGCCTGCTAGTGTCAAAAAACCACTGTGATAATTCCAGAAGCCTTTTAGTCAAATGCTTCTTCCTAGACCTGAAGTCCCTTGTCATTCACTGTACACATGATATTTTTTTTTTCTCTTTTATCTCTCTCTAGCAAGAGCTGGAACAAATTGTGACTGTTAACTATTATTGTTTTTATTTTTAATTTATTTTAATTGGACGCTAATTATAATATTGTGGTGGGTTTTTGCCATACATTCACATGAATCAGCCATGGGTGTACATGTGTTCCCATCCTGACCCTCCCTCCCCATCCCATTATTGTTAAATAAATCACATCAAGGTCTGTATGCACGGCTCAGATATATTTTACGTTATTGCAACAAATATACAGTTCTTATGAGAAATCTCTGTGCAAACATTGTGTTAGCTTGCTGTTTATTGCTGCCACCCAATGAATGATCGCAACCAGCCCAATGAGGTCACTTGAAACGGGGTAATGGGGTTATAACTGGATGACTTTTATGCTGATCATTCCTACTCTATAACTGGTTAGCAAAGGGGTCAGAAACTTTCCTGTTTGTAGCAGACACTTTGGACATGGCTGTCTGTCTGTTCTCAGAACGGGTAGGGATGGAGGAAAGGAAATATAAGCTCAGACATATGAGAAAAGGAAATATAAGCAGGAAGAAGGTAAAAACCAGTACATAATAAAAATGCCATGTGCTTCTGTTTGGAGTAGAGAATTAAAACAGCAAAATAACCCTCAGATATCTCCTTAGGTTTCCTATAGTCCTGAAATATCTAACAGATTGCTTATTCTACATCTATATATATCCCCAAAACATACATCTATGGAAAAACGTGCACATGAATATTCATAACAATGTTTTCATAATAGCCAAAAAATGGAGGAAAACTCAAATGTCCAAGGTAACAAATGGATAAATAAATGCTGTGTATCCCCACAATGAAATATCATTTAACAACAAAAAGAAATGAAGTACAATATATGATACAACATGAGTGAGCCTTGAAAACTGGCCAGTCACAAAAGATCACATGCTGTATAACTCCATTTATATAAATTGTCTTAGGAAAAAGAAATCTATAGAGACAGAAAGTCAGTTAGGATTGCCTAGGGTTAGAGTGGGCAAACAGATGGGGAGTGAGCATGGGTATGGAGTTTCTTTTGGGGCGGTAACTCAGTGTTCCAAGATTAGGTTATGGTGATGGTTGCACAACTTCATAAACAAACTAAAAGTCAGTGATTGTACACTTTAAATAGACTAATATTGTGGTGTGTAAATAGTATCTCAATAAAGTTGTTTTATGTCTATCTAGCTCAAAGAAAGAAGTCATTCTCTGAGTTCGGTAAACACCAATAGACTGGGTCCTACTAAAAGAAAAAAACTCTAGCCATTTCTAAAATAAATGCTTTCCTAGAGGTTAGTTCTAAAATGGACTCTTTAAAAACAGTTTTAAAAGACTTTAACGTTGCATCTAAACCTCCTCTATAAAGTAAACAATTTCAAAGTCCAAAAGCTACTCATTCTATTTAAAAAGAAAAATTTGTGACTTTCTGACGTGTATGTTGGTATCATGTGTAGCCAAAAGAAAAACAAAAATGAGTCAGATTTTCCTTTCACAGTTCCTTATTATCATACCAGCGTAGAATGGTTATCCTATAGTGTAGCAAAACTCCAAGTTGCATTTTGGTATTTTCTTTGTTAGTATAGTACACGAAGCAGGCTTCTCAGATGGCTCAGTGGTAAAGAATCCGCCTGCCAATGCAGGAGACACTGGTTGGATCCCTGGGTCAGAAAGATCCCTTGGAGGAGAAAAGGGCAACCCACTCCAGTATTCTTCCCTGGAAAATTGCACGGACAAGAGAGGAGCCAGGTGGGCTACAGTCCATGGAGTTGCAAAGAATCGGCCACGACTGAGCAAGCACAGACCATAGTTCACTAAAGTGGCTTCTGGGGCGGTGGGGTTTGGGGAATGAGAACAAGAGTTAGCAATCATGTGAAAGAGAATTAAAATCTAATCATCGCTATTAATGATATGAGCTAGAGTATCTGCATGAGAGTCAGGTTACCTCAGAACATCAAGCCACCATAAACAATGTACAAGTGTTTTGACTTTTTCAGCACCTTCTCCTAGACTGATGTCTTCCCCTCCAACCCCAACCCCGAAGTAATGTAAACAAAATTCTGGCCAAGCAGTATATAACTGCTAAGATAGAGTCAAAGGACTATGGGGAAGAAATTATCTTGCAAAACCGGTCATTTATTCTCATTTTAATTCAAGTTGACTCCCTCATATCACCCTGTGGGTTCATATTTTAGAAGTGCTTTGCATTTGCACAAAGGTGAGAATCTATGTTGGTCATAGAAACCTCTGGCAATCTTCGTTACTCTTCAGGATGTCTTAATGGTTCTGTCCAAGCAGATACTATTTAATTTTTCCTCTAATGTGATTTTGTAGGTGTCAGTTTTTGATACCAAGGTATGTATTTCAAAATGTGTCCTCCAGGAACACATTTTTTAAAAAGCTACTTTAGGCCCACAGTAACATGAAGCTAAATATTGAACATGTAATGAAAAGACTGTAAAAATGAAAAGAACAGGAAATCCAAACTTTGTTCCTGTCTTGCCATTAATAATTAGTGGATAACCTTAAATCATATACTTTTTGGAGTCTCATTTCTTCATCTGTTAAATGAGACACCTGGACTAGAGTTTCATTTGGAGACAAAATTTTCTTGACACCTTGTCAGAGTTTTTCTCCACTTATTCTCCTCACTTGCTTTGTCCTCTCACCCTCTGTAGGTGGCCTTTATCTACAAGGATACAGGGTGAATGAGCAGACCCTTAGTGTCAAGCAATCAGTAATTGAACTCAAGCCTCCATCAGAAGAATTTAAGACTTTCTATTTCTGTGCAGAAAATAAGACAGAAAATCAACGGTAAGTCAAAGTCTATGCTTTTCTTCTTTGTTGATCCTGACAAGAGCTTTCTAAGCAAACCCTTGCATTCATTTTCCAACCTCAGCTCGACATCTTCTACTAAATATTCCCTTTCTTTGCATTGTCCCTATAGTTAATATTCCTCAGGATTTTTTTCTTTCAATACACAGATGACTCTTCTAGAAGTAATTTTTTTTTAATGAAAAAGGAGTCCATAGTTCCCCCAAGGCAGCAGCTAACTCAGGCTTCAATATAAAAAATTCACTAACACTGTAACCTGTGAATATTAATTTATTATTAAATAAAATATTAATTTATCAATTCACAGATTGGCTGTTTTATTTCACTTAACTCTTAGTGATATGTCCATCTGGTCAGATGTTCAGTTTTGTTATAAGCCGCTGAAGGGCATAGGACTTATCCATCTAAACAGATACGTTCAGTATCCCACTTGGTATGCACAAACGGGCACTTTTTTCATAATGATTCTGAAAAAACCCGGCAGGAGAGCTAACAGAGACAAAGCCAAGAAGCAGAGCAGGTACTTGGGGGATCTTCCTTCGTCACCCAAGTCTACCGGACCTAACTGCAGTCCCCTAGACACTCGTGCTCACCGTCTCCCATTCCTACCCTCAGCTGCCGGTGAGCATCCAAACACTGTCTTCCAGCTGTCTGGATAAAAGGGATCTAATCAAGAAGTTTACAGTGACTTATCAAAACAAAGCACAGGGGAAAACTTCCAGGGCCATTTGTAAGAACGAGATTCATTGTTTCAACCCAAAGAGATAAAACTCCCAAAGTAGAATTTTAGGAATCTCCAGCAACTGACCATCTGGAAAAGGGAAACAGGGCCTCTTTAGGCCTTCCCCCATTATGTAACCTTCCTGTTCCACTAACCCCTAAGCGAGGGCTAGGTGGGAAACAATGACTAGAGAATTGCTAGATGTTTCCCAAGATCTTCCTCAGACTTGTGCCGTATAACCTGGTGGCAGGTTAAGATTGTCCTTTGAAGGCGAGCTTAGCAGGCATTTTAGAAAAAGGGCCAGTGAAACAGAGTTAACCCCTAGCTGATAAAATTGATGGCTTCCCAAAGAAAGAAAATTAAATAGTTAGATCTCACTGCCAAATCCATGAGTGGATACTATCAAGGGAAGCAATATTAAGTCATTAAAGAAATATTTCAAAGTAGAAGGGCGACAGTTTCAAAGTGTGGTTTTGGGACTCTGGTTCCAAAAGATAGCCCACTCGCAAAAAGTAGTAAAGTAAGTCTAGAAAATGATAGAAATCAAATTCAGAGATTTCTATCCACCTCAGAGAATCTGAGAGTATATTAATTCAGTGTTTCCAAGACACACTGCTAAAAAGGAATCCTGGGTGACTCCCCTTAACTCCCACTGCATAAGCTATCTGACTCAAACCATTTTTTAAAAATAATGCCTATTAACCACTCTTAGAATAAACATTATATAGGCAAATTTTATAATACATTATCCAAGAAAATGAAAGGAATGGAGAAGATGAGAGGGGAGATTTAACTAGAGTTTGCATGGGCTTCCACACCGTGACAAAGGACTGTTTGCCCTAACAGCAATGTTTGCTTACTGTACATTTGCTCAACTAAACTTTAGAGAGAGACAGTAAAACACTAGTGATAATTTTAGAGTCCCGTGGCTTCGTTATACTCTCTTCTGACCCTGTTATTAACTTTACTTTATAGTTATCACTGCGTGTTTCTCTTCTGGTGTTTCACCTTTTGTTCAATCCAAAACATGAAGATCGTGGTTACTATATTAATTTCAAAGTAAATATCCAAGAGAAACAGCTGTCAAATAAATCAAAAGACTCTGTAACATTTCATCTCCCTAGAGAACATTGTTTTAAAGAATTGTCCTGTACTATTACTTCCGCAGCTGGATTACAGCTCTGAAAATGTCCATCAAAAAATGGCTTCCTTTGCACCAGGCTATTCAAGACTTCATGAACCGACCTCTAGAGGAGACCAGAATGTGACTGAAATCCTAATCTTAAGAGAAAGGATCCACAACATCACCACTAGCCAGTTACAAAAAGAAAGAAAAACATTTATCATTATATAGCTTTACAAGTGAATGTTCCTCCGATATATTTAAACATTGTGATGGCTATAATTTTGATTTTCAACCAAAACACCAAAATCTAATATGACATTCAGATAACTTATATTAACATCATTAATAATTTCATGTTTTCCCCCTCAAAGCAGCACATGTTAGCATCAAAATATAGTATGCTGCATATCTCTGGCTTTTTTGAAAGCGTAAGTACAATAAAAGCTCGTTTATTTTATTTTTCGTTTATAGTCTTTTCTAGATATTCCGCCCTGTGCTTTGGCTGTAGGCTTCCTAGAATGTCTGCAAGTTGTGATGTGGGAAGTTGATATCTGGGAAATTTAGGCTCATGAAAATGCAGTGGCTCAAATGAGCAATATTTCAGCTAAACAAGGACCTTTCTGTTAGGTTATCTTAAAATCAAGTGACCCAAATGCCTCTCAAAATTTCCTGCATAAAAGAAAATAATTATTGTTATAAAAATAAAACAAGGAAATAATTAAGACCGAGTTTAGGGGAGAAAACTCAGAGGCATGGGTCATATTACCTGACTTGTCATCTGAATATCTATCACATAGCAAAAGGAAAGCACAAAATAAATCAAGAATGTTCTATTCTTGCTCCTGAATGTGAAATTCAGAGAAATTCAAGAGTGAATTCCAAGCACTGAGTTCCTTTCTAGGTGGAACAATCCCAGTGTGCGTCCCAGATGTTGTGGTTTACTCAGAAGCCCCACACCCTCACTAATGCAGCAGGGGACACAGCTTGCAGGGCGCCCACCTGTCAGAGTCAAGCACTCTGGAGCAACTCAGTTCAGTTCAGTCTCTCAGTTGCGTCCAACTCTTTGCGGCCCCATGAATCATGAATCAGGGAAGCACGCCAGGCCTCCCTGTCCATCACCAACTCCTGGAGTTCACCAAAACTCATGTCCATTGAGTTGGTGATGCCTTCCAACCAGCTCATCCTCTGTCATCCCGTTTTTCTCCTCCCTTCAATCTTTCCCAGCATCAGGATCTTTTCTGATGAGTCAGCTCTTCACATCAGGTGGCCAAAGTAATGGAGTTTCAGCTTCAACATCAGTCTTTCCAATGAACACCCAGGACTGATCTCCTTTAGGATGGACTGGTTGGATCTCCTTGCAGTCCAAGGGACTCTCAAAAGTCTTCTCCAACACCACAGTTCAAAAGCATCAATTCTTCGGTGCTCAGCTTTCTTTATGGTACAACTCACACATCCATACATGACCATTGGAGAAACCATAGCCTTGACTAGACTGACCTTTGTTGGCAAAGTAATGTCTCTCCTTTTCAATATGCTGTCTAGGTTGGTTGTAACTTTCCTTCCAAGGAGTAAGTGTCTTCTAATTTCATGGCAGCAATCACCATCTGCAGTGATTTGGGAGGCCAGAAAAATAAAGTCAGCCACTGTTTCCACTCTTTCCCCATCTATTTGCCATGAAATGATGGGACCGGATGCCTCATGACCATAATAAAAATTTGAAAAACTTCATCAAATAATTGTATTTCGGAACCCACAAAGACCTAACAGCTCAGCCTCTCTTCCTTGTGGCTGAGGCTCAAGGAGGTCATTTCCTCCTGAAGATCTCAAACATTGATGATGGCACAATGGGTGCTGAGCCCTGGAGCTGAGACCAGGCCCTAACCCCTCCATCCAGCATCGTCCTCACTCATCCTACAGCCCCTCTTTGTGCACAAGAATGGTGGGGGGGGTGGAGTTTCACAGAGATAGTGCGACTACCCACCTCTCAAACCTGTGGGATGTGTCTAGTCTTGGAGAACTGAAAACCACTGATTCCAGCAATAAATCGTATTTATGTTTCTAGTCTCATGGAGGGCCTTCACGTTAATTCAAGTTACATCCTCTTCCAGAGAATTTTAAATGCAGAAAAGATTCAAAACTCATGCCATTTTTCCTACATGCTTCACCTCCATCCCTCCACCCAAAAGATCAAACTCTTCAAGTCAGTGGCTATAATTTGCAGCTGTCGTTCAACACAATTCAGATAAAGGAGGCTTATGAGTGTGTGAACATATCCAACTTGGTTCACATCCTACAAGAAGTTGCCTGAATGAACTCATGCCCTAACAGGCATGCTGTAGTCCTCTGACCAACTTAATACCATAATCTGAAATATTCAATTAGCAATAACAGATAGCCCTCTGTTCTGACAGTGGTCCCTTTGTTCTCCAGCATTTGTCATGAAAATAATGAGGACTTTCAGCAGGGGCATCATCAGTTAGGTTCCTGTCCGAATCCTGGAGCTCACACATCCTCTCCCCAGCGGAGCCCTCTGCCTTCTGGAGCCCCACCAAGGAATGCACAAACTGTGCCGTTACCAGGCATCCAGCTGGTGCCCACAGCCACCTGTATACTGGCACGGAGCTTTCCCCGTAGGAGAAACATAAAGCAGCTACCTCAATAAAATGTGAATACCGTTTTCTCAGAATTAAGCAATCGTGTAAATCATTTGAAAATGAAAGGTACAGCAACATTCAGAGTCCAGAGCTACTCTTCAAAAACTACTGCAGTTATTCCTGGAAGGTTCTAGAGATCTAAAAAAATCCAAGACATATTAAGTAGAAAGTTTTATGTGAGCATTTTCATGTGGAGAGAATTTTATGTGGTTATTAAGGGATATGTAACTCTGGGATTTCTTTGGAAGGAATGATGCTAAAGCTGAAACTCCAGTACTTTGTCCACCTCATGTGAAGAGTTAACTCATTGGAAAAGACTCTGATGCTGGGAGGATTGGGGGCAGGAGGAGAAGAGGACGACAGAGGATGAGATGGCTGGATGGGGTCACGGACTCGATGGACGTGAGTCTGAGTGAACTCCGGGGAGTTGGTGATGGACAGGGAGGCCTGGCGTGCTGCGATTCATGGGGTTGCAAAGAGTCGGACACAACTGAGCAACTGAACTGAACTGAACTGAACCTCCAAACAACTTTTTAGTTCTAAGATTAAGAACATATCCCGAGATCCACAAGATTTCCATCCTCAATAGGAATATCATGGAGGGAAAAGTACAGACCAGCCGTCTACATAAGCCCTATCTGATGGCACGTTGTAGGGTCAGTCCACCTTTTAGCAAATCAAGGAGAGTTTCCCATCGGCCCAAGGGTCAGTGAGTCATAAAGGTTCACTGAGCACGTACTATGGATGAAGTGCCAGCTGCTAGCAGTGTGGTATCATTCAGGAGAGGCAGAACAGATTGTCCCAAGCATGCTCTCTGCAGCCAGAGGGCCTGAGTTCAGCTCCTGCTGGGCCATGTCCTGGCTGCGACCTTGGGTGGATTACTTTAACTCTCCCTGTTTGAGTTTCCTTATCAATGAATGGAGACACGGTGTCTGGCACACGTGCTTATGAGAATTAAAGGAACAATGTATGAAAAGCACTGTAACAGTGAGCAGCCCCAGTGAATCTTCAATACGATTATCAACATCATTAGCAGGAGATTGTCACCTAGTTATATACAGATCTCCCATCTCTGTGGACACCTTCAGAAAAAAATACATGGTATCTCTCACTTCATTACCTGAAGGTGGAGAGAATGGAGGTGAGCTCCATCTTCTTTTTGAGCCCCATCTTTTTAAAAAAATTTTTATTGGAGTATGCTGCTGCTGCTAAGTCACTTCAGTCATGTCCATTGATCTATAATGTTTCCTTCTTTAATAGAGAGGGCCAAATATAGTTTCAGACTTTTCAGAGCAGCATAATATTGCCTATTTAGAGCCTCTAGGACTGACCTGCAGTTGTCAAAACTCTGCTAGCCCAACTCCTTAGTAAATTTGAAAGATTTCCCATCAGCAATCCTAGAAGCCCTAAGTTAGGCCCAAATTAGTCTCAGAAGATCCCTACGGGCTTAAGTTGGGCTGATCTAACACCAATTCTTATTCCACCTCATCTGTTGACAATGTGCATACTATAAGGAAAACCCCTGGGCTGTTCTGTACTTGGGAATTACAGTCGGTAAGGTTAAATTAATGAAAGGTCCCTGCCATGCTCCCTTGTCCTTCAGTATCTCCTGGAGTTTGCTCAAATTCATGTCCATTAAACTAGTGATGCTATCTAACCATCTCAGTGTCTGCTGCCCTCTTCTCCTTCTGCCCTCAATCTTTCCCAGCATTAAGGTCTTTTCCAATAAGTCAGTTCATCACAGCAGGTGGCCAAAGTATTGGAGTTTCACTTCAGCATCAGTTCCTCCAATGAATACTCAGGGTTGATTTCCTTTAGGATCAACTAAGTGGATCTCCCTTGCAGTCCAAGGGACTCTCAGGAGTCTTCATCAGCACCACAGTGTGAAAGCATCAGTTCTTTGGAACTCAGCTTCTTATGTCCAACTCTCACATCTGTACATGACTACTGGAAAAACCACAGCTTTGACTATACAGAACTTTGTAGGCAGAGTGATGTTTCTGCTTTTTAATACACTGTCTAGGTCTGTTATAACTTTCCTTCCAAGGAGCAAGCATCTTTTAATTTCATGATTGCAGTCACCATCCATAGTGATTTTGGAGCCCAAGAAAATAAAATTCAGCACTGCTTCCACTTTTCCCCTTCTGTTTGCCAAGAAGTGATGAGGCTAGATGCTATGATCTTAGTTTTTTTAATGCTGAGCTTTAGGCCAGTTTTTCTCATTATCCTCTTTCACCCTCTTCAAGAGGCTTTTTAGTTCCTTTTCGCTTTCTGCCATTAGGGTGGTATCATCTGAAAATCTGAGATGCTGCTGATATTTCCCTTAGTAATCTTTAGTCTAGCTTGTAATTCATTCAGCCCAGCATTTTTTTTAATACTTTATTCTACGTTACAATACTGTATTTGTTTTGCCATACATTGACATGAATCAGCCACAGGTGTACACGATCTCCCAATGTTGAAGCCCCCTCCCACCTCCCACCCCATATCATCTCCCTGGATCATCCCGTGCACCAGCCCCAAGCATCCGGTATCCTGTATTGAACATAGACTGGCGCTTCATTTCTTATATGATAGTATACCTATTTCAATGCCATTCTCCCAAATCATCCCACCCTCTCCCTCTCCCTCAGAGTCCAAGAGTTCATTCTATACCTCTGTGTCTCTTTTGTTGTCTCACATAGAGGGTCATCATTACTATCTTTCTAAATTCCATATATATGTGTCAGTATACTGTATTGGTGTTTTTCTTTCTGGCTTACTTCACTCTGTATAATCGGCTCCAGTTTCATGCATCTCATTAGAACTGAGTCAAATGTATTCTCTTTAAGGGCTGAGTAATACTCCATTGTGTATATGTACCATAGTTTTCTTATCCATTCATCTGCTGATGGACATCTAGGTTGTTTCCATGTCCTGGCAATTATAAACAATTCAGCCCAGCATTTTGCATGATGTAGTCTGCATAGACTTTAAATAAGCGGGTGACAACATACAGCCTTGTCACACTCCTTTGCCAATTTTAAACCAGTCAGTTGTTCCATGTTCAGTTCTAACTGTTGCTTCTTGACCCACATGCAGGTTTCTCAGGAAGCAGGTAAGGAGGTCTGGTATTTCCATCTCTTTGGGAATTTTCCATAGTTTGTTGTGATCTGCACACCAGGAACTTCTCCGGTGGCTCAGTGGTGAAGAATCTGCCTGCAATGCAGGAGACACGGATTTGATACCTGGGTCAGGAAGATCCCCTGGAGAAGGGAAATGGAAACCCATTCCAGTATTCTTGGCTGGGAAATCCCAAGAACAGAGGAGCCTGGTGGGCTACTGTCCATGGGGTCACAGGAGTCAGACACGACTTACGGACTAAACCACCACAACCCATCTCTCCAGCTAACTCCTACTTTTTCATTATATCAAGGACCTCAAAATGAATTGAGGAGTTCATCTATTGAGTGAGAGTGGAAATCAAACCAGCCCAAGGACTTCTCCTTGAAATACTTGGCCCTAAATTATATATGGTTAAAAAATATCCCTTCACGTTGTTTCCAAATCTGTCTTTTTAGAATGGAACCCATTCCTGAACAGAGAATTTTCATTCAGTGACTCTTGACAAGCTATGAATACCTTGTTGAACATGTCAACAAGGTTCTGAATATACTACTAGATTATTTGATCAATCATTTGCAGCTGAATGGGGAGGAGCTCACATTTGTAATTATTCATATAATGACTGAGAGAGGTAGGAATACATCTCTTTTACTTACTGTCTTCCCTGAAGCTAGCACAATGTCCAGCATACCTTAACCATTCAATATTCATACAGTAAAAGCATAAATGAATGAATTCCAATTATTAGTCTTATTACAGATGAAAATTAAATCTGCTAATTTAATTTTGAGCTGCATTAGAACTTTAGAGAAAGATAAGATATTAACATATTATATTAAGATTAAGGCATTCTGTGTGCACTTAGTCACTTGTCATGTCTGACTCTGCAGCCCACCAGGCTCCTCTGTCCATGGGACTCTCCAGGCAAGAATACTGAAGTGGGTTGCCATGTCCTCCTCCAGGGGGCCTTCCCAACCCAGGGATCAAACCCAGGTCTCCCGCATTGCAGACAGATTCTTTAACATCTGAGCCACCTGGGAAGCCCTCAATATTTTAATTATGAAGATATTGTGACATATTATAGAACCAAAAGGCAACAATGCACCTAAGAGGCAGTCTCAGTGGGAACTGAAGCATAAGAAACCTAAAATATCTTCTTTCTCTGCTCTGTGGCTTATTGGGTCACTTCAATCTTACTTCTTTCTGCAAATTAACTTTGGTGGACACAGAGAATGAATATATGAATTTTAAGTCAAAATCCGAAGGAGAATCATAGCCTTTTGACAAGATGCACACAGGGAGATTGCCTAACCTTCACATTCATAAAGTCTGTGGCTAGAGGATGGGGTAGCAAAGGCTTCATGGCAATCATAGCTAGCGTGAGCCTGTTAGGGTGAGGTACCTGCATATTGCTAGTAACAGTAAGGGCTTACACAGCAGCACTTACAGAAGAGCAAAACTAAAAAGCGGTCTTCCCTCTTATCCAAGATGAGACACAGGAAGGAGCCATCCTAGTGTAAAGGCACTTGCTACCACACAGAAGCACATGCTGTGACTTCACCCTCAGATGCTTGACAGTTGTATTCCTCACCTTGAATAATGGGACCCAGAAGTGATATCTGGGGGCTTCCTGGTGGTGCAGACAAGTAAGAATCTGCCTGCAATGTGAGAGACCTGAGTTCCATCCCTGGGCTGAGAAGATCTCCTGGAGAAGGAAATGACTACCCACTCCAGTATTCTTGCCTGGAGAAGTCCATGGACAGAGGAGCCTGGTGGGCAAAGCTGTGTTTCTTACCTTGAATGATGGGACCCAGTATTGATATCTAGGCATTTGCTAATCAAGGTAAATGTCTATCAAAGTCTTAAGTGATTAGGGTGACCATATAATTTAGCTTCCAACTCAGGACATTTTGAGAGGATATACTATTAATAATTATGCTGAGACAATGGATGTGAAGCAGGAAATGTCTCAGGCAAAGTGAGACATATGTCACCTTATGACTAATGTACAAACTGGTATTCTCTACTTCCTCACCCACATAGAGGAATGTGATTTTAGCTGACAGATTCAAAGTTTGTGTTCAAGTCTGTACATTCTCCCTGTGAGAGAATAATTTCTATTTTTCAATACCAGTTCCAACAAATTGAAAGAGACTGCTTACTCATGACCAAGGAGGTGGGGCCACATGACGAGAAAGTAGATTCTTGCCTACCGGCAGCATTGCTTGGCAGGTAACTCTGCAGCCCTAACCCTGATTCTGTTTGTAATGCAGTAGGGGAGGAAGCATCGTATTTCCAGAAAAATGGAGACTTGGGGAAGCCAAAATGTTGGGACTTTATCCTACTTAAAAAGTTTAATGATATACAAGGGTCCTAGAAATGAAAAAAATCCCCATCAAAATGACTATACAGTGAGTTCACCCGCTGTAGTGCCATGGATGCTTACAAAGGACATGAGAGTCCTGTGTCAGAGACAAAGGACTCACAGCAAGAGCAGCCTTCGCCCAGCACTGTTAAGCTGGAGCCTGTTGCAGTGGCTCCAGCTTCACCAACTGGCCATACTACCTGCAGTAAGTCATTTGATTTTGCAGAAATTTAGTCTCTTAACTTTTTTTTTTTGCTATGCAGAGCCTAAAATGGGTTTTAAACTAGTTGACTTAGGCAACAGTTGAGAAATTACTGTTTTTCCTCAGCTTATAAAAAAATGGAATCAATTATTCTATACTTTAAAAGGTTACTATGTTATACAGCAAATCACTATATAGTTTGAGATTTTGAGGATGGTATGAAAAGTGAAACTGTTAGTTGCTCAGGCATGTCTGACTCTTTGTGACCCCATGGACTATAGCCTATCAGGCTCCTCTGTCCATGGAATTCTTCAGGCAAGATTACTAGAGTGGGTAGCCATTCCCTTCTCCTGGGCATCTTCCTGACCCAGGGATCAACCATGGGTCTCCTGCATTGCAGGAGAATTCTTTACCATCTGTACCACCAAGGATGGTAGATATCTGTAATTAAAATTATGAATATAAAACCAGAGACTCCTTTTGATGGTGTATGTGCTGTCGCTCAGTAATGTCTGACTTTGCAACACTATGGACTCTGTAACCAGCCAGTCTCCTCTCTCCATGGGATTCTCTCAGCGAGAATACTGGAGTAGATTACCATTTTCTTTCCTCCTCCAGGGGATCTTCCCAACGCAAGGATCGAACCCACATCTCCTGTGTCTCTTTGCATTTGTAGGGGGATTCTTTACTGAACCACATGGAAAGCCCCTTTTGCTGGACACTATTCATATCTACTACTGTGAGCAAGAACCCCCTAGAAGAAATGGAGTACCTTCATAGTCAACAAAAAGAGTCCAAAGTGCTATACTTGGGGGCAATCTCAAAAATGACAGAATGATCTCTATTTGTTTCCAAGGCAAAACCATTCAATGTCACGGTAATCCAAGTCTATGCTCCAATTAGTAATGCTGAAGAAGCTGAAATTGAATGGGTCTATGAAAACCTACAAGACCTTCTAGAAGTAACACCCAAAAAGATATCTTTTTCATTCTAAGGGACTGGAATGCAAAAGTAGGAAGTCAAGATATACCTGGAGTAACAGGCAAATTTGGTCTTGGAGTACAGAATGAAGCAGGCAAAGGCTAGTACAATTTGCACCAGTCATAGCAAACACCCTCTTCCATAACACAAGAGAAGACTCTACACCTGGACATTGCCAGATGGTCAGTATCGAAATCAGCTTGATTATATTCTCTGCAGACAAAGGCGGAGAAGCTCTATACAGTCAGCAAAAACAAGACCAAGAGTTGACTGTGGCTCAGATCATGAACTCCTTATTGCCAAATTCAGACTGAAATTGAAGAAGGTAGGGAAAACCACAAGATCATTCATGTATGAGCTAAATCAACCCCCTTACAATTATCCAGTGGATGGGACAAAAGGATTCAAGGAATTAGATCTGATAGACAGAGTGCCTGAAGAAATACGGACAGAGTTTCATGACATTGTACAGGAGGCAGTGATCAAGACCATCTGCAAGAAAAAGAAATGCAAAAAAGCAAAATGGTTGTCTGAGGAGGCCTTACAAATAGCTGAGAAAAGAAGATAAAGCAAAAGGCAAAGGAGAAAAAGAAAGACATACCCGTTTGAATGCAGAGTTCCAAAGAATAGCAAAGAGAGATAAGAAAGCCTTCCTCAGCGATCAATGCAAAGAAACAGAGGAAAACAATAGAATGGGAAAGACTAGAGATATCTTCAAGAAAATTAAGAGATACCAAGGGAACATTCCACGCAAAGATGGGCTCAATAAAGGACAGAAATGGTATAGACCTAACAGAAGCAGAAGATATTAAGAAGAGGTGGCAAGAATACACAGAAGAATGTTCAAACTGCCACAGAATTGCACTCATCTCACATGCTGGTAAAGTCATGCTCAAAATTCTTCAAGCCGGGCTTCAACAGTACACGAACTGTGACTTCCAGATGTTCAAGCTGGAATTAGAAAAGGCAGAGGAAACAGAGATCAAAATGCCAACATCCAGTGGATCATTGAAAAAGCAAAAGAGCTCCAGAAAAATATCTGCTTTATTGACTACACAAAAGCCTTTGACTGTGTGGATCACAACAAACTGTGGAAAATTCTGAAAGAGATGAGAATACCAAACCACCCTACCTACCTCCTGAGAAATCTGTATGCAGGTCAAGAAGCAACAGGTAGAACTGGACAGGGAACAACAGACTGGTTCCAAATAGGAAAAGGAGTACGTCAAGGCTATATATTGTCACCCTGCTTATTTAACTTATATGCAGAGTACATCATGAGAAACGCTGGGCTGGATGAAGCACAATCTGGAATCAAGATTACTGGGAGAAATATCAATAACCTCAGATATGTAGATGACACAATCCTTACGGCAGAAAAAGAAGAACTAAAGAGCCTCTTGATGAAAGTGAAAGAGGAGAGTGAAAAAGTTGGCTTAAAGCTCAACATTCAGAAAATGAAGATCATGGCATCTGGTCACATTACTTCATGGGAAATAGATGGGGAAACAATAGGAACAGTGGCAGACTTTACTTTGGGGGCTCCAAAATCACTGCAGGTGGTGACAGCAGCCATGAAATTATAAGACGCTTTCTCCTTGGAAGAAAAGCTATTACCAACCTAGACAGCATATTCAAAAGTAGAGACATTACTTTGCTGACTAAGGTCCGTCTAGTCAAAGCTATGGCTTTTCCAGTGGTCACGTATGGATGTGAGAGTTGGACCATAAAGAAAGCTGAGCACCAAAGAATTGATGCTTTTGAACTGTGGTGCTGGAGAAGACTCTTGAGAGTCCCTTGTACTGCAAGGAGATCCAGCCAGTTCATCCTAAAGGAAATCAGTCCTGGTTGTACTTTGGAAGGAATGATGCTAAAGTTGAAACTCCAATACTTTGGCCACCTGATGTGAAGAGCTGACTCATTAGAAAAACCCTGATGCTGGGAAAGATTGAGGGCTGGAGGAGAAGGGGACAACAGAGGATGAAATGGTTGGATGGCATCACTGACTCAATGGACATGACTTTGAGTAAACTCCAAGAGTTGGTGAAGGACAAGGAAGTCTGGCGTACTGCACTCCATGGGGTTGCAAAGAGTCAGGCATAACAGCAATTGAACTGAACTGAAATCATATAATGCTGGAATTAAATTTGACCCATTTATAGAGCTCTACCACTGTTTTGATTTAGCAGGAAGGCAATGAAGTGTTATGTTGTGAATGTGAGTTTGAAACAGGCACTCTCCTGGGTGAATGCCTTTGAACCACATCAAATCCCTTCTTTGCTAAAATCCCCCCTCAGACTTTCCAACTGATTATACGTATTTGTCCTTTATGCTTCATCAGTTTCTTAACTTGTAGATAAAAATAAAATGTTTTGCTCAGTGAATCTGTTCAATTGTAGTCACTGTAATTATGACTTTATTTTTAAATAATCCATGTGGTATTTTTTATGCTGTATAATAAATTAAAATTTTGGTTTTGGGAATTTCACTCTATTCTTTGTAGCAGCATAAGGTAACAGTTTTGTTCCACTTTCAAACAGACTTTTCACTCTGTCTTCTCCCACTGTCCTCTGGAGTGTTAATTACATGTGAAATCTGCTACTAATTGGACCAATAGTCATATATAGCCATACTTCTTTCAGAATTATTATATTTACCATGATTTATTTAACTATAGATTTCCACAAAAATATACTAATGATGTTGTTTTCCATGTCTTCCCCTCCTTATTCTCATCAGAACATCTTCCTGACCTTTTGAAGGGAATTTGTGTGTGTATGTGTGTGTGTATCATATTTTTATAAAAAATTTTTCTTAGTAATTTCTAAGCCATGAGGTGACACAGACATTAAATTTTATGACAGAGTTTCAGTTGAACAAAATGTCCCTTAAAATGCAGTAGCAAAAAGGAGGCTCTCTTTCCACTATAGTCATGGGAAGCAAAGTATGAAAAACTGGATGTTTCTCTTTCTCCTATGGTGTTCATTTTTCTGTTCACAATGGTGATGTTTTTACATCAGGAACAGCTAACACCTGGTTCCAAATGCAGTAGTAGCTTAAAGTTGTTTGCACATCAGTTTCAGCTATAGAAATTTTAGGTGTTCACTCAGGCATTAGCAGCGAGGTAAAATTTCCAAAATTTTACTAAGAATGTATAATCATGCCTTGTCAAATCATTATTCCATCATATCCTGCTACAAAGTCTAAATGCTTTAGAAACCAAGTAAATTAAATTTGGCCACCTAAAAACCTGTATGGAATCTGTTTATTTGCTCATGCACATTTGTAAAAGCAGCAATGTCATGATCCAACAGACAAATATTCAATTTATGAGGTAAAAAAGTTGTGACCATAGCATCAATATATTTATTCAAGAGATAGAATTAGTTTTTAAGTGTATTCAAATTCTTAGCCTCTGTGATGATTCATTTATCATGACTGAATGATAATATTCATTCATTCATTCACTCTCAACATGTGTTAGAGCCTGGGAAACATTCACCTGGTATACAAAGTTTCTGATCTTCTAGTGTAGCAGCCTGGCAGTAAGCTGGCAATAAAATAAATCAGTGAACTACATACATATAAAAGGTGACGAGTACAAGGGAAAAAATGACCAGTTCACTCTGAGAGAGAATAAAAATGATGATGTTAGACAAGAAACGTCTTTCTATGAAGCTAAGACTCAGAGCTTGCTTTGGCAACACATACATTAACCTGAGACCCAGAAGATGAGAAAAGCCTCTTTGGAAACAGTTGCAGGTCTTGTAGTTCTGCTGGAGCAAGGAAAACAAGTGAACGATCAGAAAGTGGACTGTTGACTAAAACAGTTTGCCGATCATGGAGTAGGAGCTCTAGGACATAAGTGGTGACCGAGGGACAGTGAGTTCGACTGGTCCCAGTGCACAGAGCTCAGGGCAGAGACGAGGCCACGGCACGGACTGAAGCGCTCGTGCTTCATGTCACCATGGAGACGAACTGGGAAGACAGGCAGTTAACTGCAATATAGTCTTAATTAAAAGTAAGCATTGTTTCAGCACTGCGGTCTCAAATATTTTGTCTGATAGTATGGCATCCTACCACCAAGGAGCTGGCAAAAATACACAGAAGAACTGAACAAAAAGATCTTAATGACCCAGATAACCACGAAGGTGTGATCACTCACCTAGGGCCAGACATCCTGGAGTGCGAAGTCAAGTGGGCTTTAGGAAGCATCACTATGAACAAAGCTAGTGGAGGTGATGGAATTCCAACTGAGCTATTTCAAATCCCAAAAGATGATGCTGTGAAAGTGCTGCACTCAATATTCCAACAAATGTGGAGAACTCAGCAGTGGCCACAGGACTGGAGAAGGTCAGTTTTTACTCCAATCCCAAAGAAAGGGAATGCTAAAGGATATTCAAACTACAGCACAATTGTACTCATCTCACACACTAGCAAAGTAATGCTCAAAATTCTCCAATCTAAGCTCCAGCAATACCAAGAACTTCCAGATGTTTAAGCTGGATTTAGGAAAGGCAGAGGAACCAGAGATTAAGTTGCCAACATCCACTGGGTCATAGAAAAAGTTAGAAAATTCCAGAAAAACATCTGCTTCTGCTTCATTGACTGTGCTAAAGCCTTTGACTGTGTGGATCACAACAAACTATGGAAAATTCTTAAAGAGATGGAAATACCAGACCACATTACCTGCCTCCTTAAAGGTCAAGAAGCCACAGCTAGAACCAGGTATGGAATGATGGACTGATTCAAAATTGGGAAAGGAGTACATCAAAGCTGTTACCTTGCTTATTTAACTTATATGGAGAGTACATCATGAAAAATGCTGGGCTGCATGAAGCACAAGCTGGAATCAAGATTGCCAGGAGAAATATCAATAACTTCAGATATGCAGATGACACCACCCTTATTGGCATAAAGTGAAGAAGAACTAAACAGCCTCTTGATGAAAGTGAAAGAGGAGAGTGAAAAAGTTGGGTTAAAACTCAACATTCAAAAAACTAAGATCATGGCATCCAGTCCATCACTTCACAGCAAATAGATGGAGACACAATGGAAGCAGTGACAGACTTTATTTTCTTGGGCTTCAAAATTACTACAGATGGTGACTGCAGCCATGAAATTAAAAGATGTTTGCTCCTTGGGAGGAAAGCTATGACCAACTTAGGCAGTGTATTAAAAAGCAGAGACATTACTTTGCTGACAAAAGTCCATTTAGTCAAAGCTATGGTTTTTCCAGTAGTCATGTATTGATGTGTGAGTGGAACCATAAAGAACGCTGAGCGCCAAAGAATTGTTGCTTTTGAACTGTGGTGTTGGAAAAGACTCTTGAGAGTCCCTTGACTGCAGGGGAGATCAAACCAGACCATCCTAATGGAAATCCTGAGTATCCATTGGAAGGACTGATGCTGAAGCTGAAACTCCAATACTTTGGCCACCTGATGCGGAGAGCCGACTCCTTGGAAAAGACCCTGATGCTGGGAAAGACTGAAGGCAGGAGGAGAAGGGGACGACAGAGGATGAGATGGTTGGGTGGCATCACCAACTCAGTGGACATGGGTTTGAGTAAACTCTGGGAGTTGGTGATGACAGGGAGGCCTGGTGTGCTGCAGCCCACGGGGTCACAAAGAGTTGGACACAGCTGAGTGACTGAACAACTATAAGAAATGGCATCCTAAGCCAACTGACTAGTTAATGAAGCACCACATCTCAAATTTACAATGACAAAAGCTTTTCATCATTATTTTCAACTAATTACAATAATTTAAAAATAAAACGTGATAAATTTGCATGACATATTTTTGACACTACCTAATACCTTTGTTGGGCTGAACATTCAGTAAGAGTAGAACTGAGTACTAATGTATTTTGACTCCCTACCACTCCTGGAGGCTCCTTGGCAGCTCAGTGGTAAAGAATACATACACCAATGCAGGACACATGGGTTTGATCCCTGGGTTTGGAGGACTCCCTGGAGAAGGAAATGGCAACTCATGCCCATATTCTTGCTTGGAAAATCCCCATGGGAGCGAAGTCTGGGGGGCTATAGTCCATAGGGTTGCAAAGAGGCAGACATGACGTAGTGACTGAACAACAGCAACCGCTCCTGGAACTTTTACCACTGATAAACACACTGTCAACGATGGCTTTAGAATAACAAAGTATTGTGAGCTAAATCACTTTTTCTTTACACAAAGCTGGTTATCACAAAGTTGGCTCAGTTGATTATTGCCAATGCTGATGGTTAGTAACTGAGTTAGATTTGCTCTCTTCCAAGTCGTCAAGTGGTACTCCTAAAACAACCAGTTTCACAAAAGAGCATGTCTGTTGTTATTGTTAAATTATTTGCCATTACAAAATAACTCAAAGTACAATTCCTAAAATCACAGGTCAAAAGTGTCATACTCAAAAGATGTTTAGTACATTCTTTTGTCATGCAGTAAAATTTTTGTATCATACTAAAACATCGACATTAAAAAATGTATGTGACTTGCTGGAATCATAAAGAAAAACGATGATGAAAAAGAGAAATGAATACCCAGCCTTGAGAGTAAAGAATACTGAGGCTTCAATTATGTTAAAAGTAGCCCTATCATATATATGATCACTAACATTACTCCTTGAAAAAAAGTTATGACCAACCTAGATAGTATATTCAAAAGCAGGGACGTTACTTTGCTGCTAAGGTCCGTCTAGTCAAGGCTATGGTTTTTCCTGTGGTCATGTATGGATGTGAGAGTTGGACTGTGAAGAAGGATGAGCACCGAAGAATTGATGCTTTTTAACTGTGGTGTTGGAGAAGACTCTTGAGAGTCCCTTGGACTGCAAGGAGATCCAACCAGTCCATTCTGAAGGAGATCAACCCTGGGATTTCTTTGGAAGGTATGATGCTAAAGCTGAAACTCCAGTACTTTGGCCACCTCATGAGAAGAGTTGACTCATTGGAAAAGACTTTGCTGCTGGGAGGGATTGGGGGCAGGAGGAGAAGGGGACGACCGAGGATGGGATGGCTGGATGGCATCATGAACTCGATGAACGTGAGTCTGAGTGAACTCTGGGAGGTGGTGATAGACAGGGAGGCCTGGCGTGCTGTGATTCATGGGGTCGCAAAAAGTCAGACACGACTGAGTGACTGAACTGAACTGAACTGAACATGACCCGTAAAGAACTGCCTGGCCATTTACAGGCAAATGTGGTAGAACATGAAGAAGGCAGTGGCAACCCACTCCAGTACCCTTGCCTGGAAAATCCCATGGATGGAGGAGCATGGCAGGCTGCAATCCATGGGGTTTCTAAGAGTCAGACTCAACTGAGTGACTTCACTTTCATTTTTCACTTTCACACACTGAAGAAGGAAATAGCAACCCACTTCAGTTTCCTTGCCTGGAAAATCCCAGGGACGCAGAAGCCTGGGGGGCTGCCCTCTATGGGATCACACAGAGTCGAACATGACTGAAGCAACTTAGCAGCAGCAGCAGGAGCACCAGCAATAGTAGAACAGGAGGAGAAAGGATCACATTAACCAATTCATTTGAAGTTTCCATCTTCCTTAAAAAAATAAGAGTGAAAAGAATGAGTTTTTTTATCTTTACTGTCAAGACAAAGAAACAAAAGTCTGTTAGAAGCTGGAAAAATCTAGGTGTCTGGAGGTTACCTAAGAATAATAGAATTCAAGGCACAAGCTCCTATAAACATGGAAGTAATAGTCTGCGAGGCAGAGATTTACTTAGAGAACCCAGCAACAGAGCAAGGAACTCTGGTAAACTGCAGAAAAGCTTTTTAAAAGGGTGACCTCTCGACAAATGCATTAGGTTGCCTTTTATTCTCTGCTAAAGAATTGAAGTCACTCATTGACGGAGCAAACTGAGAGCACAGTCATAACACAGTGAGTCTTGATGTTTCTAAAGAAGACATAACCCCAAGGCCATTGTGACTTGGTCACCAGAAGCACCGGCTGTATTATTGCATATGACAAGGTATCCAAATGGTTTCCTCAAAATCCAAAGGCCAGTGAATTTTGGAAGCTTTCCATAATCACACCAAAACACTCTGAATCTGGAGCAGAATAGACTTCCCTGGCCCCAAATGACAAGCTTGTTCTGCTTCCATTGGACATGATTGACAGGAAATATAACAAGTTCAGGCAACAGAGGTGCAAAATATAATAAATAGTAAATGTGTAGTTCTACAGAACACTGACTTTCTGGTCCATGAAGGGATAGCAAAAGATTGTCAATCACTTTTTGGTTGGGAAGAAAGTCCAAATCCAGGCCCCCTGCATCAAGGATCTAAATATCTCACCATTTCACTACAAGAGTAATAGAAAAGAAGTACTTTCCATGTTACAGTTTCCATGTCAAACTCCAATTCAACTAAGAATGTCCTTGAAAGAAATAAGGTACCCAGGGCGGTGGGTACTAAGAATCTGTCTAGCCTAAACTCCACGAGTCACAAAGTTATCTTTAACCAGAACTTTTCAGCCATACATGGTTAAAGAAGCTGAAGATACTTAGGTCAGAACAGATGGCATGATGGTGTTACCAGCTTCCTGCTACGTGTTTACATCACTGAAAGAAGTGATGCGAACAGTATTAATTCCCCTTAAGGTGTCCCTGAGTCACAGTGATGCAACGCAATGAGTACCAAAAGAAATAAGACCATCGCATTCTGAACCAAAGTAAGCAGTTTTGTCTCTAGTCATAATAGCATTGCCCAGTAGGTAGCCTCTAGCTACACGTGACTATCAAATACTTGAAATGTGGCTGGTAATGTGTTTATAGTACAAAATACGAACTAGATTTAGAAGACCTAGTACCCAAAAATGCACAATAATTCATTAATAATCTTTACATTTACTACATGTCAAAATTACACTCTATTAGACACACTAGGTTAAATAAAACATAGTATTAAAATAATTTTACTTCTTTTTAATTTTTAACATTACTAGAAAATTTTAAATTACATGTGTGTCTCACAATATTTTTCTATTAGATAGCACTGAGTTACAGCTGCCATATGGTCCTGATTGAAAAAAATGAAACAGCCAGGGAGACAGGAGCTTCCTCTTCCAGGAAGTCTTGGCTGGAAACTCAGCCCTACCACATAGTCTTTGTATCACTAAGAAACCGATGGGGAAGGCTGTACTTTTCCAAGGTGACTAACAAACTAGGAAATCTGTGAGTTTGCAAAAATTAAACCGCGGAGCTATGAAATAAGCTATTCATGTTGGAAACTGTAAGGGCTTTTAAAAGAACAAGAGAAAAAGGGTTCAAAGAATCGTGGGCACAGACATCACTCACACAAATGTACTAAAGATAATCAGTGTGAGAACTGTGTGAATTCAGACATAGAAACCAAAGTGAGACACTCCAGAATGCATAGGTAATCATGTTGTAGGCATGCTCCCACATAAACCAATCCCAACAGCAAGAATGTTGCTGTGAGATACTGAGGATTAGCTTGTCCTACGTCTATGCTTATACCCTTCTGCTATTCCTTCCTATAACACAGAGACAGAAAGCTGAAGAGTACCTCTCCTAGACTCTGGAACAGCTCGGCTTCTAGATGTGAGTTCGGTTGTATCTCAGATCATCAGAGATTAAGTCACTGATATGATGTGCCATCACACTCACGAAGCTGATGTTCATTTCCTACTAACAAGGACGTTCTGCTATACAACCACAACACAATCATGACAAAAGTATTTTTCAAAATTTTTTTCCTGGAATTCTCTAGTTTTTTCTGTGATCCAGCAGATATTGGCAATTTGATCTCTGTTCCTGTGCCTTTTCTAAATCCACAGCCTTCATAGATAGAATTAAATAAAAACCTTGAGATGAGTAAGTTATCCTGGGTAACTGGGCTCAATGTAATCACGTGGGTTCTTCTAAGAGAAACGTAAGCACCAGAATCAGACAAGGAGATACAATGATGGAAACAAAGGCCAGGGTGATACCGGGCCAGCAGGCAAGGTATGCTGGCAGCTTGTAGAATCTAGAAAAAGCAAGAAAATGGGTTCTCCCCCATAGCCTCCAGGAGGAATATTAACTCTGCCAAAATGTTGATTTCAGCCCAGTAAAACTGATGTTGGATTTCTGGCCTCCAGAACTGTGAGAAAATAAATTTCTGGTGTTTTAAGCCACCACGCTTTCGGTAATTTTTAAATGGTAGTCATAGAAAATTAACTCCAAATCTATGACAACATGGAAGCCTTCTTCACCCAGGACAGGCCACCATCCTCACCACCCTGCGCGTCATGCTGTGGCACAAAGCCTCCGGGAGAGTGACGGGCTCACCCTGCTCAGAGCGGGGGCCTCATCCATCTGGGCCGCGCAGAGCACAGACAGACACTGCGTCTCACTGAGGTTCCCACGCCACAGGCCCAGCCCCGCGAGCCTTTCTGTGCGTTTGCCCTCCGCCCTGTCTTGCGCGCCTATAAGCACTCCAATCTGCCTTCCTTAGGTATATCTTTTTCCCACTGTTGGCAATGAAGTAAACATCTTCTCTATGTTATGCCCAGAGTCCGAGTCCCCAAAACTGAGGGAATAAGATGTCCACGGCAACGCAAAAGCATGAAGGGGTTTTATTTCTAGCTCGAGCTAGGGCTCTCCTGCCACATCCAACGCAGTGGAGTGGAGCAAGAGCCCCAAGCCCACATTTACAGCAGTATTTATAGGTTTACAGGGAGTTGGCAAGGGCTGATTGGCTAATCTTTATTGGCTGCAGGGGTTTCCTGGTATTGACTAATTGGCTAATCTTTATTGGCTGCAGGGGGATGTCTTTTACGTCCTGATAAACTCAAACCAGGTTATGGGGAGTATGCTGATTAAACAAGTCCTGGCCTCTGCAGGGATGACCTCACTGGGCAATGACTCAGCTTTTCCCGTGAGGCCTGTCTTAGTCCCTGAAGCCTATCATGGCGTTTGTTAGGTCTCAACACTCTCTTCCCATCATAGAAGGTCAGACTTCTGCGCTCTGAGAAATTACACCACAGCATCTCCAGACTAGAGAATACCAGCCCTCTGGGCGATTAACAGTATCTCTTCGGTCTTTCTCCAAAAAGGCTGTCAAGAGAAATTGCACTCAACCGGGGAAGAGATTAGGGAACTGTCTCTGGAGAAAGTGAAAGTGAAAGTCGCATCCGACTCTTTGCGACCCCATGGACTATCCCCATGGAATTCTCCAGGCCAGAATACTGGAGTAGGCAGCCTCTCCCTACTCCAGGGGATCTTCCCTACCCAGGGATCGAATCCAGGTCTCCCACATTGCAGGCGGATTCTTTACCAGCTGAGCCCCAAGGCAAGCCCAAGAATACTGGAGTGGGTAGCCTATCCCTTCTCCAGCCAATCTTCCTAACCCAGGAGTTGAACCTGGGTCTCCTGCATTTCAGGTGATTTTTAGCAGGTGAGCACCAAGGAGAACATGAATAGCTTCAAGGAGGAGACCTACAGATACTTGTATTTGAAGGAACTCTCCCAACAAACAGACTATTCCACTGTTGACAAGTTCCACGTAGGCAAACAGGTTCTGATAAGGGTCTTCATATACAACACTTGATTTTTCGGAAAGCAAAGTATCATCAGATTATTCAGAAAAATCCAAATGAAAGTTCTTTTAAAAAAATCAAGAAGTCAAAAGAACTCAGGAAAAAAAAAACAGTGCAGGGAATAGCAAAATAAAATTGTAAATGTATTCTCAGAGGATAAAAGGAAAAATAGAATTATATAAAAGACAAATAGACAACAAGAAAGAACTCTTAGAAGTTAAAATAAAATTGACTCAATTTTTAAACTCAGGAAAAATGGTAACTATGAAAAATTACAGATGAGTTAATTAACCTAATTGTGATAATTATTCATAAAGTATGCATATACCAAATCAACATGTTGTGCACTTTAAATATATATAATTTTGTCAATTATACCTCAGTAAAGCTGGAGAAAACATTTTAAATACATGCAAATTCAAGAGAAGGATTGAAAGTTAAAACTGAGGCTTTTTTTTTTTTCACAAAATAGAAAAGACAAAGGAAATTAAAAATCAGAGAGGAAAAAGAGTATCATTCTAGCCTATATAACATCCAACTAATAGGGATTATTGAAAGAAAAATATGGAAAATTATCAAAGGTATAATACAAAATTTATCAGAGATGTATGGCGTAAATCTCAATAATGGCATAAACCTCAATATATAAGAGCAAAAATACTCACATCAAGACTCATTATAGTGAAATTTCTAAGTACTGGTGTAAGTAGAAGACCCTAAAAGCTTCCAGAAAAATCTAGGCCACATAAAAAGGGGCATGCATGCATGCATGTTCAGTCATGCCCGACTATTTGCCACTCCATGGACTGTAGCCCTCCAGGTTCCTTTTGTCCATGGAATTTTCTAGGCAAGAATATGGAATGGGTTGCCATTTCGTACTCCAACAAAGGGACTGGATTAGAATATAACCAAATTTCTCTATAATTTAGAATTCTATATTCAATTACTCTGTTAGTCAAAGAAGAGGGTGGTATAGCAATATTTTCAGATCACAATGGCTCAAAAATCTATTTCCCATGAAAACTTTGGAATCAGTCAGGTTACAAGTAATACCGAAATCTGAATCTTAATACAGCAAAGTTTTCTTGGTGTACTTGAAATTTATGTGAGCACAGGAGATTATCTGGGGTCCCCAGGTGGTGCTAGCGGTAAAGAACCCACCTGCCACTGAAGGAGACATAAGAGACATGGTTTAGATGGCTGGGTTGGGAAGGTCCTCTGGAGGGAGCAGCCCACTCCAGTATTCTTGCCTGAAGAATCCCATGCACAGAGGAGCCTGGTGGGCTGCTGTCCATCAGCGCACAAAGAGCCAGACGTGACTGAAGCAACTGAGCATGCACGCGTGCACGCACAAGAGATTCTCCAGGTCATCCATCTTACATGGCAACTTAGCAATCCAGGTTTAGTCTTGGTCTCACGACTATCGCTATTCAAGGCCTGGCATCTTCTTCTGTGGGTAACGAGTATGCTTTTGCCTGAACTGGTATGTGTCACTTCCACTCACAGACCACTGGCCAGAACTAGATAATGACTTACATAAAGAAGACAATGAAGTGTCTCTTAGAGAAATACTATAAGTGTCTGATTTTTTTTTAAGAGTCACTGTTGAATATGCTCAACCCAAGCAAGGAGTTATCCAAGAAAAGGAAAAATATGAAATCCAGAAAATAAAGATTCCACATCATTAGGTCTGGAAAACAGTCAGTCCAAATTAAAGCAGGAGAATTCAGGGCTCTGGGAAAGAGGTCATGAAAGGAGGGGGGGAAAATGGAATTGATGGACTATATTGCATGTGTGAGGATTTATAAAAAGCGATCATAGTCATCTATAATAGAATACATTAGAAAAGTTCTTAGGAAACAATGGCAATAAAAACATGAGTTAATTATGGAAAATGAAAATTGTATAAGAAATAAAATGTAATTATATTCACTACTTGGCTTAGCCATAACATAATTTAACAAAATAATGCAAACATTACTTTGACACGATTATTATTATTATTTTATTTGTTTATTTTAATTGGAGGCTAATTACTTTACAATATTGTGGTGCTTTTTGCCATACATGGATATGAATCAGCCATGGGTACACATGTGTTTCCCATCCTGAAACCCCTCCCACTTCCCTCCTCACCCCATCCCTCTGGGTTGTCCCAGAGCACCAGCTTTGAGTGCCCTGCTCCATGCATCGAACTTGTACTGCTCACCTGTTTTACATATGGTAATATACATGGTGGTGGTGATTTAGTTGCCAAGTCATGTCCGACTCTCAGAATCATGCCATCTGGAGGTGACCTCCTAGAAGCTTATCCGACACCCTGTGGTGTGGCATTGCATTGCATGGACAGGCTCAGTATGGAACGAGGGCTTGTGAGGGCCCTCGTCTGACTCTTGCAACCCCGTGGACTGTAACCTGCCAGGCTCCTCTGTCCATGGGATTCTCCAGGCAAGAACACTGGAGCAGGTTGCCATTTCCCTTCTGCAGGGGATCTTCCTGACTCAGGAATCAAACCCGGGTCTCCTGCATTCCAGGCACATGATTTACCGAGCTACAAGGGAAGCTCGGTAATATACATGTTTCAGGGCTATTCTCTCAAATCATCCATCCTCGCCTTCTCCCACAGAGTCCAACTGTCCTTTACATCTGTGTCTCATTTGCTGCCTTGCATATAGGATCATCATCACTGTCTTTCTAAATTCCATATATATGCATTAATGAAACAAAAAGTATTACATAACCATATTGGAGTGAGAAAGAAAAGAAAGAAGGTGTAAGAGATAGTTAAATGCTCATCTGCCTGGATCAATAAGTCAATCCTTAATGTCTAAAATTGATATATCAAGGAATAAACACAGCATACCTAGTGGTTAAAGCATCTGCCTGGAATGTGGGAGACCCGGGTTCGATCCCTGGGTGGGGAAGATCCCTTGGAGAAGGAAATGGCACCCCACTCCAGTACTCTTGCCTGGAGAATCCCATGGAGGGAGGAGCCTGGTAGGCTACTAGTTCATGGGGTCGCGAAGAGTCGGACACGACTGAGTGGCTTCACTTTCACTATGTATTTCACTCTCACTACTCACATTGCCCCCAGTGTCTCCTTTCTGAAGGTGCTGTCTATGCCCTGGGCTGATTCACCACCCCACCTCCATCACTTTTGCCAAGGTCCCCAGCTGGCTGGAGTTAAGGTGAAGTCTAGCACTCGGATGGCCCTCACAAGCCCTCGTTCCATACTGAGCCTGTCCATGCAATGCAATGCCACACCACAGGGTGTGGGATAAGCTTCTAGGAGGGCACCCCCAGATGGCATGATTCTGAACTATGGAAGAGTTAGCTCCCTACAGAGTGAGCTCAGACTAAAGAGAAAAAGTTGATCAGAGCAAGCCAAGCAGAGGAACTTCTGTCCAAGAAGTATTTGAAGGCAGGGCTACTGATCACATTCCGTGGGGACCAAACCACGTGCCGAGTTGACGTGCTTACTAAGTGTCCATCCTGTAATGTATTACATGGCACGGCTTTGTAGCTTTCTTGCTTCACTTCTCTTCTCTTTCCTTCATCTACTTGGGCTTATACCATCCGAAAAAAGTATCAAAACATTAATCCTTGTGTTTAATCTGTTTTTAGAGAATCTAGGCCAAGATGGCATATTATTTTTAAATATAGAGATGTGTGCTGTTGCTGGGGAATATGATTATATGATTACAGTATTGCAAGAATGAGAAGAACGATTATTAGTTTCTTTTATATATTTTCTGATATTACTGACTTTAAAAACTATCTCCATATATTACTTTTATAAATAAAAATTAATTTAGGAAGAAAATGTGTGATGATTACCATTACATGCCTTTAAAACTGCTTGCAAAAGTTTATATTGCTTTTGTAAGTTTTCCCCATAGACCAAAGAAACAAGCTAACAATTATTTTAGTAGTAGTATAATAATGTTGTAACTTAGATCTCTGTAGTCATACACATATTAGATTTTTCTAAAAAAAAAAAAACCTTTTATGAAAAACGAAGGAAGATGTCACCTGAAGATCAATACTTTCTTGTATCCTGCTTAAAGTGCTATATTCTTGAAATGACAGCAAGTGCTTTATGGCAGAGTAGCAATAAGTCAATCTATACTCATCTTAATGAATTATAGAGGAAAGAGAAGCAGCTAAAAAAGAAACCATTTTATTTTTACATTGACTGGCTTTTGAAAAATGAAACTGAGGGTAGAATTAATGATTTAATTAAACCACTTAATGTTTTATTAAAGTCAATATGGCCTAGTGTTTCTGTGCAACCATCAGCTTATCAATAAAACCTCATATTTGTTTTTGCCAAAGAATTCATAATTTTTATTAGAGGTGCCTGTATTATAGAGCCTGTAACTGTTTTGGAGAAATCATATATACCTTTGTCTTATAAAACCTTTCCATTAGAGGATAACAAAATTCTACTGAAAAAAAAAAGTAGGTCAGATTCTGAAGGCATGATTTATTCATCCTGGTTTACTACTTACCATGAGGAGCTTTATTTCTGCTCTATTCAGCAGAATATCTGTTGAGCTCCTACAGCAAAGAAGGGACTCAAGGTCACCAGAGCAAAACCCACCTGAGGCTGATGTACTCAGCAAGAAGGACTGAAGCGCTGAAGATAGCTCTCACTAGAACCTGTTAGTCCTTCCCATTTCTTTGGAGTATGTCTTTATTCATCTCTAACTCCCCATTTCTATATCCAACATAAATTACTGACAGTAAATAGCCAGTTAAGGAAAGAGGAAAGTAGGTAAGAAGAGGCCTCCAGGATAATTTACAAATGTGAACCCATCTATTTCATCTGAAGCATTGAGATCAGATGGGAACAATTCTAGCAGAGAGGAAGGGAGTGGAAATGCAAGGCAGAAGAATAAAGTGTGGCACACATTTATGCGTTCCCCGCCACCCCGTTACCTTATACGACTCCCCTTACACGTCTTCACTTATAAGACCTAGGACGGTGTGAGACTATAGATCAGTGAGACAGAGGACACATCCCCATGCCTACGCCATCCTATTAGTATTTTTCCTTTGTTCTGTGTACTGCTGGAGGGCAACTTTGCAGACAAAAAGCTGCCTTTTAACTAGAAGAGAGTACCTGTCCCTGAAATGCTAACTTGTGTGTTCACAGATGAAAGCCTCTGCGGGCAGGTCGTGTTCCCACCCTCTCTTAGGACACGCATCTTCTCAGGCCCCTCTTTTCAGACCCACAAAAGAACTGTTTTCATCACATTTGTCATAAACGCTTCCAGGCCCACCCAATGTCACATTTTCTCCACACTTTAGTCTAATGGATCTTCATGACACAGTTCAAAATAAAAATTTGAGATTCACAAGTTTCACATTATTTGTTTCATAAGATATTGACCAACTGGAACGACTGACTCTAAAGTAACTGATGTGCTGTGTAATATATATATGTAATATATACATATACAGGCCTGCACCACACCGCTGTTTATTTTCTTGTCTGCTTCATCTTTTCGCCCACCATTTGCCCCTTACGTGCTGCACTCCCCTTCAGTCCTCTGCCTCAAGGGTTTCCACCTTCTTCTTCTTCTTCTGATTGCAGCTCGTGCTGCTGCAATCAGTCACTGAGTTGTGTCTGACTCTTTGTGGCCCCGGGACTATAGCCTGCCAGCCTTGTCCTCATTATGGAATATGAAATAGGAATTCCTATTCTCGCTCTTTTCTTCTCCCGGTTGCTGCTAAGGAGTATGTGGTAGGAAAACAGAAGACTGGTGTTAACATCGGCATTTTAATATACTGAGCGCGATATGGTGACCTTCAGCAAATGCTCTTTTTTTCCCTAAAACACACAAACATTAACATATATTCTTACATTTCCAAAATTATTAACTTTTGATACTGAATTAATTGCTCTAACATTGCTTCCTGTGGATAATTTAAAACTGCACGAGCAGCTTACGCTTGCTTTCTTTAGGGAAGGAAAGGGTAAAGGGAAGCCCGGAGGGAATAAGGAAATACAGTGCTCTTTGACAACCAGCAAACTCCTTTCTCATTTCTCCTCCTTATTCTCTGCCCCACAGGGAACTCGCCCACACCAGGCAACCAGTAGCACCACATACATAGATTTTTTTTCATGCTTGTATATGTATCCAGAAATAACACACTCTGCATAGCTTCTGTCACTTGCTTTTTCACTCAGCATTAAGTTTTCGAGCTCCGTCCCTGATGATCTATATAGATCCAGGGCACTGTCATTATAGCTTTGTCAAAAGTCCCCCCCTACTTGCTAAGGAAGTAGTGTCATTTGTTAAGTATATAGGGATATGCTCAGCCTCTCCCCACATCAAGCCCTTTCATAAGTATATTCACGATCACTGAAAAGTGGAGGCTACTTTGGTAAATTCATAGAAAGACAAATTTATAGTAAAGTCCAGATTTAAAACTAAAATGAAAACTTTCTGTTGGAAAGTTTAAATAATTTTATACTAAAAAAAAAAAAAAGCATTTTTCCAGCTGGTTAAATTAAGGCACTACTAAAGTTCAAACCAAGAATATCCCTTGGCTTTGAATCTATTGCCTTTTCTTATGGCTGGAAATCAGATACTTTTTCCCCCTAAAAGCTCTTGCCAATGTATACTTTCTCTCTAAAAGAGTTAAATAAATGTCAAAAGGCAAGCCAGCTCCCTTAATATTTCCTTTTCTCAGATGATCTATTTTGGCTGAAATTTTGCATGTAGAGATGCACTCGCTCTTCTTGACACATTTCCAGAAAATATGCAAATAAGACTCATAGTCTTCTAAAGTCTTTTGCTCCACTGATGTTCAATATGTAACATTCCTTCCCTTCACTGCCCTGAAGGATTAACTGTCTCTTTATTTTGATGCTCTCAGAGAAGAGAAGATGCTTTTGAGAAGTTCTTCCTTTTCATTGTCCTTGACCTTGTCCTGCTAGTGACTGCTCAGATAGTATATACCTGGTTTTTCATTTATTTCGCTTCTTCAAACTCTCTTTCTGGACCCCACAGGTCCTTATCCTTTAGCATTGTGATAAAAGTGCCCAAGAAAGGCACACATGTGAACAGCGACTCCAACACTGTGCATATATGTATCAGAAGGATGGGGGCTCTTTAGATACCCACCTAGACTCCAGTCTTGGCTAATCAACACTTGCCTATCTGCTGCTGTATCTGAGACCTCTTACCTGGCACAGGTAACACTGCCTCTTCTCTTTTAATTCCTACATCCCCAAGCTCTTGTATTCTCAATCACACACACACACAAAACCATACAACTATTTCTGCTCATAAATGCATACAAGTTTGATTGACAGTATCATTTTAGGAACCATAAACCCTGTCCTGTATGCCTGAATGGAAATGAATGCTGCCTCTAGCCATCAGTAGGATAAAAAGTGGCCTTTGTTGATGAGGAACAGTGGCATAGGGAATGAAAACAGAGCAAATGCACCAGATATTGAAAAGCACACCATCTCTGTACAGTCGGACGCTCTGGTTGACCCACTGCCCCCAGATGGTTTCTGCCCTTCTGCTGTTCACTCTCTACTCCAAAATATTTTTTCATTCCTCCCACAATATGAACTTGAATGACCTAAAGGTTAAGGTTTAGAGGTGTTAAAAGAGGAATTGCTGGTCATGTAAGCAGCCAAAAACCAGCTCACTCCAGACACTCTGGAGAATTCAATACTGAAAACAAAGAAACATGAGCTCTTGGTTCTGGGGCATCACTTCTTCTGTGTATTTTTTCAAGTTTTACCAGGAACCCATTGTGAAAGCTGGAGACAATGGAGATAATACCCAGACAGATTCACCTTAAGCCCATCAATGACTCATCTTTGTTTCTACCATGTGTACAAGAGGAATAAAAAATATTGCGGTTTCTTAATTATCTCCATGTGTTATTCTTCAGGCTTCCCTGGTGGCTCAGACAGTAAAGTGTCAGCCTACAATGTGGGAGACCCAGGTTCGATCCCTAGGTAGGGAAGATTCCCTGAAGAAGGAAATGGCAACCCACTCCAGTACTCTTGCCTGGAAAATTCCACGGACAGAAGAGCCTGATAGGCTACAGTCCATGGGGTCGCAAAGAGTAGGACACGACGGAGCGACTTCACTTTCACTCTCTTTTGCTATTCTTTTGCAAAATTCATATTTAATCTGATTTCATTGCAACAGGCTTCTGAAGGAAATACTCCAGTCACCAACTGACTCATACTGAGAGAACCTATTTTGATATCAGCCTAAGTAAAACACACTGTAGAAGATGTGTATTTCGCCTAGCATTCTAAATGCATTCTATCACAAAAGTGTGTACTTTAGAGCTTAAAAATTTATTTTGGATGATTTGCACTTATCATCCACCCTATCTGGGTAGGTAATAGCCCTATTTTATTGCTTGTCACAGAGAGTTTCTAGAATGAGTGTTTTTAGTATCAAAAATGAAAACATACGTATGATGTAGAGTGCTGCTCCATGCAATCCTGCCTCTGCGCCAGAGAGCAAGTTGTGGTAAGTCTCGGATGGTCCTGATTAGGCAGCTTCACACTAGGGTGAGAACACTGAACCCAGTCTGCTCATCGCCTCTCAAACACAGTGTCTCACGTAGCCCACTACCCTGCCCTCTGCCCCGAACCTGCCATCAGGTCTGATCAGACACTCCTGAGCTCTTCAGCTGGAGGCCACACCTTCCTGTTCTCGCTATCATTGCCCGCATCTCCATCACCATGAGTTTATTTTCTCCTAGATTAGCATCTTCCCTCACTGTCTCCTTGGCCCTGTCCACACTCTACCTGACTGCTGAGATAGAAAGCAAAAGTTGCTCAGCTGTGTCCAATTCTTTGTGACCCCATGGACTATAGCCCGCCAGGCTCCTCTACCCATGGGGTTTTCAGGCAAGGATGCTGGAGTGGGTTGCCATTTCCTCCTCCAGTGGATCTTCTCAACTCAGGAATCAAACGCACATGTCTTGTATCTCCTGCCTTGGCAGATGGATTCTTTACCGTCTGACCAAGAGACCTTCCTAAAAGCCAATTTTATCATGCCAGGACCCATTCCTGAAACCTCTGTTCCCCAGAACTGTAGTCAATACAATGTCCCCCAAGGCTGTTGCATGTCAGATGTCCTTGACATGTCATGTTATATGACAAAAGATACTCTGTACACATAATTAAGGCTACTAGTCTTAAAAATAAGGAGTTAACCATGATTCAGTTCAGTTCAGTTCAGTTGCTCAGTCGTGTCCGACTCGTTGCAACCCCATGAATCACAGCACACCAGGCCTCCCTGTCCATCACCAACTTCCGGAGTTTACTCAAACTCACATTCATCGAGTCAGTGATGCCATCCAGCCATCTCATCCTCTGTCATCCCCTTCTCCTCCTGCCCCCAATCCCTCCCAGCATCAGAGTCTTTTCCAATGAGTCAACTCTTCGCACCAGGTGGCCAAAGTATTGGAGTTTCAGCTTTAGCATCAGTCCTTCCAATAAACACCCAGAACTGATCTTCTTTAGGATGGACTGGTTGGATCTCCTTGCAGTCCAAGGGACTCTCAAGAGTCTTCTCCAACACCACAGTTCAAAAGCATCAATTCTTTGGTGCTCAACTTTCTTCACAGTCCAACTTTCACATCCATACATGGCCACTGGAAAAACCATAGCCTTGACTAGATGGACCTTTGTTGGCAAAGTAATGTCTCTGCTTTTGAATATGCTATCTAGGTTGGCCATAACTTTCCTTCCAAGGAGTAAACATCTTTTAATTTCATGGCAGGCCCGATTTAATCATGTGAGCTTTTGAAAACAGAACATTCTTAGGCTGGAAGCTGAAGAAATGCAACAGAAAGAAAAGTCAGAGAGATTTAAAACATGAAGACTCAACTCATCATTGCTGGTTCAAAGCTGAAAGGAAAGATAAGAAGGATGTAAGTGGCCTGAAGGAGTGAAGAGAGGAGTCCAGCTGCCAACCAGCCAGGATGCACACTCAGCACCATGACCGTGAGACTGGATTCTGCCAACAATCAGAATTATCTGGGGACCAGATTCTCCCCCAAGGTGTCTGACTAACAGCCCAGCACATCCAACGTCTTGACTTCAGTTCTGGGAGATCCAAAGGAACCAGATTTCTGATCCACAGAACCATGAGATAGTACATGTGTACTGTTTTAAGCCACTCAGTATAGGATCATTCATTATGACAGCAAAAGAAAAATATTGCACCAGATAATCAATGCAAACTATTCTACTCCAAGAGCCATCAAAGTCTAGGCCTCCTTGACTAAGCCCAACTGATTGCCTTCTGCTTACAAACCCTTATTTTGATTTCCCCTAGGTCAGGTTAAGCTTTGTACACAGAGCTTTTTTTTTTTGGAGTAGGAAAGAAAAAAAAAAAAGTACAGAAATACCTGAATAGCATGAATTCAGAGAGTGCGTGGTAGACGCAGAACCGTGCTGTCGCAACCTCCCTCGAGGGAGGACTTTCTGCCCAGCTGCAGCATGCGGTCAGCAGCAGCCCCGCCGCCACCCCCTCTGAGGATCTGCTTGTGCTGCAGGCAGCCATCTGCCTCAAGGCCACACTCTTCCCAAGGAAGTCTGTATCTGCAACAGAAGTGGAGAAGTGGGGATAGAGGAAAGTGAAAGTCACTCAGGCGTGTCTGACTGTTTGCCACCCCATGGACTATATAGTTCATGGAATTCACTGGAGTGGGTAGACTTTCCCTTCTCCAGGGGATCTTCCCAACTCAGGGATCGAACCCAGGTCTCCCACACTGCAGGCGAATTCTTCACCAAGGAAGCCTGGGAATGGAGAGGCTCGGGCGTCTGGGCTCACGGGCCACGCTGAGGTGCTCTTCACGAGGCTGACTGAGGCCCTTTCCTGCCCACACAGTAGTTCGACTTCTTCCTGTGCCCAGGCCTGCACCCCACTTCCTTCACAGACTCACTCCTAAGAAGTGATGCAGACCCCACACTCCATCTCAGCATCTTCTTCTGTGACAGAATGACGAGTACTAATAAGATAATAAGACAGGTTAAAAAGACAGTATCTGGGATAACAACCCAGAGGAAGAAGGTAGCATAAAATAATCATGCTACAAAGACTCAGAAAAGTGATATCAAAAAAAAAAAAAAAAAAGCTTTTACAAGTTAGGTCTAAGCATATGTGAAAGTAAGAGATACCCCAGATTGTAAGAAATAAAAGCCAAACTGAAAATCAAAATAACAAAAGTGTAAGCTGACATGGATGGGATATGGGAAATAATTGTACCTGGAAATAGGACCTGATGGCCAGAAGCGGTTTTTTTAATATAAACATAGCTGATTTACAACATTGTGTTAGCTTCAGCTGTACCGAATAGTGATTTTTTTTCTCAATTATATTCCATTATAGGTTATTACAGGATATTGGGTATATAATTCCCAGTGCTATACAGTAAATCCATGGAATATAAAAAAATAATGCAGATGAATCTATGTACAAAACAGGAACAGACCTACAGACCTAGAAAACAAACTTCTGGTTTGGGCGGAAAGGGGTGGGGGCAGGGGGACAAATTAGGAGTATGTGATTAACATACAAACCACTCTACGAAGCTTTGGTTGCAGTTTACACAGGGGAGGAAAACAGAGTTCAGGTCCACGTGAAACAGAAACTGGAGCTGAGACTCTGCATAAACATAGGACACTGCAAGAGCTGCATCCTCAGTAGAAGAAAGACTGAAAACACTCAACCTATCCGCCAATGAAAATTGGCTCTGCCTCGAGTAGGAAAAGAAACACCCCCCTGTATGAGTGACAGGCAGACAGAATAGATGATAAGTATAAACAAAAGAATGCAAGGGTTAAGGATAGAAATGACAGGGAAAGAGTAAGACACTAAAAATTAAAAAAACAAAACTAGATAAATTGAGAAAAAAAAGAACCCCTAATAGTGAAAAGTTTTATAAGTTGAAAGTAAAAATTCAATGATTAAACAGAAGATCAAATAGAACTGAAGAGAGAATTAGCAAAGTGGAAAATGGATCTGGGAACATTTGTCCAAGGCTGTGGAGGCCATGGAGGTGTGCCACTTAGATTTCCCTCTAAGATACTCTGTTGAAGACAGCATAGTTGACCAGTAGCCTACTGAAACCTTTGGATTCACCAGTCTGTTCCCTTTGAGACCTAGTCTCAGGGGTCCTAGAGCCAAGCCTTCCTACTCAAGATGAAGTGGGCATCTTTTTTTTGTAATGTCTTTTTTTATTTTTCTTTTTTTTTTTTTCAGAAACTTCCCATTATCCTGACCTAAATTTTTCTAAAACTACACTCCATTCTAAGGTTCTACCTACTGACTCCTCCTTTCTATCTCTCCCCACAGTGGTCAGCCATGCGACACATTCTGCAGAGTCTCCTTGTCAATTCCTGCTCCTTCTCTATCTTTAATGTCTTTCAAAAAAGTCTCTTGCATATATATTCCTGTCTTGGCTTCTCTTTCTTAGAGAATCCAAACTGACACAAAAAAGGACAAGCAACATTAGCATTGAATATAGGAGGACATGATCAACATTAGGACATTAAACAGTCTTTTTATTGTATGAAGGCAAAGAGTTTGCCAAAGTGTTTGATTACATTTGTATATTTTAAGAATAAATGTTTAAAATGTGAAGACAAACATTTTCTTCTTTTTGATTGAAGGAAGATTGCGTTACAGTGCTGTGTTGGTTTGTGCCACACAACAGTGAGAATCCGCCATAATGATACATATGATCCTCCCTCTAGAGCCTCCCTCCCCTCACCCCATTAAAACTGTAACGACTGCAGATAGAGTGCATTATTGCAAATGCAGATGAGTCAAGAAAACTTTATCAATCTAATAAAAGAAGAAGCAGCAAAGCAAGAAAAAAAGTAAGATAACTAAAAGGTACAATTTACGATAATAAAAAGGTACTATTACTGCACAACTGAACTCATATCACATGCTAGCAAAGTAATGCTCAAAATTGGTCCAAGCCAAGTTTCAACGGTATGTGAACTGTGAACTTCACATACCGTGAAGTTCAAGCTGGATTTAGAAAAGGCAGAGGAATCAGAGATCAAATTGCCAACATCTGCTGGATCATTGAAAAAGCAAGAGAGTTCCAGAAAAACATCTACTTCTGCTTTATTGTATGCAGGTCAGGAAGCAACAGTTAGAAATGGGCATGGGAAAAAAATTTTTTTTTAATAAAAAAAAAAAGGAAATGGACATGGAACAACAGATGGGTTCCAAATCGGGAAAGGAGTACATCAAGGTTGTATGTTGTCACTCTGCTTATTCAGTTTATATGCAGAGTACATCGTGAGAAATGCTGGACTGCATGAAGCACAAACTGGAATCAAGATTGCCAGGAGATATATCAATAAGCTCAGATACACAGATGACACCACCCTTACGTCAGAAAGTGACAAACTAAAGTGCCTCTTGATAAAAGAGGAGAGTGAAAAAGTTGGCTTAAAGCTCAACATTCAGAAAACTAAGATCATGCATCTGGGCCCATCACCTCATGGGAAATAGATGAGGAAACAGTGGAAACAGTGTCAGACATTTTTGGGGGGCTCCAAAATCACTGCAGATGATAACTGCAGCCGTGAAATTAAAAGATGCTTACTCCTTGGAAGGAAAGTTATGACCAACCTAGACAGCATATTAAAAAGCAGAGACATTACTTTGTCAACAGAGGTCCACCTGGTCAAGGCTATGGTTTTTCCAGTGGTCATGTATGGATGTGAGAGTTGGACTATAAAGAAAGCTGAGCACTGTAGAATTGATGCTTTTGAACTATGGTGTTGGAGAAGACTCTTGAGAGTCCCTTGGACTTCAAGGAGATCCTACCAGTCCATCCTAAAGGAGATCAGCCCTGAATATTCATTGGAAGAACTGATGCTAAAGCTGAAACTCCACCTGATGCAAAGAACTGACTCATTTGAAAATATCCTCATGTTGGGAAAGATTGAGGGAAGGAGGAGAAGGGGACAATAGAAGATGAGCTGGTTGGAAGGCATCACTGACTCAATGGACATGAGTTTGAGTGAACTCTGGGAGTTGATGCTGGGCAGGGGAGGCCTGGTGCGCAGCAGTCCATGGGGTCACAAAGAGTCAGATACGACAGAGCAGCTGAACTAAAGTGAACAATTTTCAATGGCAGAAAATTAAAATTCATTTAAATTGAAAGTATTATATGAGCTTATTTAAAAATCAAGCTGCATATGGTAATAAGAGAAACACCTAACTACAATGTCCCCTCAAGATAGAAACTAACATTATGAAGAGAGATGTTAAGAATTTTAAAAAGTGGGATAGCATTTTAAATACCAGATAAAAGGTGATTTTAAGATTTTTAAAAAAAAACATTATAGAGAAAACAAGGAACATTTCATAATGATAACTAAATTTACTGGAAATATAATAATCTTAAAACTGTAAGCACTAAGTAACATAGCTTGAAAATATCTAAGTTTGAGGGAAAGATCTCAAGAGATATAAAAGAATACATAATCATAATGAGAGTATTTGATACATCTCTCTGAAGCACTTGAGAATCAAGTGAATAAAAATTATTAAGGGCATAGAAGACTTGAATATCACAATTAACAAGAACAACCTAATTATATATCTATATATGTATATACATATATATCCACTGTTATTTGAGAACATACATTCTTTTTAATGCTTTCCTGGTGGCTCAGCTGGTAAAGAGCCTGCATGCCAATGCAAGAAATCCAAGAGATCTGGGTTCAATCCCTGGGTCAAGAAGATCCCCTAGAGAAGGAAATGCAACCCATCCCAGTATTATTGACTGGAAAATTCCATGGAGAGATGAGCTTCATGGGTCTGTATAGTTAAAGCTATGGTTTTCCCAGTAGTCACGTACAGATGTAAGAGTTGGACCATAAATAAGGCTGAGAACCAAAGAACTGATGCTTTCAAACTGTGGTGTTAGATAAGACTCTTGAGAGTCCCTTGGACTGCAAGGAGATCAAATCAGTTAATCCCAAATGAAATCCAACCCTGAATATTCATGGGAAGGACTGACGCTGAAGCAGAAGCTCCAATACTTTGGCCACCTGATGCAAAGACCCAACTCATTGGAAAAGATCCTGGTGTTTGGAAAGATTGAGGGCAGGAGGAGAAGGGGACGACAGAGGATGAGATGGTTGGATGGCCTCACTGACTCAATGGACATGAGTTTGAGCAAACTCTGGGAGATTGTGAAGGACAGGGAAGCCTGGTGTGCTGCAGTCCATTCTTCTTAACTGTACAATAATGCAATAAAACTAGAAATCAGCAACAAAATAAACCTCAAATTCTTTACACTTAAAAATCCTTTTAAAAACTGTTTTGTAAACAATGTGACCAAAAGGGGCTTAATATCCAAAATACACAAATAGCTCATAAGACTCAATAATGAAAGTAAAACATACAACCCAGTTTTTAAAAATGGGCAGAAGACCTACATAGGATTTCCTCAAAGACGTCCAGATGGCCAACAGACATGTGAAAGGATGCTCAACATTGCTCGTTATTATTAGAGAAATGTAAGTTAAAACTATAATGAGGTATCATCTCACACTGGTCAGAATGGCCATCATCAAAAAGTCTACAAATAATAAATGTTGGCAAAAGTATGGAGAAAAGAGAACTCTTCTAAACTGTTGGTGGGAATGTAAATTTGTGCAGCCACTATGGAGAACAGGATAATTTGAAAAGATACATATACCCCAATGCTCCTAGCAGCACTGTTCACAATAGCCAAGTCATGGAAGCAACCCAAATGTTGATTAACACATGAATGGACATATATATAATAGACTATTGTGCTCAGTAGCTTAGTCATGTCTGACCCTTTGAGACCCCATGGACTATAGTCCATCAGGTTCCTCTGTCCGTGGACCTTTCCAGGTAAGAATACTGGAGGGATTGCCATTTCCAACTACAGGGGATCTTCCCAACCCAAGAAAAGAACCGATATCTCCTGCATTGACAGGCAGATTCTTTACCACTGAGCCACCTGGAAAGCCCACAATGGAATATGACTGAGCCATGAAAAAGAATGAAATAATGTCATCTGCAGCAACGTGGGTGGACCTAGAGATTATCATACGAAGTGAAGGAAGTCAAAGAAAGACAAGTGTATGCTATGGTTTATATGTGGAATCTAAAATATAATCCCAATGAATTTATTTACAAAACAGAGACTCACAGACATAGAAAACAAACTTATGGTTACCAAAGGGAAAAGGGGATAGGAGGGATAAACTAGGAGTTTGAGATTAGCAGATATAAACTACTATGTATAAATAGATAAACAATAAGTTCCTACTATATAGCACAGGGAACTATATTCAACATGTTGTAATAAACTATAATGAAAAAGAATTTTAAAAACTTGTTAAATAATTTGTAGTCCAAAGAATTGAATCATCATGAAAATTTGAAAAAAAAATTAGAATTGAACAGAAATTCAAAAAGGTAAAAACTATGTATCAGAACTAGTGGGATATAGCTGCTATCATACCTGAGAGTAATTAACATAACCCACCTTAAATTCATGGGTTGAAATAATGAGTTAAGCATCCAACTTAAAAAGTCAGTGTAAAATATAAAAAGTAATCCTGAATAAACCAAACGTAAATAATTGAGAAAAGGTAATAAATGAGTACAAGGGGTGTTGGTATTTATTTTAGACAAGCTGGGAAGAAATGGTCTCTCTAAAGAGAGGAATTTGAACAGAAATATGCCAAGTGAAGATTTAAAATATCAATAACATACTTCTTGAAAATAACAATGTGCACATTTTGCTTTCTCATCTGCCATGAATAAAGACAGAAAATTGGCTTCCCAATCTGCAGTTCATAGCAGGTGTATATATAGAGTGGAAAAAAATCATGCGTCTCTTGGCTCCCGAATCATCCCTCAGGGATAAAGCCATAGATGCAGCCAGTGCTGTGAGAATGGATCCTTGGGGAGAGGATGATGACAGAATATATGAAGGGAATTTATCCACCTGAAAGCTGGGTAGGCTCCCAGTTCTGTCATCCAGCTGCCCCAGTGGAAGTCAGCATTTTCACCTTGCACCCCAGCCACACAACACCTCGGGAGACCTGGCCTCGTACCAGCAATTGAGACTATTTGTAACATCACGGCCCAGCAGTGCCCCTGGGGGCTTGTGCTCCCAATCTTAAAGTTCCTTTTACTTATCCGCGTTTCCCTTCATACTCTGCTGATCACCTCATCCAGATTAAGTTGATTACTGATGTTCTCACTGCAGAGGACTCCCTCATCACAGTCCCATCACTGGTCATCCATCATCATGAGACCTTCTCACTTCCCACTATTCTGTAACTCCACTAGTTGGATCCAACTTTCCATACCCACCAGCCTTCCGAGAATCCATCAGGGGACTCCCTGTCAAATCACTCTGTTTCTCTCGAGAGTACTTGAAAGGGAAAGTGAAGTCGCTCAGTCATGTCCGGCTCTTTGCGACCCCATGGACTATAGTCTACCAGGCTTCTCTGTCCATGGGATTTTCCAGGTAAGAGTACTGGTGTGGGTTGCCATTTCCTTCTCAGGGGACCTTCCTGACCCAGGAATCAAACCCAGGTCTCCCGCATTGCAGGCAGACGCTTTACCCTCTGAGCCACCAGGGAAGCCCAGTACTTAGCACCTGATCGTTTCCTTGTTTCTTTATTTGGTTGCTTCTTTCACGTCTCCCCACCATCACCACCACCACCACTATCAGAATGTTATCTGCATGAAACGAGAATCTTCGTCTTGTTCACTACCACATACTAGTTGCCAGCACATTGTGGGAATTGAAATACTCTAAAGATGAGTCAAGTAATGAGTGAATTTCTCCACATATATCCAGGGACTCTTCTCTCTGCATAACGGCAAGAGGGAGGAACATTAGCACCGACATCCATTCTGTCATTTCAGAGTTTGTCAGCAACTCCAGAGATACCGTTGTCCAGCCCCGTCATGTCTATCTTTGCCTCGTGAGTATTATGCTCCTGCTATGCTGGCCCCACTCCCAGATTCAAAGGACTGTACTGCATTGATTTTAGCTGGGGCGAGATGCCAGCCAAGGACCGTTTGGGAAGAATTTCCCACAGTAGGCAGAAAATGACACCACAGTTGCAAGCTTAAATGCCTCTCAGCAGCAAGTGATGCTAAACAGGCCCCATTTGAGGCTGCACTGTGGGAGAGCACACCTGGGCATTCTGGAATATGATATCAGCAGCCAAAACTGCATCTTGTTTAAACCCCAACCCAGGCAAACCTAGGAAATCCACTCGCACAGCAAGAATCTATTGAACCTTGTTAATCCTGAACATAATTAATCCCTGCCTCCTGGGAAGTTTTCTCTTTGGCATTTGCTTGCTTCAAAGTTGTCTAAAAGTTCAACAATTGGGAACACTTGGGTCATAGTCACTTTTTTTTTTTTTGGCAAAGTTGTATGTAGAGCCAAAAAATAAAATGTCAGCTGGGGAAAAAATGGCCGTAGAATGGAAATGTTATCTTAGTCAACCAACAATTTCTCTGCCAAATATTCACATCATGGCAGAGAACCAATTCTAACAGTTAATAAGTAAATTTGACAGAAATTGCTAAAAACTAAATTTTAACAGATAAAACTGTCAGATTTGCAACCAGTTCAGCTAATTTTTATTGAGTATCATAACACCAATCCTAGTAAGGTCTAACTGGCTACACCCAAGCTGTCCAAACCACCTTAAATTTTGCTTCTTCCATGAAAAAGAATCTTCTCTGATTCTTTCAGGACTAAGTGTCAATGCTGTTTGTTATGGAATCTTTTACTGACTCCTGCTAATTTTTACAGACTCTTGGTTCTTCAATAAAATGTAAGCTCTTTAAAGATGAGGATCAGGATTGTGTCTTTAGGGTTTAGCACATGACCTGGGATAGACATGTGACAATTAAGTGCATTTGGTTGAATAGATGGATGAAAACGTGGATGGACAAATGGACTGATGAGGGAACCAAGAATGCACATTCTAGAAGACTTTTTAAGTACCCTGTATGACAGTCCCCTCTGATTCTAGGACAGCTGCAGTGGATGATATGTGAAAGCTCAGACTAAACCACCTCACTGCATTCCTCTTCAATCGGCACATCTTTCTGCTCTGCCCAGGGTCTAACACTGCAGGCGCCTCCTTCTTCAGCCCACACACAGGCAGTCTGGTCCGCAAGGACAGTGGAATGAACATTCTTAGGGAAATCCTCACCTGCGGGGTGCAAGAGTCAGTGGATGGATGTCCCAGCGTCCAGCCCTTCAGGCAGACAAGCCTCAGCTGTACAGGTCTCATCAAGTCTCAGCAGAATCAAGCCTCTACCGCCTACAGCAGTGTCTTCAATATTATATCTTTATGCTGGCTTTCTCTCTGCTCAGTCCTTCGCGTATGCTTCCTAGGATCACCTCGTAAATAAAACGTCTTCACCCAAACCTCTGTCTCAAGCTTTACTTTCTTGGAAACCCAAAGAACTTGTGTCATGATGAACCTAATGTGAGATGCTCAACCTAGGAAAAATGTCCAAGGACCTAAGTGATCCAAGATGGGATAGCCTCAGAAAACACACGTGAGACAATATATCATATATGGCCCACCAGTAACAACGGAATGAAAGACAAAACAACGAACACAGTCCCTAGAAAAGGCAGATGCCTAGAAAAGGCAATCGTTCCTTCCTCTTTCCTGGCTGCTTCCACACCTGTGTGCGCTGCTTCTTCTGCAGGCTCAGGAACCCAAGCACAGACGTCAGCCTCGAAGGCGCTCCCACCACCACCAGTCAGACAGAAGGCTTTGTCTGTCCCAGCTTTCTATCGCCTTCTTCAGCTTCCCTTTACTGCTGCTAAGTCACTTCAGTCGTGTCCAACTCTGTGCGACCCCATAGAGGGCAGCCCACCAGGCTCTGCTGTCCCTGGGTCTCCAGGCAAGAACACTGGAGTGGGTTGCCATTTCCTTCTCCAATGCATGAAAGTGAAAAGGGAAAGTGACGTCACTGAGTCGTGTCCAACTCTCAGCGACCCCATGGACTGCAGCCCACCAGGCTCCTCCATCCATGGGATTTTCTAGGCAAGAGCACTGGAGTGGGGTGTCATTGCCTTCCTGTTACTAATAAACCTAAATGGGGTTATACCTATTGCCATTCAAAAACAACAGAATGTTTCTTTAAACTACTAGCAGCTTCACTTCGGAGTGTCTCATAGAGTAATAATTAAACACCAGGCCCTAAGCCTTTGAGAGGGTTGATATAAAATGGCTAGATAAACCAGCTTCACAGAAAATATAATGAACCTAACTAGGCCATTGACGTGGGCTTTGCTGATGACTTGGTGGTAAAGACTCCAAATGGCAGTGCAGAAGATTCAGGGCAATCCCTGGGTCAGAAAGATCCCCTGCAGAAGCAAACACAAGCCGCTCCAGCCTTCTTGCCTAGGAAATCCCATGGACAGAAGACCCTGGCGGGCTACAGTTCACGGGGTTACAAAGGAGATGGACACAACTCAGAGACTAAACAATAACAACAGTAAAGCCACAGAGGCTCGAAACCCCTCAAGAATTTGAATTTTGGACAGAAATGCCCAGAGGTAGAGGAGTCCTAGCCGAATCATCTGATGGCCCTGCCGGAGTTAAAGGGGCTGCCCGTGTCCTCCTGCCAGCATTCTCTAAGCTGCCCTGGTTTCTGCACGTCTCAGCGCCTGAGTGCTCATCCTCTTAGTAACACGAGCCATCTCTCCAGAATTCATCTCTTTAATTTCTCTCTTTTATTGGCTTAAGCTACCGAGTCAGTTTTCATTGTCTTACAAATAAAAAATGCTAAATGATACAATTTTATTACTGTAAATCATGTCCTCATTCCAATAAAAGTGCCAGGAATTCCCTAAAGCAGCAATCCTGGTCACTCTTTACCTCCTGCTAGATCGTTCTCCTAGAATAACTCACCTGACTGGTGACTCTTTAAGAAGGAAATAAGCATGCCCAGTTCAGACCTTCTTTGCCCCTCTTTCCCTCAGCCAGATGATCTACAGCAAACCCTATTTAAAGGGAAACGGGTTTGCCCCTCTGCACCACTGACTGTTTTGTAATCTCACTAATTCAGCATCAGCCAAGCACATGTGGCTGCTGTCTTCCCGGCATCTGCAAACAAACCTGATTCTTTGATATTCATCTCTCTGTGTCCCTATCTGTCTGACTTCTGTCTCTCTGTCTCTATCTGCCTCTCTTTTGGTTCTGACTTAGATGGTAAAGAGCAGCACTGTTTACTCGGCCTCATCAAGCCCAGACAGAAAGCTAACATCTAAAATGGTTTTGGGAATGAGTGGAAAGCTTCAGAAATTAATAGTGATGGACTGAAAAGTAGACTTAATATGTTCACATACTGCTGCTGCTAAGTTGCTTCAGTCGTGTCCTACTCCGTGCGACCCCATGGATGGCAGCCTATCAGGCTCCGCCGTCCCTGGGATTCTCCAGGCGAGAACACTGGAGTGGGGTGCCATTGCCTTCTCTGAATATGTTCACATACTGACCCTAAATTCAATGGTTAGGGATCTGGGCAAGAAAATTACACGTGAAGGACAATCTCCAACTGTAAGTTAATACACTTGTTTTGTGACTGTTAGCATGTTATGGTCATAATATTTCATTTCTTCCTCTGTTCTTTGCTTACCACAAGGAAAAACAGGTATAAGAAAACAGAAGTCTTGATACAGTGTGTCCTTAGAAGCATTATAGCTCCTTCAGCTAAAAGGACCAATGAGTTACTGAGTTGCTTTTGAGATCTGCTAACAGATTTTAATGAATTCTAAATTGTGACACCTTTCTGTATAAATGTCTCAGGAGGCTTCTTATTCTAAAATGTGAGGCTAATGGTGAATAACTATCCCAGCTTATAAATCAAAAAGAAGTATTGACCAATAAAAGTTATAAAAGTTGATGTTTAGTGTAAAAAAGTGCAAATTATACTCTAGTGTTGGTATTCATGAGGTTGCAAAGAGTCGGACATGACCGAGCGACTGAACTGAACTGAACTATTGGTATTTAGATCTTCCACTTTTATAGACAGTATTCATTCATTAATTAATATTATCAGTTAACTAAATGAGCAAAATCAATAACAATATTACAAGTACTGGAGTATAGCCTCTGCATCCAGTCATCCTTGCCTATACAAAGCTTCTTGCTTAATCCATAAAATTAAACATGGATGTAGCTCCCAGGAGGGTCACATATAGACAAGTAGCATAAATCTGGATTTGCAAAATGAGTGTAGACATCACAACTTCTCCAAGATTACATTTTCATTTTAGTGATTTTTACCCAAAGATGTCAGATATCTTGGAGTTTCAGTCACTGAGGGTAACCAGACGAAGAAGTTTGGGAGACAAAGTGACCTTAAGACAAATATTACTAGCATCCCATCTAACTGCAAGATCTAACCTTATTCTCTGACCCTTTGAAATGCCAAAAGTACATTTCATAAAAAAAAAAAAAAAGAGACTATAGTATTCCTGTCTCTTTACTACCCTTGGATTACTGAGGCATCCAAACACAAAGTGAGCAACATCACAGTTCCCGCAAACACAGTGTATCTTAGGAAAGAAATCACAGCACGTGCATAACTCTGGTCTCACATTTGCAATTCTCAACCACTTTTTCAAGCACCTTGTTTCTGCAAAGAAAAATCATTCCAAGTCTAGGAATTAGTGGCGAGTGAAGTTGGCAACATTTGAATTCTTCACATGTCTAATCTTCACACTATATTTTAAACAAATTCAATTTAAAACAGAAACGCTAAATATATCATGGACAGAATTTATCTGAGTGGTGGCTAAAATGAATTGCAGTCCCACCTCTGTCTCTACCAATACACTCAAACTGTTTATCCCAATAAACACACTGGTTAAGCAATAAAATTGAGTTTGCAGCTTCAGGAGTGGCCCTAAATCTTCATGAGCTTCAAAGTTATCTCCAATAAATATGCAATCTGGATAAAAACAGTAGGCGTGCTATGCAAACATAACATCAAAAGGAACTCTAGTTTTTCCTTCCAATCTGATTGTTGTCCTAAGCCTACTTATATAGATACTCTGGGCCCATGTTTTATCACTTAATTTTCTAAATTTAACAAGTAAGCTGAGAAGTATAATAACAATACTTAGCCAGTGATAGGCTTGGTGATACTATTCTTGGTACTTTGTTTTTTATTATTATTATATGAAAGTCTCCAAAAGATCTTTGATCCTTTATAGAACATTTGTTTTAATTAAAATACGGAAAGATTTCTATTGTCAAAATTAATAATTTAACACCATGAAATTTGATGAGAGATTCCAAGCAATTTTGTCAAATGGATTTTCCAGCCAGTTAAATATATGCTCTGATCAATTTCAGGACACTTTTTTTTCTTTTTCCCACATGTTCAGTGTTGGTTTTCCTACTCAAGGAAGGGAATAAAAGAGAAAGTAGATTTTCATATGTGTTGGGTTCTGTGCTAACCCAAGGCCCAGTGAGGACTGAACTATGCTTCTGTCGTCCTATTTAAGGAGCCTCAGGGTCAGAGTTGTTTGATAGCTTGCTCAGTATCACAGTAACAAAGACGGAACACAGACAAGAGAGGTTGAACATCACTGGCTAATACTTGCGGCTGATGTTACAGAAGACAGTTACTGTGGATCAAACGATATATCCCCATCTTTGTCTCTCTTTCTCATCTCATTGGAATTTTAGGAATAAGATGCTACAATGCTGTGTCTAGTATGTACTATATCACGTTAAAAAAATGCTCTGGTGCTTCAATAGAAAACTTCTTTTAAACCAGGAGTGAGAAATTATTAAATTTTGCCCAAACAAGGGATAACAAGATCTAGGAGCAAAAACAGGCATGCAAAATTTGTGTCACTATAACCTTGGGCAGAAAACGGTAGAGCGTCCAGCTAAAAGCAGGAACAGAGGGTCCGTGTGTGGGCAAGCCTGCAGTGGGAATTCAGAACCAGATGACGGTTCGGCTCATGCCCCTCAGTGAGTTTCAAACAATCAACTAAGAAAGAAGAATAGTAAAAACTGTCTCTAAATTCTTCAGTAATGCACACTGAGCACAAATCGAATGCAGAGGCTAACGTGAAGTCTGGGTTTGAAAAGTAGAAGTAAGCTTAGTTACCCTGAGAGTTGTTTCAAAAAAACAGCTGCTCCCAGAATCAAACTTTCATTAACTGTCAAGGGCGACAACTGCAACCAGTGGTCACCTCGCTTCAAGGTCCAAAGAATGGTGGAGGGCACTATGAGCTGTATTCACGAGCAAGAGCTGGAAGTCTCCTCAGGTGACATGCCTACAGAGGCCCATGGCAAAGTCAGGGTCAAGAGCGCGCCAAGGAATGGCACCAGAAAAGGGGTGAGTGTGTCCTGTCTCTGTTTGTGAGTTTTGTCACTTGAGAAAAATTATCTGGAAAAATCAAAGTACTTCCGGGGCCTGAGGACAAGGTTAAACGGAACAGAGTTTCTTCCTGGGGTTGGAAGGAATGGGAAGAGGATAACTGTGGAATCCTTATTCCTCAAGGCTGAAATATTAGCAAAGAGCAACCCAAAACACAGGCACACGCCCACTGAAATGAAGAGCAATCCATCCCTACATTTGTTAAAAACAAGCTGTATCTTAGAGGTTGATATTCCTCAGCCTCCTCAGCCTGCCCATCTCTTTCACCCAGGAGTTTAATTTTAGCTCTGTATTAATTATACATTACAATTACACATAGACTTGGGCATGCGCACACACTTGTAATGATTCTGCCGTTATCACGGACTCTCTCCGGAGCTCATTCGGGTCACCTCCGTCCCTATGGGATATGATGTTGTTTACTGCCTATTGCCTCACACTCATTTTCCCTGGAGGTGGTTGCCCAGAAATAAGCTTCCTCCAAAATGAAAGCTCTCTGCCAAGGCTTTTCAGGGGGAAGAGATAAGCTCTCTGCATCACAGGCCATGCAAAGACAGAACATGTACACGGCCACAAAACCAAAATTCTCCAACCAAATGTCTTCAGCAAGAGTGGCTTCACGTGCCTGGAGGTCCACACAGGTGGCCACGCCTCACCCGGCTGATCCAGTTCAGAAACGCGGCTCTTGTGTGGCAAGAGAAGTGGGCGCTGAAGCCTTTTCCTGTCGTTGCCGCAGTGCTGGTGATTGCCAGAAGGGCTGGGAAACAAAGGCTCAGCAGAATTATCTCTGCACTTCCCCCAAGCCCAGCTGCTTGCCCTTGACATCTTGAAAGGAGCACTTCAATGAGCTCTTAGCCTCTGAGAGTGATGCCTGAAATGTAAGACCAGAAGCATCTATTTATTAAGCTCGGTCACTAAATGAATCTTGCCCCACGGCCAGCTACACAGTGGAGTTAATGAGGATGGAGCAGACGCTGAGCTAGGACATTTAGCCAGGAGCTGCACCCTGAGGCCTGCCTCCCTGCAAAAGAATGAGGACAGCTCTCTCTTGACATCAAAAGGGCTTGAAGGGGACGTGCAGGCAGAGAATTCAAGCAACTTTCACTCCTCACACCCTCCTTTTCTCTATTACTGGAAGCCTGGCTGTGTGGTTCCTCCAACACCATGCTGGCCTGACAAGACTGCAGGCTTTTCTCAAGAGTCAGGGCTCTTCACTTGCAAAAGGGTCACATATCTACTGTGAACCTCCCACGTCTGAGCACTAGGCTGTCTGCTGCAGATACAACTTGAACAAAGCCAGTCTCTGTCATGGACTCCTCTCCAGCAGTGGGAGTAGCCAGCAAGGACTCGAACAAATACACCTGTGATTTTCTGATTCGGATACTGCCTTGGAGGCGGCTGTGGTGTGGAAGAATAACAGTCTCAGAGAGTGTGTCAGGGGAAGCGTCTCTCAGGAGGCATCGCGTCCCCTGAGCCCTGCCAAGCCCCGGGCTGGAGGCCTGAGCACATCCTCCAAAGATCATGGAGGAGGCGAGGTGTCCAGGGGGTTAAACACACCTCTGCTTTGAGAAATGCACTTGCATTTTATCCCCCAATCACCTAAGGGGAAGGGTTTACTACCGGGGACATGGCTGTGTAATGCACTCAGTTATTTGGGCACCAAAGCTTTGAGGAGGCCACAATACTGAGAGAGAGATACGGGTCCAAATTCCCAGCACTCCGATGACTGTGCAGTGTGAAGCATGCTCTTTAACTTCTATGAGCCTCGGTTTTCTCATTGGGAAGAACGGGCTGACATAGGGATTAAATTACAGAGCATGCCATAGTTCTGTGGCATGGTTCTTGGCACACAGTAGGTGCTCCAGGAGCGCTTATTAGAGTCAACAATTGTGCCTGCCCCAGACATGAAGGTAAGCCCTTTGCCGACTTTTAAAAATGTAATTCTCCCAATGAAACAGATGCTATCGTTATCACCATCTTCAACAGGAAGAAACTGGAGTCTAGAGGACCTAAGAATAAACTGCTCCATCCGTAAAGCTGGTCATCAGAACTGGTACTCAGCCTGGATTGGCTCCCAGGCCAAACGTTTAACTCATTTCTCTAGCACATCATAGGCATTTGGGGAGTTTTAACTGTAAGCCGAGTCGCACCTCTTTGGGTGGAATCAGAAATCACACACTGCTCTCTCATCTTCCTTTGAGGAGGTCACAAAGGAAAGGGAGTTCCATTCCATCCTGACCTTCTCTTTCTGGTTTCTTCTCAGCTAAAACGGCGCAAGGCTGGAAGCTCTTTGGCTTACTTCTGTTTATTAAGGAAATAGGCTGGAGTGGGCGTAGCTGGGGGTGAGATTCCTATTGCTCTGTGCAGGGAGAGGTTTATCACACAAACACACCGTGACAGATGAGGTCTGGGGATAGAAATGGCCCCTGAGCAGCCTACTGCTTCGCCACTATCGCCAAAGAAAAGCTGTTTCTGTAAGGATGATAAAAACTTGGTCTGAAAAATCAACAAAGTAAAAAATAGCTCAAGTTCAATGAGACTGTCCGTGAAAAACATCCTACCATCACTCTATACTCTGTTGAGAATTTATAAGGACTTAGGCAGTCGACTGCATACAAACAAAAGGGGTAAGAAACCAAGAATTAGCTATTTTAATAATAATAATGACTATGTTATGTATGTTCTAGGAAAGTAGTAAGAATATAAAAAGAAAGCCATGTGGAAATGAAAGGGTTTTCATTCATTTGGTGCACAAAATTTATTAAGAGCATATTATTAAATATGAGATGGTTGGATGGCATCACTGACTCAAAGGACATGAGTTTGAGTAAACTCCAGAAGTTGGTAATGGACAGGGAGGCCTGGCATGCTGCAGTCCATGGGGTCGCGAAGAGGTGGACATGACCGAGTGACTGAACTGATGAAATGTACTCGGCACTGTTCTAAATCCTGGGGATTCAGCAAGCAGTAAGCAAAACAAACAGAAAGATACACCCCAAAGCCATCATGGCAGTAAATACCTAGCAGCATGGGACTTGCTCTACTTCTGTAAATATTGATCATACAAATTTTCATCATTTTTATCTCCTTAGCTTTGAGGTTGACTCCTCTTTCAGGGTACGTACCTAACAGTACATTCCTTCCATTAATTCTATGTCAAGTGAGCCTTACCACTTCCACAGCTGCCAGAAAGTTCAGTCTGATAAGAGAAGGGGAAAATGAAAAGCAACGTATGCTATGAAATCAGGAGGAGTCCATCCCAGGTGAGGCTGGGGGCAGAGGAGGAAAGAAGGGAATGGTACTCTCTCACAGTTTTGTCTACCCCAAACACTGGCAATATCAAAGTAACTTCACCATCATTCTAAGTAAACCACCTGCTACTGGGTTCAAAAAGAAAAAAAAAAAAAATCACATAACACATTTCAAAGCTGAATTACCATTCCCTCCATTAGCATGGATAATCAAGAGTCCACTGTGTGTTCAGTTCCAGCTAGCCCCAAGCAGGTGCTGAAATCCCACAATTACACGGCTTCCTCCCACTCCTGGCCTGCAGAATGGATGCAGAAAGGATGTTCAGACAGGCTGGAGCATCGTTTTTAGTGCGAGGGTAAACCTGGAGAATAGGACAGCGCTTTTAAAATAGGTGGGAGAAAGGAGTTCCCCGCAACACCAAGAACAGTCCCGTCTGGGGAGGAAAGAAAGATGAGGCCAGAGTGACATGATGCGATCTGATTGGTCGGTTACCCTTGACTTCCAAAAGAAGATTCCAGGAGACCAAGGCCAGAGGCCAATCCAAAACAGTAGTTAGCCAGGAGCAGAGAACAGTGAGAGGGGGGTGAGCAGGCTCCGGGGACTGTCAGATCTGCGATAAGGAATGGCACCATTATGCCTGCAGTTTCAGAAGTGGCCCTCCTCTTGTCCTGCTTTCAAAAGAAGCCCCTCCATTCACCTTCTCATTAAAACAGCCTCTCCAGAAAAAAAGTGCTGAGACCACACAAAGCAGGACATTCATCACCAGGGCAACCCGTGTGCTCAATGAGAGCTGGCGAGCACAAAGGGGCTTGCTTAAGGCTTTGCAGGAAACGAGTTCTCTTCACCTCAGACCATATTTCAGATTTAATGCTGGATTTCAGACAGGAAACAAATTCTTTTTGGGGGGGTTTGTGCACTAGGAATAGTCATCAAGAATGAAATCATCCTTTTAATTTATTTTTTCAAAGCAGGCAAGTTCTTGGCTGCTATTAAGCACCAAATTTCATTTATCAAAACAACTAACACCGTCTACACTCCATCCCATTTTATACCATCCCATTTATAGCATCTAAATTCAGTGTGGCTCATTGTCCCCCAAGATGTCCTGGACACTTAATGTGCAAGAACCATTCAGATATACTTCTTCCCAGCTCTGTTCCAACCTGCTCCCCAAGCCCAACTGCCTTTCACCCTGTAAAAGACCACACACACATACAGACAGAGACACAGACACACACATACCCCACACACACACCCACACACACACACACACACACACCTCCCACATGTCTCAGGGCTGGTAGAAGCTTACCCAGCTATAGCCCAAATATAATGTGTGAAATGATGCAAGAATCTGGCTACAGCACTATCCACACATATAATGGAATTTACTGAAAGTCATTTTTGTCTTATAAATCCTTTTACGGGCTTTGAGATATTACAGTCACAAAAAAAAAAAAAAAAGAAACCCTCCCTTCGGTAGAGGCAAGGGGGCAAGTTATCTTAGAGCACACCACGTCTGGCTTTTAGCCAGCGTGGTCACCTAATCAGCTCCACTTAATTCCTGGATATCCTTAAATATACCTCTTTCTTTTCCTGAAGATGAAATAGAACCACTACATTTGACAGGAAAAATAATATTTTATCTCAGTTTTATTTTAATCTGCTGTTGACAAAGCTTTTTCTCTGTCACTTTTCAGAGAAATATCATCTCCTGAGAAGTCATCTTTAGCATATTAGAATCTCAAGCAGAAGTTCCATTGTGGACACCTGGGGCAATTTTCTCAGATATAGGACAGACTTCAGCTGGAGTGTGAAATTGCATCTTTTTTTGTTTTCAGTCTTTCTCATGTATTCCAAGGAGTGGGGTGAATTGGTTTAACACTCCTGTTTCATAAACTGTTTTTTTTCTTTTTGTTTAAAATCTATGCAAAGCACCTAAAAAAAAAAAAAGAAAAACTTAAAAGAAATGCAGCTGAAATACTAACTCACTCTTTCACATTCACCAACAAAGAATTAGAGAAATCAGGGGCATAACCAGACAGAGTTAATAATAACCAAAAAGAGTACCAAGTCCTGAGTCAGTTAACAGATTCCAAGATTAACATGACATAAATTCTGCTCTGGTGATATTTAGGCAAAAATAAAGAGGACAGAGTATTTATCCATCTACAGAGAAAAGTTAAGTGTCTAAGAATAGGCAATACCTTGTAGCTAATTACCTAAACAAGAGCTGTTTGCACTCTTCTCAATAATTCAATGATTTTCAAGAGTCTAAAAACATCCTGAGATCAAAATGTTTGAAAGTTGCTATTTTAATCAGATTGAGTACAAAGTGAGGAAACGGGGCAGAGTAGAAGCAATGCTTTCAGGAACTCTGACTCTGGGGGAAAAAAATAGGATCATTTAGAAGGGAACTTTGGAATCAAAGGTATTGGGTGTGTGTGTGTTTTAAGATAGATGGTATTTAAATTTGAACATGTTTAAATACAAACAATAAGGGTCCATTAAAGAGAGGGACGCTGTATATAGATGGGAGATGGAGTAAAGAGAACACAATCCCTGAGAAGAAATAAATAATTAGGTCTCAGTTTGGAAAACCTGTGAAATTTCTCCTTTTAACAGGAGAAAATTAGCAAAGGATTGATCCTGATGCTGGGGAAACTCGTATTTGTAGCAGAAAGTGGAGGGCACTCTCATCTCATGGTTGCCATATACTCTGAATTAGGAGGTGAGGTTATGTGTTGAAGAGGAGAAAGGTTGGGAGCCAGGGAAGAGAAGGAGACAGGAAAGACCAGAGAACGTCGGAAAGCATTCCTACGGAGGATGTGAGGGACGGGGCTGGAAGCCACGTGGGATGGGCCCAGAAGCATTGGAATATTGTTGGCGAAAGTTAAAGACCATTAGCTTATAGTGGACCAAATCGGCAGGTTAATTTTGTTTTACTTTGCTGTGAAATATAACCTACATACAGAAACATACATTAAATACATTTTAAAGTTACACAAATGTCTCTAAAGTCAATCACTACCTTTACGCTACCAAGTAGAAAGGCTGCCACTGAGTTTACCCACCCCCACTATGCCATTATTCTCATGTACTTAACACTGCATTTCCTCTGTAATACATTATCATCACTTCACACAGTAAGTGTTGACAGATATTTACCCACATATTTATCGTTTTCTTTCCTCCCCATTCCATCTTTCATTTTAGGCCTTTCTTTTCGGCTTACCTTCCATTAAAATTCCGTTAGTGACAGTGCACTGGCACAAGCACGCCTTACTTTTATTTGCCTGAAAATAATCTTATTAAACCTTTATTTTCTGCGATTTTCTCGGGATATATAGAACTCTAACTTAGCATGCATTCTCTTTCCTCCCTTTGGAGACGTCATCCCACTGACTTCTGGCTTTCTTGCTAGGACTGAGAAGTCAACAGGCAACTGTTACTCCTTTTAAAGTATCCTAACATTTTTATCTGGCTGCTTTGAATATTTTCTTTTTTGGTGCTATGCAATTTTATTGTAAAATATCTAGGTATGAAGTCATATTTACTCTGCTCAAGATTTTTATTAGGTTTTTTTTTTTGATCTTTGGATTGGTATATTTTATCAGTTCTGCAAAATTCTCAGTCATCAGTTCTCCAAGTATTACCTTTGCCCCTACTCTCTCTCTTCAATTAAATGATATACTTCCCTCTATGACTTTTAACCTTATTTTTATACTCTTGTCTCTTTATCATTTATTCTGTATATTTTTTCTCATCTAATTTCTATTCACCTTCTGATTAAGTCTGTGGATAATTTACTGTTAAATCCAGACATTTAGTTTAATTGGAGTTACATTTTGGTTTTCATTTCTAGAAGTTTTACTTGGCTCTTTTTCATCTGTTAGGCTAAATTTTAGAATTTCCTGTGTTTGCCACTTATTTTATAGAGTACACAAAAGTGTTTATGATTTGTGTCCAACGAATCCAAACTATGAAGTATTTGTAGACCTGTTTCTTCAATCTGCTATTCCTAATTCTTCTTCTTCATAATATTCTGTTGCTTTTGTTACGTCACTCAGTCATGTCCTACTCTTTCCAACCCCATGGACTATAGCCTACCAGGCTCCTTAGGCCATGGAATTCTCCAGGCAAGAATACTAGAGTGGGTTGCCATTTCCTTCTCCAATTCTGTTGCTTAATGTGATTGATTTTATTTTTGACTATATACTTTTAATTTTTCCTGGAAAAAAAAATTTGTGGGGATTCCTGAACTAGCATCAAGTTACCTACCTCCAAAGAGATCTGAATTTACTTCTGCCTGGAAACCACGGGCATTACAGTCTAGAACCACCTTAAATCACATTTTTAACTTGAGGTTTCCCTAGACACCCTTCGGGATATATGAACTTAGCCTGAAAATCTGCATACAGTTTGGCCTGTGGCCACAACTTTTCAAAAAGTAGTTTTTCTTTCCATTTTTTTCTCTTCTATGCATAGTTCCAAAACAACTTTTCCAGCAGTTTCTTTCTGATTTAGCCTGAGAGTCTAGCCTTTTGTGATTATGGCTTAATGTGAGGAGAATCTATTAGATCCCCCACTTACATTGGCCCTGGGTCTGAAATTATGATCCCTTACCTGATAAAGCTGCCAAAACAAGTGAAGTTTTTCCAATGTTAAAAACTGCTTCTGGGCCAAGGAGCTTCAATGTTCAAGTTACTTCTTTGAGTTTCCAGTTGGTCTTAAATTTCAACCTGGTAATTCCTTAATATCTTAAAAATTCTTCAATGTTTTAAATGAGGTACTGTAAATATTATATCCACATTTTTAAATATTTTCAGCAGGAGAAAATAGTCTAAATAATCTAGTCAATCATTACCAAAGTGAAAATCATGATATTTCTTCAGGAATACCCATCCATTCAAGTACAGACACAGGGGAAATGGGCATTTTATTTCATTCAGGACTGGGGTTTTGCCAAATAAGAACAGAAAGTGGATGTGGCAAGTCAACTTAAGGAATTAATGTTTGAAGTCTTAAATTATAAAGTGTGATCTGGATGAGAAAAATAGGAAATATTTGAAAGTAGACTGATAAACAGAGTAGACATCTCATTGAGGTCAAAGAACTGATATGTTAGGAAGAACCACTTAGTAAGTTGTAGATTTGATGAACAAGGTGAAACTGAAGGCAGTATACCAAGTGTCATTTGCTTTGCAGAGCAGAATAATTTTCACAGAAGTAGAACTATGACAAGGCAGATCTGGAAAACAACCAAATGGGACTTCAAGATATGAAACGTTTCTTAGCTTTTATCATTTCACTGTGGATTCCAGTGAGAATTAAAGATTCACTTTCCTCTCTTCAGGGATCAAATCAAAGCAAGAGGAGAGGTCAGGAAATGGCCTCTCTTAACATTCAAAGAATTAGTTTTATTAATGGTCCAGGCAAGTGCTTCACAACCTGCAACATTTGGAAATCTCTAGTATATCTGGAATGGATTACATGGCTTAGAAAAACTCTCTGGCAGTATGGTATGCTTTACACTCTGAACAACAAATAAAAATGCTTGAAGAATTCCCACATAAAAGAGCCAAGATGCCTGAGCTCAACATTAGAAGCAATCACAAAACTCACAAATAGACAAACACCCTATAGGCCAATGAGGGCTGAGCAGCAGAATCAGGCCCATAGCACCTCCACACACTTGAACTAGCAACAGGGAGTTTAAACTACGTCTGCTTGATATGTTTAAAGAAGCAAAAAGAGATATAAAATATGAATAAGATGTCCAGGCATGTTTAAAAAAGAAGCAAACAGGATTTCTAAATCTTAAAAGAAAGTAATAATGAAATTAAAAATCCAATGATGGGTTTAAGAGCTGATTAGACACAACTGAGGAGTTAGTGAATCAGAGATATGGAGATTTATCCAGAATACAGCATGAAGACTCTAAGAGATGGAAAATACGAAAGAGTTCAGATAAATGAAAAAAAAAAGTGAGAGATTCTAACATAAATCTAATTAGATTTTTCAAGAGCAGAGATGGGGAGAGACAATTTCCGAAGACTTTATGGCTAAGAATTGCTTAAAGTACAGCAAACCCAAAGCACCAAAAAAAAAAAAAAAAAAAAGAAAGAACTCACACCTAAACTCATTTTAGCAATTATAGGACACCAAAGAGCAGATAACCTACAAAGAACTATAGCAGACTTAAGCAAGTATTTTTCTGAATTGAACCAAATAGCAAGTATTTTAGGCTTCACAAGTTTCAGTCTTCATTTCAACTATTCAACTCTTCCATTTTTGTGCAAAAACACCCACAGGCAACATGTAAATAAATGACCACGAATGTGTTCTAGCCAACTTCATTTATAAAAACAGGCAGCAGGACACACGTGGTTCATGAGTTACAGTCTGCCAGTCCCTGAAATACAGAATGTCACCCTGACTCTGGATATCCAATAGATGTCTCTGGTTCCCTCCCCAAAGCCCTCATCGCCCACCCAACCTAATTAATCCTGTTCAACATGAAGTGAAGTCAAGTGAAGTGAAGTCACTCAGTCATGTCCGACTCTTTGCGACCCCATGGACTGTAGCCTACCAGGCTCCTCCTTCCGTGGGATTCTCCAGGCAAGAGTACTGGAGTGGGTTGCCATTTCCTTCTCCAGTTCAACATGAGAAGTTAGAACTAAGAGTGACCCTGTCTGCTCGATTGGAATCGGCCAAGTAGAAAAGTGCCCCTCACATCTCCAGCGACATTTCCCCAGTGTGCCCCAATATGACCATGACCGGTGTAGACAAAGGAGTTCACAGAAAGTTATTTAAAATCTGCTTTTAGTATCCCTCAGTCCTTATGCTTGCCCCATCCCTAGGTCAAAGAAGGTAAGGCCCATGGACACATAGGCATCGGCCCATCATTTTCACGGTGAGTACCAATATCACATCCAAGAAGCCAAATGATGGACCAGTTTCTGAAGAAGGATTATGGCCGCATTTTCTGTGACTATTCCACAACAGCAATGCCAGGAAGCTGAATATACCTCTGGAAGTACTACTGTGGACAGTGTGTGAGATGACCAAGTTGGGGAAAAAGTGTTCTAAGGATATCCTTCTATATCAATGCCCAAGGGGCCAATGGAGACTAACAAGGACCTTGACCAAAACTGCAGCCGGCAGTGGAGGCAAAACAAAAAACAAAGTTGTAAACACCAAAACACCCTGAGGAGCACATTTCTGCAAGGTTCCCAGAAGTTCGGGTTAGCATTCATCATCGCTCCTAATTGCTGTCAGTTAACTCTCCTGAGCCCTCTCCCGGCCAAGCCACCACCCCATGAAACACATTGTCTTCCCTTATAATGCATTTTCAGTCTGCCAGTAACAGAATCTGTGGCTTTGAGGTTCTTTTACAAGAACACTGATCGAATTACCTGAAGACATTTTGGTGTGTTCTGGGTTACTGGGCAGAATTCCAGAAACAAATGCCTACATTACCTTCAAATAGAATACCTAACTTTTCAAGACTGCACAGAAGTAGATGTCTCTCAGGCTTTTCCAGCTTAGCCACTGATAAATGGTGCAGTGTATTTGACATCCTACTCTCTGTCTGCTAGGTTACACAGGCTACACGTAATCTCATAACCCCTAAAACATTTCCAGTAAAGGCCCTTTGTTGCCACAGCATCCGCTGTTTGCCACTGGAGATGCAAACAGACCAAGCTTCTTTTAGTCTAGGCCTCCACGCTGCAGACTCCTTTCCCAGCCTTATAAATCTCATTGTGATTTCCATTCCATTAAATCCATTCACTTAAGAAACTCCTGCCTATTCTATTATTTAAGTGCTCAGGGGGAAAAAAAAATCAAACAAGCAAACAAAAACCTTGCATCCTTTTCCCCCTAGTAAGTTTCAATACTTTGCAGCATTTCGGAAGTTCTTTCTAAAAGTATCCAGAAAACCTGTCCCTTAAGATATGAATGGCAGTATAGACTAGGGCAGCGCTGTAGTTTACTCTCCCAAAGGCGGAGAAACTGAGGCCTACAGTCTGAGTGACTTGTCAAAGAGCAAACAGTGTCAGAACCAAGTACAATTTCATTCGAATGATTCATTTCCTGCCATCTGATGCATATCTTAAAATCTGAGCTTTTCATTTGCGCTATGATTCCAAGATTGCTAACTTCCTTTTCCCACAAATGTTGCTGACTATATTTATATATGTGTGTGTGTATGTGTGTTATATATATATTTAATGTGTAGCACTAATAGAAGTTGGTAATTGAATAGCCATCATGTCAACTTGACTTTCGGTTGACCTTGTGTCAGTGTTACTTAAAGTGAAGATATCAAGATGATAGCACAGCAGATGCTGCCAAATGAAGAAATTTGCGTAACGAGCTTTTTATGAAATATTGAGGCTGAGCAGAGAGCCAGTGCCTCTGACAAAAATACTCTCCGTCACTCTCCTCCCTAAATCACAGTGTGGAGGCTGCTGGCGCTCTGGGTTTTCCACTGCCATCCTGAATGTGCTGAGCTGGGAAACATCCAAGATCAAGAGATGACCTTTATATTGCGGACTGTGAGATCATCTTCATTCCCATAGGTTTACATTCCAAACAAGGGTTTCGTTTTTGCAGGTTTTGGAAACTCCACACAAATTTTCATTTGTATGAAAGTAAAGAAGAAAAATTCTCACACTGAGCAGGAAGGAGATTGCAAACCCTCTACCACCAGCAGCAGGAGAGGGAGTCAGACATGGGTGGCGCTGCGTTCCCCAGCTCCATGGCCGTGGTAGTTGACCTTCATCCTCCCCTCCAGTGGCGAATCACATACCTAAAGAGGCAAGCAGCTTATTAGGTCGACGCCTTTGACTGATCACTGAGTGAGGTCAGCCTCAGTTTAGAGGAAGGAAAGGAAGGCGTACCTAGAGAAGGTGCCAGCGGGACAAGGAGGCTTTTTCTGGGCCTAACGAGTGTGACGGTAAAGACCACCTGAGGTTCCTTCAGTTCTCCTTGTGTCACTGGCTGGGGCACTCCAGACCAGACGACACTGACTGGGCACCCACGTGATCACATTCTGGGGCCTGCTGGACACTGTCACTCGAGGCTTGGCAGCTTCCGCAGGATGGGCTTAGGAGACAAGGGCCATGCGGCTCTCCTCTCCCGGACACCCAGAGCCCGCAGCCCCTCCCACTCTGCGGCACGGAGCCCTGGGCAGGGGGTGAAGAGGCATAAGGTCCAGCTACAGTTCGACCACTCCTCGGTGACAGCACAGGAACCTTCTGCTTCGCCGACTGCAGTGGGCCCGCTGTTCTATTCCCGGCACGATGCTCGTGCTGGCCAGGATTCATTTCTCTCTGTTCAGCTCAAGTTGCAGTCACACAACAAAATGCACAGTGACAAGATTTCCTGAGGCTTTCAGGTGCACTCGGCCTGGCAGGCTGTGGCTTGCTGCGTTTCCAAGTCAGGGGTGAATAAATGAAGGTACTGATTGCTTCCAGACTCCAGTCAGCTTCCAACACATATCTCAAATTAGTTACTCAGGAGACAGTTGAGGATCATTTGAGTCATTCACGCAACAAAATATTTCAGAGTACCAACTATGTCCTCGGCATATGCTCAGCCCTGGCTGATACAAATATAGATAAGACACAGACAGGAGGAGTTCGCAGGTGAGTAAGAGAGAGAGAAGCGTACACGGAGTGCAATACAGTGAGCGCAAGTCAGAGATACGGGCAGGAACCTCAGGAGATCAGCGTCTACCCCACTCTGAAATGCGGGAGAAGGCTTTCTTAGGAAAGTGTGCCCAGGAAAGGAGGGCAGAGGGATGAAGGGGTGTGTGTTACAAGCAAAAACAAATATACGCGAAGGGGAAAGAGCTTGACGCAGAATGCTACTGCCTGCAGCTGGCTACTGCCAGAATATGTCATGCGTGTGCACTACAGAGATGGGAGCCGGCCAGGAGTTAGGAACCCAGGCAGAGGCCAGGGTAAGGAAATGTTAGGGTCCCATGGAAGGAAACTCATTCCACAGGAACTGAGAAGCCACCGAAGGCTTTGAGCAGGGAGGAACAAGGTCAATATGCACTCCTGAAACATCACTCTGGCAACATCCTAGAGGAGAGCGCTCAGGGGACAAGAATGAAGAAGAGAAGGACAGTAAGAAACTTATTCCAGAAGCCAGGACAGAGAGTGGTGAGGTCTTGACTCCCATAGCGGACCACCAAGTCTGGAAACCCCAGGCATCCCCATTTAAACACAGTAAACAACCAACCTTGAACCCACTGCAAAAATCTACTGTGTGAAGTGTACCTAAAGTTGGAATTCTTCCTAAAGCAGATGGAAGTAAGGGCAGAAAAGGTTGAGAAATTCCATTCACCTCCCCAGTTGCCCAGGCCTGCTTCTGACCCCATTCCATGAGGGCCCAGACCAGCCCCTACCTGGTGGTACTTGGCCTGGTTCTCGAGACGTAGCTGAGAACATCCACATGGATGTGGTGGCCACATCCGTGCCCACTGCTCATTCTCCATGCCTCCCCGGCTTCTGAGGATTCGCTTCTCATCTGTTTTACGGCCACTGTCATTCTGCCTCCTCATCAACTGACCTACAAAGTTGGCGCCTCCTTGACAGCTCAGCTCTGTGGTTGTTCAAATTCCATGTGATACAACGCTTGATGAAGGTGAAGAGTGAATCCCAGAGTGCTACAGAGGGATGTGCAAGGTTCCTTCCTCCCAGTAAGATAACACCAGGCATTGCAGTCTCGTGGGGAGAATGTCTTTCAGTCTTAAGCATTGAAAGGACAGTCCTGTCTCCTTTTAGGGCATCCGAGACAAGGACTCACCCTCTCCTCACATTTTAAGGGGTACTGTCATTCAAACTTGTAAAATAGCCAGCGCTCTTCAGCCTTCCATCATCCCCAGGCAGCAGAGCCCGTGTCGAGGCTCTTGGCTTCTTGCCTAGACTGGCTGAGCAGAGGTCTCTCTGGGCTGCAGACTCTCCCTTGCTAGGTGACAGTTCCTCCTGCTGCCAGCCCCCGACAACCCCTGATGGCGATAAAAACTTTCCTTTTCTGCTTTCATTGAAAAAGTAGAGAAAGAACGCATGCCTGGCACATTCTTGTACACGTTCAGATCTCCTCTCCCTTCTCAACTCTGAAAAAAAAGCCAAGAAAACAAGGATCTATCGCTCGCCTCTTCCCACTCCCCACTAGGGAGCCTCAGCATTACTTTTTGGAAGCAAGCTCGATGGAGTAGAGGTTGAAACAGACAACCTGTGCTTGCTCCCCTGGCCACAGTGTCATATGACAGTATAACTGCAGCTTTCTCGTTGTTTCTTCCCCGAGACTATACACTCCTTGAAGAAACTGTGGCTGCTTCTTCATCATCCTCCAGCCTAGCAGTGTCTGGGGTTCCATGGCTGTGCCATTAATGTTGACCGAATAAATATGCAGGGCCCACCTCCACTTGCATGAGCAAATGACCATTCAGTCAGGCCTACAACACACCAAGGGTCACACCTCTGGGATACTCCCATCCTACAGGCTGTTCTTTGTATGATTTTGAGGTCAGTATTTTTTCCTTCCAGGACAGTCATGATCCTAGGCAGCTGTTCTTGAATAGCAAGTGTTTAAAAACTAATCAAAAGAAGAGAAAATTCTGCACAGCTCCTCAAGTGTAAGCATTAGAAACACACACCGTGAATAAGAAGTCAGTGCAGAAACTGGAGAGGGGCATCCGCGGTGATTTTAAGTGACAAGACTTGGGCTGCTGCTGGACAGAGTCATAAACGGCAGCTTGCCTCACGCCCTCTCTTCTTCCTGTTGGTATCATTTCCCAGCACAGTTGCTGTCATGGAGCCCACGACATTGCAAAACACTCACAGCTGTACACAACTCGCGGCAAAACCAGGACTGGCACGTCAGGCCAGGCTGGCATGAGGCTCAGCATCTGGACCTAGAACTATGGGGACTCTCCCAGATAGACCCCAAGGGCAGTTGGTCAGTTCAGTTGCTCAGTTGTGTCCGACTCTCTGAGACCTGTGGACTGCAACACACCAGGCCACCCTGTCCATCACCAACTCCCAGAGTTTAGTCACTCATGTCCATTGAGTCGGTGATGCCATCCAACCATCTCATCCTCTGTCATCCCCTTCTCCTCCTGCCTTCAACCTTTCCCAGCATTAGCGTCTTCTCAAATGAGTCAGTTCTTCACATCAGGTGGCCAAAGTATTGGAGTTTCAGTTTCAGCATCAGTCCTTCCAATGAATATTCAGGACTAATTTCCTTTAGGATGGACTGGTTGGATCTCCCTGCTGTCCAAAGGACTCTCAAGAATCTTCTCCAACACCACAGTTCAAAAGCATCAATTCTTCAGTGCTCAGCTTTCTTTATGGTCCAGCTCACATCCACACATGACTACTGGAAAAACCATAGCTTTGACTAGATGAACCTTTGTTGGCAAAGTAATGTCTCTGCTTTTCAATATGCTGTCTACGTTGGTCATAACTTTTCTTCCAAAGAGCAAGCATCTTTTAATTTCATGGCTGCAGTCACCATCTGCAGTGATTTGGGAACATAATTTACTTTAAGCAGGATTTAGACAACAATTGGTATCAACTAAAATCTAGTGTGCAGGAGGCTAACTTCTGGTATGGCAGAGTGAGGAGCGCTGATGACTCACTTCTGGTGAAACTGATGAAAATTAAAAAAAAAAAAAAAAACAATTTAGGGATTTTGCTTGTGGTCTAGTGGTTGGGAATTCACCTGCTATTGCAAAGGGCTCAGGTTCAATCCCTGGTCGGGGAACTAGATTCTACGTGCTGTGGAGCAACTAAGCCCGAGCACCACAACTGCTGAGTCCACGTGCTCTAGAGCCAGTGCTCACAGCAAGAGAAGCCACTGTCAGAAGCAGCCTGTGCACCACAACCAGGGAAAGGCACAGCAAAGAAGCCTGCGTATAGCAGCGAAGACCCAGCACAGCCAAAGTTAATAAATAAATAAAACTGTCTTTAGAACGGACTTTTAGACTCTGTGGGAGAGGGGGAGAGGGTGGGATGGTTTGGGAGAATGGCATTAAAACATGTATACTATCAAGTAAGAAACGAATCGCTAGTCTGTGTTCAATACAGGATACAGGATGCTTGGAGCTTGTGCATAGGGATGATCCAGAGAGATGATATGGGGTGGGAGGTGGGAGGGGGTTCAGGATTGGGAATTCATGTACACCCGTGGCTGATTCATGTCAATATATGGCAAAACCAATATAGTATTGTAAAGCAAAGTAAAAATAAAAATTAAAAAAATAAAATAAAATATTAGATAAATTAAAATTTTTATTCAAAAAAAATCACCTTAAAGTCTTTGGAAATGCTCCTAGATGCAAAGAGCAAATGGAATATCTAATTAGGAAAATCTGTGAAGATTTGGTAAGAAAGGTGAGAATCTATGAAATCTGAACCAAGCCCTCTCCCTCCCTCCTAACTCTCAGCTCAGCAAGATGGCAGTTCCACTCCAGACAGCTGCAGCTGAGGGCACAGGGCTCCCTCTCCCCCAGCTCCCGGTCACAGGGCTTTCTTCGCTGGAGGAGCAGGACTTCGGTATTTCGGTGGTGCTCCAGCCACCTGTTGCTGAGGTTATGTCCTGGGTGAGTGGGGTGGAGTGGTGGAGACCCCCTTCTTCCATCAGTCCCTGCTTGCAGAACAGGAGCTGCACTTGGGAACAGGAGCCCAAGACAAAGGGAGTCTTGGTTGCTGTTGCTTTGACTCAAGAAGCAGTGGTCCCACGCCAGAAAAGGCAAGCCTGGAAGACCCTAGACTGTGGCCTCTACCTTCACTTAGCACTGAACTCTTAACACAGAGGGTCACATGGGTTGAAGCTTGCTGTCACCCCTACTCTCATCCCTAGAGCCGAAGTTCAGAGACTTTCCACCTGGAAGGAGAAGCAGACCATACAACATGGAGCTCGAATCCCTCCCAGGGCAACCAGCTTCCTTTGCAGTGGAGGATGGAGAAATTCAACTTTGAGGGCTCTCAAGAATAGTGGCGGTTTTGCTGAAAGGCAATTGAGAGGAAATCTGTGGGTTTAATGACGATACATTCTAGATTGAAGGCCAGCTAGTTTTTGGCAAGAATCAGGGAATAAGACTACAGAGGGTCAGAATATGGACCTCAGAAACCATTCCATAAAAGGAGCCAAATTTTGCTTGGATTCATCTGTGAAACAATCTAGACCACCCCCCCACCCCACCCCCCCAACACACACACACATTATTTTTGAAAAGAGTAGCACAATCGGTGGACTCAGGCAATTAGTGGAGTTAAGCACCTGGGTGAGTCTAGGTCTCTTTCTAGATACCCCTACCAACACCACTGTCATCCCAGGGTGAGTGAGGAATAGCCAAAGCTGCACTTCCTGAGGCCCAATGTAAGAGACTCATTACTGTGGGAAGGAAATACACTTCCACTTTATTGACTACACCAAATCCTTTGACTGTGTGGACCACAACAAACTGTGAAAAATTCTGAAAGGATGGGAATACCAGACCACCTGACCTGCCTCTTGAGAAATCTGTATGCAGGTCAGGAAGCAACAGTTAGAACTGGACATGGAACAACAGACTGGTTCCAAATCGGGAAAGGAGTCCATCAAGGCTGTATATTGTCACCCTGCTTATTTAACTTATATGCAAAATACATGATGAGAAATGCTAGACTGGATGAAGCACAAACTGGAATCAAGATTGCTGGGAGAAATATCAATAACCTCAGATATGCAGATGACACCACCCTTACAGCAACAAGTAAAGAGGAACTACAGATCCTCTTGATAAAAGTGAAAGATGAGTGTGAAAAAGCTGGCTTAAAGCTCAACATTCAGAAAACTAAGATCATGGTATCTGGTCCCATAACTTCATGGGAAATAGATGGGGAAACAGAAGAAACTATAAGACTTTATTTTGGGGGCTCCAAAATCACTGCAGATGGTGACTGCAGCCATGAAATTAAAAGACGCTTACTCCTTGGAAGAAAAGTTATGACCAATGTAGACAGCATATTAAAAAGCAGAGACATTACTTTACCAACAAAGATCCGTCTAGTTAAAGCTATGGTTTTCCAGTGGTCATGCATGGATGTGAGAGTTGGACTATAAAGAAAGCTGAGCACCGAAGAATTGACGGTTTTGAGCTGTGGTGTTGGAGAAGACTCTTGAGAGTCCCTTGGACTGCAAGACAATCCAACCAGTCCATCCTAAAGGAAAACAGTCCTGAATATTCATTGGAAGGACTGATGTTGAAGCTGAAACTCCAATACTTTGGCCACCTCATGCAAAGAGCTGACTTATTTGAAAATACCCTGATGCTGGGAGGGATTGGAGGCAGGAGGAGAAGGGGGCAACAGAGGATGAGATGCCTGGATGGCATCACTGACTTGATTGACATGAGTTTGAGTGAACTCCGGGAGATGGTGATGGACAGGGAGGCCTGGCATGCTGGAGTCCATGGGGTTGCAGAGTCGGACACAACTGAGTGACTGAACTGACTGTGATTACTTCAGAGATGTGTGATCATTTATTAAGATTTAAGGAGGTCTTTTTCTGAGACACTGAGAAGAGAGAGCAGGAGTGGGGAGGGGTGCTCTTTTCCTGTTAATTTTGGACCTGGAAAGGCTTAGGTCTGGAGTGGCCACTGTGTCACTATATAGAGCTCAAAAATGAAGTCAGTTTTGAGGTGAGGCGAGAGCTGGAGAACAGATCTTGGTGTGATCCTTTCAGCCCTGGATCAAACACACCTGAATCTTGTATTGTCCTGTGAACCAATGAAATTCCTATTTCCTTTGGGCTTTATCATTTGCAATTTTAAAAATGAAGGGAGATATTATGACAACTTAGTAACCAAGTGAATAGACAAAGCAGAACAAGCTATATGGCATAGTATGGGAAATAATGTTTCCATGGAGAGTTATGAAGAGAGGCATCTACACGCAACAGGGCAGACTTCTAAAAGGTAGTAGACTAAGACTGTCAGGACTTTGTGTGACCACATGAGTACTCGGATGGAAAGACAGGTATGAAGATTCTGCCAAATCTGATGTTCAAGTAAGAGGGAAGGGACGCAGAACCAACCAGGGACCCCAAGAGCAGCCTAGAAGGTCCTCGGGCTCAGACCTGACCTACACTAAGGTGACTCACAGACCAGCGTATACACCTGCCCTCTGCCTTCCCCCTTTGTTAACCCTCTGATTTCTGGTCCTACCATTCTCTTCCTGCCGACTCCATTCCAGCCATCGTGGCCACCTCACGGGTCTTCCAAGTTCATCACACATGCTCTCCCGGGGACCCCTGCCCTTGTTTCACATCCCCGGGAGGCTCTCTCCTCAGATATTTGCATGGCTCTTGCCTTCACTTCCTGCAGGCCTCTGCTCAGATGCCAACACATTAGACAGGTCTTTCTGGATCAGTCTATCCGAAATAGCAAAGCTCCACCACCAGCCTGATTCGTTCTAAGCTCCTTTCCTGCTTTCTCTTTCTCCACAGTGCCTAATGCTATCTAACACACCACATGTGTGCTGCTCATTTGTTACTGGCTTCTCTTAATATTAATAGAAAGTTAAGCACTGTGAGGATGCAGGCTTGTGTTTTTTGCTGCTATATCCCTGATACCTAGAACAGTCGAGATCACAGTATGTGCTCAATAAAATGCTGTGGAAGGAAGGCAGGAAGAGAAAGGGGAGGAAGGCACCAAGATCTGGCAGCTGTAACTGGGGTGCTGAATCCTAAGTCTGTGTGAGGGTGTTGATTATGCCCACCACTTAACGAGACTGAAGTGGAAGCTTGCCTCCCTTAGGGTGCCAGGCTCCGCTTCCTCCTACCAGTTCCATGAGTAACCTTTGACTACCACTGAACCCCTGCTAAAATAATAAAGGTCGTTCACTGACAGATTGAAGGTAAAATATATTTTAGATGTCTGCACAACTTCTACTGTCTTTGGTAAGGCTTTGCTTAGTGCCTAGGATATGCATGCACTATAGTGCTGGGCTAGGAGCTGCTGGAGCTACAGATACTGGAATAGTGGAGAGGATGCCTGGTGGAGCTAGGCTCATTCACAATGTTCAAAAAGGACTAATGGAGATCTGACAGTCTTCAAAACTCAAAGAACTGCAATTATGGTGACATCGGAAGTGGTGAGGTTTATATCTGGGAGTAAGAAGTCTTATCCAGCCCTCTCAGTGGTAGGCTAGAGTTGGCTTACAGCGGCTCATGAAAGCCAGTTGATTTTTCAGGAATTTTTAAGGATAGTTGTTAAACACAAACACTGTTTAAAATTAAATTACTTAAGCTGCAATTAAATAAATTAAAAACAAAGGTAGTAAAAAATAAGTAAAGTCATCCCTTTCTAGGATTTTATTACACCTTATTATTGCTTTATGCTCTCAGGGTTGTTTACACCTACTGTTTTCATCACAGTCACACTATATAATGGCAAGCTACTGAGCATCTTTTCCCCAGCTCCACATTCCATGATACCATATTGGAGGCCTGGAATCTGTCATAGTGAAAGTATTTACACCATGGAAATCGGCAAATTGCTACAAGCCTGGGCTATTGTTTTGATGATTGTCAAGACTTAAAATGGTGGAGGAGTTGCTGCTAGAGTTGATTAGAATTAAAAGTGTGTCTTGTCTATAGCTGGCATATCGTGAAAACTCAAAATGTTCTTAGTATTTGAAAACTGTTACCCGAGTCAGCAAATGTAACTTACATCATTGAGAAGCGAAGTTTCACAATGCATCTTTGTTCGTTCACTGAATTCATATCGTAACATGACATTCATGCCGTAATTGTACCCACTCACCAACTGCAGTCATAGCTGATTAGGAACACAAAGGTTTGGCAGAAACCGATGAAAGCATCCTGAATAACGAAGAGGACTGTGTATTTTATTACTCGGAAACAGTGTGCTACCCATCCTTATATCAGAAAAATGGATAATAAGCTAATGGATATACAGACTGGCATACTTTTTTTCAGCAAGCTGGTTGTTAAATATTTCCAGCACACTACTGCCCACCTTTTCCCCAACCTATATTAAACCAAGGATATTAAGTCACTTCGTATGACATAATAAGAAATGTAAATTCAGTCTCTATGCCAGCTTCCTAGCACAGGGTTCCCAGAACTTTGTAATTTCCTGAATGATAGGGCTAATAGAAGCATCTCTTATTTTGCATTTTTTTCTTTACCCCAAGTTCCAGAGAAATTTATTAAGATCGGTGTAGTCCCTGGAGTGACAGAGTGTCTTTTTGTATGCTAATAAGGTAACTGGGAGCTGGGGTCCCCAGGCAGCTTCAGGCTGAACACCAGAAAAACCAGGCATGATTAGAGCACTAGAAGTTTCAGCCCCACCTGCCAACCTCTGGATAGGGAAAAGGCTAAAGGTTGATTTGATCACCAGTGGCCAGTAATTTAATCAACAATGACTATGGAATGAAGCCACTAAAAGACTCTAAAAATGGGATTTAGAGTTGGTGAACATACCCACATGCCAGGAGTGTGACACACGATCACACCCCAAGACATAGAAGCTCCTAAATTTTATTTTTATGTATAATGGCAATTCTATTTGTTATTGTGGCAGAAATCTTTAGTGTTCACCAAAATTCATATGCTCCTTTGCACTTTCCAGGCTTTTTTTTCAGTTAACTTGGGCTGTGTGAATAGTGCTACCCAGTGGAATATGCACAGATGTGACATATGACCTTCCAGACCAAGACAAGAGCTGATGTGTCTCCTTTCCTCTTCCCTGCCTGCTCAACTCTGGTCCAGTTGGCATGGTTACAAGATGAAGTCAGTCCACGCCGCTGAGTCTTCTTTTGGGTGAGAGCCTCATGGGAATGTCAGCTAAGCCACATCAAATTTTGAGGGAGTATGAAATAAACTTTCTTTGTGTCAAGCTACTAATATTTTACATGTTATATATAGCCTATGGTTCAGTTCAGTTCAGTCGCTCAGTCGTGTCCGACTCTTTGCGACCCCATGAATCACAGCACGCCAGGCCTCCCTGTCCATCACCAACTCCTGGAGTTCACTCAGACTCATGTCCATTGAAGCAGTGATGCCATCTAGCCATCTCATCCTCGGTCATCCCCTTCTCCTCCTGCCTCCAATCCTCTCAGCCATCAGAGTCTTTTCCAGTGAGTCAACTCTTCCCATGAGGTGGCCAAAGTACCAGAGTTTCAGCTTCAGCATCATCCTTCCAAAGAAATCCCAGGGTTGCTCTCCTTCAGAATGGACTGGTTGGACCTCCTTGCAGTCCAAGGGACTCTCAAGAGTCTTCTCCAACACCACAGCTCAAAAGCATCAATTCTTCAGGGTCATCCCAGTGCAGGATTGGGAACTCATGTACACCCGTGGCAGATTCATGTCAATGTATGGCAAAACCAATACAGTATTTTAAAGTAAAATTTAAAAAAAAATTTTTAAGAAAATTTGGCATAAGGCTGAGGCAAAATAAATAATCCTTTTTAATCTTTATATATATATATATATATATATAAATTCTTCGGCACTCAGCTTTCTTCACAGTCCAACTCTCACATCCATACATGACCACTGGAAAAACCATAGCCTTGACTAGATGGACTTTTGATGGCAAAGTAATGTCTCTGCTTTTGAATATGCTATCTAGGTTGGTCTTAACTTTCCTTCCAAGAAGTAAGCGTCTTTTAATTTCATGGCTGCAATAGCCTATGGTACACCTATGAAATTTCAATTTACCCCAGTGTGAGATAATATCAAAAGCAATAAGGAACTGAAACAATGATAAATTTATATACATAATGTACCACAAAAAGTGGAGAAAGAGGAGAGTGAAAAAGTTGGCTTAAAGCTCAACATTCAGAAAACAAAGATCATGGCATCTGGTCCCATCACTTCATGGGAAATAGATGGAGAAACAGTGGAAACAGTGTCAGACTTTATGTTTTGGGGCTCCAAAATCACTGCAGATGGTGACTGCAGCCATGAAATTAAAAGACGCTTACTCCTTGGAAGAAAAGTTATGACCAACCTAGATAGCACATTCAAAAGCAGAGATATTACTTTGCTGACTAAGGTCCGTCTAGTCAAGGCTATGGTTTTTCCTGTGGTCATGTATAGATGTGAGAGTTGGACTGTGAAGAAGGCTGAGCATCGAAGAATTGATGCTTTTGAACTGTGGTGTTGGAGAAGACTCTTGAGAGTCCCTTGGACTGCAAGGAGATCCAACCAGTCCATTCTAAAGGAGATCAACCCTGGGATTTCTTTGGAAGGAATGATGCTAAAGCTGAAACTCCAGTACTTTGGCCACCTCATGAGAAGAGTTGACTCACTGGAAAAGACTCTGATGCTGGGAGGGATTGGGGGCAGGAGGAGAAGGGGACGACAGAGGATGAGATGGCTGGATGGCATCACTGCCTCAATGGACGTGAGTCTGAGTGAACTCCAGGAGTTGGTGATGGATAGGGAGGCCTGGCGTGCTGTGATTCATGGGGTCTCAAAGAGTCAGACATGACTGAGCGACTGAACTGACCTGACCACAAAAAGGCGTTGGACCCTGCTACCTAATTCAAATACCAGCTCCACTTGCATTAAAGCTTAGACACATGACTGACCTGGGATGCATTCCTTAATCACTCTGTGTTTCTCATGTGCAAAATAGGACAGTGGTGATGATCAAATGAATAATGTAACCAAATCTGTGTGTTGCTACGTACGGAGTGTATACAAAATGGGTTATGTATGCAAAGAATAATTTGAACATGTCAAGATAAAGTTTTTACTATCATTCACTCAAGTTTATCAAACAAACTACAGACATATTTAATGAAACTATACAGCCAACACTAAACTAGATTCTGAGCATACAAAGATGAAGGGAACATGGCTCGATTCTCGCAGAACTCACAACTTAGAGGCCATACTAATGTGATTAATGGCAACATCCAGAACCGTGGTCTGGGCTTCATAAATATGTCTTGTTCCAAAATATTTCATTTCCTGTGCCCTCTGGAATGCAACTTGAGTATTCCGGCACAAATAACCTAGCCTATATCAGTCAGTCAGTTCAGTTGCTCAGTCGTGTCCAACTCTTTGCAACCCCAACATCAATCTCCAAATGCACCTTCTGGATTCAGTTTTTCCCTCTCTCCAAATTGTCTTGTTTGCCTCTTAGAACAGGGATCTGATTAAAATTATTCTACTTAAAAATCCTTACCATATCCCCATTGATTGCATATAGAATAACATATTATAGAGTAGCAAGACTTGCCTGCAACCCTAAACCATCTGCGCCTAGTATCCTCTCATGTAGGAGAATGGGAGAAATATAGTCTAAATAGAACTGGACTAGAAACCCTGACTACAGATCTAATTCTGCCTCCTACGTCTTTGGAACCTTGGGTGAGAAACTTAACTTTTCTAGATCTCAGTTTCCCCATAAATGCAAAGGAGATGTTATTGTTCACGGTTGAGTCAAATAACATCATAAGTGCTATGAGTTATCATTTATAAAATATAAAGATACACATATAGGTAATGTTTCTGAAGCTTTAGTGTAGGGAAAACAGTCTTCCGAGGATGCTGTTAAATACATATTCATCTAAGCACCTTCCCCAAGGACCTTGATTCAGTAAGTCCACCCTAGAGACAGGAAATCTGACCTTTTGCTGAGCACTCCAGGTGATTCTGATGTAGGCAGTCCATGGAGCACACTTCAAGAAACACTGATGCAAAGCACCATAAGGGCTCCCCTGGTGGCTCAGTGGTAAACAATCTGCCTGCCAGTGCAGGAGACGTGGGTTAGATCCCTGGGTCAGGAAGATGCCCTGCAGGAGGAAATGGCATCCCACTCCAGAATTCTGGCCTGGGAAATCCCATGGACACAGGAGCTTGGTGGGCTACAGTCCACGGGGTCACAAGAGTCAGACCACGACTTATCGACTAAACAAAAGTATCATAAATTCCAGAAGGAAGAGTCCTGTCCAATGTAACTATTACTTGACTCAATAAAAATATATCTTCAGCAATATCTTTCATATTTTTGTTATTATTCTAACAATGGAAACTGTTGTCAGACTTAGTAAACTGGAAACATGTATTTACTGAGAAAACCAGAAACATTTACTGAGACACTCAGAAAATTTCATCTCATTTTAGTCTTTTCATTTCACTTTAGTCCTTAGGTAAAAATTTTAAATATACATTTACTCCCAATTTAATGATAAGGAAACTGAGGCTTAGATGTTGTAGAAACAAATTTCAGATCTCTGGTGCTGTCTGGACTGGAATTTGAGAACTTTGGAGCTGAGTATAAACCCACGGCCTTTCCATTTCACGTGGCTGCCTCCTAGATGGAGCCAGAATTGGCCAGAAGCCAGATTCTGTAGCTGCTCTTGAGGTGTAAAGGCAGCTATTATCAGTCCTGATGAACTTCAATTCACAAATCAATATTTTTCCATTACTGGTTTTGCCTCCAGACATTTTTGTATTGTATTTGAAACAGAGAAAATATTACCTGTATTGTAGTTATTTCTCTTCTCCGAATTGAGCACGCGACCCAAGGCAACTTGTGGGAGGTGGAATGGAGGCTGGGGCTGTCCCCAAGAGAGTTGCCCGCAGTTAAGAGAGTCAGAGGAGACTGATGGTGATAATTCTTGAAGCCCTGTGGAAATTCCATTCTACCTTATAGTGAGAAATGTAAATAAGGAGCTGAATATATATGAATATATACATGTATTTACTGAAAGCCCATTGGCAAAAATAAAATTAAGCTATCTAAAGGACTTACACTTTTGCCACCCAAGTGTTCTTTGTTTTGTTTTTAAGCTATCAATAAAACAGATGAGAAAGTATCACACAATTTACTGACCAAAGTACACAGAAGCCTTAATAAAAAGAGAGAACTTACCTCTCAAACCTAGTTTATCTTAATATTGTGATTAATAGCTATAATTAAGCACTGTAAAATTCAGAGTTACATGACCATATAGGAAAAACTCATTTTCATATATGAAAATAATAACACTAATATAATTTAAATTCCAAATAAATCTTTATTTTAATAGAGGGAAGAAGCACTCCTATTTTTATTTACTCCTAGGTGTCTGCTTGAAGCTAAGTGGCTACAATACATTAACCAAGGAGCTTTTAGGAAATGAGGCAAAGTAATAAAAAAAAAAGTGCAGAAAAATATTTTAAATATAGGGAAAAAAATCCCATGCACCATCCTATAACTCACTATTCACATACACACACACACAAAACTGTAACAGATGTGCAGCAGAAATTGAAGGAAAATTTTTCTTGTGCTAATCTGAGCTAACAGCTGTTATTAAGGCTGACTCTTTAATACTTTTGTCATCATTTCTAAACCAGCTTTTCAAATGTAGAAAGGAGAATTCGCAAATAGGAAGGGAAACTTTAGGAATATAAATTTGTCTGTTCTCAGTACTGAAGTTCCTCACCCTTTTAAACTCACAATCAATAATTTTCCATTACCAGCTCTACCTCTATACACTTTTATGTGGAAGCCTTGAAAATATCACTTCTGTTGTGCTTATTCCTCCTCACTCTATTAACCAACACTTTTGAAGGAGATCATATAGCATCTTGAAATTCTTGTATTGCAGGTAAACTTCAAATGAATGTATCTCAACGAGCAAAGGTTCCAGCGACTCAAACAAAGGGCTCTCTCAGTTCAGTTCAGTTCAGTCACTCGGTCGTGTCCCACTCTGGGCGACCCCATCGATGGCAGCCCACCAGGCTCCTCTGTCCCTGGGATTCTCCAGGCAAGAACACTGGAGTGGGTTGCCATTTCCTTCTCCAATGCATGAAAGTGAAAAGTGAAAGTGAAGTCTCTCAGTTGTGCTCTACTTCTCCAATGCATGAAAGTGAAAAGTGAAAGTGAAGTCTCTCAGTCGTGCCCGACTCTTAGCGACCCCATGGACTGCAGCCCACCAGGCTCCTCCGTCCATGGGATTTTCCAGGCAAGAGTACTGGAGTGGGGTGCTATAGCCTTCTCTGAAGGGCTCTGTGGGTAGTGATAAATAAGCAGCAGGGGCATTACAGTCAGAGGGTCCAGATCTAATACCACTCTCACCATTCTGTGATGCTAGGCGAATTATTTAAGCTCTTTGAGCCTCTATTTCCTTCTTGGCAAAATGGGATAATAAGAGCATCTACCGATATCAAGTAGTCATGTATGGATGTGAGAGTTGGACTATAAGGAAAGCTGAGCACTGAAGAATTGATGCTTTTGAACTGTGCTATTGGAGAAGATTCTTGAGAGTTCCTTCGACTGCAAGGAGATCCAACCAGTCCACCCTAAAGGAGATCATTCCTGGGTGTTCATTGGAAGGACTGATGCTGAGGCTGAAACTCCAATCGTTTGGCCACCTGATGTGAAGAGTTGACTCATTTGAAAAGACCCTGATGCTGGGAAAGACTGAGGGCAGGAGGAGAAGGGGATGACAGAGGATGAGATGGTTGGATGGCATCACTGACTCAGTGGACATGAGTTTGGGAAAACTCCGGGAGTTGGTGATGGACAGGGAGGCCTGGCATGCTGCAGTTCATGGGGTCGCAAAGATTCGGACACGGCTGAGTGACTGAACTGAACTAAACTGAGCCGATATCAAGGATGTCTTGAGGATTAAATAGTATACACATATATATGTATGGGGGTTTCCCTGGTGGCTCAGTGGTATAAAAGCTGCCTGCCAATGCAGCAGATGTGGGTTCTATCCCTGGGTCAGGAAGAAACCCTGGAGAAGGAAATGGCAACCCTCTCTAGAATTATTGACTGGGAAATCCCATGGACAGAGGAGCATGGTGGACTATAGCCAATGGGGTCTTGAAAGAGCTGGACACAGTGACTAAACAACAACAGTATATACATGTGTATATGTGAGGTATATGTATGTGTGTGCATGTATACGTGTGTGCATGTATACATGTGTGTATGGCTTAAAGCTGTGACTAGTGCATCATATGCATTTTTTAGGGGTCAGATGCTATTGTTGTTATTTATTAATTTATTGTATGTTATTTACTATTAGCATCATTACAAAACTACCATACAAGTTAGCCTACAGATCAGACAGGGGCATTACTTTAGAATCTGTGTCTCTGTAAATGTTAACTCATGAGAAAACTCCAGCTAAAACTCCATATATATGTATATATATACATATATATATATATATTTCCCCCTCCCCCCACTGAGCACTGTTTTGAGGATGTTAAATTTACTGAATGGACTGACTGACTGGTGCTGTGTATATGCAGGGAGAATGTGAGCATGACTCATCTCGAAGCTGTTTTATCAACTTCACTTCTCTATCACAAGTCAGAAGACATCAAAGATTTCTACAATTTCACAGTCAGCTTGTGGCAACCAGGAGATTTGGTTGAGCGAATTACTTTAATGACATTTCAGTTGGTGCTTATCCAGTACTTTAGCAAAAGGTAGCATTCTTTTCTGCATTCTTTGATGAGGATTGTTTTAGGGGCTGGAACTAATTTCCTTAAGTCTCTGAGCTGAGTTGATTGTTAGCATGGGAGAGTGAAGTGTGGTTTTTCCAAAGGAGATAAAGAGATTATGCTTTCAACCAATTTTTCTAAAACCAAAGAGCCATATTCTTTCACCATGAGTAATGCAATTTCATTTTTGTCTTCACCAACAAAAGTATATATTGACAAAAAATAAGAAGTATACATAGCTATAGGATTATTATTCTTCCTTATGCTATATTAAAAAAAATTCCAACTCTTCTTTTCAGAACATACCTTTACTTATTCTTTTCCAAATAGCTCTATTTCTTCTCTTTTTCTTCTATCAGACATTAATATTTTTCAGCACTTAATGAAATTAAAATTAAGTGGCTCACATCGAATAAAATTAAAATCACTTTTTGTCCTATTCTGATAAAATATGCTCTCAAACACCAACATATCCAGCTGGGTGAGCTCCAGCTTGGGAAGAAATACGTTTTTTTCATTCCCTCTTTCTATAGGAGAAGGACTATAGGAGAAGGACTGAGTGTGAGCTTTTATAGAAACAACTATAAAAGCTATATTTTGGCCTTGAGGCTAAAATATGAACCCTCGCTCTTTATCTGCCTTGTCATTGGAGATATTTTAAACAATGCATGAGTGTTAGGTGATTAACAAATAGCAACTGAAAGGTATCAGATAACAGAATAATAAAGCAAGTGATAGCACCCTTCCTGCCAGATAAACATGCCTCACAGAAAGCTTAACTGTCAGATACCTACAGTTTCATCTGTTTGAAAGAGATTTAATAATAGCCTGAAATGTCAAAATTCAGCTGCCAATACTAAACAGTGGCTTTCAAAATGCTCCATGGTCCCATAGGGCATAAATTCCAAGAAGCAACTGAGCTGCCTCACAGCTTGACAGCCTATCCTAGTCCTGGGAGAGCCTTGCATCTGTGCAAGTCCAGTAACTGTGCTAGCGTTTTTTTTTTAAGGAGCTGCGATTGGGGCGCATGTGTGCCTCTGTGCTCTGTCAGGACTCTTTGCGACCCCATGGATCAGCTGTCTGTGGGATTTTCCAGGCGAGAATACTGAAGTGGGTTGCCGCTGCCTACGCTAGGGTATCTTCCCCACCCAGGGATCGAGCGCATGTCTGCTGCGTCTCCTGCATCGGCAGGCGGATTCTTTACTGCTGCGCCACCCAGTAACCCAATTGGGGCTCAACCTCTCACAAAATAGCACAGAAGCCATTTGGGTGCTAGAGTATTCCAAAGCCTTTTGAGGTCTCTGGAGAGGAAACTAAATTCAGCTCCACCAGTTGGATCACAGCTGGGTGGAAAGCATTCGGGCACTACTTCAGCCAAGATTCTCAAGGTGGAAAATGATACCCTGCGACTGCTCCTTCCTCGCCGATGGCCCTGCTAAGTAGAAGCAATTTCCCCGATTACAACTGCAGTTTCTCATCAAGCATTACATAACCCATATCATTTCATCTGCCTAAAATAAATTATTCATGTCGTTTGGGAATTCATCTGGGAGCTGCAGATCAAATGCCCCATTTGCTGCTAAATTACTGTTAACATTTTTCTTTCCTTTTTTTTTCTCTGATTTATTAGTTGTTTACACAGAGTATTGCTTGCATATAACTGTTTGTTTGTTTTTTTCTGTAAAAATTACATCCTTATTTTCTTTTGAATCTTCAAGGGCAAGTTGAAGATTCTTTTTGGCCCTGTAAAAGTAGAGTACCACCCTCAAAATTTCCATTACATACAAAAATTTCTCAATTGATGCTATCCCATCAAAGTCTTCAACACATAAAATGCTATTTTCTATGAAGACAGCAGTTTGATGGAAAGTAGTCTGATTGTGGGCTTTTTACCCCATCTCCTCTGCTTCCTAGCTGTGAGACAAGAGGCAAAGTATTTTCTTCTCTTGGTCTAACTGGTTTAATCTCTATTACAAACATACTGTTAGCACAAATTTTGGTAACTACCATAAAAATTAAATTAACTAATACATAGAGTGTTTACACCAGCACTAAACATTTAGTAAATGCTTGTTAATGGAGTTGGTGATGGGCAGGGAGGCCTGGCGTGCAGCAGTCCACAGGGGCGCAAAGAGTCAGACATGACTGAGCAACTGAACAGAACTGAACTGTTAATACTAACTGTTGTTTTTTATTTATTTAAAATAAATGTCACATTATCCTGATTTGATCTTTTCGGGAATTCATTATTTTACATGAATGATAGTGAGTCCACAAACAGTGGAATTATGTGACTTCTGGAATGTGTTACTACTAATATCGCTATGCAATCCAGCCATTCATCTATCAAGGATTAGTAAATTAGTAGGCCAAGGCGTGTGTCTAGGAAACGGATAAATTGCCATTTTACTCAGGAAGTGTCAGTAGAAATCACAGAGCTCCAGTTCTTACTGACCCAGGTGAATATCCTCCGAGGGGCCAGCCTGGGCCCTCCTGGTTTGGGCTGTTATTTCTCCTTTCATTTCTTGTTGTTTTGTTTATTTGGGTCTTCCCTCTTTTCTTTTTGGTGAGCCTGGCTAAAGGTTTATCAGTTTCATTTATCTTTTCATAAAACCATACCTTGGTTTCAATCATCTTTTCTGTTCTTCATCTCTGTTTTTTATTTTCCCTCTGGGCTTTATTATTCCCTTCCTTCTACTGGCTTTAGGTGTAGTTTGTTCTTTTCTAACTCCTTTAGGTGGTAGATTTGGCTATTTATTTGAGATTTTTCTTGTTTCTTGAGAAAGGCCTGTATCACTATAAACTGCATCCCATCCACCTTAGAGTGCTGTATTTCCATTTTCACTTGTCTGGCGTATTTTCTAATTTCCTCTTTGATTTCGTCATTGACCCGTTGGTTTTTTAGTAGCATGTTATTCAGTCTCCACATGTTTGTTCTTTTTCCAGTTTTCTTTCTGTAACTGATTTCCAGTTTCATAACGTTGTGGTTAGAAAAAGGCTTGGTATAATTTCTATCTTCTTAATTTTCTTGAGGCTTGTTTATGGCCTAAGATAATAGTCCATGTGCACTTGAAAAGAATTTATATTCTGTTATTTGGGGACGTAAGGTCCTGTAGATTTTAAGTCCAACTGGTCTATTATATCACTTAAGATCACTGTTGCCTTACTGATTTTCTGTCTGAATGATCTGTCCGTTGATGCAAGTGAGGTGTTAAAGCCCGCTACTACTATCGCATTATTATCAAATTCTCTTTTTACATATCTTAGTATGTGCTTTATCCATTTAGCTGTTCCTGTATTGGGTGCGCATATGTTAACGAGTGTACTATCTTCTTATACTGGTGCCTTTATCATTATATAATATGCTTCTTTGCCTTTTGTTATAGTTTTTGTTTGAAAGTCTATTTTTCTGATATGAATACTGTTGCCCTTCTTTCTTGTTTCCATTTGCATTAAATTTCTTTTCCTACTCCATCACTTTCAGTCTGTGAGTCTATTGCAGGCAGGATTTAGAAGGGTCTTGAGTTTTGCTGGTGTTTTTTTTTTTTTTTTTAAATCCAACCAGCTCCCTGTGTCTTTTGATTGGGGCATTTAGTCTATTGACATTTAAAGTAATTATTAATGAGTATGTACTTATAGCCGTTCTGTCACTTGTTTTTCCATTGACTCTGTAGTTCTCTCTTCATTTCTTCTCTTGTACTTTGATACTTTTCTTTAGTTACATGCTTGTGTTCCTTTTTATTTTTGTGTGTACCTATTGTAAATTTTTGATTTGGGTTATCATAGGGTTAGTATATGTTGACCTGTAACTATATCTACTTGTTTTAAACTGGTGGTCATTCTAAATCTACATATTTTGACTCCCCTACTCCACATTTTGTGTTTTTGATGTTGTATTTTACATCTTCATGCTAATCCCTTAACTGTTTATTGTAGTTGTTGTTGCTTTTGTAATTTTTTGTCTTATAATCTTCATGCTGGCTTGTTTCCATGATTGACCTTCAATCCCTGCTATGGATTTGCATTTCCTAGTGGGATTTTCCCTTTCCTATAGATTCCTCTTTTCCACTTAGAGAAAACTCTTCACGTTTCTTTTAGTGTAGGTTTAGTACTGATGGACTCTTTCAGTTTTTGCTTGTCTGAGAAGTTCTCTATCCTTCCTAAATGACACCTTGATGGGGAGAGTATTTCAGGGTTTTCCCTTTCAGAACTTTGAAAATACCATGCCACTACTTTCTGACCGCAAAGGTCTGTGCAGAGAAATCAGCTGATAGCCTTATGGGGATTCCCTTGTATAAGACTGTCTTATTCTTGCTGCCTTTAGAATTCTCTAACTAATTATATGTCTTGGTATGGGTCTGTTTGAGTTCATCTTGTTTGGGAACCTGTGTGTTTCCTGTACCTGGATAACTGTTTCCTTCTTCAGGTCTGGAATTTGTTAGCCATGATTCCCTCAAATGCATTTTTTGATTTTTTAAAGTTTAACTTCCTTTGTCCATTGATTCATGGCTGCCCTGGGCCTTCACTGCTGCCTGAGCTTTGCTCTAGTTGCTTCCTGGTCGCGGTGTGCAGGCTTCTCACTGCAGAGGCTCCTCTTGCTGCATGCCGCGGGCACTAGAGCACGCAGGTTTCCGCAGTACAGGCTCAACAGTTGCAGCACGTGGGCTTAGCTGCCCTGTGGCATGTGGCATCCTCTGTGATCAGAGATCAAGGCCACGTCTCCTGCATAGGCAGGCTGATTCTTTACCACAGAGCCACCAGGGAAGCCCCCTCAAATACATTTTTTTCTTCCCTTTTCTTTCCTTCTTCTTCTTCTGAGACCCCAATAAGGTAAATGCTGGTATGCTTAAGGTCAGCCTAGAGAGCGCTTGAATTGCTTCCAATTTTTAAAGTTTCTTTTTCTTCTTGCTCTTCTCACAGGGTGATTTCCATCATCCCATCTTCCAGAGCACTGATGCATTCTGAATCACTTAGTCCGCCCCTCATTTCCTCAGATGTGCTTTTTATTTCAGCTATCACATTCTCCATTTCTGATGATCTTTTTTTAATATTTTCTAGTTCCTTGTTTACATGTTCACTGTTTACATCCATTCTTTTCTCTAAAGTAGTTAACAGTTTTATTACCAATGGAAAAAAACTCAGCTGCCTGATGTGAGGCCAGCTAGCCCCAGGTTGGGACTAGGGGTGGGGGCAGTGGCCACCACCGGCACCAGAGAGCCAGAAGCAGCCCGGATACCTGCTCCACCATGGCTCACCTCCTGAAACGTGCTGAGAGTCCATGTGGGCCCTGCCCGCCCTGCAGAGTGGTTCCACGGTAGAGCAAGAGTGGTGGGGCCATGATGAATTGTGAAGGATAAAGCGGACTTACTCCCCAAGCTGTGTCTGAGCAGAGCTGTGGACACCTGCACAGGCAGCCCATCAGACCTCTACTGTGCATGGGTCCCCTTGCTTCTGTTGCAAGGAGAGGGAAAAACACGTGCTTAAAGGGAACGAGTCAGGCTGGGCCCAAACCTTCAAGGCTTCTGCTCCAGCAGCTAGGGATCAGACCCCAACCCTGTAGGGCAATGATGGCCGCGGAGCAGAGGGGAAATCCCACCTCCCGTCTGGCCTCAGTTCCAGCTCCTCCATCTCCAGCCCCGCCTCCGGCCTCCCCATCACCAAAGTGGTAGCTGCCAGCATACCCTGAAGAAAGACATGACTTATGTCCACATCAAATTCAGCTCTCCCAGCAAAGGCACTGGCACACACTGTCTGTATAAGGATGCTCCCTTCAAGACTGTAATAGATAACTGTTCTGTCTAAATTCATAAAAGCAGAGAAAGTTAAGCAAAATGACAAGGCAGAGGAACAACTCTCAGTCGAAAAGCAAGAGAAAAATCCTTGAAAAAATAATGAAACTGAAAAAAATTTACCAGATAAAAACTGAAATCGCCACTGTTAAACTTGCATTTGCTCTTTGATTTATTGTCTCCTCCACACATTTTTCATGCATTTCTAATTCTACTTCTCTTTTCCATCCACAAAATTCAGGGCAAAACATCCCTACCACCAATTTGATTCTCACCACCTTGTCAAAGGAAGCAAAGCGTGTGACCTACCCTAGTAGCATTCTCCTGTTGCCCATGTGAAACATCAACACCAATATGCCTGTGGCACCACGAGAGGGTACAAGCTCTAATCAGAGGAATCATATTTGCAACAGTTCACTTCAGTTCAGTCGCTCAGTCGTGTCCGACTCTTCGTGACCCCATGAATTGCAGCACGCCAGGCCTCCCTGTCCATCACCGACTCCTGGAGTTCACCCAGACTCACGTCCATCGAGTCAGTGATGCCATCCAACCATCCCATCCTCTGTCGTCCCCTTCTCCTCCTGCCCTCAATCCCTCCCAGCATCAGAGTCTTTTCCAAGGAGTCAACGCTACACATGAGGTGGTCAAAGTACTGGAGTTTCAGCCTCAGTATCATTCCTTCCAAAGAAATCCCAGGGTTGATCTCCTTCAGAATGGACTGGTTGGATCTCCTTGCAGTCCAAGGGACTCTCAAGAGCCTTCTCCAACACCACAGTTCAAAAGCATCATTTCAACGGTGCTCAGCTTTCTTCACAGTCCAACTCTCACATCCATACATGACCACAGGAAAAACCATAGCCTTGACTAGACGGACCTTAGTCGGCAAAGTAATGTCTCTGCTTTTGAATATACTTTCTAGGTTGGTCATGACTTTTCTTCCAAGGAGTAAGCGTCTTTTAATTTCATGGCTGCAGTCACCATCTGCAGTGATTTTGGAGCCCCAAAAAATAAAGTCTGACACTATTTCCACTGTTTCTCCATCTATTTCCCATGAAGTGACGGGACCGGATGCCATGATCTTCGTTTTCTGAATGTTGAGCTTTAAACCAACTTTTTCGCTTTCTTCTTTCACTTTCATCAAGAGGCTCTTTAGTTCTTCTTCACTTTCTGCCATAAGGGTGGTATCATCTGCATATCTGAGGTTATTGATATTTCTGCCAGCAATCGATTCCAGCTTGTGTTTCTTCTAGTACAGCATTTCTCATGATGTACTCTGCATATAAGTTAAATAAGCAGGGTGACAGTATACAGCCTTGACGTACTCCTTTTCCTATTTGGAACCAGTCTGTTGTTCCATGTACAGTTCTAACTGTTTCTTCCTGACCTGCATACAGATTTCTCAAAGGCAGGTTAGGTGGTCTGGTATTCCCATCTCTTTCAGAATTTTCCACAGTTTATTGTGATCCACACAGTCAAAGGATTTGGCATAGTCAATAAAGCAGAAGTAGATGTTTTTCTGGAACTCTCCTGCTTTTTCCATGATCCAGTGGATGTTGGCAATTTGATCTCTGGTTCCTCTGCCTTTTCTAAAACCAGCCTGAACATCAGGAAGTTCATGGTTCATGCAACAACTGGTAACCAATTATTATTGGCTGTTAAATGTGAGGTTCTCTAAACATATTGGTCCCAACTTAAGACATTTGGTGGCTCTTTTGCATCAGTGGGTGCCCTGTATTTTCTATCTGCCAAGAGCTCACTTTCTTCCTTTCTGATAGAATGACAGAAAGTATAAAAGAGAATCTTTGGCCTTGGATGCAGACACTAAATTATTCTATAACAACTATGACAACCAAAGTAACATCTAGTTTACAGTTCTATATACAGCATTTTCATATATGAGCATAGATACATTACCAGATGGGGCTTCCCAGGTAGTGCAGTGGTAATGAATCCACCTGCCAATGCAGGAGACACAAGAGACTCGAGTTTGATCCCTGGGTCGGGAAGATCCCCTGGAGAAGGAAATGGCAACCCACTCTAGTATTCTTGCCTGGAAAATCCCAAGGACAGAGGATGAGGTCGCAAAGAGTTGGACGTGACTGAGTGACTGAGTGGGATGAGCACGATCTTCCTAGAGAGTTCAATATATTGAAATGACGTGTACACTACTGTATCTGTTAGCTTTCATTTGCAAGAAACACAATTTAGAAAATATTCCTATAAGCATCACCTTCCACGTGAAGTCACTCAGTAGCATTCAGCTGGCCAATGGAAAATCTCAAATGGGCTCATTCACATATCTATGCCTTGACAAGGATGCCTGAAAAAAACCACATCACCTTTACATGGCCTCTCTATTATGGCAGTCTCAGGGTAGAAGACTTCTGACATGATAGCTCGGAGCTCCTAGAGGAAGAATACTAACAGACATTGAGTAGAAGCTGCCAGTATCTTAAGGCTGAAGTCCCAGATAGCATCCCTTCTGTCACTTTATATTGGTCAAAGCAGGCAGAGAGTCCTCCCAAATTCAAAGGAAGCAAAGAACTTGTGACTGTCCTTAATCTCAAATACAATCAATCCACAGTTTTAAAAACAGCTATATAGCATCCACTAGTGAGCCAGTGAAATATTCTTTTACCATATATGATTTTATTCTTTATTAATAATCAAAAAATATGCTGTAAGAAAATATACACATTTTAAAACTTAAAATTAAAGAAAAACATGATATAAAGAAAAGTCTTTTTTTCCTGTCAATAAATAGAAATTAAAATGGCTAAGTACATTGGTTTTAGTGATTGCTAATTCTGTCCTCCCCAAAATCATATGTTGAAAGTCCTAACTCTCAATACCTTAGAATGTGAATGTTTTTGGAGACAGGGTCTTTCAAAACCTAACTAAGTTAAGGTGAGGTCATTAGGGTTGGCCCCAATCCAATATGCTTGAGTGCATGCTCAGGCGCTAAGTCACATCCAACTCTTTATGAGCCCGTGGCCTGCAGCCTGCCCGGCCCCCATGGGGTTTTCCAGACAAGAACACTGGCTTGTGTTGCCATTTCCTTCCTGAGAGGCTTTTCCCAGCCTACAGCTTGAACCCAAGTCTCCTGTGTGTCCTGAACTGGCGGGCGGGTTTCTACCACTGCACTGCCTGGGAAACCCCTCAATGTGACTGGTGCTCTTATAAAGTGGAGATCACGGCACACGCAAGTGCAAGGTTGGACCACGTGAAGCACACAGAGAAAGGGCAATCTACAAGCCAAGGAAAGAGGCTCCGAGGAAACCAGCTCTGCTGACACGGACCTTGGGCTTCGAGCCTCCAATGTTGTGAGAAAATACATTTATAGTATTTAAGCCACCCAGTCTGTAATATTTTGTTACGGCAGCCCTAACAAGCTAATACAATGATGACTGGCTTTAGTAGAGACATTAAAGACATACATTAAATTTCACAATCGCTTTTCTTTTTTAGCTACTGAAGCGGATATGCTGACTAGAGCTAACACTAAAATTTCTCGCCCCCATAGGAACCTTTAAGTAGCTTTCCATTAATTTTAATTTCAGATGCAACAACAGAAATTGTCAAAAACAAGATCAATAAGAAATTTACTTCAGAAACATTTGAACTCATAACCTAATATTTATAAAAACATTATCTGAACAAATTTGCATACGGTTTACTTGTTTACTTCACTTTTTAACTATTAAATAAAGCTAATTGTTTTGCTAATTATTTTGATATGTCACATTTGAATTCCCGTGGCATTTGTTATGCTTCTTTTTAAAAAAAAAAAACCTTTCTATCTTATGCAGGGATATAGCCAGTTAACAAACAATGTTGCGACAGTTCCAGGTGAACAGTGAAGGGATTTAGCCCTACATACACACTTATCCTGGAGAAGGAAATGGTAACCCACGCCACTATTCTTGTCTGGGAAGAAATGGGAAAATCTGGAACAGATTTTCCAGAAAATGGAAAAATGGACCAAGGAGTCTGGCGGGCTACGGTCCATGCAGTTGCAAGAGTCAGACACAACTTAGTGACTAAACAAAACATGTACATGTCCGATTCTCCCTCAAACTCCTTCCCATCCAGGCTGCCGCAGAACACTGAGCAGAGTTCCCTGTGCTATACAGCAGATCCTTGTTGGTTATCCATTTTAAATATACTAGTGTTTACGTTTTCATCCCAAACCCCTAACTATCCCTTTTCCCCAACCCTTCGCTCCCAGCAACTTTAAGTTCACTCTAGTCATAATGGACTTTTCATCAATTTTAACTGGATTGCAATAAAAATTATCTAAATAAGTCAGCAGCTCTACATAGCCCTCAGAATCCTAGTTCTAGCTGAAATTTTTTCTCTCTCAGTTCATTATTCTAATTTGCTCCCAAATTCTACCCTCTCTTCGTTTTCTTCTTGCACTTCTAGTTGCTAATTTTCAGAAAAGTGTTTTACATACTCCTCTTCGAATGACCATCCTTCACCAGTCAGTGTACCCCACAAATCTACACCTGGTACTCTTCCCTTTTCCCTTTACAAACACTCCCTGGATGACCTCATTCAGCCTCAAGGTTTCAGCTATCCTCTATGTGCCAAAGACCTAAAATATTTTATTTTCAGCCCAGGCTTTCCATGTTCTCCAGACCCATATATCCAAACACTAACTGGAATTTCTATGTGAGTATTCTACTGCTATCTTGCTCATTAATACTGCGAATGATCAATTACACCACGTTACCCAAGCAGAAAATTTGAAATCATCTTTGATTCCTTCCCTTTTTTTACCCTAATTAGTCCTCAGAGCACAAGTTCTCTTCCTTCTTAATGTTGTTGAATCTGTTTTATACACACACACACACATGAATATATATATATATTCTTACTTCTAGTTCCTGGGTTCTGGTTCTTCTAATTTATTATCTAAGTTATTTTAACTGCTTCCTAAGACATATCCTTTCCTTCTGGCTTTACCAAGCTCCTAACTCATCCTCCACACTGTCACCAAAGTGCTCATTCTAACAGGAAATCAGAGCAAGCCCTCTCTGGTTAGAATTCTGTAATGGTGCCACATGGAACCACATTCGGTTCTGGCTAAAGTCCAAGTTTCTTACTATGGCACTCAAGGTTTTGGTTCCTGTTTGCTTAACTAATTCAACGCCTTACTTTAAAGCCAACTTCCCGCCCACTCCCAATTTTTGTCCTTTGTTGCCTTAGGCTTACTTTCACCACAGCATTTTCATGGCCTTTTATAATCATGCATATATCCCTCTCTCATCCAGGAGGTTGTTAGCTCCTAAAGAGCAGCGATTGAATTTTACTTGGTATCCTGAGCCCATAGGATAGTTGCTATTCAACATATATTTTCTAAATAAATGAGTGAATTGATAAAACTTCCACTGGAACTCTCAACTAAGGTGTAACAATGAACAACAGTGGGTCTCAGTGCTCTGAAATAAAAAGCTGGAACCACAGGAAGCACTCCCTAGTGGGAACTCTGTCCCTTGTAAAGCAGAAGATCCTCTCATTTGGAGAGCAGTCCTTGAAAGGGCTGCTCACTTGCTGACTCTTGAAGAAAACCTGTCTGGAAAATGCTAGAATGATGGTAATTTAAAGAGACATTAGCTGTGCACAGGACTGAAAATATTTCTGGCTAGTTTGAAGGAGAAACATAAGGATGCTCTTAAAGCCACCGAGAGCTTAGCAGCAAAGGACCGAATACACGTGAATGCAATTATGATCTGGAGGTCATGATTCTAATCTTCAGGGTAATAATACAATGCAGAACCACAGGATGTATTTTGAAAATTTAATATTAAGGGACAAAACCAAAACAATACCTTGAAAACACAAAGAGTATTTAATGGAATATATTTTTTCCTTGCTAAAATAAGTATATTCTTTGACAACATAATGGGGACGGATCTCAGTCCACAATTCTAGGTGTATTAAAAAAATCCTCTAGTGTGGAGAAAAAGGAACCCTCTTACACTGTTGGTGGGAACATAAATTGGTGCAACCATTACGGAGAACAGTATGGAGGTTCCTCAGAAAACTAAAAATAGAGTTGCCGGATGTTCCAGCAATCCCACTCCTGGGCATATATCCAAACAAAACTATAATTCTAAAAGACGCATGCGCCCATGTTGACAACAGCGCTGTTTACAATAGCCATGACATGGAGACAGCGTAAATGTCCACTGACGGATGAATAAGACAAAGACGTGTGTGCGTGCGTACATATGGAATATTACTCAGACGCAAAACTAAGAATGAAACGATGACGCCTGCGGTTACATGGATGGACCTGAGGATGTAATACTAAGCAAAGCAAGAAAAAGACAAGCATATCATATCACTTATAGGTCGTATCTAAAATATGACACAAATGAATTTATCAATGAAACAGAAGCAGACTCACAGACCTAGAGAACTGGCTTGCCATTGCCAAGGGGAGGGAGTTGGTGTTGGAGAAGGTTGTATTGAGAGTCTGGGACTAAAAATGCAAAGTATTATCTATAGGATGGATAAAAAGCGAGGTCCTATTGTATAGAACAGCAAACTATACTCAATATCCTATAGTAAACCATAATGGAAAAGAATAGGAGAAAGAATATATATATATCTGTAAAACTGAGTCACTTTTCTGTACAACAGAAATTAGTGGAACATTGTAAATCAACTATACTTTCAATAAATCAATAAACCCTCTATTTTCTATAATAATTTCTGGCTCAAAGCACCACTTCACTGAGGTTGTGGGAAACTTAATATTAGCTCTTAGGGAGTTCTCTGATCCTTTTCATAGTGTTCTGTCAAAGTTCTAGGATCTTCTGCAAAGCCAAGAAAATTGGGAAAATGTGGAGAATGGTGTACCTGCCCTTAATCCCCACTCACACGGGTTGCCCGTGAGGTGCGTGATATCACTGAGCAGGCCCCTCTTGGTCTGTAGGCCTTTGGTGCTTCAGAGGTGGAGCTGTCTGTGGTTCTCTCTGTCCAGACTCAACAGGAAGCGTTTCTTCACCGGGGATACCAAAAGTAAAACTAAGGGTGCTCTTTCAATCCTGATAACTCTGGACTTTCCTCTCTTCCTCTCAGCAGACCGGAAGCACGTCTTTATCAGCTGTGAAGCATTTTGTCTAAACCTGTGGATTCTGAACTTTTAGTAGTGGCTTTTTAGTAGTGGAAATGACTTACAATGGACCTTTCATGTGTAAGATGACTTTTTACTATCATTTTCCAATTGTGGGAAATCAAACCACTTATTGTTGTTTAAATAGTCAATTAAATCCAGATGACCAGGACACTCATCCCTTTGAAATGAGTCTATAAAGGCTGGTACATGCCTACAGGAACCATACCAGTAAAATAATCTGTATAGCCAGCTGGCAGGAGAATATGGGATCTGAAGTGAGTGCTATCCCTCACGTTAGACCTGTGGTTAGATCATCCACTTTTTTAAGAAATGCTAAAAGTATGCATTTTTGTGTGAAAGCTCTTGGATTTTTAAAAGGCATCTCAACTGTTAAAACACTATATTTATACACAATGCAGGTTAAACAAAAAACACCCAAGGGAAGATGGACCTGATCCATGAGCCACCAATCTGCACAATCTAGATATGCCACTCGGATAAAGAAGCAGTGCTGCTGTACCTGGGCTCCAGAGTCACAGCAGATGGCGACCGCAGCCATGAAATTAAAAGACGCTTGCTCCTTGGAAGGAAAGCTATTACCAACCTAGACAGCATATTCAAAAGCAGAGACATTACTTTGCCAACAAAGGTCCGTCTAGTCAAAGCTATGGTTTTTCCAGTGGTCATGTATGGATGAGAGAGTTGGACTATAAAGAAAGCTGAGCACCAAAAGAATTGATGCTTTTGAACTGTGGTGTTGGAGAAGACTCTTGAGAGTCCCTTGGGCTGCAAGGAGATCCAACCAGTCCATCCTAAAGGAGATCAGTCCTGAATATTCATTGGAAGGAATGATACTGAAGCTGAAACTCCGATACTTTGGCCACCTGATATGAAGAACTGACTCCTTGGAAAAGACCCTGATGCTGGGAAAGATTGAAGGCAGGAGGAGAAGGGGATGACAGAGGATGAGATGGTTGGATGGCATCACTGACTCGATGGACATGAGTTTGAGTAACTCGAGAGTTGGTGATGGACAGGGAGGCCTGGTGTGCTGCAGTCCATAGGGTTGCAAAAGAGTTGGACACGACTGAATGACTGAACTGAACTGAACTGATACTATGCAGAAAAGATTTCTTTTAATCAGTGAGTTGTGAGAATCCATAAGCTCTTTTTTTCCACTTTCTAACAAAACTGAAAATTTCTGATGCTAAAAATTATAAAGGCAGGATGTGAGATTTCCTCTCTATTGTTGAAGGAAGGTATCCCTGGCTCTTTGGACATGATATATTCAAGCAAAATCATAAATACAAGGAATCCGTTTTCATGGGCTTCTCCTCCCTTTTCCAACCATTGCCACTTTTCAAACCTTTTGGAGCTCCACAAGCACAGCAGTCCCTACTCAGTCAACAGAGCTCCACTCCATCAAGCCCTTTCAGTAAAGGTTAATAGCCACTATGGTCTACCAAATCATTTAGAATCAGACCAGAGTGCAAAATTGCATCATCTTTCCAAGCACACCCTTGCAGTCACTGCTAAGTTGCTTCAGTCGTGTCCGACTCTGTGCCACCCCATAGACAGCCTCCCACTAGGCTCCCCTGTCCCTGGGATTCTCCAGGCAAGAACACTGGAGTGGGTTGCCATTTCCATCTCCAATGCATGAAAGTGAAAAGTGAGAGTGAAGTCGCTCAGTCATGTCTGACTCCTAGTGACCCCATGGACTGCAGCCTACCAGGCTCCTCTGTCCATGGGATTTTCCAGGCAAGAGTACTGGAGTGGGTTGCCATTGCCTTCTCTGTGACAGTCACTAAACTAGTCTTTTCCCAGAAGCCAAGAATTCATATACATATAAATTGTTCTTTGGAGTTATCCAAGGTACTATTTGCCCGTTTATTTCACTGAGCTGTAATTTTCACAAGCTTATGTTCTAGCATGGAATGGAGACTCCTCATTTGTGTTTTTAGTTAAATACAGAAAAGGAACTCTCCAAAACTCACCATGAAATCTCATTAGTATTTGCAAACTTTATTCACACATCATTTAATTTAGTCATATATTTTGTTGAAGCATAAAATGCTTCCAAAGGCTTTTGGTATTTTGGTCACATTATATTAGGTGTCTGTTGCAGTATAACAAACTGCCCAAAGCTTAATATCTTAAAACAACAAAAATTTAGTATTTCTCATGATCCTCTGGTTGGCTAAACAGTCCTTGTCTGGTTTGCCTGGCCTCACTGGTGTGAGTTTGTCACACTCTAAAGGTGACCTAGATAGCATGTTGAAAAGCATGCCAACAAAGGTCCGTCTAGTCAAGGCTATGGTTTTTCCTGTGAGTTTGACTGTGAAGAAAGCTGTGCACCGAAGAATTGGTGCTTTTGAACTGTGGTGTTGGAGAAGACTCTTGAGAGTCCCTTGGACTGCAAGGAGATCCAACCAGTTCATTCTAAAGGAGATCAACCCTGGGATTTCTTTGGAAGGAATGATACTGAGGCTGAAACTCCAGTACTTTGGCCACCTCATGAGAAGAGTTGACTCACTGGAAAAGACTCTGATGCTGGGAGGGATTGGGGGCAGGAGGAGAAGGGGACAACAGAGGATGAGATGGTTGGATGGCAGCACTGCCTCGATGGACGTGAGTCTGAGTGAACTCCGGGGAGTTGGTGATGGCCAGAGAGCCCTGGCGTGCTGCGATTCATGGGGTCGCAAAGAGTCGGACATGACTGAGCGACTGAACTGAACTGAACTGAACTGAACTGAAAGGCGGCCAGGCTTGAGGATCCACATGGCCTTACATGTCTGGGAGTGGTTGCTGACCATTAGGGGTCTTGATTCTCCCCAGCATGACCTCTCCTTCTCCAGCAGGCAAGATTGGCTAGACTCCTTCCATGCCGGTCTCAATAGAGAGGATAAAAGCTTCAAGACCTGAATTTGCAAAATTTCACACCCACTTTGTTTTATTCACCAAAAGGAGTCACAAGGCCACCTCTAGTGGTATAGCTCCTCTTGATCAAGAGACTTTATAAACTAAGAGAAAAATAGTTGCCTGTCCAGATTCAAATCAGCAGAGAAACAGACTCCAACTTTGCATGGGAGGAATATATATACCAGGTTGAAAAGAATTTGCAATCACCTGAAAACATTTTGCAATCTACCCCACATGTTGACTCACTCAAAAATATTCCAAAGTTATTTGATATGTAATAAAGGACACAGATTCTAAAAATCCTGTTTAAAAAAAAAAAAAAAGCTCTTCTGAATAAACACCTAACCAAAGATGTCAGTTACCTCCTAAGTGACAACTGTTAAGTCCTCTCACTTTTATTTTTGTTTGAGCTGCAGCCACTCCCACCAACTTGCAAGACTCCAACCTCCTTCACAGAGGCTGGACTCTCTCTAGGAATGCAGTCCTAGGCAAAAGTTTTTAGCAGAGTCCCAGACTATATAGGACTTGCCTTATAGTTCAGTTGGTAAAGACTCTGCCTGCAATGTAGGAGACCTGGGTTCAGTCCCTGGGTCATGAAGATTCCCTGGAGAAGGAACGGCCAACCCTCTCCAGGACTCTTGCCTGGAGAATCCCATGGACAGAGGAGCCTGGCAGGCTACAGTCCATGGGGTTACAAGAGTTGGACATGACTTAGTGACTAAACCACCAACCACCTCCACCTGACTATAAAAACAGTGACAGCTAGTCAAAATGAGCATGGAGCACCATTCTAGAAGCCCAATCTCACACTATCTTACAAGAGAAAGACTCTTCCGACCATCTGCCCTGATGTTCCTCAGTTCCCTGAGGCAGTTAAGAATCCATGGCGCATCTCTTTGGCACAACTTTGTGATGGGCAGTTATTCTCAAGATCAAACCCACACTGACTTAGTGAATCACTGCCTTTTAAGTTAGGAGACTTTTCCAAAGTCCAGATGCTCTCTCAGTTCTCAGGTAAGCACTGCCCAGAAACGGAAGAGAGTCACAGCCCCTAGGGGGCAACTTTCAATAAATGGGGTCAGAAGACAGCGGTTAAATGCTGCAGCCTCCCGTCTTGTGGACAGCTAGTCAGAGAGACACTCTGTACACTTCTCAGAATTCCTGGTAGAAGGGAGCTCCCATTGCTTGCTGCGAGGACTGCAGTGAGGCACTCCTGGATTTTTTTTCTCCTTCCCTCTTGCTCCCAACTTCTTCACTCCTGCTTCTTGGGATCACTGTCCAAACAGGTTACATAAACCCTAAGCCTTTATTCAGGCTTTGCTTTCAGAGGAACACAAACTAAGATACCAGGGGATTCCTTTTTTTTTTTTTTAATTGCCAACACATGTACAACCCAAAAGTGTGAAAGAAATGAGTCATACCATGGAGGAAAACTGTGATGGAAGAGAATCAGTCGGCAGAGGAATACTTGCTGCCACCTCTACCCTACAAATGTTTCTGAAAAGTAATTCTTTAAATGGCCTCATTGAGAGCCCCTTGAAACTGGACAGTTACGCTCAAAACCAGGCAGTGGCCAGTTTGATAACATATCTTCATATTGGTTCTCCTTCTTTATCTCATTCCCTTTTCCCCTTCCTCTTGTTCCCTGTGACTGAAATCCTTATCAAAATAATAGCACATTAGCCTTTAACACAGACGTTGCTTCCCATATAGCCCAAACTAAGATAGTACACACAGATAGTTAGTGAGAAAACATGGGGCCTGGTGGTTATTAAGAGTTCAGGCAGACTTCCAGTTCCTGGTCCAGCATATAAGAAGCTTAGAAGTCACAAGCCCATCCTACTAAGTAAACAGCTAAACAAACTGAAAAGTCAACAAAGTTTCTTAGATCTCTTGGTGATATGAGGTCACAGGACAAACTGCTGCCCCCTAAATTAGAGAGATAGGTAAATACAGAGAATTACAACTTACTAGAGCAAAACCTTGGAGAGAACCAGGTGCTAGGTTAGGAAAACTTGAACTACAATTGACAAATTGGTGGAGGTTCAGTGTGGAAAACTCCAATAGTTAAAAAAAAAAAAACCAAAAACAAAAATCTCCACGGGGACCCAGTCATAGCAGGGTACCCACACTTCTGTGAGTTTCACTTCCAAGAACTCTACCAGGTCCTCACAGGGAAAATCAAAGAATATCCAGTGAATTCCAGCAGAAGGAGGGGAGAAGGAACAATCTTGAAATACAACAGAGCATACTGTTCTTACTACAAGGCTTGCCCTCAGGAGAAACTATTTTACCACCGCTTAACCTGACGGGGTTTCCTCAAAACCTGTCTTGCCCGGAGGAAGAGAAACACTCCGCTCCAACCCTCTCTAGCCATCCAGCTGGAGTCAAGGCCAGCGGAGGGCAGGGGGCTGCGGAGGGATTGAGGAGATCTGGTGAAGTTCACAGCTCAGGAGCACAGAATCACCAAAAGACTGAGCCCTGATCATAGGACGGCAGCATGCTTCATCTCCCCCTCCCCTTCCCGATACGTCCTGAAGGCCTCCCTCCCCTTCCCCACACGTCCTGAAGGCCTCCCCTCACCTTACCAACACATTACTGAAGTTCTTTTTACCCACCAGGTCATATTCACCCTTCAACAAAAAGTTACAAGACATACTAAAAGGCAAAAAATACAACTTAAAGAAATGAAACCAACATCAGAATGAGAGTCAGATATGGCAAAAATGTTGGAATTGTCAGACCAGGGATTTTAAAATCTATGACTAGTATGCTAAAAGTTTTAATGGGAAAAGTAGACATATGCCCAGACAGAGAGATAATGTAAACAAACAGATGGAAATTCTAAGGAAAATCAGAAGGAAATGCTAGATATCCTCAAATACACTGTAAAAGAAACAAAGAATTCTTGTGATGGTGTTTCCAGTAGTCATGTATGGATGTGAGAATTGGACTATAAAGAAAGCTGAGTGCCAAAGAATTGATGCTTTTGAACTGTGGTGCTGGAGAAGACTCTTGAGAGTCCCTTGGACTGCAGGAGATCCAGCCAGTCCATCGTGAAGAAACTGTCCTGAATACTCACTGGAAGGTCTGATGCTGACGCTGAAGCTCCAGTCCTCTGGCACCTGATGGGAAGAGCTGACTCCTTGGAAAAGCCCCTGATGCTGGGAGGGATTGAAGGCGGGAGGAGAAGGGGACGACAGAGATTGAGGTGGTTGGATGGCATCAGCAACTCAATGGACGTGAGTTTGAGTAAGCTCCAGAAACTGGTGATGGACAGGGAGGCATGGCGTGCTGCCGTCCATGGGGTCGCAGAGAGTCAGACACGACTGAGCGACCGAACTGAACTGTGATGGGCTCATTCGTAGACTAGACTCAGCTGAGGAAAGAATCACCGAGCTTGAGGATGTGACAACAGAACTTCCAAAACTGACTGACAAAGAGAAAAATGACTGGAAAAAACACAGAATAGAATATCTCAGAACTGTCGGACAGCTGCAAAAGTTGTATTATATGTGTGATGAAAACACCAGAAGGAGAAGAAAGAGAAAGGATGAGAAGAAACGCTTGAGGCAATAATGACTAAGAATTCCCCACATTAATGTTAGACACCAACCCACAGATGCAGGAAGCTGACAGAACATCAAGCAAGACAAATGTCAAAAGCTACATTCAAGCATCAAAAATAAAGAAAAAACCTTGAAAGAAGTGGAAGGAAAAAACACCTTATGCACAGAGGATTAAAAATAAGAATTAATCTGATTTCTCCTCAAAGAAAGAGTGGAGTGAAATCTTTGAAGTGTTTAGAGAAAAAGCCTAGCAACGGAATAGAATTCTGTTTCCTGTGAAATAATTCTTCAAAAATGCAGTAGAAATAAAAATTTTTCAGACAAACAAAAACTGAAAAAAATTTGTTGCCAGTAACCTGTTAAAAGGTTTTTAGAGAGAAGAAAAATAAGATAGGTCAGAAACTTGAATCTACATAAAGAGCAGAAGAGCATATTGAAGAAGGAATAAGTAGAAGTAAAATAAAAGCTTCTATTTTTCTTGTTCTTAATTGATCTAACAGAAAACAGTTTGTTCCAAATGACAGCAGCAAGGTATTCTAATACATATGCTAATATACACATATATATGCATATGCATGCACCTGTTTACGAGGGTTTATGCATAAGTGAAATGAATGACAGGAGTGACACAAAGGACAAGATGGAGGAGCTAGGAAAGTTTGGCTATTATAAGGGACTCACACTACCTGTGAAATGGTATTTTACAGTGGACTTGAATTAGTTACAAAGGCATATTGCAAACTCTAGGGCAACCACTCACAAAGAAAAAGAGTAGTTGATATACTAAAGGCAAGAAAGATGGAATTGTATAACATGTTCAATTAAAGCCATAAAAGGCAGAAAAATTATGGTAGACAAAAATAGGAGTGAAGAACAAGAGCAATAAATAGAACACAGTAAGAAATATGGTAAATATTAATCCAACCATTAATTACTTTAAATATCAATGGTCTAAACATGTCACGTAAAAGACAGAGATTGCCAGAATGCATCAAAAACTAAGACACAACTATATGCTTTCACAAACACACCCAGTTTAAATACATATACACATACAGATTAAAGCAAAAGCAAGAGAGTTGCAGAAAAACATCTATTACTGCTTCATTGATTACACCAAAGCCTTTGATTGTGTGGATCACAACAAACTGTGGAAAATTCTTTAAGAAATGAGAATACCAGACCACCTGACCTGCCTCCTGAGAAATCTGTATGCAGGTAAAGAAGCAACAGTTAGAACTGGACATTTAACAACAGACGGGTTCCAAATGGGGAAAGGAGCACGTCAAGGCTGTATATTGTCACCCTGCTTATTTAACTTATATGCAGAGTACATCATGTGAAATGTTGGGCTGGATGAAGTACAAGCTGGAATCAAAATTGCAGGGAGAAATATCAATAACTTCAGATATGCACATGACACCACCTTTATGAGAGAAAGCGAAGAGGAATTAAAGAGCCTCTTAGTGAAAGTGAAAGAGGAGAGTGAAAAAGTTGTAAAACTGAGTAAAACTGAACATTTGAAAAACTAAGATCATGGCATCCAGTCCCATCACTCCATGGCAAATAGATGGGGAAACAGTGGAAACAGTGAGAGACTACTTTATTGGGCTCCAAAATCATGCGGATGGTGGCTGCAGCCAGAAATTAAAAGACAGTTATTCCTTGGAAGAAAAGCTACAACAAACTTAGACAGCATATTAAAAAGCAAAGACATTACTCTGCCGACAAAGTCTGTCTAGTCAAAGCTATGGTTTTTCCAATAGTCAGGTATGGATGTGAGAGTTGGATAAAGAAAGCTGAGCACCGAAGAACTGATGCATTTGAACTGTGGTGTTGGAGAAGACTCTTGAGAGTCCCTTGGACTGCAAGGAGATCCAACCAGTCCATCCTAAAGGAGATCAGTCCTGAATATTCATTGGAAGGACTGATGCTGAAGCTGAAACTCCAATACTTTGGCTACCTGATTGGAAGAACTGGCTCACTGGAGAAGACATTGATGCTGGGAAAGACTGAAGGCAGGAGGAGAAGTGGACAACAGAGGATGAGATGTTTGGATGACATCACGACTCAGTGTACATGAGTGTGAGTAAGCTCCAGGAGTTGATGGACAGGGAAGCCTGGCGTGCTGCAGACCACAGGTAAATAGTCGGACACGACTGAGTGACTGAACTGAATTGAACTGAAAATTAATCAAAATAGAACGGGAGTTGCAATAATAATTTCAGACCAGAAGACTTCAAAAACAGGAAATTTATTGTGAATAAAGAAGAGCAATACATAATGATAAGGGGTTAATACTGTTAGCATACAAAACAATCTTTAATAATGTGTATGTGTCTAACAATAGAGCATCAAAATGCATGAGACAAAAACTGGTAGATCTTTGAGGAGAAACAGATAAATTGCATTATTATAATTGCAACAACACCTCTCTATCAGAAATGGAAGAACCCAGCAGCCAAAAATCAGTCATGACAAGGCTGAACTCAACCACACTACGAATCATCTGGTTATACTGACATCTATAAACTACTTCATCCAACAATAGCAGGATCCACATTTTCCTCAAGATTTCCTATGAAAGACCACACTCTGGACCATAAGAACACACCTTAAAATTTAAAAGAATAGAACGCATCATACGGTGCGTACTTTCAGATCACAATGGAATTAAACAGGAAATCAGTAAAAGGGACACAACTGGAAAACCCCCAATTTAATAAATAGAGAGAGGCTGAGATTCTAAACAACATGTGGATAAAAGAAGTCTTCAGAGGAATTGCAAAATATTTTAAACTGAATGAAAATGAAAACACAACTTTATGGGATGCAGTGAAAGTAGTTCTTAAATAGAAGTTCATAGAATTGAAGGCATATATTTAGGGGGAAAAGAATAGAAATTAATAGAGACAATCAACAAAACCCAAAGTTGGTCCTTTGATAAGCCTCTGGCCAGGTTAACTTTTAAAAATGGAGAGAAAACACAAACTCCCAATATCAGAAATTAAATAGGGAACATTATATTCTATATACATTAAAAGGATAATAAAGGAATACCATTAATAATTCTATAACCACAATTTTGATAACAAACCATTTTCCTGAAAGATGAAACAAATTTCTTAAAAGATACAACTTGTCAAAACTCAAGAAGAGATAGACAACTTGAAGAAGCCTAGACCCAGAGAGATGGTATGGGGAGGGAGGTGGGAGGGGGAGTTCAGGATTGGGAACATGTGTACACCCGTGGTGGATTCATGTTGATGTATGGCGAAACCAAGACAATATTGTAAAGTAAGATAAAGTAAAAAAAAAAATAAAATAAAAGTAAAAATTAATAACCTTTCAAAACAGAAAGCACAGGCCCAGATGGTTCTACCACTCAGTTCAGTTCAGTCACACAGTCGTGTCCAACTCTTTGCAACCCCATGGACTGCAGCACACCAGCCTTCCCTGTCCTTCACCAAATCCTGGAGCTTGCTCAAATTCATGTCTATTGAGTCAGTGTTGCCATCCAACCATCTCATCCTCTGTTATCCCCTTCTCCTCCCGCCCTCAATCTTCCCAGCATCAGGGTCTTTTTCAATAAGTCAGCTGTTTGCATCATGTGGCCAAAGTACTGGAGCTTCAGCTTCAGCATCAGTCCTTCCAATGAACACTCAGGACTGATTTCCTTTAGGATGGACTGGTGGGATTTCTTTGCAGTCCAAGGGACTCTCAAGAGTCTTCTCCAACACCACAGTTCAAAGGCATCAGTTCTTCAGTGCTTAGCTTTCTTTATGGTCCAACTCTCTCATCCATACAGTACTACTGGAAAAACTTAGTCTTGACTATACAGATCTTTGTTGGTGAAGTAATGTCTCTGCTTTTTAATATGCTATCTAGGTTTATCGTAGCTTTTCTTCCAAGGAGCAGGTGTCTTTTAATTTCATGGCTGCCATCAAGTAACCTAAGGGAAAGAGAAATTAAGTCACTTGACTAGAAGTGAACTGTGGTGGTTCCTTTACAGAAGAAATTATGATAATTCTCCATAATCTCTTCCAGAAGATAGAAGAAGAGGAAATAATTTCTAACTCATTCTATACAGCCAACATTACTCTAATACCAAAACCAGAAAAAGGTATTATAAGAAAGAAAAAAACAGACATTTTGGAAGAGTTCAGTCACATAGACTAATTGTTTCTAATATTTAACTAGCTGTTCACCTCTATCAAGTGACAATTTCTCTTTCCCTTAAGTTACTCATCCATGAAACAAAACTGAAGAGTGCCTCCATCATGGGGTTATTTAAATTAAAGGGGAAATGAATATAAATTGATTAACCCAGTGCCAGGCAGAAAACTAGCTCTTGCCAAACTGCCTTATGTATGAGAAGCACCCTCTAGTACACTCTGGAAGATATAAAGATAAAGGATAATAAATACTCCCTATTAGTTCACAATCTAGGAGAAAGTATGGAAATATATTGACATTAGTTCATAATAAATTTTGTCATAGTGAGATACACAATTTAATCAGAAGTTAAAGGTCATAAAAGGGCATTTCATCATGATCTATTGTAAAAATATGTATAAATAAATCTCCAGGCACAACTATAAGTACAAAGACTGTCGTGGACATTTGGTGACCATTTAGCCTTCCGCAGAACTCAAATCCTGGTATTAGTCAGCTTTATAACATTGATGAACTTCCCAAACAGGAAGCCGCAAAATACTCCATCAGTGCTATATTTGGCACTGGTTTAGCCCTTACTTAGAGAACTCTACTCCATATTGATCCTCTTACCTCAAAAATGACATAACTACCCTTGGGGAAGTGAAAATATACAGAGCTATTCAAGCTAGGCTTAGCTCTGGGATTTATGTCTGCAAGATACAAAACGCTAAATAGGCAAGGAAGTTCAAGAACATGCTTTCATCAAAAGGCATAGAGACTTGTAATCCCTGCTGTTCAAATAATTCTCTAGCAACCATTCTGGAAATATGACCACAAAATAGAGGCAACATATTACAGTTGTTAATATAATTAAAAATATAGACATTCTTGACCCAAAGCCCATCAAAATTTCCTACAAGCTTCACTGGACACAGCAGAAATCAGTACCTAGGAGATTATTAAGGTTAATACATTCCTGTCATCTCAAACCAACTACCATAATTTCACTTTTAACAATAATGAAATCTTCTTGGTGTGATTCTAAGCATGATTCACAGTGAGGTTCTGACTTAGTTACACAGAGTAATTTTAAGCATCACATGGTAGAAACACATTAAAGATGGAATTTTACTGAATTCAGTAATGAAATCTGTTATCAAAGAGTCCCTATCAAGACTTCTAAAGGAGTACAGTTTAATGCAGTGTCTGATTAGACCTTTTGAACCCAAGCAAAAATTCAAATTTTATAAAAATTAACACAGCTTAAAACTTATTTAAATGATATTCATGACATCCTTTCTGGCATTTTATTTATGCCAAGTAATACTAAAAGCACAGTAGAGCATAATGGAATATGTATCTCCCATCATAATTCAAATAAATTTAATTTCTAGTCCAAAATTGCCTAGGAGGCCAATTTCCAATTTCTACTTTTGCAGAAAATCCATTTGTACAGAATATCGAGGGTCTCAAAAATTCTTTAAAATATTGTTTTATTGGTTTTCAACAGTAGATTCAAGGTCTGGATAAGCAGAGAAGACATATATGTGACTGCAGAAAGGAATGCAAATGTTAACCTTGACCATGTAAAAGCCAAAGAGTAGCTGATATGAGGATGAAGAAATACGAAAGGAAAAGTTAAGAAAAAGTAGGGGTCCAGCTACGTAGATCTGCTCGTTTTACAAAGCAAGGAATCAAAATATCCTCCCAGTGTTCTATGATATTATTTAAAAATTACAGAGGTTTAAAAAACTAAAAATAATATTAATATCAAATTTTAACAAAGGAGATGGGCATGGGAGAGGAATGTGAGTGAGTTATCACCTCAAATTTCTTAATAGGAAGTCTATCAGTTCAGTTCAGTGCAGTGCAGTCGCTCAGTCGTGTCCGACTCTTTGCGACCCCATGGACTGCAGCACGCCAGGCCTCCCTGTCCATCACCAACTCCAGGAGCTTGCTCAAACTCATATCCATTGAGTCAGTGATGCCATCCAACCATCTCATCCTCTGTCATCCCCTTCTCCTCCAGCCTTCAATCTTTCCCAGCATCAGAGTCTTTTCAAATGAGTCAGTTTTTTGCATCAGGTGGCCAAAGTATTGGAGTTTGAGCTTTCCCATGAACAGTATGAACAGTATGAAAGGAAGTCTATGAATGTGGTTTATTGATTTATGGAAGAGTACAGGAATAGACACCTTTTCTAACACTGTCAAGCTAGTCTTCAAGTGAAATCTAGAAATCTAAAAAGTTAAACAGCATGAGTTTGCCTTTGTGGAGAATAGTTGGAAATAGAGAATTTTGGTTGAGAAAATGTTACTTTTCATCATAAACACACCTGTATAATTTTACACATATAATGTGTTAGTTTGAAAAAACAAAATTTAAATAAAATATCACTACATATGCATATTGGCATTACTTAATAAACATTTAGAGAGAAATACTTAAATGCAATAATAGATAACTTTCAAAGAAAACAGAACATTTTCATCATAAATCACCATAAAATAACTTAAAACTTTTTTTCTGAAAAGCTTAATGTCTTCCAGCTTATTAACATTCTCCCAATGAAACAGGTCCAGGAAAAAAATCCCATTTCAATTTAAAAGCTGAGGACTCACTCAGGAGAGTGAAAGAAAGAGGAACAAAAAAAGAGACTACATTTCCAGGCACTGCCGGGGGCTATCACTGGGGCATTGAGAAAGACACTTAACCCACTGGGGCCTGAGTTTCCTTTTCCACTAAACGAGACTTGGGCAAAAGGCCTTGCAAGTTGCTTCAGACTCAGTGTTACACACTCTTCGACGAAGCAGTTCATTTCATGTAATTAGACTCAAAGATTTCAAAACTGAATCATATCTTAAGAGTCAGTTCTACTCCTTACTCTGCAAAGAGGCAGGTGAGGGCTTACGAAAGCTCCAGAGCCACAGGCACTAAGGGTCGTAGATTCAGAACCAGGAAGCAGAACCCTTGCATGCTGCCAGGTCTGTAGCGGGCAACGTGGGCAGCCGAAACAAGACACCAAGGACTAGGCGGCTCAAACAGCGGGCATTTACCTTCTCATGGCTCTGGAAGCTAGAAGTCTGAAGTGAGGGGTCAGCAGTGTCGGGTTCTGGTGCGGGTCTGTTCCCCGGCTTGTGGAGGGTGGGCTCCTAGGCAGCCTTCTCACTGTGTGCACAGGGCCATCCTCAGGCATACGCACAGAGAGCATCTTTTTCTTTTCCTCCTCTTCTAAAGCCACCAATTTTAGCATATTAGGACTGCCCCCCTCACCCCGTGATGTCATTTAGCCTTAATCACCTCCTAAAAGCCCTTTCTCTGGAGTCAGTCACACGGCGGGGGGGGGACGGGTGTTAGGGCTTCAACATATGAATCTGGGGAAGCACAGTTTGGTCCATAGGAAGGTCTTTCAAAAATGGATGGCACAACTTTTCCACATCCCTCCTCCCTGCCAACAAAACACAACCCTTGTTTCTATATTTCAGCATTTCCATATGAGGGAAATAATATCGGGATATAAAAAGGAAAATACACTACAGCTTACATTATTTCCCATTTGTCAATGATCGCTTGTTTTAAGACCCACTGCATAAAGATTTGCATGTGACACATTTCTCACTTTTCCCACATCAAAGAGAAAATCCATCAACACAAGGATAATGATGCTAAGCTATCCTGTGATAATTTTCACAAAACAATAGCCCACACCTTCCTTTTAAGATGAAAAAATAAAAAAATACATTCAGTGTCTGGGCGAGGTAAGGCTGATACTTTCAGCTTGGTGTTTAGGAAAAGAGCTTGTTTGCTAAAGGCAAAAAAAAAAAAAAAAAGTGCAGTCAGTGAAATTCAGAAATAAGGAGCTGAGAATAAGAAACTCAGTTTTAGAGGAAGCTGGTACTTAAATTACAGTATGTCTAGAAATGGGAAGAGACACATGAAACCCACGAAGGTGCAGATAGTGCAGCTTATTTAGCTAAAAGGAAACATTAAAACATATGTAAGAGACAAGAGCACACACTGTAAACCAAGTAGAAAATCCTTTAGTGGAAGTTTTAGAGATAAAGGACCAAGGACAAGGAGATTGATTTCATCCACAGATCTCATATTTCTTCTGAGAAGAGAGAGTGTAGTGACCCAATAGCACCTCCCTTCCTCCAGTCTCTCTATCCTCAACTTCCCTCGGCAGAGTCAATGAGCTCCTCCTTGGCTGCCACAGTAACCAGAACAAACACCTTTATTTAATCCTTGTACTGTCGTCGTGCAGCATTTTTTTCCAAATGTAATTCTCACACTCACTGCATCAGACTCACTTCCATCATTCCCCAGACCTCTCACACTAACACGCTTATTAAAAATGTAGATTCTTTGGCACTTCTATCAAGGATGGGCTCAGGAATGTGCATTTTTTCTAGGCTTTCAACTGACTATTCTGTATACGACATTCAGAGAATTTCTACTATATATTAACTATTGGCCTCTCTCTTACTAAACTTTGGGTTCCTCTGATGACAGGCACTATGATTTATCCACCTCTTTATCACCAATGATAAGCTCAAGTATGTTCTCAATAAATACGTGTTGATTAGGACCCTGGGGAGCACCTCTGAGTAAAAGAAGGCAGGGAACTTGAACTCATCAAATGACTGACCATAACAGAGGATCTAAATGGCATTAAATCTTCAAGGTGAAATGAGTACAAAATTATTTTGAGTTCTGATACAGAATTGATTCAATATTTCACAAACCATTTCTGAAACAGAAATGGGAAAACCAGACTTAATGGAGGCTCCAAAGAGCTTGGTCTCTGGAGAGCAATGACTCAGGAGAGACACAGCAGTGATACTTAAGAATGCCACCAGAAGCAGTCAGGGAGATGGCCACGAAATAAGCTTAGAAAGTTCCTCACTTCCTGGGAAGGATTTGCCGCTGGAACTGAGGTTGAGATGAAAGCTGCATGAGAAGCAAGGGGTCCAGGACTCACACAGAAAGCCACCCACCAGAGGCCGACCCCACCACTGAGCTGATTCCCACCCTGCAATCATGTTTGAGAAAGCAGAGACTAGGACTGGAGGTAGTTTTTCCAGAAAGAAGAACACTAGGATGCTGATTGGTCCATGGAAAATGAAAATGTGAATAGTGAGACCTTGATTTAAAGCTATGAAAACTTGCCTACCACCTGAAAAGGTAGGATCTAGGGAATAGTGACAAGACTTGGCACCTTCTGCCATACAAAAACACTCAGACTCACAGAAGCAGAATACACTGCCTTCCCCAGGAGGCAAGCTATACAGTCTAATACTAGGCCGTCTCCAGGTGTCATGGTCAGGTTGGTCTGTAGGTCAATATCATTATGATACCAACTTTATTCAGTTCAGTTGCTCAGTCATGTCCAACTCTTTGTGACCCCATGAACCGCAGCACGCCAGGCCTTCCTGTCCATCACCAACTCCTGGAGTTCAGTCAAACCTGTGTCCATTGAGTTGGTGATGCCATCCAGCCATCTCATTCTCTGTCGTCCCCTTCTCCTCCTGCCCTCAATCTTTCCCAGCATCAGGGTCTTTTCCAAGGAGTCAGTTCTTTGCATCAGGTGGCCAAAGTAATGGAGTTTCAGCTTCAACATCAGTCCTTCCAATGAACACCCAGGACTGGTCTCCTTTAGGATGGACGGTAGGATCTCCTTGCAGTCCAAGGGACTCTCAAGAGTCTTCTCCAACACCACAGTTCAAAAGCATCAATTCTTCGGCACTCAGCCTTCTTCACAGTCCAACTCTCACATCCATACATGACCACTGGAAAAACCATAGCCTTGACTAGACAGATCTTTGTGGACAAAGTAATAATATCTCTGCTTTTAAATATGCTTTCTAGGTTGGTCATAACTTTCCTTCCAAGGAGTAAGCATCTTTTAATTTCATGGCTGCAGTCACCATCTACAGTGATTTTGGAGCCCAAGAAAATAAAGTCAGCCACTGTTTCTACTGTTTCCCCATCTATTTACCAACTTTATTAAAAAGAACTATATTTTACATTAGACTTGGGGAGAAAACACACTTAATCTCACTTTATGTTATTTGTTGTAAGTTGTACTGATAGAAGTTGTTTAGCCCTTTAGAAAGAAACAGCAATATCTTCAGATACAGTCTGTGATGAGGCTTAAATCAAAAGCAGAACACAGCTGGGGGCTGATGAATAGTTCAGAAAATAGAAATAGCTAGAGATATGTCCTTTACATCTAAGGAGCTAACAGCCTTTGGAAAAGTTCCCACTCTTCCCTTCTGGTGGCCTGACATTCCTTTCCCTGTCTCCATTCTGATCCTGCTCACAATTCCATAATAGTTACTCCAAACCATCTTCATAGACACGGACCCACCTCTCTCCCTATCACTTTCACCTAGTGACCTCATATACTTCACAGAGAAAATAAGATACCAGTAACGAGAGTTTCTTCACTTTCCTGCTTGCCTTCACCCCCCACCCAGAAAAGGAACTTATCCACACTCACCATCACTTCTTTCCCTCATCTCAGTGGAAGGACAAGGAGGGACCCCTACCCATATCCCAGTCTAGACTTTCCATCTGACCTCAGGGTTCCTTCCCCTCCCAGCCATTCAAGCAACTGGCCTCAATTATTACCAGTTCCTCTTCTGTGTGTTTAACCAATTTCCAAGGATCCCTCCCCACCCCCTTAAGTATAATGAGCTTTGGTGTTATCTTTTTGTAAATTACCTCTGTGTTTCCTAGTCAGGTTTATTTAAAGAACAGTCTTCACTGGCTGTGTCCAAATGCTAGCCTCCTATCTGCTCCTCCACTCCTTCTTGTATTATAATCCAGCCTCTGAATCTACTTCTTCATTGGAACTGCTCTCACCATGGCTCCTAATCACTTAGAATCACCAGGCGTGCATGCACGCTAAGTCACTTCAGTCATGTCCAACTCTGTGCGACTGTGTGGACTGTAGCCCAACAGGCTCTTCTGTCCATGGGATTCTCCAGGCAAGAATACTGCAGTGGGTTGCCGTGTTCTCCTCCAGGGGAATCTTCCCAACCCAGGGATCGAATCCACGTCTCTTGCATCTCCTGCATTGCGAGGCCGGTTCTTCACCGCTGAGCCATCTAGGAAGCCCTCAGAATCACCATACCTAGTATTAGTCATTTCCTCCTTAGCCTTGACCTCGGGGAAACACTTGACATGGTGTTTTCCTCCCTTCTGATCCACTCTTTCCTCTAAGACTTCTGCATTAGCGCACGCATTCTCCTTCTCTCTCCCCCATCCGATCCCTTCTTCCCTCTTCCCTTCTTCTCCCTCCTCCCTTCCCACGAGTTCTTTTTCTCCTGCATTTTTCTCCTTATCTGCATAAGCCTTCCAAGTCTCCTAGGAACATTCAGGAACATTCTCTGTCCCTTCAAATGTTCCTCAGAATTCTAGTCTCGGTCATCTTTTCTTACACTCTACCCAGAACCTCATCTATATGGCTTCTGGCCCTACTCCAGAAACTCTGCCCTTCCAGCATAGAACCTTCTTCTGAGTTCCAAAACCATTACTTCCTGCTATCGGTGACACCTCAGACTCAGTATTGCCAAACCTAAAATAATCCTCTCTGCCCATGTCCCCTTACTCAAAATCTACTCTTTTCCCCAAAGTTTCAACCTTGCTTCTGGGAGCAATCATTGCCCTTGCCACACAATGAACCAGAAGTTCTTTGTGTGCGTGGTTTGTTTTTCAAAAATACTTTATTCTCATTTAACACACAGTACCCAAAGTCAATTACACTGGTTTCTAAGAGGAATAACATGTCCTGGGGTAAGCAATATTTTACAATGTTATTTCTTGCTGTCTAAAGCAATGCATTATTTTTCTGGTTATTTGCCTGTCACTGTACTAGCTATTGGCGTGGGGTGGGGATATATATGGCTCACACACACACCAAAGAAACAGACTGAAGGAAAATATCCATTAACTTATTAATATGCTCACAGTGTAGAAATGCTGCATATTTATATTATAGAAGTGTTGTAGGAAGGGGACCCCTTCCAGGGCCTGAAACTGGGCTCTTGTCTAACACTTGGAAATGAATTGTCTGAGGAGACACATGTGCTGACAAAGCAAGAGATTTTATTGGGAAAGGGCATCCGGCTGGAGAGCAGCAGGGTAAGGGAACCCAGGAGAACAGCCCTGTCACATGGCTTGCAGTCTCGGGTTTTATGGTGATGGGATTCATTTCCGGGTTGTCCTTAGCCAATCATTCTGACTCAGAGTCCTTCCTGGTGGTGCACGCCTTGTTCAGCCAAGATGGACTCCAGAGAGAAGGATTCTGGGAGGCGGTTGGACACGTGGTGTCTCCTTTTGACCTTTCCTGAACTCTTCTGGTTGGTGGAGGCTTATTGGTTCCCTGTTCCTTACCAGGACCTCCTGTGGTAAAACAGCTCATGCAAATGGTTACTATAGTGCCTGGCCAGGGTGGGCGGTTTCAGTCAGTGTGCTTCCCTAACAGAAGTAGTGTATGTGATGGGACTTTGGGTTATTGGGTGTGGTCTTGGTAACTTGAATTATACTGCTTTTTTACCTAGTGAAGTATATTATCACTTCTCTACACTGCATGAAGTAACTTAGGAGTGACATCTTCCCCCTACATTTTATTCTGAAAATTGTGTCTTCTTTAAAAAGTATATATTTATAAAACCAGATCCTACTCTATCTGGGCTACATTTGCTTTATTGCACATTAAACCATCTAGACTTCCATCAATCCATCATATTTCACAGTAGCTTTGTAGACATCAGATACTTCACCTCTAAACACTTGACCATGCCTATTATTAAGAGGAATTTCATCTGTTGAAAGGTACAGATCTTCAGTCTATCATTCAAAGAGCACCTCATTCTTGGCTTCTTCTTCCTCCCACTCGTCTCATGTTCATTCAATCACTTTATTACTTAACTCCCTTCCCTCTCTTCCAGCCCCACAGCTTTGGTTCACACTCCTGTTATTTCTCATCTAAATTACTGGAAAAAGCATCCAGTTTCTTCCATTCTAATCTTCCCACAACTCTGTTAAAGTGATTTTTTAAAACCACAAATCTGATGTCATTTCCTGTCTAAATTTCTTCTCTAGTTCTACCCCAAACATTTAAGGAAAGCGTAACTTCTTGGGCATCTCTCAAGGGTCTGATCCTATTTCTCCAGCCTCGTTTCTTCCACTGCCCCGCTTCTCTGGTTGCTTCTCAGCCCCGTCTCGCACGAGCGCCAGCCAGCACAGTGTGAAGCTCTTTGCAGCACTCTGTGTGCCCGCGTGCTCCCCCTTCTCAGGTGCTGCTCCTCTGCCTGCAGTGCCCTGCTCCCCATTTCGTTTCCTCTAGCCACTCTACCCGCTCTTCCTCATGCGGCTCAGGCACTGCCTCCTCTGCAGGCTCTTGCACGTGCACCCTCCACCGCACTGTAGATATAGGTGGATTCCTCTCCTACGATTCCTAAACACCACATACACCTATTTGTCTTGGAATTTTTGTCTTTGTTTGTCAGTCATCCCAACCAGTCTGCAGCTTCTTGAGGGCAGAGAACAAACCCTGCGTCTCAGCCCTTTGATACCAGATACATAAATGTTCAGTAGATGTTTCTGGAAGGAAAGCCAACAGGAGGAAGGCAGGGGTATTAAGAGATGCCTGAGAATGTGTAACATTCAGGGTAAATGACTGGATAGCATTAATTCAAGAAAACACTTACTATAAATTTAAAACCAAAGGGGCTATTTTAGTCTAAACGGGCACTTGCCTGTGGTCTCAAGAAAACCATAAATAAGATCACACACCACGTTTTCATTTTTTTACCTTTAATTGTGGTAATTGTAGCATAAAACTTACCATCTTAGTCATTTTCAGTGTACAGTCTGGTAGTGTTAAGGGCTTCCCTGGTGGCTCAGATGGTGCAGGAAATGCGGGTTCAACCCTGTGTTGGGAAGATCCCCTGGAGAAGGGAACGGCAACCCACTCCAGTATTCTTGCCTGGAGATGTCCATGGACAGAGGAGCCTGGTGGGCACCAGTCCATAGGGTCACAAAGAATTAGAGTGGCTAACACTTTCACTTTCATGCTTTGGCAGTATGAAAGTAATTATACTCACATTAGTGTATGCACACTTTTAATTATATAAACAACAAGGTTATATTTCCTTTCGTAAAAGGAAAAACAAAGGCATCAAGAAAGCTATGAATGAAGGAGGCTAGATTCTTGACTAAAGTGTAAGGAGGAGCTACGCAGGGACTTAGCTCTTAGGGCTTCCCAGGAGGCACTAGTGGTGAAGAACTCGCCTGCCAAGGCAGGAGGACTAAGAGACACCCGGTTCGATCCCTGTGTCGGGAAGATCTCCTAGAGGAGGAAATGGCAACCCACTCCAGTATTCCTGCCTGGAGAACCCCATGGACAGAGGAGCCTGGCAGGCTATAGCCCATGGAGTCACAAAGAGTCGGACACGACTGAAGTGACTTAGCGCGTGCAGGGACTGCTTGAAGGATGCACCACTAATTATCAACAGCAGCTTTTGTGGCTGAGAGTGAAAGTGTTAGTCACTCAGCCATGTCCAGCTCTGTGCATGTGAGCCCATGGACGAGAGCCCACCAATGGGCAGGCTCCTCTGCCCATTGAATTCTCCAGGCAAGGGTACTGGAGAGGCTTGCCATTCTCTTCTCCAGGGGATCTTCCCAATCCAGGGAGCAAACCTGGATCTCCTGCACTACAGGCAGACTCTTTACCATCTGAACTACCAGGAAAGCCCTCTAGAGCTGAAGGCAAAACTACCAAATCACAGTAATCAGATGATGCTTTCTTCCAAAGAACAAGTGCATCAGAATTCCTTTCTGGTGTTAAAAATCCCATGGGTTTTACACTTGATGGCAATACCCAGTATATTTTAGGCCTGGTCCTGATTATCCAACTTATTATATATCTGGTAATTTTAGAGAAACACAAAAGTTCCAAACCATACCATTAATTAAACAGCACATCACTTCACATCTTATCCAAGAAAATTAATCTTCATCTAGTTATAAATTTCTCTGGACTGGATTACTTGGCTGTCCTCCACAGCAAGTAAGAAAGAAGATAAGAAGCTTTAAATATTTATATATTGACAGTATCTGCATCCAGGCAGTTGATAGATTTGCTACACCGATTCTAACATAGTTATATTATAGCACAGAGCAGGTCAGTACCCACCGAGAAGCTTTGCACCATGTGAAGGACTTAGGAAAGAAGTCAAAATGAACCAGCCCACAGCTACTTATTCAGACTCTCATATGGACCATCAGTGTGTTAAATATTAATGAAAAGAAACTGAAAGTCATTCAGTCGTGTCTGATTCTTTGCGATCCCACGGACTGTCCATGAATTCTCCGGGCCAGAATACTGGCGTGGGTAGCCTATCCCTTCTCCAGTGAATCTTCCCAACTCAGGAATCAAACTGGGGTCTCCTGCATTGCAGGCAGATTCTTTACCAACTGAGTTATCAGGGAAGCCCAAATATTAATAATATAGCATTAAAATTAGCATACTGACTCACATATTTCAGAAATAAAACTTTTAAACTATAAAAAAAGAAATCTGACTATAAATAATGGAGACTGGGAGGGAAAATGATCTTCAAAACTTGGAGAGAGTATGAAGTGACAGGAAAAAATACAATTGACTACACAGGCAAAGCCATAGAAGGGAACTGAAAGATTAGGGATGGTTATTCAGAACTAGATGCTGATTTTCACAATTAATTACTATTTTTCTTTAGCTGGGACTCCAGAAAATACTAGCTGATCGGGCAGAAAATACTACCTGATCCACACTGGGGAAGGAAATGAAGATTCAGGAGTTAGGAGCAGGCAGGCTTTCTCTGCCTTGGGATGCACATGACCCAAATATGTCACCCCTGAAAACCCGGTTTTTCTATCCCCTCACATCCAATAAGGAAGAACTAAAGCCTCTGAGACCCAATTTTAAATTTTTAAGTAAAAAAAAACGAATGACGGCTTAGGTCAAGTGTGCCAGACGTCTGTTACCTTTGACTTTTCCGAAAGACTAATTTCTAGGACTCCAGATATGATACTGTATTTTGATGTTCTACCCAGGTCACACAATGGTAAAGAATCCACCTGCCAGTGAAGGAGGTACAAGAGATGTGAGTACGATCCTTGGGTCAGGAAGATCCCCTGGAGAGGGAAATGGCAACCTGCTCCCGTATTGTTGCCTGGACAGTTAAGGGGGGCAGGGGTCACAAAGAGCCAGACATGACTGATCGTGCACACAACACAAATGCATACGACTGCACAAACGCTTCCAGTACCTACAGAGCATTTTGATTCATCCAGTAGCCAAGTGAACTTATAGAAATACGATGTGAGAATATTCAGTTCCAAATTCTTAAATTACCAAATCAATATTGTTGCTTTTCATCCCATTCAACAAGAAGCACACGCACTTCTTTTTTAAGTGAAGAGTTTCAAGCACATTTTTAGGATATTCGGTTTATACTCTCCCCCACACCCCCAAGAGGTAAACTCACCTTTACTTACTGGAAAAATCGGTCTGTGCAACTGTTCTCACCATCAATGTGGGATGGGAGTCTTTATCTGGAAGGCTGAGCGTTTATTGACTGCTAAGACTGTGGCAACACGCAGACGGCATAAACCACCACATCTTACCCCAGATGCTTTGTTTCAGAGAATCGGAGCTGCTCTTGGTGACAACGCCAGAAGGCCCTGAAGGACCAATTACTCACTGTTTAAGACAATGCCCTCTCCAAAATGGACTAAAGCTCACAGTCACAAAAACGTTGATTCTGCTGAGGGGAGCCAAGTAGATCCACGCTCTCTCTAGCAAGCCTTTATAATCTGTACTAATCACAAGTTTCTTTGGGAATTCTTATCTAGGGATAAGCTTAAACCATTAATAAGTCACTGCATATGATGCTGTTGTCGTTGGCTCTTTGTTTATAATACGCACTTGTCTGCTGGTCTGAATGTGGAAAATGGGATGCAGATGCCCAAGCTGCCTGCCTCTGCAAAACCCAGACTGCTGGGCGCTGCTTTGCTGTGGGCAAACTGCGTCCCCTCATTTCTATACTGGAGTCCTAACCCCCAGCACCATTGAGGCTTATGGTGTTTGAAGATGGTACCTTTAAAGAGTTAATCAAGTTAAAAGACGATCACTAGAATGAACGTGTCCTAATCCAACCTGACTGGTGTCCTTACAAGAAGAGGAAATCTGGGGACACGCAGACAGAAGTTTGAGCTCCAGGAATGCTTGAGCACAGAGAAAAGATAATGTCAGGACACAGTGAGACAAGGTGGCCATGTGCAAGTTAAGGAAAGAGGCCTCAAAAGGAACCAAATTGCAGACCCCTTGATCTTGAACTTCCAGTCCTCGGGACTGCAAAAAAAGAAAAAAAATTTAACCTTCTGCTGGTTAAGCCATCCAATTTATGGCGTTTTGTTATGGTAGCTTAGGAAACTAATTTGGTCCTCCATGAGAGGTTTTAATATCAGAGGATTCTCTAATCCTTTTCCTCAGGGTGACCCGTTCACAGGTCTAACTGTGTGTGACCCCAATTTAGTCTCTTTCAGATATAGAGAGAAACTGCAAGAGCTGTTCCCATGACATAGGGGGTCCCGTATCCCTTAGGGTGACAACTGAATGGAACAGGTAGCGACTGTCTGCCTTCTGTGAGATATACTCCCCAGTTTCACACAGTCCCTAATACTCCCTGGCACTGTAGACCTGATTGCTCCACCGGTTTATAATACCTGTCTGACCTCTGTAAGCATTTGAGCCCCCGAGATGGTCTGCTCAGAACCAGGCTCCTGGAGTCACGGTGCTTCTATCCCTGGAGCGGAGACAGTGATTAAGCATTCCAGGGAGACTTGGCAGCGGCAGGTCCATTAAAAACATTTCCTCTAAAGCCAGTTGACATTGATTTTTTTGGGATACACCTCCAGAGGACAAAATGCAACTACAAAATCAAAGAAGCAATAATTCCTCTCTGGCTATTGCAATTACTGAAGCAGAGTCACCTTGCATACCTACCAGATAACAAAAAACGGTGCTGTCTCCCCCTTTGCACTTACCTGTAGAAAAATACAATCTAAGGAAGGAATATTTTTATGTGTCCAAAGGGGGATGTTGTGCTTTAGTATGAATTAGTGGTTTGAGTTGTTGCAGAGCTTTTTAGTAGATGGTTAAAAAGATTAATTTTGTCACAAATAAGGTTGTTCTTTGCAAGTTTTTGATGCCACCCAGCACCGCGTCAGTCAGTCTGAGGCAAATTTGTGGAAGTTGCAAATAATACAAGGGGTGTCTCTAGAGATATTCTGTTATTCCTGGAACCCAGACTACTCCTATGGTCAAGGAGAATCCCCGCAGGGAAAAAGCCAAGATTGTTCTAGGGATGTTGGAGCCACATGGAGGTCTACAGTAGAGGAGCTATCTCTCTTGTTCTCTGTCTCTCCCTAACCCCCTCTCCCTCTCCCTCTCATTCCATTCTCGTTCATTCACTGTCTCCTCCTAAAGCAGACAGAAAAGATTTTCAGTTGGTGGAAAGGTGGAAGGCTCTGCAAGAGTTCAAGGGCAGCTTTTGAAGGAGGCTGAGGACTTCTCAAGACTTGTTGTCGAATCTCACTGGCACAGGCACCGGTGAGCAATAAAGCAAAGAGCCAGCATCTCAGCACTGATTTCCCCATAAACTAAGGACGCAAAGTTTCACTTGTGCAAATGGCCGGATATTAATTCAGTGGCTGCCTGGACGAAGGCTAAACCCGTACTTCCCATCAAACATGCACCAACAACCTTTCCTCCCACATAAACACACTAACCACCGTTCTCACACACAACAACAAGCATACACACTGTCAAGTACCACACATGCACAGATCATCAGTCAAAGCCCCCACACACACACACATGCGTCACAACAGCCATATTACAAAAACCCATTACAAAAATTCAGCCCTTACAAACAAGCTGAAAGAAATGTGAAGAGCAACCACAACAACAAATCAACAAAATCACCTCTATTCTCTATTATTCCCTTTGTTCTCTTAGATTCCTCACCTCTGATTTTCACTAACCCAGATGTTGACAGATTTTTGTGCAGAAATGGTTAGTACATTTGCTAGCAACCATTTCTTCTACCTTTTCTGTTTGTTTGGCCTGGAATCTTCCTAAGTAGAAGTCAGTGTAGAGGAGACGGCCTGTTGCAACCTTCTTTGCTCAGGGTGTAACTCAAGGCCCAGCTGCCCTTGATAACTAAGCACCAGCCCACATGCTCTCATCTGCCTTCATGCCCATGCCATGAAAGCCTCTGTACTAATGGAACAATTCAGCATTAAGTAATCAAGCTGTTTTGGAAGAGCAAGTATTATGCGCATTATGGGGAGTGAGAGGGGTGTTCAGCTTTTTCAGAAATAAAAATTGGACCCATTGCCTTCATCTAATTTGGAAAGGGATTATCCAAAAGCAGTCAACGCATGATTATACTAAATCTAGTGCTCAAGCTGATGACCCTGAGCCTTTTTTTCCCCTTCTGCTGACTTCCCTTTCTGTTGTGTTCACTGCTCACTCTCTTCCTTATCAACGTGTAGAGAGAAAGGTCATAGTGATATTCATTCAACCCTTTTGTTTTACCTTTGTAACTTGGCAAAAATTTGGAAAAGAAATAAGCCAAAATATATATGAGACCTAAGGATCACCTGAGAATTTTAATTACCTCTGTGCTCTTTGCCATCCCCCCCCACTAATTTGTAATTATTAGAGTTGGTTATGTAAACCTTTCAGTGAGATAAATATGTGTTTACTTCTCCATTTTGGGGTTGGTGCCAGAAATGCTCCAACAGGTAACTTGGCAAATAAAATGATCAACAAGAGCTACTACAAAGGCTTGCTAACCCAAACATGATCTGTATACATGATGTGTATATTCTTCTGCCAAGCTGTAGGTCATCCACACCAAAGTTCTCAAAATTCAGTATCTCTGATAAGATTTAACTTAACAGAGAACTGAATTTGAATTGGATGTATGATTCTGTGATGCCATAATTGCACAGAAATTGTCATCTCTGGCTACTGATAAACTCTATTTGACTTTAAAGAAAGTCACCTAAATTTTATGAACTTTAGTAGAAGCATCTGCAATAGATTCACTGCTCAACTTCATAGAGATGTGACTGTGAGCCGAACATATGGGTTTCTCAAATAGTTCAAGAAGAATTTAAAAATTCTGATTTTTGAGAGTGATTAATGGAATCGAGGTTGGTGGGAGAAACATCAGCAACTTCAGATATGCAGATGATACCACTCTTATGGCAGAAAGCAAAGAGGAACTAAAGAGCCTCTTGATGAGGCTGAAGAAGCAAAGTAAAAAAGCCAGCTTAAAACTAAATATTAAAAAACTAAGATCATGGCATCCGGCCCCACTACTTCATGGCAAAGAGAAGGATAAAGGTAGAAGCAGTGATAGACTTCCTTTCTTGGGCTCTAAAATCACTGCAGTCGGCGACTTCTTGGCAGGAAAGCTATGACAAACCTAGACAGTGTGTTGAAAAGCAAAAGCATCACTTTTCCAACAAGAGTCTGTCTAGTCAAAGCTATGGTTTTTCCAGTAGTCATGTGCCATTGTGAGAGAGTTTTTATCATTTTAAAGAAGGCAGAGCACCAAAGAATCGATGCTTTCAAACTGTGGTGTTGGAGAAGACTCTCGAGAGTCCCTTGGACAGCAAGGAGATCAAACCAGTCAATCTTAAAGAAAATCCACCCTGAATACTCATTGGAAGGACTGAAGTTCCAATCTTTTGGCCACCTGAGGCAAAGAGCCAACTTGTTGGAAAAGATCCTGATGGTTAGAAAGACTGAAGGCAGGAGGAGAAGAGAGTGACTGAGGATTTGGCAGTTGGATGGCATCACTGATGCAATGGACGTGAACTTGGGCAAATTCCTGGAGGTGGTGAGGGATGGGGGCCTGGCGTGCTGCAGTGCATGGGGTTGTGAAGAGTCAGACAGGGCTGACTCTTTAGTATATACAATATTAATACATTGATTAATACAGTGTTATACATTGCATATAGTACAAATAGATAGGTTGAAAGGGTGTTAATGTTAATCAAGGATACTGTGCATTTATGCAATTAGACATTTCATTGTTAGGTGAATAATCAATTGTGCTATACTTCATAGAATGTATTGACTGCCAATTAACTTCAATGATACTTATTCCACTGTTCAAATATAAAGCTTTTAGATTAATCACAGAAGAATTTTCTGAGGCTATGTTTCCTGTTTCTGTCAATATTTGCCTTCCCTGGTGGCTCAGAGGTTAAAGCATCTGCCTCTAATGCGGGAGACCCGGGTTCGATCCCTGGGTTGGGAAAATCCCTTGGAGAAGGAAATGGCAATCCACTCCAATGTTCTTGCCTGGAGAATCCCATGGACAGAAAAGCTTAGTAGGTTACAGTCCACAGGGTCGCAAAGAGTCGGACACGACTGAGTGACCTCACCTCACCTCATATTGTAACACTTTGGAAATTATCTTAAGCTTGACCAAGATTATTGGTCCTATTTCATCCACAGTTTAAAAAAACAACTTATCATTTCCTTAATTTTGTAAGTCCACTACACTGCCACTCATTTGTGAGTAGTAGTTATTGCTTGTGGTATAATGACTTCATTCAAAACAGCATGGAAAAAACAGCTAAATTTTTTCTCTGTCATCAGAGATCTCAGAGTCAAAATGCGTAATGGCTGGGAATTCAGGATTTAGAGGTATGTGGAAAGAGATATGTGGAAGGCAGCTTGCTGTTCTGTGCTTTTCTAAGAATATGTTCCAATTCTGATGATTCTAGCTAAAAATTGGGTCAGGAAAGTTTGACGGCTCTAAACGAAGAGATTTATTTCATGCACTAGGTCAATATCTGAGTCAGATCTTTATCTGCTCACAGTGATTTAATATGTATTAACAGCCAATGGTTAGATTTATTGAGAATTAATGCTAATGAACTAGTGAACAGTTCCGTTCAGTTCAGTCCTCAGTCGTGTCCGACTCCTTGCAACCCCATGAACCATAGCACGCCAGGCCTCCCTGTCCATCACCAACTCCCGGACAGTTTTATGCAAATAAAAAAGCTGACATTTATATTTTGCCATGTAGAATAACACTGGTAATATCTCATTTATGAGAAAGATTTTTAAAAAACAACCATTAGTTAAAACTTTTGAAGTCCCAGATATTATTCCAAGTGCTTTATATGAATTATCTCATTGAATCCTCAAAAGCTCCATGTTGCAAGATTGAGACATAAAAAGGTTGAGTAGCAAGTTCAAGGTCATACAGTTTTTAAGGGGCAGAGACTGGCTCTAAACTGAAACGTACTTAGTTCAGATAGCCTATGTTAAACTAGTAGGTTTTATAGCCTCTAAACTGAATTGTAAATCACACTGCTACTGAAACTGTTTTGGACTGGCTCTGAAAGAACAAATTTTTATGCAGTTCGGAAATTAAACAGTTGTATTTTCCTCCTACCCTTCAACATTCAAAAGCACAGGTGATATGCAGTCACCTTCTGAACTTCTTAAGTCTTCCCACAGTTAGAGATTTTTTTTTTAAATTAACCAACATTAATTGGAAAACAATAGCATATATGAGAGTACATAGAATCATGGTACAAAAGAATCACCTCATAGAAGCCAAATTAACTTGAAAATTAGCGTTAAGAAATTCTGCCTTGGCCAAGGAAATGAAAAGGAAAATGGAGTCAAGGAGTTTATAGTCTTCTGTTTTTTCCCCTCTGATGACTCATGTCACCTCAATCTTAGACATATATGTACACATCCCAATCCATTCATCATTCAACAGCACCACTAAATCTTTCTTCAGTGAAATATCAAGGACCTATAACAAACTTCTCCCTCAAAAATACCAAGCCACTCTTTGCCGTTAATTTAAAATCTTTTAAAGTGTCATTTCTCCCATAAATCCATTTAAAATTGATCACTGAAAAGCTACGGCTCAGCTATTCTTCACCCTGGACGTTGGAGTTCAACAGCTACTTTTCCTAAATTCTAACCAACTTGTATCCAACTACAGATGACACTCTTTAAACGTCATATATCTTCAAAATTATGGTTGTGATAAATTATCTAACTTTCCTATTGATTTATATATAGTCCAATATCATTCAAAATTACCTTCTTGAATAATAGCTACAAAACCATATTATTATTATTGGGGGGGCTTCAAATTTCTGTCAATATAAAGAGTTGTTCATAAAAAAATATTTAACACCTTCAAGAGGCATGCCAAATGATGAGTTAAATTTGTTGAATATTTCAAATTACACTTCTTTATTTGTTGGAAACTGGTTAACTGTATCATAGCAAAGATTCTGTTTGTGAATGTGAAGCAGCAACACCCATTCACATGCACCTTTCCTTCACACTAGGCAGCTCTTTTCTCAGAGATCTGCTTTGCAGAGTACCTAATTGAATGGTAATACGACAGTTTTAATAATACCATCTACAGGCATTGAATTTCTTTTCTATTTAGATAGTTCATTGCATTTAATAAGAAAAAGTGTGTAGACATCAAGCACCTCTGGCACTAAAATTGATTTTATTTGTCCCACCCTTTAGAAGTCTTAAATAGGCAGCATGTATCTTTTGTATGAAATATAATTTGGAAAGTGGCATGTTTCCTTTTAATGCAACAAATATTCTTTGAGTGTTTGGCCAGGCAATAAGAAGCTTATAGTTTTATAGGTTAAAAAAAAAACCTGACGATACATGATATACTGATAAGATAAGATGCCATATGAACAAAGGACAATGTGAGTCCTGGAGCCAGCAAGTGGGATCAGAAGATGGCATCAATACAAACAGGGTGTATTAGGAAATCATCTCAAAATGGAGGAAGAAATAAAGGGAACTTATTAATTCACAGGCCTCAGAGGCCCAGACCCTGGCCAGCGTTCAAGTGTGATGGTGGGTGATGGTACTGGGACTCGCTGCAGTTCTCAATAATGCTCCCAGCTCCGCAGTTCTACCTACCAGTCCTCTGGATGACTTCCTTGTGTGAACAAAAATGGTGTGGTCGTTTGAGGCTATTCCCACGCACACCAGACAGGAGCATCTTTTCCCAGCATTCCCAGGGAAAGTTCTAAATTCATTCTGATTGGACAGGGTCACGGCACCTGTGAATCAGTTACTGAATCTGGGAAAACAGCTTCCTAATTGGATTAAATCAAACATGGTTTATACCCCTAGCTCAGTATCACCTCCCTACACCCACATTGCTCCCTTATGGCAGTCAGGGTTATTAGTTGGTGCAAAGGGAAGAAACTCAGGCAACCAATGGCTTACTTTGACTGTAAAATTAATTATATTCAGCTAAGTTTATATTGTCATTGCTATGTTTGCATATACAATGTAAATCCAGCATAATGCCCATCTAAAGAAGCTGCTGATGACTGAGAGTTGGTGGCAAATTCTTCACATAAAGTCCCTAGTCTTAATGGAATGACAGCCAGTATTTCAAAGTCAAATAAAACCAGTTTCATTCTCAGTTCTGCCACTGCATAACCCCAAAGTAGTCACAGCTCATTGCACACCTCAGTTTCTTCTCAATAGACTTCAAGTCTTCTTTGTAAACTGGATATAAATGCTTTACCTTAGCGAACTATTGGAGAAATTGATGAAGACAGAAGGAATGTGCGTGGCCCGTGGAGATGGCCAAAGAAGCTATTATTATTACTGTTACTGCTCTTATCCTCATCATCAAAAGCTGCATCATCACCCCAACCCTGAACGGACAATGGTGACAGAGTCACAGATGGACAGACGGTTAGGGCAAGGAGGGTGCCTTAGAGATCAAACACTCAGCAGAGGCCTCTAGTAGAGGTTGACTGCCTTTGGCCTTTTCAGTATAGAGCCAACGCTCTCCCTTTCAAACACGTCTTTGAAAATTTTGACCATTAGCTCTGCAATTGAAGGCAATTTATTTAACCTCTTTAAAATTAGTTTCCTCATCTGAGAACATATTAAAATATCTACTTCATAGGGTTAGCTAAATTAATGCATGTGTGCTACACATTCCATAAAAAATGCCAAGTATTGTGCTACTATCATTGTAATTATACAGAAACATCCCGCTAGATACCAGGAGAAACAATGCTCTCCAAACCGAAAGCGCTTCCCCGATACTGTTCTGGGAACAGCACTGTTGTTGTCTTAAAATGTTGTTCGTCCTCCATTTGCATTCTCATTGAGACAGGGTTGAGAAAGATAAGTCAGGAAAGCCACTTATGAAAGTTTCCACCTGCAATGTTTGGGAAACAGAGTATGTGAAACACACTGTCACTCATCTATTGTATCTTTGTGCCTTACCATGAAATAAACTTGCTCTAATGTCGCTTCCTACTTATTAAGCAAAGGACACAAAAAGAGCCGTTTTGTGAGAAAGCATGAAGGCAAGGATAGCATGTTCTTTACAATGAAATGAAAATTTTTCTTTAAAAGACAAATCCTTCATTCCAAAAATTTGAATGGGAAAATATTTAGCAAATAATTCTGGGTAGCTGAATTTAATGAAATGAAAAAGTCCCATAAAATGTGTTCTTGGACCTTTACTTTGTATCTGTTAAATTTTCATTCACTGTTAGCCATTGCCTCCAAGTTTTGATTCTAAGATAGCTGATAGAAAGAGGAATGCATTTGATTCACAGATATAGAGGACAAATGAGTGGTTACCAGTAAAGAGAAGGAATGAGGCAGAGGCAAGACAGGGTAGGGGAGGAAGTACAAACCTTAAGGCATAAAATAAGCTACAAGGATACATGTACAACAAAGAGAAAATAGTCAATGTTTTATAATAACTATGTGTGTGCTAAATTGCTCAGTTGTGTCCAGCTCTTTGCTGGACTGTAATCTACCAGGCTTCCCACGGGATTCTCCAGGCAAGAATACTGGACTGGATTGCCATGTCCTCCTTCATGGGATCTTTCCAACTCAGGGATCAAATCTGGGTCTCCTGCATGCAGGAGGACTCTGCCATCTGAGCAGCAAAGAAAGCCTCCATTATAATTACTATAAATGGAGTATAAAATTGTGAATCATTATACTGTATACCTATAATATATAATACTATACAGCAACTACATTTCCATTTAAAAATCATAAGGAAGAAATGTATTAATAAATGCATTTATTATTCAAAAGACATTATCAAGAAACTGGAAACACAATCCACAGAATGGGAGATGATATTCAGAAATCATATCTGATAAGGGAATGCAGATATATGATGTATCTTCACAAATATGAAGACATATGAAGATGTATTCTTCATACAGAATACATAAAGAACCCTTACAACTTAGTAAAAGACATATAACCCAAATTCAAAACAGGCAAAAACCTAAAGAGACGTTTCTCCAAAGAAGATAAACATATAGCCATCAGCACAGGTAAAAATGCTCAATATCATTAGCCATTAGGGAAATGCAAATCTAAACCACAATAAGATGCTATTTCTTACCCATGAGGATAGCTTGAATCAGAGAGATAGACAAAAATAAATGTTTGCAATGATATGGAAAAATTGGGACTCTCTTACACTGCTGGTGGGAGTGCGAAATGGTACAACCACTTTGGAAAGCAGTTTGGAAGTTTGTCAAAAATTTAAACATAGAGTTACCATTTAATCCAGCAATTCCATTCCTAGGTATGTATCTAAGAAAACAGAAGCATATGGCTACACAGAAACTTATATCAGAGTGCTTACAGCAGCATTATTTATATCTGTCAAAAATGTAAATGACCCAGTGTCCATCAGCTGATGAAGGACAGATAAAATGTAGAGTATCAATACAATGGTATATTACTTACTCATAAAAAGAGTGAATTATAAATACATGCCATAACATGGATGGATCTTGAAAACATTATGCAAAGTGAAAGAAGCCAGACACATAAGGACATGTATTGTATGATTCCATTTCTATGAATGATTCCATTTCTATGATTCCATTTCTATGTCCAGAAGATGCAAATCCATAGCAACAGAAAGACTAATGGCTTCCAGGGCCTGGGAGCAAAAGAAATTGAGAGTGACTGCACATGGGCATAGAGTTTCTTTCAGGAGTGATGAAGATGTCTGAAATCAGATGTTAGCTATGATTATGTAACTTTGTTAATACACTAAAACCAACTGAACCATACACTTTAGAAGTATGTGTTTTATGGCATGTAAGATTTTTTAAAAACCAGTTTTAAGATGTAGGTTTTATAATACTCTCCGTCTAACTTAAATAAGGTAAATACCCACTTTGTGTGGATTTTGGCCTATTCGTCACCAAAGCACTAAATGCTTGTCAAAGAAATGATGGCATTTTGCAATATAATTTTGTATATTTACACATCAACCTGCCTTTCTAATACTGCATCTTCCATTTTAAATAACTACATCTTTAAGAGACCCTTTAGAATCAACACTTTGGCCATCCATAAAAATCTAAGGACTAGATTTTTAGTCAGTTTAGGAGATGGTACTCATTAGGTGAAGCCTTAGGTCATCATCATAGGTGGCCATTTTAACTGTGACTCTGCTGCTTGCTGTGACGGTGGATGCTTTAATGTTGCCTTACCATCCTTTCCACATTTCTCCAAGGCCACCTGCTGTGTTCCAGTGCTTCCATTCTAGAAGGACTTGGTAGGACCTTGAGGAAGAGGGGAGGCAAGTTCAATAAGCATTTTTGATGATTTCTCTGTACAACTGCATGCCTGTTTCTATGCCTGTTACCATTAATAAATCCATAAAGTTTGTTCCTGCTCTCTTATCTAAACAATCTAGGCTGTAGTACATTTACACAATGGTATATTCAGTTCAGTTCAGTCACTCAGTCGTGTCCAACTCTTTGTGACCCCATGGACTGCAGCACACCAGGCCTCCCTACCCGTCACCAGCTCCCAGAGCTTGCTCAAACTCATGTCGATTGAGTCGGTGATGCCATCCAACCATCTCATCCTCTGTCGTCCCCTTCTCCTCCTGCCTTCAATCTTTCCCAGCATCAGGGTCTTTTCCAGTGAGTCAGTTCTTCGCATCAGGTGGTCAAAGTACCACAGCTTCAGCTTCAGCATCAATCCTTCCAATGAATCTTCAGGACTGATTTCCTTTAGGATGGACTGATTGGATCTCTTTGCAGTCCAAGGGACTCTCAAGAGTCTTCTCCAATACCACAGTTCAAAAGCATCAATTCTTCAGTGCTCAGCTTTCTTTATAGTCCAACTCTCACATCCATACATGACCACTGGAAAAACCATAGCTCTGAGTCGACAGACTTTTGTTGGCCAAGTAATGTCTCTGCTTTTTAATATGCTGTCTAGAATGGTAATAGCTTTTCTTCCAAGGAACAAGTGTCTTTTAACTTCATGGCTGCAGTCACCATCTGCAGTGATTTTGGAACCCATAAAAATAAAGTCAGCCACTGTTTCCACTGTTTCCCCATCTATTTGCCATGAAGTGATGGGACCAGATGCCATAACCTTCATTTTCTGAATGTTGAGCTTTAAGCCAGCTTTTTTCACTCTCCTCTTTCACTTTCATCAAGAGGCTCTTTAGTTCTTCTTTGCTTTCCGCTATAAGGGTAGTGTCAACTGCATATCTGAGGTTATTGATATTTCTCCCAGCAATCTTAATTTCAACTTGTGCTCTATCCAGCCCACATTTCACAAGATGTACTCTGCGTATCAGTTAAATAAGCAGGGTGACGATATACAGCCTTGACGTACTCCTTTCCCCATTTGGAACCAGTCTGTTTTTCCATGTCCAGTTGTAACTGTTGCTTCTTGACCTGCATACAGATTTCTCAGGAGGCAGGTAAGATGGTCAGGTATTCCCATCTCTTGAAGAATTTCCCACAGTTTGTTATGATCCACACAGTCAAAGGCTTTGGCATAGTCAATAAAGCAGAAATGGATGTTTTTCTGGAACTCTCTTGCTTTTTCCATGATCCAGAGGATGCTGGCAATTTGATCTCTGGGTCTTCTGCTTATTTTAAATCCAGCTTGAACACCTGGAAGTTCTCAGTTCATATTCTCCCAGCTTGGAGAATTTTGAGCATGATTTTGCTAGCGTGTGAGATGAGTGCAATTGTGTGATAGTTTGAACATTATGTGACATTGCCTTTGTGTCATTGTACAAAATGAAGCAAGGCAAAGGCTAACAGAGTTTTGCCAAGAGAACGCACTGGTCATAGCAAACACCCTCTTCCAACAACACAAGAGAAGACTCTACCCATGGACATCACCAGATGGTCAACACCAAAATCAGATTGATTATATTCTTTGCAGCCAAAGATGGAGAAGTTTTATACAGTCAGCAAAAACAAAACTGAGAGCTAACTGTGGCTCAGATCATGAATTCTTTACTGCCAAATTCAGACTTAAATTGAAGAAAGTAGGGGAAACCACTAGAACATTCAGGTATGACCTAAATCAAATCCCTTACAATTATACAGTGGAAGTGACAAATAGATTCAAGGGACTAGATCTGATAGAGTACCTGAAGAATTATGGATGGAGGTTTGTGATATGTCCAGGAGGCAGTGATCAAGATCATCCCCAAGAAAAAGAAATGCAAAAAGACAAAATGGTTATCCGAGAAGGCCTTACAAATAGCTGAGAAAAGAAGACAAGTTAAAGGCAAAGGAGAAAAGAAAAAGATTAACCCATCTGAATGCAGAGCTCCAAAGAACAGCAAGGAGAGATAAGAAAGCCTTCCTAAGTGATCGATGCAAAGAAATAGATGAAAACAGCAGAATGGGAAAGACTAAAGATCTCTTCAAGAAAATCAGAGATACCAAGAGAACATTTCATGCAAAGATGGGCACAATAAAGGACAGAAATGGTAGGGACCTAAAGGAGCAGAACATGTTAAGAAGTGGTGGCAAGAATACAAAGAACTATATAGAAAAGACTGTCATGACCACGAATGTATGATCACTCACCTGGAGCCAGACATCCTGGAATACGAAGTCACGTGGGCCTCCGGAAGCATCACTATGAACAAAGCTAGTGCAGATGATGGAATTCCAGCTGAGCTATTTCAGCCTAAAATATGATGTTGTTAAAGTGCTGCACTCAATATGCCAGCAAATTTGGAAAACTCAGCAGTTGCCACAGGACCAGAAAAGGTCAATTTTCATTCCAATGCCAAAGAAAGGCAATGTCAAAGAATGGACTATTACTCCTCTATAAAAAAGAATGCATTTGACCTAGTGCTAATGAGGTGGATGAACCTAGAGCCTACTACACAAAGTGAAGTAAGTCAGAAAGAGAAAGACAAATATTGTATATTAAAGCACATACATGGAATCCAGAAAGATGGTACTGATGAACCTATATATAGGGCAGCAATGGAGATGCAGACATAGTGAAACAGACTTTCGCTGGGGGAGAGGGAAGGTGGCATGATTTGAGAGAGCAGCATTGAAACATTACCATAGTTAAAGCAGATAGCCAGTGAGAATTTGCTGTTTAACACAGGGAACACAAAGCTGGTGCTCTGCGACAGCCTAGAGGGGTGGGATGGGAGGGAGGTTTAAGAGGAAAGGGACATATGTATACCTATGGCTGACTCATGTTGATGTATGGCAGAAACCACTATTAATACTGTAAAGTAATTATCTTCCAATTAAAAATAAGAGACTGAAAGACTGTTAAAAATCTAATCCTTAAAAACATATAGCAAATTTTACTGGGCTAAGTAATGTTTTAAAATATAACTCAGGACTTATGATAGATTTTTATATGCTAATGTGAGGTATGCATGTCCAAGGGAGAATACATCATGTAACATTAATGGAACATCTATTAATTTTTATTGGAACATTTTGGGAAATGCTGCTATAAGATTATGCCACTGAGGATTCCATCAGACTGAAAACACAAGAGTAGAGAAGGCATTTAATTTTGCTTTGAATGTGGGGACTAAGATTTGACAGTTGATTAGGAAATGTTCAGATTCTCTGTTTAACAAGCTGCACACCCTCATCCGGACAGGAGAGAGGAGAGAAGCTAGACTGTATCAAGCATTCGTTAGATCTCAGATTCTTCATGTGAAAATAAATCTGCAGGACTAGATGATTTTTAAGTTCCTACCAAGAGGACTCTCTGACCCTAGTACTAATATAGTACAAATGTGATACCATTTGATGTTAAGAAATTTCCTCCCTTTGAATATTATCCTCAAAAATATCTTGATAACAATAGTATACCTACTTTTTCCCCCTAAATATGCCAACAAGAACAGATCATGTCCTTTTTCTTTCAGAAGTAGCCACTGTGAGCCAGGCTGGGAGCAGTTAGGTTAGTTCCCAAGCTGGCAGAACACCTAGGTTGCAGTTAGGTTCTTAAAGACAGTCGTCCTGGCAAATGAAATATAAGATCTCAAATGGCTTTCAGAAACTGAGAAAACGTTTACTGTTGGTTTAATTACACTTAGACCCAAGATTTTTTTATTCACTATTACCCCTTTTTCTCTAAACTTCCTTTCATTCATTTAGCAGTTTAAAATATTGACTGCAATTGAAAGTAAAATGAGGATATCTTTTGTTTTATACCTGTTTTATGATTACGATAGCAAGATATACATATTAAAGAGACATCGAAAAATACTACAAAGTGTAGAAAAGATCTTTGGTCACTTTTAACTAGTTCTTATCTAAAGGCACTTATTCAAGAACTCCATTTTTTTTTTTTTAACAAAACTTCTACATTTTAGAGCTTGCTTATTCAGTTATTCCAGATTATGGTCAATCTTCAACCTTTTTGGAAATATAAGCTCACTGAACCCTCTGTTTCCTGTCAATACATTAGTTGCACATTAGGAGCCTTCTCTCTCTTTTTTTTTTTTCTTGGCATTTTAAAACTGGCTTTAAATACTCTTCAGAGTGCCGTGCAAAGGGGGCTGGGTGAGAGCCTGTTACATCTATGAATGGGGATTGGGGTGCCCTGAGAGAAAAGGGACCCACCCATCAGGGCAGCCGAGGTGCCCTGGGATTAGGGAGCAGATAGAATTCCCTCTGGAGGTCCCATGGGCCAGCTAGGAGCCAGCCCTCCCTTCAAGGCAGATCACCAGGGAGGGGACCCATGAGGAGCACCCGCGGTGACGGTGACAGGGGGTCACATCCTCAGTGGTACTGCTGGTAACAGGGGGTAGCCTAGGGCCAGGGCACCCTCCTTAGTGGGGGCAGCTGGCTGAGGTCCTCCAGGAATGAGGGTGCATGCGGAACAGCTGGGCGGGGGTGGCACATGAGAAGGATGAGGGTCAGAAGAAAGCCCCCATCATCGCCGAGCCTCCCACATCCAAGGGGCCACTGCAGACCACCAGCACTGCCCAGGTCAGCACTCCACGGGTGATGGAGCCCCAGGAATCTTCTTTGGCCCACAGCCACAGCAGACCGCAGGCGACAGTGGAAATCAGCACCCCCTACACTTCGCGAAGCCCCCCGCAATCCGAAGGGCTGTGATGCTTACAGCTGTGACAGTCTCTCCATTGGTGCCCAGTTCCCACAGGACTGCCAGAAAGACCACCACCAGTCACACCTGCGGTGAAGGTACGTCCACGATCACCCCCAATTTGCCATGTGCAAGACTCCCTGAGCCCTCTCTCTCTTTTTTAATATATGCATTCAGCATTGGTTTCTCGGTCCATCATCACTGAAAAATTCCCGCCCATGTTCTAAATTCACTTGCTCCTCACTGGTGGAGCCAAATCCCACCTCTGGAGGTTTCTCTCTCCCTTCCGTGAGTGACTGAGCCCGGCCTTTGGAAAAAGTCCACCATCAGGGCCGAGGAATGTCACCATGGATTCATAGCAGCAACTTGAAATGAGCTCCACCCGACCACCCTCTACCTGACAACCTACAGAATTCCTCGGGACCTCGGGGTCACTCGCTGAAATGACTGGCACCACCTTCCAAATAGTTGCTCAGACTGGAAACCTAGGCGTCCTCTTCAGCCCTCCCTGCTCCTCCATCTCCGTGTATAATCCATCATCAAGTCCATTCCATGGTTACCCCCTAAATATGTTTTCATTCCATCCCTTGGATGCTGTGTCTCCACCTTCATCTCCTTAATCCAAAGTGCTGTCACCACTGACCTATACCACTGCCATAGTCCTCTGGCTAGGCTCCCTGATGGTGCTTCTCCTCCTCCTAATCGCTTTTCTGCACTGCAGAAGAGAATGAAAATTTTAAGACACAAATACTGTATTACGTTCCCTAACCCCTCTTCCCGTAACATCCCACTCATCCCCTGCCTTCAACTGCTCCATCCTACCCCAGAACTTCTGTAAGTGCTGTTTCTCTGCAAAGGAATGCTCCCGGTCCTCCTCCCCATGCACCTGCTAAAATCTCCTACCCACACATCAGGCTCTCATGCACTTGTCAATTCTTCGTGAATTAAACCCCACATTGTGCTAGGCTCCCTGTCACAGGTGCTCACAGTCTCCTTCCTTCTTTGTTGGGGTCCAGCCCTGGTGGATCCAGGGTGATTCGAAGGTGAGACGGAGTCAGCGCCCTAGGAAAAAACTTATTTACTTACAGATATAGAGAGAGATTAGAAACGGATAGTGTAGTAGAAAATATTAGCAGAGAAAAAGAGGCTGAATAACTTGGTTTACACAGAATACCAATCAACACCTACGTAGGTCACAGGCGTCTTTCCATTCTCCCAAAGGAGAGGAGGCACTGAGGCCTCCCCAGTCCGAACTTAGAAGCCCAGGCATAATTAGCAGGCTTGGTAAGTACTCACATTAATTCAGCCAGAAAAACGGGGAGCAAGAAAGAGACGACATGGGGGAATCAGTCTTTCCAGAAACTGATCATATTTCTTTATTTTTTAGGTTTGCTTATATACCTTTTTGTTACACATAGGGATGAATACAGAGTCATGCGGGGGTCAGCAATCCTGACCTTTATCAAAATCAAGTGCTTTACATAAAAAAAAGGTCTTAGGGGTTTTACATCATCTTCTGGCCATGAGGCCTGCTAACATTTACGACCCTTTCTTTCTGATAACCAAAACCTTATTTTTTCCAAGGGTGTTTTTTTCTTAAACCAGGCACCACCCTCCAAATAAAGTTGCATTCCTATAGGGTGAGGGTGTAGTGAGTTACAATCAAGAAAGGAATTTATTTAACCCAAGGTTAACGTGATTAATCTTAAAGGTTAATACTTCTTTCTCCTATATGTTAGTTACATTCATTATAAGAGCAGGGAATATGGAGATTTAGCAGCAAACATCAGCCCAACAAATGAAAACCCTTCACCAATATAATCCCTAACCAACCCACTATACCATACTAATAATTTTCTAACTTCTCAAAAGAGTCTGCCTTTAGTAAGCCTAAAAACATCTCGTGCCTCTCACGGTCCGGGAGGCTGTAAACAATCACATGTGGCCGGACGAACCTATACAGGCGGGCTAGATGACCTTCAGAGGAGTTCATAAGTTGAAATACTCTTGTCATGCCCAGGAATTTTTATTAAGTGGAGCTGCAAGTTGACTCCTTCTCCAAGAGAAATGGTTATGGGGGAGAGCCCCCCGTAAAGTCAGAGGTGTAGCTGAGAGCATAAAACAGACTCTTGTTTTGGGGGTAGATGCTCAGGAACAAGGGGTTTCCTGAGGCTTGATCATGCCTTTGCGTATGCCAAGCCTCCTTCCTCATGACCTTTGCCACGGCGGAGTTCCTCATGCTGGCTCCTGGCACTTCTTAGCACTTATCCCAGTTGTAGTTTTATACTTATTCATGTTTTTTAAAAATTAATATGTCTTCTCCACTATATTAGAAGCATAATGATGACAGAGGCTATTTTATGTTTGCTCACTATTGAATGAACAGCTCTCTAGTATAGTGCCTACCACACATTAGGTTTTAATAAAGGCCTGTGACATTAATCAATTAATTAACAAGAAAGAAAACAAATCACTCAAAATCCCAGTGCCCCCAAATAATCAGTTATATTTGATGTATTTCCTTCTAATAATTTTAATGCTTGATATGTTGATATTTTTATATCTGGATAGATATTATACACATAATTGTAATTATAATTCTTACATCAAATTCCAAGAATTTTCTAATATCTTAACTATTCTTCAAAAACTCCATTTTTAATGGCTGCATATTATTACAACCTCTGAGTCTAGTCTAATACTTTTGAGCACTCTGCTATTATTAGGATTTCATGATAGCATTATTCTTATAAATAATTTCATAGCAGCCATTTTGCACATTTTATCCATCTAAACTTTTGGCCACTTACACAGGACAAATCCCTAAAATAAGGTAAATTCTAAAGTTATGATGCATAAATTTTGTTAAAACTTGGGAATACCTGAATGTTAAGAATATAAGAGAAATTAATGGTATCATAGTATTTACATATTTCTATGTTGAAATAAATTACTCAGATTTAGATTGCAAGGAATGGATAGACTAATCAGTTCATTTCAAGCATTTACTCAACTTTTAAAACTATACCTTGTACACAGCTTACTCTAGGTAAAGACTGACAAAATATTTTGCAGGATGGACTTATTTTTCAGCACTCTGCCCTGGTATCCTGAAAAGAACCCACTGGAGAAAATACTTTCCCAGTTGGGGATTATTTTTTCTGCTTACAAATCTAGTAAAACAATTGATAGTTCAATGGGATCCTTCACAATATTTTCCAGTAATAGTTATACTTTACAAAAGGAATATAAATACATCCTAAAGACTCTACTAATTGTATATGCTTAAAAGTTGTTCCAAATATTTCTTTAGATACATTAATTGAGGTCCAGTGTCCTGACATGGGGTAAGAAATCAATTAAAACACCAGGCACTAAGGCTTCAGGAAGGTTAAATTATCTGATATGCTGTATATGCTCTCCCTGCTTTCTCCAGTTATAGGATTTCCTTTTGGGAGGTTTCCACACAAGAGCCTCAATTAGAAGAGTCTATTAACAAAAACAAAGCCTTCTAGACAGGCATTTTTTGCAAGACTATTACATTCAAAACAATTGCAGCAATACTTTCAATAAATATGTTTACAATTTTCTGATGCTTGATATGAATGTCAGAAGCATCCATTTTTCATTATGAGAAGATTCAATTCTCAGTCTACTGTGGAAGCACACATCAAGCTAGGAAAGAAATCCATGCACAGCATGACCTATTTCTGATGTATTGAATTTCTTCTTGAAAAGAATTAAAACTGTCATTAAAAAATCTAGACAGAGAAGCATGAATACAATGGATGTAAAGGCAAATTTCAACATAGTAGGAATGAGTTGTATTTTTCATGAGGTTCTACAACAATAATGTTTAGGTGTATTTTGCTGTTATATACATGAATGTAAATCCTCTCAGTTCTCAGAGTATATTTAAATTCATAGTCATAGCCTCAGTTGCCTACTCTAGTAAATAATTCTTTTTGTACATAAAAGAGCAGCCTTTATTAAGGTAGATTAATTTTGGTACTATGAATATGCATATTTTTGTCATACTAGGATGTTTCTCATTTAGACATGCTGAGAGATACTCTTGCTTCTACAGCAGAATTTTTACTTTTATTATCTAACTCTTCTGCTTTTGTTATAAAATGCACTAAGATTTAAAAAATTTTTTCTAACATTCACAACTCCATGACATATGCATATATACCTATTTTACAGATGAGGATATCCAAGTTCATAAATAATAAATAATCTGCCTGGAGTTCAATAACTAGAAAAGAATAAAAGCAGAATTGGAACCGAGTTCTTTTGGGCTCTGTACCTCCGCTCTTTCCACTACGTCAGGTAACAAATCATATGACTGGATAGTTGTGAGCATCACTGATGATATAATTTGGGGCCTATTTTTGGCATTTAGAAAATGACACCTACATGTTGTCATCATCACCATTTTTATAATATCATCTACATATGAGCATGCCTTACCAGAAAAATATGCTATCAACAAGTCCTCTTCAATCAGAGCATTCTCTTTTCCTTGCCTATGCCTCCCTTCTATCACCTCATGAATGAAGTACAATTCCACATTTTCTCCCCTACACACACAGTTAAGGACAGTAGCAGCAGAGCAGAAAGCACACAGGCTCTTAGGAGTCACCTAGATCTGCATCTGACTCCCACATCACCACTTACAGCTACGTAACCATGGACAGTTACTTAACTTCTCTGAGATGAAGATCTTTCCATCTGTTAAGGGAATAGTGATGCCTGTCTAATAGTGTTTGCACATTAGAAGCAATACATGCACATAGTAGGCACTCTGTCAATAAATTCTCACAATACCCTATGCTTTGGTTAAATCAGACCACACACCATCCCCCTGCCCTACCACCTGTGCTTCGCCACAACATCAGCCTGTAATTCTTTCCCACTGTCCTCCGATTCTTAATTCAACCTTTGCTCAAAAGTCACTTCCATTAAGCTTTCCCAAGTCCTACTAGCCAGAAAACAGCTCTCCTTTTAACTTGCTTATTAGACTCACTGTATCTTCTGTCATGAATCTGAACAAACTCTGGGAGATAGTGGAGGACCAGAGTCTGGCTACAACCCAGGAAGGCGCAAAGAACTGGGCTAACAGGAACTGAACAACAGTGACACCATATATCATAATGTTAATATCTGTCTATGTCATTAAGCTGTTCAGTGCAGTCGCTCAGTCGTGTCCGACTCTTTGCGACCCCATGAATCGCAGCACGCCAGGCCTCCCTGCCCATCACCAACTCCCAGAGTTCACTCAGACTCCTGTCCATCGAGTCGGTGATGCCATCCAGCCATCTCATCCTCTGTCGTCCCCTTCTCCTCCTGCCCCCAATCCCTCCCAGCATCAGAGTCTTTCCCAATGAGTCAATTCTTCTCATGAGGTGGCCAGAGTACTGGAGTTTCAGCTTTAGCATCATTCCTTCCAAAGAAATCTTACATTAAACTGTAAGAACTTGTATTACATATGTAACCATTTAATCTTCTCTGTTTTCTCCAAAGCACCTAGCTAGGATCTGACACTCAACAAATGGATGAATAAATCAAATATATAAAGTTTTTATGGATTCTATATTCTGTCTTTAATCATCTCAAGATCTCTTAATTTTAAAAGTGCAGGAACTCTTGAGTTAAGAGTTTTAGACATACGACCCATTTTTAAAGTGATTAAGTCCAACTTTCTATTCCTCGACCCTTCTCTAGGGGACATCCCTTTGAGGATGGGTATGAATAAACTGGAATTTCCAAAAGAGCCTTAAGAGCACTGAGGAGCACTGTAGCAATGCAGCCTGAAACAAAAGGGATGAGAAGATTACAACAGTGTGGTCTGAAGAGGGGAAATGATGTGGAAAATCAGATGAAAAGAAGCGATTCTGATGAGAATGAACATCTTTTGGTCAAGAAAACTTCTTAATGTATTTGTGAGAAATCAAACAATTTTATTCATTATTGACTCTTGTACTAGGGTCCGCCACAGGATAGAACTAAGTGTGTGGTGTGTGTGTGTGTGTGTGTGGTGTGTGTATATGTGAAGTAACGAACTGACTGACGGTTATGGAGGCTGCAAAGTCTCACAATCTGCTGTCTGCAAGCCAAGGTCCCTGGAGCACCTGTGGGGTAGTTTCAGTCCAAGTCTGAAGGCCTGAGAACCAGGTGCCTCGGTGGTGTGAGTCCCATTCTGAGGGCAGGAGAAGGCCAGTGTCCCAGCTCAAGTGGTTAGGGAGAGACGGTGAGGGCGAGGGAGGCAGGGAAAAGGAGAGGGAAATCGAGGCTGAGCGACCCGCCCTTCCTCCGTCTTTTTGTTCTGACCAGGCCCTCACGGCACTGGCTGATGTCCAGCTGCACTGGGGAGGGAAATCTGCTTTAGCTCGTCTACTGATTTAAACACTGCTCTCCAGACACACAGCCACAGACACACCTAAAATAATGCTCGGCCAAATATCTGGCCACCCTATGACCCAGTCAAGTTAACAAATAAAATTGACCATCATAACCCTCAAGTCTAAAAAGATGTCATTTCGGCAAAAACAGGAAATTCAGCAACCCACACCAGAGTGGCTAGTAGCTAGCCCGTCTGTTGCTGATCCCGGCCACCAGTCTGCGGGTGGAAGCCCCGCACGCGCGACACGGCAGGCCCGCAGCTTGCCAGGTGCTCTGCCTGCCGAGCCCCACCGCGCGGGCTGGGGGAAGGGCGCCTTTTCCACATCTGCTGGGGAGCTAAAACCCGAAGGGTTACGACAGCAGACCTGGGAAGCTGTTCCAAACTGTCTGCTGTGGTCAACAGCAGCCTGTCGATAAGCCCTCTGAGTCCATATCTACTAGGGAAAAGAAGAGGCAAACTTTCATCCGAACCCCCGGGGGTTATCCACAGGCTGCTGTTGGCCCCAGGAGACAGTCTGGAACAACGTCCCAGGTCCCCGATGTGTAAGCCAGCCAGCCAGCGGGATTTGCTGCGCGGCTCGGGACACTGGGGCTCCCCTCACCCCAGAGGGCTGGGGCGGGGAGGGAGGCGATACACGTACACCTATGGCCGAGTCACGCTGAGGTTTGGCGGAAAACAGCAGTTATCCCTCAATAAAAAAGAAACAAACGACCTGCTTGTGAACTGGGGCTATAAATGCTGCAAGGTTCCAAAGAGTCAGTGTGGCAAGACTTCACCTGTGCTTTCACTAGAGACAAGTTATTTGAGGGCAAGAAAAACACCCCGAAGTCTCCCCCTCCCTCAAGGGCTGGAGCAGCGTGGACACCTGCACAGGCGGGGCACGGGACAGAACAGGCGGGAGAGGCACACAGGCCCGGTGCCCTGGAGAGCCGGCTCTCGAGCCTCGCCTCACTTCTACCCCCGTAAGGCCCAGGCGGGCTTCCAAAGGCGGCTCAGATGGCAAAGCAGCCGCCTGCAGCGCAGGGGAGCCGGTTCCGTCCCTGGCTTGGGAAGACGCCCTGCAGGAGGGCATGGCAACCCACCCTGGCATTCTTGCCTGGAGAATCCCATGGTCGGAGGGGCTACAGTCCGTGGGGTCGCAAAGAGTCAGACACTGAGCGACTTCTTTTTTTTTTTTTTTTTTGAGCGTCTTTTTTTTAAGGACTGGATAAAATAACTGCCCCTCCAGGAAGGCCTTCCTAATCTTCCTCTTCTTTCTTTTTCCTTCTCCCTCTCTTCCACCAGGACATGCTGCGAATTCAGCTTGACTTCCTCAGTAACACCGGCTCATACTGCACTTCTCGCTAGCAGTATCTGAGCGTGTCTTGTTCACTGTGGTGGGACCTTTGCGTGTTTATCTCCCACATAAACCGCAGATGACTTGAGGGCGGGACCGAGCCTCCCCATTCCTATGCACGCGGCCCCACCCGCCCAGAAATTTCCCTGCTCCTGACCCGCCCACCAGTCCTTGCACTGAGCTTCCGACTGCTTCTGAGGACGAGCCATTGGTCGCCCGCGCCGCACTGACCCGTCTGTGAGCGGCTCCGGCAAGGGCAAGCATGGCCTTTGGTCCCGCTCTGACTCACTCCTCCACCCGAGGACAAGGAGTGCCACGTGCAGGGTTTGTGAAAGGGGAATGAGTACACCCAGTCCTGCCCTTGTCTTATTCCTTATTCCAGGTTTCACGAGCTTGTATTCTGGTCTCCAATCTTGTTTTCAGTCTTTAAGCATCAGTTCAATTCAGAGGTGTATTAGCAGGCTTACCCGATTATGTATGTAAACCATATTCTAAATTGTGTCGGCAATGAGCTGACATTTGGATTTCCATCTGTCTGACTCCTTTGTCTTTCTCTCAACTGTTTCCAAACTCAAGCAGGAGTGGGTGTTATGTACTGTCTACCTAATATCTTCATACTCACAAGTCCTACTCCAGATTATAATATTTCACTTCCTTGGAAACTCTTTCCTGACCACTGAAACTTGGTTGGGTCCTCCTGTGCTATCTATCTATCTATCTATCTATCTATCTATCTATCTATCTATCTATCTATCTATCTATAGTTCTGTCATGGAACTTATTTAATGGTATATTTGTCTGTAGGACTGCTTTCTTAAACATTTTATTACAGAACATTTCAAGTATACACAGAAGTAGAGATCCCCACACATCCATCAACCAGCTTCATTGTCCACTAAATTTCATTTTACTTACACCCCCATTCTCCCCTAAAAACCCAGATAACTTTGAAGAAATTATACCAGACATCACATCATTTCATCTGTAAATATTTTAGCATATACTTCTAAGAGATAAATGCTAATCTCTGTAAGTTTTTCTTGACCCATCTGTGGGATCATTTATTTTGATGACTGTTTCTACACACATTCAATTCCTCCCATAAAATTACAAATGTCAGATATATTGTCCGTTTTATCCAGACTGTAAACCCAGGTAGCACAGTGGTAAAGAATCCACCTGCCAATGCAAAGAGACGTGGGTTTGATCCCTGGGTCGGGAGATCTCCTGAAGAAGGAAATGGCAACCACTTTCATATTCTTGCCTGGAGAATCCCATGGACAGAGGAACCTGGCAGACTAAGGTCCATGGGGTTGCAGAGTCGAACACAATTGAACAACTGAGCACATATATAAACCTGATACTTCATAGTTGCTTGATAATGAAATGTGAAGGAAGAAATTTCAAAACAGAATACAGAAAACCATTTGTAACTAGGGGGCCGGTCAGCATCTATTCTCCTTCTATTAGTAACATACTCAAAATTTCCCTCAACTCTCAGTTCCTATAATTCAAATAGTATTGGTTACACCCACAGCTCCACGGGTATGGCCCGTGGCTTGGATCTGATGAAGCAAAGCAATGCAACCTCCTGGCCAACAAAACTGGTTCACTGATGAGCACACATCCCAGTCAAAAAGAAAGTAATGGTGGGAACTTGCTGGGAAGCCAGGAGAGGAACGTATTTTCTCCAGCTGGACCTGAACCTGGAGAATGAGAAGCTCATGTCACTGCAAAGACAGAATGTATTTGAAAATGGGTCTTTCACAGAGGAAACAGAACAAGAGATGGAGACAAAAATCAGGTCCTGGAGAAAAGCACTTCAGTATCTGAGACAAACCTCATGGGAGTTGAACCTACTTGTGAATTTTAGAGGTTTGTTTTTTTTTTAACTCAGTAAACACCCTGTGGGCTTAAATAAGCTTCAGTTACATTTTTTCTGTAACTTGACTGAAAGTTTTTGTCTGATGACAATGGAAGAGGGAAAAGATAATGAGCAAAGAAAAACTCCAAAACCACTTGAGTGATAAAGTATATTCTTTTTCAGTCTAGTACTGGCTCTAGTACATATATATCCTGAGTCCTCATGGCAAATCAAGCCTCTAGGGCTCAGATCCCTCATTTATAAGAAAAAGGGAACTAAGTGGTCTCTAAATCCCCTTTAACAAATTCTGTGAGTTCAGTGGGGAAAGCCTGGGAAAGTACATGAGGGATGTGGACTTCCTTGCTGGAAAGAGCATCTGCTTACTTGCATATCATTTTTTTTTTTTGGGGGGTTAATTAATTTTTAAAGCATTCTATATCTTCTAGGGGAAAACAAAACTAAACTCTCAAAATGAGAAAGACTCCTGCTCAGCATTTCCTTGTTAGGCAGTACATACTTTCTAGGAAAAATAAATATTTTCTCACTCACTATGGCCCAAGATTGTATGATCAGCATCATGAAAACACATTCAGATATTAGATATGATCAAGGGAGCCAGAGACATGCATTTGAAAATTTTCCCCAGCAGAGAATCTGCATTCTAGGCTCACCTTAGCTGCCATGGAAATTACTTTTTTCCTCTTAAATATGTGTCTTTATTTCATCATGTCTTTTGGACTAGTATGAAAATGTTCACCTGGTTGAGACACAAATTTCAGAATGCTTAAAGGAAATAAAACATTCAGCTATATTTAGGATTCTCTTGGTTTAAAGTCTGACATGGTTCTTAAATTCTTTCAGGTGAAAATACATGCATAGAATTGCATCCAGGAATTTACTTTCTTAAAGAGGGTCAGGATAAAGTGTGGTGGGAAAAAATGCCCTTAAGAAGCACAGAGACAGTTCCTTGGCTAGAGGCCTCCCTGTGCTACCTGACTTCCCACTGTCCAGAAGGAAAGATACCGAGACAATGAAAGAACCCATTTCCCCTTTATATTCTCCTCCCCAAGAAGACAGTGGAAAGACACCTCCCTTGATTTCACTGTATTTACCCAAATTTTTAAATGTAAATATCCATACAGTCGTTCTAGGGGGCAGTTTGACAATATAGGCATCAAAGCCCTAAAAGTAGGTATACCCTTTGCAGCATCTAAAATGGCTCCAAAGGTCTGTGTTGCCTGTATCCAACCCTTTGTGCAGTTCCCTGCCACCAGGAAGTGTGGGTATGAGCCTGCATTAGCACCCTATGACTGCTGTGATAAACTATGAGACGTTGAAAACAATATAAAGTTATTACCTTAGAGTTCTGGAGGCCAGAAGGTCAAAATGGATCCCAGTGGGGTAATATCATGGTGTTGACAGGGGTGCATTTCTTTGGAGGCTCTAAGGAAAAATCCGTTTCCTAGAGGCTGCCTGCATGTTTTGGCTTGTGGCTTCTTTCCAGACAGCAATCACATCACTCCAACATCTGCTTCTGCAGTCACATTTTCTCTGACTACAATTCTGACCTCTTGTTTTACTTCCCTGGTGGCTAAGACAGTAAAGAATCTGCCTGCAATGCAGGAGACCTGGGTTCGATCCCTAGGTTGGGAAGATCCCCTGGAGAAGCAAATGGCTACCCATTCCAGTATTCTTGCCTGGAGAATTCCATGGACAGAGGAGCCTGGCAGGCTATAGTCCTTGGGGTCACAGGCAGTCAGATACAGCTGAGCAACTAACACATTTCACTTTCACTTGTTTTACTTATAAGGACTCTTGCAATTACACTGGACCCACCTGGATAACCCAAGATAATTTACCTAATTTAAAAATATTTGCAAATTCCTGTTGGTATTCAAAGATAACATATTCACAGGTTCTACTGTTTCAGGACAACTTTGAGGGGTCATTTTTCTGCCATCCACAGTGAGCAATATAAAATGGCAGAACTAAGCAGTGTGTTATCCCTCTATGAGGTCATGAAAGGCAGTGCAATTTCTGTCTTGCTTTCTGGAATGTTTTGTTCTGTGGAAGTCAGATGCCACATATGAGGACACTCTGCAGCCCTGAGGAGAGGCTCACATGGAGCAGAACAAAGCCTTCCCACCCACAGCTCAGCACCAATTTACCAGCCATGTACATGAGATCCTCCATCTTTGGCCAAGGTTTTGGATGACTGCAGCCCAGCCAACATCTGACTGCAACCTCAGAAAAGACCTTGGCTAGCCACTCCTGAATCCATGATCTAATAATAAAAGATTATTTTCATTTGATGTCTCTGAGTTTTGGGGTGATTTATTCTGCGGTACCTGCTGGTATCTTGACTTTGGACTTCCCAGAAATCAGAGAAATAAATGTTGATTTAAGACTGCCAGTTCATGGTATTTCATTATAGCAACCAACGGCCACTCTAATGCAGTTACCTAACCTTAATTACTTCTTTAAAGGTGCTATCACAGTTATCACAGTTACATCTAGGTACTAGGGTTAGGATTTCAACATATGAACTTGGAGGAAGACCAATTCAGCCCATAATATCATTAAATACCTATCTGAATTTAAAAAATAATGAGCTAAAAAATAATAAAATGAGGCTATGATTGCTATAGTCCATGATATCGAATAATGTCATTTTACAATATTACATGTTCATACTGGTTACAACAGACTTTTTAACATAAGTGAAAATACAGCTTTTTTAAGAGTGGCTATCTACTCTTCACAAAAATTAACTCAAAATTAATCACAGACATTTTGTAAAATTCAAAACTATAAAACTCCTAGAAAATAACATAAGAGAAAGCCTAGATGACCTTGGGTATAGCAATAAATTTTTAGATAAAATATCAAAGGAACAATTCATTAAAGAAGTAATTGATATGATGGGCTTTGTTAAAATTAAAAACTCATGCTCTGCAAAAGACAATGCCAAGAGAATGAGAAGTCAAGCCACAGACTGGGAGGAAATATTGGCAAAGCACACACCTGACAAAGGACTGCTATCCAAAATAGGTAAGAACTCTTAAAACTCAACAGTGAGAAACAATTCAATGAAAAACTGAGCTGAAGACCTAAACAAATACCTCATCAAAGAAAATAAAACAGAAATCAGCCTATGAAAAGATGTTCCATATTATACGTCCTCAAAGAAATGCAAATTAAAACAAGATCCCACTACATACCTACTAGAATGGCGCTTTAAAAAAAAGCAAACAAAAAAATAAACACAACAACAAAATGTTGAGGTTATGTCAAAAGCACACAAAAAGCCACCTGAAAGAGTTCCCAGTTGCCAAAGGCAGAATGTTTTAAGCAATAAAATAAAGCAGTATTGGATTATAATCCATTGTATACAATAAATATACATGAATTCATTCTAATATAATAGATATATAGAAGAGACAAACCTTCCTTACAAAATTCCAAGGAGTATGTGCAGATACACAGCCCCTTCAGGGAGTGAAATTTAACTCCCACTTGCCCCCTTGAGTTGCCTGGACTTCGAGACTGCTTTCTTTATAGTGGCTGAGTGTGGCAGACATCACCTGGGCCTTGTGCTGAAGTTTACCACCACCAGCAGCACGTGAATATCATGTTCCCCCGATATGATATGACACAAAGGGCACTTTGCCTCTAAGACATTCTTTCCTCAAATCCATAACCATTGTATGACCATGAAAAAAAGAAAACCAGATAAATCCAGACTTGAGATATTCCCTAGGCTATCTGTCCAGTATTATCAAGACTGTCAAGGTCTTGAGGGGGAAAATGCAAAGACTAGAAACAGTCCAAGACCAGGAGAGACTAGGGAGAGGATTATGAGAGACAATGTGGTTCTCTGTATCGTATCCTGGAACAGAAAGATGACATCAATGGAAAAACTGGTAGATCCACATAAAGTCTAAGAGTTTGGTTTTAAAGAGAAAAAGTAAGAAAAGAATGTCAAGAATAGAAACTATATTCTGATCTCTAACTTAGGGGGAAATTCTCACTCCCTAGAAGCAGATAATTCATATTCTCAATATAAGAATGGGAAATGTGGCAATAATGTCATCAAATCCACAAAGGAAGTCTCTATTACTATTACAATTCAAAGCAACTTGTTGAAGTCCATGTTTGTGCAAAGCGTCCTTTAAATGCAGTGATTTTATGGAGGTATTTGGGAACCTTATTTATAAGGTCTACATCTTAATAATAATTTTTTATTTGGATTACCTGCATTCCTTTTAACACATAATTCCACCATGGAATGCACTTCACTCAATGTGAAATGGAAAAGAGAAACTAAAAAGAGCAGTTGTTTCATAGAATTCGTTCATGAGGAGGCCAGGGCTTAGTAGATGATGGTCATAACACTGAACTCAGAGAAAAGGCTGATTCCATCAATTCAGGACACGTTGCCTTATGGAGTTAAATGACTACCTCACAGGGGGATTTTCATCTTTAAACTGACCCTTGTTGTCAATAGGGATGCAAAATCACACCCAGCACCTTTTATTTAGCTGGTGCTTTAATTTTAAAGCCAATAGCTCATTCCATTAACATGTGATCCTACAATAATTGGGGTACAAAGGAAAATGGCATTAGAACAATGCACATTGTTCTAGTGGGGAAGATACATATGCCAGTAGGCTAAACACATGACATTCTAGTAAGTAATTCTAAATAGGAAAGATGAGGATTCTACTAATTTTGTTATCTTATCAGAGCCGTTTTGTAATTCCTTGAGATAAGTAAGGAAAACATCACTATCTCCATCTGACAGAGGAAACAGCCCCTCTTGAGTGAAGGGCTTTGCCTGAGGTCATGTAGCTACTGTTGGCAGAGCTATTGCTGACCCCTCAGTGGGCACTCTGTGTACTGTGTGGCCCTGACCCAAAGGACAACCCGGTATTCTGGCATAGAAATGCTCTGCTTCCATAACTGCTCTGCAGTTGGTTCAGAGAAGATGCTAGCCAGCAAAAGCTGGCCTGTTAAGAGCTTTCTCTGATGTGAATTCAAATCACATTTTGGAGGGCACATTTCAGATGGTCTCTAAAGAAGGCATCCTTGGGGTTTTGCATTTTTATTACAAAGGGACTAAAAAAAAGTAACATAGAAAATTTGGCTCTCATTCTGAGTACATTAGAATCCTCTTGATGATTCTTGTAAAGATATATTAGAAAAATAAATTCCTTTCCATTTTCCCTTAGACATGCCACAATCAGAAAGCCAATTCAGTTATAAATTATATGAAGAAAATATTATTGTTTACTTACAAAAACACTCAAGTTGAATTAATGGAAATCTGAAGCTATTTACATAATATGCCCAATGCTAATACAGTTTTAATCCCTTTAAGGAAGACTGTCAAGAGGAACAAAACTTCTTAAGAAAAAAATGCGCTAATGATTTAACAAAAAGTCATATATAATCTTATATAAGCATATCAGAAGAGGAATTCTTATGAATTTAAACTAATAAGCAAAATAATATTCTTTCATCTCAGGGGCACTATAAAAAGCCACCAATTTAAGAGACTTTTCAAGGGCACTTTCAGGGAGGGAGCTACTAAAAACAAATGCAAGTATATTGTCTTTTGCTCAGATAATCCTTTACCTTATTCAAGCTGCTGCCCTCCTTTTCTGGCCTTTTCCCTTTCTAATTCCTTAAATCTATCTTTCTCCTCCATCTAAAATCAGAGAGCAAATTAGAGGGCGTGTGGCCCCACCTTTTATGGAAATATCTATACTCCTATTTGCATGTGTTTGGGCCATTACAGCTGCCCATAAAAGCAGCAGAGTGACCGTTCCTCCTTGCTATCCAGGCAGATTCTGTTCAAAGCCAAAGATTAGAACTGTGCAAATGGTAGAAAATCGCTTTTTTTTCCCTCTGAAAAATACAAGAGCAGTTTAAAGTGAATAGAAATTAGTGGATCAGTGAACTGGAAGGAAACGTTATTGCCTCTGAAATAGCCTTGCTCCCACTCAACTTTGCATAACAATATTCGGTTTGCTATTATGCAGCACAACTTCCAGCCCACTTCCCAGCTCAGAGCAGGAGAAGTGCCCCCTCTCTACCGTTAGATTGGTGGGAATGAAACGCACAATGTGACTAAACATAGTCAAACCTTTCAGAGAGGGTATTTTTTTTTTCATCTAAGTAATTATTTCTGGTATTAACAGGTGTAAAATGTCTTCTAATAAGAAAGTGCAAAACAGCAAATGTGCTTTTGAAATATGCAGCACAAGCTGCATATAAATAAGACATTCTAGGAGCCTGTCTGCTTCAGTTTTATAAAGCAGATGTCTGCTGTCCTAAGCAAATAGTGCAAGTTGTTTTCAAAATATGGAGGCAAAAAGCAATAGAGGCACCATTTACACACTCATTAGTAACAGAGGAAATGCATCTGCTTTGGAAAATTGCTGCTCACTAAAAAGCAAGTTTCCTAGCAACGGGTACATCACGAAACTCTGAGACCACTTCTAAGCTATGAGAGAAATTATAGGAAAATAATGATTTTTTTATCAAATATATTTTATCTTTGCCATGGGAACACTTCCCTAAATTTAGAAGTACCTAGGGAACTTAAAACTTTCTTTGCATTAATTTAAGAAAAAAGATGTATATAGTATCACCTCTCCTTGGGGAAGGGTAAAAGAAAAGAAAAGCCCTCTCCATCATCAGGAGACAGAGAGAGGCAGGGAGAAAAATGGATGGGGATAAGCTCTACAGCCATCTCAGTGTGGAGTAAGTTGGTCTGGTGACCTCTGACTCCATTCTTTTCTCTGTAGCTTTGCTGATTTCCTTCATTAGCCAAAGAACTGTTAAACCAAAGAGTTTCTAACTGGATGATAACAGAGTCAACAGGTAGAGGCTTTAATCCCATAACTGTTTATAATTAGTTCATTACACTTCCTGCCCCATTCTCACACACAGCTGCCAGCGGTGACATCAGCAGAGGAGGTGGGCATCTCTGTTGTCATTCCTGCATTTAAAAGCTTTCATTACTCAAGGAGGCATTTAGGATTCTCTTACAATTCATAAAAATCCAATCAGGAACAAAAAAAAAAAAACAACCTGTAAGTCTTTTGCCATGAGTATTGAAATATATCTAAAAATCAAGTGGGACATCTGAATTTGCCAACATTTCTGGATGGTTCTGACATGTATGTGTTGTTTTGTGTGAAACCAACAGTTTCATGTTGGTCCTCACTCACATCAGCACCCTAAGGTATGATTAAAGGCGTGTTTCAGATGCAGGGTTTTTGAAACCCGGAGATGAAGTGATTTGGGTGATACCACATAGAAGGAACAGAACTGAGGCCCAAACCCAAGTCTGTCTAAATCCAAAGCCTGTACTCTTTGTGTGCATTTCTGTTCGCCCCTCCAATAGCAGGAGGTGCATTAGTCAGCAGTTCCTTTTCTCCCTTGGACTTCTCAGCAGGGTTCACAGAGTGTTGAGGTTTTCTTTTCCTTAGGGGAGAGGAGAGAGTGGGAAACAAACAGTTTTATGTAGAAGTGTGAATGAATGGCCTATTTTAAAGCCAGAAGATTTCACGTAAAGATCTGGGGTTTCTCCTTAAAAATAAAAGCATCAGGAAGATATGGCAGCATCAGGATTCCCTCCCAGCAACTGACAACCAGGACTGGCTGTGCTTTCTTCAGGGCTGACTGTCTCCAGCTCACCCCAGCCGGTCACACACAGCTAAGTGCCTGGCCCCAAGGAGTTTCTGACTCTGCCATCTCTGGGTGAGTGGTATCAAGTCAAGTCACCTAACGCTCATTGAACAGTGTCTACAAAAGGCCAGTGCCTTAAAACTGGGGAACAAGTTCAGGGGGAACGGCTGGGAGCTGCAAGACACAATGGAGGAAATAGGTCTGAAGAGCCAGACAGAACCTGTGAATTCATCGGGACCTGATCACATTCTAACCAAGGCAGACAATGGGTCGGGGGATTTGGAAATTAGTTATAAAAGAAAAAGAAAAAGAAAAATCTGTCTTCAGCTGAATAATGATTTCCCTTGAATTTTAACTAAGGTGATTAAATAAGAACAGAGGTCCAAGAATCCAAAAAGTAGAATTCTCCTATTCACTCAGGTACTAACTCCTTTTTCAACGTGTAAGTAGCACTAAGCCTTGCCTGGCTTCAGGTCCCGTGTCGGTACAAGGAGATAACAGGACTCCTGTGTGAGCAGCAGCCTCGCAGGTACAGACGGATGGAGCAAGACCACGAGATGGGGCTGGGGTCCACGCATAAGGAGAAGGGCAGCGGCTGGTCTATTCTAGATTGCTACCTCCAGGAGGACCTGCACTTGGGGTTGCCAGGTTGTTCCCACTTTGCCAGAGCAGACAGAAATGTGTGCACATTTTAATTTGAAATGTCTGATTTTCAAAAATATGATGGACTGATTCAAAATTCTAAAACCACCACAGAAGCCAACCCTGGAGAGTGAAGCAAAGTATCTCTAGGCGACACTGGCTCTCGGGCCCTCCGTTGTTGGCCCCTGGACTAAACTCTATTCAACATCAGGGTTCTCTTCTTTTAAGTACCTGAGGATACGTGATCATCTTTGGGAAGAAGAGAGCAGTGTAGGTGGGTATGCTTCCAGTGGAAAGGTTCAGACAGATCAGCATCTGTTGAGGGGCCCGCTGTGCCAGCCTCCTCGGAGTTTCACCTTTTCCAAACAGGAAGCAAGACACATGGGCAGACGTGCTGTGCCAACATCACTCGCGGAGACTGAGCAAGAAGGAGCTGCTGGAGAGGAGAAAAGGGAGCAGGAGGGGTTCCTCTCCAGGGGAGGAGGAGAATTACACCCGTTTCCAGGAAAGCCTAAGAGGAAACAGGTAAGAACATTTTAAAGACATGTAATATGTGACAGGTGATTCCTCTACCTCATTTAGTGCCTATCTTTAGAGAGGCAACAATTCACCATGCGCTTCTCATGTACCAAGTGCAGTGTGTGTTGGGCTTAAAGAAACAACAGTTGACTGTGCTCTACGTGTTTCTCATATGCCAAGTACAGTACACTTCAGTTCAGTTCAGTCGCTCAGTCGTGTCCGACTCTTTGTGACCCCATGAATCGCAGCACGCCAGGCCTCCCTGTCCATCACCATCTCCCAGAGTTCACTCAGACTCGCGTCCATCAAGTCCGTGATGCCATCCAACCATCTCATCCTCAGTTGTCCCCTTCTCCTCCTGCCCCCAGTCCCTCCCAGCATCAGTCTTTTCCAGTGAGTCAACTCTTCGCATGAGGTGGCCAAAGGACTGGAGTTTCAGCTTCAGCATCATTCCTTCCAAAGAAATCCCAGGGCCGATCTCCTTCAGAATGGACTGGTTGGATCTCCTTGCAGTCCAAGGAACTCTCAAGAGTCTTCTCCAACACCACACTTCAAAAGCATCAATTCTTCGGTGCTCAGCCTTCTTCACAGGCCAACTTTCACATCCATACATGACTACTGGAAAAACCATAGCCTCGACTAGATGGACCTTAGTCGGCAAAGTAATGTCTCTGCTTTTCAATATGCTATCTAGGTTGGTCATAACTTCTTCCAAGGAGTAAGCGTCTTTTAATTTCATGGCTGCAATCAATCACCATCTGTAGTGATTTTGGAGCCCAAAAAGTAAAGTCTGACACTGTTTCCACTGTTTCCCCATCTATTTCCCATGAAGTGATGGGACCAGATGCCATAATCTTAGTTTTCTGAATGTTGAGCTTTAAGCCAACTTTTTTACTCTCCTCTTTCACTTTCATCAAGAGGCTTTTTAGTTCCTCTTCACTTTCTGCCATAGGTGTCATCTGCATATCTGAGGTTATTGATATTTCTCCCAACAGTCTTGATTCCAGCTTGTGCTTCTTCCAGTCCAGCGTTTCACATGATGTACTCTGCATATAAGTTAAATAAGCAGGGTGACAATATACAGCCTTGAGATACTCCTTTTCCTCTTTGGAACCAGGCTGTTGTTCCATGTCTAGTTCTAACTGTTGCTTCCTGACCTGCATACAGATTTCTCAAGAGGCAGGTCAGGCGGTCTGGTATTCCCATCTCTTTCAAAATTTTCCACAGTTTCTTGTGATTCACACAGTCAAAGGTTTTGGCATAGTCAATAGAGCAGAAATAGATGTTTTTCTGAAACTCTCTTGCTTTTTCCATGATCCAGCGGATGTTGGCAATTTGATCTTTGGTTTCTCTGCCTTTTCTAAAACCAGCTTGAACATCAGGAAGTTCACAGTTCATGTATTGTTGAAGCCTGGCTTGGAAAATTTTGAGCATTATTTTACTAGCATGTGAGATGAGTGCAATGGTGCGGTAGTTTGAGCATTCTTTGGCACTGGAATGAAAACTGAGCTTTTCCAGTCCTGTGGCCACTGCTGAGTTTTCCAAATTTGCTGGCATATTGAATGTAGCACTTTCACAGCATCATCTTTCAGGATCTGAAGTAGCTCCATTGGAATTCCATCACTTCCACTAGCCTTGTTCGTAGTGATGCTTTCCAAGGCCCACTTGACTTCACATTCCAGGATGTCTGGCTCTAGATGAGCGATCACACCATTGTGATTATCCTGGTCGTGAAGATCCTTTTTGCACCGTTCTTCTGTATATTCTTGCCACCTCTTCTTAATATCTTCTGCTTCTGTTAGGTCCAGACCATTTCTGTCCTTTATCGAGCCCATCTTTGCATGAAATGTTCCCTTGGTATTTCTAATTTTCTTGAAGAGATCTCTAGTCTTTCCCATTCTGTTCTTTTCCTCTATTTCTTTGCATTGATCGCTGAAGAAGGCTTTCTTATCTCTTCTTGCTATTCTTTGGAACTCTGCATTCAGATGATTATATCTTTCCTTTTCTCCTTTGCTTTTCACTTCTCTTCTTGTCACAGCTATTTGTAAGGCCTCCTCAGACAACCATTTTGCTTTTTGCATTTCTTTTCCATGGGGATGGTCTTGATCCGTGTCTCCTGTACAATGTCATGAACCTCATTCCATAGTTCATCAGGCACTCTATCTATCAGATCTAGGCCCTTAAATCTATTTCTCACTTCCACTATATAATAATAAGGGATTTGATTTAGGTCATACCTGAATGGTCTAGGGGTTTTTCCTACTTTCTTCTATTTAAGTCTGAATTTGGCAATAAGGAGTTCATGATCTGAGCCACAGTCAACTCCTGGTCTTGTTTTTGGTGACTGTATAGAGCTTCTCCATCTTTGGCTGCATAGAATATAATCAATCTGATTTCAGTATTGACCATCTGGTGATGTCCATGTGTAGAGTCTTCTCTTGTGTCATTGGAAGAGGGTGTTTGCTATGACCAGTGCATTTTTTTGACAAAACTCTATTAGTCTTTGCCCTGCTTCCTTCTGCATTCCCAGGCCAAATATGCCTGTTACTCCAGGTGTTTCTTGACTTCCTACTTTTGCATTCCAGTCCCCTATAATGAAAAGGACTTCTTTTTTGGGTGTTAGTCCTACAAGGTCTTGTAGGTCTTCATAGAACCGTTCAACTTAAGCGCAAGCGGCTGCAATGGCCGGCGCACTAAGCGCAAGCAGCCGAGAGGAGCTACCCCACGTCCGAGGTCAGGGGCAGCTGCCGAGAAGTGCCAGGCTGTGACGGCGCAGGAACAGCTGAGAGGAGCCCCCCCACGTCCAACGTCAGGGGCAGCAGCCGGGAGGAGTAACCCATGTCCAAGATGTGGTGGCTGAGCTGGCGCAGGAGGGCCTAAAGGAGCTATCCCAGGTTGAAGGTCAGGAAGGGTGGCGGTGAGGAGATACCCTTCGTCCAAGGTAAGGAGCAGTGGCTGTGCTTTGCTGGAGCAGCCTTGAAGAGATACTCCACGCCCAAGGTAAGAGAAACCCAAGTAAGATGGTAGGTGTTGCGAGAGGGCATCAGAGGGCAGACACACTGAAACCATACTCACACAAAACTAGTCAGTCTAATCACACTAGGACCACAGCCTTTTCTAACTCAATGAAACTAAGCCATGCCCATGGGGCAACCGAAGATGGGCGGGTCATGGTGGGAGGTCTGACAGAATGTGGTCCACTGGAGAAGGGAATGGCAAGCCGCTTTAGTATTCTTGCCTTGAGAAACCCACGAACAGTATGAAGAGGCAAAATAATAGGATACTGAATGAGAAACTCCCCAGGTCAGTAGGTGCCCAATATGCTACTGGAGATCAGTGGAGAAATAACTCCAGAAAGAATGAAGGGATGGAGCCAAAGCAAAAACAATACCCAACCGTGGATGTGACTGGTGATAGAAACAAGGTCCAATGCTGTAAAGAGCAATATTGCATAGGAACCTGGAAATGTCTGGTCCATGAATCAAGGCAAATTGGAAGTAGTCAAACAAGAGATGGCAAGAGTGAATGTCGACATTCTAGGAATCAGTGAACTAAAATGGACTGGAATGGATGAATTTAACTCAGATGACCATTATATCTACTACTGTGAGCAGGAATCCCTCAGAAGAAATGGAGTAGCCATCATGGTCAACAAAAGAGTCCAAAATGCAGTACTTGGATGCAATCTCAAAAACGACAGAATGATCTATGTTCGTTTCCAAGGCAAACCATTCAATATCACCGTAATCCAAAGTACAGTACAAAAGGATTTAAATTACATCTTATCTTCCCAGCACTGTGAGATTCTCTTATGGCCAATCTACAGATGAGAAAACTTAAGATGAGAGGGACCCAGCAACATAGCCCCAAATCCTCAGGTAATTAATTAGCAGTGAGATTCCAACTGCGGTCTCTGTCTACACAGCACTCACTCATCACATTGTTCTGCTTCTCTAAAACGTCAGGGGAAACTGATTCAAGACGGCACTACCAGAAAGCAACAGCAGAGTGGAGCTTCCATCACTGCCTGGAGCCCTCGGGGCCTCTGGCTGCTTATCCTACTTTCTCTCCCCCTGGTAGCACCATCCCCAGAGGGCAAAGCCCTTGACAACTGTCCTCCTGAACTTTTCTTGGATTCACAAACTTCTATCCTTGAGTTTTCATTTCTGGAACACGGCATACACAATCCCTGGCTCCCCCTGAGAGTGAAAGCAACACTGGGCTAAGACAGAGAACGCTTAATAACCCATGTTTTTCCTTCCCCAAATGAGGCAAAAATATTGGAGGGCGTGAATGACGCAGTACTTAAAAACCAAACAAATGTCAAGCAGCCAAAAAAGAGTGCTAGTGCACTGAGCACATTTTTCTACTGTTTGCCACTTGCTTCCAGTGTGAGAAAAATATTAAGACGTTATTTCCGAGCACAAGCAAGATGCAAAAGTAAGCTAACTATAGAAATCTGCTTCGAGCTAGGTACCAACAAAGAGCTGGCTAGCACCAACAATGAGCATGCACTGCGTGCCAGACACTATTCTAAAGCGCTCTGCTTATATTATCTCATTTCACCCTCACCACGGCCCAACTGCTCAGATGCACACTATGAGATACAAAAAGGCTAAAGAGCCTGCTCCAAGTGGCGCAGTTAGAAAGTGATGGATCCAGCTTTTAAGCTCAGGCCTGTGCTCCCAACTCTTTAACAGCCTCTCAAAATTGTCAAGTGACCAAACGAGGTCTCATTTCGCTAACTACATCATGATTTGTAGAATTTAAAGATTCTTCCTTTCCTTTGGTCCCATCCCATTATCCTAAAGCACATAATTCACCTAGAGTGATTCAAATAGATATTCTTAGTACTTAAACCATACCTGTAGAGATCTTTTTACTATGTGTTAATTCTCATATATTGATAGGGACCTAATGAACACAGATACTGAAAATCACAAGAGGGTGCTTAGAACTACACATTTAATAAAACATTAACTAAATGGATATAGTCACAAACCAAGACAGGTATTTATATGAGGCAGAATCACACAGTGTCTTAATAAATGTCTGGTGAATGAAGGAATGAATATTGTATCTTTTAAAATTAATTTATTTATTCATTCAACAAATATGTATGTGATATTCAGGCACTGTTGCAGGCAGTGGAGATACAGCACCAAGCAAAGCAGACAGATACCTACCCTCATGGAGTTTACATTCTAATAGAAACAGAAAATAAACATGTTAGATATTTAATATGTTAAATATACAAACGAACAAAAAAAAACTGAGAAAAAAACAAAGCAAAGAAAGCGTACTGGGACAGCTGAAAGTAGTTTTGCAGTTTTAAGTAGGTTTGCAAGGGAAGGCATCCCTGATATAAAGAATGAGTGCTTTTTTAATTTTTTAATTGAAATATAGTTGATTTACAACATTGTATTAGTTTCTAGATTATAGCCAAGTGATTCAGATATACATATACATATAGCTTTTCATGGTGGTTCAGATGGTAAAGAATATGCCTGCAATGCAGAAGACCCAGGTTCAATCCCTGGTCAGGAAGATTCCCTGGAGAAGGAAATGGTAACCCACTCCAGTGTTCTTGCCTAGATAATCCCATGGACAGAGGAGCCTGGTGGGCTACAGTCCATGGGGTCATAAAGAGTTGGACACGACTGAGTGACTAACACTTTCTTTCATAGCTTTTCATATTCTTTTCCATTATGGCTTAGTGTAGGATACTGAATACAGTTCCCTGTGCTATATAGTAGGACTTTGTTGTTTTTCTATATAGTAGTTTGTATCTGCAAATCCTGAACTCTTAGTTTATCCCTCCCTTACCCCTTTGGTAACGATAAACCTGTTTTCTATGCCTGTGAGTCTGCTTCTGTTTTGTAAACAAGTTCATTTGTATCATACTATTAGAGTCCATATAAAGTATTATCATATGGTACTTTTTTCTTTCTGACTTACTTCACTTGGTCTGGAAATCTCTAGGTCCACCCACGCTACTGCAAATGGCATTAATTCATTCTTTTTATGGCTGAGTAGTATTCCATTGAGAGTCCCTTGGACTGCAAGGAGATCCAACCAGTCCATTCTAAAGGAGTTCAGTCCTGGGTGTTCTTTGGAAGGAATGATGCTAAAGCTGAAACTCCAGTACTTTGGCCACCTCATGGAAAGAGTTGACTCATTGGAAAAGACTCTGATGCTGGGATGGATTGGGGGCAGGAGGAGGAGGGGACGACCGAGGATGAGATGGCTGGATGGCATCACGGACTCGATGGACGTGAGTCTGAGAGAACTCTGAGAGTTGGTGATGGACAGGGAAGCCTGGCGTGCTGTGATTCACGGGGTCACAGAATCGGACGCCACTGAGTGACTGAACTGAACTGAATTGAGTATTCCATTGGGTGTATACATATACCACATCTAGGTCCATTCATCTGGTGATGGACATTTAGGTATCTCCCGTACCATGGCTATTATAAGTAATACTGCTGTGAACATCAGGGTGCATGTATGTTTTTGAATTAGAGTTTTTCCTCCAGATATATGCCCACAAGTAGGGTTGTTGGATCATACAGCAACTCTATTTTTGGTTTTCTAAGAAGCGTCCATACTGTTTTCCATAGTGGCTACACCAATTCACATTCCTGCCAGTGGGCGTAGGAGGGTTCCTTTTCCTTCACATCCTCTCCAGCATGTTGTTTGTGGACTTTTTAATGATGGCCATTGACTGGTGTGAGTTGATATGTCACTGTAGTTTTGCATTTCTCTAATAATTAGTGATGATGAGCATCTTTTCATGTGTCTATTGGCTATCCATATGTCATCACTGGAGAAATGTCTATTCAGCTCTGCTGCCCATTTTCTCATTGGGTTTTTTGTTGGTGGTACTGTTGTTATCGAGTTATATGCACTTTATTTTTTGGAAATTAATCCCTTGTCTGTCATATCATTTATAAATGTTTTCTCCCGGTCTGTAGGTTGTCTTTTTGTTTTACTTATGGTTTCCTTTGCTGTGCAAAAGCTTATAAGTTTGATTAGGATTTATTTTCGCTTTTATTTCTATTGCCTTGGGAGACTGTCAGTGCTTTTAAAATATTGACCTTGGTAAGTATTTTTACTCACTATTAAACATTTAAATATTTAGTTCCCCTATATGTGTGATAAAGTCAGGCTAATCATTTATTCATTTAATAATGCTGGTTATTTTTTATGCTATGTATGAGAGATGTGATTTCTCTAGATTCTTCCAGAATAAATTGTGGAAAATTGTAAAGCATGATAGAACATAGGATAACTTACAAACCACTAAAGACAGGTCCAGCTCATTATGTTTTGCCTATTTATATCTATGTCTGATGCATCAAAACTGGATGTATCTCTAAATCAACTCTAAATAAATAAGTAAAACGCCATCTGGAGCCTCCTTGAAAATAATCCACCCTTGCAGATTCTTGCTGTCCTTGTGTGACCCCCTACGGAGCCTGAGTAGCATTTGAGGCAAAGACTCTATGACATGGTCTGTTGCCCACACACAACCCTCCCTACTGTCAGCAAAGCAAATCATGGTGCAAAGCACTCGTGACCACCAAGCAGAATAAGCACCTTTTGATTGTTTTCATCTCTCTAAAATATGAAGATACACTAATTAAAAAAAAAAAACTAGCACTAAATCAAAATAATTTCACAAAATCAAGGCCTTGAAAATGGATATTATGGAACTTGGGTTATAATTGGGGCTGTGATTATCATTCAAGTTACAACCATCTGCAGCTAATTTTATATGAATGGTGAGAAAAAGCCTTATGTACCTTCTCAGGGTTCACCAGCCTTATCAGTACTTAGTACTGTGAAATTTCCCATTGGGCTTGGCAAACATACTTAAAAGGCTATATTTTTTTCCATTTTTGTTATCATTTTATTTGTCCACAGAGACATTTTTATCAAGCTTTCAGTCTATGAATTTGTCTTCATTTGTTCATTGCTTCCTACAATATGTGTCCACTTCAAAAATAAGTATTTGAAATTATTTTGTTTTTTAAACCAGGTGGTGAGCTGATAAAGAATCTGCCTGCCAATAAAGGAGACACAAGAGATGTGGGTTTGATCCCTGGGACAGGAAGATCCCTTGGAGAAGGAAAATGGCAACCCACTCCAGTATTCTTGCCTGGAAAATCCTATGGGCAGAGGAGCCTGGCAGGCTACATACAGTACATGGGGTCGCAAACAGTCAGACACGACTGAGCATGCACGCCTGCATGCAAGCATTAGTTAATAGTTTCTCCCTTTGTCATACATTTCAGTTATCTTTCTGATTTTAAACTCACTTTCACATACAATATATGGTTGTGCTCTAATAACAGAAATGTGTGACTTGGATATTTAAAGATATATCCTAAACCTAATCATCAGAATTGTAAGCCTTCTAAATCTATTTGAACATGTATATTTACCACTTAGAACATCTAAGTTCCTAATTTATAATTTTATAAATTCTAAATTTATAATTTTTATAATAATTCATAATTAAGCACATGGAGAACTACCCAAATTCATTAGCAATGAAACCATTCAAGTACTTAGCCCTCATCACTTCAGCTCTACTCAAGATATTTCACTCCAGTTTCTAATAGCTAAATGTCACAGCTCCATGCCAAACTACATCAAGGACTTTGCTCGCACCAGTGTGCCTACTTTAGAATGAGGAATATTTCAGAGTCATCAGAATTAACTATCCACTAAATTCAATTTAATAAGGCTACATCATCCTCTGTGTCTCACCTTCATGCACAATTTATTATAATTTTATATGAAAAGCTAAAAGCTCCGGACACACATATGCTATCTTGTTCCTGAAAAGACAGCCCTTTTTCTTGAGCACTTTTAAGAGACTGGATAGCAATTCAGACCATAATTGGATACCTTCTCAGAGCATCTGACAGACTGCACGTTGAAAAAGAGATTAAAAAGATGAAATGTCAGAGTATTCCAATTGTGAGAAGTCCCTTAATTCTCCTTCAGCCCTTCGGCCCTGACAGAATGAGAAGCTTCAAATGAGGCCTCCCAGGGTTTTTCTGAAAGGAGACACAGTCCCTGGCTCTCCTCCAGAGCACCTACCTCAGAGCTAGGGAACACGTGAACTGCCTTATGTGATTTCAGAGTGAGCCTGGAAATGCATCTAGTCTGCCTGCATGTCTTTTCTTATTTTTTATTACTTTCTTCTCTTTTGCAAGGAAGGAAGACAACAGATGCTGCAGTGCACATAGAAATTTAAGAATTCTTTACTTAAAGAAATAAAGTAGTGAGCATCCACTACTTCCATATTTCTGACCTGTACCTCTCCTACTCCCTCACCCCTTTGGTAACCATAAGTTTGCCTTCTGTGTCTGCCAGATTGTTTCTGGTTTTTTTTATACTGATACATAAAATAGATAAGCAACAAGGATTTACTGTATAGCACTGGGAATTATACCCAATACCTACCCAACACCTATCATGGAATATATTCTGCCAAAAAATAAATACGTTATACACCTGAAACTAACACAATATTGTAAATCAACTCTAGTTCAATAAAAAGGATGGAAAGGAAAAGAAAGAAGAAAGCTGTAAGTAAGGACTGTCAAGAAAATCTATAGTGGAGATATTAAGAAGGAAGTAACATCTTTTGTTGACCTCTAGGTAAAATGGTGCATCTCAGGTTATTTTAAATTCAGGATAATGGCTACCTTGAGACGTGCTAGTTAGAGGTAGGTGGTGCAGATACAAAACTCCTACATTTAAAAAACAGAAACTCTAAGGATGGGGGGAACTGAATCTCTTCTATGCTGACCTAATATATTAGGTCAGTCACTTGTTACCAACTAGATACACAGGTGTGCACTGATCTTTTAAAAGGGCTGTATTTTCCACCGGAAAAGCAGAGACTAATCCCAAGAGAGTCATTTTTCCAACAGTACCAGTGTGCAAACAGGTATCTACAGTGGGCAAGTCAGCAGCCGCCACGCAGGCCCAAGGTTTCCAGCAGTGCTGCTGTGGTACTAGGCCTAGTCTTACACATTGAACAATAACTCAAATCCATCACAAGATCACTTGTCAGTCCTCCTCAGTTAAATGGGTCTTTATTTTTAGAGAACAATGGGAATTATAGGAAGCTGGGAGGCCTTACATCACAGAACTATAAATAGTTGCTGTTAAATGCAGCCTCAATGTTTTTGTTTTTCAATTTCAAAATGAAGTTGATGTTTGAGAGGGGTTATTCTTCATCTGCTGAACAGTCTGTGATGTCATCTCATCTAGGTGATTAAGGACCTATTTAGTGTTTTCAATCAGACAAATCACTAGCTCTCAACAGAAATTTTAATCAGAAAGATTGGCTGTGCTGAGATTGTCCCCAGCTGAACAGAATGCTACTGACCTTTCCTTCACAGGAAATTTAAATTTGTATCATTTGGCTGGTTAGGATTTCTGCCATTTCCCTGTGGATCAAGATTAGGGATGAACTTTCAGGTTCAGTCATACATTAAAAACACAAACACATAAGCTGTGAAAAGCCAGAAGCAGAATGATGTCTTTCCCCTGATGCAAAGGTCACTGCTGTTATTTCTCATTCATTTCAGCTGACCACAGGCTTCTACACTTACTGCCCCCATTTAGGGAACTCAGATTGGAAAATGATCATACTTATGGGCCTTCAGCATATTCACTGCATTAAGATTATCTGCTATATTTAACTTGGCTCTCTCATTTGTATGTTAGAGGAAAAATTTTTTCCCTTGTGATAAACTAAACAAGACATTTTTAAGTGTGTAAATGAGGTTATATTTATTAAAAGGATTCTGTTTTGGTCTAGAAAGTTCCTGCCTTGTACCATCAAGGGAACAAGAAAAAAATATTAAGTAAATATTCCCTAGAGAAACCTGCTCCTCTTAGTATAAGCAATTTTAGGATACAAACTCATAAAACTGCCATGACATCAAATTATTAATTTAGTTTAGGAAATCACACAGAAAACAGATCCTTGATCCCAAAAGGGTCAATAAAAAGTAACTTAGGAAAGCTAGTTACCATGATCTCCAATTTTAAATTTGCAATAGCTTTAATATTTCCAAAAGTGAATTTATAGGTATATAATTATGAAATACTGGAATCTCTTAGGATCCTATAAAGCACTAATTAATGATTTAGGACTAACAGAGAAAAGGTTAAAAAGTTCTACCCTAGAATTATACTAAAAAATGAAGCAAATTTAATAACCAAAAAAGGACCAAGGACCAAAGCTTTATTATACCTTACTTAAAATGTTGTTTGAAACCAAGATAGCTTACATTTACTTCTACCTCAAGCTTACATTTATTTCTACCTCAAACTGAGCCTCTAAATAAAGTTTCAACTTAAATCTGTTTATCTACACTACCATAACTGATTCCAAGAGGACACGCAAATAATTATCACTACATATCAGAAAACATTAAGAATATACTTAAGAAGTCTAACCCATTATAACTAACCTACAGGTCTATACTATAGGTAGCAATTTAGATATGCCTTTTTAAAGTTTATCTAAAAATTATGCAATTCCATTAAATTTGCAATTTTAATAAAAGATGCTTTGTGGTTTAGTCATGGAAGGGCAGGGGTTTTGTGTTTTTTTCTTAAATAAATTTAAATCAGTGAGTTAGAAACTGTTTCATCTTAATAAAAAGATTTGATCATGCATTGTTTTTATAAATTGACTTCACTATTAAAATAAAGCACACAGATTAGAAAGAGGAAAGTCATTTCTGCAATCAGCTAGGATCAAACACACAACTTCTTGATATACTTCCTAGGAAACTGATTCAGATTTGACATCAGCCATATCACTTCTATTGTACAATAACATATATGAAATATTCTTGAGAGAATAATTTTTGCTTCATAACAGAAGAAAATGCCCCAAACTGTTTTTAAACCTAGTTTTCATGGTCTGTGACACATTATGGCATTTTTTTATTATAAAAAATAAATACAACAAAATTAATAAAAGTCAATAAAAATGAATGATGCAAACATCCTTAATTACATTTCAAAGGCAAATAGATGTCTGTCTGTTTATCATAAGTAAGCTGGGGAAAAAAAAATAGTATTGCACCATACACTGTGCTAAGCGACTACATGTTAACCTGGTTCATATCCTTCGCAATAAATTTTTTAAAACTGAGTCTCGAAGACAGTACCTCAAGGTCATACAGCTGCAAGTGTCAGAACCAGGGTTCCGCTCAGAATTCAAATCCAAGTTTTATCTTATTTCAACCCCCGTGTTCTTTCCATTACATATTCTGCTGTTTGGTTTCAAATTGACCTAGCTTCTTACAGTCAGGTAGCTTTCAAGGCAATGATGGACCTTAGCAGCACGGTACAGCTAAACTGCACGCAGAACCAGGGAACTGCCTCCCTAAGTTCACCTTGCTCTTTCCCTGGAGGTTTCCTTCCACTGCCCTACCGTGGAATTCTGGGTAGGACACTCTGGTCCTTCTCTAGCGATTACAAGAAGTGCCAAGCTAAACTGTGCATGCAAAGAGATTTTAGAGTCACTATAGCATAATTATCCTAATCAACAAAAACCAACTACAGCTCAATCAAACTTTTGAGAAGAAAAGCTTGTGTGGGAGTTCAATAAATTACAGCAGTAAGGTCAGGCTTTTATAAGACGTTCTAGATTCTATCACCTTGCTCTAATTCTTGCATATTTCAGCAGTCACTTTTTTTTTTTTGGTGACTGCTGAAATAAGTCATTTAAAAAATCCCAAGATGGTTACAAAAGTACTGTTAACACATACTGTGTGTCCACATAGAGCCCATAGCACTGAGGACATTGGAATAAACTTGGAACTCTGCAATTGAAAAGTTATTTTAAAATCTAAACCAGGCGATAATTTTTAAAAAGGGCAGGAGGGGGTAAGCATAACTGAAGCAACTTAGATTTGTTTTCTGTTTCCATATTGTTTTCCCGGCTCCTTTCCTTTCTGACACTATCAGTGGGTTTGAACAAATCTAGACCAATTATTCAGAAACCCTCACACATGCTCACTTGAACATTCTGAGGACTTTTATTCACATCATTTCCTCAAATGTTAAGTGAAATTATTTACTTGCAAAGAGTCTCTCTTTTCAGAAAAATAATTTCAAAGATTCTTGAATAGTGCTGTTCAAGAACAGCACAAGAATAGCACATCAATAACAGCATATAACTATTATCAAGTTGTTGCACCAATGATAAAACTACAATGACAGCCCAAGTCTGTGATACCTTTGGTTATATGTACATAAAACAAAGAGAATGAACTATTTGACTAAAAGAAAACTCATATTCTGAACATGAACTGCTAGCCTTAAGAGCTACCTAGGACCTGATTTGCTTCAGAGTCACAGCACTGTGTGTACATAGTAGATTCTCGGTACAGAACTTGCATAAACCTAATCTAGGGCATAGCCAGAGTAAGCAAATGCACTAGCCCTATAACAGCAACTGATTTCAAAACAAAACACTGATAGAATGAGTAGGAAGCATGGCAAGTATGAGGCAGACATAGAGAAAGGACAACAGAATTTCCCAGGTACACTGAATGCAGACTGTGAATGGGGAGTTATTCATTAACCAGCCCACATAAAGAGGCTTGTTAGTACAAATTTTTGTGGAGCAATCAACTGCACAGAAGGTTTTTATAAACTCTGATTGTGTATCTAAATTTGTATGAATGGAATACTGCTTTGAAAAGCCTTTAGGTACAAAATGTTTTGAGAATTTCTGTAATTTCTAAAAGGTCCAATCACACACTCAGCAGAGCCCTCTTCCACAGCCAATTTTCCATTGCCTCAGCTGTTTTTATTAAAACTAGCAGCTACAGAGGAATAGTGAATGCAGACTTAAGCTAAATAGGCTATTTTGCCTTTCCATTTGCAACTAAGTAAAATTTGATTGTTAAATTTTTTTTGCCAATTTGCCCATTTTTCACATATATCACAAAGTCTCAAAGGTAAGAATTAATATCATTTGGGGGGCTTCCTAGGTTGTACAGTGGTAAAGAATCCACCTGCTAGAGCTGCAGAAGATGCAGGCTTGATCCCTGGGTCGGGAAGACCCCTGGAGAAGGAAATGGCAACCCGCTCCAGCATTTTTGCCTGGAAAATTCCATGGACAGAGGAGCCCGGCGGCCTACAGTCCATTGGGTAGCAAAGGGTCAGACATGACTGAGCACAACAAGACCATTTTGAAGCTTTGTCACAGAATGAAGAATTCTACAGCTGTGCATAAAAAAAGACAAATTCGCTTTTATTTCACAAAGTATGAAAACGTAAGCTGCACAGATTTTTGGACAAAATATCAAAAGATGGCTAACATGTTTCTATTGGAAAAACGAAGATAAGCTGAATTCTCAACAGTGCTTGTCAGTTTGCACAGGGGCTAGATGACAATAAGGGTGTTGTTCGCAACTCAGGAAAACTCCAGCAGAAAAAATTGGAAATTTCCCCTCTGGGTTCTCAGTGTGTCATAGGCAAAGCAAAAACAACCCTAAAGAACAGAAATACACACTAAAAACAAGAAGGGGCATTGAAATGATAGCCACACAAGTCTAATGGAGAGAGATAAACATGCAGGTATGGTACATGCAAATATTTTCTTCCTCATAAAGAGAGTAAAGAAACAATGAAAACGGATCTCCTTTCTTATTAAGTAGAAGTAACATGTATGCCTTACAGAAGGTTAATTGGGCTATCTGTAGCTAACTGCAGCAATTTCAGTAATCCCACTTATCCAAGAGTGTATTTCAAAACATCCCACCCCCTCCCCAGGAATGCCTGAAACCTTGGACAGTACCAGACCCTATATGTACTCTGTTTTTTCCATACATGATTGCCTATGAGAAAGTTTAATTTACAGACTAGACACAGAAAGAGATAAACAATAATAACCATTACTACTGATAAAAAAGAACAATTATAACAATACATCATGAGGGACACTGGGCTGGAAGAAACACAAGCTGGAATCAAGATTGCTGGGAGAAATATCAATAACCTCAGATATGCAGATGACACCACCCTTATGGCAGAAAGTGAAGAGGAACTAAAAAGCCTCCTGATGAAAGTGAAAGAGGAGAGCGAAAAAGTTGGCTTAAAGCTCAACATTCAGAAAATGAAGATCATGGCATCCGGTCCCATCACTCCATGGTAAATAGATGGAGAAACAGTGGAAACAGTGTCAGACTTTATTTTTGGGGTCTCCAAAATCACTATAGATGGTGACTGCAGCCATGAAATAAAAAGCAGAGACAGTACTTTGCCGACTAAGGTCCATCTAGTCAAGGCTATGGTTTTTCCAGTGGTCATGTATGGATGTGAGAGAGAGTTGGACTGTGAAGAAGGCTGAGCACCAAAGAACTGATGCTTTTGAACTGTGGTGTTGGAGAAGACTCTTGAGAGTCCCTTGGACTGCAAGGAGATCCAACCAGTCCATTCTGAAGGAGATCAACCCTGGGATTTCTTTGGAAGGAATGATGCTAAAACTGAAACTCCAGTACTCTGGCCACCTCATGAGAAGAGTTGACTCACTGGAAAAGACTGATGCTGGGAGGGGTTGGGGGCAGGAGAAGAAGGGGACGACCGAGGATGAGATGGCTGGATGGCATCACTGACTCAATGGACGCAAGTCTGAGTGAACTCTGGGAGTTGGTCATGGGCAGGAAGGCCTGGCGTGCTGAGATTCATGAGGTCGCAGAGAGTCGGACACAACTGAGCGACTGAACTGAACTGAACCCTAACAAAAGCTATATGAATGAAGTCTCCCTCAAAATAGCTTACTGTTCAAATTCAATGCCTTTCCATTTTAACTAAGCACTTACCACGCAATCACGACCATAACTTTTGCAGTTTGCAGTGTGACAGCAAAGCCAGCAAGTTTCTTTTTCCTTATAATTTCACTGGTAGAAGACTTGCTCTTCCCGTAGATCTGTAGATCTCAAGTCACCTCAGTGTATGATCTTTTTTTCAAGTCAAGAGCTTTAACCATTTCACTTGAAGGCAGCACTTCATAGCTTCTCTCTGGTGTGACTGAATCGCCAGCCTCACTACTCTTGCATGTTGGGGCCATTACGAAGTACAACAAATTACATGAACAGAAGGACAGCAACACCTCCTGCCTTTCGCGTGGGTAGCCAAGATGGCGGCTGTGTGGCTAGCCCGCGGGCGCTGGCAAGACCACGCGAGAGTTCGTCACGCTACTCCAGGACCGCTGTGCCACTTTAAATGCAGGAACTACTTCCGGAATTTTCCTTTAATGTTTTCATTCTTCAGGTGACCTCTCAGGGTGCCGCTTTAAACACATGCTCTACTTCCAGAATTTTCCGCGTAATAGTTTCAAACCTCAGTTGACCTCTCAGTGAAGCCGCGGAAAGCGAAACCATGGATGAAGGAGGAACAGCTGCAGCTAATTCCGGGGGACATTACACTGTAGAGTGTGGGGAGAGCAAGATGGGAGGGAAGATGGACAGGACAGTGTGGATGCCCTCGAGAGACCACGGGGGACCACACGTAACTCTGCCCTGAGCTACAGCAGCTGAGCCTCGAGAGGGTGCGGGTCAACTCCGGCTCTTAGAAGCTGGAGCAGCGTCAGGGAGGAGAGGACAAGGAGCTGGAGAGCGAGGATGGGAGGAAGCAGCCACCTTCTAGACACTGGCTGTCACTGTTATTTAGCCCTTTTGTTGACGAAATTCCTGAAAACAAAGTGTATCAGAACAGACACTGGTTTTACTCTCTCTTCATTTCAGGGTAGGACCGTAATCATATGAATAATTCAGCTGTCACTGCCAGAGAGATGACCGCTGGGGAGACATCCTGTAACGGTGTCACACACCAATGAGATTAGGAATTCTGCCAATCTTTTGTAAAAAAAAGATTTTCAAATTATCAGACAGCTGCCTGAAAGAACTGGGGGATCCAAAGGAGAAAGCTCTGCAGGATCGAGCAGTATTATGTTCTTAAAAGACACAACTAACATTACCAAGAACACAACCTCATCCGAGGCACAAAATAATGGATTCTGTAAATGGGATACTCAGCAAAGAGCTCACCGCGTGGTTCAGAAGTCCCTACCCAAAAACATCTTGTGTGCACAAGGACAGGTTCACAGATGAAAAGTTCAGAAACCTATCTAGGTAGGTGGGTTCTCTTCTACTATCTTTTCTTCCCCAAATTGTGTCAAGACCTCAAATGAGAAAGCAGAAAGCATACTGAAGAAATTGAGGAGCTTACTGCACTGGAGAGAAAATTACTAGGAAAAAAAAAAAAGTAGAATAAGAATCAAAATGACACTGTTCACAATTATTTCTAAATGATCCTTACTTTTCAACTTTGCTAAATCTCAAGACTGTGTTCAAGCATTATAGGTAAAATTCTAAGAAAATGTTTTGGCCTCAACAAGAATTTTCAGGATATAATGGATGTGGCTGTTTAGTTCAGTGCTTTTCAAACTCATGGTCGTGAGTTTAAAAACAAGTTTAAAAAAATTGTTATCTCCAGTATAATGTATACTTATTCATATTTCATCCATTTACTATTATATTGGCAAACTGTGGCTCTTAAGAAACCTATATGCAGGTCAGGAAGCAACAGTTAGAATTGGACATGGAACAACAGACTGGTTCCAAATAGGAAAAGGAGTATGTCAAGGCTGTATATTGTCACCTTGCTTATTTAACTTATATGCAGAGTACATCATGAACAATGCTGGGCTGGAAGAAGCACAAGCTGGAATAAAGATTGCTGGGAGAAATATCAATAACCTCAAATATGCAGATGACACCACCCTTATGGCAGAAAGTGAAGAGGAACTAAAAGCCTCTTGATGAAAATGAAAGTGGAGAGTGAAAAAGTTGGCTTAAAGCTCAACATTCAGAAAATGAAGATCATGGCATCTGGTCCCATCACTTCATGGGAAATAGATGGGGAAACAGTGGAAACAGTGGCAGACTTTGTTTTTGGGGCTCCAAAATCACTGCAGATGGTGATTATGGCCATGATATTAAAAGACGCTTACTCCTTGGAAGAAAAGTCATGAGCAACCTAGATAGCATATTCAAAAGCAGAGACATTACTTTGCTGACTAAGGTCCGTCTAGTCAAGGCTACGGTTTTTCCACTGGTCATGTATGGATGTGAAAGTTGGACTGTGAAGAAAGCTGAGTGCCGAAGACTTGATGCTTTTGAACTGTGGTGTTGGAGAAGACTCTTGAGAGTCCCTTGGACTGCAAGGAGAGCCAACCAGTCCATTCTGAAGGAGATCAACCCTGGGATTTCTTTGGAGGGAATGATGCTAAAGCTGAAACTCCAGTCCTTTGGCCACCTCATGCGAAGAGTTGACTCATTGGAAAAGACTCTGAGGCTGGGAGGGATTGGGGACAAGAGGAGAAGGGGACGACTGAGGATGAGATGGCTGAATGGCATCACTGCCTCGATGGAAGTGAGTGTGAGTGAAGTCTGGGAATTGGTGATGGACAAGAGGCCTGGCATGCTGTGATTCATGGGGTGGCAGAGTCGGACATGACTGAGCAACTGAACTGAACTGGCAAACTATATACATGATGTATACAACAAATAAAGAGGTTTGGCAGATAAAACTTTAAAATATTTTAAAGGCAGGTCCAGTCTAATATTTTCTTCCCTCACTTAAGTGGACCACGTTTGCACCACTTGGGATGTTAAATGTTCCGAAGACACCAGTTAACTAATTGGATGTGAGGGCAACATATGTTCATAACTTACACTCACATACACATTGGAGGTTTTGTAGTAGTTTATCCAAAATGCTTAAATTTTAAATGCAGTGCTTTAATATTAGTATAACATACTGCTTTCCAAAGCAGTTGTGAGGTGAATAAAAATAAAGCAAATCAGGGTTTCAAAGACTGTTTTATTCCCGCCCATGCCAGCACTTTATTCAACAACTATTATGTGACAAGCATTTTGTATTACATATATCTAATCCTTACAAGAACTATAAAGTAAAATTATTTTTCCCATTTTATCTAAAAAAATGCAATTAAGGTTCATGATCAAATCCTACAAATAAGTGGTAACACGGGGTAGGACCTTTAAAACCACAAAATCAAGATGATCACAATTATAGGACCTGATGTGAAGGGTCAAGAATTCTACCTGTTTCAGTATCTTCTTTACAGTTGACTCATTAAAGCAAAGAGAAGGGAACTGAGAAATAAAATATTAAATATTAAAAATTCTATCCAGTAAAAAAAATAACAACAGCTCCCAGACATTTCCACCCACTTCTCGTCCAACAAACAACACTTTTAAGTCCTAGGAAGAGGCCTGCAGAAGAGAATTCTGGGAGTGGTTACAGTGGCTAAGTTTCCATTGATGGAGTTGCCCGAAACCTCAGAGCTTCAGATATTGTTTCCCAAAACAATATCCTTTAATCCCAAAAGAGAACTTAATAAATTTTTTTATTTATGGCCACAGCAGTTCTGAGAACTTAGCTCCCCAACCAAGGCTTGAACCCTGCATGGAGTCCTAACCACTGGACTACAGGAATTCCCTTAGAAGAGAATGTACTAAGGGTAAGTTCTGGAGCTTGCAGAGCAGGGCATTCATTCTGTCCTCAGCAGGACAGAGAAAGCACGCTGGCTTCCCTCCCGCCCTTCTCAGCAGGCTGGCTGCGCGGAAGGTCAGTCTTGGACTTCCACTCAGTTTCCAGCTATGTTCCCAAACAGGGCCTGAAACCAGCTACGGGGCCAAAATGCTTATCCCTCGTCCAGACCCATATGTAGCTAGCTATGAAGCCTCTGGATCAACAGAGTCTCACAACAGATGAGAGGGTCCACCAGCCTGGGGAAGCTATTTTACAATAAAAAGGTGTCAAATTAGGAAAAGTGCTAAATGTAAAAATTTTGTTTGCCAGTTGAAATACCACGATTTGAAATTCCACTGCTAAATTCTTCACCAGAAAACATGAGTTAAACGTACAGCAGTGATTCTGCATCATTTCCTTCACTTGAGATTTTTAAAAGATCTATGACTTTTGTCCACTCGGGCATTCTCGTCTGCCTGGGAAGGCCGCACCTCTCCTACTCACTGGGAACTCCCTTCCACCCTCCACACTCAAGCATGACTTCCCTCGTGAAGCCTTCCCCATACATAAGGTGGAATTAGGACCCTTCTCATCTGAGTGCTCAAAAAAAAACAAACCTTAAACCTGTATTTAATTAGAAACATTTAGTTTCAACTGCAACTATTTGTTTTTGACTATGGCTTCTGTATTTACTCGCCTTGTATTCCCACGACTTATTCCTGTCCTGTGCTAGGCACACAACGTATCACAATAATATTTGGTAGATGAAGAAATGAAAGTTGAATCATGAATCTGAAGGAGCATTAATTCTTACAGATATAATAGATTGGTCTCAATGGTTCTCAACTTGTTTGCCTTTGTACACCTTATAGAAAATGCATCATAGCTCTCTGAACATTCAGGTTGTAGCCTTCTGACTCTATCTGACTGTCAATATACAAAGGAAGCTTCTCACGTCACATTACATTACAGGTGTGGCCTAGCACAAATGAGACAGCTCTTACAACTTCTCTATTCACAAATTAGGAATTATCATTTGCAGCATTTTCTATAATTTCTAAACAGAGCAACCTGGGAGCCAGTGGGGAAAGTCATGTTTTCAATTGCCTGTTCTCTGGTATGTCTATTCTATTCAAAAGGTTTCTCAAAAAGAAACAAAAGTTTAAAAAAAACTGAAAGACAAAAACGCAATCTCCACCTATTTACTTTGAGGGCTTGATCCAACAAGCATTTTAAGAAATGAATTTCCGGTGAGGGTGGGGGTGCAGGGAGTAGTTAGGCAATGTTACACCAAAGGTAATGTGCCCTTTTCCCCTTAAAAAATTTAATCTGTCACATTTAGCAAGATTACATTATGTGGCCTACCAGAAACAGTATTCATTCAATAAATACCCAATCCCTTAAACATTTTCTCCTACAACTGCATTAGTTTCTCATTAGATGAGTGTGCCACTAAAAATATATGTGATACGTAATAACAAAACAAACTTTACAAATGCTTGAGTAAAACACAGATATCTACCAACAAACTCAGGGTTGTTGGTGGTCATTTCAAAAGACAATCTGTGTTAGGAAACCTCTTGAGCAGAACACCATATACTAGTTTCATTTCTTAAACTATGTCAAGAAGACACATTTAAAAATATACTTCAGACCCAAAATAAAAACCCCTCAGTCGGCCCCACTCCACCCCACACCAGGATAAAGGGCAATGCAAGAGAAAGCCAATCACTAAAGTATCAGTTTATTTATTTCCTCATAGCTCTCACCTCCCCTGCCCCCAACTCCAATATTTCAGTTTCACTACCCCTCCACGTTAACACTTTCTTCCAGAAAGCGGGCCAGCCCATCTTAGCAGGCCACCAACAAGAAAGGTGGAGGTAACAACTGAACATTATTGGCATGCCCTGATCATTCTCAGATTCCAATACTCTAAGACTGTGCCTTCTTCCCTTTATTTGTCATCTCCCCACACTTCCCCATAAAGGCACTTTTTTTTCCACTTTCTACACAGATGAGCAATGTTAAATGAGCACATTCGGTATATAGGCCAAGTTACTAACAGAAAAATGAACAAGACAGTTCTCAGATTTCAGTCTTGCAGGATTTAGGCTCTTCTTTTAAAGTAATATTTATTCTACAAAACACTCACTTGGCATGCCTTCCTCTCCCAGTAACAGGCATGTCCTTGGAGGAAAAAATCCACTTGAATCCCTTTTGTCCCCAGAATGCTTGCATGTTCTCAGTAGGGACCTTGTGGGTGAATTCTGCTTTGTTAGAAGACTGGGTTCCAAATGGTCTCCTCAGAAACATTCAGATTATTTTGAAATTCGCACTATAACCCATCGCAAAGGGTGTGGTGTGCAAACAGGTTTTATCTCCACAATAATGTTGAAATTCACTAGCAGCTGCCTAAAGTGCTAAGAAAAATACGGAGGCCACATCTGGACTGAGAGAGAGAATGTATAGTGAAACTCAAGGGTCAGTGACGTCTGCCGTGTGCACAGATGAGAAGCATGGTGGTATGTGTGCTCAGTATTTGCCATCTTGACTCTAAATCCTGAGCCAAGGTCTGAATTCCACGAAATTCAAGTATTTCTTACTGCCTAAGTTCCTTTCCCTAACCGAAGCATCAGACCAAGGACAGATAATTCGAGGTTCTTCTAAATATACATTTCTATGTATAATCCTTTTATGTAAAAGTTTGGTGAAGAATATTCTTCCGAGTGAATTTGACTTAAGGTCAATCACAGACCCAGTGTTCTCCTCTTCTTTGAACTAGCACACAGTAAGAACCCTTTTGCAAGAGTATCTGTAGCAACTTTTAAAATATTCCAAAAAGCAAAAGCATCAAAGCACTTTGTTCCAGAAGTGACCCAGACACTTAAAGATGCCACTGTCTGTGCAGCAACTCTTTTCTTCCAGGAGATGCTGCGATCTTCTGTTTAAAAGAGTTCCCTTTTCTCATCCTGTGCTCTCCCATAAATCTGTAACATCCCAGACAACCCCAAATCGGGGTGACATTTGGCAGACTTGGTTTCAGACTCTTCCTCTGAAACCATTTAACAAAACCTGGCACAAAGTCCTTTTACGATGGCGAGAATACAAATTCAACATCCAGCCCCGCTCCTTGACTAAAGTGGCGAATGAGGGTGTCCAGCAAACTCAAAATAAGAAACCAAAGCCCTTCTTTTGGTTTGTTTCTAGGAGTGTTCTTCCTCAGCTAGAAAATTCCTGAATGTTTTTCTAAAGTATCAAAAGATCCATTTCATAATTCTAAAAGCACTACAAAACAGAAGGTGCATCCTTAACGGCTGACAACCTCCACTTCTAGCTTTATAATCATATTTATTATATTTCCAAGGCAATCTTCCTCATCAATGTCCACTCCCTAATCAAATCACATTGTTTAAAAAGGCAAATTCACTTAATACTTGCTGCCCTCTCTCCATTACAGTAGCATATGCCTTTGCTGTCTCTCCGCCCCAACTCTTCTAGAGCATTTATGCCTGACAGTCACCCTCCTCCTTTCTCTAACTGAGAACAAACCACTTAGGCCAGTCATTTCAAAGTTCCCTTTAAAAAACTTAATGCTTATAATGGAATAAAAGCCTTCTCAAGACAGAATTCTGTTAGAATGAGAAAATAAGTAAAAATACGTTGCTTTTTGCAAGATCTCAAGTAATATTCTTTCTTTAGTGAAAGGTCGACTTGCCTTTTAAAGTTAACTTAGAATCTTCCAAAAGTTCCCAACACCCCCAATACTGAAATCATTTAAATAGACATCTCAGGGAGGGAAAGTCCCCTGGAGACGGAAATGGCAGTCCACTCCACCACTCTTGCCTGGAAAATCCCATGGATGGAGGAGCCTGATAGGCTACAGTCCATGGGGTCGCAAAGAGTTGGACACGACTGAGCGACTTCACTTCACTTCAGGGAGGGAAAAGACACAGTGAGCCACGTGTGGGCATCGAAGGGCATAAGGGGCAACGGACAGGCCTCGGTGGGCCTCAACCATAGCCTGGCTGAGCCCGAGTCAGGAAGATGTGGGGCTCTGAATGGGTTTACATTTCACTCCATCCCCACGGTCTTCTCTTCCTCGATTGCTCACTCTGGAAGCCCTGGAACCAGAGGTACAAAGGCAGCCAGATGGAAGTCGAGGAGCAAAAGGAGCTCACCTGGGACTGAGGCAAGGCTGAAACTTATTACTGCTTCAGTGCATCAGCTGAGCCTCTAAGAATGATATTTTCGCTAAAAAAAAAAAAAAAAAATTATGAAAGGAAACACAAAGTTATGTGACACTGCAGTGTATTTTAAGATGTCAGCAGGTGTATGATGGCCAAAAGTATGCTCTGTTTAATACAGAACAGCGAAAAAGGAGAGAAAGAACAATTTAAAAACAGAAATCATGTTAAAAGGCTAAAGGAAAATGGGATATTTGGGGTTTTTTTTCCAGCTTAAAAAGATCTAGCCAAACCTTTTTTCTTGATAGGACAGCATTACCTTCTACAGGAGCACACGCACTCAAGTACAGGGAAAGCAAGACTGAGCCAGTGAGGGCGCTCTGCAAACACAGTTTGAAAACCACTGACCCTAAGTTTTGAAACTCTTTCCAGGACACCAAACTTTAAATTATACATATGTACTTAACCAGATAATAGTAAATATATCACACCTCAAACTTTAACCCCTTTCATTTCTGTCGCAGAGCTTCACACCTGTTTTTAAGTAGAAACAAAACAAAACAAACTGCTATATATTTTTATTTAGCTTAAGAAATTATGTAGGTGCATGGACAGAGACAGACCTCAGTCACACCACTGTGTGACCGAACATGCATCATCGCCATGAACACATCCTTTACCTTGAAGTGTGAATGAGCACCAAAAGGCAAAAGCATTACATTTTCTTTAACAAAAATGGAATCTAAAAATAAGTGCTTCAGCGAGTCCTTGAAAAGTAAACTGGCTTGTTGATCAAAGTGGATCTCGTTAAAGCACACCACCACAATGTGTGTTTACATCACCCTTTTATTTCATAGTTAGAAATAATACAGTTCCACAGGGTAAATCATCAATAAATAATGGTGTTTAATCATTAAACGTAAAAATCCCAACTCTTTGGCATCTGACAGGATTCTATTTCTTGTCAAACTAATGACTGTATAGATATAGTTAATCTTAGTGATCATCCGTCGATACAATATGTTACAAAGGTGCAATTTACTTTAAAATGTACAACAGCTGAAAATTTCCAGCCCACCAAGAAAGCTGAACAACTCTGTAAGATATGGGCCAACTTCCCCAAGGTTCTTTCACATGATCTGCCTCAGTAGACGTTTAATAAATGTTGATTAAGAGTTCCTAGGGTTTTCTAATACTTATTCTGCCCTATATAGAGTCTTGTCATTCATTCTGGTTAAAGAAAAGTCACAACTGCACCAGGAATGACCCACTCATTTAATTAAAAGATGTTCTTATTTTATAAGCAAGATTGCTAACACCTTAAAAACTGACAGCCCCCAAAATAAAATTTAAAATAAGCAGGTCTATGCTGCCAGAAAAGCCAATTCAGTAATAAATTGCACCTTCAAGAGTCAAAAAGAAAAAAAGAAATATCAATAGAAACTTTTACAAAGGTAAGTTACATACATGTTTTTTTCAAAATATATTCAAGAATAGTTGAGCTGTATTTGTTACTAAAGCCAGGGCATTATTTCTTTAGCAACAAATTAAACCAGTGCAATTGACATAAATTGTTAAGTAATCCAGGATTAACCCATTAAAACTGTAGAAGCACTTTAGGCTCCTGCACTAATCCTAGAAACTAGAATTTCAACGAGTGCCTGTGCTGCACAGAACTAAAACTGGAGTGATCTGATGACATGCTGAATGGTATCACTTCATACTTAGTTTAAGCATTCGATAGTAGAAATCATGAGTTTCTCTATTAGAGTTCCATTCACTTACAGAACATTCAGATGCAAACAGTATTTGCCTATAATCCACAATTTAAAGAATCCTTTCCATTTTAAAGTTTCAGATGAATTTTAAATTAGAAAATAAGCACTAAAGAAACTTTTTCAACTTATGAAAACTTCATATTGGAAACTTTCCGGTAAAGCTTCTCCCAACCCGCTGTAAAATAAATACTTTGTATCCCAAATTTAATTTTATTAAGACACACTTTAATAACGCTATAAAGAAATATTTTACAGCCATAGAGATCAATAACTTTCCATGCGGAAATAAAAATTCATTGCTCAATAATATTACTGAGGCAAGTGAAGAAAGATTATTCTCTTGTCAATCTGAAATGTTAATTTTTTCAGTGCAAAACCAGTTATAAAATATTTAAACTCAATATTTAAAAATAAAAAGTGGTCCAATTTAGCAATGTTCAAGTTCTAAATTTCATAAAACAAATCATTACATATATTTTATAGTAAAATACAGAGATTAAAGAAGTACTTGAGTACTTAAGATATAAATTTCTAATGAATCATACCAAGTCAGCAATAACCAAGCAGATAACATTTCCAATTTGAGTATCAGAATTTTAAATATGATATTACTGTACCAAAGCTTTTTTTCCCCCTAGCTAAAAAGCTATACAAACTAATGGTCAACCTTCTCTTTTCCTTGCAGTTGTGTACTCTAGAATGATCTCCTCTCAAGTACCTGTGATTCCATTCCTGTATTCAAATTTTGATCCAGACAATTTGTATGTTTCAGAAACACTTAGCTGATTTAACCATCTATAATGTAAAGAGTCCTGTACAGAGTACAACAGTGGAATTTTCTAGCCAAGTGTAGGCTGACCTAAACTGGTTAACACTCTCTTACAAGTCCCTCATGTATTATTCCTAGCAAACACACGGTCCCCTCTGAGGGTTAGGTGTTGAAGCTGGTACTGTAGCACTTCTGTGTCAGCTGGCTCCTTGATGTTCATTTTATCTAGATTGAGGTAGTCCAGAGATTTGGAGTGAGCCCTCTTACCTTTAAGAAGACAAAGAGGCAGAGGCCCATGGAGGGCTTTATAAGGTTCGTACGGTAAAGATTTAGTGCACTTGTCTCCTGAGCTGGGCATCCGCCTCCGCCTCCTGCCGTTGACAGCTGGAATCTCGTAGGGCTGGTAGTACCTACTTCTGGTTTTGTACAAACGAGAGGAACGAGCAAGTCCCACATCCAGCTGTTTGGAGCGCAGGGAAGGGACGGCTTCTCCCTTGCTCTCCTCAGCTCCTGTGCACTTCTGGGCTAACTTCAGGAGCTCCTCACCAGTAGTGAAGCCGACCAAATAGTTCGAGTCCATGTGGAGGATCTGGTAGCCTGACACAGTCCGGGCGCATGGGCGAGCAGGGCGTGCTGGAGCAGCGGGGCTTCTCCGCCTCCGCCTTGCCCGGGGAGCTGGCCTCTGCGACGGGCAAGGGCAGGGTGGTCAGGGCACTTCTGGACTCGCCATTAACATCGACTTCCATTTTAGGCGCCCGTCTGCACACTCCTGAAAGCAGACAGACAGATTAGAAGGGTATAACGCCCAGAACCGCGGGCCAAGCCGGATCGTCTTAGAAGGCTCCGGGAGCTTGAAATCACATGGGCCTGAAAAACAGCCAATGTACAACTGGCAGATTTTTATGTATGTCTGTTAAATGCCCCACACTGCTACTTCTTTGCCTTCAAGAACTCAAAGGCAGGTTAACATCATCTCACGGAGAAGCAAAGAGAAAGCAACAATACTTCTCTAAATGCAGCGCTCCATTTAACCACAGTTTATTCCTTGATGTGATTATTCAACAAATTAAATATGGATCCCAAATGAAGCAAATAAGAATGACCATGCACAATTTCTCAAGAACCCACAAAATATTTCTGACAGGAAAGTTAACCTTTAACTTCTCAATTGTGTTTAAGGGTCATACAGTAAAAGATAAAAGTTGATCAATTTCTCCAAAGAATCCAACTTAGACCTAAAAAAGTTTTTCAAGGTATGGTGGAGTCTTAAGGGAAGGTTCCCACAAATCTTATCAATGTTCCTTCTTCCATATCTCCAATTATTTAAAGAAAATCATTTTGTAGTTTAAAAGTTAATCCTAAATCCAATAAATCAGGCCATTTTTTAATACTAAACATATATAAAAATCAGATGTTAGTTGACTATTTAATCATAAGTTATATCATAGATTTGACAGCTATTTTATTCTGCAACACCTAAGACACTGAACCTTGGAACAGTTTAGTAAACGGCAGAACAATTCACAATAAATATTAATGTTATTCATTACAATGATCATATTACATAATTTGGAACGTCTTAGCAACAAAAAGTATCACAAACAATGTCCAGCTTCCTAGAAACTCATAATTAAATCAAATTTTGAAAAATAAAATACAAAAGGAAATTGACAATGTCACTTCTGATAAATTTTATTTCTTCTTGATCTTCAATCAGAAGTAGACAGAAGCTTTAAAAGTCTCAGATCACTAATTAAATTGATATCAATTAATAATGTAAAAAAATAATGTGATTTTAAGATTAAATATTTATTGAAAAAAGCTATTATATTAAGTACTTCTTACAAATCCCTTTGTAAAACAAATAACCTTTTCCTAATTGAATCATTTTCTAAAATTTGTTTTAAAATCCAAGCAATTAGAAAGCTTAAAAAAAAAAAACCAACCTATCCCTTTATTTACATGCTGTGTTTCCTTTTTCCTTCCTTAGAAAATAAATAAATCAAGATTATGAAGAATTACCAGATGCCATCCTAGTCTCATTATGGGCCACACATTTCAGGTACAACCGAAAACTAATACCAAGAATGATTCCTGGGATAAAGCAAACACCAAAGGGGATCCATATAATTTTGCTTACATACTTTTTACTCTAAATCTGAGACTATTTCCAATTTTAATTTAACCAAATTATCTTAGTTCCTCTTAACACTTCTAGATTTAAAATAATTGGCTTTATTCTGTTTTATTGATGTAAAAATAAATTTATATTTAATCATATCATATTTCTCTATTGAGAGGATGGCAATAGGAGGTGACTGCCACTTGCTTTGATATTTATGCAAAAGCCTAAAGATTTCTCATCTAATAAACTTTAGAGAACCATATGAAGCCTCATCAGATAGTATGCTGAACAAACAAATGTTTACTCTATGCCAAATGACAAATTAATCTTTCCTTTCTCACTAATTTTGCAGTCCAGAAAGAGCACAAGAAGACAGATGCAAGGCCTCCAATATACCTAACTGGACAGGCAGCTACAGGCAAGAAGTCATTCTGAAAGAGAAGGAGAGGATGGTTCAGTGAGACTTAAATAATCAGGGCTGTGGAAGAGATGGAGACCAGGCACCCAACTCGAGGAGAGGAGCCCAGGTGGTGACACTCAAGCAATCGGTCCACACTGAGCGACACACTGCTCCAGGTTCTTCCGTGCCTGGCAGTCCATGACAGCCCATGCATTTCCACCAGTCACCTTACCACATCCCCACCTGGTACTTTATAAACTCTCTAAAATCCATGATTTCACACCCCCCATTTCGAACTGGCGGATAATTCAAAAAGAGACTAAGAAGTCATAGTATTAGCCCCTTAGTGTAAACACTGCTAAGCCAGCTGACAATGCGCAAAGTCACAGTCAAGAAGGCTGAGTGCAGGCTTCTCTCAGCAATGCAGTCATCACAAGTTTGCTCCCTCATTAAGTCAATCCTGCTGCATCAAGGTGGAGAAGGCAGTGGCCCCCACTCCAGTCCTCTTGCCTGGAAAATCCCATGGACGGAGGAGCCTGGTGGGCTGCAGTCTATGGGGTTGTGAAGAGTCGGACACAACTGAGCGACTTCACTTTCACTTTTCACTTTCACTCATTGGAGAAGGAACTGGCAACCCTCTCCAGTATTCTTGCCTGGAGAATCCCAGGGACGGGGGAGCCTGGTGGGCTGCTGTCTATGGGGTGGCACAGAGCTAGACACCACTGAAGGGACTTAGCAGCAGCAGCAGCTGCTGCATCAAGGAAGACCAAGAGGGATCTCTTAGAGTCTCTAGAAGGTGAGGATAATGAATGGCAAGATACAAAGGTTTGAGAGAGAAAGTCAGAAAGTATACACGAGCATAAAAAATATCACTTGGCTTGGGCAAAACTATCCAACAGAATCTTCAGACATCTAACCTGATAGACAGTGATTTAACCTAGACTGTCAAATAGAAGATGTGGTTTAAGAACTCTGGAAATTTCAACTAAGCAGCCTACTATACTTTAACCTGCCATATGTAAGAAAGCCTACTAGACTTTTTAAACAACACACCCCCTATAGAAAATACTACTTAACTAAAAGTTTTTTTTTTTTTTAATGCATTTCTAATATCCTTTTGGGCTTCCCTGGCAGCCCAGGGGTAAAGAACACACCTTCCAATGCAGGCAACCTGGGTTTGATCCCTGGGTAGATCCCCTGGAAAAGGGAATGACAACCCACTCCAGTATTCTTGCCTGGGAAATGCCATGGACAGAGGAGCCTGGCAGATTACAGTCCATGGGGTCACAAAAGAGCTGGACGTGACTTAGTGACTAAACAACAACAACAACATCCTCTTAGAAAAATATTTAACCTAGTAACTAAGGATCAAATATGCAGATGACACCACCCTCATGACGAAAGCAAAGAGCCTCTTGATGAAGTTGAAAGAGGAGAGTGAAAAAGCTGGCTTAAAACTCAGCATTAAAAAAACTACAACCATGGCATCTGGTCTCATCACTTTATGGCAAACAGATGGGGAAACAGTGGAAACAGTGACTGATTTTATTTTGGGGGACTTCAAAATCATTGCAGATGGTGACTGCAGCCATGAAATTAAAAGCCTCTTACTCATTGGAAGAAAAGCTATGACCAACCTAGACAGCGTATTAAAAAGCAGAGACATTACTCTGCCAACAAAGGTCTGTTTAGCCAAAGCTATGTTTTTTCCAGTAGTCATGTATGGATGTGAGAGTTGGACCATAAAGAAGGCTGATCACTGAAGAATTGATGCTTTTGAACCATGGTGTTGTAGAAGACTCTTGAGAGTCCTTTGGACTGCAAGGAGATCCAACCAGTCCATCCTAAAGGAAATCAGTCTTGAATATTCATTGGAAGGACTGATGCTGAAGCTAAAACTCCAATACTCTGCCCACCTGATGCAAAGAGCTGACTCACTGGAAAAGAGCTGGGAAAGACTGAAGGCAGGAGGAGAAGGGGACGAGAGGATGAGATGGTTGGATGGCATCACCAACTCAATGGACATGAGTTTGAGCAGGCTCCAGGGGTTGGTGATGGACAGGGAGGCCTGGTGTGCTGCAGTCCACGCAGTAGCAGAGTCAGACACGACTGAGCAACTGAACAACAAGGATCGATACTCTATGTAAAACTTCTGAATGAGAGTGTTGCCATACTGAACCATGAAAGTGCTCCTTTTAAATATTACATGCATAATAGCTGCTACCTGCTGAGCCTCCGATGACAATTCTAAGAGCTGGAAAACTAAACTCTTTAGTTGTAAAACATCACTACTTCTCCTCTAAACAACTGAGTGTTCTCACAACTAACAGCTCTTTCAGGTGGTTTCACAGTCTATGCAGCATACTGTCTTATATACAAGAACATCTTCAGATTTCGACATTTATGTAGGAGCATAAACTGTACAACCAAGACCCTGCAAACTGCTTAGATTTAAAAAAATCCTTTTACTTACATGTTACCCTTCTAAAGACGATCTACTGTGTGGCACTAAGAAAGCGATGTAGAGGCTAGTTGATTGGCAAGTTAACATTTCATTTTTAGCTGGGGAGAATGCTGACTAATCAGCATAACCTTTCACCCTTCAATGTGACCAGAAACAAAGCTTTTTATGTTATCAAACTGCTGAGAATTTCCTGACGAGATTTAAATACTGGAGCAAGATTCTGAGAGCCGTTACACAATCAATGGTTAATTATCTGTTCAGTGGGCAGAAGTGGTGTAGGTACCGTCCTATCTGAAGAGGGAGAAATACCCCAATTCTAAAAAACAACAGGGATGACACGAAGGACAGCGAAGAGTGAAAGGTCTCCAAGTCAGCGTATAGGAATTTCCAATAATTTTCATTGCAAAATTTCTTCTTAAAAGGCAGTCATCAGGAAACTCAACTACCCTGACAACATCAGACATAATCCGTGTTAGCAAGACATTCTTCATAAACTGCAATGAAAGCTCTGTTTATGGGTTTTTGTTATTAACAATATTCATGATAAAGCATTCTGTTTTATATTCTAAGATGAACCTTGTATCCAAAAAACATACTGCCAAGATAAACAATCAATCACAAAGCACTCTCTGTAAATACTGCAGGGGTGTGGACCAGGCACCACGCCCACTGCATCAGTAAGAATACATGTGAACCCAGAAACCAGACCCAAGGCTAACTTTGGCACCGCAGAGCACTACAAATCAGAGACCAACAACAGAGACCCTTAACAGCGTCCATTAATGCCTTTCATATGTAGTTTAAAGCAAAAATAAAAACTGCAAACAGAAAACAGAAAGTGCTGTTATGATACCAGAAGCAGCAATATTCTATGGAATAGAGTCAAACAGAAAATGCACTAAGCAACGTGTAGTTGAACGATACTTTTAAAACCGAGTTTCATAAACAGGGACAACAAAAAATTTTTTAAATGATACCTAAGGTCTTCAGTAGCCAATTCCCTCACAATCCAGTCAATAACAGAGGCACTGAAGTATATTTATACAGCATACAGAAGACCCAGCAATGTTCAAAGGCCCCACTCCATTTCTTTGAAATATGACTGATGCATGTTGAGGTCTGACAGAAAACAACAAAATTCTGTAAAGCAATCATCCTTCAATAAAAATATAAATTAATTTTTAAAAATGAGATATATGAGACTCAAAACTAGACAATGCTAGACAAGGAAACGGAGCTTCCCTGATAGCTCAGTTGCTAAACAATCTGCCTGCGATGCAGGCGACTCTGGCTCAATTCCTGGGTTGGGCAGATCCCCTGGAGAAGGGATAGGCTTCCCACTCCAGTATTCTTGGGTTTCTCTAGTGTCTCAGCTGGTAAAGAATCCACCTGTAATGAAGGAGACCTGGGTCGGCGAGATTCCCCTGGAGAAAGGAAAGCCTACCCACTCCAGGATTCTGGCCTCGAGAATTCCATGGACTATCCATGGGGTCACAAAGAGTCGGACACGACTGAGAGACTTTCAGTTAGTCAGTAAGGCAGACAAGAAAACACTTTATTTACTAGGAAAATGTACACAGTGTACATTTTGAAAACACTGTGTACAGCATGCATTTGTGAAGTATAGCTGAAACTAAAACAAAGGTCCAAACCACGACACACATGTAGGAAAACTTGGTGCATTGAGAGCAGCCCATTCAAAGACTGTGATTGTGTGGCAGCTACTCAGTTCTGAACACCCTCCAAGACACCAAGCTTCCTATACATTTGGCACCAGGAACAGCATTTTGAAAATATAACTGAGATGCCTCAGCTCCTTAGACTAGCTCTGAAAAGAGCTGGTAAGTTTCACAACTACTATACGAATAATTCTTTTTTGAGAAGTACTGCATTCTAGGAGTGTTATAAAATCAGGCTTATCAAAAAAAGTCATCCTCAATAATCAAGAAACTGCTCCAATATGCTTGAACTGTTTTTTAGCAATGCTATTTAAGACAAAACAGATGTAACATAACTGTTTAAATATACAGAACAAAAATACCATGTGAATAAAGGAAATCAGTCCTGAATATTCATTGGAAGGACTGATGCTAAAGCTGAAGCTCCAAAACTTTGGCCACCTGATGCAAAGAACTGACTCCTTGGAAAAGACCCTGATGCTGGGAAAGATTGAAGGCGAGAGGAGAAGGGGACGACAGAGGATGGGATGGTTGGATGGCATCACCGACTCGATGCACATGAGTTTGAGTAGGCTCTAGGAGTTGGTGATGAATAGGGAGGTCTTGCATGCTGCAGAGCAACTGAACTGAACTGAAAATCCTTTTCAAGAGGTACTTGAGATGAACCACTCAGAATAGAATCATTCCTTGGGAAATAGAGTCCTTCACTAAGCATGACTAGTATCAGTCTAGTGGTATCTAGAATCATCTAGTTTTAGTGCCAGAATCATCTAGGAGTTCACCTATATGGAACTTCTGATTACAGAGAAGAGGACATGTAAGTTGTTAAGCAGGGACCTGCCCAGAGCCAGGAGTGCAGGCCCAGATGTCCCAGCTCCGAGCCCGCAGCTCCTTCAAAGCCATCATACTGTGCCTCTAGCTCATGGTTCCCAAACGTGTATACACAGCGACACACCCAAGGAGCATCAATAAACACTGATGTCTGTGCTCCACCCCAGATCTGTGATGTAAATCATCTGGGATATAGCCTGGGCTATGAAATTTTTAAAAGATCCCTCAAGTGATGCTGATATGCAGACATGTTTGGGAACTTGTCAGATAGAACTTATCTGAGAGAAGAATTTCACTCCTATAAGTTCCTGCTTTCTTTTTCCTAATCAGTAATTATAGTCACATTAGTGAATATCATTTTTGGCTGCTTCCAACTGCTAACAACCTATCCCTAAGGCCTTCTAATTTCCTGTTTCTAATCCAATGCATGCTAAAAAAAAAAAAAACATCTGCCAACCAAACTTGTTAAAACTGGATATAAAATAGAAATAAATCTGCACTGAATGAGAACTGGGTTTCTTCATCTGCACATTGCTATAGTTATTTCAGACTCTTAGATGCCTCTGTCAGGTACAGCTGCTTTGGAACATAGTTTGACAATTTCCTATAAAGTTAAATAAATGCTTATAAAATAATCCATCCACCTTACTTGTAGGTATTTATCTAAGAAAAGTGAAAATATATGTTCATACCAAGACCTGAACATGAATGTTTATGTTTCATTCATAACCCCACATATACACACACAAAAAAATTGGAAGCAACCCAAACATCCACCAACAGGGTAATGGATAAAGTGACTATGGCCCATGCATAAAATGGAATATCACTCAGCAAAGAAAAGGAGCAAACCAGGATTACACCAAGTGAAAGAAACAGAAAACCTTATGCACTGTGTGATTCCATTTATATGACATTCTGGAAAGGTAACACTATTGGGACAGAAATCAATCGATGGCTGCCAATAGCTGACTGCAAAGGGGCACAAGAGAACCTAGGGGATGAAAATATCATACGCACTGACACTGCACAATGGATGCACTTGTCAGCATCACCAAACTATACCCCTTAAAGGGATGAGTAAGAACATCAGACTTCAATAAACTTGAGTTTAAAAAAAAGCCTGTCACACCAAAGCAGAGACATTACTTTGCTGGCAAAGGTCCCTACAGTCAAAGCTATGGTTTTTCCAGTAATCATGTATGGATATGAGAGTTAGACCATAAAGAAGGCTGAGCACCAAAGAATTGATGCTTTTGAACTGAACTGTGGTGCTGGAGAAGACTCTCGAGAGTCTCTTGGACTGCAAGGAGATCCAACCAGTCCATCCTAAAGGAAATCAACCCTGACTGTTCATTGGAAGGACTGATGCTGAAGCTGAAGCTCCAATACTGTGGCAACCTGATGCGAAGAGCTGACTCAGTGGAAAAGACCCTGATGCTGGAAAAGGTTGAAGGCGGGAGGAGAAGGGGTCGACAGAGAATGAGATGGTTGGATGGTATCACCAACTCGATGGACATGAGTTTGAACAAGCTCTAGGAGATGGTGAAGGACAGGGAAGCCTGGTATGCTGCAGTTCATGGGGTTGCAAAAGTTAGACATGACTGAGTGACTGAACACCAACACCACCACCAAAGTCTTGATGGACCTCCAAATTTTAAAATTCTTTAAAATAGTTCTGGGGACTTCTCTGGAAGTCCAGTGGTTAAGACTCTTTGCTTCCAATGCAGAGAGTCAGGGTTGAATCCCTAGTCAGGGAACTGTAATACCACATGCTGTACAGCAGAGAAAAAAAAAAAATTCTGATACCGTGTAATCCCAGAATCTAAAGGAATCTTTTTAGTGAAGAGAAGTGAAGTGTTAATCGCTCAGTCGTACCTAACTCTATGTAACCCCATGAACCTACCAGCCTCCTCTGTCCATGGGATTCTCCAGGCAACGATACTGGAGTGGGTTGCCATTTCCTTCTCCAGGGGATCTTCCCGACCCAGGGATTGAACCCGGGTCTTCTGCACTCAGTTGTTCAATCTATGAACATCTTCAATGACAGGAAACTTATTATCTCTCTGGTTGGTTCATTTCCCCTCTGGCAGCTCTGTTAGTATGTCTTTTTACTTACATATATGTGTGTGGGGGGGTGGCTCAGTCATGGACTCTAGCCCACCAGGCTCCTCCGTCCATGGGATTCTCCGGGCAAGCATACTGGAGTGGGTTGTCAGTTCCTTCTCCAGGGATCTTTCCGACCCAGAAACTGAACTTGGATTCACCATCTGGGCCACCAAGGAAGCCCCGTTTATCTATATAAGTACATCTGTAACTATGCGTACATACATATGTACACACGTATGTATACTGTATGGAAAGAGGCAGAGATATCACACACACACACACGTTTCTGTGGTTTCTATTCATTGCTCCTTGTTTGTGCTTTACTTCAGGGGAATGAGTTAATGACCCAGTCACATCATTTTCATTCAGTAATCTCTAAAAGTACTTTCTACTTATAGTTCTCAGACCTCTTGCTCTTTGCCTCAACATTTTTCTCTTTTCCTTAAAATCTCCTGAAAATTTTAGTTATACTTCCATTTTTCAATGTCGTAAAAATACATTTCATAAATTTGACAGGTTGTATCTATTAAATGAAACAGGGTGTTTGTTTTTCCCTATCCTTCTTTTGAATCATTCTGCTATTAACTGCTAATCTGGAAATCACTTATTATGAAACTGCTTTTCCAAAAGCTTATAAGCAGTCTACATGATTCAAAGCAAAGACCTACAAAGATACTGAGCAAGTAGAATAACATACCAAAGCATGAACTCACATTAATAGAATTTTTTAAATGCTAAAATTATTAAAATTTGTCCCCTTCAAGGACTTGGAGCCACAAGGACAACAATGTCAGTCCAGATACACAGACACATTGGAAAAAGACAGCTGAAGAAAGACAACAACAGCACTGCCTATCTTTAACAGTTTAAATTCATGATGTGATAAAAGGAACGTCACGCTCGCAGTGAACTTCGAAACAAGCACCTGAAAATGACATTCCTCCCAGTCGCCTGGTTGCCATTCTTTACATATGATGATACACAACCAAACTTTCTGCAAGCTATTTCACCAGTCTTTGGAGATTAACATTTTTTAAAGCTTTCCTGAAATCAGAGCAACTACCTCTTAACTACTATATTTCAAAACGTTACTCTATGAAACCTCCTTTATAAGAGTAAAAAAAGGAAAATCTACTTGATTGAAATGTCAGACATCTCAAATATAACATTAGCATTTTGTAATAATTTCAGTTCTCACCATTAAAAATTTCAAACCTCTAGTATATACATTTATAACAATATACTAACATTTCATATTCATCTGGTTTATATAGTCTTTAAAACACAGTATTAATATTATGTTCATACAACTGGTTAACAAATAGAAAAAGCAAAATATAACTCACCAGCCTAAATCCCAGAAGATGTCACTGTACAATTTCCAATGAGTCCCAAGGGAACACAGGCATAATAATTTTTCTGCTCTACTCCAGATACTAAACATGAAATATAAAAATAAACCTTTAATTTAACAAGTAACACAACTTATAAAGCAATTATAATAATTCTAACTGCAAAACAGAATGACACGAGCAGGAGGTACCAATACCAGGTACAAGTTACATAGAATACACTATTAATTTCGAGTCTGTCCAGCTAAACCTCAAACATTGTATCATGCTTGTTCCCCTGTGTTCTGTTGCTTAAATTCTACTTGGAGACCAGTAGTTGCTAAGTAGGTTAAATAAAGGGCCAAGAAAAAGTAGGGGTTTAAAAGTGAGTTCCAATTCCTATTCATGTGCTCAACAGATGTACAGTATACCATGGGAAAAAATAATGCTGAGACCAGTCAAAAGAAAAGCTCCTAGGCCTTGCCTTACTGCGAACTCTGCCCCTTGACTCTGCACAAGCAGCAATTTTTAAAATGAGAACAAGCCCATCCTTCCTCCCTCATAAAGTTGTTATGTGGATGAAATGAGAGGTAGGTGAACATGTTTTGCATGCAGTAGAGCCCTTAGGAATGTGTGATACTATTGTGCAATTAATTGTTGGTGTCTACTCCTTTTAGCCATAAAACAGCAACAATCCTCCCTAAGACTGCTCCAAGGAACATGATTGGAAGACTCATGGAAAACACTTTTTTAAAAGAGAGCAACCTGAAAAACACTTCTTGAGAGTTATTACGGTGCTGACAAGTTTCTAACATGGTTTCTGTGCCTTTCTTCTCTTATCTGGGGAAGAAATGTGTATGAAAATCTGTCTTTATCTCCTACCTCCTCAGTTAACTGGGTTAATTTTTTGAGATCAAGAAAACTCAGAAGTTTCTTCCACCTGTAAAATTTCTTTGGTTGTTGACTCTCTGTGGTGTTGAAGACGTTAGGAGCCCTGGTGGCGCCAATCAGTTGAAGAGATTCATTTCACCCACTTAGGTGCACAAAGCCTGAAGAAGTGGCAACAGTGCTACTTGTTCCCCAAAACATTTGTTACTTTATTATTTTCCTTATCATCAGGGAAGCTTTGACCCAAAGGAAATGGATTATCACTAAATCAATAAAAGCCTTTACCAGAACTATTATTCCCAGAAGACAATATGGTTACCAACCTTTGGAACTTCTTTAATTTACAGACACTTTCTCTTTCATTTATTTTTTGCCATTAACTATTTTCAAACTGGGTAACCAAGAAACCTAGATAACTAAGTCTGCTTCACAAATGAAGTCTCTGGTTTTAACATAAGATGAATTACAATGTAACAAAAATTGTTACCTAGTGATAATTTTTTATTTAATCAATTACCCCAAAGAATCTCCCCCATCCTAATGTTACAAGATTCAAATTGATTTCTTATTTAAGTAAATGGATTTTTAATGGAGAAGAGAAATTTTTAGAACTTAAAAAAATTTTTTAGCACTTTCTACAAGTCAAAACCATATGCCATTTATATCACTTTAACAACTATGTACTCCCACCAGGAAAATATTACCCCTGTTTTTAAAATATTTAATCAAGTAATACTATTTAGGAGTTAGAGCAAAATTCAAACCCCAATCTCTCTGGCTCCAAAGCCCACTGACATCGCTTTATATACATAATGGTTCTGTTTAGTGATAAGACCAGGTGTGTAGCTTTTTACACAATATTCGTGTTCCTGAAAAATGTGCATTAATTTCTGTAAGTGAAATCCTATTTTTAAATATGTGGAGGGTTATTTTATTTAAAACCTGTATTGCCACATTTGTGACATGGTTAGAGGGAGGTAACTTTAATTACTAACTCTAGGGTTATTTTCAACATGAAAAATGTTAGAATTCTAAAGCATATAGAGGACAGTCTTATACAAAACCATTCTGAATCGTGAACCCTTCCTCCTCAGAGCTTATATTTTTAAATCAAAAATTCCAAGGCAGGAAAAAATGTATCAGTCAATTTGCTGTTTATATAGCTGGATGCCACATACAGAAAGGTATCTCCCCTTAATTTTTCAGGCCTATATCTATCACGGCCTAGCTTCCCTGGTGGCTCAGAAGTTAAAGTGTCTGCCTGCAATGTGGGAGACCTGGGTTCGATCCCTGGCTTGGGAAGATCCCCTGGAGAAGGAAATGGCAACCCACTCCAATATTCCTGCCTGGAAAATCCCATAGACGGAGGAGCCTGGTGGGCTACAGTCTATGGGGTCGCAAAGAGTCGGACATGACTGAGCAAGCGAATTAACTAACTAAACTATATCTATCACAAAGTGAGAAAGATTTCAGTTAGACTTTTAGAACTCTTCACTGAAAGCCCAGAAATGGGTACATTAGAAAAATCAAAAATTTTAAATTTTAAGTAAAAATAGTTTTCGACAACAGTCTAAAATCTCAAGCTTTCATATAATGTGCACCATATTTCTGGTGACAGGTTCTTCAAGCTTTCAAATGGTTTGGAAAAACATATTTTCCAATATTTTTTCAACACCAAAAGGAAAATCAACCTAAAACTTAATTCTGGATTTGAAAGCAGAGGAGTTTTAAGTATTATCCAACTCTTGCACTAGAGCTGATGTGGAAGTCTAGGAAATGGTTGGTAATTTCATAGTAAACAAAGTATAGTAACTGATTATCCCTATTAAGCCAGTGCCAAGCTAAAAATAGAATACAAACAGAGTCCAAGGGAGCAGCAGAGGGCAAAAGCAAGGTGCGGGAACTCTGTTCCATTTTCTACTCATTTCAGACTCTGCTTACTGTTTGGTGTGTAACTGCATGCTATCTACGCACAGGTGCTAAGAAGATGATGAAGATGATGAAAAAGAGGAGAAGAATCTAAAATAGAACAAGGTCAGAAGCTAGTATAAGAGGACAGCTTCTTTAAGAGATTGCCTATAAGCAACTACACTCCAATAAAAAAAATTCTTTAATTAGAAAAGAGATTACCTATAAAGGAACCTAGTGAAAGTTTAATAAGGATTTTACTATCATCTCCCAGTAGAAACAACTAGGTCCCCAAAATACAGACCTCCAAAATAACACTTTAGAATACCTTAAAATCTATAAATCTCAACACTTGCAATTGATTTTGGCCAATGGTTTGAACATGAAGCTTAGGGAAGGTATCAATGAATCCTCTCTCAAAAACAGGCAGAGAGGAAATGAACTCATGGGAAATTCTTACAAGATGAAATAAATATTGCATAAAAAAAGAATGGAAGTAAACAGAGCAAAGGTTAGAGTATATAAACCTTCAAGCTATAAGCAGTTGCTACAAACATTATCCTGTAAGCAATGAAAATAGGATAAAGTAAGCCTGGCCAAGAGCTACCCATAGGCCTCTAGGTCAAGGGCGACTAAGCAAAGATACCCATCATATGACTGCAAATGAAGCTTCTACAAACAGAAAAGTTTGCAAATATTAACTAACAAGTGTGTCAAATTTTCTCAGGCAAGGTGACAGATACCATCACAAGAAAAAAAGAAGCATGTTCTTCAAAAGTAGGGCTGACCATATGTCTCAATTCAGAGCCAGTACCCTGGGATAATTCACAGCACTCCCCTTTTTCTGTCAAATGTGTCCCAGTTTGGTAACTATATTGTTATCCTTCTCAAAAGTAATATATAACAATGGAACGACAATGAATTACAAAAGAAAGACCCTTCTGCTCACACAGTGGCTTTCCTTACAGTTTCAAGAGTATTTCTTTGGGTGTATCTACTCAGCCATTCAGCTATTCATTTACTCATTCAACAATATTTCTTGGGTCTTACTGTCTCCCAGCATTGTACAGGTACTGGTGCAAGAATAAAAAGTGAAGCCTGAGACAAGAGGGGAGGACACACAAACATGGGAATACATAAATCTAATACATGTAACAATAAACTTGAATGGCATTGTGAACCTAAAGAAGGGAGTGACTTTCCCCAAAATATAAAAACTCCAAATGGAAATTTTCAAGGCCACACAAAATTCCTACACACAGAAAAGCCACAAATCTCTGACTTCACCAAAGATCTATTAACAAAATAGCAATATGAAAAATTTTAACAAAATGTAACTTCCAAAAATCATAAGGTTGTAAATATCAAGGCCAACATATAGACGTCAAGAATTTTGGTAAATAAATCTCTCAAATCATTAAAGATTACATTATGAAAAGCAAGATAAATTTTAGGCAAAGAAAACTGGCAGAGCAGAAGTCATTGGTTCTAATTCTGGCTCCCAAAACAGAAAGAAAAAAAAAAAAAATGGAAGCAGGCAGTTTCCTCAGAGTGGCTATGTGAAGAGAGATCAATAATGAACAAGGACTTGGCAAAAAAAAAAGTCAACTTTTAAAAATTCCATTCAAACTAATGAAAATATGTTGCTACCAATGGTCTCAAAAATTAGTAATAAAAAGATGACTAAAACATCTCTCAAGTAGCAAAACAATGAGCAGAAATAAAATGGTTTAACTGTCTAAGCACAATACTCAACGAAAGTAAAATGCTTAGCTATACCTATATGCTCAACTTAAAGGTTACTTTAAAATAATCTTTCTTTTCTATTTGCAACTTATAAAAACTAAATCATCAATCATTTTTAACAAGAGTTGTTAAAGTAGGGTGTGACTTTTCTGAAACCATCCTTGACCTTACAAACAAATCATTAACCACACCAAACTAGATAGACAACCCATAATTGGTTCAGAAAGAAAAATATGTTTCCCTTTCTAATATCAGTTCTTTTAATAGCAAATTCCTAAAAAAGCAGCATTCATTTTCATTTTATTTCTACTAGTAGAAATTAAAGCTAGATTACCAGTGTCTTACCATTATGTGCAATCATCCTTCTACTTTCAGAATTCAGTTTCACTACAAATATGACTGACAGTAACTGAACGATAGGTCTACATGCAGTCTTTACGAGAAATTTCCCCCTTTGGGAAACATAACTGAATTGGGACAGGTGTACACTGTGGGACTGCCTAACGTTCCAAATGAAAGCTTAAAACCAAGAACTTATTTTGATAGAAATGTGACGAAATCAGAGCTCTCTCTGGAGGAAAAGCTGATTTCCCCCAGAGAATATAAATCAGGGAAAAAAAAAAATCCCGTATGTAACGTTGTGTTACTCCCACGACACTAGATACTTTTAAGGGTTAATGTGCCCTCTAGCTCTCCAAAGTATACAAAATTATACAGAAAGTAAACAAAATCACTGACCATTATATAAGGTCAATAAACACCTTCTATCTTACATCCTGCAAGAGTTACTACTAGGCAGTCTCATTTACACTTAAATAACCTAAAACGCAGGCAGAAGCATATTCTAAACAGCAGTTCTCATCAAATCAAGAGGTCTTTGGGCTTGTTAATCCTTGTATTTCGCCCTGGTCATTTTATTAAGTTTATATTGCATACCGTTACATAATGAAAACACTGAGAAATCTGTCAAATATTCATTAAGTGTAATTGCGTAAGCATAAAGTACGATCTTGATTTAAAGTACCAAAAAGCTTCACCATAATAACCAATACTGTATTTTTAAACGACTGGGAAAATAAACTTGGGGAAGAGGTAATTTCTATTTCCCTAGCGTCCAATCTGCTCCACAGGGTTAAAAATAAACAAATAAATAAAGCAACTTACAACTCTAAGCTGCAGTGTGGCTAGCTGAGAAAAACAATGCAAAATGAAGAGTCTAGAAACGTCCAGACACGTTGTGCAAGAAACTGCTCTTTCGGCTAGGAGTAACAAGCACACAATAAAATGCCTACATTCTTCCTCTTTCCTCGAATGACGAGAAAGTTCCCAGCCCCAGTTCTACCTGAGCGCCCCAGTCGGACCACAGACACAACTCGAGCATCTCCGCTCGACAGAAATCAATCGGTAACCTACCCGGGGGCCAACCGGCGCGGCTGGAGCAGCACCGAGACCCCGAGGATGCGGAACACCTGCACGGGGCCGGGCCGGCGGCCCTCGTCCCCGCCGCGCTCCCCATCTCCTCTCTGGCAGAGAAGCGCAGATTCCACCACTGGAGAGAGTTTGGCAGCTTCACAATGGGGCCCGCCTCCTCAAGGTCCGACGGCCGCCCGCCCGGGAAGCCCTTCCCTCCGCTTCCCGGCGGGCATAAGGCGACAGGTGGGGCGAGGGCAGCAATGCCCCGCGCCGCCCGCCGCGAGCGCCCCCCGCCGCCCCCGCGCCCCCTCACACCGCCGAGCGGGCGAGGCGGGCAGGCGAGATAAGGCCGCCCCGGCCCGCCCCGGCGCGCTATCTGGCCCGGGCAGTCGCAGCCGGCGCGCGGCCCGGGCGAGCGGCCAGAGGCGCAGCAGGCCCGGGAAGGGCGCCGCTTCCCCCGGGGCCCGCACGGCGGCGGCGCCCACCGCCCCTCGCACCGCCCCGGCGGCCGCACGCCGCGCGCGCCCGGGAGCACGCCGCCGCCGCCCCCGCCGCGCCCTCCTCACACGCGCGGCGCCGACCGCACCCCGGGGCCCAGGAGCGCCGGGCTCCGGCGCCCCGCACAGCAGCCCCCAGGCCCCTGCCCCGGGGCGCCGGGGGGGCGCGGAGGGGGCCCGGCCGCCGAGGCCAGGCCGGCGCCCGCCGCGGAGGCCGCCCGGCCCCGGGCACGAGGCGGAAGGAAGGGGCGGCGCCGCCGCCGGGCGCTGAGGCGCCCGGGCTGAGCAACCTCCCCGCCGTCGGCCGCCCCGGCACCCACCCGTCCCCACCGCTCCCTTTGCCGCAGCACAAAAGGCTGCAGGAGGCGGCGCCGGCCCCGCGCAACCTACCAGCGGCCCCAGCTCCGCGGTCTCCGTCGTGCCTCGGGCCGCGGAGGCCGAGAGGCGGGCGGCAGAGGCGCGGGGCTGCGGCGCCGAGGCGGCCGGTTCGAGCCTGCCGGTGCCCTCTCCGCGCTCCCGGCGCGCTCGGCGCCAGCTGCCGCCCGGCGCAGTCCCCGCCTCCTCCCCGCCGCCGCCGCCGCCTTCCCGCCTCCTCCCTCAGGCCGCAGAGGCGCAGCCCCGTCAGCGCCGAGCCCGCCTCCCGCGCCCGGCTCACACGCCCTGAGGAAGGGCGGACCCGGGCGAGAGAGGCGCTGAGGCGCTCGCGGCGGGCTCGGGGGGGTGAGGGGGCGGCCGAGGGATGCGGGGGGGCTGAGGGGAGGCTGAGGGGGCGGGGGGCTGAGGGGGAGGGGGCTGAGGGGAGCCTGAGGGGGGAGGGGGGCTGAGGGGGGGAGGGGGCTGAGGGGGGGAGGGGGCTGAGGGGGGCGGGGGGCTGAGGGAGGAGGGGGGCTGGGGGGGAGGGGGCTGAGGGGAGGCTGAGGGGGCGGGGGGCTGAGGGGGAGGGGGGGCTGAGGGGAGCCTGAGAAGGGGCGGGGGGCGGGGGGTCAAGGGGGAGAGGCACTCAGGGAGAGCGGCGGCAGAGGGCGGGGGGGGCTGAAGAGGTCTGGGGGGCGGCTGAGGGGGTCTGGAAGGGGGGGTCTAAGAGGGAGAGAGGGACTCAGGGGGGAGGGGGCGGCGGAGGGCGAGAGGGGGCGGCTGAGGGGGTCTGGAAGGGGAGGGTCTAAGAGGGGGAGAGGGACTCAGGGGCGGAGGGGGCGGCAGAGGGCGAGAGGGGGCGGCTGAAGAGGTCTGGGGGGCGGCTGAGGGGGTCTGGAAGGGGGGTCCTAAGGGGAGAGGGACTCAGGGGGCGGGGGCGGCAGAGGGCGAGAGGGGGCGGCTGAAGAGGTCTGGGGGGCGGCTGAGGGGGTCTGGAAGGGGGGGTCTAAGGGGGGAGAGGGACTCAGGGGAGGGGGGCCGCAGAGGGCGAGAGGGGGCGGCTGAAGAGGTCTGGGGGGGCGGCTGAGGGGGTCTGGAAGGGGGCGGGGGGGCCGGCTGAGGGGGAGGTCTAAGAGGGGAGGGGGCGGCAGGGGGCTAACAGGGGGCCTCCTCACAGCCCCTGCCCGGTCCAGACCCGGCCCGAGGATGCAAGAGCTCCCCCCTCGCAGGCGTGGCGAGGCGCAAGTCGCCCTACTTTAGGCGGTGTTCGTCCTGAGTCTCAGCCTTGAGACTGAGCAGAGCTCACAGAATTAGGAGAAAACCCGTGGAACGACAGACTATAGGGTCAACCTGGGGAAAATGCTGACTATCTGGTGAATGTGGGGAGAAGGGGCAGTTTCACATTCTCATCTGATGAGCCGCTCTTCACATCTTCAGACTGGATGTGCTCCATGCTTGTGATAAATGCTCTCCTGTGATCCTTCTGTCCTATTCCCGAGGCATGAGCATCTCCTCTATCAAACTGGTTAATAGGCTCAGAGATAAGAGGAGCTGCTGACATTCGTTTGGCTCTCTCTACGTGCCAGGCCTTTTTGCATGCATTTTCTGATTGAGCGTCCACAACAATTCTGTAAGAGAAGTGACCAATTATGAGCTGCATTTTAAAGATGTAGAAAATGTACGTAACTTTCTCAAGGTCCACACACACAAGAGTTCGTTGCAGAGCTGGGTTTGAACCCAAGCCGTGGAACCCCAGAATTGTTTGTAAGTGGTGCTAATTTGCGTTTCGGTCTCAATCCAAGAGAGCTTGTTGTCGTTTTTGTTTTCTTCTTTTTTCTCCCCCTAACAAAATGTCTTATCTGAACATAAAAAGCATAATCTTGGTGTAAATTAATACAAATTTAAACAAATGTTGATTCAAACTTGTTCCAAAATCTGTATGTGCCCCTGGAATGATAAAGACAAATCTGAAAACCCTTATTTCAACAGTGATGTCTGCAGTTTGAGCCCGCCAGCTCTAGCTGGCTCCGCAGCTAGAAGACATTTTATACTACCTTGCCTGAGCTGGTGCTAAGTCACTTCCAGCTGGGTCCGACTCTGTGCGACCCTACAGACTGTAACTTTCCAGGCTCCTCTGTCCATGAGATTCTCCAGGCAAGAACACTGGAGGGGGTTGCCATGCTCTCCTCCAGGGGATCTTGGCCTCTTTCATTTCCTGCATTGGGAGGTGAGATCTTTGCCACTTGTGCCACTTGGGAAGCCCTTATACCAGCTTATGTGCCCTAAAGTACGTATGGGAAGATCATAGAACAATTTTAGGAAAACATAAATTTCTTTCTTTCTGATACAAATTATGTATAATTTCTCAAATACAGACCCTGGCATGACATAACACGCGTTGAATAAACAAATAAAGGAGTGGACATTTCTTTCATCAGGAGAATGCCAAAAAATATTTTGGATTATAATATTTGACACAGTTGTATTTTGGATTATAATATTTGACACAGTTGTGTATTGTTTCCATGATCATTCTCATAAAATCACCTCCAAAACATAGTATATTTCATATTCAGAAACTTGCTTTCATTTTGTTCTGTCTGAAACCTTGTAACCTTTGCAGAAGAATGCCTTGTTCTTGCCCTTTGCTCTGAAAGGTTGGCAACGTTCTTTGGCCAGAGTGGTAAAGTTCTGATTTGCCCTTAAATTTATTAGGCTCAAGGCCAGCCCGCATGAAGGGCGTTGTGTCCACACTGCCTCGCTTCCTGGCGGCACTTCATTCTCCCACCCTAGCCCTGACTCTTCACTCAGTCGAAACTCCAGTCAGCTCTTGAGTGTCACACACCCAGTAAACCAATGCGCCGGATGGTTAAAGGCTGCTCACAGCTTCCCCTGTGGCTCCTTGTTGATGCAGGCTTCCCAGGTGGTGTAATGGTAAAGAATCCGCCTGCCAATGCTGGAGACGCAGGATCCCCGAGCTGGGAAGATCCTCTCCAGTATTCTTGCCTGGAAAATTCCATCGACAAAGGAGTCTGGCAGGCCACAGCCCATAAGGTCGCAAAGAGTCAGGTAGAACTGAGCAGCAGGCATGCACTCGTTCATGTATCTGTGGCACCCGAGACTGTGGCTGGGTGCTGTCTTCATTCAGACCAGTCGTGGCTTGCAGGGGCTGTGGCTGAAGCGGGGATCTGGGGTGGGGGGTAATGCTCAGAACAGAGCTTTTCTATGTTCTGTGACAATCTATTCAAGCTATAAAGAAAAATGAGATGCTAATGAAAAATTAGGTGCAAATGAAGATCAACCTTGTGTTCTGAAAGGCCTTCTGAACCTGCGGGGTCACAGACTCCGTCTCGAATGCCCCCCTTTTGTAAGCTATATCTTTGCCTCAAGGATCCTTCCCAAAAAATTACTTTAAAGTGCTGGTTGTCAGGAATTTCCTCGTTGGTCCAGTGGTTAGGACTCCCCAGGTTCGATCCCTGGTCCAGGAATTAAGATTCTACAAGATGCAGGGTGAGACTGGAAAAAAAAAATATTTATCTGGGAAGGAGTGTACATTGGTGTAAACAGCACTGCCTAGCAAACAGTCAGTTTGAGAGATCAGGAAGGTAGATTTGATAACAGCACAGAGGATATAAAGCAGAAACTACGAAGCCAGGTGCGCAAGAAATGTCACATCACCACCTTGTTTCAGGCAGAAGCTAGCCGGGGAAAATAGAGATGACTTCAGATTTTTACAAAGACCACTGATGCAAGAACTCACGCGGCTAAAGGTGGTTAATGAGGTAGTTCAGAAATTAGCAACTGCAGCCCTTAATTGGAGAAACAAAGGGAGAGGCAGGGTTATGGAGCCCAGAGGCCACACTGGTGGACAGTCAGTGTTCTGTATCCTGGATGTGCTATTGAGCTATAGTACAGTACTATCTAGTAGTCTACTGTAAATTACCAGTGGGGAAAACTGGGTAAGGGGCATATGGATCTCTCTGTATCCTCTCCTAATAGCTCCATGTGAACACACAATCATCTCAAAATAATATGTTTTTAAAACCTGCTACTGCTACTGCTAAGTCACTTCAGTCGTGTCCGACTCTGTGCGATCCCATAGACGGCAGCCCACCAGGCTCCCCCGTCCCTGGGATTCTCCAGGCAAGAACACTGGAATGGGTTGCCATTTCCTTCTCCAGTGCATGAAACTGAAAAGTGAAAGTGAAGTCGCTCAGTCGTGTCCGACCCTCAGCGACCCCATGGACTGCAGCCCTCCAGGCTCCTCCGTTCGTGGGACCTTCCAGGCAAGAGTACTGGAGTGGGTTGTCATTGCCTTCTCCGCTATATAATCATAACCTCCCACCAAACAGTAGCCTAAAGGAGTTTAAAAGCAACACATCTGCATATTTAGAATGTATCTCTAGAAGCATAGCCAGGAAGTGAAAAACATTAGTTGCCCCAGGAAGGAAAAGCTGATGGCTGGGGAGCAGAGGTAGGAAGTCAACTTTTTACTGTATATATTTTTTATATATTTTGAATTTTGAACCATGCAAAATTAATGCCTAGTCAAAAAATAAAATTTCAGGTATCAGTTTTTAAATTCCTATGTCAAAACTTGATGCTTTTGAATTGTTAACAGACATTACACTGTTACTTTCTATTCAGAAGTTACATAAAGGGGCTTTTTTTTTCAACCTTTCTAATCATTAACCTACTATAGTGTTCAAGGAACTACTACAGAACACATGGAACTCTGATCAGTGTTATGTGGTAGCCTGGATGGGAGAGGAGTTTGCGGGAGGACCGATATATGTAAGGCTAAGTCCCTTCACTGTTCACCTGGCACTATTACAGCATTGTTAACTGGCTATATCCCAGTGCAAAATAAAAAGTTTTTTTTTTTTTAAGCCCACGATATTACTGCAATTTCTCATTATACCCAAGGAGCCAAAATCCTTCTTTTTAATTACAAAGATTCACTTTTGTATAGGCAATCTTTTCCAGAATAAAAGAATTTATGGAAAAATCTTTTTGCCTATTTGTTACAACAGCTGTGAACTATTTTTACATTTATGGGTCAACTGACATCCAACCTTGTCAATGAATTACTTTATAAGATTCAATGTGATAAAATCAAGATAGCCTGGAGTTTGAAATCATATAGTCCAGGATTTCTAGTCATGTGACCTTGTGAAAATTATTTAACCTGTATTTGTTCCCTCAGCTAGAAAACAAGCATAATAATATCCATTTTTTTCCAGGTTGCTTTTGGGTATTTTGAGTATTCATATAACCCATATACAGTACCTAATACAGGGTAGTGACTCAGGGCTACAATTCCTGAAAGCAAAAGCTTAGTTGCAAAGAAACAGAGGCCCACGAAAATAACTAAGGGTGGGAACATTTTATGGACACGTATCTCAGAAGATAAGGCCAGGAAATAAAAAGTACAGCCAACCTTGTGGAAGCTTAAAAGTTAGCAGGAGCTTAGAAGTCTTGTCTTTCTATCAGAGGCTTCGTTATCTGTGTCTTTGTTACATTCAGCCTCTCCTCCAAGAACAATATTGGGGGTGAGGATCTCCTTCAATAAGGAAGTAGCAGGTACTACGGAAGTCTGTGGAAGGAGCACCTAATCTCACCTTGTTGAAGCCACTGTTTCAGTAACAACGTAACGGTTGGTGCTCAGCTTACAGTGAAAGGACATTTTCAGAATAGAGACAGGAGGTAAGGTCAAATTTTTCTCTTATGTGACAGATTCATATTGTTTTCTGTAGATCCTCATGCTTCTGTTTATAGTCATTTCTGACTCTTTTACAGAAAAATTTTCACCGGTATCTACAAACTCAGTTTCCTTGAGCACAAGATTTAAAGCCACTGTTCTCTGACATCTCCAGCAAGTCCATCTCCCCTTTTTTGGTTTGGTTTGCCTTGAAAGTATTTATGACATTCAACTGATTCATTTAATTATCATCTTTAGCTTCTGTTTCCACCTCTAAAATGTAAGCTCCATGAAGGTGAAAGTGTTAGTCTCTTAGTTGTGTCTGACTCTTGGCGACCCCATGGACTGTAACCCACCAGGCTGTCTGTCCATGGAATTCTCCAGGCAAGAATACTGGAGTGGGTTGCATGCCCTTCTCCAGAGGATCTTCAGGAGACCATACCCAGGTCTCCTGTATTGCAGGCAGATTCTTTACCATCTGAGCCATAGATATTTTTCTTTCTTTTATTTACTGCTCTATTTCCTAGCACTTTAAATGTTCCTGGCACATATTAAGCACCTGATAAATATTAGTTGAGTGGAAAAACGAATCCCTCCATGTCTCACTCATTGTAAAACAAAGACTGCCTTGTTGTTGTTTTAGATATACCTCAGTCTTTCAAATATCTTACAATGTATTACATTAACTCTAAATTTAATTCTCAAATTTATTTTCAGAGATGTTCCTCTGAAGGCTTCAGCCTTTCATTTAGTCGTTAACTCAGGTTGTCCAGTGGAAAAAAAAAATCACCTCTACATGTTTGGATTACAAATTACTCCATTTTCCAGTGTAATGACCATGCAGTGATTAGGCCTTGGTGTCTCGATTCCAAATCCAGCCTTCACTCTTCCCTGTCATGCCTCTGCAGACATTTCTGCTTTGCCAGTGAGCTCAGCCAGGACGTTCTGCTGAAGTCCCCTTGATACTGTTCCAGATCAAATATGTCATTGAGAATATATCACTGAAGATGACTTCATTTTCTGGATTACTCTCCTAGAGGAGGGAGATGGAAACCAGAGGCAAACAAATCCCTGTGGGGTGGGCAATAAGAGTTTTACTAAAAAGGAGAGGGGTGCATGCTGAAGGTAAGAAAAAGAAGGCAGGAGAACAAGACAGGACTGGTGTGTGCCCTTAAGTGACCCCCTTGTGAGGGGCTGAATTTGTCTTTTTCCTTCCCTTGCACTAGGGAAACAGACATATGTAGGATATGATATTAAAAGGTTTTTTCCTCTGTTGTAATTACTTTTCTTTAATTACCCCCAATTCCTCAGGGAAAACTGTTTCACCCATACAGCCTTGACTGCTGGTGCTCTGGGAGAATTAGACTATTTGGTACTAAGACAAGGTGTGGAATATAAAAATCAGAGCAGATTTCCACATAGATCACACTGGGTAGGCACAAAGTACCCCTACTCATAACAGGAAAATCACTCCTAGGACGTTCCTGGTGGTCCAGTGACTACGACTCTGTTTCCACTGCAGGGGACACAGGTTTGATCCCTGGCCGGGGAACTAAGATCATGCAAGTCCCAAAGGCACAGCCAAAAAATAACAACAGCCAAAAACCTTAATAAAAGAAACCTGAGTTCCCACATCTTGCCTCTCCACTTTTTAAACTTGGGGGCTTTCTTTCATTACAAGCAAACTTCTGATGTCAGAGAATTGTCAGATGTGTAGTCTCCACTTTTTAAACTTGGGGGCTTTCTTTCATTACAAGCAAACTTCTGATGTCAGAGAATTGTCAGATGTGTAGTCAGGTAACCAAATAAGACAGCAAATCAATCTGAGCCCATTTTAACAGGTTAATTCCTATTAAATCAGCAGAGTAGCACTGGTAATGAGTTGCATCTACGAAAGCGTCCACCTTAATTGAGAATGGCACCCACAGAGTTGCAATTCCATAAGACATTAAACTGGTGTGCATTGAATCAAATTTGTGAATATATAAGTGACAATTTCTTTATGTTTCTGTATTTCCATATTGTTTCCATAGGCATATGTGTTAGATGAGTTTTCAAAATGTTGGAGGTAAAGAATACATTTAAAGACACACCTTTTACAATAAGTTTGCAGTGGCCATTTTGAAGTTCCTACAATAACATGTAACACTTCACATGCACTTAAGACCCCTGGTGGCTCAGACAGTAAAGAATCTGCCTGCAATGTGGGAGAGCCAGGTTCATCCCCTAGGGGAACATCCCCTGGAGAAGTAAATGGCTACCCACTCTAGCATGTCTTGCCTGGGGAATCCCGTGCACAGAGGAAACTGAAAGACTACAGTCCATGGCGTTGCAGAGTCTGACACAACTGAGCGATTTTCACTTTCACTAACATTCACTACCCAAAGTATTCAGCCCCAACTGATATACAATTTGCATGTACTGAGTTCTTAGGTCAAACTATGGTCAAAAGGACAGTCAAATCACGGAACTTTCATATACTCATTTCAATAATAGTACAGATTTGTTAAGATGGTGCAGATGGTGACTGCAGCCATGAAATTAAACCACGCTTCCTCCTTGGAAGGAAAGTTATGACCAACCTAGAAAGCATATTAAAAAGCAGAGATATTACTTTACCAACAAAGGTCCGTCTAGTCAAAGGTATGGTTTTTCCAGTAGTCATTTATGGATGTGAGAGTTGGACTATAAAGAGAGCTGAGCACTAAAGATTTGATGCTTTTGAACTGTGGTGCTGGAGAAGACTCTTGAGAGTCCCTTGGACTGCAAGGAGATCCAACCAGTCCATCCTAAAGGAAATCAGTCCTGGGTGTTCATTGGAAGGACTGATGCTGAAGGTGAAGCTCCAATACTTTGGCTACCTCATGCAAAGAACTGACTCATTTGAAAAGGCTCTGATGCTGGGAAAGATTGAAGGCAGGAGGAGAAGGGGACGACAGAGGATGAGATGGTTAGATGGCATCACCAACTCAATGGATATGAATTTGGGTAAACTCCGGGAGTTGGTTATGGACAGGGAGGACTGGCGTGCTGCAGTCCATGGGGTCACAAAGAGTCAGACACGACTGAGCGACAGAACTGAACTGAAGTGATCAGATGGGTTAATGTGTGCCAAACAAGTCATTATCATTTCTTAGACTTCTTTTAACTCTGAGGAGATTTTAGTATTGAAGTTATCATTCTGCTAAGTATTCAGCAGAATTCAGGAATAGAAGACTTCCAGAGACAGAACAGTATAGACCTAAATGTTCACAATCTCGGTGACACTATTTTTTCCATCTATAAAAAAAATTGGCTTATTACAAGACTGGCCTCCCCTTCAGTGGTGTGTGACACAGGCTTTGAAAGATTATTGCAAGGTATGTAGCTATGGAGGGTAAACTGGGACTCAGAAAGTATTGTGCAGTTTCTTTTTCTCTCAGATTATGCTGCTGTTGGTGATTTTCCAACTATCAAGATCAACTTACCCACTTCCTGGAAAAAATCACTACCCAAAGTCACATGAGATGAATTTGGAGTAGAAAGTCTACTTAATCACTTTTGAAGGGAAATATTTTTTCCTAGCAGAGAAAACTAAATGGAGATTAGAAACCCGCTTGTTTAGGACTGGAGTAGGAAGTGCACATACCATCATAGGTTTAGACAGGTTATCAAGGTCCTCTTGTTGGCCTATTTAGACCTCTGTCCAGGGAAACCCTGAAGACAAGAGCCTTAGAGTCCATTTCTTCAAGCTACCCTTTCTGTTCTTTGAACATCTAACTACAGACCCCTGGCTGTCTACAGAGATTCTCCCTGTATCACCTCTTCTACAACATCCGACAGCTTCTAGTCTTTCAAGGAAGTGATACACACACTGCAGTCAATTCAGTGAATCTAATCAACATGTTATCACATTAAGTACCATTAGCAAATGGTAGCATGACTGCGACTTCCTTATAAGGCACTGTGATTTCTGCACTATCACTTTATTGATTATTTTTGAAACATAAACCCATCCTTGTGACTCATCAGCCAGAAATCATAAATCTGCACTTTGGTTCCTGTGCCACTTAGCAACCTGGCCATCTCAGAGACACTACACTTTTAATTGTATCATAGTCATCAGGCAAATGAAGGCCTTTGTTTCTCAGTGCTAAATCATTAGAGTCAGAAAGAGCTGTGTGTGTGCTGAAGGTTGGTCCTTAGCTCAGGACCTGGGTGTGTTTGTGTATGTCTGTGAAGTCGGTGAGAGAATGAGGGAGAAACATTCCTACATTCCTGGAGGAGTTGCTGATCATTCTTTATTCCCTAAAACCCAGCTTACCGTCATCATATCTCTGTAGTCACATTTCCCCCCTTGCTTTTCCATGGCTGCGTATCCTGGACTAGCAATGTTCTCTGTTCCCACACCCTGAGAACATATCTGTGACACATAGTAATATCTTCATAGTCCAGAATTTCTGCTTTCTCAAATCCCCCAGCTTCCAGGACATTCTGCGAAGGACAACCCAGTGTGTAGCAACTGCTCACCAATCCTTGAGGTCTTGCAAAAGTCAGGGGCCATAGCTTTTTTTTTCCCTCTTTTATCACCAACATCATTCAGTACTGGTACATAGTGAGCACTCAATAAATGCTGAGGAAAGGAAAGAAGGAAGAAAGGAAGGATGGAACATTTTGCCAACGATTTAGCAAAACACACAAAAAACTGGATGCTTATGTTTTAAGGCATGGCATAAGGAGATGGGTGGCAAGGAATGCCAATGCTCATACAATCTGAAACAAGCCGTCGCTGGTTTGTATCTGTTGGAGGATAAGGAGAGGGCTGGAAATACTCACATCCATGAGGGTGATGATGATAAAGACGACGACAATGATGGCGATTCTTACCTAAAATACTGATTTTTAGCTGGAGGGTCAAAAAATGAGAAGAGAACAAAAATTTTGATTATAAAATGTTACTTACACTCATTTACAGGAAGTGCTACCTATCTAAGCAAGGGTACTTTGCAATCCAATGATGATAAACACTATTAAAGGGATATGATTATGTTTATTCTAATTTTCCCCCATTAGGATATTAATCTGTACATAATTCTTCATAGTTATCAGATAGCATAATATGTTCATTCAGAATGTTATATGCTTAGGACTTTAATAAGAAAAATGGCATCTATCCAAGCAAAAGATACATTTTCCCTGGTCTTGCTGAATAAGTGGTTTTGCTCTTATATTAGTTATTCATGTCCTCAAACCAGATTGGATTATCTTTATGATCAGCCTCGTTAAAGCCAATTTGGATCAATTAACAGGCAAATTGATAGCTTAGAAAAGTAACAATTTCTTATGAACAACATATCACCTTCATATTACGTAACTTTTCTATTTTCTATGTCATTATCTTTTCTTGATTCCTTCTAGGAGAGTGCCTCAATAAAAATTTTCAATCTATTAATAGATTCCTCAGCTGCATTAATTCTACATTTTACCTCATCTATTGTGCTCTGTGGTCTATATAGTCAATGCTATGGTTTTTCCAGTAGTCATGCATGGATGTGAGAGTTGAACCATAAAGAAAGCTGAGCACCGAAGAACTGATGCTTTCGAATTGTGGTGTTGGAGAAGACTCTTGAGAGTCCCTTGGACTGCAAGGAGATCCAACCAGTCCATCCTAAAGGAAATCAACCCTGAATACCCATTGATGATGCTGAAGCTGAAGCTCCAAAACTCTGACCTCCTGATGCGAAGAGCAAACTCACTGGAAAAGACCCTGATGCTGGGAAAGATTGAAGGCAAAAGGAGAAGAGGGTGGCAGAGGATAAGATGGTTAGGTAGCATCACCAATTCAATGGACAAGAATCTGAGCAAACCCCGGAGACAGTGAAGGACAGGGAAGCCTGGCTTGCTGCAGTCCATGGGGCTGCAGAGAGTTGGACATGAGTCAGCAACTGAGCAACAGTAACAGCAACGTTGTGTCCTGTATTTCAGCTATTATGTTTTTTTTTAAACACATTATATTTCTACTTGGTTCTTTTCTTCTACACTTCCTCATTGTTTCGCGTTGTTAACCTCTTTCCTTACCGGTTTTGCTATATTTTAAATACTGATTTTTTTATCTTTGCCCCATCAGTTTTAAAGCTCGTTTCTTTTTGATGGACTCAGCCATCCGCTCTGCTGTTTGCCTTGGAAAGAGCTCTGCTTCCAGCTATCTTCCTCTTTTAGCCTGTCAGTTAGTATTCCTCTTGAGGTATTCATTGCTCTGTCCAGTAACACAGATGGGGGAAAGTCAAGGGTCAGACTTCAGTCTGTGTCAGACCTGATGCTTGTGGGGGGCAGAACGGAGGGGGAAACTAAAGGTGAGTAGGTTGAGTACCAGAAAGCCATCTAGTACGCATCACCATCCTGGAGGTTTCCATGAGGGGGGGTGGGGAGAGACGCGACTATCCAAGGTTTATCAGGCTTCGCAAGCTTTCTGATGCTCCTAATGAGAATCTGTGCTGCCAAGATTTTATGCCTGAGGACAGTTGCATTTACGTGGATTCTGGCACAACTGACGGCCTCAAGGCAAGGTAGAGAATACTGATGTCCAGAGCAAAATGCCTTAGACTAGGACTGTTAACCCCTCACACAACAGTTCAAAACAGCCCTGCATTCCCCCAGGAATTTCTGACAGCTTCATGTTTCTCTTGATGCTTCTATTTCTGCTGGAGTTAATCTTGGAGGAATGACTTTGTGATACTTAAGAGGTGATTAAAGCCTACCTTACTAAAACTCTGTGGAAAATAATCTTTTAGTGTTCCAAATACTTCATGGAAATTGTTAAAAATTTATGTAGCCCACAGTGGTAAGATGTGTACTTCAATATGCTGATAATTGCCATGTGGACCCTTTACGTATGTAAACTGTGTTCCATGATTAAATATACTAAGGATATGCAATTGGACAGGGCAGATTAGTACATACCACCAAAGAATGCTGCTATGTATTTGCTTTATCTAGTCTCTCTGAGCCACAAGATTATGTTGGTTTTCCAGTTTACACAGAGAAAGCCCCTTAAGATATCATCATACGCATTTTTAAGCCACCTCAGGTTCTCGCACATCTGGCTGGCAAAAATGGGCTTTGACGTCTCTGACACATAGCAATGTTAACCCCTTGGTTCCTTTTTAGTCAAGACAACCAAACGTATACTTTTAAAAACAAACAGCCTCAAATCTCAGTCCTTTCACAGCACACGAGTTAATTTCTCCCTCACTTTACATCTGGAAGGAAAGTGCTCTGCTTCAGTTAGTCATTCGAGAACACAAGCCGATGGATATTTCACCACCCAGACACCAGGCAAGGGAAGAGGGTGAACAGACCTCTATCCACCCTTCCCGTGCCCTGTACAGACGCCTGCCACTGCTGCTCAAAGCTCGTTGGACACAACCAGTCAGATTTCCACGTCTGCCTACCAGGGGGCTGGAAAATGTGCTCTCTCCCGGAAAGGAGAGGAGAACGGGATGCAAGCGGCCAGCAACAATATCTCACGCGCCCTAAAGCCCCGTCAGTTATATAACTCTCAATAATAATATAAGCTCAACTTCCTAGGCGACATGCTGTTCAGATTCTCCGCTTATCTTTCTTATTCTCTCTTTCTCTTTTTTTCCACTGGATTTACTTCTTCCATATCCCTTATAAATGTGTTTCCCCCAGGTTCAGTTCCCACCCTTGGGCTACCTTTCTTATATGTGCTAGCTTTCTTGTAGATTTAGGGATCATGCATCATTGTGTCTCTCATAGTTCCTTAACTGTAGAAGCTTAATAAGTTTTGAATGATTGATGAATCTGTGAAACACCGGCTCAAGGCTCAACAGTGATTTTGGAAATTACATATTTGGTATGCATGTTTATTCATCTTGTACACTGAAGAGCAGAAATCTTCAGCTTCCCACCTTCTTTTCTCATATTTCTTCCCTCTTCACCTTTTTTTCACCTCCACAACTTAGCTTTATTATTTTCTTTTTAAAGTATTAACTCTACAATGAGCTCTCTCCTTTAATAAACCAGAGATCATAAGTAAAGACAACATGCAGATATTCAAATGATGAAAAACTAGATACAAAGATATTATAGTATTACTTTTTATTTCCTGATATTAAATCATTGCATGACTCTCTTCATTTTTAGTTATTTCCAATTAGTGTTACACAAATAATGCAAACTTCAATGCCAAAACAATTTTGGAAACAGCATTTATTTTCTTTAGCATCTTGGACTAGGAGCTATTTAAAACTGGTTTTTTTCATAAATAGTAGCAACTTTTAGGGCTATAGGACCAAAACTAACTTGCTTTTTAAATACTGGAAGTCATTTTCACTAAAAGACTTTTACATGAATATGAAAGTAATTTGAGAAACAAGACTGTACATTGATTCATTTTTTAAAAGTATTCATTGAATACCAACTATGCTTTAGGCAATTTATTACTAAATTGACTTTGTAATCTGTGACATACAGATACCAATGAATAGATTCCAAAGAATCTATTTAATCCCTGGATAAATTTAAATTTTTACATCTCTGTGTATTACATGTCTGTATGAATATATATATTTACATGCATATATACATATATATATATGTATGTTATATCTATTTTTAGAGCCTAAGGCAGATGACTGTGGCTCTGTTCATGCTGTTTTCTCATTGGGTGTCACAGGCTAGAAAATGTTTATCCTTATATTTATGTTGTTTTTCTGTTTAGTCTAAAAGATGTATCTAAAAACTATGATTCTACATGAAATTAGAGATAACATTTTTACTCTATGCCAAACATTTTCATAGAAAAATTTACATAAATCAGATTTATTTTCAAGTAACATATTGAGTGCCTACTTTAAGTGCCTACTACAGCACTAAATGCTTTTATATGTCTTTTATATGTTTTATAAAGAGCCAAAAACAGTACTTGATCTACAACAAATACTTTGTGTCTGCTATTATACATTTTTACAGATTTATTCAAGTATAATTAAAATACAAGAAACTGCACTGACTTAAAAAGTACCATTTGGGAAGTATTCATCCATATACATACTTGTGAAGTCACCATCCCAACGATCAGGATGATGGAGACACCCATCAACTGCAAAAGTTGCCTTGTGCTTCTGTCGTCTTCTCTCCCACTCCAGGCAACCACTGATCTGTCACTAGATTGGTTTTTATATTCTAAAGTGTTATTTACATGAACTGAAACTATGTTGTTTTGGGGGGTTGGTTTCTTACCAGGGCTTCCCTGGTAGCTCAACTGGTAAATAATCCGCCTGAAATGCAGAAGACCTGGCTTTGATCCCTGGGTTGGGAAGATCCCCTGGAGAAGGGAACGGCTACCCACTCCAGTATCCTGGCCTGGAGAATCTCATGGACGGAGGAGCCTGGCAGGCTACAGTCCATGGGGTTGCAGAGTCAGAGATGACTGAGCGACTTTCACTTTTCTTACTCTTATAATGATCATATTTATGCGGAGACTCATTCATACAGCTGCATGTATCTATACTGCTGCTGCTGCTAAGTCGCTTCAGTCGTGTCCAACTCTGTGCAACCCCTTAGATGGCAGCCCATCAGGCTCCCCCATCCCTGGGATTCTCCAGACAAGAACAGTGGAGTGGGTTGCCATTTCTTTCTCCAATGCATGAAAGTGAAAAGTGAAAGTGAAGTCACTTAGTCATGTCCGACTCTGAGCGACCCCATGGACTGCAGCCTACCAGGCTCCTCCATCCATGGGATTTTCCAGGCAAGAGTGTTGGAATGGGTTGCTAGTGCCTTCTCCGGCGTGTATCTATAGCGGGTTCTATTTTAATACCGTATCATATTCTGTACCATGGGTATATCACAATCTATGTATTCACCTATCTGCAGATATTACAAATAAAGCTGCTATGAACATTCATGTTCAAGTACTCTCTGCACATGCTTTCATTTATCTAGAGTGGATATCTAGAAGTACAATGACAAGGTCATACAGTAGACATATGTTTAATTTTTAAGGAAGTTGTCAAAGCCTTGCCCCAAAGTGGCGGCACTGTCTCACACTCCCACGGCAGTGTGAGGGGGTTCCAGTGTCTGCTTCCTTGCCAATGCTCAGTGTAATCAATGCCGTGAATTCCACTCATTCTAGTAAAGGCACAGTGATTTAACTGACAATCCCCTGATGACTAGTAATGTTACATTTTTCACATGCTTATTTAATATCTACGTATCTCTTTAGTGAAGTAAGTATTAACCATATTGAAATATTTTGTAAATCTGAGTGGAGGCTATATGAGTATTCTTTACACTACTTTTGGTTTTGCAATATTTTAAAAGTCTGAAATTGAATAAAAGGTAAAAAGAAAAAAATTATAAATATAGTTATAATTACTGTAAATGCTAACAAATCATCTTTATTAATATAGGTGGTGGGGGTTTAATCACTCAGTGGTATCCAACTCTTATGATTCCATGGACTGTAGCTAGCCAGGCTCCTCTGTCCATGGAATTGTCCAGGCAAGAATACGGGAGTGGGTTGCCATTTTCTTCTCTAGGGGATCTTCCCAACCCAGGAATCGAAACTGGGTCTCCTGAATTGCAGGCAGATTCTTTATCGACTGAGCTATGAAGGAAGCCTCTTACATATGTAGATATGTAAAATATTAAATAAGAGTTTAAATCCCAAAATGACATATGTAGAAATAGAAACTCAAGAAAACTTCTCATCCATATACATGGGCTGAGTCAAAAAGTCGATTTTACTGTTGACTTGCACAGAGTCCTGCCAAACAAGAGGTAGAAACCATACAAATCACTGTAGAAGACAAAAGCCAATATATGTTTCTTATATTAAAAGACAAAGATGGCACCAAAACAAAATAAGCAACTCAAGATAACAGACAGAACAAACACTACAATTCTACACAGATTTTTTTGAGACCTAGGAAAACATACATACAACATACAACGTCCATAACATAATGTTAAGTAAAATGTGTAAGATGTAAAATATATTCAGACTTCAATCACAGTAAATACACACATATATATTCGATATAGAAAAAAAAAGAATGGAAGTGAATACATCAAAGTAATTGTTTTGCAGTGGTAGAATTATGTATAATTTTTATTTTCTTAACTATAATTTGTGTTTTTCCAAAACTGTCTGTAGCGAGCATGAATTACTTTTATACCAAAAACGTGAGCTGTATTTTTTTAAAAGGAAAAGTATAGCTTTCCAAATCCTTCTGTCTCTTGAGCAAAATCTGATTAAATGGTGCATGAAATGACATCAAGACCTTCTGCCTAACATTTTTCATGAAAAATGTAGTCTGCCCCTCGGGCAACATTGCTGAAGTAACAAGTTTTATCACTGAAGTTGTTTTACCTGGAATGCTATCCCTGACATCAATTTTAGTTTCATCTTGGGTATGTAAAAGGTCATATCAAGAAGTTACAGGAATAAACATTAATATCAGTCAGCTTTGATTAAAGCGGAGAACTTTCCCTATTTCAGAGGGCCTGGAAGAGGGCGAGGTTTTCCTTAACACATGCAACTGTTGTTTGTAGTAGTAAATGATTTGGGGTCACCTCCTGCTGCATCTCGTTCTACTCGATGGATTCACAAAGGCCGCCCGAGCCCAGATTCAGAGCTTGGAGTCTGGAGACAGATGATCTGGACCCTGAGCGAGTTAGTAAACATCTTTGTGTCCTATCCCCTCGTCTTTGAAACGGAGGTGAAAGTAATGGTACTTGCCTTGCAGTTATGTGGAGAAGTCAGTGAAGTAATGTTTGTAATCTGCTCTGAACAGTGCCTGGTACACAGTGAGTGCTGTTCCTACCGCTGCTATTACATAGATAACATTTACTGCAACTAAATTATAGGCTATGGCACTTTGAACATCCTCTAGCCTTTTGTTCCCTATAGCAACATGAAATAGCGCTTCTGTATCTTGTCACACACAGGATTGTGAAATACGCTGCATTTCGCCACGGGGCCGCTGTGCCCTCTGACCTCCGAGTCTTCCAGGTAGAGTGCTCCGCAGTCTCCTCTCGCTCCTCCGCCACCTCATCCAACACTGCTTTTTGTATCACGATGGCTCCTCCCTCCTTGCAGGGCTCTCTGCTTCCAGAAGTGAGCCTGGGGAGTATCTTTACACTGACTTACATGCTGCTCCTTTGCACAGGGCCTTTCTGGAGACGCCGCCTTCATTCTCTGTAACCAGAATGGGGTGACACAGGACACTGGTCAGAGGACTGTCAGCAGTGTGCTGTCTGAGCTCCTACAGAGCTGAGTGTAGCTGAATTTAGCAAAAGTAACGTATGCCATTCCGGAGGCTCTACAATATGCCTATGTCCTATGTGTTGTCCTAGTAGTGATGACAACATGTGCAGAATTCCCCAAATACTTGCATGATAGAGGCTTTTATTTTCTCTCTGTATCCCTCTTAATTCCTGGTAGAGCTGGCAGGACACCATTCAGGAAAATGCCACTAAAAAGAGGGATGCTCTGCTGTGAAAGAAGTGGTGGGGAAAGACATGATTCAGAAGGCACCATTCACATGACATCTTGTTAATCTAGGGGCCAGAACTGGTTCATCACCAAAATCCCAGGAGTGATTCAATCCCCCTCATCCTGCCAACCTCCACATGAGTCCTCAGTCTAATACAGCTTCTGGAGGACCCGCTCCATTCCAGGACGTCCATGTGAGTCATGAATCTACAAATGCTTCTGCAGGGCCCACTCCAGGCTTGGACCTCCACGGGAGTCCTCAGTCTACAAACGCTTACCGAGGGCCTGCTCCAGGCCGGGACTCCACAAGAGTCCTCAGTCTAATAAAGCTTCTGGAGGACCCGCTCCATTCCAGGGCATCCATGTGAGTCATGAAACTACAAATGCTTTGCAGGGCCTGTTCCAGGCCAGGACTCCACGCGAGTCCTCATTCTACAAACACTAAGGGAGGACCTGCTCCATGGAAGGACTTCCACGTGAATCTGCAATCTACAAATGCTTCCGAAGGCCCCTCTATTCCGGGGACTCCACGTGACTCAAGAATCTACAAACGCTTCCAGGACAGCCGGCGCCAGGAATGGCCTTCCACCCCAGACCTCGGTTTACAAACGCTTCCAGAGGGCCTGCTCGATGCCAGGACCTGCACACAAGTTCTCAATCTAGCAATGTTTAGGAGGGTTTGCACCAGGCCGGGGCCTCCACGCGAGTCCTCAGTCTACAAATGCTTGCGAGGGCCCACTCCATGCCACAGCTTCCACGCGAGTCTTGAATCTTCAAACCCTTCTGGAGGGTCCGCTGCATGCCAGGACCTCCACATGAGTTCTCAATCTACAAATGCTTTCGGAGGACCTGCTCCAAGCTGGGACCTCCATGAGAGTCCTCAGTCTAAAAACGCTTCTGGAGGACCCACTCCAGGCCAGGACCTCCATGCGATCCCTCAGTCTTCAAATGCTTACGGAGGGCCTGCTCCTTGCTGTGACCTCACTGCGAGTCCTTAATCTGCAAACCCTTCTGGAGGGCCCTCTGTAGGCTGGGACTTTCACGGTAATCCTCAGTCTACAAAACCTTCTGGAGGGCCCACTCCAGGCATGGACCTGCATGCAAGTCCTCAATCTATAGACACTTCTGGAGGGCCCACTCCAGGCCAGGACCTGCATGCGAGTCCTCAATCCACAGACGCTTCTGGAGGGCCCCCACTCCAGGCCAGGACCTGCATGCGAGTCCTCAATCCACAGACGCTTCTGGAGGGCCCACTCCAGGCCAGGACCTGCATGCGAGTCCTCAATCCACAGACGCTTCTGGAGGGCCCACTCCAGGCCAGGACCTGCATGCGAGTCCTCAATCCACAGACGCTTCTGGAGGGCCCACTCCAGGCACGGACCTGCATGCGAGTCCTCAATCCACAGACGCTTCTGGAGGGCCCACTCCAGGTCGGGAGATGTTCCGTCTGTGCACTCCTGCGTCTGTTTCCTTGGCTGTGACTACACATCTCACCCAGCTGCTCACAAGGACTACACACCAAAGAACAGAAAATATGAACCAGACATTGAGGTAAGAGACTTGCCCCTCCTTTGCCCCTCAAGAGCAGAGCCAGTCCTTGGGTGTGGATGGATGTTGAAGGAAGTAAAGAATGGTTACATTCTACCCGGTCCTTTCTCCATTGTGTGCTATCTTAGCATCCTTGGCAAAACCTTCTTTTAACCTTCAGTATAAGAGCTGTAAATTGGGAGTCAGATAATGTATAAGGTCTGATCATAAAGACAATGGTGAAAATAGAAAATATTTTCCATATGAAACACTTTAATATGTTGCATCTATTTTCACTGTACTTGGAGGGCTAAGTATTTTCCTGTCCCTGGTTGAAATCCCGGGAAGTGCCATAATAACTTCTGAAAGTGAAAATCACTCAGTTGTGTCCTACTCTTTGTGACCCCACAGACTGCAGTCCATGGAATTCTCCAGGCCACAATACTGGAGTGTGTAGTCTATCCCTTCTCCAGGGGATCTTCCCAACCCCGGAATTGAACCTGGGTCTCTTGCATTGCAGGCAGATTCTTTACCAACTGAGGAAAACAATAATAACTTTTCAGTTCAGTTCAGTTGCTCAATCGTGTCTGACTCTTTGCGACCCCATGGCCTGCAGCACGCCAGGCCTCCCCTGTCCATCACCAACTCCCAGAGTTTACCAAAACTCATGTCCCTCGAGTCAGTGATGCCATACAACCATCTCACCCTCTGTCGTCCCCTTCTCCTCCTGCCTTCAATCTTTCCCAGCATCAGGGTCTTTTCCAATGAGTCAGCTCTTTGCATGAGGCGGCCAAAGTATTGGAGTTTCAGCTTCAGCATCAGTCCTTCCAATGAATATTCAAGACTGATTTCCTTTAGGATGGACTGGTTGGATCTCCTTCCAGTCCAAGGGACTCTCAAGTCTTCTCTAACACCACAGTTCAAAAGCATCAATTATTTGGTGCTCAGCTTTCTTTATAGTCCAACTCTCACATCCTTACATGACTACTGGAAAAACTATAGCCTTGACTAGACAGGCCTTTGTTGGCAAAGTAATATCTCTGCTTTCAATATGCTGTCTAGGTTGGTCATAACTTCCCTTCCAAGGAGTAAGCATCTTTTAATTTCATGGCTGCAGTCACCATCTGCAGTGATTTTGGAGCCCAGAAAAATAAAGTCAGCCACTGTTTTCACTGTTTCCCCATCTATTTGCCATGAAGTGATGGGACCGGATGCCATGACCTTAGTTTTCTGAACGTTGAGCTTTAAGCCAACTTTTCACTCTCCTCTTTCACCTTCAAAAGGCTCTTTAGCTCCTCTTCACTTTCTGTCATAAAGGTGGTGTTATCTGCATATCTGAGGTTATTGATATTTCTCCCGGCAATCTTGATTCCAGCCTGTGCTTCCTCCAGCCCAGTGTTTCTCATGATGTAACTTTTAGAATCTTAATAATAACATGAATCCTGTAATCCCTTCTAGGCACAAGAATGCTGTCATTTTAACAATTAAAATGTTTAGTACAGTGTGATTATTAATGTTCCAACTTTCTTCTGTGGTCGTGCTCCTCCCTGTCGGAGCGTGGGCACCTCCTCCTTCCCTAACTTGAGTTGGAATGGGAGAAGTGAGGGACGGAAGAGCTCTACTCGGCTGACACAGACATAACCTCTGGGGCTTTTCCGTGCTGGTGGATTCTGCAGCACTGGTTCTTTCCCTAGTGCTGTTCCTCAAAGACACTGCTGCTGGGACCTCTACACTGTGATGCCGACATTGCCTGGCCCCAGCTGGTCATCAGGATTCCTCCCTGGTGCCCTGAGCAACTATCTGGCAGTCCATCTCTTTCATGGTGTTAAAGTAGTTAAATAAGGATGCCGTTATACCAGGTGACTCTAATGCCTTGGTAGCCCAAGCCAGAGTCAATTCTGTAAATGCACTTGTATGGAGAAAACCAAATTTAAGAATAACCAATCACAACCGACCAACTAGATTCTCCCCAAACAAGACAACCACTGAAGCTGTAGCCAATCAGATAGTTCCTTGCTTTGCTTTTATAAAAGCCTTTCCCATAACTCCTTTCAGAGGAGACTCCTAATGACTTTAGACCAGCAAATGTTTCTCCAGCAAGGATGAGCTCATTAGGGATCAACAGAAAACTGCAAATGGTATCTACAACCACGGCAAGTCACGTGGAAGTCCCCACTCAGCAGGAGAAGGAGAACTCTCCCAAAGGGAAGAGAAGCACGTTGGGAGGGCTATAATAAACAAAGAGCCCGTGGCATTGGCTGTGTCCTTGTTAGGAAGGGAATCTTTCTTCTTCCTGTTGGGCTTCGTTGCTATCACAGGGTATGAAAACTCTTTTGCTGGTATCCTAGTTGTATTAAACTGAGGTTTCTGTTTATTCAGTTCAGTTCAGTTCAGTCACTCAGTCGTATCCGACTCTTTGCGACCCCATGAACTGCAGCTCGCCAGGCCTCCCTGTTCATCACCAACTCCCGGAGTTTATCATCTCAGGTCCACTGAGTCGGTGATGACATCCAACCATCTCATCCTCTGTCATCCCTTCTCCTTCTGCCTTCAGTCTTTCTCAGCATCAAGGTCTTTTCCAAGGAGTCAGTTCTTCACATCAGGTGGCCAGAGTATTGGAGTTTATTAGCTTTTCACAACTTCCAGTTTGGCACTGCCTGATTCCCACTGATGTTTGCATAACTACTGAAAATTTTAATGTGCCTCACTTTATCTTTCAACACAGGATATCACATTGTCCAAGCTTTTTGGGTGACTCAGTAATTTAAAAAAAACAACAAACACCTGCCTACATTGCAAGAGATGCAAGAGATGTGATTTCAATCCTGGATAGGGAAGATTCCCCTGGAGGAGGAAATGGCGACCCACACCCATATCCTTACTTGCAAAATTCCATGGGCAGAGGAGCCTGGTGGGCTACAGTCCACGGGGTTGCAGAGAGTCAGACACGACTGAGTGGCTGAGCATGCACATCACGCTGCCCTTCCAGACAAGGATCCCTCCGAGCACACATGTGGCCCATGAGACACACGCCTTTGCTTTTGTGCCTGTCGGCTACAGCGTGCACTTTCCTTCCAGAGCAGCTCTCTTCTCTCAGCTCTGTCACCTCAGCCTGGAGCAGCCACAGACTGTCTCACCAAGCTTTTATGTGCCTTAACACCGGGGACTCATGTCAGCCCTTCTTGTGACTCTCTTGAAGATCCTTTCTCATTTAGGTGAGAAAGAACGTGACCCTCTCCTCGCTACAGTGAGGTGATGGAGATGCACAGTCCTGTAAAACTCTCTCCAAGTAAATTACCTTTTAAAAACAATCCTCCCTTCAGCCTATCCAAGCTTTCTTACATGCTTGAGGTAGGCACTCAGCTGAGGCTTGTTGACCATCCCCTTTCCAGGTCCTTCATCAATGGCTATAAAATGTAGAGCCACTTTCAACCCATTGTGTTGGTCTGTGCCCTTGGGAATTCAGCACGTACTGAGGCAGAGTCTCACTGTAACATCCAGGTATGTGATTGGTATCTGATACTAAACAATAACTGTTCTGTCTACTCACTATGGCCTAGTGACTAGAGTGAAGGCATCACACAAGTAAGGATTGCTGTTCTTTTCTCAGTGTTTATCCCTAGCACCTGGGATAATGCCTGACATGTGTAGGAGCCCAACAACATTTTGTTAAATGAAATATTATTTTACAGATAAGAAACCTGTCTTAAACACCTACTCCTTCAAAGGAAAGTTATGACCAACCAAGACAGCATATTCAAAAGCAGAGACATTACTTTGCCAACAAAGGTCCATCTAGTTAAGGCTATGGTTTTTCCAGTGGTCATGTATGGATGTGAGAGTTGGACTATAAAGAAAGCTGAGCACCGAAGAATTGATGCTTTTGAACTGTGGTCTTGGAGAAGACTCTTGAGAGTCCCTTGGACTGCAAGGAGATCCAACCAGTCCATTCTAAAGGAGATCAGTCCTGAATATTCATTGGAAGGACTGATGTTGAAGCTGAAATTCCAATACTTGGGCCACCTGATGTGAAGAGCTGACTCATTGGGAAAGACCTTGATGCTGGGAAAGATTGAGGGCAGGAAGAGAAGGGGACGACAGAAGGTGAGATGGTTGTATGGCATCACAGACTCAATGGACATGAGTTTGGGTAAACTCCGGGAGTTGGTGATGGACAGGCAGGCAGTTCATGGGGTCGTAAAGAGTCAGACACGACTGAGTGACTGAACTGAACTGAACTGAAAAAACGGTAAGTATCTTGTGCGTGATTTTTCAGCTAGAAAACAATAGAGGGCTTCCCTGGTGGCTCAGTGGTAGAGTCCGCTTGCCCACTGTAGGAGTCATGGGTTTGATCCCCAGTCTGGGAAGATCCCCATGCCAAGGAGTAACTAAGCCCCAGGCACCGTAACTCCTGAAGCCCACCCGCCCCTAGAGCCTGACCCCCACAACAAGAAAAGCCACCGCAATGAGTAGCCCCTGCCTGCCACAAGGAGAGAAAGCCCGCACAGCGATGAAGACCCCAGCACAGGCAAAAATAAGCAAATAAATAAATTATTTTAAAAAGGGAAACTATGGAGATATGATTTAAATAAACTAGTGAAGGAAAGTCACTAATGATAATCAGATGCATTTTCCTTAAGCCTCTCCTTTCTAAAAAAAAGCTTTTATTTTGTGTATATTCTGTGATCTTATATATAATTATCTGCACAGAGGTTTTAAATGTGCCTCAGTTTCATAGAAATCTTACAGAATTCGGTTGCCTTGTGTTTCAGATGAGTTGGTGCTGGCTCTGTCAGCCTGACTGCGTGGCTACCTAACCTTGGATGGCCACACTGCCATCTGGTGTTGGATATATAAATTGCAAGTTCAATGTCTACAGTAAGCCTTGACATCAAATTGGTTTAATTTTCCGCTGTGGTTCAATGTTCATAGGGTTGCTGTACGCTATGAAACAGGTACTACTTTCATACCCATGATATGGGTGATTTGAACAGCAGCAGGACTAGGTCTTGATCCCAGGCTGTCTAGCTCCAAACCTTATTCCTTATTGCAGTCTACTGTTTCCCTAATATGCAGCTTTTAAGGCTTTCAGATTTAGGAACCCATCCATGAGTAAGCCACATAAAGTTTCATTAGATAACAATTGTATGTAATAGCACAGATTTGATTAAAGCAGGAAGCACGTATAAGCCTACATTAGAGTCATCAATATCTATTTTCATTTGTCCTTCCAAGATCAAGGCATTGGCAGGTCTGGTTTCCTCTAAAGCCTCTGTCCTTGGTGTATAGAAGGCCATCTTCTCACTGTGTCCATGTGGGATTTCCAGGTCTGTGTCTTAATCTCCTTTCCTGTAAGCACTTCGGTCATACTGGATTAGGACCTATCCATAGGACCTCATTTTATCTTTTTACCTCTTGAAGACCCTGTCTCCAAATATAGTCCCATTCTGAGGCAGGTTAGGACTTCAACATATGAACGTGAGGGGAACGCAATTTAGCCCACAACAATTATAGTCCATCTTAAGGGAACATTATCAGCCAGCTCACTCTATCTCAGTAATGCAAAGTGTCTGAGAACCTCTGCTGCCTCGCTTTTCTACAACCTGCTTATTGTCAGTTTACTGGGTTATTGATATCTTCACCAGCCATCCAGCTGGTACTAAGAGGATGAAACTAAAAATCATTTTATTATTTATTCACATAATTCTTCCTCCTTATTTCTAAGTATTTTAATAGTAATCCAAGTGAGGAAAATTTTAGTCTGGTATTTCACCAACTGTATGAAGACTACTCTTTAACATTTATCATCTCTAGCTCAATAAGTACTGTGCAAGAATTCACATGTGATAGTGTTATAACATAATGAGCCACATAGAAACCTTTGCCTCATTACTTTATGGTTATTTCCCCTAAAGTTAATACTTCACTATCTAAATGACCTGTAAGAGAACAACTCTTCTTTGCTGAATAGGGGAATCTGATTATTATACATTCATTAATCTAATGTCAAAGCACATGTTAAAAAAAAATGAGTAGGTCAAACATTCTTAGTGAGATCAATTTTGAATGCTGTAACCATATTTTTCATTAATTCTTATGCCTTGACATTTATAAAATTGCTGCATAGTTTTTTTAATCCTCATAATTACAATTTGAAGTATTCTCATTTTCATTTACAGATGGGAAAACAGGTTCAGAAAGGTATTTGTGACTTGTTTAGAGACTTAGTTAATAAACAGCAAAGATTCGACTATGAGTCTGCTTCTAGTCAGAGGCAGACTGTTTTAAAGGCTTTCCTAATATTTACACCAATGTCAGTTTCTAAATGGTCTCACTTTCCCAAGAGTTGCCTTCATGAGAAAAGGACTTCACGATCAAATATATTTGGGGAACATTGTCTATCACTGGAAGAATCACAGATTCATTTTTAAGGGTGTGAGGACTCCTGTATTAATGAAGCCCATTTTAACTTTTTTTAAAGTAAGCTTATTTCCAGATTGAATCAATCACTTAACTTTTTCCCCCAAGCAGTTGCTGCTAACATCCAGAGTACCCGCATTAATAACTGTTCTAAATGAACAGCTTTTTATCAACCATTCATTATGGCCTGGGTGCTCCCAATACTATTATATGTGAGCAGGCTGGATTCCAGACAAAGGTTTAGTAAAATCAGAGGCATGAAGCGGCCTGGAAAAAAAAAGAAGCCTTTTGTTTAGTGGTTCTCAGTCAAAAGAATTTACTATACTATCAACGTAGAACTATCTCTGAATTTTTCTGTGTGTTTAAACACAAAAAATATGTGTTTAAAGGAACAGAAAGTTTAAGCCTAAACCTTTTCAGTGTGTTGTGTCAGATGAGTATTCCATGCTGGACAGTAGATTGTATTCTAAGCTTCGTTAATCTTCCATGAGTGATAAAAGGTCAAAAACAATTTTGAACAATTCAGTTTTTCTCTAAAGATTTAGTTCTTGCCTTCATGAGTGCCTACATGTACACACACACACACACACAGACACAGACACACACACACACACAGAATTTATTAAAATATTTTTCTTTTTTTTTTTAGTGATGTTTTCATTGGGTAAGAGAATTTGAAAACCCAGCAGCCAGAGAGAAAATCTGAAAACAACTAGTAGACTCCCAAATTATAATGAACTTGAGTTTAATCCTAGAGCTTACTCCCAGCACTCTCATCTGTGAAGATTAGGAATTTCACCTTGCTCTGCCTGGTGTTAAGCAGCCTTAGATTGTTTTCATAGTGGAAATTTTTGCTAAAGGTCAACTTCTATCATTCAAGCAAACGAATCCCAACAACAGCTCAGGCTGAAATGTCTTAAATGGCCTTTCACTTTCATCCTTATATTAGCCTAAGAGGTATCTCTTCACCTGTTCTGCAATACTGAGGAAATAATACTATCTTACCTTGGTGGTGTGATTTACAATTTACGAAGAACATTCCCATATGCCATGCTATATTGGTGCTCATCACAAAAAGCCCAGTAACGCAGGAAAAGTAGATGTTATTTTCAGTTTTGCCTATGATAAAACCAACGCTAGGGGAGTGTGGCCAACTTGCCCAGAGTAGCATATCGGCAGAGGACAGGGCTAAAACAGACATGCCTTCTAGATTTTTGTCCAGTTCTCTCCCCGTAACTACATCGCAAAGAGTGGAAATATAGCCTAAATAAATAAAAGACAACACTGAGCTATGGTTCTTGAATGAAGACGATTTAGAACCCAGTCAAGCTAGCTGAATTTCTAACTAAAATACTTCTTCTAATTTAGAAAATTCATTTTTAATTTTTATTTATTTTAATTGGAGGCTATGGCAGAAAGTGAACAGGAACTAAAAAGCCTCTTGATGAAAGTGAAAGTGGAGAGTGAAAAAGTTGGCTTAAAGCTCAACATTCAGAAAACTAAGATCATGGCATCTGGTACCATCACTTCATGGGAAATAGATGGGGAAACAGTGGAAACAGTGTCAGACTTTTTTGGTGGGGGGGCTCCAAAATCACTGCAGCAAATTAAAAGACGCTTACTCCTTGGAAAGAAAGTTATGACCAACCTAGACAGCACATTAAAAAGCAGAGAGCTAGTCAAGGCCATAGTTTATCCTGTGGTCATGTATGGATGTGAGAGTTGGACTGTGAAGAAGGCTGAGCGCTGAAAAACTGATGCTTTTGAACTGTGGTGCTGGAGAAGACTCTTGCGAGTCCCTTCGACTGCAAGGAGATTCAAACAGTCCATCCTAAATGAGACCAGTCCTGGGTGTTCACTGGAAGGAACACCATCTACTTTTAATGCTGAGGCTGAAACTCCAATACTTTGGCCACCTCATGCAAAGAGCTGACTCATAGGAAATGACCCTGATGCTGGGAGGGATTGGGGGCGGGAGGAGAAGGGGACGATCGAGGATGAGATGGCTGGATGGCATCACGGACTCGATGGACGTGAGTCTGAGTGAACTCCGGGAGATGGTGATGGACAGGAAAGCCTGGTGTGCTGCGATTCATGGGGTTGCAAAGAGTCGGACACGACTGAGCAACTGAACTGGACTGAATTACTGTACAATATGGTGGTGGTTTTTGCTGTACATTCACAGGAAGCAGCCATGGGTGTGCATGAAAATTCATTTTTAATCATTGCATCCTGCATTACAAGAGACGAAAATATATTCCCTGAGAACTATGGCCACTCAGCAAGGTTAGAAAGTTGAAGTGTTGCATAATAAGCAGTGAGAGAGCTAAAATCACCAAGAGATGATTCTGTGAGATAAAAATGCACCATTGTAGTACCTGGATGCATTTTCCAGCTTTGTCACTGACTCACTACGTTTCCTCTGGCAAACTCTCTGGAGGTCAGTTTCGTTATCTGTCAAGTAAGAACACACGCTATGCTTACCTCCCAGGGATCTTTGAAGAACTCAGCATAACAATCTAAGATGAAGTTAAAAAGAATGTCTCTAAACAAATGAAAGTCCTGTGGTTGAATCACTTCAGCTCTTTAAGCCATGTGAATAATAAGCAGGCTTAGCATTGTTAATTGCGTATTATATTTATGGTAAAATGCATGAACAGTCAGAAAGATGTCATTAAACAATTTTATGTTCCTTTCTGATGTTCTAATGACTACTCCCATCGACTGGGTTTGTTTGAAATTTTCTGTAAAAAAGTGCCGTTGAAGGTGAGATGTATGTTCAAGGAAATACTTAATGGCTCATCTGTAGCTTGAGGAGAGTGAATAAAAAATTGGACAGGTTTCAATTCGAACACATTTGTAGTAAACTAGTCTCTTTAAAGTGAAAACAGAAACAGAAAAGCTAGAAAGAAATCTGTTCTGTGTAGTTTTGGCAATCAACTTTTCGGTAATACAAGTAGGACGATGAGGCGAGGAAATCATTCTCCCATTCATGCTAGTTTAATGTAATTACCTGAGAGCTGGCAAGATTCTAGAAAGGTATAACAACTTGGCATGCGGGTTACAAAAGACAGTGAACAAACGTGTTTCTGTTATAATTCCACTTGCTAAACCCTTATTAGGTGCAAAAAGCATTGTTTAACCTTCAGAAGCCTACCCTAGGAAGCCTTGAGGGTAGGGACACCTAGGTAAAACTTAGAATTGATCTGATACATAGAAAGTTTCAAAATGAGAGACATTTTAAGGGTGGAATATGGTAAATAATGGAATTAAATTTATTAAGGTGGTTTTGGAAAAGGATATTAACACCAAAGGGTCTACTTGGTACTTTTTAAAGCCAGACTTTTACTTTAAATTTTACTTATTTACTTTGCAGAGTATTTTCATTTTTGGAAGAAATATTATTCCTTAACGGAGAAGCCTGGTAGGCTATATACAGTCCATGGGATTGCAAAAAGTCAGACACGACTGAGAGATTTCACTTTTACTTTAATCTAAATTTGGGTACTGAAAGTTGGGTAGATTAAAAGATAAATTGCTTTTCACACTGATAGCAATATACAAAATTAAGGGTTGAACCATACCAAAGACCAAACCAGAAGAAAACAAGCCGACAGGAAAGAAAAAGAAGAAATCTAAGTGTTCTTCAATTGGGACTTTAAACAAATTATGGTAGTTCAACTAGTAGAATGTAAAAACCTACCATAAAAATGATGGGCAAAGCCAATAATGAAAGCTGAACTCGTGCAATTTAACTGTAACTCCTTCTCACACCACGTTAAAATGACAAGAAAGGAACAATAACAAATCATAAAGAGTATGAATGAAGGGAATATCAGGGTATCAACAGGTTTTTGGAAAGTGGAAGGCACGCATCGTGTTACTGGATTTGGAGCAGAGGCAATCGCATCTGAAGGCACCGCAGATGGGGACACCAAAGAAAAGCAAACCAGCTGCTCCAAGAAACAAGAAACACTGAGGGGTTGAGGCATAGAGTGCTATGGGAGGCAAGGACTGGACGGGGCTTGGAGGAAAGGCTGTTTGGCAGATAGCCTTTGAAATAGATTTCAAGATTTCCAGAAAACCAATGGCTTTCTATTTGACATCTATTTCTTATCCAGCCCTGACATGTTTGCCCTTCCTCCTTCCTGAAAGAATGCCGAATCCTTTTAGTGTGTCGGTGTGGCCTTGAGACTCAGAGGAACACATATGTACAGAGTCTGGGTAACATGAAGCTATCACAGGTGAGTAGGGGCAGCAGGCGTAGAGAGCAATCAGTCCAGACTGGAATAAGGGCAGCAGACTCTGTTAATGTGAGTTCTGTAATACTGTCAAGGGCAGCCTGGGGATACAGAGAGATCATTCAGAGAACACTTTGGTTTTTAAAATGTTTCACTCAGTAAAGTTAGAAATTCAAAATTCCTAAGCACTTAAGTTGACTTTAAGACATTATTTTATTTGTAAGTCTAGCAAATTTTAGGAGAAGGCAATGGCACCCCACTCCAGTGCTCTTGCCTGGAAAATCTCATGGACAGATAAGCCTGGTGGGCTGCAGTCCATGGGGTCGCTAAGAGTCAGACAAGACTGAGGGACTTCATTTTTCCCTTTCATGCATTGGAGAAGGAAATGGCAGCCCACTCCAGTGTTCTTGCCTGGAGAATCCCAGGGCCGGGGGAGCCTGGTGGGCTGCCGTCTAAGGGATCGCACAGAGTCAGACACGACTGAAGTGACTCAGCAACAGCAGTAGCAAATTTTAATCAATTTTTAAAGGATCCACCTATTAATATTCAGTCCCATTAACTAGCTTGGTTCATGACACTTGTTTAACATTTTAAAAAGTATTTTAAATATTTAAAGGTCTGACAAATAATCCAAGGTGCTCATATAATTCTTATACATCTAAAAATTAAGTTTGATTTCAGGTTAAAATCAAATTAAATAAATTACAAATCTTACAATTGCTGACTCAATTGACCATGTTTTCTTAAATATTTAATGCAGAGATTTTCTAACAAGATCAGTTCAGTTCAGTCGCTCAGTCATGTCTGCCTCTTTGCAACCCCATGGACTGCAGCACGCCAGGCTTCCCTGTCCATCATCAACTGGAGCTGACTCAAACTCATGTCCATGGAGTTGGTGATGCCACCCGGCCCTCTCATGCTCTGTCCTCCCCTTCTCCTCCCACCCTCAATCCTTCCCAGCATCGGGGTCTTTTCCAGTGAGTCAGCTCTTCGCATGAGGTGGCCAAAGTATTGGAGTTTCAGCTTTAGCATCAGTCCTTCCAATGAACACCCAGAACTGATCTCCTTTAGGATGGACTGGTGGGATCTCCTTGCAGTCCAAGGGACTCTCAAGAGAATTCTCCAACACCACAGTTCAAAAGCATCAATTCTTCAGTGCTCAGCTTTCTTCACAGTCCAACTCTCACACCCATACATGACCACTGGACAAACCATAGCCTTGACGAGATGGACCTTTGTTGGCAAAGTAATGTCTCTGCTTTTGAATATGCTATCTAGGTTGGTCATAACTTTTCTTCCAAGGAGTAAGCGTCTTTTAATTTCATGGCTGCAATCACCATCTCCAGTGATTTTAGAGCCCCCAAAATAAAGTCTGACACTGTTTCCACTGTTTCCCCATCTATTTCCCATGAAGTGATGGGACCAGATGCCATGATCTTCGTTTTCTGAATGTTGAGCTTTAAGCCAACTTTTTTCACTCTCCTCTTTCACTTTCATCAAGAGGCTTTTTAGTTCCTCTTCACTTTCTGCCATAAAGGTGGTATCATCTGCATATCTGAAGTTATTAATATTTCTCCAAGCAATCTTGATTCCAGCTTGTGCTTCATCCAGCCCAGTGTTTCTCATGATGTACTCTGCATAGAAGTTAAATAAGCAGGGTGACAATATACAGCCTTGATGTACTCCTTTTCCTATTTGGAACCAGTCTGTTGTTCCATGTCCAGTTCTAACTGTTGCTTCCTGACCTGCATACAGATTTCTCAAGAGGCAGGTCAGGTGGTCTGGTATTCCCATCTCTTTCAGAATTTTCCACAGTTTATTGTGATCCACACAGTCAAAGGCTTTCGCATAGTCAATAAAGCAGAAATAGATGTTTTTCTGGAACTCTCTTGCTTTTTCCATGATCCAGGAAATGTTGGCAATTTGATCTCTGGTTCCTCTGCCTTTTCTAAAACCAGCTTGAATATCTGGAAGTTCACTGTTCATGTATTGCTGAAGCCTGGCTTGGAGAATTTTGAGCATTACTTTACTAGTGCGTGAGATGAGTGCAACTGTGTGGTAGGTAATTTGAGCTACTTATTTCTAAACCCATCCAAAGTTAAAGATGATTCTTTGCCATTTAGAAAAAAATTGTTACCCACCACCAGAATATTGAAGTTACCATTCCACATCATTTTTGTGACCACCCTTTCAGCTCGTTCAACATTTCTTTATGTAAAACAAAACAAAACAATCCCAAAGTATCTTCATGTTCAGAGAAGCATGGCCTAGGCAAGGACTGCATTCTTGCCTTTGACACTGATGGGATTTACTGAGCATCGTTTTATAGTTGCTGCATTAAGCACTTGATGCCTAAAGAACAAGGTTTTTAAGTAGTTTGCCATCTGTTAGACTGGAAATGTACATACCTAATTTTTCTGTCTACTCATAGACAAAGTCTGCCACCTCCATCTAATTGACCATATGACTTGACTGGATTTTGTATTTCTCTGGCTCTTCTTAAAGTATAAATATCTCCCTGCCTAACTTTAACTAAACTTTATACATCATTCATTCATTCATTTCAAATTTTTCCTGACTGGTGGGACCGCTATTCTTAGGAATAGTATGATAACACTGGATTGATTTCTGCATATCTGCCATTGCTTTTTACTCGCTTTGTGGGCCCAACTTCTACAGTTATCTACTGACAAGATACAGGAAGCATGTATTCAGGGAGGAAAATGGAACTAATTTGTTATCTAGTATATTGAAAATAATACTGAAATGTGCTTACGTATCCACTGGAGAAATTGAAGAACATGCAATATGTGAACTGAATGAAAACTGATGAAATAATTAATTCCAGAAGAAGCCAGAATTGTACAAGAAAGGAAATAATTATATTACTTGGCTCAGCAATAAGCAATGTTTACATAACCATGAATACTGTAAATACTAATGATTTTAAAATACAATTTTAGAGGTTAGAAAGGAAAAAGAGTTTAGGAAGTTAGTTCTTGTTGTAACAAGAAGTCAATTGTTCTTGTTGCTGTTTAATTGCTAAGTCATGTCCAACTCTTTTGTGACCCCATGGACTGTAGCCCGCCAGACTCCTCTAGCCATGGAATTTTCCAGTACTGGAGTGGGTTGCCCTTTCCTTTTCCAGGGTATCTTCCCAACCCAGGGATCGAATCCGCATCTCCTACATGGCCAGCAGATTCTTTACCACTGAGCCACCTAGGAAGTCCAAGAAGTCAACATAGTACCTAAAACTGGAAAATCAAAGCACTGATGTGTAAGATCATTACATAGAAATATGGAGGCAATATACAAGAAAAAGCTAGAAAATTTGAAAGGAGAAAATAAAACGTAAGAAAATGAGAGTAGAGGTAGGGGTGGATAAAGGTCAAGGAAAAGAAAACGCAGGGAACTCAAGTCTTTTGCTACATTTTAAATGACCTAACATGTCATTTAATAATTATTTTTAAAAATTTAAGTGAAATGCCAGAATTTTTAAATTATAATTAAGAATACAGTCATCCCCATCATCTGCAGTTTCACTTTCTGTGGTTTCAGTTATCTGCAGTCAACCAAGGTCTGAAAATATTAGATCAAAAATTCCAGAAACAATTTATAAATTTCAAACTGCAAGCCATTCTGAGCGGCATGAGGAAATCTCTCGGTGTCCCACTCCATCCTACTCAGGGTGTGACTCATCCCTTTGTCCACCATATCCTCCCTGTATGTACCACCCCTCAAACCTGTGAGTCACTCAGCAGCTATCTTGGTTATCAGATCAAGTGTCATGGTATCGCACTGTTTGAGTTCAAGTGACCTTTATTCTACTTAATAACGGCCCCAAAGTGCAACAGTAGTGATGTTGGAAAAAAACAATATGCACAGACTTCGACAGTATCGTGGTTTCGGGCATCCACTGGAGGTCTTAGAATGTATCACTCTTGGATAAGGTGGGGGAAGTACTGTAATATTAATATGGGAAAATGTCATCTAATATGAAATAAAGAACCTAGGAAAAAACAAAATTGTACGTTTATGGCACAGTGATTAAAACTACATAAAATGCAATAACTGGAAGAGATGATGGAAAAATGAAAAGCTTTCTTAGGGTAACGGGATAATAAATGACTTCAAATATTCTTAACTTAGTGTTATATTAGCTTGATATCGTTTTATTTTGAAAAGCTTGCAGAAAAACATTTAGAGTATATTTTTTATTTGGGATTCTATTAGGACAAAAACCAGCCCTGCCTCCAGTAGTTTATACTCCAGCATTCTGAAATTGTTGACGCCTCCCGCTGAAGACCAGCCCAGGCACATTATCGTCCTATGAAGTTGTTGTCCGCCTTTTCAAGCTTCCCCTGAAGGCCTCTTCCCACTCCAGCTTTATTCTATGCCTGATGCCACGATCACACCACCAGGTAGTTCCTCAGGTGAGAAGTCTCTTCTCCAAGGATGCCAAGTGTCTCTTGTGGTTTTCTCACGGGATTTTCAAGTTGTTTTTTAACTGAGAGATTCCCTGGAGTTTGGTTTTCTATTGTTAGTGCCTTGTGTGTGCTCTGGATTGTGAAAGTGTCCTCCTGGTATGTTTTGGCGTTTGCTTCTCTTTATGGTCCGGTAGGACTTAATCAAGAGAATAGATGAGTTTCTAACAATTCTGATTCTCAACAGTGAAGAGTGTTTCCTGCTTTCTCCTTTATGAATGGAGCCCAATTCCAGCAACTTCCATGCATATAGTTTGCAACCACAACCCCTATTATATCTTCTCAAGTGTACCTTTAGCTATAGTTCATACTGACTAAATAAATGAGCCCTGAAAAATCAGAGATCAAGGTACTCTTTGAATCCCTTGGATAAAAAGACTTCAAGTTTATCTATTGTTTGTATATCTTGGGTAGCTTCTGGCTTTCATTTCTTGTTTTTGAACTGTCATATGTATTTTCAAAATAAATAATTTGTCCAGAATTCTTAAGTGTTTGGAATGGAAGAGCTAATTACTCATTTTACCAAAGGATTCTGATTAAAGAACTTGGTCCTCAGTAAATTCCTTGAAGAAAGAAAACACCTTTGTTATTATCTGGGCTCAGCACAGTAACTGGTTTATAATCAGCGAACATTTGGTGAAGAAATGACTATTCTCAGATGACTGAGAAAAGTATTTGATTAATGGTGAGGTTAATGGCCAGATTAATGGGGTTAACCTCCCAAGGATATTTGCATTTTAAACGGGGCTATCTATGTGTTCACAGGGGAGTTCATTGAGCTTTCTTAATGTTTTTCTTCCCCCCCCCCTCAAAGGATCTTCAATGTTGACATTTCAGACACTAAATCTAGCAAGTAGGTGGTATTTTGAACAGATAAATTCCTTCCAAATCCCCACAGCTTACTCTTCACTTATGTCGTAGCCTCTGGCCCAACCTCGTAAGATGAGGGCACCCAGTTCCTAAGGAGTCACTCTAGCTTTTTAGGGATAATTTGGTGTGTCAAAATGAGTTATAGCTATTTATAAACAAGTGTTATGATGAAAGGATCCCAGGCACTTATATGTCATTGCCACACTGGTCAGAATATAGAAAACAGAAGATAATAAGGAAAGAACTTCCTTATTAGAATCATTGCATCACAAACTGTGAGAGGTCAGGATCTACATGATTGTTTTACAGATTAATCTTATGCATGTTGGTTTAAAGAACCAGTAGTTGATAATTCTCAAAATTATTATTATAAATATTGTAGCATTAACTGTATTAACAGAAAATTCCTCAAAAGAGCATCTGGGGAACAAGACTGAGTAGTAATGGGAATCAGTACCACTATTTTTTGAGTTATGCTATCTAACTAAATAAAGGTTCACAAAAACACTTGTTGACTATGATAAAAGAAGAGGGAGCCAGTGATATTAGAGGGAATAGTTAAGGTACTGAAGTTGAAGGGAAGGTAAAGCAAGTTCATACAAAGGGCGTCAGGCAAGCCGTCTGGATGCAGAGATGAGGAATCTGAGGTTCAGCCAAGTATGGCGCATCGCAGTCTCCCAGCCAGCAGCACACACAGGAGGCCAAACCTGGTCTCCTTTCTCCCAGTCTTTTATTTCCTTTTCGGAGCGGTGACTTTGCTTTGTTCCTGAAGAGGCTTTGACAGTGTTGGAATAAACCTTCTAACCAGGTGGCTCCACATGCATGTTTCACATGCACAAACTTCATTGCTAAAAACGGAATTAAAGCATCTAGCCATTCGGCACTCTATCCTCTTGCCCAGCCTGTGGAAAGATCACAGGGAGGGCATTTCAGTCACCGGATTCCAATCTGGACATTTAACATTTTCATACAGGATTTCTGAATGGACCCGTGCTTTCCTTGAGCTGTGAGTCTTTCAATCTTCACATTTCTGAAGTGACTGCTTTTCCCACGGGTGGAGCAGACACTATTTTCTTCCAACATGGGTACTACTGTGTGGCTTATTCTCTCTTTGTGGCTTTTCCATCTATTGCATTGGGATGGCATAAGGGACTTTTAAAACGATTTCTTAGTGACCAATGAAGGATTGGTAATAGAAAGTTGCGGTGTTATAACATTTGAGACTCTTGGGTCTCATAGTATTGTCATGAGTCTTGTGCTAGACATTACAGGACAAATTACCATTTTGGTGTTTTAATGAAAGTTTTTAATTATTTGGTTTCCAATTTACATCAGTAATAATGCATTTTAATCAAAGTAGGACCTGTGTTCTATTTTCTGCCTCATCTCTCTCTCACTTTTTCTCATTTGTCCATTCATCTATCTACCTTTATAAAATCACTGAGCTTTCTATTCAGCATTGACTAGCCTATGGGTTTTAAAAGCAGCAAAACACTCAGAAGACACCACGTTTATTTTCTTTTTACATCTTTCTGTGTGTCAAGCACTCCTGAAGCACCTTACATAGAATCATAAAGAAGTAGCTCACTTTCCTCATCAAGATACATGCTTGTAAGTGCTTGAAAACAGGTATCTAAACTGTACAATCATTACCTCACCAGGGTCATACAACTGTGTCCTTCATTCCACACACAAGAAGAGGTGGATGAAAGGGAGGGCAGGCCTGATTAATTACTTTGTGTGTTTTTCTAAACCTGCTTTTAAGAAGGATTGCATTGCTTCAAGTATTTTATTCTTGAAATGGGAAAGATGCCAGAATAACCTTGCCTGGGAGTAGCGGTTCGGGGCAGGAGGGTTGTTTATCTCATTGTTACTAGGCAGGCTGCTCCCATAGCAACAAGAGGGTAACCACAAAGGTGTACGAGGAGCTGTCCAGAACATGCTTGACTGAAAAATGGCGAGATACCTTGAAAACAGGCCTGCTCAACATTTGTTTGGACTACATACAACTCTCCTACCACAAAAGAATGTGAACACGAATTCAGTTTTGTTCTTCCTTTTACGATTTATGAAATTAGCATTTCATTTGACCCTGCCGACAGGGTACTGCAGGCAGGACTGGCATTATCAGCTTCATTGATAAAATATAACTGTGATGAGATGACAAGGGCTTTTCCTCCTCTCCCTCCTCCTCTTCCTTCTTGTTAGAGGACAGAAGCAAGAAAAAAAATCGATTGTTTGAAAATCAAGAAGGAATCATTTTGCAACTAAAAATTTATCCCCAAACATAAAACAGAAATATAAACTGTCTTCAACACAGCTAGAAGTGTAACCTCAACCACAATATATGAGAAATGGATGACATATGCAGTCAAGCTCAAACAGGATGATGCCTGGAGAGAAGGCTTACAGCTCCAGATTTCAAAATCACTAGACCAAAAGACTCCAAAATAGATGGCATAACTGGAGAGGTAAAAAGCCAGTTCCTTGTCTGAAAAAAATGCAAGTGGGCTGAGTGCCAGCAGGAGGGGATTTTCTGAATACTACCTGGTACCACAGATAAACGGGAATGGCAAAGCCAAAGGAGGAAATACACACATACCACATACGTACAATCAGCAGTGAGTAGATGAGTCAGAAGGGAGGAAAGATTCTGAGGTGAGGAGCTCTGCAGTTGCCAATCCCTGTTGGCTGGAGAGAAAAAAAGGCTCAAATAGCTTCTCAGACCCACAGTCCTGTCCTAAGGAGCTTCACTGTAACCCAGGAAGAACCATTAATCCAAATGGCGCCCTATCCACCATATGAATACATACTGAATAGGTGAGTCAGAAAGAAACTGACCTCATTTAAACAGTAATTGATGAGAATAACCTTGCATGATGCTCATGTAAACACTCCAAGAAAAGGAATAGGAGATAAAAGCAGATAAAATCATTCCAGAGAGAAAATGAATTCACTGTGCATACAAAACATGGTGGGACCAAATGTACCATCAAACATCAAAAACTTTAGGGAAAAGTTCATCCAGATATCCAGGTGATCAGAAACTAGCTGGCAAAACCACCAAAGGAGATGCAGTGTAAGAGTTCAGAAAAGAAAGAGAAAAAAAACAAAGACATTCCAGAAATAAGGTCCCACCAGAAGGAATACAGACTGAGAGCTAAACTAAGAGAAGGCAGAGAGAACATAAGGTGAAATGTTGATTAACCGGGGTTCAAAATACAACACGTGAGTTGATAAACATGTAACAAGGCATGAAGAATATTTATCAAGTTAAACACAGGAAGAACCAAGTAAATCAGCCAACACTGCAGTAGAGAAAAGGTAGAAGGAAGTAACTGATGGGACACTGCTCATAGCAGGGGGTCAATAGCACCTAAAAAGTGTATAATTCAAAGTTATAGCTAAAAAGAAAACTACTAGTGGAACCAAAGAAACCACAGCAAATGTGGATAATATAATTGATGGTGCACAGTGTGTATCGATTACTTATTCACTACCCATCCCCTTACCTCTCCTTCCCGTCAGAACCCTAGCTGTGCTCGTATATCCATCCCTCCTTCCCGCTGTCATGGGCCCTAGGACATTATTTCTTAACTGAAGGTGCTTCTGCCCCTCTGGGGGACATCTGATATCGTCTGGAGAGGTTTTTGGCTCTCACAAGAGGTACTCCTGGCATTCAGAGTAGAGGCCAGGATGAGGCGACTTGCTCCAGGCCAAGTCCTATGTGTGATCTTTCAGACCTTATCGTAGGCCACTACAAAGGCTTTGCCTGGCAGGATTCATGGGGAAAGGCTGCCCTTTCCACACAGTTCCCCAAAGGAATGTCAGTCAGTACCCCCTGGGCCTGCATGGTCAGAGGCGTATCTATATTCCCTAGCCCAGACACGTTCATTCCTAGGCCTCCTAAGGAGACCTTGGCTGAGGCACATTTTAGGTCTCTCCACTGAAACCTCCTCAAAGGGCGGCCTTGGCCAAGACACTTTTCTCCACGTAGACTCGGTTTTCTGACTCCTAGCCTTTCCTCTGGTCCCCTTGGTGCATAAAGCGGCAGGAACGTTTTGCTCCAGGCTCTCCGCAGTTTCCTCCACCTGTGCTACCATCGACTGGCTGGCCCTTGTGCAGCGTCACCCCACAGTGAGTGGGGGGCTGGAACACTGAGGTGCAAGCTCTGCTGCCCTACTTTCCTTTTTGGCCTCTCACCTATCATGCTAAACAAATAAAGACTTGTTACTTTCATTTTGGCTTCAGTTCATTTCAGTTCAGTTGCTCAGTCGTGTCCAACTCTTTGCGACCCCATGAATCACAGCACGCCAGGCCTCCTTGTCCATCACCAACTCCCGGAGTTCACTCAGACTCACGTTCATCAAGTCCGTGATGCCATCCAGCCATCTCATCCTCGGTTGTCCCCTTCTCCTCCTGCCCCCAATCCCTCCCAGCATCAGAGTCTTTTCCAATGAGTCAACGCTTCACTTGAGGTGGCCAAAGCACTGGAGTTTCAGCTTTAACATCATTCCTTCCGAAGAAATCCCAGGGTTGATCTCCTTCAGAATGGACTGCTTGGATCTCCTTGCAGTCCAAGGGACTTTCAAGTCTTCTCCAACACCACAGTTCAAAAGCATCAATTCTTTGGAGCTTAGCCTTCTTCACAGTCCAACTCTCACATCCATACATGACCACAGGGAAAACCATAGCCTTGACTAGACGGACCTTAGTTGGCAAAGTAATGTCTCTGCTTTTGAATATACTATCTAGGTTGGTCATAACTTTTCTTCCAAGGAGTAAGCGTCTTCTAATTTCATGGCTGCAGTCACCATCTGCAGCGATTTTGGAGCCCCAAAAATAAAATCTGACAGTTTCCACTGTTTCCATGTCTATTTCCCATAAAGTGATGGGACCAGATGCCATGATCTTAGTTTCTGAATGTTGAGCTTTAAGCCAACTTTTTGCTTTCCTCTTTCACTTTCATCACGAGGCCTTTTAGCTCCTCTTCACTTTCTGCCATAAGCGTGGTGTCATCTGCATATCTGAGGTTATTGATATTTCTCCCAGCAATCTTGATTCCAGCTTGTGTTTCTTTCAGTCCAGTGTTTCTCATGATGTACTCTGCAGAGAAGTTAAATAAGCAGGGTGACAATATAAAGCCTTGACGTTCTCCTTTTCCTATTGGAACCAGTCTGTTGTTCCATGTCCAGTTCTAACTGTTGCTTCCTGACCTGCATACAGATTTCTCAAGAGGCAGGTTAGGTGGTCTGGTATTCCCTTCTCTTTCAGAATTTTCCACAGTTTATTGTGATCCACACAATCAAAGGCTTTGGCATAGTCAATAAAGCAGAAATAGATGTTTTTCTGGAACTCTCTTGCTTTTCCATGATCCAGCGGATATTAGCAATTTGATCTCTGGTTCCTCTGCCTTTTCTAAAACCAGCTTGAACATCAGAGAGTTCACAGTTCACGTATTGCTGCAGCTTGGCACAGGGATACTGCAAAACATCCTACAATACACATAACCGCCTCCTAAAGTGAATTACCCGCTCCAAAGTATCAGTGGTGTTGAGGCTTTGGGGGAATGTGACCCCATCACCAGCTCTAGGGTCAGAGAATTCTCCTGGTGAATGTCATTCATCCAGAAAGTGGACAGATGACCAAAGAAGTCAGTTCAATCACACTCACGTAGAAGACTTACAGTTCCATGGCTGAAGGAAACTTTTCCTGTTTCTGTTGTGCTGGACATGAACATGACAACATGCAGCAAACCTGTGAACATGAGGGAAACAACTCTGGGGTAAAGTTTACTCGGAGGAGACCAGGAGAGAACCTGGGCCTTTGATGACAGGCCTGATAGAACTGTGGCTGGAGCTCACCAACTTTGTACCTTCAGAAATGTTTAAAACAAATTTCCTTAGAACTTTTAAGTTAATTTCATTTGAAGTTTTTCTTCAGTTCAGTTCAGTTGCTCAGTTGTGCCCGACTCTTTGCGACCCCATGAACTGCAGCACGCCAGGCCTCCCTGTCCATCAGCAACTCCCCGGAGTTCACTCAAACTCATGTCCATAGAGTTGGTGATGCCATCTAGCCATCTCATCTCTGTTGTCCCCTTCTCCTCCTGCCCCCAATCCCTCCCAGCATCAGGGTCTATTCCAATGAGTCAGCTCTTTGCATGAGGTGGCCAAAGTATTGGAGTTTCAGCTTTAGCATTATTCCTTCCAAAGACTACCCAGGACTGATCTCCTTGCAGTACAGGGGACTCTCAAGAGTCTTCTCCAACACCACAGTTCAAAGGCATCAATTCTTTGGTGCTGTTTTCTTCACAGTCCAACTCTCACATCCATACATGACTACTGGACAAACCATAGCCTTGACTAGATGGACCTTTGTTGGCAAAGTAATGTCTCTGCTTTTGAATATGCTATATAGGTTGGTCATAACTTTCCTTCCAAGGAGTACGCGTCTTAGTTTCATGGCTGCAGTCACCATCTGCAGTGATTTTGGAGCCCCTAAAAATAAAGTCTGACACTGTTTCCTTGCAATGAAAAGTATCCCTCTACAAAAAGATAAACTAAGCAATAATATCAGAAAGCATAACTTAAGAGCAAAGATATGCTACATATAAATGAATACACCTAGACTATTCTAATGTATGAAATAAGATACTAAAATAGAATCACAAAGCAAAATCTACTATATAGTACTGTATATTAAAATAAAATCCCTAAATCAATCAACACAATATAAAAAAATAAAATGATAAATAAAGGTGTATCTGGCAAATGCAAGCCAAAAAAAAAAAAAAGGTCATAATCATAATATCTGGAATTTCAAAAGCATCCAATGAGGAAAAAATAATATAAAAATATAAAGGTAAAGGTAAAACTCACAATGGAAATTTGACAATTCTGAGTTCATAAGCAACATATTATACAGAAAACATAGCCACATATGGTACAGAAAAAAGTAAAAAACCAAAGAAAATAAAAGAACTTGACAATAACCTGTAAGTGGAATGTTTAACTTACCTCTCTCTCAAATGACTAAGCATACGGACCAAAAAGGCTATAGAAATCTAAGTATCTTTAATCCCAATATAATTCATATATAGTATAAAATACACACAGCCCTCCATTCTCTGAAGTGTCTAGACCTTCCACAAAAACTGACCTATATAAAGAAAACTTGACATGGCAATAATTTGATACCCAGGACTCCATACAAAGGGACAGCAGTTTATTGTTAAGACTCCTGATCACAAGGGACTCCAGGAGCATGAAAATTGTTCCCATGGGCAAGAATGCTGCTGTCTGTGGTAAGAGCAGGTACAAAGAGAGAATTAGAGAGGGGCCAGAGAGGGCATTGCTGGGCCCTCACAGAAGTCACCCCAATCTGACCAAGGATGACACAGCCACCTTCACTCTCCAGATAATAAGGCAAGGGTAAACCGACAAATGAATGATCTATGCAAGGCAAAATGCGATAAGCGCAAAAGACTGAGAACTTTGTACCAAAGTGCATTACACAAGACAAAAAGGTAAATTCTTTGTTCAAACTGGTGTGAAATTAAATAGTGGAAGTATAAGGTAGATCAGTCAGCAGAACCTGGAGAAAAATCTGGGTGACCTGAATTAAAAGGAAAAAAAAAGACTTCCTTTGTCTAGTTTTAACAAGACAGTTCTTGAAGAACTGTCACTTCGCTTTTCTCTCATGATGCCGTCTGCTGCTCTCATGCTCTAGATATAAAAAGTATAAAGTCACACGTTCTCTGTCCACTATGCTCTCTTGCTGCCTCCATTTGCTGCTCAAAGGAAACAGGATATAAAGTGTTTAGCACACTTCTTCCCCCTAACCCGAGACTGCACAATACGCCTACAACATTTGCTGTTGGTTAAGAATGGAGTTCGAGAACACCCCCACAACGTTTGCTGGTTGTTAAGAGCGGCCCGCAAGAACTCATTAGAACCATAGCAGCAGGACTTGCTGGCTCTGGACTTCAAGGGCAAAAATTGGGTCTGAGTTCACACACAGGGCTTTTAAGGGGGAAAAGACTGAACAACACACTATGGAGACTAACATGCCAGGATAAAGAGACAGTACCTCAGGCTGCACCTTCCCATCTCTTTGCTGGTTGGAGGATTAGGCTATGAGAAGAAATATCTTCTAGTATTTAAAACAAACAAAAAGCACACTTTACAGGGAAAGAAACAGTGAGAAACAGATGCTTTAGCCAAACTTCCACTGAATGATGATTATAATTTCTTGCTCTGGTAAGGAGACGTTTTGTTTTGGAAAATGAATCTCAGATGCTTGTAAAGAAAACTGTCCTGCTTATACAGCAGTATTACCCACTTCAGTGACTTCAGTGAAATCCCGGTTCTCGTTTAACCATGGGAAAACCTGACTTGTATTGAACTTCCTAGTTAATTTCTAGGGAAGATACTGCAACAGCTATGGCTAATACTATGAAATTTTATCTAATATCTAAGATGAGCACTGTTGAATATTAAAATAGTTTCCTTCATTCTTTCTACTTTGAAAGCTAAAAGTAAAGGGACAAAGAAAATAAAAAAAAAAATTTGCCATTTAAGTCATCCTCTGATTTCAGAAATAAAATATTTTAATTCAATTCCACTGAAAAAATAAAAGCAGTTTCTTTATTCCGACAATGAGCACATTAACCACATTTTCACATACAGAAAGCTTAGGTACATTCAACTGTTTACAAAACATGTCTCCATAATACATTTACATTCATGTGAAGTACTGACATACTAACTTACATAATTGTACATATTTGTGACTTTTGCATCTGGTACCTTTTAAAATGAACCTGTAATATGCTTAATTTCTAAAAGTCAGTTCATATATGATGATTTAAGGTTAGGAGAGTTTCTACGAAGAATTTTAATAGATGCATTCATACAAGAATTCAATAATTTTTCTAAACCTAAGTCTCAAACTACAGCTTTAGCAACTTAAGTTACCTGACTAGCAATGGATGAATTCTTATCAAGATGTACTGTTTGGTTTATAGTTTAAGTCATTTCAACTGGTTTATAATTATTTGTGCATCAGGGGAAAATAAGCACCGAGGATAATAAATATTTTTCACATCACAGATGAAATCACAATACAATAATCTTAATGTCCCTCCAAAATCTAGTAATTTAAAATAAGCATTTATTTCAAATGCTCAATCTTTAAATTATCTTAGTGAGATCAACTGATATTCTAAAGATAAGAATGGAAATGGTAAAAATAGTTGCCACAAATAATATCTACTGACAGTGGAATTCAGATATTTTCCTTACACTGATGAGGTTCATTTTGGAACTCAATTTTTCAGATCTAAAAAGAATTCTGAAAATAACTAACACTTATAAACTTGTCAACTGTACCTCTTAAAAGGAAACTCTAAAGATGTCTTTCTTGTCAATATATGAAGCAAAAATTTTCCTGATGAACAAAAGCACCTTATGGTAAAGAAATATATAAAGAAAATATTTTCTACAAGTTATGTACAAATTTATGTGCATAAAGGTATAGTTATCCCAGATGCACATATTTTAAATAAAACACAATAAAAAATTCAAAGCACAGATTGAAAAAAATAACCCATATGCCAATATTCCAGTTATTAAATATTGCAGCATGTATGTGATTATAACAACTGGGGAAGAAAGTTTCTACTCTAAACTGTGGTCAGTGAAATCTCTTTGGAAATATGCTTTTTAAAAAGTCTCCAGTATAGCCATCAGATTTCAAGCTATAGGATTTTATAGCCAAGATGCAACCCTGTGAAAAAGAAAATGTACAGACACCACCTCACAGACTCTTCGGTAACCATCACCACCATGTGACACGGGTAGGCTTTCACGTTCCTTTTCTTTACTGCAGGCACATGGCAAATATCACATTAACAACAGACCTTTATCACCGTTAAGTTTTGCTACTCATAAAATGCTAATAAACATTGTTTTCAAACATTTCCAGATCATGACAAAAATTCTTTACCTGAATATATACAAAGACTTCTCTCAATTTAATCTATCTTTAAATGAATACAGAGATGTACAAGGAGACACAAATTACTTGGTTTGATATTTTTCAGTCAAGGTTTATTACATGCCTTTTTTTTCTACTGAACACATGATTTTTACAAGGAGTTCCAGCTTCTGCTTAGAAGATTTCATTTTTTTTTCGAAATATTTTTTTGTGTTCATGCATTTCTGTTTTGCTAGTCATGCCCTTTTCCGCGATGAGGTATTAGGAACAGTTGTATTAGAAGGTCCGCTGGGAGCTATACAAAACAGAAAAATTACAGCTTAGATTTTCACAAGCAATCCAAGTTCAAATAATAAAAAACAATCAACAAAAGATCAAATAACACAAACTTCTCTCTTTCCCTACATTCTTCCTGGGAAACTAATTTTTGTGACCCCATGGACTGCAGCCCACCAGGCTCCTCTGTCCATGGGATTCTCCAGGCAAGAACACTGGAGTGGGTTGCCACGCCCTCCTCCAGGGGATCTTCCTGACCCAGGGAATGAACTCCCGTCTCTGACATCTCCTGCACTGGCAGGTGGGTCCTTTACCACCAGTGCCACCTAGGAAGCCACACGACTTTGCTGCTGCTGCTAAGTTGCTTCAGTCGTGTCCGACGACTATGCGAACAGCCTTCAAATTTCTACTTCTGGCCCAGGTCTTCCTCCCTTACCTCAAGATCTGTATATCCTACTAGAAACTTCTACAGAGATATTGGATAGGAAATATAAACATGTTTAAAACTGAACTCATCAATTTCCCTACAAACATCTATTTTGTTTGGTATTAATTATCTTCAGTGCAGTTCAGTTCAGTCGCTCAGTCGTGTCCGACTCTTTGGGACACTATGAATTGCAGCACGCCAGCCCTTCCTGTCCATCACCAATGCCCGGAGTTCACTCACACTCACTTCCATCAAGGCAGTGATGCCATCCAGCCATCTCATCCTCTGTCGTCCCCTTCTCCTCCTGCCCCCAATCCCTCCCAGCATCAGAGTCTTTTCCAGTGGCTCAACGCTTCACATGAGGTGGTCAAAGTACTAGAGTTTCAGCTTCATCATCATTCCCTCCAAAGAAATCCCAGGGCTGATCTCCTTCAGAATGGACTGGTTGGATCTCCTTGCAGTCCAAGGGACTCTCAAGAGTCTTCTCCAACACTACAGTTCAAAAGCATTAATTCTTCGGCGCTCAGCCTTCTTCACAGTCCAACTCTCACATCCATACATGACCACTGGACAAACCATAGCCTTGACTAGACAGAACTTTGTTGGCAAAGTAATGTCTCTGCTTTTGAATATGCTATTTAGATTGGTCATAACTTTTCTTCCAAGGAGTACGTGTCTTTTAATTTTATGGCTGCAGTCACCATCTGCAGTGATTTTAGAGCCCCCCAAATTAAAGTCTGACACTGTTTCCACTGTTTCCCCATCTATTTCCCACGAAGTGATGAGACCGGATGCTATGATCTTCGTTTTCTGAATGTTGAGCTTTAAGCCAACTTTTTCGCTTTCCTCTTTCACTTTCATCAAGAGGCTTTTTAGTTCCTCTTCACTTTCTGCCATAAGGGTGGTGTCATCTGCATATCTGAGGTTATTGATATTTCTCCCGGCAATCCTGATTCCAGCTTGGGCTTCTTCCAGCCCGATTTCTTATGATGTACTCTGCACATAAGTTAAACAAGCAGGGCGACAATATACAGCCTTGATGGACTCCTTTTCCTATTTGGAACCAGTCTGTTGTTCCATGTCCAGTTCTAACTGTTGCTTCTTGGCCTGCATACAGATTTCTCAAGAGGCAGGTAAGGTAGTCTGGTATTCCCATCTCTTTCAGAATTTTCCACAGTTTATTGTGATCCACACAGTCAAAGGCTTTGGCATAGTCAATAAAGCAGAAATGGATGTTTTTCTGGAACTCCCTTGCTTTTTTGATGATCTAGCAGATGTTGGCAATTTGATCTCTGGTTCCTCTGCCTTTTCTACTTACCACTGTCTAAAAAGCTGAAAGATTAGAAAACTAGAAACATGCTTGACTCAGGAATCATCCTTTTATATCCAAACCAATCTCAAGCCCTAGTGAGTTATCAAAAAATTATTCTAAGCCAAGTCACACTTCTGTATGGATGGGTAAGCTCCTGCAGATGAATCTTCCTGAAAAAAAAAAATTATCTCAAGACACTGAAGAGGAAACAAAAGCAGAGATATACCAGAAAAGAATCAATACTTAGAAGAAGTGAACATGGAATTAGTTTCCCTGTCCTTTAAAAAGAAAAAAAAATCTTTGACTTAAGGATAGGGTCCAGTGTGTACCATGTAGAATGCCTAAAATAACTGCAACATAAAACTCAGTCCTTCTAGTACGAAGCACCAGAAGACAAGTAGTGAGGCAACAACAGTGGCTGGAAAGCCAGGCAGGAAATTCCAATTCTTTGTGTAAACACTGATCCAATGTATGAGTTCAGCAGAATAAGCTCTAAAGAAGTCCAGTTCAGACTAAAGCCAGTGAAGTGAAATGTGAGCTGTCAGTTACGTCAGGGGACATAGGACTGCAGTCTAAGTTCAGCCAAGGTTAATACTTTGCTTAAAAAAAAAAACCCAAACAACCCAATACTCTTTGTAGGAACATAAGAGAAACAACAGACTCAAGAGTTGATCTAGAATACAATCCAAAATTACTCAATATATGAAAAACATGAAAAAAAAAAAAACTTCCTTCTTGGGAATGGTTAAGTTCATAAGAGATTAATCCTGAGAACAGCCTGACTAATAGACAGGAATTTTAAAGCAACTATTTTAACTACACTCAGGAACAAAGGAAAATATTCATATAATGAATAAAAATACAGGAAATCTCTCAAGGGAAAAAAACTATAAAGAATCAAAACAAATGCTAAAACTAAAGAATAAATACCTACCTGAAATAAAAATTCACTGTATGGTTTAACTGCAGAATGCAGATGACAAGTAAAAGTGACTATCAACCAGGATTTTATTACCAAAAAAAAAAAGGACAGAGCAAAAACACTGAAAGCTGGCAGAAAAAAGAAATCCATTAATCCACTGCATCAGTTCAGTTGCTCAGTCGTGTCTGACTCTTTGCGACCCCATGAATCGCAGCACGCCAGCCCTCCCTGTCCACCACCAACTCCTGGAGTTCACTCAGACTCACGTCCATCGAGACCGTGATGCCATCCAGCCAACTCATCCTCTGTCGTCCCCTTCTCCTCCTGTCCCCAATCCCTCCCAGCATCAGAGTCTTTTCCAGTGAGTCAACTCTTTGCATGAGGTGGCCAAAGTACTGGAGTTTCAGCTTCACTATCATTCCCTCCAAAGAAATCCCAGGGCTGATCTCCTTCAGAATGGACTGGTTGGATCTCCTTGCAGTCCAAGGGACTCTCAAGAGTCTTCTCCAACACCACAGTTCAAAAGCACCAATCCTTCAGCACTCAGCCTTCTTCACGGTCCAACTCTCACATCCATACATGACCACTGGAGAAACCATAGCCTTGACTAGACGGACCTTAGTCAGCAAAGTAATGTCTCTGCTTTTGAATATGCTATCTAGGTTGGTCATAACTTTTCTTCCAAGGAGTAAGCATCTTTTAATTTCATGGCTGCAGTCACCATCTGCAGTGATTTTGGAGCCCCCAAAAATAAAGTCTGACAGTGTTTCCACTGTTTCCCTATCTGTTTTCCATGAAGTGATGGGACCAGATGCTATGATCTTCGTTTTCTGAATGTTGAGCTTTAAGCCAACTTTTTCACTCTCCTCTTTCATCAAGAGGCTTTTAGTTCGTCTTCATTTTCTGCCATAAGGGTGGTGTTATCTGCATATCTGAGGTTATGGATATTTCTCCCTGAAATCTTGATTCCAGGTTGTGTTTCTTCCAGTCCAGCGTTTCTCATGATGTACTCTGCATATAAGTTAAACAAGCAGGGTGACAATATATAGCCTTGACGTACTCGTTTTCCTATTTGGAACCAGTCTGTTGTTCCATGTCCTGTTCTAACTGTTGCTTCCTGACCTGCATACAGATTTCTCAAGAGGCAGCATACATAAGAACAAGTCTTCAAATTAACAAGGAGAAACAGGAAACAAGTGGAATGAGAAAAAAGTGGAACAACATCCTTAAAATGCTGAAAGAAAAAACTTCAGAGATTCTCTGTCCAGCATAACTACCTTTCAATAATGAAGGTAAAATAAGGATTATTTTCAGATATAGTAACAAATAAGAAGTATAAGAAATAGTAAAAAGATTCAGGTAGAATCCTGGCTGAACAGAAAAGCAAGAGAAGACAGTCCATAAATCAGTTTAGAAAACTGTGAGTATCAAATATATGTTAATAACATATGTCAGGGGAGGGGGATAATTAACAAAAGAAAAAACACCTCAAACATATCAATAGGCTACAGTAACAGATTTCCTAGACTGTAATCATTCTACTTAAAAACAGATTTTTACACCTACAAAGCAAGCTATTACTACTCCTCTAATTGCTATACGGAATCCACAAATTCACACACATGCCTAACCTGGTTTGCTGCTTGCTTTAGTACTCTTGATGCTAGCTGGTGGCGTTGGGAGGATCTTTGCAGGTGTATATGTATTTAAAGATACTTTTCTTCTCATTATTGGACTGGAACGTGAAGTTAAAGAGGCTGAAAAAGAAAAATCAAACAAAGTAATTCAATAATTTTCTGAAGCAAGTCTATCAAATTTAAACTAATCAGATTATGAATAATTGAGTCAGATTGTCTTCCTATTAACACAGTACCCAGATGAGATTTATTTTCATGCAAGAAAATGTTAAAGATTCTTTCTTCTTTCTAATTAAGGTGGGGAGATTGAGAAGCGTGAAAAGAACAAGTAGGTACAATTCTTAAGTATGACGACCTCTGCAATAGGACAGGCTACAGTAGGGGGTGCTACTGGCATGAGCTTTCGGGATCCCAAACAAATGACGGTGGAGGTAAGAAAAGGCAGATTTGTCAATTTTTGCAGTTTTGGAAGAGGGCCTGATAGCAGTAAAGACTGTGTCTCTGAAAAATCATTTTGTGGAACAGATGTGGCAAATGCGCCTGCAGTGGTTGATAACTACACAGAATGAATATAAAGTTCACACTGGCAGAATATCAAAGTAACCACTAGTGAAATAATATACAAGGGACAATGGACAGGAGTCTGTGTGAACTCCAGGAGTTGGCGATGAACAGGGAGGCTTGGCATGCTGCAGTCTATGGGGTCACAGAGAGTCAGACACGACTGAGCGACTGAACTGAACTGATTAAAAAAGGTGCTTAAATCATCTCATAAAGCAGCACATCATTACTTAGCTTTTCTCTGCTTACAGCTTTTTTCTGCTTACAACTTCTATTATAACTTCCAACCTCTACTTAACCAATTAGTATTCTGAAATTGAGGGTCAGTGCCTTGGTGTAAGGCAGGAGGAATACTGGAGTGGGTTGCTATTTCCCACTCCAGGAGATCTTCCTGACCTAGATATTGAACCCATGTCTCTTGCATCTCCTCTAATGGCAGGCAGATTCTTTACCACTGCGCCACCTGCGAAGCCCTAACTGGCACCCTATTTTCTTTAATATTCAAAGAGAATGAAAAAAGCCACACACTTTAGGAGACCTGGGTTTTAGTCTTGTTTGACCACTAACTGGTTGATTTCCTCAATGGCGTCTCTAAGTTTTTCCATTAATACAGTAAACTTTTCTCAAATGAAATCTTACATAAAATCGATCAAAGCAAGGCCTAATAATTCAGCTTCTTTCTCTTCCTCATGGAACTTCCTAATGCTCTTGGGAATACAGTCTGAAGACCAATGAACTAAATAAAATCTAAGGTCTATCCAGTGTTATGAACTGCATTAACTGTATTTATTTTCTCATTTAGTTCCCTTAGTAAGTAATGGAATGAAATTTTAAGAGAGCTAGAGGGATTGGGGTACAACTTGTATCTATGATATAGAGAAGAGTTAATGAGAACTGGAAAAGGAATTTAACATCTTTCAATTCATTAATATATCTCAATAATACACTCGGAGGAACTGAATTCACTAACCAAGATATGAAACCTTCATAAAACTACAATGCCACAGTATAAACAAAGATTATCTTTTTGTAAATATCCCACCAAAAGCCTCTTTCCAAAACAGGTGTCATTACTGCTACTTTAGCTTTAAGTCACTGATTGTAGATCTTCTAAATTCAAAACAGTTTTAATGATTACCCTAAACTCTTATTTACTAATTATGGTCTTTCTTTAATCTCTATTTTAAGATTATAAATCCCTACCCCAAGGAAGCATAAAGTATAAAGTCAGGTAGAAGAAAAAAATGAGACTTTATTTATTCAGATTCTCTCTTGTGTCCCGAGGACTAGCACTGGCCTTTTTATTAGCTAACAGAGAAAGGAAAAGGAAAAATGCCCTTCAGTTTCCTCACTTCAACTGTACAGCTTGCAGATTATTTCATTTGGATTATTATCAGTTCTCAGTATCAGACAAATCATATGCACATTTTAAAATGGAAACATACTTCTCCAAACCACTTCTGAAGTGAAATATTTTAAAACATTCACACCAAGATACCTCTCCGGTTGAAAGCTGACCTTTGCCACCATACGTGAAGAGAAAAGGAAAAATGCAGGGGGCACTATCTGGACAGAATATGCTGAAGAGACCTCTGTAGAATCACAGAGTGTGGTGGCCCAGGAAAGGGAAGAGAGTCACAGCAACACGTGACAGTGGCTTTCATCCCAAGATCTCCAATTTTATTCTTCAGAAAAACACATTTACAGTATCCTTCTCACAAAATACTACTTGGTACGTGCTAGGTCTCTCAGTCATTTCCAACTCTTTGGGACCCCATGGACAGTAGCCCACTTTTTCAGACATATGACTAAGACTGGTAAGACTCGTAACTCTTAGCAGAGCATTCTCTCCCAAAAGGAATGCTTCCTAAACTGGAATTCCAGTGTGTCAAAGTGTCCTACAGTGTTGAAAATGCAACAGCCAGCTGACTTATACTTAAAAAGGAAGCCCTGAACATTTCCCAAACTGAAGTCCCTCAGAAGAGTTCTATGCAATATTTAAATGTGTCATAAAAATGCTTTCTCAACAAACAAGTTTTGGAAAATGTGGGTATGGAGTTTTTGTTATAATAAAGTTTCCAAAACTGGCTTAGCCACAAACCCTTTTACTTTACGCAAAGGAATTAACCTCTTCAGAATATTTCCTACAGAACACAATTTGAAGAACTGCTGCCCTAATTTGCTCTCTTCAGTTAAGAGCTCTGAGTCAAAAGCATTGAGTGGATGAACACATGGACATTAATGCAGACTAATATCCTGTCTTTTAAAAAAGCTTATTATACAATGACAGTAGAAAAGAAGACTATGATTTTTTATTACATATTGCTGATTTCTACTGATGGGTCTTAGATTTCTTCCTTTTGGTAAGAGAAAAAAATTGGGGAATGAGTAAAGACAAGTGGCACACTGCACATCACACCACAGAATTCCGAACAATGTTCTTGTATACCCCCTTCTCCCCTAAAATTCTACTTATCACTACTTGAATTTATATTTTCATAATTATTTTATACTCAGATAAAATCTACTGTCTAAAAATCAAATAATAAAAATAATTTTCCTACAAGTTTCAGGGGTCTTCCGTGGAACTTCACTTGACGGAGAAGCAATGGAAGCAAGAAATTCATCCACCTGCTTTAAGGACAGGGCATTATGAAGAGTTTCCAGAGGACAAATAGATGGCACCATCGAATACAATTCAAAACCTGAGGGGAAAAAACAAAAACAAAACCAAAACCAATAGTTGGATATCCTAAAATTCATTATTTAAAAAAAGAAGATCATTGCTTAGAACTGGAAAGTTTAGGTCTTTTCAATCTACCACATGCAAACACACAAGACCTCTGAAGTCATGACACCAGATGCTATGCAGTATGGGGCTGGAACAAGATGTGACAAAGACTCCATTTTAAATATAATCACAAGGTACAGCATGCACACGATTTCATTCTGTATTTGGAAAATCTAAGAGTAATGCTTAAAAACCTGGGGGAATAATAAAAAACAAACCAAAAAAATTACAGTGTTTTCACGGTTTTTACTTTTTAAAATCAGGTCTATTTGATAGATGAATAAGCTGATGTCATAATGCGTCCCTGATGCTGGAACGCTAATGGTGACTTCTTGTTGAAAAACAATTAAGTAATTGCTTATAAAGAGTGATTTTAAATACTTTTTAAAGTCATACCAAGGCTAACAACACCTCTAGTGTGACCCCAAAACAACATCCATTCATTTACGCTGAAATTAAAATTTCAAAACATATTTCACCTACCTTGACTGAATTAACACAATTAATTCTATTGTTGGAAATTGCTAGCTGAGTGAAGTCAGGCCAAGTAAAAGCCATACAAAATACAAATATTTCTGCATTCAACAATGGCACAAATACAAAAATTTCATGAAACAAACCATGCAGGTATGTATCAATACCATCCATGAAAGGAAATAACTTAAATATACAGCTTCGGTTATTTACTTTTTAATAAATATTGCTTATTTACATTTTATCCAACTGAATGGCTTTTAAAATTGTTTTTAGATACAACTAAAATACCAAGTCTTTCTGCATCTAATTTTCAAGAATTTAAACTAATCCTCCTCCAAAAAGAAATACTTTTAATGTTTAGTTTCTATATAAAGTCTAATATTTTTAACTTAAAAATTAATTAAACTTAAGTTGATTGGAAAACTTTCTGCTTCAATAGACATGTGCTCATTTTAACACTGACATATTTGATTTTGGGAGAAAATACTGACCTAAGAATTGTCTAATTCTTAGTTGGAATAGGAAACTCTAGTTAAAAGAGAATCTAATTTTTCAATGAAAACAACCAAAGGATTACAAAGCTGGTATGTTTGATTTCCAGGGGCAAACCAAAGCATGACAGAACATTACATATACTTAAAACAAAACTATAATACCATAATAGCAGCTAAAGCACCTAAGTTAAGCACTAAAGAAATTAGGCTTGCACAAGTATTACTTTTTTTTTTTTTTTTTTAATTACAAGATTCATGCAAAGAGGCGCAAACCCTTTCCTTGCATTACATTAAATATTGTGTGGCTTTTTAAAAAAATCATTTCCTAAGAATGTTTATTAGTTTTTTGTAAAACTATTTTCCTGCATTTGCTTGTTAAATTTTGTAACAGGCAAATGACAATATAATTGAGTCCCTTCGGACAATATCTTTTTCCATCTATAGTGAACTTTTTCTTTAATGCACAATGAAAGGGTTAGCGCAGCAATTTAAAAAGCCACCTTGCTGTCATGTTTAGAAACTATAGAAACATACCACTGGAGCCTAGAAACTCCACAGAGGAAACGGACCAGCACCTATAGAGGTGTAGGTGTTCTGCACAGAGGCCCAGAAAATAAGGTAAAGCACTGTCAGAAGATACTTGTTTCACCATGTTCCTTGAACTAAAGATGAAGGGTAGGGGTTAAGTCCATGATATGTGTTAAGATGGAAAAAACATGAAAAGTTAAGGAAAATAAAAAGTAAAAGAAAGAGTCAAATGACAATTCATAGGACAGGTAAGACAACACAGCAAAAAAAAAAAAAGAAAAGAAAATTTGAAAACCCAAGAGAAATATTCCTAGAGTTGAAAGGGATGCATTTTATAAGCATCAAGTCACAATGTGTGGAAAAATCCACATTTTTAAAAAAAAGCCTAAATCAAAAGAATATAAAATTATTTTCTGTTAAACTTAACAAGGGATTTTTTTTTAAAGCTTCAATAAGCAAATATTTCTCCTATATAAAACCTGCAATACTGGCACAATGACACATAAGCGCTCTGCACAAAAACCACAGTCAGTCTTAAACCTTCAACGCCTCTTCTTCAGAATTTTGCGACTTTTGGTTTTCCTGTGACTTCAGTTTTCTTCTAAGAAGTTCTTACACATATTGGCTCTTTAGAAGATATAGCTGTATCAAATAAAGATCTTTTTCTTCAAAAGATGCATATGAACAGATACAATGGAGGAAAAGAACATTTAGCTTTAGGGCTAAATTTTCACTTGCTGAGAATTGGATCTTCATACTCCACCTTCAAGAAGCATTAGTGCAGTTACTTAGGTGTCCTCTTAAAAGGATTCAGAAGGAGGGAAATGACAACAAGCTTATGTTCAATCCTGGAGCTTCATAAAAGTTTTTGAAAAATCTGACCTGAATTTTTGAAAGACTTACTTACAATTAAAAAGAAAAAAAAGTTGCAGGGATTAAAAACAAAGTGAAAAAATGCAGGCTTTCTTTGAAATTCTTTGATTCTGAGTTATTTTTAAATGATTAGTAAATATTCCCTTGTCTCATAAGAAAAAAACTCTATGTAAGAAAGCATTAATGTAATAGCGCAAAATTTGGTGTGTATGTAATGGCCACACAATTTTCCTCTTCAGACTTAAATACTGAATTTAATTGAACTGGTTGTCTAGATTTTTAGCCTCCTCTTCTTCCTGTGGGAAGCAAAAAGCAAGGTACCCTTCCCAAAACTGTTTGCTTGACAGTGGCAAACCATACTGCCATAGGAGAACTAAGTGAATGCTGAATAATGTTTTCAGCGTGTTCCAGACAAAACTGGGTTTTGTTTAGACAATCAGGGATCAATAATGTTACACAGTGAAACCTGCATCCCCTGGTTCCCAAGAACTTTTCAAGGACACACCTCATTTGGCTATTCGACAGGTATGATCCTGTATTTTAGATAAATAGCTCAATGAAACAATCATGTGATCAGAAAAGAAATTCAGAAGATCATTAAATTATTAAGAATTAAAAAGAAAATAAGTAATATTTATTGTTGCATTTTTTAAAATTATGTAGATGATCACTTGAGAAATCAGAAGGAAATTTTAGGTGCTAATTAAGTATTAAAACTCATCATTGTGGCCATTTAAAAGTTTGATGAGTGGTGCTAAATTATTGCATAAATTATAGCTGAAAAAGGGAGTTAGACAGTATCAATATTTGGGGTGAACAGTAACTTAGAATTGTATGCCAATTGAAATTAAGGATTGAGAAATGTATGATACTGTATATCCCACATTTTAAAATCAAAGAAAAATAAAAAAGGATGAAGCAGGGGATTATCTTTTTAAAATAAAAGCAAAACGTACCATTGGTTGGGTGTCGAGCAAATGAGATAGAAAACCTTTTAACAGCAGAACCGCGTGTGGCGTCTGAGAAAGAGAAAAACACGTACCTGAAATTCGTAACAGCTACCAAAAGAAGGACACTTAAAAAAAGAGGAGGAAAAACAAATATATAAGGAGGTTAGAATTAGGTGACATGCAGAAGGGACAATGAGAGAGGGAAATAAGCCAAATACTGATTAAAAGAAGTAAAATGGCTTGATGATAGAGAGCAAAGTGTTCAATAAAATATACAAAAGAAAGAAAAGCATGATGAGCTGGCAATTCTGGTAAATCCATGTTTTACTAACTAAAATAAACTTGTGGATACATGAGAAAAGTTTTAGATAAGCTGATTTCAAAAGGGCTAGTAAGAACTTCTATTAACAAAACAGGCACGCTTTGATGAGCCTCAAGAGACTTCCTGAATATTAAAACTCAAGGTGCATTAACAACAGTGAGAAGATTTCTTTCACCTAGGGATCCTAAAATATTCTCATCTTATGTTTATTCTTAAAAAAATTATGCCAATATGTTTTCTTATAAACATTCCATTCACTTTATTTATTTAGAAGTAAAATAAGGGTTAAGAATTTAAAAAAGTTTAAAAGATGAAAGAAGTTTATTCTTTATAAAATGGCTTATTAACTATTTAAAAGAATATACATGATACAGTTCTAAATTTTATATTTCAACGAAATACTCCTTGAACAAGTACCGTAAGTCTAACTATAATTAACTGCTTGATGAAGCATGGACCTAAGTACTGGATAACAGAGCACACTGATAGTCACTTAGGCAAAGGGTGATGGGATTCCAATTGCATCTGTCAGTGGCCTTAGGCTTGCCTTTGAGAAATATCATATGCTCATGGGTGTGTGCGTGGGTGCAGGTATGATTCTGTGTGTGCATGTGTGCACATACCATCTATGCAGCCAGAAGAAGTCAGCTTTTTACGATGAGTACGAGCATAATCCTGTAGGTTAGGTGCGCTTGAAGAACCCCCGAGCACTGAGGTGCTAAACAGGCCCGCACAGTGAGACCCTGATGGGAGTTAGAGAAAATACATACAGCAACGGGTGTTCTTCTGTTCACATTGGGAACTCATGCAGCATGCAACAACATGGCTCTTACCACACACATCTGGCAGTGCCCTCAACAGGCTCACAATTCACTTATTATGTCAACTTAATACAGCCACCACCACCATTTATCATATGTACAAATGGAGGCATTTTACACTGGAGAAAATGTTCTTTGAGGAAAATAATATACCCACACAATAATTAGACATATACATATTAAAAGTATTAAAAAACACTATCATAAAAATTAATTTAGGATGATAAGGAATTTTGTCAATCCATCTGTATGAATAGGCAATATTAAAAAACCTCTCCTAGCACAAATTAAATCATATTAAATCAATATTTTTGAATATATAACTGTGAATGAAGAAGCTTTCCTGATGCCCCTGAATGTGAGTTATCAATCTCAGTTATGAAATAAGCAAATCAAAGTTTACTTATTTGCAAGAAGACCAAGTGAAACAATTCCTTTCACAATGTGGTCATTCAGGCCTAAATCACTCTAAATTTCTAATACTTAAATAACTTAAGATCTTAATTAATAAGTTGATGCTTAACTTGTAGTAAAAGTCTTTACAACCAAGGAAACCTTTTACCACTAGGTAAGGATTAAGTAAATTTTTATCAGATACATTACAATATGTAAAGAAAGGAGTAATGTATGTGTGTGTGTGTGTGTGTGTGTGTGTATCTGGCAAAATACTGAGGATATCAAAAGGTATCATTGTAACATATGTATAATTAAAGAAAGACTTTTTCAAGTATGTAGGTATCAAGGGACCATTCATATACTTAGAATAGAAATAACAGTACATATATAGTTAAAACATTATGAAATTTGTTGTTATTAAACTGATTTAGACAATTATTTACAGAAAATGTCATTATCCGATGTAGTTTATCAATAATGACTTTAAAACCAAAATAAATTTAGAAAGGTATTCTTCAACAGTGCTTTGCTTGAGTGTTAGCAAAGAACCAATTATGTTCTATAGGTCAATAAAAAAATCAGCACCGCCACTAAACATTTGTTTTGCTTTGGCTTTCCTTAAGAGATGACCAAAAGATCACTAGTATACCTAGACAGGTAAATAATTAGGTAAACTAATTTTAAGTGAAATATTCTCCACTTAAAAATTTTAACCAGAAAAGTAGTTCTTTTTGTATGCAGTAGCCTATTTTCAACTTTATCAACTGGGAAAAATGAAGTTTCCTTCCTAAATTAAAACATGCTGGGATTTTAACTTATAGAATACAAGATTAAAAATGAGCACTGGCAATTAAACTGAGTTTACATTATGGGCATTCAAAAGTGATATAAAACAAAATTAATGTCATTTCTTGTTCATTTCATCAAATCTTTACTGTATATTTCCAGCTTTACAACTCAACATTTCTGAATTAGTGCATGTTAAATAAAAACTAAAGCATAGCATTTGGTCATGCTTTCACCTCTGAAGAGTTTGCAAATAATTGAGTTTAAGATTTGGAATACAATTTCCTTCAGACCACATACCTACAGTAGGGTTCTGCTTCTGTTCTACAAGAGTTCTCGGTGTTCGCAAGTAATTAGCATTTTCAGATACAACCTGCACAAGGAAAGCAAAATAATGAAGTAAAACAGTAAAATAAACTAAAAGTCCATACTTCATTTGCAGCCTGTTTCAGACAGACAAAGGTTAATAAGCTGTATGATAAATATTAGTAGAAATACACAAGATATGAAAGATCATGCAAGATCCCCTTGTGAAGGGAGTCCATTTCATATGAGGTCCTTGCAATGAAGTGGTGCGAAGCAGGCATTCCAGAATAAATATCACGTATGAAACAAGACAGATGAAAAGAAACAATTAATATAGACTGATATAATTTCACTCTATCTTAAAAGAAGCCAAATGCCCACTCTTAAACAGCTCCTGTATTTGAAGGGGGAAAAAACAATCACAAACAAAAGAAAAGACAGACAGAAACTGTTGAGATCACCATACAATTACTGATCCATGCACAGGCTTTATCAGAGTAACCTTTGAATATTCACAGCCTTAATGGATACCATAATCCCTTTTCCTATAATCAATATATTGTATTTCCAAAAGGAAATTGCTGAAGTTCTTGGAAAAGTCATGTGTAACAGCAGACCTTCCATTGTGAAAAACCCCAAAACCCACAGTATTTTAAATTTCCAAATGTCACCACAAAAAGTCCTTCTGAAGTCATTTATTTTGACTCCTTTTGTTGGGGCATATTGTTGATGGGCACATATACATTGTCCCCTTTTATCTTAAAGAAAGCATTAAGATATTATACAGTTAAAAAAACCATATTGTACATATTAAGATAATACTTTCAGATAATACAAAGTGAGGGAGAGAATCACCAGTATTAGATGTATCCTGCTAGTTAACACAGGGACACATAAATCTGGATATTTTAAAAAAGATTTTTAGGTTCTCAGCAAATTCCAAATGGAATCTATTTCTCAATTATGGAGGCAAATGTTATTAAATTTCCTTACTATAAAATTATATAACTTTATTTCTGAATATTTTAAAGGACAATTAAATTAAAAAAATTTCTTTCCTTTTAAAAAAGTTTTATTAACAAGCTAAAGTTCCAGGAATGTAAATTTTATTGACTAATTTTAAAATCCTGGATATTTAACCCCCTCCAGTAAAAATGCTAAACACAAGTAATGTAAGTGGTTTCTTTCCCTCAAAATATTGTCAAGACATCAAAAGTGTTTTAAAATGAATTCAAAATTAAAAATGGAAGGATTTACTCTGGTGTAAAATATAAGGGATTAGATGTCCTCCAAGACAGCTGTTTGTTGCTCTGAATGCGGGGAGGAAAAATGTTTAATGAAGTAAAGTTTAAAAACCTGTTGCCATGAGCCAAAAATACTGGATGTGAAAGCCAATGATTTGGGGAGACAGGGGAAGAAGTGATTTGTTCCCCTGATCTGCGTCTTCGACGCCCAGTGCCCACACCACTGGTGTAATGCAGCCAGGTACCAGTACCCTCTGGGCTAGACACACTCAGGGGGCTCTCTTCCTAGAAGTGAGAAAAGGGGCAAAAAAAAAAAAAAAAAAAAAAAGCAGAGCATGCAAAGTTAGATACAACAGAGCCAAATGATCAGAAAGAAAAAAAAATACAGTTTGTGCTTATCAATTTTTAAAAAAACTATTAAACAGTAATTTGGGAGCCAAATATTTTAATATTTGAAAAATTGATAGGACTCACTTATAAATCTAATTGTTAGTAATAACAATTATGAGAATTACTCTCTTATCTTAAAATGCAAAATATTTATACTGCTTAATAGTTGTCCCTTCTCTCTTAGAACTGGAAAGATTTTAACAATTTTTTATCTTGGCAAAGTTAAAAATTTGAACATAGTCTGCTTAATTTTAGATATTCAAGGTTTTATGCTATACTGGGTAACTTTTCAATGCAAAGCACTAAAGAATCCTTCAAAGGGTTAAAAAAACTTCAGTGTATATGATGTATAAAGGAAAATTTGTTCACCAGACAAAAAAAATTAGAGATCATTAGATGGACAAATCAAATTGCACTTGTCTACACTTATATGTTTCTGTTATCTATTTATTTACTCCTTCCAAAGGTTATTTGTAGAGTTCAGTAGACAAAACATGCAGCAAACATTCTCATTTTACATGTTTGCATGTTCAGATTTCAGACAGTGAGGACACAGTAAAATCTACTTGCACAAAATGAAGAGAACAGTCTTTTTCTCTGTGTCTTTGGGAAGTACAAACTTCTGATATCCATGGATGATGGAAGCTGAAAAAGTCTTCAAGGTTTTACTTGAATAATTTCCCTTATGGAAGTAAAAGTTTAGCATGGCATAGAAATAATCTCTTGAAAGCAACTATTTAAATATTTAAGAGAAATAGGTTTAGCAACGTGTTCTGTGTTTTAAGAGTTAACAAAAGGCAGTGATTTTGTTGAAGATTTCACAAATATAGTTCTGCTGGAAAATGTAGTCAAGGAATACATTTACTGTATCAATGTTACAGAATTTTTTTGGAGTGCAGAAAAAGGTTTAATGGTGAAATTCTAAATAACCTGATAAATTACAGATTGCTTTGTTCAAAATCATCAAAATCACTGCCCTCACACAAGTGATATTTTAGGTTATTTAACAAATGTCATTTCCCAATTTTCTAAAATTAGCCCCCGGTTTCTCATTCTTAAATTAAGCTATAATAGAACAAATAACTCCAAATCCTACAATTGTTAATCATCCTCTTTTATAATTAACTTAAAATATCCCATTTACGGAAACCCTAACTAGTATGCACTTTCCATTATAAAACTACAACAAATCTATTTTATTTAGATGATGCTTTTCCTATGCATAATTGTTGAACTGGGAGAATAAAAACACATATATAATTTGGGGCGAGAGAAATGAGCATAATTCTTTTTTGGTGTATATGTTCTTATTTACCAACTGCTAGATAGTATACCTAACTTAAGATTTGGCGTTATTTGATCATCAAAAAATATTTTAGCTTAAAAGTTGATGGTGCTTCCTATCTTTATACTTTTACTTGAGAATTTAGAAAACATAAGCACTGACTTCAGATCAGTGCTGAATCATCCTACAGAAAATATAAACAACCCAGAATGAAGGTATTTAAAGAATAAAAATGTATACAGATGTTAAAGATTTACTTAACAAACTTCATTCCAAATGCTCAACTTTCCTTTTAAATGTTATTTTAGTAGCTATTTAAATGTTATTTTGTTAGTGAGCATAAGACTTAGCCTAAGTTATTTAATTATAGATCTAAATACACAGGTAAAGTTTTCAACTACAGCATCAAAATTTCAAATTCCTATGCTGACTTTTACAATCAGGTTAACAATTTGGAATGTCACATCTTAACCTACAGTGTCACTGGAATTAGCTGCTGCTGAAGTGTCTCTGGCAATTCCTCACTACTCTTAACCAAAAATCATTCCTGATCCATTATATCAGATTTTTTTTTAAAGTTCTTTATTAGATTAACCTAAACTGACAAGGAAAAAAATAAATCAGTTTGTAGAAAGGCCTTATTTTACTACTTATATTCAACTTTGTTATGAAATCTATAAAGCTCCAAATTCTAAAAGTGATCTTTGTATTTTCTGCCTCTACATTTAAAAAAATTTATTTGAAAAATTGATAAAGTTGACAATTAAAAATCTGGTAGGTTCCCAAGCTTAATAATTAGAGCTGTATTTTCTTTTCTGTTTTATTAAAATATAGTTAGTTTACTTCATTAGAAAAACATGCTCTGACAAATATACTCACTTCATTTGTAGCCATCTTCCTAGATCTTGGAAGCGGAGACTTCCTGTGTATATGAATTGGCTCTGATACCATAGGCTTAAACAATATCACAGCTCGATCAACCTCATCTTTTTTAGAAGTATGTGGTTCATCATCACTATCAATTTTAAAAGCTCTCCTGCCTTCATTCTATGCAGAAAGAATATAACATAATAAAAATCAGATAAAACAAATCACTCTTTTTAGATGAACAAATTAAACCACCAATTGGTATGGTCACTTGAAGTAAATATATACAAATTTATTTATTCAAATGGATTGATAAATGAATTCTTATGAAAATCTACTATTATTCTGGGTATTGTAAGACAGATGACAGAGTTCCTAACTTCAAGAAATACATATACTCTCTGGATAAATTAAATAATAAAATAACAATTAAAAAGCCATGTAGTGCTTAATAAAATCTCATCCAATGCCCAAATAAATAAGCAATATCCATAAATGACAGTTAAAAAAAACACAACAGAGGTCAGTTTTGTTACGAGTAATGTCATCAACTCAAGCACAAACTGAAACAATATCTGGTTATAGAAAATTCAAATTCTATTCCAAACATTTCCAACAAATGTGATGACTGCACACTTAAATAACAACCATTTGATGACTCACTGAATATTTACTGAGTACTATCATGTGTCAAGACTCAGATGAATAAGATACTGTCCCCAAAATATAAGAGTCTCACAGTACAGTACAGAAAACAGGTTATATTAAATATTCACCTAAATAGAATGGACAAATTGGGGGATGGTCATACAGTGAAACACATATTTTAAGTAAAAATGGGCAAACTAAAACCAATTACATCAGTGAACCTCACAAATACACGCTGGCTAAAAGAAGCCGAAGTATGTAAAAACCTTCATTAAACTAAGGGATATAAAAAATAAACTTCTTCAACCCAGGTAAGGGATCTCTAAATAACTAGAAAAAACCATCATGGTTAATAATAAATCACTGAAAGAGAAGAATGCCCATCATCACAAAATCTACTCAGCATTTTATTGGATATCTGTCATCATATACATAGAAAATTAAAATGACTGGATAAATTATCAGAATGAATAAACAGCATACAGTAAGATTGCCAGTTATAAAATCTTTATACAAAAATTGAGTTAAAATTCAATTGAAAATAGCAAACAAAATTTAAATGAGTCATTTATGACAATATTAAAAAAGAATTTAGGAATTAAACTGACAAATAAAAGATATTAAAACAATCTTAATTTTATCAAAAGATATAAAGAATAGCCAACTAAATTCAGAGAGATATATATACCAAGTCCTAGGACTGGGAGATTCAATTCTGAAGAAGTGTTATGTCCAGAGAAAACTACAAGTGTTGTATCTCTCAACATGATCTGCAGAGGTTATCTAATTTCAGTAAAAATCCCCACACATTACTTTCTGCTTTAGTCTGGGAATGAACAAGGATGCTTGCTATCAATACTTCTACTCAGCACTCTACTGGTCCTAGCCAGTAGCACTTCAAAAAAACATACTCAAGTGGCCAATGAATATGAGAAAAAGTACTAATCTTTACTGGTTGTGAGGATAATGTAAATTTAAGCCACAATCCCCCAAACAATTCATTAAAAACACTAATCATACCAAGTGCTGATAAAGACATGGCAGCATCTTTGGAAAGTTATTAGATTGCATTTTTAAAAACTGAACGTATGCATACCCTATAACCCGGCACCTTTACACATTTATATCCAAAAGAAATGCATACATATGCTAAGAAAAAGGCCTGAAAAACAATGTTCATAAAAGCATCCATCTTCAAACTGCAAACAAACCAAATGATCATCACAGTGAAATGGATTAACAAACTGTACCATATTTATTTAATATAATACTACATGGCAACAGAAATGAAGAATAGATGAATTTCAAACACATAATGAAAGAAGCCAAATCTACTTCCCATCCCTAGAAAAGCACATATTTTGTGAGTTCATGTTATATAAAGTCCAAAAGTAGACAAAATTAATCTATGTGCCAGAAATCAAGATGGTAGTTATCTCTGGGGGAGAAAGCAGGGAGGTTATGATACTGAGGGACACAATTATTTCCTTTCAAATGATATTATTCTATGACCTGGCTAGTTGTTTTACAACTGTGTTTATTTTGTGATATATCATTAAACTACAAGCTTACGATTTAGGAATGTTTACCAATATGTATCATAGCTTAGTAAAAAAAAAAAAGTTTAAAGCTGAATACATATTTAACTTTGTAAGGTTATAAGAATTAAAATGCGGTAATTAACTCCAAGTGTTTAGTAAAGCATGGACTGTCCTCAAGTAAAACAGGCAAAAACAGAAACTACAGTTATCCATTCTAAATAATGATCTTAAAACCCCCTAAAAATCTAGAGAAAGGATAAAATATACAATTCTAATATGCTTAAAAATGTGTATCCATCCAAACCATACCTCAAGAAGTTTAAACCATGCTATTTAGTAATTGAGATAAGAATTACAGTATGTAACAGAAAATTATTAAAGAAGTCACATTTAAATTTAGGACTGTAGTAACTATGCAATGAGAATTTCATCTTCATTACCTCCCTTGAAGCTGGTCTATATCCATAGCCAGAGGGTAAATTTTGTCTTCTTCACATCCTTTGGCTCCTGGACTAAAATGTAACTCAACATGAAAGCGTTCCTCAGAGGAAAGATCCTAAAAAAAAATTATAGAACATCTTCAAAATGAGAAACTTCAAATTATTGATTTACCTCTGGTAACACATGCAAGAATAAACAGAAGAATTGTACAAAAAAGCTCGTAACCACGATGGTGTGGTCTCTCACCTAGAGTCAGATATCCCAGAGTGTGAAGTCAAGAGGACCTTAGGAAGAATCATTAAGAACAAAGCTAGTGGAGGTGATGGAATTCCATCTGAGCTATCTCAAATCCTAAAAGATGATGCTTTTAAGTGTTGCACTCATTATGCCAGCAAATTTGGAAAACTCAGCAGTGGCCACAAACAGCTGGAAAAGGTCAGTTTTCATTCCAATCCCAAAGAAAGACAATGCCAAAGAATGCTCACACAACTGCACTCATTTCACATGCAAGCAAGATAGTGCTCAAAATCCTTCAAGCTAGGCTTCAGCAGTATGTGAACTGAGAACCTGCAGATGTAAGCAGGATTTAGAAAAGGCCAAAGAGATCAAATTGCCAACATACACTGAATCATAAAAAAGGCAAGGGAATTTAAAAAACATCTAATGCTGCTTCATTGACTATGCTAAAGCCTTTGATTGTGTGGATCACAACAAACTGCGGAATATTCTTAAAAGAGATGAGAATACCAGACCACATTACCTACCTCCTGAGAAACCTGTATGCAGGTCAAGAAGCAACAGTCAGAATCGGACATGAACAACAGACTGGTTCCAAACTGGGCAACGGGTACATTAAGGCTGTATGTTGTCACCCTGTTTGTTTAACTTATATGAAGAGTACATTATATGAAATGCTGGCCTGGATGAATCACAAGCTGGAATCAAGATTGCCAGAAAAAATATCAACAACCTCAGATATGCAGATAGGAGAAACGGAAGAGGAACTAAAGAACCTCTCGGTGAAGGTAAAAGAGGAGAGAAAAAAAGCTGTCTTAAAACTCAACATTCAAAAAATGAAGATCATGACATTCGGTCCTATCACTTCATGGCAAATGGATGGGGAAAAGTGGAAACAGTGTCATTTCATTTTCTTGTGCTCTAAAATCAATGCATACAGTGACTGCAGCCATGAAATTAAAAGATGCTTGCTCCTTGGAAGATAGCTATGATAAACCTAGACGGTATATTATAAAGCAGAAATATCACATTGCTGACAAAGTCTATATACTCAAAGCTATGGTTTCTCCAGTAGTCATGTATGGATGTGAGAGAGAGCTGGAGCATGGAATAACTGGTGGGCTGTAGTCCATGGAGTTGCTAAGAGTTGGACACGACTGAGCGACTTCACTTTCACTTTTCACTTTCATGCATCGGAGAAGGAAATGGCAACCCACTCCAGTGTTCTTGCCTGGAGAGTCTCAGGGATGGGGAGCCTGGTGGGCTGCCGTCTATGGGATCGCACAGAGTTGGACACGACTGAAGCGACTGAGCAGCAGCAGCATGGAATAATTGACACTTGCGAACTGTGGTGCTGGAGGACTCTTGAGAGTCCCTTGGACAGAAAGGAGATCAAACCAGTTAATCGTAAAGGAAATAAACTCTGAACAATCACAGGAAGGACTGCTGCTGAAGCTCCAATACTTTGGCCACCTGACACGAAGCACTAACTCACTGGAAAAGACCCTGATGCTGGTAAAAACTGAAGGTAGGAGGAGAAGGGGACAATCGAGGATGAGATGGTTGGGTGGCATCACAGACTCAATGGACACAAGTTTGAGCAAACTCAGGGAGATAGTGAAGGACAGGGAAGCCTTGTCTTCTGCAGTTCATGGCGTTTCAAAAAGTCGGACACGACTTGGCGACTGAACAACAACACATGCAGATCAAGAACTCTGTTACCTTGTTAGGATCTTCATACAGCATGATAACAATCTGAGTCATGTAGTTGAGTTCATTGACAACATTTAAATAATCCATAGCTCGTTTCCACTGTTCATCCTTTGATTCCTGAGCAAAGGTATATAGTAAGCATTTTCTCATATTACTGGAAAATCATTTTATTTTCATTATGACAGTTCATTTAATCCTGATTGACATCACACAAATGAAATACTTCCACACACAATCTTTCAAAACAACTCCACTAATTTAATAAATCACTGAAGCTTAAATAATTTTAATTCTCTTACCAGTAGTATTAGAAACTCTAGCGGTACTTTTTTTAGTAACTCATAGAAAGTAAAAATAAAGACTATCTTGAGATAGTGCTGTTCCCTGGTGGCTCAGAGGTTAAAGCGTCTGCCTCCACTGCGGGAGACCTGGGTTTGATCCCTGGGTCGGGAAGATCCCCTGGAGAAGGAAATGGCAATCCACTCCAGTATTCTTGCCTGGAGAATCCCAGGGACAGAGAAGCCTAGTAGGTTACAGTCCACGGGGTCGCAAAGAGTCGGACACGACTGAGTGAATTATACTATACTGTATCTTGAGATATGATACCTATTAACTGAATTTTGAGGTTAACGGGCAGTTGTTAACCTTAAGTTCCAATGTAACTAATATAGTGTCATTCTTCATAAACAAAGTAATGACTATAATTAAATATCTCTCATTCCACTGTAGTTTTTTAAACTGTAGATATTTTAAAACAATTAGCAGGAGAAAGTACAGGCAAATTTTTAAAACCATCTCCTTCATTCCTAAGATCACTCCACCATCATTCAGGGAATCAGTGGTCTTTAAACATGTAATTAAAGAGCATCAGAACTGAAAGGGACCTTACAGAACATGTATTACAAGCATGCAAAGTAGAAAATTCTATCTCAAAAGGCAAAACTACTCCAAGTTCAAACTCTATAGTCAATAATCAATAAGGTCTACTGACACTTTATTGTACATCAGAGATAATGTCCTTCATCTCATGTCATAAACATTACAAATATATAAAAGTATCCAACAACTTTTTTGTATATAAGTGTTTTGTATATACACTGAGAGGTTGTAAGAGTTTTGGCTTTAATATAGAATATGTTTTAAGAAAAATAAAATTTGACAGGCAAAAGCCAAAAGTCAAGACCACACACTGTTTTTAATTCAACACGACACGCATGTCCTTTTTAAATTTGGACATCATGTATCTCTGAGGAAGCACTCCAAGTTTTTGGAAAGTAAAGTTAAAGCAATATTCTGTCATTTGTGTAATTACATGTATACTTAAGTTCTAGTTCAACAAATGGCTATTAACACGTTTAAAAGCTCTGGAGCAGTTGCTCCCAAACTGCATCTGTGTGTTTGTGGGGGTCTATGTTTGAGGAGGGGATATGTGCAAAGATGTATGTATATTTTCTTTCAAATTTTATAGGAGAAACAAATTAGCATAGTATTACTGAATACTACTAGATGTAAATTATTGTAAGTGATGGGCTTAAGTTAAATACTGAAAATTTTCAAGATTGAAAATATCTATTAGATTCTTGATAAGGTATTATTAATAAGAACACCATGTAATATCTAATTCAGTGGTACAGATACAGACTTTGCTAGGTCTGCTGTAATGAAAAGATAAAACAAAATATTTTGTAGCATCTTCCTAAACACAATTAATATGCAAGAATTCATAGAAATCTTTTTAAACAATTAAGGATCATTAAATATATTCCTTTAAATCTTACTTATAATTTTATTTCCTCAATAAATCTTAACAAAAAAATCTACTATGGAGAGACAGATTTTACCAAGTTTACATTGAAAAAATCTCAACTGGGAAGAGACCATACAAGGTTTTAATTATATTAGATACAGGCTCTTATTAGGATAATATGAGCTGGGATAATTAATTATAGTTCAAATAAATTTTTTAAAGTTTTAAAATTAGAAAAAGGACATCATTTTGGTATAGAGCTTACTTTTCACTTTAATTTTTTTAAACCCCAGAAGCCCAGAGTTTTGACAGTGGAGTTATTCAGCTTTTGTTTTAGAAATGTAGCTGGATGCAATATATACTACAGCCACCACATTCTTTAGATCACTGTGAGACAGCCTCCTAACTGGTTTCCTCAAATCTACTTCTACCTATCTAATGCCTACACAGCAACCAAAGCCATTGAATTCCTTGCTTAAAACATTTCAAGGGCTTCCCAATCTTGGAATGGTTCTACAATCTTATCTGCTACAATTTTATCCATCATTCACTTTTATTCTCCAACCACAGGCTTCCTATCCATTCCCATATCCTTTGTTCTTTCTATCTTACAACTAAGTGCAAGGTTAAAGGGTGACCACATAAGAAATGTATCTCTCTCCACCAAAAACAATTTCATCATTATTAATGGATATATAAGCTCTTGCTTTTCCGAATTAAGAGTCATTTTTTTCTCTTTCTTTTATTAAAACTCCACTAATCCACATGGGTTTCCCAGGTGGCTCCGTGATAAACAATCCATCTGCCAATGCAGGAGATGCAAGAGACGTGGGTTTGATCCCTGGGTTGGGAAGGTGCCCTGGAGTAGGAAATGACAACCTGCTCCAGTATTCTGGCCTAGAAAATCCCATGGGCAGAGGAGCCTGGCAGGCTATAGTTCACGGGTCACAAAGAGTTGGACATGACTGAGCGATCGAGCATACATAATCTGTATATGTAATCAAGGGATGCCACTTTGCTATTCCATTAAGGAATAAAAAAAGAAATAAAAACAAGGCAGAAAGAACAGATGAATTAGAAAACTTGATGGGAACAGAACACTTACACAGCCTTAGGGTAACTCTGTTAATAATTATTCATCAAGGTCAAATGATAAGAGAGATTAAGAGACATATGTCAAATCTTCATATACATTTCACTACCCTTTATTTTAATAAGTACAAAAGAATACAAAGTTGAATTCATTTTCTTTTAAGGATTACTTTTTTATAGATGTGCATAAATGTATATACTTATATATATATAAATTTTTTAAATTCTTACTTTTTGGTACCTTAGAGATGGCTGAAAAGATGTTTTTGATATATAATAGAAGTGACAGTGTATTCTAGATAATCTGTGGTTTGAGTGTACTGAGAAAGGGGTATTATAATTTCAAAATCTGCTTGGTTAGCACTTTCACTGCTAATCTCTAAAATGTCATTTTCCTCACTTTTTCAAATACAGACTTTCAGGGAATCTTATCTACAGCTACTGCCTCAGACATCATTAATGTGTTGGCTTCCCAACTCTTGTGCCTTCAACCCATACCTCTAGCCTTACATATCAACATGCTATTGGTCATCTCCACTTGATTTATCTTCACTTGTTTATCTCACTATTGTACGTTGAGTCCATGACAGACAGATAATTTGTGACTTCATTTCATAGGTCTTTGAAATGATATTGAGTTCTCTTGAGAACTAGCGCCTCAAATTCAAGCTGACTAAAACTAAACTCATTGCTTTCCTTCTAATACCTGATATTTCTGCAAATGTTATTCTTCTCAGTGAATGATGGATAATTTTGTAAATGATCCTATGTTGATAATATGAGAACCCTCCTTGACTCTCCTTTCTTACTTTCTATACCTGTAAGCATAGGAAGGGCCTCAAGGAGAGTGTTAAGGAAAGTTAAGATGCCTCAAAAGAGTGTTAACGAAAGCCTAAAGGACACTGAAGAGACTGTTGGTGAGGGATCATAGGAGGGTTAAAAAAAACCTTATTGGAAACTGTAGGATAAAAAATGCTTGCTACATAGTGGCATAAAATATAGAAATACTATAGCCTGTAGACAGTGTAATTCAATGAGCTAGCTACCAAGATTTCCAGAAAAAATTCTGAAAACACCATCAAGATTCTTCTCATTGCCTCTGATAAACATTGAGGAGCGAGACATAAGCTATAGGAATGGTTAATTAAAAGGAGCCAAGACTTGCAGGAATCAGAAATAAAACTGTTTCTTATTTCCAGTCTCTCCAGAGAGTGAACAATGCTATAATTAAAAAGTGGCTTTTAGGAAGAATGGAAACACAAGAATCTGTCATGAAAACATGGGTATGATGGTAAAAACACTTGCTAAGACTTCAGAAAGACTTAAGGCTCACAGATTTTTCAAAGACACAATGACTTTCTCAGGATCATATAAGCATGTCTCTCAGATACTCCCTCTTAAACAATAAAGACTGCTGAGTACTCTCTCAGCAGCCAAAGAGGGAGTCCAATGTGTAAATCAACTTATTCTTAAGAGATCTGTGGGTGTGAATTAATAGAGTAGATTATATATTCCTTTCTGGTTTTTTTTTAATTACACCATCTTGAACTAAAAGTAAACAGACCTCTGGATCTCTAAACTTCTTTGGGCAGGAAGCAGGTTAAAAAACTACTCAGCCGCAAGCATGAGCTACTTTTTTAAGGAGAAGGCAGGATGGCCTAGATGAAGCCATCAAGAATCAGAAGTATAAAGCCACGAACCATTAGAAACAACTCCCAGCAGTATGACAGAGCCCTGGTTAATGGGCATTAAGTACCTAGGCACACTTCAACACTGCCATGGACCAGCGACCATGGTGTACCTTCTGTTTTCCCCTCTTTTGAAAAGGTTGAATACAGCAGTTATCCTATGCTTCTCAATACTGTATGTCAAATGTATGACAGACAGATAATTGGTATCTTCATTTCATAGGTCTCTGAAATGAGACTGAATTCTCCTGGGCACTCAAAGGGTTCTACCCAAGGAGTCCCACCCATATCTGAACAATTTAGATAATGAGATCCTGGAGGTCAAGTTTATGCTATAATAGATAAGTCTGGAGGAATATTGTAGAGGAGATTAAGTGAATTCTGCATGTGGGAGAAATATGGATTGTATGGTAACATACCGTGACAGACCATGTTTATCAAATATAGCCACCAAAATATATCCAATCCCAAGGACTCATCTTATAGTGAGTGACAAGTGATATTCCACTCATCTAGGGGTCTATCTTCCCTCCCTTGAACCTGGATGGACCTCTGTGACCACTTCCACCAAAAATGCTCGGTAAAAGTGAAAGGACGTAACCTCATAAGTTACATCATAAAAATACTTTATGCTTGCTCTTTTTTTCTCTTAGTGCACTTCTGGAACTCATCTGCTATCTTCTGAGGAATACACTGTATTCCGAGGTCACACGAAAGAAGCCATGGTAGGTATTCTGGTCCATAACCCCAGCCGAGCTCCCACTTGACAGTCAGCGCATCAAGATGTGAGATATGAGAAGAAAGCTGTGCGCTGATTTGAGCTCCAGCCACTGCTATCTCATTAAAGACACAATGCAAAACTGCCTAAATGACCCAAGTCTAGCATTTAACCATGACAGAAGAAAAAAAATGCCTGTACTTGTTTTAAGCCAGTAAGGTTTGGTGTTGACTCATTATGTTACAGTAAGTAAGAGTCACAATGTCCAAACACCAAGTCCTGTCGATTCTAATCACTAAATATTGCAAACTCATCAGATTCTCTTCATCTTACTGTCATCAGCTTATAGATCACTTACAATATTTTATATTATTGTTGGCTTAAAGGGATTTTCTCCAGAAGGAAGAAAACATATCATTATCTCCAACATCTAGCACAATGCTTGGTAAACAGTAGACTCTTGACAAATGATGGCAAATAATGAATTATTAAAACTGTACAATAAAAAATGATGTCAGTGATTTGATTACAGATTCAGTAACACATACTTGTTAAGCAGATTGATGTTAACTTATTCTACTTACATCGCATAAGGCACCATAGCGAAGAATAGACAGTAAAGAATGTACGTGACTTTCACTGGTGAAATATAATCTGGTACGGACGTGACGTTCAGGTGACAGAACACCTCTGGAATACCTAAAAGTCAGGAGCAGACAGTGTTAAAACATAACCTCATGGGTAAGACTTATTAAGTACTGAAATTATTTTGTAAAATGGAATTTAATCTTTCTAGAAGTAAAAGAACATAGTAAGTGAATCTATCACTCTTTCCATCACAACTGAGGTGTTCATAGTAGACATTTCTCTAACATGAAGATAACTGAAACTAACTGAGACCACTGAGATTAGTCAAAGAAGAGTTAATATTAGTCAAGTTCACTGTAAGAAGGTCATTTAAGCACCTTTATTAACACTGAAAGAGATTACAGCACTAAAGGAGCTCAAAGATGTTAATGCTTCTGAATGAGGATGATCACTGATGATCGCATGTGAATGGTAACGCACATCCCCTTTCCCTGTGTCCCTCAGTTTTTTCCTCCAGTTTGGAGCCAAAAAGAATACTGGTTGAAAAGTTCACTATTTGGAACATCTAGGTAATCTGTATTTCCACAGTGTACCAAGTGATACACTCCTGCCTTAGTCATAGGAACAACAAAAACTTAGATTTCAAGTATGCAGAACAGATGCCTGTAGACTTAAATACCAGTACAGTCTCTTACACAGGATGGAGCTTATTTACAGTGTCATCATCTTGTGTCCTTTGAAGATCTGAGCGAATTTTTCTAACTAGAGGAGTACAGTAGCCTTTGGCAATCTCCAGTTTTTCAGCTTTAGTTATACCATATTCCTGAGCAGAAAATACACACTATTAGAAAAAGGGAATAATAATAAAGAACTCCAATAAAGGTATTACTAAATTTAAGAATTTTAGTGAGTGACAAATATTTTCATTAAGTCTTTTTGAACATTACACAATTACTAATTTACATTTCTATAACTTCAAGTATATTAGTCCCCACACTATTAAGTGTAATTAGAATAATATTTTTGGTGGAACTGAAAAAACAAGTAATTTCTAAAGAGGAGAGGATGAATGATGAGTGCAACCGTTATGATAAGTATTCAACTCGATAAGGTTTTAAATGTAGAAACAACCCTAAAAGAAAGATGGATTAAGTGCACAACTAGTAAAGCATAGAACAAACAGTCAATAAACATAAAGAAATACAAATTGAAACCATGAAATTTTTGTCTATTTGAATGCAAATGATTAAAAAGGTTAACAAATTATTTGTCTTTGGAAAATACAAAGTTTTAATGAGTGGTGAGCCAAAAATGCCATGAAATTATCAAATTTAATGAGCTACACTGCCATTATAAGTTAATTAAATTTATGAGACATTATAATCAAAAGTGTTAAGATAACAGTAATTATAATAGTAATAAAAATTACAGTTCTCAGGGATAGATGAGAAAATGATCGGACATGAAAAAATAATTTTTTGTATTAATTAATTAACTGCTTTAATTAGGAAATTGCTATAATAAAACAGGTAACACTATACATTATTTTTTCTAATGAGCTTTGGTTTGAGAAACTGAACAGCAGAACTAGATCTTTAAGCTTTGATTCATGGCAAAGCTGGTAGTTCTCTGAAATCTGGGAGATGCATTAGCAAAATTAGACACAGCCCACCCTTCACCAAAATCCTGGAGAAAATTATTTCATGAATTTGGGGGAGTAAGACTGAACACTGGCTAGGATACAACTTGTTGAAGCCCAGGGAATGACAAGAAACACTGGTACTGGTGGCAGGTAAGAAACTGCTGGGCTGACCAAAAACATATTTTATTAGTGGCTTTAAATTAAAAGAGTGAAATGCTTCACTCTGTTTTCTCAGAAACTGATCAAAAGATTGCAGTCCTACACAATTTGGAGACATAAAGTGGATGCTGGGAGACTAGAGGTCACTCCAGGTGTGGCATTTTGGAAAGTCAGTCCTTGGAGTGAATGGAACTGTGGGTCTGGCAGCCGATACAAAGGAATGATGCTCTGGAGAGGAGGTAGGGGGACACTCTGCGGTCAGCTGGGGGACAGATGAGGGTTCCACCTGGAGGTGGGATCTTTAATTCTATGGTCTGCCTTCCACTGCTCATGTCTTTGTCTTCATAAATGGTAACCAAACCATAAAGAAAGCTGAGCGCCGAAGAATTGATGCTTTTGAGCCTGTGGTGTTGGAGAAGACTCTTGAGAGTCCCTTGGACAGCAAGGAGATCCAACTGGTCCATCCTGAAGGAAATCAATCCTTAATATTCATTGGAAGGACTGATGCTAAAGCTCTAGTACTTTGGCCACCTGATGTGAAGAACTGACTCCTTGGAAAAGACCCTGATGCTGGGAAAGACTAAAGGCGACGACAGAGGATGAGATGGTTGGATGGCATCACCGACTCAATGAACATGAGTTTAAGTAACTCCAGGAGCTGGTGATGGACAGGGAGCCCTGGTGTGCTGCAGTCCATGGGGTCGCAAAGAGTCGGACACGACTGAGCCACTGAACTGAAGAAAAAAATCTGTGATGAGTGTATAAATAGGAAGAGAAGGTTTGAGAGGAAGAAGGTAGAAATGGGGTGAAGGCAGAGAGAAGCAGGAACAGAGAAAGAAGGAAGAGTAGACATAAGCAGGGAAAAAACAGGCATACATTCTCTTCCCAAGATTTTTCTGGGACACCTGCATTTAAAGGTTACATCAGGTACTTCCCAGATGGCAAAAAATTAATACGGACAACAAATTTTAAAACTGCCTAATTAAAAAAAAAAGGCTGATTGATTACATATGGAAGATGTATAGAAATGGAACTTCTTGGGTCATTTATCTTTAAACACAAAAGCTTGGTTGGTTTGGTAATCTTACCAACATAAAGAAATTGGGCATGAAAAATATGAAATGTGTAACTGCGTATGTATGTGTAAACAAAAGATAATGCTGAAATTTAAAATCATCAAAGAATATTTTTGTGTCATCATTGGGCAAGGTACAAGTAAATAGTCACTCTCATACACTGAGAGCCTGGAAGAAAGCTGGTAAAAGAGATCTTTAGCTAAAGAAGTCATCTTGACTGCACATAAAGACATATATATAAGGAAGGTGAAAGAAATGAAAGGAATCCACATTTCCAAATGTGAGAAATTGGTTAAATAGTATTACTTCATCAACTATTAGGAATAATGAAGTATACTTAGCTTTACTGATTTGGAAAAAAACTTGAGGCCAAGAAAATAAAAATCAGGTTGTAAAACAGTACGCTTTCCTGGTTCCATTTTTGTGTATATGAATTTCACAAAAAAAAAAGGTCCATGAATTTAAGGAAAAAGGCATTTCCAGAATTTTCTGCAACTGTGAAATGTTTTTGTCTGATTGGTAATGCCATATTATTTTGGGGGGCCATATATTTTCTAATTTTACAACAAAGATATATTATTTTCATAGTAAAGACTTCTTTTCCTTCAAAACAGTGACATATTTTATGGAGCTCAAAAAGCAAGTTGCCACAACCAGTTAGGACCAAATAATTATTAGATGCTCAAGTTCTCTTATAATATTTCTGCCATAAAAGAACTGACTAAAATACAGCTGAAGATATTTGAAAGTTTATTATGTGACACATTTAATAAGTATCACTGCAATTTATATTGCAAATACTATTATAAAGAACTCTCTCTGTTTCATTATCTACAAATAACCAAAGAAATGATCTTCCAACTTCAACAAATGTGTGCTATCTCAATTCAGTTCAGTTCAGTCACCATCTTAATTAAGAGAATATTAATACTAAATACAATCTTTTATTTTTAATTTAATTAAATTATACATATAAAATATAAATTCTAAAAACTTTGCAAATGCTAAAGCATTTTAAACATTCCAAAGGATAACTCAGCTATATCAAAAAATTACTATAAGCTTTAAATATCCTTATCTTCCATCATACCATTGAGGCTATTTTTACTATTTAATCTATTGAAGTAATGTTGGTTTATAACATGTTTCATGCATACAGCTTCTGTATAAACTACAGTATGCTCAACACCAAAGCTTAGCTTCCACCCATTACCATACAAATGACCCCCTTTATTCAATTCACCTCCTTTCCCTTTTAGTAATTATTACTCTTTTCTCTATAAATATGTTTCTTTTGCTAGGTTTGCTCACTTACTTAAAAGTTTTAATATTTCACATTTATGTGAAATCATATAGTATCAATTTTTATCTGAAGGACTTATTTAATGCAATATTCTCAATCCATCCATGCTACCACAAATGGCAAGATGATACATATCTTTTTATGGCTGGGTAGTATTCCACTGTATTATATACCCTCCTTCATCCATTCATTCATCAGTGGGCAATTTCCATGTCTTGGCTATTGTAAATAACGCCACAACAAACACAGGGTTGTATGTATCTATTCAAATTACTCTCTTCATATGTTTTAGATAAATACCCAGAAGTGGAACAGCTAGACCATACAATAGTACTATTCTTAAGTTTCTGAGGAACCTCCAAACTGTTTTCCATAGTAAATTGGCTGCACCAATTTACATCCCCATCAACAGGGTACCAGAGTTCCCTTTCCTCCATATCCTTTCCAGTACTTGTTACTTTTTGCCTTTTCGATAATAGCCATTCTAACAGGCCTGAGATAATCTCTCATTCTGTTTTTGATTTGCATTTTCCTAATAATTAGTGATAATGAACATCTTTTCATGAGTCTCTTGGCAGTCTGTATGTCTTCTCTGGAACAATTCTTAGCTTTTCGGCTCACTGTTTAATTGGGTTATTTGTGTGTTTTTTTGTTGTTGAGTTGGAGGAGTTCTTCATATATTTTGAATATTACCTTCAAATTGAATATATGATTTGCAAACATCTTTTCTCATTTGATAATTTTTCAATATTTAACGTACAGAAGCTTTTTAGTTTGATGTTTGTTTCAAGAAGGCAATGGCAACCCACTCCAGTACTCTTGCCTGGAAAATCCCATGGACGGAGGAGCCTGGTGGGCTGCAGTCCATGGGGTCGCTGAGGGTCGGACACAACTGAGCGACTTCACTTTCACTTTCATGCATTGAAAAGGAAATGGCAACCCACTCCAGTGTTCTTGCCTGAAGAAGCCCAGGGACGGGGGAGCCTGGTGAGCTGCTGTCTATGGGGTTGCACAGAGTCAGACACGACTGAAGCAACTTAGCAGCAGCAGCAGCAATCCCATTTGTTAGTTTTTGTTCTCTTCTTCAGTTGTTGCTCAGTCACTCAGTCATGTCCAACTTTTTGCAACCCTATGGACTGCAGCATGCCAGATTTCCCTGTCCTTTACCATCACCTGGGGCTTGCTCAAACTCATGTCAGAGTTGGTGATGCCATCCAACCATCTCGCTCTCTGTCGACCCCTTTTCCTCCCACCTTCAGTCTTTCCCAGCATCAGGGTTTTTTCTAATGAGTCGGCTCTTTCCATCAGGTGGCCAAAGTACAGGAGCTTCAGCTTCAGCATCAGTCCTTCCAATGAATATTCAGGACTAATTTCCTTTAGGACGGACTAGTTGAATCTCCTTGCAGTCCAAGGGACTCTCAAGAGTCTTCTCCAACACCACAGTTCAGAAGCATCATTCTTTGGCACTCAGCCTTCTTCACAGTCCAACTCTCACATCCATACATGACCACTGGAAAAACCATAGCCTTGACTAGACGGACCTTTGTTAGCAGAGTAATGTCTCTGCTTTTGAATATGCTGTCTAGATTGGTCATAGCTTTGCTCTTCTTCCAAGGAGCAAGCGTCTTTTAATTTCATGGCTGCAGTTGCTATCTGCAGTGATTTTGGGAGCCCCCAAAATAAAGTCTGTCACTGTTTCTACTGTTTCCCCTTCTATTTGCATGAAGTGATGCGACCAGATGCCATGATTATGTTGAGTTTTAAGCCAGCTTTTTTCACTCTCCCCTCAAAGCTTCATCAAGAGGCTCTTTAGTTCTTCTTCACTTGCTGCCGCAAGGGTGGTGTCATCTGCCTATCTGAGGTTATTGGTATTTCTCCAGGCAATCCTGATCTCTTCTCCAGTGGGTGGCACTATAGCACAAGCTTCTGGTTCTTCTTAAGCCCCTGGCTGTATCTGAGAAACAGTCTACACTCCACTGCATCTGCTAGGTGTGGTCACCCTGTGTCCCTGTGGCTGCTGTTACCTCCAAGGTTACTGGAGCCTTGTTTCTATGGGTGCTGCCAGTATCTCTGCCTAGGCCGCCAGGAAAGGGAGCCCCTCCACTGCGTCCAGGGTCTCCTAGGTCTCAGGCGTCACCACTACATGGGGAAAAATGAGGTGGGGGAAGGGAGCCAGGGTCACAGGTACCCCGGTCATGTCCAAGGTTGTTAGTGTTCAGGGGGCAGTGCCACCGCAGGGGTGGTGAGACTGCCTCCGTAGTGGCAGGACCTCCGTGGCTGGAAGGCCAGGCCGCAAGCCCCACGACCGCTAACACGCAGCTCCTGGCGGCCATGTGCCACTGCAGCTGAGATGCTGGAGTCGTGTGTGCCACCACTCCTAAAGCTACTGTGTCCTCCAAGGCTGAAGGCTCAGCCAACTAGGACTGGGGTCTGGGAACACAGGCACGTCCTCTGTTTTCTAGCCCAGCTACTTCCAGGTATAAGATGGACAGAATTTTGTGGTGCCCTGGTGTGTTATGCAGAGGCACCTTTGTTGAGTTGTATATATTTTACTGGTTGTAGATTGAAGGGGATAGACAAAGGGAGCATGTTACACAGTCATGATGCTTGATGTCACATCCCACTGTGACTATTTTTAAAGTACCTTGTTTTTTTTGGCTGTGCCACACAGCTTTCAGGATCTTAGTTCCCCAATCAGGGATTGAACCCAAGCCCTCAGCAGTGCAAGTGCCGAGTCCTAACCACTAGACTGCCAGGGTTTTTAGAGGACTGAGGCTGAAAAGTTGATTCTATCACAGCAAAAATACATACTATAATCACAACTATTAACTGTTAAAGTAACTATAAGTAATAAATCATGTTTATTGTGTGTAAGAAAAGACCCTGATGCTGGGAAAGACTGAAGGCAAAAGGAGAAGAGGGTGGCAGAGGATGAGATGGTTAGATAGCATCAGTGACTTAATGGACATGAATTTGAGCAAACTCTGGGAAGTATGAAGAACAGGTAAGCCTGGCGTGCTGTAGTCCGTAGGGTTGCAAAGAGTCAGACATGACTTAGCAACTGAGCAACAACAATGTGATAAGAATTACATAGTCTGCAAAGCATAGTTATAACAATTAATGCAATGTAAGAGTGAAAACAGATTTTTTTTTTTTGAGGCATAGCAGAATACATATACATTTTTCTTACAAAGATACTGATACTCTCTCAATCTAAGTTAGCCAAACTAATACATTATTTGACTGAGTCATCAAGTCTCTAAGCTTGAAATACCTTTGTCAAGTAAACATATACATTTCACATTTTTTTCATTACAAACTACAGCTTCACTATAATTAAATATGTTTACAACTTTAGTTATTTGTTCAGTGATTGAAAATGTCTATCTCTTGTCTATGATTTTAGATTTATGAAGACTTTAGCAACAAAATTTAAGTAACTGAATTCAAATGTCCATTAAAAAAAAAGAAATCCCAAGTTTCTGTCATAGTAAGTAATGTCAAACCAAATAGTTAGAAGAGGTAAATATCTCAAATTTTTCTTAACCATTTCTAATCTTATAATGTTTCTTTTAATTATAAAGCTTTAAAAATTCATTATAAATATTAAAATTATAAGGACATGGTGAAAATTTTCTTCATCTATGTAAGTAACGTACCTAAAACACATACACCATGGAAGAAGGAAAAATTATCATCTAAAACTCATTAATATCTAACTTTTCTTTTGAGCCCAACCAAGTCTTAGAAACAAACTTTCCATTCCCAATTCTAGAATTCTTAGTATATATAATTGAGAAAGAAAAGGCTTGAGATTAAAGAAGACATGTACAAGACATGATTATGCTAATAAATCATTAGTGTATCTATTTAGCCACCAAATAGGTGAGACATTAAGATATACTGAAAGCCTACCTTGACAAATGCATACAGCTATAAAAAATATTTTAGAGGGTCACATATTTACAGCTTATCTGTTAAAAGTATACTTTAAAATAATCTTCATTTTAAGAGTAAGTACAACTAAGATGCATTGAGCCTGGAATAATGTAAAAGCAATTCAATACAATGAAAAAAAAAAAATCAGTCTTCCAGTGCAAACTAATTACATACTTATCAGAATTAAGAGCAACCAGTCTTCTCAAATTTTTCAGTAAGTAAAATCTGAATTCTCTCTTGAATTTCATTACAAAAATAGATGCTGATTTAGTAACTTTACTGAAAGAGATATAATCAAATCAGTATTAGTTCTATAATCTTCTATGTATATCATGTAGCTAAAACCGAGTTCTGCAGAATTTAGTGTGTTAATTTTGATATCAATCTTAAAATGTTATAAAAATACAATTTTTTATTGTGTAAAATAAAATTTGTTTTGCAGAATAAAACTTATTTAACAAATGAAAGATGCTGTCAGAGAGTTAATTGTTTTCTAAGTCTATGTTTCTTAAAATGAGTCCCAAAGGCATATTCTTGAAGTATGAGGTATTTTACCCTCTTTTGAAATGAATTTCTTTTCAAATCATTGACTTATACAATATATTTATAATTATCTGCATTATATATACTGACCAAAAAGAAAAAAGTTGCTCTTTCATACTGAAAGGATAAGCTAAACTTTAACAGGTACACACATACTTAAGTTGTGAAGTCTGAATTCCCAATTTTGCAAAGTCTCTATAGTTTTTCATGGACATTCTGTGACTATTAGGAAAGAGAAACTGCAGTTTTAACTGTAGTGGATTTACTGTACAATTGTTAGTTTCAACTATGATTGAAACAAAGTGATTCAGTTTGATATATATATTTTTTCAGATTATTTTCCACTATAGGTTATTACAAGATATTGAATATAGTATCCTCTGCTATACAGTAAATTTGTGTTACTTATCTATTTTATGCATAGCAGTTTATATTCCATACTTTCATTTATTCCTTCCCCTCTCTCCTTCCTTTCTGGTAACTGTAAGTTTGTTTTCTATGTATATGAGTCTGCTTCCACTTTCTAATACTGATTCATTTGTATTTTGTTTAGATTCCACATGCAAGTTATATAACATTTGTCTTTCTCTGACTTAATTCACTTAGTACAATGTTCTCTAGGTCCATCCATGTTGCTGCAAACAGCAATATGTTATTTTTATGGCTGAGTAGTATTCCACATGCAAGTATACATGTATACACCATGTCCTAAATGAATCATATGCTGATGGGCACTTCAGCTGTTTATATGTCTCAGGTATTATAAACAGCACTCCTATGAACATTGGGGTGCATGCATCTCTTTGAAAAAAGAGTTTTTATCTTTTCTGGATCCATGGCAGGGAAAGGGATTGCTGGATCATACAGTATCTCCTGTTTTAGTTATTAAAGATCCTCCCTATTGTTCTCTATGTATGAGTATCTTTAAGTGAGGCTTTTAAAAAAATACACAGTCCTTACACTTTTTATGTACAGTGACTCCTGAACAACGTGGAGGTTAGGACTGCCAACCCTCCATGCCACTGAATATTCAAGTGTAACTTATCTGTGGCTCTGCATCCACAGCAGAGGCAATCGAGCATGGGTCTGTGGATCGTGCAGCACTGCAGTATTTACTACCGGAAAAATCCACATGTGGGTGGATGCGCTACAGTTCAAACCCACGCTGTTCAAGAATCAACTGTACTTCATTTTCCTGTTTTTTAACTTCGGTTCACAGTTGGAAATGTGTGATTTACTCCAATCTCCCTTTTACAATATCCAAATAATCTCTGGGTAATGAAGGTGATAAAAGATCTCCAAAAGGCATCTGTCACTATTTTCCTCTAACACATCTCTTATCTCAACTTGTTTTGTCATTTGACTTGTTATTATCAATCTGAATCTATGTCTAACTAATTTCAGTTATCTGAATTTTAGTATACCTTTATTTTTACTCTCCTATAATGAAAAGACCCTCTACCACACCATACAAATAACTATTTACATCTTGACCTCTAAATATTCCTTTCAAAATACTTTCACATAAAGTAAAAACAAAAAAACAACTTTCAAAATTAATATAGAGACACACCTTTTTCTCCTACTCTGCACTCATTCCCATAGCACAGCACTGGCATGTGCACAATAAATGCTCAATAAATACTAAAGTGATTTATCCCATCGTATTTTCAGTTGTTTGAAGAGTATCAATTCTTAAATTTTAAAAGGTCATTACAAACTATTAAAAATCAAACAGTGATTTAATACAAGTTTTTGTAAATTTATAACGACTCAATTTCCTTTTTAAAGTTATAGGTTTACTGGAACACAGAAACCAACTCTCTCCTAACAGTGAATAGATATTTTAAAAGTATCTATATAATACTACCAGAAAATTGATATGTAGAAATTACTTACCTGAGGGATAACTATATCTGCTAATGCCTTTGAAAGCCTATACAATTCCATTGTGTCTTCTAATTTCAAGGAACCATTATGTTGGACATCATATTTTATACAGTCATATATGTCAGGGATCTTGCTAATATCATATCTTCCATTTTTTGGTCTTAAAGTCTTTCTCCAGCTTGGACCATCTACGGAGCATGAGCTCTAAGGTCTCACTATGATAAAGCTGAATATCTAAAACAGCATAACAATTTTAGTATATTAAACTTGTTAACAAGCTAGGAAATATCATCACAGGCATATACTATTAGCAACCATATATTCTGTAGATTTGAATAAAGGTATAAATACTTGGGTTAGGAACTGTTTTTATAAAAGATCTTTTTCCATCTGTTATATACATCAGTTTCCCACATTATTAACTAAGCCACTCTCAGCACCAGAACACAGATCACCTTCCTATTGCTTTCTCCTTCTTCTTATGCTGCCTGTTTGCTGCTCAACTGTATGGTTGTTTGTTTGTTGTTTTGTCACTCAGTTGTGTCCAACTCTTTATGACCCCATGGACTATAGCCCGCTAGGCTCCTCTATCCATGCAATTTCCTAGACAAGAATACTGAAGTGGGTTGCTATTTCCTTCTCCAGAGAATCTTCCTCACCCAGGGACTGAACCTGTCTCTTGCATTGGCAGGCAGATTCTTTACCACTGAGCCAACAGAGAAGCCCCAACTGTATGGTAATGCTACATAATTAAACAACTAACAATGTTTTATTACCTTTCTCATGCTACCATAGTTAAAAGCAACTACAACTTTGCTATTATTCTTTTTCTGGATATATATTAACTCAAATAATACTTAGATATAGCAATAAACTGTGGAAAATCCTGAAAGAGATGAGAACAACACAACACCTGACCTGCCCCTTGAGAAATTTGTATGCAGGTCAGGAAGCAACAGTTAGAACTGGACATAGAACAATTGACTGGTTTCAAATTGGGAAAGGAGTAGGTCAAGGCTGTATATCGTCACCCTGCTTATTTAAGTTATATGCAGAGTAAATCATGAGAAATGCTGGATTGGAAGAAGCACAAGCTAGAATCAAGATTGCCGGGAGAAATATCAATAACCTCAGATATGCAGATGATACCACCCTTATGGCAGAAAGTGAAGAGGAACTAAAAAGCCTCTTGATGAAAGTGAAGGAGGAGAGTGAAAAAGTTGGCTTAAAGCTCAACATTCAGAAAACTAAGATCATGGCATTTGGTCCCATCACTTCATGTTAAACGGGAAACAGTGGCAGACTTTATTTTTGGGCTCCAAAATCACTGCAGATGGTGACTACAGCCATGAAATTAAAAGAAAGCTTACTCCTTGGAAGGGAAAGTTATGACCAACCTAGATAGCATATTAAAAAGCAGAGACATTACTTTGCCATCAAAGGGCCATCTAGTCAAGGCTATGGTTTTTCCAGTGGTCACGTATGGATGTTGAGAGTTGCACTGTGAAGAAAGCTGAACGCCAAAGAATTAATGCTTTTGGACTGTGGTGTTGGAGAAGTCTCTTGAGAGTCCCTTGGACTGCAAGGAGATCCAACCAGTCCATCTTAAAGGAAATCAGTCCTGAATATTCATTGGAAGGACTGATGCTGAAGATGAAATTCCAATACTTTGGCCACCTGATGTGAAGAAATGACTCATTTGAAAAAAACCCTGATGATAGGAAAGATTGAGGGCGGGAGGAGAAGGAGCAACAGGGATGAGATGGTTGGACGGCACCACCGACTCAATGGACATGAGTTTTGGGAAACTCCGGGAGTTGGTGGTGGACAGGGAGGCTTGGCGTGCTGCAGTCCATGGGGTCACAAAGAGTCAGACAGGACTGAGTGACTGAATTGAACTAAACTGATAGCATTAAAGTTTTTTTATGATTGGTGCATCTTATTTTAAAATGTTTACAGCAATGGGATAGTGATTTTTATTTTCTGACCCAAGGAAAACAAAATATTTACCTGATGATTTGGGATCTTCCATTCGATGTCTGATTTGAGAAGTCAAACTTTGTATCAAGGAATACACCGTGTCACAGGTCTTTACAGGATTTTTAATTAAATGCATTGATTTGATAAGAGAAATGCTTCCAGATGGAGTAAGCTATAAATGAATAGAGCATACATTTTTATATCTAGTTATGCTCAACTGACCAAAAGGACAATATACAAAATTTTCTAGTAGTTGGAGATTAAATTCAAACTACAAATTAAATCCCCAGATATTGAGGAGGAAATAAAAAACCAAAAATTTCATGTTAAAAAAATCCTAAGCCTTAGCTAACATTAGCTTATTCAAACGGAAAATCTAACAAAAGTGCTCTATCTTACACAGAGATTTTATTCTAACATAGTGATATTTTACTGACTCACTTGGTATTCGAAAATATGGTTTAACCATTTGACACATATTGACAAGTAATAACCCTATGATTATCATCACTTTTTCCAGATGAGGTACTAAAGAGAGATTAAAGCACCTTTCCCAAGATCAAACCACCAGTATGTAAACAGTGGCATAAAAAATCGGGTAACCTGGCTAGAGACTTGAGCTTTTAATCACCATGTAAATGCCTTTGTGATGAGATTTCTTCCAAGTCAACAAAAGACATTAATGACAAAACAGTTTCAATTTCCACTGTTGAAACTTTGCTTGGCAATTTAACCCTAAATAAGTTTCTATAAACACAAAAAATGTAAAGTGGAATTCCTTTTTGTTATGGTGAACTAGTTCACTTGGGTCAATCTAACAACTGAAACTTGGACAAAAGTGAAGTCCAGGATTTCCAGAGGTGGAACTCTGGTAAACTCAGCATTTGGGGTTCAAAAAAGTTATAAACTGTAGCCTGCATTTTTAATAAGAACTTAGATGACTCTTATTCAAGTATAAGTTTGAAAAACACTCTAGTTCTAGAGTCCTTGCCTTGTCCAGGAAAAGGGTAAGAGCATGATGTAAACACTCAATTGGTAGATGTCATTAAAGCCTACTGTTACCTTTGGGGTAACGACAAAACAAATAATAAAATCAAACACAATATTAAAACTACCAGGCAAATAAATAAATAAAAAGTACCAATTCCAATGAAGCAAGAAAGGAGAGAAAAATAAAAACAGGCAGTATAAATACAAAGCACTTAAAACGATAATAGATTCATACATAAATTTGAGTAAATAATTGTCTTAAACAAAGATTTTCATAACAAACTAAAAAAACTACATGCAGATTTTAAGAGATTCATCTAAAAACAGTTTCAGAAAGACTAAAAGAGATACAAAGGGTATTATAAAAACACCAAGTAAAAGAAAAATTTTTGCAGCTATATTACTCTCAGACCAAGTAATCTGAGGCAAAAAAATATTCATTAAAACATACCAACTCTTAATTTGTATGCACTTAATAGCATGGCATCAAAACACATAACAAAGATTAAGAGACCAGAGAGACAAGAAAAATCCATAATTACAGGCAGAAATTTTAACATACAACAGTAAAGAAAAGAAAAAAACAGACCAAAAAATATCAGGAAGACTATCTGTTTTCACCAAAATGATATAAAGTTAGAAATAACAAAAATATAACTTAAAAGTGTATAGTTTTGGAAATTATAAAAGTATACTTCTAAATAACCTATGATCAAGCAAATCACAATTAGAAAATGCCCCAAATGGCATAAATCTCAATTTATGAATATAGTCAAAACAATGAATAAAGGGAAATTTATGGCATAGAATGCGTGTTTTAGAACAGACGGAACATTCATGATTTAATAAGCATCCTTCTAGGGACATTAGTTTTTAAGAATTAGAGCAAAATAAAACTATAGATGTGGAAGGAATAAATTAAACAATAAAAATTAATAAAACTGAAAACAAGTATATAATTTAATGAACCAATAAATCTGAAAGACAGTTATTTTACAGGACTAATAAAGGTGATCAACTATGGCAAAAGTGGTTAACAAAAAAGGAGGGAGAAAGACTGTACAATATCATGAAACAAAAAGCAGTATCTCTACCGGTCCTGCAGATATTACAAAGAACTTCAAGAGGACTGTATAAACAAATTTCTAGATGAATTTAACAATACAGACACAAGATGCAATAAATAAAAATTCCTAAATTACTTTAAGAACCATAAGTACAAGCTTTCCCATAAAGAAAATGCCCATAGGATTTATCAGTAAATTTTACCAAACATCTAATGAAACATATATACATGAATTATTCCCCCAAGGAGGACTCCCGATTTTATGAAAACAGCATAATCTTGATATTGAAAGCAGACAAAGACAGCAGGGATAAAAAAATAAAGGTCAATTCGACTCATGAGGACAAATGGAAAACTACTGACCAAAAATATTAGTAAACCCAAACCAGCGAGAAAGGTTATTTTTGAAATGACTTTATTCTAGGAAACAAGGTAGATGCTTTCCAAAATCATATATTTAACAGAAAGAGAATACAAAATGTAAAAACTTGTCATAACAAAAACTTTTAACAAAAATCTACAGAGATTATACTTAATGTACAGTGTTAAAAGGCTTCCCTTCGAGAATATGAACTAACACAGAGAACCCACTCAATTTAATATGGCTTTGATGGTGTTAGCAATTAAAGTAAAGCAAGAAAAAGAATTAAAAGCATAAAGATTGGAAAGGAAGACAAAAACCTGTGGATATCCTTTGGAAAGGTTTTTTAAAAACCGAGATAAATTATAAGTTAATAAATAAGTTTAATACAGCTGACGCATATAAAGTCAATATGAAAAAAACTTTGTACATAGCAGCAACAGACCGTAACTGTTTTAGAGGTATTGTTTATAAAACAAATATTTTTTAAAAATATGTTTTTCCACAAACTAAAGATCTAATTCAATCTAAATCAATACCTCAAGAAAACTTTTGGCCAGCTTATTTTAAAATTCATATGGGAATACAAGAAAAGTCAAGAATCTAATGAGATGGATGAAACTGGAGCTGATTATACAGAGTGAAGTAAGCCAGAAAGAAAAAACACCAATACAGTATACTGACACATATATATGGAATTTAAAGATAGTAATGATGACCCTGTATGTGAGACAACAAAAGAGACACAGATGTATAGAACGGACTTTTGGCCTCTGAGGGAGAGGGAGAGGGTGGGTAGATGTGGGAGAATGGCATTGAAACATGTATACTATCATGTAAGAAACAAAGTGCCAGTCTATGTTCCATACAGGATACAGGATGCTTGGGTCTGGTGCACAGGGATGATCTAGAGAGATGATATAGGGTGGGAGGTGGGAGGGGGATTCAGGATTGGGAGCTCGTATACACCTGTGCCGGATTCATGTCAATGTGTGGCAAAACCAATACAGTATTGTAAAGTAGAATAAAGTAAAAATAAAATTTAAAAAAAGAAAGAAAGAAGGAAAGAAAACTTGAAGGACCCATGTAGGATTTGGGAGATCTCATTCAATGGCACAAAAGGCAACAAAGAAGTATGTTCCAGAAACTGAACACATATGATAAAGCTGAACCTACAAGACAGTGGGGAAAGGACAGTCTTTTCAGTGAGTGGTGTTGAGATACCTGGATGTACATACGGTTGCAGGGAAATATCAACTTTGATATCTTTATCTAATGGCAAACACAAAAGTCAATTTTTAGCTGTATGGCAGGTAAATGAGCATGAAAAAAAAAAATCACAGAAGACCATACACGGACATATTCTATGAACCCCGTGTTAGAAAAAGGGGTATTTAATAATACCTTAATGTATTTAATGATACATTAAAATGCACGGAACCACAGAGGCTGAGCCAGACCTGCCTGTGAGTGTCTTAGTGTCTCCTGTGGAGGGATGAATCAGCAGTGGCCTGACGTGGGGACAGGGGCTCTGGCTGCAGCAGACTGGGGTCACCCATAAGCCCTCTTGGAGAGGTCGTCACCAGCCCCACCAGCGGGCTGCCAAGCAGATGACCCAAAAACCGCAGAACAACTATACCAAAGAAATACTCGCACTGTTAAGAAAGTTCTAGGAGCCACAACAGATTTCCAAACGTGGGAATCCGGCAAAGGGACTGAGAAGCCCTAGGAATTTGACTTTGGAGGACAGTAGGAGACTGAGCCAGATTTGCCTGTGAGTGGCCAAACAATGCAAGCATCAACAGAAAACTGGATTAAAGATTTACTGAGCATGGCTCTGCAAATCAGAACAAGACGCAGTTTCCCCCCACAGTCAACCTCTCCCATCAGGAAGCTTCCGTAAGTCTCTTATCCTTATTCATCAGAGGGCAAACAGAATGAAAACCACAATCACAGAAAACTAACTAAACTGATCACATGGACCAAAGCCTTGTCTATCTCAATAGCGCTATGAGTTATGCCATGTGGGGCCACCCCCAGCTTTACATGGTGTCATGAGTCATGGTGGAGGGTCTGACAGAATGTGGTCCACTGGAGAAGGGAATGGCAAACCACTGCAGTATTCTTGCATTGAGAACCCCATGAACAGTATGAAAAGGCAAAAGATAGGAAACTGAGAGATGAACTCCCCAGGTCGGTAGGTGCCAATATACTACTGGACATCAGTGGAGAAATAACTCCAGAAAGAATGAAGAGACGGAGACAAAGCGAAAAGAACACTCAGCTGTGGATTTGACTGGTGATGGAAGTAAAGTCCAATAATGTGAAGAACAATACTGCACAGGCACCTGGAATGTTAGGTCCATGAATCAAGGCAAATCGGAAGTGGTCAAATAGGAGATGGCAAGAGTGAACATCAGCATTTTAGGAATCAGTGAACTAAAATGGACTGGAATGGATGAATTTAACTCAGATGACCCTTATGTCTACGACTGTGGGCAAGAAATCCTTAGAAGCAATGGAGTAGCCATCATAGTCAATAAAAGAGTCCAAAAATGCAGGACTTGGACGCAGTCTCAAAAACGACAGAATGATCTCTGTTCGTTTTCAAGGCAAACCACTCAAAATCATGGTAATCTAACTTTATGCCCTAACCAGTAATGCTGAAGAAGCTGAAACTGAACAGTTCTATGATGACCTACAAGACCTTCTAAAACTAACACACAAAAGATGTCCTTTTCATTACAGGGGACTGGAATGCAAAAGTAGGAAGTCAAGTAATACCTGGAGTAACAAGCAAGTTTGGCCTTGGAGTACAAATTGAAGCAGGGCAAAGGCTAACAAAGTTTAGCCAAAGAGAACTCACTGGTCAAAGCAAACACCCTCTTCCAACAACACAAGAAAAGACTCTACACATGGACATCACCAGATGGTCAACACTGAAATCAGACTGATTATATTCTTTGTAGCCAAAGATGTAGAAGCTCTATACAGTCAGCAGAAACAAGACCAGGAGTGGACTGTGGCTCATATCATGAACTCCTTATTGCCAAATTCAGACTTAAATTGAACAAAGTAGGGAAAATTACTATACCATTGAGGGATGACCTAAATCAAATCCCTTATGATTATACATTAGAAGTTAGAAATAGATTAAAGGGATTAGATCTGATAGACAGAGTGCCTGATGAACTTTGGATTGAGGTTCGTGACATTGTACAGGAGACAGGGATCAAGACCATTCCCATTGAAAAGATGTAAAAAGAAAAATGGCTGTCTGGGGAGGCCTTACAAATAGCTGTGAAAAGAAGAGAAGTGAAAAGCAAAGGAGAAAAGGAAAGATACAAGCATCTGAATGCAGAGTTCCAAAGAACAGCAAGGAGATAAGAAAGCCTTCTTCAGTGATCAATGTAAAGAATTAGAGGAAAACAACAGAATGGGAGAAACTAGAGACCTCTTCAAGAAAATTAGAGATACCAAGGGAATATTTCATGCAAAGATGGGCTCGACAAAAGACAGAAATGGTCTGAACCTAACAGAAGCAGAAGATATTAAGAAGAGGAGGCAAGAATACACGGAGGAACTGTACAAAAAGATCTTCATGACCCAGATAATCACGATGGTGTGATCACTCACCTACAGGCAGACATCCTGGAATGTGAAGTCAAATGGGCCTTAGAAAGCATCACTACGAACAAAGTTAATGGAGGTGATGGAATTCCAGTTGAGCTGTTTCAAATTCTGAAAGATGATGCTGTGAAAGTGCTGCACTCAATACGCCAGCAAATTTGGAAAACTCAGCAGTGGCCACAGGACTGGAAAAGGTCAGTTTTCATTCCAATTCCAAAGAAAGGCAATGCCAAAGAATGCTCAAACTACCGCACAATTGCACTCATCTCACATGCTAGTAAAGTAATGTTCAAAATTCTCCAAGCCAGGTTTCAGCAATATGTGAACTGTGAATTTCCTGATGTTCAAGCTGGTTTTAGAAAAGGCAGAGTAATCAGAGTTCAAATTGCTAACATCCACTGGATCATGGAAAAAGCAAGAGTGTTCTAGAAAAACATCTATTTCTGCTTTATTGACTATGCGAAAGCCTTTGACTGTGTGGATCACAATAAACTCGAAAATTCTCAAAGAGATGGGAATACCAGACCACCTGACCTGCCTCTTGAGAAACCTATATGCAGGTCAGGAAGCAACAGTTAGAACTGGACATGGAACAACAGACTGGTTCCACATAGGAAAAGGAGTATGTCAAGGATGTATGTTGTCACCCTGCTTATTTAACTTCTATGCAGAGTACATCCCGAGAAACGCTGGACTGGAAGCAGCACAAGCTGGAATCAAGATTGCTGGGAGAAATATCAATAACCTCTGATATGCAGATGACACCACACTTATGGCAGAAAGTAAAAGTGAAGTCACTCAGTCATGTCCGACTCTTTGCGACCCCATGGACTGTAGCCTACCACGCTCCTCCATCCATGGGATTTTCCAGGCAAGAGTACTGGAGTGGGTTGCCATTTCCTTCTCCATAGGATCTTCCCAACCCAGGGATCGAACCTGGGTGTCCTACATTGTAGTCAGACACTTTACCATCTGAGCCACCAGGGAAGTCACATGGCAGAAAGTGAAGAGGAACTAAAAAGCCTGTTGATGAAAGTGAAAGAGGAGAGTGAAAAAGTTGGCTTAAAGCTCAACATTCAGAAAACTAAGGTCATGGTATCTGGTCCCATCACTTCATGGGAAATAGATGGAAAAACAGTGGACACAGTGGCTGATTTTATTTTTCTGGGCTTCAGAATCACTGCAGATGGTGATTGCAGCCATGAAATTAAAAGACACTTACTCCTTGCAAGAAAAGTTATGACCAACCTAGATAGCTTAGTAAAAGCAGAGACATTACTTCGCCAACAAAGGTCTGTCTAGTCAAGGCTATGGTTTTTCCAGTGGTCATGTATGGATGTGAGAGTTGGACTGTGAAGAAGGCTGAGTGCCAAAGAATTGATGCTTTTGTACTGTTGGGGAAGACTCATGAGAGTCCCTTGGATCGCAAGATCCAACCAGTCCCTCCTAAAGGAGATCAGTCCTGGATGTTCACTGGAAGGCTTGATGTTGAAGCTGAAACTCAATACTCTGGCCACCTCATGTGAAGAGTTGACTCACTGGAAAAGACCCTGATGCTGGGAGGAATTGGGGGCAAGAGGAGAAGGGGACAACAGAGGATGAGATGGCTGGATGGCATCATCGACTTGATGGACATGAGCTTGAGTAAACTCCGGGGGTTGGTGATGGATAGCGAGGCCTGGCTTGCTGAGGTTCATGCGATCGCAAAGAGTCAGACACGACTGAGCGACTGAACTGAACTGAACTTTATTAAAGGAAATCATTAAGGCTCTGAGTAGATGGTAGTACTTAGAATATGCATAACAAAGAGCTCATATCCAAAATATACAAAGAAATTTTATCATTCATTAAGAGAAACACAGGCAACTAGTAGTAAAAAGGACGAATTAGGAGCAGGCTTCATGAAAGAAGGTACCTAAATGGTCAATGAATATTAAAACCACAGTAAGGTACTACCATACATCCACTTTCAGAAAGTCAAAATTGAATAGCTCAAAAATACTGAGACTAGAGACTATGTAGGCAATGACAATTTTCATGGACTTCTGGTGGAAGTATAAATTGCTTAGTGACTTTTGAAAACTGTCTGACATCATATACTGATACTGAAATATACGTAGACTGCGAGGTGCAGCACTTGCCCTCCTAGAATATAATATACCAAGAGAAACATGCTCACCTACACGAGGACGCATATATGAATATTCATGGCAGCATTACCTGTAACATCCCCAAACTATAACAATATGGTAAAGCATATATAAACTGGAACATAGTCATAAAATAGAATACAGATCAACAAACTATGGCCTGTAGGCCAAACATGACCTGTAAGAGCCTAAGAGCTAAGAAATGGTCTTTACAATTTTTAAAAGGTGGTTTAAAAAAAAGTAAAGAATGCAACAAGTAACTATATGTGATCTGCAAGGTGTAAAAATATTTACTATCTGGCCTTTCACAGAAAAAGTTAACCACCCTCTGAAAACAATACTACATAGAAATGAAAATTAATCAACTATGGAAATTCTCAAAAATATGGATGAATTTCACAACATAATATTGAGAAAAAGATGTCAGACATTAAAAAAAAAAATCCCATTACAGGAAGCTTAAAAATAAAAACCGAGACTACGGGAGCTACAAACGCGTACTTATCTGACTAAGCATTCTCGATATGAGTATAAAGAGCTAGGACAGTGGTTATTTCTAGCAGAGAAGAAGGAACTGCAACTGGGAAGAGGTGCACAGAGGCTAGAGGTGTTCCAACATTCTGTCCCCCTGAATAGGGATTATATGTCCCTTTGCTTTTGTAATACAACAAGCTCTGAGTTTATGTTTTATGTATTTTTTCCATGTGCATAATATTTGACAGTGTAGGAATTTGCTAAACCCACCTTTTCATAATCTTCTGCAGTAAAATCTCTGTCTCTCTGAAGTATTTCATGAAGTCTTGCCTTTACACGTTGCTGACAACTGCTCAAAGAATCACTATCACTATCCAAAAGGCCATTCATGTTTGCACTTTTCACCATCTGAACAAGAATGGGTGTAAGTTCTCCTTCTAGAGCTAACAGACCCTAAACACATTAAATAAAAGCCAAGAGATTTAAGAATTAGTATGCAAAATAGAAAGCATCTTAATTATTATTTTGTTACATACAGAATTTCATAGGGTATATGCTTACTGTTATAACAAACTTTACTAATACAAATTGTCATGGTCATTTCAGGGTTTTAGTCTGAAGTCTCGATTTTAGAATATTAAAATATTACCTTAGTAAAAATCTTTTGAAATGCTATATCAGATGAAAATTTTAATAATTCTAAAAACATTTATTTATACCTTTGCAAAAGCAGCTGCAGTCATCTGAACTCGTCCTTCATCAGAGGCGTATATTTTAAGGTCATGTCGGTAGGTACTATGTAATCTAAGTAAACCACAACCAGGAAATCCTGCATAATCTCCTGAAAATAAATCCTCAAATCACTTAAGCTATATTTTTATCTCACTGTATTTCTATACTTAATAACATCTCAAAATGAGGATCTGGAAAGATGATGTATGAATTTAACTGAAGTAAAGAAACACCAAGATTTACCTTGACCTCCAGGATACATACACCTGAAAGCTCTTCCGAGTTCTTCAGCTTGGACCCTGCCTGCAGGGGTTAGTTCTCCTCCCCACTTTAGAACCAGAAGTAAGGACGGCTCTTCTCAGTCGGCTGTCTAAGATACATGTGAATGAATAAAGCAAATGTCAAGTTTTCTTCTTTTAAACAGATATATTTCATGATTACTTTTTCTTTTTGTCTCTTCTGCAGTGGAATGTGGGCCTTATGTAGATTAATTTGTTCCTTAAACATATCTATCCTTTGTAGGCTGTTGCTTCTACTAGGAATATCACTCACTTCACTTATTAAAATCTTACTAAAATTTCAAAATCTCTCCCATACTGTAGAAAGAAGGCTCTTTTTCAGTTTTCTGAAAGGAAACTTCTCCCTTCCCTGCTCTCAAAATGGTACGAGAGCCTATGGCATTTGCGGGATGTGTTTAGCTGTACTAGACATGCTAGGTTAAGAGCTCCCTGATGCCAAGTTCAGAGCTTGTCTTTGCAGTGCTGTTACATGAAAGGTAATTTTATCTGAAGGGAAGACATATACATTTTTACAATTAGTAACCAGTGATTTGTATAACTCTTAAGGAGATATGAGACAACAGAGCTTAATATTTATTATAATTTACATTTAAGAGAGATATACAATAAAATATAGCCAAGAACAGCTTTTTAAATTTGGAGTTGTGGAATCTGTATGTTCAAGAACAAAGTGTGTTTGTGTGTGTTTGTGTTTTTGTGTTTTCAGACACAAAGGATATCTGAGTTTCTATTCTGAATTTTGACCTACTCTTTATTATGTCCTAACATCTGTGTTGGGTTTCAGAAACAAAGGTCATTTTTAAAGTACCACAATAAACACTAAAGAATTTAATAATTCACTAAAAGTGATAGAAAATCATCCTTTACCCTGGGGCTAGTCAGTAATTGTACGTGCTTCACCATGTAAGCCAACATTCACTTATAATAAAGGCAATTAATTGACTTTTTAATTATAGCTACGGAATGCTTTTGATATAAACATCAAAATATAGAAAATTAATCTGCATTGTTACTAATCACGCAGTGTGACAAGAGAGCAATATATGAACTTCCAGAATAAAGATCAACATAGTCAAATTTCTGCTTGCATTTAATCTTCAAGTTTTGCTCCTATAAATGGTGGGCCACTGTGAATATCCCTATAGAAGATCTTTCTCTCAAGATCTGAGCATCCCACTGGGATAGATTCTCTTAAGTATAATTAAGGTCAAAGTATATGAAAAATCTTTGAAGTTTCCCCTACACCCCACCCTCCAGCTGCACCATGCAACGTGCAGGATCTCAGGTCACTGACCAGGGATGGAATCCACGCCACCTACATGGAAGCACGGAGGCTTAACCACTGGACAAGAAGGGAAGTCCCATGAAGTTTTTGGTATGTAGTGTCAAATTACTTTTCAAAGAGTTACTGTCAATTTACAGTCCTACCAGTGGATAAAATTCTGTCACACTGCATTTTCATCAGAATTCCTTATTACCATTTGAAAAAGAATAAAACAAGAAAACACTCTGCCAGTGTGACAGGCAAGACTGATTATTATTGTACTGGGCATTTCTATTTCTCCATAAAATGGCTCCCCAACCCTTGACCATTATTTTTTGAAAAGTAAATAAACTTATGGATTTTGTGCTCACTGCTCTTAGGAGACTCATTTTAAATGCTTATTCTGATTTATTGAGTGGAGAAAAATATCTGCTTTAGAAACATGGTGATGGTGCATTTTTTCAAATATTCTTTTCCTACTTCTTGAGTTTTCTTCTTTTTACCCTGTATGGGTTAGGGACCCATTAAGTAATAATTAGTTATAAAGAAATAAGCTTTCTAAAGAATAAAAGAGCACTCCTAAACAGTTTTTAAAGTAATAAAAGGTATCCTTTACCTAAAGGAGAAAAGGTAAAAGACCTTTTATTTTAAGGATAGAAAACATAGTTACCAAAGCTGTACATTATTTTTCCTCTATTCAGCATGCCAACCCCTTAACTATTTGACAGAAGATTAAAAAGGTAATCAACAATGAGTAGCAAGTTCCTACATATAATTAGAAACTAATAAGCATTAATAGTGACATACCCTCTTCTTCACTAGATGTCTTAGGACAACCATGAGGGAGATAGGTTAACTGGACCTTACGATTTATTCCAGAAAAATGGCCATACCTGAAAAATAAAATGGCAAATACAATAGACAATATTTAATAAGCACGCAATACAACCTCCTAAAGAAAAACTAAAATCTACCTTGTCTTTAAAAATGAAAATAGTGATTTATTTCAAGTGATCAAAGAAATAAATCTTGCAAGAGGAATACTGGTGGCACCAATTTCACCTGATTAAAAACATAATGTGAAGTTATTTTTCATTTAAACAGCACTGAGTCTAAGGTTAACCTAACAATGTGACCTTCACTCTGTGTAGTACTTCACCAACTATCCAAATGTGTTCTCTTTTGATGCTCTCATCAAAATTAATACCATTATAAAATAGAACCTTCAATGTAAAGATCTCTTTTCTCACTGGTAAAAATAAAAACTTACTAGACTTTCACTAATTTCACCTGATTTACAGTGAGAAAAAGCAAAACAGATCAAACTGTGAAGGAAATTAACATGAAAAGTCACACATATTTTAAAAAAAGAACACTATAAGTAGTTATCAAAATTAAGGATTTCAAAAAGATACTTACATCTCTAACACAGTCTTAAGTTGTTCAAGTTTTGATTTGTTTTCTTCAATTTCAGAATCATTATTTTGTCCTAGTTCCATAAGAAGTTGTCGTGCAATATCCAGCACTTCCTGCAAAAGGAATAAAGAACTGAATTTTTATGTAATTTTGCCATTAGTAGTTTAAAACCCAACAAGAAATCAAATGCACTTGCCTGTAATTGTTTCGGTTTTTGAGTTTTAATTTCCCAGATTTATATCCATCACACTTTTCAAAGAGATCAAAGAATCTTATAAAAGAGACAGAATACTGTTAGGCATTTGCAATAATATTATCTCTATAAAACAACCAACTATAATAAATGATAGATAAGGGACTAAGATAATAATTAGTAACAGATAATGAACTTGGGGGTCTATGGACTTCACATATTGTGTGCCCTCTTTCACTCTGCAGTATTATTCTTTTACTTGACTGATAAAACTTCATATTTTCCTAAACCATATTAAGCTAATAATCACTAGATTAGCTGAATAAGTAATAAACTTCCATTCTATTAATTTTCATCTTTACAACACTAAATAAAAGCTAAGTTAGGATGATGACCATTTATGGATATTGCTACAATAATTTTCTGATACTGATACACACAATTTAAGATGGATTTTGTTTTTAGTTTTTCCAGTGGTTTAAATATTACTGGTTAAGAAATAGTGGCAGTCTTTCCTCATGATGTATTAATCAAAATATATAAGCACCCATCAGAAATCTTGAATTATCACATCCTGTGAATTAAATTATTCCCCTTTAAACATACTTTTGATGCCTCACTTCCATTTTCATTTTTTGCTTTGGTGTTCGATCCCCATGACGAATGACGGCTATGACACATCTAAGTTCCATCCTTAAGTTAAAAAAGAAACAACATTCTCAATTTTCTAACAAAGATTTGTGTTATATAACTAAGATTAATACATCTAATTGTTTATTTGGAACTATCTTTTACCACTTCAAGATCGTTCCCATTAAGAAAAGCGCTTGTAACAACTAGCTTTAATTTTATGAAGTCAATCCTAAAAAGAATTTAAGAGGCTGGAGGGGGAGTAATATCAAGCTATAAAATATTTGTTCTTCTCCAGAGATGATTATACTAACTTTGGATACAAGCAAATGGACTATAATTCCCTAACTTCATTAATTACCTGCCCAGTGTGGTAGATCATTATACAGAGAGATTTCACTAAATCAAACAAAATAAAGCTGCTATATTTATTTTGCCCATGTAAGAAGAAAAGTATTTCAAACTTAAATTACTGGAAGATAAAACTCTTAGTAAGAATGAAAGAAAGTGAAGGTGCAAGTCGCTCAGTGGTGTCTGACTTTTTGCGACCCCATGGAATTCTCCATGCCAGAATACTGGAATGGGTATCCTTTCCCTTCTCCAGGGGATCTTCCCAACCCAGGTCTCCCACGTTGCAGGTGGATTCTTTACCAGCTGAGCCACAAGGGAGGGTTTAAGCTACCATTTGTCAAATTATGAGACACAGAACACAACTCTCTAGAGTAAGTTACCCAAAAATATACTTTGTATTAAAGAAGTTTGGAAATACTGGTTGAGAAACAAAATTAAGTATTTTTGTCCTCTCTTCTGCTCTAATCAGGAATCCTCAGAATATTTAAGATGCTAACATAAAGCTCCTAGTTCACATGAATAACAAGTGAATTTCAGGTAGTATATTTCACTAGAAATTTTATAAAACACTTTGGCAATACTGGTCTAATTAATTTACTTCAAGATATAACTATGTATTTTTCCTTTACATGCTAAGAGCACCAAAACTGTAAACCACTGACCGTGAACCTTTAAGTAATATATCTGCTGGCACCTCCTTTATTCTTATGGCTTAATTCAACAGTTCTATAATTATCCAAAATTTTTCGGGATTTTAGCAACAGAAAAGATCTTTAGTCTAAATGCATGTGTGAGTGCTCAGCTGCTCGGCCGTGTGCAATTCCTCGTGACTCTATGGACCGGCGCCTTCTAGGTTCCTCTGTCCATGCGATTCTCCAGGCAAGAATACTAGAGCAGGTTGCCATTTCCTCCTCTAGGGAATCTTCTCGACCAAGGGATCTGACTCAAGGGATCCTACACCTCCTTGCGTTGGCAGGAGGATTCTTTACCACTGAATCACCTGGGAAACTCCTTCATTCTAAATAGCCCATGTAAAAGCTTAAAATCTATTTTTCCATCTGGAAAGTGAATCATATGAAAATATACAAAGTAAAGTATTTAATATTATTCAGATATATAATCTTTATTGTGATAGCACAGGCCAACAGGGAAACACAAGAAATTTCTAAATGAAAATATTCAAACTTACATAGTTCCAGATGTAGTTGGTACAATTGGGATATCTTCAGCTTCTAAGGGTATTGACCAAGGGATATGAAATTGTGGAGCAAGCTCTCGCATTACAATATTCCTTCAAGACAAAAAAGAAAACTTAAACTAGTTCATTTTAACACAAACCTTGGTGCTAATGACAAAAGAAAATCACAAAAATTAAAGTCAAACTATCTAGTAATTATGTGAATACAGTACATAAAAAGTAAACTAAGAAAAAAATCAATCCTGATCAAAAAAAATTAGATTAGCAGTGCTAAACTGGTATGTAGAACATGGTAATGGGATATCATGAATTTGGAATTTACTTATTTACTTTTTAAAAATATAAATCACGTTGGATGCAAGTAAGTTCCCTGGTGGTTCAGATGGTAAACAATTCACTTTCAATGCAGGAGACCTGAGTTTGATCCCTGGGTTGGGAAGACCCCCTGGAGAAGGGAACAGCTACCCACTCCAGTATCCTGGCCTGGAGAATTCCATGGACAGAGGAGCCTGGAAGGCTATCTATGGGGTTGCAACTGAATGACTTTCACTTTCATGTCACTAGAGCTGCCTATTTACTTCCATAGATTCTAAAATCCAAGATTATCTCTGTAGACACTAAGTGTTTCTTACCAGCTTTTATTGATCACCTATAAAGCCATTTTAAATACCATTTTTCAACAGATTTCTATTACAGTTTGTTAAAAAGGTTAACAAAATTTTATGTATTTACAGGATATCTTTTGTTTAAATTTAGCATTTATTCATGTTAAAATGTAACTGAGCCCCCTAAATTTTCCTTTAAGGGTAAGTTCACAAACCTTTGAAATATACTATAATTGCTGACTCCAATGGTTAAGATATATTTTAAAGTGTAAGTTTTTATGACTTTGACATAAAGTATTTTGTCATATATACTTTGAAATGGTTAAAAACAGTCTTTGTCAGGACGTCCCTGATGTGAGATAGATCCCTGGTCTGGTGGACTTCCCTCTCAGCACAGCTAAGCCCGTGTGCCACAACTACTGAGCCTGTATGCCTAGTCTCTGCTCTGCGGCAAGAGAAGCCACCAGTGAGAACCCTGACAGAGCCACAAAGAGGAGCCCCTTCCTCCTTAACTAGAGAAAGCCTGCACATGGCAGTGAAGAGCCAGCATGGCCAAAAATAAAATAAATAAATAATGTTATAAATTGTCTTTCAAGTCTTCTAAATCAAGATGTATGAAAACAAGTCCAAGAATGCAAAAATGGCATTTCTGCACACAATAATTTTTTTAATGTTCACTTGATAATCTCATGAGATTATTTTGAGTAACATATGCTTGTAGAAAGTTGAATCATTCAAGATTTCTAAATTCAAATTTTTCTATTTTATTCTCGTTACTTATTTCATGAACGTTAATTCTGTACCATTAAATACTATAATTACCTAACAAAAACCTGAGAAACAAGGTAATCTAATAAATCAGCCATTTTGATGAATGATCAACCATCACTGTGTAAATCATTGCTATACAGCATTTCTAAATCTATGAGGCTAAATACCTTTAAAAGTTTACACTGTTCATAAATTAATTTGTCTTACATAACCCAAAGTGTAATTCAGGATTTGGGGATGTCATTTTACAAACACTGATTTTTTACTCTAGAGTGCTTATAAAGGCCTGACATTTGATGTTTACAATGATTTGGTTTCTGAATAACGAGTATGCACTAAGTATAACAAAAGTAAAGAGGAAAAAATATAAAGAAAAAAATCTTACCCAAGTATTTTTGCACAATCATCATAATACTTCATGGAATTTTTCACAAAACTGAAGCCATTGACATCACAGACATAGGACTGTCCATTGGCCCGTAGCAAATCAAAGCCACAAACTGTTTGCTATTTAAAATAAATTATACACTTTAAAATTCCATTTAATTAAGACTGAGTTTCCCAGTCTTATTAGAATACAAAATTTATAAGTGCTCTTTACTTCAAAATAAGTAAAAAACAAGGAAGCTACTTACTTGTAATTTGAATAAAACACACAGCACATGCCACATGATTATTTAAATTCTTCTATGAAGTAAATATAGAACAATAATGCTTAAGAGACTAGAGAGGCCAAGAACTCAAGAAGCTTTTCAACTAATGTTTAATTAAAATACAAAAGTAAAAAATTTTTAAAGGCTTTGATAAATTTTATGCTAGCAGAAATTATAACTTTTTTAATTAAAAAAAAAATACCAAAAAAAAAAAAAGAGGAGAAAGCTTTGAAGACACAGCCCAGAAGAAATGTCCAATTATTCTTATGAATCTTCTAAATTCTGACAACTACACACTTGTGAGCCCCTGAAAAAAATTTACTTTATTCGGGAGATAATAGTTAAAAAGGTATAAATGTCCTGCTTAGGCTCTAGGAATTTTCTGATCTTCTAGGTTTTATGTTCAAACCATCATGTATTAGTGTAATATGATTTTTAAGTCGTGGCCTTTGTAATCCTGGCCATTACAAAGTTAAAACAGGTAATATAAAACCCAATTAATATAAAGCCATTAAAACATACTTTAGGTTAAGATTCCTTCCATGAGAGACTTCAAATTATTAAGACACAAAGAATTTATTATTTAAAAACTAGCAATATACACTAGTTTTAAGTTATATATACAAGAGATGGCTTCAACAGGTAAAGTTTATCCTCTATGAGATGCAAGTTGTACTACTTCTGTTTTAATCTTTACTGCACAGTATATCAAACCCTAATAATACAGATTGAGAGATCAAGTCAAATATCTAAGTAAAAAGTTTTTAAGTGTACTAGTAGTTTTCATGAACATATTTTACTATATTTAACAGGCCAAATGATCAACTGTGAAAGGTGGATGACTTCCTTAAAAGAAAAAAAAAATCGTATCAATTCTATGAGTAAATACTTACAACCAGTTTTGTTATAGGAGTATATTGAAAAAATACTCCTATAACTCTACCATTTCAGTTGTTTTCTTCTCTAACTGTAGTTTCTAAATAAACTGTCAGTTTCCTTCTATATAATGAAGGAAGAATAAGAAGGACAGGCCCTCATTTATCATATATTCTTATTAATGGCACTGCAAGAATCCTTTGTAAAGTTCAAAAAAACTATTCAGATATACCACTTCATTTTCTCTACTTTTCTTTCCTATTATAAGCCCAAACATCTCTTTCACTCAAAAAAGAAAATTCAAATTTTTACAAGAGTCTACATGGCCTGCATAACATCTTACCTTAAAAGCAAGGCAGACTTTCCAAGCAATTAATTTCTCTCGTGCATTGAGAATAACAGGGTATCTTACTTCTTTTCCTTCACTATCTCGTTCCACCTTGCCATCAAGTGCAGGAGATTTTCGAGCTTCAGCATGGGCATAATCTGGACCCACTGTATAAACCTTTCAGAAATGTTAAAATATATACATTACTTTAAAAAGATATATATGTAAATATATAACGGCAGGCAACAAATTAAAAATACCTCTGTTTCCAGGCGGTATTTTTTGACACATCGTTCTATTTTACATGTGAAAATTCTCAACATTGGAAGAGGTTATAAGTAATTATACAGCAAAACTGGTAAAATGAGGTTCTGTTCTCTCTAAAAACTAATTATACTGAACATTATAAGGGAATACTGGAATGCGTAATGCTGTGATCCTTCTCAAACTGGTTTAGTTTAACAAAAGGTATAAATGACTAAAGAATTATAGAAGAAAGTAACCGCCAAAATAAAGATCTAAGCGTGGAAGGAATATTTATAAGGGCAGTGAGAATTCAAAAGCAGACAAGAGGGGGAAAGGCACTCTAAGCAAAGTAATAAACGCAAAGGGCAGATGAATGAAACAGCATGACATATTTAGGTGAGAGTACATTATTTGCTGTGGTTTCTACTGTAAGAAATAAGGTTTGTAGCACAGAAGGGCAGGCCATGAAGTACCTTGTATGCCAGCCTTAAAAGTCTGATTATTACCTTGTGGTCAATGAGGATCCACAAGAGAATTTTTAAGAGGAGGCTCATGATTCAGTTTACACCTAACAAAGAACTCTCTATTAGACTCAGAGAAGCAAAAGGCAAGGGAAAAAGGGAAAGATACACTCAACTAAATGCAGAGTCCCACAGAATACCAAGGAAAGATAAGACGGTCTTCTTAAATGAACAATGCAAAGAAACAGAGGGAAACAACAGAATGGGAAAGACTGGAGAGGTCTCAAATAAAATAGAGATTTTAAGGGAATATTTCATGTAAGGATGAAAACATGAGAGGACAAAAAGCCTAAGAACCTAACAGAAGAAGAGATTAAGAAGAGGCAAGAATACACAGAACAACAATACAAAAAAGGTCTTAATGACCAGGATAACCATGATGGTGTGGTCACTCACCTAGAGCCTGACATCCTGTAGTGTGAAGTCAAGTGGGCCTTTGGAAACATTATTACAAATAAAGCTAGTGGAGGTGATGGAATTCCAGCAGAGCTATTTAAAATCCTAAAAGATGATGCTGTTAAAGCACTACACTCAGTATGTCAGCAAATTTGGAACACTCAGCAGTGGCCACAGGACTGAAAAAGGTCAGTTTTCATTCCAATCCCAAAGAAAGGCAATGCCAAAGAATGTCCAAACTATCATACAACTGCACTCATTTCACATGCGAGCAAAGTGAAAGTGAAAATTGCTGAGTCGTGTCTGACTCTGAGACCCCAGGGACTATTCAGCCCATGGAATTCTCCAGGCCAGAATACTGCAGTGGGTAGCCTTTCCCTTCTCCAGGGGACCTTCCCAACCCAGGGAACGAACCCAGGTTACCTCCCACTTTATAGGTGGATTCTTTACCAGCTGAGCCACAAGGGAAGCCAAAGAAAACTGGAATGGGTAGCCTATCCCTTCTCCAGTGGATCTTCCTGACTCAGGAATTGAATTTGCTCTCCTTCATTGCAGGCGTATTCTTTACCAACTGAGCGATCAGGGAAGTCCACATGCTAGCAAGGTAACACTCAAAAAGTATTGTCACCCTGCTTATTTAACTTATATGCAGAGTACATCATTCAGAATGCTGGGCTGGATGAATCACAAGCTGGAATCAAGATTGCTGAGAAAAATTTCAACAACCTCAGATAAGCAGATAATACCACTCTAATAGCAGAAAGTGAAGAACTAAAGAGCCTCTTGATGAAAGTGAAAGTGGAGGAGTGAAACAGCTGGCTGAAAACTCAACATTCAAAAACTAAAATCATGGCATCCAATCCCATCACTTGTGGCAAACAGAAGGGGAAAAACATGGAAACAGAGACAGACTTTATTTTCTTGGGCTCCAAAATCACTGTAGACAGTGACTGCAGCCATGAAATTAAAGATGCTTGCTCCTTGCAAAGAAAGCTATGACAAACCTAGACAGTGTAACAAGAGCAAAGACATCACTTTGCCAACAAGGGTCCATGTAGCCAAAGCTATGGTTTTTCCAAGGGCCATGTATGGATCATAAAGGAGGCTGCACGCTGCACGCTGAAGAACTGAGAGTCCCTGGACAGCAAGGAGATCAAACCAGTCCATCCTAAATGAAATCAGTCCTGCATATTCGTTTGAGGACTGATGCTGAAGCTGAAACGCCAATACTTTGGCCACCTGCTGCAAAGAACTGACTCATTAGAAAACACCCTGATGCTAGGAAAGACTGAGGTTAATGTAGAAGGGGGCAGCAGAATATGAAATGGTTATATAGTATCACCAACTCAACAGATATGAATTTGAGCAAATTCCAGGAAATAGTAAAGGACAGAGGAGCCTGGTGTGCTGCAGTCCATAGTGTCAATAAGAGTTGGACACAACTTAGCGACTGAATGACAAGTTACACACAGAGTGGCTAAAGGTAAAGCAATTAAGACCTTATTTGTCACCAACAGAAATCACACCTATTTTTTTGTAATCACATTACAGTTGTCAAAGCTATCTAAATTTTTTTACACTGATTGATGTTTAGAAACTGTGGTGGTTATTAGACTCCTAACCCACTATATTTTGGATTGATTTTTAAATATTTTCATTAACTTTATTTCAATAAAATTTGTTTCCACTGTAATCCTATGTGGTTTATTTTAACCACTGAGGAATATTATTCCATAAAAAGGATCCATATGCTTAGATTGCCAAAGACATTCATAATGTAAATAGATTAAGAATCTCTAGTTATAAAGAAAGAGAAACAAAATAGAGCTCAGAGATGGCTAACTAAATGGACTTCCCATATGGCTCAGCGGTAAAGTATCTGCCTGCCATGCAGGAGACTTGTGTTCAATTCCAGGGTCAGCAATATCTCCCGGAGAAGAAAATGGCAACCCACTCCAGTGTTCTTCCCTGGAAAATCCCACTGACAGAAATGCCTGGCAGGCAATAGACCATGGAGTTGCAAAGAGCCGGACATGACTTAGCAACTATACAACAACAATAGCTACTGCAAACTCTTTTTCTGATATCACTGGTAAACTCAAAATACAAACTTAAAATATACTTTAATCAACCCTACCTTAACATCAGTACCATCTGTAGGCATAAACTCTTCATATATATATGAGCCTGTTTTTCGTACATTGCTTTCTGGGGAGTAAACACTACTTCTGCTGCCAATCTGAAAATAAAAGAAGTCTATCAATGTAAAAACAAATTATTCTCTTTATAAAATATTCTCTTTTACCATTTATTTCTATCACTGATATTCCAAAATTTTTTTAGTTTACAAACATTTAACAACACATTATGTAGTTGACACTACATTATTTCCTGCTATAACTTAAACAGCATAAAAATAGAATGAACACTTAGAACAGTGTTTCTAAGATTCAACCATATTGCTGAAAGTGAACTCTGCTTTGTCATTACTATAGAATTTTCCTCTGTATAAATATTCAGTAATTCATTCATTTGCCTATAATATATATCTAGGCTGTTTTCTAAGATTTAGCTAGTAAAGCAACGTTGCTTCAAATGTTCTTTTAAATATTCCTGTGACAAGTATGTGCAGGAATGTTCTATGGCATACATTCAAAGTGAAACCGCTAGTGAGAGAATATGCTCACATTCAACTTACAAAATAATGCCAAAACCTTTTAAAAACCATTTTTAATTAATTAGTCTCTCCAGCAAAGTGTTGGTGTTCCCACTTGTCTATAATTATCTACAACTCAGTATTGTCAGACTTAATATTTGCCATCCTAATGGACAGAAAACACGTACCTTGGTGTGTTCCTGCTTTGCATTTCCATGACTGCTTATGAGTACACGTGCACTTTTAATAGTGACATACTGCTAAGTTTTATTTTAGAAGAAATACTGCGATTTAACAACATCTGGGCTTATGCTCATTTCCCAAATACCTCTATCTTTTTTATCTTGCTGATTCAAAAAGTAATATCATTATCTTTTAGACTTGATTTACTTTTTTAATTATGGGTGCCTTTGAGCATACTTTCATATATTTACAAGACCACTGTTATTATTTTTTCTGGGAACTATTCATTTGTAGGCCATTTTTCTAAAAAAATCCTGATCTTACCTGAAATTCTCATATGATAGATTCATAAATAGAAGGTAGAAAGAAGATCTAGTAATTTTCTTGGTATTTTGTATGTAAATTTAATAACTAGTATGATGCCTTGTTTCTCTAACAAATAATGACATCAAGTTGATTAATTTATCTCTCAATGATACATTCTTAAACATAGCTTTACCAAATACTTCATTGCTTTTAGTAAAATTTATGCAACCATGTATAAAGAACAGTAGTCACTAGGCTAACAAAGGTTACCTTTCGAAAAAGCCTTTGACTTCCACCACCAGCAGAGGTTGGATAATAAATGTAAACATTGTGATCTTCTGCACTGACTGGCTTTTCTACAAATGGCTTTTGGAAAACTTCCCCATTTACTTCTACATGATCTTCCCCTTCAATCAGATTGCATTCTATAAATCAAACATAATAGCAAGAAAAAGGTTACATACTGCTCAGTACCTAGATAAAATATAACCACAATATTATTATTGAGGACTTGTTCACTAGAACAGAGGTTACAGAGAAACCCTAACTGTGGATGACGCACTGATGTGTGTGTGGGTGTGTGGCTGTGCTGGGTCCTCAGTGCCGCACGTGGGCCTCCTCTCTTAGCTGGCTTCTGCTGTGGTGGGGCGCGGCTCGGGTGTGCAGGCTCCAGCAGCTGCAGTGTCTGGGCTCAGGAGTTGCGGCACACAGGCTTAGTCGCTCTGTGGCACGTGGAACCTTCCCCTGCCAGGAATCAAGCCCTTGTCTCCTGCGTTGGCAGGGGATTATTTAACAATGGACTACCAGGGAAGTCCTTGATTTTATTTTAATTAAAAATATTTATGCAAACGTATACCAGCATTTATTATCTATGATGCCATAAGGAACTATATTCTTCAAAAATCTAATGGACCTGCTATAATGTTGGTACCTGGGTTTTAATCAAAGTTGCTCTAATGTACAATATGGTCACTAAAATTCCCCAAAACACTGTTATCAGAACATTCAATATTAAAACAAATAAGCATTTATCTTGCCCTTTTACACTGTAACTTACATGCTATGCTGTAAATAAGCAGGAAAATGAAGCAAAAGGTGCTTTAAAATATTAATATTTCAAAATTCTTACTCATCAGAAGTTCAGTTGTGGCATACTAGCATGAAGTTTCTAACACTTAATTCAACTGTTATAGACTCACTTACCCCATCAATAAAAATTTATTATGTAAAAATTCCTTATGATTCTCAGATATATCAAATATGGATCCAATAAATATATAATATATACCTCCTAGTTACAGTTAGCCTTCTAGCTCATAATGTCCCATTTTAATTGAAATTTAATTGCCTATTTGGATCATTTTAAAAAATTGAATAGAAGGCATAAGTTGTGTAAATTCTATTTAATTATAGATGAGACTGGCTTAGAAGTCTTTGTTAAGAGAGTTTTAAGAGAGCTTTTGAAATCTCTTACCTTTGGGATTATTTGGGTCACGGTTCAAAATTGCATAACGAGGAAGCAAAATACCTTCAGCTTGAAGAATACTATACACTTCTCTCCTGAAGAAAAAAGAGAATACTCTTATTGTTTTGCTCATGTTTCATGATAAGTATATTACTGTACTATTCATTAAGTATATTACTACTTTTCGATCACTAAAAGTCATGTAAAATAGTCTTTCTTTATAAGTAAACAAATGTCATTTAAAATACTGAAGAAATGTATTCTAAGGAAATATTCAGTAATATCAGAATAAAAGTGTATGCATAAAACTTTCTGTGGCATATTAAAATACTAGTTTTTAAAAGTGGGAATGTAAATGTATAAAAGAGAAACGGCTAATTAAAGTTGCTGTATCACAGACAAAATATCACCTAAAGTATTAAAAATCTTATATTAAAAGACTATTTAATGACACGGAAAAATTTTTATGGTCTTTATAGAGAATACTGATCCTAATTCTGTAAAATGTGAGTGCATATATCTATTGCTTTCTATATGAAAAAATATGGTAGATGCAGTGGCAGGGTTAAATTAAATGCCTTTCTTCATTTTATTTTCTAAATTTCTCAAAATGAATGCCGACACAGACACACACACACATATATGCACTCCCACATATATTTACATTTGTAATATACAGACATCTATTAACATGAAAACCTCAGAAAAACGTTATAAAATTTCAGGTGTTAATAACATTACTAAGAAAGGAAAAAAACAAATAGAAAAATAAAAAACTGTAAGACCTTATACTTTATGTAACATTTTCTTATATATAACCTCTTACTGTAATGTTAACACAGAATAAAATAGAACGCTAATGAAATTAGAGTAGCCATTAATAGCATCAATTAAATGCAATATATGCATTTGTACTTTACAATTTCTCTTAGATATCTATGCTTTTGATCTGTTAAATGAACTGCTAAGATATATAGTAACATATTTCTCAAAATGGTTCCACTTTACCATAGTTTCTTCATCTATAAAACTGGATACAAATATTTATTACTAAGTATTATTTCAAGGATACCACAAATTTATATATATATATATATATATATATATATATATATATATATATATAAAAGCAGTGGTACCATGCCAGCTTAGGTAGATACTAAATAAATATTGATTTTCCTCCCTTACTTCAGCCAACTTAACCACTCACCTATCTTGTATGAGATACTGCATATTCAAGTCATTGATTACAAATGGATTCCTGAGTTTGGCATAGGCAACTGCTTTGTCCAGTGGAAATCCTAAGAATACATATTATTAACATACTCTGTACAATCTCAAGATAAGTTGACATCTCTAACTTAATCAATTTTATGTCACATCCCATAAAAGACTAATTTCATTATGCATACAGCTTTTTTAAGACTTAGAATAATAAATACATAAAACTTGATTTCTCTAATCTTTTTTTTCTTAATTTGATTGGTAAGGCACAGCAAGCCAGTGGTTATATTACTCCATTTAGAGTACTGATATGTTTAGTTGATGCTTCAAAGCCAGCCGATAGAAGGTAAGACTACCTCACACATAAGCAGAAATCTATACATAAATAACACAATTGTATTACAATCATCTGGTGGTCTTTTAAAAAAAGTTTATGTGACTCCTCACTAAAGATATTTTGATGCTATACACACAAATTAGCTGATAATTCAAAGAACTGAGGCATCTTTAAAAACAGCAAAATAAAAAAATTTAATTTATATTAAAATTAAAATTTAAATTAAAAAATTAGTATAAAAATTAATTTATATTCAACAGACATGCTCTAAATATAAAATATATGAGCAGTATATGCTTGCTGTTATTGATACTAGGTCAATGTTCACACACCAGAAATTAAGTTCTTAAAATTTCTAGACTTTGGTAAAATTACTAATTACAATGAAAAACAAATCAAAAAACAGATTTATAATAAGAAATTTTTTAAAAAATCTAAATTATTTTAATGGTTATACTTCACTTTCTGTACTGACACTAAAGACTCCAATTTTATTCATCAACATGTATGATTAAGAATGGCAGGATGCAAGAGAAGTTAAAAGCATAAACTAGGTCCTAACTCTATCTTTCATTAGCTGTGTGACCTTGGGCAAGTTTATTTCACATCTCTAAGTCTCCAATTCCCAGCTGTAAAGGAATATTTTAACAGTCTTACCTAGAAAGGTTTTTGGAAATCAAATAGAATAGTCCATATGAAACATTTATTACAGTATCTGGCATAATAACTATTCATTAAAGGTTAACTTATTATTCCCTAAATAACAATATTTTAATACATATCTTTTCTAAGGAAAAGGGTAACAGCAGGCACACATAATATTTAACTATAGTATGCTACAGTGTATCTATGAAGATACTATTTTGTAGCATTATCAGAATAGTTAAGAGAGAAAGTGATAAACCTGAAGTTAAAAAAAAAACAACTATGGTTAGTAAATAAAAAGTTATTTCTAAATTAACATTTAAATACTCTATACCAAGAATCACTTGGCAACAAATCACAGACCCTTCCAGTTTTATGACTAAGAATTCATCACTTACTGTAAAGATATCACAATGTCTATGGTTTGAAGCCTCCTAACAGAATTCAGGAAATCAGAAAACCTTATATAGTCATTACCCTGCTTTTGCTGCTGTTAAAGAGACAGCATACAGTATACGACCTTAGGTAGTAGCTAGCTTTTATAAGCAAATAACTAACTTTCACTTAATAAATATGAAGAACCATGTGATAGTAATGGAAGAACACCTTACCCTCCAGGTTAAGCAAACTTTTAAGATTCTCTGAAATGAGTATCTTCAGTCTGTAAAGAAGACCAGGGCTTTGGCTTCTACATGAAATAATGAAAATCGATATATATCTCCTCTACGGGAATACAGTTTTAACCTGCTGCATCCCCTTATTGCTAAAGGCAATGCTTTTTAAACACCTAACTACAGTGAAAGTTTAACACAACTGGAGGTCACATAGTTTGGTAACAGAAATGATTTAATGTGAATACATTTATTATATGAGTGCATATATTTTAGAGTTCTAAGTGAAAACTCAGATTCTTTGGTTATAAATGTTCAGATATACACTTAATAACTTGATTAGTGCACTTTGTCTGACTCTGCGACATCATGCACTGTAGCCCACCAGGCTTCTCTGTCCATGGGATTCTCCAGGCCAGAGTACTAGAGTGGGTCACCATTCCCTTCTCCAGGGGATCTTCCCAACCCAGGGATCGAACCCGGGTCTCTGGCATTGCAGGCAGATCATTTACCATCAGAGCCACCAGGGAAGCCCAAACTATGAAGTAATACTTAAGCTTAATTGATATTTCAGTGTGATTTATAAAAAACAACAAACAAAAATTCAAATATTATGTTCTTAAAAAATCAAAGTATGAATAAGTATAGGAGGAATGATAGACCATTTTCTGTATGGTAAAACATATTCATTTATAATACTCAAAAATCAGTAATTTATTCCAAGAAACTTAAGAGTTGCAAACAAGGATATACATTCAAAAGTTCATCACAACCCTATTTTTAATAGTAAAATCTGGAAACCGTCTTACTTTTAGAATATTGGTTAAGCATAATATATTACATCCACAGGATGATACATGATCATACCATTAAAAACTAGCTTTTTTGATGAATGAGATAAAAGGAGAAAAGTGCTTGATGTAATTAGATTAAAAATTAAATTACAAATACATTATAACATTAAATGTGTTTTTAAAAAATATAGAAAAAGACTGGAAATATATCAAAATGTTAATATTACTTATCTGTGAGATTAGGTGAGTTTTATTTTTCTATTTTATCTATTAGTTTTATAGTCAGAGAGGTTTCCCTCCCCGTTTTTTTTAATACCTTTAGAATGAAAAGAAATAAGACAATCACACAAAGGCCAGTTTTCCACTGGTTCATTCAAAATAACATCTTCTTCAAATACTACTACTGTGATATATTTAAATAAGGAGATCCGTTCAAGAATTTCCTTCATTGGTTTGGATTTGGATTTCTTTGCCATGGAACATATTCCAACCACAATCTGCCTTTCTGGAGGCTAAAACAAAAAGAAAACAAAAATAAGGTTGACTTGATAACATCTCCAAAGTACAGCTATCTTAAATCTCTCTCAGCAGTAGATAAAGCATGCAATGAATCAACAAAAGTGACAAATTAACCAAACGGACATTTTTCAAGATTATATTGTTGTTACAAAAAAAATAGGTTTATACAAAAGTCTGGAAACAATTTTTTTGAATTCTAGAACAGCACTACAATTTTCATTTAGTATTCAAACTTAAATACTTCTTTAAGTGGCTCAGGCATTTATTTGCTTTCTTCACACCAAAACAGAGCAAGTAAGGCCTAAAATAAAAAGGACAATGGGAGAGAGATAAAGAACTCTCTTCCCTAAAATAAGACGTTCTCATTACAAAGCTATGCAGTGTTAAACTACTTTTGTAGATTGAGTGAATGTATGTTGATCACCAATGAAAACTTAAAAGGAAATTTTAGAGAAAGCCACACTGCTAAACAGAGGTGTCTATGCTCTTGACACCTCAATCTTCATACTCAACATAACTAGTTTCCAGTGTTGCTCATCTCTGGCACCCTTGCGACAGCTCAAATGCCATGATTCAGCCTGAAATTTAAAATACAGAATGCAGAAACAACTTACGAGGTTCTATAATTATTCAAGATTCATCCTAAGGTCTTTGCATTCAGATACTTTGGGCTTATCAATATAAAGCAGTGTCAAGTTTTCTGTTTCAGGTCTTCTCTCTTCTGTATTTCATATGACATTATAATCTGGGCTCACAAGTGTTTCACTAGACTCTCCTATTATAAATCTAAAAGTAACACTGGATAACACCTGAAGTGTTCTTCTTCATGCTTAGCATTGTTTATTGCCTCCTTTCACTCATGAAATTTAAAGTTCAAAATTGGTACTGTATTTGATGTTACCATAGACTGTAGATCCTAACCTCCCTAGGATCTGCTTTCACTCTCTGATCATTCACTTTTATGTTCTTCTTCAATTTTTTGCTGATCAAAAGCCTTGACACAACTCATTATGATGTTCCTAATGTAGACTTCCCAGACAATAGGAGTACTCAACCTAACATCTTTGATATCTTAAAAACAGAACAATCTAGAACATATCATTTCCTCAACCTATTGGTCCAATGAACCAAATCAAGCTCCTCAGAAGTAACAACTATGCACCACCAATGTGAACTCAATTTAATTAATACCAGTCTTCCAAGAACTATGCGAACACTGAAGAGTTTCATATACAGGAACTCCCTGTCCTCAAGCGCTTTGAATCTAACAGGGAGCACAGTGATACAGTTCATAATGATAACGGAAGTACAGATGTCAAAGCACAGAAGTAGCTCTGATGAAAAAACATTCAAGTTCCTCATGGGAAAAAGAGCCAAGGAGAGGGGAAAGAATGAACAACACGAAATCTGAGGTTATGAAGAATAAAAATCATTCACAAGGTATCCAAAAGGAGAGACATTTCACAGAAGTCAAGGAGTACTTAAAATAGTAAAGAGGCACAGGACAAGATGGAGTACGTGGGAAATAATCTGATATTGCTGAAACATAAAAGACAGAAGACAAGACAGCTGCAGTTCTAGACACAGGACAAATAAAAGTCTTTATATGGAAGAAGACGCGACATGGTTTATCAGTGCTATTCTCAATGCGCTCAGAAGAACTCTAACAAAGAGGTACGAGCAGCAGAGGCAGAATCAATAGTACTTTTCAGTCTCAGTCAGTCAGGGAAGCTCTGCTTTTATGTTACTGGACTTCTACATGAGACTTTAGATGAAGAAGTTTTAGCTGATATGAAGTTTGAAAATCATCGCTTTTTTCCTAGGGGTGAGATGTGGGGTGGGATAGATTTTAAATGGGTGACAGGCTGATTTTGCATTTCAAATATAAATAACTGCACTGTGAAAGCTGTTATTAAATAACTATAATATTTGAAGTCATCTAATAACTATTTTTAGTACATTTTTACTATTTAAATCAAGTATAACACATTTTTATTTTAAAACGAAATTCTCTTTTCAATTGGGAATATAAGAAAAACATATTTTATGTAAGTTTGTATTTTAAGTCAGTTCTGTACATGTAAAGGGACAAAAATGATGAGCAATAAAAATGAGCTAACCTTAGCAAAATAAACATAATATTTATTAAAGATTTGGTATGGTTTACACACATACACATACAAACTCCCATAGATACTTGAGGCAGTTTCTCCTAGCTACACAGTCTAGCCTTCTGAATAGTTAATAAATAGGGGTGTCTTCAGGTTAATAAGCACCACTCGTGTGGCTGCTGCTGCTGCTGCTGCTAAGTTGCGTCAGTCGTGTTCGACTCTGTGCGACCCCATAGACGGCAGCTCAAAAGGCTCTCCCCGTCCCTGGGATTCTCCAGGCAAGAACACTGGAGTGGGTTGCCATTTCCTTCTCCAATTCATGAAAGTGAAAAGTGAAAGTGAAGTCGCTCAGTCGTGTCCGACTCTTAGTGACCCCATGGATTGCAGCCCACCAGGCTCCTCCATGCATGGGAGTTTCCAGGCAAGAGTACTGGAGTGGGGTGCCATTGCCTTCTCTGGAACTCTTTTCATTTATGGCCCTGATTACTCTTTGTCCTTGCCACTTTTTCTCCCCTGCCCTGGGTTATACTAGGCATATCACTGAAAGATACTAAAATAGTCATTATGAAACAACTTAGAAATGTGACCTCTAATTGTCTTCCTGAAGCACTATAGTCAATAGTGTTACTAATGAAACACAGTCTGTTTTTTCAGTTTAAAAATTTCCAACAAAATTCAATGTGGGGAGAGTCTTCCCTGTTTAAGACAATGTATCAGTTCCCCTTCACAATGATCAGTAAAAAGCTTATTGGTCTTCAAGCAAACACTTACAGACTCATCTTCCTCCTCCTCATCTTCATCTGCATGGTGGAAGAAGTGTCGATAATTTCCAGCGTTTATTTCTGTATCTTCAGGTCCAACAAAGAATCTGGGGGCTTCACTCATTTTTATTTCATTTGACATAAATATAATTTAAATGTGCTATGCTAAAACTGTTTCTAAATAAACAGTACCTGAAAAAGCATTCTCTCTATACTAACTGACACATGGGTCTGTTGCAGCTTGTTTCTGCTTATACAATCACTTGAACGTGTGATGACAGTTGGCAAGTGTTCATTTGTTCTCAGATATCATTACTTTTGATGCAGTTTAAAAGACAAAGATAGTGAGGCTACTTCTTCAGTGAGTTGATACGGCAATCCTTTTACCTAAAAAAGCAATGAAAAAAATTAATTTTGGAGACTGTACTTCAAAAATACTCAAGTAGAAATAACTTTGACATTTGTAAAATTATTACCAATAACTTGATTTACAAATGAAAAGACACTTCTCTCATAAATTTGAGAAATTTATACTCTCATCTTCAATATACATATTGAATATTTGACAAAGATGATACAAGATAGCAAGATTAAAAAAAAAGACTACATTAAATTCCTCAAGTCTAAAAATGTCTAGTGAATTAACAGAAAATTACTCAAATTATAACAAAATCATAAAAAGACAAATCCCTCTGGACACAGTTTAGTGATATCTGAGAGCATGGAAAATAGATGAAATATAATGCAAGCTTAAAAATGACTGACAACTATACAACAATCTAAAATTACATTAAATCAATTTCTAAAGGCTTCAATTTGTAAAAGTTCAATCTGCAAACAGGTTTTTTGGGGACCACAAGCATTTTGCATTTTGGTCTCATATATAAATCAACAAAACAATATTAGAATGAAAACAAGATTTCATTATAACAGCAGCTCTTAAACTTTTAGAGTCAAAAACTCTTTTGCAATACTGTATAATAACTATAAAGGAAGTATAACCTTTAAAAATTGTGAATCACTGTACTGTATACTTGAGAGGACTCTGGGAGCTGATGATAGACAGGGAGGCCTGGCGTGCTGCAGTTCATGGGGTCACAAAGAGTCGGACAGGACTGAGCAACTGAACTGAACTGAACTTAGATAATTGTTGGTTAATCACTAAGTCATGTCCAACTCTTCTGTGATCCCACTGACTGCAATCCACCATATTCCTCTGTCCATGGGATTTCCCAGGGAAGGATACTGGAGTGGGTTGTCATTTCCTTCTACACAGAATCTTCCCACACAGGGATCAAACCTCAATCTCCTACACTGCATTCTTTACCACTGAATCACAGGGGAAGACCTAACTTACATGTTATGTCAACTATACCTCAATTTATAAAAATTTAAAGTAAAAAATATAGCCTAAAAAAAAACCTCTTTGGCAAATCTACTAAAATCTATGAATCTTCTCAGAAAAAAATGCACATGTACACTAAATTCTGCAAGCAACTGTATGTGATTGACAGAGCATCCAGACTTTTCCACAAAAACTGATTCCCATGAACATCTGGAGAAGGCAATGGCACCCCCACTCCAGTACTCTTGCCTGGAAAATCCCGTGGATGGAGGAGCCTGGTAAGCTGCAGTCCATGGGGTCGTTAAGAGTCGGACACGACTGAGCGACTTCACTTTGACTTTTCACTTTCATGCATTGGAGAAGGAAATGGCAACCCACGCCAGTATTCTTGCCTAGAGAATCCCAGGGATGGGGGAGCCTGGTGGGCTGTCTTCTATGGGGTCACACAGAGTCGGACATGACTGAAGCAACTTAGTAGCAGCAGCAGCATGAACATCAGTTAAGAACTATCATAACAGTGATATAACCACAAAATATTCCTTAGCAAAGCTGTCTACATGTACTCGGTTCCTTGGTTATGTTAAAACTAAAAACTACCAAGATGAAACTACTGGATTAAACATTCTTAAGAGTTGAATGATAAGCTAGCTAGAACTGCAAAGCATAATGCCAAAAGTCCTATTCCTAAAGGTCTAATTCCAGTTTAATTGGTGATTTCCTATGAAACATTAAAACTAGTTTACCTGGCCAGGTTTGCCTTTATCCACCTTTAAAACTGCAATTACACTGTTATGAAATTTTAAAGTTTGTGATTAAAGAATAAAAGCTAAAATAATTCACTTTATATATCAGTGCTTTTTATTCCTATTTCCCTTGTACTGTTTCCTGTATAAAAGACGTGTGCTGCAAAAGAACAAAAGAAAGTTTCCAATTGTAAAACTTGGAGGTAAGTTGATCTAGGTTTTCTTTTGTATCATAAGGCAAACATCTTTGGTTTCTTTTTACTCTTTTACTCCTCCTATCCATCTAAAACTAGTCTAATATTTACTAACAGAAAGTGCATGTGTTTTAGAGTCAGGATATATCTATTTAAATCTTTCATTAAATGACAAACAGATTACGCTAGTTTCTCTAAGTCAGTTTCTTCATCTATAAAAAAAGGGAGTATCATAAAACCCTGTACCTTTGTGAAGAGTAAGTAAATGTTTGGTATAGACTAAGCACTCAAGCTTTCGCTTCCACAGGGACTCTACAAACTACACTCCCTACTAACGTAACATGAAAACCTAACAGAATGAATTCTGCTCGTTATTTACGGATGTAAATCTATCCAACAAATAACTTTTAACCTATTATAGAGAAGGTGCAGTATTAGATGTGGCAATAAAAAGTAAACATGAATTTTTTTCTTAAGGAGCTTAAGGTCTAGAAGGAAGACAGCCAAGTAACTTAACATGTTCTGTTTTAGTGTGGCAAGTGCACCAACAAAGCTGGACAACAGAAATATGCAATAAGGTCTCTATTCATCTAAGGAGGCAACAAAGAGAGCTTTTTATCAGTATATATAAAAGCATGTTCACTTACATATACATATATGTATACAAGTATGTATATATGTACACACTTTATGGCATTACTTTAAAATTGTACTTTCTCCCTAATTTAGCTACTCTAATGAAAGCAATAAAAATTCTGTTCTACAGGCAGAGTTGAAAATTGATTTTCAAAATTAGCTAGTGTCCATCATGAAAAGTCTAGAGTGCATAAAAATGAAATTTTAGAGATCAATAATACCATGACCCAGTGGCAGAACTACTGAATGTAGTTCCTAGTTATGGAATTACGGGGCTGTATTTACTACTAGTCCCTTTACAATGTATTTTCCCAAATGTTTGAGCTACTTTATACATGTATTATGTGTGAGTAGAAATATGCTTTTGGAGAAAAATGTGTATCCTGTACATTTCTTCCAAGAGTATTAATGAATGATTTATCTGTCCCCTTCTCTTCACTTGAATTCTGTTTTTAGTCTTCAGCACTGCTTCAAGTATATAAACGTATGTCCCCCATCTGATTATGACTTTAGGTCTGAATGTCTCATTCACTCATTTGGAGAGAGACAACATACAAATAAACAAATAAATGTATATTAGGAAGACCTCAATAATATAGTGATATTTGAATAGAAATCTGAATTAAATGAGGAAACCAGTCATGGAGTTATATGATAAGAGCAGTCCAGATAAGAAACAAACTATAAAGGTCCTAAAACACATAAATACTTGGCATATTTCCCATGACAAAGGAAAAGTAAGGAGACCACTGCAGCTGGAGCAGAGCAAGAAAATAAAGAAAAATGGCAGGAAATAAAGTTGGAAAAGTAACTAGGCTGCATACAGAGGACTGAGAATCCACAGTAAGAGTTTTCAATTTTATTAAATGTGACTGGATTTAAGAGAACGGGAGTAGAGGCAAGATATACTGACAAATCTTTACAAGGGCTTTGCTATAAAGGTAGGCAAAATCCTTCTTTTTTGATATATGAATGATACTTACAAACACCAGAAATGGACTGAACAGGCTAGTGGTCAGAAGTGTGGATTCTGGAGCCCAAAGACTTGATGGTGAATCTTAATTCCAGTAGCTGTGTGACCTTGAGCAAGTTAATTAACCTCTCAGAGCCTCAGTAAATTGTACCTACCTTTCAAGTCCTTTGACAGATTAAGTTATATTTTAAAAGGTCTTATATCCCACTGGAGAAGGAAATGGCAACCCACTCCAGTGTTCTTGCCTGGAGAATCCCAGGGACGGGGGAGCCTGGTGGGCTGCCGCCTATGGGTTGCACAGAGTCGGACACGACTGAAGAGATCTAGCAGTAGTAGTAGCAGCAGCAGTATATCCCACTGCTCAGGCAGCATTCCATACCAATTTCATCAAAACATTTGGGAGGAGAAGGGCCCAGGTACTTTTATGGCTCCTCGGATTCTAATGTGCAGCCGACTTTGAGAACCAGTGTACAACTCAAAAACAGAAGAGGGAGTGTAGAACAATGGAAGCACATAGTAAGCAAAACATGTGTTTGCTCCTTCTGAGAGCATGCTATTATTATAGGAAATCTGATGATCTGATAAAAACAGAAGTGATGAAGCAGAGTCTTGTCTTCTCAATGGCTGGCACATCAAACATCAAGTATCTAACAAATATTCCTCTACAAACTTTTTCTTAACAATTTCCAAGATTTTTTCTCTGACTCATTCCCTTTGACCTTTGGTCACCTGCAACTTTGGCATTATTTAACTGTTTTGGTTACGTGTATCCCTTCAAAACATAAGCTTCAAGAGAATGAACATTTATTCAACATTGTTACCTGGTAAGTAATTTGTTAACCCAGAGCCTCCCAACACATAGCCTCATCATGAATCAATACTTTAAGCATATGCCCAAAAATTGCCTCAGCATTTTTGGCACCTGGAACCCCTGGCTAGTTGCCTCCAACACTGTTTTCTTCAGTTTCTCCTGGAAACACTGCACAAACACTATTATTTTCTATGCATGCTCTAACAAGAAAGAAAGTTTGGAAGCAGTTATGACTTTGTGATTTAGCAATTATTCTCAGCAATACTAGGATTAGAGATATTTTCCTCATTTGATAAATGCTTGCAGTACATAAATGTCCATCATTATAAATGAGGTTCACATGAAGCAAACAAAGTTCAAGAAATTCAACTGTAATCACACAAACAATAAGAGTTGTAAAAACAAATCAAATCCAGGTCCAAAGACCATCATAAACACTTAAGGGCAAAATCAGGACTCCACAGTCCTTATCACAGCATTACAGTGAGTGAAGTCGCTCAGTCGTGTCCAACTCTTTGCGACTCCGTGGACTGCAGCCTACCAGGCTTCTCCATCCATGGGATTCTCCAGGCAAGAATACTGGAGTGGGTTACCATTTCCTTCTCCAGGGGATCTTCCCGACCCAGGATCAGACCCAGGTCGCCCGCATTGGAGGCAGATGCTTTAACCTCTGAGCCACAGGGAAGCCCTATCACAGCATTACACATACTTAATACTCATAAAACAAAAAGTATGAAATGAAATCTATTTTTGTTCCCCCTACCCAAGTGGAATGTACACTAAAGCACAAGATGAGATTGCATGGGCATGACAGGAGATCCAAGACATTCTAAATGAATTGCTATTTCACCTGAATCCCTGATAAACCAAATACAGCATATGCATTTCCGCATTATAGAGCATTTCAATCAACCTACATCCTCTGTCATAAATTCCGAAACATGTAACTGTTTGACTTTAAAGATATTAAAGACATTATATTACATAAATATCAAAGTTGAGCCTTTCCCATTTTTAAGATTCTTTCTATAGCAATAGTCCCTCCCATAAAGGACTGGCTACATCAGAATTACCTGGGAATATCTGTAAAAACCAAAGTTACTAGACCTACCACAAATCTTCTGCAGCAGCATTTCTTTACCAGATAATCTATATTTTAGCAAATCAATGTACAGCCAGATTTGGTAATCTGTTTATTTGTGCAAAACACAAATACCTCTTAAGGCTGACTTCTAAATTTGAAATTAGTACATGCTACTTAAGTATCCACATTCAAAAGCACTGGTCCTCAAACTCTATATTGCGTTGCAATCACTTGGAGGGCTTGTTAAACCACTAAACTAAGAGCCTGGAAGTCACACCTCTGCCAACCCTCCAATACACATCAGCACCCTCTCCCATCCTTTATGCTCCATAGCATTCTGGATCTATCTTAATGTTTCCACTAGAGTTATGGTTTTCCTCCTCAGCTTTTTGTGAAAATTTTCAAATATTCACAGAAATGGAAAGAACAGTTTACTATAAACTCCTATATACCCATCACTGGACTCAACAACGGCTCTACCATCTAAGCTGTTGACTTCAACACAGGCGACCTCTAAACACTTTAGTATGCATCTCCTAAAAGCAAGGGCATACTCTTACATAACCACAATATCATTTCCACATAAGAAAATCAATGGTTCTACCATACTATTCAAATGTAGTTGAATGGATGCTTTTAGAGAACAAAGATTTCATCTATATACATTCCCAGTACTTTTACATAGCATTAATTTGGGTGAGAAGTAAGTGTTCCACCAATTGCTAAATTTAACACCCTCACAACACCCACCCTGCAAGTCAGGAGTTTAAAAATTAAACAGCAAGCTTTGATTTGATACAACCTGCACCTTCTGCCCAACCATTTAATCACTTGCTTTAAACAAGGCCATGTAAATTTTGGCTACTGAATTATTTAATTCTGCCTCAGAATAGTAAAGCTCCACGAAAACAGCTTGTGTCGGTCGTCAGAGGTAGAAATCTCAAATATTTTTCTTAGCAATACTTTCAGCTACTGAAGTGAAGAAACTTGGAAGCCATGACGCATACTGGTAGGACAAAAGTAATGGCATAGTTTTAAAACTTCAGATTGTTGAAGTCTGAAAAGCCAGCTTTTCAATAGCCAGCAAAAAATTTAAGTGAGGCTTAGAGATGAGCCTTAGTTCCTACCTCTGTCAAATGAGAATAATAGTCTAATTCGCCTGATAGACTCGCTCAGAGAAGTACAGAAGAAAAGACGTAAAGCACTTGGGACACCCAAGCACTCAGTGAATTGCAGCTATCTTTTTTTTAATTTGCTTGAAACCAAACCTTTATTGTTCACGCGGAATTTTCAGCAGCGAGGCAACACCCCGCCCCACTGCAGAGCTAGGGTCGGCAGGGGAGGCTTCCCGCTTCCACAGGCAAGCCTGCCCGCACGCGGCCGCGGCCCCGCGCTGCACGGGGCAGAACCGGCGCAGGCGCCGCGAGCGCGGCCCGGGTGCCCAGCCCTCACCCTTCTCCCAGGCGCGGGGCGCCCCCGCTCCCGACCGGCTGCGCGCGACAGGGCCCGCAGCCTCCTCCGCGCAGGAGGACGGGGCTCCGGGTCTCCTCGAGCGGGGTGGAGGGGAGCGGGGGCAGAGGGGCCAAGACAGGAGGGAACGGGCAACAGCCGCCGCCGCCCCCCCTCCCCGAACTCGAGGCTGCCGATCTGGGGGACCGAACCCGCCGAGCCTCGCCAGCGCCTCGCGGGGCCAAGCCGAGCCCTCCGTTATCTCAAAAGCCCACAAGAGGGAAGGAGTGGAGGAGGAAGTCGCGGAGGAAAAATGACGACGCCGAGGGACCCCTTCCAGGCTGTGACGGCCCCTCCCGCCGCAGCCGGGCCGCCTTTCTCTCCGGCCACACGCCCCGCGGAGGGGCGGCAGCCAGAGGTCTGACAGCTGCCCTGCGGCGGCCGCAAGCCTCTGGGGACTGGGCTCCGCATCCCCATTCTCCTCAGTTCTCGGCGCCCCCAAGCCCCGCACCTGCCACGGCTGCGGTCGTCACGGGAACTGCAGGAGATGTCCGAGTCCATTCAGGGACTCCATTCCCCCACTCAGTCCCGGGGAGCGGAGGTTGGGGCGCCCGCCAAAGACTCCAGCTGCTGGCAGGAACGTGGGTCCTGTCTCCTCAGCAGCAGCGGAAAGGCCCACAAAAGAGGCACCGAAGGTACTACCGCCGCTCGCGAAGCCCGATCACGCCTCTTCCCCTCCCCCGGGTCTCACACAGAAACCTCCCCGGGCGGAGCGACTTCCGGCGAGAGCCAAACGCTCCGCGCCTAACCTTTTCTGACCGCGGCTGCGGGACACCCGCCCCCGGCAGAAACACGCCCCCTGTGAGCCGCCACGCGGATAGTTCCGCTTCCGGCAGCACCACTTAAGTCGCGGGGAGGAAGCTTAAGTCTTGACGGTAGCCTTTTGGACCACTTCGGTGAGCGGTCGTTCTAGTGTACTCTCAGAGCTGCTGATCGTTTTAAAATGAGGCATGGCCTGACTAATTTCAAAGCCGGGCGAGGCGACCGGTTTAAAGAAGGGTTTAGTCGGCTTTGTGAAGATTGCGCAGGCGCCCTTGGGGCGGGAGGGCCCTGTTAGGGGCGTTGCGCTGCCGCCGGCCGCCGAGCGGCCGAGGGGCGAGTTCCGTTGTCCGGGCTGAGCGAGGCTCCTATCCAAGATAAAATTATTGCAGGAATTAATAAGTATTAACAGGAGTATTCACTGGTTTCATTTAATGTTTTACCAGGGACAAAGTGTAAAAAAAAAAGAAAAACTCAACTGATTGAACCCTGAATTTTACTTAACGGGTCATTTTCTTGCTTACGCTAAATTTAGCTGGACCTTGCCCCTAAGAGTTAGTTAACAAGTAACCAGAACGCTCTGGAAATGCCCAAAGTGGCATCTGAAACAGAGCAAACTCGGAAGTTGAGTGTGGCATTTGGCTGAAAGGAAAGGATTCTCTCCCCTCCCACCGGCCCCCCTTACTTTATCCTGGTTGTCGTTTCATCAGCTATTTCCCGGTTTTGCCCCAGATCAAAAATCTGTGCAGGGAGAGCAGTGCAAGCTTACAGGAGAATCTTGTCCTTTTGTTTTAAAAGAAAACTACACCTCTGTGGGTTTTCTTTTAAATTAGTATTTCGGAACCAAAATGGAAAAATAGTTTTTAAAAATTCATTTTTCACACATGGCTTCATTTGCATATGGAGATTAAGGCATTTTTAAGTGAAATTTGCACGCTGAAGCGAAGTAGGTTATAGGGAGGTGTCTTGTGTAATTGGATTTCCCAGTCGTCTTCCTTAACATAAAATTGTGCTCTTCCAATTTTTCAGAGATTAAAATAGAGTAATGCAGGAATAAAATTAATGATTCCAAGTAAAATGCTCATTGAAACATTACAGATTTTAAGTTTTAAAGTTGAAACTCGTGCATATGATAACCTTTTAGAGGCTTATATTAGGTGGTCCTGATGGGTTTTGCCCTAGGTGAAACATTTAAATCCTAATTTTATTTAAAGTGGTATTTAACTGCCTTTGTTGCACACAACATAAAATTACTAAAGGAATTAAGTAATAAGTATTTACACTTAAAGGAGTATTCACGGGTTTCATTTAATGTTGTACGGGGGACAAAGTGTAAAAAATAATCAGATTTGACCCTGACAGTTCTTCAATTAGGAATTGTAATCAGCTTTATTGCCTTTTCTTACTCCTAGGTATTTCAACACACAAGCAATTATTTGTCAAAGAATTCTTGAAAATATGAGCATATCCAAAAAAAAAGGTATAATGTAATCTTCGTCTTTATAACTCAAGGCACCTAATTCTCCCTAGTAAACGATTTTTTTCCTTAATAATGTTTGCAAACAGACATTTTGCTTATGTTTGTTCTGAGTATTACACCTTAAAGCCATTTTCTCAAATTAACTGCTTGGATGGTTTCTAGGGACCAAGTAGTGAATGTACTTTCGAGAAGGAAAAATTATTAGTTCTTTTAAGATTCACCAATAAGTAAATAGCAAACACTCACAGGAAACTTCTAGCCTTCCACTTGGACTTCCTTGGTGACTCAAATGGTAAAGAATCTACCTGCAATGCAGGAGACCCAGATTCCATTCCTGGGTTGGGAAGAACTGGAGAAGGGAATAGCTACCCACTCCAGTGTTTTGCCGGGAGAATCCTGTGGACAGAGGACACTGGTGGGCTAAAGTCCATGGCATTGCAAAGAGTTGGACAGGGCTGAGTGACTAACACTGTCACTTAAAGGGCTATACTTTTTGTGAACTGATTTTTCTTTCTTATGCATTTCTGTTTCTTCTTGTCCTCTCTCTTTACTGACAGAACAGTATTAAGTATTATGACTGATAAATACTTAAACATTTTAACAATAATTATATATTGCTTTACCATATGCAAAGAGCATTTCAAATCCATTATCTCATTTGTCTTTATAGTTGTGAAAAAGAAAGGATAAGTAATATTTCCGTTTTGTCAAACATGGATACTGAGACTTTAGTAACTGTTGCATACTAGAAATTTTGACTCCTAAAAGCCTTGCCTTTTAGATAGGCCCTTTCTGAAGTGAAGAATTGTCACCTTTGAAACGTGTGCTCTTTTTATATTCAGTGCTACCTCTCCTGTCAGGAAATGCAAGTAATTTTTGTTCATTTACAAATAGTTGAATAGCCACTGTGTCCCTATAAAAGTTACTTTATAGCTTTCTTAACAGAAGCTTGAACCAAGTATCAATGTTACAAAAGCTGAGGATGAGAAATAATTAAATTAGTGGGGAGGGGGATTGAGGTTGGAAAAACATGAAATTTGAAACAACAGAGACCAAGGTTTAAATGTCAATGGATGGGCTCTCTTTATTGCCTTGAGGAAAGTGGATAATCTCTCTGAAGCTCCATTTTTTTAATCTCTAAAATGTATGCAAAATTACTGCCTGCCCCTTAGTTGTGAGGACCTTCACAGTATAGTACCATATACATGTTTGCAGCTGTTATTAAAATTTGCGTTTGGAGTTATTTTTAAAAATTGTTTCCATCTATAGTTTTGGCTTTTCTAGATGTCATAACAAGAGTAGCATGTAGTATATTTGTAGCCTTTTGTGTCTGGGTTTTGCTTAGTACAATAATTTTGAGATTCGTCCCTATTAAATATATTTGTAGTTCCTTTTGCATACTAGAGATCTCTTCAAGAAAATTAGAGATACCAAGGGAACATTCCATGCAAAGATGGGCTCGATAAAGGACAGAAATGGTATGGACCTAACGGAAGCAGAAGATATTAAGAAGAGATGGCAAGAATACACAGAAGAACTGTACAAAAAGATTTTCATGACCCAGATAATCACGATGGTGTGATCGCTCATCTAGAGCCAGACATCCTGGAATGTGAAGTCAAGTGGGCCTTAGAAAGCATCACTACGAACAAAGTTAATGGAGGTGATGGAATTCCAGTTGAGCCGTTTCAAATCCTGGAAGATGATGCTTTGAAAGTGCTGCACTCAATGTGCCAGCAAATTTGGAAAACTCAGCAGTGGCCACAGGACTGGAAAAGGTCAGTTTTCATTCCAATCCCAAAGAAAGGCAATGCCAAAAAATGCTCAAACTACCGCACAATTGCACTCATCTCACAAGGTAGCAAAGTAGTGCTCAAAATTCTCCAAGCCAGGCTTCAGCAATGCATGAACTGTGAACTTCCTGATGTTCAAGCTGGTATTAGAAAAGGCAGAGGAACCAGAGATCAAATTGCCAACATCTGCTGGATCATGGAAAAAGCAAGAGCGTTCCAGAAAAACATCTACTGCTTTATTGACTATGCCAAAGCCTTTGACTGTGTGGATCATAATAAACTGTGGAAAATTCTGAAAGAGATGGGAATACCAGACCACCTGACCTGCCTCTTGAGAAATCTGTATGCAGGCCAGGAAGCAACAGTTAGAACTGGACATGGAACAACAGACTGGTTCCAAATAGGAAAAGGAGTACGTCAAGGCTGTATATTGTCACCCTGCTTATTTAACTTATATGCAGAGTACATCATGAGAAACGCTGGACTGGAAGAAGCCCAAGCTGGAATCAGGATTGCCGGGAGAAATATCAATAACCTCAGATATGCAGATGACACCACCCTTATGGCAGAAAGTGAAGAGGAACTAAAAAGCCTCTTGATGAAGGTGACGGAGGAGAGTGAAAAGTTGGCTTAAAGCTCAACATTCAGAAAACGAAGATCATGGCATCCAGTCCCAGCACTTCATGGGAAATAGATGGGGAAACAGTGGAAACAGTGTCAGACTTTATTTTTGGGGCTCCAAAATTACTCCAGATGGTGATTGCAGCCATGAAATTAAAAGATGCTTACTCCTTGGAAGAAAAGTCATGACCAACCTAGATAGCATATTCAAAAGCAGAGACATTACTTTGCCGACTAAGGTCCATCTAGTCAAGGCTATGGTTTTTCCTGTGGTCATGTATGGATGTGAGAGTTGGACTATGAAGAAGGCTGAGTGCCGAAGAATTGATGCTTTTGAACTGTGTGGTGTTGGAGAAGACTCTTGAGAGTCCCTTGGACTGCAAGGAGATCCAACCAGTCCATTCTGAAGGAGATCAACCCTGGGATTTCTTTGGAAGGAATGATGCTAAAGCTGAAGCTCCAGTACTTTGGCCACCTCATGTGAAGAGTTGACTCATTGGAAAAGACTCTGATGCTGGGAGGGATTGGGGGCAGGAGGAGAAGGGGGAAAACCGAGGATGAGATGGCTGGATGGCGTCACTGACATGATGGACACAAGTCTGAGTGAACTCCACGTGTTGGTGATAGACAAGGGAGGCCTGGTGTGCTGCGATTCATGGGGTCGCAAGGAGTTGGACACGACTGAGCGACTGAACTGAACTGATTCCACTATGTGGATCTACCACAATTTGTTTATCCATTCACTTGTTGATGAACATTTAGATTGTTTTTAGGTTTTGGCTGTTATGAATAAACATTCTGGAAACATTCACATACAGATTTTTGTGTGGACATGTACTTTCATTTCTCTTAAGTTAAAGCTGTTTTCCAACATGTTCACACTATTTTTTATTCTTACCAGCAGTGCTTTCCATGCTTGGTAGTACTTAGTATTGGCAGATTTATTTATTTATTTTTTTGCCATTTTGATGGATTTGTAGTGAGTATCTTATTGTGATTTCTTTATTCTTATTGCTTGATTTCTTTCCGAATATTTGTTAAAAAACAGTTCTGTATGTTTTCCTTGCTATTGCAGTTCTCTGACAGTGTGTTTGCTTTCATCATTGGTTTTGATTTCCTGTCTCATCCTGTCGTCTGCTTAGTCGTCGTCAATCTAGACCCCTCCACTGCCCCCAAGGCTGTAGTTTACCCATCCATCTCCCTTCCCCCCATCACCCCACTTGCTCTGCTCCTGGCCGTGCTGTGGTCCACAGCGTGTGTACCCTTAGTCGGGTTTGTGCTTTGTCTTCATGTCTCATTAAATGGTGTTTTTCCCCATAGCAGTAAGTTGAATTGGTGTATCACTATGTAGTTACAGGAGAAGGCATTGGCAAACCACTCCAGTACTCTTGCCTGGAAAATCCCATGGACAGAGGAGCCTAATAGGGGTGCAGTCCACGGAGTCGCACAGAGTCGGACACAACTGAAGCGACTTAGCAGCAGCAGCAGCATTGTGATTGGGAGCTTCCCAGGTGGCTCAGTGGTAAAGAATACATCTGCCAGTGCAGGAGATGCAGGTTCGATCTCTGGTCTGGGAAGACCCCCTGTTGGAGGAAATGGCAACCCACTCCAGTATTCTTGCCTGGAAAAACCCCATGGACTGAGGCGCCTGGCAGACTGCAGTCCATGGGGTCACAAAGAATCAGACACGACTTAACACCTGAACAGCAGCAAAAACTTGTGGTTTTCATTTGTGTTTTTCATTGCCTAATGGTGTTGAACGTCTTTACATGTTATCTGCTAACCATATCTTCTTTGATGAAGTGTCTTTTCACATCTTTTTTCACACTTTAAAAATCGGATTGTTTGCTTTCTTATTATTGGGCTTTGACAGTTCTTTATAGATTCTGGACCCAAGGTTTTCTATTATACATATGACTGCAAATATTTTCTTCCAGCTGTGATTACTCTGTTTCCTTAACAGTATTTTAAAAAGAACGTAAGTTTAATTTTTTTCTTTTATGGGTGGTTCTTTATATTTGCTGTCTGGAAGTCATTATCTAACTTAAGCTTACAAAAATTTTCTCTTTTACTGTCTTCTAGAAATTCTCTAACTTTAGTTTTTACATTTAGATCTGTAAACCATTGTGAATAATTTTAATTTCTTTGTATGGTACAAGGTGTTTGTTGAGATTCATCTTTTTAATGTGGATGTTTAGTTATTTCAGCATCATTTGTTGTAAACATTACTCTTTCTCTGTTGAATTACTTTGGCACCTATGTAAAAAAAAATCAGTAAATACCATTTCTGTGTAGCTGTATTTCTGGATACTATTTTGTTCCATAGATTGATGGCTATTAATTTGTTGCAGGAAGGGGTCCCCCCTTCCAGGGCCCGAAACTGGGCTCTTGTCTAACACTCAGAAATGAATTGTCCAAGGAGACACATGTGCTGACAAAGCAAGAGATTTTATTGGGAAAGGGCACCCAGGTGGAGAGCAGTAGGGTAAGGGAACCCAGGAGAACTGCTCTGCCACCTGGCTCGCAGTCTCAGGTTTTATAGTGATGGGATTAGTTTCTGGGTGGTCTTCGCCAATCATTCTAATTCACTCTTTCCTGGTGGCACACGCATCGCTCAGCCAAGATGGGTGCTAGCAAGAGGGATTCTGGGAAGTGGACAGACACGCAGTGTCTTCTTTCGACCTTTTCTGAACTCTTCCAGTTGGTGGTGGCTTTTAGCTCTGTATTCCTTATCAGGATCTCCTGGCATAAAACAACTCATGCAGATGGTTACTATGGTGCCTAGCTGGGGTGGGCGGTTTCAATCAGTGTGCTTCCTCTAACAATTTTGCCAGTACCACAAGGTCTTGATTATAATAGCATTAAAGTAAGTCTTGAAATAAGGTAATATACAAATTTTCAACTATATTCTTGTTTTCCAAACTTGTTTTAGCTATTGTGAGTCATCTGGTTTTCCATATCGATTTTTAAATTATTACTATTTTTGTTCGTGCCACAAAGAATGCTCAAACTACTGCACAATTACACTCATCTCACATGCTAGTAAAGTAATGCTCAAAATTCTCCAAGCCAGGCTTCAGCAATACGTGAACCGTGAACTTCCTGATGTTCAAGCTGGTTTTAGAAAAGGCAGAGGAACCAGAGATCAAATTGCCAACATCCGCTGGATCATGGAAAAAGCAAGAGAGTTCCAGAAAAACATCTATTTCTGCTTTATTGACTATGCGAAAGCCTTTGACTGTGTGGATCACAATAAACTGTGGAAAATTCTGAAAGAGATGGGAATACCAGACCACCTGACCTGCCTCTTGAGAAATCTGTATGCAGGCCAGGAAGCAACAGTTAGAACTGGACATGGAACAACAGACTGGTTCCAAATAGGAAAAGGAGTATGTCAAGGCTGTATATTGTCTCCCTGCTTATTTAACTTCTCTGCAGAGTACATCATGAGAAACGCTGGACTGGAAGAAACACAAGCTGGAATCAAAATTGCCGGGAGAAATATCAATAACCTCAGATATGCAGATGACACCACCCTTATGGCAGAAAGTGAAGAGGTGCTAAAGGGCCTCTTGATGAAGGTAACGGAGGAGAGTGAAAAAAGTTGGCCTAAACCTCAACATTCAGAAAATGAAGATCATAGCATCCAGTCCCATCACTTCATGGGAAATAGATGGGGAAACAGTGGAAACAGTGTCAGACTTTATTTTTTGGGGCTCCAAAATCACTGCAGATGGTGACTGCCCCCATGAAATTTAAAGATGCTTACTCCTTGGAAGAAAAGTTATGACCAACCTAGATAGTATATTCAAAAGCAGAGACATTACTTTGCCGACTAAGGTCCATCTAGTCAAGGCTATGGTTTTTCCTGTGGTCATGTATAGATGTGAGAGTTGGACTGTGAAGACGGCTGAGCGCTGAAGAATTGATGCTTTTGAACTGTGGTGTTGGAGAAGACTCTTGAGAGTCCCTTGGACTGCAAGGAGATCCAACCAGTCCATTCTGAAGGAGATCAACCCTGGGATTTCTTTGGAAGCAAAGATGCTGAAGCTGAGACTTCAGTACTTTGGCCACCTGATGCGAAGAGTTGACTCATTGGAAAAGACTCTGATGCTGGATGGATTGGAGGCAGGAGGAGAAGGGGCCGACCGAGGATGAGATGGCTGGGTAGCATCACGGACTCGATGGACCTGAGTCTGAGTGAACTCTGAGAGATGGTGATGAACAGGGAGGCCTGGTGTGCTGCGATTCATGGGGTCGCAAAGAGTTGGACACGACTGAGCAAATGAACTGAACTGAACTGAACTGAACAAGGCATGCAGGATCTTAGTTCCCTGACCAGGAATTTAGCATACCCCCAGCACCATTGGACTACCATGTCAACTTTAGAATCAGCTTGTCGATTTCTACCAAAGAGCTTGTTGGGTTTGTGTTTGCTTTGCATTGATTCTGTAAATCAATTTGGGGAGAATTGACATCTTAGTTAGTTTATACAGCTTTTTTTCATTGTTAGGGTGGGGAGTGATTTTTTTCCCACCAGGCAGAAGCCTGTAGAGGAATTTTTAATGCTATTTCAGAAAGGAATAATTTACTTCCATTGTTGAATATTATAATTTACCAGTCAATTTCAATCTAAATTAACCCCTTGAGGTCTTTTTTTTCTTATCTGGAAAATGGGATATTGTATGGGCTTCCTCTGAGTGGTGTTTTAAAGTATTTTTAGATGAGATCTACTTTTTCATTGTGTGATGTGATATATTTAATTTTTCAAAAATCTTTTCATCTTTACCTACTTGAAGATTAAATATATTTTACTATCCTTTTCTATATTATAATTGTGTGAAAGACTAGAATAATGAAACAGAATAGAAATAATGAAATAAAGTAACTCTCCTGTTAATAATAATTGGTCTTTCAAATTAGAGAGTCTTATTTCCTGAACATTTTGGAAATTAGAAATACATGTCATCAAGAATGATGTGTTAAAGAAGTGTAAAAATTAATTTTACTAAGAGAAAATGAAATGGAATGCCTTTTTCTTCTGTGAAATTACCACCTGCCTTATTTTCTTTATTTAGGAGGTGCTTAGGAAAGAGATTGGAGAAGGAAATGGCAAACCACTCCAGTCTTCTTGCCTGGAGAATCCCAGGGACGGCAGAGCTTGGTGGGCTGCCATCTGTGGGGTCGCACAGAGTCACAACTGAAGCGACTTAGCAGCAGCAGCAGCAGTAGGAAAGAGATACAAGGAAATGACTGGATAGGTGCTTGTTATGCACTTAGAGAACTTAGCGTTAACTTGTTTTCTGCCAGGTTTCTTTAGTTCCAGTTAAAGAAATGCTGGAAACTTTCAGTCTGTACCTCTAAGTGACTTATAATATCAGATCATTATTCTACAACCTTTTCTTAATCTCTGAAAATTTAATACATCTAATTTGTGTTTACTTATTAAATGCCTAACTCACAGTTGTCAAACTCTGTGCCAAGGCTTTCCAGGACATCATAGTGAATTCACAGGGTACCATGAAGTGTTTTAAACCTTCAAAGGAAACACAGCCATATTCAACATCTATCAGATGCCTTGTGGACTACTAGTTCACAGTTTCAGCATTAGGTCACGCTACTTTCCTTTCTTGTACATCTTTGCAAAACTAGGTTTTGGATGTTGGCTGTGGTAATAATGCAAATACTGCATGAAAACCAGTATGGAGGAAGAAAAGAAGGTAACAGTGTTTAATCTGATTCCCAGGTTTGAGAAGTGGAACACTGACCAGAGGCACATACGCACCATTAGTAAGAAACTAGAGTTACCTCAACACTATGTACTGAATATTTTGTCCCTCCAGAATTCACATGTTAAAGTTCTAAGCCCTAATGGAATGGTATTAGTAGGTGGTGCCTTGGGTAGGTGGTTAGATCCTGAGGGTAGCCCTTTCAGGAATGGAATAAGTGTCTTTATAGAAGAGAACTCCGAGAGCTCCTGAACCCCTTCTACCATGTGAGGATGTAGCACAGATGCCATTTATGAAGCAGGAAGCAAGCTCTCACCAGACGGAATCGACCACTTGTTCTTGAACGTCCCAGCCTCTGAAACTAGGAGAAACAAATGTTTGTTATTATTAGTCATCTAGTCTATGATACATTGCTACAGCAACCCAAATGGACTAAGACACCCTGGAGAAGGGGAAAGGGGGAAGGGGAATTGTGGGAACTCAGAGAGTTTTTAACTATGAGGGCAAAATATATACGTCACTGTGCTTTCTGCAGACATTTGTGTTTCCTCACGGCCAGTTTTCTCCTAGCAGTTACAGTTACCTGCATCCTCCTATGTTTCAGTGTGGTGAATCACATGGATTGATTTGCTGATGTTGAAGAATCCTTGCTTCCCTAGTATAAACCTTTGTGTTTTAAGGCCTATACTTCCTTTGAGGTGTGAGAGTTTGGTCTTTTACTCCTGCAGGCTTTTAGAGGCCTGATGAGACATCTTCCCCTTTCCCTTAATGTCCTTTGGGAAATTTTGCAATCTTTACTGGTCTCTGAAGTGGAGCCAGCAGAGAATTTTACATTTTAAACAAAATAAACATCCTTCTGCCGGTACCGTGCTCTCAATGGCTAAACTGGGATGTTTTCTTAAAGTTTTCTTTTAGATGATTACAATATTGGTGGTCCCAAAGCCAGTAAGGAAAACATGGGGTCATTGGGGGAATGACCCCATGGGGTTACATGGGGAATGTGGGATCATTTGTAATATATGATAAATTTTACAGAATATAGACAATAATGATTTAAACTAAGAAAAAGCATGTCCTTCTGTCTCTTAGACTTGGAAGAGCTTGTGTCAGTGTATCTTAGAAAAATAAGATAGGAAGAAGATTTTTGCTTGTTTGTTTTTTTAAGAGTGAAGGAGAATGAATACAAAACTGGAATGACAGGCAAATAGATTGGTAGACTGACAGTCTATACTCCCTACTTGAAACCACACACAGCTTCCTAAATTGAAACTTGATGAAGGATGGAAGTTTGCTACAGGATCCTTTGGCAAAGGTAAGGCTGTAGACAGGATGTGGACAGGATGGATGACATGAAAGTAAAAGCACTGAGGTTGCAGAGTAGCGCTTCCCCACAATCAGTTGGAAAAGCACTGAGATTAAAGCAACACGGAGCTGGAGAACACCACAGATGTCTACAGGAAGGACTGAGTGTGTGAGTGTGCACAGGGCAGACCCTCTTGATGCGCTTACTGTTGCCAGCTTCATCTAGGAAAAGTTTTATACACATTTTTGATGGTCATACACTCATTTCACTAGGATATAAACTTAAAAATAGAATTGCCAAGTCCTTAGGGTAGACATATGCTTAGCTTTAGAAGAAGCTGTCAGCTTTCCAAAGAGACTGTAGCCTTTTACACTTACACAAACAATGCATGAGAGTGTCCTCCCAACATCTGCTGTCTTTGTTTTTAGATGTAGCCTTTCTGGTAGTATATAGTTGTAAATAATTTTGGCTTTAGTTTGCATGGCCCTGGGAGTAATGATGTTTGAGGACATGTTCACTTGCTTATTATCCCTTTGGGCATTCACTTTTTTTGAAATCTCATGTAAGGTGTTTCCCTATATTTTTATCCTTTTCCTTTTGATTTTGTCATAATTCATTGTATTTGCTGGGTATGAGTCCTTTGTTAGATATATATATTAAAGTTATCTTCTCCCAGTCAGTGGATTATCTTTTCCCTTTCTTAATGGTCTTTTGATGAACAGATTTTGATTTTAATAAAATCTAACTTGTTATAATTTTTTTCTTTCATGAATAGGACTTTTTGTTCTTGTTTCAGAAATCTATCTTTTCTCAAGGTTTTGAAGATATTTTTCTATGTTTTCATCTAGAAGCTTTATACTTTACTTTTCATATTTAGGTTTATCATTTATCTGGAATTTTGTAGAAGATGTTGGTAGATGGTTGATATTAATTTTTTTCTGATACAAATATCCAATTGCTTCAGCATCATTTATTGAAAAGACTATCTCTTCTCCCATTGAATCAATGCCCTTGTTGTAAAGTAATTGACTGTAACATGTGGATTTAATTCTGAACTCTATATTCTATTTCCATGGCCTGGCAAGACATCACTGTTGTATTTACTGTAGTTTTATAAATGGTTTTAAAGTCTGATCCATTTATATTTGAGATGTTTTAGAAATTGTAATAAGGTACATTTGTTTGATTTTTGTTTGTAACCATTTATTACAAAATGAAAAATATATTAAGAATTTAGTTAGAATAAACTGTTCTATAGAGATAATTAACCTGTCTTTTAGTTATGATAGGAGAGAATTAGCCTTGCAGAACATTTGCTTTTAAAATAGCCTACACTTAAAGGTTAAGGGATGTTAGAAACATACTGATATTCCAGAGTTGTGAAAAGATCAGAAAGATGGTTATTAAATGTGCAAAGTGCTTTTCATTGTCGAAGAGACTTAATAGGCTATTTAAGACCTAGTTCCTAGGCCTAGTCTGTTCTGCTTTGTTCTGACCTTCTCTCTGCAGTAATATTTTCTTTTAGCTTTATTCTTAGATCTTCTGGTGGTCAGTTAAACATCCATATTGATTTTGAAAATTCAAAATGTTAAGTCTTTGCATCAGTTAACATTTCTAGTGGGAAACAGAAGGTATACTCTGGTGGGATTTTAAAGAAAATTTAATAAAGCTCCTGTTTATACACCTGATGGGAAGGGTCAAAGAAAGCAACATGGCTCCTGGAGACTAGCGACAGCAGAAAATAGCTACCACCTCTAGGGCTGAAGTGTCAAGAAGAGGAGATGGCACAGACTTCCAGTGAGAGCTGGAGACACACATGCGGGGCTTCCTGGTAAGGAGCTGTGTTTGTAGAGGGCTGCCGCTCAAACCACGGAGGGACCTGGGAAGCACAGATCCTGATGGCTTCTGCTGACTGGTTTGACTTGCTTGTACCTCTTGCTGGACAAGGCCAACCGAAAAACTGTGAATGCAGTCTGTAAGGGTCAGTCTCTTAGGGTACAGAAGCAGGGAGAGTAAGGTCAAAAATATATCTGGATCAGCTGGGTGGTGACAGAATAACCAGCACAGGATAGTTTGTTTCAACTGAAAATACGCAAGACAAGATGTTTTTCTCTTAATGCAATTGTTTTCCATGATGCTTAGGGTCTAAAATGGAGAAGTTTTGTTTTGGCCAGTACAGCCAGACTTTTCTTTATAGCACAGAGAAAGTACACACGGAACAAAAATCTATTCTGTTCAAGAAAAATTAGCTTACATGTAGTTCAGAAAAGTGTATGAAATCTAGCATAGCTAAAATCTTCTTTGTCATCTATCATCTGAACATTTTAAAAATGGGTCTTTTCCATAAATGATTTAGATTTTTTGTGACCATGAATATGTTTAGAAGTAACATAAAACTACATTTTTCCTTTTATCACCTATCATTTATTTAAATGTCACATAACAGAACCATCCTATATAAGTAGCATTTCAAGTGATGTGTAATAAGAGACTTTCAGCAAAACTTTTTGAAGTGTACTTGTTGATTTTCTTTTTCCTAGTATGTGGAAATTTTTCAGTATTTCTTTTCACTTGGAAAGAGACAAGATAATGTGTCATGTTGTATCTCAAAAATAGCATTTGGATATTCTAGTTCATACACATCATACTGTTCCTTTTCTGTACTGTAGTTATTTCTCGTCACTGATAATATTCCAGGAAAGTTCAATTCACAGATAAGCACAAATATGACACAAGCCTGAACTGAAATAGCAGCTGGATTAGCTTATCACTTCTACCTTTTACCTAGGTTCATGATGGTTCGTAGTGGAAAAAATGGTGACCTTCATCTTAAACAGATTGCATATTATAAACGAACTGGTGAATATCATCCAACTACACTGCCTAGTGAAAGAAGTGGCATAAGAAGAGCAGCAAAAAATTTGTCTTCAAAGGTAAAATACCCCCAATTTTTAGTATAGAATTTTATATAGGTGCTTCTCCATGTGGAGTTCTTTGTGGAGTCCTGAGAATTTCTGTAGCAATTGGTTGTTGCTTAAATTGATAATGCCATTCAGTCGAAAGCAAAATAAAACTCACATTGAAGCCAACTGAAGGCTAGTAAGCATGAAAGGGGCATTTCAAATCATAGACAGAAAATGATAGTATGAAAAAACCAGAACACTTGCCTAAATTAACACCACTCTTGTCCCTCAGTGAGTCCTCCTACCTTAGTGGTAGACTTGCAAGCACTCACGTCCCTCTCAATGAAGAACTGACTTGATGTCTAATATGAAAATGTTGACAAAGTTAGCTTATTTACTCTATTATTTCTGTGGTTCCTCTCTCTTAACTGCTGTTAAATGGTTTCAGGATCATATTTATCTTTGAACTCCTAATCTCCCTGAGTGAATTAAATGTTTGAAAGGCAGTGGAATATTTATCTTGAAAGATTATGATCATTCTCCCCTCTTTGTCCTCCTCCTCCAAAAGGGAAGAGAAGTTTGAGATGGATAAGCAAAAGTACAGTCACCAGATGGCTAACTGAATGTTGGTGTTATTAACAGGAATTTTGCCTATAGGTACAGAATCAGGCTTTCCTCAAAGCAGGTCAAGAAAATGCTATGATTATAAATAAATGCCTGCTTATTTCTCCTTGCGTACATCCCTTCCAGTAACTCCTTTAAATTTAAAAATGCTAAGTTGCGTTAGTCATGTCCCACTCTGCGACCCCGTAGACTGTAGCCCGCCAGGCTTCTGTGTCCATGGGAATCTCCAGGCAAGAATACTGGAGTGGGTTGCCATTTCCTTCTGCAGTCAGTCTTCCCACCCAGGAAATGAATCTGCATCTCTTAGGTCTCTTACATACCTATTACATTATATATACACTAAAGAGAATTTGTTCATTTGTTCATTTATTGATTTATGTACCAATTGTTTACTGAGTTCCTACTATGTGCCAGTAACATTTTAGGCCTTGAGAATACACTGATGAATGAAATAGATTAGCCTCCTGGCCTTATGTTGCTTACTTTCTAATTCAAGTAAGGAATGTTCTACTCAGCATATTCTTAGCTAAGCACACTAATAATGGTCTCTTTGGGAGCTTGAATATTCATCCACACTGGAGAAGTGGCAGTTCTCTTCATGCCCTGATTACATTGCCCAGTCATAGACTCTTTTAGCTGTCTCCAAAGGAAAGCAGAACTGTCCTGTAGATTAAAATTCTGCTACTTTATTGGCTTTACTAACCCTGTTTCCTGCTCAAATCCAGAAAAACTTAAGAGAGGTTGTGGCTTACAAAAATACAGCTCTGATGAAACACTCTTATGGAAAACTCTATTCCAGAAGTTGCTTATCTGTACATAATTTATTTGCTAATTCATGCTGTTTTTAGGAGGTGCCTGCTGCAAGTGTTTTTCTAGTTTGATTACTCCCATAGGAAGATTTTATACTCCCATATTACCATGTGCTTTGGTAAACAAGCTAGCTCTACTTGATTTGATAACTACAAAACTATAGCAGCAGCTAGTTCTGCATATCCAGTAAGTATAACAGCTGAAGATGTTTCAGTTTGTATGGTAGCATCATCACAAATATTCTATCTTAGAAAGAGAAAGATTTAACCAAAACAAAAACCCTCATGGTTTGAAGATAAGGCTGTGATTATCTTAAAACTATATAGATGTCTAAAAATTGCAGTGATATCATTTTGGTGTTCTTTATTCCAGAAAAGAAGCTGTTTTATGTCGGAAAAGACAGAAAACAGGATCGCTTGGTAGTTGTTTCAGAAGAAGAAAAAAAAGAAAGTCCTAAGAGAATGCCATGAAAATGACACTGGAGCCCATCATGGCATATCCAGAACCCTTACTCTAGTGGAATCCAGTTACTATTGGACTTCTGTGACCAATGATGTCAAACAGTGGGTATGGCTTATGTCTTTAGAATATTTGAATAATGTCTTTATAGTATGCATTCAAAGTTCATTACTGCTCCAGATTAACTCTAGATATGACTTCTCATTAAGTACTTTTATATGGTCACTTCTCATTAAGTACTTTTTATATGGGTAGTTTTTTGTACAGAACATTTAAAGAGAGTTTTATTTCCCTTCAAAAGACTTCTTTAAAATCACTGAAATATAATTTGAACTAGAACAAAGCATTATTTAAATATTTGAATTTACTATATTTAGATTATCTTAGGCACAGATTTTCATCATTGAACTATTTTCTGTGGCAGAATTTAAATGGGGCTGAAGTTTCTTTGACTAAAAATAAGTCACTACGTTTTTAATGACATTCATGCAGTCTTTTCTTGAGAAGAGAATATGTTCATGATAAATCAAGCCCAGTATGTTTCTCATCTTTTGTGCCTTACTGTCTTGACATAGAAAATGTCAAGTATGACAGAAACCCCCAACCAGCAAGTCAAGTTGTGAAGATAATGAAGTTATTCTGAGTTCTGTAACATTACAACCCATTAAGACCTTCAGTTTCTTCTGATAGAAAATCAGGGATTCTTGCTGCTAGGTCAGCTGATCCCTGCTAGTGTGCTCGTGTGCTCTCTGTAGCAAATGGTAGAAAATCCTTGGTTTATGTGTGAGGATCCTTTAATAATTATGATAGTGCATTAAAAGACTATCATTTCAGGCACAAAAAATTAACATATTTAAATTAACCAAGTATCATTTTTGAGTCTGTGAAGGTATTCCAAAGACCTCAGTGTTTGTATTCACCTTTAGAACCTGCCACACACTCCTTTTCCAACATTCACTGAAATCTTTGTCAAATATTTATCATTGAGAAATGATTTTTGGATGTAAGGTTATTTGTGATGAGAACTAGTTTAAGTTAGAAAATAAAAATTTTAATCAAAAGTAACTATGTTTCAGTAAAATCATTTTAAAATTTTTGTTCAGGCCTTGATTTGAAAGTAGTTTCCAAAATAGAGTTTCAGAAATATGTTGAACAATGGCACCTTCCATAAGTTGGTCAATTTATATCTTCTCATCTCACTAAAATGAAAACTCCATGACAGCATGGGCTGTATTTTTGTTCATACTCTTTTCCTAGGACCTAGAGGAATTTCTGGCATCTAAAAATATTGCTTGAATAAAGTTATATTTTAATAAATATTATTGCAGTAAATGAATGAATGAACTTATAAGAGTGATATCTTTAAAAGAAAAATCTTTTTGCTTATAGAAATTATATACTCACATACTGATGTAAAATTATAGCAAATGTGTTTTGAGATCTAATCATTTAATAAATATTTATTGATTGTAAACCACAATTATGTTCCATGTGAATAAACCCATTAATGTGGTCATTGAATAGTAGTAGCAAGTAATATTAGATTATTCTGAATAGGTTTCATTTTATTCTGAGTACAGTCCAAAAGTTTCTCCCTTAAAAACATAAAGTACCTATATTGACCGTTACAAAGTTCAGATTTATAATAGTGCTTTTTTATATTGGCTGTATTAACACTTGTCTATCTTTTCTTTATTGTATGCCCATTTTATAGGTATATGCTTGTCAGCATTGCCAAGTGGCAAAAATACAGTTATTCTAGCACCTAAACAGCACCTTCTCAAAGTGGAGAATCCATGGAGTATAGTTACTGTTGATCTGATGGGCCCATTTCATACAAGCAACCGAAGTCATGTATATGCTATAATCATGACAGATTTGTTCACAAAATGGATTGTGATTTTGCCTCTTTGTGATGTTTCAGCATCAGAAATTTCTAAAGCTATTATCAACATATTTTTCTTATATGGGCCTCCTCAGAAAATAATAATGGACCAAAGAGATGAATTCATTCATCAGGTAAGACAAATAAACTACTTAGATCTAGGAGCATATTTTACTCACTTTTCAGTGCACAACACAGCTTATTATATGATACTTAGTAAGTTTAGATAAATTCCTACAGATATAAAGGTTTAATATTGTATAGTACAAAAGTAGTTGAACTGGAAATTAAGAGACCAGTATTTTAGTATCAGTATTTACTATGCCACTAAATGATTGTAAACTTATCTTTAGTTTTCTTCAAACTAAAATGAGATTGGACCAAATAGTCTTTTTTGCTACTAGCTTAAAAATTCTGTGATTGACATGTAGAGGAGAATTGACTAAATGGAGAAGTATTATACATCATTTCATGAATGAGAATATTCAATATTAAAATATCAATTTTTCCCAAACCAAAATTAATTTATATAATTAATGGATTTTTATCAGCATTAAAAAGGAGGAAGCATTTTCCCTTGCCCTGGCCTTTTTATCCAAATTAAAGTTAACCTTAAAGAATAAGCAGACAGTAATATATACAAAAATTCTAACAAAGGAATATAACTACTATACTTAGAGGTATATTATTAAATTTTTACAATTGACAGAAGACTGGTATAAATAACCAGACTGTCTTAAGCTCACAGCACCTTTGGTATCTCAATCCAGAAGAAATACCTAAAGTTATACTTATTAAATAGTTAGGGCTTGGGCCAGGGGGTTCCTAAGGTGATCTCTAGGTTTCATATTAATAATTCACTAGGAGGACTCTGCAGACGGTCATACTCATGCCTAAGTATATAATTAAAGAATACAAAGCAAGATCAACAGAGAAAAGGCTCATGGGGATAAGTCCAAGGAAAAACTTGGACCAAACTTCCAAGACATCCTCTCCCAGTGGAGTCACACAGTATATGGTTAATTCTCCCAGTGAAGAGTTGTAGCAACACATGTAAATTGTTGTCTACTAGGGAAGGTCATTACAGACTTGGTGCCTGGGATTTTAACTGGGAGCTGATCACATTGGTACCCAAAATTCTAGACCTCTAAAGAAGTTTTCAGCATAAACCACCTTCTTTGTAAAACAGTTTAGGCACCATGAGCCACCCTTAATTGGTTAGGGAATGGTAGAAATCCTCACAGAATCCAAGTTCCTAGTCATCAGCCAAGGGCGAACTTTGTAAGTAGGACTTTCACAGGATAGCAGCCTTAGTTCTGCTGTGTTAACTCTTTCTGCTACTGCTGCTGCTGCTAAGTCACTTCAGTTGTGTCCAACTCTGTGTGACCCCATAGACGGCAGCCCATCAGGCTCCCCTGTCCGTGGGATTCTCCAGGCAAGACTCTTTCTACACAGGTCCCAACAACTTAGTGTTTATGTCCTAATCATTTAGCCATTTAAGAGAATAGTAGTCATAAATTGAAAGAAAACTATTTTCATTTCATTTTAAAATAGCTGCAGTTAATTACTAATGGGATATATACACGTGTTGACCTTTGCTCAGTTTTTCAAACCTTGGAATCAGATTGAACACTGTAATCATTTCCTGTTTCACAATGATTTTTATACAGTTGTTGCTTTTTATCATAGAGCATAGAGCAAAAGTCGCTTAGTCATATAAGACTCTTTGTGACCCCTTGGCCTATAGCCTGCCAGGCTCCTCTGTTATGGGATTCTCTAGGCAAGAATACTGCAGTGGGTTGCCATTCCCTTCTCCATGGGATCTTCCCACCCCAGGGATTGAACCTAGATCTCCCAGACTGCAGGCAGATTCTTTACTGTCTGAACTACTAGGGAATCATAACAGCTATCAAAGAGTAGTTCTATAAAGATACATCATTATTGAGAGGAATGTAGTCTTAGCTAATCTAATGTTGAAACCGTAAACTATCTTAAGCTAGTAGTTTCCAAGGTGTCCAACAGATGCCAAGGGGCCCCTTTGACACAGAGATTGGTAATTATGTTCAAAATGATAGAGCTGGTATCACAAGAGAGTGGAGTTGGGGAAGGATTATTTAATACATTTAATTTAGTTAATAGCATAAATATTTTGTAATTATTTCTTTATAATATGATTTTAAGATTACTGCATACCAAAATTACTTTCAGATAAATTAAAATTTGGGTTTTTTAATTGAAACAAAAATTTAATTAACTTAAAAACAAAAAAACTCCAGAGACTGAGTTGACAGTCCAGGCTTAGGGAATAGAGGCATAAATATTAATAGAATTTGGGCTGTTTAAAAATTCTAAATTTGTATGTGGTAAAATAACCAACCATGAAGAGATACCCCACGTTCAAGATAAGAGAAACCAAAGTGAGCCGATAGGTGTTGTGAGAGAGGGCATCACAGGGCAGACTCACTGAAACCATAATCACATAACCTAGCCGATCTGATCACAGGGAGCACAGCCTTGTCTAACTCAGTGAAACTAAGCCATGCTGTGTGGGGCCACCCAAGACAGGCAGGTCATGGTGGAGAGGTCTGACAGAATGTGGTCCACTGGAGAAGGGAATGGCAAACCACTTCAGTATTCTTGCCTTGAGAACCCATGAACAGTATGAAAAGGCAAAACGATGGGATACTGAAAGAGGAACTCCCCAGGTTGGTAGGTACCAATATACTACTGGAGATCAGTGGAGAAATAACTCCAGAAAGAATGAAAGGATGGAGCCAAAGCAAAAACAATACCCAGTTATGAATGTGACTGGTGATAGAAGCAAGGTCCAATGCTGTAAAGAGCAATATTGCATAGGAACCTGGAATGTCAGGTCCATGAATCAAGGCAAATTGGAAGTGGTCATACAAGAGATGGCAAGGGTGAACGTCGACATTCTAGGAATCAGCGAACTAAAATGGACTGGAATGGGTGAATTTAACTCAGATGACCATTATATCTACTACTGCGGGCAGGAATCCCTCAGAAGAAATGGAGTTGCCATCATGGTCAACAAAAGAGTCCGAAATGCAGTGCTTGGATGCAGTCTCAAAATCGACAGGATGATCTCTGTTCATTTCCAAGGCAAACCATTCAATATCACAGTGATCCAAGCCTATGCCCCAACCAGTAATGCTGAAGAAACTGAAGTTGAACTGTTCTGTGAAGACCTACAAGACCTTTTAGAACTAACACCCAAAAAAGATGTCCTTTTCATTATAAGGGACTGGAATACAAAAGTAGGAAGTCAAGAAACACCTGGAGTAACAGGCAAATTTGGCTTTAGAACATGGAACGAAGCAGGGCAAAGACTAATAGAGTTTTGCCAAGAGAACACACTGGTCATAGCCAACACCCTCTTCCAACAACACAAGAGAAGACTCCACATGGACATCACCAGATGGTCAACACTGAAATCAGATTGATTATATTCTTTGCAGCCAAAGATGAAGCTCTATACCGTCAACAAAAACAAGACCAGGATCTGACTGTGGCTCAGATCATGAACTCCTTATTGCCAAATTCAGACTTAAATTGAAGAAAATAGGGAAAACCACTAGACCATTCAGGTATGACCTAAATCAAATCCCTTATGATTATACAGTGGAAGTGAGAAATAGATTTAAGGGACAAGATCTGATAGAGTGCCTGATGAACTAAGGACAGTGGTTCGTGACATTGTATAGGAGATGGGGATCAAGACCATCCCTATGGAAAAGAAATGCAAAAAAGCAAAATGGCTGTCTGGGGAGGCCTTACAAATAGCTGTGAAAAGAAGAGAGGCGAAAAGCAAAGGAGAAAAGGAAAGATAAAAGCATCTAATTGCAGAATTCCAATGAAGAGCAAGAAGAGATAAGAAAGCCTTCCTCAGAGATCAATGCAGATAAATAGAGGAAAACAACAGAATGGGAAAGACTAGAGATCTCTTCAAGAAAATTAGAGATACTAAGGAACACTTCATGCAAAGATGGGCTCGATAAAGGACAGAAATGGTATGGACCTAACAGAAGCAGAAGATATTAAGAAGAGGTGGCAAGAATACACGGAAAAACTGTACAAAAAGATCTTCATGACCCAGATAATCATGATGATGTGATCACTCATCTAGAGCCAGACATCCTGGAATGTGAAGTCAAGTGGGCCTTAGAAAGCATCACTATCAACAAAGCTAGTGGAGGTGATGGAATTCCAGTTGAGCTGTTTCAAATCCTGAAAGATGATGCTGTGAGAGTGCTGCACTCAATATGCCAGCACATTTGGAAAACTCAGCAGTGGCCACAGGACTGGAAAAGGTCAGTTTTCATTCCAGTTCCAAAGAAAGGCAATGCCAAAGAATGCTCAAACTACCGCACAAGTGCACTCATCTCACATGCTAGTAAAGTAATGCTCAAAATTCTCCAAGCCAGACTTCAGCAATACATGAACCATGAACTCCCTGATGTTCAAGCTGGTTTTAGAAAAGGCAGACGAACCAGAGATCAAATTGCCAACATCTGTTGGATCATGGAAAAAGCAAGAGAGTTCCAGAAAAACATCTATTTCTGTTTTATTCACTGTGCCAAAGCCTTTGACTGTGTGGATCACAATAAACTGTGGAAAATTCTGAAAGAGATGGGAATACCAGGCCACCTGACTTGCCTCTTGAGAAATCTGTATGCAGGTCAGGAAGCAACAGTTAGAACTGGACATGGTTCCAAATAGGAAAAGGAGTACATCAAGGCTGTATACTGTCACCCTGCTTATTTAACTTATATGCAGAGTACATCATGAGAAACGCTGGGCTGGAGAAAGCACTAGCTGGAATCAAAGAGTGTTCGGAGAAATATCAATAACCTTAGATATGCAGATGACACCACCACCCTTATGGCAGAAAGTGAAGAGGAACTAAAAAGCCTCTTGATGAAGGTGACGGAGGAGAGTGAAAAAGTTGGCTTAAAGCTCAACATTCAGAAAACGAATATCATGGCATCTGGTCCCATCACTTCATGGGAAATAGATGGGGAAACAGTGGAAACAGTGTCAGACTTATTTTGGGGGGCTCCAGAATCACTGCAGATGGTGATTGCAGCCATGAAATTAAAAGATGCTTACTCACTCCTTGGAAGGAAAGTTATGACCAAACTGGACAGCATAGTAAAAGCAGAGAGATTACTTTGCCAACGAAGGTCTATCTAGTCAAGGCTATGGTTTTTCCAGTGGTCATGTATGGATGCCAGATTTAGACTGTGAAGAAAGCTGAGCACTGAAGAATTGATGCTTTTGAACTGTGGTGTTGGAGAAGACTCTTGCGAGTCCCTTGGACTGCAAGGAGGTCCAACCAGTCCATCCTAAAGGAGACCAGTCCTGGGTGTTCATCAGAAGGACTGATGGCTGAGGCTGAAACTCCAGTAGTTTGGCCACCTCATGTGAAGAGTTGACTCATTGGAAAAGACTCTGATGCTAGGAGGGATTGGGGACAGGAGGAGAAGGGGTCGACAGAGGATGTGATGGCTGGATGGCATCACCGACTCGATGCACATGAGTTTGAGTGAACTCTGGGAATTGATGGACAGGGAGGCCTGGTGTGCTGAAATTCATGGGGTTGCAAAGAGTCGGGCATGACTGAGTGACTGAACTGAAAATAACCAAAACATAAAGGCCAAGAAATAGGCCAACAAAAATAAAGCAGATTCGTGCAGGAAAGTGTTAATGCCTTTATTATAAAAGATTCAAACAAAAAATTGAGTCAGTGACAAATGTAATTCACAAGAGGGAAGAAAAATATGAAAAAAGTATCAAACCTAATAGTAATGAGTAAGGTACTCATTTTTTGTTTATTCATTTCAAGAAAATAGTAATAATAATAATATCAAGTAGACTACAGATAAAATATAATACAGCTCTACATTCCTGATAGTATTGTAACTCGAAACTAACTCTATAAAACAATTTGCCAGAGATCCAGTAAGAGCTGTACAGACACACATACATGCATATATGTCTTCTGGTTAAATTAAAAATCTGGGTGAAAGATTTTATTACATATATTATACATACATATTTTGTGTGTATAATTAAAAAATATATGGAATCTAGAAAATGGTATTGATGAACCTATTCATAGGGCAGCAGTAGAGAGAGAAACATCGAGGACAGACTTGTAGACACAGCAGGCGAAGGAGAGAGTGGGACAGATTGATAGAAACACACAGATACCACATGTAAAACAGACGGTGGGAATTTGCTGTATGACGCAGTGAGCTCAACCCGGGGCTCTGTGGCAACCGTGAGGGGGTGGGAGGGGGGTGGGAGGTGGGAAGGAGGTTCAAGAGGGAGAGGACATATGTATACTCATGGCTGACTCGTGCTGATGTACGGCAGAAACCAACACAACACTGTAAAGCAGTTATTCTCCAATTAAAAATAAATACATTAAAAAAATTTTAGAACATTAAAAAAATTAAAAGCTAAACAAAAATTTGTATGGTTAACCATACAAATTTTATGGGGTTTTTAAGAGTAATGAGGTTACAGATTTTTTTTTTTTAATTTTTCAGTTTGTGTTATCATTATGTTGCTTTTATAGCCTTTAGTGATTAAAATATACATAACCATCTGTTGTTTTGTGATTGGTGCTCAGCAATAACTGTAGTTCTTCTAGCGTTCTAAATAGGCTGTCCTAGCCTCTTGCAGGTTAGTAAACCCAGGTAACACATCTGGCCAGATAAATTAAGTGAATGAACGTGTGCCACTTTTAGCCCAAAGTTTTGAAAACATCATGCTCAATTCTTCATTCTTCCAGTCTTATTCTTTCTCTGGAGAATCAACTGAATATTTTAGGTATTACTCTCAGCGATAGTGGATTTTCTCTCATCCGGGATTGTTGAGGTACCTAGGAGAGGACAGTTGCTTTGGAGAGACACCCTGACCTGTAGCTGACCTTGTCCTAGCAAGTAGTAAAATTTTTGAGTTGAACCCCTGAGCCTTGATTGGGTTTTCTAACTTGCCTACCTTGACTAAGGTAGCAGTCATCTGCAAAATAAGGAATAACAATATTAGAGCTTTTGTTTATTTTTTCCATCCAATAAGAAAGAAAGGAAGCTTTTACTAGTATGTATAAATTGATAATAGCCTCCTGAGTCAACAAAGCAGAAGATTGTGTGTCGCACATGGTATGGAAATGTATCTTGGGAGAAAAGTGAGAATCTGCAACATTTGGGAGTCCATAGTGGCCCCTCACTCATTTTTTTGCTTTACTGACAGTAATCTAGTTTCTAGACATTGTCCAGCTTTCACTAAACTACCCTTCATGGAATGGGCTTCCCAGGCTCTGTGGTAAATGCAGGTTTGATCCCTGGATTGGGAAGACCCCTGGAGAAGGGAAATGGCAACCCACTCCAGTATTCTTGCCTGAGAAATCCATGGACAGAGGAGCCTGGCGGGCCTACGGTCCATGGGATCACAGAAGAGTCAGACACGACTTAGCAACTGACACAGCAAACAAATGGTCAAGGAAAAGGCAAGATTTAAATTATTTTGAAACCTTTCCATCAAGGGAAAAATAAAATAAAGACTTTTAAAGTCACTGTTGTCTTTATATATTTTTCAGATCAATGGAGAACTATGTGAATTGTTTGGCACAAAGCAAATTGTTATTTCTCATGCCTCCCAAACAGTTAATCCAACTGAAAGTACACCTAGCACTATCAAAACATTTCTTTCTAAACACTGTGCTGACTACCCAAACAACTGGGATGACCACCTGCCAGCTGTTTCATTCGCCTTCAATGTTACTCACTTGGTATGTGTCTTTTTATAATTCAGTACTTTTGAATTATGATTATCTCTTGGCTGCATGTTTTATTACAAATTGTTTATTTTTCTTGATAGGAACCTACTAAAAATACACCATATTTTCAAATGTTTAATCGAAATCCTTACATACCTGAATCTTCTGATATTCGTGAAGTGGATGGTGATAATAGAAGTATGTTTGCCAAAATTCTAGATGCAATTAAAGAAGCTGATAAAGTAATGGAGAATAAGACAACTTCAGTAGGCCAGGTGATTCTAATAGAAAAAAACAATAATTAAAAAGTCTATAAAATTATACAAAAATGTTTTTTCCACATATACACACACACATACATATGATATACACTGAAACCAAATTTTTTCTATTCTGCATGTCTTCATTAAACAGTGTGTTTATTAGCTATGAAATTCTGAGAGACATTAATAGGACCATGTGTTTTGGAAAGAAGGCGCAGCTGAATTGAAACCCCTGGTCTTGCTTCCCAGTTGTTTAACTTGGGCCTGTTACTTCCTCTCATATTACTTTATTTTCTTTATAAAGTTGGGGTAATAGTGATTTTGAAATATTATTTTAAAAAATTAAATGGGATTCTTCCGTAGCTTTCAGTAGCACCTCAATGTGATGTTTTTATTATAATATTATCTGTAGTTGCCTTCAAGAAACTATAGCTCTTTCATCCTTTTTATTTTTAATACTTGCAGATGGAGAACAACAATTTTAATGAACTAAATAAAAGCAAAATCATTGTTAAAAAGAAACCAAGGCCATTAAATCCATTTCATCTGAAAGTGGGTCATGAAGTGTTAAGGCAGAGAAAAACTGGTGGAAGGACGGCCGCTTCCGGTCCGAGTGGGTCGGCCCCTGTGTCATAGACCACATCACAGAGCATGGGGTCGCTGTTCTGCGGGACAGCTCTGGGGCGAGGCTGAAGCGGCCCATCAAGATGTCCCACCTGAAGCCCTATGTCAGAGAAGCGGGCGAACAAGGTAAAGATCTGTCACCTCTCCACATTGGTACTTTCTGTGAATGAAAAGAGAAGTTAAATTATCAGAAATTTCTCTTCCTCCCTGCCTTGCCTTTGGTTAGGTTGTATTTTCCCTTTTCATTTTTATAAAACTTCATACAGTGTTGGAGCCCAAAGAGTGTTTTTTTATTAACATATGGTTTCTGAAACTGTCAGTCAGGTTTGTAAGAGGTTTTATTTTGATTTCTATGTGCAAGACACTGGACATCTTTCATAGAGGGAAGAATTATATGTTCATCATTTTCACTTTCAGAATATTTTGTCACTTTTAGCATGACATGATAGTAGCTAACATAAATAATGCCAAAACAAACACCATCTGGAATTTTGTTGTGAGATAAATATATTGGGGACGTTTAAAAATGTGATTGATTTTTAATGTTGCATCTTGTCACGGCCCTGGTAAGTGCAGGGGAAGGCGAGAGTGAGAGGTTCTGAGAATGATGCACTACTATAATAGGTGAACAGCACCCTAGACAGTGCTACTTGCTCCACAATGTGAATCTGAATAGTTAAGATATCCTGATCTGTAATACTTTCTTTCATGGACTAGAGCTAATTGACATGGCTCTCAGTTTAAATCCTACTTTATTGAAGCTTTTATTTTGTCCTATAGTATCTGCTCTCTAGACTTTCTTTGAGGTAGGTAACTGAGAGGAAATAAATTGGTATTTTAGCTAGTTACTTTTGTTTTTTCTGTAAAGAAAGGTAAAATAATTCAAAATTATTTGAATCTGAGTAACAAGAAAGATAATTTAGTGCCTTTTAAAACAGTATAAACAACTGTGTTATTTAACAGGCTAGAGTAAATAATAAATGATAACAAAAATAATGATAATAGATAATGCTCTTTCTTAGGATATGAGCCCTTGAGGCTGCTCAGCTGTCTCTCATCTGGGTCACAGCTCTCATGTTAAAGGCTCTTAGCACCTTTCTTTCTGCTTATGACAGAGCTAGCTGCTCTAGTAAACTTACCTTGGGCCATTCCAACTCAGAAAGCTCCCAGCACCTTCATTCTCTGTTAAAAGAAGCACTTTTATTCCTTGTGCCTTCTCAGTTCTAAGCTGCCCTTTATGATTTCTTCCTTCTGCAAGTAGGAACAAAAGATTATAAGGTGAAGGTTGTCCCTTCTTCCGATTTTCCCCTCAATCTTTGGTGTTTAGGAGTTGATTCCTTCTAATGTGTTGAGTGAGTGAGTGAAGTCGCTCAGTCGTGTCCGACTCTTTGCGACCCCGTGGACTGTAGCCTACCAGGCTTCTCTGTCCATGGGATTCTCCAGGCAAGAGTACTGGAGTGGGTTACCATTTCCTTCCCCAGGGGATCTTCCCAACCCAGGGATCGAACCTGGGTCTCCCGCGTGGAGGCAGACGCTTTAACCTCTGAGCCACCAGGGAAGCTTAACCTTCCTAAATTAACGCAAAATCTCTGCTTAAAACGTTGCTGCATCAGGATCTGTTTCACCATTTTGTAACTTGCTCTTGCCAAAGAATTTCTTAAGGAGACCTAACATTCCGCTACGACTGAATATTTCAGAATCCAGCTGAATAGAACAATTTCTAAACAGAAGCAGTACAAGTTTTGCTTTGTGCTTAAATTCTCTACAGATTATTCTTCAGTAATATAAGGGAAATTGCAAAATTAGTTCTAGTGTACATATAAGGAACCTGAGATTGACGGGTAAAATTGTTTTTCTTATTAATCAAAAGAAGTACTAATCCAGCTGAAGTCTGGTTCCTGTTTACTCTGATGTTTTTGTGTGTTTCTCTTATTTGTAGAAATTCAAAACAAGTGTGATTTCTGTCATCTTTTCCTTTGGTATCACATATTTTCCTGAAAATCTTCACCTCAAAAGCTGATTTTAAAGTCTTTGACCTAAATTTAAAGTAAATATAATGCCTCTGAGTAGCCATCCCATTCTTTTGACATAAATTTGAACATAGTGTAGCCAGAAGGACTGTGAATTTGTCTGCATCGTTGCTCTCACCAGCCTCGAGATGTCATAACTGCATTACAGCTCACCAGCCAGAACAGACATGCTTCTGTTGCCAACTTCTCATCCATTCTTGTCAGAACATGACGGAGAGGGAGCACATTCAGCACTAGGTCAACAGGGTTTCTCATTGCTGTTTAAGCAGGCCTGTGTGTCTGTCTGTCTAGTTCAGTTCCAGGCACCTTTTCAAGACTATTCTAACAAGAAATTTTATGCCATACCATTGTGTCTGTTCATAATCATAATGTTTTCCTTTGAGTGGAAAAATGTTACTGACTTCCCATTATTGTGTGACATAGATTTTGAATAATTTTGTTTTGATTGAGAATTATCGTGATCAGTATGTGTCTGCCCCCCATAAAGGCCTTGGTCTGATTGCCCTTCACAGTTTGAGAAATGGTCTTTATTTTTTAATAAGTTTCCCGTGGTTGCCATAACAATTTACCACAAATTTAGTGGCTGGAAACACTGTCTCACAGTTCTACACTTAGAAATGCGGTGTAGGTCTCAGTGGGCTACAGTAAGGCATGGCAGGGCGGTGTTCCTTTCTGGAGGCTCAAGAGGGTGTTTTGTGCATTTTCCACCTTCTAGACGCTGCTCACATCACTTGACTTGTGGTCCTCTTCCTGTCTTAAAAGCCAGCAGTGGGGTAGAGTTCTCACGTTACATCACTCCAGCCTCCTATTCTTTCTTCATTTTCTGCGTTTCAGGACACCTGTGCTTGGGCTCATCCTGATAATTCAAGATATCCTCTCTGCTTTAAGGTTGATTGGTCGGTTGGTTAGCAACCTTAATTCTATCACTACCCTAATCCTTCTTTATCATGTTAGGTAACATAATCACAAGGTTCATTAGTACACAGCTACAATAAAGGGGTCCACTATTCTGCCTAACAGGAGAAGGAAGTGGCAACCCACTCCAGTATTCTCGCCTAGAGGATCCCATGGACAGAGAAGCCTGGTGGGCTGCTGTCCACAGCATCACACAGAGTCGGACACGAATGAAGCGATTTAGCAGCAGCAGCAGCAGCATTCTGCCCTAACATAGTTACGGTCTGCACTCACAGTAGAAAAACAGAGCTTAGTCCCTGTATTAAATAAAGCTTGACTTCATTGTTAATGCACAGTCATCTGTTGGTATCCACAAGGAGTCAGTTCCAGGGCCCCTGTGGATACCAAAATCCATGTGTGCCCAGGTCCCTTGTATGGAATGGCCCCGTTCTCCCCCACCTGCACATCCGGGTGCAGACCCTGGGGTGTGAGCCCAACTACGGTTCCTGCACAGCACCTCCCTGTGGCCTCTCCGTTACGTCATCTCAAAATAAGAGCCACTCAGTTCTCTGTCAGTACTGGTTTATCTACTGTAATACTTAAGCAGTATCAAACTACAGTTATTTATTTTATCATGAGAAAAGTACTAGTATGGCAACACATTGTACTAGTTTTAGGATATCAGACCATGTATAGGATTCGTCAAGACACTTCATTTCAGAATGAGAAAATTATTTGTCCTGAAACCTTATACTTTTTCTGTTTGAAAAAAATAAGTTAATCCAAATCACTGAGACTTTTCTGAGGCCTTGGTTTTTATATGTGCTTTTTATTTTTCTCCTTAGGGAAATTGTAGTGTTCTTATCTCACTTTGTTTTTTACTCCAAGACTAAATAAGGAAAAACATGTCAAAACTGCTGATAACACCTTCCTGACATGTCTTGAAAATACCTCTCCTTCTTAGAAACTAAAGACTTAATCAGTCAGTCTGGTCAAAACTGAAATAATGCTTTCATCAAGCATTTATATTAGTAACTAAATCAATAGAATGAGAAAATAAAAATTAAGTAAATTCTGTCATGTAATGTGACTGAGTAGACTGGTCCTTTAATATGGTTTTATCTCTCTTTGAGGGCTAAAACTTATCTTGTTCTTTATTTTATCCGTAACTCAGGATTATTCTAGATTAGTACTGTCTAATAGATATATAATGAAAAAACTATGTAATATATAATTTAAAATTTTCTAGTAACCATGTTATAAAAAGTAGGTGAAAATAATTTTAGTTATATATTTTATAATAACCCAATATATCTAAAATAGTATTATTTCAGCATTCATGTAAGGCCTCAAAAATCTCTTTCTGGTGATCTTTGATAATCTTTTTGAAGTTAAAGAACATTTCTGTTGGCTGTACTAGGTTTAGAACAAAGTAGGATGGAAACATATTTGACCTTTCCAAATGAATGAGAATTGTTTTTTTCTCCACAAAGGCAACTTGAAATCTCCAGAGTACTTTTCCATTGCATATAGAGTAATTTTTGTAGACTTTGCTGAGTATAATCCTGATTCGCTGCAGTTTTGTCACGCTAAGTTACTTTAAAGCTTACTTAAGAAAATATGTGTATACATTCAGATATGTATATTGGTTACTCACATATGGAAGCTCTTGTCTTTTACAAACAAGTGAGGTTGGTCAAGTACTTTTGTTTCAAAGTCTGTGTAACTAGGAGGTGCTTACACTCAGGGTCTTTGAATGCATTTTCAGGAAATCTAAGTGATAACTTCTAAAAACTTTGTATCTATCTGTAGTTTCCCTGTTGATATGTTTACTGGACATATTTTTCTATAGTAGATCTACCTGCTTTATCTGTATGGAAAAACATTTTGAGACAGAAAACTTCCTTCATCAAAGATCTCTGCAAAGATCCAATTAAGAAATACTTAAAATGCTTATAGTAACTGCTTTCACTAATACATTGTGGCATTGTACCCTGAATCTATGAAATTCTCCATGACTTATTAGAAAAATTTTAGCAGCAACATTTTTACTCTACCTAACCTTTCAAGTTCTTTTAAATGACTACCTAGCTTTCTCTGATATTAGCAGACTAACAGCAACTTTGATGCTGAACCTCTAGCAACACATTCTAAAGGTGTTTCAATTTCACTGATCCTGTTTTCCTCTTTCCTCCTACTACTGAGCATAGCACGTCTCATGGGTTGCATAATTTTTTTTTATCTTTCAGAATTGTTCTCTTGTTCAGCATTTCCTTGCCTACTAACATAGAAAAATCATTTTGTTATCACCTTCAATTATCCGTACTTTTATTTCTATCATAACTATGTGTATCTTAACAGCATTTTCAATGTAATTACTGCTTTTGCATCAATAAGAATTGGTGAGGTTAAACTTAGAAAACCTCTCAAAACTAAAATACCAGGTACAGTTTCCCTGATGAAGGAGTAAATGGGCAAAACTAAACGTCCATACAAGCCCAAGTCTACTTACGCCACTTATTAGGAAAAAACATAGCTTTGTTTGATCTTTTGATGTTTGTAAATTTAAAGTTCATAATGTGTGACTTACAGGGTTGGAATACATTCAATTAGCTTTTCACATATTCAGTTCACTTCAGTTTAGTCGCTTAGTCGTGTCCAACTATTTGTGATGCCATGGACTGCAGCACGCCAGGCCTCCTGTCCATTGCCAACTCCCAGAGTTTACTCAGACTCATGTCCATTGAGTTGGTGATGCCATCTAACCATCTCATCCTCTGTCATATCCTTCTCCTCTGCCTTCAATCTTTCTCAGCATCAGGGTTTTCAAATGAGCCAGCTCTTCGCATCAGGTGGCCAAAGTATTGGAGTTTCAGCTTCAACATCAGTCCTTCCAACATTAGTATGAGGATAGGGATGGTGAAATCATGTTCTAAGATCAGTTCAGTTCAGTTCAGTCACTCAGTCGTGTCCGACTCTTTGCAACCCCATGAATCGCAGCACACCAGGCCTTGTTGTCCATCACGATCTCCCAGAGTTCACTCAGACTCACGTCCATGGAGTCCGTGATGCCATCCAGCCATCTCATCCTCAGTCGTCCCCTTCTCCTCTTGCCCCCAATCCCTCCCAACATCAGAGTCTTTTCCAATGAGTCAACTCTTCACATGAGGTGGCCAAAGTACTGGAGTTTCAGCTTTAGCATCATTCCTTCCAAAGAAATCCCAGGGCCAATCTCCTTCAGAATGGACTGGTTGGATCTCCTTGCAGTCCAAGGGACTCTCAAGAGTCTTCTCCAATACCACAGTTCAAAAGCATCGATTCTTCGGCACTTAGCCTTCTTCCCAGTCCAACTCTCACATCCATACATGACCACTGGAAAAACCATAGCCTTGACTAGACGGACCTTAGTCGGCAAAGTAATGTCTCTGCTTTTGAATATGCTATCTAGGTTGGTCATAACTTTTCTTCCAAGGAGTAAGTGTCTTAATTTCATGGCTGCAGTCACCAACTGCAGTGATTTTGGAGCCCCAAAATAAACTCTGACACTGTTTCCACTGTTTCCCCATCTATTTCCCATGAAGTGATGGGACTGGATGCCATGATCTTCGTTTTCTAAATGTTGAGCTTTAAGCCAACTTTTTCACTCTGCTGTTTCACTTTCATCAAGAGGCTTTTTAGCTCCTTTTCACTTTCTGCCATAAGGGTGGTGTCATTTGCATATCTGAGGTTGTTGATATTTCTCCCGGCAATCTTGATTCCAGCTTGTGTTTCTTCTAGTCCAGCGTTTCTCATGATGTACTCTGCATATAAGTTAAATAAGCAGGGTGGCAATATATAGCCTTGATGTACTCCTTTTCCTATTTGAAACCAGTCTGTTGTTCATGTCCAGTTCTAACTGTTGCTTCCTGACTTGCATACAGATTTCTCAAGAGGCAGGTCAGGTGGTCTGGTATTCCCATCTCTTTCAGAATTTTCCACAGTTTATTGTGATCCACACAGTCAAAGGCTTTGGCATAGTCAATAAAGCAGAAATAGGTGTTTTTCTGGAACTCCCTTGCTTTTTCCATGATCCAGCAGATATTGCCAATTTGATCTCTGGTTCCTCTGCCTTTTCTACAACCAGCTTGAACATTAGGAAGTTCACGGTTCACATATTGCTGAAGCCTGGCTTGGAGAATTTTGAGCATTACTTTACCAGCATGTGAGATGAGTGCACTTGTGAGTAGTTTGAACATTCTTTGGCATTGCCTTTCTTTGGAATTGGAATGAAAACTGACCTTTTCCAGTCCTGTGGCCACTGCTGAGTTTTCCAAATGTGCTGGCATATTGAGTGCAGCACTCTCACAGCATCATCTTTCAGGATTTGAAACAGCTCAACTGGAATTCCATCACCTCCACTAGCTTTGTTGATAGTGATGCTTTCTAAGGCCCACTTGACTTCACATTCCAGGATGTCTGGCTCTAGATGAGTGATCACATCATCATGATTATCTGGGTCATGAAGATCTTTTTGTACAGTTTTTCCGTGTATTCTTGCCACCTCTTCTTAATATCTTCTGCTTCTGTTAGGTCCATACCATTTCTGTCCTTTATCGAGCCCATCTTTGCATGAAGTGTTCCTTAGTATCTCTAATTTTCTTGAAGAGATCTCTAGTCTTTCCCATTCTGTTGTTTTCCTCTATTTATCTGCATTGATCTCTGAAGAAGGCTTTCTTATCTTTCCTAGCTATTCTGTGCAACTCTGCATTCAGATGCTTATATCTTTCCTTTTCTCCTTTGCTTTTCGCCTCTCTTCTTTTCACAGCTATTTGTAAGGCTTCCCCAGACAGCCTTTTTGCTTTTGCATTTCTTTTCCATGGGGATGGTCTTGATCCCTGTTTCCTGTACAGTGTCACGAACCTCATTCCATAGTTCATCGGGCACTCTATCTATCACATCTAGGCCCTAAATCTATTTCTCACTTACACTGTAGATTAATCATAAGGGATTTGATTTAGGTCATACCTGAATGGTCTAGCGGTTTTCCCTATTTTCTTCAATTTAAGTCTGAATTTGGTAATAAGGAGATCATGATCTGAGCCACAGTCAGCTCCTGGTCTTGTTTTTGTTGACTGTATAGAGCTTCTCCATCTTTGGCTGCAAAGAATATAATCAGTCTGATTTCGGTGTTGACCATCTGGTGATGTCCATGTGTAGTCTTCTCTTGTGTTGTTTGAAGAGGGTGTTTGCTATATTAGCACATATATCTACTCTGATAAACTTTCATTGATCTCTAGTCTAAATGAGCTATTAATGTTCCTTTTGTTCTTTCTTGAACTTCAAATTTGAGGATTTTTTAAAATCTTCATTAAAATCTTTAAGAGATTCTGTTGTTAATGTTTTGGGAGAAAATCCAGAAAGAGAAGACGTCCAGGAAGCTAATCAGTGGTAGTGGAATAGTTCCTTGTTGGAATGAATTAAAATACTATGTAGGGTGGAATTCCTTTATCTACATTAACATTTGTTTATAAAGATTCTGCTGCTTTGCCATCTGTTTAACCCTATTTTAAACATTTTTTTCCCTGATAGTGAAGATAAATTTGCTGAAAATAGAATAAAATATTGACAAGGAAAATTCCTTGTCAGTATTTTTAGTATGGATTTAGCTACACCTTGAAAGTTCATGAACATTTTAATATTAAATTAGACTTAAGTAAGCTAACTAACCTAATCAATTGTAGCCTGCCTACTTGCACATACCTCTTATATAAACCTGATTCTACGAACTTTATCTTCATTGTAGTTTATCACTTCATAGTGTGATAATTTTATGTTATTGTCCTAATATTAATTCTATAAAGATTAAAGAATTACGTAAAGTTGTAAACAAAAGGATTTAACAATTCCATTTGTTAAAGTATCTTTCAGGACCGCATAAATTCATCCAGAAATGCTTTTGAGATATATATTAAGGATATCATCAACATCAAAAATACAGTTTATAACTTTTGTTTTTAACCTATGCCATGATTCTCAGCCCTTTCCACCCCCCTCACTTACACCTACCAAAGACAGATCAAGAGAATACTCCGTGATGGCCTATGGGGAAAAGAACCCCCAAAAGTTGGATATATGTATATAGCAGGTTCACTTTGCTGTACACTGGAAGCAAACACAACATTGGAAGTCAGTTGCACCACAGAATTTTTTTAACTTGTAAAGAAAAACCCATCCCTTTATATTATTCCTATTTTTTTTAAAAAGTCTGGTTCTCTTAATTCCTTGATCTTTGAATTCAAATTTATATATCATTTTATTCATTCTTCTACATGTACTTATTTAGGAGATACGAGAACCCATCAGAAATTAATCTTGATAGTTAATTTGTATTACTTGGGATTTTATTCCTTATTTTATATTATTTTATTTTAAAGTGGTTCAATTATAGTTCTAAAAGGCAAACTTGTGTTCCTTTTTCAGATAGTCTCCATCTTTTACACGGTTCAGTAGTGACAGATCATGACTATGTTGGAATGCCCGAGCTTCCAGTTGGAGCATACCAAGCGAGTATTCAGGTGGAAGACGCGGCTGTTGGAGTAGTCGACAGTGAGTTACTGACATCAAGCAAGGATTGTGAACTGTTAGAATACAGAAATGCCAAAATCTCTCCACTGATGGAAGATCATAATGCTCTTGAAAAGCAGACTTTTAGTCTCTTGGACTCTTCAAACCAGGTCCTTGAGTACTTGACTTAGTAAACACAAAAATTCATTTAAAGTGCTGTTTAGAGAATACATCACCTTGAATCTTATCTTTTCCATTCAAAAAGATTACATAGAAAAGTATCTTGACAAACTCTTAATGACTAAATCCTGAAGGTTTATTTTGTAATTATTTATCTGAAGTTGTTCTTCTTTTGTATATATATGTGTGTGTATATATATATTTAGGCAAAGGAAGCATGTAACATATGGATATTATTTTTCTTCTATAAACACAACAGGCAAAGCATACTCACTTCTTAGGAAGTAAACTAAATTCCAACTCAAAACTTTGGTATTGTTACCATGTTTTCAGTTTCATTTTTTTAATATTCCCCCCTTTTAAAAACTGTTTGAAGGACCTAGAACTGCATTAATAAATATTTATTGAATGTGTTAAATGAAACCTGTTCCTGTGTCATTGAAACATCTAAAAATATTGTAGTTACTTAATGAGCTCCTACAGTGTATTGGTAAGTTCACCTTGTAGACAGGCTAAGGATTAGGATCTGAAACTATATATTGGATTGAAAATGTGTGCAATTTCCATAGTATATATTAAAGTCAAAAGCATCCATGAATAAATTTTTTTCTGCAGTCTTGAAAAAGTAAATAATAACTGATATTAAAGATTTTAAACTATAATTTCTATAATAGTTACAACTTTGCTCAACAAATATTTATTATAAAGCACTTTGAAGAATATTGTGGGATATATAAAAGCTATGTGTGTCTTGTCCCCAAAAGACTTATAGTCTGGTAAAGAATACAGATCATACAAGCCACATGGACAACAAATTGCCAACCTCTGCTGGATCATTGGGAAAGCAAGAGAGTTCCAGAGAAACATCTACTTACGCTTTATTGACTACGCCAAAGCCTTTGACTGTGTGGATCACAGCAAACTGGAAAATTCTGAAAGAGATGGGAATACCAGACCACCTGACCTGCTTCCTGAGAAATGTATATGCAGGTCAGGAAGCAGTAGTTAGAACTGTACATGGATCAACAGACTGGTTCCAAATCGGGAAAGGAGTACGTCAAGGCTGTATATTGTGACCGTACTTATTTAACTTACATGCAGAGTACATCATGAGAAACACTGGGCTGGATAAAGCACAAGCTGGAATCAAGATTGCCAGGAGAAATATCAGTAACCTCAGATAAGCAGATGACACCACCCTTTTGGCAGAAAGCAAAGAAGAACTAAAAACCTCTTGATGAAAGTGAAAGAGGAGAGTGAAAAAGTTAGCTTAAAACTCAACATTCGGAAAACTAAGATAATAGCGTCTCCATCACTTCATGGGAAATAGATGGGGAAACAGTGGAAACAGTGTCAGACTTTATTTTTGGGGGCTCCAAAATCACTGCAGATGGTGATTGCAGCCATGAAATGAAAAGATGCTTGCTCTTTGGAAGAAAAGTTATGACCAACCTAGATAGCATATTCAAAAGCAGAGACATTACTTTGTCAGCAAAGGTCCATCTAGTCAAAGCTATGATTTTTCCGGTGGTCATGTATGTATGTGAGAGCTGGACTACAAAGAAAGCTGAGCACTAAAGATGCTTTTGAACTGTAGTGATGGAGAAGACTCTTGAGAGTCTCTTGGTCTAAGGAGATCCAGCTAGTCCACCCTAAAGGACATCAGTCCTGGGTGTTCATTGGAAAGACTGATGCTGAAGCTGAAACTCCAATACTGTGGCCACCTGATGCAAAGAACCAACTCATTGGAAAAGATCCTGATGCTGGAAACGATTGAAGGTGGAAGGAGAAGGGAATGACAGGATGAGATGGTTGGATGGCATCACTGACTCAATGGACATGAGTTTGAGTAAACTGCTTGTGTTGGTGATGGATAGGGAGTCCTGGCGTGCTGCAGTCCACGGGGTCACAAAAGAGTGGACACGACTGAGTGACTGAACTGAACTGAAAAGGAAAAATGATTAGAGGAAAGAAATCAAAGACTTCATCTTATATCACTGACCAAATAGATTCCACATAAAATTCCAGAAAGAAGCCTTAAGAAAACATAGTTGTCTCAGTGATTCCTGCCCTCCCATTAGCAGAACAAAGCTGATGATGGAGTCATACGGAACTCTGTTTGGTAAATGTAAGTGGTCAAGTTTCCTTTTCTCAACTCAAATGAAGTGAAAAATTTTTTCAATATCTGAAGTCTTTTTCCACTGTAACAGGGTAATAATGAGTCATTTTAGAATTACAGTTTCTAAACCTTTTTTTCCTTTTAGAATTCTGCCTCCCCTAAATACTTTCTCACACAGACCTTCATCCTGTATGCACTGATCATGTTGGGTTCCACTACACTCTGTCTACAAATCACCCCAAATTCTTAGTGGCTTACAGCAAAACTTGTACTTCTTAGCCACCCTCTTGGTTCATCAAGGCTGCATTTTCATCCTCACTTCACGATGCAGGCTGAAAGAAACTGACTTCTGGAATAGCCCCATCACCATGGCTGGGCAGAGCATGGTGAACTGAGCACCAGCTGTGGAAAGACTTGGCCATCCTTCTTAATCCACTCTCATCACGACGGCCAAACCTAGTCACGTACTGCTAATGGATACAGGTTTCTTTTTGTAGTGATAGCAGTGTTCTAAAGTTAATCATGATGGATATGTAACTGAAAATACTAAGATCCACTGAATTGTATACTTTAAAATGCTGAATTTTATGAGTTATATCTCAATAGAATTGTTGTGTAACAGTCTAAACAAAAGTTTAAAAAAGAAACAAAACCTAGCCACCTAGCCATGCCTAATACAGCCCTATTGTATGCCTTGAAAGGAGGAAAACTAAGGTATTGGTGGATTGCTGCAATGACTGCCAAAACTCTTTTTCCAGGTTTTATTAAAGGCCATTTATGCTGATAGTTACTTTATTTCCTGATAGTGAATATAAGGTGTTCAAATAAAAATGCTGATTTTATTACTGAAATCTCAGAATTTGAATGTAGATTCCATATATAGATATTAAACAAACAAATACACAGGAAATACCTACAAATTAGATACACACACATAACCTTCTCGTAATGTTTACAGGGCCCTGTCAAGAGAGAAAATAGATTTTTATATACCATATGCCTAAATATTTAGAGGTGATAAATCAAGCTAATAAGCTATTCCTATGTCAGCAAATATGCCTTAAGCTTCCTCGAATTCTTAGACTCCTCCAGCCTGACACGAGTAAGTGGCAAAGCAGGGCTAGCTGGCCCCAGAGCAATCTTTGTCTCCCTCCATCCTCCCTGAAGAACGACTTTCCGCCCTCCCCTGCTCCGCCTCTCCTCCCACCTTAGACCCTGCAGATGCACCCTGGGACTGGCCCAAGCCTTTGCGGTGTGATCTCCACATCTGTCCACCCCCAGGAGGGAGGCCTTTGAAGAGGTTCTCCAGGTGGGAAAGAGGCACTTCCCTGAGCCCTGAGAGCTCACTCTATGTGGAGGGACACTGTCAAGGGGGATGGAGCACAGCCCTTAAGCCAAGAGCCCAGAGTGAGTCCCTCTTACCAGGATTTCAGGGAGCTCTGGAAGCAGAGTAAAGAATAGCAATGTCTTCACGAGGCTTTGTATGCCACCTTGTGGCGTTTTTAATGAACACTTAAAAATATAGCAGGAAATGCTGAGTATACTAAAGAAAATTTTTTGCATGAAAGTAATTTCCTCTCGAAACATTTTTAAATATCGTAATTAACATTTCTTATTTCATCATCTTTTAAAAAGGTAACTCATTAAGGTTTACAAAATAAAACTTACTAGTTATGAGATTCATACCCTCAAAAAGATATGTATTGTGTCCATGTGCTATTCTGGCACTAAGGATATATCAATGAGAAATCGCTTGCCTTCCTACACCTTGAAGTCCAATAGGATAGTGAAACAGTGACCTGTAGTTCTTAATGAATACATTTCTTTACTTATATCCAATCTTAAAATCTCAATGATAGCCTTTTGCATAGACATCTTGTTTGAGACCCTTACCTTAAGCCTCTTCCACTTATTTTTGACTGTGTATAAAGTTCTAATATTGTTTTGTTCAGAGGTCTGGAAAGGACTGGGCCATTTCCAGTTGTAGTTTCTAATCATGATGATGAGTAATTAAACACCAAAATAAGCATTTAAGAAGCACATTTTTTTTTTCAAGCTTTTATTTTCCACAGATGAATTTGTGATTGAGAGGGCAATGCCAGCTTTGTGCAGTGTTAAAGTTAAACAGGCAAAGGTCAATTCAATGCCATCAAATGAAAAAGTCTCTAAATTGGTAGCTTGCCCAAAGTGTGAGGGCCAGACTGGCATCCCGCCTCCTCTAATCTCTCCCTGTCCTCGCCCAATTTCCTTCTCACCCCCATTCACACTGCTTCGTGGGCTCAGGCAAAGCTCATTAAGAAGGTAAGGTGCGCTGGGTCCAGCGGGCTTCCCCTATCTCACCGTCTCATTGTCCACGCTTGGCAGGTCCTTGCCAAGGGCACATAGTGAGGAGAGCCGTCTCCTTGGGCTGGCAGGTGGCTAGAGATCAGACAGCCAGTGGCACCTTCGCTCACCCTCATCTCCACATCCCAGTACAGCGTCTGTTACTTCTGATAAGAGGTCCCAGGGGGTGAAGAACAGAAGAGAAACTAGAGGGGACAGAGCCTGACTTCACTCCTTCCTGTGTATTATTTTGAAGTAGAAGTGAAGAGAAAAGCACTCACGGGAATGGTTCTGCCAGTACGCTGTCCTACCGCATTCCAACATGGAATCTATAGTCTCTGGGTTTCTGTGCTTTCCTTCTATCCCTTTAGAATTCCATCTTTCCATATATAAATATATATATATACACATAGATAATTCATTAAAAAATTGTATGTGGTAAATAAACAGTGATGAAACCATAGTAGTAGTGGTTTATGTGACTTAGTCATAGCAAGTCAGCAGCAAATCTGCCTCAAGTTTGAGAACTGCACTTACCGTGGATCCTCACTGATCACTAACTATGTTAATAATCACCCATTTTACCTGAGGTAGTTAATACATTATTAGTTTAAAAGGTAATCACTTATTTTTATGTAATATTTAAAAAAACCCATAAAATCCAGAATAAAAATTCCTATAACTCAATACACAAAAAGAACCCAATTTAAAAATGGGCAAAAGATTTGATTATACATTTTCTCAAAGAAAGATATGCAAGTGAGATACCACGTCACACTCATTATAATGGCTGTGATAGTTTTAAAAAAGAAAAAGAAAATAACAAGTGTTGATGACACAGTGTAGAGAAATTGCAGCCCTTGTACATTACTGATAGGGATGTAAAAGTATAAAATGGTTCAGTCACTACAGGAAACTGTTTCTCCCTCAGAAACCTGAACATAGACTTATCATATGACCCAGCAATCCCACTCCTAGGTATATATCCAAAGGAACTGAAAACAGGCCCTGGGACAGATAATTGTTTGTCAATGTTTATTGTGGTATTATCCAATAGTCAAAAGGTAGAAACAATCCAAGTGTCCACTGACAGATGAATGAGTAAAGAAAACGTGGTGTATACATGCAGTGGAATGTTATTCAGCTATCAAAAGGAATGGAGTTCTGAAGAATGCTACCACATCATTGACCCTTGAAGAAATTATGCTAAGTGAAATATGTCAAATATAAAAGGAAAAATACTGCATCGGTTCAGTTAAGTTCAATCTCTCAGTCATGTCCGACTCTTTGTGACCCCATGAACTGCAACAGCCAGGCCACCCTGTCCATCACCAACTCCTGGAGTCTACCCAAACCCATGTCCATCAATTCGGTGATGCCATCTAACCATCTCATCCTCTCTCGTCCCTTTCTCCTCTTGCCTTCAATCTTTCCCAGCATCACGGTCTTTTCAAATGAGTCAGCTCTTTGCATCAGGTGGCCAAAGTATTGGAGTTTCAGCCTCAGCATCAGTCCTTCCAATGAACACCCAGGACTGATCTCCTTTAGGATGGACTGGTTGGATCTCCTTGCAATCCGAGGGACTATCAAGAGTCTTCTCCAACATCACAGTTCAAAAGCATCAGTTCTTCGGTGCTCACCTTTATAGTCCAACTCTCACATCCACACATGACCACTGGAAAACCATAGCCTTGACTAGACAGACCTTTGTTGGCAAAGTAATCTCTGCTTTTTAATATGCTGTCTAGGTTGGTCATAACCTTCCTTCCAAGGAGCAAGCATCTTTTAATTTCATGGCTGCAATCACCATCCACAGTGATTTTGGAGCCCAGAAAAGTAAAGTCAGCCACTGTTTCCCCATCTATTTGTCATGAAATAATGGGACCAGATGCCATGATCTTCGTTTTCTGAATGTTGAGCTTTAAGCCAACTTTTTCACTCTCCTCTTTCACTTTCATGAAGAGGCTTTTTAGTTCTTCACTTTCTGCCATAAGGGTGGTGTCATCTGCATATCTGAGGTTCTTGATATTTCTCCCGGCAATCTTGATTCCAGCTTGTGCTTCCTCCAGCCCAGCGTTTCTCATGATGTACTCTGCATATAAGTTAAATAAGCAGGGTGGCAATATACAGCCTTGACGTACTCCTTTTCCTATTTGGAATCAGTCTGTTGTTCCATGTCCAGTTCTAACTGGTGCTTCCCGACCTGCATACACGATCCCACCTATATGAAATTCCAAAACAGGCAAATCCATAGAGATAGAAAGTAGATTAAGTGTTTACCAGGGCTTAGGGAAGAGGAAATGGGGAGTTAATGCTTAATGGCTACAAAGTTTCTGGTTGACGTAACAAAGATGTTTAGGGAGCAGTGGTGTTGACTGCACCTCAGAGAAGTGTCCTCAGTGTCACTGAACTGCAAATGGTGAAAATGGCAACTTTCATCTTATCTCAATCCTGCCACAATTTAGAAAGATTAATAATGTAATATATAAGAAACTATTGAGCTATTCTCTTAGGTGAATTGTATGATATGTGAGTTATATCTTAATAAAGTTGTTTTTAAAAGGTCATGGGATACAGCTTAAATTGTGCTTAGATGAAAATTTATGACCTATATACTTACTTAGAATTGATGCTTTTGAAGTGTGGTGTTGGAGAAGACTCTTGAGAGTCCCTTGGACTGCAAGGAGATCCAAACAGTCCTGAATATTCACTGGAAGGACTGATGCTGAAGCTGAAACTCCAATTCTTTGGCTATCTGATGCGAAGAACTGACTAAATAAAAGGGTGTGTCTGTTTTCCAATAACATTTTATGTACCCCCACACCCTGCAAAAAAATTGTGGACTGAATTCAGCCTGTGGGTCATAGTTTGTAGACACTTTAGAAAGTGTCTTTCTGTAGAAAGTATTTGCTCAATGTTAACAACCATGTGAAATAAAAAATTCTTGGCAAACTCAGAAGGGCATTCCTTTATCCTGATAAAGTATTAGTTCAGCTCAGTCGCTCAGTCATGTCTGACTCTTTGTGACCCTATGGACTGCAGCATGCCAGGCCTCCCTGTCCATCACCAACTCCCAGAGTTCACTCAAACTCAAGTCCATTGAGTCGGTGATGCCATCCAACCATCTCATCCTCTGTCATCCCCTTTTCCTCCTGCCTTCAGTCTTTCCCAGCATCAGGGTCTTTTCAAATGAGTCAGTTGTTCACATCGGGTGGCCAAAGTATTGGAGGTTCAGCTTCAACATCAGTCCTTCCAATGAATAGTCAGGACTGATTTCCTTTAGGATTGACTGACTGAATCTCCTTGCTGTCCAAGGGACTCTCAAGAGTCTTCTCCAACACCACAGTTCAAAAGCATCAATTCTTTGGTGCTCAGCTTTCCTTATAGTCCAACTCTCACATCCATACATGACCACTGGAAAAACCAAAGCTTTGACTAGATGGATCTTTGTTGAAATCTAGACACAGTCAATAAATACATAAAAGAGGTTCAACATTATTAATAGCCAGAAAAAATGCAAAGTAGAATCATTCTTAAAGGTGATTTAAAACCTACAAGAGTGGAATAGTTTAAAATACTGACAAAGATGAGGACAGACAGTACAATTAATACATTATTGATGAGTCTATAAATTGATCTAGCTATTTTGGAAAAACAATTTAGTATTATATAATAAAGCTGAAGATGCACAGGCCTATAATCCAATAATTCTGCACCAGGAGCTGTGTTCAGTTCAGTTCAGTTCAGTCGCTCAGTCGTGTCCGACTCTTTGCGACCCCATGAATCGCAGCACGCCAGGCCTCCCTGTTCATCACCATCTCTCAGAGTTCACTCAGACTCACCTCCATCGAGTTGGTGATGCCATCCAGCCATCTCATCCTTGGTCACCCCCTTCTTTTCCTGCCCCCCAATCCTTCCAGCATCAGAGTCTTTTCCAATGACTCAACTCTTCGCATGAGGTGGCCAAAGTACTGGAGCTTCAGCTTCAGCATCATTCCTTCCAAAGAAATCCCAGGGCTGATCTGCTTCAGAATGGACTGGTTGGATCTCCTTGCAGTCCAAGGAACTCTCCAACACCACAGCTCAAAAGCATCAATTCTTTGGTGCTCAGCCTTCTTCACAGTCCAACTCTCACATCCATACATGACCACTGGAAAAACCATAGCCTTGACTAGACAGACCTTAGTTGGCAAAGTAATGTCTCTGCTTTTGAATATACTGTCTAGGTTGGTCATAACTTTTCTTCCAAGGAGTAAGCGTCTTTAATATTTGCAATAGCAAAAAAACACTGGAAGCAACATAAGTATCTGTCAACACAATGAGTAAGTGGATTGCAGCATACTCATAAAATGAAATACTTCATAGTGAAAATGAACAAATTACAGGCGAACAAAAAGCATGGAGGAAGTCAGGAGCACAACACGGGCAGAAAAATCAATGTGAAAAGAAAGAGAGACATGGATAAAGTTTTGAAGAAAGTGAGAAAGGGAGGCAATGCCTCTGGGCTGTGGGGGAGCATTCCAGAGGAGAAGAGCCAGTGAGTGCAAAGATGCTGAGCTGTTTGTGTTTGGGATAGTTTGTGTTTTGAGGGATAGTAAGGGGATTTCTTTGGCAGGACTGATGCTGAAGCTGAAACTCCAGTACTTTGGCCACCTCATGCAAAGAGTTGACTCACTGGAAAAGACTCTGATGCTGGGAGGGATTGGGGGCAGGAGGAGAAGGGGACGACAGAGGATGAGATGGCTGGATGGCATCACCCAACTCGATGGACGCGAGTCTGAGTGACCTCTGGGAGTTGATGATGGACAGGGAGGCTTGGCGTGCTGCGATTCATGGGGTCGCAAAGAGTCGGACATGACTGAGCGACTGAATTGAACTGAATTGAAGGGGATAAGTTCTCAGTAAGGGTACTCAGAACAGAGTAAGAGGAAGTATAATAAGAGGGGTAGAATAAATTGTTTCATGATTTGTAGGTCACTGTATGGAGTTTGCTTTTTAGTTTGAATAACATGGTTGCTCACTGAAAGTATCTAACAAAAGTGACCTGATCTGATAAGTGTTTTAGATAATCACTTTGGAAGCTGGAATCAAAAGGGACTGAGAAAGGGCAATGGAGGGCTGGCTAGGAGACTGTTGCAATAATTCAAGTGAGAGATGACGATAGCATTGGTAGCTATGGATGTGGTGAGAAATGCTTAGTATGTGTCATATTTTAACGCTAGATTACCTGGAATTTGTTGACATTGAATGTAAGTATTTAAGGAAAACAGGAGTCTGTGATGACTCTAAACTTTCTGGGTTTGTACAACCAGAAGGATGGAGTTGCCACTGAGATGAGGACGACTTGGAGGAGCAGGTTTGGGAAAGACAAAGTAAGTTCAGTTTTGAACAGGTTGCATTGAGATAGACACGCAAATGGATCTGTTGGGTAGACATTTGGATATAAGAGCCTGAAGTTCAGGGGGTAGGAATTCAGTATTCATTTATGCACCGTCAGAACTCTTCAAAAGGAAACTTGTAATATGTGTCCTTTGGGGGAAGCCAAGACATTATCTTTGCGTCAGAGAGTTGCACTCGCTGTTGACCCACCACACTCCTTGTGAATTATTGCTGAGGCAGCGATCGAAAGCATTGGGTGATTGATTACACACTCTATGGCATTGTTTACATTACCTGGCAGAGCAAACAGATGTTTAAGCAAGGCTCCTAGTTTCATGAATGATGGCAGCTGAACATTCACCTCCCTTCCCCCTTTGATGGATATAGCTGATGCTAGCACCATGTTGATGAAAGTGAAAGAGGAGAGTGAAAAAGTTGGCTTAAAGCTCAGCATTCAGAAAACTAAGATCATGGAACCTGGTCCCATCACTTCATGGCAAATAGATGGAGAAACAGTGCAAACAGTGGCAGACTTTATTTTTCTGGGCTCCAAAATCACTGCAGATGGTGATTGCAGCCATGAAATTAAAGACGTTTGCCCCTTGGAAGGAAAGCCATGACCAACCTAGACAGCATATTAAAAAGCAGAGAGATTACTTTGCCAACAAAGGTCTGTCTAGTCAAAGCTATGGTTTTTCCAGTGGTCATGTATGGATGTGAGAGTTGGACTATAAAGAAAGCTGAGCATTGAAGAATTAATGCTTTTAAACTGTGGTGTTGGAGAAGACTCTTGAGAGTCCCTTGGACTGCAAGGAGATCCAACCAGTCCATTCTGAAGATCGGTCCTGGGTGTTCATTGGAAGGACTGATGCTGAGGCTGAAACTCCAATACTTTGGCCACCTGATGCGAAGAGCTGACTCATTTGAAAAGACCCTGATGCTGGGAAAGATTGAAGGCAGGAGGAGAAGGGGACGACAGAGGATGAGATGGTTGGATGGCATCACTGAATCGATGGACATGGGTTTGGTAAACTCTGGGAGTTGGTGATGGACAGGGAGGCCTGGCGTGCTGCAGTTCATGGGGTCACAAAGAGTCGGACACACTGAGTTACTAAACTGAAGACCATGTTTAAGGGACTATGAATAAAGCAGACAAAGTCTCAAGAATCTCATTCTCATGTGCCAGTGGAAACTGAGTGAGGCAGAGTGTTAGTTTCTGCAGCCGCTTATCATTCTGCCATCACATAATACTTTGTCTTTCCTAAGGAATTTACAACCTGATATAATTTCCACAGAATTTTTGTTCCAATATCACCTTCCTATTTCCACCTCAATTTGCATTTGAAACTGGAGGAGAACTCTCCTCCACCACACACACACACACACACACACACACACACACACACACACAGAATAAAGATTAGATTCTTTGTAATATCTTCTATTTCACCTCACAAACTTGAACTTATTAGCCTTTAATCATAATCGTCCCTTCAGTTCCTATCAGGGAATAGATTCTAAAAGTCTTAACATCATACTTACTTTTTCTAAGATACTTGAATTATCAATTTCACTGGGATTCAGGGCTTTACTGAAGCAATAAGACGTTTCTGTTCACTCAGAGGGAGACGCTGTGTTTGGCCGCAGTGGTGAAAGGGTTTCATCTCAAGTCTGACGAGTGACTGGGAGGCCATGCACAACCGGAGAAGCAGAATGGGTATTGAAGGCAGAGAAACAGCAGGAAGCGAAGTATTTTCTGTTCTCCCCTCAAACCTCTTCAGCTCTTTCCATCATTAGCTTCACATCTCTCCCCAGGAAGAGGCCTGGCCTTTAGGGTTTCAATCTCACAGACTGAGTCTCCCTGAACTGAAAAAACTAAAAAGGAAGTAGGTCTTCCTGCTGGTGGGATGAGGCAGGGAGTGTTAATCACCGCAAAGGGGCACCATCAGGCTGGGAGATTGTGCTGTGGGACACAGACTTCCACATAAAGGTCACCCCGGATCTGGGAGCCGCCTCCTAAGCGAGGAAGGCAAGGTGCAGACCGCCCTGAGGAAGGGTTCAGAACGGGCCTAGGCAGCCCACCCAGAGGTGTTCTCCCGCAACCCCGCCAATGTGCAGTTAGGAAATTACTTAGCCATTCTCCTGGTGAGTAGGAGCAATTCAGCATTTGAAGATGCCATGACATGGCTGAGGAAGCCGAGAATGCATTTTCACGGGGCCCAGATCTTCGTGGGAGTTTTTAGGCCTTGGGGTTGGACAACGGTTTACCCGATTTGAGATTATGGGATGGTTTTTTTCTTAGGAAGGGCTTCCCTGATAGCTCAGTTGGTGAAGAATGCACCTGAAATGCAGGAGACCCTGGTTCCATTCCTGGGCTGGGAAAATGCCCTGGAGAAGGGATAGGCTACCCACTCCAGTATTCTTGGGCTCAGCCAGTGAAGAATCCGCCTGCAATGTGGGAACCCTGGGTTTGATCCCTGGCTGGGGAAGATCCCCTGGAGAAGGGGAAAGGCTACCCACTCCACTATTCTGGCCCAGAGAATTCCATGGATGGTACAGTCCTTGGGGTCGCAGTCGGACATGACTCGGTGACTTTCACTTCTTTTTTTCTTAGGAGCTTTGTTGAGATAGTTTACAAACCATACAACTCACTCATTTAAGGTGACCATACAAAAGCTTTTCGTGTTCAGAGCTGTGGGTTAGGTCATGTGATACAGGGACATGTAGACTTTAAACAACTTGAAACCCGTCGCCAGAGGGGGCAGCAGAGCGCAGCAGACGGGCCACCTGCTCTCTCGCCATTCCTCCTCTTCCCACTTCCACTGCCAGGGACGCCATGCCCAACCTCTGTAATCCCCTCCCCACGGCTGCAAGGTAGCCCGGGCCCCAGCGAGCTTTCCCTGCTCCGTGGCTCCCCTCGCTTGGCGGTGCGCCAAGGCTTGCTTTGTGTGCCCACGGTCAAGCGTGCAGCCCCAGTGGGCCCAGGCCTGGTGGCGGCAGTGGTGTCATTCTTCTTTTTCACGGCAGTAGATAAATGTTCAGTCATTTTTGAATGGCATTATGTATGTTTATTTTTCCTTCTTCAGTGTGCGTGTGAAAAATAGCTAAGCAACTTTAGGATTTTTCTTTTTCTGGTTAGAGAATAAGTTGGAGAATGGTGGACATCGATCCTGTCAGTATCAATGTGTGAACCCTGATGTTCCAGATATTTTGAGACAGCTTCTGGGCATGTGTTAGGCTGTCCTCTGCAGGCTTGCAAGGCTTATAGTTGCACGGCCTCAAGACCAAAGTAAGAGCCCAGAGATAGCGACCGTGACCTCAATGGTTTATTGGATGGGAGATCTTACTCATCTGAAGCAAAAGGTCCTGGAGCAACCTCCCCACAGCGTACAGCAGGCAGGACACGGCAGCAATCTTCACTACTCAAGGGAGAAGGAGGCTACCAGGTAAAGGGGCAATGGATGTCAGTTTAGCTCATCGGTTACCAGGGAAACAGGCAGCCAGAGGCACGTCTTCACAGACCCTTAGGTTAGCAAAGATCACAAGGGCAGCTGTTTCTCTTCAATAAGCTAGCAGGTAGAGCCATCTGGCCTAAAAGGTTAGGACAGGGGACAAGCAGACTCATGTGTGTAGGAACAGGTGGATCAGCGGGGTTTGTAAATGCAAGAGCACAGCTGTCCTGAGTGACCTGACTGTACACGCCACCATACAAACCCTGCATGCCCCTTACAATCCTGATCCAGCCTCTTCCAAAGATGCCCCTGGGGTCAGTTATGTAGAGTTACATGTGTATGCTCAGTTGCTAAGCTGTGTCTGTTTTGAGACCCTATGGACTGTAGCCCACCAGGCTCCTCTGTCCATGGGATTCTCCAGGAAAGAACATTGGAGTGCGTTGCCATGTCCTTCTCCAGGGGATCTTCCTGGCCCAGGGATCGAACCCATGTCTTCTGCATCAGCAGGCAGTTTCTTACCACAGAGCCACCAGGGAAGCCCTATGCAGAGGTACACTTCCACCAAACACCACAAACTCAGCCCAGACAACAGCAGCTGAAGAGTACTGCGTTCAAACGTCAGCTGCTTATCAAGTCAACTTTTTGTAGACGTTCAGAGGATAATGGATCCTTAGGAGAAGGCAATGGCAACCCACTCCAGTGTTCTCGCCTAGGGAATCCCAGGGATGGGGGAGCCTGGTGGGTTGCCGTCTATGGGGTCACACAGAGTCGGACACGACTGAAGTGACGTAGCAGCAGCAGCAGCAGCAGCAGCAGCAGCAGCAGCAGTAGCAGATCCTCAGGGTAAACCCTGCAATCAAACTCATTTGACAGTGAGGCCACGTTGTTGCCGTCAGAGCAAATTCCTTGCACTCGCAGGCTAGAGGTGAAACGTACCGTACAGGGAGATCATGGCCATTAAGCAAAAATACACGTGGTAATAACCTTCTGAGATCATACTACCCCTGCGTGGTATGCGTCCCGACTTGCAGGACCATCCGGCCTGTCCATCTCGGGGCCCACAACCCCTGCTGAATCCTGGATGGGTGGTCTAACAGCGGACCACAGAGTTCAAATAATAGTGCCTTTCTCCATGGGGGCCCAGAGCAACTATGCCAGCAGTCTTTGGTGAGGCTGGCAGAACACAGGGAAATCTGGAAATCCCTTTTCTAACCCCATCCCCCTCAGGGCAGTGTACCCAAGCCACCGGGACTTATCTGCATCCCAGAGACGTTTTACGGTGCATTTATTCCACACAGTAGAACCAGTGGCAAGGGCAAAAGTGAGCTACTGTCCCGACCGACGGCTGGCAGCGGTCCTTCGGCGGTCACCAGCTGAACTTAACTCATGTTGACGAGTTGCCTCTGGGTTAATATGGTGTCGGCACTGGGATGATTGCTCCAGCATCTTCAGTTCTAGTTCACATGGCCTCCTGGCCCACACGTAGAGACAGCAGATTTCTGCCTCCCTTGTTGAGTCTATTCACCCTTTCGATTACCCAGCAGCACCGGGGTTCTGGGGCAGCTGGAAATAGTGCGCGGCTTTTTTGTCAGCTCACTCCTGACCTTCATGGCTTGTGAAATGGGTTCTTTGCCTACTGTCAATGTCCTTGGGGGTCCTCTATGTAGCATATAATTGTTCTAGACCCTGAACATTCTTTTTTGGCCTTTCTCTGGGACTCAGGTAGGCTTTAAAAAATACACACATTCACAGGGCTTTTTTTTTTTTTAGTTTAAATTAATATATTTATTTAAATTGGAGGCTCATTACAGTGTCGTAGTGGTTTTTGCCATACATTGACATGAATCAGCCATGGGTACACATGTGTCTCCCATCCTGAACCCCCCCTCTTACTCCCCTCCCCATCCCATCCCTCTGGGTCATCCCAGTGCACCAGCCCTGAGCGCCCTGTCTCATGCATAGAGCCTGGACTGGCGATCCACTTCACACATGGTAATATACACATTTCAACGCTATTCTTTCAAATCATCCCACCCTTGGCTTTCCTATAATGTCTTCTACCTGTTATATCACAGTGCAGAGTGCATAGACCTGTTGTTCCAAGACACTAGATGCTTGCTTTGTCCCCTTCCAGGGCTCGGATCAGAAGTCCAAGAGTACTCTTTTCATTATTTTGCTTTTGGCACAGACCTCAACCAAACCCTTCAGGAAAACTGGTCACGTCCAACACACAAGCCTGTCCCTGAATTAATATTTCTAGAACCTGTGTCTGTAATTGTTTAGGGGTGGTGGATCTGGGCTGTGTCTATATTTTTGTAGATAATCCAGGTCCTTGAATTTTGTCTGCATTCGCCAGGCATTGCACTGCAGTCAGATGAGCCTTGTGTGTGAGGCTCTGAGGTTAACAGGATGTCACCAACATAATGGAAGAGAAAGACATTTCTCATGGTAGATATAGCTGTCATAGGGCCCCATAAGCTAGTGGGCAGCCGCCTTGGAATTACTCCTGTAACTTTCCATTCTCCATCCTTATTTCCTGACATCTAGTGCTCACAGGAGTCTCCCCCAGCCTCCTGGCAGGCTTGTCCCCTGGGATGTTGGGCTACACCCCACAGGCCTGGAAGCCCGGTGGTTGTCCAGCCAGGAGGATCCTATTTGTCTAAAAAGATTCACACCCCTACTGTGGATGGCCAATGGCCAGCAGGATATAGCAGCAGTCACTACTACCTGGGAAGAAGGAGGTTACCTTTATAGGGAATTGATGTCAGGTTGGCTCATCAGTTACTAAGGAAACCAACAGCTGGGGGTGTGCACCTCGTACCCCCAGGTTAATGCGCATCATAAGGGCAGACATTTCCCTTTAATAAGCTAGCAGTTGGAGCCAATCTGGCCCAAGAGCGATTACTAGCTCGGGCGAGGGGCAATCACACTGACGAGCAGGGTATAGGTGAAGCAGGCCCTGGTCCAGCAGGGGACACAGAGAGAGCGAGAGAACAACCATCTTGAGAGGTCTGATCATACAGCGTGATGTAGTCACACAAAGTAGGTCACTAGGAGCACTTTAAATTATTCCTCTTGAAGACAGAGCCCACGTTCACTGAGGACAAAAATCCACGCAGAGTTTTTGCTAAGTTTTGCCACCAGATGTCAGCCATTCACTGCACTGGTAACAATCACCCTGAAGCGATATTTATGAGCAATCTGTAAATGTGGCTCTCTTTCATCTTTCTTTTCCTCTATCTCTCTTTCACTCCTTCCGGCTATGATGTCACTCTATCAACCAATCATCTACAGTGTTCGTGCTTAGTTGCTTCCCGTTGTGTCCGAGTCTTTGCAACCCCATGGACTGTAGCCTGCCAGGCTCATTTACCCATGGGGATTCTCCAGGCAAGACTACTGGAGCGGGTTGCCATTGATCTTCCCAACCCGGGATCGAACCTGCATCTCCTAAGTCTCCTTCGCTGGCAGGCGGGTTCTTTGCTACTAGGGCCACCTTGGAAACCCATCATCTATAGGTTGATCATCAATTTATTTACTTGAAAGGTACATATTTATTCTAATTTATCTAAATAATAAAAGGGCTATACTAGTTATTTTAAGGAAAGTAACACAATAAAGAGTGTAACTATGTACATATACATGTACTAGGAAGTACATCTGTATATGTACATAGGATGCCTAGTTCTTGAAAACTTGAAAACTTCACTAAAAATGTTTTCTCAGCTTTGGTCTGTAATTCAGGTTCTTTTACCCCAGGGAACTTTAGGACAAATGCAATGTTTTGCAGCCTTTGTTTTCAGAGCATACTTTGATCTGTCAACTAGAACCTTTGTGTTTTGGAACTTAGATTCTTGTTACTCTAGAATTATATTTTTAAAAATATTTATTTAAACTCATTGCTCTTTTTTTTCATAACTAATATTTATTATGTTTACCTTTTACCAAATGTATATAAATAATAAAATACATATTTACCAGTATAATATATAAAATGCTCTATTTCTGTAAATTTCCTAAATTCAATGTTCTTGTATTGGAGGTTTACCATTGGCTAAAAGCTGTTGGGGAACACCATCTTCACATATCTTAAAGTGTTTTCTCTCAGAAACACTGTCTAAAGACAATTGGCCTGGACTTTTAAAAATATCCATGTTTTGGAAGAAAAAAATGACAAGAAAAGTCACTTTAAAGGAGAAACAGCAGAGATATAATAAATGCATATTATCTGAATCTTAATAGGATCCTGGATCAAAACCAGAGAGTTCTGTGGGGTATTTAGGGGACATTGGGGTTTGAATATGGACTACATGTTGGTTGATATTAGGGAATCTGTTAAATTCTTTTTTTAAAATTTTTTAATGCTTTTTGTTAAGTTCTGTGGTTATGGAGAAGGATGCCTGGTTCTTAGGTGATATGGTTGAAATGTCTAAAGGTTATGATCGCCTCAACATTTTTCAAATGGTTCAGGAGAAGTTTTATTGGGGTATGTGTGTGTGTGTGTGTGTGCAGGCGAACACGTGTATGCATGTACACGTGAGAAAGGGAAAACAAGTATGGCAAAATGTTACCCACTGGTGAGTCCAAGTGAAGGGTATGTAGATATTCCTTGTAATGGGCTTCAGTATTTCTGTAGCTTTGACATTTTTGGAGGAAAAAGTGGGGACAAAAAGAACATCATGATTTGCTCTGTTTTGGAATGAAAAGGACTGAGTGAACACCACTAAGTCATTTTTTTATATAACTAAAGAAACCAACTCTCTTATTGATTGGAAGCTGTTTCCATAAACCTTGGTTGAGTAGAAATCATCATATAAATATGGATTTTAGACCTCAAACCTCTGCTCTTGGTCCTGTGTATATTTCTTATTGTCATCGTTATCATGACAAGCCAATGGGGAAGATTTTTCTTGTATTCAATATTGTTTGTGAGCCTTTGAGACTGTCTTCATGAATACATTGGTGTAGACTTAATCACTCAATGTCCCTTTTTGATATAATAGTTTAACCACCACACACACAGCTACTTCAGTAAACTCCCTAGTCTGATAAATATGTTTTAAGTGGTTATGGTCTTAAGATAATAATAATGATTATCTGCTATTTTTTTCTTCCCAGAATCTACCCGATTCAACTGGCAATAGTATAAGAAATTTTCCTAGGGAAATGAATCCCTTATAAATAAGTAGTGTGGTTACTGTGAGACGTGACCTTATCTAGATTTGATGCATCGTACTTTCCTTGTCCAGAGCGACTGGTTCTGAGGTTGATGCATGAAGCAAATCAGGCCAGTTAGTCAATGTGTTGAAACTCTGTAGAAAGAGAAACGATTTGTTTCAGAGTTACTGCTGGTAGGATTTAGACTTAGAGCTGCTGATTGCCACTTTCATTACCACATACATGGAGAGTCTGCATGAAAGTGAATCCTAAAAGGAAGACAGCCAAACGAGGCAGTCATCCATGAGGGATGGAGGAAGACAGAATCCTGATGGCATCAGCTGAGTCTTGGCATCTAGCCATGCTTGGGCTTTTTTGTTACCTGAATCTATCAGTAGTAATTCTTTTTCTTGACACATCAATTCTTGATTATTATATATTATACCATTATTAACTCTTAATAAACACGAGTTATTCCTCAGCCTATTTCTTAGGTGTCTTTTTTTTTAATTGACTTCTTTGAAAAGACCCTGATGCTGGGAAAGATTGAAGGTGGGAGGAAAAGGGGACCACAGAGGATGAGATGGTTGGATTGTATCAGTGACTCAATGCACATGAGTTTGAGTAAACTCCGGGAGTTGGTGAGGGACGGGGAGGCCTGTCGTGCTATGGTTCATGGGGTCGCAAAGAGTCAGACATGACTGAGTGACTGAATTGAACTAAATTGAAGTACAGTTGTTTTGATCCAAGGTGGCTCAGTGGTAAAGAATCTGCCTGACAATGTAGGAGCTGCAGGAGATGTGGGTATGGTCCCTGGGTAGGGAAGATCCCCTGGAGGAGGAAATGGTAACCAATTCCAGTATTCTTGCCAGGATAATCCCACAGACAGAGGAGCCTGGTGGGCTACAATCCACGGGGTCACAAAGAGTTGGACACGACTGAGCATGCATGAATGCATGATGTGCAATATTGTGTTAGTTGCAGGTATGCATCAAAGTGATACATGTGTTCTTTTCCACATTACTTTCCCTTATAGGTTTTTACAAAATACTGAGTTTGGTTCCCTGTGCTACACTGTAGCTCCTTTTTTGTTATCTATTTTATGCATAGCCGTGTGTATAACATTTATATGTTGCTGGCTATTTGAATTGAGTTGTAATTAATGACTGAAGAAGTCTGACAAGACTTTGCTTGCAGAGCAGAGGTAGAGTCACAGACGTGGAGGGCAGACTTGTGGTTGCAGGGAGTTGGGGGTGGGGAATGCATGGGGGGAGCGTGTGATAGACTGGCAGACTGGACCTGCATACGCACTCTACTACATGTAAGAGCAGATGACTAACAGGGATCTGCTGTGCAGCTCGCAGAGCTCTTCTCTATAATGACCTCTCCAGAATGGGTGAGGAATCTAAAGCAGAGTGGACAGTATGTGTATATGTGGCTGATTTATTTGGTATACAGTAGAAACACAACACTGTAGATGAACTATACTCTAAAAAAAATGATGAAAGAAAAGAAGCCTGACGAATACAACTGCATAAAAACTCATCAGTTCTAGAACCTGGAATTTCGGATCTTTCTGATCTTAATTCAGTGTCTTTCCAAACTGCATACTGGCTGAGACTGGGCCATACCAATGAATGCCACTTTCTCCTTATCTGGAAGTGAGTTGCAAGAGCCAGTGCAATTGCGCCATTCCATCCACACACATGCTTATCCCACGGTTCCCACACGATATTTTGTTTTCAAAAGATATGGAGAAGGTTGCAGTATAATAGAGGAAATATTAATGAGTGGAGCATTCTCAAGTGATTGGTGTTTTTATTTAGTAGAGTATATATTGAATAAGGAAATGCATTTTTGCTCAGAAATGAAAAGGGTCCTCTTTGCTATTGTCAAATTTGTTTTTATGAACTCCTATTTCATATGCTAACTTTGGTGTATCAAACCGTACAACTTCACTGCCAGGTCTTCACTGCTAAACCCCTCCCCTGTGACAGTACAGTGTGTACTCAGTTTTGGAGCACAGAAAATACATGCCCTTGTTTTGTACCTGTAGTTTGGATATATAATTGACATCTTTGTGCTTTGGTGTTTCAACCATCTTAAGGCTGTACTGAGGAATCATATTTAGCATCATCAATATATTCTCTACAATGAATATGCTCCCTTAATTAAATCATGATGTTAAAAAAACACACCAAATGGGTTTGGTTGATTCTTGCCTCCTTTAAATGTGATTGCACCTGTTCCCACATCCCTCACTGCTGCAAACAAAAAACAAAAAACACACACAAAACCAAATACACAAAGTCTAGCATAGCAACCTACTGAAGACATCACTTGTGTCTTTCATGTTGTTTTAAATAAGATTCTAAGAAGGCCCCTAGAAGCCTTTCTGTGCATCTATGTTATCTCCCATGCTGGGATAATCAGTGTTAGGGAATGACAGAAAGAAGCTTCTGGTAGATAACTTCTGGCCCTGAAGATAATTTGCAACTGAGCTTTCTGCGGTCTAGGTTTGAGGGACTGGGGTAGATGACTTCTGGGCTTAACCATCATTCTACAGACCACATTATTTGAGAAAATGGTTTTGTGTACCTAACACTTTGTTTTACAGCTCAGCTACTCTCTGGAGGACTGTATTTCTTGGAGATAGTCCATGGAACACCTGGATCCAAATCACCAGGAGTGCTTTTTAAAAATGCAGCTGTCTAGGCTGCATCTAATAGAGTGAATCAGAAAGTCTGGGAATGGGACCAACAGTCAGTCCTCTTAAAATAAGTACCTGGTTGGTTCTTAGATTCACTGATGTCTGAGAAGTACTCTATGTAGGCTACATCAAATTTGACTGAAATCAATTTGGAGCTACTAGGTAGGTGACAGTCTGGGGAATAAGTTCAAATACCAAGCCTGTGGCTTCTTTTGTCCTTCAGCTACTTAACTATTTATGTAACATCTGAGTGAGAGTTTAAAGATGCATGAGAACTCTGAAAAATAATATGCTGAGTTAATAAACTAAGAAGAAAGCTTAGAATGAAAGATTTTATGCATATGATCATTCAGGGCCAACTCAATGAATGACAAAGCTATTCTTTTAGCGCCCCCAAATATTATTCTCTGGATAATTTACTGTAAAGAAAACGATCAAGCCCAGTTGCTTCCCTTTGCCTTATTAATGAGTCATTGTGCCTCTTCTAGTTGTCCAATTTAAAACATTTAAAAATTGAGGCATTCAGATCTTAGTACCAATGGTCATAAGAAAACACCTCAGACCACATCTTCTTTTCCCAAACATCTGCAAACTATAATTTATATGAAAATATAGCTCTCCACCTAAAGCAACTGGCAAAGTATCAATAAAACAGTCATTCTTAAAGACAGTGGTTTTCAATTCTGGCTGCACATTAGAATTACCTGGAGAAATTTAAAAACATGACCATAGCAACATAGTCACATCTGAATCTCTGGAGGTAGCGTTCAATCAGTTTTTCCTTAAAGTTCCCAGTGATTCTACTGTGAAGGAATCACTTCCTTTAGGCACTTCCCAGGTAGTGCAATCTCTAACTCAATAACTGAAGTTCAGCTCAGGACAGAAGTCGGTGGAGAGGGCCTGAAGTCAGCAGAGTCCATCCATTTCTAGCCTGCCCTCCTAATGAAGCCAGGCTGGCAGACTGGGTGTGGTGTTCCAGGACAGGATGGGCATGCAGGTTTCCCCTTTTCTGTTTTCCTTTTTATAAGGCCGTTTGCTTATAGTCGGCATATAGTGCCGTGTGTTATAGTAAGGGGCTCAGGTAAGGGCCCAGGCACGCGTCCATGGCTCAGCGCAGGGGTCCGCTAACCACGGGCCGCGGACGGTGCACGCCCAGTGGCCTCTGAAGAACCGGGCCAAGGGACAGGACGTGAGCAAGGCTGAAACCGAAACCGCCGCCCACCTCCCCCCAGCCTGTGGGAGAACTGTCTCCCACGAAACTGGTCCCTGGCGCCAAAGACGGGGGACCGCTGGCGTAATGGATGAGGGCGCTTACGTGTCTGAAGCAAGGACGGTTCTGGAGCGACACCTCAGCAAACGTCGGAGGAACCATGGCGCCCGGCCAGGGCTTCGCCCCGGGTGCCCCAGCAGGGCCTAGAGCCAGGCACCGGGGACGCTCGGCCTCTGCGGTTAGAAGCGGCGCCCGCTGGGCGGGGCGAGCTGCCGGCGGCCCGCAGGCGCTGGAGCCGCTGGAGCCGCGGCGGCCCGGCCGGGAGGTGCTGGAGCCGCTGGAGCCGCGGCGCCCCCGCGAGCCGGGCCGCCCTGCCCTCCCGACCCCACCCGGCCGGGCGGCCGGGCCCCGCGCGGCGCAGGGTGCCGAGGCAGCCCTGGGCCTCCACCGGAGCGAGACCCCTCAGCGCAGCGCCGCTTTCTCCGTGGGCTTCCCAAGTGGGGGCTGGTGGCAAAGAACGTGCCGACCGATGCAGGAGGCGGAGACGCGCGCTCAGCCCTGGGCGGGAAGATCCCCTGGAGGAAGGCAGGGCAACCCACGCCACGCGCGCGCCCGGAGAATCCCACGACAGAGCAGCCTGGGGCTGCAGTCCATGGGGTCGCGCGGGTGAGCCGTGGCCGAGAGACTTAGCCTGCTCCAGCACCTAAGGGCCCTGAAAAAGGTTTTTGTCTACCCTATGGATATTGTTGAAGACTCTAATTACCCAACAAGGTGCTATCTTTCAGAAGCTACTTGGGAATAAATTTCTCTGATCTTATTATTAGCAACTCTAAAAGTTTAATTGGCTCATGAATCATGTAACTAATCCAGTTTTATTTAATGAGCTGCTAGAAAGTTTAGAGCTAAATTCTTCTAATGAACAACTATAATAAGAATTATTCTTGTATAAATTTTTCCATTTTTATCTCTTTTCCCTTTTTTCTTTCCTGCTTTTTTATAACTTATCATTTTGATCTTTTTTTCCATCCACGAGCCACTGTAAAGCTGTTCAGGAACAAAACTGGGCATACATAACATTAAAAGATATGTAGTTAACAGAGCTGAAGATCAAATAGTGCACCAGAAAAGATGGCTTCCCGTGCAAGTCAACTAATTTCCTCAATGTAAGAAAACTTGAACAGCATCAAAGTCAACTTACACCTCTTGGGCACTGTACTAACACTGATGTTGAAATTCAAATATATAAGATATAGAGAACAGGCACCCAAACTGGACTGGCTAATACATTTGTTGGGTCTATCAATAAGAGCTTATGGAAAACGTTAGGGACATCTTGGCTACCCAGTATGTCAGGATAGTGCTGTTGTGAGTCTACATTTACTAATGTGGTGAAAGGGGCATAAAAGAGTGGTCAGAGGGAGCAAAAGTGTGTTTCACTCGACAAGGAAAGAAATCTTTCCGTTAGATCAATTGTTTGTCAATTATGAGGAAAATAATCTACGTTGTTAGATATTTTCAATAACTTAGCTAGAAGACAATTCCTTTTTTTTTTTTGCAAGTTAGTCTATATTGTTTTAATCTCTAATATGCCACTACTGAGATGCCTGAATTGCAAGTAGGCATTCTGAAGAAAGGGTTCTAGAGTCTAATTATTATAAAAGGAAAAGCTATCAGGTTCTTACTAAACTGAACTGACAGATTATGAAAAATATGTTTTAAAAGTAATTTGTAGTCACTGTAAGATGGAATATTCCTACAAAATACATGGATATTTGGAGTAAAATTATTCTTTAAAGAAAACCATTAGTAGTAACCTACACTGATGGATTAATTTGTATATGTAATTTGAGACACAGGTTTCCTCTTAGCTACAATCACCTTTTATTATTTACCTTCTGACTGTTATACAAGCAAAAATCCTCTTTGAATTTTTAAAGAAAGCCTGGTTTTCACATATATGTAAACTCGGGCTGGTTTTTATATGTGCTACATAATAAAATGACTTCTTAATTTTAAAACAATGCACTTCTTTTGAAATACTGAATAGGTTTCACAGGTTTCACTACAGCTTGCTGCTGGTGCTGCTAAGTCGCTTCAGTCGTGTCCGACTCTGTGTGACCCCATAGATGGTAGCCCGTCAGGCTCCCCGTCCCCTGGGATTCTCAGGTAAGAATACTAGAGTGGGTTGCCATTTCCTTCTCCAATGCATGAAAGTGAAAAGTGAAAATGAAGTAGCTCAGTCGTGTCTGACTCTTAGCAACCCCACGGACTGCAGCCCACCAGGCTCCTCCATCCATGGGATTTTCCAGGCAAGAGTACTGGAGTGGGGGTGACATTGCCTTCTTAGGTTTGTGTAATTATTACAAAAGTTGTATACAAGCCCTGCAAATATGCAAAAACTGCAAAATACACTCTGACAGCTAATGCTCTGAAAACACTTTATTACACAAATTACATTCAGATTCTGGAAAATAGTGATCTAACAGTGTAACCATCTAAAAATAAGACATCCCCAAAACACACCAACTGAGGAAGGAAATTTAAAAAAAAAAAAATTTAAATAGAGACTTTTTTCTTTTCCTTGTTGCAATATAATGTTAGTGATTTTAAAAATAGGAGATTTAGCAGCTTTGTCGTCATGTAGCACAAAGTTTCTCTTCACTGCCACAGGCTGAGAATGCTGAACAGGAAAGGCACCAAAGAGACACTGGCAACGAAGTGCTATTGGGAGAATACTGTGTTCAAGCAGAGAACGGAGTTATTTACAAACCACAGAAAAGTCTCAAAAATGCAGGTGAGCAAACCTTCCATCCCTCAACGACTCGCGTGATGGAAGAGGCTCGCTTCTCTATCCTATGTTCATATAAAGACAATGGCACGGTGAATGGACTTTAAGGAAACTGCAACTAGGAACAGAAGCCAACTAGTCCCAAAGGAAGTAAAAAAAGGTGTACGGCCCCACACAGACGGGTGCAGTTTACAATTAAATACGCAAAACGCTCAGGGTGCTCACGGGGAAGGAACCTGGCATCCTTGGTAAGCCCCGTCCGCCTAAAAGCAAAGCCCGCTCTCAGGAGGCAGCGGCGGGCCCGGGCGGCGGCGCAGAGTACTCTTCCTCGGACTCGCTCGCGTCCTCGCCCTTCTCCTGGTCGCTGCCTTCCGTGCTGAGGCGGTCGAAGCCCTTCCTGCTGTAGCCCTGCCGGCTGGCGAAGAAGTTGCCCAGGTTTAGGCCTCCGCCCGCCTTGCCTGGGAGAAAGCGAACAGGGACAGAGGAGTGAGGTAAGGTCTGCACAAATGATTTTCAGTTTCCTTAGAAATTCTTCTGGGGGATGGGAAAGGGCAGGTATTAGAGAGGGGAAAAATGACATAGAGACACTGATCCGACAGAGTCAGAGAGATACGACTCCACGGGTTCATTAAAATAAATCAGGAGGAAAACAAACAAAAACACCCCAAAGCTCCCGGGATTCTGTATTTTGCAGGATTATTTCAGCTCCTGCTTTTTCCAGGCTCTCTGGAATGGACGTCCCCTTGAGCAGCTCTTCATTACGGTGACTTTATGAAAAGGTCATCCTCACGACGACACGCACTGACACACCGACAGGAGTGACAGAAAATTCGCTGAAGACAAACGGGGGACGTAAAGGCAGGGAGGAGAAGCCAATGACACAGAAGGGCAAGGTGGGAAAACGAAGCTGCGGAACCTGCCGCCGTAGTCACACTTTTGGCTGGTGCGTGGTTTGCATTTGGCATTTGCAGGGGATGCTGTGTTACACAGGAGGAGCCTGATTTCAGAGAGAGAAAATAAAAAGCATTTCCTTGCTTTTTAAAAGACATGATCTTGTTGACTTGAATCAAATGGGAAGGATTCTAAAAGGTCACATGCATACCTCTAAGTCTTCCCAGAACTCTTCCCGAACTGGCCTCAAGTTTACGTTCAGAATCTGCTAGAGAAAGAGGGCATATTTCAAAATAAGTCCCCATCACCTTCCTCAATCCATGGGCCCAGCTTTCAACATAAAATAAGAAATTAATTCCTAAATGATTAATAACAAGGCGTGGCTCCTGTCTGTATGTATTCTTAGAATTTTAAGCGGGCAAAGGCAACGTATCATTGTCATGCATTCCAGGGCCAGAGCTGGGTTTGACTCCTACCTGGGTCTCTTATAGGCTGTGCAATCTCAAATTACTTCTCTAAGCCTCAGTTTTCTCTTCTGAAGCAAAGACGGGACCAATGATAATCCCTACCTCTCCGTAAGCATGTGACATGTTTACAAGCAGTGCTTGGTATATACACAGGAAATGCTCGGTAAATATTAGTTACCTTTATTAGGACAAAATTAAAAATTACCCATAATTTTTAAAACCTTGGAAGCTTTGGTTACTACAATTTAGGAATATTGTCTGAGGTTTTAGGCTTTCTATTAACAACAGTACATGACCTGATTGAGGAAGCTTTGGATCCAAATGTACAGCATTTGCTTTTTACATAAAACTGAAGGCGAAAACCTTCTGAAACCCTGAGTATCTGCAGCTACACATGGTGACCCAAATTCTTGTTCCATGAAAACTGACTTTCTTTCCTTAGGGCGGAGGCTGAACTCCAGACGGACTTGGTTTCTCTGAGTGCTGTGTGTCTGACTGCGCTCTCTGCCCTGCTTCCAACACTCCTTTCTGGACTATGGTCAGGAAAATAAGGCTCCGGGTTCTCCCACGAAGCCTCTAACAGGAGTGGGGGGCGGCATGGTGGCGCACAGAGCGAAGGTGGAAGGGGAGGTGGGGAGAGAAGCAAGCAAGGAGGGAAGGAGAAGTTAGTAAGACGGTTAGCAAGCCGACAAATGAAGACTATGAACTGCACAAGGAGGCGGGATGGTCCTTAGTTTTGCATCCCGTGTGCCCAGCACAGTGTCTGGTGTGACGCTGACAAGCTATACGGGTGCGCTGGAGAAAGTGGAGGGCCTTTCACAAGGGTTATTAAAACCCTCATAGACTGGATAAGATCTATCAGGAACAAATGTTGAAAAGAGGTGAGAGGCTGGTACACTTTCAGAATTAAATGTATTAAGACTGAACCATATAAAGCTGTAATTTCTTAAATAAAACATGATTGAACATGAATGGAAAAAAGGTGAGAGGCTGGTATACTTTTAGGATTAAAACAGAATTAAATGTATTCAACTGAAGCATATAAAGCTGTAACTTTTTAAAAATAAAACATGACTGAACACGAATGGCAATTTCATATGGTTCGACCTGGGTCCCTCAGTCTTTCCAACATATTCCTATGAACAATATTCTGGTAAGAGCACCACGCACATGTACTAACAGCAAAGAGGTAGATACCAAACCTTCTTGACACCCCCCCGCCACTCCTCCTCTAAGTGGACTGATGATCGGTATTCCTGCTGCCCCCGCCCCCGGCCTCGTGTATTTCTGATGCTCCACATACCCATCACTGCGCGTGCGCACCGTCCCTCTGTCAATTCTTTATGTGCCGTTGCTTTTCTATGTCTTATCTATTCTGTGAGCGCCATCTATTTATTCCATTCTCTCCCAGTGACTAGTTATCAAATCCTCAGGGCCAGGAACTGTTATTTGTGCTGGAGACAAGGCAGCAAAGAAGCAGACACACAGGCTTCTTGCTCTTTTGAAGCTTCCATCTAATTCCATGAAGACAATGACTACATCTACTTATCTTTGCCTCTGCTCAGCCCTTGTTGGGAAGAGTTAGCTGTGTTTTTGGAGAGCTTTATTGACTGCAGGTGAAAAGCAAGAGGTCCTAGAAAAACTCCCTTTCAAAAATTATTAATTTAAATCCTTTGGTTTTCTTTTTCTGTGTCAGGGCTTTGCCGTGGGCACTGAATCCCTGCCAGTCGCCTTGGCCTGAAATTGGATCAGATGCTGTTTCTTGATGGAATGCTGTCCACCATTCTGGTCCATTAAGACCTTCCCCGATGCAGCTGTAGCCTCCTGCCTCAGGACCCGGGGACCCTGGCAAGGGACTCCTTCTGAGAGGTGAGAATCACGAGTTGGATTATTTATTTATGTGGATACCTTGAAAGGAACTCAGCTACTCAGTCTGATACTATGATGATAATTTGATAAAACACTGACACCAGTATTGGACTCTCCCCTCCTTCACTCTGCTCTTTTAAAACTGTCAAATGGTTTTCTATGGAAATAGTTGGTTTCCTGAGAGAGGTGAGGTTTAAGACAAGTATCTTTTATGACTTTTTATTAGTTTATTACTAATGATTATTCCTTATAATCACTGGTGTTAATTGAGCACTTATAGGTGCTAGGTTCTGTGATAAATGCTGTATGTACATTATTTAACTTAATCCCTACACAACCTTGTGAGTACTGTACCCCCACTTTACAGATGAAAAACCTCTGGCTTAGAGAGGTTAAGTAACTTGCCCAAGGTCACAAGAGCTAGGAGCTAGAACCACGACTAGGGAAAAATAGACAACTTCTAAAAAACTGACCCAGGCGTTTTGAGGTCTGGGCCTGTTTGTAACAGCAGGGATCGCCTCCTTCCTGACGCCTTCAGCTAATTTATACGGACTCTGCTCATCTACACAGTCTCATATGGAGACATCTAATGGCTTTACACCAATGCTAAAAAGCAGTAAGGCGGGTTGGGCTTTTACCTAACTATCCAAATTCTGAAGCTCCAGGTACATTTTTCCACTTTGATACTAACTATAGACAATATTTGGAACGCAGACAATCACACTGAAAGAGGTATAGAACACTTAAAAAATAAAAAAACACACTGAAAAAAAGATCACAACCAAACTTTGATAATCAAGCCAAACACTCTGTCGCAGGGAGGTTCCAAATTCAAGGGGCTCATTTTACTTGCCTCCAAAGGCCCTTGATTTTTTCCACCGAATAAATAAGGCAATGGCCAGCAGGACAACCACGGGAATAACCAGAAGGGTTGTAATGAGAACAGCCGGCACTCCGGAGCCCGGCTCTTTGACCAGCTTCTGTTTCTCTTGTATCTTCTGCAATTCTGAGGAGGCGGGTTTGTTCTCCATTTTGGTTTCAACAACTGCCTCGGATTCTTCAGGGAAAGAAGAGTTGACAATATTCAACTGACTCAAAAGACTCTGTAACCCTCCCACCCGCCCCTGCCCCGTCAGATTAACAGCTGCTCACGAAGAACTTGTTGAGCTCAATGCAAGTGGGGTTCAGGCTTCAATATCTGCAACTACCGAGCTGGTACCTGTGACTGGCAAATTCCCATGGAATGGTTTTTCACCTTTAAATTGGTTTTATTTGGTTCTACCCTTTGTTTCCTCTTTAGGTATAATTCCACAGAAGATGTATCCTCCTTTTTCATTTTTTCAAAGTTAAAATGAACAGGTGACATGGTATAAGGGACCAGAATTGGTGTGCATACTGGAGTCAGATGAATCTGAGCTTGAATTCCAGTTCTCCTATATAGCCAGCTTGTGTAACTTTGGGCAAGTTACTTAAGTGATGTGGGCCTTAGACACCGCCTCTGTATAACTGTGAGGATGACAACAACCTCCTTCATGAAATTACTGGGCATAAATGTTTATCATAAGGTGCTTCATAAGTACTTGTCTCCTTGTGATTTTAGTTTATGAGCCTCTTTCGTGTTCACTGAATCACTGTTGCCTCACATGCATAGTTGCATGCATTAATTCCAGAGTTAAGAAATGGAAAAAGGGAACTGGGTCTTTCCAGGTTCCTTTCTGCAGTTTCCAGCAAGTTATAAGTGTACCCGGATGCACTCTATGTCCATTTGTTGTTGAGGAAAATAACTTACACAGCTGTTTTGTGATATTGGCAGATACTGGGTAGATATCAGGCCTAAGGTACTACTTGGGAAACTGATAACACAGCTAGGTAAGCGACTGCAGGAATCTTGACAACTACTGACGCAGAATGAGGTTGAACCTTGAGATGTTCTTGCCCCCAAGAAACACATACATGTGTCTGCCCAGAACCCTGTGTGTGAAACTAGAAGTTAAAACTGTCTTTGCCCAAAGGCTTACAAGGTTTCTGAACTTCAGCTTCTTGGTGTGCCCTTTTGTCCTATGATACAAATTGCATCAGATGGCCTCATGGTAATTTTGACAAAGTGGCAAGGATTAGTGTTTTAACGTGATCAAAGTTTAATATGTGTAGACATATTGGAAATACTTCTCCAACGAAGCATTTCTCAAATTCCTTAAGACGTTGTAAACAATGCTTATGATACACACTGCTAGGTTCCAGCTTTTTGCCTCAATATTCAGAGCAGGCTTCCTGACCGGTCTCAATGATATCTAGGGCACACATACACTGTTTCAGGCACTCTTCTCATTTAATCATCACACCAAGCCAATGAGTGGGCGCTATTGTGATCACCACTTCACAGATGCCTCAGAGTTCTCCTTCCCTTCCCTGCACTGTCATTAAGGGGAGACCATTATTTCTCTTCTTCTATCCATGGAAGTGGGTCTTCAAACTTGAGTGGGAAAGGAGGAAAGGGATTGGTTCATAGATCTAAATGGTTCAAATTTAATCTAAGTCTCAGTTTCCAAGAGGAATAAGACTATGATTCTTATATTTCCTGGCTACTAGCTGTTTTGTCTTTTTCTTCATTATTGTTGAAAAGGTATACAAATTGTTCTCTGTTTAAGCAAAAAATAACAATAAAGTGATGATAGGATTACAAACTACAGGCCAAAGAGGTGGAGATTGGAGGACACGAAATTGCTGCCTTGGCAGAAGGATTTGTGCCTATTTGAAAGTGACTATAATCAGAGTAATTACATAGCACTTTCTACCTGTCACTTAGCACGTCTACCTATGCCTTGGATGTTGGCTGTGCCAACTCATATGTAATTTCATTTGTAAGCCTGAGATAGGACAGAGCTCCAATAAAAGGAAAGAAGAACTATGATGTAGGTGACAGACTAAAAGAGTCATTTTACCTTTCACAGAAAGTGTGCTGAGAATAAGGTAGTGAACTTGCTAAGATACACACACTGTACTTTAGAAATCCTTGACAGCCACACCTCTTCTGTACTCTGCATGTCATCTACTAAAAATACTGGAACATTCTAACTTCTGGAACCAGGTAAAGTATGTTTAGACTTTAAATGATGCTCTACATTTTAAAGAATGAGGATAAAAAATTTAATTTCCTACTGTAAAAAAGGCAATATGTTGCTCTTAGATGACTTTATAAGGGGAGTAAAAAGCCTAAAAATAGTTATCACTTGAGAGTCTAAGAATTTCCACTCAAAGCATGAAGAACCATCTAAATTCTGTCACTTTTACTCTTTATCCTAAATTCTTTCACTAAAACCCCCAGTAATTCAGAGCATCCTTGATGAAGATGGAATGGAGAAGCTCTAAGATTAGCCCGGATCTGGCTCTACTGGAAGGTGGGGGCTCCTCATTGACATTTTCCTGTCATACAAGACTCCAGATAGATTAAATTGACAACAAAAATGTCTTCAAACAAGCTTTCCCAGAATCTCTGCAGATACCTGGAAATAAAAATAATCCTGAAGACTGAGGCATAAGAGATGTTCTCTTTCTTCTTTAAAGCAACGCATTTAGAAAGGGAGGTGCACTCTCGTGTGAGCTCACACACATAAGCACATGCACATCTCTCCCCCTTTACAGAAGGCGAGAAGCCCAGAGACCTCTGGAATGGAAATAACTGGGACAGGAAGGACAGACATTCTAAATACACCAACACAGCAATTACTACCCCATTCATCACAGATGGAACTGAAGGCTGAAGGTTTTAGATGGCATAATGGCAGGTAACATGTGAGAAGGCATGGAAAGTCCATAAAGCATCAGTGAGATTCCGGGCTTATTTTGGAGCCTCTGAAGTTCAGTTCTGGACGGTTGCAATAAGGCACATACTGCAACTAAGCAAGTCACGTAAACGTTTTTGGTTCCCATTGCATATGAAAGTTATGTTTATACTATACTATAGTCTATTAAGCATACAATAGCATTGTCTTAAAAAAGTACATGCTTTAATTTTTAAAAAGTTTCTTGCAACAAATGCTATTATCTGAGCCTTCATCAAGTTAGTAACATCAAAGATGGTGATCACAGGTCACCATAACAAATAACATTGAAAACGTTTGAAATATTTCAGGAATTACCAAAATGTGACACAGAGACAGGAAGTGAGCAAATGCTGTTGGCAAGTGGTGCCGGCAGACTTGCTCAACGCAGGGCTGCATAAGCTTTCACTTGTGAAAGACACAAGTGTGATAAAGCAAAGTGCAACAGAGCAAGGGATTCCTCTACACCTTTCTGGGTTTGTTTCTTCAATGCACTGTGGCTCGTCTACAATGTGTTGTTCTCCATAAGGTCTAAGATGCCAATGGCATTAGAGAATTTATTTCTGTTTTCTTAAGACAGATTCACCATCATCATCTTTCACTGTGGGGTGGGGGAGGGTGAAGGCTATGCTTTTGGAGGGATATTGGTGTGTCTGTTTTACCCTTAGTAACTTCATTTGAGAGTTTCAACCCCTTTCCTAAGTTTCTTAGCATCACAAATTCTCTTATCCCTGAAACTGCCTGAGAGCAAAATACTGGTTCAGAAACTCTGCTATTACTGATCAGTTGTGTAACCGTTCAGTGGGGGATGAGTGTCATGAAAAGTTAGTGGGATTTCAAAATTTCCAATTACCATGTATCTACTGGGTTGTTAATCTGGGAAGATGTTTCTCTCTCTCTTTTGTAAGAGCTGGTTGAAGCCTAGCTGATAGGTTGTGATAAAAGACAAAACTCTTGGCGATCCAGCATGATTTATATTCCTTTCTGTAGTAAGAAAATAATCTTTTTTAAAAAAAAAGTTTAATGAGACTCATATGGGTTCAAAGAGGACTAAAACAAGTTCATTTGGGTTTGGGTATTCCTAACTATTAAAACAGGATTGTCATGACAAGAGATTTCAGTTGAGTTTACTATTTGAACTGCCGGGAAGTCCCATGACCAAATGGACTCTGTGGTGTGCAGAGGGAGAGAGAATGTGGTCAACAGGTGAGCACTGGTCACCGTGACTGGCCAACCAGGGTGAGACAGGGTGGCTGGGTAAATTGGAAGTGGTCAAACAGGAGATGGCAACACTGAACATTGACATTTTAGGAATGAGTGAACTAAAAATGGACTGGAATGGGTGAATTTAACTCAGATGACCATTATATCTACTACTATAAGCAAAAATCCCTTAGAAATGGAGTAGACCTTGTAGTTAAGAAAAGCCTCCAAAATGCCATACTTGGAAACAATTTCAAAAACAACAGAATGGCCTCTGTTCACTTCCAAGGCAAACCATTCAATATCACAGTAATCTAAGTCTATGCCCCAACCACTAATGTCGAAGAAACTGAACAGTTCTTTGATAACCTACAAGACTTTCTAGAACTGACATGAAAAAAGATGTCCTTTTCAGCACAGGGAAATGGAATGCAAAAGCAGAGAGTCAAGAAAACCTGAGTAACAGCCAGTTTGGCCTTGGAGTACAAAATGAAGCAAGGCAAAGGCTAACAGTTTTGCCAAGAGAATGCACTATTCATAGCAAACACCCTCTTTCAACAACACAAGAGAAGACTCTACACCTGGACATCACCAGATGGTCAATACCGAAATCAGACTGATTATATTCTTTACAGCTGAAGACGGAGACACTCTATCCAGTCAGCAAAAACAAGATCAGGAGCTGACTGTGGCTCAGATCATGAAATCCTTATTGATAAATTCAGACTTAAATTGAAGAAAGTAAGAAAAACCACTAGACCATTCAGGTATGACATAAATCAAATCCCTTACAATTATACAGTGGAAGTGAGAAATAGATTCAAGGGATTAGATCTGATAGACAGAGTGCCTGAAAAACTATGGATGGAGGTTTGTGATATTGTCCAGGAGGCAGTGGTCAAGATCATCCCCAAGAAAAAGAAATAAAAAAAGGCAAAATGGTTGTCTGAGGAGGCCTTACAAATAGCTGAGAAAAGAACAGACGTGCAAGGCAAAAGATAACAGGAAAGATATATTCATCTGAATGCAGACTTCCAAAGAATAGCAAGAAGAGGTAAGAAACTCCTCCTAAGTGATCAATGCCAGGAAATAGAGGAAAACCACAGGATGGAAAAGACTAGAGATCTCTTCAAGAAAATCAGAGATACCAAGGGAACATTTCACAATAAAGGACAGAAATGGTATGGACCTAAGAGAAGCAGAAGATATTAAGTAGAAAAGGCAAGGACACACAGAACTATACAAAAAAGATCTTAATGACCCAGATAACCACGATGGTGTGATCACTCACCTAGAGCCAGACATCTTGGAGTGCAAAGTCAAGTAGGCCTCAGGAAGCATCACTGCAAACAAAGTTAGTGGAGATGATGGAATTCAAGCTGAGCTATTTCAGATCCTAAAAGATGATGCTGTGAAAGTGCTACACTCAATATGCTAGCAAATTTGGAAAACTCAGCAGTGGCCACAGGACTGGAAAAGGTCAGTTTTCATTCTAATCCCAAAGAAAGGCAATGCCAAAGAACGTTCAAACTACCGCACAATTATACTCATCTTGCATGTTAGCAAAGTAATTCTCAAAATTCTCCAACCTAGGCTTCAGCAGTACATGAACTGTGAACTTCCCGATGTTCAAGCTGGATTTAGAAAAGGCAGAGGAACCAGAGATCAAATTGCCAACATCCACTGGATCATAAAAAAGGCAAGAGAATTCCAGAAAAACATATACTTCTGCTTCACTGACTACACTAAAGCCTTTGACTGTGTAGATCACAACACACTGTGGAAAATCCTACAAGAGATGGGAATACCAGGCCACCTTACCTGCCTCCCAAGAAATCTGTATGCAGGTCAAGAAGCAGTTACAACTGGACGTGGAACAATGGACTGTCTCCACATTGGGAAAGGAGTACATCAAGGCTGTATATTGTCACCCTGCTTATCTAACTTATATGCAGAGTACATTAGGTGAAATGCTGGGATGGGTGAAGCACGAGCTGGAATCAAGATTGCAATAACCTCAGATATGCAGATGACACCACCTTTATGGCAGAAAGTGAAGAACTAAAAAGCCTCTTGATGAAAGTGAAAGAGGAGAGTGAAAAAGTTGGCTCAAAGCTCAACATTCAAAAAAATGAAGATCATGCACCTGGTCCCATCACTTCATGGCAAATAGATGGGGAAACAATGCAAACAGTGACAGCCTTTATTTTCTAGGGCTCCAGAATCACTGCAGATGGTGATTGAAGCCATGCGATTAAAAGATGCTTGTCACTTGGAAGGAAAGTTATGACCAACCTAGACAGCATATTCAAAAGCAGAGACATCACTTTGCCAACAAAGCTCTGTATAGTCAAAGTTATGGTTTTTTCAGTAGTCATGTATGCATGTGATAGCTGGACCATAAAGAAAGCTCAGCACCCAAGAACTGATGCTCTTGTACTGCAGTATTGGAGAAGACTGTTGAGAGTTCCTTGAACTGCAAGGAGATCAAGCCAGTCCATCTTAAAGGAAACGAGTCCTGAATATTCATTGGAAGGACTGATGCTGAAGCTGATGCTCCAATACTTTGGCCTTTGGGCACCTGATGTGAAGAAATGACTCATTAGAAAAGATCCTGGATGCTAGGAAAGATTGAAGACAGGAGGAGAAAGGGACAGTAGAGGTTGAGATGGTTGGATGGTGGTACCAACTCGATAGACATGAGTTTGGATCAAGGTCTGGGAGTTGGTGATGGACAGGGAAGCCTGTCATGCTGCAGTCCATGGGGGTCACAAAGAATTGGACATGACTGAGCAACTGAACTGACTGATTTAAATAGAAATGATGTGAGGCTACTTTGAAATCCAGCAATTTCAGAATAAACTACAACTATCACCAATCTGTAGTTCTTGGAAGAACATAGGTGAATGAACTGGTGGCACTCATTTCTCCGCAATAGGGCAGTAACAGTGGATCAGAACAGAGCTTGGGCGCCAGACTGGCTTAAACTCTGGCTTTACCATTTAACATCTTAGTGTTAATTCTGTTCCTCTATTTCCTCACATATGTAAAATGAGGATAAGAGCAATTATCATTTGGTTGGTGTAAGGATTAAACAATTTTTGTATAGCCCCTTTTGTGCTTCATAAGTGATGGCTATTATTTATAATAGTATCTTTTCCAACATCTCTATTTCAGGGCAAACAGAACTTATCAATAATTCTATATATAACAGTAACAGAAAATAGGAACTTCTTCAATATGAGTGTTGTATGAATGTCACTCAGTAGTGTCACCTGGGTATAATCTCTACAAATGCCAAACAGTTGCTATTTACTTATTTTATAATATTGTCTTACCCCTTTCAACCTTGAGCTGGCTATATTTTCTTATCTGCCTATAAAAATCCCTAAACTCCCTCTTGCTTCTCGCTTCTTTTCATGTCTTTTCCACCTGCTTTCATGAGAAAGGAAAACAAGTAAGCCTGCGGTTAAGTCTTAATATCTAGGAGAATAATTTGTAAAGTAACTAACAAATGAGCTGCTTGGCTACTTAAACATTAGGAACACCTCTAGTGAGTCCTTAACTACAACATAACCATATCAAACCCCTGCAAATAGTGAAAGGGTATAAATATAAACTGAACCTAAGAAAGGGAGAAAATAATTTGAACTGGGATTCCAAATGAATCCAGTAGTTTTACCAGTACCTCATTCTATTTCCCCACGCCTTCCAATATACACCGAAGAGAGAGAGGCTCAGATAGGAAAGAATCTGCCTGCAATGCAGACCTGGGTCAGGAAGATCCCCTGACGAAGGGAAAGGCTCCCCACTGGAGTATTCTTGCCTGGAGAATTCCATGGACAGAGGAGCCTGGTGGGCTACAGTCCATGGGGTCCAACAGAGTGGGACATGACTGAGCAACTAACACTTTTGCATATGCATATAAGTATGTATGCATACATATAGAGTCCCTACAGGCTGTAAGTGTCTTGAAGTCAGGCACAGTTTCATTTACCTTAAACCTGCTATATCTTACACACAGATGGCCCACAGTAAATATTGGGGACTGAATGGTAGGAAGACTAGAGCTTAGGGAGCAGCTAATCTTCTCAGGCCCCTATATTATTAACTCACCAAAGATATTTTTCACTCTAATGATTAGAGCCCATAAACGAAGACCTTTCCCAGTGTGCTGGAGGTTATTTTTCTAATTGACTGAGGTTGAAATACTTCCAGAAGTGACCAACTGACTTTTTTCTTCTCTAAACGTCTCTGGCCCACTTGTTGTAGATTTCATATATCCCCGATCACTTTTCATCACTTGAAATCAGTGAATTTGAGCTCATTATTACTATTCCAGTTTATCAGAAAAAGCAGTGGCAACATGTAGGCTTAAAGGCTCAAGTACATAGTAGAAGTTAATAGATAATTTACCGGGTTGTATTATATTTTTACCTAAAAAAATTTAAGTACAATCAAGAGCCATAAATGCATTCAATACAAACCACCCTGGGTTTCACAGGCATAAGAGGAATCTGACCAACCTCTGACTTCCTGAACCTCAATGCCAGCCTTCTTAACTGATCGATGTTCCATTTCTGTAACATAGCACAGCAAGTAGAGAGAAAAATCAGAATTCCCACACACAAAATTTGAAACCTTAATTTTGATATTCATTTTTCTCAGCAGAAAAATTTCTTTAATTCATTGAATACATTTTTATACTAGAAAAAAGTTTAATATTACAAATCACTAATTAATTAGGTGCCAGGTCCTAGAATCCTGAATAAAATCCTCCTAGGGAAACCTGAAATATCACTAAGATCTTTGTCTATAAAATGAGATTTTCCATGTGAAGTCTATAATCCTGTATTATTTCTGAAATATCAAGGAGCTCTGTTTTCATGTGGACATCTCAGAGTGATCACTGGATCTGTCACGTTTGATTATCAGTCTTCTAGTTGACAAACTGATTTGCCTAGTTAAACACTATAACATAAATACACAAGACTCTTGTTCAGCGTCCCATGGCAGTGTTCCTGTTCCCAAGGTACTGTTTTCCAGATTTATGATTGGTTGCCTTCTGGACTATGCAGAAGGCTTCTCTTTCAAAGCTGAATGCTGTACTGCAGTGCTTCTCAATCGGGATATTTCAAACCAACTTGGGAAGTCTTTCCAAGATACTCATATTGTAACCCCTCCTCTTTTTCCTGCAGATTGTGAGTGAGGTCTGGCTATGTGTGCTCTGAAAACCTTCCCCAGGTGACTCGGATATGCATCTCTGTTTAGTACCAACCCCTGGAGTGGAACTGGAAGACTGGAATAAAGAGGCTTAGACAGAAATCTTAATGAATTCAGTTATCATGTTCCTATGTGTAAAATGAAGATACTAGTTAGACTTCTGAAATTTTTCCATCTTTAAGGGTTTAATCATTTGTTTTTATTCTGAAAAGCCTGACTTCAGTCATGCAACTGAGAATTATCCATCTCTCCTTGCTTTCTTATCTGCCCAAACCCTCTGGTTTCTCTTTGTGGAGACAGGTGGTGGGACAGGCGTGCTTACAGGGGAGTCTGCAGCTACTGCCGAAGGGGCGTCAGTCCTCAGACACCAACGTGCACTCAGCCCTAACTAGGACTTCATTCAGGTCAGTTCAGTGCAGTCGCTCATTCATGTCCGACTCTCTGCAACCCCATGCACTGCAGCACGCCAGGCCTTCCTGTCCATCGCCAACTCCTGGAGCTTGCTCAGACTCATGTCCATGGAGTCATGGTGCCATCCAGCCATCTCATCCTCTGTCATCCCCTTCTCCTCCCACCTTCAATCTTTCCCAGCATCAGGGTCTTTTCAAATGAGTCAGTTCTTCACATCAGGTGGCCAGAGTATTGGAGTTTCAGCTTCAGGACCAGTCCTTCCAGTGAATATTCAGGACTGATTTCCTTTAGGATGGACTTGTTTGATCTCCTTGCAGTCTAAGGGATTCTCAAATGTCTTCTCCAACAACACAGTTCAAAAGCATCAATTCTTTGCTGCTCAGCTTTCCTTATAGTCCAACTCTCACACCCAAACATGACTATTGGAAAAACTATAGGTTTGACTAGATGGACCTTTGTTGGCAAAGTAATGTCTCTGCTTTTTAATATGCTGTCTAGGCTGGTCACAGCTTTTCTTCCAAGGAACAAGAATCTTTTAATTTCATGGCTGAAGTCACTGTCTGAAGTGATTTTGGAGCCCAACAAAATAAAATCTGTCACTGTTTCCATTGTTTTCCCATTTAATTGCCATGAAGTGATGGGGCCAGATGCTATGATCTTAGTTTTCTGAATGTTGAGTTTTAAGCCACCTTTTTCACTCTCCTCTTTCACCTTCAAGAGGCTCTTTAGTTGTTCTTAGCTTTCTGCTATAAGGGTGGTATCGTCTGCGTATCTGAGGTTATTAATATTTCACCCAGCAATCTTGATTCCAGCTTGTGCTTCATCCAGCCTGGCATTTTGCATGATGTACTCTGCATACCAGTTAAATAAGCAGGGTGAGAATATACAGCCTTGAAGTACTCCTTTCCCTATTTGGAACCAGTCTGTTGTTCCATGTCCAGTCCTAACTGTTGCTTCTTGACCTGCATACAGATTTCTCAGGAGGCAGATCAGATGGTCTGGTATTCCCATCTCTTTCAGAATTTTCTACAGTTTATTTTGATCCACACAGTCAAAGGCTTTGGCATAGCCAATAAAGCAGAAGTAGATGTTTTTCTGGAACTCTCTCGCTGTTTCAGTGATCCACCAGATATTGGCAATTTGATTTCTGGTTCCTCTGCCTTTTCTAAATCCAGCTTGAACATATGAAAGTTCACTGTTTACATACTGTTGAATCCTGCCTTGGACAATATTGTGTATTACTTTGCCAATGTGTGAGATGAGCTGAAACTCTAATACTTTGGCCACCTGATGTGATAGTTTGAACATTCTTTGGCATTGTCTTTCTTTGGGATTGGAGTGAAAACTGACCTTTTCTAGTCCTGTGGCCACTGCTGAGTTTTCCAAATTTGCTGGCATATTGAGTGCAGCACTTTTACAGCATCACGTTTTAGGACTTGAAATAGCTCAACTGGAATTCTATCATGTCCACTAGCTTTGTTCGTAGTGATACTTCCTAAGGCCCACTTGACTTTGAACTCCCGGACGTCTGGCTCTAGGTGAATGATCACACCACCGTGATTATCTGGGTCGTGAAGATCTTTTTGTACAGTTTTTCTGTGTATTCTTGCCACGTCTTCTTAATATCTTCTGCTTCTGTTTGGTCTATACCCTTTCTGTCCTTTATTGTCCCCATCTTTGCATGAAATGTTCCCTTGGTATCTCTAATTTTCTTGAAGAGATCTCTGGTCTTTCCCATTCTGTTGTTTTCCTCTATTTCTTGGCATTGGTCGCTGAGGAAGGCTTTCTTATCTCTCCTTGCTATTCTCTGGAACTCTAAATTCAGATGAGTATATCTTTCCTTTTCTCCTTTGCTTTTTGCTTCTCATCTATTCACAGGTATTTGTAAGGTCTCCTCAGACAACCATTTTGCCTTTTTCTATTTCTTTTTCTTGGGGATGGTCTTGATCACCGCCTCCTGTACAGTGTCACAAACCTCCATCCATAGTTCTTCAGGCATTCTATCAGATCTAATCCCTTGAATCTATTTCTTATGTCCACTGTATAATTGTAATGGGTTTTATTTAGGTCATACCTGAATGATCTTGTGGTTTTCCTCACTTTTTCAATTTAAGCCTGAATTTGACAATAAGGAGTTCATGGTCTGAGCCACAGTCAGCTCCTGATCTTGTTTTCGCTGACTGTATAGAGCTTCTCCATCTTTGGCTGCAGAGAATATAATTAATCTGACTGTGCTGTTGAACATCTGGTGATGAACACGTGTAGAGTCTTCTCTTGTGTTGTTGGAAGAGGGTATTTGCTATGACTAGTGCATTCTCTTGGCAAAACTCTGTTAGCCTTTGCCGTGCTTCATTCTGTACTCCAAGGCCAAACTTGCCTGTTACTCCAGGTATCTCTTGACTCCCTACTTTCACATTCTAGTGAATCTAGTCTGCAATAATGAAAAGGACATCTTTTTTTTGGTGTTAGATCTAGAAGGTCTTGTAGGTCTTCATAGAACTGTTCAACTTCAGCTTCTTCAGCATTACTGTTCGGGGCATAGACTTGGATTACCGTGATATTGAATGGTTTGCCTTGGAAATGAATAGAGATCATTCTGTCGTTTTTGAGATTGCATCCAAGTACTGCATTTCAGATTCTTTTTTGACTATGAGGGCTACTCCATTTCTTCTAAGGGATTCTTGCCCAAGACCTGTATGCTATACGATTAAAGTTTTTGGACTCATTATTTTACTTTTATTTGTTATATCTTGTATTTTTTCCTTGTTATAATGTTCATTTTTCCTTATTATAAGTAGTATTTCTTACCTTCATCAAGCCCATCAGTCTTTATTTTTTCTCTATTTAAAGAAATCTGTTGTAACTCCCAATACCTCAAATTTATTATCCTCAGTTCTTCTCCTTAACCTCATCTTCTCTTCCTGTTTGTACCCTGACATATTTTAAAAGCATTTCTGGACACTGGGTTTTATGGCCTCTTAAGTATTTGGTACTGTTCAAGTTAGAAAGCTTAAGTTTTTAGTAGAAAAAGGCTAGTTTAGAATACCCTTTAAGAATTAGAAACAGTGTCCAAAGTACAACTGGAAATCCCCAAACCAGCTGGGCTTGATCCTGATAGAGACGCTCCTCTGTCCCCAGACATGATCTGTGAATTCATGAAAAGACAGTTCAGTATTTTGAACAACGTGAAGTCTGAAGGGATAATGCAGAGTGCCTCCTGTTTGGGATGAGATATGTCTGACTCAGATACTGGTCTTCTGAGATGCTCCGCAGCTACTGAGAGCCGAAGAGCCACTTGAGAAGTGATGCCTCCCTCAGCCTTTCTGCTTTGCTAGAGCCAGCTCCTCCCTGTAGAGCTAAGTGGGAATTAATGTGGGCTTTCAACGTAATAGACATTACTTTAGGCATCAAGAATTTCCTGTGGAATATCTGTGGAAACAAGGGGATAACTTCCAGCAGGAAAAAAAATGTTGCTTTCCACTTTAAAGACATTTAATCCCTGAAATGACTACCAAAGAGGTCTTTTAACAACTGCCAATCATACCTTGGGGTTGCAAAGAGTCGGACTCGACTGAGCAACTGAACTGAACTGAAGTGAACTGAATCAAACCTTGACTTCCTACACTGCTAACCATAAAAAAAAAGAAGGACGAGCACATTTCTTTTCACATGTTTTTAAGCAATAAACCTGAGTGAAAAGTGTGGACAATCACGCTGTAAAAGCCGTACTTTCGGTCGAGGTGAACTTCCACACGGTGTTGGTGTGAGCGTCTCCAACGTACACGGTCCCGTCCTCGGATGCAGCGATGTCGTGGGGCATGTCGAAGTGCTGCGGGAACAAGAAGCACACGGTAAGGGCGAGCCTGCGCCCGGTTCTTCATGAAGAGGCAGAAAGGCACAGCAGAGCACACGAGAGAAACATACGCATGTGACTCAAACCAAAGAAACAGGGATGCAAGCAGCTCAAGACCAAAGACTTGAGTCATCCATTCAGGCACTGGACACGCCTCCGCCAGACCTAACTCTGTGAGGTGGGCAACGCCCTGGCAGCCTCAACACTGACTTCAAGTCTTATAAAAGCAGACATTTACAAAAGGATCACTTTTTTACAGTGTTGTTTAATTGGTGGTGTGCCATTTATCTAATTGTTTATATTTGTCTATTTATATTTTTGCCTTCAGGCTTTCTTCATAGCTCAGTTAGTAAAAATCTCCCTGCAATGCAGGAGACCTGGTTCTGGAAGATTTGCTGGAGAAGGGAAAGGCTACCCACTCCAGTATTCTTGGTTTCCCCTTGTGGCTCAGCTGGTAAAGAATCCGCCTGCAATGAGGGAGATCTGGGTTCGATCCCTGGGTCAGGAAGGTTCCCTGGAGAAGGGAAAGGCTACCCACTCCAGTATTCTGGCCTGGAGAATTCGATGGACTATATAGTTCATGGGGTCGCAAAGAATCGGACACAACTGAGTGACTTTCACTTTCCCTTTTGCCCTCATAGTTTTTCTAACTTTGACCATTGTCAAATTTGCTGGCTTAATTTAGACAACTGAAAAGGACCCTTCAGTGACCCCATGGACTGCAGTCTTCCAGGCTCGTCCATCCATGGGATTTTCCAGGCAAGAGTACTGGAGTGGGGGTGCCATTGCATTCTCCAAAAAAGGACCAGGCATTAGTTGTTGTTGTTGTTGTTGTTGTTGTTTTAATTCCCATCAAGCTATGACACACTTCCTTAAAAAGTATTTATGTGTTACTGATAAGAGGAATCATTTTAAAGATTCAGGGCATTCTGATTATTTCTGAAATGCATATTAAGAGCTCTGCAGTAATATGGCATACTCCTACTCTGAAGCCCGGTGTTGACAATATTTTCTTTCAGCAAAGGACACAAATGGAGTGTTCCCTCCAGTTGCTGGCTTTTGTGCCTACTGCAGCTACGCTGGCATTTTACGATGTCTTTCTGCACCACACATTTTCATTTCAACATCATGCCATCTCACTCACGAGGACACAGCAGAAAGGGGAGCTCTCTTATGTGACTTTCTCAGGGTCGCCAGGCTAGTTCCTGGAAAAGCAGGCTGAAAATGCTGGGCAGCTGACATTTCCATCTGTCTACCGAAGCTTTCAAAGGTGCCACGTGTCCACCAGTTGGCAGGAGGTGGATGGTATTTTCACCTTTGAGGCCAGGAGGCCTGCCTAGAATGAGTACACCATTCTAAAAAATATGATCAGTGAGTATGATCAGGAACATTATCCTGACTGTGGGCTTATTAGCCAGCCTCTGTCCACTTTGGTTTGCTGAGTGTAAAGGGGCGCTAAGGAGGCAAGTTTCTGTTCTTAGCTCACTGAGAAAGGGCCAGAATATATGCTTTGGTGAAACTACTGTCTTTTAAAATCAGCAACAATTGGTCACATCGGAAAGAAAAACATGAGACAGCCCCACACCAAGGAGGCACATTCCTTCAGACTATCAAATGAGCGACAAAAGAGCCGGAGAAGGACAGAGAGCCAGGAATCCAAATGCTGCCTTGTTGCAATCTCCTCAGCCAGTCAGGAAATGTTCATCTTCATTTGGGGTTCACCTGATTGGTGGTAAAAGGCTGGAAAATCACAGGGAGCTCCTCTTTTCTACAAAATCACATATTAAAAAAAAAAAACGGTTTGCAAACAAGGAGATCAAACCAATCCATCCTAAAGGAAATCAACCCCGAATATTCACTGGAAGGACTATGATGAAGCTCCAGTACTTTGGCCACCTGATGTGAAGAACTAACCCAGTGGAAAAGACCCTGATGCTGGAAAGATTGAAGGCGGGAGGAGAAGGGGACGACAGAGGATGAGATGGTTGGATGGCATCACCGATGGACATGAGTTTGAGCAAATTCCAGGAGGTAGTGAAAAACAGGGAAGCCTGGTGTGCTGTGGTCCATAGAATCACAAAGAGTTGGATGTGACTTAGGAATGAATGACAACAATATGGTTGTAAAGTACTTCACATTTTCTGATGGGAAAAATATTATAATAGGTGGAGGAACAAAGGTCGGGGGTAATGTTTGAACTATTCATTGGAAGGGCCCTCAGTCCAAGGCTATAACAGCAGTGAACCTCCATCTGTGGTTCTCACACTGACCCAGGGTAACAAGAGTTCAGTGGAAATATTTTGGGGCCTCAGGGGGTTCGGGGGAAGCTTAGTGAATGGGACTTTGAGACCTCTATTCCTACTGCAGTCACAGGCACTCAACTGATCTTTTAAATGCATTATTTCACTTCTCTGTGTCAACTGAAACAACATTATGTTGTCAGATTTAGGGCTAAGTTTTACGCTTCAGAGTCGAAAAGATCTAAAGATCTTCTACTCTATGCTTTGACATCTTCCCTTGAGGTCGTTCCCCTAACAAAAGAAAATCATAGAGGAAAGAATGCTGGCATCCTCCTGGGCATCTGGTGGCACAGCCCAGAGCGATCTGCCCTCAGCAGCTTGTATTTTGTTTTAAAAATTCATAAGGAATTTGTGTTCTCCATAGCCTAACTACATGTGCTTTAAACAAGATAAGTTGAAACTTACTTAATATTAAGTAAAATCATTCTCTAAGAAATTGGTTCATGTTATGATTTAATATGTCCCCTGGCCTCAATATTAAACACATTTTAAAGTATAAAACATCTGTGTTTAAGATCCAGGTGTGCTACGTCCTGTGTGGCTTTGGATAGCTAACTTCCCTTGTGTGAACCTCAGGCTCAAATACTGTCAAATACTGTGATTTTAATCTCTGTAGTTAGGGTCAGAGAAATAACATTAATCTGGGGTTACTGTTCCCTCCTTTCTTTCTTTCTTTCTTTCTTCTTCTTTTTTTTTTTTTTAGTATTATGCAGTGGGGCTTATTTGCTTCCTTTTCCACAGGAGCAGCCTTGCAAATAAAGAAGACAAAAAAATTCCAGCCTGAAGGGTGTGTGTGAAGGCAGATGGTAGGACCGCAGTCTTTGCTGTGATTATGGAAGACTGTGGAGAGCAATGATATATCTTTTGCCCTCAGAACTTTTTGATACCGTTTGGTAGAATCATCTTCTCTACTGTCCTACCATCTCAGTTCGGCTGCACAGGGATAAAGGTGGAGACTGTATATTCCAACATAAACATTCCTAAAGAATGCCATGGAAGAGGGAGACCTGAACTCCATAAAGGCATGAGCAGTGGACACGAGCAAACAGCGGCACAGACACCGTATGTAAAACTTGACTTTTGACTTGAAGGAGAAAGCACTTCTTACATAACAGCAAGTAATAATATTGTACCATGTGATTTTCCTCACCCAGACTTAATCTTTGTGATGATAATCTAATTAAATGAAAAGTCTGAGAGAGTCACAGATGGGTTTCAACTGACTGAGTCAACACAGAATACGTGTCTGTTTCGGTGTAATAGCAAGTCTTGTTTATTGAAAGGAAAAGCAAATTTCGCCTTGGAGTCAGAGTCTCTTCTCCAGTTTGCTGTACTGACCCATATATTGTGACTTCCTCATCATGGGATGTCTGATGAATACTGATGTTCAGGCACAAGGCTTCCTGAAACCTTCATTCAGGGATGCTTATATTTTTATGACAGTAAAGCTTATTAAGAATCTAGCCTCTAGCTTAGCACTTAGTGTTGCTCTCTAGATGCACATTTGAATTAAAAGTTAATATCCGGATTGACACAGTATTTTATTATTTAAAGAACAATCAAGCAAACACTGTTTGAAAACAAAGTGAAGTTCTGACAAGAAGTGAAGTATCCCTCACTTTCTTTATCAATAGATATGAAGAAGCTAAAAGTGGCAAAGCAATGAAGGTCAGATAATCAATAAGGATCTGAAACACTACTGAAATAAAACATCTATTATCAATCTAATGAATTTGCTTCTGAAGGGCAATTATGATTTGGCATTTGATTGTTTATTGCTTTTAGATGAAATACTTCCATGAAAAGTCTTGCTTGTTATATCAATTTATCAAAAGAAACTAAAAAAAAAAAAAGGAAAGAAATTGGTACTGGAATCTTTACTTCAGATTTAGTTTGGTTCAATGTGGATCCTGTAAGTTTTGCTAAAACTCCATATGAAGGAACGGCTGTGCCCTGTCCTGTTCACTATCATAGCCTTAGTATCTAGTATAATGCCTGACACAGATAGGTGCTTAATAAATACCTTTAGAATGAAGCTCAGTAAATCCCAGATAGGCTGTCAGTGTTCTAACACTGGCATTGTAAAGTTTTTTTTTTTTTTTTTTTAAGCTAGCAAATTTTGTGTCTTAGAGAATACTGTAAGAAATTGAGTTTGGAGATATTTATCCAGTGGCTTATGAAAAGTTGCATTTTGACCCACTAGAGCTGATAAATCTTTACAAGTTTGGAAAAACAGATCTCATTTGCAGCATTTTAGCTAAAATTGATGTACCACGAGCACATTCAGGTGGCACATGTGAATATTCCGGTCATTCTGACAGTTACTCTGCAGGGAAGTTAAGTGAGGAGACAGAGGGCTCTGGGCACACCACACTGTGGTCACCATGTTGGCATAAAGCACTGTTAGAATAAACCATGGTATGCCACTGTGAGGCCAGAACTAGACTGGAGTCTTTTACTGAAACCAAGTCTCTAGAACTTGATTCCAGGAGTGCTATTTTCAAGTCTTGTTGCTCAGTGTAGTAACATTAAAATAACACTAAAAAAAGCAAGCAAGATTTCTATTGAATCTAAGAGAACTATAAAATTACAGTTTAACATATTGTGGTATCTTTTCTACTTGGGTGAAACCAGGAATATCTAAAATGTAAAATATCTTACATTTGCGATATTCTAACTGCAGTGAATTTAAGCTGTCTATAGGGTCGCACATAGTCGGACACGACTGAAGTGACTTAGCAGCAGCAGCATCATGTACAAAAGTCTAGTAAGAACCTCAGAACTGCATATAGTGTTAACTTGCATCTGAAGAAATTCATCTAGGAATAGACAGGGCATTGTTTCTAAATAAAACACAGTATACAGCATTCCCATCAACCTAGCCAGAAAACCATCACGTCGCCTTTAAATTAAAAAAAAAATGACTGAAGTATAAATTGAGTTCCAAGATTCACATTTTAGTTTTATCCTTAAGAAAACTGATACATAGTTAGTGTATGTGAATACCTTGCGCACTGGCTTGAAGATATCTATAATCTCCCCGCTGGAAAAGTTCATCACAAATCCTTGCACGGGTTCTTGGTCGTCAAAGTAAGGCTTTCCATTCACCGCAAAGAGCAAACCTGTGACAACATATCCAGTTAACCTTCTTTTAAAATATGGATAAGACTGGCTTTTAAATACATGTGTGCACATCGCACAAACAAGAAATGTGGGGTCAACCCTACATTTGGCAACAAACGTGGAAAACAAAATACTTAGTAGATGTCTCTGAGTAATAAGATCAGGAGCAGACAGGTTAGGAGGCTAACCTTGGAATAGGAAAACCGAGAACTGCAAGGCCTGTCCCACCAAGGAAGCCAGTAGAAATCAGTAATCCATAGTTATGAAATCAGTAATCCATAGTTACAGAGGAGATGACATAGGCAGAGGAATATATATGCAGATATATTAAATAGGTATGGGAAGAGTCAGGTTATTGAAAGCAATCACTTTAGGGTATCAGAGCTTTAAAAAAATATGTAACATCTACTATAGCTACAAGTAGAATCAGAGAAAAACAGGCAAAGAAAGTGAAGTCACAGTATAAATAGAAGAATGATCTGATTTTAAACAACTACCCCTTGGAAATGTGAGATGCATATTTCAGATTATCAGAGACATTTTTTCCTTAATTAAAAAAATTAGACCGATTTTTATACTAATTCAATGAATACTCTTTGCAGTAAATCATATTTCTTAGCTTAGTAGTGTTTATCCAAAAAAAAAAGGAAACTGTGATGCTTTGATTAGTACTGCAGATGACTGAATATGACATTTTAAAGAATTAAAACAATAAAATTTACAGAATACTAAACCAGTATTGAAGGTTTTTTCATCTTATTTAAGGATTTCAGGATAGGGTTCTTTAGCACATCATACTAAAAATATCAACACTAAAAACATCAATTACTACTGTGTAACATTGTAGAGAGAACTCCAATTATAATATACTTTGTCTTTTGCTGAGATTCTCTTTTTAACCAAATTTCCTCTCATCTTTTCTCCTGATGTTTTTCTTCTCATATTTGATTTATTTTTATTCACTATGAACTTGATCACCCTCTTTCTTAAGTAAATTTGTTGTTGTTCAGTCTCTCAGTCATGTCCAACTCTGTGACCCCATGGACTATAGTACTCCAGGCTTCCCTGTCCTTCACCATCTCCCGGAGCTTTCTCAAACTCATGTCCATTGGGTCGGTGACGCCATCCAACAATCTTATCCTCCATCGTTCCCTTCTCTTCCTGCCTTCAATCTCTCCCAGCATCAGGGTCTTTTCCAGTGAGTCAGTTCTTCGCGTCAGGTGGCCAAAATACTGACGCTTCAGCCTCAGCATCAGTCCCTCCAATGGATACTCACGATTGATTTTCTTCAGGATAGACTGGTTTGATCTCCTTGCAATCCAACAGACTCGCAAGAGTATTATCCAATACCACAGTTCAAAAGCATCAATTCTTCAGTGCTCAGCTTTCTTTATGGTCCAACTCTTACATCCATACATGACTAATGGAAAGACCATAGCTTTGACTATATGGTCCTTTGTTGATCAAGTAAATGGTCTTGCCAAACTTATTCTTTTAATAGTAGGTAAACCAACATGAGAATTGATCTTTCATTAACATTAATGAGTCTTTATTATTTCTTAATTACTTATTCCTTACGGAAGCCAACTCGTTCCTATTTCAGTCACCTGAGTCCCTTTATTCCATGTCTTAAAGAACTTGGGGGCTGCCTGAGAAGATATTAGCCATGTGTGTGTTAGTTGTTCAGCTGTGTCCAACTCTTTGAGAACACATGAGCAGTAGCCAGCTAGACTCCTTTGTCCATGGAATTCTCCAAGCAAGAATGCTGGAGTGTGTTGTCATTTCCTTCTCTAGGAATCTTCCTGACCCAGGGATTGAACCAGTTTCCTGCATTGCAGGCAGATTCTTCACTACCTGAGCCACCAAGGAAACCCTGAGAGCAGCCATATGCAACTTTAATAGCATGAGAAATAGAAATATTATTGTGATAACTATGTATTAATGCATCTTTAATACATGTATAGATGTATTTATTGAATGTATTGCAAAAACCATATATAAATTCTAGAAACTGTTCAGTATTCATGATATAAATAAATGCTAAGTTTTAAAAATATGAATTAAATAAACACTATTTTGTAAGTTTGAATTTTTTTTCTGGTTTTCTTTAAGTCAAGAAAATCTATTTTGAAAATGAGAAAAAACTACAGATTTCACTGATTGTTTCTCCTGACATTTACACATAAGCCCCTACTAAATTCACCTATTTATCTTAAAAATATTGGCCATCACTCTTTAAAAAATATGAAGCAGAAGTATTTTGAATACTGACTTTATCAACATACACCATCTGTTGATGCTGTATGAAGACAAAATATTAATCATTTAATAACTAGAGCAAATGATCAAAATTAACAAAAACTGAAAATTAATATATGGGAATGCTTTTTTAATCCATCACAAACAGCTGCTAGATATTCTGAGCTCATTATTTCCGTATGAAGAACAGTGGTGCTTGAGTTTAAAATGGTTTACCGTACAGCACATGAAGATCATATAGACACTTTTTAAGGATGGAGAGCAGTATGGAAAAACACAGAATGTAAAAATGAAATACCTGGTATGTATGAAATTGCAAACACATTTCTTCCAAATGATGGGTGCTTAATCTCACGCACAAATTCTTTGGTGTCGGTTTTGAAACACTGGATCCGACCGTTTTCCCTGTCTGCCACACACAGCTGGCCCAGGGGAGGCACCAGGGCCAAGCTGTGAGGAACTCTGAACTGGCCTGGTTTAGGACTGCTCTCCGGAGACGCTACAGAATGAAGAAAAACCTCAGACTTACAATATGTAAAGTCACCCAGACCCTGACTCAGAAGTCTCCTAAACTTCAAAATTCGTTATAGTAAGCCACTAAATATCTAGAACCAGAGGAAAAATAAGGTAAAGCAGTTAGTATCTTTGCCCACAAATACATGACAGATCTTCTCCCTGTTTAGGCTTTTGGGTAGAAGCATTCCTTTCCTCCTATAAGACTGTGTGTTTGTGTGTGTGTGTGTGTGTGTGTGTGTGTGCGCGCGCAGCACAAGACGCGCGTGTGAGAGAGTAGACAACTAGCTGGATGCATGTGGAAGCCCTGTTTTCCTCACTCAAGGGACAATTACATCCCTAGGAATGGAATGGGCATGCCCATTCCCTCCTTTGGAAGGGATGGCCAGCCTCTTGTCCCTTGTGATGCAAGCCAAGAATGAGAAGCTGAGGTCAAGAGTCTGAGTACCTTCTCCCCACTGGGTGATGAAGTTTCCACTTGGTGAAAACTGCACAAGGCGACTGTTGCAGTAGCCATCTGACACGTAGATGGCTCCAGTGTCTGGGTCCACAGCCACATCGGTGGGCTGACAGAAGTGATTCTGGTCACTGCCTGGTTGCATGCTCCTTCCCAGGGTTAGCAGAGGGCCTTCTTTACTCTTTGGATCTAGTTTGAACACCTTTTCAAAAAAGAACGAAAGCATCACTCACTTTGCATGGTTATTTATTGGCGCCCACCTACCTGACTTAGGCAATTCGAGGGTCAGCTCTCAAAAGATGCATTTACAAGCAGGTGCTTTTCGAAACTGGATGGGACTCTGGAAATGATCTGGTCTGCTGCCTTCATTTGATGACTGAGGCTCACAGAGATTAAGGGACCTGCCCAAGCTCCTTCAGGTCACTAGAGGTGAGCGGAGACTAGCACGTGGGTGTCCTGTTCCACCCTCCCCCCACTTCTTCTTCCTCAGCTACCAGTTCAGTGCGCCCCAGAAAATGCAAGAGCAATAAAGGTCCACTGAGATGATGCTTGAAGGCTAGTGGTGCCTTCTGAGTTCTAGTTTCTTATCCTAGTTCTCCTAGTTCTTTCCCACCTATTCATCAAAGGGGTATTAAACATGAGCTTATCCTTTAAGGATACAACATTATGACTATACTCTGATGTAAATATTACCTTCCTTTAAAAAGAACAAAAAACTGCTGTTTTACATATAAATATGTATGCACTAGAGACCTCGCCTCGATTTATAGAAGATTTAAGGTGGCATATGAAAAATACACAAAACACATAAAGAAATGCAACAGAACTAAGACCTGGGGACAGAGGAAAAAAACATGGAAAGCTCAGGAGGAGGCTGGGGGAGCTACACATTGGGTAGGGGCAGCTTCACCTCTTGCCCTAAGGCTCCTGCCAGCCCCACACGGGAGGGTGACTGGATCATCTACGTGCACATTTTCCTGAGCACTGAGTGCTAAATGAACCATTTCAGACCTGGCCGTTCCATTCTTTTGTTATAAACTTTCTGGGTCACAGAAAAAGACCCAGCCAACTCCAGAGCATTCTGAAAGCACAGCCTCATTAACTCCTATGCGCGTGGGTGCACGGTCAGTAGCGCACTCAGTAGACCCCATGGACTGTAGCTCTCCAGGCCCCTCCGTCCATGGGAGTCTCCAGGCAAGAACACTGGAGTGGGTTGCCATGCCCTCCTCCAGGGGATCTTCCTGATCCAGGGATCGAACCCGAGTCTCTTGCATCTTTTGCGTTGTAGGCGGACTGTTTACGGCTGGGCCACCAAAGAAGCCCAATTTCTATTTGAATAACGAAGTGGAGTTTCTATTTGAAATGCCAAATGGAAGGTTACCTGATGAAGAGCCACGTCTGTGACCCAATAATTTCCATCTTTATCTATACTCAAGCCATGTGGCAAGTAAAACCTGCAAAATACAAATAACCATCCTAATTATATAATTACTCCCAAAGTACACGAGAAGAAAGTTTTCTGCTAATTTGTAACAGCAATATAAATTTATTTACTGATAAATGTATACCTGTATGACTCTAGAAAAGGCCAAAATTAATTGTTAAATCAAAATACCCATTTTAATAAACTGCCTTGTGAAAAAATTTAATTTGTATTTAATCTAACAATATGTAAATGAAGCATACATATCAATTACAAATATTTATTATGAAGTATGATATATTAAGTATCAATTTGAAAACAAGTTCTAAAATCATAAAGAGATGTGTATAAAACAAATTATACAGAGAAATATAAATGTGGATTTATATGGTTTGAATAGTTCAAGTATGCTACAAAATAATATAGCATTGTATTAATATTAAATATATGGCTGAAAAGCTTTAAGAGTGATTATTAATACTAAAGACAGTAAACCACAAAGAAAACACCTTCCAGCAGACATGGGCTGTGATCAGCTAAGCAAAGTTAAGCAGTATGCTAGCTAATAATAAAAGAAGGTTAATCTATTTAACAAGTCAATTGGGATGACCTGGATAAGAGAATCATAAACTAATGTGAACAGAAACTCACAGGCTTAAGGAACTTGGACAGAGCTAACAAACACATGGACAATGTCTTAATGTTTGGGGGATCAAATCCGACAGTCCACAAGCTACATGTGTCAGCTTCTAGCCTGTGCAAAGTGCTGGCATCACAGGTTTTTGTTTTCAGGAGCCAAGAAGGTAACACCTTGATCTTGACTGATACACTGAACTAGATCTCCCTTTTGGTCACCGAATGTGAGGGTTATGACTTCCTTTCAACACAGACACACCGCTGTTGGCCACGCTGATTTAGCAGCAGTTGCTCTGCCTTCCTCTTTAACTCCTATCGGGAATGAGAATACTACTGACTGAGAGCCAGAGTACTGAAGAGCCAGGTTCAAACACAATGAGTGGTGGGGTTGGTGTAACAACTTGGCCCTTGACTCACCATCTCAGGATCCTATAAGAAGCTAATTGTTAGCATCTGCATAATCGGCTGTATTCAAAGTGGATGGCTCCCCACCTTTTAAAGCTGGCGCTCCCTGTGCCTAAGCAGACAAAGCAGGTGATAGCTCCTGAAGCTGCCAGGCGCAATGGTCATGGACACTCTGTAAGCAGGTGCCCCTTTCTTTCAAAGACCATGAATATCAGCCAACTTTTTTTTGGCTGCCAGAAGCCAAATCTAGGAATAAGACCAAATAATGGGCAGCTTTCAAAGCCAAATTAACTGTGCATGCCATGGAAAGCCGAAAATGACATCTGTTTAATCTTCACTTTGAGATGGGAAGAGAGAAGCCTTTTTCTTAATGGTGACTAGCTGCTGGGTTTAGTTATGTAACTTCTCTGCTTAAGAAATTTTTTTAATCTTCAGATCTAGCTGAGCAGCAACTCACTTCATTAGCCATGTGTATCAATTTTCTCTGAAGCTTGACTACCATTAGAATCACCGAGGGAGCTTTCACACTACTATTTTGATACCTGGGCCCCATCCCAGACTAAATATGAATCTAAATTTTGGAAGCTTCCCAGGTGATTCTAATGTTCAGTCAGGGTTTAAAACCACCTCTTTAGAAAATGAAAGTTTGGCTCTATCAGTCTCCTGCTCTCTTAAGCTGTGTCTTCTCACCACTGCTGTACAATATACTCTTTCTAAGGACAGATCCAATGATACACTTTTACCAAATAGCACAAGCATTAATAACAACATACGCAATTTAACTCACAGATTTTTTCCACTGGACTGGAGTACTGCAGCATTATTTGGATCTATTACAAGAATAGTGTCTTCTTCAATTGGTCCGAGACCTCTTTGCTGGTAAACAAACTTGCTATCAAAAGAGCTAGTAAAAAAAAAAAGGCATTAGAATGGGAATAAGCCAATCAGATTCCCTGGTGGCTCAGACGGTAAAGCGTCTGCCTGCAATGCGGGAGACCCAGGTTTGATCCCTAGGTTGGGAAGATCCCCTGGAGAAGGAAATGGCAACCCACTCCAGTACTCTTTCCTAGAAAATTCTATGGATGGAGGAGCCTGGTGGGCTATAGTCCATGGGGTCACAAAGAGTCGGACACGACTGAGCGACTTCACGATGAAGCCAATCAGAAACATCAGTGACCTTGAGAAACACAGACCATTCACTTGAGATTTTAAACATGGAATCAAGAGAAGGGCTCAGACATGTCTGACTGCATTCTTTGCCCTTCATGCTTCAGTATCTTGGATCACAGATATACCATCACCTGAGGAACTAGACAAGGTCAGTGGGGCAGCAGACTGGGAACTGCCTGAGGGGCAAGGTTTCTGACCCACCAAATCCGAATCCACACTTTGGCAAGATCTCCAGGTGAGTCGTGGCCAATAAGAGTTTGAGAAACACTGCCTAGAACTCAAAGAAGCTAATTTTTTTCTCAAAAGCTCCTCAAAATGTTTAAATTCAGTAACTATTTTCTTTCAAACTACAAATGAAGGTATAATTTAACTTTCTGTGTAATGGTAAAGAAAGTGTAAACGACAGGATGAAGCATAGTGATTAAACCTGTGTTTGCTATTTTACTTGCTGTAGGTACAACATGCAAATACACGTTACAAGGACACAGAAGAGAATGTTCAAAATATTTCAAAAATATAAAACATGATTCTTGAAACAAAAATGTGTTTAGAGACATAAAACTTTTTCCATATAACAGTTTTTCTGTAAGTATAAAATGGACCTCTATGTAATAATTAATAAAAACACTAAAATGAATGACAATTTCCGCTTTTTAACATTATAATTTCCAGGTTACTATAAAATATTGTGAACATTTATATTTCTACCTGAATTATTAGCAATATCTTTCTTTGAATTGATAGTTATCGTAGACCTTGTACCTATTTAAATTCCTCTTTCGAAAATTATTTGTGATATATCACAAAGACAAGTTCTTCCAATCTAAGCTTATGTGACAGAGAGAAAAATATATGAAGCACCAACAGACCAACTTACATTTCAAGAGCAAAGAACTAACTGATTAGCACATAGTTGAGACATATTTGTGGGTGGGGAGCATAAAAATATGTATTTTGCCAGATGAAGTCACTGTATAGATCAATAAATATTCCTGTAAAATACAATTTCCTTTATAAAATCAGACAAGGTTGTGAAAAATAAACTACTAATACTTTATAGTTCAACCATATAAGCAAAAAAGAATCTGAACAACATTAAATATTTATGGAGAAACATTTTTAATTTGGAAGGTGACAGAGTGCTCAAATCTATCATACTCCTATTGAATAGCTGGTTGGTATTTTTATGGAACTTATGCAGAGACCCAGTAAGAGAACAGAAATTTCAAAATTATACTCTTTTGCCATTAAAAATAAATACCACCTAGCTATTTGAGCTTCTTGACTGTCATGTTCTTTGGGTACATTTTCCCTGAAAGATAATAATAAGTCCCTGAAGTAGTTCTTATTAATGATGCTTTCAATTGAATAAAAAATACTGATTCAGCTTTGTCAACTAAAACTTAAGTAATACTGCTTACATATGCTATTATGTGTAGTTAAAACCACACAGCAGGAAAAAAAACACACATAAGTTGACGAAATGGAAGTAACATCACCAACAAAGCATATTTTGTAAGACAATTATGACATCATTATTAAATTAAAACATACAATTTTATTAGTTAGAATCAATGTAAGAATATGTAAGATATTAATAAATCAGGAAACATCAATAATGGGCAAACACAAGTAACTCTTTCTGAGCACTATGAAACACCAAACAGTTTATCCTCTCTCTCAATGTATTTTTCTTCATTTTCTTTTAACTGGAGGATAATTGCTTTACAATGTTGTGTTGGTTTCTGCTGTACATCAACATGAATCAGTCATAGGTATACATATGTCCCCTCCCTCTTAAGCTTCCTCCCTCCCACCTCCCACCCCATCCCACCCTTCCAGGCTGTCTCCAAGCACAGAGTTGAGCTCCCTGTGACACACAGCAAATTCCCTCTGATAGCTTAGCTGGAAAAGAATCTGCCTGCAAAGCAGGAGACCCTAGTTCGATTCCTGGGTCAGGAAGATCCCCTGCAGAAGGGATAGGCTACCTACTCCAGTATTTGTGGGCTTCCCTGGTGGCTCAGGTGGTAGAGAATCTGCCTGCAATGTGGGAGACCTGGGTTCGATCCCTGGGTTGGGAAAATCCCATAAAGAAGGGCATGGCAACCCATTCCAGTGTTCTTGCCTGGAGAATTCCATGGACAGAGGAGCCTGGTGGGCTGCAGCCACAGGGTCGCAAAGGGGCGGACATGAGTGAGCGACTGAGCACAGACGATGTCTATGTCTCAGTGTTATTCTCTCATTCTGTCCCATCCTCTCCGCCCCCTGCTGCGTCCACAGTCTGTTCTCTGTGTCTGTGTCTATATTGCTGCCCTGCAAATAAGTTCATCAGTACCATTTTTCTAGATTTCATATATATGTGTCTCTTTTTGATGTGACTTTCTGTACTAAAAAATCATAACCATTCTCATAGAAAACAAAGGTATGGAATTCAACCATTGATGGTAATTTTTTCCAGCTTGTCTAGGATACTGGATAACTTCAGTGCAGCATGTCTAACACTCATAGTATGCTACAGTTTTACGTTCGTATGTAGCAGCATGAGGGCGTCCCTGGTGGCTCAGTGGTAAAGAATCCACCTGCAATGCAGGAGGCACAGGAGACATGGGTTCAGTCCCTGGGTTGGGAAGATCCCCTGGAGGAGGCCATGGCAACCCACTCCAGTATTCTTACCTGAAGAATCCCATGGACAGAGGAGCCTGGTGGACTATAGTCCATAGGTTTGCAAAGAGTTGGACACAACTGAAGTGACTTAGCATGTATGCACACACACAGTAGGATGAAGTCATACTCCTCATTATTCAGAAACATTTCATGATTTCTAATGGCATAATGGTAATCTAAACAATGTGAGAATTATGTTTTCTGACTTTAAGGAGTTAAAATTTGTTTTCACCTTTTTAATGGAAATTTGAGATAACTGTAGATTTACATGCAGTTACAAGAAATAATCCCTGGAGAAGGGGATGGCAACCCATTTCAGTATTCTTGGAGTATTCTCTAGAATACTGGTGAATCTGGTATTCTCCAGAAGAGGCTGGAGGGCTACAGTCCATGGGGATGCAGAGAGCCGGACATGACTTCACACACACACACACACACACACACACACACACACACACACAGACACACACACACACACACACACACACACACACAGTAGGGCTTCCCTGGTGGCTCACAGAGAGATTCTAGGTACACGTTAGTGGTTTCCTCAATGGTAGCATTCTGAACAACTAGACTGCAATATCATAACCAGGATACTGATCCTGGGAAAAGCCACTGGTTATATTTAGACACCCTCTTCCATTTTGTATTCCCCCAAATTTTCATTTATTCGTACAGTTTATTTACTTGGGCATGGAATACACTACTGTATTACTTCTCCACCTAGGAGTTAGTAATATGGAAAGTTACCATGTCCTCATAATTCATACCAAATGCTGTCCACGTGACATGCAGTGTTCTGGCCCACTGATGATAGCTAATAATAGTGACAGTCCAATTGCCTATTGTATATCCTGATAAAACTGGAACCTGGCATTTCTAATTCCACATCTCTTATTTGCAAAATGACAAACCATATAGGAAGCCTGACATATTTACTTGTTCGTGGTTTCCCCAAGCAACAGGTTGCAGTATTCTTTGGTCTCTCTTGTCATTCACTTAAATATTCACCATCGGTCTTCTATCTCTGGTCCTACTATTTTAGGAAATAACATTTTACAACTTATTGGTGGAGAGAAAGCAGATTTCCCCACCCAACACCTTCAGAGGCATACGCTGAATTCCTCTAAGTTAAATTATGCTTTTTTATAGCTCTAGTTTATTTTTCCAGACACCTAAGTATTTAAAAATGTAAATTCTAATTTAAATTATTCTCTGGTAGTCATGTAAGCTCAAAGTCAAGGACCTGTAATGCTGGCTTGGCTTCTAAGAGAACAAGCTATGTCAAGGAAAAATATAAATAAACCCAGACTCATTGCTTATGTGAGTCATATCAAATGACACGTAGCTAATGCACAGGTAAGTGATCAAATATCCTTTATCAGTGGAACTGATCTACATTGTTCATGAATACAGAAAAAAAGTAGTTGATATTCTGCTGTCACAAACTCAAATTGTGTATGGGCATCTATATTCACAATCTAGAAATGTTAAATTTCTAGTGGGAAATATGCAAAATTAACTAATTTGGGGATCATACTCTTTTTATTATTAATTTTTTGGTGATGTTATAATAAATGTGAAATAGCAAATGAAAGAGACAAAAGAAAAATAAGTAACAATATAAGTAAGCCATGGAGTAAATAAATCAGATTTTGGAGTAAATAAATCAGATTTTTATAATTAAATATTAGATGTATGAAAATATCAGATCTTTTAAATTATCAAGTCTTTTTCTTAGTATCTTATGTATACACAATGTAACAACTAGTAATATCATTTATCTTTTAGGGTTTTTAAATGATCACAAATGAGCCCCATGTCATTAGCATGTACAGAGGCCATTCTTTGTGATGCTTCAAACTAACCACTCTTCCTATGGAATGCAGTTCTATGGTTATTAATAATAATATTACTATATTTCTCCCATATCCATTAAGGATCTCAGTGATGAGGCAAGGTTTTGAATTTACTGATACTAGCATCATTTGAGGAGAAGGCAATGGCACCCCACTCCAGTGTTCTTGCCTGGAAAATCCCGTGGATGGAGGAGCCTGGTAGGCTGCATTCCATGGGGTCACTAAGAGTCAGACATGACTGAGCGACTTCACTTTCACGTTTCACTTTTATGCATTAGAGAAGGAAATGGCAACCCACTCCAGTGTTTTGTCTAGAGAATCCCAAGGACGGGGTAGCCTGGTGGGCTGCCCTCTATGGGGTCACACAGAGTCGGACACGACTGAAGTGACTTAGTGGCAGCAGCAGCAGCAGCATCATTTGAGTATTTTCATTTACTTGAAGGAAATGGCAATCCACTCCAGTACTCTTGCCTGGAGAATCCCATGGAGGGAGGAGCCTGGCAGGCTACAGTCCATGGGGTCGCAAAGAGTCGGACATGACTGAGCAACTTCACTTTCACTTTCAGTAACATAAATTAACAATAACATTCTTGAATTCTTGGGGAGACCAGAGCTTTAAAGGAATTAACCACAACATCATAGGTCCAACTATTTCATTCAAAATCTTTTGTGATACCCTTTACCAGATATTTAAACTGGCAGCATCAAGGGATATTCAGTCACTCAATAGACTGGTTGATGAGTCTTAATCCTTTCATTTGGGATAGCTGGAGCTTCATACAACTAACAGTTGAACCCTGGTAGATACACAGGGCAAGTAATAAAAGGAATTGATTTTTTTTTTTTTAATTCAGAAATGGGAAAAGTCACACACACACACACACACACACAAACCACACATATACTCACATTAAATCTGCCAAATAAAGTAATTTATAAACTCTCTTGTAATTCAAAGAAAAGTAACCCTTGAACAGTTCACAAATGGATGTCAGATTATAGAGCTGGATACACTGTTGCTATAGCAAACTGCTTATTTAGTGTTCTAAAGCAGCTACCCTGCATTATATGCTTCAGAGAGGTCTTTATTTCAACCACATTTAACTTTTTACAGAATATAATAACACCCTGCACATTTCACACAGTGCCTGGAGCACTGCTGATCTCTGCTTGCTTCTCTGAAAAAGCACTCAGTGGAAAAGGCTGAATGGCGGCCTGCGGGCTGGTATTCATCAGTTCTTTATATTAGCAGTTTGAATCACCCATTAATGATTTTGCACATTAGCAGCTAATCAAACAGTTTAGATAAGGCTGAAAAGAAATGCATTGCTATATTCACACGCAAAAGAATTTAGAATAGAGAGAAATAAACTTCCATGCCATCAATCAAAATTAAGGGAAAAGCAAAATAAATAAGAGCTACTGAAGACAGAAGTAAAATATAATGTTGTAATTATATAAATTAAGAGGTTGGAAAAAGGACCACAGGTTTTCAAGTGAGAAAATAAAGGGAAACATATCTTCAATGTTAGGAAAGCAAAGACATACTATACGAAGACTAAAGACTTTAAATGGAATATAATTTAATACTATGTTTAAAAATACACATTGCAAAAATTCCCTATGAAGAGGAAAAAGGGTGGGCAGACAAAGAACTCAGTATGACTGCTTATGCCCTGATGGACCCAGCACTAGAGACATCCCAAATAAGGATGAAAATGTCAAAGAACTAGGTATCACAGCACCAGGCTCTGTTCGGTCAGTAAGGCCACTGGGAACGTTTTACTTAACAAAGTGACTTCTGTTACTCAAGAGAAGGAGGAAGATTTTAAAGCCTTCATTTTTTTGGACTAGGGAACAGAGGCACAGAACTCAAATGTCTCGATACAGGCCTCAAAGCTAGGAAACAGAAACCAAGTTTGAAACCCGGGTGTCCTGTCCACAAAAACATATTTTTTTTTCTCTTTAGGATTAACCTCACTGGACTGGGAGAGTCTCCCCTCCAGTTATCAAATTTAATTTGTAGATGTAGAAGAGACAGGAAGGACAGTCACATAGCCAAGAAGAATCAGAGAACGTGGCATAAAACTGAAAAACTGGCTTGAGTACAACAGGAAATGGCAATATAAGACAGAAGGGTAGACTATGGACAAACATTCTCTTTGTAAACTTACAATTTTCTCTTGGATGTGAAGATAATACGTTCAATTTTCCAGGTCTAATTAATTCTAAAGGTATGAAAGAATTTACAGACACAGAAACAGAACCTTAAGCAGATATCTTAACTGAAACTTCAGGCAACTAGTGAGGCAAATCTTGAACTGATTTTTATGCAACTTAGGAAGCAGATTTTTGAAACAAAAAAACTTGGCAAGATTCCATAAATCATTGTTGAGGAGATGGTTTCTGAATGAATTATCTGGGGGTAAATAGGAGAAGATTCCCAGAAGCCCACATCTCTAAGGACAAAACTTGTTAAACCACGCAGTCAACTATTCAAACTTTATAAACAATATGTATGAAGATATGAAAGGCAAATTCATCAAACAGACCTAGTATCAGGCTGGAAGAGACAGCTCATTCTCTGGTTAATTAAGAATAAAACAGTATCTGTAAAAATGGAAGCAATGCTAAATCTAGCAAAGTGAAATATAATTGGAATAAAATGCTGAATTCAGTGTTCACTGTATAAATATGAATTTCCAGTAAAAACTTCTGCACAATTTTATGAAATATAATTAGAGATATCAGTAGATTACACATTCAACACAAGGTAACGAGGGGTATTACTGCTGAAAAGTGAATGCAATCACTAACAGATATCTAGAATACGCATCAAGGGGAGTTAACTGTGCCACTTATCAGGTAATACATGAAATACTGTGGCTGCTTCTCAACCAAACACTTTAAAGGACGGAGAAACCAGAGTACCTTCGGGTAAAAATATCATGTTAGCATGGGGGCTAGCTCAGGGCCTGTGGCACATTTAGTCTGGAGAAGATAAGGCTTTCTCCAAATATGCAAATAACTGACAGGAATAAATGGAAGTGAATTTACTCTGTGTTTGGCTGTCATGAAGGTGAAGTTATAGGACACAGATTTTAGGTTAACATGATGAAGAACCGAATGACTTCTAGGTGGGTCCCGTAACTGGGAAGTGTATCTCATTCTAGGGAATTTCTTACCTCTGAAAGAGTTCAAGCACTGGATGACGGTGGAAGGTTTTGCCTGGAGACGTCCTGGCAGGAGCCTGGAGCTGTGCCCTCTGGCGGACCTCTGCTGCCCTGGGTGCCCAATGTCTACTGCCCCATTTTGTGCCAGTGAAGCCTGTTTATCTCTAGTTGACCCAACATTCTAGGCCTCACTCTCAGTCCACTTGCTTTTTTTTTTTTTAATTAAAGGATAATTATTTTACAATATTTTGTTGTTTTTCTGCCAAATCCCCACTTTTGATAATATCAACTCTACTCTCACATTACAGAGATAAAACAAAACGCTTAGGCTAAGCCAAAGAGTGGATTTCATTCCTTGCCCACGGTGACTGGTTCAGGATGAAAGAAACGTGTTCTGCTACCTACCTAAAGTCAGGTAGGAGAACACTAAATGACTCAATTTAAGGATTTCTTGTTGACCTGTCAAGGGCATGGATGGTATTCTGAAGTTGCAAGCAGGGAGGAAGATAATCTGAGTCTAAGAATGGAACTAACCAGGAGAAGATGTGTTAAATAGACCCTGGTGCTATCATCTGAGCTACCATACCCTGAAAGTTTTTATTTATACAAACTAATACATTTCTTCTTTTGCTAAGCTAGTATGCATTGGGTTTTCTCCTTCACTGGTTACAGATGGAATTCCAGGTGATACAACTTTCAAAATCCCTTCCAACTCCATGTGAAGAGTGATAAACGGTATAAAAGAAATACCTTCTAGCGCCTAAAAATAAAAGCTGTGATTTACTGAAGAGGTTATGGGACATTAGGCCTGCAGAAGAGAACCTCAACCATAGCTGAGATAAATAAAAGCGAGGCCGGGAAGCAAGCCTCTGACCATGGTGGTGATTTTAAGATAGACAGCCAGGAACAAAGGCTACTGAGGCAGGAGCTACCCAGCTCCTGCTGGGAGGCATTTAAATTTTATAGAGCTCTAGTTGTCATGCTACCCTAACATTAGGGCAGACGAGAGGCTCTTTAAAGTTTCATTATACCCTGAAATTTCCTTTCAGCTAGAAGTCTTACAGTAGCCACCGGCTTACCCGATGACTCAGACAGTAAACAATCCTCCTGTAATGGAAGAGACTAGGGTTTGATCCCTGGGTTGGGAAGACCCTCTGGAGAAGGGAATAGCAACTCATTCTAGTATTCTTGCCTGGAGAATCTCATGAACAGAGGAGCCTGGTGGGCAACAATTCACAAGGTTGCAAAGAGTTGGATATGACTAAGTTATTAGCACACCTACATAGAACAGCTATACTGAAGTAAGGGACTGACAAGGAGGAAAACAGAAATCAAATTGAGAAAGAGGATAACACTTGACTGTTATTATTCCTGTTGCCATGCTTATTTAGCATAATTAAGTAGAAGAGTAATGGCTGGTCAAGGCTGTTGGATAGGAAAGACGAGGAACAGTACTCATAAAGAGAACTGAAGGTGAAAGCTGCACAGTCGTGTCCGACTCTTTGTGACCCCATGGAGGCCATGGATTTTTCCAGGCCAGAACACTGGAGTGGGTAGCCGTTCCCTTCTCCAGATCTTCTCCACCTAGGGATCGAACCCAGGTTTCCCACATTGCAGGTGGATTCTTTATCAGCTGAGCCACCAGGGAAGCAAAGAGAATTGATGTGATATCAAAAAGCTTTGAGTATGGAGTAGTAATTAGGGATTATTACTAAATAATAATAACTCCTCCTTCTGGAGGCGGGAATGGCAAACCACCCCAGCATACTTGCCATGAGAACCTCATAAACTAACTGTATAAAAGGCCAAAAAGATATGACACCAAAAGATGAGTCCTGCAGGTCTGAAGGTGTCCAATATACTACTGGGGAAGAGGGGAGGAGAATTACCCCAGATGCTTTGGAACTGTGGTGTTGGAGAAGACTCTTGAGAGTCCCTTGGACTGAAAGGAGATCCAACTAGTCAATCATAAAGGAAATCAGTTCTGAATGTTCACTGGAAGGACTGATGCTGAAGCTGAAACTCTAATACTTTGGCCACCTGATGCAAAGAACTGACTTATTTGAAAAGACCTTGATGCTGGGAAAGACTAAAGGCAGGAGAAGGGGATGACAGAGGATGAGATGGTTGGATGGCATCACCGACTCAATGTACATGAGTTTGAGTAAACTCTGGGAACTGGTGATGGACAGGGAGGACTGGTGTGCTGCGGTCCATGTGGTTGCAAAGAGTTGGACATGACTGAGTGACTGAACTGAACTGAACTGATTATATCTACTACTGTGGGCAAGAATCCCTTACAATAGAGAAGACCTCATAATCAACAAAAGTGTATGAAATATAGTACATGGGTGCACCCTCAAAATTAACAGAATGATCTCGTTTCATTTCTAAGGCAAACCGTCAACATCACAGTAATCCAAGTCTATGCCCCAACTGCTAATGCTGAAGAAGCTAAAGTTGAGTGGTTCTATGAAGACCTAGAAGACCTTCTAGAACTAATACCTAAAAAAGATGTTATAGTCATCATCGGGGATTAGAAGGCAAAAGTAGGAAGTTAAGATATACCCGAGTAACAGGCAAGTTTGGCCTGGGAGTACAAAATGAAGCAGGGCAAAGGGTAACTGAATTCTGCCAAGGGAATGCATCAGTCATAGCAAAGACTCTTTTTCAACAACATAAGAGATGACTTTACACATGGACATCACCAAATGGCCAATACCAAAATCAAACTGATTGCATTCTCTGTAGCCGAAGACGGAGAAGCTGTATACAGTCAGCAAGAACAAGACCTGGAGCTGACTGTGGCTCAGATAATCAACTTCTCATAGCAAAATTCAGGCTTAAACTAAAGAAAACTGGGAAAAACACTAGGCCAGCCTGTATGACTTAAATCCCATATGAATTTGCAGTGGAGGTGACAAAGATTCAACAGATTAGACTTAGATAACAGTGTGCTTGAAGAACTATGACGGAGGTCCTTAGTATTGTACAGGAGGTGAACAAAACCATCCCAAATAAAAGGAAAAACAAGAAGGCAGGGTGGTTATCTGAGGAGGCTTTACAATCAGTGGAAGAACAAAGAGAAGCAAAAAGCAAGGGGGAGAGGGAAAGGTAACCCAATTAAATGCAGAGTTTCAAAAGATATCTGTAAGAGACAATTAGGCCTTCTTCAAGGAACAGTGTTTAACAATAGAAGAGTATGTCAAGGCTGTATACTGTTACCCTGCTTATTTATCTTCTATGCAGTGTATCATGCGAAATGCTGGATTGCATGAAGCATAAGCTGGAATCAAGACTGCCGGGAGAAATATCAATAACCTCAGATATGCAGATGACACTACCTTTATGACAGAAAGTGAAGAGGAATTAAAAAGCCTCTTGATGAAAGTGAAAGAGGAGAGTGAAAAAGTTGGCTTAAAGCTCAACATTCAGAAAATGAAGATCATGGCATCTGGTCCCATCACTTCATGGAAAATAGATGGGGAAACAGTGGAAACAGTGTCAGACTTTATTTTTGGGGCTCCAAAATCACTGCAGATGGTGACTGCAGCCATGAAATTAAAAGACACTTGCTCCTTGGAAGAAAAGCTATGACCAAACTAGACAGCATATTAAAAAACAGAGCCATTACTTGGCCAACAAAGGTCTGTCTAGTCAAGGCTATGATTTTTCCAGTGGTCATATATGGATGTTAGAGTTGGACTATAAAGAAAGCTGAGCACTGAAGAATTGATGCTTTTGAACTGTGGTGTTGGAGAAGACTCTTGAGAGTCCCTTGGACTGCAAGGAGATCCAAACAGTCCATCCTAAAGGAGACCAGTCCTGGGTGTTCACTGGAAGGACTGATGCTGAAGCTGAAACTCCAACACTTTGGCCACCTGATGCGAAGGGCTGACTCATGTGAAAAGACCCTGATGCTGGGAAAAACTAAAGGCAGGAGGAGAAAGGGACGAGAGAGGATGAGATGGTTGGATGGCATCACCAACTCAATGGACATGAGGTTGAGTAAGCTCCAGGAGCTGGTGACGAACAGGGAGGCCTGGTGTGCAGCAGTCCATGGGGTCACAAATATTTGGACATGACTGAGCAACTGGACTGACTGACTGACTGACTGACCTTATGGAACTTAAAGTTTTGTGCACATGAGAAGACTGAGGATGGGATTCTGAGGAAAATTAATACAGAATTCCTCATCTTTCTAAACAAACCATGGTAGCAATAAGAATGCAATTTCCTCCCCATGTTTCCATTTCCATTGTCTCTCACCAACACGTAAGACATTTCTCAGGGAAGTGCTGTCTTTTTCTTTGTACAATCTTTGGATATTCAATGAGTGAGAAGAAAATCACTTTGCCCATTTTATATAATTCACTTGCACATACAGGAAAGATGGTCATGCACAGCTGTTCAACGAGCAGGATCAGCCCATCCAATATCTATTTACCTACACAACTACTAGCAAAGTAATCCACTTCTAAATCTCTGTGAGTAATGAAGCAGACAGTGTTTAAAGCAGAGATCAGAGTGCCCGAAGAGAATTTCCATGGGTGGCAAAGGCTGCTAGAGGCCAACAGGAAATACGAGAGAGGCAAAAGGAGAGGGATGACAAATATTCTTACACCTGAACAACAAAGACGAAGGAGAAAGAAGAAACAGTGGTGTAAATTAGTACCCCTGCTTTGAAGTCTTAAATTTTTAACAAGACCTCTTTGTCAGAGCCATTCATCAAGGTAAACGCACAAGGGCTTTGGCGACGGAACTGGAATCTATTTACCCATGATACTGGCAGGTTACCTAGATGAAAGCATAAAGCCAGAAAACTCAGGTCTTCAGCTGGGACCGCCATGTATGTCCCAGAAAATGTTCTTAGGTGGCTCTTGTTTCCGTCTTGGGTCATTTATCCCGGGCTGGCCTGTATTGATCCCCTTTCTCCCCTATTAAACTATTCCAGCCTCTGCTGTTTACTTGGGATGAATATCACATTAAAATGGAAAACTGGACTTCGTCCAATTTAGCTTTAGCCAGCTGAAACAGTATCAATGGAAGAAAATGATGCTGTAATTTTCTTGTCTGAGAAAATGTGGCTAGAAATCCATGCAGAAAATACAGTAACATTCATTAAAATGAAGAATATGCTAGAGTGAATAGTAACAGTTTGCTTCTGAAAGCATTTGTTAAAATATCATTAGATGTTCAATAATGACTAAGATGATGTAACAGAGATATAGAAACAGGGACTCTGAGCTTGATGGCTTTGAACTCTGAGGTGATCTCTTTCTTAGATTCCATTCTCAAGTGTGACAATTGCAAAGGATAATTAAATAATATCAAAGCTATCAATCTACTCTGAAATGCTGACTGAATTTCATCTTCAGCTGCACCAAGAAAACTGCATGCATGTGTATGGGACAGTGCAGGTTTAGCCTGAGTTTAACCAGCATCTCCGAAAATGGAGGGAAAAACCAGTTGAACTGTATGTGTGGCTCCTCAGTTTTCCAAATGAAACCCGTTAGCTGTACACTTGAAAGAAGAAGATTCATTACAGTAAACTCACAAGATATTTAAAAATTCACCTTTATATGAAAGTTTGTGATAAAACAGATGAATAAATGGATATTCAATACTTAGGAGAATTAAGATAAACTGATAAACTTTGGAGCTAGCTTTGAAAAATACAATCCCGTAAATGTGTTCACAATCCTCTAAAAGGAAGCAAGTAGGACAAAGTGGGTAAGTGGGCCAACTCTGAATCAGACGAACAGCAACTGAAGCCTGGCTTTGCTGGGCTGACTGTGAGATGGGGGCCAAACACTGATCTCCTCTTGATTTCTTCACCTGCAAAATGTGAATCATGATGATGCCAGCCATGCCCAACTGCTGGGGAGTTAATCCACGCAAACATTTAGAACAGTCACAGAGGCACAGCAAACAACTCAATAAATGTTAGACATGTTTTAAACCATAAGATGATACTGGAAGACAGAATAAAAGACTGGAAAGAGAAACTCTAAGGGAAAAGCAGGAGCATGAGTTGGTATTATTAAGTCTCCAGTGCTCACGAAAACAGCGCATTTGTGTAATAGAAATGGCCTACAGGAACATGCGAGGGCAAGGCACTAATTATTTCTATACATATGGTGGCCATGTGGCTCCAACCACAGAATTCCCCCGGAGGCACTGTTATCACTACCCCAGAGCAGCCTCAGGGAAAGTGAGAGTCCCGTGGCCTCAAGACAGTTCAACACCCAGGACAGGGAGATAAGGAAGCGCTTGGCTGCAGTCCACCAGTAACTTCTGAGTTGATCATTTATCATGATGCACTTCTTCTGAAGTCTTGAAATGCCTCAGCCACATACTGTCCTAATTTCTTTAATATTTCTCTCCTTAGGAGTGTGGAGGTGGCTTCAAGGAAGTGAGAGCAAAACGCTAAGTAGGCAGAAGTGAAAATGAAATCGCTCAGTCATCTTCGACTCTTTGCGACCCCATGGACTGCAGTCTACCAGGCCCCACTGTCCGTGGGATTTTCCAGGCAGAGTACTGGAGTGGGTTGCCATTTCCTTCTCCAGGGGATCTTCCCAACCCAGGGATTGAACCCGGGTCTCCTGCATTGCAGACAGACTAGCTTTACCCTTTGAGCCACCAGGGAAGTAGGCAGAGTCACAGACTTCTTGCCCTCCTTCTGTAAACTATCTTAATCGTTGTGAAACTATCTTAATCGTTTTCAAATGCACAAGACCTCCTCTTTCCTGTGTATCAAAATCATATATTAAAAGAACACGTCACGTTCACAAACATTATGTTCAAAAAGAACCTTCATAGTACTCTCACCATTATCCTTAGTTTAATGGAAAGCGACGCATGCTGTTTTTAATTTCATTTACTTCTTGAAGGAAAAATGATTACTTACTTTCCATCCCAGACATGGTCACCTCGGTGGAAAATCACGAGATTATTCTGAGGGTCCACAGCCACCCCAGAAACCTGGCCTGGTAATAAGTATACCCCAGGCCAATCCAGTGCCTCTTCTACATGGAAATCTAAAAGAGAAACCCATACATTTAGTGTATAAAATAGTGTAACTCCACGAAAATTCACAACGATTATAAGAAGTACATGCAGTTATGTCACTAGATGCAAAAAACAGACAAACAAACAAACAAATACAAGCGTGCTCTACATAACATATACCACATGCACGTGCCAGAGTGCAGCCTCCTGGGTGATGAATGATTAAGTGGCTGTGAACCTGTCTGGGGACTAAATGCTCTCTTCCTGTTGATAAGATGCCTTATAAAACCAGCTTATCCTGCAGTCATTAAGGAGCAAATTTGAGACTCCCTTCTTCAAGATTCTTACTTTAAACTAGTATCTTTGGAAAATATGGTAATATGGAAAATACCATTTTAACGCAAAGCCTTTAAATGAATAGCATTCTTGGGCAATAAGCCTCTGTGTGTGTGTCTGTGTGTGTATGTGCGCAGCTGTCTCTCTCATCTAACTTTTGTGTAAACTGTGGGTGTTCAATATATATTAGACCCTATAAGAAACCATCATTGATAATCCCTTGTACAGGAACTATGTAAGATACCAGTTTCATTTCGCCCAGCCTCAGTGTTCCTATAACATTGGGAATGGAGAGATACTTTTTCATGGTTTATATTTCACTGTTTCCTAACATGAGAAAGGAAAAAATAACAGATACTCTATGACTGAATGATTTACCAATTACTCTCACTTCTGTTCAGAATGCATTTATACTTAAGAGAATATCTAAGTTCAATTGTGCTAATCCCTTTTATAAAAATGCTCATGAGTAAAGAGGTATGAGGTACAGAGGAGCTCTGCTAACAAGATAGAAAGTTAAGAAGATACTGTGAAATCCTCTGTATCAATGGCAACATTTCCTTCTCTCTGAAATGCTTCAGGAGAGATGCTGAGAAGTAAAAAAGCAATTTGAGTCCCTTTCTCCTGCCCGTACACTGGAGGATGTGGCAACATGCAGTGATTCTCAAAGATGAACATCCAAGATTGGAGGAAGAAAGGGACACCCAGGGCTCGTATAATCAGCTTCTGAAAACTTGAGAGGATGCCAGTGTGAGAATAAACACTTTAAAGTAATTCTCTTAACTATAGGAAAAGGAAATAGGACCTTTCCACTCCAAATGTTCTTACCTTTGTAGGCTTAACTTTTTAAACAAAAGTTAACAAAATGTATCACAATCAATACGATGACCAGCACAGTTTTGCCTATAACCTTTGCTGATACATCTTCAACAAATAACCCCTAAGTGTACTGTCTATGTAAGGTATGATGCTAGATTCTGGGAACACAAATACAGCATGGTGTGGAGCCTGGAGGGACTCACAGGATAAAATGAGGGGAAAAAAACTAGAAAGCAAATATGTATGACACAGTGTGGTGCGGGAACACGGGAAAGGGTCCATCATCTTTTCTGAGGCTTGGCTGGGAGAGGGTAGGGATTCTCACTTAAAGGTTTATCAAATTCAGAAGCAGGTAGTCAGAAAGATGAAAAGTGAGGATGTTTATAACTGCAGAATGTGTTTCAAGATCTTTAAGTAATCTGTATATCTTTAAAGACATCTGTGTATGTCAGGTGGGGGTATGGAAGTGAGAAGCAGGATTAAACAGACCCCAAGACCTAGTGTAGACTGGAAGCTATATTGTCAAGCACAGGAAGAGTATGGATTTAACAGTGAATGAGAGTAGCTCTACACTGTGGTGTCTTGATCTATACTATGATTAATTCTGAGGTATGCTGCAAGTACTTTATTAATAGGAGTAAAGCCCAGAGCTTGGGAATAAGTTACCTTTGAAATATACCAGAGCACGTGAGAATATAATTCTTAGTCATGTGTATTTTGCTGTCTTCTTGAGCTGGGGGGAAGGGGGTAGGCTTACAGCGGGCATGCCTAAATTGGCACAGCAGTGGATATGAGTGGGGCTGCTTGGATGAATAGCACTAATCATCTATCATGCTTGTCACAGTAGGAGAAAAGGAAGCAAACTGCGGGGCCGCTGATGGCCTTCAAGCATGGGGTGGCATGGAGAAAAGTGTGTTTTTGAAAGTGAACTCAGGAAACAGGGTCTACGGATGATAATTAGAGATGTATACATGGATTCCCCAAAGAAACTATTTTAAATCATTTTAAAGTGGCATGAATCTCAGGCCACACTTCATTCATTCTCATCTCAGTTACAGCTGGTCCTTTTGGCGACCATTCTAGATGCAGTCAGCAGCTCCTGAAGATTCTGGATCTTGAACCTTGAACCTCATAACAACTGAGATATTTAATTGCTTTCATCCACTTCTCAGAGCCCAGCACCACTTCAACTAGGTGAAATTCTGTGAGGGCAGAGAGCCTGTCTTATTCACTGTTTTGTCACTAAGTCTTGCTCAGGGCCTGGCCCATGGTACTGGCCTAATAAATGCACTAAACTGAACTCTCTACTCCACTTTCTACTTGGCGTGTGTTGTCAGTTAGCATTTAAACACCCTTAGCATCTTACAGCTCGCCGGCACTAGTCTTTTTACCCCTAGCATTGTGCTGAAGACACCGTGAAGGGACTCAATAAAAAATGTTAATTGGCTAATTATTTTCATTGATGGCAATCAACAAATGTCATGTTTCCTGGAACTTTTTATCCAGTGGTCTACAACAAGGACTGGAAGCGAGGTGCTCATGAAGATTTAGAGATGCTACTTCTGACAGAAAATATGTGTTGTCCTAAATAAATATACTATTCTGGGTTCAAATGAGGATTTCATAAAATACATGAGATACTATGTAAAGAACTTCAGTCTAGCTATGAACAATCCCATATTATCACTGACCTTAGATTGGTAAACTCTCAAAGTCTGCAAAAGCACGGACTGATAGGTTGTTAACAACCTATTCTGTCACTTACAAGAATTCCTTTTGGTTGGAAACTTTCAAGATGAAAAAGCAGGATAACTGTCTTGGGCACATTTATACACTTTTGGTAAATTTTCAAAACAGTAAAGGTGATACGTGAGGAGATACATGAGGGTTAGCAAAGTGAGAAGCCTGGCTCTTTCAGTACTGAGTCAGTGCAAAAGAAGAACTTGTGCATGGCAAGAACACTCAGAGAAATTATATTAAATTACTTTAAATTTCATTAAAAACATCACTGCACGTTCATTAAGATTACCTAGCTAAGACCTCAAAACTTTCAGGACCTGAAAACCTAGGTCTCTGTGCTAATTACAAGTTCCCAAACAGTTAAAGGAAAACTGAGCTCACATTTTCTTCTGTGAACACTAGCTCTGTGAATTGATGTTTCTGCTTCCAGTGTTGTCATCTTTTTTCATTATTACGCAGTTAAAGGCTGTTCTCTTTAAGATGAAGTGATCAAGAACCAAAGCAGTCACGGAGGACTAGTGGTGTATGCATATGGAATGAATATTAATGCTTTCACAAGCCCTGCCCATCTTTATAAGAGAATTATAGGATGCTCAGACAGAACCCCAGGTTATTTTCTGTATTTATAAAAGAACGATAGGCGTGGGCCAGACTCTGGCCATCAATAGCAAGGGTGATTATTTTCTAACCTTCAAAAATATTTCAAATCCTTATTAAAGACTGATAAAATGTATTTGGGTTCTAAATTAAACTTGACGTTTTCAAGCATGGAAAAGTTAGAAATTCGAGTTCACATTCCTCTTAGACTTTACTTAAGAAGTAATTCATTAGCATATATGACTAATGTTGTAAACTGACAGTCTTAATTTGAAAATTAAATACAGATTTCTTACATATGACCTTGGGCAAGCCATTCCCAACTCCAAGAGTCAGCTGCGCTAAATTCAGATGTCAAATGATAGGGTTATTTCAGAAGAATCCTTGCATTCATTATAAATAAGGTAAATGGACAGCCTCATATTCTACCATATATTTTTAAAAAGTTACTTTCAGAAAAAGTTTAACATTAAAACTAAAACTGTATCAATAAATCACTAAACAGATTAATGAATTATATCTTTCCCAGAAAGATTAATGTTAGCAATCAATGCTGCTTTCATATGAAATTATTAACAAGCATTTAAAAGGGCATTCCTTTATCTGTGTACATGAGACTAACAGAATTAGACAAAAAAAATTGAGGAAAAAATATAATGTCAAACCTAGGCTATGACTTAACTTTACTCTAACAAGCCTCTTTATATTTAATCTTAAGGAGAAGATCCTACAGAAATCAGTAGATTTCAACAAGAACAAAATAAAATTGTTGCTTTTTCTACACGAGTAGATTTGCATTTAGTGATGAAAAGATGCCTTATTTTGGTCAGGGATTGTTAATCATCAGAAGTGCCAACAATAACTATAATTAACTAAGACTATAAGAGAAATATTTATACTTAAGTGAGAAAGAAAACAAGAATTAATTATAATGTCTTATTTAGTGGGAGTGAAGTGAATAACAGAGTTAAGACATAGCCAGGAGCTCAGAAGTATTAGCAGACTTCCTTTTCTTTTAAAAATTTAACTGCAGGTGAATCTTCACCTTAGTCAAATTGTTTGGATATTGACTGAGAAAGTATGGCCAAAGGCAATCTACAACTCGAGTTATTACAACTGTAAGTAAGATGATGGGAAGACTGGAAAAAAACAGCCTATCTATCTGTCTGTTAGTTTATTGTGAGACAGAGTAATAAAGTAATTAAAAACCAAGACTGAGCAAATCTGCCTGGGTTTGAATGCTGGTTGACTGAACTGTGGCATTCTGGATACACGGCATGTATCCTTTCTATGCTTCCATAAATGGGTTTCTTCCTCTATAAATGATTTTGCCATAGATTTTTGTTTTCATTATTCTCCTCTCTGCCAGAGAAGAAAAATTTAACCTAGTGAATGCTTTATTTAACCCTGGGAATTCTATAAGACTTGAACCTAGAGCCAGCATGACTGAAATATGTTAAAAGTATGGCTTCTGAGTCAAGAAAAAAGTTGTCCATAGAAATTAAGTAAAATTTAAATGCACCATAACAATATTTAAAGACTGCATATTCTCTCATCTTGTGGGAGGTATCACACAAATGCAGATGTATTTTCTGATGTCCAAAGGTGTACAGCATATGTCAAATCAGGCTTCCATATGCTAGCAAATAGTAGTCCAATTAAATTCAACAGGAAGAGAATAGCTATCGGTAGTTTTAAATTTATTTTTCAAAGAGTCTAGTTTCCAGAAGGCAGCCAGAAAAGAGACTCTGATTTTCTTTCTTCTCTATGAATGCTGTCTTAATACAGACATCAAACTAATGGTAGAAACCAAAGTATACTAAGAGTAAAAAGGAGTGTATCTGCTTCCCAATTTACTAGGTTGCACACTGTCACACTGTACATCATATATTACAGGAAAACATCAAGGCAGATCAATGTAAGTGACCAGTAATTTGAAGAGCCACAAATTCTCATTATGATAGAACGCTGCTAAGTTACATTTTGTTAACCAGCTTAAGAGTGTCAACTTTGCAGCTTCCCTACATATTTTAAGAAAATCCTCTCCTGGATGCTGCTTCAGCTCAAATAATTCAGACTCAGTTCTACTACTTTGGTGTTTAAATTTCTGAACTCTTACTCCAACATGACACTAATGATAGCAAGTATAATCATAATTATTGTTGACTTATTATACCACTTAAGTGTTTTCTTCAATTAAAGTCAGATATTACATTGTGCTATAGTAAACAGTGAAAGAAAATTGAAAAGATTTTTAGAAATAGCTTATCTAAATGTGGGCTTTGCTATTTTGCATCTAATTTTATAAAAATATGGAATCAGAGTAGTGAAATAACACTAAAATAAATCATTTCAGAAAGAAAATACATGCACATTTCCTTCCTGTAACAAGAATTTGTATTGTATGTTTCTCTAACTCATTGCTTTATTTCAGGGACATTCACCCACATACTTAAAATGAAAGGAAATGTTCTGAACCAGGTCTTGGAGAAACATTTTTCTTCCAGGCACTGCCATTTTTACCATCTCGAAAGGAATGTGGAGACTTGGCCAGTAACTGTATTTTGAGTGTTTTAAGTATTTCTTTCTTAGAAAAACTTAGTAGGTTTTAGGAATATAATTCCTTTAGTCAAATTATGATTTTCACACTGACACTTAGGATGTCTATAAATGATCATGGTATTACTTCAAACTGAAGAGTAATTAACAAAGACAAGTCATAGACAACTAGAAACTAAATTTTTGGTAGTGGGCACACTGTAGGGTATACAGAGATAGAAATATAAGGCTGCACACATGAGACATATAATGTTATAAACCAATGTCACCTCAGTAAAAAAGCTTAGAAAAGATAAGTCATGGAATAAAGCACGCTGGAACTCGAACATTTCAGACCTGAACAGAACTGTATTCTCACCAAAGAAGCCCTTTTATATTTACGCATTGTTCAAGTTACAATTTACTGTATTTAATACAGAGGTTCAGACAGATAATCCAGTCTGTCTATGAAATAGATAAGGGTATCATAAACTGCAGACTCCTAGACACTGTGTTCAGAGATATCAACTCAGTTGTTCTTCAGGAGGATTCAGAAGGATTTTTCATAACCATCCTAGGTGATTCTGATGCAAGAGGAGGTTCAGGGACCACCTCTTTGGAAACAGTTTTATTAAGTAAATTTAGAAGGAGTTAGAGCAGGGCTGACCCTATTTAAATATGAAGAGGTTAAAAATCTGGGTTCCAGTTAACACCTCATAGAGACTATTAGGCTAGTCCTAATGGACAATGCTTGAAACTTGTGTGTGAGAAAACGGCACTGCATGCTAATTTGTTTTTCAATTATAAATAAAAATCAGTTGGGTGTTGAATAATTTATGGCTTCCTGCAAAGCTGTATTTGAAAACATCATGCTGGCAGCCTGTGCCATTCCAGCCCACGCATGGACCGCTGCCACGTGCGCACACCCATTACTTTTCTGGAGACCGTCTCCACATGCTGTATGATCTGGCTTTCCACATTAGCAAGTGACATGAAACACGATCAATATCACAGAAGCCACAACACAATCAGAGACAAAGACAGAGGCATCCATAGCTTGCTGGCACAGAGACCTGAAGGGAATAAGGCACTGTCCTCTAAGCACAGAAGCCAGTCCTGGTTAGAAGAGGAATCTGATAGTTACTGACTTGCTGGAGGTCCCTTCAGACATAACCATTCAGCTTTCCAATTAAGGTGATAATTGATAATGGAACTTAAGAAATCAAAGTCATAAAAAGGTTACATTTTACAAGTCAATTGGATGAGAATGTTGGAAGTGTAAGATTCCTCTGAGAGGAATGAAATTACCTTAAAGGAAGGTGGTGTATAACCATTTCACACACTGGAACTTTATGTGTTAGGTTTGAAATTTTGGTTTATTCTCATTGTTGATGTGGTTAAGGACTGGTTCTCCTGAATTCCATATGCCGCCCTTCCCCATATGATCCAGAGAGTTTGGGTCCTGGTAATTCTGGCTCATCAAATGAGCTGAAATGGAATGTATGTAGGATTGGACCAAAACAAAAACTCGAACAAAAGTGTTCTGATAATCCAAATAGAATCATGTTTTTCTAATGGTAAGTTCTTTTCATTGGTGACTTTTCTCACCCATTAATTTTTATTCCCTTCAGATTTTGCTAATGTGGATCACAGTGTCTCACATTTTATTCTTTAAAAGAAGCACCTAAACGCACCTCCTGTGTGTACTGGTTCCCAGGTGCCTTCAGCAGGCAGGGGCCGCTGTAGTGACAGAACTCTGCTCTCTGCGGGCCTCAGGGTAGATGCTAGCCTGTGAAATTTGTGAATTCTGTCTCTGACAAGAATAGCATTGCCCCTCTCATGTTCTGCACTCTCTCTGGAATCGGACTGACCAAGGTCCTTCTTTTGGACTACGTTTGCAATCTCAGCTACCAGGTCAGACTCTGATTCTGCCTTTTCTGTAGGATTATATTTATGCACATGCACAACATCTTCCCTTCCTCCTAGCAGCTTGGAAAGCAGTGAATAGAAATCACCTGTGGAAAAGAGAACAGAGAAGGGGTGGGGAATTGATAAGACTTCAAAATTTACAAAATGTTGTGCCTTAAAAATATCATCTCTTGATTCCTGATGATAAGTGAGAGAGAAGGTTGCTCTCAGATGTTGAAGTATGGGGAGAAAAAAATGATTTTCCAGAACAATGAAAAAATAATAATGCTTCACATTTTATTTCATAAACCACCCATTTGCTTCTGTTATCTCAGCAGCCAATAACACTAAATAACCTCTATTAGCAAACAGTAGAAATAAAATCATGCATATGTGCCTGCATGGCATGTTTCAATAATGGTTTTCACAAGGCTGTTGGATTGATTTAGAAGTCAGAATTCATCAGTTTTTAAAAATAAAATATTATCAACAGTTACATCAGAAAATAGCTATATTCACAGGCAAACCCTTTTTGAAGTTGTCTTTAAAAGCCTATTAAAGCATAATATACAAAAATAAAATGTATATTTTTGAGCAGGTGCTATGAAACACAAAAATATAACATCCACTTGGCAACTAGAATACCAACATTTTATTATTATTTTGTTAGCTGTTCTAAGTAGTTGTCTGCTCCAGTTGTCTGTTTTAAACAAGAAATGAACAAATTCCTGAAAATAATTTTGTGACTAAAGAATATTTTTAAATCAGCTTCTAGCAAAAGAGAAGATTTTTAACAAACTAGTATCATTGGAATGATTCATCACTGCACTGTTATTCCATATCTTCCTGTACTAAGAAGTAAACGTGGATATGATAATACAGTTCATGAAAACAAATTATTTATAAAATATTATGACAGATTCAAAATACAACTACAGAAGGTTCATGAAGCATTTTAACCATCATTTACAATTATGGCTTCAAGTCCATTCAATCCATTCAGTCAACTGTGTGAATAGGAGACATTTATATTTTCAATGAAATCATAAAGCTGCTTTTCTAACCCAAACCCCAAGATAACCCACAGCTCTTCCTTTTCCTCACCCTATGTTAAGTGCTGTTAATGAAACTTATAATTGTGGAGTCCTTTTGCTTAAGCTTTAATTACATTTATAGCATGATCAGATAATATTTATAAAATCTTTTTGTATGATTATCAGAAAACAAAAATAATAACTGACTTAACCAAGATACATTCTACTAAAGAATATATTATTAAAATATATTGGTGCATATTTGTAAATAATCTTGGTTTAATGATTCAAAGTAGGCTTTCAATTCTTGCTCATGAAAGCAGCTTCTCCCAGGTGAGCTCTTGAATCAGAAAATAATTACCACGTATTAGGACCAATATCAGTAAAATGAACAAAGCAAATCACAATGCACCTGATGGTGGCAGACCACAGTGGCATTCTACCTCCCAGAAGAGAAATAAATCTATTACTGAGAAATTCTCCTGCCCCATGCACTAAATATAAATAGCTCAATATGCTATTGTGCAAGGAAACATTTTACATAGCGACTAAAAACAAGATGATAAAGAACACAATTTTAAAACCTGAATCCATGACAGTAGGCTAACGTTGACAAAGGAACACGGGCTTAGAACTAGGCATGGTTATTCAGGTTTGTCAGCAAAAATCTAAAAGCTGTAATAAAATACCAAATGCAGAGCACTTGGTTCCTTTGGAATGGTCATTTACAATGATCACTGGGTTAGGAAAACAAAAAGTTAGCAATGCAATATAGGCTTGGCTGCACAGAGATGCACTGGCCTTCTGACAACACTGCTTTAGAGCAACTCACTTCTAGAGATGACACGCAGGAGACCCTAGATGGCTATCCCTTACACTCTTACACATGAACGAGGAAGGTGTCCCCCCCTCCCCCCAGCCTTTTTCTCTTCTGGTGTCTGAAATATATGAAAATCTGGAAATGCTAACCATTTTTCTTAGTCATATTAAGATCCTGACTTCTGAAATCTATCTAACCTTGAGTACTATGGATGGAATAGACTACAAATGGAGGACGTTGGATGGTCTCTACCCCAGTGTCATCTCTCAATATCTCTCTCTTTTTTTTTTTTCTCAGTTTATATTATAGCCATATTGGACTTTACTTGCTTGAATGTCAACTCTAAGAAGATGCTGTTTCTCCTTCCCAGACATTTTCTCTCCCCAGGGCCTCAACCTGCAGCTGTTTCTTAGGCGTCACTTGTATCCAAGAAGCCTGCCTGGACAGCGAGATTAGGGGTTGCTGCTATGTGTAGCCACAGCTCTCTGCTCTTGCTCTGTATTGCTGTTACTCAGGGTCTGGTCTGCGTTTCACACTAGTGTTCGAATCCAACCCCTGACACTTAATAGCTACTCTGTGCCTTTAAGCCACTTACTTAACCTTTACAAACAGAAAACAACAGCTACCTTTAAAATGGTTTTGTGGATTTAACAAAGAGAGTTAATGTAAAAGGCCCAGTCCAGCGGATATCATAAAGTAGATATCACTAAACTGTAGTTATTATAATTATTAATGACAAGGATATAAACTCCAGTTGCAACATGCATCTGCGTCAATCTACCGTTTACCTAAAATTTTAAAAAATCAGTTCCATTTCTTATTGAAGTACTGGGACTGTCGTATGAAAAAAAGTCCCCTGTTACGTTTACAGCCTCTGTTTTCTCAACAAGTCATCAAGGCTACGTTCATCATTTGCTTCCTGATTTTGCCAAAAAGGTTGTATCTGTTCTTTCTTTTGCTTCTCAGTCTATTTCTGGAGAAAGAACCATCCCCTCTCCAGTGTTCCGGGTACCAGCCCTCTCTGAGCCGTTGAGAGCCTTTCCTATCTGCTCTTTCTTTCCTTCTCTGACACAACTTCTCTGCCAAAGATCTGACTCAGGCTATAGACACACACACTCCATGTGTGTTTATCTCGAGTGGTCATGAAGGTGAGAAGAGACCTGTTTTGACACACTATGTCTTTCAAGTTTTTCCATTTTTCCTCTTTCTGAAACAAGATCCAGCACCATCGGCAAGACCTTTCTGTGATAATGGAAATAGTCTTTACCTGTGCTTCCCAATAGGATAGCTCCTAGACAGAAGGGGCAATGGAGTGCTTGTAATGCAGCTAATACGACTGAATTGAGAGTTGCTGAGTTGTGTCCAACTCTTTGCGACTCCAAGGACTATAGAGTCCGTGGAATTCTCCAGGCCAGAACACAGGAGTGGGTAGCCCTTCCCTTCCCCAGGGGATCTTCCCAACCCAAGGACTGAACCCAGGTCTCCGGCACTGCAGGCAGATTCTTTACCAGATGAGTCAGTAGGGAAGCCCAAGAATACTGCAGTGGGTAGCCCTTCCCTTCTCCAGGGGATCTTCCAACCCAGGAATCGAACTGGGGTCTCCTGCACTGCAGGCGGATTCTTTACCAACTGAGCTACCAGGGAAGCCTTAATTTTTGTTTGCTTACTTTTAATTCATTTATATTCAAATTTCAATCACCACACGTGGTTAGTGTCTACCATATTGGACAGTGCGGGAGGATGCGCTGCTTCATTCTTCCTCACATCCTCTTTCTTCCTAAACTGAAGGTATCTGCTTCCACTCCCTACTTCACTCCTGCATGGCAAGAGTCACCTAAGAGCTCCTAGTTGCCAAAGCCAACAGAATCTCCATCCTGACCTACTGGTGGCACGTAGCACTTTTCAACTCCCTTCAGAAACTCTCCTTCTAATATGTTCTTTCCAGGTCTTCACCTGTCATCTTTGGTTCCTCTTATTTTGCCCAACATATGGAAACACTGGTGTTTTCTATCCCGGGCATACTTCTGCTTTATTGACTACACCAAAGCCTTTGACTGTGGATCACAACAAATTGTGGAAAATTCTTCAAGAGAAGGGAATACCAAACCACCTGACCTGCCTCCTGAGAAATCTCTATGCAGGTCAAGAAGCAACAGTTAGAACTTGACATGGAACAACAGACTGGTTCCAAATCAGGAAAGGAGTGCTGTATATTGTCACCTTGCTTATTTAACTTATATGCAGAGTACATCATGCAAAATGCCAGGCTGGATGAAGCACAAACTGGAATCAACGTTGCCAGGAGAAATATCAGTAACCTCAGATATGCAGATGACACCAACCCGATGGCAGAAAGTGAAGAAGAACTAAAGACTCTCTTGATGAAAGTGAAAGAGGAAAGTGAAAAAGCTGGCTTAAAGCTCAACATTTCAAAAACTAAGATCATGGCATCCGGTCCCATCACTTCATGGCAAATAGATGGGGAAACAATGGAAACAGTGACAGACTTTATTTTCTTGGGTTCCAAAATCACTGCAGATGGTGACTGCAGCCATGAAATTAAAAGACGCTTGCTCCTTGGAAGAAAAGCTATGACTAAACTAGACAGCATATTAAAAAGCAGAGACATTACTTTGCCAACAAAGGTCTGTATGGTCAAAGCTGTGGTTTTTCCCATAGTCATGTGTGGATGTGAGAGTTGAACTATAAAGAAAACTGAGTGCTGAAAAATAGATGCTTTTGAACTGTGGTGTTGGAGAAGACTCTTGAGAGTCCCTCGGACTGCAAGGAGATCCAACCAGTCAATCATAAAGGAAATCAATTCTGAATGTTTACTGGAAGGACTGATGCTGAAGCTGAGGCTCCAATACTTTGGCCACCTGATGTGAAGAGCTGACTCATTTGAAAAGACCCTCATGCTGGGAAAGATTGAAGGCGGGAGTAGAAGGGGATGAGAGAGGATGAGATTAGATGGCATCACCGACTCGGTGGACAGGAGTTTGAGTGAACTCCGGGAGTTGGTGATGGACAGGGAGGCCTGGCGCACTGCAGTCTACAGGGTCGCAGAGTCGGACACGATTGAGCGACTGAACTGAACTTAAGACTTCTTTCTTGTCTTCGACAAAGGAGGCAAGAATATACAATGGAGTAAAGACAGTCTCTTTAACAGGTGGTGCTGGGAAAACTGGTCAACCACTTGTAAAAGAATGAAACTAGACCCCTTTCTAACACCATACACAAAAATAAACTCAAAATGGATTAAAGATCTAAATGTAAGACCAGAAACTATAAAACTCCTAGAGGAGAACATAGGCAAAACACTCTCCGACATAAATCACAGCAGGATCCTCTATGATCCAACTCCCAGTATACTGGAAATAAAAGCAAAGAAAAACAAATGGGATCTAATTAAAATTAAAAGCTTCTGCACAACAAAGGAAACTACAAGCAAGGTGACAAGACAGCCTTCTGAATGGGAGAAAACAATAGCAAATGAAACAACTGACAGACAACTAATCTCAAAGATATACAAGCAACTTATGCAGCTCAACTCCAGAAAAATAAATGATCCAATAAAAAAATGGGCCAAAGAACTAAATAGGCATTTCTCCAAAGAAGACACATGGATGGCTAACAAACACATGAAAAGATGCTCAACATCACTCATTATCAGAGAAATGCAAATCAAGACCACAATGAGGTACCATTTCACACCAGTCAGAATAGCTGCGATCCAAAAGTCTACAAGCAATAAATGCTGGAGAGGATGTGGAGAAAAGGGAACCCTCTTACACTGCTGGTGGGAATGCAAACTAGTACAGCCACTATGGAAAACAGTGTGGAGATTCCTTAAAAATTGCAAATAGAACTGCCCTATGACCCAGCAATCCCACTGCTGGGCATACACACCGAGGAAACCAGAATTGAAAGAGACACATGTACCCCAATGTTCATTGCAGCGCTGTTTATAATAGCCAGGACATGGAAGCAACCTAGATGTCCATCAGCAGATGATTGGATAAGAAAGCTGTGGTACATATACACTATGGAATACTACTCAGCCCTTAAAAAGAATAAATTTGACTCAGTTCTAATGAGATGGATGAAATTGGAGCCAATTATACAGAGTGAAGTAAGCCAGAAAGAAAAACACCAATACAGTATACTGACACATATATATGGAATTTAGAATACAGTAATGATGACCCTGTAGGTGAGACAACCAAGAGACACAGAGGTATAGAGTGGACTTTTGGACTCTGAGGGAGAGGGAAAGGGTGGGATGGTTTGGGAGAATGGCAATGAAACATGTATATTTTCGTTTAAGAAACGAAGCGCCAATCTATGTTCAGTGTAGGATGCAGGATGCATGGGGCTGATGCACAGGATGATTCAAGTAGAGGATGTGGGGTGGGAGGTGGGAGGGGGCTTTGGCATTGGGAGATTTTGTTCACCTATGGCTGATTCGTGTCAATGTATGGCAAAACAAATACAGTATTGTAATTTAAAATAAATAAATAAATTAAAAAAGAAAAAAAAGACTTCTTTCTGTTAAGTAGTCTCAGATACTCACAAAGCTTAAGTTGCTACATTTGACAAATGACTCTGAAATCTGAAGATTTCCTAGTACTGAGATCCTAGGGGTATATAAAACTGTCATCTGGAAATTTCCACTTGGATTGAGTATCCACTTCAATGTGACTTTGAAGTCAACAGGACCAAACCAGAGCTCTTCCTCTTCTTCTCATACTTAACCTTTTAAAAAAACAGTGTCTCACTATTAAACCATGTTTTAGGACAATCAATCCAGAAAACTAGATTCATTCTTCTCTCACCAGTGAATCACGAAGTCATTTGATTCACTGATGCTGTATGTCAACATCACCTTTTCCCTCCCTACCACAATTACTCATCTGAGATGCTTATCACCCTGTAACTGTCGTGTTGAAAGACTCTGCCCTTTATTCTTCAGGGCAAATCCTCAAGCCTGCCTTCGACAGAAAAATCTGTTTGGGCTTGGTATTAAAAATGCTCTATGTTTGTGCAAATGTCTTGTGATTAAAGGTAGCCAGCCTCCCCTTGATACTCCCTGGGTATGAATCCTTTTCCTCAGCTCTGTCAACCAATGTGTTCCAGGACAGTATTTCCTATCTCTACTCTGGGTCCTGCTGCTAAGGGGACCATATAATTTAATTTCCAACTGGGACATATTTGAGGAAGAAAGGGGTGTTTTATTAATGTTTATTCTAGCCATAAACTGGTCCTAGAAAAACTGGGATGTATAATTACCCTACTTACTCCTGACAGAGATAACATATGAGGAAGTACTTTATAAACTGCAAAAGACAGTGATAGTAACAACAGCTCATATTTTTTTGAGAGCTTAGCATGACCAGGTCACTTTACTGGGTGCTTCATGCTGCAGAATACATTTAGCCTCCATGAAGCACTCATTTCAGATGAGGAAGCCAGTGGCACGGCACCAAGGCGCGCTGCTGTAGGATGTTGGGCTGGGCTTCGAAGGAGACAGCCTGGCCGAGGGGCCTGTCTTTTAAGGGTACTGGATCCAGGCTCCCTATCTGTTCTGCAGCAGCCAAAACTCTTCTCTGTGAATTCACCTCAGACCTGTCAATCCTACCATATTAATCTTTTTCTTTCTAAAGTAGCAGTCTTCTGAGAACAGGTGCTCAGGATTTATTCTCTAATTGGAGTTTATTTTCTGTCCTATCCTACCTTGTCTTTTTCTTACAACTGTATAAGACTCTAATAAATTAATCAATACATACGTATACTACAGTGATTTGCACAATGCTGGCCTAAAGAATAATGATTGGTTTTGGTTTCAGAAAGTATGAGTTTTCTATTTTTATTCTTTTTAATAATTTTCACTTACCACTGGCAATATACCTTACATGTATAATAAAATTCTCTAAGATATTCTAAAAACTTTTTGCACATTTAAATTATCTGAGAAGGGACAAGTGGCGAGCTACAAATATGATTTTATATTAAAAACCCTCTCATATCTTATTCATTATCATACTTCCAGTGGTTAGTATTGCTCCCATCACAGCAGATATTCAATAAATGATTCTGGAATGAACAATGTTTAAAAATGCCACTCTTGGCTACCACATTAGTAAAGATAAAAATATTTCCTCGATGATTTTAGACTGCAGTGAGTTCCATTTCCTTCTTCTCCTCACTTCAAACTTTGATTCTTAAGAAATGCAGAAACGCTCTAGGTCTTTCTGTCGTTTGGCTAAGTGGGTTTGGTATTTGGGAAGCACAAGAGAAGAAGCAGCTAATGCATCAGGAAACTCTGCAGCATAATGCAAGAAAATCTAAAGCACTGCCAGTTAATCTCCAAGTCTGCTAGCTGTTTGCTTGCGTTAACCATTTCACAGCTCAACAGACATTCTTCTGTTTAGTTGGGACCACTCACTATTCCCTTCCACCAGTATGGAAACTTCTCTGGTTTACTTTCAGAAATACGGTGAGATCAAAGTAAACGAGAGGGAAACATTCTTTGTAAAACTACCCCACACTTAAAAAAATATTTTAAGATGATTGGATTAAAAAATAAGTACCCCTACTTTTACACACATAGAATCTTAATTCTGGCAGGCATTTTATTATTTTTAAAATGATCAAGAATCTCTTGGTAATCAACCAGAATATAAACTCCCATTTTCCACAGAAATCACTAGTACTTCATTACCTAAAACAAACAGTTCTTGTTACTGCTTATTGCTCTGTGATTTCTATGGTACATGGAGAATAAATAGGATATTCATTAGCAATTTAACAAAATATGCCAAGTAACTAAGCTAATGAGATTATAACCATGCAACAACAACTGTAATAAGAGGGATACAAAGAATGATAAATGAAAGCATTTCTTTTTAGAGTTTCATATCTTGGTTTATGACTTAGGCAGAGCTGACACTTTCCCTTCTGGTTAAAGGTGATTAGGCTTACTGTTTACTTATTACTAACCCACAGATGGTGATTGCAGCCATGAAATTAAAAGAGGCTTACTCCTTGAAAGGAAAGGTATGACCAACTTAGATAGCATATTCAAAAGCAGAGACATTACTTTGCCAACAAAAGTCTGTCTAATCAAGGCTATGGTTTTTCCCGTGGCCATGTATGGATGTGAGAGTTGGACTGTGAAGAAGGCTGAGCGCTGAAGAATTGATGCTTTTGAACTGTGGCGTTGGAGAAGACTCTTGGGAGTCCCTTGGGCTTTAAGGAGATCCAACCAGTCCATCCTAAAGGAGACCAGTCCTGGGTGTTCATTGGAAGGACTGATGCTGAGACTGAAACTCCAGTACTTTGGCCACCTCATGCGAAGAGTCGACTCATTGGAAAAGACTCTGATGCTGAAGGGATTGGGGGCAGGAGGAGAAGGGGACGACAGAGGATGAGATGGTTGGATGGCATCACCGAATTGATGGACATGGGTTTGGGTGGACTCCAGGAGCTGGTGATGGACAGGGAGGCCTGGTGTGCTGCGGCTTACGGGGTTGCAGAGAGTCAGACACGACTGAGCGACTGAACTGAACCCACAATATCTGTCCTTCTAGCCTCAGAGACATAAAACACAAGATCATGGCAACTAGCTCAAGGATCACAGGTGAAGTCAACTTTATTACTTTTTCTTTCTATAGGATTCATCTGATTGTGAAACAACCAGAAGCAGAAAGGGGCTTCTTACCTTGTTTTTGTTTTTTTAGGGAAATGAGACAAATATAAAAAAAGAAGTTAGATGACTTTTGTGACTGCCATACACACTGATCTATATTGGAAGTACCAACTAGGTTACAAACGATCATCCACATCTGTTTATTCTATTATTAGGAAACCAATTCAAAAGAGCATTCGCTTAGCTTCCCAGAGCCTTGGGGGCTATTTAAAATTGCGTTTGATAGATGAGTTCAATAAATAAAAATTTGTGAGCTGCTCATATATCATAACAAACCAATAAATTTTTAGTGACTGGAAAGAGAAACAAGACTCATTTTTTTCCTTAAAACAGCAAACTGCTTTGAGAATGCTCGGAATTACCTAAGAAGATGCTACTAAAATCACTGGGACTTTATTAGGGAATGAAAGGAGGGTCCTATTTTGAACAACAAAGGAACTAAATTTTAACCACTAAGCCCAGCCTGTATTTCACTCTTCTCATAAATGGTTTATCAACTGTTACTTTAATAAGCTTCACAGCACACTATTGTCTTTTTAACTTGCAACCTTGTTCCCTTGATTCTGCTTGTTTGATAAAACATGCCAATGGTAATTCATTTTTGTTAGCATAAAACCACTGTGGAATCATTCTGTCTCGCAGAAGGTGTCTGAAGACCTCTAACTATCTGGGGCCATGGAGCGATTTCCCTCCACAAATTGTATCTTTGTCATATTCCTCCTGCCTTGGGAATACAGAAGCTCCAGCTGACCTCTGAGTAGAAAGATTGATTATATGAGGGCATGAAGACTACAATGAGAAGAGTTTGGAGCAAACTGAATAAAACACACTAAAGGCTCTTTCTGCTGAAAAAGAAATGCTGTCCAGAGAATAATGTACAATAACAAGGACACACCACTATTGTGGATTTGACTTTCAATTCTGCCTTGAGTTTCTTTTTAAGGCCTAAAATCTTCCCAATACAATCAATATAAGTTTCAATACTAGATCTATGCTTTGAATTTTAAAGGAGAGAAACACTCAAAATTCAGAATTCTTAACAGCTGGCATTCCTCTTAGTTTCAGCCCACGTTCCTTGCCTAAACAATACTGCCAGAAGGTTCAGGTTGTACCTTTGGTATAGAGAACACGTTTATGAAAAGAATCATAATGCATAAGAAAAAAGAGGAAAAACAGGCCTCAGTTTTCTAAAAGTGCCAACTGGAACATACAAGGAAGGGATACATTTGTATGTGTCTGCTCTGGAAAATCTCAACACCTTTCTCATTCTGTATAATCTAGGATTCATTTCCTCCACCCAGAATCACTGTCTAATTGGGTTTTATTGTTTAGCTCATTGTCCTTATTACATACACAGGGAATTCTTCACTAACGACATTTTCAAGGCATGGTGACATTTTCGTTTGTTCTGAATATCCGTTAGTGCTTCTCTGCGTTCATGTGTTCACATAAGCTTACCTATGGACAAAATGGCCATTTTTAAAGCACCATGGGCACAAGTTTACATATATTATGAAAGTCACGCATGCCAATAATTTCTGTAGTCAGAAGAAATACATAAGACATAGTATTTTAAAAAGTATAGAAATCTGCATACCTTATGATCTAAATATTTCAAAAATAATGTATGTACATATGTATAATACATAATTCACATACAGGGTGTACATATACATCCATATTTCTAGGGATTATGGATGATTTTTATTTACTTCTTTATACCTTTCTATAATTTCCATATCTTCTATAATGAATATTATTTTTATTTTATTTAATCTACATTTTTTTGTACACACAATTTTATTTGATTGACTATACTTTGAGGTTTTAGTCAGTTATTTGCTGCCATTTTATAGATAAGGAAACTGCAGTGCAGATATGTAAGGTAACTTGACTGAGATCATACTTCTACTACATTTGCAGAGCCAGTAAAATTAAAGCATTGTTTGTCCACACTTTACACAAGGAGTATCACATGGAATGAACATATCTACATAAAGTTTCAATAAATGTATTTTCCATGTATGTAGCAATATCATACAAATGTATATAGACAGGAATAAAAACTTTTGAGTGTGGCAAATCTAAGTTGACATATAAATTTTAGGTATACTTGAAAGTACCCTTAAGGATCCCTTACATCTCCACTGTTTTTAAAAAAATTTTATTTATTTATTTTTTAAAAATATAAATTTATTTATTTTAATTGGAGGCTAATTACTTTACTTGGTTTTGCCATACATCAACATGAATCCACCATGGGTGTACACGTGTTCCCCATCCTGAAGCCCCCTCCCAACTCCCTCCCCATACCAACTCTCTGGGTCATCCCAGTGCACCAGCCCCGAGCAAAATAACATTATTTTAAAAAATTCCCTGCAGATTTAATTATAGCCTCATTAAAATGTTTTCCACTGTTGCATGATCCAGGACAACCTGATAGATAAAGATGTGCATATAATGAGGTTCTTCTGGTGTTTCCATAATTATACCTTTTGAGACGGAGTCTGAGATACATTTGCCTTTGGTCAAAGTTCTGTTCAAGAGAGAGCAAAGGCAGACAAGGATCCTGCAGCAGGCTGGGCAACTCTATGAGGACTCACACAACTCAGATGTTGCTTTGAAACTTGCAACCTTGTTAGTTAATTTCTAACCAGGATGAATATTCTGGCAAAAATTAATAGCTAGCATTCTTAGTGATTAGAATTTCAAAGAAAACAAAATATTATATTTTTTCCTGGGGAAACAGAGTATTAGATAAACCTGTGTTAAATAGATTATTGGTTTGCTTTGATTTTTTTGTTTTCTCTCCACGCTGGGGGTACTTACCACATCCTGTCCATTTCTGGCACAGGTACAGTTCTTTTTCCAGCCTATGGCATATGAGTATTTCTCTGTCTGACCCCCCACCCCCCTTTTTTTTTTTTACTACCTCAATAAAGGTCATCCCTTCTTTCCAACATAGCATTTAAGATTATATATCATGACCTTTATCTTTCTGTCTGCTTTGCCAACGTATTAAGACAGGAAGCAAGAAAAAAGTTGTTTGCACTATCTAGGTAGGACTTTCTCTATTCAGCCATTGGTGGGTTCAGAGCTTGCCTTTGGGTACATGTCCTCTAATGTTTTGGGTCTTTTCTTTCCTGCTCCTTAACTGTTCTATTTCCAATGGGAGTTTTATATCCATGTGACCAACATCAATGCTGTCAGTTAGTTTATGGCTAGCACAACTGAAATAATTCAGGACTTTTATCTATCAGAGATTTAAAATATTGAAAGAATCGATACAACTAGGAGGAGTATTTGAACATAAATTGTTCTAGCCAGAACACCAAAATAAGGCAAAGGGTTAAGTCTGGGCACTTTCTTTTAAAATCAGCCTACATGGTGTAATTTATTTGAATAATTAGAGCCCTCCTATCAGCTACTTGGTCAATTTAACACCTCAGGGAATGAATACAAATAGATATTTTGTGCAAACAAACATCTCTGAGAAAAATAGGACACTCTCTCAGTAATGAGTAGATTTGCCCTGTGTATTGCAAGGAGATAGATTGATCTCATTAGTGAATCAAATGGATGATGTGTACAAATATACATTTGAAATATTTCTATATTTCTCTTTAAATTCTCTTCAGGCTGGTGATCCCCCAAAGACCAGCAGGAGAATAGAGAGGCTACACTGGCCACTGAAATGGCTTTTGGTGAAGTATTTGTCTTCACATAATCTAGGAGGTGACATTCTGATGGACCCACTAATTTCAACATATAAATACCATAGCTTTTTTCCTGCAGTATGAACTGAGTCAGCCCAATGGTTTCTCCCTCCCAAGTTAAATAACTTAATAGCATTTTAATTCATAAGTAGAATAAAATGGCAACTACAGGAAAATAATTTATGTATCCTTAGAATTCTTCTCTGAAACCATTAAGACTATACTGGGTATATAGCCCAATATATAAGCATATATTTAAACTTCTTAATATCACATGTATATGCTTTCAAACACAAAAGGGTAAACAAACTGCAATATATAAAAGTATATCATAGCATTTGGTTTTAGGCATATATGGCACCTTCTGAAATCTTACTGTTTGAAAAAAACTGGCTAAATCTAATATTTAAGGTTACTCTGCTAATAAGACCTCTAGGTTTCTAATCTTCAGGGGTTTCAAGTCTTCAGGGGTTGATCAAGTCTTCCTTGATCAACTCAACTTCAAAAAGAAAACATAGTCCAGCCTCAGTTTCAACTGAAATATTTTACAAACTGAATGGACTAAATGGGAGTCTCATTCCTTACTGTACCAATATGTTGCTGTTCGGAAATGTGTTCTAAGATGACTCCAATTCTTTCAAAGACATACAGTTCAAACAGTGTGTGCAATGTCAAAATAATTTATTTTAAGTCTGATTAAATTTCTGGACAGTTAGAGTAAACACAAAGCTACTATGTTTAGGCTATAATTATTGATTTCCTTACAAAATATATACAGAGCATTGATAAACTTGGTTATTTTAAGTCATACTCAATAGTTCAGTATGAACCATTTAGCATAAATTATTTAGTATAAAGTCATCTTTTTTAAATTTAATACAAAACAGAGACAACTTTGAGCTAAGTTTTTAGATCACTTTGCTAGAATGAGATGTTATGGAACCTACTCTGTATAATTTCAAAACTTTTATGTTACAGTTTATCCTACTCCCCTTTCAGAATACATTTTTTTCTCTTTAAAAAGCCTGAGTTTTTAATTTTGCAAATACTATTTGTGTAATATTATTAGCATATAGTACATTTGTTATAAGTGTATCTTTGACCTAGACCTAATAAAATACATTTTGAATAATTCCTATAGTGGTTCTCAATATCCAAAGAGTCACAAATTTCTATAACTGCTAGTAGAAAAATCCTGTTTCCTATATACTTTATGTTGTCATTAGAAGTGTGTTTGCATTAACATTAAACTAATGTTTTAAAATATATTAAGGCCAAAAATGACTTGATAACATACTTCAGCCTAACACAAAGTACTACCTTCTAAACAACTCCAAGAAAGCAAGATTCGGGAAAATAGATTTCAGTGCCAGCACATGCAGTATGCAACTTACAGCAGCAAATATTACCACTTTAAGTAAACAGAACCGAGGAAGAATGGAGCCTTCCTAACTCATCAGATGGCAACTTAACACAAAACAACAATTGCTTAAGATGATAATCCTTCCTACCTTACCCGGGAGAGAAGAACGACTTAAAAGAGAGGCAAGATATGGTTTAACTCAATTTCTTTTTTTCTTAAACCTCAAATATAGCAAATGAACACACCATACAAAACATATAAGAATTTAAATGTTAAAGGTCATAAGGTTTCAAAAGCAGCCCACTAATTGTTTCTAATGATTATATTTGCACTTACTGCACTCTATATAAAAGTGACAATATTAAATAAGATAAAACAAAGACAGAAAAATTTAATGGGACTAAATTACATTAATGAATTATCAAAGCCAAAGTGTAACAGTTGATTATTTTCTCCTGAATTATACATTATATAAAATCAGTAATATGGAGGCATTAGGCTGATAAAGAAAGACCTAAAATATCTCAATAACTTTCAATTTTGTTTGCCTACTTGATAGTGAATGCTTTTATATGACTAGTTATAGCAGGAAGCATACATACCTTGTTCTAACACCCCCTCTTCCTCTTGTTTGGGCTGCTGTAGTAGAGAAGTCTTGTCTTTGTTCTCTGTTTCTATAAGGGATCAAAAGAGCTGAGCATAAATTTGCAGTATATATCATATACTGTAAATAGTTTTTGGAAATATACTATCAACATAAAAATATTTTCAGGATCCTGTGTTTCATAAAAACAATAGTATTAAGAATTAATATAGTAGAAATGCCCTCCTGATTCACAAAAACTCTGTCATGACTACCAAGCACCAGACTCTGGCTTAACACCAGAGTCAACTACCATTGCAGTGATATAGACATGATATAGAATTTTGAAGATGCACTAGTAAAACTGCTTGTATTATTTTCTAAATTGAACTTAGGATATTTTCAGAACATTTAAAAGTACATTTTTAAAATATATTGGAATTTTAATAAATGACCTGCTTGCTATGTTAACTTCTTTTATAAATTCCTGTAGAAAGAGATGAGTTTTTCTGGCATTAAGACTGAACTTGTAACAGTCAAGTCTCATCATACTTCATCCAATAAAAAAGTATGGGTTTTGCAATTTTAAACTGAAGAAATGACGGTCATGACCATTTTGCAGATGAACAGTAAGTTAAAGAACAATTCTGAGAAGGTGCTCAAAAAGACTAAGGCTAGAAATGCCTCATAAATCAAGAACTGTTCTTAGCTTGAAGAGACTCATTAAACAGATAATGTAAGGTATGATCAGAGATGATAACCATTTCCATTTACAAACGGTGGCACTCTTTAGAACATGGTATATAAATTCATAAATTACATAATTCATTATTGGTTATGGGAAGAATGAAATGAGGAAACTAGAAACACGAACTACATGAAGAAAGATTTTTATTTACAGACTTGGTCCCAAACTAATCTGTTTCATCACTAGTTGAGAGTTTTCATTTTAACTGTTTTGGTAGGGACAGGAGGGGAGGGAGAGGAGAAAAGAGGGAAAAGAGAATTAGATTACATGAACACGTGCAACTGCCTGACAGAAGGAGGATGATTTGAACTATTAATCATAAGAAAAACACATAAGAAAATGAAAAATATAAAAACATATGTTGCTTTAAATTAAGCATCAGTTTTACCTTTGTGATGTCCATGCATCATAACCATATCGGGTTTCACAGGAATTGGAATATTGGCCTCTGGTGGTATGGTTCTGAATATATCCGGAGCTACGTTCTGTGTACAGGTCATGAAAGAAACTGCATGCTTGGCTTCCATGTAATACATAATGTATAAGTTGCACATTTCATCACTAGACGTGCCACTGCAGGCAGAAAACAAAACAGAAAGAAAACAACCAACCAAACAAAAAAAAAAACCCCACAGACACGACGGATTAGTCACTCACATAAAACACATTCTTCATGCAAGAAAAATGTAACTGGTCAACCTGCCAGCAGTAGATTCAAAGGTGGACATATTGTGCATTTATTTTATAGCTTTCATTAAAACCCATCACAGTTTTCAACATCAAGAGCATACGGTCAATGGCATTTTTCCACTTAAAAATGGAGTATCCTTTCGCAGTCACTCCATGGATATCACCAAATACTATAGATGGAAATGACATTTTAATTGCAATGAGAGGCTTTCTTTTTTCTTCTGAATCCTTTTATCTTTTAGTTCTTCTTCTATTTGTTAAAACTCACTGATAAAGCAAAGTATCTTGCTCATGGGGAAATTTAATTATTTACTTGTAACAATAAAATTCAGAACAGTTCAACAGAAATATGTATTATTTAAAAGCTTATATTAAAATGGCTTTTTCCATTTAACCATGAGAGTCTGGGATCTCGCTTTTGGTTACTGCCTTGTTCCTGAGGGTGAGATGAATCAAGAATCATGTGTTGATACTAGGACATCATAAATGTCTCTCTGATATCTGACTTGGCACCTTGATTTCTATAGTAGGGAAGAAAAGAATGCCTGAGGAATGATACAAAGTGAAAGCAGGCCTGATCTCTTCTAAGAGCTCAGATCTGAATGGGGTAGTGCTGGACAACTGAATAACTCAAGGTTAAAAATAGATTTTTAAACAGCGGGGTGGTCATTTCCAAGAAAAAACATTTCAAATAATATAAACCATGCCTGATAGTTTATAAAACATGTTTTCTTCTTCCTCAGTTCACATGGGTTATCATGTGTTTCATACTCTTTTCTATTATTCGGAAGGAAATGTTTAGGTACACCATAGCAAAACTTTTATAAACCAAAGTGGTTCTGGCAAAGGAACATTTCCTTTTTGGTACTGGTTCTGGTAATTTTTAGAAAGCCGCTACTAATAAAAAACAAGCTCTGAAATGGACTCTTTGCTGTACAGAAACACGGCAGTGTTGATTTTTCCAGCAATGTCACGCAGCACTAATTTCCTCTCTATAGCAACAGTAATGACATCAGCAAGGGAAGGAAAAAAAAGAAGAAAAATCTTTTCCAAGCAGGGGTGTGGTTTCTCTAAGCTCTGAAAATGGAGAGCCCCTGAGAGACCACAGGAATGGTCATGGGAAGCTCTGTTTATGCTTTGAAAATAATTTGGCTTTTCACCCTCCGAATCTGATACTTATCAGGGTAAATGCTTCTCCCATGAAATATAAGCAAACGGTGATGTGCAATCCCAGACAAACACCTGTTCCCTACACGTACCTTCATGTGTCAGAACACCATTGATAAGAATTATATTTTAGCAGCTTAGAAGTTGGTCAGAAAATTATGTGCTATAAAAGGAAGGGCTGGAGCCAAAGTAATAAGCTGGAGCCTCTCATTATATTATCTGCCCTCCTCCATTCAAAATGAGGAAAAGGATATATAGACTAAGACAGAGAAATGAGGGAAAAGGAATTTAAGATGTGGCCCTGGTTCAGAAAACCCTGAAATCATGGTGCAGAGCAGGAAAGTGAAATGAAACCTTCCCAAATTAGGGAAAGGAAAAAACTGAATAGGTTTATCTAATAATAAACAGAACTTGCAATTAACGCAGGGAAAGACCCTTCTATATTTTACCCACTTGGGAATATCGCGCCCATGTTCATCTGCAAATATGTGTGCTTTTGTGAAACTGCCTCATCAGTTGACCAAATATAGCTCATTTGAGGCACTGACCCTGTGATACAATATTGAGCTGATTAAATAAGAATCTTCACAAAGAAAACTTCATTAAACAGCTGAAGGAAAAGAAAAGCCATACTTTCTTTCTTTCTTTCTATCAATAATTGAACTTGTAGTCAAAGGAACTTTAAGCTCCAATCCGAGAAACTATCATATCTTAAACATGTTAAGATTCAAATGATCCTTACTATCAGCCAACATAGTTCGCCTATATTATTCGACATTCATCTTTCTTTCACTCAAAAGATCTGACTTTAAATCAAGTTGCTTTCTATCTTCCTAAGGAAGAACTGTAACACATCCACCTTCTTTTCCATAGAGAATAACATATGCAATTCGATTCTGTCAACCTCATGCTTGTTAACGTGAGTGAGTGTGGAGGAGGACCGTGTTCTGACTGCTCCTCTGGCCCCCCAAATGGCCCTTTCAAAAGTCCCTATCGCCACTGTTGCTTCCCTGAATGACGACGGTTGGTATCACCTAGATGCCCAAACTACAGGGCTGCTTTTCTCTCCTCTTCATGCATAATAAGGTGCCTAAGTGACAATGACTTCTTTTACACCAGCTAGCTTTAATTCTGACAGTGTGTGGTTAGCCTGAGAATAGTAGGTCCTCAGTAACTATCTGTTGAATGAAGAATAAGTCATTTGTCTTAACAGATGCCTATAATTTATTACAGGTAGCATAACCTGTTACCCCATACATTACACTGCCACGTCAGGTCAATATTATGAACTCAATTTACAGCATTTCTCATAAATATTTATGTCTGTTTCTCTTTCTTTCATCTATCAATCTATCAGGGTTTTAAACAAATATATAATTTCAGATTATAAAGATATGTAGTAGCCATTTAAGAAAGTATCAAGTATTCTGAAACGCATCCTTTATAAAAACCCAAATACTGTAGAACACCGTGACTAGATTTCAGACATTGATACAGCACTCTGGCGATTCCCTCATCCCTAGCCCTGCACATATCTTCATGTGTATACAGCACTCTGGCGATTCCCTCATCCCTAGCCCTGCACATATCTTCATGTGTCATGCTAGACTTGAAGGTAGCCAATGACGGTAAAAGACTCATTTTGGAAAGAAATATGAAAACTTTAAAGAAGTTATTTTGCAAAGCTCTGAACTGTTTCTTAAAAGGTTTCCTGGTGCTTCAAAACTTGTACACTACCATGAACCCCCATGGGCTCAGTCGTGTCTGCCGCTTTGTGACCTGTGGACTGTAGTCCACCAGGCACCTCTGTCCATGGGATTTTCCAGGCAAAAATGCTGGAGCTTGTTGCCATTCTTTCTCCAGGGGATCTTCCTGACCCAGGGAGCCAACTCATCTCTCTCTTGTTTCCTGCATTGGCAGGCAGATTTTTACCACTAGCGGCACCTGGAAAGCCCTAAAACTTGTATATTAAGAGGCTATTGACCATATAACTTCATTTGCATATAATATACTTTAAATGCTGATTAAAGTATTGTGCTTGGTAACTACAACTATTTATTAGACCTTCTCAAATATATATGAAATAACTGTTTCCAAATGAAAAATACGACCAACAAAATTGATCAAATTGGTAAATATTACCTACCAATTCTCAAGAATTAATTCTAAATTTTAGCATATATACTTTTAGGCAAATTAACTGACTTAATTAGCTTATTTGGCTCATTCAATTAAATTCTTGTTTTGGATGTTTAAAGTTGACTAAACATTTGAAATGAACTAAGAGAAGCCTCATGTTGAATGTAAAATATACAATGCAGTGTCAGGCACAAAATATTGCTTCTGTGTAGGTTAATTAGTACTATATTGTTAATATATACATTAGAGAAATTTTCCTAAGATATATTACTCATATTTAATATTTAAAAAGAAATATGTATCTGGGTTAAAATGTTGTCATTAAGCTTATTGATATATTTTGTCTTAAATTCACTTGTTTATAATGGTTGTATTTTGAGTTGAACCTCTGGTTAAAAACTGTCCTGAATTTTTAACTATTTCTTATTAGCTAACTCTGATTGCTTTACCTAAGCTTTCTCCAGTTCTAAAATTTCTAGCTTAATGCAGAGTTAAACTAGGATCAGGCAGAAGAATCACTCAACTGAAAATCTTGCTGGTAAGGCCACTGATGGTACAATTTTCCTGTAAACCTAGTTTCCAGGTGGCTACAGGACGAGTAGGTTAAAAACTGGGAGCCCACTGTTCTTCCAGCGCATGGAGGGGACATCTTCTGGCCCCATAAGACCTCTGGATGAGAGAGACTTGCGTTTGAGTCAGGCTTTAGGCTCAGGACTCAAATCTGTGCTAGTGGGAGTGAAGTCTGTGTCTGTGGGTTGGGGGTTAGATGGGAACAGAGAAGGGAGAGAGATTTACAGAGTGCCGTTTACTTAAGATGGGCTTCCCACGGGGCGCAGTGGGAAAGAATCCACCTGCCAAGGCAGGAGACGCAAGAGACGTGGGTTTGCTCCTTAGGCTGAGAAGGTCCCTGGAGCAGGAGACGGCACCCTGCTCTAGCACGCCTGCCTGAACAGTTCCGTGGGCAGAGAAGCTTGGCGGGCTACAGCGCACGAGGCCGCAAACAGCCGGATACGGCTGAGCACACACCACACTTAATTCAAAGCACACCATGAATGGACTAGTTTCCTCTTTTTATTGGCTACATTCTCAGCTGTGATGCTATAGTACCCTATGGAGGTGGTATTCTTTATTTTACAAAATGGATGCATTGCTGTTATTACTGAAAAGCATACTAAGTGCTATAGGAATGCTATGCATTATTATGAGGATTTCATTCATATTTAAATTTATCCAAAATTTCCTGCTTTCTTAGTAGAAATTAAATATTCAGAATATAGACTGACCCATAAGTTAATTTCCTATATTTCTTTCTACTTCGTTTATATTACAAAGTGGCGTTTCCTTTAGCCCATAGGACATTTACAAAAAGATAGATTGGTATAGTCATTTTAGGCTATTATTTTAAAGCAAAATGCACATTTTTTAAAAAAGACTAGAATTATTTCGGACTCATGAAACTGAAAGAGGCCCCTAGAGATCACTTTGGCCTCTCATTCTGGTCCTATAACAAGTCATTAATTTCCATGGCTGATATTGTTACACAGAGGATACTCAAAAGATAGAATCTGGCAGAAGTCACAAGAAAAAAAAAATCTACTTATTTCACACTTGAACTTGAAAACTAATACAAAGAATGTGTTGAAAGGGACTTGTTTTACTCCTTTGTTTATTTCAAAGGTTAATAAAATAACAAATGGCATTTAAATAAACTTCCAGAGACTACACTTCATGTATTTAAAGACTGTTAGTAAAGTGAATGATTAGAATTTTTCAAATCTAACTATTTCTACTTTGTCAGTCTTTTTGTTACCATTTTATGCAACTCAGTAATTGTGCTGCTTTCCTCACATCTCTGTCTTAAATTTAGCAAATTCATCTAAAAGCAAATCTGTTAAAATTTCCTTGTTTAATATAAATTGATAACTTTTTTCTATTTATCATTAGTCTCAAAATTGATGCTTATTAATAAAAAATCCTTTCAGGCTGACATAAAAAAATCCTATTCTATCATCTCAAATGCTTTTTTTTTTTCATTCATCTGCTTAGTACCTTTTCTGTATCCCCTAACAACCAGCAGCTAGTGTTGTCATCATAAGAATCATCTGTGCATCTGCTGCGTATTTTCAGATGTCTACTCGGTGTAACTCCTCTTTGATCAAAAGATAAATGGTTTAAAGCTCCATTTTCTAGGTGGTGTCAGTAAATATTTTATAACCTAGTTTAAAATGGAAAGGAGGCTTCTTGGTTCTTTTCTAACCAAAAAACATGATAAGAGACTTTATCTTTCATTTTTAATTTAGACAAACCCTTTTTGAAAGAGTTCATAGTGCTTTGAAAAATGTACTTGGTGTTATAAAATATACTTATTTCAAAGCAGCTCAGTATTTTTAAGCTTACTTAAAAGTTGAACATTCTCATAATGAATACATAAAGGTTTTAACAGGTAGGAAAAAAAAATCCTGGTTCTGAGTAATTAATGGTCACGATTATATGCAGAACCTATATATTCACCTAAATTTGAACACAGGGCAAAAGGACACTTGAGAAAAAAATTACAATCATTACATTTTTCTTTATTAAGATATACAGGAAGTAACATACACTCCTGTGGCAACTATAATATGTAGAGGCATGATCCTAAAGGTCTTGAATAAGCAGGAAGATAGGAATTATGAGAAACTAAGCACATGTTCTGCAGTTTGACCAACTCAATCAGTCCTAAAATCATAAAATGCTAGGGTTTGCTGTAATTGTTTATAAGAGAGAAAAATACACCATTCATTCATGAAGATAACTGTCACTTATACCACGCCTTGTCCAAATAAAGTCTTTTTAAATAATGGAATCTGTGGAGTCATACCCAATGTGTGTGACTTCTGTCCGCCCTTCACCAGTGAACACACATCTTGCTGCCAGTATGTCACCAAAACTAACGTCCACTGGGTGCTCTACTGGGTAGAAGGCCTGCAAAGAAGACACAGACAATGATTCACTAAAGCTATCAACGAAACCCCGAAACTCACGCTCAGTAACGTGAGGCTTGGGGCACCCTGGGTAGAGAGGATGAAGACACACGCATGCACAGACACACTTTCCCACCCTGTTTAGAAACAGTCAGAGAACTGGTAAGGAACCCAGCAAACTGGAAACAAACAAACAAAAAAAGTTAAACACAGCTTAGACACAGAGTAAAGGCAGATTTAGAGATGGTTAGATTCGAGAGAAATTCTCAAGGGCTCTATAAGGGCTTTACAAATTACTACCTGCTGATTAATAACTTTTTCTCTCAAAATTGTACTAGATTCCACACACCTGTGGCAGTTGGGGGCTTTGGCGTCCAATCAGGGTCCACTGTCCATTTCTTACTCTGTATCCACTGACTACCTTGCCTGTAATGAACACAAATTATAATTGTATAAGGTATTAGGAAGATAAAAGGCATTATTTGTTTTCTTATTGCAAAATAAAATATAAATATTTTCAGAAACCCGAATGCTCGGCATTTTGATGAAAACACATGCAGAATTTTAAGGAACTGAACAAAACCTCTTCCACCGAAACAGATGAAACAGATTTCACGTCAGATATAATCTACTCATTTTACATTTACAGCATTAGCAAGCACAGTGGCATATCATTTACTATGTAAAGTTCTTACCTAAATGGTGAGTGTGAACTCTGTAGGCAAAGACATGCATTGGATACTTTTTATAATGGCATGAAATATCAGAATTCACCACTGTTAGAAATGAAAACAGAAAAAGTCATTATTCAACTGGAAAATAACATTATTCTGGACTAAAAGTATGTACAGAGTATCCACAAGCAGTTAAGCATGGGTTTTTGAGTAGACACAAACTCATGTACTCAGAGGTAATTAAGCACTTATTATAGGCCAGCTTCTTACTAAAATAAGTTAAGAACCCCTTATATTCTGTTTCACTCATAAAATGACTAGAGTCAAATCAACATACATTGTCAGTGAAAACCCAGGCTTAATTTGATACCTTCATCATGAAATTTGTGCAGCTGAAAAAGCTTAAATATTGGTTTTTATTTTTAGAACAGAAGGATTTTTGAAAAATTTATTTCAAACACCTAAGATAATGAGATTGACAGTTCCTGCTGAGAAGGAAACATTTCATATACTTTTCCTTCCTTATAGTCTAACACATAGTTGAGTTTTCAATAAATGTCTTTTTAAAATTAGACAGTGAAAAGTAACAAGATCATACCTGTCATTAACTTTAACAGATCCCCAGTAAGAACAAATGAATAATATGACACTCCCACCAAAGGATAAGATATTTACAGCAATAAATAATATTATACTATACTCATTCTAATAGTTTTTTTTTTTTTGGGAAATTTAGGAGAAATCAGCTATTATAACCCATTTTACAAATCTATGTTCAAACTGGATTTGCTAGCTTTTGATTCTTAATCTTTCTCTATAAGTTTATGCCACAGTATGATAACTATTTTTCGGCATCTGAAGAATGGATGATTTATTTGTAAAATACTCAAGAATTATATTTAAATTTATATCACTCACTACCTCCCTACGGATCTCAATTCTTGGCATAAAACCAGAAAATAATAAACTGCTGGCTTGGAATAACACAAAAACCTATTTTAACTCTGAGGATAATAAAGAACTGGTTTATTTTTCAGGGACTCAAAAATATTGGTCATTTCAAGTGTTTATAAAAGATGTTCTGTAAATCCATCCTTAAAGATTAGGTAATGAGGTAATGGTAAATTCTAAAAGATCATTACTCACCCTTCTCTCCTGGTGGTATAACAGTGTCAACAGACATCATAAGGTACATGCCAGCAATTAAAGGCTGTCTGCACAAAATAATAACATTTATTTCAACTATTGGAAAATGTCAAAACAATTGCCTTGGAAAAATAAGGTATATTCAATGCACTGATCTATAAAACACGATTCATGTGGAAATTAAACTGATATATGAGGAATGAGGTAGAATATGTATATTTTTCCTGAGACTAACTTATTTTCTTGGGCAAATAGTTGAATACACATTTTTGTGGCATTCTAAATGTTTCTACATGTGCGTATATACTAAGTCAGTTCAGTTGTGTCTGACTCTTTGTGACCCTACGGACTGTAGCCTGCCAGGCTTCTCTGTCCATGAGATTCTCCAGGCAAGAATATTAGAGTGGGTTGCCATACTCTCCTCCAGAGGATCTTCCTGACCTAGCGGTAGAACTGGCATCTCATAAGTCTCCTGCATTGGCCAGGGGGTTCTTTTCCACTCGTGCCATCTGGGAAGCCCAATCTCTAGATGGCTCCTGTGGTGGTTAACATGTCAAGTGGTTATATGTCAAGTCAGCTAGGCTGTAGTGCCAAGATATTTAGTCAAGCACTAGCCCAGATGTTGTTATATTTTGAAGATGTAATTAATATTTAAACCACTGACTTTGGGTAAAGAAGATTATGGTCCAAAATGTGGATGAGTGTCTTAAGAGAAAAGACTGAGGTCCTCAGAAGAGGAAGGAATTATGCCTTTGGACCCAAGATTGCAACATCAGTTCCTGCCAGGATTTCCTACATTCCATCCTGCCTTGAATATTTTAGACTTCCTAGATCTCACAACTGTGTGGGCCAATCCCTTAAGGTACATTTCAGTTTCTCTTTCTTTTTGTTCTCTCTCTCTCTCACACATTCTATTGGTTCACTTTCTCTGGAGGACCCTGAACGATACAGCTCCCAGTGACCCACAGCTCTGACATCCTTGCCCTTATTCAATCATCTTCCCTTGATGCAGGCTGGACCAAGTAACCTGACCTAGTAATTTGTTATCTCTAACAAACAGAATATAGCAACAATAATTTTTCTTTTGTCCATTGGATTCAGAGTACAAAGACCTGTGGTCACCACTTTCTTGACCTACTGGACACACATTAGTAACTTCTGAGATGAGAAAACAGAAGTGCTCTGGCTTCCACCTTGGACACCCTCTTGCGAGTCCCCTGGCTGACGGTGAGGGGCAGACAGCAGCAGCCATGTTGGGAGCTGCCCTGTTTAGAGCCCACACGAGGAGGAAACAAGGGGGTCCTCCAGCCCATGGCCAGCAAGGAACCAAATTCCGTCAACAGTAGCATGAGAGAGCCTGCAAGCAAATCCGCCCGGTCAAGTCTCCAGATGGCTGAGACCCTGGCCAAGATTCTCACTGTGGCCTTTGTGTCAGACAACCAGCACCCAGCTAAGCTGTGCCCAAATTCCTTAGCCACAGGCAACCGGGACAATAAATGCTTGCTGTTATAAGCCACTACGTTTAGAATAATTTGTTAGCAGTAGATAACTAGCGTAGTGGATTTCCCACTTTAAGCTCTTGAAGATCTTAAAAGTTGTCACTCAGCTAGGATAACCGAGGTACTTACGGCAGGCGTGTGAGGTGTAAGGAAACACCAGAACAGTCCTTGTGATTATCTGAAAATACACACACAAAGTACACATCTTAAATATGAATAATGAATTTCAAACTAAAAATGTTAATAACTCAATACTAAATTTAAAAACCCTACATATTTCGCTTGTATGGTGTTTTACAATTTACAGAGTACTTTCATACTCATAAAATCCATTTAATTTCAATGTATCACAGAGCAACAACAGAACTATCATTTCAAGTAGTCTGTCGCTTTTCTTGACTCATCAAACTGACCAGTTATCTGCTTCCTAGCAGACACACTAAAATCCTAGTCATAAGCTCACAAAAGAAAACCATGCCCATTCTCCGTAGACTATCTGTATTGTTGAAACATCCAGAAAAGCTCATGAAGTGAATTGGTTTTGTTCTGTGGGGATCCAAACAGTTCACTTTTCTACTTTTCAAAAACTGAATTAGTCCATAATTTGGGCTTTCAAGGTATTAACATTTTTAGTCTGTAATGTCTCAAATTTATGTATAGAAATCACCTTACTTGGTTTCTAAGCCTCACTCAATCCAACCTTCTAAATAGGAACCTGATGTTCATTCTTTTTATATCCTAACTTTAGTGGAAAGTGTTTGAGTATCTCTGTACCTTTGCCAAGGACACTTCAGAGACCTCTTACACATCCTCTCTTTTTTTCTTCCTTTGTCTTTTGCAGGTAGAAAGAAGATAGAAATGTAAATCACCCATCCAAATTCTTAACTCTTTTGAACTTGCTGATCTTTAACCACAGACACCATGAATAGTAACTCAATCTTACTCATTCCTTCCATTCGTATATGTTAAATTCTAAGCATTTTGTTCTAAGGAATTATAAAACCTTATATCTCAACTTTGAGTTGATTTTAATATAACTATTGACTGTGTACAAGAATGATAGATTTATATTAGAAATTAGGAAGTGAAGTATACTAATAAATAACAGCATATAATTTTTTTAAGAAAAATTTTCCTTTCATCTGTAATTCTCATAAGAAAAGCAAAGGTAACCTCACATAAAAATATATAACAACAGGTAACTAGTAAGATAGACATGTTGATTTACCATAGATAAAGTTTAGATACAGTATAAAAAGTCATGTTTAATACTTCAGTAGTAAAACACAAAGGAAACTTCACTGTACAGTATTAAGCTTGATCTTCACAAAAACAGTACAGAAATAAATGCAACGATGAACATTTTATATTTAATTTTACATTTAACATCACATTAGTGTCAATTTACAAAGAGACTTTGTCCACTCTCCTAAATCAATTTCAGTGACATCCTATTTTCATAATAATTTCATTGAATTCTTTTTAAAAAATTTCAACTGAGTTTTTTTTAATCTGTCATGTGTTTATTTTTATTATTTTTTAACTTTACAATATTGTATTGGTTTTGCCATACATCAGCATGAATCCGCCATGGGTGTACACATGTTCCAAATAGATGAGAAAACAGTAATAAACAAAAGAATGAATACAACAGGTTTATCTTAATTTTTGCCTATGCTTTAGATATAGAAAGGAGAATTGAATATTGTTGTTTAATTTATTTAAATTGTTTACTGTTGAGAACAAGTTTTCCTAAGTGTACTGATTGAGACTGAGTAGATACACTTACTGCGTACTACTTTCAAAATGATTAGCCATTGGATTCACCCAGAATTACCTAAGTATCTCCAGTGATCAAAAGAGAATAGTGGAAAGTATATCATTCATTTATACCAAATGAATTCCACACTCCAGAGACTAGCCTAAATAGCTGAATTGTTTTCAGAAAACATTCATCCTGTGTATAAAAAACTATCTGTTGTCTAAGGGTGTTTCGAGAACTGGTGGTCATCTGTTCAGTGAATATACTGAGCTTTGCTGTGTTCTTCACAGTTGGGATACAGTGAAAAGCAGCAGGTCCAGATCTCCTGCCCTCATGGTGTTTCCGCTCTAGTGGGAGTGGAGACACAGGGAAATGGGGTAGGAGGGACAAGGAGAAACAAACTACCAACCAAGCACATATGCATGATAAAATCACGCTGCGAGCTCAACAGGACAAGATGACCCTGGGTAGCTGTTTTACTTGCTGAGGTCCAGGAAGGATACAGCGGCCAAAAGCCAGGAGACTGCCTAGGCCATGCAGAGTATCTTAAGATTCTGGGTTTCATTTTCTGTTTGCCAAGAAGCTGCTGGAAGATTTTAAGCAATGGAGGACAGGATCATAGAAGGTGTCCACTTAGCACATTACCTGGTGCTTACAGATGACTCATTAATTACTGAATGGTCGGGTTTTGCAATTTTTATTTTAATTAATAATACCAGGTGAGAATTTCTCCCACTCCCCTAATGTCCAACCAACCAAAAGGCTCTAAGTGCAATGAGAACTGTCTCTTGGTTTTATATTATACTCTTGCTTTGAAAGAATCAAGTTAATCACATTTTGATGTTCAACTTGGCTAATATCCTTTACCATGACTTCAAAAAAACTCTGTGAGAAAAATAAATCAGGTAATTGACACATTTTGGCAACTATTAAATAATCTGTCATTAAAGCTGAAATATGTCACGAAATTATAAGTAGTAGGAATGTTATTAACAGTAACATGCCAGCTATTGCCAGTAACTGATCATCCTCTTAGATAACATTCCTGATTAGAATTGTCTAAACTGAGTAGATTTTTACTCAAAAGCATGAAAGTAAGTAAAAATAACTTTTAATTTGAAGACATTTTCTAAGCACACATCAAAATTTTCACCGAATTAAAAGATAGCAAATTAAATAATTTCTATATAATTGCTATTTGCTTCCCTACAGAGATTTAAAAGTGATCAATCAATGCCAAATTCTGTAAGACAGTCAAGGATATCACACAAAATAACTAATCAGTTAAAAACTCAAGCAGTAATATGAGAAGCTCAACACATTCTGGAGAAAAATATACTGAACTTCTGACGTAGGTATTATAATGACTTTAGGGAAAACTGCATCTCGAGACTTTTAAGTTTTGTTTTATAGAATATACATCTTGTACAGAGCTCCCTAGGTAGCTCAGTGGTAAAGAATCCAGATTTCTGGGTTGTGACGATCTCTTAGAGCAGGAAATGGAAACCCACTCCAGTATTCTTGCCTGGGAAATCCCGTGGACAGAGCAGCCTGGGGTCAGAAAAGAGTTGGACACAACTCGGGAACTAAACAACAACAAAATCTTCTATGGTTAGAAGGCTAGCGAATATACAAAGTGAAAATCTTACCTGTTCAACAAAAAGCTCCATAAATCAAAATATACAGAAGGAAAACTGGTGAAGAAACACACTTAAAAATCACACTAAACAGAGTTCCTTAGTCATGGATGAAAGAATTTGTTTCCATCAAGTTTATCTTGTGAATTTGATCCACTGAGTCAGCAAAAATTAGGCATTCTAAAAAAGTGCTGTGTGCATGTGTGCCTATGTGTATGAGTGTTTAGATACTATGTTTTATGCTTTAGATAGAAACATCACACTTTAGATATATATGTCATTATTTATCCATGGGATAACAATCATAAGACCAGCTGAGTAACGAGGAAATTCTTTAACTTAGTAATGGATAAATATTTTAATGATGATATTTTAGTTGAGCAACATGCTAAGAGTTATCACAAAGTAAAGAACATACTTATAAAGCGTATTCATATACATTTTTGATATTGTTTCAATCAATGGCTATGAAAATATAGTCATTATTTCAAAATAAAATTGTATTATTATAAATCATTATGATTTCTTCCAGTCTAACTTTCTACAGTTTGACCTAAGGAGCCTATGTGTTTGCATATACATATATTGAGAAGTTTCAGCAAGAGTAACCTGAACTCCCTCAAACAAGGTTGTCTGGAGGTCTGGAGGGCTCCAGGATCCATAGCTATTCCTATTGCAAGTGGCAGCTTTGGAGAGAAGCATATTTCAGCCTAGCGTTTGGCGTGGAGATTATGACCTTTTAACTCCAACATGATCCTAGCCACAGTTATGCAATATTATTTCTATAACCTCCACAACTGATCTTACTTCTGAACGCAGAAACTTCCGCTGGTTTTGCATATTTTACTGATGATTTCCAGTGGGCTCTGACTTTGCTTGCCCTTCTATTGTAACACAGCACTTCAGCCAGAAGATATGAAGCCTCATAAGAATTAATTCATTTCAATTCACTAGGCTATAAATGAAGTCTGTCTCTTAAAACGGATGATGCTTTAAAGGTTTATTATCATAAAGAAACACATCAGTGCTTCTGCTAATATTTTATCACACACGATGAAAAAAATGCAATCAGGACTGAGATAGTTAAGAAAGGTACAGAAAATGAACTTGAGTCCAAATCATATGCTGGTTGAAAAAGCTAGTCGAGAAATGTAATTCTGGGACTACAGTGAAAGTAAACAGAAGAGAGGCGAGGAATAGATGGAAAAACTGAAGCATGCCGGAAGACCAGGGAAACGGAACACCACAGCTTAAGACTGAACAGTGATGGGTGAAATAACTGAAATGGCCTGAAATCACAGGATTGAATGTCTGAATGAAAGGTAGAACAGGAAGTGAGGACTATCCTCTTGACTTATATTTCAACATAAATGCTGCACATTTCCAATGTATACTATGTAAGGTTTGTTGGGTGCAAAGTTTAGAATTAATCTTTACAGTTTCATCACACACAGCTATTTGACTACAGTGCCTTACAAAATCATCACCAGTTTCCACGAGGTCCTCTCTGAGTTCCTTTGTTTAAAAGGAGTAGGATCTAAAAGTTATCTATTTAATATCTGGTAGACTAGTACTCGTGATCAATACTGACACCACTAAGACACTTCAGACTATAAATGAGACACCTACGTAAAGAATGTAGCACTCTATTTGGATCACAGAAAATAGCCAATAAATATAAGTTACTATGACCATTATTTTTTTTTATTGGTAGATTCTAAAAATTTCAGAACATGAATATTTTACTTTTAAGAAATATATTTTCAAAGCTATAGGTCAGGAATTTCTTTAACTGAAGAAACTGAAGCACATCACGTTTTTCTAACTTAATAACAGGAATGGAACAAAGTGGGTGGATGGGAATATCAAATGAACAAAGAGAATTAGAATTGAAATGGTATGCTAAAGATATTGCACAAAATAGGTATTTTGAAAATGGAAACAGAGATGCTGATTCATAAAGGTACAAACTAGGGAGACACAGAACAGAGTCATCAGTGATACCGTGGAATGTCAGTGAGACAAAAGCATCATGGTCTGGCTAAAATGAAATTCTTGCGTTAGGGACTATTGGACCTTGAAGAAGTTGATAATGCACTATTTCAGAGTCCTTCCATGACTTGTAGTGATAAAGATTCCCTTGACTCGACTCAAGATAACCTGTTTCTTTCTAAGTTCTGCACTAGAGGAAGTTCGTTCAACAGGATTAAGGCAATTTTTATACTGATTTTGAAATTGTTCTTTTAATTTACATTTATTCACTTGTCCTGTACAGCCATTATCATGCAAAAATCTTGACAGCTCTTCTTTCCAGGTCTTTTTACTTATTTATTTTAGTCTTTTTCAAAAACAGATTGTTCTCTCTTTTACTGTACTGCGCCATGGGTGCACACTGTCTCCAAGGTACACTGGTGAACACTTGACTGTCAGCTATTAACAATTTGTATTTACAGAAGATTGAACGCGAGATATCCCTGTTAAAGGGATCTTTCATGACTGCTGTTCTCTTTCATTAAGAAATACTTTTAGCTTGATTGATTTAAAGAAACAGTGATGAAACTTCATTCACTAAATAAGGATTAGATGACATTGGGAGGTATATTTCATTTCATGTCATTACAGTCCATTATAATGTCATATTTATATACTGGAACTCTGTAATGGTGAAGATATTAACAGTGAAAATGTTAAAGAGTCATTTTTAAAAAGAAAATCAAGTAAAATCAAGTCTACTAATGTCTTGGAAGCCCATCAAGCCATAGAAGTACTGGTGGTCCATTGGTTAAGACTTCTAAAGAATAGTCTGATAATGAAAGAAACAAGTATTTCCAGGCTCTGGATGAAAACTGAAAATAACATTCAATCAGAATCTAATCTTGAGACAGATGAAAACTGGATGACTGCTCCACAAGGGTTTCAGCTTCTCTTTTTGGGAAATTGTTCTCTGCTTAGGCAGAGATGTATAACCACAGCAAGACATTTTATCAAATATATAGACTCATTGAATTTCAGAATAGGAAGGCACCCAGGAGATGATGGAGTTCAACTCTTGCACTTTATAGACAGGGGCAAAGTAGCAACTGAGATTGAATCTTGACCAAAGTAATTCAGCTAACTGGTGATACATCTTGGTATCAACACTAATCGATACTAATTCTCAAAAGTCAGTATTTAGTAAACATTATTTACTTAAAAAAAGAATTCCTTTTCTTAGAGACGTCCAAGGAATTTTATCTATGAAATGCCCTGAAACTAAGATAAAAGAATTAAGCAAGGATGGATAAGTAACTAGTGGTACTTAAGGATACCAACTTTGGTAGGAAGTTCATTTCTCTTAATGGGAGGTGGATGCATGGGATGTGAGGTTATCCATTCCACACTATTCAGCTTGCTTTTCTAATAACAGCTTTTACTCCTGCTTGGATTCATAGCTAAGTAGTAAGGATGTGGAATAATGCATGATAATAACCTATTACATCTTAGGTCCTTAAAAGTCTGCTGCCTTCTCCTAATCTTTCCCTCAAGAGATATATTTCATGAGCTCATCTTGTCCTGGATACTTCCTGCTTCAGTTAAAAAAAAAAAAAGGTTAATCATTGATCCTAAGGGAACCAATGTGTTGTTACAACATCCCACTAATTGGAAAAGTCCTTCAGAAAGACAGTCATAGCATGGATTTCAATTCACTGCACTCTCCTCAGAAAGTAGGGGATAAAGCACACCCATTATCTACTATTCCCACCACAGTTTTAGATGATGGATCATGGAAGTGCTAAAAAGCATGACTGGAACCACTGTCAAGTCTTATGGAAAACAAAGAACTAAGATCTTTAATATCAAAAACATATTTTAGAAAATGTGTGAGCGAACAGTAAACTGTCTCATACCCTTCCACCCTCTCAGAGCGTTCTGAGCAGAATTTAACGATCTCTTTCTGTTTTTCTGGCTGTCTTGAATTAATAGAAAAAAATGATTTAAGGGTATAAGACATACCAATAATTTTTCAATAATGCATGTCCACAGATTTCTTAATAACAATTTGAATGCTGGCTTGATCTTTACCTTATGGTTCTTTGTTCTGAATTAACACCATTTAAATGAATGGGACAGATGATGTTTTGTTTTGTTGAGACTAAATCATGGCTCCCAAAGGTGGTGAGGAATAGATTACTTGGGGATTCACTTCAATAGTCAGGGAGCATTTCATATGCCCAAAATTACTTGGAGCGTCCCTTGGGAGAGTGGAGAGTGAGGTCTCTCAGTAGAGGCAACACAGCCAGCTTCCCGGCATGGGAGCAGCCTGCTGCCATTTCTGTCGGTTGAGCCATATTTCATTTTTTAAGCTATTTCCACATAGTTGAACTGTGCTGTTATATAAAAAGGGTTATTTCTGTGCATCTGGAACCCTGCGGCAGCAGAGATGGCACAAGAATGAGAGGCAAAGAGGAAGCCACGGCGGCCTCAGCGGACGGGGTCCTATGTTCATTCTGAGCCCGGGCACGTTGAACGGAACCCTGGTTTGAATGGAGATAAGACACAACTCCTTTGTTGTTGTTTTTGGTACTCCTGGACTATAAACGCAGGTCCTGCAGTCACTTAACACAGTACTCGGTAAAATGATGATTCTCCAAAGTAACCCGAACAGGCGTATAACAAAGTTTTTTGTTAAGAGTTTCCGCAAAATAAGATCTCAGTCACCAAATTTCTCCTAGAGAATTCACTGAGAGCATATTTTCATCATTTTAGGACTCTCCAGTTACAGATACATTGATATAAAATTGTCTCCACTCAAAAAGCGCTAACATCTTAAGCTGTCACGGCAAACATGTATCTGGTGGGCAAATAGAGCCAGAATGGGGGCACTGTGAATACACGGCAGAAATCGCACAGAGGTGTTCCCAGGGGCCGCTGAGAGCTGGCTGAGAGACAAGCTTCGGTGCTAAAGAAACCAGCACCACAAAAACAAAAAAATCTTCAAAAAGGAATTCCTTTTGAAGCTGTCACTGCAGTGAGTCAGCCTCCTTTGATTTTATATTCACTGCCATGGGACTAGAAATTACTAGCTTCCATTTTTCCTGTGGCAAGGAAGATAAAATGCATTTATCCATCCTGCAAGAAGATGACTTTCACGAATGACGGCTTGTGCTGTTCCCAAAAGAGATCAAATGGAAGGCAGGCAGGCTCACCAGCGAGCTTTTATAATGGCTGTGTGGGCAGAGGATGTTACGGCAGGACAAACGCTGGAGCACGTTCCTCTTTCCATCTCTCCTGAATGCAGAGAAAAGACTCCACAGTGAAGCTTCTTCTCTCAGAACAATGAGCCTGCTCTGAGAGGCTCATTAAAAGACAAAACCCCTAATCCTAAGTCAATACAGAATTTTTAAAAACATGGCATGGAGTTTTTAAAATGATTGATTGTTTTTGAACTTTTGTTGAACTATACTATATGGAATAGGGCACAAATCATAAAGTATAGCCTGAGAATTTTAAGAAAACTAACACATTACATTCAGATCAAGAAGCAAAAAGCTATCTACTTGTGGCCCCTTCCCGAGGCATTAAGTTTTAAATCTTTACTTGGTGTACACGCATATTTAAACATTCATTTGTCTTTCCAAAGATGCTGTCTTTTCACCTTTAACTAGCCTGTCCACTAGCTCCATGGGCTTTGGTTGGCAGTTTTTAAATATGATATCTGCCTATGGGTGTTCACTCACTCAGTCGTGTGAGACTCTTTGCGACCCCAAGGACTGTAGCCTCCCAGGTTCTTCTGTCCATGCAATTTTCAGGCAAGAATACTGGAGTGGGTTGCCATTTCCTCCTCCAGGGGATCTTCCTGACCCAGGGATTGAACCCACGACTCTTGCATCTCCTGAACTGGCAGGTGGGTCTCCTTTATCACTGTGCCACCTGGGAAGCCGTGTACCTGGTTACTTATAGTTATTTTATTATTTCCCCTTTCTCTCAGTGAAAAGTCCTATCAAACTCTTTTTACTTCATATGCATATGTCAGTTTCTAATATATACTTATCTTTAAAGTGGAAATCTTAACTTTTTTTTGCAGTCTCTCAATTATCTGTTCTCCCCACTGAGGGCAGAAGTCTTGGAACCAAGACTTGGAACCAGAGAAAGGAAGAGCAAGTTATGGAATGAAAAGGAACTTTAAGAGTTTTAATCAAAGAAACTTAATTTGAAATATAAAGCTAAAATCACATGTCTCATATAAAGTGCTCCATTATGAATTTTTGAATTGTCTTGAGGGTATGTTTTTCTATACATAAAAGGCTTATCTTTCACCTTTTCTGGAATTCTCAATTACTTTCTGCAGTAATGTGTTCTCCCTTCTTTATTTACCCGAAACCTCTAAGTGCTCATAAATGATAAACAGAGAGACGGTAACCTAGCAGCAACACCATCCTATTTTCTTTTGCAAACAGGAAGCTCATGTGGCCCAAATGCCGTAATTTAGTTGGAATATATGTTTTTGAACTTCAACCTAAAATCAGTGGCTGTATTTGCAACGCAATTATCTTCATCAACTTAAAATACTATATTGTGCATTGTATTCCATCTCTTACCAAAATTCCTATAACACAGTAAACAAACATAAACATGCTGAGGCAATGAGGGGACCAGTAAGGGACAGGCCGTGGACACCAGCCTGAGTATTCATGGAGTGTGTGAAAAAAATGCCTCGAGTCTCCTAATTTTGGTGTGAGCCCATGGGCAAGTAACTTTATTTCTCCTCTTAATTTATTTTGGTTAAAAATGAAAGGTTATCTGGTATTAATTTAAATGAAATTAATTAGTGACTATGTACCCCTGACCTGCTTCAAAAAGGTGTTAATAATTATGGGCGATTAAAACAGCATGAGCTGCAAAGTGGTACATGAAGGGAAAGTATAGGTCTGTCGTGGAAACAGCTAGAAAATAAAGGCAAAATATGAAAGCTTGAATAGTATTAGGGAAACTTTTTTCCTAAAAGACATCACTTAAGCTAAATATCATATTGTTCAACATTACATTGCTTTAAAAACGCATTTTAAGGAATAAAGAACACTTTGAATACATTCTTTAAAAAGCAATAATACTGCAGGGCTTTCTGCATCTTCTCATAACCAAATGAATGAACACGCAAGTCTTGAAACTTAATGACCATATTTAGGTATTAAAACAAACAGGTGCTCCACAGAATGAATGAGATGAATAAGGACCATTAGTCTTCCAAACTGAAGATGAATAACAAAATTGAAATTCAGGAAGCTAGAGAATCAGGGAGCTTACATTTATGTGATGAGACTAACAAAAGCAAAAAAAAAAAAAATATGTTGCAGGAAAACAGAGTTCGTCTGGATCATTTGAGAGGTATCGAATAGTCCTAAAATCATTCCTGTGACTCACAACAAGCTGCTTGAGTATAATGAAGGTTACAAAGAACATGAAAAACATCCTATTATAATTCTTCTGAAATCAGAGGGATTATCAAGCAACCTGGTATAGAATTACCCCTCCATAGGGAAACAGATTCCTTCATATATCAGAATGAGAAGGAATACATGAGATGAGGTGTATGCTCCAGCTTCTACTCCTATTTATTCTATTGGGCAAGGATGATTTGTGCGGAATTTCTAATTTGTAGTTTGTTAAAGTTCATGTCCTCTTTGTTCCTGGTGGTTCAAAGGACTTGAAGAAGGACTGACTCCATTATTTGTTTTATATAGTCAGGACATGAACTTTGACAAACTACAAATTAGAAATTCAACACAAATTAAATTCTTCTAGTTTTTAATGCCACTGGACTAGTAGCTATACCACCTCAGGCAAGTCACTTAACCTTTCTGAGTATTGATTTCCATTTCTGTAAATTGGAGGGGCTGAGCTAGATGGAGACGTCTCTTCTAGCCACACTTCTACCATCCCAAAGGCTCAGTCTCTGGTATTAAAAGCAAATGTTTAAAAAATGAATTAGTACATAAGACATAAGGTCTATGGTTTTACCCTTTATGGAAGAAAGTAAAAGTCATGGTCTCCTTTTCCACAATGCCTTTCCAGCCATGATCCAACCTCACCCCTTTTGAAAATGCCTAAGAGGCTACAGAGTTTCAAGCAGGTTGAACAGCAGCTTCTTGCCGATTATTTATTTCTCATAGTTGGTCTCATGGTCTCTGCCATTCTCTCACTTTCTAGTCTCTGACACCCCATATATTCTACTTAAAAATTTTAAAAAATGTGTAAAATGGAAGGATACAACTTATTTTTGTTCATTTTTTGAAAAGGTTTACCTTGATTAAGTGTCAAAAGGAACATTTGCATCCCTATATAAGAAGGGGTGTCTCCAAGAAAGTCATACATGCATTCAAAGTGTCTTTTCTATATTACTAGAATAGCATCTTAAAATCCAAACACCAAATTTTGTGAAAATGGTAAGAATAAACATAAACTCTCCTTCAAATTTCTAAGTGAAATAAAAAAGTGGTAGAATAACCAAATGGTAATTAAATGCATTTTCTTCTTTCAGAGCTCCCCTTTTCTTAAGAGAATTGAGATTTAATTATACCTATTGTGATCAATGCAAATTATTCTGCTCCTGGCCCAACCCTCAGGAGATTTCCCTGACATACCTGAAATACAGGGGGAAAAAAACCTAGAAGTAAATTTACTCCTCTAGGAAAATTTGAGACTCAGTTGTAGTTTGCATAAAAGTCAACTGGGGAGCTCATTAAAATTTCAGAATGCTGAGCTCAGGGGGTGTGCTGATAACACACAGGCTGTCTGAAAAAATATACATGTGTGTTTAAACACAGATTTATTATAATTTTTATTAACATAAAAGATGTGTGGACACAACTTATAAAAATAATAAAATAAATAATACTACTTATCATAAATTCCATAGAACCAGATGGGTTTCACCGAATTATTTCTTTAATTTTTGCTGAACTTTTCTTAGCTCACCTATGGTTATAAATGATGAGTGAGTCCTTCAGATAAGAATGTTTGTTGATATCCTGCTTTATTGAAATGACAAAGAAATAGGCTGAACCTGCACTTGCTCATCAGCAAAGTGAGCAAAATCTTTGCAGTGTTGGATAGTAGTTTTTGAATTGGAAAAATATTTCATAAAATATTTTGGCTATTCACAATAATCTGCACTACTAACATGGTTTTCATTATTTTCTTAAATCTAAACAACCAACACGATAATTTATGAAGCACTGATTTGTAGCGTTTGTCTATTTCAATGGTGTAAATTTTCCCACCATGACTGTTTTCAAGCTATCAATGGGACATTACTGAGCACCGGGCTGGGAAAAGATGAACCATTCATGCACCATTCTATAGTATTTCCACCAGACAGATCAATAGACATAAATACCAACCAGAGTGAAGATAATAGTAAAATGTAGTAAGATAATTAGAGGATGATGGTCTTTGAGTATTTGTTGCCTTTGTTTCTCATCACAGCTATGCTTAACTATGGACTTCCTTGGTGGCTCAGCTGGTTAAAGACTCTATCTTCAATGCAGGAGACCTGGATTTGATCCCTGGGTCAGGAGGTCACCTGGAGGAGGGAAGGGTAACCCACTCCAGTATTCTTGCCTGGAGAATCCCACGAACAGAGGAGCCTGTTGTGTCCAAGAGCCTGACACGGCTGAGCAACTAAGCACACATGCACACTTACCAATGAGCTCACTAAATAGCTGAAAATTAACAACTGGCTCTTTCTGGCCAATATGAGACAGTTCCAGGACACAACTGCCAGCCCTCGACTTCTGGTGCATTTGATTCAGTAGGTCTGGTTGGAACTAGGAATTTTCATTTTAAAAAGCACCCCAAGGAGATTCTGGCACAAGTAGTCGACAGATAAGATTCTGAGAAATTCTGACACAGACGACTATGTACTTTAAGAGGCACTTCTATTAAGAACTTTTCACTAATTCTAATTGTTTTAATGGAACATTAAAGAGTTCCTTGATTTAAGTAAACACTGGGTAAAATGTTTCAGCTATGAAAACATCTAGTGCAGGTTACTTCCTTGGACTGCAAGGAAATCAAACCAGTCCATCCTAAAGGAGATCAGTCCTGAATATTCATTGGAAGGACTGATGCTGAAGCTGAAACTCCAATACTTTGGCCACCTGATGCGAAGAACTGACTCATTGAAAAAGACCCTGATGCTGGGAAAGACTGAAGGCAGGAGGAGAAGGGGACGACAGAGGGTGAGATGGTTGGATGGCATCACTGACTCGATGGATGTGAGTTTGAGCAAGCTCTGGGAGTTGGTGATGGACAGGAAAGCTGGGTATCCTGCAGTCCATGGAAATGCAAAGAGTCAGACACGACTGAGTGACTGAACTGAGTGCCGGTAAGGATAGTCACTAGGGCCTGTAAATTGGAAAAATCCTTCTGTTGGGTAATTTGGTGGAATCTCTTAAGGTTTCAATACTCTATAACCCTAAAATCCTATTTCTAGAAATCTACGCTGCAGTAGCAATACATAGTTACCTAAAACATTTCTAACGTTAAAGTTCAAAACTCAGAATTTCTTGTGATGACAAAAACTCAGTATGTAAATGTCTTTAATGGGGAAAAAGTGAAATCGCTCAGTCGTGTCCTACTCTTTGCGACTCCATGGACTGTAGTCCACCAGGCTCCTCCATCCATGGAATTTTCTAGGCAAGAGTACTGGAGTGGGTTGCCAGGAAAAGGATATATAAATGATAACATACCCACCCAACAGAATATTAGGCGTCACTATCAATAAGGAAGGAACCTTACACATGCTGCCTTAGAAATATGCCCAGGGTACATTGTTAAATTAAAAACAACAGCAGATGCAGATCTGTGGAGAGTGTGATCTGAATTTTGTCCAAAAAGAAAAAAAGTATAGATATACATATCTGTGGTTTCTGTGTGTATACAGAAATGTAAAAGGGATAAGCATACAGAAAACCAGCAGATATAAATAGCAGTTACCTGGGGATAGGGCTGGGGGTAGAAAAGGAGATGGGATTGAAGAAGGTATTATAGATTTTTTTCTTTTTCATCTATATACTTTCTTTTCAATAGCTTTACTGAGATATAATTTACATACCTTACAATTATTTAAGTGTATAATTCAATGGCTTTTTAACATACAGATATGTGCAAATGTCACTTCATATTATATATATTTTTAAAAATAGGTACTGTGAGTGACTTTTTACTTTTCTTTTAATGGTCTTCTGTATTTTTCAAAAAATGAACAATAAAGTTTGGGAGAGATTATTTTAATGACAAAATATTCAGATATATCCAGAGTCCTTCAATTCTTATTAGTCTTTTAACTAATTAAGGCTTCTTGTTCCCCTGGAAAGTAAGTAAAGTCACTCAGTTGTGTCCGACTCTTTGTGACCCCATGTACTGTAGCCCGCCAGGCTCCTCTGTCCATGGGATTTTCCAGGCAAGAGTACTAAAGTGGGTTGCCATTTCTCTCTCCAGGGTATCTTCCTGACCCAGGGATCGAACCAAGGTCTCCTGCATTGCTGGTAGATGCTTTACCATCTGAGCCACCAGGAAATCCCCCTTTTCCTCTACTGGAACTTTTGCAATTCTGAAGCCTGAAAAGCTCTGGAAGCCTAAAGTTTTCCTGGCTAACATTTGGTAGCAAAATCTGACCAGAACAAATGCGTGCTACTTATTACATCTGTCTTTAAACCTCGCAGTGTGACCACCTGAACACTGTGTTAAAGGGATCTTAGCATATTTGACTAGGGACAAGGTCTCAGACTCCCAAAGGTGACATAATGTAATATATGATTTCTGTGCTTGAATATCTTTCAAAAGGCTTTAATGTTCTTAATTCCAAATGGCGTGTTTCTCAAAGCATGTGCATGAAAGTTTGGGCCCCTACCTCAAAGAATATTAGAGAAACAGAAAATGGGAGGTGGGAAGGAAGAAAGGAGACTTGCTGAATGGCATGGGAATCCCAGGGTTGAGAGTGAAAAGGAAACTGAGGTAAAGAGCACCCTTCCTGGAACCACGGGTGCTGCTGTCCCTGGAGTTGAACATGGAAACATGTGCGCCCTGGGGAAAAAGATCACGTTGAGAACTAACCTCCTATATGCCAGAAGGGATCAGGGCTGCTGGAATGTGTGTGTGTTAGGGTCTTATTTAGAGAAAGCCAGGCAGAATGCTAGAAAGGGGTCATCTCCATCTCCTTCGATATAGAGACAACAGTTTTCAGGCTTCTCCCTGGAGAGGGGATGCTTTAATCACCCTCTCCTCATTCGGAATTTCAAGGGAGATTCTTACACGTGGCATGTCACCCAGAACTCTTGAAACTACATGAGTTTAAATACCCCAAGCCACAGTAACCCTCACTTTGCAGGGGAGAGAGTAAAAGCAGGCATGGTGTGTCTCCCTGGAAAGCACGCAGGAGGAAGCTGCTTCAACAGATTGAGAGAGAAGGCAGTGCCGGAAGCACGGGAGCGGCCTTCCACCAGAGTCCCAGCAGATCCTCAGTCAGGAAATAGAGTCGAGAGCATCTCAGTGCTTCCACTGAAGCCAGAGTAGTCTCCTTCTACTCACTTCAGTCCAGTCACTCAGTCATGTCCGACTTTCTGTGACCCCCATGGACTGCAGCATGCCAGGCCTCCCTGTCCGTCACCAACTCCCAGAATTTACTCAAACTCATGTCCATTGAATTGGTGATGCCATCCAACCAACTCATCCTCTGTCTCCCCCCTTCTCCTCCTGCCCTCAGTCTTTCCCAGCATCAGGGACTTTTCACATGAGTCAGTTCTTCCCATCAGGTGGCCAAAGTATTGGAGTTTCAACTTTAGCATCAGTCCTTCCAATGAACATTCAGGACTGATTTCCTTTAGGATGAACTGGTGGGATCTCCTTGCAGTCAAAGGGACTCTCAAGAGACTTCTCCAACACCACGGTTCAAAAGCGTTCTACTGCAATGACATAATTTGAAGTGCAGCTGCCCTGCCACTGATCTATGCTCCGCCTTGTTCAAAAATGCATTAGCAAGGGATCCTTCCTGGGCTACGATTTCAAAGCTTTTTCCAACAGCTTGCCAGCAGTAGTTTTGTAAGAGGCAGATAAATGGCGGGAGTCACCGTGGAATCAGAATTCCTCCAGAGTCCTCTGTTTCCCTTCTCCCTGCCACTGTCCCCTTTACCTCATGCTCACTCTGCTACTGCCTCGGTTGTGGTGAAAAGGAAGCCCCTGTGTGTGCACGTGTGTGAGCACGGAGTGTGCATTTCACGAATGCATGACCCGTGTCTGTCTAATAACACCCACCTGTCCGGAACTAAGCTACGCAGAGAAGCGCAAGTGTTGGTCGTGCAGTTGTATCCAGCTCTTGGCGACCCTGTAGACTGTATCGTGCTAGGCTCCTCTCTGTCCATGGAATTTTTATCAAGAATACTGGAGTGGATAGCCATTCCTTTCTCCAGGGGATCTTCCCAACCCAGGGACTGAATCTGGGTCTCCTGCACTGCAGGCGGATTCTTTACCATCTGAGTCACCAGGGAAGCCACATGGCAAGGGATCACAGCCAGGACAGAACACACGGGGGCAAGAAGTCAAATCTGAAGGCTACCAAGTCCAGGCACTGTGTTCCCATGATTTTATTAAAAGAACGCCCTCTAAGGGTTTCAATTCAGAGTCTGTTTACTCTAAATTTACAATTATATAAAACTTGGCTGCCGAGATTCCACATCGTCAATTTAGAACGCGAGAGAAGGATGCCTAGTTCAGTTCAGTTCAGTTGAGTAGCTCAGTCGTGTCCGACTCTTTGCGACCCCATGAATCGCAGCCTAGAGGAGATCAGTCTGGGAACACAGAATCTTTTTCTAAACGAGGTGTGGTCTTGTTTGCTTCTCACCCTCGTCTCTTACTGCACTGACTGAACCAGCTCTGGGGATCACATTTACTGTTTTATTTTCATTTGCCCTCACCGGATGAGGGGAGACTTTCCTTCTCATTCATCTTCGGCTCCGTGCGCTGCTCTGTCTGAATCAAAACAAGCTGAAGCGGGAGCTTGACAACTGAGGAGACTACATCAAATAGAAACAGACAGAAGAAGGCAGAAGCCCAGTAACATGAAAAATCTGTGTCTACTCCTAAAATGTGGGAGGAAATTATTGTACAGTAGTTGATATCCAGAATGATAGCCCCAAATTTTGATACCCCCAAAAGGATAAAAATAAACTAACATTTATTGCCAGTCTGCTCTGTGTTGGGCAGAGCATCAGATACATAACATCTGCCATCTGTTTCACTTTGATGAGACCCATAATATATTTGGAAAGATTTCTTTCCAAAATGTTCCAAGGTTATGGTACTTACAGTGTTAAAAATCTTATTTTTCTGGAAAGCTTGGCTACCGAAAATGCTTTGTTCTTTAAAGGTTCCAGCTAGGATTTTGTGATTTTTATTAATATAACCTCATATATTTGGAGATGAAACTTCTCAGAGCTCACTCTTATATAATGGAGCACTGAAAACAGGAGCCCTAGGCTTTATTCACCTCATTTAGAAAATAAGCATTAAACACTCACTCTAAGGAAAATGAACCTTTCCGCTGTGCTCCCAGGAAAATGCTAAAACATAGGTGCACTTTGAGGGTTGTAAGGAATGGGTAGAAGCAAGCTCTGGATGTGTGTGTGCATGTGTGTGGTTTCTATCCCTGATAATACCTGTCAGTTTTCTTATTGGCACCAAGCACTTAGGGATGAATAGTTTATAGCTTGGAAATTCTGCCAAGTCAAAGACAGTGAGAGCTTAGGCACTTGGGAAGAAATTCTTGCCTCCTTTTTATATCAGTTCCAACTTGAGCTGGTCAGTGCAAGAGTTTTCTGATTTCAGAAATGAAGAGTTATTGTTGGAGACTAGAAAGCTAATGCCAGAAACTCTGCAAAGAGGCCCAGGTCTCTTAAGATTCCCTTGGGCCAAAACATCTAGAAGAAAAGTGGCGAGTTTCTGCAACAATCTCAGAAAATTTTCTCTGTTGGAATAAGACGTTATTTAGAAAAAATTTGGCAATGAAAATACTAAAGAAAGAAAGAAGACCAGGAGGACTCTCTAGTTTCTGCTATTCTAATTTCCTTAAGGGCAGGGGACTCGATCTTGTAGATTACCTCTGCACGACTGAGCTCTGAACAACAAAAGCGGCTGTGGGGAGCAGGAAGCGGGCCCAGCTAGGAAACCTCCACTGGCACTCTGACAAACGTAAACACATTTCTGCGTCTAAATATAACAAGAAATGCTGACACCCTTGAAGAGTAACCAACATATTCGTTATATTATGGGTAACCAGGACAAAAGGTGGCCTTTACGGTAATTTATCTCACCTTAAAGCCTGTTATAGAAACTATGAGAGCGGCCAACACAGAGTGCTTACCAGATAGCTTCAGTCAGAAGCTATGATCCCACTTTACAGACGAAGAAAGCAGAGAGGTTTTGAAACTCTGTGAGGATAATAAAATGAGCAAGTGCCGTTGCCAGGCCATCTGGTCTTAGACTTTGATCATGTAACCAAAGACTATGCTTATACTGGACATGCAGTTCTAATGGGGTTACATTCTGTTTTCTACAGAACATTACTTTCTTAAAAAAAAAAAAATTTAAAGCTTAAATTTAAAAAAAAAACCAAAAACTCATTCTGGCCTTCCAGAGCCCCATTCAGGCCTGCCCTGGCGTCCTAACGCCCCAATCTTTCTTCGTAAGGCTGGGGGCTTTGTCATGCATTCAAGGGACCCAAGTGAGCATCTGATCAGGTTGCCACACTGAGTGGTTTCAGAACAGCCCTAACAGGACCTGTGTGGCCCGGCCCCCACCTGCCAGCTCTCTCCTCATTTCTTGCCACTTGGCCCTTGGCATTTCACACTCCAGTAAGGCTGCTGCCAAGAGTTCCCGGTGGGCCTGAGGCTCCTCACCCCAAATCCATGCACACACTTTTATTCCATCTGGAACACTCTCCTCCCAGCCCCCACCTGACTGTACCATGTCAGTTCAGTTCAGTTCAGTTGCTCAGTCGTGTCCAACTCTTTGAGACCCATGGACCGCAGCACGCCAGGCCTCCCTGTCCATCACCACCTCTGAGAGTTTACTCAAATTCATGTCCATTGAGTCAGTGATGCCATCCAACCATCTCATCCTCTGTTGTCCCCTTCTCTCGCCTTCAATCTTTCTCAGCATCAGGGTCTTTTTCCAATGAGTCAGCTCTTTGCATCAGGTGGCCAAAGTATTGGAGTTTCAGTTTCAGCATCAGCCCTTCCAATGAACACCCAAGACTGATTTCCTTTCGGATGGACTGGCGGGATCTCCTTTCAGTCCAAGGGACTCTCAAGAGTCTTCTCCCAACACCACAGTTCAAAAGCATCAATTCTTCAGTGCTCAGCTTTCTTCACAGTCCAACTCTCACATCTATACATGACCACTGGAAAAACCATAGCCTTGACTAGACGGACCTTTGTTGTAAAGTAATGTCTCTGCTTTTTACTATGCTGTCTAGGTTGGTCATAACTCTCCTTCCAAGGAGCAAGCGTCTTAGTTTCATGGCTGCAGTCCCCATCCACAGTGTGAATCCTTGCAAAGGCTGCATCTTCTAAGAAGGCTTTCCCAGACACCATCCCCCTGCTCTTCCAGGCAGACCTGCCCGCTGGCCACCTCACAGCCCCTGTGTCTGGGATGCATTTCTGCTTTTGCCTAAAAACGTCCTGCTCCTGTGCTGGTCTCTCCTGCGAGAATGTACTAGACTCCTCTGGGCAGGAAGATCAGCACACCCCGTACTAGCCCAGATCTGACAAAAGACTGGCGTGGCATCTAATAAAGTTGGGCCCTTCTAACTGTGCTTTTACAGCTCCACATTCTGCTCTACCTCTAAACAAAAAACCAAACCAAAACAAATATTTCAGGCGATCCTGCAGATCAATCTTTCCCACTACTAGATATCCCAGTCCAAGACGCACCCAGCTGGCTTCAGGGTATGTTCCCCAATAAACATCAGAAGACATTTTACCTTCACTGTTGATGCATGATTAAAGACATGCCCTAGGCTTCCCAAGTCTCTAAAACTTTCCTTGTATAGAAAATGCTTATACGCTTAAACCAAACATTTTCTCACTTTTCACCAGAGTGCAGTGATTTCCTCGTGGTGTTAATCTGCTTTTAATTTATAATTTGTATTCTAAAAAATATCATTAATAGTTTTAACATAAAGTTCGAATCTTCACTAAGATGATTACGTATATATGTATACATATATAGAACATATATAATTCATTTTTAATTATTAAAAGATATGATGCTATAATTCCACTTCTAGATTCATCTGGCAATAACTGTGAGACCACCATACAGAATCTTTTTAAAGTATAAGTCACTTCTTCTAGTTAATCAGGTACATAGAGATTTACTTTAACCCTTTTTTATTAGGACGGCATGAGTGGGAGGATAGTGCGCTAGCTGGCAGATACTTAACATGCTGTTTATATTGGAAGAATTTAAAAACATGAAGAGAATCACAACATTGTAAATGGGGGAAAAAAATCACAATCCTGTCTTTCAGCTTACTGACTGCTTCCTTTTATTCCCTGTTCCTTATAACCCCTGAAAACATACAAGCATATCTATGGCTTTATGTAGTCTGTATAAAAATTTATGAGTTGCTATTTTTGTTGTTATACCATTTATTTAATTAGTCCCCTATTAAGGGACTTTCGTTAACTTTCCAGGTTTTCATATTACTAGTTAATGGTATATAAATAACTGTGGGTAGGTAGCTCCTTAGAAAACAAAACCAAAAAATCCAACAAAACCCTTCCTTTAGTTGAGGACAGAAGCCTAGAGCAAGACTTTAATGTTTTATATAAAATGTTTATAATATGATAAAGCTGCCTTCCAAAACACTGCACTGATTCACAGAGCTCCCCAAACTGTAGCATATTCATCTAAACCCTGGCAGCCCTGGGTTTTATAATTCAATCTGCACTCACACCTAATTAAGTATAAATGCAAAATGCTCCCTTGTTATTTTAGTGAGAGTTGATATTTTCTCATGTTGTTTACTTACTATTCTAAGCCATCCATGTATAGCTTAAGGCACAAGATAGTATCTAATGCTACTGAATTACATGGGTGAAATTTTTTGTTCACATTTCTATTACATTATTATAAGATCTGTAAGTTATAGGACCAGTAATCTTCCTACCTCATATGTACTATCTCTTTAAAAAATGTTTCTCAGAAAAGTGAAAAATGAAAAACTTGTATAAAAGTTTCTAGTCTCGTATAGTAAATAATAATATATTTATAAATTAAACATCAGTACTTTTTCATGATCCCAAATTAACATAAATTATAAAACAAAAGTAATTCTTCATCAGTAATAAGTTAAATTATTACAGTAATATGTTCTGAAAACTAGTATATGATGTATTTTCCCTTTGCCCTGGGGGTATCAGTGCAGTATCTGTAAGGAAGTACTATGAAGCTCAGAGGAATTAGGCTGCAAGTCTAGAGTTCTACAGAGGATAGATTTGAGGGTAGAGGGCTGTGGGGTATGACCAACTACTTTAGTTGCAGTGACTGGGGAAAGCCTTCCTCATTTCTTTGGGAAAATAATAGTCTTGTCAATGCTTTGGAAGTCAGCAGTCTTAGAATCAGCCTGTTCCCCTGATACTCACATGGCAAATTTTAGAGCAGTTAATTTGTGTCTTTGTTCCTCAAACACGAACATTATTTATCCCTCTGTTTTCAACAAAACCTTGGCTCAGTGCTATAATTAACAACGTAAGATTTTAGGTTCTGTTCCAAAATGGAAAGCTATTTATATATAACTCACAGCATACTTTAAATATAAAACAGGTTTTATTTGGAAGTTAGACTCATGAGCTGGTCCATAGGAGCTTGTTTAATGGATAATACATCTGATGGCAATACTAATTATAATTTTCTTATTACATAAATTTATTCTTTCTAAAAATTTTAACTGAAGCACATAGTTGATTTAAATTTATTCTTTCCAACATCCTTTTCCAGAGGAAGACTGTGTTTATTGTCCCAGCCCTGATGCTGAGAACCTGTGGACACCCTCACCACGGGGTGCTCGCTCAGCAAAGGCCCTGGGGATGTTTCATAGGCGGAGGTGGACACAGTATTTCTACACTTCATTGATGGATAGAAAGCTAATGTATCTAGAGCGCAGCATGTATGAGGTTAGTTAATAGAAATACAGTGTTGAATTAGAGAACTCGAGAAAACACATATGTCGGCAAGGCAAGGGGAAGGCTGACATGCCAAGAAGACTGCCTAATGTTTGCACTCCTGTAAACACCAAAGTGTGAAGCTGGAATGCAGCTGGAGTTTGATTAAATGCAGCAGAAGGAGTGATAATTACGGTCTTGGCTGCCTTGGCAACAGGGCCCCATCCTCATGTTAAAGATTCTATAGTAAGAAAAGGAGCACTTAAGCAAAGTGCCTAGTCATACGGGTAGACCAACAAGAGTCCCAGGCAATATTCAGAAGCCTCTGTGGAGGGGGAGGGGTCTGAACATCAGTGCAGTTGACAACAGATTAAGAGGCAAGTGTGGATTACAGACAGCACTGACGTGAACCCGCGTGTCTGAGAACTTCCCTGCCATCACAAAACCCGGTGACTCTCCAGTGACTTGCTTCTAGGAACAGAAATTAATTACTAGTCTCTATTCTTTCTGATGCTGCTGCTTAGAAGGAACCTCTTAGTAGGAAACAGTGGATAAGATAATACTCTGGAAAGGAAGAGAACCCTAAAGTCAGCGTAAGAGAAAGCACAGTAGGATGAAGGAGAGAAAATGTGTGTAAGACACTGTAACTTTCAAAATAAAACTCATGTCTGGCGGCTCAACGGTAAAGACTCTGCCTGAAATGCAGAGTTGCAGGGTTTGGAAGATCCCAAGGAGAAGGAAATGGCAACCCACTCCACTATTCCAGCCTGGAGGTCCCCAGTCCACGGGGCAGCAGAGTCAAACACGACTGAGCGACTGACTAACACTTTTCGCTCCAATAGTCCCAAATTCCAGGACACAAAAGCAGCTTCTAGGCTGCACTAGACACTGCTTCCTAGTGGGCAGAGGGTATAGTTAATTCCTCATTTTATTACACAGGTAATAGTTAGTGCATATAGTTTAAACAATATAGTAATGAAAGTTGAACTTAGTTTCAACATTTCAAAACTTACCTCTAAAAGCACTAATATCCCCATAGTGTACCTGGAGTACAAAGTATTTGCTTCCAGTCTCTCCTCCAACTCTGAATCCAACACCTGAAGATTTTCAAAAGAAGATAAATTTGTATTTTAGAAATGGAACTCTAAAATAGAACTAATCAAAGGTTGCTGATCTATGAAATCCAAATGGAAAGAAAACAGTATGTAACATATGCAATTAGATGAAAATAACAGTAAACTAGCTGTTCAATGAAAATCTCTGATATAATCTATTATTTCTCCTCAAAACTCTGACGGAAGTCTGTTTGTAGCCTCTACTTGAGAACTAGTGTAATCACTTATACTTTAAGAGGACAACTCATTTGTTTTTCAAGAAACAAAATAAAGAAAACGAAATTCTGTCCTTGTTGATTACATAACAGACACGCGTAAACCTATTATTTCACTTTGTTTTGCATACACTTAGATACATTTTTGGGCTTCCCTGGTAGCTCAGCTGGTAAAGAAACAGACTGCAATGTAGGAGACCCCAGTTCGATTCCTAGGTTGGGAAGATGCCCTGGAGAAGGGAATGGCTACCTACTCCAGTGTTCTGGCCTGGAGAATTCCAAGGACAGAGAAGCCTGGTGGGCTACAATCCATGGGGTCGCAAAGAGCTGGACAGGACTGAGCAACTTTCACTTACTTAGATCTCCATTTTTACTTTGATTGAATACAGGAAATTAGACTTCTTAAGATCATCTCAGGGGAATTGTTTTTTTCCCATGTGAAAACAGGTATCTGCAAAAATATCACTGAAGAAACCAACTACTTACTAGATTACAATAAATTATTGGAATCTGAAGGGTTCCTAAGAGTCTTACTAGCAGAATTTGCTAGTAAGCTAAAAAAACAAAAAGAAAAACAAAAACAAAACTCTGCAGAGAAAATATCTACAGATGGAGAAAAAAAATGTCTTACCTTCTCTGCTAACGTATCTTAAAAACATCAACAAACTTATGACAAACCTTCCTATTAGTTTCTGAACTTGTTCGGTAGTGGCTGCCTGGAAAACAGAGAAGGCAATGGCCCCCCACTCCAGTCCTCTTGCCTGGAAAATCCCATGGACAGAGGAGCCTGGTGGGCTGCAGTCCATGGGGTCGCTAAGAGTTGGACATGACTGAGCGACTTCACTTTCACTTTTCACTTTCGTGCATTGGAGAAGGAAACGGCAGCCCCTCCAGTGTTCTTGCCTGGAGAATTCCAGGGACGGGGGAGCCTGGTGGGTGCCGTCTATGGGGTCGCAGAGAGTTGGACATGACTGAAGCGACTTAGCAGCAACAGCAGTAGCCTGAAAAAACTCTAGAGAAAATTCTAGCACTCATTTGAAGTAAAGCAAAACAGACATCAAAATGTAGGGCTGCAGAGAGGCTTAAGGCTCAAGTCTTACATGACATGAGGAATTTAGGCAATATTTTGTACTAACTATAAATAGAAGGTAACCTTTAAAGCTGTCTAAAAAGATTAAAAAATTAAAAATTAGTGCAGGCAGCAGTTAGGGGGCATTGCAAGATGCTGCCCCTCCATCCCTGAACCACGGCAGTCCTTCTGGTATCAGGACTGCACGTTCACTCTGATCCTAAGAGTGACCCCAGTAATAAAGGGTACTCTGGTAATTTGCTCACATCCTAGATGCTGCGAACAGTTTAGAGGGGAACTCAGAGAGCCAGCTGAGGTTTGGCATCACATTAAATAGCCAGGCTCCAGAACTATTTAAAAAAAAATCTATCTGCTGAAATGGCGATTTACTTAATTCCTGGCACCCTTGGCTTGTGGAATGCTCCTGCTGTCAAGAACCAATGTGCCTCTGGCCAAAGGTGATTTGAGGTATACTCAGCTATTTTCTAATTCTATCTAAACTGTTGTGTGAGCAAATTACTTACCAAAGAGAGGCAGAGGAAGAATAACTACCTAAATGAAACCTATTCAATACAAAGCAGGTAGTAAGAGTACTTTTTTAGTATGAAATTACAACACAGAACATGGCCAACAGCTGTTGGAAAGAACATATAATAAAAAATACTTTGGAATAAAAAACTAAGCAGCTTAATATAAGACTATCCAGGAGGCCTCAGGTATACCTTTGGGGAGTCTCGTTGGGGGAGCATTTCTTGCCCAGGCATAGAGAATATTGGCTTTATCTGTACAGGTGCCTTCATCACAAAACCTGAAGAAGAAAATAAAGTAACTGTAAGTAAAGAGTCCACTACTAAAATGCATAGATCTCTCCCCACGGGAGGGCCAGGGGGGAAGGTATTTGAAACTAAGGTCAAGAAAAGTACAATACACCATCATTATACACCATCAATATACCATCATTATAGCCATATCAGCTTTAAGATCGTAAGGAAGACTGGAGCAAAGAACAGTTTTATATGTGAAAACAAGCACATATAAAGGAAAATTTGTTTGTTAGTCGCCCAACGTGAAACAATCCTGTGAGGCAGATATATATATTCAGTACATCCTTGGAATGTACTCTATGTACTCAGGTAGAAAAGTAAGCATTAAACGAAAAGTGTGTAAACCAAAGCTAATGCAGTGGAAATCTGGAACTGGACTAAAACAACATACGCACTTCCCATTCGGGGATCAGTATAATTAATAGGCCTTTGGCCACAGTAACCAACAGGACACAGTGTCTACCCTTAGCAGGGGGAACGATGCAAGTACATCCCACTGACAGAGTTCTTGTGGCTTTTTCTAAAGTTTATGAATACTGGTTTTGCCATTTATAAATTGCTTCAAATCATTTAACCTTACAGAGCCTCAGTTTTCTGTCTTGTGAAACAGGGATTGTTATACTTATCCCAGAATTGTTCTGTAAATCAAATGATACATAAATGAAAGGACTTCATAAACCTCAAAGCACTATGCCAGGGTAATGCATTATTTAATAAAACATTCACTTTATCTAAAGACACTGTTGAGAGACAGTGTTGCATGGTCAGAGAAGCACAGGCAGAAAGACGTATCTGGAGCTGAATCCCACAGCCTCCCTGCAAAAGGCATGTACCCGGGACACGCGCACCAGCCCTCCAAGACCCGGGTTTCTGCATGGAAACCTCCGTGATGCGCTGTGGCGGTGACGTGTGTAAGACACCCAGCGCAGTAACCAGCACGTTGGTATCTATCTGGGAGATCCAATTTCATAAATGGCAGGCTGTCTGACTCCAAACCACACATTTTTCCCCCATGACACGACATCTCTTAGTTGGTTCTGTTATATAATTTGACTTGTTCAAAACACTGGTATGTGATACTTTCATGTTGCTTTTATAGATCTGTGTCTTGAGAAACTGGCACCAAGCAAGGTCAGAGTCAGGAATTTAGGCAGATCCGAGGACTGTCAAGGACAAGGACGAGGAAAATGACTGCTTCTTGGCTGGGAGGCTGGCTCACATAGGAGAAAAATTGCGCTGCCTCTGGCCTGGAAGGGAAGTGAAGGTTTCCTCAACAGGTTAGAAACTAAGCCTAGAATCCCAGAGAACACCCAAGCCACCCTCAGTGGTTGAGATTCCTAACGTGCTTCCTGCCTACAGCCAGAAGTGGGGGCAGATGACAGGCAGTTCGTGCAGTCGACTGGTACTTGTCTGAATCAAGGCCACAGAACCAGGATGCCTCCATAAGGCTATGTTGAGCAAATGTTCTTGCGTCTCTGAATCAGGCTGCAGAAAGAAACTGGGTGACATGCAGTGTAAAACACGTCCACCAGTGGTTTCTTACTGTTCACTGTCAAGAACAATATACTTATGATGAAGCAGCCTCACCACGTGAGACGTGCATTGGAAGAAGTGTCTGTGACAGCCTTGTGCCAACTGTGCTAAAACGCTTGGGGTGTTGGATGGTACCCAAGAGCAGAATTTCCCTCCATGGCCTCACGCTATAATAGATTAAGAAATGAGATTGTCAGATGTGGTGTACTTGGTATTTCACTGCTGGGAGCTACTAAAATTTAAAGATCTGCATGGCAATTTTCACAGTTTTCAAGAAAGGTCATAAATATGCAAGTGCCTAACATCCATGTGATGGCAGTCTCAGGTTAAACAAGATAACTGTTTCCTCTGATATGAAAGTCAAGTCAGTGTAGGACTAGAAAGAACTAGAATGAAATATACCAGAAAAAAACTGGTTTAGTAAAGTTTTCTAAGTGAAGTCAAAGATTTCTAAGCTATGTTTGATTAAAGTCATTTGCTGGCATAAATTCTTTCACATGCTTCCCCAAAATAACACCAAAATAAAAATTAAACACTGTAGCATAACACAGGAGGCTTTTATGATCTGGGCCCTTGTTATATCACCAGGAAACAAACAAACAAACCCTTTTCAGTCATGCCAAGTTTCTGCCAGTTTGTAATCTCTCTCCCCCACTGTTCTCTCTTCTGGGAAAACCCCTTCCCCAACTCTCTGCCTGACAATCTTGTACTCATTTTCTCATTCACGATTCAATTAAACTATTCCTCCTCAAGGACACTTCCTCTGATGAGAATCCCAACTTGCATTCTTTAAGGACAGCAGTCTCCTAAGTATCGGCTTGCTTATCTCCTCTCCAACCAGACTGTGTAGACTTTGAGGTTTTGCTCTTCTGCAGCCTTGCAAGGCATTTAGTAAAAAATCACAAAATGTCTCGAGAAGTTCACTTCTAAGTCAATTTTTAACTTTTTATATACAAACACATAGATCACTGAATTGGCCTAAGTTTTATTGTATTGTCAAGTATAACATTTAAAAATCTTTAGTTGAAAAGTTAACTAAGATATGAAAAAACAATTTTGAATTATCATCTGCCTGGTATTTTGTACCAAGCAGCTCATACTCTCACAAGAACATTCCAGGCAGGTTATACTTTACAGCTGAAAAAGCTCAGAGAGTTTAAGTAACTGTCAAAAGGTCACACAGCCACATCATGACTCAAAGCTCTGTCACCCTCCTTTATATCTCTAGTTATGAGACTGACTTACGCGCAGAGACTTCATGGTACTATAAAGATCAGCTTTGATGATTACTATCGTACCTGAACTAAGTTGCAATTTGAGTATGTAATCCTGACATCGATTTTAGATAAAATAAATTCTTCTGACTTGTTTGCAAAATGACAATGATTTTATATTTTATGGTCTTTTCAGGTCTGGTAAAAGAAGAGCTCCAAAAGCAAACTTTGATTCGAGTTTAAAATCCTGTTTTATGCTTTTTAAAAATTATATATAATTCAAGGTTGAGTAAAGAATGTCTCACTGGAGTGCTCAGGGATAGTGAAATTCATTCTAAAACTTAACGTGTGAGAGGATTAAGTGAAGAGGAAAAACAAGAGGCCAAGAGAAATGTGTCCCACAATGGATAACATAAACGAGTAACAAAGAACATTTGGATAAACTCTGCACCTTTTCATGGTCAAATTTACATTTCTCATTTTAAATGAAAACAGTTATCACACTTTCTCTACATATTAATAAAATGACCAACAAGATAAAGATAGTATTCCACATGTGGACTTTCCAAAAGGGTCCTATAAAAATAGTGAGAGTTTTTATGATTCTTTCTAAGAAGAAGAAGGGCATTAAGGTTAGGAGGCAAAGTAACCCTTGCTCAATGGCTGTCGTAATTTCAGGCCTCATCAACCAGGTTTCTTATTCTTATAATTCTAGGGGCTTCTCCTAAAGGCTCCTCTAGATTAGACCAATTAATTGTGAAAAGATTCTCATAGCTCCCTAGTGGTTTCTTAGTATTCATAGGAAAAATGATAAGAATTAACATCTGAAAATAAAACTACTCTGGATTCTTGGATCTTTGCTGTAGAACCTTTTCACCTCTAATCCATGGGGAAACCATTCAGATGGCATGAATATTTCTAGACTATGCCAAGCTCTGAAAAGTGCTAGCCTGTCATCTTGAATTATACTAGTAAAGCACAAATGACTGTTAAAGTACTCCTCTGGTTCTATCTGTTAAACGCTAGTTAAAATCCAAGGTTATTTAGGGAAAATCAGAACTGATAAATCATTTCTACCTTTGTCTGAAAAAAATTTTTTTAACAAAATTGTCATGCCCTAAAGTTAAGTCTATATGGTCTTCAATTTCAATTTTAATGCATTAAGTATTAAAGAGAATCACAGGAAAATGAATCCAAAGTTAGAAAGCTTCTTTAAGAAACACTTATAAAATCAATGACATATATGGTACGTCCTTACTTTTCAAAACTGCATCCAGCATGAATCAGGAATTCAATCTCATAAACTGCTTTATAAACCCACAGCACATATTTCCCAATTTAGACAAATCCTGTGTGAATTTCAGTGCAATGGGTATACATCAGCCAGGGAATCCCCCGGGTGGCTCAGATGGTAATGAATCTGCCTGCAATGCAGGGTATACATTAACATGGTAATTGGAAGGATGCCTGCATGCCTGCTCATTGTGTGTGACTGTTTGTGACACTATGGACTGTAGCCCATAGGGCTCCTCTGTCTCACGGGATTCTCCAGGCAAGATTACTGGAATGGGTTGCCATGCCCTTCTCCAAGGGATCTTCCTGACCCAGGGATTGAACCCGAGTCTCTCACCTATCCTGCACTGGCAAGTGGGTTCTTTACCACTAGCACCACCTGGTAAGCCCAATAGGAAGGATAATTCTCAGAAGGTAAAGAATCCGCCACAATAGGGAGACCTGGACTCAACCCTTGGGATGGGAAGATCCCCTGGAGAAGGAAATGGCAACCCACTCCAGTACTCTTGCCTAGAGAATTCCGTGGACAGAGGACCAGTATTCTTGCCTGGAGAATCCAATGGACAGAGGAGCCACGGTCCATGGGGTTGCAAAGAGTTGAACACGACTGAGCAACTAACAGTTTCATTTTAATGCAAAAGCTAAATAGAAGTGATATTTAAAAGGAACCAGTCTGAAAAATAGCACCACAATATCCAGGCATCACCCTCACTCCCCACTCTGACCCTACCCTCTCTATCATCAGATCAGACAGGCTATAAAGTTTGCAAGAGGAGAAGTATAAGTGTTTTGTTCACACCAAATTCTCAGTGCCTAAGAATGCCCTTGATACACAGTGGGTGGTTAACAAATATCATATCGATAAATGGATAATGATAATAGTTACCACTTTTAAGTACTTCTATGTGCCAGGCACTGAACTAACTATATTACTTACACTTTCTCCCTTACTCTTCCTGCTGGCCCAAGCAGGCAGGATTAGCAGCCCCATTTTATAGATGAGGAAACAGACCAATGTTTATTACACCTAGCAAGTAGGAGAATTGAGATTTGAACCCAAGATGTTCTCATTTCAAAGTTCCAGCTCTATATTAAATGTTACTGTACTGTGCTTTATTTTTCGGGGCTCCAAAATCACTGCAGATGGTGACTGCAGCCATGAAATTAAAAGACACTTGCTCTTTGGAAGAAAAGCCATGCCAAACTTAGACAGCACATTAAAAAGCAGAGACATTACTCTGCCAACAAAGGTCCGTCTTGTCAAAGCTATGGTTTTTTCTAGGAGTCGTGTATGGATGAGAGAGTTGGACCATAAAGAAGGCTGAGCACTAAAGAATTGATGCTTTTGAACTGTGGTGTTGGAGAAGACTCTTGAGAGTCCCTTGGACAGAAAGGAGATCGAACCAGTCCAATCCTGAAGAAAATCAGCCCTGAGTATCCAGTGGAGGGACTGATGCTGAGGCTGAAGCTCCAACACTTTGGCCACTCGATGGAGAGCCAAAGTAGCTGACTCATTAGAAAAGACCCTGATGTTAGGAAAGATTGAGGAGAAGGGGATGACAGAGGATGAGATGGTTGGATGGCATCACCGACTCGATGGACGTGAGTTTGAGCAAGCTCCAGGAGACAGTGAAGGACAAGGAAGCCTGGCGTGCTGCAGGCCACGGGGTAGCAGAGTCAGACACGACTGAGCGACTGAACGACAGCATAACACGGCTACCCTGGTGACCATACATAATCATCTTGTGAAAACATAAATAATGTTTTAGATCACATAATGTTAGTTTCTGTTGAAACCACCAAGATGGTTACAACCATGCCATTCCATTTTATTAAAACTGACACTAGTCCACTGAGAAGCGACCAGTTGCGAAGGAACTGCTATCAACACCTCTAACACAGGCCCCTGAAAAGCAGCCGAGGAATATGATCACTGGTGACTAGAACTTAGAGCAAGATGCCAGCTATATTTTAATGAAGATTCTTTATACTATTCGGATGTGCAAAATAACATGAATCTATTACAATCTTAAAGTAGAAAAAGGAAATGGATACAATTAATTTTAGCCTAGCAGTAACTTATGTCTGGAGAAGGCAACGGCACCCCACCCAGTACTCTTGCCTGGAAAATCCCATGGACAGAGGAGCCTGGTGGGCTGCAGTCCATGGGGTCATTAAGAGTCGGACACAACTGAGCAACTTCACTTTCACTTTTCACTTTCATGCACTAGAGAAGGAAATGGCAACCCACTCCAGTGTTCTTGCCTAGAGAATCCCAGGGATGGGGGAGCCTGGTGGGCTGCCATCTATGGGGTCGCACAGAGTCAGACACGACTGAAGCAACTTAGCAGCAGCAGCAGCAGCAACTTATGTCTGACTTTGCTGCTATAATCAAAGACACATTTCATAGTGCTTAGAACAAGGATGGCACAGATTTTGAAGACTGTTATTTTTATTTATACTGACAATACATTATGTATGTTAAACTTTAGAAGCTACACTATGACAAAAGAACAAAGAGGGGCACCTGGTGAATCCTGCTGTATAGCCTATAGATGACAAGAAGCCAGATGTGGAGAGGGTGCCTAATGTCAGCATAAGCAAATACCACTCTCAACCAAAAAATCATTATCATCATAAGGAGGCAACAAAGCTGCATACTTATCTGTGAAGTAACATCCCCCTAAAAAGAAACCAGTCATTTAAATGAGTAACCAAGCAGGGTGTCTCACATACAGCCTTCTCTATATGTATATTTGTGTTTTAGCTACTTTTCTTTCTCCCCTCATCAGCATCTGTAACCTTGTGGAGACAGTGGCATTAAAAAAAAAAACAACCCACAGCAGGTGGTTAATAAATAGAAGCAGTTGAAAGGAATTTAAGATAAAGCTTCATAGGATGGTAAAGCACTACCGCTTCAGCTTGAGAATGAGTCCACGTTAGAACAGCTGGAAACAGGCTCATTTAACCAGCCGGGAATTCTTCTTTCCAAAAAAAGATTTAACAACCTGTAGAAGCATCCTTAGATTTGTAAAGTGTAGCTGGTCATAAGCGTCATTAGAAAGAGTTTTCAAATCCAATATTAATTCCTAAGACTGAAAACAATCATTTTAACTCAACACAGATGATCATGTCAAAGTACAAGGCACAATACAGAAGAAGCCCATTTACTTTAATGCCCAATACTGTGAACACACAATCTTGGGATCTGCAGTCACAAACTGTCCTGAGCCCTAAGTCCTGTGCTCAGTTCAGCTCAGTTGCTCCGTCGTGTCCGACTCTTTGCAACCCCATGGACTGCAACACGCCAGGCTTCCTTGTCCATCGTGAACTCACAGAGCTTACTCAAACTCATGTCCATTGAGTCGGTAACATCATCCAACCATCTCATCCTCTGTCATCCCCTTCTCCTCACCCCCTTCAATCTTTCTCAGCTCTTCGCATCAGGTGGCCGAACTATGGGAGTTTCAGTTTCAGCATCAGTCCGTCCAATGAATATTCAGGACCGATTTCCTTTAGGATGGATGGGCTGGATCTCCTCGCAGTCCAAGGGACTCTCAAGAGTCTTCTCTGACACCACAGTTCAAAAGCATCAATTCTTCCATGCTCAGCTTTCTTTACAGTCCAACTCACACATCCATACATGACTCCTGGAAAAACCGTGGCTTTGACTAGATGGATTGAATAGGTACATAGAATTTCCAAGATCTAAAATTTATCATATTTTCACAGAGAGTGGGAATACATCTTTTAATATCTAAACTACCTAGTTTTTCATCACCTCATTTTCTGACCTCATTTTCATTTACTGACCTCTAAAAGCCCCAGGCAGTATCTGCTCAGTTATGGCTCCAAATCAGCCAACAAGTCTGGGGAACTTGGATCTGCTACACTTTGACTTAAGCCTGCAAGTACAAATGTGGTCCAGCAAATCGAGCTCTTGCTCTGCTTACTCCAATCCTGGTGCCATCACTCCCCCTTGGTTCCTAGATGCAGCTGTCTCCTCCTTTAAAAGTCTAGGGAGGGAGGGATGAGAGTTCCCTCTAATAGGTACTGCTGCCTTCCTGCCATGAGCCAGCAGAGCGGCTGCTTTTCCATCAGCTGGTTATGTGCATCCTCAAGAGGTATGTTAATTTACAACTGAGCACCAGGCCCACGCTAACTATAAAGGGGCCACCCCACAGTATATTAAAAGGTTCACATCAATGTATGCAATTTAAATGCACATGCATATAATTAACCAGACACATTACCAGTGTGAGCTGCTAATTTGGAATGAGACACAAAAGACTGGAATATGTGCAGAAGAAAAAAAAACTTTAAAATGACTACATAATGAAAACTGCTTCATGCTGTGTCTACTGTTTTCATGTAAACTTAATACAACTGTAAATATATTTTAATGAACAGTAGAAAAAGGCAATTACAGAGAGCAAAGGAGGGCAGCACGACAGTGAAACCTCATCAGAATGGCTCCTGGCCTTCATATTAGAAGTGCTGCCTGAAGACAGGGGGTGAATTATGACTTCATAATTTCCGGGGGAAAATGTTTACTCTGTTACACACACACCTATTTGCCAACTTGCTGGCAGTGAAAATAAAACACTGGCGTGAAAGCAGAGGAAATCCTAGCTAACAAGCAGAGAAGAGAGGAAGGTCTGAACTTGATGTTTGGGGCATCAACAACAAAAAAACCGAACCACAGAGAATCCACCATGCAACAGCGTGCATCAGCCATAAACATACATTTGTCCCCTCCGCTTTGAACCTCTCTTCCACCTCTCCCCCATCCCACCCTTCTAGGGTGTCTCAGAGCACCAGGCTGAACTCCCTTGTGTTATCAGCAACTTCCTGTTAGCTATCTGTTTTACATATGGAAACACACGTTTCAGTGTTCATCCTAACCCTAAAGAACAGTGAATGTTAGTCACTTAGTTCTGTCTAACTCTTTGCAACCCCACAGACTGTGGCCCACCAAGCTTCTCTGTCCATGGAACTCTCTAGGCAAGAACACTAGAGTGGGTAACCATTCTAGTTGTAAATGAAAATGAGGTCAGAAAATGAGGTGATGAAAAACTAGGCAGTTTAGATATTAAAAGATGTATTCCCACTCTCCGTGAAAATATGATAAATTTTAGATCTTGGAAATTCTATGTATCTATTCAGTCCATCTAGTCAAAGCCACGGTTTTTCCAAGAGTCATGTATGGATGTGTGAGTTGGACTGTAAAGAAAGCTGAGCACTGAAGAATTGATGCTTTTTCCAGGGAATCTTAACGCAGCGAGCACACCCAGGTCTCCTGTATTGCAGGCAGATTCTTCACCATCTGAGCCACCAGGGAAGCCCTAATACAACAAGGTAAAGCTATTACCTTCCAATTACAAATAAACTTACTATAAAATAAAGAGAAATGTGATGCGTAAAACTTAAAGAAATAGAAAAACTGGAGTTCTTTGTTAAATTTAGAACCATAAGGAAATTAAACAGTTTAACAGGGCTCAAGGTAAAAGAAGGTGGTCTAAGACACTGTGTAGAACATTAATTTTTGCTATAACCCTCCAGCTGGACTCAATCCTAGCACTACTTTTCACATTTTTTCTCTTTATATAATTTTATATGTGACAGAATAAAGAAACACATTTTTAAATTAATGAAATTAACCAATCTAAATGGAAGAAAATATTTTTTCCAAACCGTAAAAATAAATTATTTTTACAAGTTGAAAAAGTAGTGACCCTAAGAAATCAATGGAAAATTTTCTTGGAGCCAAACTGAGGTTTATAACCCAGGAAGCAGTCTCTGAGAACTGCTTGGGAACGGTAGGTGGGGAGGTCAGTACATACGTGCTCAGGACAAAGTTGCTACTAGTCGTGAGGAACAGACATCTTAGTTAATGCTATAAATGCTTTTCTAAGTATGGGAGGATGCAAGAAACTGAGTCATGAAGTTCCCTCCTCCCCAAAATGTCTATCTGAGGGCCAGTTGTGCCAGTTTTCCCAGAGCACAAGGGGCCTTTGCCTGGGGTCCTGACTTCACAAGGGTGTTGACCCTTCACAAGGGTCCTGACCTTCGCCCCTGAATTCCTGGGGTCCTGACTTCGCAAGGGTGTTGACCCTTCACAAGGGTCCTGACCTTCGCCCCTGAATTCCTGGGGTCCTGACTTCGCAAGGGTCCTGACCTTCGCCCTGAACTCCTTTCGGGGTGTACTGGAGGGGAGTGACTGCAATGGCTGATGACTTGATCCCCGTAGAGCTGGATGGTGGGCAATATTCTTTATTTTACAAGCCCTTCTCTTTCAGTCCTAATTTGCACCAAGGTTTGGGAGGCATTCTGTGACTGGTTTGTCCCATGATGCTCAGAATGCTCATTCCCAGATCAGGAAAACATTTTCTTGATAACAAGAAACACTTTCTTGAAAACACTTTCTCAATGTGCTATTACTGGGCCTCACCCTGCAACCCACAGCCCAGAGCCTCTGGCCCATCTGTCTTCCTAGTCTGTTACAGTCCAGAAAACGGTTTTCTCTTGTCGCTTCTTCCCATATCTAGAGTGACACTATTACAATCATTGATCTTACTGGTCTATATATTTGATGAATGGTTTTAAGTTGCCTAATCATCATTAGTTTTATCTGGAGGCTCAGACACATATCTGGAAGGGTAATGAACAATTACCTTGTAAAACAGGCAGAGCACAAATAATATTCCTAGTGACATAGATAAGGTCTGTAAGTAAGTATTTCAGGATTTCCCTTACGTATAGCCCCAGCATCTCCCAGACTGTCTGACCATCAGTTCTGTACCAATCTCTGTCTTTAAGGGAAATGATATATTGGCATTGGACATAAAGTTCACCAAAGATGTCTGCAGGTACATGGTGGGTTGTGGGTCATCGTGAGCCCCGACAGGACTGAGAAAGGACAGTTATTTTCTAAAGAAGTACATGACAGCTGCCAGGAGAAGAAAAATGGGTCTTTATCCCTGACCAGGGATTTTAATCCCAATTTCACCCGGGAGGTCTGATTAATACACACTGCAGGTGCACAGTGCACACTAGAGTGGAGGGGGGAGACCAAAGGGCAGAGAAAACAATTGTTTACATTTTCTTTGTCTTGCCTTAAAAGGTGGATTTTTAATCTCATCATGGTATTAAATATCCTCTTCACTTTATCTTCTTTCACTAAAACAGTTTTTGTATTCTCAAAATGATTTCCTCAGAGTATGAATGAGTTCTTGAAATTCTTATACATTAAAAACCACTGCCGGTATCATAACCAAAAATATATGTGAAAGTTTGGGAATCTTCATTTAAGTACTGTCTATATCTTGGAGCAACTGAAGAATAGATCTGCAACTGTAAAATGAGTGTGATAAATTCCATGACTCAGACAATGTAGAAAAACAACGCAAGGCTTCTGCCACTGATAGATTCTTGCTATTAGAATTATGATTCAGCTGGGCGGATAAGAAGCTAAGCAGTTGGAAAATGCGCGCTGGCCGTCTGAGCCTGAGGGGCAGCAGGGGCAGGGGGTAGGGGATGTTTCTGTGAAGCAAATGAAGAGTTCAGCTGTGAGCTCTAATGCGCTAAACGGTAGTGTTAGTCGCTCAGCCATGTCCGATTCTTTTCGACCCCACGGTCTGTAGCCCACCAGGCTCTTCTGACCATGGGATTCTCCAGGCAAAAATACTGGAGTGGGTTGCCATTCCCTTCTCAAGGGGATCTTCCCAACTCAGGGGTCAAACCGGGGGATTCCTGCATTGCAGGCAGATTCTTTACCATCTGAGTCACCAGGGAAGCCAAAAGATGCATGGATTTTGCCAAATACTGGGGGATAAAAAGTCTACCTCAGTTTAATTGGAGAATAAGGCTAGACTGTGAAAGCCAAAGTCACTAAACAGTTTTACTTGATGTACATTTCCTAGCTTGCATATTGAACAGATCCTACATTTATGAAGTGAAAAAAATCCTACTTTTAAATGCTAGATGAACACTTTGAGCTGGTTAAAAGCATCAATTATTGTCCATAATATATGGTTAGAAAGTCAATTATAACTAACCTATAGATTCACAGGGAATATGGGCTGCAAGACAGATTTTAAAAGTCCATTTGAAATGATGTGGATATAATGCTGTTAAGAATTCTACTCAGTGATGCAATTCAATGGCAAAACACAGTGGCCTGCCTGCTTGAGATGAGTCAACCGGTATGACTCATTCATGTCTCCAACTCCTGATAATGGTGCCTTTCCAGTCTGACTCAGTATTTGCATGCAATTTATATTCATAGAATTATGAAAGTTTAGAGCACAGAGGAATTCTGTAAATGATCTAGTGTCAGTCCCTTGCTCCAGTGAAAAATCAAGGCCAGCCTACATGGAATAAATAGTTTACCAACAGAATCTACATAGTTCACTACATGTTTACTCTATATGATGCCTTTCAAGTAATAATTTTGGCAAACAAACAAACAAAAAATACCGCAGCAATTACTTTTCTCAAAATGGCTGTTTTGACTTTCACATACATTTTCTTTGAATTTTTTTCCCCAACCTGGAAGTCTTTTGGAAAATATATTTTATAAACTTAATTTCAAAATAGTACATTTAAGGATATTAATATTTTAAAAGAGTCAAAATAATATGTTTCTTTTGATATTCCCTGAATATGAAAATGGTGAACCAAGCTTCATTCATTTTATATAATTTTCGGTAATAATTAAAGCTATGATAACATTTCAGTGCTTTTTTTCACTCATTCTCTTGAATTATGGTGAAACTAAAGCAGATTTTAAAAGCTTACATACCCTCTAGCTATTTTCACTAATTCTAATTCAAAGGTAAATATCGCTCATTTCACAAGAAATATTTTTAAAACATAAAAACCAGAATATGTGATTTACTGAACAAGATTCAGAAAAAGCCGTCACAGAATAATCTTTTAATCCCCAGGATTTTATTTACAAAAATTTACTAAAGAGCAAAATCTGGAATGTTGATGTCACAGGGTATTAACTGTGATTTGCTGACTCCATTTTTCCATACACCCAGTCATGTGAGCTGGCTTCCTATGTGATATGCCCCTTTCCTCAAATAACTTAAGTCTATTAACAAATGCTCTGATGGTACTTGGTCCAGGGAGATTTCCACTAATTGCCCTGTGTTTTTAACAGTTCCAAATGCATATTACAATTGTTTATTATAAAAGTGGCTAGAAAGCAGCTGCTGCGTGTCTTGAATCAGCCTGATGACTACTAGGACACGCAGAGAAAGGTCTACCAGTCTCCGTGACTATGCAGGGGCAGGAGCAAGAGCAGTCTCTTTCCAAATGCAAAGCAGGACACACCGGTCATTCTGGTCTGCTAAATACGCAACAGTGATTCCGGCTAGAGGTGCAAAATATGAGGCTGAAAGTGCATGGCTATTTTCAAAGATCACTGATTTTCATGAACTTCCAGAGGATAAAATGAAAGGGAAGATCTCACCACAATTATGCTTTAAGCTTCTGGGGGCGGAAAATATATCTGTTTATCTGAGAACATCCCCCAGCACCTGCTGCAGTGTTGGCATGTAAGAGACATTTAATAGCCGTTTATTGATTGTTCATGACATGATATTAAGATTCACCACAGTGATGAAAATAGATTCTAAAACTGCAACAGTTACTTGAATAAATGGGAGGCAGTGTGGTAAAAGAGAAGTAACTTTGGATTTGGAACCAGACAACCCAGGATTCAGTCCTGGTGTGACTCCGGCCAGCTGTGTTACCTTGCGCAAGTCACTGACTCTTTGAGCTTCAGACTCCTCATCTCTGAAGTCGGGTAATACCTCCTTGAAGAGACACTTAGCCAAAATTTTCATTTTCATTTTAAATGGTGTATACAGGCATATGGGATAAGAGGACTCAACAAACAGATCCATGGTACTCTTTTGGTTGAATCATGAACTTAAAAAAATAAACATCAGGGTATCCATCATCTCAGTTTCAGACTTTCTCTACAAGCTGTCTTCACCTTGACACGTTATCTCTGACAATGAGCATATATTCATTAAGTCAGTGACAAAGACTGATGGCTGTGCCACAGCAGACCGAAGAACTGTGAAAATCAAACCATGATAACCATGAGATGCAAAGGAACAACTCTTTTCTAAAAAGAAATATTCTGCCTATTTATTAATCAGCTGTAAAATATTTGCAAAGATGCACTTTGTACTAACAAAAATACATTTTCTACACCCCTTTGTACTATGAACCCATCTATCCCTTACCAGTAATTTCCAGTGGACGCTGGCATATTGCATCCAAACAGCAACATATGATGGACAGTATCCATGCTGGCACGGGGTTTGAAGTCAACTGTTAAGAGAAAATGATACATGATCTTGAATATAAGTTATACTTCTGTGTACAAATGTCACAAGAGACCCCAGCATTCAATACTTTGAAAAGCTGTCTAATACAGATGTTTTGATGCTCTTATGATAGAATGCTCTGGTTATATACATTATTTATTCCTTAAGATGACCATGATTTGATCATTTACTCTAGTAGGATAGTAAACTATTAGTTAGCAAAAGAGGAAACAAGATGCTGAAGCCATATATACCCACATGCATTTATTAAAGCTCTCTTTTAAAGTGATGAGAGATCATGAGAGTACAAGATGAAAGATCCAGGCTGCATATTCACAGTATTTTTCCTTGCAGATTTTGGTCGACTTCTGAGTACCATTCAGCGCTGCACACACTGCACTGAAACAGTGACCGGTCAAAGCGTCAGCAGAAGGACCCGTAACACAAATTTATTACCATCTTAAAATAACAACAGTCACCGGATTGTGACATGGAGAAACAAGTTACTAGAAAAGAAAAGTGGCACAATATATCTTTCCAAAAATACAGAAGAATAACAATGTCCAGAATAAACACCGTGCACTTGTTAAAGCATTGGGCTTTGAAAATGACACAGTGCTGTGTCTCATCCTGTCCCCAGAACAGCGGTTGAAGGGCATTAAAATAAACAAGTCAGCTCAGAGCTAAAACGGAGAAATTAAGGGTAAGTTATGTAGTGTGATCAGTGCCCAGCATGAGCTCTTTCCTGGTTTGGGTATGCTTATCCCCTTTCATCCACATCCCAAATGCTGCCCTACTAGGCAGTTTCAAGCCATCTTTACAGACACAAATGCTAAACAGTCTTGGCCGTGTGCAAAGCTGCATCTTCTAGCTCCTTTTCTCTGTCTCACGGAATTGATGAAATACCACTTACTGCGGAGCCGTGTATCTGAGACATGTATATTTATAAAATAAGAGTTGCTCTGCATTAACGAGAGCACAATGGCATGCAGAGTGCTTGGTCAGGAAGCACAAGGTGTCCACCATGAGCCACCTCGACTCACAGCTTCCATGGGAAATAAAGAGCCTTTCATTTACTGCCCTGAAAACAAGAATTTAAAGTCTAAAAATCACATCTTGAGGTTTTCATACCACTATCTAAAAAGACAACCAAGACAGGACAGCAGGGAGATGGACTTGATGTAAGCAGGGGCTGCATTTCCTATTACCAAAGAAAGCAGCAAGCCTAGGAAACTGAGTATACTGTGGAAGGAAAGAAGCAATTAGAAATTACAACAGTTCACACGAGCCGCAGAAAATCACACCACCACCAAGCCTAAATTAGCAAGCAAAACGCAAGAGGGATTCCACCTCCGTAGGCCCACTCTCACGCGGACTGCAGGGTTTCCTTCCTCCCTTCCAGAATTCTCCCAGGGGGTTGGTCCTTGAACGAGGCAAATTTTAAAAACCCTGGGGAATACCTGGCCTTTGCCTTTACTCACCTTACACTTATTTTGGTATATTATGCAATTTGTTATTTTACATTAATTTTTGTCAAATGATTTCTATCATTCTCTGCGTTATATAACTTTTTAGTCTGACTAAACCTACCTCCCACTGTTTGTTTTTTTCAATATCTATCCCTATGCCAGTCTATGATGGGTTGTCAAACAAGAGGCTGACTGCTCTGCTTTTTCAGAATCGATGTAGATGATGACATGGTTCCCAGTCCCCTTAGATTCTGTGGTTATGGTTGGATTTTATGAATAGCTTTCCTTATGACTGAGTTTTTCTGGGAATTTTGGTGATAAACCAACACGGCCACATGCATTTTATCAAGGATTATACTGTTAAATCAAAGTGTGAGTTCAAGGTCTCAGCTGAAAATTCAGGTGGAATGATCCAGTAGAAGATCGGAATTACATGTCTCTTATTCAAGGAAGAGGTCAGAGAATTACATATTTGGAAACCACTCAAAAACTGAGCCCTGAAGCCATGGGGATAGACAAACCACCAGAGGTGACAGCAGGAGCCACAGAAAAGGTCCAGGATCGCTTAAGGGAAAGATCTGAGCTCTTAGGAGCTGTGCAGCAGACCCTAACTGTGCTTTCTCTCATATTAATGCAGTGTGGGTACTGTTGTGAAACAAGGCAAAAATCTTTTGGAAGAAGAGTGGGCTCTCTTTAAATTTATAAAATGAAATATTAAGCAAAAGATTCAGGTAGGGACAGAGAGGAGACTTGCTGGGAGAAGAATAGATTGCAAAGAGCAGCACACAGTCCCTGCGGCTTTCCGTTAGCAAGGAAAGCCAGTTTTGTGCGGGGCTGCTGCTTATGAAGAGGATCTTCTCATTGTCCTTTGTAAAGGGCAAACGTTATTCAAAGTACAACTTCTCAAGCCATTTTCTAATTTTTTTTCTTCTCTGACATACTATTTTCAGAACCACTCATTTGTTCCACACTGAACTCTTCCTAGATATGTGTTTGATTTCAGTTTCCATAATGAGAAACAAATCAATATCTTTAAGTGCCAGTAAAAGAAAATCCCTCAGAGTTTCCTCTCATAAAAACTGATTCTCACTGACTTATCATCAAAAAAGCAAGAGAGCTCCAGAAAAACATCTATTTCTGCTTTATTGACTATGCCAAAGCCTTTGACTGTGTGGATCACAATCAACTGCGGAAAATTCTGAAAGACATGGGAATACCAGACCACCTGACCTGCCTCTTGAGAAACCTGTATGCAGGTCAGGAAGCAACAGTTAGAACTAGACATGGAACAACAGACTGGTTCCAAATAGGAAAAGGAGTACATCAAGGCTGTGTATTGTCGGCCTGCTTATTTAACTTATACGCAGAGTACATCATGAGAAATGCTGGGCTGGAAGAAGCAGAAGCTGGAATCAAGATTGCTGGGAGAAATATCAATAACCTCAGATATGCAGATGACACCACCTTTATGGCAGATAGAGAGGAGGAACTAAAAAGCCTCTTGATGAAAGTAAAAGTGGAGAATGAAAAAGTTGGCTTAAAGCTCAACATTCAGAAAATGAAGATCATGGCATCCGGTCCCATCACTTCATGGGAAATTTTGGGGCTCCAAAATCACTGCAGATGGTGACTGCAGCCATGAAATTAAAAGATGCTTACTCTTTGGAAGGAAAGCTATGATCAACCTAGACAGCATATTCAAAAGCAGAGACATTACTTTGCTGACTAAGGTCCGTCTAATCAAGGATATGGTTTTTCCAGTGGTCATGTATGGATGTGAGAGTTGGACTGTGAAGAAAACTAAGCACCAAAGAATTGATGCTTTTGAACTGTGGCGTTGGAGAAGATTCTTGAGAGTCCCTTGGACTGCAAGGAGATCCAACCAGTCCATTCTGAAAGAGATCAACCCTGGGATTTCTTTGAAGGGAATGACGCTAAAGCTGAAACTTCAGTACTTTGGCCACCTCATGTGAAGAGTTGACTCATTGGAAAAGACTCTGATGCTGGGAGGGATTGGGGGCAGGAGGAGAAGGGGACGACTGAGGATGAGATGGCTGGATGGCATCACTGACTCGATGGATGTGAGTCTGAGTGAACTCCGGGAGTTGGTGATGGACAGGCAGGCCTGGTGTGCTGCGATTCATGGGGTCCCAAAGAGTGGACACAACTGAGCGAATGAACTGAACTGAAAAGAAAATCCCTCAGAGTTTCCTCTCATAAAAACTGATTCTCACTGACTTATACATTCTCCAGAAACTCAGGTACTAATTTAAATGCTAAGAAAATTATTGGTACAGAGTGGAAACAAACAACTAGCCATCTTCCTCATCTCCTGAAGAAAGAATATACTGTCAAACTATTCATATAATTAAAACTCAAAGCAAAACTCACTCCAATTTGAAACACACATCCAGCAAAAGGAAACATATCCAGGTGTAAATCTAAATCAAACAGTAGATGGCATAAAACAGCAAAAATAAGGCAAGAGTTGGACGATTTCATTGAAGGGCCTGATGGAAGTACTGGGCAGAGGTCAACCGGGAAAAGATCAGGCTGACAGGTTCATTTCTTGGGTTTGTCCCACTCCTACTTATTAGTCCTGACTTTGCAAGAGAAGACCCTCCAACCTGAGGGAGTAAGAATAAGGTCCATGAGCATAGGACACACAGACAACTATGCTAGAGATTTCAACACTGCACAAAATAAGACTATGGAAAAACAGTTAAAAATCACGTTAAATTCCCCCTTCTTTCTTTTTCTCCGAACATACATGGAAAGAAATAAAGGATCCAAGGGAAAGAGAGGTAGAGGATAAGAATGAAAACAACTGCACCTTTAAGTGTGTGATTCTGACAGGCAGAATAAACAAAGGCGGCTCTGAGATGGTGACAAAAAGGCAAAAACACAGCCTTGTGCGAATGCAAGGGAAGATTAGACCCGATAAGATTAAAAGTGCCACTGACTCTTCTAACTCAGTAATAAGATGACAGCTGCTTAAGTGGAAGTGGTTCTTCAGTCCCAGTAGGTGTGAGCAGTTCAGACTGCCTGATGGATAAGACCAGGGAAAATTTTACAGGCGAGGAAGTGTCACTAAGGGCTAGAAAACAAATGCGTTCAAAGGCCTGAGACTCCAGAAATAGTTACTCAAGAACATTAATTAAAGGAAATGTGATGATACTGTAAAGTGCATAGGCTGGGGATTTCCAGGAGAATAGTGCCATCTGAAATGAAAGACTTAAAAGTACATGTGTGGGCATCCTGAGCAGAGAGAGAACTAGGCCTATTTTCTGGAGTTCTAAGCAAAATTTGTTCTAATTGCATGAGCTCGTTCAGGATGTATGGCCTATTTTAGCTCACATCAGACTACAATCAGGGCCATAAATAACATTTTCTAAAAATGTGATCTAGGAGAGTATTTCACCTAGTATTTGGCTTTCTCTCCATTTTTCCTTTCCAAAGAGGATATCCAGGTCTGCATGTCAAATTCTGATGTATTTGCCAGAGTCAGGATGTGGAAATATTTCAAAGAACCCACATAGCCAAGTGAAGCAATATGCAATTTAGAAGATAACAATGTACACATATAACCTACTCCCAAATGCCACTGGAAATGGGAGCAAAGGAAGGCAGTAAAGAAATACTATCAGTCAGTCAATCAGTTCAGTTCAGTTGCTCAGTTGTGTCAGACTCTTTGAGACCCCATGGATTGTAGCATGCCAGGCCTCCCTGTCCATCACCAGCTCCTGGAGTTTACTCAAACTCATGTCCATTGAATCAATGATACCATCTAACCATCTCATCCTCTGTCGTCCCCTTCTCCTCCTGCCTTCAGTCTTTCCCAGCATCAGGGTCTCTTCCATTGAGTCAGTTCTTTGCATCATGTGGCCAAAGTATTGGAGTTTCAACTTCAGCATCTGCCCTTCCAATGAACATTCAGGACTGATTTCCTTTAGGATGAACTAGTTTGATCTCTTTGAAGTCCACAGGACTCTACTTATCCATGTTTAAGAAATGCTATAAGTAAAGTAAAGTTGCTCAGTCGTGTCCGACTCTTTGTGACTCCAAGGACTGTAGCCTACCAGGCTCCTCCCTCCATGGGATTCTCCAGGCAAGAGTACTGGAGTGGGTTGCCATTGCCTTCTCCAGGGAATCTTCCTGACCCAGGGATCGAACCCGGGTCTCCTGCATTCCAAGCAGACGCTTTAACCTCTGAGCCACCAGGGAAGCCCTAGACATGGATAATTAGCCTGTCATATAAAGAAGAACAGACTTTTAAATGCAAGTCTGAATCTCCAGAGATTAAGTATTCCTGAATTATTGCCTGTATATATCGTCGGAGAAAACTGTTAACTTTCTTTTTTTCTCCCAGTGGAATCATATTATACACAGTAAACAGCTTATTTCACATACTGTGGATATTTCTACATGCTATTAAACAATTTTCATTAACAGTACTTTTCAGCTAGTGCTATGCTTTAGAATTACCCTATGGAGCTGATTTAAAATACAGGTGCTCGTGGTCAACCCTAGATCAGCTCTGCCTCTTACCCCATCAGTATCTTATTTGAATCTACAGAGGCTGTTCCAGGCAAGCGCATCTTTGCAAAATTTCACAGGTTAATGAGAGGTGATCAGCAGTCAACACTTTTAATGGCTGACTACGTTCTATCATGTGAGCATCCTCAAGAGTTTAGTTAACTTATTTTAGTTAACTTGGATTATCTAGCTCTTTCAAATGTACAGGGTAAACAGTAAAAACAAGATTTCTTTTAAAACAGATTTATAAAACCTTTTGAAGGCAAAAATCAGTTGACCCTTTAGAATTGTTTTATTAAATCAGATCACCGATTTAATCACTGAGATCACTGGAACGCTATATTACATCAGACAAAATTAGCTGTATCACCTAAACTCATTTTAGGGCACAGGTTTGAAGCAAGCATACAAATGGGGCCCCTGGTGATTCACGTCTGTGATAGAGTCAAGTTTCTAATAATCCTACTGCTTTCAAGCCATATTCAATATTGAGAAAAATAGGCATAAGGTTCAAGAAATAATAATGTATGAAAGTTGTCGTAATTAAACTTCTTGGCACTTAATATCATTCCCATAAACATTTGCTTTCCAAAAAAAATAAAGATTATACTTCAAGAACCATTCATAGGAACTGAAGATAATGCAAAAATGGTAATTTAAGTGTAGGATATGATCAGCTTTAATGTTCATAATCTTGCAGTTGGGCGAGAAAGGTTCAGACAATTGTAAAGCTCACAGCAGCGGAGTCCATTTGGCAGCTTGCTGAAAACCCACAGCAACGGCATATTATATTATCGCCTGCCAGCTTCCCCGCAAACCATAAAGCAATTCTACACTAAAATAAAGACCTCTGCTTGAACATTTTTAATCAGAAAGTTTAATAGAAAAGTTGTTAGCTCTCGCTAGCTTGGATCATGATGTACAATTCAGAAAGAATCCTTAACGTGTTTTATGAGGACTTTAAGCGACTGTTGCCAAATTAACCAAGAAATAAGACACCTGAGAGAGCCTATAAATCAAGTGCAAATTTCAAGTGAAACAATCCTTACCACCAAATAAAGGAATTTCAGCACCAAAAAGAATTAAACGTTTAGATGATATACCTTTTAAAAGGAAACTTTCTGGTATATGCCAGAACCAACTAAACAATCAATCAATAGTCTTTATCAGTCAGGCTATGCAAGATAAAACAGCATAAGCTTCATTAAGCCCTGTTTTTCTAATGTCATCTCTATAATATCCCCCTATTAATTTCCCAGAAAAGCAAACCCACAGTCCCCTTATTGCCTTTCCAGAATCCTCCAGCAGTCTCCGACACCCTGCCATGATTCCAACAAGACAATCTCCAGCATCCAGTCTGAGCTCTCACTGGCTGCCCTTCTTACCTTCTAACCACACCCACTCACCCTGACTGAAGGCTTACCCTGTGGTTCACTGGTGGCTTAGACAGTAAAGAATCTCCTCGCAATGCAGAAGACCTGGGTTCGATCACTGGGTTGGGAAGATCCACCAGAGATGGGAATGGCAACCCACTCCAGTGTTCTTGCCTGGGAAATCCTACAGACAGAGGAGCCTGGTGGGCAACAGTCCAGTTCAGTTCAGTTCAGTTCAGTGGCTCAGTTGTGTCCTACTCTTTGCAACCCCATGGACCACAGCATGCCAGGCCTCCCTGTCCATCACCAACTCCTGGAGTTTACTCAAACTCATGTCCATTGAGCCGGTGATGCCATCCAACCATCTCATCCTCTGTTGTCCCCTTCTCCTCCTACCTCCAATCTTTCCCAGCAGCAGGGTCTTTCCCAATGAGTCAGTTCTTCGCATCAGGTGGCCAAAGTACTGGAGTTTCAGCTTCAGCATTAGTCCTTCCAATGAATATTCAGGACTGATTTCCTTTCGGATGGACTGGTTGGATCTCCCCTGCAGTCCAAGGGACTCTCAAGAGTCTTCTCCAACACCGCAGTTCCAAAGCATCAATTCTTTGGCACTCAGCTTTCTTTATAGTCCAACTCTCACATCCATGGAGTCACAAACAGTAGGACATGACTGAGCAACTAACACTGTCACTTTCTGCCTTGTGCATGGCTCACTTATGGCTCCCAAAGGCCTTGTGGGTCTGGTCCTTCCTCCCTTAACAGATGAGGCTGGAGGAAAGAGAGGCTGAGTGACGACCCAAGGCCATGCAGCCTTCAAGAGGTGAGGCTGAGCCCAATATGCTCCAAAAATTTAGCGCTCATATGGTTGGCAACTAGAACATTTTCTTCCCTTTGCAGATCCAAACAGACCATCTTCCCAGATCCACATCAAACCTTGCCATCTCTCTCATGAGATTTTTTTTTTTCTGACTGAAATCGTTCAAACTGGTCTTTTCAGAGCTGGCCACTGAAATTGTCCCCACTGCAATAGCTGAAATGGCTACTTCAAACAACTGTCAAAATGCCAAGAAGCCACAGGCACCGAAAGACGTTTTACATAGCAAACCTGGATTCAACCCTGGGCTTTAAGAATTGGCCATTTTCCGGGGAGTGAGGAGGGGTGGCATTTTGACACTACTGCATTAAAACAGCTTTGTCAACCTGTCATTTACTTTTGGAGACCTCCAGATGCATCAAGTTGAAGACATTTATAACTCTCAGTTTCATAAAATATAATGAAATGGTTCCTACTCCTCCTGATTTTTTTAAATTACCTGACAAAACTCTGGAGGTTTGGGGGTTGTCATGTTGGAAATGCGGGTACTTGGGTAACCAGATGGTAGAAGACATTCAAGGAATATGCTGAGACAGAGGATATAGCAACAGTTTCCGTTCATGATGAGGAGCAAGCGAATGAAATTTTATCCAGTCATCACAGACCTCCAGTACACTGCATCTTATTTGTGCTGTTTCAGCTCTCTCCAAGTGGACTGCACTAAGAAACTAGAATAGCCTCCGAGGGTGCCTGATGGAAAGTGCCCGATGGTCATGTGGAAGACAGAGACTAAATTATTCATGTTGGAGAAAACCCTAGGTGAAGAGAGAAGGGAGGGCCTGTGTAGTCTACTAATTGGGAACAGAAAGGTGACAGATAGTTGCATGGGGATGGGCACTCACAGCCCCCCTTCTATTCAATATTTATTGCTGTCGAGGCCATACAGTACGGGTAAATGAGCACTGTACCCTGCCAGACCTTGGTCTTTACAGTCATACTATGTAGCTGACCCATAAACATGGTCAAAATTAGACCGTGCCTGCAGTTTTTGAAGTACTCCAATATCACCTTAACAAGTGTTTTGTTTAAGAAAGCTCCCATTTGGAAATATTCGAATCTAACTGTATAATTCTGCCGTGTTCTACATTCAACAGAAAAGCCCAAGAAAACGAAAAGCAATGCATCATTAGATGAATTTTTGTCTATTTCTAAATTTGATGCTTCTGTCTCATTTGTATAGTGCAATTTGATAGATAGGGACCTGCCATCATTCACTAAGGAAAAGACACATTTATTTACTGGTCATCCATGTGACGGAAAGCAAGTGGATGAAGATGACAGTCAAATTTCTTGGCTGAGTGGGCTGCTGTCAGAGCCAATTCTTCTGAGTGTCTATAAAACACCTTTTAGACAGCATCACAGTTCAGTGGTCAAATGTAGATTTTCTCATACCCTCACCCATTCCAATTCTGTGGCTCTTTATTAAAAAACAAAAACAAAAGCAATGTTCTAGAGGAAGCAATGATTTTCTTAAAAATATAAAAATTATACTTATCTTCATTAGAGTATTTTCTCAAACACCTACTTTTATTCATATTTATTAATTCAGTGTCAACATATAAACACATCAAGCATGTTGGATAGGCTTGTATGTACATATTACAGGCATATGCACATAAAATTCCATGACAACTGTGATGGTCTCCTCTCAAAATTAAGAAATATGTTTATTTACATGTTACATAATTGCATAAGCATAAAACCAAAATTAAAAATTACTCAAATGTAATTTGGTGTTTTACCACTATCAGAAGAGTTTGTTATAGTCCTTATAAACAGTCTACCTTTTGGGAATTTCTTCAGAAATTTAAAAAGCAAGGGAGAAAGTCGCTTTCCTATGATGCAACATTTGTATTCTTGTCTCCTAGAATCCTGCCAAGCTGTGATTTCCTTGAATTTGTAACATACCACATCCCCAGGGCTAGCCCAATAACCGGATTTTAATAAATCCAGCACATAATAGGATTTTAAAAAATTTGCTGATTTATGAACAAGTGGTTTTTCTTAAAAAGAAAAAAACAATTATTCCCTTATATTCAAACAATTACAATTTAAGACAAAAGAGTAGACTGTCTACTATTCAATATATTGCCTTAGAAAATGGGCAAACAGAACACTTTTTTAGTATCCACTCATGTAATAGGCAAGCAGTTTCTGAGTCCTTACCATGCCTGCTGGCTTTGAAATTTTTTTTAATTTATTTTTTAATTGGACTATAATTGCTTTATAATTAGGTGCTAGTTTCTGCTGTACAACATGAATCAGCTATATGTATACAGATAAAACCTCCCTCTCGAGTCTCCCTCGCACCTCCCCCCGCCCCCGCCATCCCACCCTCTAGGTTATCGCAGAGCACTGGGTTGGGCGCCCTGTGTTGCAAGCAGCTCCCGCTGGCTGGCTGCTTTACACATGGTCCATGGTCGTGCATATATGTCAAGGCTATTCCCCCAGCTTGCCCCACCCTCTCCTTCCCCTACTGTGTCCACAAGTCCACTGTCTATGTCTCTATTCCTGCCCTGTAGCATTCAAACATTTTTATAGCACAATGAAAACAAAATATAATAAATATATAAATATAAAAAGTAAATACAAAATATTTTTTCATATTAAAAATATTTTAAATATATAACAAAAATAAATTAAATATATAAATATAAAATATTTTTAAAGTGTCTTAAATGAACAAAGTTGTATAGGTCTTTACAAATCTTCATTTTAAACCACATTTAATCTTATGATAAGGTGCCCTGAGACCCAGAATTTCGGACAACCCACAAAAAGGCTAAAGTTTCATCCATGGAAAAGCCTTGGTTACCCCACAAGTATTACCTTTCACTTTGGGAATTAGGATACATTATGTATAATTACCCTTCCAACATATAAACCCTTTTCCTTCTGCAAATCCTTACATCTTCATGTGTATTGGCTTTTATTTTGTAAGACAGTTTGCAGTTTACCTTTTTGCAGAAGTGCCCAGAGTGTTCCCAGTAAGGAATTACGGAATACTTGTTCCTCGTGTGAGGAAGACAGCAATGCGCTTCTGCTGTGTTTCAGCTCCTTCTATCCATTTGGTAACTTCTCCCCTTTATTCCCTGTGTCATCATCCCCACGCCTACATCTGTTACGATTTGAGCGGCATACAGGTAAGCAGCACACATAGAGTAAAAAGCTTGGGCATGCTCCTTAAGCTCTCCGACCTCTTGCTTCTTCTGTAAAATAGCTTAAATATGCTTAGTTTTCAGTGGCTTAGTGTCTGGCAAGTCCTCAGTAAACGATGGCTGGTGGTGGGTTGACTCTAGGAACAAGTATTCCTTTAAGAGGACCACTATTATCCTAGGACCTGATTAAACCACAGACACAGATGTTCCTATCTCCATTTCTCTATAAAAACAGGACAACTGACAGTGTCATCCTAAGAATTAATGAGATTACACATGCAAATATATAAGTAACTGGTACTTCTCTTTGGTTCTCAGTTTTCCAGTTCTATTTTGCCTATACCTAAACTTCTGTGGTTGCTGAATTATATAAACAATGGCAACTAAAAATCTCCTGGGGGTGGTAAATGAAAGGATTAACACTGAAGATAATCATGTTTTGAAGAGGTGACAAAATGATTAGTCTTCATGCAGTCCTCCCAGCAATAAAGAAGAAATACTGAAGATATTGCATTGGCCAAAAAGTTCATTTGGGTTTTTCGTTAACACCTGATGGAAAACCTAAACGAACTTTTTGGCCAACCTGGTAGTTAGAATTCTTATAAGATCCTTCAAGTTGCCTAAGAAAAATAGACAAACATTTAATACTCTGGTTCTAATATAGCCCTTTATGTGTTTCCTGTGAATATTTTTCTTGACTGAATATACTGACTTATACTTTCAACTTTAAATTATGTGAAAGTAAACACATTTCTATTAGGAGCTCAATAACACATTCCAGGATATGTATTTATAGGCCTTCGAGTCACCAGCTCTGAAATCATTTACCACTACCTCCAGAAACAAACCAAGAGCCTGTTAATATGAGACCTGTAATACTGCTCTAAAACACGACTAACATATTTATACAGGTGTGTAGAGTGGCCTTCTCTTCAAAAACAGGAGCAATCAAGTCTACCCCAAACTCGGACAAAGAAAATACAAAATTAGTAAAGAAAAACTTCAGGTACAGTTTCTTTTTATTAGCAAACATTATTTTCTCCTAGGCTGTCAAATATGTGGATATGATTGAAGAAAGCTTTACTGTTAGTACTTTAATTATGAATTTATATCCTAAACCACTTTTGAAGTGAAGTGAAGTGAAGTTGCTCATTCGTGTCCGATTCTTTGCAACCCCGTGGACTGTAGCCCACCAGGCTCCTTGGTCCGTGGGATTTTCCAGGCATGAATACTGGAGTGGGTTGCCATTTCCTTCCCCAGGGGATCTTCCCGACCCAGGTATTGAACTCAGGTCTCCCGCATTGCAGGCAGACGCTTCACCGTCTGAGCCACCAGGGGAGCCCTAGTGTCACTCAAAGCCTGACAATTAGAAACTTACTTTTGTCCCTTTTAAAGTTCAGGATCTAGAAGCACCAACTTTCTAACTTTCTTCCTAATAATATTCCATGATTACACAAAGGAACGTCGGTCAGGCAATGCTCAGCTTTCCAAGGTCTGACTTATTTCTAGGAATTAACTATGGAGCAAGTTTTGTTTAGAAAGTGTTGATACAGGCTGTATTTTCTGTTGTGACTGCCACTAAATTATGTGAAAAAAAAAAACTGATGCACATTGTTCTGGCTTTGAAGATCTGTAATATATTTTTCTGTGAAGAACGCCTTGTGAAAGTTCATCCTCCGATGGCCCCAAGGCTACTATACACATTTTGAGATTCACATAATCACCATTTCAGACAGCCCACTTGAAGGTTAGTTTCAAGGCACCAAAGTACAAACTCTCATTACCTTCACTTTCTCTTCAAAATCAACTTTTCAAAACAGAAAAGTAAGGCAAGGGGAGCAAATCCATGACTAATTTGCCAATCACACATCTTCCCCAAACAGCTGAAAGTCTGTCATAAAGCATGTTTACATTAAAACTGCCCAGATGAAAACAGATGGTGCTCTGCCACATTTCCCATCTGACTGAAAGGCTCAGCTGGGGAAGGAGCTGTCATTTAAGTGTCCTCTGGCGCTTCAGACAGCAGAGTCTGTCCTCCTCCTCTCCCTCCCTCCTGCTCTCCCTTCTTCCATCCCTTCCTGCCCATCCCCCTGTCAGACAGGTGAAGCCTGACATCCCCCAGTGCTGATCCAAGTGCAGTCGGTGCACAGCATGAACCAGCAGGTAAACAGAGGGTCCCCTGAGTGGAGCGGAATGAAGCATCCCGCCACAGACAGCGAGCCAGCCCTCTATGGACGGGCCACTGCCATCTGCATGCAGCCCCTCAGCTACCACTCCTCCTGAGCCTCTCCAGATACAGTCCGTAGGCCTGTCTCTCAGTGGCTCACTAGTAATGTTTCCGCATTAGGCATTATCAATGCGTTTCAGAAACTGACAGTAGAAGATCAGCACGCTCATAACCGTCAAAGAGAACCTTTCACTGACCTCGAATAGCTGCCTTTCCTCCCACGGCCCACCCCTCTGCACCATCTGATTAATACTTACTCACGAAGGCTTCCTCATCCATTGGCAAACGCACTGACATGCAGAAGTACGTATCAGACTGTGAAAGACAGACACAAAATTCAAATTAAACTGCTGCTAACGAGGAAGAAAAAACTTGTAAAAGCATGAGTTCTGCGACTGAAAAAGGACTACCGGTCCGGTGAGGTGAGGGGAGCTGTCAAACGTCGGGTGCCAGGTGAACGCAAGGGCTAAGTCTAGAACTTAGGTACTCTACACAGTTTTCCATAACTCTCTTCTAAATGCTATTTATAAAATCCCATATATAATCCTATTGTAAAATGGTGCTAAATCCTATTTTTTAAAATAAATTTATCAGTAATATTTCTAGTACTGTCACAGTTAAAAGGCAACATTTTAAACACTTCTACAGAAATAGTAAAATATTTCAATGCATTTGATTTTAAAATGTAGGAGTTAATTTTGACCTTCTTTGCTATATGCATAATTATTTAATTTCCAGAATTTATTAAATTATTAATTTAATAGAATTAAAATATTAATTTCAAAGAAACTGTGAATAAAGAGTGGTTTTTAATACATATATTTGATTGTTCTCCCTTTAAAATTTTTATGTAGAGCATTGAAGAAATCAACGTTAATTCAAGTTATTCTTTCTTTTCCAGTTATCAGTCTCTTATCTAAGTTGCTATTTTCCACTATTAAATATACTGAGAATAAGATTTTATTGATAAAAACTGCAAAGTAAGGATAATGGGGATCTGTTGATCTGTGCATTCACTTTCTTAATGAAAATCCATATGCAGTGAAGTATGTGCTGTGATTGGTAATATACCCAATACAAATAGAGACTGAACCCATTTAATAACTCATACTTTATGGATTATTACTGCACAGTGGTGGAATCAAGAGACTCCACAAACATGGACAGAGATCATCTGAGTTTCTTTAAACCTACTGGTCAGCACAACTGGAAATTTGAACCTCTTTTTTTCACTTCTGTGTTGCAAGGAGATTCAAATACACATCAAAGAAATATCTTAAAAGTATAAAAATTACAGAAATACGATTCAGTCTTTATCATTACTTTTGTATACACTATTTCTTCTAGTTGAACAAACTGCTTCATTTCTTAACAGGCTTTATTATTACGTACGTTCATTTTTTATTTTGGTTAGAAGGAAACAGGCTGGGAGATGTTGAAGGCTCCACAGCAAGAAGGTTAAGCCACGTAAATGCTGGAGATGTAGCTTCTGTAGCCAGAACTTAAGAAATATACTAGCTTATATATTAGTAATGCTTAAAGATCTTACAATCACATACAAGATTACTCATGAATATTTTCCTATCTTTGAATTACTAATGTTATAGAACAGACCTATTCTGTTCTAACAGAAATAGTAACAACTTCAAGATCCCCTTCTATTCGGTCATCCTGAATGATGAGTATTTTCAGGACTGAAAGATACTAGCGGCTACTGCTGTTGCTGTTGTGGGCTTCCCTGGTGGCTCAGCCGGTAATGAATCTGCCCACAATGCGGGAGACCTGGGTTTGATCCCTGGGTCAGGAAGATCCCCTGGAGAAGAGAATGGCAGCCCACTCCAGTATTCTTGCCTGGAGAATCCCATGGACAGAGGAGCCTGGCGGACTACAGTCCCTGGGATTGCAAAAAGTAGGACACGACTGAGCGACGAACACACACATATAGCTGCTGCTGCTGCTGCTATTTCCAGCCAACAGTTACTGAATTCTTATTATATGCCAGGCATGGTTCTCAATGTTTTATGTGTATTATACCATTTAATAACAAAAACAATCCAATATGATAGGTGTGTGCGTGCTCAGCTGTTTCTGGCTTTGTGTGACCCCCATGGACTGCAGCCCGCCAGAGCTCCTCTGCCCATGGGATTTCTCCAGGCAAGAATACTGAAGGGGTTGCAATTTCCTCCTCCACGGGATCTTCCCGACCCAGAGATCAAACCCAGGTCCGCTGCACTGGCAGGTGGATTCCTTACCCCGAGTGCCACCTGGGAAGCCCCAGTGCGGTACAGAGATGCTCCTTTAAAGATAGTAGGAGTGGTAGCTAGTAGCTGTTGAGAGCTTTATGAGCAAGCACTGCTCGAAGCACTTTACATGTACTCTATAACTCCTCCGATCCTTGAAACAGTCCCACGACACAAGTGCTACTATCATCCTCATTTCACAGATGAGGCAGACCAAGGTCTAGGTAACTACCAATCACTCTAGCCAAAACCTAGCAGCATGCAGATCGGCTCCTGAACCCCTTTCAGTGCAGTCACTTTAGAGCCTGGCGACTGTGCATTGTAAATCTTCCACCCAGAACTGTCTTCTCACATCAAGGAGCTAACTCTGCCCCAGTCCTCGGCCACTAGCTGCCTTGCTCTAATTTACATCACTGCCTCCTGTCATAACGATCAGGCCACTTTGCTTTTCCTCTGGAGAAGTGCCAGTCAACAAATCCAGATGGCCTAGTCACCTGGACTAACCACCTCAGCCCCTCAGGGTCTTTCCTTTTCATTGCAGCCAAGTTGAACTCAACTCACGCTGGACTTCCTTCCTTATTTGCAATAGTTTTTACTAAAAAACAAAACAAAACTATCCTTCCCACTTTAACCAGTGACCATGTGCATTAACAAGTGAAGAAGCTGGGATCTGAACACAAGCAGAGTGCCTTAGGCACTACAGGTCACTCAAAGCGATACAATCCAATCAGTGACTTAGAAGCAAATGCCAACCAACAGTAAATTTAAAGTCACTAAGTAAACACTTATAACAAGAAAGGAACCAAAGGTTGCAATGAAAAGCAAACCAAAGGTTTTACCTTTGATTTTATCATAAGCCATCCTCAAGCTGTTTTTGGAATAGACAAGTTACAGGCATCAAGGTATGCCAAATTCAGCAAGTTGGTTCTTTCGATTAAAAAAAAAACAACAACTAACTAATTAGATGTAACTAATAATGGTTCAGTCAGTTCAGTTCAGTACAGTCGCTCAGTCGTGTCCCACTCTTCGCAACCCCATGGGCTGGAGCACGCCAGGCCTCCCTGTCCATCACCAACGCCCGGAGTCCACCCAAACTCATGTCCATTAAGTTGGCGATGCCATCCAGCCATCTCCTCCTCTGTCCTCCCCCTCTCCCACCTTCAATCTTTCCCAGCATCAGGGTCTTTCCAAAAGAGTCAGTTCTTCGCATCAGGCAGTCAAAGTATTGGAGTTTCAGCTTCAGCATCAGTCCTTCCAATGAATCTTCAGGACTGATTTCCTTTAGGATGGACTGATACAGAATAAACAGAACTACTATTTATACTCAAAATGAATGCGAACCACATGTAATTCTTGTTCTTATCATCCTTATCATCAGTTGCATAATTTTAAATGACAGAATAGCTCGAGAATGTCTTTCTTATATAGATTTTTATTTCTTGCTTATAACTTCCCTAATAATGTGTTCAGATTTCAAATGTTTCTTTTCTATTGTGTTAAAGCCAGGATTTTCTTTTTAAAAAGAGAGAAAAGATGACAAAGGTCCTCCACAGAATAAACAGTACCCTACAAAATCATTTTTGGAGAGTCTATATTAGACACTGCATCAGTCTCTGCCATGCACCATCATATGCCCCATGTTCAAGATAAAGAATAATTCTGTTAGAGAAAAGGTAAGACTCTTCTTTTTTAAAAATGAGCACATTAAAAATTACAGTGTGTATCAGATCAATAATTAGCCTTCAGCTGAAACCTCTGAAGATCACAGCTCAATAGAACAAAGACTAACAGAAAAGTAATTATTCTTTTCTCTGCAACTATAAAAAGTATCAGTGAATTTGTTCTGAAGTATTCTGCTTCAGTTTCTAGAATTAAGTTGAAAGCTCAAGTTCTTTGAAGAAATGTTCCTAAGGGTCACGTACATGGTTCAATGGGAGAAGCCAGATCTTCAAGGTCTGTCTCCCTTAGGGCGGCTGAGTAAAAAAGTAAGCACGCTTTTGTGTTACTTTATTTTCTTCTCACAATTACGCTGTGAGGAGGTCTAATAGGCACTGCATCTTTTTATAGAAATGAAAACTTTCACAGAAAGGTTATCGATCCACCTAAAGCCAAGTAATTAGGGTCAGAATTAGGATTAAAAATCTTTAAATGTATGTCTTCCAGATGATTGGAAATAACTATGCATCTTTCTTGTCACTTGCTTGCCATGAAGTTTTAACCCTGTTAAACTGTGATTCTGGGGGAGTCTTTCAACCTTCGTATCTCCGTTTTTCTATGAGACTTAGGTCCTATATTTTTGGAGAAGGCAATGGCACCCCACTCCAGTACTCTTGCCTGGAAAATCCCATGGATGGAGGACTCTGGTGGGCTGCTGTCTATGGGGTCGCACAGAGTCAGACACAACTGAAGCGACTTAGCAGCAGCAGTAGCAAGTCCTATATTTTAAATAAAATTTTACATTCTTCTTAAATAAATGAGTAACTTTTTAAATAAGATATGTAATTTCTTTAAGAATGGATTAGACAATGGCCTTTGCCAAACTATTATAAGCTTATTATAAGGGGATGAGAAAGATTATTTAGGTGATTACAAAATACTGTTTCATCAATATAGGTTAATTTCTATAGGAGGTCACCAAGAATGGATAGTACTTTCAATCCCAGGCTGTAAGCAGTGAGTGGTCAGTTTAAGATCATCAGTTCAGTTCAGTTCAGTTCAGTCGCTCAGTCATGCGTGACTCTTTGCGACCCCGTGAATCGCAGCACGCCAGGCCTCCCTGTTCATTACCATCTCTCCGAGTTCACTCAGACTCACGTCCATCGAGTCTGTGATGCCATCCAGCAATCTCATCCTCGGTCGTCCCCTTCTCCTCCTGCCCCCAATCCCTCCCAGCATCAGAGTCTTTTCCAATGAGTCAGCTCTTGAATGAGGTGGCCAAAGTACTGGAGTTTCAGGTTTAGCATCATTCCTTCCAAAGAAATCCCAGGGCTGATCTCCTTCAGAATGGACTGGTTGGATCTCCTTGCAGTCCAAGGGACTCTCAAGAGTCTTCTCCAACGCCACAGTTCGAAAGCATTAATTCTTCAGCACTCAGCCTTCTTCATAGTCCAACTCTCACATCCATACATGACCACAGGAAAAACCATAGCCTTGACTAGACAGACCTTAGTAGGCAAAGTAATGTCTCTGCGTTTCAATATACTATCTAGTTGGTCATAACTTTTCTTCCAAGGAGTAAGCATCTTCTGATTTCATGGCTGCAGTCACTATCTGCAGTGATTTGGGAGCCCCCAAAAATAAAGTCTGCCACTATTTCCACTGTTTCCCCATCTATTTCCCATGCAGTGATGGGACCGGATGCCATGATCTTTGTTTTCTGAATGTTGAGCTTTAAGCCAGCTTTTTCACTCTCCTCTTTCACTTTCATCAAGAGGCTTTTTAGCTCCTCTTCACTTTCTGCCATAAGGGTGGTGTCATCTGCATATCTGAGGTTATTGATATTTCTCCTGACAATCTTGATTCCAGCTTGTGTTTCTTCCAGTCCAGCATTTCTCATGATGTACTCTGCATATAAGTTAAATAAGCAGGGTGACAATATACAGCCTTGACATACTCCTTTTCCTATTTGGAACCAGTCTGTTGTTCCATGTCCAGTACTGACATGTAATCACATAGTTACTTACAACCAACTCTCTGATGAGAAACTTTTTTTTTTAAAGCAAACCCTTGCGAGGCAACAATATTAAAAGAACTGTATTGATACATCTCTCAAAGTAATAAAATTATTATATCAGTGATACAAGTAACCAATTGTGGTATTTTCAGGATGAACATCAAAAACTATACTTAACAGTATTCTGATTAGGTAAATATGACCCTACAATCTCTATTATTCAACACTACAATAAATTCAAATGATTTAAACACATGATCAGTACTTAGCATATGATACATTGTAAAAGGTAGAACATTTATTGAGCCTTCTAACTTCACTCTATTAATAGAACCTTCCATCATAATGATTTATCATGATACCATCACCAGGTAGGCATTATAGACATTTCTGTAAAGATGGAGGGAATTCTGTGGTGGTCCAGTGGTTAGGACTCTGTACTTCCACTGACAAGGATCTGGGTTCGATTTACAGTAGGGAAACTAAGATCCCACGAGACATGTAGCATGGCCAGCAAGTAAATAAATAAAGATGAGAAAACTGAGGTTCAAGAAGGTCACTTGCAATTAAAAGCAATAATTCTTAAGAAACTTATGAAATAGAATTTGACCCCAGTTTACTAAAGCACTTCTCTTTCCACTATAGAAAGATAGCTGTCAAAGGTTGTTTTTCAAATCTCTCTAATGTTTGAAAAGGCAATGTCAGTTCTCAGACACAGTGTTGTTGTTCATTTGATTCATGGGATAAGTAAAGAAATCAAAGAGATAAAATTTAAGAAGTTTTAGCCCAAGTCCTCTAATTTTTCAAGGGTACCTGCAAACATTTCATGAGAGCTTGTTGACGAACTGCGGCAAACTACCGCCGCAACTATTTAATTTTGTCATCATTTTGTTTTCGTAAGGTAAAGCAATTTGAAAACCGACATGTAATTCAGATCAATGTTTCTCTCCAACACTTTCTAACATTCTGGAGACACAAATACAGCACCTAACTGCCCATTATAATAGTTTCTTTCATTTGAACACACTGTCCTAGAAAGGATGCGTCTATAACTCAACCTAAACTGCCAGTGCAACCGCTCACAATTTTCCATACATCATCATCACGAGTCCTCTTTTTTCTCTCTGTGGGAAGAACACTGTATCTGCGCTTGGTGCCAGGGGACTATCTGTAAAATACTGTGGATTCAGACTGCTCACATAAGGCTCAGATGCACAAAGGAGAGAGAGAATGTGAATGTACATAGCCATGTCTCCCCTTGCTATCTTTTATGGCACATCAGCCAAATCTGAATCGGGAGGGATATGATGTTGCTGATGCCTCTTTACTGCTGCTATTGGGAACTATCCAAGAAAAGCACATTTTCCTGACAAAAGAGGGTAGTGTGGTAGGAAATGAAAAAGAAGGAAAACACTTATTACTAAAGAACTCCCATTCTATTCTATTATTACCCATCTTAAGCCAAGAGGTCTCACGTAGACAATAGAGATCAGTAACACTTTGCTTACAACACTTAAGAACAAAATATTCTTTATTTTGATTTAGTCATTTGTGAGACAGAGATGCAGTGAATTCTACAGAACAAGTAGTTAATAAAATTGACTCCTTATGTAAATTAACACGGGACAGACAAAACCACCTGTATACTATTGCACATGGAAACTATTCACATAAAACCAGTAATTTTTGTTTTGGGAAACCAGAGGTACCATTCAAATTCGAGTGTTGAGCACAATCATTTGATTCTGTTTGGATAATATCCTCACACGCCTTTTATTGTTCAGGCTTAAAGAATCCCCGCAGACTACCTTTCTAAAGGAGAGTATGCATTGTGATGATACAACAGATGCAGAAACAGACAACACGACCGAGCTTTACCTGAATATGGCCCTTTTGCTTGTATCCGTGGCTATTTGCAAGTTGGTTGTTCTCTGTTAGTGGGCCTTAGAAATGTTACACTGTGAACTAGGTGTCTGGTAACTTTCCTCAGGTATCCTTTGTTACAATAACCAAAGCAGGGCAATCATCTCATGGTGGCAACGGTGACTCTCTGCCTTAGACTGATTACCCACAGAGCAGGTAGCATCCCTCCTAACTCAGACCATGCACAGTTTAAATCTGATTGAGACAAGCTACATAGGACCCATTAAGCCCTATATTTTTACACAACCTATTAGCGTTCAAATAGCTTGAATTCTGCAAAGTAGTAGAGAAAATCTCAGGGGCTGACACCAGAGCTGTCAGACCAACAAGAGAAAAGTACAGAAAGTGATCAGGCCTGTTAGACAAGAATTTTGGTTACGAGAGAAAGAGAAAGCTTTCTTGTCTAACAGGTCTCTTTTTAATTGATCCAGACAGATAATAGAATCAAACTGCTATTTCCCAAAGCAATTTTAATACATGCAAGATAAGTTTATACTGACTCAGTGTTGTTTGTACTTTCAACGTTTTCCTAGAATAAAAGAAAGCTCAGGCAAAAGAAAAGTGGGCAAAACAAGTATAATTTTTCTGGTGTCAAAAATTCGGGCTTAAAAAAATCTACCTCTCTGACATGAGAATTTAAAAACACTTAATTACAGATAAAATTCCTTAACCTCTCACTTTTGACTGCAGGCTATTCTAATTTTCCTTTTCCTAATGTCTTTCTCTTACCATATAAATGAGATATATGTTCTCTACTTAGTAGGCTCTGGCAGAATAACCAGAGTTTATGTTAAAACACTCCCAAATGACTAAAAAGAGAGTGCTTTCCAAAATTCTCTACTTTGATCCTTACCATCTAAGCTATGCTCCATCCTCACAAACTTTTTAGATGTTTGTCTCAGTCTACAACACAATCTTGTTGTAAAAGGCTTCCCTGGTGGCTCTGCTGGTGCAGAATCCGCCTGCAGTGCAGGAGACCTGGCTTCGATCCCTGGGTCAGGAAGATCCCCTGGAGAAGGGAAAGGCTACCCACTCCAGTAATCTGGCCTGGAGAATTCCATGGACTGTATAGTCCATGGGGTTGCAAAAGTCAGACACGACTGAGTGACTTTCAATTTCACAACAATCTACAACACAATCTTGTTGTAATAATGTCTGCTAGCATCCTAGGTATTTAGAATAACACCTGGCATATACTGGAAGCTTTATAAATAAATACTGGTTGAATTCTGTATGTACCTTCCTCTTTGGCTGGCTTGCAATAAACTCACAGTTTAAGAAAGGCTGAACTGAAACCTACATTACAGATGCCACCTAATTAGGGTTTTATACAGCATCACTTTTTCTTATGAATTTTATCCTTCAGTTGATTTATCCCAGAATCCCATTTGCATTTTTAAACTATAATCACACTGGGCTGACGATGACAAGATTCTCAATGCCAAATAGTTCCAATGGAAGCTTCTTTCCTGGCAAGAGTTTTTCTGTGGGAATTGCAAATCTGTGCAAGCAAACGAGGAAGGAAAAAAAATATTTTGGTGAGGGAACATCTGTCTTGGAGCGCTCACACGCTTTCCTTTAAGAGGAAGCAAAGGGAGCACACTAATAATGGGCTATAATTAATCTCCCAGGCACAACAGGTGGTGACAATGGCCGCATCCTGGTTGGCTTCCTGGTTGCCAGGGGGTTACGGGAGAGGAAACTCCTGTTCTGAACAGGCGTTGCTGCGGACCTTACCACTCGTCTCCCCCAGCTTAAAGCCAGTGGCTCATGCTTTTCACTACATTTCCTGTAATCTGAAAGCAGCCCATTTTCTGAACCTTTTGCCAACCTAACTGCTCCCCTGCATGCTTCTCCCCTTTGGCACAGATGGTTGGGAACTGACTCTATCCAATCTGTTTGGAGATGCCGCAAGAACAAAAAGGGCTTCCCAATCACTATCCCCCAAACACCAGATTTCTTACTAAGTGGTTTACATCTGATCTGGGGACAAGAGAGCGAGGTGAAAGAGAAGCTCTAGACTTGGATGGCTCTGTCAGCTCATTTATTAAATGAGTTGTATTCTACTCTCCTAAAGTTTAAAATGAATCACCAAAGTGGTATCCACAGTTTCCATCAGATACCAAAGTGGTACTCACAATTTCTGTTCTTTTGGGGTCTGCTCTCATACATCTCGCCATAGTTATTTCATTAATATTTTCCTACCTTTTCCAGTAGTCATGTATGGATGTGAGAGTTGGACTATAAAGAAAGCTGAGTGCTGAAGAATTGATGCTTTTGAACTGTGGTGTTGGAGAAGACTGTTGAGAGTCCCTTGGAATGCAAGGAGATCCAACCAGTCCATCCTAAAGGAGATCAGTCCTGAGTGTTCATTGGAAAGACTGATGTTGAAGCTGAAACTCCAATACTTTGGCCACCTGATGCGAAGAGCTGACTCACTTGAAAAGACTCTGATGCTGGGAAAGAACGAGGGCAGGAGGAGAAGGGGATAGCAGAAGACGAGATAGTTGGATGGCATTACCAACTCAATGGACATGAGTTTGAGTAAACTCCAGGAGTTGGTGATGGACAGGGAGGCCTGGCATGCTGCAGTCTATGGGATCACAAAGAGTCAGACACAACTGAGCGACTGAACTGAACCTTTAAACTCTTTTTATGTCTGTGTAGAAATTCATTCTTCCATCCTTCTACTCATGTGTCCAACAAATATATATGCTGAGCAACTCCCAGGAATCAGACATTGTGCTAAACTCATAAAACTGTGAAAAGTACATGTGGTTCCAGTCCTCCCATAGTTTAGAGGCTACTTGTATAACACACACAAATCACACAAATAAGTATTATTAGATGTGTACTGTTTTAAATGACACGAGAGAAGTGCAGGTCACTACAAGAGCCAGGAATTCCAAGGAAAGGTTTTTCAGTGAAGGGAGGTGGCAATTGTTCTAGGCATAGGAAACAGCATTTTCAAAGGCCCTGTAATTGGAGAAAACCAGGCATGACTGAGCAAATGAAAGCCAGTACATACAGAAGGGGGGCGCGTGTTTTAGCTTAGACTGGAAAAGTAGACACGGCACTGCGCAGTCCGTGCTCAGGACTCTGGCTGTTTTCACTTTTCTTGACAGCAACAGAAAGCAAATGCCAATTTTTTGTGTGGGGAACTGATATGGAGGCGAGAATTAATTAGATGAGGCCAGTAAAAAGTTACATAGTTGTTCAGAAAACTGATGATGGTAGCTTGAAAACAAATTCTAATGGTAGAGAAGGAAAAAACAGGACAGATTCTGGAGATATTCAAAGGTGAACTCGACAAGACTTGGGAGTGGATTTGAATAGAAGGAATGCGGCAGTGCTGAGGATGACTCTTGGTTTGTGTAACTGAATATACTGGTTTGAGTAACTGGTTTGAGTAGCTGAATGGGGGTAGCATTCATTAACACATAAAACACAAGAGGACCAGTTTGGAAGATGATGAATTTGTCACTGCACATATATAGTGCAAGAAGCTTTTGAAAAAACCTACATGTAAATGTCAAATGAGCAGCTGGGTCAAATGGAATTTGAAGGAAAGGTTGGCCAAGAGATATAAATTTATGTGACATGCAAGTTGGACAGGTGGTATGAAAGAAGCTGCTGTATGAGAGGAGAGAGTAAAACAGAAAAGGAAAGGATGGAGCTGTAAAACAGCCAGCAAAAGAAAGAGCAGCCAGGGAGTTTGAGAGAAAATCAGAGGCATTATATCTGCCTGCCATGCAGGAGACCCGGTTCAGTTCCTGGGTCTGGAAGATCCCCTGGAGAAGGGAACGGCTACCCACTCCAGTATTCTTTCCCGGAGAATCCCATGGACAGAGGAGCCTGGAGGGCTACAGTCTGTGGGGCCGCAAGACTCAGACATGACTTAGTGACTAAACCATGACATCAGAGAAGTCAAGAGGAGAGAATGTTTCAGGGGGAGTGCCATTGACAATGTCACCAACCAAAGTCCATGTTGACAGTGTTCTCCTGGGGATGGCTACTGGGCAACCCGAACATGCGGGCATCTACTTTCCTGTTTGTTAATATTCCTGATTCATTTGAGGAGCCCAGTTCCTCCATGTAGCTCCCGCTATGAGGCCTATGACTGTGGAGACTCTGGCCTCATGGCCCAAGGTCTTCTCAAGGCGCCAGCCACATTTGCTCCCCAGCTTCCCACAGCCCCTCCAGAGCTGTCCTCTACACTGCCTCCCTGGAAAGAAATGCCTGCAGGACAGTGAGCAGCAGAGCTGCCTCAGAGCCTCCCCTACCAACTCCTTCAGTGATGGCCACAGAGCCCAGGCTGACTTGGAAATAGGAAAGAAGAAACGAACACTGACAGAAAAAACAGACAAAGATTTAGAAAGGCTGATGGAAAAGAAGATGGGCCAATGAGTCAATTTCAAAAATGCCAAGTATTCAAAAACAAACAATATAAGGAAAAATTCTTTGAAGCAATACTGGTATTATATAAGCTCCAACAAAGTATAGTGCCACCATGCAGAGACTCCCTCTGCCTGCTGATTTCAAGCTTTGAAATTACACTCATTTTGCAGACCAGTGGTGTCAACAGACACCCGAGAATCTGAGTGCCTAACATACCTTTCTAGCACACACTGACTTTAATTTCTCACAACATATTAAATACTAATGAGGTCATATACCATGAAAGTACATACTGTTCAGAGAGTTAGAAAAGAGTAATTATTATAATATTAAAACAGGCAACTTTTACTAACAATCCAATGGACTTTAACATAACTGTATAGATGTTACAAGTTCTGGGCAAGGTTTCTGGCCTTCAGGCATTCCATATTTGTAAGGAGACTAACATTCTGAAAAAATTAAATTAAAATATTAAACTGTTGTATTCACACTCTGCAAAAAGCAGAGCCATTACTTTGCCAACAAAGGTTCGTCTAGTCAAAGCTATGGCTTTTCCAGTTCATGTATGGTTCATGTGTGGATGTGAGAGTTGGACTGTAAAGAAAGCTGAGCACTGAAGAATTGATGCTTTTGAACTGCGGTGTTGGAAAAGACTGTTGACAGTCCCTTGGAGTGCAAGGAGATCCAACCAGTCCATCCTAAAGGAGACCAGTCCTGAATATTCATTGGAGGGGCACTGAAACTCCAATACTTTGGCCACCTGATGTGAAGAACTGACTCATTTGTAAAAATCTTGATGCTGGGAAAGATTGAAGGCAGGAGGAGAAGACAGACAGAGGATGAGATGGTTGGATGGCATCAGTGACTCAATGCACATGAGTCTGAGTAAACTCCGGGAGTTGGTGATGATCAGAGAGGCCTGGCGTGCTGTGGTCCACGGGGTCTCAAAGCATCAGACACGACTGAGTGAATGAAACGACTAACTGATTCACTCTCCTCTCCTAAATAAACCACATCTGGTTCCCTAGCAGCCATTCTGTTATCATGGCCCCAAGAAACAGGGCAGGGCCAACGCTAGCTAAGACAAGAGAAAACATGACTAGCAGACTACCCTTCCAGGCAGGAGGAGGAGATAAAAGAAAGTGTCTGGTTAAGGAGAAATTGATTTCATAGTCACAGATGAGGTGGCAGAGCTCATACCAATAAAAGGAACAGAGTCCATAGGCCCTGTTCATCTGAGATCTCTCACTGTCCAACGCCATTCATACAAGATCACCCCTTTCCTGTACAGTCAAGATATTACCCTCACAAATGAAAAAGGGAGGAGGGGAAACAGCCTAATCAAAAGTTGAGCAGATTGTCTTGACTCCAAAGAAGAGTGGGATACCTTCAATTGATACTATTAAGTCTTTCTTCCCTTGCTACCCAGAGGATCAGGGGCTGAAGAAGTTAAGATCAACTTTAAAAATTAAAATCCTATTTTTTTTTCATACTTGAAGACTAGAGTGCAAACTGAGACTACCTCACACATAAGCAAGTAATAATTTATAAATTAATGTATTAATTGTATTTTTACTTTTGTTATGCATTGATAAGGGGTATCAGCAAAGTGTTAAGATTGACAGGTTTCTTGAAGAAGAAAAGATGTAAAATATGCAAATCATCTTATAAAGCTCAAATAATTTATGTACTCATGGTACCTATTAGCAGAATTTTTGGCCTGAAAGATGATTAGTTTTTTCCATTTTATTGTGGCACTTGGTGGCTCAGAGGGTAAAGCGTCTGCCTCCAATGCGAGAGACCCGGGTTCAATCCCTAGGTCAGGAAGATCCCCTGGAGAAGGAAATGGCAATCCACTCCAGTATTCTTGCCTGGAGAATCCCATGGACGGAGAAGCCTAGTAGGTTATAGTCCACAGGGTCGCAAAGAGTCGGACACGACTGAGTGACTTCACCTAAAATTGGTACAAAGATTTTTAGGAAAGCAATATGGCAACACACATGAGAAAACCCTTTTTCCCTTAAAGTGAACTGAGCATACAGTCATCAGGACATATCACAAAGGCCACAGTAAATCAAATATATGCCGCCTCAGTCATATGTAGGAGGTCTAATCAAATGCTAATCATCACTAAGAATAAATCTGCAAATGACAGAAGACCAATGGCTTAAGCTAACAGAGATGTAGGCTTTCACGTAATAAGTCCAGAAGTAGGACAGATGTAAGAATAGTTATCTCATGCAGCAGCTCAACAGTATTATCAAGGAGCTAGGTGCTTTCCATCTGCCAGCCTTGCCATGTTCAATATATTGCTTTCCATCTGGAGAATTCTTTCCTCATGGTCACAAGATGGGTTACAGCAGCTTCCAGAATCATAGTCTCATGAAGCAGTTCCCAAAGGCCAGCAGAGGGAGAGTCTCTTCCTTAAAGTCCTTTTCAAAACCAAAACTTTCCCCAAAGCACTTCACCTCCAGTAGAAGCCCTTCACATCTAAATGGCCAGAATGGTGTTACATGCCCGTTTCTAAACCAGTCAGTCACAAGGGATGCCTAATCAAGATTCATTTTCTGGGCTAAGGGAGGCCAATGCTGGAATTAAACTGGGGTTCTGTTAGCAAGAAACGGAGGAGAGGTGTGTGGGGTAGGCAACCAATATGTCCTGACAAACACATTTCTGAAAGCAAAAACAAAGCCTTCAAAATTCTAAATTTAACTAGAAGTAGATCATCTTTGGGCAACTTGGTCCACTTCAACATATTAATCTGCAATGGTTCAGAATATTTGGAATCCTGTCTTACTGTCTAATAAAATAACTAGGTCAAAAACTGCATTTTCAATTGGACATTTTCTGCTACATCTCTTAACTAGATGCGACAAGGCATTTAGATACAGGGATCACGAATGGATAAAATACAAATTCCCAGTTTGCCAAGCCTGACGATCTCGAGGGAAATGAGACATGGAAAGCCAGTTCAAATCTAAATTAAATAAAGGCAACTGTGCCTTCTGAAAACTGAACTCCTTTCTTCAGAATAACAGGTATAACCAGCAGAGGGTACTTATGTTTATGGATGAAGTCATATATTTAAATATAACGATCAAGCCATTCTGCTTCTCCCCACCAAGTAGCAATTCCGTGACTTATTCATTTTCCTTAGACTTACAACTCATAAAGAAAACATTACAACAGATTTGCATCCTTGCCTTGAACTGCTAAGAGGAACTATATAATCAAATATAAAAATATTCTTTGGAATGTTCTCTGCTTTTCCCTTTGACTTCATAAACATCTATTTCAACATCAGGCCATTACAATACAGCTCCTTGTTTGCTAGTCTGTCTCCTGCTATTGGACTGTGTTTCAGAGCTGAAACCCTGACTTATTCTTATTTGTATTCCCAAAGACCACCTGGCATTAGCACTAGGTCTGCAGCGAATGTTGGCTGAATTAGTTTGTTGAACATGCTACATCACTAATAACCTTTCATAAAGGACCTATTTCTACAAAAATAGCTCCAGAGCACTGACTCATTTTTCCCTTCAAGAATTTTATTTCTGCTTTTCTGAACCCAATTTAACCACTGTAATTTTCCAACTTCCATTGAGAGACAATATGAATAATTCAAGACAAGGAATGATGCTACAAAGGTTGACTTCTCTTTGCACTGAAACTCCCTGGGGTGAACACCTGTCATAAAGCTAATGGACTTATTATTATAATGAAACAAATAGCTGTAAAAACTGCAAATGTCCATTTTCCAAATATGTTTTTACTTATCATCAGTTCATTTTACATTATAGACATAAATACAGTACTTCAGTACATCCTTCTTTAAGGATGAAAACTTCTTAACACAAATGAAAAAGTAAATTCAGTGTTTTACAATGAAATTCAGCTTTGTTTTCTTATATTTTCTCAGATACACATACTCATATAAACATACAGCATGATAAGTACAATAAAACTAAGTAACCCTAAATTATCATTAATGTAAATTAGGTTTACATAGTCAGTGGCCCTTAGTTGATGCGAAAGGAAAACTTAATCTTCTGTATCCAGCAGTTTATAGAATATAAACTATAAACAATATAAACTGAATTCAAGAGTGATCAAACAGTTTAAGGGTAAACTTTCTTTTTATAGAAATATTTCCAATGACAAATTCCAGAGGAATGACAGAATTAGAATACTCATGATATGTAATTTCTAATGAACCCAGGCAATGATACATATCCATGGCTGCTAAAACCATAGATGAAAAGTTGATAGGTAACTCTACAGTGAATTAATTAATCTCATAATTCCTAACTTAATAAGAATAACATCATAAGAAGAGAGACAATCAAACATTATATGCTTTCTGTTGGTACTATATAACATCACCTATGAAATATTCTTGCCAAAACCCTAACCTAAATCTGCTCAAGCCTTTGGCTGTATCAGTATAAGCAAACAAGGGTCAGAGGGACATGTTAAATGACACTTGAGTGATGCAGTCAGCAAATCCCAGAATGCAGAAAACCCTTTAGGACAAGTACTCTAAAGGAAAAAAAGAGACAAATGGAATCTCAAGATTCCTAAAAGAGACAGGATTAAGATTTACCATGTGGACCACATTTGAATTCTGATGCGAACAAACCTACATTTAAAAATATACACCATCAAAGAAACTTGATGCTGCCTAGATACTTGGTGATATAATGGTAATAATGGTGATTGTGATTACATTTAAAAATGAAGTATTCACCTTTTGAAAATACATAACAAAGTACTAGAAATGAAATGATGTCTAGGAGATACGTGGAAATAATTCAGTGTGTGTTTGTGAGTGTGTGTGTGTGTGCATGCGCGTTGGGGAGGAATCAAGTAGAGGACTATGGATAAAACAAGAATGACCATGTGCTGATAATCACTGATGGGTACATGGGGACGCATTATACAAGCTCAACAATTCTGTATATATTAGAAATTTTCTATTAAAATGCTTAAAACTAGAAGATACAGTTTGTCCCCAAGAATCTTTGATAGCAACCTACCAACCAATTAATGTTAACAGCCAGCAAACTGATTCTATATATTTTGCTCCTGGGAGATAAAATTTGAAAGGAAAAGCTCTTTTCTTAGAATCTAATGAAGGAAACAAAGCTCACCACTAGGAAATGGTGAAGTGCTGAGTAAACTCCGGGAGTTGGTGATGGACAGGGAGGCCTGGCATGCAGCAGTCCATGGGGTCACAAAGTGGGACACGACTGAGCAACTGAACTGAACTGAGCTTTGGGTTAAGGGCTGATGAGTGATAAGAGTTCAAAGAAAGGATGATCTGGTCTCAGATGGGTCCCTCAGCTGGGCCTAATACTGAGAGGTTCTTCTCTCCTAACAAGATTAAGCAGACAGTGGGGGATACAGACAAGATAACAAGGGGACACTTATCTTACATCTTTTAACTCATATCCAGATTTTAACACTTGTAATGCACACACTTAAAATATTTTACAGATCTTGCCATTTTCTTGTGAATGGCATTGTACAGGGCAGGTGGTATGGCAACATTTCTATAATGGAAGTATTCCTTTTCTGTGTTTACTATTTAAGATATATCAGCCAAGATCCCCTTAGGAAACCGAGGGTACAAATTAAGACGGCAACTGAGGAGCCAAAGAACCAAGGACACAGCTGCTGGCTGGGTGAAGAGAAGTATGTAAGGTGGGTTGAAATACCCTAGGGATTTATAAAGCACTAAGCTTGATGAATGTGAAAGAGGCTTGATGAATGTGAAAGAGGAGTGAAAAAGTTGGCTTAAAGCTCAACATTCAGAAAACGAAGATCATGGCACCTGGTCCCATCATTTCATGGGAAATAGATGGGGAAACAGTGGAAACAGTGTCAGACTTTATTATTGGGAGATCCAAAATCACTGCAGATGGTGACTGCAGCCATGAAATTAAAAGACACTTACTCCTTGGAAGGAAAGTTATGACCAACCTAGACAGCATATTCAAAAGCAGAGACATTACTTTGCCGACTAAGGTCCATCTCGTCAAGGCTATGGTTTTCCTGTGGTCATGTATGGATGTGAGAGTTGGACTGTGAAGAAGGCTGAGTGCTGAAGAATTGTTGCTTTTGAACTGCGATGCTGGAGAAGACTATTGTGAGTCCCTTGGACTGCAAGGAGATCCAACTAGTTCATTTTAAAGGAGATCAGTCCTGGGAGTTCTTTGGAAGAACTGATGCTAAAGCTGCAACTCCAATACTTTAGCCACCTCATGCGAAGAGTTGATTCATTGAAAAAGACTTTGATGCTGGGAGGGATTGGGGGCAGGAGGAAAAGGGGATGACAGAGGATGAGATGGCATCACCGACTCAATGGACATGAGTTTGAGTGAACTCTGGGAGTTGGTGATGGACAGGGAGGCCTCAGTTCAGTTCAGTTCATTCGCTCAGTCATGTCCTACTCTTTGTGACCCTTATGAATCACAGCACGCCAGGCCTCCCTGTCCATCACCAACTCCTGGAGTTCACTCAGACTCACGTCCATCAAGTCAGTGATGCCATCCAGCCATCTCATCCTCTGTCGTCCCCTTCTCCTCCTGCCCCCAATCCCTCCCAGCATCAGAGTCTTTTCCAACGTGCTGCAGTTCCATGGGGTTGCAAAGAGTTGGACACGATTGAGCGACTGAACTGAACTGAAGCTGTTACCCATCACTTCATGGGAAATAGATGGGGAAACAGTGGAAACAGTTGCAGACTTTATTTTTGGGCCCCCAAAATCACTGCAGATGGTGATTGCAGCCATGAAATTAAAAGACACTTACTCCTTGGAAGGAAAGTTATGACCAAACTAGATAGCATAGTAAAAAGCAGAGATATTACTTTGCCAACAAAGGTCCATCTAGTCAAGGCTACGGTTTTTCCATTGGTCATGTATGGATGTGAGAGTTGGACTATGAAGAAAGCTGAGCACCGAAGAATTGATGCCTTTGAACTGTGGTGCTGGAGAAGACTCTTGCAAGTCCCTTGGACTGCAAGGAGATCCAACCAGTCCACCCTAAATGAGAACAGTCCTGGGTGTTCATTGGAAAGACTGATGCTGAAGTTGAAACTCCAGTACTCTGGGTACCTCATGCAAAGAGTTGACTCATTGGGAAAGACACTGATGCTGAAATGAACTGGGAGCTGGAGGAGAAGGGGACGACAGAGGATAAGATGGCTGATGGCATCACTGACTCAATGCACATGAGTTTGGGTGAACTCCGGGAGTTGGTGATGGACAGGGAGATCTGGCGTGCTGCGATTCATGGGGTTGCAAAGAGTCGGACACGACTTAGTGACTGAACTGAACTGAAGCTGTTACCACTCAAAGATGTATGAGTCAAGAAGGAGGAGAGTCTCCAAATCCAGAAATTGTTACTGTAGGAGATGACATAGCTATGACATAGGGAGATACTGCCATTTTCAACCCGTTGCTCAACAGAGAAGGACCTGGGGACTTTCATGGTGGTCCAGTGGCTAAGATTCCACACTCTCAAAGCAGGGTGTCTCAGTTCCATCCTTGGTCAGGGAACTAGATCTTACATGTCACCACTAAGACCAGGCACAGCCAAACAAATAAATACAGAAAAATAAATATCAAATAAAGAAAAGGAACCAAAACAATAAATTCTCTGATGTCATCCTGTTGCTTTCCCATCTTTGCCAGTTTCTCCCACTGACTGAAGCCTGCCGGAAGCCAGAGAGCAAAGGAGCCTGTGGGCGGCAGCCATAGAGGTCAATCGCCCGGAGGAGGCTAGAGTGGAAAGTACACTGAGAGAGGCCAGTGGAGCATCTATTATACAAGGCAAATGCTTCGGCATTTTTTAACATGTTAAAAGTGATCAAACGGAAGCTCAGAAACAAAACGAAGTTGACCAAGTCTTCTCTTAGCATCTGAGAGGCCCTGGGCAGAAAAGTAGAGTCTCTCTACTTCCCAAAGGGGAAGACGTCAGATAAACAAAGGTAAGAAGAAGACCTGAGCTAAAACATTGCGTTTGAACAAAACCCAGAGTTGGGAGTAAGCATGGTGAAAGCAGAAATAAGCTGGTGAATGGACAAACAGGCACAAAGGTGACATTTTAGGGAATTCTGAAAGAGGAAGTTGGATAAATCTGAATTAAGCCAGATAATAAAAGAGCTTAGGTGATGACGAGAAGTTAGATTTGATCTGTTTAGATGTGATGTTGGTCAAGGTGAATGATTTGAGATGTGGTACATAAAACCACGATTGCAGTCTTTTAGGAAGAACACTTGGATGGAACTGAGGATGAACAATGAGGATACAGTGGGAAGGGGATGCCAGTGGAGTCTGGAACCAAACCAGGAGATGGCTGCTACCAAATCAGGTAAAGTCTGTAACAGGAAGGGGCTTCCCTGGTGGCTCACTAGTAAAAGAATCCATCTGCAATGCAGGAGACACAGGTTCGATCCCTAGGTTGGGAAAATCCTCCAGGGCAGAAAATGGCAAACTGATCCAGCACTACTGCCTTGGAAATTCCATGGAAAGAGGAGCCTGGCGGGCTACAGTCCATGCGGTCACAAAAGAGGCAGACATGACTTAGGGACTAACCAACAACTGTCAATGGGGGAGTGGCAGTGGAAACCCACTCATTCTCCAGCTGTGTGCTCGCCGTCTGTCTATCCCACAAATGGATGCTGAGGCTTCCGTTATTGACCTGGATGAGACCTGGAGGATACAACGGTGAGCAAAGACAGATGTGTTTCCTTCTCTTACACAGTCTTCAGTCTGATGAGGAAAGAAAGGTATGAATGGAATAACGATATGAGCAAAGGTAAAAATCGCAGTTGTGAAGGATATTCTGAAACAGAGGCAGGAGGAGCTGTGGGAGCTATGGCAGCTCTCTGAAAGGCAGGAGTGGGGAGGAGAGACAGAGGCAATGGTTAGGAAAGGTTCTCCAAGAGAACGAGGCTTAGGTTGAGATCTGAAAGCTGGGAAGGCGTTACCCAGGGCAAACAGGGAGGGGAGAGTGATCACAGCAAGGACCCAGGAATGGAGAAGGACAGGGAATAAAGAAAGCCACTGGCTCAGGACAAAAAGGCAAAAATCTGGAAGACATCGTGAAAGAAGAAATGAAAAGAATCGTAGATACCTAGACTACAGACCATTAAGGAGGTAAAACAGTCTAATGTGGTTCCAACCATTTTAAGCAAGGAGATGAGATATTTAACTACCAAATCAATCTGTACCTGCCAATGTGCTCTGTGCCTTGACTGAAGAACACAGCCCATTCTTCACAAATATTTATTAGGCACTCTGCATGGAATTGGGCATATAGCCTTAGCTAGGCAGACAACCTTTAGCATATCATAGCAGTCATCACCCTACTTGCTTTCCTACATGTCCGCAGGAGCAGAAGAAGATAGGTACAGATTCAAGGAAGATCTACTAATCAACAAATATTCACTGGGTACCTTTCATGTGCAAGACATGATCTAAAACAGTGTGAAAATAATCCCTTGTCTGTAGGAGGGGTATGATCTGGCTTCATTTCAGTGCAGATTATATTTGTTTGCTCAGCATGAGCATTAACTGACAAAAATATGAACCAAGATTGAATAAGATGCAGTCATTAGTTTCAGAGAGCCTTTCTTTTAGCAGGACAGATTTAAAACATGAGAATGAATCACGGCAAGTGACAATACAATAGGTTTATAAGAACAGTGTAAATTATTGTAGCAGTAGATCAGATCTCTCTGAGGAGATCAGTCAGGTTCACGGGGAAAGGGACCCAGATTCTATACTTGAATGAGGCAAGATTTCACTAGGTGAAGAAGGCCACTCTTGCCTCCACACTCCCAAGATGACCAAGAGAAGACGGAACAAAGGTCATGCCAAAAGGGCCGCGGCTACGTGCAGCCTACTCGCTGCAACAGCTGTGCCCGATGCATGCCCAGGGATAGGGCCATTAGGAAGTTCCTCATTAGGAACATCGTAGAGGCCACAGCCATCAGGGACATTTCTGAAGTGAGTGTTTTTGACGCCCATGTGCTTCCCAAGCTGCGTGTGAAACTACATTACTGCCTGAGTTGTGCCATTCTCAGCAAGGTGGTCAGGAATCGCTCTTGGGAAGCCCGGAAGGATCGAACACCTGTACCCTGATTTAGACCTCTGGGTGCAGCCCCATATCCTCCACCAAAGCCCATGTAAGGATCCAAGTCTTTAAAGACGAAAAGAAATATTGGTTACTATGAACGGACAATAAAATGGAAATTACACACACAAAAATAGGTGGAAGATTCACGGCAAACAAATTACAATAAGCAGAAAGAACAACGTCAGGGGATTCAAAGGCATCTATTGGTAGGAATAATAAACAGGCTGAGTGTGGTAGAAAATAGGGAACTCAGAAAAAAGCAAAGGAGGAAATAAGAAGAAAAGTGATTCGGATGGGGACCACAGGGCACAGAATTTTTAAAAAAGGACTAGGAAATGTATTTGATTAGAATAATGAGTTGTTGAAGATTTCCGAATAGGAGAACAGCATGACCAGAGATGATTAAGAAAATTGCATGGAATGAAAAACAGCAATAAGATAATGGGATGGTTTAAGAGCACCAGGTCTAGAGCCAGTCTTGCCTGAACTAGAGTCCAGACTTCCCCACGGCTATGACTTGCAATAAAAACAAGCTACTGATAAATACAATGTCATGGATGAATCACAAAAGCAGCATGCTAAGTGAAAGAAGCCAGACACCAAACACACTGTTGTGTTACATCTACGTATATATCTATAAAAGGCTATAACCAGTGATGGAACCATCAGCAGTTTCCAGGGGATACAGGATGGGGATGAGGAAAGGCATGTGAGGGGGTCGAGGGGACATGAGGGGATGTCTGGGGTGAAACAAACATCCTTTATCATGTCTTCCTGGCAGTTACACTAACTGCATATTATTTGCCAGCATTCATCAAGTTGCAGACTTAAAGTTGGTGAGTTTTTAAGTAAATTATATCTCAAATAAGCCAACAGAAATGAAAATATCATGCAGGAATAAAAAGTTAGGTAATAGTTAAAACATTGAACCTCAGAATATTTCTTCCATATGAAAAGCACGGCAGCAGGGGACTCCTAAGTCATGATCCATGCAGAGACATCCAAAATACTACAGTCACTGGTATATGTGTGTGTGTGTCCAACCACATGCTTAGGAATACTGGGGCAGAACAGGAAATATTCTTGATATGAAGATAATTTCCCTCCTTTCTAAAAAAAAATTAATCAAATAATCTTTATTGGAACACAGCATCATTTTTAGGCTCAGGGAACAGAATGATGAACAAGACAGGTAAGTCTTTCCTCTTAAGGAACTTGACAGTCCATCTCAAGAACGATTCAGGTGGAGATGATGTTTCAGTGAAGAGCCATGAAATGGAGATTCGTTCCTCTAGCGATTAATAGATGGAATTCAGATTTCTCCCCCAGGCCCACAAAAGTAACACTGTAAATAATGGCTGGCTAACAAGGCTAGTTTATTCATTTGCATTACACAATAGGTTAGGTGCATTATAGTGACTGCTGTACATGAGTATTACAATGATTATTTTATAAAATAATAATAAAATGTTGCTTAGATTATTTTATAAAACTTTTGTTCATGTTTAAAAACAATTTCAGAAAATGGTCTGGCAGACAGATATTTAGAAAAAGAAGAGTTGGAAAAATCATTTCAATCTTGTTTACATTTCAATATTTGAGCAAAATCTCTAGAAAATTTGATATATGCCTGAGTTAACTCTACTAATACTGATATATTTTCAATAATATGCTTGGATTTCACTATTAGTTTCAAATATACTTAAAAAACTCATTCTAAATCAATGATTTCTTGAATTGACATCACAGCGAAGACTCTCAATCATTCAATTTAATTAATGTCCTCCTTCATAACATAGTGATTCACGGGTTTGCAAATGTATTACACCATAATACATAGGTTTTAGATGTTTTATTTTAAAAATACAAGAAAACAAGCTTGGACTCATATATTTGTCAAATTTTTTGGACAACTGACATTTTTTTTTTAGTCTTGGGGAATACATGTTATGGGAAGTGAGGAACTAAATGACATGGAGTCTTCCAATGGCAGCAGCCTTGGAAGCATTAAAAGAGTGCTAGGTTTGGCTTTTATTTGCTGCAGTGGCACTTCAAATTTCTTTGGCTATTGTAGAAGGTTTTCAGGTCACCACAAACAGAAGTGAAAGGAGAATACTGTGGCCAGTAACTATGTGAAGTACCTTATTTATTTCAGCTGACTCCTGCTACAATTGACTGAAGGACTAAAAGTCCCTTTACGCCTAACAGCCGTGGGCTTCTGGACCCAAGCTCACTGTACTGATTAACTAAACTCTAGGTAGAAGATTGGAGAAGGAAATATCAACCCACTCCAGTGTTCTTGCCTTGAGAATCCCAGGGACGGGGGAGCCTGGTGGGCTGCCGTCGATGGCGTCGCACAGAGTCGGACATGACTGAAGTGACTTAGCAGCAGCAGCAGGTAGAAGATAGAACAGTATATACCTCTAGCAGAGTCAAAGAATTCATGTTGAGTAAGATAATCTTTTACTCTCAACTCTGAACTATTCGGGGCAGGAACTTTATTTCCTCACCCTTGAGCACAATTTTCCCCATTTTGTATTATGGAGTGGTAATGACTGCAGAAAAACAATACAGAGACTATTGTTAACTTCTAAACTTGTTTGACCACACTACAATCACTTCTTTCTTGCATTTGCCCAGGCTACCAATGTATCTTCCTTCTTGCATCTATTGTGTCTGCCTTTAAAGTCCAAGGCAGGTAGATGAAACCACAACAGTAAAATATCTGTGAGTACTGCCTTAGCATCTATGAAAAATACATTAAGGAGAAGAAGGTAGTATTTTAACATGTCCAAAATGGGGAAGCTAAATATTATAGCTAACAGTATCAATTGTGGAAACAGTAAGGTAAACAGAATCTGCATCCTTATAGCAAAAGGATAATTCAGCTGGAAGCAACTGATTAACCATAGTTCAGTACAACTTACCACAAAATGAAAAACTTTTATTTCCATAAACAGTAAAGACTAAAATATTGTAGTGGTATTTTTCTGCCTGCATTGAATTTGACTTCAGCTTTTGTTAAGAGTTTGTTGTTCTGTTTTGGATTCTATTTCTGAATTAAAATATTTAAAAATAATCTAGTAAAGCTTTTTCAGTCTTACATAAAATTATTAAATAAGGGTGTTAAAGTGTTAACTGTGTGCACCTCTGAGATCCATGAGAGGAAATACTCTAATCTTCCAGAAACATCATTTGCCCTTTGTAAATCGAGGCTGCCATGGCAAATGTCTTCATTTAATACTGGATTAGCTGAGTTGGGAGGATGATGCAGTATATAGAGGCAATCTACTCCTTATTTTTATGTATGTTCCGCTTCAAAAATGCTCTAGGGTTTGTTGGAGGGGGTGACTTTTGCATGCTAAGACAAGCTATGCCTTAAATGTGTACATCAGATTTGTCCCTTTATACATGATTAAGTAGAATACAGTATCTGTGACAAGCAATCTGTGCCTGGAAAGAGTGTGTTCTGCACTTGTGCTTAAAGAATACAACATTCACGTGGAATGGCTCCAAATGTTCCTCTTGAATAGGGTTATTGAAATATTAATTCAGACTACATAAATCTGAAAATAAGTGAAGAAAGAGAATTTTTCTGGGGGCTAATAAGTGCAAAGAGCATCACTTTTCTTGCTAATGTGGAAAGATATGCATGGTTGCCTTCCGCAAATATCTTCAGACTGACTATAATAGAAGAATGACCCCCTACACATCTGGCTCTATTTGTTTCTAAATGTGTAACAAATTTTCTAAATTCTTTCATTAATCAGGTTCTCTTAATAGCACTGTTGCAAAGCAGAGAAATAGGAATTAAAAATTTATCAATTAGAGGCATTGTGTGGAAAACCCCTCTAGAGATTTCTAGAATATTAGGGGTTTATACCAAGAAAGTAGATGATTCTTTTTGTTGGCATTCTTTTTCCTGGTGATATTGTTTGTTTCTTTGTTAAATTTTAGCGATTATAAAATAGACGTTCTTTTAATGATAAGATAATTTGGATATATACTAAAAAATCTGTTGTCGTAGTCCTCCACTGCCTCTCCAAGGGAACCAGAGTTTACAAGCTTAAAGTGCTTTTTTCCAAGGTCCTCTATGCTTGTACAAAAACGTATATCCAAACAGACCCATATATATATAGACATTTTATTATTCCTTTTTATTAAGACAGGGTCACACTCTGCAGTTTGCTTCTCTCACTTAATGCACGATGACAGTTCTAAGTCAAGACAACAGACCCATCTTAGTTTTACACTTAATGTATAATATTCTAGGGTTTCCCCGGTGGCTCAGACAGTAAAGAATCTGCCCACAATGCAGGAGACTTGGGTTCGATCCCTGGCTCAGGAAGATCCCCTAGAGAAGGGAATAGTTACCCACTCTAGTATTCTTACCTGGAGAATCCCATGGACAGAGGAGCCTGGCGGGCTGTAGTCCATGGGGTTGCAAAGAGTCAGACACAACTGAGTGACTTACATTTCCCTTTATTGCATAATATTCTATAGAATGATCTCCCACAATTTAAAGGATACAAATATTTTTCCTTTAAAAGATAATCCCAGATAATTTTATTAAAAAGATTGTGGCAATGCATTCTCCACCAACAATGTATGAGCCTGCCCATGTCTTTTCATCCTTATAAGCTCTATTATAGCTCTTTTTAATATATTTTGCCATGTTAATGAGTTTAAAATATGGTATTTTTTTTTCTCTTTAGTTTTTTATGATTCTTTTTATGATGATTAACAGAGTTTAAGCCTTTTCCATTCTGTTAATTTAAAACTAATATCCTTCATTGCTTTTGGGTGGCTCGCCTTCTCAGTAGTCTGTGGGACTGCTTTATGTATTTGGCATATTAGTCTTTTTTTCTGTCATGTTTTTACTCATTCTCAGTCTATTCTTGGTTAAATAATTCTTACCTTTAAAACTTTGTGTATATGTATATATATATATATATATATATATATATTTTTTTTTTTTTTTACCTTTCTAGCTTGGAAAATCCCATGGATGGAGGAGCCTGTGGACTGCAGTCCATGGGATCATGAAGTCCGACACGACTGAGCAACTTCACTTTCACTTTCATGCACTGGAGAAGGAAATGGCAACCCACTCTGGTGTTCTTGCCTGGAGAATCCCAGGGACAGAAGAGCTTGGTAGGCTGCCATCTCTGGGGTCGCACAGAGTCAGATATGACTGAAGCAACTTAGCAGCAGCAGCAGTGTCTTCTATAGTTAGTGGTCTGTTCAGTTTTTTAAATATCCTTTTAGGTCAATTTGGATAGCTAATTTTCTAGAAAATCACCATTTCCTCAAGATTATAAAATATACCAACAGAGGTACAAAAATAATATCTAACATGTTTTCTTTATACTTTCTAATAATATATAATTTTTGTAGTTTTTAGTCTTTAGTTAGGCTTGCCATGAGCTTATCCATTTTAATGGATATTCAAATAAATGGTTTATTATTTCATTTACATTATTATTTGGCCTATTTTATAAATTTCAGCTTCTATCTTTAATCTTTCTTTTTGCTGATTTAACTGCTGTTTTCTTTTTTTAAGTTGAATTATCTGTTTAAACTTACTTTCATGCTGCTGCTGCTGCAGCTGCTAAGTCACTTCAGTCGTGTCTAACTCTGTGCGACCCCATAGACAGCAGCCCACCAGGCTCTCCCCGTCCCTGGGATTCTCTAGGCAAGAACACTGGAGTGGGTTGCCATTTTCTTCTCCAATGCAGAATTTAAGGCCATCAGTTTTTCTCTGCATACTGCTTTAGCTGGGTCTCATGGGTTTTGTTATTAAAGTATTTGCCTTGCCAACACTTTATGGATAATTTATAATTTCAGTTTTTTCTTCTTTTTCCATGGATTGTATAGAATAATGGTCCTTAATTTCTAAGTAGCTGTTTTCCAAAGCATCTCCCCATGGTCTATTTCTAGTTTTACTGGTTATCATCAGAGAGGATAAGAGCTATAAAAGTCTTCTGTAGTAAGCTGAACTTTCTTAATTGTAGCTATGTGATTTTTAGGATATTTTATATAAACTCAGAAATGTATATTCTCTTTCTACAATGTAAAATTATATATATATGTTAAATTACATTTACTATGTGTTAAATATATTAAATTATTCTGTTGACTAAAATATTCAACTTCTTTACACATTTCCTCTTTGGAGTCTATCTGCTATATCAAACATTCCTTCATAAATGTATTTTGATCAACTTCAATTTGAATATTTGTTTTACATGATTGATAGTGATGGTTTTGGTGCCTAAAGGTATGTAACTCTTCTCTTAGTAAACTGCACCTACCAGATTCTTTTAAAGACAAAATTATAAAAGTTGAGGTTCTGATTATGTCATCTGTTTATAGCACTATTTCTAGGATGGTGTTTTTATAAGGATTCCAAATGTTTGTTTCCAAATCTCTACTCACGAACTGCTGCTGCTGCTGCTGCTAAGCCACTTCAGTTGTGTCCGACTCTGTGCGACCCCATAGATGGCAGCCTATCAGGCTCCGCCGTCCCTGGGATTCTCCAGGCAAGAACACTGGAGTGGGTTGCCAATTCCTTCTCCAATGAATGAAAGTGAAAAGAGAAAGTGAAGTCGCTCAGTCATGCCCGACTCTCAGCAACTCCGTGGACTGTAGCTCACCAGGCTCCTCTGTCCATGGAATTTTCCAGGCAACAGTGCTGGAGTGGGGTGCCACTGCAAATCCTACTGCCTCCACAAAGATTTCTTAAAGAAGAAAGAAAGAAATGCAGACTCTATCTGCATGTATAGGGCTTCCCAGGTGGTGCCAGTGGTAAAGAATCCCCCTGAAAATGCAGATGTAAGAGACGTAGACTCCATGCTTGGGTCAGGAAGATGCCCTGGATGAGGGCATGGCAACCCACTCTAGCATTCTTGCCTGGAAAATCACATGAACAAAGGAGCCTGGCAGGTACAGTCCATAGCGGTGCAGAGTCAGACATGACCGAAGTGACTCAGCACACATGTTTATATAATATACTTTAGAAAATTTTAATTGTTGTCCTGACTAAAGTATTGTTGCAATCACCTTCTTCATGCTCAGCTTGATCCTTTGTAATTCTTTATCTCAACTCTTCTAAGGTACTTTGGTGCCTTGCAGTAATTACTTGATAACATGCTTAACTCATCTTCTGTAAATATAATTTAGGGCAAAAATAACAGTAACTAGTAATTTCCTGAGTGGTATTAAGCTTTACATATAATTCACTTAACTACAATCCTGTCAGGTGAGAACTGTTATTATCCCCATTTTAAGATGAGGAAATTGAAGCTCATTAAAGGTTAAGTAGGAAGTCTAGAAACACCTAGAGTAACAGGCAAATTTGGCCTTGGAGTACGGAATGAAGCAGGGCAAAAGCTAATAGAGTTTTGCAAAGAGAACACACTGGTCATAGCAAAACAATGCAAGGAAGGACTCTACACATGGACATCACCAGATGGTCAACAACATAATCAGACTGTTTATATTCTTCACAGCCAAAGATGGAGAAGATCTATACAGTCAGCAAAAACAAGACTGGGAGTCAACTGTGGCTCAGATCATGAACTTCTTATTGCTAAATTGAGGCTTAAATTGAAGAAAGTAGGGAAAACCACTAGATCATTCATTCAGTCAGTCAGTCAATTCAGTCGTTAGTCGTGTCTGATTCTTTGCGGCACCATGAATTACAACACGCCAGGCCTCCCTGTCCATCACCATCTCCCAGAGTTCACTCAAACTCACATCCATCGAGTTGGTGATGCCATCCAGCCATCTCACCCTCTGTCATCCCCTTTTCCTCCTGCCCCCAATCCCTCCCAGCATCAAAGTCTTTTCCAATGAGTCAACTCTTCGCATGAGGTGGCCACAGTACTGGAGTTTCAGGTATGACCTAAATAAAATCTCTGATGATTACACAGTGGAACTGAGAAATAGATAGAAATAGATGAAATATGGACAGAGGTTCATGGCATTGTACAAGAGACAGGTTTCAAGACCATTCCCATGGAAAAGAAATGCAAAAAGCAAAACGGCTGTCTGGGGAGGCCTTACAATTAGCTGTGAAAAGAAGAGAAGCGAAAAGCAAAGGAAAAAGGAAAGATATAAGCATCTGAATGCAGAGTTCCAAAGAATAGCAAGGAAAGATAAGAAAGCCTTCTTCAGTGATCAATGCAAAGAAATAGAGGAAAACAGAGTGGAAAAGACTAGAGATCTCTTCAAGAAAATTAGAGATACCAAGGGAACATTTCATGGAAAGATGGGCTCGATAAAGGATAGTAATGGTATAGACCTAACAGAAGCAGATGATATTAAGAATACACAGAAGAACTGTACCTAATAGATAATCACGATGGTGTGATCACTCACCTAGAGCCAGACATCCTGGAATGAGAAGTCAAGTGGGCCTTAGGAAGCAACACTATGAACAAAGCTAGTGGAGGTGATAGAATTAGGTAGAGCTGTTTCAAATCCTGAAAGATGATGGTGTGAAAGTGCTGCATTCAATATGCCAGCAAATTTGGAAAACTTAGCAGTGGCCACAGGACTGGAAAAGGTCAGTTTTCATTCCAATCCCAAAGAAAGGCAATGCCTACCGAACAATTGCACTCATCTTACACGCTAGTGAAGTAATGCTCAAAATTCTCCAAGCCAGGCTTCAGCAATACATGAACCATGAACTTCCAGATGTTCAAGCTGGTTTTAGAAAAGGCAGGGGAACCAGAGATCAAACTGCCAACATCTGCTGGATCATGGAAAAAGCAAGAGAGTTCCAGAAAAACATCTATTTCTGCTTTACTGACGATGCCAAAGCCTTTGACTGTGTGGATCACAATAAACTGTGGAATATTCTGAGAGAGATGGGAATACCAGACCACTTGACCTGCCTCTTGAGAAACCTATATGCAGGTCAGGAAGCAACAGTTAGAACTGGACATGGAACAGCAGACTGGTTTCAAATAGGAAAAGGAGTATGTCAAGGCTGTATATTGTCACTCTGCTTATTTAACTTATATGCAGAGTACATCATGAGAAACGCTGGGCTGGAAGAAGCACAAGCTGGAATCAAGATTGTTGGGAGAAATATCAATAACCTCAGATATGCAGATGACACCACCTTTATGGCAGAAAGTGAAGAGGAACTAAAGAGCCTCTTGATAAAAGTGAAAGAGGAGAGTGAAAAAGTTGGCTTAAAGCTCAACATTCAGAAAACGAAGATCATGGCATCTGGTCCCATCACTTCATGGGAAATAGATGGGAAACAGTGGAAACAGTGTCAGACTTTATTTTGGGGGCTCCAAAGTCACTGCAGATGGTGATTGCAGCCATGAAATTAAAAGACACTTACTCCTTGGAAGGAAAGTTATGACCAACCTAGACAGCATATTAAAAAGCAGAGACATTGCTTTGTCAACAAAGGTCTGTCTAGTCATGTGGTCTAGTCCAGTGGTCATGTATGGATATGAGAGTTGGACTGTGAAGAAAGCTAAGCACTGAAGAATTGATGCTTTTGAGCTGTGGTGCTGGAGAAGACTTTGAGAGTCCCTTGTACTTCAAGAAGATCCAACCAGTCCATCCTAAAGGAGATCAGCCCTGGATGTTCATTGGAAGGACTGATGCTGAAGCTAAAACTCCAATACTTTGGCCACCTGATGCAAAGAGTTGACTCACTGGAAAAGACTCTGATGCTGGGAGGAACTGGGGGCAAGAGGAGAAGGGGACAACAGAGAATGAGATGGCTGGATGGCATCACCAACTCAATGGACATGAGTTTGGGTGAACTCCGGGAGTTGGTGATGGACAGGAAGGCCTGGCGTGCTGTGATTCATGGGGTCGCAAAGAGTCGGACATGACTGAGTGACTGAACTGAACTGAAAATGAAAGGTTAAGCAGCTCACCTAAGATCTTGCAAGCTGCAAGCTGCAGTGCTAGAGTTCTGATCTAGCTCTAGTCTTTCATTCCTTATTTCTGTTATATGTCTTATCCCCATAATAATTATAACAGAAATAAGGGATAAGAGACAAAGGAGTGGAAAAAAACTACAGGAGAAATAAAGAGCTTTGGAATGTAAAAGTCGCTGAGTCATATCAGACTGTTTGCAACCCCATGGACTATACAGTCCAGTCCATGGCATTCTCCAGGCCAGAATACTAGAGTGGGTAACCTTTCCCTTCTCCAGAGGATCTTCCCGACCCAGGAATCGAACCAGGGTCTCCTGCATTGCAGGTGGATTCTTTACCAACTTAGCTATCAGGGAAGCCCTTTGGAGGTTGCCATAAAGAACTGATGCTTTTGAACTGTTGTGTTGGAGCAGACTCTTGAGAGTCCCTTGGACTGCAAGATTAAACCAGTCCATCCTAAAGGAAATCAACCCTAGATATTCATTGGAGGGACTGATGCTGAAGCGGAAATACTTTGGCCACCTGCTGCAAAGAGACGACTTATTGGAAAAGACTTCTTGATGCCGGGAAAGACTGAAGGCAAGAGGAGAAGAGGACAACAGGATGAGGTGGTTGGATGCCATCACCAACCCAATGGACATGAGTTTGAACAACCTCTGGGAAATGGTGATGGACAAGCAAGCCTGGTATGCTGCAGTCCATGGGGTCGCGAAGAGTCGGACAGCAGTGAGCAACTGAACAACAAAATAAAGTCTTGTTTTTAAATGAGAGGGGTATGGGAAGCTCTTAAAAGAGCTTTGGAGAAGGGTAATGTGGTCTGATTTCTGTTTTAATAAGATCCCTGTGGCTGCAGGAAGGAGCACAGGCTCTCAGAATATAAGAGCGCAAGGCCGGTCAGTTAGGAGTGCTCTCCTCAAGATCCAGGAATGAGAGGCTGGGGCAGGGGCCATGGTGGGAAAGCTGTGCGTGGGGACAAAGGGCTGGATTCTGGACATATTTGGAAGGCAGAACCAACAGGATTTTCTGGCACATGATTTAAGTGGTGTGAGTAAGAGGAGCCAAGATAGACCCCAGTCTATTCGGTCTAGAGAAACCGTAAGACAGGAATTGCCACTTAGCGAAATGGAGAAGTATGATACACAGTATTTCAAATAAGAGAACTCTTGTTTATGACCATGTACTTATAAAAAGGAATAGCTAACTATGGAACAAAGATCATAGTGCTGTTAACCATACATGGGTATTTTTATTCTCTATGTTCTATAAGTCAGAAGACAGTTCATGAGATGTCGAAGGTTAAATCCATTTATTAGCCTAAATGGCATATGTACTGGTTTCGATCAGGGATCAAAGGACAAGAGTCTATGGGTAGCTGCCTGCTTCAGTAAATAAAGTTTTTTATTGGAACAAAGCCAAGCTAATCATTTACATATTGTCTGCGGCTGCTTTCTAACTACAGAGGTTACAACTGGGACCTTATGGCTGACTGGCAAGCTGAAAATATTTACTATCTGACACTTTAAGAAATAATTTTCTAATCTCTGGCTTAGATTTAGACAGGGATAATTTAAAATTGTGTTAAACTGAACTAGGTTAACGGCAATATGTCTTTTAATAGCCTTTATCAGGAATATTTTATCAGAATTTTATCAGAATTCAGATTAGCATCATTTCTTTCTAGACAGACATGAGAATATTTTTTTAAGTTATTGAACAATTTAGGATGGAGCCAGTAATTTATATTTTCATTTTTTTAAATAAAGAAAGCTTTTATTTTATAATATATGTGTAATAAAAAATATGTGTGTGTGTGTATATACATGAATACACATGGAAAAATGCATAGTAGTAACATTTTCTGAGAAACACATAGGCCATTAACAGATCGGCAGCAGAGAATTATGAAAAAAGCACGCATCTCAAATTCAAGTAAAATTGTATTTAAATCCTTGTTCTTTAATTTACAGGCTATTTGGCTATGGATAGCTTATTTAATCTCCTTGAGTTTCAATTTCTCACATAAAAGAATTGGAATATTTGTACCCTGAACACAAAGTTTTTGTGAGAATTAGTAAGACAATGCTTGTAAAATGACTAATACAGTAGTGTTACATAATGAGCACTGAGTAAATGTTTTCTCTTTTAAAAAATTAACCAAGAAAACAAAAGGACTCTAAATCTTATTAAGAAAATAGGTGATTATAAGGGAGACTCTTATATCATAGCTATTTTTTCTAATATCCTCTTTAGGTATCCTGTTAATGTGAAAATATCAAACATTAACTGAAAATAGAAGTCCCCTTTCTGTTTCTCATTTTTAATAAAAAAGGAAAAAATGGTCTCTCTCTATATATATATATGTATGTATATGTGTATATATATATATATATATATATATATGTATATTTACAAGACTGAACTCAAATATGTGACATGTTTAGATTATTTCCACGGTAGCAAACCTCATTAATAGTTCAATCTTCCCTAAGTGGGCATTAAATAAGTTTTAGTAAAAATAAGGAGGAAGCATCATACTTTAAACTTACATAATTAGCAATGAACTATATGAGGCTTTAGCTGTTTACAAGAGCCATTTTTTTGTAATCTATTTATTTGTATAATTGAGGCTTGCTAATACAGCAAGGGGTGAATTATAAATAAATACAACTTTAGTCAAGTGAAAAGTGAAGTTACTCAGTCGTGCCCAACTCTTTGCAACCCCACGGACTGTAACTACCAGGCTCTTCTGTCCATGGGATTTTCCAGGCAAGAATCCTGGAGTGGGTTGCCATATCCTTTTCCAAGAGACCTTCCTGACCCAGAGATTGAACCCCAGTCTCCCACACTGTAGGCAGACGCTTTATCGTCTGAGCTCCCAGGGAAGTCCAAATACAACTTAAGAATTTGACAATTAGCATCGTACATGATACCAATCCTGAACTTCCAAAAAAGAAAAAGGAAAAAACAATATGACACAGCTAAGCAAACAAAACAAGGGCCTGGTGACCTTCCTTTCTAATAATCACTAAATTTTCTTTGCCATTAGCTTCTCTATTGGTCAAAGAAGTAATAGTTCTTCCTTGGTTTGGGGAAGGGGAAGGGCATACCATTTTAATCTCTTTTGCTGTTCTTTTTCCAAATCTTGGCATTTCATACACATTGCCTAAGTCTTTCTAAATAAAAAACACATACTAGTCCAGAATTTGGATATTTCTTGATTTCCCTTCTTCAACAGCAAGATCACCATGCTTCTAGATTTTCATAAAGAGAGAAATAACAAAGAACAGAGGAAAAAGAAACACTAAAAGCCAAGAATATTGTTCATTTTAAGACAATGACTTAATGCAACCAGTTTTCACCCATGGTCTTTTCTTCACTGCAACAGAAATACCCTGGTGCAGGACGGGCTACTGGAGGTGTTTCACAATCCTGGTCTCACAATTCTTAATATTGTCCAGATGGCTTCTCTCAGTCAAATCCCACCAGCCATGTCAGTTCTGGTGTACAGACTGGGTCAGAAGAGGATGCCGTGGAGTGGCGGGCAGGTCAGAGGACTATGGAAGGTAGAAAGGAACGTGACTGCCAAAGGCTCAGAGGTGGTCAGGAAACCCACGGAGGGGATGCAAGTTCAAGCTCTCAAGTCAGGTGGCAATTGCCCCTGGGCGCTGCCCAGCTGCTATGATCCATCCTCTACAGTGAGGAGAACAGGTAACCTAAGGCTGATGCCCAGAGGCTGACGTTAATTTCTCCTTTTGTGCAATAAGGCTTAATCTGAAAGTCAAACTGGCCTGTGAGGGAAAATGGAGACACAGAAGGGTGGGGTATCTCCTTTCCTTTTATTTTTGTGCTCAAAAGAAAACAAGAGTTGTTTTTTTTTTTAATGCAAATATTACATAATAATAACTAGAAAGGAGACAAGTAAATTACAGACCCCAAAGAACTAAAAATTATTCCAGTAAAGCTTCATTTTTCTGGGTTCCTTTCCTACCTTGTCCTGAATTTTAAGCTCTGGCTGGGGAAACTTTTTCCCCTATAATGACTGAATTTAAAATACCTAGATTTAACCTATTTACAATATACCCCCAAATCAGTCATAAGCCAAACTTCTGTACAACTAAATGACTTTACATGAAAAAGTTTAATCAGCATTCTCAACATAAGAAAACAAAAGCACCACAATTCTGCATTTACCTTGTATTATGTATTACCTCTTTGATAAACACATATCCTTAGGAAATGCTGTTTATAAGTGATGTTATAACAGCCTGATATTTTAAAACTGATTTCCTAAACTAGACAGTAAGAAAAGCGTATAATTTTTCCCTTCTTCTGTTAGAAAATAAAAAAACTATATTAGTAAACATTTTCTAATGTTTGTTGTTCATGGGGGAGAAAAAAAGCAAAAACAAAAGAAGGATTTTGAGAAGCTCTTGAGAAAATTTTGTAGGAAGTATTTTCTTCATTCTGGTTTCATTTAAATGACTACATTCTTTCACCACTATTTTGAAACAAGTGAAAATTTAAGGCTCTAATTTCAAGTTTTTCAAGTTGTTGCTCTAGAGTGTCTGATTTTTAAATTCAGAACTCTTATGTTTTCTTTCATTCCTGGTGATAGATATTTGTGCTCAGGAGCACAGAGGAAGACCATCTTCTGATTTTCAAGCATGATTTGTGACTCTTCAAAAGATAAACACAGAATGAGACCAGAATTTGCAAGTGGTTCAGAAAGGAAAAAGTGTTTTCCTTCATAGTTCTCAAGTCGCTCCCAAAATAAGGGAAGAAAATGACAGCCTAACACATCCTGATAGAAAGAAATTCAATTATCACATGATTTAGAGTTATTAGGTTCAAGAGAAAATATTTAATTTTTATAAAATTATATTTTTACAAATTAATTTACATTTGTGAATTCTTAAACCAAGACTTCAGAGAACCTATGCAGCACAAACAACAATTAAATAAATGCTATGTAAACACAGGATCTGAAAGGACTTAGACAAGAGTAATTTTTAGTAAGGTCCATGTACAAAGTTCCAAGCAGAGTGAAGAAATCCAGGCTGACTTCAAATTAATACAGAAAAAAATTAAAGTTTCATTCTGATGAACCGCTTTTGATAACTTGTTTTCTAGGCATAAAAGATATATAAGAGCTTTGAGAAAAAACATCCATTCTCAGTGTTCATTCTCTGATCATAAGGACCATTTTTAATGGAAATTACTCAAGAATAAGCACACCGAAAGATTTACTTCTTTGCTTATTTTCCCAGATTTCTCTCACCCAGGTTCATTTTGCTTCACTGACCACCTTTCTTATTATTATGATGTCTTATCTACCCTATGAAATAATTACTAAAATCATAAGAGCTGGTAATTTCTTTCTCATCTTAAGGTTCTTTCACAAAATGACAATGAACTCATATTTTGGGAGAACTTAGCATGTACACGGCAACTAAACAAAGCCACTGGTACGACCTTGCTCAGTCTTCAGAATTATCCTAGGCAGGTACTATTATTATTGGGTCTATAGAAGGGGCAGGACCAGCTAGTTAAGAAAATCCCTTAACTGATACCACAAGAGCTGTAACAAAAATGCTGTCAGCCTGGTTCCAAAGCCTACATTTTAGCCAACTAGATTTGGCTTAGACTGAGAGGATATACTTTATGTAAAATCACTATAATTATGCTTTAGTTATTTTATAATCAAACCTCCACGGGAGAGTTAACACATCAAATTGATGATAGCACCTTACAGTGATCATGAGCTGGCAGTTTATCAAACTGTTTTGTTTGTTGATATGTGAGCTGGTGACAGCAAAAACCCCAGGGTCCCTGGGTAGAAAGAAAATCAAATGAAGAAGAAAATGTGCTAAAAGAAAAGAGTCTCAAAATACCACCATTTCAAAGATCTGGATTGGAAGTCAGTGACATCAGACACCAGATTCTACCTGAAAATGTTAGCCACTCAGTTGTGTCGACTCTGCAACACCACGAACTGTAGCCCCCAGGATCCTCTGTCCATAGAATTGTCTAGGCAAGAATACTGGAGTGGGCAGCCATTCTCTTCTGCAGAGGATTGTCCCAATCCAGGAATCGAACCGGGATCTCCTGCACTGCAGGTGGATTCTTTACCAAGTGAGCTTGGTAAAGCTCCACTTTACCTCTGTTCTAGGCTTGGTAAAGCTCCACTTTACCTCTGTTCTAGGCTATTTAAAAGCTGGTTGCTCATCTCCCTCATCTTGCCAATGCCTGAAAAACACTGATTAACAAGATATTTATTAAAGAAGAAAGAAATTACTTTTTAAAATTTTAGATCATGAAAAAGAAATAGTGAGCCCACTCTGAATATAAAATTGACATAGAAATAAATAATAAACTACTTAGATTCTCTGAAGCTGGTTTATATGGGAGCAATTTTTAAGCCTTTTAAGCTATTTTTAAGCCTTTTACGGCTGCTCTGAAGTCCATGGAATGGTTGAATGGACTGCATCTCAGAGGTCTGACATGACTGGATATTCTTTAGTAAGACACCAATCTAGATCTGCATTGTATCAACAGAATTAATTAGATGTGCTACCTGTATTATAGCTAAGGTTCTTTCCATCTCTACTCAATATCTGCTTGCTTCTCTATGCAAACCTGCTTAACAATCTAAAGTTCCCCAAGGAAAACACTTACATCAGATTAATTGATGCATCATTTGTTATTGCCAAAACTTAAGGTTTTCTTTACTAAAAAAAAATCTGTTGGGTGAATATATCTCTTCAACCAACCTGGTCTGCCTAGTTACCAACTCAGTTTCTAGCGTCTCAGTTTCTTCTTTTCTTAACATTTGTTGCTTTTCTTGATCTTCTGCCATTAAAAAAAAACACACACACACACACACATTTTAACTTCTCAAGGCCCTTCTTTGTTTCCATGTTTTTCTTACTCCTTTTTTTCTTATATGATTCTTTTAATGTTCTAGTCTTCATATTATGGTTTTTCTTGATTTCTTTCTCCTTTTATTTTTGTCCTTTATCATTTTCTCCATGTATTTTGGCCAGCTGTTCTTATTCCCTTTCATAGTTTATTTCCATCCTCTAGTAGTTTTTTTTTTTTTTTCTTTCTTCGCCTTCTTATCTCTTTCCTCTTAAGGATCTGTATTAAACTTAAGTTTCATTTGCATTTTAAGAAAAGAATACTTCCTTCACCAAAAGTACTCATCACAGTTCTAGATCTTTCTCACTAAGAACACAAAGTTCAGGAGAAAAGCGTTTCTGTTTCCATCTCTCCTTGGGTATACTCAATATGGGTATAATTATCATTTCTGGCACTAGTGGTAAAGAACCTGCCTGCCAACGCAGGAGACATAAGAGATAAGGGCTCGATCCCTGGGTCAGGAAGATCCCGTGAGAAGGAAATGGCAACCCACTCCAGTGTTCTTGCATGGAGAATGCCATGAACAGAGGAGGGCTACAGTTCATAGGGTCACAAAGAGTCGGATATGACTGAAACAACTTAACATGCACGCACGCATGAAGGTGTATGAGGCATATGACCTATATATATATCAGCCAGATCAAGTCAGTAAATACTTGTGGCACGTGGTCAATAGAGAGGGCCAGGGAAAGTAGAAGAAACAGTCAACAACCAGTTCTGAGCTGACCAAATAGAACAATCAAATCAGTTGCCCAGCTAGGTGGTTTCAGTTACAAGTCACAGAAAATCCAACTCAGTCTGGTTGAAACGAAAAGGATAACTCCGTAAGTAGCAATGTCATCGAGAACCTGCATTGCCATCTGCGGTGTTAGTTTTACTCTAGACCTGGCTCCTCTCAAGAACTCAGCAGACTTTAAGACAAGATAGATGCCTTTTGCTTACATGCAACAACAACAAAAAATGCATTCCCAGCCAAAGTCCTAAGATTTAACTGGATTGGTCTAGGTCCCACACCTTCTTCTGAATCAGTCAGCCTGGAAGGGGAACTGGAATGCAGTGAACTGCTAATCCTAGTCCAGGTGCTCCATCTCTGGATCCTGGATAGGTAGGATATAGTTTCAGAGAAGAAGCAATGAGGCATGGTATGCTGGAAAGGCAACCAGCAAATGTTCACTGCACACAGACGGCAAAGCTGAATGCAGACAGTGCAAAATAACAAGCTGTACTCTACTTACTAATATATGTTCTTTTTTCCAGTTATTTTGATAATTGTAAGATTACAAAAACTGAGATAACACATTTTATCTTATGCAAATCGAGTTCCTTTTCATTCTTTTATAATCAATTCCTCTAGGAACTCTTTCTGAGAATGTTCACCTCAAACAGTTACCTATTTTTATTACTGCTAAATAAATGTTTTTACTATAAAATAATGAGAAGGAAAAAAAAACAGAATAATGATGAACTACAACAAGTGATTATTTGAGAAAATAATGATATTCCTGTAGGAAAAGAGTGCTTAAAGACTAATTAGTGAGTATTTTTTAAAATTATTATAAAGTCATTTTAAGCAAATATGGGGGAAAATCACTTTTGAAAGTGAGAACAGACATGAAGATGCACACTTCATAAGTGAGTAAATATCACTGTTCTCTCTTATTCCCAATCTGATGATATATCTTTTTATTAAGTACAAACTAAATAAAGACCGTACCAAGTTAAAGGCCAGGATGCTAATAACTAAACATATAGAAAAGTCACCTGCCTGGTCATTTGTGGATGGGCAAGGGTGAAGGGTGAAGGCCAATTTGACAACAGCAGTTATTTACAGATACTTAAACCATACACAGGTATTCAAATAAACGAATGTTAATCCTCAGTCCTCCAAAAAAGACCTCCTGTATTTTCTTAGAGCTTGCGAACATCAATTTCAAAAGAATTCTCCCCAATCTGTGGAATACTTTTATTTTCTCTGTACTTTAAAACAGAAAGACAATTAAGAAAACAGAATGTCATCTGCAGCAATGAGCCATCAGCCACGGCAGCCCCACAGCACCCAGGCCTCCCCTTCTCTGCAGCCCTTTACAAACGAAGACCACCTTTAATGACACACACATCCCAGCACTGCCTGGCTGAAAAGCATAATTAATTCTGGCCTTTTCATGCCTACTGAAACACTTTGCACACATGACAGCAGTGGGTTTGAGAATCCTCTGAATCCCCCAAACAGGGAAAGCCACAGCCACAATCCAGTTCTACTCAAAATGCTCTGTAAGTCACCGTGGTAGTTTTGCTTCTACTTCGTCAAATCTCTCTCCTATGACAAGCAGATTAAGCTAAAGAAAACTCATAATCAGCCACCTGTATGAACAGCTTTTTTTTTTCTTAACTTTTAAAAGTGTGGAATATGTATTTTCCAAATTCTTGGCAGTAAACACATGCTTTCATTTCTCATTTTGTGGCTGCAATAGAGGGGTATTTAAACAACTTAATCTCTTAGATGCAGCTGCTCAATATCATTTCCCTTTATTAGAATATTTTTTCATATTTTAATACATACTTACATGCTTCATTACCAAGGCAATTACTCCATTGAGACTTAAATTTTCAAGGTTCCATTTCAAACCACAAAAAATACAGGTAAAATTTTTAAAAAGAAATTTAACTGAAAGATTTACCTTAAAAATTTAGTCCTCTTTATAATACTTAATTATTCTAGCCCTATTTGAGAAGTCTTGAGAGAAAATGCCTACTTTTCAAAGAAGTTACTTCTGCTGTAAATGCAGTTTCTTTGTTTTAATTACAGACTGTATATAGAACACACAAATAATGAAATACAGAATTTCTCTCACCTGTTTGGGTGTGACCCCAGGCATGCGAATATCCAATGCAAAATCTGATGAATCTATAGGAATTACTGGTCTGGTGGTACCAAGACATTCATTGGAAAATGGTCTGGTAGTTTCCTTAAACCTAAAAAAAGAAGACAATTTCAATATCCTTGAGCATAATGGATTTTAACTGGACATGGGAAGAGGAAAAAAAAGGAATTCTATGACTTTAAGACTAAATATTGTTGACTTAGACACAATGAAAAGATGTAATTACCACATAATATTCTATAACATTCTCAGAATTGCATCATATAGTCCAAGAGCAACAAGCACTCAGCTTGTGAGCAAAACATAATCAAAGCAACCAAGCAGGCTACATTCAAAACTTGACTCAATATAAACCTGTCAAAATATATATGTTTCTGTTAATGAAAGTACAGTATTAATCAATTAGAATTATCATAGGCCTGTCAATCCTCTCAAGGCAGAAACATTACTACAAGCCAGTAAAAATTTTGTGACTCCTTTTATGACTGTCTGATATTACTAGTCAAAAACAAAAAAAACAACAATAACATGGCCAGAAGGCAGAGTTTTATGATGGCGGGGCGGGGTGGGGGAGAGCCTGTGATGTGAATTACAAATGTACAAGTGCATAAATATTTAACATGGTAATTATGAAGAGTATATACAGCTCAGTGCTTTCTTGTGAGCTCTTACCGTCTGTGATCTGCTTCTCCCCACCAGTTACCTACCTTTATATCTTACTCTTCAGGCTGTTACAAACAAGAAGGCATTCCAGCTTAAGATATTGTACTTTCTCAAATTGTCTCCCCAAGAGGGAGTGATGAGTACTGGAAATCACAAGTTCTAATTGGGAGTTCTGAAAGCCAGGACAGTTTGGCTATACAGGACAGGGGGTGGAGGCGAGGGGGCTTTTTTTTTTTTTCCTGTAAGGGGGAACTTTTACAAGAAGTTTTAACTGTGTCAAAATTCCCAAGGATTGCGGCCAAGTCAATCAACCACGTATATTTCTCCAACACTCTTCCTTTTATTTTTCAACAGCATGCACAGAAACCATCCAAACCTGTTTAGAAATAAACAAAAACAAAAAAGCAAACACCCACCTCTTAAAGACAGAAAGTGGGCTTCGGAAGCCCACACAGCCGCTGGGAAACACGAGGAGGAGAACTAGCAGGCTCCGAACGCCAGCCATGTCCTGGGCGCTCCGGCCCGGCCGGGAGGCGCGGGCGGCGCGGCGCCGGGCGGGCGGGAGGAGCGCGGGAGGAGCGGGCCGCGGCGCCGGCGGCAGCCCCTACTGCATGGCCCGGGCGCGGCGAGTCCCCGCGCAGCCACACAGCAGCGCGCGCGGCGCCCGCGGAGGCCGGGGCTTCTGTCAGGTCCGCGAGCGGAAGCGCGCCTCCCTCAGCGCCGGCGGCGGGGGCGGCGGGCGGGACGCGCGGGACGCGGCGGCTCGCTCGGGCGGGACGGGGGCGGGGGGGCTCCCACTCGAGCCCGCGGCAGTCATCGCCCGGAACCTGCAGAAAACAGCAGCAGATGATGGATGACTAAACCCACGACGGCCAGCGTCCCCTCCGCAAATCCCAGCTGCGGTGCTTGCATCCGCTCGTCGCTCGCAGGCGTGAGCCCAAGCCCGGCGAGGATGCGGGTCTGTTGATCTCCCCCGCCCCCAGACCCGGCCTCCCTCAGGTTTCACAACCCCCAGCCCCCCAGCTCTGCCTTCTCCTGCTTTCTCCTCTCTCACACCCGCTTTTCTCCTCTTCTCTGCCACTTCGTTCCCCTCTTTCCCCTCACACTGGCCCCTGCCTCCGGATTTCTTCTCCTCACTTGCTATGTCACTCACTCCCTTCTAGAATGGAAAATGCACTTGATACCTCTGCTGGTTTTAATATCTGCACTTAATACCTCTTTCATTGTGTTACCTTTGATGTCCCTGAACCACCCACTCAAAGAAAAGGAACTGAAGTTGTGGGTAAAAGCAAAGTTGCTGTTGGCAGCCACGAATGGAGAAAAAGGTCTTATGAAAGCTAATTATGCTTCTTGGTTCTTGAATGTAATGAAGTTTTTCATACAAATTACAGGCTAAGGCAAAAGAAAAGAAAAAAAATAACTAAAGCAGAGTTAATATATGAGAGTAATCAGATAGGAAAAGACTTTGAGAACAAAGGCATGTTCATATATATATATATATATATATATATACACACACACATATATATATACACACACACACATCACAGATCTGAGGAGAAAGATAACCCCTGCCAAGAATGATCGTCACAGAAGTAATCACTGAAGTTCTCAGAATCATTTTTAAAACAAATCAAATATCTATAGCTAACACCAAATATGAAATGTAAGCACCTATTTAAAAATCCTGCATCTAACATACAAATAGTAATTCCTTACTTAGAAGGCATGCCTCCCAAAAGATATGCATTCTTGAATAAAGTTTGGAGACTTACAGTGCAATGCAATTAGAAGCTGTAAGGAGAATCTCAGCTAACCTCCACATGAATTTTATATACAGAGGGTATGATCTAAAATGTAACATTAATATAAACATCAGGCCATACAGAACTAATGCAATATCTCAACATTTTGTGAAGAGGACTCAATTAGGCTAAATTTAAAAAGGTGTGTGTTTTGACTTTACTCTTATTCTGAATATATTTCAGACTGTGTATCAAGTATGTATATTTTAGCAAGGTGTTATTTTAAAATTTATCATTCACAATATAAAAATACTTTATAGGAAAATAAAGGAAAAGATTTCTTAAAGTTCTGAGTCACAAATAAATCCACTGGCCAGATGAATAATGGTAAAAAAAAAAAATCAGCAAGATCATATAGAAGTGCTCCACAATAATAAATTAGCATCTAAATCATTCCCTGGAAATCACAAGAGACTGAATCTAATCTAAACAAAACAAACAAAAAGTCAAACAAAAACTAAACTAAGACAAACAGAAAGTATGACCTAAACTTGAAATAGAAGAGTTCACGGTCATTGCTTTCTAGAAGAAACATAGGTTACATAAACTATAAATAAAACATGATTGACTATCCAACCTATGCAAGGATGCTTGAGGCTCCCCAGCAACCAAGGACCACAGTTAATTTACATAAGCAATGACATTTTTAAAAGACTGATGATATTTGTTTGAACTTTCTCTTTGGCTTGCTATGTGAGCTTTCAGAACAAAAGCCTTTAGCTTTGTCCAATCCTGTGGGTAACGGAAAGAACTCCTTGAGCGAGAAGAGAAGCAACTGCCTGAAGGCTATGCAATTGCTTTTGTTTACAACAAAATACAGTCCTATAAAATGACAATGCTTAACATTCCTCTAAAGTTATTTTCCTCTTTAAATATACGTGAAGAAGGGATTATATTTTTTCTATTTCATGCAGAACAGGATTCAAGGACAGTCCTTCTTCTAGTTGGCAGGGAGATATAGAATTATACAAACACTTGAAAACAAATTTAGTATTAACATTCTTTAACAGGAACACATCCTTAACTACTAGTGTTTGAAAAAAGATGCCACTTATCTCTTTGATTTTATTACCTTTGATGTCCCTGAACCACCCACTGAAAGAAAAGGGAACTGAAGTTGTGGGTAAAGCAAAGTTGGTATTGGTAGCCATGAATGGAAAAAAAGGTCTTATAGAAATGAAAGCTAATTATGCTCCTTGGTTCTTGACACTTTGTAAACTAAAGACAAAATAGAAATCATCATATGAAAAACATCATGTCTAATCTTTCCATTTGTTATTTTACAATGCCTGATGACTGTGAAATGTATGTGTGTGTGTATGCATGTATCATCAACAACAGCATATATATATGTATACATAATATTCAAATCCTAATATTTTTAGGATTAAAAAATTCAAAATAGAGTTCTTTGATATAATTCATTCTCTAATCAAAACATGGGGCTTCCCAGGTGGCTCACTGGAAAAGAACTCGCCTGCCAATGCAGGAGACTTGGGTGTGATTGCTGGGTCCAGAAGACCCCTTGGAAAAGGAAATGGCAATCCACTCCAGTATTCTTGCCTGGGATATCCCATGGACAGAGGAGCCTAGTGGGCTACAGTCTATCAGCTCTCAAAAGAGATGGACATGACTTAACAACTAAACAACAATTTAAAAAATGCTTTAATTTCACTTTTTGTACAAAACAGTATATGTTGGGGTTTTTGAAAATGAATAAAACTAAAGGAGAATATATTCTATTAACGGAGATGATTCACTTCAGCATTCTTGCCTTGAGAACCCCATGAACAGTATGAAAAGGCAAAAAGATATGACATTGATAGATGAACTCCCCAGGTTGGAAGGTGCCCAATATGCTACTGGAGATCAGTGGAGAAATAACTCCAGAAAGAATGAAGAGACAGAGCCAAAGCAAAAGCAACACCCAGTTGTGGATGTGACTGGTGATGGAAGTAGTCAGATATTGTAAAGAACAGTAGTGCACAGGAACCTGGAATGTTACGTCCATGACTCAAGGTAAATTGGAAGTGGTCAAACAGGAGATGGCAAGACTGAACATTGACATTGTAGGAATCAGTGAACTAAAATGGATGGGAATGGGTGGATTTAATTCAGGTGACAACTATATTTACTACCGCAGGCAAGAATCTCTTAGAAGAAATGGAGTAGCCGTTATAGTCAACAAGAGAGTCCAAAATGCAGTACTTGGGTGCAATCTCAAAAAGACAAAATGATCTCTGTTCATTTCCAAGATAAACCATTCAATATCATGGTAATTCAAGTCTATGCCCTGACCAGTAATGCTGAAGAAGCTGCAGTTGAATGGTTCTATGATGAACTACAAGACCTTCTAGAACTAACACCCAAAAAAGATGTCATCTTCATCAAAAGGGACTGGAATGCAAAAGTAAGAAGTCAAGAGATACATGGAGTAACAGGTAAGCAGGGCAAAGGCTAACAGAGATTTCCCAAGAGAATGCACTATTCATAGCAAACACCCTCTTCCAACAACAGAAGTGATGACTCTACATATGGATATCACCAGATGGTCAATACCAAAGTCAGATTAATTGTATTCCTTGTAACCAAAGATGAAGAAGTACTCTGAAGTCAGCAAAAACAAGACCAGGAGCTGACTGTGGCTCAGATCATGAGCTCCTTATTACAAACAGACTTATACTGAAGAAAATAGGGAAAACTACTAGACCATTCAGGTATGACCTAAATCAAATCCCTGTATGACCTAAATCAAATCCCTGACGATTATAGAGTGGAAATGACAAACAGATTCAAGGGATTAGATCTGATAGACAGAGTGCCTGAAGAACTATGGACGGAGGTTCATAACACTGTACAGGTGGCAGTGATCAAAACCAACTCCAAGAAAAAGAAATGCAAAAAGCAAAATGGTTGTCTGAGGAGGCCTTACAAATAGCTGAGAAAAGAGAAGCGAAAGGCAAAGGAGAAAAGTAAAGATACAAGCATCTGAATGCAAAGTTCCAAAGAATAGCAAAGAGAGATAAGAAAGCCTTCCTCAGTGATCAATGCAAAGAAATAGAGGAAAATAATAGAATGGGAGAGACCAGAGATCTCTTGAAGAAAATTAGGTATCAAGGGAACATTTCATGCAAAGATGGGCACAATAAAGGACAGAAATGGTATGGACCTAAAAGAAGCAGAAGATATTAGAAGAGGTGGCAAGAATACACAGAAGAACTATACGAAAAAGATTTTAATGACCCAGATAACCACAATGATGTGATCACTCACCTAGAGCCCGGCATCCTGGAGTGTGAAGCCAAGTGGGCCTTAGGAAGTATCACTACAAACAAAACTAGTGAATGTGATGCAATTCCAGCTGAGCTATTTCAAATCCCAAAAGATGATGTTGTGAAAGTGCTGTGCTCAATATACCAGCAAATTTGGAAAACTCAGCAGTGTCCATAGGACTGGAAAAGGTCAGTTTTCATTCCAATCACAAAGAAAGGCAATGCCAAAGAATGCTCAAACTACTGCACAATTGTACTTATGTCAGTTCAGTTCAGTTCATCTGCTCAGTTGTGTCCAACCCTTTGCGACCCCATGTACTGCAGCACACCAGGCCTCCCTGTCCATCACCAACTCCCAGAGTTTACTCAAACTCATGTCCATTGAATCGGTGATGCCATCCAACCATCTCATCCTCTGTCATCACACGCTAGCAAAGCAATACTCAACATGCTTCAAGCCAGGCTTCAACAGTATATGAATCGAGGACTTAATAATCAAGCTGGATTTACAAAAGGCAGAGGAACCAAAATTCAAGTTGCCAATATCCCTTGGATCATAGAAAAGGCAAGAGAATTCCAGAATTACATCTACTTCTGCTTCACTGATTATGCTAAAGCCTTTGACGGGGTGGATAACAACAAACTGGAAAATTCTTCAAGAGTTGGGAATACCAAACCACCTGATTTGTCTCCTGAGAAATGTGTATGCAGGTCAAGAAGCAACAGTTAGAAATGGACATGGAACAATGGACTGGTTCAAAATTGGGAAAAGAGTATGTCAAGGCTGTATATTGTCACCCTGCTTATTTAACATACATGCAGAGTACATCATGCGAAATGCCAGGCTGGATAAAGCACAAGCTGGAATCAAGACTGCTGGGAGAAATATCAATAACCTCAGATATGCAGATGACACCACCCTTATGGTAGAAAGTGAAGATGAACTAAAGAGCCTCTTGATGAAAATGAAAGAGGAGAGTGAAAAGATGGGTTAAAACTCAACATTCAAAAAACTAAGACCATGACATCCAGTCCCATCACTTCATGGCAAATAGATGGGCAACAGTGGAAACAGTGATAGCCTTTGTTTTCTTGGGCTTCAAAATCACTGCAGATGGTGACTGCAGCCATGAAATTAAACCACACTTGCTCCTTATAGGAAAAGCTATGACCAACCTAGACAGCATATTAAACAGCAGAGATGTTACTTTGCTGACAAAGGTCCGTCCAGTCAAAGCTATGCTTTTTCCAGTCATCATGTATGGATGTAAGAGTTGAACCATAAAGAAAACTGAGAAGTGAAAAATTGATGCTTTTGAACTGTGGTGTTGGAGAAGACTCTTGAGAGTCCTTTGGACTGCAAGGAGATCCAACCAGTCCATCCTAAAGGAAATCAATTCTGAATGTTCATTGGAAGGACTGATGCTGAAGCTGAAACTCCAATGCTTTGGCCACCAGATGCGAAGAACTGACTCAGTGGAAAAGACCCTGATGCTGGGGAAAATTGAAGGCGGGAGGAGAAGGGGACGACAGAGGATGAGATGGTTGGATGGCATCACCGACTCAATGGACATGAGTTTGAGTGAACTCCGGGAATTGGTGATGGACAGGAAGGCCTGGTGTGCTGCGGTCCATGGGGTTGCAAAGAGTCAGACACGACTGAGCGACTGAACTTACATGAAGGGAGATGAGGACTTGACACAAATAATATAAGGTATAGTTAGAATGTAGTATTCCTGTGAGAGTAGTATAAAAGTGAAAGTGTTTGTCACTCAGTTGTGTCTAACTCTTTGCAACCCCATGGACTCCAGGCCCCCATGCTCTTCTGTCCATGGAATTCTCCAGGTGAGAATACTGGAGTGAGTTGCCATTCCCTTCTCCGGGGGATCTTCCCAACCCAGGCATCAAAGCTGGGTGTCCTGAGTTGCAGGCAGATGCTTTACCATCTGAGCCACCAGAGAAGCCCTACTATACTAGAGACTCAGGGAATTTTTAGGAAAGAAAGATCAATTCAACCTTCAAGAGGATGGCAGGAGAAAAGAGATAGATAAAGCAGTCTTCGGTGGAAGAGGGTGGTTCTGACCAAGCGCTTGGAGTGAGGTTGGGTTTATGCCATGGGAGATAGGGAGTGTGTATTTCATGAACAGTGCACAGAGCTCCAATGGGGGAGCAGAGAATATTTGACAAGCAAGTCGTAAAGGTTCTGCCTCCTAGACTTAAGCTGCAGACCCAGATTTACTATCTTATTTGTAATACAAAGCAAATATTCTGTTTGCACATTATAAATAAATTCTTAGTAAGAATGATGTATAGTTTATACTTCTACAAATATTAATTCCAGGAACAGTACTGTTATGTGTTAAGTACAGCCTAGTACAGAGGACCATAAGGCTAATTTGGCTTTTACAAAGTAAGCAGTCCATTCTTTTCCAGTTTTATTTGGAATGAAAAGAAAATCCAAAACGATAGTTTAAATGAGTAATTGTTCAAAGAATCAAATAAAAATATTGGCCACTCACTTATTGATTCATTTATCAACTAGAGAGAACTATTACAGTGTAGAGGCCAACAGCCTCTAACAGATAGCATCATCGACTCAGTAGACAGGAATTTGAGCTAACTCTGGGGGACAGTGAAGGACAGGACTGGCGTGCTGCAGTCCATGGGGTCACAGAGAGTCAGACACCACCTAGTGAGTCAACAAAAACTTGTAAACTACAGAAACACGGCCTGGACTCTTGCCTCCACTGTTGACTAGCCCGGTGAAACTGGGCAAGTACTTAGCCTCTGTTTGCCTCAGTTTCCTCACCTGCAAAATGGGAATACTCCTACCATTTATCTCATAGGCTTGTTACAAGGAATAAATGAATTTATGTGCTTAGAACAATGCCAGACACACAATAAATGTTTGCTATTGTTCTTGTTGGAACAAATAAATTAACATTTATTTAATGCCTAGGACTATCTTAATGGTGGGAATGGTGATAATCAAGACAGATAAAAGTTTCCACTCCAACAGAGATTACTTTCTAGCTGGGGGAAGAACAAATGAAAATAATGACCAAATTATAAATTTTGGTTTTTTTAAGGAGATTTTATGTGGTTTCCTACAATGACTTATCATTAAACTGATTAAAGTATACATATCCATTCACTTAGGAATTCAACTCCAGGGATTTATTCTTGGGCAAATATTGAACCAAGGGCACAAATATATTTATAAGGATATTTACTAGCATTGTTTATAATAACAGATAACTGGATGTTTATAATAGCAAAGAACGGGAATCAATGTCCATCAATAGGACATCGGTAAAATTTGAGGGGTGGGTTGTAACATCCCTTTGAAAAGGACAGATGAGTCTATTTCTTATAGGCAAGGTCACATTCTATGACACTGTTTTCTTTCTACATAATAAAACATGTTTAAGCAATCTTAAACTTACAGAAATGTTGCAAATACAGTACAAAAGCTTTTTTTTTTTTTCTTTAACCATTTGGGAGTGATCAATTGCTAACCTGAGGCCTCATCACTCCTGAATTCTTTAGTGTCTACATTTCCTAAAGTACATCCTCTGTATAACCACACTAGCCATCAAAATATTCACAGTGACATATTACTACCATCTACTCCTCTATCTCCAAACTTCGTCAACTGTCCCAATAATGGGCTTCCCTGGTGGCTCAGACGGTAAAGCGTCTGCCTGCGATGCGGGAGACCTGGGTTCAATTCCTGGGTCAGGAAGGTCCCTGGAGAAGGAAATGGCAATCCACTCTAGCACTCTTGCCTAGAAAATCCCATGGACGGAGGAGCCTGATAAGCTACAGTCCATGGGGTTGCAAAGAGTCGGACACGACTGGGCAACTTCACTTTCATAGGGAAAGAATCAAGCATTGCAAGTAACGTTGTCAAGTCTCTATACAGTCTCCTTCACTCCAGGACAGTTTCTGTCTTTAACTTTTGTGTGTGTGACTCTACTGAAGATTGCAGGGTAGTTATTTTGCAAAAGGTCTCTCAATTAGTGTTTGTTTTCTGCTTATTAGGACTAGATTCAGGTTGTGCAACTCTGGCAGGAATATCACGGAAGTGACGCTATTCTCTTCTCACTGCATCTATATTAGTTGCCCATTGTGGCATATCAAATTACCCCAAACCTTAATCATTGAAAACAATTAACATTCTTTTGCAAAGTTTCTGTGCATTGGGTGAAGAAGTAGCTTAGCTGTGTAATTCTCTCATGATGATGCAAGCAAGACGTTAGCACAGACTGCAGTCATCTGAAGGCTTGAGTGGGGCTGGAGGGGATTTGCTTGCATGATGGTAAAAACAACATCTCCTCACCATGGGGCCCTCTCTCTAGGGCTACTAGAGTGCCTTTACAATGACTTCTCCCAAAATAAGCAATACCTTTTGAGACTTAGCATCAGAAGGCACATACCACCACTTCTGTAATACTCTATCCATTCTACAAGTCAGCCAGCCTCAGTGTGGATGAAGACTACTCCAGGGCATGGATACTAGGAGATGAGCAGCTTATTATGTGGCTTGCAATTTTGATTTGTTCCGTTACTGACCATGTTAACTTTGATCATATAATTAAGGTGATGGCTTCCAGGCTTTTCCACTATCAAGTTACCATTTTTCCTTTTGAATTAATACTTTTTTGATGGAGAGGTTAGTTTTTGACTTACAAATATTCCATTTCTCATCAGACTTTCATTATATTCATTTATTTGTTATATCATAATGGATACAAAGTTTCCTATTTTATTCAATGGGTTTTAATCTGTTACTAACTTTATTTACATTACTTACTTTGATGCCTGAATTACCTCAGTTGTGACCCCTTTAGGCTAGCTCCTTGTGTTTTTCATTCCACTTGGCCTTTGCTGATACTTTACACTGGACTGCCTACACACATGGGTGCCCTCCTCAGCCTGTTGGGCCATGGCACTCCAACCAGGCCATCAGCCCCAACACACTGATTTCCTCCTTACTTCAGGTGAACTGTATACCCCATGCCAGGTCACTTGTCCTGAATGCCTACTTTGCCTGCCCCACATAACAGCTGTAGGACTGAATTTTTCAGGAAGAGAAAAGTAAAATATTACCTTTAAAAAATCTAATTATAGAACAGTATACAGATGTATTTAAAATGCTGAAGTAGACTTAAAGAGGGGGAAGGAATAGTTAGGGAGTCTGGGATGGACATGTACACATCACTATATCTAAAATGGATAACCAGCAAGGGCTACAGTATAGCACCTGAAATTCTGCCCAGTGCTGCTTGGCAGCCTGGATAGGAGGGGACTTCGGGGGAAAATGGATACATGCATATGTATGGCTCAGTCCCTTCACTATTCACCTGAAGCTGTCACAACATGTCAATCAGTTAGACCTCAATACAAAATAAAAAGTTTAAAATAAAATTCTGAAGTAATATATCTCAATTACATTTCCGATGGTTTTCAATCATAGGTTTTTTTAACCATACTTAAAAAAAAAAAGGCAAGGAGGGGTTGTTCACTACCCATTTATATGCTTTTGCATTCTTTTAACTTTCACAAGATTATATCATTTTTGTAACCAGAAGAAAATAGGGATATTTATATACATACAAATTTATATTTAAAATATTGAATGTAATTCTACAGATTTCAATTTATGTGTCAATTGCTGACTTTAGGCCATATTTTGAAATACAACTAGCACTCCTTTTGCTTGGCAAGAACTTTACAAACTAAATTTTATGGTGGTTACAGCTGTAATGTAGTTTCTCAAGCTCAGCATTAGCAACATTTCGGAATGAATAACTGTTTGTGGCAGGGACTGTCGTGCACATCCTGAGACATTTAGCGGCATTTCAGGACTCTACCCACTAGGTTCCAGTTGCACTTCCTGCAGTAGTGACAACCAAGATGTCTCCAGACATTGCCAGACGTCTTCTGGAAGGTCACATAAAAAGTCACCCATGCTGAAAACCACTGCTATAAAATGGTTCATTAAGATAAAGCTTAATTTTAAATAAAATATCATTACACCTGGATCACTATAAATCAATTGCTGCTGCTACTACTAAGTCGCTTCAGTCGTGTCCGACTCTGTGTGACCCCATAGATGGCAGCCCACCAGGCTCTGCCGTCCCTGGGATTCTCCAGGCAAGAACACTAGAGTGGATGGCCATTTCCTTCTCCAATGCATGAAAGTGAAAAGTGAAGTTGCTCAGTCGTGTCCAACTCTTTACAACCCCATGGACTGCAGCCTACCAGGCTCCTCCGTCCATGGGATTTTCCAGGCAAGAGTGGGTTGCCATTGCCTTCTCCAACTACACTTCAATTTTTTAAAGTGATACATTTCCTTTCATACAATAATTTTGAAAAGAATAATCATAACAGAAAGTAACATTTCTCGATTACACACTAAGCATTGACCTTATGCATATTATCTCACTGAATTCTTGTAACTTTAAAGTACCAATTATTATTCCCATTTTAAGCTTTAGGAAAATTAATTAACTTGCTCTGGTTACACTGCAGTAGAACAAGGATTCAAATCCTGGCTGGCAGACTCCAGAACTCACATCTTTAAAAAAAAATGATTGATTTTAATTGGAGGCTCATTACTTTACAAACTGTAATATTGTGCTGGTTTCTGCCATATATTGACATAAATCAGCCACAAGTGCACATGTGTCCCCCATCCTGAAAGCCCCTCCCACATCCCTCCCACCCCATCCCTCTGGGTTGTCCCAGAGCACCGGCCTTGGGTGCCCTGCTTCATGCATTGAATTTGCACTGCTCATCTATTTCACATATGGTAATATACATGTTTCAATGCTATTCTCTCAAATCATCCCACCCTTGCCTTCTCTTAGGGAGTCCAAAAGTCTGTTCTTTACATCTGTGTCTCTTTCACTGTCTCACATACAGGGTCGTCATTACCGTCTTTCTAAATTCCATATCTATGCATTAATATACTGTATTGGTGTTTTTCTTTCTGACTTACTTCACTCTGTATAATAGGCTCCAGTTTCATCCACTTCATTAGAACAGACTCAAATGCATTTTTCTTTAATAACTGAGTAATATTCCATTGTGTATTTGTAAATCTGCTGATGGACATCTAGGTTGCTTCCATGTCCTGGCTATTATAAACAGTGCTGCAGTGAACACTGGGGTACACATGTCTCTCAATTCTGGTTTCCTCGGTGTGTATGCCCAGCAGTGGGGTTGCTGGAACATATGGCAGTTCTATTTCCAGTTTTTAAGGAATCTCCACACTGTTCTCCATAGTGGCTATACTAGTTTGCATTCCCACCAACAGTGTAAGAGGGTTCCCTTTTCTCTGCACTCTCTCCAGCATTTACTGTTTGTAGACTTTTTGATAGCAGGCATTCTGACCGGCACGAGACGGTACATCATTGTGGCTTTGATATGTATTTTTCTGATAACAAGTGATGTAAAGCATCTTTTCATGTGTTTATTAGCCATCTGTTTGTCTTCTTTGGAGAAATGTCTGTTTAGTTCTTTGGCCCACTTTTTGATTGGGCTGTTCATTTTTCTGGTATTGAGTTGCATGAGCTACTTATATATTTTAGAGATCAATTATCAGTTGTTTCATTTGCTATTATTTTCTCCCATTCTGAAGGCTGCCTTTTGACTTTGCTTATAGTTTCCTTCATTGTGCAAAAGCTTCTTAAGTTTAATTAGGTCCCATTTGTTTATTTTTGTTTTTATTTCCATTACTCTGAGAGGTGGGTCATAGAGGATCTTGCTGTGATTTATGTCAGAGTTAACTCATATTCTTTAACATAAAACTAACTCTCCACATTCCTAGAGGATGCTTTCTTCAAGTACAGCAGAAAGGACATCCTCTGAATATCATTTTATTGTGACATAATAATAATAATAATAATGATTATCGAGCCATTATTATATGCCAGGCACTGTACTAATAAGCACTATATAAAGATGAGCTTATCTGAATCCTGACAGAGGCTCTGTTAAATTTGTACCATTATCATTCCCATTTTGCTAAAGTGAAAACTAGAGATGGAGAGAACTGGTAATCTTGTCCAGAGTACACAGCCAAAATATAACCCACTGGCAATCTGATGCCACAGTTGCAGCCATTCAGCTATAAATGTTACCTAGCCTTTTTTTTTTTTTTTTTTTAATTCAGATGTTAGGAAGCAGGAACATTTCCTCTACACCTTTACAAACATACTTCATTTAGCTAACTCAGAAAGGACAAACGGAAGATCTGTGACAAGGGTCCGAATCTGGTGCCCAAAGAGGTTTTGTTTGGCTTGAGCGAATTTTTCCTAACTCTTCCCCTGAATTTGAATTCTGAGTAAACATTTCAAAATGAAAAGATTCCACATAAAGCGTGTCTCCTGAGTTGTAAAATCTGGCATCCCTGGACCCGCGCTCCCACATGGGAACATTTAGCTGAACCCAGTGTCTTCCCTTCCCGGCAGGGCCGGTGATCTGAGTCTCCTTCTCCACAGCCCCCACGGCGCCCTCTTTATTCTCTGATCCTAAGGCCAAGAGTAGTTGTTATAACAAGACTAAGGTGCAGTCTTGTTGCCTGTCCATTTTTTTTGTTTGTTTGTTTTCACACCTGGCCAATTTTTCTCATTAACATTACTAACTACCCTAGAGTCATTTGTGTTGTGACCCCAGACTTATACCCTCTCTTCACGTAAGAAAATCAACTTCACCCTCACATAAGATAACATAGTGTAACACTTGCCACACCTAGATGTACCAGGTTACTGCTTCTTTTCTTTCTTCCTTTCTTTTTGCTTTATTTTCCCTTCTTTTATTTTTTAATTGTCTTTTTCCTTCTTTGTTAAGGTTCTCTTCATTTTTCTTTTTAAGGCCCTCTTGGCAACCCCTCCAGGATTCTTGCCTGGAGAATCCATGGACCGAGGAGCCTGGTGGGCTGCAGTCCATGGGGTCACAGAGTCAGACACGACTTAGCAACTAAACAACACCAGCTTCATTAACAAGGCAAACGAAACTGAATGGCATTCTCTGCCTGTGGGTTTGTTTGAAATTCATCTCTTCTAAGGTGTGAGCCAATTTGAAGCATCCTTCTCGAGCAAGTCAAAATTGGCTGGTACCTATTAGAATATATATGTTAAACAAGCTCAAGGGTACCATTCAGCATATGATTCTACTGCAATAAGAACTTGCCAACAGCAACAAATTCTATTTATTTATTTATTTCTTGGTTGCCATGATCTGTACCAGATGCCCTATAAATATGTCCATTAGTCATTCAATTGCTCAGGCCTGTAAATATTTCCATGGGGAAAAAACAAGAGACATTATTCTTAATTAAGTTTCTCAGCTTTGACTAATTCAAGTGTTACTTCATAGCACATGTATCTAAATTCAGCGCTGGCATATTTTAATGTAAGAGAAAACAGATCCCTGTGTTCCCAGCAGCCCGCATCCTCTCGTTCTAAGGATGCACTTTGGAACTTTTCAAGAGACTATCATGCAGCACAGGAGAGCATAACCCACGATGTCAGAGCAGTAGAGGGGCTTCTTTCACGAGGCTCATTTGCCCACCAGATATTTATTTATAAGCTCAGAATGCAATAAAGAATTTAGCGTAAGAAGCAGAGCACAAAACACTTTAAACATTCCTGTTCGGTTGGGGAGACCAGGAACCTGGTCCTGCAGTCACTGAGCAAAGTGGGGATTTCTGTCCTAACTCACAGCAAGAGACAAGGGCCTGGACTTATCGGCTGTCTCCATTACATGCCAATTCAAAACTAATAAACCCTCCTCTTCAGTGAAGGTTTTAAGGAACTAGTTTGAAATGTCCAAGACATTACCAGATTTCAAAAGTTGTTTTTTTTTTTTTTCCAGTAAAGTATGAATCATTGGCCAATGTAAAAATTGAAAGATCTTTCCGTTACTTTGTTAATGCTTCCTCTGTGGGCCTTTGCATTATTTTCTCCTGCTTTTAAGAGGAAGTTGCTATAGAATGAAGGGTGGGGGGTGTCACACTTAAGTGCAAATATTCAGTGCCCGGCACTGGGCTTGGAGGGATGTGGTCAGAAGGGGCAGGGCGGTCTTTCCTTCGGTTTTTCTTGCAACTAATCAACATAAATTTTAAAAATGAGATGTCCTCTTTTTGTAGGGGTTTGTTGTCCCTGTTTATGCCTCCACGGCCTTAGCCACAGTTTTTCCTGCAGCATTTCAATACATATTTTGCTAAATGCCTCACTGTGACTTCAGAAGCAGGGGTTATTAACGGCACATGAACCTGGCACAGATCCAAAACATGCAGTTACAGAGTCTGTATTCTTATTCTGGATAAGTAAAATAGCTACAGGAAATGTCTACGTTTTCATTCAAATACAACACTTCACTTTATCTTTTGCTTCTTGTACTATTTACACAGAAGCATTTTTTCTCCCATAGCAGAGTCAGATTTTCAAATGATTCTTATGTTTTCCACTTCAAATGTTAAAATCCTTACAATAAATTACCCCTTGCTATTATAAAAGTTTTGTTATCTTTGCCTTTAAGCCTCTCAGCTATATAATTATAATACTTAAAGTGGAATCTATAATCATATAATACTATTATATAATTGAAAAACTTACAGGAATTTTTCTTAAAGATCATGAAAGAATGTCAACACTTTCTCTCATTTATATAATTCTGCTCAGTTGAGCTTATAGTAATCTAGAGGGCTTCTATAAAATATACACTATACATTGCCCCCTCAATCCATCTCAACTATATAATTTGAAAGCCATGAACAAATGAAACACAATTGCTTAAAAACATTTTAATGTCTTTTCTTTTGGGGTATAGAAGCCACAATAAAATAAAGCTTAATCATAAGACTATTTGAATTTCTAAATATGAAATTCACCATTGAAAGAAGTATGATGTACTGAAGTAGCTTATATTCAGATATTTTAATTTCTCATCTATAATAATAACAGTTTTCTTTGATCAGTGTCCCCAAACTCCCCATGAACTATCAATGCCGAGCTTCATAATTTTCTTCTGGCTGAAAAGGATCAAAGCATTCTTACGTTTGCTAGAAGTCTTTGATACTGCTGCACAAACAGGTGGTGAATTTATTTCACTGCTATTAAACTGTTTCTTGCTGTCTTGAGGTTAGGAAGAAGTGGTTTATTTTAACAAGGTGCTTACAAACTAGCTTGCTCTTCCTCAGTTTTTAATCTTCTTTACAAGGTTTCCCACAGTGATTTGCACTACACCCTGGAAATGAAATAAGAGCTGAAAAAAGATGAGGCCCTGATCCTTTGGGCAAGAGAGACACACTCGGTGCCATCCCAAGGGTATCACTCCACGCAAGTGAGGCCCAAGCAAGCCCAGTCAATCTTATTTGCCTCTGTCTCCATTACGGAAATTATATGCCCTTACCTTGCTTTATATCATAACAAAAAGTTGAATTTTTAGTAACAATTATCATTGAAGAGTTAAGAAAAACAAGGAAAAAAAAAGAAAAAGAAGGAAAGAATGCATGCTCAGTCATGCCAAACTCTTTGCAGCCCTAACTGTAGCCCCTGCTTCTTTGTCCACGTAATTTTCCAGGCAAAAATACTGGCTACTGCTGCTGCTGAGTCGCTTCAGTCTTGCCCAACCCTGTGTGACCCCATAGACAGCAGCCCACCAGGCTCCTCCATCCCTGGGATTCTCCAGGCAAGAACACTGGAGTGGGTTGCCATTTCCTTTTCCAAGGAATCTTCTTGATCCAGGGATCAAATCTGCATCTCTTGCACTAGAAGGCAGATTCTGTGCCACTGAGCCATAGATAAGGAAAAACAACAACAACAAAAAATAGGGCTAAAAGCCCCAAATTTACTTTTTCTAATACTGAAAGTAACAGCAAAAACAGAAACTCTGTCATTCAGCAAAAACAGAACTAAACTCTTAACCTAAATCATTTGAAATGTACACTACTAATCAGGAATAACACTTTATATTTCAAGGGAATTACCATTTTTACATCAAGATTATTAGGAAATATTTACTGAATGCTAGCACTGATGGGTGTTTTATGTCATGGCTCGAGTTTGTGTAGCAGGACTTAAGGAAACTACACAGAGGCAGATCTGTAGAACCCCCAGCCCAAAGAAACCAGGCAGTGGAGGTAAATAACAGGCTATTTATATTCCAGAAGCAGTTAGACATTTTCTGAGAACAAACAAATATAAAACGGCAGACCCAACTTGGTGCCTGGGATTTAAATGAGTCAAACAGATTCTTATTAGTATTGACAAGAAATTTAACTTATTGCTGCTAAAGCATTTTAAAGATGAAATATGCTATATGACTACTTAGTATTACACAAGTACTAACTGCTAAATGAGTAATCAATTTTACTGCTATTTACTTGATTCGGCTGAATTTAATATTTATTTCTAAATAGAGATTATGTGAATTACCTTATTGAAAGGTGATTCTTTAGAAATGCAATTTGTTTAGCTTTTGAAATGGAATTTTTAAGTCAGTATATATGCATTAATTTTTAAAATTTTTCTTTCACATTTTGACAACTTTCTATTATCATACGACTGCATCTCTCAAACAGTGAAGAAGTCATAAAGATACAAAAACTTGGATCATGATACAAGAATTTCATGACAACATGCAAAATTCTGTGGACAAAGCAAATGATGTACTTCCAGTCCAGTAATTCTACCAAAGGACTGTTGCCTCTTTCGAAGTGACATATTCCTAAAGATTTGGTAAAAATAGGAAAAAAAAAAAGGGACGATAAGCCTTCAAATATACTATTTATAAAAGTACAAAGGTGTAGATTTAGTAGTGATCATATTCATTGTTACTTAAAAATACATCAAGGTCATCACTAAACCTTCTAAAATTCCTCTGATAAAATAAAATTATAAAATCATCAGTGGATCCCATAACCAGTCTGGAAGTATTTCAAAACATCCTTAAGAAACCTGACCATTTTATCTTTCAAAATGATTGGGGGAAATTTATGTCTCTGTCAATGCATTCAAAATTAATGGCCCATGCTTGACTGGCTGGTTGTTTTCAGTATAACAATGGTCGACACACGAGCACTCGGTTGATTCAGGGATGGATACCAACCAGGAAGGCAGCTTCTAGACCAGTCGCCCTGGCTCACATCTAGCAAAATACTGGACTAATTACTGCTCTTCTGGCATGGTGGATGTTGTATTTTATTTCACGATTTCTTCATCTATGATAAAAGAAAAGTTGAATGGCAGAGATGAAAGAAAGATATTGTTAAGTACAAGTGAAGTGAAGAAGTGTTAGTCGCTCAGTCATATCTGACTCTGTGACTCCAGGGACTGTAACCCGCCAGGCTCCTCTGTCCCTGGGATTCTCCAGGCAAGAACACTGGAATGGGTTGTCATTTCCTTCTCCAGGGGATCTTCCCAACTAAGGGACTGAACCCAGGTCTCCTGCATTGCAGGTGGATTCTTTACCATCTGAGCCACCAATATAATAGAAAAATATGCTTTAAATTCTTTGATCAATAAAGGTAAAAAGAAATAAAGCTTTTTCCTCCATAAATAATAGTAGAGTACTCACATATGCTCTTTGTTTTGAATAAGACCACAGAGTTGTTTTACGATGGCACCCCACTCCAGTGCTCTTGCCTGGAGAATCCCATGGCTGGAGGAGCCTGGTAGGCTGTGGTCTATGGGGTCGCACACAGAGTCGGGCACAACTGAAGTGACGTAGCAGCAGCAGCAAGAAACATACTTTTAACTGTTTCATTCTGATTTAGACTTTAAGATGGTCTATTTTTATTTCTGAAACTTTGTAATTATATCATCCTCTTTTAATAAAATAACAAAAAAATTGTTTGCTATCAACTTTTATCAGTACGTTTTATCTTAACCGAATGTCAAGAAGGATTGGATATATGTGTAAGTATAGCAGATTCACCTCGCCGCATAGTAGAAACTAACACAACATTATAAATCAACTATACTTCAATAAAAATGTTTAAAAAACAAGAAAAAATAAATACAATAAAATCAGAAAAACAAGTGGACTAAGTAGTATTAATTTGCCTAAAAGAGAATAAAACTGTGATAAACCTTCCCTTTCATTTTGATATTTAAATCACTACCATTGGTATTACATTGTAATGAGATAAAGGTTCATTAAGGCAGCCTTTGTTATGTAAAAACAGAACACACTAGAGGGGAAATTCTTTTCTGAGTTACAATTATCCTCCAAGGATATAGCAAATGAGATATCATTAAAATATTTAAGTTTAATTATTCAATGTGTTCTAATACATAATCAAAATACATACGCACACAACGTAGGCATTTTACTCACTCCTGAAACCTTCTGAATTTTCCTCCTATGAGAAAGTGAGCCTTAAGAAAATGACTGAAAAATTCTTAGGAGAGGAAATCACACTTTTATGCATAGAAAGTAGTATTTCCTAAACTAACTGGAGAGAGCATCTGATTACTGGGAATTAATTCTCCCCACACATTGATTCAATTTCTCTCAGTCCTACATTCCAACTGCTCCACACCAATGCAGTCAGTACATTATTCTGCTTTTTGCTTTCCCCAAATGAAATCAGGTATTTTGAGCTTTCTGTCCCCTCATATTTTCCCCACAAACTAATTTATTTGAATCTGAGAACTAATGGTATTCAATGGTTACTCTTGCTTTTCTTTCTGCCCATACATTTCTCTTTTCTCTAGTCTTCATATCAAAATTTTGCATGAGTATGACTTGTGTAGGGCACGGTATCTGCTGTGAAAAAACACAGGTCACTTGCCCAAGCTGGGTAGTACAGAAGTCCTGTGCACCCAGTGGCCCTGTGTCTTCCTTTAACCAATGAAAGAACAGAAGTGAGTACGTCAATCAATCCAAACTGACATTTCAAAAGCCATTTGCTAATTCAACCACACTATTTCCCTATTTTCCTTCTGTGTTACCCTTATGCCTTCTACTCAGTGACCTGTGATGTTTGGAGAGACTATTTCCATCCATCTGAATCCAGACACTCCCTGAAGAAGGCAGAAGGCAAAAGAAGGAACAGTCCCCTTCATAGGGACTTGAGTTTAGAAGCTCAAGCTCATCTTTTTGCCCAAAGATGTATATGAAAAGACAATGTTAAAACAGAAGAATCACTCTCATGGGCAAATTTAGTTACTTCCCAGCTACCCAGCAGGATGGGGGGCAATGAAGAAATTTATGAGTTACAGAGAACAAAGGTTGTGAATTTCAACATACACTCCAGTCTACTTCTACTCAAAGCGTTATGTTCATTTCCACTTAGGTAAAAAGCTCTTTTTACTTTTTATTCATATCCAGGGCTTCCCTGGTGGTCCAGTGGTTAAGAATCCACCTCTAATGCAGAGGACACAGGTTCAATCCCTGGTGCAGGAAGATCCCACATGCCAAGAGACAACTAAGCCCCTGTACACAACTACTGAAGCCTGGGTGCACAAGAGCCTGGGCTCCACACGAAGAGAAGTCACCACTACGAGAAGTCTGTGCACCGCAACTAGGGAGTGGCCTGTGCACAGCAACAGAGACTCAGCACAGGCAAAAGTACACACACACAAAATCTTAAATCAGCGAGACTGAAGCATCATCCTATCTGTTTCAACATGACATAACGTACATTAAGGAAATGAATGGGAACAAGGGATATGAAGAAATACATCATGCAGTTCTCCAGGGTCTCATGGTAAAGTTTAAGAAAAATTATATATACCAAACTGGGATATACGTCAAGTTTTAGAAAAAGAATATAAACTTTTTAAGAAGAAATTTCAAATCAAAGTAGTAATGCACACATAGTTAAGAATCAAATGGTACTAAAACCCTGCAATGTAACAGCAGTCTTCGGCCCAATCACCCCAAGTCCTCCTTATCAGCTATAACACTTTGGGACTCTTTTAGCAGACTATTCTGGTATTTATCTTCATTTTTCCAAATGCGCTGATGTTCTCATTTACCAATTCACAGAGACATCTATTCGTTATCTACTTTCGAAGATATGGACTGAAGGGGATATTATAGCCCCCCTTCTTATTCCACACACATCATAGTTTTTGGTAAAATCAATATTTAAATTGCTAAAGCTATATAAACACTTTCCTCCACTGAACCAACTAACTGTTTTATGATTGTCAACTTTCTCATCTATCTTTTTATTTCTATGCAGTGCAGGAATGACAGCATGGCAGGAGTATCTTTATTTTAGCTTCATCCTTCATTGTGTTTGGCTGAATATAGATTTACAAGGTGAAAATTATTATTTTTTTTAATTATTTTTTAATTAAATTTATTTATTTTTTTAATTACAATACTGTATTTGTTTTGCCATACATTGACACGAATCAGCCATAGGTGAACACAATCAAAAATTTAAAAGATATTACTTCTCTATCTTCTTTCTTATAATCTTATTGTTGAGAAACTAGGTACCATTCTGATCTTTCATTCTTTATTAACATTAATAATCTCTCTAAATAATTTCACAGTCTGGGAGCTTTAAAAATTTTCTCTTTACCTTTCTGTTCTGAAATGTTATTGACGTTCCCTAGTATAATGAGTCTTTTTCTCATTCACTTTCCTGGGTGCTCCTCATTCATCTTGCTGGGTCATTTTAACCTGAAGACTTATGAACTACTCTATTGATACATACTCTTAAATATTCTTTGATCATCTCTTTGCTTCAATTATCTGATTTCTCTCTCTCTCTCTCTCTCTTTTTTTTTTTTTTAGAATTCCTCTGTTTGGATATTGGACCTGATGGAACGCCCCTCAAATTTTCCTGCCATTTCCTTTCTATTGTCTGTTTTTGTCCTTCTTAGAGATTTCCTCAATTTTCAACTTCTCCAGTATAGCTTTTTCTACTTCTATTCCTTTCTACACTGTTCCAGCTGACTTCCTTTTATTCCTTTTCTTTAAAATTCTCCCTTTCCAGTGAGGCATGTCCCTAACTCCCCATCAACCCTGGGGGTTTCAGTTTTCTAGAGCAGAGTCAGCCATCTTCTGGGAGAATGAAATACATTGTGAATGTTCTGGGAGCAAAGCAGGGAGAGGCGCCTGGAGCAAACTCTCATATTAAAGCCCTGATTTTAGCCCCCTGTGGTCTCCTTACTCTCCATGGCACTGGAATCACTAAGGCTTCAGCCCTTCATGTGGTAGCTGAAGTTGATCAGCTTGCTTCTCACAGGTCTTGCCTCTCCAGGGCACTTAAATGAAACAGCTTCTCTTATACTAAGCTTGTTATCAATCCTCTCCTCTCTGCTTTCCCAAAATGTATTAATCTCTCACTCAGTGTGGAGTCTCTCCCTTCCCTTTATCTTCCCAGGGGTATACAACTTTTAAAACTCTTTTACTATCCTTTTGGAGGGATTTGGGAGGCCAAGAAGATGAAAAATCATATTCTCGACCTGCTGCATTGAAAGTGAAGTCCCAGAAATACAATTCAAAGTAGATTACATGGAGATTATCTAGTTCATTTTCCTCATTTCACAGCCAAGGAAAGAAATGAAGCTAGGTTAAATGCTTCGCTCAAGAGGTCCTTCTCCAAATTCAGAGCAGAACCAGGGGTAACACATCTCCTGTCTACCAGTCAGGTGTTTCTTTGACTCCCAACATAATGTCTTTTAAGATTTTTTTTAAAATGTGGGCCATTTTAAAAGGCTTTATTGCATTTGTTACCGTATTGTTTATGTTTTGTTTTGTTTTTTTGGCTGCGAGACATATGAGATCATGGCTCCCAGGTCAGGGGCAGAACTAACACCCCTGCATTGAAGGTGAAGCCCTACCCACTGGGAATGCCAAGGACGCGCCTTCAACATAACCTCTTTCTAAGGAAAGCATTTTGTTGTCGTCCTGATAAGAGTCTAGAAATACACCACTGAGCCATCCGCGAACAACAGAATTGAAGAGGAAATCATAACCAAAGGCAGACACGCTGAAGGCTGTGTGTCGGAGGCAATAAGCAGCAAGTGCTGAGAGAAGGGGAGGTCCCTGAAGGTTAGGAGGGCTTCACAAGGCGCCACGAGCAGCTGAGATTTGTATGTGATCTTGTGGCAGGAGCCCGAGATAAGGGGGTGATGAAAGACAGTGATGGCAGAGGACCTTTGTTGGGAACCGTGAGGCACTGGTCCCTCACAGACCTTCCCCAGGGCTGCTCTGATGAAAGGCAGAAACCGCCTCTGCGACGAGCTCCCCCTCCCTCCCGGTCTTCTGACCAGAGCCCCGGACACACAGCCCACCTGAGTCAGTGCTCGCTCTTCTGGATTCTGCCATCTGTAAAGTCAACAAAATATGTTGACTCTTACTCTCTGAAGTTTGTATTGTAGAATCAATGGATATTTTTTGGTTGTTGTTTTTTACTACAGCCATACTATCTGATGGCCATTTTCAGACTATACAACTTGAAATTTATGACTCAGCTTCAATATTTCTAGGGAGGACACTGTGTTTAAGAACTCAGGAATTAGAGGTCAAAAATAGGACTAGGGGAGGTAGAATTTTAAAAATTCAACTGAAAGGCACCAGAACATCCACAATTTGGGTACTTTTCTTTCATGGCATCTGCCAAAAGAAAGCAGAAGGCAGGAAGGAATGCTTCTTAATATCAAATAAAGGCTTAAAATAATGTTTTAAATACTCATCTTTCTTAGGAAAACAAATGTTTAACGGTAAGTAGCATGACAGTGGTAAAATGCAGCACCAGTTATTTTTGTTGGTGGTATTTCAGGGCAGCTTCTGTAGATAAAGTATCAGTAAAGCGCCACTGCTTCTGACCTTGGCATATACACTATCTCTTTCAATGGAAAAGGGCTAGTTTCTGTTTAATTGTGTCAACCCAAGTATAAAGGTCTAACTGGCTAATTGAAAATAGAACAATGTTTTCGATTAGTGAGGCATAAACAAAAAACACTTAATCTTTGGTAAATATTTCCATACAGCCCCTTTTAGATTTTTGCTTATCTAAATCCATTGAACTTGTAGGAATGTTTAGAGATTTAAATATGTGTGCTTTAACTAATTGTTCAGAATTGCAATGGGAGTCCCTTCTACCCAGAATACAATTAGAATCTGTATTTTGATGAAACTATAATTTAATTGAGAGGAGGAAAGTGGCAGATTTTTCACATCCCTTTAGCTTTAGTAATAGCAGTAGACCTGAGGATCCCATAACTGTGGATTCAACTAGTGGTCAAGAAACACTCTGGTCCTAAGATGGCAGAGGAATAGGATGGGGAGACCACTTTCTCCCCCACAAATTCAGCAAAAGAACATTTAAACAAAACAACTTCTGAATGCCAGCAGAAGATATCAGGCACCCAGAAAAGCAGCCCATTGTCTTCGAAAGGAGGTAGGAAAAAAATATAATAGACAAAAAAAGACAAAAGAGGTAGGGACGGAGCTCTGTCCAGGGAACGGAGTCTTAAAAAGAGAGAAGTTTCCAAACACCAGGAAACACTCACTGCCGAGTCTGTGGCGAGCCTTGGAAGTGCAGAGGACAACATAACAGGGTGGAAAAATAAATAGATAATTAAAACCCACAGATTATGAGCCCAACAGTAACTCCCCCAGCAGAGAAGCAGCACAGATGCCTGCACCCGCCACTAGCAAGGCTGAGTGCTTAGAGTAAGGACCGGTCCTGAATGCCCCGAGGGCAATCTGAGCGAACAAACTTGGGCTAGCAAACCGGACTGTGGGATAGCTACCCCGCGAAAAGCCCTAACATGAGACACTGCCAAGACCGCTCACAGAACAAAGGATGGAACAGGATTAGCCGGCTGCAGACCATCCCCCTCCGGTGACAGGCAGCCAGAGCCGGAAGGGGGCTATCTACCAAACTGCAAGCAGGCTTCTTGGCTAAGATTTCTTGGGGTTCTGGACAGTCAACCTCTGCCTGAGAAGGTGTGCTGGTTTTACACCCAGAAAACCAAGCGGCAGGGATGGGGAAGGCGATAAGTCGCAGCGACCGCGCCGCCCAACACCTCATTACCTGAGCTATTTGGACCTGGGAAGGGCACAGAACGGAGGCCCAACCGAGTCTGTGCCTCTGAGGACTATCTGAGAGCCTGAGGCTGAGCGGCTTGGACCTGGGAGGTGCATGCAGCCCAGGGCCGGCCTCGGACGGTTCCCAGTGGAGCAACCCGGAGCCTGAGCTGTGTGCGCAGGGAGGGCACGTGTGCTGTGAGTTGGGGCAGGCCCAGTGTGGCTGAGAGACTGCGAGCACACGCCAGTGCTGTTTGCTTGCAGTGTTTCCCCCCTCCCCACCGTGTGACTCATCAGGTGATCCTAACAAAGCCACCACCGCCCCACCTTGTGTCAGGGCAGAAATCAGACACTGAAGAGACCAGCAAACAGAAGCTGAAGCAGAGGAACCGCCTTGGAAGTGACAGGTCAACAGATTAAAGCCCTGTCATTAGTACCGACTACATAGGAAGGGGCCTATAGATCCTGAGAAATATAAGCCGGACCAAGGAACTAGCCGAAAGGGAACTGACCCCACAAAACCCACAACAACACCAGGGAAAGTCCCAGATATATTTTTACTATTATAAAACTCCTAGAGGAGAACATAGGCAAAACACTCTCTGACATACATCACAGCAGGATCCTCTATGACCCAACTCCCAGAATATTGGAAATAAAAGCAAAAATAAACAAATGGGACCTAATTAAACCTAAAAGCTTCTGCACAACAAAGGAAACTATAAGCAAGGTGAAAAGACAGCCTCCAGAATGGGAGAAAGTAATAGCAAATGAAGCAACTGACAGACAACTAATCTCAAAAATATACAAGCAACTCCTGCAGCTCAATTCCAGAAAAATAAACAACCCAATCAAAAAATGGGCCAAAGAACTAAACAGACGTTTCTCCAAAGAAGACATACAGATAGCTAACAAACATATGAAAAGATGCTCAACATCACTCATTATCAGAGAAATGCAAATCAAAATCACAATGAGGTACTATTTCATGCCAGTCAGAATGGCTGTGATCCAAAAGTCTACAAGCAATAAATGCTGGAGAGGGTGTGGAGAAAAGGGAACCCTCTTACACTGCTGGTGGGAATGCAAACTAGTACAGCCACTGTGGAGAACAGTGTGGAGATTCCTTAAAAAAACTGGAAATAGCACTGCCTTATGACCCAGCAATCCCACTGCTGGGCATACACACCAAGGAAATCAGAATTGAAAGAGACACGTGTACCCCAATGTTCATCACAGCACTGTTTATAATAGCCAGGACATGGAAGCAACCTAGATGTCCATCAGCAGATGAATGGATAAGAAAGCTGTGGTACATACACGCAATGGAATATTACTCAGCCATTAAAAAGAATACATTTGAATCAGTTCTAATGAAGTGGATGAAACTGGAGCCGATTATACAGAGTGAAGTAAGCCAGAAAGGAAAACACCAATACAGTATGCTGTTGCTACTGCTGCTGCTGCTGCTAAGTCGCTTCAGTCGTGTCTGACTCTGTGCGACTCCATAGACGGCAGCCCACCAGGCTCCCCTGTCCCTGGGATTCTCCAGGCAAGAACACTGGAGTGGGTCGCCATTTCCTTCTCCAATGTATGAAAGTGAAAAGTGAAAGTGAAGTCACTCAGTCGGGTCTGACTCTTCACGACCCCATGGACTGCAGCCCACCATGCTCCTCTGTCCATGGGATTCTCCAGGCAAGAGTACTGGAGTGGGTTGCCATTGCCTTCTCTCCAATACAGTAAACTACCACAAATATACGGAATTTAGAAAGATGGTAACGATAACCCTGTATGTGAGACAGGAAAAGAGACACAGATGTATAGAACAGTCTTTTGGACTCTCTGTGGGAGAGGGGGAGGGTGGGATGATTTGGGAGAATGGTATTGAAACATGTATATCATATATGAAGTGAATCGCCAGTCCAGGTTCAATGCATGATACTGGATGCTTGGGGGCTGGTGCACTGAGACAACCCAGAGGGATGGTACGGGGAGGGAGGAGGGAGGGGGTTCAGGATGGGGAACACATGTATACCTGTGGTGGATTCATGTTGATGTATGGCAAAACCAATACAATATTGTAAGGTAATTAACCTCCAATTAAAATAAATAAATTTATATTAAAAAAAGAGATACATTATTCAATTTCTCCTTGAAGCATGCTAATTCAAGTCTGTGTATCATGTTGAAGCATGTTCTGACACAGATTTTCCAGGACCCACTCTGATTACAAATTTTTAAAGGAGAACAACAAAATCTATCCTTGTCCTCTTTACCTCAAAGGGATTCTGGGAGGACAAAGGAGGACAATAACCATGAGAGGGCCCTGCATATTCAGAAACTTAGTCCCGTGAGGACCAATCAGAAAAAAAAACTGCTCTAAAAAGTCCAGTATACTATAGCATCAATCCATCTGTCAGTGCAGGAGATGCTGGTTTGATTCCTGGGTCAGAAAGATCCCCTGAAGAAGAAAATGGCAACCCACTCCAGTATTCATAGCTGGAGAATCCATGGACAGAGGAGTCTGGCAGGGCTACCTTCCAGGGGGTTGCAAAGAGTCAGATACAACTGAGCTCACATCACACTGCAGTCTTGCAGTATCAAAACCTGGTGAGCTACTCCAAAGCATTTGAAAGGTTGAAGAGCAAACTAGGAGATGGGAATATCTTGGAGGATGTTTTTGAAGCAAAATTAGACTAGGTAAGCAAATCCAAAAGCTTCTTAGCCCAAGAATCCTCTAACTTAGATCTTATATCAATGCTTGAGTCCAGACCTTCTCAGTTAAACTCTGGGAGTAAGACAAGAAATGCATGATTTTAAAGCTTTTCAGGTTGAAGAACCTCTGCTCTCCAGGTCACTGTTACCTCTGAAGCTTCTGCTCAGGTCTAGATGGGCCAGGTCAGATGCAAAATCAGGAAGCTATTGATAGCAGAAAGTCTTCAGGATTCAGGTCACTTTGAAAGTAAAAAGTGAAAGTGAAAGCCGCTCAGTCATATCCGACCTTTTGTGACCCCATGGACTATATAATCCATGGAATTCTCCAGACCAGAATACTGGAGTGGGTAGCCTTTCCCTTCTCCAGGGGATCTTCCCAGGGGTTGAACCCAGGTCTCCCACATTGCAAGCAGATTCTTTACCAGCTGGGCCACAGGGAAGCCCATGAATACTGGAGTGGGTTGCCTATCCCTTCTCCAGCAGATCTTCCCCACCCAGGAATTGAACTGGGGTCTCCTGCATTGCAGGCAGACTCTTTGCCAACTGAGCTATTAGGGAAGCTCCATTTGGGTCTTCCTAAATCTGAGTTTAATTCCTGAAATCCCTTAATACAATGTTGTTGCAACTCTAGAATCACCCAAAATTTAAAATGCAGATTCCAGGGTTCACATTTAGTGGACATAGTTAGATTCAGATTTAGTAACTTCGGTGAAGACTCTAGAATACATCTTTTCTGTTGCAGGTTGGGTGAAGATCAATTTAAAAGCCATGGCCTAGAAAATCAAATAATGGTACACACCGTGTATGAACAGCTACCAAATGTGTAAACAATGGGAAACATCAACAGTATCTTCTAAGAGCCCTGGGGTCCCTTCCAACTAAGACCTATGACTTTCATTCTGTTGTTCTTATTGCTGTGCGGTCCCTAAGTTGTGTCTGACTCTTTGTGACTCCATGGTCTGCAGTCCTCCAGGCTCCTCTGTTCCCCGCTATCTCCTGGAGTTTGCTCAAACTCAGGTCCATTGAGCTGGTGATGATTCTGTGGCTCCAGTCAAACAATGAAAGCTCTAGAAATGTCTATCTCTGTCATAGTTATACACATCACACTATAGGACTGGAAGGCTTTCGTTACAGGATAACACCTCCTCTCACTTCTTGAGCACTGACCACATGGTAATACTCTGCTGCTTCTTTATTCGCTGCTATATCCACAGCATCCAGAACAATGTCAAACAGAGCAGGTTCTCAGAAATATTTGTTGAATGGATGGATGCATGAGTGCTTTATTGTCTGACAACATCCTATCAGTTAGGTTTGATTATCATCCTTATTATCTAAATGAGAAAACGGATGCATACATGGCATCATGTATGCATGTGTTTCCAGGTTACTTGGCTATTAAATGAAAAAGCCAGACCAAGTTCTATAGAATGCCAGCGTCAGTCCCCTAAACCCACCATACGCTCCACTTCTCATGGATGGACCAGCAGAGGGGACGCCTCTTCTCATCTGAAATGAAAGCCCTCTTCCTACTGCTCTGAACCCCCAGGACACTTCATTTGTACTTCCCTTGCTGCTGCTGCTGCTAAATTGCTTTAGTCTTGCCCGACCCTGTTCGACCCCATAGACGGCAGCCCACCAGGCTCCTCTGTCCCTGGGATCCTCCAGGCAAGAACACTGGAGTGGGTTGCCATTTCCATCTCCAATGCATGCATGCATGCTAAGTCGCTTCAGTCGTGTCTGACTCTGTGCGACCCCATGGACAGCAGCCCACCAGGCTCCTCTGTCCAAATACTGGAGTGGGTTGCCATTTCCTTCTCCAGTACTTCCCTTGGGGTCTGGTCAATGCCTTCATTTTATTGAAAGGAAGGAGACCTACCATTTATTAATTACACTTTGAGTTCCAAGTTCCATGTGGGTACTTTCAGGAATAGTGCCTTACTCATACATGCCCTGTCATGATCTAATGGCTATAGGCATATTTTCTTTCATCCCCCATTTCACAAATGGAGAAAATGAAAGTAAAATCTTTGGTCAGTAGATCCCAAGTTTGCCCAGTATTAATTGGGGGAAGTGGGTGGGGTGCTTAAAACAGTAGCAATCCCTACTCCAGATCTTTTGACTCAGGATGTCCCAGCAAGGAGCTTGGGTCTGTCAGACTCCCAGGCTAAGAGTTAACCCTTTAGAGCGGGACCCATGTGTTAGGCAGGTACCTTTGTTCTCTTCACAGCACATACAAGGCCTCAAAAGTGTCTCATCTTTCTAAAATTCCACAGTTTATAAAGTATAGTCACATGATTCCTCAGAATAATCATAAGCAGCAAGCATAACAGATATCAGTATTATCTTCTTGTAGCAGGAAAAGTAAAGCATAATTAACTTCTATGGCTCCTGGTTAAAAGATTAAAAAGAAGGAGAAAAGCTTATGTGGAGAGAGAGAGATGATAATTCAAAAATCTATCCCACTCTTTTTTTTTTCCAATATAGCTTTCTTTGACACCCACAGCAGGAAATCACTCTATATATTATGCAAATCCCAGCATGAAATAAGAGGTTTGTTGAGAGGATCATGCAGGCTCTTTGGAGTAGGCCCCTCAAAAATGGTATTTTTCATTGAATAATCAATAAAAACCTTCACTGTGTTTTCTTCTCCCTATTACAGAACTGGTATTCTCCAAGATAAACTCTTAAAATAGGGCATCATGAGAGAATTTGTAGGATGTGGTATGTATTTAAAGAAAGAAAAAAAAAAACTCCATAATTCTCTGACCGATTTCAGCTTTAATTGAGTTTCTTTAGGATTTCTACTTAAATAAGTTTTCCTAGAAAAATCTGGCCCCTTATCATCTGAGTCACTCTCACTGGAATAGTCTTAGGAAGTAGTTTAGAGAAGGGAATGATATTAGCCTAAATGTAATTTTACTATCTTTAGCTTACTCAAGTAGATAAAATTTCACAACACAAGGGATAAAAAAATCCAGTTTCCCTTTACATTTTATTGCAAGTTTCCCCCAAATAAACAAAGAATTGAGCTCCTGCGTCAACCAAAAGGGGGAAAAAAACAGATTTTACAATAATCCCAGTGAGAGGAGGGATTCCAACTTGCTCTTCTTACTCGGCAAGGAAACCTTGAGAGGGAAAACCACCCCAGAATCTGGAGAAAGGCGTCCTCATATGAAATGAGATACTGTGCCCTTCACAGAAAACTTGTACCTTTTGAGTGAAGGATGAGCAAAACTGTGTGTACAAGCTCAGTAAAGAGGGCCTTGGCAGAAAGAGGTTTCTACTCGTGGTAGAATCAGAGTAGCAAAACCAAACACAACCTTTCGCCTTTGAAAGATGAGCCCCGTGTGAGGTGGGACCCCACTCCCAAGCCATAGCTAATTGGCCCCTTGACCTACTGGGGCCAACCCAAATCTCCCTGGAAATTTGAAACTGGGAAAAGGAGAAGTTCGCTGAGAAGGAATTCACGTAGCATCAGACCCAAAGGGACACAGGGTAGAGAAGCCAAAACATCACTTTGCAAATCAAAAGAATGGAGCAGACTTGGGAGGAGGCTAGGCAATGCTGCATAGGCACCCTTGGTTCCTGACTGTCCTCTTTTAAGCCCCCAAATCCTAGCTATATTGACTGCCTTATTCGGGAATGTCCATGGAGTGGCCTGCTCTTTCGTTTCTGTAAATGTTTTTATTTGTGATCATTTTAGTGGGTTCCTAGCCCCTGAAACTGAACAGCTCTGACTAAGGCAGCTTCACAGAAGAAGGGATAACTGAGCAAAACCCTCAGGTGTTCACCAGGTGGCCAGTGGAGAGGAAGCATCTCAAGGAAAGGAAGCAGCTTGCAGGTCGATCTTGAGGCGGGAGAAAGCTGAGTTCGAAGGACTACAAGGACAGCCAGGAATGCCGGAAGGGGACGCGGTGGGAATGAGGCTGAAAAGAGGATGCTAAGGACGTGTAGTCTATGCAAGCTGCTTCACCCTTATCCTGTAGCTAATGGGATCAGAGGTGTGTTGTAGGAGATCATTCCAGCTGTGATAGTGGAGGCTACAAGGAGGAGGCTGGGGGCAAGATTGGAGGGCAGAGGCTAGTGAGAAAGTGAGCTTCTCAAGGAGAGTTTTGTGCATCTTCCGTTCCACCCTCAGAGATGATTCAAAGGGAAGGAAAAGGCAAATGGCAACCACTTGGCTTTAAGAAGCAAGGCAGCACAACCCTCTGAGAAAGGAGAGTTTGGCCACAGGCAGGGCTGGACGGTGTTCCACCCTTCATGCCTGTTGTTTTAAAGAAACAATGACAGCCCAAGGGCTCGTTGATCCAGGAGCAAATCCTCCACCAAATGGGACCCAGGACATGATAAAATACAGATCACAAAAGCAGCTCACCCTGTAAAATACCACGCAATTTCACACCTCATTTCCCCATTCTCATCACTCATTTATTAATTTCCCATCATAACATAAAGCCCTATCAAGCTTTAGTTACTTCAGGAAACATGGCACCTTTCATAAAGCCTGATGAAAGCATTAATAATTAAAGGACGACTTTGAAAGAAGGGCATCAAAACCTCTTTGGTACAATGTTTTTCTTCTATTCAGTAATACAAAAGGGAAACCTGTGTACCCCTGAATAAATGGACGCTGTGGCTGTTCTGATCTTAATTAGTTTAGATAACAGAACAAATCAAATCCCCAAATACTTAGACGGATGGAAATGGAGCTGTCAGGTCGGATGACAGTCTAGTCTGTGGACACAATAAACTGCCTACCTTATCAGTAATTTCTCTTCCACGTGAATGAAAAAAGTAGACACCACATGCACAATAAACAGCTGTCATTCTTGCAGCTGACCACAAAGCACCGCTTTGGGTGACTTTGACTCTTCCCATGCAAAACGCCTGTCAACTGTCTTCACTTATGGATGAGATCCCCGGGCTTAAGCTACACCAGACAGTGGATTCTTTCCTCTCTCACTCCATGTGCCAATGGAATACAGCATCCTAGCCCCATCTGAAATGCTGACTGTTGTCAGGCATCCTTTTAGTGACAAATAGGTATGATGGAAGCTCCTTTCATTCCTGCTGCTCAGCAAGTGGTCCATGGATTTACAACCTGGATTACAGTTCAAGCATCACCTGGGAGCTTATTAGAAATGAGTAGTCCCAGGTCTCACCCAAGCCTGACTGAATTAGAATCTGCATTTTATCAAGATCTCCAGGTGGTCTTGTGTTGAGAGGCACTGCCAGAAATTTTTTGTAAAACACAGATGAGAAGTTTGACTACAGTCTAAGATCTGATCTCAATTGTTGTTTGCTACTCTGGAGAAGTGGCTTCCTAAGCCTGCAGGTAAAAATTACTGCCATTTACCCTAAGTGGGACTTTCCAGGAAGATGGTAGGCACTATGAAAACACAGACAAACTTGAAAGTCAGAGAGAGCTGAGTTCAGATCTAAGCTCTGTGACTCAGAGGCTGTTGGACCCTTTGTCTCTCTTGCCTTAGCTAAGAATCCATAATGTTTTCATCTTTTTTTTAAAAAGATAATTGTAGACTCACATATATGAAATTTCCATATACCCTTCACCTCGTTTCCCCTGAAAGTAACATCTTGCAGAACTCTAGTCTGATAGTACAACAAGGAAATCTGTTCTCTCTCTCTGGTAAGTCTGTTATTTCAAGCATGTTATAAAAGCAGAATCTTACAGAGGGTAATTCTCTGAGATGGGCTTTTCACTTAGCATAATTCCCTTGGGATTCATCCAAGCTGTTTCAAGTATCAACAGTTCATTCTGTGGAACTGCTGGGTCTTAATTTATAGTATAGATGTACCACAGTTTGTACAACTATTCACTTTTTGAAGGACATCTGTGTTGTTTTCCATTTCAGGCTCCTGCAAATAATGCTGCTATGAATAGGCATGTACAGGGTTTTGTGTGAACATAAATTCCCACTTCTCTGGAATAAATGCTCAAGAATGTAATGCCAGGGTCACAAGATAGTGCTGAGCAAATGGCCTGCTCTCTTCCAGAGAGGCAACACCTCTGTGCGTTTGCCCTAGCAGTGTAAGGGATCCAGTTGTCTATATCTCTGCCAGCATTTGGTGTTATCAGTCATTTTTAGTTTTAGCCAGTGCGATAGGTATGTAATATTATCTCATTGTGCTTTTTTTTTTAAAGGTAGGATTTTTATTCCTTTTTTCAAAATTATCATTGTGCTTTTAATTTGCATTTTCCAAGTGGGTGGTGCTCTTAAGTATCTCTTCATGTGGTAACTGGGTATCTATCTTTTTCAGTGAAGTGTCCATTCACATCTTTTTGTCCATTCTCTAACTGGATTGCTTGGTTGTACCACAAACAATTTTGTGAGCTTTTGTCAACTGTGAGAGCTTGTCAGATAATGTGGTTTACGGATATTTTCTTCCAGTCTCTAGTATGTCTTTACACCTTCACAGGGACTTGTGGGGAGTAAAAGTCTTTTGATTTGATGAGGTCTAATGTATCAGTGTTTTTCCTTTATGCATGCTGATTTTAATGTCAAGTCTAAGAACTTTTGGCCTAGCCCTCCTAGGTGCTGAAGATTTTCTCCTATGTTTTTTCCAAGTTTAATAGTTTTATGTTTTTTATTTAACTCTGTGATCCATTTTGAGTTAATTTTTGTATAAGCTGTGAGGTTTAGATTTTTAATTTTACTGATTTTGAATGCCTATTTGCTTGGACCATTCATTTTAAGATGCACCCTCAACTTAATAGTAACTTTGCAAAGAGAAAAAGATCAAGTGATTACACTAAATATACATATCAAATGTAAGCAACCACAGTTCTAGAAATCAGAGCTACTTAAAAACCTGGTAACATTGTGCAGATCTGATGCGGAAATTATGTCTGGCTCAGAGTCTGACTCATAAAAGTCATTCAACAAGCCTGTGAATTAACTGGTTGCTTTTTCTCACATTTGTAATTGTTTTGATTTAATAAATAATGCATTAATTCATTACACTGTTGTTGACTTAACATAGCAATACTTGGAGTAAACTGTGAAAGACCACATGACCCAACATTCCACATCAATTCCATTTACTTAAATAAAGTAATTTCTATTAACAAATTTGCATCAGTCTCCTTTCTATGCATTTATGTACATGCATATACACATACAGAAAAATTTCAGTTGTATTTTGTGAAATCAAATTATCAATATTTTAGCCTTCATGTTTTCCCTCTCATTTTTAAGTCCTTCCTCCATCCTGAGGCTAGCTGAATCATGATTTAATTTCTGTCAATAACTTGAATCCATCAGAAATATAGTTTTTTGTATTGCATACAATAGGAGGCAAGTTTTACTTATCACAAAAAGTACTCAATTATAACTGAATGAAATCCTTTCTAGACAGTCTTGACACATGCTATGTACCTATATAGATTTAAACATATTTTCCAGATGTTTATTCTTTTCCATTGACTTAACTCTCCTTTCTAACGTCAGATTTTAACTTTAGATATCTGACAGTTCAAGTTCTCCTTGTCTTATTTGTTAATATTTTGTTGGATTCTATTATTTCTGTTTATTTTTCAAGACAAATTAATAAGTCATATTTTCAGGTTCAAAAACACAATCCCAGTGAGTTTCTGATTATGAACAAATTTATAAATACTTGTAGGACATGACCTATATTTTTCAACTGTTCATTTATATTCCTTGGTAAAGTTATGAAATGAAGATTGAGAGAAATGGTTGAGAACACTCTCTAAACATACTTTAAGCATTAAAACTCTCTCTCTTAACCTTTGAAGCTCTTTAAGCCTTTATGGACACAAAACAAAGTTGATACAACTTTCAAAGTACAGAAGAACCACAGACCGTGGATGTTCTGATAAGTATTGAGCTCTGATTAAAAAGAAAAAAAAGAGGAAATAATGATCCTTATGTTACAAAGTGGAGAAACAACATGTGTGTGTGTATGTGTGTGCACATGCAAGAGGTGACGGTGAGCAGGTGGAGAGTGAAAAACAAGGCTCGATTCTGGGCCATAGAATATATAAACAAGTAGTGTGCTGTTACTCTAAGTGCAGAGGACAACTGCTATAATAAATGCAAATTGAAGCCATTTAATCCAGAAAAAAAGAGATAGTATTAACCTTGCAATTATGCTAAGTACAATTTGCTAGCATGAGTTGCCTGAAAGAATTAGGTAATTTCACTCTAAATAACTGAATTTTAATGAAGCTTATTATGTGTATTATTTCTTATTTCTATCCTAGTTTGTTTACTATTCACAATGACAAAACTGTCTCAAACAAGGTTCTCTGAAACAACCTGGGGGGGTGGGATGGGGAGGGAGATGAGAGGGGAAGTTTAAGAGGGAAGGGGCGTATATATACCCAAGACTGATTCACGTTGATATTTGGCAGAAAATAACAAAATTCTGTAAAGCAATTATCCTTCAATTTAAAAATAATTTTAAAAAAAAGCTCAATGACACACTATTCCTATACTGAAAGGGACAAGGTAAAATCAAACAAAGAAGGTGTTTCTTCTAACTTTCCAACAATTAGGCCAGTTTAATTATTTAGTGAAAATGTCCTCCTGTAACAAAGACCACTAACCTAACAATATCCATTTCTCCCCGCCACCTTCATCACAAGAATCTAATTTTTAGCTGCCATATTGATGCACAATTAAAGGACAGCATGCCCCAGCCTCAGCTACAGATGGGCAAAGCCATGTGGCAGGTTGCTGGTTGTCTGCCCTTCTTTGCTCCTTCTCCACTCTTGCTGGTTAGAAGCAGCATGTGCTGACTGGAGGCTTAACAGTTGTTCTGGACCAAAATGACAGGGTTTATAATGTAAAGATCAAAGAATGCTAAACCAGAAGAAGTCTGGGGCCTTGATAAACCAAAGGAAAACCCGTACCACTCTACCTCCAAATTCTTTCATTTGTGATAGCAATTAAGTTCTATCTTATTCAAGACAGTTCATATGTTTTGTTATATGCAGCAGAACCCTGTCTCAAATCACACAGCACTACCGCTGCCCAGTAAGATCAAAGACCCCAGGTATTAAACTACTTTGTACAGAAATTTCTTCTTCAATTGTCAGTTTTAAAAATTCACTATGTTCAAGTCAATACATTATATGTCTAAAATTTCCAACAAAATATTTATTTTCTCTAGACTTTGTTTTATCGATCAATATCAACACTTCTGAACACAAAGAATATCCAGTCGTCCCTCAGAATCCATGGGGGATTGGTTCAGGACCTCAAGGACACTAACATATACATGCACTATTTTTTCTGTTGATCTATATCTTTTCATTAATTTATGAGATCTTTACTCATTTAGAATCCTTAGAGTCTTCAAATGTTATCATGCAAATTCACTTAAAATCTTCTAGTATATTGACCCAAATAATAACACTTCCTAACTATGCCATGATATATAGAACTGCTGCTTTCTTAAAAATATTGTAATAATGGCCAGTTTTCCATATTTTCGTGGTCATTACTTAATGTCAAACTCTCTCCTAAAAACTTTCATTCTTTAATCCTGCTATCTTATTTTCAAATCTATGAAATAAAAAGGTACTACACACAGAAAGCACCTTTCTCCCTCAAAATTCATGTTTTAATTCTAATCCCCAATATGATGGTATTTGGAGGTGAGGCCCTAGGTAAATAACTTCGATATGTTCAAGCTGGAGTTAGAAAAGGCAGAGAAACCAGACATCAAATTGCCAGCATCTGCTGGATCATCGAAAAAGCAACAAAGTTCCAGAAAAACATCTACTTCTGCTTTCTAGACTCTACCAAAGCCTTTGACTGTGTGGATCACAAAAAAACTGTGGAAAACTCTGAAAGAGATGGGAATGCCAGACCACCTGACCTGCCTCTTGAGAAATCTGTATACAGGTCAGGAAGCAATAGTTAGAACTTGATATGGAACAAGAGACTGGTTCCAAATAGGGAAAGGAGTACGTCAAGGCTATATATTGTCACCCTGCTTATTTAACTTATATGCAGAGAACATCATGAGAAATGCTGGGCTGGAGGAAGCACAAGCTGGAATCAAGACTGCTGAGAGAAACAGCAATAACCTCAGATATGCAGATAACACCACCCTTATGGCAGAAAGTGAAGAGGAACTAAAGAGCCTCTTGATGAAAGTGAAAGAGGAGAGTGAAAGGCTGGCTAAAAACTCAACATTCAGAAAACTAAGATCATGGCATCTGGTCCCATCACTTCATGGCAAATAGATGGGAAAACAGTGGAAACAGTGACAGACTTTATTTTTTAGGAATTCAAAATCACTGCTAATGTTGATTGCAGTCATAAAATTAAAGGATGCTAGCTTCTTGGAGAAGGCGATGGCACCCCACTCCAGTACTCTTGCCTGGAAAATCCCATGGATGGAGGAGCCTGGTGCGCTGCAGTCCATGGGGTCGCGAAGAGTCGGACACGACTGAGCGACTTCACTTTTACTTTTCACTTTCATGCATTGGAGAAGGAAATGGCAACCCACTCCAGTGTTCTTGCCTGGAGAATCCCAGGGATGGGGGAGCCTGGTGGGCTGCCGTCTATGGGGTCGCACAGAGTCGGACACGACTGAGGCAACTTAGCAGCAGCAGCAGCAGTTACTTGGAAGAAAAGTTATGACCAACCTAGACAGCATATTAAAAAGCAGGGATCTTACTTTGCCAGCAAAGGTCCATCTAGTCAAGGCTATGATTTTTCCAGGAGTCATGTACAGATATGGGAGTTGGACTATAAAGAAAGCTGAGCGCCAAAGAATTGGTGCTTTTGAACTGTGGTGTTGGAGAAGACTCTTGAAAGTCCCTTGGACTGCAAGGAGAGCCAACCAATCCATCCTAAAAGAGATCAGTCCTGGGTGTTCATTGAAAGGACATGCTGAAGCTGAAGCTCCAATACTTTGGCTACCTGATGGGAGGAACTGACTTTTTGAAAAGACCCTGATGCTGGGAAAGATTGAAGGCAAGAGGAAAAGGGGACGACAGAGGAAGAGATGGTTGGATGGCATCACCGACACAATGGACATGAGTTGAGTGAACTCCAGGAGTTGGTGATGGACAGGGAGGCCTGGTGTGCTGCAGTCCATGGGGTCGCAAAGAGGCAGACACAACTGAGCGACTGAGCTGAACTGAGAGCAGAACCTCAACCCCCCAAATGAGATTAGTGCTCTTTTATAAAAGAGTTACACTAGAGAGCTCCCGCCCCCCTTCCTCCAGGTGAGCTGCAATGTGAGGAGGGCCATCTATAAATCAGGAAGTTGGTTCTCAGCAAATCTTCTGGAGCCTTTATCTTGGACTTCTTGCCTCCAGAACAGTGAGAAATAAATTTCTGTTGTTTATAAGCCATATAATCAACGGTATTACATTGTACCAGCCCAACTGGACTGAAACAAGAGAATTATAGTCCCTTTTCTTATACTATTTGCATTTACTCTGAAATTCTCATTCCTCATTCCCATCTATAATTTAAAGGAGACCTGTATTACACTGCTGCTGCTGCTGCTGCTAAGTCGCTTCAGTTGTGTCTGACTCTGTGCGACCCCATAGATGGCAGCCCACCAGGCTCCCCCATCCCTGGGATTCTCCAGGCAAGAACACTGGAATGGGTTGCCATTTCCTTCTCCAATACATGAAAGTGAAAAGTGAAAGTGAAGTCGCTCAGTCGTGTCTGACCCTTAGCGACCCCATGGACTGCAGCGCACCAGGCTCCTCCATCCATGGGATTTTCCAGGCAAGCGTACTGGAGTGGGTTGCCATTTCCTTCTCCAATGCATGAAAATGAAAAGTGAAAATGAAGTAGCTCAGTCGTGTCTGACCCTTAGCGACCCCATGGACTGCAGCCCACCAGGCTCCTCCATCCATGGGATTTTCCAGGCAAGAGTTGCACACAAACCAAGAAGGCTATTAAGTCTAAACTGAAAATGTTTCTTGTCCTTTAGCAATTTCTTTTTGGAGTTAAAAGAGACAGTGAAGGGTTTGTGGATATTTCTGACAGACAGAAACAAGGCTATCATGATCACTTAAAATAGTTAAAAGATACTTATGCTCGAGGTTCACCTTCTAAGCTTCAGGGCAGTATGTGCTTTAGGATGCCACATCTAAGACAGTAGATTCATTTATCCAGTTATAGATAAGGGTGGCTGTAAGACTCTGGAAGATAGAAAAGTAATCAGAACTGGGAAGGACATCATTTATTCTATACATATTCATTTATTCAATAAATAACTTATAGGGGTTTACAATATACCAAGGGCTTCCCAGGTGGCTCAGTGGTAAAAATCCGCCTGCAAATGCTGGAGATGTGGGTCTGATCCCTAGGTCCGGAAGATCCCCTGGAGAAGGAAATGGCAACCTACTCCAGTATTCTTGCCTGAAAAACTCCATGGACAGAGGAGCTGGGCGGGCTACAGTCCATGGGGTTGCAAAACCATCTGGCAATACTTACGGACTAAACAACAACAACAAAAATCTATCAGTGGCAAAACAGATAAAGATCTTGGACCTTGTGCAGCTTACAGTCCAGCAGGAAAATGGGCAATAAACACGTATACGTCACTAACACGGTGTGTGAAAAGGTGACTCTCCCCCATGGGAAAAATAAAATGGGAAGAAGGGTAATGGAGAGAGGGACCGCTGGGTGAGGAGGAAACTGCAGGCTGGTAAGGGGGCATCAGTCTGAGACTCAAAGGCAGGCAAGGAATGTGCATGGTAGATATCTGCAGGTATCTCCAGGTAGATAATAGAGCTGGAGCTAAGCAGCTACGAGGAGGTGACTGCAGTCAAAAAGAAAGGGGAGCAGGTCCGGCAGGTATGGAGAAGGTACTGTAGGTCCCCATAGGTCACCCACTCTGGAAGGACCTTAGTTTGTCCCCTGGGTCAAAAGGAGAGTCACCACAGAGTCTGGGAAGAATGGCATGACTGGATGTCCATTTTAAAAGGCTCACTATGACCCCTAAGGTCCATCTAAGGCCACTAAGGTCTGTCTAGTCAAAGCTGTGGTTTTTCCAGTAGTCGAGTATGGATGTGAGAGTTGGATTATAAAGAAAGCTGAACACCAAAGAATTGATACTTTTCAACTGTGGTGTTGGAGAAGACTCTTGAGAGTCCCCTGGACCACAAAGAGATCCAACCAGTCCATCCTAAAGGAAATCAGTCCTGAATATTCATTGGAAGGACTGATGCTGAAGCTGAAACTCCAATCCTTTGGCTATCTGATTCAAAGAACTGACATTTGAAAAGACCCTGATGCTGGGAAAGAGTTAAGGCAGAAGGAGAAGGGGACGACAGAGGATGAGATGGTTGATGGCATCATCGACTCAACGGACATGAGTTTGAGTAAACTCCGGGAGTTGGTGATGGAAAGGGAGGCCTGGCGTGCTGCAGTCCATGGGGTCGCAAAGAGTTGGACACGACTGAGTGACTGAACTGAACTGAATGGCCCCTTTATTGAGAATAGATCCAAAGGAAGGGCCAGGGAAGGGTTTATGCCGTTCTTGCTTAGACAAGGAAAGTATATAAAATTATTGCTTTCTGCTGCAATCCAGGTGGTCAGAGCTGAATGGTTAAAATAACATGTGGTTGAAACCTTGATATATTTTGAAGATAGAAGCAATAGGATATGCTAACAGACTGTGTATGAGATGGGGGAGAATTTAACAACCAAAGACCTCACCCAAGAAAAGTAAAGGAGAGACACACAGATGGAGTTGTAAGACATCCAGGGAGGGAACCAGGAAAAAATACTGATTAGTTCTTGTTCTTCGCCCCATGTGATGACAAAGTGATGACAAAGCCCCTGACCCTTTATTGAACATGTTAGCAACTAAACTCCAACAATAAAATGCAGCACCCCGTTCAGCACCCTGTGAAGCCAGACAAGTTGTTTCAAAATTGATATATAGTCCAGTGAATCCCCCTGGTTCTCTTTTTCCAAACGTAAAGAACAGGAGGCCAAAAATACAGCAATAAAATACAGTACCAACCTTGAGGATGGATACTATCCAGAACTCCTGGCTGAGGATATTTTGTGAAGCGTTATTTTTCACAATAGCATCTATGTTTTATAGGTCAAAAGAAAGAAGACCTGTTCTGTCTTATACCATATTTAATGTCCTCTAAGTCTTGGAATGCCGAAACATCTCTCTTAGTGAATTGTCACCTTGCTGGCTGATGACAGTTTTATCCTGGCAGCAATGATTATTAAATAGATCCGCTACAGAGTCAGATAAGTGAGCAAGGGAGAGTGGAAACAAAGAACGACGTGGGGGTGGTATAATTTTAAATTTAACAGGGGAAGTACTGGTTACACTGTAATTTTAATAAATGCATATATTTTAAAGCAATGTTTTTTCCTCTTGGTAGAAAAAATTTCATAGACCTGCATATGACTAATTTACTTCTTTCCTTCCTTTTTCTTTCTGTTCCAGTAATCTAATTACAGATTGTTATACTTTGCCAACAGCTCTCCCTGGGGGAATAATTTTTTTTTTTTAACTGCAAAACCAGCACCCATCTGCTCTTTCATCCCTAGCACCATTTCGATGATGTTTATAATTCCTTTTACGGGAATAAAGTATCTACTCAGTGATTAATAATTCAAAATAGAGTAAAAGAAAACCAAACAAATGGCCCAGTGCAAGAAAGCAGAATAAGAAATAAGTTTTGAACACAATGCAGTATTTGTCAAAAGCAACATGCTTTATGGGCAGAGCACTGAGCAACTGAGCTGTGTATTTAAAGATCTAGTGTCTAGCCAAGAATGGCAGTGGGCATTTTTTCCCTCTAAAAACCCTGATTGTGTTACTATGACATCATTTGTCTGATGTCTGATTAATTGAAAACTCCCTTCTAGTATATAGCTGTCTTCCTCTCTGCAATTTCAACAGCTGATAGTAGTTCTACAGGATTTGTTAAATCACCATGAAATTTGGATTTAATTCATGTCAATCCAAGACTCTCTTGTCCACCCCATCCACCCAAACATCTGTAGCTTTTCATCTTCAGCCTCTGCATTTTAAAGACTGAAAAGAAGAGGCTCTCTCCCATCTTATCCAACCAAATGCATCAACTAGCACAATTACCTAACTGACCCAGTTTTACTTTTAGCCACTACACGCATTTCAAAAGAACCGGGAGGGGAAATACCTCTTGCCTAGACAGGCTTTCTATGGCATTTAACTCTTCAGCGATAAATCTCTGAAAGTGGGGAGAGGGAAAAAACCCAATGATTCTATGTGGAATCCTTGAATATAAATTCTGAAAACAACTGGAACTAGTTTTGATAGAAAGAGAGTGGCATTTCCCATACAGCAGGCATCAGGGATGCTAGCAAAGCTCCATTTCTTAGCCTGGATGGTGGCTCCAGAGGCGTTTATAGCTATTCTTTAAACTGTCCAAGCCCTCTGGGTGCATCTGTATGTGTGATATATATCACAATTAAAAAGTAATGGAATTTTCTTTAAAGATCTTTAGGAATTCAAATTCTCTTCTTCTGAGATTCACGGAGTTAAAGGTGATTATTTCAAGGATTATTCCAGACCTCTGATTCTATATTTATTATTTATTAGTCAATCCATCACTGTCAACTTTTCATATTAAAGAATTTCAAAGGTAAAAAATCAGAAAGTATTCCATCTTAATCAAAATTTTTAAATCACGAATAAAGGACATTCATGATATATGTATTATCACTAAAGAATTAGGATAGGAGGTAAAAACTGCAAGTCTCTACCTCTCCAAACTATTTTCTTCTTCTTTACTGTTCTTATTTACAGACAGAAATTCATTATTAAGCAAACATTCTCTTTGAAGTAACAATAAAAACAAAAGAAAACCAGACATTGACCTTGAGAGTACAATTACAATAGTGTTATGTTTCTCTTTTAAATAATAAGAATTATTTTCAACCAAAACGTTAGGCATTTAAGTAAGCTTTGTTGTCATATATGAAGAAAATGGAAGTTAGGAAATTATTAAATCATATTCATATACTTCCTTCCCTTTTTCTATTACATTCATTTGAATTCAACTTTTAGTATCTAGTAATAATAACTGACATTTTAGAAAGAACAATATGAAAATGGTCTTTAAATGTAGCAATTTTCACACAAAAACAAACTTAAGCCTTTGTGTTGTCTCTATCTCCCCTCTTTGAGGGAGCAATTCGGGTCCAAAGAAGGTCATAGTCAGTCTTTAAGACATATATGGCTAAAAATAGTGAAATGAAATGCAAATGTGATAAGACTTTACCAAAAACACTGGGAAAACACCATATTGTTTAAGGGCAACCACTGCTAATCTGTAAACTGATGATACTCATGTACCTTTTTAAAGTAACGAAAAAGATGGCAAATAAGAATGAACTTGTGATTTAATTTCTTTCCATCTTAGGAGTAGACAAACAAAAGCACGGTCAGCTAAATATTCAAAACATATTTTCTTTTTAAATGTTGCTTTAAAATACTTCAAAATTTTTCTATGAAATCTATACTGATTGCTGTAAATGCATGATGACATTATCCACTTACAGTATTTCTTTAGGTCATGGCATTCTTCTCAGTGTTACATTATAACTTAAGGTAAGCTGCATAATCACCTGCATTATAATGAATCATACAAATCTTCAAATGACTTATCTAATTTCACTTGTGAAGTCTAAAGTGCATCATAATTATGCTGTTTCTACATGTCTCTAATGTTTGTTCTGATTAACTCTAAATGTGGTTCAGCATCCTACTCTCTTTGCGAAAAATATACATAGCAAACGACAGGAAACTAGTTATTAAGGTACCACATTTACATTTTGTGTAATTGACAAGAATACATTAAGTTACTTAAATTAGCCCCTTACATTTTGCTTTCACTTAATCACCTAGGTATCAGGAAGGAAAGGCATCTATATATATGGATTAAAGTTCTAAGAGCAAGCACTATAAAATTAAACTATTAATTTGGTTAAAAAAACACAACACTTTTTGAAAGTTATTTGTTTCAGACACTGTGTAAGCCTCTGAAAAAACAAAGATGAACAGAAATGATGCTTACCTTGTTTTTAATGGGGCAAGAGGCGATGGCATTTTAGAAAGGGTTGGAAAACAAATATTACAAGGCAATGTGAGAAGGCCTACAACAGAGGCAAATTCAACATGCTGCGTGGTTGCTAGGGGGATGGAGCAGGGGCTAGTGGAGGGAGAGGACAAAAGCAACCTTCTAAAATACAGAATAATCAGTGAACTCTTAACAGGGAATAAGAATGAGAAGGTGTATAAAGGAAGGACAGTGAGTCATCTGTATCCACAGCATATCCCTGAGGAGAGCGAAGAGGGCTGGCTTGCCACTGGCCTCAACTCTGGGTACATGGAAAGTTGTGGATGAGGCCAGGCTATTGTGAGTCTGGGGGTCGGTTCAGTTCAGTTCAGTTCAGTCCCTCAGTCATGTCTCAGTCATGTCCGACTCTCCACGACCCCATGAACTGCAGCACGCCAGACCTCCCTGTCCATCACCAACTCCCGGTGTTTACTCAAACTCATGCCATCCAACCATCTCATCCTCTGTCGTCCCCTTCTCCTCCCACCTTCACTCTTTCCCAGCATCAGGGTTTTTTCTAATGAGTCAGTTCTTCGCATCAGGTGGCCAAAGTGTTGGAGCTTCAGCTTCAGCATCAGTCCTTCCAATGAACATCCAGGACTGATTTCCTTTAGGATGGATTGGTTGGATCTCCTTGCAGTCCAGTTGGCTCTCAAGAGTGTTTTCCAACACCACAGTTCAAAAGCATCAATTCTTCGGTGCCCAGGCTTCTTTACAGTCCAACTCTCACATTCACACATGACTGTTGGATAAACCACAGCCTTGACTAGATGGACTTTTGTTGGCAAAGTAATGTCTCTGCTTTTTAATATGCTGTCTAGGTTTGTCACAGCTTTTCTTCCAAGGAGCAAGCATCTTTTAATTTCATGGCTGCAGTCACCATCTTCAGTCGTTTTGGAGCCCAAAAAATAAAGTCTGTCACTGTTTCCATTGTTTCCCCATCTATGGGCCAGTTCAGTTCAGTCGCTCAGTTGTGTCCAACTCTTTTCAAGCCCATGAATCACAGCACGCCAGGCCTCCCTGTCCATCACCAACTCCCACAGTTCACTCAGACTCACGTCCATCGAGTCCGTGATGCCATCCAGCCATCTCATCCTCTGTCATCCCCTTCTCCTCCTGCCCACAATCCCTCCCAGCATCAGAGTCTTTTCCAATGAGTCAACTCTTCACATGAGGTGGCCAAAGTCCTGGAGTTTCAGCTTTAGCATCATTCCTTCCAAAGAAATCCCAGGGCTGATCTCCTTCAGAATGGACTGAAGTGAAGGAAAAAAGAACACAAGAAAGAAAAAATAGCTTGCTCTTCTTTATCATTCAGGATTCAGCTTCCGTGTGGAGTCAGTGGTCCTCTTTGTGCTGCCCCCAGCACTCCAGTACAACTGGAGAAGGAAATGGCAGCCCACCCCAGTATTCTTGTCTGGGAAATCCCATGGACAGAGGAGCCTGGCGGGCTACAGTCCGTGGTGTCACAAAGAGGTGGACATGAATGAGCATGCACACGTGCACACACACACACACACACACACACACACATTACAGTATTGCACTGCTCTGTCACCGCTCCAAGCCTTGAGCTATTCACAATGAACACATTCCCTCATTTAAGCTGTACATTGTTCAGCCTCCTCACGAGACAGTAAGTTTCTAGAGAGTGGAGAGGTTTATTTCTAGCTCCTAGAACAATGCTCGGCATATGGTAGGCACGCGATAATATAGTTGAGAGGAGGAATTAAATCAGCAAGAAAAGAGAAAGGAAAAGTACAGAGGAGGGCACGAAGTGGGGTCCACAAAAAAAAAAAAACACAACAAGAATAGAGAATAATAACAATAAACCAGCGTCTCAAATATTCCCCATGGTACCAATCCCTCAGATGCCCCAGAAATCATTCCCAACCAAAAGCTTAAAATGAATATTTTGAAAGCACTATGCTACCACATAGTCTACATATTGCAAAAGCTTGTCAGATTGAAAACCAGAACATCACCTGTACTTTACGCATACTGCTATTTCAACCGAAAAAACAAAAATATATACATCTTTAATGGGGAATATTATGATTGAGAGCTCATTCAAAAAGTAGAGTTTTCAACATAAACTATTAATCTGTTCAATAATCATATTTGTTAGAAAGGAACGGAGAACTATTGCCTCATAGGTTCAAATTCCCATCCTGAGCACTTCAGCTTTTTCCATAAACACTGCTGTATTAACTGCCTTTTTGCACTTTACTGCTGTTACATTCAGAGATTCAATCTTGTAGACAAATGGTAACTCAAGAACACAATCCAAGTGATATATTATTCCCTTTGACTACAAAGGTATATTTGCCCATATAGTTTTTTTTTCCATTCAAATTTTGCAACAGCTGGTACATTGATACATTTCTGAATACAAAATACACACTCTGCTTTCTCAACTATTATAACATATAGCAATTTCTACAATCTCCCGTCTTCTCTGAAACACTTAAAACACATTTTAAATTTAAATTACAGGAAAGTTATCTATGCCATTTTCTTTGATATAACTTGAATATTTTAATTGTATTCAATGTGGGTTAAAGTAAAATGTCATGAGCCTCATTATTTAAATTTCATATAAGAAAACCATCTTCACTTGAAGTATTCTGCCATATACAAGGAAACACTGTACCCAGTGTTGCCAGTCAGCAAAAATTCAGTACCTTTTGGCATTATAATTCCCCCTGCATTGGGGGATAGTCTTCCAGTTTGGGTACACTTATACTTCTATTTCATCTTTAGAGATGTGAATCCTATTAAAAGAAAAGACACACTTAAAAGGAGAAAATTAAAATCAGTGTTCTCATTGGTAAAGAATCTCCTTTGAACAATTTATAGATTCATTTCCAATAACAAAAAGCTTTTTAGCTTGACAGCCCAGCCACCACCAATGACAGGTATACTCTTTAATGAGGCAGCAGCTGAGTGTATTTCATTAAGTGTACCCGAGCCCCATCCTATGATTATTGGTCATTCTTGGCTTGTATGCATTCACTGAGGGCAATATGCACACCCCCAAAGAGTAGGGACAGCTGGGTGACCCTGACATGTCTTATAAACCTGGAAACTGGCATCCATTCAACAGGCCACAGTGAGCACCAGACTCATAAGGAGGGCTTGAAAGCGGTCAATTGCTGTAAACATGCAAGATTCATAATACTACCAGTAATGGACCAAAAAAAAAAAAAAAATGAGGTCATTGATTTCTCTCTTTCCCTTCTATGTAAGATATGAGCCACAAGGGGAAAAAAAAACACAGGCTGAAAAGTAAACCAAACTGGCCTCTTGCCCCTTGTGCCCAATACCCACAGCAGGAAATGCACGGTGAGTAGAGGGACACCATCTTCTGGTGCCTGGTTACTGTAATTGCCTCGTAACTCATCTCACTGGTTTTGCCCTTGCCACCTTGCAATGTGTTCTCAGCACACAGCAATCTCCGTAAGCCTTTGAAGCTAAAGCAGTCCATAGCACTCCTCCGCCTAACACCCCCAAAGCCTCTCATTCAGGCCAGAGTAAGAGCCGGCATGCTTCCACTGGCATGCTGCTGCTGCTGCTGCTGCTGCTGCTAAGTCGCTTCAGCCGTGTCCGACTCTGTGCTCCCCCATAGACGGCAGCCCACCAGGCTCCCCTGTTCCTGGGATTCTCCAGGCAAGAGCACTGGAGTGGGTTGCCACTGTCTTGCAGGGCCCTACAAAACCAGGTTCTCCTCCACTGGCCTCCACACTTGCTGGCCCCTTGCTGTTCTGCCACGCTCAGGGTCTCTGTACTTGCTGCTTCCTCTGCCTAGAATATTCTTGCTGCACGGAGCCAAGTGGGCTTCCTGGTGTCTCAGCTGGTAAAGAATCCTCCTGCAATGTGGGAGACCTGGGTCCTATCCCTGGTTGGGAAGATCCCCTGGAGAAGGGAAAGGCTACCCACCCCAGTATTCTGGCCTGGACAATTCCATGGACTGTATAGTTCATGGGGTTGCCAAGAGTCGGACATGACTGAGGGACTTTCACACACACGTGGACTTTCCCCACACAAGTGGCTTCCTCTCTTGTCCACCTTCGGGTCTTTGTTCAACTGTCACCGTCTCTGCGAGGCCTTCGCTGACTCCATATCTCAAACTTCAACCTCCCTGTGCTTCTAGCCTCCCCATCTCCCTTTACTGCTCCAAAATACTTAGTCTCATTGCAGTATTTTAAAAACAGGGCTTAATTTCTGACTATAAGCTCTATGCAAGCAGAGACTGTTTGTGTTTCATTCACTATTATACCTCTAAATCTTAGCACAGGATATAGCAGGACGTCAGTAACACTATTATATTACGGCAAACTCTATTAAACTCAGGTTCAAGCCAAATGTTCCTAAAAGAAGGGGAAAAGATTGCCTAAATAATGTAGAATGGAAATGAGATTTTTCTCTTTTTTAAAAATCATCACATGCCTAGTGAATCAGTAAGCTGATTAAACTCAGGAGAGTTTCCACGTATTCAAAAAATCTTTTGTTTAACCAAATGCTCAATGTGGAATTAAAGAATACATTTCAAATCCGTCTTTGACCAAAAATTTCAAAAACAAAAATAAGAAGTCTTTAATGTCAAATACATTCAGTAATTAAATTAGTTATATATGCCTTTTATTTTTTAATACTTTCTTCTACATTACAATACTGTATTGGTTTTGCCATACATTGACATGACTCAGCCATAGGTGTACACGATCTCCCAATGCCGAAGCCCCCTTCCACCTCCCACCCCTGCCTTTGATTCTTTTCTCTATGGAATCAGAATTGTCATGAAAATAAGGACATACCAGTACCTCTTCACTTTGGTCCCACGAACACCTACACATATAAATGCTGTACTTTAGCCACTGTATTATAACTGCTTAATAGATGGTAAAGCACCTGTCTGCAATGCAGGAGACCTGGATTTGATCCCTGGGTCGGGAAGATCCCGTGGAGAAGGAAATGGCAGCCCACTCCACTATTCTTGCCGGGGAAAATCCTATGGACCGCGGAGCCTGGTAGGTTACCGTCCATGGGGTCGCAGAGTTGGATATGACTGAGCAACTTCACTTTCAGATGATCACAAATAGCTCCGTGCAGAAACTGCTGCCAGGAAATGTGGTTTCTGGGGGACCAGAGCAGGAGGCCTTTACCTTGGTAGTTCTGGGCTCCACTCACTGGAATGTGAAGAAGCCAGATCTCTAGCTGCCTTTCAAGTGCTGATGGCAAATGAGTCAAATACTTAAAAAATTTTTTTTTCTATGAAATCAAAATCTCACAAACAAGATCTGACAAAATTATGACTTCTATAGGAGCTGTTCCAGGATTAAACTTACTGAATCCTTATGTCAAAAATACTTTTATGCCATTTTCTTCCAGTGGACACATCAAGAAAAGGACAGCTGTCATTCGTGCAAGGTCTGATCTCCACAGTGTGTTCACTCCTTTCCCCAGTAGCCTGTAGCACTGATAGTCTTTCGAGAACAAGCTCTGTACATCATTTCCTGTGTGTCCATATTATTTCTACCTAAGAGCTCCTTGAAGGAGGGAACCGTCAATTAATAAATAATTTGACAAGGATGAACCCCTGTTTATGAGATCATCAAAGAAAAACAAGCTAAAATGTTTAACAAATGGGACGCGAAGCTGCAGGCCCCAGCAGAGTGTAATCACAGGCGGAGCTGCTGGCTCCCTCTGCTAACAGCAGGTGAACAGGAAGGACTTTGCGCGAAGGCACGATCCCGTCGCATCTGCCTTCAGAGCCTGCATCTGCTCCTTCCTTCCCCTTCCCGCCTCCTGTTGTCCACTGCGCTGCCATTTCGTTGTTACACCAACTGACATTCTCACTGACTAAAAACTAACCAAGTAGCTCGATTTTTTTCATAGGCTTTTGTTTTAATCTGACAATACAGTTGATGGGACAGTATCACCTCCATTGTATAGATGAGAAAACAGTGGCCCAAGTGAAGTGATGTAACTGTAACTTGTTCAGCGACACAGCGTCTCAAAGGAGGAGGCTTCACGTCAGGACCGACTGATGCAAAGCCCACACCCCTGGGCCTGTACCTGCTCTGTCTCCTGCCTGGCTAGAGCTGGTCCAGGTCCAGCTGGGCAGCTCACACACTTTTATGTGACTGAGCTTCTTGCGACTTAGCACTCCAACCGGTTCGTGCAAGAAAGCAGTCATGTAATTACAGAATAAAGGGCAGTATATAAGAAAAAGGAAGCTGGAGGTAATATTTGGAAACAGAACATGAAAGCCCCTGAAAATACACTGGATTAGCTTGACTTCTGGAGAAGGAAATGGCAACCCACTCCAGTGTTCTTGCCTGGAGAATCCCAGGGACGGGGGATCCTGGGGGCTGCCGTCTATGGGGTCGCACAGAGTCGGACGCGACTGAAGTGACTTAACAGCAGCGGCCTGACTGTGTCCTAGGTGTGAGCAAGGGTTAGTGTCAAGCCTGCCTTAAGAGGATGCTAGCTCCAATAATATCTTAATATTTCTGTTTAAAAGGAATTACTGTATATCCCTGAAATAATTAACACAGGGCTAGACCCAAAGTAGAACTTAAATGCCAGGACACAGAAAAGTTTGGAAAGTCGTGATCATGGTTAATTTGGACATTTCCCAATTTTTCAAGCTACAGAGGGAAAAAAGAGGGAACAGCTGCTGATAATCTTTAAAGCCTGGGTTTCAACAGGATGTAGGACTTTGGTACCTCTGGTTACTAAAGCCATAAGATGAAAACAGAGCACGTCTCAGGAAAGGCAAATGGCTGGAGGAAGGTGTAGTGTACATGAGATGGAGACAGTGAGGAAGAAACTAGCTCTATTTTAAGAAGGATAATACTGTAGCAGAATGCCATGAAATTCACGTAGCATCTTAACAGATTTTAAAAATTCTACCACGTGAGCACTGCAGTACATTTCTTCTACTTAAGGGAAGTATGATATGGGAAAAGAGTCATCATTTTCATTAGATATTTGCTGTGTGCCAACAATGATATCCAGGGAAACACACAAACCACATACACAGCGTTAAGAATGGTATGAATACAGATGGTCTCATACATGACATCACAATACAAGCGTTTCTCTTCTGTACTGATAAATATATTTCTATCCACACACATATATGTGTGCATGCTTTGGCAATTATAGGCTTACCTTGTTTTACCATGATTTGCAGGTAATTTTTACAGATTGAAAGCTTGTGGCAACCCTGTATCCAGCAAACCTATCAGCACCATTTTTCCAACAGCATTTGCTCACTTTGCATGTCTGTGTCACATTTCAATCATTCTTGTAATATTTCAAGCTTTTCATTATTAATTATTGTATTTGTTATGATGATCTATGATCAGTAATCTTCTTTAGCATATCAAACTCATGTTTTTATTATTACTTAAGATGTGAGAATTAGGTTCTTTAAAACTTTAATTCAAATTTAAATTGATATCCTTAACTTGTCAATTTTTAAAAATTTATTTTTAATGGGAAGATACTTGCTTTACAATGCTGTGTTGGTTTCTGCCATACATCAGCATGAATCAGCCATAGGTATACATGTCCCCTCCTTCTTGAACCGACCTCTCACCTCCACCCCATCGTACCCCCTCTAGTTTGTCATAGAGCAACAGACTGAGCTCCTTATGTTATGAAGAAAATTCCCACTCGTCACACATGGTAACGAGTGTTTCAATGCTACTCACTTCAACTCATTGCACCCTCTCCTTGCCAGGCTGTGCCTGCAAGTCTGTCCTCTATGTCTGTGTCTCTCTATTCCTCCCCAGCAAACAGGTTCCTCAGTACCATTTTTCTGCATTCTATAGGTATGCATTAATAAACATTTGTTTCCTCGTTCTGACTTACTTCACTCAATCAGTGATCTTTAAGTTTCCATTGCAAAAAGATCAAGACTCACTGAAGACTCAGATAACGGTTACCATATTTTAGCAATATAGTACTTTTAAAGTATGTACTTTTTAAAGACATAACGCTATCGCACACTTAATAGACTTCAGTAAAGTATAAACATCTTTTTATGTACTGGGAAACAAAAAAGTTTGTGTGACTCACTTTATTGTGCTATTAACTTTACTGTGGTGGTCTGGAACTGAATCCGCAATATCTCTGAGGTATGCCTGTACTTATAAATAATTCAGGCTAATTCCCCAAAGATTTAATCCTTGTTGAAATGTGTCCTTTAAAAAGCTGATGGCACACTTTGTAAAAAGAGCTTAATAATGAAGGGTCATGCTTAAAAGATGTGCATATGAAACAGTATTTTTCTTTCTCATATTAATTCTGCATTTTCCAAATTGAATAATAACCATGATATTTTTAACAAGATAATTTTCACTTTCTTTGCATATAATAAAATGTCAGAGTCTTAACTTTTCATGCCTACACAATGGATTACAAGGTTATAAAAATGTATTCAATATAAAGGTTTTCATGTGGTTTATAATAAAATGACTAGGGAAATGAAAACGAGATTAGAAACCAAAAGAACTAGATTTCAGTCCAGACACTACCACAGATCAGTTATGTGACCTTGATACAGTTGAAGAATATCAAGCCTATTGCTTCCAAAAGTCCAAATACCAACTGATTATATCTGACATGGAAGTTGAAACTTATCCATCCCTGGGCTAGTAAGTTACCTGTGCTGAACTTTCTCTAAACTATAAATCGAGAGAGTTACTTGCATCTGAGTTACTTTGCAAACCCTCTCAGATTACCAAAAGTCAGAGTCAGAGATCTAATGTCTGTTAAAAGCACCTGCCTGCCTACTAAGTCACTTCAGTTGTGTTCGACTCTTTGCAAGCCTATGGACTATCAGTTCAGTTCAGTTCAGTCGCTCAGTTGTGTACAGCTCTTTGCGACCCTATGGACTATAGCTGGTCACAAAGAATAGCTCGTCAGGCTCCTCTGTCCATGAGATTCTCCAGTCAAATATACTGGAGTGGGTTGCCATGCCCTCCCTCCATGGGATCTTCCTGACCCAGAGACTGAACCTGTCTCTCTTACGTCTCCTGCATTGGCAGATGGGTCCTTTACCACTAGCCCACCTGGAAAGCCCTGTTAAAAGCAAAGAACTAAATAGGCATTTCTCCAAAGAAGACATATGGATGGCTAACAAACACATGAAAAGATGCTCAACATCACTTATTATCAGAGAAATGCAAATCAAGACCACAATGAGGTACCATTTCACACCAGTCAGAATGGCTGCGATCCAAAAGTCTACAAGCAATAAATGCTGGAGAGGATGTGGAGAAAAGGGAACCCTCTTACACTGCTGGTGGGAATGCAAACTAGTACAGCCACTATGGAAAACAGTGTGGAGATTCCTTAAAAAAATTGCAAATAGAACTGCCTTATGACCCAGCAATCTCACTGCTGGGCATACACACTGAGGGAACCAGAATTGAAAGAGACACATGTACCCCAATGTTCATTGCAGCACTGTTTATAATAGCCAGGACATGGAAGCAACCTAGATGTCCATCAGCAGATGAATGGGTAAGAAAGCTGTGGTACATATACACAATGGAGTACTACTCAGCACTTAAAAAGAATAAATTTGACTCAGTTCTAATGAGATGGATGAAACTGGAGCCGATTATACAGAGTGAAGTAAGCCAGAAAGAAAAACATCAATACAGTATACTGACACATATATATGGAATTTAGAAGGATAGTAATGATGACCCTCTATGTGAGACAACAAAAGAGACTCAGAGGTATAGAACGGACTTTTGGACTCTGAGGTGGGGGGATGATTTGGGAGAATGGCATTGAAACCTGTATACTATCTTGTAAGAACGAAGCGTCAGTCTATGCTCAATACAGGAGGCAGGATGCATGGGGCTGGTGCATGCGATGATTCAGGGAGATGATATGGGGTGGGAGGTGGGAGGGGGCTTCGGCATTGGGAGATCGTGGACATCTGTGGCTGATTCATGTCAATGTATGGCAAAACAAATACAGTATTGTAATGTAGAATAAAGTATTAAAAAATAATAAAAGCACTGTTTCTATTAAAACGGTGAGATTCTTTTAGCCTCAGTCTCCATCTTTTTCAAAGCAAAAATACTTAAGTTGCCATGTACTGCAATATTCTTAATTAACAGGAGAATATCATTCAGTAAAATACACAACATAACAGGGGCAATAGACTGGGCCACAGTCTTGACAATCTTGGCATTTGATGGTGTCAAATGACCAGTTAGGATGAGACCTAAGATGATTTAAACACTCCTTATGATGTGAACCTAATTTCTAGCATTAGCAAATCCCCTACAAAGACCTCTGCCACTCAAGCTTAATGATGGACTTTCCAATGAGTCTTCTCATCAGAGGAACTTCCAGTAATAGGCAAGTCATGGCGAAGGACAGATGAGTAGTTATGAGTCTGTATCTAAAAATACTCTGAAAAAGTCAATAAACCATGATGAAGATGGCCTAATAACACATATCAGAGCTGGCATGCCACATCCTGCATAAAGTCCTGAAGTTCAGTACAGTGACAAGCCACAAGCCAGCAGATACTGCAGCTCTTCAACAGAAAGATCTAGCCAAAAGCTAAACACCATCTCACTCTGGTGACTTCAACCTTCTTGGAGTAAAAGACGAAGAAAGAATGCATAACAAGATTATATTAGTCTTACATGAGAAAACAGGGATGTAGGTATAAATAGTTCTCGGCAGGGGTAATATTCAAAGCACTGTACAACAGCTACTACATAGGTACTGATCAATCAGAATGAAAGCCAGCCACACAGCCATCACAGTCACCCAGTGCATGCCAGCTAGACATAAGCTCTGAGTATACACAGAAATATTGACGAGTAGACTGAAAGAAATTATATATGTTGCTAGATATATAAAAATAAATTTATACATATTGCAGAATTTTGAGCTGGTACAATGCCAGAGCCCAGAAAAAAGGACTAATTACTCTTCTCTGGATTCTGAGATTTCTAAAGGTAAAATATACATGAACAATCTGTCTACATTTGAATAAAAGATACAGTATATTCAGAATTATTTCTCACAAGTACAATTTTCTAAAAGCTAAAAACTCCTAACTGCTAATTTTTTGCTCTTTAAAAACTACATAGTAAAGATCCAAAAGGGGCAGCTTTTTACATGAATATATTCTCAAATATATTTTCTCATTTCAGTTCAGTTCAGTCGCTCAGTCGTGTCCGAATCTTTGCGACCCCATGAATCGCAGCACACCAGGCCTCCCTGTCCATCACCAACTCCCACAGTTCACTCAGACTCACGTCCATCGAGTCCGTGATGCCATCCAGCCATCTCATCCTCTGTCATCCCCTTCTCCTCCTGCCCACAATCCCTCCCAGCATCAGAGTCTTTTCCAATGAGTCAACTCTTCGCATGAGGTGGCCAAAGTACTGGAGTTTCAGCTTTAGCATCACTCCTTCCAAAGAAATCCCAGGGTTGATCTCCTTCAGAATGGACTGGTTGGATCTCCTTGCAGTCCAAGGGACTTTCAAGAGTCTTCTCCAACACCACAGTTCAAAAGTATTAATTTTTCGGTGCTCAGCCTTCTTCACAGTCCAACTCTCACATCCATACATGACCACAGGAAAAACCATAGCCTTGACTAGATGGACTTTAGTCGGCAAAGTAATGTCTTTGCTTTTGAATATGCCATCTAGGTTGGTCATAACTTTTCTTCCAAGGAGTAAGCGTCTTTTAATTTCATGGCTGCAGTCACCATCTGCAGTGATTCTGGAGCCCCCAAAATAGTCCAGCTAATTTGATTATTAATAGTAATCATTTAAAGCTTAGTTTTTTCTAATGAAATACATAAAAATCAACCGAAATTGGAATACCTGGAAAATACTTTGTACACATGACTTTTAGCCAAGTTTGGAGCACCCAACCTCTATCACAAAGATCTCATCTTTTTGTTAGAAAAAACATAGCATGTGCTTTGGTCTCTAACTGTTATATATCTTGGAGTCTTTAAAATAACTCTATGAGGTATGAGTTTATTATTTGTAAATGCAGTTGATTTACTCATACATATTTCAAGCCTAGGGTGAAAGCCATATCTACTTTGGAAAATTACATAGCTTCATTCACTCATTTTTAAGTAAAAAGCAAACAAAGAAATGAACAACAGTCAACAACTGAGGTCACAGCTGAAGTCCAAACCCAACCATATGCATTTTTATTTTCATCCACCATGAACTAGGGAACTGAACTTACTGAGAGCTTTCCATATGCCAGACATCATTAGGCATGATTCAATCTCATGTAATCCTCACCACCACCGTAAGAAGAGTAGCCCCATTTCACAGATGAGAGGCTCAGAAAGACTAAGTATTACCTTACCCTAGACAGTCAGAGAGTGGATAGTAAACCAGAGCTCCAGTGCTGAAATCAGTGTTCCCTAGGTTGCACTCCGTGGTTTCCACAGCACAGACACAACCGACATTCAAAGCTATGACTGGACACCATAAAGACAGGGGCAATGCAGAGGCAGCAAAATACACCCAAGAACAAAGGGCAACAAATAGAATATTTTAGAAAAAAATTGAGAAGTTTTTCTAAATTATTCAGTGTAGTCTGTGCAGTTTTTATATTAAACTCATAGTGACCTTCCAAAGATATGTAATTTATATTTTACATTCCATTGAATCCTAGCTGTAGAAAAGTATGCTTCATAAAAACAGACTCGGGATGTTTCAAATTTAAAGACATTTTCTAAAATTAGTAATATTTTTTCAAAATGTTCATTATTGATATTAGGATATAATTTAAAATAAGAGAATAAGAGTAATTTAGAATATAATCAGGAAGGTGTCCAAAAACAAGTTTACTAATATTTTATCTGTTTTTATTTTCTAAGGCTCATAACATTTCCAACCTACCCATATCATCATTCCAGGGATTAAGAAAAGAACAGACTGGTTCTTGACTTTCATGCCTTTTGTAATGAATTCCAACCGAACAAATTGCCTCAGAACATTTTTAATTATCAAGGGATACGCTTAAACTGAAAATATCTCAGCATATTTTTCTTTTAAAAGTAGGGAAAAAAATTAAGGACATTAAAAGGAGAATTCTTCATGTATTGTTGACTGGGTTAGGAAAGCATAATTACTGTACTCCTAAATTCAGGCACCATCACGTTCCCTCAATGACACCAACATCAAAGAAAAAGACGAGGAGCAGCTGAAGTATTTCAGGACTGAATACTTCCGGCTGAAGCCTTTGGAGTTTCTAATCAGGCAGACAGAAAGAGGTCCAAGGTCTGTGTTTTCCATTCCAAGAGTGTCAGTTACATGGTAAAACTTGTTCAGGAGCATAGGATTACTAGCTAGAACATTTAGAAACAAATTTGTATCTTCAAGGATTGCAGTCCCAACAGAGTGCAAATCCCATTACCTCAGGAAACAGTTTTGAGGCTTACCCTTTAAATGGATTGTAAGAGGTAAAGCAATCGCTGGTGCATCTCAAATATGTTCTCTAGAGAGAGCGTGAGCAACCCACAGGGCCCTCAAAGGTTTTTTTCCTCTCAAAATTAAAAAAAAAAAAACACCTAAAACCTGAGAGTATCCCAGACACTCATTCCTTCTTAGTCCTTTATATCAGAAAGTTAAAACGCGACATACAGAGGGGACATTATTAGTTTAGGAAGCAAATTTCTCATTCTACATACAGTTTAAAAGTTATGGGAAATTTATGGTAAAGTATGAAAAGTTCAGGCTTGCAAGTAAAAATAAATATCTGTTAGAATAACTTTAAACAAAATCCTGTGTCATTATTTTAAATCCCTCAGTTCAGTTCAGTTCAGTTCAGTTGCTCAGTTGTGTCTGACTCTGCGACCCCGTGAATCGCAGCACACCAGGCCTCCCTGTCCATCACCAGCTCCCGGAGTTCACTCAAACTCATGTCCATCGAGTCGGTGATGCCATCCAGCCATCTCATCCTCTGTCGTCCCCTTCTCCTCCTGCCTCCAATCCCTCCCAGCATCAGAGTCTTTTCCAATGAGTCAACTCTTCACAGGAAGTGGTCAAAGTATTGGAGTTTCAGCTTTAGCATCAGTCCTTCCAAAGAACACTCAGAACTGATTTTCAGAATGGACTGGTTGGATCTCCTTGCAGTCCAAGGGACTCTCAAGAGTCTTCTCCAACTCCACAGTTCAAAAGCATCAGTTCTTCAGCATTCAGCTTTCTTCACAGTCCAACTCTCGCATCCATACATGACCACAGGAAAAACCATAGCCATGACTAGACAGACCTTTGTTGGCAAAGTAATGTCTCTGCTTTTCAATATGCTGTCTAGGTTGGTCATAACTTTCTTTCCAAGGAGTAAGCTTCTTTTAATTTCATGGCTGCAATCACCTCTGCAGTGATTTTGGAGCCCAAAAATAAAGTCTGACACTGTTTCCACTGTTTCCCCATCTATTTCCCATGAAGTGATGGGACCAGATGCCATGATCCCTGCTGCTGCTGCTGCTGCTGCTGCTAAGTCGCTTCAGTCGTGTCCGACTCTGTGTAACCCCAGAGACGACAGCTCACCAGGCTACACCGTCCCTGGGATTCTCCAGGCAAGAACACTGGAGTGGGTTGCCATCGCCTTCTCCAATGCATGAAAGTGAAAAGTGAAAGTGAAGTCGCTCAGTGGTGTCCAACTCTTAGTGACCCCATGGACTGCAGCCTACCAGGCTCCTCCGTCCATGGGATTTTCTAGGCAAGAGTACTGGAGTGGGGTGCCATTGCCTTCTCCAGCCATGATCCCTAGACTATACTAAATACAGTCGCAGAGATTTAGTAAAAAAAAAAAAAAAAAAAATAGTGGTAACAGCAACTAACATGTTTTGAGCTCCTCCTCTACAACAATCAATTTGCAAACAATGTGTACTTATCCTCATTTTAAATTTTGGGAAATAAAGTTTTACTGATTAGGTAATTTATCCAAAAATATAAGCCAGAAAGTTGTAGAGTCAGCATTCAAACCCAGGTTTTACAATGCACAAGTAACTTTCATAAAGTAGCTCATATATGTCTTATAATACTTCAATACTAGAAAATAGAGTTATTCTCTTATGTACTCTGATTACTGGTGGTGAAATTGAAACTCAAAGAGGTTCCACAACTTGACAGGTTCACATAGCCTGTTCTCCTGAAGCTTGAACTCCAGGCCAGTGCTGTATAAATCCACATTAAATGGTCTTTGCAGTACAGAATGCTAATATTAAAATCTGGTATTCAATAGGTCATCTCATACATAAGCAAACAGTAAATGGTCAGGTTCTTAGGAAGACTGCTTGCTATTGATTCTCTTCTGAGCCTGCAGTCTTGAACTAATGATAATCTATTTGATTTGTTCAGTTCAGTCACTCAGTCATATCCAATTCTTTGAGACCCTATGAACCGTAGCACCCCAGGCCTCCCTGTCTATCACCAACTCCCAGAGTCCACCCAACCTCATGTCCATTGATTCAGTGATGCCATCCAACCATCTCATCCTCTGTCATCCCCTTCTCCTCCTGCCTCCAATCTTTCCCAGCATCAGGGTCTTTTCCAATGAGTCAGCCCTTCGCATCAGGTGGCCAAAGTATTGAAGTTTCACCTTTAACATCAGTCCTTCCAATGAACACTCAGGACTGATTTCCTTCAGAATGGACTGGTTGGATCTCCTTGCAGTCCAAGGGACTCTCAAGAGTCTTCTCCAACACCACAGTTCAAAAGCATCAATTCTTTGGCACTCAGCTTTCTTTATAGTTCAACTCTCACATCCATACATGACCACTGGAAAAACCATAGCCTTGACCTGACTGACCACTGTTGACAAAGTAATGTCTCTGCTTTCTAATATGCTCTCTAGGTTTGTCGTAACTTTCCTTCCAAGTTGTAAGCGTCTTTTAATTTCATGGCTGCAGTCACCATCTGCAGTGATTTTGGAGCCCAGAAAAATATTCAGCCACTGTTTCCACTGTTTCCCCATCTATTTGCCATGAAGTGATGGAACAAGATGCCAAGATCTTAGTTTTCTGAATGTTGAGCTTTAAGCCAACTTTTTCACTCTCCTCTTTCACTTTTATCAAGAGGCTCTTTAGTTCTTCTTCACTTTCTGCCATAAGGGTGGTGTCATCTGCATATCTGAGGTTATTTATATTTCTCCCAGCAATCTTGATTCCAGCTTGTGCTTCATCCAGCCCAGCGTTTCTCATGATGTACTCTGCATAGAAGTTAAATAAGCAGGGTGACAATATACAGCCTTGACGTACTCCTTTTCCTATTTGGAACCAGTCTGTTGTTCCATGTCCAGCTCTAACTGTTGCTTCCTGACCTGCATACAGGTTTCTCAAGAGGCAGGTCAGGTGGTCTGGTATTCCCATCTCTTTCAGAATTTTCCACAGTTTATTTGATTTGGGTAACATTTACTTTCCCACCACAAGCATAGATCTAAATCTTGAAATCCTGAAGGAAAGATGACTTTCTCACTCATGTCTAGGGAGATCCACTACCCAAAATTTCTTCTAAGGAGTTCTGAAAGGAAATGTTTGATGACGAGAATAAAACTATAAGCCAATCAATGCACATATATGAAAATGTCTTAAATTAAGGTTCTTTTTCTTCCTGGCCATTTCCACACAAGGCTGACACATTACAGGCCAGGAGTCAGCAGGTCTGCCACTGAGCACTGATGCTCAGCAAAAAGGCCTTTCCTCTCCAGTTGCAAGTCTTTTCCATCTTAGAACATCTTCACAGGATGGTCCTCAAACTGGGGACCGACCTCAGGAGTGGATGACTTCCTATTTCCTGACCATTCAGTATCCTTCAGGGTCTCCTGAAGTCTAATTTGGCATCTAGACATGGGTCTTTAGATCTTGCAACAATATGCTAACTACATGGGTTAAAACACAAAAATGTCTAGAGAGAAGCCTTACTCCAGAAAGTTTACATTCCTTACGATGAAAAAAATGAGGTCAAAGGAGCTCATGAATTTTTAAGCGACTTATTTCTGCGCTCATAAAACTAATTAGGAAACGCTGTCACCTGTATTTAACACTGCTTTGAAGCTTCTTTCTTTACCTCACTGGGGGAAAAATATAATTCTTAGCAAGTATTAAGCAGGAAGCATAAAAAATTTCACAAATGGAGTGGTTATAATAAAAGAACAAAAAGAATAACAGGAGGAGTCAGCAGATGCCAGCTATCACAGTTATACATGCTACCAATTAATTATACTAAGCTTTTTAATATTGTAAGCACTGGGGAAATAGTTAAAGACAAAAACTTGGAGATTCTACTTTTGATGCGAGGGGTTTAAACACATAATGACTATTTCAGGGACTATGACAAATGAAAACTTCCATTTGTACACCGAATGAATAAAATAAAGCCACAGAGCTATAAAATTTACATTATAAAAGCCTATTCTCCATAGGTTTATTAAAATGTTACATGAATAAATACTGTGCTATGCTTAGTCACTCTGTTGTGTCTGACTCTTTTGAGACCCCATGGACCGTATACCCCAGGCTCTTCTGTCCATGGAATTCTCCAGTGAAGAATATTGGAGTGGGTTGCCATGCCCTTCTTCAGAGGATCATCCCAATTCAGGGACTGAACCCAGGTCTTCAGCATTGCAGGCAGACTTTTTTTTTTTTTTTTTTTTTTACCATCAGAGCCAAATACTACAGATTTGGAAGTGTTTGCAGAATCCTCCTCCAATGGGATATTTCTTTCATTTCATATACCAAGCTAGACCAACCTAGACAGCATATTAAAAATCAGAGACATCACTTTGCCAACAAAGGCTCATCTAGTAAAAGCTATGGTTTTTCCAGTGGTCATGTATGGATGTGAGAGTTGGATTATAAAGGAAGCTGAGTGCCAAAGAATTGATGCTTTTGAACTGTGGTGCTGGAGAAGACTCTTGAGTGTCCCCTGGACAGCAAGGAGATCTAACCTGTCCATCCAAAAGGAAATCAGTCTTGAATATTCATTGGAAGGACTGATGCTGAAGCTGAAGCTCCAATACTTTGGCCACCTGACTCGAAGAACTGACTCATCAGAAAAGACCCTGATACTGGGAAAGATTGAAGGCAGGAGAAGAAGTGGATGATGGAGGATGAGATGGTTGGATGGCATCACCAACTTGATGGACATGAGTTTGAGTAAACTCTGGGAGTTGGTGATGGACAGGGAGGCCTGGCGTGCTGTAGTCCATGGGGTCGCAAGGAGTTGGACACGACTGAGTGACTGAAGTGAACTGAACTGAAATGAACTATGCTCATGAACACTTGCTTCTGATTTTCCCTAAATATTTATGAATAACAGAGTCTCTCATTTGACAGCAATGTTCTTGGCACAGCTCTTCCTCCAGATGCAGCCTCCAGTATGGTCTTGAATTAAGGATCAAGTGGCATCCTGAGTGCTGCTTCCCTCAACCATCTGCGAGCTTTGTGGGGTTTTAACAAACCAAATGTCATTTTAAATGTTTCCAGTGCTCCTAACCACAATAAAATAACTGTTAAGTAAAATTAACTTAAGGCTTAGTAAACCAGAAACACACACAAAAAGAGAGAATAATGAAAGCTCATTCCTCCTAAAGAGAGAAGGAAGGGAAACTGATATCTTCTGCATGGTCAGAGTCTATCCGAGATACAGTCAGTCCCTTCCTGCGGCTGTGCTATCACAAGACCAGAAACTGCTTTACAAATTAAACGTGAGGACAGGTCCATTAAAAGTGAGTAAGCATGGGATCTTAGGGTTTATAGTAAACTTAGCCTCAGGACCACCAGAGTTCAGAGATTCCTTGTAGGTTATTTTCCATTTCATCCTTCATACCCATTTTTCGGAAAACAGGCCCATGGGAAAGAGAGGATCCAAACTATAAATCTTACTCCAGGGTGCCCTAAGATTACTTGATTTTAATTGCTCACCCTGACTGTAGCTTGACATCTGCTCCAGTGTTCCTTCCAGGAAGCAAGTCACAGATGCGAGAAGGCTGAACCAATCCGTTGCTCAGTCTTGCGTGTCTAATTACTTCCCCACCCAAGGTCAACATGACAATCAGATACTCAAAATGAAACCTATTAAGGAGAAAAAATATTTTAATCTCAGATTAGTACTTTTTAATATTGGGGGTGTAATATACCATTCATCCGTACTTTGTTTTAAAAATTATTTTAATTCTCTTGTAACTTTTCTTCCTTTGAGTGTGGTAAGACTTTATAGCAATTTGTGACTCTATTTCAACTCAGCATTGCTAAGCAAACATTGTTATTTTATTCGTGCCTATAACAAACTGTGATACTGTTAAAATTATCCGCTTTGGTGATAAAATTTTTAAATGTGGAGGATTCTAGGAATTCTTCTGCATAGCTTTTAAAAATATTTTCTGTCTTCTCCATGACTCTAACCTTCATTCAATTCTTCTCTTCCTCAATTTTTCTATTTCAAAGAGATAACTTTTGAGAATGTTTTGGTTCTAAATGTTGTACAATTCTATAAAAATAACTTCTATCACATCTATTTGGAAAATTTTAAATATTCATTATTCAGAAATTTTGTAAGATTGGCAGTGGGAAAAGAGCAAGCAATTGTCTGTGAGGAAACCATAAATTTGGATTTCTAGTGTTATCTTCAAATTCCATTACATATCCAGGCACCGCACTCTGTAACCATGTTAACAGGAGTCTAACGAATTTAATGTAAGCATTTATAATATGTTGCAGTTTTGTAATCTAACTTTGGCACTTAGATTTTAATAGTCCAGGGTTCTTTAAAAATGTAAGTGATGCTCTGTTTCTCTTCATTTGAGAGAACTTGTGTTAATGTCCATTAGGGAATCCATTAATCTTGAGGTTTAGAATCTAATCTGGCCTCCCATCAAACTATGCTATAAAGAATCGAGAATTTGAAATTATACTGTACAAAGAACACTGGCAGCATGTTTATCTTCTTCATAAAGTTTTCTAATCCCATCCCTTTATTCCCATGACTTTAGACACCGCTACTGCTGCTGCTGCTGCTGAGCTGCTTCAGGCGTGGCCAACTCTTAGTGACCCCATGGTCTGCAGCCTACCAGGCTCCTCCATCCATGGGATTCTCCAGGCAAGCTGGAGGGGGTGCCATTGCCTTCCCGAGACACCGCTACTATCCTCGCCTATTTGTGCTCTATCAACACTCTTAGGTTCAGTCAGTTCAGTTCAGTCGCTCAGTCATGTCCGACTCTTTGCAACCCCATGAATTGCAAGGCGTCAGTCCTCCCTGTCCATCACCAACTCCCACAGTTCACTCAGACTCACGTCCATCAAGTCAGTGATGCCATCTAGCCATTTCATCCTGGGTCGTCCCCTTCTCCTCCTGCCCTCAATCCCTCCCAGCATCAGGGTCTTTTCCAGTGAGTCAACTCTTCGCATGAGGTGGCCAAAGTACTGGAGTTTCAGCTTTAACATCATTCCTTCCAAAGAAATCCCAGGGCTGATCTCCTTCAGAATGGACTGGTTGGATCTCCTTGCAGTCCAAGGGACTCAAGAGTCTTCTCCAACACCACAGTTCAAAAGCATAAACTCATAGGTTAGTTACCCCTAATTATCAAAACCAGTACAAATTAAACCACTAAATCCTTTGGGCAGCTTGGAGTTAGCTCTCCTGGGAGCCAGGGTTATAATTACGTAAGTTACTGAGCCTCAATCCTCCTCGTTCTTGCCTGCCTAAGGAAATGGATCCAGCATACCTTTACCTGCCAGAGAATGGGAAATCAGGCACTGCCTTCCAGGACCAAACCACGGTCCACCCTGCCCAGCTCAGTTTCATCTGCCACATCCCAGTTCCTCATACCTATGCCACTGGTTTGGGCTTCCCTGGTAGCTCAGCAGGTAAAAAAAAATCTGCATGCAGTGCAGGAGAACCCAGTTCAATTCCTGGGTCAGGAAGATCCCCTGCAGAAGGGATAGGCTACCCACTCCAGTATTCTTGGGCTTCCCTGGTGGCTCAGATGGTAAAGAATCCACCAGCAATGTGGGAGACCTGGGTTCAATCCCTGGATTGGGAAGATCCCCTGGAGGAGGGCATGGCAACCCATTCCCGTATTCTTGCCTGGAGAATCCCCTGGACAGAGGAGCCTGGAAGGAGTAGTCCATGGGGTCGCAAAAGTCAGACATGACCGAGCGATTAAGCACAGCACAGCAGACCACTGCTTCAGTTTCTGTTCTTACCCTCACTCTCTAGGGTCAGTCTGCCTTTCGAATTTGGAAATAAGCGACACTGAGAATAAACTTTAAAGAGTTTAGGGGACTGAGGAGAAAAAGAATGCCCAAAATAATCAACACTACTAAATCAGAATGGCCCAAAGTGAATTCAAACAAGCAAAACAGTGATTGGTCAACTATGTCAATGGCATTGGGATAGTACAGAAGGGAAGGGACATCACAAGCAATGCAGAAAATGATCAGCCCTCCCTTATCCTACGCTTCTTAACAAACTTAATACTTCATGTTTTAAAACCATTTATTTATTTGATTATACCAGGTCTCAGCTGGTTGGGGCATGAGAACTCTTAAGTTACAGCATGTGGGATCTATGAATAATTTCCTCACTAGGGATTGAACCTAGGCCCCCTGCGTTGGGAGCATGGAGTCTTAGCCACTGGACCATCAGGGAAGTCAAAATATTTCATTTTTTAAGATGAGCATTATTCCAACTTCTTATGTCTCTTCCCTTCCTTCAATCTTTCCATCTCGTTTAATGCAGGACATTTTACTATAATGCATTTTAATTATGTTATATTTCAATACTGGTGTCACCCAACACAGTAGATCATACATGGCCAATCACTCTTTTAACTTTAATACAGGATATAACAAAAGAATCCGTTTCAAGCACCATCACTCTTAATTTGCTCTCTGCATCCCTGGATAAATTAGCTGACCACCAGGGTGACAGGAGGCAGTAAAATAACCATTCAAGACTTTTTAACAAAGACAAGAATTTTAAATAAGAAAGAACCAAGGAAAATTTTTAATGAATACTCAAAAGTATACGAACATATCTCTATACAAAAGGATAAAAAAGTAGATAAATTTTTAACTGATTAAACAGAAAAACATGTAGCATGCTGAAGCACAAATAGTGAAATAAACTCAAGGGTTCTGTGTAACTAATATTTATGAAGTGTTAACTATGTGCCAAGAACTGTCTAGATGTATAAGCGTCACACAGTCACTGCCAGATTTTCAAAAAGAAAGAAACTAAGAAGGGTCATTTGAAGAAATGGCAGCAGCTAATTTTTAAAAAAGAAAAAAGGAAGGACAAAGAAAAATGTGATGCAATTTTTAAAAGACTTTTAAAAAGAAAGATAAAAATTAAAAAATCTCAAACATATTTCATGAAACAAAAATATTTAAGGAAGCAATAGTATACACATATAAACCAGCCTCTGTTACTGAGCTTAGACCAGCTTCCTAATATAGCACCTCTCGAGAACTTTTAGCCCTTATGTACCATTATATATTATTTTGCTTTGCTTTATTTTTGAGTGTGCTTTATTTCTAATGCACACCTTAGATATACAGTTTGATGAGTAACTACCATATCAGCAAGCAACTTCCACTCCAATCAATCTCCACATCCGCATGGGCAACCTATATTCTTATTTCTTTCAACAGATGTCAGCTCTTCGCTATTTTTAACTGTTTATATGCATTTCTATGTCTGCTCAGATAGACTATTAGCCCCTTATCACCAGCAACGTTGTTTTCAGAATTGGTAGGGACTCTAGAGCTTTTAACCCAGTTCCCTCCTTTCCCACAAGGAAATAAAGAAACCAGAGAAAGTTCATGTAAGACCTGGGACTGAGACAGGGAGACGCCCTCTCAGACCTGTGCACCTTCTATCATATTTGAAGGAGGAGGTTCAGTTTTGCACATCTCATTCCATACCTAGTACAGGTGTTCAGAAATACTTTTATTGGAAAAAAATTAATGAAGGGAAACTTGTGTTTGTTCCACTTGGGAATACTCTTCTTTACCTATCTCTCAGCTGCCCACTGGCCTTCAGAATAGACATAGGTGAAAAGTGAACCAAAGTGAAGTCACTCAGTCATGTCCAACTCTTTGCAACCCCAAGGACTGTAGCCTGCCAGGCTCCTCTGCCCATGGGATTTTCCAGGCAAGAGTGCTGGAGTGGGTTGCCATTGCCTTCTCCAGGGGATCTCCCTGACACAGGGATCTAACCTGGGTTTCCCGCATTGTGGGCAGACGCGTTACCCTCTGAGCCACCAGGGAAGCCCACAGACACAGGTTAGAGGGGCACAGAGTGGCATGAGGTGGCAGGAGCTGTCGGGCAAGCCTGGCAGGAAGTCTGTGTACCAGCAGTGGGACCTGTGCCAGGGAAGCTGAGTATAAGCAGGTTCTCCCCACCCAGCCTCTCTGGACTGTAACTGCCCTTCTCAGCTCCTTGACCCCTTTTTATTTATTTTATTTTATTTTTATTAGCCAGACTCATCAAGAAACAAAGGGAGAAAAATCAAATCAATAAAATTAGAAATGTAAATGGAGAGATAACAGCAGACAACACAGAAACACAAAGGATCATAAGAGACTACTATCAGCAATTATATGCCAATAAAATGGACAACGTGGAAGAAATGGACAAATTCTTAGTAAAGTACAACTTTCCAAAACTGAACCAAGAAGAAATAGAAAATCTTAACAGACCCATCACAAGCACGGAAATTGAAACTGTAATCAGAAATCTTCCAGCAAACAAAAGCCCAGGTCCAAACGGCTTCACAGCTGAATTCTACCAAAAATCTAGAGAAGAGCTAACACCTATCCTACACAAACTCTTCCAGAACATTGCAGAGGAAGGTAAACTTCCAAACTCATTCTATGAGGCCACCATCACCCTAATACCAAAACCTGACAAAGATGCCACACAAAAAACTACAGGCCAATATCACTGATGAACATAGATGCAAAAATCCTTAACAAAATTCTAGCAATCAGTATCCAACAACACATTTAAAACATCATACACCATGACCAAGTGGGCTTTATCCCAGGGATGCAAGGATTCTTCAATATCCGCAAGTCAATCAATGTAATTCACCACATTAACAAATTGAAAAATAAAAGCCATATGATTATCTCAATAGATGCAGAGAAGGCCTTTGACAAAATTCAACATCCACTTATGATAAAAACTCTCCAGAAAGCAGGAATAGAAGGAACATACCTCAACATAATAAAAGCTATATATGACAAACCCACAGCAAACATTATCCTCAATGGTGAAAAACTGAAAGCATTTTCCCTAAAGTCAGGAACAAGACAAGGGTGCCCACTTTCACCGCTACTATTCAACATAGTTCTGGAAGTTTTGGCCACAGCAATCAGAGCAGAAAAAGGAATAAAAGGAATCCAAATTGGAAAAGAAGAAGTAAAACTCTCACTGTTTGCAGATGACATGATCCTCTACATAGAAAACCCTAAAGACTCCACCAGAAAATTACTGGAGCTAATCAATGAATATAGTAAAGTTGCAGGATATAAAATCAACACACAGAAATCCCTTGCATTCCCTTTTTATTTTAATGTCTCCCCTGGAGGCTGTCTTTCTCAGCTTCTGTGGCCCCTTTCTTGGGTTTAATCCAGCGGGGTTGGAGGTAGAGGGGACACTTAACTCTTTACACTCAGGGCAATTCTAGGAGCTGCGTGGGTTGAAACAGCACTGGAACCGCACTCATCTGGAGTCAGTCTGTCTAGAGGAACCCCAATCCTTCTACTGATTTAAGTGAGTTATTTTAGGTAGTTTCCTCATTTGCAAAATAAGCTGAGGAGGAAATGAGGATGTATTTTGAAAAGCGTCAGACACACAGTAGTGAAGTGAAGTGAAAGTCACTCAGTCGTGTCCAACTCTTGGCAACCATGGACTATACAGGCCATGGAATTCTCGCGGCCAGAGTACTGGGCTGAGCAGCCTTTCCCTTCTCCAGAGGATCTTCCCAACCCAGGGATCGAACCCAGGTCTCCTGTTTTACAGGAGGATTCTTTACTAGCTGAGCCACCAGGGAAGCCCAGACACACAGTAAGTACTCAATAAATGTTAGTTATTATCCAAATGACACTGGATAAAGTTCTCTAGGGATCCATATTATATCAGTTCAGTTCAGTCACTCAGTTGTGTCCAACTCTTTTCGATCCAAGAACCGCAAGCACCCCAGGCCTCCCTATCCATCACCAACTCCTGGAGTCCACCCAAACTCATGTCCTTGAGTCAGTGATACCATCCCACCATCTCATCCTCTGTCGTCCCCTTCTCCTCTTGCCTTCAATCTTTCCCAGCATCAGGGTCTTTTGCAATGAGTCAATTCTTTGCATTAGGTGGCCAAAGTACTGGAGTTTCAGCTTCAAAATCAGTCCTTCCAATGAACACCCAGGACTGATGTTCTTTAGGATGGACTGGTTGGATCTCCTTGCAGTCCAAGGGACTCTCAAGAGTCTTCTCCAATGCCACAGTTCAAAAGCATCAATTCTATTCGTATTAAACAATCGTAATATAAGAAGGGTGTATACGAATGGAAAACCATAGAGCAAATGTTAACACAATAAAACTGTCACAGAAAGAAGAAACAGGTTGGGGAAGAAGACACAGAAAATTAGAGCAAGAGAACCAAGTGAATGAGCGTATATATTTATGTGCTGGTCGTCAGGGGCTCCTCTTGATTTGGGAACTCCCTTATTGGAAATTCTGCAGTGCCCTGTTTATGGGACACATCCTAGTCTGTTGTATGAAAATTAGTCATATCCTTCCCCTCAAGAGAATGCATACATCTTAGGATAAATGTTTACCATATAAACTGAAATGCATTTCAAATAAAGTTAAAACTCTTTCTTCCCAACCCCATTCCTTACCTTGAAAAGTTCCAAGCTTAAATAGAGGTGATTACATATTCAAACAAAATAAGAAGCTAATTCAAAGTTTATCTTTAGAGATTTCTGGCACTAGGAGATGATACATTTCTATACATTCGTAATTATTTTCCTTCTTTGCTGTTGGTTCACCTTCAAAATTCATCCTATTTTTCACTTTACATGGAATGATAAGCATCATAAGTTTATCTTAAAATTCTTGCCAAAGTCCCAAGTCACTCCTGCCCTTTACCATAACTATGTTTCCAAAGAAACCAAAAGCAGTGAGTGTATTCCGGGGTTCTTCAGAATATTTCTGACTTCATTCATTGTTCTAACATTCTGGAAGGAATAGTCGCATTCACTCAGTTTCCCGCATAAGTACTCCATAGCATGTTTTGCATCTTGGCAGCCATAACTATGTATCCGTTTGGACAGAAAAGTTTTCCATTAATTAATTATATAGACAATTCATGTTTTATGCATAATAAATGTGTGTTCCTCATAACTCTAGGCTATATGTTTGCACAAGTACACATTTCAAAACATATTTCTAGGATAAATAAAATAATTATCTCTTTCTTCTTGTTAAAAAGCCATTCTCTCCATGTTTCCAATATCCTGAATGTATGCTTCTCCACAAAATAATCAACCCACATCCACTTACTTGCAACAAAACTGAATGAACCTAATTGTCTATCTAACTCTTATCCTGATATTTAAATAAAGAAGTAATTGCCAACAGTAATAAAGAACTATTTCCAAAAGTAATAAATATAAAAAATGTTTGAAGGTGAGGTGAAGTCGCTCAGTCGTGTCCGACTCTTTGTGACCCCGTGGACTGTAACCTACTAGGCTTTTCTGTCCATGGGATTCTCCAGGCAAGAATACTGGAGTGGATTGCCGTTTCCTTCCCCAGGGGATCGTCCTGACCCAGGGATCGAACCCGGGTCTCCCTCATGGGAGGCAGATGCTTTAACCTCTCCTTCTATGCTATTTGTGTTGGGTTTGGGGACAGCATAGTACAGTTTTATTTGTAATTAGGAGAAGGCAATGGCACCCCCACTCCAGTACTCTTGCCTGGAGACTCCCATGGATGGAGGAGCCTGGTGGGCTGTGGTCCATGGGGTCGCAAAGAGTCTGACGTGACTGAGTGACTTCGCTTTCACTTTTCACTTTCACGCATTGGAGAAGGAAATGGCCACCCACTCCAGTGTTCTTGCCTGGAGAATCCCAGGGACGGGGGAGCCTGGTGGGCTGCCGTTTGTGGGGTTGCACAGAGATGGACACGACTGAAGCGACTCAGCAGCAGCAGCAGCAGCACTTGTACTGATGGTTCAAAACACAGAACCCTGATCTGAAATAATCTCTAACAACCTCACTATGCCCTATCAGCTAACTTCGTCTAGAAATGTCAACTTTTTAAGATGAGTGATTTATGTTACACTTTAAATATTTTAATCAGAGCAAGGGAATAGTAGATTCAAAAAATATTTGTGAGTATTTCATTAAGTTGCACACCAACTTCATGAAAATTCTTATATATTGTTATGTAATTTTTTTCATAAATCATCTGATGGCTTCAGCAAGAGAAATATTCGCTATTTAAAGTGGCCCATGTGATGATTAGGAAACTCTGCTGCGACCAGTCACTAAGTCAACTGAAGGCAGATGGTGCCGATGTGTTCAGCTGAAAGAAGTGTTGATCACAAAGTATCTGCCAATCAAACACTTGGGAAAGAAATGAGCTCCATCTGTGTTTTAATTACTCCAACAAAACCATCCAGGGTAACTGCCAGAGCTGCACATTTTCACAGAGTACAAGAGACATAACACGTACTTTCTTTCATAAGTGAAAGGAGAAATTTCCATATACAGTACTGGCCAGAAAACAAAACAAATCAAAAAGAGTACTGTCAATTTAGAGTAAAATCTAGTGACAACATGAATATTCTCTCCAAAATATTATTTTGCCACAGTTCTATGTATACTTGTTCTCGAAGGCAGTTCTAGTATATTAAAGGATTATATGAAAGTTAAGATATGAAAATTTAAAATTAAAATATTATTCAAATATTTGGGGCACCTAAATATTTTAGACAACTAAATACTTGGCTTCCCTGGTGGCTCAGATGGTAAAGTATCCGCTTGTAATGTGGGAGAGACCTGGGTTTGATCCTTGAGTTGGGAAGATCCCCTGGAAAAGAGAATGGCTAACTACTCTAGTATTCTTGCCTGGAGAATCTCCATGGAGAGAGGAGCCTGGTGGGCTACAGTCCATGGGATCACAAAGAGTCAGACATGACTGAGTGACTAAGCTCAATAGTAATCCCATACAAATTTAATAAAGTTTAAAAATTTACAAATTTATAAATATGCAAGTTTATATTTTACTTGTTAATCACAGTACTATATTTATCAATACATTCTTATATCATTATAAATACTTATTTCACTAAAAGGAATAAAGAACTTCAGAACTTTTCTAGCAACGGGCACCCGGTTCCATTTTCTCTCAAATGATACTGGGTTGTTTCATGTTGGTCTACTTTGCTTTTCTGTTTGCTATTGTTATCATAAATGAATTTATTCTAAGACTCATCTTATTTCATCACTGAAATGGAAAATGTAAGAATACAAACATAACAAAGTTGGCACTTCTACTCTGGAGGTTTCGGGAGAAGCTGGACATGTCTGACCGACTGAGCTGAACTGAACTTATGACTGGGACGTGCAAGTGAGCAGAAAGGAATAAAGCTCTCCTTTGTCTTCGCTCTCTCACCAGCAACAAATTTCTGGCAGGAAGGACTACTGACTAAGTTCAGAGATTCATACCAAGTTCAACGTTTTAGTTATGTTTTGAAACTTGAGAAAAGCTGTGAGCTTACACAAATGTTGATGATATCAAGATTTATGAGCACCAAACAGAATGGGAAAGACTAAAAAGCAATAACGTGGCAAAGACTAGAGATCTCTTCAAGAAAATCAGAGATACAAGATACAACATTTCATGCAAAGATAAAGGACAGAAATGGGCTCAATAAAGGACAGAAATGGTATGGACCTAGCAGAAGAAGAAGACATTAAGAAGAGGTGGCAAGAATACACAGAAGAACTATACAAAAAGGTCTTCATGATCCAGATAACCATGTTGGTGTGATCACGCATCTAGAGCCAGACATCCTGGAGTGTGAAGTCAAGTGGGCCTTGAAGCATCACTAGGAACAACGCTAGTGGAAGTGATGGAATTCAGTCAAGCTGTTTCAAATCCAGAAAGATGATGCTGTGAAAGTGCTGCACTCAAAATGCCAGGAAACTGGGAAAACTCAGCAGTGGCCACAGGGACTGGAAAAGGTCAGTTTTCATTCCAGTCCCAAAGAAAGGCAATGCAAAGAATGCTCAAACTACCACACAACTGCACTCATCTCACTGCTAACAAAGTAACGCTCAAAATTCTCTAAGCAAGTCTTGAACAGTATGTGAACCAAGACCTTCCAGATGTTCAAGCTGGATTTAGAAAAGGCAGAGGAACCAAAGATCAAATTGCCAACATCCTCTGGATCATCAAAAAAGCAAGAGAATTAAAAAAAAAAATCTACTTCTGCTTTATTGACTATGCCAAAGCCTTTGACTATGTGAATCACAACAAACTGTGGACAATTCTTAAAGAGATGGGAATACAAGACCACCTTACTTGCCTCCTGAGAAATCTGCATGCAGGTCAAGAAGCAACAATTAGAACTGGACATGGAAAAAGAGACTGCTTCCAAACTGGGAAAGAAATACATCAAGGCTACACACTGTCACCCTGCTTATTTAACTTATATGCAGAGTACATCATGAGAAACTCTGGGCTGGATGAAGCACAAGCTGGAATCAAGATTGCTGGGAGATCTATCAATAACCTCAGATATGCAGATAATACCACCTTTATGGCAGAAAACAAAAAAGAACTGAGCAGCTTCTTGGTGAAGTCAAAGATGAGAGGGAAAAAGTTGGCTTAAAGCTCAACATTCAGAAAAATAAGATCATGGCATCTGGTCCCACCACTTCATGGCAAATAGATGGGAAAACAATGGAAACAATTGGCAGACTTTATTTTTGGGGGCTCCAAAATCACTGCAGATGGTGACTGTAGCCATGAAATTAAAAGATGCTTGCTCCTTGGAATAAAAGCTCTGACCAACCTAGACAGCATATTAGAAAGCTGAGACATCACTTTGCTGACAAAAGGTCTGTCTAGTCAAAGCTATGGTTTTTCCAGTGGTCATGTATGGATGTGAGTGTTGGAACATAAAGCTGAGTGTCAAAGAATTGGTGCTTTTGAACTGTGGTGTTGGAGAAGACTCTTGAGAGTCCCTTGGACAGCAAGGAGATCCAACCAGTCCATCCTAAAGGAGATCAGCCCTGAGTGTTCATTTAAAGGACCGATGCTGAAGCTAAAACTCCAACACTTTGCTCCCTGATGTGAAGAACTGACTCATTGGAAAAGACCCTGATGCTGGGAAAGATTGAAGGCAGGAGGAGAAGGAGACGACAGTGGATGAGATGGTTGGATGGCATCACTGACTCAATGGACATGAGTCTGAGTAAACTCCGAGAGTTGGTGATGGACAGGGAAGCCTGGTGTGCTGCAGTCCACAGGGTCGCAAAGAGTCGGACACGACTGAGCGACTGAACTGAACTGAACCCTAAATGTGCATCATAACAATATTAATTCATTCTTCCAATAAGCGTTTATCAAGTGCTTATTATATGTTGAGAGTTGGAGTATAAAGGTGAATAAAGCAGTCCCTGCCCTAAAGGATCTTAGGGTCTTACCAAGCGTCCAGCCCCATGAGTGACTGAATGCCACACAAAGGCACACATAAAATAAGATGCATGAACAAGTGCATGACTAGCGGCAGCGAGGAGGGAAGGATTAACCTTGTTGGGATTTAGGGGCGACTCGAGAGGGATACGTGGGCTTTCACTGGGACAAATAAAGAGAGGGGAAGAATGCAGCAAGCAGGGCCAGCGTGTGGGAAGCAGGGATGCTTCACTGTTCATCAGGCTTCCTCGCAATACCCGCCTCTCGGGAATGGTGACTGACAGGGTCAGATGCTCCCAAGAGGTTATTTGGGATATGGTCTGAAAAGGGCATTTTATGTTGAGTCATTTGATGGTGATTACCATGGACTAAGGAGCCTGGTGGGCTGCAGTCCCTGGGGTCCCTAAGAATTGGACGCAACTGAGCGAATTCACTTTCACTTTTCACTTTCATGCACTGGAGAAGGAAATGGCAACCCACACCAGTGTTCTTGCCTGGAGAATCTCAGGGATGGTGGAGCCTGGTGGGCTGCCGCCTATGGGGTTGCACAGAGTCGGACACGACTGAAGCGACTTAGCAGCAGCAGCAGTGACTTTTTACACAACAGTTTTAGGTTTGGATCGGGTTGAAAAGAGTGAGAGGATGGAAAGCGAAGACGTGGGCAGCAGCATAACCGAGTGAGAAGCGAAGAAGCAGGCAGCAGTTCAGCAGTGGAGAGAAGAGAGGAGGCAGGGAGGACGAGGGAGGTGGGATCTGTCCTTTCCTCAGCTGCATGAGTGCATTATCCATCTGATGCTCTCTCCACAATCTGGTCAACGGTCTTTTCATGCCCTGTGATTAACTGTCTGTCCATCTGTCTACTCTCTCAGCTATGAGAGTAAACTTCAATCTGCAGTTTAAAGAATTTCAATGGCACTTTATTTTCCACTGAAGTAAATATAGACACTTTGGCCTAGGATTTAAGTCCCTCTTTCTCCTTCTAGTAAATTTCAGTTTAGGAAGAAGCAGTGGTCTTATGGTCCCAAACACCCATCATTATTCTTATCAGATCACTACAATGCTTGCAATACGAATAAATTCAATTACTCATCTATTCAACAAGTAGTTACTATACTATAGATACATACTTATACATAGTAGCAAGTTGTTACTACACACACTATACATACTATCACCTAATATGTGCTAAGCATTGTTTTTAAAGCTATAGATATAGCAGTGAGTAAAACAAAGGTTCTTGCCCTCAGGGAAATTATGCTCTGATGGAGAAAGACAGAAAACAAACTCATTTTAAAAACTAGGATCATGGTATCCTTCATGGCAAATAGGAGAGGGGAAAGTGGAAGCACGGACAGACTTTATTTTGGGGGGCTCCAAAATCACTGTAGATAGTAACTTCAGCCATAAAATTAAAAGATGCTTGCTCCCTGGAAGGAAAGCTATGACAAACCTAGACAGCATATTAAAAAGCAAAGAAAGCACTTCACTGCCAAAGGTCTGTAAGTCAAAACTATGGTTTTTCCAGTAGTCATGTACAAATGTAAGAGGTGGACCATACAGAAGGCTGAGTGCCAAAGAAGTGATGCTTACAAGCTGGGATGCTAGAGAAGACTCTTGAGTCCCTTGGACAGCAAGGAGATCAAACCAGTCCATCCTAAAGGAAATCAACCCTGAATATTCATTGGAAGGACTGAGGCTAAAGCAGAAGCTCTAATACTTTGGCCACCTAATGTGAAGAGCCGACTCACTGGAAAAGACCCTACTTCTGGCAAAGACTGAGGGAAAAAGGAGAAGGGGGCAATAGAGGATGAGATGGCTAGATAACATCACCACCTCAATGGATACGAATTTGAGCAAAGTCTGACAGATACTGGAGGATGGGGGATGGCATGCTGTAGTTCTTGAGGTTGCAAGGAGTCAGGCACAACTTAGTAACTGAACTACAAGAAAGTGAAACATATATTGTTAGATATTACCAAATGCAAAGAAGAAGGAAAAAGCAAGAAAAGGAGTTAGGGATTGCTCGTGTGCTGTTGAGCAAAGTAGGCTCCTAATTTTAAACAAGGGATTCAGCACATGCTCCACAGAGGAGCAAAACCTGGAGGAAATAAAGCGCAGGCCCTGGCAGCTACCTGGGGGAAGAGCACTCCAGGTGGGGGAAGAGGAAATATAAGATCCAAGTGGGGTACATGTCTGGCTTATGACAGGAAGAACTATGTAGAAATAAGGTCCAAGGGGCAGATGGGCATCAGCTTTGTTAGGACTCGACTTTTACCGTGAATAAGATGAGAAGCCATTGGAAGGTTTTGAGGAGAGGAGAGACGTGGCCTGACGTGTGGATCAAAAATCACTTTGGCCACTATATTGGGATCAGACAGCAGGAGCCTGGAGCCAAGTCAGCGGCTACTGCAAGAATCTAAGCAAAACCTAACGATGGCTTGGACTTGAATGGGCACAGTGCGGGTGGTGAAAAGAGGTCAGAGTCTGGATATATTCTGAATGTGGCACTAACAGAATATGGAGTATACGAGGATGAGAAGACAGGATGACGCCAAAGTTTTTGAGTTGGGCGACTGACACAGCATTGTCCTATAGGAACATAATGTGAGCCACACATGTAATTTTTAATTTTCTGATAGTCACATTTTAAAAACTTAAAAGACAAAGATGAAGTCAATGTGTAAAGTATATCTTATTTAGTCCAATAAAAGATAATATTTCAACAAGTAATACAAAAAATTATTAAGTTTTTTTCAAACTAAGTCTTTGAGATCTCTATTTTACATTTTATATAGTACATGTTATTGAGCCAGCCACGCTCAAGCGCTCAACAGCTACATGTGGTCTGTGGCGACCACGCTGCGATGGTGCAGAACCAGAATGATGAAGCTGTTTTTTCCTTCTTTTTTGTAACAGGGATACTAAATGTAACGGGTATACAAGTCACAGTTTAAATTTTAGTAGTAAGTCATGGAAGGCAATGCAGTGTTCACCAAAAATGTTACTTAGTAAATGTACTTACTTAGTACAACCAACTAGCTACTGAAAACTAGATTTCCAAATAACATATAAGGGGATATAAAGCATGTTCATAGTAAAGGGGTGACATGGAGTCAGAGAAAAAAAATAATGCATACAAAACTATCTCATGAGTGGTGCTGCTACTGCTAAGTCACTTCAGTCGTGTCCGACTCTGTGCGACCCCATAGACGGCAGCCCACCAGGCTCCCCTGTCCCTGGGATTCTCCAGACAAGAACACTGAAGGGGGTTGCCATTTCCTTCTCCAGTGCATGAAAGGGAAAAGTGAAACTGAAGCCGCTCAGTCGCATCCGACCCTTAGCGACCCCATGGACTGCAGCCCACCAGGCTCCTCCTCCATGGGACTTTCCAGGCAAGAGTGCTGGAGGGGGCTGCCATTGCCGTCTCATGAGTGGCAGTGAGGAATAAACAATACACGCCCACATACACCTGGAAAGGCATTTCTCAAAATGGTAACAGAGTATTTGTCGGACGACTGATACAGTAGACTGTAGGCTGGACCTAGGGAATCATCAGGAGCTTGGGACACGTCATATTTAAGATGCCTCTTAGATAATCCCAAGTGGAAATATGCTGTTTCGGAGTCCAAGAGAGAGGTTCAGATCAGAAATGTAAATCTGGAAACTGTCAGCGTATTATGGAGCTTAAAGCCAAGAAAGAGACTGGATGAGTTGCCCATTCTCACGGGAAGAGTGAGTTTCAACAGGGAAGAGACCAGGACCAGGGACTTCAGTTAGAATAGACCCACTTTCAGAGTCAGCAAGATGAAGAACCAGCAGATAGGAAAGAACCGCAAGTTAAGCTGAAGCAAAACCAGAGGAGACGGTGCTTGGAAGAGTAGAAAAAGACCACCTGCTTCAAACGATACCCACAAGCCCCAGGCTGAGAGGACTGAGAACCCACCCTGGTTGTGATTAAAGCCACTCGTGATCCTGACTGAAGCAGCTTGATTGGAGAGGTGGGTTTTAAAAGGAGTGCGCTGAAGACAGGTTGGGAGGTGAACTGCACGCCTAGCGAGCAGTTTTGCTGTGAAACAGGGCAAAAACGAGGGGTGTTTGAAGCAGTCTGATTACATACTTCTTCTGTTCTCATCTCTCCCACTCTCATTTGAGTCCCTGGAGGCAGGCAACACCTTAATTCTCTGAGCTCCATATTACTTTTGCGACAAAAAATCATGTACGTCCAGCAGTGACAGCAATTTTACACAGGCTAGCAGACTGACTGCTAAAGTAAATGACTGGATGACCATGAGAATTAATTCATGATTCAGGTCATCAATAGGGGAAGCCTTCAACTCAGGATAAACACCTCTGAAAAGCAACTGAAATCTGATAATTACTGGCTGTCAAGGAGGCAAAGTATGCATCTCTTTGTAACGCAGTGAAAGCATTCATCAAGAATGATCTTTACTTTTTCGCCAAGTCCCAAGTTTAAAAACCACTAAACCCCACATATCTTTGACATTACTGTAAAGATGAAAAAAAGATCCAGATATTGAAACCTCAGACAGATAAAGTAGTGAAATATCTATATAACACAGAAGACCATAGATTGCAAACCAAATCAATACAGGAGATTGGTATAGTGAAAAATATACTGACTAGAAAAATCAACTATTCTTCAAATTTTCAATATTTTACTAAGTCTAGACAAATTTCAAGCTCTAGTTTTGCACAATCAGTCTTTCAACAGCAGTTCAACCTACCTGGAAAAATCATCACAGAACTAACACGTTAGAAGGTAATGCTCAAACTACTGCACAATTGCACTCATCTCACACACTAGTAAAGGAGAAGGCAATGGCACCCCACTCCAGTACTCTTGCCTGGAAAACCCCATGGACAGAGGAGCCTGGTGGGCTGCAGCCCATGAGGTTGCTAAGAGTTGGACACGACTGAGCGACTTCACTTTCACTTTTACTTTCATGCATTGGAGAAGGAAATGGCAACCCAATCCAGTGTTGTTCCCTGGAGAATCCCAGGGACAGGGGAGCCTGGTGGGCTGCCATCTATGGAGTTGCACAGAGCCGGCCATGACTGAATCGACTTAGCAGCAGCAGCAGCACACCCTAGTAAAGTAATGCTCAAAATTCTCCAAGCCAGGCTTCAGCAATACGTGAACCGTGAACTTCCAGATGTTCAAGCTCGATTTAGAAAAGGCCAAGGAGCCAGAGATCAAATTGCCAACATCTAATGGACCATAGAAAAAGCAAGAGAGTTCCAGAAAAACATCTATTTCTGCTTTATTGACTATGCCAAAGCCTTTGACTGTGTGTCACAATAAACTGTGGAAAATTCTGAAAGAGATGGGAATACCAAACCACCTGACATGCCTCTTGAGAAACCTGTATGCAGGTCAGGAAGCAACAGTTAGGACTGGACATGGAACAACAGACTGGTTTCAAATAGGAAAAGGAGTATGTCAAGGCTGTATACTGTCACTGTATTATTTAACTTATATGCAGCAGCAGCAGCAGAGTACATCATGAGAAACGCTGGACTGGAAGAAGCACAAGCTGGAATCAAGATTGCTGGCAGAAATATCAATAACCTCACATATGCAGATGACACCAACCTTATGGCAGAAAGTGAAGAGGAACTAAAGACCCTCTTGATGAAAGTGAAATAAGAGAATGAAAAAGTTGGCTTGAAGTTCAACATTCAGAAAACGAAGATCATGGCATCTGGTCCCATCATTTCACAGCAAATAGATGGGGAAACAGTGAAAACAGTGTCAGACTTTATTTGGGGGGCTCGAAAATCACTGCAGATGGTGACTGCAGCCATGAAATTAAAAGACGCTTACTCCTTGGAAGGAAAGTTATGACCAACCTAGACAGCATATTGAAAAGCAGAGGCATTACTTTGCCAACAAAGGTCTGTCTAGTCAAGGCTATGGTTTTCCAGGGGTCATGTATGGGTGTGAGAGTTGAACTATAAAGAAAGCTGAGTGCCGAAGAATTGATGCTTTTGAACTATGGCATTGGAGAAGACTCTTGAGAGTCCCTTGGACTGCAAGGAGATCCAACCAGTCCATCCTAAAGGAAATCAGTCCTGGGTGTTCATTGGAAGGACTGATGCTGAAAATGAAGCTCCACTACTTTGGCCACCTGATGCGAAGAGCCGACTCATTGGAAAAGACTCTGATTCTGGGAAGGATTGAGGGCAGGAGGAGAAGGTGATGACAGAGGATGAGATGGTTGGATGCCAATATTGACTCAATGGAAATAAGTTTGAGTAAGCTCCAGGAGTTGGTGATGAACAGGAAGGCCTGGCGTGCCGCGGTTCATGAGGTCCCAAAGAGTCGGACTCAACTGAGTGACTGACCTGAACAGAACTGAACTGAATTCTAGATAATTATCAAGTTCATTATATTTGAATCTTGGCATAAGAACATCTTCCTCTTTAAGATTTATTTAGAAAATACAGTCTGTTTCTAAATAGAATATAGGGACTTATTTAAACAATTTAGCACCCAATATAGAGAAATGCTGCCCAGAGAATCGGCAGGATAGAGACACAGTTGTAGTGATGTCCAAGAAATGTCAAGTTCTGAGGTCTATAAACTTAAATTTTCATTTGTTGAAAAGGGTAAACTGGTAACTCAGTGCAGAAGTTTCTGTGTGTACATATTGCAAACTATTTTGCTCACCATAAAAGGCCTAATAAAACACAAAATCATTCTGCTGCTGCTGCTTCTTTTCTTGGTCTGATGGACCTAACAAGGCTCCAATTTTCCAGCACAATCTCAATGCTCTGTTTCCGTTCTCCTTTTCCTGATACAGAAATTCCAACTTCAGCTTCTCGCCATTAGCAACCACATCCCTTCCCTCTGCCCACTGTACTTTTTAATTTTACCAACCTCCTACCCATCGGAAGGAAACACCAATAACTACCCAGGCAGGGGACTGCAGGGGGCAAGGGAGGGGCAGAGGCCTCGCTGGGTACACGATGCTTTATGCTCAGTAGGGTTTCAAGAAATAGGATTTGAAGTGGTTAAAACAAATGTTATCGAGAGGCTGAAGGAAGATGGAAACAAGAGTAAAGAGAAGGACTAGGTCAGGACTCGTCCACTGTAAAGTAACTCTGGATGTGTGTGCCGCGTATGTGGGTGCATATGAAAATGACATTTTATGATAGAACATAAGAGAAAGGTAAGTGTTTCAAAGTCAGGCAAATGGGACTAAATGATAAGTAAGGGAGTACAAAACTTAGCAGGATAACAATAAGTCTGCTATCAAGTAAATATATCAGTTCATATATACAATTTTAGAGAAGTTTACGTCTTAGTAAAATACAAATAAAATGAATTTATCGAGTCCCAACCAGGCAAACTGGAATTTGCCACTTGGCAAAAATTAAGACAAAAATAAAACAATTATGAAGTGATAAGAAAGCTACTCTCATTATATGTTATTCTGTTCTTTACCAGTAACTCCTTGAAATTTGAGGTCCCGCTGCCCTTTGATGAATTCTGAATTGCTTGGTGCACCATCAAGGACGTGAGGGCATTCAATAGTAATTACTGAGACTGCATTCTGATTGAAGAGGACAAGCCTGACCTTTGCCAGTAAGGGAAACCATGCCACCTGACTCCTGGTGTGCTCTGATATTCCAACTGATAAGTCACATTCCTCTAAATTAGGATACATGTTTGTTATGGAAGGTCTGAAAGTATAGAAGCCTTTGGGCTGGTGGTACCCAGGTTCAGTCCCTGGGTTGGGAAGATCCCCTGGAGAAGGAAATGGCAATCCACTCCAGTACTCTTGCCTGGAAAATTCCATGGACAGAGGAGCCTGGTGGGTTACAGTCCATGAGGTTGCAAAGAGTTGGACACAACTGAGCGACTTCACTTTCTTTTTCTTTCTTTCTTTGGGCTGGTGAGCTCATTCCAAAACTTATGAATCCTGAAGGCTGCCTGACAGGTCTCTGGGTGCCTTCCCTGTCTCGCACCCTTCATGGAGAAAGCCGTCTAGGCCAGACAGGAAGCACCAATCCAGGGGCACAACTCTCACTGAGCCTCCCCACCTCCTGGCTGGTCCCACGCTGCAGCGGCCATGGTAACACATCGCTCCCCCCCATCCTCCGCCCCCCATGCAGAAGACAGCATCGGTCCCCGGGTGCCATTTCAAGGACTGTTGCTCTGCTTTCTATTTGCCCCCTGCCGCAGATTCTGCATGCAAAACCGATACCCTTTCTTTCTATTAATCCTCACTCCAAAGCTGACTCTTTTAGAGGAGTTAATGAAAAAAACTGGTCCGGTTATAGAGACCTCACATCCAGAGCAGAAACAGGCAGAAATAGAGGCATTCCACAAATTAAAATAGCATCATTTTCTCTTTAAATAATTCCAATCATTGCTTTTCTTTTCACAAGTTTGACCCATTTTAAAAATGGAAGTCAGTTCAAAGCAATTAAAAACAAAACAAAACTAAAACTAAAGGAAAACAAGGGAATGCAAGGTCAGTGTGGAAAATGAACAGAGATTGCACTACTCCGATCTGCAAAGCCTTTAGAGCAGGAAGGACTTAGGGAGATCTCCCAGTTCCATCACTTATTTGCTGATTGCCTTTACTCCTGTTACCAGGAAAATCCCCCGAGACATAAAACCCTGAACTAGTGTTCAAAACAGTCAGTGAGAAATCGTAACAACCTTTGAAGTTTCTGATTCTGAAGTCTCCTTCCATCTTATCCACCACCCACCGACCAAATACAATTCAGAACCTCAAAACTCTCATCTCCATTAGTTCCTTTATCTCTGATTTTTTTCAAAGATAAACTTTAAAGATAATTTTTAACAAAGTTAAAGGATCAGTAAAGCAACTGAGCCAGTTCAAAATGATTTAAAGATTAAACAGTCTCTTCTATCACAGAGAAGGCAGCTGCTCTCTGAAGTAGTTTTTTTTTTTTTCTTTAAAGAGACAGATTTCATCTCTACTTATCTCATTTAGCTGGGAAAATTCAGCATTAATTTGAACATTCTGTATACATTTTTAAAGGTTTAAAAGTGCTCGGTTTTATTTATTTATATTTTGGGTTTATTTGTATCATTTGTCAAACTGTATAACATTGATTTTAATTCTTAACTTCACTGTCACATAAAAGTTTTCCTTTAATGATATTTTGATTGACAAAGCCCATGATGACATAAAATCAGATTTCGCTTTCATGTAGAATCCTAAGTTTATTTTACCTCTCTACTACCAAAAAAAATCAATGTCAAAATAACTACCTCTTGCAAAGAAATGTGTGGTGATCCACAAGCCCTTTTCTTCTAAATAAGGGTCTTAAGATACTATTTAGTTTTCTTCCAGAAAGTTATTCCAAAACTAAGAAGGAAAACGATTGGTTTTCTTTCCATCGCCTGTCTTTGAGAGAACCACAGCAAGATGTAATTTCAGGTTTCCGGTCTCAAAGTGACATGCTTGAATATGTTATCCTCTGAGTCTTTTACCACTAGTGTTCATCAAAGAAAGTTTAAAAACTACTACTAGATATAAATTATCTTGTGCTTAGTACAGATGGGTTCATATGCCAGGAATTGGCTAAAACTTGAGATAAATACAGGAGATAAACAATTATAGAGACTATTTTGTTGGCCTCAAGTCTAGCAATATTGATTAGGATAACAGATTGTGCCTTTCCTAGGAAATCAAGTAGGGCATGCCAGCCAGGCTCATTTGCCGGTCCTGTGAGTCAGATGGCTTAATGCTGGATCAATGAACGACAGTGTTATTCAAACCTCAGAGTTACCAGATCTCACGTTTTGGTCCCTAGTGGCCTAGCTAGTACCCTCTTCAGCTTCTAAACAAACCCCGGCTCATTCACACAGGAGTTAACTAATGGAATTTTCACAGTCCCAAATCAGCTGTTTTAATTAACTTCATCTGATGTGAGCCTCTCACTAAAATAAGCTGAGAACAGTGTCACTTTATAAGGCTCACATCTGTCCCTCAGAATCTTGAACGTTTGACTCGGTAAAACATTTCTTCCTAATGTGATTTTCCCTCATGAATGATCATGAGGCGTTTTAATATCCTTGGGGATGACCGCATCACTGAATGAGGTCAAGATGTCATGGCTGTGTTGGCAATCACGAGTTTAAATACAAAATTTCTGATTTATGAACCTCCCAACCCAGGGATCAAACCCAGGTCTCCCTCGTTGCAGGCAGATTTGTTACCAGCTGACCCACCAGCAAAGCCCTTCATGTTGATAAATCAGCCATATATTCTGGAGTCTCTGAGGGGGCGGTGCAGAATAACGGTTCTCAAAGAGGACCATCTAATGCCTGGAATCCTAATGCCTGGAACCTGTGAGTATGGCACCCTACATGACAGGGATGTGATGAAGGATAAGGCTCTTACCCTAAAATGAGCTGATTATCCTGTGCTATGCAGCTGGGCCACATCTCATCCCCTGAGTCCCTTAAAACGAAGTGCCCTCCCTGGGCTCAAAGAACCAGAGAGATAGCCAGGTAAGAATTCAGTCTGTACTTTCTGGCTGCTGAGATTGAAGGAGGGTGGCCGTGAGCCAAGGAATGCAGGAGGTCCCTAAAAGCTGAAAAAGACAAAGAAATGGATTCTCCCCAGAACCTCCAGAAGGGAACACAGCCCCAAGCCTTCCTTTCCTTAGCCCATCAAGACCTCGTCGACTTCTAACCCACAGAGCTCTAAGACAACAAATTTTATTCACCAAGTTGGCAGTAATTTTTTATAGCAACAGGAGAAAAATGATACACTTTCCTAGTTATTATACTATTTTTATCACTCCTTTTGTGAGAGAAAGGAAAAGTGGACTAGGAAAAATTATCCCTCCAGCTGGGGCATGTGAGACCCTGTAAATGAAAACCCACCTGTTTAAGTGCAGGAATCAGGCCCAGCCTGGCTCAGACATTAAACGAATGCAAAAAAAAAAAAAAAAAAAAATCAGGCTAAGCACTTAAACCAACTTCTTACAACTCGAGCTCCTCTCCTCTCACCGGACAAATTGCTCATTTCCAGGCCCATGCACTTCAGACAGCTTCCTCTCATTCCTGGTTTCCCTGTGGCTCAGATGGTGAGAATCGGTCTGCAACACAGGAGACCCGGGTTCGCTCCTGGGTCGGGAAGATCCCCTGGAAAAGGGCATGACAATCCACTCCAGTACTCTTGCCTGGAGAATTCCATAGACAGAGGAGCCTGGCGGGCTACAGCCCATGGGGTCGCAAAGAAGTGGACACGACTGAGTGACTAACACTTTCACTCTCTACTGGAAGTCAAAGTGGCCCTTCCTGCCGTGTTTCATTGTCTCACACTGGGAAAGTGTACAGACCCGTCATTTCCATATATCAGCAGGAACAAGGTCAACTACATGTAAAACTCAAGACAGGCTTATCAGGACATAAAAATAAAATGAAAACTCTGCTAAACCAATTTTAAAAAGTACCCTGCCCAAAACTGCTTGGAACCACTTCCCAACGGTAGCAAGAAGGGCACTGTAATCTTACAGCGCACTCTATATAAAATGCTACTCGTATTGGTTGTCAGCAGGAGGATGGAGATATACTCAATACATGCATATCTTAAGGGTTCAAAACTGCAGAAATAGTTTTCTTATTACAAAGAGTTAGCTACTTGATAGATTACATTATCCAAAGCATTAATACAAGAGCAAAAACCTGATGTAACAGAGCCCAGAATATAAAAGGCTTCTTTCCAACACAAACATTATGAAAGCGTTTCAATGAAAAGGTTTTAAAAATACAGAAACAGTGTCAATTAGCTTAATTTCTTTACTATTTAACTACCATAATCTAAAACAGGTAGTGTCACAAATTTCTCTCTACTTTTCAGGAATTTTTTTAATTAACTAGCAAATTTTCAAATACATGGTGGTGGTTTAGTCGCTAAGTTGTGTTCGACTGTTACGACCCCATGGACTGCAGCCGGCCAGGTTCTTCTGTCCATGGGATTCTCCAGGCAAGAAGGTGGAGTGGGTTGCCATTTCCTTCTCCAGGGGATTGTCCCCACCCAGGATTCGAACCTGGGTCTCCTGTGTTGCAGGCAGTCTTTACCGACAGAGTTACAAGGGGCGCTGCGCTGATTCCTATACCAGAAAGAGTTTGGTGGAGTGTCTAAGAGTATACAAGTAGCATCAAGCACATAAGCAGCACTGAATATCCAAAACAATAAAGAAATTAAAAATCACAGCATTTTAACACATTTTAGGGTAGAAAAGAATTCATAAATTAGTACTTATGATATTTGAGATGACAGATTAAACCCTTAAAGTAACTTAGTTTTTAATCTTTCACCTTATTTGATACTCTAACAACCATGTCTTTCACTGATTATTTCAAGAAAGAATGAAGCATATCCCCTGTCCACTAACACAACATCACACAAAACAACACAAAGGCAGAGAGCAGGGTCTAGCTCAGAGGACTCCAAAAGCACAGAAAAGAAAAACTGCCAGTTTTAATCGACGTTTCTCTAGAAATGGTCAATCTAAACTGTTTACAGATCTCTCAAAAGAGCCACCTGTCTCCCTCCTGCATAAAGACTCAGCTGCCTAAAGCAACAGGAGAGTCTTCAACCCACCCACTCCACTTTGCTTCATTCTCCTGCAAAGCTATCCATTAATGAATTAGAAACCGCCTTTACTTACCACCTCCACTTAGACACAGTATTACATTCATCACAGAACATACTGTGGGAACCAAGAGGAGGAGATACACGCACAGCTAACATTTCATACGGACACAACTCTCAGGATGGAGAGATTCAGACATAAGCAGCAGAGAGAAATCCATCACTTAAGTGTTTCCCGATGGGCACATTGTGCCAGAAAACTTGAAACAGAAAACGAACTTTGCAAGGCACATCTTCATTCTGGCTCCTCTATCTGAATGCTGTAAGCGGCCCTACAGTATTCTTTCATAAAGCCGAACACAGTTTGCTTATCCTTAACAAGCACGGATACGTGTGGAGAACTTTTATGACACACTGATTTCCTTTGTCACAATAACAGGAGCATCGTAATTTATTATGAAATTGCAAGATATCTTGAAAAGCACTTGAAGGACGAAATTAGTCTGAAACGACAGCTATCAATAAACTCTAAACTTCATACACCTGCCCTGCAATCACACCTTTGTTTCACAATTTCAGTTTTAATTTCTCTAACATGCAAATTCTCAATGTAACTTGGTCCTTCTTTCTAATAATATCTTCCCATAACCTCTTAGACCTTTCAAATGTTAATGCCATTCAAAACTGGATAAAATATAAGAAGTATCAATAAAAAAATAACATAATTGACACTCCGAGCAAACCGCATTTGTCCTGTGACACCTGTCAAAATATTTAAAGAAATGTATATATTTCGAGTCGTTTGACGCACAGAGCTCTACTGTCTGCTGCTGCTGCCTGCTAGAGAGCAGCCAGCATTACACTGAGCATTCAGTTATTTTTCTGAGCCCACCCCATGTGTGTGTGCATACACACACACACACACACACACACACGTACACACACTCGAGGTACAAACTGTAAGTCTGTTTTAGGCACTTGGCTGTGTTCTCGGTCAGTGGCATATCTTAGAAAGCAAGACCCCATGCACACACCTGAAAGAACACAGGCATCTGGTGATTCCCACACGCACGCCGAGGCACTTACCTTCCATGTCTAGGGACGTCTGAAATCGAACTGGAAACCGAGCGCCGGGCGAGGGGGCTTTATTGCAGGGTGACTCATCCCCACGCAGATGCTCTGAACAACCCCTGTATGCATGCTGACATCATCAGGAGAGACTTGGAGGCAGAGGATACTATGGTAACCAAGCGATGTGCTGGGAGACAGAAGCCTTTAATTGCTTTAACAACTTCCTGGGGCTCGAGCTTCCAGGCTTGGGTTTGCTAAGCAGGGGATGAAGGCTGTCACAGAAGCGGCGCGTGAGACACGGAGCGAGGGGACTCTCAACGAATTCGGGATCTCTTCACCGCAACGTGACTTTTGAATGACAAATGCCATGCCACGACCTCATGAGCAATATCCGCCTCACAGCTGAAGCTCTGCTGGAGTCACAGGTCAATAAAGAATCCTCCCAGGATTATTAGCAATGGCATAAGTATTCATAGATGGGTCTCTCACTCAACAAGCCCTGATATTATTACATTACAAACATCCTTTCCCTTGAAGGGGAATACTTGACTCCCTTTGAAAAGAAAGCTCACATCCGTGCCTTTGGAGGTCAGAGTCCTGGTAACAATGACAACCCAGGCTCTCTATTTACTTCTCCACGAGGCGGCAGCTGCCCGGTCCATTCATTTCCGAGCTCCACTAAATCCCCGCCAATACATCACTTCTCCAGAAAACACCTCCAGTGAAAGACCTAATTAGGACACCCAGATAAAGTCGGGAGAAATTTGCCGTCTCCCTGCTCCACAGTCTTGCTGATCAAGTTGTCTGTCACAGGCAGAATTACTTCTAACCACCCCCACAACTATACATAATTTAAATCTTCCCTTTGAACTACTCGTCCCCGCCTGCATCCGTCTCCTTGTTCGCAAGAACACAACCCCTCTTCAAAATACCAAGTTTAAAGCAATAGCTTAAAATGACAGTGTTTCAACATCAAACTGAGTTTGTAATGATATATCACGCCTATTTGATCAGGGCACTGCTTTAATAAGTATATAATTTATCATCTGGACCATAAAAACTATTTTTTTTCTGTATGAGTATTAGATTGACATGTTTTTAAACAATACCATAGTCTAATTTTTCTACTACACATACTGTAATTGCAAGGATAATCAAGTAACTTGGCAGATCTTCCTTAAGATATTCCTAACACAATAAACTAAACTGAACACAATAAAAATCAAGGTTTTCATTCTGCCCTGTAGACTCAGGTCTGAGTTCAGTTCAGTTCAGTTCAGTTCAGTCGCTCAGTCATGTCCGACTCTATGAATCGCAGCACGCCAGGCCTCCCCTGTCCATCAACAACTCCCGGAGTTCACTCAGACTCATGTTCATCGAGTTGGTGATGCCATCCAGCCATCTCATCCTCTGTCTTCCCCTTCTCCTCCTGCCCCCAATCCCTCCCAGCATCAGGGTCTTTTCCAATGAGTCAGGTGGCCAAGTATTGGAGTTTCAGCTTCAGCATCAGTCCTTCCAATGAACACCCAGGACTGATTTTCCTTAGGATGGACTGATTGGAATTCCTTGCAGTTCAAGGGACTCTCAAGAGTCTTCTCCAACACCATAGTTCAAAAGCATCAATTCTTCAGCACTCAGCTTTCTTCACAGTCCAACTCTCACATCCATACATGAGTACTGGAAAAACCATAGCCTTGACTAGACAGACCTTTGTTGGCAAAGTAATGCCTCTGCTTTTCAATATGCTGTCTAGGTTGGTCATAACTTTCCTTCCAAGGAGTAAGCGTCTTTTAATTTCATGGCTGCAGTCACCATCTGCAGTGATTTTCGAGCCCCCCCAAAATAAAGTCTGACACTGTTTTCACTGTTTCCCCATCTATTTGCTGTGAAATGATGGGACCAGATGCCATGATCTTCGTTTTCTGAATGTTGAACTTCAAGCCAACTTTTTCATTCTCTTATTTCACTTTCATCAAGAGGCTGTTTAAGTTCTTCACTTTTTGCCATAAGGTTGGTGTCATCTGCATATGTGAGGTTATTGATATTTCTGCCAGCAATCTTGATTCCAGCTTGTGCTTCTTCCAGTCCAGCGTTTCTCATGATGTACTCTGCTGCTGCTGCTGCATATAAGTTAAATAATACAGTGACAGTATACAGCCTTGACATACTCATTTTCCTATTTGAAACCAGTCTGTTGTTCCATGTCCAGTCCTAACTGTTGCTTCCTGACCTGCATACAGGTTTCTCAAGAGGCATGTCAGGTGGTTTGGTATTCCCATCTCTTTCAGAATTTTCCACAGTTTATGGTGACACACAGTCAAAGGCTTTGGCATAGTCAAAAAGTAGAAATAGATGTTTTTCTGGAACTCTCTTGCTTTTTCCATGATCCAGTGGATGTTGGCAATTTGATCTCTCATTCCTCTGCCTTTTCTAAAACCAGCTTGAACATCAGGGAGTTCACGGTTCACATATTGCTGAAGCCTGGTTTGGAGAATTTTGAGGATGACTTTACTAGCATGTCAGATGAGTGTAATTGTGCAGTAGTTTGAGCATTCTTTGGCATTGCCTTTCTTTGGGATTGGAATGAAAACTGACCTTTTCCAGTCCTGTGGCCACTGCTGAGTTTTCCAAATTTGCTGGCATACTGAGTGCAGCACTTTCACAGCATCATCTTTCAGGATTTGAAATAGCTCAACTGGAATTCCATCACCTCCACTAGCGTTGTTCATAGTGATGCTTTCTAAGGCCCACTTGACTTCACATTCCAAGATGTCTGGCTCTAGGTGAGTGATCACACCATCGTGATTATCTGGGTCGTGAAGATCTTTTTTGTACAGTTCTTCCGTGTATTCTTCCCACCTCTTCTTAATATCTTTTGCTTCTGTTAGGTCCATACCATTTCTGTCCTTTATCGAGCCCATCTTTGCATGAAATGTTGTATCTTCTATCTCTAATTTTCTTGAAGAGATCTCTAGTCTTTGCCATTCTGTTGTTTTCCTCTATTTCTTTGCATTGATCTTAGAGGAAGGCTTTCGTATCTCTCCTCGCAATTCTTTGGAACTCTTCATTCAGATGCTTATATCTTTCCTTTTTGCTTCTCTTCTTTGCACAGGTATTTGTAAGGCCTCCCCAGACAGCCATTTTGCTTTTTTGCATTTCTTTTCTATCGGGATGGTCTTGATCCCTGTCTCCTGTACAATGTCACGAACCTCATTCCATAGTTCATCGGGCACTCTATCTATCAGATCTAGGTCCTTAAATCTATTTCTCACTTCCACTGTATAATCATAAGGGATTTGATTCAGGTCATACCTGAATGGCCTAGTGGTTTTCTCTACTTTCTTCAATTTAAGTCTGAATTTGGCAATAAGGAGTTCATGATCCAAGTCAGCTCCCAGTCTTCTTTTTGTTGACTGTACAGAGGTTCTCCATCTTTGGCTTCAAAGAATATAGTCAATCTGATTTTGGTATTGACCATCTGGTGATGTCCATGTGTAGAGTTTTCTCTTGTGTTGTTGGAAGAGGGTGTTTGCTATGACCAGTGCATTTTCTTGGCAAAACTCTATTAGTCTTTGCCCTGCTTCATTCCGTATTCCAAGGCCAAATGTTCCTCTTACTCCAGGTGTTTCTTGACTTCCTACTTTTGCATTCCAGTCCCCTATAATGAAAAGGACATCTTTTTGGGTGTTAGTTCTAAAAGGTCTTGTAGGTCTTCATAGAACCATTCAACTTCAGCTTCTTCAAAGCTATTACAAATAAACTATTATTATCTCTATTTTGATTCAGATGAAGCTAAGCCTGGCTTTTAATGCTTCCCTCATGAGTAACTACTGTACAAATGTATAGCAATAATACTGCTTACAAAAATAGCAAAATGAAATACCAGAGCACCTATTTACAATCTGGAAAAATGTAGAGAATTTTAACCTAACCAACAAGTTGGACTCTTCACTACTGTAGAGGTTGGGGAGAGTTCTGAAAGAAGAATAGTAAGGTCAACTCTCATGAAAAACATAATAATTCAGTTTTTCCTTAACATAGGCAAAGTGAAAAGACTTTCCAGCAAAAGGAATTACTTCCATCCTTTCACTTGTTTTGTCCGAGATACCAAATTTGAGAAGTAAAACATGCAAAGTTTACCTTGAAATTCATGAAAATAGTGTGTGTCTATATATGTATACACATACATACACATACAGTATTCTTGCCTGGGAAACTCCATGGACAGAGGAGCCTGGTGGGCTACAGTCTATTGGGTTGCAAAGAGTTGGATAGGACTGAGTGCTGAGCACACACACACACATATATATATACCTCTACAAATATATGTATATGTAATACATATGATTCAAATTTTAAAATAAATGTACTTATTTATTTGAAAATGCATTGAAAACTGCCTAAAAGGTATACACCCAATTTCTAGGAGTGGTTCCTTCTGATAGTTTTAATTACAGACTGAGAGAGTCCTCCAATTTTTATATTACATAATTTTAAACTTTTAAAAGTTTTTCTAGTGATGGATATGAATTACTAGTGTAACTGAAAAGACAGAAATTCATCTAAATGCATTCTGAACTTGCAATCCTGATTTACCTGCCCTCAGGGAAGACCAATGAGAGCTGCAGTGGCCTAAGCCCGAACCCACTAGCCAGACTGCTTCCAAGGTGCTCCCGGCAGCTCTTCCTGGGAGGAGACCCACCTGTCTAAAGACACTGAGGTTGGGGAAGGCAAGCGCAGGTTGCCTGGACTACACGCACACCAAAGGGAGCAGGTATGTACTGATCGCTCCAGAGACGGGATGGCTTCAGAGTAAGAATGCAACAGGAAAGCTAACCTGCTAGGCTTATTTTTTTCAAGGTAGAGTTTAGAAAGGAGTCTCTCCAAGTCCCTCCCGTGCTGGATGCCGAGGCTAAGCAAGGAGCTCTGGGTCACAGCTCCTGCGCTGAGCGCTCACCCACCCTGCGGCCCGCTCACCCAGTTACTTTTGATTGTTCTCACATTTGATCTTAGCACTGTAATTGTTTTTTTTTTTAATTGTCTCTATTAATTAATTTGATTTTTTCATTGCACTGGTTCTTTTTATATATATTTAATTTAATTAAATAATTTATACATCATTAAAAAAAAAAAGCCTATCCAAAAAAGAGAAAGCCAAGAGGTCTCCAACCTCTAGAGAGGCTGATGGGAATATGGAAGACCTCAGGCAGGAAATCAAGTGTCAATAAGACAAACGGTCCCAGGTGGCCAGGTTTTATATCTTATTAAAGATACTTACTTTAGGGAAAAGGGGCCTCGTGTCGCCAATGTTCATTCCCTAAATCCAGGCTTTATTGAGCTTTCATTCTCCTCTTATTCTACAAAAACAGCCTATTATGTCATGTTCTCATGAGGATACTATTTCCTCTTGCCACTCCACTAAATCTCTCCATCGGTGCAGTCTCACCGCCTTCTTAGAGAAGATCAGAAAGTCTCTCTCAAATTGATAACTACCTCCTTTCCTTGGATTCCCCAGGAACGCACAGACAGGCCCTGTGAAGTACACGCCCACACTAGGCCACTCGCAACAGAGGGCTGGGAGCCGGGCCGAAATGCCGAGTAACAGCAGTAGCTCCAGCAAACCCTGGCAGCGTCTCGCTGGAGAACCACACCGATCTTTCATCTGTCCTAAATGTCGCTTCTTATTTCCCAGTGGAACTGAAGGCTTCACAGACATCCACATAATATTACAAGCTTTCAGACTTAAAACAAAAGTTTGAAGGTAAAAATACCATTTTCACAGGAAACAGAGATACACAAAAGAAATCTCCCTTGACTGTCAAAAGTATTGTAAATCTCATCAACAAACCACTTTAATGCTTAAACTGAAGTATCAGTCCGGATCAGTTCAGTCGCTCAGTCGTGTCTGACTCTGCGACCCCAAGGACTGCAGCACACCAGGCCTCCCTGTCCACCTCCAGCTCCCGGAGCCTCCTCAAACTCACGTCCATCCAGTCGGGCTGTTGATAGGGTTCAACAAGACTCTAAGCTTATTTCGTAAACTAAAGTAAACTCGTGTTGGCAAGTGCTCGTTTAGAAGCAAATGGAAGTTAAAAGTGCCACTTTTAAGGGGATATGCGGCCAGGACTTCTAAAGCCTTGACCAGCCAGCCACAGCAGCCAGTCTCCCAGTGTGGTAGGTAAGGGAGGAGCTGGAATTCTACCTTCAGAAATGAAAATAAAAACAGAGTCTCAAAATGACGCAATGATTCATCTCGAACCACAGCGCTTCTAGGTCCTCTGGTACCTCAACAGGCTCCTCACCTGGATATCTACTGCTTCTGACTACATCCAGAAAGGGGGTGCTCTCACGTTGCCTCCCAGCAAATCCACTATTTCTGAAGAATTGAGGCCAGATTTTTCTTCCTTACCGATGACCCATGGCAGAGTCATTCACATCACCATAATACTTTCAAGGCAACTCATGAGGCTTGGAAGAAATGTTTCTTATTACCCAATTCTCTTCCCTATATCCAGCGACAAACCTACTTTTTCTAAGGGAAAAAAAAAAGTATCTTATCTCACTGGCTCAATTATTCTGGGCAAATCCTTGACTTTTCTAAACATCGGATTCTCATTGCCAAAAAGAGAAGAACAGTAGTACAACCTCATGCTGTAGTTATAAAGATAATGTATAAAGTCCTGGCATATCAAAAGCCTCTCAATTAAAAAGTTATTACAATTAATAATAATGAACAAAACCAGAGAGAATCAGATTATACCACCTTCTTTGAAAGGCTTCATTTGTATTCCAGGACAGTGTGGCAACTGGGAGATGAAGAAGCAGAAACTGGCCAAGCAAGAGCTTGAATAATTAAATGGGGACCTTAGTTTTTGTTGTTGAAAATGAGGGTGTTGATCTTTTCCAGTCTAACATTCTGCGCTAGGAAAGCATTCTATAGCAATACCTTCATTTCTGCCACACAAACATCTGCCCTCTTCTGTGAGCAAGCTCAAGTGAGTGTCCAATGGATGGGTACTTTCATCAGTCCATGTAATAGCCTGAAATTATTCAAAGTTTTATCCTTAAAGAATTTAAGCTTTGCTTTCATTTAAACATCCAGGCCTAGAGCTTTATACCACCACTAAACTCATCCATGAGCCCATTAACTTTAATGTTTTCCCAAAACTAAACACTGATTATAAAATCCTCCAATGTTTTGAATCTGAAAGTCAAAGGAATTGTAGATGATGGCTTACTCTAACACCGAGAATTTATTTCACCATTTCATGATTCTAATTTTGATTCTAATTCCCAAAGGAAGCACTGGATTAAATTCTAATACAGTTTTTCTAAAGAAGCCAGTTGGAGATAAGTTCTCATTTTTGTCTCTCAATTAGTAGAACTTGAAAAGACCCTCTTACCTGGGATATAAATAGAGAACTGTGAGGGGAAAGTAATGCGTTTATATGAATCCAAGTACAGATATTGTTTTCATGAAATAAAAGGAAGCATAAGAGGGGTTAAAGATGATGCCTGCAGCCTAAGAAGACCAGCAGAGCAGAAAGGGTCTGACGCAGGATGTGGGTTACAAGGCCCTGGTATGAAATCCTTTTGTGCCAGGGTATCACAAAGAGCAACCAGGCAGGCCTGTGTGTGTGTGTTTGTATTTAAACTAATCAACCGGTCAGTTCCACAAAGCTAAGATTCCTTCTGTTCAAATGATTAAGGCACGTTTATCTGAAGTTCCCAAATGATGTCAATAGCTTCCAAAAGGTCAAATACGGCAACACACACCAAAGGTCCTAGCGTAAAGAACACCAATAACTGCCCCCTTTATAATCTGCTGGGTGTCTCTTATGAAATGCAGGAGATTATCCCTTTTAATCAACTGTCCTGGTTTGATTTTTCCTTTTCCTCTTTCCTCCAAAAGCTGAAATAATTTATACATTTGAACGATATACATTGCAAGACTGCCTGTTTATTCTATAGTATATCTGGTTAAGACAACATAAATAGCCCAGCTTCCATACCACATCTTGCAAGGGGGTCTGACAATGGGGCAGAAACGCATGGAGATGGAGCTATTCAGCAGGGGCCAAGGACAACCAAAGCCTTACCTGTGTTGCTAGCACAAACTCAGAAAAAGAAACATATAGCTGTAACCATTGCCAAGTTAAAAAAATGCTCAAAAAAACAGCACGGAAATAAAAAGACGGACACTGGCCCAGTGGAAAATTCCATCTGTGTTCAAACCCATGGATTCCAGCCCTTAGGGAACACCTTTAAAATCTGGTGTTTCATTGGTTTTCCCAAGCAGTAAAGGACTGAATGCATTCTTATAAAATATTAATCATACATGTCTTGGGCACTGAGTCAAGGAGGAAAAGGGAAGAGAAGATAAGCTCAGGATACTAGAATATAAAGTCATCAGGACCAACACATCTCTGACAATGCTGTAGAAAAAGCAATAACCGCTGGCCCTGGGATTCAAAGGAAGTTCCAAGAATCAACAGGGCTGTGCCTTGCACTGACATCCCCGACTTTCAGCTAAGGAAAGGCAGGCATTGTGGCACAGGATTTTAGAACACAGCACTGAATCTAAATCCCAGCTCGGCCACCTCTAACCCCTGTGATCTTGGGCAAGCTCTTGATACTGAAATTTCCTGGGCATCGTGTCTAACTACGAAATAAAGGAGAGAATAACCATACCTCTGAACGTCATTCCGAGCACTCCTGTGAGCCAGGCACAGAGGCAGGTACCAGGATAGAGTGCTGACTGAACCACGCAAGGGCGCTGAATTCACAGAGCTTGCATTCTGGGTGAGGAGATAAAACAACAAGCCATTAAATGAACAACATAATCTGATATATATGGAAAAAGACTCTGAAGAAACATATCATAGGATGACAGGATAAGAAACTGACTAGATGGGAGATGACTTAGTATTGTCACCTCCGTCTTAGTAGAAATGGCCTTTGAACAAGGAGAAGAATGCATAAAAGAAAATCACAGGTCCTTCCCGACTCAGAGACCACCAAGAACAAAGGTCCCAAGACAAAAATGAGCTCAGAATGTTCAAGGAACATGAGGAAGCCCAGTGTGATTGAAGGAGCCTGAACAGTGACCAAGTGTGGCTGCTGCTGCTGATGCTGCTAAGTTGCGTCAGTCGTGTCCGACTCTGTGCAGTCCCATAGATGGCAGCCCCACCAGGCTCCCCCGTCCCTGGGATTCTCCAGGCAAGAACACTGGCATGGGTTGCCATTTCCTTCTCCAATGCATGAAAGTGAAAAGTGAGAGTGAAGTTGCTCAGTCATGTCCGACTCTTAGCGACCTCATGGACTGTAGCCCACCAGGCTCCTCCATCCATGGGATTTTCCAGGCAAGAGTACTGGAGTGGGGTGCCATCACCTTCTCTGAACAAGTGTGGACATCTGTTCATAAATTGGAGTCAAAGTAATAAAGTAACTAATGAATGGAGCTTGGGGCAGAGAGTAGATCTAGAAATATAAATCCGGGTGTCCACACAATCTTCTGCAAAATACTCACCACGGGGTCTGAAAATTATGATTATGGATAAGCAAGTAGGAATCTCTCCATTCCCACTTTTCCAAGTAACTGAATTGACATTTGCCTTAGGGAGACTATTAGCAAAGACTGATAAAAGAAGGAAGACAGGTCGCACTGAACTGGCTCAGGGAGAACACAGACGTTGCATGCTGAGTGCCATCTTCTACAAAACAGGAAAAGCTTCCTGCTGTTCCCAGTCAGGCAGAATTCTGAGGCCAGTTGTGGCCTGTGTAACAATGTGTCCCATTATTTGCAAAATACATAAATGTGACAGATTTCTAAGGCTTTGGAATTACACTTTGTTGTAAGTTTTAAATATTTGTAAATATACCATTAAGTATTTTTCTTTATTTAAATATTTTTATTTTGTTTCAAATATTTGTTATTTCTCAGCATAATAATATGATTAGATACCATCACCACCCCTATTTCACAGGTAAGAAATCTGATGCTCAGGAAGAATAACTTATTTGCCCAAAGTGACCAAATAGTCAGAACTGGAAACCAAACTTGGGTGTCTCTGCCTGAGACCACATTCCTATCTACTGGCACATACACAAGTAATTTGCTATGCTGCTAAGTCACTTCAGTCGTGTCCGACTCTGTGCGACCCCATAAGACGGCAGCCCACCAGGCTGCGCTGTCCCTGGGATTCTCCAGGCAAGAACACTGGAGTGGGTTGCCATTTCCTTCTCCAGTGCATGAAAGTGAAAAGTGAAAGTGAAGCCGCTCAGTTGTGTCTGACCCTTAGCGACCCCATGGACTGAAGCCCACCAGGCTCCTCCGTCCATGGGATTTTCCAGGCAAGAGTACTGGAGTGGGGTGCCAATATTTATTTGCGTTCCACTAAGGTGGCACAGTTGTAAAGACTCTTTCTGCCAAGGCAGGAGACGCAGGTTCAATCCCTGGGTCCAGAAGATCCCCTGGAGAAGGAAACGGCAATCTCCTCCAGCATTCTTGCCCGGTAGATCCCATGGACAGAGGAGCCGGACAAGCCACACAGGTTCGCAGGGCCGACAGCTTGGCGGCTACGCAAGCAGCAGACCAAGAGCCGCCCCGCAGGCCTCCCCACCGGGGCTGGACTCCGGGCCGGGATGCCTTGTGCTGTCATCACTCTGCTTCCGGCATGTTCTCTAGTTTGTAATTCTCACGCCGCTTCTGAAGGAAGCATCCAGGCACAGTTCTTTTCTGTCCTGATGTTGGTGGAAAACATTGGTTAAAATGCCAAGCCCTATTTGATTCAGTGATGAGGTCATCTCATAAGCAAGCTGACGCTTTTAGCAACCGCCAGAACTGCAGATTATTTTAGCAATCATCTACCTAGTAGTCTCCATCTACTCTGTTTTCCAGCTGACGGGCATCCCATCTAGCTGCACTTAAAAATATACACGTACACATCACCAAATTAAGTTACTGCCACTGTTGCTATTGTTACCTCACCCACACAACCACAGACTCATATACATTAACAGAAAAATAGGAATTTTCAGAGGTTAGTCCTAAATAGGAATTTTATTTTTAAGGATTCCAGGACAATGAGAAGTAAAAACCTCCAGACTTTTCACAACATAGATAGAAAAGCTAAAATATATTTAACCCTGAATTGCTTTGTCTTTTCCCTCCACCCCATGCTTTCTTCTCCCCACCTTCTATTTTCTGCAAGAAGGCGTCATAAAGGAGAAAAGTATGCCATATACCACCTTGATTTGATTCCAGCAAACTAACCAGAATTTGAATTTTTATTAGCAAGACCCATAGGCAAGAGCAATAATATGCTATACCTATCAGAGTGGTTAGTTTTATTCATGAACTCACGCTGGGCTAAGAAAAAGAAGAAGAAGAAGAAAAGCTAACTTCAAAGCATTATTGAAAGATGATTAACTCTCTAGCCGCAAATGAGAAGCACAAGCTACTTTGATGTGCGAGAATTTTTAGTGCCTAAATTTAAAGAAAGGACATGTATGATACAAGTTTAACCATTAAAAAAAAACCCAATAATATACTTTTTTGCATCTTGAAAACCAGTAATTACCTAAGGGAATAAACAAATTAGAACTCAGCCTCAGAAATTAAATCTTAAATGCAAAGTACACAAACCATATTCCTCCCTCATCATATAGTTTGGTGGCAAAATGCCAGTTCTAATATGTTCAGTATGGGAAATATAACTCTTTATATTGCCATTTTCTCATTTTTTCACAGTCACCTCCACCACAAGGCCTCTGGGCATTAACCAAGCTGCATACACATCTTCACCTCAAAAAACCAACTGAATATAAACTGGAGAGTTATTCAGTGTATAAACTGTGTGGCGTAGGACTGCAAAGACTGTGATTGTATAAAGGCCTGTGTCAATGCTGAATTTGAAACTAACCTTGACAATGACCTAACAATGCCAGCCTGAGTACCCTGAGCGATCTTTGCCATAGTCTGCTTCTGCATAAGAGCTGCGAATTATTATTTAGTATGGATAATTCTTAAAGACTGTATGAAAACAGCCCATGGAATAAACTGTATACGTTTCAAGAGAAAATGGAAATTTCAAAGGGAAAAGTGAGTGGATTAAAATGTGTGACTTTTCATAGCAATGGCCCAAATACATGGGAAAGGTGGAAGGTTGACACCATGTACTTTATATGGCTTTTAACCTATAACTATATTAGATCTGATACTATTTATGAAAATACTTGCATTTTTACCAATCTGAATATATTTAAATAGTCTTCAAACTTACATGCTGCGACATCACAATTTTTCTTCTCTCTCCTACCAAACTGACACATCTCCATCAATAACTACTTGGAAAAATGTGCAAGAAAATCTCAAAAAGAATCACTGTGCTTCATTATGCAAAAAGAAAATGGAGCTTTTAAAACATACTCTGTCTGACATTCAGGTCTGTATGCTGCTACAGCAGGTCAAAAGCCATCAGCCACCTGCTGAAAACGCATCCTAGGATGTAATGTGCCCTTCAGAATTATTTCATATACGGTATTCCCAAAGTAAAATGGGTGAGGTCATATTCGAAATGTCTAAAAATGTGATATCTCAAAAGAAATACACTTACCATGTCAGAAATTAATTTGAACACAGATTTAATAATGGTCGTATAATTTAGAACATTCACAGTAGGAAAAGAAAGGACCGTGTCTACTATGAGAGAAAAGAACACACAGAATATCCCACGTTCTATGGCTGTTAATCCCTCCATTTCCGACAAAAGGAACAGACTCAGTGTGATTCCAGGGATACTCAGGACATTCTAGCCTACCATTCAACAGTCTTCTGGGGACTGATCCAACAGTCCCTTTGGATCTTTAATTCATTCTATAAGTCTGTTTGGGTAGAAGAAGCCAAACAAGAGGCCCTGTGCTACTGGACAATAAATAGAGTTCACAAGTCTATCTCATTTAACCTTTTGAAACTTGGCAATGAAGTGAATGGCTTTCTATCGGTTTTCTACTAATAGATTCTATAAGGAATTATTAGATAACTGGCCAATTGGCACTTCATACAACCAGGCACTGACTCAATGCACATGAGTCTGGGTGAACTCCGGGAGATGGTGATGGACAGGGAGGCCTGGCGTGCTGCGATACATGGGGTCACGAAGAGTCGGACACGACTGAGCGACTGAACTGATCTGAAGCTAAGTGCTTCAGATTCTTGGGTGTAGGGGCAGAGATGGGTCTGTAAGAGTCCTAGACTATTCGCCTACAAGTGTGGTTCCTAATATGGATCCAGGGCAACCCTTGATGACTGACCTCCTAAAGGGTCAGTGGGCTCACTAGACGACTGGTTCTAGAGGTTCCAATTCCCATGGACTTGAGCCAATCTAAACCCGTTTGCAGAAATCTTAAGCTGGCTCCCCAGTATAACTGCCAGTGTCCCTTCCAGGGGCCCTATTCGAAATCTATTCTCAGATCTCAGGAGTTTCTGTTGATGCCCCTGGGTTTTTGGGTTTTGTTTAATTACTTATTAAAAAGATGTTCCTCCCTTAAAAATGACACTGCAGGCCTCTAACTCTTCAGGTATAAATTGAACAAAATAACTCCTAGTTAATAAAATATGAATTCAAACAAAGTGCTTCTGTTGAAATGGAGTATCTAAACTATTTCAGGAAGAAAAAAGTTCACGAAGCCCGCTGATATTAAGGTTTGGAAATGATTCCCTTTTCCACACTCAAAACAAAGGAAATTGAATCCCTGCTTTAACTGGAGACTGTTGCTATTTGTCTTATGGCAAAAGGCCAAACCATGCATATTTTTGTGACTTCAGTCAAGAATCAAGGTCAGTCACCAGATTTTTCCCCACATCAACCACGCAGCAGCAGCAGGGATACAGATGTTCCTTCTCCCTTTTGACATGAGTTTTCAAACTCGGTTTTCCCTCTCAGAGCAGCGAAGATTTCTTCGTTTGTCAAAAGGATAGCCATTAAGAAAATCACTTAGCTAATAAACAAGGAAATTAGCTAGCAAGCCTGATACAAGGCAGAGAGGAGCAACACTGACAGCAGTCTGCACCCACGAACTGCGGCGGCCAGGAGTTGCTCGGATAAGCGCTTTTAACCTCAAACTGCTAGCAGTGCTCAAAAAAGCGAGCACCACAGTGCCAGGGGCCAAACAGCAGTTGCAACCTTTTCCCCTTGTCTCGCTTGGTTCCCACAAGAATCTCCGTAAGTTCGGAGTGTTGTCAAGCATGTGAAGACAAAAAAGGGCAGCAGGAAGAGGACTCAGAGGAAGCATCAGCGCAGGATAAACTTCCTTCCACTCCAGCCGTTTTTCTGTATCTTCTTTGGCTTGAAAATGTTTGAAGGAACCAGATAAACACTTGCCTAATTTTGAGAAGAGCCGCGAAGCCTAATAAACAACATTCTGGAACTAGGCCTTGTAAATCCCAGCAAGGACGGTGCCAGATTTTGAAGCACATGGTTACCAGACAAACAAACAAAAATAACAGCAGAGTGTTTATGTTTACATTTTATAGGATCAAATGTAATTTTAAAGCTAATGATCTTCATTTTTAAAAATGTAATTTTAAAGCTAATGATCTTCTTCTTCTTTTTTTTTTTTTCTTTCAACTCATATACAGTTGGGTTTCTATCCTCTACATCAGTGGTCCCCCACATTTTTGGCACCAGGGACTGATTTGGTGGAAGACAGTTTTTCCACAGATCAGGGGTGGAGAGGGTGGATTTCGGGATGCTACAGGCACCATACATTTGTTCTGCACTTTATTTCTCTTTTTAAATTAATTAATTTAAATTGGAGGATAATTACTTTACAATATCGTGATGGCTTCCACCACACATCAACATGAATCGGCCACAGGTACACACATGTCCCCCCATCCTGAACCCCCTCCCGCCTTCCTCCCCCTCCCCCATCCCTCTGGGTTGTCCCAGAGCACCAGCTTTGGGTGCCCTGCTTCATGCATCAGACTTGCTTTGCAGGCTCCAGGTTCATCCACCTTATGAGAACTGACTCGTGTGTTCCTTTTTATAGCTGAGTCATATTCCATCGTGTATATGTACCACAACCTCCTTATCCATTCACCTGCTAATGAACATCTAGGTTGCTTCCATGTCCTAGCTATTGTAAATACTGTGCACTTAATAGCTAATCTAAAGCCATCGCTGATCTGGCAGGTGGTGCCAGTCCACAACCTGGAGGTTAGGGCCTCTGCTCTATAATACATGACGATCCAATAAACAGGCAAAGAGTTAAAAAAAAAAAAAAAAACTCATACACAATTTTTTGGTGGGGAGTAACACAAATAAATAATTGTAAATTTTACTAAATTTCATATTTTATCAAAATGCCTTCAGTTCAGTTCAGTCGCTTAGTCGTGTCCAATTCTTTGTGACCCCAAGAATCACAGCACACCAGGCCTCCCTGTCCATCACCAACTCCCGGAGTTCACTCAGACTCACATCCATCGAGTCAGTGATGCCATCCAGCCATCTCACCCTCTGTCGTCCCCTTCTCCTCCTGCCCCCAATCCCTCCCAGCATCAGAGTCTTTTCCAGTGAGTCAACTCTTCGCATGAGGTGGCCAAAGTACTGGAGTTTCAGCTTTAGCATCAGTCCTTCCAAAGAAATCCTAGGGCTGATCTCCTTCAGAATGGACTGGTTGGATCTCCTTGCAGTCCAAGGGGCTCTCAAGAGTCTTCTCCAACACCACAGTTCAAAAGCTTCAATTCTTGGCACTCAGCCTTCTTCACAGTCCAACTCTCACATCCATATACGACCATAGGAAAAACCATAGCCTTGACTAGATGGACCTTTGTTGGCAAAGTAATGTCTCTGCTTTTGAATATGCTATCTAGGTTGGTCATAACTTTCCTTCCAAGGAGTAAGCGTCTTTTAATTTCATGGCTGCAATCACCATCTGCAGTGATTTTGGAGCCCCCCCAAAATAAATTCTAACACTGTTTCCACTGTTTCCCCATCTATTTCCCATGAAATGATGGACCAGATGTCATGATTTTCATTTTCTGAATGTTGAGCTTTAAGCCAACTTTTTCACTCTCCACTTTCACTTTCATCAAGAGGCTTTTTAGTTCCTCTTCACTTTCTGCCATAAGAGTAGTGTCATCTGCATATCTGAGGTTATTGATATTTCTCCCCGCAATCTTGATTCCAGCTTGTATTTCTTCCAGTCCAGCCTTTCTCATGATGTACTCTGCATAGAATCTAAATAAGCAGAGTGACAATGCCTTCAGTTTTATACAAAAGTTAAACTTTTCCTGAAAGTCTATATCTTCTCTCTGATTTTAAAGTAGCAAAGCTCCTCTGATTTAATCACTCCTTACAGGGTGTGTGAAATGCTTTACTCAGCCCTTAGTTTAGTAATGCCTCCCTTCAATTGGTCAAAATGTATTTAAATCAGTAAGAACATACTTCTGCCAATTCATTCCAGGAAAAATTTCCATCTGCCCAAATCCCACCTCCACTCCAGGCTGACCCTTCCCAGCCTTCTCCAGAATGACGTTCTCCCCGACCACCTCCATGGAACCCGGTCATCACAGGGCTGCATGATCCTCCATACACTAGAAAGAAAGTGAAACATAACTAATACAGAGGATGACATGGTTGGATGGCATCACCGACTCAATGGACATGGGTTTGGGTGGATTCTGGGAGTTGGTGATGGACAGGGAGGCCTGGAATGCTGCAGTTCATGGGGTTGCAAAGAGTCGGACACGACTGAGTGACTGAACTAAACTGAATACCAGTAATTTCTGCTTAAATGATCATTTAAGTTAGCTTCATAAAACAGAAAGAGTCTCAAGTGGCAACTGGCCAAGGATAAATAAATCACTTCAAGTATATCCTAAATTGAAAAGTATTAAATAAATAATGAACTTTATTTAAAGTTCCCCAGTGAAGAGATCAGTGGGTATATGAATATGCTTAATGAATTTTTTAAAAGAAAGAAATGTGCATTTAATGTGTTAAATCCGACAATTTTTAGGTAACTATAATTCAACATATTCCATACAACATATTGCTGAATTTTTAAGTTCTAAATGTAAAAATCATCTACTCTAATTCTAATCACTTTACAAAATTGATAAATTAATTCTGTATAGAAATATAAGATAAAGGTGTTGCTGTAATTACTTAACTCATTTAATATTTTCAAAATTCTTTTAAAATCTTTTAGTAGGTTGTCTTTTTTAAACGAGAAAGGATACTATAATATCAGTTAATCAAAATGATCTTTAAAATAAAGCCAGTACTTACTTACATACTTAATATAGTGAGGTAGATATGTGTATATAATATCCCTGAAGTCACTCAGTCGTGTCCCACTCTTTGTGACCTCTTGGACTATAGCCCAGCAAGCTTCCCTGTCCATGGACTTCTCCAGGCAAGAACACTGGAGTGGGTGCTGTTCCCTTCTCCAGGGGATTTTCCTGACCCAGGGCTTGAACCAAGGTCTCCTGCTGCATTACAGGCAGATTCTTACCATCTCAGCCACGAGGGAAGTCCCCATGATACACTTAAAAATACCACGGGAAGCAACTTTTAAAAGATTTCCCAATAATTTCAAAATTTTTAAATTTCCATTTACAAAAAGCTTTGATTTAAACATTAAAAACAGAAACACCTAGACACTTTAGATTTAATTCACATAGATATTTAAATATGTTATCTATGTGTTTCTTCTAGGAATTTTAAAAGCAAAGAAGCAGGTGTTCCAGAAAAAAATGTACAAGTTCAGAGAAGGCATCTTACATAATTTTAAAAGGAAGAAAGAAGAAAGAGGTCTAAGACACTATTTTAGTGTAGAAAGAAAAAAAAATGTATATGTATTCAGTTCCTATGAGGACTAAGGCTCCTGGTCATGATGCAAAGAGGGAGCTTTCTTTTTAGAAGAAAAAAAAATTGATTTCCATATAACTTCCACCTCCCATATCTTTTAACATATACACAAAGCCACATATATACATGCATCAATGTTGACTTTGACACATCTGAAATGAACTTCCTAAATTCCATAACACTATGTGGAAATATAAATTATAATCCCCAAACATACTGTCCCACTTGGCAGCACTCTTATCTGCCACCAGAGACTTTGTGGCACCATTTTTTTTCTAGGATTGCTAAACAAAGAACATTTTCGGCTCACAATCAACTTATCAGCCAGTATGAGATGACCAAAAACCTCAAAAACTCTGATTTGCAAGAAGAATAAACCAGTGGTAACTATGTGTTATAAATCCTTCACTGGACAAAATTATGGTTTGTAGAGCTCCTTTAGATAGAGAGCACTTTGAGTGTATTTCAAAGAGATCGCAAATTACCAAAACTAAATCTGCCATGAAATTATAGTAGTACGTTGCCCAGTTCAACTTTTCATAACACCAGTCAGTGGCAAATGGGTGACCATATATGATATGTTTTTGAAAGCTTACACAAGCAAAGAGATCTTAATAGTCAATTGTTTGGTAAACTGATAAAAAGGCTTTTGCAATTGTCAAGTGTTTTTATACAAATACATTCATTTCCGGGAACCTGGTAAATGTTTGTTTTGAAAGTAACCGTATAGTCTTTTCATGTGTCTTTTATCACTACTGAATTGGAGAGCAATTTCTGACAACACAGATTTCATTGACCTTGAAGGCTTTTCTCAGAGTTGTGATTGTGGCATTACTTCTGCCACCTCACATATCCTTTAACATATACACAAACCCACAGATATACACACACCAATATTAACTTTGAGACATCTGAAGTGAATCTCTTAAATCCCATAATAGTATGCTGAAATAGAAATTATAACTCCTAAACAACATATGGTTATAATCTTCATTCATGGAAAATAGGGCCAGAGAGTTGCTCAAATACTTTGCTGTAAGAAATTCTCAATAATTAGTTTATTATTATCTTCCTTATGAGGATGGAAAAACTTCTCTCAATGTTTGCATATTGCTCAGTAAAAATGTCAACTGTTGCTGTGTTTCAGCAATACTTGGCTTAACGGAGAACACCCAAATGGAAATGTTGACTACAGCCGTACTTTCCCTCAAGAGACTCCTCGCATATCCTACATAAAGACAAGTTATCTGAAGTTATCTGGTTACATATTTTAAGGATGATTTAAAACTGACTGACAGGGTAAGATTTTCTCACCCGAGGTTGAAGAAAGGTCATTTACTTAACCTATCTGGCACTCAGCAACAGCCCACAAACAGAGTTATGTCATCTGCCTAAAAGGTTTTTTTTTTCCTTCGTCTTGGTAATACTTGGCAAAATGTTGAAAAACAAAGAAATCCATTAGGGAAAAAATAACAAAAGAAATAATACACAACCAGGTTACTAATATCTTCTACATACAAACACATCTCACAAACAGAAAAAAAGGAGCATACCAGGTAAATCATGACATGTAGAAATACATCTGCTAAACAATCATATACAAACGCTCTACACCAATGCAAATTAAAATAAATGATAACAATTACTCACGTCTCAAATTGGTGCTATTGAAAAATAACTAATTCCAGGATGGGCAATAGGTGGTCCGATACAGATCATCTATCATGTATAGTTTATACTAATATCATGGCTTATATAGAAGTATAAACTCGCACAGTCTTTCTGAAGGACAATTCGGTGCATATATATCAAACATCTTTTAAATGTTCATATCTTTCTACTTAATTTTACACCTAGGGATTTATTTTTAAAAATAGAGATAGGCAAAAGATTAAAAGTATTTTCATCACAGTGTCAAATATAATAGCAAGAAAAAGAAAAATATTCTAAAATCCTAGTAATAGTGGACTGGTGCAGGCATAAAATAGAAGTGAAGGCAGCTACTTAGAAAGCAGCTGTGAAAGAATATTTAGTGACATGAGAAAATGTTACCGTTTAATGCTCAGTGAAAAAATATGCAGGTTATAAAACAGAATAATCGTTACAATCCTAATTTTATGCCTCTCAGCTTTGTATCTCTGCTTGTTCGTGTATGTGCATATATGCATGGATAGAACAGTAGAACTGCTGACATGCAAACAAATGGCATCAATGCCTAACTCTACGTGGTAAAATAATGGGTAACTTTTTCATTTTTGACTGCACCAGGTGGCTTGTGGAAATCTCAGTTCCCCGACCAGAGATTGAACCCAGAGCCATAGCAGTCAAAGCCCCAAATCCTAGCCTACAAGGGAACTCCCAATAATGGGTAGTTTCTAAAATACTGTCACCTTTGTGCTTTTTTGAACAAATATAATTCAAGAAACAATGGGGGAAGGGGAATATAGTCACTCACAAAAATAAAACTGGATAACCTCTTATACTAGTGATAATGTTTTGAATAACTAGAATAAAGCTGCTCAGAATAATGAAAATAATGTTTCTATAGGAGGCTTAAAATAGACTCTACCCACAGAAATGAATAGAGTGGCATTAACTTCTCAACCTGGCAAAAGCAGGCAAGTGAGCCATTATGGGTAATCTACACATGTGTGCACGCTCAGTCGTGTCCAACTCTTCGCAACCCCATCAGGGACTGTAACCCTCCAGGCTCCTCTGTCCGTGGGATTTTCCAAGCAAAAATACTGAAGTGGGTTGCCATTTCCTCCTCCAGGAGATCTTCCTGACCCAGGGATTGAACCCACATCTCTTATGTCTCCTGCCTTGGGAGATGGATTCCTTACCACTGAGACACCTGGGAAGACCTAAGTAATCTAATCACATTCTATTTTGATACTCTTTCTACCTCACTACTTGGATTCCAGGATAAGAGTCAAATAAGACCTCAGATGAACCAGAGGCTTCAATGAAGATCCCGTCATAGCAAAATACGAGATCCACTGTGATCTTTCTACAGATATAAAACCCAGATACTAGCCCTACTGATTCCACAGCAGTCTCTCAGGCAAAAACTGTCCGTTTCTCGAGACAATTATCAAAATTTTTTTATATCAACAGCGAAAATTTGTGGCATATTTTATAAGTAAGACACACTAGTTCCCATAATCTAATTTTCGATTGCCTGTATTTTAAAGGTTATTATTTGCTACCGGTTCACTGAGCTTGTAAGTAGGCTTAATGGGTAACAGTTAAGTTGATTATTCTGCACGTGATGCTATAACTATAATTTCCTGAATAAACAAATATCAGTCAATGAATATTTATCGAGCGTCTTCCATGTTCCAAGAATGACATCAAGTACTGAAAGACAGTATTTTTAAATATGGGCAAATCAGTCCCTAGATCATACACAAGATAAGGCAACTCTCTTCTTCCCAAATTTAGTCTAAAGATGACTAATGAATATTTACGAATACAAATAACTAGCTAGCCCTTACACTTGTCTCATTAGTTTGTTCTCTAATTGGGAGCATTTCATTACTTTATATTGCCATTTTTAGTAAATTTGTCTTTTTTTAGTGCAGTAAAATATACATGTGAGAGTTGGACTATAAAGAAAGCTGAGCGCCAAAGAATTGATGCTTTTGAACTGTGGTGTTGGAGAAGATTCTTGAGAGTCCCTTGGACTGCAAGGAGATCCAACCAGTCCATCCTAAAGGAGACTGGTCTTGGGTGTTCATTGGAAGGACTGATGTTGAAGCTGAGACTCCAGTACTTTGGCCACCTGATGCGAAGAGCTGACTCATTGGAAAAGACCCTGATGCTGGGAAAGATTGAGGGCAGGAGGAGACGGGGACAACAGAGGATGAGATGGTTGGATGGCATCACTGACTCTATGCACATGAGTTTGGCTGGACTCCAGGAGTTGGTGATGGACAGGGAGCCCTAGAGTGCTGTGGTTCATGGGGTCGCAAAGAGTAGGACATGACTGAGTGACTGAACTGAACTGAAAATATACATAATATAAATGTACCATTTTAAACCATTTTTAGGTACACAGTTCAGCTGCATTAAATACACTGTCGCGCAACCATCACCACCATTCATCTTCAGAAGTTTTTCACCTTCGGAAACTGAGACTCTATACCCTTTACACAATTTTCCCCATTCTCCACCACACTCACTCACTTTTGGCAACTACCATTCTATTTTCTATCTTTATTAAGACTACTCCAGGTCCCTCATGTAAGTGGAATAGTACCATATTGGTCCTTTTGCATCTGGCTTATTTCACTTAGCATAATGCCTTCAAGATTCATCCATGCTATAGCATGTGTCAGAAATTCATTCCTTTTTAATACTGAGTAATATTTCATTGCATGTCTATACCACACTTTGTTTATCCATTCACCCATCGATGGACATTTGGGTTACTTACATCCTTTAGCTATTGTGAACATCGTTGTTATGAACACTGGTGTACAAATATCCACTCAAATGTTTGCTTTCAAACTTTGAGAATATACCCAGAAGTGGAACTGCTAGACAAGTTTTGCTCTTAAAAATTCCAACTTGCAATAAACATGTCTCTTAATTTTTTAAAAATTCAGTCATCAAATTCAGTCTCTGAACTTTCAACAGCAAAACAGCTATTTTATTTCCTTTCACTGTATGCTTTAAAAGCCCAAGTTAAAAATAAAAGTCCTTCTCATACCTATGAGGGGAAGGGGAATCTCCAATAATGCCAGGGTTAGCCAAGCTTCCTCTAGCAAAGTGCATCACTCTAAGTAAAGACATCTATAAATACTGTTTCTGTTTCCCACACCTCCCAGCTTCTGTCCTTGAGAGTCACCCATCAGGGCACTTAACCACCAAACCATTCTGTTCTTGTAGTTGCTACGTTCCCCTCCCACTATTAACACATTCTCACCTCACACTTCCTGATAACACATACTTACTTTAATAATGCCACCACAACGCTCACGATTCTAGTGTTAAGTGTTAAAATAACAATCACTGAATTGGAAGAATTCCAGCCAAATGCAATAAAAACAAAGCAGTATGCTTCAGAAAAAACGATGAGCCTCTGAACACAGTGTCTGATTTCATATAATCATAAAAACCAGATGTAACACAATTGGCCCATAATACAGACATTATCATCTGTTACTCAGTAGGGTTACAAATGAATTCCACCCACCTTATCTAAAAATAATTACTATGTGGCGATTCCGCTCACATTAACATGTGAGTAGTTTTTAAAAATTATATAAACACAAACAAGGCATTTCATTGCTGCTATGAGTAGAGGAATAATCCAGAGATGCAAAGTCACCATTTTTGAAATCCTGTGAATAAGTGACCACTTGAAAAGAGAAATGTAGTTCCTATCAAAAAGAAAGAGAGTTATTAGGCCTTGAGTACGATCCATAACTTTAAGACACCAGTAGCATGATGAAGTTATTAAAGTCTTTCTGACAAAGCAAAGACCGTAATAACTCACTGCCACCTTCATCAAAGCTAGTGAGTTATGGAGCATATGAAGGGTAGTTACCCTTTAAGTGAAGTTTGTGGGCAGTTTCTTCTTATAAATTTTTATCTTTAACACATAAATTGCCACATTTTGTTAGCAAACAATTTAGTGTAGGCTGAATTATGTGATTAAATTATAAAGAAAATTACTTCAAACCTGTTCGTTTCTCATCTTCGACATCAAACATATAATTTCTGTTACTGAGGTCCAGTGATTTGTTTGAAGGCAATCAGAACTGTGGAAGTACATATTAATGGAAATAGGACTTCCCTCAAGTATTTTTCTAATGAGAAGGAGCAAAAGGTTTTTCATAGATGTGATACAATTTTATTTCTTAAATAAAAAACTAATATATCTATTTTGTCTACTGTCAACAATGACAGTAGGAGCCCTGAAATGCCTATACATGTATCATTTAATAAATCCTGTTAACACAGAGAATTACAATTTCTTAGATAGGAAGCTATAAATTGATACTGGAAATATCCAGTATTTCTTGAGAGGATCCAAGATGGGTATTTACCTGTGTCAAGACATTTCCATTCATTCATCAAAGAAATCCACACCTCAAAAAGAGCTACTGGCCCCCCAAGACTATCATGAAATATGGGCTTCCTTGCTAAAAGCTGCACAATAGTTCTCTTCCAAGAGCAAAGCTGGGTTGGGGTCTTTAGACCATAAAGTGGCATATTTTCAATGTGTCTTACTGAGTCTAGGAAGTTTGGCCCAACCATGGGCCATTCCTAGAACATAACTCCAAGTAGCAGAGGAGAGGGTCAGCTATGTTTAGAGATTTCCTGGACACAGGCCTAAATTAAAGATCTCTATGGAACTGGCCGGGCCGAGACAGAGTGTGGGCTTCCCCACTGGCTCCAGCAGCAAAGAACTCGCCTGTCAACACAGGAAACAAGAGAGAGGTGGGTTCAGTCCCTGAGCTGGGACAAGCTCCTGGAGGAGGGCATGGCCACCCACTCCAGCATTCGTGCCCGGAGAATCCCGTGGACAGAGGAGCCTGGTGGGCTGCAGTCCATGGGGTCGCAAAGAGTCAAGACAGGAACCGAAGCGAATTAGCACCAGACACAGTATCCTGAACCACATCCAACCCTCTGCTGCCAGCTCCCAGACCCAGCTGAAAGAGGCTGAAAATGTGGGCTGTATCGCTGTTTCGAGGAGGAGAAGTAAAATGTTAAAGATGAAGAATTTCTCCTGGGCCCTGACACCAGCATAATGATTCCTCAAGTAAGGGAAGATTTTAAGTGAAATTCAGATCATTACAATTCAAGAGTGGTTAGACACAGAATTAATTTACAAATCTCAGATGCTTGCAGAGGGACTACCTTCCTCTCATTGTACTGTAAGGGTCAAATGTGTCAGCTGGGAATTACCATTGTTACTACTAATTAAAATCACACATTGCTTGGTAGCTTTCCTTCATATAACATTTGATGCAGAGACTGTTACGATATATTCTTAACCTTTATATTATGCATCAAAGGAGTAGTAACTTACTTATTCCTATTCAGAGTAAATTATTGACTTACTCCTGGCTATGCTCAGAACGTGTTGTTAATGAAGCACAATTTAACATTGTAAAGAATTTGGAGCCTCGTTGCCCCAACCCTCAACTTGGAGTCAAAAATCTAGCTTATTTCTAAATGAAAAGGTACAGTTTAACTTCTATATGTTTAGAAAGTATACTATATTTTTGGTACATATCTATATTTTCTCCATGAATGTTTCAGAATTTAATCCCTAGAAATCCACTGGTTTGTAATCTTTCCCTTCAATGTTCAAAAGTTCAAAAAGCTGAAAAAAAAATCACATAAGGCCAGAAATTATCAATAACAACAATTTAGAAAATAAGACTGACACTGAGAAAAATTTTCAATATTAATAAGAGCTTACATTTATAGATGACTAACTAAATGTGAACCACTTCTCAAAGTACTTTTTAGAAAGTACTTTTACTCTTATTCATTTATCTCTTACATAAAAACCCTATAAGATGGGTAATATCAAGCTAACCATTTTGCAGATGAGGAAAGCTAAGCACACAGAATTTAAGTAACATGTCCCAAGTTAAACCTCCTCTAAGTGAATGGAACTCAGTTCCAGAACCTATAGGCTTAATCATGACACAAAACTGCTTCTTTTAACAGCTGCAATAAGAATTTATTCTTGTTTTTCCCACTTCAATTCTTTCTGTGAAAATGAATGTGTTTGGTATACACTTGACACAAGAATGGAATAGTAAGCCTATAAAAAATTAACTTTTACTATAATTTTGCTAACATATTCCACAGATTCTATTAACTATTACAAATAACTTCATACAAATGATCCAAATATACGAGATTATAGATTTGTTTAAAATTCATCATCCTTGGCTCAATCTGAAATGAAATGGAGATGTTTAAAAATAAACGCATATATAATCATTAGAATGATTTTAAAACATAAATACCATAGTGAAAATTCCCAATCCCACACCCTCATCTCCATTTGCTTCCAAAGTTCTAGAACCAAATTTTCAACTAGGCAAAATGTTTCCTGAATGATCAAGGGCACCTTGTTTTCAATAGTTTTATCATTTCCCCAAGCTTACGCTGTCTAAAGAGATTCCTGCCTCATTTAATGGCATGGTTTAATCCACTCAGAAAGTATTCTCTTTGACCAATTCTCTCTTTCAACCTCAATCCAACTAGTCAATCACAAAATTCCACCAGTTTTGTCTCTGAAATGACTGCTGATCCCTTCATTCCTATGGGCTTCCCTGGTGGCTCAGCTGGTAAAGAATCTGCCTGCAATGCGGGAGACCTGGGTTCCATCCTCGGGTTGGGAAGATCCCCTTGAGAAAGGAAAGGCTACCCACTCCAGTATTCTGGCCTGGAGAGTTCCATGGACTATATAGTCCATGCGGTCACAAAGAGTCGGACATGACTGAGTGACTTTCACGTTCATTCCTAAATTCAGTGCTGTAGTTCTTAACCCCATCTTCCCACCCTCATGATCCTAACAGCTTCTAACAGCTTGCCTTATACTCTGATTTGTTCTTTAATTTCCCCAGATATCTAGGAGAAGTATCTTCTTTTTTTAATTAATTTTTTTTGAACATAGAGATGGCTAACAAACACATGAAAACATGCTCAACATCGCTCACTATACAGTTCAGTTGCTCACTCGTGTCCGACTCTTTGTGACCCTGTGAATCGCAGCACGCCAGGCCTCCCTGTCCATCATCAACTCCCGGAGTTCACTCAAACTCATGTCCATCAAGTAGGTGATGCCATCCAGCCATCTCATCCTCGGTTGTCCCCTTCTCCTCCTGCCCTCGATCCATCCCAGATTCAGGGTCTTTTCAAATGAGTCAACTCTTCGCATGAGGTGGCCAAAGTATTAGAGTTTCAGCTTTAGCATCAGTCCTTCCAAGGAACACCCAGGACTGATCTCCTTTAGGATGGACTGGTTGGACCTTCCAGTCCAAGGGACTCTCAAGAGTCTTCTCCAACACCACAGTTCAAAAGCATCAATTCTTTGGCGCTCAGCTTTCTTCACAGTCCAACTCTCACATCCATACATGACCACTGGAAAAACCATAGCCTTGACTAGATGGACCTTTGTTGGCAAAGTAACGTCTCTCCTTTTGAATATGCTGTCTAGGTTGGTCATAACTTCCTTTGCAAGGAGAAAAAGTCTTTTAATTTCATGGCTGCAGTCACCATCCGCAGTGATTTTGGAGATCAAAAAGATAAAGTCTGACACTGTTTCCCCATCTATTTCCCATGAAGTGATGGGACCAGATGCCACGATCTTAGTTTTCTGAATGTTGAGCTTTAAGCCAACTTTTTCACTCTCCACTTTCACTTTCAAGAGGCTTTTTAGTTCCTCTTCACTTTCTGCCATAAGGGTGGTGTCATCTACATATCTGAGGTTATTGATATTTCTCCTGGCAATCTTGATTCCAGCTTGTGCTTCTTCCAGCCCAGTGTTTCTCATGACGCACTCTGCATATAAGTTAAGTAAGCAGGGTGACAATATGCATCCTTGACGTACTCCTTTTCCTGTTTGGAACCAGTCTGTTGTTCCATGTCCAGTTCTAACTGTTGCTTCCTGACCTGCATACAGGTTTCTCAAGAGGCAGGTCAGGCAGTCTGTAGTCTCATCTCTTTCAGAATTTTCCACAGTTTATTGTGATCCACACAGTCAAAGACTTTGGCATAGTCAATAAAGCAGAAATAGATGTTTTTCTGGAACTCTCTTCCTTTTTCCATGATCCAGTGGATGTTGGCAATCTGATCTCTGGTTCCTCTGCCTTTTCTAAAACCAGCTTGAACATCTGGAAGTTCACTGTTCACGTATTGCTGAAGCCTGGCTTGGAGAATTTTGAGCATTACTTTACTAGCATGTGAGATGAGTGCAATTGTGCAGTAGTTTGAGCATTCTTTGGCACTGCCTTTCTTTGGGATTGGAATAAAAACTTTTCCAGTCTTGTGGCCACTGCTGAGTTTTCCAAATTTGCTGGCATATTGACTGCATCACTTTCACAGCATCATCTTTCAGGATCTGAAACAGCTCAACTGGAATTCCATCACCTCCACTAGCTTTGTTCCTAGTGATGCTTTCTAAGGCCCACTTGACTTTACATTCCAAGATGTCTGGCTCTAGGTGAGTGATCACACCATCGTGATTATCTTGGTCATGAAGCTCTTTTTGTACAGTTCTCCTGTTTATTCTTGCCACCTCTTCTTAATATATTCTGCTTCTGTTAGGTCCAGACCATTTCTGTCCTTTATCGAGCCCATCTTTGCATGAAATGTTCCCTTGGTATCTCTAATTTTCTTGAAGAGATCTCTAGTCTTTTCCATTCTGTTTTCCTCTATTTCTTTGCATTGATCGCTGAAGAAGGCTTTCTTATCTTTCCTTGCTAGTCTTTGGAACTCTGCATTCAAATGCTTATATCTTTCCTTTTTCCTTTGCTTTTCACTTCTCTTCTTTTCACAGCTATTTTTAAGGCCTCCTGAGACAGCCATTTTGCTTTTTTGCATTTGTTTTTCACAGGGATGGTCTGATCCCTGTCTCCTATCAAAACTACAATGAGATATCACCTCCTCACACCTCTCAGAATGGCCCTCATCAAAAAGTCTACAAACAATAAGTGCTGAAGAGGGTGTGGAGAAAAGGAACACTTCTGCACTGCTGGTGGGAATGTAAACTGATACAGCCACTATGGAAGACAGTAGCAGAAGTATCTTTTAAAACAATTTTTAATACACTTTTTAACAATTTCCAGTTGTGTATTGCAAAAGTTCCAAATTTAAAGTATATTAGATTTACCCAAAAGGCTTGTGAAAACAAACAGATATTGCTGGGGAGATCTCAACTTTCCAATTCAACAGGACTGGGAGAGGGCCCAGGAATCTGCATTTCCTAAGGCTCCTGAGTGGTGCTAATGCTACTGAGCTAGCAACCACGTTTTAGCTTCTCTACTGATCTTGGGCATGAAAATTACTTGGGAAAGTTTTGCACAGTGCCCTGTCACACTCCAAACCAGTTACATACAGGCACTGATTTTCTTCTTCCCAATCCTCCCAGTAATTCTGATTTGCAAAGAGTATTGTACACTTGAAATTTGTTAAGAGGGTAGATCATAAATGGTCTTACCATACTCAGCAAGATGTAGTGATGGATACATTAACTAACTTGACTGTGGTGACCATTTCACAATACATATAGGGATACATCAGGTTATATGCCTTAAATATAATCTTTATTTGTCAATTATGCCTCAATAAAGCTGAAATAAAGCCACATTTTACCAAATGTCCTCTATTTTGACTTTCTAAATCTGGCAAGCCTACCCACATTTTCATTTCAAACTGGGTCCTACAAAAATGTATCCAATCCTAATCATGACAAGAAATTTAAATATTCATTGTATAAGGCAAATGGATGAACTGAGTAATTCATGACCTCAGCTAAGATTACACTGAATGAGAAGCTTTCTTGCTTTTTATCTGAGCCTCATCCCTTCCTGCCATCACACTCCCCCACACAAACACACCCTGATGTACAACTTTCCTGCCAAGTCTCCATCTGTGAGAATGTGTTAAAGCAGTGCTACCAACGAGGAAATAAAAACTTGGAAACAAAGGCACGTTCGAGTTTCAGCTACAACCAAACAATATGATGAGAATAACAGAAAGAAGGAAAACTTTTAAAAGAAATGCTTTTTCACAAGAGCAGCTTCTTAAAAATAAGAGTTGAGTGGAAAAAGAAGTCACTGTGTTGCCTGCGCCAATATCACCAGTAAAAAATAAAATGAGAGAAAGAGAGCAAGCCCTGGGAATATAAAATTTAATTGATTCTGCCTTTTCTACTACCTGGAACTTAAAAACCTAATATTGACTTTGGAAATATTTCTAAACCCTGCGATGCTATTTTAATTTTTAAATATTATGTTTGAAAGGTTTGCATCCACTTCTCAATAAATATAGATGTTTTTCCTTCAAGCGTCTTGCTAAACTAAGGGCTGGATTTCTTCTCCCTTTCTTCTTTATAGCTGTCAATCATATATATCATGTCTACTTCAAACTCATTTTGCAATAAAGGATTTCAAAATCTTCTCTCCCTCCTCTGGGGAGTCACAGAGGGTGAAACAAATAAGGAAAACGACTTTATATAATCCTTTCATTTCAGATCCTGGCCCTTTCTGCTATGAACTTCATGCCAAAGGTCTGCGTTACTGTGCTTCAGATACCGACAGGATGAAAGAAGCTTTTACATCCTATAAAGAGCACGTTCACCTTTGGCGTCAATGTTGGAGAAGAGTGAGGAGTGATTCAGTCTTGGAGGAAAATATACTGGGTTCTGAAAGTGTTCAGGTTTGAAATTCTCTGCATGTTTAGCTCTTAAGAATGTCAATTTCACAAGCAAGCTACAGCAGCAACCCATCCTTCGTCCGTTCCATGCTGAAGGCTTAAAGCGAGTAGACTCAAATAGGTAGCAGACAAGAGCGTGGATAAGGGCAACACACCTCACGGCTTCAGGCCCCAGCTCAGCCACTGATGAGCCCTATGACCTTGGACAAGCTTCCGAGACTCTCTATACCTCATCCACGTAAGCTGGATAACAGTAACAGTGTCTATGTGATACGGCTGTTGTAAGCATTAGAAGATACAATTCTCAGAACAATGCCTAGTCCACAAAAACACCATAAAAATATTTCAATTACATTAGTATTGAAAACATTTCTGGGCTCAATGTGTGAATGCAAGACTCAGGATATAATAGCCAACCTTCTCACTTATGTTTCCTGGCCTGCATTACAGATTAAGATTTTAAAGAAAACCATTATCTTGTCTTTTATTTCCTATCAAGAGTTCATGCTTGCAGAAAGCTAAAATTATTTTACAAATATAGCCTGGTTGAGAGGCATCATAATGTCAGGGGGACATCCAAGACATGGATTAAAGTCCTGGTTCACGGTCAAGCTGTGACTGCACTTCAGCATTCAGTTCTTTTCTCATCTGTAAAATGAGAAGGTACCCATGGAATTTCTAACATTTCTTTCACACCTAAAATTCTGTCTTGTAACCTTTAACATTCATGTCAATCTTGTCAGAAAGGAATTCTCGGTGAACTTCTGCTTATAAAAGGACCTTCCTGTGGCAGTTTTTCTTGAAATTCTCTTTCCCTAGGCTCTCATACTTCAAAATTTATCCTCCTATACTGTACATACTTCCCATTCCTGCAATGCCAGGCTATAAAATAACTCCAATGTTAAATGACCAGAAACACAAGAATGAGGCATTAGCAAAAGCATCCATTACTAGTACAGCTGGGCAGAAAATTAATAATGCCTATTACTGTGGTAAAGGAAATCAGTCCTGAACATTCACTGGAAGGACTGATGCTGTAGCTGAAGCTCCAATCCTTTGGCCACCTGATGCGAAGAACTGACTCATTGGAAAAGACCCTGATGCTGGGAAAGATTGAAGATGGGAGGAGAAGGGGATGACAGAGGATGAGATGGCTGGATGGCATCACCGACTCGATGGACATGAGTTTGAGTGAACTCCGGGAGTTGGTGATGACAGGGAGGCCTGCGATTCACGGGGTTGCAAAGAGTCGGACGTGACTGAGCGACTGAACTGATTACTGTGGTATGCAATGGTTTTATCCATATTAATGAATAGTACAGTGTCCCAAATTGACATCTTTTGGAGCTGGGTAAGACCTCAGAGAAGTATTTCTCAATCTGGGCGTTTCCTCCCCCAGAAGACATGTGGTAATGTCTGGAGCCATTTGTGGCTGTAACAGTTAAGTGAGTGCACTGGCAAAGGAGAAGCCAGGGATGCTGCCAAACATCCTGCAGGGCAAAGGGCAGATCCCACAACAAAGGATTCGCTGACTCAAAACACTGGAAGTACGGGTGCGGAGAATTCCTGGTGGCTCAGTGGTGAGGAATCCACCTGCAATGGAGGCGATGTAGATTCGATCCCTGGGTTGGAAAGATTCCCTGAAAAGGAAATGGCTGCCCACTCCAGTATTCTGGACTGGAGAATGCATAAGAACGTTCCCCCATGAATAAGGAGCCTGGCGGGCTGTAGTCCTGGAGGTCACAAGAGTTGGGACATGCCTGAGCGACTCAACAGCAGAGCAATGGCTTTCTAAGAACCAGCACTGCACCCAAGAGAGCAGTTTGGAAACCTGGTCATCGGGTTGGGGTGGGGAGACAGCTATCGGCCTGAGCAGACAGGAGTCCACAGCCACATCATGCGAGGTGCATTATTAGTTCTTGATGAAGTGTCGTACCACATTCTACGCAACTTACCAGTGTCCCATGAACCATGCAAGTGATACGCCTGTTTAGGATTATCCAAGCCTAGAATTCAATTCCATTTTGCATACAAAGAATTTTTTGCATGGTTTTAAAACTTCTGTGTTTAGAAATGAAATTGTATAAATCAAGATAAGATGGTTATTTTTTCTGATGTGGAACTTCTCCAAGAGTTGCTCATCATTCTGGAAAAATAGCATCACTAACCAGCAGTGCCATTCCCAGTATTTGACTGGGCAACACATGAAGACCTATCTGCATTTGTAACCTTCTTATGCACTGTTATTCTACATATAGGTGCAAGCTTCTGAACACTTTATTATGTCTTCCCATGTAATAATTAAATATTTGCATATTAAAATACATATTATTTTATTATAAACTGCTTGATCTGAATCGCTCTTTTTATGTTATGGTTAGAGATTTTATATAAACATGTATTTTAATTATGCATGTAGACAGGTTATATTATATATGAATTTCATTTCAATGTAATAAAGAGGGCACCAAAAATACATGCTATATTGAAACATATGTATTATCATATGTGAAATAGACTGCCAGTCCAGGATCAATGCATGAGACAGGGCGCTCAGGGCCAGTGCACTGAGATGACCCTGAGGGATGGGATGGGGAGGGAGGTGGGAGGGGGGTTCAGGATGAGGGACACATGTGTACCCATGGCTGGTTCATGTCAATGTATGGCAAAAACCACCACAATATTGTAAAGTAATTAGCCTCCAATTAAAAAAAAATAAATACATAAATTTTTAAGCTAAAAAAAAATATATATGCTATAAAAAGAGGCATTGGGTCCAATAAGGTCCAATGAATACTTGCTTTACAGATTACTTCTTTCAACCCCTTCACTTTATGGACGTCAAGCTGGAGGCACAGACAGGAGCCCAGGGCCTTCTGACCGCAAGAACAGGGCGTTTCCACAATGGGCCATTCTCTCCTGCTCTGATCTTAGATCCACACTATCATTACATGTGAGTTCCAGGGACTGCCTGATTTCACATTCACACAAAATACTCCTCCAAACATGCAACATAAACCTGACCTGTACAGCATCAACAGAGAAAATACTCCCATGGGAACCGGACCAAGGACCACCATCCATAGGGAAACCAAGCTGCATTCACTGGGCTGTTTGTCTATATAATTTCCCATGTAAAAACAAAATGAATAAAGACGAGCATGACTCATTTCAGAGGTTTCTAATTTGGCAAGATTAAATCACCACAGGTCTAGAATTTTCCTGGCACCAGACGCCACAGACCAGGCTTTGGAAGGAAACGATAGCAGTGATCTGCTTCAGCAGTCCCATAACTCATTTCACCCATTCATATGGGGTCCAGTGTTCATTTCAGTCTAAACACCACGGAGACCAAATGCCTGTTTTGATTACTCTGACTCCTTAATATGATTTTTGGTAATATAACAATCTCCTTCCTGAAACCTTAATTTTCCCTCTTGTTTACTTGTGAGGCAAACATTAATTGAGTGCTTCTTGTACAGCTGAAACACTGCACAGAGTGCTCTAGGGAATTATAAAGTATAAGGCAAACCTGTCTGCCTTTGCGAATGCCACTACCTTAAAAAAGGAGGCAGAACAAATATAAACACACAAACACAAATACAGGGTAGAATCAAGGAGACTGCAGGAGAGCAATGTGCAAGTTTTAAGGGGAAGACGAATCAGAATCAGATTCTAAACAGCGACCACAAAACCCACGTGGGGAACTGAGTACCTGAAAGGCAGTCCTCCCACGTCTCTTTTTAATTTTCTGTGATGCAGGCTTTCGCCTCTGAACTTAGTCTAGTGGGGGTCCCCCAGGGGCTTCTGAATACTTCGTCCCATCTTCTTGTGTAATCAGAACTAAGCACTTCACATACTGAAATACTACTTTGTTACAAGCTACTTGATCTGTATTGCCTTTTATATTACAGTGTGGTATATATGTAATATATATCTAAATATGTATATTTTATGTCTGTATTATACTTAAATATAAATTATGTAATATCTGTACATATTTAAGAAGATACCCAGTCTGCTCACAGCTAAATGGCACGATGCCATTCAAATGCTGAGTCATAATTAACACACTTTTGCCCGCAGAATAAATGACTGCAGGTCTTTCGAGGGCAGACAGAAATCTAACCATCCCCTACGAGTCTCTAATCTAGCAAAACAACTTTTCCCCTCTTTTATTTTCACCTATAAAAATGGAGGAAGATCACTTCAGTGACCTCTATTTTGCAGAGAAAGTAAAAGAAGCGGTGAAGCCAACATCCTCTCCATTTTGGAGAGAAAAGGAAAGACTTCCACATGGTTAACAGGGCCCTGGGAATGAACAGCAGCATCCCCGTTCCTCACATATTCAAATATAAATCTCTCACCTCTTAGCTGCAAAGTTCTTTTCTTAACGTGCTTTTTACCCACAGATTTCTTCTGGGAAGAAAAAGCCAAATTTGGACTAACTGTTAAATTCTCTGGTAGAATCAGATTTCTCACCCTTACTCACACACTTAAGCCCCTATTTTCAGAAACTTTCACTTAAATACTTGATTTTTCTCCATCTAACGTTTTATTCATTCAACTAAAATGTATAGAACATTTGCTAAACTCTAGGCACTGTGCTAAAAATCCCAGCCCAGGGAAGCTTTGATTTTAATGAAGCAGACAATAAAGGGAAATTTTTAAAGTAAATTATACAATATGTTAGACACTAGTAAGTTCTATGGGAAAAAATGAGAGCCAGGTATAGCAATCAAGAATTAGAGGTGAAAGTTTACAAATTTAGATAGACTAGTCAAGAAGGTCTCAGTGAAAAAGCAATTAGAACAGTCTCCAATCAATATAAAATCTCCTTTCTCTCTAGATTATAAGTCAATTCATATGTTGCTTCACCTTTTCCATCTTCAATTTTTATTGCTACGTGTTAATTCTGAAAACGATCCATTTCAATTAAGATGAAGTTCCACATAAAGACGTTGCTGTATACGGCTCCCACTTTTCACAAAAACAAATCAGAAATATGAGGGAGCAAGATGGAAACAGAGCCAGTACACTTTAAAAAAAAAGAAAGAAAGAAACAAGGAACACTGGCATAATCTTCGTAAGAAATGTGTGGAACACGAAGAAAGAAAAAGAGAAAAGTTTTTGCTGAGAACTATAAAAGCAGCCGTGGAACAATGGGAAATACACACTGTTAGCCAGTATGAGAAGAAGAAAGACTGCAAAAACGTTATTTCTCCCCAAATTAATTGCCAAGTTTAATGCAACTCCATTAAAAAGTATCAAGGTTGAGTAGAACAGTTCTAATGCCACTGAACAGGGCTTCTTACATATGGACCCATGTAAGAACCCACCAGAGAGTTTTCTTGGACTACACCTCCTGTGTCCCTCCTTAGACTCACTAAACTGCAATTTGTAAAGACCACGTGTATTCTGCCACAGCTTCCCAGATAACTCTGATACACAGCACTGGGTAAGAACAGATGATCAGGAATAATAAATAAAAGGAAAGCCAACTGGAAGAAAAAGGATATGAATCTATTTTCAAGCTACAAAAATAAGATCAGTGCAGTAGCTAAAGTACAGATAAACACATCAACGGGGAAGAGCCAACTTCTGAACTTTCCAGGAGTGCTCTCCACTCACACGTGAGAAGAGAGAAGCCATGAACTAATGGAAGAAATAGGCTGTTATCTAAATTGTTTTACGAAAACTGAGGAGGAGCTTAAACTTCAGCTACACTTCACACTGCAAAGACCTACACACACACACACACACACACGAAACCAGGTGTATTAAAAACTAAGATAGGTGGAAGGTCAGAAAGATAAGAACTAAAGAAATGACTAAAAAGAAAAAATAAGAAAATTTAGTGTTGTATTTTTTTTACCAGATCACTTAAGATGAAGAAAAAGGGGAACAGACATTGACTCACAAATTAGATCAGAATACAAACAGGGAGCAAACGGATGACAGATTATAAAACAGTAAACAGAATATGATTCTCTTCTATATTATCAGCTCACCTATTTGTTAGGATATATACACTCAGATGCTAACAGTAATTGACTCTGGTTGATTTTTTTCCTTCTTAGTTTTATGTTCAGTTTCTTAATGTTATGCAGTAAATTTGTATCACATTTAAATTTTTTAAATGATAACTTTTCAAAGCTATTTAATTTTTCACTGACTTTTTTTCATACAATGGCAATTTTGACACCTATTGCTGCTGCTGCTAAGTCGCTTCAGTCGTGTCTGACTCTGTGTGACCCCACAGACGGCAGCCCACCAGGCTCCCCCCGTCCCTGGGATTCTCCAGGCAAGAACACTGGAGTGGGGTGCCATTTCCTTCTCCAATGCATGAACGTGAAAAGTGAAAGTCAAGTCGCTCAGTCATGTCCTACTCTTCGCAACCCCATGGACGGCAGCCCACCAGGCTCCCCCGTCCCTGGGATTCTCCAAAGAGCACTGGAGTGGGGTGCCATTTCCTTCTCCAATGCAGGAAAGTGAGAAGTGAACATAATAGTGTAGGCTGGAAACTCTTCACGCGTGTTTCAAGCGTTTTGTTCATCTTAAAAAATGTTTTCTGCTAAATACTGCTTTGTTATTTCTCATAAATTTTCAGCCCACAGAAACTTTCTGCTCTAATAGACTGCAGTCTTTTTAAACTGGAATAACTAATTGTCCAAACAGCAGTAAGTTATGGCAACTGAGTATTCAATAAAAAGGATATACTGGAGCAAACCAAATTTCTGTTAATACAACAGAGGATAAACAAATTTGACACAGAGAAAGTACAGTCGTTCAGTCATGTCTCTTTGCAATCCTACTGACTTTATGTAACTGCCAGGCTCCTCTGTTCATGGGATTTTCCAGGCAAGACTACTGGAGTGAGTTGTTTCCTTCTCCAGGGATCTTCCAGACCCAGGGAATCGAACTCAGGCCTCAGGGGGCCTGGTAAATAACTGTTCAATAAATGAGTCAGAATAAGACTGTTCACCAGTTTAAGGGTCCTACCCTAAGGTATCAGCAGGAACAACCTGAATGTCCAACACAGAATTCTTGCAGCACTTTTTTTTTTCCTACAAAATGTATGCATGCTCTAAGATAAATCCAAAGCTACAAAACATAAAGAACATTCACAATCCCAACAGATCAGACTAGATTGAAAACATTTCTATTTGATCCAGTATTAGCAAGATACCTAAAAAAAGGAAAGCGTGTCTGCAAAAAGGTCTAAGTGCCGTTATGTTAAGTGAAATAAGCCAGTTACAAAAAGACAAACAGTGGATGAGTCTATTTATATCAGGTATGTAGTCAAATTCATAGAAACACAGAGTAGAATGGTGGTTACCCAGGCCAGGGGGAGGAGGAAGTGGGAACTGGTTGAGTGGGTAGAGTTGCGCAAGATAAAAGTTTTGGACATCTGTTACATTATGACTACTGAACTTTATACTTGAAAATGGTTAAGATGGTAAACTTTGTGATGTGTGTGTGTGTGTTTACTACAATTAAAAAGTTGATAAAAACTCTTAAAGTAACATAAAATGCCTCACATTTCACCAAATTACCAAGTCAAATGCCTGCTGTTGCTTCTGTTCAGCTTCCAAGCTAAGAAGGCATGATTTAAGAAATTTAGAGTGACATTTTGAGACATGTGAACACTGTATGAAGTTTACATGTCACTGTCCATCCATAACGTTTTATGTGTTGCCTAAGGCTCCTTTCTTGCTGTTACAGCAGGGCTACATGGCTGCATCAGAGACTGTGTGTGTGCATGTGGTCAGCAAAGCGGAAAGTATTTACCCTCCTGGTGCTTCATGGGGAATGTTTCCTAATTTCTGATATGGGGTGTGGGAAACTGGGCTCTCTTCTGCACACTGAGTGTAAATGGCAATGAAATACAACACAAAGCAAGGACTTCGCATCTCCATACCTGTTAACCCAGCAGTGTTAGTTTATCAGAAAGAAATGTAAAAGTCACAGAAATTTTTATGTAAAACAAACTACTGCAGCAAGATGAACCCAGGAAGCCTGATTCCAGACCCTAAGCTCAGAGCCAAGACTAAGGTGCAGTCTACGCTTAAATACTGAACCAAAGAGAATAAAACAGCTTCTCGTGTCTCATCAAGTAACAACTGTTAAAACTGGTATTCCTGAAGTTCTGTTATTCTGAACTAACAAATAACACCTTAAAGTGATTACTACCAAGTTATATATTTATTTTAAAAGACATTTTTAGGTTGAACCATGTGAAATTACAGACATTCAAAGGTTTACAACACGAGCAGCAGGGCTTGCCTGGAGGCTCAGATGGTGAAGAATCTGCCTGTAAAGCAGGCAACCTGCGTTGGATCCTTGGGTTGGGAAGATCCCCTAGAGAAGGAAATGGCAGCCGACTCCAGTATTCTTGCCTGAGAAATCCCACAGACAGAGGAGCCTGGTGGGCTACTGTTTATGGGGTCACAAAGAGTCGGATACCACTGAGTGGCTAACACTTACCTAATATCATAAAATGAAAAGTAGGCACAGATCAAACAAAATCCATCCTGAGTATGGATGAGCCCAAAATAGAAAGCTTACTTTCAGCAAAACAGCACATCTGTTGCATAAATTAATATAATTACTTGAATTTTTATTGATTGTATAGTTTTGCTGGCATTTAATTTGCAAATTTGTTTTCTTTTATAACTTCATAAGTGCTATAACCTGACATTTATTCTGCATTGGCATCGATGTATGTAACATTATGACAGACACAATTAAGTCAAACTGAGAATGTTGTCCTTGGAAAAGGAACTATTTCCAAAGTTTGAGGATACTGTGTGTATCATGTGAACATCAAAAGCATCCTAGCACACAATTTTGAGAAAAAAACAACAACAAAAAAACACACACACAAAACAGATCACAATCCATTTGCACCCTGTCTCACAAATCAGGTGTTAATGGCTGACAGCAGAGCCCAACCATCAGGGCAAGGGGGAGGGTAACAGAAAGACCATTCTCACAAACCGTCACATTCAAAACGAAGCGGCCATCTCTGAGCCTCAATTTTCTCCTCTGTAAAACTGGGACAATGGTCGACACTGTGGGGTTACAGAAGGCATCAGAGGTAGTCCAGGGAAAGCACATAACATCTAATAAACACACCTAACAGTAACTGTGGGGAAGGCAATGGAACCCCACTCCGGTGCTCTTGCCTGGAGAATCCCGTGGATGGGGGGAGCCTGGTGCGCTGCAGTCCATGGGGTCACTAAGAGTCGGATACGACTGAGCGACTTCACTTTCACTCTTCACTTTCATGCACTGGAGAAGGAAATGGCCACCCACTCCAGTGTTCTTGCCTGGAGAATCCCAGGGCGGGGAGCCTGGTGGGCTGCCGTCTATGGGGTTGCACAGAGTCAGACACGACTGAAGCAACTTAGCAGCAGCAGCAACAGCAACTGAGCAGTTAACCACATGCCAGACACGCATGCAACCTGTTGCGTGTTTTTGTACGCAATTGCATACAGAATGTATGCGTTTCTGTTGCTGCTTTCATGCATTTTTAGGCATATGACACTTTATAGACATCACTCAAAGAATAATTAGAGCCACCACACTCTCTGAAACAGGTCCCAGCATATCAAATGCTAAAGCTGAGGCCTGGGATGCTCAGTCATCTGCCCAAAGGTCACGTAGCCAGTGAGAGGCCCGGCCAAGAGGGGCTTGACGTCTAACACTAGGAAGCTGTTTTTCTTCTTCACACAAAAGTACCTCAATCAATGGAAGCAATCATGATGATATCGGTGTCCCTAGTTTACCAGAATGAGAACAGACAAATGTTGCTTCTCTTAAATCCAGCCACAGACCGTCCAGTGCACTGCAGCCTCTGAGGGCTCCTCCAGCCGCTGGGATCATAAACCTTTCTGGAATGTTAGTTTTTCAACTGGCGCTAGGCTTCCCTCTATAAAACCAGGGGCACACAGTGCACCCTTTTTTCAAAAGGCTTCAAAATTTAGCTGACAGCAGAGTCAATGTCAAAGTCCTTTTCTCGGGGTGCTAAACGGTCCCTCCCGAGCCTCTCCTCCTCCGTTTCCTGAGGTTGGAAACTCTAGACTTAGCCACGAGGCATCACGGTGCACATACACAGCGCTTGTGGGAAGGAGACAGAGACATCGTCAGCACCAAGTAGGCCGCACGGACGAAAAACTGCTGGGTACACAGCTGGTGACTAAACCCCAGAAAGGCCACGCCTTACACGATGAGCCTGTTTTCTCCTTATCTTCTGTGTTCTTCCTGCTTGTGTTAAGTCACTTCAGTCACATCCGACTTTTTGGAACCCCATGGACTGTGGCCCGCCAGGCTCCTCTGTCCATGGGATTCTTCAGGCACGGACACTGGAGTGGGTTGCCCTGCCCTCCCCAGGGGATCTTCCCGACCCCGGGATCAAACCTGCATCTCTTAAGGTCTCCTGCGTTGGCAGGCGGCTCTTTACCACTAGCACCACCTGGGAAGCCCTTCTCCTGCTCAGAAAGGAGCAGAAATGACAAAGATTTTCAAGTTCATTCCCAACTGGCAAATCGGCTTATTTTCATTTTTCAAATGAGTATTAAAATAGAATGATAAAATAGATAATTTTCAGAAATGAGAAAAAATGTTATAAGGTGATAATAGTTCTCAATCACCCTCAAACCTTACACCCTAGAATCAAGTATACAATGTACCAAAAAATAAATGTTTTACATTGTAACAGAGTCTAACTTTTTTGGAGAAAATAGCCACCAGCAGTTTATAACTCCCAAAAAAGTTTAACCAAAGCCCTACAGTTTGGGTGTGGTTTTTTTTTTTTTTTGGCCCTGCAGAGCTGCTACTTTGAAATGATCCAAAATACTTTATTATATGGCCCTGCTAAAATGTTCGGTTTAAAAACAAATATAAACCCCTCTGAGAACCAATCTGAGCATGACTTCATCGGTAGAGAAAACGTGAGAGAGACACTGTTGGTGCCATTTTTTCAGTCTTCAGAGAGTGTTCAGGAAAATTATTAACTGCTATTAAGATGAGGGTAGGTATGAATCAGAGTAGACAATATGAAGAGCAGTAAACGTACTTACAAAACAGAAATAGAGTCACAGACACAGAAGACAAATTTATGGTTACCAAAGGGGAAAGGGGGGATGAATCGGGAGTTTGGGATTACGTACACACACGAGTATATATAAAGAGACAAACAAGGGCCTACTGCACAGCACCGGGAGCTGCACGCAGTATCTTGTAAAAACCTATAATGGAAAAGTGAAAGGGTCAGTCACTCAGTCGTGCCCGACTCTGTGGGACCCCATGGACTGCAGCCAGCCAAGCGCTGCTGTTCATGGGGCTCTCCAGGCAAGAACACTGGAGTTGCCTTTCCCTTCTCCAGGGGATCTTCCCAACTTGAGGGTGGAACCCCGGTCTCCGGCATGCCAGGCAGACTCTTTCCAGTCTGAGCCCCCAGGGGAGCACAGGCATGGGTCTGCTTGCCTCCACAGTGGAGAAGGATCTGAAAAAGAATCTATCACCGTGCTGCTACCCCTGAAACTAACGCGACACTGACCAACGACGGGTGCTGCTGGCGGCTCAGCCGGGGCCAGCCTTTGGCGACCCCGTGGACTGCACGGCAGTAAGAACAGGTGTGAGAGCAGCCATCCTAACAGGTAGGGCAGAAGGAGGGAAGGGCAGCTGTCTGAGCGCTGGCTCTGTGCCAGGCTCCGATCTAAGGGCATTACCTGGTCATCTCGCAGTTTTCCACGTGACACAGGGCCCTAAGGCTGAGTCTGCAGATTCCCTTGCCCCAGTACTTAATACTATGTGACCTTGGGCAAATTATCTCATTTTCCTTACTTGCAAGTGGAGATAACAGAAGCTACCTCACAGGGTTGCTGTGAGAATCAGCCATTAAAAATACGTCTGGTCCATAATAAAGACCAAAGGGCCAGTTTACTGTTATTATGATCTGATTTCAGAGATGACGACATGAGGCACAGAGTGAGTCACTTCTCCAGAGTCACACAGCTGGTTATGTCACACCTGGGGCTTGAGCCCAAGGCTGACTCTTAAGTCCATATACTTAACCTCTTCAAAAAAGCCCTGTAGCTTTCAAGTATATTATATATATACACTTACTTATAAGTGTATAAGTAAGGAGATCAGTCCTGAGTGTTCATTGGAAGGACTGATGCTGAAGCTGAAACTCCATTAATTTGGCCACCTGATGTGAAGAACTGACTCATTAGGAAAGACCCTGATGCTGGGAAAGATTGAGGTCAGGAGGAGAAGGGCACGACAGAGGATGAGATGGTTAGATGGCATCACTGACTCAATGAACATGAGTTTGAGTGAACTCCTGGAGTGGGTGATGGACAGGGAGGCCTGGCGTGCTGCAGTCCATGGGGTCACAAACAGTCGGACACGACTGAGCGACTGAACTGAACTGATGTATATAAATATATGTATATATTTTATATATGTATATAAATATATGTATATATTTATATTTGTATCTCAGGAAAATGTGTAAGTTCACCAAGTAGGGTAAATGGTGCCAGGAAATTAATGACTGCTGGAGCCTACTGGCTAAGCACCCCAGGGTCAAAAATTCCACTGGATGCTGAGATTACACAAAACACAGACAGTCCCAGGTGTGGCCTGAAGATCATGTTTTAGGGAGAAAGAACATACACATAAATATTTTGACTTGGAACAACAATGGAAGATTCCAAAACCAGAAAAAGCAAAAAAAAAAAAAAGAAAGAAAGAAACAGTCAGAAACAAGGTTTTTTTTCCTGACTCCAGGAACAAATATACTTTTTAAAATATTCTGCCCTAACCCTCCCTGCCCCCAGCACTACCATCTACCACACTCCTCAAGCCATGAAATTTTCTATCTGACACACTCTCTCTTCAACGTATTTTTGGTTGATCTTATCACTTCAGTAACTATTTTGACCTTCTGGTATTTATGTTTTCGAGGGAAAACATTTGTCAGAAACATTATATACTTAAGAACAAGGAAGGGGTATTCCCTGGTGGCTCTAGGGTAGAGCTGTGCAGCCAGTGAGAGCCATATGGGCTCGACCCCTGATCCGAGAGGGTCCCACATGCCTTAGTCTGGGCACCACAAGTACTGAGCTCGTGCTCTAGAGACCAGGGGCCACAGATATTGAGTCCAGGGACCTCAACTATTGCAGTCCGTGTGCCCTAGAACGCCTGCTCCATGACAAGAAAAGCCACTGCAATGAGAAGGCTGTGCCCGCAGCTAGAGAAAAGCCCACACAGCAAGGAGGACCCAGCACAGCCAAAAACACATAAAGAGACAACATTATTTTTAAAAAAGAACAAGGAAGAATCAAGATTTGTAGATGATGAAGATTCACGTAGCAATAAATTTAATCTCCTTTTATTTTACCCTTTTCATATACTTTCACCCTTCTGTTGTTTCAGAAAGAAGGTATCCTCTTGCATGTGGAAGAGCAAGATCAAATTTTGTTTTTCTCCTACTTGATACCTACTTGACAATACATCAAAAGGGAATGTATTTCTACAATTCATTGTCTTTATTATTTTTTTTTTTTTTACATAAGCAGAATTAACAACTTATGGCTGTCTTTTCCTTTAGTGAAAATCTCAATGCAACAATAAGAATGAAGCAAATTCATGCAAATGCAGCAATCAAAAGCTTTGTATGTCAGATGTTTTTTTAGAACACAGGAGCTATGTTCTTCTAGTTGATCAAAAAACAGCCACTTTTCTAGGTAAAAGTCAAGTATTCACCAAGGCTCACTGACTTACTATCCTATAAGAAGCTTCTGTGCCAAACTGTTAGGAAATAAAAAAATGGTGAGTTTTAAATTGGTCAGCCAAGTAGTACAGAAAAATCCTACCACACCAGCTTCAGGAACCTTCCTCAATGTTCCTAAGGTAAAGGCTGTCTTACACGCCAGAATAAGAAAGCCTATGAAGATTAACATGTTCACCAAATAAAATGTAACACTGTAATGTCAAATCCGGTGAAACTCTACTAGGATGCACTTAAGTGTCCTCCAACATCAGCAGATTGACAATGCATCAAAAGGTCCCATGCATTATCAAAAATAACAAAACAGCGGCAACTGATGCAAAAAAAATACCAATGATTTTTTTTAAGTCTAAGAGAGGAATGAGTTTTATCAACAAGGCTGGAGCACCCCATAAGAGAAAAACAGCAGACTCTTTTGGGTGTTTAGCAGAGAAGGGATCAGTTTGTCACATGTGGCCTTCTGGAAAGTCAAAGAGAAGCAGGCTGGGCCAAAAAAAAATCAATAGAAGCAATAAAATTTGCCACACAAAAAGTTCACATAAAGATGATACGAATGCACACAGACCGCATAGATTTCTCATTCACATCAGTACAACAACCGATGTACTATCATAATTCAGAAGAAAGGTTATTGGGTTCTTTTGTTCTTTCTCTTGGTGGGCCCTCTGTGCTCTAAGTTATACCAACTTGAAATGAACAGGACTTGCAGTACTCTAAAATAAGGATTTCACACCTAGTGTTTTTTTTTTTTACCAAGTATTTCATTTGTTTCGCCCAGTATCATACAGGAAACTCGCTCTAACATACCTAATGCGGCTCCTTTATGAGTCATTCCAGTAATACAGAGCTAGTTTAGCAAGTCTGTGGCTGCCCTTTCCCATATGTGTATTGAATCAGGTCAATATGAATTCAATCGTATCCCTAAAATGATGTTCAAGTCTTAACTTCTAGTACCTGTGAATGTGACCTTATTTGGAAATAGGGTCTACACGGGTGATCCAACTTAGGTCACAGGAACGGGCTATCATCCAATGACTGTGTCCTTAATAAACACAGGAAACAGTGGGATACAGAAGGAAGGCCAGGTGAAGACAAAGGGAGAATTCTATCGACAAGCCCAGGGATGCCTGGGGCAACCGAAAGTTCAGAGAGAAGGGTGGAGGGGCTCTCCTCACACTCCCAGGGCAGCAGCCCTGCCAGGACACGGATCTCAGAGCCTCTGGAACTCTGAGACAGTTAGGTCCTGAGGTTTAAGCCATCAGCTTGTGGGCTTTGTTAGAGCAGCCCCAGGAGATGAGCACACAGACCATGGACTGAGCTGTTCCCAGCTTGCAGGGTGTGGCTGGGCGCTCGAGACACCTCCCAGAGCCCTTGCAGCACACACGACTCCACCCTGGTGCGAACTGATGTGAAAAACTCGGAGACGAGGGTAGGAAATACGTCCTTCTGAAATGTTAAAGAGGTCATGCATTTGTTTAAAACACATTTTCCATGTTTTACTTCCCTTCCTCCGTACAACCACGCTGGGGAAGAAATAGGTAGGCAGGCAAGGAAACGAAATTTCAGCCAGCTGGATGTTCTGGCCAATGTTACACGAGCACCAGGGCAGGGCTGCTGTTTGCAGCAATTTTTCTCTAGTAGGGAAGAATATAATCCTAAATATTTTCATTTGGAACAACCATGGCACTTAGAAGTGGTGCCTTCTCAAGTGACCCCAGGAAGAAAAAGAATGATATCACACAGACTGAGTAGGCTGAGGACCTCCGTGACCAGGCCAGGTGGAGCAGATCAGAAGAAACTGGTAGGAAAGGCAACATATCACTTCTGAACTTGGCCTTGAAGGAAGAGATGAAGAGACTAATAGGAAACAGGTACCGTGGGGGTTGCAAAGAGTCAGACGTGACTGAGCGACTAAGCCCACGGTGCATGGGCTTCCCGGTGGATGAGCTGGTAAAGGACCCGCCTGCAATGCAGGAGACCTGAGTTCCATCCCTGGGTTGGGAAGACCCCCCAGAGGACGGCATGGACACCCACTCCAGTATTCCTGCCTGGAGAATCCCATGGACAGAAGAGCCTGGCGGGCTACAGTCCACGGGGTTGCAAAGAGTTGGACATGACTGAGCAGCTAAGCACAGCACAGCACCATGGTGAATACGAGAAACATCAAGGAGGAAAACAGTCAAGTAAACGGAAGGTCTCAATGAACACAAGGAAGGCCTTCAACTGACTGAGAAGTCCAGGGAGAGCTGAAACGGGCTTAAAGTAAGAGACGGGCTCTTCCACTGAGCTCATAGAGGGGTCACCATCGAGAGACTCGACATGCAGACACTCTGTCAGGTTTTTAGCAAGGTGTGAAGAAGGAAGCTGTCTCAGGAGCAGTGTTAGACTCAGGTGAGTGGCCAAGCAACCTGGAGTTGTGCGGTTTTGAAAAGCTGGTTATGACCGAAGAGAATGTAATGAATCTATTCAGTTACAAGCATTGGCAAGGCACCCTTGACATCTTTCTTCTTTCCGCCTGTATTTCTACACACCCTGGCCTCCTTGGGAATCTGTGGGGGAGAGGGGTCCCCATGCCAACCTCAGGACCTCATGCTTGCTCTTCCCTATGCTTGGAGAGGGTTTGTGCATTGCGAATTCTCCCATTTCATTTGGGTCTTAATTCAGACACCACATCTTCAAAGAGGTCCTTCTTGACTATCCTATATGAGGGGACCTCCTCTGTCATTCTCAAGGTCCTTACACAGCTTCATTTTTCCTTACAGGACTTATCTGAAATTATATATATAATAATGTATATATATATATATTTATTTTTTTAAAAAGCACACATTACTTTGCCAAGAAAGGTCTGTCCAGTCAAGGCTATAGTTTTCCCAGTAGTCATGTATGGATGTGAGAGTTGGACTCTAAAGAAAGCTGAGCACCAGAGAATTGATGCATTTGAACTGTGGTGTTGGAGAAGACTCTTGAGAGTCACTTGGACTGCAAGGAGATCCAACCAGTCCGTCCTAAAGGAGATCAGTCCTGGGTGTTCATTGGAAGGACTGATGTGAAGCTCCAATACTTTGGCCACCTCACGCAAAGAGTTGACTCATTGGAAAAGACCCTGATGCTGGGAGGGACTAGGAGCAGGAGGAGAAGGGGACATCAGAGGATGAGATGGCTGGATGGCATCACTGACTCGATGGACATGAGTCTGAGTGAACTCTGGGAGTTGGTGATGGACAGGGAGGCCTGGCGTGCTGAATTCCATGGGGTTACAGAGTTGGACATGACTGACTGAACTGAATATTCATATATTTATTATATCTATACTTAATTAGTATTTATATATTATATTATATTTGTATTTATTTATATATTTTTAAATTTACTGATTAGTCACCATGCCCATTAATATGTCAACTCCATGAATACAGGGATCTTGTGTATCTTGATCATAGATATAGTCCCAAAGCTTGGCATAAAGTTTAAAACTCACTAAATATTTATTGAATGAATAAAAGAAAATCCCATCTTATTCCCAAGTATAATTGATGTTATCCCCTGAACCTCTTCCAATCCATTGTCACTGCCACTTCCCAGTACATACAGCAGGCTTAGCACCTCTTGTCAATCCACTTGGATTAGTTCAGAAGCCACCCACCACTCTCCACCGCCACCCCGGGCCCCCCTCCAACTCACTCCCCCAACAGATGACCCTACCAAAACAAAAATCTCATGGGGTCAGCAACCCCTGTTTCAACACTCTCCACGGTCCTTGGGATAAAGACCAAACTCTTAACTGGCCCCAGCCTGAGTGTCTAGCCTCACCTCACTCCATTCTCCCCTGAATTCTAAGTCCTCAGTTCCTTGATTCCAGGCTATTCCCTTCTGTTGCAGGGATTCAGCACTAACTTCCCTCTGCTGTGTGCAACACTCTTTTCCCCCACTTTTTCTCACGTTCTCCTACTCATGCTTCTGTTATCATGCAAACATCACTTCCTCAGTGGGGGTGGGGGGTGGGGGTGGGTTCCTGTTATACAAACCCACAAAACCTACCACTCTATTCAGAGCATTTACCTCTGTTGTAATCACACAATTATTAATTGCTGTGCTTTTTAAAAAGTTAATTAATGACTGTCTTCATCTTGGACTCTACGCTCCACGACAGCCATGGATCACAAAAGTTTTGCTCCCTCTCAGGTCTCCACGGTCAAGAGTAGCACTGGGAACATGGCTGGCACAGAATAAGTGATGTTGAATAAGTGATGTGTGCAAAATTGCTTCAGTCGTATTTGACTCTTTACAACCCTATGGACTGTAGCCCTACTGGGCTCCTCTGTCCATGGGATTCTCTAGGCAAGAACACTGGAGTGGGCTGCCATGCCCTCCCTCCAGGGGAACCTTCCATCCCTGGGATGGAAACTGCGTCTCCTGTGGTTCCTGCTTTTCAGGCAGGTTCTTTACTGCTGAGTCACCAGGGGAAGCCTCCCTATCGGGGAACACAAAGCTAGAAGCTAATATCAAATACACAGACGTAAAAACTTTCCACAAACACTTAACGAAAGCCAAACACAAAGAAATTAGTGGAAAACTCTAACAGGATGACAAACTGCTATTAGAAAAACAAGAGACAGGGAAAGCCCAGGGCAATGCAAACTTTGAAGTGGGGCTGACTGCAGACTAGAAAAGAATGGGACCAACACGCTCTGTTTTATTAAGTAACTGGAACCAGTTCAAACAATTTGCTAATAGTTATGACTTAGGTAATGGCAGTAACTAGGTGAAAGGTTACATTTACATATCCTATTAACAGACTCCTTGACTCATCAGTCTCTCTGGAGAAATTTATCTATACAAAGAAACCCTTCAGACTCTCCTCCTCGGCACTTTCCCTTATAAAAATTCTCCCCAAAGTCCTTAGTCCCCTGGAAAATGTTTTAAAGACATTTCACTGTGGTCGATCAGGCATGCAGTAATAGCTAAGCGCGGCAACTTGGCCATGGGGGAAGTGGTTTATAATAGAACAAACCTGCTTTGCTCCTGATTAAAATTACTGGTGTGCAACTTGACAAAATGCACACCCTCAAAAGTTCCGAGCACGACAGGAAGTCACAGGTTAAAGGACGAAGCCCAATACGTGACCTCAGGGTTACTGTTATAATCATCTAATGTTAGAACCCAGATCCCTCTAAATTCTCTGAGGGAAACAAAGAGCGGATCACTTTATTTTGATTTCCTTCTTTCAGGCCGATTTTAAAATAAGATGTTAACAGTGACGTGGGCGAAAAGCAATCTGGTATCATTTCCTTTCACGTGAACCCGTCAGTGACTCATGCAATAAACAGCAGGTCTCCTGGTTCGTTTCGCTGCTGGAGCTAGTTTTCCAAAGATGATTTACCACACCCGGCCTGAGAAGGGGCAGCGTGAAACTGGTGAAATTCTGGTCTTCAGAAACACAACAGACAACAGTGATTTCTAATGTCACGCTGTCTGAATAAAGAGAAGGGAGGCACGAGTCCGTGCAAGCCTGAAGCCCGGGTTAGGGACCGTGGCAAACAAGCAGGAAAGAGGAAAAGGAAAGCACACTGAAGACTGATGTGGCCATATCTGGGGGGGCAGAGGAGGGGAAAATGTGGCCGGGGGGTCTCCAACCTTTTCCACTCCTACCGAAATAAAATATTTCTAACTCACAATTAAAAAAATAGAACATTTAGCAAAGTAGCATTTAAACACCAAATGGAGTAAAACCTCCCTAACTGAAACCTTTCTGGAGGGACGCTGCTGCTGCTGCTGCAAGTCGCTTCAGTTGTGTCCAACTCTGTGCGACCCCGTAGACGGCAGCCCACCAGGCTCCCCCATCCCTGGGATTCTCCAGGCAAGAACACTGGAGTGGGTTGCCATTCCTTCTCCAATGCATGAAAGTGAAAATGAAAGTGAAGTCGCTCAGTCGTGTCCGATCCTTAGCTACCCCATGGACTGCAGCCCACCAGGCTCCTCCGTTCATGGAATTTTCCAGGCAAGAGTACTGGAGTGGGGTGCCACTGCCTTCTCCGATGGAGGGACTCTACATCAGTACAAACCCTGATAGCAGCTGACCTTGAATCTCCCAGAAGTTACTGCAACTGGAGAAGGATTATCTGTGGAAATTAGTAGGGCAAGCAAGAGGTAAATGTATAACTCATGTAAGTTTTCTTTAAACACTATAGAAGCCTCCTGCTGCTGCTGCTAAGTCGCTTCAGTCATGTCCGACTCTGTGTGACCCCATAGAAGGCAGCCCACCAGGCTCCCTTGTCCCTGGGATTCTCCAGGCAAGAACACTAGAGTGGGTTGCCATTTCCTTCTCCAGTTACATGCAAATGATCATCTTTCTACTTCAAAATTAACATTTCCTCTTTATGAAAGCTTTCCTCAAATGAGTTCTACAAGGGGGCATCCTTAGCAGGTTCTGGGTAGTGAATATAAGCACTCAATAAAATCAATCTTTAAAACGGTCTAAAGCTTTGATTTTTAAAAACATGAGTTAGTCTTCGTATAAGTGAAATGTGATCATGCTACAAATAACGACCATCATGAGGCAAATTCCTTCCAGCATAGGTACGTGAAATTCACAATATCTGAAGTTTTTGAAAAGTCATTTCTTCTCATAGAAATAGCAGATGGTAGCCTGATTCTTGGAGAAGGCAATGGCACCCCCACTCCAGTACTCTTGCCTGGAGAATCCCATGGATGGAGGAGCCTGGTAGGCTGCAGTCCATGGGGTCGCTAAGAGTCAGACACAACTGAGCGACTTCACTTTCACTTTTCACTTTCATGCACTGGAGAAGGAAATGGCGCCCACTCCAGCATTCTTGCCTGGGGAATCCCAGGGACGGGGGAGCCTGGTGGGCTGCCGTCTATGGGGTCGCACAGAGTCGGACACGACTGACGTGACTTAGCAGCAGCAGCCTGATTCTTCTGTAAGGGTCTCCACCTGCATTCTTTAGAATTCCTACCCCTGTCCCTTGTTTTGCTTACGCTGTAACTGCGCACCAGCAGTCAACGCGGCACCTTCGATATGGGTCAAAATGTGTTCCTTGCGGCTGCCGCAGCTGTTGGCTAGACTGACAGAGTTACAGAAGGCCAGGAAGAAAGGTGTGCTGTCTCTTCCCAACAACTGTGGTCCACGCCCTCCTCAACACGAGCTGCCCGCATCTGACAGGAACGCGGATCTGCCGCTTCTCTGGGGTCCTGGCGTTTCCCCACCTCCGCTGTGCCATTTACGGTTGTGATTTACACTTCTGTGTTTTTGTGGGTTGGGGTTTTTTTTTTTCTTTTCTGAGTCCAGTTTCTTCTTTTCCTGAGGCCGTCCTCATAAACTCCCTGAACAGGAGCCAGGTGGAAATCTCCCTGTGCCCTCATCCTTTCCTTGCATGCAGGCGGCTCAGCTGGGTGGCAGCAGGTGCTGTCTGGGTGCTGCTGGACCGTCTGGGTTCTGGAGCCTCGCTGCCACATGCCACTCTTGTCCTTGCCCATTAGGCACAGCTGGGAGATGGAGCTGAAGGCAGCGTTCAGAGGCTCCAGCTCCTTTCAGCCCAGACCTCTAGCTCACAGTCACGTGTGATTTTGAGGAATGCCACGTGTATGGAAAACTCACATAGCCACAGGGCCCCAGTCTGCCCTGTCTCCAAGCCAACACTGCAGACAATTCTCTACATTTCCCCCAGCAGGCACGAGCTAAATACTGTACTAATTATTCACGCGGAAATATTTCCTTTGTACAAGGTGAAGGTGAAGTCCCTCAGTCGTGTCCGACTCTCTGTGACCCTGTGGACTGTAACCTAGTAGGCTTCTCCGTCCATGGGATTCTCCAGGCAAGAATACTGGAGTGGATTGCCATTTCCTTCTCCAGTGGATCTTCCCGACCCAGGGATCGAACCCGGGTCTCCCGCATTGGAGGCAGATGCACTGACTCAATGCATCACTGACTCGATGGACATGTACAAAGGAACCTCTGTGAATCTAACACCATCTAACAGGCATCATTTGCATGCTGCCACAGTCAACAGCGTCTGCCTCTACTCATCCAAGAATACAATAAGTCTGAAGCTTTAAACCAGCGACATCCAACAGACCTTTCAGACCTTTCTGCAACGATGGAAATGTTTTATTGTCTGCTCTGCCTGCTACAGTAGCCACTCGCCACGTGTGGCTATTAAGCCTTGCCACGTGGCTAGAGTGACTGAGGAAGTAACATTTTTTCATATTAATTAATTGAAACAAGTCTAAACAATGTGGCCCCTGGCTAAGCTCCATGGCTAGTGCTAACAAATAAGCGTGCCACAGTTTCATGGATGCTGGCACAAGGAATGAGATTACTAAGTCAGAGACAAAGGATTACATTACTCAAAAAAAAAAAAAAAAAAACCAGTAGCAGGAGTATTAGCATAGTTATGCCAGTTCTGTGAAACCCAATTCCTACAGTATGATGGGTAGAGGGCAGGCAATACCTATCTACCCAATGATTTGCACTAGAGAGGGGATTCCTGAGCTTAGAGTGTACCAAATCTTTTATAACGCACAGTAAACTGACCTGTGCTTGGCTCCATAGACAAAGACTACTACTATTTTCCATAGCTATATGCTGTACCAAAGTCCCTGAAAAGATAGTCTGGAATGAAAACAGTCAGTGCCTCTGCTCACAAGACGTGTGGACATCTGAGGGACTAAGGGAGAGTTATATCCCAACAGTGGAAGTTCAAACACATCTCTGCAATCTATCCACTCTCTCCAATCCTGCTTGAGTATCTGCTTCTAGATGGACTTCTTAATAGCACCATTGTGACAGCTTTCAAAACAGTTTTCACTATAGCCTCTTCCCAGGCATTTTTCCATACAGTAGCTAGAATGGGGATTTCACAGGTGGCACGGTGGTGAAAAGAATCTGCCTGCCAATGCAGGAGACACATGAGACGAGGGTTCAATCCTCGGTCAGGAAAATCCCCTGGAGTAGGAAATGGCAACCCGATCCAGTCTTCTTGCCTAGGAAATCCCATGGACGTGCTATCGTCCATGGGGCCGCAAGGTCAGACCTGAATGAGTGATGGACCACATGCACGCACGCAGACACAGCCAGAAGGCACCTCGTGAACACAAACCTCATCAGAGCTCTCGCTCCAGCCTTTGATGTCATCTGCTGCACTCGGGGTTAAGCCAGCCCTCCTCAGCCAGCGCCACGAGGCCCTGAAGGAAGCAGGTCTGCCCCCACCTACGGGCTGGCCCATCGCCCCTTCTAAGATGCCTCCCTTTAGCCACACGAAACTCTCATTCCCTAAAAGGCAGACCATACAGTGGTGGCCCCCGGTTGAATACCAACTACAAAATGCGTCTGTTTTGGCCCCCACGAAAAGTTTAAAAACATTTTGGCCATTTCACATTTATGAAATATGAATATTAAGCTCCTCTTTAAAAATCAGGGCATCTGACAACACTTGGCTGCGTCCCAACCTGACAATGCTGGGCTGCAGTTGAGTTTCTACCGATCCCTTTAGACGAATCCTGGGTTCTCCGGCTGCCACGCCGCTCCAGCTCCCTCTTCTTTATGCTTTTACATTATCCACCTGTCTTCGGTTCCAAGCATCAGGCTCTGCTCACCTTGGTCTGGGACACCCTTCAGTCCTCCAACTTCTTCAGTCGCGGACTATCACTCATTCTCCAGGGCGTAGTACCTCAGGGAAGTCGTCCCTGACCACCACCAACCCCAGTTAGGACCAGGCGATCCACTGAATGACACCCATCCACTGAGGCCTCCACTATCATCCTGTCTGCGTCTGTGGGTCTCTGCATTACTCCACACACCAATCACCCAAGACTGTGATTTTCTGTTTAAAGTCTGTACCCTGCCCCAGACTTTTAGGTTCTAAGAAAGTGACACTAACTGGCTTGTATCCCATTGCACGCCAGTGCCTACAAAGCCCCAACACATAGTAGGACCTCAATAAACCCTTGTTAAATAAATTAATAAAGCCATTGGGAACGGCTAATTCAAAATACTGAAGGTGGCGATGTATTCATATTTTTATGCACTAATTTAAAACTTTGGACCTCTGAATTGTCATTCTCCTCCCCCAGAAAACTGAAATAACTACCTGCAGAACAGGGACTAGTAACAGGCAATGTGCTAAGAAGCACTTCACATTGATGAGTTCATTTAATCCTTACAATAGCCTTTTGACCTAAGTACCTCCTTTATTACTATTATTTGGCAGATGAGGAAACTGAGAATTTGGGAGATTAAAAGTAACTTACCCAGAGTTACAAGACTAGTTACAAGACTGGCGAGACTCAAGCCCAGGCTCATCGAAACCCCAAAGCCAAAATTCTTAGCCATACACAATTTATAAATGTGAGATTTTTGATGCGCCCTGGATGATAAGAGACCACGTGTGGTAAGGACAAACCAGAGAACTATTTTCAGGCTGTTGAAAGTATAGTTCTACTCCTGCCATTAGCTGTGCAACCTTGACTAAGAAGAAGGTCTTATTCTCCACATCAGTACGGTAAACTGCAGATAAGATGATGCCAACTTCTCTCTTGGAGGTGGGAGGAGAAGGGGATGACAGAGGATGAGATGGCGGGATGGCATCACCAACTCAACGCACATGAGTTTGGGTGAACTCCAGGAGCTGGTGATGGACAGGGAGGCCTGGCATGCTGCGGTCCCTGGGGTCGCAAAGAGTTGGACACGACTAAGTGACTGAACTGAACTGAACTCTCAGAAGACTTGAGAGCACAGGCCACCAACTACCAACATAATGCAGACAGCCCTTCTCTTCGGCTATCTGTACATGCTTTTCACAATCAGCTTTTACTAACTGAAGGAGTTAAAAGGCGAGAGAAAGTTCTTACATGCACAAGAAGCTTTCCGGCTCGATATTCATGACCATTACACCAAATCACACAGGTCCAGGGCAGTGACACAGTCTTTAACCTCAGCTCACAAATAGGAAAATAAAGGTGCTGAGCAATAAGGCCAAGTGTAAAGCTAACTTCACATTCCTCAGGCTGCCCAGAAGCCTGCCTTGCCTCCCTGTGTGAGCCGAGCCCAAGCTCTCAAAGCCGAGTGGTGGTGGTGTAGTTGCTCATTCGTGTCCGACTCTTTGTGACCCTATGGAGGTCAGGCTCCTCTGTCCCTAGGATTCTCCCGGTAAGAATACTGGAGTGGGTTGCCATTTCCTTCTCCACTCAAAGCCAAGTACTGGTAGGTCATGTCTATGAAGTTCTACCCATATCCTGCAGATGGATGAATTCTTCCAAGGAGCAGGAAAAGAATCAGAAATGTCACCACGTCACACCAAATACAAGATGGTCCATCTGGTTTTTCCAAGTGGGATTCCTGCCCATTCTTTGCGCCAAGTCAAACCTTTTTAAACGGTTTCTTAAAAAATGTCTCACTAAGAATCTTGTGACCTTTTTTTTTTTCCGAATCTTATAACTTTGTAAGCCAAATTCTAGAAACAATCCAGGGCCCACCAGGCCACAAAGCGTTCAAGTTTCAACTTATTTCAATCTCTGTATTTTTTCCTAGGCATTATAATTTCCTTTCTCAAGGACTTGAGAAAAAAATTGTATATGGACATCATAGATTCACTGACTGAAGTTAGAACTGAAATTCCTACAGATTTTAATAGGCTTCCCCTGTGGCGCAGTTGGTAAAGAATCTGCCAGCAATGTGGGAGACCTGGGTTTGATACCTGGGTTGGGAAGAGCTACTGGAGAAGGGAAAGGCTTTTTAAGAGTTTTTAACATTTATTACTGCTGCTGCTAAGTCACTTAAGTCGTGTCCAACTCTGTGCAACTCCCATAGATGGCAGCCCACCAGGCTGCCCCGTCCCTGGGATTCTCCAGGCACGTACACATATACGGATGCTTTTCTGAGCTTTCATTCTAAAAATATAGATTTTTTTTTCCAAGGATGGCTCCCATTTGATGATGTAGAGGCACTTGAAATTTTATTTCAGAAAACACTGGCTTAACTAAACTTAGTGTTTCCAATCTATTGAGTATAATCAAAAAGTGGTCCTAAAGGGCCTTCAGTAATGTATTCTTGACTACACTGCCATATGCAGTTATTAGAATATATTATATTTATATAAAATATGAAATAACATTAGTATTTAAATTAGATTGAAAGTTTCTCTAGGGCAAGGAATATATTCTATCAGCTAGTTCAGTCACTAGTTGTGTCCAACTCTTTGCAACCCCATGGACTGCAGCACGCCAGGCCTCCCTGTCCATCACCAAATCCCACAGTTTACTCAGACTCATGTCCTTTGAGTCAATGATGCCATCCAACCATCTCATCCTCTGTCATCCCCTTCTCCTCCCGCCTTTGATCCTTCCCAGCATCAGGGTCTTTTCCAGAGAGTCAGTTCTTTGAATCAGGTGGCCAAAGTATTGGAGCTTCAGCTTTAGCATCAGTCCTTCCAATGAATATTCAGAACTGATTTCCTTTAGGATGGACTGGTTGGATCTCCCTGCTATCCAAGGGACTTTCAAGAGTCTTCTCCAACACCATAGTTCAAAAGCATTAATTCCTTGGCTCTCAGCTTTCTTTATAGTCCAATTCTCACATCCATACATGACTACTGGAAAAATCATAGCCTTGACTACAGGGACTTTTGTTGGCAAAGTAATGTCTCTACTTTTTTAATATGCTGTTGAGATTGGTCATAGCTTTTCTTCCAAGGACCAAGCATCTTATAATTACATGGCTGCAGTCACCATCTGCAGTGATTTTGGAGCCTCCAAAAACAAAGTCAGCCACTGTTTCCCCATCTATTTGTTATGAAGTGATGGGATCGGATGCCAGGATCTTCATTTTCTAAATGTTGAGCTTTAAGCCAACTTTTTCACTCTCTTCTTTCACTTCCATCAAGAGACTCTTTAGTTCTTCTTCACTTTCTGCCATAAGGGTGGTATCATCTGCGTATCTGAGGTTATTGATATTTCTCCCAGCAATCTTGATTCCAGCTTGTGCTTCATCCAACCCAGCATTTTGAATGATGTACTCTGCATATATGTTAAATAAGGAGGGTGAAAATATGCAGCCTCGACACACTCCATTCCCGATTTGGAAACCAATCTGTTGTTCCATGTCCAGTTCTAACTTTTGATTCTTGACTTGCATACAGATTTCTCAGGAGGAAGGTCAGGTGGTCTGATATTCCCGTCTCTTTAAGAAGTAAAGGCTTTGACATAGCCTTTAATAGAAAGCAGCACATAGCACTATGCATTGCACAATATAGGAACTCATGAAACGCCTGTTAAAGCAGGAATTCATAAACAACGGGCCATAGCTATGGAACCTCAAGTCTAAAGCTGACTTCTTAGGCCTTTTAACTGCTTTCTTCATAAGTGAGAGTGGTGCTAACAATGCTTGTTTTGTCTGTGCTTTTAAACGGAAAATTTACAAATGATAGTGCACCTGTAGCTTGTTTGACCTAAATTCGGAACTTACTTTACTAAAATAAGTCTACTTCCTGAACTGTTGAAATTAAAAGCAAATTTAAATTTGCACCGAAGATGGAAAAAAGAGTTTTTTTTAAAGACTGTCAAGCACCCTAAGCAAACACAGAACTTATTTCCAAAGACGTGTGCCAATAACGACCTTCTGCTATTTGAAAGCCTATGACCACAGAAGAAATATGTAAGATCCATAGCTCTGCACCTTTGGGTGAGGAAGAGATTATTTCCACTCAGAACACTAAATATCAGACCCAGAAACACTGGTTTTGACCCAAGCAGTCAGGAACATATAATCACTCTTGTCTTAGCTAAAGGACCTGAACTCAGATAACTAGAACGCAGGACGTTCAGAAGACCAGGGACCATGGCCCAAAATCAAGGAGCACAGCTGAATCATCCTCACACCGACCCTCAGCAGCAGACAAAGCGGACCCACGGTCTACAGACAAGAACACGGGGTGTCCGGAGAAGGTCGCGTCCCAAGGCCACCTTGATGGGAAGGAGACTTAGAAGCAGGCTTCAATGCCTAGTTTCCAAGTATCCCAGCTGTGGTTACTTTCCATCCCGCCTCTGCAATCACCCTTCGCGGGCGTGTTATCCTCTCCGGCTGGCAGAAAACGGGCAGGAAGGCGTGCGGAGCTGGGCAAGGACAAGAGACCAGAGCGCAGGGAATGTCCACCGCTTCCCGGCTCTCGGCGACACCCGGGCACCTCGGGCAGCCACTGGGCTGAGCCCCGTGCTTCCACCCGAAGCCAGTCCGGGGCGAGGGACGGGTGGAGGGAGAGTGGCGATCAGGGAGCCTGGGAGCCTTTCTCACCGGCAGGGAGAGCTCTCCAAGTTGGGGGTGGGGGGCAGAAAGGGGCGAAAGAACTGTCTCACGCACAGAGGGGCGAGGGCGCCAGGAGAAGCACGAAGGAAGGAGCCCCGGGCAGGAGGGTGACCCTTCGCCCACGGCCTCGGCTCCCAGGAGTGCCGAGGCTGGTCGGAGAAGTTGGGGGGCTGGCAGCGGTTGCGAGGGCGCTCGGTCCCCGAGACCCTCCCCGGGCGCGGCGCCAGGTACCGCCCCCCCCACCCCCGGGCAGCCCGGGTGGAAACCCACGCCCGCGCGCGCGGGCAGCCGGAGACAGCGGGCTCGGGGCGCCCGCGGGCATCCGCGCAACTTCCCGGGCCCCCTCCCACGCCCCCGCCCGCGCCCGCGCCCCGCGCGCCCGTCCGCGGCCGCGGCACCCACCTGCGCGGCGGCGGGCGCAGCCCCGGGACGGAAGCGCGCGCGGCGGGCGGAGTTCGTCGCGAGGCTCCGGCTCCCGGGGCGGGGACAGGCCGGGCGCGCGGCGGCGGCGGGGCTCCCGGTGACTCCGCCCGCCGCGCGCACTCCGCTCCGGGAGCGGCTCCCGGGCCCGCCCCGCGCCCCGTCCTCCCGCGCGGGGCTTGCGGAGCGCGGTCCCCGCGGGGTCGCTCGCCGCGTCCCGGGGGTCTCCCGCGGGGGCCTCCGTCCCGGGGGTGGGCACTTACTCGCGGCCCGGAGGCGGCGGCCAGCCGGGGCTCCCCGCCCGGGGCAGGGAGAGGGGTCAAGGCCGCGACCGAGAGTCCCCGGAGGCCCGAGGAGCCGCCCGGCGTGGTGGCCGCGCAGGCTCCCCGGAGCGAGGCCGCGGAAAATGTCCGACTGGCTCCTCCGCCCGGCGCGGGGCTGGGACGACTGTTCCCCAGAGAGTCCAGGATCCCCCCCGCCCTCCTGCTCCCGCCCCGGGTTAGCGACTCCCGCCAGAAAGTGCGCGGAACCGGCGAACCGGGGCCACCGGGTGGACCCTGCGGGACAAGTGCAGTCTCCTTTCTCGCGCAGGTGCCTGGCCACCTGGTTCGCGCTGTCCCTCCCCGCACCCCTGCTCTTAGCGGGGAGCCGTTGCCTAGCTTGGCTTCCCACTTCTGTACATCCTTGTTTTTTTCCTTTCCGAACCCTTTGCACCCCGCACGACGCCCAGCGCACTCTATGATCACGTTCGCCCCTAAACTGCAAACATAGAACCCAGGAATAAACCCCTTTCCCCCACCCCACCCCCCGCCCCAAAGCAGGACAAAACAGGGCGCCAGGGATCTGGAATGTTCCAGTCGGAAGGGTTTATACCCAAGTAGCCAGACACTGCGCATTATTGACTCCCCACCTCGCAGACATACACACACACTTTAACTGACGCCTTTAACTCAAGTGCAGCACTTTGCCAGTGCCTTTACCTGAGTGCCAGAGAATTGATGCTTTTGAACTGTGGTGTTGGAGAAGACTCTTGAGAGTCCCTTGGATTGCAAGGAGATCAGTCCTGGGTGTTCATTGGAAGGACTGATGCTGAAGCTGAAACTCCAATACTTTGGCCACCTGATGCAAAGAACTGACTCATTGGAAAAGACCCTGATGCTGGGAAAGACTGAAGGCAGGAGGAGAAGGGGATGACAGAGATGAGATGGTTGAATGGCATCACCGACTCGATGGACACGAGTTTGGGTGGACTCCGGGGAGTTGGTGATAGACAGGGAGGCCTCGTGTGCGGCAGTCCATGAGGTCGCAAAGAGTCGGACACGACTGAACTGAACTGAAGGCACTTATTCGTCTCCTCTGCCCTGGTTATTAACTGAAGCAATCACTTGGCATCTGCCCCCCACCTCCACCCCGCCCCGCGCGCTTAAATAAGTCACTCTAGGTGAGAAAAGAAGGAAATGGGGAGGGACTGGAGTCCTAAGATTGTAGTGATTGTTATTCTTAAGTTCAATTCAGTGCATTTGTAATGTCAAGGTCATTTTCCTGTCCAATGGGTTGACCACATTTTTACCTTAAAATGTAGGAGGACGCTTGGGACACCACCACCAATGTTACCTCTGGGCAGCCTTCTCTGACATTCTTGAGTTCCTGCTAGACCCTGCCACGGCTTCAGCTGCGCTCACAGGGAACCAGTGTGCCCGAGGAAGCCACTAGCAAGTCTGGATGCCAGCGGATTACAGCCTCAGGGCGTTGCTGGTTGTACACAGTCCAGCCACTGATCGCTGAAGCCTGGCATGTACTTAGTGAGCCAGCCACCACCACAGCTTCAAAAGTGAGGAGAAGACTCCTTTGTCCCAGCCTCTGGGAACCGCTCGCCTGGGGTCCACTTCTGCACTCTAGAAGCATCATCACAAAACCGGTCCTTAGTGTCCCAGTTTCTCTTTTGGAAAGACTGCTTCCTATTTAATTGTAAAATCTCCTTTCCTTCTCTTGTTTCCTATAGTGCCCAAGAGGCTAAGCTTTTGAAAGTTCAAGAGGCTCGAAGAGACCAACATAAAGTTATTCTTTCTCTTCTCACTAGAAAAACATGCTCTGAAATGGAGCCTTATGCCACGCACATCCTTTCTGAACATGGTAATCCCCTGTATCTAGTAGTTACCTTAATTTTATATAAAGAAGACATAGAATCTTGTGAAAAATGTCCAGGCCGCTAATGGGGATAAAAGTCCTGTTTTCCCTTGGGAAAATTCTGGTAAGGAAAAAAAAAAAAAGAAGCCGAGCGAGTTCATTCATCTGCAGCAGAATTGGTCTCAGGCTGTGTTAAAAGTTGGTGCAGATGGACTTTTGTCCATAAACCTCCCACTTCCTCAGTTGACCTTCACAGCAGTGTTGGCCTCCGAACCCTGCCGGTTCTCCTAGGCAGCCCACCTCACCCTAAAGCGCCAGAGTCTCCAGATGCTGGTGCCTACAACTGCTGGTCTTGGAAAAGACAGTGTCTTAGAATTTTGATGGAGAAGGCAATGGCACCCCACTCCAGTACTCTTGCCTGGAAAATCCCATGGACGGAGGAGCCTGGTTGGTTGCAGTCCATGGGGTCGATAACAGTTGGACATGACTGAGCATCTTCACTTTCACTTTTCACTTTCATGCATTGGAGAAGGCGATGGCAACCCACTCCAGTGTTCTTGCCTGGAGAATCCCAGGGACAGGGGAGCCTGGTGGGGTCTATGGGGTCGCACAGAGTTGGACACGACTGAAGCAACATAGTAGTAGTAGAATTTTGAGCGCAAGTAACAGAGCAAATGCAGATCCATGGAGAATCTTTCTCATACTCCTTATTTTTAGACTTTTCTGGGAGTCATTTCATTGTAAAGTTGGTCCAATGGTCAAAACTCAACCTGGGCAGTTGCAGGAATGTGCTGGCCTATAGGGTTTCCTGAAAAGAAATAAAAATGCACCCTTCCTCATTACACAGCGCTTCCAATAAAATCTAAGAGTTCCCAACCTTTATTGAGAACAGAAAGGTACATCCAAATGGTATAACAAGCTTCAAATTGGTTGTATCAAGCAGTCAACTTTGCTTATGCACATTCAGATGACAAGAGAAAAAATATTAATTTTAATTTGCAAGTCGTCAAAAACCACCTTGTGGGCCACTTAATGAATAGCCCCATGTTAAATTAGTAATATATGTTTGTTCTTTCACAAATAAACTTTCTCTGAAATACAGACATCTGTCATGGAGTCAATTATCTTGCACAGCATGTGCTATAAAAGCACATAAAAGAAATAATATACTGCATTGCTTATTTGAAAGTAATCAGGAATACCATGAACACTGGCATGTCTTTAATTTCATGGTGTTAAGAAAAACTATAGGAGTATGAAGTAGCAAACCCTTTCCTCTCTGTGTACTAATTAAATTACCTATTGTGATATATATAGGAGAAAACATTTCTTTTTTCCCATTAACTGCCAGAAATACCAGGGGACTGTTTTCTTGTCTTCCTCTACTAACCCCTATAGAGGGAATGTGGACATGAAGTTTCCTTTGAAAACAAAGGGGTCACCACATTCTGACCAGTTATGAAGTATGCAGAAGACCAAGGCTAGAAATGACGTTATATGTACATAAATTATCACTTGAATGAGGCTAGACTTTTAAAGGGTGGCTCAGCAGTAAAAGAACTGACCTGAAATGCAGGAGACATTGGGTCCAGAAAATAAATCCCTTGGAGGAGTGCATGGCAACCCACTCCAGTATTCTTACCAGGAGATTCCCTGGACAGAGGAGCCTGCTGGACTATGTGCGTTCATGGGGTCACAAAGAGTCGGACACAACTGAAGCAACTGACAACCACACACAGACTTTTAAGAAATTTATGCATCAAACAGATCTCGACGTAAAAATTGCAAAAGAAGCAGTTTGTTGTTGTTTAGTCCCTAAGTCATGTCTGACTCTGCGACCCCATGACCTGCAGCATGCCAGGCATCCCCGTCCTTTACTATATTCCAGAGTTTGCTTAAATTCATGTCCACTGGGTCAGTGATGCCATCCAGCCATCTCATCCTCTGTCATCCCCTTCTCCTCCTGCCCTCAATCTTTCCCAGCATAAGGGCCTTTTCTAGTGAGTTGGTTCTTCACATCAGGTGGCCAAAGTATTGGAGCTTCAGCTTCAACATCAGTCCTTCCAATGAATATTCAAGGTTGATCTCCTTTAGGACTGACTGGTTTGATCTCCTTGTAGTCCACAGGACTCTCAGGAGTCTTCTCCAGCAGCACAGTGCAAAAGCATGAATTCTTTGGCTCTCAGCCTTCTTTATGGTCCAACTTTTACATGCGACCTGACTCGTGGAAAAACCAGGGCTTTGACTATCTGAACCTTTGTTAGCAAAATGATGTCTCTGCTTTATAATACCCTGTCTAGGTTTGCCATAGCTTTCCTTTCGAGGAGCAAGTGTCTTGATTTCATGGCTGTAGTCACTGTCTGCAGTGATTTCAGAGCCCAAGAAAATGTAAGGTTCTAACTGTTGCTTCTTGACCTGCATAAAGATTTCTCAGAAGACAGTAAGGTGGTATGGTATTTCAGTCTCTTAGACAGTTTTCCACAGTTGGTTGTGATCCACACAGTCAAAGCCTTTGGCATAGTCAATGAAGCAGAAGTAGATGTTTTCTGGCATTCTCTTGCTTTATCTATAATCCAACCGATGTTGGCAACTTGATCTCTCTTCCTGTCCCTTTTCTAAATCCAGCTTGTACATCTGGAAGTTCTCAGTTCACGTACTGCTGAAGTCTAGCTTGAAGGATTTTGAGCATGAACTTACTAGCCTGTGAAATGAGTGCAGTTGTGCGGTAGTTTGAAGATTCTTTGGTGTTGCCCTTCTTTGGGATTGGAATGAAAACTGGCCTTTTCCAGTCCTGTGGCCACTGCTGAATTTTCCAAATTTGCTGACATATTGAGTGCAGCACTTTAACAGCATCATGTTTTAGGATTTGAAATGGCTCAACTGGAATTCCATCACCTCCATTAGCTTGGTTTTTAGTCATACTTCGTTAATGGAATGCAAATGTGAAAGCCTTCTGTTTTTTCAGGCAAACTCCCACTCTCCCTTCTTTCACTGCCTGATTCACACATAAATAAAATGCCAAAATATTTTGCAGCAAACTCTGCCAGGTTAGGTACACAGAGCCTTCTCAAATATCTTACTCTATCTTGTGCCACTTTAAAATAGACTTGAAAAAAATTTTTAGAAGAATCTTTTGATAGCTTCCCAGAGAGTAGAATGGATTATCATTATGATATAAAGGGGCATCATTCATTTTTAAATCTTGGCTCTACAGGTGTTCCCTGCCCAGGCTGTGGTTGACACTTAAAGGGCCTGATTATGATTCATATATGCACAATATTCCCTAGGAACTGGTCCGTCTAATTTCACACAATCCCTTCATTCATAGGACAAAAATAAATTTCAGTCTTGGTGGCTAAGCATAGCGATTCTATTTTGCTTTGGTTTGTTTTTTATTAACTTTCATTATAATTTCTTTAAAATGTTGCATTAATTTCTACAGCAAAGTGAACCCGCCATACGTATGCATGTATCTCCCCCTCTTTTGGATTTTCTTCCCGTTTCGTTCACCCCAGAGCACTGAGGAGAAGCCCCTGAGCCACAGAGTAGGTTCTTATTATTATCTATTTTATACATGGTGGTGTTTGTTTATCAACCCCAGTCTCCCCACTTGAATAAGCACAGTGATTCTTGATCCTGACTGCACAATGAAATTACCTGGGGTGCTTCAAATTCCCGAAATTCTGCTTCAGACCAAATAATCAAGACTCTGGGAGTGGGGTGTGAGGATACAGGTTCACTTATTTCCTAAGTAGTTTTATGTGTAGTCAGGGCAGCTGTTGGTAGAATGTAAACACCTTGCAAATAAAGATAAAGCATTCTTGTTTTATATGTTTAATATGCTTTTAATATGAGCTCATCTACCTATTAGGTACAGTTTTGTTTTGTTTTACTACTTTTGAATCAAGAAAACTGTTCATTTGTTTTGACATGCTAAGTTTTTCATACCAGATTATGTTCTCTTTCCCCAGCTTTCTGGCTAAGATAGCAAGACTGGCTCACAAAACCCATGGCCTACTCTCATTTTAGTGGGTTTGTTACTAAAATCAAAGCCACAGATCACTGCAGGAAAACAGACTTGTGGGAAATTGAATCTTATTAAGTCTTAAATTCCTACAAGTAATACCCTTAGCTATTAAACCATTATCCAATTTAGTAGTTTAAAAACAGATACATGTTATAATTAATTCTCTCCGTAAAGTCCAAGGTTTAGAAACAAAAGAATTGCAAAGACAACCAGGATCATCCATGTTATGTAGAGTCAGCGCTAATGAAGAGCCAAATATTTGATTCTAAAAGAGTATTGAAATGCTACCAGCAATGTCACATAAGTAGTTAATACTTTGAGTATGCTTGTGAAATGAAAATAAATCTGACCCCGAAGAGAATAGGTAATAGATTTTATATATACTATTATAATGTAAGCTATAAAACTTTCCACATACACAATTTAGTATGATGGAGGGAGGTGGACTGGGGGAGATATAAAAAGGAAATGGATTTACTGGGAAAGTTGAAGAGGCTAATAGTATTTGACTGGACGGTAGAGTTTACTGTCAACCAAGTCAACCAAGTCACAAAGACTAAGTGAATACTGCTGTTCTCCACTGCCTTTTTTGGAAAGTTACTAGTAGGATGAGAAGTTGATATGGCAGAGACAAGGGCTGCAGTAGCCACTGAATCACTAGAAATTTCTGCAAATCAATGTCTCCAATACTGCTCCATCAGTTCACTTCAGTTCAGTCGCTCAGTCATGTCCAACTCTTTGTGACCCCATGAATTGCAGCACGCCAGGCCTCCCTGTCCATCACCAACTCCCAGAGTTCACTCAGACTCACGTCCATCGAGTCCGTGATGCCATCCAGCCATCTCATCCTCTGTCGTCCCCTTCTCCTCCTGCCCCCAATCCCTCCCAGCATCAGAGTCTTTTCCAGTGAGTCAACTCTTCTCATGAGGCGGCCAAAGTACTGGAGTTTCAGCTTTAGCATCATTCCTTCCAAAGAAATCCCAGGGCTGATCTCCTTCAGAATGGACTGGTTGGATGCTTGCAGTCCAAGACACTCTCAAGAGTCTTCTCCAACACCACAGTTCAAAAGCATCAATTCTTTGGCACTCAGCCTTCTTCACAGTCCAACTCTCACATCCATACATGACCACAGGAAAAACCATAGCCTTGACTAGACGGACCTTAGTCGGCAAAGTAATGTCTCTGCTTTTGAATATACTATCTAGGTTGGTCATAACTTTTCTTCCAAAGAGTAAGCGTCTTCTAATTTCATGGCTGCAGTTACCATCTGCAGTGATTTTAGAAGCCCCCAAAATAAAGTCTGACACTGTTTCCCCATCTATTTCCCATGAAGTGATGGGACCGGATGCCATGATCTTCATTTTCTGAATGTTGAGCTTTAGGCCAACTTTTTCGCTTTCCTCTTTCACTTTCATCAAGAGGCTTTTAGCTCTTCTTCACTTTCTGCTGTAATTTTTTAAAACAAGAAATTAATTTAGGGAATTCCTCACCAGATAGAGTAATTTAATTTCCTAATTAAAAAGTGGATATCCCATGTATTTTTAAGTGAAAATTATACAAAGAGTTATTAGTACATGTAGATGAAGTTAGTAGGCCTAAAAGACTCTTCAAAAACACTTGAGTGTATGGTCTCAATTTTGTTGAATAAGAAAAAAAATACATAGTACTTTTCTGGACTTTCCAAAATAAGTATGTAATATCTCTATTGTTAGAAAAATGTTCGATGTTATTTTTAAAAGGTATAATCTGTGCCCTTTGTCATAGGATTCTGTTTCTTTTCAGTGACTTGAAAACTGAAAATGAAACACATTTGCTACACAAATAGCTTTCTTTCTCATCATATTTGTATTTTATTTTCATTCTGCAGCTGTAGATTTGCATCTCTATTTAAGTTCTAGTGGGATGGAATTGGAGATTTGGTTTCAATAAGAAAAGCCTCGATGTGTGAAGAATGACACAGACTTCTCAGTCATATTTAGAAGCAAAAGAAAACTTCATAACATGGAAAAGTTTTGTTTTTTTAGCATAAATTTAAAAAAAAAAGGGTTTCAAAGGAGCACACAGGAAGTCAGAACACCTGACTCTCAGTATCATGCATATGTTGCTAACGAATTATGTGACACGCACACCACTTCTCCTCTCGGGGTCTCAGTTTTTCCAAAACAGAGTGAGGGGTTGGCCTCGAGGCCTAAAAACTTCGTTCAAAAATAACATGAGATTACTCTGTGAAAGACACACAAGCATTAACACGAAGAGATGCTTTGAGACTAGACCCCTATGTTTCTGAAATACTGATGGCTACAACAAGCAGCTGTTTTTAAATGCCAGCATTTTCTTGATGCTTGAGAAGCCGGGTACTAAAGTCTGTGCTCTGGTGGGTCTATCCTCCTGAGATAAAGGCCTGAACCTCCAGAAAGGACACCTGGTGCACTGCGCGCCTGAATACCTGGGGCAGGTCTGGGGGATTGGTCGGTGGCGGCCACGTTGGTCCCAGCAGCAGAGCAATCAGAGAGAGATGGTCAGCGGTGGGGGTTAAGGGGGTGGCGGTGTCCCTGTGTTGGGGTGCAGGAAGTAGACTCTGAATCGTAGTAGCAAATATTCACGTTTATTTTTCCTGGCTACATTGTTTCTGGTTTGTCATCCCCATATCTTAGCTTTGCTGAGTTTTAGTGAATGAAAGGAATGGCTTGGGTGGTTGATCAGTAGGAGCTGGCAGGGACGTGTGTGAACAGCTGCAGCAAGGGGAAACGGTGCTGGTGGGACCTGCAGGGCAACCCGGCGTCGCCGTGCAGACGGAGAGGCAAGGGGACCCCGGCCACGGTCTGCTGGCCACGGAGTGGTCCTTGAATCACCCGAGAAGGGGAACAAGGCCAAAGGCAGCCCTTCCTGTCAATGCACGCAAGCGGAGGACTCGACTATTGTTTGCCTACTTAAGAGAAGGCATCGGAAGGTGAGATTATTGATCACTGAGGAATGTGAGTTACAAGAGATGCCGATTTGTGGAATGCTTTCTATGTGTCAGGCACTGTGCTATGCCCCTCACTTACTGCATTTTGCTGTCTTTCCAGAAAAGAAAAATTAGAAAAATACACTCTCTCAAGGGATAGTTCTCATCCTTTCTTGCCACGGCTGCTCCATGAGTCACCAATCCATACAAAGTACAAAGTCAAGTCGTTCAGTTGTGTCCGACTCTTTGCAACCCCATGGACTGTAGCCCACCAGGCTCCTCCATTCATGGAATTTTCCAGGCAAGGGTACTGGAGTGGGTTGCCATTTCCTTCTCCAGGGCATGTTCCCCGACCCAGGGACTGAACCCATGTCTCCCACGCTGCAGGCAGACGCTTTACTATCTGAGCTACCTAATAGAATATGGGTCAATTCACGGTATATATTAATAAGTATGTGGCTCTGTTATTTCAGTTTTTAAAAATTCCATTGTGGTAGGCAGAACAATGGCTTTCAAAGATGTTTACATGCTAATCCCTGGAGCCCATGAGTATGTTACTTTATGAGGCAAAAGGACATTGCAGATGTGATTAAGGCTAATGACTTAGGGAGATTTTCCTGGGTTATCAGGGTGCGCCCAACCTAATCATATGAGTCCTTCAAAGTGGAAGGCAGGAAGGTTGGTCAGAAAGATTCAATGAGGGAAGAAGACGCAGGAGAAATGAGACAGAAGAATGACTCAACTGCTCCTTCGGACTTGGAAGCCACATGGGTCTGGAGGCTGAGAATGACTCCTGACCGTCAGCAAGGAAACTGGTTCTCAGGTGCTCGTTCCTACAACCCCAAGAGATTGCAGTCTGCCGGAAACATCAATGCTCAAGAATATGAAGGTTTCCGAGAGCCTCCAGAAAGGAACACGGCGCTCCAGCACCTTGGGTTTCGGCCTGGTAAGACCTGCTTTCTACTTCTGACCTACAGATAAAACATTTGTGTGTTCCAAGGTGCTGAGTTTGCAGTAATTTTTTACATCAGCAATGGAAAAGCAGTATACCCACTAGATGTTTTTTTCCATAACTAAAAGAATTAATTGAAGTATAATTAATTTACAGTGTGTTAATTGCTCTTGTACAGCAAGGTGATTCAGTTATATATAATATTCTTTTTATTAATAGTATTCTTTCCTGTGATGGTCTATCATGAGATATTGAATATAGTTCCCTGTGCTACAGAGTAGGCCTTGTTGCTTATCCATTCTATGTATAAAAGCTTACATCTGCTAACCCCACCTCCATCCCTCCCAACCCCCTCCTGGCTGGCAACCCCCAGTCTATGTATGTGATTCTCTTTCTGCTTCATAGGTAGGTTCATTTGTGTCCTATTTTAAATTCCACGTATATCCGTTTTTGCCTTTCTTTTTCTGACTTACTTTATGGTAATTTCTAGTTGCATCCATGTTGCTGAAATGCGTTCTTTCTTTTTTTGTGGCTGACTAGCATCTCATTGTGTGTATGAATCACATCTTTCCCTGTTCATCTGTTGATGGACAGTTAGGTCGTTTCCGCGTCTTGGCTTTTGTGAGTAGCGCTGCTGCTGGTTGGCATCATTTGCCCTCTGCACCAGTAGTGCCAGTTGAATATTAACTGATGTTATATGATCGTACCGGAATGGATCATGAATTTCACATCACACATGTATTTCCTCATAGGCCCAATATGACCATCTTGGCTCAAGTCCTTAATTTGTTTTCAAACTTTTGGCTTGTGAAATGTACCACAACTTACCAAAGTATGTATAAAATGGACCTATGCAGTTAAATATTGACAAAATAAACATATCCACTTTGAAAGAAAATAAAAATGGAGTTGGTATTGCTAAGAGAGCCCTCTACAGTGGAGCTGGGAGGCCTCTGAGGAAGTGAGATTTACGTGTGTCTCAGCCTGGGTGGAACTTGACCTTCTGACTGAATCATCAGAACACCTCCGGAAACTCACAATACTTGTTGAACTCTTACCTTAAAATAACTCATGACCGTAGATCTGCTTATCAGACTTCTCTGCTAAAAAAACCTGTGATTTTTTTTTTACGCTGTTTTAAATATTTTCTGACTCAAGTCAGAGTCCGTTAACATTCAACAGCAGTCCGGCAACATTCAACAGCCTCATGGCTTTCTGTCTTTATAAGCCTTTGACTCTTTTTCTTCCTGGGAACATTCTTTCTGGGTTGCCCGAATCTGTCCCCTGAATTGCAGTTCTTAAGACTCCAAACAAACCGTTTTCTTATGTGCAAACTTCTGCTTTATTTTTTGTTTAATACCACTCATGCCCCATTTAAGAAGTGGGACTTTGCCAAAATCTCAGAAAGGCCCTGTGTGGTCCTCTTCAATCTTACCTGCCTGCCTTCCCCAGGGGTGAATAATACCCTGTACTTTATTCCATTCCCTTACCATTCCTTGCTTCCACGTTTGTATGTATTCCTCAGTGAAAGTATAGTTGTTCATATGTCTTTGAAATTTATAAAACTAAAACATGCTAGTAAAATAATTCACCAGACAATTTACATATGTATACACATAAACATATAAATCTGTAACTATAATTAACAAAGTAATATATACAATTCTTATAAGAGAATTTATATATGCATACACACATAAATATATAAGTACATTTAAGTGTGTATTATATAATTAGCAAGATTATATATAAAATACCTTTGTGAATTGTCTTTTTTTCCAGTCAGCATTATGATCTGGTGGTTCTAACATGGTGATTGAAGTGTATGTGTGTGTGTGTGTGTGTGTGTGTGTGGGCACGCGCATGCGCGTACTCAAGTCACTTCACTTGTGTCCAACTCTTTGCAACCCTATGAACTGTGGCCCCTCAGGCTCCTCTGTTCACAGGATTCTCCGGATAAAAATACTGCAGTGGGTTGCCAAGCCCTCCTCCAAGGGATCTTCCCGACCCAGAGATCGAACCTGCTGCGGCTCCTGCGGCTCCTGCATTGGCAGGCGGATTCTCTGCCCCTGAGCCACTGATGGAACTGTAGTTCGCTCATTTGCATGGCTTTGTGTTAATATGTCACAATGCATTGACTTAACTGTTAAGGAATAAGTGATTGCCAAGATTTTACTGATACGAATAATATGGCAGCACACAGTCCCATCCAGGTTTTCTAACACATTCGTGAAGAGCTTCTTTAGGGACTATACCAAGGAGCAGAATCGCGGTTCCTGTGCTGCTGTGCCAGGCAGTGCCGAAGTGGTTGCACTCATTCATTCTTATTACTTTTCTAAGAGTCTTAAGGGGCTTCCCTGGTGGCTCAGAAGGTAAAGAATTTGCCTTCAGTGTGAAAGTCCTGGGTCCAGTCCCTGGATTGGGAAGGTTCCCTAGAGAAGGGAATGGCTACCCACTCCAGTGTTTGTGGGGTTTCCGTGGTGGCTCAGATGGTAAAGAATCTGCCTGCAGAGTGGGAGATCTGGACTTGATTCCTGGGTTGGAGAAGAGAATGGCTACCCACTCCTAAGTTCTTGCCTGGAAAATTCCATGGATGGAAGAGCTTGGCAGGCTACAGTCCATGGGGTTGCAAAGAGTTGGACACGACTGAGCGACTAACACTTTCACATTCTTTAAAGACGTTTCGCTGGTATTTCTGCCTGCAGTTTTGCTCTAAATCAATCTGCCATTAGTCTGGTTTACCTAAAATATGTCTTCCAGCATATTGTCCTCACACCTAGATGCTGATTTTACTATAGAACTTCATGTTTACATCAACAAATCCAAACTCTTTCGACATCTTTCCAAAGTTCCTTTGACTTCTCAGTGAAAATTCTTTGCATTGAATAGACTGATCTTTGTAGTTTTTTCCAGTTAGTGCATCTTATTTTTCACTTTTGCCACTAAAACTCCCTGCCCAGAATCCATCCCTTTCCTCTCCGCCTCCTAAATACGGCCCGTCCTTCAAAACCCACTGATACAATTTGACGATCCATTGACTTTATTCCATGTTGCATGAGGTGGGCAGCCTCCCATCTATTAATAAATCAAAGGCACTCTGAGGAGTTACACATAATGGAAGGTTTTTATGGAAGGAGGGTGGGGCAGTGATGTCATTAGCCAAAGAAAAGAAGGAGTTGTTTCCAGCCAGGTCACGTCTCTGGACGAGGGCGAGTTCTGTCATGCAGATTACCTCTTCTGCCTCTGAAGGGTAGAGGCTCACATGATTATCTTACGGAGGCGACCAGAAAACTCTGGACTGGTGGTTTAAGAGTGCAGTTCCGGGAAGGCAGAAGCTGCCGTTAGGTCAGGTGTTCAGTCTGTATTTGGCACTGTGGGTTTTTGGCATGAGCGATTTTAGGCTTGTGGATTTCTCTTTAATGCCTGCTTTTCTGTGATAAGCTCCCTGGCGATTTCCAGCTGCATTCCCTGAAGTGTGGCATTGCTAATTTGTGTAATATAATATGAACCCCCAAATGTGTTTAATGGTTAAAACACCTTTAACACAATTTGAGGGTTCATCTTATACGAATTCATGACATATGCAAAGAGAAAAATCAAGAACCTATTAAGGATTTTGTTTTCAGAATATGCCCATCAGTTACGCATCATTCTTGAAGCAGAAGCTAGGTGCTCATTTGTCATGGAGTCTTAAAGAAGGAACCCAGGGTTATGTGGTAAGTTGGACCTGACCGCCACCGCTCTCCCCTTCACTGTGCGAGTCTTTGGCTCTTTGACTGGCTCTGAGAGACCTGGCAGGGAGCCCTCGGTGTTCTGGTCTCAGCCCTCCTTTCCTTCTCCGTCTGTCAGCAGGCCCTAACAGGACCGTGTGCTCTCATCCCAACTGGTCTTCTTCCTGTTGTTAGGGGGAGCACACTGACTGGAGACCGCCCACCCTGGCCAGGCACCATGGTAACCTTGGGCATGAGTTGTTTTACGATAGGAGGTCCTGCTAAGGAACATGGAACTAATAAGCCACCACCAACTGGAAGTGTTTGGGAAAAGTCAAAAGGAGACACCAAGTGTCCAACCACCTCCCCAAATCCTTTTCTCTGGTGTCCATCTTGGCTGAACAAGGCATGCACCACCAGGAAGGACTCTGAGTCAGAATGATTGGCTAAAGACAACCCGGAAACAAATTCCATCACGATAAAACTGGAGCCTGAAAGCTATGTGGCAGAGCAGTTCCCCTGGGTTCCCTTACCTTCCTGCTCTCCGCCTCGGTGCCCTTTCCCAATAAAATTTCATAGTTTCTCAGCACATGTGTCTCCTCAGACAATTCATTTCTGAGTGTTAGACAAGAGCCCCTTTTCGGGCCCTGGAAGGGGTTCCCCTTCCTCCAACCCTATCTTCTAAGCTCATTCTTCTAGCTTGTATCTAAGGCTCTGCTTGAGCATCTCCCTCTAAACAGAGGACCTCAACATTCCACCCTGACCAGCTAAGCACTCTCCACCACGTAGGAACTGTTTAGGAAGCCTCTCCAGGCCTTGATACTTTTCTCTCAAAGAATTTTTGGTGCTCAGTGCATATTGTCTTGCATAGTTAGCTGTCTTTTTAGGTATAAACGTCAAAATCAGAAACCATGACTTAAACTCAGCTGAACACAGATTCTTGAACAGTGGTATTATTCAAAGAGACTAACTCTTGATTGACAGATGATGGATACTGTGGAAATGACTCTGATTCTGATTTCTATTTTGGTTTTATAGATGGCAGATACATTTTACATTCAAAGAAAATTATATTTCCTGCATTGGATTTACTCACATCAGCAAGATTTATGCTTGACTTCTTAGCTGGAATATTATTTTGTGACGGTTATTTTTGTTCTGTTTTTTACTTTACCAACCTGCTAGTATTAAATACATCGTGAAAATCAGGATATAGGGCACATGCAATCCGTGGATGTTGCCAGACTTCTATTATATCCACAGTAGGAATTCTTGGCATCTGTGCTGTTTTGATATGTTTCCCTATTGCTAACCTAATCACTAAGTTTTTTGAATATTTGCTATTGTTGTTTCCTTTGTGTTAGACCTAGGAAAGACCAGCTTCTAATACAAGATGGTTTGACCTAGGATTGCTGAAAAATTGTACCTTAGTTTTCCAGTCCTGGCATTTTTGGCGCATATATTTTCTTTCAAGCCTAGCCTCATTTAAATGCCAGTGTCTGTTTTCATGCGGCCAGTTTCTTGTTCTCCTCTGTGTATCCTCAGAGCTGATCTGAGTGTGGAGATTCCATTCACTTCAAAGGAAGCTTCACGCTTCGATCCTCTCCACAGGGGTGCTCAGGCTAAGACAAGAAACAATCCCCATAGCTTCCCCATCCCCCTACATCTGGGAGGAAAACAAAATAAAAAGAAAGATTATCCAAATCATTTAACATTCTAAGTCACTGAATCAGTACAATATACTGGAGCATTCACACACTCTTGCTAGTTCACAGTCTTAAAGACATTAACACTGGGACATTAAAGGTATTTCGATAAGGTAAAATATTCTAGTGTACCTATTGCTTTCAAACAAACCAAATACTCTGTTATTACTCTCATGTGCGTATGTTGGGAATGGTCTCATGCTGTGGGAGATAATTGACTGTGTGATAGACAGACATACTTTACATGCAAAAATATTTTAAAAGGAGGACAAAATACGTTTTCTTAATATGGTCACAGATAGTTGTTAGCTATTAAATGTCCAGTGTTTTTATCAGAGGTTTGTAAATTGCAATTAATCTGTTATTTAGCTTGGTAGCTTAAATCTTAAAATTCTTCTCTACTGTTTTTATTGGGAGTGCTAGAACATGCATGATTTAGAGCTCATCAGCTTGGAGACAGGAAATGAACACTTGAACTGCAGGTACTTTTTATTCTCAAAGATAGAGTGGCAAAGAAAGTTCAGCCAAGTGTCTGCAGGGGAAATTCATTCATCCATCCATTCTTTATCCAGCAAATATTTATGGAGTGCTTACTGTGTGGTACTTACTGTCCTACTAACTGGGAAATTCTAGTTGAACTAAAGAAGCAAAAGATTTGTTCTTACAGAGCAATAACTATCAAGAACGTAGTCCTTAGAACCCTGGGGGTCTCGTGTCCCTTTTGGAGGGTCTATGAAGTCAGCATTTGGAAGATTTGCATAACTCAGTGAGCCAATATTTTTCAAATGACCACTTGTTACTGAGGGCTTCCCTGGTGGCTCAGAGGTTAAAGCGTCTGCCTCCAACGCTGGGAGACCCAGGTTCGATACCTGGGTTGGGAAGATCCCCTGGAGAAGGAAATGGCAATCCACTCCAGTATTCTTGCTTGGAAAATCCCATGGATGGAGAAGCATAGTAGGTTACAGTTCATGGGGTCGTAAAGAGTCAGACACTACTGAGCGACTTCACCTCACTTTCACCTCAATGTTACTGAATGATTTGGGGGTAAAAGATGCATTTAGCATGAAGACAGACTAGTTGATTTTAGTGTAAAGAAATGCTGTGTGGACTGTTTTATGAATGTCTCAGACCTGGAGATTGTGCTTTAAATTCAGGTAGTTTTTTCTTTTTCTCCTTTTATCTAAATGTTCTATCAACTGTTAAAAGAGGGATGTTGAAATCTCTACCTCGTGGCTTTATCTATTTCTCCTACAACATTTCTTTACTTTTCTCCCTGAAAACTCCACATCCTTCCCAAGTCTGTGAGCCAATGAATTATCTTATTATTATTCTAGTTTCAGTTGCATTTCTACCACTTACAGTAAATTTAACTTAAGTCCTGGACAGAAGCAGAGCTTCAACAATCATTCCCTGGTAACACTATTGTGGTGAGCCAAGGATGAAAGAGAAGATAAAGCCAAGGAGGGTCTGGGAACGCAGGAACAGAAAAACCAGACCCTGATCATCCTTCCCTGCCCCATGTTGTAACTATTAATGGAACAGTATAACCTGTTTCCCCTCCTACCCCGTAGGGAGAAGGTGTTTGCCCTATTCTCCCCCAACCCAGTATGCACGTCTCATCCAATCAGCAAATTACCCACAAGTCTCCTTATCCCACTCCTTGTAGCTGGGTATAAAAGTGGACTAAGGACCCCTGTTCAACGTCGGTTCTCCCTCGAGTTGACTTACTGTTCTAACAGCATCTCTCACTCTAATAAACTTTATCTTCCCTGTCATTCTGTCTCATGTCTGGAAATTCTTTTCCAACCCCGTGCCCGGACCACAACAATTATTTCTCAGACTAATGTCTACAAAAAAAGATGAAAAAATATTTCTCAAACTAATGCCTACAAGAGAAAGAAATGCAAAAAGGCAAAATAGTTGTCTGAGGAGGCCTTACAAATAACTGTCAAGAGACTAGAAGTGAAAGGCAAAGGAGAAAAGGAAAGATATAAGCATCTGAATGCAGAGTTCCAAAGAATAGCAAGAAGAGATAAGAAAGCCTTCCTCAGTGATCAGTGCAAAGAAATAGAGGAAAACAATAGAATGAGAAAGACTAGAGATCTCTTCAAGAAAATTAGAGATACCAAGGGAACATTTCATGCAAAGATAGGCTCAATAAAGGACAGAAATGGTATGGACCTGACAGAGCAGAAGATATTAAAAGAGGTGGCAAGAATACACAGAAGAACTGTACAAAAAGATCTTCATGACCCAGATAATCACGATGGTGTGATCACTCACCTAGAGCCAGACATCCTGGAATGTGAAGTCAAGTGGGCCTTAGAAAGCATCACTAGGAACAAAGCTAGTGGAGGTGATGGAATTCCAGCTGAGCTATTTCAAATCCTGAAAGATGATGCTGTGAAAGTGCTGCACTCAGTATGCCAGCAAATTTGGCCACAGGACTAGAAAAGGTCAGTTTTCATTCTAATCCCAAAGAAATGCAATGTCAAAGAATGCTCAAACTACCACACAATTGCACTCATCTCACATGCTAGTAAAGTAATGCTCAAATTTCTCCAAGCCAGGCTTCAGCGATACGTGAACCGTGAACTTCCTGATGTTCAAGCTGGTTTTAGAAAAGGCAGAGGAACCAGAGATCAAATTGCCAACATCCGCTGGATCATCAAAAAGCAAGAGAGTTCCAGAAAAATATCTATTTCTGCTTTATTGACTATGCCAAAGCCTTTGACTGTGTGGATCACAATGTTCTGTGGAAAATTCTGAAAGAGATGGGAATACCAGACCACCTGACTTGCCTCTTGAGAAACCTATATGCAGGTCAAGAAGCAACAGTCAAAACTGGACATGGAACAACAAATGGTTCCAAGTAGGAAAAGGAGTACATCAAGGCTGTATATTGTCACCCTGCTTATTTAACTTCCATGCGGAATACATCATAAGAAACACTGGGCTGGAAGGAACACAAGCTGGAATCCAGACTGCCGGGAGAAATATCAATAACCTCAGATATGTAGATGACACCACCCTTATGGCAGAAAGTGAAGAACTAAAGAGCGTTTTGATGAAAGTGAAAGAGGAGAGCGAAAAAATTGGTTTAAAGCTCAACGTTCAGAAAACTAAGATCATGGCATCTGGTCCCATCAGTTCATGGCAGATAGATGGGGAAACAGTGGAAACAGTGAGAGACTTTATTTTTGGGGGCTCCCAAATCACTGCAGATGGTGACTGCAACCATGAAATTAAAAGACGCTTACTCCTTGGAAGAAAAATTATGACCAACCTAGACAGCATATTAAAAGCAGAGGCATTACTTTGTCAGCAAAGTTCCATCTAGTCAAGGCTATGGTTTTTCCAGTAGTCATATGTGGATGTGAGAGTTGGACTATAAAGAAAGCTGAGCACCGAAGAGTTGATGCTTTTGACCTGTGGTGTTGGAGAAGACTCTTGAGAGTCCCTTCGACTGAAAGGAGATGCAAGTAGTCCATCCTAAAGGAAATCAGCCTTGAATAGTCATTGGAAGGACTGATGCTGAAGCTGAAGCTCCAGTACTTTGGCCACCTAATGTGAACTGACTCATTTGAAAAGACCGTGATGCTTATTGAAGGCAGGAGGAGAAGGGGACCTCAGAAGATGAGATGGTTGGATGGCATCACTGACTCAATGGACATGAGTTTGAGTAAACTCTGGGAGTTGGTGATGGACAGGGAGGCCTGGTGTGTTGCAGTCCATGGGGTCGCAAAGAGTCAGACACGACTGAGTGACTGAAGTGAACTGAACTGAATGTCTACAGACACATTTTTAGAATGTCCAGAAAACTATACAAGTATTAAAGTGCTCATTTTAATTTCAATTCTAACAATATAATTATTGTAAGAATGATCAGGTATAATTGAAGACTAACATTAATTTCTTTGCTTTTGTTTGTCACAAGTCATTTTTGTAAACCAAGGGGAAATACTTATGGTTTAATTCGATATTCAGCTCTGGAACTAGACTGCCTGGGTATGAATCCGAACAGTATCTTTTTATAATTACTCTACCCTTTTATTGTTAGTATCCTTGTCTGTAAAATGCAGAGAATGATAGTACTAATCTGATAAGACTGGTGCGAATTTTAATGGAGCTGATATGTGTAGTGATCTTGGAATATTGTCTGCCACGTAGTAAAGGGGCTTCCGTAGTGGCTCAGATGGTAAAGAACCTGCCTGCACTGTGGGAGACCCAGGTTGGATCCCCGGGCTATGAAGCTTCCCTGGAGAAGGAAATGGCTACCCACGCCAGTATTCTTGCTTAGAGAATTCCGTGGACCTAGGAGCCTTGTGGGCTACAGTCCATGAGATTGCAGAGTTGGACCCGACTGAGAGACTAACAATACACATAATAAATGCCCGATAAAGTTCTCTTATTAGAGAATGTTTTTGACTCAAGAGGAGAACATGTAACATTAGATATGCTATAAGTTTTGCCATAGTTTGAATAGAGAAAAATGGTAAATGACTCATTTTATACATATTAATTCAATGGAATATCATATGGTAGTTAAAATGAATAAAGTGAAGTATCACAGAGTAATATCATATGGATGGATATTGCAATCTAATGATAAAGGAACAAAGTCTCCATTTATTAAAATATCATATTTCTCCTTCTATGAAGTTATAAACTGTAAAATTAAAATAAGTATGTTTTAGAAATACATAAACCTTTTAAAAGCATACATAAAACTGTGTATTAAAATAAAATTATATTTTTTAAAAAGCAAAAGGATGACAAGTGTAGCATTAAGAAGGTTGCCATGGGTGGGAGGAGCCTAGGGAATAGAATGACAGGACTGTATGGTTAGAGAAAATTATTGTCAAGATCTTAAGTTTTATTTTGAGTTGTGCATTTACTGTGTCTTATAACATGTAAAGGCTTCCCTGGTGGCTCAGTCGGTGAAGAATCTGCCTGCAATGTGGGAGACCTGAGTTCGATCCCTGGGTTGGGAAGATCCCTTGGAGATCTTCCTGCAGATCTCCTGGAGATTTTGCCTGCATGACAGCCCACTCTGGTATTCTTGCCTGGAGAATTCCATGGACAGAGGAACCTGGTGGGCTGCTGAGCAACTAAGCAAACATATAAAACTGTACAAATTAACTGGACAACTAAATGAAAGGGGAACATGAAGAGATCAATGATGAGAATGTGTCCTGAACTAAAGATAATAATTGATCTAACTTTGTGTATCTGAGTTCCAATGGAAAAGAGAGAGAGAGAGAGATGTGTTACACGTGGCAAATGGTAGTACATCCATGCTGAAGAACTGTGCTACCAGATCAATATTGTATTCTTGTTAGATGTGGTGATTTTGTTTCAGCAAAAATCATCTGTCACATTAGGTCAATATTAATAATTTGATGAAAATTCCCTGGCAATCCAGTGGTTAGGACTCTGACCTTCTACCTCAGAGGACACAGGCCTGATCCTGGGTCAGGGAATCCCACAAGTCCTGTGACTTGCCCCCGCCAAAAAAAAAAAAAAAAATTAGAGGTTTTTTGGTTATATTTACTTATACCTTTAAATTTTAATATAATTGTTATCCAAGTGGTTATGCAATGGGGTTTCCACCTAGTTTTTAGTTTATATTATGATGGAGACAATTTAAGGAATCACTGGAGAGTCCTTGGAATTACTTTTGCTTCCAAGAGGATTCTATTCTCTGTTCACCTTTAGCAGACAAAGTGCTGTACTCTCAGCTGTTCCATTCTTAAGTTCCTTATTCCAGTCAGTTCAGTCGCTCAGTCATGTCAGACTCTTTGCGACCCCATGAATTGCAGCACGCCAGGCCTCCCTGTTCATCACCATCTCTCGGAGTTCACTCAGACTCACGTCCATCGAGTCCGTGATGCCATCCAGCCATCTCATCCTCGGTCGTCCCCTTCTCCTCCTGCCCCCAATCTCTCCCAGCAACAGAGTCTTTTCCAAGGAGTCAACTCTTCTCATGAGGTGGCCAAACTACTGGAGTTTCAGCCTCAGCATCATTCCTTCCAAAGAAATTCCAGGGCTGATCTCCTTCAGAATGGACTGGTTGGATCTCCTTGCAGTCCAAGGGACTCTCAAGAGTCTTCTCCAACACCACAGTTCAAAAGCATCAATTCTTCGGTGCTCAGCCTTCTTCACAGTCCAACTCTCACATCCATACATGACCACAGGAAAAACCATAGCCTTGACTAGATGGACCTTAGTTGGCAAAGTAATGTCTCTGCTTTTGAATATGTTATCTAGGTTGGTCATAACTTTTCTTCCAAGGAGTAAGCGTCTTCTAATTTCATGGCTGCAGTCACCATCTGCAGTGATTTTGGAGCCCCCAAAAATAAAGTCTGACACTGTTTCCACCAGGGAAGCCCTCCTTATTCCAAGGTTTCTCAAAATGAGATCCAGGTCATCTGAGGGATGCCACGCAAAGTATAAGACTCCATAGTTGTGAGGTTAAGCTACAAGAAGAGAGTTATTTGATTAAGACAAGTCATAACTTGCATTTAATTCCAGCCATTCTATCAGACATGAAAGAGGTTTGCCAAAATGTAAATAATGAACTTTTTCTCACTTCATTTCTTTCACTGTGGAAATACAGGATATAATTTCATAAATACATCATTAGTGGTACCCTGTAATGGGTTTACTATGGTTATCTTTTGAGATGAATAAATAAATTTTTAAAAATGTCTGCTTTACTTTCTAATACAGTATAGACCTTGTCAACAGAAACTAAAGCTCCTTGGAGTCCTCAATGGTTTTCAAGAGACCAAAACTTTTGAGAATTTCTGCTTTGACCTATCTCCTCTTATTTTTATATTCTAACTAAGAGCATGCTGAAATGCATAAAACACAGCATCCTATCCTGTCTCAGAGTATACTGAGCAGCTGGGAATTTATCCATCCCTGAGAAAGATCAGGGAAGCACAGAAGTTTGTCAAGGTGACAAACTTCTCATGAGAAGTTTGGAGGCTCATGAGAACGCTTGGAGGCAGACTCTCCGCTAATAGAAAGCAGGTGGGCAGGTACGCATTACTGGAGAGCTAGACAGCTAAAGCCTGTGGAATTTCTGGAAGAATATTCACGTGAACGGCATTAAAGAACCCCAAAGGCAGCAGGGGAGAGGGAAAGAGGCTGCACGTGGTCCTGCACGTCTGCTCCTTATTTGGCAACTCATTGTGTTTTTCATGGCCTGAGGTGGCTTGCTAAGTAACGTGTCTGTCAGTTTGCCTGGAGGCCAGAACACTGAGAGCAGGACAGCAATGTTGTTTTAAACTATGTATAAGTGTGTGCACACACACACACACACATACAATGAAAAATGCCCAGATCTCTGTCAGATATATACAAATCACTTTCACATAAGCTCCTGGAAAAGAACTGCATTTACTAGATAATCTCTATTTCTATTTGATGGAAAATGCAATGTCTGGTTTTTTGTTTTGACTCACATCACTGGAGTGAGATGAGCCATATTTTAGGCATTAATAAAGGTTTCTCAGTTTTTGCCTAAATCACAGAGGGATACAAATCTGAATTAAAAAACCCTCAAGACACAGATTTTTAAACAAAATTGTGCCATTTTGGAGGTTTTAATAATACCATCTGTGGAAATGTGTATGCTTTAAAATCTAATATTAGCTTAAAATCTTTCATTTCATGAAACTAATTAGCAACAACATTTTATGCCCTGTTTTTGGTCCCTCAGCTTTGTTGTTTCCTCAGAAAAAAACAAGAAAAGAGACATTTTTCATTTTATTAAGATTCAGAATATTTTTAGACCCATGCACCTTTCTTCATATAATAGACGAATTACTTCTCAGACATTAAAAAAAAAATAAGAAAAGACTTCTGCTCCATTAAGCGCTTCACCAATAAACTCTGATCACGTTTATCATGCTTTATGTAACTGGCTCACACGAGCATATCGATACCACCCACATGATTTATGAGAAGACATCTGTGGCCATGCCATGTACAAAGCGTGCCACTTTCCTCTACCTTAGCTCGGGCTGTCCTTCTGTACGGTTTGGTGTCTTAGGGAGAAATATGCCAATGTTTCTGTTTTTTTTCTATTGCTCTTCTGAGGTTTAAACACACAGGAGTTTATCGTATTTCAACAGAATATCCTGCTGGCAACAAGAAAGCAGGAGAATCTTCAAAGATCTCTTTTGAGGATGCAAATTATCCCTTCAGTTCCTGCAGGCTTAGGAACCCTTCCTATTTTCTCTACAGACCCTCACCTTTGTCTTCCATCCTCTCCCACCCCACCCTGCGTCCTAATAGCTCATCCTGAATTCCCCTGCTTCCAGTAGAAGGAGCACCTGCTGAGATCCAGACTCTATCCATCGGGGCCCAGTTCTCCTAAGCGGATGTGCTGAGCCACTGATACTAAGGAGAGAAACATTGATTTAAAAAAGTCAATCAGATGCACATTTTGTGAATTTAAGAAGTGTTTAGGGCTTCTATAGGATTTCTATATTCCTATTTTGTTTTTGGTATCTGCACTGGTAAGGCCCTGCAGAAAAAGTGGAGGAGATGTTGGAATGAGTTAAAGAGGGGGGTGAAATACGTGTCTCATATATCTATCATAAACATCTGGAAAACAATTTTTTTTTAATGTATAGCAGCTAAGGTAGTTTTCATCATTCTAGTTTTGCTTTAAAGTGCACTCAAAGGAAAATAGGAGCAATTATATGCAAATTAATTTTTAAAATGAGACATTTATTTAAAAATATTTGATACAGGACTCCCCTGGTGGCTCAGTGGTAAAGAATCCGCCTGCCAGTGCAGGGGCCACGGGTTCGATCCTTGGTCTGGGGAGAACCCACCTGTTGTGGGGCAACCAGCCTGTGTGCCACAACTACTGAGGCCTGCATGCCCTGGCGCCTGGGCTCCATAGAGGAGAAGTCAGCACGAGGAAGAAACCATGCTTCTGAACTGCGGCTGGAGAAGACTCTTGAGAGTCCCCTGGACTACAAGGAGATCCAACCAGTCCATCCTAAAGGACATCAGTCCTGAATTCCTGACAGGACTGATGCTGAAGCTGAAACTCCAATACTCTGGCCACCTGATGCAAAGAGCTGACTCACTGGAAAAGCCCCTGATGCTGGGAGAGATTGAAGGCGGGGGGAGAAGGGGACAAAGGAGGATGAGATGGCTGGATGGCATCACCGACTCGATGCACATGGGTTCGGGTGGACTCCAGGAGTTGGTGATGGACAGGGAGGCCTGGTGTGCTGTGGTTCATGGGGTCGCAAAGAGTTGGACACGACTGAGCAACTGAACTGGAACGGAGCTGCGCTAGTGTTTACTGCTAAGGTTAAATAACATGACAACTTGGTAACACACTCTGCTCAGTCAGAGGCTTGTTAACATAATTTAGTTGTGCATGAATGTGTCTGTGTGTCTCATGAAAATACATCCTCTGTGTTTATTTATTATTTTCCTAAAAATTGTAAACTCCAAGCCAATAACCCTTATGTTGATATTCTAAATGAACCCAAACCCTGCTTTTTCCTATAAATTGTATTGGTAGAAGTCCTAGATTTGCAGTGGGGTTTTTGATATCTTTTGTTTTTAAAGTCCAGTCTTCCCTTTCTTTTAAAATACAGCTGAGAGATAAAGCTTATCTTGTTTTCAATGGAAAGGCTAATTCACTTCTAATGCGAATCAGTGTTATGGAGTGCTTATAAATGAAAGAGGTTATTGTAGGAGACAGGAGAACTGGGGTCTGATGCTTACGCATAAATCCTTGCCTCTATCCTTGTCTGTGCTTGCGTGCATGCTCAGTCCTGTCCAGCTGTTTGCAACCCCATGGACTGTATGTAGCCCACCAGGTTCCACTGTCCTTGGGATTTTCCTAGCAAGAATGCTGGAGTGGGTTACCACTTCCTTCTCCAGGGGATCTTCAGGACTAAGGGACTGAACCCATACTTTCTGTATTTGCTACATTGGCAGGCAAATTCTCTACCATTGTGCCACCTGGGAAGCCCAAGAAATAGGAAAAAGGTTCCACTGAGATTTGAACCCCAATTGCTGGGTTCAGCGTCCAGTGCTAACCATAATACCATGGAACCTCTCTTGTTGCCGCTATCCTTACAGTCTGTATTTGGACAAGTTGCTAAACCTCTCTGTCTCCTTATTTTTCATTTGCTCTTTCTTAATGGTTTCTGGCACAGCAGGAACTTTTTTCTTCTTTTCTGCACCTTTCAAGGTTGCAGCTGGGAAAGAGGTAAGTGAATTTTTGAAATAGGATAATCTAAAATAAACTGGCAAAGTCCATTGAACAAACAATTAAGTTACTTAATGGCCTGTGGCTTTGTTTAATTGGTTAATTTCTGAAAATACTCTACTGTAGGTTATAGGCAATTTTAAGAGGATAATAGATAATATGAAATGAGTAGCAAGAATGTGAAAAATTTAAATACAATTAACCAGTTGACATATAAGCCTGATAATTAAAATCCGTCCTTGAATTTAAAGGAGGGATAAAGGTTTTGTACATTATGGTTCCTATTAACTGTGTTTTGCTTTTCCTACTTTCAGACGCAATGCTGTGGGCTGTGGGCATAGTGAGAATGAGAAGACATGGAACTGATCAGGAAACAATCGCCTCCTTCACAGTTTCTGCATGATATCACTTATTAACCAGATAGCAGGAACTACTGACCTTGTACAGCCTTCAGTTCTAACTTCATGACCTGATTTTGGAAACAAGCCTGGCTTCTTGTTTCAGAAATTCAGAGAACCCGTGTGGCATATCGTAGGACCCGGAACACGTTCATGTAGGTATGGTAAGCACCAAAAATTTTAAGAGAAGCCTGTTAGAAGAAAACCGTCTTGCTAAGGAACCTGGATTGAGGAAGAGCTACATATTCATTTTCCAGCTGTGATACAGAGCAAATCCTTTTGTAGAGAGAGAACAAGAGGGAAGTCAAGAGAGTGGGTACTGGTGGGGACACGGAAGAGAATTAAAGGCATATTTCTACTTCACATTTTTCTCTAGGACTGGGAAACACTAAAGTTGTTTTCTAATTCTTTTGCTAACATAAGAATGCAAGCAAGCATATCCCTCTGTCCATATTGTTACGTTTTCTGTGTGATTTCTTTTACCATCCTAAAAGTTCTTCCTTAGTTAAAAAGAAAAACTATTTTTAATGAAAAAAAACTCACAGTTTTTCATTTTGGTTTTCTACTTTATTATTAAAAACCCCATAAATGAAAATGAGCACTAATACAAAAGTTTCAATTTAATCCAATTGCATGGTACTAGCCAGACATCTTGGAATGTGAAGTCAAGTGGGCCTTAGAAAGCATCACTATGAACAAAGCTAGTGGAAGTGATGGAATTCCAGCTGAGCTATTTCAAATTCTGAAAGATGATGCTGTGAAAGTGCTGCACTCAATATGCCAGCAAATTTGGAAAACTCAGCAGTGGCCACAGGACTAGAAAAGGTCAGTTTTCATTCCAATTCCAAAGAAAGGCAAGGCCAAAGAATGCTCAAACTACCACACAATTGCACTCATCTCACATGCTAGTAAAGTAATGCTCAAAATTCTCCAAGCCAGGCTTCAGCAATACGTGAACCGTGAACTTCCAGATGTTCAAGCTGGTTTTAGAAAAGGCAGAGGAACCAGAGATCAAATTGCCAACAGCTGCTGGATCATGCTAAAAGCAAGAGAGTTCCAGAAAAACATCTACTTCTGCTTTATTGACTATGCCAAAGCCTTTGACTGTGTGGATCACAATGTTCTGTGGAAAATTCTGAAAGAGATGGGAATACCAGACCACCTAACCTGCCTCTTGAGAAATCTGTATGCAAGTCAGGAAGCAACAGTTAGATCTGGACCTGGAACAACAGACTGGTACCAAATAGGAAAAGGAGTATGTCAAGGCTGTATACTGTCACCTTGTTTATTCAACTTATATGCAGAATACATCATGAGAAACGCTGGACTAGAAGAAACACAAGCTGGAATCAAGATTGCTGGGAGAAATATCAATAACCTCAGATATGCAGATGATACCACCCTTATGGCAGAAAGTGAAGAAGAACTAAAGAGCCTCTTGATGAAAGTGAAAGAGGAGAGTGAAAAATTTGGCTTAAAGTTCAACATTCAGAAAACGAAGATCATGGTATCCGGTCCCATCACTTCATGGGAAATAGATGGGGAAACAGTGGAAACAGTGTCAGACTTTATTTTTGGGGGCTCCAAAATCACTGCAGATGGTGACTGCAGCCATGAAATTAAAAGACACTTAGTCCTTGGAAGAAAAGTTATGTCCAACCTAGATAGTATATTCAAAAGCAGAGACATTACTTTGCTGACTAAGGTCCGTCTAGTCAAGGCTATGGTTTTTCCTGTGGTCATATATGGATGTGAGAGTTGGACTGTGAAGAAAGCTGAGTGCCAAAGAATTGATGCTTCTGAATTGTGGTGTCAGAGAAGACTCTTGAGAGTTCCTTGGACTGCAAGGAGATCCAACCAGTCCATTCTGAAGGAGATCAACCCTGGGATTTCTTTGGAAGGAATGATGCTGAAGCTGGAACTCCAGTACTTTGGCCACCTCATGCGAAGAGTTGACTCATTGGAAAAGATTCTGATGCTGGGAGGGATTGGGGGCAGGAGGAGAAGGGGACGACCGAGGATGAGATGGCTGGATGGCATCACTGACTCGATGGACGTGACTCTGAGTGAACTCCGGGAGTTGGTGATGGACAGGGAGGCCTGGCGTGCTGCAATTCATGGGGTCACAAAAGAGTCGAACACGACTGAGCGACTGAACTGAACTGAAAGTGTGATAAAATGTATCTTAAAATGGATGAAATATTTGACATTGTGGTTTTAGTGGACTGCATGGCACAGAGGTGGCTCAAGAACTTCCTTTCTCATCTATTAACAGTATGACTATTATACAGTTCCCGTTTATGGTAGGAAACTCTGGTTCTGTTAACAGGTAACATTAAAAGAAGTACCCTAAGTGATTTAGTGCTTGCAATGACTAAATGTATACACATTTCTACAGCCAGTTGTCTTTAGCAATTTGCTCTACTCCAATACTATGGACACTAAAATTAAAAATACTAGTCCTGTTAAGGACACATCTCTTAAAAATGGACTTATTATTTTGTACCTCCCAGTCATAAAATGACAGTGCAGTCATCTATAGCATGCATTAGATACTTAAAAGGGACCGAAGTAATTAAGTTTACATTATTTAACTGGAGCTTCCAGATCTCTGAGTTGACAGCTTGTTTCATAGCCAGGATGGATAGTAATGGAATGGAAACACAATTTCCTTTAAATAAAAAAAAGCAAACAGGCTGCATCCTGACGTTCCTTATCTGCATTTCACCTTTATCGTCTCAGGAGCAGTTCTTCCAGTACTCAGCACAGCCCTTGTGTTTTCATTATTTTCTGCCAACAATCTCTTTCTCTTCCTGTGAAAAACATCTAAAGTTAATAAAGAGATAAAAGCCTATTTTCTTCCAGCTGTGCTTTTTCAGATTTCTCAATATTCAATTAAGGAAAGGCAAAAGTTGCAGAGCACCGTAGAGGAACAGGGCTAGATGACTCTGATGTTTTCCTCTTCATAATGGTATTTTTCAACTTGGGCTGTGAAAAGAAACCTAATAAACAACAATAATGCTTCTGAAGTCTAGCAAACCTTGGAACAAAAAAGGTTCTCATTTCTCAGAATTCTGCCTTGTGAAGGGCTCCCTACATTCAATATGTTTCTGAAAATTCTTCTTGGCATGAAGGTTTAAACCTTATGCTTTCTTGTCTACTGCAGGAAATAGCATGACTTGAGATGTAGGGCTCATGAGTTAGGATCACCTGTAGCTTTGTTACCTAGCTCAACCAAGAGGAAAAGTGTTTAAACTCAGAATGCTTAAACATAGAATGTTTAAACTCATGAGAACTATAGACTTAATCTAGTCCAAATCCTTCTTTTTACAGTTTAAGGAACCATATCCAAACTGGTGCTGTAGATCAATTTTTCCATTTGGGGGTGGTGGTAAATTCTCATTTATTTACTATTCAATTTCTTCCAGGTTTGGGGTTTACCAAGCTAAGTTAATTTGCAACTCTAAATTAAGGCTGCTACCTCGATTTTAAGCCCTCGGACATACTGAGGTGGGGTTTTGTTCATTTGTTTGTTTCATTGTTTTGCACTTTCTGGAGGAAAATGTCTGCTGCAGTGCCAGCGTGAGGAACTCTGCCCATGGCAAAGGTCATGAGGAAGGAAGCTTGACATACGCAAAGGCGTGATCAAGCCTCAGGAAACCCCTTGTTCCCAAGCATCTACCTCCAAAACCAGAGTACTTTACGGGGAGCTCTCCCCCATAACCATTTCTCTCAGAGAAGGAGTTAACTTGCATCTCCAGTTAATAAAAATTCCTGGGCGTGACAAGAGTGTTTCAACTTAAGAACTCTGAAGGTTCTCTGGCCTGCCTGATCAGGTTCATCTGGCCGCATGTGATTGTTTACAACCCCCAACTGTGAGAGACACAAGATGCTTTAAAACTTTCTAAATACAGAGTCTTTTGAGAAGTTAGAAGATTATTAGTATAGTATTAGTGGGGTGGTTAGGAATTATATTGGTGAAGGGTTTTTTCATTTGTCATGCCAATAATTACTGCCATTTCCCTGCCGTGGGTGTGACAAGGATGTCTCAGGTCAAACCTCTCTGCTGACAGACTAGCTTGTGTGACAACCTCTCAAACATAAACAGCACAGAGAGCTTGGAGTATTAGCATAGGGCTTTTCTCATTATTGAGTCAATGATTGCCACCAGGCCTCCATATCCTTAGGCATCTGGAAATATATTAATCAATGATTTGGAATATAGAAAAGGAAATATATTAGTTTTTGATGTTAGCAATACTAGACTTTTTGAATTAATGAATTTTCTCTTTTGTTATAGACCACTGTACTTTTTATAAATCACTGTGTCCTTGCTATGCAAAAATGTAACTTTATCACTATCTTAAGACTAAATAGATTGTAAAGGGAACATTGGTGAAAGGTTTTCACTTGTTGGGCTGATGTTTGCTGCTAAATCTCCATATTCCCTGCCCTTATAATGAATACAGCTAATATATAGGAGAAATAAGTATTAACCTTTAAGATTAATCATGTTAAACTTTAGGTTAAGTAAATTCTTTTCTTGATTGTAACTCACTACACCCTCACCCTATAGGAATGCAACTTTATTTGGATGGTGGCGCCTGATTTAAGAAAAAATCACCCCTGGAAAAATAAGTTTTCTGGTTAACCGACCGGTATCAGAAAGGGCCATAAAATGTCAGCAGACCTCATGGCCAGAAGATGATGTAAAAACCCATAAGACCTTTGTAAAATTTTATATGAAGCACCTGATTATGACAAGGGTCAGGTCTGCTGATCCCCGCGTGACTCTGTATTCATCCCTATATATAACAAAAGGTATAAAAACAAACCTGCAAAATAAAGAAATCAGATCAGTTTCTGGAAAGACTGATTCCCCGTGTCGTTTCTTTCTTGCTCCCTGTTTTCCTGGCTGAATTCCCATCTGAAATGTGGGTTCGCACCAAGCCTGCTAATTTTGCCTGGGCTGCTAAGATCAGACCGGGGAGGCCTCAGTACCTCCTCTCCTTTGGGAGAACGGAAAGACGCCTGTGGCCTACGTAGGTGGTGATTAATATTCCACGTAAACCAGTTATTCAGCCTCTTTTTCTCCACTGATTTTCCTACTACACTATCCATTTCTAATCTCTATATATCTGTAATTAAATAAGTTTGTCCTGGATGCCGATTCCGTCCCCACCTTTGAATTACCCTGGATCTACCGGGGCTGAACCCCGGCACTGCAGAAATCCCGCTAACTGAGAGTATTATGCAGCAGGGTTGAAAGCACTTATTCTTTGGGACTGCTATGAAAAGTGATTCCTTTCCTCTCCCTCAGAATTATTTGGATGTAAGACTAAAAACACTATTTGGTCTGTGGAACATTGTGCTTTCAAGAGTAAATACAGAGGTCTCCTCTTATCTGCAGCTTTGCTTTCTGTGGTTCCAGGCACCCACAGTGAACCACAGGGTGAAAAACACTACATAGAAGCTTTCAGAATTAAATGATGCCTTAGTTTTAAATTGTGCAGCTGTGCTAAGTTGCATGATCAGGTAACTTTCACTTACTTAAAAATGGCCCCAAAGTGCAAGAGTAGCCATGCAGGCAGGCAATTCAGATATGGCAAAGAGAAGTGGTAAAGTGCTTTCTTTAAGTGAAAAGTGGACATTCTCAGCTTAATGAAGAAAGGAAAGAAAACATACGCTGAGATGACTAAGATCAAGGTAAGAAGGAATCTTCTGTCTGTGAAATTGTACAGAAGGAAAAAGAAGTTCATGCTGACTTTGCTTTCACACCCCAAACTGCAAAAGTCACAGCCATGGCTGCCTGGTAAGTGCTTAATTAAGATGGAAAAACATTACATCGGCACAATAAGATATTTTGAGAGCAAGAAACCACATTCCTCTAATGTTTCTTTTTCACAGGATGTTGTTATAATTATTCTTTATTATTATTATTGTTGTTAGTCTCTTACTGTGCCTAATTTATAAATTAGAATTTATCATGCATATGTGTAGGACTTCTAGGTGGTTCAGTAGGTAAAAAAAAAATCTGCCTGCAATGCAGGAGACACAAGTTCAATCCCTAGGTCAGGAAGCTCCCTGGAAAAGAAAATGGCAACCCATTCCAGTATTCTTGCCTGGAGAATCCCATGGACGGAGGAGCCTGGCGGGCTGCCGTCCTTGGGGTCACAAAGAGTGAGACCCCAGTGAAGGCACTGAGCATGAGCGCATAGGTGTGTGTGGATGGGGAAGCATAGTATATGTAGGGCTCAGTTCAGTTCAGGCGCTCAGTCGTGTCCGACTCTTTGCGACCCCATGAATCGTAGCAGTACTAGCTAAGCTTTCAGCACTTGTAATTCTTGTTTTGATGGTAGAAATTGCTAGGAATTGTCTCTCACAGTGCAAGAGTCTGATACCAAAAATTTGAGATTTGTATCTTTTTTTTTTGGTACACTCAAGCAGCATTTGCTAAACTTGTTGCCATTCTACAGTCAATGTGACTCTAATATTTACATGTGAGTCACATTCCCAACTGTACATCCAGTTTACAGACTGCCCTGTAGCCACTAACTTAATTTTTTGGCCACAGCACATGGCATGTGGGTTCTTAGTTCCTGGGCCAGGGATTGAACCCATGCCCCCTGCGGTAGAAGCATGGAGTCTTAGTCACTGGGCTGCAGGGAAGCCTTGCCCTGCAGACCATTAAAGACCAAAGGAACATCACTTCCAAATTCCAGCAAGCAGGTGCAATCTCTCTTCTTTCTCTCCTGGTCTGGAAAGCACATTGGACATCAAGTGCATGAGCGTACTGGGGAAAACACTGGCTCTGCTATAGTTTATTTTTTAAAAAATCACTCCTAAGCTTTCATGTTATGTCCTTATACAGAGTACTTCATATCTAATAGGAACAGAATATTTTGGAGCATTATGCTTGAGAACAGCTTTGGTGCTGCATTCACTGCTTAGATCTTGAAAAAGGTTAGGAGTGCATACAACAGATTTTGTTTCAGTTTTCTGTCAGCATTTCTTACTTTTTAATAAATAACATGGTTATATTATTAAAAATCAGGTTGATGTAAAAATCTATGTGCTGAGAAGCCTAATTCTCACATCTGTTCCCTTTAATCATGTTCCCTTTCTTGCTCTCTTGGTAACCTTTTTAAAGATTTTTGCCTGTGTTTCTTTGGGCTTCCCTGGTGGCTCAGATTGTGAAGAATCTGCCTGCAATGCAGGAGACCTGGGATCGATCCCTGGGTCGGGAAGATCCCCTGGAGAAGGGAATGGTTACCGTCTCCAGTATTCTTGCCTGAAGAATTCCATGGACAGAGGAGCCTGGCGGGCTACAGTCCATGGGGTTGCAAAGAGTTGGGCAGGATTGAGGGACTTTCACTTTCATTTTGTGTTTCTTCATCTACTGGGTTCATCCAAAGTTTCATTTGGGATTTTCTAAGATGTTACAGAAAAAAAAATGTTTAAACAGTCTGAAGGGAAGTGAAGTCGCTTAGTCGTGCCCGACTCTTTGTGACCCCATGTACTGTAGCCTACCAGGCTCTTCAGTCCATGGGATTTTCCAGTCAAGAATACTAGAGTGGGTTGCCATTTCCTTCTCCAGGGGATCTTCTCAGCCCAGGGATCAAACCCAGGTCTCCCGAATTGTAGGCAGATACTTTACTGTCTGAGCTACCAGGGAAGCCTTAAACAGTCTAACCTGTATATAATTTCATTTTTACAGCTATGCAGTCTCTATAATAAGCTATTTAATCAGTTCAGTATTGATGGACACAGGAAAATTCTAATCTTTTACTATTATAAATAATGTTGCAGTAAATAACCTTGTAGATATGTTATTTTTTAAGTGAGTGATATAAATATATTCTTGTTAAAAAGCAAGAAGTGGTTCAAATAACATGGGTTTTGGGTTCCAAGAAGTTCCAGAATCTGCAAATGAAAAGTATCCTGATAAGCCAAGACCTTTTTATAGTTTAGTATAGGACAAACTACTGGAAGTGGAATTGTTGATAAAGGGTAGATGAATTTGTAGTCTTTATATATTGCAAAAGTCCCTTTCTTAAGATTTTGACAGTAACACAGGAGTTCAAAGTTGTCAAACTTTTGCATTTTTGCCAATCTTGTGGGTAAAAAGCAGTTTCTTTGTATACTTTGCATTTTTCTTGTTGTAAGTAAGGTTAAGTATCCTTTTCTATATTGGTGTAAAAGCCAGTTATATTTTCTTTCCTGTGAACTGTCTGCTCATATAATATACCTATTTTTTTCATTGTTGGTCATGTTTTTATGGAGTCCCAGAAGCCCTGTATATACTAAGAAATTGTGTAAGCTGTGCTAAGTTGCTTCAGTTGTATCCAACTCTTTGCAACACCATGGACTGTAGCCCGCCAGGCACCTCTGTCCATGGGATTCTCCAGGCAAAAATACTGGAGTGGGTTGCCATGCCCTTCTCCAGGGGATTTTCTCCACGTAGCGATTGAACGCAGGTCTCATAAGCCTCCTGCACTGGTAGATGGGTTCTTTACAACTAATGCTACCTGGGAAGCCCATTAGGAGATTAGCTGTTTCTAAAAGTAGCTCAGTCAGTAAAGAATCTGCCTGCAATGCAGGAGACCCGGGTTCAATTCCTGGGTTGGGAAGATCCCCTGGAGAAGGAAATGGCAACCCACTCCAGTATTCTTTTCTGGAGAATCTCATGGACAGAGGAGCCTGGAGGGCTACAGCCCATGGGGTTGCAAGAGTAGGACATGACTGAGTGACTAAACACCACCGTCATTGATAACATGAAGAGTGTGCAGTCTTTTCCAGCATGTGGTCTGATTATTTAGCTTTGGCATAACTCATCCGCATTTATGTCAGAGGCTTCTCTTTGCAGGGGCTTCAGCTCTTTCTAATGTCCCCCTTTGCTCTGGACCCCATGACCTACAGCGGCCTGGGTTAGTCACCCCCACTCTCCATCTCGTGTCTCCCCCTTGTTGCTGGAAGTTGCTGAATTACCTTCAGTGCATAAGCATATTTACACATCTCTTGTCTCAAAAGCACAAAATGTCTGTATCTTACACTGCCCTTCCTTCTACCCTCTTTCCTTTGTATCCAAGTTTCTTGAGAAAAATTTTTCATTCCATGTCTCCATTGTCTTTCTCCAGAGCTCTAAGTGTAGAAAGTCACTTTCATGACTTTACAAATAGACCTCTAGCTCTCAAATGACCGTGTCCTTTCCCCTCTCGCCCGGCTTCATCTCTCTTGCAGAATCTGACTCTTCTTGACAGCGTTTTCTTCTTTGGTGGTCCCGTTTGTATCCCTTAACTATTCTATTCACCCTACCTTATTCTTCCCTGTTGTCCTCGTTATACACGTTAAAGGACGTGACCATTACATGTCAGTGAAGGACTCTTTAATCCATGTCTGCATTGCAGACTCCGGCCTCCAAAGACTGGGGTGTCCATGTTCAGATGCCCCTGATGGGGGCCACCAACACCAGTCCCCTCCTCTGCCTTTCTCCACTCACTCACTTCTGCTTCTCAGACAATTCTGATCAAGTGACCTCACACCTTTGCCTCTTGATTTGCTAATAAGTAAAATGAGGTCTGTAATGTTACCTACCTCTTAGAGTTAGGATAAGGATTAAACAGGAAAAGAAACACTGGCAATTAGGAATCCCTTTGGATTTTCCCATCTCCCTTTCCATGCTCTTTCTTAATATTGTAGTTATTATTAATAGTATAATTACCATTAGTGAGTTTCAAAATTCTGTTCAGATATCTCCTCCTTAGGGAAGTTGTTATGGGTAAGGACTGTGTTGACGGTGATTTTGCTTTTAAGCCCTAAGAAATGTAAGTCTACTTGAAAAGGCAGGTAGAACATAAATCATTCTTGTAATATGTGGAAAGTGCTAGGGTAGAGGCAAGCCGTGCGTTGCTGAGGCTACCAGTACGTCTGGTGCATAGTAGATGTTCAGTAAATGTTTGGAAGGAGTGTTTATAAGCTGGTTTAACAATACATGTCAAAAGAATATACTTAAAATTACATGTAGTGGTTTAGAAATCTATTTCATTTCCATCATAGTAAGATGTGCTAGGATTGGACTCCATGATTCTGCTTCATACTAGTATTTTTATTTGTAGGGGATGTATTAGAGGCAATTTAAACTGTTACTTCTCTATTTTTGAAGAGTAAAATTTTTGTCCACTATAATTAGAACCTTGAGGCAAGTGAAACAACCAGAAATTTTTTTTCCATCAGCCCTTAAAGAATTTCTTTGGTCCTGGAATTATTGTCCAAAAATCATTAATCCTATAATTTGTTAGAGCAAGAAATCCTATATCATCTCAAATGAATGGTATTTTTCTCCCTCTCACCGCATCCTTTATAGTCATCTCATTTTCATGTCACTAGATCAAGAAAACTAAAGGCACTATATAGAAAAGGCTCTCAGAATATCTCATAAACAGGATCTTATGAAAACCAAATAAACTGGAACCGAAGAAAGAGGCACAGATATAAGAGACTCGAAAGCCTTCTGAAGTTTCCTTGAAGTCCAAGGGTTTATTTTGATATCCCTAACATAACATAAGCCGAGAAATATAGCTTTGTGACCACTGCCTCATTGTTATTTCACAACAATAGGAAGCGTAATCTATGTGTTGATAATTTATCTTTGAAGTATAAATTATTCAATATTTTCAGGGTGAAAGTCATATGGTTTAGAGTCACAAGAAAACTGCATCAGCATTCTCTCTTTATAATGAACGACTAGGGTTTATTATTCCATTGACCTATGGAGACATGTTAGAGAATTAATGTACTGTACTGTATGGGTTATATACGAGGCTTGACATGTATAAATATTCTGAAAAATTACTCATTTAGTTGGCTGGATCATTTACCAGATTTAGCAGAAATAATAACCCTTTTAGCAAATATTTGTTAACATTGCCTAACTACTGGCTTAAATCTGTATGCAATTTGTGTACAGTGGCATTTGGAAGAAAGATTAAAGCAATCACATTTCTGTAACAAGTTACTATATCTCTAGTTTCTGGTGTACAGGAATCAATTTCTATCTTCCTTAATCTCTAAAATTCCATTAAATAATGTGACTCAGACCAAAATCAAATAGATTCCTGGCACTGTCATATTTAATGCTGGACTGCAGTTCAGAAACAAATTAGACCCTTGTTCTGAAGTTCAAATGATAGTTTCATTTCTGAGACTTTCTATGAAGAATCATATAATCTGCCCAACATGAGGACCCAGATATTCCAAGGAAAGTAGAGCTCTCTTTTTATTTGCTCTTCAAGCAGCCTTAATTAATTATTTTAATGTTGTTAAAGAATATGGATGTGAGAGTTGGACTATAAAGAAAGCTGAGCACCGAAGAACTGATGCTTTTGAACTGTGGTGTTGGAGAAGACTCTTGAGAGTCCCTTGGACTGCGAGGAGATCCAACTAGTCCATCCTAAAGGAAATCAGTCCTGAATGTTCATTGGAAGGACTGATGTTGAAGCTGAAACTCCAATACTTTGGCCACCCGATGCAAAGAACTGACTCACTGGAAAAAACCCTGATCCTGGGAAAGATTGAAGGTGGGAGGAGAAGGGGATGGCAGAGGATGTGATGGTTGGATGGCATCACCAACTCTTTGGACATGAGTCTGAGTAAACTCCAGGAGTTGGTGATGGACAGGAGTGCCTGGCGTGCTGCAGTCCATGGGGTCACAAAGAGTTGGACACAACTGAGTGGCTGAACTGAACTGAACTGAAAGAATATTCAAGATTAAAAATAAAATAGAACTATGTTTTTTCCCTTCTACTTCTAAATAAGAAAAAGAAACCAATCTCCCTATTACTTTTCAGTTCTTAAATGCTGAAGTTAGGCAATAGAAATATATATATATATAACTTAAAAACTTGAGTATCAGAGTAGAGGGTAGTAATTTGTATTTTTAAGCTAGATGCTGAAAAATGGCAGTAATTCTAGGTACATGTGTAAGTGCACCAAAGTGTGTGTGGTTTCAAACCCATTTGCTCCTGAAGGCCAAGTCACCGTCACTTAACGACTCTTTCTCTGATTGGGTGGTCTGATGATAATTTGTATTTTGAATGTCTCTGTTTCCACATGTGTAAGTGCCCCTTCGTGGTCCTGTGTTTCTGGAGTCATATATGTAAGGCAGTTCTGGTCTTAACTCATCTTCTCAAGGCCGCCCAGGCAGCTCAGTAAAGACATAAAGAAACAGTCCCCTAGTGAAAAATGTGTTTCACCTTTATTGTGTAGGGTCAGAAGACACCGTTCCTTCTTTATACGAGTTAGGATTGAAAGCAAAGCTCTGCACCATGACTTGCACGTTAAAAAATGACTAATAAACCAACATTTTTGCTTTTGCACTTATATTGTTAATATGTTGCAGAACTATACATTCTCTTCGCTTGGGAAATCAGGCATATCACCACATTTGGCAACTATTTGGAACAGCAACGATGTATTCGCCCTGTGTCCTTTGGCCAGCCTAGGAATATTTAAGTGCTCTAGCCACCTGGTTCGTTCATGAAGTTACGTTGCCTTTCCTCTACCCAGTGACAAATAAAGGCGGAGGAATTTCCACTAAGAACATGACACATGGAGCTTTCCTTCCAGAGCCATAGTAGTTTTCTTGCAAATTCACTGGATTAGAGAGCAGAGTCTGAAGCTTTCTGGGCCTAGCTTCTCATTTCTCAGGCTTCTTAAGATGGCCTTGCACCTACTGTCAATAATCCAAGCTCAGCAACCGTTCCTAGTGTTTTGTTTCTTCCTTTTAATTTTTATTTTAATTGGCTGAACCTGGAATATAATAAGTGCTCAAGAAATATTTGCGATTGCATGAGTGAGTGGTTGAATAGCCTGTGCTTTTCTGTCTGAGAAATTTGATTTAAAACCAAAGAAATTTTGTAACAACTTAACGGCAGATGGGATATTTTATCATTCAGTTGTTTTGTCAGAGCATTGAAAGGAGGTTAAATCCCATAGACGGAGGGAGCCTGGTGGGCTGCAGTCCACGGGGTCACGAAGAGTCGGACACGACTGAGCGACTTCACTTTCTCTTTTCCCTCTCATGCATTGGAGAAGGACGTTGCAGCCCACTCCAGTGTTCTTGCCTGGAGAATCCCAGGGATGGGGGAGCCTGGTGGGCTGCCATTTCTGGGGTAGCACAGAGTCGGACACGACTGAGGCAATGCAGCAGCAGCAGCAGCAGCAGGCTGCCAAAGGCAGGCTGGAAAAATTCACGTTTACAGGCTTTGTTTGTTTGGCTTCACATCCTGTTTGCTTCCATTCACTTCGTAGTGACATCTATCAGCCACGGTTGCTGGTGGGCTGGGGGCTGGGGTGCTCTGTGCAGAAGCAGAGGTACCTTCTGGATTAAGAATTATTGTTAGTTTCTCAGTACAGGTGAAAGCAACTTTGCCACAAATCTGTACTGAGTGGTGGCAACAACTTAATCTCCCTGAAGGAATAATGAAAGTGTAAAAGAAGCTCACTATTAGTCACCCAGCATGGAAAAGCATATGGGACTATACTTCAGAAGGAATACCACTTCATGCGGAAAAGAAGTATGCGTGCACACTTCCTCTCGGAAAGTATATGTATCTCTCTTATATCTTAATCCTTGAGATAAGTCAAATGCCAAAATATATGTGTGTTTCTGTATCTGAATGTGTGTGTGTATTCTAGGGTTTTTCTCCATCTAGATTTCTAGTGTTCTTCTTTAACGCTGCCACCAGCTAAACTGAATAGATGTGAAAGACTGTGGTAAGAGGGCCCACTGACAACTATCTCACAAAATTGTCATAAGGATTAAATAAGGTTTTTGCTTGTGTTTTTTGTTGTTTTGTTTTTGGTTTTGCTTTTTAGTAAAGCGCATGACACAGTCTGGCATGTTTCATGAGTTTGGCAAATATTAATAGTGTGCCAGTCACAGCGCTGCTCTCTCACTGGGAATATGCCTCCTCCATGGTTTGGGGTTTTCTGCAGAGAGAATATTAAAAACAAATCCAGTGAGAAGCACAGTGTGAGGAACCTGTACTCTCCCCTGGCTTTTAAAGCCTTCTCCTGTCATCATCCGAACCTTCATTATGCCCACTGGAATATAGGAACAAGAAAACAAAAAGAATGTACTTTTAACAAAGTCTGTTTCTACCTTATTGCATTGAACCTTCAAACAGAAAAAGCAATAAAAAGTTAAGACACAGGGAAAACACCCAGGATGCTTGCAGGCAGGCATCAGGGCCTCTAGTCCTGCTCATTGCTGGCGCTTCCTGAATTCAGGTGTGATTCCCCACTTCAGCCTACTTGAGAGACCACGCTGCTGTGTCCACTTCACCAGGGAAGGCTTAGACATTTCAGGAGTGTAGACACAGTGGGAGTTAAAAACAGGAGCCATTTCCTTTACTGCATTTCCACTGCTGATAAAAACTTTCCTATAAAGCGAATTTCTCGCATAGCTTTCCTTGCTCTTTTTCTAAACTTTGGTCGCACTTTCTAGTTTTTCTTCCCCCTTCTGGTCAACCACAGACCACACCACAAGGCCAGGGCTGAGACCTGACTGATCTGCCACTGACTTGACAGCAAGCCACTTTTAGGTTTAGAGAGTTTATCACTTACACGGAGGGGGGAAGGAAGAGAGGCACAGATGCCAGTTGCCAAGGTCTATTCCCCCACACCGAGCAGGGGCCACGGGCACGTCATCACTGGGCAGCCCAATCTGGACTGCAGCTAATAAGGGGACAGGCTGCCATTATAACCTGAAGAAGGAGAGGCTGAAACCCTCACACTTCATCAGGAGCAACGAGACCCTGTGTCTTGACAACCTTCTGGGGAGACAGAGAGTGGGGTCGAAGATGTCTGAAGTAACACGTCATCAGCTCCCCCATTAACACCCTTCTGGGTGAATCTGAAGTCCTCCTTCCAGGCCTCTGAAGCCTCCTGTGGATCTTTGCTAAGCTGCCAGGGCACCGTGGAGAAGGCATTCCCCTGCGTTTCTTTCTTCTTTAAAAAATTAATTAATTTATTTCAATTGGAGGCTGATTACTTAACGATATTGTAGTGGTTTTTGCCATACATTGACATGAATCCACCACGGGTGCACATGTGTTCCCCATCCTGAGCCCCCCTCCCACCTCCCTCCCTCCCCCATCCCCTAGGGTCATCCCAGTGCACCAGCCCCGAGCACCCTGTCTCATGCATCGAACCTGGACTGGCGATCTGCTTCACATATGATAATATACATATTTCAACACTACCCTCTCAAATCATCCCGCCCTCACCTTCTCCCACAGAGTCCAAAAGACTGTTATTTACATCTGTGTCTCTTTTGCAGTCTTGCATGCTGTCTTTCTAAATTCCATATATATGCGTTAGTATACTATATTAGTGTTTTTCTTTCTGACTTACTTCACTCTGTATACAGGCTCTGTATGCTCTGTATAATAAGCTCCAGTTTCATCCACCTCATTAGAACTGAATCAAATGCATTATTTTTAATGGCTGAGTAATACTCCACTCTCTACATTTCTTAATTCTTTTCCAGGTCTTTGACCTACCTTTCAGGATAGTTTACTTGTGTCCTTATACACACACAAAGTTAGAAGATATTTTTAGTCTATAACATGGGCAGTGGGTATAAATCTTACCATCCTCAAAACTTGGGTGAAACGTTTTTATAATCCTTTGTTTTTCAAAACTGGGTTACATTCACTTATAAAGCTCCATTCTGCAGAGATGGCTAGAAGTTCAGTCCCAGTCATGAATGTGACTCCTTTTCCTTCAAGACGACGCTGAAGTGAGACAGTGTGAAGCAGTCCAGCAGAGGAGACGGGGTGTTCTCAGTTTTGTTCCCCATTAGACTCGGGGACCCCACCCCTGGATAAGCCTTCTGCGACTCTTCATTTGTGCTGCTTGCCCATGTGATGTATCTGTGACGAGGCTGTCGGTTCCAGTCTGGGGTGCAGCTCTCCTACGGGTTAAGGGGGGTGCCAACTCATTCTTCTGGGCCCTGCCAGATACTCAGTGCAGTTTCTGCCTCTTCCCTAAACCCCCCAAAACTTCCTACCTGGATATTTCTCTTTGTAGCTTCTTCTCAACCTCCTTTCCTCAGGATTCAATCAACATAATCTCTCATGTCGAGAGATTCTTTTAGGAATACCACGTTCTCTTCTTTAGGAGTGGGTGTGAATGAACCACAAGCTAAAACTAATATTTTTTTTTAGTAACTCACCCTGTTAAGCACGTTGAATCATCAGCAGATCACGTGGAACAGGAAAGAGACACACAAAGAGTTGACCTCATCCTCAAAGTTTCTGAGTATTTTTCAAGTATTTGCTAAATAGATAAACATTTATAGAGCTCAGAACTTATTTTTGCAAGTTATTTTTAGAGGCAGGCCAATGACTCATGGAGATATTATTCAATCCACTGTGTTATCTCTAGATTTTTCTATTCTTCTCTAATTACTTGAGAACAAAATGTTGATTGTGACATCTTACAGCAAGGCTTCACCCTAACTATTCCTATTTACCGATAATTGTGTGAGGTCACTGATTATACTGGGTAATCAGATTCTTGCTGAGAGTGGGGTCAGTATAATTATTATGGGCTGAGATCTGGAATTAGAATGACTGATAACTTTTAAGGACAGTTTCCTCAGGTGGGGATAGACACAGTCAGGAAGCTCAAAGTGAAAAATGTAATACATTTGAACTGGTAGGGTTGTGGCCGAGTACCAAGAACGTGGAGACAAAGAAAGACTTAGGACAAGGGCAGTATGCTTGTGGGTGTGGAGAGGTCCAGGAAAAAGCCCTGCCAAATGGTAGGGCTCTCCAGATCTTGCTTACCAGCATTCATTGAGGGTTGCAGACAGGTTCGAAACATCTAGTCCCTGGGCCAATACTGGCCAAACCTTTCAATACCTACAGTAAGATGCTTCTGCCTCCCACCAGTGGGGGTTTGGAATTTCTCTCTCTTCTGTACGCAGACCTCCCTGAGATGAGCTTCTAGTCACCTGATCACCATACTGCAGCTTTCTTCCCAGTCTACACTGTGACATACCTAACTCATCAGGCGCTCTGTCTGCATTACAAATACTGGGAAGAGAGCTCTAACACCAGCTGACTCAGTTATTTGGAGACTGGGTATCTTGGTTATCTCTGAATGCTCCTTTCTTCCTGTATCTACAGTAACTAGTTCAGATCTTTCTCTCAACCGGAATTGCCACTCATAGCTGGGAAACGCCTGTCTCTTATGTCAGGAGGCATAAGAGACAGGTGCCTACCTCACTGTTGGGTGTTAGTTCCACTCTGGCTGGACCCAGAGTTCACTCTGATACCCTGGCAACCACAGTTTAGAGCACCGGTTACTCTTTGAACCATGGACTCTGGACCTTCCTGACTCCATTTCCCCAGAAATCATCATTAACTGACATCTCAATATACCTCATGGATAAGTCCACATAGATTCATTGGCTGGCTACCATTCTACCTGTCCAGTTTATCCTGGATACATGCATAAATTTTTTAAAAAATTCTTCAGCCAGCTTTTGAACAAACCTAAACTCAGGAATCACACAGAGATCAGCCTGCTTCAATATGTGCAGAAGTAGAGGATTTTGAGATTAAAAGTTGAAATTTTTGGTCAAAAAGCCTCCTACCATATACACTTTTTCTTCTGAGATTGTTTCAGGGGAAGATTTGAAATGCCATCCATGCCAAGATAATTGGAAAATTCATGATAAAATTCATCAGATAATTCATGGAAAAAGATGATGAATGTTGAGGGCGAGGATAAGGCTCATGGATTCTCACCTTCTCACTTTCCCCTTAAAACACTGACAAGGGAAAGATCTAAGGATCACCTCCAAGATGCGCTCACAGGTTTGAGATTAACACGCAAGAGACCCTGGTGCTTTCAGTGAGTGCTAAGACTGGGAGACATCAGCTAAGAGTTTTAGAGGCACAGGTTTTGCTTTAAGGACTCTGGTATTCTTATTTGGATATGTGTCTAGACTCAGTGGACCGTTTAATTTTTACCAAGTTCAGCTGATACAGATGTTCACTCATACTGGCGGTGTCCCTGACATGTAACGAAGCATCTCAGCTCATGAATCTCTCCTGCCGCACGTTCTGACAAGCTGGAGTGGAAGAAGCTGCCTACAGATGGTGTTTCAAGTGTGTTGCAGTACCGTGGGCTCCAAACACACAGGGCCTTTATTCAGCTTGCCAAAACTCATGGGGCTCTCACTCATAGTAGATGCATCTGATTAAAAGTATAAGCAGTGTTTTTATGATTAGAGGGGGAAAATATTGCCTTTCTTGACCAAGAAGCAAATTTAGACTGAGCCCTCTGAAGACTAGAGGGAGCAAGAGTAACTAATTTTAAAGAAGTAGCTAGTCATAGATCCTCATTTGTCAGTTCACTTGATTAGTATAGGAGGTCTCACTACTTGGCTTTGTCAGATTATAAGTAACTGTGCTGGAGAAGACTCTTGAGAGTCCCTTGGACTGCAAGGAGATCCAACCAGTCCATTCTGAAGGAGATCAGCCCTGGGATTTCTTTGGAAGGGATGATGCTAAAGCTGAAACTCCAATTCTTTGGCCACCTCATGCGAAGAGTTGACTCACTGGAAAAGACTCTGATGCTGGGAGGGATTGGAGGCAGGAGGAGAAGGGGGACGACCAAGGATGAGATGGCTGGATGGCATCACTGACTCAATGGACATGGGTTTGAGCAGACTCCGGGAGTTGGTGATGGACAGGGAGGCCTGGCGTGCTGTGGTTCATGGGGTTGCAGAGTCAGACACGACTGAGCAACTGAAACGAACTGAACTGGAAATAACTGTGATTGTGGGCAATAGCACCCAAATTCTTTGTGATTGCAATGGTTCCCTGTTCCCTTAAGTCTCTGCAGGCTTTTCACTAGTCACATTTATCATCCTCACCACTGGCAAACTGATGAATGTCAATTTCCTTATTGAGTGAGGGATCCAAAGTTAGACCCACATTTGTATCAAAGTCCTGTTTTGAGAAAGAACTATTGGGAAAGTTGAGGATACCTGGGTAGTAGAAATTTCACTTTTAGGAAAAGAGAAACATTCCTGGTTTTCCTACAGAGCTGAGAACTCCTCAGAGATATCCACTGAGTTTAGCCCAGTGCCTTGCTTACAGTTGGCACTCAATAAATGTTTGACTATATAAAAAGTGAATGGCCTTGCCTAACATAAGCAATTGATACTATATTTAGAACAGATTAGTTTTATCTCTCTTCACTAATGTTTTCTTTGAATCATACAACATTGAAAGTAAAATTGCAAAATTTTAGAAAGAGGAATGAGCTGACCATTGTACTAAGGGTTGAACAGGTCTTATTTAAGTCTCGTAACGACTCTATAAAAGTGCTATCCCATTGTATAGATAAGAAATAAGGGGCATAAGCAGGCTCACACAGCTAGTAAGTGATAAAGCTAGGATTAAACCCAGCCTGTCTGTCTTATCCTTTCTCGTTTTCTACTTTGGCTCCATTTTGGCTTCCTCTTGGGCTCAAGGAAGTTGGATGACATATCCAAGACTGTCATGTGATAGGGTCTCGAAGTTTATCTCTTGGTTTTCAGATATATTATGTTTTCTCCAATAATACTTTTTTTTTTTAGTTAAAAAGCCTTTTCTATAACACATGCCCCTCAAATTACAACCTGAGTCACAGAGATAACTGGAATCAACTGGTGGTGTTGAAAGGGTACATAGGTTAGGATGCTATCAGCAGCAAGTAATAGGAAATCCTGAATCAGCTGGTTTAAACAATAAACAAAATACATTAAAACTCAAAACAAGTAACCCCCAAATGAGTGGTGTTGAAAATTAACCTAAATACACTGACTCCTGCAGATATTTACAGTGCTAAACATTTATTAGTGAGCAACTGAATGAAAGGAGTTCACATAATCTGTTGTTCAGGCTTGGATAAGTCCTCCCCCGGCAACCCCTCTAACACCTCAGCCCACCATCTTGTATAAGAGAATACTGCAGGCGACATCTAAGATCGCTGAGATAAGATTCTGCCTCCCTACAGCTGGTTGTACGTTGCTGTTGTTGTGTAGTCACTAAATCAGGTCTGACTGTTTTGCAACTCCATGAACTGTAGCCTGCCAGGCTCCTCTGTCCATGGGGATTTTCCAGGCAAGAATACTGGAGTGGGTTGTTATTTCCTTCTCCAGAGGATCTTCCTGACCCAGGGAAGGAACCCGGGTCTCCTGTTTGGCAGGCAGATTCTTTACCACTGAACCACTTGGGAAGCCCAGAAACTAGCTTGGTTAGAAATTTAGCCGGGGGCAAAGTCCTAAGGAGTATAGGCTTCTAATCGTACTAGATTCTTTTTCTCTCTTCATGAAAGGAAGGATCTCTAAAATAATTTTAGCGAGTCCATATAACTTTAAATACTTTTAATTTCACCAGTGAGAGCCCAATTTTAACATGCATCATGCTTGTCAACAGGCTGCTATTTTTATCACTAAAAGCCCTTTTCTGACATTCAGTATGTTAATTAACCAAGTGTAGGTTACTGAGGAAGGCAGAGCTAACAGAAGTTCTTGTAAGAGCCCTTCTGGAATTTAGACTTCCGGATTCGAATGCCAGCAACTGCTCTTGTGCTCTTGCGTTCATTGACTGCTCTTGGATGAGAAATTTGTGACGAGAATGCTTGGAGCTCAACCCAATTTACACTTACATAATATTGCAATGTTTATGCTGAAGTATTAAGTATAAAAATTTTCACAGTGACATCTACATCAGTTAACTCACCAATTGAAATCTGCAAGGACGCAACCTCCCCTAGTTTCTACCCTGCCATCTGACTGTGCCTCTGACTAGCACCGTTAACAGCAGAGAGGAGACGAAGGCTCAAGTTCTAGGTGCCATCACGTTAAGACTTGATACCATCATCAAAGGAAAAGGGGGTGGGGGTCGTCGACCTCCCTTTGTGTGCTCCTCTTCTCAGTAGCAAGGAGACCTCACCCAGAAGGCACTCAGCAGGTTTCCCCTCATGTGATGGGGCAGAATTATACAGCATATTCACTTTGAAGCCAGTCATTTGGACTTTTTTGGATACTGGTAAATATCATTAGGATTTAACTCAAAGTCATGTAAGAAGTAGGGAAAAAAAAAGTAGACCTTCATGAAATGAAAAAGGAAGAGGTGATTGGGAAGGCAAGATCTGCAACATGTGGAATAATTCCTTCTTGTAAGTGTGAATATCTTTAAGAGCATCTTTATTTGACCATTTATCCCATATTCTCCCTTATTCCCAGCTCTCTTGTTCCTTTTTGGGGGGGTTGATTTGTCTTTGCAGCTGAATTCCCACTCACTGAGAGTCTGCAGTTAGTACCCTGACATCTTCAATTAGGGGAAGGAAGTTACAGCTTTAATGAGCATTTCTTGCTTTGATAGTTGACCTAGAGTCACGTCAGGCTCCCCAATGCACTCTCTTCTCAGCGCATGCTGTTTATCATGTTAAATCTGAGATGAACTCGTCAGGGAATATTCCTGATTTGAGAACGCAGAGGCCAAAGAAGAAAGATCTGCTAGGGCACTGTGCTCACTGAGACCATCCCTCAAAACGTTGCTGTCAGGCCATTTGCTGCCCTTTCCTGTCCAGCTAGAATCTCACTCAAAAACAAGGGCTTGACATTTTTCAAAAATGTTTGATTTCAAGTGATCACGTCCAACTTATTTCTCTCCTCCTGGCTAGTCTTTAGATGAAAGAAATTGCTGGGTGTTTTAAAAGCAGACTAGAGAGTCCGTGTCAGAGGATAAGGGCACATTCACTAAATATTTACTTCTCCAACATCTTTAGAGAAAAGAACGTAGCTACTGTATAAGTTAAGAATCTGTTTTTTTTTTTTTTTGGAAATGAAAGGAAATGAATGAAACTTTTGCAGATTATACAATTGAATTTTAAAAGCTCAGGCTTATTTAATGCAGAAAAGCAGCAAATCTAGATGGCAGGGGTTCAGGATCATTTAAAAGGTATGGTCAGGGGAATACAAGTAGATTTAATTTATACGTTTAAAACTTTAAAACTTTCCTTTTATATGAACCAATTCAGAGCTAGTGATGAGAAGACATAAATAGCATTTGAAAAAGTCTAAATATACTATGAATTGTATCTTAACATTCACATCTTGTAGAAGGTTGTCTCTTTTAAATGCATCATTAAACTTCCCATCATCATTTATTTCCTCTCTGCTGTGGAATCATTCTTCCTTTGTCTGTACCCCCATCCCACTCCACTAACACACACAACACAGACGCACGTGTACAAACCCAGTTCCCTTCTGTGATGCGTCCCACTCCACTAACATACACCATGCAGGCCCACACACACAAACCCGCTTCCCTCCTGTGACACCCAGCTTCGTTAACGGCATCATCATTCTCCTAAATTCCGAGTCTTGAAAATGTTTTTTTATTTCTTCCTCTTTCAGTTCTCACAACCAATTACTGACAAGCCCTACTGATTCTGCTCTGAAATACTTCTTGCTTCCATTTCTTTCCTTTATTACTTCCCTTCTTTCCACTACTGTTACACTCAAAATTTGGCCATAACCTCTCAGTGGGATTCCTTGCCTCTGGATTGTTTCCGCCAGTCTATGTTTTACATCATTACTGCCAGAACATTCTTTTCATAGGACAGCTCGAGCCACCCTGCACAGCCTACGACACTGAGATACCTGAAGACCTGCTGCAAGTGTCCCTCTTTGCCTGAAGCATTTTAGCCCCACCCCACAGGATAGCATCCATATGCTAGTCACCAACTACATTATAAAGTCATCTCCTTTAATAGTGTTTCACTCACAAACCACTGGACACTCCTTTTACCCTCTTTGCTTTGTTCTCCTTCCATTAACACAGTCCCCATGATCTCTCACATCAAGATGCCTCCGTATTTCAAGGCCTTCTTTCATAGAATCTTCCTCTGTGACTTCTTGTCCATCTTCAATAACCTCTCTAGCTTCTGCCATCAAAGAGCTTTATCAGTATTCGGTTACAGTTCTTATCATAGTCTGAGTTGTAATAGGTTCTGTGCCTGTCTTTCTAATCAGTCAGTTAACATCTAACACAGGGCTTCAGAAACAATTGCGGTTGTTGGATGGGGTTGAATTTGGGGAGCTGATGGTACATTCTATTAGCTTATTTAATGCAGATCCCAATCAAATATATTCTTTGGCTTTCAGTAACATCCAGGAAGGAGAGCAAAGCCCAATGCCAGATTTCTCTTAAACCCCACTGTGATTTTAATATCCATTAATAATAAGAACATCATATGGTACTCTTTCTTTTCTCTTCTGTATGCTTTTTGTACCATCTCAAACTGCCTTTCTTACTGGAATTCCTTCCCCAGTATTTTATGATTTCTGTCTCCCTTTGCTTATTTGTGCTCCCGTTTCTATGCTGTGGGGGTCAGCTTTGAGGCTTGCTTTTCTGGTATCATTCCCTCTTCATCTAGTGATAGAAACCAGTCTTTCTTTGGAGAACGATAGGAATGCATGGCGGAGTTCTGGTGAATCGTATTTCTAGCCCATGGCCACGGGATGGGCCCAGTTTGATAGGCATGTGTTCAGTGAGACTCCAACTTAGTACTATGACTTTGATTAGTGAAACTAAAAGTTCTATTCAAGGTGTGATTCCTAAAGCGATGCGACCTAAGCCTGGAGTTGGGCCTGAATCTCTCTAGCCCTCCAGCAAGAACCACCACAAAGGCAAGCAGACACAGAATACAGAGGCTAAATGCTGAGGACACCACCATTTTCACTAAGCTGATTGGAGCTGAATGTCCTTTCCACGTAGCCAAGAGTCCCTATAATTCATATACAAAAGATAGGTTTCCTTGCCAAAACTGCCCCTTGGAGCATTTCTCTTGTACATTGATCTTAAAAAAATGCCCCCTTCCCCACCTACCCACACACAGCCAAGCCGTTTATGAAGAAGTTTTTTTACAAAGTGATTATGATACTTGCGTGATCTGGCTTTCTGAGGGCTGAGTGGATGGAAAGTGCTTGAAACGAGCCTGCGTGCTGCGCCGCGTTGATGCTGATGTTCGTCACTGCCATCGGCATGCTTTCCATGTTGCTCATTACAGTCATCAGGTCACACACTTGAAGACTTAAATCCACTGAAGCTTCAGTTTCTAGAAACGCTTATTTGTGAATTGACTTTTATTTGGTTGGGATATCACTTCTTGACAGGTTATACATTGCTCTTTGTATGAACGACTTTCTATGTTTTGCAGTGCATTCCATTTAAAAATGTAATACAGATTGTGTTTATCAACTCTACTCTTGGGAGATGCATACCAAAGAACATAATACTTGTAGTGTGAATTTCTATACCCCGTTAAGGTGGCTGAAAAGACTTTATTTCATTTTGCAGATAAAAGAAAGAGAGCAAAAGAACATACTTCTCAGTGGAAACCTATTAATGGGGATGATGAAACATTGGTCTCTAGATTTCTAATCTAGGAAATGAGTGTCTCTTAAAACATGAGATTTAAAATTTTCAGTATGACCCTCTTCTTAATTGAACATTGTTTTGATCGGGAATTAAGTTCCCTGAGTTCTGAATTTTGCTCTGACATTAATCAACCGAATAATTCTGAGCAGACCGTAGAAACTCTGCTGACCACAGTTTCCTCCAGTATAAAATGAGGAACTTAACACGCATGCCAACTTGAACATTCTCTAAATTCCTTTCAAGGAAAGACTTATCATGAACACACTTTAGAATTACTGTTATCTGCAAGACAGAAGAACTTCTGAGAGAGTCCCTGAAAATTCTTCCTTTAAGTATGCAGATAATATTCAGTTTTTAAGATTCGTTTGAAGAAATACAGAGAAATAGCATGTATAATGCAAAAAGGTTTAGATCAATTTAAAATGAGAGCTTAAAGGTCACAAGTTCAGTTCATTCTAGTAAAACAAAAACTAATTAAAGTGAGAACTAAGACTCAAATTGGGGAAAAGGTGGTGAACTGTACAATCACACTGCATAACAATGGGGAACAGGGTTTGGTGGTTAGGACAGAGGTCACTGAAACTATCGTCTTATGCTGGAGGAAGATGAGGAGACAAACATTTACTTTTACCTGTAATAAATGCTATAGCATCTATCAGGCTTCATATACTTGTCTAGAGCTGAAAGGGCTCTGAGATGAAGCTTTTGCCCGAAACTCTCTGCTGAAGTGCACTCCGGCTATATAACTTGGCAGACATTCTGAGTCAGAGCTCTTTTCCCAAAATTAGCTCTTGGACAAGCACACACACAAGATTTATTTCTTTTGGGTTTGTGTTAATTAAAAGCAGTCAAAGTGAAATCAATTCCCTCTCGAAGTGACAGGCTTGCTACCTATCAGAAGAGCTGCAACCACTAGCTTAGACCTAATAGTTCAAAGCGGATCACCTGTATCTGGCAACTCAGGAGGCAGGTTTATAGATACAGAGGGGTATATAGACGTTACCAGATGTATCTTGTTATCAACCGTACTGTGTCCCCCTCAAAATTCATCTGTTGAACAGTATTCAGAGGGAAGGACTTTGGTGGAGTAATTCAGGTTAAGTGAGGTCACAGGATGGAGTTCTGATCTGAAAGACTGGTGTCCTTCTCAGAAGAGGAAGAGATATTAAGAGATATCTCTCTCCTTACACATAAAGAGAGGATGCTGTGTGAGGACCCAGTGAGAAGACAGCTGTGTGGAAGCCAAGGAAGAGAGGTCTCCCCAGAAACCAGCCCTGAAGTCACCCCCATCTTAGACTTCTGGCCTCCAGAATGGTGAGAAAATAAGTGTTATGTAAGCCACTCAATTTGTGGCAACTTGTTGTGGCCTGACTGGTACATAGACATCATCTGCCTAGGTCTGCAGTCTATCAGTCACCTGTCTATCATCCATCTCTCTACCCCTCCATAGCCTGTTTCTCTATCTGATTACACTTTCTCATACAATTGAGATTTTTACCCAGCTGTCTTTATTTGTCACTTTATTATTTATTTGCCCCCAGTTTTTCCATATTTAATACTTCACAGTGAGGTATAACTATACACTGATTTTTAATTCTGAAATGAGGAGCACAGGGGCCCCAAAGAATATCCTGAAATTCAGTTCGTTATCACTATGTCAAGTGGGTCTCAAGCTAAGGGCTGATATTGGAACTGCCCAGGAAGATTTCTTTAAGCTTTTAAAATTAGACACACTTTCTCTGGGGGTTTTATGAGAAGCTTCAGAAGAGAAATGGTATAAGAGTTGTTTGAGACAGTTCATCTGCTAAAGCCTGTCTAGAATGTCCTTTCTCCTCTCTCCCTCTAGCTTTAGGAGGAGAATATCAGGCGGTGAGTGTTCCCAAATCATAATCTTTGGGGGTTCAGTGTGTGTTATTTAAATATATGTTCCATCTCTCCAGTCAAAATTCTCACGTTTGGGTGTATGGCTTTAATCATTATAGTTCTAGCGCCCAGACCAGTGGTATAGAAGGTAGGTGGGGGTCTCTTGGGTATGGAACAAACTCAGGATGATGCCTCATCCTGACGTCACCTATTCTAGACACCCGACAAAATTATCCTGCATCAAGAGAATTTAACGTTGCCACGTGTGCTAAAATAGTGGCCCCAAACTTGGATATTTCCTCACGTCACCTGAATTATCACCTGCTGTCTGTTTTCACTCCTGCTCCACCGTAGTCTGTCCTTAACATAGCAACAAGGACAATCCTTCAAAAACACCCTCCATGGCTCTCCGTTTCACTCACGGTAAAAGCCCAAGTCCTTACACTGCCCTATAAGTAGACTAAACCCATGTTCTAGTTTGCCTCAGATAGACCTCCTTTAAGCATGCTGGTTTGGTGTGATTTATTTTTTAAATTTACTTCACTGAAGTATAGTTGACTTGCAATGTGTTAATTTCTGCTGCTCAGCAAAGTGATTCCATTTTACACACATATATGTGTTTTCATACTCTGTTGCATTATGTTTTATCACAGGATATTGAATATAGCTCCCTGTGCTATACAATAAGAACTTGTTTATCCTTTCTGTATATAATGCTTTGCATTTGCTAATCCCAAACTCCCAGTGCAGCTCTCTCCCATGCCCCTCCCCTTTGGCAACCACAGGTCAGTTCTCTATGTCTGTGAGTCTTTTTCTGCTTTCTACATAAATTCATTTGCGTCATATTTTAGATCCTGCATGTAAGTGATATGATGCAATATTTGTCTTGCTCCTCCTGACTTACTTCACTGGGTAATCCATCCATCCATGTTGCTGAAAATAGCATTATTTCATTCTTTTTATGGCTGAGCAATATTCCACGGTGTATTATGTACTATGTTTTCTTTATCCATTCATCTTTTTATGCACATTTAGGTTGCTTCCACGTTTTGGCTGCCATGCACATAGGGCTCATGTATTGTTTTGAATTATAGTTTTGCTTGGGTATATGCCCAGGAGTGCAGAGAAGGCGATGGCACCCCACTCCAGTACTCTTGCCTGGAAAATCCCATGGACAGAGGAGCCTGGTGGGCTGCAGTCCATGGGGTCGCAAAGAGTCAGACACGACTGAAAGACTTCACTTTCACTTTTTACTTTCATGCATTGGAGAAGGAAATGGCAACCCACTCCAGTGTTCTTGCCTGGAGAATCCCAGGGACGGGGGAGCCTGGCAGGCTACAGTCCATGGGATCACCAAGAGAGCTGGACACGACTGAAGTGACTTAGCACCCACGACACACGTGATTGTTAAAGAAATGTGTCCTCTTTCACTCCAATCAGCGTCCCAGATTGTATGTTAACTTTCAGTCACCGCCTCTCTGATCTGGCCCCGTGTGAGCTCCTTGGCCCCATTTCTTAGCTCCAGCTAGATGGCCTCCGTACTGGTCCTCACACACGCTGGGCTCTCCTAATTTAGGGATTCTTTTTAACTCTTCCCACTACACGGAACGCTTTTTCTCAGATATGCATACAATTCACTCCCTCACCTTCTCTAAGTCTCCTCAAATCTCACCTTCTCCAAGAGGTCAGCTCTGACCATCTGCTTAATATAATAATTCTTGTAGAATGACAATTGAACATGAAATATTTTTCTCTGAATTCCTTTTTTTACCTTAAATATCTTCCTCACTCTTAGTCCTAACAAATTATGTGGGTGTGATAAATTCTACATTTTCCCTAATATACAATCCTAATGTTTATATCAGAATAAATGTATAAAAACTGAGTAATGGCAGATAAAAATGTTCAGTGTACCACCTAAAATTATCACATGACCACTGTGTGTGCTGAGTCACTTTAGTCGTGTCCAACTCTTTGCGACCCTGTGGACTGTAGCCCACCAGGCTCCTCTGGCCATGGGATCCTCCAGGCAAAAATCCTGGAGTGGGTTGCATGCCCTTCTCCAGAGAATCTTCCCAGCTTAGGGACTGAACCTGTATCTCTTATGCCTTGTGTGTTGGCAAGCAGGTTATTTACCACTAATGCCAGCAGGGAAGTTCTAGCAGTGTGCATGCTGGATTTGATGGAACAATATGTGAAGGTTTCATGAAAAAGGCAACACAGAATTCTGAGGCCCAGGAGCTCTGTGTCTATGCTGAAATGTCCTATAGTCGCTCGGTCAATATGGAGTGAGTTGATTATTTGTGGTTGAACCCACCTCCCAGGATCTTCCTAGCTAGTGTGTTATATCTTACTGGGCCCAAAGAGAGCACATTGCAGTATCTTAATAGATGTTGACATCCCACTTGTGAGTTTATTGTATCACTAGTCTTAGTTTTCCAAATTCAAGGGTTTCATTCCAACTACTAGGTAATTTGATTCTTTCTTACTTGCTTGGCACAACCACTAAACCCCTTATCTGGCTTGTTTTTGCTATTGAATTGGCCAATCAAGCTTAATTACATTCAGCTGTCTGACCTCTTCTAGATTTTACTGCTACAAGGTTCAAATTTAAAGAATCTAATCTAGACTTTCTGAAATTAAAAATAGCAGATATGGGAAATAGAAACTATGCATATGAATATACTTGAAATAAAACAGAAGAAAATAGAGGATGAATAACTCATAGCATTAAACAAATGGCAGAAGGACATTGTAGAAAAGGAAAATAATGGAACTAATTTTCACTCATTTGAACCAATTCCAATTTGATCCTGAATAGAAACTGCCATTTAGAAAGCTCAAATTATCTATGATTTCTCCCCTTAAATCATAGTAGTAAGTGTAGTTTGAGCAAGATATTTTGATTGCAACAATATAGAGAGAAATTGCATTATAAGAGTAGGTCTGTCTGAATTTATTAGAATCACTTAAAAAATTAAGTTCACTGTAGCTGTTTAAAGAAATAAACTCTATTAGATATGGCGAAAATCTCTAATATGTTTCTTTTAATTACTGGTATTTATAAGCCTTTTTTTTTTTTTTTTTTTGCAATTATATCACTGCAATAACTGAGTATAGTACTGTTGTTGTTTAGACTATTGGTCATGTCTGGCTCTTTGAGACCCCATGGACTGCAGCACACCAGGCTTCCCTGTCCTTCACCATTTCCTGGAGCTTGCTTAAACTCATGTCCATTGAGTCAGTGATGCCATCCAACCATCTCATCCTCTGTCGTCCCCTTCTCCTCTCACCTTCAATCTTCTCCAGTATCAGGGTCTTTTCCAGTGAGTCAATTCTTCACATCAGGTGGCCAAAGTATTGGAGTTTCAGCTTCAGCATCAGTCCTTCCAATGAATATTCAGGATTGATTTTCTTTATTTTGACTGGTTGGATCTCCTTGTAGGCCAAGGGACTCTCAAGAGTCTTCTCCAACACCACAGTTCAAAAGCATCAATTCTCTGGCGCTCAGCCTTTTTTATGGTCCAACTCTCACATCCATACGTGACTGCTGGAAAAACTACAGCTTTGACTAGATGGACCTTTGAAGGCAAAGTAATGTCTCTGTTTTTTAATATGCTGTATAGGTTGGTCATAAATTTTCTTTCAAGAAGTAAGCGTTTTTAATTTCATGGCTGCAGTCACCATCTGCAGTGATTTTGGAGCTCCTCAAAACAAAGTCTCTCACTGTTTCCATTATTTCCCCATCTATTTGCCATGAAGTGATGGGATTGGATGCCATGATCTTTACTTTTTGGGTGTTGAGTTTTCAGTGAAATTTTCACTCTCCTCCTTCAACTTCATCAAGAGGCTCCTTATTCTTCACTTTCTGCCATAAGAGTGGTATCATCTGCATATCTGAGGTTATTGATATTTCTCCCAGCAATCTTGATTCCAGCCCAGCGTTTCTCATGATGTACTCTGCAAATAAGTTAAATAAGTAGGGTAAAAACATACAGCCTTGACGTACTCCTTTCCCTATTTGGACCCAGTCTGTTGTTCCATGTCCAGTTTTAACTGTTGTTTCCTGATCTGCATACAGATTTCACAGGAGGCAGTTAAGGTGGTCTGGTATTCCCATCTCTTTAAGAATTTTCTACAGTTTGTTGCTATTCACAGTCAAAGGCTTCGGCCTAGTTCATGAGGCAAAGTGGATGTTTTTTTCTGGACCTCTTTGTTTTTTTTGATGACCCAACAGATGTTGGCAGTTTGCTCCCTGGTTCCTCTGCTTTTTCTAAATCTAGCTTGAACATCTGGATTTAGAAACATCTCAGTTCACATACAGTTGGAGCTTAGCTTAGAGAATTGTGAGCATTACTTTGCTAGCGTGTGAAATGAATGCAGTTGTGTAGTAATTTGGATATTCTTTGGCGTTGTTCTTCTTTGGGTTTGGAATAAAAACTGATCTTTTCCAGTCCTGTGGCCACTGCTGAGTTTTCCAAATTTGTTGGCATATTGAGTGCAGCACTTTCACAACATCATCTTTTAGGATTTGAAATAACCCAGTTGGAATTCTATCACCTCCACTGGCTTTGTTTGCAATGATACGTCCTAAGGCCCACTTGACTTCATATTCCATAATGTCTGGCTCTAGGTGAGTGATCACACCCTCATGGTTATCTAGGTCATAAAGATCTTTTTGTACAGTTCTTCTGTGTATCCTTGCCATCTCTTCGCAATATCTTCTGCTTCTTTTAGGTCCATACTGCTTCTGTCCTTTATTGTGCTTATATTTGCCTGAAGTGTACCCTTGGTATCTCTAATTTTCTTAAAGTGATCTCTAGTCTTTCCCATTTTATTGTTTTCCTCTATTTCTTTGCATTCATCATTTAGGAAGGCTTTCTCATCTCTCCTTGCTATTCTTTGGAACTCTGCATTCAGATGGATATATCTTTCCTTTTCTTCTTTGCCTTTCACCAAAATGTTATAATATACAAAAAATCATACAAACCCCAGGCAGAATTCCATTGTTTCCAATCACAAGTAATGTACTTTGTGCCAGAACAGAAAAACAAAGGGAAACTAGAGCTCTTTTATCAATTATAAATGAACACATACTGTGTACAGATAATATGAAGCCCAGAGAAATACAATCACAATAGCACAAAATATATTACGATATCTAGTCATACCTGGAGTCATTTTAATTACTTGTCTGTCCATCATCCCTCTCTTTGGAAGACCAGTTCCTCCTACCTTTGTAGAATTCCTCTTCTTCTTTCCCGACCTCACCCCCAATTCCAGTTCACCACGTGGTTTGAAGGAAGGCTTCCTTTCTTCTCCTGGTGCCTCAGATGGTAAAGCATCTGCCTGCAATGAGGGAGATCCGGGTTCGATTCCTGGGTCAGGAAGATCCCCTGGAGAAGGAAATGGCAATCCACTCCAGCACTCTTGCTGGAAAAACCCATGGACAGAGGAGCCTGATAGGCTACAGTCCATGGGGTCGCAAAGAGTCGGATACTGAGCGACTTCACTTTCACTTTCTTTCACTTTTCTTCCCAACACTGTTTCACAGACTTTAGTAATGAGCTGGAGGTTAATACTTCAACTTGGAAAAGTTTCAGGCTAAGGTTAGGGTGAGAAAGAGTCAAGAATGATGGAAAAGAATTTATTCTTTTTGATGGTGAATCTGGGCTAATCTGAACTCAGAGCTTGCTGCCAATATTCAAGTCTCCTACAGCCATGGCAATATCATCCTGCCCTAGGAGAAATTAGCAGTGGCCGACAAAGAAAGATGCAGAGATCGGACAGCAAAAGAGTCCTGAAGATGTCTGTGAGTCCCTCGGTCCAGCCATTCCTGCTTCTTCCTTTGTCAGGAGTTAATCATTCCTCTATTTCTGCTCCAGTTAGTTCAAGTTTCTTCACTTGAAATTAAGAGTCATAACACACATCCTGAACTTCTATCTGGAAATTGTATGAACATGTGTACAAATAAGTTCTCACAAATGACTGATTAGTGAAAGTCAGATCTATTCACTTCCCTACAATTTCCATTAAGATGTTAGGCAATTGAGAAAAAGTGGCTTTAAAAATCTGTTATGCAAAGATATCCAGTATAACAAGTGTGAAAATGAAGTGCTTTTTTTTTTTTTTACAAAAATAAAATTCTGAACTTTAGTCAATGACCTGCTTACCCGAAGTCTAAAACACAAAAGATAACTATGTTCTTTGTAATGGAATCTAAACTATCTCTCTTTCCTTGGAATTACTGGTAGAAAGTTTCCCTTATTTCCTGTGCTGGTGCCTGAAAATATTCCTCCCAGTTTACATAAATAAAAGTCTCAAAAATAAGATCAGCAGCAGCTCTTGACCCCTGACTTGCAGATTTTTAAATAGCTCTTTGAGTTCATGCCTTTTCTTGCATGAGATTGGCTATTTTAATCTGTGTGGCTTGTCATAGGACCTAAAGCGTTCTGCTATGTACTATGAGCTATGCACTGCTTACTTTTTCTGTTGTTCAGTCACCAAGTTGTGTCCGACTCTTTGTGACCCTATGGACCTCAGCATGCCAGGCTTCCTGTCCTTCACCATACCCCTAGAATTTGCCCAAGTTCATGTCCATTGAATCAGTGGTGCCATCCAACCATCTCATCCTCTGTTGCCTTCTTCTTCTGCCTTCAGTCTTTCCCAGCATCAGGGTCTTTTCCAATGAGTCAGTTGTCCACATCAGATGGCCAGAATATTGGAGCTTCAGCTTCAGCATCAGTCCTTCCAATGAATATTCAGGAATGATTTCCTTTAGGATGGACTGGTTGGATCTCCTTGCAGTCCAAGGGACTCTCAAGAGTCTTCTCCAACACCACAGTTCAAAAGCATCAGTTCTTCGATGCTCTGCCTTATTTATAGTCCAATTCTCACATCATACATGACTACTGGAAAAACCATAGCCTTGACTAGATGGACCTTTGGTGGCAAAGCGATGTCTGTTTTTTGGTTAGTTAAAAAATACTTGTTGAATGAATGAATGAATGATGGAATATTGGCTGATGCAAGACAACTCATTTTCTCTAAAAAGAATTTAAATTCTCTCATCTTACTTCCTCTAACTGCATTTATAATTCCTTCTTTATGAGGCACATTTCCTTTACAGTGAATGGTACAAATAGATTACTTCTGTTTTCTGTGCTGCTTTCATCTTACTATAGACACAAACCAGAAAGAAAAGCAAGAAAGAAAAAGAGGGAAAGAAGGAGAAAAAAAATGAAATTCATGCTGTACCCTGTGGGTTATTTACAGTCTCTTTATAAGCTGAAAGGAGACACAGTGAGTTGGGATTGATGGATTTGCACGAGCTGGTGCCAGATGTTGACCACAACAGGTGCATAATAAAAACATCCATGGAGATTTTCCCTCAGAATTCTAAATATATTTGGAAATGAGGGGAAACATCTATTTGATACTTCTTTCATTGAAAGATTGCTATAGCTTTTTGAGCGGTGTGTGTGTGTGTGTGTGTGTGTGTGTGTTTTAATTGGAGGGATTACTTTTTGGAACCTTCTAAGTGCTTCTTCTTAATGTTCTTCACAAGCAAAATTCTAGCCCATGTTTTGATACCATTTCCCTTACTAAATGGCTACATTGTTTCTTAAGTTCCTACACATCAGTTTTTTGGTTCAGAGCAGAGTCAGGAATGCTTAATAAAAATGGAACAATACTATTTATTATAATTTCAAGATTGCAAAAATTGTGGTACACCCAGGGTATTCTTTTTCCTGTAACTTGGCCTGTAGTTACCGTGGTTGTGACAGCGTTTGACACATCTCTCTGTGGTTAGGTTAAGGATATGTATGAAAGCCAGAGAAATGCAGTATCTTTTATTTGAATCAGTGGTAAACCATAACTGTCAATGATTCTCCCTAGATAGCATCTGACTTTCAAAGGGCTGAATAGCTTCTATCTTAACCTATTCAGTTTTGACGTCTCTGAGCAACACAGAATGGAAAGAAGTCAGCAGTAACTCTGATGGCATATTTGCTCAGTTTGTCCAGTGGAATGAATGGATAAACAGAGATGGTTCTCAGCGTGAGTCACTGGGCCCTCAATGGCAATACTGTAGCAAGTGCAGTGTTTGGAGCTGGAGTGGGGGACAAGGGTCAAAGGAGTTAACTGGAGGGAAGAAACTGTCTCCACCTAACAGAGAAAACCCAGACGCTTCTCTCTTCCTCAGTTCAGTTCAGTTCAGTTCAGACGCTCAGTTGTGTCCGACTTTTGCGACCCCATGGACTGCAGCATGCCAGGCCTCCCTGTCCATCACCAACTCCTAGAGTTTATTCAAACTCATGTCCATGGAGTTGGTGATGCCATTGAACCATCTCATCCTCTGTCGTCACCTTCTCCTCCCGCCTGCAATCTTTCCCAGCATCAGGGTCTTTTCCAATGAGTCAGCTCTTTGCATGAGTTGGTCAAACTATTGGAGTTTCAGCTTCAGCATCAGTCCTTCCAAAGAATACCCAGGACTGATCTCCTTTAGGATGGACTGGTTAGATCTCTTTGCACTCCAAGGGGCTCTCAAGAGTCTTCTCCAACACCACAGTTCAAACGCATCAATTCTTTGGTGCTCAGCTGGAAAAACCATAACCTTGACTAGATGGACCTTTGTTGGCAAAGTTAACATCTCTGCTTTCTAATATGCTGTCTAGGTTGGTCATAACTTTCCTGCCAAGAAGTAAATGTCTTTCAATTTCCTGGCTGCAGTCACCACCTGCAGTGATTTTGGAGCCCCCAAAATAAAGTCTGCCTAGACAATTAATATTCACATAATCCCCAAAGTCCAACACTATACTTCCTTTTTAAAAAAAAAAAAATCTTCAGTAGAATGTGACATATGGCCAAGAAGGCCTTGTTTAAAACAAATTTTATCCCATATTTTGGCAAATAATAAATAAGTGTTAAGAGTTGTGGGAGGTGGATATAGTTTAATGTTTTGGGTCATTAGTTTTTAACCTGATGATAACATGGAAACATCTTGGTCATTTCAAAATTAGTGAAGAGTCTGTAACGTTGGTAGCCAGTTTGTGAGCTATGGGGACAGCTTGAATTTGCGTCCTTAAGATATTTTAATCCTTCCTTTCTCCATATTGTTTCTCTGCTGCAAAATCCTTATGTTGACCTCACCGGCCCCGCAGCTAGGGACCCTTGGGCTAAAACCTAGGTTTGGGCTTTATGAGTTGTGAATCCTCTGACAAGACATTTGGAAGTTGGGATGAGTGAAATGTGTGCTGTTGAGCATATTTATGAAAAGGTTTTCATAGCTTTAAGCAAATCATCAGAGATAATAAGAAAGGTTAAAAAAGAGCTACTAAAAATTGATTTTCATTTTTTTCTGCCTTCAGCAGTAAATCTGTATACTTCCTTTTTTCTTTTGATATTTTCTAGTAACATTGATTTCAGGACAATGATCTTCACATTTGTCATTTACAGTAGAGGTGATCATTAATGTGGTGCTTCTCAGGAATAATTGCTCTTTTTTGTTTAATTTCTGATGGTGGGACTATAAATGTCATTGCCTGTTAAAGGACTGTCAGACTTTAGGATGTGAGAAAGGTGGTACTTTGGGGGAAATTTTTTCTAGATTGGTTGAAATCATACAGATACACTCCAGGAGACTATCAGTCAGTTCAGTTGCTCAGTCGTGTCCGACTCTTTGCGACCCTATGGACTACAGCACACCAGGCCTCCCTGTCCATCACCAACTCCCGGAGTTCACTCAAACTCATGTCCATTGAGTTGGTGATGCCACCCAACCATCTCATCCTCTGTCGTCCCCTTCTCCTCCTGCCTTCAATCTTTCCCATCATCAGGGTCTTTTCCAGTGAGTCAGTTCTTTGCATCAGGTGGCCAAAGTATTGGAGCATCAGTCCTTCCAATGAATATTCAGGACTGATTTCCTTTAGGATGGACTGTTTGGATCTCCTTGTAGTCCAAGGGACTCTCAAGAGTCTTCTCCAACACCACAGGAGACTATAGAATTCATAAAATCAACACAATTCTATTTTTCATGATGTTGAGAAAGCATCTTTTAGTTGTGAAAAAGTGCTGTACTTACCTCTGGCTTCTTTTGGCTTTAGTTCCTGGATCTACCAATCACTAGTAGTGAGACTGTGTGTATTGTATTTAATCTGAGTTTCTCTGTCATCATCTATAAAATGAAAACTAACAATACTTCCACTATAGGGTTGTGAGGATTAGCAGTAATTTATGCATTTACCATTCAATATTTTTCCCATTTGTCACCATTCAATATCTGGTCATTACAACAGATGGAAATAGATTGGGAAAAGAATATAAAGACTACAACAGTGATAGTGATACGCTTTAAGAATGCTTACATACATTGTTTTGTTTAAATCTCACGATAACGCAATTATTGCTCCTGGTTCACAGAGGTGAAACGGAGGCAGAAGTGTCCCAGCAGCTTGCTGAGGGATATCCAGCTGGCAGTGGCTGAGCAGGTGAGGTCAGCGAGCAGTCTCCAGAGCTCACCTTAACCTCCAGTCCAGACCGCCTACTCTGGATATGCGACACGGCTGTGCGGGGTGTACATTTGAGAATCGTGAGCTTTGATGTTATTTGGTTTTGTATTTTTGTGTTATTTAGAAATGAAAATCCATAGAATTTCATTAATGTGCTCAACATTATCTTATCTGCAAGTTTTGCCCAGATATTAAAACAGGATTTTCCCCTTGATGTTTGTTTTTCAGTTTAGTGAACAAAAGACCAAACCGCCAACTTATTTGAAGTCTGTTATGCCCAGAAATTGTACGTAGCTTTTTAGTCTTAAAGAGTTTACAGTACAGATGAAGAAACACATGCAGAAATAGACCATTTAAGTGTATATAAAGTAGGAAAAAACATGAATGTATCTGGTTTGCTATGGGGATGTGAGGAAGAGGAGGCTTCCCAGAGGAGATGACCATAGGAAGTCGTGATGAGTAAGTTAGAATCAGCCAGACAAGGAAAAGTGGAGAGCGAGTACCGCCCTCAGCGGAAGGGATGGCAAGAGTGAAAGCCTGGGCACAGAAAACGGCATGGAACCTGCGAGCTCAGTGGTGGGCAGAGTGGCAACAATTGGGCTTTTCCACACACAAATGGACATGGGTCAGAGCAGGCAGGCGGGACACAGGGCCTAAACTGTTAGGCACTCTCTCATGGAATGGTCTGGCTGGCTGGCTGTTCTATAGAGACAGGAACTACAGAAGAATTAAGAAGGAATGAAACACGGACACCCTGGTGGTCCAGTGCTTAAGACTTCATCTTCCAGTGCAGGGGGTATGGTTGCTAAGATCCCACATGCCTCGAGGCCAAAATTGTATATATATATATATATACACACACATATATATATATAAATCAGTAAAGACTTTAAAAATGGTCCAGATTTAAAAAAATCTTGAAAAGGAGTGGAATGATGAGATCTCCTGGCTTCACTGTGGAGAATGGAGACGTGATGGAGATATGGTTTATTTCTTGAATTCTGCTTTATCAACCAGTATCCTCTGTGGAAGCTTTTCATTCCCTCGTTATTTTTTTCCTTTCGTTGGTCTCTGCCTTTGTTTCTACAATCCAATGGGGAGCTCAGAATTTAATAACTAGAATAGTGACTTGTGGCATCTTCTGCCCCTTGCTTTCTTTTGTCAGGCCTGCGTGGCTTCAATCTGATCTATTCAAGCTTCTATTTGGTAGTGATGTCTGAGTGAGTCTCATTCTCTGACTAACCCTGGAGACCTGGGCTTTACCAGATACTCTGATGGCATTCTCTCAGAAGCAGAATAAGAATTCCCCACATCCCATATCTGAAAATTGTCTGTGTTGTTTGCCATGGAGCCTCAAACAATACTGAAGCCAAGAGCTTAGGAGAGGGATGTGAGAAGGTAAGAGACAAAACCTGCCCTTTGTAAACAGAAAGCGGGTGTTCCCTAGTGAAGAGAAAGTGAAGTCGGCCAGTTTATACATGAAGCTCCTAGTAAAGCTCACGAATGGCCTCTGAGTTGTCTTTCTCAGTTACACAAGGGCACACAGGGAAACTCACCCACCTTGCACTGTTCATTTCCGCACAGTGGAACAGCGATTCTCAAGGAGGCTGAAGGCTGTAATCAAAACCAGTTCTGGGCCTTTTCCAAACAGAATTTTGTAAACTCTCTCCCACCGCGTGCATCTCCTACACACCCACAACAACCCCTACTGAAAGTTACTGCCAAAGTGAATTGCAACTGGTGATAGGAGTGTGTTACACCACTCAGGTGCATCTGGGTGAGTAAAGAGTTGAGGACAACTGTAGACACCCTCAGGGGGTGTATGCTGTGGTGTGCAGGAAACCTGCCAGAAACCAGGCGTGATTACACAAAGCTGGCAGCCGTGGTTCTCCTTGTGCCCACTGTCAACTGAGCTCTGTGTGTGTGTGTGTGTGTGTGTGTGTGTGTGTGTGTGTGTGACAAAGGAGTAGTGACTTACAGCGGATCGGAAATCAAAGCCTGTTCTCTTGCTGGTGTTCAGAAGGAAGAGACGATATCTTAGTTACGTTTCTAGTCCCGCTGCCCTGCCCAGTGCCTGGCATGGAACAATGGCCCAGCGAATGACTGCAAAATGAATGAGAAATGATCTTGAGAGGGGAGTGAGAAGGAAGGCAAAGATTTTTATAAACTTCTAATTGCTCAAAACACTGCACTTTCCTACCCGAATGTTTGAATCGGGCCTTTTATACGTTAAGAATTTGGCTTATTTGGTAATTATTGTTCTGCTACCTCACATTTAGAAGACCTAGCATTATGAATAAAACTAATTTGAGGTCTCTCAGCAACTGTTGATTTTCAAGACTTCTCTTCCCTACAACAAATAATACTCTCCAGGGTATACTTCCCCCCTGTGGTTTTTAAAAATTTGTCTTAATGAACTGAATAGCAATAATTTGACAGTGAAGACATTTAAATCATGCATTTTAGTGCAATTCCCAGAGCTAGAGGAGACAGGCCTCTGTGGCTGAAGCAATGGATTGAATCTCGACTGCCAGATGGCAGTTGAAATACAACGGGCTTACAGCCGTCAGCCGCAGCTAGAGGTTTGCAGGAAAGGGTAAGCCTTTCAGTGATTTAAATGGGAAGATGGCTGGGTACTTGGAATTCTTGCATTGTTCCTAGTGGCTTATAAAGGCTAAGGGAAAACTCTATCCACAGAAATTCTGCTTAGTTTAGTGTTTGAAATGGAGCTGTGTAAATGTATTGCTTGCATCCTGGGTACTGTTGCTATTTTCATATGTGCTGTGTTTGGCTTTTAAACACATGTCTCTGAAATCAGAACCAGCATTATATTTCTTCGTCTATGATGCTTACATGATTTTGTTCAAATCGTTCTCAAAAACACAAGATCGGTGAGAAATGGTTTCCCACATCCCAAAAGATTTTAAGTATGAATTTTCAAAATTTTCTCTAATGACTGATTTGATTTTTTTTTCTTGTGCTGTATGCTACAACTGGTTCAGGGCAAAAAGTATTTTGAGTTTCCTGCTCCGTGTCAGAATAGCCCTGAAATAATCTGATACTTGATAGAATGAAGCTGTTCTCCATGTTTCCATAACTTCTGTTAGAGAATGCATCTGGATCCATTCAACCATGTTCAGTGTTTTTAAAATGCCAAATGAGAGCTTGAGAAGAGCCCCTTGAGAACGGAGAGATGACATTTGCCGAGCTCTGCTAATATCAACTCAGGAAGAAGAATATATCTGGCAACGCATTTATCCTGATAAACATGATGATAGGAAAATTTTTGTTTAAGCAGTGGCAGAATGTATTTACAGCTACATCTATATACTGGCTGTCAGCTCGCATAAAACAGGCCATAACAGAAGACGGTTGCAGGGAGTAGGTTATGTAATGAGATCAAGCCAGTGGAAGTCTGGCATCCAACTGTAATTCTACTAACAGTGAGGGGAGTCTGCTTATCAAGTCAGGGAGATATATATATATATATGGTCACTGTTCACGCAATTACATTGTTACTCCCCTCAGCTGTTCAATGAGCCACTAGAAAGTAGAAAAAAAAAAGTATAAAAAATGGGAGGAAAAGGAGAAAGGGCTCAGGCTATAGAGTTGTTGGTTGATGATAACTCAAGATTTTTATGCAGGTAAATTTCCTAAATAGAAAAGGACCACAGAGTCTTGGGCTATTCAGAAATAAATACGCTGTTCTAAGTTTATGACGCTCACAAAACCCTATAGTATCGTAACTCTCGTTCTCACAAATATAGGACACTAGTCTTTAGGGACAGCCTGAAAATATCATTCAAATGAGGGAGATATCAAAAACTATTGAAGCAGAGATTCTCCAAGTGTAAGGTAGTAGATTTTCAATCGCTTTAGTTTCACAATTTGACATTATTAAGGCTAATATATAGGTGCCTACCAGCACAGCTACCATTAGGAATCTATCAGTATTTCCATTATAAACCCCATTTTTCAGGGGTTAATAACTTGGTCATAAAAATTCACTGCAGGCAGAAATCAAGTCTTGAAGGAAAATCTCTTTCTTGAATCCCAGCAGGAGAATTTGCTCATGTTTCTGATGCAAAGATAGTCGGAGACCAGAAAAAGGAGACTGTGTATAAACTTCCATTTCTGAAAGTGCAGCATCAGTCCTGGTGTGTCGGACGTGGTGATGTGTGCTGGTACTCTGTCTGGTGGCTTGCTTTCTCTTCTTCTTGCCTCAGCCTCTCTTCCACTCACTCCCTTTTCTTTTCTGTATCTCCGTCCTAAGTGGAAGTTGATCCTTCTAAAATGATTATGTTCTAGCCACGCGTTCTTGGAAACAAACTCTCAGAAGGATAATGCAGATAGTGGAGCGCAGTTTATTACACCGGCGGGCCCAAGGCAGAGTCTCCTCTTAGCCAAGGACCCTGACCAGCATTTGTGAAAATCTTTTATACCCCATGTGTACGCGTCTGAACCCACCACTCCAAGTTCCTTGAGACTTACATAAACCAAGGAAAATACAATCCCAATAACCTTATCATTCAGGTGCTATGTGCTCACGTGCTCAAAGTCAAACAATTAGCCAATAATCAATAAACCTGAGGTTACACTCCGGTAGATACAGAAAAATTTATGGCCTGTCTGGAGGAAGGGGTGATTAGTGTATGGTTTCTCTTAGGCGATGAATAACCTAGATACGATCTTCAAGGTTCTCCTGTCTGGAGCGGGGCTTATCCTTCTGTTGTTGTTTTCATAGGCACTGAGCACAGAGTTCAGAGTCCATTGGAAAAGTGGTGAACAGGCCTAAGACAGAGTCCAGGCCCTATGAATTCCTTCTTCAATCAACATGTAGATTTTCTCAGTGGAGAAAGAACAAGGAAGTCGGAATTAACATAGATTTATCAGAAAATAAGCTCCAAGCCACTTTTCTTTCTGGTTCCCTATAATCTTTTCAGCACTGGAATGTTCTTCATGGAAACATTGTAACATTACCTCAAGTAGGAAAAGCTGTAAGGTCTTGCTTTGTGGCTAGGTGAGAAAGTTGATCTATTATCTCAAAACCTTTTTGACTACCCAGCAAAATATGTATCAACTCTTTCTACATTCGGGCTGCCCAGGAGGCACAGTGGTAAAGAATCTGCGTGCCAATGCAGGAGACACTGGAGATGCGGTTTTGATCCCTGGAGGAAGAAATGGCAACCCACTTCAGCATTCTTGCCTGGAGAATCCCACGGACAGAGGAACCTGGCTTTACATTTAACAAATGCATGGTAACTACAAAAGGGCGTCATATTAATATAGGGAACTAGTAAGAATTTAAACAATTCAGGATTTTCATATTGCCTGATATCTTTTAGATCTAGCTTAATTTCTTTTAGGGTCTAACTCTGGGCATATTCTGATAGCCAAAGGCTAGACTACTTTTAGACCAAACTATTTTTCTGCAGTTATACACAACTAAAAGTCGTTCTCCCTTTTTTTGGGGAGAAAAATAGTCAGTAGTCGTTGTAGACCACCAAACGATTCAAAATGTTGTAGAACTGCTTTCCATGAAGGCTTAAAGTCAATGAATAGAAAGAAACAGCTCTCAGATTTAACGGTGAGAAGTCAGGGCAGGATAAGTCCAAACTTCTGTGCTATTTTAGTGATTTTGTTGGAAGCGTTAAGAAATTGCTGGCATATATTGATTTCTAGGATAAACATTGTCATTTCCAACCCAAAGGTTTCCATTGGTGTACACAAAATTTTGACTTGTGTGTTCCTACTGTCTCCTCTTTCTAGGGCTTAGCCCTGACTTATGAGAGTTTTTTTTCATATGTGATGCTTTTGTGCCTCACCTAGATACTTCCTGGTTAACCTGGCAAGCCTCCCTTGAGTTTCAGACACTGAGGGATCGCGTGTGCCTTGCTGCCCCCTACTGGTGACCAGGGACTGTTGGAACTGGGCCTTCAAGAAGACAAATCTTAGATCTTTGAAGTTAATGCCAATATTTGAGAGGTACTTCCTATGGAATTGTGTTATAAAGTTTTTAAAAAATTAAATAAACATCATGGAGTGATTTTATTTATAATTAGTGGCTTTGTTTTTAATGTTTAACTTGATTTTCTTCATAAATTTATAAGGAATTTCCTCAAGTCATGATCTTTTTCTGAAACTGTCAGTGCATTTAGTGAAAAGTGCAAAGCCAAGTTTTCTACCAGAATTGCATAAAGGTTTTCTTTCTTGCACAAAGGTTTTCTTTCTTGTACATCGAAACCAAGAAATTGATTTCTTATGGCTTTGAATGCAGTTCTTTCTTGAAATTGAAAACATACACCTTGGATTTGCATATTGCTTTTTCAAAACGGGTTTCTCTTTTGTTTTCATGATGTATCAAGTCTATTGGGGCGGCTAGAAAAAGATACCACAGACTGGGCGGTTTAAACACAGAAATTTATTCTCATCGTTCTGGAGGCTGGAAGTCTTGGTCAGGGTCCGACAGGGTCGATTTCTGATGAGCCTTCTCTTCCCAGCTTGACGCCCTTAACTGGCAGAAGGAGAGCGCTCTGGTGCTTTCCTCTCCTAATGTGGGCACTGTCGGCTTGTGACTTCATCCTGTAGCCTCAGCTAGGTGCTCTCACCTCACAGGCCCTTTCTCCAAATGCAGTCACACTGGGGGTTAGGGCTTCAAGTATGAGTTTGGAGATGGGGGACACAGACAACCAACTGCGGATCTGTGAATTTCAGTTATCCAACTTTGTAAGTTAGTCGATCAAATCATTACTATTGTTTAAAAACCACATACCATGGGCTGAGAATACATGGGAATGGGGTTGGTATTAAAATAATAAAGCATGATCTTCACTATGGTGAAGTGATAGCACAGCTAAGAAAAAGAATTAATATCAGACAATAAAAGTGCAAAGGACTAAATTATCATGCTGTCTTTAATTACAAAAGAAGTTGTAAGTGTGAGCCGAAAAACCAGGGACAGCTTCTAAGAAGAAACTGTATGTAGCCTCCTACTGAAGGATGATTTCAGTTTAGTTCACTTCATTCACTCAGTCATGTCCGACTCTTTGTGACCCCATGGACTGCAGCACGCCAGGCCTCCCTGTCCATCACCAACTCCTGGAGTTTACTCAAGCTCATGTCGGTGATGCCATCCAACAGTTTCATCCTCTATCATCCCTTTCTCCTCCCGCCTTCAGTCTTTCCCAGCATGAAGGATGACTCAGTTCAGTCACTCAGTCGTGTCCGACTCTTTGAGACCCCATGAATGGGTTTTATTAAACTTCAGTGGAAGGGTAAAGGGAAGAGTATTTTAACACAAGGATGGGCACTGGCTTCAGAATGTATGCAAAATAGGCAACACCGTTTAAGGAGCCTGGCCTGTAAGAGAGGACATTTAAAGGCCTTCTGCATTAAAATGTAACTGTTTAATATTCCCTGAGTACTCATAGAGTGCTGGTTTGGAATGTATCAACACATGATATGGTTTTTGTTCTTTGAAAGTTTGCAATTAAAGACCATAAATTCAAGCCTGACAGCTCAGTGCTTTCAGAATTTGCTGAAGTCACCTGATATATTTTTTAACCAGGCTACTACTCTTGATGAAAGCAATGGGTTATGTATCTTGGGCTGAAGCGTGCCACAGAGTCATTGATGTGAAGCTTACAAGAAAACAAAACTCTTCTTTCCTTTGATTCTTTCTTTATTTGACTGCCTGGTGAGCCCAGAACAATTTCAGAGTATCCAGTAGAGTCACTAAACGCTGCAGAGGGCAAAGGAGTGGAAACGCTGATTGATTTGAAAACCTTGCCGTCTAATACTTTCTCTGGCTTCTCTGTGTGTTCAACTCAATTGTTCATTTATTTATTCCTCCAAGTAAAGGGAAAACAAGCCTGAAAACACCAGTTCTTAACACAAAATTATGAATGTTAAACACGCACACAGCTCTCTACCTATCAGCAGCACCCATGGGCAGAGTCTATCACACTGTGGACACTGACCTATTTCTAACTTGACCATCTCTGATCATATACATACCCTGGGTTGATCAGGAAAAATAGCAAATATCACCATGATCAAAATAAGTCTATAATTTAAACTGGATTTTCTACCACCATCAGCCAAAGCTTTTTTTTTTTTTAAGTTGCACTGTAAATCAAGTCTCTTTTGCAGGATCTAGTATGAAGGAAAAATTGTGTGGTTGAAGCTTGTCTTCAAATTTACCTCTGACTTCAAAATAGTTTTCCTTCCTCTGTGGACCCTGTTCCCAGCCCAGGTTCCCGCGTTTCCCTTGTGTTCTCACTTCTGCTCTCCCCCATTGATCAAAGGAAAGTATCTGCTATCAGTCACATGAAACCTGGTCTGAATTCAAGTCATGGTGTTGTTCTCGCTCTTCGGGGATTTATAATTTTGGATTCATCTGTGGTTCTGGAATAAATGCCTTTGTCTCCTGCAAAAGAAGATTTAGGCATGAGCATAGTTAAGAGAAGTATTTTTGGAGTTAGGAATTTCTGTTACTGTTGAAATCACAAAATGAGCTAGCAGTCAACTTTATTGAGAAGATGGGTATCGAAACTGTAAAAGTATCTCGAATTTAGGGACTTATGTACAATGAAAGGTCAGAATTAAAATTAAGGGACATACCACTGAAGTATTTTGGAAATGAGAAAAGGAGACTAACATCTCTTGGGCTTGTATGCCAGGACATGTGCCGGCATCCTCACACTTCTTTAGCGCATCTACAGCTGCCAGCGGTTCCGTAAACTCTTCACCTCATTTTACCATCAAAGAAAGTTCTGGAGGTTAAGTTTCACTAACATCCTTCAGCTAGCAAAAAATGGAGCCATGTCTCTCTGGCTTCAAAGTCCATTATCTTGGTGTAGGAGAGAGAAAAGCTGTCAAAGTACATGACATTTAAACATGTGATTTATTTTGCTCTGTTAAAAATTTGCTTTGAACATTTTGAATTAAACTTCTTTAATCACAGGATGGTATGTACTTTGCACATCCCATCTTGCTAGTTTTTAGTATGCAGAGCCATACTAAAAAATTTTTAAGCCATACTTAAAAATTTTTTCAACTTATTTCTGCCATCAGAAATGGTCAGTATAAGAGGAGAGTGAGACTGCAGTGCAGGAGTTGCAAGGTTGTCCAAGAACTGCCTCATGTAGAGTTGACAGATGCTACTCTCTAAGAAATCCTCAGATACGAATATTTCTGTACTCATTGAAAGTAAACCAGCCAAAGGTAACCTGCACAATCATATAGGTGGAATAGTCATATATCATGAACCCCAAATTGAGACACATCAGCAGACTGAATATTTAAAGTTCTGGCTATTACATTATAGCTAGAATATATGGTTAGTTTAATAAGGGTTGGGTGGAGAAGGAGATGGCAACCCATTCCAGTACTCTTGCCTGGGGCATTCCATGGACAGAGGAGCCTGGCGGACTACAGTCCACGGGGTCGCAGAGAGTCGGACACCACTGAGTGACTTACACTTAATAAGGGTTAGGAGGCTAATTGTGCATTTTTCTTCAATCAAATTTTCAACCGTAGGTTCATTTGAGAATGTGTTTTAATGCTTTACTGAATGAATCTACCCACTTAAAAGGGTTGTTTTTTTTTTTTTGAGAAATAAAGAAAAAAGTGGTAAATAGAAACTATTACTAAAGTGATGTTTACGGAGCAAGGCGAGGTTTAAGAGGTTACATTGAATCAGTGTGAATAATAACAATAAAAGTTCCTAACTTAAAAATATGAGGTTTTTAGGTATATGCTTTGGAGTGCATTATTAATTGGAAATATTAATCTACAAAAACAACAAAAGTATATTTTCACTCTTTATCTAATATGAAGATTATATCGGCTCTTTGCTTTGCCTGTTTTCCCTGCAGTTACATGTCCTTGAGTAATCCTCCCTGCTTGTAATTTTCATGACCAGAGACTGAATAGGACAGTAAGAGAGTGTATGAGTTGCTCAGGGCCTTCTCTGTCTGTGAATGTGTTAGTGGAGAGAAAAGAAGTTGAAAAAGGTACGTAACATGGTACTTAGGTTTTCTAAGGGTTCATTTATAGAAGATTCATATTCCCAATTTGGCATAAATAAAATTGAGGCTCTGACAATGAAATTTAAAAACTGATCCATGGTGCCATAAAAGTTGCTTTCGAAAAATGTGTTTCATTTTAAAAAGTAGACTTCGTCTGATTTGAAAGTGCCCAGGTCCCTTTAAAGAGACTCTTTAGTGGTCTATGGACAGCAATGTTTATGACAGCTTGAAACTCAGAGGAAAGGGACTTGGGCGGAAGCACGTTCAGTAATTTCCAGGCGACACAAACACGTGCTGTGCATGCTGCTTTCATCCCATTTCTTACTGCCACAGGCTTTCAGGGAAGAAAATCATACATTCTGTGCGGGGAAAAAGCACAGAGAAGGCAGTGCAAGAAAGAGGAACTTTAAGCAGTAATGACGAGCTGGTGTGCTTAGTCGCTCAGTCGTGGCTGACTGTGCGACCCCATGGACTGTCGCCCACCAGGCTCCTCTGTCCGTGGGATTCTCCAGGCAAGAACACTGGGGTGGGCTGTGCTCACGAGGCAAGTTAATTCTTTTTGCCAGTAACTCGTGTACAGGTAGGTTGAAAGGATTTTCAACCGTCCTTTGAAGACGCTCCCCTTCCCCAAACTGGGATACATTTACTGAGAAAACCAGGATTGTTCCGGCATTTTAAAAACATGACATTTTACGTGAGCTATTTTATGCTTAGTAGAGTCGAGAAAAATCAGGATTCATTAGGCACTAGGTAGTCACTTTAAAGGTGGTTGCGAGGAGGACGCTTTCACAGCCCCCAAGGCCAGGAGAAGGTAGTAGGTTGAAGTGGGGAGGGCGAGTCTGCGTGCAGCCAGCTCTACACTCTCCTGAGCTGCGTGCAGATGGTGAGGGCTGGATGGCTGAGACACCGGCAGAGAGACTTTCACCAGGACCAGAAGAGATAGGGGGCAGGGCCGACTTGGAAAGCTGCTGTGGCAAAGTCAGGGGTAAGAAGCCAGATCCCTGGGGTGGGTATCTGATCATGAAGCGGAGAACAGCGTGTCACTAGGAGTCTGATCAGGACTGAATAACTTCCGGTGCTTTACTTACAAAGTGCCTCTTGCAGCCCTGGATCGTGGTACTCTTGAGTGAACCACTGAGAAGTCTCAGTTCAAAATACAAAATATATGTTTCGAAGGAAGAAAAAATTGAAAACAATCTTTGCCAAGTATATGGGTGAAAATGGTCTATAGCTTTTTGCTTGTTTACTGGTAAAATTATTTTCCATACTTTTAAAAGTTTTGCTCATTTTTCCTTTTCAAATTGAACTTGATGCCTTAATTTTAGTAAATGTAATTTACCCCCTGTTTATATGTAAAGCAGGGAGCCGATGATTTGGAGATGGGGCTTTGAAGAAATAAAATAAATGACAAATTCTTGTTCTTAAAACCGTATACTGGGTGGAGAACAGTTTGTACAGAATAATGTGAAAGAAGTAAGGACAGAATAGGGACTGGGAAAACTGGACAGTTACATGTTAAAAAAAATGAAATTAGAACACTCCCTAACACCATATACAAAAATAAACTTAATGTAATGATCCAAGACCTACTTAAGGGGGACACTAAAATTCTTAGAGGAAAAACACAGGCAGAACACGCTTTTATGTTAACTATAGCAATATCTTTTTGGATCCACTTTCTAGTGAATGAAATAATAAATGAATGAAAGTAAAAGAAATAAAAAAATTGAAATTAAAAAAAAAATGAGACCTAACTAAATAGAAAATCTTCTGCAAAGAAAAGGAAACCATAAACAAAATTAAAAGACAACCCACAGAAGGGGACAAATATTTGCAAATGAAGCTACCAACAAGGGATTAATCTCCAAAATATACAAACAGCTCATGCAACTCTGTGTCAAAAAAAAAAACCACAAAAAAATAAACCCACAAAAAAACAGGTAGAAGACCTAAATAGACATTTCTCCAAAGAAGACATACAGATGGCCAAAAGTACATGAAAATATGCTCAAAATCATTAATTATCAGAGAAATGAAAATCAAAACTACAATGAAGTATCACCTCATCCTGGTCAGAATAGCCATCATCAAAAATCTCCAAATGATAAATGCTGGAGAGGGTGTGAATAAAGGCGGTTCTCCTACACTGTTTGGGGGAATGTAAATTGGTGCAACCACCATGGAGAGCAGTATGGAGGTTTCAGATGTAACTACCACCTGGGCCAGCATTTCCACTCCTGGGCATGTATCTCAAGAAAGCCATAATCTGAAAGGATGCCTGCACCCAAGTGTCGACTGGAGCGTTGTTTGCAATATCTGAGACACAGGAGCAACCTAAATGTCCACCGACAGAGGGCTGGATAAGGAAGATGTGCTCCATATATACACAGTGGAATGTTACTCAGCCATGAGAAAGAATGAGATGCTGCATTTGCAGAAACTTGAGTGGACCTGCACTTTATCATACTAGGTGAAGTAAACCAGACAGAGAAAGACAAACATTGTATGATATCAGTTATATGCAGAGTCTAAAAAGCAGTACAAATGGACTTATTTGCAAAACATAAGTAGAGTCACAGATGTAGAAAACAAGCTTATGGGTTCCAGCTGGGGCAGGGTGGGAGGATAAACTTTTAGATTGGGATTGACATGTACACACTGCTATATATAAAATGGGTGACTAGTAAGGGCCTACTGTATAGCTCAGGGAACTCTGCTCAATGTTCTGCAATGAATTATATGGGAAAAGATTCCATGAAGAGCGGGTATATATGTATGTATACCTGGTTAACTTTGCTGTAGCACAGAAATTAACAGCACACTATAAATAAACAAACTATCCTCCAATAGAAATTTTTAAAAAGAAAGAAATGGGGAAAGAAGGGAGAGTGTATGAAGACAGAAATGGGGAAAGAAGGGAGAGTGTATGAAGACACACTTCAGAGCAGCTCTCTTTAAGGGTCTAAGCAGCACCGTGAGTGGGACTTGCACACCTCCTTTGAATTCTGTCCCAGTGGTCAGTGCTGAAGAAATATGTCTGGATCTGGGGGTGGAAAGAGCAGGACAGATGGACAATCCATGAAACCCTCTAAGATTTAGTGAATGCTTTATAACATGTTTACTTGCTGGCTCATGAGTTGGAAATGGCAAGAAGATTCCAGGTTTCACTTCCAACGAGATAAAGCATGGTTCTGTTCAAAGTGGATATTCCCAAGGCCACTGGCTGAAGGTCTTTTCATTTTAGGGAAAGCAAAATATAAAGTAGAAGAGACATTTTGCCCTGCGTTGTACCCTCCCTCTGGGCTTTGACAATGTGCCCAGGCTTCAGCAGGGAGAATCAAGTTTTCTTTTTTTTTTTCCTGCAGTCTTTGATTAATGAGCAGGACCATTCATCCCATTCACAACCATGTTAGTGACTTTCTCAAGGGCTCTCAACTGGAGAAGTCAGCAGATGGCTGGGAAATGCCCACCTGCTGTTTACAGTCAGTCAGAGGCTTGTTAAGCTGATTCTTCCAGGAATCTCATGTGGAAAAGAGTAGCTTCCATGCTACTTTATGCACATTTTCAAAAACGCCTTTTGCTCTTGGTTCAACTATCAAACGGTTGAATGGCTTAAGCGAAATATTTTGCAGGTCTCTCTGAGATAAAAGGGATTGGACACTTATGTGAAGACAGAAAAATTGCATGTCAGGTTTTGTAGTGACAGCATGGATGTGAGACTTAGTTTATCTGCTAAAACCCTGAAGTTAATCCATCTATCAGTCATTCTTTGAATTAAGAATTGGGTAGTGGAGAAAGCACTTAAATTCTTTTCTTAGACATATCATTTATTTATCACCAGCGTGATTCTGGGTTTTCCAATGAATTATAGTTTGCTTTAATCTACAAAATGGGCATTATAAATAGCAAGCCAGCTCACTTCCCTGGGTGTTACAAGGACCTAAAAAGAATGCATAAGTGAAAGAATTTGCAGTTTAAATATGATACATGTGTGAAGACTTCCTGCCAATAAGTATGTGCAGATCACCTGTGATGTTACTGATACAGCTCTAGGTTTTTAGAAGATACGGAAGAGGGAAGAGGTGAGTCTTCTGTGCTCTGCATCTACACGCTTCAGATAATGGAGAGCAGCATGAGGTAGAACCTAAGTCAAGCCGTAAGGGGGCTGATGGAAAAGAATTACTGCCCGAGCTTACAGAAGTATGAGATGAGCAAGAGTTAACATCCAGACTGACAGCATTATGAAAGAGGTAGGCCCTCAGCTGCATTTTGGAACAGGGAAGTGGGTGAAAGAAGGCTCATTTTACAAGAAGCAGAAAAGGACTTAAAAGTCTAAGTGCAACCTTTTCCAAAAAAATGTCCTTTGCCTACTCTGCTCACTGTTAAGCTCCTTATTTATAACTTAACCCTTTCTAAGCCCTAGGAATTATTTTCTAACCCTTCCAAATGGAGCTGGGTCATTCTGTTCTCTAGTGGTTCCTGTCCTCAAATGACACACATTTGTATCATTGAAAGTATCTCATTGTGTCAAAACATTAATGTGAATGCAGTTTTAAAGATGAGATAGACCTAGGTTCTACACTCAGGTTTACGGCTAGCTGGCTCTCTGACTTAGGGCAAATCCTTTCCCCATTACTAGCTAAGCATATCTTTCATCTGCAACCTGGAAGTGATACTAAGAGCATTCTGAGCAGTAAATGAGCAATAGTGTCTCAGCGAGGCCTGCGTGGAGGGAACACTGTAGAAGTGATGTCCACTGTTGATATTGTGGATCTGTGTTGCCCTTCTTGGATGATGGGGAGCTCTCATGATTTCTTTTTAGATTCTAGCACCTAGTCTGGGGCCAGAGTCCCTGGCAACTGTTTGAACCCAAATGAGCATTCAAGATGGAGAAGGCGTTTTACGACACGGCAGCAATGGAGACTCAGAGATAATCTGTGTGGAAAGTGGTGGAAGTGGCAGTGGGAGGGAAGAGGTTACAAAAACAGTTCCTCTGACCTGATGAGAGGAGAGACTCACACAGGAACAGAAGCTGTGCTGGGTGGGCTGATGCCACACAGCAGAGAAGGACCAGGAATCTGGGTTTGAAGTGGGTAATAAGGAATTATAGTTCACTGAGGAGTGATAAAAATGCCAGCTAATAGATTAAGACTTCCATGAGCCAATTAAGCAAATTATTCTGAAATTTATTTTTTAATTGGAGGAACATTTCTTTACCATGTTGTTGGTTTCTGCCACCCAGCAACACAAATCAGCCTTAGTTACACATGTCACTTCCTCTTGGGTCTCCCAATATGCTACTGGAGATCAGTGGAGAAATAACTCCAGAAAGAATGAAGGGATGGAGCCAAAGCAAAAACAATACTCAGCTGTGGATGTGACTGGTGGGTGATAGAAGCAAGGTCCGATGCTGTAAAGAGCAATATTGCATAGGAACCTGGAATGTCAGGTCCATGAATCAAGGCAAATTGGAAGTGGTCAAACAGGGGATGGTGAGAGTGAACGTCGACATTCTAGAAATCAGTGAACTAAAATGGACTGGAATGGGTGAATTTAACTCAGATGACCATTATATCTACTACTGCGGGCAGGAATCCCTCAGAAGAAATGGAGTAGCCATCATGGTCAACAAAAGAGTCTGAAATGCAATACTTGGATGCAGTCTCAAAAATGACAGAATGATCTCTGTTCGTCTCCAAGGCAAACCGTTCAGTATCACAGTTATCCAAGTCTATGTCCCAACCAGTAACGCTGAAGAAGCTGAAGTTGAACGGTTTTATGAATACCTACAAGACCTTTTAGAAATAACACCCCAAAAAGATGTCCTTTTCATTATAGGGGACTGGAATGCTAAAGTAGGAAGTCAAGAAACACCTGGAGTAACAGGCAAATTTGGCCTTGGAATGCGGAATGAAGCAGGGCAAAGACTAATAGAGTTTTGCCAAGAAAATGCACTGGTCATAGCAAACACCCTCTTCCAACTACACAAGAGAAGGCTCTACACATGGACATCACCAGATGGTCAACACTGAAATCAGATGGATTGTATTCTATGCAGCCAAGGATGGAGAAGCTCTATACAGTCAACAAAAACAAGACCAGGAGCTGACTGTGGCTCAGATCATGCACTCTTTATTGCCAATTTCAGACTTAAACTGAAGAAAGTAGGGAAAACCGCTAGACCATCAGGTATGACCTCAATCAAATCCCTTATGATTATACAGTGGAAGTGAGAAATAGATTTAAGGGCCTAGATCTGATAGATAGAGTGCCTGATGAACTATGGAATGAGGTTCGTGACATTGTACAGGAGACAGGGATCAAGACCATCCCATGGAAAAGAAATGCAAAAAGCAAAATGGCTGTCTGGGGAGGCCTTATAAATAGCTGTGAAAAGAAGAGAGGCGAAAAGCCAAGGAGAAAAGGAAAGATATAAGCATCTGAATGCAGAGTTCCACAGAATAGCAAGAAGAGATAAGAAAGCCTTCTTCAGCGATCAACGCAAAGAAATAGAGGAAAAGAACAAAATGGAAAGACTAGAAATGACTTCAAGAAAATTAGAGATACCAAGGGAATATTTCATGCAAAGATGGGCTTGATAAAGGACAGAAATAGTATGGCCCTAACAGAAGCAGAAGATATTAAGAAGAGGTGGCAAGAATACGCAGAACTGTACAAAAAGATCTCCATGACCCAGATAATCATGATGATGTGATCACTAATCTGGAGCCAGGACATCTTGGAATGTGAAGTCAAGTGGGCCTTAGAAAGCATCACTATGAACAAAGCTAGTGGAGATGATGGAATTCCAGTGGAGCTATTTCAAATCCTGAAAGATGATGCTGTGAAAGTGGTGCAGTCAATATGCCAGCAAATTTGGAAAACTCAGCAGTGGCCACAGGACTGGAAAAAGTCAGTTTTCATTCCAATCCCAAAGAAAGACAATGCCAAAGAATGCTCAAACTACGACACAATTGCACTCATCTCATATGCTACTAAAGTAATGCTCAAAATTCTCCAAGCCAGGCTTCAGCAATACGTGAACCGTGAACTTCCAGATGTTTAAGTTGGTTTTAGAAAAGGCAGAGGAACCAGTGATCAAATTTCCAACATCTGCTGGATCATGGAAAAAGCAAGAGAGTTCCAGTAAAACATCTATTTCTGCTTTATTGACGATGCAAAAGCCTTTGACTGTGTGGATCACAATAAACTGTGGAAACTTCTGAAAGAGATGGGAATACCAGACCACCTAACCTGCCTCTTGAGAAACCTGTATGCAGGTCAGGAAGCAACAGTTAGAACTGGACCTGGAACAACAGACTGGTTCCAAATAGGAAAAGGAATACGTCAAGGCTGTATATTGTCACCCTGCTTATTTAACTTCTATGCAGAGTACATCATGAGAAACGTTGGACTGGAAGAAACACAAACTGGAATCAAGATTGCTGGGAGAAATATCAATAACCTCAGATATGCAGATGACATCACTCTTATGCAGAAAGTGAAGAGGAACTAAAAGCCTCTTGATGAAAGTGAAAGAGGAGAGTGAAAAAGTTGGCTTAAAGCTCAACATTCAGAAAACGAAGATCATGGCATCCGGTCCCATCACTCCATGGGAGATAGATGGAGAAACAGTGGAAACAGTGGCAGACTTTATTTTTGGGGCTCCAAAAGCACTGTGGATGGTTACTGTAGCCATGAAATTAGAAGACGCTTACTCCTTGGAAGAAAAGTTATGACCAACCTAGATAGTATATTCAAAAGCAGAGACATTACTCGGCCAACTAAGGTCCCTCTAGTCAAGACTATGGTTTTTCCTTTGGTCATGTATGGATGTGAGAGTTGGACTGTGAAGAAGGCTGAGCGCCGAAGAATTGATGCTTTTGAAGTGTGGTGTTGGAGAAGACTCTTGAGAGTCCCTTGGACTGCAAGGAGATCCAACCAGTCCATTCTAAAGGAGATCAACCCTGGGATTTCTTTGGAAGAAATGATGCTAAAGCTGAAACTCCAGTACTTTGGCCACCTCATGCGAAGAGCTGACTTATTGGAAAAGACTCTGATGCTGGGAGGGATTGGGGGCAGGAGGAGAAGGGGACGACCAAGGATGAGATGGCTGGATGGCATCATGGACTCGATGGACGTGAGTCTGAGTGAATTCCAGGAGATGGTGATGGACAGGGAGGCCTGGTGTTCTGCACTTCTTGGGGTCGCAAAGAGTCCGACATGACTGAGCGACTGAACTGAAATGAACTGAACTGAACTGTGTCCCCCATTGCACCCTTTCCTAGATTATCACAGAGGACCAAATAAAAGATATATCACTATGATCATATATGACTATACTTTGTTGCCTTCTTAGTCTATTTTAATAGAAACAAGCCATATTCTTTCTCCTTTCTGAGTTCTTAAAGCAAAAAGCATGTTTCATACTTGTCACAGCTGTGTGACGAGGCCTCTTCAGATTCGTGACAGTGCTTCTTTCTGAAGACGTTGAAGGATGTCTTAAGGATGATGACTTATGACTCTAAAACACCCATCAATCTTTGAGGAATGTACAAACCAGTAATAGAGCCATATGTTGCCGTCGTTCTTTGCATGGAACTTCTATGAAAGTCACTAGGAGTTCAGTGGAATGATGAAGGGAAGCATATGGCCCTCGATTGGAACTAAATTAATAGCAGTATGAAAACACAGTTAAATAGTGATAATCTCCCTTGTTATCCAGCTTTGTTCCTTTTCCAGACAACCTCATGGTGTATAGTTAACCCCCAAAAGATACTCGTTAAATGAGGAGAGCCGACCTGGGAGCAAAAACCGGGTGGCATTATCTTTTGAAACAAGCTGAAGAGGCAGTGGTTTGGGGCCCCCTTGCTCAGGACTGCCGTGGAGTCATTTAGCGATCAAAAGAGCAGAAACCCGGCGATGCTTTAGGCACTCCGTCTGGCTCGGTCCCACACTGTTGCCATAGTCACCCATCTCCTAGCAACGATGAATAGCATTTTAAGGTCTCTAAAAGTGACAGAGCACGCGAGTGAAAAATATAAATGTAATCCCAGTAGGCTAGTAATCTAAAAGGTTATCTTATGGCTAGAGTTCACTGTGAAGATCTATATGAACCTTTGGTTTCATGAGCCGCTCTTCTGTGATGGGATTTGATAGGAAAACGCCTTGGCTCAAATTGAAGTAACACAAAAGCTTGCTATTAAATATAAAGACTACAGATGTCATTACAAAGGACGTGATAAAGGGAAGTCTATTTTAAAAGGTGGGAAACACTATTATCAGTTTGAATGACCTGCCGTCATCATCTAGAACTCTGGGTAGAAGGGGCTGGGGTGGGGAAAACCCTGGCCTTCTGTCTGGGAAGAAGGAATATTCCATGCTAACATATTCAGGCTCAATCTATTAGCAGCCTTTGCAATGAGCAATGAGTCTCAATCGAGGTCACTAAGCAGAAGCAGTAAGGAAGCTGAAATAAAGATAGAAGGAAAAGGCTACATGCATCCTGCTTGTCCTTGAGGCAAAGTGAAAAACACACTATGTGATTCTACTTAGAAAATATTTAGCTGTTTATTTCTAAATGTTTGTACCATATTTCAAATAATCTTTATTTAAATAGTCTACCAAAAGAAGCCCACTGAGATACCAGTCTTGTTTTTTTTTTTCAGTGTTACAGCCTTGAATCCAAATAAACCTTATGATCACACCGACCCTTGTGCATAAAATGAGAATGCAGAAGAGCTCAGACAGCCACAGAGATGTTAGCAACAAAGACATCGACGCTGATTTTCATCTGTAAGTGCCATTTTGTGTATTATTTACATCATCCATATCCCCTGGCCCATTTCTCCGATAGGAAGAATACATGTCTTTCCTGATTTGTATGAGCACCTATGCGTTTGGTAAATGCCAACGAAAGATGCACACAGTGGGAAGGAGACTCAGGAATGTCACTGAGAGATGTCACTTGAGGGGAAATGGAGCCCTGAAACACTGTTGTCTCCAAGATGAAATAAATAATCCCCACACCTAGGCAGGCCACTGTAACGTGTTTACACATTACATGCAGAGCCCAGTTTAGCTGTGCTAACTGTTTGGTGAAGAGAAAATCCTCCTGAAATTAAATAATTAAAGAAGATAGGTGAGTGCTGATTTTGTGAAATAAACAGTGATTGAGGGAAGCAGAAAAACCAGCGTGACTCAGCATGAAACAGATTAATTCATGTTGCAGATTTACTCTCCTGAAGAAATTAAATTGCCCACTTCCTAATCAGTACAGTTCTTGGCATGCCGTTTCTTTCTCTTTCTGTCTAAATTTGTTTCATGTTAGAGCTCCTTCATTTTTCTTCCCACTATTTTTTAAATTACAGTTTGAAGCTCCAGTTCTCTGCGTGGTTCTGTGAAGTTTGACACTCATTTAGTTTCTTTACTATTTCTTTGTTTAGGAAAGGAAGATTTTCCCCCAATCATCTCATTGTTTCTTTCATTTACCTCTGCTCCAGAGGAGATAGGGAGGCGGCAGAGTTACTTTGTCTCTTCTGCATTATGCTGATTTAGTGACTCAAGGGATAAAAATGTTTTCATTATGCTAATTTCGAGTCACTCAAGGAAAACTGTGTCTCAGGGTCCATTCATAACATATGACAGCTCAATGTAAATACAGGTTACTGGGTTCTTTCCCCTATTCTTCTCCTCCTGGAGCAAAAGGACAAAAAAAAAAAAAGCACAAACTGTTGTTCTTCCAGTTAATTCTGCACACAGAGAAAGATGTCAACACACATTAAAGCTGAAACCACATTTGAGAAGACACGCAGAACTTTGCAAATGCCATTGCTGTTTGTAGAGCTTTGAGCTGGAGGGGATATCATATGTTTTTCAATCTGTTTTTAACTCTTCTGCTGTCTTAAAATAAACCATGTAATTCTTGTTCTTGGCCTTAGAACGTGAGTTGTGCCATCAGACTATTTTGATCCATTTGCTAAAATGTTCCAGGGACGAATGACTCTTGGTTCCTGTAAAAACTGTTGTCATGTCACTTTACCTAATGGAAGTCACTATGTCTTCTGGAAGGCCAACGAGTAGGGAAGGACAGCCTGCACAGAAACCCTGGATGATAGCTGACGCTTGTAAGGCTGCGTCCGAATCCTATCTCCTTACGGGCACAGCTGGCTGGTGAGAAAATTCCACTGGCACCACCTGCAGAGTAACTTTGATTCAAATGGTGAGACCAGATTTCTAAAAATGAGGTGCTGGAATATGGCCATACCTTAGAGTTGAAGCCAATATTACACTTTGCGCTCTAACTTACGTATGTGGAAGTAGCTTTTGTGGTGACTAACATGTCCAAGCAGTCTTGTTCTGCCTGGACATATCTGGATGTGACTGATTTATGTAAAGGCTTGTGTATGGTACTGATACCTTTGGAGCATTAATTATAGCTTATAACCATCAGATGAAAGGGCTGCCCTGAATATCTGAACAGTTGGGTTATTGGAAGATATTCAAATTACTCAAGGCAAGGAAGACCCTTATTTTTGGCACTTAGTGGATATTGAGTCTGTTGTGGCCACTGTGATTTGAATGTGTCTTAATATTGGAAAAGATCATTCCCTTGGCATGGGGTGGCTGGTGGGAGGTATTCCCTGAGGGGTGAGTGAGGAGTGGTGATTTAGGAAATGTCCATCAGAAAGGACTTGGTCAGCTACTGGTCTTTGGAATGCCAGATCCTTTTGTTTTGAAAACGGAGCTTGAAATAAGATCAAATAGAGGACAAGCTTCAGAAGAAGAGATAGCTGTACGTATGTCTGCTGAGACAATGCGTTTGGCTTCTGTGACCCACGGATTCTAATGAAGCCACCCTAGATACCAGTTAGAACAAAAGGTGAAGGATCGAGTGGGCCTCAGTGCTTAATTCAGTTAGAATTAAGTTAGTAGCTATAACAAGTAAGCTCCTAAATCACGTTTAGCAATGGAAACCTTGGTCTCCTTCTCATAATGGTCCATTGCAGATGGTTCAGGTAGGCAAGCTTCTTTCCTCCACATGATGATTCTGAGACACAGGTGCCTTTCATCTCGCAGCTCTACCATCAGCAAGGAACGCAGACTTTTCTGATTCAGCCAGTGGAAGGGGAGTTTTGAAAGGATTAAGCAGAAAGTGCACTGCTGCTTATGTTCCTTGGTCCCAGAGTCATACTCACCACTTTTCCTCATACGCCAATAGAGGCTGTAGTCACACAACCCCATCAAGATGCAAAAAGGAATGGGAAGTATTGCCCTGCAACGAACCAACACTATGCCGAGGGAAGCTTAAATCTTGGTGGACAGCCAACTGGCAAATGTGCCTCAGAATAGTTGGAAAGGGAAGGGCTCTGGGTCTCAAATGGAAACGTGCTTTATTACAAATGTGTGAAGGGCGAGGACAAGGACAATACATGCAAGTATGTCATGTGGGCAGATAGAATATATTCAAGTTTCATCCTAGAAGAAATATAAGGAATCAAATTCTAAAAGAGACTAAGATTCCATAAAAATGTTCATCCAATGCAAAGTTTCATAAACCAAATAGCTATATCAGACATGACCAGAAAGCTTTTAGGGTTGATGGTAGGGGGAAGGTATCAACGTACAAGACAGAAATATGTGATCTTTCATGGGATAATCTAAAAGGGAAAGGTGAAGGCAACGGCAGCCCACTCCAGCACTCTTGCCTGGAAAATTCCATGGGTGGAGGAGCCTGCTAGGCTGCAGTCCATGGCGTTGCTAAGAGTCGGACAGGACTGAGCGACTTCATTTTCACTTTTCACTTTTATGCATTGGAGAAGGAAATGGCAACCCACTCCAATGTTCTTGCCTGGAGAGTCCCAGGGATGGGGAGCCTGTTGGGCTGCCGTCTATGGGGTCGCACAGAGTCGGACATGACTGAAGTGACTTAGCAGTAGCAGTAGCAATTTGGTTTTGAACGATGTCTGGCTTGGAATACTCCCAGTTTCCCTCATATTTCTGCTAAATATTATTAGAGACTAGAAGAAGGTGTAGGGGCTTCCCTGGTGGCTCAGACTGCAAAAATCCACCTGCATTGCAGGAAACCTGGGTTCCATCCCTGGGTTGGGAAGATCCCATGGAGAAGGGCATGGCAACCTGCTCCAGTATTCTTGCCTGGAGAATCCATCCCCATGGACAGAGGAGCCTGGTGGGCTACAGTTCATGGGTCTCAAAGAGCAGGACATGATTGAGGGACTACACACACACACAGCAAAGAAGGTATAGCTTGCTACTGAAAGCTAACATTGCCAGAAAACTTAATGTCAAAATCACAGACAGGTTCTTACCAAGAAGGAAGAAAGTAAAGCTGTATCGAGAAAAAATAGTTAAGTTACACATTTATTCTGGCCTCTACCCACAAGAAAGTTGTTCAGGTACCCCTGTAAGGTGTGAATTCTGCTTTTTAAGGTATTGTGAATGCTTGTCCCTGCTTCATCTTTTCATTCAGAAAGAGAGAAAGGAACGAAGAGTGAACATTGGAACCTGGTTAATTAAAAAAAAGTGGAGCATAAGAAGAAAGAGCTTTGGCAGCAATCCACACTGGATGCTGGTATTTTTACAAACTTTGTTAAATCAGGAAACCAGGCAGGAGAGGTGGTGGAAAATTCCCCTTTGATGTAGGAAAGATGCATTATAGAGAGGCCTGTAAGGTGCAAGAAATGAGCTAAAGATGTGTGTGTCCAAACGTTCTCCTACTGCAGATCTGAGAAGGGAGTGCAGCCAGTTTTCCTGGCCTCCTTGTAGGTAGACAGTTGCCCTGACTAAATGCCCCTTTGTTAAAAGATGAGACGGAGGATTGTAGGGAAAGAAAGGTTTACTATAGAATTACTGGGCCACGAGTGAGTGTGTGAAGTCGCTCAGTTGTGTCTGACTCTTGTGACCCCATGGACTGTAGCCCACCAGGCTCCTCTGTCCATAGGATTCTCCAGGCCAAGAATACTGTGGGTTCCTTCTCCAGGGGGATTTTCCCGACCCAGAGATTGAACCTGGGTCTCCTGCATTGGAGGCAGACACTTTACTGTTTGAGCCACCGGGGAAGTCCAAAACACTGGGCCATGGGCTAAGCCAATGTGTACATGTTCAATTTTAATAAATATTACCTAGGCATGAATGAGATCCCAGCTGCTGTCTATTCTTGTTAACTGTTGGCATTTTCTGAATTTTTATTTTAGCCATTCTGTACCACTGGTAGTAGTGTTTCATTGCAGTTTGGATTTGCTTGCCCCTGGAGCTGTGGCTGTGCAAGCGCAGGAGGGCCAAGAGGAGCTATCCCACGTTGAAGGTCAGGAAGGATAGCGGTAAGGAGATACCCCCTCGTCCAGGGTAAGGAGCAGTGGCTGTGCTTTGCTGGAGCAGATACCCCATGCCCAAGGTAAGAGAAATCCAAGTAAGATGGTAGGTGTTGCAAGAGGGCATCAGAGGGCAGACACACTGAAACCATACTCACAGAAGGCTAGTCAGTCTAATCACACTAGGACCACAGCCTTGTCTAACTCCCTGTGGGGCAACCCAAGACGGGCAGGTCATGGTAGAGAGGTCTGACAGAATGTTCCACTGGAGACGGGAATGGCAAACCACTTTAGTATTCTTGCCTTGAGAACCCCGTGAACAGTATGAAAAGGCAAAATAATGGGATACTGAAAGAGGAACTCCCCAGGTCAGTAGGTGCACAATATGCTACTGGAGGTCAGTGGAGAAATAACGCCAGAAAGAATGAAGGGATGAAGCCAAAGCAAAAACAATACCCAGTTGTGGATGTGACTGGTGATAGAAGCAAGATCTGATGCTGTAAAGAGCAATATTGCATAGGAACCTGGAATGGCAGGTCCATGAATCAAGGCAAATTAGAAGTAGTCAAACAAGAGATGACAAGAGTGAACATGGACATTCTAGGAATGAACTAAAATGGACTGGAATGGATGAATTTAACTCAGATGACCATTATATCTACTATTGTGGGCAGAAATCCCTCAGAAGAAATGGAGTAGCCATCATGGTCAACAAGAGAGTCCAAAATGCAGTACTTGGATGCAATCTCAAAAACGACAGAATGATCTCTATTTGTCTCCAAGGCAAACCATTCAGTATCACAGTTATCCAAGTCTATGCCCCAACCAGTAATGCTGAAGAAGCTGAAGTTGAATGGTTCTGTGAAGACCTACAAGACCTTTTAGAACTAATACCCCAAAAGATGTCCTTTTCATTATAGGGGACTGGAATGCAAAAGTAGGAAGTCAAGAAATACCTGGAGTAACAGGCAAATTTGGCCTTGGAATGCAGAATGAAGCAGGGCAAAGACTAATAGAGTTTTGCCAAGAAAATGCACTGATCATAGCAAACACCCTCTTCCAACAACACAAGAGAAGGCTCTACACATGGACATCACCAGATGGTCAACACCGAAATCAGATGGATTGTATTCTATGCAGCCAAGGATGGAGAAGCTCTATATAGTCAACAAAAAAAAGACCAGGAGCTGACTGTGGCTCAGATCATGCACTTCTTATTACCAAATTTAGACTTAAACTGAAGAAAGTAGGGAAAACCGCTAGACCATTCAGATATGACCTCAATCAAATCCCTTATGATTATACAGTGGAAGTGAGAAATAGATTTAAGGGCCTAAATCTGATAGATAGAGTGACTGATGAACTATGGAATGAGGTTCATGACATTGTACAGGAAACAGGGATCAAGACCATCCCCATGGAAAAGAAACGCAAAAAAGCAAAATGGCTGTCTGGGGAGGCCTTACAAATAGCTGTGAAAAGAAGAGAGGTGAAAAGCAAAGGAGAAAAGGAAACATATAAGCATCTGAATGGAGAGTTCCAAAGAATAGCAAGAAGAGATAAGAAAGCCTTCTTCAGCGATCAATGCAAGGAAATAGAGGAAAAGTACAGAATGGGAAAGACTAGAGATGTCTTCAAGAAAATTAGAGATACCAAGGGAACATTTCATGCAAAGATGGGCTCAATAAAGGACAGAAATGATCTGGACCTAACAGAAGCAGAAGATATTAAGCAGAGGTGGCAAGAATACACAGAAGAACTGTACAAAAAGATCTTCATAACCCAGATAATCATGATGATGTGATCACTGATCTAGAGCCAGACATCCTGAAATGTGAAGTCAAGTGGGCCTTGGAAAGCATCGCTATGAATAAAGCTAGTGGAGGTGATGGAATTCCAGTGGAGCTGTTTCAAATCCTGAAAGATGATGCTGTGAAAATGATGCACTCAATATGCCAGCAAATTTGGAAAACTCAGCAGTGGCCACAGGATGGGAAAATGTCAGTTTTCATTCCAATCCCCAAGAAAGGCAATGCCAAATAATGCTCAAACTACTGCACAATTGCACTCATCTCACATGCTAGTAAAGTAATGCTCAAAATTCTCCAAGCCAGGCTTCAGCAATACGTGAACCATGAACTTCCTGATGTTCAAGCTGGTTTTAGAAAAGCAGAGGAAGCAGAGATCAAATTGCCAACATCTGCTGGATCATGGAAAAAGCAAGAGAGTTCCAGAAAAACATCTATTTCTGTTTTATTGACGATGCCAAAGCCTTTGTGTGGATCACAGTGTTCTGTGGAAAATTCTGAAAGAGATGGGAATACCAGACCACCTGACCTGCCTCTTGAGAAATCTGTATGCAGGTCAGGAAGCAGCAGTTAGAACTGGACATGGAACAACAGACTGGTTCCAAATAGGAAAAGGAGTACATCAAGACTGTATATTGTCACCCTGCTTATTTAACTTAGATGCAGAGTACATCATGAGAAACGCTGGACTGGAAGAAATGCAGGCTGGAATCAAGATTGCCGGGAGAAATATCAGTAACCTCAGATATGCAGATGATACCACCATTATGGCAGAAAGTGAAGAGGAACTAAAAAGCCTCTTGATCAAAGTGAAACTGGAGAGTGAAAGTGTTGGCCTAAAGCTCAACATTCAGAAAACGAAGATCATGGCATCCGGTCCCATCACTTCATGGGAAATAGATGGGGAAACAGTGGAAACAGTGTCAGACTTTATTTTTTTGGCCTCAAAATCACTGCAGATGGTAATTGCAGCCATGAAGTTACAAGATGCTTACTCCTTGGAAGAAAAGTTATGAGCTACCTAGACAGCATATTCACAAGCAGAGACATGACTTTGCCGACTAAGGTACGTCTAGTCAAGGCTATGGTTTTTCCTGTGGTCATGTATGGATGTGAGAGTTGGACTGTGAAGAAGGCTGAGCGCCGAAGAATTGATGCTTTTGAAGTGTGGTGTTGGAGAAGACTCTTGAGAGTCCCTTGGACTGCAAGGAGATCCAACCAGTCCATTCTGAAGGAGATCAACCCTGGGATTTCTTTAGAAGGAATGATGCTAAAGCTGAAACTCCAGTCCTTTAGCCACCTCATGCGAAGAGTTGACTCATTGGAAAAGACTCTGATGCTGTGAGGGATTTCGGGCAGGAGGAGAAGGGGACGACCGAAAATGAGATGGCTGGATGGCATCACGGACTCTATGGACGTGAGTCTGAGTGAACTCTGGGAGTTGGTGATGGACAGGGAGGCCTGGCGTGCTGCGATTCATGGGGTCACAAAGAGTCGGACACGACTGAGCGACTGAACTGAACTCATAGCTAATGAAATAGAGCATGCCCAATGAGTAATAGGGTCATCTCTAAGGGACCAAGGAACCAGCTAAAGGAATATCTCATTCAGTGGAAGTTCAAAATATTTATCAACTGGTAGGACACAGAATTGGTCAATCAGAATGATAGCTGGCTCGGAGTAATGAAGTAAGGTCGTGTAAGCCCTGTCTGTGCCGTGCATTAACCTGGTCTGTGCCATGCACTGATCTTGCCAGGTTTGAGTGATCCTAGAGGAGGCCTGGGTTGGTTGGGGATGTACGAGGGGGAACTCCACTCAGGTTCACAGAACAACACCTATCTGCAACCCAGGGAGATTATTCCATATAATTCAATTGCGTGTCTAAAATGGTTCAGTCTAGGGTCAGGATATCAGACATGTCTCATCATAAGGGAACAGAGAATCAGATTCACAAGACCAGTGAAATGGAAGGTGAAGAGAAAAGTAATTTTGAGCACAGTGGTAATTATTTCAGTGTGTCTGAGTACAAGCTGGGGAGGTTTGTTCAAAGACTGGTGGATCTTAAAACTGGAAAAATTATCATTATTATTATTTTTGCTAAAAACTCTTTAAGATGTTGAGGAAAAAGAACTGTAACTTCTGTATACCCTTTATGGAAAGCATAGCCGGAAGGAGATAATTTAATCCCAATTTAGTTTTGACATCTTGGGTCCATGATTTTTGTACTCCAGCAGGAGATGCTGGTGCTCAGTGAATGGTGGGAACAGAACAGAAAAAAATTCACATATACTGTTACAGCTCAACAGAACGGTTCTGGAGCACACATGAGGAACTCCTCATGAATTTCAGGAGTAATTCACTTCAGTTCAGTCACTCAGTCATGTCTGACTCTTGCTCCCCCATGAAGCGCAGCACACCAGGCCTCCCCTGTCTAGCACCAACTCCCGGAGTCCATCGAAACCCATGTCTATTGAGTCTCTTCTGTCCAATCGTCTCTTCTGTCGTATCCTTCTCCTCCTGCCCTCAATCTTTCCCAGCATCAGGGTCTTTTCCAATGAGCCAGCTCTTCACATCAGGTGGCCAAAGTATTGAAGTTTCAGCTTCAACATCAGTCCTTCCAGCGAACATCCAGGACTGATCTCCTTTAGGATGGACTGATTGTATCTCCTTGTAGTCCAAGGGACTCTCAAGAGTCTTCTCCAACACCACAGTTCAAAAGCATCAACTCTTTGGCGCTCAGCTTTCTTTAGAGTCCAACTCTTACATCTATACATGACTACTGGAAAAACCATAGCCTTGACTAGACGAACCTTTGTTGACAAACTAATGTCTCTGCTTTTTAATATGCTGTTTAGGTTGGTCTGAAACTCCAGTACTTTGGCCACCTCATGCAAAGAGTTGACTCACTGGAAAAGACTGATGCTGGGAGGGATTGGGGGCAGGAGAAGAAGGGGACAACAGAGGATGAGATGGCTGGATGGCATCACGGACTCTATGGACATGAGTCTGAGTGAACTCTGGGAGCTGGTGATGGACAGAGAGGCCTGGTGTGCTGCGATTCATGGGGTCGCAAAGAGTTGGACACGACTGAGCAACTGAACTGAACTGAACTAGGTTGGTCATAACTTTCCTTCCAAGGAGTAAAGCGTCTTTTAATTTCATGGCTGCAGTCACCATCCGCAGTGATTTTGGGGCCCCCAAAATAAAGTTAGCCACTGTTTCCTCATCTATTTCCCATGAAGTGATGGACCGGATGCCATGATCTTCGTTTTCTGAATGTTGAGCTTTAAGCCAACTTTTTCGCTCTCTTCTTTCGCTTTCATCAAGAGGCTTTTAGCTCCTCTTCACTTTCTGCCATAAGGGTGGTGTCATCTGCATATCTGAGGTTATTGACATTTCTCCTGGCAATCTTGATTCCAGCTTGTGCTTCATCCAGCTCGGCATTTTTCATGATGCACTCTGCATATAAGTTAAATAAGCAGGGTGACAATATACAGCCTTGACATATACCATTTCCTATTTGGAACCAGTCTGTTGTTCCATGTGCAGTTGTAACTGTGGCTTCCTGACCTGCATACAGATTTCTCAAGAGGCAGGTCAGGTGGTCTGGTATTCCCATCTCTTTCAGAATTTTCCACAGTTTATTGTGATTCACACAGTCAAAGGCCTTGGTGAAGTCAATAAAGCAGAAATAGATGTTTTTCTGGAACTCTCTTGCTTTTTTGATGATCCAGCGGATGTTGGCAATTTGATCTCTGGTTCCCCTTCTAATTTAATGAGAAGGCTGGAGGACCTTCACAAGCAGGTCAAGAAAAGAACTAGGGCTAACCTTTATTTATTTATTTTAAAATTGTGGTTAAAAGTAACATAAAACTTACCGTTTTAACCGTTTTAATGTACGTTTTAGTGACATTAGGTCCGTTCACATTATTGTGTAGCCATCACAACAATCCATCTCAAGAAATTTTTTCTCTTGCCAAATTAAAACCCTGTGCCAGTTAAAGGCTAGTTCCCCTCTCCTCCTTCCCCTTAGCCCTTAACGGTCACCATTCTCCTTTCGGTTTCTGTGTTTGACAACTCTAGGTATCTTATCAAAGTGGAATCCTGCAGTATTTATCTTTTGTGCCTTGCTTATTTCACACAAGGTCTTTAAGTTTTGTTCACGTAGCAGGTGTCAGAATTTCATTGCTTTTAAGGCTGAATAAAATCCCATTGTGTGTATATATCACATTTGTTTACCCATACGTTCATTGATGGACATCTGGGTTGTTTCCACCTTTGCCTATTGTAAATAAATCAGCTATGAACATTGATTTACAAATATCTGTTTGAGTTAGGGCTACCGTTTGATAACTTAGCAATATAGCACTGAGACAGTGGCCTCTGTGAGTGGATGCACGCCCTTCTTGGCACCTTGTCATCACTTTCTCTCCATGTCTTTAATAAAATAAAAATTGCTAGCTTTTCTAAGTGGTTACTATATATTTTGTTTGATACTGTTTTAAGTATGTTATCTGTATTATGCCATTTAAAGCTCAAACAAATCCACAAAACAGGTAAAATATTTAAACTTACATATGTTCTATATTTAGATAATCTTATTTTTTTTCACAGGGAGGGTTTTGCCCATGGTCCCATGCTATTGATGGCATGTGCCTGACTGTGCTGACCTTTACTTTGGGTTTGGAGACGCTGTGGATCTAAGGTGGACTCCAAGCCCGAGTCACATGCTCTGTATTCCGGTTTCACTGGTGGTGTTCCCTCAACAGCAATCCTCAATAATAAGATGAAGGTTTGTCTCCCATTCTATCAGTTTTCTCTTTTGCATAGTATCTTTAGGGCCAGGATTGGAGATCCATGAACCTACTGGTCAAACATCATCAAATACTGTTTCTCCTGTGAATAGTATCTTTAGGAACCCAGGGCAGGGGTTGAATAGCCGTGAACCTACTGGTCAAATATCATCAAATATTGTCAAAAACTTTATCATAATCCTCAGGAGATTGCTTGACTCCATAGGTTCCTGCCGATGGGAGGCAACTGTGGAAAATAAGCACAGGTGCCAAACTTCTCACCCACAACCCCTGGAACCAGATGTGCTTCAGAATTGAAAAAAAATTTCTTTTCATGTTGAAAATAAATTCTGAAAAATCCCCAGATTGTGGGAATTATGCATCATATGAAATTCAAATTTTCATGTTTCCAACAACAAAATATATGAATATTCATACTAAATGAGATACATTAAGGTTATAAATAGCTTATGTCAGTTCCAGCTGGGTTTTGATGCCAATAAATTTTGATGCCAAATAATAAATGTATCTTTAGGTTTTCAGAGCTTTTAGAATTGTGTCATTAAAATAAAAGCTTATGGGACTGTAACCTGAGATAAGCATGGCCTGAGCCTGTCTTCCCAAAAGTCACCCACGCTCCACCCAGCAGACCACCTAAACCAGGACCTCTGGAGTTGGTGTCATTCCATGGCAGATTCAGATTTCCTGTGCTCTGAAACTTAATTTGATTGGACCACATATAAGAAAAGAATATAAAATTGCAAATAGAAAATTAGATATGAAATTGAACATTTATTTAAAATGATAAATCACAACAAATTACAGTAAAAAACAGATAATGAATATCATAAGTATTTCTCTCTGATTTATGATTTTGGTTTCTACTGGGATACTTTCTCCTTGATACATTTAAATTTTGGAATGCTCAGTAATTCTGAAAAAGAGCAAAAGGAATCTGAAATTAAGGGATACAAAGAGCAAGTTAAATGTACTCTAGAATTGCTGCTATGTTTAATGGGCTGCATAATTGTGTAATCAAATTACTCTTACATAATACACATTGAATAAAAACATGTAGGTGCCTGGTCATAGAAATACTTTTTCTTCAGGGCATTTTCTTGCCTTGGTAGCATTTTTTGTGTCATTTCATCTGGAACCTCTGGTCTTCATCAAGATAGGGCATTTCATATACTGTGATGTGACCTAGTGGAATTAATGAAACGTGTGACTTTACATACAGCTATATTTGTTTTTTTATAATACTACCCTCAGTTTGTGCCCTATAAACTTAGACATTCTGAGAACTTCTTTTTTGGACCATAAAATATCCATTTTTAATTGTATATGCTGTATTATTGTTTACATTTGGGACAGGAGAAAACCAGTTTTGAATATCACTGATGAAAATTGGTTCCTATTATTATAATTATTATTATTATCACAATTCTGCAAGTCTGATGATTAGAAGTTCTGTCTGTCGATTTTCAAACCTCACTTATCCACTACTAACATACATAAATCACAATAAAAACTTTGACCCTGTACCTTCCTGCAGATAAGCCATCATTTAGGCATTCTTAGAAGACATTCCTGCATCAGCGTGACTGTATATCCTGATGCAAATTGCAAACTGATGTATATACAGAAGTCACTGCAAGCCATACTAAACCAAACGACTTTGCACCTCAAATTTCCTTTAGCTGATTCTCAAAAAGCTCATGGCTACTCTAGTACCGCCAAACACATAGGACAGTGTAATGAAGAAGAAGTTGGAGCAGAAAGGGATAATGGTATTAATTGGCTGCAGTTAAAATAACTTATTTTGCAAATGTTCAAATGCACCGAGTCATAAAACTGCCTCACTAAAGCCTCTCTAGGTCAGGAAAGTGCCCACAAAAGTGAAGGGTTCTGAAGGTTAAGCTTCACTTATTTAGTTGCTCAGACATGTCCAACTCTTTTGTGACTCCATGGACTGTAGGTTCCTCTGTCCATGGGATTTTCTGGGCAAGGGTACTGGAGTGGACTGCCGTTTCCTCCTGCAGGGGATCTTTTTGACCCAGGGATCAAACCCATGTCTCCCCATTTCCTGCATGGCAGGCAGACTCTTTACTGGGGAAGCCCCTAAGCTTCATTAACTTCACAAAAATCTTTCTTTCACTGCTGTCTCTCACTTAAACTGTAGGTCCCTGCTGGACTCTGAAGTCCAGGCTTGCAGTTCGTATCTGAACATCCCAGTTTTCTCAGGTAATGAGAAATGTGGAGTTGGAGTTGAATAAATACTTTTACAGCTATTCAGAGCTATAACAGGTTAAAAGAGCCCACCCAGAGCTTACTGCCAGATCCTACACAAAGCTCTTCGTTGGGAAGCAATAGGGGATACTGGGAAACTGATGACATCAAGCGAATGTTGATAGAGGCTGAATCCTGCATGCTACTTTACTATTTGTCTAGCCTTGGACCTCAGTTTCTCATTAGTAAAGTAGGAATGCTACTGACCTCATAGGGTTGTTGTGAATGCACGTTAAGTGTTGAGCATTGTCATTGGCAGGTATTAGGCATTCAGTAAGTGCTAATGAACTGAGCGACTAAGCACAGCACCACACAAAGTGCTAACGAAATGTAAGTAGAAGGAAAGGGTCCAGGACAAGCCCTGGGGCTCTTGAGAGTCCCCTTGGACTGCAAGGAGATCCAACCAGTCCATCCTAAAGGAAATCAGTCCTGAATATCCACTGGAAGGACTAACGCTGAAGCTGAAGCTCCAACTCTTTGGCCACCTGATGCAAAGAACTGACTCATTTGAAAAGACCCTGATGCTGAAATTCTTTGTTGTCTCTAAAGCAATCTTTTTTTTTCCCCCCTCCATGCATACCCCCTCCTCAGCAATTCTGCAGTATTAGTTGTTAAGCTCAGAATGACTCCATTTGGAATATTGCTGAACATCTTGCAATCTGTCTAAATTCATGACTTGATTTTCTGGCAAAATGTGAGGGTAGCCTGGCTATAACATCTGTTACTGATTCAACTAATTTTAGTTTGGTTAATTTTTTCTAAATTTACCCAGTTTAGAATTACTTCAAGGTATGGGTTGTTTCATTGATGATGAAAATGAAATTAGTTTTTCCTACATAATGGCTTTTAGAGGCAGACCTTTGAGTGGAGAAGAATATAAAAACATGAACCCAGATATGGAATATTTCTTTGTTATTTTTTAAATTGACCATAATCCCTTCTCTTGATTGCCTTGGTAAGTTGGGTAATATTGTAAGATTCGTTACCTGCAGAAGGTGTCAATCAATTCCATGTAGTTGTCAGCTCCCAGGCAAAGCTCCCTGCCAGGCACAACAGAGTTCTTCTTACCCTCAAAGCAGCAGGCCTGTGGTACCCAGTTCTGGCACTGCAAGAACTGATGGAGAGCTGTCAGCAAATGTCTGGCATGTGGAAGTGAGGTACGTAGGTACAGAGTCTGGGCTTGAGAGAGGAGGGTGATTTCCTCATACCTCATGGGGAATCTTTCAAGCGAATTTTACAGCATGTTCATTGATTAATTTACACATCCATTTATTCACTAAATAAATGTCTCATGTGCTTTCTGTGTGTTAGTATATAAACAAGTATTATGCATGAACACTCACCCTTTAGTGTCTTCATTCTGAATTGAGAACCCACGTTTCCTATAACTCTGTTCAATATTAAAATTTATTATCCCTCTCCAAAACACTCATGGATTTAAATCTGGAATTAAGTTTGAAGGATTACCCTTCCGTTCTCTCTTAGTCTTTATTTTCTTCTTCCAGCTAATATGGTTGGTCATGAATCTCAAGTCCATATTCTCAAACTTAAAATAAGCTGGAGATGAATCAGTGTGTATGCAGAGACGTCTTCAAAAATTATGAGGATGGCAGGTAAGGGAGAAAAGTCAAATGATGATGCTTGTATTTTACACAGTTGAAAAGACTGGGAAATCATTAGGGAAGATTCCTGTCCTCAGATTTCTAGGTAAGCCCGGAATGTGCCTTGGTTATGGGTAAGGGAATTGCTCTAATGATCAGAGAATTGCCCTGCGCATTGTAGCATTTAGAGCTATGAACTGCTTCAGTGAGCTTAGGTAGTAAAGAAAATCGTTGTAGGGAAACAAACTTTTGGCAACTGAAATCAAGTGATCACATTGGTTTGAGGAATGGATAAATCAAGAACAGAGGAATTAAATTGGTTTTGGACTTATACTTGCTGTCGGAGAAATGTCCCCCAATTATGAATTTTTTTTATAATCCCTTCCACATCCCCTTGCTTCTTCATGAATTCTGGTCTCACTGTCTGCCTGAAAGAGATAGCCCATGGTGCATATATATAACTATAATCTGATGTATTATTAACAGCTTTTAGTTAGAGATCTGTCTTACTATATGTCTTTTTAGGGGCTTAGAAATTTTAAGTCACCAGACAATTGCTACAGAGTTTATCCAATGTGTTGAGATGCAGATCTTTGAGATTTTGGCAGATTTACCATAACCACCGAAGGCTTCCAGACTCACGTGGGCATGGATTTCATTGAGTAAGAGAGAAAGCCTAACGTAAGATGTTATCAGGGATCTGGCATTCAAGTGAAATTAGGCTAAAATAAGAATAGGAGATGGAGAAGATTGTGGTAAACCAAATCAGTGCATTTCAAACTACCTTTTTGGATTAAAAGACATAGGATCAGTTTGTTAAATTGCTATAAAAGTTCCGAAAAGCTGAGGCTCAGTTTCTATTGTTACTTGTTACGGACAATTAACAGTTCATGGACTGACATCAGTTTATGGATGAAACTTAGAGCAGGCTAAGGATATTAAATTTCAGAAACTTTAAAAATATGTACAAACCAGGAAAAATCTACATTCAGGCAAAATCTGATCTGAAGCCTTCAGTTGTGACCTCTAAATTAGATATTAAAGAACTTTTAATGTCTTATATTTCATAGTTTTGTCACTTTTTCCTATATTGTATAAGTGTGGTCTAAGTCACTTAATGTTTAATTTCCCTTATAAGCTGTATTCAGCATTTCTTACAATTCCAGACTAATACCGTATTTTTAAAAATTTAATTCATTTAACTTCTCATGTAAATTTTTCCATCTTCAGTTCAGTTCAGTCGCTCAGTCGTGTCCGACTCTTTGCGACCCCATGAATTGCAGCATACCAGGCCTCCCTGTTCATCACCAGCTCCCGGAGTTCACTCAGACTCACGTTCATCGAGTCCGTGATGCCATCCAGCCATCTATCTCATCCCTCGGTCGTCCCCTTCTCCTCCTGCCCCCAATCCCTCCCAGCATCAGAGTCTTTTCCAAGGAGTCAACTCTTCGCATGAGGTGGCCAAAGTACTGGAGTTTCAGCTTGAGCATCATTCCTTCCAAAGAAATCCCAGAGTTGATCTCCTTCAGAATGGACTGGTTGGATCTCCTTGCAGTCCAAGGGACTCTCAAGAGTCTTCTCCAACACCACAGTTCAAAAGCATCAATTCTTCGGCACTCAGCCTTCTTCACAGTCCAACTCTAACATCCATACACAACCACAGGAAAAACCATAGCCTTGACTAGACGGACCTTTGTTGGCAGAGTAACGTCTCTGCTTTTGAATATGCTGTCTAGATTCGTCATAACTTTTTTCCAAGGAGTAAGCATCTTTTAATTTCATGGCTGCAGTCACCATCTGCAGTGATTTTGGAGCCCCCCAAAATAAAGTCTGACACTGTTTCCACTGTTTCTCCATCTATTTCCCATGGAGTGATGGGACCGGATGCCATGATCTTCGTTTTCTGAATGTTGAGCTTTAGGCCAACACTTTCACTCTCCTCTTTTACTTTCATCAAGAGGCTTTTTAGTTCTTCCTCACTTTCTGCCATAAGGGTGGTGTCATCTGCGTATCTGAGGTTATTGATGTTTCTCCCGGCAATCTGGATTCCAGCTTGTGTTTCTTCCAGTCCAGCATTTCTCATGATGTACTCTGCATATAAGTTAAATAAGCAGGGTGACAATATACAGCCTTGACATACTCCTTTTCCTATTTGCACCAGTCTGTTGTTCCAGGTCCAGATCTAACTGTTGCTTCCTGACTTGCATACAGATTTCTCAAGAGGCAGGTCAGGTGGTCTGGTATTCCCATCTCTTTCAGAAGTTTCCACAGTTCATTGTGATCCACACAGTCAAAGGCTTTGGCATAGTCAATAAAGCAGAAATAGATGTTTTTCCGGAACTCTCTTGCTTTTTCCATGATCCAGCGGATGTTGGCAATTTGATTTCTGGTTCCTCTGCCTTTTCTAAATCCAGCTTGAATATCAGGGAGTTCATGGTTCACATATTGCTGAAGCCTGGCTTGGAGAATTTTAAGCATTACTTTACTAGCATGTGAGATGAGTGCAATTGTGCAGTAGTTTGAACATTCTTTGGCATTGCCTTTGTTTGAGATTGGAATGAAAACTGACCTTTTCCAGTCCTGTGGCCACTGCTGAGTTTTCCAAATTTGCTGGCATATTGAGTGCAGCACTTTCACAGCATCATCTTTCAGGATTTGAAATAGCTCCACTGGAATTCCATCACCTCCACTAGCTTTGTTCATAGTGATGCTTTCCAAGGCCCACTTGACATCACATTCCAAGATGTCTGGCTCTAGATGAGTAAAATCTGAAAGTACAGTGACATGATTTTCTGACTTGTTGGCATTTATTTATTTTGCCATTCACATGTGAATACTTCTCCAGGAAATCTCTTCAAATAAAACCTTCTTAACTCATTAAATTTCATATGGTGACTAGAACTGTACCTTTACTTTGATTTTAGCTCATCATTTTGAATATACTCTAGTTAAGTCCTATGGGGCTGATATGTGGGATTAATAGTTTTTCCAGAAAATTGCCTCAGGCTTTTATTTTATGTCAGCTAACAATTTGGTATTTTTGTCTTGGAACCAGTAAAAGCCATTGCAAGATTTTAAGCAAGACCATGAGAAAATAAAATTTATATCTTAGAAATGGTCATTATGGCAGCCATCTGGAGTTTGGGATTTTAGGGGTTGAGATAAGAAACAACATATTGTAAGATAAAATATTAAGATACTCTGAAATTCACAGTGTATACATGTATACAGTGTATATGGTCCAAGAATAGCAGATAAAAGAAATGGAAAATTCCAATCACAAAAATACGAAGCCATTAGTAATCATACGGTTACGTTCACTATGTTCAACTTAAGAAATCAAGCTGGAGAATTTACTTGTCCGACTTTGAAGTGTGAAGAGATGGAGACATTTACATGGAACGTTAAACACTTTTTAAATAAAGCACATGATGAATCTGGAGTGGCATTAGAATCTTGGACTTGGCTGCAGTAAAGCAGGCAAAATATTATGAGGAGGGGACTACAGTGATGGCAGAGGAGACGGAGAGAAGAGAGTGTACTCGAGCGTTCAAGAGCCGCTCAAGAGAGGAGTCCAGCTGGATTCATTTCTCAGCTGTATGTAAGAACTGAAGGACAAAGAAATGTCAAGAATGCCTCCTGGCTTGGGCAGCTAGGTATCTGATATTACTCATTAGGAAGATAAGGACTAGAAAATGAGAAACAGAGTTGCGGCAGGGACGGGGAAGTGAAAGTCACTCAGTCGCGTCTGACTCTTTGCGACCGCATGGACTATACAACCCATGGACTTCTCCAGGCCAGAATACTGGAGTGGGTACCCCTTTCCCTTCTCCAGGGGATCTTCCCAACCCAGGGATCAAATCCAGCTCTCCCTCATTGCAGGTGGATTCTTCACCAGCTGAGCCACCAGGGAAGTCCAGGGATAGAGAAGATGAAGTTTAGTTGAGTATTTGTTGAGCTGGAGGAGACTGTTGATGTTCAGATCCAGAACTCAGGGAAGAAAGTTGAACTGGAAGGTAATTCCAGGAGTCATTAGCTTCCAGGTGACTGCTGCAGCCATCAATTTAGGTGAGATCACTTATCTTATGAGAAAAGGTGGCATGAGAAAAGCAGAAGGCCAGGAATGCAACACAGAGAAACGTAAACAGCAATCTTGTTCAGGAAGGCCATCAGGACAGTAGAAAGTGAAAGAAAGTGAAGTCGCTCAGTCATGTCCAACTCTTTGTGACCCCGAGAACTGTAGCCCACCAGGCTCCTCTGTCCATGGGATTCTCCAGGTGAGAATACTGGAGTGGGTTGCCATTTCCTTTTCCAGGGGATCTTCCCGACCCAGGGATCAAAGCCAGGTCTCCCACATTGCAGGCAGACACTTTAACCTCTGAGCCACCAGGGAAGCTACTGTCTAGGGCGGTAGAGATAGAGCTATTGGAGCCTAGCTTTGCCCCTACTGGTTTGGGTGAGTTTTCCTCTCAAGCTTGGTTTCTTATTATAAAATGAGGGTAGATAATGTTTCCTCTGAGGGTTGTTAAAATGGTTATCAGGATAATTAGAAATAATATAATGTTCCTAGGCCAGTGCCAGGATATGTAGCTTTCACTAACATCTTCTTCTTCACTATGCTCACTTCTAACCAAGCTTGTCAGAACTAGGTGAGCAGACCAATATCTTCTGAGTGAAGACAAAGATGCCGACGAGAAGAAACTCAGCATTTGGGGTTCCAACATCAGCACATCCTTTTGGATACTCAGAAAACCATTTTTGCCAGTTATTATTTTCTGACTACTTTAGGATCATTAAAATTGCTGGAAATATTCTAACACTTTCATCTACATTGTCTACATAGGTGTCATAAAAACAGAACATCAAATATTTGGGAAAAAGATAAAAAATTACTGCAGATTGTCATAGGATAAGTATCAAAGATAATGGTAAAGCTGTTCAGAAGCTTTCGGAAGAGAATCAGGACCCTGTTCTTGGGCATGACCTTTGTGGACCTTGTGAGTTTACCGCTGAGCACGTAAGTCACAACTAAGCTTTGTGGTTGACAGCCTTCTCCCCCGCTACCCTCACCCTGTATATAGCCTGTGACTTCATGAACCTGTCATGTTGTGTCTCTCAGAAGAGAAAATCAGGCAAAATGTACAGTTTTTTCTATCATTTTAAGACAACTCACTGAAATGAAAACTCCAGGACAAATTACCAGGCTTATCAATCAAAAGAAATATATCCAGCTTGATGTACAGAATTTTGAATGTTTCCCTATAAGATATCAGCTTTGCCCTAAAGTCTGATACAGGCGCTTTGAAAAATAAACCAGCCACCGTGGTACCCTGGCAGTTTGAGGCAAGCAGTTATTTGTGCAAGGTCAGCACGTTCTGAGGATACATGGGCATTTCCTCAGAGGGCAAGCCATTCAATCTCATTTGCAAGAGGGACGAAGGCTTATGAATGTTTTAGCACTTTAGTGATCTGACTTGAGTGCGTTAAATCATACAAGCTTGCTCTTAACTAAAGAATATCTGAAAAACTTGTTGATGATTCAGGGATAGACTACAAAGTTTCCCTTATTTTCTAACCAACTTTGTAACTTATCCCTGAATTGTCAGTTAGAAAATAAGAACTTCAAAAAGATTAATTGAACTGGGATTATTCTGCTTGAAACTTGAGAAGCTAGTGAAAAATTTAGTAGCTGTCTATTCCGATCTCTTGCTTTTACAGGTTAGAAGAGTGACAGATGCTTATATGAAAAACTCAAGTGATAAACGTATATGCACAGAGGGAAGGATCCCTGTCATTCTCCATCAACAAATAGGAATATAGATTTCTTCACACTCTCCCCCTCGCACGCATCAATATATTAACAATACTCTTAATTAATAGTGATATTCAAGTCCAAAGCTTCTCAGATTGGTGAGAGCTGAGGAGAAGGGAGAAAGAGAAAGGAGAGCTGGAGACAAGTGAAATATTTGATGAACATTTCTCTCTATGACCAAAGAAACCTTGGGTTGCAGTGAGGAAGAAAAGCTTTGTCCCTAAGAATATGGAGAATGTAGACCCCTTCTCTGTTTTCTCCATGTCATGTTTCAGTATGAAGGGGAAGGGCAGAGTTCACACCAGCGGGCAAGTCCCAAGCTCGATATTGATTCCTGTGGCTGTCTAACTCCATCCACATTTTCAAATCCATCTCTACTGTCATCTGCCAGGGGACAGAAACCCCCACCCCCACTTATTCATTTTGGGCAAAAAAACGTACTTTAAATTCAGATGGTGGAAAGATTAAATGCAGTTGGTATAAACAACTTTTTGTCTTTTTCCTACCTGGAACACAGCATGATATAAAACTGTGATAGCTATCTTGATATTAGGAGGTAGCAAGCTCGATGGAGACCAATACACTCTAAATTGAGGACCTAAAGATAGGAAGAACCTGTATCCCTGACAGCAGTTTTGAGCAGTAGTAACAGTGCGGAGCAGCCTCAATCATATAGCTCTGGATTTTATTTTATTTTTCCGGTTGTGGAAAAATAACCTCAATTTGTTTAAGCCATTGTCAATCAGAACATTTGTTACTGGTAGCTGAAAACATTCCTAACAGATATAATGTCAAATCCATTTCTATTATCTGCCTAGACAATACTGGTGGATAGAATCCAACTGTCAATATCTTTAAGAATTGAAATCAAGTTTCTTGTAGGCCAAAGAGACATATAAAATAAAATCTATAGTTCCAGATTAGAGACCTGTTAGAGAATCTGTCTGTTTTTGGATATCCTGATATCTCGGGACACATATCAGAGACAAACTGTCTTCAGTTCAGTTCAGTTCATTTCAGTCACTTAGTCGTGTCTGACTCTTTGCAACCCCATGAATCGCAGCACGCCAGTCCTCCCTGTTCATCACCAGCTCCCGGAGTTCACTCAGATTCTGTCCATCGAGTCAGTGATGCCATCCAGCCATCTCATCCTCGGTCGTCCCCTTCTTCTCCTGTCCCCAATCCCTCCCAGCATCAGAGTCTTTTCCAATGAGTCAACTCTTCACATGAGGTGGCCAAAGTACTGGAGTTTCAGCTTTAGCATCATTCCTTCCAAAGAAATCCCAGGGTTGATCTCCTTCAGAATGAACTGGTTGGATCTCCTTGCAGTCCAGTGGACTCTCAAGAGTCTTCTCCAACATCACAGTTCAAAAGCAATTCTTCGGCACTCAGCCTTCTTCACAGTCCAACTCTCACATCCATACATGACCACTGGAAAACGATAACCTTGACCTTAGTTGGCAAAGTAATGAATGTCTCTGCTTTTGAATATGCTATCTAGGTTAGTTCATAACTTTTCTTCCAAGGAATAAGTATCTTTTAATTTCATGGCTATAGTCACCATCTGCACTGATTTTGGAGCCCAAAAATAAAGGCTGACACTGTTGCTGCTGCTGCTAAGTCGCTTCAGTTGAGTCCGAGTCTGTGTGACCCCATAGATGGCAGCCCACCAGGCTCCCCTGTCCCTGGGATTTTCCAGGCAAGAACACTGGAGTGGGTTGCCATTTCCTTCTCCAATGCATGAAAGTGAAAAGTGAAAGTGAAGTCGCTCAGTCATGTCTGACTCCTAGCGACCCCATGAACTGTTCGGGCTATCGAAGAATATATATCAGAGGTCCATGGGCTAGTGTTTGCGTGGGGAACAGAACTGCATCAGCTCTGGAGTCAGAAAGTGTGATGTACCAACAATTATTATTTCTAATAAAAGCACCCATCTAATGAACCTGAAATGAAAGCATTTTTGACTTTAGTTCTTATGAGTAATTATAGCATAGTAGTTAAAAAAGCAAACCAGGAGGTTAAATTGCTTGGGTTTTTACTCTATGACTTCCCAGCTATAAATCCTTGAGTGAACTAGCATTTTGGTGCCCCTGTTTCCTTACAGGCAAATTGAGCAGAATAAGAGTATCACTCCACAGGGTTTTACAAGGACTCAATGAAGTGGGTCTATACACAAAAAATTCCTTAGAAGATGCCTGATCCCCTGTAAGTGGTGAGTCTACAAGAAGGCTGTTCCTGCTTGGCATGATGCTTGTCACATGAAAAATGCCTGATAATGTGAGTGATTCCTTAACTTATTCTCCCCCACATCTTCCATGTACTATGTTTGGAGGCTATAAATTTAAAAAAATTAAAAATCATGCTAACAGCATTTTATTACAGTGCTCTCCTCTCGCATTTTTTTTTGCATTAAGCTCAATTTATACTTTTATAGATTATTGCCCCTGCCTTGACTTCATATAATCTGTTTGCCTAGGGATTCCCTAATGGCTCAGATGGTAAAGAGCCTGCCTGCAATGCGGGAGACCTGGGTTCAGTCCCCGGGTTGGGAAGATCCCCTGGAGAAGGACATGGCAACCCACTCCAGTATTCTCACCTGGAAAATCCCATGGACAGAGGAGAATGGTGGGCTACAGTCCATAGCCTCTCAAAGAGTCAGGCATGACTGAGCGACTTCACTTTCACAAAACAGTTTAGTGGGTGCTCTGCATGACATTCCGCTTAGGCCAGTTCAGCCTGAACTGATTCTAGTATTGTCTCCTTGCCCTAGGGCTTAGCCACTGGTGTTCTGTGGGCGGCCAATAAATAGGACAGTTATAGGACTTATTGTCTTAAGTGGGAGATTCCTGATAGAGAACAGGAGTGTTTAGAATTTAAAAAAAAAAAAACACAACTAGGACAACAGGAATGAACACATAAAATACAAAGTGAAATCTTGAGTTCTACAGACTACAGATTTAAAAATCTATAAGTATATAATAAAATGTACAGACTGTAAAATCTGTATGGTCCCTAAACGACTCCCTCTGTTCAGGTGCAGTCGTTTCAGGGAGTCTGCCCACAGTACCCTGACAGGCCTTTAATCAGCTTCCAGTTTCTAAATGACAGAGTCATCTTGGCTGGGTTTAGGGAGCTTCAGAACAGGGGACCATGTCAGAGGACGAAGAAGCTGTACTTCCCAATAACTGCATCACAGGGTATGTCCTTCTTGGGGAAAGGGCATAACAAACTGGTTAAAAATCCATATACTATAAAACTTTTCCAGTGGTCATGTATGGATGTGAGAGTTGGACTATAAAGAAATCTGAGCGCCAAAGACTTGATGCTTTTAAACTGCGGTGTTGGAGAAGTCTCTTGAGAGACCCTTGGACTGCAAGGAGATCTAACCAGTCCATCCTAAAGGAGATCAGTCCTGAATATTCATTGGAAGGACTGATGTTGAAGCTGAATCTCCAATACTTTGGACACCTGATGCGAAGAGCTGACTCATTTGAAAAGACCTTAATGCTGGGAAAGATTGAGGGCAGGAGGAGAAGGGGACGACAGAGGATGAGATGGTTGGTTGGCATCACCGACTCAATGGACATGGGTTTGGGTGGACTTCAGGAGTTGGTGATGGACAGGGAGGCCTGGAGTGCTGCAGTTCTTGGGGTCACAAAGAGTCAGACATATCTAAGTGACTACTGAACTGAACTGATGGATAGCAATGTAGACTCCCTCAAATGACCAAATTAGAATGAGTGTTTCTTCTCCCATATCAAATCAATTCTATTATATCCTTTCATAAACTTTCTTAAAATTAGGTTTATGGTCCTGTAAATCCTATAAGTGGAAAGAAGTGGATTTTTTTCTCCTTCCTCCTTATAGAAGATCACATTCCTGACATTTTTATGTGGTCTTTGTGTTGGAATTTGTTGCTTGGAAGGCAAAAATAAACATTAAACTATATGGTTTGTTTTTACCACTGAAATAATGAGTAAACATGGATAAAAAGCAGATTGTGTGGCTCTTCCCTGTTTAAAGTGTTCATTGTGTGGTGTGTGTGTTAGTTGCTCAGTTGTGTCCGACTGTGACCCCGTGGACTGTAGCCAGCCAGGCTCCTGTGTCCATGAGATTCTCCAGGCAAGAGTACTGGAGTGGGTTACATTTCCTTCTCCAGGGAGATCTTCCCAACCCAGGGATTGAACCCAGGTCTCCTGCACTACAGGCAGATTCTTTACCCTCTGCGCCACCAGGGAAGGCCATTTAGAGTATTCAGTATAGCCTCATAAATAAACATGTGGTCTGGGCTTTGCTCACCTCTTGTCTTGTTTTTTTTTTTTTTTTGCCTTGCATCCATTGATATCAAACTGAAGACTGACTTACAATGGGCAGGAGAACGCTCTGAATGTACAGCCTCACAGAGTGATGAAACCACAGTACCTGATAGTATTTAACAAAATGTTTAATGTGGAGAATAATTTTAAAATATGAAAAAGTTTTACCTTCTTCTTAATCTCTAGTTACTAAGGTAAGGTAGTATCTAGAAAACCCCTAGTTAAAAGTACCTTTTACACATCACTTACAGGATTCCCCAAATACTTAGCACATAATTTCTTCCAGACCTCTACCTAATGACTTGTTGCTATTAATTTATTTAGTTAGGTTTCTAGGATTAAACCCCTATCATTAGTTCTATTTCATTTAAAATTTGCTCAAAAATTTATACGATAAGGTGTTGAATTTTTCAAAAACACTTTTTCCTCTATTGAGGTGACTATGTAGTTTTTCTTCTTTAATCTGTGGATATGTTCTGTTGCAATACTAGGGTTTCTAATTCCAACCATCCTTGCATTTCTTGAAAGAATCATAGTCTCAAGTATTTTTTTGAAGTCAGTTTTGCTAATATTCCTATATCCAGGTTTATAAAAGAGGTTGTCCCATAATTTTTGCTTCTTGTGATATCCTTATATGTTTTTTTAAAAATTAATCACTCATTCCTCTCTAGGCATTTGAAATGGTTTAGCAAGGCAAGGGCACCCCATTCCAGTACTCTTGCCTGGAAAATCCCATGGATGGAGGAGCCTGGTGGTCCATGCGGTCGCTGAGGGTCGGACACGACTGAGCAACTTCACTTTCACTTTTCACTTTCATGCATTGGAGAAGGGAATGACAACCCACTCCAGTGTTCCTGCCTGGAGAATCCCAGGGACAGGGAGCCTGGTGGGCTGCCGTCGATAGGGTTGCACAGAGTCGGACACGACTGAAGTGACTTAGCAGCAGCAGCAGCAGCAGCAGTATCATAAATACCACTTTCAAATGGCATTTGAAAGAGACCTGCAACTTTTACCTTCTAACTATATAACATTTCAGAAACTGTCCTTACACTTAGAATTCAAAATGTTATATGGAGTGATTGTAATTTGTGATTATATTGCTATTAATTAGCAAGGAAGAATAAAAAGGACACCCAAATCTAAAAGAACTAAAAAAAGTAAATACAGTCTCTGGTTCTCATTCTGAAAGTTATTTAAATGAACTGTTTCTCCAGTAGTCATGTATGGATGTGAGAGTTGGACTGTAAAGAAAGCTGAGTGCAGAAAAATTGATGCTTTTGAACTGTGGTATTGGAGAAGACTCTTGAGAGTCCCTTCAGCTGCAAGGAGATTAACCAGTCCATTCTAAAGAAATCAGTCCTGAATATACATTGGAAGGACTGATACTAAAGCTGAAACTCCAATACTTTGGCTACCTGATGCGAAGAGCTGACTCATTGGAAAAGACCATGCTGGGAAAGATTGAGGGCAGGAGGAGAAGGGGATGACAGAAGATGAGATGGTTGGATGGCATCACTGACTCAGTGGACATGGGTTTGGGTAAACTTCGGGAGTTGGTGAGGGACAGAAGGCCTGGTGTACTGCAGTTCATGGGGTCACAAAGAGTCAGACAACTGAGGGACTGCACTGAACTGAACTGAACTGTGTAGTCTTAGATGTAACAGGAGAATTTTATGTTGAGTTACACATTTTAAAAATTGATTCTGATCTTAGTGTAGATGATGGGCGGACAAGGAAGAGAGGAAAACAGATTAGGAGGCTGTGGCAATAGTCTTAGCAGCAATAAGACGCAGAACTAAGACCACAGAAATGGAGACGAAGAGAGGGTGCAGATTTAGGGTCTTTGGGCCACAGCTGATCTCCATAGTCTTCCCCTTACTTCAACTGGAATTTAGACAGACATAGATCCAAGCGGAGGCTTTGTCAGTTAGCAATTTTTACGTTTTATGCTGTATGTAGTTCTCTAAACATTGCTTTATTCATGTTACATATATATATGTGTGTGTGTGTGTCCATCTCATTTAAATCATAATGAAATTAAATGGGAAATTCTAGATAAAGTTCTAACTATAACACCTGAAACATATGAATAACATCTACTCAATAATCCAGAGAAGGTGATGGCCCCCCACTCCAGTGCTCTTGCCTGAAAATCCCATGGACGGAGGAGCCTGGTGGGCTGCAGTCCATGGGGTCACTAAGGATCAGACACGACTGAGCGACTTCACTTTCACTTTTCACTTTCACTTTTCACTTTCATGCATTGGAGAAGGCAATGGCACCCCCACTCCAGTGCTCTTGCCTGGAAAATCCCAGGGATGGTGGAGCCTGGTGGGCTGCCGTCTCTGGGGTCACACAGAGTCTGACACGACTGAAGCGACTTAGCAATAAGTAAAGGTAGTTATTTGTAATTACAGTAAACTATTTGGACCCGAGATGTGCTTCAGTCCAAGTGGAGTGAAAAGGGAATGGAGGGAAGAGGCAGGAAATTTGGATTCTAATCCAACTTGGTAACCACATAGGGATTTATCTTGGGGGAAAGTCGAGCTTCAGTTTTACACTTTGTGAAATGAAGGGTGTCTGGCATAGATGGGTCTCAACCGCAAGTAGTGCAGACACAGTAAGTCGTAGTAGTCTGGGTGGGAACCGTACTTTTCAAAGAAGTCAGCCAACAGTCTCTCTTCCTCCGTCTCTGTCATCTGCCGTCTCCCAGTTCTTCCTCTCCCTGGTCACCAGTCTTAAGCTGCTAGCCATAACCTTGAACTGTTTCAGTTAATCATGTTTCTTTCCTGCACAAGCCTGAGCTCTTCAGATGTTCTTCATTTTGTCTAGACTAGTGAGCTAGTGTGTATCTGAAACTCCTTCACTGCTCTTAGAAAGAAGTCATATTGATGACACCATGGAGGATCACTTGGTCCTGTGGGGGGCAGACCAAGGTGATAACACCCTGGAGGTCCATGCCGATGGTCTGGCAACTCCTGGACTTTAGCTGCTCAGGGCTCTGTTTCCTGATTTCCTTTTTTTCAAACAGTGGTGTTGGTTCCTTGGTTTCTTCCCATCTCTTCCTTGTTCTTTTGGTATTCCTCAACCACAATAACTGATTGAATTTTTTAACATCAAACGGTCAATTATGTTAGGAAAGTTAATTCCTAAGGCCTTGCCAAATGTAAGAGTTTTACTCTAAAATTATTCAGGAAAAGCATCTTCTAGAGTTAAAATAAAGATAGTCAGCTTAATGTTTAGCTTAGAATTGATCTTTTTCTTCTTCATAAACAGAAAATAGAATGCTTCTTCAAAGCATTAATCAAGTGGTGTTTGTCCTTATAGAAGATGTCTCTGAGATTTGAAGAGCTAAATTAAGGAGGCTGCAATTATTCTCAGAGTAGGAATAAGTAGTTATTAAAAATGCACATCTGATGGGCAAATGGTTCTTAAAATTTTAAACCTTCACTTTTGCAAAGATAAGAGAAGGTTAAGAGAAAGGTTTGATTGACCTTCCGAGTGCTAACTGACATCCTTTATCCTTCTTTTTGGGAGAGTTAGCAATATGCACAAGCCGTTTAAAAATTAGGTCTGAGAGCCAGGCGTGAGGAGATGAACACGTTGTGGCTGAGTTATGAGTGTCAGCTCCATCGCTTCTTATCTTAGCTAAACACCTCACTAAACCTGCTGGCAGAGCTGAGCCACTTCATCAACAGACTCTTCCTCTCATGAGTCATCCCAGCCAGGGGCAAGCTGCTTGTCCTCGGAAGGGCGAGAGAGGCCCCGGAGGCAAGTGTGCTGTGTGCTCCCCATTTGAGGAATGGCATGTGAGGATCAGCTGTGGAAATTAGCAGCTTTGGGGTGAGCTGGGTCAAGAGTCCCTGATATACACTCAAATGCTCTTTCAGACAAGGGCAAAACATGCTGGAAGTGTGCAGAACAGGAAGCAGGGTGAGCTTTGGCACCATAATCGACAAAACGTATTATTGGATATTTTTGGCAGGAGACTGTTAGACTTCCCAGATCCCTCAGCACTTAGCCAGTTGATATCTGTTTATGACACTGATGGTAATTTTAGTGGAATGACATGACAAGTTAGGCAGACTAGCAATTCACCTCTCTTTGGACTACTACAGAGCCCTACATGGTTATAATTTTCTCTTCGCATTTACCGTGACCCGGGGGTACAGCAGTCTTCTCATTCTCGTTTTCTTCAGTATCAAACGTTAACACTCTAGTGATGGAAAGAGAATGGTTCTAAGAATTACAAAGTTAAGAGATTTCCCCTGCTGAACACAGGTTGAGTAAGAACAAATATATGAATAGTACTAAGGTCTGTTAAGCATAGAAATTATAGATAGTATTTTTACTGTTCCTTTATTTAGGAAAAAATTAGCTTCTTATAATCATTCAATTTAATACTAATATGCAATAGTATATTGAATATGATATAATGTATATGTTTTATTATTATTTTTCACTTGAAAAAGTATATCTGTCTCCACAGTAGACCATAAGCTCCTGGAGAATAAGAGAAAAATTATATTTTATTCATCACAGAGTCTAGCAATAAACAGATAATCAAAAACATCAATTGAATAAGAGAATGAAGTACTACCAGATCCCTTTACAATACACTAGCAAAAATACTTACTGCATGTTAGGCTGTATAAACCTCATTTCACTTGTTTCTAACTGCTGCTGTAAAATCTAGGTGCTTTCACTTTTTCTAATTTAGGGAACAAGGAGGAGAAGCTTAGCACGTTAAGTAATGTGCCTAGTGGCACAGCTGGTAAGAGTTGCAGCCAGAATTTCAAAGTAGGTCTTCCCTAACGCCATGGAGTGAGATTTCCAGTTAAAACGAACATACTTTGAGCAAGTGTTTGTGCTTTATTCATCAAGAGAGGAAGCCTCAGTAGTACTACTTTTTGTACAAATTTGAAGGCAATATTAAATTTGGAATAATGACCCTTGGGACGAACTTGGTACTTTTAAAATCCTATGGCTCTTAGACCATAGGGTGGAAATCTTTACTTACTTAGCTAAAGTTATTGTTCTAGATAAAACAGGTTTGGAGATAGACAACCAGGAGCTACTGTAGAGCTCAGGGAACAATATTCAATATCTTGTAATATCTGATAATGCTGCTGCTGCTAAAGTCGCTTCAGTCGTGTCCGACTCCTAGCGGCCCCATGGACTGCAGCCCACCAGGCTCCTCTGTTAATGGGATTTTCCAGGCAAGAGTACTGGAGTGGGGTGCCATTGCCTTCTCCGAATATCTGGCAATGAAAGAGTCTAAAAACACTATATATGTATATATAGCTGAATCACTTTGCTGCCAGAGCTGAAACTAAAAGTATTGTAAATTAACTATACTTCAATAAAAATTATTTTAAAGAGATTTTTAAAAGCAGGTCTGGACAGAATCTGCTGATTCTAAGCATGTGCCTAGGAGAATGAACTCAGAGCTCTCTGACCTTTTCAAAATGGTCTGGGAAAGCTCTCTGCTAGCTAGACCACAGGATGAGTCATGCAGGGGAATAGAATTACCCAGGGTATTTTATTAATGGAAAAATTGTCATCCTGCTTTTAACTGAAAGATTAAAAGGGAGAAACAGAAATACTTCAGATTTGAATTCATGTGTGATTTAGGCTTCCAGGCTTCAGAGATTTCTCCCAGGCAAATGAGGATGGCAAGACTTGGTCAAGGGATACTACCTTTGCTTGATTTTTTCCCTAAAGCATACTGTGAGACAAGGATTCAAGCGCACGTGGTTTAGTCAAGGGCATCCCAGTAAATAGCAGTAAGCCAGTGGGTAAGTTAGACATTCCCTGTAAGTTAGACATTCCTCACTTAGGAAACCAACCAAGAGTTTAGCATGGAGCAAGCTGCTACTGTGGTTAACCGGCCCTTGTTCCCTCTGAGAAGTTACAGGATGCCCTGTGGAGGGTGCAATTCAAGTTATTCCATCTGAGGAGCAAGGAAGCTGGGGTGTCCTGTCTACCAATCTCCCTTTCATCATTGACTGATGGCCACATCTGAGATAAGTAACTGGTATTTTCTGCTTGCCTGGAGTGCTCCAAGCTTCTCTTCTGATCAGAAAGTCATGGTTGTTTTTAGTGATCAGCTTTGGGTGCGTAGAAGTGAATATGAGGGATGCTGCTGCTGCTAAGTCGCTTCAGTCATGTCCGACTCTGTGCGACCTCACAGACGGCAGCCCACCAGGCTCCCCCATCCCTGGGATTCTCCAGGCAAGAACACTGGAGTGGGTTGCCATTTCCTTCTCCAGAATATGAGGGCTATATGGAGCTATATACCTCAGCAACAGGTACAGGTATGAAGGGAAAAGTAATAATGCCCAGCCACATCTTTAGCACTTTACATTTACAAAGGAATCAGAAGCAATACCTGATCTTAGAGTCTATTTTCACAACCAAGGCAGGTGCTACTATCTTTATTTTACAGAAGAGGAAATAGAGGCACAGAGAGGTAAAGTAGGCTGTCCACTCACAGATCCACTCACTTATATATCCATTTACCACTTATGGCTAAAAGAAGAGGGTGAGATTATCTATGAGGCCGAACATTTTTTTTTTTTAATCTCATGGAGACTATGTACCACCTAAAGGGACTATTTAAATTATTAGGTTTTATTAAGGTTTAAACTGCTGGTTATTTAGTTTATTCTCTTCCTATTTAGCAGAGGAGTGAAGATGAGGAATCAAAGGAAGATGACATCATTTAAAGACAAAATGAAAACATTATTATTTGCTCCTCGGTTCCAAAATATTCTGTGACATAACACTTTCTACTCTGATATATTCATGTTGTCTAAACACCAACCCTCTTAACCCTTACTAATGGGGATATCAAAGTGGCCTTCACCAGATCCTCGTCCTTCTACCTCTGTTATGTCTCTGAGAGCCCTTTGTCCTGTCTTCCTTGCTATCACCCCAGTCCAGATTCATTTCCTAAAAAATCTGACTTGGACTAACTCTTCTAATGTGTATTCGGTTCTTACCTTCACTTTCTACAGACTTGTTGCCATGTGAATTTTACTGAGAACACCTCGCATCTTGCCATTTCCTGCTCCAGAATCTTCTTGCCTAAAGAACAAAATCAGTGTACATCAAACTAGGGTTTGGTGCTATTCTTAAGACAGAACCTCAGTCTGCCATAGGTCCCTCAGGATCTCTGAAACTGTGTGTATGTTCCCCCAGTGCATCTTTGTACTCTCTTTACTTCCTGGAAGGTCCTTCATTTTCATCCATATAGGCCCCTGTACTCTGCAAATTCAATCTTTAGAAACAAATGCCTCGCATCTTTCAGAAAATTTTTCCTGATATGTTCAGGGAAAAACTTTGACTACTTAGTCTCAGCACGTTTGCATGGTCGATATCAGGGTATCTGTCTTCTTTCCCCATTCAGTTCAGTCAGTTCAGTCTCTCGTCATGTCTGACTCTTTGCAACCCCACGGACTACAGCACACCAGGCCTCCCTGTCCATCACCAGCTCCCAGAGTCCACCCAAACTCATGTCCAGTGAGTCGGTGATGCCATCCAACCGTCTCGTCCTCTGTCGTCCCCTTCTCCTCCTGCCCTCAATCTTTCCCAGCAACCAGATCTTTTCAGATGAGTTGGCTCTTCGCATCAGGTGGCCATAGTATTGGAATTTCCCCCTTAGATTGTACCCTTTACAGTGCCTTGCTCATGACAGATGTTCAAAAGATGTTGATGTTTTAAATTTTTATTTATTTATTTTGTTTATGTTTGGCTTGCAGGGTCTTCACTGCTGCTCAGGCTTTTCTTTAGTTTTGGAAAGCGGCAGTGGCTATTTTCTTGTTGAGGTGTGGCCTTCTCATTGCAGTGGCTTCTCTTGTTGCAGAAAACAGGCTTTAGGTACGCAGGCTTCTGCAGCTGCAGCACGTAGGTTCAGTAGTTGTGGCTCCAGGCTCTAGAGCACAGGCTTAACTGTTGTGGCACACCAGCTTGGTTAGTCGCTCCGGCGTCATGCGGAATCTTCCTGGATTATGGATCGAACATGTGTTTTCTGCATTGGCAAGCAGATTCTTGACCACTGAGCCACCAGGGAAGCCCAATGTTGATTTTCTGGAATGATAAAAAGGAGGCAAAAAAAAAAAGAAAAAGAAAAAAAGGAGGCAATATATCTGTTCAACTATAACACCTAATTAGTAATGTTGAACATCTTTGTGTTATTTGCTATACATGGACACTGAAAGATTTTTAAGTATAAATTAAATACAGATAATTTCTTATGCCACATGGCACATCTATAAATGTTGGTGCTGATAAGTTAAAGAGGAATGTGTGAAAAGTCATTGCAAGGTCTAACAGTTGGAGTGGATGCCAAGGCCTATAAATACCTAAAGAGGACTCTTAAAAACTGAGGGATGCTTTTAATGGCACACATTGTTCCTTGTAGATTATATAAATGCGTGGCTTAAATACATAATTAGAATCTTGTTTGTAGTTCTCTACTTACTGGATCATAGCAAAGTCTTTATTTGAAACCACTTGAAACAAATGAAAACGTACATAACATGAATGAATTTTAATAATTGTAACCTGATATAGTTTTTAATGGAAAATATGTTTTCCTTTGAATCACCATGGGTAGTATTTATTCTGATGATGAACATGTTTTCAACAGAATTAATAGCCTGTAATTTCAGATAGGTGAAACAATATTGGATTTCACATATTAAAATACTTTCATTTTCCATCTCTTTGAAATTTATTTGAAATGTAGACATTCTCATTGATTTTTGTTTCCAAAGTCTACATTCCAAGGACACTGCACATTTGGTTCCAAATAGTGTTTTCTTTCTTTTCAATTCTTGTCTTTGTGCAAGAGGAAAGCTTAGATGGCCAATACAATAAAATTTTTAGGTATTTCTTTGAACTGTAAAAAAAATATGGCCAATGAACTGAATAAATATTCCTAGACTCTTCACGTCTCTTGTTGACTTAGAATTCTTATAGTTAGGAAAATCTTCAGTATACGGGACCTACTCAAAGAGAGAAATAATACTTTCACTATAACCCTCCTCATCTCCTGTTCCTTCTTAGAACAAGATTTGAAAACATAAAGTATGATTAAATAATCTAAGTTTAAATGATAAAAGAACACACAAGAAAGGAAATCTCTGTGTTTCAAATGGAATTAACTCTTGGCATCAGGGACACCCCAAAGAGAATAATTTTTAACCAGTTGTGGCTCAGCTGGTAAAGAATTTGCCTGCAATGCGAGAGATGTGGCTTTGATCCCTGGGTTGGGAAGATCCCTTGGAGAAGGGAAAGGCTACCCACTCCAGTATTCTGGCCTGGAGAATTCCATGGACTGTATAGTTCATGGGTTGCAAAGAGTTGGACACAACTGAGTGACTTTCACTTCAAGGTGAGCCAACTCAAGAGTAGTTTACACTTTAGTAGACTAAGCAACAAGAAAACGGCCGATTCACACACAAAAAGTGTGTCTATATAAATATTTTTAAAGACAGACTGGGAAAAACTGGGCTATCAGGGTGTGCATTTAACCACAACCCAGCAATCAGTTCCCTTGCCCTTTGAGCTCCAGTGGAGGGAGACACAGGGGAGGATTGCCTTGATCTTCCTTTTCTCTTCGGTACACCTTGATTGACAGCTCCTCACATCTTGTTTGCCTCCAGTTGGTTAATACAAACAATGTGACTGTTTTGGGGGCTATATGGTGAATATGATTGTTTGGTACAATTGATGAGCTTTGATCTCATAAAAACTGTATTGAAATGACATAGAACACAATTGTTTTCAAATCCAGCAATCTTACAGCCAATTAAAAAACTCTTTAAAAAAAAATAATTCATTTTATCAGGCTAAAACTTCAGTGATTCATTTGAGTGCATGTCCTTCTTTTGTTGCTTTTTGATTTCTATTGTATGAGAATGGTCCACCAGCCAAATACCCATTTGCAAAGCAAGTATTATAGACTGACACTCTATGGTGTTTTTATTACATGGTTAGATTAGATATCTTTCCTTTCCCTAGTGAAGCATTTTGATAATTAGTTGCTTGCTTCTAAAATTTAGATTTTAATTCACTCTTTAAATCTAGCTAGGAAGAAATTTAGTTAAAATGATAAATGTGATATCTCACATACACTAATTAAGTTGTCTTAAAGAAAAGATGGCTTGCATGTGTATCTGTTTAACATGTTTCATCAAAACTGTTGTGGTGGTATGTAATTTTAATGTAAAATAGCCCTCTTTGCCAGGAATTGAGCCTGCTGCTGGATCTTTAAATTTTCAGTGTCTGTTGCCATAGCAACGAGAATTGACTCTGGTACCCACTGTGTTCAACATAAATTAATTTAAAGACATAGCACTTGAAACAGTTTAGTCAATTTTAAGTCCATACCTCCCTAGGCCTCAGATTTCCGTGCTGCTTTATATTTAAAATGTCATTAAAATGTGTTCCTTTAATGTTAATTATACATACGTATTTGTGAGATTCAGGGACTTAAATGTGATTTAAGAAAAATGTTGGAAAACTAGTTCGGAACTGTTTGTGAGATGTAAGCTTCTAATAATATAGAGTATTTCCTTTTTTCAAACATTAGGCTGTTACTTCTTCTCCTGCCCAAACACCCTGATGTGAGCTGAATAGCCAGGCTTTGTGTTGCCTAAACAAACCCTCCTTTTGCATGCTTTAGTTGATGCCTTGGGCTCTGTACTTTGATCATCTTCTGAGAAGAAGGAACCTGGCTATCTTCTGGCACTTTTATGCCTAATCAGTCCCTATTACCTTAAAGAAACAGATTTTCTCATTAAATAATTCTAGCCAGCTTTAAAATATTTTTCTGGCATAAACTTTGGGGCACTTGGTTTTCCAGGTAGAGTTAAAAGATCAAAGAATTAATATATACAGGTATTTTTCAAACTTGTCCTGCTTTCTTTTTTTGACCTAGACAATTTTACAGCTAAACCTACCGTATTTGTTCAGTGAATATTTTTTTATACTGTGTTATTATAAAAGCAATTATATGGAAGTAGACTACACATTGTGATGGATGTGAAAGCTTATGGAAGAGAGAAGCTGGGCTGTTTTTTTCACAATAATATAAATATTTTTATTATAGAAAAGATTTCCAAAATTTTCTAGTAGTTCTACTTTGTCCAGTAAATGCTATTATACCTCAGGAAAGACTGTTTTCCATGGTGCTATTTAGATTTATGTCATGTTCTTCCAATCATGGGAAATATTATGGCTACCATGTAGAAAATAAAATGCACTTTTAAAAATCTTCTCTTTCCAGAAAAAACTGTGATTTTCTTTGAAATGGTTTTATTTCTTCTGAATCATCTAATGCCAGCTTGGAGTCATTTGACCCGTAACCCTTCACATTTGGATTTAAAATGAGAGACTAGCTTGTGGGATTTCAGGAGCACCACCTTCATATTTCTTCTGAAATTAGAAAGAACTCTGTGCATTAAATATTTAGTAAAGCTCAGCTGCTACATCAGCCAAAGGTCTATATACATGAGTTGTTTTCTACCTGGCTATACTGATGTAGACTAGAACAAGACATTTAAGGACAGACAGGAATCCGTTCCAGCCCTCGTGTGATTCATCGATGCCCACCAGACAGTGTCATTAACAAACCAGCAGACAACACATCTGAAATTCACTGCTCCTGAGGGAATTTGTTTTGTGTGTGTGTGAGAAAGAGACAGATATATATATATATATAAAATCAAAATGGGGAAGTTTAAAAACTTTATTGTTTGAATTAAATCCCACCTGTCTCTGGATGAGTATGCCATCAATCCTTATGTTAAAACTTTTTGCTGATTACCATAAGTAAATTTGGAAAGGTATCACTGAAGTCAACTGAGAACATGCTTTCCAAAGAAAAGTGAGAATTCTTTAAACCATAAGCACCTATTTAAGGGTTAAAAACAATCATAATTTAGTGTGATAATTTGGCCCATAATTCAAAGCTTGATGTGAATGGAATCTGATGCAGTTTATAATAGTCCAGAAGAGGTAATAGTTAATGACAAAGAAAAGAGTATACCAAGAGTATACTGGAATTTGATATTGTTTTCTCTGAATGATTCTTACTTTCATCCTGAGAACCTTAAAGTTGTTATGGTGACTCAGATTCAGAGAGTTGGGGAAAGGAGGAGTTTGGCTTCCATAAAAGCATTATCCTGATGCTTGTGACTGGAGCTGCACTCTTTACTAATCTAAGAATTTCATGCTAAGGAATTTCATTTGAAATGCAAGGGGCCTCAAGACACATATGACTAGTAAAGTTATCCTGAAATGGATTTCTGCCTTATAGCTCTGTTCATACTGCACAGTTGCAAATAAAGTACATTACTGAGTAATACAAGTATTGCTGTACTTGTCCCTTTTTCTTTGTCCTAGGCAGCTTCGCCAGTCCAGATGTCTAGGGAGAGATCAGAGTTTGCTGGAAAAGGAATCCAAAGACAGAATAAATAGCTTCTGCCTTGTAAAATAAGATGATAAAGCAACCACAAGAGTCAGACCATTGTTTTAAGACAGGACTTCCTAATTTTCTTTATCCCTTTCCTGCTCTCAGTAGCTTAGGTATTTAAGTTGTAGAACTCTGCATATGACATTCTTCTGTAGAACAGAGATGGTGCTTAGTGACACAGAAGGATATAAAGTACAGGAAGTAATAATACCTTTTTCTGGCCTGGGAATTTTTTAGAGATTGCCAAGAAAGTAAGAAGGATTTCGTCTCTCTGAGCTAAAATCCAGAGGGTTAAAAGTCATAGAGTACCAGTAGGTTTGGGAGTGGAGAGGATAGGGTAGGTTGGGAGACAAGGGGAAAGTATCATCTTGCTTCCCATGTGGGACTCTGAAGAGTGGTTACCCCTGGTTGTACCTGTAGCATCTTGGAGGCTAGGCTATATCAGCGAGACTGTTCTTTCTGTTCAGTGGACAGAAAGGAGACTGTGAAGCTCCAGATTCCAATGCGGCATTAACACACTGGAGTCAGCAGCTCTGTCGTAGCAGGAGAAGCCAGCGTTGAACCCAGGGTCCAAGAGGCTGGAAGAAGAACGTGGGAGATACTTGAGGGACAGTAGGAGTGGGAGCTGAGGGGAGGCTCGGTCAGCCTCCGTCCTGCTCACTGCAGACCTTAGATCCACTAAACACATGCGTTAGTGTTTGAAGGGGCAGCTGCGTTCCGGGTGGACAGGAGCATCATCACAGAGGTCAGGGGACCCTCTGCCTGACGACCCCTCTCTGCAGAGGGTCAGCCAACTGCTTTCACATAAAACTAGTTATCACCTTGAGGAAACAACCTTTGTGGAAAGGAGCAATTTTCCCTCAAAAGACTGAGAACTACTACCTATAGAAACTAGAGTTTCAGATAGGACTGAGTTTAAAACTGAGCTGAAATCTACATGTCAATCTATCTAGTCGGTTTTTTCTCCCTCACATTTCTCTCTAGATTTCAATCACTATGTTTTCCAAGTTCACAGAGGATTTGTTTATTGTGTTTTCAATTATGCTTCAGTTTGGGTGATTTATTTTGAGTGTCTTCAAGTTCATTAATCCTTTCTTCAGTTATATCCAATTTGCTACACATTTTATCCATTTAAGTTTTTATTTTAGATTTTTCCCCCACTTCAAAAATGTTTTATTTAGATAGTTTCCACATCTGTTCTGAATTTCCTCATCTCTTTACCTATTATATTAAATTTTTGTTATAGATTCTCTAATATATTTATTACTATTTTTGAAGTTGTCTATCAATTCTAACATCTATTTTATCTTGTCTAGTAATGTTGCTTTCCTCTTGACTATGGGTCATGTTTTAAAATTTGTTCATATATCTGTTCGTATTGATTGCAGACTGCATATTGCATTGATACACTATAGAGACTCTAGATTCAATTGTCTTCCTCTGAAGGGTGTAATTTTTCTCCCATCAGGCAGTTAAATTGCTAGCAGATTATTTAGTCCTGGTTTGTGGTTGTTAATCCTAAAATGGAGGTCCTCCTGGTGCTTTAATGGAAAGCATCACGTATTTATCAAGCCACTCTAACTTACCCAGCAAAACTCTAATTCCAAAATCTGACTGCCTTGTAGTATTCATTAATTGAAATCTCTCCTAGCTGTTGCCCTCCTCCAATACCCCACATAGGTGCAGTTTAGGAGTCAGTTAAGGATTTGAGTGGAGGGTTATATGCATATTTGAGGGTTTTCTCTTCTATAGCTTTTACCTTTTCAGAATTTCTCCCTCTCAGTTTCTAGGAAGCCTCTATTTTTCTCCTTCGACTCTTCAAGCTAGTAATGTTTTATGTGAGTTCCATTCACCGCAGGTTGTAGACTGGGAAAAAGTGAAAAATAAGTGTGACTCTCCACCAGTTATGCGGTTTCCTTCTTCCGAAGTTTGGGTCTCCTTCCATCACTCCTCCATGCTTTCAAACCGCAGTTCTTTTCCTCAAGGTTTCTGATTATTACAGGCGGGAGAGTTCAGTTCAATCGCTCAGTCGTGTCCGACTCTTTGCGACCCCATGAATGGCAGCACGCCAGGCCTCCCTGTCCATCACCAACTCCCGGAGTTCACTCAGACTCATGTCCATAGAGTCGGTGATGCCATCCAGCCATCTCATCCTCGGTCGTCCCCTTCTCCTCCTGCCCCCAATCCCTCCCAGCATCAGAGTCTTTTCCAGAGTCAACTCTTCGCATGAGGTGGCCAAAGTACTGGAGTTTCAGCCTCAGCATCAGTCCTTCCAATGAACACCCAGGGCTGATCTCCTTCAGAATGGACTGGTTGGATCTCCTTGCAGTCCAAGGGACTCCCAAGAGTCTTCTCCAACACCACACTTCAAAAGCATCAATTCTTCGGTGCTCAGCCTTCTTCACAGTCCGACTCTCACATCCATACATGACCACTGGAAAAACCATAGCCTTGACTAGATGGACCTTAGATGGCAAAGTAATGTCTCTGCTTTTGAATATGCTATCTAGGTTAGTCATAACTTTCCTTCCAAGGAGTATGTGTCTTTTAATTTCATGGCTACAGTCACCATCTGCAGTGATTTTGGAGCCCCCAAAATAAAGTCTGTCACTGTTTCCCCATCTATTTCCCATGAAGTGATGGATGCCATGATCTTCGTTTTCTGAATGTTGAGCTTTAGGCCAATTTTTCACTTTCCTGTTTCACTTTCATCAAGAGGCTTTTTAGTTCCTCTTTCACTTTCTGCCATAAGGGTGGTGTCATCCACATATCTGAGATTATTGATATTTCTGCCAGCAATCTTGATTCCAGCTTGTGCTTCTTTCAGCCCAGCGTTTTTCATGATGTACTCTGCATATAAGTTAAATAAGCAGGGTGACAATATACAGCCTTGATGTACTCCTTTCCCCATTTGGAACCAGTCTGTTGTTCCATGTCCAGTTCTAACTGTTGTAATATAAATTACTTTGCCATTATTGAAACACATAATTCCTACAGAGGAGATGAGCTGCAGTATACAGGCCAAGGAGGAATGACTCGAGGTAAGGTTGGAAGTATAAACAAATAATCACTTAGGGCTTGGAAAGCCTTGGCAAGAAGAGTGAGGCTTATTCTAGGCATTATATAATTATTAGAGAATTTTAAGGAGTTGTTCAATCTTATTTTTAGATACAATTATAGTTCTACATGAAAATATAGTAGATAATAGTATTAGTAATTCTATGTGAAAACACATGGTAAATAATATTGAAGAGGGTTTATTCATTATAAAACAGATGTTTGGGTCAGTAAAGGTGACATATCATAAAGCTTCATGGTGGGGAATAATAATTATGACTTTGCTCACCAAGCAAGGATGCTCACTAGTTGACTTAAAAATTAAAAGAGGGATGGTTAAAAACTGAGATTCTTTTTATAATGGAGATACAATACCCCATTCATTTATTTGTTCACACTTCCCAGCTACTACTCTAGATACTAAAGGAACAACAGTGAATAAATAAATTCTTTGGAGAAACATACGTCTATTCAGTTTTGATGTTTCATCCCTGAAACACCTTAAATGAAGTCAGAGACTTACTTTCTCAATCAGACCTGGTCATCGAAGTTTTAAAAATTCCCATTACCAGTGCTTAAAGTCTAGCCTTAAATTACAGAAAAATATGTATAGTGGAAAGAATGCTTCAAACCATGGATAAAGTATGACAATAAATATTCCTTTTACACTAAGTTCTGATTTAACTAAATTAGTTACCTCTTTTGGAACAAAAGATTATTTCTGACAGCTTGGACTATTGCACATTTCTTACAGGAAAGTGATGAGTTAAGATTATAGTATGTGGTAATGTTTTAGTTTCACTAAGAAGACTGTAAAAATGATTTAAATTAAGAAAAGACTTGCCATCAGTTTCAGAATAAAAACCATGTGCTTCCTGAGGAAAATCTCTGAAGGGTGTGTGTGTGTGTGTGTGTGTGTGAGTGAGTGTGTGTGTGAGAGTGTGTGTATGTGTGTGAGTGAGTGTGTATGTGAGAGTGTGTGAGGGTGTGTGTGAGTGTGTGTATGAGTGTGTGTGAGGGTGTGTGTGTGAGAGTGTGTGAAGGTGTGTGTGTGAGTGTGTGAGTGTGTATGTGTGTGAGAGTTTGTGAGGGTGTGTATGTGTGAGTGTGTGTGAGTGTGTGTGTGTGAGTGCGGGCAGCTCAAAAGCCAGCAGTCAAGGAATAAAACTAAAAGGAATATTTGGGATCCATTGCACGCAGATTTGTTTCCTAGGTTTGTCAGGGAGTCCTACTTAACTTTATTATTTCAGGGCTTTTGGCTTGACTTTGAATAAACAGTGCATATCCATGTGGGAGCAATGAGGAGGAACTGTGGCATCTGGTATGACTTTAAAAATAACTTCCTACTTATATAACTGAGATTTCACCAAAGATCAATGAGATTTTTTCAAGTCTGAGACCTAAGGTTGTATACCATGAAATAGTTCCTTGGGAAGCTGTTGATTCAGGTAGCATTGCTATTTTGAAAGAAAAACAATCCTACCCAAGCAGCAGATGTTAACAGACCACGGCCGGAGAGTCATAACTCCAGGTTACCGAGATGCGAGTTGATGTTCTCAGCTTCATTTACAACCATTAAGTCTTTTACTTTTAATTATCTTTATTGATCTCATACTGCACATTTCTTCTACTCTGTACAAAACGTCAACAACTTTGGTGGAATGGGCAAGAGAGCATTCACAGTTCCCTATCAAGCTGGCTTTCTTAGCTACAACATAGAATGGTGCCTATCAGTTCATTCTTTCTGGGTAACATTCACGATGATGTATGCTTCTGAGACAAAAGCCATTTTATTCCTTTAGCAGCTAAGCTCTGTGCTGCTTTTGAAGTATAATATTGTAGAACTGTCTTTAACTTTCCAGCTCTGGGGAGATGTACAACACTGAAATCAGAACATATTTGTGCCCCATCTAAAAAAATTATTCATCCATTTTTGAAAAACTTTCTTTGGAGGAGGGCTTTCTTCCACAAGAAATGTATCTGCAAGTGGAAAGCTCTTCCCAAAGAGTTCTGAGCTTTGACAAGTCATGATAAATATTTCACTGTCTCTGATAAGCAACAATTTTCTGAAGATTAGATTACAAAGTGTAAAATCATGAATGCTAATCCTAGATCCTTAAGCAGTATCTTTAGGGGATATAGATTAAAAAGTGAGTGGCCGTTCTCATTCCTTGACAAATTGCACCCAGGCGGCTCAGACAGTAAAGAATCTGCCTGTAATGCAGGAGGCCCGGGTTCAACCCCTGAGTTGAAAAGATCCCCTGGAGAAGGAAATGGCAACCCACTCGAGTATTCTTGCCTGGAGAATTCCATGGGCAGAGAAGCCTGGTAGGCTACAGTCCACGGAGTTGCAAAGAGTTGGACACGACTGAACAACTAACACTTTCACTTTTCCATGACTTATCCCCCACTTTGGGCTTCCCTGGTGGCTCAGACGGTAAAGAATCTGCCTGTAATGCAGAACACCGGCTTCCATCACTGGGTTGGGAAGATCCCCTGGAGGAGAGCATGGCAACCCACTCCAGTATTCTTTCCTGGAGAATTTCCGTGGACAGAGAAGCCTGGCAGGCTACAGTCCATGGAGTCGCAAAGAGTCAGACACGACTGAGTGACTAAACACTAAAAAGCAAAAGTCCCTGCTTTCAGTGTCCCTGTTTTCAATTCTCTATCAAAGGCATATGAAGTTACTGCTCTCACGAAATGAATCGGAGGCTCAGAGGAAACTGAATTAACGATGAATATTTTAAAAGAAAGGTTTCTAGACGTCTTCTTATACAAATAAGTGAAGATAAATGAAAAGAGAGAGAGCACATGTTTTGCAGGCTCTGGCAGGCCTACCACATATTTATAGCCGGTCATTCCATCATCGGGCCACTAGCAATTGAGTTAGCTGTTCTGGTTGTTTTTAATAATTCCTGTCACTTTTGAGTTCTAGAAAAACTAATTTGTGTATCCTAATTGGCCATTTTTGCCTTATTTCTTTGAATTCTGCAAATTTTAGTCATTTCTTCAACCCCAAATAACCAAATCACTGTGCTAATAAAAACAGACTACATATGCCTAGGCCGCAGACTCTGCTATCATGTGCCACAGGAAACACTGGTGGTTTCCTAAATAATATTAAATGCTAATAAAGAATTTTTTTAATGCATACGGAAATGGACACTGAAAAATGTTAGAGAAACATGCCAGAATGGAAAAGAATGGGGCAAGGAATCAAAGAGACAGTTCAATAAAGAATGGAGAGGAGGAAGTTTAGAAAATTTCTACTTCTTTTAGTTGAAGTTATAAAATATATACTTAACACATCAGTTAGTTCAGTTCAGTGCAGTCTCTCAGTCGTATCTGACTCTTTGTGACCTCATGAATCGCAGCATGCCAGGCCTCCCTGTCCATCAGCAAACTCCCGGAGTTCACTCAGAGTCACGTCCATCGAGTCCGTGATGCTATCCAGTCATCTCATCCTCTGTTGTCCCCTTCTCCTCCTGCCCCCAATCCCTCCCAGCATCAAAGTCTTTTCCAATGAGTCAACTCTTCACATGAGGTGGCCAAAGTACTGGAGTTTCAACTTTAGCATCATTCCTACCAAAGAGATCCCAGGGCTAATCTCCTTCAGAATGGACTGGTTGGATCTCCTTGTAGTCCAAGGGACTCTCAAGAGTCTTCTCCAACCCCACAGTTCAAAAGCATCAATTCTTCGGCGCTCAGCCTTCTTCACAGTCCAACTCTCACATCCATACATGACCACAGGAAAAACCATAGCCTTGACTAGATGGACCTTAGTTGGAAAAGGGATGTCTCTGCTTTTGAATATGCTATCTAGGTTGGTCATAACTTTTCTTCCAAGGAGTAAGTGTCTTTTAATTTCATGGCTACAGTCACCATCTGCAGTGATTTTGGAGCCCCCAAAATAAAGTCTGACACTGTTTCCACTGTTTCTCCATCTATTTCCCATGAAGTGATGGGACCGGATGCCATGATCTTCGTTTTCTGAATGTTGAGCTTTAAGCCAACTTTTTCACTCTCCTCTTTCACCTTCATCAAGAGGCCCTTTAGCTCCTCTTCACTTTCTGCCATAAGGGTGATGTCATCTGCATATCTGAGGTTATTGATATTTCTCCCGGCAATCTTGATTCCAGCTTGTGTTTCTTCCAGTCCAGTGTTTCTCATGATGCACTCTGCACCTAAGTTAAATAAGCAGAGTGACAATACGCAGCCTTGACGTACTCCTTTTCCTATTTGGAACCAGTCTGTTGTTCCATGTCCAGTTCTTACTATTGCTTCCTGACCTGCATACAAGTTTCTCAAGAGGCAGGTTAGGTGGTCTGGTATTCCCATCTCTTTCAGAATTTCCCACAGTTTATTGTGATCCACACAGTCAAAGGCTTTTGCATAGTCAATAAAGCAGAAATAGATGTTTTTCTGGAACTCTCTTGCTTTTTCCATGATCCAACAGATGTTGGCAATTTGATCTCTGGTTCCTCTGCCTTTTCTAAAGCCAGCTTGAATATCTGGAAGTTCACGGTTCACGTATTGCTGAAGCCTGGCTTGGAGAATTTTGAGCATTACTTTACTAGCATGTGAGATGAGTGCAATTGTGCAGTAGTTTGAGCATTCTTTGACATTGTCTTTCTTTGGGATTGGAATGAAAACTGACCTTTTCCTATCCTGTGGCCACTGCTGAGTTTTCCAAATTTGCTGGCATATTGAGTGCAGCACTTTCACACCATCATCTATCAGGATTTGAAATAGCTCAACTGGAATTCCATCACCTCCACTAGCTTTGTTTGTAGCAATGCTTTCCAAGGCCCACTTGACTTCACATTCCAGAATGTCTGACTCTAGATGAGTGATCACATCATCATGATTATCTGGGTCATGGAGATCTTTTTGTACAGTTCTTCTGTGTATTCTTGCCGCCTTTTCTTAATATCTTCTGCTTCTGTTAGGTCCAGATCATTTCTGTCCTTTATTGAGCCCATCTTTGCATGAAATGTTCCCTTGGTGTCTCTAATTTTCTTGAAGAGATCTCTAGTCTTTCCCATTCTGTTCTTTTCCTCTGTTTCTTTGCATTGATTGCAGAAGAAGGCTTTCTTCTCTCTTCTTGCTATTCTTTGGAACTCTGCATTCAGATGCTTATATCTTTCCTTTTCTCCTTTGGTTTTCACTTCTCTTCTTTTCACAGTTATTTTTAAGGCCTCCCCAGACAGCCCTTTTGCTATTTTGCATTTCTTTTCTATGGGGATGGTCTTTATCCCTGTCTCCTGTACAGTGTCACAAACCTCATTCCATAGTTCATCAGGCATTCTATCTATCAGATCTAGGCCCTTAAATCTATTTCTCACTTCTGTATAATCATAAGGGATTTGACTTAGGTCATACCTGAACGGTCTAGTGGTTTTCCCTACTTTCTTCAATTTGAGTCTGAATTTCGTAATAAGGAATTCATGATCTGAGCCACAGTCAGCTACTGGTCTTGTTTTTTTTGCTTACTGTATAGAGCTTCTCCATCTTTGGCTGCAAAGAATATAGTCAATCTGATTTCGGTGTTGACCACTTGGTGATGTCCATGTGTAGAGCCTTCTCTTGTGTTGTTGGAAGAAGGTGTTTGCTATGACCAGTGCATTTTCTTGGCAAAACTCTATTAGTCTTTGCCCTGCTTCATTCCTCATTTTAAGGCCAAATTTGCCTGTTACTCCAGGTGTTTCTTGACTTCCTACCTTTGCATTCCAGTCCCTTATAATGAAAAAGACAAGATGGTAAGTGTTGCAAGAGGGCTTAAAAGGGCAGACACACTGAAAGCATACTCACAGAAAACTAGTCAGTCTAATCACACTAGGACCACAGCCTTGTCTAACTCAGTGAAACCAAGTCATGCCCGTGGGGCAACCCAAGATGGGAAGGTCATGGTGGAGAGGTCTGACAGAATGTGGTCCACTGGAGAAGGGAATGGCAAACCACTTTAGTATTCTTGCCTTGAGAACCCCCATGAACAGTATGAAAAGGCAACATGATAGGATACTGAAAGAGGAACTCCCCAGATCATTAGGTGCCGAATATGCTACTGGAGATCAGTGGAGAAATAACTCCAGAAAGAATGAATGGATGAAGCCAAAGCAAAAACAGTACCCAGTTGTGGATGTGACTGGTGATAGAAGCAAGGTCCAATGCTGTAAAGAGCAATATTTCACAGGAACCTGGAATGTCAGGTCCATGAATCAAGGCATATTGGAAGTGGTCAAATAAAGATGGTGAGAATGAACGTCGACATTCTAGGGATCAGCGAACTAAAATGGATTAGAATGGGTGAATTTAACTCAAATGACCATTGTATCTACTACTGTGGGCAGGAATCCCTCAGAAGAAATGGAGTAGCCATCATGGTCAACAAGAGAGTCCGAAATGCAGTACTTGGATGCAGTCTCAAAATGACAGAATGATCTCTGTTCATCTCCAAGGCAAACCATTCAACATCACAGTTATCCAAGTCTATGTCCCAACCAGTAACGCTGAAGAAGCTGAAGTTGAACAGTTTTATGAAGACCTACAAGACCTTTTAGAACTTAACACTTCAATAAACATCAAATAATACTGGGTTGCTGGTGGATTATTTGCTAAGTTGTGCTACCCCATGGATTGTATCCTGCCAGACTTCTATGTCCATGGGATTTGCCAAGCAAGAATACTGGAGTAAGTTGTCATTTCCTTCTGCAAGGGATCTTCCCAACCCAGGGATCGAACCTGTGTCTCCTGCCTCTTACAGGTGGTCTCCTGCACAACAGGCAGATTCTTTACCAAATGAACCACCAGGAAAGCTCAATAATAAGTTATGTTTTGGTTATTTATTGTACCCCTAATGTGTGCACAGATTTCTCCTGAAGGAACTCAGATACAGTTAAAACCAAGACCCACATTGTAATATTCAAGCTGGTGCCCAAATATACCAGTTCTTTAGGTAAATTGCCTGTTCAAAATATTGTTTGATTTGGCAGATTTTCTCCCAAGTTCTCTTAGAACCTTTATAATAACTAAATGGTCGGATAGTTCTATAAGCCATCTATGAAGCTGACTATGAGGTTATTGTAACTGAAATTAACTACTAGGAAATGGTTTGCAATAATAGTTTGGCCTCCTGATGCAGAACGTAAGCTCATTAGAAAAGACCCTGATGCTGGGAAAGATTGAAGGCAGGAGGAGAAGGGGAAGACAGAGGACAAGATGGTTGGATGGTATCCCTGACTCAGTGAACATGAGTTTGAGAAGCTCTGGGAGATGGTGAAGGACAGGGAAGCCTGGCATGCTACAGTCCACAGGGTCACAAAGAGTCAGACATGACTGAGTGACTAAACAACAAAACCTCATCATTAAGCTACGTGTTAGAACTGAAATTCTCCATGCTGACCCAGTCCTAATCGTTGGCTTTTTCTTTAATGAGTGGTTTGTCTTCTTGCTTTATCTTTCTCATTGATTATCTAATGCCTACTCTCAAAACAGCCCTCACAGCATTCCAAATCAATACTTTGTATTCCTGTTGTGTGCAAGGCCTCCTGTGTTTTGCTGACTACATTGCTTCCACTTTGTGCCTTTATGGAGACAAAAATTTGAGACATGGTGTATTCTTTTTTATCTTATTGTTTTTGTATTTTCTCTTTCTGTTGAAAATTTGCCATCCTATCTGATAAAATGCAATACAATGTACAAAGTCAAATCAAACCCAGCATATTCACATATGGTAATTCCTGTCTGAATATTTCTTCTATCTTTCAATTAGTGACAGGGCATTCTGGCTGAGCTAGTGGTGAGACTCATCAACACTATTTGTGTGCAGTTTGAAAAACCGTATCTCTCCAGGTCCTACCCCAGAAGTACTTTTTGTTTTATTTTATTTTTCTTTGTGCTCTGTGTAGGAAAAGCCTCTTTAGCTGTCATAGAATCCTTAGGGGATTCTATGACAGCTAAGCCTCCTTAGCTGTCATAGAATCCTTAGGCTGTTCTCAGCCTCTTGAGAGAAATGTTCCTTTGTGTGAAGAAATGATCTGTCAGGATGGGCTAGACTAGCAGCAAGTCCTAGTAGTGTTCAAACCATCACATCAAGAATTTTAGCAGCAACCGTATGCATTGAGAAGAAGAGAAAAGGGGCTGAGTGTAAAAGAACTGCATTACTAGGTCTCCAGCCTGTCTGCTCTTTAGCTAAAAAGAAACTAGACAAAGAACCCCACAAATGCTTTAAATTTGTGATTCTCAGACTTCGGCAAGTGCGAGAATGATGTGGAAAACTTATGAACAAGCATTCTGAGATTCTGATTCAGTAAATTCAGACTGTGGCCAGAGATCATGAAATTTAGCAGGCTGCCAGTTCATCTGATACTGCAGATATATGGGTCACAATTTGAGCAGTTCTGCTCAAAAGCACAGACTGTTAGATTTTAGTGTGCATCAGAATCAGTTAGGGTTTGTTAAAACACAGACTGCTGGGGTCTGCCCCCAAGGGCTCTGACTCAGAAGTCTGGATGGGGGCCCAAGAATTCGCATTCCGGACAAGTTCCCGGGTATTGTTGATGCCACTGGTTTTGGGAGCACATTGTGAGAACCCCTACTCTAGAGGACGGAGGTCAATAAAGGTCACTGGCACTGTGTGGTGAGTCTGGGGAGTCAGCAGCCGTTTGGGTCATGACCAATTTGGAGACAGATTGAGGTGCTCTAAGTGGCAGCGGTGACATTAAGTTTCTAGCAGTCCACAGGATTCTTGGAGACATTTTGGAAACGTGTTCCATTTTGTTCAAACCAAATTTTATTTGAATTTCAAACCTAAAACAAATAGACTGCCAGTTATTTCTCTAGCCAAAAATATGGCTTTGTTTTGAGATTAGCAGAAATTTGCCATTTGGTGCCTGCAACTATCCTGGCGTGCTGCGGTCCATGAGGTTGCAGAGTCGGACACGACTGAGAGACTGAACTGAACCGAACTGAACTATGGTAAGCCACAAGCAATTCCCCTGTACAGCAAGAGAAGGAGAACTCTTTCATAGAGAGGAAAAAGGAAGTTGGGAGGGCTATAGTAAGCACAGAATCTCTGGCTTTTCTTTGGCCGAGTCGTTGCCAGGAAAGAGAAATCTTTCTTCTTCCTGCTGAGCTATCCTCACAAGTAATGAGAGCTCCCCCTTCTGTTCTCCCAACTAACTGAAGTTTCTGTTTCTTAATTTTTTCTTCCCGGTAACTTCCTTCGCTTGACACTTGGTCTGTAAAATTTAGAACAAAGAAAATGCAGTGTTCCAGGCATGACTCTGATTATACTTAAGATAGTTTCCTTCTTGGGGACTCATTAAAAAAAAATTAGAAAATAGAAGGTTAAGTGAGACACTGGCTTTGCCAGTCTGTGTGACTAAATGAGTAGAATGAGGGACAAGCTTACCTTACTCAGTCCATATGAGTAAAGCAAAAAAGAAGCAAGGCTTTCAGCTGTGATACTTTAATAAGAGTAGTTAAGCTTAAAACAGCTCCCCTCTGTGCCAAAACCCATTTTCTTTGTTTTTGAAGTGGAATACTAACCTTTTTCACCAAAATGTCAGGGGTGAAGTTTATAGCATTTTAGGAGAGTCACTGTCAAAATACTTCAAAGTGAATCTCTTAGTAGTAATCTGCGTGTGTTCATGGTAAGTCGCTTCAGTTGTGTCTGACTCTTTGTGATCCCATGGACTGTAGCCCGCCAGGCTCCTCTGTCCATGGGGTTCTCCAGGCAAGAATGCTGGAGTGGGTTGCCATGCCCTCCTTCAGAGAATCTTCCCAATCCAGGGATTGAATCTGCATCTTTTGTTTGTTTGTTTCTTTTTCTTATTGTTTTTTAATTAGTTTATTTTTTATTGAAGGATAATTGCTTTACAGAATTTTGCTGTTTTCTGTCAAACCTCGATACACATCAGCCATAGGGATACATATATCCCCTTCCTTTTGAACCTCTTTCCCATCTCCCTCCCCACGCCTCTAGGTTGATACAGAGCCCTGTGTGAGTTTCCCTGAGCCAGACAGCAAATTCCCATTGGCTATCTACTTTACATATGGCAATGTAAGTTTCCACGTTACTCTTTCCATATGTCCCACCCTCCCCAAAACCTGCATCTTTAAGGTCTCCTGCATTGGCAGGCGAGTTCTTTCCGGTAGCGCCATTTGGGAAGCCCAGGAGTCATTTTGGAGAAGGCGATGGCACCCCACTCCAGTGCTCTTGCCTGGAGGATCCCAGGGACGAAGGAGCCTGGTGGGCTGTGGTCCATGGGGTCGCGAAGAGTCCGACACGACTGAACGACTTCACTTTCACTTTTCACTTTCATGCATTGGAGAAGGAGATGGCAACCCACTCCAGTGTTCTTGCCTGGAGAATCCCAGGGACGGGGGAGCCTGGTGGGCTGCCGTCTAAGGTGTCGCACAGAGTCGGACACGACTGAAGTGACTTAGCAGTAGTCATTTATTCCTATGCATTTCAGTTCAGTCTTGGAAATCAGTATCTCTAAGGGAACCCTGTATCTGAATGTTCATTTGGAATAAAACCTCTTTCTGTGACAGGGAAATTCTCAACAGGAGACTAGGAGTCAGCCCGTCATGAGGGTGCTTGAGGAGAATCACATGGTAGGAAAATTCCACACATCCTCCTGACAGCCCGATGGGGCTTCTTAGGTGTGGGTCTCTCTCCCCAGCTCTCTTCCCTCCCACACTGAGAATTCTAGTCAGCCTTATGGAGGAGGTTCCTCGGGGATGCTGAGGCAGAAAAAAAAAGGTAATTAAATATTGCGTTTGAGCCTGGTGCATTGAAATTATGTTCACAGTTTCCATCCACTGAGATTTTTCATCAAGCCAGACTCTGTCCTTAGGCCATGTTCTACCATATGTAAATAGATAGTTTCTCTTGCTGGAAACTTGAGACAGATAAATGGTTGAGCAGAAAATATTCCTTCCTGCTGGAAGTAACTCAAGGTGAAAATATGCCTATCAACTGTGGGTGAGTTGGGCTATCTTCTCACAAATGAAAAATGCATATATACTTATCAATATCTTACAGAGAAAGACACAATTACAGTTTGACCCCCATCTGTAAAACTCTTTCAGCATACAGGGACAGGCAGGACAATTACAGCTTATGGTTTTTGTTTAAATCTGAAGCCAGTGATTAAGATGTTTCCCCAGGGGTTTCCTTGCTGGCTCAGTGGTAAGGAATCTGCCTGCCCGTGCAGGAGATGCAAGGGTCTTCTTCTTGATCCAGGAAGATCCCACATGCGGCGGAGCAGCTGAGCCCATGAAAGCCACAGCTGTTGAACTTGTGCTCGAGAGCCTGGGAGCTACAAGCACTGAGCTGGAGAGCTGCAGCTGCTGAAGCCAGGATGCCCTAGCACCCAAGCTGCATAACAAGAGAAGTTGCCGCGATGAGCCAGCCAGGCACCGCAACCAGAGGGTAGCCCCTGCGTGCCACAGCTAGAGAAAAGGCCACACAGCAGGGAAGACCCGGCACAGCCAAAATAAACAAACAAAAGTGAAAATGTCAAAGAAAGAGTCTTCCCCAAATTTAGGCCAGTTCCTGCTAACTCAAGATTTGGAATTTGGGAGCTAATATTCTGCTTCTCAAACATGCCCAGGTAATGATTGCTTGAATCAAGGACATCACTCTTGGTTTATTACCTTTTTGGAAGGTAGTGAATTTTAAAACCACTGCATTGAACTTTTCAACGATCCAAGATGAAGAAGATAAATTTAAATAAATACTAAGAATTAAATAAATAAATACTTCATGAAAAGAAGATACAGCAGTATTGAATAAGACTGATATGGTTTGCATTTGAAATGCAGTTCACCTAAGTTCAACAGCCATTTATTGAAGGTATATTGTATTCCAGGTTCTGATGACACAGATGAATAAAGTACTATTTCTGTTTTCAGTTAGTCCCAGTTAAAGGCTGGGGGAACTGATATAAACAAATAATGCGTACAGAAATGGAGGTAGACTGTGGCAGTGGGCAATGTATAGACTTTGAGATAGACAGGACTGGAGTACACTCTGGGTCTTGCTTTAACTTTGTGGCTTTAGGTAAGCTACTTTACTCTTTTAAATAACCTTTGCTATTCGTTTTATCACCTCTGGAGCAAATAGCTATGCAAAAAAAAAAAAAAGGAAGATAATAGTAAAAAAACTGTGTATAAGGTACAGAGAGGTACTATGGCAGAGAGAAGGATTTTGGTGAGCTGATCAGGGAAGGCTTCAAAGAGGAGGTTGTACCTCCAAAGTGTTTTGATACATGAATAGGACATTTGCAGGTAGACAACACTGGTGAAAGGACTCCAGGCAGAAGAAATAGCACTTTCAAGCGCATAGGAGGTGGAAACTGTGAAAAATAATAACAGTTTAACATTTCTGTTGCATTCATTTTTTGTGAAAAGTAATTTGAGATGGGGCGGGAAAGGAGGCAGGGGCCAGTTCCTCATCTCAGTCTGTGCTTTGATAAAAGTTTGACTTGATCCTTTAGTTCAGAAGTGCAAGATGAATGTTTTTGTAATGAGTTTTCTGTTTCAGTTTTGTGTTATTTTTATTGATATCACCTAAGGCTTAAAATAGGGATATTCCACTTAAAATCCCAGGTCTTTTTTTCTGACTTCTCTTGGAAATTTGCCACAGTGAGTCTGAATCTGCTCATGGCATCAATTGGTTGAAACAGAGGCCACTCCTCAGGGGAGCCTGTGATTTCTTGCTGTTGATGAGCAATAAGGAGACTTGGAGGTTTTCAGCAGGCTGGTTATATGGCAGGATACATTTAGGACTGTCTTTGTGTCCTCTTACTGCACTTGAGGGAGAGGAGGCCAGGAATCAAAGAGAGGTGATTGGACGTGACACCTTCCAAAGCCAGGTTAATGGATGAGGGATCTTCAATGTATTCATGTTGGTAAGAAGAGAGAAACTTTAAAAACAAAAAACAAAATAAGGTTAAACATTATTCTGGAAGAGGGGATATGAATGCCATATGTAGACTCCATGAGTATTATTGGCTGGAGAATAATACTTGTAGGTTAAGATTCTCTCTCTCTTTTAAGATACCTTTTAATAAAAACAGAAAAAATAAAAATTAAGCTACAATACAAAATGACGATCACTCCCAGTGTCCTTTCTCACCTCTTCTCAGAACTGGAAATTCCCCTCCACCCCTTAGTCAGCAGTAGAAGTGAATAGGGATTGAAGGGCTATGGCTGATTCACAGCTCAGAGCGAGCAACACTCAGCACTCTGTGGAAGACCATAGCGATTTCGAAGACCCAAGAAGACACCAGAAATGTGACAATTGCTGGAAGAAGATTCCCTATACAAGAAGGGGGAGAAAGAAGAAGCAAAAACTCCAAGAACGGGGGAGGCAAGATGCGGATAACCTGAGGAGAAGAAAAGAAGTGGTCTGTGCAGAGACACTCTGCCATTGAAGGGAATACCCATGCGGAGACATGCATGGAGAGAGCCAGGAAGGGATCTTCAAGAATGGGGACTAGGCAGCTTCCCTGATGGCTCGGGGGTAAAGATTCCAGCTGTCAATGCAGGACACATGGGTTAGATTCCCGGTCCAGAAAGATCCCACATGCCACAGAGCAGCTAAGCCTGTGTGCTATAAATACTGAAACTTGCACGCCCCAGAGCCTATGTTATGCAACAAGAAAAACCTCGTGGCAATTAGAGAAAGCCTCTGCAGCAACAAAGATGCAAAAGTAATTAAAAAAATATTTTAAAAAGGATGGGGATTAGATAAAACAAAGATGCAAAGTTATCCAAAGTTCACCCTGACCCTACTCTATACAATTTGTATTTTATCTTCTGAAACCTCAGGTAAATAGTTATTTGGATCATCTTTAAGCTAACTGGTCAGCAGGGTGAGAAAAGACCATTCCCCCGACCCAGAGTGGCACGCACCGTCGTCTTTCCTGTGGCAGACTGGGCAGCAGAAGGACGACTTGTGGACTTCACACACCCAGAGAAGCAGGCAGAGTGCTTCCGTAACCGTCTCCCTCAACTCTCTAGAGGAGCGAAACACACCTCTCCTGCCATGGGCTGAAGGTAAAGTGCCTGGGTTGCAGATATACTAGCTGAAGAGTATTGAGTGATTTAGTATATGTTCGTGCAAGATTAGGGACTGGTTGGGAGCTGTCAGTTAGAAGATCTTTTAAACAGTTTGAAGAAAGAGGAGGACCTGAACTCAAGCTTGGCTGTGTGACTAGAAAGGGAATGGCTTCATGACATCTCATATCTCTGGGGCTTTGCATGTCCCTCTTACTTCACCTGGACTAGATCGTCCTCATTCCCTTATCCATTCAAACTCAGTGCTAGCTCCACTGTGAAGATATCCACAAGAATATTCAGATGTTTCTTCTCTATATATGTTCTACCTCGTAAATAACTTAATTTTAACAAGGAAGTATTTCACTGAAGCATTGTCCACCTGCTTACCAGAATTTAAGTTTCTTAAATCTAGGTCAGGATGTCTTTGAGAACAGTGATCACCTACATCAAGGCGACGTAGTTAATAGGACTGAGAACAAAGACTACCTGTATCAACATGAGTTAGTGTTGTGTTCCAGGAAACATTTGCCCCAAAAAAGGTAAGACTGTAATCTGATAAATAGTCTCACTATTTGCCTCTGGTAGTTCTGGCAAATCGATTTATCTGAGACAATAGTCTCCTCCTCCAGGCGAATAGTTCACTTATCAGGACCCTTATCTCATTATGATGACAATCATAAACTATTTCGTCATGACCAGTGCTCAATCCAAGTGACTTTCTGCTTTGAAAGCCCCTTTTGAAACCACTTGAGCCTAGACCCCCACCCCCTTCCGCAAACCCTTTGAATATCTTCTCTTATGTTACACTGCTAAGACTGTAAAAGAGATGTCCTCCTTACTATAGAAAGGGACACTGTCTATTCGTGATATCTGGGGGTATTCAGCATCTTATGGAAAAGGCAATGGCACCCACTCCAGTACTCTTGCCTGGAAAATCCCATGGACAGAGGAGCCTGGTGGGCTGCAGTCCATGGGGTCGCTAAGAGTCAGACACAACTGAGTGACTTCACTTTCACTTTTCACTTTCCTGCATTGGAGAAGGAAATGGCAACCCACGCCAGTGTTCTTGCCTGGAGAATCCCAGGGACAGGGGAGCCTGTTGGGCTGCCGTCTATGGGGTCACACAGAGTCAGACACGACTGAAGCAACTTAGTAGCAGCAGGAGCAGCAGCAGCCGCATCTTTAATCTTTATCTAGCCTAGACTAGCACGTAGTAGTGCTTCAATTCCTGTTGAAAGAATAAGGAGGAAGGCAAAAATAGATACATAAATAAAAATCTGTTGAAAAAAAAAAAGAAGTGAAAAATGGAAAAAATGTTAGTCACTCAGTCGTGTCTGCATCTGTTTGCAACCCCATGGACTCTACGCAGCTCATCAGGCTCCTCTGTCCATGGAATTCACGAGGCAAGAATACTGGAGTGGGTAGTCACTCCCTTCCATGGGATCTTCTTGACTCAGGGATCAAACCCCAGTCTCCCTCATTGCAGGCAGAATCTGTAACATCTGAGCCACAAGGGAAGCCTGTTGAAAAAAAGTACTTATTAATAATAGAGAAAATCAATATACATGGTGCAGTGATTGGATGTAGGCAGGTGGGGGAAAGAGTCAGGGATGCTTCCAAAGTATTAAGTGTTAATTTGTGCCATCACTTAACATGGCAAAAGCATAAGAGCAGGTTTTCAGTGAGGAGACAGTGATTTCAACTCCAGACGTGTTGAATTTGCAATTCTTGTGATATGGAAGTAGAGGTGTTTGGCTCTATTGGGCTCAGTGATAGAAGGCCCCAGAGATAAGTTTTGTGAGGAAGGCTGTTTTTTTTAATCACTGGTTCTCAAATGCTTCAGACCAGCACCATCAGTACCACCTTGGAACTTGTTTGAAAAATGTAAATTTTGGGACTCAACAACAGACTCACCGAATTGAAGACTCTATGGGAAGAGTTCAACCATCTGTGTTTTAACAAGCCTTCCAGGTGATCTGATGCACCATAACATTTGAGAACTATTGTCTTAGAGATTAATCTCAACCACCAGGGTCTAAGACAAGATTTTGCTCAAACTTCTATTGATGTACTTGCTAAGGAGTGCTAAGCCTGTGTTCTTTGCATGAGCAGATCTTCTCTAATATGGTGGCCTGAGAGGCTGCATAACAAAGCTAATTAAACTTCTTACTTGCTACATCTGAATCTGGCTATACTGCTTTCTTCTTGTGTGCCTTAGGGAGAGAGTTGCTTAAACCTCCTGAGTCTATGTTCCTTATCTGAAAAATGGTAACACTAATAATACCTACCAAGTTGAGTTCTTTCCCCTGGAGAAGAAACGGCAGCCCACTCCAGTATTCTTGCCTGGGAAATGCTATGGACAGGGGAGCCTGGTGGAATACAGTCCCTGGGGGCACAGTCGGACACAACTTACTGACTAAGCAGCTGAGTTCTTATGATAATTATATGAGCTAATGTATATAGAACAAGTGTTTCAGTCTGTAATGTTTATGGCTTAAAACATTTTAAAAATGTTTACTTCTTGAAAACTCATTTCCCTTTTATCTACTTAACTCAATGTTTTCTGTCTTTAGAAGTTTACCTCAAAGATCTCACCCGTTGAAAGCATCTGCTGGCTCAGTTCAGTTCAGTTCAGTCCAGTCACTCAGTCGTGCCCGATTCTTTGCAACCCCCTGAACTGCAGCACTCCAGGTTTCCCTGTCCATCACCAACTCCTGGCGGAGAAGGCAATGGCACCCCGCTCCAGCACTCTTGCCTGGAAAATCCCATGGATGGAGGAGCCTGGTGGGCCGCAGTCCCTGGGGTCGCTAAGAGTCGGACATGACTGAGCGACTTCACTTTTTCACTTTTCTCTTTCATGCATTGGAGAAGGAAATGGCAACCCACTCCAATGTTCTTGCCTGGAGAATCCCAGGGATGGGGGAGCCTCATGGGCTTCCAGGTCACACAGAGTTGGACACGACTGAAGCGACTTAGCAGCAACAACCAACTCCTGGAGTCCACCCAAACCCATGTCCATCGAGTTGATGATGCCATCCAACCATCTCATCCTCTGTCATCCCCTTCTCCTCCTCCTTTCAGTCTTTCCCAGCATCAGGGTCTTTTCCAATGAGTCAGCTCTTCACATCAAGTGGCCAGAATATTGGAGTTTTAGCTTCAACATCAGTCCTTCCAATGAACACCCAGGACTGATCTCCTTTAGGATGGACTGGTTGGATCTCCTTGTAGTCCAAGGGACTCTCAAGAGGCTTCTTCAATGCCATAGTTCAAAAGCATCAATTCTTCGGTGCTCAGCTTTCTTTATAGTCTAACTCTCACATCCATACATGACCACTGGAAAAACAATAGCCTGACCAGATGGACCTTTGTTGGCAAAGTAATGTCTCTGTTTTTTAATATGCTATCTAGGTTGGTCATAACTTTCCTTCCAAGAAGTAAGCAATCATGGCTGCAATCACCATCTGCAGTGATTTGGGAGCTCAAAAAAAAAAAAAAAAAAATATGACACTGTTTCCTCTGTTTCCCCATCTATCTGCCATGAAGTGATGGGACTGGATGCCACCATCTTCGTTTTCTGAATGTTGAGCTTTAAGCCAACTTTTTCACTCTCCTCTCACTTTCATCAAGAGGCTCTTTAGTTATTCATTTTCTGCCATAAGGGTGGTATCATCTGCATATCTGAGGTTATTGATATTTCTCTTGGCAATCTTGATTCCAGCTTGTGCTTCTTCCAACCCAATGTTTCTCATGATGTAATCTGCATATAAGTTAAATAAGCAGGGTGACAATACACAGCCTTGACGTACTCCTTTTCCTATCTGGAGCCAGTCTGTTGTTCCATGTCCAGTCCTAACTGTTGCTTCCTGACCTGCATACAGGTTTCTCAAGAGGTAGGTCAGGGGATCTGATATGCCCATCTCTTTCAGAATTTTCCACAGTTTATTGTGAGCCACACAGTCAAAGGCTTTGGCATAGTCAATAAAACAGAAATAGATGTTTTTCTGGAACTCTCTTGGTTTTTTCCATGATCCAGAAGATGTTGGCAATTTGATCTCTGGTTCCTCTGCCTTTTCTACAACCAGTTTGAATATCTGGAAGTTCATGGTTCATGTATTGCTGAAGCCTGGCTTGGAGAATTTTGAGCATTACTTTACTAGCATGTGAGATGAATGCAATTGTGTGGTAGTTTGAGCATTTTTTGGCATTGCCTTTCTTTGGGATTGGAATGAAAACTGACCTTTTCCGGTCCTGTGGCCACTGCTGAGTTTTCCAAATGTGCTGGCATATTGAGTGTAGCACTTTCACAGAGTCATCTTCAGGATTTGAAATAGCTCAACTGGAATTCTATCACCTCCACTAGCTTTGTTCATAGTAATGCTTCCTAAGGCCCACTTGACTTCGCCCATTGAAAGCCTCTGCTGGTTAACCATAGCTATTAATTACCTTATACTACTTGGCCCATGGGAGGTATTCAACAAGCTAGTGAATGCCCGGTCTAGTCCTAATTTCCTTGCTTCTTCTCTGGGTTTTGTAGCTTCTATTATCAGTACTTTTGTTTTTGCACCAACTTGTGTGTTATTATGCCTACTACTTGCTTACTGGTTATAGCATAAGCTCTTTGAGAAAAAGTCCTGTGCCTTACTTGCCTTGTCCACCTTCGCAGCACCTGGCACAGTGTTGAGAGCAGAAATGGAATTCAGCCATAGTCTATGAAAAATAAAGAACTGAATTTATTTTGGTTTCAAATCTATTTACTGAATTTTTGCCGTTTCCTATCCTCCAATCTGTCCATCATGATTTAAAAATCTTAAACCTCTACCATCCCTTTCTCCCAAGAGTCTCAAGAAGGAAAGAACAGGGATTCTTTATCTATTTCTGTTGTCATCCAGTAAGAGTACTCTTATTATTTGGAGCTTCCCTGTCAATCTCATAAATGTAGCCTAATGTTCCTAAAGTAATTTCTTGAGTCAAAGCTAGGATATTACGAATGGCTTGTAACTCTTAGCCCAGAATAATGGAGTGTGTCATCTCTCTCTCTAGAAATACACTTATAAGGCTAAGATATGATGTTACTTATGCTTTATGTAGCCTTACTTTTACCAGCAGCTTCCTTCAGCTTTCCTTTAACTTTTTAATTAGCACACTGCTTTGGGTAGCCCTGAGTAGACATCCTGCTGGAGTGGAAAAGGAAATGTCCCTTTTAATATAGTTATGAAACTCCTTTAAACATGCAGAAAATTGATATTATTTATATATGAAAGAAAGCACACTTTGGAGGCAAATAAATCTGAGATCAAAATGTTAGTTCTGTTACTCATTTGCCATGTGGTTTTGAGTAAGCTACTCAACATGCCTGAGTCTATTAACTGATCTATTAAACAGGGACATAAATATTTACCTTATGGCATATGTGAGAAGATTAAATAAGCTATATATTGTACTCAGATGTGGGAGGTATTTAATTAATGGTGGCTATTATTTCAAAACAAAGGAAAAGAGCAAAATACTGTAAATTTCAGAAACAGAAGCTTCTTTAAAGTCTATAATATATGGACTCACAATATCCCTGACATTGTGGACATTCGTTTTATTCTGAGGTTCTATTTAAATTCCAATCAAGGATGACCTCATCAAATCTCAAATCACTTTACCTTTGACAATTGCTCTTTAAAGAAGATCTTCCAACTAATTAGGTAACTGAAGGGCCTCTTTCCCTACATGTATAAGTGAGCGTTCCACTCTTTGCCTTGCAAATTGTTCACGGCTCACCTGTGATTTGGTTGACAGGGAATTCTCCTAACCTTAGGCAAAGGCTGACTACAGCTAACTGATTATTCACTAAGTCCATTTCCCCGTGGGAATCTTTCAGTGTCCTTCCTTTAAGGTCTGTTGGGAATACTTATTCTCCCCAGGGGCTCTTCCAATTTTATCATAAGACTCTAATGGAGACAGTGAGAAACTGGAAATCCAGTGACCCTTTTTTTTAAAGAGGAAAACAGAAAACCCTTTCTAGACAAGCCAAGTCCAGTGGTCGTGGGTGGCTGAGAGATTTCTTCAGGGCTGTTTGGAGATGTGGACATAGTGGGACACAAAGATGTCACATGGTTTCTAAGGAGCTACATCTTTTTTTTTTTCTTCCAAAGTACCTGGAATAAAATTCCTAATTAAAATTCTCGATGTAGTTGTAAGTACCACCCACATGCTCATTAGAATAGCTACTATCATTCCTTCCCTCTTCATCATCTCCTGCAGGGCTCAGAGCCATATCAGGACCCAGCACAAGGGAAACGGTCTTCTTAAATAACCTGGGGCTCAGAAGTGGACGCAGAGAAAAGGCAGGGCTGCTTTACAGGAGCTGATTTCAAAGGACTCATGTCTAGCCTGAGGGCAGACTTTGGTGTAGGTCTTCACATTTCCTCTTCATATTGCTTCAATTTTACTGATAAACTTTCTATATTTTAAAAGTTAAGTCTCTCCAAGGAGTCTGGAAACTCAGGCCATTCACACATTGGCATGAATCACTTACTTGAGTTCAGTAAGCTATTATTGTCTAGCTGTCTACATTATGAAACCTGCTATAGGAGCATGATAGATTGAACACAATGGTAAGCTATTGACACCCATAATTAATGGGCATCCGATTAAATTATAGCCAAATAGATTTTGTGCTGTAAGTTTTGTTCTCCATTCCTCTTTCTCCTGTCGAGAAAAGTGAAGGAGTATTTTTCTTTTTCAAATAAACATAGTTCTCAGTCCTTTCACTTATGACTATAAAGAAGTATGTATGGAGTCAGGAACAGTCAGACTGCTTTCACTGTCTGAATTTGTGGTTCATTTATGAAAGTATGTTTCTAGCATTGGTTCTTTTGAGTTATTTCCATCTTCTTTCCCTGCCATGGTCCCCATCTTCTGTCTCATCATTCCTTTGAAAAACTGGCTTGCATTTCCTTCTACTTCCTCCCCTTGCTCACTTTTCAAATCTTTTAATCCAAATTTTGTCCCCAGTATTTCACTAATGAACCTACTTTCAGAGCAAAAAGGTATCCTTCTGTTAGTCACATGGAAGGCCTGTCTCTGTTCTCATTCATTCAATTTTACTACCGAATTGAATAATCTTCTCAGAGCTTCAATTTAGCAGCTTTGGGGTGTTCCCTGGTGGCTCAGATGGTAAAGAACCTGCCCACAGTGCAGGAGACCTGGGTTCCACCCTTAGTTGGGATGATCCCCTGGAGGAGGGCATGGTAACCCACTCCAGTGTTCTTGCCTGGAGAATCCCATGCACAGAGAAGCCTGGCGGGCTACAGTTGATGTGGTCCCAAAGAATCGGATGTGACTGAGTGACTAAGCACGCATACATGATCCCATCTCTTGGAACATTCGTTTTACTCACTTCTCTTCTAGTGCCCATAGTTCAAAAGTAGGAATTACTTCATGATTCTTTCACACCTTAAACTAGTGGTACTCAGTCATAGCTGTACATTTTAAACACTAATGGTACCTGGATCTCTCTCCCTGAAGTTCTATTCAGTAGTTCTGGGAGGTAGCCTACATACTGGGAGCTGATATCAATAGTTCCCCCGGCATTTCTAACACTCTGCCAGGATTGAGAACCATTTTAAACTATAACTTAGACTTCGAGGAGAGTCTTAATCACCTTGAGGCTCAAAAAAAACTGACTCAAGCTTTCATCCCATGGGAAGGCCCAGGACCTCTTTAACATAACTGTGAACCCTGAGGGCTGACAGTCTCATGGCCTTCTGGTTCCAAGTTCCTAACCTCCTAAGCACTTGGTATCATTTGCATGCCACCTTCTAAATCAAGTGATCCTCTTGCCTCTGGCTCTACACAAGTCATGAAGCAGAATTCAGCCTCTTTTCTTTGCTTTCTCCATAAGCCACACACTGAAGACAGTTTTATGGTTGCATATTTACTGAAGGTGTAAGTTAATAGAAGGGTTTGGAATCAATGTTAGGGTTTTACATTAAATAGACATGGGCAATTTCTATGTGGACTCCAATCTCCAGCTATATATACAAGCCTTCCCTTGCCAGCAAAATATTTCTCACATTTAATTGTTCTCATCAGTTTGGTTCAGTTCAGTCGCTCAGTCGTGTTAGACTCTTTGCGACCCCAGGAACCGCAGCACGCCAGGCCTCCCTGTCCATCACCAACTCCTGGAGTTTACCCAGACTCATGTCCATTGAATTGGTGATGCCATTCAGCCATCTCATCCTCTGTCATCCCCTTCTCCTTTTGCCTTGAATCTTTCCCAGCATCAGGCTCTTTTCAATGAGTCAGCTCTTCACAGCAGGTGGCCAAAGTATTGGGTTTAGCCTCAACATCAGTCCTTCCAATGAACATCCAAGAGGACTGATCTCCTTTAGGATGGACTGATTGGATCTCCTTGCAGTCAAGGGACTCTCAAGAGCCTTCTCCAACACCACATTTCAAAAGCATCAATTCTTCAGTGCTCAGCTTTCTTTATAGTCCAACTCTCACATCCATACATGACCATTGGAAAAACCATAGCCTTGACTAGACGGACCTTTGTTGACAAAGTAATGTCTCTGGTTTTTAATATGCTGTCTAGGTTGATCATAACTTTGCTTCCAAGGAGTAAGTGTCTTTTAATTTCATGTAGCAGATAACTGAAGTTTATTTTTCGGGCCTCCAAAATCACTGCAGATGGTGACTGCAGCCATGAAATTAAAAGATGCTTACTCCTTAGAAGGAAAGTTATAACCAACTTAGACAGCATATTAAAAAGCAGAGATATTACTTTGCCAAGAAAGGTCCATCTAGTCAAGGCTATGGTTTTTCCAGTGGTCATATATGGATGTGAGAGTTGGACTATGAAGAAAGCTGAGCCCGAAGAACTGATGCGTTTGAACTGTGGTAATGGAGAAGACTCTTGCGAGTCCCTTGGACTGCAAAGAGATCCAACCAGTCCATCCTAAAAAGATCAGTCCTGGGTGTTCATTGGAAGGACTGATGTTGAGGCTGAAACTCCAATACTCTGGCCATCTGATGCAAAGAGCTGACTCATTGGAAAAGACTCTGATGCTGGGAAAGATTGAAGGCAGGAGGAGAAGGGGAAGGTAGAGGATGAGATGGCTGGATGGCATCACCGACTCAATGGGCATGAGTTTGGGTAAACTCCGGGAGTTGGTGATGGACAGGGAGGCCTGGCATGCTGTGGTTCATGGAGTTGCAAAGAGTCGGACACAACTGAGCAACTGAAATGAACTGAAACTCTCTGCGCTTGGCAATGCTTTTAAGAGCGGAACTTTGCATATATTTTGACTCAACAGTAATAATTTAGAAAGTTCTGTTAAGAATACAATTATACAAATGGTCAACTATGTTTGCAAAAGGATGTTCATCATGGTGTTATGTGTAACAGGGAAAAATTGGAAATAACTTTAATGTCCAAATACATGATGTTAGTTCAGATATATATGCAATTATGTGATAGAATGGCATGTGATATTAAAAGAGAAAAAGAAATGAACCTGAAAATATATGGTGTTTGTAGCACAGATCCCCTAACCTGGACTTGTGGTGTGGGGGCTAAGTCACTTCAGTTGTCGCGACCCCTTGGTCTGTAGCCCACCAGGCTCCTCTGTCCATGGTGATTCTCCAGGCAGGAATACTGGAGTGGGTTGCCGTGCCCTCCTCCAGGGGGTCAAACCCATGACCCTTATGTCTCCTGCATTGGTAGGAGGGTTTTTTTTTTTAACCACTAGCACCATGTGGGAAGCCCCTGGAATTGTGGAGACATTGCTAAATGGATCAAAGCCGTTCTTCTCACTTAGAACATGGTCTCAGAACCCTCTCAATATCAAGCTCCAAGAAGCCATTCTCAGGACCAGAAATAAAAGGAAGTGGGAAATTTATGAGCCATACATATTGTAGAGTAATAGCTAATGACATAGAAAAATACTCATTGTCTCCTGTTAAGGGGAAAAATATAATAGCCTACCAAGGAGTATACACTGATGATTATATTTTCTTTAAGGCATATTCATGCTTATATATGTGTAGATAAAAATGTTGAATGTTAAAGGTAATTATTTTCAGGTGATGGGATTCTGTGTGATTTTTATCTTTTTACTTGTATTTTCCATAGTGAAGTAAGAAATAGTAAGAGAGTTTTACTCATTTTTTCAAGCCCCAGCCTCTAAGAATCCTTCCTCCTATCAATTTCTTCCTTGACTCCCTCAGGTTTCTGAGCCTCTTTCATCACACTTACCAGCGTCTGACCTTTGCTAGAGTAATCTGTGCATGTGGGTCCTTCTCCTCAACTAGATTGGAGGCTCTGGAGTGTATTACTCAATGAAAGTGGATTGCTCTCAGTAGGTGCTAGGACACATTTTGTTGAATTGAATTGGATGAACCTTTGGAACACATTTTTATCTAAGTCAGAGAGCAGTAATTCCTACCACCCTATGCTCAAGTACAGAATCAGTAATTGGAAACTCTGATTCCAAGGGTCTGTGGCACTTGAAAGGAAAGAAATTAGGTGTCAGATTTGGTGAACTTAAATCCCTTTGTAGAGCTGCTCCTATACAATATTTTCATCTTGTGCAAACAAAGGCAGATACTTTATTTTCACTATGTGGAAGTTGGCAGGATGAATTATTTAAGCAATAATTTTTTTTTTTTTTTGTCTGTAGCTGAAGAAGAGTTCACCTTTTCAAAGGTTCTTGTAGACGCGCAGAGGTAGACTGCTTTCACCTCTGAGTCCTGAGGGTTGTGATGTGCTATTATTAAGAAAGTTTGAACTGGAATAATTTCTCCACAGGGCTGAATACTCAGTGATGTGATAAAGCTTCTCCCTACTCTGATACCTCATCTGTATCTTCAGAACTGATTTTTAGTAAAAGGCATATGAAAGAGGAAGTAATCTAAGCTCAGAACCAGTAGTGGAGTGGGAGAGAGAAACTTTTGGTACCTACTTAACAGAACAAAGAATTTGAGGAGCTAACCTGGGCCTGAGAAAAGGCAGAGGAATTGAAGAATAGAAGTCCAGGAGAATTAAACTGAATATAGTTAGGGGGCAATTTTTTCTCAAGGCTTAAATCATAATGTCACAGTGACAACAGATCATAGTGCTAGAGTCCATCTCGATCACTGGTGTGCTTTGCCATGGTCATTGCCAAGTCTTTCAGGAAAAGAAATAATCCTTTGTAATAATCCTCAAAGAAGGAATGTATATAGCCTGTCTTGGTAAACTATTCCAGAGCTGAGCAGCACACACTCTAAACAGGGAAAGTGAAAAGTGAAAGTTGCTCAGTCTTGTCCAACTCTGCAACCCCATGGTTCTATACAGTCCATGGAATTCTCCAGGCCAGAATACTGGAGTGGGTACTTTCCTTCTCCAGGGGATCTTCCCAACCCAAGGATTGAAACCAGGTCTCCTGAATTGCAGGCAGATTCTTTACCAGCTGAGCCACAAGGGAAGCCCAAGAATTCTGCAGAGGGTAGCCTTTCCCTTCTCCAGGGGATCTTCCTAACTCAGGGATTGAAGCCAGGTCTCCTGCATTGCAGGCGGATTCTTTACCAGCTGAGCCACCAGGGAAGCCCCTAAACAGGGAAGGGGCTTACATATATAAATGTAAATAACTGACAGTGAACGAAAGACTATACCCTCCTGTCCTATGCTTGATAGACATGGGACTAGTGATCCTGGTTCTCAGTATTATCAGACTTCATGTCCATGACCACTGATAGCAGCACCACAGTTATAACTATTAGAGAGATATCAACAGGAGATTTAGATGTGCCCAAAGCTTACTGCAGTCAATCCAGTCAATCCAGTTCCTTGCAGGTAGTTAAAGCAGTCAGTGTGACAGGCAGAATCATTATGTCTACGGCCATAGGTAATTTTATGTAGGTCATGGAGCACCAACCAAGTGACGACATAGTAACAGAATTTCCCACTTTTTTCTTCTCCATGTTAAGAAGCCTGGCTCATTTTTCTTCAGAAGTCTTTATTTTTAGATCTTTAGTCATGACCTCAGACATGAAGTTTTCAGAGGTGGCTAGGAGGGCTAAAATCATTTACTAATCTCATGATTTTCAAGTAAGAAAACTGGAGGACTAGAGAGTTTCACTTAATAAAAGAGCAAGCAGAGAAGACAAGGTTTCTGAGCCTTGATCTTGGACTTTTAGCACCACGTCTTTGTATTGCTCTGCCTCTTCAGCTCTACCAGCAGTTTCCAATTAGAGATACATGTACCCCAGTGCCACGCCAAGTGTTCTTCATGGCCCCGTGTTGATCCAGGAATGTTTCTAACTGGCTCGTATTGAGACGAGTAAAGACATCAAAAGTAAGCATTTAGGAACTTGTACACACAATTGGGCAGAACAGTTTATGTCTATTGAATGTAACAATAAACAACTTGGACTTGTTCTTGTCTGGTTTTATAATTTAGTTTACCTTCCATGTTATTTTTAGAGTATTGTATGAAAGCATCATTCTTCAATGGATTACAAATAAAAATCAGTCTGTCACCACAGATGGGCTGAGAAGCACTGGTTTAAGTAGGTCGCTGGGTTTTTATAACAAATAGCAGGACATGCATGAACAGGATGCTTATAAGCTTCTAAAAGTAATCAAAAGAAATGGGCTTAGTATTTACGTTATGGTAGGATCTGGATACTTTGAATAGTTTATGGGAAATAAGACAGGAAAAGCTGAAGAACACTGAGCCATGTATGGTTTAGTTTCATTATTGTTCAGACGCTCAGTTGCGTCCGGCTCTGTGTGACCCCGTGGACTGCAGCATGCCAGGCCTCCCTGTCAGCTTCACCATCTCCCAGAGCTTGCTCAAACTCGTGTCCATTGCACGTTTCCATGGCACTGTTCTAATTACTCTCCAGTTTTTAATGTTCTTTCAGCAATGTGATTTTTTTGCAAAGGTCAAAAGAATCTTTAAAGAATTTATAACAGATAGGACAATTATTATGTACTGTGACTCTAATACATTTTCTACTATATTTTTAAAACTATTTTTTATTGAAGGATAGTTGATTTACTATGTTTAGTTTCTGCTGTACAGCAGAGTGAGTCAGTTAGACATATACATAGATTCACTCTTTTTAGACTCTTTTCATGTATTGGTTATTACAGAGTGTGGAGTGGAGTTCCCTGTGCTATACAGGAAGTCCTTGTTGATTATCTATTTTAAATATAGTAGTGTGTATATGTCAATTTCAAGCTCTCAATTTATCTCTGCCCCCCCACTCCTCTTCCCCTTTGGTAATCATAAGTTTGTTTTCTACATCTGTGACTATTTCTTTTCTGTAAGTTCATTTGTACCCTTTTAAAAAGATTCCACATAAAAGTGATGTCATATAATATTTTTCTTTCTCTGTCTAATTTACTTCATTCAGTATGACAATCTAGATTGTCCACTGCATCTTTTAATATAAAATCAAGTCTGCTCTCTTTTCCTTAATTTGAATTTTCTTCCTGAGCACGTTAGTACCTTTCCCAACTTACTTAGCCAAGTTTATTCTAATCACCAGTCAAATTTTATCCTGACTGTAAAAATTCTAATTCAGTCTTCTGGGGTTTCTTTCACCTCTAGATTTGGTAAGTATAATTGTCTCTATTATCCAAGTCAAGGAAAAATGCAAGGATACCTGAACGTAGTATCAGTCACAATGAAATATTCCTCCAGGGTGGATAACGACCTACAGGTAATTGCTCCCTCGGATACTCTTAACCATTTATTAACCCATATAATGCGATAAAGGCAGACTCCCAGCAACCTCAACTACCTGACATGACTTAAACCTAAAAGCACAAAAAACAGAACAAAACAAAACCGCTCTGTGAGCACAAAGGACAGGCATCACAAAAGCTGCACATGGTTCTAAATACCAGGGTGGAAGGTGGGGCTGCACCAAGTCAGAGGGTAAAGACTTCATGTTGTGAGTAGACTCAGGCTGGGGCCTGACGCCATTCTTCTTGCCTGAATAGCCTTGCCCCCGGCACACCGACCCTCAAACACCACTTCCTCCATCAGGTCCATTCGGAGACCTTCCCTCTCCTTGGACATCTTCCCTCTCCCTGCAGGGACAAAGGCTTGTATGCATTTCTACGGCTCTGGCCTAACTCTGTTGTACTTTTTTGTTTACGCATCTGCCCGCTAGTCCTTTCCAATGAACAGACAGAAGGCATGGACTATGCTCTATGTATATTTGTATCCTTAGGACTTGTATAATATAAGCATTCCACACTGTTGAAGGAAGGAAATTTGATTTGACCTTTAGTTCTTCTGAGGTATAAAAGCACTCAGACAGCTCCACCTGTTGTAATTCTCCTTCATAAAAAACAAGGCCAAAAAACATATACGCAACTATAGTACTAAGGTCTACCAGCTGGTTATAATTTCCACTTGCAAACATCTTTGATTCTGGCAGGAAGTGTGAAGGAGGCTGGAGTAGAAGATTCTTTTTGTCAAGAAGGCTCCTGGCTCTGTTCCTGCCTCTGGTGCCATTTTATTAATCCGCCTTCCCTGCTGTCTGACTTACTTTCCTTGGCCAATGGAGAGCTGATTGCTTTGTCTTCCTATCAGCTTAGGTATTTCCCTTTCTGCCTCCTTCAGGCTCTCATGTCCAGCACAAATCATCCTGTCTCCTTTTCTTTACCCTTACTTGAGCTATCTGCCCCACTTAATCATTAGTTGTGAAATATGCATTTTGAAATATGAAATATCAAATTTATAGCAAGCCCATACTTGGTCTTTGGCTTCTTATTATATACAGTTGGCACATAGATGAGCAATGTGTAATACTTGCTCTTGAGGAACTCAGAATTTAGTGGGAAAAACAGATGAGTTAATAAATTATTAAATTACCTAGACTGATTATGACCAATCCTTCTGACAAGTCTTTTACTTTTATAACCTCATTTACTTTTCATTAAATGACAGCATTATTCCCATTTCACAGACCAAAAAAAAAAAAAAAAAAGAATCTTGGGGGATTATGTAAATTGCTCAAGATCCCATTGCTTATAAGAAACAAAATGAGAATTAAAACTTAAGGTGTTTGACTACCAACTCTGCACAAGTAACTGTGCCCTATTTTGTGGGTGGGCTCCGGGGCTGGTGATGGACAATGAGGCCTGGTATGCTGCTGTCCATGGGGTCACAAAGAATCGGACATGACTGAGTGGCTGAACATTTATGAAGACCATCATGCAGAATATTATGCAAGTTTGTAAGAGATTAGAATCTGTAGCTCTGCCTTAAAATACTAGGCCTGTTTACCTTAACATAGATTAGATCATTATTTATAATTTAAAAACCAACTAGGTTTAATATCCATTGTGCTGTTATCAGTAAGGATCTTGCAAATCATTTTGGCTTTGATTTCGTCTCAGTATTTGTTTCAGCCAAGCTAATACTTTTTTGCTCTAATTATCCAATTTTTCCTTTAAAAAATAGATTCACCTTTCTTGTCTTCTGAAATCTGTTCAATCTTGTTCAGATACTCAGCAACAGCCAGTTGCTGACTGGCTGACCCATAAGGACCCTGATAATTTCATAAACAACTTGTTATGAAAATAATCAGGCACTTCAGACTTGAACCCATTTAATTTACTCCCAGGAATCCTCTTACTGTGGCTTAATTTTTTGCCCTTCTATCTTGGGTGAAATCTGTTCTGTATATAATTACAGTGTATTTTACTACTTGATTTTTTTTTAGTATTTCCTTTAATCAAATCTTCATTACACTATCAGGGAAAAGTAATGTACCCCTTTGTTATCCCTATGGTGAGATATGACTCATCCTTAGCCAGAGTCATGTTCCCCTCTGAGATAGCAAACCCTTGTCTTTCTTATTCTTCAGGTGACTGGCACTGACTGAGTGGAAACGTTCTTTCTCTTTTGTATATTACAGCTTTTCTGATACTTCTTTAAAAGCAAAACAGAAAAAAAACCTAGAAAAAAACCCAGAAACCCCATAATATGTTGAAAAAAATAGGTATTGGTAACTCACTGGTAAATGAACATATAAGTGAGTGAATGATGTGAATTTTTGAATTGTATTTTCATTTAAATTACTTTCTGTAATATTTGAAGCTATTTGCTTAGCTTGGTAATGCTGCTATCCAAGAAGAAGCAACATACAGAAATAAATTCAGTGTATTTAAGTGGGAGCAACACGTTGAATTTTGCCAAATATTTGATTATTACTCTTGCAATTAGCGTTTTTTATTTCCAGTGGAGTTAAGCAGTGATAATTATGTTGTTGACACACTATCAAATCAAGACTCACACTCTATAGACAGAATGTCTTATTCCTTTGGGGACCTCAGTTTTTTCCTCTTAAGGCCTTCTGTTGATTAGATGATGCTCACCCACAATATGGAAAATACTCTGTTTTACTCAAAATTTACTGATTTAAATGTTAACATCTAAAAAGCAGCATCTAGATTGGTGTTTGACCAAACGTCTGGCCACCAGAGCTTAGCCAAGTTTATACATAAAATTAACCCTCTCAAGTGGTCATGTGTTTAACTTGCTCTTATTTCAAAATTCACCACAAATTTAAAACCAGTACTCAAAATAATTAAAGTAAGAATAACTTTCTAGAATAGATGCAAGAAAATTTTGTAAGTCTCATATAAGAAAAGAGGGCAAACTGAGGCCATTTTCCCCGTCTACCCAGCTTACGTACAAGTGTTTCCTAAAGTGGAGATGCAATTTGAAATTAAGAAGTGAGGTGACTATAATGATGACTGTGTCGTTTCTGAGCTCAACATCAACAAAAGCTGAATAACAAAAGTTACTGTCATTTCCCCAAAGGAGAAATAAGCATCCACGCAGGAATTTCTTGCCTTCCATATTAAGTTGTGAACTGCACACGGACAGGGAGTACGTGTTACTTTTCCTCTGTACCTCATAGGTCTTAGCATATTGCTGGATACTTAAGTGGAAAAGTGAATCTCTGAAAAAGGTAGCCCACAGACTCAGTAAAGCCAACAAAGACTGAGGTGAGGTGAAGTCGCTCAGTCGTGTCCGACTCTTTGCGACCCCGTGGACTGCAGCCCACCAGGCTCCTCTGTCCATGGGATTCTCCAGGCAAGAGTACTGGAGTGGGGGTGCCATTTAAAGCCAAAATGGATCGAGGGCAAAGTAAGGTGTAGGTAACTGAGTGACTGTAGGGCTAATTGAGTGGCGATGGAATAAGAAAAAAGAGGCTGTTGTTAAAAAAAGGCAGTGAACTCGATACTTTGATCATGGAGTATTGCCTTTTGACAATCTGATTCCGTTAAAGTGCAAATGTCCTGAGGTAGATGGATATCACTGATGTGAGGCAGAGCAAGAATACGAGGTTCAGGTGGCCCATAATTCATGCATACATCACATGCTACGTGGGATGAAAGCAGAGAATATGGGTTGCAGGAAAAAATGGGAGCCAAGTACCATGTCGTTTAGAAAGGTGGGAGGAGTGCATGACAGTTAGGCAGGAAAGCAGCATTTCCAGTATTAATGTGACTGACAGATGTTTATAAAGGTGATAGGAAAAAGCAGCACTTTCGGAAGGCATTAAGGCTTTCAAGGCTAAACCTCAGAGAAGATGTTCATTTCTGATTGTTAAGTGACACCCAGAGTGGAAAGTTATGTCAGTTCAAGGGCCGTTTTGGAAGAAGCAAGGAGAAAGTAAAATGTCTGTGAACTGACTTGGATGAGTGTTCAGGGGAGCAAAAGTCTGGATTAAGAGTAGTTGCTTTGGAGAACAGCATTTCAGAAACTGTGGATTGGGAATAACAAAGGTCATATATTAAAGACACAATCATCTTCCCAGAAACACTGGGGATTTTAATATTTCTGAACCTTGTTACACACACACCGCCCCACCCTCGCCCAAGCATACACACATACTCATCAGCAATACCTCAAGTTCTATTAAAAAGTTAAAATGATGAACAGCAGCAGAACGTATCCTTGTTTATTCGCTAATGTCAAAGGGCGTTGGTTTCAAACAATACTTGCATGTAGAATATTTTAAAAATTTAAATCTTTGTTTCAAAGAATGTTGAGTAAAGATTGAGTAAAGCCAAAATGGATTGAGGGCAGAGTAAACTGTAGGTAACTGAGTGACTGTAGGGCTAGTAAGGGGGTAGGTCTTAAAAGAATTTAAATCAGAGTTCCAAAGAATGTTGTTTGTAAATGCTAAAACATGTACAAAGAAGTACATAGTGTTTAGAATCAAATTTCCTGTACTGTGGATTAAAAATGTCATCAATGATGGATAAGACTTGGAAAATAAGATGCAGAGTAAAGTGAAAAGAAGGTAGGACAATTAGCAATCTCCATTATCTTATGGTAGAGGGACCCAGAACACTGCCGGCTTGCTATTTGCACGTGAGTGATGGACAGTGATTTATAGTGCCGAAATGCATCCAGATGATAACTTACCTACCTAGATATTCTGCTTCCAATACTCTTCTTTTTAAAAGTGATTTCTTCTTATTGATTTGTTTATTTTTGATGATGCTGGGTCTTCATGACTTGGGCTTTTCCCTAGTTGCAGCAGGCAGGGGCTCCTCTCCAGCTGCCGACTTCTCACCACAGTGCTTCTTTGGTTGTGGAGCGTGTGCTCTAGGGTGTGAAGGCTTCAGGAGCTGAGCCTCCTGGGCTCCAGGGCACAGGCTCAATGCCTTACTTGCTCTGTGGCATGTTGGATCTTCCAGGACCAGACACCGGGATCGAACCTGTGTCTCTTGCCTTGGCTGGTAGATTCTTTACCACCGAGCCACCAGGGATTCTTCTGACTCAAGAAATTTACTAATATGAATACAAGCACCAGATCTGAGTTCATTAACGTTTAAATAGACACATCTGCCTTTCACCATATGACTCAATCCAAAGGCAAACGCAGGGAGAAGCTTGGCCTCAGTTCAGAGAACAGCTTATAAAGGAGAGCTAAGCACTGATCTCCAAAGCTTCTCAGTTCTTTGATGGGCTTCTGGCCCTTACTGCTTACTCTCTCATCTTTCATGCTGTAGCTTTTTTCTCCTTTGAGTTTTTTTTTTTTCCCTCCTAAGGAGCAGATACAGAGAAACATTTCCATGTACCCAGCTATGCCAACTGCTCCATCACATTTGGTGTACCATTAACTTTGGGAATCCACCCACTCATTACTGTACAAAGAACAATCAGCTTAGTTCTTCCCTTCTCCTTCTGCAGACTGCAGCAACATGTCCTCTGTAGGGAGAAGTGTAAAAGCTGTCTGTCTCACCCTGTGGGAGGAGCCTGATCCTCCCTTGCTACATGAACTTGACAAGGGCCTGCTTCAGCAGCTGCACAGCTTTGACCCACGGGCTGCAGAACTGGACTGAATAACTGAGTACCTTGTGAGAGTCCTCTGGGAGATGGATATCTCTTCCAAGACAGTGTGTGCTCCTCAAAAAATGTATAAAGGAAAAACTCTGGGTTTGAAATGAAAAGACATGACTTTGAATCTAATCCACAACTTGCTAGCTGTATAAAATTAGGCCAGTTGCCTTTCTGAGTCTCCTTATAAAATAAGAATAATAAGGTTTACCCTCAGGCTGCTCTGGAGAAATAATGAGATGATATGTGAGCAATAACCTGGCAATGATCCTGGTCCAAAAAAGGCTGCTCAATGAATGCTAAACCTGCCATGTTCTTAGTGAGTCATTGATAGAAGCCATCCATTGTGTTCAACGCCTTCCAGATACCTCGCCATCTGTAAGGGAGCCATTGTTCAATACCAGGACTCCAGTGAGGAAATGAAAGCTGAGAGAGTCAGATAGCTTGCCTAAGTCACCCGATAGTAAACATGAATCCTGGAATTAGAGCTCATTTGACAGCACACTCTTTCCTGTAGCTGCATCAGCTCTGAATATGAAGAATAAAGTTAAAGAGACCTAAAAAGCATAGACTGGAGTCCTACTGGGCTCCTGTCCTCATATCCAGACTAGTCAACCCTTCTCTTACTTGACCCTTCTACCTGATAGTTCCCCAGGAGTCATTAGAATATAAGCTTGGGTATCTCTTTTGTTCTTTGTTGCTGATGTTATTATTAGTAATGTATCAAACACAGTGCCTGGAATCCAGTGACACTGCAAGAAAGGGTTTTTACTGATTGATGATTTCATTTGCAGACGGTGGGAGTCACATGGAGGGAGAAGGGTCCGCAACAGCTCAGGAGACGAAGAATGAGGCATAGGATCAAACACAGCTCTCAGAATTAGTGAGAATTTACAAGAGAGTTCTGGACTGCTGCTAGGCCGTTCCTAAGGTTCCTTACCCCAGACGCTAGCCTGGAAACTAGCCTGGATCAGAAGGAGGTCTTGAGATGATTTGGATTTCTTTGAAATTCCTTGTCAAACAGGCACTGATTGCAAGACACCAGTGACTCTTCAGGTTTCCATGGTACCAGTCGGTCTTAGGCCAATAATGCCTTGTGTGAGCCATGCAGGTACACTTGGAATTGCAGCTATTTCGAATAAAATAGAAGTAATAGGTAAGATGATTTACGAAGAATGTTTTTCCTCTGGGAATCCCACTACAGGAGGGGATCTGTAGTATTTGAAAAATAAATCATAATAACATTTCATAATAGAGAAATCCTCATGGAAACTGGTGTTAACAGCATCAAGGGATTTTAAGAGAAGAGGGCTCTTCTCTTGAACACTGATTCTGAAAATTTTTATCTTTTCTCCCCTTGTGGCATCTTATGATCTCTGTCCAATAAAGGCAAAAGCATATAGAGAATGATTTGGTGGTTGTTCTTACGAGCTGAAGATGTGCCTAATGAGTAGGGTTGGGAGAAGGAGAAAGTAGGACTGGAGAGGAAAGCTGGAAGCAGCCACTAGGCTAATAGGGGCTTCCTGGTGAGTAAGAGTGAAGCACCTGCCTGCAGTGCAAAAGATCTGGATTCAGTCCCTGGGGTAGGAAGATCCCCCGGAGAACGGCATGGCAACCCACTTCCATATTCTTGCCCGGAGAATCCCATGGACAAGAAGAGTCTGGCGGGCTACAATCTATGGGGTCTCACAGAGTCAGACTTGACTGAAATGACTTAGCGTGCACCGTTGGCTCAGTAGGTAAAAATCTGCCTGCAATGCAAAAGGCACTGGCCGATGCAGGTTCGATTCCTGATTTGGGGAAGATCCCCTGGAGGAGGAATTGGCTACCCACTCCAGTATTCTTGCCTGGAGAATCCCATGGACAAAGGAGCCTGGTGGGCTACAGTCCATAGGATTGCAAAGAGCTGGACACGACTGAAGCAACTGAGCATGCATATTTTAGATAATGGAAGAGAAGGAGATGGATAAAGAAATCTTCCCAGAAATTAAAAAAAAAAAAAAAAAAAGGATTTTCAGGTCTGATTCACTATATTCTGGTAGGCCCCTAACATTCATAGTTCTTTCTTTTGAGGTAGTATTCTAGTATAAGTATGGAACACAAATTTTTAAGCTCCTTTCTTCTAGAGGGCTCACATTTTAAAACTTCTTTTATAAAAAGTTTACTTCCCAAGATGGCATATTCTTATCAGGTTGCAATTTCTCAGTAAACCAGTTTAAAAACTACAACCTCTCTTTAGAATAACATGTTAGCAAATGCTTTTAAGTGCTAGAATTTCTTAGAAAAAGGGGTATTTTAAGTCTGTTTAATATTCATAAGACTCAGGATTCTAGGAAGAAGGTAGCACAGTTTCAGTGGTACAAAAAAATAAAGCACAATATTCTCTAATTTTATAATCAGACACCCAGCATCCTGGTTTGGATACTGGAAAAACTCATCTTATTTTCAATACATATTTTAAAAACTATCTGATATATAGCAAATTATTCTCTTTTTTAGTATGTTTTGTCTTTAAAATTATTTTTTAATTGAAGGATAATTGCTTTACATAATTTTGCTGTTTTCTGTCAAACCTCAATACGAACCAGCCCTCCCTTTTGAATCTCCCTCCCTTCTCCCTCCCCACCCCACCCCATCCCTCTAGGTTGATACAGAGCCCCTGTCTGAGTTTCCTGAGACATACAACAAATCCCCATTGGCTATCTATTTTAATATGGTGATGTAAGTTTCCCTGTTACTCTCTCCATACATCTCACCCTCTTCTCCTCTCCCGCCATGTCCATAAACCTGTTCTCTATGTCTGTTTCTCCATTACTGCTCTGCAAATAAATTCTTCAGTACCATTTTTCTGGATTCTGTATATGTGTGTTCATCTATGATCTTTGCCTTTCTCTTTCTGACTTACTTCACTCTATATAATAGGCTCCAGGTTCAGCCACCTCAATAGAACTGACTCAAAGGCATTCCTTTTATGGCTGAGTAATATCCCACTGCATATATGTGCCACAGTTTCTTTATCCATTCATCTGTCGGTGGACATCTAGGTTGCTTCCATGTTCTAGCTGTAAATAGTGCTGCAATAAACAATGGGATACATGTGTCTTTTTCAGCTTTCGTTTCCTCAGGTTATATGCCTAGGAGTGAGATTGCCGGGTCATATGGAGGTTTTATTCCTAGCTTTTTAAGGAATGTCCGTACCATCTTCCATAGTGGCTGTATCAATTGACATTTCCTCCAACAGTGCAAGAGGGTTCCTTTTCTCCACACCCTCTCCAGCATTTACTATTTGTAGGCTTTTTGATAATGGACATTCTGACCAGTGAGAGGTGATGTCTCGCTGTGGTTTTGATTTGCATTTCTCTAATAATGAGCAATATTGAGCATCTTTTCATGTGTTTGTTAGCCATCTGTATGTCTTCTTTGAAGAAGTGTCTGTTTAGGTCTTTCCTCCACTTTTTGATTGGATTATTTATTTTTTCTGGCATTCAGTTGTATGAGCTGCTTGTATATTTTGGAAATTAATCCTTTGTCAGTTGTTTCATTTGCTATTATTTTTTCCCATTCTGAGGGTTGTATTTTCACCTTGCTTATAGTTTCCTTTGCTGGGAAAAATCTTTTAAGTTTAATCAGGTCCCACTTGCTTACTTTTGCTTTTATTTGCAAATTATTCTTGTATCTGAATTTCCATAACATATATTTCCAAGCTCCTCTGCCTTCCTTCCCCACCAGTTCAAGTAATTCTACACATTTGTGATTTTTTAATGTTTTTGTTCCATTACTTTAAAAAACATACTGTGTATTTACATATGTTGCAGTTGTAACCATGAATGAAAATTTATTTTATCAAGAGAGATTCCTGCCTAGAGTCCCCCAAACTCAAACCAGAACCAAACCAATGGGTGTGTCCACTGCATTCTTGATGTCATAGTTGGATAGAGGTAAGGAGGATAAAGGAGATAAGGAAGGAAGTTTTTGAGCTCCAAGGTAGACAGCTGCTCCATGCAGTCAAGACATCATTATTATTAATTACCTTTACTCATTTTCAAAGCATCTGAGCTCTTGGGGCCTGATTCTCCTCTCTTAGTGCCTCCCCAGTGTATCCCTTAAATTTATTCAATCTTCAGCTGATTTCAAAAGAAACAACATCCTGTAGAGATGGATGGGGCTGGAACAGAGGAAAAGCACAATCCATTTCTTTGATGATTCTTTTAAGATTGCTCACTCATATATTAAACCAGTTTGAATATGTTGCTACGGGCATTATGTCAGTGGGCTTCCCATGTGGTGCAGGGGTAAAAGAATCCACCTGCTAGTGTGAGAGGCAAGAGAGGCAGGTTCAATCCCTGGGTCAGGGGGCCCACTTTGGTGCTCTTGCCTGGAGAGTCCCAGGGACAGAGGAGCCTGGCCGGCTGCAGTTCACAGGGTCACGATGAGTCAGGCATGACTGAGCACACACACATTATGTTGTGTTAGTAAGTTTTTTTTTAAACTTAAAAAAATTATATAATGCCATCTGGTGGTGAAAATAAATACATTAATATCCAGATGATATTTCTAGAATTTTAAAATTTCCTTTTTGTATTGTAGTAGCCTTATTGCTCCAATAATTTTTAATGAGTTGACTGAAATCTTTGGAAAGTAAAATGAAGATCTGACACTTCGGATAGCAGTAAATAGTTTGGAATTTGTTTAGCCAGACACGAATGTATAGTGATAAAATTCTCAACTCAGAAATTCTTTTCACGCATAAAGAGTGGTGAGAAATTGTGTAAAGCTGTGAAGCTGGTGCTCATATTAACTAGAGTAGTAATTTCCTGGTATCTGGTCCTATCATTTCCTCTCTGGCCACACATTTTAAAAACGAGCTCCACCTCTGAAATTCTGGGCTGTTATTGTGGGTGATGGGCCAACTGCCTGAAGAGATATTATGTTTCAACCAATTTCCTCTAAATTTTGCTCACTCCTACAATCTAGTTATATCTGAAACCTAGTAGGTAGACTTGCTGGAAGGTATTTTTGTTTTATTTGCTTTGCATGGAGCCTGTATGAACCCAATGGGGATATACAGGTGAACCTGGAGGCCAGTGTAAATGAAAAACTATATTTTACTCATCTTTTCTATCCTTAAAGGACCAAAGTGCTTCCTAAGAGAGAACTTATCAAAATGGGAAGTGCCTCCAGGTAATAAAGTTGATTCTTCTGTCTTTTGATTTCACTGAAAACTGGCTTTTTCTGGGAGGATGGGGAGCAGGTCTGGCACAAAGACAGTGTTCAATAAATGTTTGCCCAATTCAATCAAAATGAAGAATCCTTCTTCCCTTGCAGGCCTTATAGGAGGAGACTTCAACCAAAGTGAAATTTCTAATAAGTCCATTCTAAAGGAGATCAGTCCTGGGTGTTCTTTGGAAGGACTGATGCTAAAACTGAACCTCCAGTACTTTGGCCACATCGTGAGAAGAGTTGACTCATTGGAAAAGACTCTGATGCTGGGAGGGATTGGGGGCAGGAGAACAAGGGGACGACAGAGGATGAGATGGCTGGATGGCATCACCGACTCGATGGACGTGAATTTGGGTGAACTCCAGGAGATGGTGATGGACAGGGAGGTCTGGCGTGTTGCCATTCATGAGGTCCAAAGAGTCGGACACAACTGAGCGACTGAACTGAACTGAAATCTGCCACATCACTTCCCTGCTTAAAATTCCTTCAATGGCTTCATAATCCAGATCAAACTCCTTACAGGGTCATTTGCAACCTGGTCCCTGTGCCCATTTTTTTTTTTTTTTTTTTACCTTTTGGCTGCACCTTGTGGCATTCCTGACCAGGAATTGAACCTGTGACCCCTGCATTGGGAGGCAGAGTCTGAACCACTGGGCCACCTGGGAAGTCTGTCCCTCTGTGCACTTTTCTTGACTTATCTCCTCTCACTCCCTCTCTTCACTTCTCTGTCCGAAAACAACTGTATATCCATGTGCAGGCAAGTGCATGTACACACACACACACACAAACACACACACACATTGAATAGATCCACTCACTCGAGACTACTTGCCTTTCCCCAAGGTCTCTACGTTCTGCCAAAACTTTCCTCACTGAAGTACCCTTTTTCACTTTACCTGGTGAACTCTTAATGATTTAAAAGCGTTAGCTCTAACACTATCTCTGCTGTGAACCTTTTTTTGACTTTTTCTTGTGGACAGTAGTGGTTTTTTAATTTGTGCTCAAAAAACCTCATAACACACTCCAAAATAAAGCAGTTATTCTGCTGAAATTGTTTCCATGGGCATCTTCTTCACTATAGTGTTTCTCAAGAGCAGTGACTGCATTCTATTTTTAAAATCATTATTTGCTGTTTTGAATGGTAATGGACCCCATCAAACACTCATTAAATGTCTGTTAAAGGCATGTATGGTAGGTGGTAAGACCAAGCACTAATATACAATCTCTCTTATTTAATAGAAAACGCACTGAAGAGCTCTTTCTCGCTCCCCAGGTTGGTGTGGTCATACCACTGAGGTCTTATCTATAAGATGTGACTGAACAAGGTGTGTGACACTTCCTCGCCACTTCCTCATTAGGACGCTGCTTGCTCTTCATTTCCTTTGTTTTCTCTGCTGCTCACTAGCTGAAAAACAGTGACAGTTGAGCAGTCTTGAACCCACAGATGGAAATTTGTGCTGAAGTTAGCTGAGCTTCCCTGACAGCCTGGGAACCTACATAACTTAGGGCAAGCTACCAGACCATTCTACTCTGGTCTGTCATATTAGAGAAAAGTAAATTTCTGCCATATTAAGCCATAATATTTGTTAGAACAACTCAGTTTTACCTTCAGTAATATGGTTAAAATGAAGCCTATTTTCTATGATGCTGAATCCTTATTTTCTTTAGTTTTGTGCCATAAAAACCAGCTTTTGTTTTTATTTTATATTAGGGTACAACCTGAAAATATATCATGAGAAACATTTAAATATTACTTTTAATGATGAGCTTCAAGATCATATCAAATTTCTCAGATCATATTCCAACATTATCATCCCCTACCTGTAAAGCTCAAATCATAATAAAAAATAAGAGCAAAAATTAAAAAACATTCCAGATGTCTCAGAGAACAGAAACGTTCCTTTAATCTTTAAAACGACGCCAAGTTATTCTCGACTGGCACATCTCCTTTCCAGGCATAGGAACGGATCGTCAGTTTCAGGCTCGACCTTGTCTTGTTTTTTAGGAAAATCTTGACATCTGGAGGGAGAGTTGAAGGAGCACCAGACCGAGAGTCAGGGCATGAGATTCTTGCCCTCAGCACCAATTCAGCTTTGTCTACTTAAAAAAAAATAAATAATTTAATAAAAAAATTAATTCTAGAGACAGAATGCCTGTAATGCCTTATTACAGAATGCCGTTCTGTAATGCCTTACAGAATGCCTCCAAATAAGACAAATGCCTTATTTGGAGACCTCAAGTTTTTTCCTCTTAAGGCCTTCTGCTGATCAGGTGAGCCTCACCCACATTATGGAAAATATTCTGCTTTACTCGTAATTTACTGATTTAAGTGTTGACATCTAAAAAGCAACATCTAGACTGGTGTTTGACCAAACATCTGGCCACCATAGCTTAGCCAAGTTGATACATAAAATTAACCATCTCAAGTTTTTATTTTTTTAACTGAGGGATAATTGCTTTATAGAATTTTGCTGTTTTCTGTCAAACCTCAACATGAATCAACCATAGGGATACATCTATCCCCTCCTTTTGAACCTCCCTCCCATCTCCTCCCCACCTCACTGCTCTAGGTTGATACAGAGCCCTTGTGTGAGTTTCCTGAGCCATACTGCAAATTCCTGTTGGCTAGTAGTTTGCATTTGGTAATATATGTTTCTATGTTACTCAGATTCATGTACTTTTCATTTAGAAAACCCAATACGCATCCTTCTTTCTGTCTCTGATACCTGCAATCACGTTTTCAAAAACTGAATGGTATCCCAAGATCCTATAAGACAGGAGTCCTTTCCTTGCAAATACCAGTGACCTCTGTCAGGACACATTCCCTTGATTCAGATCGTATGACTTAGTGCCTGGCCTGCTTATTAGGAATCCCTGCTCTTTGGAGATTGTCCTCCAGTAAGAACCACTAGATGTCTACGGTTATAGTCCGTACATGGTATCTTTTGCTCATCATGAGACTTTCATTATACCTATGGTCTGGTTTAGTCTCCTGTCCCAACTCAGTGCCTAACACTCTCAGATGAAAAGCCCTTGTTTTAGTATTTCTTTGCTCACTGGAGTTAATGGGTAGTTGTGATTATGTTGTGAGATATGATGCTGTTGGTGAATTGCTTTAATTTGTCTTTGTCATGCATTTCTCGCCTTTTTCTTTAAATCATAAATCCCTCTCCACACACTTTTATTACCAGCTTCTCTTGCTTTCAGTGAAGCTGGCCATCCGGGTGTCTCTTTTCTCACTCCTTTGGACTTCATAGGCGGGAGCATGTGAGCTGTGCTGGCTACGGAGTGGTCTCCTTTCACTGGTAACATCAAGTGACCCAAGAATGGGGAAATGGCTTAAGCGAGACCTCAGCATCTTTTCAGGGACTGATATGTTAATAGCTGCTAGAGCGGACAGTGTTTCCTCTCTCCTTCTGAGATTATGAGCTGTAAAGGCATTGCAATCTGGAGACGCTAATGGCCAATAATGGGGAATGGATACGTCATGACATCTTTTGAACACTTAGGCTTGTATTTTTTCCTGTTGCTTCCAATAAATATCCAATAAATTAGAGCTGGTTTTCTTTCATTTACAAGAAAATTTGTCTAGAACAAGGGTTTCAGACTATGATCCTACCATCTGTTTTATAAATGGTTTTCTTGGAACATGGGTACTCCCATTTGTTTACTTATTTCCTAAGGTTTCTTTCTCATGGCAATAGCTGAGGCAAGTAGTTGCGGCAGATACTGTATGCCCCACGGAGCCTAAAATATTTACTACATGACCCTTCATAGCAAAAGTTTGCCAACTTTTATTGTTTTTAAAATAGACTTTTTAAAAGGAACTTTTGAACAATTTAAAGAATTTTCAAGTAGAACTTTTTTTTCTTTTCCCATGAGCACTATGTCTTTCCTGAAGTGGGCAGAACAAAAAACACATTATTGCTTGAAGGTGTGATTCAAAGTGCAGCCCCAAATAGAAGGCAATTTTTGTACCGTTGGTTTGTGCTTGATACGCTTTGTTGATTTCTAAGTGATTTCTATCCATTTGCCTTGGGTATAATCAAGTTAGGTATGGCTTAAGGATTTTATACATCATAACAAGACGCATACTAGAGGAGCAGTTTATTTCAGAGGTGATATTGGCACTTTCTGAACCTTATAATTTGTAGAAGTTATTTATAACTTGTATAATGCATAGGGTTGCCCGGTATGGTAGCCACTAATGACAGGTGACTATTGACACTTGGAATGAGCCAGTCTGGATCAAAGTATGCTAATGGTGCAAAATATATAACTGACTTTGGAGTTTAAAAATGACACAAAGGAATGTAAACTATTTCAGTGTATATGTTGAGTTGCTTCAGTCATGTCCGATTCCTTGCAACGCTATGGACTGTAGCCCACCAGGTTCCTCTGTCCTTGGCATTCTCCAGGAAAGCATATGGAGTGGGTTGCCATTTTTTCCTCCAGGGGATCTCCCGGCCCAGGAATTGAACCTGTGTCCCTTGATTCTCCTACAATGACAGCGGGGTTCTTTACCACTAGCACCACTTGGGAAACCCAATGATAACTTTAATATTTATTAAATGTTGAAATGATAATATTTTAGATATATTGAATTAACAAAAATATATTCTTGAAACTGCTTTTTACTTATTTCTTTCAAACTTCTAAAAAATGGATCCTAAAAATTTACCTTTGTGGCTCACATTATATTTCTTTTTTCTTTTTCTTTTTCCAAATGTTTTATCAAATTAAATTGCAAAGTTTAAAAAGTAAAGAACCCGGGACCCAAAAGTTTATCTGGATGTCCCTACTTCCTGTCTCTACCCTCTCCTGAATCAGTCACTCTGATTTCTTTTTGCTGCTTTGTCTCAGCTATCTAGGCTTTTTATTTTTAAAATTTATTTACTTTAATTGGAGGCTAATTACTTTACAAAATTGTAGTGGTTTTTGCCATACATTGACATGTACATCTAGACTTTTAAAAGAATTATACTCGGTCTCAGACAGCTGAAGGCTTCCAAACACCACGAGGCAGGGGACTGAGCTTGAAGAGAAGGATTCAATCTGCTTCTTCAAGGTAGAGGTCAGCCAAGCTCAGAGTGGAATTTACTGTTTCCAACTTAATGGCTCGCACAGCTTGTTTTTTACAATAACAGTGGCATCTTCAGTGGTGTAATCCTGCAGACTTTCATGATATGCTCTGTTGGTTTTTTTTTTCATTTTTTTCATAGCATTGACCATTTTTTCCATGAAATACTGTATGTAATGAGCTTTGAAGTCCTAATGATCCTCTGTTCTAGAGGCTGAATTAGAGACATTGTGTTTAAGGCAACAGATGACTGGAGAGGCCTTGATGGTGGATTCATGGAGTTCCAGGTGCCCAGCAACATTGCCCAACAGCAAAAGAACTGTAAAAAGCAGTCTCTTACTGGCAAAGTATTTTCTGACTTCAGGGACAAAACATCAATGGGACCAAACTGGAAAAAAGGGTTCTTGTTGTCCAGTCCTTCTTGCTGGACCACTGAAAGACTAGCTGCTGGGGTTTATCTTCTCCCTTCAAGACTTGGGGTCTAGTTAACATTACAGTCAGGAACTGTCCTGATCATAAACCTGAGTGCATTTGCACAAAACAGTGGAGCTAGTCTATCCTGTCTGGACTTAAATCTTGTGCTCATTTCTCTTTTCTACTAATAAATGTTTTTTTGTGACATTTTTTCCCAAAGTAGGCCATTTTAGTCTGCATTAAAAGCATGTTCATCATGTATTTATTCTCAGTAATTTTCTTAATGACATGGGGATTTGTCTGCTGACTCTCGGTCAGCTGAAGCTGTTTCTTCTGTTATCTCAACATTTTTAAATCTAAACACCTTTCTAAAATTATCAAACCATCTTCTGTTGGCATTAAATGCTCCAGCTGTAGATCCTTAGCCTTTCTTCTGCTTTAAGTTGTCATATAGTGACTTTGAGCCCCTTGTTTTTGGAGGGTGGCAAGAATGCTGGAGTGGGTCGCCATTCCCTTCTCCAGGAGGTCTTCCTGACTCAGGGACTGAACCCCGGTTCCCTTCACTGTAGGCAGAGGCTTTGGCTCAGAGGGTAAAGTGTCCGCCTGCAATGCAGGAGACCTGGGCTCGACCCCTGGGTTCAGGAAGAGCCCCTGGAAAAGGAAATGGCACCCCACTCCATGGACAGAGAAGCCTGGTAGACTGCGGTCCATGGGATCACAAACAGTCGGACACGGCTGAGCAACATCGCTTTCACTATAGTCACTTTGCTTTTTCTCGAATCACATTAGTGTCTGCCTGTATGCCTTGATCATAGCAACCTGCACCTGCCTGAAAGTTGCACGAGAAAAAGAAGGTATTTCACAAAAAGTGCTGTATTTTTGTGTCTGCTGGTGTAGCTGCAGTGACAGCATCACAGACACTCTCTCTCTCTCGTGTTAAGCAGTGACCCTTACTGGATTTATTCATCTTGAAACGGCAGACAGCTATAGCTGCAAACCCCAATCTGTGGTACACATCCAGCAGTTCAGCGTTCTCTTGCTACGTCATGACTCCTGCCTGCTTCTCAGGAGCACTGCCATCATCGCTAGTGGGACTTCATATGGGCCCCATGGTGTGACTCAGTGTTCACAGCATGACAGTGAGCATCACGAGAAATAGGAGGGGACTGCAAGAGACGACTTTTTACTGCAGCAGGCAATTTACTGAAGAGATGAACGGCCCAAGTGATGCTTAGCATCACCTGGCGTTTAAGCCGAGGCTAGCAACTAGCTCTCTGCACTTGCAGCAGGCGGTGGCTATGAAATTACTACATTAGTGCAACGTGCACTGCAACTGGTTTTGTGCAGTTATGATTTAAGACTGTATCTTTGTGTTTGTTTTTATTTCTCTTGACTGAAAGTGGCTCCATAGTGTTTTGAATAAGTTTTGATAAATTCCAACATTTTGTAATAGAGATGTGTATGCTTTATAGTGGTAAAGATAAAATAGACTAGTACCTACAGATATTTTATGCATTCATGACATATCTAAATTTTCTTAATTTTTCAACATTTCTAGGCTATGTGGTTCATCTGAGAGCCTTTTAAATTGTCATAAAAAATCTCCACAAAAGATTCCAATGTGTTTATTGTAAAAAAACAAACTGTGTATAAATAGACCCATGAAGTTCAAACTCATGTTGTCCAAAAGTCAGCTATAATTTGTATATGTTGTTGATAAAATGTGAGTCCATGAAAAAAACATTACATATGTAGAGTTAATCATTACACACTAATAGATTCTTTTTCTTCAAACTCAATTTTTAAAAAATCTATGCGGAGGGCATACAGGAGCTTGCAGAATGTTGGTTAGATTCTTTTTTAAAAATTAGTATTTTTTTTCAAGTAAGTCTGAATATATACAAATGTCTGAAAATTGTAGCTATGATTGAAATTAACTTTTTATCTATTTCCAAACACTTTGTTCTCTGAAATTTCTTATGTTGAAAAAGATAGACGTTTCCTTCTTATTCATTTGATGTGTTGTCATACTAAACTGGTATCAGTAAAACGGAATGATGGTTGAAATGGAAGTTATTCAAAGATTCCAACCAAATGGGTCTCTTCAAGATTTGTTTGATTTATTTATGTTGATTTCTATTTTAAATTTAAATGTACCAATAATGCTTGAAATTAACAGTAATGCACCTGCCCTTTTCCTTCTAAATGAAAGCAGCAGTCTAGAAAGCGTAATGAGTTCAGTACACATTTTATATATTCCATTTACACATGAATGGATTTAGCATGTATTTTGTCAGTACATCATTTCTGAGAAAGAAAGGTAACTGTTAGGGTATAAAGCATGACCTCAAGTGCATATCCTTCAGCTCACCATATCAATGTGAAAGCAGTATTTTAGCTTCTGTTGATCCTCTGTGGCTGCAAAAGGTGTTTTCTTATTAGAGATGAACAGAAATCTAACAGTCATTAGACAGTTTTCCAGTCAGTTCTGCGCACCATGACCTTTTGGTGAATGGATAACATATAGATCATGCAGTGTATTCTACTTAAGAGTTTTAAAATAGACTCATGATACAGTCTATATACTAGTAGGTCCCTGGCTAAACAAAGGCTAAATGTTTTGTTCTACATTTTCTACTTCAAAGAACAGCATAGGTATTATGCAAAATTTTTGACTATTTTAATTTTAGCTTATGACAATTTAAAATTTGAAATTCCTAGTCAGAGAATATATTGAAAAGTTTTAATAATAAATCATTTAGATCTGTTTTAGATCACAAAACACATATCTAAACAGGGATAAGGAGTTATAGCAAAACTAGATTTTGCAAAGGTGTTAAACTGCAAACATCTTTTAAAATTAAGTTTTAAAGAGTTTAGATGTTCTCATTGCGGGATATTGAGTAAAAGGATAATACACAGATCTCTCTGTTATTCATATAATTGCCTGTGAACTTAAAATTACCTTGAAATTAAAAATTTAATTAAACTCAGTACTAATGAGAGAATCCGATAAGCTTAAATGCAACATCAACAAAGAAAAATCAATAGTTTACCTTTCCAGAAATAACCAATTAGAAAATAAAAAGTGTAATACCTCATTCTTAATAGCATCAACAACAATAAATTGCTATGGAAGAAACCTAGCAAGTGATGTTTAATATTAAGAGCTTAGGAAAATATAAAATTTAGGTGAAAGTTTTAAAGGAAGATGAGTAAATAAGTATAAGATGATCACAAAGCCTGGAGGGCACTCTACTATAAATAAATCAATGCCCTTCAAATTGAGCTGTGAATCAAATGTGATTTCAATTTAAAAAAATCCCAAAGTAATAAATGGTTAGAACAAAATTACAAAATTTCTACATGCCAAAAGTATTCTAAGAAAGAGTAGAATAAAATAGATCACATAGTGAAAAATATTTATATAAAGGACAATTTTGAATATATATGAGTGCATATATCCGTCTAGTCAAGGCTATGGTTTTTCCTGTGGTCATGTATGGATGTGAGAGTTGGACTGTGAAGAAAGCTGAGTGCCGAAGAATTGATGCTTTTGAACTGTGGTGTTGGAGAAGACTCTTGAGAGTCCCTTGGACTGTAAGGAGATCCAACCAGTCCATTCTGAAGGAGATCAGCCCTGGGATTTCTTTGGAAGGAATGATGCTAAAGCTGAAACTCCAGTACTTTGGCCACCTCATGTGAAGAGTTAACTCACTGGAAAAGACTCTGATGCTGGGAGGGATTGGGGGCAGGAGGAAAAGGGGACAACAGAGGATGAGATGGCTGGATGGCATCACTGACTTGATGGATGTGAGTCTGAGTGAACTCCAGGAGTTGGTGATGGATAGGGAGGCTTGGCGTGCTGCGATTCATGGGGTTGCAAAGAGTCTGACATGACTGAGCGACTAAACTGAACTGAACTGAGCACATATATTTATAAAATACTTTGACAGAGTATAGGTGTGCTTAGTTGTGTCCTGTTCTTTGTGACCCTGTGGACTGTAGCCCACCAGGCTCCTCTGTCCATGGAATTTTGAAGCATGAATACTGGAATGGGCTGCCATTTTCTACTCCAGGGCATCTTCCCAACCCAGGGATCGAACTTGTGTCTCTTGCACGAGTCTCCTGCATTGGCAGTGGATTCTTTACCATTGTACCACCTGAGGCCAAAATATTGATCATATCAATAAATATAAATAGATTTAAGAAATTGTCTCTAGGATGTAGTAAATGAAAGAAGCAAAATAAAGTGAAATATGCATTGTATGCTACCACTTATTATGCATAAACACATTTGCTTATGCTAAGGTAAAACAATAGAAGATAAACCATAAAATTGCAAATTTTAATATGGATAAGGGTAGCATTAGGTAGAGACAACTGGGTTGAAGTTAGAATTCTTCAGCTGCACTCAGTAGATTTGGAGAAATTTCTTTAACAAAGATGTGTATTTCATATATTTACAAAATAATTAAATACAAAAAACAAATGAACTTCAACTTTTGTCTAGTTGGTGGCATGAATTTACAAGTAGGAACTATTCCAAAAAATTGCAAGACAGAATGAGATTTTTATATATCATTAGAGGATACACTGAGAGTAAAATAATATAGAAAAAAGTTCCAGTGTCTTCAAGGTTATTGTGGTGATTATTCTGAGATTATTGAACATATAGTGTTGGATAAAGCAAATGTGTAATTTTTACTTTGAGAACTGGGATTTTTGGCATGAGAAAAACTACATCTAGATTTAAGGTCAATTAGTCCAGAATTTTAAAGTGGAAGTATCAGTATGACTTGTTGAGATACAGCTGTTAAAAAAAAATACTAGCTCTGGCCATTGCAAACCTGTAGAAACAGTGAACAGTCCAGTAGCATAAAATTTTTCTGGTGCCCCAGGCTGTGGCTTCTAAATAAGTTTTCCATCAAAAGGAGGTAGAGGGACCTAGGAGAAAAAGCAAATTCCAGGTCTGGTCAGGGGATGTACAAATTGATTTTATAATTTCCTGTTACATTTGACAGCAAAAATTATGCGAGAGACTGATCTGATTGTTTCTAAAAACAACAACAAAAAATCATCTGAATAGGTTTTCACTGGTCAAAGAAGGCACAGTAATGAGCAGAAACACAACAGATATACATTTTCATGTTATTATTAATTAATATAGCGCTTCCCAGGTGACTCAGTGGTAAAGAATCTGCCTGCCAATGCAGGAGACACAGGAGATGTAGGCTCAACCACTGGGTCAGGACGATCCCCTGCAGGAGGAAATGGCAACCCATTCCAGTATTCTGGCCAGGAAAACTCCATGGGCGGAGGAGCCTGGCGGGCTACAGTCCATGAGGCTGCAAAGATCTGAACACAATTAATGACTGAGCATGTGGGGAACTAACTAATATATTATTAGTTAATTTGTCACTCACCCATCCACCTGTAGTGGCAATTGTCTAGTCAGTTTATTCCCCAATGTTTTTGCATCTTTCATAACACTTAAATTGTACTCTTAATTTGAATTGAGGGTTACTGCATTCTTTTTAGTAAAAAGAGAAATATTTAATAATTTCTTTCAGTAATCTGTAACCTACAATTATCCTTCAGCCAGAAGCAAACTGCTTCTCAGATAGGATCTTGTTACCTTTGTCTAGAATACATGAATTTATTTTTCATTGAAATTCTTCAAAACTGGGCAAGTGCAGGCATACAGAACTCTCACCGTGTCATTTTTGTATGTAATCAGTTATGCAATTGGCTTTTCTTAAATACCCAACAAATATCCTCCAGGTGGAGCTAGAGCATTTTGCATGGTGCTGTGGAACCTACTGGGGAATTCTTACTATAAAGTGCCAGGTAGATAACTATTTACCTAAAATGTTACTGATGAAGAAGGAGTTAAAGATGTATCACTATTTAAGAAGATAGTTTTAGTCTTTAATAACCATAAGCACAAAGCTATTGGAGGGGATGGAATTCCAGTTGAGCTATTTCAAATCCTGAAAGATGATGCTGTGAAAGTGCTGCACTCAGTATGCCTGCAAATTTGGAAAACTCAGCAGTGGCCACAGGACTGTAAAAAGTCAGTTTTCATTCCAATCCCAAAGAAAAGCAATGCCAAAGAATGCTCAAACTACTGCACAATTGCACTCATCTCAGACGCTAGTAAGTAATGCTCAAAATTCTCCAAGCCAGGCTTTAGCAATGCGTGAACCTTGAACTTCCTGATGTTCAAGCTGGTTTTAGAAAAGACAGAGGAACCAGAGATCAAATTGCCAACATCCACTGGATCATCGAAAAAGCAAGAGAGTTCCAGAAAAACATCTATTTCTGCTTTATTGACTATGCCAAACCTTTGACTGTGTGGATCAAAATAAACTGTGGCAAATTATGAAAGAGATAGGCATACCAGACCACCTGACCTGCCTCTTGAGAAACCTATATGCAGGTCAGGAAGCAACAGTTAGGACTGGACATAGAACAACAGACTGATTCCAAATAAGAAAAGGAGTACGTCAAGGCGGTATATTGTCACCCTGCTTATTTAACTTCTCTGCAGAGTACATCATGAGAAACTCTGGACTGGAAGAAACACAAGCTGGAATCAAGATTGCTGGGAGAAATATCAATAGCCTCAGATATGAAGATGACACCATCCTTATGGCAGAAAGTGAAGAGGAACTAAAAGCCTCTTGATGAAAGTGAAAGAGGAGAGGGAAAAAGTTGGCTTAAAGCTCAACATTCAGAAAACGAAGATCATGGCATCCGGTCCCATCGCTTCATGGGAAATAGATTGGGAAACAGTGGAAACAGTGTCAGACTTTATTTCTTTGGGCTCCAAAATCACTGCAGATGGTGATTGCAGCCATGAAATTAAAAACGCATACTCCTTGGAAGAAAAGTTATGACCAAGCTAGATAGCATATTCAAAAGCAGAGACCTTACTTTGCCAACTAAGATCTGTCTAGTCAAGGCCATGGTTTTTCCTGTGGTCATGTATGAATGTGAGAGTTGGACTGTGAAGAAAGCTGAGCACCAAAGAATTGATGCTTTTGAACTGTGGTGTTGGAGAAGACTCTTGAGAGTCTCTTGGACTGCAAGGAGATCCAACCCGTCCATTCTAAAGGAGATCAGTCCTGGGTGTTCTTTGGAAGGAATGATGCTAAAGGTGAAACTCCAGTACTCTGGCCACCTCATGTGAAGAGTTGACTCATTGGAAAAGACTCTGATGCTGGGAGGGATTGGGGGCGCGAGAAGAAGGGGACAACCAAGGATGAGATGGCTGGATGGCATCACGGACTCGATGGACGTGATTCTGAGTGAACTCTGGGAGATGGTGATGGACAGGGAGGCCTGGCGTGCTATGATTCATGGGGTCGCAAAGAGTCAGACACGACTGAGCGACTGTACTGACTGTACTGAACCATAAGAAGATGATTATTAGTATGGCTAAATTCCCTAAAAATTTTGAAATAGTGGAGTTCTATTTTGGGAAAATGAATCTAGAAGAATATAGATCCAGATTTCCTAATTTATTAACCAAACTAATAAACACCTTGGGCATCTCTCAGAATTTCTGAGAGATTTGGGCTATGTCCACTCTTTGAAACTCCTGGTATCTTAATAACGAAGAGCTACCAACACAGAGGGACAGCATTGTGATATGCTTTACAGGTTTATCACATGCAAAAACCTGATTAAATGCAGACTTTTAACACAAATACAATCCTCTGACTCTGCATATAAAAACTTCCTTGGTGATAAATGGCCATGGGCTAGATTTGGATCTTGGTGTTTGTGAAGTCTAATGGAGATCCTTAGCTTTCGCTTCCCCCAGGAAGCATAGGACCCACATTTACTGTCTGTTTTGTGGTTGAACTTTAGAATATGTTCATCGGCAAGGGGCCCAGTCTGTCTTGCATTCAGCTGCAATAGCAATGAACTTGGAACAAAATACTTATGCTAGAAAGAAGCTGAATCATATCATCTCTTCTACTCAAAAACCGTGAGTGCGTCTGTGCTAAGTCGCTTCAGCCATGTCCAAGTCTTTGTGACCCCGTGGACTGTAGCCCACCAGGGTCCTCCATCCATGGGATTCTCCAGGCTAGAATACTGGACTGGGTTGCCATTCCCTTCTCCAGGGGATCTTTCCAACCCAGGGATAGAACCCGAATCTCTTCTGTCCCCTGCATTCTCAGGCAAGTTCTTTACCACTAGCACCACTTGGGAAGCCCCCAAAATGATGTAGAAATTTTCTTCTGCAAAGGCCCTTGATTCTGCTCCTCTGGAGAACTCACACCCTAGGTGTGAGCTCTCATCTTAGTTTGTCCCTCTCTTTTCACTATTTGAGTTCTGCAGGCTATTAAGCTGTGTGCAGGGACAGATCACTGGACCTTCACATGCAGCAGTTTCTGAAAATCCTCAGGAAGATCTAGGTCTTGAGTATACCTGAGTCTGAAGGAAGGGCCCTGGGAACTTAGCATTTCTCTTCGGGTTTCCATCTAAATGACTATGTTTGAGAAAAATATTTGAAGCCATTCCAAGTAGTAAATAATATATTTAAAAATCTGTTTTCTCATAATATTTATTTTACAATTTAAAATGATATTAATATAATTATTAATAATAGCATAAGAACATTTTGACGATACTATTTAACTGATTTTTCAAGAAATAAAATTTCTTCAGCATCGGGCATCAGTGCTGCCAGTGTTCATTTCTGTTTTTGCTGATTCATGCCGTTTATGACCAATCTAGTTTGGAAAGTGAATTAATCATCGTATTTGAGGAGTTGACATTAACAGCATTTAGAATAAAAGTAATTTGAGTCTGGAAATTAGGGCATCTAATATTTTATGAAGAGTTTTCAGCAGCCACGATCACCACTGTGTGTGTGTTCAATCACATCCTGAATCTTTGCGACCCCTTAGACTGTCACAGGTATCTGTCCATGGACTTTTCTAAGCAAGAAAAATGGAATGGGTTGCCATTCCCTCCTTCAGTGGATATTACTGACCCAGGGATCGAAGCCGTGTCGCCTGCTTTGGCAGGCAGATTTCTTGACCACTGAGCCGCCTGGAAACCCCTTAACTCCACTGAAAAATTTCCACTGTGTTTACAGCGGTCTTAGAAATACACAAGCAACAAACCACAAAAATGAACCTCATTAGCTCAAAGTCCCTTTGGCCAATCATTTCCTGAGGGGATAGTAGAGTTTCTAAGGACACCATAGAAGCTTTGTTGTAAACAATATTAAGTACTGATTTAGAAGTGTTCTGCAGATAAGAGGTTAAGCTAGTTAGAATACTTGAGATTTGTTTTATATAAATGTTTAATGGATTGTATACAATCACTGATCAGTGACACATTTATTTCTAATCTAGGATAAGTTTAGGGTGTGAACTATGTAATATCAAAACATAGAAAAATATTTGTTTCTTCTCTTTCCAATTTGCCAGAGTTTTAACACAGAAGAAAGTATAGCTGTGCTTGTTTTAAGTAACCTTAGAATGCTATGCCAAGACAAAATTTAAGTCCTAACCTCAGTGAAGGCAATAGAACTCATATATGGCATTTTAGTCTCCTACAAAAAAAGTGTTTAAATATTTTTAGTTGTTCTTTTTTGTTAACTAGTTCTTTTTCAATAACAAGGAGTTATATACAATTAAAACAATTTCTTCAATGAATAAAGTTAAGGCTAAATGTTTGGACACATTCATAATAATTTCCCTAGAATAAATTTTAAAAGCAAAATTATGCATATTTGAACCAATGAATACAAATGAATAAAACATGTTCCCTAAGACGAGTCATTTTCTGTTTCCTCTGGATTGTATGAGATAACTATTTTCTTGGATAAGGAGTATACATTTTTTGAATGTCTTTATTTTTATCTAGACAATATATAAAAGTAAAAATGATAGCACTTTGAAATAGATGAGATGTTTTCCCATTATTAATAATGCATTGCACTTTGAAGAAAAGAGATGTGTTCTAAAGTATGCAATTCACTCATAGGGTGTGCTAATAACTATAAAGAATTTATATGAAGCTAAAGGGGAGAAAAAAATCACACATTTTAAATAGATTTTCATTATACTGTATCCATATTCAAAGAGATGATGATACCCTTTACTTTGTTTTATGTATACATAAGTATCTTTTAATGGATGAAGTAAGCTCTGCTAAATATTATAAACATGATATATTAAAAAAACAGATTTGCTGTTTACTTCAGAGCTATGAAAATTAAGAAATTTCATCAGCAGTTATTGTCTGGTTCCATAAGAGGGGAATAAGCCAAATATGAGACTATAAATACTGGTCATGCCAGTGGGAAGGGAGCAGCAAAATGAGTGTATTAATTCTCGCATGTGCCGCTCTCTTCCAGACCGCGTTCTAGTTTTTGTTGTGGTTTACTGTCATAGTATGTACTTGCCTTTAATTATTCAGAGCTCAATGTTGATAAACTAGAAAATCTTTCTTATGACCTTAATTTGACATAAATCAGTACTTACCCCACTTTCCATTTCTGATTTCATTGAAATAAGTGTGGGAGTTGTGTGACGTGGTATGAGATAGTAAAAGAACCCAGCAGTTTAGAGTCAGAAATATTTGAGTTTAAAATTTGAACCTGGCATTTATTAGCTATGTAAATTTGGTCAGTGTCTGGAGTGGGCTGCCATTTCCTTCTCTGGGGGCTCCCGTATTCTTGCCTGGAGAATCCCATGGACATGGGGTCCCAAAGAGTCGGACACAACTGAGCAACTTCACTTTCACTTTTCAGACTGCTTAGTGGTACCCCGTAAGTCCTTGATTCTCTGCTTATTTCTACTATTTCCCTCTCCTTCATACTCATTAATACTTTCTGTTACTGCATCTTTTCATTTACTTATTACTGTATCTAAACTGCTCTTAATCCTTTTCTGTTAATTTTTGCTTTAGTTATCAAGCTTTTACCTCTAGAACTCCATATGGCTCTTTCAACAGATTTTCCATTTATCTCCTCATTATACTGATGCTTTTCTTCAAACACTTGAAGATCATTACAGCAACTGTTTTAACATCTTTGCCTTCAAAATTTATCATCTCTGTTGTTTGTGTAGCTGTTTCTGTTGACTGATTTTTCTCTTCGATGCGGATCAGATTTCCCTGCTGCTTGGAATACCTCACAATTTTTTGTTGGATGCAGATAAGTTTGAATGTTTCATTACTGAATGTTCATATTTATTGTCTTTTTTTTTAAGAAAGCTGGATTTTTTTAAAATAGGTGGATAACCTAGATAGTATATTCAAAAGCAGAGACATTACTTTGCCGACTAAGGTCCGTCTAGTCAAGGCTATGGTTTCTCCTGTGGTCATGTATGGATGTGAGAGTTGGACTGTGAAGAAAGCTGAGTGCCGAAGAATTGATGCTTTTGAACTGTGGTGTTGGAGAAGACTCTTGAGAGTCCCTTGGACTGTAAGGAGATCCAACCAGTCCATTCTGAAGGAGATCAACCCTGAGATTTCTTTGGAGGGAATGATGCTAAAGCTGAAACTCCAGTACTTTGGCCACCTCATGAGAAGAGTTGACTCATTGGAAAAGACTCTGATGCTGGGAGGGATTGGGGGCAGGAGAAGAAGGGCATGACAGAGAATGAGATGGCTGGATGGCTCGATGAACGTGAGTCTGAGTGAACTCTGGGAGCTGGTGATGGACAGGGAGGCCTGGTGTGCTGCGATTCATGGGGTCGCGAAGAGTCGGACACGACTGAGCGACTGAACTGAACTGAACTGAATTTAGTTCAGTTTAGCTTGATCCATTCATGACTTGTTTTTAGTTTCGTTTAGATGGATACTGAGCTTCCCCAGTGGCTTAGTGGTAAAGAATCTGCCTGCAATGCAGGAGACACAGGAAATGCGGGTTTGATCCCAGGGTGAAGAAGATTCCCTGGAGGAGGACATGGCAACTCATTCTAGTATTCTTGCCGGAGAACCCCATGGGTAAAGGACACTGGCTGGCTGCAGTCCATAGGATTGTGAAGAGTTGGACATGACTAAAGCAACTGACCACAGGCACACACATAGATGGATATCGGGTTTTCTTTGTTCTAGAATAAATTAGTCCCACCACTAGGGTATTATCCTTCTGGATCTTTACTAAATATCTGAAGGATCTACACTCTAGGTAATTGGAACTCAAACATCTCCAAGTTTTGAGTGAGCGTCGGCATGGTTTAACTCATGCTTCTGCAGCTTCTGTTTTTCAGCCTTTGCAGATTTCGTGGGTTTTCAGTAGTTCTTTCTTCTCTGGAACTCTGTCCTGTAACTTCCAGCTGCCTCAGTCACTAAACTCTGAATTTTGGTATCTTGAATTAGCAAACTGATTACCTTGCTTGGTATTCCCCTTTCTACTCCAGCATTTCTAATGTCCCTCTGAAAAGAAGCTGGTCAGTTATAGGACTTAAATCTATTGTATTCTTTTTCTCAGAGATCACATTTTTATGTTGCCTATAGTCCAATGTCTGAAAATCCCTTAATATATATTTGTCTAGTTTTCTAGTTGTTCATTGTAGGAAAGTAATTAAGTTATTGTTACTCTATCATGGCCACAAGTGTACATCTTAAGGTGAAGAAGAATGAATGAATGAGAGATCTTTGCTCTCGTTGTTGTTGTTCAGTTGCTTGGTTGTGGTTGACTCTTTGTGACCCCATGGGCTGCAGCACACCAGATGTCCTTGTTCTTTACCATCTCCTGGAGTTTGTTCAAACTCATGTCCATTGAGTCAATGATGCCATCCAACCGTCTCATCCTCTGTCATCCCTTTTCCTCCTGCCCTCAATTGTTCCCAGCATCAGGGTCTTTTCCAGTGAGTCAGCTCTTTGCATCAGGTGGCCAAAGTATTGGAGTTTCAGCTTCAGCATCAGTATCCTTTAAGTGAATATCCAGGATTGATTTCCCTTAAGATAGAGTAGTTTGATCTCCTTGCAGTCCAAGTGACTCTCAGGAGTCTTCTCCAGCACCGCAGTTGGAAAATATCGATTCTTCAGTGCTCAGCCTTCTTTAAGGTCCAGCTCTCACATCCATACATGACTACTGGAAAAACCATAGCTTTGACTATATGGAACTTTGTTAGCAAAGTGATGTCTTTGGTTTTTAATATGCTGTCTAGGTTTGTCACAGCTTTTCTTCCAAGGAGCAGACATCTTTTAATTTCATGGCTGCAGTCACTGTCCACAGTGATTTTGAAGAGCAAGAAAGTAGTCTCACTGTTTTCATTCCTCCCCCCTCATTTGCCATGAAGTGATGGGACTGGATGCCATGATCTTAGTTTTTTGAATGTTCAGTTTTACTCAGTTTTATAGCTTTTTCACTCTCCTCTTTCACTTTCAATCAAGAGGGTCTTTAGTCCCTCTCCACTTTCTGCCATTAAAGTGGTATCATCTATGTGCACATCTGAGGTAATTGATATTTCTCCTGGCAAACTTGATTCTAGCTTGTGATTCATCCAGTCCACCATTTCGTGTGATGTGCTCTGCATATAAGTTAAATAAGCAGGGTGACAATATACAGCCTTGATGGACTCCTTTCCTGATTTTGAACCAGTCTGTTGTTTCATGTCTGATTCTGTTGCTTCTTGACCTGCATGCAGGTTTCTCAGGAGGTAGGTAAGATGGTGTGGTATTCTCATCTCTTTAAGAACTTTCCACAGTTTGTTGGAACCCATACAGTCAAAGGCTCTAGCAGAGTCAATGAAACAGAAATAGATGCTTTTCTGGAAATCACTTGCTTTTTCTATGGTCCAGCGTATGCTGGCAATTTGATTTCTGGTTCCTCTGCCTTTTCTAAATCCAGCTTGTACATCTGGAAGTTTTGGTTCACGTACTGTGGAAACCTAGCTTGAAGGATTTTGAGTATTAACTTGCTAGCATGTGAAATGGAGGTCACATTCTATTGACAGGAAATGGAAAAGGAAAAACACATAAGCAAGCAAATAGTGGGAAAAAAATTAATGTAAGAATAAGAATCATAATATAAAATAAAATAGAGTAGGATTTCAAAGTGATTTCTCTAGACAGTAAATACTGGTTGAAGAAGTAAAAATTAAGATGAAATGTGAATGACAAGAGGTTAAGTATGTGAAGTTAAGTGCAGGAAAAGCTAGTGCAAAGGCCCCAAGCAAAGTGTGTTCTATAGCAATCATCTCTCTCCCCAAGCAAAAGGAGGAAGAGAAAGTAAAAATTCAGCGTGACTGGGTGGAGCACTGTAAGATCTTCGGTGCGAGCAGGGACAGGTCATACGAGGCTTTGGAATCTATCACTGGAAATCCTTTGGACAGTTGGACAGTTTAGAAAACACTCTATTTTTTTTTAATATGTTAGTGTGGAGCTTTGACTTTTCCATATCTGATTTATGGATATCATTTTCTTCCTATGGCTGCACTCTCTTGGGTTATTAATCTACAACTGATTTTGGATGTCTGGAAACTCTGCGACCCAATGAACACAGTTATATGTCTTTCCCAGTCACTTCTTGGCTCATTTGCACCTGCTGAAAGATGGTATGCATTGGACAGCCATGCACCTTGCTGATAGTTACTATCCTAGTCATCTGTCCCACTGGATTAAAAGATTTGTAATAAGTGATTCGAAGCTCTGTAGCCTATAATCAAAGCGTATACTACTCCTGTAGTATAATGAGTGCACAGCCAGCTGGTTTCTATGCATATTACACAGCCACATTTACAATTCTAGGCTGCTAAGGGATGCGGCCGTTTAGCTCTGTCTGCCTTTAATATTGCTGCTGTAATGGCAAGCATGAAGATGCTTATTACATTGTTGTTGCTGGTGAAAAGCAGAAATGGTCAGAATCCCAACAAGGGTAACACCAGCTGTGAGTGATTCTATGTTAAGAAAGTGTTTTTTCCCCCCAGAACAACTATGAATGGAGAAAATGGAACATATTTTTGTGTCCATCTGTTTGTGGCACAGTTTAGAAAAATATTTTAAAGTGATTTGAAGACTAATTTTGGGACTCCTCCACGGTTCCAAGTATTTCATAATTTGGCAGCCATTTAGAACACTTTGGATGCAATTGGCTTAAATAGCTCATTTATATTGGTTCCAGAATATTCAAATACCATTCCAAAGGGCAACATTCTATTCCTGCATGCACACTTCATAACCTCTGTTGTTAATGCAAAGAATCAAACACCTACACACCGACAGACCCATATGAGCTATTTGTATTATCATCCTCTGGAGTCTGTGATAATTTTTCTTCCTTTTGGGTGACAATTTTCATCTTATCAAGAGATAACTTTGTATTGATGATGTGAACAATTAAAGAGATAAGTGAAATTTGAATATTTGAAGGGAATGTCAGCTTCTAGATAAACCATGAGCTAGGCTTTCATAAAATCTCTGGTCCATGAATATCATGCAAGATTAGACAGAAATCCTAAAAATCTAATCTCTCATCTTCAGCTGCCGAAGGTAAACATTGCCTTAAGAAAATGGTTTTACAGTTTTATAAGGGCAATAATGTTTCTAAGAGAATTTCTGGCTCCTCTTAAGCATTTCAGCACAAGTGTAAAAGTTCATAGTCTGGCTCTGTTTCAAGATTTCTCATTTGTAAAACTTTATTCTTCTTTATTCTTTACACAGAAAGAACAAAAGTGCTTTCAAAAGATTTATCTGTGAAGGATCCAAAAATGTATTTGGGAGGATTTTTATTCAGCGATTACCACTCACAGCTGTGATTTGGCAACTTTCTTATTTCCAAATATTTCATCACCTTTCTCTGGTTATGAAAAATAAGTTAGAAAGAGATCATATTTGTGAAATTTGCTGTCTTTCTTTAGTGTTAAGAGGGACTTCATGTGAGAATGACTGGGTGAGGCTCTAGATACAGATTTATCCAAGAAACTAAAAGTAGTCAAAGAATATTTGTTGAATTCTCATCACAAGTTAGGCATGATGAACAAGACACTATTCCTGCTTTCAAGTAGTTTTATTATGTATTGAGAAGTTGAAGCCTGTAAAAGGAAAACCCAGTACAGTCGAGCGTGTATGTGTCTGTGTGTGGTGCGGTCAGAGGCAAGGCTTTCTGAGGGAAGCGTTTCTAAGCCGAGATCTGAATCATACCTGAGTGTTGGCTAACAGAGGAGTGGGAAGCCGAAGGGAAGCTTGTCCCAGTAAAGAGGGCAGCGCGTGCAACAGTCTGGGGTGGAGAGAACCGGTCCCTTCTGGAGAACCAGGAGTAGGTCAGAGCAGTTCAAAGGTAGTGGTTCAAAATACAGTGTCGGTTGTATACTGTGAAGACTGGTGTTTCAGTCAGCTCAGCCTGCGACCACAAAATAAGATAGACTGGGTAGCTTCAACGCAACATTTGTTTCTCACAGTTCTGAAGGCTGGAAGTCAATGTGTCCACCCTAATAACCTCATTTAAATCTAAGAGCTTCCCAAAGGCCCTTCTTCCTACAACACCACATTAGTGGTTAGAATTTCAATCTATGAATTTTGGGAGGGGACACAAAAGTGTTGAGGATATCAAAGCATTAAATCATTGTTATATTATTATTTGTTGTTAATTTGTCAATAGCATATAGAACCTTATTGCTAAGTGCTCAATAAAAATCTTTGAGTGGAATAAGAAATCTGTAAAACAATCTGTTCCCAGTTCTTCTCCCCAGAAACTTTAGAACTAGAATTTTAGGTGTTCTTATTTTTGTTGTTGTTGTTCTTCTTCTTAAAGTCATTTCCTGGGGCTTCCCCAGCAGCTCAGGGTAAGGAATCTGCCTGCAATGCAGGAGTCACAGGAGAAGTGAGTTGGATCGAAGATCCCCTGGAGGAGGGTATGGCAACCCACTCCAGCCTTCTTGTCTGGAGACTCCCATGGACAGAGGAGTCTTGTGGGCTACAGTCCATAGGGTCTCAAAGAGTCAGACACGACTGAAGTGACTGAGCACACAAGCAAAGTAATTTCTTAGTAGTTTCTCTGGTTTAGTGAGTAACGAATAATATTCGAGTTTTGACTGGAAAAGAATATGCAAACTCTAGAGAGGAATGTTTTCCTGAACCAGTGCTCTGCCTAATAGGTGTAAGTGAGAGTCAGGGACAAACCACCTTGATCAAATATAGACAATCATACCCAGCTGTCTTATTTCCTTCTTCCCTTAATCTCAATTTTCTTTAATAGTAAGAAAAGGTACATTGAAATGTAACTAGGCAAGAAAACATAGTTTTGATCTGCTTATGTGGAAAATAACAAGGTTAGAGATTTTATCAGTCAAACAGGAGACAGTAGCCACACAATTATTTGAAATGAGAAGTTTTAATATATGAATTATTAACTATAACACAAGACTGATTATTAAGATTTGAGAGAACACTAAAGAATATCCAATGAGTCCACCCTAAAGGCAATCAGTCCTGGTTGTTCACTGGAATGTCTAATGTTGAAGCTGAAACTCCGATATTTTGACTATCTGATGCGAAGAGCTGCCTCATTTGAAAGATCCTGATGTTGGGAAAGATTGAGGGCAGGAGGAGAAGGGGGCGACGGAGGATGAGATGGCTGGATGGCATCACCGACTCGATGGACATGAGTCTGGGTGAACTCTAGGAGTTGGCGATGGACAGGGAGGCCTGGCGTGCTGTGGTTCATAAGGTCACAAAGAGTCGGATTCGACTGAGCAACTGAACTGAACTGAAAGAATATCCGAGAGAGTACCAAAGAAGGGGAAAACTTGAAGGGGTGGCTCTCCCTAAGGCTAGGATTCAGATCTCATTGGAGAAAAGAAGGTTGTAGCCTGCTAGATGACAGAGAAGTTGGTGGGGTTGCCTGGACCAGAGCTGGCCTACGTTCCCCCAGGCAACCAGGAGAGGTGGGCGACCTGAGGCTGGGAGAGTGGGGACCTAAAGGAGTCAGCAGGCTGGCACAGATCTTGGGGTGTGAGATGTCTGGGTCATGAGGGTCTCAGCAAGGTGGCCAGTGCACTGGGTTTGGAGCTGTGAGTTGACCAAGTGGCTTCATGGCATGGGCATGGCCAAGAGCAGGGCATCCACTGAGCGTGGGTACCACCTCTGGCTCTGGCACAGTGGGGCCAAGGAGAAAGAAAAGAAGTCATGTAGGAACAGGAAAGATGGCCTCCCTTCTTCCCTAATGCCCTTTCAGTCTTCTCTACTGAAGGGAAGAGAAACCTTAGCCCTGTGTTCACTGCAAAGGGGACTGTCCCAGATGAGACAATGAAGGATATGTTTGGATCTGAGAGGCAGTAAATGAATAACTGTCGCAAAGCTGAATGGAAGCTAAATTGGCAAAGGGAAATTCTCAATTTAATCTTTCTTTGACTAACAGAAATAGATATATGTCATGTATGTGCCTGCTATTCCTCTCACCATGGTGCCTTCTACTACAATATGCCCTGAATTTGATTCTGAGGCAATAAGGCTGTGGTGAAAATTGCCAGTGACTTTGGTCCTTATTTTTCTTTATTTTGCCTCCAACTTGTGTGTATATCTACAGACACACATCACCTGAATTCTAAGCCCAGCTCTGCAGTTAGATTGGTAAATCTCTAAGACCCAGTTGCCTATTTGTCAAAGAAGGAATTAAGTATGTCACCACAGTGTTATAAATATTACAAAATAATGTTTGTGAAAACACAGTTTAGGCACTTAAGTAAATGTGGGTCAAGTTCAAATTCCTTGTAATTTTCTAACTCAGCAACTGTTGAATACAATAGTATATAAATTGAAAGGATTGGATCTGGTTTTTAGCTTCTATACTTGGAGGAAACCACAGAAAATTCTAACGGAGGTAGCTTCAAGAAAATATTAGGAGCATATCTATGATTTGCAATTAAATTGATTTAGGTTTTATAAACTAATTGAAATAAAAACTCATTTTCTAAAGGCCTCAAACTTATATGAGATAACTATTAATTGCTATTCTATTTACATAGATGTTTGAATATTATAGTTTAGAGTTGATAAAGCAATCAATCCCTCAATATGGTTGGTTTTAATAAGGTTTCCCCCTTCAGCTGAGTAACTACCACTCTCATTCAATATGTACTGTTAGATACAAACACACACACACACAAACATGCGCAGGCATGATTTCTTCCAGTGAGAGGAAAATATTCTTTGTTGAAAAGTGAATGAAGTTGTTTCCCTTCCAAATTCCAGCACCAGTCATATTCTCTGTTTTTTCCAGTTCTTGGTTCTTCCCAGTAATGAACCATATTATTGTGATCAAACTGTACCATTTCTTCTACCTTGAATTTCTCTGGAAAGTAATGCATCCATCGAGCTTCACTGATAATGCAAGCCAGAAATACTCTCTCAGTCTTTTGAGAATGTGGTCTGCACTTCTTGTCCCTGAGAATGTGGTCTGCACACTTCTTTCATGGGTGCATTCCTCATGCCTGTAGGCTTGGGTATATCTGTTGCATCCAATTAAATGCTCTTGAAAGGAGGGTCAAGATATCCTTTGTGTAAATACAATGTACTATGGTACATAATAGTTGGTACCCAATGATACTTGTGGAGAAGGAAATGGCAACCCACTCCAGTATTCTTGCCTAGAAAATCTTGTGGACAGAAGAGCCTGGTGGGCTGATGTCTATGGGGTTGCACAGAGTCGGACACGACTGAAGCAACTTAGCAGCAGCAGCAGCAATGATACTTGATTATAGTATTAATAGTAATATCTGTTACTATTAGATATTAGAAGGGAATATCTAATATAAGGGAAATTATATCAAGCGCATAATAATAATAATATTGACTATATTTAAAAATTCTTAAAGTTAATACTTTCAAATGATTCAAACTTTAAAAAGTGTGAAGGGCTGTACAGTGAAAATGCTCCCTCTTCCTCCTACCACTCAATTCCCTTCCAGATAAATTTCTTAGCTATTCTTGCAGAGAAATTTTATGTACATATCAGTTAAACATTATATATATATATATATATATATATAATCATTATTTTTGAGCAGCATCACCTTCTGCGTGTATTTTTTAATTGAGCAGCATTGCTTTCTGCCTGTATTTTGTATAGCATTGTATTGGAATCATGTGTGCAATATGACAGCTCTCTTTACACTACAGTGTGCTCAGCAGTACAGCTGAGTCCCTTTACCCATTTCTTCTCCTCTAGCTTCCCTGGTGGCTCAGAGGGTAAAGCGTCTGCCTGCAATGCAGGTAGACCTGGGTTCCATCCCTGGGTCAGGAAGATCCTCTGGAGAAGGAATGGCAGCCCACTCCAGTATCTTTGCCTGGAAAATCCCATGGATGGAGAAGCCTGGTAGGCTGCAGTTAATGGGATCGCAAAGAGTCGGACACGATTGAGTGACTTCACTTTCCCTTTCACGTTCTCCTCTGGTAACCACTATTCTTATTACCCTAATTTTTAAAGGTATTCATCACTTTGCTTTTTCATCTTAACAATACATTTAGGATACCTTTGCAAATACCATACAAATAATTAGAACTAGTGCTTATTTACTTTACCAGATTTTTTCTCAATGTTTTATACGTATTAACTTATTTAATCACTGTGGGCTTCCCAGATGGCACAGTAGTAAAGATTCCACCTATCCATGCAAGAGATGCAAGAGACATGGGTTCGATCCCTGAGTTGGGAAGATTTATAGAAACTCTAAAAGATAAGCAGTATTATTAGCCCTCTTTTGCTAAAGGAGAAACTGAGGCACCAAGAAGTTAGGTAAACTGCCCAAGAACACGTGGTTACTAAGTAGCACAACTTAATATTAGAATAGTGGCAGGAGGAGTTCTACGATTCATGTTGTTATTAATACCACATGCTTTCGCCGACATTTACAGAACTTCCTCCTTCTTGTTTACAAGGGTGGACTGAATTGAATATTGGATACTTAACCACCCCCTTTTTAAAACACTCACTATATGCCAGGAACAGGGCCAAGAGCATCGTATGACTGCAAGAGGCACAATTCACATGGAATTCTCCACAAATGTCACTCTTGGAGTTGTGTGACACGGTTACCCTGAGACGCACCTTCTAATAACTCATGGAGAAAACTAAGATTGGTGGTTTGCCCAAGACTGTACACAGTATTTATAAGTTGTAGGTTTGGAAACTGAACATTACCTACCTGACATCCAAAGTGATACCCTTAACCGCTCCATAGCAAAGAGAAAGATTTGTCTTTTAGGTTGCAGATGATGCTGAAGAAAAAAACGATAGTGCCATCTTTGCTGAGTTTCCCTTACAATGACCACATGGATTCTCTGAAGATAGCTCTTTTCTTATCCACTACTCCCTCTGAACTTGCTTTATCTACTCCATTCTTATGCTTCAATCATAAGAAAAGATATTGGAAGGACTCATTTGGGTAATACAGATGTTCAGTTTAAAAGATGGGTTCTGGTTCACTCAGACAATTGGCTTTTCAGGCCACACTTCTCAGATAGCAAGAGAGATGTAATGACAAACTTCACTTAGAATTTAAAGCTATATATATATATATATATATATATTTTTTTTTTTCCCCTGATCTGGCTCAGCTCTGACAGCCTCTGCCCTGGTTGGGGTTAACTCTTCTTTGGGTTACATGTGGATGACTCATAATTCTAGAAATCGATGGAAATTTGTTAAGTGCCTGAGCAGCCTTTTGAACTCCCCCTTCAACCTTTGAAGGGATTATTCTTCTGGGGGGAAATGAGCAGATGGTGCCTAAAGCAGTTGGCCAAATTTCTCTAGCAGTGCTATTATTTGAATCTGTCATGGGCCGGAGCATCTGTCAGAAGGAAGAATTACACTTCTGTGCTTCTCTCCTTAGACGATTAATCACATCTCTCCTCCATTTCTCACTGTTCAGTGTGCTGTCTTTTTTCAAAACCTTGTGCTGGAAGATTTCAGTGACTCTCTGACATAATTCAAAAAAGATACTACAACAATAACATTGAGAGTCCTGTGAGACAGAGAGAGACTGTGCTAGAAAAGAGGCTGACGTTTGTTCAGTTATTTCTGACAAGAAGATTATTTAGAGCTAGTCACTTCATCTCAAGGGTATTATGATCTATGATGACATCTTAGTAAAGGGGAAAAAAAGAAACCCTAATATGCTATGAAAACTTCACAACATCATTCTCCTCCGTCATTCTGACTTATTTCCAGTCTACATCTAGATGTTTACACAGTGAAGGAAACACACCATTCATTCTTTGCTCTGTGTTGTTATTACTACACGAGGGGGCCTGTGTCAGAGATCAGGGGCCCAAATACAACAGTATTTGTAATATTGGCTAGATCAATTAAGACAGTGATGTTAAATGCCCATGACTGCGCTTTGACCATGGTAACTGAAGAAAGGACACAAGACGTGCTTGAAGTTGGAACAGTCACAGTCTAAACAGTGAAACCATTGGTCATGGTTTTGCATGATATTGCAAGGATAGAATGAATAACTCCACTCCACATGTTGACAATCAGGCTATGTTTTGTATCCTAGGCATCCAGCAATTCTTGTGCTTTTCAGATACTGTCTCCATGGCCCCAAGCTCTTTAGCCAAAGTCATAAATTTTAAATGTTTCTGCACAGCACTGGAGCGGTCTGGCTGAGGCTGTAAATGGGTTAAGCTAAGCCGACAGGCTGTTCCCGTACATTTGAATTGAAACTCAAGAGTTGTCCCTGGGAATAGGGCAAGGCAGATGATGCATTTTAATTTTTCTTTTTCTCTTTGACAAATCCTATGTTTATTTTTGTCACTGTTATTGTTTTGTTTGTATATATTTTTAGAAGGATTTTATATTCATAGAGAGCATATGTATCACAAAAGGAAATAACAGAAACTAGCCAGGGAAAGCGTGGAAAGAAAATCAATAGAGTTGATATTGCTAAGAGAGCTCTTTAAAATGGAGTCAGGAGGCCACCGAGTAGGTGTGACTTATGAAATCTGATGCTTTGACTACTTAATGTCCTAATGGAGACATCTAGAAAATCTTCCAGAAACTCAAGATACTTATTGGAACCTTACCCTAAAACAACCTGTGACAACTATCCCTTGAGAAATGTTTCTTTTTATGTCAGAGCACAGCTTTGTGGCTTTTGCCTTTGTAAGTCCCTGACTCTTTCTCTTCCTCTGGAACATGCTTTTTGTCTTACCCTAATGTGTATCTCTTGAACCTCAGTTCTTAAGACTACAAATAAACTGCTTTATTTGCAGCTCTCTGCATTGTTTTGGTTGACAATATCTAATATATCATGCTATGTTAGAAAGCAAAAGGACTTGTTTCCTATTCCTCTGTCCCTTGGAGACTTTACCAAAATGATATGTAACTATATCCTCTTCTCCATAAACAATGGAGGCTCTAGATTTCTGTACAAAAAGGGCTTAGGGGCACAAACTAGGTGGAATTATTGGGAGGAGGAGGCTAGAGAGCTTGCCTTGAAGTTCTTCTAGCTCAGTGTGATTTACTTATATTTTGTATTACAGACAAATACAGCAAAAATTATGAGAGTCTTTTATTATGTGTAAGATTAAGGAAATGTCAATTGTTTATATCAAATAATATTATTAATGATTATTAATATAATGATTATAATCATTGTTTTATCTGGAATGACTTTCAGGGATGGTAGATCTAGCAGAGCTGAAGTTTCCCGAGGTCACCCTCTTTGTTTCTAATTCTTTTCATGAGATCATCCATATTGTTCTCACTCCCATCCCAAAGCCATCACCTCTACCCCGTGATTCCTCTGCACTAATATACTTTTCTGTTGTAGCTCTTATCCCTTAGGGTGGTAATTATTAGTTTATACCTTCCACTAGAGTATTTTCTTTTCAAGGGCAGGAGCCTTATCCTATTCATTTTTACATTCGTGGCACACACCGTGTGTGTGTGTGTGTGTGTGTGTGTGTGTGTGTGTGTGTGTGAATGTGTGCAAGTGTGTGCATGCGCTAAGTCGCTTCAGTCATGTCTGCCTCTTTGCGACCCTAGGGATCATGGCCCTCCAGGCTCTGTCCTGTGAACCTCCAGAGTATCGGAGAATCCTGGAGTGGGTTGCCATGCCTTCCTCCAGGGAATCTTCCCGACTCAGGGATGGAACCGGGATTTCCTGCATTGGCAGGCGGGTTCTTTACCACTAGTGCCACCTGGGAAGACTCACAGCACATTGACTACGCTCCATGTCAATACTGATTGAATCAGATATAGAAAATGAATGAAAGTTCGGATCTGTCTTTGAGATGACAGTGTCCAGAGCTCTGCTTACCCCTTCCTTAGTGAAATTGATAAAAAAAATTTTTTTTTTAAAGAAAAATCAACCATTCAGAGTTTCTGGAAATGGTCCTAAGGACAAATAGCAAATGAAACATCTACTTAAGATCTATCAACATTCAGTAAAAAGGGGAGAGTTTGTGATATTTGAACCAAGACTGCTTCCTCTTTTCCTCTCTGCTCAGCAAGATGAAGAGTCTACTCCAGACTCCTGAGCCAAAGAAGATAGGACCAATTCTTATCCCAGCTTCTAGTTCAAGGGCTTTTTCCCTGAAGAAGCTTATCCTGGCTCTGGCGACCTGTTGCTGAGATTAAACTCCAGGTGGTTGCTAATGAGAGGCGGAACTCTCATTTTCCAACCAGCACTACTTAGGAAATGGAGGTTCTACCTTGAGTACAAAACATTGAAAATACTGGGATCCTGATCGTCCTTGCCCTAGCTCATCAAGCAGTGGTTCCATGCAAGGAGAGGTGAGCTGAGAGGTCCTTGACTCCTGCCCACCCACCACCTCCATACCGAGTCCTCAGCTTCTACAATGGGCTAGTCATGCAGAGAGATGCTTGACTCCCTGGTCAAGCTTCAAGGTGGTAACAGGGACTGTCACACCCCCAGCTCCAGAGCCCTGGCTAAGAGAGCTTACCTGGGAGAGAATTAGGCCACAAAACATACAGCTTTTAATTGTCTTCCCAAGGGAACTGACTTCATTTGGAACAGCATAAAGAAGTTCAAGCCTAAAAGCACTGTAAAGAGATCTTCAGTCTTCAGTTCAGTTCAATTCAGCAGCTCAGTCGTGTCCGACTCTTTGCAACCCTATGGACTGCAGCATGCCAGGGCTCCCTGTCCATCACCAGCTCCTGGAGCTTGATCAAACTCATGTCCATTGAGTCGCTGATGCCATCCAAAGATCCAGAGAGATCTTGGATCCAAAGAGATCTTGGTGAAAGGCAATTGGGAGTTGATTCTTGGATTTAATGACAGTATAGCCTAGACTGTTGGCTGACAAGTTTGTAGGAGAGAACTAGAGAATAAAATAGCTGGGAGAAGCCTTGCAGGGTTAGAACAAATATCAAATACTGACCAGAGAATTTGTTTCTTCAAAGGAGGCAACGTTTAATTGGATTAGTTCGTAGAACAACAGAGCAATCAGCTGGCGATTAATGGAATTTAAGAGCTGGTTGTGGTCAGTGAAAGAGAGGACGAGAACCATACACATATTGTCATCCCAGAGAGACTGTGGGCATACCTAAAGTGGTGCCTTCCTGCAAAACAACCACAAAATTTTAACATTGAATCTGTGTGTGTGAGTGGGTGGGTGGGTGGGGGGTGAAGGTCGGTATGCATGCGGAATAGACTATATGAAATAATCTAGCCAGTTACCAAACAAATTTAAAAAATGATAACAAGCCCTGAAATAGAGGTAATCAATACCGAGTTTCTATACTATATAACCTAAAATTTTCAGTTTCTTAAAAAAAATTTACAAGGCGTGCAAAGAAACCAGATAAAAGCAAATAAAAAACAAGCAACAAAAAGTCTCTGAGACTGACCAGATATGATTTCATACCTACTTTTTAGTCCCCAAATTTTCATTTGTTCTTTCTTATTATCATTTTTACCTCTCTGTTGATAGTTTCTGTTCGATGAGCATTGCCATCATGCCTCCCTTTACTTCTTTAATTATGCTTTCCTTGATTCTGTGACCTATTTCTAATGACTCCTTTGAAGCCTTTTATGTGAAATCTGACATCTTTCATGCTCTAGGCAGTCTTCTCAAAATACAGAGCCAAGAAGACAAAGCACCCTAATTAGAAGATGACCAGAAGAACTCATAAACTTGCTAGTATTCTGCAACTTTATAGCTATGGTGAGGTGAGGTGAGGTGAAGTCACTCAGTCGTGTCCGGCTCTTTGCGACCCCGTGGACTGAACCCACTTTATAATCCAGTTTTATTCCTCTATGGATCTGAAGACTATAATTCTACTATAATTCTCAGGGCCAAATTCATTCAAAAATATTTTCATATGCTGTCACATTGTTGAAGCTTTTCTGCCAACCTCTTTTCTTGGCCACCTTATAGGCTACAAAATTCTGAGTTTCCTTACTACATGAATTAAATATGAGATTTCACTGAATATATTTTTAAAAGTGCCAACAAAGCATGATTTTTTTTTGAGAGGATGTCTTCTTGCTTGGAAATTCAAGTCCAGTTACTCCAAATGAAATGTAGATGGGAATTTCTAATGAAACATATTTAAAAATGAGATTTACTCTACTTACAAGTATTAGGCTACAGTAGTAAAACTGGAACTAACTATATTTATTATATAACTTTGACTTCATCAAAGTTGAAGATATTTTAAATGACATAGAGAAATATATAACCTATATATGTTTGTGTGTATGAATAGGGACGTCCCTGGTGGCTTAGAGGGTAAAGCATCTGCATATATCTTAGAATTCTATTCTGTCTATCTAAAATACTTATTTGCTTTCTCATCTTTAGGAGTTAAGAGTATTTTCACGTATATCGAAAGAGAGTATTCAATTAAAAAGAACAATATGTGGTGATTCTTGATTTGTATAGCTCACCAAGATATTCTGTGGAGTTCAGTTCAGTCACTCAGTCGTGTCTGACTCTTTGTGACCCCAAGATGTTCTGTTATATCCCAGTTTATTTTGTACTTTTTATTATAAAACAAATATCATCACTATCACATTAGTGTCTTTGACCCTCTTAAACAAATACATATTTATCAGAAAGTATCAGTACACATCCTTAAAATATGGTAGGACAGAGAAAAAAAGTTAAGATTTTTATGTTAACAGAGACTTTTACAAAACCTGATAGAATTCTTCAGCATGTTTTCAGTCATAATTACTTTCTCATAGGTAATTTTTATTCAGAGTACATCATGAGAAACGCTGGGCTAGATGAAGCACAAGCTGGAATCAAGATTGCTGGGAGAAATGTCAATAACTTCAGATATGCAGATGACACCGCCCTCATGGCAGAAAAAGAAGAACTAAAGAGCCTCTTGATGAAAGTGAAAGAGGAGAGTGAAAAAGTTGGCTTACAGCTCAACATTCAGAAAACTAAGATCATGGCAACTGGTCCCACCACTTCATGGCAAACAGATGGAGAAACAGTGGAAACAGACCTTATATTTTGGGCTCCCATATCACTGCAGATGGTGACTGTAGCCATGAAATTAAAAGACACTTGCTCCTTGGAAGACAAGTTATGACCAACCTAGACAGCATATTAAAAAACAGAGACATTACTTTGCCAACAAACATCCGTCTAGTCAAGGCTATGATTTTTCCAGTGGTCATGTATGGATGTGAGAGTTGGACTGTGAAGAAAGGTGCGTGCCAAAGAATTGATGGTTTTGAACTGTGGTGTTGGAGAAGACTCTTGAGAGTCTCTTGGACAGCAAGGAGATACAACCAGTCCATCCTAAAGGAAAACAGTCCTGAATATTCATTGGAAGGACTGAGCTGAAACTGAGACTCCGATACTTTGGCCACCTGATGCGAGGAGCTGACTCATTGGAAAAGACCCTGATGCTGGGAAAGATTGAGGGCAGGAGGAGAAGGGGACGACAGAGGATGAGATGGTTGGATGGCATCACCGACTCCATGGACTTGAGTTTGAGTAAACTCCGGGAGTTGGTGATGGACAGGGAGGCCTGGTGTGCGGCAGTCCATGGAATCACACGAGTGAGCGACTGAACTGAACTGAGGCTATTTTTTGGTATATCTCATTAATTGAATATTAAATACTCAATATTAAGTAAACAAATCTCAATAATAAATGGACAAAAGCTTTGAATAGTACAAGTCAGCATTTTTAGGTGTATATTCAAAGATTTTTACAAATGTCCATAATCATGAAACCACTACTACAAACAAGATATAGAATAATTTAATCTCTTATAAAGTTTTACTAATGTCCCTTTGCATGTGGTCTCTTCTTCCCACTCCCATTCCTGACATCTACTAATCCAGTTTCGTTTCTGGAGTTTTTCCATTTCAAGAATGTCATATGAATGGAATCAGATAGAGTTATCAGAACTTTTGTCTTGTCCAAAACATCCATGACCAAATGTCCTGCAAGGGAGTGGCCAAGTCCTAGTAAGACTTTGAAGCAACTGGAACTTTCATTGCTAGTTCAGTTCAGTCACTCAGTCCTGTCTGACTCTTTGCGACACCATGAATCGCAGCACGCCAGGCCTCCCTGTTCATCGCCATCTCTCGGAGTTCACTCAGACTCATGTCCATCGAGTCCGTGATGCCATCCAGCCATCTCATCCTCGGTCATCCTCTTCTCCTCATGCCCCCAGCATCAGAGTCTTTTCAATGAGTCAACTCTTCGCATGAGATGGCCAAAGTACTGGAGTTTCAGCTTTAGCATCATTCCTTCCAAAGAAATCCCGGGGCTGATCTCCTTCAGAATAGACTGGTTGGATCTCCTTGCCGGCCAAGGCACTCTCAAGAGTCTTCTCCAACACCATAGTTCAAAAGCATCAATTCTTCGGTGCTCAGTCTTCTTTACAGTCCAACTCTCACATCCATACATGACCACAGGAAAAACCATAGCCTTGACTAGAGGGACCTTAGTCGGCAAAGTAATGTCTCTGCTTTTGAATACGCTGTCTAGTTTGGTCATAAGTTTTCTTCCAAGGAGTAAGCATCTTCTAATTTCATTGCTGCAGTCACCATCTGCAGTGATTTTGGAGCCCCCAAAAATAAAGTCTGACACTGTTTCTACTGTTTCCCCATCTATTTCCATTGAAGTGATGGAACCGGATACCATGATCTTCATTAACTGAATGTTGAGCTTTAGGCCAACTTTTTCACTCTCCTCTTTCACTTTCATCAAGAGGCTTTTTAGCTCCTCTTCACTTTCTGACAAAGGGTGATGTCATCTGCATATCTGAGGTTATTGATATTTCTCTTGGCAATCTTGATTCCAGCTTGTGTTTCTTCCAGTCCAGCATTTCTCATGATGTACTCTGCATAGAAATTAAATAAGCAAGGTGATAATATACAGCCTTGACGTACTCCTTTTCCTATTTGGAACCAGTCTGTTGTTCCATGTCCAGTTCCGACTGTTGCTTTCTGACCTGCATACAGATTTCTCAAGAGGCAGGTTAGGTGGTCTGTTATTCCCATCTCTTTCAGAATTTTCCACAGTTTATTGTGATTTACACAGTCAAAGGCTTTGGCATAGTCAACAAAGCAGAAATAGATGTTTTTCTGGAGCTATCTTGCTTTTCGATGATCCAGCGGATGTTGGCAATTTGATCTCTGGTTCCTCTGCCTTTTCTAAAACCAGCTTGAGTATTTGGAAGTTTACGGTTCACATGTTGTTGAAGCCTGGCTTGGAGAATTTTGAGCATTACTTTACTAGTGTGTGAGATGAGTGCAGTTGTGCGGTAGTTTGAGCATTCTTTGGCATTGTCTTTCTTTGGAATTGGAATGAAAACTGCCCTTTTCCAGTCCTGTGGCCACTGTTGAGTTTTCCAAATTTTCTGGCATATTGAGTGCAGCACTTTCACAGCATCATCTTTCAAGATTTGAAACAGCTCCACTGGAATTCTATCACCTCCACTAGCTTTGTTCGTAGTGATGCTTTCTAAGAGCCCACTTGACTTCACATTCCAAGATGTCTGGCTCTAGATGAGTGATCACGTCATCATGATTAGCTGGGTCATGAAGATCTTTTTGTACAGTTCTATGTATTCTTGCCACCTCTTCTTAATATCTTCTGCTTCTGTTAGGTCCATACCATTTCTGTCTTTTATAGAACCCATCTTTGCATGAAAAGTTCCCTTGGTATCTCTAATTTTCTTGAAGAGATCTCTAGTCTTTCCCATTCTGTTCTTTTCCTCTATTTCTTTGCATTGATCACTGAAGAAAGCTTTCTTATCTCTTCTTGCTCTTCTCTGGAACTCTGCATTCAGATGCTTATATCGTTCCTTTTCTCCTTTGGTTTTTGCCTCTCTTCTTTTCACAGCTATTTGTAAGGCCTCCCCAGACAGCCATTTTGCTATTTTGCATTTCTTTTCCATGGGGATGGTCTTGATCCCTGTTTCCTATACAATGTCACAAACTTCATTCCATAGTTCATCAGGCACTCTATCTATCAGATCTAGGCCCTTAAATCTATTTCTCACTTCCACTGTATAATCGTAAGGGATTTGATTTAGGTCATACCTGAATGGTCTAGCCTTGGAATGCGGAATGAAGCAGGGCAAAGACTTAATAGAGTTTTGCCAAGAAAATGCACTGGTCATAGCAAACTCCCTCTTCCAAACACAGAAGAGAAAACTCATGGACATCACCAGATGGTCAACGCCGAAGTCAGATTGATTATATTTTGTGCAGCCGAAGATGGAGAAGCTCTATACAGTCAAAGAAAACAAGACCAGGAGCTGACTGTGGTTCAGATCTCGAACTCCTTATTACCAAATTCATTGCTGGAGGGAATATGAATGGCATAGCTACTTTGGAAAACTGTTTTGCAGTTTCTTATCAGACATGACTTAGCAACTAAGCAACTACATAAAATTATAAACATGCACTATTTCAATCACTTCTCCTACAGCTAGTTTAGCAAATGGCTCCACCTAGTGGAAATAAATGCTTATTAAATCTAAATTTACATATTTTATTTAGAATTGCAGCATATCAATTTTATCCTGTTTTTTTAATTTAGACATTCTTATTTTATTTTGGATCATTTCTATGTGGTAGTTAAGGAGCTCAAGGTAAAAATCCCCAAAGGTAATCGGTATATAAGATAAAATATTTCTACATATGTTCTTTTCTAAGAAATATTCTGCATTTGCATTTTTCATTATGGCAAAATAAAAACTCCACCATTTTAGCCATTTTAAGTGTACAGTTCAGTGGCATTAAATATGTTCATAATGATGTGCAAGCATCATCACTATCCGTGTTCAGAGCTTTTCATCATCAACTGAAACCTGTACCCATTAAACATTAACTCCATACCCACTCCTTCCCTCAGACTCTGGTTACCTCTGTTCAATTTTCTGCCTCTGTGAATGTGAACAATAATATTTTCCAGCTTTACTGAGATACAATTGACATTTAATATTGTGTAAATTTAGGGTGTATAATGTGTTGATTTGATACATTTATATATTGCAAAATGATTATCTCTATAGCACTGGTACCATACCTGTAATGTCACATAGTTACCATGTTTTTGTTGCTACATACTATTTTCTTAGTAGAGGAAAGATTTTGGGGGAAAGTGCTGTATAACTTGGGGTAAATCCCAGACAAGTAATAAAAATCTTGTTTTCTCAAAGGTAAAATGGTAAGTTGGAATGAAGGCTGAGAAAGCAAGAAAACCTTAGGCTTTTTTTTTAATATTAAAAAAATTGTTTGTCTCTGCTGGGTCTTTATTGCTTTGTCTATTCGGAGACTGCGGGCTACTCCCTCCTTGCAGTAGGCGGTGTGGTGCTTCTCGTTTCGGTGGCTTCTCGTTTCGGTGGCTTCTCGTTTGAAGCACTGACTCTGGGCACACAGGGCTTCAGCAGCTGTAGCGGAGAGGCTACATGAGGAATCTTCCTGGATCAGGAGCTGAACCTGTGTCTCGTGCATTGGCAGGAGGATTCTTATTCACTGTGCCACCAGTGAAATCCAGTCTTAGGCTTTTAAATTAAAAAAAAAAAAATCTACTTTGTATATTAGTAGTCATATTAGTACATAAAGTGAATATATGGAGAGATAATCATATGACTCTCTTATTTTGCTACATCATTCATTTATTAATTTATCCTTCAACTTTTAATTCAGCATTTTAACATGTACCAGACACAATATTAGGCTCAGCAAATGCAAAGGGTAACATTAGGGTTGGTTCCTATCTTCTAGGGTTCACGCATATTCTGGGACTAACAGTAACAGTACATAAAAACTTAAAAAATTAAATAAATAAAATGCATGAAGGATAAAACACTTGTAGATAAAACATTCTACAAACAGCGGTATAATTGTAGATATACTGAATCTCAAAAATTAATTTTCTAATAAAATTTTATAAATATATATGTAAATAAACATGAAATTTGTGTTTGATCTAAAATGTATAATTACAAGAAAGCCTATGTTAATTTTTAAAAAGGGTAAAGTTTTTCTTTGCAGTCTTGCTAGATTCTTAAAATACTTTGAGAAACCATTTTTTTCAGTTAATTTAGTAGAATCACTTTTAATACAACATTTACTATGGCAAACAAAGCACTAAGCACTTTTTATATAAGAAATTAAATGTAATTTGAGGGTAAAAGCTTCCCACATAGCTCTGTCAGTAAAGAATTTGTCTGCAAGGCAGAAAACCTGGGTTCAGTTACTGGTTCAGGAAGTTACCCTGGAGAAGGAAATGGCAACCCACTCCAGTATTCTTGCCTGGAGAATCCCATGGATAGAGGAGCCTGGCAGGCTACAGTCCACGGGGTCGCAAGAGTTGGACACAACTTCGTGCTATCTTTCTTTCTTTTCTTTGAGGGTAAAAAATCATGTTTTTAAAAATTTCTTTAAAAACTCTTTAAGTTATTTTAAGCTAATGATGTGAAGAACTAGAAATATCAATTATTTTAATGTACTTCTTTGACTCTTTTTAATGAAGCACTCTTCCATCCAAAGAAAAGAGAATGTTTTCTTAAATGGCAAGATATGCTCAGTTACACACGTTAAGAAACACTTGGGTAGAGGAAAATGTCAGGAGTTTGTTGATTAGGTATCAGGCCATTGTTTTTTGTCTATGTTTGTGTTGTAAAAGTGCATTTTAGAAGGTATCCATCTTTGAAAAAGGAAAACATTTATTATTCTACATTCTATACCATAAGATTTTAAGAAACATATTCAATAGATTTCATAAATTGGATAAAGTACTTTCCGAGAGGAACAGGATGCAAAATTTCCTCACATAAAGACTGAGGGTGAGAGAGAAAATCATTAACATAAATCTTTGGGATACTTTTCTTGAGTCTGGGCGTGCTCTTATCGGTGGTCAGCTGCTCCTTGTTTTTCTAAGATTTGCTGCAGCCAGGAGCTCTTTTTATGCTCAGTTCAGAATGGTCCTCCTGCATGGTTGGAAAGCTTTATGTTCCTCATGTCTCCTAGCAGCTTGGGGGGAGGAGGAAATGGCACCCCCACTCCAGAGTTCTTGCCTAGAGAATCCCATGGACAGAGCAGCCTGGTGGGCTGCTGTCCATGGGGTCGCAGAAGTCAGACACGACTGAAGCGAGTTGGCAGCAGCAGCAGCAGCAGCTTGGGTCCCTGAAGAGCAGTGCTGGGCAAGATCATGATGTTATTCCCACTGTGGCCATGAGTTGTCAAGAGCTGAATTGTTCCTCATCTTGTTTAAAAATACATTGTGCAAAACTACTGACTATACTGCCCAGATTTAATCCGACATAACTATATCAAGTATCTAGAGCATATTAACATTTTGACTTGTTTATTAATTTATAGCCTGCTTCTTTTCTATAGAATGTCAGTTCATGTAATAAACCACTCAGTACCATTTTGTTTCAGCTCTTAAAATAGATGAATAAAAGATGCAATTTCAGGCTTTTTGGGGAATGATTTCTGTGCCTTATTAAAGAGGAAACTCTGTGTACATCAAGCATGGTTAGTTATGAATTGCAGGAGATTTTAACCATAAGCCTTTACCCTATCATATATGAATAATCTGTGTCCTTACTGATGTAACAGTTCTGTATAAAAACAGTAAATGGTTTCTCATAGGCTACAGCCTTATACTTCCTCTAACTACACTGGTGATCTCTGCTCTCAGGAACTACAGTTTAATCAGAGCTGTATGTATCCTGCTCCAACTTTACTAATGGAAAAGTTTTTCTAATGTAACTTAATGAATTTATGTTTTACAACTTTCTCCCCTCAAAGGAAGTCAGTGTACGTTTTGTTACAACATGCTTTCAACATTCTGGTAATGAAAGAGGCAAAACTAGATTTTCATAATCTACAGATGGGGAACCTGATGTATGTTGAGGTTAAGTGGTTTACCAGTCAGCACCCAGGGGTGCAGGTCTGACTCTCTTACCTGCATTTCCTTTTTACTCACTCAAACCATGTTCTTCACACACGATAGATCCACAGCAATCTCTTGTTTTTATTTCTTAGCCCCAAAGTTTCTGATTACTTAAATTCTACAAGTCCATGTGCAAAAAGGATGGCACTGTTGAAGAGAATGAGTTTTCTGCGCCTGTTTTACGCTGCGGTGTCTTGGAAATAAACAGCATTTCCCTAAAGCCTTGTCTTTGCATTTGTCTTGCTAAATAGGACTTTTATTTGTGTCTGCTTGGTCATCAAAATCATTGTCTGCGTTTTCCTGCCAGTGATGGAGGAAAAACAACATCCTAAATGGGTTGAGTAGGATAATTTTCATCTGAAGAAAAGTTCTTAATTGCAAAGATTTGTGCAGTAGTGACAGGAACAGATAAAGAAGCTCATGAAAAGTTGGTAAACTTGCTGTTGAAACGAGTAATTCAAATTCTGATTGGTGGCTGCCAGAGAGATTGGAGTTTCTTCTGTGTTGATAGAAAGAAAATGGTTCAGCCGGCACGACCCAGTTATGGCTCTCCAGAAGAGGGCACCAGTTTCCAAGAACAGACTCAAAGGAGGCCTGCGTTCCTGCTCAGTCTCTGTGACCCCGTGGATGGTAGCTCTCCGTGGACCGTAGCCCTCCAGGCTCTCACCATGGGACTTTCCTGGTAGGAATACTGGAGTGGGTTGCCATTTCTTACTCCAGGGGATCTTCCCCACCCAGGTATCAAACCCACGTCTCCTATGTCTCCTGCATTTCAGGCGGATTCTTTTACAGCTGAGCCACTGGGAAAGTTCCCAGAATTGAAGTATAAAAGAATCTAAATCTCTATCAAGATAGGGATAAAGTCAGCCTTCTGGCCCTTCATGACTGAGGCTTTTTTCTCAAGGAAGGAGAGTACTGAAAATTAATACCAAACTGTAAATTATACTACTATAATTTAAGGTTATTAAAGCATTGTGTAGTGAAACTTGTGATATTAAGGGTTTTTTGGTTATAAAAATCAGTCTTTTGTTGATGTTTCCAAAAATCATACATGAAAGTGCTAGAAAATTTGACTTAGTCTAAACCAAGTAGACTAGGCATTAAGGCACTTTCCTAAGCACCAGCTTGCAGTAATCTCATAAAAGAAATCATTTCATGAACAGTTCCTTTTCGACTTAACACATAGGTGGTTATTTTATAGGGGCCCTTATCCTAGTTAGTGAAAGTACTCTTTATTAATTTTTCTCATTTAAAAACTTTGATTATAATGGACAACTGAGTGATTAATATGATTACTACTTTAAAACTATTTAAATACTGTAAATGTGATATTGGGACTAATTTTTACCTTTTATATTCCAAAACTTGAGACACTTGATTTTTCTTTCCCAGCTCTTATTCAAAATGAATCTTGGTTCTGAATCAGGTACTGTTCAGTCAAACATGAACTCTTTGTATCAAAACTCAGCAAATATGTGTGGGGCACCAACTCATTTAAGCTATTGTCCTAAGAGCAGGGGTGAAGTGCTAAGGTTATTAAGCCATTTGAATAAATTTCTCCAGGTACAGACACTTCTGATGTGATTATTTTTAACTGCAAAGGTCAATCAGTTCAAACAGTTGATGAGTTCAACCTTCCGATTAGGAAATCTCTCTCTTTGAAAAAATGAATTATTTGGCTGACTCACTTGACAGCTTACTTTTAAGAAAGTGACTAAATTGGGCCTTATGTGTAGGTACAACCTCAATTGTCAGAGCTCATTCTCAATTGAATCAGGTACACAGAGGCCTTGAAAGTTTTCTGTTTTCCTTTATGTTCTCTTGATCAGCTGTTGCCTTTCATTCCTACACGGACTGGGGATTTTAGTTCTGAAATGGCTTAGCAACTGTTGTCTAAGTTTACAGATCATGCACCTGTGCAGATAACTCAGGTTCTAGGAGGTAAATCCCATACATAAACACAGTGACAGGCGCATGCACCAACTCCCTCTTTCCCGGCTGGAACCATGGATGGTGCAGAGCGAAAAAAGGAAAAGAAGGTTCTTGCTGGCCAGAAACCCTTAAGAAAAAGCAAACGAGAAGCGCCTAAAAAGAAGTTTTCCCAAAGATGCTTCCGAAAGGCAAGGAGGAAGCTTTCAATGAAAAAGCTAAGCAGATATATAGAACTGAAATTCGAATGGCTAGGATGGCATAAAGAGCCAGCAACGTCTGTGTAGCTGTGGAACCCAAATTGGTATTTGTCATCAGGATCAGCGCTACCAACCGTGTGAGCCCGAAGGTTCGAAAGGTGTTACAGCTCCTTCGCCTCCATCGGATCTTCAGTCACACCTTTGTGAAGCTCAACAAGGCATCAATAGTGGAGCCATACACTGCACCAGTTCAGTTCAGTGGCTCAGTCATGTCTGACTCTTTGCAACCCCATGGACCGCAGCACACCAGTATTCCCCATCCATCATCAACTCCCGGAGCTTACTCAAACTCATGTCCATTGAGTTGGTGATGCCATCCAACCATCTCATCCTCTGTCGTCCCCTTCTCCTCCTGCCTTCAATCTTTCCCAGCATCAGGGTCTTTTCCAATGAGTCAGCTCTTCGCATCAGGTGGCCGAAGTACTGGAGTTTCAGCTTCAGCATGAGTCCTTCCAGTGAATATTCGGGACTGATTTTCTTTAGGATGGACTGATTGGAACTCCTTGCAGTCCAAGGGACTCTCAAGAGTCTTCTCCAACACCACAGTTAAAAACCATCAATTCTTTGGTGCTCAGCTTTCTTTATAGTTCAACTCCTCACATCCATAAATGACTACTGGAAAAAACAAAGCTTTGACTAGATGAGCCTTTGTTGGCAAAGTAATATCTCTACTTTTTAATGTGCCGTCTAGGTTGATCATAGCTTTTCTTCCAAGAAGCAAGCATCTTTTAATTTTTGCTTTCTTATGTAAGCAGGTGTTTCTCTTTTTATTCCTAGTTCATGATCCATGACACATATTTTTGCTGTAGCTCTTCTTTTTATCCCAGTATATCAGGCCACATTGAACCTGTCATTAAATTCATAAAGTTTAGTCTGTGTACGTCATTGTTATTTCTTATAGGTCTCCTTAGCTCCTGTGCTAAGGAGTGACTTTTGCTTTGCAAAAAACAGAACAAGAGAGCAAAACATAAATAAAAGTACTGAAGGAGATCAGCCCTGGGATTTCTTTGGAAGGAATGATGCTAAAGCTGAACCTCCAGTACTTTGGCCACCTCATGCGAAGAGCTGACTCATTGGAAAAGACTCTGATGCTGGGAGGGATTGGGGGCAGGAGCAGAAGGGGATGACCAAGGATGAGATGGCTGGATGGTGTCACTGACTTGATGGACGTGAGTCTGAGTGAACTCCGGGAGTTGGTGATGGACAGGGAGGCCTGGCGTGCTGCAATTCCTGGGGTCGCAAAGAGGTGGACATGACTGAGCGACTGAACTGAACTGAACTGAACTGAAATCAAAATTTACTCCCTGGAGGAAGAATTTGCAGCATAATAAAACTTATGAAATGCAAGAGGACTTGGCAAAATCTTATATAATGCTCTTCTAGGCCTTAGTAAGGAAGAGTAAGCATTCCACAATTTCACTTTGCTTCCATCAGTCTCCTTACGGCAGGCTGAAGAGGAAATCTGCTATAAGACACGATATTCTGTGGCTAGGGCGTAGTAAGTAGGCTATCTTAAGTATCGCAGTGGCCACTCAGTAAACTCTCTTAATGAGCTTGTTTTGAAATAGAGACAGTGCAGCCTCTGTTGGCCTGTTTTCCTGGCCCAGGAGGTATATCCCGGCAGACCCAGGGCAGTTCACCAGGAGATTTGCTCAGGCCTTTGTCCTTTCTTCTGGGAGATAATTCTCACCACAGCTCTGCACAGCACTTACCAAGGCAGTGAGACAGTGCGTAAGGCATCCAACCACAGTCAGGTCGGGAGGCGCCACTGTGTCATTCTGGTTGCAAACGTATGTTCCTCCCAGGGAGCCCAACAAGGGCAACAAACCTGAAACCCTGTGTGGACCCTTTCTCAGATCCTGCTTCCATGCATGTGTGCTCAGTGGTGTCTGGCTCTTTATGACCCACAGACTGTAACCCACCAGGTTCCTTTCTCCACGGGATTCTCTCAGCAAGTACTGGAGTGGGCTGGCATTTCGTTTCCTCCTCCAGGGATCTTCCCAACCCAGGAAGCAAACTCTTGTCTCCTCTGTCTCCTGCATAGGCAGGTGAATTCTTTACCACTGTACCACCTGGGGACTGGACCTTAGGGAGTTTAAATCCTTCCCTACCAATGGCCAATACTCAATGATTTCCTGTCCTCTTTTTTCCTTAGTGTGATGTAGTCCTAGAAAAGTTGGTTTAAGGATTCCAATAGTGATGAGAAGACCAAGATAAAGCACTGTATTAAGTATTAGTTACTCAGTCATACCCAACTCTTTGTGACCCCATGGACTGCAGCCCACCAGGCTCCATTGTCCATGAGATTTTCCAGGCAAGGATACTGGAGTGGGTTACCATTTCCTTCCCCAGAAAGCACTGTATATTATACCTGAAAAGATATAAATGGAGGAAATGAAGTTTTTAAGAATCTAGTATTTGTCCCACATCATGAAGGTTTAGGTAGAAAACTGTGGATAAAACTTACTGTTGAAGACATTGTAGCAGAGGCTTCAGTATAACAAAAGCGAAAGTAAGATAGCAACTGGTTATTTAAAAAGTTTTATCTTATATTGGAGTATAGTTGATTGACGAGGGTATGTTGGTGTCAGGTATATAGCAAACTGATCCAGTTATACCTATACGTGTGCCCATTCTTTTTCAAATTCTTTCCCCATTTAGGTTATTACAGAATATGGAGTAGAGTTCCCTGTGCTACACAGTAGCTTCCTGTTATCCATTTTAAATACAGTAGTGTGTACATGTTAGTTCCAAGCTCCCAATTTGTTCTTCCCCCTTACTCCACTCCACCTTTCCCCTTTAGTAACCATAAACAGGAAAAGGTGTACGTCAAGGCTGTATATTGTCACCATGCTTATTTAACTTCTATGCAGAGTACATCATGAGAAATGTTGGGCTGGAGGAAGCACAAGCTGAAATCAAGATTTCGGGGAGAAATATTAATAACCTCAGATATGCAGATGACACCACCCTTATGGCAGAAAGTGAGGAAGAACTAAAGAGTCCTTTGATGAAAGTGAAAGAGGAGAGTGAAAACATTGGCTTAAAGCTCAACATTCAGAGAACTAAGATCATGGCATCTGGTCCCATTGCTTCATGGCAAATAGATGGGGAAACAGTGGACACAGTGGCTGACTTTATTTTTCTGGGCTCCAAAATCACTGCAGATGGTGATAGCAGCCATGAAATTAAAAGACACTTGCTCCTTGGAAGGAAAGTTATGACCAATCTAGACAGCATATTAAAAGTAGACATTACTTTGCCAACAAAGGTCTGTCTAGTCAAGGCTATGATTTTTCCAGTGGTCACGTGATGGATATGAGAGTAGGAGTATAAAGAAAGCTGAGCACTGAAGAATTGATGCTTTTGAGCTCTGGTATTGGATAAGACTCTTGAGAGTCCCTTGAACTGCAAAGAGATCCAACCAGTCCATCCTAAAGGAGATCAGTCCTGGGTGTTCACTGGAAGGATTGATGCTGAAGCTGAAACTCCAATACTTTGGCCACCTGATATGAAGGACTGAGTCGTTTGAAAAGACCCTGATGCTGGGAAAGATTGAGGGCAGGAGGAGAAGGGGACGACAGAGGATGAGATGGTTGGATGGCGTCACTGACTCAATGGACATGGGTTTGAGTAAACTCCAGCAGTTGGTGATGGACAGGGAGGCCTGGCGTGCTATGGTTCATGGAGTCGCAAAGAGCTGGACACAACTGAGCAACTGAACTGAACTGAACCATTAATTTGTTTTCTAAGTCTGGTTTGTTTTGTACATCAGTTCATTTGCATCATTTTTAAAGATTCTGCCTGTAAGTGATGTCATACAGTGTTTGTCTTTGTCTGACGTAATTCCCTTAGCATGACAATCTCTAGTTGCATCTATGTTGCTGCAAATGGCATTATTTCACTCTTTTAACATCTGAGTAATATTCCATGGATCCCACATCTTCTTAATCCATTCATCTGTCAGTAGACATTTAGGTTGCTTCCGTAGCACCATAGCGAACATTGGGGTGCATGTATTCTTTCAAACCACGGTTTTCTCTGGATATGTACCCAGGAGTGGGATTGTGAATCATGCGCTAGCTTAATTTTCAGTTTTCTAAGGAACCGCCATACTGTTTCCATAGCGACTGCACCGATGTACATTCCCACCGACCGAGGAGGAAGGGGTCCTCTTCTCCACACGCTTTCCAGTTTTTGCTCTCTGTAGGTGTTTTAATGATGGCCATTCTGACCAGTGTGAGGTGGCACCTCTTCATAGTTGTTTTTTTAAATTAAATTAATTTTTAATTGAAGGATAATTAATAACTAGCAATGCTGAGCATCTTTTCATGGGCCTCTTGCTGAGTCACACAGAATTTTATTTCATATAGAGAAGCAATCCAAAGCTATGTAAAATGTATAGCTCAGGCTTTGGAAGAGGGGTTCTCAACTCTGGCTGCACATTAGAAATATCTGGGGAGATTTTAAAATTCCTGGTGCCCAGATTACACCCCCACACCAATTAAATCCGAGTCTCTGAGGATGGAACCCACACATCAATATTTTTAGAGCTCTCTAGATGATTAAAGTGCATGATCATAACTGAGAACTGCTGCTTCAGGAATAAACCGAGTTGCCTGAAGTAGTGTGTCACTTAGAAGAACGATATAGTATTCCAGAAGTGCTATGCTGTGTAAAACAAACAACGCTCCCCCCGCCCCCCACCAACAGAGATAGAGAAATAGCATCTCTTAGACATTTTTGGTAAAGAGATTATTTCTGTGTGGTAGTGCTAAAGGTTACACTAACACATTTGGAACTATCTTAGAAGTGGATATGACATTTAATTAAGCCTTGCCAGTTCACCTTGACTCTTGTTTTCTGCCAGAAATACGTGGGAAATTTTGAGCTTAAAATGTTGTGATATTTCTAACACATGAGACATCTACATGGGTGAAGCATATTGGATAATCAGTATTTGTTAAAGAACAGAATTTTTGTATTACTTTGACCAGATGGCTTGTAATATCAGTATGCACTTCTAGTCATTACCACTGGATTATTGTTCACAAACCTTTGCTGTCTTCAGCTAGTAACCATTTAGTTAAGCTTGGGTTTTCCTGTTGGACTCGTTTGAATTCTATCTAGTTGTGTGTCTTTACAGAAATCTCAACTAAGCAGAGTTGGAAGACCAGAAAGGGGATGCTCATGTGCTCTGATGATAGCAGAGCCCAACAGAGAGAAGAAAGACTCCTCTTCCTTCCTGACAAGGACTTAGCTACTGAAGACGGATGGCTTTCTCATTTGCTACAGTCTCCCAGCTTCCTTTTCCCTCTATAAACGGTTTCTCCTTATTTTGTGCCTGCAGAGACTTCCATGCAGCTTGCCATGGTTGTAGACCCTAAGTAGCTACTCTCTGCTGACACTGAATAAACCCATCTTTTCTGCAGAAATATCTGGTAGCCTACTTGTTTTAGATCAACACTTCTTTTCCTTTATTTGTGTGAAATCAGGATAATATGTGTGCCTAACCCATAGATTAAGGGCTTCCCTGGCGGCTCAGAGGTTAAAGCATCTGCCTGCAGTGCGGGAGATCTGGGTTCGACCCCTGGCTTGGGAAGATCCCCTGGAGAAGGAAATGGCAACCCACTCCAGTGTTCTTGCCTGGAGAATCCCAGGGATGGGGGAGCCTGGTGGGCTGCCGTCTATGGGGTCACACAGAGTCGGACATGACTGAAGTGACTTAGCAGCAGCAGCAACCCATAGATTACAGGATTAAATGACAAAGCAATGAAAAGTGCTTTGCAAAGTGCCTGATAAATCATAAGCAGTAAGTGATAGCTATTAATTTTAATAATATTATGCACATTGGGATAATCAGAAGTAAGCAAGCTTGTCATTTCTATATATCAAAGAAGGTAATGAATATTCACTACTTATTTTGAGCAACTAGAATATATCCAGCTTTGGGCTAGAAGGCTTATACACATTTGTTATTTCATCTTCTTTGTGTGAAGTAGATCTTATTATCCTAGCTTTACTAATGGGAACCTCAATGGCAAAGGAGTCTAACAATGCATCCTAATTTTATTTCAGTAAGCGCATTGATTTAGCAACCACCTTAATAATGGGTCTCCCAAACCTCTTGCTGGAGAAGGGAATGGCACCCCATTCCAGTACTCTTGCCTGGACAATCCCATGGTCGGCGGAGCCTGGTAGGCTGCAGTCCATGGGGTCGCTAGAGATCGGACATGACTGAGCGACTTCACTTTTACTTTTCACTTTCATGCATTGGAGAAGGAAATGGCAACCCACTTCAGTGTTCTTGCCTGGAGAATCCCAGAGACAGTGGGTCCCCATCTATGGGGTAGCACAGAGTTGGACACCACTGAAGTGACTTAGCAGCAGCAGCAGCAGCAGCAAACCTCTTGCTCTCATATTAATTTAAGTAGTAGAAAATTGTCATTGTGTATTGTATAGTGTGGATTTTTTTAAAGTTCTCTTTGTGATTATTTAACCTTGGAGCCCACGACGAGAAAAGTTCAGCAAGTGTGAGACTATTTCTATGGGTCCATTAGGTATTTTTCTCTCCTTTGGAAAATAGAAAAGAAAGGGACATGGAGCTGTTCAGAATTCAGAAGAAGGCATCCCCTACACAATAGATCCAGGTAACTCTGCATTGGCCAGAATGACCTAGTCAGAGAAATAGTCTGATTTCTAATCTTAGCATTCCTTTTCCTATGAAAAGCAATCCAAATGGTCCACTAGTAATCAGACCTGCTCACTCAATGGATCTTCCATGAGCAAAGAGAAATCACAGCCCCTTTGTACTCCACTCCTTTTCTCTACTTGGTCTGCCTTAGAAGAACATATATATCAAAAGCAGGCTGATTCTCATTAGTAGGAGCTAGGAGATGCCACGTACAGGCGAAGCTCTGTCTGAGTCTAAAAGGTGGAGTAGGTGTGGAGAGTACTTTCACTTGATCTAATTATGCTTTGAGGCCTTACTTGTATGCCAATAGATTATGCTCTGTAGAAAATAGATAAATTGTTCCTGTGGAAGCTCAGTGTAGACTGGTTTTTGCTTCAGGGGCTCATAAGCATAATATTCATCACTATCCCATCTATCCTGATGAAGAGTATCCAGATGGTCAAAGTCATTCTCTGGTGACTTAAAACCGTGAATACTTTCTTCCATTTTTCTCTTTGGGTTTTATCTACCACACTTGAATAGTGAGGCTCTTCCCTTAGTAGTTCTGGCACTTGATATTTTTAACTTCGTTGGAATGTGATCTTATGTCATTCTTCAGTTAGTCTGTATCTTCACCTGAGACATGCTAGAAAGCAGAGCCCCAAAGAAGGGGTTTGTGTGCCAGTGTTATTTTGAGGGAGGCTTGAGGCAGAGTTCATTCAGGGAGGTGGGTGAAGCTGAGACGTGGGTGGCTTACTGAGATGGTCACGGCTGGAGGTCCCAGGGCTCCGTCCTTCTGAGGAGGTGGTGAAGCACTCAGAGCTGTCCTCCTGAGGGTGCGGCGGGGAGTGCTTGCCTTTACCGCTCATCCCCCGGTGAGTGAGGCTTTCCCAGCATTATTGCACTCTAGTTGCCCGCGTGTGTGTGTGTGTGTGTGTGTGTGTGTGTGTGTGTGTGTGTGTGTGTGTAATGGGATCCTGGTGAACTTTCAGGTCACAGAATGGGAAAGCCCTGGGGTTGGCACTTGAGAATAGGCACTGTCTGCACCAAGTGAGTCAAAGCAAGCCCTCTGCTGATCACTAGTGCCAAGACCGGACTCAGAGGTAAAGTATAAAGGAGAGAGAGGTTGGGGATTTGGTTTAAGGCAAACTGAAACATCTTTGTGACAGCGTGCATGTTCAGAAGCTTCAGGCAAGTCTGACTCTATGTGACCCCCATGGACCACAGCCTGCTGGGCTCCTCTGCCCATGGGGTTTTTCTGGCAAGAATACTGGAGTAGGTTGCTATGCCCTCTTCCAGAAGAGCCTCTTGACCTAGGGATATGACCCGTGTCTTCTGTGTTGCAGGTGGATTCTTTGCTGCTGAACCGCCTGGGAAGCCCCTCTTTGTGACACACCAGCCTGGAATTGAATCTGGGCTTCATCACTTGCTCTGAACCAGTTATTTGTCATTACTATGGAGAAAGCAATGGTACCTCACTCCGGTACTCTTGCCTGGAAAATCCATGGACGGAAGAGCCTGGAAGGCTGCAGTCCATGGGGTTGCTAAGAGTCAGACACAACTGAGCGACTTCACTTTCACTTTTCACTTTCATGCATGGGAGAAGGAAATGGCAACCCACTCAGTGTTCTTGCCTGGAGAATCCCAGGGACTGGGGAGCCTGGTGGGCTGCCGTCTATGGGGTCGCACGGAGTTGGATCCGACTGAAGCGACTTAGCAGCAGCAGCAGCATGTTTCAATATACTCAGTACAAAGTGAAAAGAAAAAGTATGTGCTTCATAGCAAGGACTGGTAACTGATGGGAAACGTGGTGCAAGTTGCCTGGAGAATACTACGACATGTGGAAAAAGTGTTTTGCAATTACGTCACATGCCTTTAAAGAGACCAATCAAAATTGTTTCTGTTGGACCATATAGCAATCTTTACCTTAAAGAGAGCGAGCAGTGTATTTATTTCCTTGAGCAAAGACCTTAGACCCAGAGAGATTGTATAATTTAACTAAAATCTCTTACCTGGTAAGAGATAAGGATAGTTTTTTGCCCCTACTTCTAAGTGTTTAATTTCTTTCATTAATTTTTAGCAAATATTGAAACAACTAAGTTGGTCTTCCATTTGCAAATTATAATTTACTTACAAATATAATTTATGAGTCAAGGTTTAATTGCAGTGGACTAATATCTATTTACTTACTGGACTTGGTGAGTAGCTCATTCCCTCTCATTGATTTCACTGTTGACTATTGGACAAGGCCTTGCCAAGTCGTTTTCCCGTGTCAGAGTTCGCCACGAAAGGGCCAGTTTAATGATCTCCCCTGACTTCTAGCTCTTAATTAAATTACTGATTCCTACAGTCTTCCTTAAAATTCTTAGGAAGCAATTTAGTCATCAAAAGATTAAGCATTCACCTGTAGATGCTAATTTTAAAAATACCTATATAAGTGAAAAAAGTATACAAAATAGCTTATAATTTGAAGTCAGAGACTGAGTTATATAAAGTTCATTAATCTACAATTTATCATTTAGCAGAAATGTTAGGGATCACAATGATTTTATAAGATTGTTCCTGCATTCATTTATTTAATGAAAAGTATACTGCTGTCTATTGCTGTTGTTGTTCAGTTGCTAAGTCATGGCTGAGAACCTGTAGTGATTTTACTGAGTATGGTAATGCTAATTACAGATAGGAATTTTTGCTTGTTGGATTTTCCCAAGACCATATTAGGCAAACATATATATAGCAGGACTTCCTATTGAATGTTTAACAAGATGTGTGAAGTGGACTACTACAGATGAAATGTGCAGATACGCCAGTGTTTATTTCATATTCTCTAGTCTTCACCAGAATTTTCATACTCCAGATCATCTGCATTGTGTCTTGGTTGCTGGAGGCAGAAGTTCAACTCAATTGGCTAGGCAAGAAAATGAAATTTACTGGCAAATATAAGTAATAGTCCTAATGGGTTGTGCTAGTTTAGGACTGACTGTCCAGGACTTCTTTTTCTTTTTCTCTTTTCATCTCTTGGCTCTGAGTTCTTCTATAATAACTTCAGTCAGGTTTCTGTATATGTGGCGTCAGTATTGACTCTGGAAACACTAGAGGTTCATAGCCTTTAGCGCTCTCAGAAGGAAAGCTCCTTCCATCTAGAGTTTGTGTTTATTGTCAGAGCAAAGCTGATTGGCTTTGCTTGGGTCACGTGGCTGCTGTAGTCGTTAATTCCAGAGGCCTGTGGCGCTTCCTAACCTGGGCTGGTTAGGATTGATATGTTGTCTGAATCACATTAAATCACAATAAATCACATTTTATTGTAAATATAAATCACATTAAATTCTGGCAATTTTCAGTTACCAGAAAAGGAAAGAAACCTGTGTTACTGGTAAGTCGTGGCTACTTGATACTACAAAATCTTCATGTCCCTTCAAGATACTTCATGACAATGGCAATTATAATAGACATTTCGGTACCCTGTTTTCTTATTTCCCCAGAGAGCAAGATACTTAGGATGAATCATGGAGACTCTGTTCATTATTTACCATCTCCATTAAAGGGTAAAAATAATGTGTTTTTTTTTTTTTTATCATGGTCCTAAATTGCTGTGGTGATCTATGAAAGTAGGTCATTTAATTTAAAATTAAAATATTATAACTCTTTACAGCACATGTAATACTACATATAAAACTGCCCGATGATATGTGTGAGCTCCCGTCTTCTTCTTGAGTCTTGCTTTTTACTGTTTCTTTAGACTCCCTTGCATTCTAGTTGTGGCGAAGCATAGGAAATTCCCCAGATGTGCTCACCTTTTATACATGAACGTGCCTTTATGTGTTGCTGTCTTCCTGCCTGATCAGTCTTTGTCTGCCATGCACACTCTTGATCTAAGGAAATCCAGTGATACCCTGTCCACAGCCCTTGAAGCCTCGCCCTGACCTAACTCCTGTTCCCATTTCCTCCCCCATTGCTCCGCAGTAGCCTTTTAAACTAGGAGGGATGTGCATCTCAGTTAATACAGCAAGCCCTCTGTGCAAGAGGCATGAATGTTATCCTTAAGTTAATTTGGTGAAACCAAAGCACTGAAACATTACAAAGAGGGGGTGTATGATGTAGTCAATTCAGGCTGATGAATATCCATTCTCACCTTTTTAATTGTTATATTAACTTGTAGCTCGGTCAATAAAGAGTGTGTCTGCAACGCAGGAGACCTGAATTTGATCCCTGGGTCCAGAAGATCCCAGGAGGAGGAAATGGCAGCCCACTCCAGTACTCTTGACTGGAGAATCCCATGGACAGAGGAGCCTGGCAGCCTACCGTCCATGGAGTCGAAAGAGTCTGACACGACTTAGTGACTAAACCACCACCACCATGGAATGAATAGATAAGTGATTATTGAGAATCAGCTCTGATACTATGCTATGACTGACTGAGGAAAAAAAAAGGAGCTAAAGTTAAGAAGAAATCAAAATGGTTTCACTCAAAAAGACAGAGAAGGCAACCCTTTCCCATTTCATTAATGGAATGTCTTTGGTCAAAGCCCTTAGAGTAACATAAGGGTGTTTTTGTAGAGTAAGTTATATGTGTCTGGGGGAAAATTTTTGATCTTTAAGAATCATAGAATTTGATTTAAACACACACACACACAATCAACTTTCCAGTATTTCCTGTGAATTCAATACATACATTTAGTATTTATTTTTTCCCTTGAGGCAACAGTCAAATGTAAGGTGACCTACATGCATGTATTTTTTCTTTCACAAAATGTCACTTAATGTTTGTCCTTTGACATTTTAGGAATAAGTCTTCTGACAATGCTGCCGAATCCATGTCTACTTTGGTTGGAAATTCAGCTGTGTTTAGTGAGGTGTGACACATAGCTATCTGAAAACTGGCATGTGGCTACTTCTGCCTGAATAACACTAACTTTCAAAGCAAACACTTGAAATGGATTGGATAATAATTAAGATTCTAATAAATGCAGGTAAAGACAGATGATGGATTCATGCAGAAAAACCAAACCCAACCCATATTACCCTTAAAAGCAATCCTATAATCTCTGCAGGAGCAGAATTTTTGTCTGAAAATTTAGACCCAAATAGCAACATTCTTAGCATATACCATGGGCTTCCCTGATAGCTCAGTTGGTAAAGAATCTGCCTACAAAGCAGGAGACTCTGGTTCAATTCCTGGGTTGGGAAGATCCCCTGGAGAAGCGATAGGCTACCCACTCCTGTATTCTTGGGCTTCCCTTGTGGCTCAGCTGGTAAAGAATCTGCCTGCAATGTGGGAGACCTGGGTTCAATCCCTGGGTTGGGAAGATTCCCCTGGAGAAGGGATAGGCTACCCACTCCAGTATTCTTGGGCTTCCTTTGTGGCTCAGCTGGTAAAGAATCTGCTGTAATGTGGGAGACATGGGTTCGATCCCTGGGTTGGGAAGATTCCCCTGGAGAAGGGAAAGGCTACCCACTCCAATATTCTAGCCTGGAGAATGACATAGACGCTATAGTCCATGGGGTCTCAAAGAGTCAGACGCGACTGAGTGACTTTCACTAGTGTACACCACATCCAGGAGAACTTTTCCTGTGCTCATTTAACAATTATCTTTATGAAATTCCAAATCCATCCTAATTTAAAAGATCATCATTCATTCTCATTTCCTGGCTTCTCTACAGATAATGCTGAATATTTCATTTTTATCTTAACTCTGCCAGTAACCTGAAGAATCTTTCACTTTCAATTCAAATATATTATTCCCTACCAAGAACTTCATTGCCTTTTCTTTATTCTTTATATAAGTCTCTCTATTTTTGACTCTTCCTATTATATATTTTGAGATAAATTGCAAATAGGTGGTCAGAGAAGAATAATTTTACTTAGGTGTAGGTGCTTTAAAAAATAAATCATGTTCATCACCAAATCTGATTTCCTCATTTAAAAGATCATCATTCATTCTCATTTGCTGGCTTCTCCACAGATAATGCTGGATATTCCTATTTTTATCTTAACTCTGCCAGTTACCTGATGAATCTCTCACTTTTGATTCAAATATACTATTCCCTACCAAGAACTTCATTGCCTTTTCTTTATTCTTTAAATAAGTCACTTTAATTTTGACTCCATGTTATGTATCTTGAGATAAATGGCAAATAAGCGGTCAAAGAAGGATACTTTTACTTAGGTGCTTAAAAAAAATTGTCTTCATCAAATACCAAGACTTTAGAATCATGCCTCTAAATCCTTTGCTTTTAAAACTCAACATATAAGGTTTACTTAGTCTGTTCACCTCACATAAAATAAGCAAGCACGAGAGAGACCCATGGAAAATTGTCTCCCGACACTCAGGGTTGTTTTCCTACAAAGCTCTCCAATGATTCCTTCATTATCTGGCTAATTCGTCCCACTGCAGAGATATACTAGCACCAGCTGTCTGCACTATACTCACACATATATTCCTATTTCAGGGCGTTCACACTCCCTTTCCCCTACATCATGGGTTTGCCCAGGAAACATAGCAGTAGGTGATAATTCCAAGGATCCTATTAAGGGTTGAATTTTATCCCCTAGCACCAAATTCATACTTTGAAATTCTAGCCCCTGGTACCTCAGGATATTACCTTATTTGGAAATAGACTCTTTGCGACCCCATGGACTGTAGCCTGCCAGGCTCCTCTGTCCATGGAATTCTCCAGGCAAGAATACTGGAGACGGTTGCATTCCCTTCTCCAGGAGATTTTCCTGACCAAGGGATTGAACCGACATCTGTATTGGCAGATGGATTCTTTATCACTCAGCCACCTGGGAACCCTGGAGTCATTGCTGCTGCTGCTAAGTCACTTCAGTCGTGTCCGATTCTGTGCGACCCCATAGACGGCAGCCCACCAGGCACCCCCGTCCCTGGGATTCTCCAGGCAAGAATACTGGAGTGGGTTGCCATTTCCTTCTCCAGTGCATGAAAGTGAAAAGTGAAAGTGAAGTCACTCAGTTGTGTCCGACTCTTAGCGACCCCATGGACTGCAGCCCACCAGGCTCCCCAGTCCATGGGATTTTCCAGGCAAGAGTACTGGAGTGGGCTGCCATTGCCTCCTCCGAGAGTCACTGCAGATGTGATTATAAGATGAGGTCAGACTGTAGTAGAGTCAGCCTCTAATCCCATGTGACTGGAGCCTATATAAACATGGGAAACTTGGACACATATGTGTACAAAGGGAGAACACTCTGTGAAAATAAAGGCAGAGATCAAGGTGAGGCTTTTATAAGCCAAGCAATAAGCCAAAGATTACGAGCAAACAATTAGAAGCTAAAAAGAGACATGCAATAGATTCTCTCACAGCCTCAGAAGAAACCAACTCTACTGACACCTTCGTCTCAGATTTCTGGTCTGCAGAATGCTGAGACAGAACATTTCTGTGGCTTACGTCTCCTAGTTTGTGGTCTTTTGTTAAAGAAGCCCTAGAAAACTAATACAAACAGGCCTACACAGATTCTTAGAATCGACAGTTGGTGGAAATCTTAAAGTAGTTCTCCAACTGGCCCCAGCCCCAACTTAGTGTTACAATTTGGCGAATCCCTCAAACTCAGCAGAGCCTATACTTATGACCTAGCAGCCAGAAAGAATGCCAGTGATCTCCAATGGCCTTTTAATGTTAGGACTTTAGCGCTGGAGCAACCCTTCAGACCTGTGCTGTTGATATTATTGATGTGCCTCTCCGGGACTCCTGACCAAGCTTCCTTTGCTCTCAGCTCTTGTAAAACTCAGTCTGCCCACTGCCTTCCTTTCTCGTCTTTCATCCACTAGATTGTTCCCAAACCTTGCCTTAGTCATACCATCATCATTAGCTTTACAGTGAGATATGTAGCCTTGTTTCTAGCGATCTACACATGAACAAGAGAGTGCCCGTAGAAAACGAACAAGGTGAAAGAATGGGGTTACATTTTTGTTCCTTGACAAAAAGATAAATGGTTACTAATACTTGGGTTCATGTGTGACATACCCTGTGTTTCCAACTTAAATAACATTGAACGAGAAGTTCCATGCCTCTAGAATGATAACAGCACCTTGCGTACACTGAGTTCCAACTGTTTGCGTTATGTTCTGCACCAGGCATTTCGCTAAAGATTTCTAGTTGATTCTGATAATGTCCACCATTGTCCTGGTTTACTCAGTACACACAGTTCATTTACAACACAGTAATTTTTAATGCACTTAGTTTGAACTCATACTCAGCATGAAGTCAGCCAGGTACTGTTCTCCACATTTTACAGATGAAGGAAACTGAGCTTCAGAGATGTCAAATATTTACAGTGCCAAAGTGGGACTTCTGCCTGTTAAGATTCATGCCCAGATGAAAAGACTAACTCCTCTCCCCTCAAAAAGGAAGTTTAACGGGCTGTAGCAGTCTCTCTGGAGAAGGCAATGGCACCCCACTCCAGTATTCTTGCCTGGAGAATCCCATGGATGGGGGAGCCTGGTGGGCTGCAGTCCTTGGGATCGCTAAGAGTTGGACATAACTGAGCAGCTTCACTTTCACTTTTCACTTTCATGCACTGGAGAAGGAAATGGCAACCCACTCCAGTGTTCTTGCCTGGAGAATCCCAGGGACCGGGGAGCCTGGTGGGCTGCCGTCTATGGGGTTGCACAGAGTTGGACACGACTGAACCGACTTAGCAGCAGCAGCACCAGGAGCAGAAGTCTCTACTACATTGTTTATAGTCAAAGAGGTTTATTACCATGTTGGACACACTAATGATCAGTAGCATCTCACATCTGAAAGTAATAGAATAATGAGCTTTATTCTCTCTGTATTTAACATGCTAAACTCTCAATGACAGTTTCCCCTACTCAGGGTCAAATTGTTGTGTTTAGTCCCTCTCTCTGTCCCCAAGCATGGGTATGGTCATGGCCTGAACTATCACGACAAGAGCAGACAGAATGTACAATATAGGCAGTACTTACCAGTATGTGGCTCATACTGTTATTATTCATTTTCTTGTTTCCATTATCTCTGACAAGTGACTCTTTACTGGAATTCTAAATGAGAGCTGATTTCTACCAAAAAATTTGCAGTAGCCTGTTGAGTTACTATTGAAATGCAACAGACTGTGGCTAAATCTACTGTCTTTGTGTCTGTGGGAAATGGAGTTTCCTGAAGCTCATAAGGTTAACATTACTCGCAGTAAGATGATTTCCCTGGAGATTATGCTTCAATATGGAATACCCTAGATTTGTGTCACAGTTCCAATCTAGGTTTTGGATTCTTTCTACAGATACCCTCATAAATTTTTGAATCAAAACACAAATTTAGAAATTAATGGAAGCATGAGTCTGAAGATAATTCCAAAAGTCAGCTTGTCTTTTATTGCCATGCAGAAAAAATAAATTACTCTCAATGGGAATTTAGTTTAATTTACTGCTCAGATATTCAATTGTAAGCATTAAGTATATTTTAAATAGATTCTTTCAAAAGTAGTTCATAAAAAATTTGTTGGGAGAGAGCTAAGAAAAACTGATAAATCAGATATGACAAAGTAAAATGGTTACTCACTCCCTATTTGAGACCAAAAAAAAAAAAAAAAAGCTGATCTATTCCTTTTCCTGTGTGCAAAGAGAAACAAAAAAAATTCTTCCAAGAATTGCAATAACATAGTTTCAGGAAATCATATCTCCCAAAGACACTAATTGCACATTTTTTTATTTTTGCTCTTGAGACAATGGGACGAATGTGAATCAAGAACTGGGAAAGAGAGATACTGATTTGTATTCATGTTTTCCTTCCTGGCAGCTTTTTCTGGTGTTAGCAAGAAGGAAGAGTAAAATAAAGATTTTAGCAAGTAGAAAAACTGTAGGCTCTAAAAATTATTACCAAAGGGTTGCTAACTCACTTCAATCGTGTTCGACTCTGTGTAACCTCATAGACGGCAGCCCACCAGGCTCCTCCATCCCTGGGATTCTCCAGGCAAGAACACTGGAGTGGGTTTCCATTTCCTTCTCCAATGCATGAAAGTGAAAAGTGAAAGTGAAGTTGCTCAGTCATGTCCGATCCTCAGCGGCCCCAAGGACTGCAGCCTATCAGGCTCCCTCCATCCATGGGATTTTCCAGGCGGGAATACTGGAGTGGGGTGCCATCGCCTTCTTTAACCAAAGTACGAGATAAAGAGAGAAAATTCAACCAAATGATGTAATATTCATGGTTATAAATTTCTATGAATTAAATAAATCATAATATTAAATTATGTACACAGTATTAGGCATTTAGAAGAAATAGTCTTTGAGTTCATTAAAAATTTCCTTTACTCTCAGCTAACATTAATTTTTCCTTATTTTTTTTTCTATATGTGGCTTTAAAGCAAGATGTTGTATACATGTATTTACAGTGTGTATAAGAGATATTCAAGAGAGTGCCTAAGAATGTGGGCTTTAGAGACAACTTGAAAGTGAATCCAGCTATGCCAGCTGGTAAGTTTTATGACCTTGGACAAGTGATATTATATCTTTTTCTCCAAATGTTCTAATGAGTAAAATGGATTTCTAATAGCACTTACTTCATGGTGTTGTTCTAAGGATAAAATAAGTTAATATGGTGGCCTGAACCAGGTGCATGAACCCTGCAAAGAGTGTGGATGGTCTTAAAGGAATCACTTTCCTGATTCTGAACTCAACAATGCTGTGCCTGAGAACTTGCGGCTCGGAAAGTGATCCTGTTGGGTGTCATGCCTATTTTCCTATCTTTTCCCACAACTCTTCTTTATCACATTCCAAAGTAGGTACACTTCTTAGCCATCCGGAATGCCGTGGTGCTGCTTTCATTTAATGTTGAAATCCTCCAGGGCCAAATAAAGTGACTACATGAAACAGTGTTGTTATTGTTCAGATAGTGAGTGATGCTAATGAGCAAAATTATGTTTTTTGAAAGTCTGGTGAGTTCCAGTTCTTTGCTTTCAACAAAACTGAAGGAAGACCTAATAGAGTTTTTAGCTGACAGATCATTAGAAATAATTAAGGATGACAAAGACAGGGGATTTTTCTCTTCCTCTCTACCTCTGAACAAATTTCTTAGCTTGTTATGTGTCCTAGGTCACAATTTTAACAAATTTTTAAATAAATATATATATATTATTTGCATGCGTATGTATACACGCACACCTGAATATAATCTATTGCACTGGGGATGGTAGGTATCAAAAGGCTTCATGCCCTAACCTCAGAAGGCAGAAGGTATCACTGTTACAGTCACAGCCCATCCAAGGGAAAGATACATAGATCCCAACTCTTGCTGGAGAACTGTCAATATCACATTGTGATGGAGCTTGCTGGGTGGCATGTATTTTTACAGTTATCACTGAAAAAATATAAACTATCTCGTATTAGGAAGGAAAAAATTCTACTACTTTAAAGTTGCATACAGTTTTTTTTTTTTTTTTCTATAAATGGAGAAGCTTGAATTTACCTTTGAGGTCAGCAATCTTTGTTTTAGGGAAGAAATCTAAGCAGTGTAATAGGGCTTTTCCTATGGTAAGCCAATATCCCAGTTTGAAGTGAAGGGATGTGTTATTAATGCAGTGAAATTACTCTACATTATCAATAAAAGTTTTTTTTCTACCTAGAATTGGAACCATATCTCTGAAGTTTGTTTCCTTTTCAGAAAGAAAAATTTCCTATTTTCTCCCTTTTTGGAGACGTAGGGAGTCCTGGTCCTGAATTCCAGGCAGGAGTGTCGATGCTGCAGGACATTCATATGTCAGGAGCTGAATCAAACGTGACGGGAGCCTAGGGACTGAAAGAGAGGTGTCCACAGGCACTGGGGGGTCTGACCAGTGGACTCTAAGCAGCAGGAAGGTGTAATGTTTGGTTTTGAGTTCTTCTTCGATATTTCTGTCTTCTGATATCCAGACTTCAGTGCCATTTTGGTTTATGTTACGTGATATGCATCTTTTCTTCCCTTGTGGAATTAAGTGGATGAGCTTGTGTTAGGATAAATAACTTGTCTGATTCGTGCAGGTTTAATACCAAAGTCCCATGTCTCAGGAAACTCCTCAGATTCAGGCAAAGAGGAATGGTTGGTGGTCCCTCTAACTGGAGTCTATACTTGAAATTACTTGTTGAGAGTGAAGGGTAACAGCTTGGAGAAGCTGCTGAAAGATCTGTTAGTGGTAACTTTCAGAAAATGTATACCATATCTTCTTTGCATGAGTGGGGTGGGAACTTAGGTAACTAGCAAAATGTTAAGAAAAAGTATCCAAATCTTCAGTTCAGTTCAGTCACTCAGTCGTGTCCGACTCTTTGTGACCCCATGAATGGCAGCACACCAGGCCTCCCTGTCCATCACCAACTCCCAGAATTCACTCAGATTCACGTCCATTGAGTCAGTGATGCCATCCAGCCATCTCATCCTCAGTCATCCCCTTCTCCTCCTGCTTCCAATCCCTCTCAGCATCAGAGTCTTTTCCAATAAGTCAACTCTTCTCATGAGGTGGCCAAAGTACTGGAGTTTCAGCGTTAGCATCATTCCTTCCAAAGAAATCCCGAGGCTGATCTCCTTGAGAATGGATCTCCTTGCAGTCCAAGAGACTCTCAAGAGTCTTCTCCAACACCATAGTTCAAAAGCATCAATTCTTCAGCACTCAGCTTTCTTCACAGTCCAACTCTCACATCCATACCTGACTACTGGAAAAATCATAGCCTTGACTAGATGGACTTTTGTCGGCAAAGTAATGTCTCTGCTTTTGAATATGCTATCTGGGTTGGTCATAACTTATCTTCCAGGGAGTAAGCGTCTTCTAATTTCATGGCTGAAATCACCATCTGCAGTGATTTCGGAGCCCAAAAAGATAAAGTCTGACACTGTTTCCACTGTTTCCCCATCTATTTCCCATGAAGTGATGGGACCAGATGCCATGATCTTCATTTTCTGAATGTTGAGATCGAAGTCAACTTTTTCACTCTCCTCTTTCACTTTCATCAAGAGGCTTTTTAGTTCTTCACTTTCTGCCATAAGGGTGGTGTCATCTGCATATCTGAGGTTATCGATATTTCTCCCAGCAATCTTGATTCCAGCTTGTGCTTCTTCCAGTCCAGCATTTCTCATGATGTACTCTGCATAGAAGTTAAACAAGCAGGGTGACAATATACATTCTTGACATACTCCTTTTCCTATTTGGAACCAGTCTGTTGTTCCATGTCCAGTTCTAACTGTTGCTTCCTGACCTGCATACAGATTTCTCAAGAGGCAGGTCAGGTGGTCTGGTATTCCCATCTCTTTCAGAATTTTCCAAAGTTTATTGTGATCCACACAGTCAAAGGCTTTGGCATAGTCAATAAAACAGAAATAGATGTTTTTCTGGAACTCTCTTGCTTTTTTCATGATCCAGCAGATGTTGGCAATTTGACATTAGGCTCCTCTGCCTTTTCTAAAACCAGCTTGAACATCAGGAATTTCATGGTTCATGTATTGCTGAAGCCTGGCTTGAGGAATTTGAGCATTACTTTACTAGCATGTGAGATGAGTGCAATTGTGCAGTAGTTTGAGCATTCTTTGGCATTGCCTTTCTTTGGGATTGGAATGAAAACTGACCTTTTCCAGTCCTGTGGACACTGCTGAGTTTTCCAAATGTGCTGGCATATTGAGTGCAGCACTTTCACAGCATCATCTTTCTGGATTTGAAACAGCTCAACTGGAATTCCATCACTTCCACTAGCTTAGAACCATATAAAAGATATTACTGTTTCTTTGGAGTTATGTTAGGAATTGTCTCGGGGAAGGCAATGGCATCCCACTTCAGTACTTTTGCCCAGAAAATCCCATGGATGGAGGAGCCTGGTGGGCTGCAGTCCATGGGGTCGCTAGGATTTGGACACGACTGAGCAACTTCACCTTCACTTCTCACTTTCATGCACTGGAGAAGGAAATGGCAACCCACTCCATTGTTCTTGCCTGGAGAATTCCAGGGATGGTGGAGCCTGGTGGGCTGCTGTCTATGGGGTCACACAGAGTCAGACTTAGCTTAGCTAGCTTAGCTTAAGAATTGTCTAGCTGGTCCATGGAGGTATTATCTAACTGTCTAGGAGTTAATAACTATTTTCACTGCTATTTTAATAGTGATAAGGACATTTTATATCCCTGTAGAAATTGTTGATGACTTATAGAAGCTGACACACATGATTTCTTTTTTGACAGCAACACAAATGAATTTTGTTCAAGAGACGAAATGATTTTTACCTTGTAAAAAGATGAACCTCAGAAGTTGCAGGCTTGTTGCCACATAGGATATTAACCAGTTTTGTATTCAAGTTAGCCCCATTATTTGTACTGTCTTCTCTATAAACCACTATAAATACTGTTTGTTCTTTTTTTTTTCCGATTCTTTTTGCACTAGCTTCATCATCTTTCTGGTTCCCTCATTAATAAGGTAAAACAAATATAGGATTTTATTTGGGTAAGTGATGCTTTTTAAAAAATTATATTTCGACATTGACGATTTGTAGAAAGTGTTACTATGACTTAAAGATGTCTTAGAAATTCATGGAGGGAATAAACCTGGTAAAAGCCTGGTTTTCCTGCGTCCTCTCTCTCTACCAGGGTTAAGGAGACAATGAAGATGAAGAAGAGACCGGGTGTGCCTACAGTGAGGAAGCCTCTCTGTCCGTCCGTCTTCATTGTCGGTCCCCCTGGGCCTTCTCCCCTTTGTGGAGGGGTCCTCCTCTTGGTCCGTGGAGTCTATAAATGTGGTGGGGTGACGGCTGGCAGTTTCTTTACAGTCTTCTAACCAAAATATCTGCAAGTCACATCTTTTCTCTCACCGAGATGGACTTCTACCACATTATGACCCCCAAAGACTTTCTATTACTTTCCTCAGCCTCACCAAAGATGCTTTCCCAGGAGGAAGTTGGAGATAGACTCAGAATCAAAAATCAGACTAAAAATACACACATATATGCATATGCACATATTTTATATGTTGTAAGAGTCCTAAGGGGCAGAAGAAAAAGAAACCTAAGACCACTCTACAGTTTCTTTTGAAAGAAGTTAATACCAGGAATTGGTTAAATAGGTGATGGAAAGAGTGAGAAACCAAATAGCGGACAGTGATGCGCTAGATTAGCACCAGCAGGAGGCTGCTTCAGCCCTGGAGGGACACAAGGAGGAGGCTTTCCTGAAGCCCAGGGGCTCGGCTTAAGCGGCAGACACTGGATCCATGGGGAAGAGGCAGCTGTTGGCAGAGGAACTGCCAAGGCAGAGAGAGGAGCGAAATGTCGTGGTTTCTTCTTTCCTCCCAGCTTCCCACACACTGGCCAAACCGAACAGAGAGTAGTGGATTATAAAGCCTGGGAACTGCAGCCTGCAGGACCAGCACCCTTGAGGGGAGACAGTTTAGTTACAGTTCAGTTGCTCAGTTGTGTCGATTCTTTGCGAATCCATGGACTGCAGCTCACCAGGCCTCCTTGTCCATCACCAACTCCCAGAGTTTATTCAAACGCATGTCCATTTAGTAAGTGATGTCATTCAACCATCTCATCCTCTGTCATCTCCTCCTTCTGCCTTCAATCTTTCCCAGGATCAGGGTCTTTTCTAGTGATCAGTTCTTCTCATCAGGTGGCCAAAGTATTGGAGTTTCAGCTTCAGCATCAGTCCTTCCAATGAATATTCAGGACTGATCTCCTTTAGGATGGACGGATTGGATCTCCTTGCAGTCCAAAGACTCTCAAGTCTTCTCCAACATCACAGTTCAAAAATATCCGTTCTTTGGTACTCAGCTTTCTTTATAGTCTAACTCTCACATCCATACATGACTACTGGAAAAACCATGGCTTTGACTAGACAGACACTTGTTGGCAAAGTAATGTCTCTGCTCTTTAATATGCTGTCTAGGTTGATCATAGCTTTTCTTCCAAGGAGCAAGCGTCTTTTAATTTCATGGTTTCAGTCACCATCTGTAATGATTTTGGAGCTCCTAAACATAAAGTCTGTCACTGTTTTCATTGTTTCCTCATCTATTTGCCATGAAGTGATGGGACCAGATGCCATGATCTTCGTTTTCTGAGTGTTGAGTTTTAAGCCAGTTTTTTCACTCTCCTCTTTCATCAAGAGGCTCTTTAGTTCTTCACTTTCTGCCATCAGGGTGGTGTCACCTTGTATCTGAGGTTATTGATATTTCTTCTGGTGATCTTAATTCCAGCTGTGCTTCATCCAGCTTGGCATTTTACATGATGTACTCTGCATATAATTTAAATAAGCAGGGTGACAATATACAGCCTTGATGTACTCCTTTCCTGATTTAGAACAAGTCTGTTGTTCCATGTCCAGTTTTAATTGTTGACCTAAATACAGATTTGTCAGGAGGCAGGTCAGGAGGTCTGGTATTGCCATCTCTTGAAGAATTTTCCACAGTTCATTGTGATCCACACAGTCAAAGGCTTTGGCATAGTCAGTAAAGCAGAAGTAGTTGTTTATCTGGACCTCTTTTGCTTTTTAAATGATCCAACAGATGTTGACAGTTTCAACTGTTTCCTCTGCCTTTTCTAAATCCAGCTTGATCATATGGAAGTTCATGGTTCACGTATTGCTGAAGCCTGGCTTGGAGAATTTTGAGCATTACTTTGCTAGCATGTGAGATGAGTGCAATTGTGCAGTAGTTTGAGCATTCTTTGGCATTGCCTTTCTTTAGGATTGGTATGAAAACTGACCTTTTCCAGTCCTGTGGCCACTGCTGAGTTATCCAAATTTGCTGGCATATTGAGTGCAGCACTTTCACAACATCATCTTTTAGGATTTGAAAGAGCTCAACTGGAATTCCATCACCTCCACTAGCTTTGTTTGTAGTGATGCTTCCTAATGCTCACTTGACTTCACATTCCAGGATGTCTGGCTCTAGGGGAGTAATCACGTCATCGCTGTTATCTGGGTCATGAAGATCTTTTTGTACAGTTCTTCCGTGTATTCTTGCCACCTCTTCTTAATATCTTCTGCTTCTGTTAGGTCCCTACCATTTCTGTCCTTTATCGAGCCCATCTTTGCATGAAATATTCCCTTGGTATCTCTAATTTTCTTGACAAGGTCTTTAGTCTTTCCCATTCTATTGTGTTCTTCTATTTCTTTTCATTGATCACTGAGGAAGGCTTTCTTATCTCTCCTTGCTATTCTTTGGAATTCTGCATTCAAGTGGGTATATCTTTCCTTTTCTTCCTTGCCTTTCACTTCTCTTCTTTTCTCAGCTATTTGTAAGGCCTCCTCAGACAACCATTTTGCATTTTTGCATTTCTTTTCTTGGGAATGGTCTGACCACTGCTTCCTGTACAATGTCACGAACCTCTGTCCATAGTTCTTCAGGCACTCTGTCTATCAGATCTAATCCCTTGAATCTATTTGTCACTTCCACTGTATAATTGTGAAAGGGATTTGATTTAGATCATATCTGAATGGTCGAGTGGTTTTCCTTACTTTCTTCAATTTAAGCCTAAATTTGGCAATAAGGAGTTCATGATCTGAGCCACAGTTAGCTCCCAGTCTTATTTTTGCTGACTGTATAGGGCTCTACATCTTTGGCTGCAAAGAATATAATCAGTCTGATTTTGGTGTTGACCATCTGGTGATGTCCATGTGTAGAGTCTTCTCTTGTGTTGTTGGAAGAGGGTATTTGCTATGACCAGTGCATTTTCTTGGCAAAACTCTATTAGCCTTTGCCCTGATTCATTCTGCACTCCAAGGCCAGATTTGCCTGTTCCTCCAGGTATTTCTTGACTCCCTACTTTTGCATTTCAGCACCCTATAATGAAAAGGACATCTTTTGGGGTGTTAGTTCTAGAAGGTCTTGTAGGTCTTCATAGAACTGTTTAACTTCAGCTTCTTCAGCATTACTGGTCAGGGCATCGACTTGGATTACTGTGATATTGAATGGTTTGCCTTGGAAACAAACAGAGATCATTCTGTTGTTTTTGAGATTGCATCCAGGTACCACATTTCTGACTCTTTTGTTGACCGTGATGGCTACTCCATTTCTTCTAAGGGATTCTTCCCCACAGTAGTAGATATAATGGTCATCTGGGTTAAATTCACCCATTCCAGTCCATTTTAGCTCACTGATACCTAAAATGTCAATGTTCACTCTTGCCATCTCCTATATGACCACTTCCAGTTTGTCTTGATTCATGGACCTGACATTCCAGGTTCCTATGCAATATTGCTGTTTACACTATTGGACTTTACTTCCATCACCAGTTACATCCACACCTGGGTATTGTTTTTGCTTTGGCTCCATCCCTTCATTCTTTCTGGAGTTATTTCTCCACTGATCTCCAGTAGCATATTGGGCACCCACTGACCTGGGGAGTTCATCTTCTAGTGTCCTGTCTTTTTGCCTTTTCATACTGTTCATGGGGTTCTCCAGGCAAGAATACTGAAGTGGTTTGCCATTCCCTTCTCCAGTGAACCTTGCTTTGTCAGAACTCTCCACCATGACCCACCCATCTTGGGTGGTGCTACATTGCGTGGCTCATAGTTTCATTAAGTTAGACAAGGCTGTGGTTCATGTGATCAGTTTGGTTAGTTTGCTGTGATTGTGATTTTCATTCTGTCTGCCCTCTGATGGAGAAGGATAAGAGGCTTATGGAAGCTTCCTGATGGGAGAGGCTGACTGAGGGGGAAACTGGGCCTTGTTCTGATGGGCGGGGCCATGCTCAGTAAATCTCTAACTCAATTTTCTGTTGATGGGAGGGGATATATTACCTCCCCCTTATTTGACCTGAGACCAAACTACAGTGGAGGTAACAAGATAATGGTGACCTCCTTCAACAGGTCCTATGCACCCACTGCTACACCCAGTGCCCCCAGCCCTGCAGCCAGCCCCCCACCGACCCACGCCTCCGCCGGAGACTCTGGACACTCACAGGCAAGTCTTGGTCAGGCTCTTGTGGGGTCACTGCTCCTTTCTCCTGGGTCCTGGTGCATACAAGGTTCTGTTTGTCTCCTCCAAGAGTCTGATTCCCCAGAACACATATTAGGCCAACAATGCTATGTTTTTATTCCTTCCAATTTTGTGCTTTTATAATATATTCCAGGACACTGAGTCAGGTGAAAAACTTCCTAGGAATACAAATCTCTGTTTCACTCTGAATTTCTTGAAAATATCTGTATTTGAGGATGGTCAGCTTTGTCAAGCTAAATAAACAGCCACTCTCTCAGATTCTACATTAACGTCAGTACTTTTACAGTAATTCTCACTTGGGCTCCCAAAGATGATCTTTTTCTATTTATGACTCATCCTTAAATCCCACAGAAAGAAACCTTTTGCCATAGATTTCTCTTCCTCTAATTCAATTGCTGCTCTATTTTATACATATAAGGGCTTCCCTGGTGGCTCTGTTAGTAAAGAATCTGCCTGCAGTGAAGGAGACCTGGGTTCAACCCCTGGGTTTGGGAAGATCCCCTGGAGAAGGGCATGGCAACCCACTCCAGTACTCTTGCCTGGAGAATCCCATGGACAGCTTACAGTCCATGGGATTGCAAAGAGTTGGACATGACTGTGTGACTAACTTTCACTTTTTCACACATATAAATGCAAATACTGGGTTTTGTGGTACTACTCATTCCACCCTCTTTTGCCTTTGAGTTCTGAACACACTAAAGAAGATACAGAAATACAGTAAGGAACAAAATGTTAGCTGTACTATTGGAAAACCCACGTTGAAGAGCACAACTGGAACTGGAAAGTAAAATATGCTTCTTGTTCTTCCCACTGAATTGAACTTACTCTATTGTCATAGGCAGACTGAACAGACCCTGCAGGTCACTGAACGGACTCTGCAGGTCAGGGTTCTGTGCGTTCAGTGTCCTTTCCCCACTTTCACCAGTTTGATGAGTCAGTCCTTCTTCAGGGACAGTCAAGTAATGAGGTAACAGGAGCAAGCAGAAGTAATCTCGATGTTTTTTCCTGAGGAATATAGGAGACCTCTCTTTTTGTAGACATGAGGGAAGGGTGGTAGTGATAGATATTTCCTCCCGTCAAATTATCAGTTTCACAAAATGTCAATCAATGAGCTAAAATCTAATTATGGGCCAGTTTAGCTCCATTGCTTATCAATATGTATGTAATCAATCCCAGCCTTAAAGTTGTGCAAATCAGGTATTCCTGATTAAAAGAATTTTAAAATCTTGATTCAAAGAGTTAAAATTTTTTCTTTAAAAATGTTTTGCTTTAAAACTCAAGTTTTAAATACACTGTGTGCTGTTTAAAATGTTGGCATGGTATAAACAAAAATATACTGTTTTACCCTGAATATATTCAGCAACTCCAGTTCAGCTCTCATGGAATCCTGGGGGCATGATTAGGAACATTAAATCATTTTGTGAAAGTAATTGACGATATTTTCCCCAAAGAAAGGTAAGTTAAAAATGTGACAGCATGTGGTCTGTTTAAAATGTCTAAACCCTTTCTTTTACATTTAAAATAAAAATGAAAGTATATACCCACTAGATGGCAGCAAACTAAATCTTTTAAAACGTGTGCAGCCGTGCACAAGTTGGGTCCCACTCTTTGCGACCCCATGGACCATAGCCTGCCAGGCTTCTCTGTCCATGGGATTCTCCAGGCAAGAACACTGGAGTGCAGTGCGTCTCATGAAGTCAGGCTTCCCTATGGCTCAGCAGGGAAAGAATCTGTTTGCAATGCAGGAGACATAGAAGCTACGATTCGATCCCTAGGTCGGGAAGATACCCTAGAGGAGGAAATGGCAACTCATTCCGGTGTTCTTGCCTGAAAAATCCCATGGACAGAGGAGCGTAGTGACCTCCAGCCCAAAGGGTTCCAAGGAGTTGGACACGACTGAGTGACTAAGCATGGAAGCGTGAGGTAGAGGGCAATGGGAGTCGCTGCTGGCAGTGAAGTTGTCAGGGGAGAAGTAGGCATTTAGACAAGTTTTGACTTTTAAAATGCACTGGTAAATCAGGTTAACTCTATCAAATTGTTGGAGAAGGAAATGGCAACCCACTCCAGGATTCTTGCCTGGAGAATCCCATGGACAGAGGAGCCTGGTGGGCTACAGTCCATGGGGTTGGAAAAAGTCAGGCATGACTGATTGACTAACACTATCAAACTGTGGTTACAGACTATCTATATTGGTCTCCCAAAGTTAAACTCTTTTTAATACCAACTCCTTTGAACACATATGTTATAAGAAAGTACCACAAAGTGAGCCAACTTGCCACAGTCTTCTGAGTTCTGAAAATACGGTCATTGACTATGACAGAGGCTTGCCCAGTTTGCTGAGGCAATCCTTGCCAAGGTTTACTGTGACTAACTCTAGCACTCCAAACCCTTTTGGGACCCTTCCCTACTTCCCCACTTCAGGTATACATTCTCTCTTGCTTTAGTTAGACTTATGGAGGTGTTCTATTGGTACTGGTTGACGAGCTTCAATATATCAATGAGACATGAGATTATCAAACTTACTAAGAAATTATTTTCAAAGTTCTTATATACTGAAATATATTTATTACATAGCAAATTAAATACAACCTGCATAAATATAGGAAAAAAAAGAAACATTTAAAAACCAAACCAGTCTGCTCTTCATTACCCTCAAATTTTGAGCTGGATTACATGATGATAACTAAATACAAAAATCTTTAAATAAAGATAATATGCGCTGCAACTAAATATGCAGCACTGTATTCAAATAATATATTTCATCTAGTAGAAGATGGGGCTTCCCAGGTGGTTCTAGGGGTAAAGAACCCACTTGCCAATGCAGGAGATACAAGAGATATGGGTTCAATCCCTGGGCCGAGAAGATACCCTGGAAAGGGGCATGGCAACCCACTCCAGTATTCTTGCCTGAATCCCATGGACAGAGGAGCCTGGTGGGCTACAGTCCATAGGGTCACCAAGAGTTGGACATCACTGAAGCAACTTAGCACAGTGCACCAGAAGATAACTGTAAACGAAAAACATGCTATATTTGGAACCAGAGACCTAGGTCAAAAATATATCTTCCTTGGTTATTAACCTTATATCTTTGACAATATATCTTCAATGGTTGAGAAAAGTAGTACTTAAATAGCACCCACATTTTAAACATTTTTAACAGTAAATTGCATTTTTCAGTATACTGCATTTTGCGGTATATTGCATATATTGCATCCTCAGTGTAGAACCTGAGGATGTTATATTTTGTGCAGAATATGTAATAAATTTAATCATGTAAACTATGAAAGGCAACATATTGGAAACAAATAGTAGTGAAAATTCACTACTCTTAACCAGAGAGGAAGCAAGAATCATTTCAAAAGCTAAGCAAATGAAGACAGTTTACTAAAGGAGCACACAGTTCTATTCTCCAAGCCAGGCTTCATCAGTACGTGAACCATGAACTTACAGATGTTCAAGCTCAATTCAGAAAAGGCAGAGGAACCAGAGATCAAATTGCCAACATCCCTGGATCATGGAAAAAGCAAGAGAGTTCCAGAAAAACATCTACTTTTGTTTCATTGACTATGCCAAAGCCTTTGACTATGTGGGTCACAACAAACTGTGGAAAATTCTTAAAGAGACAGGAATACCAGACCACCTGACCTGCCTCCTAAGAAATCTGTATGCAGGTCAAGAAGCAACAGTTAGAACTGGACATGGAACAACAGACTGGTTCCAAACAGGAAAAGGAGTATGTCAAGGCTGTATATTGTCACCCTGTTTATTTAACTTCTTTGTAGAGTACATCATGAGAAACGCTGGGCTGGAAGAAACACAAGCTGGAATCAAGATTGCCGAGAGAAATACCAATAACCTCAGATATGCAGATGACACCATTATGGCATAAAGTGAAGAAGAACTAAAGAGCCTCTGGATGAAAGTGAAAGAGGAGAGTGAAAAAGTTGGCTTAGAACTCAACATTCAGAAAACTAAGATCATGGCATCCAGTCCCATCAGTTCATGGCAAATAGATGCGGAAACAATGGAAACAGTGACGGACTATTTTTTATTTTTTTGGCTCCAATCACTGCAGCTGGTGACTGTAGCCATGAAATTAAAAGACACTTGCTCCTTGGAAGAAAAGCTATGACCAACTTAGATAGTATATTAAAAAGCAGAGACATTACTTTGCCAACAAAGTTCCATCTAGTCAAAGCCATGGTTTTTCCAGTGGTCATGCCTGAATGTGAGAGTTAGACTGTAAAGAAAGCTGAGTGTTAAAGAACTGATGCTTTTGAACTGTGGTGCTGGAGAACACTCTTGAGAGTCCCTTGGACTGCAAAGAGATCCAACCAGTCCATCCTAAAGAAAATCAGTCCCAAATATTCATTGGAAGGACTGATGTTGAAGCTGAAACTCCAATACATTGGCCACCCGATGCGAAGGACTGAGTCATTGGATAAGACCCTGATGTTGGGAAAGATTGAAGGCAGGAGCTGAAGGGGACAACAGAGGATGAAATGAGTTGGATGGCATCACTGATGTGATGCACACGATTTTGAGGAAGCTCCTGGAGTTGGTGATGGACAGGGAGGTCTGGCGTGCTGCAGTCCATGGGGTTGCAAAGAGTGACTGGGTTACTGAACTGAACACAGTTTTATATCCCTTAATAGTTGAGGTCATTCCTGTATTAAACTATGTTACAGTAATCTGTACCATCGTGTATCTGATTTAGGATTCATTTGTCAAAAGAGTTATATGAGTTACTCTTAATAGGCTACTTTAGTGAGTCAGTTCAGTTCAGTTGCTCAGTCGTGTCCGACTCTTTGTGGTCCCATGAATTGCAGCACACCAGGCCTCCCTGTCTATCACCAACTCCCAGAGTTCACTCAAACTCATGTCCATCAAGTTGGTGATGCCATCCAGGCATCTCATCCTCTGTTGTCCCCCTTCTCCTCCTGCCCCCAATCCTCCCCAGCATCAGAGTCTTTTCCAATGAGTCAACTCCACATGAGGTGGCCAAAGTACTGGAGTTTCAGTTTCAGGATCAGTCCTTCCAATGAACATCCAGGGCTGATCTCCTTTAAGATGGACTGGTTGGATCTCTTTGCAGTCCAAGGGACTCAAGAGTCTTCTCCAACACCACAGTTCAAAAACATCAATTCTTCGGCGCTCAGCTTTCTTCACAGTCCAACTCTCACATCCATACATGACCACAGGAGAAACCATAGCCTTGACTAGACAGACCTTTGTTGGCAAAGTACTGTCTCTGCTTTTCAATATGCTATCTAGGTTGGTCATAACTTTACTTAGTTCTTCCTATATACAAGTTCAGAGATTTTAGCCAAAATAGATCTTATATAGGGGATATTTACCAGCATGTTATAAACATTAGTTGTTTTATTCAAGCTGATTTCTTGAAATATCTCAAGCTCTTGGTTTGCTAAATTTATCAGGGGCTGCTTTATTCCGCAGCTGTATTTTAATACCTCTGTTGAAATTTTATGCGATAGTAACTTGTTAATTTCTAGAAAACATGCAAAAGAATTTTAATATCCATACTTTTATAGATTCAGAGATAGTTTATTCATATTTAGTATTACTATGATTGGGATATGTTTTATAATTGTTTACCTTTTCTATGAAAAGCTACTAAGTCAGCAATCTGTCTTTTGGGAAAATATTCTACACATGAAAATATTCATTTCAGTACTGTCAGAGCAAAAATTGGAAACAAGCCAATTTCATCAATATGAGAGTGGCTAAATAAATTATATTAAATTCATACAATGAAATTATTTGTAGATATTGTGCCACCATAAAAACAGAATCACTATGGATTTCTGAGTATGATGTTTACTGAGGTTAAACGTATAAGGCAGGAAAGAGCCACTGTTCCATCTTAAGTACTTGGCTACAGTTCTTGCAACTGGATGGCAGTGCCTTCTGCTATGTAATAAATCTTGTGATTAGACACTTCTCGACTTGAATAAGCCCTGAGATTAAAGAAAGACACAACTAAGTAATTTAGCTTGACTTTAAAAAACAAATTTTTTAATAAAAATGGAAAAAGCCTCATTTTATGTTAAATTATGAAAGAACACAAAAGCATCAGTTAAATAATAAGTAACTAAAAAAATTATTATTGTTAATTCTGTAATTTAAATTCTAGCCCTAAAATAACTTACAGACTTAGCTTTTTCAAACCAAAAATGAACCTCTGTAACTGCACTCCCTGCTATATTAGCCACCAGCCACATGCGGGTACTGAGCGCTTGGAATGTGGCCAGTACATACTGAGATGTGCTCCAAGTGTAAAATACACACTAAATACTGAAGACTTAGTAGGAATAAAAGAATGTAAATTATCTTTTTATAGTTAATGCCTTAAAAATATTGATTACATGCTGAAAGTTCAGTATTTTGAGCATATCTGGTTAAAGGAAATATATAATTCAGATGAATTTCACTCGTTTTTATTTTTTATGGTGGTACTAGAAAATTCTTTTTGTACTTTTCTTTTACAAATCTTTTTTAAAAGTTTATTTTTAATTTAAGGATAGTTGCTTTACAGAATTTTGTTTGTTTCTGCTAAACATCAGCATGAGCCAGCCATAGGTACACATATGTCCCCTCCCTCTTGACAAGAAAATTTTTAATTACACATGTGCTGAAATTTTGTTTCTATTGGACAGCACTGCTTTATAACTTTTGTTTCTTAGAGACTTAGAAACTTAAAAGGTCTCATTTCTGGCTAAAGTTAAAAAAGAATTTGTAAAAATCATTTATTATTTCTTTTGACACTCCTTTTGACTTAAAAATTTTGTAATCAGAACACCCACCACAAACGTTAAGCCATGGGCAGAACTTCCCCCTTGGACTTCCTCTTTCCTTTAGGGTGCAGTTGTGCTAATAAATAACACTGGTGCTGTTGCAAAGACCTTCTAACACATGCTATCTTGCACAGTGAAAAGGACACATCTCTTTAAGTCTGCCACCTATTGCTTTCAGTAGTGATGTCCAGATTTACATTCTTAAGGGGGTAAATCATTTTTGTCCTCCATGATACTTTAAACATCATTGGCTATTTAAAATATGACTGCATGATCATATAGTTGTATCTTTGCATAAAGGATGACTCAAATGATCTTGAAGACAAGTCAAAGATCAATAAATCAGCATCAGCAGAAAGGAGATCATCTCTGTCTGCTTCCTTGATAAGGCATTGCTATCCAAGTCAATAATGTGATTGAGAATCCAGATATATGCAGATATTAAAGGCTAACATGTTATTTGCAGAATCATAGCTGGTCTAATATTTCTAGCTAAAAATGTTTCTTATAAAATCTTCTGTTCATGGAGTGAATGATCTTTTGTTTTCTGCATAGTTTTCCTGCCGGGGTCCAGCCCTGGTGGATCCAGGGTAATTCGAAGGTGGGGACGGAATAGGTGTCCTAGGAAAAACTTATTTAATTACAGATAGAGAGGGATTAGGAATTTAGCAGAGAAAAAGAGGCCAAATAACTTGGTTAGCACAGGGTACCAATCACCACCTACGTAGGCCGCAGGCATCTTCCCCTTCTCCCGAAGGAGAGGAGGCACTGAGGCCCCCTCGTTAGATCTTAGAAGCCCAGGCAAAGTTAGTAGGCTTGGTGGGTCCTATGCACCAGATGGGAATTCGGCCAGAAAATAGTAAGAGAGAGAGAGAAAGATGCTGAATAACTTGGCTTACGTGGGGGTACCAATAAAATTCCGGACAAGGAATTTGCACCATCTGAATGGCGGGCACCCATGCTCCAGATGGGAATTCAGCCAGAAAATTGGGGAGCAAAGAAGAACAACATGAGGGAATCAGTCTTTCCGGTACTGATCCAATTTCTTTATTTTGGGGTTTGCTTATATACCTTTTGTTACATATAGGGATGAATACAGAGTCACGCGGGGTCAGCAGTCCTGGCCTTATCAAAATCAGGTGCTTTACACAAAAAAATCTTAGGAGTTTTACATCATCTTCAAGCCATTTCTGCCTGCTGACATTTACAACCCTTTCTTTCTGATAACCAGAAAACTTATTTTTTCCAAGGGTGTTTTTCCTTAAACCAAGCACCACCCTCCAAATAAAGTCACATTCCTATAGGGTGAGGGTGTAATGAGTTACAATCAAGAAAGGAATTTATTTAACCCAAGGTTAACATGATTAATCTTAGAGGTTAATACTTATTTCTCCCTATATGCTTAAAGGTTAAGACTTATTTCTCCTATAGGTTAATACTTATTTCTCCTATATGCTTAAAGGTTAAGACTTATTTCTCCTATAGGTTAATACTTATTTCTCCTATATGCTGGTTATATTCATTATAAGGGCAGGCAATATGGAGATTTTAGCAGCAAACATCAGTCCAACAAATGAAAATCCTTTCACCAATGTTCCTCTTAAGATATATTTAGTCATAAGATAATGATAAAGTTACATTTTCACATAGTAAGGACACAGTGATTTATAACAAAGTACAGTGATCTATAACAAAATAGAAAATTCATTAACTCAAGAAGTCTAATATTGAGGTTAATACTTATTTCTCTAACATCAAAAACTACTGTATTTCCTTTTCTATATTCCAAATACATCGATTAATATATTCCCAGGTACCTAAAGGATATGGAGGCCTGGCGGCAATCACTGACTCAACACAAGAAAAAGTCCTATGTTAATTAAGGTTCTCAGAATATTCCAAAACTCTCTGTGCTGTTTATAGTTGAGAGGTAGTAAACCATCATGTGTCTGCAGAGAGGTTTAACCTGAGATGCCCTTGTCCCACCTAGGGCAGGGAATTAGCAGCAATTATTGACACAAGAAATGAAAAAACCCTTTATCAATATAATTCTCAACCAATCCACTATACTAAGAATTTCTAACTTTCCACAAGAATTTGCCTTTAGTAAGTCAAAAACATCTCGTGCCTCTCATGGTTGGAGGGCTGTTGTGGCTGGAGGAGCCTATACAGGCAGGCTAGATAACCTTCAGAGGAGTCCTGTAAATTGAAACACTCTAGTCACGCCCAGGAATTTTTACTGCCTTGGAGCTGCACGTTAACTCCTTCCTCAAGAGAAGCGGTTATGGGGGAGAGCCCCTCGTAGGTGAGAGTACAAGACAGACTCTGGTTTTGGGGTTAGATGCTCAGGAGCAGGGGAATTTCCTGAGGCTTCATCACGCCTTTGCGCATACCGAAGCCCCCTTCCTCATGACCTTTGCCAAGGGAGGAGTTCCTTACACTGGCTCCCAGCACTTTCCTAGGGTAAATTATCCAAAGACAATAGTTCTCTGGTTTTATGTTCACCTCAGTAAGATGCTCTATGCCCCTTTCCTTTAAAGATTTTCTTAACTATTACTAATAGTTTCCACTGGTTTAGTCAATTGCTTCATGTAGCATTCACTTTTAATTAGTTAAACAATTGCTAATGAAATATTAATTAAATTCTCCAAAGTGCTAAGTACTGTGCCCTCAAGATGCTTTTGGTTTAGTGGAGAAACATATGTACAAAAACAACCAGATTTTGTTGTTGTTGTTGTTGTTGTTTTATAATGTTAACTAATATTTTCTTATGTACCAGGATCTCTGTGCTAAGTAATTTTTTTGATGTGGTCCATTTTTAAAGACTATTGAATTTGTTGCAATATTGCTTCTGTTTTATGTTTCGTTTTTTTCGCTATGAGGCACATGGGATCTTAGCTCTCCAGCTAGGGATCAAACTGTACCCTGTGCATTGGAAGGCAAAGTCTTAACCACTGGACCTACAGGAAGTCCCTGAGATGCTTGTTTTAATGGAGATTTATGTGGTCAAACTGAAATGGTAGCATGAACTCTCTGGGAAGTCACAATGAACTGAGTAGAGCTGGAACCTGATGATCAAAGTCATATAAAGTCAGTCAGAAGGCAGCAGTCAGAGCAGGAAGGGCCTTGCAGATCTCAACTTGGAAAAGCACAGGCTTCAAATAACTTTTCAACTATGGACTCTTTTATTCAAATTAAATATTACATAGAGTCTCTGCAAGTAAAGCGTGTAAATAGATTGCAACACTAGAAATCCTCTCCTATCACTGGGTTTGAAGAGTTCTGAGGAGTTAGGAAGAAGAAGAAATCACAGGTGACTACCAAGACTTGTCCCCTGGTGGCTCAGATGGTGAAGAATTTGGCGGCAGTGAAGGAGACCGAGGTTTGATCTCTGGGTTGGGAAGATCCCCTAGAGAAGGGAATGGCTGCCCACTCCAGTATTCCTGCCTGGAGAATCCCATTCTTGCCTGGAGAGTGACAGCTATAATCCACGGAGTGGCAAAAATTGGACACAACTGAGTGGCTTTCAATTTTATTTTTTTCACCAAGACTTGTAACTGAGTGGTTGTTGGTACCATTCACAGAGTCAAGGAATACAAAAATATTGGCCCTTATAGACTTCTCTTTTCTAGCTCTAGAATTATCATTGGCTGCCAAACCTCTATAAAAGTATTTTGAAGCTACAAATTCTTGAACACCATTAAGCTCCGGTGTGATCTGCTTCCAAATATGAAGTTCTTCTGACCCAAACTTAGATTCGGGCACAGTACTGCTTTTTTCATGTTTCTGCATCATTTTCCAAGAAGCCATTCCAAACAGGAATAGTATTCTTTCCTCTAGAGGAAAGTTTCATGAAAAACTCCTTTAGTGTTTGCTTTCGTTCCTTTCTCACTAGGACACAGTGCAGTATGATGGGGGCGAGGGAGAAGCCAGGATGTGATTTGGCTAACAGGCCTCCAGCCTTTCTCAAAATCATCCTTGCTCTCTGACCTCGAGTCATTTTCCTTGGACTGATTAGCATGAACATTTTCCAGAAACCTTCTTTACTGCTTGAATAAAAAGATAATTTAGGGGGATCTTAAAATGGAGTTTCCCAAACAGACTCAAAACATAAAATATATCTAAGATTGAACCTGGTACATCTGTGACAGACCAGTGTTGTGGAATAAACATGGAAATAGCTTTTATTTTCAACATTACATGGTAGAGTGAGCATGAGCTTTGAAATCTGACCAAGACATCTTAATCTCGGCACTATTGACATTTAGAGCTTGATAACTATTTGTTGTGGAAGCTGTTCCTGTGCATTGTGGGATATTCAGCAGAATCCTACTCTTTACCCTGAATTGTGACAGAGAAACATGTCTCTAGACATTGTCAAGTGAACTCCAGGGGCAAAATAGCCCCTTGTCAAGAACCCTTGAAACTAGATCAAATACAGAAATACTTTCTCCGGATTTAAGTGATATTTTAAGCAAAGGCTTAAACATTGTCAAGTGAACCCCAGGGGCAAAATAGCCCCTTGTCAAGAACCCTTGAAACTAGATCAAATACAGAAATACTTCCTCCGGATTCAAGTGATATTTTAAGCAAAAGGCTTAACTTTCCTGAGCCAGTATATCTGAAAAAACTTAGTGAAATGCTAAATACCTAGCACAGTGATTGATAGAGAGTAGGCAGGGAACGAATTTCAGTTCTTTTGCTTCCTCCTTCTCAGTTTTGAAAATCCAACAAGTTATTCTAGACTCTAGAAATGAAAACATATCCTAACAAAGCAGTTTACCCTGTAAGATAGTAGTGTGGTAAATAATGAGACTTTATTTTAAACTAGAAGTAAATCCTGGCAGTAGACATTGTAGAAAAAATTGTGGTAATTTTGTTAACATTTTCTTTTTATATTTTTAAATTTAAATTACTTTAAAATTTTATTTTAATATTTATTTTTAAATTTACAATGTATACATTTTGTAGTTATAATTCATTTTAATTTGTATTGTTACCTCTGATTTTTCACAACAACCATATGAAACAAGTAAGATAGGAAGAATCTCATTTTATAAATAAAGATTCTTGGGTTAAGGGAATTTAAGTGATTTGTCAAAGACAATGTTAATAAGTAAGGAAGATAGATATTAACCTAGGTCTCTGATTTCAAATGTAGTATGTTTTCCATTTATTATAATAACTATTTTCTGTTAAAATATATTAGCTTAAATACATTTTATTTGAATACATTTGCTGCATATTTAGTTCTATCATATTATCTTAAAGATTTTTATATTTACTTATCATCATGTAACCTAGTTCAAAATTTGAGGGTTATGAAGAGTAGAATGATTTGTTTTTTTAATATTTCTTTTTGATTGTTTTTAAATTTATGCAGGTTGAACTTAATTTGCCATGTAATAAAAGTTATGAAAAAAAAATCAAACAGAAACGTGAAATGGATTTTATCCAAATGTATAATTCTCTGTACAAACTCATGGACAGGTTTATTTATTTATTTATTTTTGAAACCTGTTAGTAAGCCAAGACTCCACAATGAAAACTCGCTCTTAATAGTTGAAAAAGAGCTTTCAAATCACTAGTTAAATGTTCCTATCTAAGAAGAAACCAGTCTGTCACTTGCATAGTAACAACTTGTGGTGTTATTTTTATAATTTACCATTATAACACACTTGAAAGTCTTAGAAGAGGTTTTTGGAATCAAATGAGAAATATTAGGAGACAGAATACTAAGATATTATGTGAAAAAAAGTTGACGTTCAAAAAAATAACAAGTCAAAATTGTACAACTTTGGAAAAGTTATGAAGGATGGAAAATAAAATGGTATTTGTTCTCAAAATAAAGACTGATGAGAAAGGTCTAACTAGTTAACCTCAAAGCTCACTGACACAAGGAAAATATTATTGTGCTTTAATTATATTTTAAGAATTTTAGAATTCCCCTTGTGATACCTTGGGATCTACTCTATTTCTTTTATTAGAGAAGAAAAGGAGAAATCTCCTTAACCAATACTACCTGGGAATTCTCATAAAATAAAGGTAAATTCGACAACTCTTATGGTAATCTGTGGAGATTACTATACCAAAGGTGAAACAGTTTGTGAGTCTCTTGAAGTTTCTGGAGCTAAATGTCTAGAACTCTCTCTAAGGATGACTGATGTCAAATGAAAAATGATCCAGAACAAGTAGAGGGGGAGAAAGGGAAAGAAGGAGGGAAAAAGAAATAAAGGGATTGGGTGAAGGCAGTTATCAGTTGTGTTCTAAAGGATATATTCACTGTTTTCTGTACACTCCGAGTGTTGATGGTATGTCTTTATGAGGCAGTGTAAGCATCAACTTCATTCTTAGTATTAAATGTAAGGACAAGTAACATTCTGAAGATTGCTACTTCACATAATTCTGAAAGCTGATACTGCCATTCAGGAGCTGTCTACCAACATTTCATTACTTTATCCATCTCTTTCCACTTCATTTTCATTCTCTCAACTAACCTGTGACCAAAATATCAAATCAGTAAGAAGTATGGAGAAAGTTTCTATTGTGTAGTTCTTCTAGGGTTCTTTTAGGACTTTGATATTTCAGGGTGTACAGTTCACATTTACAACTCAAAGCACAGGAATGAAGACCACAGGAGAGGGAAGAAAGTTTACAGGATGGTATGTGTCATAAATGAACATTATTCTTGAGGCTCTTCACCCTCTTTCTCTTAACAGACAAAGGATGAGATGGTTGGATGCATCACCAACTCAATGGACATGAGTCTGAGTAAACTCCGGGGAGTTGATGATGGACAGGGAGGTCTGGAGTGCTGCGGTCCATGGGGTCGCAAAGGGTCAAAAACGACTGAACGACTGAACAGAACTGATACCATATTTCAAAGGGATCTATAGAGGTGGCCACATTCTTGCATCAGTGGTTCTCAAACTCTGCCAAGAATGAAACGGTTTGTCTCATCCTTCTTCCCAGGTATGTTACCCTTGGAGTCATTTCACCTGATTGTTTTGGAAATATAGTTCTCTGATAGGCTCAAAAAGTGATAATTTTTAAAATATTATTTCTGGTTTTCTTTTGCTTTTTCTTTTGGTTATTGTCATTGGTAGAGTGGGGGTAACATTCAGTATGGCTCTTTGTATTTTGAGTAGAAGCAAAAGTACTAGCATCTTTTATTTTGATCAGTGTTGACTTTTTCCTTCTTTCAGGTAGTGTCCAGGCTGGTACCAAAGCACAAGAAAAAGAGTACCCCTTTCCTACCTCCTGTTTCCTTTATGCTTATTAATGTCATGAAGTAATATGAAGGGAGGATCCTATTTGAGTATGATTGTTGCTGTTCAGCTGCTAAGTCATGTCTGACTCTTTGCAGCCCCATGGACTGCAGCACGCCAGACCTCCCTGTCCTTCACTGTCTCCCAGAGTTTGCTCAAACTGATGTCCATTGAGTTGGTGATGCTCTCTAACCATTGCGTCCTCTGCTGCCCTCTTTTTTTGCCTTCTATCTTTCCCAGCATTAGAGTCTTTTCCAGTGCATCAGCTCTTCACATCAGGTGGCCAAAGTATCAAAACTTCAGCTTCATCATCAGTCCTTCCAGTGAATATTCATTGTTGAGATGAAGATGGGAAATCTAGGACATTGCTCCTCTGTATGGAGTTACACAGATTTGACAAGGTAAGTTTCTTAGTATAGGCAAAATAACATTTCCGTTCACCCATACACATATAGATCTGTTGAGGAAAGCCCAGCCTCAGGTCAGCAGTGGTGTCTGGGCTGCCTTCCTTCCAAGCTCTACTCAGAGCCCCAGTAACCAAAATAGCAGCCCCAGCACCATGCTAGCAGCACAAAAACTTGTTGTCCAGGTCGGTTGTTTTTGATAAAACAACATCTAATCCATGGGAGGAAAGAAAGTTTAATTTTCTCTGGAAAGTCATCCTCCCCAAACGTTATGTCACAAATAACTTATTATTTTTGCCTATTTGGCAAAAAAACAGTAAGAATTTGCATTTTTACATGAAAACACATTTCATATTCTGGTAATATTATCTTACCTCCTTTCTCTTCAGAAAAAATTTTATACCTGGGAAAGTACATTGTCTTTTCATCTTTCCTGGTTTTCATCCATTTGCTAGGTGTTTTTCACATAGAAATTATTGTCCCAGAATCTGTATACCTCGTTAAGAAGAGAAAGGATTATTATTTTCATCTCTACATGGGGGATGGGACCTAGCATGTGATTTATTTTCCGGGTACAAAAACAACCTGCTCTGATGGAAAAGAAAATCCCCCACTCCCCATGTCTTCTGATTCCCCAGTTATTCAACAATGTTAAGGTTGTATTTCAGAGAAGACAATGGCACCCCACTCCAGTACTCTTGCATGGAAAATCCCCTGGACGGAGGAGCCTGGTAGGCTGCAGTCCATGGGGTCGCTAAGAGTTGGACACGACTGAGCAACTTCCCTTTCACTTTTCACTTTCATGCATTCAAGAAGGAAATGGCAACCCACTCCAGTGTTCTTTCCTGGAGAATCCCAGGGACAGGGGAGCCTGGCGGGCTGCCGTCTATGGGGTCGCACAGTCAGACATGATTGAAGTGACTTAGCAGCAGCAGCAGCAGCAGCATCCTTCGATCATGGTGGATTGAAGGCGCTAATGGATCTCTTCCATCCGAGTTCCTCTTGGGGCCCCTGTCCATGTGAGCAGTTATACTAATCTAGCAAAACTGAGGGGACTTCCCTGATGGCTCAGACAGTAAAGAATCGGCCTGCAAAGCAGGAAACTGGGTTCAATCCTTGGGTTGGGAGGATACCCTGGATAAGGAAATGGCTACCCACTCCAGTACTCTTGCCTGGAGAATCCCATGGACAGAGGAGCTGGTGGATGGGCTATAGTCCATGGGGTCGCAGAGTCGGACACGGCTGAGTTTCTCTCTCTCTCTCTCTCACACACACACACACGCAGTAGGACTAGCGTTCCCTCCACCCCACCCCCTGCCCCACGTGGAAGCAAAGCAGGAAGCGGCCCTGGACGTTCTCCTGGGGCAACTGCCAACCTCCCCCGCAGGACGTTTGCCTCCTGCCCAAGGAGAAACGTCCCCCTGAAGGCTGGGGTTGCAGGCGGCCCTGGTGGCCCACAGGTCCCCGACCTCCAGGCCTGGCAGGCTTGTTTCCGGCTGAGACCAGCCCCGGCCCCAGCTCAGCGTGGTGAAGCGGGGCCTGGCGCAGGTGCAGCCGGAGGGGGCGCAGGCCCCGCAGCGGGTGCAGCCGCAGGCCGAGCAGGGCGCGCCCTCCGGGCCGCGGGCGGCCGAGCCGGGCAGGCTGGGCCGGAGCGCCCGCACCTCAGGATCTTCCCTGTTAGCCTCCTGAAGCTCGGCGCCTTCAGCAAACAGCGAGGCGGACAGGCTGGGGCCACGCGGCGCGGCGCCAGGGACGGGACTCGGACACCGGGAAGAGAGTTTGGAGGGGCCCCGCGGCTGGGGCTGTCTGGTTTTCTCCTGGTGTCAGCGTTTTGACAACATCCGTTGCTTCCTGATTTTCTTCTGCATTCGAGTCATGGCTCAGCGTAAGCCCGCCGAGGGGGCAGGGTCGAGGAGAGCGCGCCCTGGCGTGGGCTGAGGGGGCGCCAGAGGGCCCCTACACTGAGGAGGCAGATGAGGGGCGAGGCGCCAGGGGGGAGGCTGAGGGGGCGCCAGAGGCCCCTACACTGAGGAGGCGGAGGAGGGGCGAGGCGCCAGGGGAGGGCTGAGGGGGCGCCAGAGGGCCCCTACACTGAGGAGGCAGATGAGGGGCGAGGCACCCCGGGAGGGCTGAGGGGGGCGCCAGAGGCCCCTACACTGAGGAGGCGGATGAGGGGCGAGGCACCCCGGGAGGGCTGAGGGGGCGCCAGAGGGCCCCTACACTGAGGAGGCGGATGAGGGGCGAGGTGCCCTGCTGAGGGGGCACCAGAGGGCCCCTACACTGAGGAGGCGGATGAGGGGCGAGGTGCCCTGCTGAGGGGGCGCCAGAGGGCCCCTACACTGAGGAGGCGGAGGAGGGGCGAGGTGCCCTGCTGAGGGGGGACCAGAGGGCCCCCTACACTGAGGAGGCAGATGAGGGGCGAGGCACCCCGGGAGGGCTGAGGGGGCGCCAGAGGGCCCCTACACTGAGGAGGCGGAGGAGGGGCGAGGTGCCCTGCTGAGGGGGCGCCAGAGGGCCCCTACACTGAGCAGGCAGGTGAGGGGCGAGGCGCCAGGGGGAGGCTGAGGGGGCGCCAGAGGGCCCCCTATACTGAGGAGGCGGAGGAGGGGCGAGGCGCCAGGGGAGGGCTGAGGGGGGCGCCAGAGGCCCCTACACTGAGGAGGCGGATGAGGGGCGAGGTGCCAGGGGAGGGCTGAGGGGGCGCCAGAGGGCCCCCTACACTGAGGAGGCGGACGAGGGGCGAGGCGCCAGGGGAGGGCTGAGGGGGCGCCAGAGGGCCCCTACACTGAGGAGGCAGATGAGGGGCGAGGCACCCCGGGAGGGCTGAGGGGGAGCTAGAGGCCCCCTACACTGAGGAGGCAGATGAGGGGCGAGGCACCCCGGGAGGGCTGAGGAGGGCGCCAGAGGCCCCTACACTGAGGAGGCGGATGAGGGGCGAGGTGCCAGGGGAGGGCTGAGGGGGGAGCCAGAGGCCCCTACACTGAGGAGGCGGATGAGGGGCGAGGTGCCCTGCTGAGGGGGCACCAGAGGCCCCCTACACTGAGGAGGCGGACGAGGGGCGAGGCGCCCGGGAGGGCTGAGGGGGCGCCAGAGGGCAGAGGCCCCCTACCCTGGCGAGGTGGGGAGGCCGCCGTGTGGCGGGGAGGCCCGGCTCCGTGCGGGTGTGCTCGCCAGCGTTCTCCAGGGCGTCTGGAATCCGCAGGCTCACAGGCCCCGCCCTGGTTTCCTTCAGCTCCTCAGGCCCCGGTTTGACCTAATTCTTCCTCACGGTGGGGCCTGGCCTCCCAGGTAGCTTGACGGGGTGAGGGTGGTGTTGAGTCATTTCGCCAGGTGTGTTTGGTCACCAACCCAGAGAAGCTCCTTCACTCAAGGCCGAATCACTTAGAGGATTAAAATAAGGTCAGAAACAACGTGACCACCAGGTGGTTTCTGCTTCTGCCCACAATTTTGAGACGCCCTGGCTGAGCCACTTCCCTCCAGGATCTTGTTTCTTCGTGTGTGAATTAAAGAGGTGGTGTGGGACCTCAGACGATATCAGAGAACCCAAACTCTAAGGTGTTTATGTTTGTCCGCACAGTTGGACGAAAAATGTGAATCTGAATGCCTTTAGAGGGTCACGCTGGAGAAGGAAGTGGCAACCCACTCTAGTATCCTTGCCTGGAAAATGCCGTGTACAGAAGCACCTGGCAGGCTACAGCCTTTGGGGTTGCAAAGGGTTGAGTGCAACTTAGCGACTAAACAATAGAGGGGGCATATATTTTCTACTTGGCCACAACCCTCACCACTCCCATGACGTGTATTTTTCACAACCCTTTTTACACTGATGATATTGGAAGCTGCCAAACGTGGTCTCTTTTTGCTGTAAAATGCTGTATCTAAATAACTTCAGTAAAAAGGGTGTATGTGATAAGAACCATATGAGAGGAACAAATATTGATAAATAGTCTTCAATTTGTCTTGAAAAATCATCAAAGATGTTTCTTTGGGAAAGAAGGATTTGAATTATGCCTTGACAAATAGGTACAGTAATAGCTGGGGATGTAGAATACTTTTTGAATAGGAAATGAATGAATGAGTGTTTTGGTAAACAAACAGATATAGGAAAACCTTGCTTCAGAATGGTGAGTGACAAAACTGAGATCTTAACAATATTGAGTGTTCTGATACCTGACTGTTGTATATCTATTTACTTAGGTCTTCACTCCTGCAGGTTTGCTATAGTAATTTATTACTTTTAGGAGCCTTTTGGCAGGCTCCAGTCCTTAGAATTTTAAACTACATGATCATGTCATCTGTGAATCAGGACAATTTTACTTCTTTCTTCCCAGTCTGTATGCTTTTTATTTCTTTTTCTTGCAGTGACTAGGACTTCCAGTACAGTGTTGAATAGAAGTTTTGAAAGAGATATTAATTTATTTTTCCTGATTTTAGATAGAAATCATTTAGCCTTTCACAATTAAAGATACTTACTGCAGAATTTTTCTGGATACTCGTTACCGATTCGCAGGTGTCCCCTTTTATTTTTAGTTAGTTGGGAATTTTTTTTTTTATCATCAGTGGTGTTGAATTTTATCAAGAGTTTTTTCCCTATATCAGTTGAGGCCATCATATTTATTTATTCTACTAACATATATTGTGCTTTTTATTTTTGGATGTTTAATCAACCTTGTATTCCTGGGATAAACCCTTATTGCTATCTTCTTTTCTTTTTTTTTTTTTTTTAATAGATTGCTGGATTTAGTTTGTGAAACTTTTGCTAAGAAATTTTTTTTTTAATGAGGATATTGGTTTGTAGTTTTCTTGGAATGTTTTTGCCTGTCTTTGGTATCAGTTTATACTGGCTTCATTAAATTTGGGTGCATTCCTTTCTCTCTCTCTCTCTCTTTTTTTTTTTTCCTGAAAGAGTTTATGTAAGATTGGGTGCCTTCGTGAACTCTTTCAGAATCAATTTGTCAATTTATTGCCTCTCAGTTCCAAACATCCATTTGTCTACTCTGTGGAAATGGACCTGGGCCCTCTAATTTTTTTTTTTCCCCTAACTGTAAGACTGTTCAATTTTGGCAGTAGGAGGTCCTAAAGAGCCACTGCACAGGAAATATTGCTTCTTGGTTCCAGGGTGTTTGCTTGACGAGCCTCTGCAGTGTGTACAGCTTTCTCTGTCATCAGGCTCCTGCGTGTTTGCATCTTCTCTGGTATCCCTCTCCTGTAGTAAATGGTGGCCAGAAGCCCTCAGTGGCTGGCAGCTCCCTCTGGCATCTCTCAAGAAGAGATCTCCCCAGCACATAGAAGGAGACCTACCACCAAGTTTTAGAGTGTAGATTTCCTGCTAGTTTTGTTAGCATGGCGTCACAGTGACTTCTTGGTCACTCAGTAAGCCACGGCTATGCACGATTCACAAGGTCTGGCTTTTAGCCCTTGAATGCTCTCTCTCAGTCCTGAGGGAAGTGACTGTTCCTCATACTGGCCTGTTTCTATATTTAGCATTCTCTTTACTTGTAACTACCTAATGCCTTGTTGTGCAAATCTCCCATTATAGCTAATGATTCTTTATGTTCAACTTTTCTTGTTCAAATTACTGCATGGTTTCTCTCTTCTGACTGGATTCAGAATAGTATGGAATTGGTATCAGGAGTAGTACCAGAAGATATATATTGATAAAGCTGGGATTTTAGGGTTGGTTTTGTTGGGCCTTTAATCTTGAGTGAAATGCTGAGCTCTTTGCCAATGGAAAATGGCTGGTAGTTCTTGGCATGTAGTGGTATCATAATTAATCAAGGTATCACCTGTGCTTGACTGGGATGAAATGCCAGGTGAAGCATGTACCTTGGAAGCTGAGTGGATGCTGTATTTACCTTATGATAGTAATGCTGACTATAACGACCCTGGTGTTGGATGGAATGTTCTGAGTGCCCTTTGGGAGTACCAGACCACCTGACCTGCCTCTTGAGAAACCTGTACTCAGGTCAGGAAGCAACAGTTAGAACTCGACAGGGAACAACAGACTGGTTCCAAATAGGAAAAGGAGTACGTCAAGGCTGTATATTGTCACCCTGCTTATTTAACTTCTATGCAGAATACACCATGAGAAACACTAGACTGGAAGAAATACAAGCTGGAATCAAGATTGCTGGGAGAAATATCAATAACCTCAGATATGCAGATGACACCACCCTTATGGCATAAAGTGAAGAAGAACTAAAAAGCCTCTTGGTGAAAGTGAAAGAGGAGAGTGAAAAAGTTGAGTCAGTATTCAGAAAACCAAGATCGTGGCATCCAGTCCCGTCACTTCATGGCAAATAAATGGGGAAACAGTGGAAACAGTGTCAGACTTTATTTTGGGGGCTCCAAAATCACTGCAGATGGTGACTGCAGCCATGAAATTAAAAGATTCTTACTCCTTGGAAGGAAAGTTATGACCAACCTAGACAGCATATTAAGAAGCAGAGACATTACTTTGCAAACAAAGGTCTGTCTGGTCAAGGCTATGGTTCTTTCAGTAGTCATATATAGATGTGAGATTTGGACTATAAAGCTGAGCACTGAAGAATTGATGCTTTTGAACTGTGGTGTTGGAGAAGACTGTTGAGAGTCCCTTGGACTGCAAGGAGATCCAACCAGTCCATCCTAGAGGACATCAGTCCTGGGTGCTCATTGGAAGGACTGATGTTGAAGCTGAAGCTCCAATACTTTGGCCACATGATGCAAAGAGGTGACTCTTTTGAAAAGACCCTGATGCTGGGAAAGATTGAAGGCAGGAGGAGAAGGGGATGACAGAGCATGAGATGGTTGGATGGCATCACTGACTCAATGGACATGAGTTTGGGTAAACTCTGGCAGTTGGTGATGGGCAGGGAGGCCTGTCGTGCTGCGGTTCATGGAGTTGCAAAGAGTTGGACATGACTGAGTGACTGAACTGAACTGAACTGAACTGAAGCACTTGTGAAGGAAAAATGACAGACTTTTGTTTGTTAACTCTCAGCTCAAGTTTTCATCTGAAAATATGAGGGCTCCCATGAAAGCCCTGAAAAAATCACTTTTTAAAACCACATATTTCTGGAAATCAAACACAAAATTAAATGTATGGGTTAATGAATTGTGATGACAGTTGAATTCAAAATTTTGTCAAGTTTGCCCTGTCTTCCCATCTTTTATATATCCAGTAAGAGTGTTATTTTTGCAGTCTATTCGGTTTGTTACTTAGGATATAGTGGTGATCTCTAAACTCCTTAAACATGGAACTGGAACTGTGTGTAAATATTTGCGTGGACACATGTTTTCATTTCTCTGGAATTTATACCTAGGAGTGAAATTGCTGGATCATATGCTACCTCTGTAGTTAAATTTTTCAGTATGCTGTAGGTTTTGCATATATGTACTTCATTAATTTATGAAGTTCTTCTCTCAAAGGAGTGTTTTATGTGTTTTTGAATCATGTTTTCATCAAATGTTTTTTATTACAAAAGGTGTTAGATTTTGTCAAATATTTTTTATGCATTTGTTCATGTGGCTTTTGTTTTTAAAATTTAGTAAATTACAATGATTCATTTTCATATATTGAATTGAAATTAAGCAGACCTATGGATTTGGACACTTAAACTTAGTGAAATATTCAAAATAATCACAAACAGAGACAACTTATTTGAAGAGCTTTGTCTTGTAAAGTATTTGTCAAAGAAAGATTTTCTAAACTGTTAGGCTGAAATATTTTGATGCAAAGATATAACTGAAGAGATGCTTTATTTAGTAATGTTTTCTTTAGCTTGTTAGATACTTACATACTTATAAAGAGTGTTTTCTTAATGAAAATATTATGCTTTGCAATAAAGAGTCATTTGGAGGCCTTAACCACTTCAAAATTTATTAACTATTATTTTGGACATCTCTAAAACCTCACTCAGCCTAAATGATTCACTAGAAGGACTCAGAGAAAGATGTTATACTCATGAATATCATTTATTATAGTGAAAGTATACAGATTGAAATTTACAAAAGGAAAAAGGCACATGAGACAATGTCCAGAAGAAACCAGGCCAAGCTTCCATTGTCCATTCCCAGTGGAGTCACAGGGACTGCTTAATACTTTCAGCAACAATGTATGACAACACTTGCAAAGAGTTACCAACCAAGAAAGCTCAACCATGTGAGCCTGGGTATTCAGGTTTTTTTTTTTTTTTTGGTGGCAGGGAGGTCTCAGTCATGTAAACATGCAACATCTGTGTGACTGACAGCTCTTCAGGCTCTATTATCCCACCCCTCACACACAACAGAAAAGGCATTCACTGCAAATCATGTTGCTAACATAAACTATCTGACCAAAATGGTACTTTGTGGCCCAAGGCCTCGAGCATATAAAAATACTCTTATATGGCAGAATACTCCATGGGCTCAGAGTCCTCTCCCAGAAGCCCTCCAAAGACCAGTCCTGAAGCCAGGCCTTTTGAGTAACCCAGGCCTTCTGAGTTAACTCTTACTGCAAAGCTATAAAACAATCTTTGTTGAATTAGTTAATCTTATAAAAACAATTAGAAATAGTTCAGTTTAGTTGCTCAGTTGTATCCTACTCTTGTGACCCCATGGACTGCAGCAGGCAAGGCCTCCCTGTCCATCACCACTCCCAGAGTTTATATCCATATCCATTGAATCCGTGATGCCATCCAACCTTATCCTCTGTTGTCTCCTTCTCCTCCTGCCTTCAGTCTTTCCCAGCATCAGGGTCTTTTCAAAAGAATCAGCTCTTCACATCAGGTGACCAAAGTATTGGAGCTTCAGCTTCAACATCAGTCCTTACAACGAACACCCAGGACTGATCTCCTTTAGGATGGACTGGTTGGATCTCCTTGCAGTCCAAGAGACTCTCAACAGTCTTTTCCAACATCACGGTTCAAAAGTGTCAATTCTTTGGCTTTCAGATTTCTTTATAGTCCAACCCTCACATCCATGCATGACTACTGGAAAAACCATAGCCTTGACTAGATGGACCTTTGTTGACAAAATAATGTGTCTGCTTTTTAATATACTATCTCGGTTTGTCATAACTTTCCTTCCAAGGAGTAAGCATCTTTTAATTTCATGGCTGCAGTCACCATCTGCAGTGATTTTGGAGCCCCCCAAAATAAAGTCTGACACTGTTTCCACTGTTTCCCCACCTATTTCCCATGAAGTGATGGGACTGGATGCCATGATCTTAGTTTTCTGGATGTTGAGCTTTAAGCCAACTTTTTCGCTCTCCTCTTTCACTTTCATCAAGAGGCTCTTTAGTTCTTCTTCATTTTCTGCCATAAGGGTGGTGTCATCTGCATATCTGAGGTTACTGATATTTCTCCCAGCAATCTTGATTCCAGCTTGTGTTTCTTCCAGTCCAGCGTTTCTCATGATGTACTCTGCATATAAGTTAAATAAGCAGGGTGACAGTATACAGCCCTGACGTACTCCTTTTCCTATTTGGAACCAGTCTGTTGTTCCATGTCCAGTTCTGACTGTTGCTTCCTGAACTGCATACAGGTTTCTCAAGAGGCAGGTCAGGTGGTCTGGTATTCACATCTTTTTCAGAATTTACGGCAATTTATTGTGATCCACACAAAGACTGTGGGATAGTCAAAGCAGAAATAGATGTTTTTCTGGAATTCTCTTGCTTTTTCAATGATCCAGCAGATATTGGCAATTTGATATCAGGCTCCTCTGCCTTTTCTAAAACCAGCTTGAACATCTGGGGTTCACAATTCATGTATTGCTGAAGCCTGGCTTGAAGAATTTGAGCATTACTTTACTAGCTTGTGAGATGAGTGCAATTGTGCGGTAGTTTGAGTATTCTTTGGCATTGCCTTTCTTTGGGATTGGAATGTAAACTGACTTTTTCCAGTCCTGTGGCCACTGATGAGTTTTCCAAATTTGCTGACATATTGAGTGCAGCACTTTCACAGCATCATCTTTCAGGATTTGAAAGAGCTCAACTGGAATTCCATCACCTCCACTAGTTTTGTTCATAGTGATGCTTCCTAATGCTCACTTAACTTCACATTCCAGGATGTCTGGCTCTAGGTGAGTGATCACACCATTGTGATTATCTGGGTCATGAAGATCTTTTTGTACAGTTATTTTGTGTATTCTTGCCACCTGTTTTTAATATCTTCTGCTTCTGTTAGGTCCATACCATTTCTGTCCTTTTTGAGCCCATGTTTGCATGAAATGTTCCCTTGGTATCTCTAATTTTCTTGCAGGCATCTCTAGGCTTTCCCAGTCTATTGTTTTCCTCTGTTTTTTACACTGATCTCTGAGGAAGGCTTTCTTATCTCTCCTTGCTATTCTTTCGAACTCAGCATTCAAATGGGTATATCTTTCCTTTTCTCCTTTGCCTTTCACTTTTCTTCTTTTCACAGCTGTTTGTAAGGCCTCCCAGACAGCCATTTTTCTTTTTTGCATTTCTTTTTCTTGGAGGTGGTCTTGATCCCTGTCTCCTGTACAATGTCATGAACCTTCATCCATAGTTCATCAAGCACTTTATCAGATCTAGTCCCTAAAATCTATTTCTCACTTCCAGTGTATAATCGTAAGGTATTTGATTTAGGTCATACCTGAAAGTGGTTTCCCCCACTTTCTTCAATTTAAGTCTGAATTTGGCATAAGGATTTCATGATCTGAGCCACAGTCAACTCCTGGTCTCCTTTTTGCTGACTGTATAGAGTGTCTCCATCTTTGGCTGCAAAGAATATAATCAGTATTGTTGGCCATCTGGTGGTATCCATGGGTAAAATCTTCTCTTGTGTTGTTGGAAGAGGGTGTTTGCTATGGCCAGTGCATTTTCTTGGCAAAACTCTCTTAGCCTTTGCCCTGCTTCATTCTGTATTCCAAGGCCAAATTTGTCTGTTACTCCAGGTGTTTCTTGACTTCTTACTTTTGCATTCCAGTTCCCTATAATGAAAAGGACATCTGTTTTTGGTGTTAGTTCTAAAAGGTCTTGTAGGTCTTCATAGAACTATTCAACTTCAGCTTCTTCAATGTTACTGGTTGGGGCATAGACTTGGATTACCATGATATTGAATGGTTTGCCCTGGAAATGAACAGAGATCAATTCTGTCATTTTTGAGACTGAATCTAAGTACTGTATTTCTGACTGTTTTGTTGACTATGATGGCTACTCCATTTCTTCTAAGGGATTCTTGCCCACAGTACTATATATAATGGTCATCGGAGTTAAATTCACCCATTCCAGTCCATTTCTGTTAAGTTAGAAATAAGATCATATTAAAAACATATTCTTTGGAAAAATTATGAATTGAGGTGGTCAAGAAATCAGTTAAGGTATCTGATGTGTAACAGGAATAATATTCCTTTATCTTGTAAATATCATGATATATAAATATATTTGAAAAGGGTTTTTACTAAATTTTTGGCTTCATTAATGTAATAAAACTAGTTTGTCTATAAATGCAAAAATTATATTTTTAAATGTAGTACTCCATACCAAGCATTGAGGCAGGAAAAATACAAAGAAATCAACCCTCAAAGATAGGAATCCAAAACTGGTTGTCTGACCTGACTGGGCTTGAAAGTAATGAAAAAAACAGTATTTGTAACTGTGGAAAATGGTACATTGGAAGTCAACACATAAAGTGACTTAAAAGAATTATTTAAAATGTTGCTGGGGTAAAGTTATTATTAGAGTCAAGATCTGGGGAGACCAATAGCTTCTGCAGTTAAGTCCTATGGCGGTATTACTGACTACAAGGGTTTTGGGATTGACTGTTTCTCACTTCACTGAAAAAGTTACAGAAAGAAAATGAGAATTTTAGGGCATGATTAAAAAATGTGTGAGTTCTCTGATGGTCCTGTGAGAATTTTCCCTTTTCACCTCATACTGTGTGTTTGGAACAATAACAAGCCTTATCCACACTTGCAGAATTACAGCATGAGTTGAATTCATAAATTCATGTGATCTCCTGTGTGAGAGTTGGGACAATGATTGGAGGAGAATGGAATCCTGAGAACTGGGCCAAAAGCATTAGTGTGGATTTCCATGAATCCAACAACTATAAACTCTGAATCCTGAACCTCCTTTCCCAGTATAGGCAACCATTCTTCTGTGTCTCAAAGAAGCAATTGCTTCCTTGCAGACACTGAATTTACTTCACCTGAGTTAAGGGCATACTGATTGCTCTCTTGACCCATCCTACCTCTCAATGCTACTAGACTCATAGCTAGAATCAGATTCCAGCCTTCTTAGAATGACTAACATAAAATCTGTCATGGGAGATAATATCTTATATACCCAAAATTTGCCTGCCACTTCAGCGATGCCTCTAGGGATATGCTGATATATCAGCATATAACTGATACGCTGCAGGCCTACGTCTTCTAAAATGAAGGAAAAGTTTCTTCATTTATATCATCTACTACTAAGAAAGAACATAATCTTTGGTGAACCTGTGGTTTTTTGAAGGCCAAAGTATGCTACAGTATAATGTTATATGTAGCAGCATAGCCCTGAAAAACAGAGGAGAAAGGAAATCCTTCCAGTGGGCAATACATTGGAGAGTATGTCTGACTGTCTGTATTGCTTATATACCATGCTGCCATTGTTAATGGTTTGACCATTTGGTGACTAGGAAAGTGTTGGGTAAGTAATATGTGTCTCTGAATGGGCAAAGTTATCCTATTTGAATGGTTCACCAAAAGAAATCCATTGCAAAGGATGCTATCAATAATGAAGTAGATAGATAAACTATCTTGTGAATATTAATCAGCTTCTTTTCCCTGCCATTGTATGTGTTCTCAATGGGCTCATATTTATAGTGATAATTGCATTTGAGATAAAGTTTATATGAGATGAATGCAAGGATTTATCTTCACCAGAGTTGATCTGACTGTTGCATTTTTGAGTGCCTGAATTGCCACCAGGAAAATTCAATACAATCCAGGAAATAACTTCATTCCCTAGAGAAACCAACCAGCTACCTAGAGGCAGGTTGATTGTGTTGTTTGTTTAATTTCTCCCTACTGAAATAGATGTTTAGATCTGGGTTCTTTTAGCACCACAGTTCTGCCAGAACAACTATAGTTGGACTTGATGAGTGCCTCATGCACCATCATAATCATCTTATGTATTATCACATTGCTGTTAATGAAGGAACTCATCTTACAGCCAAAGATATACATCAAGAGGTTCGTGTTCATGGAATTCACTGGCCTTACTGCACAGCTCATGAACTAGAAACCCTTAGCCTTATATATTGTTATATTGTCCTGTTAAAGACTCAGATGAGACCTCAGCTAGGAGACCTCAATCAAAAGTTTGGGTACTATCCTCAAGAGGGAGGCATATACTTTATGATAGTAACCTACATATGTGTTATATGAGACCTAGGGGAAGAAGAAAGGGTAAATAATGGAAAAAGGAAGTTATGAATATCAACTGTGGTATATTCAGATTTAAATAAAATATGTAGCAACTGTGCATTTTTCTCTTGTTTTATGTGTACACACACATAAACGTATTTACATTTGTGTGTATTTCAATTTTTAAGTTTTTCTCTTCCTCTTTTCCTTACTATTTAACAGAATAGTATTGTGGAAGAGAACTTTACAAATTTGTCTCTAGGTTGCAAAATATTTATGAATTAGAGGGGGAACTAGTGCCCCAACCCCAGAGACGGACACAGTTACTAACAGGACATTCTTTGCCTTGGCCATTATCCTCCTTGGCCACATCTAAAATGAGAGTTGAAAAAATTCTTTTAGGTACAGACAAATGTTTCTATCTTGTTTCTTGCTAATTTAGGTCCGTTAAACTGTGGCTCTAAGTCTGATTATGATTTCTTCGCAGTATAGTTCCCTCACAGTTTTAGTTAGGCCTACATCTTTGCTTACTTATTTACTTGCTTATACCACTTATACCTTGCAACTCATTTTTATATTGAAGAAATACATTCAGGTTTGTGATTGGATTGAAGAAGGGTGAGAATGACCTTTCTGGGGAAAGAGTGAGAACATTTTTGTTTGTAAGAATTATTATTGTGGCATATTTGGCAGAAGCATGATTATGTTGCTGTTAATTTGGTATGGAAGTTTAACCATGGAAAGAAGGGTGGAAATGTGTCCTGAGTAGTCCAGAGAGTGAGCTCTTCAGGTTGTTTGTCTGTTGCTCATAAGCTCCACTGTTGCCCTTCTGTTTTCAAGGGGACTGGCAGCCTGTAAACTACATTCACCAGACTTCCTTGACAGTTGGCTTGCACTTAGGTGTTGCCAGTAAGAGGCTGCAGCAGAACATTTGGAAAAGGGGCAGGGGAAGCCTTTCTCTTTTTCTCTCTCTATTCTGGTGATAATTATGGCAACAGCAGCAGTACTGGGTAAGTGAGGCGCCTGGGTTTATAGTCAGCAGTGAACAGAGCTCCAACAGCAACATCAGTGGAGGCTGCAGCGGCTCAGCACTTATGGGCACTGTCTCAAGCAACGGCAAGAGCTGTGGAAGTAGCACATGACTGTGGGGTAGCCAGCTTTCACAGGATTATCAGGTGCGTGGGTCACGGCTTCCTGCAAGAGGCAGTGATCGCAGTTCCAGCAGCAGCAGCAGCAGCAGCAGCAGCAGCAGCAGCTGTTGCCACTCCAGTCACTACTCCGGTTTGTGGCATATATTTCATGAGTTTTGATTAGTAACCTTTTTCTTTTCATTCCAACAAATGTATTACTTTTGTAACCAACCCCTAGATCAATTTCTTTCTGTTTCAAATATTTAGTATGTTTATTTTTCCCAGTTGGATGCTGAGTTATAGAAATGCACCTATATGATACCATTTACTTAATGTTCAAAGAAATGACAAATAGTACTCTATATTGTCTAAGGATGTATATATACATTGTCAAAAAAGTTAAAATGGCTCAGAAATGGTAAACTTCAAATATAGGATATGGGTTGTGGCATGAGAGTGAAGAATGTGTTTAGGGAGTACATGTGGAGTTTCAACTACTTTGGTAAAATTTCATTTCCTGTTCTGGATGGGAGATAAAAATATATTCATTAGATTGTTATTTATTATTTTTTAAATAATTGAAACATAATACATTGAAATAAAGATCAGTACTAAGTGAAATGATTAAAAGAGCACATTCTTTAGTAAATTACTCATAAATACTGTTTAAAAATAGTTACAAAAAAGTTCAATAGCAAGTCATAGAGGTGAGGAGAAGACTCTTGAGTGTCTCTTGGACTGCAAAGAGATCCAACCAGTCCATCCTAAAGGAAATCAGTTTTGGATACTCTCTGGAAGGACTGATGCTGAAGCTGAAGCTACAATACTCTGGCCACCTGATGTGAAGAACTGACACAATGGAAAAGACCATGATGCTGGGAAAGACTGGAGGCAAGAGAAGGGGACAACAGAGGATGAGATGCTTGGATGGCATCACTGACTTGATGGATATGAGTTTAAGCAAGCTCTGGGAGTTGGTGACGGACAGGGAGCCCTGGTGTGCTGCAGTCCACGGGGTCACAAAGAGTCCAACATGAACTGAAATGAGCTGAAGTCTTATTAGTATTTTGGAAAAGAAGTTATTAGGCTTTTATAGATCTTAAGCATTCAGTAAAACATTGTGAATTGTTTTTTAATGATTATAATGATCTATTTTGTCTTTATAAAGATTGTTTAATGCATATTATTTTTTTCTTTTTACATTTTAGGTATTATGTTTGGTCTTGTAGATCTGATCATCGACAATTTTAAGAAGGAAAATAATTTGAACATCACTGAGAATATATTCTTGTCATTGACTTATGATATTTCATCTTGCCTGTTAGTATTGTTTATAGCATACTATGGAGGAAAAGGAAACATACCAAGATGGATTACAGTTTCCTCCTTTTTAGTAGAATCTGATTCACTCTTATTTGCTTTTCCATACTTTAGAGTTGAAGATTCTCAAATGAATGTAGAATTTGAAGGTAAGATTTTAAAAGATACTGTCATCCATCAAATCGTTATTCATTTAAACCATTGACTCTAGGAATTTAATGTTAACAGTGATACTTGTCTGTACATTCATTCATCTGTATCTATCTATGTGATCAAGTTTACTTAGCTAATTAATGATGGCTCCCTAATAACATATATGCCATTCTTCCATCTTCTCATGAACATATATCCTTTCATCTAAGAGAAGGGCCTAGGAAAATGAAAGAATATTTAGGACAATATTTGGGATAATTATTTCATGAAGTTGTTTTACTTCTGTCAATTTTCATATATAAATAAATCTTTTGAGAACTTTTTATTATGTCTTCTACAATATATTTTAACTGATCCCTTTATTTTGACCTCAACACGTGTATATAAATACAAAGGCAAAGATACACACTTACACAGACATACTCAAAAAGTCAGAACTTTTCTAGCTATTTCTACTACTCAAAAATGAGTGCTGCCCTTTGGCATAGGACTTTGAAAAGATAGGTGGCATCTTTGCTTTTTAAATTTTTTCTGATTTATTCCACATTTTTTAAAATCTACCCCCAGTAGGTAAAAGCACTAATTGAAGTTTTAAAGCAATATTTTTGCCATTTTTATGTCAGATACTTTATTGTGTATCAGTTCAGTTCACTTGCTCAGTTGTGTCTGGCTCTTTGCGACACTATAAGTCGCAGCATGCCAGGCCTCCCTGCTCATCACCAACTCCCAGAGTTCACTCAGACTCACGTCCATCGAGTCTGTGATGCCATCTAGCCATCTCATCCTCGGTCGTCCCCTTCTCCTCCTGCCCCCAATCCCTCCCAGCATCAGAGTCTTTTCCAATGAGTCAACTCTTTTCACAAAGTGGCCAAAGTACTGGAGTTTCTGCTTTAGCATTGTTCCTTCCAAAGAAATCCCAGGGTTGATCTCCTTCAGAATGGACTGGTTGGATCTCCTTACAGTCCAAGGGACTCTCAAGAGTCTTCTCCAACACCACACTTCAAAAGCATCAATTCTTCAGCACTCAGCCTTCTTCACAGTCCGACTCTCACATCCATACATGACCACAGGAAAAACCATAGGCTTGACTAGAGGGACCTTAGTTGGCAAAGTAATGTCTCTGCTTTTGAATATGCTATCTAGCTTGGTCATAACTTTTCTTCCAAGGAGTAAGTGTCTTTTAATTTCATGGCTGCGGTCACCATCTGCAGTGATTTTGGAGCCCCCAAAACAAAGTCTGACACTGTTTACTCTGTTTCCTCATCTATTTGCCATGAAGTGATGGGACTGGATGCCATGATCTTCATTTTCTGAATGTTAAGCTTTAAGCCAACTTTTTCACTCTCCTCTTTCACTTTCATCAAGAGGCTTTTTAGCTCCTCTTCACTTTCTGCCATAAGGGTCGTGTCATCTGCATATCTGAGGTTATTAATATTTCTCCCGGCAATCTTGATTCCAGCTTGTGTTTCCTCCAGTCCAGCATTTCTCATGATGTACTCTGTATATAAGTTAAATAAGTAGGGTGACAATATACAGCCTTGATGTACTCCTTTTCCTATTTGGAACCAGTCTGTTGTTCCATGTCCAGTTCTAACTGTTGCTTCCTGACCTGCATACAGATTTCTCAAGAGGCAGGTCAGGTGGTCTGGTATTCCCATCTCTTTCAGAATTTTCCACAGTTCGTTGTGATCCACACAGTCAAAGGCTCTGACATAGTCAATAAAGCAGAAATAGATGTTTTTCTGGAACTCTTTTGCTTTTTCCATGATCCAGCAGATGTTGGCAATTTGATCTCTGGTTCCTCTGCCTTTTCTAAAACCAGCTTGAACATCAGGGAGTTCACAGTTCACGTACTGCTGAAGCCTGGCTTGGAGAATTTTGAGCATTAGTTTACTAGCATGTGAGATGAGTGCAATTGTGTGGTAGTTTGAGCATTCTTTTGCATTGCCTTTCTTTGAAATTGGGATGAAAACTGACCTTTTCCAGTCCTGTGGCCACTGCTGAGTTTTCCAAATTTGCTGGCATATTGAGTGCATCACTTTCACAGCATCATCTTTCAGGATTTGAAACAGCTCAACTGGAATTCTATCACCTCCACTAGCTTTGTTCATAGTGATGCTTTCTAAGGCCCACTTGACTTCACATTCCAAGATCTCTGGCTCTAGATTAGTGATCACATCATCATGATTATCTCAGTCATGAAGATCTTTTTGTACAGTTCTTCTTGTGTATAGGTGTGTAACAATGTTGAAATGCATTTACCCATTTATAAACTTTAGACTGGGCTTAAGCAAGAAATGATGGAAAAGGCATGAGGATATCTTTATGCATGTGTATGTGTATATACATCTTTATGATGTTTAAAAGTATGTTTATGATGTGTGTTTATGCTGTGTGTTTATAACATAAATAAAATAGTTCATATTAAATTTAATAATTTATGTATTAAGATATTATTATACTATAATTCATATTATAAATAATATGTATCATATATCTTTAACTTATGAAGTATATAATGTTCACATATATTCATAATCTGTATATTTACATATATATATAGAATAAATACATTTATTAATTTATAGGATATATTTGTAATATCTTTATTGTATTTATAGAATAGACAGCTAATTGAACGAGAAGGTGACTTATGGAAAGAAGGGAATGGAGAACACTTTGCTCCCATTTTTCCTTTAATTCTGTTCTGGTCAGAAAGGATGAAAAGTTAGGAAGCAATGGTTGAGATATTAAAAATGCTGCTTGATGAGTCCTCAGGAGTAATGAGAGTAGATATAGTATAGTCGTTCTTCCTTTGTCTTCTTTATATTATCTAGATTCTACATATTTTATTTTCTGCTTGTGATTAGGAACATGAAATTTATCTAACAACATTCATTCAATGTGTTGACTGGGTAACCCTTTGGTTGGCATTAGAAAAACAGAAATAAAGTAAATGAATGGTCTTTGCAAGTAGACGTGCTCATTTCATCCATCTGTCTCTGTAGCTGTTTTGCTCATTTTGTTTAGAAGTTTAGTTTTTACATAACTAATTTTCTATGCCCACAATTCAGTTTACACATGTATATATTTTTAATTTCTTTATCTTCTTTCATCCTAATTTGGGGACAGTCCATCTCTTCTTCTTTTCTGAGTATCTCTCCTGTTCTCTTTGGTCTGTATTCCCCAGGTGCCTGCCATACTCATCTTCCTGTATGACTGGTCTCAAGCCTGAAGCAGTCCATTTACCACTACCTCACACTCCCTTTCTCTGCCCCTCTACCCTGTCTCAGTTTTAAGTACTCATAATAAATTCATCTTCATCCCCTATGTCCTAATTAACATGTAGAAATCATTCTCCACCAAATCCTTGAGAAGTTTAAAACTAATTTTCCCCTCTAGTTCATGGAAATAGTTGTATCACACTCTGGTCTTTAGTTTCTAAATCTCTACATATCATTGAATACCTACCATATCAGTGGTTTCAGTGCATTGTCAGTTTGCTAAGAACTCCCTAAATATCTCTTGTCTTGCTCTCTGATTGTATCCACTAGTTCTCCTAGCTCACTCATGCAACCGAGACTTCACTTCTCTCCTTTCATTGAAACTTTTAGTACATTGACATCTACTTTCTCCCTTTATCAGGTTCTCCTTGTTGTTACTTTCTTTCATTGGTAGCTTGTTTTATGTCCCTTAATATGACATGTTAGAGTATTTCAAACACACTCTAATGATTATACTAAGTCTCTGTCTCATTGTCCTTTCTTTTTCCTGGTCTGGAAAACTTTTGATCCAACCAGATACCTCTCTTTATATCTCTTCCTGGTGCTGATGAGTATTTTAGAGAAAAATATCACACAAGAGGACTGCTTAGTCCCACAGTGAATTTGCTACTTTCAACCTCAGTTATATTCTCAAATGGATCTATTCCCTTGACTTTTAACTCCCTTCTGTAATTCACAACAAAGACTTTTGATTTCCTCATGTCTTAGTTTGTGCTGCCATAGCTAAAACATCATAGACCGCTATAGCAGAAACATTTCTCACAGCCCTGAAGGCTCAGAGTTCAAGATCCAGGTGCCAGCTGCTTCATTTCCGGGTTGTGTTCTCATATAACAGAGAGAGAGAAAGCAAGCCCTCATGTGTCCTCTCTTCTTATAAGGGTACCAATCCCACTCATGAGGGTCCTCCCTTCACGAGCTACTTACTATTCAAAAGCCCCCGTCTCCAAATGTCATCACATTGGGGCTTAGGGTTTCAATATATGAAACTCTAAACATTCAGCCTATAACAGCTCACTTAACTCTTATCTTTTGTGATGGATGGAAAATACTGCCATAATAGAAATTTTCCTTAAATTTTTCCCATATAAACTATAATTTCGCCTATAACTTCATATTGGCACTCTTCTTCCTTCCTGTCCTCCCGCTAAACATCCTGTGCTGTTTTAACTCCATGGGGACTTTATTCCATGGGTGGTCTCCTTGCCCCTCTTTCTGCAACTTCTCCTTCTCTTTTGCTTCTCATGTATTGGCATTTAAATGTGCTCAGGTTTTTTCCTATTCTTAAACAACTGAAACCACAATAGACATAAACAACAGTATCCCTTAGCATAACTTCCTCATTTTCATTGAAAAATTTGGAAAGAATTCCAGAATGCTTTCTGGCTTTATCTCATATTCTTCATTCAACCCATGTTAACATGGCCCTCACTGTAAACATTGCAACAGATATATTTTCACCAAACTATAATAATGATTTGTTGTTTAATATAATTAAAGCTTTATTTATTACATTTCTTGCCTGCCACCCTTCTTGAAATTATAGTCCAATCAAAGGATATTTTTTAAGATGAAGAAGGGTACCAAAACATTAGTTGTATCCTACTGATGGAAAAACATTTGTTTTCAAATGTTGGACATTTGAATCTCAGGCCCACGGTCCTTAGGAAAAGGAAAACAAATTGAATTTCCTAGGAGAAGCCAAGAGTGGTCAATTAGGGACATATTTGATTATTAGGAGGGTGAAGGAGGGCCTAGTTGAGTTTAGCAATCACACATTCATAGTGAGATTTGCCTCATTGTGTGTTTCCCTGCAGCTACATTCAGCTTTAAACGTGTAGGTGTAGAGTAGGGAACAGAGTTTAATTTGACTGAAAGGCTGAAATTTTACTAAGGGATTGCATGATATAAAAGAGAACAAAGGTTTTAAAAGTGCTAAGATGACTATGAAAAAGTAAGGCGATGGAGGTGACATTGAGATAGTGAAACGGAGTGGGCTCAGAGGGTTGATTATAGGTCCGGGTGGGTTTTAAGGAGTGTAGCAACTTGGTTGCTAGAAGGAGTGATTTGGAAAGGTGGAAATAGTTTGAGTGTAGGATGCTTGGAATTGCAATTAAGGAAGGTTTGTAGTTATTGTTTCCAAAAGTTTAAAATAAATAGCTAAGGTAAGTGGAGTACAAGTACATGGACAGAGTGAAATTCAAGAAACTAAGAGGCTAGGGTGTTGAAAATGTCAGATTGATTGTGATAGCACCACTAGTTAATACGTTTATGTAAAATTGAATCATTGGTAGTTTGGATCACAGTTCTAGAGACCTCCTCCTATCTGACGTGTGGATACTGGACCAGCTGAAAAATTCCACTTGTGTACTCTTTTGCAATCTGTACTTTTACCAGTTTTGAAAAAGCAAGAGAGTTCCAGAAAAACATCTATTTCTGCTTTATTGACTATGCCAAAGCTTTTGACTGTGTGGATCACAATAAACTGTGGAAAATTCTTCAAGAGATGGGAATACCAGACCACCTGACCTGCCTCTTGAGAAACCTGTATGCAGGTCAGGAAGCAACAGTTAGAACTGGACAGGGAACAACAGACTGGTTCCAAGTAGGAAAAGGAGTACATCAAGGCTGTATATTGTCACCCTGCTTATTTAACTTCTATGCAGAGTACATCATGAGAAACGCTGGGCTAGTGGAAGCACAAGCTGGAATCAAGATTGCTGGGAGAAATATCAATAGCCTCAGATATGCAGATGACACCACCCTTATGGCAGAAAGTGAAGAGGAGCTAAAAAGCCTCTTGATGAAAGTGAAAGAGGAGAGTGAAAAAGTTGGCTTCGATCTCAACATTTCAGAAAATGAAGATCAAGGCATCTGGTCCCATCACTTCACGGCAAATAGATGGAGAAACTGTGGAAACAGTGGCTGACTTTATTTTTCTGGGCTCCCAAATCACTGCAGATGGTGACTGCAGCTATGAAATTAAAAGACGCTTACTCCTTGGAAGGAAAGTTATGACCACCTAGACAGTATATTAAAAGCAGAGACATTACTTTGTCAACAAAGGTCCGTCTGGTCAAGGCTATGGTTTTTCCTGTAGTCATGTATGGATGTGAGAGTTGGACTATAAAAAAAGCTGAGCACCAAAGAATTGATGCTTTTGAACTGTGGTGTTGGAGAAGACTCTTGAGGGTCCCTTGGGCTGCAAGAAGATACAACCAGTCCATTCTAAAGGAGATCAGTCCTGGGTGTTCATTGGAAGGATTGATGTTGAAGCTGAAACTCCAATACTCTGGTCATCTGATGCGAAGAGCTGACTCATTTGAAAAGACCCTGATGCTGGGAAAGATTGAGCGCAGGAGGAGAAGGGGATGACAGAGGATGAGATGGCTGGATGGCATCACTGACTCAGTGGACATGGGTTTGGGTGAACTCCGGGAGTTGGTGATGGACAGGGAGGCCTGGCGTGCTGCAGTTCATGGGGTCGCAAAGAGTCAGACATGCCTGAGTGACTGAACTGAACTGAACTAATATTTTAAGAATATTTTATTAAATAGACACGTTTGAATCAAAGTAGACACAATCAGAATGGTCTAATAGCATTGCTTGGATCTACCAATCTAACAACAAATGTAATTCCAACAAACATCTGTTGACTCTTGAGCTATAGTCATGTGAATTTGAGAAAGCATAAGAAATGGAATGTCACTTCAAAGAATTTAAAATATAGTACATTGCTATATAATGAGTAACTCTAATAGAGATAAATTTTATTGTATAATGCCTTGTCCTTATGCACATATATTCTAGAAGTTACTGCTAAGTCACTTCAGTCGTGTCTGACTCTGTGTGACCCCATAGACAGCAGCCCACCAGGCTTCGCCATCCCTGGGATTCTCCAGGCAAGAACACTGGAGTGGGTTGCCATTTCCTTCAAAATTAGGGGGTTTAAAATGGAAAACTATTCAGTGACATGAAGTTAACATTAAGATTGCTGAAGAAGTTGATCTACAGTTAATCTCAGAAAGTAATCTTTAGTAATTCAGATAACTTAGGACATCAGAAATACTTTTCGTCTGGGGTTGAAACTCAGGGGTACCAGATGCCAGAATTAAAAGGAATATGTGTGTATATGTGGTTATGTATATATACTTATGCACACATAAATGTGTATACACATATAATCATGCAATAAAGATTTATATTTGGTTTGTAATATGTGCATCTTTTTCAGTATTCCCACAAATTTTCTTTTATCATTGTTTTTTTCTGAGAACATAATGATTTACTGTAGAACTACTACATTCAATATAAATGAGATGTTAACTAAAATTAAAATATTATGGTCGAGATAGCTTATAAAAGGTAAAACATTTCATAGAATACACTGCATATTTGTTGTATGTTTAACTTTTGACCTATTTATCAAAAATGTAATTATCTTTTCAAAAGATATTTGCCAAGAAGTGAAGATTGTCAAGCCTTGCTCGAAAGCTTCATTCTCATTCTGATCAAACTACATAACTTTCTTCATCCTTGAGCAGAGTATGCAGGGAATAGCAGCCATACCTCTATATATCCTTGGAGTACTCTTTATTTACAACAGTGTTGCCACACACTCAGCTGGTATTTATCTAGGCAAGTTTTTCTCCCTTGTAATATAATTTTTATATATTTTCATCCTATCAAACTATTTAGGCTGTAATTCATTTCTCTAGGAAATAAATAACTCAGATTACTAAGTTAAATTGCTTGAATATTTGTATGCTTAAACTTTGAAGATATAGTGGGATTTGCTGCCATCATGTCCTTAAGGGAATGAAAACATCATTTTATGCTTCCTCAGAACTAGATTCAGTGCAGTGCTGAAATAATTATTACTGTACTAAGTTCTCTACATATACCAACTCCGTCTTTTTGGAGGGCTTTGACATTTTGAAGTTAATGAATTTATAACAGTTCTTGTTATAATCTTGTTCATCCTATCAAGGAGAGGAGTGACATGCTATTTAATTAGCTACAATGTAGAATCCAATTTTATAATATTTCATGCTAGTGTGTCATACAAAAAGTAACACTGAGTATATCTCACAATAATCTGTACTTCTTTATATTGTAATAGTTTCTGGTCCCGGTAAATTATCTATTTGTACAGGGTTATCTAACTTTCCTTTTGAAAAAAATTAGGTTGTTTTTACATACCTGTTGTGAAGGTGACTTAACAGAAAATAACATTTTACACCAAAATAATAATTTTCCACTAGAGATAAGGAAAGTCATGTCAATAAACTAAAATAGATGACATTCATATTTATGCTTGCTTTTAGAACAAAATTGCACCAATTTATTAGTGTTGGCTGATGGAAGCAACAAATCTGTTTTGCTTTTAGTTTTACAGAATAGCAATTAAAAGCATACATGTATATATTACAGAGAATAGATTACTTTATTATTACCTCCTGCCTCCCTGGCAGCTAAAGTGAAGGATGCGAAAATGATGTTTATATTGAAATATCATCTTGCTTTAGTACCACAAATTAAAGTGAAATACTTTTGAATCATATTAAACATATGTATATTTATTTAAATTATATTAAAATATAGATTAAATGTTACAGTGAATTATAAAATTATCTGAATTTCTCTATGTGCATTGAGTAATAAGCATGATTAATTTTATGTGTCAGCTTGGCTAGGTTATGACAACTACTTCTTTTGTCAAACACCAGGCTAGATATTTCTGTGATATGTTTTAGATGTGACCAATATTTACAGTCAGTACGCTTTGAGTCAAGATTACCCTCAATAATATGGGTGAGCCTCATCCAGTCAGTTGAAGCCTTGCAGAACAGACAGGTTTCCCAAGGAAGAAACAATTCTGTCTCCAGACTGCAATGTACAAACTCTGAGTTTTCCCATCCTACTGGCCTGCCCTGTGGATTTAACCTTATGAACTCAAGACTGTAATATTAACTCTTACCTGAATTTTCAGCCTGAGAGCCTGCCCTACAAATTTGGACTTGCCAGCCCTGCAATTTCATGAGCCACTTCCTTGAAATCTCTGTCTCTGTCCCTCTTTCTCTCTCAATATTCTATTTGTTCTGTTTCTTTGGAGACTAACAAAGTATGCAATGGAGCTTTCAGAAGTAACCCATTTCCATCAGATAATTTTTATCGTTTTGCAACAAAGCTGGATTATGTAGTTAATTAATGTTCAGCATTCATTTTATAGGCACTGTGGAAGCTGTAGGAATACTCGGATATTCTTTGGGTTATACTATAGGAGCACCCCTAATTAAGGTCTCTGTGCTATCTGTGAATAGTGCTTTTGAGAAAAGGTAAGCTGTTTTTCCTTTCTTTCTGGTTTACATTGTATAAAATATTTATTGAATAGATACTGTAGCTTATAAATGTATATTTGATTTAAAATCATTATATTTTTTAAAGTATATAAATGTGACTAGTATGCACATATATGTACATATAGATACATCTAAATACACTTTGCTGTTTGAAATGTAATTTAAAAAGTGGCTTATGAGGACAGCCTTACTACTAATTCTGCATATAGTTTTTTAAATTGTGTTAAAAACATAGTATAAAATTTACCATTCTAACCATTTTTAAGTGTATAATACAATATTGTTAGCTATATACATAAACAACCTATCTCTAAAATTTTTTGTCTTGCAAAGCTGAAACTATATCCATTATACAATCGAGACTTCCCTGGCAATCCAGTGGTTAAGCTCTGCGCTTTCACTTCAGGGGGCACAGGTTCAATCCCTGGTCAGAGAATTAAGATTCCACATGCTGTGCAGCACCCCCCAAAAAAAAAAAAAACAAGTAAGAAATGATGTTCATTATACAACAACATTTCCCTCTTCCCCTGTTTACTTTCTGTTTCTAAGAGTTTGACTACTTTAGATACTTTACATAAATGGAATCATGAAGTAATTGTCTTTTTATGACTGGCTTATTTCACTTAGGATAATGTCTCCAAGACTCATCCATGTTGTGACATATAACAGTATTTTCTTCTGTTTTAAATGAAAGTGAAGTCAGTCAGTCATGTCCGACTCTTTGCGACCCCATGGACTGCAGCCTACCAGGCTCCTCTGTTTTAAGGATAAATAATATTTCATTGTATGTATGAACCACATTTTCTTTATCTATTTGTCAGTTGACCTTTAGATTACTTCAACATGGATGTGTGAATATCTCTATGAGATTCTATCTTCAATATTTTGGGGACATATATACACAGATTATTAGATTGTATGGTATTTCTATTTTTAATTTTTTGAGTAACTTCCATATTGTTTCCCACAGTGGCTGTATCATTTTACATTCCCACTAACAGTGCATAATGCTTCCAGTTTCTCAATATCTTTGCCAACACTTATTATTTTCTCTTTTTTAATGGCTATCCTAATAGGTGTGTATGAGGTGATATTTTGTTGTGGTTTTGATTTTCATTTTCCTGATGATTAGTGATGTTCAAATACTTGTTGGTCATTTGTATATTATATCTTCTTTGGAGGAATATCTATTCAAGTCCTTTGCACATTTTTAAAATCAGATTTTTGTTCTTATTGAGTTGACACAGTTCTTTCTATATTCTGGATATTAGCCTTACTCCAGATAAATGGTTTGCCTATATTTTCTCCCATTCTGTAGTTTCTCTGTTCACTCTGTTGTTTCCTTTGCTGTCCAGTTTAAGTTCAATGTAGCCCCATTGCTCTAATCTTATTTTTCTTGCCTGTGCTTTTGGTATCATATCAAAAATTAATTCCCAAAATCAACACCATGAAGCTTTTCTCATATATTATCTTCTGGGAGCTTTATTGTTGCAAGTTTTATCCTTAGATATTTAATCCATTTTGAGTTATTTTCATATATATTGTCAGGAAAGGATCCCACTTCATTCTTTTGCACATGAATATTCAGTTTTTCCAACACCATTTATTCAAGAGGTTATCCTTTCCATGTTGCATATTCTTATTCTTCTTGTAAAATATAATTTGTCTCATATTTATGAGAATATATTACTTGGATCTTTATTCTCTTCCATTGTTCTAGATTCTAGAACCGGTACCATACTTTATACCAGTACCATACTGTTTTGATTACTATAGCTTTGTAATATATTTTGAAACCAGGACATATGAAGTCTCTGACTTTGTTTTTTCTTTCTCAGGATTGTTTTGACTATTTGGGATCTTTTAAGATTCCATATGAAATTTTAAGATTTTTTTCTGATTCTGTGAAAAATTCTGTTGGGGTTTTGATAGTGATTGCATTGAATCTGTAGGTCACTTTGGGTATTAAGGGCATTTTAGCAATACTGAGTTTCAGATCTATGAGCATGTCTTTCTTCCATTTATTTGTATCTTTAATTCTTTCAGCAATGTTTTGGAGTTTTCAGTGTACAAGTCTTTGCCTTGCATGTTGCTCATTGTTAGTGTATAGAACTACACTTGAGTTGTATTAATTTTGTATCCTGAAACTTTATGGAATTCATTTATTAGTTCTAACAGGTTTTTTTTCCTTTGGAGTGTTTAGCATTTTCTCAGAAGTTCATATCATCTTCAGACAGAGATAATTTTACCTCTTCCTTCCAATATGGATGCCTTTTATTTCTTTTTCTTGCCTATTTGTTTTGGTTAGAATTTGAGTATTATGTTGAATAAAAGTGGTAAAAGTAGGTAGGTATCTTTACCTTCTTCCAGATATTAGAGGGAGAACTTTCAGTTTTTCACATTGAATAAAATATTATAAGTGGGCTTTGCATATATAGCTTTTATTATGTTGGGGTAATTTCCTTCTGTTCATAGTTTGTTGAGTGTTTTTATAATGAAACGGTGTTAAACCTTGTTGAATGCTTTTTCTGAATCCTTTAAGATTATCATGTGCTTTTGTCCTTTATTCTGTTAATGTGGTATATCACATTAACTGATAATTATATGTTGAATTTTTCTTGCATTCTGTAATACATATAGCTTCTTTTAATAATATTAGAAAATATTCCCAGGGAAAAGGAAACATTTAAATGTGTGAATATAAAGTTCTGTTATTGAAATGAGAAAAAGGATAGCCACTATATTATAGTGGCCGCTCAACAGTGGCCTTGAAATACAGGAAATCATTCTAGCGAATGTCAGGCTGTTGACCACTTAGCATGGAAGGGATACCCTGAGGTATGCTATGCTTATTTGTTCAGTCATGTCCAACACTTTGCAGCCCCATGGACTGCAGCCTTCCCGGCTCCTCTGTCCATGAGATTCTCCAGGCAAGAATACTGGAGTGGGTTGCCATACCCTCCTCCAGGGGATCTTCCCAACCCAGGACTGAACCAGGTCTCCTGTATTTTAGGCAGACACTTTACATTTTGAGCCACCAGGGAAGCCCAAGAATACTGGAGTGGGTAGACTTCTTCAGAGGAACTTCCTGACCCAGGAATCAAATGGGGTCTCCTGCACTGCAAGAGGATTCTTTACCAGCTTAGCCACCTGGGAGGTATAAATCTATGCTAATTTTTATAGGTATTCAGTTCAGTTCAGTTCAGTCACTCAGTTGTGTCCAACTCTTTGCGACCCCATGACTGCAGCACACCAGGCCTCCCTGACAATCACCAACCCCAGGAGTTTACCCAGACTCATGTCCACTGAGTCAGCGATGCCATCCAACCATCTTATCCTCTGATACTAAATTTATACTGAGGTTTAAATTTATACTAATGTATGGTTGGGACTTAGAGCAATATAATAAAAATTATGTAACCAGGAGAATATGTAGATGAACCTCTTGCAACCAGCACATGAAAATGGTATGCATTTTGTAAGAGGCTCTTTAGCAGCTGGACAAGGTGACCCATCCTGTCAATGTTAATCAGCCTCTCTCATTTTTTTCTAACCACTCTAAATTCTTCCTCAGTTAGCTCATGTAAAAAGAGCTGGCGAGAGTAATGATGACTTTGCATAAATGCACTACTTGGACTTCTCCACACTAAGGACAATCTGTCAACAGGAATGTTTACCAGGATATAATTATTAATACTGCTGATTGTCCAACTCATCAATAGTAGCAGTAGACCGTGAGTTCCAGATATGATACTTTCATCAGGAGACAAGCTTTTATCAGGTTGATTACTTTTTCATCAGGTTGGCCCTCCATTAACCTAGAGATTTGTCTTTATAGGGAAAGATACATATCCTGGTTATGTTCTTTGCAGCCGAAGATGTAGAAACTCTTCAGAGAGTAAAACCAAGACCTAGAACAGACTGTGGCTCAGATCATAAACTCTTTATTGCAAAATTCAGGCTTAAATTGAGGAAAGTGGGGGAAAATATCTAGGCTATTCAGGTATGAGCTAAATCAAATCCTTTATGATTATACAGTGGAAGTGATGAATAGATCCCAAGGATTAGATTTGGTAGAGAGAGTGCCTGAGAAATATGGATGGAGGCTCATACATTGTATAAGAGGTAGTGACCAAAACCATCCCAAAGAAAAAGATGCAAGAAGGCAAAGTTGTTGTCTGAGGATGCTTTACAAATAGCTGAGGAAAGAAGAGAAGTAAAAGGCAAGGGCAAAAGAGAAAGATATACCCAACTGAATGCAGTTACAGAGAATAGCAAGAAGAGATAAGAAGGCATTCTTAAGTGAACAAAGAAATAGAGGAAAACAACAGAATGGAAAGGACTAGAAATCTCTTCAAGAAAATTGGAGATATCAAGGAAACATTTCATGCAAGGATGGGCATGGTAAAGGACAGAAATGGTAAGGCCCTAACAGCAGCAGAAGAGATTAAGAAGAGATGCCAAGAGCACATAAAAGAACAAAAAAGAACAAAAAAGGTCTTAATGTCCTGTATATCCACCTTGATGTGGTCACTCATCTAGAGACAGACATCCTGCAATGTAAAGTGAAGGAAAGCTAGTGGAAGTGATGGGATTTCAGCTGAACTATTTAAAATCCTAGAAGATGATCCTGTTAAAGTGCCGCACTCAGTACATCAGCAGATTTGGAAAACTCAACAGTGGTCACAAGACTGGAAAAGGTCAGTTTTCATTCCAATCCCAAAGAAGGGCAATGCCAAAGAATGTTCAAACTACAGTTTAATTGTAGTCATTTCATGTGCTAGCAGGGTTATACTTAAAATCCTTCAAGCTAGGCTTCAGCAGTATATGAACTAAGAACTTCCATATGTCCAAGCTGGGTTTCAAAGAGGCAGAGGAACCAGAGATTAAATTGCCAACATTTGTTGGATGATGGAGAAGGCAAGAAACTTTCAGAGAAACATCTGCTTCTTCTTCCTTGACTACACTGAAAGCTTTGACTGTGCATATCACAACAAACTGTGGATAATTCTAAAAGAGATGGAAGTACCAGATCACCTTACCTGCTTCCTGAGAAACCTGTTTCAGGTCAAGAAGCAGCCATTAGAACTGACCATGGAACTACTGAATTATTGTCACCATGCTTATTTAACTTCTATGCAGAGTACATCATGTGAAATGGCAGGCTAGATGAATCACAAGCTGGAATCAACATTGCAGGGAAAAAATATCAACAACTTCAGGCATACAAATGATACCATTCTAATGGCAGAAAGTGAAGAGGAACTAAAAAGTGTCTTGATGAAGGTGGGAGAGAACAGGGAAAAGTTGGCTTGAAACTCAATGTGAAAAAAGCTAAGATCATGGCATCCAGTTCCATCACTTTAGTTCAGTTCAGTCGCTCAGTTGTGTCCAACTCTTTATGACCCCATGAACCTTAGCACGCCAGCCCTCTCTGTCCATAACCAATTCCCAGAGTTTACCCACATTCATGTCCATTGAGTCGGTGATGCCATCCAACCATCTCATCCTCTGTCATCCCCTTCTCCTCCTGCCCTCAATCTTTCCCAGCATCGGGGCCTTTTCAAATGAGTTAGCTCTTTGCTGTGGCTAGTTAGGCATCTGTGCCTTTATCTGATCTCAGAAGAAATGTTTTTAGGTTTTCACTGTTCAGTGTGATGTTAGCTGTGTGTTTGTCATGTGTGGCCTTTTTAATGTTGAGGTGTGTTCCCTCTATGGGCTTCCTTGGTGGCTCATTGGGAAAGAATTCACATGCCAATGCAATTTGATCTGTGGGTCGGGAAGATCCCCTCTAGAAGGAAATGGTGACCCATTCCAGTATTCTTGCTTGGGAAGTCCTATGGACAGAGCAGTCTGGCAGGCTACAGCCCATGAGGTTGTGACAGAGTCAGACACAATTTAGAGACGAAACAACAAAATGTTCCCTGTATACCCAATCCATTGAGTGTCTTTCATCATAAATGGATGTTAGATTTTCTCAAATGCTTTTTCTGCTTTAATTGGCATGATCATATGATTTTTATCCTTCATTTTGTTAATGTGGTGAATCACAGTGATTGATTTGCAGATGTTGAATCATTCTTGTATCCTTGGAAGAAATCCCACTTGATCATGGTTGTGATCCTTTTAATGTACTGTTTAGTTCAGTTTTCTAGTATTTGGTTGAGTATTTTTTGCATTGATGTTCATCACAGATATTGACCTGTAATTTTCCTGTGGTATCCTTGTCTGGATTTGATTGATTTAAATTTAACATCAATTTCAGTTTATTTTTGCATAAAATATGAGAAATGGGACACATTTATATTTTTTTCTGAAAGGAATATATATTTATACTGAGAACATTTTTTAGTCAGTCGGTGATTTTTAATATTAATTTAATTTTTAATGATATTAATACCATCTTTATGATAAATAAAATTTTCCTGTATATATAGATTTTCTTCCTGTCTCTGTATCCCTAGTATGTTCCCTGATATATATTTTTTATTTCATGCCAATACTAAAGGGTTTCAATAACTAAAGCTTTATTGTATTATTTTCTATATTGTTAAATAAGTCCTCATTCATCAAATAAAGGGCTACTTTTACAAAATTGCTCTTCCAGATACATTTGATAATTATAGGTTATAATAAAATGTTCTGACTTGTAGCAGTTGGATTTGTGTGTCAAATGAGAGTAGCTGCATGGTGATAATTGGAACCAATGCATACATATAGTTAGAATACATAGATGGGTTCAAATGTAAAAAGAAAGATTTCCAAAAGATAAAAAGCTGTACTTTTATAAATACTTTAAAAGAGAGAAAAATAGAAATTTTATGAATATTATAATCAACAAGGAAACAGAGCCCAGTGATAATCTGGAGTTGAAACTCCCTGGGCATAACATATCCACATGTATATATCCTTACTGAATTATGGATATCAAATTTGTAACCCTGTGTCATTGCAAGTTGGTATTTGTATCCCTGAATAATGTAGCAATGGATAGGAAGTTGTCCCATCAATGAATAAACTGGGAATATTCTCCATACTCTGTGAAAGTCGAGGCCTAAATGCAGGCTACTCACCAGGTTACCTCAGTAATTATTGCAGCATTGTTTACAATAGCCAAGGTGTAGAAACAGCCCAAGTGCCTATGAATAGATGCATGTATAAAAAAGACGTAACACACAAGCAGTGGAATATTAGTCATAAATAATACTGAAATCTTGCCATTGTTACAACAAAGATGGAAACAGAGGGTATTTAAATATAAGTTAAATATGTCAAAGACAAATACTGTATGATTTCACGTATGTGTGGAATCTATTTAAAAATGAATGAACAAACATCACACAACAGAAAAAAAAACCACAGAGACCAAACAAGTGCTTGCCAGAAAGAAGGGAATTGAGGGGAGGAATTAAATAGATGAGAGAGTTTAGGAGGTACAATCTTTTAGCTGCAAAATAAGTGAGTCACGGATATGAAATGTACAGTGTGGGCATTATAGTCAGTAACTGTGTAGTATCTTTGTGTGATGATGTATTGTAACTAGACTTAGTGTGATGGTGAGTTTGAAATGTATAGAAAACTGCATCACCATGCTGTGTAATAGGAACTAATAGTGTTGCAGACCAATTATACTTCAAAAGCCAACCAACCAATCAGCTAACTCACAGAAAAATAGATCAAATTTGTTACTAAGGCAGGGGTTTAAGGGAGCAGAAACTGAAGAAGGCAGTGGAAATGTACAAACTACCATTTATATATAAGTACTAGGGATGTAATGGACACTTGACAAATGCAATTAATACTGCTACATGTCATAGATGAAAGTTATTAGAGTAAATTCTAAGACTTCTCATTACAAAGAAATTTTTTTTCTTTATTTAATTTTATATTGATGATGGATGCTCACTAAACTTATTGTGGTAATCATTTCATGGCATATGTAAGTCTAATAATGATGCTGTACACCTTAAGTTTATAAAGTGTAAATTATATCTCAATAAAACTAGAAAAGCTTAAAAAATAACATTAACAATACTATTAAGCAAGAAAAAATTCTGTAGAAGAAAAGATGAGTATTCAAAAATCTTTGGTATTTTATACACTGCCTACAAACAACTTGAAATTGGTATTAAAAAACAATACCATTAGCAATAGTATCAAGAAAAAGAAAAATTTAAAGATAAATATGATAGAAGATATAAAAACTCTATACAATGATTAATGTAAAACATGCTGAGAGAAATTAAAGACCTAAATTTTAAAATGAAGAGATATCCAATGTTGGTGGATTAAAAGACTCAATATTTTTAAGATGTTAATCTTCAGATATTAATACAAAAATTAATGTGTGTATTCGATGTAATCACAACCAAAATTCTAGTGAGCTTCCTTCTTTAGATATTGGAAAAATGACATTTAAATTCAGATAGTTATGCAAAAGACCTAGAAAAACCACAAACAAACAATTCTAAAGAACAAAGATGGAGGACTAACACTATTTGATTTCAAGACTTATTATAAAGCCACAATAATCAAGAAAGTAGTATTGGTGTAATATAGACAAATAAGTCAGTGGAACAGAATAAAGTCCAAAAGTACACAAATACATATATAGATAATTGATTTATGATACGGTGCATATGCAGTTTATGGAACACTTAGATATCTATATTTAAGCGAACTTTGAGCTATATATTATACAATGCTAATAGTTAATTTAAAATGGATTGTAGATGTAAAATATACAATTCCAGGGATATGAGAAAAAATTTATGTGAACTTGTGTTCAGCAAAGATTTCTTAGATATGACACCAAATATGTGATCCATAAAGAAATATATTGATAAATTGGACTTAATTAAAATAAAAAACACATGCTCTTTGAAAGAGTCCACTAAAGTAATGCAGAGACAGACCACAGACTATGAGAAGCTATTTGAAAAGCATATGTCTAACAAAGAACTTGATTTATTGATAATATTAACAACTCTCAATGCTTAATAATAAGAAAGCCACAAAAATGGGGAAAAGATTTGAACAGATATTTAACCAAATAATAAATATAGATGGAAAATAAGTGCATGGAAAAATCATTAGTCATGAGGGAAACTCATATTCAGTTCAGTTCAGTCACTCATTCGTGTCTGACTCTTTGCCGACCCCATAGACTGCAGCACGCCAGGCCTCCCTGTCCATCACCAACTCCCGGAGTTCACCCAAACCCATGTCCATTGAGTCGGTGATGCCCTCCAACCATCTCATCCTCTGTTGTCCCCTTCTCCTGCCTTCAATTTTTCCCAGCATCAGGGTCTTTTCAGTTGAATCAGTTCTTCGCATCAGGTGCCCAAAGTAGAGTTTCAGCTTCAGCATCAGTCCTTCCAATGAATACTCAGCACTGATTTCCTTTAGGATGGACTGGTTGGATCTCCCAGCAGTCCAAGAGACTCTCAAACTATATCTTTGTTAGAATGTCTAAAATTAAAAAGACTCTCCCAAGTGTTGGCAAGAAATATAAGAAACAGTTGAAATCTTTTATTTTTTAATTTTTTTAAATTTTTTTTAATACTTTATTCTACATTACAATACTGTATTTGTTTTGCCATACATTGACATGAATCAGCCACAGGTGTCCACGATCTCCCAGTGCCGAAGCCCCCTCCCACCTCCCACCCCACATCTTCTCCCTGAATCATCCCGTGCACCAGCCCCATGCATCCTGCATCCTGTATTGAACATAGACTGGCGCTTCATTCTTACAAGATAGTATACATGTTTCAATGCCATTCTCCCAAATCATCCCACCCTCTCCCTCTCCCCCAGAGTCCAAAAGTCCGCTCCATACCTCTGAGTCTCTTTTGTTGTCTCACATAGAGGGTCATCATTACTATCCTTCTAAATTCCATATATATGTGTCAGTATACTGTATTGGTGTTTTTCTTTCTGGCTTACTTCACTCTGAATAATCGGCTCCAATTTCATCCATCTGATTAGAACTGAGTCGAATTTATTCTTTTTAAGGGCTGAGTAGTACTCCATTGTGTATATGTACCACAGCTTTCTTATCCATTCATCTGCTGATGGACATCTAGGTTGTTTCCATGTCCTGGCTATTATAAACAGTGCTGCAATAAACGTTGGGGTACATGTGTCTCTTTCAATTCTGGTTCCCTCAGTGTGTATGCCCAGCAGTGGGATTGCTGGATCATAAGGCAGCTCTATTTGCAATTTTTAAAGGAATCTCCACACTGTTTTCCATAGTGGCTGTACTAGTTTGCATTCCCACCAACAGTGTAAGAGGGTTCCCTTTTCTCCACATCCTCTCCAGCATTTATTGCTTGTAGACTTTTGGATCGCAGCCATTCTGACTGGTGTGAAATGGTACCTCATTGTGGTCTTGATTTGCATTTCTCTGATAATGAGTGATGTTGAGCATCTTTTCATGTGTTTGTTAGCCATCCGTATGTCTTCTTTGGAGAAATGCCTATTTAGTTCTTTGGCCCATTTTTTTATTGGTTCATTTATTTTTCTGGAGTTGAGCTGCATAAGTTGCTTGTATATCTTTGAGATTAGTTGTTTGTCAGTTGTTTCATTTGCTATTGTTTTCTCCCATTCAGAAAGCTGTCTTTTCACCTTGCTTATAGTTTCCTTTGTTGTGCAGAAGCTTTTAATTTTAATTAGATCCCATTTGTTTATTTTTGCTTTTATCTCCAGTATATTGGGAGGTGGATCATAGAGGATCCTGCTGTGATTTATGTCGGAGAGTGTTTTGCCTAAGTTTTCCTCTAGGAGTTTTATAGTTTCTGGTCTTACATTTAGATCTTTAATCCATTTTGAGTTTATTTTTGTGTATGGTGTTAGAAAGAGATCTAGTTTCATTCTTTTACAAGTGGTTGACCAGTTTTCCCAGCACCACCTGTTAAAGAGACTGTCTTTACTCCATTGTATATTCTTGCCTCCTTTGTCGAAGATAAGGTGTCCATAGGTGTGTGGGTTTATCTCAGGGCTTTCTATTTTGTTCCATTGATCTATATTTCTGTCTTTGTGCCAGTACCATACTGTCTTAATGACTGTGGCTTTGTAGTAGAGCCTGAAGTCAGGCAAGTTGATTCTTCCAGTTCCATTCTTCTTTCTCAAGATTGCTTTGGCTATTCGAGGTTGTTTGTATTTCCATACAAATCTTGAGATTACTTGATCTAGTTCTGTGAAAAATACTGCTGGTAGCTTGATAGGAATTGCATTGAATCTGTAGATTGCTTTGGGTAGTATACTCATTTTCACTATATTGACTCTTCCGACCCATGAGCATGGTATATTTCTCCATCTATTAGTGTCCTCTTTGATTTCTTTCATCAGTGTTTTATAGTTTTCGATATATAGGTCTTTAGTTTCTTTAGGTAGGTATATCCATAAGTATTTTAATCTTTTCGTTGCAGTGGTGAATGGGATTGTTTCCTTGACTTCTTTTTCTACTTTCTCATTATTAGTGTATAGGAATGCAAGGGATTTCTGAGTGTTGATTTTATATCCTGCAACTTTACTATATTCGTTGATTAGCTCTAGTAGTTTTCTGGTCGAGTCTTTAGGGTTTTCTATATAGAGGATCATGTTGTCTGCAAACAGTGAGAGTTTTACTTCTTCTTTTCCAATTTGGATTCCTTTTATTTCTTTTTCTGCTCTGATTGCTGTGGCCAAAACTTCCAGTACGATATTGAATATTAGTGGTGAAAGTGGACACCCTTGTCTTGTTCCTGACTTTAGGGAAATGGTTTCAATTTTTCACCATTGAGGATAATGTTAGCTGTGGGTTTGTCATATATAGCTTTTATTATGTTGAGGTACGTTCCTTCTATTCCTGCTTTCTGGAGCGTTTTTATCATAAATGGATGTTGAATTTTGTCAAAGGCTTTTTCTGCATCTATTGAGATAATCATATGATTTTTATTTTTCAGTTTGTTAATGTGATGAATTACATTGATTGATTTGCGGATATTGAAGAATCCTTGCATCCCTGGGATAAAGCCCACTTGGTCATGGTGTATGATCTTTTTAATGTGTTGCTGGATTCTGATTGCTAGGATTTTGTTGAGGATTTTTGCATCTATGTTCATCAGTGATATTGGCCTGTAGTTTTCTTTTTTTGTGGTGTCTTTGTCAGGTTTTGGTATTAGGGTGATGGTGGCCTCATAGAATGAGTTTGGAAGTTTACCTTCCTCTGCAATTTTCTGGAATAGCTTCAATGAGATAGATGTTAGCTCTTCTCAGAATTTTTGGTAGAATTCAGCTGTGAAGCCGTCTGGACCTGGGCTTTCAGTTGAAATCTTATACACTGTTTTTGAGAATATGAAACAACACAATCACTTTGGAAAACTAACAGTTTCTTAAAAAGTTAAATGAACACCTACCATATGATCCAAAAATTCTAGTCCTTGATGTTACTCAAGAGACCATACAAAGACCATGTAAAGACCAACTTCATGAAAGAAGTCAGACAAAGAAAGGGCATATACTGTATGATTCCATTTCATAAAATGCTTTGAAATTGAAAGTAATGAATAGTGTCAGAAAGTAGATCATCAGATGCCATGGGGTGGAGGAATTATTAATACAAAGGAGCATGAGGGAACCACCGTTGCGGGTGATGATCATGTTCTTCAACATGATTGCAGTGATGACTTCACAAGTGTATGTGAATTGTATACCTAGTATATGTACAGTTTACTGTATATCAGTTATACCTAAATCTGTTAAAATTAATCATATTTTATTGATCTCATTGATATCTCAATGTGTGTGTTAGTATGTATAATACAGTAATATTATAATTACATTCACTCTCTCTCTCTCTCTTTTTTTCACAGAACAGGGCAGTTGGGAAACCTGACATCTCCTTGCAGTTCTCATTGTAAATGCTCATCTGCATTTTATTCTGCTACATGTGGAAGAAATGATATTGCATATTTTTCTCCTTGCTTTGCAAGTTGTACACAGTCTAAAACATTAAAGCTAGCAAGGTATTATCTTCTATTATGCTTCTCTCTCTCCATTATGAAGTGCACCTTATAGATGTTTACATTTTACTCTTGCTCTCTATAAAATCCTTTTTACTCCTTATTTTCCCTTTTCTTAAATTTTTCTTAAATTGTGAATTTATTGGTCACAATTCATAGGATTTATGGAGAACCATAAGTAAAGTGAAAGTGTCAGTCACTCAATGGAGTCCGAGTCTGTGACACCATGGACGGTAGCCTGCCAGGCTCCTCTGTCCATAGGATTCTCCAGATAAGATTACTCAAGATTCCCTTCTCTGGGGGATCTTCTCAACCCAGGGATGGCACCCGGGTCTCCTGCATTGTAGACAGATTGTTTACCATCTGAGCCACCAGGGAAGCCCAGGAATGGCTTTGGGATACATATTTTATTCGGTGTTTCTCTCTCCTCTCTCTTTGTCTACTCTTTGTGAGGGGAAGAGAAAAACAAAGAGCATTTTTCCTCACATATGGGCATCATACCATCTTCCCAAGTAGGCAATAAAGTACTTTATTACTACTTTATTTATTAGTATCTACACCACAATATTCTTTTTGCTGTTACAAACATAATTTTATTACAAGATAATAACGTACCTGACAAACTTTAGTTCCTCACTGTCGTATTTTCTCTGGCCTATGATTTAACAATATATCTTCAATTTTTATTGAATATTTATATTGAAAAGATTATATACCCTTCAAAATTTTTTTCTTAAATGTTTAAAATGATTCTTTAAATTTTTTTAAATTTAAGATGGTTATTATAAATATTATATTTTCTAAAAACTGTTACATATTTTAAATGATTTATGTATTTTAAAATATATTTAAAATATTTTAAATCATTCAAAATAGGTTACTATGCTGCTAAGTCACTTCAGTTGTGTCCGACTCTGTGCAACCCCATAGACGGCAGCCCACCAGGCTCCCCTGTCCCTGGGATTCTCCAGGCAAAAACACTGGAGTGGGTTGCCATTTCTTTCTCCAATGCATGAAAGTGAAAAGTGAAAGTGAAGTCGCCCAGTCGTGTCCGACTCTTAGCAGCCCCATGGACTGCAGCCTACCAGGCTCTTCTGTCCATGGGATTTTCCAGGCAAGAGTACTGGAGTGGCGTGCCATTATGGAAACCTTTAAATGTAGTAGAAAAACATAATGAACTCCTACATGTTACCCATCTTCAACAATTCATTAACTTATGGAAAATCTTATTTTAAATAAATGATTTTTAAGTGTTCACATTGTAACTACAGTATAAAGCAGAACTGTTTGACTTTGGTGTTTTGATCCCATGGGAATTTCAAGAGCCAAAAGTCCACTCACTGAAATGCTCTAACCCCTCTTTCTTTTCTGGGGAATCCCTTTTAGGGATTTGTTTCTATTTCATAAAAATCTTTATATTTAATTTGTCTAAGGAATAATTAATTCTTAAGGAATAATGAAGTAATTTACAAAATAGTGACTCAAACTCTGTGATAACTTTTTTTTTTTTTTTTTTGTATCATTGGTATTGACATAATACACTATCATCTGTAAAACAGATAGCTGGTGGGAAGCTGCCTCATAACACAGGGAGCCCAGGCTGGTGCTCTGTGATGACATTTGATGCTGGATAAAAATGAAAAGAATGAAATATTTTTGACCAAAATTAGATGTTACAAATTATCCAAGACAAACAATTAGCTTTGAAAAGAAATAAAGTCTCTGAAGGAAAACTGACCATAGTAGATGCTATGATTAGTACCATTTGATACAGATGAAGCCAATTAATGGATGAAACATACATTAATTTCAAGTGGGAAAGAATTGATACCAATAAACGTAATTTTAGCAAAATGAAAATTAAATAAGAGAAATACCATATATAAAAAAGCTATTGTGTCTAAATTGTGTTAATGGAAATTTTTTTCAATGACAATATGTCAACTTTGAAATAATTCTGATTAAATGTTCATATTCAAAGTATGATCAGGGTCAAATGTGTTAGAATTGAATGCTCTTCAGTTAGATTTATGCAAAAATTTACAAAAGGAGTGGTAGGAAACACTACACCTTGGAAGATTTCTAGTTTTCTGTAGAAAATCACAGCTATACCAAAACTGAAAACAGATATCTGCTATTCATGTTGATAATATTCCAAGTGTTTTACCTCTTTGAGGCCCATATATATTGCTATTACCCATGCTATCAAAGACCTTCAAATATCCTTACATAGATATGAAAGAAATCTCTAGCTTTTCTTCATGATCTTTTCACTGGGACTAATTCTTTTCAGCAGCTGATATGGCTTTCATCATAAAATAGCAGTTTCAGGGGGCTTCTTCTAGAGACTGCTCTCGTTCAACAGGAGCCTCATTCTAATTATTTATAGAGAAGGGAAGTCAGTATCGTCCAAAGTGTTAAGGATCACAAGAAGCCAGGCCTAGGGTCTCTTCCAGTTGAAACACCCCTAGAATATTTTAATTTCATTTACTGCTTTGCCTCCTTTCTGTTATTTTTGTCATATGTATTTTATTTCCCCATATACTTTTAAGGACACATATCCTTTTGGTTGGGCTTCCCTGGTGGCTCAGCTGGTGAAGAATTCACCTGCAATGCAGGAAACCCCACATCAAAGGGTCGGGAAAATCCCCTGGAGAAGGGATGGGCAACCCACTCCAGTATACTTGGGTGACATACTCCAGTATTCTTGTAGACATATGTAATTTTGATAAACCATGTAAATTATGGGCTTCTCTGGTGACTCAGATGGTTAAGAATCTGTCTGCAGTGCAGGAGACCTGGGTTCGATCCCTGGGTTGGGAAGCTCCCCTGGAGGAGGAAATGGCAGCCCCCTCCATGGACAGAGGAGCCTGGCAGGCTACAGTCCATGAGGTCACAAAGAGTCAGACACAGCACACACCACACCCTTTTTGTTGTTGTTTTGTACAGTCAATATGCATTTATATTTGCCCATTTCCTTGCATTTTCATGTTTTCATATGAGGTTATTTTCTTTCTTCCTGAAGAACCATATTTTACCTTCCATTTCTGAAAAGAAAAACTGTTTTCATTTGGCATGGAATTCTATATTGGCGACACTCTGTCCCCACTCCCTGCCCCGCCTCTACATTCAGAAGATGCCATTGTATCATCTTTATGTCTCTGGCTGCTTAGCTGCTTTTAAAATTTTCTCTTTAATTTTTGGTTTTCAAGAATTTTACTGTGATGTGCTTGGATGTGGTTTTCATTATAATCATTTTGCTAGAGTTTCACAGAATGTCTTTAGTTTTGGGATTTATGTCTATCAGTTGGAAAATTCTTGGTAATTGTTTCTCCTTCATTTTCTCGTCTTTTATTGGAGGGGGAAGCACTGTATATTAGCTTAATATTGCTGTGTAACACATTATTACAGCCTTAGTGTCTTTAAATAACACTCATTTATTAGCTGACAGGATCAGCAGTCCAGATATGGCATCGCTCAGTCCCCTGCTCAGAGTCTCACAGACTGAAATCAGGGTATTGGCTGAAATACATTCCTTTCTGGAGGCTCTGGAGGTGAAAAACCTACTTCCAAGCTCATTCAGATTATGGGCAAAATTTAGTTCCTTTGGACTGTAAAAAATGAAGCCTCCTTTTGCTTGTTAGTTGTCTGCTAAGGGCTGATTTTAGGTCTCAGAGGCCAGCCCCTTCTTTGCCACATGACTCCTTCCACCTTCAAAGCCAGCAAGGGAATCTCCCTTATGACACATGCTCTGAATCTCTGAGTTGGGGAAAGGCCCAGTTGCTTATATACACTGTCTGACTAGGTGAGGTTTACCACCTCTTAGCAATGCCACGTAACATAAACTTAGTAAGAGGATTACAGTTCAGCAGTTTCCATCAGCCTAGGGATTATGCAGGTTTATAAAACAGAGGGGTGGGATTCTTAGGTGTCGTTTTCGAATTCTGCCTAACACTAGACTACAAATAGACTTTTCTACTGTGTCCCATCCTTTTTTTTTTTTTTTTTTTTGCTTTTTCCCTCTATTTTCCATCTCCTTTTATCTGTTTAGATATTTCCTATTGGCCTGTTTTCCAGTTGCTATTTCTGTTTTCTGCAATGTCTGCTCTGCTGTTAAACCCATTAACTGAGGTGGTAAGTTTACTCATTGTATTTTTCAGTTCTAACACTGTGTTTTTGCAGAATCCAAAGCCCTGGGCAAATTGTACATTCCTTAAGATATTTTATCCATTTACCTTCTATTTTCTGGAAAATATTAATTATAATTGTTTTAAAGTTCTTGTTTTCAGGTCTATTTGTAGTAGCCTACTTATGTTTGTTCTTCTAGTTTTAAGCAAATTATTCCTGTCATTTTGCATACTTTGTAATGATAAATGAAATCCTAAACATTATACATAAAAAAATATATCAACATAATTATACAACCATCTATTTCTCTCTTTATTTTGGCTTCATGCATTTTCAAACTCTCTCATTGTGTGCATAACATTAATAATTGTCACAGCTTCTTGATGAATTGTTTCTTTTATCTTTACAAAATGTTCCTTTCCAACTCTGATAATACTCTTTTTCTTGAAGTATATTTTGTGTATTAAATAGTCACTGTAGATTTTCTTGCTGTTTTCATGGTGCATCTTGTTTCTATCATTTTATTTTCCAATTGTTTGTGTCTTTATGTTTAAAGTGTCTCCCGTAGCCTGTGAATAATATGCTTTTGCTTTTTATCCAAGTTTCTGCTAATGTCTCTCTTCCAACTAGCATTTTTAGACAACTGACAATTATTGTAATTATTGATATTGTAGAGTTAGATCTGTCTTCCTCTTTTATTATTTGGATTGAATATTTTTTAATGTTTAATTTTTAATTTAACTTTTGCCATTTTTGTTATATCTCTTTGGTTATAACTCTACAGAGCCTAATATCTTGTAATTCTATCATCTGTTCACTAAACTTTCTTCATATTTTCACTTTTCCTGTTGGTCAGCTTAGGTTCTATGGCCTGAAATTGTTTGTTGTGCTAGATATCTACTTTTCACCTTCTCTACCCTACTTGTTGTTCCAGAAGACTGGACTATAGGATGAGAGTTCCTTTGCTCTCTAGCTTCTGACTGGATTATATGCTAGTAAGAAGTCCCAGTAGAAAATCAGAAATATCGGGTAGGAGAAAGTAAAGTCATTGGGTTTATTTTCTTGGTTCCCTCTCTGTGCCTTGGACTGACCGCCCTTGCCTGCAAATCTTAGTTTCTTTCAGGGAGGCCTTCTCCATATGAGTTTCTCCTTCTGGTAACCATTCCTACCCTCAGTTCAGTTCAGTTCAGTCGCTCAGTCATATCCGACTCTTTGTGACTCCATGAATTGCAGCATGCCAGGCCTCCCTGTCCATCACCAACTCCCAGAGTTCACTCAGACTCATGTCCATCGAGTCCGTGATGCCATCCAGCCATCTCATCCTTGGTTGTCCCCTTCTTCTCGCGCCCCCAATCCCTCCCAGCCTCAAAGTCTTTTCCACTGAGTCGACTCTTCGCATGAGGTGGCCAAAGTACTGGAGTTTCAGCTTTAGCATCATTCTTTCCAAAGAACACCCAGGGCTGATCTTTACAATGGACTGGTTGGATCTCCTTGCAGTCCAAGGGATTCTCAAGAGTCTTCTCCAACACCACAGTTCAAAAACATCAATTCTTCAGTGCTCAACTTTCTTTATAGTCCAACTCTCACATCCATACATGACTACTACAAAAGCACAGCCTTGACTAGACAAACCTTTGTTGGCAAAGTAATGTCTCTGCTTTTGAATATACTATCTAGGTTGGTCATAACTTTCCTTCCAAGGAGTAAGCATCTTTTAATTTCATGGCTGCAATTGCCATCTGCAGTGATTTTGGAGCCCAGAAAAATAAAGTCTGACACTGTTTCCACTGTTTCTCCATCTATTTCCCATGAAGTGATTGGACCAGATGCCATGATCTTCGTTTTCTGAATGTTGAGCTTTAAGTCGACTTTTTCACTCTTCTCTTTCACTTTTATCAAGAGACTTTTAAATTCCTCTTCACTTTCTGCCATAGGGTGGTGTCGTCTGTATATCATATCTACTTTTAAAATACATGCTGCATCTGATTATCTTCATCATTTTCTTTGATACCTGGACCCCAATCACCACTGACTTGCATCTTATTTCAATAGCTTTTTAACTTTTCTCTTTCACAGTTCAGTAGTATCAATATAGCTGCTAAAGTGGTCTTTTTAAATATATCACTTATACATATACCCCTCTAATGATTTCATATTGCTAAGAATATAAACCAGATTTCTTAATTGTTCTTGCAATTACCTGCCAGTTTCTGTATAAATACTTTCCTCATTACTCTGATCTTGTTTTCTCTTAGTTTTCTTTATGTCCACTCTGATTCAACCAAATTTTTCACCTTGTTTTCTTTGAACTTGTCAAGCAAGCTCAAGTCCCAAGACTTTTTAATTTCTATTTTATTTTTCCTACCTGGAATATACTTCTTTCAGATAGCCACAATGGCTCACTTCCTTACCTTCTTCAAATCTCTGCTTAAATATCACTGTATCACTGTGGCATTACCTGACCATTCCAAACTCACCTCTATCATCTCTCTGAATTTTCCTTCCTTCATTTTTTTTTCTCCATAGTATTCATTACCATGTGCTCCATTAAAAGTTCTTTTTATTTTAAAAAAATCACTTATCTTATGCCAGTAAATTTTCTACATGAGGGCAGGGATTTCTGTTGTGTGTTTACTTTGTTTTCATAACACCTAGAATGATGTATCGTACAAGAGCATTATAAAAGAAATACGGTGGAAAGAATGATTTGCTCTTTGGATATTTCTATTTTTGTTTAACATATCCAGCAACCACTTAGCAGCTTCCCTAAACAACTGATATGACTTTTGTACCATCATTTTCTGAATCACTGAGGTTCAAGTCATTTTTATTTCCCCTTATTCTTTCACCAGTAACTTAGTTTAATATTTCTACTGAATTTTTTAGAAGTATTACTATTAGTATGAGCAAACTCAGGGAGACAGGGAAGGAAAGGGAAGCCTGGTGTGCTGCAGTACACAGAGTCACAAAAAGTGGATGTGACTTAGCGACTGAACCACAAAATTATTTAATTTAGAATCTTTTCAATATATTAGCAAATTGCTTACTAGTCTCTGTATCTCCAGCTCCGTTTAGCTCTTCTTAGAAAATGTCACCTATTCATCTTCCTTGAATTACCAGTACTAAAATAACAACCTGAAGTTTTTATTGGTTCTCATTAGGGACTACATTATGACTTACATTAACTGTAGGCACTTTTGCCTTTGTAAACCTCTTCTTTCACTTAAAACAAAAGAAAGAGAGACAGAATTTGATTTAATGTTTAACTGGAATGGTGTAAAGAGACAAATATGATCCAGGCTTGATATATTATATTTCTTTATGATGACATTTATTTTTTTTAATTTTAAAAGACACTAAAATTAAAACCTCTATTTTTGTTCTGAAAGTATTGTGGGCCCTAGGCACACTGTGCCTCCTCTGCCTAATAGATAACAGCTTTGTCATCATCACGTACAGCGTAAAGTCTTGTCTTTTCAGAACAGTTCTAAAACTGTCTGTAATTGAGTAATTCTCCATATTTCAAATCCCATCTAAAACTCCATTTTCTTCATTATATTTTCCTTATTCATTCTCAACCCATATCTCTCTCAGTTATTGTACAATTAAATATAAATATTTTTAGTGGAATTTCTTAAATTAATGGAATATTTCCTAAGTAACTATAATTGTATATTCACATGTACATAATTCTTTGTTAGATAAAATGCCTTGATATTTATTTATCATTAGTGCTTAATTTATAAATTAACAACAGATGATTTAATGTAAGTATATTTACTAATTGGGCTTTCCTGGTGGCTCAGCAGTAAAGAATCTGCAATGCAAGGGATGTGGGTTCAATCCCTGTGTCAGGAAGATCCCCTAGAGGAGGAAATGGCAACCTACTCCAGTATTCTTGCCTGAGAAATCACATGAACAGAAGAGCCTGGTAGGTTACAGACTATGGGGTCACAAAAGAGTTGGACATAACTTAGTGACTAAACAACAAATATCAGCAACACAGCAAAAAATATTTACTAATAAAGCTGCCTAGTCTCCCTACAGTTAATGATTTAATTTTTATTTTATGACTATAAGAGCTTTTACCTTATGATTATATTTCTAAAGATTGTTTCTTATCTTCATTTTCATAGACATACTACAATTGTTCTTGCATTAAAGAAGGATTAACAACCTCAGATGATCAGGGTGATTTTATTGATTCAACAAGTGGGACATGTGATCCAAAGTTTTATAAATTACCTTTGTTCATTGCTTTTATCTTTGTTAAAATTGTATTTTTTGCTTCTGCTGGTGTACCAAGCATCCTGACCATCCTTTAGTGTGTGTATGTTATTCATAATCATCATTCATTTAATACATGTGAAAGACAATTTTAGGAAGCTTTTAGAATATTCCAGTAAATAATTTAAGCTTTTGTTTCAAGGTAGCAACTGCTCGAGGGGAAACTTGTTATATTTTCAAAATTCTTGTATGTGCTTAATCCTCTAATTTATTTGCAGAAGGTATGTAGAAAACAGATTTAGTTTAATTTAAAACTAAACATTAATTTTACACACCTGGAAATTTCATCGATATAGGAAAAATCTTAATTTTAACATATTATTTCAATGTTCATTCACTGGTTATAGATATGTATTGGCTATTTATTTCTATATTAGCCAGTTTGACTGTGAGAAATCATCAGTGTCATCAATAAAGGAACAAAATAATAGCTTCTAGAATTTTGGAATTTTAATATATAAGTTGATTATTATTCTAAAATAAACAAACATTGGTTATTCATTTGTTCTTCCTGAATATATGAAGTATATTTGATATTTTTATCACAGTAACAGAATAATTGGTCATTATTTTCAATTTTTTTTTTCAAAAGGCTAACATAAACCTTAGGTCATGAGAAGCAATTTGTTGTCTGCTGGAGAAATAGACTAGAAAACATGAATAAATATATGCCAATGAAAAAATCTAAATTGGCATATATGGTCTCTGTCTTTGGTGAACTTGCAGCTTAGATGGTGACAAAACTTGAACATATCTATACAGTGAGGTGGGCTTTTTAGTTTACTCACCTGTGTCTGGTACTGAAATGACAAAGAACTTGTATGGACCTGTCTTTATGTTGCCTAGAGTTTAGTAGGAGGAGAAAAACACATAAAAAGGATTGCAGTGAGTACCAGAATGCCTTGATTAGAGCTTGTACAGACTGACCTGGGAACAAAGGAGAAAAAATGGTCATTTTTATCTAGGATGGTTTGGAAATGCTTACAGATAATGTGGCACTTGGACTGAGTCATAAAGATAAGTGATTTCTCATAATGCAAGCAAACAGGGGACAGTTCTTAACAGGAAAAATAAGTAGGGAATGTAGAGGCAAAAGTGTGTGAACTATATTGGCAAGGAGTTAGTTACAAGAGTACCATAAGTGTGAATTGGACAGGGAGATTTGAGCTTGATAAGGGCCTGGTCATGGAAGGCTTTCTCTGCCGTGTTAACATGAATGATGTTATTCTGTGTACACCAGAAAGCCATTGAAGAGAGCAGACTTCACAAGTTAAAGTTATCAAATATGTGTTTTAGATAACTTTGAAGATAGTTGGGTGCTGGAGCTGATGGGGGAAAACTGGAAACAAAGAAAAGAACTTAGGAAACCATTTTAGAATTTATCTCTACTTAAAGAGAGAAATAATAGATCATAATTGAGAAATATTTAGTTTGGATAAAAGGGCAAGGTTATTAATTTGATGTTCCTGGTATAAAATGTGGAAAAATATAGTACTACATTGCTGTTAGTAAAGTAATGCTCAAAATTCTCCAAGCCAGGCTTCAGCAATATGTGAACCGTGAACTTCCAGATTTTCAAACTGGATTTAGAAAAGGCAGAGGAACCAGAGATCAAATTGCCAACATCCACTGGATCATGGAAAAAGCAAGAGAGTTCCAGAAAAACATCTATTTGTGCTTTATTGACTATGCCAAAACCTTTGACTGTGTGGATCACAGTAAACTGTGGCAAATTCTGATAGAGATGGGAATACCAGACCACCTGACCTGCCTCTTGAGAAATTTGTATGCAGATCAGGAAGCAACAGTTAGAACTGGACATAGAACAACAGACTGGTTCCAAATAGGAAAAGGAGTATGTCAAGGCTGTATATTGTCACCCTACTTATTTAACTTATATGCAGAGTACATCATGAGAAACGCTGGGCTGGAAGAAGCACAACTTGAAATCAAGATTGCCAGGAGAAATAGGCAGATGACACCACCCTTATGGCAGAAAGTGAAGAGGAATTGAAAAGCTTCATGATGAAAGTGAAAGAGGAGAGTGAAAAAGTTGGCTTAAAGCTCAACATTCAGAAAACAAAGATCATGGCATCTGGTCCAATCACTTCATGGGAAATAGATGAGGAAACAGTGGAAATAGTGTCAGACTTCATTTTTGGGGCTCCAAAATCACTGCACATGGTGACTGCAGCAATGAAACGAAAGACACTTACTTCTTGGAAGGAAAGTTATGACCAACCTAGGTAGCGTATTCAAAAGCAGAGATATTACTTTGCCAACAAACGTCCATCTAGTCAAGGCTATGGTTTTTCTAGTAGTCATTTATGGATGAGAGAGTTGGACTGTGAAGAAGGCTGAGCACCGAAGACTTGATGCTTTTGAACTGCGGTGTTGGAGAAGAGTCTTGAGAATCCCTTGGACTGCAAGGAGATCCAACCAGTCCATTCTAGAGGAGATCAGCCCTGGGTGTTCTTTGGAAGGACTGATGCTGAAGCTGAAACTCCGGTACTTTGGCCACCTCATGGGAAGAGTTGACTCTGGAAAAGACTCTGTTGCTGGGAGGGATTGGGGGAAGGAGGAGAAGGGGATGTTAGAGGATGAGATGGCTGGATGGCATCACCAACTCGATGGATGTGAGTTTGAGTGAACTCCAGGAGATGGTGATGGACAGGGAGGCCTGGCGTTCTCCAATTCATGGGGTCGCAAAGAGTTGGACATGACTGAGCGACTGAACTGAACTGATGTCCAGATATCTAGTTTAGGAACTAAATGAATGATACTCCATTAACTGAGATAACAAATTCAAGAAGAGAAAGCTCAGATTGAAGATAATGATTAAAGTATTGATCATGCCTTATTTAAAGTTCATGTGAAGCTTCTGAGCAAATATTCTCAGCAGTGAGATGAGAAAGATGATTGTAATTTTCTAGAAGTCTGGTTCTGAATCTTCTCACTTCTGATAACTATACAAAGCAATAAGAATAAAACACATAAATATGCACACACAAACACACATGAGTACACTTAAAATGTTGTTTTAGTACAGTTATGGACAAAAAAAAGAGTTGTAATTGCATATAAATATTACCAAAAGTGAAGTAGAACAAGGAACCAGATTGTAGATTCACAAAGATGTCACAAATGTTATCACAAAAAGATACAGCAAATGTTGAGAGAGTCTTGGAATTGACAGATCTCAATATCTCCAGCATATATTACTGTTTCTTGGAAGATGAGAGGTCCACCTTAAGATGAAAGTTCTGGGAGTAAGACCTAGGTAGATAAGTCAGAGCAGATTATTTTTGGAAAGAATGGGAAAAAGCTTTGAAAATGCCTGGGAGGTCCAGATAGCAGATCTCAAAAAGTGCCAGCAAAATGTACCTTCTATAAATGAATACATAACCTTGGAAAGCAAGAAATATGAAGAGATCTCAGAAGCTCAGAGCTGGCAATAGAAGTTCTTTTCAAGCAGGCCAGGTTTGCAGGAGTGGAGACAGTGTAACCACACATAGGGATTATATTAAAACCCCTCCTTTATATAAACAGAGAAGATCTCTTCAGTTTTGAAGCTTGGAAACCTGTTGCATATTCCATTCCCATAACTTTCTGCCTCTAGTTTAAGAAAATGCATCTCATTCAGATATGGTTAAGTAAAAATGGATAAAAAAGAAAGAGTTCCTTCCTACATACAAATAATTATAGTAAAATAAAATTATTAAGCATTACTTTGCTATAGACAGTGAAAATGCTCGAGAACAATGTTACTATGAATCCAATAAAAATATAAGCATAACTATTTGTTAACTGAATGCAGAGTTCCAGAGAATAGCAAGGAGAGATAAGAAAGCCTTCTTAAGTGAACAGTGCAGAGAAATAGAAGAACACAATTGAATGGGAAAGACTAGAGATCTCTTCAAGAAAATTGGAAATACCAAGGGAACATTTCGTGCAAAGATGGGCACAATAAAGGACAAAAACAATATGGACCTATTAGAAACAAAAGATATTAAGAAGAGGTGGCAAGAATACATAGAAGAACAAAAAAAAAAAAAGTCTTAATGACCTAAGTAACCACGATGGTGTGGTCACTCACCCAGAGCCAGACATCCTGGAGTATGAAGTCAAGTGGGCATTAGGAAGCATTACTGCAAACAAAGCTAGTGGAGGTGATGGAATTGCAGCTATTTCAAATCTTAAAAGATGATGCTGTAGAAGTTCTGCACTCAATATATCAACAAATTTGGAAAACTGAGCAGTGGTCACTGGATATGAAAAAGTCAGTTTTCATTCCAATCCCCAAAAAAAGGCAATGCCAAAGAATATTCCAAGTATGATACAGCTGTGCTCATTTCACCTGGAGCAAGGTAATTCTCAAAATCCTTCAAGCTAGACTTCAATAGTACATGAATCAAGAACTTCCAGATATACAAGCTGGATTTAGTAAAGGCAGAGGATGCCGAGAGCTGACTCATTGGAAAAGACCCTGATGCTGGGAAAGATTGAGGGGAGGAAGAGAAGGGGACGACAGAGGATGAGACGGTTGGATGGCAGCACCGATTCAGTGGACATGAGTTTGAGCAAGCTCTGGGAGACTGTGAAGGCTAGGGAGGCCTGGCGTGCTGCAGTCCATGGGGTCGCAGAGAGTCAGACATGACTGAGCAACTGAACAGCAACAAAAATGTGGCATAGAGGGGGAGGGTGGAGAATATAAAAGAGAGTAAAAATGTATTAGTGAGAAGAGACAAATATAGAAGATAGGAAAAGGAGATCCAGTGTGCACAGACAACTAACAAAAACTGGAGAAGTAAACAGGGTAAAGATCAAAAGAAGGAAAACTTGCTGGCTGCCTAATAGATGGGGAGACAAGAGATATTATTATTTCACTTTAGTTTTTCACCCTTATGCTCAGCTTAGTATTAGTCTTAGTTCTAGTATTAATTAATTAAATATACCAGCTAATGTAAGTGGTTAAATCTATGTAGTTAAATCTAAGTAGTATAACATAAGAAGTTTAAGGTACTTGATGCCAGTCACCAGACCTTTTATCAAAGTTTATCCAGTTATATTTTGGTTGGTTATAACTTGCCTTGCTCTCAGTTCTTAAAGAGTATCGAAGCTCCCCTGGAGAAGGAAATGGTAACCCACTCCAGTACTCTTGCCTAGAGAATCCCATGGACAGAGAAGCCTGGTAGGCTGCAGTCCACGGGTTCGCAAAGAGTCGGACACGACTGAGCGACTTCACTTTCACTTTAATATCTCAACATTGAGATATACTGTGGTAAAAGTATTGGATTTAAAAATGAAGAAAAAGTCCTTTTGTCATCTAAAAACAAGAGAGAACTCAAAAATGTTTTGAATCAAATTTCTCATCGGTAGCATTCATTTCCTGAAAACTAGCCAAACAAAAGAGCCTCAAGTAAAGAAAACATTAGCTCATTATTTCATCATCAAAAAACTAACCTATAGTTATAAACAGTTTGTATATAGATATATGCAGGAAATATTGATACTATTTTTACAGACATTTTATTGAAGCATAATACATTTTCAGAAGGCCGTGCTAAATTGCCAGTATAGAGTGATAGATTTTTACAAAGTTAAGACATCTATGTAACCAGAGTCCAGCTCAAGGAACAGATAATTCAACTATTTCAAAACCTTTGCCTCCACCTCCTTTCTTATCTAAATCCTTAATTCCTAAGATTACCACTGTCTTGACTTCTGCAATGAATAGGTTAATTTGTCCTGTTTTTGAAGTTTATGCAGAAACAGGAGGATACAGCACATAGTTAATTGTGTCTGCATCTCGTTACTCAATGATGTGCTTATGAGCCATTCATATAGTTGCATATAGCAGAAATTCACCTTTATTGCTCTATTGCAGCACTACCATTCAGATTTTAGCCTCTGGCCACACGTGCTATTGTGCATTTGAAACGCAGTCAGTGTGAATGAAGCACTGAACTCTAATTTTATTTAGTTTTAACTGACTTAAATTTAAGTAGGCACATGTGGGTAATAGTTACCATATTGTACAGTATGGTTTTATAGTAGTCCATGGTGTGAATATACTGAAATTTATTCTTTCTATAGTAAATGTTGTTCCCACTTTAGGCTAATATGATTACTATTTCTATGAACATGCTTTTACTTGTCTTTTGGAAAAAAATGTATACATTTCTGTTGACTACATATATAAACTGAATTTATGAATCATAGTATGTTAAGCATTTTAATAAATTTTTAAAGTATTTGCATAAGTGCATAAGTTCTTCTAGCAGTCTACTGTTATGTAACTGTTGATATTTCATTGTAATCTTAATTTCCTTATTCATAGGACTAATATTATTGAACACATTTTCTTTTATTCATTAGCCATTCAGTTCAGTTCAGTCACTCAGTTGTGTCTGACTCTCTGCGACCCCATGAACCACAGCATGCCAGGCCTCCCTGTCCATCACCAACTTCTGGAATCCACCCAAACCCATATTCATCGATTCAGTGATGCTATCCAGCCATCTCATCCTCTGTTGTCCCCTTCTCCTCCTGCCCCCAATCACTCCCAGCATCAGGGTCGTTTCCAAGGAGTCAACTCTTCACATGAGGTGGCCAAAGTACTGGAGTTTCAGCTTTAGCATCAGTCCTTCCAATGAACACCTAGGTCTGATCTCCTTTAGGATGGACTGGTTGGATCTCCTTGCAGTCCAAGGGACTCTCAGGAGTCTTCTGCAACACCACAGTTCAAATATCAATTCTTCAGTGCTCAGCTTTCTTCACAGTCCAACTCTCACATCCATACATGACCACTGGAAAAACCATAGACTTGACTAGATGGACCTTTGCTGGCAAAATAATGACTCTGCTTTTGAATATGCTATATAGGTTGGCCATAACTTTCCTTCCAAGGAGTAAGCATCTTTTAATTTCATGGCTGCAGTCACCATTTGCAGTGATTTTGGAGCCCCCAAAATAAAGTCTGACACTGTTTCCACTGTTTCCCCATCTATTTCCCATGAAGCGATTGGACCGGATGCCATGATCTTCGTTTTCTGAATGTTGAGCTTTCAGCCAACATTTTTACTCTCCTCATTCACTTTCAAGAGCCTTTTTAGTTCCTCTTCACTTTCTGCCATAAGGGTGGTGTCATCTGCGTATCTGAGGTTATTGGTATTTCTCCCGGCAATCTTGATTCCAGCTTGTGCTTCTTCCAGCCCAGCTTTTCTCATGATGTAGTCTGCATAGAAGTTAAATAAGCAGGGTGACAATATACAGCCTTGACATGCTCCTTTTCCTATCTGGAACCAGTCTGTTGTTCCATGTCCAGTTCTAACTGTTGCTTTCTGACCTGCATAAAGGTTTCTCAGGAGGCAGGTCAGGTGGCCTGGTGTTCCCATCTCTTTCAGAATTTTCCAGTTTGTAGTGATCCACACAGTCAAAGGTTTTGGCATAGTCAATAAAGCAGAAAGAGATGTTTTTCTGGAACTCTCTTGCTTTTTTGATGATCCAGCAGATGATGGCAATTTGATCTCTGGTTCCTTTGCCTTTCCCAAATCCAGCTTGAACATCTGGAAGTTCACAGTTCATGTACTGTTGAAGGCTGGCTTGGAGAATTTTGTGCATTACTTTGTATTTCTAGGTGATTAAAATCACCTAGTCAACGTCTATTAAAGATGCTGAGATTTGGTTTGGAATGTCTTTGAATCAATTTGGGAGCATTGCTCTACTTACCACACTGAGTCGCTTGGTAAATCAGTGAAGTATGATTCCTTCATTTGTTTAAATTTTCATGTATTTCTCCAATAATGCTTCATAATTTTCTTTTCCAAAGTGGAAGTCTTAAACTTCCTTCAATAGATTCATTCCTAGGTAACTGTTTTTGATATTTAGCATAGCATAGTATAATATAATATGCTTGTTTATTACTGATTTGAAGGAAATGCAATTTATTCTTGTGCTTTTATCTTATGATTGCATTCATGTTAATTTCTAATAGTTAGTTGGTAGATTACTTCAGATTTTGTATACAATGTAGAAGAAAATTCACTACAGTAGAACTGCAAAGGAATAAAGGCTTTATTTGGGGTCTGAGAATTCCAGTACTGAAGACATTGGTTTGAGCGAGTAGAAATGTGTTCCAAGGAGATAAAATATAGGTGTTTGTAAAGGCAAAACCCACAAGGCTGCAAAGTTGCTTCAGAAGAATGATGCTCCCTGCTGGCAACCTGAAGCTATTTTTATCTTTACATGATTGATTGCTAAAGGCTATCACTAGAGGGAGATAAACGTTCATTACTGTGACAGGTTGCAGGTTTTTTTGTAGAGTCCTTGGAAAGTGAAAGTCGTTCAGTCCTGTCTGACTTTTTGTGACCCCATGGACTATACAGTCCATGGAATTCTCCAGGCCAGAATTCTGGAGTGGGTAACCTTTCCCTTCTCCAGGGATCTTCCCAACCAAGGGATCAACTCAAGTCTCCTGCATTCCAAGTGGATAGTTTACCAGCTGAACCACAAGGGAAGCCCCAAGAATACTGGAGTGGGTTGCCATTTCTTCCTCCAGGGGGTTTTCCTGACCTAGGGATCGAACCCACGTCTTTTATGTTTCCTTCAGTCAGGCAGATTCTTTACCACTGCACCACCTGTGAAGCCCCATTTTCAAGAATAAGGTTGCCCTTTTTTTTTTTTGAAGTTTGCCTTATAATTTTCCTTCTTATCAATGTACTTGTTAGGTTTGGGCATCATTATTAATCTGGTTTTATTAATATGTATTATGTTTTAATTAAGTCTTTAGAGGAAATTATTTGTGATGTAGCTGGGCCTAGAATTTATTTGTGAGAATATTTTAAATTAAAATTTGAATGTGTGTGTATGTGGCTAATAAATCATTCTTCTTTTGTGTTTATAATTTCTATCATTTTGCTTCTGCTTTTTAGTATTTTTATTTTATTCACCTATGTCTTCTGTGTATTGATATATATGCCTTTTCTACCCAAGTATAAATTTAGCTGCATCCCAGAAGTCTTGGCTTATCTATTTTTTTCTCATACTTTCAAGTATGCCTTTCAATGCTGTCTTTTCCTGAGTCTTCATATTATCTTCACTCTGAATGTCTGTGTCCAGAGTCTCTCTTCTTATAAGAATGCCAGTTCTATTGGATTAGGGCCTACCCAACTGACCTCATTTTAACTTAATTATCTCTGTAAAACCCTGTCTCTAATTTGATGACATTCTAAAGTACTGGGGGTAGAATTTCAGCACATAAATTTTGAAGGGAAGTCAGTCCACAGCAGTAATAAACCATCCCAAATTTAATCACTTAACAACACTTTTTCCTCATATTTCATTGTTCTGTGAGTTGACTGGGCTGAACAGAATAGTTCTTGCTTGAGGTTTCTCTTGAGCTTGTGCTCAGATGATGCATACATAACATTTGAGTTGTCTGATAGCATGACTGGGCTAGATTTCCCAGATGGCTGATAATTTAGGCTGAATTTTGCTAGGAGCCTAGGTAGGGCTGTTGCCAAGTGGCTTTGCTATGTAACTTAAACGTCTGCTAACAAAGTACAAGAATTCCAAAAGGGAACATCCCAAGTTTTAGTGTTCTAAGAGACACAGGCATAAGCTACAAGTATAAACTGCAAGGCTCCATTTGATCCAGGTTGAAAGTCCAAGAATGCCGTCCTTCTGCATTCTGTTTGTCCAAAAAGTCATGTTTCAAAAGGAGGGTGATTAGATTCCACTTCTTGAGATCAGGAGTAACGTGCATGTCTTAGGGAAAAAAGAATAAATGATAGCCATCTCAAGTAATTATCTACCACAGTATCTTTCATTGGTTTTGGGAAATACTTAACTATTATCTCTTCACATACTGCTTCTGCTCCATTCTTAGTCTGCTTGCCTTTTGGATATCAGTTACACAAACTGTAAACCTTTCACTATATCCATGTATCTTCTCACTTTTACTTTTAGTTTCATTTGTTTTTATGCTCTGTGCTTCAGCCTTTCTCACTGATCTGCAATGTATTAATCATATATCCACCTGCTTTTTCAGTTACGTACCCTAGGTTACTAATTCTAGCTGTCTCTGTATCTTATTAGCTTTTAAATTCATCCATGAGTTGACTATAATTAGTGTACTTTAATGAATTTATAGAATTTTATTTGTTTTTAATAGACTAGTTCTCTGATAATATTCTCTACCTTGTCATTTGTTTCCTTGGACTTTATTAGTCCCCTAGATTTAAAATATCTGTCAGGTATCTAGTATCTGAATATTCTGTAGGATTATTAATGTTCAATTTTTCTCTTGACTGTCTCTTAAAACACCTGTACTTATTTTTAACCATATGTGAGATTTTGTGCACCAAAAGTAATAGAGACTCTGAATGTTAATAACTCTAGAAATATTTTACAATAGCTTTATTAAGAAAGGTAGATAGGAACAGTTACCTGTAAACCAAGCAAAAACTTAGCTGATTTGATGATGGGTTTAAGTTTTTAAGTAGTAGTATCAGTTGCTCAGTCATGTATGACTTTGTGACCCCATGGACTATAGCTTCACCAGGCTCCTCTGTCCATGGGATTCTCCAGGCAAGAATCCTGGAGTATGTTGCCATTTCCTTCTCCATGTAAGTTTTTAAAGACCTTATTAATTCTAAGACTGATACTAGGGTATAGTCTTTCAGGAGGATTTAATTGAAAGAAAGATATGTTAAATATAAGATCCTTCACTTTTGGTGAGATTTGAACTCCAGTACTTATCTCCCCAGCCACAATAGAACTTCTAAGAGCAATATTACCAGTTCTTTTTACACTGGATTAGAAATAATAGCCAGTACATTTAGTTAAGTGTTTAGTAAGGTAACAGGATATAAAAAAATAACATACATTGAACTACACACACACGCACACGAATTTAGTTTAAAAATTTAACATTTATTAACTGAAAAATGAAAATAAATTAAGGTCTATAGTTTGGTTAACAGCAATGAGCCAATGTCATTTTCCTAGTTTTAATATTATAATTATGGTTATATAAGATTTCACCATTTACTGATGCTGGATGAAGGTACACAGGATGCTTTGTACTATTAATATTTTTACAACCACCTGTGAGTTTCAAGATAAATAATAATTTCAAAATAAAGCAAAACATACTTGGATGTCACAAAAACTGACTTGAACAATTTGGAAGGGTATATCTCCTATTATTGAATAGGAAGACCTAACGCCACCAATATATCAATTTTCCTTAAGTTAATGTGTAATTGTGGTGTGATAATGAAAATACCAATAGAATTATTGAAGTATAAAACCTGATTTTAAAGGGTTTTTTTGGAAAAATAATAAGTGGTTTGGGAACCTAAAACAAAGAGGCACGAATAACAGAGGCTTATCCTCATAAGCTAAAATGCACCATAAAGCCTCAACACTGAAGCAGTATAGTGTTGATTTATGAATAGAATGACATTAAGTTTAGAAATAAATCTCAATCCATATAGGAATTTAATACAAAAAGTAAAATTCTAATTAAGTGCATCAAGGAAGTAGATGATAGCAGGGGTATAAACAAGCATGTCTCTCCAGTGTGTGCTCTTTTTATAGTTTTCCAAAGCATATAATCATAATACAAGTTCAACAAAATTTATTTTTAAAAATACAATAATAGAGTCAAATACCTAAATTGTGAAGTCATTATCAAGTGAAGATTCATGTCATGGAAGTGATGTGGGATGAAATGCTTTGCAGTAGGGGAGGGCTCTTTCAGAAGATCACTGAAAAGCTGAGCTAAATATATTAAAGGCACAAGGTGGCAGAGGACTAGAGGGATGAAAATTCCAGAGAGAGCAGGGCTTTCAGAGATGCAATAGGGATCTAAGACATACCCTTAAAGTTTTTTAAGGATCAGATCTAAAACTGACCCTTAAAGAACTGTTCTTCCCAGTTCTTGATGAGAGTAGTATTTCCCTGTTGGCACAGCAGTAAAGAATCTCCCTGCCAATGCAGGAGACGCAGGTTGGATCTCTAGGTCAGGAAGATCCCCGGAGAAGGAAATGGCAACCCACTCTAGTAATCCTACCTGGAGAATCCTGTGGAAAGAGGAGCCTGGTGTGTTGTTACAGCTCAAGGGGCTGCAAAAGTATCAGACATAACTTGGCGACAAAACAATAACAAAGAAAGACAACATTCCTTTTCCTCTGGACAGATTTGACCTGTCTGAAGCTGTGAGGCTTAAGTCTAAACAGAGAAGTACGATTTTTCAGTTCTCTCTCCATCAAGGTGCTCATGAAGAAAAATTAGTTCTTCATGTCTTTCCCTTCCATTCCTCATTATTTTAACACGTCTAGGTATTCTTCTCACCTGAGATAGGTACCATGGATTTAAGCTAGAAGGTGGATGAGCACTTTCAGGGAAAATGGTGAACTGAAAGAGCAATAGAAATGACCAGGTCCCTGCTCCTCTGATGGATTTGGAGGGTTGTAAGACCGGAAAAAAAAAAAAGTAGTTTCACTTATAAGTGTTTAATTATAACATTAAAATATACTGCAAAGAAAATGTAGAAGAATGCCAAGAGAAAATTGTGGGATAATGTTAATTAGTTTGGGGATTCATAGAGGGTATCCTTAAAGAAATCACATTTTAACTAAGTCCTACAAGGTGGGGGATGAGAATTTCACACAAGTGGGAACAATATATGCAAAGACTCTGAGCTGGGTGCAAGAAACAGCTTTGTAAGAGTGTTGTGAATAGCATGTAAGCAAAGATGATGACAAAGGCAGAAGTTATGAGGTGGCGTGCAATGAGACTGACGAGCCATTGAAGGATCCTAGTGGGGCAATGAAATAATCAAAATTTTACCTTAAAAAAATCACTATGGCTGTATGTAGAGAGTGGGCTGAAAGCATTAAAAATGATTTTGGGGGAGGTAAGTAAGGAAACTGTTTCATTTTCTTCAGGCCAAAAAAACAAAAACAAAAACAAAACAAACATGCGTGGAATCAGTTCAGTTCAGTTCAGTCACTCAGTCGTGTCCGACTCTGTGACCCCATGAAACGCAGCATGCCAGGCCTCCCTGTTCATCACCATCTCCCAGAGTTCACTCAGACTCATATCCATTGAGTCCATGATGCCATCCAGCCATCTCATCCTCAGTTGTCCCCTTCTCCTCCTGCCCCCAATCCCTCCCAGCATCAAAGTCTTTTCCAATGAGTCAATTCCTCACATGAGGTGGCCAAAGTACTGGAGTTTCAGCTTTAGCATCATTCCTTCCAAAGAAATCCCAGGGTTGATCTCCTTCAGAATGGACTGGTTGGATCTCCTTGCAGTCCAAGGGACTCTCAAGCGTCTTCTCCAACACCACAGTTCAAAAGCATCAATTCTTTGGCATTCAGCCTTCTTCACAGTCCAGCTCTCACATCCATACATGAGCACTGGAAAAACCATAGCCTTGACTAGACGGACCTTAGTCGGCAAAGTAATATCTCTGCTTTTCAATATACTATCTAGGTTGGTCATAACTTTCTTTCCAAGGAGTGTCTTTTAATTTCATGGCTGCAGTCACCATCTGCAGTGATTTTGGAGCCCCCAAAACCAAAGTCTGACACTGTTTAACTGTTTCCTCATCTATTTCCCATGAAGTGGTGGGACCGGATGCCATGATCTTCATTTTCTGAATGTTGACTTTAAGCCAACTTTTTCACTCTCCTCTGTCACTTTCATCAAGAGGCTTTTTAGCTCCTCTTCACTTTCTGCCATGAGGGTGGTGTCATCTGCATATCTGAAGTTATTGATATTTCTCCCGGCAATCTTGATTCCAGCTTGTGTTTCTTCCAGTCCAGCGTTATAAGTTAGTAGAATTAGAGATTAAGAAAATCAGAGATGAGGAAAAGGTTATTTTAAAAAAATCACGGTATTTTATTATTGATTTAATGAAAGCAAGAAAAGATACTCTTTTTAAAGCATGCCTCATTCTAAATTTTGGGCTTGAAAGCTGCATAAATGATGATTTTACTTCTTGTCATAGGGGGCATGAGGGGGATGCAACTTTTGTGCAAGACAGGACCTGAAGTCTAGAACTTAAGAAGGATATGGGCTGAAAATATAAATTTAGAAGTTATCAGAGATATTGGAAACTGCCTGTTCCATTTTGGAAGAGTTCTAATACATGTTTTGTTTATTCCATGAAATTCTTAAATCATCTTATCATAGCCTTACCCCTTAGACAAAATACCAAAAAAAATTCACCTTACTTCCCTTATGTCTTTAATGAATCTACTCATAATAACAGTTGAGTTATTTTTTATTTAAAAACATCATTATCCTTTAAGAATTGGTAAATTTGTTTTCATTTTCCTAGTAGTAAACTTTTGAGAGAAGAGTATGTAATTTTATCAGGTTGATACAGGTGGAGTTATCTCACTTTTACAAAAGAGTCATAACATACTGTCCAAATGTTGATTTTTAATACACTGAGTCATCTCTAGGTGACAATATTGGTCATATTTGTTTATTACTCAAGTTCCAGAACAAGGAAATAAAGGATAAGCATAGGATTTGTTTAAATATCCATTTAAATGTAACTTTGATTTTTACTTTAAAAATGTTCAAAGGTTGATCACTTTTATTTTAGTTTATTTTCCAAACTACTAATACATGACATTATGCATTATGATTTCTTTTAAAACAAATATTTGGTTTGACCCATACAAAATACAGAGATCTTCATTCTTTACATATCTTTTAGAAAGTTATTTTTTCATTTATTTCAACTTTTGAATAGTGAGGGTAAAATTTATATTTCCAACAGAAAAGAGATGGCACTCTCCAATTAGAACAAGTAAGGTAGAATAAAGTGGCTCTTTAAAATGTGGGCAGGGTACAAGGCACCCCAGAGTACACAACTTCAGGTCTCTTACCACCCCACACCCAAGGGGAACACGGGTAGGAAGAGGAGAGGCCTGTAGAGGGGACTGCTTTGCCTAGAGACCTAGTCAACGTGGGAAACTCTTCCGGGAGGAAACCTGGGGCTGAAGACCTTGACGTCACTTTCCTTTCTCACTCTGGAGCACAGCGTTGGCAGAACCCAATCAGTAGCCAGAGGCAAGAGAACCTCCTGATGAATGAAGTCCATTCAAGTCAGAAAGGTAGAGAACGAATCTCATGGGGACAAAAGGAAGACATCTGAGACAACTGCCCCACAGAGTGAAAGATGAGAAAGGTAGTGCTACACTTTTTCCAGCAAAGACTGGAGCAGAGAGTTTGGGCCATAAATGCTTCCTCCTTGAGACGTACAAGAAGTTTTAAAGTTGGTTGGCAAATGGCAAAATGTGGGGAAATGGGAAGAGCTGTAATTAATTCAACCAGACTGAATGCTGTCAACTGGCTAAAGATTCTTAGTCTAATGGAGGCACAGGGAAGGAAAAAAAATTACCCTGAACCTAGCAAGCATTCTCTACAGCTAATAATAATGCTCTTTTGATGATATCATTGCTATTTGCTTGCAGGATTGTGTCTGACAAACAGCGTCCTCTGGCCATGGGTATGACCTTTGTGATTTTGAGAGTATGTGGTATGGATTTTTGGCAATCTATTATTAAATTGAATTGAATTGTTTCTCTTTTGATTTATATGTGTCAACATGTATATATAGAATTTCAAACAAATAATGATAATAATGATAAACTGACACAAAACAAGTGAACAGGGGAGATGCTTTACAGAATTTAGGAGACAGTATAAAAGATAATACTTAATGTAAATCCATCTTGTCATATAAAATGTGTATTAATTTTTTACTCAACTAGAAGAAAATCTTTTTATTAGAAATATATATTTTCAAGCTTATACAAATGGTTTGGTAAGCTGAAACAAAGCACATATAAGCACAGAAACTATATTTTACATTCTTGCGTGTTTGAGAAGTCATTAACCTAGATACTGTATCTGATGTTTTAAAAGATTTACATACAAAGAACAAATTGATTTTTCTGATGGTGATGTACTCTGTACTTCAGGCTTTTTTAAAGTGCAAAAACTAGCTTTCAAGTCCACATTAAGACTATATTAGAAGTCCTGATTCAAGAAGCTGATTTAAAATATTAGTGGGGTAAGGAAACAAGATTAGACTGGGTTGAAGACAAAGACAGACAGTAATTAGGATCAAAAATGTAGAAAAATTTAAGTGTGGCTCTAATGGGGAATCTGAGAAATTCTTAGATCAGTATTCAGGGTTCAAAATAGCTATTTTGATTGAGAAAAATTAGGTCATATTTTAATGGTGGACAGTGATCCAGTGGATAAAGATAGATTCTGAATGGTAGAGGGAGCAAAAGAAAGAGCAAGCGGACAGTTTCCTACCTCAGAAATGAAGCCAGTGAGGCTGGTGCATTTTTGAATGAGACAGGGTGGGATAAGGTGGTGATCTTTTAGATATGACTGTCTCTAGCTCTCAGAAAATTTAAGCAGATGATAGATGTTACCTGATCTACATTTAAAAGATAACTTTGCTGCTGGAGAGAAGTATTTATAAAAGATAAATGTGTTTGCTAAAGTCTTAGTCTGGGTTATATTAAATTGGATTCTGGGGGTTGTAATGAAAAAGAGAAATCAACTTATCCAAGATATACTTGGTGTTAGTGTTACAAAGATTTATCATGGATTGGAAAAAACATGGTGGAAAATAGAAAAAAAAATTGAGTTAATAGGCCTCATTTCAGTTTGAGCAATTGTAGACAGAGTACCAGCACTCCCTGGGATTGGGAAATCTGGTGATGGGTAGCTTTCTTGATAGACATCAAAGTCATGACGCATGAGAACTCACAATTTCTTGGACAAGAAGGTTAGTCATTAGATATGTTAGTTCTGAGAACCCAGATATGTTAGTTCTGGAGAACCTAGCTCTAATGTCTTTGGAGTGGTATTTATTTATTTACTTATTCATTTTTTAAAAGATTTCATTCACTTTTATCTGAAAGTGATCCTGTTGCTGGGAAGATGTTTTCTCTGTGAGTATACAGAGATTTCCCTCAGGCAGCACACAAATATGCCTCTAGATTTGGGGTCTTCTGAAACTAGGGCTGCTACAAACATACCAAAGCAGTTTTTCAGTTATTTCTCTCAATATCTTGACACATAACAGATAACACACTGCATTTCAAAACTAATTTTTCAGTCATTGAAAATTTCAGAATTTTAAATCTTTGGGGAGATACATTGGATTCACAAAATCAGTATTTAGAATCTCTGTTTTAAATACTTCCTCCTAAACTTTTAGTTCAGAAATTAACAAAAATGTTGGGATGTCAACTAGATCAGGGGTCCTCAACCCTTAGGGCATGGACCAGTGCTGTTTGGTGGCCTGTTAGGAACCAGGCCACACAGCAGGAGATGAGCGGCAGGTAAGCAAGTGAAGTTCCTTTTGTGTTTGCAGTCATGCCCCGTTGCTCGCATGACCACCTGAGCTCTGCCTCCTGTGAGATCAGTGGTGGTGTAATACATGTTATGCGCTTGAGCTACACCCCCACAACCTGCCGCCATCTGTGGGAGGACTGTCCTCCCGAAACTGGTCCCTGATGCCAAAAGGTTGAGGACCACTGAACTAAATAAGAGCATGCATACCATTCTAAGAAGATGAAAATCTGCTAGTTTTTCTTAAAAAAATATCTGCAAGAATAAGGATTTTCAAAAACACACAATTGTGTTTCCAGTTTTTAATAATCCTATTAAAAAATATAAAGCAAAATAAAGTAAAAATAAAAATAAAAAAAATAAATTCTTAGATAATTTAAAATGGTATGTTTAGAGTGATGATGACTAAGTATGTAAGTTTAAGTTTGGGATAAAAATCATTCTGATTCCAGCCTACAGTGTTTTCATGGAGAATTTATCATCATTGCATTTTTGATAGGGACTCTACCTGGACCAGTAATTTTTAAAATAATAAGAGAAACTTTTTGCATCTTTCGGGATACTGAGCACTGTGGAAGCACTGGAAATTGTTGGATCTATTACAAGACAAAAATGGCCTACCTATTGGTAGCAGTATGTAAGTGATATCTATTGAAGAATGTCAGGAAGTAAAATTGTTTTTTAAAGACTTATGGCTGTTTGGAGTAAGGCATAGTCATAATAAATTAAGAATAAGTGGATACTTTCATTATTAAGGAAACCTTATGTTATTATATACAAAATATTTTAGAAACTAAATTACTATGGAATTTATGTATTTGAAGTGCTGCATCACATATAAAGTTGTTTTCTGTTTATCTAATGCAATTAAACACCCAGTCCCTCTGTAGGACAGTGCAGATGTAGAACACTGCCATTGTCACAGAAAGTTCTATGCACACCACTATTCTAGGGCAACACTTATTCAAGAGGGATCCAGGAACCTTGGGAGCCCACGTTAAACGTTGTGTAGTTTTGAAATCCTAAAATTCTGTTTGTACAGCCATGAATCTGCTATAGAGGAAGACTGTGGCACTCCTCAGATCCTCAAAAGTTTTATCGCTCAAAAAAGTTAGGAAAAATGTATCTTATTAGTCTGTCGACTCTCTTTGGTAGCAAGGAAATTCATCAAGCAACTTTGTCAAGTTTGAGTTTTTGGTAAAATTTTTATAGAAAATGTAAAGAAAGAGCACATATTATAAATCTATAGCTGAACACATTTTTATAAAGTGAGCATATGTATCATTAGCACTCAGATTAAGAAACACAGTATATTAGAATTAATACATGAATTTAATAAAGTTGCTTAGTATACAATCAATACACAGAAATCATGTGCACCACCAAATACAGAAATAATCTAAAAAATACAGTAACATTAAAACATCAAGTACCAAGGAAAATTTTGTTGCAAGTTGTATAAAACCTCTACACAGACAAATATAAAATTTATTTGAGGGAAATAATAACCTAAATAAATGAAAAAAATGTATCATGCTTACATATAGGAAGATTTAAAGGTGCCTGGAGTGGGTTGCCATTTCCTTCTCCAATGCAGGAAAGTGAAAAGTGAAAATGAAGTCACTCAGTCGTGTCCGACTAGTAGCGACCCCATGGACTGCAGCCCACCAGGCTCCTCTGTCCATGGGATTTTCCAGGCAAGAGTACTGGAGTGGGGTGCCATTGCCTTCTCTGTTAAAAGTGCCACCTCTCCTAGATTAATTTATAGCCTTGGTGTGGTCACAGAATCCCAGAAGGAAGTTTTTTAATTGACAAGGGAATTGAAATTCATATGGGAAGCTGAAGTGCTAAGACCTATCCAAAGAATCTTAAAGAAGAAACAAAATTGAAAGGTATATGCCAGCAGATATCAAAACCTACTATCAACCTGTAATAATCAACACAAAAGGGTATTAGTGTGTCAGCACATTAACCAATAGAACAGAGAAGAGAACCCAGAAATAAACCCACACTTGCGCACTCATCTGATAATGACAAAGGAGACACTAGGGGCCTAGGGGCCTAAAAAGGTGGTCTTTTAAGTAAAGGGTAATAGATTACTTTATATCTCCATATCTGAAAAAATGTATCTTGATCCCTACCTTACGTTATACACAAAAATCATTTCTAGATGCACTGAAGATCTAAGTGTGAGAGATTAACAGTAGAATATATTCACAACCTTGAAGTAGGAAAAGACTGCATAAAGAAGGATACAAAAAGCACAAGTTATAAAATTAATTAAAATTAATAAAATTTGATCACACAAAGAAACAACTGAGAGACAGAAAAGACAACCGCAATGTTAGAAGACAGAGGAAAAAATACAAAGCTGAAAAAGAACTAATGGCCAAGACATTTAAAAAAAAAACCCTCCCACGAAACAACAATAAATAAAAGATATATAACTTAATAGAAAAGTGAACAAAACACTGGAAAGACCTCTTTAGAAAAGTGGATAATCAAAGAGTTGTAAAACTCTTTCACAATGGATTTGCCGCCAGGACACAAGTGTCTTGAAAACCACCACTAAACTTAACCAAAAATGGGAAAGGAAAAGACCCCATCAACATTGTTGTGTCTTCACTGGGCATGTAGATCCAGGGAGGTCTCCCATGACTGGCCATCTGGTCTACAAATGCGGCAGGACAGACAAGAGAACAGTGGAACCAGTCAAGAAGGAGGCTGCCGAGGTGGAAGGGCTCCTTCAGGTACGCCTGGGTCTTGGACAAACTGAAAGCTGACCGTGCATGGTATCACCATTGCTCTCTCTCCCTGTGGAATTCTGAGACCAGCAAGTGCTGTGTTACCATCACTGATGCCCCCAGACACAGAGACTTCATCAAAAACGTGGTTACAGGCGCCTCCCAGGCTAACTGTGCTGTTCTGACTGTTGCTGTAGTGCTGGTGAATTTGAAGCTGGCATCTCCAAGAGTGGGCAGACCCATGAGCATGCCCTTCTGGCTTGCACTCTAGGTGTGAAACAACTAATTGTTGGAGTTAAAATGGATTCCATGAGCCACCCTACAGCCAGAAGAGATAAGAGGAAGTTGTTAAGGAAGTCAGCGCCTACGTTAAGAAAAGTGGCTACAGCCCGACACAGTAGCTTTCGTGCCAGTTTCTGCCTGGAATGGTGACAACATGCCAGAGCCAAGTGCTAACAGGCCATCATGGTTCAAGGGATGGAAAGTCACCTGTAAGGATGGCAATGTCCATGGACCCGCCCTGCTTGAAGCTCTGGAGTGCATCCTGCCACCAACTCGCCCAACTGACAGACCCTTGGGTTTGCCCCTCCAGGATGTCTATAAGTTGGTGGGATTGGTACTGTCCCTGTGGGTCACATGGAGACTGATGCTCTCAAACCTGGCGTGGTGGTCACCTTTGCTCCAGTCAATGTAATGACTGAAGTGAAGTCTTCAGACATGCACCATGAAGCACGGAGTGAAGCCCTTCCTGGGGACAATGTGGGCTTCCACATCAAGAACGTGTCTGCCAAAGATGTTCATCATGGCAACATGGCTGGTGACAGCAAAAATGACCCACCAGTGGAAGCCGCTGGCTTCACAGCTCAGCTGAGTATTTTGAACCATCCAGTGCAGGATATGCACCTGTGCTGGGCTGTCACAGAGCTCACATGGCTTGCAAATTTGCTGAGCTGAAGGGGAAGATTGATGGTTGTTCTGGAAAAAGCTGGAAGATGGCCCTAAATCCTTGAAATCTGGTGATGCTACTACCATCATTGATAGGGTTCCTGCAAGCCCATGTGTATCGAAGGCTTCTCTGACTTCCCCCTCCCCGGGCCGTTTTGCTGTGTGTGACATAAGACAGACGGTCGCTGTGAGTGTCATCAAAGCAGTGGGCAAGAAGGCAGCTGGAGCTGGCGAGGTCACCAAGTCTGCCCAGAACGCTCAGAAGGCTAGATGAATGTCATCCCCAATACCTGCCACCCCACGTCTTAATCAGTGGTGGAAGAGCAGTCTCAGAACTGTTTGTCTCAATGGGCCATTTAAGTTTAATAGCAAAAGACTGGTTAATGATAACAACGCGTTGTAAAACCTTCAGAAGGAAAGGAGAACGTTCTGTGGACCATATATTTGTGTGGCAGTTTAAGTTATTAGTTCTTAAAATCAGTACTTTTTAGTGAAAACAACTTGACCAAAAATCCGTCACGGAATTTGAGGCCCATTAATAAAAAGCTTCATGAGAAGCCAGTGTCTTCTTTGCGTGAGCACTGGAACTCCCTGTAGTACTACTTTGGTAAGAGTTGCTCATACCTGTTTCTGGTAAAACAATTTTTCTATTCGTGGGTTTGTATTTCTAGGGTGGTGCTTCAGATTTGTTAAGCTTGTGTTGGGAGCTCATCCATTTTAAAAACATCCATTGGTGCAACACTTTCTAGGTTAGGACAGATGAGTAAAGAGTAACTATGTTTTATATGTAAGCTAGTTTGTAAGGTCAGATTCTATAGTCTAAAATCTCCTGTTGCATATAAAATTTTGTATGGTTACATAAATAATGAGTAAATCTACGTCATTTAGATTCCCGGTTATCAGGCTGTGCATTCACATTTATAATATTAAGTAGTTAATCTAAAATGTGAGGCTTAAACAGATGCTGGAAGCCAAATACATATATATAGTCATAAAACAATGGAACGGATAAATTGTGAAACATCAACAATGGAATATTATGAAACAGAAATTTAAAAGCACACAACTTCATAAAATATGAATCACATAAACATAATGTTGCAGGAAAGAAACTAACACAAATGAATATGCATTATATGACTCCACTTACAGAATTTTAACCTGCTATAACTATTCTTCAAAAGCAAATGAAACTTTTGTCATCAGTGACTGTGAGGAAATATGAGAAGGGTTTCTGGTGTGTTGGCAATGCTTAATTTTCTTCATCCAGATGCTGGTCACACTATTTAGTTTGTGAAAAATGTATCAAGTGGTATTCTTTTTTAAAAAAATAAGATTCAGTTAGCCTACAATTAACATATGTGTTCATATGGCAAGGTCTTGGATGTTCCATGTGGTGGCTTTTGATAATTGTGTGCACCTGTGCAAGCTGCATCCAAAAAAACTATAGAAATTTATCCTGCGCCCTTTTCGAGTCAATTTTCCTTCTGCACAGATAAATCCTTTTCATGTTTCTATTATAATACATTGGCTTAGCCTGTTCTAGAAATTATGCAGATGGAATAGAATATATGCTGGGGGCGGGGCAGATTTCACCTGTCTTGCTTAATATTACACTTTGAGGAGATTCATCCATGTTACTCTATGCAGTAGTCTGTGCTTTTTAAAAATTTCTGAATACCATTTCATTTTTGAATATGCTATAGTTTATTCATGCTCTTATGAATGGATATTTAAGCTGTTTGCCATGTTCAGCTGTTATAAATAAATGTTTGAAATGTATCATTACAAATGATATAGACTCATTAAGGTTTCCTATTTTATCTTTGAAACCACTATAATTGCTGTAAAATATTTTTACCTTAACAGGGTTATTTGCATCCAAATTTCAAGTATTTTGATATAATGCTTGTACTTTTATGAAACCTGAAAAATGAAAATGAATTTAAAACTTAAACATAGTCAATTAGTTTTTCTAAAATGTTTCTGTTTGTATTTAGAAAATTATATATATTTCAAAAGAGTAAAGTTGCATGAAGTGCCTTTAAAAGCCTCCAGTTTCCACTGATAATTAGTTTTGAAAGTAGAAATGTATTTTTATGTTTTAGAGTTAATACATTCTGTGAAATAGTAATGCACTTTTCATTTTTCTTGGGCTATACATTTAAGAAATCTAAAAGGTTTTACAAACATTTAAACAAATTTTCCTTTAAGTAAATTGATATAAGTTTATCACTTTAATTACATTCTACAATTGGAAAACTGGTAACTTTAGGGATGAAATATGTTCACCTTTTCTTTGGTAAATATCTTTCTTTCCATGAACATTTTGCTCTACATAAATTAATGCATCTGATGACTGTATTTTTTTTTGCTCTACATAAATTAATGCATCTGATGACTGTATTTTTTTTTGCTCTACATAAATTAATGCATCTGATGATTGTATTTTTTTTTAAATTCAGATTTTACTTGCCAAGTAGCTACTATTTTCTTCAATGCTGTTGCACTGGGCCTATATAGAAATGTAAAGCAGGAAAATAGTGATGTCTTGCCTGTAGTTGTGAAGAATCCAAGAGTTAAAAAAAAATGAAAGAGAAGAATCAACATTATGTAAGAATTACACATTTGTAAAATTTAAAATAATTTAATATTACATGTTTAATAAGTTCATGTGATCTTGTAAGTTTAATTATTTTGAGCATAAAATAATAATATAGTCTGTGTTTTGCACTTTTAAAAGGTATCACACATACTTAATACTTTCAATAAAAAGGCCATACTTTGAAAGAAAAAGATGAAGTGGAAGTAGAAATACACATAAGTTAGTTGTGACTGCAGTGATGTCTTACATATTCATTACTGGCCTTTGATTATGTAGGATTGGGCTTTCCTGGTGGCTCAGATGGTAAGGAATCTGCCTGCAACGAAGGAGTTGTTCAGTCTCTAAATCATGTCTGAGTCTGTGACCCTGTGGACTGCAGCACGCCAGGCTTCCCTGTCCCTCACCATCTCCCAGAGCTTGCTCAGACTCATGTCCATTGAGTCGGTGATGCCATCCCACCATCTCGTCCTCTGTCATCCCCTTCTCCTCTTGCCCTCAATCTTTCCCAGAAATGAGACCCCAGTTCAATCCCTGGGTTGGGAAAATCCCCTTGAGAAGGAAATGGCACCCCCTCCAGTAATCTTGCCTAGAGAATTCCATGGACAGAGGAGCCTGGAGGGCTACACTCCATGGGGTCACAAAGATTCAGACACAACTGAGCAACTGACACTTTCACTTTTTTATGTAGAATTATTTAGGTTTCATGTAGTTTATTCTTGATACTTTTCATTTGGGCTGTGCATATTTATAAATAATTTTCAAAATAAGACTAGATGTGCCAATCCAGTTCATATAATGAATATTTTACATGAACGTCATATTTGCTTTCCAAAAGGAGACATGTCAAACTATTTAAAAACTAACATTTTTCCTTTATTTGGTAATGGAAAGGTTTTCTCAGAAAATTTATCCAAACAATCAATTGGCCAGTTTACAATATATATTTTCACACTTCTTTACTATTAGTAGCCATGAAATTCAGTATGGTCATATACTTCTCTGTTTTATTTAATATCTTGACTTGAATTTTATTGGTAAAGACTACTGATACTCAGTTGATATCCATTTTTGTGTTTTTATATTTAATTTTATGATTAATCATAATCACTTCACTTAAATAAATGTTCAAATCTGAATGCAGAAAGTGTGCCAACCATTTGTGGAGTTTTTCTTAAGCTTAAATGTGTTTCAATAGAAAAATGTTGATATAATTATTTCATACAGGATTTAATACCTATCCAAATTATATAGCAATTTTCCAACTATTAAAAAATAAAGTTTTTGTTATGAAACAAAAACTTCTCTACAGTGTATCATTTGTTCTCTTGGGAGAATGAACAACTGACAAAATTTCTCCTTTGTTACTCATATTAGTCAGTGACCCTGTGTGTAAGGGCAGACATGGCCCTATTCATGGTCTTGGCTGGCAGAAGGAAATGTGAAGCAGGGAGTGTTCATATCTTCCTACACGTTTTTCTACCTGCCTTTAACATGCATTTATGAAAATCTATAAACTTGCCTTTATGTGAAACTTGACTGTTCTCTGTTTGAACCAGCAGGATGGTAGAATATCTGAGGATCAGAATGTGAAAACAGAAGTTTTTCCTTTAAAGATTCTACAAGATCTGTTGCTGTGCTACATTCAGAAAAGGAAAATCACATGTGATGTTTGCAAAAGTAGTAGAAATGTAATCTGTGGTGATTTGTATTTTCATAATAAAGTACATTCTTATAAAGTGTTTCTCTTATGTTTTTAATGTATGTGGGATTTTAAACACCAACGTACAGTATAGGTTTTCCTGGAATTACAGGTTAATAATTGCAGGGTATTTATATTCTTTCTTAACATTCTACTGTCTAAAAAATATTATTTGAAAATTTGTGCAATGAGGAGATAAGATAAAACAATAATATCCTGATCTGTTTTGAAGGAACTTGTAGTATGTTTCTGTGTTTATGTGTAAATGTCTATATATGTAATTTTTGCATAAGTATAGTAAAAGTATAGTAAAAATTATAACAATTTGGAGAGTAGTGTTAAGACTTCAATTTGCATGTAATATTCTGCTACAATAGAACATGTATTTCTATGCCACAAACTAATTCACAGAGGACTGATAGAGAATATATAACCCCAAAGTCACTGGTTAACACCAGTTTAGCAGCTTTTGAAACGATCAGTGGAAGCTTCTCAATGTTAATGAGAAAACCTTAGTCTTAAGAAAAAGGCCAGCTAAAAATCCTCTTGAAATACCTTTCTTTGTAATCACTTTTGAGTATTTTAATGCCATCAAGGATCAGTACACTTTCTAGAGTGTTTCTGTATCCAGTGAAGCTGCAACTTCAGATGAAGAAGCTGCAAAGACATTTTTAAATACCAGATTTTAAATTTAAATTTTTGATGAAACTGTTTTCTATTGACAACTGGTGCCTTCAAGGAACTGCTTCTCAAAGGAGGGCAGTGAGCCCCAGCCTTGAACTTAAAGAATTGATTGACTGTGATGCTGGGTGAAAATGCTACAGAGATTTAGCCAAGCTAAAATTCACTAAGATTGTGATTATTTTTGTTAGGACTGTGGTTATAAAGTTGCATAGGTTTTTGAATGGTTCACTTCTACATATTTTCTCCATCAGCCTAATTATTTTGGGTGCTAGATTTTGCCTGAAGGGACAATTTTAAGCAAAGCCTACTTAATATTGGGCTTCCCTAGTGACTCAGTGGTAAAGGAGCCACCTGCCAATACAGGAGATGTAAGAGACAAGTTTCTATCCCTGCAGAAGGGAATGGCAACCCACTGCAGTATTTGTGCCTGGGAAATCCCATGGACAGAGCAGCCTGGCAGGCTACAGTCCATGGGATCAAAAGAGTTGGACACAACTTAGTGACTAAACAACAATACCTGGTATTTCAGCAGAGTGCTTGTGTTTTAGAATTGATAAGAGTTTATTTGTGCTCTTGAAGTTGCATTTTCACCAAAGTCTTAATACCTATGACTATCCTGCCTCTTCAATCTTTTTCTTCTCTGGATTCTTATGCAAACTAGATTGATGCTTTCTTGATTTAACATTTAGCATTTAACCTTACATATATAGTATAGAAAAGTATCAAGTTTTGGTTTATTAACAGAACATTTTCCTTTTAAGCACTAAGAGTTTATTCCCCCTTTCCCCGAGCTTTAAGATATAATTGACACACAGTACTGTATAAGGTTGGGCTCCAGGTGGCGCAGCGGTAAAGAAATTGACTGCCAATGCAGGAAACACAAGAGATGGCCTGCAGTAGGAAATGGCAACCCACTCCAGTATTCTTGCCTGGAAAATTCCATGACCAGAGGAGCCTGGCAAGCAATAGTCCAAGAGATCAGAAAGATTCAGACACAGCTGGGCACAACACGCACTGCATAATGTTAAGGTGTAGAGTGTGATGCCTTGAGTCACACGTATAGTGTAGTGATTACCACAGTAAGTTTACCATAGTCACATTCGTCATCTAATACAGATAAGAAAAAAAAGAGGAAGGAAGGAAGAAAAACAAAGAAAGAGCCAACGTTTCTTCCTCATGATGAGAACTCCTGGGATCTTCCCTCTTAACTCCCAGTGACACAGTGTTAACTATAGCCATCATGTGGTGTACATCCCCAGTACTTTGATATCTTACGACTGGAGGTTTGTGTCTTTGACCATCTTAATTGCCCCTGATCAAATCAGATCCTTTTTCTGACTTTAGATTTTGTTTGGTTTGTTTCAAATCCCGTATAAATGATAACATAAAATAGGTGTCTTTCTCTTTGTGACTTATTTCACTAAGCATAATATTCTCTGGGTCTATTCATGTTTTTGCAAATGACAGAATTCTTTTTAGGTCTGAGTGATCCTCATGATATATATGTATATACATACATACACATATTCTTTATCCATTTATCTGTTGATACAAACCTAGTTTGCTTCTATATCTTAAAAAAATAGTATAGTTATTTTATTTTTTATTTATTATGGCATTCAGGACCTTGTTCCCTGGCCAGGGATTGAGCCTGGGCCCCCCGTCCTGGAAGCTCAGAGTCTTAACCTTGGACCACTGGGGAAGCCCCTGCTTCCATATCTTGGTTGTTGTAAATAGTACTGCTGTGAACACTGGGTGAAGGTATGTTTTTGAATTAGTGATTTGTTGTTTTGTTTTTTCCTTTGGATATATATCAAGAAGTAGAGTTATTGAATTACATGGTAGTTCTATTTTTAGTTTTCCTGAGAAACCAACATACTGTCTTCCCAGAGTCTGCTCCCATCTGCATTCTAACAGTGTGTTAGAGCTCCCATTTATCCACACCCTCACCAACATTTGTTCTTTGTAGACTTTCTGATGATAGCCATTCTGACACGTGCAAGGTGATATCTCACTGTGGTTTTGATTTGCATCTCTCTGGTGATTAGTGATACTGAGCGCCTTTTCATGTGCTGTTTGGCCATCCATGTCTTCTTTGGAAAAGATGTGTATTCAGGTCTTGTGCCCATTTTTTAATTGGGTTGTTTGGTTTTTTGGTATTGAGTTGTATGAAATTATTATACATTTTGGATAAACATCCCTTATTGGCCATATCATTTGGAAGTATTTATCTCACTTGGTAGGCTGTCAGTGGTTTTCTTTGCTGTGAAAAACCTTTCATATTCAATTAGGTAAGAATAGCTTATTTTTGATTCTGTTTCTTTGGCCTCAGGAGACAGACTCAAAAGAATACTGCTATGATTTATGTCAAAGAGTGTTCAGCATGTTTTCTTCTAGGAGTTTTGTTTGTTTGTTTTGTTTTCAGGCTTACATTTAGGTCTTTAACTCATTTGAATTTACTTTTGTCTATGGTGTGGGAAAATGTTTGAATATTATTGTTTTATGTGTTGATGGCAAGTTTCCCCAGCACCATTTACAAAGACTATCTTTATCCATTGTCTATGCCATGCCTCCTCTGTCGCAGACTAGTTGTAAGTGTTTGGGCTTATTTCTGGGCTCTGTATTCCGTTCCATTGTACTTTCTGTTTTGTGCCAGTCCCATGCGATTTTGATTGCTGCATCTTTGTGATATAGCCTGAAGTCAGGGAACATGATACCTCCAGTTTTGTTATTTTTTTTCAAGATTATTTTGGCTATTCTGGATAATTTTGTGGTTCCATATACATTTTAGGATTGTGTGTTCTAGTTCTGTGGAAAATATGATGGGTATTCTGATAGGGATTGCATTAAATTTATAGATTGCTTTAGGTAGTATGGACATCTTCAAAATATTAAATCTCCTTAAAGGGAACTCTCTTGCACTGTTGGTGGGAATGTAAACTGATACAACCACTATAGAACTACCATGTGACCCAGGAATCCCACTACTAGGCATATACCCTGAGAAAATCATAATTGAAAATTGAGTCATTTTGTATGCATCAAAATTAAAAATTTAAAAAACATAACCAGATCTCTTGTTGAGGATTTGGACAAACAGAGTTTCTGTGGTGGAAGTGTAAAACTGTAGAAGCATTGTGAACAGTTACTTGCTTTATGTTCTAAGTTGAAAATATATACCATGTAAACCAAAAATTCCATTCTTTGGAGTATAAATCTTAGAAAACCCTTACATATGTTCAGAAAGAGACATGCTAGCAAATGTTCATAGAAGTAATGGTTTGTATGAGGAAATAGGGGAACAATAAAAATTGTAATCAGTAAGATAACATAAATGCATTATGTGATATTTTTATAATAGGAACCAATTGCTGTTAAACGGTGAAACTGAGGTGGAGCTGTCAAAATGAACGTCTTAAAAATAAATTTATGAACAAAAATGCCAAATTTCAAGTTATGTATATAAATGTGTATAACATACAATATTTTATTATTTATGGCTGTATATGGATCACAACAAACTGTGAAAAATTCTTAGAGATGAGAATACCAGACCACCTTACCTGTCTCCTGAAAATACTGTACGCAAGACAAAGTGCAACAGTTAGAACTGTATATGGAACAATGGACTGGTTCAAAATTAGGAAAGGGGTACATCAAGGCTGTATATTGTCACCCTGGTTATTTAACTTATATGCAGAGTACATCATGAGAAATGCTGGGCTGGATGACTCACAAGCTGAAATCAAGATTTCTGGGAAAAATATCAACAACCTCAGATATGCAGATGACACCACCCTTATGGCAGGAAAGCGAAGAAGAACTGAAAAGCCTCCTGATGAAAGTGAAAGGAGAGTGAAAAAGCTGGTTTAAAACTCAACATTCAGAAAACTAAGAACATGGCATCTGGTCCCATCACTTCATGGCAAATAGATGAGGAAACAGTGGCAACAGTGGCAGATTTTATTTTCTTGGCCTCCAAAATCACTGTGGACAGTGACTGTGGTCATGAAATGAAGAGAAACTTGCTTCTTGGCAGAAAAACTAGGACAAACCTAGACAGCGTGTTAGAAAGCAGAGACATCACTTTGCCAACAAAGGTCCATTTGGTCAAAGCTACGGTTTTTCCAGTGGTCATGTATGGATGTGAGAGTTGGACTATAAAGAAAGCTGAGCACCGAAGAATTGATGCTTTTGAATTGTGGTGTTGGAGAAGAATCTTGGGAGTCCCTTGGACTGCAAGAAGATCCAATCAGTCTATCCTAAAGGAAATCAGTCCTGAATATTCGTTGGAAGGAAGGACTGATGCTGAAGCTGAAATGCCAATAGTTTGGCCACCTTATGTGAAAAGCCAAATTCTTTGGAAAAGACCCTGAAAGGATTGAAGAAAGGAGGAGAGAGACTGAAGGCAGGAAGAGAAGGGAGTGGCAGAGGATGAGATGGTTGGACGACATCACCAGCCCAATGGACATGAGTTTGCACAAACTCTGGGAGATAGTGAAAGACAGGGAAGCCTGGCTGGCGTGCTGCAGTCCTTAGCGTCGCAAAGAGTCAGACACAACTGAGCGACTGAAGTGAACTGAACTGATTAAATACGGTCATTTTGGATTCCAAAATGCATGATGGTCAGGGGTAGCATGTGAAGAATCAGAAAATTATTAATATAAGGAATATAGCAACTCTTTTGTACATATGGATGACAACAAACTAAAGTGTTTTCAATGCTTCTCAGGAGCAGCCTGGTACTTCTAAAAGAGTGAAATGTTTCAAGACTTCTCACTCATTTATTTTATTCAATATTTTGATAATTTTCTCTGTGACGGGTAAGTATTTTCCTACTGTTTTTTTGACCTTTGCTTTCTTTGGGTAAACACCAGCATTGGCATTTCTGAGTACAAACCTTTGCCCCTTTCTCTTCGAACCACTCTTCCACTAACCCCTAGTAGAAACATCCAAGCTTCATTTTACATAGACTCTTATGTAAGCTTTTTTCCTTTTCAACTTTTTTCCCCCAAACAAACAAGTAATTTATCATATCACCTGTGCTATTTGAATTTACTTACACTGCCTTACTTGTCTGTTCTAGCCCCTACCTCCCAGTGGTGTTCAATCTGCTAAGGTCTGGGGTCAGTAACCTTGCTCTGCCAAGTTCTAGAGGGTAAAAGTTTTGGGTTTGCTTACAATACATAAGCAAATGAGCATGGCTATGTTCTAATAAAGCTTTATGGACACTGACATTTGAATTTAATATACTTTTCATGCGCCACAAAATCAGCTTCTTTTGATTTCTTTAAGCCATTTAAAAATGTGAAAACCATTCTTAAGCTATACAATAACAAGAAACAGGAGGTCCACAGTTAGTTACTCCCTCAAGCAGCTACACTAATTTATATTCCCACCACCAACAGTGCACAAGGGCTTTCTTTTCTTCACATCCTCATCAGCACTATCTCGTCTTTTTAATTATAGCCATTCTGAAAGGTGTGAGGTGATATTTTATTGTTGTTTTGATTCACATTTCCCTGATAATTAATGACCTTTTGATGTAATTGTTGGCCACTTAAATATCTTCTTGGGAAAATGTCTATTAATGTCTTGCCATTTTTTAATTGGATTGTTCGATGTTTTTGGCCTTTGAGTTGTATAAGTTCCTTATACATGTTGCATACTAGCATCTTAACAGATGTCAGATTCGCACACACTTTCTTTGATTTTGTAGGCTGTCTCTTCGTTTTGCTGATTGCTTCTCTTGCTGTACAGAGACCTTTCAGTTGATGTGGTTGTGCTTATTTGCCTTTGCTTTCATTGCTTGTGCTGTTCGTGTTATAGCCATAAAACCATTGCCAAGAGGAGATTTTTCCCTGTGTGTTATTCTAGGAGCTTTGTAGCTTAAGGTTTTATATTTGTCTTTAATCCATCTTGAGTTAAGTTTTGTGAGTGATGTAAGACAGAGGTTCAGTTTCATACTCTTTTACATGACTAGTTTTACCAGCATCTTTTTTTCAGGAGTCTCTCTCTTACTCTACTGAGTGTTCTTAGATCTTGTCAAATATTAGTTTGCCACACATGCAGGGGTTTATCTTGGGGCTCATGATTCTGTTCCATTGGCCTATATAATCTGTTTCTATACCAGTGTCATACTGTTTTGATTGCTATAGCTCTATAATGGGGTTTGAAATTAGGAAGTGTGATATTTCTGGTTTCTCCATTATTGCCTGTTAGAGTCCAAGATGAGGCACTACTGCCCTAAATAATTACTTTTCCCATCATCCTGTGCCTTTTCTTGCATACATGAAAAGTATATCTCTCTTAATATAAAACATGGAGAACCCATGTTGGAGCAGTCATCATTGGGAAGAATTTCTGCTCTTTCATTGGAGTGAACAAAGAGGGAGAACTGTACTTCTGTAATTGTACTTTAGAAATTAAAACTTATTTCTTCTCAGGAAAAAAAAATTATCCTGTAATTCAGTACAGCAGGAATCCTATTATTTCTGTTATAATTCAGATGGACTAAGTGTAAATATAGTTTAATTATACAGCTTAAGAATTTGGTCACTAATAAAATATCCTTACTTATTCTTCTGAAATATTTTTGAATTTTCATTCTTATTCTTTTATGGCTATCTATATCAAAAGCAAAAGCAGAACTAAAAAGCAGAGTTACTATCTGGGGATGGATGCTGCAGTCAGATACCACAATGAACACTGGCATTTACATTAGAACATTTTGCAGTTAGTTTGCATCAATTATTGTGGGCATGTACCTGAAACCTTCCTCTAATTCTCAGTATGATTAGTGATTCATATTGTGGAAACATATGAAGAGTTTGAACTATTATCTATCTTATAAAGCATGAGCTAAAATGTCAGATTTATAATTTACATGTATAATGTACTATGTTGAGGGTTTTTTTTTAATTAGAAGGAAGATAGAACTAGTCTAAATTTTGTTGACATACTTTACCATGTGACATATCTGTTGACAAAAGAAAAAGCACAATGTAAAAGTTGTGCTGCTGCTGCTAAGTCACTTCAGTCGTGTCTGACTCTGTGCGACCCCATAGACGGCAGCCCACCGGGCTCCCCCGTCCCTGGGATTCTCCAGGCAAGAACACTGGAGTGGGTTGCATTTCCTTCTCCAATGCATGAAAGTGAAAAGTGAAAGTGAAGTTGCTCAGTCGTGTTCGACTCTCAGCGACCGCATGGACTACAGCTCACCAGGCTCCTCCGTCCATGGGATTTTCCAGGCAAAAGTACTGGAGTGGGGTGCCATCGCCTTCTCGAGTTACATTTTATTCAGGGACCTTACTGAGGGAAACATCCCAGGAAACCAGCCTCTCAGAGTTCTGAGGACCTGCTCCAAAGAGGTAAGGGAGGAGTCAAGATATATATGATTTTTTTTTTTTTTGGCTAGGAAAAAACATGTCAATCAAAATATTACTGCTAATCACAAAGAACAGACATTTGAGCTTAATGATTTTAGTCCTTTTCTACACACAAGATGATACAAAATTGGAGTTCATTGAAATGTTTCCTGAGATCTGTGTTTCAACTGTCTAGGGGCCTGAACATGCACAGCACAGAATGCTTCCTGTTTTTCTTCCTCTTGAGTCCCCCAGGGTACTCAATCTGTGGGCAACTAGAGGAGCTAAAGGCTGATCTTGGTAGAACTGGAGTGGCAGTCAACATTTTCTCCTTTACTTCTCCTTCACATATTTTACCATCAGGGTAATATAATTCAAATTTTAAATTAGCAATCTCCAGCAGTTAGTGATTTTTTTCTTCACAGATAAAAGTTTCTTAGAAATATGTGTTTCAGAGGCAGTTAAGAAAAATACATGGTGACTGTTTTTAGTTTAATAATATCACCTTAATTCTGGTCCTCATGGAATTGCCTGGCAGGAGAGTCATGGATTTTAGAGCTACTTCTTTGCAATCCTCACCCTGGCTTGTTGCTGCTACTGGTGCAAAACGTTATGAGGTAGCAGACACCATTGCAGAGACAAACTAGAGAGACCTGAGCTCAGTTTGCATATTGTTGTCTCTAATTAGATTCTATCCCTAGGGGCTATAAAGTGTGCCATTTCAGATAACACTGGGAATTCAGAATACATATCTGGAGCCCCAAAACTGCCTCTATTTTTGCAGATTATTATTTTTGCCATTGATAGCTAGAAGCCCATGGTTGATCTTGAGAGTGATTGACTCAGTGTTCCGTTCAGTCAGTTCAGTCTCTCAGTCGTGTCCAACTCTTTGTGACCCCATGGACTGCAGCACGCCAGACTTCCCTGTCCATCACCAACTCCCTGAGTTTACTCAAACTCATGTCCATTGAGTTGGAGATACCATCCAACCCTCTCATCCTCTGTCATCCCTTTCTCCTCCCACCTTCAATCATTCCCAGCATCAGAGCCTTTTCAAATGAGTGAGTTCTTCACATCAGGTGGCCAAAGTATTGGAGTTTCAGCTTCAGTATCAGTCCTTTCAATGAAAATTCAGGACTTAGGATAGACTGGTTGGGTCTCCTTGCAGTCCAAGGGACTCTCAAGAGTCTTCTCCAACACCACAGTTCCAAAGCATCAATTCTTTGGTGCTCAGCCTTCTTTATAGTCCATACATGACTAGTGGAAAAGCCATAGCCTTGACTAGATGGACCTTTTTGACGAAGTAACACCTCTGCTTTTTAATATGCTGTCTAGTTGGGTCACAACTTTTCTTCCAAGGAGTAAACATCTTTTAATTTCATGTCTGCAGTCACCATCTGCAGTGATTTTGGAGCCCAAGAAAATAAAGTGTTAGTCAGGAATCAAGATTGGTAGTGAGGTGTCTGCCTAGGCCAGGGATCTCCATTCTCAGCACCTCTTGGGGATCTTGGAATCCCAGGGTCTCACCTTCTCTGGGTTCGCCGTGCACATGTAGCCGTGTTTTATCCACTGCTGCTAGGAGTGGTGGCAGAGGAAGGCCCCTCGTCTCTGTGTAGCCCCACAGCCTCCATCCTCCCGTGCATTCTGAAATAATCTCTTCCTTTCCCATCTCTTTAGCATAATTCCTCAAGGAGCTGAATCATTCTTGAGCTGAAAAGCCAAGAAAGCAGGTTATTTGCTACTACTTTTGGTTCTATAGTATCAACTTTCTCTCAGGGAACTAGGCACAAAGAGCATGGTTACTTTCTCAGAATAAGGAGAAAGGAAAGCTACAAACCTGACAAGTTCATCTCAAAGTCAATTTCATTTTCAGTGTCTTTCAATATTATGATAAATCAGGTTTGAGTTGGCCACTGTGGAGAATACCTTGGACTTGCACAAAATCAACATTTTTAAGCAATTTTAACAAAATAACCCCACAGAAAAGCAGGTAGCACGAATTTTGTATATATTCTCAAACTCCCAAATAACCACTATCCTAAATGAGACCTCACATACTTATGAAACTAATCACAGAGTTCGGTTTTCTTCAGTTCAGTTGCTCAGTCGTGTCTGACTCTTTGTGACCCCATGAATAGCAGCACGCCAGGCCTCCCTGTCCATCACCAACTCTTCTTACCACCTGTAAAAAAACTTTCTAGTGCTTCATAACTTACTACCAAAAGTATATTATCCCAGGTTTCCCTGGTGGATCAATAAAGAATCTGCCTGTGTGTGTTCAGTCCCTGGTTGGGAAGATCCGCTGGAGAAGGGAATGGTTTACCCACTCCAGAATTCTTGCCTGAAGAATTCCATGGACAGAAGAACCTGGCGGGCTACAGTCCATGGAGTCACCGAGAGTCGGACATGACTGAGTGGCTAGCACACACGGTGTTAGACAGGGTTCTAGCTTCATTCTTTCACATGTAGCTGTCCAGTTTTCCTAGCACTACTTACTCAAGAGGATGTCTTTTCTCCACTGGATATTCTTGCCTCATCTGTCAAAGATAAGGTGCCCATAGTTGTGTGAGTTTATTACATATAGATATTTTATATACAAAAAATTCACCAAAGATACATAGTCTAGGTATTGGGGAGTGTGTAATTTCCTCAGTTGTATCTCGTCACAACAAAACTTGGAAGTGACAGACCCTCGGAGAGACCATGTCACAGCTCTTGGACAGATCAGTGTTACAGCTCCATGTTACAGCTCGGTTTTATTTAGAAAATAAAAGGAAAATGTATCCTCGAGGTGTGAGGGCACGCCGACCCAAAAGACACGAAGAGAAGAGAGCGAGAGAGGGAGTCAGCAAAAGCCTACAGCCCTTTGGCTCCTCTTTTTATATGTTTTATTTTCTCCCTCCCCCCTTGGGCCTATGCTATGTAAATTGGGCTAGCCAAGAGTGCTATTTGTTCTACCTGAGGTCCTCACTCTGGTCTTCAGACTTTCCTTTGTTCTATTTTCACTAGCTTTTTCCCTTCCTTGTCTTTTAGCCACCGCCATTCTGAACTCCTTTTTCCTATTCTAACCACCTAGCATAGATAAGCATGTAAAAGCAAGCAGCAAGTCACCACGACCCTCTACAGGGTTGGAAAAGAACACTATTCTTTTAAGAAGTTACATTCCTAGTGTGAGAAGAAAGGGAAAAAAAGGATCTTTATGTTTCAGCAGGCATGGCCATCTTTGAAAAGATGTGGCTAATGCATAATGCAGATACACATTGTACATTAGGGAGGAATGGAGAGGCCCAAATGGACACAGAGAATTCTATCTGTCTCCTGTCCTGCCTTGAAATATAAATTTTATTTCATCATGTATGTCAAACATTGTTTCAAATAGTAGGATTATATCAGTGAACAAAATAGATGAAAACCCCTGCCCTCACTGTGCTCACCTTCTATTGCATGATGATGTAAAATGACATGTTTAGTGAATGAAACTGAAAACACATGCCTAAATTTAAATTTAATTAACAAAATATTATCCCAATTTGTAGACAGTAAACTGGCTATTAATATATAAACATATTTTTCACAGGTACTATTCCTGGACCATGTATTTTTGGCCAAGCAACAGACAAGTCTTGTGTCCTGTGGCATACGGAGAGTTGTGCAACTGAAGAACATTGTTGGCTTTGAAAGAAAGAAAGTGAAGTCACTCAGTCCTGTCTGACTCTTTGCAACCCCATGGACTGTAGCCCATCAGGCTCCTCCATCCATGGGATTTTCCAGGCAAGAATACTGGAGTGGGTTGCCATTTCTTTCTCCAGATCTTCCCAACCCAGGGACTGAACCCGGGTATCCCACGTTGCAGGCAGACACTTTACTGTCTGAGCCACTGACAACGTAAAAATGTCTTAAGTAGTGAAAGAATGTGTAAGCTTTAGCTTAAAAAAAATATTGATTAAACAGCTTGTTTATAAAACTAGGTACCAAGGAGATAATTAACAGGTTGGTTATTTGGTAACTGATGAAGAGTTCCCTAGATAAGAAGGAAATATTTAAGAAAAATTTAAAACTATACAATATTTCTTATTACATTGCATTTACAAAATATGCTTTCAATTAATTACAAATAACAGTATTTTCTCACTTAGAAGCTATCTGGCTTGTGGAAATATTTAATTTAAACTAGTACATAGTAGAATAAATGAATTCTATATGGATATAATCTATGCAAAAATATAGCTTAAAAGAAGGGGCAGAGAATGGAGCTATACTGAAACAATGAAATAATACCAGACAGTAACTTGGAAAAAAGTTAGGAAGAAATGAAGAATATCAGAAATGGTATATATGTAGGTTAATAAAAAGAAAAACTTCATAAATATAATATTCTCATTTGTTCTAATGTCTATAACATTTTTCAGTTCAGTTCAGTTGCTCAGTCATGTCCAACTCTTTGCGACCCCATGAATCACAGCACCCCAGGCCTCCCTGTTCATCACCATCTCTCAGAGTTCACTCAGACTCATGTCCATCGAGTCTGTGATGCCATCCAGCCATCTCATCCTCTGTCGTCCCCTTCTCCTTCTGCCCCCAGTCCCTCCAAGCATCAGAGTCTTTTCCAATGAGTCAACTCTTCTCATGAGGTGGCCAAAGTACTGGAGTTTCAACTTTAGCATCATTCCTTCCAAAGAAATCCCAGGGCTGATCTCCTTCAGAATGGACTGGTTGGATCTCCTTGCAGTCCAAGGGACTCTCAAGCATCTTCTCCAACACCACAGTTCAAAAGCATCAATTCTTCAGCACTCAGCCTTCTTCACAGTCCAACTCTCACATCCATACATGACCACTGGAAAAACCATAGCCTTGACTAGACGGACCTTAGTCGGCAAAGTAACGTCTCTGCTTTTGAATATGCTATCTAGGTTGGTCATAACTTTTCTTCCAAGGAATACGCGTCTTCTAATTTCATGGCTGCAGTCACCATCTGCAGTGATTTTTGGAGCTCAAAAGATAAAGTCTGACACTGTTTCCACTGTTTCCCCATCTATTTGCCATGAAGTGATGGGACTGGATGCCATGATCTTCATTTTCTGAATGTTGAGCTTTAAGCCAACTTTTTCACTCTCCTCTTTCACCTTCATCAAGAGGTCCTTTAGTTCCTCTTCACTTTCTGCCATAAGGGTGGTATCATCTGCATATCTGAGGTTATTGATATTTCTCCTGGCAATCTTGATTCCAGCTTGTGCTTCTTCCAGCCCAGTGTTTCTCATGATGTACTCTGAATGTAGGTTAAATAAGCAAGGTGACAATATACAGCCCTGACATACTCCTTTGGGGGATGTTTCCCTGATAGCTCAGTTGGTAAAGAATCCGCCTGCAATGCAGGAGACCCTGCTACAATTCCTGGGTCAGGAAGATCCCCTGGAGAAGGGATAGGCTACCCACTTCAGTATTCTTGGGCTTCCCTTGTGGCTCAGTTGGTAAAGAATCCGCCTCCAATTTTGGAGACCTGGGTTCGAACCCTGGGTTTGGAAGATCCCCTGGAGAAGGGAAAGACTACCCACTCCAGTATTCTGACCTCTAGAATGGGGTCACAAAGAATTGGACACAACTAAGCAACTTCCATATTTTACTGGATTTAAATTAGTGTTGCTCTGAGGTGGCATTTGAGCAGAGATCTAAATAGATTGAGATGTGAGACCCAGGACTATCTGATTAGAGTGTCTCAGGCAATTTACACAAAGGATACAAGGCAGATGAGTTGGGTTTATTGAAGGAACAGAGAAAGCTAGAGTGGAGTTGACCATGGAGGGAAACTTATGACTCAATCATTTTAACACTTTCGGATTTTTAAAAGATCATATGATCATATGGGCTTCCCTGGTGGCTCAGATGGTAAAGAATCTGCCTGCAATGTGGGACACCCAGGTTCAATCCCTGAGTCAGGAAGATCCCCTGGAAGAGGGCATGGCTACGGACTCCAGAGTTCTTGTCTTGAGAATTCCATGGACAGAGGAACCTGGTGGGCTACAGTCCTAGTGGGTTGCAAAGAGTCAGAAACAACTGAGCAACTACTGCACACACACACACACACACACACACACACACACACACACACTTACACACGATCCTTAATAATTATTGTATTGGTCAAGTTCATTGTTTCTTATTTATGTTAAGGGATAAAGAAGGTGTCAAATGAGGCAAAGGTAATGTTGATAATATTGCACCACACCAAAATCCTACTTGTGATCTCTCAGGTCCAACCATTCATAATTAAAAGGCTTTACCTGGAAGGTCTCATGGGTCAAACCTGCCCTCTGCACCAGGGTTGGTACCAAGTCTGGAGGGAGTTACTTTCAAGGACTCAGCCCCTCCGTTGGCCAGCATGCTCTTATTTGTACCTTATGGGTACCTGTATTCCCAGCCCAAACATCTCAGTTTGGAGATGTCTTTATCAGGAGACTTTGGCCAATGCCACCCTCAGATGCCTCTGCTCAGGTCACATTATTGAAAGGTCTTGAAGATATTTTTCTTCATCCTAACCCAATATTTAGTACTTTTTGACTCCTAGCCATCTCTTGAAAGCAAAAGTCACTCAGTTGTGTCCAACTCTTTGTGACCCCATGGATATACAGTCCATGGAATTCTCCAAGCCAGAATACAGGAGTATTCTGTATTCTCCAAGGGACCTTCCCAACCCAGGGATTGAACCCAGGTCTCCTGCATTGCAGGTGGATTCTTTGGAAGACCAGCTGAGCTACAAGTGAAGCCCCATCCTCCCCTGCAAACCCCTGGTCCATAAAAGTGGCAGGAACCCTTTTTCTGGGTCTTTATCTATTTAAATTTAGTAAAATCTAAAACTTTAAAATAAAGAACTGCTCTGCAAAAGAACAGGAAAAGACAAGCCACAAACTGGAGCAAAATATTTGAAACAGACACATCTGATAAATGGCTGTTCTCCAAAATATAAGAGAATTCTGAAAACTCAATGAGAAAGCAAACTGATTTTTTTTCCCAAACCTTTTAAACTTTTAATTTTGTATTAGGGTATACCTGATTAACAATGTTGTGGTAGTTTCAGGTGTATAGTTAAGGGACTTAGCCATACATATACTTGTATCCTTTCTCCCCCAAACCTCTCTCCCATCCAGGCTGACACATTTTAACATGGAGCAGAGTTCCATGTGCTATACAGTAGAAAGCAAACATTTAAAAATGAGTCAAAGACCTTAACAGATATGTAACCAAAAAGATATATGATCAACAAATAAAAGCATATGAAAAGATGCTCAATATCATATGTCATCAAGAAAATGCAAATAAAAACAACAATGAAACAGAGTCATGGAGATAGAGAACAAATTTGTGGTTTCCAGGGGAAGAGGGTAGTGGTTGAGGAAGTGTGGATTTGTAGTTTGGGATTAGCAGATGCAATCTATTATATAGAAAATGAATAAACAATGTCCTACTGTATAGCACAGGGAACTATAATTACTATCCTATAATAAACCATCAATGGAAAAGTATATGAAAATAATATATATAGATATGTATAACTAAATCACTTTGCTGTTCAATAGAAATTAACATAACACTGTAAATCAACCATGATTCCATAAAATACATTAAAAAAATGAGATACTACTATAGCCTGTTAGAATGGCTGAAATCTGGAATATCAACAGTAAGTCCTGGAAAGAATGTGGAACAGCAGGAATTCTCATTCATTGCCAGTAGAAATTCTGAGTGGTGCAGCCACTTTGGAAGACAGATTGGCAGTTTCTTACAAAACTGATGATACTCTTACCATGAGATTCTGCAATTGCACTTCTTAGTATTTACCCAAATGAGCTGAAAACTTACATCCACATAAAAATCTGCACATGAATATTTATAGCAGATTTATTCATAGTTGTTTAAATCTGGAAGCAAACAATATGCCCCTCAGTAGGTGAGTGGATAAATAAAGTATGGCATATCCAGACAGTTATTAAAAAGAAATGAACCTTCAAGCTGTGTGAAACGACTGGAGGAAACGTAAATTCATATTATAAGTGAAAGAAGTCTATCTGAAGAAGCTACATACTATATGATTCCAGCTTACATAACATTTTGACAAAGGTAAAATTTGGAGACAGTAAAAAATCAGTAGTTTCCAGGGGAGAGGAGAATCCTTAGGCAGAGCATAGATTAATTCTAAGGACAATGAACCTACTCTGTATGATACCATAATGGTGGATATATGTCATTATGCTGCTGCTGCTGCTACTACTGCTAAGTTGCCTCAGTCGTGTCTGACTCTGTGTGACCCCATACATGGCAGCCCACCAGGATCCTCCGTTCCTGGGATTCTGCAGGCAAGAACCCTGGAGTGGGTTGCCATTTCCTTCAATGCATGAAAGTGAAAGTGAAGTCGCTCAGTCATGCCTGACTCTTAGCGACCCCATGGACTGCAGCCTACCAAGCTCCTCCATCCATGGGATTTTCCAGGCAATAAGTTTGTCCAGATCCATAGAATGTATATCAAAAAGAGAGACCTAAAGGGAATGATGAACTTTAAGTGGTAATGATTTGCTAAGATAGTTTCACCTGTTGTAACCCATCTACCACTCTGGTGGGGGCAGTTGATAATGGAGGAGGCTCTGCATGTATAGGACAGAGGACAGGGTTCATATGGGAAATCTCCGTACCTCCTCTTATTTTTGCTTTGCCGAAAACAGAGCTCTAAAAAATAAAGTCTATTATTAAAAAAAATACTCTTCTCCAATCAGACATTTCTTTTCCATATAATTAATCATTTTTCCTTCTGATACGGCTCTCATAGCATTTAACTAGAAGGCACTTTTCTGCCTATTTCATGCTAGGTGTAGCTAGTTGTACCTTTATGTGTATGATTTTTTTCACTCCAAACACATGTTATGCTCCTTGAGGGAAGGGATTTTTCTTCATTCCTCTGAATATTCTCTTTCCTGAGAATATGCATACCTTGATCTCTATATGACTGAAAATAAAATATAAGAAAACTTTATTCTGTAGAAAATATTCAAAATGTGTTTTTCCTTTCATTTTGCATCCAATATTTTATAATTTTTGATTCAACATTATTATTCTATTTTTATTAATACACAATATTTTTTACTTTAAAGCATTGGAAGCAACAGGAAGCATTTATTTTAAGGAGAAATAAATTATAAGACTACCTAAGAATGCAGGATTTGCTTGCTTAAAAAAAGTGACACGAATTCATATGGCAATGCACTACTGCATTTAGTTTTCTTCGTTGTCTGTAAGACTACAAAGAAAAGATGTTGTGTTACTTTGTTTTTATGAATTAATAAAAGGAAGTTTTCACAGTTTTTAAAATGAAAATTTTATATAAAATTCACTACTTAACATAATAAACACTGTGGTCATTCCAACTCTTGGTAACCCTATGAAATGTAGCTCTCCAGGCTCCTCTGTCCATGGGATTCTCCAAGCAAGAATACTGGAGTGGGTTGCTGCTTCCTTCTCTAGGGGATCTTCCTGACCCAGGGATTGAACCCATGTCTCCTACGTCTCCTGCATCGCAGGTGGACTCTTACCACTGTGCCACCAGGGAAGCCCCAAAAGAAAGGTACTTACCTTAGTGGTGGTGGTGGGGGGGTAGTTGCTAAGTCGTGTCTGATTCTTGCAACACCATGGACTGTAGTCCACCAGGCTCCTATGTCCATGGGGTTTCCTGGGCAAGAATACTGGAGTAGGTCTTTAATACCAAAAATGACAAAGCTGCACATATTTTTTCACATCCTACTTTGATAGGCAGAATGATACCCCTCGGAATTGTCCATGTTCTTAACTCTGGGGCCTGTCAGTATGTTTCAGAAGGTGGCAAAGGAGAACTAAGGTTGCAGATGGAATTAAGGTTCTAATCAGCTGACCTTAAAAACAGAGACAGTATCCTGGCTTTTCCAGGTTAACTGTCATCATGAGAACCCTGGATTGTGGAAGAGGGAAGCAGAAGAGCCAGTGTCAGAATGAAGAGATGTGCGGAAATCCAAACTGCCCACATCTTGCTTCGAAGATGGGAGACAGAAGGCGACCATGGGCCAAGGAATGCCAGCACTTTGATTTTAATCCAGTGAGATGATTCTGGATTTCTGATCTTCAAAGACTGTAAGGTATTATATTGCTTGTTGTTTTTAAGTCACTAGTTTTTGGTAATTTGTTAAAACAGCAATAGCAAACAAGTGTATCTATCAGATTTAGTTCTCAAAATTTACAGGAATGATACTATCACAGAGATAATATTCATCAAATATTCCCTCCCCTCACTTACATTTTCCAGTCCCCTCGAAGTCAGATGTTAGTCATTCTGGCCAATGAAATGTAAGCAGAAGTGAAATGGGTCATGTTAGCGCCTGTCGCTGTATGTCTTAGGTGGTACAGCCCTAAGACAGCAGCTTCTCAGCCAACGTGGGCCCCTGAGCGCCTACATATAACAGAGGAAACACTCTCAAATCCTCTTTGAACATGTAGTGGAGCTAGAAATAATTTTTTAAAATTATGTTTAGCCACTGCAGTTGGAGTGGTCATTTGTTACTGCCATTTGACATAGTTTATTCTAAAAAAAAACGTAGATACTAAATATAACCTAGTAAAAATAGTTTTGTCAGGAACTAAGTTCCTTTAATTTCTAGAGTTCTGGCTTAAAGATAGAAATTACAGAATTTCCGAAGCCTTTACGGTAACACTGCCCTTAGACTATAACTTCTCATCTACACTTTTAGCACATAACATTTCCAGATCTAACCTGTGTCTCTTCTAGTGACTGGAATAAGGACTGTGTATCTTATTGAAAAGATTCATATGTTCCTTAGGGATGATGGTCAATAGGCAGAATAAGATGCAGTTACACAAATTAAAGAGGTGGTTTTATTTTTGCTTAGAGGTAATCCCCCTCTCAGGGAGGTGCCTGGGACAGAGTCTACAGTAATGCTAGCAGAGGAGCCAATATTTTTCTCAAAGAATTTTGAGCCTCTCATATGCCTGAATGGGCTTCCTGGTGGCTCAGACAGTAAGGTGTCTGCCTGCAATGTGAGAGACCCGGGTTCGATCCCTGAGGCAGGAAGATCCCCTGGAGAAGGAAATGGCAACCCACTCCAGTACTCTTGCCTGGAAAATTCCATGGATGGAGGAGCCTGGTGGGCTATAGTCCACGCAGTTGCAAAGAGTCAGATATGACTGAGCGACTTCACTTTATGCCTGGAGAATACTTCTGTGGTAGTTGTTTCCTGTGACTAAAAGTTATGGTTTCACCTTAGCCTAGAGAGCTTTAAAGGCAAGTTGTTGCCATTTGACCCAGTTAATAACAGAAGAACTTTAGTGTGAATCTGTTTTATAAAGTAATCAAAGATGTTCCCTAGGTTATTTATTCACAGCAGACTGGGTCCTGTTAGCCTAAAGGTCACTGGTATCAAACTAAAATTTTTACACATTAATAGGTTGTCAACATAATAGATTTTTAGGCAGTTTGAGTTGAACTGCTTTCTGTATCTTGGGAAACTATGCCCAACATCTGCTAGCCATGGATAAAATAAACCCTATAGCTTCAAAAGCCTGGAGGAAGAAATGGAAACCCACTCCAGAATTCTTGCCAGGATGATCCCATGGACAGAGAGGCCTGGCAGGCTACAGTCCATGGAGTCACAAAGGCTGAAACGACTGAGCATGCGTACACACACACACACACACACAGAGCTAGAAAATCAGAGCTGCTGCTACCCTTTGGAGCTCTCTGACCCCACTCCCTGCTGGGCTTTTGCGGGATGTCACTGAGGCATGTCAGTCTCCTCCCTGAGCCCCCTCTCCCTTGGAGTTCACTTGCCTCCTTTCCTCTAACTGGTCTTTTCACTCCTTATCCCACGGCTTTAGGCTCCAATACTATCACTATTGCTTTATTTTCCTGGGCTCCAAAATCACTGCAGATGGTGACTGCAGCCATGAAATTAAAAGACGCTTGCTCCTTGGAAGAAAAGCTATGACCAATCTAGACAGCATAGTAAAAAAGCAGAGATATTATTTGCCAACAAAGGTCCATCTAGTCAAAACTAAGGTTTTTCCAGTAGTTGTGTACGATGTGAGAGTTGGACTATAAAGAAAGCTGAGCGCCAAAGAATTGCTGCTTTTTAACTGTGGTGTTGGAGAAGACTGTTGAGAGTCCCTTGGTCTGCAAGGAGATCCAACCAGTCCATTCTGAAGGAGATCAGCCCTGGGATTTCTTTGGAAGGAATGATGCTGAAGCTGAAACTCCAGTACTTTGGCCACCTCATGAGAAGAGTTGACTCATTGGAAAAGACTCTGATGCTGGGAAGGATTGGGGGCAGGAGAAGGGGACGACAGAGGATGAGATGGCTGGATGGCATCACTGACTTGATGGACGGGAGTCTGAGTGAACTCCGGGAGTTGGTGATGGACAGGGAGGCCTGGCGTGCTGCGATTCATGAAGTCACAAAGAGTTGGACACGACTGAGCGATTTAACTAACTGAACTGAACTGAACTGAAGACCTTAGTCTTTGTCTCTGAGAGACCAGTGTGTGAATTCCAGTTTTGTCACTTATTTATGTAAATTTGGGCAAGTTAGCTAATTTCTTTAAGCAACTTTTCTCCTTCCTGCAGAAAGCAGGAATAATAATTGTATAGAAGCATGGGTCTTACCTATCTATTATTGTGAATACATTAATATAAAATTTAGCGGTTTAAAGCATTTATCACCCAGTTTCTGTGGGTCGGGAGTCTGGGAGTTTGCCTGTGTGGGCTTCCCTGGTGGCTCAGATGGTAAAGAATTCCCCTGCAACACGGGAGACCTGGGTTCAATCCCTGGTTTGGGAAGATCCCCTGGATGGCAACCCCCTCCAGTATTATTGCCTGGAGAATCCCCATGGACAGAAGAGGCTGGTGGCCTACAGTCCATGAGGTCACAGAGAGCGGACATGACTGAGCGGCTAAGTGCACAGCACAGAATCCTGGGTTCTGTGGCTCAGGGTCTCACAGGGGTGGAATCAGGGTGTCGGCTGTGGCTGCAGTCAGCTCATGTCTTACATAGAGAAGAACCTTCTTCCAAACTCAACCATGATAATCATACTGTTTTTGTTTGTAGGATTCAGCTTCTCAAGGTATGCTGGACCAATGGCCTCAGTGACTCCACTGGCTTTTGACCAGAAGTCCTTTGCCATGTGGCCCTCTCTATGTGGCTTATACCATGAAAGTTGCTTCATCAGAGTGGCAAGCAGGAAGTGCCCAAGAGTAAGTACAAGCTAGATGGAAGTCAGGGTCTTTGGTAGCATAGTCTCAGAATCGACAGTTCATTCCTTAAAAACAAGCAAACAAGCAAACTAAACTACAACTTTATTCAGATTTCAACAGTTTCTCCACCTAGTGTCCAATTTAGAGTAGTCATGTCTCCTTAGTCTCTTTGTAACCTTTCATCTCTTAGTAACCATTCCTCAGTCTTTCCTTGTGTTTTGTAATCTTGACATTTTTAGAAGAGCTAGTTATTTTGTAGGATTGCCCCTCAATTTTGAATTGTTGATATTTTCTCATGATTTTGTTGAAGTTTTGTATTATTAGAAAGATAACACAAAAGTGATATCCCTTTCCATTTTATCATAACATAGGTATAAGATGTCAATATATATGGCTAGTATCCATAAGTCTGATGGTTTGGTCAAGGTTGTATGCATCAGGCTTCACTTCAATGAATTTACTATTTTAAAAATATCATCCTGCCACTACCACCAATTTTGACATATTCTGTTTGTCAGAGATAAGTCACTAAGTCTAGCCAGGACACACAAGGGAAGGAGATGACATAGTGGCATAAGTATCAGGAGGTAGGCGTCATTGTGAGTCATTTCAGAAATTGCCCACGACACTATGAAAGGAAAGTAAATGTCCATCAACAGATGCATGGATAAAGAAGATGTGGTATATGTATGTATGCGTGTATACAAACAATGGAATATTATCCAGCCATTTAAAAGAATGAAATAATGCCATTTGCAGCAATATGGGTGGGCCTGGAGATTATCATACTAAGCAAAATTGGAGAAAGACTAATATCACATAATATGGCTTATATTCTAAATATGATGGAAAGGATCGGACTGTTTTATGAAAGATCTTATTTTTAAAATTGTTATTCTAAATTTATATTTCTACAAATTATAGAAAACTTGCAAGAATAGTGTAAGGAAGTTCATATATGCGAGGTGAAAAATACAACAGTGTCAGTTCTCTCTGATCAAATCTATTGTCTTAAAAACATCTAAAACAGTATACTGGCTTTTCCTTTTCTAGGATTCAAAGAAGACAAGATTTCTATTCCTACTGTATAAATACCAGGCACCATCGCAATTAGGTCACTTTTCAAATATTCAGATAGTAAATGCAAAAATATTTGGGGACTATTGAAATTATCTCAAGTGTTTAAATTTGGGAGAGTCATAAATGACAGCTATTGACTGGTAGGAAATTATATTTCAGATCAGTCTGGTGTCACTGCAGGTGTCCTATGGGCAATTTTATTTTACTGCTTGAATTTCACCTTAGGATTTTTGCCTTAACACTTAACATTTTGGGGGGCAAGGAAATAATAGGCACAAGTTTCTGAACCATGGCCATTTTAAAGGAATGTGTCATTGATCCAAAACTTTGATACCAACAATACTTGAATATTTTGACACATATATGATAGTACCTGCCGGGGTCCAGCCCCGGTGGATTCAGGGTAATTCGAAGGGGAGACAGAATCGGCGTCCTAGGAAAAAGCTATTTAATTACAGCTATAAAGAGAGATTAGAAAGGAATAGTGTAGTAGGAAAATTAGACGAGAAAAAGATGCTGAATAACTTGGTTTACATGGGATACCGATAAAGCTTCGAGACAAGCAGCTTGCACCACCTACGTAGGCCACAGGTGTCTTTCCGTTCTCCCGAAGGAGAGGAGGCACTGAGGCCTCCCCGGTCAGATCTTAGAAGCCCAGGCAAAGTTAGCAGGCTTGGTGAGTACCCACGCTCCAGATGGGAATTCAGCCAGAAAAATGCAGAACAAGAAAGAAAGACACGGGGGAATCAGTCTTTCCAGAAACTGATCTGTTTTATTTATTTTCAGGTTTGCTAATATAATTTTTTGTTATACATAGGGATGAACACAGAGTCACGCGGGGTCAGCAGACCTGGCCCTTGTCAAAATCAGGTGTTTCATATAAAATTATACAAAAGTCCTAGGGGTTTTACATCATCTTCTGGCCATGAGGCCTGCTGACATTTTATGGCCCTTTCTGATAATGGTCAGTAAACCAGAAAACTTATTTTTTTCAGGGGTGATTTTTTCTTAAACCAGGCACCACCCTCTGAAGGCACCAGATAAAGTTGCATTCCTATAGGGTGAGGGTGCAGTGGGTTACAATCAAGAAAAGGAATTTACTTAGCCTAAGGCTTAACATGATTAATATCAAAGGTTAATACTTATTTCTCCCATATGCTAGTTATATTCATTATAAGGGCAGGGAATATGGAGATTTAGCAGCAAATATTGGCTCAACAAATGAAAAACCTTCACCAATATAATTTCTAGTCAACCCACTATACTATACTAATAATTTTCTAACTTCTCAAAAGAGTCTGTATTTAGAAAGTTTTAAAGCATCTCATGCCTCTCACGGTTGGGAGGCTGTAAACAATCACATGTGACCAGATGAACCTGCTCAGGCAGGCTAGAGAATCTTCAGAGGAGTCTGTAAGTTGAAACACTCTTGTCATGCCCAGGAATTTTTATTAACTGGAACTGCAAGTTAACTCCTTCTCCGAGAGAAGTGGTGGGGGGAAGCTCCCCATAAAGTCAGAGGTATAGGTGAGAGCATAAAACAGTAAAGTAGGCAGACTCTGGTTTTAGGGGTAGATGCTCGGGGACAGGGGGTCTCCTGAGGCTCAATCTCGCCTTTGCGTAATGCCGAGCCTCCTTCCTATGACCTTTGCTACGGGTGGATTTCCTCACACTGGCTCCTGGCAAGTACCTAATTAACATTTGCACCTACAGTATCTCCATGCTTACACCGTATCAAACTTTCTGATTTTTTATGGTTACTTTAGAAAGTATTATATGACATTCATTGAATACATCTTTTATATTCAGGTTCATTGTTTGGGCAAGGATTTGTGGGTACACAATTGAATGTGCTTTACTGACTCATTCCACTCCATGGATGACCTCGAAACTAGGTAGTATTTCATCTGGCTTCTTTCTTATTTTCTTCCCACCCACGTCTCAGAACTGAATCTTTCTTTCTTGGCTAACATGCACCTTGAATGCCTTAGACATAAATAGAATGAATGGTAAACAGCACACCAGAAATTAAGAAGTCTGCTGTCTATTCAGTCAAGGAGCACTAAGAGAGGAAGGTGGCCACAATAAACAAGCATCGCAGCTGGTGAGCTCATGAATGGCTCTAGTTAGAATAGAACATTTATCTGACCGGCCATGGCCTGGAAGTAAGCATAAGGTTGCTAGCTATGGGAATAGGATCATGGGAAAAAGCGGCCTAGTAGAAAGACAAAATTCTAAGTATGGCCCTGACATGAAATAGATGTTAGATGAAACAGATTTTAATTAAGTTTATATTTTTATCAGTATTTTATGAAATTAATGGATGACTGGAAAGGGGTTCAGTGGTTATCTAACCCAAATCTCTGTAGTATGAACGCTAATATGTTCCTACAATATCCCTATTAACTAACCAGCTAGCCCCTTCAGTGACAGAGAATTTTTACCTACTGAGGCAATCTGTCCCATTTTGTATGCCTCTAATTCAATGGGTCAAATTTTTTTTTTTTAGTCTCAGGTCCATTTATACTGTTACAACTTACTAAATAGAATATCACAAACAGCTTTTTGTTTATATAGGATGCATCTATTGATAGTTCTTATATTAAAAATTAAAATGAGGCTTTTAATGAATTAGTTAATATAAAATAGTGACAATATGCCCATTAAATATTAGCATAAATGTTTTAAAATTTTAATAATTATGAGCTAGACACAGGAAGGCAACTGCTGCGTGATCTCACTTATATGTGGCAGTTTTATTAAAAGTTGAATTCATGGAGATAGAGTAGAATGGGACCAGGGACTGGAAGACCTGGAGGAACAGAAGAGGTGTTGGTCAGAGTATAAGCTTTCAATTATAAGATGAAGAAATTCTGGTGACCTAATGTACACCACAGTGACTATAGTTAATGTACTGTATACTTGAAATTTGCCAAGAGAATAGATCTAAAGTGTTCTCATACACAACACACACACACACACTAAGGTAACTATATAAATTGATGGGTATATTAGCTTGGGCGTCCCTGGTGGCACAGATGGTAAAGAATCCACCTGCAATGCAGGAGACCTGGGCTTGATCCTTGGGTTGGGAAGATCCCCTGGGGAAGGAAATGGCAACCCACTCCAGAGCTATTCCTTAGGAAATATCATGGACAGAGGAGCCTGGCAGGCTACAGTCCATGGGGTTTCAAGAGTCAGACACAACTTAGTGACTAAACTACCACCACTACACCTTAAGTATATACCACTTTTATTTGTTACTAATATCTCAATAAAGTTTAAAAATATATTTAAAACAATGATAGTGAGGAGAATGAAATGGTTTTATCTCTGTTCAAATCTCTTTAATGTCTAGCTTAACAAGGGGTTCTTATGTCTTTTTTTGTGATATGATATGTCAAACAGCCTCTGGAAAACTACACTGTTCCTTTATAAGACAATGGGACTCTAAAAGGCAAGAAACATCCTAGTATTATTTAAATATAGCTGTGAACTTGCAGACCCCTTGAAAAGGTCTCAGATTTTCCTGGGGGTTCCTGGATCACATTTTGAGAATCACTGTACCAATTACTTATAAAGGGTTTTCTTTATTTTGAACTCATGTTTTCCTTCTACATGAAAGGTTCTTTTACTAATCTTAAGAACCATAAGAATAAATGTGATCTCTGTTTCAAATGGTCCCCTCACTCAAATATTGTATAACAGCTAGTTATCCCTGTATCTTTCCTTCAGGATAAACTCTCATACTTTTTCAACTAATTATCACGTGAAAAATTACAGTTTCTCATTCCATCTTATTTATAACATCATTGGGCCTGCTCCCATTAGTCAGTTGTTTCCTTGGTGCATGAATCAGGGTAGTAAACAATATTTCAGGTCAGTATGAATGATACAGAGAGAAAATCTTAACCTGGATTTTATACTTCAATTAATGTTTCTTAAAACACACATTTGATCCATACTTTAACTAGCTGATATTTAGTCAAATGTTTATTTTCCAGTGGTATTTTAAGTTGATTTATAGAACTTTTTAAACCTATGTCATCTTGTTAGATATGGATCATGGTTTTAGTTTGTGAATCTTGATGCTGTTATACAAAGTTTTCATAATATTAATGGCAGATGTAATGCAATATGTTCACCAAACTGTTTTATATACTGAGCTCCTTTTGCATTGAAGCATAGGTCTGAGTTTCATCAGTGACATATGGACAGAAGTTCCCTCTGATCTGTTTCAGTGCTAGCCAGGAACATGCAGTATGAAGGTGTACTCTCTCTCCAACTGACTGACTGCAAGGAAAGACTTCAGAGAGAACGAGAAAGTGGGAGGAACTTGGATCCCTGAGTTCTTCATTGGAAGGAGAACATTCAGGAGAGCCTCCTAAAGAGGAAAAGTCACATTGAACCTTTCATGAACCAGAAAAAATCTGTTATTTATGAACCAGAAAGAATCTGCTTTAAGTTCATGGAATTATTTGGCAGCCTATCCTAATACATGTTCTCAGCTTCTATTGAAATTCTCTATGGTTGACATTAGTCTGTTATTCATTCACTGTTTTGCCAGAGTCATTCAACCAAAAAAGGCCATAATACCTCAATAATAGTAAGGAGACTAACAGTACTGTTATTTACCTCACATTTATTTATCATATCCACGTGAATATAAGATAACTGTTGGTAGATGCTACAGTGAAATTAAGATAAAAGGCTATATACTGTCACCCTGCTTATTTAACTTATATACAGAGTACATCATGAGAAATGCTGGACTGGAAGAAACACAAGCTGGAATCAAGATTGCCGGGAGAAATATCAATAACCTCAGATATGCAGATGATACCACCCTTATGGCAGAAAGTGAAGAGGAACTAAAAAGCCTCTTGATGAAAGTGAAAGAGGAGAGTGAAAAAGTTGGATTAAAGCTCAAATTCAGAAAACGAAGATCATGGCATCCAGTCCCATCACTTCATGGGAAATAGATGGGGAGACAGTGGAAACAGTGTCAGACTTTATTTTTGGGGGCTCCAAAATCACTGCAGATGGTGACTGCAGCCATGAAATTAAAAGACGCTTACTCCTTGGAAGAAAAGTTATGACCAACCTAGATAGCATATTCAAAAGCAGAGACATTACTTTGCCACCAAAGGTCCGTCTAGTCAAGGCTATGGTTTTTCCTGTGGTCATGTATGGATGTGAGAGTTGGACTATGAAGAAGGCTGAGGGCCGAAGTATTGATGCTTTTGAACTGTGGTGTTGGAGAAGACTCTTGACAATCCTTTGGACTGCAAGGAGATCCAACCAGTCCATTCTAGAGCAGATCAACCCTGGGATTTCTTTGGAAGGAATGATGCTAAAACTGAAACTCCAGTACTTTGGCCACCTCATGCGTAGAGTTGACTCATTGGAAAAGACTCTGATGCTGGGAAGGACTGGGGGCAGGAAGAGAAGGGGACAACAGAGGATGAGATGGCTGTATGGCATCACTGACTGATGGATGGGAGTCTGAGTGAACTCTGGGAGTTGGTGATGGACAGGGAGGCCTGGCCTGCTGCTATTCATGGGGTCACAAAGAGTCGGACACTACTGAGCGACTGAACTGAACTGAACTGAAGTGATGCTGGCCTCAGAATAAGTTGGGTTGTGTTCTGTTATCTTTGATTTTCTGAAAGGTTTATGTAGAATTGCTTTGCTGTTTAGTTGCTAAGTTGTGTCTGACTCTTGCAGCTCCACGGACTGTAGCCCGCCAGGCTCCTCTGTCCATGCAATTTCCCAGGCAAGAGTACTGGAGTGGGTTGCCATTTCCTCCTCCAAGGGGTTCTTCCTGACCCAGGGATTGAACCTGTATCCCTACATTGCAGGAAGATTCTTTAGTGCTGAGCCACCAGGGAAGTCTAGAATTGATAAAGTTCTTCCTTAAATGCTCAGTGGAATTTCTTACAGAAGTCGATGGGTCATATAGCAAATTCCTGTTGGCTATCTGTTTTACATGTGGTAATGCATGTTTCCATATTACTCTCAGTGAACTCAAACCAGGGCTTGATAACAACCTAGAGAAATGGGATCAGGAGCAAGGTGGGAGGTATGTTCAAGTGGGAGGGGACATGGGTAAACCTATGGCTGATTTATGTTGACGTTTGGTAGAAACCAATGTAATACTGTAAAGCAATTACCTTTCAGTTTAAAAAAAAAGTCAATGGGACTGAAGTTTTCTTTGTGAGAATATTTCTAATTATAAATTCGATTTCTTTAATACTGTAAAGCAATTGTTAAGATGATCTGTTACCTCTTGAGTTCTTTTGTAATTTGTCTTATAGAACTTTTGTTCATGTCACCCAAACTGTCAATTTTGTAGGCATAGGTTATGTATAACTATATCCTTTTATACATGTAGAGTCTGTGATGATATCACCTCTCTTGTTCCAGATATTAGTGATTTGTGCCCTTTTTCTGGTCAGTTGCACTAGAAAATTTTCAATTTTATCTTCTAAAAAAATCGGTTTTGGTCTTGTTAAGTTCTTTATTGTTTTCCTGTTATCTATGCCATTAATTTCCTCTCCAGTCTTTATTATTCCAAGTTTTTGATCCTTTACATTTAATTTGTTCTTTATTTTTCAGTTTCTTATGAAGTCACTGACTCAAGCCCTTTCTTCTGATAGGCATGTTCTAAGCATTGTTTTACTAGCATTCTGCAAATTCTGATACTTTTTTTTTAATTTGGTTATTTTCATTTTGATTTTGTTTTTGACCTGTGGGTTATTTGAGCTTTGTTATTTGGTTTTCACACATTTGGAGATTTTCTACATATCTTTGTTACAGGTTTCTGATTTGATTCCATTGTGATGAGAGAATATATTTTATGTGGCTTGAATCTTTTAAGAATTACTGAGACTTTTTCATGGCTCAAAGTCTATCTTGATAAACATTCCATGTGCACTTTGAAAGAATGTGTATCCTACTGTTATTGGCAAGAAGTTCTATAAATGTTAATTAGATCAAGATTGCTTATAGTGTTGTTTGAATCTGGTGTACTCTTGAGTTTTCTATTTGTTGTATTAATCATTGAGAGCATATTAATTATTCCGAGAATGATTGTAGATTTGTGTATTTTTCCTTGCTGTTATATCAGTTTTAATTTTCATGCATTTTGACACTATTTTAAGTGCATAATTATTTGAGATTAAGTGCTATTGATGAATTTACCCCTTTATCACTAAGAAGTAAACTTATTGATCTCAGATAATATTCTTCTCTGTGAAGTCTATTTGGACTGTTATTCATGTATCCATTCCAGCTTTCTTTTGATTAGTATAAGCATAATATATCATTTTCAATCTTCTACTTTTAGCATTTATATTTAAAGTATGTTACTTGTGGGCAGTATTTAATTGGTGCTTGTCTTTTCAACAGACTTGATATCTTTTCCTTTAAATTTTAATCTTTATTTACATTTAGTGTGATTATTAATATATTTAGGTGTAAATCATCACCTCGTTACTTGTTCTCTTTTTGTCTTATCCATTCTGTCCCCTTTCATCTCTTATTCTGCCTTCTTTTAGATTAATCGAATGTATTTCCACTTTATTTTATTTCCCTTGGCTTTTTTATTATTGTTGCTGTTTTAAAGGCTGCTCTGTGCTTCATGGTGTAAGTCATCATATTAAACATTTGGCATGTTGTCACTTCACATATATGACATTTACAATAGCATACTTCCATTTCTTTTTATCTGATCTTTGCATTATTGTTGGCATATGTCTTGACTCTTCACAACTATGAACCCCGCAATACTTCTTTATTTTTGTTTAAACAATAAATTGTCTCTTAAAGAGACTGACATAATAAAATCATACATATTTCTCCATGGGTCTTAAGCTCCATCTCCTCATTTCTGGTGCTCTTTATGGCTTTGCACAAATCATTATTTTTACTTGTTATCATTTTCCTTTAGCCTGAAGGACTTATTAATATTTCCTTTTTTTAATGTCTGAAAACTTGTTTCACATTCATGTTGCCTTACTGGCCACTGTCCTTCTAATCTGTTCAGATGGTTCCTTTCCTGGACTAGGACTGTTTATTTCCACATCTCTCTGGGCTCTGCTAAATATTAGAGGGAATCCTCTGCCCCTCCACCCAGTCCAGCTTTCCCATTCCAGTGTTTTGTCTTGCACATTCTAGCTGTCTTGGACCTTCAGCTTTGTCTCTTCAACTCAAGAGAGTCTGCTGGGTTTTCTATGGATCTCACATCCTGTCCCACCCTACCCACACACACCATCACTTGAAAACTCTCTCAAGGCAGCAAACTGCTCACCTGGTTTGTTTCCCATCTCTTTGAGATTACTCCCCTTCATAATTTGTTATCAGGTGTCTTGAAAACATTTTTTTTTTTTTGTCTTCTTCTTTTAGGTGTTTCAAGAAGAGATTAAATCTAGTCTCTGTTACCCCATCCTGCCTAGAAGCAAAAGTCCCTTTACTGACTGTTCTTTTAACGCCAGTTTTTGTATTCTATTTTTCATATTTTTTAAAAATGCTTTTGTTTCACAACTGCCTCAAAAGTTTTTACTTTTTATAGTTCTTTAGTATTTTTTTCTTCTTCTAGTCTAGCAAATGTCCATCTTCCTTCATAAGTTGGAGTGTGGAGAGCCTTGTACCTTCTCTTTAACTGAAGAGACAGTTAAATTGTGTTAAATTGTCTGTTAAATTGTGTTAAACTGACAATTAAATTGTCAATCAATTGACAGTTGATTCTGTGTGTTTCTTTGGATACTCACTTAAGCAATTCTCTATTTTCATATCTCTTTTGCAGAGTGTACATTTTTTTCCTTGTCCTATAGGACCATACTCTAAGAGCTTCACAAGTTGTAGAGTGGAAAAGTAAAGGTTTTATTTTACCTGTGTCTACTGACTTGAACTTTGCTTATTAAAGCTCTTGCTTTATTTACAAGTAAATTATTATTATGCTAATTAATAGCATCTTGCTACCTCCCTTCATCTCACACTAGACGTCTCCTAACTCCTAGTGAACTGTAAAAGATTATTGTGAAAGAATATATGAAAATTCCTCACTCACCACTGTCACTTTTTCTGTTACTGGCCTATTTCTGCCTCTGAATGCATTGAGATTTTGGGTGTATTGAACATTAATTTTGATAGAAGCAGGCTGCTAGAACAAATAAAATATTGTCTTATATAGTTTTATAAATCTAAATTCTACTAACTTTCATTATCTCCTTTCTTTTGTTAAAAAGTGAGAGTGGTTAAACTGTGGGTGTCATGGGGACTATCAAGAGTGGTAAGATGGCTGTTTCTCTATTCAGTAAAGAAGGCGTTTTGTTATGATTACAACATTGTGATTATGTAAATCCTACAGAACTGGACATGGAACAACAGATTCATTCAAAATTGGAATAGGAGTCAAGGCTATATATTGTCACCCTGCTTATTTAACTTATATGCAGAGTAAATCATGAGAAATGCAGGGCTGGATGAAGTACAAGCTGGAATCAAAATGGCTGAGAGAAATATCAATAACCTCAGATATGCAGATGACACCACACTTATGGCTGAAAGCAAAGAGGAACTAAAAAGCCTCTTGATGAAAGTGAAAGAAGAGAGTGAAAAAGTTGGCTTAAAGCCCAACATTAAAAAAACTAAGATCATGGCATCTGGTCCCAACACTTCATAGATGGGGAAACAATGGAAACAGTGAGAAATTTTATTTTGGGGGCTCAAAATCCCTGCAGATGGTGACTGCAGCCATGAAATTAAAAGACTCTTGCTCCTTGGAGGAAAAGCTATGACCAACCTAGGCAGCATAGTAAAAGCAGAGACATTACTTTGCTGATGAAGGCCTGTCTAGTCAAAGCTATGGTTTTTCCAGTAGTCATGTATGGATGTGAGAATTGGACTATAAAGAAAGCTGAGCCCTGAAGAACTGATGCTTTTGAACTGCGGTGTTGGAGAAGATTCTTGAGGGTCCCTTGGAATGCAAGGAGATCAAACCAGTCCATCCTAAAGGAAATCAGTCCTGAATATTCATAGGAAGTTTGATGCTAAAGCTGAAACTCTAATACTTTGGCTACCTGATGCGAAGAACTGACTCATTTGAAAAGACCCTGATGCTGGGAAAGATTGAAGGCAGGAGGAGAAGGGGATGACAGAGATTGGATGGCATCACTGACTCAATGGACATGAGTTTGAGCAAGCTTTGGGAGTTGGTGATGGACAGGGAGGTGTGCTGTAGTCCATGGGGTCACAAAGAGTCAGACACGACTGAGCAACTGAATTGACTGATAGATTCACAGCATGTTGAAGACTGCTTCCAGGGATCAAAATCAGACCTTGAGTATAAAAGCAATGTATTATAGAAATAATATAATTATTAATTTGGTATTGTTGTACAGTCTGAGGTGGTTGATATTTCTCCTGGCAATCTTGATTCCAGTTTATGATTCATCCAGCCCCACATTTCATATAATGCACTCTGCATAGAACTTAAATAATACAATATATAAGACAATATACAGCTTTGTTGTACTCTTTTTCTAATTTAGAACTAGTCCATTGTTTCATGTTTGGTTCTAACTGTTGCTTCTTTACAGCATACAGCTTTCTCAGGAAAGAATTAAGGTAGTCTAATAGTCCCATCTCTTTAAGAATTTTCCAGTTTGTTGTGATCCACACAGTCAAAGGCTTTAGCACAGTCAATGAAGCAGAAGTAAATGTTTTTCTGAAATTCCCTTGCTTTCTCCATGATCAGAGCGACTGAACTGAACTGAATGTTGTGATACTTGACCATAAGTATGCTTTTAAGAAATTTAGTGTTTTGAATGAATTATAATAACAATCAATTATCAATGAAAGGCTTAACTTGATACTATATAGTAAATTTTATACAATAGCTCATTTTTCACTTTCTACTGAGTTTGCTTTCTTATGAGATTTATTGTATTAAATGTTTACCTTTTTTATTTTAAAAATTATGATACCCGTGGTGGATTCATGTTGATGTATGGCAAAACCAATAAAATATTGTAAAGTAATTAACCTCCAATTAAAATAAATTTATATTTAAAAACATTATGATCAGTCCTGTTTATAGATACTCTCATTGTGATTTATGATTTGTAACACTGAAGGAAAAATATAGCTGTCTTCCTTATTAATATAAACATATTTTCCTGTGAAAATGCAATTCAAAGCAGTATTTTACAAATCTAGTCAGCATTAAATTTTTTTCTTGGATATAATTTGTTAATTTTTAATTATACATTTTGGAGAGAGTTTAAAGTGAAGAATACTAGGAGAATCACTACTCTTCTTGAATGAGGCAATGAAACAATCTTTTCTGCTTTTGTTTAGTTGATATAAGATCTAGTGGTGTTATAAATCTTTAATTCTGGGAATTTTTCTTAATTTTTTCTGGTGTTGCTTCACTCTTTTGTTTTGTTCTGTCCTTTAAATTTTTTTATTGGCGTTTAGTTGATTTACAATGCAGTGTTAGTTTCTGCTGCAGAGCAAAGTGAACCCCTGTTACACATACATATATCCACTCTTTTCCCATAAAGGTCATTACAGAATATTGAGAAGCATTTTCTGTGCTATACAGTAGGTCCTTACTAGTTACCCCTTTTATATAGTAGTATGTATGTGAACGCTAGGATTTTAAGTTATTTCAAAAATATCTGCATTTGACCATCTTTCTCTTCAGGCTTCCTCAGGATCCCTCCAATCTGAACATTCTATACGTCTCATAATGTTATACTGCCAAAGATTTCACATCCTGTCTCAAAGTGGAAGGGAACTGATGGAGTATTACAAGCAAATAAAGGTATATAAAATACTCTAGATAGGCAGATAAGTATATTTTCACCCTATAAGTGTATCTACGTAGAACACAAAAATATAATTGTTAGAATGCTTTTAAGCATGGGGTCAGAGCAAGGGAAGTCGGTGGAATCATCTCAAAAGCTTCTGTCACTAGGCCGGTTCCCCTGGGTTCCCCCAGCTCCTGATGTGGAAGATCCACTACTCCACGTGCCAGAAAATGGAACTCGCAGGCAGGGACTTCTGCTCCTGTGTACACTGGGGGGCGGTTTCTACTTTAAAATCTAGATGCTGTTCTTTCATTCTCCGTAGTTTAAAAATATAGCGAATCAAATCTGCTAAAAGAATAGCAATTTATTAATTACATCCTGAAAATTAAGATGGCATTTTGAACATGCTCACTGATTTACCCTAGGTTGAACAAAGGTTCAAACTGTGCTATACAGTAGGTCCTTACTAGTTACCCCTTTTATATAGTAGTATGTATGTGAACGCTAGGATTTTAAGTTATTTCAAAAATATCTGCATTTGACCATCTTTCTCTTCAGGCTTCCTCAGGATCCCTCCAATCTGAACATTCTATAAGTCTCATAATGTTATACTGCCAAAGATTTCACATCCTGTCTCAAAGTGGAAGGGAACTGATGGAGTATTACAAGCAAATAAAGGTATATAAAATATGACAATTTTATATACAAATGACAATTCTCCACACAATTATCAGAGACAAAAATCGATGAAATTGTTTGGTTTTTGCAAACGTCAACCCCCTTCGTTTTAAAATTGCAGCATAAAGGATGTGAAGGAACAGGAAAGTACTTCTTGCATTTTCATGAAGAGCAAGAACTTAAGATGAAGCAATGGTATTTTGCTAATCTTTCAGCAAAATTCTACTCTTCCTCACAGCAAGAGTGGCGATTTCTCCTTAGCCAGCATGGATTTAAGTGCATGAAGATTATGCTTCTTTGATTTTGATAGTTCGAGTTTGTTCATTCAAAGCTGCAAAATAGTCTTAAACTACGAATGTACTTACATCTCACAAGCAAACTTGGCTGATTGGTTAATTTATATTTCAGAGATAAAATGGTGACCATATCTATTTATACACTTAAACACCACTTATTTTTGTTGAAACTCTTTTTCAATGAGTGTAGAACGATTACATACCAATTCTAATTTGAATATTTGCAAAATATGGGGAATTCAGAGTAGCATTAGTCTTCTAGACCTCATCAATATGAAGTCAATATGAGTTTTGATCTCAGAATTGCTATGCAATAATTGTAACCACAAATACAGGCTATAGCAGAGAAAATGCAGAGGCCAGAGAAGAGATCTAACTGAAAGAAGTACATTCAAATCCTTAATAAGTGGTTAACTATTTATTAGTTATATGACTTTGGAAGAGTTGCTAATCCTTTCTGCAGTGTAGTTTCTTTAATATGTAAAATGAAGATGATCATAGATACTACTCTTATAAGGTTTAAATGATGGGACATTTAAAAGATGCTAGTTTCTACTTCTACTCTTTCCTTAGGTTTTAGGCCAGGGTAGGCTTTTTTTTGATTGTGAGAGGATAAAAAACAGAATGTACGTGTGTTTGTGTTCAGTTGCTTCAGTTGTGTTGAACTCTTTATGACCCCATGGACTGTAGCCCACCAGGCTCTAGCCTGTGGAATTCTCCAGGCCGGAATATTGGAGTGGGTTGACATGTCCTCCTCCAGGGGATCTTCCTGACCCACGGGTTGTGTCTACTGCATTGGCAGGTGGGTTCTTTACCCACTGAGCCACAAATGTATGTCTGTTCAAAATAAGATAAATGTTTTATATCTCAATCCCTCATCAGTAAAATAGGCTTAGTATATAAGTGAGAAAAGTTTTACAAAATAGTACTTGTATTATGTGTCATCCACTGTGAATTTTCTTCTACATTCTATTATTTCATTAAGAAGTAATAGTGTTTGACAAACGTTTCTCCATGCTGCATTAAGTGCGCCTACTGTCTATGGTCACAATAAATAAAAGGTCTTGTTTCAGGATGAATGATAACCTTTCCATCACCATGCTCTCATCTCTGGATGTAAGGCTACACTTGGATAGGACCAGCTTGCGCTGCCAAATTATTGCTGTTTGAGAGGCATTAGCATTGAATCTCAGAGGAGGCAATGACACCCCATTCTAGTACTCTTGCCTGGAAAATCCCATGGATGGAGGAGCCTGGAAGGCTGCAGTCCATGGGGTCGCTGAGCGTCAGACACGACTGAGCGACTTCCCTTTCACTTTTCATTTTCATGCATTGGAGAAAGAAATGGCAGCCCACTCCAGTGTTCTTGCCTGGAGAATCTCAGGGACAGGGGGAGCCTGGTGGGCTGCCGCCTATGGGGTTGCACAGAGTTGAACACAACTGAAGCAACTTAAAGGCAGCAGCAGCAGCACTGAATCTAGAAGTAGCTTCTTGGGCAGGCAATTAGCCTGAATGAGGATAGGAAGACTTGAAAACTGTCTCTAGAATTGGTTATAAAAGCATGTGCTTTTATGGTTAGCATGCACTAACCCTTTTATAAACAATTCGGCAGCATGCACTACTGAATTATTGCTGTTTGAGCGGCATTAGCACTGAATCTAGAAGTAGCTTCTTGGGCAGGCAATTAGCCTAAATGAGGATAGGAAGACTTGAAAACTGTCCCTAGAATTGGTTATAAAAATTCTCAAACAATATGTCTGAACTACATTTAGCAAAGTTAATAGAGGTCTCAGATATTACTGGATACTATACTGCTGTCGTTGTTGTTCAGTCTCTCAATCATGTCCAACTCTTTGCAACCCCATGGACTATACAGTCCGTGGAATTCTCCAGGTCCAATACTGGAATGGGTAGCCTTTCCCCTTTCCAGATCGAACCCAGATCTCCCACATTACAGGCAGATTCTTTACCAGCTGAGCCACAGGGGAATTCCAGAACTTGATAGCATGATTAATTAATATTTAGTGAAGTACTCCAATCCAACTTTTGATAGAAGGGCCCTTACAAATGAATAATAGTACTAATGTACTGAAAATGATATTGTATAGCAGTGTAGTGGGAAAGACTCATTGGAAAAGATCCTGATGCGGGGAAAGATTGAACAGGGGGTGGTGGCAGAGGAAGGAGAAGCAGGTGGCAGAGAATAAGATGGCTAGATAGCATCACTGACTCAATTGACATGAATCTGAGCCAACTCAGGGAGATAGTGATGGACAAAGGGAGCCTGGCATGCTGCAGTCCATGGGGTTGCAAAGAGTCTGACATGACTGAGAGGCTGAACAACAATGACAGCAGTACAGTATCCAGTAATGTCTGAGACTTCTATTAACTTTGCTAAATGTAGTTCAGACATATTGTTTGACAATTTTTATAACTAATAATTGGGGCTTCCCTGGTAGCTCAGATGGTAAAGAATCCACCTGCAACTCAGGAGACCCCAATTTGATTCCTGGGTCGGGAAGATCCCCTGAAGAAGGAATAGGCTACCCACTCCAGTATTCTAGCTTCCCTGGTGGCTCAGAGGTTAAAGCGTCTGCCTCCAATGCGGGAGACCTGGGTTCGATCCCTGGGTCGGGAAGATCCCCTGGAGAAGGAAATGGCAATCCACTCCAGTATTCTTGCCTGGAGAATTCCATGGACAGAGAAGCCTAGTAGGTTACAGTTCACGAGGTCACAAAGAGTCGGATACGATTGAGTGACTTCACCTTCACCTCCAGTATTCTTGGGTTTCCCTAGTGGCTCAGACAGTAAAGAATCCGCTTGTCACCCGGGTTTGATTCCTGGGTTGGAAAGATCCCCTGAGGAGGGCATGACAACCCACTCCAGTATTCTTGCCTGGAGAATCGCCATGGACAGAGAAGCCTGGAAGGCTGCAGTCCATGGGGTCTCGAGCAGTCGGACACGACTGAGTGACTAAGCACAGCACAGCATAACCAATAGATCTGAAGAAATTGGTTCCTTAACAGTCTGCAGTCTTAGGAAGCCTAACAGCTTTGTGTACGTAGCCCTGATTACGTAGCAAATAGACAGCATTTGTGGTTTTTATTATGTTCCTTTTGGAATAAACATTTCATTTAGGGAAAGATAAACATTCCAAGATCATAATGTCTTTGTTTAAAATACATTGCTTTCAGATGCATTAGTTTACCTTCGGAAAGGGAGAGAGAATGGGTTCTTTGAAAACCGACTCATACCATGATCGTGTCACGCCTCAGCTCCAAACCTTCCTGTTTAATCACAATAAAGCCAAAGTCCTTCTAATGGCCTACAGGGTCTGGCCCCTGCCATTTCTCTCCCACCCCGCCTGTACCCCCTTTACACCCCTGCTGTGCTCTTCTAGTGCTCTCCAACCATCTCATTTGAGCCCACTCTACTTCCCCAACATACCAGACTCCCTTCTTTACTTTCTTCAGGTGTTTGCTTAAAAACCTGAGGCCTTTCCTGTCCACCCTATTTAAAAATTGCATCAAATTCTCCCCCTTCCCCCAAACACCCTTCCCAGCCTGTCCTTGCTTTACTTTTCTATACAGCATTTGAAGAGAGGTACTCCATTATTCTTGCCTGGAAAAGTCCATGGACAGAGACTGGTGGGCTAAAGTCCAGAGGATCTCAGAGCACGCCTGTAGGCACTACATATGCAGGGGTTTCCCAGGTGGGCTCAGTAGTAAAGAACCCACTTGCCGTGCGGGAGACAGGGACTGCAGGTTCCATCCTTGAGCCAAGAAGATCCCCTGGCCGAGGAAATGGCAACCCACTCCAATATTCTTGTCGAGGAAGATCATCCCACAGTCGACAGGGTCACAGTCACACATGTCTGAGAACACAGGCACTGCATATTTATTACTTATTGTCTGCCTAGGGGTGTTTGTCTGTTTTTGTGCACTTTTTCACCCCGCGGCTTAAAAGAGTGGAGTCTGTGTTTGGAGTCCTTCAACAGTGTTTTGTTGAATGAATGAAAGGACAATTGAACGAATTGTAACTACAATTAGCATAATGGTGTTCGGTTGTTCAAGGTGTTATTCTTATTTATTCCACAGATAGAAATTACTTATATTGCTATCAGCGTTGTTCATCTGAAGGTAACGCAATGTACAGCAGAAAGAATGTTATATAGATACGTGGCTTTAAAGTTTCCTAATTTGTATTCCTTCACTTTGGGGGAAGTGAAAGCTACAGAAAAGGTGGTTATCGTGCCAATGGCTGTAGTGGTGAGGGCTGGTAGCTATTTCTGTTTCTAGGGAGGATGACGGGTACAAAGTCTTTCAGCACGATGCGCACGGAATCCAAAATACTGTACCTGTGGCGGCTCAGGTCTTTGCGAGTCCAGACCGAAGCCCGATTCGCTAAGCCGCAAGGGAAGACTTCCCGGGTGGCTCAGCCGGTAAAGCGTCTGCCGCAAGGCGGGAGACGCAGGTTCGATCCCTGGGTCGGGAAGATCCCCTGGAGAATGGCGACTCACTCCCGTAGTCTTGCCTGGAAAATTCCATGGACGGAGGAACCAGGTGGGCCATACAGTCTATGGCGTCGCAAAGAGGGGGACACGACGGAGCGACTGGTTCAAGGGAAGAAGGCCGCCGGAGAGTTTCTGAATGGTCTCCTGAAGCAGGTGTGTTCACAGCCTTCCCGTCAGCGGACTCCCACAACGTCCAGTTGGTTCCCAGTCCCCGGGGAGGACCCGGGCCCCTCTCAGGCGCCTAGGAGGCTGGCGGGCCGCGCGACCAGACAGGCCCTGAGGGGACGCCGGGGAGGCGGGGACTCGCCCCGCGCGGGCGGCCACAGAGGGCGAGGGCGGCGGCCGCCCCGCTCGCTGAGGAGGCTCCCGGCGGCGGCGGCGGAGACAGACCCCTGAGGGGACGCCGGGGAGGCGGGGACTCGCCCGCGCGGGGGCGCTGCCACCTGCCCGCAGGAGGAGCCCCAGCGGAACCTGGGTGTAATTTTAGTTTCTTTTTATTATTTTTTTGCGGCTCCGGCAGCCCCGGGGAGTCGGGAGGACGCGCCCGGATCATGAAGAGCTGCAAGGGCATCGAGAACCCGGCTTTCGTCGCCTCCAGCCCAGACACCCCGCGCCGCGCCCGCGCGTCGTCGCCTTCCGTCGAGAGCTCCGTGCCGCCCAGCCCGGCCGCGGGCTCGCCGCCGCCCGCGCCTCCGGAGCCCCCGGCGCGCCCCGAGCCGCCTCAGCCCGCGGGGGCTCCCGGCGCCTCCGGGCCCGGGTCGCTGTCCGAGTACGAGGAGGGGCCCTGCGGCTGGGGCCGCTTCCAACCGCGGGCTCTCCAGCGCTGCAACACGCCCCAGGGCTTTCTGTTTCACTACTGCCTCCTGGCCCTCACGCAAGGTGCGCAGGGCGCCGGCTCCGGGCGGCGGGAGGGCGGGGGCCGTCGGGGGCCGAGGGGCGCCGGGGAGGGGAGTGGGGCGGCAGCGGCGCCGCCGGCCCGGGGTGAGGGGTCTGCGCGCCCGAGAGGGGTGGTCCCCGGGCCCGGACTCGCCAGCGCTCGCGCAGACGCCACCAACCAGGTTCACGCTTCTGCATTTTTAGCTTCTCTTACAGTGAAACGTTGAAAACTTGAGAGGCAAGCTCTTTCTCTTCTAAGTGTTCTACCTCCAGCCTAGCAATTTCCTGCAGAGAAGGTGGAAATGGGGGAGCCCTCCTTCGGGAACTGGGTGCTCGGGGTGGGGTGGGATAGGGTGGGGGGCGCCTCTGCATTACAAAAGCATGCATTTTGCTAAAAAAAAAAAAAAAACATATTAAAGGGATTTGTCTTTACATCGCTTCTGAAGAGAGTGGATAAAAATGTGCAGCTGAAGGTAGGGCGGTTCGCCAAGAAGAAACTTTTGGACATACATAGGATTGGTCAGATCTACGCATTCAAGTTTTTGTGAGTGTAATTGGAGAGCACTGGATGTTCTTGTGAGTCCAGGGAATATAAATCTTCAGAGGCTTCAGGCGTTATTAACTGGTAAGTGTAAGTGAAGTCGCTCAGTTGTGTCCAACTCTGCGACCCCATGGACTGTAGCCTACCAGGCTCCTCTGTCCATGTGATTTTCCCAGGCAATAGTACTGGAGTGGATTGCCATTTCCTTCAGCAGATATTCCCGACCGAGGGATCGAACCCTGGTCTCCCGCATTGTAGAGAGACGCTTTACCGTCAGAGCCACCAGAGAAGTCCTATAAGTGAAGTGAAAGTCACTCGGTCTTTGCGACCCCCATGGACTGAGGAGTCGAAGTCCATGGAATTCTCCATGTTAGAATACTGAAGTGCGTAGCTTTTCCCTTCTCCAGGGTATCTTCCCAACCCAGGAATTGAACCCAGGTCTCCCGCATTGCTGGCAGATTCTTTACCAGCTGAGCCACAAGGAACTGTTAAGGCACTTCAAACCCCGTATCTGTTCACGGATCTCTCTTAGATTCTCTAAGGAGTTACTGATGGGGAAGGCAATGGCACCCCCACCCCAGTACTCTTGCCTGGAGAATCCCATGGCTGGAGGAGGCTGACAGGTTGCAGTTCATTGGGTCGCTAAGAGTCAGACACGGCTGAGCGACTTCACTTTGACTTTTCACTTTCATGCATTGGAGAAGGAAATGGCAACCCACTCCAGTACTCTTGCCTGGAGAATCCCAGGGACGGGAAGCGTGGTGGGCTGGTGTCTGTGGGTTCGCACAGAGACGGACAGGACTGAAGCGACTTAGCAGCAGCAGCAGCGACTTACTGATAAAAGCCCAGGTTTATTCCCTCAGGAAGTTGCAATCTAAGTCTCCACTGGAGGGGTAGATAGTGAGGCAGACGGACAGTGATTCTCATGAAGGAAAGCATGCAGAGAATGAAAGAAATGGAACTCATGCTAGGGTGATAAATTAAGGACAGGGAGCATTGAAATGGAACGTCTTCAAGGACATGCTACAAGTTAGCTGGAATTTGATAGTATGTAGATTTTTGGGGGAGAGGTCACAGTTTAAAACTTTTGTAAAGAGGCAATTAAGTACTGATGGAAAGAAATGTAATTGGAAAAAAAATGGGTTTGAAACAGCTCTTTTTAAGATTAACAGAAGACTGAATCGAAATATATTCTACCTGTTCTGTCCCTGCCCCACTGTCTTAAAGCAACTCAGTGTCGCTTGCACAGGTTACGTGCTGAGTAAATATTTGTTGATTGCAAAGCAGCTGCAGCTCTTCTCCTAGTGACAGTTTGGTGCTCGAGTTACTTCCTTTTCCACCTTTCTTGTCCCAACCAAAGTTGGCCCTCTCTCTGCACCTTAACCTTAGTTGTCCAAAATCAGTGATTACCAAGCATCTGAAGGTCAAATGTAAAGTTCAGAGAAATTCAGTTCAGTTGCTCAGCCGTGTCCGACTCTTTCACAAGTAAAAAATTTATCTTGTGTTTTAAGACATATTCTGAAACTGCAATATTATTCCAGAATATATAATTTTATGTTTAATATAAAATATTGTTTAAAATTATTATCAAATGTAATTGAAATTCTTAGAGAAATGTGTCAAGTTTAGCCTGGAGTTACCCTATCTAGAAATCTCCAACTTCAGAAGCGTAATCTGAGATGAAAATGATTCCATAAATTCTTATTTCGGCTTAAGTTTGAATGACTGAAAACATTACCATGTTTCTCAATCTTGATTCTTGGGAAGACTGTTTCCAAGATATAGTATTATAATAGGTGATTAATTGGTGAAAAAAAACCCCAAACTTGTCAAATGAGTTTACTTAACCCAGCCACTCATCAAAAATAAACAGTATTTCTCTTAGCACTGGCTTCCATGGTGGCTCAGACAGTAAAGCATCTTCCTGCAATGCGGGAGACCCAGGTTTGATCCTTGGTCTGGGAAGATCCCCTGGAGAAGGAAATGGCAACCCACTCCAGTACTCTTGCCTGGAAAATTCCATGGACGGAGGAGCCTTGTATGGGGTCTATGGGGTCAAAAAGACTCAGACTCAACTGAGCGACTTCACTCACTCACTCTTAGCACTTAATTTCCTAATGTACCTCCTAGCTTCTTGCATTTACAGTGGACATAGTATGCAGTCTTTCATGAAATTTCTTTTTAAAAAAGCAAAGTTCTTGGAGTTTATGTAGTGTAGAATTTACTTTGGGATCCTAGGCTTAAAATGCTGTCTTTCCATAAGAGTCTACAAATTTACTTTCTCAGAAATTTTTTTTTACTGTAAAAACAATGAATTCTAATGACCGATTTTTAATCAGCATAGCAAGGTGTTGGGAAGTTGATTTTAGATGGGAACTTTTCAGATTCTCAGACAGCCTTGGTGGTGGTGGTTTAGTCACCAAGTCGCGTCTACTCTTGCGACCCCATGGACTATAGCCTGCCAGGCTCCTCTGTCCATGGGATTTTCCAGGCAAGAATACTGGAGTGGGTTGCCATTTCCTTCTCCAGGGGATCTTCCTGACCCAGGGATTGAACCCAGGTCTCCAGCCATGCAGGCAGACTCTTTACTGACTAAGCTTTACCTCCTTATAAATCTGTCATTCCTAGCTATTTAGAAATTTTATCTTAAAACATCAAGAGCTATAAATTGGCATATAGATTTATTAAACTGATTTGAAAGTAAAAATCATGTTAGGACTTTTAAAATTTGTAAAAAGTTTCTTGCAATATATTTCCAGTTACAGTCTTGATAAAGCAAAATTTGAAGAGATTACAGAGATAATGTCTTGGATATACTCTTTCTATTAATTAATGATTGAAAACAATTCATGGTAGCCTCTTAAGTAAAAAGAATAATCAGTTTGAAACTTCATAATTCGATTAGATGGTTTTTATTTTCACTTTATAGTAATATCTCAGAGAAGGCAATGGCACCCCACTCCAGTACTCTTGCCTGGAAAATCCTATGGATGGAGGAGCCTAGTGGGCTGCAGTCCATGGGGTCACTAAGAGTGGGACATGACTGAGCAACTTCCCTTTCACTTTTTACTTTCATGCATTGGAGAAGGAAATGGCAACCCACTCTAGCGTTCTTGCCTGGAGAATCCCAGGGACGGGGGAGCCTGGTGGGCTGCCGTCTATGGGGTCACACAGAGTCAGATACGACTGAAGTGACTTAGCAGCAGCAGCAGCAGCAGCAGCATAGTAATATCTTAACTTCTGTATAATCAGTATCGTAATTGGACATTTTTGTTGTTAGTCAGATTTGAATTTTCAGCTTTTCCTGGTTTATCTTATAGTATTTCATCACAGTTATAATGGGCAAATAAAGTGTAAGTTGTTTGTTTTTATTTTCTGTCACGTTGCCTATGATTTAGATTGCTAGTAATTGAATAGACTTTTAGTTTGTTTTTGCCCCAGGAACTTTTAAATGATGACTTTAATGACTCTAAGAATGCTAGAAGAAGATAGAGAACTCAATTGCACCTTTCATAAGACTAAGTCAAGGATTCGGTAATTTGAAGAGTTTTAGCATTTGACCTCTCAATCACCTATATTTTTTGTAGTCTTCCAAGTGAGGCCCATGGGAATATACTATACCTGGAAACTCTCTAATGAATCAGCTTCATGAGACTTTACCAGTCTCTTTTGTAATTTAAAGAAACATGGTTAGCTGTAATTCAGTATGTGATAAACATCAACATTATTTAACAACTGAAAATTCACAAATGTATAATTTAAAAGAGAACTGATTTGTAAAGGAAATATGTTTGGCTTGCTTAGTTTTGAAACGTTGAGATTTTTAAAATTGGACATTTAAAAATATCAAAAGAAATGAACAAACTTTACTAATGTCATGTTAATGATCATACTCTATATGGTAAAGTTGTAAACATAAATTTCCTCTTTTCTCTTTTAGGTATTGTGGTAAATGGCCTAGTAAATATTAGCATTTCCACTATCGAGAAGCGCTATGAATTGCAGAGTTCCCTGACCGGCTTGATATCATCAAGCTATGACATTGCCTTCTGTTTGCTCTCTTTATTTGTATCATTCATTGGTGAAAGAGGACACAAACCAAGATGGCTTGCGTTTGCATCCTTTATGATAGGACTGGGAGCGCTTGTGTTTGCACTGCCCAAATTTTTAGTGGAAAATACCAGTTTGGGTCCCTTTTTGAAGGTAAGTTCTGTTCCCTTCTTGCTTGTTTTAAGAAGTTGTATTGGCTCTGTATTGCACCTCACTTGTATGGGTATGTAGGATAAGGGCTTAGCTGTCTTCCAGTGTTCACTGCTTTGTTATGATGTGATTTGTGTAGAGTAGGAGATTATAGAGACAGATTGTGCATTGTTCATTGCTTCAGTGGATCTCCAAGTTTTTAATCTTCTAATACTCATTCCCCATATTATACACAATCTTCCTTAAAAAAGACATGACCTGTTTTGCTTTGCTGGTGGTGTGGCTTTGCTGGGGCTTTAAGATCTAGTTTTTCCCCTTAGTTCTGTTTGCTGCACTTACAGCTTTGCACCCTGGACCTGTTGACTCCTGATTTGAGAATGAGAGGTGAAACTTACAGGAGTAGGGTTTCTCCTGACTACTGAAGCTAGCTTCACTTTTGACTTTGATTTAGAGACACAGAACTTCATGAGTTACCTAAAGTGTTGCTCTGCTCAGTACAGTATTTAAAGGCTCAGAAAAGAAGTTTGATTATTTATATTCCTTCTTTTTCCCCCAAAGTATTTTTTTAATGGAAAACCAATTATGGTAGAGCCCGAGAAATGTGCAAATGAAAGCAGACTTTTTAAACACTTTTTGTCCTTCCTGAGACTTTTAATACCAAATATTGAAATAAAATCAGAGAGCTACAAAATCAGAAGCTTTCAGAGGTTAGGTAAATTAAAAAAAAAGGCTTATAGTAAGAAGAAAGGGGAACTGAGGCCTACTGCATGATAGTCATTATTTTTAAAAAGTTAAGGTTTTTATATTTGTATTAGTATTGAAGATTCATGTTAAAGTGTTAACATTTCCCAAGATCTATTTCTAAGTTGTAGACTGACAACAAATAGGACAGTATGTTCAGTAACAAAGTATATATTATCATGCAGCTTGGTTTTAGGGGTACACATACTAAGTAAGCAGACTTCATTTTAGAAATAAAAATAGAATGTGCAAGTATATGGATCAAGAGAAGATGTTTTAAAAAGGTGCTGCAGCTTGAAATGAATGAGATAAGGTGAATGTGTTATCTATAGAAAGAACAGTTACTGGGTTCTACTATATTACCTAAGATTCCATAAAATTTTATTAGGTCAACTGCACATACTTTCTCTGGGAGTAGTTTTAGAAATAAGACATGCAGGATTTAGTATAGTATCTTTGATATCTTAATGATAAGGTAAAAGCTGAATTTTTGTCTGTCACAAGAAATACAAAACTGCTTCTGAGATAGTAAAAACAGTATTGTATCAATAGCCTTTAGGTGGTGCTTTTTGTCCTGATTTTAATCCCTCATTTTCCCAATTGATCAGATACTCTATTATTATTAAAGTATACAGATTTTGTTTAAAAAAAAAAAACAAAACAACTTTAACTCTGAACTAAAACATAAATACCTGCTCCAAGTGCAAAAGCCTGATCTGTCCTCAGCCATCTTCTTAGCTTCCTCTGTTCCATACACCCGTTGTGTTGCAGCCAGTTTGAATAATTTCTATTTCCCAAAGGGAAACTGCCACAAATTAAGGAGTGTGTGGCCAGGATGAAGCCAAGAAGGTTCTTGAAACCAGATTATAAACTTTTAGTATATTATTGTATATCATGCAAGTTTTCACCACATTCATGTTGATGTTTTTCATGGTTTTAGTTGAAGAGGAATGATTTTAGGTAGAGGAACTGGATGAGCTGTAAAACTTTTACTCTAAATTGACTCATAATTTAAATGATAATTTCTCTATGGAAAATAAAAATAAAAATAAAAATTCAGTTTGCCCTTATTCTGCCATTGGTATGATGAATATTTATTGATATGGACTCTACTTGATGCTGAAATAATAGCAATGAAACAGTTTCATGCCCTCTGGGTTGTATATACTAGTGGGAGGAAATACAAAATAAAGCAACAAACACGATAACTAAAGATTGAGGTGAGTGTGTAAAGGAAGAAACAGTATGAAGTGATAGTGCACACAAGGAAACATACATGGGCAAGGAAAGGCTATTGTGATAAAAACGATAATGAGGAGCCAGTCCTGAAAGATGATTTCCAGGTAGGAGAAAAAATGATCTCAGGCTTTGGAGCAGGAAACAGCTTGGTAGATTTTAGGAAGTGTCAATTTTGGCCAGCATTCTCAAAGGTAGGGAAAAAGTAGCTGGGATGAACTTGAGAGGCAGGCAGACCACAGCGTGAGTCATTTGGATTTGTCTTTAAATGCAATGGGAATTCATGAGAGAGTTTTACACAGGGGAGTACATAATCTTATTTATGTTTTTAAATGATCATTTGGCATCTGTTGTTCTGAGGGACAAGAGTATTTGTGAGGAAGTCACCTAGGAGATTTTCACTATAGTTCAGGTGAGCAATGAAGGTGGTTGGGGTGGGATTGGTAACAGTAGAAATTTAGAGGAGTGACTGATTTTCAATCTGTTTTGGAGGAAAAAGAGATGGGTCTTTATAGAGGGTTGATTGTGAAGAAAGAATGGAAAATGAATCCTTCATATTGGTTTGGCCAACTGGGGCCATTTACTCTTGTGTGGAAGACTGGGTAGAACAGAATTGGGAGTGTAAATCAAGAATTCAGGTTTGGACTTAAGTATGAACTGCATACTGTATATCCAGCGTTGCAATATATATCTCTAGACATGAATGTTTATGTAAATGTTCAAATCATTCTTTAGTCTTCATTCCTAGAAATGAAAACACTGGTTAGAAGGGCTTCCTTATTCTAATTATTGATAGGTAATGTCACACTGACTTTTAGGAAAGAATATATAAGTTACTTTTCCACACTCAATATATGAAAAATGCCTGGTTGCTATTTTGAAATTTTCACATTCTTTTTTCCTGAAACTTTTCCTTAATAGAAATGTCACTGGGGTGTGTTTGTGTGTAAGTGGAGGTGTTTACAATGTAACAGATACAAAACTAAGGGTTAAAATTACATTAAATATGTAAAGGAAACTGGACACTTGCAAATAGAAGGAATGTTAGAAGTTGTAAATCTCTTCTTTTAGCATGAAGAACCTTAGGACAGGGCTTCCCTTGTGTCTCAGATGGTAAAGAATCCACCTTCAATTCAGAAGACCTGGATTCTATCCCTGGGTTGAGAACATCCCCTGGATTGAAGATCTCAGTCCCCTGGGTTGAGAAGGAAATGGCAGCCCACTCCAGTATTCTTGCCTGAAGAATTCCATGGACACAGGAGACTGGCGGGCTACAATCCATGGGGTTGCAAAAAGTCAGATACAACTGAGTGACTAACACACACACACACATGCACACACCCCCTAGGAAAAGAGGTGAAGTGACTTTATAGTGATTTCATAGGTAGTCAATAACAGCTAAGATTAATACTGGTTTTTATGGACTGTGAAGAAAGCTGAGCACCAAAGAATTGATGTTTTTGAACTGTGGTGTTGGAGAAGACTCTTGAGAGTCCCTTGGACTGCAAGGAGATCCAACCAGTCCATTCTAAAGGAGATCAGTCCTGGGTGTTCTTTGGAAGGAATGATGCTAAAGCTGAAACTCCAATACTTAGGCCACCTCACGTGAAGAGTTGACTCATTGGAAAAGACTCTAATGCTGGGAGGGATTGGGCTCAGGAGAAGGAGACGACAGGATGAGATGGCTGGATGGCATCACCGACTCAATGGACATGAGTCTGAGTGAACTCCGGGAGTTGGTGATGGACAGGGAAGCCTGGCATGCTGTGATTCATGGGGTCACAAAGAGTCGGACAGGACTGAGCGACTGAATTGACTGACTGATGCTTTGTTTAGGTTTTTAAAATTTTTTATTTATTACTGGTGGTTAATTAAGTATATCAAATAATTTCAACATTTTTATGCAATTAAAGCATTTCTTCCCTAAGTTCATATAGGCAGTTTAATTTTAATTTTTATTGTAGTGTAGTTGATTTGCAATGTTGTGTTAGTTTCTGCTGTACAGCAAAGTAGATCATGTATGTGTGTGTGTGAGTTTTCAGTGTGTCTGACTCTTTGCAACCCCATGGACTATAGCCCACCAGGCTCCTCTATCCATGGAATTCTCCAAGCAAGAATACTGGAGTGGGTTGCCATTCCTTTCTCTGGGGGTCTTTCTGACCCAGGGATTGAACGCCAGTCTCCTATGTTGCCAGCAAATTCTTCACTGTCTGAGCCACCAGGGAATCCCACATTTACATCTATCCACTCTTTTTAGATTCTTTTCCCACATAGGTCATTATAGAATATTGGGTAGAGTTTCCTGTGCTATACAGTAGGTCCTTATTAGTTACCTATTTTGTATATATAGTGTGTATATGTCAGTTCCGATCTCCAAGCTTATCCCTTCCCCCTTCTCCCTTGTGAAAATTGCTCAGTTGTGTCTGACTCTTTGCAACCCCATGAACTATACAGTCCATAGAATTCTCTGGGCCAGAATACTGGAGTGGGTGGCCTTTCCCTTCTCCAGGGGATCTTCCCAACCCAGGGATCTAACCCAGGTCTCCCTCATTGCAGATGGATTCTTTAACAACTGATTTGTCAGAGAAGCCCCTTGGTAACCATAAGTTTGTTTTCTACATCCGTGACTATTTCTGTTTCGTAAATAAGCTCATCTGTACCATTTTTTAGATTCCACAAGTAAGTAATATCAAATGACATTTCTTTCTCTGACTTACTTCACTCAGTATGACAATATCTAGGTCCATCCATGTTGCTGCAGATGGTGTTATTTTGCTCTTTTTTGTGGCTGAGTAGTATTCCATTGTATACGTGTACCACATCTTCTTTATCCATTCCTCTGTCAATGGACATTTAGGTTGCTTCCATGTCCTCGCTATTGTAGACAGTGTTGCTATGAACATTGGAGTATATGTCTATTTTTGAGTTATAGTTTTCTCCATACATATGTCCAGGAGTAGGACTGCTGGATTATATGGTAGTTCTGTTGTTAGTTTCTTAAGGATCCTCCGTGTTCTCCATAGTGGCTTTACCAATTTACATTGCCATGAACAATGTAGGAGGGTTATCTTCTCCACACCCTCTCCAGTATTTATTGTTTGTAAATTTGTCGATGATGACTATTCTGAACTGCATGCGGTAATAACTCATTGTAGATTTAATTTGCATCTGTATACTAATTAGTGATGTTGACCATCCTTTTGTGTGCTTTTGGGCCATCTGTAATAGATAGCTAGTTTTAATGATCTGTACTAACTTGTCTGCTCAAGTGTATTAATCCACTTTTGTAAATACAAGATCGTGTAACCACAAATCTGAGTAATTTATCCAACTCTAAGGAGAATGTTGAAAAAAACTGGAGATTTAAGAGAGAAAAGGAAAACAAATGAATTTGAAAGCTTTTGGAAATAAATTAGAAGGACATGTATAATCTTCTTAGGTAATTTTATATAAATAACCTAAAGAGCATAACATTAAGAAATCGTATTATTTGAATATACATGTCATTTTAAGTTATTTTGAAACCTACATTGAGAAAATTAATATATTCCTTTGTATGCTTTTTTGTTGCTGTTGTTTTGAACTTGAGGGAAACAAAACATCAGTTTGGATGAAATAGTCTCTGTAAGAGGATATTAAAGTAATGTAATATAATTGGTAAGTAGAAGAAAACAAAATATGAAATATGATAAGCATGTATAATTTCCACAGGTGTGAGAATAACACAAAAGGTGGTTAAGAATTAGCAAAAGGAAGAAAAGTGTTTGGAAACAGCTTGAATTTTCTATTCTATAAAAAATAAATTTAAGTAGGTTTGGGAAATTATTTTCTTAAAGAAAATTTTAGTGGAGACATAAGCGTTAGAGGCAATTATCTAACTTTGAATGGAGAAAATAACATTTATCAAAGAGAAGTTTTACTTGTTATTGGACAAACACAAGAAAAAGGAAGAATTAATTTCAAAAAGGAAGGACAAACACGAAAAAGGAAGAATTAATTTCAGGGAAATAAATGCTTCTAAGGGCTAGTTTCTTTATATGTTAACCTGAGAACAGAATAATGTCATAAACCATTTTCAAGTAAATCATATTTGCCACTCATTTTTGCTGTATTCTGGGCTTTCCTGGTGGCTCAGATGGTAAAGCGTCTGCCTGCAATGTGCGAGACCCAGGTCAGACCAATAACAGAACATAACATATTTTAATATAGCTTTTAAATATTGTTAAAATGCAATAAATAATCAGAACTTTGCCACATAACATTTTGTTTTCATCCAAGTACCTTTTAATTTCCTTTGGATGAGTATTAATTTAATGTTGGTAAATAAAATGATCTTTTCTTCTTTTTGAGACTTTGTGACAGGAGTCATTAGTAAACACTTAAGAATTATAGAGAACTAATTACTAAATCCAGTAAAGCTGTTTTTCTCTATTGATCAATAGTTGGATACATTTTCCTAAGTTGTATTATTTTCTTGTTTCTCTTTCATATCCTTTTCTCTCAAAAAAAAAAAATATATATATATATATAGCTCTCAACACTTCCCATTTGCTTAATCACTGAATTTCTGATGTTTTAGAAATGGTATTTCAGGAAGCATTTTGCATCAAAGGACTTTAGTTGAGCAGGCTGACTAACTAAAAATGTTGAATTAGGAAAATGATTAGAGCAGGACTCAAAATTGCACTTAATTTTTAATTACTGTTTTGTCTTTGTCTTGTGTCCTTAAAGCTTTTCTTTTTTTGAATATGGAATTCTTGCCTAGAATGGAGAAGATAGAGGGCCAAGAATCTTAGAGTTTTTCAGTGGAATACAGGATGCTTTAATTTTGCTTGGCCTCTGAGTGTTCCTCCTTCATATTGCTTCTTTCTTATGAAAATCACTTTTGTTTTTCTTAGATTTAAATTCTACTGTAATGAAATAAAGAGGGGAGGTGGTTTCTTAAGTTAAAATATATAGTAGTGTAATAAAGCGAATTATTTAAAATGATCTTTAAATTTAATATACAATAAAATACAATAAATAATAGAGCTAGAGCTATTATTATTATTAGGGATATTCAGTGCTGTAGAAGAAACTATCACTGTTTTTATTGTTTCCCAGACTACCTACCTTAATGTAGCCAGTTTTGTTGAAATTCACATGACCTAACTTCTGAAATAGAGGAAACTCACAGAGAAAAAAATAGGTAGGGAGGCATGTGTCAATGAGATGTTAACACAAACTCAGTTCTGCCCAGTCATAGTTTGGAGACAGATACACATTTTAAAGTTCATGGTCTTGATAATATGACTTATCCTAGATGGTTGGTTTCCTTATTTAATGCCCTGTGGAGATCCTAATTCTAATTCAAGAAGTGAGACTGAAGAATTTATGTTTTTAAAAATTACCCAGGTTATTTTAGAAGTCCATTTTGGGAAATGCATGTCCCATTTAGAATTTCCTTATTTTGTAGCGTCAACTGTGGATATAGAAATAAATGTTTTTTTCATTTCAGGATTATTACTTTATATTTTCTTTTAAAACAGGAGTTTCACAAGCATCAGGAAATACTACCTACTTTACTGTAGCCAGTTTTGTTGAAATTCACATGACCTAACTTCTGAAATAGAGGAAACTCACAGAGAAAAATAAGTAGGGAGGCATGTGTCAATGAGATGTTAGCACAAACTCAATTCTGCCCACAGGTATAGTTTGCAGACAGATACACATTTTAAAGTTCATAGTCTTGAACAAGAGAAAGTAATGTTGCTACATTTACCAAAATATGATCTGCCAAGCTGAGTTTCTGACGGTATCAGGGATATGTTAAGCATGGATTCCCCTAGTTCAGTGAATTTGGGAAAAAATGAACACTAAAGATGTGCCTTATTGTATCACTGTAAAAGTGAATGCATTGTGTGACTCTTTAGTTAGGGGATATGAAATGTATTGTTCTGAACTTGTTGACCAAAGAACTCCATAGATATGCTTGTCCCTTTTACCCTGCTTCCACTATTCACTACATTTTCTCCTCCAGAATTGAATTTAGAAACTTCATTATGACCAGCACCTATAACAACATATGATGGATAGTAGGTACCTAAGAAATGTTTGTTGAGTTATCAGACATAGAAATGAATGACTGGACCCCTTCAGAAGAGGCATGTTAGGAGTCTGATGACTTGTCCTTTCACAGAAGGCAGTAAGAGTAGCTAATGGCAGATAAAGGAAGTCTGGGATTCTCTGTCCACAGTTTCTATTAGCTTGCCCTTATGGAATCCAACGAAGAAAGCAATGGCACCCCCACTCTAGTACTCTGCCTGGAAAGTCCATGGACGGAGGAGCCTGGTAGGCTGCAGCCCATGGGGTTGCTAAGAGTCGGACACGACTGAGCATTGGAGAAGGAAATGGCAATCCACTCCAGGATTCCTGCCTGGAGAATCCCAGGGTCAGGGGAGCCTGATGGGCTGTCATCTATGGGGTCGTATAGAGTCGCACACGACTAAAGTGGCTTAGCAGCAGCAGCAGCAGCATGGAATCCAAAATTACTCCATAAAGAATAATATTCCCTTCTTTTGGCCACTGACGTGGAAAGAATTGTAAGTTATCAGAGTCAAAGGTTATTTGCCATAAATAACTTTTATGGGTAAGATTTGGGATCTGAAAAATTTGCAACATGAAAAAGGAAGCTAAAATGAGAAGCATATTCAGAAATAGAAGCAAAATGCATTGATATTCTATTTTTGGCTTTCATCTTAATTGCTTGCTAAAATATTGATTTCACTATCTACTGTACTTCTAAAGTGAGACTAAAATGTCAGATGTTTTTGGATAGATTTTAGTAGTGATTACCCTTATTTATCTTCGTGTGTGAAATAAAAGGAAATGTTCTGATAGGGCACTCAAGCTGACCATAGGCATAGTTGTGTCTAACCGGATGTAATATATAGGAGGTAATGATTAAGCAATGCTTTTTGTAGCTTCCTCAGAATGGTTGGTAAAAATTGTGGTAAGAAAAAATGAGGAAATTCAATTTTCTTGGTCACTAGTTCTTAAAAATGCACAAATTAGCCAGTGTGTTTTACTGTATTTTTCTTTTATTTTAGTGGTATTAGCACATTACATTGAATGAAAGTATCAGTAGTATAACAGGGATATTAAGGTCAGACAAAACAGTTTAAGTTTTTGCTCGAGCACTGGATGATAGAACTGTGTGATCCTGCACAGTTTTTTTTCAACTATAAATCATGATGGTTGTAGTAACTGCTACTTCATAGGAAATTATACACAGTGCTAAGGCGGTGCCTGGTATGGGTAAGTTCTCATCAAATAATAGTAATGAATAAAAGTTATGTTTATGCTAATTAACAGCTATTTTAATGTAAAAACTGTCTTTCGTGGTTTGTTTTTAGTTATTATCAATGGTAGTTACAATATGGACAACTAAAAATCTTTCAGTCTGATACATATGTTTTTGTAAGTGCCATTTGATATCAACATATCCCAAAAGTCTGGTTAAACTTGATTTGCTGTAGCTAAATTAATTGGGGCTACTCAATATAACATACTGAAATATTGCCTTTTAAATAGCCAAGGTGCCTCTTTCTAAATAGTTTTAATTTTTTCCTAGTTTTGAATATGATATGTCCCTTTGGCAGCCAATCAGAAGATAGAAAAATTAAAAAAAATGATATAAAAGGAGAAAAACTAGAATATATGGAATAAAAGGAAGTAAGTCTGCATGATAATACATCCTAGATAGCACACTACTAGTAGTTCAGCCTTTTAATGTGTATACATATTAAAATGTGTATTCACAAATAGTTATGCACAATTGCACTTTTATATTACATAGTCATTAATATCATAGTCATTGGATCCATCCATAGTCATTGGATGGCTGGATGCCATCACTGTCTCGATGGACATGAATTTGAGCAAGCTCCAGGAGTTGGTGATGAACAGGGAAGCCTGGTGTGCTGCAGGCCATAGGATGGCAAAGAGTGAGACACTACTGAGCGACTGAACTGAACTCAGTCATTAGTACATTCTCATGCCTTCTTACTAAACTTTATACATATTCATATATATTTATATCACATTTTCACATATATATACCAATGCACATTTTAAATAAACAATATTTTGAACTTATGGGTATCTATTTTTTAACTTAGAATATAGGTGGGATATTGTAAATATTAAAAAGACAAAACTGAAGAATATTTATGCTTTTATATTGTTTAATTTTATAGATAATCTATTTAACCGACCCTCCTTTGTTGTGATTTCTCTTAATGCATTTTATTTTTCTGGTTAGAAAAGTTCTATTGGCCATGGCAGACAATTTGAGTAATACTAAATAGTAGAAAGACGGGGAAAAAGTTCATTATTATTCTTTCCTCAAGAGAGCAACTTTGGGATTGTTTTAATATTTTTATTGTGTATATCTCTTATAGAGTTAGTATAATATTTTTCATAGTTTACAATGTATGAGCATTCCTGTTCTTGTACCATATTCAATTATATATATTAACCATTCTCACAGAGCTAAATAATTATATTTTAAAAGTTTTCCATAATAAATCATCTCATAACATTTTTATGTTTAAAAATTGTACTATACTTTGGTAGTTATACAGTTCTTAACATTTTGAAATTGACTTTTTCATTCAGAATAATTCTGTAAAGATTCATCAGAGTTGAGTTTATTAATTACTCTTTCCTTTTTATTGCTAATTAGTAAGTTTTTCATGGTATCGATTTATCATGTTTTGTTCAACAATTCATCTGCTAAAGGGCATTTGAGCTGACCTTAGTTTTTGGTTATCCCAAGTTAAATTATAAGCATTTGTATACGGATTTTTGTGTGAACATTCTTTTCAGTTCTCTGGGATGGACGCCTCGGAGTAAATCTGATGGGTCACATGATAGTTCTCGGCTTCGTTTATTAACTATTTTCCAGAGTGACAGTACCATTAGCAATGTATGACTGACCCAGTTTATCTACGTCCTTGCCAACATTTCTTGCTGTCATTACTTTAAAAGTTTTTTAAAATATTTATTTTTATTTATTTGGCGGTGCTGAATCTTAGTCGCTGCACACGAGATATTCGGTCTCTGTTGTGACATGCGGTGATTTTTAGTTACGGCATGTGAGCCCTTTAATTGGGGCATGTGGGATCTAGTTCCTGAAAAAGATGGAAACCAGGCCCCCTAAACTGGGACCATGACGTCCTAGCCGCTGGACCACTAGGGAATTCTCCCTCGGTATTTTTATTTTACCCATCTTGATAGGTTGTAGTGAAATCTTGTTATGCTTGTAATCTGCATTTCCCTGACGGCTAATGATGTTGAGCGTCTTTGCTTGTGCTCTTTTGCCATCTGTTTGTCCTTCATGTAATATTTTTTTTTTACTTTTTGTCCATGTTCTAACTAGATTGTTTATTTTTTACTGTAGAGTTTTGAAAGTTACTTATGTATTCTGAGTACTAGATCTTAGTCACATAGGTAGTTTGCAAATATTCTCATCTTGTCTGTAGCTTATCCTTTTCAATATCGTTAACAGAGATTTTCACAGAGCAAAGTAATGTCTGTGGTTTTTAATATGCTGCCTAGGTTGGTCATAATTTTTCTTCTAAGGAGCAAGTGTCTTTTAATTTCATGGCTGCAGTCACAATCTGCAGTGATTTTGGAGCCCAAGAAAATAGTCGGTTTCTGTTTCCCCTTCTATTTGCCATGAAGTAATGGGACTGGATGTCATGATCTTATTATTTTTTTTTTTTTTGGATGTTGAGCTTTATTCCCGCTTTTTAACTCTCCTCTTTCACTTTCATCAAGACTCTTTAGTTTCTCTTCGCTTTCTGCCATAAGCGTGGTGTCATCTGCATATCTGAGGTTATTGATACTTCTTCTGGCAGTCTTGATTCCAGCTTGAGCTTCATCGAGCCTGGCATTTTACCTGATGTACTCAGCGTATAAGTTAAATAAACAGGGTGGCAATATACAGCCTTGATGTACTCCTTTCCCAGTTTGGAGCCAGTCTGCTTATAGTTTTCCATTTTCCATTTAAATCTGTGATACATCTTGAGTTGATATGACTCTTTATATTTGTATTATTTGCTTATTTGACTCTTTATATTTCCAATTAACATTCTGTTTATATTTTAAAAACAGAAATGTGTAACTAATGTACTTGCCACAGTAATCATTACCAGTTTGTTGTTCATTGTTTAGTTGTTCAGACCTGTCTGATTCTTTGCAACCCCATAGACTGAAATGTTGACTGCACGCCAGGAGTCACTGGTTCAGAGAAATCCTGAAATCCCACTGGGAAGCTGTCATGCTTGTTCCTTGAGTAAACTCTCCTCCAGCTTCTTGGGAGGGGCTTCACAATTCATTTTTCTCTGTTGGTCCTGTTTTATAATTATCCCTGGCTATATTTGAATGCTTAAAAGTTGTATTAGCCTGTTTCTTGCCTATAAAGATTAGGGAACTGAGGGTCATTTTAATACAGTCATAATTTAATTCAGCCATAATCTCTCCTAGAAGAGGCTAATGGTTCATTCAATAGTGTAGATGTTTCAGAAACTAATTGATTCAGGTATTGTTGTTGTTTAGTCCCTCAGTCATGTCCAACTCTTTGCGACCCCATGGACTGCAGCACACCAGGCTTTCCTGTCCTTCACCATCTCCCAGAGTTTACTCAAACTCATGTCCATTGAGTCAGTGATGCCATCCAACCATCTCATCCTCTGTCATCCCCTTCTCCTCCTGCCTTCAGTCTTTCCCAGCATCAGGGTCTTTTCCAGTGAGTCAGCTCTTGGATCAGGTGGCCAAAGTATTGGAGCTTCAGCTTCAGCATCAGGCGCTTCAATGATTATTCAAAACTGATTTCCTTCAGGATTGACTGGTTTGATCTCCTTGCAGTCCAGGTGACTTTCAAAAATCTTCTCCAGCACCACAGTTCAAAAGCATCAATTCTTCGGTACTCAGCCTTCTTTATGGTCCGACTCACATCCATACACGACTACTGGAAAAACCATAGCTTTAACCATACAGACTTTTGCCGGCAAAATAATGTCTCTGCTTTTTAATATGATTTCTAGTTTTGTCATGGCTTTTCTTCCAAGGAGCAAGTGTCTTTTAATTTCATTGCTGTAGTCACCATCTGCAGTGATTTTGGATCCTAAGAAAATCATTTAACATGATTCAGGTTTATGTGCCAATAATCACACTCTAAGTTTTGCATCATGTCTTGTCTCTTTGGACTTAGTTAAGCTTATCAGAGTAAGGAAGAGTCAAACCCTTTGGCACTTTTCTCTGAGCCTTATTTTCCAATTAAAAGTATTTGCTTGAAGTGCTGGTCAGTAAAAACAAGTAGGTTAGTAATATGAAAGATATGCCTATGGTTACTTGTGCCTTCCAAATCTATTTCCATCCATGTACAGTAGGTAACACATACTGCATGATGGAGAGTTCAGGTTGCAGTGCCTATAATCCTGTTTATGTCTAACATACCAGCATCTAAGAGCAAACCAACAGTTGCTTTTCAAAACAATAATATATGCCAAAAAGCTTAGTCTTAGCTACAAAAACCCAGGGGTCTTCCCTTTGGAGACCTGCCAGAGGCTTCCTACATCTTCCCAGTCTGCCATAAACGCTGCCCAAACCTGCTGTAAGAACCTTATCATGTTCCAAAACTCAGAATTCAGAAGGCCTTTGAGCAACACAGGTCAATTAAAATAGACTGTGGAGTAGATAAAACCAAGGTTATGACCCCTCTCCTTGTTAATGGCATGGGATGTATTTTGCTTGGGGTCACCTTAATCCACTCAGTGCCATTAACAGCGAGTGGGGCCATAGCCTTGCTTTTATCTACTCCACAGTCTGTTTTAATTGACCTGTATTGCTCAAAGGCCTTCTGAGTTCTGGAACATGATAAAGTTCTTGCAGCAGGTATGGACAATGTTTATGACTGTTTATGGCAGACTGTCCAAAGAACACTATCATAAATATTTTCCATACCCATTGGCCATACCTGAAGCTGAAGCTCCAAATACCTTGGCCACCTGATGGGAAGAACTGATTCCTTAGAAAAGACCCTGATGCTGGGAAAGACTGAAGGCAGGAGGAGAAGGGACAACAGAGGATAAGATGGTTGGATGGCATCACTGACGCAATGGGCATGAGTTTGAGTAGGCTTTGGCAGTTGGTGATGGACAGGGAGGCCTGGTATGTTGCAGTCCATGGGGTCGCAAAGAGACACGACAGAGCGACTGAACTGAACTGAACTGATGGCAGACTGGGAACATATAAGAAGCCTCTGGCAAGTCTTCACAGGGAGGACCCCTGGGTTTCTTTTAAGAAGGCTAAGCTTTTTGCCTACATTATTCTTTTGAAAAGCAACCATTGGCTTGCTCCTCTGTGATGGCTTGTTAAACAAAAACAGGATAATGATCACTGTGCAACCTGAACTCCTCCTCATGAAGTATGTTACTACTGTGGTGGTGGTGGCTTAGTTGCTCAGACGTGTCTGATTCTGACCATGTGGACTGTAGCCTGCCAGGCCCCTCTGTCCATGGGATTCTCCAGGCAAGAATACTGGAGTGGGTTGCCATTTCCTTCTCCAGGGGATCTTCCAGACCCAGGATTGAACTCGGGTCTCCAACATTGCAGGCAGATTCTTTACTAGCTGAGCTACAAGGGAACAAATTATAAAATTAGACATGTGGAAGTTGGACATTTTGTTGTTAAATGAAATGGTAGATGAAAATAAATTTGAAAGGTGCAAGTAACTATAGGCATATATCTCATACTACTAGCCTACTTGTTTTTTATTGACTTGCACTTCCCTCTTTTCCAATGGAGAAAGGTTGTTATAGGCAGAAGTAAGCATGGTTTTACTACAAAACCCTAGATGTCCTCATTACAAGGATCTCAGAGTTCCTTGTGACTGGCTAACAGAACAGGAAAAGGTGTAGCCTGGTTTACAGAGGGTTTTTGCTGGCACCAACCAAAAGTGAACATTTTGTAGAGAAACCCCACTCAGGCATGTCCCTAAAAGCCAATCGACTATGGAAATTATGTTGTGATAGAAGAGAAGGCCTGAGGTACAGATTTTCATTGATTCATACACAGCAGTCTGGGCTTCCCTCGTGGCTCAGAGAGTAAAGAATCGTCCTGCAGTGTGGGAGACCAAGGTTTAATTCCTGGGTCAGGAGGATCCCCTGGAGAAGGAAATGGCAACCCACTCCAGTATTCTTGCCTGGAAAATCCCATGGACAGAGGAGTCTGGTGGACTACAGTCCTTGGGGTCACAAAAGAGTTGGACACGACTGAGCGACTAACTCTTCCATGCACAACACTCTAGTAGATAAGTTGGCCAGTCAGAAGCTTGAATACAGAACAACAAAAATGAAAGTTGTTAATACGGTAATTTTAATAGTACATATGTTTAGTGGACTGCAGCCATGAAGTTAAAAGATGCTTGCTCCTTGGAAGGAAAGCTATGACAAACCTAGACAGCATATTGTTAATAAAGATCAAAGACATTACCTTGATGGCAAAGGTATCTTTTATCAAAGCTATTGTTTCTCCAGTAGTCATGTACAGATGTGAGAGTTGGATCAAATAGAAGGCTGAGTGCCCAAGAATTGATGCTTTTGAACTGTGAGGTTGGAGGAGACTCTTGAGAGTCCCTTGGACTGCAGGGAGTTCAAACCAGTCAGTCCTAAAGGAAATCAATCCTGAATATTCATTGGAAGGACTGATGCTGAATCTGAAGCCTAGCATTTAAAGGTATTTTTGCCACTTGTTAACTTGAGGGCATCCTTTGTAGAAGACGCTCTCAATCAGGAAGAAAATATGGTCTGTCCAGTGAGTGTCTATCAGTGTTTTTCCCCAGCCACTGCACTTTTTGTGGAATTGACCCATATTAAAAATGACCACGTAGTATAGAAGGAAGCTAAACATGGGTTCAAAATGATTTTTCCCTCCTCATAGACTGGTCTAACTCCTGTATTGCAGATATGTTACCCAGTTTACCCACTTCAGGGTCCAATCCTGAGAGCAATGATTTGGTAACGTTCCCTAGGGCAACCGATATACCCCAGGACACCCAGAATATATCTATCCTGGTTGCAGTTTGTCCTCCTAAGACAAATACATATTCTAGACATGAATTTATTTTTACCACCTGTGATGTTTCCAGCAACACTCAGTGTTGTTTGATTTACTCAATTCATTATTATAGCTAACTTCTGAAGAAGTTGCATCAGTTCTGATGAAGAAATTCATTTGCAGCAGAATTATGGTAACAGATTTCTGCTCATGCCATTCGCTTGTGTGTCTTACTATATACCCCAACACCCATAAGTCTCTGACTTGGTAGAATAGTGTCTGTTTTGTTATAACTTGCAGAATAAGATTTCCTTCTCTACAGAACATGGTATATTCATTAAATGAGGCAGAATGCATTCTGTGTTGCTGGGACCTCCACAGCCAGCAGACATAGGGTACTGAACCAGGGAGTGGCAGTGGGTTGGAGCCTTTTAGGACTGTACCTAAAAATTCACTTACAGAATTTGTTTCCAGCCTTAGTCTTCATACTAAATAATCAACAGGTAGAGAAGATGACTACTGAATTTGCAGAAGTGATGGATCCTTGTTAAGAAGGGGAAATTGGGTTGTTTTTAATCACTGGCAAGGCAGAGTGTATTTTGGACTGAGGGTTCCTGTTAATATCCCTGTACCAAGTTAGTTCAGTTGCTCAGTTGTGTCCAACTCTTTGTGACCCCATGGAGTGCAGCATGCCAGACCTCCCTGCCCATCACCAACTCCTGGAGCTTACTCAAACTCATGTCCATCGAGTTGGTGATTACATCCAACCATCTCATCTTCTGTTGTCCTCTTCTCCTCCCACCTTCAATCTTTGCCAGCATCAGGGTCTTTTCAAATGAGTCAGCTCTTCACATCAGGTAGCCAAATATTGGAGTTTCAGCCTCAGCATTAGTCCTTCCAATGAACACCTAAGACTGATCTCTTTTAGGATGGACTGGTTGGATCTCTTTGCAGTCCAAGGGACTCTCAAGAGTCTTCTCCAACACCACAGTTCAGAAGCATCAATTCTTTGGTGCTCAGCTTTCTTTATAGTGCAACTCTCACATACCCAGTAGTACCTGTTAAAAGGAAACCCGTGGAGCGTGGCCGACTGTGCACAGAGCCCGCTCGCGGGCTGCCAGACCTTGCTGAGCAGAATGTGTGGCAGGCCGGCCACTGCAGCCCTGCTGAGGGACACATGCTGCTGTCCGCGGTGGTCTCCCCAAGGTGTCTGCTCGCTTGGGGGTCCGGCCCTCCAGACAGGGGCGAGAGGATGGAGAAACAGCCTTGCGTCTTGGACCAGGCGTTGCTGCAGTTCCTGTTGTGTCCTCTCTCCAATAAGCCACTCAATGAAGCATTAATGAATTGATGAATGAAGAATTAGGAATAGCCTATGCAATTATTGATGGGTTCCTAATATGACACCACAGGCAGCTAGGATGACACATCGGAATAAAAGCAAGAAGAAGTGGAGCAGCATTAGATCACATTAAAAGCAGCACACACAATCAGTATGCTAAGTACCATCTACCCTTTAAAAGGTCAGAGTGGCGAGGCAGAAGGTTTCTGTCTCTCTGTGCCCTGACTGTCCTTGTTCCGTTGGTATTTTCAGCAGGACTGTTTTACTCTGGCTGTGTGGAGGAAAACTGCCCCCAAGGCTGCGCTGGCACCACCAGCCTGTGCTTTCACAGTCAGCTGTCACCGATTACCATATCTGTTTCTGTGTTCTTCCACCTTTGGACTTGGACGGGTATTAACCTCTTCTGGCGTAGATAAGGGAAGCAGAGCCAAGATGGTATATGCTCATGATATGCCTGAGTGACTGTCTCTGAAAGCCTGACCACATGGAAATATTGGAAACCCACTTACTGTGCTGGGAAGATGCTTTGCCTAGTGTCTCTCAGAGGTCTAGGACTATGGGAAGCTTAAGCTGCAGAGGCTTCTTTAACGTACCTTGGTTCTGACCGTTGGTTTTCTGAAGGCTCTCATTTATACTAGGGGTATCAGAAGAAACATGTCAAAAGACTGTCTTGTTGGAAATTAACAGTTCCAGCCATCAACTTGTGACATTCCATTCGTAATGAAATGTTACTGGAAATTTTATGTTTATTTTAGATTCAAAGTCTTTGGTAAAGTCATACGATAAGGATGACTGAAATAGTTCTGAAGAAGCTATGTTGGAATAGTTGTAGAGAAATGCATTTGAACTAATGTCATGTAAAGCTATAAATAAAATAGAAATTTCATGGACGTGCCAAAATTCTGAATTTGTAAAATCACCTTCACTTCTTTGGCATCAGATGCTTACATTAATTATAATAAAATAAAAATATACTGATACCTTCCAAAAAAAATGAGCCCTATGGCAATCTAATTGAGACAGAACAATTGAAGACTCATAAAGACTGTAAAATACCTCATCAACTGAGAGACAGGCAGGTGGTAAGGAAACAGCCTGGATGATAGAAGAAGTGATTACAGAAAGGAGAATTACCAAGCTTGTCAGCTGTCTGATTTATTAGAATAAGCCACATGGACTATATTGCCATGTGGCTTCTAGTTAAATTCAGCCAGTGGGAGTTTGCATGTGGGAAAGGAGGGGTTCTCCTGCTTATTTTCCTGGTGTGAAAGTTGCTATGTGTCTCTGCCTAAGGCCACATTGCTGCAACTAACTGCCTAGTCACACCCAGTGTTTCTTCCTTTAATTGCCTTTGTAAAAAAAAATTCACCCATAAAGCATCCATATAAAAATTTTAAATTTGCTTGTTATCTCTTTTATCTGTGCCCTACTGCAACCTTAACTCATATATAAAAATATACACATATTCTAACCTGACTCTTAACAAATATTTTGCTTTAAGCTCTTCCTTGCAAATGGCTATTGTTTTGAAGTGAGATTGTGCTAATGTTGCCATTTAGTCACTAAGTCACATTGGAATCTTTTGCAACCCCATGGACTGTAGCCTGCCAAGCTTCTCTGTCTATGGGATTTCCCAGGCAAGCACACTGGAGTGGGTTGCCATTTCCTTCTCCAGGGGATCTTCCTTGCCCAGGGACTGGACCCAGGTCTCCTGCACTGACAGGTAGATTCTTTACTGCTGAGCCACTTGGGAAGCCCAATTGTGCTAACACTTCATACAAAGTGAGAAACTTTTTATTTTCTTCTCTATATTGGAACAGTTTAAATAGCATACATGGATTGATTGTTCTTGATGGAGCTTTGATATACATTCTCTAGAGAAACCATTTTGGATAGTTGATTTTAGAAGTACACTTTTGATTCCTGTTTCAATTTATTCCTGAATCATGTGAAAGTGAATGTCACTCAGTTGTGTCCAGCTCTTTGTGCCTCCATGAACTATACAGTCCATGGAATTCTCTAGGCCAGAATACTGGAGTGAGTTCCCAACCAAGGGATCAAACCCAGGTCTCCTGCATTGCAGGCGGATTCTTTATCAGCTGAGCCACAATAGGTTCATTCAGATTTTATATCATTTGTAGTCAATATTTTTATTTTAAGAGATTTTAAATTTATTGGTATATGCTTATACATATAATTTTCTAATGTTAAAAAAATCTTTTATGCATTTATAGTCATTCCTGTTATATTCATGATATGCAATTCCAGTTTTCTTATCTTTTAAAGGGTTAAAGGCCTGTTAGGTCCAGAGTTTCTATAGTACTTTAGAGATGATAAGGAGATTAACTTTTAAATCTTATTATTAAAAAGTTTTTGTCTCTTTATCTTAAAGTCAGGAGCTCTTATAGAACTGTTTTGAATTCACATCCCAAACTATTTAAGAAGCTGATTAATTTTACTTTATGTCACCATTAACCATGAGATCAGTCTCTTAAATACATAGGATAGGCTCTTAAATCTGAAGAAATTTTGAAGTTAATCTAATCCAGACTTTACTTATCTGTAAATGAGGGAAAGCAATAGTATCACTTTCATAGGATTTTTCTGGGGATTAGATAAGAAAATGTTTGCCATTGAAGGATCTTGATTAAGATAAGCACCCAGTGTGTATTATTTTTATTGCTGTTAACATAAATGATAAGATAAAAGTAATGTATGGTAATTGAGAGCCCAGTGAGTCATACAGGCCTAGTCACTGAATAAAGAAAAATACTAGTAAATGAAAATCTCCTTAGGGTGTGGTATCAGGAGAAAAAGCACTTGACATGGTCATTATAGCCAAGGACTATATTATGAATGCTTTTTATGTTTCAGACTTGATGACTAGAAAATGGATGTTATGAACAAATATTGGAATATCAGGTGGAGAAGTCTGGTTTGTGGTGAAGAATTTTGTTTTAGATTTAGAGGTATAAGCTTGGCATTAGAAGTATAACTCTAAATAAATAAAATATAGATTTCTTTTTTTTTTGGCATGAACATAGTTTTATTTTTTTATTTTTTTAATACTTTATTCTACCTTACAATATTGTATTGGTTTTGCCATACATTGACATGAATCAGCCACAGGTGTACACGATCTCCCAATGCTGAAGCCCCCTCCCACCTCCCACCCCATATCATCTCTCTGGATCATCCTGTGCACCAGCCCCAAGCATCCTGTATCCTGTATTGAACATAGACTGGCACTTCGTTTCTTATATGATAGTATACATGTTTTAATGCCATTCTCCCAAATCGTCCCACCCTCTCCCTCTCCCTCAGAGGCCAAAAGTCCGTTCTATACCTCTGTGTCTCTTTTGTTGTCTCACATACAGGGTCATCATTACTATCTTTCTAAATTCCATATATATGGAGCCGATTATACGGAGTGAAGTAAGCCAGAAAGAAAAACACCAATACAGTATATACACATATATATGGAATTTAGATTTCTTTTTTTTTTAGAGAAGTGTAATTCTAGAGCATAAAACACTGGAAGTTCAGATTGAGATTTGGAGTCATCCTCATAGTTTCTACATCTGTATGTTCATTTCAAAGGAGATGGGAAAAGATGGGAAGCAAAATCCTGAGCCTTGGGACTCAGTTCAGTCACTCAGTTGTGTCTGACTCTTTGCAACTCTATGGACTGCAAGACTCCAAGACTCAAGAGTCTTTTCCAACACCACAGTTCAAAAGCATCAATTCTTTGGTGCTCAGCTTTCTTTATAGTCCAACTCTCACATCCATACATGACTACTGGAAAAACCATAGCTTTGTTGGCAAAGTAATGCCTCTGTTTTTCAATAAGCTGTCTAGGTTGGTCATAACTTTTCTTCCAAGGAGCAAATGTCTTTTAATTTCGTGGCTGCAGTCACCATCTGCAGTGATTTTGGAGCCCCTGAAAATAGTAGAGTCTTGGCACTAAGAATCACTAAGTGATTATTATGTAATCACTAATCCTTTCAGAATTATGTCTGTCAATACAAGAGTTAATTTAAAACTTTTAATTACCTAGGGTTGTTTTGTTTTACCTGACACCTTTGTTACACTTCAAACCAAAGTGTGTTTTATGGAACACTAGTTCTGTGAGATGTTAGACATTAATGGAGAAAAATGATACTTGAATGTATGACAGATAGTGTATAAAACTTTATCATATTACTTATAAATGCATGCTTATTAATCTAAGAGGAGAGGTACTATAATACAGTATTTCCCACACTGATTTGACCATTGCACCCTTCCATTCATGGAAATTCTCAGAAGCCTAGGATTCCATAAATTATACTTGAGGAGATCTTCCTTTGTATCTCTTTAGATAATGATTCAGCTCATTTAATTATAGCTCGCAAAGATCACGGAGAATATATTGAAGGATCAGAAGACTAGGAATCTAATTATTAGGCTATGTTGCAAAATCTGACTCTGCATAGCATGTGACTTTGGTCTTCAATTTCTTCATTTGTAGAATGATTGCAGAACATTGTAAAGATTAGCCTAGAAATGTATGTGAAAGGTTATAGTTTTTTCCTTTGGAATAATACATTGTGAGTAAAATAGGATAGATTTCATTGTAGTTAAATATGAGTGTTATTTGGCACAAGGTGTAATTCAGATTTGTAATTTCAGTGTTTCTCTTTTTTAAAAAATGTTCATAATTTGATCTTTGCCTTTTTGGGAGTTTCTTAGTCATCCTTATATTTAAGTTCTTAATGGCCTTTTTCCATCTGTGTATTCTGAAATCATTTAGAACTGCCTGTGACACTGGATGTCCAGTATAGTGTTAGTCACTCAGTCATGTCCAACTCTGCAATCCCCTGGTGTGTTGCCTGCCAGGCTCCTCTGTCCGTGGAATTCTCCAGGAAAGAATACTGGAGTGGGTTGCCATTCCCTTCTCCAGGGGAGCTTCCCAATCGAGGGATCAAACCCAGGTCTCCGGCATTGCAGGTGAATTCTTTACCAGCTGAGTCACCAAGGAAGCCCCAGATATACAATATAAATGTGCATATTTTCTACCAAGAGTATTCTCAAGAGTCCATATGGTCTGTGCACTTTGGAGTCTCTTCAAAGTCCAGTTGAAGCTGTGTCTTGGGATGACTATTGATTTCATGGTTCCCTGGCACCCGTTTATGCAGATTGAAGCATATAGGTTTAATGCATATTTTCACATTTTAGGGACATTTTCTTAAACTACATATCTGAGTATTTTGTTCCTTGATGTTAGTTGGTCCCCCCCTTACACGCACCGCCCCTCCACCCCGCCACCCAGATACTTCAGTTATGTGTATATATAATCTCCTTTGGCCACCTTATATCCTTTGCATTTTCTCTGCCTTTTTCTTTATCTTTCATTTACTCCCTTTTCTAATTTCTGAATTATGTGCCCATGACTGTTTTCTCAACCTGTTCATCCTGTGGTTTTACCTTCCTTTCCACGCAGTTTTGGTTATTCCCTTTTACTTTTTTCTTGGAGTTTTACAGTGCAAACTTCATCTCCTCTTTCTCTCACCACTTCTTTTCTAAGTTATTTCATTTCTGCTTTGCCATCACGGTGTCTCACATTTTTCATCTGCTCCATGAAAATATATCTTTTAGTCAGTGTCCGAATCTTAATTTGAATGAAAGTATGTTGCTCTTTTTTCTTAACAGCATTTTTGTATGGATGCTGTGATATATATATTTTTTAATCATTTTATTGGTTGAGCTAAGTTCTTATGGGAGATGAGTGATCAGCTCAGCATCCCAGGTGGGTTAGTTGACAAACAGGTAGAGGCTCTCCAGGTCTTCAACTCTCACAAATACAGAGCCCTAAGTCATCTGTGAGATTCTCTGTGCTGTCTCCCCCACCTACTCGCTCTATTTTTATGAACCAAAGCAGCCCAGGAATACTCTGCTGCAACCTGACTTATCACGTGTTTCTCCATCAGTTGTTTCAGGAACTCTTGGGAAGCCTGGGCTTCAGAGTGTTGGTGCCCACCTTCAGAAAGAGTATTTTTTCCCCCTCCTCTTACATAAATCTGCCACCAGCTGCCTGCCACTGGGCCTGGGTAAGAAGGGTCCTTCCCTGATCCCTGTGCTTACAGGGATGCACATTACAGACACTGAAACTCAGAGATAATTTTTTCTTCCATTTAAAGTTTTGTAAGAAAGATTTTTGAAAGAGTGATAATAAGATAAGTGAACAGAGGTTATAGGAGAGGGAAATAGGGATGAGCTACCATCTCCAGGTCAGAAGATGCTGTGTAGAGTTGTTCATTTGCTAAGTCCTGTCTGACTCTTTGCGACCCCATGAACTGCAGCACACCGGGCTCCCCTGTCCTTCACTATTTCCAGGAGTTTTCTCAGACTCATCCAACCATCTCATCTTCTATTGTCCCCTTCTCCTCCTGCCCTCAATCTTTCCCAGCATTAAGGTCTTCTCCAAGGAGTCAGTTCTTCACATCAGGTGGCCAAAATATTGGAGCTTCTGCTTCAGCATCAGTCCTTCCAATGAACATTCAGGGTTGATCTCCTTTAGGGGGGACTCTGAAGTCTTCTGCACCACAATTCCAAAGCATCAGTTCTTCAATGCTCAACCTTCTTTATGGTCCAACTCTCACATCCGTACATGGCTACTGGAAAAACTATAGCTTAGACTTATACAGACCTTTGTTGGCAAAGTGATGTCTCTGCTTTTAATACTCTGTCTTAGGTTGGTCATAGCTTTCCTTTCAGTGTGCATACATATTTTAATTTCTTGGCTTTAGTCACCATCTGCTGTGAGAAGGCAATGGCAACCCACTCCAGGACTCTTGCCTGCAAAATCCCATGGACGGAGGAGCCTGGTAGGCTGCAGTCTGTGGGGTTGCTAGGAGTTGGATACAACTGAGCGACTTCTCTTTCACTTTTCACTTTCATGCATTGGGAAGAAAATGGCAACCCACTCCAGTGTTCTTGCCTGTAGAATCCCAGGGATGGGGGAGCCTGGTGGGCTGCCGTCTGTGGGGTCGCACAGAGTCGGACATGACTGAAGTGACTTAGCAGCAGCAACAGCAGTGATTTTGGAGCCCAAGAAAATAAAATCTGTCACTGCGTCCACCTTTTCACTTTCTATTTGCCATGAAATAATGGGACCAAATGCCATGATCTTAATTTTTTGAAATGTTGAGTTTCAAGCCAGCTGTTTCACTCTCCTCTTTGACCCTCATCAAGAGGCTCTTTAGTTCTTTTCAATTTCTGCCATAAAGGTGGTGTCATCTGCATATCTGAGGTTGTTGATGTTTCTCCAGGCAGTCTTGTTTCAGCTTGTGATTCATCCAGCCCGGCATTTCTCAAGATATACTCTGCATGTAAGTTAAATAAGCTATATGGTATATAGCTTTGTCTTACTCCTTTCCCAGTTTGGAACCAGTCAATTGTTTCATGTCTGGTTCTAACTGTTGCTTCTTGACCTGCATACAAGTTCCTCAGGAGACAGATAAGATGGTCTGGTATTTTCATCTTTTTAAGAATTTTCCACAGTTTGTTGTGATCTACACAGTAAAAGGCTTTAGCATAGTCAATGAAGCAGAAGTATATATATATATATATATATATATATATATATTTTTTTTTTTTTTAAATTTTCTTGCTTTCTCTGTGATCCAGTGAATGTTTGGAATTTGACTTGGGGATGGTCAAGTTCAAACAAAAGCAGCAGCTCGTTCTCCTTCTTCAGGGCAGGGGTTAAGGTGAGGGGATGTGGAGCCCTTAGGCAAAAAATTAAAGTCACTCCCTGGGGAGAAAGAGAGGTTGCTTTTCATCCAAGTCAGCACCTCAGAGTACAGGTAATTGAAGCAGACAGGCTTCCCCATAAAACTGCTTCTCAGGAGGTTCAGGCACTTCCTGGAAATACTGTCAGGAAAGTGTGGTTGGGGGAGTGGATTGCATTCCTTCCCAATGCTCGACAGCAGGATGGGCCAGAGGAAAAGGTGGTCTCTTTACATTTAACAGGTGTTGAAGGTGAACGCCCGCCAGGGTGGAGGTGGGGGTGGTGGGGTGAAGCAGGCTGGTGGCCTCTGGGTGAGGCTCAGGGTTGCTTTGAGCTTCATATTTAAGTTCTGAATATTCTGGATTATGGATTTCCTTCTGCCCTTTAGCCTTTAGTTCCTGCACATGTGGCTGGGTAGAGCTTGGCACCAGTTTGTTCATTAAAGAAAATTTGAGCCTTAATTGTTTTGGCAACAAGCCTCTGCCTCTTCTGTTCTTAAACGACATGGAAGCTCCCTCTTGTGGTGTCTTGTCAAATCACATACCTTTAATTTAGCATTGAAAATATTTTGTCAGAAACTTTTTGATTTCACATCAGAAGTTGAAATTCAAGGTTCAGATAGTTCCCTCAATTATTAATACTACAGAAGTCATGTAATAGGTAAATCTAGCTATCTTGTAAAGCTGTGTTATAACAGATGCAATTTAATAAACTGATATTACTTAACATGAATGGTCTTCTTTAGAGACCTGTAATGCATCCTTGAATGAAATACTGATGTTTCATGGTAGGTTGAAATGTATCCTCTAGTAGGTTTTTGTTTGTTTGCTTTAAGGAAAGGTAAATTCCATGAGATTTTAAATATGTTAAATATTTGTATTTTATCTATGTTTGGACAACAGTTTGGCTGAGCGTAAAATTTCTGAGTCACATTATCTTTCACTAATTTTCTATGTCATTCCTTTACTGCCTTTATGGGATTAATTTTTGTTTAAAGTAATCTGAGTCTAGCTAAGTGCTTTTTTTTTTTTTAAATTTCCCTCTGCCTAAGTGACTATCTTTTTTCCTGACTGTTCAAAGAAGTCTTTCTTCATCATTAAAATCTAGTAGCTAAATAAGGGAATATCTTGTTGAAAGTTCTACATCAAAATCACCAGGGCTGTTCAACGCCTTTTAAAATTATAGATTAGTCTTTATTTATTACAGGACAGCTTCCTACTTGAATATATGTATTTTTTCTATTCTTACTGATTCTGCGTATGTTTGATTTTCTTTGTCTGGATATCATTTCTATAATTTTCTCTCTAATCTTTTAAGTCTTGGTTTTTGTTTATTTAATTTTTTTTTTTAATTTCTCAAGTATTTTCTGTCTGTCCTTGTAATTCTCACAATCTCTGTTCTCTCTCTTGCCCATTTCAGTGTTACTTTTATTTCTGTGGTAGTTTTCATGTGTATTTCATGTGTTTCCAGAGCTTTCAGCCTACTTTTTCTGTTTTCAAAATCCCTTATCTCACCACATTTTTGAGCTTATTAAATCCCTGTTTTCAGCTTTCGACTTTAAGAACCAATTGTTTTCATCACTTTGAAGGCTAGCAATATGGTGATTGTTCTGTTATGTATTTGCTTTTCCTTTTGGGTTATGAGGAAATTATTTTGAATGAGGTGAATTATTACCTTGGAGAGCTTTTTGTATGAAGTTTGTATTAACTTTCTTTTGTTGTATAGTGTATTATGAAAATTTACCAGCTTGAAAAAGCGCAAATATATTATCTTACCATCTCCATAGTTCAAGAGTCTGGCACAGCTCTGAGTTCTCTGCCCAGAGTCTCCAACTTAGGGTGTCAGCTGGCTGCATTCTCATTTGAGGCTCTAGACAAGAATTCTTTTGCAAACCTATTAAACTGTCGTGAAGTATCCATTTATCGGAATTGTTGAACTAGGATCTTCCATTTCCTTGATGATTGTCAATGCGAGTTTCTCTCAGCTTCTAGAAGCTCCTCACCTTTCTTTGCACATGGTCCACTCCATCTTCAAAACCAGTGAAATTTCACAGAATTTTTTGCTAATTTAAATCTGTCACTGCTTCTTCCCGCCAGAGAAAGCTTCTGCTTTTAAGATTAAATTGTTGAACACAGTCAGTTAATCTTCTCTCAGACTAATTCAAAATCAAGTTAAGTTAGTAACTTAAGTTAGTTAATTAGTAAGATGGATTTACTCTGAGAGTTCCCTTTGCCACTGTTACATAATCAGAGGTGTGATGTTGTCTTAGTCAGTTCAGTTCAGTTCAATTGCACAGTTGTGTCTGACTCTTTGTGACCGCATGAATCACAGCACGCCAGGCCTCCCCTGTCCATCACCAACTCCTGGAGCCCACCCAAACCCATGTGCATCGAGTCAGTGATGCCATCCAGCCATCTCATCCTCTATTGTCCCCTTCTCCTCCTGCCCCCAATACCTCCCAGCATCAAGGTCTTTTCCAATGAGTCAACTCTTCGCATGGGGTGGCCAAAGTACTGGAGTTTCAGCTTCAGCATTATTCCCTCCAAAGAAATCACAGGGCTGAACTCCTTCAGAATGGACTGGTTGGATCTCCTTGCATCCAGGGGACTCTCAAGAGTCTTCAACACCACGGTTCAAAAGCACCAATTCTTCGGTACTCAGCTTTCTTCACAGTCCAACTCTCATATCCATACATGACCGCTGGAAAAACCATAACCTTGACTAGACGGACCTTAGTCGGCAAAGTAATGTCTCTGCTTTTCAATATGCTATCTAGGTTGATCTAACTTTTCTTCCAAGGAGTAAGTGTCTTTTAATTTCATGGCTGCAGTCACCATCTGCAGTGATTTTGGAGCTCAAAAAAATAAAGTCATTGACATTGTTTCCACTGTTTCCCCATCTATTTCCCATGGAGTGATGGGACCAGATGCCATGATCTTCATTTTCTGAATATTGAGCTTTAAGCCAACTTTTTCACTCTCCTCTTTCACCTTCATCAAGAGGCTTTTTAGTTCCTCTTCACTTTCTGCCATAAGTGTAGTGTCGTCTGCATATCTGAGGTTATTGATATTTCTCCTGGCAATCCTGATTCCAGCTAATGCTTCTTCCAGCCCAGTGTTTCTCATGATGTACTCTGCATATAAGTTAAATAAGCAGGGTGACAATATATAGCCTTGACGTACTCCTTTTCCTATTTGGAACCAATCTGTTGTTCCATGTCCAGTTCTAACTGTTGCTTCCTGACCTGCATACAGATTTCTCAAGAGGCAGGTCATAGTCAGGCCCGAGAATTAGGATTGGGAGCCCCGGGCACTGTTTTAGGACCCTGCCTCACTTCACATGCACTCAGGAGATGGCCTGCATCTCTGTTCTGGACAAACGGGAGTTGTTTTCTGGCTGAGATGGATATTCCTCCTGAATGAGTCATGGAGCGTTTCTTTCTTTCCCACATGGAAAGATTGCTGTTTAGATTTATAATTTTTGTCTGGCTCCTCACCTTTATGACACATTCTTCCTTGTTTTGTTCCACCATTCTGACTTAGTGATGCCAGGTAGACAAGTATTCTTCCTATAAGATGTTCACATTTATTTTTAAGTGTACTTAGTGTTTTTCTTTCTATGTATATATTTTTTTCTCTTGTTATCTAACCTACACATGTGAAGCTTACTTTGTTTTGTATATTCTTTTTTAAAATTAATTTTGTATCTTTCTGCTTTACTAAATTCCCTTATTGTTTTTAGTGGTTTTTCCATTGGTTCCAGAATGAATTCAGTGTCCCAAAAAGAAGTTATAATTTCTGTAAATATGAGTGGCTTTACCTCTTGATTTCCCATTCATAGGCTTCTAGTTCTTTTCTCTTTCCCTCTAGTACAATATGAAAATTTGCAGAGGTAGTGTGTATCCTTGTCTTAGCTCCTGATTTTGTATGTGTGTGTATGTGTGTAAGTCTGTATATGTGTGTATACACACTTATATATTTAATTATGTTAAATACCTAATCATGTTTTATGTAGAATAATATGATTTAGTTAACATTTGTCAATTGTCTATTTAAAATCTATGAAACTGGTCACTTGATTTTTCTAATTAGGTCTAATATGTTAAATTTTAATAGACTTCCTAAAACTAAGATCATGGCATCTGGTCCCATCACTTCATAGAAAATAGATGGGGAAACAGTGGAAACAGTGTCAGACTTTATTTTTTGGGGCTCCAAAATCACTGCAAATGGTGATTTCAGCCATGAAATTAAAAGACGCTTACTCTTTGGAAGGAAAGTTATGAGCAACCTAGATAGCATATTGAAAAGCAGAGACATTGCTTTGCCAACAAAGGTCCATCTAGTCAAGTCCGTCTATAGTTTTTCCAGTGGTCATGTATGGATGTGAAAAGTGGACTGTGAAGAAAGCTGAGCACCAAAGAATTGATGCTTTTGAAGTGTGCTGTTGGAGAAGACTCTTGAGATCCCTTGGACTGCAAGGAGATTCAACCAGTCTATTCTAAAGGTGATCAGTCCTGGATGTTCTTTGGAAGGACTGATGCTAAAGCTGAAACTCCAGTACTTTGGCCACCATATGTGAAGAGTTGACTCATTGGAAAAGACCATGATGCTCTGATGCTGGGAGGGGTTGGGGGCAGGAGGAGAAGGGGACGACTGAGGATGAGATGGCTGGATGGCATCACCGACTTGATGGATGTGAGTTTGGGTGAACTCCGGGAGTTGGTGATGGACAGGGAGGCCTGGCGTGCTGTAATTCATGGGGTCACAAAGAGTCAACACGACTGAGCAACTGAACTGAACTGAACTGAATGTACTTTATAGAGTCATGCTGTATTTTTTATACATGTTATTGGATTTTGTTGCTAATATTTTATGACTTTTTGTATTGATATTCACATATAAGATTGGTCTGTGGTTTTCTTTGGTATTGTTAATCTTTTTCACATTATCAATTTGTAGTCAAAAATATTTTGGTAATTTTTAATCCCGTCTTTATGTATTGGAGTAGTTTAAGTAGCATTGGACTTATTATTAATATATAAAGTTCTGATAAAATTCATCTCTGAAACTAACTGGGTTGGGAATTAGTCATTTTAGGTGTTCAAATTAATTTTCTAGAATTTTTATCTAAGTAGTCGTTTATGAATTTTAAAAGATTTCTTCTCTTTATAGTTTATTTCCGTGTTTTCATGTATTATTTGTATATATGTTATTTATCCTTTTTCATTATGTTAGTAAATATATTTGCTGGTTATTTCAGATGATTTTTTTGGTGACTTTTCTTATTTTATATTTTATTAATCAGATGTCTATTCATTTGTTAATTCTTTATTGCTTTTTATTAGAGATGCTTCTTAATTGCTTACTTTTTTCAGTATTTCTTTTTCCTGGATATTCTTTTGTATGTTATTTTCTCCATTGATATTCTACAATAAACTCATCTAGTGCCAGTAGTGTTAATGCTAGGGGAAATTAATGGATATTAATATGTGATTTATTTTAACATGTCTCTTATTTTGACTTTTTTCTTTGGGGAGTGTCTTTTTGTTTGAATGAGATGCTTTTGCTATGGTACTACTTTAGCTATAGCATATAAATTTGGATGTAGATGGAAATTTACAGAAACATTGTGAAGATAGTATAGTTTGCATTTATACCACAACCATTTTTTCCTATTATTAAAATCTTGCTTTGTATGCTACATTTCTTCTGATTAATGAACTAATATTGATACATCATTTATTAACATTTCTACTTGTTAAATGAAGTACAAACTTTATGTAGATTTAGTCCCTTGGACTGCAAGGAGATCCAACCAGTCCATCCTAAAGGAGATCAGTCCTGGGTGTTCATTGGTAGGACTGATGTTGAAACTCCAGTACTTTGGCCACCTGATGTGAGGAGCTGACTCATTTGAAAAGACCCTGATGCTGAGAAAGATTGAGGGCAGGAGGAGAAGGGGACGACAGAGGATGAGATGGTTGGATGGCATCACTGACTCAATGTATGGGTTTGGGTGGACTCTGGGAGTTGGTGGTAGACAGGGAGGCCTGGTGTGCTGCGGTTCATGGGGTTGCAAAGAGTCGGACAAAACTGAGCAACTGAATTGAACTGAACTGAACTTAGCTCTACCTAGCTTTTTCTATTCTATGATCTGATCCAGTATGCCTTATTACATTTAGTCGTCACTATCCCTCTGGCTCCTCTTAGCTTTGATAATTTCCCAGATTTTTCTTTTTCTTTCTTTTGTTTTGATAACCTTAGCAGTTTTGAGGCAGATATTTTGTGAACTGTCCCTCAACTAGGATTTGTCTGACGTTTTTCCTGTGATTAGACTAGGCTTATCGGATTTTCAGGGGGAGGACCACGCAGCAAAATGCCATTTTCTTCACATCATATCAGTTCAGTTCAGTTGCTCAGTCGTGTCAAATTCTTTGCGACCCCATGAATCGCAGCACACCAGGCCTCCCTGTCCATCACCATCTCCCAGAGTTCACTCAGACTCACGTCCATCGAGTCAGTGATGCCATCCAACCATCTCATCCTCTGTTGTCCCCTTCTCCTCCTGCCCCCAATCCCTCCCAGCATCAGAGTCTTTTCCAATGAGTCAACTCTTCGCATGAGGTGACCAAAGTACTGGAGTTTCAGCTTCAGTATCATTCCTTCCAAAGAAATCCCAGGGTTGATCTCCTTCAGAATGGACTGGTTGGATCTCCTTGCAGTCCAAGGGGCTCTCAAGAATCTTCTCCAACCCCACAGTTCAAAAGCATCAATTCTTCAGCACTCAGCCTTCTTCACAGTCCAACTCTCACATCCATACATGACCACTGGAAAAACCATAGCCTTGACTAGACGGACCTTAGTCGGCAAAGTAATGTCTCTGCTTGTGCCAGCTCACATCATATCAAAGATATGATATAAGCATCACTTATCACTCTTGATGATAACCTTGATTACCTGGCTCAGGTAGTATTTTTCCAGTTAATTTGCTGTGAAGTTGCTCTTTTCCTACTTTCTATAGTATACAGTTTGGAAGAAAGTCACTAAATGTACCCCACACTTCAGAAATGGAGTGTTATGTGCCATCTCTTTGAGGATGGAGTAACGGCATAAATTACTTGGAATTATTCTGGGTTAGGATTTGTCTCTCCTCCCACTTTTATTTATTAAGTAAAATAAAAATTTAAAAATCCACTTCTTTTCAGTGTGGATACATGGATATATATCTTATACTTTTGATTATAATCCAATGCTACTTTATTTTGTTGTTCAAATTATTCTAGCTTTGTCTACCTGGAGTTTTTCCATTTGGCTTCTGTGTACCTTTGACTTACCTCCATTATTGTAGATGTTTTTGTTTGTTTTGAGAACTTCCTTATGTCCTGGTAACCTGAGATGCTTCAGGCTCATTCTGTATATTTCCTGCTGCAGTTCTAGGATTAACTGTTTCTCTCATGGGCCTTGGTTTCTTTATTACAGGATGGGAAACAATTTTATCATTGAGTGAAGTCGCTCAGTCGTGCCTGACTCTTTGCCACCCCATGGATAGTAGCCTGCACCAAGCTCCTCCATCCATGGGATTTTCAAGACAAGAGTACTGGAGTGGGTTGCCATTTCCTTCTCCAGGGAATCTTCCCAACCCAGGGATCGAACCCAGGTCTTTCACATTGTAGACAGATGCTTTACCATCTGAGCCACCAGGGAAGTCCAATATAGAGCCTTTTGCCTTTAGTCTTGAAGACTCCACTCATTTCCAAAGTTACTCAGGACCCATCCTCTTTAGTGAGGGTGTTTATGCATTTGTATTAGTTTAGATCCTGTTGTCACATTCTATATTTCCTCCTGAAACCTTTTGGCCTTTTAAATGATTTTTTTAAATTTGTATATTTTAAAGTTTACTCTTTGTACTATGATGTTCAGATGCATCGTACCACGTATCTGCAATCAAGCCATCATATACAATAGTTTCACTACCCTAAAAAATCCTGTGGTGCTTCATATATTCAGCCCTCCCTCCTCTCTTCCCTTGGCAACTATTGTCATGCTTTTGCTTTTCCACCTTGTCATATGTTTAAAATTATAATGTGTATATCCTTTGTGGATTGGACGCATTTGAGATTCTTTGCCTTTCTGTGGCTTGACATGTCACTATCAATTTTTATCAATTTTAGGAAAAGTAGTAGAAGGAAATATTCAGAAGTAATGCGGAAAGCAATCCAGTATATTAGATACAGTAGTTTTATAAAAAACTCTTAGGCCTTGTTTATTTGGGAAAAATGGTAATATCTGTTACAGAGCCTTAAATGTAGTAATGTAAAATGGGTTGTAGCTGGGCTGAGCTTCTAATACCCACAAACCCTGGACAGATGAAGTACTTAAAAGAGATCTGGGGAGAGGGGCCGCAAAGATCAGTGACAAAACTGATTGTCAAGAAATAAACCCATGCATAAGAGATTTAAGGAGATCTACTCTTTGATTAATTAATAGAGTGCTGTGCCCTTGTATTTTCCCACTAAAATATATTACATGTATGAATTAAAAGTTAAAGTAGTAAAAATGATAGGATAAAACTTAGCATAAATGAATTTATATGTAATCATGGAGAAAGGAAGACTTTTTTTTATTTAGAGAATACTAGTTTCTGTAATCAAACCCATGTAGATAAGACCTTACATATTTAATACAGTATGTTACCCCTGTACAAATGGAAAAAATTATGTTTAACGTTTCTAGACCAATATGGCTGTTAATTTCTGTACAATGCCAACCCAACACGGTACAACTGGGATACTTTTTCCTAAGTTGACAGCACAGCTAAAGTTTCCAAAAATTCAAATTATATATATATATATGTATATATATAGAGATTTATTTATTTATATAAAAAGACCAATAGCAGTATGTTATGCATCAATAGCAGCAACAGCTTTTCCAAGTTCTGCAGTCATCTGAACAAAATTATAGAGACATCCAGCACACTCCATTAAAAAAAAAAAAGTAAAAAAACAAAACCTCAGAAAACAGCAAAGTTCTATTACTGTTGTGGTACCTGGCACCATTTTTTTTTTTTTTAATTACGTTTCTCAATCATCATCTGGAAAGAAAACATTCTAGAATAACGTCATTAAAAACAGATCTGATAAAGCACGGTCACTACTACATATCATAAAGCAGGTACAAGATATTTTACATTCACAGAGGTATGATACAGTACTGTCCTACATCTATAATACTAGAAGATATAATTAAAAAGGCATTATTTGAGACTTGATTCTACTTTTCCAGCAGAGGGCCCAAAAGATGGTTATGACACAGCTCTGGTACAGAAATGCTCCTTCTTAGATAGGATTTCCTTTCTTTATTGGCATAGTTCTAGGTACTCACTGCTCTTCATGAACATCAGCTAAAAACCGTTTAAAAAAATAAAAACCAACCATTGGATTCATACAAAGATGACTGAAGACAGGCAAGCAGGACTCAACCTAAGTAGCATTTAACCAGCTCCGTCATGTCTGAATGGTTAAGAGCTTCATGGAAGAAAGGAGATGCCAAATAGCACTTCAAAGCTTTGGGCCACAACCAAAACACAGCATCATTTCAAACAGAAGCAGTAGCCAAACACTGCCCACTTGGATATGTTCAAGGATGTTGACGTCAGTATTTCATCATCTGCTCACTCATCCAGGAAGAAGAGGAGATCAGTTACTGTACTTTGATTGTGTTCAACTCAATCACCATGTTACAAAAATAGCAAGCTGCCATAATAAAAAATAAGGCGCCTCTATCCAGCACCAGTTATCTTCTGTTCTTCACCACCAAGCCCATAAATGCTATAACCATATTGCAAGAACATGAGGGAGCACAGAAACCACATCTGATGTCTTAGCTGGGATCATCACATTGTTCAGGCTGAGCTATTCCCCTGTGGTGTTATTTCCCTCATATTTCTGGTGTTTCATCTAACCATAAGAATTTTAGTTCTACATTATATGCACTCAAGGAATGTGTGCACGTATTCATGTACAAATTCTGACTGAAGATGCACCGCCGTCAACAGAGTGCATGTTATACAGTAGGTGCAAGCTGGCAAAGCTTGGAGGTGCGCAAGGGACATAGGAGCAATTTACACTGACACACAGCTGCTGCACCAGTAAAATGAGGCTTTGCCAGCTTGCAGAAAGGAAGACTTTTATATCAAAATTAGAAGCTCTGAAGTGAATTTGAAAAGTTAGTTCACTGAAAAGCATACAGGTGGCCAATAGGCAGATGGAAAAATGCTTGCTTTCTTTGCTGATTTTTAAAATGAAATTTAAAAATTGTGTGTGTCCATATATATTTTATTTATTTAACCAGTGAAGTTGGTAGTGATTCAGGTTTTTTTTTATGTAAAGTGTTCCTTCATTGCTAATGGGATTGCATATTTTTATAACTTTTTGATAAGGCAGTTTGGCAAATCAAATATAAAGATTTACACATGCTGACCTAGAAATTCCACTTCTGTAACTTGTTCTATAGATAGGCTTGCACAGATATGCCAAAATAAATTTTAAAAATATTCATCATGGCATTATTTTGACCTAAGTGTATGCATAATATGATAACATTAATAATTTATGGTATATTGTTGTTGTCTGGTCACTAAATCGTGTCCACCTCTTTTGCATTGCTATGGACTAGCCTGTCAGACTACATTGTCCATGGGATTTCCCAGGCAAGAATACTGGAATGTGTTGCTATTTCCTTTCCCAGAGGATCTTCTCAACCCAGGGATTGAACCCATGTCTCCTGCTTTGCAGGTGGTGGATTCTTTACCACTGAACAACCTGTAAAGCCGTATATGTTATATTATTAGTTATTAAATAGTTAGTTGTGGACTTGGTAAATAAATCACAAGACATTTATTCTGTGGAATATAACACTGCCAACAAATAAATTTAACTATAGCTTTAAGTTTTAATATCAATATCAAGGATGTCTAGGACATAAGAAGTGGAAACTGGAAGTTGTTGAATATAAGAATAGTATGTTTAATATGATCATGTGTAAAAATACACGTGTACACCCGTGGTAGATTCATGTTGATGTATGGCAAAACCAATACAATATTGTAAAGTAATTAGCCTCCAATTAAAATGAATAAATTTATATTTAAAAAGTAAATGGATAAGGCATGTGAATGTCTGAGAAAATGTCTAAAACATGATCAAAGAAACTGTTGACAGGGGTTATTGCCTCCATCTAAGTGACATGGGAGAGCATAAGGTGGAGGAAAGTAGAGGTATGGGAGAGTTTATTTTCTTTCTTTTTTTTTTTTTGCATGGTTAACATTTTCTCCATTGCCTTTAAAAAAGAAATTTGATTGCAGGATAATTGCTTTACATTATTGTGTTAGTGTCTGCCATACAGCAGCATCAGCCATGGGTATACATATGTCCCTGCCTTTTGAACCTCTTTCCCACCTCCTACCCATCCCAACCCTCTAGGTTGTCACAGACCATCAGGTTTTAGCTCCCTGCATCATACAGCAAATTCCCACTGGTTATCTGTCTTATGCATGGTGAGGTATATATTTCAGTGTCACTCTCTCAATTCATCCCTCCCTCTTCTTCCCCCACTGTGTCCACAAGTCTGTTCTCTTTGTCTGGGTCTCCATTGCTGCCCTGCAGATAGACCCATCAGTACCATCTTTTAGATCCCATATATATGCACTGATATATGATATTTTTTTCTCTCTCTGACTTACTTCACTCTGTATAATAGGCTCTAGGTTCATGCACCTCATTGGGACTGACTCAAATTGGTTCTTTTTATGACTGAGTAATATTCCATTGTATGAATGTACCACATGTTTATCCATTCATCTGTAGATGGATATCTGGGTTGCTTCCATGTCCTAGCTATTGTAAATAGTGCGACAACTACCATTGGGATACATGCATCTCTTTCAGTTATGGTTTTCTCAGAGTGTATGCCCAGTAGTGGGACTGTTGTGTCCTATGGTCGTTCCGTTCCTGGATTTTTAAGGAATCTTCATACTATGCTCCATAGAGGCTATATCAGCTTACATTCCTACCAACAATGCAAGAGGGTTCTCTTCTCCATACCCTCTCCAGCATTTATTGTTTGTAGATTTTTTTGATGATGGCGGTTCTTACCCTAGGAGGAGATACCTCACTGTAGTTTTAATTTGCATTTCTCTAATAATGAGAGATGTTGAGTATCTTTTCATGTTTATCAGCTATCTGTATGTCTTTGGAGAAATGTCTGTTTATATCTTCTGCTAGTTTTTTGATTGGATTGTTTGTTTTTCTGATATTGAGCTGTATGAGCTGCTTGTATGTTTTGGAGATTAATGTTTTGTCAGTTGTTTCCTTTGCTGTTATTTTCTCCCGTTCTGAATGTTGTCTTTTCACCTGGTTTATAGTTTTCTATGCTGTGCAAAAGCTTTTAAGTTTAATTAGGTCCCACTTGTTTATTTTTGTTTTTATTTTCATTATTCTAGGAGGTGGGTTATGGAGGATCTTGCTGTGATTTATGTCAAGTGATTTATGCTGCCTATGTTATCCTATAGGAGCTTTATAGTTTCTGGCTTTACATTTAAGTCTTTAATCCACTTTGGTTTATTTTTGTGTATGATATTAGGAGGTATTCTAGTTTCATCCTTTTACATATAGCTGTCCAGTTTTCCCAGCACCACTTATTGAAGAGGCTGTCTTTTCTCCATTGTATGATCTTGCCTCCTTTGTCAAATAAGGTACACATAGGTCTGTGGGTTTACTTCTGAGCTTTCTATCTTGTTCCATTGGTCTGCATTTCTGTTTTTGTGCCAGTACCATAGTGTCTTGATGACTATAGTTTTGTAGTTTAGTCTGAAGTCAAGAATGTTGGTTCTTCCAGTTCCATTTTCCTTTGTCAAGATTACTTTGGCTATTTGATGTCTTTGTGTTTCCATGAAAATTATGAAATTATTTGCTGTAGTTCTTTGAAAAATTGACTCAATCAGTTGCTTTGGGTGGTATAGTGATTTTCACAAAAATGATTCTTCCAATCCAATAACATGGTATATGTGTCCATCTGTTTGTATATATTTGATTTCTTTCATCAGTGTCTTGTACTTTGATGCATACAAATCTTTGTCTCTTTAGGAAAGTTTATTCCTAGGTATTTAATGGGATTGTTTCCTTAATTGTGCTTTGATTTTTCATTGTTACTGTGTAGGAATGCAAGGGATTTCTGTGTACTAATTTTATACCTGCAACTTTACTATATTCATTGGGCAGATCTAGTAGTTTCCTGGTGGCATCTTTAGGGTTTTCAATATAGTATCATGTCATCTGCAAACAGTGAGAGTTTTACTTCTTTTCCAATCTGGATTCCTTTTATTTCATTTTCTTCTCTGATTGCAGTAGCTAGGACTTCCAAAACTGTGTTTAATAATAGTGGTGAGAATGGGCACCCCTGTCTTATTCCTTGTATTTCCTTGATCTTAGAGGAAGTGCTTTCAGTTTTTCTGCACTGAGAATGTTTGCTGTGAGTTTGTATATGGCTTTTATAATGTTGAGGTGTGATCCCTATGAGAAACTTCCCTGGTGGCTCACTCTGTAAAGAATCTATCTGCCTGCAATGCAGGAGACCCAGGTTTGATCCCTGGATCTGAAAGATCCCTTGGAGAAGGTAATGGATCTCTACTCTAATATTCTTGCCTGATGAATTCCATGGACAGAAGAGCCTGGCAGGCTATAGTCCATGGGGTCGCAAAAAGTCAGACACAACTGAGCAACTAAATACACATGTACACGTGATCCTTCTATGTCTACTCTTTGGAGAATTTTATTATAAATGACTGTTGAATTTTGTTGAAATATTTCTCTGAATCTATGTAGGTGGTCATCTGGCTTTTGTCTTTTGATTTGTTTATATGGTGTGTTACACTGATTGCTTTGCTTATGCTGAAGAATCCTTGCATCTCTGGAAAAAAGTCCACTTGATCATGATGTGTTGTCCTTTTAATGTGCTATTGGATTCTGTTTGCTAGAATTTTGTTGAGGATTTTTGTATCTATGTTCATCAATGTTATTGGGCTGTAATTTTCTTTTTGTGGCATCTTTGTTTGGTTTTGGTATCAGGGTGATGGTGGCCTTGTAAATTGAGTTTGGGAGTTGTCCTTCCTCTGCAATTTTATGGAAGAGTTTGAGTGATATAGGTGTTAGCTCTCCTCTAAACTTTTGGTAGAATTCACCTGTGAAGCTGTCTGGCCCTGGGCTTTTGTTTGTTGGAAGACTTTTTTTATTTAAAGTTTTAATTCTTTATTTATTTTTTTAAATTAAATTTATTTGTTTTTTTAATTACAATACTATATTTTAAATTGCTTATATAATTTATTTTTAACCATTTATCATTTATTTATTATCATTATTATTATTTTTTTTACTTTACAATATTGTATTGGTTTTGCCATACATCGGCATGAATCTGCCACTGGTGTACACGTGTTCCACATCTTGACCCCCTTTCCCTTCTCCCTCCCCGTACCATCCCTCTGGGTCATCCCAGTGCACCAGCCCCAAGCATCCTGTATCCTGCATCGAACCTGGACTGGCAATTTATTTCTTATATGATATTATACATGTTTCAATGCCATTCTCACAAATCATCCCACCCTCTCCCTCTCCCACAGAGTCCAAAACACTGTTCTATACATCAGTGTCTCTTTTGCTCTCTCACATACAGGGTTACTGTTACTGTCTTTCTAAATTCCATATATATGCGTTAGTATACTATATTGATGTTTTCCTTTCTGGCTTACTTCTGCTCAGTCATGTCCGACTCTTTGCGACCCCATGGACTGTAGACTATTAGGCAGCTCCATCCATGGGATTTTCCAGGTAAGACTGCTGGAGTGGATTGCCATTTCCTTCTCCAGGGTATCTTCCTAACCCAGGAATCGAACCTGGGTCTCCCGCATTGCAGGCAGATGCTTTTACTGTCTGAGCCACTAGGGAAGCCATACAGGGTTATTGTACTGTCTTTCTAAATTCTATATATATATATGCATTCAGTTCAGTTCAGTTGCTCAGTCGTGTCTGACTCTTTGCGACCCCATGAATTGCAGCACGCCAGGCCTCCCTTTTCATCACCAACTCCCAGAGTTCACTCAGATTCATGTCCATGGAGTCAGTGATGCCATCCAGCCATCTCATCCTCTGTCGTCCCCTTCTCTTCTTGCCCCCAATCCTTCCCAGCATCAAAGTCTTTTCCAATGAGTCACCTCTTCGTGTGAGGTGGCCAAAGTATTGGAGTTTCAGATTTAGCCTCTTTCCTTCCAAAGAAATCCCAGGACTGATCTCCTTCAGAATGGACTGGTTGGATCTCCTTGCAGTCCAAGGGACTCTAAAGACTCTTCTTCAACACCACAGCTCAAAAGCATCAATTTTTGGTGCCTAGCTTTCTTCACAGTCCAACTCTCACATCCATGCATGGCTACTGGAAAAACCATAGCCTTGACTAGATGGACCTTGGTCAGCAAAGTAATGTCTCTGCTTTTTACTATGCTGTCTAGATTGGTCATAGCTTTTCTTCCAAGGAGTAAGCGTCTTTTAATTTCATGGCTGCAGTCACCATCTGCAATGATTTTGGAGCCCCCAAAAAGTCTAACACTGTTTCCACTGTTTCCCCATCTATTTTCCATGAAGTGATGGGATTGGATGCCATGATCTTTGTTTTCTGAAAGTTGAGCTTTAAGCCAACTTTTTCACTCTCCTCTTTCACCTTCATCAAGAGGCTTTTAGTTCTTCTTGACTTTCTGCCATAAGGGTGGTGTCATCTGTATATCTGAGGTTATTTATATATATGCATTAGTATACTATATTGCTGTTTTTCTTTCTGGCTTACTTCACTCTGTATAATAGGCTCCAGTTTCATCCACCTCATTAGAACTGATTCAAATGTATTCTTTTTAATGGCTGAGTAATAGTCCATTGTGTATATGTACCACAGCTTTCTTATCCATTTGTCTGCTGATGGACATCTAGATTACTTCCATGTTCTGGCTATTATAAACAGTGCTGCGATGAACATTGGGGTACACGTGTATCTTTCAGTTCTGGTTTCCTTGGTGTGTATGCCCAGCAGTGGGATTGCTGGCTCATAGGGCAGTTCTAATTCCAGTTTTTTAATGAATCTCCAGACTGTTCTCCATAGTGGCTGTACTAGTTTTTTATTATAGTTTCGATTTCTGTGCTTGTGACTGGTCTGTTCATATTTTCTGTTTCTTCCTGGTTCAGTTTTAGAAGGTTATACTTTTCTAAGAATTTGTCCATTTCTTCGAGATTGTCCATTTTATTGGCATATAATGTAGTTGCTCATAGTAGTCTCTTATGATCCTTTGTATTTTTGCATTGTCTGTTGTAACTTCTTTTTCACTTCTCATTTTATTGATTTGAGTCTTCTCCCTTTTCTTCTTGATGAATCTGGCTAATGGTTTGTCAACTTTGTTTATCTTCTCAAAGAACCAGATTTTGGTTTTATTGATCTTTGCTATAGTCCCCTTTGTTTCTTTTTAACTTTATTTTTCTTTGATCTTTATGATTTCTTTTATTCTACTAACTTTGGCTTTTTTTGTTGTTGTTGTTGTTGTTCTTCTTCTTTTTCTAGTTGCTTCAGGTGTGAGGTTAGGTTGTTTATTCAATGTTTCTCTTGCTTTTTGAGGTAGGTTTGTATTACTATAAACTTCCCTCTTAGCATTGCTTTTAGCACATCCCGTAGGCCTTGAATTGTTGCATTTTATTGTAATTTGTTTCTTAGGTATATTTTTAATTCTTTTTTATTTCTTCAGTGATCTCTTGGCTATTCAGAAGCATATTGTTTAGCCTCCATGTGTTCGTGTTATTTTACAGTTGTTTTTTTTTTTCCCCTGTAGTTGATACCTAATCTTAAAATGTTGTGGTCAGAAAAGATGCTTGGAATGATTTAAGTCTTCTACAATTTGCCAAGGCTTGATTTGTGACCCCAGATGTAATCTATCCTGGATAATGTTCCATGTGCACTTGAGAAAAAAGTGAAACCTACTGTTTTGGAATGAATTGCCCTGTAGATATGAATTAGGTCCAGCTGGTCCAATGTATTTTCTAAAGCTTGTGTTTCATTATTAATTTTCTGTCTGGATGACCTATTGGTATAAGTAGGGTATTAAAATATCCCACAATTATTGTTACTGTTGATTTCCCCTTGAATAGTTGTTAGCATTTGCCTTGTGTATTGAAAGTGAAAGTGAAAGTGAAGTCGCTCAGTCATGTCTGACTCTTTGTGACCCCCACGGACCAGGCTCCTCCCTCCATGGGATTCTCCAGGCAAGAGTACTGGAGTGAGTTGTTATTTCTTTCTCCTTGTGTGTTGAGATGCTCCTATATTGCATTTATAATCATTATATCTTCTTTTTGGATTGATCCCTTGATCATTATGCAGTGTCTTTCTTTGTCTCTTGTCATGGTCTTTTTAAAAGTCTGTTTTATCTGATATGAGTATTGCTACTCCTGCTTTCTTTGGTTTCTGCTTGCATGGGATATCTTTTTCTAGTTCCCTCACTTTTAGTTGTATGTGTCCCTAAGTCTCAGGCATATCTCTTGTAGGCAGCATATATAGAAGTCTTGTTTTTGTATGTATTCGGCTAATCTGTGTGTTTGGTTAGAGCATTTCATCCATTTACATTTAAGGTAATTATTGATATGTATGATACTATTATCATTTATTGTTTTTGGTTTGTTTTTGTAGACCTTTTCCTTCTCTTGTGTTTTCTGTCTAGAGAAGTCCCTGTAACATTTATTGTTAAGCTGGTTTGAGATGAGGTGAGGTGAAGTCGCTCAGTCGTGTCCGACTCTTTGCGACCCCGTGGACTGTAACATACTAGGCTTCTCTGTCCATGGGATTCTCCAGGCAAGAATACTGGAGTGGATTGCCATTTCCTTCTCCAGGGGATCTTCCCAACCCAGGTATTGAACCCGGGTCTCCTGCATTGGAGGCAGACGCTTTAACCTCTGAGCCACCAGGGAAGTCCTTGGTGGTACTGATTTCTCTTAACTTTTGCTTGTCTATAAAGCTTTTCATTGCGCCTTTGAATGTGAATGAGATCCTTGCTGGATAGAGTGATCTTGGTTGTAAGTTTTTTCCTTTCATTATTTTTAAGTATATCCCGCCATTCCTTTCTGATCTGTAGAGTTTCTATTGAAAGTTCAGCTGTTAGCTCTATGGGAATCCCCTTTTATGTCACTTGTTGCTTTTGCCTTGCTGCTTTTAATATTTGTTCTTTGTGTTTAATTTTTGTTAGATTGATTAATATGTGCGTTGGCATGTTTCTCCTTGGATTTATCCTATATGAAAATCTTTGAGCTTTCTGGACCTGGGTGACTATTTCCTTTCCTGTTTTAGGGAAGTTTTTGGCTAAAATCTCCTCACATATTTTCTCATGCCCTTTCCTGTTGTCTTCTGGGACCCCTATGATTCAAATGTTTTTATGATTAATATTGCCCCCAGAGGTCTCTGAGACTGTCCTCATGTCTTTTTAGTCCTTATTCTTTAGGCTGCTCTGCCTCAGCCACTTCCATCATTATATCTTCCAACTTATTTATCCATTCCTCTGCCTCAGTTACTCTGCTATTGGTTCACTCCAGTGTATTTTTCATCTCAGTTATTGTGTTGTTCATTGCCGAATGTCTATTCTTTAATTCTTCAAGGTCCTTATTGATCATTTCTTTCATCTTCTCTATCTGTGCCTCCAGTCTATTTATCCATGCCTCCATTTTATTTTCAAGAATTTGGATCATCTTTAGTATTATTACTCAGAATTTTTTTCCAGGTAGACTGCTCATTTCCTCTTCATTTGTTTTGTCTTTGGGGTTTTTAACCATGCTCCTTTATCTGCTGCATGTTTCTCTGGATTTTCATTTCATTTAGTTTTCTATGTTTAGAGTCTTCTTTCTGCAGGCTGGAAGGCATAGTTCCTCTTATTGTGGAGTCTGCCCCCATGTATGGGGTTGGACCAGTGCCTTGTGAAGGTTTTCTGGTTGATGGATGGAGTTGGTCTCGTCTCTCTGAAGGGCAGGGCCATGTCCAGCAGTGCTTTTTGATGTGTCTGTGGGTTTGGTATGCTTTGAGTGGCCTCTCTGCTGATGTGCAGGGCTGTACCCCTGTCTTGCTGAAGGATTGCCATGGAGCATCTGTCCCTGGAGCTTGCTGACCTTAGGGTAGGGTTTGATCTTGGTGTTGAGATGGAGACCTTTGGGAGAGCTCTTGTCAATTAATATTTCACGGGGTTGGGAGTTCTTTGGTCATTCAAAATCCTGGACTCAGCTCTTCCACCTCAGGGGTTCAAGTCCAGCCCTTTACTGTGGCACTAAACCCTCACAAGCCACACAGAATAGAAGACAACAACCCCAAGACTGTTGGTAAAAGCAACACTCAACCGCCCAGAGCACTCAGAGAAGCACACACCAAAGTCCTCCAATATTTCCAGGAAGTTCTCTAGACCTGTTGTGGCCTCTCTGGGGTCTGCCCAGTCTCAGATCTGGCCTTACTCCAGCTTGTACTTTGTCCCAAAGTCCACAGTCTCTAGAGTCCACTGCTGCAGAGCTAAGTCACCTCAGTCGTGTCTGACTCTGTGCGACCCCATAGACGGCAACCCATCAGGTTCCCCCATCCCTGGGATTCTCCAGGCAAGAACACGAGTGGGTTGCCATTTCCTTTTCCAGTGCATGAAAGTGAAAAGTGAAAGGGAAGTCGCTCATTTTCGTCCGACTCTTCGCAACCCCATGGACTGCAGTCCACCAGGCAACTCCATCCATGGGATTTTCCAGGCAAGAGTACTGGAGTGGGGTGTCATCACCTTCTCTGCTAGAGTCCACAGTCTCAGGCTAATTGTGGGTATTTATCCACTGCACCTGTGGCTGCTAATTCTCTTTTTCTTCTTTGGTCACACAGCTCCTGGTGTTTTGCTTTGGTTTTGGGTCTGACTCTGTTTGGAGGTGGGCTTCCCAGGTGGCTCAGTGGGTAAGAATCCTGCAATGCAGGAGACACTGGTTTGATCCCTGGGTTGGGAAGATTCCCTGGAGGAAGGCATGGCAACTCACTCCAGTATTCTTGTCTGGGAAATCCCATAGAGAGAAGAACCTGGTGGACAGCAGATCACCAGGTTGCAGAGTCAGCCACGACTGAAGTGACTGAGGACACACGTGTGCACTGCTTGTAGGTTGCTCTCTCATAACTTCTCTCCTAGACATGAGGAAGCAAAGGCTGAGACTTTTAGGACTCACTTGCTCACTCTGACTGGGAACAGGGTGGGAGTATGGCAGCCACAATTGGGATGTGAAGGTGAAAGTGAAGTTGCTCAGTTGTGTCCGACTCTTTGCGACCCCATGGACTGTAGCCTACCAGGCTCATCTGCCCATGGGATTTTCCAAGCAAGAGTACTGGAGTGGGTTGCCATTTCCTTCTCCAGGGGATCTTCCTGACCCAGGGATTGAATCCAGGTCTTCCACCTTGTAAGCAGATGCTTTACTGTCTGAGCCACCAGGGAAGTTCTAGGGGCTACCTGTGGTAACAGAGACCTGCTGGATGTTCTTACAGCCTGATATGGGTCATGCTCACTCAGAGCAATTGGCTTGGCCCCAGACCGTGGGTCCCTGGGAAGAACCAAGCTGCTTAGCCTCTCAGCAGGGTGCAGGCAGCAACACGTGTCCGCTCACAGCCTGATGGTGATTGCCACCTCTGGGGTCTGGGCTGCATCAGTGGCTGTTTGTCTGCTGATTCAGGCACTTTCCCTGGGTTTGGTAGTGGCTTGTTGTCCAGTCACTCAGTCATGTCTGACTCTTTGAGACCCATGGACTGCAGCACGCCAGGCTTCCCTGTCTTTCATCTCCCAGAGTTTGCTCAAACTCATATCCATTGAGTCAGTGATGCCATCCAACCATCTCATCCTCTGTCATCCTCTTGTGCTTTTGCCTTCAGTCTTTCTCAGCATCAGGGTCTTTTCCGATGAGTCGACTCTTCATATCAGGTGACTAAAGTATTGGGGCTTCGGTGTCAGCATCATCCTTCCTGTGAATATTCAGGGTTGATTTCCTTTAGGATGGACTGTTTTGATCTCCTTGCAGTCCAAGGGACTGTCAAGAGTCTTCTTCAGCACAACAATTTAAAAACATCAGTTCTTCAGTGCTCAGCCTTCTTTATGATCCAACTCTCACATCTGTACATAACTACTGGAAAACCAGAGCTTTGACTATAAGGACCTTTATCAGCAAAGTGATGTCTCTGCTTTTTAATAGACTGTCTAGGTTTATTATTACTTTTTTCCAAGGAGCAAGCGTCTTTTAATTTCATGGCTGCATTCACCATCCACAGTAATTTTGGAGCCCAAGAAAATAAAGTTTGTCAGTGTTTTCATTTTTTCCCCAACTGTTTGCCCTGAAGTGAAGTGATGACAGCAGATGCCATAGTCTGGTAGCTTGCATTTTGTGCTGTGGAATTGTAAATTGCAGTCAAGTGTAATTCTGCCTGGGGCCCTGACTGGTTTGGTTGGCAGGCCCTCACTCAGCTGCTGTCTGTGAGTGCAGAGTTAGGGTGTCCCAGTGACAAGGACCTCTTGCCCCCTGGGATGCCCAGTCTTTCCCCTGACTCCCTGCACTGTGTCATCCCAGCTCCCTTAGAGAAAGGAAACCAGCCCAGGTCCTCTCCCTGAGGTCCAGCACCTGCACCTGAGCCAACACCCTGCTCTGACCCCTGCTGCAGGCAGGGGCATCCAAGCCGCTTCCTGGCCGTGGCGTGCTGTTGGCCATGATCTCTGTGGTGGGTTCCCTCCACTGTGCCTTCCGAGCACCTGCCACTGTGCTCCCCTCTGTGGTTCTGAAGCTTCCCCTGACCCCAGCCGTGAGAGTTTCCTAGTGTGCGGAAACTTTTCCTCCTTCAGGTCCCTGTCCTGAAATCCTTTGTCTCTTTTATTATCTTTATCTTTTGCCTTGCCTTGTTCTAAGGAGACTGGCTTGCCTTTTGAAAGCTTGGGTGGTTTTGCCAGCATTCATAACTTGTTCTGTAGGTGTTGGTCCATATACTGATGAATTTTTGATGTATTTGTGGGGAGGAAGGTGATCTTGCCTTTTTATTCCTCAGCCATCTTCTCTCCTAACCCTGGATACTTTTCTTGATGTTCTTTAAGCATGTTGAAAATTTATTTAAACAAGCTAGTTGAAGCTCATTGATTACTTCCTCTGGGAAAAGCAATAAAACACCAAACCCCACAGAATACTCATATAATCAAAATGTCTAACTGGATTATTACAACAAAATGTTTTCCTAAAGGCAATTTACCTATTATAAAAAAGGAAATAGGAGAAAACAGTAAAACAATAATGCATATACATATGTTCAATTTTGCAGTGTATCAAGTAATAAGAGATTGATAGTCTAACCTACTACCTCTAGGAAAATGAATACTGAAATCAGGAAATATAATTCAAAGATTTGACATGGCCAGGGAAATATCACAAATAATGCACACTTAGTCCTGTAATAAATACAGATTACCTGCCAAAATATCCACAAACCTCTTATAGCATGAATATATACAGTATTATTATAGAGAATATTTTAAATACAAAATTTTAAGATTTATTTTTATGCATTGAATTTGCATCTGAAAATTTGATAACTATCAACCAGTTAAAGAATATTCAGAATTGGTGCTTTAGGGGCCCTACGTCTCATCAATGTGGAAATAGTAAATCTTGATCTGATATCAAGAAAATGAAAATAGAATTAGCTAAAGTCATTGTTAAAATACAAATTCCTGGATGCTACACTAGATTTAAAGTGAGAGAGTTGGGAATATATTTTTAAGAAGTCTCTTAGTTCATTAATACAATATGATGAGTTTGTTTGTGTATGTATGTTAGTCACTCAGTCATGTTTGACTCTTTGTGACCCCGTGCACCATAGCTTGTCAGGCTCCTCTGTCCACGGGACTTCCCAGGCAAAAATATTGGAGTGGGTAGCCATTCCCTGTCCTCCAGGGGGCCTTTCTGACTCAGGAATTGAACGCAGGTCTCCTGCATTGTAACTGGGTTCTCTACTGTTTGAGCCACCAGGGAAGCCCACGATGAAGTTAGAAAATATAGATTTATTATGTCTGGTCTTTAAATGTGATATTTTAATGAAAGGTTTTATTTAATCAAACTTAAAGGTAACCATTTTCAGGTATCCAAATTGGAAAGAAAGGGGTAAAATTATCATTTTATGCAGATGATATGATGTGTAGAAAACCTTAAAAGAGTCCACACATAAACTTCTAATTGATAAATGAATTCAGCAAGGTAGCAGGATACCAATTTAACACAGAGAAATCTGTTGTATTTCTTTGCACTAACAATGAAGTATCAGAAAGGAAAAGTAAAAAGACAATCCCTTTTAAAATTTCATTAGTTAGTTAGTTAGTTCAGTTGCTCAGTCGTGTCCGACTCTTTGCGATCTCATGAATCACAGCACGCCAGGCCTCCCTGTCCATCACCATCTCCCAGAGATCACTCAGATTCATGTCCATCGAGTCCATGATGCCATCCAGCCATCTCATCCTCTGTCATCCGCTTCTCCTCCTGCCCCCAATCCTTCCCAGCATCAGAGTCTTTAACAATGAGTCAACTCTTTGCATGAGGTGGCCAAAGTACTGGAGTTTCAGCTTTAGCATCATTCCTTTCAAAGAAATCCCAGGGTTGATCTCCTTCAGAATGGACTGGTTGGATCTCCTTGCAGTCCAAGGGACTCTCAAGAGTCTTCTCCAACACCACAGTTCAAAAGCATCAAGCCTTCGGCACTCAGCCTTCTTCACAGTCCAATTCTCACATCCATACATGACCACAGGAAAAACCATAGCCTTGACTAGACGGACCTTAGATGGCAAAGTAACGTCTCTGCTTTTGAATATACTATCTAGGTTGATCATAACTTTTCTTCCAAGGAGTAAGTGTCTCCTAATTTCATGGCTACAGTCACCATCTGCAGTGATTTTTGAGCCCCCCAAAATAAAGTCTGACACTGTTTCCACTGTTTCCCCATCTATTTTCCATGAAGTGATGGGACTGGATGCCATGATCTTCATTTTCTGAATGTTGAGCTTTAAGCCAACTTTTTCACTGTCCTCTTTCACCTTCATCAAGAGGCCCTTTAGCTCCTCTTCATTTTCTGCCATAAGGGTGGAGTCATCTGCATATCTGAGGTTATTGATATTTCTCCCGGCAGTCTTGATTCCAGCTTGTCTTTCTTCCAGCCCAGCGTTTCTCATGATGTACTCTGCATATAAGTTAAATAAGTAGGGTGACAATATATAGGCTTGACGTACTCCTTTTCCTATTTGGAACCAGTCTGTTGTTCCATGTCCAGTTCTAACCGTTGCTTCCTGACCTGCATACAGATTTCTCAAGAGGCAGGTTAGGTGGTCTGGTATTCCCATCTCTTTCAGAATTTTCCACAGTTTATTGTGATCCACACAGTCAAAGGCTTTGGCATAGTCAATAAAGCAGAAATAGATGTTTTTCTGGAACTCTCTTGCTTTTTCCATGATCCAGAGGATGTTGGCAATTTGATCTCTTGTTCCTCTGCCTTTTCTAAAACCAGCTTGAACATCAGGGAGTTCACGGGTCACATATTGCTAAAACCTGGCTTGTAGAATTTTGAGCATTACTTTACTAGCATGTGAGATGAGTGCACTTGTGCGGTAGTTACGAAAGTAAAATAAACTTGACAAAGGAGGTAAAAGACTTGTATTTCGAGAACTATGAAACATCGATAAAACAGAAGATGATTTAAAGAAATGGAAAGATATCCTATGGGCTTGGATTGGAAGAATTCATGTTGTTAAAATGGATGTACTACCCAAAGCAATCTATAAATTTAATGCAGATACCTATCAAATTCTTTATTACATTTTTCACAGAACTAGAACAAATAATTCTAAAATTTATATGTAGCCATAAAAGATCCAGAGTTTCCAAAGCAATCCTGATGAAAAAGAACAAAGCTGGAGGTATAACCTTCTCAAATTTCAGACAATATTGCAAAGCTACAGTGGTTAATATAGTGTGGTACTGGCAGAAAAGCAGATGTGGATTAATGGAACAGAATGGAGAGCTCAGAAAAACACACACACATATGGGGTCAGTTAATCTTTGACAAAGGAGGCAAGAGTATATAATGGAAAAAGACAATCTTTTTAGTAGAAGATGTTGGGAAAGCTGAACAGTTGCATGTAAATCAATGAAATTAGAACATTCCCTCACACCTGACACAAAAATAAATGTAATGGCTTAAGGAGTTAAATATAAGACATGACACTATGAAACTTCTAGAAGACAACATAGACAAGACATTCTTTAACATAAGGGGGTAACAGTGGGCGGAGGAGCCTGGTGGGCCTCAGTCCATAGAGTTGTGAAGAGTTGGACACGACTGAGCGCCTTCACTTTCACTTTTCACTTTCATGCATTGGAGAAGGAAATGGCAACCCACTCCAGTGTTCTTGCCTGGAGGATCCCAGGGACGGGGGGAGCCTGGTGGGCTGCCATCTATGGGGTTGTACAGAGTCAGACACAACTGAAGCGACCCAGCAGCAGCAGCAGCAATGTTTTCTTAGGTCAGTCTCCAAGTCAATTGAAATAAAGGTGAAAATAAACAAATGGTGCCTAATCAAGCATATACAATTTTACCTAGCAAATAAAACCATAAAGAAGACAAAAAGACAACCTACAGACAGAGAAAATAGTTGCAAATGATGTGAACAACAAAGGCTTAATTTCCAAAATATACCAATAGCTCATACAACTCAATAACAAAACACAACCCAATCAAAAAATGGGCAGAAGACCTAAATTTCTCCAAAGAAAACATACAGATGTTCAATAGGCACATGAAATATGCTCAGCATCACTGATTACTAGAGAAATACAAGTCGAAACTAAAATGAAGTTTCCCCTCATCCTGGTCAAAATGGCCATTATTTAAAAATAGAAAAACAACCACAAGTATCAAATGCTGGAGAGAGCGTGGAGAAAGGGAAACCCTCCCGCACTGCTGGAAGGAGTGTAAATTGGTGGAGACAGTTTGGATGGTCTTCAAAAACAAATGCTTCAGAGTCTACTCCTGGGCTTTTATTCCTAGAAGATGCTGACTTGAAAAGATGCTTGCTCCCTAATGTTGATATCTACATTATTTACAATAGCTAAGACAGGGAAGCAACTTGAATGTCTATCAAAGAGGATGCAAGGTGTGTGTGTATGTGTGTGTGAATGCATATATATATACACACATACATACAATGGAATAATATTCAACCATTAAAAGAAAGAAATAATGGTTGTCTGTCATAGTAACATGGATGAACCTAAAGATTATCACACTAAGTGAAGTAAATTAGAAAGAGAAAGACAAATGCCATATGACATGTTGATGGATAAAATCAATATTGTGGTAGAAAAAAAAATATATATGTAAACTTTATTTTGTGTTGGAGTATAGCCGATTAACAATGCTGTGACAGAGAAGGGATTCAGCCATGCGCCCACGTGTAACCATTCTCCCCCAGACTTCTGTCCCATCCAGGCTGCCATGTAACACTGAGCAGAGTTCTCTGTGCTATATAGTAGGCCCTTTTCGGTTGTCCATTTTAAATGTAGCAATGTTGTACATGTCCATCGCAAATGCCCCAACTATACCTTCGCTCAGTCCTTCCCTCCAGCAACCATAATTCATTTTCTAAGTCTGTGAGTGTCTTTCTGTTTTGTAAGTAAGTTCATTTGTATTGTCTCTTTTTAGGTCCCACAAGTGTGGGATGTCATAGGATACTTCTTCTCTGTTTGACATCACTCAGTACCACGGTCTCTAGGCCCATCCATGTTGCTGCAAATGACATCATGTCCTTCTTTTTAATGGCTGAGTAATATGTCATTGCATATATGCACCACATATTTTGATGCTGTCATGTTTTGAAGCTGTAGTGTTCCCCTATGGGCATCCTAGGTGGCTCAGTGGTGAAGGATCCACCTGCCAGTGCAGGAGATGCATAAGACCCAAGATCTGTCCCTGGGTTGGGAAGATCCCCTGGAGGAAGAAATGGCAACCCATTCTAGTATTGTTGCCTGGAAACGCCCACAGACAGAGGAGCCTGGCAGGCCAGTCCATGGGATCGCAAAGGAATCAGACACACCTGAGCAGCTGAGCATGCATCCAGTGGTTCATGTATTTTCTTTAATAATATATCTTTTAAATAGCTTAATTATATTCTAAGTATTTTTAAGTATAATAAAGTGAAGAAGGAAGGTTATGTTAGGCAAGTATAATTAATGAAATTTAGAGTATTAGGTAACATTTTGATAAATTCACAATCTTATTTTATTTTTTCCCTAAAGATACTTGCTCAACAGCAAAGAATAAACGCAGCTGTAGCACTTCAAGTTCTTCACTTTTCTACTACTTGTATGTCTTTATTTTGGGACAACTGTTGCTGGGAACAGGAGGAACTCCTCTGTATACCTTGGGAACAGCCTTTATTGATGACTCTGTGCCCATCCACAAATCTTCTCTCTATATAGGTAAGTTTTGCTGCTAATACAAATGTCTCAGTGTCGTTTCATGTTATTGCTTATTTAATTTATAAGTAATGTACAGGATACACTTTTAAGAAGTTAGTTGTGATTTCATAAGTATTTACACTAGGTAAATGCGATATTACTTTTTTGTTTAACTATTTGCTGAAGTACCATGTCCTTCAGTTGAATGTGGTTGATTTTTATTGACATCCTCCTTTCTTTCCTGTGCTGGGCATTTCAAGCATTCCTTGAAGTGCCATCCAAGAAATAGGTCATCTTGATTGCTGGAATGTTTCCCAGGCTAATTTACACAGGTGTGGGGGTAGAGTTCTGCTGTTCTGTGTGACTTACTTCATCCTACATGGAATTGACTAAAGTCAACAAAAGAAACCACACAATGGTACTCAGAAACTTCTATGGAGTTGTCTGTTTCAGATTAATGCTTTTTACATATGACTCAATATTTTCTCTTTGTGATCTAATTCTTGACAGCATAAGTTTTTCTTAAATTCCATTCCTGGAGTTCATGGAAGATAGAGCTGACTAAATTATGGATGGCCTACATCCAAACTAATGTGTAATATATTTGCATGTGAGTTTTCACTTTATCGAGGCTTCCCTAGTGGCTCAGAAGGTAAAGAATCTGCCTGCAGTGCAGGAGACCTGGGTTCAATTCCTGGTCAGGAAGAGCCCCTGGAGAAGGGAATGACTCCTTATTCTCTTACTGGAATGACTCCAGTATTCTTGCCTGGAGAATTCCAGGGACAGAGGAGCCTGGTGGGCTACAGTCCAAGGGGTCTCAAAGAGTCAGACATGACTGAGCAACTGACATTTTCACTTTTCACTTTCACTTTATTAGTATACTCAAATGTAGGGGACTTTGTCCACTTGGACTGCTCAAAGAGAATACTATAGACTAGTTGGCTTACAAACAAGACAAATTTATTTCTCACAGTCCTGGAGGTTGGCAAGTACAAGATCATGGTGTCCAGAAATTTAGTATCTGGTGAGGGTCCATTTCTTGATTCGTGGGCAGCTGCCTTTTAGCTGTGGCAGAGGGGACAAGTGAGCTCTCGGGCCTTCTTTTAAGGGCACTAATCCTGTTCTGAGGGCTTCACTCTTATGACCTAATCCCTTCCCAGAGACCCCACCTCCAAGTGCAACTACACTGGGAATTGGGTTTCAACATGTGAATTTTGGGGCGACATCAACTTTCAGTGTATAAAGAGACCTGTTGCCATAGTCGCTGGAAGTCACCTGTGTTCAGTGTAGCCCTGAATCTCTGATACAGAAACCACTACACTTCTACCTGTTCGCTTGCTTTGCTTTGGTCTTTGCACAGGATCTGATGCTCTCTCACACATTCTGGCTGATCTGTACAACTCCACATAACTAATTTAACAGTACTTTTATTTCAGTTAGCTACTAGGGCTGCTTTTCAATCTTCCAGTTCACAGATTTTCTCTCTGAGGTCCTCTTCTAATCAGTGCTTCTCATAAAACAACTTCAATCTTTATATTTTAGTAACACACAAAATACAGAGTTTTTCAAAGACGGTTTAAGAATGGAAAGGTGGGGTGAAGGCCCAAGAGACCATCCCAGATTTTATATTCCCTGGAACTGACAGTTTTCAGGGCTACAATTTATTACAGCAGAAGGATGCAAAGGAGAATCAGCAAAGGGAAAAGGTGCCTGAGGTAAAGTACATACACAGCCACACACAAGCTTCAAGCACCCACTTGCTCCTAGTGGAGACACAGAGGCCCAAATTAATTCCTCCAGCCAGGAGTTGTAAGAGCATATATGAAATGTTTTCAACCAGCTAAGTTCATTAGAGATTCAATGCTCAAGGATTTTACTGGGAATTGACCATATAGGAACCCTCTGCTTTGCACATAGGAAAGTTCTAGACTCTCAGAAGAAATACAAGTGTTTGGAAAAACCACATTGTACAAACAGTTTCAGCACAATGATCCACCTTTATATGGGAATAGTGGCATCTCTCTGGACATTTAAGATCCCAGATGCAAACCAAGGGACAACCTTACAAGCATGGTCTTTCTGAAGATTACAGCCACAAAGTCTGCTACTGTAACTCTTTTCACTACTGTAGGAATTCACTGAATGGTAATTTTTGAGAGTAAAAGGGGGAAAAAAAAAACCAAAAGTAATAAAACTTGGAAACTCATTTTAATTGTTTCAATGTCAGGTAACTGATTCTTTTCACTGGATAATTGGGTTTTGTTGAGTGAAATCCTTTCTTAAGCTTTTGTGTTTATACATTTCCCCATTTCCAAAATCATTCCCCATTCTATCTTTGTTTTACAATAGTGTCTGTTACGGATAGGATGCTCCCCTCTATGTGAAACAGTTTTAGGTAGCAAGGCAAAAATGGCCAAAATGAAAACAGTCAAAATTTGGTACCTATTAGAATGATGGGAAAATTGTAGTCAAGAAGTATGTCTAACCTCACAGCCATCTCCATGCCATTCACTCATTATGTCTGTCTTTAAATGCTTTTGGATGTTTACAATTTTTGTTCTTTAATTAAACTTTTAAGTTCATTTAATCTTATTTTGTGTTAAAATCTTTCATCTTAATATGTACTTTGTGTTTGCTCTACATTGTTATTTATTGCCCTTTTTCCCTTTCTTTTGATAATTTAATATTTATTATTTTATTTCTCCCCTCTGTTAACTTCCTAGGTATATGCTCTTTTACTGTTCATCTAATTACCTTATATGTAAACTTGATTTTATGAAATTCTAATGTTAATTGATACTTTTATCACATTCCTAATCATCACATAATCTTGAAACCTTTGAACTTTACTCTTGTCCCAACATTTATTCAGTTATTTCTGTGTCCTGTGATCCCTTCTATATTTATGCTCCTGAAATAAGTATTAATGATTTATTTGGGATTCGTAGGTGGCACCAGTGGTAAAGAACCTGCCTGCCAGTGCAGGAGACGTAAGAGATGCGGGTCCGATCCCTGCGTTGGGGAGACCCGCTTGAGGAGGGCCTGGCACCCTACTCCAGTCTTCTTGCCGGGGAGCATCCCATGGACAGAGGAGCCTGGTGGGTCATGGCCCATAGGGTCAGAAAGAGTCAGACACGAACTGAAGCGACTCAGCAACAGCAACATCAGCAGTGCTTTATTAAAAAATCTTTTTTCTTTAACTTGAAGAACAATCTTAAGTCAATAAGTTAGAAATTATGCTAATTATCATAGGAAAGGAGTAGGAGTGAACACAGTAGAATAGTGCTTTTAAAGTACTGAAAGAACATTAATGGGCAGCTAGTCTTCTGTTTCTGGTGAAAATACTCATCAGGGAAAAGAGTAAAAAAAAATCATTTTAGATGGAAAAATAAGAGAATTCAGCACAAGCAGACTGTTCCGATATATTAACTTCAGCTTTATTATCTCCTCTCCTGTTCCAGTTACCTGTATGCTAGGCCTTTTATACTTTCTATCTTTATTTTTTTCTTGCTTCTTGATAAATATTTACTGATTTAATAATATATTTTCCAGTTTCATAATACCCAGTTTAGTTCTAAGTAATTTACTGTGGATCCATTTCATATTTGTTTTGACAGATCTATTCTATAGTTCTAGAATTGTTTTTGAGAATCACTCCATGTGTCTTTTAATAACTTGCTAGTCTCTTGCACGAACTCTGCAATGGGATGCCCTTTATCTAATTTCAGGGGTTGAATTTATCTGAAGCTAAGCTGCACTTATGCTGTGAACCAGTCTACCTCTAACTCATCCTTGCTTTTAGAGTATAACCTCCACAGGGCCAACTTAAAATGTAAGGCAGGGAAAGTTTACAAGGTAAACTTTGAGCTGCGTCATTTGTATCCCTACTTCCTAAAGCCTAGCAAGGGACAGTTTCCCCTTCCAGTGCCTCTTGTAGAATCAGCCAGTGTACTCAGGAAAAAAAAATCAGTCTCGATTTTTGTTAAACATCTCTTTTCTTCTGAATCTTAACACAGTGATCCTTCACTATTTTTATCTCTTTGACTTCAAGTATATATTTTAAAATATTTTTACAATTTTTAGAAGTTTTTCTTAGTAGGCAATTTGGTTGGAAACACTAGTCTACCTAGTCCATCTACCATTCTTATAAATGTATCAATCTAAACCCAATTGGATATAATTTATAAAAAGATCTATCATTAAAGATAATTTGCGAATCATCGATTTCCAACATTTTAAACTGTATATTTCTATCTGTAAAAGTTTTGTGAGCATGAATCTTACATATACTTAAAATTTTCTACTAACACATTTTTACATTTAAAAATATATATTAGTCACTAAGTCGTGCCAAACTCTTTTGGTGACCCAATGGACTGTAGCCTTCCAGGCTCCTCTATCCATGGGATTTCCTGGGCAAGAATACTGGAGTGGATTGCCATTTCCTTCTCCAGGGGATCTTTCCTACACAGGAACTGAACCCACATCTCCTGCATTGGCATGTGGATTCTTTACTACTGAGCCACCAGGGAAATCCATAAATTAGGGTAGGACAGATAAATAAAAGTCTTATATGTTTTCAGATCATCTTGCATGACCTCTACTTTGGAGCCTTAATCTGTACATAAATCATTTTTGCCACTGATGTATGCTTCACTTTGTGTTTGGTATATTCCTTTCCTTCTGTATATGGGAATGAGAATTTCAGTAGTTAATAATCATTTCAGAAGGTGGTGCCATAAGAGGATATAATTTTTTGTATGAACAATTTTTTAATGAAAAGTAAAAAGTTGTGTATGGCAAAATTTTAAATATCAGAAAAACAAGGTCTGTTTAATTCTGCTGCCAGTTAAAATGGGAGATTCACTAAGAGCAAGAGTTTACTGGTTTACTTTTAAGAAGCAGACTAATGAGCAGCTCCAGGTTTTTATCAGTTGCCATAGTCCAAAATAAAGAATGCTTTTGGGAATGTGTACAGCAGGCTACAGTCCATAGGGCCGCAAAGAGTCAGACAGGACTGAAACAACTTAGCATGCTTGTATGCACAAAAGATAAAAGGCTTCTCATTTCACATTGCTTTCTTCCATGAGCATTGTAGACAGTAATTATCATCACTGTTCACAGAGGGTAATGGTAGATGAAGACTACCCCTGCTGTGAGTTCACATGACATGGCTTTCCATATATTTAGAATTATTGGATTTGTTGCAGTCATTATTATAGTCTAAAAAATGTTATATAGATTCGTGTATTTGAAGCTCCTTGACAGTGGTACCACTCAAATGGCATTTTTAGTTAAAAATGTACAATTTTGATATAATTTGAATAATTTTGTTTTTCTGTAGTAAAATATTTGTCTTTCTTAACTTGTCAGACATTCAAAGCAAAATTGCACAGATGATCATGTTCAGTGTCTTTGCTTTTTTCTAGGAATTGGCTATGCCATGTCAATTTTAGGCCCTGCTGTTGGCTATGTGCTGGGAGGACAATTGCTAACCCTGTACATTGATGTTGATTTGAAACACAGGCAAGGCGATATCTATTTTTCTTTTATTTAGATTTATATTATTTTAATCATGTTAGTACCACAGACAGAGCATTTTTATAGTATTTCTTCAGAATAACATGAGGGATTTTCCTGGAAAAAAACTGAATACACACAATTTTTATGTAGTATTTTGGCTGTGTTGCTTCATGAATTAATGCCGCATCATCACTTGGTATAGTGTATTTATTCATAAATAAGGATGACTAATAGTTAGCTGGTCTTATTTTTCAAAATATACAACCAAGATGCTGTGCATTGTTCAAAAATAATAATTTAATTAAAATTAGTTGTGCTTTCAGTAGATGTTGCTGTGGGTCGATAGCCTGAAAGAGTCTTAATAGTCTATGATTCTCAGTCAAAGTGCTGTAGTAGCTCTGATAATACCATAAAGAAAACAGTTGTTCAGCTTTAACAATTGTGACACTGGAGGATAATAATAGATAATTTTTATTTATCCCATACTATGTTTCAGACAATATAGGTATTTTTGTGTATATAAGATATGTATAATATAGGTTTTGTGTATATTATATATATATATATATATATATAAAACTTCATTTTACTTGCCATTTTATTTAATCCCCTTACTTATCTTATAAGGTAGCTGGTATACAGAACTGGGTAAGTGGCCAAGGCATGAAATGAAGGAGGTCTTTTGACTCTGAAACCCCCTTCTTACCCACTGAGTCACCTTCAACTTTTATTGAAAAGATAAGTTAGTAACCTTTGATGAGGGCATGTTATCTCATTTTACTGTAACTACACAGTGTTTTGCATAACTGTGAACAATGAGTAAGAAAACATATTCGCAGCATATGATCTGTTCCTTAGCTATTAGTCCTAGGTTAATCTTTTTAGAGACAAGGTTAATCTTTTTAGAGACCGTAGGTTAATAAAAACATTCAGAGGTTGTACTATGCAACGATACTGTTGTATGCAGTCCTAGCTTAATCTTTTAGAGACTATCTAACAAGTTTTGGAGAGGAAGTCCTGGAGTAGAGAGCTGGGTTTTCATTTTGATGAGGTGAAATGAGTTGTTGGAATAGTGTATTTTAGGGGAAAGCCTGTTGATATAAAAACGTGACAACCATTTTAAGAAACTATTAATATATATTACTTTAAGCAGAATTTTTACATTCAAATGAATGCCACAATTGAAGCACAGTGTATTGGCTTTTAAGAAAAATTGGTGATTTCCTGTGAGATTTATTTAGTATTCTATATATATGTTACATATTATAATGTGTAAGGAATAAAAGTTAGCCAAAATTGAAGAATGTTCAGAAATTCTGTGTATGCCTTCAAATAGTTAACATACTTATATTTACTATTAAATAGCTAAAAATTTTATGTTGTATTTATTTTATGTTGAAATACTTGTAGGCCATTATTCTGAGACCATTTATGCCTGCTATCCATTGGGATTCTTTAAAATGGCTCCACTTGAAATTTTGAATAATATAGTTTCTCTGTATGTGCATTTGAATTATAAATTAGGTAGTTATCAGGGCTGAGTTCTAATTAACAAGAGAGAATTGACGTCTGCCTCTTGTTTTCCTGTCACACAGCATTGATATCACTGAGGATGACCCTCGATGGCTGGGAGCATGGTGGATTGGATTTCTTATATCTTGGCTGCTTGCTTGGTCTTTGATAATACCTTTTTCTTGCTTTCCAAAACATTTACCAGGTAAAAATGTCTTCTTTAAAACCAGAGTTTTATTCCAATTCTAGGCCAAGTGGTGCTTCCTAAATGATTAATAAGAACCCTGGAAATTAGTAAGAACTCTGGAAAATTCATTGTTTTTTTTTTACATAGAATCTCAGTTGTCTGCTTATGCAAACTTTTGAATATGCCTCTATTTTAGGAGATATTGGGTAACAATCTTAATATTCATGGCTTTTGTTGGTTTTCCATTAATACCTAATAAAACTGTACATATTCACCTTTTTATTAAATACTTGCCAAATTTGTAACTTATGTGTTATCAGAATCTGGTTTTATGTTTATTAAGATATAATATCTTTTAAACTATTAGTTTGTATTTAGTAACTTTAGGACCCAATCTCCGTTAAATTGTTGTTGTTAGTTATTGGTTAATGATAATACAAGTACTTTTTTTTTCAGCTGTCACCAAAATCATGCTGTAGTATACTTATTTTCCACCAAATTTCAATACTAAAAATTTGTACAAAAATGAAAGATTAATGGAAAAAATATACATTCCTTTCTCTGTGAGATTTTGCTTCTTTATAATTGTGTGGTTCATACACTTATCTATAGAAGTATTTTTCTCTAGGCTGAAGACATTTCATTGTTTCTATTGTTATATGTACAAGAATAGATGATTAACTTTTGGAAACAGGCAAAAGAAAAGTAGGAAGAGTAGCAGTAGATGGACTCATTGATTTTTTTTTCTACCCTGGGCCATTTAGCTTCTGATTCCACATAGTGACTTTTCTCAACTTTATTCACAGTACTGTTATTAAAAATTAAAGGACATGATAATAGTTACTAAATATTGTTTCATCTAGAAAGTATGTTAGAATTAGAGTAAAAGAAAAAAGTTTTTAACTTATTTTGTTTAATGTGTAAATGATGAGTCAGAATCATTTGAAAGCAAGAAGACAGAGTGAGTATATTTACTACTTTTTAGGTACAGCAAAAATTCAAGAAGGAAAAGTGTCCCAAACTCATCAGAGTGATTCTTTACAAGCTACAGATGGTAATTTTGGACAAAGTTTTAAAGATTTCCCAGCTGCTCTAAAGGTACAGTGTGTACACACACTCTCATACAAATACACGTACTCCACACACAAATACATATGTGTATATATATATATCAATATCAGTATCAGTTCAGTTACTCAGTCATGTCCGACTCTGTGCAGCCCCATGAATCACAGCACTCCAGGCCTCCCTGTCCATCACCAACTCCTGGAGTTTACCCAAACCCACATCCATTGAGTTGGCGATGCCATCCAACCATCTCATCCTCTGTCGTCCCCTTCTCCTCCTGCCTTCAATCTTTCCCAACATCAGGGTCTTTTCAAATGAGTCAGCTCTTCACATCTGGTGGACAAAGTATTGGAGTTTCAGCTTTAACATCAGTCCTTCCAATGAACACCCAGGACCGACCTTCTTTAGGATGGACTGGTTGGATCTTCTTGCAGTCCAGGGGACTCTCAAGAGTCTTCTCCATCACCACAGTTCAAAAGCATGAATTCTACAGTGCTCAGCTTTCTTCATAGTCCAAGTCTTACATCCATATATGACTACTGGAAGACCCATAGCCTTGACTAGACAGACTGTTGTTTACAAAGTAATGTCTCTGCTTTTTAATATACTGCCTAGGTTGGTCATAACTTTCCTTTCAAGGAGTAAGCGTCTTTTAATTTCATGGCTGCAGTCACCATCCGCAGTGATTTTGGAGCCCAGACAAATAAAGTCAGCCACTGTTTCCACTGTTTCCCCATCTATTTGCCATGAAGTGATGGGATCGGATGCCATGATCTTCATTTTCTGAATGTTGAGCTTTAAGCCAAGTTTTTCACTCTCCTCTTTCACTTTCATCAAGAGGCTTTTTAGTTCTTCTTCACTTTCTGCCATAAGGGTGGTGTCATCTGCATATCTGAGGTTACTGATAAAAATGTAAAACAAATAAATGTCAATAAATAGTATACCCCCACACACAAGTATTATCAGAAAGCATTCTTGCTTGCTTATTTACTGTAGTTCTAGCTCTTATACAGACTTCTCCAGATTTGATTGTATTGTGCTTTGAGTAAATGAAAAGTATTCCTCAGTAGAATGGTTGGAAGAACGTTTGTTATCTTATTGGCAATATCAATATTCAGTAGTTACTCCTTAGCATGTGGTCCATTATCCCATGCCATTTCTCTTATGTGATGGGTGGATCAATTACCAGTGAATTGTAACTATGTTTTTGAGAATGCCAAACCAGTATTTTTCCTTTGTGGAAAAAGTGGCTGTTAGAGGTTACTTCTTTTGAATTTGAGGTTAAAGAAACAATAGTGTTATGGTCTATTTTATTAAACTTGACAGAGTATTGTGTTTAGCATCATAAAAGTTTTGTACATAAGGGAGTTTATAATTTTACCTTTTTAAGATTTGAACTTATTTGCTGCTGCTGCTGCTAAGTCGCTTCTGTCATGTCCGACTCTGTGCGAACCCATAGACGGCAGTTCACCAGGCTCCCCCGTCCCTGGGATGAACTTATTTACTTTTCATTATTTTTTTTCCTCCTCAAATGAAAGCCTTAAAATATTTTTACATCATCCATCCTACCTTTTAACTCTCCTTCCTCCTCTCCCATATAGGCACATTCTTGTGTTTTGCTGTGGTTGTTTATAATTTTAAATTCCAACTTTTTATAGTAGTTTTGTTTTATTTCATATGTTTCTATTTAAATTTATTTTTATAAATTCTCACATGTATTACCATCAAGACTCATTACTCACCAATGCTTTTTTAATCCTTATGTTCTCATGCTTGAATATCTCAATTCTGATTCAAATCTCTATAGATACAGCATTTTATCACTGTCTTCTCAGATAGGATGCCATCTAATATCCTTGAATGTCAGAATGATATTTCTAACTGGATGAATACTTTCAGATCATACTTCTTTAATTTTCATTGTCGATAAATAGTGTTTGGCTCCTTTCGAGTTAAATATGTTGAAGTTGAGAAGTTTCAAGTTAATGTATTTCTTAGTTATCCTTTCCATCTGCCAATTTTTGAATTTCTCTTTGATTTCAGGAACTTTACTAGGTCCTATGAGTCTATCATTTTTCATTAATGCTTACTAAGGGTCCATTATCTTTTTCAATCTGAAAGCTTAAATATTTTCTAGTCATTATTCTAAAAAGCTATTGCATTTCTTCATTCAGGTGCTTTTTCCCTTTTGTCATTATTGTTATTTTTACGTTGCATCATCTGGCTCTGACTTCTGAATCTTTTATCTTGCCATTTTGTGCCTCCTCTGTGTGTATGTGTTGTTTAGTTATGGATTTTTTTTTGCATTGAATATTCCAGAACTATGCTTTGTAGTTTTTCACTTTATGGTTACATATCATGAAATAAGTGAATCTCTCTACTCCCCCTCAGGTAGATTAACAGATTCTGAGAATACCAGCAATATAGACCCTTGTTTAAAATTGCTTAACTCTATACCCAACTAAGGTTCTTAACTACTGATTGCTTCACTTGTGGAGCGAAACTACAAGTATGATACTTAGGAACCACTCTCATCTCTGCTTACAGTCAATTCTTCATTTACTGAATATAGGACTTTAGAACACAATAAAAAAATTGAGTAAGGGGGTAGATTTATTATATGGAGATTTATAGTAAGACTGGGGAAGGGAACTTTCCAAACCAGCTTTCACCTCCTTTCCCTCATCCCTTGGTTGTGATCAGGGCACGTTCACCCTACTGATTAATTCTCTGGTCAATTTCCTAGGTGCTCTATGTATAATTTTTATCAACATTTTATGTAGAAGGCTATCAATAATCAATATTTATTTTGTGCTAAAGGAAATGCTGAAATTTTAGAAATAATTATGTTGCATTTGTTTAAAACGTGCTGTTTCATCAGGGAGCCTGCCATTCTGGTGCTGCATGTTGCAGTATAATCATAGTTATTCATTTGCTGAACTGTATTTTTCTTTAGAATTTGATGAGGAATACTGTCTTTATGTGTTTAGTTCTATCAACTTGTTCAGAAGCCTTAATTACTACTGGATTTGCTACCTTTTACCTAAATTTATAGAAAATCAGTTTGGATTGTCTTCTAGCTCTGCAGCTACTCTTGCAGGTAAAACATTTTCTTTCATTGTAACTTTATCTAATAATTTTATTTTACCACATTAGATTTTTATTAAATTTTATGTATATAAAATTTTGGATGCTGCTGCTGCTTAGTTGCTTCAGTCGTGTCTGATTCTGTGCGACCCTGTGGACTATAGGCCTCCAGACTCCTCTGTCCATGGAATTCTCCAGGCAAGAAGGCTGGAGTGGGTTGCCATGTCTTCTCCAGAGGATCTTCCCAGCACAGGGATTGAACCCTGGTCTCCTGCACTGCAGGCAGATTCTTTACCACTGAGCCACCAGGGAAGCACAAAATTTTGGATAGCCACTTGTTGAAGTTTATACTGATTCTGATATGTTTCTGATTTTCTGATATGAGACAATTTGTTGTATGAATTTGAGAGCTACAGAGGCTATATACATATTAATCTTCATATTCAAAGCATTAATTTTATTAACTTCTCATTTTAATATGACTATTAACTCATTTATGCATATTATTTCTAAATCACATGAATGCTTCATATGTTAGAACCAGAGTAGTACTTGTTTTTGATGTTTTCCAATTTTGATATGAGGGAAGTAGAAGGTGCCATTTTCTATTGAGTTAAAATGGTATAAATTTATTAAAAATTATATAAAAATTGACTGACTAACACACACATATAAAAATTATAGTTTTAAAATGGTATAATTATTGGTATAAATTACTGAGTATACTTGTATGTTTTCTCATTGTCTGTATCTTTTTTCTCATTAGGGACTGTTTTAATTCCTGGAGCTGCTCTTGGTCAGATTTTAGGTGGTATTCTTGTTTCGAAATTCAAAATGACGTGTAAAAACATAATGAAGTTTGCTTTGCTCACATCTGTAATTTCACTTGTACTGACTTTTGTGTTTGCTTATGCCAACTGTGAAAATGAGCCATTTGCGGGTGTGTCTGAATCATATAATGGGTAAATATATTTCATTGCTTTTTGATATTGATCTCAGAGTAGCAAACAGTGTGTGTACTTCTAAGTGTATGCTTTCTTAAAGAAAATGATGACTAATTGGCTTTATAAAAAATCGGAAGGCTGCTTTTCCTATATAAGAATATGTAGTTTTTCTATTTAGTTTCAGTAATTGATATCATATTAAAAGTTGGATATTTTCAGGAAGAATTTAAAGAAGAACTGTTCTGTACTGAGTACTATGCTCAGGAATACAAAGATCAATATTACAGAATCTTTGTCCATAATGGATTCAACATCCTAGGGAGAATTTCATGTTATATGTTCCTGTTGATTTAAATTTTGAAACTCCTTACTATGAAATTCTTTCATTAGGTAGATTGAATATAGAGCAGAAGAGAAATTAAAATGAAGCTAGAACTAGGTGATGGTAATCATTTTTGTATTTACTTTAGAAGTTTGTTTGTTTTAAAGAAATAAGTTCTCGTTTTTCTGACCTATAAACATGTTTCTACCTTTAACTGGTTTGACTATTTTATCTTTCTTTGCCTGGTTTATTCTGCTTTGAAATCCTAAGCCACAAGTAGAGGATCAGGGCATTGTTCAGCAGAGTGCTTTATAGCCCACAGTACTGCTTTAACTGTTTGAACATATTTATTTGAGACTGTTGAAGGATATGGTGCCCCAGGTCAGGGACTCTATAATTCTGTATTAATATAGATTCAGATAACATAAATATGGAGAAAAGTTTGTCAATAACATTTATCATGATTTGTAGCTACTGTTTATATCTGTCATTCTATTAATGAAAAATGGCAAATCTTCTAAAGCAGTGTTTGGTTCAGCTTTATTACCATTATTCAGCATTTATTGACTACTTCCTCTGGTAGACTTTTACAGCAAAATTCCTACTCTAAAGGATTTTCCTGGGTAGCTGCATAGATTGGGAGACAGAACGTGAATGAAAAATGTGTTAGGTGTTGAGCAATATAAAGGGCTATGGAATTCAAAAGAGAGCTTTTCAGTTTCTTTAATTTAGATTTAGGTAAGACTTCATGGCACAATAGAGAAATAGGGCTAATATATCCTCTTAAGTACACTTAAGTTCCCCCTTCACTTTATGAAATAAACCTTTACAAATATATAGGCTACAGTGACTAATCCTTGATAATAAGGAATATATTCTATATTTCTTTGTTTCTATGGTAGTTTACATGACTGTCTTAAACTTTGATGTTCTTAGTAATCATTTATCAATAATATGGGAATTATAAGAATATTTTAATTTAAAAGTTACTGCGTAGAGACTATTTCTAGAGTTGCAGGGATAGTTTTTCTGTCACTTTATTTCTACATATATATTATGAACTAGATGAGAGCAGAGATTGTAATGCTTGATTTCATGAATGGAATCATGCTTGATAAAGAAATCTGGCAGCAGCTGGTAGAATAGATTTGAAGGAGAGGCTACAAGCAGGAGACGAATTACTTAAAATTGCCTCTTTGATCACCCTTTCCTTCAAATTCCCCACTGGCTATCTTCCTGTTTATGTCCTTCTCTTTAATCTATTTCCTGTATGAACTTCTTGTTTTCCACCTACTCTTTAAGTGTCACCTTTTTGCAATATAGCAGTTACTATCTTCTAATAGTTAGATAAATCACTCATTTATGTCTTTCATCCCCAATACAAGAAACTTTGCTTCATGGTTGCAGGAAATTTTATTCCACTTTGACTTCCATTCTTTTTCCTTTCTTCCGTTCTCTCTTTCTCTATCTTTATTCTATCTTCTCTTTCTTTCTCTATCTTTATTCTATCTTCTCTATCTTTATTCTGTCTGTTTATTTATTTTGGATCTATATCCACTACTTCAAGTCTAGCACATAATTGGAGCTCGTTATGTATTCATGAAATACATGAACTCCCAGGACCTCTCTGTACTCTTCGCACTCTTTACATGGTTGATCTTATCGTTCTCGTAGTTTCAGCCACATCCATATGCAAATGGATATTAAGATACCTGGCTCCAGACCAAATTTCTTCACCGAATTTGGGACTCTTAATCTCAATATGCATTTATAAAACCACACCCATCGTCTCTTCCCCAAAACTAGTTCTTTTCTGCCAAAATGCCAGGATACACACTAGGAGTCATTCTTAGCTCTTTTATTCGGTTCCTATCTCCAGTCAGCCAAACACCAAATAACACTGATTCTACATCCAAAATATTTCTCACATCTGTTTTCTTTCATCAGTATTCTATTTCAGTTCTACTACACATTGTCATAACTTATTGCCTGGGGTATTGTAACTGGAAACTTTGTATAACTCTTAGGGTTATTTCTTTAAAATGTACTTTTAACAGTGTCATTTTTCAGTCTAAAATACTTGATTACCTTTTCAAAATAAGTTAAAGCCCTTTGTTTTCAACAAGGCTTATGAGGCACTCAATAATCTGATCCATGACTATTTTCCAACTAGATTTCCTATTACTCTCTGCCTTAGATGCCATTCATATTTCTCCATATAGAATGTAGAATGCTATTTCCCGTCCTTATACCTTTTATCAGCTTCTCTGAAGTACCTTTAGCCTTCCCCATTTACCCAGCTAACTGACTCATTGTTTAAGACTCGAGTAGCAGCCCTTCAACCCTCTTACCTAAACTGTGGCTTGTTTTAAGCATCATTCCTCAGCGCAGGTGTCTAAAATGCATGTTTTTGATATCTATAACCACAGTCTATAACCATATTATTGTATAAATTTGGCCCATCTCTTCTCCTGGACTGTGAAATTTCTGAGGATGACAACCACCTTATCAGCTCTGAAGTCCCAGTTCCTAGGATAGCAGCTTGCACTTGCTCAGTATATGTTCGTTGAATGAATAAATAGATGAGGGATTGGAGAAATATCTTTGTCTATGCATGTGTGCTCATTCATGTTCAACTCTTAGCAACCCCACAGATTGTAGCCCACCAGGCTTCTCTGTCCATGGAATTTTCCAGGCAAGAATACCGGATTGGGTTGCCATTTCCTTCTCCAGGGGATCTTCCCAACCCAGGGATCATAAATGCAGTTTCTTGTGTCTCCTGCATTGCAGATGGACTCTTTACCACTGCACCGCATGGGAAGCCCATCTTTGCCGAGGGTAACCCTTTGTATCTTAAAAGAGGTTGCCTCCTTTTAAGAGGCAGGATGGAATAACAGTGAACCTGGGAACCAGGAATATTAGATGGCAGATAAAGTTAAGTCAATTAATTTCTCTAGGCCTCAGTTTTCCCATTGATAAAGTGAGCATGCTCAACATTATAACTGTATTCATCCTTCCAGGTTTAACATTTTACCTGTTCCCTAGGGAAATACCCTGGAGAACGAAATGGCAACCCACTCCAGTATTCTTGCCTGGAAAATCCCATGGGCAGAGGAGTGTGACAGGCTACAGTCTATGGGGTCATGAAGAGTTAGACATGACTGAGCAACTTCATTGATTTCATGTTAGGGAAATACGGTAGTGTCTGGAGACATTTTGGTTGTCATAGCTACGGGGATGCTACTGACATCCACTGGGTAGAGGTCAGGGATGCTGCTGAACATCTTACAACCCCCAGAACCAGCCCTCCCCAATCCCCACCAAAAAAAAAAAAATTATCTGGTACCAAATGAGAAGCCACTTTGCTTACTCTGCCTATGTTTTTTTTTAAAACATTGACAGACATTCTATTATATAGCTGTTGTTTTTACTTCCCATCTCTTCCACAAGAAGTTAAGCTCTATGTGAAAAGGCAGACATTTTGTTTATTTATTCACTAATTAAATAAGCATTAAGTGAATGAATAAATGACTGAATGGCAGGATACAGCAATGCTTGCTTCTGACCTGTTCATTAAAAGTTATAACGAAATTTATCCATCTTTTATTTCATGCTGACAGGACAGGAGAACTGGGGAACTTGACCGCTCCTTGTAACGCTGACTGTAACTGCCTGAGATCGTATTATTATCCTGTCTGTGGAGGAAATGGAGTCCAGTATTTTTCTCCCTGCTATGCAGGTTGCACACAATCTGTTTCCAAAAGACAGCCAAAGGTAACTTGTGTTTACTCCTTTACTACCGTATGAGGCAGTATGTTTTTGTATTTCTGGATGCCCTTCTGTCTTCCTCTAGTGGAGTTATGCTATGCCCAAGCTCTTCTCCCTGGCCTACCGCCTCCATTCAGAAGCCAGGCATAAAGTTTCAGTCGAGGGAAATGAGTCAGCTCTAGAGCTCTGCTGTACAGCATTGTACCTACAGTCAACAATAATGCATTATACGCTTAAAATTCATTGCTGTTCCTACCTTAATTTTTAAAAAAGGCCCCAACCACTCCCACTTTTTATGCCTCAGATTCAATTACCGTCATGGCAGTTCCTCACACATATCTTTAAACATCACTTCCGAAATATTACTTACCTTTTTACATTGTTTTATTTTTTTCAACTATACTGTATGTCCCTTGAAGTCAGGAAACTTCTCTTACTCTTACTAAGTACATTGTATATAATAAAAACTGAATAAATATTTGTTGTTTTTAATTGATAAATGATGGACACATTAAAAATATACAAATCATTAACCCATTCTCAAGTGCAAAGTTACTTTTAGTAGTGGATTAGAATGCATATTAACTTACCTGAATATGATTTATTTTAAATTCAATTAAATAGTTAAAAAAATCCTATAGAATTTTGTTGTTCTACATCTACAATCTAAAAATTTTATCTTCATTAAATTTAAAAGCATTGGGAAAAATAATATTCACATTACTAGTATTACATAATAGGTTATGTTATATATTAACAGGTAATATGATAACTTTGAAAAGATCTGAGGGAAATATATGATACAAAAGACTATAATGAATAAGATACATAAGAATTATATGACAAAACAGCACAATCTTGGTTATTTGAAATATGGATTAGTGATATGGCATTCTTTTTTTTCCTATATGAAGATAAGTTTAAGATCACAAAATTACTTAATATTTCTATTAAATATAAATTTATTTATTTTAATTGGAGGTTATGATACAATAGACCAGTTAGACCTAATTGATATCCAAAGTCACTGCAGATGGTGACTGCAGCCATGAAATTAAAAGACGCTTACTCCTTGGAAGAAAAGTTATGACCAACCTAGATAGTATATTCAAAAGCAGAAATGTTACTTTGCCGACTAAGGTTCGTCTGGTCAAGTCTATGGTTTTTCCTGTGGTCATGTATGGATGTGAGAGTTGGGCTGTGAAGAAGGCTAAGCGCCAAAGAATTGATACTTTTGAACTGTGGTGTTGGAGAAGACTCTTGAGAGTCCCTTGGACTGCAAGGAGATCCAACCAGTCCATTCTGAAGGAGATCAGCCCTGGGATTTCTTTGGAAGGAATGATGCTAAAGCTGAAACTCCAGTACTTTGGCCACCTCATGCGAAGAGCTGACTCATTGGAAAAGACTCTGATGCTGGGAAGGATTGGGGGTAGGAGGAGAAGGGGACGACCAAGGATGAGATGGCTGGATGGCATCACTGACTCGATGGACATGAGTCTGAGTGAACTCCGGGAGATGGTAATGAACAGGGAGGCCTGGCGTGCTGCGATTCATGGGGTCGCAAAGAGTTGGACACGACTGAGTGACTGAACTGAACTGATAGGACATTTCACCCCAAAACAATGATTCATATTTCTTTTAGAACTAACATGGATATCTGTGTGTGTGTGGTTATACATATTTATATGTACATATATACACACACATAAATATGTCTGTGCATATGTGTACATATCTAATGATTTTGTATGTGATAAATACATTGAACATTTATCTCAGGAGAGATGTAGGATTTCATTTTTTATGCTGGGAGTAAACTAGAATGTGGGAAAGAATATACATTTTTTTTCATATTATCTAGCAGCAGCAGCAGCTTCAGTTCAGTTCAGTCGCTCAGTTATGTCCGACTCTGCAACCCCATGAACTGCAGCACGCCAGGCTTCCCTGTCCATCACCAACTCCTGGAGCTTATTAGATTTAAAAATAGTTTAAATTTTGCTTACTAGATTTAAAAATAGTTGTCTAAGAATATTGAAAATATGGCAGAAAAAATGTGATGATCATAGCAGATTTAATAGACTTCATTGACATGTGCAGTTTTAATCCTTGGAATAAAACTAATTAATTAGATCACTACCATAAAGTTCCAATAAAAAATTAGGAAAGACATCAGGAAGATTTTTAAAGTCCCAGAACTAAGGGTTATCATACCTTCAAATCTGTGGACATCTGGGGAGGCTTTAGTTTCAAAACAGGTTGAAAAAATTAGGTATTTGTGTCAGTTATAAGGAATCAAATTCCACAAGTGAGCATGGTACATATCATAGATTCAGAACTATCTAGAAGGTAAACTGTTCCTTTGAGAAGCAGATAAGTAGGTAGCTTTATCCTGTTCATTAAAAAAATTAAAAAATTTTTGTAAGTGCTACTGATTAACTTCAATTAGAAGATTATGACAAAGAATTAAATTGTTGGAAGGGTTTTATCCACATATCAAAATGTATAAACACAAATAACATCCTGCACAAGGAAACCAAAATAAATGAATAAATAAATAAGTAAATAAATGAAAAATTCTAATACCCAGAGCACACCTGAAATGGTATTGGTCATTTTGACATGGTTAATTCAATATTTGTATTTGTCACCAAATTTTATCATTACCGTTTTAAACAGTAAATTGTCTTCTAGAGATTGTTTTAAAAAGCAAGTTAGTGTGACTTCCAAATTTTCTATATTCCAAAAATACCAGTTTGTCCTGTTTTTTTTTTTTTTTTATGCCCAGATAATCCATGTAACAACTCATTTTTTCCACTGGATTTTTAAATGAAATATTTTAGATAGGCAAAAATGCATTGATAATAATGTAATAAAGAACTGTACATGTTTATTCACAGAAATAGAATATATTTCATACCAGTGGTCTAAATGACAGAAACAGATGTTAACTAATAGCTAGCTATATTATAGGCAACTATATATTTTTTTTATGTAAGGGAGTTGTAAAATTTCATTAGGATAGAAAATACTGTTTTCAGTTTTTCTTCTTACTATTTCTAAAGGCTCCATTATTTCATTATTTGGTGTATCTGGTTGCTGAGTCCATAACAGTCATTTTAGGAATGCCACCTCCACATCTGGGTTTCCTGAGTCAGTCCCAGGGGTTCTGACCTTCGGGGTAACAGAAGCACTGATTGGCCGTGACTTCTCTAGCTCTGCTCTGATGTTATTGTGGCAATCCACTCCAGTATTCTTGCATGGAAAATCCCAGGCATGGAGGAGCCTGGAGGGCTACAGTCCATGGGGTCACAAAGAGTCGGACACGACTGAGCTACTTCACTTAAACATAGACAAAGATTTATAGTGAGGATGAAGTTGAGATGTAAGAAGCCTTTGCAAAATGATTATGCCTCACTTTTCATACACCTGAATTATTTTCCTACAAAAGCAATACTTGTAATTTTTAAAACATTTTACTTTCCAACATGTCATGCTATTATAGTATACATGTATACATACATGTATATGTGTATCAGTTCAGTTCAGTCGCTTAGTCATGTCCGACTCTTTGCGACCCCATGAATCGCAGCATGCCAGGCCTCCCTGTTAACCACCATCTCTCGGAGTTCACTCAGACTCACGTCCATCGAGTCCGTGATGCCATCCAGCCATCTCATCCTCTGTCGTCCACTTCTCCTCCTGGCCCCCAGTCCCTCCCAGCATTAGAGTCTTTTCCATGCAAAGAGTCAACTCTTTGCATGAGGTGGCCAAAGTACTGGAGTTTCAGTTTTAGCATCATTCCTTCCAAAGATATCCCAGGGTTGATCTCCTTTAGAATGGACTGGTTGGATCTCCTTGCAGTCCAAGGGACTCTCAACAAAAACAAGACCAGGAGCTGACTGTGGCTCAGATCATGAACTCCTTATTACCAAATTCAGACTTAAATTGAAGAAAGTAGGGAAAACCGCTAGACCATTCAGGTATGAACTAAATCAAATCCCTTATGATTATACAGTGGAAGTGAAAAATAGATTTAAGGGCCTAGATCTGATAGATAGAGTGCCTGATGAACTATGGAATGAGGTTAGTGACATTGTACGGGAGACAGGGATCAAGACCATCCCCATGGAAAAGAAATGCAAAAAAGCAAAATGACTGTCTGGGGAGGCCTTACAAATAGCTGTGAAAAGAAGAGAGGTGAAAAGCAAAGGAGAAAAGGAGAGATATAAGCATCTGAATGCAGAGTTCCAAAGAATAAAAAGAAGAGATAAGAAAGCCTTCTTCAACCATCAGTGCAAAGAAATAGAGGAAAACAACAGAATGGGAAGCCCCCTAGATCTTCTAATAGTTATATTCTTGTCAATTTGTCTTATAAGACATGAATCAATGCCAGATTACAAATTAAAATCATAGACACATAAGTCAAATACAGAGTATTCTACTTTGTAAATATGGCCCCTTGTTTGCACTTGCTTAATTTCCTAAGGGCTATTACTGTTTCTCAGCACTGTTTGTTGTTTGAATTAAGATTGTGTAAGAATGTTTGCTATATCTAGAAATCACTTAATTTGCAATGATAAAATATGTTTTCAAGATAAGCACTTTCCATATGTTTATGTCTAATATTTCTAGGTATATTATAACTGTTCATGTATTGAAGGGGAAATTGACATAACACCTACTCCATCAAGTGTTAGTCTTGAAGCTCAAGCTGGAAAGTGTTCGAGTCAATGTAAAAACTTGCCCCTGTTCCTTGGCATTTTCTTTGCTGCAATAGTTTTTACCTTCATGGCTGGTACTCCTATAACTGTGTCCATCCTAAGGTATGTGTTACATTGTGAAATTTGCTATCCCTAAGGCAACATGTTGAATGAAAAAGAAAATGGACTCAGGGATGCATTCGGGGTTTGTATTGACTTTTGGTTCCAGTACTAATTCAGCCCTCAGTAGATCATTAGTTCTATGGCATTGGAAGAGCTACCTCATTGAACCCGAGATGTCTGAGGCTTTAATGAGATCATGGTTGTGAAATTGTCTTAACATTACCTACTTGACATCTGTTCAATGCTATTTTCTCTGCTCCTGTAATGAGGCTTCAGTTGTAAACTGGGGTTACGATCAGTTGTATTTGAGTATGATGGAAATGGCAGTGCATTCCACATGTCAGAATCAGAATGACAGGCATTCTGCCTTATACAGTAGGTGCTGTTGTGGTAAACCTTCCCCTAAACAGTAAAAACGCTGCCTGTCACCGGGCTCTTCACAGTGTTTCACAGTTTCACTGCCTCTTCCTTCTTTTTGTGTGTGTGTTAGTTAGTCATTCAGTTGTATCTGACTCTTTTATTTTAGTTAATTTACTTTTTTAATCGAAGGATAATTGCTTTACAGAATTGTGTTGCTTTCTGTCGAACATCAACATGAATCAGCCATAGGTGTACATATATCCCCTCCGTCTTGAACCTCCTCTTTGCGACCCATGGACTGTAGCCCCTAGGCTCCTCTGTTCGTGGGATTTTCCAGGCAAGAGTACTGGAGGGTGTTGCTTTCCCTTCTCCAGGGGATCTTCCCAACCTAGGGACTGAACCCAGGTCTCCTGCATTGTGACACAGATTCTTTGTCACCTGAGCTATACAGTAGCTCCTGTCTGCCCTTTGCAAGCTCGCCAGCCTTTCTTTTATATTTCCTAACAAACTAGTTTCTTTCCCTCTTCAGTCTTTGCTTCTTGATGCTCAGTCACTACCTTTCCACACACTTTTTGACAAATGGAAACTTTAGAGATTTTGTCTGAAAACATTAAGTAGTTTGTTAATATTACACCTATTTTATCTACATCACCATTTACCTACATATTTGTTTTTTAAAGACTGCTTGATCTCTTTTATCTCCTGTCTAACTCTCTTGTGTGCTGACATCATGTCTCATCCATCTTTGAGAATTATTACTGAAAAGACTTATTGTGGAATCAAATCGAGTATCAGAAACTGTTTTACACTGACTCTAATTTGTAACTGTAACTCACAGGTGTAATTTCTGTCTCAGTGTTAGTAAGAGAGTAAGAATTATTTGCTTGCAACGTAAGTCATGTGACTTGTAACATACAGAATAATCAAACAGTCACGAGGAAATAGTCTGGTTAATGAACGTCCTTTCTCCTTTATGTTTGCTGTTATTCCTACATATTCTGTACATTTGTTAAAACTCATTTGACTATTTTTGGTATTATTTGTACTATTTTAGTTTAGATAAAATTTTTCTTCTCTTACAGTTCCAGAAAGGTTGAACTGTATATAAGCTGTTATAAATAATTGTTTACCTCCTGTGTAATGTTTACTTTAATCTAGAAATGCTAAGTTCCTATAAAAATGAATTTTTTCAAAGAGTAAATATTCTGTACAACTATTTTTTGTCTCCTGTGTATTAAATATCTCCAGGTGTGTTAATCAAAGGCAGCGGTCTCTAGCATTGGGAATACAGTGTACCTTGCTTCGAATATTAGGTATGTCATTTTTCTGAGTGCATTGACTATTTGTATTCCTTACTGTTATTGATCTATTTACTTACAATATATGCCAATAAAACAATTAGTTTATTTGCAGTGGACAACTACATAATTGTCTTTGAAGAAAACTATCTTCCACTATTCAAGGTGTAGTATTTATGTATCACATAAAAGATATAGACTTTACTTTTTACCTGATTGATTACTTGCTGTTTCCAATTCTGTTGCAAATATAACCCTAAAGGGTATATTATATTTATTTAAAATATGACATATGATTACCAGCACATTTCTAATAGAGCACAGTAAAAGACAAATTTTATGTTTATTCACATAAAACCGACTACCAACATAAATTATGATAAAATCTTATTTATAGTCATTGTAATTCCTTTTCCTCCCTGTATTTAACTCCATTTGGGACATAATCTTCTAGCATTAGCAGTGAAAAATAATGAGTTTGTATGTTTCAATAAAAACTGTACTGTAAATATTGTGTCTAGTTAAAAATTGATGAAAGAAATAACTGAAGCCCTCCCAAATTTAAGATTCCAGATATAGGAAGAATAACAAGATAGAAACATGTCTTACACATAATTATTTGTGTGTATAATTTTACATATAATATTATACACATAATATTACAATAGTTTATAAAAACGAAAACCAAAAGCAAGGAACATTAGAGATCCCCTAGACTAATTTTCCCCTTTTTTAGATGAGTAAATTAAGGACCTGAGAGATTCAGGGATTTGCCTATAGTTGCACAATTAATGGTGAACTCAACATGTAAGTGTGAATGTGTTTGTGCATGTACACTCCCATGCACATACATGTCAGTGTATGTATGTATACACAGTGTATATATATATGTATACTCACACACCCATATTAGTTTACATACACATGCACACATATCAGTTCAGTCGCTCAGTCGTGTCCGACTCTTTGCGACCCCATGAATCACAGCACTCCAGGCCTCCCTGTTCATCACCATCTCCTGGAGTTCACTCAGACTCACGTTCATCGAGTTGGTGGTGCCATCCAGCCATCTCATCCTTGGTCGTCCCCTTTTTCTCCTGCCCCTAATCCCTCCTATCAGAGTCTTTTCCAGTGAGTCAACTCTTCTTATCAGGTGCCAAAGTACTGGAGCCTCAGCTTTAGCATCATTCCTTCCAAAGAAATCCCAGGGTTGATCTCCTTCAGAATGGACTGGTTGGATCTCCTTGCAGTCTAAGGGACTCTCAAGAGTCTTCTCCAACACCACAGTTCAAAAGCATCAATTCTTCAGCGCTCAGCCTTCTTCACAGTCCAACTCTCACATCCATACATGACCACAGGAAAAACCATAGCCTTGACTAGACGGATCTTAGTCGGCAAAGTAACGTCTCTGCTTTTGAATATACTATCTAGGTTGGTCATAACTTTTCTTCCAAGGAGTAAGCATCTTTTAATTTCATGGCCATAATCACCATCTGCAGTGATTTTGGAGCCCAAAAATAAAGTCTTACAATGTTTCCACTGTTTCCCCATCTATTTCCCATGAAGTGATGGGACCGGATACCATGATCTTCGTTTTCTGAATGTTGAGCTTTAAGCAAACTTTTTCACTCTTCTCCTTCAGTTTTATCAAGAGGCTTTTTAGTTCCTCTTCACTCTCTGCCATAAGAGTGGTGTCATCTGCATATCTGAGGTTTCTCCCAGCAATCTTGATTCCAGCTTGTGTTTCTTCCAGTCCAGCATTTCTCATGATGTACTCTGGATAAAAGTTAAATAAGCAGGATGACAATATACAGCCTTGACGTACTCCTTTTCCTATTTGAAACCAGTCTCTTGGTCCATGTCCAATTCTAACTGTTGCTTCCTGACCTGCATTCAGATTTCTCAAGAGGCAGATCAGGTGGTCTGGTATTCCCATCTCTTTCAGAATTTTCCATAGTTTATTGTGATCCACACAGTCAAAGGCTTTGGTATAGTCAATAAAGCAGAAATGGATGTTTTTCTGGAACTCTCTAGCTTTTTCCATGATCCAGCAGATGTTGGCAATTTACATACACATAATACATATGCTGAAGTTTAGGAGACTTACTCCATGCTGCTGCTGCAAAGCAGAAATGGATGTTTTTCTGGAACTCTCTAGCTTTTTCCATGATCCAGCAGATGTTGGCAATTTACATACACATAATACATATGCTGAAGTTTAGGAGACTTACTCCATGCTGCTGCTGCTGCTGCTAAGTCGCTTTTGTCGTGTCCGACTCTCTGCGACCCCAGAGATGGCAGCCCACCAGGCTCCCCTGTCCCTGAGATTCTCCAGGCAAGAACACTGGAGTTGGTTGCCATTTCCTTCTCCAATACGTGAGAGTAAAAAGTGAAAGTGAAGTCACTCAGTCGTGTCCAACTCCCAGCGACCCCATGGGCTGCAGCCTACCAGGCTCCTCCACCCATGGGATTCTCCAGGCAAGAGTACTGGAGTGGGGTGCCATTGCCTTCTCCGTTATTCCATGCATCAGATATTTATTTTGATTTTTTAAAAATATAGTAGGTAATTTCAAAGAGATTTATTAGAAAAGCAGTGAATAAAAATATTTCCTTAACTAAATATTAATCCAATACATTCATATTTATTAATGTATTAATCTAATAGATTAATAAAATGTTTATTAAAACAAATTTTTGAATTGAAATATATAATAATCGTGTAATTATTTTAGAATGTTTTATCTGTGTTTCTTTATATTCCTATCACTTGTACATGAAATGATTGATATGTAGGATAGACAGATTAAGACCTGTTTCCCATTTATGTAGAAAATATATGTAAAAGACCCTGTTACTGTAAACTATAATCTTCACTCATGTATTTTACATGTGATTTCTTTTAGGCACCATACCTGGACCTATTATATTTGGCAGCACAATAGACAGCACATGTATTCTCTGGGATATTAATGAATGTGGAAGTAAAGGAGCTTGCTGGATTTATAATAACGTCAGGATGGCCTATATGCTAGTGGCCATAAGTAAGTGGTGACTTCTTGATAACTTTACAGTAAATGGATTATGACAAGAGAAAGATACCTTATTGTCACTTACTTAGGTTTTGACATGTTTTGGTCCATGCAGTTGGACTGTTCTTTAGTCCTAAAACAGAGATCAGTTATCAAAGCATGTTTTAAAAGGCCATACCTAGAGTCTGTGAGGCACAGTCCAAGATAAAAGGGAGTAACATTTTAGCTGTCCTTGCATCACATATTATATAATTTTCTTTTAAAAATTTTTCTCAAATTATTTTGGAAAGTATAACAAAAAGCTAAAAGAGAACTCTGAGAAACTGGAATGACTGTCATCTAAGCACCTGGGCTTTGGAGAGCACATAGAGCCTAGGTCAGGATGTATTCTTGGCTCTAAGGTACTTCCTAAGAGACCTTTTTATGATAACAGGTTAGCCGTGATGTTTAACCTGTTTTGCCTTCAGTAGATAAAATTAGAAAATTTAAAAAACAACCTAAGAAATTGTGCTTAGTTGCTCGGTCGTGTCCGACTCCTTGCGACCTCGTGGACTGTAGCCCACCAGGCTCTTCTGTTCATGGGGATTCTCAGGGCAAGAATACTGGAGGGGGTTGCGATGCCCTCCTCAAGGGGATTTCCCAACCTGGGGATTGGACCCAGGTCTCCTGCACTGCAGGCAGATTCTTTACTGTCTGAGCCACCAGGGAAGCCCATGAATACTAGAATGGGTAGCCTGTCCATTCTCCAAGGAAACTTCCCTGCCCAGGGATTGAACCAGGGTCTCCTACATTGCAGGTGGATTCTTTACCAACTGAGTTACAGGGAAGCCCCTTATTTCTCCTATATGTGTTTAAATTCAGAGTATGCTGTCTGAATTTATAATGACAGAATAATAAATTATCCACTGAAGAAATAAATACATAAATCTAGGAAAACAATGAGATGATAAATATTGACTAAAATGGGCAAAATTAATCTTCCCATCACTTTACCTGTTAAGAAACATTTTTATTCAGTGTATTTTTATGTTAAAAATTTATTTAAGTGGTTATGTTTATACTTTTTGACCAAAACTGTAGATAATTAATTTTTCTTTTACCTACTCAGTGATAAATATGAGAATTCCTCCACCAGAAACATATGTACCTTTAAATATTCCAAAAATATTATAATAATAGTACCTATAATTAGTCTATTATAGAAATGTTTAGCTCAATGAGTATTTCTGTTTGTCAAATACCCAGTTTGAGTAAAATATTAATGTAATACAAATTAGCTACTGCAAAAACTACAATGTGAGGTCATTTAATATATTTAGTTAGCACTTAGATTCTTGTACTATGACCAGAACTAGTTTCTTTAAAGAGAAAGAGCCTCTTAAAAATTTTAAAACTTTGGTAAGAAAGGTGATATTCTTTCAAAGAACTCTCAGAGTTCTTTGAAAATAAATTGAAGCCTGTGGCATGAATCTAAATGTTTAATATTTTTAGTTGATGTTTCAAGGTAAATTTTAAGTATTGAATATTATATATTCCCAAAGAGACTTTCTCCTAAGAACTCTGAAGCTTTTTTATTCTTAGAATCACTTTTCATCATGGACACAGAAACGTTGCAGCTGATCATTCAGGTTCAGTGATGATGTAAGCGATCAGTGTCTTTCCTTGGTTAAGGATGTGCGTGCTGTGTATGTTATGCTGCGCTGAGTCGCTTCAGTCGTGTCCGACTCTCTGTAGCCCCATGAGCTGTAGCCCACCAGGTTCCTCTGTCCATGGGATTCTCCAGGCAAGAATAGTGGAGTGGGTTGCCATGCGCTCCTCCAGAAGAATGTACAATCATAGCCAAAAATAGAATAGTTATTATATATTTTCATTGTTTAGAAAAATAAGACTCATTCATTGATTTGTAGACAATGTTCTATTGAAAACTATCACGTTTCTTACTAAAGTTTTAAAAACATAAAACTAATTGCCTGTATACTCCTTTTTTTACGCAAAAGTGAAAGTTTCTTTATGTAGTGAGATTCTATTCATGAAGAATTTTCAATGAGGATCAATTTTTGTAATAATTAAAGCCTAAAATCCATGATTAATTATTGTTTTTCTATGCAGGTGTTATTTGTAAACTTATCACTGTTTTCTTCAATGGACTTGCAGTCTTTTTGTATAAACCGCCACCATCAGTCACAGATGTGGAATTCCAAAATCAGAATTCAGTTTTGACTACGGTTTCATTAGAATGTGATCTCAGCAAAGCAGGGAATGACGGATGAGGCAGCAAGAGAGAAGATTGAAAATCGGCCTGCATTTGTAAGAATGCATGTTATCATTGCAGCATTAACTATCCAGTATGGACAATCATATTTTAGAAATTGGTTTTTTATAATTAAATGTGTTTCCTGTGTATGTATGAACTCTGAATTTGTTTTTGTTTTAATATAAGAAACAGACCTGTGCCTTCAAAGCCCATCAAAAGCTTCAAAACACACACACACACACACATAGATGAAATCCCCCTCTAATAAACAATACTAGAAAGAAAAAGCCAGTGTTTAGTTAATAGTTTATATTTTAAAACCAAACTGATGTTTCTATCCCTCTCGCAACTTGTTTTATTTTAATTATCATTGTCAAAAGTTTGGCCTTTTTAAGAAAATTCATGGTGTAAAAATTTAAATATATCTAGTCTAAGTTCTAAGTTTCAAGAACTATTATTGAAAGAACATGAATTTAAAACCATCTAAATAATATTATTTGTTTTTAAATTTATATGTACGTCTGTCCTTGATTTATTATAGACAGTTAGTGAACTGTTAGAATGTTGGTTAATTATCTTTTTGTGTCCCAGTACATAGTGCATTCAGAAATATCGGCATTCTAGACACATATCTTCACTTTAACTCAAGAATTCCAGGAAGTGATTTGTTGATATTGCTGATTTTTAACATTTTTATTATTCTGTGATAGTATTATTCAGTTCCATATCTTCCAAAGGGAGGTGCCAGCTTCAGTAAAGTGCCAGTTAGATAGGAAAAGATTTCTTTTTTTTAATGGCTTATGTCCATTTTATTGAGTTTCTTTAAAAAGCTTTCTTCATGAACTATGATCAGTGTTTATATATTCAATAGCTCAACTTTTCTCGTTTGAAAAACAGATCACCTAGTACATTGCTTACAGCACATAAACAGTGCTTTGCTTATAGTAGGCATGTATTATTGTTTGGTTAAAACATTAAATCTACTTTTAACTAATCTGTTTATTTAAAGATTAAGTATTTCACATATATAGCATTATAATTCCATTTTTTCAGCTCAGACTTCAGCCAACTTTATGTACTGAGAAATGTGGAGGAAATACATCAGTAAACATCAATAAAAATAACTTCTACCTAGTCAAGAACTTTACAGATTAAGAAAACAGGTAGCTGTTTACAATCAGTGTTTTATTGAGTAACGAAATGGGAAAAGGCCTGATTGGAGACCAGGATCAGAAGCACTAGAAATTCACTGAGTTTTGAAGAATTACATTTTGTGGTAATTGGTGGCCAGAGGTGATTCAAGAATTGAGTAGTATTTATAAATTGAGGTGCAAGAAGGAATGAATTTGAAGTGAGGCAAGCAAGCACATGTGAATATTAGGGAGTTGGAGGAGCAGTGGGTCACCCATCAGAGAGACAGAGCTACTTAAACTAGGAACACGTAAGCACCAAAGGCTGAAGCCAGAATGGGTGGCCCAAACCCAGGTGCTTGAGAAACAGGAAATGCGTAACAACCAAAGAGACAATTCAAGGTAGACAGGGGAACAAACACGTGATACTCCCAATTCAGAAGCAGTCTCCCTCCTACCCAGCCAGACACATTTTAGATTGTTTTTTTATTTTTAGTTTGGCTGTGTGGGTTTTCGTTGCTGCTCAGGCGTTTCCTTGGTTGCTGGGGGCAGGGACCACTCTCCAGTGGCAGTACTCAGGCTTCTCATTGGGGCGGCTTCTCTTCCTGCAGAGCAGAGCCTCCTGGATGCACTTAAATACTGCAGGTCCGGGCTCTAGCGCAGAGGCTCAGCAGTTGTGGTAGATGGGCGTAGCTACTCCGTGGCATGTAGGGTCTTCCCGGACCGAGGACTGAACCCACGTCACCTGCGCTGGGAGGCAGATTCTTTATAATGAGTCACCAGGGAAGCACTACTCAGACACATTTTAAATGTTTCTTAGAGCTAAGGCTAAAGGGAGATTTTAGGCTTTCTATATCCTATGGGTGGGGCTTCCACAGTGGCTGAGTGGTGAAGAATCTACCTGCCAATGCAGGAGACATAGGTTCGATCCCTGGGTTGAGCAGATCCCCTGGAGAAGGAAATGGCAGCCCACTCCAATATACTTGCCTGGAAAATCCCATGGACAGAGGAGCCTGGTGGGCTACAGTCCGGGGTGTCACGAAAGAGTCGGGCACGACTTAGCGACTAAACAACAGCAATCCTATATGTGGAAGCTGGAAGTTGAGTGGAAACATTTTCTAGATGTAAAATAACAGCAAATCCTCAATAACTCATTTATAGAGTGGAAACAAAAACTATAAAACATATTACTCTAAAGCCACTTGAGAGAAAGAAAAAAATCACGCCACTCATAGAAATAGTTGAATGAATAAGTCACTAAATGATTGGCATTCACAATGATTTTTAGTTATCAAGAGTTTCACTGTGTTGAGCATACTCAATTTTATTAGATGATAAACATTCTTACAAAATTTGTAATGAAAATGATTAAAGTGAAAATAATTTTGGCACTTGAAAGAAGTCAGACTCATTTATAACATACATATTTAGCAAGAATACCTCCTCTTATGCTGGGCAATATAGACACTGCTATAATTTTTAAACATTATTTATTCTTTTGGAGTTACCTAGATTATATGAACTGGTGTAATGCTACTTTCAGAACATAATTTTTTATAATATGTATTTTTCACAATTTATAATGATTTTTAAGTTTGTAATTTGGTGATTTTTTTGTACATAATTGAAGATATGTCTTAAAATTTAACATTTGAATTTTCTTAATTGAAGGAAATACAAATGTAAAACCTTTATATATGGAAAGAACTGTACAATTGTTTAGCTATGTAAATTGGAGGAAAATGCAAATAAAATTTTAGCTCTATTTTTTTCAATTTTTATTATAAATAATTATGTAAAATCTATATATTTTAAAATATCAATATGTTTGTACTTGTTTAAGTGTTTAATCTTATTAAAGTCACAGATAAAATATGATTTATCTCTGTTTATGTATACACGCACATTTTTTGGCTGGGAGAGGGAAAATCTGACCTGCTGAACTTGTGAATGTAATTTAATGCAATGATTCCTGCTGTCTCAGTGGATGTATTTAATTCAGTATAAGCCATTCATGTGAAATATATACTAAGATTCTTTCACACAACAGTTTCCATGTAAGGCAGATGAATATATAGGATTGAAATAATAAGGGTATGTGTTACAGATGGTTTGTTTTGAAGTATCTGACACCAAAAGTAATGTATCTTCAAAAGGTTATACATTTAATTCATCATGGATTATCAAAATACTCAGTAACAATATCTTTAAAGCATTGGTCATTAATTTGAGATGTAATGATATTTTCCCTTCACTTTAACACATTCAGATTCCTTTAGCCTATTTGTACTCCAGACAGTAATATTCAGTTCAGTTCAGTTCAGTCGCTCAGTCATGTCCGACTCTTTGTGACCCCATGAATCACAGCACGCCAGGCCTCCCTGTCCATCACCAACTCCCGAGTTCACTCAGACTCACGTCCATCGAGTCCGTGATGCCATCCAGCCATCTCATCCTCGGTTGTCTCCTTCTCCTCCTGCCCCCAATCCCTCCCAGCATCAGAGTCTTTTCCAATGAGTCAGCTCTTCACATGAGGTGGCCAAAGTACTGGAGTTTCAGCTTTTGCATCATTCCTTCCAAAGAAATCCCAGGGATGATCTCCTTCAGAATGGACTGGTTGGATCTCCTTGCAGTCCAACAGACTCTCAAGAGTCTTCTCCAACACCACAGTTCAAACACATCAATTCTTCAGCACTCAGCCTTCTTCACAGTCCAACTCTCACATCCATACATGACCACTGGAAAAACCATAGCCTTGACTAGACGGACCTTAGTCGGCAAAGTAACGTCTCTGCTTTTGAATATGCTATCTAGGTTGGTCATAACGTTTCTTCCAAGGAGTAAGCGTCTTTTAATTTCATGGCTGCAGTCACCATCTGCAGTGATTTTGGAGCCCAAAAATAAAGTCTGACACTGTTTCCACTGTTTCCCCATCTATTTCCCATGAAGTGATGGGAGTGGATGCCATGATCTTCATTTTCTGAATGTTCAGCTTTAAGCCAACTTTTTCGCTTTCCTCTTTCACTTTCATCAAGAGGCTTTTTAGTTCTTCCTCACTTTCTGCCATAAGGGTGGCGTCATCTGCATATCTGAGGTTACTGATATTTCTCCTGGCACTCCTGATTCCAGCCTGTGTTTCTTCCAGCCCAGCGTTTCTCATGATGCACTCTAGCACATGTTACACTTGTTTTCAGTCGCTCAGTCGTGTCTGACTCGGTCATGCCGTGACTGCAGCATGCCAGGGTTTCCTGTCCTTCACTGTCGCCCGGAGTGCACCCAAACCCATGTCCACTGTCGGTGGTGCCATCCAGCCAATCTCATGCTCGGTCGTCGCTTTCTTGTTTTGCCTTCAATCTTTCCAGCATCAGGGTCTTTCGCTTGAATGAGGCAACTCTTTGCATCAGGTGGCCAAAGCACTGGAACTTCATGTGAGTGATCTAAAATAGCTAAGCACTCAGAATCAGCTCTGGTGCAGTGGATCAGCATTTTAGCATGACTGTAAGTGTGTGGTGGTCTACCCCTGTGACCAGGCAACTGACTGGGAGCGGCTGCCACTGCTGTTCGTGTGGCAAGAGCACGCCTGCCCCATATCACTGACCCAGGAAAGCATCCAAAGACAAAAGGCACAGTACGACTCTCACCGAACGACTGTCACCTTTACACCATCCGAAGGCTCAAAAAACCTGTGTTGAACCACCGTAAGGTTGAGACGGTCTGTAGTGAGGGAATTTAACCTACTCTGCTTCAGTTCAGTTCAGTTCAGTTCCTCAGTCGTGTCCGACTCTTTGTGACCCCGTGAACTGCAGCACACCAGGCCTCCCTGTCCATCACCAACTCCCAGAGTCCACCCAAACCCATGTCCATTGCGTCGGTGATGCCATCCACCATCTCATCCTCTGTCGTCCCCTTCTCCTCCCGCCTTCAATCTTTCCCAGCATTAAGGTCTTTTCAAATGAGTCACTTCTTCACATCAGGTGGCCAAAGTATTGCAGTTTCAGCTTCAACATCAGTCCTTCCAATGAACATTCATCAGGACTGATTTCCTTTAGGATGGACTGGTTGGATGTCCTTGCAGTCCAAGGGACTCTCAAGAGTCTTCTCCAACACCACAGTTCAAAAGCATCAATTCTTTGGCGCTCAGCTTTCTTTATAGTCCCACTCTCACATCCATACATGATTATTGCAAAAACCATAGCCTTGACTAGATGGACCTTTGTTGGAAAAGTAATATCTCTGCTTTTTAATATGCTGTCTAGGTTAGTCATAACTTTCCTTCCAAAGAGTAAGCATCTTTTAATTTCATGGCTGTGATCACATCTGCAGTGATTTTGGAGCCCAAAAAATAAAGTCTGACACTGTTTCCCCATCAATTTGCCATGAAGTAACGGGGACTGAATGCCATGATCTTCGTTTTCTGAATGTTGAGCTTTAAGCCAGCTTTTTACCCTGCTCTTTCACTTTCATCAAGAGGCCCTTTAGTTCCTCTTCACTTTCTGCCATAAGGGTGGTGTCATCTGCATATCTGAGGTTATTGATATTTTTCCCGGCAATCTTGATTCCAGCTTGTGCTTCTTCCAGCCCAGCATTTCTCATGATGTACTCTGCATAGAAGTTAAATAAGCAGAAGCTTGTCCAAGATAAGGAAAAATGGAATCACTGATTCAAACGTGTCTGAATGTTTCTCCTTCTCCTTTCTCTCTCCTTGTTTAATATGTATCCCTCTTCTGCCTTGGTTGGGTTGAATCAGTCTGTTGTTAGCTTTCTGTTTCTGTAAGTGGTATAATGATGATTGTCATGGATTTTGACAAAGAATTTCAAGGCCTGAAGTTAGCAGCAGCAAAATCTGTTGGCTAACACTACCCATGAAAACACTTTTTTAAAAAATAGCAGAGATCAGATAATTCTAGTTAAAATGAGGCTGCTCTTGCTTGAAAATATCGGTTATTATTATCTCCTGTGTATGAGCTGGACATACATATGGTTTATACTCACTACAGTTCTGCTGTTTCACATGTGAAGATAGCTAACACCCAGGGATTTAAGTTTTCAAGGCAAAAAAGCTAATAAGTGGTCAGAGCTAGAACTTGAGTTTTGGCTCCAAAATTTTTATGAAGTTACTGTTGGTAAGCAAATATCAGGCACACAGACATGAAAATAATTTAGTCTCCCTGGTGGCTCAGCTGGTAAAGAATTCACCTGCAGTGCAGGGAGACCCTGGTTGCATTCCTGGGTTGGGAAGATCCCCTGGAGAGAAGTGATAGACTGTCCACTCCAGTACTGGGCTTCACTGGCGGCTCAGCGTGTAAAGAATGTGGCAGCCAGGTTTGATCCCTGTGTTGGGAAGATCCCCTGGAGAAGGGAACTGCTACCAACTTCAGTATTCTGGGCTGGAAAATTCCATGGACCGTATAGTCCATGGGGTTGGGAAGAGTCAGACTGGACCGGGTGACTTTCACTTCGCTTTCCAGAAAAAGTGTTTAATTTAAACCCTTTCAGATCCTTTCCCTGAGAAGGCAATGGCACCCCCACTCCAGTACTCTTGCCTGGAGAATCCCATGGATGGAGGAGCCTGGTGGGCTGCAGTCCATGGGGTCGCAAAGAGTCGGGCATGACTGAGCGACTTTACTTTCACTTTTCACTTTAATGCATTGGAGAAGGAAATGGCAACCCACTCCAGTGTTCTTGCCTGGAGAATCCCAGGGACGGGGGAGCCTGGTGGGCTGCCGTCTATGGGGTCACACAGAGTCGGACACAACTGAAGCAACTCAGCAGCAGCATATCCTTTCCAGGCTTGCAATTTTCGTTTTCACCAGCAGGTGGTAGTATTGACCTGGCTACTGCAGTAAAAGTGCTTTGCTTTTTGAATTTTATTTTTAAAATTTTTGACTGTGGTGCTTTCCTTGCTGCACAGGGGGCTTTCTTCAGTTGCAGAGTATGGGTTCTAGGGTTCTGGGGCTGCAGGAGCAGCTGGACAGTTGCTTAGTTGCTCTGCGGCCTGTAGGATCTTCCTGCACCAGTGACTGAACCCGTGTCCCCTGCGGTGGCAGGCACATTCTTAACTACTGGCCCAGCAGGGAAGTCCCGAACCTTTTCTTCAGTTCTGTTCAGTCGTTTAGTTTTGTTCAACTCTGTGAACCCATGGACTGCAGCACGCCAGGCCTCCCTGTCCTTCACCATCTCCCAGAGTTTGCTCCTACATGTCCATCGAGTTGGTGATGCCATCCAACCATCTCATCCTCTGTTGTCCCCTTCTCCTCCCACCTACAATCTTTCCCAGCATTAAGGTCTATTCAAATGAGTCAGTTCTTCACATCAGGTGGCCAGAGTATTGGAGTTTCAGCTTCAGTATCAGTCCTTCCAATGAAGATTCAGGACTGATTTCCTTTAGGATGGACTGGTTGGATCTCCTTGCAGTCCAAGGGACTCTCAAGAGTCTTTTCCAACACCACAGTTCGGATCTTTTCTTAACGGAGGAGTATTTCTGGCTCTTTGGTAAAAATTACATTTGGAGTTTTTATTTCCTATCTTTTAATAATTTTTACATAATTATTTTCTTATTGCATATCATTGGAAAGGTTTCCAGTTAGAAAAGAAACTAATAACTAACAAGAATTACTGGGTGAACGCAAGAGCATAGTTTTCATTATGTTGATTTTACTTGGTTAGAAACAGGATGCCACATGCTTCTAATTTCATGAGTTTTCTATCCAAGTACTGACCAAGAGTGAATTTTTCATATTATTCTATATTTTATTTTAAAATGCCAACTAGCTATCTGAATTATCCTTCATAAAAAGAATTTGATCCTTTAAAAGCAGAAAAAATACCCCAGAATAAAAAAAAAAAATTAAAAATTTTGTTCAAGTTGTCTTTTCATTGGTCAGCATGCATTCAGTACATACTGAAATTAACATTTTTTAACTTTTTGCTGACATTGCATCCAATCAGTGTTGATAAGACCTCTTCAAAATTAAATGAAAAAGGGAGCAAATCTGATATGAGAACATAACATGATCTCATACTTTATACTTCTATTAAACCTAAATCAAATCCCTTATGATTATACAGTGCAAGTGAGAAATAGATTTAAGGGACTAGATCTGATAGACAGAATGCCTGATGAACTATGGATGGAGGTTTGTGACACTGTACAGGAGAAAGGGACTAAGACCATCTCCATGGAAAAGAAATACAAAAAGCAAAATGGCTCTCTGAGGAGGCCTTACAAATAGCTGTGAAAAGAAGAGAAGTGAAAAGGAAAGGAGAAAAGGAAAGATATAAGCATCTGAACGCAGAGTTCCAAAGAATAGCAAGAAGAGATAAGAAAGCTTTCTTCAATGATCAGAGCAAAGAAATAGAGGAAAAGAACAGAATGGGAAAGACTAGAGATCTCTTCAAGAAAATTAGAGAAAACAAGGGAACATTTCATGCAAAGATGGGCTCGATAAAGGACAGAAGTGGTATGGACCTAACAGAAGCAGAAGATATTGCCAAGAATACACAGAACTGTACAAAAGATCTTCACGACCCAGATAATCACAATGGTGTGATCACTCACCTAGAACCAGATATCCTGGAATGTGAAGTCAAGTGGGCCTTAGGAAGCATCACTACAAACAAAGCTAGTGGAGGTGATGGAATTCCAGTTAAACTATTTCAAATCCTGAAGATGATGCTGTGAAAGTGCTGCACTCAATATGCCAGCAAATTTGGAAAACTCAGCAGTGGCCACAGGACTGGAAAAAGTCAGTTTTCATTCCAATCCCAAAGAAAAGCAATGCCAAAGAATGCTCAAACTACTGCACAATTGCACTCATCTGACATGCTAGTAAAGTAATGCTCAAAATTCTCCAAGCCAAGCTTCAGCAATACATGAACCGAGAACTTCCGGATGTTCAAGCTGGTTTTAGAAAAAGCAGAGGAACCAGAGATCAAATTGCCAACATCCGCTGGATCATGGAAAAAGCAAGAGAGTTCCAGAAAAACATCTATTTCTGCTTTATTGACTATGCCAAAGCCTTTGACTGTGTGGATCACAATAAACTGAGGAAAATTCTGAAAGAGATGGGAATACCAGATCATCTGACCAGCCTCTTGAGAAACCTATACGCAAGTCAGGAAGTAACAGTTAGAACTGGACATGGAACAATAGACTGGCTCTAAATAGGAAAAGGAGTACATCAAGGCTGTATAGTCACTCTGCTTATTTAATTTATATGCAGAGTACTTCATGAAAAACGCTGGGCTGGAAGAAGCACAAGCTGGAATCAAGATTGCCAGGAGAAATATCAATAACCTCAGATATGCAGATGACACCACCCTTATGGCAGAAAGTGAAGAGGAACTAAAAAGGCTCTTGATAAAAGTGGAAGAAGAGAGTGAAAAAGTTTGCTTAAAGCTCAACATTCAGAAAACGAAGATCATGGCATCTGGTCCCATTACTTCATGGGAAATAGATGGGGAAACAGTGGAAACAGTGTCAGACTTTATTTTTCTGGGCTCCGAAATCACTGCAGATGGATGGTGATTACAGCCATGAAATTAAAAGATGTTTACTCCTTGGAAGTAAAGTTATGACCAAACTTGATAGCATATTGAAAAGCGTAGATATTACTTTGCCCATAAAGGTCCGTCTAGTCAAGGCTATGCTTTTTCCTGTGGTTATGTATGGATGTGAGAGTTGGACTGTGAAGAAAGCAGAGAGCCGAAGAATTGATGCTTTTGAACTATGGTTTTGGAGAAGATTCTTGAGAGTCCTTTGGACTGCAAGGAGATCCAACCAGTCCATCCTAAAGGAAATCAGTCCTGGAAATTCATTGGAAGACCTAATGCTGAAGCTGAAACACCAATACTTTGGCCACCTGATGCGAAGAGCTGACTCATTTGAAAAGACCCTGATGCTGGGATAGATTGAGGGTAGAAGGAGAAGGGGATGACAGAGAATGAAATGGCTGAATGGCATCACCGACTCGATGGACATGAGTCTGAGTCAACTCCGGGAGTTGGTGATGGACAGGGAGGCCTGGTGTGCTGTGATTCATGGGGTCGCCAAGAGTCGGACACAACTGAGCGACTGAACTGAACTGAACTGAAAAGGAGATTTCAGTTGTTTTTATGATTTTCAAATCCTTTTTGGCTAGCCGAGAAATGCATTATATTATGTTGTTTTCTTACAAAACTGCCTCTCTCAAGGTTTTCTTTTCAAGCCAGTTGAGTTTTTATTATGGAGTTTTGTGGCTAAAGTTACTCTCCTCAAAAGACTGGAATCTAATTGGCAAAATAAAATAGGTGTGTTAAGGGTTAACAAGTAAAACTATTAAAGATTTAAACACAAAGTCTGAATATTCACCTTTCAGAAACATGTACTGACACTTAGTGCTTGGAACTCCAGAGACAGGCCCTTCTGTCTGTATTTAATCTTTAGGGGCTTGTGGACTTTTGAACTGTATTAGTCAATAATATTAAAATACAGTTCAGTTTTACTACCAGGAGTTTTGTGGGGGGAGTTTGGTATCAGGCATAGCACTGATAACATGGGAATACAGCATACCCTCACCTTCCGCAGTCCCGAGCTCCTATGGTCGATAAATGTCCGTAAGTGCAACATAGTTTCAAATTGTTACCAGAACTCACAGTGGGACTGGCACAACAGCTGATGCAGGGGAGTGACACCTGCATCAGTGATTTGGAAGGTGGCGGATTGATGTCAAGTCACAAAGCGAAGCCAGTCGCAAACGGGCTACAGCGCTCCGTGCCCCGGCTGGTCCTCTGAGAGCTTTCTCCATAGCGGAGCAAGCGCTCGGAAGCCCTGGGCATCCAGGCGGCCTCGTTTTCCGCAGGCGACTGCACTTTATTCTTATCAGAGAAAACAGAGGCTGTTAATACGACTGTCCTCAGCTGCTACTCACATCTCTTTATGCTCTGTTCACAAATTAGCATTTACCTTCTTTCACTCCATTTCAGTGGAAAAGAGGTCCTTTTAGCAGTTATCTATCTACTGACCCATCACTTCATTCCGTTTTGAAACCCCTTGATCTTCTTTCTCAGGACATTGCTTAAACGTTTCTCTCTCTTCTGTGGAATATATTAGTCTTTCTCTGTTTCATTTCATTTTTTCATTTAAAGAGTTCGTGTTTCCCCTTCTAAGGGACATTATCTTTCTCCCTCATGCTTTCTAATGCCCAAGTCCAGCCCTGATGAGTCTTTAGATATTTAGGATTTTAGTGGTCAGCTCCCTTGGGCTAAATCACAGGCACTGGAAACTAAGTTTGTCAGCAGCTCACCTCACCACCTTCCCTGCCCCGCCGGCTTTTCTTACCTCTCTGGTTTTCTCTCTTTTAATTAATGACTGGATCCAGCTGAGCCCCCAAACAACCCCCTGCCTTTGCATTCTAAACCCCTCAGCATCTATTCTAAATCCCTCAGCATCTATTCTAAATCCATAAACAATTCCTATCTCTACCATTGATTATGAACTCATCACTATTGCATATAATGACTATAATTTCAAGGAAATAACATGTAAATATCAATAACCTCAGATATGCAGATGACACCACCTTCATGGCAGAAAGTGAGGAAGAATTAAAGAGCCTCTTGATGAAAGAGAAAAGTGAAAAAGTTGCCTTAAAACTCAACATTCAGAAAACTAAGATCATGGCATCTGGTTCCATTACTTCATGGCAAATAGATGAGGAAACAATGGAAACAGTGAGACATTTTGGGCTCCAAAATCACTGCAGATGGTGATTGCAGCCATGAAATTAAAAGACGCTTGCTCCTTGGAAGAAAAGCTGTGACCAACGTAGATAGCATATTCAAAAGCAGACACTGCTGCCAAAGGCCCGTCTGGTCAAAGCCACAGCTCTCCCAGTGGCCACAGATGGACGTGAGAGCTGGGCCATGAAGAAAGCTGAGGACCGAAAAATTGATTTTGAACTGTGATGTTGAAGAAGACTCTTCAGAGTCCCTTGGGCTGCAAGGAGATCCAGTCAGTCCATCCTAAAGGAAATCAGTCCTGATTATTCATTGGAAGGACTGACGTTGAAGCTGAAATTCCAATACTTGGCCACCTGATGGACTGGTTGAAAAGACCCTGATGCTGGGAAAGACTGAAGGCAGGAGGAGAAGGGAGCGACAGGATGAGGTGGTTGGATGGCATCACCGACTCAATGGACAGGGGTTTGAATAAACTCTAGGAGTTGGTGATGGACAGGGAGGCCTGGCGTGCTGCAGTCCATGGGGTCACAAAGAGTCAGACACGACTGAGTGGCTGAACTGAACTGAAACATACTAATATATAATAAACTTAGAAACAGTTTTAAATTTCTTCAATAAATATGTGTTGGATAGTACTATGTGAAAGCGGAATAAACAAAATGCCATGTCTACATCTAGAGTAAATTTTATTTCTTCATATATATATATTATTGTGAAGAGACAATAGAATTTTAAACCACCAGGAATGATAAAATACTGAATTTAGCTTCTTAATTTTATTTTCAAACATTTCTTTTATGAATATATGATAATTCCATAATCTGAAATATGAATTACTTTGCTGATATAGATTATCAATAGAAATGGTTATTCTCTTGAATTCTCTTTTCCAGCTCTACAATACCAGCTGATTGGCTAGAGATAGGGAAAAATATGAAACAAAATTGAGAATTTTGAATATATTTTTAAATAACTTTAACAGGTGGAATTCTCCAGGCCAGAATACTAGAGTGGGTAGCTGTGTCCTCCTCCAAGGGATCTTCCCAACCTTGGGATCAAGCCAGCTCTCCGGCATTGCAGGCAGATTATTTACCAGCTGAGTCACCAAGGAGTGGTATTAGCGTGTCAAAGCAAAGATGGCTCTAGCAAAGTTAAACCAGAAGGAAGACTTTATTCAAGGTTGCTGTCAACTTTGGCGAGGAGAGACGCCAAACTCAGTATGAACTCAGCTCTGCATAAAGAAAAGGTGGTTTGTAAGAGGTGAGGTGAGGGGGGAGAGTGTAGGCCATCTGTGTTTGCCAACTGGCTTTGACCCAAAGAAGAGTAAACTTTCTAGTCTTTTTGTGAGTGAGATAGTTTCACTACTCAGAGCAAGGAACCCGCTGAAGTTAGGCTCCAATCCTTACACAGACATAGGTGAAGGAGGGATGAATAATTCCATATTTTATCATTCCATTTTAGTGGAAAGAGATCCTTTCTAACAGTTATCTACCAACCTCATCTCTTCAACTCATTATGAATAGAATTTTCCTTGATAACGCATTTTAAAGGGAAATCTCTCAAGTCGTTGAGAAAGACAATGCTAGGTTGTAAAACTGGCAAAAAAAAAAAAAACAACTAAAAAAAAGAGAATGTTTACATCTCAAATGAGCAGAGAAAGAATTTACAATGACCAATTTTCTAAAAGTAAATGTTCTAAGGTAGGACTTAAAATTAGGAAGAAGCTTAATTTTTAAGATCAGTAAAGCTGAGGGATATGTTGAGGCTGTCCTTGTCAAAAGGAGGCAAATTCTTTTTTTTTTTTTTTTACTTTTATCTTCCTTAACCCTGTCTGAGCACAGTTTTATATAGCATGTTTTTATGGTTACTTGTGCCAACCACATGTTGGTGCTTGCCATCCCTGGGCACTGGCCGTCTGCCTCTACAAGGATCATGTCCCGCGGCCCGCAGCTGGTGGCCCCCAGGGCCCTCTGAAAGGAGAGCGCAGCAGAGAGCAGGAGGCGCCCCGCTCAGGGCCGGGCACACCCGCAGGACAGGCCTTCGGGCAGTCAGGTATTCTCAGGAGCTGACTTCCTGAGCCCAATTCTTGAATCTCCTCAGGTCTAGAAAAGCACGAAAGTCCTTCATGGCGACAACTGTCTCTCGTGACTAGCAGGGGCCTCACGAGACCAGCAGATACCTTCTCAAAAGTGAACGCGCTCACCAGAGCCACAGGGAGCTGGCCTTTGCCCGCTGCCTCTCTGGAGCAGTTTCTCAGAGTTGTTGGAGGTGCTGCCTTCTGGGCTGTTTGAAGTCTTCAGTCAGTTCAGTTCAGTGCAGTCGCTCTGTCGTGTCCGACTCTTGGCGACCCCATGGACTGCAGCTTGCCAGGCCTCCCTGTCCATCACCAGCTCCTGGAGTCCACTCAGACTCATCTCCATTGAGTCGGTGATGCCATCCAGCCATCTCATCCTCTGTCGTCCCCTTCTCCTCCTGCCTTCAATCTTTCCCAGCATCAGAGTCTTTTCATTTTGCCCCAAATAAAACTACTTCCAGCTCTCACATTGTACCTTTCTTTTTAAATTCAACACTTGGTATTTGATTTTGAACTTAGGGACTCTGTAATATAGTAATAACCTTTCATAAATTCTAGTCTAATTTAAACTTTTGTGTGTTTTTTTTTTAATTAAATGATGCATCTGTCAATGGATTTGTGTTTTTACTCAAAGAGTCGTGGAGCAATTAGCTCCTTGAAACTGTATAATGTCCTCAGGAAACACTGATCCTATTCTGACTCTTGAAAATTCTGATATGAGAAGACTACATATAACAGACTGCTGTGAACAGGCAGAGATAACACAGGCTCAGACACACTAAAGCTAATTACTTACAGAAAATGGTTTGAATGTGGGCCAATAAGAGATTGGGGAGTAAGCATATTAAAGCCACTATAATAGAAGACATGAAATGAGACAAAAGAAATGAGGGATGGAAATGTAACCCGTGGAAGGAAAGCCATTCAGGAGATTAAGAAAATTACATTGCTGTTGTGTTTCATTCCAGTTGAAATGAATGACCTTCTTTGGCAATGGTTCATGAATCCAGTATTTATAAGAGAACACAAGACACATTGGTGGTATACAGGTTAGCTTTTTTTTTTTTTGCCTTTGTTTCTTTGATTTCCTGTTTTCTTTAATGCTTAAGATAATTAATTACATTGCAGATATACAATTCTGTACACGTGAAGCCTTAAAGAACAGAGGCACTATGAGCTGAAGACAGGACTTGCCCAATGTCATGTCCTCTTTACCAATCAAAACACTGCTGGATGTGCACATCAATAACTATTTAAGTAAGGAGATCAGTCCTCAGTGTTCACTGGAAGGATTGATGCTGAAGCTGAAACTCCAATACTTTGACTACCTGATGGGAAGAGCTGACTCATTGGAAAAGACCCTGATGCTGGAAAAGATGGAAAGCAAGAGAAGGGGATGACAGAGGATGAAATGGTTTGGATGGCATCACCGACTCGATGGACATGGGTTTGAGTGAACTCCGGGAGGCCTGGCGGTTGCAAAGAGTTGGACACGACTGAGCGACTGAACTGATCTGAAGCAATGAAATGATGGATTGTCAGAGCAGGGTTGTTTTCGCAATTTTCAATGAATTGTTAGGCCCAGGAAGTCAGGCCCTCTGTTGGGTAGATGTTTGAGTTTTGGTGGAAAATAATTTTTAAATTAATTCATTCTCATGCACATATAAATGTGAATACTATGCTTTATTATTCTTATGAAAAGGTACAGTGGCACTTCCCTGGTGGCTCAGTGGTTAGGACTCTGCTCTTCCACAGCATGTAGCCTGGGTTTGATCCCTAGCTGGGGAACTAAGACCCTGTATGCTGTGGGTGCAGAGGGTCCCCTCTCCCCCAAAAAAGAGAGAGATATATATATATATATATATATATATATATATATATATTCACATGCACAAAAAGACAAAAAGATAGCAGTGGACCTGGTCATTAGGGAGGGAAACAAAACTTAAATGTGGTGCCATTTCTTACCTGTCCTAAACAAAAAGATCAGTTCAGTTCAGTCGCTCAGCAGTGTCTGGCTCTTTGCGACCCCATGGACGGCAGCACGCCAGGCCTCCCTGTCCATCACCAATTCCCAGAGTTTACTCAAACTCATGTCCATTGAGTCGGTGATGCCATCCAGCCATCTCATCCTCTGTTGTCCCCTTCTCCTCCTGCCTTCAATCTTTCCCAACATTAGGGCCTTTTCAAATGAGGCAATTCTTCACATCAAGTGGCCAAAGTATTGGGGTTTCAGCTTCAACATCAGTCCTTCCAATGAATATTCCGGACTGATCTTTAGGATAGACTGGCTGGATCTCCTTGCAGTCCAAGGGACTCAGAGGTCTTCTCCAACACCACAGCTCAAAAGCATCAATTATTTAGCATTCAGCTTTCTTTATAGTTCAACTTTCACATCCATATATGACTACTGGAAAAATACTGGAAAAAAACACAAAAAGATAGTCAGAATTATTCCCATTTTAATGAATATGCACTTGAGTCTCAGGAAAAGAGGCACAGACTGAGGCACAGACTGTACTCCTATATATAGCACAGTAGTTTTGCAGAGATTGGGTGCTGATCCAGAAGGTCCTAAGCTTTCAAGGTTCACAACCAACTTAGCATCTCAGTTAATTTTTCATGGCACATCTAAATCCAGAAAAACAGCTAACAGTTGTGTTTCTTAACTAGACAGATCCAAAATTTAATAAATATTTATTTCCTATAAATTTAACAGTTATTTGGGGACTTCCTTGGTGTCCCGGTGGCTAAGACGCTATGCTCAAAATGTAAGTTGCCTGGGTTCAAGGAACTAGGTCCCACCCGCTGCAATAAAGAGTCCATGTGCTTCAACCAAAGATCCCTCATGCTGCAGCGAAGATCAAAGATCCCATGTGTTGCAACTAAGACCTGGCACAGCCAAATAAAAAGATATTTAAAAATAGTTATCTGAAAACGGCATACGTAAACTGAAAGAAAAATTATATTTTTATTTCATTCTTCAGTAATCAGAATTACTAATATATGCACCTGTTGGGCACAAGCTTAGGGTTGGATTGGAAACTGCAATCCTTGTTTCCTTTCCTACTTTGCTATTCACAGGTAGTTGCTTTATTATCATTGTTATTGTTGTTCTTCGGTTGCTCAGTCATTTCAGACACTTAGAGACCCCATGGACTGCAGCACGCCAGGCTTTCCTGTGTTTCACATCTTCTGGAGCTTGCTCAAATGCATGTCCATTGAGTGGATGATGCCATCCAACCATCTCATCCTCTGTCGTCCCCTTCTCCTCCTGCCCTCAGTCTTTCCCGGCATCAGGGTCTTTTCTGATGAGTTGGCTCTTTGCATCAAGAGGCCAAAGTACTGGAGCTTCAGCTTCAGTTTCAGCCCTTCCAGTGAATATTCATGGTTGATTTCCTTTAGGATGGACTGGTTGGATCTCCTTGCTATCCAAAAGACTCTTGGGAGTTTTCTCCAGCACCACAGTTTGAAAGCTTCAATTCCTAGGTGCTCAGCCTTCTTTACGGTCCAGCTCTCACATCTGTACTACTGGAAAACCAGTATAGACCTTTGTGGGCAAAGTGATGTCTCTGCTCTTTAATCATGACTGCTGAAAACCCAGCTTTGCAAGGATATGCCATCATGTAAAGGAATATAGTACGATCAAATATTAAGACTTTGAACTTCTCCAGCTAGCAGTGTGTACAGAGCACAACAGATACTGAGTAGTGCTACGTTTTCTTAAGAAATTTACATATTCCACTGGGCCTTTGAAAAACTCGAACTTGTAACTTCCTTCCATCTCCTCCTGTATGGAGATTTTGATTTTAATTATATTCCCTAAGATTTTTACTCCTTGCTTAGTTAGATGCGAAGTTTGTAATCTGCCATTTTGACCTGGTTCAAGTATTACAAGTTATTATTATTGATTTATACTTACAGACAGTTTTACTTTTTTATGTTAGATAATTTGTATCCCATAACATTATCACAACCTTCTATAAGTTAGAAGGGAGATATCACACTAAAAAAAAATTCATTTTAGAGACAAAGGGGAATCTAACAAGGACGACATTAGTTGCTAGAAAAGGTACAAGGTTTGCACCTAGGATGAGTATGATAACCATCGTTTCACATTATTACCTTGTTTTAACAAACTCAGAGTATGTGGCTTGCCCAACAGTCCAACTCAATACCTAAATTTCAGTATATCATTATACTTTCCACAGCTTCATGAAAGGTTTTTTTTTTTAATGACTAGCAAAGAAGACATATAGTTAAATTATGACAAAAAAGTCTTCCTGTGTGTTAAAATACTTAAGACATCAGAACTCATGTTCAAGTTCAGTTCTGTTCAGTCATACAGTCATGTCTTACTCTTTGTGACCCCATGGACTGCAGCACACCAGGCCTCCCTGTCCATCACCAACTCCTGGAGCTTACTCAAACTCATGTCCATTGAGTCAGTGATGCCAGGTTCAAGAAAGTTTCTGGAATTTTCCTTCATGAGACTATACTTTATATTTTCTGTATTAGTTTAAATTATAACAATTTTATGTGACTATTGACACAAATCAAATAATTTTTTCATCTCTTCACCATTCTTTGCTCAGTCTTCCCACGTCTCATGATTCAACTCCCTTAATTAACTGCTGTGAAAGTGCATTAGGTTTTCAAATTTTTTCCTAGTCACACACACACACATTCACAGAGAGTTTTCTTACTTATTCATTTGTCTATTTTATTTTATAAAAGTTTAAAGCAAATCTTATATTACTTCCCCATTTTTTAAATTACATTATGGGCAAAGTCAATGTCTCTCTAGATAGATCTAACCTATTAGAGTTTTAAACACTCTTACAGATTTCTAATGTGTGATTATCATGATTAATTTACTCTTTCTTTCCATAATATAAAAATATTAATAATATGACAGGTCAATATCTTTAAATGGGTTTGAGTGCAATACAAGATGCATCAGACATCAGAGATGAATTTTATGAGTCTATCAGTTACTATGAGATAAACAATCATACCTGAAGTTATACAATACAGCCTAAACTGGTAGATGTGATATTTTAGAATATAAAGTGATCTCAGAACATAAAAATGAAGGAAATCAAAAGAAGAGAAAATGTTTTATTTTTAATAGTTTTGAAACCACGCCATCCAACTTAATAGACCTGAGATTGATATCTTAGAAAATTTCTAAGGAATGACAAGTTTTAAGCAGAACATTCAGGGGACAAGATTACAATGGAATAAAGATGAGCTGGTGGCATTTGAAAATCATCCAGTAGTAATCATGGAAGGACATACTCATTTTTTAAAAGCATGAAAGATACTTTCTTGCAGGACAGTGTTTGCCAAATTCAGAGCATTTTAAAAACATAACATAGATGAGACTCCATAATGATTTGACTTACATACATCATAAAATGATTATCACACTAAGTTTAGTAAACAAGCATCATTTCGTATAGAAACAGAAATAAAGAAATGTGAAAAGAATTCTTTGTGTCAAGAACTCAGAATTCCCTGTCTTAATATTTAAATATAACATGCAGCTGTATGCTGATTATATATACCTTGTTGTACATTACATCCCTAATATTTATTCCAATTATAACTGATACATCTTACAACTTGTACCTTTTGACCACCTTTCTCCAGTTCCCCTTGTCACCACTCCATGCCTTTGGTAACCACAAATCTGATCTCTTTGTCTATGAGTTTGTTTGCTTGTTTGTTTTTGAAGTATAATTGACCTACAACTCTGTGTTCATTCCTGTTATACACAGTGATTTGATATTTCTATATATTTTAAAATGGTCACCATGATAAGGCTAGTTATCATCTGTTGCCATACAAAGATATTACATACTTACTGACTATCTTCCCCAACTGTGCATTTTTTCCTACCAATGATTCATTTATTTTGGAACTGGAAGATTACAGTTAATCCTGCTCATCTATTTCTCTCCGCCCAGCTTCCTCCCCTCTGGCAAAACTGATTGTTCTCTATATCTATGACTCCACTTTGTTATGGCTGTTCATTTGTTTTTTATTTTCCTCATATGACTGAAATCATACAGCTTCTGTCTTTGTCTGACATTTCACAAAACTTGCTTTTATTAAGTTTGCAGCCCTATTTGACATTTCAAACTCTCTGTGTATATTATTTATACAGAGATTAAAGTTTAAAGCCTTTTGCTTCATACAGGAAAATGGATTATTTTTATGAAAACATGGGCTTACAAAGAGTTTTGTGGGCTTTTCAGTGGAAGGGCTAACATTTTCCTTCAGTCCAATTACCTAAACTTTGGTAACCCTTTCACAGTGTATCCTTCTTCATTCTACTCGCCCATGTTTTTATGAAAAAGATGCAGAGACTGATGGATCTCAAAGTAAAACACACGGAGTGAAGATTTTCTGAAATTTGTTATTTGTCTAAAAATTTGTAATAGATATACTATGTCTGCGCAGGATGCCAGAATAATCAGCTTTTAAAAAGGGAAGAATTTAGTCAAGGGAATGTGAAAAGTCTTGGTTCATTGCCAAGTTTTTTCCATCTTGTATAGATAACAATTCAGTGCTTTCTAGCATTTATACTAATGTGTTTTAAATACATTTGCTATTGAATAGTTAAATAGACCTCCAAGCTTTTTTTTTTTTTTTTGTACTGCACACACACATGCATGGGCGCGCGTGTGCATACACACACACACACACATACTTTTTCTCACAGTCAAATCCTAAGTTTTAAAAATGCTTCTTGGCCAGGGTAATAGAAGTCCACATAAATACAATATTTCATTTTTATGCTTACAGGCACAACTTTACATTCATTTGATTGAAAACCTAATACTGGCAGCTTATGGCATGAAAATAATCAGTGGGTGGTGAGAAAGGCAAGCTTTGTGATTCACTCACATGGGGTAAGTTTCAGCCACTGTGTGCCTTAGAGTTATGTGTCCTGCAGCTTTGATAACAAAAGAAATGTGTACGACTTTAACATACTCTGAAAATCAAAGTAATCATTTTTCTTTGTTACTGATAAGCACCCTTAAGCTATATAACACTGAGAAAATTCGAATCTAGTAAAATCATCACTGAGTTCATGTAATATCTAGATATCAGAAGTTTTATCATTGAACTAATGAGAAGAAAACAGTTCATTATGCTGTTAAGATACTATCACAAGAGATAATAAGCCTAAAGAATCTCCCTGGAAGAACCTCCTAGCCTTGTTTCTCTTTCCTTCTGCGGGTACATTTCTGACATGCTTTGACGGCATCATCTTTTTCCAGTCACAGAAATGCAATGCATCTGGACTTGAAGTTTGATCCTGGCCAGGAGAGCAAACTTTGCAGTTCAACATTGGCTGACCTTGCCATGGCAGTGTTATACAGGCGGGTTTTGCAGTAGGAACAACTGGAGCAGCATTTTTATTAAACCAAAACGAGGGAAAGTCATTTGGACGAAATGACTCTGTTATTATGGGGTATATGATAATGAATACAATAACTAAGTTTACAAACTAGCTTTCAACAAAATACTGTATTTACAATCACTTGGAATGAATTAAAATAAAACCTAGGTTTGAACTGAGTTTTTCACATTTGTTCTCAGGCTTTCCTGAGAGTATGGTTTCTGAAAGTTGAAGTATTTATTCAGCAGCATTTGAAAACTGAAGTCTCAGGAAAAAATGTCTACTTTTGTAAAAATTAGTCAGTACATTTCCTCTTATAGATAATCATGTATCAGTGATGAATGAAAATATTGTAGAACCAAAACTTTCAATACCTCTCCAAATTAATGTTAGAAGCAAATTATCTTGGATAAAAATTTAAAGGTGTAAAACTGGCATAGTACTATCAGTTCAAGGCCAGTTCATTAATATCTGGTTCTTCCTCAAACTTTAAGCCTGCACTTTTTTCTGGAGGTGGGGGAAGGTGGCTCTTCTTGCCTCCTAGATGCCAACTTTTCTTTTGTTCCAGACATTTGGTTTTTTTTTTTTGGCTGTGCCACCTGGCATTTGGCATATTTAGTTCTTCAACCGGGATTGAACCTGAGCCCTTGGCAGTGAAAGCATGGAGTCCTAGCCACTGGAGTGCCAGGGAATTACCCCCAGCCTACCTTCTGGTTTATGCTGTATCAGACTCAGCCACATCAGTTTTCAAGTCCCATCCACACATTTTTCAAATGTTTCGTTAGCATCACATACCCGGTGCTATCAAAACTAGGTTAAGAGTCCACACATACTCTTCTTTCTGACCATACTTATTCCATCATTTGCTTCAAATCACTCAAATTCAAATCATCTTAAGGCACAGACTCTACCTTACCATGTCAGGATACAGTCAGCACCCAGTCCCTTCATTCAACCCCCAGAGGAGCTCACCTACCTTCCACTGTCTTCCTTGCTGGTCATGGAGCAAGTCTGACTCAGGTATGGAGCAGGCTGGAAGTACCCAGGGATTGATTGCTTATAACTGAAACTAAAATATATGAAATATGCATACTTTGAAAATCCTGAAGTTAGTCACCTAAAGAAGTTTTCATTTGATTTTGCAGAGACTACATAATCACAATTTTGTATATCAGCCAGCGATTTATGGAAATATTAGAAATTTGCAAAACATTTGTCAGAAAGTGAAACGTGAAAATGTCCTCATAGTCCTAGCATAACATATGTATGTCTTGGATAATATGATCCATTCTTGTTAAAGAATATGTGAACAATTCTGCTCTCAGTCATAAAACCTGCACTTCTTGTCACAGAGATCCAGTGTGGGGTCCCCTGTCCTTCAGCTTCCCATACCAGGGAGTTGTCTGCCAGTCATTTTGTTCCCTGACATCTTTATTACGAGCTTGCTGTTTTCTGTAGAGCTTATCTATGGCCAGTTAGTAATCTTTTCTTAAGCAGGAAAGCCAGGTGGTGACTAGAATGATGATAGAGTACCACAAGTGGAGAGAAGGGAAGCATGGGGAACCTCAGTGACGATGTCTTGCACAGACTCCCCGCCCAGGGGATCTGGGGTCGTCCTGTGCAGAGAGAGCGCTGCTATTGCTGGCCACTCAGTGCTGAAAGGGTCCTGAGCTCCTGGCAGAAAGTGTCCCCATAACCCCGGCAGGAAGTACATAAGAAACCCCTTACAAATCATCGTCAGAAACAGAACGCTACTGTGGGCTCAGTTTATTCGGGAGAAGGTGATGGCACCCCACTCCAGTGCTCTTGCCTGGAAAATCCCATGGACGGAGGAGCCTGGCAGGCTGCAGTCCATGGGGTCACATGCTTTAAGTTCTGTTACTGACCTAGTCATGAATGTACCTCAGAAATTTAGGGTAGAGAATCCGTCATGTATATCTTTGTATTGATTCAAGTCACTTATCTCATAGCCGCTACTTCATGAATCAGTAAAGTTTAGAAAAATTCAGAACCCATATGTTCCTGAAACCAAGTGTCTTCACATATATTAACTTCTTTTTATTTTGCTTTTATTTTCCAGTTTATTTTCTTTCAATTTTCATAAACATTTTGTTGAATTTCTAGTAAGACAAGAAATAAGTATGCAAATTATTTATTATTTGCAGATAATTATAGTAACAATAATAATTCTCTACCCAGAAAGTTCAAAGAATCTATAGGCTTGTTACAGAATTAATAAGAAAGTGATTGGATCTAATGTTATTAGTCCAGGCAACCTTTCAGGATGGGTTTAATAAACGAATAAATGGAGATTTGAGAAGATTAAATGACTGTTATTCAAACTAACCACTATAAAAGAAATGAATGAACACATTCTAGAGCTATGTTGGCAGAGTAACATGAAGACCTCACTGTCTCTGTCTTGCATACAATACACATAAAAGGTATCTTCTATGGGGCAGCCTTAAACCCAGTAAATAATGGTCAGCTCTGTAACTAAGCATGTTTCAGGAAATGAGTTTCAATACTTAGACATAATAGCACACATCATAAAATTTACTGCAGACCAACAGAAACCCTGGGTAAGCAGAAGAATATAGGAAATCACTTAGATTATTTTACAACATTTGGCTTCTTTCCCCCAATAACCTGAAAGAAACAGCAACATGAAGTACATCAGTTATAACCACTATCTGCCTGTCATAACTTTTGGTTCTCTTCATAAAACTAATCGAAAATGAAGTTGTATATCATTGAAGATAAATAACCCAGCATGGCCCCAGTCAGGGGGCTTAGAATGGAAATAGGAATGCTAGCGTCCCTGCCAGAAACCTTTTCCTCTTCCCCTAATCTCCAGTTGAACTTCTCCCCACCCTCTCAACCCATTCTCTTGATTTCTCGCTTCACGTGACAAATATGAAGAGCTGGAAAATGCTGGAAGTTCTTAGAGGCACTCTGTGGGACATTCTCTTCTCAGAGTAGAAAATGGCACTGTTTTGACTTCTTTTTCCTAAGGTTTGCTTCTCAATAGACCACTTTCCAATACTGAGGGTTATAATCCTCTGGAAGATTTGGCTATTTCCTCAGCTCATCTCACTTTAAGATAATCTCTTCATGTGGTTTGGTGGTTTAGTTGCTAAGTCCTGTTCGACTCTTGCAACCCCATGGACTGTAGCCTGCAAGGCTCCCCTGTCCGTGAGATTTTCCAGGCAAGAATACTGGAGGGGGTCGTCATTTCCTTCTCCAGGGGATCTTCCCAACCCAAGAGTCGAACCCAGGTCTCCTGCATTGCAGGCAGATTCTTTACCAACTGAGCTAGGAATCTCTTCATAGGCTGACATTTTTCAAAGGAAAGAGGAAAGACTTGAGTATAACAAGATTCTGTTTTCATACCCTGCAAATACCTCTTAGGAAGAATATACTACAACCTTGAAACTGGAGAAGGATGTTTTTCCTTATCTTATGCCTGAAAACAAAATTAATTCAAAATTCAAAATTCCAAGCTTGAAAGATCTGATGATTTATCTTTATTTTCTTGTGATTAGATACATTATTTTCTGTGGAATTAGGTAGTTAAGAAGAATAAATATTAGGAAATGGAGATCTCAATTAAGGGCACTCTTATTTTTAATTAACTGTGCCTTTAAATACAATGAATTCTTAAATCATTCTTTATTCCTTATTTAATGGTGAGATTTAAAAGGCTTCATTAAGAGTAGCCATAGATCAGAACCTAGATGCTTGCATGCCATTCACCCTTCAGTTAGAGTGAAATTATGAGAAAATATATGGATTTATGTAACTAAATATGGTATTATCATAACAATACACTATTAATTTTTGTCTGTGATAATAATTAACATAATAATATGGTATTGATTTTTTTTGTTTTGAATATTTGGCCCTGTTTCCTTCATATGCTATCAGTTGGCCTTTTGGCTAAGATCATAGTGGTGGCTCAGACGGAAAGCGTCTGTCTACAACGTGGGAGACCTAGGTTCGATCCCTGGGTCGGGAAGTTCTCTGGAGAAGGAAACGGCAAACCACTCCAGTACTCTTGCCTAGAAAATCCCCTGGACGGAGGAGTCTGGTGTCCATGGGGTCGCAAAGAGTTGGACACGACTGAGCGACCTCACTCACCCCTCACTTAAGGGATCCAGGGATCTATTCTTTTTATTTTTCACAATATCTTGATAGCTTAGAAAAATCAAGTCAGAATGTCTGCTTTCAGGAACAGGCCTTCTCTCACTCCAGCACTCTTGCCTGGAAAATCCCATGGATGGAGGAGCCTGGTGGACCGCAGTTCATGGGGTCACGAAAAGTCGGGCACGACTGAGCGACTTCACTTCACTTTCACTTTCATGCAGCAAATAAATAATAGCAGGAGTCTCAGCAAAAAGAGTGTGGGGTTTCTGGAAAGTTTGTGACATCACTGACTAAGCCTTTAAAGGAATGTCTTTTTAAAAACAAACATTTATCTACTTAGTTTTGGCTGTGCTGGTCTTGGTTGCTGTGCAGGCTTTTCTCCAGTTGTGATGGGCAGGGGCTTCTCTGTAGCTGCGGTGTGCAGACTTCTCGTGTCTGTGGCTCCTCTTGTCGCTGAGCACACGCTCCAGGGTTCCTGAGTTTCAGTAGCTGCGGCGCGTGGGCTCGACAGTTGCGGCTCCCAGGCGCTAGAGCTCAGGCTCAGTAGATGAGGCTTATGGCTTCATCGCTCCGTCTATGTGGGATCTTTCCGGACCAGGGATCAAACCCATTTCTTCTGCGTTGGCAGATGGAATCTTTACCGTGAAGCCACCAGCAAAGCCCTAAAGGAACATCTTAATAGAGAAGCTTCAGAAATAAATAAAATAAAAATAGAAAATTCTAGCTGTAAAGCATTGCCATACTTGTTACTTATCTCTATCATTGACATTTTACAAGTTATCGGGAAGACGAATTTTGATTTCTATCTTCAGTTATACTATGTTAGAAACTGTCCCATCAATGGATAATTAAAGAAAGATTGACTTTAGAATGATATGACTTGGTGTTTTCTTCCATAACATCACTGTGGTACAATGACATGGAGAGCCGTCAGGAACAAGGACCAGACTTGCTTAATCTAAAGAAGAAACCAAGTGCCTTCTTTGGTACAGTTCAGTCGCTCAGTCGTGTCCGACTCTTTGTGACCCCATGAATCTTAGCACGCCAGGCCTCCCTGTCCATCACCATCTTCTGGAATTCACTCAGACTCACAGTCATCTAGTTGGTGATGCCATCCAGCCATCTCATCCTCTGTTGTCTCCTTCTCCTCCTGCCCCCAGTCCTTCCCAGCATCAGAGTCTTTTCCAGTGAGTCAACTCTTCTCATGAGGTGGCCAAAGTACTGGAGTTTCAGATTCAGCATCATTCCTTCCAAAGAAATCCCAGGGTTGATCTCCTTCAGAATGGACTGGTTGGATCTCCTTGCAGTCCAAGGGACTCTCAAGACTCTTCTCCAACACCACAGTTCAAAAGCTTCAATTCTTCGGTGCTCAGCCTTCTTCACAGTCCAACTCTCACATCCATACATGACCACAGGAAAAACCATAGCCTTGACTAGACGGACCTTAGTCGGCAGAGTAATGTCTCTGCTTTTGAATATACTGTCTAGGTTGGTCATAACTTTTCTTCCAAGGACTAAGTGTCTTTTAATTTCATGGCTGCAGTCACCATCTCCAGTGATTTTGGAGCCCCCAAAAGAAAGTCTGACACTGTTTCTACTGTTTCCTCATCCCATGAAGTGATGGGACCGGATGCCATGATCTTCGTTTTCTGAATGTTGAGCTTTAGGCCAACTTTTTCACTTTCCTCTTTCACTTTCATCAAGAGGCTTTTTAGTTCCTCTTCACTTTCTGCCATAAGGGTGGTGTCATCTGCATATCTGAGGTTACTGATATTTCTCCCGGCAATCTTGACTCCAGCTTGTGTTTCTTCCAGTCCAGCGTTTCTCATGATGTACTCTGCATAGAAGTTAGATAAGCAGGGTGACAATATACAGCCTTGACGTACTCCTTTTCTTATTTGGAACCAGTCTGTTGTTCCACGTCCAGTTCTAACTGTTGCTTCCTGGCCTGCATACAGATTTTTCAAGAGGCAGGTTAGGTGGTCTGGTATTCCCATCTCTTTCAGAATTTTCCACAGTTTATTGTGATCCACACAGTCAAAGGCTTTGGCAGAGTCAATAAAGCAGAAACAGATGTTTTTCTGGAACTCTCTTGCTTTTTCCATGATCCAGTGGATGTTGGCAATTTGATCTCTGGTTCCTCTGCCTTTTCTAAAAGCAGCTTGAAGAGTGCAGCAGAAAGCCCACTAGTGTCATAAAAGCAAAGACCAGCCTCCTGCAAATGGAAAAGCTACTTTGCCAAATCAAACTTTCTCTTTCAGTTTATAATATCATCTAGCTTTGACTAGAATCATGTGCTTTAAAAATCCTTTTGACCTTCCCGATATTCCTGAACTTGCATTTTATCACTGGAAATTTAGAATGGAGAAGCTAGTATTAAAAGTAAAGCAGTTCCCTAAGTTTGAAAGTAAATCAAGCTATTTGAATATTTTTTTTCTTCTTCTATGGGACCACATTATTTGTTCAATTTTTCTCCTCCTCTCAAAGTCTAAGCCTTGATCAGTCTTTGACCTAAAAGGATGAAAAGTTGCATAGGGATTATTTTTCTATTTTGGGAGCTTCCCAGGTGACTCAGTGGTAAAGAGTCCACTTGCTGATGCAGGAGAAGCAAGAGACACAGGTTCAATCACTGGGTCAGGAAGACCCCCTGGAGAAGGAAATGGCAACCCACTCCAGTATTCTTGCCTGGAAAATCCTACGGACAGATGAGCCTGGTGGGCTATAATCCATGGGGTTGCAAAGAGTCAGACATGACTGAGCACACACACACACACACACACACACACACACACACACACAGGAAGGATGCAGAATTTTGAGGATACACATTGAACTACATCCTTTTTTCACAAAATAAATTTTCAAGAAATAAGAAATACCTTGTGTGAAATTGTGTAATAAGGTTGAATATTTATTTTTGGTACTGATCTCAACTAAGAATGTTTCTTTACTTACTATAGTTTGTCTGGCTTTCCCTGCAATGCCTTGACTGTAGGGTAGAACAGAGGCCTCGGGTCCGCCTCTCCTCCCTTACTGTTTTAGTTTACAGTAACAGTGCGTGTGCGTGTGTGTGCTGTGTGATGTCGCTCAGCTGTATCTGACTGTTATGGCTCCATAGATCCTCCCTGGTGGCTCAGCTGGTAGAGTCTTGCCCGTAATGTGGGAGACCTAGGTTCAAGCCCTGGGCCAGGAAGATCCCCTGGAGGAGGAAATAACAACCCACTCCAGCATTCTTGTCTGGAGAATTCCATGGACAGAGGAGCCTGGAGGGCTACAGTCTATGGGGTCACAAAGAGTCGGATATGACTGAGTGACTAACATTTTCACTTTCACTTATGGCCCCATTTGCTGTAGCTCACCAGGCTCCTCCGTCAATGGGATTTCCCAGGCAAGAACACTGGAGTGAGTTGCTGCTTCCTCCTCCAGGGGATCTTCCCGACCCAGGGATTGAGCCCACATGTCTTTGTTTCCTGCATTGACAGCCAGGATCTTTATCACTAGCGCCACCTGGGAAGCTCTTACAGTAAATTCATTCAAATTCAGCAATTTAAAGTTTCTTTTAAAAAAATTTATTTATTTATTTAAATTGGAGGCTAATTACTTTACAATATTGTGGTGGTTTTTGCCATACATTGACATGAATCCACCATGGGTGCACATGTGTTCCCCATCCTGAGCCCCCCACCCACCTCCCTCCCCATCCCAGCCCTCTGGGTCATCCCAGTGCACCAGCCCCAAGCATCCTGTATCATGCATCGGACCTGGACTGGCGATTTATTTCACGTATGGTAATGTACATGTTTCAATGCTATTCTCTCAAATCATCCCACCTCGCCTTCTTCCACAGTTTCTTTATTTAATCTGGTAACATTTTCTTTGGGATTAATTGATATTTCAAATTTTTTTTTTTAAATCATTTTCAGCTGTTTGCCAAGATGCCTTCTGATACACACAACGTTGGGCTTATGTGACCTCATGGTGATTCAGGAGACAAGTTCTGTGGAATCAAGTGATTTTTCTCTTGACTTTCTCTAGTCTCTTGTGGGGTGAGTAGTCCTATATATTCCTTGAGTTAGTGACCATCATCCATGGTTGACCCATGGACGTTTCAGCTGTTAAAAGATAAATGGAGGCATAATGAAAATTTTCAGGACTTTATTTGAGTAAAAATCAATTCCGATTGGGCAGCTCCAAACCGGAAATGGTTAGGAGTGTTCCCCTGACAGTATTTCGGGGAGAGGTTTTTATAAAGGAGAACACAAAGAAAGGAAATTACTGATTATCTATAGCTTAAAGCCTATTTTCTGTTTGTGATTGGTTGTCCTTAAGTTTCAATTTTGTAGCCTTGAGGTGCTTATCAGTTCAGTTCAGTTGCTCAGTTGTATCCCACTCTTTGCGACCACATGGATTGCTGCACGCCAGGCTTCCCTGTCCGTCTAGGCTTAGATTTTGGTTTGCTTATACAGGAAGCCAGGGCATTAAGCCCCTTCCATCTAACAATCTCTTGTTTAATTAATTCAACAGGGCACTGTGCTGAAACTTACTATTGGGGCTCACGGTTGCCACATTTGCCACCAGTCACGTAGTTTCTATGCTTAGCTTTCTCTGATCCCAATCCCACATGCTTTTGATGGTCCTTCGAGTCTCTGTATCAGGGTAAGACAAAGCTGATGCTTCTTCACAGACGAGGGGGTACCTTAACCTCTGCTTCCCTCTGCCAATAATGACACTGGATTCCGTACACACCAGGTTGTGTGTGGCCCCATGCAAATCTTCCCTAGAGCAGAGAAATCCAAACCGTGGCCTTAGACCCAGTCCATCTGCCAGCTGGCATTGTAAAGAAAGTTTTTGGCCCATGGCACTTGTTCATTTATGTGTTGTCTATGTCTATCTGCACGCTACAATGGCAGAACTGAGTGGTTGTGGCAGAGAAGATAAAGGCCCCCAACCTAAAATATTCAATCTCTGGGCTTTTACAGAGACCATTTGTTGACTCATGCCCTATAGTCTTGCAGCCTTACCCAGTGACTGTAGACTAAAAACTTGGCTGTATTACCAACCCGAGTAGGATTTAAGACCAAATTCCATGCGATAATCATTTTCTGTGTTATAAGTGATTTAAGTTGTAGAGTTGAAAGGAAGAAATACTACTTCACCCAATTACATTCTGGAAGACAAGACCTCTGGACCTAAATATAACATGTATGCAATGGTAGGCTGTCACGTCAAGGCTTGTGTGGACTGTGGCCATCAATCTATATATTTAATGAATAGATTTCTACCTCTTTTGGATTAACTTTCCCACTATAAAGAATAGCTTCACACAATTACACCCAGTGTGTAATATCTTCATTTTATGAAAAGTTCTGATATATGAGGCCACTGTCTCACTCCAGTGTTTCTGATCCAATCTACTTATATTCTTATGCCTTTTTTTCCCCCAGTTTATCCTGAATGATCAGTCTCTCCACTGGAAACAATCAAGATAAGGAGAAGCTTAAAGCTCTCTTTACTAGATCTCTGATGAGGTTTTGGATTGTTAAGATGAATTGTCTTCATGCCTGGCCCCAGGCAAAGGTGGGGAAATCAATGGGAAATCTTTGAGAACATCCTGATTGCTCTCAGTCCCTATCAGGCATATGGCCTGAGGACACTGAGCTAACAACTCTGACTTTCTTTCTTGACTTTATTTCCTCCTATGATCTTAAATTATAAGTTAAATTGTAATTAAAGGGAAGCCTGGCAAGCTGCCATCCGTGGGGTCGCAAAGAGTCGGACACGACTGAGCGACTGAACTGAGCTGATAATCTTAAATGATGTGACTCATTTAAAATTATTTCAATTCTCATATATTTCTCCTTGAGGTCCTTAGACTGGAAAATGGGAGGCAGGCAGCATGAAAGAAATAAAACTGAAAACCAAAGTATGTGAGAAGAACTGAATTGCAGATAACAAAAAACAGTATTTCCAGCACTGTGAAAATTTTGTATATATTTTGCTTTAAAAACTAAAGGAGGAAACTTCATTATTGTAATAGCTCATCCCTGTGGCTATTACCATGTGTACTGGTGAACTAAAAAGTATTCACAGCCTAATAGTTGAGATTTATATTTTATTCGGTAGAAGTTTTTAGGATTTCAAGCCCAGGAGACAGCATCTCAAGTAAGCCTGAGAGAACTACTTGGAAGAGACGAGGGGAGAAACCAGGTTATACAGGTGTTTTGCAACAAAGGCAAGTAGTCTGAACATCAAAATGTTACGATGAATTAAAGTAAACCAGATATCCTAAGGTAGGGAATTTAGCACTTTTCTATATATGGAAAGATGCAAGAATCTGGGCTCAGTAAAATCATTCATTTTGTATATATCTCTGCTTTTCTGGGCTGGTATCCTGTTTGCTCACATCCTAAGTTCCCTTGGGGCTCAGCATAAGGAGTGGCTACAGTCTGAAGCAGGGCAAAGACTAATACAGTTTTGCCAAGATAATGCACTGGTCATAGAAAACACCCTCTTCCAACAACACAAGAGAAGACTCTACACATGGACATCACCAGATGGTCAGCACTGAAATCAGATTGATTGTATTCTTTGCAGTCAAAGATGGAGAAACTTTACACAGTCAACAAAGACAAGACCAGGAGCTGACTGTGGCTCAGATCATGAACTCCTTATTATCAAATTCAGACTCAAATTGAAGAGAGTAGGGAAAACTGCTAGAACATTCAGGTATGACTTAAAGCAAATCCCTTATGATTATACAGTGGAAGTGAGAAATAGATTTAGGGCCTAGATCTGATAGATAGAGTGCCTGATGAACTATGGAATGAGGTTCATGACATTGTACAGGAGACAAGGATCAAGACCATCCCCATGGAAAATAAACGCAAAAAAAAGCAAAATGGCTGTCTGAGGAGGCCTTACAAATAGCTATGAAAAGAAGAGAAGTGAAAAGCAAAGGAGAAAAGGAAAGATAAAAGCATCTGAATGAAGAGTTCCAAAGGATAGCAAGAAGAGATAAGAAAGACTTCTTCAGCAATCAATGCAAAGAAATAGAGGAAAAGAACAGAATGGGAAAGACTAGAGACCTCTTCAAGAAAATTAGAGATACCAGGGAACACTTCATGCAAAGATGGGCATGATAAATGACAGAAATGGTATGGACCTAACAGAAGCAGAAGATATTAAGAAGAGGTGGCAAGAATACACAGAAGAACTGTACATAAAAGATCTTCACGACCCGGATAATCACGATGGTGTGATCACTTATCTAGAACCAGATATCTTGGAATGTGACATCAAGTGGGCCTTAGAAAGCATCACAACGAACAAAGCTAGTGGAGGTGATGGAATTCCAGTAGAGCTGTTTCAAATCCTGAAAGATGATGCTGTGAAAGTGCTGCACTCAATGTGCCAGCAAATTTGGAAAACTCAGCAGTGGCCACAGGACTGGAAAAGGTCAGTTTTCATTCCAATCCCAAAGAAAGGCAATGCCAAAGAATGCATAAACTACCGCACAATTGCACTCATCTGACATGCTAGTAAAGTAATGCTCAAAATTCTCCAAGCCAGGCTTCAGCAATATGTGAACGGAGAACTTCCTGATGTTCAAGCTGGTTTTAGAAAAAGCAGAGGAACCAGAGATCAAATTGCCAACATCTGCTGGATCATGGAAAAAGCAAGAGAGTTCCAGAAAAACATCTATTTCTGCTTTATTGACTATGCCAAAGCCTTTGACTGTGTGGATCACAATAAACTTTGGAAAATTCTGAAAGAGATGGGCATACCAGACCACCTAACCTGCCTCTTGAGAAATCTGTATGCAAGCCAGGAAGCAACAGTTAGAACTGGACATGGAACAACAGACTGGTTCCAAATAGGACAAGGAGTACATCAAGGCTGTATATTGTCACCCTGCTTATTTAACTTCTATGCAGAGTACATCATGAGAAACGCTGGACTGGAAGAAACACAAGCTGGAATCAAGATTGCCGGGAGAAATATCGATAACCTCAGATATGCAGATGACACCACCCTTATGGCAGAAAGTGAAGAGAGCTAAAAAGCCTCTTGATGAAAGTGAAAGAGGAGAGTGAAAAAGTTGTTTTAAAGCTCAACATTCAGAAAACGAAGATCATGGCATCCAGTCTCATCACTTCAAGGGAAATAGATGGGGAAACAATGGAAACAGTGTCAGACTTTATTTTTGGGGGGCTCCAAAATCACTGCAGATGGTGACTGTAGCCATGAAATTAAAAGAGGCTTACTCCTTGGAAGAAAAGTTTTGACCAACCTAGATAACATATTCAAAAGCAGAGACATTACTCTGCCGACTGAGGTCCATCTAGTCAAGGCTATGGTTTTTCCAGTGGTCATGTATGGACGTGAGAGTTGGACTGTGAAGAAGGCTGAGTGCCGAAGAATTGAAGCTTTTGAACTGTGGTGTTGGAGAAGAGTCTTGAGAGTCCTTTGGACTGCAAGGAGATCCAACCAATCCAGCCCTGGGATTTCTTTGGAAGGAATGATGCTAAAGCTGAAACTCCAGTACTTTGGCCACCTCATGAGAAGAGTTGACTCATTGGAAAAGACTCTGATGCTGTGAGGGATTGCAGGCAGGAGGAAAAGGGGACGACAGAGCATGAGATGGCTGGAAGGCATCACGGACTCGATGGACGTGAGTCTGAGTGAACTCCGGGAGTTGGTGATGGACAGGGAGGCCTGGCGTGCTGCGATTCATGGGGTCGCAAAGCGTCTGACATGACTGAGCGCCTGAACTTAACAGTCTGAAGGCTGTTAGATCAGAGACATTCTTCTCCTTCCTGAGTGCCCTTAAGGATCGGGAGTTCACATTGGGTTGCTGCAATCTCTGATGACTGGGACATTCTTTACTTGATACAGCAGGAAATTTTTCAGTAGTATATTTCCATTTCTCAGTACTATAACTTCCTTAACCTCATGTCTTGAGGTTATTTCTGTTTAAAAGCTGCCTATAATCCTCCTCCATGTAGCAAAATACTGTATGATTCCTTTTTTCCAGTAAGTACTTACTTATACATTATTTCAATTTATATTTTGCTTGATATCATTCAATATATAAGAATATTTCACTGTTAATTAGGTCATAATTTATTACGGAAAGTGAAGACGCCTTTAGTAAACCAGAACCCTATCTGGTGAATTCAGATTTTATCGTTAGAGTATAACACAGTGGTAAAGACCATGAAAGGCTTTCAATTGTTAACTCACCCTTAAAATGGAAGCGTGGGCTTCTCAGGTGTTACTAGTGGTAAAGAACCCTCCTGCCAATGCAGGTAGACATAAGAGATGTGGTTTCAATCCCTGAAAATCCCCTGGAGAGGCCATGGAAAGCCACTCCATTATTCTTGCCTGAAAAATCCCATGAACAGAGGAGCCTGGCAGGCTATAGTAAATAGGGTCGCACAGAGTCAGACAAGACTGCAACAACTCAGCATGCCAGTATGCAAAATGTTCACTTTCATTTGATGATTTTTTTTTAGTGGATCCTCATGATTTGTGTTTTTAATCCTTGAGCTCCCCTAGAGCCTCTCTTGTTTCTTTTTGCAGTTTTTCATGGTCTCACGTTATTCCTGCCCAGAACTGTGCAAGTTAGAAAATGTAGACTAACAGAGTTCCTCTCTGTGCATCTCATCACTTCTTTGCTCAGACTGCCACTTTTCCTTTGGTGAGAGGCTTACTCTCACATATTCCTGGGTTGTGTTTTCTTATACTGCATGCTCTGAGAGGAAGAAGTTCTTTTCCAGCAACAGTAAACCTATCGGGAAGCACCCATTTAACATGGCCTATATTCCAGGCCCAAAGAAAGAAATGATGTAAAGAAAAAAAATAGATGCAAGACACAGGCCTGCCTCTCTGTGCCTTGCCAAAAACTTAGATGTCCCTGGAGGTTTTGATTCCACTCTGAAAACCATGATTTTACATGAAAACCATTGCTTATTTCAAATAATAGGAATGAGATTTTGCTAAAATCATTTTTGAGTATTGCTACTTGACTGTATGTTACTGAAAATAGTATTATCCTATTAAGTATTTCATAATGAGTAGTGAAATGTGTCATGAACTCCACCCCTTCAGCTCAGTCTATGCCCTGCTTTGCAATGAAAAGCTAAGCTCCAATGCACTTTGTACAGTTGGTTTTAAAACCACAAAGAGGAAGAAATGGTCTGTTGATCTGACATATATGACATGACAATGCAAAAGACAATATTCCCTCTCAAATTTATCCCAGTTAGAATGTGATCCACAGGAGAAGGGAATTGCAAACCATTTCAGTATTCTTGCCTTGAGAACCCCATGAACAGTATGAAAAGGCAAAATGATAGGATACTGAAAAAGGAACTCCCCAGGTCAGTAGGTGCCCAATATGCTACTGGAGGTTAGTGGAGAAATAAATCCAGAAAGAATGAAGGGATGGAGCCAAAGAAAAACAATACCCAGTTGTGGATGTGACCGGTGGTGGAAGCAAGGTCCAATGCTATAAAGAGCAATATTGCATAGGAACCTGGAATGTCAGGTCCATGAATCAAGGCAAATTGGAAGTGGTCAAACAGGAGATGGCAAGACTGAACGTTGACATTCTAGGAATCAGCAAACTAAAATGGACTGGAATGGGTGAATTTAACTCAGATGACCATTATATCTACTACTGTGGGCAGGAATCCCTCAGAAGAAATGGAGTAGCCATCATGGTCAACAGAAGAGTCTGAAATGCAGTACTTTGCAGTCTCAAAAATGACAGAATGATCTCTGTTTGTTTCCATGGCAAATCATTCAATATCATAGTTATCCAGATCTATGCCCCAACCAGTAACGCTGAAGAGGCTGAAGTTGAACAGTTCTATGAAAACCTATAAGACCTTTTAGAACTAACACCCCAAAAAGATGTCCTTTTCATTATAAGGGACTGGAATGCAAAAGTAGGGAAGTCAAGAAACACCTGGAGTACAGGCAAATTTGGCCTTGGAATGCAGAATGAAGCAGGGCAAAGACTAATAGAGTTTTGCCAAGATAATGCACTGGTCATAGCAAACATGCTCTTCCAACAATACAAGAGAAGTCTCTACACATGGACATCACCAGATGGTCAACACCAAAATCAGATGGATTATATTCCTTGCAGCCAAAGATGGAGAAGCTCTATACAGTCAGCAAAAACAAGATCAGGAGCTGACTGTGGCTCAGATCATGAACTCCTTATTACCAAATTCAGACTGAAATTGAAGAGAACAGGGAAAACTGCTAGACCATTCAGGTATGACCTAAATCAAATCCCTTATGATTATACAGTGGAAGTGAGAAATAGATTTAAGGGCCTAGATCTGATAGATAGAGTGCCTGATGAACTATGGAATGAGGTTCATGACATTGTACAGGAGACAGGGATCAAGACCATCCCCATGGAAAAGAAATGCAAAAAGCAAAATGGCTGTCTGGGGAAGCCTTACAAATAGCTGTGAAAAGAAGAGAGGTGAAAAGCAAAGGAGAAAAGGAGAGATATAAGCATCTGAATGCAGAGTTCCAAAGAATAGCAAGAAGAGATAAGAAAGACTTCTTCAGCAATCAATGCAAAGAAATAGAGGAAAAGAACAGAATGGGAAAGACTAGAGACCTCTTCAAGAAAATTAGAGATACCAAGGGAACACTTCATGCAAAGATGGGCATGATAAACGACAGAAATGGTATGGACCTAACAGAAGCAGAAGATATTAAGAAGAGGTGGCAAGAATACACAGAAGAACTGTACATAAAAGATCTTCACGACCCGGATAATCACGATGGTGTGATCACTTATCTAGAACCAGATATCTTGGAATGTGACATCAAGTGGGCCTTAGAAAGCATCACAACGAACAAAGCTAGTGGAGGTGATGGAATTCCAGTAGAGCTGTTTCAAATCCTGAAAGATGATGCTGTGAAAGTGCTGCACTCAATGTGCCAGCAAATTTGGAAAACTCAGCAGTGGCCACAGGACTGGAAAAGGTCAGTTTTCATTCCAATCCCAAAGAAAGGCAATGCCAAAGAATGCATAAACTACCGCACAATTGCACTCATCTGACATGCTAGTAAAGTAATGCTCAAAATTCTCCAAGCCAGGCTTCAGCAATATGTGAACGGAGAACTTCCTGATGTTCAAGCTGGTTTTAGAAAAAGCAGAGGAACCAGAGATCAAATTGCCAACATCTGCTGGATCATGGATAAAGCAAGAGAGTTCCAGAAAAACATCTATTTCTGCTTTATTGACTATGCCAAAGCCTTTGACTGTGTGGATCACAATAAACTGTGGAAAATTCTGAAAGAGATGGGCATACCAGATCACCTAACCTGCCTCTTGAGAAATCTGTATGCAGGTCAGGAAGCAACAGTTAGAACTGGACATGGAACAACAGACTGGTTCCAAATAGGACAAGGAGTACATCAAGGCTGTATATTGTCACCCTGCTTATTTAACTTCTATGCAGAGTACATCATGAGAAATGCTGGACTGGAAGAAACACAAGCTGGAATTAGATTGCCGGGAGAAATATCAATTACCTCAGATATGCAGATGACACCACCCTTATGGCAGAAAGTGAAGAGGAACTCAAAAGCCTCTTGATGAAAGTGAAAGAGGAGAGTGAAAAAGTTGGCATAAAGCTCAATATCAGAAAATGAAGATCATGGCATCCGGTCCCATCATTTCATGGTAAATAGATGGGGAAACAGTGGAAACAGTGTCAGACTTTATTTTTGGGGCTCCAAAATCACTGCAGATGGTGACTGTAGCCATGAAATTAAAAGAGGCTTACTCCTTGGAAGAAAAGTTATGAGCAACCTAGATAGCATATTCAAAAGCAGAGCTATTACTCTGCTGACTAAGGTCTGTCTAGTCAAGGCTATGGTTTTTCCAGTGGTCATGTATGGATGTGAGAGTTGGACTCTGAAGAAGGCTGAGTGCCGACGAATTGATGCTTTTGAACTGTGGTGTTGGAGAAGACTCTTAAGAGTCCCTCGGACTGCAAGGAGATCCACCAGTTCATTTTGAAGGAGATCAGCCCTGGGATTTCTTTGGAAGGAATGATGCTAAAGCTGAGGCTCCAGTACTTTGGCCACCTCATGAGAAGAGTTGACTCACTGGAAAAGACTCTGATGCTGGGAGGGATTGGGGGTAGGAGGAGAAAGGGACGACTGAGGATGAGATGGCTGGAAGGCGTCACAGACTGGATGGACGTGAGTCTGAGTGAACTCCGGGAGTTGGTGATGACCAGGGAGGCCTTGCGTGTTGCCATTCATGGGATCACAAAGAGTCTGACACGACTGAGCGCCTGAACTGAACTGAACTGAACTGATAAATTCAACAAAACCACTCAAAGAAGTTGATGTCAGTTATCACTTAATGGACTTCATTCCACCTTAAAGTGGGTACCCTGAGAAACTAGCAGACACATACTTACTTGGTTGTTTATGTCAACTCATTTTTGATAACCATAAATGTCTTGCCTCATAGAAGGGAGACTGAAAGTCATGTGGTTTGTTTTGGGCTTTATTGGCATATTGACAATGAAATACTAAGTACAAATGTACTGTGAAACATATTACATTAAAAATTTTGGCAAGGTGTCCCTTTCCGAACATCAAGCTTAAGCTTATACATTAGCATTACACCATGCTTCAGTGAGGACTTCCCTTGAGCCTCAGCTGGTAAAGCATCCTCCTTCAATGCAGGAGACCTCGGTGTGATCCCTGGGTTGGGAAGATCCCCTGGAGAAGGGAAAGGCTACCCACTCCAGTATTCTGGCCCAGAGAAGTCCATGGACTGTGTAGTCCATGGGTCGCAAAGGGTTGGACACGACTGAGCGCTTTTCACTTTTCCACGTTCATGCTGTCGTGAAACTCGGAGTGCTGCTTAGTTTCCAGACTGCTTAAGGCAGATCTGGAACATTTAGGAGTAAGGGTACAAGACAGTCATTTAAAGAGACCATCATTTGATTACTCAGTTTTAAAAATAATTTGAAAATTTTGGGACTGTTTTAGATTTACAGTGTTTTGCAGAAAAATTTGAGCAAACCACAGGATTCCCATAGATCCTCCACTCACTCTTTCCTATTATTATTTTAAACTCTTAGGATGCATTTGTCATGATTAATAAACTAATTTTGAAACATTATTATTTACCAAAATTCATATTTTACTCAGATTTCCTCAGTTTTTTTTCCTAATGTTTTCTTACCAAGATCATCCAGTAGTCATGTTTCCTTGGGATCCTCTTGATTGTGGTATTTTCTCAGAAGTTCCTTATTTTTGATGGCTTTAATAAAGTTCAAGTTTTGAGAATTACCATTCCAACATTCTGTAGAATGTTTCTCAACTGGGATATGCTTATTTTTTTTAATCAAAATATGACTGTGGTTATGGATTTGGGGGAGAAATATCACAAAGTTAATTTGGCATTTACATCACATCATATCAAGATGGCACTATTGTTGATGTTACTTTAATGTTATTTGTCTCTGGTCTATTTTATTTTTTAAAAGAGATTGCACTCTGCCAGTCTCTATATTTTAATTGGTATTTTAAAGTCATTTACAGTTTTTGATATGTTAGGGTTTAAGTTTCCCATTTATTTATTTATTTATTTTTCTTTTGTTTCTCACGTCAAAGTTCAGTTTCTTGGTATACTGGTGCTAAACTGAGACAGACTTTGGGTGAAGTAGAAAAAGAAAGTGGAAGTGAAATCACTCAGTCATGTTCGATTCTTTGTGATCCTATGGACTGTAAGCCTACCACGCTCCTCAGTCCATGGGATTTTCCAGGCGAGAGTACTGGAGTGGGTTGCCATTTCCTTCTCCAGGAGAGCTTCCTGACCTAGGGATCGAACCCAGGTCTCCCACATTATAGGCAAACGCTTTACTGTCTGAGCCACCAAGGGAGTCCACTGAAGTATACAGTTCAGTCCAGTTTAGTCGCTCAGTCGTGTCCAACTCTTTGCGACCCCCGTGAATCGCAGCACGCCAGGCCTCCCTGTTCATCACCATCTCCCCGGAGTTCACTCAGACTCATGTCCATTGAGTCTGTGATGCCATCCAGCCATCTCATCCTCTGTCGTCCCCTTCTCCTCCTGCCCCCAATCTCTCCCAGCATCAGAGTCTTTTCCAGTGAGTCAACTCTTCTCATGAGGTGGCCAAAGTACTGGAGTTTCAGCTTTTGCATCATTCCTTCCAAAGAAATCCCAGGGCTGATCTCCTTCAGAATGAACTGGTGGATCTCCTTGCAGTCCAAGGGACTCTCAAGACTCTTCTCCAACACCACAGTTCAAAAGCATCAGTTCTTCAGCGCTCAGCCTTCTTCAGAGTCCAACTCTCACATCCATACATGACCACAGGAAAAACCATAGCCTTGACTAGACAGACCTTAGTCGGCAAAGTAATGTCTCTGCTTTTGAATATACTATCTAGGTTGGTCATAACTTTTCTTCCAAGGACTAAGCGTCTTTTAATTTCATGGCTACAGTCACCATCTGCAGTGATTTTGGAGCCCCCAAAATAAAGTCTGACACTGTTTCCACTGTTTCCCCATCTATTTCCCATGAAGTGGTGGGACCAGATGCCATGATCTTCATTTTCTGAATATTGAGCTTTAAGCCAACTTTTTTCACTCTCCTCTTTCACTTTCATCAAGAGGCTTTTGAGTTCCTCTTCACTTTCTGCCATAAGGGTGGTGTCATCTGCATATCTGAGGTAACTGATATTTCTCCCAGCAATCTTGATTCCAGCTTGTGTTTCTTCCAGTCCAGCGTTTCTCATGATGTACTCTGCATAAAAGTTAAATAAGCAGGGTGACAATATACAGTCTTGACGTACTTCTTTTCCTATTTGGAACCAGTCTGTTGTTCCATGTCCAGTTCTAACTGTTGCTTCCTGACCTGCACACAGATTTCTCAAGAGGCAGTTCAGGTGGTCTGGTATTTTTCAGCTTATTATTTTGCCAGGCAAAGGGGAGCAGAACATGTTAATGCCCTCAGAAGTGAGTATCCCAACTTGAAGAAGATAGTGCGAAGTTGTACAGTAATTGTTCACAGAGGGCATGATGCGCATGTGGACAGCCTTCCAGTGGGTTGGTGGCGAGGAGTCAGCGTCATCAGCTTACAGGTCCAACTGGTCCGAGGTCTACATGCTTGTGGGCGGCTTCCCATCATTGATTGCTAACTTCTGGTTTCAGGATCGGCTAAGTAGCTCAAAGATATTGTTACATGTATCTGTTGATGGAGAAACAGGAACTTGCCCCAAGGCTGCTCTTTGACTGTTTTTCCCTGGTTTCCCATCTCCTCCCTTCTCTAAGGAACGACTGTTTGAATCTGCGCAGTGGAACTCAGGGAAACACACGGAGGCTGAAAGAAGGCTGTTTCCTATAGGCAGAGAAACGGGGGACACCAAAGGGCCCTGCAGAGTATCGTTTCCTCCTCTTCAGCTGCTCTTTTCATGTCTTTTTGTGAGTGACCTCAACCTGTTTTAGAATTCTACTTTGACTTATTTGTAGCGTTTTTGAGTGTGTAGTTTGTACCACTTTCTTAGTGATTACTCCAAGCATTGCAGTCTTTATGACCAACTTATCAGAGTCCCCCGGTATCAGCACTCTACCGTTTCAAGAGACGGGTCTCCTTTCCCCCACGTAAAAGTATCATCGTAGTCTTGAGTATCACTCAGTGTTCAAATTTTTATCTTAGTTGTCACGTGTGATCTAGAAAACCCCTAAGAAGAAAGTCTATTGTGGTTACCCATTTTTCCGGTTTTTCTTCCTTTCTTGAAGCTCCAAGATTCTTTCTTTCATCATTTGCTGTTTGAAGAACCCCTTCTACGGCCATTTTTTCTTAATGTGTGTGCGTGTATATGGGAGTCCAGTCTTTTAATTCTTATTTCACTAACGTCTTACCTAAGTTGGGGAGTAGAGATGGGATGGAGTAAGGGAAAGGATGTTCAAGCTGGTTTTAGAAAAGGCAGAGGAACCAGAGATCAAATTGCCAACATCCGCTGGATCATGGAAAAAGCAAGAGAGTTCCAGAAAAACATCCATTTCTGCTTTATTGACTATGCCAAAGCCTTTGACTGTGTGGATCACGATAAACTTTGGAAAATTCTGAAAGAGATAGAAATACCAGACCACCTAATCTGCCTCTTGAGAAATCTGTATGCAGGTCAGGAAGCAACAGTTACAACTGGACATGGAACACATACTGATTCCAAATAGGACAAGAGGTATGTCAAGGCTGTATATGGTCACCCTGCTTATTTAACTTCTATGCAGAGTACATCATGAGAAATGCTGGACTGGAAGAAACACAAGCTGGAATCAAGATTGCCGGGAGAAACATCAATAACCTCAGATATGCAGATGATACCACCTTTATGGCAGAAAGTGAAGAGGAACTTGAAAGCCTCTTGATGAAAGTGAAAGAGGAGAGTGAAAAAGTTGGCTTAAAGCTCAACATTCAGAAAACGAAGATCATGGCATCCGGTCCCATCACTTCATGGCAAATAGATGGGAAAACAGTGGAAACAGTGTCAGACTTTATTTTTGGGGGCTTCAAAATCACTGCAGATGGTGACTGTAGCCACGAAATTAAAAGACGCTTAGTCCTTGGAAGAAAAGTTATGACCAACCTAGATAGTATATTCAAAAGCAGAGACATTACTTTGTCGACTAAGGTCCGTCTAGTCAAGGCTATGGTTTTTCCTGTGGTTATGTATGGATGTGAGAGTTGGACTGTGAAGAAGGCTGAGCACCGAAGAATTGAAGCTTTTGAACTGTGGTGTTGGAGAAGAGTCTTGAGAGTCCCTTGGACTGCAAGGAGATCCAACCAGTCCATTCTGAAGGAGATCAACCCTGGGATTTCTTTGGAAGGAATGATGCTAAAGCTAGAAACTCCAGTACTTTGGCCACCTCATGAGAAGAGTTGACTCACTGGAAAAGACTCTGATGCTGGGAGGGATTGGGGGCAGGAGGAGAAGGGGACGACAGAGGATGAGATGGCTGGATGGCATCATGGACTCGATGGATGTGAGTCTGAGTGAACTCTGGGAGATGGTGATGGACAGGGAGGCCTGGCGTGCTGCGATTCATGGGGTCGCAAAGAGTCAGACATGACTGAGCGACTGGACTGAACTGAAGGGAAAGGAAGGAATTGAAAAGTATGTTGAACTAGTTCTTGAAAGTCTGAAGTTTCTGAAGCTATTGAAGCAGGTGCTAGGGTAAGAAAGTTCAGTAAAAGCATCACATCCTTATCACCACAGAGCTCTTAACAGAGCTGTGTGATGGAGACACGGCAGTCCTTTAGCTTGGGCAGCAGTGACCTCACTGGGCAATGCAACTGCAACACAGTTGGGCAGGTGAAAAGCCAGCTGCCCAGAATCTGCCTCGTAGCATGTGAGTAGGAACACGGCTGTCTCTTTTCTTCCTCTCCAGGAGCAAAGTGACACCCCACCAGCTTCGTAGCAATGAGGATACTGTTGGTCAAGACTCTTAGAGAAGAAAGATTTCTTAGTTATTACATATTGAAGTATGCATCTGTGCGTGATAAGTCACTTCAATCATGTCCAACTCTTTGAGACCCTGTGGACATAGCCTGCCAGGCTCTTCTGTCTATGGGATTCTCCAGGCAAGAACACTGGAGTGGGTTGCTGTGCCCTCCTCCAGGGTATCTTCCTGACCCAGAATCGAACCTGTGCCTGTATCTCCAGCATTGGCATGTGGGTTCCTTACCACTTGTGCCACCTGGGAAGCTCATATGGATGTATAGTTGGCTTATAATGTTGTTAGTTTCTGGTGTATGACAGAGAATCAGTTATACATACATATATATTCTTTTTTATATTCTAACAATTCTGATGAACTGACACAGATAAATGAAACACTGGCTTTTTCTATTCATACAAATACTAATCCCTTCTAGCTATACCACTAAATCTGAGGTCAGCTTAATCACAGCCTGGGATAACTATTATTGTGCTTTTAAAGTTAAGGTGAAAACTACATTCTTAATAAAGTAGTTTTCTTTCTTAATTAAATAGATTTGAATAAGCCAAAACCTTAAAATCTAGGGACTTTTTTCATTATTTTATTTGATGAGGGCCACCCTAAAAACTCATCACTGCCATTGTTTATTAGCCTACAGAACTGGAAAGACACGAAATGAAAGCTAAAGGAGGTAAGTGTCTTTTGAGACAAAACCAAATGTGTTTAGAAGGTAAGAATATTATGCAAGTCTTTTTTGTTTGTTTGTTTCCCTGATTGGAAGAAAGAGACATGTAGAATTGAGCAGGGAGGAAGGGAGATGGGTCTATTAAATAAACACCCATGGAAACAGTTGGAGAAGGCAATGGCAACCCACTCCAGAACTCTTGCCTGGAAAATCCCATGGGTGGAGGAGCTTGGTGGGCTGCAGTCCATGAGGTCGCTCAGAGTCGGACACGACCGAGCAACTTCATTTTCACTTTTCACTTTCATGCATTGGAGAAGGAAATGGCAACCCACTCCAGTGTTCTTGCCTAGAGAATCTCACGGACAGAGGAGCCTGGTGGGCTGCCGTCTATAGGGTTGCACAGAGTCGGACACGACTGACGTGACTTAGCAGCGGCAGCAGCATGGAAACAGTTCTGGCAGAGTGGTGTTAAGACAGTCTGGGACCTGGAGCCCTTTGCTGCAGTGTTGCAGTTGCACCTGGACAGACCTGTCCTGGAGCTACAAGATACAAAGAAATTATAAGGAGCTATAATTTCTGGTGACTCAGTGGTAAAGAACCCGCCTGCCAATGCAGAAGACACAGGTTTGATCCTTCCTTCCAGGAAGATCCCTGGAGAAGGAAATGGCAACCCACTCCAGTGTTCCTGCCTGAGAAGCCAGTGGACAGAGGAAGCTGGGGGGCTATAGCCCATGGGGGTCACCAAAGAGTCGGACGCTTTAAGCGACTAAACAAAAACAACAGCATGTGTGTGGAGTTGGGGCAAAATCTGGGCAAAAGATGCTGAAAGATCAAAAGAGCTCAACTGCCACTTTTGAAGACCTGGGAACAAAAACAGGGGGTTGAGAACGAAAGCAAGATACTGCGCATGCGTCCTGCATCCAACATTACCCAAGGGGTGGGCAGACCACTTCAAGCACCCTGCCTGCTGAGCCCTGGACTCACCCCCTGCCTTCACTCCATGCGAGGAGCAAGCTAGCCAAACCCCCACTCCCTGCCCAGGGAGCCAGCGAGCAAGGGAATCTGTCACTTGTTCTTGTGCTCCCTGAGACAGCAGGTGCCCGATAAAGCCTCTCCTGAATTTCTTTTTACTGATTAAGGAGGCCAAGAACCCTGGTTGGCAAGTGTCAGGTGTGGGCCATTGGCTTATCCTTGACAGGTAGATTTTACAGGTGAGTGAAGGCTGGGTTTAGTGAGTGAATATAGGTTTTCATTTCAATTCACAGCAAATGATGATGATAACAGATTGAACACCTTAGTTTGCATTTCCCGTGGACCAGACTCATCTACTGCTATGAAAGTGAGCTTTAGGTGAGGAAGCTGTGTCCTTATAGATAAATCCCTGTGATTGCTCCAGGACTGCTGTTTGCTGCAACCTAAGGTATGGCTTCCCCATTACAGAAAGTAAGTAGGCAATGCTAACTAGGAGACTGACATTCGGAAGACATTTATAGTGGTGGCAGGTGTTTTGGTTCCGTAACAGGCTGTTTAACAAGTCAAATGCACATCATGCCATCTTAAGCGGTGACTTTTAAAGAACAGAATTCTATTTTTTTGACTTGCGGTGATGCTTTCCTCTCTCTTTGATTTGTCGGTTTTCCTTCGTGCATATTCCTGTTTCCTCTAAGACGTCTTGAGAACGTTCCCCTTTCTGGGCAGCTGTCTCAGAGGCCATTTCTAGCATTAAAGCACCTCCAGGTGGTGCAGCTTCTGCGGGGGCAAGGGAGGCGGAGGCCCGGCGGCTGCTCCTTGCTGGGGCTCCTGGTCTTTTCCTGGTCGGCAGCAGGCTCGGAGCCTGCTGGCGGCACCCAGGGGCTGGCTGGGCCGGTGGAGAGACAGGCCGCACTGCAGAGGGGCAGCGACTGCAAAGCAAACCACGCCGCAGATTAGCAACTGAAAATAACAGACTTGCGCCTAACGCTGGTTCTGGAGGCTCGCCATTTAGGCCTGGACTCTGCAGAGGGCTTCTTTCTTAAACTGGGTTTCCTGGTTTATATTAACTCAGTTAGGAGTAACTAGACTTGTGCTTCTGGAGGTTGGTTGGCCGGGAGCCTGGGTACCTTAGCTGTTGCCCCTGTGTCTCATCTTTTCCACTGAAGACGTGCAGGGGGTAGCGGTGGAAACCCACAGAAGGAAACTCCAGAAAGTTCTTACGGAACAGGCTGGGAACTGGCACCGCAGGCCTTCTGTTGTGCTCTGTTGGCTGAAAGCAAGTTCCAAATCCGCCTCTATACCCACGGGTGTGGGACTTGATTCTACTTTTACTGGGAGGGTCTGCAAAGTCAGAACGCAAAGGGGGTGGGTGCCAGTGGGAAGATGAGTGGAAAGCTGGGAGCATTTGGACATGAGTCTGCCACAACTGTGTTTCCCTGGTGGCTCAGCTGGTAAAGAACCTGCCTGCAGTGTGGGAAACCTGGGTTCAATCCCTGGGTTGGGAAGATCCCCTGGAGAAGGGAAAGGCTACCCACTCCAGTACCCGCAGGATTGAGTGACTTTCGCTTTCACTGCCACAAATATCTTAAGAAGCAAAGGCTTGCCTGCCTCTTGTAGGCCCTTGGTGTTGTTGAATGTTTTACTCATAGGAATGTTGATCTGATACAATGTAATCCTTTGTAGTTAGAGGTGGGAGTCCTAGGCTCTATTTTTAAGCGTGAATTTGGGAGGAGGTGGTGTCAAAAGTTCAGAGAAAAACAGCAGTAAAACCAGCCAATCAACGAAGTAGTAACTAATCAGAGCTTATTTTGCACACACAGAAAGTCAACTGGTGAAACAGTCAAAGGAAAAAACGGAATGAGGCTCAAGGGTATGTTGTTATAAAGCAGATATATATTGTTATAGTGAGAAGGCTGTGACTTTGTTCACAGTGATTGGTGGTGATATTAGAATCTTAAATGGTAGCGGATTGGTTAGTGGTTACTTCCTATCAATCTTGGGAAACTGTTTAAATTTTGCTTATGATTATCCAGAGGCACAAACAAGTAATGACCCAGTTCAAGATAGTCTTGCCAAAATAAGCTAAGTTGAGCTCCGTTGATATGACTATACTGGTTTTGTCTGCTCAGGGAATTTTCAAGCCAGGTCTCATTTGTTTTCAGTTTTAACAGTAGGAAGATTATTTGGGCTTGTGGAAAAAGGTAGTCATCTACATCATAAGACTGTAAATGATATAAACTGCTGGAAATAAAGTTTAAAGGACTTTTGATTTCCTTTGTGTAAGATGAAAGTGAGAATTAAGATAATTTAGCCACAGCTGCCTAATCAAGATAGAACAGTGACAAGGATTCGGCAGTCCTTGTGAGGGAGAAATAGGGTATACACAGATAATCAGGATGAAGCAATAAACCTTTGTCCAGCATCATGACGAGGTAAATAAACTTACACATCAGAACCCATGGTAAGCACAAGGGGGTGGTAGAGTTCTCTGCAGTGCGAATGCTCTTGAATGGAATTGTTTTCTAAGGGTAAAGATCAGCAATAATGCAGACCACAGTCTTAAATTTAGTTAGCCTGAATTTAACACCATCTTTCTCCTGACATTTCTGTAATAATATGTGACATGGAATTTCTTTATAGTAGCCCTTAATAAAAATATATTTAAAGTCATTTTTCTCATTGTTTTTCTTTAGTTGCTAAGTCCTGTCTGACCCTTGCAACCCTATGGACTGTAGCCCACCAGGCTCCTCTGCCAGGGGATTTCCCAGGCAAGAATACTAGAGTGGGTTGCCATTTCCTTATTATATTATCACAGATATAAAACTTATTAAAATATTTGTCTATTATGTGCTTTAAAATTGTCCCTAAAGAAATCTAGAATATTTCCTTTCTGAATAATACAACAAATATATTCTAGTGCATACAATGAGAACAAAATTCTCAAAGTGTCAATATGGGAAGTGAAAAGTATCAAACAGGAAAACTGAAATCAATCCCAATATAATTACAGTATAATTATAAGAGAGTATAAGTGGTCCAGACCTTTTTGCTTGATGGTAAAAGAGTTTCATATTTGACAGTTTAAGGCAAATGTAATTCAACAACTTGGTATTTGCAAGCTAGAGATCTTTCTTGAAAAAAATTAGATTACAATGAAAAGTACAGTAAACTGAATTAAACAGGATAAAATTAAAGGAAAGTATGGATAACAAATAATACAATGCAATAACAATAACTGTGTAATAATAAATAGAAATCTTAATGTTGAATAATATGAAATTAAAATATAGATGACAAAAATTTCTATAAGCAAGACAAAGAATTTTATGCAAATAATTATATTTGGAGACTAAAAAAATGTTGAATCTGTTAGTGGTCATGTAGATAGAATTTAAATAAGAACCTGCCATATAGTAAACACCAAAATAATCTTTATGTAATTAACTTGGCATAAGTAATTCGGTAAATAAGCAGAACTACCATATGTATATTTTATGTGGTGTAATCAATATAGTTTTCATGTATTCATGGGATATTTTTCCTAAATGCCACATATGTTCTAGGCCAAAAAGAAAAGTTTAATAAATGGTTAAAAATATTGAAGTAAAATATAAACCCCAAAAAATTAAACTCTAGTAAACACATAGGAAAAGATGATGGAGCTGATTAAAGGAATACTGTTCTTTACAGCAATATTTTCTAAGATCATCCCAGATGAAAGTGAAAGTGAAGTCACACAGTCGTGTCCGACTCTGTGCGACCCCATGGACTCTAGCCCACCATGCTCCTCCATCCATGGGATTTTCCAGGCAAGAGTACTGGAGTGGGTTGCCATTTCCTTCTCCAGGGGATCTTCCTGACTCAGGGATTGAACCCTGGTCTCCCACATTACAGGCAGATGCTTTACCCTCTGAACCACCAGGGAAGCCCATCCCAAATGGGAGCATGAATTAAAATATATTTTGGATACTCATGTGAAGGCACCGCTTTCTGTCTCTATAAATCTTGAAAACTAAAGTGCATTGAAGATTTTTAATGCCGGTTTATACAAAATTTTTAATTTTAAATAAAACAATAAAAAGCAGAACACATTTGTCTTTAGAGCTCAGTTAAGTAGTTTTACAGGTGAGAAGTGAAAATGTGATCTTTACAAAAAAATCTTAGACAAAAAGCAGTGATGAAGAGAGAGTGCTATGGAATGAAAGGAAACGCAGTTTTAATCAATTTCAATGATATTCATCTACTAAACTACCAATGACTATGACTGTGAGGTCAGTTCTCAGTAACAAGGGGAAAAGTATTATCAAAAAGTTCAGAAAAATCTAATTGGAAAGGAATATTTCTTAATATTATATGTAAACGAGAGATGCTTTCTCTAAATTTATATTTAAAAAATGAAAAATAAATAAAATAAAATAAAGTCATAATCATGGAATGTAATTTCTACTTCTTTTAGTCTACATGTTTAGGTGTTACACAAGACAATTTAGAAGCTTAAATTTTTCCCCTACTTCTCTGAATTATTCGGTTGAATGGTTCATACTTAAATATATCTTGAGTGAAATTTGAAAAAGTGACTGGGTTAATCCATGTGGAATTTGAAACACTAGGGTGGCCTGCTGAGCTTGGCTTGGGGAGAGAGGCAGATTGTGTTTCAGGCTGGGGTTGAGAATCACAGCAAGAAAGAGTTCTGTAGTTTTCTGCCGAGGTAAGTTCACTCATAGCCTTCAGTCACACCTGACTTTCATGCCATTTTTAGGTTATCTGTGGTCAAAGTCAAGTTTCTCCCATTTCCTTACGTCATAATCCTGCCTAGTCTTGGCTTTCCTCTTTTTTCTTCCAGTTTTATTTCAATATAATTGATGTATCACAGTATAAGTTTAAGGTATACTGCATAATTCTTAGACTTAAATATATCATGGAATGATTACCACAGTGAGTTTAGTGAACATCCATCATCTCATATACATAAAAATTAAAGAGACAGAAAGAACTTTTTTCCTTATGAGAAAGAACTCTTCAGAGTTACTCCTAACAACTCTCATATATAATATACAGTGTCAACTCTATCATGTTGTACTCTGCATCCCTGGTACTTATTTATCCTGTAACTGGAAATTCGTGCCTTTTGACTGCCTTCATCCAATTCCTACCTATCCCCCGCCCTCCCCAACCCCGCCCCACCACACACACACACCAACTCACTGCCTCTGGTAACCATAAACCTAATTTCTTTTTCTAGGAATTTGTTTGCTAGTTTTTAAACTATAATTGACCTACAATGAATGTTATTTCCTGTAACACAACACAGTGATTTCGTATTTCTGTACATTTCAAAAGATCAATAAGCCTAGATAATGATACATCGCCATACAAAGATATTACATACTTACTGACTTTATTCCCCATACTGTATGCTTTATACCTGCAGTACTTTTATTTCAGCTAGAAATTGGTACCTCCCACACCTATTTCGTTCCTTCCCCTATTTCCCTTCCCGCTGGCAGTCCCTTGTTTGTCCTATTTATGACTGTTTTGTTATATTTGTTCGTTTGTTTTTAGATTTCATGTGTAAGTGAAGTCATACAGGGTTTGTCTTTCTCTGTTTGACTCCCTTCACTAAGCATAATATCCTGTAGGTCCATCCAGGTTGTCATAAATGGCAAGCTTTCATTCTTTGATGGCTGAGAATTCTTTCACTGTTTATTTACACAGCACCTTTATTCACTTAGCTGTTGCTGGGCACGTAGGTTGCTTCCACATTTGGCCACTTTAAGTAATGCTGCGGTGAACATAGGGTGCATATATCTTTTTAATTAGTTTTTAAACTTTCTTTTGATAAATATGCAGAAGTGGAATCACTGGATCGTATGGTAGTTTTTCCTTCAATCATTTGAGAGAGCTCTGTACTGTTTTCCATAGTGGCTGTACACCAGTGGTAGATGGAGGGGGTCCCTTTTTCCACATCCTCTCCGACACTTATTTCTTGTCTTTCTGGTAGTAGCCCTTCTGACTGGTGTAAGGAGACACCTTCTTGTTTTGATTTACACTTCCCTGATGATTAGTGATGTGAAACGTCTTTTCCTGTGCTTGTTGACCATCTATCTTCTTGAGGAAAATGTTTCTTCAGTTCTTCTACTTTTTAAGTAGATTGTGTTTTTGGTGTTGAGTTGGAGGAGTTCTTTGTATATTTTTCATATTAACCAGTACCAGATACATCATTTGCAAACGTCTTCTTTCATTCAGTAGGTGGCTTTTTGTTTTGTTAACATTTTCCTTCACTCTATAAAAGCTTTTTAATTTGATGTATTCCTATTTGCTTGTTTTTGCTTTGTTTCCCTTGCCTGAGGAGACATCCAAAAATTTTGCTAAGATGTCAGAGAGCATACTGCCCATGTTTTCTTGTAGAAGTTTTATGGTTTCAGGTCTTACATTTAAGTCAATTCATTTTGAATGTATTTGTTTATGGTGTGAGAAACTCTCCCAGTTTGATTGTTTTGAATGCAGCTATATAACTTCCCCTCATAATTTAGTGAAGGGACTGCCTTTTCCCCATTGTATATTCTTGCCTTCTCTGTCATACATTAATTTCCCAAGTAAAGGTGGGTTCATTTCTGGGCTCCCTGTTCTGTTCTGTTGATCTCTGTGTCTGTTTCTGTGCCCACACCATACTGTTTTGATGACTGTAGCTTTGTAGTACAGTTTGAAATCAGTGTGCCTGATACCTCCTGCTGTGTTCTTGAGACTGTCTTGGTTTTCTGGGGTCTTTCATGTTCCATACAGCTTTTAAAATTACTTCTTTTAGTTCTGTGAACAGTGCTATTGGCATTTAAGTAGGGAGTGTGCTGAAGCTGCAGGTTGCTTTGGGCACTGTGGTCAGTTTACCGGTGCTCCTTCTTCCAGCCTGTTGGCGCAGGGTGTCTTTCCATCTGTCTGTGTCATGGGTGTCTTTCATCAGTCTCTTGCAGTTTTGGCTCTATTCTTCATCCTATGCTTAGTGCCTTTCTCACCCACCCAATTCAGGCTTCTGCTGAGGGAAAGGCTGCATGAGATGATAAGCAAGACAGCAGGATTAAAACTAGACTTTCACGTCCTTCGAGAATTTCCTGAGCTAGCTCAGCCTTTACAACCTGTTTCCTCAAGTCTCTGTATCTTATGGCTTGAAGAGTGCTGGTCATTAGTAACAAGGCCCTGGATGGGGCCAGAACACCAGCAGACTCCTGCTCGTTGTTGTCCAGGGCAATGATGTACGTGCTCCTGTTATTCTGAGGCTTATTCAAGTTGCTGTCTCTATCTTTCCTGTTTCGGTAAATGGCAGTTAAAAATAAAAGGGAATTTGTGATCATAGTAAAACCAATCAAAGAAAACCTGTGAAAGTAATCAGAAAAGTGAATGTTATCTAGTTGTTCTATATTCATTAACCAGTTATGATTTTCATATCCATTGTATTGTCAGAACTTGTGGAATTTTTTTAAAGCTGGCTTTGTGAGCTCAACTGACTATCACAAAATTATACTGCATGCTTTTCAAATTAATGCATGTCACCAATAATAAAAATTCTGAAGTCTGAGTAAATTGGCAATTATGCCAATACATAAGGAAGATTAGCACACAGAAGGCTAGTCTTGCTTTGCTACACATTCTTCTCTTGGCAAAGCCTTTGAGAGAGTCACTGCATGTGGACTACCCTACATGTCAATAAGGAGTTAGGAGGGGCTGGGCTGTATGGCTTTGTAACAAGGTAAAATTCCGGTCCAGAGAAATGACTTTATCAGATGTGAACTTAATCAAAGGCTGCTGCTTTACGTTAGGAGACTTGCTCTCAATTATGCCACTCATGCCAAGCCCCCAGAAGAGGAGGTGAGGTCAAAGAGGTCGAAGGCTTGGCTCTCCTCAGCTCCCTCGTGGACACTGGCCATGTGCTTCTCCTGCAGCTCCGGCTCTTTGGATGCTGGCTGCTGGCTGTGGAAAGCACTGGTTTGGGTCTGTCTCTATAGCTGATAGCCACCTTGGCAATGCCAGTGTCAGTGCCAGAAGCTAGATTTTGATATATATTTGGAAACCAAAGTTATGGGTAATAAAGTCCCTAGAACTATGCTGAGTATTTGGCAGAACTGGGGAGACTTGCTTTTCTGATTTCAGCTTATATTTTCTTCCTGAGAGACAAGAACCAAACCTAGAATGTCAAGACTATAGCTCAGTTGTATATGCCTCCGGCTCCACTTAGCAGGTGGCTCAGATTCCAGTCTGGGGGTTGGCTGAGACTTTGTGCATCCATCTCTCCCATGAGGATCTGCTCAGACTGCAGAATGTACCTGCCTGCCTGCCTCTCCTCAGACATCCCTCGTGCCTGGCCAACTCTGATCCCTAGCAAAGGACGCAAGGTGGGCTCAGGCTGAGGCCCCTACAGCACGATGGCAGAAACACACACAAGGTCATTTTCTGTTTGACCTAAGCTGGTGTTTTATAAAGTCTGCAGTGGTAGGAGTCATAAGTGACCCAGCAGTCTCACTTGTCTGGAGTTCGTTCCTTTGAGCGAGTATGGGACTCAAGTAGAGATGTCTTCTAAAACTAAAGCCAGGGCTTCATTTCCTCAGAATGTCGCCTCTTTATAGATTATATTCAATTTCCTTAAGCCAAAAATTTCTTGTAATGATGTTTGTCTAAATCCTTAATACAAATGTTCCTCAGAGGATTCATGTCTGAGATGAGTGGGATTCCTGGTGCCATTAAAATGGTTGCTCTTCATTGTTTCCTCCTATTGCAAGAGCAAGTCAATTTTGTAATTTTATTTCCAAATGTCTCTAGTGATCTGCTGACCACTGTCAAGCAATTACCATAATGATCAAAGTGTAGGCCATTATCTGAGATGGAGTGATAGCTCTGCTAACTTCTGAAAGTGAGCATCCATGCGTTGAAGGACAGTCGATGTTCTCCACATTATAATCAGGACTGTGTGTCTCTTAACAGGAGGCCATAAATACAGGGGTAGAAATCACTTACTGAAGTGGAGATAGAGAGCCATATTTCTATTGGTAAAAAAAAATCCTCGTCTCTTGAGTGAACGGAGGACTGTAGCAAGAATACATAAAATATTTTTAAGATTAGTGGAAATTTAAAGGTTTAAAGGGAAAGGAGAATGGCACTTCAAACCCAGTAAACAGTTTATGTCTTTGTCGCTGTTTGATGACTACCTGAGGCAAGTTGAAGAACGGCAAGGACCCTGGCATTGATGTTATTAATCAGTAGAAATCTTCCACGATGAATGAGGTTTGGGAAATGCTAGCAGATCTGTCGAGAAGCTAGCTGTGTTTCTGGAGTGCTCCCTGGCGCAAGAGCTCCCCGCGTAACTGGAGGCTGGTGAGCCTCTTCAGCCTCGAGGTTACTCGCCTTGGCCACGGTGGCAGCTTCTGGAGAACTGCTTCTTGCTCGCGATCAGATTTTCTCGGAATATCACAGACATAGCCCTGAGTCAGTGATTACTGAGCAATCTCCAGTTAAAAAGCACTCTCCAACTAAGGCAGCCTAAAATGTAATATTCCAGATTCTGCAACTTTTCTTGACATGCCCTGACCTTTGTTCCTGCTTCCACTCCTCCCAGGCTCCTCAGACCATTATTTATCCTGCTTGTCTCCAACTAACTTAGCAGAAACTGCCTCTTCAGTCAGACAGAGGCATTCCCTTTCTCTCAAATTTCCCTGCTCAGGAATATGCCAGAAAAACAACTTACACTTTACAAAATTTACACTTCTCCTATTACAGCTGATACTAAAGCTGAGAAATGTTGGTAAATTAATGAATCTGTAGGCAAATATAATTAGGCATCAATATGCAATCATACTAGGGCATGCCATTCATGTTTCAAATAAAAATGAAATAAAAAACCCTCCAAATAAGGTTGGGAATTTAAGGCAACAAAGTGGGCATGGGAATTATATTTGTCTTGCAGTCCCTAGTGCAGCTGTCAAATTAGCTAATCAGGGAGACTGCTTCTAGTGGCTTCTACTTTAAACTTATCTGTGGCTGCATCCATTGAATGTCAATCTGTTATGCTGTTGAAAAGCAGTCTTTCTGTAATTGTCTCAGAGAAAACAGAAGATGCTTCTGGGCACATCTGATCTCCTTGTCCTTTACTGGAGCATCATATGATGCTTCATGTGAAGACCTTTTCAGATTTTAACTTAATTTCTATTTGTTTTATACTTAACCTAGGAGAAGCCTTTTCCTTTTCACCAGTTACGTCCACATTTTCTACAGAAGATCCGCTGTCCTCTATCTGATCCAAGAACTGCCAGTCAGAGCCACAGAGCATTTTTAGCCCCCAGTCATTCACTCAGGCTGTTGAGATGAGATCAAGCCCTTTGTCACCCAGGTTTAAAGTTCAAACCCAATGTCAAAGCAGAGGGAGAGGCATCAGAGCCTCCCTGATCTTCAGTTGCCTCTTCTACCAACTGCAGCCACAAGATGGCAGTGTGACAATCTAGATACAATCGAGTGTTATTGAGCTTTGTTGTCTTTAATTCAGTTTAGTTCAGTTCAGTCGCTCCGTCGTCTCCGACTCTTTGCGACCCCATGAATCGCAGCACACCAGGCCTCCCTGTCCATCACCAACGCCTGGAGTCCACTCAGACTCCTGTCCATCGAGGCAGTGATGCCATCCAGCCATCTCATCCTCTGCCGTCCCCTTCTCCTCCTGCCCCCAATCCCTCCCAGCATCAGAGTCTTTTCCAATGAGTCAACTCTTCTCATGAGTTGGCCAAAGTACTGGAGTTTCAGCTTTAGCATCATTCCTTCCAAATAACACCTAGGACTGATCTTTAGAATGGACTGGTTGGATCTCCTTGCAGTCCAAGGGACTCTTAAGAGTCTTCTCCAACACCACAGTTCAAAAGCATCAATTCTTCGGCAAACAGCCTTCTTCACAGTCCAACGCTCACATCCATACTTGACTACTGGAAAAACCATAGCCTTGACTAGATGGACCTTTGTTGGCAGAGTAATGTCTCTGCTTTTGAATATAATATCTAGGTTGGTCATAACTTTTCCTCCAAGCAGTAAGTGTCTTTTAATTTCATGGCTACAATCACCATCTGCAGTGATTTTGGAGCCCCCAAAAATAAAGTCTGACACTGTTTCCATTGTTTCCCCATCTATTTCCCATGAAGTGGTGGGACCAGATGCCATGATCTTAGTTTTCTAAATGTTGAGCTTTAAGCCAACTTTTCACTCTCCTCTTTCACTTTCATCAAGAGGCTTTTAGGTTCCTCTTCACTTTCTGCCATAAGGGTGGTGTCATCTGCATATCTGAAGTTATTGATATTTCTCCCAGCAATCTTGATTCTAGCTTGTGCTTCTTCCAGCCCAACATTTCTCATGATGCACTCTGCATAGAAGTTAAATAAGCAGGGTGACAATATACAGCCTTGATGTACTCCTTTTCCTGTTTGAAGCCAGCTGTTGTTCCATGTCAAGTTCTAATTGTTACTTCCTGACCTGCATATAGGTTTCTCAAGAGGCAGGTCAGGTGGTCTGCTATTCCCATTTCTTTCAGAATTTTCCACAGTTTATTGTGATCCACACAGTTAAAGTTTTGGCATAGTCAATAAAGCAGAAATAGATGTTTTTGTGGAACTCTCTTGCTTTTTCCATGATCCAGCGGATGTTGGCAATTTGATCTCTGGTTCCTCTGCCTTTTCTAAAACCAGCTTCACATCTGGAAGTTCATGGTTCACGTATTGCTGAAGCCTGGCTTGGAGAATTTTGAGCATTACTTTACTTCTCAATAAGGAGTTCATGATCTGAGCCACAGTCAGCTCCTAGTCTTGTTTTTGTTGACAGTGTAGAGCTTCTCCATCTTTGGCTGCAAAGAGTGTAATCAGTCTAATTTCGGTGTTGACCATCTGGTGATGTCCATGTGTAGATTCTTCTCTTGTGTTGTTTGAAGAGGGTGTTTGCTATATCCAGTGCATTTTCTTGACAAAACTCTATTATTCTTTGCCCTGCTTTATTCCGCATTCCAAGGCCAAATTTGCCTGTTACTCCAGGTGTTTCTTGATTTCCTACTTTTGTATTCCAGTCCCCTATAATGAAAAGGACATTTTTTGGGGATGTTAGTTCTAAAAGGTCTTGTAGGTCTTCATAGAATCATTCAACTTCAGCTTCTTCAGCGTTACTGGTTGGAGCATAGGCTTGGATTATTGTGATATTGAATGGTTTGCCTTTCAGAAACGAACAGAGATCATTTTGTCATTTTGAGACTGCATCCAAATACTGCATTTTGGACTCTTTTTGTTGACCATGATGGCTACTCTGTTTCTTCTGAGGGATTCCTGCCTGCAGTAGTAGATATAATGGTCATCTGAGTTAGATTCACCCATTCCAGTCTATTTTAGTTCGCTGATTCCTAGAATTTCAACGTTCAGTCTTGCCATCTCCTGTTTAACCACTTCCAATTTGCCTTGTTTCATGGACCTGACATTCCAGGTTCCTGTGCAATATTGCTCTTTACAGCATTGGACCTTGCTTCTATCACCAGTCACATCCACAACTGGGTACTGTTTTTGCTTTGGGTCCATCCCTTCCTTCTTTTTGGAGTTATTTCTCCACTGTTCTCCAGTAGCATATTGGGCACCTACTGACCTGGGGAGTTCCCCTTTCAGTATCCTATAGTTTTGCCTTTTTGTCTTTAGTTCAGAGGATTTCAAAGACAATAGAATCCACTTCAAGCAACTACTGAAGCTGCATGGGAAACTGTATCCAATGGTGTATTAGTATTTGTGCTGTGGTTCAGGAGATGGGTCATCCCAGCCACAGTGAGGTCGGCTGGGACAGTGTATGGTTCGATGATCACATGTCCTACTGTCTTTTCTCCTCTAACACACTCAGGTATTCAGAAAACTAAGATCATGGCATCCGGTCCCATCACTTCATGGCAAATAGATGGGGAAACAATGGAAATAGCGACAAACTTTTTTTTTGGGCTCCAAAATCACTGCAGATGGTGACTGCAGCCATGAAATTAAAAGACACTTGCTCCTTGGAAGAAAAGTTATGACCAACCTAGATAGTATATTAAAAAGCAGAGGCATCAGTTTGCTAACAGATGTCCATCTAGTCAAAGCTATGGTGTTTCCAGTGGTCATGTGTGGATGTGAGAGTTTGGCCATAAAGGGAGCCGAGCACTGAAGAAGTGATGCTTTTGAGCTGTGGTGTTGGGGAAGACTCTTGAGAGTCCCTTGGACTGCAAGGAGATCCAGCCCGTCTATCCTAAAGGAGATCAGTCCTGAATACTCATTGGAAGCATTGATGTTGAAGCTGAAACTCCAATACTTTGGCCACCTGATGTGAAGAACTGACTCATTGGTAAAGACCCTGATGCTGGGAAAGATTGAGAGCAGGAGGAGAAGGGAACGACAGAGGATGATCTGTGCACCAACTCAGTGCACATGAGTCTGAGTAAACCCGGGAGTTGGTGATGGACAGGGAGGCCTGGTGAGCTGTAGTCCGTGGGGTTACACAGAGTTGGACACGACTGAGTGGCTGAACTGAACTGATAGTGGTTGGTGCAGGTACCTGGATTGAGCTTTTACAGAGTTACGAGAATATTTCAGATGACACTGACTGGTGCTGGAGGAAAACAGAAAACACTTTGATTTTGTTTTTCTTGTGAGATGAACAGAGTAAATTCCATCAAAACATTAGCTTTTGTAGGATAACAAATACCTCTTCTTTTATAGCTAAGTCATTTAATAGTTTCTCCAAATCTCATTGTTTTTCTCAATGAAAGAGTATATGATGAGCTTTTACTTTATGAAAAATTTATTTAGGCACTTGATTCATTATAGATAAAAGCTTCATGTATTTGGGGACTGTGCAGTTTGAAGTATGCAGGTACGTGTGTATTTTTAAAATAAGTCTGGGCCCTCTTTCTCTCCTTAGGACTTAGAATTTTCAAATATATAGTAAATACCTAATAGAAAGTTTGTGAATATTAAAGAAATAGTACATGTTAAGACACTTAATACTGTCCATGGCACGTAAACATAATACAACAAACGTTACTGTGATATGATTACTTTTGTATAGTATTCGTACTGCTTGTTCCATGGGCAATTACTCATGGGAACCTGTCAGCCTGACTCCAAGCCACAAAGCCACAAATAAAATTTCTTAACCCAATTGTCTGTCCTGGAAATGCAAAGAAAATAATATTACTAGCTGATTCATATAGACTAAAACTCTGTCATGTCTGCTGTATATGCATATTTCTCCCTCCCGCATCATCCCTGCTCCGCGTCCCCTCTGCATAAATGGGGATGGGGCTCAGCGCTTTGCCTACCGTCAGCAGCTGCTGAGTACAGTATTTGCACCTCTTCGGCCAGAGCTCAGCTGCGTTTGTTTTTGGCAGAACCACAGAGAGAAAGCAAGGATGCTCTCAGTTACTGCTGCTGGCAGTGACCTGAGTGGGGCTGGATCCTTCTTGCCCTTGCCACTCTAGACATTGAGAGGTAGATGTCTGGGTCCCCAAAGTAAGCATAATTTTCTTGGGTCCTGGTGAATTATGGATTACCCCAGCCAGCTGGGCACTGTGAATTCCTTGTGTTCAGACGCTCACAGGCAAGAAGTGGAGATACATCTCGGCAGGAGTCAGTGGTCCTGATCGTCAGGAGGACTAGGGCTTCTGATACACAGCTGGGGCGAGGCAATACTTAGGAAACAGGTAGACTGTTCAGCTACCCACTGGTGTCCTTCTTACAGGCTGAATTGTGTCCCCCTCCACATTTGTGTGTAGAAGCCCTAACCCCTCAATGTGACACATATTTGGAGACAGAAAACTTCAAGAAGTAGTTAAAATGCAGCCATAATAGGGGGAACCCTAATCCAATAGGACTGGCAGGTTTATAAAAGGAAGAGAAAGCAGAGCTCTGTCTGCATGAGGGGGAGAGGTAAGGCCATGTGAGGGCATGGTAGGTGAAGCCAGCAGGTAGCCATCTGCAAACCAGGAACAGAGCTCTCACCGTTTACCAACCGGGTTGGTCCTTGAACTTCTAGGCTTCACAAGTGCGAGAAGATGACTTTCTGTTTAGGCGACTAGGTCTGTGGTTTTGTGCTATGGCAGCCCAAATAGACTAATGTTGACATTGACCTTCCTGTTGCTCAGTTTTTACTGCAAATGAAGAATTATAGTAAAATCGCCAGGTGGTGCCTTGGGGAGCTCCGGTTCTTTATGTCTCAGCACAGAAAAGATTCAGCAAGAGGCAAAGTGATAGATAAGAAGTGATTCATTAGCACAGGATGCTTGTGAGGCCTGCAGATGGGCAGATGAGGCTTGGTGCAGCCCTGAGTATTGACATTTTTATAAGTGAGTTACATTTTTATAATCAAAGGAAAAGTGGGGAGAGTGGAAAGGCCACTTCTTCTTTCTTGTGTAGACTTCGTGCTTCCCTCATTAGCTCCTCCTCGAGGTCAAGCAGGGGAGTATTTTGGTTTCTATATGGTCAAGCCAGGACTGTCATGGTGCTATGGAAAACGTATTTCAGGTCTCAGTACAATGAGGATGTTTCACTTTGAAGTGTCATCTTTCTATAAATTATTATTTTTTTTAGTGTGTGAAGAGAACAGGTCCTAGGAGTCATTAACTTACTGAGCTCACTGGGTGGGATTTGGGTCTCATACTATTGTTTTACTGTTTTGAGGCATGTTTCATGCTTCTGTTGCTAAGCAAGCATGCTTGATTTTGTGGTTAAGCAAACCTGCTTTCTTGAGTGATCATTATCTTACAGTATCCGAAAGCCCCTGAAGTTCCCTCTGTATAGATCACAACCTTGTAATGGGATTTCTAAGCTAACTAGTTGGTTATCCCAGAGAAGGCAATGGCACCCCCACTCCAGTACTCTTGCCTGGAAAATCCCATAGACGGAGGAGCCTGGAAGGCTGCAGTCCATGGGGTCGCTGAGGGTCGGACAAGACTGAGCAACTCACTTTCACTTTTCACTTTCATGCTTTGGAGAAGGAAATGGCAACCCACTCCAGTGTTCTTGCCTGGAGAATCCCAGGGACGGGGGGAGCCTGGTGGGCTTCCATTTATGGGGTCGCACAGAGTCAGACACGACTGAAGTGACTTAGCAGCAGCAGCAGCTGGTTATCCAACTCCATCCCCATCAATGGCAACTCTAGGCTGAAAACAGCATACTGACTTTGAACCCTGTCTCCTCTGGGATGGGGGTTTCGTGAACGTCAACAGGTTCCGTTTTCCTGAAAGCAGACTCTGAGATAGAGTCTAGAGAAGGAGATGATGATAAAGGGGCGTCATTAGAATCAATCATTGTGGAAGGGAAGGGGAGGAATCAGAACTGAGAAAAGGAAGAGGGCACCTTACTGTGAGGTCCTGACTGCCTCACCAGACCCTCGGAATCAGCTCAAGCGAAAGTGACCCTTCAGAGCTGTCCGGCTTCAGAACAAAGCCAATGAGCCTTGATGGCTCTGCTTCCACCCTGTCAACAAATAAGCCAATGAGAGGAGCAGAGGTGGTAGCTGAGAGTCGGGGAATCAGGGTCAGTCAGGGTCCGTGTCAGCTGCGGACGGGACATCAGTTTCTCTCTCCTCTCTTCGACACTTCTCTTGAGAAGTGAGGCTTACTGTGTGATTGCTGAAGATGTTATTCCCTGAGCACACATGCAAATGTGACTTGGTGGCACCAAGAGGGTCTCTAGGGACAGGGTTCTGTGTCACCAGATCTCTTTGGGGGAAGACCTACCACCCGGGTGCTGCAGCAAACAGTCCTCACTTGTTGAGTGATTGTCTCAAGAATGTGGCTGTCTCACTTCGAGGCCTGTCCTTCCAGGCTCGTTTCCCATCCAGTGACGGATGGAGGCATAGCTGTCAAGGCTCACTGGCTTTGTTCTGAAGCCGGACAGCTCTGAAGGGTCACTTTCGCTCCAGCTGATTCCGAGGTCTGGTGAGGCAGTCACAGTAAGGTGCCCTCTTCCTTTTCTCAGTTCTGATTCCTCCCCTTCGCTTCTACAGTGGTTGATTCTCATGACGCCCCTTTATCATCATCTCCTTCTCTAAACGCTGTCTCAGAGTCTGCTTTCAGGAAAATAGAACCTGTCCCGTGCACTAACAGCTAGGGGAAATCTTATTAAAATGGGGACTGTTTAAAGCGTTTGGTCTTCATTAGGGGTCTTAATCACCTCTCTTGGCAAAATACAGAGTCAGGTTCAATGTTCAATCAACAGTTTCCTTTTTGACTGTTTATGTGAGTTGGTTTACAATCACCAAAGAGTCCTAAATGTAACTGATAATTGAGGATCAGATGCATAGAAAATGTTGCTGTTTTATTGTAGCTCGTCATGCTGATGCCTTGTTTCCTTAGACTATAAAGGTTGAAGGCAGATGGAAAAGGCTTGCATAATAGAGCTAAGAAACACTGGATTTTCCTTCCATGGGTGATATATAACCAGGTATAATCTTATAATCTTTGTGCTAAAACTGTGTCAAACTGACAGTCATTGTAATTGATATTAAAAGGGACCAAGACAAATGGGACAGGCTGTGTGATCGGTTTATTTTGAGATTAGACATCCATCCTAGGTAGACAGCCTATAATTCTGCAATTATGTTCTGTGAGCGATGGAAAACAACAACAAAACGCACCGTGTCCAGTTTGCACATCACAAAATAAATACATCCTACTCTACTGATTGATTGCTTTTCTGAGCAGTTGCTATAATGCTATATTTCTTTGGTGTATCAAATATTTGTTACTCTTCCCCATGGATTAGCTGTATCCCCCCCAAAACAGGGGAGAAAGGAAAAAGAAAATAGTCTTAAAGTATTTCAATAGAAGAAAAATCCTCTGAAATTAAACTATTTTATGTTGAAAGCAAATTGTTAAATAATAAATTTAAATAGCCAAGGGAGTTTTTTTCTTTTAGTCTTTGCACAGTAACTTAGATTGGGATGAGTGGACTTTGGTGATCCAAACCACACTGGAAAGTCACTGTCTTTGAGTCCCTCATCATGCTTATTTCAAAGCCCCTATGACCATCCTTGCTTCTCATTCATCAATGAACACACAAAAAATTCTTTAAAAAAAGTGAATCATATCAATTTCACATAGTGGCTTTGTGTTTTCACCCTTAGCATCTCCAGTTTCCATTTTGTTGGTTATGCGTTTGATTTCCTTTTCTGCCTCTCCTGTTGCCAGAATCTTAGCATATGTGCAGACCCCCACACATAGTTAATGGACAGAGCCGAAGGAGCAGCTGGAGTTCTCAACTCCAGCTGTGACAGACAGCATGAGAGGGATCAGCAGCAAGAGCGTCCTTGAGCTTCAGAGCATCTCTGCCTTCATCCTCTTACCTAGCTGGTACCATCTGTTATTTTCACTGATGCTCCGAGAAACCTGGAAACTGTCTAACAAGTCCCCTTTTTGATTCTGTTAGCCAACCACTTTATGTTGAAGCAATAGTAATAAAATCTCTAATTCAGAGCTTTCATGTGTGTGAAGTCGTTCAGTCATGTCCGACTCTTTGCGACTCTGTGGACTGCAGTCTGCCAGGCTCCTTTGATCATGGGATTCTCCAGGCAAGAATACTGGATTGGGTTGCCATTTCCTTCTCCAGGGATCCTCCCAACCCAGGGATCGAACCCGAGTCTCCTGCATTGCAGGCAGACGCTTTATCCTCTTAGCCACCAGGGAAACCAAAAATGTCAAGTTTCAGGTTTCTATGGGAAAATAGAAAATAAGGAACTATTACATCTAATGTGCTGTAAGACAATGAGTTTTCCATTTTGTTACTTGTTCTATATTTTACTCATTTTCCTCCATGATTGCTAATCTTTTAGAATATTGTTTTTTCACATGCTTTTGTAATGTATTTGATTAACACATTAATGAAATAAATTTGATTAATGTATTTTGTAATGTATTTGATCGTAATGTATTTGAACATGTCTCTACTGAAAGTTATTTTGGAGGGGATATACTAGACTATTGTCAGAGTGAAGAGTCTTTAGGGTATTTGAGTTGTCAGGACTGGGGAAGAGGATTTGAACCAAGTAGAAGTTAGTTTCATATTGATTCATTGGTATTGGGCACCTTATGTATTCCAGCCAAATAATGGAGGTGGTGAAGTAAACAGTCAGTTGCAGAGCCTTGAGTAGTGAAAGCATGGATGCTATGGAGCTCAGGAGCTTCCTGAAAGGGCCACTGAATTCTCAAATTGGGTGATGCTTGTTTTGGGGCTGGAAGAATGTATAGGAAGTGTTCTGGCCAAGAATAAGAGAAGGGGAAAAGAACCAACAGCCTGTGGGCAAGATCACAAGAAAGAAAGCAGGGAGAAAAGAAAGCATTTGGAGGAAGGAAGTGGTTCTTTGTGAGCAGCGTTTGAGTGCAGACATGAAAGATCTGACAAATTAAAAAAAGTATGGTAGTACCTGGAGATGAAAAACTTCACGTGCCGCGTTCAGGAGTGTGGTCTTTACCTACAAACTTGTGAAGCACTTGGGAGCAACAGTTATGGTAAGCATTCTTAGAAAATCCACCTGCCTGCCATACAGAGAACTATGAGGTCTAAAATCCAAGCAGAGAGAGCAGTTAAAGCTCTTCAAAGGTCTAGGTGAGAGAGCGGAGGGGAGACCTAAGACAGAGCCTCACTACAGTTAGCCTAAGTGCCTTTCCATGTGATTGCAGAAGCGGACATCCGTTGCGTTGTTGATTTTAAATATAAGTCCTGTAAGTATATTTGTTTCCTCCTCCCTTTCATTCATGGATTGAATGTTTATTCTGTGCTCTTACCAGGCATTATTGAAGCTGCATGTGTTCCTGTGCGGCTGCAGCAGCCGTGTTGCCTGCCTTCGTGTCTGTCAGCCGGGGTTCCAGCGGAAGCCAGTGACGCACCTCAAACTGCATAACTGAGGACTGGCTTATTAAAGGGAATACTTTTTAAGTGGTAGAAAGTAGTAGCCTGGAGCCAGAAATAGCCATTAGCACCTGAAGAGATAAGGGAGGGAGTGATTGTCTGTACCCTGGAAGACCACAGCCCTGTGGCGAGACACCACCTTGGGAGAAGCAGTGACCTTGGATTGGTAGAGCCAGTCCAAGGAGACTTTCGTAGTAGAGGAGCTGGACCACAGATAACCTGCCTGTCCCTTCCTCACCCTGCCCAGTCCTTCCCTCCAACATCCTGCCGCGCTTTCCGCTGGCCCAGCCAAACAGACGGGCACAAGGCGTGGGAGTCTGTGATGTTTTCTATTTGGGTCTTCATCATGGAGCAAAAGGCAGCACGGGAATTTTTAGAATTAACTGGGACGAGCAAGCAAAAGGTACAGAGAGTGCCAGCAAACTCCCACGCTGTTCTCTGTCTGTGTGTGCACGCGCCCATCCTTTCAAGACTGCGTGTGAAACTTCTTTCAGCTCGGCCTCACCAGTAAGGAACTCTGTGCCTGTCGGGGAGTGAAAGTGAAAGTCGCTCAGTCGAGTCTGACTCTTTGCGACCCCATGGACTATACAGTCCATGGAATTCTCCAGGCCAGAATACTGGAGTGGGTAGCCTTTCCCTTCTCCTGGGGATCTTCCCGACCCAGGGATCGAGCACAAGACTCCCGTATTGCAGGCAGATTCTTTACCAGCTGAGGCACAAGGGAAGCATGGTCAATAAACTGGTTTTCCCCGCCTGACTTCCGCCCTACAGGCAGCCTTGCCCCACATCCACTTTTCCAAAAGAGCCTTTTCTTTGAACTAGACAGGTATTTTATAAACAAATAAGATATACAAAGCAAAATATTACAGTCAACTCAATGTCATATGCAGATAACATTTATGTGTATTTAACTGATACTGTGGATTCAGACACTTTAGGCAAACTCCAACATGTGTGAAGTGTTAGTCGTGCCTGACTCTTTGCGACCCCATAGACTGCAGCCCAGCAAGCTCCTCTGTCCATGAGATTTTCCAGGCAAAGATACTGGAGTGGGTTGCCATTTCCTTCTTCAGGGCATCTTCCCCAACCCAAGGATTTCACCCGGGTCTCATGTACTGCAGGCAAATTCTTTACCGACTGAATTACAAGGGAAGCCAACATGTGTGAAGAAGCATTTAAATATATTTTTAAAAATTGCATGCATAGACTTTGCTTTCCCTTGTTGTGGCCTGCATTTGCCCACGTGTGGATTACTCGCCATTTTTCCTGTGGACACTGTTTTGAGTCTGCAGTGAAGAAAAGTTTCAGTGTCAAGTCTGTGAAGTCCCCTGCCCTCTATTATTTATTCCCATATAAATAGAAGTTGACAGTAGGAGCTCTCGTCACTGGCAGAACTTTCAAGTTCATTTTTTTCTGAGTATTATAATTGACATTATAACTGACATTCAGGTTCTTCGGTCAGTTACAAAGTAAAAGATTTTTAAATGACAAGCAGTGTAAATTTACTTAGGTAAGGGGAATTTGTGAATGTGTAATTTATGTTTGATATTGTCAAAAAAACCTTAACGTTGATACCTTTCTCAGTGTCCTGAGAATGATAAGGTGTTGAAGAGGTCAATCTTAATTCCAGCTGTCTTGCAAATGGACATTAATAAAACAGTTTCATAGGAAAGGAGGCTGAATCTGACAAGCTCTCTAGATATTTACTGCAATGCTATATCTGAGAATGGGGCTTCCCTCGTGGCTCAGTGGTTTAGAATCTCTGCCTGCCAATGCAGGAGGCATGGATTCAATTCCTGGTCTGGGAGGGTCCCACTTGCCATGGGGTAGCTCAGCTTGTGCCCCACGACAACAGAGCCCGTGCTTCAGAGCCTGTGCTCTGCAACAGGGGAAGCCACTGCGATGAGAAGCCCGTGCTCGGCCGCCTAGAGAGTAGCCCCCACCCCCACAGCCAGAGAAAAGCCCATGCAGCACAGAGACCCAGCACAGCCAAAAGCAATAAATGCATCAAGTTTTTCAGTCCCTGAAGATGCATGTTGCTTGCTGAACATGGATTTTGATCCCTTAAAATGACTCCAAAGTCATGGGATACATATAAAATGGGAGCAGTGATTGAGCAGAGTGTGTTTACAGTGTTGGTAGAGAAATAAAACTGCTCTCTGGTCTTTGTAAACCAGTTATAGGGATTTATGTATATGGAATTTGAAGTAACAGTAGCCTGATCAGTGAAAGAGATGGTTGGATGGCATCACCGACTCAGTGGACATGAGTTTGGGTAAACTCCAGGAGCTGGTGATGAACAGGGAGGTCTGGAGTGCTGTAGTCCATGAGTTCGCAGAGTCAGACACGACTGAGCAACTGAACTGAACTGAATAAGTCAATCGTACACTTTCTGCATAATTTTATTTCCCTAACAAAGAGATTGGTAGAAAGACTGAAATCATTTAGATTGAGCAGGATATACCTAGCATTCATCGTTCAACCAGGCCAGTCTGAGTCACTGAGTTTCGGTCTCTGCAGCTGCTGCTCTTGCCTTCCAGGGCCTAGGTCTGAACTTCCAGGAATGTTTTCACGGAGACTCAGCAGTAGTACAGGCAGCGGTTCATTCCAATTGTAAACATCCGCATCTATGGCTAGGCATGTGAAAGGGGCAGACAGCTGAGAATCTGTGGAATTGGAAGGAAAAGAAAACCAAGGAAGTTTTATTCTTAAAAAGGAAGAACAATGGATGAAGTCAGCAGTGGAAAAGATTAATTTGTGGTTAATGATGAGTTTACTGATAGGCTGCAGAGAGGGTGTGAAATGTGGGAGAGTTTAGAAAAAATGATGGTGTTAGACAAAAAGAAATCTCTTTTTTCATAGGAAAGTTTTAATCTGGAGAGAGGCAAACTGAGAGAGAAAGGGAGAAACAGGATTGATAAGAACCAAAGTGGAAAATCAAAAGCAAATTTCATAAATTCTGTATATTTTACTTAAGAGGGCAAAAAATGAAGTTCCTTTTTTTTTGATGAGTTTGAATTTTGCGCATGGGTCTACATCATCCTGGATAAATTGTTGCATGGTCCTACTGCTAAGTCCCTTCAGTCGTGTCCGACTCTCTGCGACCCCATAGATGGCAGCCCTCCAGGCTCCTCCATCCCTGGGATTCTCCAGGCAAGAACACTGGAGTGGGGTGCCATTTCCTTCTCCAATGCAGGAAAGCAAAAAGTGAAAGTGAAGTCGTTCAGTCATGTCCGACTCGTAGTGACCCCATGGACTGCAGCCCACCAGGCTCCCTCTGCCCATGGGGTTTTCCAGGCAAGAGCACTGGAGTGGGCTGCCATTGCATGGTCCTAGTCAGTCAAAATATTGAGTTGGCAAAAATGTTCATTTGGGGTTTCTGTAAGATGTTATGAAAACCCCAACTGAACTTTTGGTCAACCCAATAACTTTCCGTGCTGTTTGTTATTTTAAGTTGAAACTTTGCAAGATGCTTATTTTTCTCTCATGATGTCATCAAGCAAGAGCTCTTATGCCCTCACCAGAGAAAGCCAAACTCTGCCAGGGGGTGGGTGCAGTGAAGTAAGGGTTTGTTTGCAGGGGGTCAAGCAAGGGAATAAAGCTTTGGATAGAAAGATTAGACATAAACTCAGTAAGGGGTCTCCATTTCAATGATTCAAACTGAGGACTTCCTCCAAAATACGGAGTTATTCACAGTAAAGAGTTGAAAGCTCCCAGAGTAGATCTAATGAAAACCTTATTTTAAGCCAGGGGAATGTGTTGTACCAGGCTAACACTGTAAAGTGTGTGATGGTATTTGTTACTTGCACAGTTGTGTGTGACGCTTTGATGCCCATGGACTGTGGCCCACCAGGTCCCTCCAACCACAGAATTCTTTAAGCAAGAATGCTGGAGTGTGTAGCCATTCCCTTCCCCAGGGGATCTTCCCGACCCAGGGAACCTGGGTCTCCTGCTCCACTAGAAGCAGGGCGTGAATCCCTGAATGATGAGTCGGTGCCGCTCCCCATCTCCCCAGTGCATCTTCCAACAGGAAGCCTGAATGTTCATACCATCCTCTTGATCTTTCCTCTTTCCCCTGTTCAGATGGTTCACTCTTCTCAGCAGGTTTTCCAGTTGGCAGGTTAGTAGTTTACGGTCATCATGTTGCTGCTATCCACAGACCATATTATGGTGATGGTATAGTTGGCTGCATTTTCAGTGTGATATGCCATAGTCTTGATGGTTCCTTTTCATTTCTCTAGGGATTATTTTTTGCCTTTATTTTTCAATTTGTTTTTGGAGGGAGACATTATTTCAGTAATTAGCTTGAACAAGGCCAGAAAACTTATGCTATGGGGCAGAATACCAAAAGCACCCTGAACTATTTGAAGAGCTGAATCCATAAGATATTGTTATTTGTCCATTTAGAGTATGGAGGGAGTAGAGGTGGGATTCCCAGATGATATTTTTCTGAGTTTATGTTTAAAAATTTTAATCTTTAATAACACAAGATAAAGGATAGGTAATCTGAAATTTCTTCCAACAGCAACTTACATATGATATGTACTCCTGTCCTCTTTACAAGCTTCATGTGGTCCTGTAATTTTGTATCTCATGCTCACTGGCATCTAATATAAAAAGCCAGTGTAGAAATTATGAAATTTGTCTAATTGTATCATAAATTGTGTCATACTTTAGGGTTTTAGAAAGTCCTCATTAACCTTTTGTAACTTTCAGTTCAGTTATGTTCAGTCGCTCAGTTGTGTCTAGCTGTTTGCGACCTCATGGACTGCAGCACGACAGGCCTCCCTGTCCATCACCAACTCCCAGAGCTTACTTAAACTCATCTCCATTGAGTCGGTGATGCCATCCAGCCATCTCATCCCCTGTAGTCCCCTTCTTCTCCCACCTCAATCTTTCCCAACATCAGGGTCTTTTCCAATGAGTCAGCTCTTCGTATTGGGTGGCCACAGTATTGGAGTTTCAGCTGCAACATCAGTCCTTCAAATGAACACTCAGGACTGATCTCCTTTAGGATGGACTAGTTGGATCTCCTGGAGAAGGAAATGGCAACCCTCTCCAGTGTTCTTGCCTGGAGAATCCCAGGGATGCGGGAGCCTGGTGGGCTGCCTTCTATTGGGTTGCACAGTGCTGGACATGACTGAAGCGAGGATCTCCATGCAGTCCAAGGGATTCTCAAAAGTCTTCTCTAATACCACAGTTCAAAAGCATCAGTTCTTTGGCACTCAGCTTTCTTCACAGTCCAACTCTCACATCCATACATGACCACTGGGAAAACCATAGCTTTGAACAGACAAACCTTTGTTGGCAAAGTAATGTCTGCTTTTTAATATGCTGTCTAGGTTGGTCATAACTTTCCTTCCAAGGAGTAAGGATCTTTTAATTTCATGGCTGCAGTCACCATCTGCAGTGATTTTGGAGCCCCCAAAATAAAGTCAGCCACTGTTTCCATTGTTTCCCCATCTATTTGCCATGAAGTAATGAGACTGGATGCCATGATCTTTGCTTTCTGAATGTTGAGCTTTAAGCCAACTTTTTCACTCTCCTCTTTTACTTTCATCAGGAGGCTTTTTTTTTTCCTCTTCACTTTCTGCCATAAGGGTGGTGTCATCTGCATATCTGAGGTTACTGATATTTCTCCCAGCAATCTTGATTCCGTCTTGTGCTTCTTCCAGCCCAGAGTTTCTCATGGTGTGCTCTGCATATAACTTAAAGAAGCAGGGTGACAATATACAGCCTTGATGTACTCCTTTTCCTATTTGTAACCAGTTTGTTGTTCCACGTCCAGTTCTAACTGTTGCTTCCTGACCTGCATACAGATTTCTCAAGAGGCACGTCAGGTCGTTTGTAACTTTACTCATTAGAATAAAATGGAATCTTGCCTCTCTTCACTTTCATATGTATGTACACAAATGTATGCATTGCACATTTGGTTTATTGTTTGAGGAATTTACTGAACTTTTAATATACCAGAAAGCTGAAGTCACAGGACAAACAGCTTACTTGATTTCTAATGAAAATCAAGTCCCTCTAAAAGTGTAGGCCACAAGACTCTCAACTGTGCAGGGCATGGGGGATGAGACACAGGCTGTTTACAAGCATGTAAGGTGGCTCATGCTTGAATCTCCCCTGCAACACAGGAGACCTAAGATTGATCCCTGGGTCAGGAAGCTCCCCTGGAGAAGGGGATGGCTACCCACCCAGGGTTCTTGCCTGGAGAGTTCCATGGACAGAAGAGCCTGGCAGGCTACAGTCCATAGGGTGGCAAAGAGTTAGGCACGACTGAGACACTAATACTTTCATTTTTCAAGAATCCAGTTAAAGTTTGTAACAAATTCTCAGTGGCTGAATGTGGATTATGATGAGAGAATAACCCCTCTTTGCTGCCACAGACAGAAGGGGAATTTGCTCACATTTCCAGACTCTTCTCCTTGCACCCGCATCAGGTCTCACAAGAAAGGTGGTGGGTAGGGTGGGAGATCACCCACCTCGGGGGGTAGGGTAGGGAAGGCACAGTGGAGTCCTGAGGAGAGGATTTAGGAGGAGCCCCACTCCCTAGGGAATGAAACCCTTCATCTCTGAGAGAAAAATAGCAAAACTTTTGGCCCCCAGGGCACAAGTGAAGATCCATTCTAGACACACAATCAAAATGTGTTATCCCTGAGAAAGGAAAAAAAAAAAAGGTAATTGGATTTTATCGAAATTAAAAAGATTTGTTCTGGAAAAGTCCAACAACAAACTAAGAGAAAATATTTGCAATCTACTTACCTATTAAAGGATTCATCACCAGAATATAGAAATAACTCTTAAAACTCAAAAAAAAAAAAAGAAAGAAAATAGCACAATTTAACAGAGTAAAAGATTTGAGCACATATTTCAAAGTTGAAACATGTATGCAAGTATGCATGTTAAAAGAGGCAAAGTATTATGTGTCATTACAGAAATTCAAATTAAAGCATCAGTGAGATACCATTACACATTTATTTGTGTGGTAAAACCAAAATATCTGATAATACTGACTGCTGGCAATAATGCAGAAAAATAAGTTTTTTTTTTTTTTTTTAATTGCTCTAAAGGTAAGTAAAACCCTAAAACCCGAACAGGTATCAAATACACTTGGGTTTTATAGCATATGTAAAAGCAATAACAGTAGCACAAAAGATGAGACGTAGAAATTGAGTAGATATAAAGATATGGTTCTTAACGGGTATGCGTATATATGCTTTCACTTATATTTATTCCCGAGCTCTCTCACCTGAGAGTAACTGATCACAGCTTCACCCCAGTGGCACTGTCCCTTGGTCTCTGGACATTTCTCCACTAAAAGGAACCAGAGCTCCATGAAGAAATGCCAGGACTGGCATAGGGAAAGGCCCACATGAGCCTGGAACCTCTTTTTAAAACATAAAGTAAGGAAGTGTACACAGATAATGGGGGGAGCATGTTGAAAATACATGGTGGGGTGGTAACAGGCAGGAAGGCTAGAGGTCTCCAAGCAGAGGAAATAGGCTGCAAGTGTCAGGCATTTTTTCTCTCTCTAAGCGGCAGTGTCAGATTTTTTTCCCCTTGTCTGTACAAATTTAAACGGAGGTTTCTTTTAAAATTCTGTGTTGCCATGACAACAGCTGGTTTCACCTGAACTTACCTTTTCTCAAACCTTGAGCTAACCAATACGTTTTTCTTATGGACATGTTTTTCTTATGCTATGTTAACGAACTATGTATTTACCCTAGACTCTGTCTTCAAGTCAGTTCTGCCTAAGAATTGGAACCGACTTGACAAATCAGTATGTTTTACTCATGCAAATACTCCCTTCAGTTCAGTTCAGTTCAGTTGCTCAGTCGTGTCCTACTCTTTGCGACCCCATGAATCGCAGCACACCAGGCCTCCCTGTCCATCACCAACTCCCGGAGTTCACTCAGACTCACGTCCATCAAGTCCGTGATGCCATCCAGCCATCTCATCCTCGGTCGTCCCCTTCTCCTCCTGACCCCAACCCCTCCCAGCATCAGGGTCTTTTTCAATGAGTCAACTCTTCGCATGAGGTGGCCAAAGTACTGGAGTTTCAGCTTAAGCATCAGTCTCTCCAAAGAAATCCCAGGGCTGATCTCCTTCAGAATGGACTGGTTGGATCTCCTTGCAGTCCAAGGGACTCTCAAGAGTCTTCTCCAACACCACAGTTCAAAGGCATCAATTCTTTGGTGCTCAGCCTTCTTCACAGTCCAACTCTCACATCCGTACATGACTACTGGAAAAACCATAGCCTTGACTAGACTTTCCTTTGTTGGCAAAGTAATGCCTCTGCTTTTCAATACGCTATCTAGCTTGGTCATAACTTTACTTCCAAGGAGTAAGCATCTTCTAATTTCATGGCTGCAGTCACCATCTGCAGTGATTTTGGAGCCCCCAAAATAAAGTCTGATACTGTTTCCCCATCTATTTCCCACAAAGTGATGGGACCGGATGCCATGATCTTCGTTTTCTGAATGCTGAGCTTTAAGCCAACTTTTTCACTCTCCTTTTTCACTTTCATCAAGAGGCTTTTTAGTTCCTCTTCACTTTCTGCCATAAGAGTGGTGTCATCTGCATATCTGAGGTTATTGATATTTCTCCTGGCAATCTTGATTCCAGCTTGTGTTTCTTCCAGCCCAGCGTTTCTCATGATGTCCTCTGAAGCTTTGTTAATGAGACTATATCTTTTCTTGGAAACCTGCCTTTCTTCAAGATGGATATTAGTCCTTTTATGGCCTGGGACAACTCTCCTTGTGCCAATGTTATGTCAAAATGCATGTTGTCGGTGAGGGCCCTGGTGCCAGTCCCTGAGTTTTGAGACATTTCCTGTCTCTAATTAGCAACCTGCTAGTAGCTATATAACAGCTGGCTAAAGGCTGGCGGGGGGCATTCTTTCTGCCCGTTTCTGATGTCTATGTCAGGAACTTGGTCTCTTCTATACTTTAATAAAACCTTATCACACAAAAACTCTGAATGATCAAGGCTCCGTCTCTGGCCTTGGATTGAATTCCTCTCCTCAGAAGCCAAGAATCCCAGTGTCTTTTACAAATCAGCAACAACCTTTCAGTGGGAGCCAGCTTTGATGGGACTTTCAAGGATCAAATCTAGAAACACTTGATACTTTAATAATACTAGTAATGGATCATGATTCATTGAATAAAATAAGTATCTTTATGTTTATATTAATATAAGTATAAGCAAACCAATAAATTTAGCATTTGAGGAGGAATGATATTTTTAGAGTCTCACAATAACTTCCAACAAAATATTATACATATTCATTACAAAGTCTCATGACTTTTTAGTGTTGAATCATGACAAAGACTACTTTCATCAAGAGATCAAAGTGAAAATTATTAATGGGACAAGTTTAAGTTCTGAGTCTCCTGGTGGGATACAAAGTAAAGGATAAAATTTTATAATATATGAATACTGATATCCTTTTTCAAAATTTCACCCTGGATTATGTAGAAGACTGCCCTCATTTGTAAAAGACACACTCCAGTATTTGAGGGAAGAGTAGCACCATGTCAACAGCTCACACTCTTAATATAAGCAGTTTTGAGATTTTCTTACAAACTTTCTCTTGAATATGAGATTGTTTTCTTTAGAAAAGAAATACTTTTGAGAATCTCAATAGCAGTTTGCATTCCGTATCTTGTTATTGCTGTAATGAACAGGTTGGCATGTCCTACTAGGCCAATTAAATTATTAATTTTGGTTATAAACTTCTTCAAAGATCATTTAAGGAGAAAAAGAGATTTTACACACCAAATTAAGATTCAAGGTAGTAAGTTTTGAGAATTCATGACATACTACATTGCATTCATATTATGTTCTAGAGTACTTAAAATATTTCCCCAACAGTGGAATTATGGAAGTTTATTAAAATTTTTATTTGAATGCATTTTTTTCATTTTAAGATTATTTCTATAAAGGACAATTTTAGTTTTTGATTCAGGAATGTCTTTATCTCTTAGACTTTACTGAATACCTATGGCATATCCATCTCCAACTGTTAGTAAAATTTAATCACTGGAGACTTGTGGTGAAATGATAAGGCAAACAAGATAGAAAGATTATCTAATCTATTCAAGATCTTAGTAGTACTCTTTCCAAGTTATTTAAAAAAACTGTCACCTAGAGACTGAAATTATTTTATTTTCCTATATTACCTCTCCTAATTTCCTATGATCTTTTCAGATGTTCTAGAAACTTGTGTGTTGCACAGTGAGGTAGCATCAGGGATGACACATTTGTACAGCTTCACCCACCTGGAAAACCCCATGGACAGAGGAGCCTGGTGGGCTACAGTCCATGGGGTCACAAAGAGTCAGACTTGACTCAGCAGCTGTGCGCACATGCACCATTAGTTACGGGTACCCACTGAATTGATGGGAGAAATTCCATACTCTGCCAGTTTATTGCTTCTTTGAAGGCACCATTTAAAACTTGGACGTTGCAGCTTACTAAGTGGTGTCAAGTGTTTAAGCTCTAGAAAATAAGCTATTTGATCCCTGGGTGACCAGAGATCAGATTTCATTTTCTTGGTCAGTAGAAGCTGTTGTGTAGGCATGCATGAGAGAAAGGGATGAAGGAAGGGAGAGGGAGCGGAATGCAAAATTATTTCCATTTATGAGGGCCATTGGGAGTTGGTAAGAGTTCTTTTTAAACAATGTAAGATTCCTGGGCTCATAATTTAAGCTTGTAATATAAGATTGACTTATCAATATCCCAGACCATTTGTTGCCCAGAAATGTGTTGAGGTGACATTCAGGTGCCCATATCTAGGCTAAGGGACCAGATTTTCAGAAATGATTTCTCAGGGACTCAACAAGCATGCCCCATAGGTAGTAGCTGAGTCTTTGTTCTCGACATGACCAGCTTTACACTCAGAGCTACTTTTACTTTACATTTAAAAGTGCCTCATGTTGGTGGCATTCAGAGCCATAGAGTGTAGTCCCCAGTGGGCAATGAAAAGCCCAGCAGTTTTGGGATTTTGTGAAAAAGTTATTTTAGAAACTGAGTAGCCTTAGGAAGGCCTGAAGACATATTTGACTTTTAAGTAGATGATCTACACTCTAGAACTTTATCTTAAGTGGAATGTTGAAGCCAGTATTTCAGCATCATGCTTAGCAAAACAGCTCACACTGTTATACTCATCAAGAAAAAAAAAATTATCTGTTTTTCTTAGGTTTCTCATGATGAAGTCCCATGATCTAAAATCTATGATATCTGTTGATTCCATGATTCACAACATGGTTGAAACACAGAATAATATTGTGTCTTTTCTCTGATTGCTGGGTCTCCAAAAGTGCTCCGAATTCAGAGTCCATAAAATACAAAATAGTAGGACAGAGTTTTATCTCTTTGAACATCTGTGGCAGCAGCCTGAATAATATAAACTCTGGACACATTGACTTTTTCCAAAGACTTCTCTCAAGGCTCCCTGTTGGCTCAGCTGGTAAAGAATCCTCCTGCATTGTGGGAGACATGGGTTTGATCCCTGGGTTGGGAAGATCCCCTGGAGGAGGACATGGCAACCCACTCCAGTACTCTTGCCTGGAGAATCTCTCTGGTGGGCTGCAGTCCATGGGGTCACAAATAGTCGGACATGACTGAGCAACTAAGCACACACACCCTGTGTCAGGGAGAGTCAGGAGTTAGTTTTTAGGTAAGTGGACTATGATGCTGAGGTGTCTCATTCTCTCTTAGGCTCTAATATAACCATGGTTACTGTAACCTCAGAGTGACAAGGGACCTGGGATGCTTTGAATGGCCTGATATATTGAAGCATAACCCAAACCTTTTGTATCACGATCAGAATAAGTGCATATCACCTGATATCTGCATTCATGCTTACTTCATTTTTTAAATCGACTTTTAAAAAATTTGAAAGATCACTTGTCTCACTGTTGTACAATGCCCCTCTCTTGCCTCCAAATTGAAGAAAACCATAATAGAAGCGGGTAACAGATGACCTCTTGTTTTACAGTGAAAGGAGCATTATCTTGCTGTCATGTAGGTCGGGATTAAATCTTTGGAACTTACAGTTCAGTTCAGTTCAGTCTCTCGGTCGTGTTCAACTCTTTGAGACGCCATGGACTACAGCATGCCAGGCCTCCCTGTCTATTACCAACTCCTGGAGCTTACTTAAACTCATCTCCATCAAGTGGGTGATGCCATCCAACCATCTCATCCTCTGTCATCCCCTTCTCCTCCTGCCTTCAATCTTTCCCAGCATCAGGGTCTTTTCCAATGAGTCAGTTCTTCACATCAGGTGAAAGTATTGGAGTTTCAGCTTCAGCATCAGTCCCTACAATGAATATTTACGACTGATTTCCTTTAGAATGGACTGGTTGGATCTCCTTACAGTCCAAGGGACTCTCAAGAGTCTTCTCCAACACCACAGTTCAAAAGCATCAATTCTTCAGTGCTCAACTTTCTTTATAGTCCAACTCTCACATCCATATGTGACTACTGGAAAAACCATAGCTTTGACTAGATGGACCTTTGTTGACAAAGTAATGTCTCTGCTTTAAATATGTTGTCTAGGTTGGTCATGCCAGCACTCATGCCTGGAAAATCCCATGAATGGAGGAGCCTGATAGGCTACAGTCCACGGGGTCGCAAAGAGTCAGACACGACTGAGCGACTTCACTTCTACTTCACTTCAGGTTGGTCGTAGCTTTTCTTCCAAGGAGTAAGCGTCTTTTAATTTCATGGCTGCAGTCACCATCTGCAGTGATTTTGGAACCCCCAAAGTAAAGTCTGTCACTATTTCCATTGTTTCCGCATCTATTTGCCATAGAGTGATGGAACCAAATGGCATTATCTTAGTTTTCTAATGCTGGGCTTTAAGCCAACTTTTTCACTCTCCTCTTTCACTTTCATGTCTAATTCAAATCCTTGATTGGTGATCTAAGGTAGTCTTTTATACTGTAACTTTAGTCTCCTAAATTTGTAAAATGGATATAATATTACCTAACTTTTAGTGTTCTAAAAAATAAGTGTAATGAAATTTTAGGACAAAAGCAAAAAGCAATGCTGAAACAAAGTAGGTAATCAGTAAATAGCAAGTCTTATTACAATCATCTATTTTTAAGTGGTTTTTTTTTTTTTTTGCAGTTTTCTCATCTCCATTGATTGAAATCCAACTCAATTTTCAAGACCTAAATTTTAAAATTACTTCTTTCTCTTAGATCTATTTCACTGCTCTAAATAAAACCTTATTCAAAAGTTTGAAGTAATTTAAAAAACATAAGGAAAAATGGAAAATATAAACTTTTTGTCTTTCATGCTTTTTCCTGTCTAGCTGTAAAAGAAAGGATACTTAGTAAAAATCTTGCATGAGGTTTTCTCTTTGTTGTTGTTTTTTTCAGAGAAGAGCTGTTTTCATGAAACTGGCTTGTTTTTTAATTAACAGAAGGGTGATGATACATTAAGTGTCACGATTTATTTTCGAGTCGTTATAACGGTTACAAGCATAAATAGTAGAAGAGAATTTTTAAGAGACTATAGTGCCTAAGGAGGACATAACTGGAGACCTTAATAATGATAATAAAAGCTCCCATAAAGAACAAAATTGTGTTTATGCATATTCTTTAGCTTTACTTGAAACAGAGTGCAGAACACACTAAAATTTGCTAGAGTAAGTGCTTCTCCCTTTAATGACCTGAGACGTATTCTATGTCTGTACAATTGGATAACATTCCTATCAGGACAGCAGAAGGCTATTAAACCTGAAGTATCAGAGCTTAGCGCAAACTAAAATAATGGTAAATGGCTAATAAATGTCTTCATGCATATCACAGTTCTGCCTGCTGTCATTAGTGTATTTCAAATAACTTTATATAATTGGTAAGCAGCTGCTTGAGTTAGTTTAAAAACTTACTTTGATTTTTCTTATTTTAAAAATTATTTTGGTTTTTATTTTTAATTTTTGGCCATGCTGTGCAGCATGTGGGATCTTACTTCACCAACCAGGGACGGAACCCATGCCTCCTGCCTTGGAAGCACAGAGTCTTAAGCACTGGACTGCCAGGGAAGTCCTAAAAATTATTTTAAGGAAAAATGCTTCCAGGTTTTATACATCCAAGCCCTGACACATTTAAAAGATAATAATAGCTGAACACCATTCTTCCAAGCAAATGAAGCAAAAAATGTGTAGTAAGAAGTTGATTCTCCTCCACAACTGAGTTAAGAAGCAATAAATACACAGATATAAATTAGATTCTTATAGGTACAAATTAGATACAAGGGCCTCACTGGTAGCTCAGCTGGTAAAGAATCCACCTGCAATGCAGGAGACCCTGGTTCGATTCCTGGGTCTGGAAGATCCGACTGAGAAGGGATAGGCTACCCACTGCAGTATTCTTGGGATTCCCTTGTGGCTCAGCTGGTAAAAAATCCACCTGCAAGGCAGGAGACCTGGGTTTGATCCCTGAGTTGGGAAGATCCCCTGGAGAAGGGAAAGGCTACTCACTCCAGTATCCTGGCCTTGAGAATCCCATGGACTGTATATGGGTCTCAAAGAGTCGAACAGGAGTAACTGACTTTCACTCACTCACTCACTTACTCACTCACAAATTAGAGGCACGTAACATCTGTTCTCACATGGTAAGTTTTTTTCTTTTAAAGGTAAACAAGCAAAAAAGAAAGTGAAGATTTTTCTTCCGGTGATTACTGCAGGTAATGCTGTGAGCTCAGAAGTTATATCTTTTAACAAACATCCTGCAGTATTTTTCTATTGCCGCTATCACAAATTAGCACAAACTTAGTGAGTGGCTTAAAGCAGCACTTATTTATTTTCTCAGAGTTCCCTGAGTTAGAAACCCAACAGGAGTCTCAGTGGGGCTGCTTTCCTTCTGAGGGCTTGGCTGGCGAATTCAATTCCTTGCCTCTTTGCGTTTAGAGAACACCCCCTTGCCTGGCTTGTGGCCCTCTTCTTCCATGCTCACCTCCTTAATTATGTTGGCAGGTGTGAATGAGTATGATAACACAGTCACAGTTTCCAGGAATTAGGACATGGACTTGTGCATGGGTTGGGGGGTGCATTTTTCGGCTTCCACACATTTGAACTTAGAAGGACAACATACTTTCGCTTCAAGGGTCCCTTGTTGTTACTGACTGCTACTGATCTTGGCAAAGTGGCGAAAGACAAGATTTTCAGTCTTGTTAATAATGAAGCATTTAGAGTGAATTTCATGTTTTTTTAAACACCCCAAACTTAGAAAATGTGAATAATGAATTTGAAGGGGTCTAATTTATGGGGCAATTTAACATGAGGGCAAGAAAAGATTTGAGACCAAGAAGCCTGGCGGTAGAAGGTCTCACCCTTAACCACCCTCATATGCAGTCTTTTCTGGAGAAGGACATGGCCACCCACTCCAGTGTCCTTGCCTGGAGAATCCCAGGGACGAGGGAGCCTCGAGGGGCTGCTGTCTATGAGGTTGCACAGAGTTGGACACGACTGAAGCGACTTAGCAGCAGCAGCAGCATGCAGTCTTTTCATGCGATGGAGAAAATCTATACCTCAGTAATTTGGTAGAAGGTGTTAATAATAAAACGTATGTGAAAGATCCAGCACAATGCTTAAACTGAGATCACGACTCAAGACTGCTAGGTTTCCTAGCTCTGCAAACACCCAGCATCCAATAGTATGGCTGCTGCTGCTAAGTCACTTCAGTTGTGTCCCACTCTGTGCGACCGCAGAGACGGCAGCCCACCAGGCTCACCCATCCCTGGGATTCTCCAGGCAAGAACACTGGAGTGGGGTGCCATTGCCTTCTCCAATGCATGAAAGTGAAAAGTGAAAGTGAAGTCACTTAGTCATGTCCGACTCTTAGTGACCCCATGGACCGCAGCCCACTAGGCTCCTCCATCCATGGGATTTTCCAGGCAAGAGTACTGGAGTGGGGTGCCATTGGCAGCAACATGCTAAAAATGAAAGTAATTCTTAGGATGAAAACAGAGAGAGAGAGAAAAAAGGCATAAGAGGGAGGTTTCTTTGCTCCTTGGCAGAGGACCATATAGGGGAGGGGCTTCCCGGGCAGTGCTAGTGGTGAGGAACCCACCTGCCAATGCAGGAGATGAGACAGAAGGGACACGGGTTCTGTCCCTGAGTCTGGAAAGGTCCCCAGAGGAGGGCATGGCAACCCTCTCCACTGTCCTTGCCTGGACAGTCCTGTGGACAGAGGATCCTGGTGGACCACAGTCCATAGGGCTGCAGAGGGTCGGACCCCGATGGAAGCAATGTAGCATGCGTGTATGCACGCATACATAGGGGCATGGTTAAGATCAGAGATGTGAAAGTGAGGCTGCCTGGGTTCAAACGTAAGCCCTGTGTGCATCCATAGGTGAATATCGGTTTGAAACCTGTATCCAACAATCTTCAGTGTTTGAGTAGTTATCATCCCTAAATACACGCTTCTGTAGGTAACTGACCCTAGGAAGAGGGCTGGGGAAAGATAGCACACATTTCCCACGGTTTTGTTTGTCTCCTCCTCCTGAGAAGCTGGCCGCCTCTTTAGTCAGTGGGCCTCAGTCTGGAAACTGAACTCTGATGTGGAAGCTGGCCAAGGCCTTTTTGGAGTAACTACCTTCAGCATCCTGACCATCACGTTTGATTTCTTGGTGCAGGTAAATTTGTACCCCTGTTGGTTCCTCATGTATCGGGGGCCATCACATTCCATTGGTTCTTTCCAGGCCAGTCCTTTCACTGCTCTGACCTTGCCACTCACTGTAAAATTGAGTCCGCCTAGCTTCTGAGGGTTGGCGGCACCATCTGCTCATTGTCAGGATTCTGCCATCCTCCTCATGTAGCTCTGTATCAAACTCTCCAACTCTGAGTCCTTATCTGCAGGAGATAGTCATGAGACTGCATGACTGCACCTGTGTACTCCCCTACTCTGTAACTTTCTGAAAATTATTTTAAATAAATAAGTTTATATTAAAAATGAAATGCTAATCATTATACAGGATTGTGATCATTTTATTTACCTTGATCTAGATACCTTTAGTACACCAGTATTCTTTAATATATACATAGATCTTAAAATTATCTTGCATGTAATAGAGGCTAGAAACAACCTAGAGAGTTGTTCCTTGCAACATAATTATAAGATAATTATTAATTAAAGTCACAATAGACATTGTGATCCAGTATTGAGACACAAATTTGAAGTTTGTATAATTAATGTTTTCTTTCACTCCTATCAATGGTTATATCATTAAGGGTATGCCAAACTAAAGTGTCTTGGTAAACTGGATTACAAGATATCCTCAAGGCACTTTATCTCTTTGATTACAGCCCAGTAACAGACAATCCAGCACAGTTAACTGAAACCTGACTACTTTCTAACTGCTTTCTACTACAACTTATCTGGAAACTTTCCTGCCATGGAAAAAGGCAGTGACCCTACCAGTAATGATCAAAATGAAAACTTTCCAGAGATGAGGCCACATTCATGCAGAATGAGGAGAAGCCGCTTGGCAACTAGGCCAAGAGAAAAGACAGTGTTTCTGATAGTCTAGGCTGTGTGTTGGAACCTGTCCCGAAACTAGCAGAGAAAACAAACTGCCAATCAAATGACTCATATAAGGACTGCAGTTACATCCAAGAATCCCTCTCAGTGTATTTCTGTTTAGGATATAAGGTACTTGTACAGAAAGCAAACAAAACAAAACAAAGCATTGGGGTGCTAATCAAGGGTAAGGTAGAAAACAAATACAAACTAAAATTTATGTGGAGAAAAGAGTATTACTGGTATACTCCTAAAAGAAAACTAGGACTACCAGATGCTTACTTCAGTGGAAGAAGTATGAGAGACTTGGAGAAGGTGTGTGTCCTTTTGTGACCCTCAAGTCACTAAGCAGAGCCTAATGATATGACAAAAAGAGAAATTGGTGAGATTTTTTTCCTTTTTTTTTTTAACCTAAATGTTCACATTTTTTCCAGCTTTAGTGAAATGTAATTGACACAGAACATTGTGTAAATTTAAGGTGTACAGTGTTATTTGATACATATATATATTTCAATATGATTATAATCATGTTGTTGCTCAGTTGCTCAGTCATGTTTGACTCTGCGACCCCATGGACTGCAGTACTCCAGGCTTCCCTGCCTTTCTCATCTCCTGGAGCTTGCTCAAACTCATGTCCATCAAGTTGGTGATGCCATCCAATCATCTCACCCTCTGTCATCCCTTTCTTCTCCTGCCTTCAAACTTTCCCAGTCTTTTCTAAGAGTCAGCTCTTTGCATCAGATGGCCAAAGTACTGGAGCTTCAGCTTCAACATCAGTCCTTCTAATGAATATTCAGATTGACTTCTTTTAGGATGGACTGGTTGGATCTCCTTGCAGTCTAAGGGACTCTCAAGAGTCTGCTCCAACATCACAGTTCAAAAGCATCAATTCTTCAGTGCTCAGCCTTCTTTATGGCCCAGCTCTTACATCCATACATGACTACTGAAAAAACCATAGCTTTGATATATGGACCTTTTTCAGCAAGATAATGTCTCTGCTTTTTAATATGCCATCTAGGTTTGTCATAGCTTTGTTTCCAAGGAGCAAGCATCTTTTAATTTCATGGCTGCAGTTACTGTCTGCAGTGATTTTGGAGCCCATGAAAATAAAGTCTATCACTGTTTCCATTGTTTTCCCATCTATTTGACATGAAGTGATGGGACCAGATGCCATGATATTCATTATTTGAATGTTGACTTTTAAGCCAGCTTTTTTACTCTCCTCTTTCACCTTCACCAAGAGCTCTTTAATTTCTCTTTGCTTTCTTAAGTGTGGTGTCATCTGCATATTTCTCCTGGCAATCTTGATTCCAGCTTGTGCTTCATCCAGCCCAGCGTTTCTCATGATGTACTCTGCATATAAGTTAAATAAGCAGGGTGACAATATACAGCCTTGATGTACTCCTTTCCCAATTGGAACCAGTTTGTTGTTCCATGTCCATTTCTAACTGTTGCTTCATGACCTGCATACAGGTTTCTCAGGAGGCACGTAAGGTGGTCTGGTATTCCCATCTCTTTCAGAATTTTCTACAGTTTGTTGTGATCCACATAGTCAAAGGCTTTAGTGTAGTCAATAAAGCAGAAATAGATATTTTTCTGGAACTCTCTTGCTTTTTCTATGATTCAGTGGATGTTGACAATTTGATCTCTGGTTCCTCTGCCTTTTCTAAATCCAGCTTGAACATCTGGAAGTTCTTGTTTCTGATGAAGCCTGGCTTGGAGAATTTTCAGCATTACTTTGCTAGCATGTGAAATGATTATGAAGGCAATGGCATGTGAAGGCAATGGCACCCTACTCCCGTACTCTTGCCTGGAAAATCCCATGGGTGGAGGAGCCTGGTAGGCTGTAGTCCATGGGATCGCTAAGAGTCGGGCATGACTGAGCGACTTCACTTTGACTTTTCACTTTAATGCACTGGAGAAGGAAATGGCAACCCACTCCAGTGTTCCTGCCTGGAGAATCCCAGGGACAGAGGAGCCTAGTGGGCTGCCATCTATGGGACTTCACAGAGTCGGACACGACTGAAGCGACTTAGCAGCAGCAGCAGTATGATTATAAACATAGTGTTAGCTAATACCTTCATCATGTCACATAATTACATTTTTTTTTTTGTAGTGAGAACATTCACATTTTTTTCACATTTAAATATATCTCAGAGTAATTGTTCTTATACAGTGAATTATATATAATATACCTTATCTTCTTTTTCTTGTATGTGTGTGTATGTGTAAGTGTATATATATATATATATATATATAAATCATCTTTGCTGTTGCATTTTTACCTGTCCATCATACCTTTTCACCTCTAAATAATAGAATGCTGCTTTTCATGGAGAACCCTTTTTTTCTGCTTTGATTATGGCTGGCTTCTCCTTAGAACTCAAGTACTCTGTGACAAGATACTCTTAGGGCTAGCAGTAAGAATTCCCCACATCTTTTATCTACAAGGATTGATTTAGGGATTGGTTAGTGACCTAAACCCGGTGAATCAGAGTCATTTTTGGAAACTTTGGAGCTAATTTTCTGGCAATGTAAAGCCATATGGTGGTAGCTATCTTTGTCACCAAAAGGACATACCTGAGCATAAAAGTAATGTGGAGAGAGAAAAGTCTGACAGATGGAGGAAGAAACATTCCTAATCATATTTTTGCATGCCTGGATCCAGTTATATCTGAGGTCAGTTCCTCTTTTGAAGCTTATCTGTTTAATCTGAGTCCCGACTCTACTCAGCTCATGACCTAGTCTGTTATACAATTAAAGCTGTTGCTTTCAGTTGGCCTGTATGGTTGCGAATTCTAAAGTTTCAGGCCTTTGGTCACTTTGCTTCTCCTTCAAGTCACCCTAAAGAGCCGTTTGGGAAATCTTCTTAAGACTAGCTGATGGAAGAGGTTATAGCCAAGGTTTGCTTGTGAAAGGTCAGCTGAATCTGTGAATATAAATGAAAGACGAGGTAGCTGTCCTGGTGCCCCACTTAGTGGTGACCTTGGTGGAGAGTGGAAACACACATGCAAAACGCTCAAGGCGGGCAGGGCTTTGAGGGTGTGTCTGGCCACCTCTACTTTGTGACGAGATCATCTCAAGGCATGAAAACACATGGACTAATCCCTGTGACAAATGACTCTTTCAGTTATTCAAGGAGAGTGGTTTAAAGGTCAAGAATGAGGATATCTGGGGGTGGAGGCATATTTATGGACATAAACAAGCAGGTATGAAGTATAAAGATCTTTGCATCATCATATTTATTGCCTATCAGAGTAAACTCAGCAGAGACATTATAACCAAGTAGATCAATTAACTCAGCTGGTTTACATCAGTCAGCACCTGTCATTGGCCATCCCACTCCTGGTATCATAGGCACATGATGTGGTGACCATGGTTACAAAACTGGCAACTCTCTGTGGACCCAGCACTGTGGGATCCCACTCAGCAAGGCTGACTTAAGGACTCCTACCACGGAACATCCAACATGTCAGCAACAGATGTCAAAAGTGAAAGTGAAAGTGAAGTCGCTCAGTTGTGTCCAACTCTTTGCAACCCCGTGGACTGTAGCCCTTCAGGCTCCTCCGTCCATGGGATTCTCCAGGCAAGAATACTAGAGTAGGTTGCATTTCCTTCTCCAGGGGATCTTCCCGACCCAGAGATCGAACCCGGATCTCCCGCATTGCAGGCAGACACTTTGTGGGTCCCTTATTTAATGGAATATCTCACTGGACTAATGTGCTCCCATACATACTTTGGGAAATGTTGCTTCAGTCATAATTATTCTTTCCTTAAGGTCCCAGTTTTCCAGCCCTCAAGAGTTAATATAGTTGTCTGGATTCCACAAATATGCTTGGACAAATTTCTTTTCCTGAGCCCCTGTCCTAATTATCCAACATCTTCATTTTTGCTTGCTATAGATCAAAAGATCCATCTTTTTTTTTTTTTTTTTTACCAAACATGTCATGAGTAGTGTCCCAGGACAGGCACCTATGGCCTCACTAGAGCCAATTGTTAAGTTTCTAGCAATGTTGGGTCAGAACCATTATTAAAAATTACGATGATATAAAGGTGAAAGTGAAAGTCACTAGTCATGTCCAACTCTTTGGGACTTCGTGGACTATACAGTCCATGGAACTCTCCAGGCCAGAATACTGGAGTGGGTAGCCGTTCCCCTTCTCCAGGGGATCTTCCCAACCCAGGGTTCAAACTCAGGTCTCCTGCACTGCAGGCGCATTCTTTACCAGCTGAGCCACCAGGAAAGCCCACAATGATAGAAACGGAAATATAAATTAAGAACAAGGCTAATACTCAAACTGCATCAATCAGTTTGCTACGTTTTATCATCTGTGCTTTTTGAAAGTATTTACACCTATTTATATGGTGAAAATGCCATGTAATAGGAAGAGATGAGAAGTATCACACGAACTTCTCATTTAGAGCAGTTAGTCATTGGTGGGAATATTCATTCCATGAAAACTGGCAAATAATACAAATTGAGTCTCCCTTCTGCCCCCTGAAGTGCTGGTTGGGAAATGTTTTCTAGAACATGACTGCATGTAACTCTGCATGAAACTCTCTTCCTTGAGATGGGGAACTATTTTTTCCTCTAAAGTAAGTGAGAACTCCCTCATCCTAGTGGTTAGGATTCTGGGCTTTCACTGCCATGCGTGCGTGCATGCAGACTTGGCTGTGTCCGACTCTTTGCCACCCCATGGACTGTAGGCTACCAAGCTCCTCTGTCCATGGGATTATCCAGGGAAGAACGCTGGAGTGGGCTGCCATTCCCTCCCCAGGAAATACTGGAGATGGGTTACCTTTCCTCCTCTAAGGGGTCTTTCCCACCCAGGGACTGAACCCATGTCTCCTGTGTCTCCTGCACTGGCAGGCAGGTTCTTTACCACTGAGCCTGGACTCAATCCTTTTTAAAAAGGGAACTGAGATTCTGCAATGTGGCACAGCCAGCAATAACAAGCAAATAAGCAAAATTTTTTGTTATAAACATTTTTTCTCTCTCTAGATGTGGAAAAACAATATTAGGATAAGGCAGCATATCATGAAGATTTTTAAACACTTTGTTCGGTTTTTAGAATGAGGTATCTCATGGCATGTAAAACTTAATTAAGAATTTAAGGTTTCTCAGAAATAATTTTTGGCCACTGAATATCAGTTAAACCTGGCCTTCTTTGTCATATCTTTAGAGTGTTTGTTTTGCAAAAATTTCCTTGTTGCACAATTATTTAATGTTACTTGGATTCTTAGCTGATAATGAGATTCTTTCGTATTCATAATTTTTAAAAGACAATTTAAATAATAGGGCATATGTATGCCTAACTCAATATGCAGATTAGGAAAATGTAAAAGTCAAGTTGAGGGTGCTTTTGATTTTTGTGCAAGCTGTCAAGTACTTAAACATAAGGAAATGTAGAATAAGCAAAAATTACAAAAAATACCCTACAAGGTGTTTCCTCTTGGAATTCTCTGGAACTGCCAATGACCTTGGTTGCCACATCTTCAGCTTTGCAGGAGGTAACATCCTCCTTTATGTAGAACTATAAATTGTTATTTTCAGAAAAGAAACATTAAAAATTTGGCATTCACTTTCCATTACCAAGGGATCATTTTTGCTAGCTTACGCAAGATAATAGCTAGTAAAATAAGACAAAAATGAGAACCAACCAACTAAATAAATAAAAATAAAAGCAGAATGCTTGATGTCCCAACAAACAATTTGCTGAGGAATTCTGCAAAGTGAAGAGCTGGCACTGAATTTTTCCAAGTTAAATGACTTTGCACAGAGTTATACTGACACAATTTTGATGCATTTTTCCATTAGGAAACCAATTTCCACTTAAGTGGTGAAATCAAGTTCCTGCTTGATTGTTATAGTAAGAAGGATTATGCTGTCAAATCAGATGGATCCATGTGAGGCAATGTTTTCATTTAGACAAATACTAAAAATTATTTGAGTGCAAAAGAGCAGCACAGCAATCATGGCCTAATATAAAATAAGCTTTTAGGAATTGTGTCTCTCTTCTTCCTTAAAATGGAGTTTACAATGACTGGCTAAACCCAGTCTAAAAATACTATCCAACAAAACTTAATTTCTTATTGACTTAAGAAATTTCATTTTGATATTATCAAATGCCTGAAAGATATTTCTTTTCTATATTGGTTAGTATTCTTATTAATATGATTTGTCTTTCTCTTCCAATATTGTAAGATTTTATCCTCACAGCCTTTAATTTGGTGTGATTCTTTTGTTACTTGAAAATCACTCTCAAATCGTTTATGGCTGATGAGACAGATCTATGTCCTTAGATTATTTCAAAAGACTTGTTTTTTCTCTCTGGCTTGTGACTTCTTATGGTAATTCATGATTTCAGGCCTGGCCTTAGAGTAGACATTCAATAAATATCTGCTTTATTTAGAGCATATTGAATGAGCATCTTGTCCTAGAGAGGGTTGAAAAGCTGTTTGTTTTAGGTTTATAAGCCATAGTTTTGGTAAGAATCCACAGATGAGACTATACTAATTTACTGAAGTTGAGGTTTTCATTGGCAAAGTAGGTGACTTCGTCATGCTTCTGGAAAGTAGTGTAACAGTGAATTTTTTCTTTGAGTTCCTAGGTGATATAGTCTATTTCCATCAATCTGAGAGGTTCAAAGAACACAGAAGATATGGACTCAGAGCTCCTTGAAAACAAGAGATTCTTGTTAAAATCTTGATTGTGGCATATGTTGAGGTAGAAAATCACATTGATAAATACGAGCCTTTGTGAGGTGCGTGATGGCACATGACAGATCAGAAACAAAAACTCCAACAAGATACGGAGTCCTCGCTTGGAACAGGGGCCCTTGTACACATTCTCGAGACACATCTGGGATCCCAGAGGCCCTGGAACAGTTACCTAGTTCAGTTCAGTTCAGTTGCTCAGTCATGTCTGATTCTTTGCGACCCCATGAATCGCAGCATGCCAGGCCTCCCTGTCCATCACCAACTCCTGGAGTTCACTCAGACATATCTGAGTCGGTGATGCTATCCAGCCATTTCATCCTCTGTCACCTCCTTCTCCTCCTGCCCCCAATCCCTCCCAGCATCAGAGTCTTTTCCAATGAGACAACTCTTCGCATGAGGTGGCCAAAGTATTGGAGTTTCAGCTTTAGCATCATTCCTTCCAAAGAACACCCAGGGCTGATTTCCTTTAGAATGGACTGGCTGGATGTCCTTGTAGTCCAAGGGACTCTCAAGAATCTTCTCCAACACCACAGTTACCTAAGAAGCTCTATTTATGCCTTTAAATGAGCAGTATGATCTTAGCTTTGGCAGTAATAGCGCAGGGAAGCCGGGAGCCTTAATCTGATAAACACACCTCAGCTGGCATGCCTGCAGCATCAGTCCTGGCACTCAATGCACCAATTTCAGCTGGACTCTGAATTTAAGGAGAATAGCCCGGCAGAGGAGAGATGAACAGTTTTCCATCTCTAGTGATGTTTATTTGAACTCAACACACCCTCTCCCTCCCCTTGTTTTGTCCTTCTTCCCTGCATCTTAACATTATATTGTCAGAAATAACACTGACTGGGTGGTGGGAAAGGAGATTCCAGTTTTATTGATTTGGATTCCAGCAGAAATGTTGTCTTGCTTTCCTGGGGGTTTACCTACACTTCTCCAACACAAAAAGCCTGTGAAACAACTACTACAATTATAAAAAGGATCAGAATAAATTTTGTAGGCATGAGTAGTTGCAGAAGGACTTTCAGAGAAATGCAGTATATGACAGCAAAAGCAGAGGACCAGAGGTCAGGAGAATTCACTGGAGGCTCTGATAGACCAGCCATGTAACCCTGAGGACCTCCGTTATGTATCAGTACAATGAGGCAGGCAAAATACTAATACTAATACTTGGCAGTCAAATATGGTATGATTCCCTCCATGGTCCTCAATAAACGATTCAAACCTAAGCTGAACTCTGAGTCCTTCACAGCATACTTGCTTTAAAAACATATTTTACTACTTCTTTAAGAAATGAGAAATAGTGTATGCATACCTTACTGTAGCCCCTGGGCTTTATATCAACTTGCACTTGAAGGTTTTATACCTAAAGGACAACATATATCAAGGGGATGATCCTCTCTGTAACTCTTGACATATTTTACATCATCACACCAACGCATTTTCAGCTCCTTATGCCAGCGCTGCAGAGAGAGTCAAGGTCTCAAAGTGTCCTTGGTTGACTTAAGGCAAAGGCATTTTCTGGGGCTCTTAACATTTTGTATTAAAAAAAAATATACATGTTATATGGCAAATTGTAGGCATGTGGCTGGAGCCAGTGATACAGAAAATATATCTTTCTACAAATCACAGAAACTGGTACTTAAATTGTGCCTATGTGTGGATACAGTAAAATGCTTTTGAAGATCACTGTTTACCAATGGTGGAAGTAAACCAATGCTCAGTACTGCATTTGAGTAGCACTGGTTTCTTATAAGGTAGAGTAGAAAATTACATTGTCTGGCTCAATATTCTGCTGAAGTTGGAATGTTTTCTAAACTTTAGTCTGAATTAAGCACTGTTGATGCTGTTTAAGTGCCCTGTTATTTTTGTATTGATGCTGATACTTCCAAAGCAATTGCTATGCTTTGTAAGTATCCAGTCAGTCAGAAAGAGGTACTTCTGGTTCATTGTAATTTATGATATTGCCAGAGAAATATGTATTGTTCTCTGAGTAATGGCAAAAGGTTTATTTCTCCCAGTAAATCCAAAATGTCAGATATTAAAATGTTTCAGATATTAAAATGTTAACTGTGAGTGTAGCAACTTGGACAAATCTCACAAAAATGATTCTGAGCAGAAGAAGGTGATGCCATACTAACTGGTGGTGATAGATGTGAGAAAGAGTTTTATTTTTGAGGGGACAGAGGGTGGGAGCTGGGGTCATGGATTTCCTCAAGGAGGGTGTGCATGAGGGAACATTCTAGGGAGACAACAATGATTAATATCCTATTTTGTGTGGTGGTTACACAGGTATAATAAAACTGTCAAAATTCATTATCCTGAACATTGAAGGTCTGTGCATCTTATTGCATGGAAATGGGACTTCAATATAAAATGATCTAAAAATATTATTCTGAAAGATTGACCTTTATATACCAAAAATATATTAAAACTTTGATTTAGAAAATGAGACAGGGATGGCAGTTTTTAGAATGACAACTTAAATTCTTTGGACCTTATTCCCAGTGAAACAACCAAAACAGAGATAATGGTTATATAAAACCTTAATCCTTTGAAGTTTCCAGAAGGTGTCTTGGGGCAACAACAGCTGCATCTGTGTTTATCCATAGGCAGTTGTGACACCCCTGTGACAAGCTGAACTTGTGCCCAGAAGGACCCAGCATCTACCTGCACTATAGATTATGTCAAAATCTGCATAATGAGAAAAATTGTGTACTTTATAAAAGATTTTTAATGGCAGTTTATAAAAACAGACTGCCATTAAGAAAACTGTCCTCTTAAAACTCATTGTTACTGGATAACTTTCTAAAGAGAAGGGTCTCTTTTAAAATTTAGTTTTAACTGAAGGATAGTTTCTTTAAAGCATTGTGTTGGTTTCTACCAAACCTCAACATGAATCAGCCATAGGTTCACCCTCGTCCCCGCCCCTTTGAACCTCCCTCCCACCTCCATTCTACCTGCACTCCCTAGGATGTTACCGAGCCCATGTTCCCTGGAGACATCCAGCAATTTCCCACTGGCTATCTCTTTTACATATGGTAATGTATGGTTCCATGTTACTCTCTCCATATGTCCCACCCTCTCTGTTTAACCAAGCCATGTTAAACAGAGTCTTTGACTGGACCGCGCTGGCTCCAGTCCTTGCTTCAACTCCCTCTAAGCCCCATCCTCGTTTCTAGAAGCTCCTGAAGCTCTGATTGTCCCATAGACGGAAACTAGACTCTGGACTCAGAATGAACTAAGTTTTAATCTGTGTCTCAACACTTATTATGTGTTTTGATGGGGGAACATCTTTAATCTCTCTAAGCCTCATCTGTAAAATGAAAATAATATTCTCTAGGTTTTGATGTGATAATTCCAGTATTTCAAGATTAAATGTGATGGTATATGAGAATTTGTTAGTATAAAGAAGTCACTCACTAAAAAGACTCTGATTTGAGTTAGCGTTGTAAGTACTGAAAGTAAGATTACACAGAGCGGTAAACCATCTGCAAAGGCAAATAGGCAGGGAATCCACACATTGCAAGCATTCCGAGTTACCCTGGTCAGTGACGGCAGGGAAGTTGCTGTGCAAAGTTGAAAGACAAAGTCATTCAGGAAATTGTCTTTATAAGAGAAATGCATATTACTGCCCAGAATCTGTTGTTTACCCCACAATTTCTTAAAGATGACACCAAAAGGAAATGTCTGTTTCCATTCGTCTCTTCTTTGTTGCTGTCTTGCTTATAGTGTGTAACATTTCACCATGATTAACAATATCACATTTAAATTTTAGTTGTGAAATCCAGAAATCTATGCCCATAATCGTGTGCATTTTTTTTTTTGTTGGTGTTGTACATGAGCTTCTCTATTTATTTATTTATTTTTAAATTTTATTTTTACTTTATTCTACTTTACAATACTGTATTGGTTTTGCCATACATTGACATGAATCAGCCACAGGTGAAGTCACTTGGTGTATCTGACTCTTTTTGACCATATGGACCACAGCCTGCCAGGCTCCTCTGTCCATGGGATTTCCTAGGCAATAACGCTGGAGTGGGTTGCCATGCCCTCCTTCAGGGGATCTTCTTGACCCAGGGATGGAACCTGGGTCTCTTAGGTTTCCTGTATTGGCAGGAGGGTTCTTTACCACTGGCACCACCTGGGAAGTGTGTATTCAAATGTAAATATTGTTTTACAAATCTTTTATGTCAATGCACTGTACACTCTAGGTATTTTTCATTGTGTTGTAGACAATAGTATAATTTGTCTGGAAAGGAATAAAATGGCTGAAAATCATTCATTGCACTTCCTGCTGCCATTAACATAGTGGGGAGGGTCCAGTGACATTTTAAATAGTTCAGATATATTTTCTAAAGTCATCTGCATTTTCTGAAAATACCAGGTAAACACACATACTGCTGGCATTTAGTGAATGTTTTACTGTCTAGAGGTGACTGTTGTCTGTTAGATTACAACCAACCGTAACCACAAATGAATCTTCCACGGAGCATACAAATATTCTGTTGCATGAGGGGAAGGTTTTAGTAGGACTGCTGACTGTGGTTAGAGTATGGATATGTAAGGAAAGTATATGTTAAAGCCATCATTAACTGATGCCCAGTTATCTGCTGGAGGAGCTACTTTGTTCAACGATGATCCACCCGTATTGTTACTTCTCATAATTCTGTTCTTAGTCCTATTTTGTCCTTACAATGAGACCAGTAACACTGCATTACACACCACCCTAATTACTTCATCTTAACTTGACTGTATCTCCAAAAAGGCCCTATTTTCAAATAAGATTACATATACAGATACTGGAAGTTAGGAGCTCAGTGAATCTCTTTTGGGAATGCAGTTCAGCACGTAACAGTGGCTCTTCACAAAAGGACCATTTTTAATATTGAGATTCAGTTTCAGAGAAAAGAAATTGCTTAACTTTTCATGGTACAGAAGTAGAATTCCCTTTTGATAGTCAGTGGTTAAAATAGCATTGCAAACATTTTATGCAATTCAAAGGTTTGTAGAAATGTTATTGCCCTCTGGAATTTTCCTGTGATCTTTCTGCTCACAGATAACTTATAATGATATGTGGAGAAGTGGAAAAGAGTCTGCAGACATAAAATAACTGGCCTTTTTCCATCGCCGCTTTCCTGAAAGGGTACTTCTACCACTACTGTATACAGGTACTCAACTGTCTACATTCTGTAGACACTGAATTAAAAAAGAACCTTTCCTACTCAGAAGATAGATTCTATCTCATTATTATTTTAGGTGACATTTTATTTATTAATTTAATGATTAATTTATTGTTGTTCAGTGGCTCAGTTGTGTCTGACTCTCTGTGACCCTGTGGATTGCGGCATGTCAGGCTGCCGTCCTTCACTACCTCCCAGAACTTGTGCAGATTTGTCCATTGAGTCGGTGATGCCATCCAACCATCTCATCCTCTGTCGTCTCCTTCTCCTCTTGCCTTCAATCCTTCCCAGCATCAGAGTCTTTTCTAGAGAGTCAGCTCTTCGCAATCAGATGGCCAAAGTATTGCAGCTTTAGCTTCAGCATCAATCCTTCCAATGAGTATTCAGCAGTGATTTTCTTTAGGATTGACTGGTTTGATCTCCCTGCTGTCCAAAGGACTCTCAAAAGTCTTCTCTAGCAGCACAATTTGAAAGCATCAATTCTTTGGCACTCAGCCTTCTTTATGGCCCAACTCTCACATCCATACACAACTACTGGAAAACCACAGCTTTGACTATAGAGACTTTTGTCAGCAGATTGATGTCTCTGCTTATTTATATACTCTCTAGGTTTATCATAGCTTTCTTTCCAAGGAGCAAGTGTCTTTTAGTAATGGTTAATAGTGAAGTTAAATATTTGTCATAGTCAATGAAAACAACCTTTTCACTCAATTATATTTCAAATTTTGGGGGATACTTTGATTTTATGACAGAAAATTAAGTAAAAGCTCTATCTTATTTTTCTCTTTGTGATGTTTTCCAAAATTTAGAAATTTTGCCCATACCAAGATAAGTTAAATACTTACTGATGGATAGGAAGCAAATATTGGAGAAGGAAATGGCAACCCACTCCAGTGTTCTTGCCTGGAGAATTCCAGGGATGGGGGTGCCTGGTGGGCTGCCGTCTATGGGGTCGCACAGAGTCAGAAACAACTGAAGCTACTTAGCAGCAACAGCAGCAGCAGCAGGAAGCAAATATGTAGATATAGAGCAAATGTCAAGCTTTTGGGGAAATCAAAGAAACTTCTTTTTCATTCATTCATCACACTAACTGATCTACTGAATACTAACTATACACCAAGTGCTATGATGCATTAGCCATGGTTTTACTAATACAACCTATCAGGGGACATTTCACTTTAAGGGATCCAATATGTTGTTTTCTTCCTTTGTGAGTCATTTCTCAAGGACTCTCTGTTCCTTATCAGTTCCTGGAAAACAGGAGCAAGCAGAGCTGCACACAGGTCTCAGGACTGAGATCACAGGAAAGAGCACCTGCTTGGATTCCCTTCAGTGACTCTCTTCAGTGACCTTTTAGGACTATGCATTTTGTTGCACCTGGTGGAATTTCATTCTTTTTAATGGCTGAGTAATCATTTTATTGAAGATATATAGCATGCATTTCTGCAAATACAATACCTTTGTTTCACTCGAGACTTGGGTTCCCTGCCTCCTTCTTGTCGACTCCAGCTCTGGATCTATGAAGATTGTGACAACAACCTTTATAGGCTGATGGGGGATACCTAAAGAAGTATTTCCTGCTAAATGCACAGATGGATAAGAAGTGATGAGGGTACTGAAGAGAGACAACTTAGTGTTTCTTGGAGGATGAATAAGAGCAGGCTTCAGAGAGGAGCTGGATGACAATGATGAGTAGAGGTGATTTAGACAGGAGAGGAAGAGGGGAAGATCCCCAAAGAGAGAAGTCATGGGCAGAATGGAGATGTTTCAACAAGACTGTACGATAAGTCAGAACAGTGCTCATTTCTGGGCTGAGTCACTTCTGAAGACTAGGTATTTAGTCTTCTGCCTTGAGTGTATACTTAATATTTTAAAAATAAATCAGTAAGTGGATTCAGGCAGAGATACAAGAAATACTGAGAGACGATCAAGGAGAAGAGGTTTGGTGTGGCTGGAGTGTGTGTGAGTGGAGTTGTAATGGTAGTGTGGCTGGAAACAGTGGAAGAGATGAAGTTGGATCTTTGCACTGGCCTTTATTTCATCAAATGATGGCATGTCTGGCCACTTTATTGACACTGTAAAATTATCTCATGATGCATTTGATTCATATGGATGACAATGGCCAAGAAGTTAGGAATATTGTTTTTGTTCTTTAAAGTTAATTCCATTGTTTTTTCATGTGAAAATTACCTCAGCATACATCTGAGGTTAGTGTAGTTTTAAAAAGAATTGGCAAGATTCTTTTATATTCATGCTAGAAAAAGGGAAAAGGGTATTATTGCCATCCAAACACCACTTAAATTATTACTTTGATTCTGCTGTCTGTGAAGCGGATGATATATATTCTTTTCAGGTCCTGTCCACTTCTATTATCCTGACACTGTTGCTTTGCAGAACACTGAGGATTTTATGACTCCCACTGTCTCAGAGCGTCAGTGTGAGGAACATGTTTAGGATGCGGTGTTGGTGTTTTCAAGATGATAGTCATGTAACTTGGAGGCCAGATTCTGAATTTATCTGAATTGGACTTCTAATGTGATTTTTCAAGTAAGACTGCTATAGTTGATCTTCTTGGCTTTTGTAATCTGAAGTTGAGAAGTTTCATGTTCTATTCTATTTCTGCAGTTCTAAGACCAAAATCTTGAATAGAAATTTCCTATCTGTGCAAAATGCACTACTGAATAAAATTTGGGATGCTTCATGACAGGAACTGTTTACAAGGGGAAAAAAAATTCCTGTATAAATCCTAGTTAAAAACATAAAATTCAAAGATACAAACCCTAATGCACATAACATGCTATAAATACAGCATCTTTTGCTGAACTTGTGTCATTAAAAGATCCCCAAAACAGTTTGTGGAGGTTCTCAGCTCCCACAAAATATTTCTCGTCCTCCAGTAACTGATGTTAATCAAAATCTCTTTGCATTTTCATGCTCATTATTGGAGGTGTTCCACACTGGGCCATGATTTAAAATTCCATAAAAATGCAATGAATCTGGAGCTGACATTAAAATGTTATTAAGATGACAAGTTACGATCTGTGCCTCCTTAGATGGGGTTGGTGAAAGGGGTTTCCCATTTATTAGTCCTGGCAGAGGTCTTGCATGGCGGCTCATCAATCATTTTCCTTTCATTAAGATGTCTTTTAAGATGTAACACAGCCAAAAAAAAAAATCTTTTGTTTCAAAGTGCTTTGCCTAAATGTCTCCATCTTGGGTGGCTGAGAGTGACTCTGCATTTGGCATATGGATATGCTCTGCCTATTTGTCTCCTTTGTGCTCGCAAGTTACTCTCACCTGTGGCATTTCCCTGATTTTAATAACTGCTGAGCAGTGGAAAGTCTTAATGCTTCTAATACTCTAAGTTCAGGGCTGTGAGGTATGCACAGCCGTGGAGTTCTGGGAGTCAAGGAACTCTAGGTGACCCAGGGGTTGATTCAATTCTAGCGTATACACATAAGATTCATTGGTTATTGGCAAATTACTGTATAAAAATCATAAACACTCTGCATTCAATTCAGTTCAGTTGCTCAGTCGTGTCCAACTCTTGGTGACTCCATGAACCACAGCACGCCAGGCCTCCCTGTCCATCAGTAACTCCCGGAGTTTACTCAAACTCATGTCCATTGAGTCGGAGATGCCATCCAATCATCTCACATTCTGTCGTCCCCTTCTCCTGCCCTCAATCTTTCCCAACATCAGGGTCCTTTCAAATGAGTCAGCTCTTCGCATCAGGTGGCCAAAATATTGGAGTTTCAGTTTCAACATCAGTCCTTCCAATGAACACCCAGGACTGATTTCCTTTAGAATGGACTGGTTGGATCTCCTTGCAGTCCAAGGGACTCTCAAGAGTCTTCTCCAACACCACAGTTCAAAAGCATCAATTCTTCAGTGCTCAGGTTTCTTTATAGTCCAACTCTCACATCCATACATGACCACTGGAAAAACCATAGCCTTGACTAGACAGACCTTTGTTGGCAAAGTAATGTCTCTGCTTTTCAATATGCTCTCTAGGTTGGTCATAATTTTCCTTCCAAGGAGTAAGCATCTTTTAATTCATGGCTGCAATCACCATCTCAGTGATTTTGGAGCCCCCAAAATAAAGTCAGCCACTGTTTCCCCATCTATTTTCCATGAAGTGATGGGACTGGATGCCATGGTCTTAGTTTTCTGAATGTTGAGCTTTAAGTCAACTTTTTCACTCTCCTCTTTCATCAAGAGGTTCACTCTGCATACCATGCCACTAGAAGTAAATAGAGAATTGAAATATATCCTGTTTTTAGAATTTTCGTCTTGGTTTTAGGTATTCATTTGTCTGCCATTTGCTTGCATTTACTAATAAACAAGTAGCAGTGGCTTCTGACTATTTATGAACAATATAGAAAAAGTAAAAGTTAATAAAGTAATTAAAAACTGAGTTGACAATAGTATCTTCTTCCTTTCAGAGACAGTAACATACTGCTCTTATTTTAGTCATGAGATCCCTCAATTTAGGTACCATAACTTTCCTCTTTGAGGTAAAGATAAAATATCTTAAGCATTCCAGCCAATTTGGGAGATGTGTGGAGATAGTCACATTAAGCTAAACATATAATTATGTGTTTTCAATTGAATAATAAGATGCATAATAAATAAAGGTAAGTGAAAACAAAACAGCAGAAAACGTCTCTGGCAGAGTGTACATGTATGGATAAAAACAATAGACAAAATTTTAAATGAACAAAACAAAACATATCAAACACATTTGAATGCATATATAAAATATATAAAATATAAAATATAAAATATGTAGTCTACCTCAAAAAAATTAAACATGATGCAAGAAATCTGTTCCTAGGTGCGTACCCAAAAGAATCGAAAAGAGGGACCCAGTTACATGTACATCAGTGTTTATTGCAGCATTAGGAACAATAGCCAAAAGTTGTGGTTAAACAATGTGAAATATATGCAGTGAAATTTTATTCATACATAAAACAGAATCGAGTGCTGCTTCATGCTACAGCATAGATAAACCTTAAACATTATGCTAAGAGAATTAAGACACAATAGGACACATATTTAAAGATTTCACTTACATAAAATTTCTAGAAAAGAAAAATTCATAAAGTAGATGGAGGTAACCAGGGGCATTTCTTTGTTCTTCTGATTGCTCATGTCAGCTGGATCGTAAGGCTCCTGTGAAACTTAAAGTCAGCAGTTACTTTGCAAGGTTTGTAATCTGAAAGCTTAGAGCTTATCTACAACATGTAGTAGATAACTAACCCAGGACCACAAGATGGAAACTTTTTCAGGGAAGGTAATGAGCCATTTGGGCACAAACAACGTTTCTCCTGGATTTAACTTAATGTGCATGACTAAAGTAATAGAATACAAGGGCTGACGAGGAGGCGAGTTTCAGCGTGGTGATAGTTCTATCTACTTCCTTTGTCACAGTATGATGTAATGATGGTTATCAGTTGATGAGTGCTGGATTTCAGTTTGTTCTTAGATGTCTTACAAATTGTTGATACTTTAAGTAGTATTAGGTTTTTCATTGACCATAAATAACCTTTTCCCACATAGAATCCAACAAAAAAGCTACTACCTAAACAAATGAGATTAGAAGAGGGTAAAGATTACCATTCACAATAATCATAAATGCTTTCAGACTATTTTACTTATGTACACCTGTGGCAGATTCATGTTGATTTATGGCAATCAATACAATATTGTAAAGTAATTAACCTCCAATTAAAATAAATAAATAAAAAGATAAAATGACTTTCTTCTTGTTAACTTTTTAAAGCCATTTTTAATTTTGATATAGTTAACTTGCAATGTTGTCTTAGCTTCAGCTGTACAGCAAAGTGGTATTATGCTACATCAAGAAAATCAGATAGAGAAAGAAAAGTACTGTATGACTTAACTCATATGTGAAGTCCAAAAAAACAAAACACGTGAACAAACCTAGAAAAATAGAAACAGGCTCATAGATGCATAGAACAGATACATGGGGAACGTATAACGTCGGTAGGTGTACACTCAGTCATGTCAGTGTGTGCATTAAAAGGCAGAATTTGTCAGACGGAATATAAAATAAGACCTCAATATATGTATCCACAAGAGAAGCTCTTCAAATATAAACATGTGAATAGACTGAAACAAAGAGTAGATAAAATGTATATACCATGTAAACTTACTATCTGACTATGCTAGAGTAACTGTTTCAGACACAGTGGATTCTAAGACAAAAAGGATTACATGCAATTAGAGTGTGACATTTCATAATGATAAATGGGACAAATTGTTAGAACACATAACAATTTCACATTCACTCATTAACAGAGCTTCAAAAATCTATAAAATAAAAAATGAACAGGGGAAATACAGAATAGAAAGGAACTTATACCTCAATACCTTATACTTCAATTTTGTTTTTAAGAGAGTCATATTAGAACCATGACTGAAAATGCTAATAAAATTATCCTATGTGAAAGATGGAACCAAAATTCTATGTTTTTTTTCAAGTTATTTCTAAGCATTTGTGTAAAAATCATGTTATGTCCATGACCTCAGACTTGGTTAAAACTCTGACGCCATCCACGTGTGGTACTTGGACTTTTCTGTGTGATCGGCTGTGAGGTTTTAAGGGTTAACATCGAGGTTGTGATGCTGAGCACTTGCACACAGAGGTAATGAATGAACATGGAATGAAGATTATCCTGAGTCCTGCCCAGGCCAACTGGCTCATTGAGAGATTTATTTTTTGTTTTATTACTGAACTCCAGTTAGCTCTAGGAGGAGTACTTCCCAGAGTCTATTTTGATACTCATTTTTCTTTTTTTTTCTTTTTAAAATTTATTTATTTATTTATTTTTACTTTACAATATTGTATTGGTTTTGCCATACTTCAACATGAATCCGCCATGGGTGTAGACGTGTTCCCCATCCTGAACCCCACTCCCACCTCCCTCCCCGTAGCATCCCTCTGGGTCTTCCCAGTGCACCTGCCCCAAGCATTCTGTATCCTGCATCGAACCTGGACTGGTGATTCATTTCTTATATGATATTATACATGTTTCAATGCCATTCTCCCAAATCATCCCACCCACAGAGTCCAAAAGACTGTTGTATACATCTCTGTCTCTTTTGCTGTCTCGCATACAGGATTATCATTATAATCTTTCTAAATTCCATATAGATGTGTTAGTATACTGTATTGGTGTTTTTCTTCCTTTTTTTCATGACAGGTCAGAAGGCAGTGAACATGCTGATCATGGCTTTGGGCTTGCTGTTGAGAGCTGTGATTCATAGAAATGTTCCACATTTCAATTTCAGAGGAAAATAAAAAGAGCATGTTGCATATAACATGGTTTTAGCATATACTACCATAACTATGTTATGTATGAACATGTTCTCACTATAATTTGGGTGATCGGAATATTGTTTATGAATACATTGTATTTTTTTTTTTTTGCTATAACACTTTCTAAATGCTTTTCTAATGCCCTATGAGTATTTCCTTCAAAGCTTTTAGTAATCAAGCACTGATTTAAAGGTTAGAAGAGTGACTATAATACTTTGCTTCATTTTGAGCTTCTCTAAAACCATGGCATCCAGGCACTTAATTTGTTAGTGAAAATCACGGTAAAGATGGAAGGCTCTCTATCCGTCAGCCTCCTTCTTGATGTGAAATAAGTCTGTAATCCTGACATGTGCTTTATGGTACACTGCTGTTGAATGGAGCAACGGTTCATAGTCTGTCAAAATTATATGTCTAGTTACTCATAGTTTTCCTTTTCATGGGATTCTCCGGCAGCTCTATGTATAGCAGAATTTGTGACGATATCCGAGAAGCGGTGATGTCTAATCACTATTTTAGTGGCATATTCACTTTTCCTAGATGTGCAGCTACTACCCCAGAGTCGTGTTACTGATGAAACTGACCCTACTTTTGAAACCAAATTACAAGGGGACTTTAAGACTCCACAGGACTTCTAAACATTATGGAAACATTTTTTGTTTGTTTTGTTTGCCTAAAGAGTATATATATATATATATATATCTATATATCTGATGTACGGTGTGTATTTTAAAATTAACATTTCATAATTTATAGAATATCTCTCCTTTAGGTTAGTGTCATGTAACCATGTGATGTAGGTCACTGGTGGAGAGCTTAGCCATTCATTTAAATTACCAAATACAGAAGTAGTACTGGGAGGTAAGACAGATCACTTTTATAGAGAATTCAGGTGAAGGAAGTCAATGCTGCCGCCGCCGCTAACTCGCTTCAGTCGTGTCTGACTCTGGGACCCCACAGACGGCAGCCCTCCAGGCTCCTCTGTCCCTGGGATCCTCCAGGCAAGAACACCGGAGTGTACTGCCGTTTTCCTTCTCCAGCGCACGCGTGCGTGCTAAGTCACTTCAGTCGTGTCGGACTCTGTGACCCTATTGACGGCAGCCCTCCAGGCTCGTCTGTCCACAGGATTCTCTAGGCAAGAATACCGGGAGTGGGTTGCCGTTTCCTCTCCAAGGGAAAGTCAATACCCATCCCTTTATCTTCCTTTTTGGGAAAGGGGGAAATGTACACTATTGATTGTCTTCTCCAAAAATTAAGGAAATGTGCTGAGAGAAGAAGAATTGTTTATGAAATTTGTGTTTGTGTGTGTGTGTGTGTGTGTGTATGTATAAGCCAGGGAGACTGGGCTCTTTTCTCTGACATTCATTGGATTACTTAGGATTGCTTAAGTCACAGCATCTAGCTCAGTAATGAGACCAATGTAAAGAAAGGAAATTTTCACAGGTATACTCACAGAGATACTGTCTCCCCTTTCCTTCCTCCCCAACCCAGCACTAGGGTCCAAGGCCAGTTAAAAGGGGTGAAGAGATGAGACGTATAACACAGTGTAATTGCATACACCAAGCCAGCAGGAAAGCAAGCTTAACCTTACCTGCTGCTGCTGCTAAGTCGTGTCTGACTCTGTGTGACCCCACAGACAGCAGCCCACCAGACTTCCCCGTCCCTGGGATTCTCCAGGCAAGAACGTTGGAGTGGGTTGCCATTTCCTTCTCCATAAGGAGATGTAACCCTAACCCTAACCCTAGAGAGATGTAGAAAATTTAAATCAGATGTGTTGTAAGTTTTTAAAATACTTAGGAATACATCTTAATAATATTCTGTTATTTTCATAACTGGAAGTACTGGAACCTTAGTAGAATCAGACCAAGGTATCATAAAGGGAGCTCTCTATCCAGAGACAAGGAGGCTTTGCCCAGTTAATTGGCTGTGTTTTGTAGGAAAGAAGGACAAATTCAGGTTTATGTACCAATAAAGTGAATATTACCCTTTGATGTGATGACCCTTGCCTTTCTGGCTTAGACGGCCAATGTTTTTCACATTTCTTGGCTTATTTTAGATGTAGCATTAAAATCTGTGATTTAGTGTGTGGAAGGAGTTCTCTAACGAGTTTGTTTGTTCCATTTAGTTAGATTTAGTTGATATGGATAAGACTTAGATTCAAGTTAAGGCTTTTACAGTGAAATAAAAGATAGAGGAATTACATTAAAGTTCTCCTTAACTAGGAAAGTACATTTTAGAAATGTTATGTTTTGAAGGTGCCCTCTCCCTTTGGCAAAGACAGGGAGATTGCTGGCTCAGTGCACAGCAAATGCAATTGAGACTATTTCGTTTGTTCCAATTATATAAAAACACACCTTTAAAAGTTAAAGCTCCTGAACAATGTATACTGTCAGAAAGAGACCACTTGATAGTGACTGTCATTACTGACCATTTCTAGAGGTCAAATGTTTGAAAAGAAATATAAACTCTCTTTTTAAAAACTTTTTGGTTAGTATTGTGTGCATGCATGCTGTCACTTCAGTCGTGTCTGACGCTTTGAGACCGTATGGACTGTAGCCCGCCAAGCTCCTCGCTCCATGGGATTCTCCAGGCATGAATACTGGAGTGGGTTTCTGTGCCCCTCCTCCAGGGAATCTTCCTGACCCAGGAATCGAACCCTCATCCCTTAGGTCTCCTGCGTTGGCAGGCAGGTTCTTTACCACTAGCATCACCTGGGAAGCCCCATTACGTATTGGGGTGTAGCCAATTAAGAAACAATGTTCTGATAGTTTCAGGTGAACAGTGAAGGGATTCAGCCATTCAAATACATGTATCCTCTCTCCTCCAAAATCTCCCAATAGATCCTTGTTGGTTATCCATTTTCCTAGCCCCTTCCCCACATATGGTTGCTTCATGCAGCAACCATAAGTTCATTCTCTAAGTCTTCTGTTTTGTAAGTTGAGTTCATTTGTAGCATTTATTTTTAGATTGCACATATAAGGGATGCCATATGATATTTCTCCTTCTCTGTCTGACTTACTTCACTCAACATGACCGTCTCTACCTCCACTGTTTAAACTATCCCGTTTGGCTGAGAATTTATAAACTCCAGTTTTTAGGTGCTTTCCTTTCCCTTAGCTCTAACACCATATATGCTGAAATCTGACAGGAGAATGTGCTTAGACTTTTTGTTCTGCTGCCTTTTGTTGCGGCGGTTTGTTGCTATTGAGTTGCTAAGTCATGTCCGGCTCTTTGTGTTGTGGGCCGTGATAAATCTATACATTGGTGGGGAAACAGAGGTGTTGGGGACAGGAAATTCAACAAATTTATAGGATCATCAGGTGATGTCTCATGATCCGACCAAACTGCAGTGGAAGGGTATGGCAGGTTATACAGTGTTCTGTAGTAGATTCTATTATTGTGACCAAGTGTCTGTTCCTTCCATGTAAGAGAATTGCTCATCATTGCTCTGACCAGGCCTCCCTATAGGTAGAGAATATTCCCTGCCCTTTACGTGAGGGTGGATAACTTGCTTCTCCAATGGACTCTGAGTGGACTTAAGCAAACACTTTGAATGTGACTTGCTCTTTTTTGGTCCTTAATCAACAAGAGACCAGTATGTGCCTGAGAAGGGCTGCCCTTCTGCCTAATCCTGCAATTACGAAAGAGATGGAGTGGGCGTATTTCTGTTCGCTTCAGTCCTGTTGTCAGTGTGCAGCTCTCAGTGTGATAGAGGGATACTTTTTTTGGTTGTGAGCCATTAAGATTGTGAGCTCTGCTACTGTAGCCAAAACTACAAATATAGGTCAGATAATAACAATCAGTTCCAGGGAATTAGGAAATCTGCTTGACAGGAATTATGTTTCAGGGAGAAATTATGGAGGATCTTAAATCAAGAGCCTAGGTATTCTGGTTTTTAGGGAAGAGTAAATGGTAAAGGTATTTAGTTGGCACTAGAGTACAAAGTGAGGCCCTAACACACTTGACTGATACATTTATAAACCATTCGTGGAACACCTTTAATGGGTCAAGCATTGTTTCAGGGACTGGTAAAGCAAATTTACAGTGTTCATTTTACAGAAATACACAATCTAGAAAACATTATAAGACAGAGCCAAAAGAGCTGGATTACAAGTATGCAGAAGTGTAAATGAAGTACATACAGACAAGAGAAAAAATTGAACTTTGGGGGGCTTGTGCAGGATTTTCTAAGCAAGATAACACCTGAGCTGCATCTTGAAAGATGCAGAAGGGAAAATGGGAAAGGATTACAGAAGAGCATGCACAAATAACTGTTGTCTAGCATGAGCTATGGAGCTTCCCAGGTGACTCAGCGGGAAGGAACCCACCTGCTAATGCAGAAGACGCGGGCTCAGTCCCTGGGTCAGGAAGATCCCCTGGCTGACGGAGATGGCAACTCACTCTAATATTCTCACCTGGGATAATTCCACGGACAGAGGAACCTGGTGGGCTACAGTCCATGAGGTCGCAGGGGTTGGACACAGCTTAATGATGGAGCACACATACACAGAACAATCCATAAGCTGTTCAGTTTGGCCAGAGCATTAAATGTTAGCTTAGAAATGTCGGTGCAGAAAGCTGAAAATGGACAGATAGGGGTCAAATCAAGGGGAGCCTTTTATGCCAAACCAAATAACCTTGGCATTTACTCTCAGTAATAAAACATCCTTGGGAAAGATTTTAATCATGGGAGACAGATGAACTGATTTTCGTTTTAGAATGATCACTTTCATAACTCTTAAAGGGTCCATTGAAAAGGGTCAAGGATAGAACCAGGAAAATTAATTAGGAAGCCATTCCAATAATTTTCAGAGTCTCTTATTAGATTAGAATCAAATTTTACATATAATTTAAATTCTAAAATGGGAAAGGTACAATTCGAATATAGTATCTATTACTCTGTAATATTCCTCAGCTCCCTCACACATTGCAGCACAGAATCCAACAGAAGCAGTTTTTGACCCTAACTTTGAATAGACCACTGCTCTTTTGAGCATCATAAAAGTATCTGCTTTACGCATCTTTGAATCTCTGCTTATCCCTGGTGAGGTGCTTACATTCAGAGAAGCACACTGGAATCGAACATAACTGAGGGAACAGTTTACATCTCTGTTCAGTTCTCACAACAGAGTCTGTGTTCACTGGGAGGACCCAAGGTTCTCACACAGCTTTTAAATTCTTCTCTGTTGTCTTGTTTTTGTTCTTTTTCTTAAGAGCTCATTAATCTCAATCTATAAGTATAAAAAGGAAACATTTTAATGTAGCCAGAATATTTTTCCGTGTCAAATATTCTTGAAGACTGTTCATAAATCATCTGGTTTTGAGTCTTTGAGGTTTGGGGAATTGTGGAGTTAAAAGTTTTGCTTTGCTTCAGCTTTTTGTCTTTTATTGGAGGAAAAAATCTTACTCTGCTCATTCATGAGGAATGTCAAGGCAAGTCTCTCTTTACTCTTCATAACTTCCTTTTTCCTCTTTCAGTTCAGTTCAGTTCAGTCGCTCAGCTGTGTCCATCTCTTTGCAACCCCATGAATCACAGCACACCAGGCCTCCCTGTCCATCACCAACTCCCGGAGTTCACTCAGACTCACGTCCATTGAGTCCGTGATGCCATCCAGCCATCTCATCCTCTGTCATCCCCTTCTCCTCCTGCCCCCAATCCCTCTCAGCATCAGAGTCTTTTCCAGTGAGTCAACTCTTCGGATGAGGTGGCCAAAGTACTGGAGTTTCAGCTTTAGCATCATTTCTTCCAAAGAAATCCCAGGGCGGATCTCCTTCAGAATGGACTGGTTGGATCTCCTTGCAGTCCAAGGGACTCTCAAGAGTCTTCTCCATCACCACAGTTCAAAAGCATCAATTCTTCGGCACTCAGCCTTCTTCAGAGTCCAACTCTCACATCCATACATGACCACTGGAAAAACCATAGCCTTGACTAGACGGACCTTAGTTGGCAAAGTAATGTCTCTGCTTTTGAATATGCTATCTAGGTTGGTCACAACTTTTCTTCCAAGTGTTATGCCCAGAGTCCGAGTCCCCAAAACTGAGAGAATAAGATGTCCATGGCAATGCAAAAGCATGAAGGGGTTTTATTTCTAGCTCGAGCTAGGGCTCTCTCGCCACATCCAACGTAGTGGAGTGGAGCAAGAGCCCTGAGCCCACATTTACAGCAGTATTTATAGGTTTACAGGGAGCTGGCAAGGGCTGATTGGCTAATCTTTACTGGCTGCAGGGGGATGTCTTTTACGTCAAACCAGGTTACGGGGAGTATGCTGATTAAACAAGTCCTGGCCTCTGCAGGGATGACCTCACTGGGCAATGACTCAGCTTTTCCCGTGAGGCCTGTCTTAGTCCCTGAAGCCTATCATGGTGTTTGTTAGGTCCCAACACCAAGGAGTAAGTGTCTTTTAATTTCATGGCTGCAGTCACCATCTGCAGTGATTTTGGAACCCCCAAAATAAAGTCTGACACTGTTTCCACTGTTTCCCCATCTATTTCCCATGAAGTGATCCATGTATTAAAGTCCATAGTACTTGACTGCTTACGATGTGACTATTTTATATCATTTGAGCTGTACAGTCATTTTGTGGTAGGTATGTTGTCCAGAGTAGTTTGTGATGATGGACTGAGAACCAGAATCTGTTCCTGTCTAGTGGCTAACTTCAGTGCCATAGAAGCAATTACACCTCCTGTGCCCGTGCTAACCCTGGAATTTTGACATCAGGAGGAATTCAGGGTCACTTAACTAGTGTTAGTGCCTCTCTTGACCTCATGACTAGTGTTAACACCTCTGTGAAAACTGCAAAATGGTTCTCCTTGCAGGACAGATGGATCCCCTCCAAGTACGGCTTGCCTAGTAGAACCATGCATGTGTCTTCTGTTCAAAGACACCCCTTCCACTTTTCTCCCTAGAGATGTAGGCTTCTGTCAGAGTGCTTTGCCCGGTGGGTGGAATACAGGTGAAAATGCATTCCTCATGCCAGCCTGAGCGCCTAGTGCAGCGATCCGGTGACCATCCTGTCGGCGGCAGGAATGGCCCCAGGTAACGTGAGCCCAGCTTTCAGACCAGAAATTTCCATTCATAATATCCCTACCTATCCCAAGCATCTCTCTTACCTAGGCCCACCCTGCTCCCCCGCTCCAACATCGCTTCTAAGCTGCTTTCTTTCTTTCTCAATACATCACCAAAATAAATGTAATCTTGCTATTAATTTTTGTTATATCCCTTTGTACTGTGTGCTGCAGGCTTTGTGGTTTTTCCATTAGCTTTTTTTTTTTTTTTAAAGGGGACAATAGCCAGTTTTGGCAATAGAGTTTAAAATACTTTTAAATAGAACATAACTGTTTCCAAACATGGGAAAATGTGATTTTTGTCGTAATAAGATAAAACTGAGGAGCTGACAACTCAGGGCAAAAATGTTTTGAATGCTGTTCGTGGTTCAGTCATTGAACTCTTCTGAAAACTGTGTCCCCTTCATTTACTATCAACACTTCTCTGTGTGCATCTGTTTCTGTGGTTCTGACATCCCTGCTGTGTCAAAGATGGAGTGTCATTCTGTGGGTTTAGAAAACAATATGCTTGAAGGGCATCTACATTGAAGTAGGGTTAGAAATAGGGCACAGATGAGCTTGTTTCCCAAATTTGCTTTCTCATACAAGGTTGGTGATTGCTCCTAAGCGGCAATTTACTTTTTTTTTTTTCCTTAAGACTCTTAGAATCACTCAGGTAGCAGTCAGGAGTGAATAGATCCAGGCATGGCAAACAATGTCACACACCCCTAACAGAAAATAATAACTACCTTTATATTAAAAGTCTGTAGTGAAGCTTTTGAATACATCCTTCGCAACTCTGTTAATGGTTCATGAGCAGATATAAATTATTTCAAAGACATCACAACTCAGTTTTGCTAAATTTAATTTTGCCTTTGTAATTTTAAATCAAGTACCACTGCTTTGATTATGAAATCAATATAAAGCCAAAAGACAAATGTTCAAAATGAATATAAAATATGATAGCCATATTTCAATGAATTAGTGGTACAATTGAATTCCATCATTATTTTTAAAAATTTTTATTGAATGTCATCATTTTGGGAGAAAGTTAATATTCCATTCTTTTCTTGTAATGGAAACTTTTAAGGTATATTCCCTTAGTAACTTTCAAATACCTGATAGAGTGTTATGAACTATAATCGCTGTGCTATACATTTGCACTCTCCACTTTTCCCACCTCCCTGCCCCCTACGTCTGGTGGCCACCAATCAGTTACTGTTTGTTGTTTTCTTTTTGCATCTATGAGTATGTTTCTTTTTGTTTCACTTTTTTTTTTTCTCTGTTTTTTTTTTTTTTTTCGTTTCCACATATCCTTTGGTATTTCTGTCAGTCTCATTTCACTTTGTATAATGCCCTCAAGGTCCACCCATGTTGTTACAAATGTCAAGATTTCATTCTTTTGTATGGCTAAATAACATTCCATATAACATTCCAATTTCTTTATCCATTCATCTGTTGATGGATATGTAGGTTGTTTGCATATTTGCATATCTTGGCTATTGTACATGAACGTAGTGGTGCAGGTATCTCTTCAAATTAGTGTTTTCTTTTTGGGGAGGAGGATAAATACCCAGATGGCAACCCACTCTAGTATTCTTGCCTGGAGAATCCCCATGGACAGATGAGCCTGGTGGTTTACAGTCCACAGAGTCACAAAGAGCTGGACATGATTGAGTGACTAAGCACAGCACAGCACACAAATACCTGGAAGTGGAATTATAGGACCATATAGCAGTTCTATTAAAAATTTTTTTAGGAATCTCCATACTGTTCTCCATAGTGGCTGCACCAACGTTCATTCCCACCAACAGGGCACAACAGTTCCCTAAAATACATTAGGAATTTGTTATTTGTTGCCTTTTTCGATCATAGCCATTCTAACAGATGTGAGGTCAAAGTTCCATTTTTGAATACTATGCATTTATTGGTGTTTTGTTGTCAACTTATTTGTCTTTATACATTTTTAAAAAGCCATAAATTTATTTTAAAAACAGCTCTAAGGCCAAATTTACACAGAACAATAATGCAAATGATCTTGATGTATTATTCCATAAACCAAAAAGAAGGGAGGGGGAAAGGATCTGCTTCCTAAGTTGTATGTGTGTATGTGACATTTTAACATCTTCAGTATCCTTAGAATTAAGAATTGGACAGCAGAGTATAGGCCTTTCTTATATTCTAGTGATTTTTAGAATTCTGAGCTGCTCTGTGACATGACCAATAGCAGTGGGTGATGTTCCCTTTCAGTCTATAAAGAGGATGTCAAAGTTAGATAAGATAGGGGCAAACTTGAATTGTTAGCTGTGGCTGGAGAGGCTGTACTTTCAGATATTCATTGTGGTTAAAAATATCAAAATAGTTTTTGTATTACCACGTTAGGCTAATTTGTAAAATGAAAAATTGTGAAGTAATAAAAATTCCTCAAATTCAATAGCTTAAAAGAATAATACTGTACCTCTTGCTCTTTCTGTCTTTCCTATTCTAGGACGGGGGACCTTCTCATTCAGCTGGTTGATGAGAAACATGAATGGAAGAATTTATGACAAGGTATTTATAGACTAAGCCTGGATAGTACGCATTGTTTGTACCAACATTCCTTTCTGTGAGCCCCTGTCTCATGGCTGTGTGGGTAGCAAAGGAGCCTGGAAAATATAGCCAAGTTGTGTGCCCAAGAAAACAACTGTTGGATGGCATAGCTTGATTAATCTCTTATCAATTAAGTTTCTGATTAATGACTGAAATAGAATAATGAATTTGGTTGCTTCTGATTCACTTGGTTTAGAAATGAGGTTATTCAGCCTCTCTGCTCCAGATGCTCAATAAAGTTTACACATTTCCTATTTAGTTTTCCAAGTTACTAAAAAGGTATGTAAAATATTTGAAATGTATAGGAAAGTTGTAGAAGAAAGCTTAGTATACTGGTTCTCAGAGTGCACAGGTTATTTGAGAGTTAATTATCCAGCATCTTAGTCGTTGTTGCTCTTCTCACTGATTGTTATACTATTATATGATTATGCTTTCATATTCACTGATATATTGAACTTCATAGTTCTCATGTGTTCATATAAGCGTGAAAGGATCCTTTCTTCAATTACATATCCAGCTATAGATTGGTAGGAGAATAGTGAAAGAAGAAGAACACAAATTTAAAGAGAATGGGTTTATTGTTGATATAGTTAAAATACATTTATTTTCCTCTCAATTAAAAAAGTTCATGTGTAAGTTTAATGTCAACCATCAGCTACTTAATAACTAATGAGTTCATTTCTGGGAAGTCAGCCTCTATTGTATTAAGCCCCCAGTTGGAAATGTGGAAAGATTCCCCCAACAGTAGATTTGTAGCCACAAGGAGTACATCAAGGCTGTATATTGTCACCCTGCTTCAGTTCAGTTCAGTCACTCAGTCGTGTCCGACTCTTTGCGACCCCATGAATGGCAGCACGCCAGGCCTTTCTGTCCATCACCAACTCCTGGAGTTCACTCAGACTCACATCCATCGAGTCCGTGATGCCATCCAGCCATCTCATCCTGTCGTCCCCTTCTCCTCCTGCCCTCAATCCCTCCCAGCATCAGAGTCTTTTCCAATGAGTCAACTCTTCGCATGAGGTGGCCAAAGTACTGGAGTTTCAGCTTTAGCATCATTCTTTCCAAAGATATCCCAGGGTTGATCTCCTTCAGAATGGACTGGTTGGATCTCCTTGTAGTCCAAGGGACTCTCAAGAGTCTTCTCCAACACCACAGTTCAAAAGCATCAATTCTTCGGTGCTCAGCCTTCTTCACAGTCCAACTCTCACATCCATACATGACCACTGGAAAAACCATAGCCTTGACTAGACGGACCTTAGTCAGCAAAGTAATGTCTCTGCTTTTGAATATACTATCTAGGTTGGTCATAACTTTTCTTCCAAGGAGGAAGCGTCTTCTAATTTCATGGCTGCAGTCACCATCTGCAGTGATTTTAGAGCCCCCAAAATAAAGTCTGACACTGTTTCCACTGTTTCCTCATCTATTTCCCATGAAGTGATGGGACTGGATGTCATGATCTTAGTTTCCTGAATGTTTAGCTTTAAGCCAACTTTTTCATCTCTTCATTCACTTTCATCAAGAGGCTTTTTAGTTTCCTCTTCACTTTCTGCCATAAGGGTGGTGTCATCTGCATATCTGAGGTTATTGATATTTCTCCTGGCAATCTTGATTCCAGCTTGTGTTTCTTCAAGCCCAGTGTTTCTCATGATGTACTCTGCATATAAGTTTGCAGAGTACATCATGAGAAACTCTGGGCTGGATGAATCACAAGCTGGAATCAAGATTGCTGGGAGAAGTATCAATGACCTCAGATGACACTCAGATATGAAGATGACACTATCCTTATGGCAGAAAGTGAGGAAAAACTAAAGAGCCTCTTGATGAAAGTGAAAGAGGAGAGGAAAAAGTTGGCTTAAAGCTCAACATTCAGGAAACTAAGATCATGACATCTGGTCCCATCAAAAACAAACAAAGTCTCTCAGTTGTGTCCGATTCTTTGCAACCCCATGGACTGTAGTGTACCAGGATCCTCTGTCAAAGGGATTTTCCAAGCAATAGTACTAGAGTGTATTGCCTTTCCCTTCCCCCAGGGGATCGTCCCAACCCAGGGATTGAACCCAAGTCTCCCGCATTTTAGACAAACGCTTACCGTCTGACCCACCAGGGAAGTCTCATCACTTCATGGCAAATAGATGGGGAAACAGTGGAAACAGTGGCAGACTTTATTTTCTTGGGCTCCAAAATCACTGCAGATGGTGACTGCGGCCATGAAATTAAAAGACTCTTACTCTTTAGAAGGAAAGTTATGGTCAACCTAGACAGCATATTAAAAAGCAGAGACATTATTACTTTGTCAACAAAGGTCCATCTATGGTCATAGCTCAGAGAAGGCAATGGCAACCCACTCCAGTACTCTTGCCTCAAAAATCCCACAGATGGAGGAGCCTGGTGGGCTGCAGTCCATGGAGTTGCTAAGAGTTGGACAAGACTGAGCAACTTCACTTTCACTTTTCACTTTCATGCATTGGAGAAGGAAATGGCAACCCACTCCAGTGTTCTTGCCTGGAGAACCCCAGGGATGGGGAAGCCTCGTGGGCTGCCATCTATGGAGTTGCACAGAGTCAGACACGACTGAAGCAACTTAGCAGCAGCAGCAGCAGCATGGTCAAGGCTATGGTTTTTCCTGTAGTCATGTATTGATGTGAGAATTGGACTATAAAGAAAGCTGAGTGCCAAAGAATTGATACTTTTGAATTGTGGTGTTGGAGAAGACTCTTAAGAGTCCCTTGGACTGCAAGAAGATCCAACCAGTCCATCCTAAAGGAGATCAGTCCTGAGTATTCACTAGAAGGACTGATGCTGAAGTTGAAACTCCAATACTTTGGCCACCTGATGCGAAGAACTGACTCTGTTGAAAAGACTCTGATGCTGGGAAAGATTGAAGGCAGGAGGAGAAGGGGGCAATAGAAGATGAGATGGTTGGATGGCATCACCAATTCAATGGACATGAGTTTGAGTAAATTCCAGGGGTTGGTGATGGACAGGGAGGCCTGGAGTGCTGCAGTCCATGGGGTCGCAAAGAGTCAGACATGACTGAGCTAATGAACTGAACTGAACTGATCCCCTGGTATAAGCACTAGCGTAGAGTTAGGTTGGCTGTAAGACTGGCATCACACTCTAGGTAATTAGGAATATGAGGCAATTAAATCTTTAGGAAAGGGTTGATTCATCCAGCTTCAGTCTAGTCATACCCAAGGGACCCCCTGCCACACCTCCTCCCAGAGCAGGTCACGTGCAGTAGAGCGCCTGTGCAAAGTCAGCCGTATGCTTTCGGTTGAGGGGCTTGTTGGGCAGATCCTGGCCCTTCATTCAGGATCCCCTTGTTATGACTGCCTGGTCCCTTGCTTCTGCTTCCTCGGTCCATCTTGACAAAACTGCGGGGTTTTTTTTTTTTTTTTTGAGGTCTTGACTGTGGCCTTCAGGAATAACTTGAGATTTTCAGCAAAATGTATATTTCATTCGTCTTGTCCAGCAGTAATAATTGTCTTCAGTAGCATCTTCCTTGATACTCTGTAGCTGAAACATGGGCTGTTCAACCCTGATTTCAGCTATATTAGTTTTTAGTGTTGTCATTCATTTCCAGACTCCAAAGAATCAGCCAGGATTAGGTTAATTTTTCCCAACATATGAAGATACAGTTTGGTACACTACCTTACTGGGTTGATTTGTATTCACTTTATAGCAGGGTCAGATCTTTCTCTCTTAGCTTTTTTTTTTTTTTTTTTCGACTGCCTTGGGTCTTTGTTGCTGTGCTCAGTCTTTCTCCAGCTGTGGTTCACAGAGGCGACCCTCCAAGCTGTGTTCGGGCTTCATTGCGGCAGCTTCTCTTGTTGCAGACATGGGCTCTAGGGTGTGCAGGCTCAGTAGTTGTGACATGTGGGCTTAGCTGCCCTGCAGCCTGGGGGATCTGCCCAGACCAGGCATCAAACCCATGTCCCTAGCACTGGCAGGCAGTTTCCTTAACACTAGACCACCAGGAAGTCCTGGTCTGATCTTTCATCCCTAGAATAGACATCCACATCTTGCAACCTCTCTCGTTAGGATTACTTCACTTAAGCCAGTTTTCATGATACATTATTATTTCCTTTGACTGTTAATAGATGTAAGCTATTCTTTGTTGCCCATCCCAAACAGGATTCTAGGGTCAAATGCCTTTGGGAAATACAACATATCATTTGTCTTTCCTGCAGTATCACATTAGTGTATTAAGTAACCAGATAATTCTTTAGCTACATTTATCTTTGTTTGACAAGCATTTCCTCTCCTTATGTGAAAATAGAACACATTTTAAAATAGAACACTTATGGATGACGTTACTTGGAACACATGGCTTTGTGTGTCCAGAAAGAGGGGATGATCTTATTTTCCATCTTGTTGCTGTTAGATACTGCGAATGTGTCATAGGTTTATCAGCGGTATGGCTCAATAAGCCATTAACTCAGGAAGAGTTTTACACAAGAATGAGTCCTCATGAAAAATTCCTGAGGGATCCTGTCCTTCCCTCTCATTGACAGATTGGGCATTGTGAAAATATCACTCCCCTGTACATACACAGGGCTTCCCAGATGGTGCTAGCACTAAAGAACCCACCTGTAGATATAGGAGACATAGGGACATGGGTTTGATTCCCAGGTTAGGAAGATCCTCTGGGGGAGAGCATGATAATCCACTCCAGTACTCCTGCCTGGGAAAACCCATAGGCACAGGAGCCATGCCGGCCATAGGGTGACAAAGAGTTGGACATGACTGGTGACTTAGAATGCACATACACACACACAAACCAAGATTTATGTTCTTTATACTAAAAATGCATAAGATAAGGGGAAAGGCCTGAGACTCCCTACCCCTCAAAATACTAAAGTTGAGAAGGAATCAAGTTCACATTTTCTCACCCAGTTTTACGTGAACACTTACCTCTCAAAGAAATGAAGAACAATGTTAAGGGTGAAATGAGTGTTTCTGCTTTCCAGGGAGGGTGCAGGTACTCCAGGAGGAGCAGCCTCTCTCCTTTCGGACTGTGGCTGAGGTGGGTGTGTAGATTCTTCCTTGACACAGAGTGAGTCACTGGGAAACATGAGGAGAGTGGTCTTACGGCCTGTCTTGCCTGGGGACTTGCCTACAGATCTGCTGAGTGGCCCGAGCGAACCTCTCACCTGGACCCCAGCAGATCAACCAGAAGTGAGTCCTGTCATCTAGGCAGCATGGCACCACGCCTCCCCCAGTCTGAGAGTGTGGTCAAAAGCCTCCTTGGATGTTAGGTGCTCTTTCCTTAATAGATGAGGAAGCGAGCTAAGGCATTACAGAGTGGACATGAGACTGAGAAATGTTTCCTTGTAAGAGAAAGGGGATCAGAGATGGACAGCTTCAGAAATTTCACTATAATTTTGACAGCCCTCTCCATCACCTTAATTCAATCGGCCTTCTCTCTCAACCACTCTGAATCACCTGTCTGACTCAGGAAAACCATTCCTCACACAAGAAAGAGTCTGACTTTCGTCTCTCTCTGAAAAGCCTAGCATCCTAGCCAATATTAATGAAGGCCTTTCCTTGTTGAAGATTCAGCTCAGGATTCTTCAGACCCCAAGTTAAAAGACAGAAAATAGTGATTGCTCCAATTCTAGCTCAGAATCTGTATTAGTAAGACTTTGACTGGTTTTCTACTTTCCTCGGAACACACAAGTCCTATGCAAAAATATATATATATATATTTTTTTTCCAGAAGAAATCTAGTACCATTATGTATAAGAACATCATATTTTTTAATGCATACTTTGTGCTCTCAATAACTCTAGCATCATTGTGCTGAGCATCTTTTACTAATACTTTCCTGAGTAGATTATCATTAAACAGGCTTCTACATTAGATGGAAATGTTTTCTGTTGGAGTCAGTTTGAAGTGCAGGACCTCCATGTTACTATCCACAAATACTATTTGACTCCTAAATTTCTCCCTTGATAGAAAAAACGGTATTTCCATTCATTTTGCCCAACCCAAAGAACTCAAAATTCTGTACTTTGGTAAGCATGTGTGAAGTCTGATAGTCTGCTGTTAGTTCTGAGGCCTAAGGGCAGTTAAATCAGATGCTTTTAAATATGTTTAAGGTAAATACATGGTTCTATTAGAAAATGATGAGCACATCTGGGCAAAACACTAACATTTTTGATTTTATACTATATTTTATAACACAAGTAAAAGATACTCTGCCAGATCTTTGAAGTTTTCACTGAACAGTAGCAATTGCCTTTGGAGAGTTCTTAATGTGAATTTATAGGGATACCCATACCAAGAAAACAAGCAGAGTCCTCTTCTGGCCTCGATATATTTTAATAAAACTCAGGTAATTGCTTTAGAATATGAAACAATAATAGAAAAAGTCAGAGAGGTTGGTGGTGGTGGCAGTGGGTGTGGCCCTGGTATAAAAATATTTTGATCATTTGATTATTAAAAATTCATTTGATTTAAAGAGACAAATATTTAAACCATCAGTGAATCTTACATCTTCAAAAGCTAAGACATGATGAGCAGTTATCGAAAGATTGTTCAAGAGTGATAGCATTTTGAAAACAGGATACAGTGCTCACATTGTTCTGCGTGGATTCTTTCTGTAAAATATACGGGCTACGGTAGGTGCCTATGCTCTGTGAAAGTGCTGGCACAGAGCCACTTGCACAGCTTCAGAAATCAGATTTATAGTCACATCTAACTCAGCCCACAAGACATTCAAATAGTCCTCACACACTCCCTATTATAGTATGAGATAGTTTGAATTTCATTAAACTGGATATTTAGCTTTGGTTGGTAGATTTTAAATTTCTCTAACCTGGTGTTTAAACTACTTTAAGTCTGATGTGCAGTTTCCATTACAGGTGTAGCTTACTTAAATAGTTTCTGTATCATAAAACAAAAGGTGGAGAGAAATGGTCGGCAAATGAAGTAGGTCTTTATTTCTGAAAAGCAATCTTTCCTTCCTCATCAACAAATCAATATGGAAGATAATGTGACAAAAATAATTCAGGAAGAATAGTCTTAAATTTCTGATATAGACAACTTTGTGCTATAAATATGTAGGCCATTTTGAGTAAACTGATTACCAATTAAAAACCTGAATGATAGTAGTGTTTTAACTTGTTTTTCTATTACATTGCCTTTTGAATTTCATGGAAACTTGATTTTAATTGTGGAAGGAATAATGCAGACACCTAGAGGGAAGTGGGTGACACTTTCTAGAAAGTTGATTGTAGGGTCAAAATTAGATGTGTGTTATTCTCTTTATCAGCTGTTGTTCCAGTTTAGACCTCAATATCTTGTGCCAAGATTATAGGAAAGCTTATGAACTGCTCTCCTTGACCCTCTTTCTTCTACCGTAAACACTGTGAAGTCTGAATTAGCTGATTCTAAGTTCCTTATCTGATTATCACAAACTCCCTGAGTGATCTATTTCTGGCCCTTATGAGCAAAATTTCCATTTAAAAATTATTTTTTAAATTTAGTAAATTAAAAAATGAAATTTTCCTTCCAGGGTCTGCATGATATTTTCCTTGCCTGTGCTTCTTCCATTTCATGACTGCATCTCATCAGTCGACACACTCCTCTCGTAGCCACAGAACTCCCGGCAATCCCTTCCGTTCATGAAGCTGTTCTGCAGCGTTGTATACCCATTTGTGTCTAGAACCCCCTTACTTGTCTGGTGAGCTCCTATGTAAACATGCCATCTCAGTGTGACTATCTCTCCCGTAGACCGGTTGATGCCTCGCACCCCATGCTTCTTGTGGGACATGACAGCAACATGACTCTGTGACTGTAGCCGGCACTTCCCTGCGGGGGCACTGGTTAGGAGTTCACCTTCCACTGCAGGGGGTGGGAGTGTGGTCCCTGGCCAGGGAGCTAGGGTCCCACATGTCTCCTGGCTGAACTCACCTCCCAGCCCCAAATAAAAAAGCAAAACAGAAACAGTACTGTAAAAAATTTAATGAAAATATTAAAAATGAAAATGCATTATTCATTTTTGTATCAATCAATTTTGTGACTCAGTACATAGTAGGGGCTTGTAAGTCAATCAATCAGTATAGTTGTACAAATTTCAGATTTTGTTCTACTCAACAGATATCTACCTTCATTTAAAATTATGACATATCAGAACAAGCTATGCTAACTTTGAGCCCGATGAGTGAATCACCTGACTTGAACTTTATATTTTATGTCAGGTCCCTAAGTGGGCAGGTAGGTTTCTGGAAATCATCCTGATGAATATTCATAAAAGAGCTCTGGCATCAAAATGCAGAGGAAGAGAAAAATAACAATAAAACCCCAGTAAACTGAGAATTGATACTGTACATTTAGTATTATTAAAGTGCTTTTATGATTTTGAGCTTCTGTTCAAATCAAATTTCATGTTTTCTGACAAAAATATTTAACCATAATAACAGCTGGTTTTGTTACATTAAACGCAAGTACTATTTGTATATTAACTTGGCATCAGTATCTTCATTAGCTAGAAGAATTTTAATATATATTTGAACAAGTCCATTAAAATAAACAATGTGTGCCATCCATGTGTGTAGGGGAAGGAACCCACCTGATCGGCGTGGTTAGGTTAAAACAACAGGTACAGAAAAGTGTTTTGTTTTTTTCTGAATCTATTCTCCTTGGGGCATTGTTTCAAAGTAAAAGTTTGGGTTTCAAATTTATATCTTTTTATGATATTTTTAGTGCTTGTTGCTTAGTTAACATTTTCAGTGTTTCTCCCAGAAACTTGTACTGAGATGCTCATTGAACTGGAGAAGTTAATCATCAGATTTCCTGGCAGATGTTTTTACTGTGACAGTAACTCTTCTCCAAAGATTTTTGGGAACAATATCCTTATTGTGAGGGCTCCTATAAGGTACTTTTCCACTGTTTGAAAGCATATGTTTCAGAAGTAAAGTGAGGAGAGGGCTTTTCTCAATATTTTTTTCTTTCCTTTAAAAAATTTCCATACTTTTATCTCTCTCTTTTGTTTGAAAGAGTCATTAAATGCTAAACCTTTAGGAAGTAATGCTATATCTCTAGATTTCAGTTCAGTTCAATTGCTCAGTTGTGTCCAAACTTTGCAACCCCATGGACTGCAGCAACTCTTTGCAACCTCATGGACTGCAGCACACCAGGCTTCCCTGTCCATCACCAACTCCTGGAGCTTACTCAAACTCATGTCCATTGAGTGGTGATGGCATCCAACCATCTCATCCTCTGTTGTCCCCCTCTCCTCCTGCCCTCAATCCTCCCAGCATCAGGTGGCCAAAACATTAGAGTTTCAGCTTCAGCATTAGTCCATCAGTCCTTCCAATGAATATTCAGAAGTGATTTCCTTTCAGATGAACTGGTTGGATCTCCTTGCAGTCCAAGGGACTCTCAAGAGTCTTCTCCAACACCACAGTTCAAAAGCATCAGTTCTTCAGTGCTCAGCTTTTTTACAGTTCAGTTCTCACATCCATACGTGACAACTGGAAAAACCATAGCCTTGACTAGACAGACCTTTGTTGGCAAAGAAATGTCTCTGCTTTTGAATATGCTATGTAGGTTGGTCATAGCTTTTATTCCAGGGAGCAAGCATCTTTTAATTTCATGGCTGTAGTCACCATCTGCAGTGATTTTGGAGCCCCTCAAAACAAAGTATGTCACTGTTTCCACTGTTTCCCCATCTATTTGCCATGAAGTAGTGGGACCAGATGCCATAATCTTTGCTTTCTGAATGTTGAGCTTTAAGCCAACTTTTAAGCCAACTCTCCTCTTTCACTTTCTTCAAGAGGCTCCTCAGTTCCTCTTCACTTTCTACCATAAGGAAAGAGATTGAAATTTTGAGGTTGGAAATATAAGTTAATTAGGAATGCATTATTATCCTATTGATACTGCCTGTTTTGCATGTATATGTATGTGTGTGTTCTTCATAAAAGCTAAGATCACTAGTGTGAAAACAGGATTCTCTGTTAGATTTAAAAGGCATTTTGTAGTGAATATTCAAAACCTTCTTCACGTACCAATTTGCATTAAGTTGGTACATTTGCTCCAGTTCGTGGCACTGAATAGTCTATGGTGCATTCAGGCAAAATTTTACTTTTTTCTTATTTACTGGAAGTTCTCTGTATCTGGAAAAAAGATAAACACATTTTCCCCAAGAGTAGATTGGACCACCTACTTTGCATTTTAACCTGTGTCTTCTAACCTTAGGAGCATCTGCTCCTTATAGATGTTACTTGGCAGTTTACTGGGGCTCAGGTGGGTGTTTGATAAAGAAGGAGGATGACTGCATTGCACCAAGACCGGTGGGCTCCTCATCCCCGAAACGAAAGACTGTTTTTAGGAGAGCTGGTGTGGCAAGTGATGGATTGAAAAGGCAAACAAACAGGACCTATCCTTTAAGCCGGCTGCTCTGTTAAATTAAACACTCAGGAAAAAAGGATGAGAACAACTATTTTCTTTATACATAATTTTATTTTAGAAGTTTCAGAAAAGATAGTCACATATGCTGTTTGGAAAAAAAACTATTTGAAAGGGCTTTTAAATAATGTTAGTAATACTGGAAAAATAAAGAGATACAAGGTGCATGGAGACAAAGAGATGTTCTGATCAGCAGACAGCAGCTGTGAAGCTTTTTATTCTTCTCCACCTCTGCTTCCTCCTCGTTTTCACTCCATCCTTGGACTGAGGAATCTACCTGTTTGTACTTGGAATCTAATTCCTGTGCTGAAGTTGATTAGAGCTATAGCTTATCACTTGGAATTTTTCAACTTCTGATTTAAAGATGTTATTTGCTTTCATAAAATTACAGTTGGCTCAGTGTTTTAAAAGTGGATACTTCTAGTGGAAGATACATTTTATCTTTTGAATGAGCTACGTATTTTAGAATTAAGATACATTTATACTGGCTACCATTTTCTTTAGAAGAATTGTCCTCTTATTTAACTTCTCAAAATATCAGTATTAAATATATACAGTGCACATACAATCTCATGCTTGTCATTAGTGATTTCATATAATTGAAAAACAAAGAAAAAGATCTGTAATAAGTTACAAGTTAAAATATGGTGGACTCTGTCAGCCTGGGTCCATCAGGGGAGAAAAACAACTTAAAAGGGAAAGTTTAATACAGAGAATTATCAACTATAATAACAGAGTGAAATAATGAGGGATTCAGTAGTAAGGATAAAAGAAACTCCAAAAGAAGAGGAATAGCACATGGAAGGAAGAGTCTCAAAACTTAGGGCTGAGATAAAGCACCCAACCAAGGGCTCTTGCACACTGCTCTTAGACTTCGATGGAGAGAGTATAGCCAGAGCCACTGGCTGGCTGATAATTTGCTGTGGTCCACACTAGCTGAGCACCTAAGGATTGATGCTTTTGAACTGTGGTGTTAGAGAAGACTCTTGAGACTCCCTTGGACTGCAAGGCGATCCAACCAGTCCATCCTAGAGGAAATCAGTCATTGAGTATTCATTGGAAGGAAGGACTGATGCTGAAGCTGAAGCTCCAGTACTTTGGCCACCTGATGCAAAGACCTGACTCCTTGGAAAAGACCCTGATGCCGGGAAAGGTTGAAGGCAGGAGGAGACAGGGACGACAGAGGATGAGATGGTTGGATGGCATCACCCACTCAACGAACATGAGTCTGAGTAAACTCTGGGAGTTGGTGATGGACAGGGAACTGGCATGCTGCAGTCCACGGGGTTGCAAAGAGTCGGACACGCCTGAGCCGCTGAACTGAACACTGTGGCGCTTGCTGGAAAGTAGCCTGGAGGGTGTCTCAGGATGCTTTGCGTGGGGAACTCTGTCCTCAATGCACCCCATTCAAAGTTGTCCATCTGGGGATGCTGCAGACAAGCGCTGGTTGCGGGGAGCCTCTGGCCCCTGACACAGGAGGTGGGTACAGGTGCACAGAAAGCACAGGGGAACCTGGAAGCAAGACTCTTCGGGACTGTAATGTCTCTCTAGTGCCTCCATGGTTACAGCTTTATCACCAGTTGCAAAGGGCACATGTGCAAAGGGCCTAGAGCCACTTCACTGAGGAAGCAAAAGGGTGACTCTGGAGCTGAGAAATAATCCATCAATAAATGCTCATATTCTTACCAATTTCTTAAAAAAGAGGTAGAGACTTCCCTTGTAGCTCAGCTGGTAGACAGTCTACCCACAATGTGGGAGACCTGGGTTCGATCCCTGGGTTGGGGAGATCCCTTGGAAGAGGGAAAGGCTACCCACTCCAGTATTTTGTCCTGGAGAATTCCACAGACTGCATAGTCCATAGGGTCACAAAGAGTCAGACACGACTGAGAGACTTTCAAAAAAAAAAAAAGGTAGAGGGAAGAAGACTGAGGATTTTAAGGAAAGATAAGACATATAAACTCATAGTACCAGAACAGAATGGAAATAGTGAAAATTGGGCTCAAATTCTAACCAAAATAAAGATGGGAGAATGATAGCTAACTGATGGTGAAGGGATGGTGGGGGTGGAGGACAAAAACTAAATAAATTTGTGAACTATTTTTAAAATATGAAATTGAGTGATTAAGCCATGTAATTCCTAAGTTGTCAATATTATGTTTGGCCCTAAGGGATACGTAGTAGTAGTAACAAGAATAACAATAAAAATAATTCAGGAAGAGGAAGACAGCAAAGAAGAAGCCTTTTGAGGATGATCTGGCAAGCACTCCACTATGCTATCGTGGATTTTCTCATTTAAGCCTCATAATATAACTCCTACTCTTGATTTGTTAACTCACATGGTACTGATTGATTTGGGTAGTGAGATTCCGAAAGATCAAGTGATTTTCCGAAAGTCACATACTTAGCATTTGCTACAAGCAGAATCCAGACCCTGGATGACTGACCTGTGGGCTTGTGCCCTCTCTTACTGTGCTAAAATGTCTTGTGTAGAAGGTTAAGAAAAAGTTTCAGTTCTTTATCCAAACAGTGATGAAATACCCCAAATAAACTCTATCTTGTTGTGGAGATAACCCACAGATAGCTATGAAACAGTCCATGATTAAACCTGTATTTAATCTGTATGTGGCACAAACTATCAATGTTGAGAATTAAAATAGGTCAGTGAACACGGAAGTTGAGCTTTTTAAAGGAAATTTTGAGTTGCTCATTCAAGCTGGAAACTATACTTGTGAGGCAAGGGGAAAGGAAAATATTTCCTTAGGAAAATACTAAGAAACAACTCCTGACACATGATGTACCCAGGGGGCAATAGGTACAAGTAGATTGGATTAAAGAGTAAGAATTTCAGACTTCGGTTTAAGTCAAAATTATTTTTTGATTCTCCTGCCCCCTCCCTAGCTCCATGTTTTTGTTTAGTTACTCAGTCATGTCTGACTCTTTGTGACCCCGTGGACTGAAGGTCGCCAGGCTCCTCTGTCCATTAGATTCTCCAGGCAAGAATACTGGCGTGTGTTGCCATTTCCCTCTCCACCCCACCTCCATAAGCAGGGTGTATTGGCATAAATCACTGGGTTATGATGTAAAGTGATGGTGGAAACAAAAATGAGAGGAGTAGCTACTTTCTGTTTATTCTTGAAAATGACTCATTCAACACAATATGATTCAGTTTTCTCTGAAATAATCAACAACATAGCTAGAATAGCTATGTATATTCAGAGGACAAAATTGTTGTTGTATCTGGGAAGTGGGGGTAAAATGCACTGTATTTTAAGGGAGTAAGATAGGAATTTTCAATCAGAACATCTCCTTGGAGAAAATGGTTTTTCCTGCAATGAGAGCTGGATCACTCTAAATGGTATTACGTACATAGCCATCTCAATGATTACTTTACAGGTAGAAATGAAGTGTCTGCTAAGTGTGCTACAGAGAATTCTGACATATGGTCTTAGTGGATAGCATTCCTAACACTGCTACTGCTGCTAAGTTGCTTCAGTCGTGTCCGACTCTGTGTGACCCCATAGATGGCAGCCCACCAGGTTCCCCTGTCCCTGGGATTCTCCAGGCAAGAACACTGAAGTGGGTTGCCATTTCCTTCTCCAATGCATGAAAGTGAAAAGTCAAAGTGAAGTCGCTCAGTCATGTCTGACTTCTAGCGACCCCATGGACTGCAGCCTACCAGGCTCCTCCATCCATGGGGTTTTCCAGGCAAGAGTACTGGAGTGGGGTGCCATCACCTTCTCCGATTCCTAACACTACCTTTGTGCAAATTCCCTTCAACTCATGTCTCTGGTGAATTTTATGATTTGTTTATAGCTCTCTTTATAGAATTTAAATTAGCATTTTGACTATGAGGGGTGTGTGTGTGTTTTCCCTGGTGGCTCAGATGGTAAAGCGTCTGCCTACAATGCAGGAGACGACCTGGGTTCGATCGCTGGGTGGGGAAGATCACCTGGAGAAGGAAATGGTAACCCACTCCAGTACTCTTGCCTGGAAAATCCCAAGGACAGAGGAGCCTGGTGGGCTACACTCCACAGTGTCACAAAGAGTCGGACACAACTGAGCGACTTCATTTTCACTTTCACTTTCATGAGGTGTGTGGTGTGTGTGTGTGTTTTCCAAGTTGTTAGGCAATCTCTCACCTTCCTCTATTGCCACAGACTAATACTCTGAAACAAATTCAACCTAAACAGCAAATATAATGCAAAATAGAAACACCATGAAACAGAATTAATGGCCACAGCCCTTACCCTGTGTTTCAGTTTGCAGATTCATCTGGTTTATTATCCCCCTGTGAGGCATATTGCTAATGATGGCAATGATTTTGATATAGTGACATATGTCCACTGAGTATTATACAGGGATCAATAAATGAATTCCATGTAAATGTTTCTGTCTTGACCTGATATGTTCATAATCATCTTTCACATAAGGAGATATTAAAGAAAATGCCTAACCACAGTACCCTGGCAAGAAAAAGAAATCCAAACTGAAAAGAAAGACATAAAACTGTCACATGAATGTAGATGATATTATATTATTTAGAAAACCCTATGCAAAGAAATAGAGGAAAAGAATAGAATGGGAAAGACTAGAGATCTCTTCAAGAAAATTAGAGATACCAAGAGAACATTTCATGCAAAGATGGGCTCAATAAAGGACAGAAATGGTATGGACCTAACAGAAGCAGAAGGTATTAAGAAGAGGTGGAAAGAATACACAGAAGAACTCTACAAAAAGAGCTTCACGACCAAGATAGTCACGATGCTGTGATCACTCATCTAGAGCCAGACATCCCGGGATGTGAAATAAAGTGGGCCTTAGAGAGCATCACTACAAACAAAGCTAGTGGAGGTGAAGGAATTCCAGTGGAGCTGTTTCAAATCCTGAAAGATGATGCTGTGAAAGTGCTGCACTCAATATGCCAGCAAATTTGGAAAATTCAGCAGTGGCCACAGGACTGGAAAAGGTCAGTTTTCATTCCAATCCCAAAGAAAGGCAATGCCAAAGAATGCTCAAACTACTGCACAATTGCACTCATCTCACACGCTAGTAAAGTAATGCTCAAAATTCTCCAAGCTAGGCTTCAGTAGTACACGAACCATAAACTTCCAGATGTTCAAGCTTGTTTTAGAAAAGGCAGAGGAACCAGAGATCAAATTGCCAACATCTGCTAGATCATAGAAAAAGCTAGAAAGTTCCAGAAAAACATCTATTTCTGCTTTATTGACTATGCCAAAGCCTTTGACTGTGTGGATCACAATAAACTTTGGAAAATTCTGAAAGAGATGGGCATACCAGACCACCTGACCTGCCTCTTGAGAAACCTATATGTAACTCAGGAAGCAACAGTTAGAATTAGACATGGAACAACAGACTGGTTCCAAATAGGACAAGTAGTCTGTCAAGGCTGTATATTGTTACCTTGCTTATTTAACTTATATGCAGAGTACATCATGAGAAATGCTGAGCTGGAATAAGCACAAGCTGGAATCAAGATTGCTCGGAGAAATATCGATAATCTCAGATATGCAGATGACACCACCCTATGGCAGAAAGTGAAAAGGAACTAAAAAGCCTCTTGATGAAAGTGAAAAAGAGAGTGAAAAGTTGGCTTAAAGCTCAACATTCAGAAAATGAAGATCAAGGCATCTGGTCCCATTACTTCATGGGAAATAGATGAAGAAACAGTGGAAACAGTGTCAGACTTTGTTTTTTTGGCTCCAAAATCACTGCAGATGGTGATTGCAGCCATGAAATTAAAATACGCTTACTCCTTGGAAGGAAAGTTATGACCAACCTAGACAGCATACTGAAAAACAGAGACATTACTTTGCCAACAAAGGTCTGTCTAGTCAAGGCTATGGTTTTTCCAGTGGTCGTGTGTGGATGTGAGAGTTGGACTGTGAAGAAAACTGAGCACTGAAGAATTGATGCTTTTGAACGGTGGTATTGGAGAATACTCTTCAGAGTCTCTTGGACTGCAAGGCGATCCAACCAGTCCATTCTAAAGAAGATCAGTCCTGGGTGTTCATTGGAAGGACTGATGCTAAAGCTGAAACTCCAAAACTTTGGCCACCTCATGCAAAGAGTTGACTCACTGGAAAAGATTCTCTTGTTGGTAGGGTTTGGGGAAAGGACTATAAGGGGATGACCGAGGATGAAATGGCTGGATGGCATCAGCAACTTGATGGACGTGAGTTTGAGTGAGCTCTGGGAGTTGGTGATGGACACGGAGACCTGGAGTGCTGCGACTCATGGGGTCACAAAGAGTTGGACACGACTGAGCAACTGAACTGAGGCTGAAAGTGAAAGTCACTCAGTCGTGTCCAACTCTTGGCGTCCCCCAACCCCCACCTCCCCACCACGCCACCCTGGACTATACAGTCCATGGGATTCTCCAGGCCAGAATACTGGAGTGTGTAGCCTTTCCGTTCTCCAAGGTATCTTCCCAACCCAGAGATTGAATCCAGAACTTCCACATTGCAGGTGGATTCTTACTCTCTGAGCCACCTGGAGTGGGTAGCCTATCCCTTCTTCAGGTGATCATCCCAAACCAGGAATTGAACTGGGATCTCCTGCATTGCAGGTGGAGTCTTTACCAGCTGAACTACCAGGGAACCCCTAAAGACACCACTACAAACTGTTGGAATGAATAAATGAATTTGGTGAAGTAGCAGATTACAAAAATTAGTACAGAGAAATTGGTTGTGTTTTTATACACTAATAATGAGCTATCAGAAAGAGAATTTAGAAAAGAATCCTATTTAAAATTGTACCAAAAAGAATAAAATACCTAAGAATGAATTTAATCATAAGTAAAAGACATATACTCTAAAAGACAGTAATAAATTGAAGATGATAAAACAAATGGGAAGATATATGATGCTCATGGATTGAAAAATTAATATTGTTAAAATGTCGATATTACTCAAAGCAATCTACAGATACCATGCAATCCTCATTAAATATCAATGGCTTTTTTTTTCCCACAAAAGTAGAACATGGAATCTCAAAACATGTATGGAACCACCAAAGATACTGAATAACCAAAGAATAACTTGAAAAAGAACAATAAGAGGTATCATGATCATTTTTTCAAACTATACTACAAAACTACGGTAATAAAAACAATATAGTAGTTATGAAAACTGACACATAGATCAAAGTAACATGTAGAAAGCCCTGAAATAAACTCATGGATATATGGATAACTAATTTATCACAAAGGAAGCAAGAATATAAAAGGAGGAAAGACAGTCTTCAGTAAATGGTGTTGGAAAGACTGAGTAGATACATACAAAAGAATCAAAGTGGACTATTATCTTATATAAAAATTAAGTTAAAATGGTAGACTTGAATGTAAGACCTAAGTGTTCAGAACTGTTGACCATTTTAAAATCAGTTTTTTCTCATTTTTTACTGTTAAATTATTAAATGTAAAAAAAATAAAGCCTTTTATCAGTTTTTCCCAATATTTCTCATACTCTGAGAGTTGTCTTCTCACTCTCTTGGCAGTGTCTTTCACAGAGTAGAAAATTTTAAACTTTAAGTTCAACTTACCAGTGATTTTCCTCATGGATAATGTTTTTGGTGTTGTATCTAGAAAGTCATTGTTAAACTCACAACCATCTAAATTTTATCCTATGCTACCCTCCAGGAGTTTTATTGTTTTGCATTTTATATTCAGGATGATGATATATTTCATGTTTTTCTTTTCTTTTAAGAATGTGAGGTTTGCGTCTAGATTACTATTTTTTTTTAATGTAGACATCCAGTTTTTTCAGCACCATTTGTTGAAAAGATCATCTTTACTTCATTGTATTGTATGTATTCCTTTTTCCAAAGGACACATATTTATGTGAGATTTCCTTTCTGAACACTCTGTTCTGTTCCATTGGCCTATGTGTATTTTTCTGCCATTTCCACACTCTTTTGGTTACTGTAGCTTTAAAGCAAATCTTGAGGTCATGTAATGTCAGTCCTTTGACTTTATTCTTTGCTTTCAATATTGTACTGGCTATGCTGTGTTTCCCTATCCATATAAACTTTAGAATCATTTATTAATATTCACAAAACAACTTGCTGTTATTTATACTGTGATTGCTTTGAATCTCGGAGAAGGCAATGACACCCCACTCCAGTACTCTTGCCTGGAAAATCCCATGGACGGAGGAGCCTGGTGGGCTGCTGTCTATGGGGTTGCTAAGAGTAGGACACTACTGAACGACTTCACTTTCACTTTTCACTTTCTACTTTCATGCATTGGAGAAGAAAATGGCAACCCACTCCAGTGTTCTTGCCTGGAGAATCCCAGGGGTTGGGGAGCCTGGTGGGCTGCCGTCTAAGGGGTCACACAGAGTCGGACATGACTGAAGTGACTTAGCACCAGCAGCAGCAGCAGCTTTGAATTTATAAAGCAAGTTGGGAAGAACTGACATCTTGATAATATTCAGTTTCCCCTCCATGATATGGGAAATATCTCTATCTATTTATTTCTGATTTAATTTGTTGGTTTTACAGTGTTCCTCATACATATTTTATTAGATATATACCTAAATATTTCACTTTTGAGGGCTGATATAACTACTTTGTGTATTTAATTCAAATTATTTTTTAATGCTGGCACATAGGAAAGTTATTGCCATTTGTATATTAACCTTGTTTTCTGAAGTTGTTCTATAATTATTGGTTATTAGTTATAGGAGATTTTAAAAAATATAATTAAAAAGTTTTCTACCTAGACAATCATGTCATCTGTAAACAGAACTCTGGTGTGAACTGACTCCTTGGAAAAGACCTTGATGCTGGGAAAGATTGAAGGTGAGTGGAGAAGGGGACGACAGAGGATCAGATGGTTGGATGGCATCACCAACTCAATGGACATGAGTTTGAGTAAGCTCCAGGAGTGGGCAGGGAAGCCTAGCGTGCTGCAGTCCATGAGTTGCAAAGAGTCAGACATGACTGAATGACTGAACTGAATTGAACTGAATCTATTAAACTTTTATTTCCTTATCTTGATATACTGTTAGATAGGACTTCCAGTTGGAGAAGGCACTGGCACCCCAATCCAGTACTCTTGCCTGGAGAATCCCATGGACGGAGGAGCCTGGTGGGCTGCTGTCTATGGGGTTGCTAAGAGTCGGACACGACTGAATGACTTCCCTTTCACTTTTCAGTTTCACGAATTGGAGAAGGAAATGGCAGCCTACTCCAGTGTTCTTCTTTGGAGAATCCCAGGGGTGGGGGGAGCCTGGTGGGCTGCCATCTATGGGGTCGCACAGAGTTGGACACGACTGAAGCGACTTAGCAGCGGCACCAACAAGATTTCCAGTACAATGTTGAAAAGAAGTGAGAGTCTTACCCTTTTGCTGAAGAGGTTGTCATATATTCATAGAAACTTTGAGTTAGGATTTAATTTTACAGTAAATGCACATAAATTTAATAGTCATTGCTTTTACAGACAGTGTGTGTTTTATGTCCATTGAGTCAGTGATGCCATCCAATCATCTCATCCTGTCATCCCCTTCTCTACCTACCTTCAGTTTTTCCCAGCATCAAGGTCTTTTCCATGGAGTCAGGTTTTCACACCATAGTTCTGTTTACAGATGACATGATTTCCAGGTAGAAAACTTTTAAATTATATTTTTAAAAACCTCCTAGAACTAATAAGCAATAATTATAGAACAACTTCAGAAGGCAAGGTTAACATACAAATGGCTTAATTTTCATTTAAGTCACTATAAACTTATCTAAGTGCAGTGACTGTAATAACAGTAGGTTTCCTTGTTCTGGTATATTGCTCTGAAGGGAAGATCACCAGGGACTTAGAGATAGTAGTTAATGTTTCTGTTGATGAAACATCTTAAACTTGGACTAATGAGCTCACTTAAATATATTGCTATTTTGAAATATGAAGTGGAAAAGAGCATTTCTTTCCCACCATTAATATTATTCACTTTTGGCTTGCATGGCTTTATTCACGCCATTGGTTTGCATTACATTCCTTTAGTCTCAGCTCTCCCTACTTTTATCTTTATTATTTTTGGATTTCTTGTTCTGATTTCCAATTAAGTATCTAGATTAGACACACCATTAGTTGTTGACTAGTCATAGCTCCCTTTTAAGGCATCACCTCCTGGTCAAATTAGCTATACCTTAAGTGCAAGAGTGAGTATATAGTACATGGACTCCAGGGCTTTAGCATCAGCTGAGTCTTGGAGAAAGTAAGTTACATAGGAGGGGGCTGGGAGCATGGTGTACATACATGGATATTCTTTAGCTTGGGTTACCCAGTGCATGGGGCTTAATTTTCATAAAAGCCCTCTGTCATCAAAGACATGAACTGAGGAACAAACTAGAGAGGCTAGAAATTAGGATTCTTTTTATTTTTACTTTTTAAATTAATTTTTCTTGGAGTATAGTTGATTTACAATGTTGCATTAGTTTCTGCTATACAGCAAAGTGAGTCAGTTACAAATATACATAGAGCCACTCTATTTTTTAATTCTCTGCTCATGTACGTCATTACAGAGTATTGAGTAGAGTTCAGTGTGCTGTGCAGTAGGTTCTTATTAGTTATCTCTTTTTATATAGTAGTGTGTATATGTCAGTCTCCCAGTTTATCCCTCTTATGCTTTTTCCTTTGTAACCATAAGTTTGTTTTCTCCATCTGCTACTCTATTCCTGTTTTGTAAATGAGTTCATTTGTACCATATTTTTTTAGATTCCACACAGAAGCGATATCATTTATTTGTCTTTCTCTGTCTGACTTACTTCACTCAGTATGACTATCTCTAGGTCTCTCCATGTTGGTGCGAAAGGCATCATTCCATTCTTTTATGGCTGAATAATAGTCCATTGTATGTATGTACCATATCTTTATCCATTCACCTGTCAGTGGACATTTAGGTTGTTTCTATGTCCTGGCTTTTGTAAATAGTGCTGCTATGAACACTGGGGCACATTTATCTTTTGAATTATGATTTTCTCTGGATAGATGCCCAGGAGTGGGATTGAAGGATCATATGGTAGCTCTACTTTTAGTTTTTTAAAGAACCTTTGTACTGTCATTTATAGCAGCTGTATCAATCTACATTCCCACCAGCAGTGTAGGAGGATTTCCTTTTCTCCGTATTGGCTTCCCTTGTGGCTCAGCTGGTAAAGAATCCGCCTGCAATGTGGAAGATCTGGGTTCAGTTCATGGGATGGAAAGATCTCCTGGAGATGGGAAAGGCTACCCACTCCAGCATTCTGGCATGGAGAATTCCATGAACTGTATAGTACGTGGGGTCACAAAGAGTTGACATGAATGAGCAACTTTCACTTTCTTTCACACTTTCTCCAGCATTTATTGTTTGCAGATTTTTTTGATGATGACTATTGTGACCAACAAAGGTCCATCTAGTCAAAGCTATGGTTTTTCCAGTAGTCATGTATGGATATGAAAGTTGGAGTATAAAGAAAGCTGAGCACCAAAGAATTGATACTTTTGAACTGTGGTGTTGGAGAAGACTCTTGAGAATCCCTTGGACAGCAAAGAGTCAAATGAGTCATTCCTAAAGGAAATCAATCCTGAGTATTCAGTTTCAGCTGAAACTCCAATACTTTGGCCACGTGATGCAAAAAAAAAAAAAAAAAAAAGACTCATTGGAAAAACCCTGATGCTGGGAAAGATCAAAGGTGGGAGGAGAAGGGGACAAGAGAGGATGAGATGGTTGGATGGCATCACTGATTCTATGGACGTGAGTTTGAGTAAGCTCTGGGAGTTGGTAACAGACAGGGAAGCCTGGCATGCTGCAGTCCATGGGGATGCAAAGAGTTATACACAACTGAGCAACTGAACCGAACCTATTCTGACCAGTATGAGGTGATTATAGATTTGATCTATATTTCTCTACAATGTGTTTATTTTAAATACACAATTGATTTTTGAACAATGAAGGGTTAGACCTCAGTGTCCATACATATATAATGTAAAAAACTGCGTGTATAACTTAGAGTTAGCCTTCCATATCAATGGTCCTCCATATCCATAGTTTTGCATCTAGGAATTCAACCAACTGGGAATCGTGTAGTACTGTAGTACTTAGTATTGAAACATTGAAGCAATCTGTGCTGTAAATGGATCCACATAGTTGAAATCCATGTTGTTCAAGGGTCAACTTGTTTTGAAATATAATGTTAATTTTCCTCTCAATTTTGATAGGATTCAAGTTTAATCATTGTTTTATTTTCTCCATGTAATGCCACAGGGCATTCTCTCTTTCTTTAAGCTTCCTGTTTGTCCAACCCTTTCCTCCCGCACCTTCTATTTCATAGAGATAGTGTAGTTTGGGGAAATAGAGACTGAATTAGGGTCCTTCTTCTGCCGGGTACCAACACCATGACTTTGGAAAACTGTTTTAACTCTCAAACCTCACTTCCCTCATCTATAAAACAGCCACTGAATAAAAGAAACCATCAAATGTACACCTTCAACTCCTATTAACTTTTTCCTACACATTTATCCAGATCCCCTTTATCCAACTGTATCTCTTTCTACCTGATCTTCGGATGATACTTTCCTATATTTATATCTGTATACCCTTCCATTGTAATCTGTACCATCAGTAATTGCATATTTATTCCTTACATTTTTAGTTACCTCAAGGTCCAGCACTTACTCTTAGAATCAAGCATATGCATAGTCATTTCAAAACAAAGTAAAACAGTACAAACAAAAATCACAAAATTATTTTTTCCTCTTTGGTTGAACTTTGACTTTTGTGAATTTTCTGCTTTCCTGATGAATACAACTTCTGTGTAAATTAAAATAATGATCAGTGTAAAGGCTCATTAAATAGTTACTAAAGTAGGTGGCTCTTGGGCTGGAACATGAAAAAAGTGATACATGTAGAATACTGTGTTAGTTGAATGAGAGAATTCTTGCAGAAAAACGTAGATAAATAATAAACCAAATGTTTATATGAAGAGAAAATGATGTACAACCAAGTCAACCTAAAAGGCTCATTAGAATTTAAAATAAAAATTCCAATCACAGTTTTGTGTACTAGAAAAAAGGAGTATTAAGTTTTTTTGTGTGTGGTGTGCAGTTGACTTAAGGAGTAGTGAGACTTTTATATGATAACTTACTACAAGGTCAAGCCATTGAAGAGCTACACATAAAATCAATTTAAAATTAATAAATTTAATATGGAAATAACTTCAATTTTATCCTCATAAAGTTTTGCTTAAGTGAGTGATACAGTGGTTCATAGTATTGTTTCTTTTGTATGTCAATAGATTGAACAGTGTGAGAGATAGGCTGAATGGAATTAATTTATACAATTTTTAAAGAGTGAATCAGTTGAGATTATTACAGTTACAGATGATGAAACCTTAACTCAAGTTACGTATTTGAAGGAGAATATTTTGGTTCATGAAACTAAGGAATTTCAAGGGAGTGAATACTGCTAATTTAAAGCATGATGGGAATCTAAGATTTCAAATAAGAGCATTATTTGAAATTGTGCAACTCTTTCCATTGCTCTACTCTGTCCTCCTTTGCTGTGGCTTTTAACACGAATGTACGTATGATAAAGTCATCCTGTGTCTTATGCATGTAGTCTCCTAGCTAACTGCTTCACCGCAAACAGAATGCTTCTTTTCAATAGTTCAAGCAAATCTCCAAGTTTCACTCTTATTGGGTCAATTTGGTTCCAACCCTTCGCTGATCTAATTGTTTTAGCCCAGCAATGTGAAGGCTGTAGCTGGCCAGGCCTGTATTATGAACCCTGTACTTGATGGAAGTAGGAGAAATGAGGGATGGAGGGATAGTGTGTGGTAATTCTGTCCCTTCCCCAACTATATGCAATGAGAACACAGAGGAGTGATGGCCCTTTCCAATGAAACAGAAGACGGGTTCCCAGAAATTGGAATCAGCAAAACAAAGCAGAGTCAAACAAAAAGTTTAACAGGAAAAGCAAAACCAAGCTCCAAACAAAAGCCCCAAACAAAACACAAAACATTTCTGACTAAAGCAGAAATATCAGTTTGTCCTTTTAACTCAGTTATGCATTACTAAATTTAAGGAAGTTAATCCAGATTTTTAGCTACTGTATAGCTCTCTGGAATTACTGAATATTAATATTTCAATCCTGGTTAAGCTTGAGTTCTGTGAAATAAATTCATGCACACACAGAAAAAAATGAGAAAAGTCAAGTTTAAAAATGATGAGAATATGTGACCTTCCTATATGGGGGAGCCTGTATCATCTGGCTGCCAGGGTGCGGTGAGCTAAACAAGTGGAGAGAGTGCATTCCTTCATAGTCAGCTCACTACAGGGACCTCAGATTTGGGCATAGAGTCCTCCCAGTCAGAGTTATCATCCCACCCTATTATTTTTGTTTTCAATTTATATTTTCCATTGCCTTAAAACATGCTTAGTAATTACTTTAGTATCCTACTTTTCTTTGTGGGTGCCATCACAGGAAATGATATTTCTGAGAATTGTTTATAAAGATCATAAGCCTACAGCAATTATTATACCACGCAGCAGAATTTCCTGTTTATGTTCTGTTTTATTAATAATTTTGGAAAATTGATGACATCACGGTATTCATTGGCGATTCAGAGACTGATCATATTTCTCATTGCCTAATGGAAGGTTAAATTATACCCTAGATACAAAATTCTCAACTAGAATTTTAAATCACATTGCAGTTGGTTTAAAATATAATGATGTCTGGTGGGTGTAGTGAAACGCAGGGTTATCAGTCTCTGGTTTCCTCTATCTATAGCTCATACATTTTCTTAGCAACAGCACTACTCTATTCTATTTAATAGATGGACTATCTTCTTCTAAAATAGATTATGATTGATGTGCCACTCACCACCGTTCCTTCCCTCAAAACTCTGGTTGATTATATTGCTTTGGGTTTCTGATGTCTGCTTTCTTCCCTCTTACATATTTGCTTTATTATAATTTTATAAAACAAAATTTAGGGAAAACTCTTTGTTTAAAATTTATTTATTTTTAATTGAAGGATAATTGCTTTATAGAATTGTGTTGGTTTATCCCAAACATCAACGTGAATCAGCCATAGGTATACCTATGTTCCCTCCCTTGGAAGCCTCCCTCCCCATCTTACCCCTCTAGGTTGTTTCAGAGCTCCAGTGTGAGTTCCTTGAGTCATACAGCAAATTCTCATTGACTATCTATTTTACATACGGTAATGCAAGTTTCCATGTTACTCTCTGGGAGGGCAGGGGACTCTTACTCTTACATCTCGAGTCATGCTGCAGCTTTTCATAGCATCCAGCTCATAATTGGAAGCCCTTAATATAGACACCTGTGAGTAAGCCCCACTGCACTTGTTTTTAATATGACTCAGGACACCATCAGAAGGTAGTATGCATAATCTGTACGAGCCAGCTGTATGTTCCTTATCAGTTTGCTTCTTTGTTCCCTTGAGTTGTGTTGTATGGATTCTAGGGAGTCTGAAAGAGAGACATTAGCCTTGTTATATTAAAGCCTGTGTCCTAAACAGTGGCAGTCCTGTGCTTCAGTTTAACTTCTATATCCCCCTTTCACTGAATCTTGCACCCTGAGCTCTCCAGGCCTTCCTGGTTGGGGTTTCTGAATGGTAACTTAGTGCCTACAGTTTCAACAACAAGCATGCTGAGCATTTAGTAATACACATACTGCGGAATTAGGGGAAGCAGGTGCAGTTCCTGTTGTCAAGATTGATGATCTTTAATGCTGCTCAAGACAGGAAGAGCCCAGCACTGTTTTCTCAGGCCAGCATCTGCCAATATGAAATAAATTTTAGCCACTAGATGCTGCCTCTGAATAGAGCTTCATGAGCAAGTGCCATAGACGGTCCAAGGCTTCTGATGACTCTAAACACTAATGATCACTAAGGACTTACCAAGTTTAAGGTACGGAAATACAAAAGTAATATATAGTTCAGATAGAAGTTTTTCTTATGCTAATTCTTCATGTATGGAAATTAAGAGTCTTCTTTCTACTACCATTTTATCCCCTAATTTATTTTACTGCTATACTTCCTATTGCTACAAATAAATCTTTGCCAGCTCCAAAAGCAAGTGTTGAATTGGAATAATTCTAAACTATTTTCTTGAGTAATGCAAATAGAGATGATTTTACTCCAAAGAGGTACTTTGAGGGACAGTACCAATAGTGACTATTAAATCATGGATCTCTGCATTTAACAGATGGCTGTCTGAGGAATTGGACTTGAGAAATGAGCTTTCAGTCTAGAGGCCTTGCTGCTTTAATGCCCCCAAAGGAGGTATATTGTTGGAGAGCATCTCGGGAGGGAAGCTATTTTCAGAGTGTGATGTAATCGCTACAGGAATACAATTCAGAGTGTGATTCTGAAAGCATTACCTCTCCCTCTAGGCAGAGAGAGCCTTTCCAGGAGGAATGACGTGGTTTCTAACAAAATGTGGAGATCATTTATAATTGACTTTTTCCATGAGCTGGTTTTAAATAAGTCTGTGATATTTACCTTGGATGTTAGAAATAGTCCAAGGTACAATCTTGAGATCATCTTTACCAGGAAACTAGACTTATTTTCTGATTATCATTGTCTGAGAATAAGAATAAAGAAGGAAAGCAAGAGTTGCTTTGTTCCAGGGTTAAGTCATTGCCACACTAGGCTAATACAGATAGCTGTGGAGATTTTCCTTAATTCATCCAAGGATGTGTGTGTGTTTGTGTGTGTACACATGCACATGTCTAACAACAACAACAACAATAAAATAAAAGGATAGACTAAAAACAATGTAAGTGGCTAAAAACTGAGATAAAAGGGAGAGATTTATTTTTCATGAACTACATTGAAAATGAAATGGAAATAACAAAATGAGAGAAGATTTCATTTCCAGAGCCCTACATTCTATTTTCATTTTAAAGTCAAAGCATATTGAAGAGTCACTTACATAACTTTCCCCCAAAAGCATTGTGAAGACATAACTTGAAATGGCAAGACTTAGTCTTCACTGCAAATCCTCTTTCCTAAACTGCAGAGTAAAATTATTATGCAAGTCATCTTCCTACCCTCTCCTTACCACACATTTCCCAGGCAGTGGAGCTGAAAAGCAATCTTAAAGATCCTACATGTCATCTTTTAAGTGTTCATTTAGAGATAATTAGACACTTAAATTCATAAAACTATGTGGTATGCATGATGTCGGATGAGACTGTCATAAACCTGCCAGCTATTTTTTTTTTTAAATGGGGCAGAGGGAAGAGAAAGTGACGGGGAAAGGAGGCTTGTTAGAACAACTTACAAAGCTCAAGGGCTGTCTTAACTGTGATGCTGAGGTTCCTCACAGTGAGAAAGATCATGAAGAATAACCAATCTAAAAGAGAACAGGACCAATTTAGACACTAATTTAAGATTCTGTTTTGTGTCTGTGTGTGTGTCTGTGTGTGAAGCTATCATTGAACCTGATTCTTGATATTTGTTGGAGAGTATCCCACTTCATGATATCAGAATTCTTACAGTTATATTTAAAAATATTTGAAGCATTTCTTAAATTTTTTTAAAAATTTATTTTTGCAGCCAGTAATAGAGAAATCTTGGCTGGAAACTATTGCAATAAATAGAACACATTAACAGCAAGTCAAAGTTGTTTGAAACATTATGTAGAGTCTCTTCTAGAACTGCCTTGAGACAAAAAAATATTTCATGGAAGAAAATTTGGAAGTCCTGCAGCATAGCAAATATATCTCTTTGAGTAAAAAAAGGCAGTCAAGCCAAAAATGATGGCTTAGTGTACAAAAATATCAAAGAATGCAGTTTATTTTTACTTAGGAGGTGAACTTGAAAATTTAGTTGAAAGTCCAAGGTTAATCCAGATATTTTTCTAAGAGGTGGATGATGTGTAAATATTAAGAATACTGCTGATCTATCTGTTTGTAACCTTGTTGATAATAATGTCTATGAATACATGTTAATTTTCAAAGTATTTGATATAACAATTAATGTAGATGTAGCTGGAAAAATAATTTGTGTATGTGAGCAAAGTATTAACTGAAAAGAGAAATGCAAACCAGCAGGATGGTGGCTCATCTGAAGGTCACTGCCACCCCCATCAGCGCTTCTGTTAGCACCAGATATTTATCAACACTTTCAAAACAGTTTAACCTTGACTGTTTTTGAATTCTCATGAGTAGTACAATTCCGAATTAAATTTTAAATTTTATTCAATTACATAATTTTTAAGTCTTTAGTGAGATGTGCTTTTATTAGCTTGCTTTATTAAACAGACATTGTCTGACTTAGTTTGAATCATTGCTGTTTAGATTTTTATGAACTGAATAGAAAGTGGCTCAAAACCTTTTCACATAGGTAAAAATGACGCTATGACAGACTGTAAATCTTGATGTGGTGAATGAGGGCAGCCATCCTTTTAATGATAAAGAATGACTCAGAAAGTGCTTCAGTTATATGTACTTTCAAGCCTGGATACAGTCAAGGGTCAACTACAAAGTAAGACTGACTGTTTCAACATCTCATGACAAGATTGCTTTAGAGAAAACAAAGTCTAAGGGTTGATGTAAAAAGAATGAGGATTTATGTATACAGTCTTTGAGAAATGTAGGTCATATATATCATGAAAATCACAGCATTCATGATTTTTAAAAGTTGAAGATTAATATCAGGCACCTATTTCATGAAAAATTTATTGAAATATATATATATATATATATAAGACTGACAGGTGGATCACAAACATTTCAATCCTCCACAAAACTCAAAAGGGATTGATCTCTGAACACAAAGAAACACGATTCAAACTTTCTGTAAGAACAGCGTGGGAATTCTGTATTAAGCTTTCTCTTGGATAGCAGTTTCTGGCCTTCCTCTCAGTGTCTAAGTCTGAAATAGTCCTTCCAAGGGAGAGTCGCTCAGTTGTGTCCGACTCTTTGCAACCCTATGGACTATACAGTCCGTGGAATTCTCCAGGCCAGAATACTGGAGTGGGCAGCCTTTCCCTTCTCTGGGGGCTCTTCCCAACCCAGGGATCAAACCCAGGTCTCCTGCATTGCAGGCAGACTCTTTACCAGCTGAGCCACAAGGGAAACCCACACAAGAAATAGTTCTTACATGCAGATAAATATTTAAAGATTCATGTGCACAGATACGTTTGCCCTTTGTATGCATGTTATTTGTGAGTCTGTTTCTAGAAACACCAGGACACTAAGGAAAGATGCAATACTTGCCCACACTGATGTGTCTGTTGCTCTTTGATTCAGTACAGAAGTTTAGAAATTGAGAGACTAATCATTCTTTCATAGAGAGTGATAACATAATGTTTATTATCACAAATGGGAATGCATTTTGGAGTAGAGTGCAAAATCCCTTTGAATGTTTAAAATGAACCTCAGGATCCCAAAGAAATTTTGAGATTTTTGGAAAGATGCTTGGAGGATGCATTCAGGCTCAGAAGTCATGCTCTTTCTGTGAAGAGTAATCTACTTTGAAAGTTAGATAAAGATATGTGGAGTTCAGACAACTTACAGTCTCTAGTGACTTTCTGATTTTGTATTTTTTAATTAAATTTATTTATTTTTTTAATTACAATACTGTATTTGTTTTGCCATACATTGACATGAATCAGCCATAGGTGAACACAATCTCCCCAATGCCGAAGCCCCCTCCCACCTCCCACCCCACATCCTCTACTTGAATCATCCTGTGCATCAGCCCCATGCATCCTGCATCCTACATTGAACATAGATTGGTGCTTCATTTCTTACAAGAAAATATACATGTTTCATTGCCATTCTCCCAAACCATCCCACCCTTTCCCTCTCCCTCAGAGTCCAAAAGTCCACTCTATACCTCTGTGTCTCTTTGTTGTCTCACATATAGGGTCATCATTACTGTCTTCTAAATTCCATATATATGTGTCAGTATACTGTATTGGTGTTTTTCTTTCTGGCTTACTTCACTCTGTATAATCGGTTCCAATTTCATCCATCTCATTAGAACTGAGTACACAATGGAATATTACTCAGCCCTTAAAAAGAATAAATTTGACTCAGTTCTGATTTTGTATTTAGTGAGATTTCTGTGATGAGACTTACTTAAACAGAAAATAGACCATCTCTTTGATAAGCTGTAATAGAGAAAACTCAAGTAGATTTTCAGTTGACTGTAATAAGATTGAAGTTCTCTACAACCTCCAGATTTTATAAAACTAGGTGGTCTTTTTGTTACTTCTGTAAAGAAATTAAATTGTACATGCATGTTCACACCTTTGATCTTGTTTTACATTTCTTCCATGAAAGATAAGGTTTTTAAAACTTTAGTTCAGTTTTCCAGCATTGTTATTTCAAAACTTAGTATGGAAAAGTAACCTCCTTTTAAAGTTTTGAGTTTGATGAAACTTCTTTAATACTAACATAAATATATAAAAATATGTACATATACATACTAAATGCATGAACATATCTAAACCTACATGTGTGTGCTAATTTTTTATGCAATATATTTTGAAAAGTAAACACTGATTTTGCGTTATATAATTTCTGCAATGTTATATGCTATTTATCTGTGACATGGAATGCAACGAATCAACATTTTTTTTGTTTTCTAACATCTTACAGGTGGAGAGCTTTCCCTCCATCTTTCTGCATAGATTTTCATATTTATGTAGAATACTGTGAAAAGGGCTTGTTGGGTTTGTATTTGTAGGACTAGCATGAACTGCCAAAGTGTGAACTATCTGAATGCCTATCACCTCTTATATTCCCAGGCAGCACACAGGGGGAGCTGCTCGGAGAGTGTTTAGTGGCTCAAGGCTCATTTGAAGTGCTCTGTGCCTTCTGATTGACTGGAAATTAGTCCTTAATAGCTCAGTTGTCTTCTCCCAAATATTTGAAAAAGCTGAGCATAAACGGGAAATCCCAATGGAAACAATGATTGTTTCCACGGCTTGCAGAATCTAATGTCTCTGAATCTGGGCCATTACTGATTATTAAACCCCTTTTTGTCTAGTTCTCCTGCTGTGTATAACATCTTACTGTGAAAAGCAGGCACCGGAGGGGCACAGCTGGAAACCAGACATAACAGGATCCCAGGGCCCCAAACATTCTAAGATCTCCTGTGATTTCCCCACATGCTCATTTAAAAATGCTAATGCTTCTATTCTGTATCCGTTTGTGTATGTCTATCCTGTGATGAAGAATATTATTTGAGATGCTGCTTGAGAAACATGATTCGTGTTGAGGATGAGGGTGTTGACATCTGAGAATTATAAAACTTTGTTCTGCAGAATGTAAAGCACAGTGATTGAGTCTGATTGTGTACGTAAGTCTGTTCATTGATTGAAGCAGGAAATGCATTAACTATTTTATGTCATGAGTCATTTTTAAAAAGTTTTCTTTCCAGGAAAATGCAGGCTATACTAAGATCTAGGGTCTTAGACTGTACCATCTGTCTTACAGTTTCTTAATTTATAGGTTATCTTGGAGGTCCCTTTCCATTATGCTATTTTATGATTTTTAGAAGGAAAGTTTTTTTTAACTTTATCTTATTTGAAAACCATGACTATTGAGTTTTAATCTAATCAATACTTGTTTTCCTCTCTAGAATGAGATGGTATAGGCAGGCTCATTTTCTTATTTTGGTCTGTCATATGTTCAGGCTCTCCTGTTAGTGTCTGAAATTGTATAAGTATGCAGGAAGTTAAAAATACTTTGGGCAGTGCTGGAAACATTTAGTAGTCAGTGCATGAAAAGACTGTGTGCAATGTAGTGGTTATTAGTATGCTTGATTATGGAAATAATTGTGTTAAAATAATGGGATTTTTAATTTAAAGTTCTTAAACATTCTGATTTTTTTTTCAAGAGGTATGGGATGCAAACTATTAAAACTTATATCTCAGGGAAAAAATTATATATGTATCACATCTTCTTTGTCCATCAGTCTATGACGTTTAGGTTGACTTGATGTCTTGGCTATCGTAAAGGATAACCAAGGCATCTATTATGGTTTTCTCAGGGTATACGCCTAGTAGTGGGATTGCTGGGTCATATGGTAGTTCTATTTTTAGTCTTTTAAGGCTGCTCCATATTGTTCTCCATAGTGGCTGTATCAATCTACATTCTGACCAACAATGCAAGAGGGTTCATAACTCAGCCTTTGGGGGCATTTGTAGAGACATGGATGGCCCTAGAGTCTGTCATACAGAGTTTAGTAAGTCAAGGAGAAAAATAAATGTCACATATTAATGCATGTATGTGAAATCTAAAAAATAATATGTTGCTGCTGCTGCTAAGTCGCTTTAGTCATGTCTGACTCTGTGCGACCCCAGAGATGGCAGCCCACCAGGCTCCCCCATTCCTGGGATTCTCCAGGCAAGAACACTGGAGTGGGTTGCCATTTCCTTCTCCAATGCGTGAAAGGGAAAAGTGAAAGTGAAGTCTCTCAGTCGTGTCCGACTCCTAGTGACCCCATGGACTGCAGCCTACCAGGCTCCTCCATCCATGGGATATTCCAGGCAAGAGTACTAGAGTGGGTTGCCATATAGATGAACCTATTTATGGGGAAATATACTCATCTGAATGCAGTTCCAAATAATAGCAAAGAGAGATTAAAAAAAAGCCTTCCTAAATGAGCAATCAAAGAAATACAGAAAAACAATAGAATGGGAAAGACTAGAAATCTCTTCAAGAAAATTAGAGTTACCAAGGTAACATTTCATGCAAAGATGGGCAAAATAAAGGACAGAAATGGTATGGACCTAACAGAAGCAGAAGGTATTAAGAGGTGGCAAGAATACACAGATAAGCTATACAAAAAGATATTCATGACCCAGGTAACAACAATGATGTGATCACTCCCTAGAGCCAGATACCCTGGAATGCAAAGTCAAGTGGGCCTTAGGAAGCATCACTACAAATACACTAGTGGAGAATTCCAGCTGAGCTATTTCAAATCCTAAAAGATAGTACTGTTAAATTTCTGCACTCAATATGCCAGCAAATTTGGAAAACTCAGCAGTGGCCACAGGACTGGAAAAAGTGAGTTTTCATTCCAATCCCAAAGAAAGGCAATGCCAAAGAATGCTCAAACTACCACACGATTGCATTCATCTCACACACTAGCAAAGTAATGCACAAAATTCTCTAGGCTAGGCTTCAACAGTATGTGAACAGAGAACTTCTGGTGTTCAAACTAGATTTAGAAAAGACAGGGGAACCAAGGATCAAATTGCCAACATCCTTTGGATCATAGAAAAAGCACGAGAACTTCAGAAAAATATCTACTTCTGTTTCATTGTGGAGAAGGCAATGGGTCTGTTTCATTGATTACACTAAACTCTTTGGCTATTTGAAGCACAATAAACTGTGAAAAATTCAAGAGATGGTAATACCAGACCATCTTACCTGCTTCCTGAGAAACCTGTATGCAGGTCAAGAAGAAACACTCAGAATTGGACATGGAACAACAGACTGATTCCAAATAGGAAAGGGAGTATTTCAAGACTGTGTATTGTCACCCTGCTTATTTAACTCATATGCAGAGTACATCATGAGAAACGCTGGGCACAAGCTGGAATCAAGATTGCCAGGAGAAATATCAATAACCTCAGATATGCAGATGACACCACCCTTATAGCAGAAAGCAAAGAGGTACTAAAGAGCCTCTAAATGAAGGTGAAAGAGGAGAGTGAAAAAGCTGGCTTAAGACTCAACATTCAAAAAACTAAGATCATGACATCCAGTCCCATCACTTCATAGCCAACAAATGGGAAACAATAGAAACAGTGACAGATTTTATTTTCTTGGGCACCAAAATTACTACCAGTGATGACTGCAGCCAAGAAATTAAAAAACACTAGCTCTTTGGAAGAAAAGCTATGACAAGCCTAAAAAGTGTATTAAAAAGCAGAGATATCACTTTACTGACAAAGGTCCACATAGTCAAAGCTATGGTTTTCCCAGTAGTCACGAATGGATGTGAATTGGACTGTAAACAAGGCTGAGCATTGAAGAATTGATGATTTCAAATAGTGGTGTTGGAGAAGACTCTTGAGAGTCCCTTGGACAGCAAGGAAATCCAACCAGTCCATCCTAAAGGAAATCAATCCTGAGTATTCATTGGAAGGACTGATGCTGAAGCTGAAACTCCAATACTTTGTCCACCTGATGCAAAGCTGACTCATTGGAAAAGACCTTGGTGCTGGGAAAGATTGAAGGCAGGAGGAGAAGGGGGCAACAGAGGACGAAATGTTTGGATGGCATCACTGACTCAATAGGCATGCGTTTGAGCAAGCTCCAGGTGATGTGAAGGACAAGGAAGGCTGGTGTGCTGCAGTCCATGGGGTCACAAAGAGTCCTCATGACTGAGCGATTGAACAATAACGTGGCAGGACAGTGATGCAGACATAGGGAATGGACATGTCGCCATGGGCGAAGCTAGGTGGGATGAATTGGGAGACTGGATTGACATTCATGCCTTTCCATGTGTAAAATAGATAGTTATTGAGAACCTCCTGTATAACAGAGGGTTCCCTGGTATCTCAGATGGTAAAGCATGTGTCTGCATACGGGGAGACCCAGGTTCAATCCCTGGGTTGGGGAGATCCCCTGCAGAAAGAAATGGCAGCCCACTCCAGTACTCTTGCCTGGAAATCCCGTGGATGGAGGAGCTTGGTAGGCTACAGTCCACGGGGTCACTAAGAGTTGGGCACGACTGAGCAACTTCACGTTCACTTGTATAACAGAGGGAGCTCAGCTTTATTCTCTCCAGGGACCTAGATGGATAAGATGTGAGGGTGGGGGGAGGTCCGAGAGGAAGGAGAGACATGTATAAGCATAGCTGACTCACTTTGTTGTACAGCAGAAACTAACACACATTGTGAAACAAAGATATCCCAATTAAAACAAGAAAAGTGAGACACCAAACTTTATCACTGGATAAGCCTGAGGCTATAAAAGAAAGATACAGTATATCTATATCAGCTAACACTAAAATATTCTAATTAAATGAAATATGAAGCACTTTGAGCTTTGGCCAAGAATTTTGAAGAAACGGGATAAAGAAATGAACAAAAATGTAAGAAACTCCTGACCATTAAAGCAGTTTTAGGAAATAATAAAAATGTATGAGAACCCTCAAGAGCATTATATTGCATACAACTGCTACTAGCAATAACAAATTCATCTAATACTCTTATGCACATACTTTCTGTTGGGCACATGGTTTTAAATGTTTTATGAACTAATTTAGCTTCCATAAAGCAGTGAGAAATGTACTATTTTTATCCCCATTATATAAAGATGAAGAAACGGAAGCACAAGAGGTTAAGTAACTTGCATTTTGTTTCACAGCTGCAAAATGACAAGAGCATCAAGAATCTACACGTAGAAGACACTTGCAAGAGGAGACTAGTTGAGAGGCCTCTTTGTTGCTTCTCAACCAGAATGTAACTTTAGTTTCTCAGAAAACTAAAATAGAACTACCATATGATCCAATAATCTTGCTTCTGGGTATATAGCTGGAGGAAGTAAAGTCACTGTCTTAAATAGGTATTTGAATTCCCATGTTCATTGCAATAGATACTTGAATTCCTGTGTTCGATTAGAATGTACTCCTCCACTAAATTTAAAAGTCACAGTCTCATCTCAGCTTAATACAATAGTTATATTGGTCATTCATTGCTTTATAAAATCAACTTTTTCAAAAAAGTTTTACCTCTGGCAAAGGAGATTTTTAAAAAAATTAAAATTAGATTGTTCAGGTTCCCTGTGAGTTCAGGGAAATGACAACCATTGTTCTTGTTTGTTTCTAACTGTGTTTAATACTGCGGTGCATCACTTTCAAGGAAATATATTGATTCTTCTAAGAGAGATTATGTTAGAGCTTGATTTCTTTGGATTACAATGAGAATCCATTAGGCCCACTCCTTCCCGTCCCCACATAATGTGTAAATACAAAATTTATTTCCTCTGAACCAGATCTCTTACAACCCGGTTCTAAGCCCTGAAGACTAGAGTGAGGAAATGGTGCTAACACTTGGCCAAAGCTTAATGTAATTTTTCTAACTAGTGACTGGGGTATTTCTGGGTTAAGGTACCCAATACATCAGGAAGCAATCTATACACTTGGAAGCAATTTTGTCAACATTTTTTTAATAGAAAATGTGAAGATCAATAGATTACATTTGATTTCTGCTTGGGGTCGGGGTCTTAATTTCTATTCTTGAAACTGGTTATGCAAACTAGCTTTGTCTGCCTGACTAGAGAGGTATTAAAATCTCCTCCTTGGATGGCATTTAAATTTTACTGAGATCAGTGTTTCTCACTCATAACTTGGTGGTTCGTGCTAGGAAGATGAAGCACTACCTAAAGGAAATCTATGCCTAGAAATATCAAATTTCTTATGCTTTTTCCTGTGGTTTCTCTCTCTTTTATTGTATCTTTAAACTTTAATATTTAAATTTTGCAAGAATGTGGATAAAAGGGAACTCTTGTGCACTGTTGATGGGAATGTAAATTGGTAGAAGCACTATGAAGGTTTTTCAGAAAACCAAAATAGAGCTATCATATGACCCAATAATCTTGCTTCTAGGTATATAGTTGGAGAAAGTAAAGTCACTATCTTAAATAGATATCTGCATTACCATGTTCACTGCAGGACTATTTACAATAGCCATGATGTAGAAGCAATTTAAATGTTCATTAGCAGATGAATGGATGAAGAAAATGTGGTGTATATGCACAATGGAATAATATTCAGTCACAAAAATAAGAAAATTCTGCCGTTTGTGATATGATGAGTGGATCTTGAGGGCATTAGGGGAAGTGAAATACATGATACAGAGAAAGACAAATACTGTACATTCTTATATGTGGAATAAAAAAAAAAGCCAAACTCATAAACAGTAGATTGCTGGTTTCTGGGGGCAAAGGGTAAGGTAAGTTGGGAGATGTTGTTCTAGTATATTGAGATGAGTACATTCTGGAGCTGTAACATATAGCATGGGGACTACAGTTAACAATGTTGTATTGTATATTTGCAAGATGCTGAGAGTAGACAAAGAATGCTCAAACTACTGCACAATGGCACTCATCTCACGCTAGTAAAGTAATGATCAAAATTCTCCAAGCCAGGCCTCAGCAATATGTGAACCGTGAACTTCCAGATATTCAAGCTGGTTTTAGAAAAGACAGAGGAACCAGAGATCAAATTACCAACATCCACTGTATCATCGAAAAAGCAAGAGAGTTCCAGAAAACATCTATTTCTGCTTCATTGACTATGCCAAAGCCTTTGACTGTGTGGATCACAATAAACTGTGGGAAATTCTGAAAGAGATGGGAATACCAGACCACCTGACCTGCCTCTTGAGAAATCTGTATGCAGGTCAGGAAGCAACAGTTAGAACTGGACATGGAACACCAGACTGGTTCCAAATAGGAAAAGGAGTACATCAAGGCTGTATATTGTCACCTTGCTTATTTAACTTATATGCAGAGTACATTATGAGAAACGCTGGGCTGAAAGAAGCACAAGCTGGAATCAAGATTGCTGGGAGAAATATCAATAACCTCAGATATGGAGATGACACCACCCTTATGGCAGAAAGTGAAGAGGAGCTAAAAAGCCTCTTGATGAAAGTGAACAAAGAGAGTGAAAAAGTTGGCCTAAAGCTCAACATTCAGAAAACTATGATCATAGCACCTGGTCTCACCGCTTCATGGGAAATAGATGGGGAAACAGTGGAAACAGTGCCAGATTTTATTTTCTTGAGCTCTAAAATCACTGCAGATGGTGATTGTAGCCATGAAATTAAAAGATGTTTACTCCTTGGAAGGAAAGTTATGACCAACCTAGATAGCACATTCAAAAGCAGAGACATTACTTTGCCAACAAAGGTCTGTCTAGTCAAGGCTATGGTTTTTCCAGTGGTCATGTATGGATGTGAAAGTTGGACTGTGAAGAAAACTGAGTGCCAAAGAATTGATGCTTTTGAACTGTGATGTTGAAGAATACTCTTGAGAGTCCCTTGGACTGCAAGGAGATCCAACCAGTCCATCCTAAAGGAGATCAGTCCTGGGTGTTCTTTGGAAGGACTGATGCTGAGGCTGAAACTCCACTACTCTGGCCACCTCGTGCAAAGAGTTGACTCATTGGAAAAGACTATGATGCTGGGAGGGATTGGGGGCAGGAGTATAAGGGGACAGACAGATGGTTGGATGGCATCACCGACTCAATGGACATAAGTCTGGGTGAACTCCAGGAGTTGGTGATGGACAGGGAGGCCTGACGTGGTGCAATTCATGGGGTCGCAAAGAGTTGGACATGACTGAGTGACTGAACTGAACTGAACTGAACTAAAGAGAGTGGACCTTAACTGTTCTCATCAAAGACAAAAAATTGTAGTTATGTGAGATGATGGATTGTAAACTAGCCCTATTGTAGCAATCACTTCACAATGTATACATTTATCAAATAGTCACCTGATACATTTTAAACGTACAGTGTTGTATGTCACTATAGCTCAACAAAGCTAAGGGAAAAGGGTTTTCAGAGTTTCTTGAGTCCTTTATAATAATCCATGTTGGCATAATTAACAAAACGAGCATTATACACACACACACACATACACACACACGTTTATGTTGCTAAGTCACTCAGTCATGTTGGACTCTCTGTCACTCCATAAACTGCAGCACACCAGGTTTTCCTGTCCTTCACTACCTTTTGGAGTTTGCTCAAACTCATGTCTATCGACTTGGTGATGCCATCCAACCATCTCATCCTCTGTCATCCCCTTTTCCTCTCGGCTCCGATCTTTACAAGCATCAGGGTCTTTTCCAGTGAGTTAGTTATTCACATCAGATGGCCAAAGTATTGGAGTTTCAGCTGCAGCATCAGTCCTTCCAATGAATATTCAGGACTGATTTCCCTTAGGATGGACTGGTTGGATCTCCTTGCAGTCCAAGGGATTCTCAAGAGACTTCTCCAACACCACAGTTCAAAAGCATCAGTTCTTTGGTGTTCAGTCTTTATAGTTCAACTCTCACATCCATACATGACTACTGGGAAAACCATAGCTTTGACTAGACAGACCTTTGTCAGCAAAGTAATGTCTCTGCTTTTTAATATACTGCCTAGATTTGTCATAGCTTTTCTTCTAAGGAGCAAGTGTGTTTTAATTTCATGGCTGAAGTCACCATCCATGTGATTTTGGAACCCAAGAAAATAAAATCTACCACAGTTTCCATTTTCCCCCATCTATTTGCCACCAATTGATGGGACCAGATGCCATTATCTTAGTCTTTAGAATGTTGAGTTTTAAGACACCTTTTTCACTCTCCTCTTTCACCTTTATCAAGAGGCTCTTTAGTTCCTCTTTACACTCTGCCATTAAAGTGGTATCATCTGCATATCTGAAGTTGCTGAATTTTCTCCTGGCAATTTCGATTTCACTTGTGTTCATCCAGCCCAGCATTTCGAGTGATGTACCTGATATAATTTAAATAAGCAGGGTGACAGTACACAGCCTTGATACAGTCCTTTCCCAGTTTTGAACCAGTCTCCTGTTCCATGTTGCATTCTGTTTCTTCCTGACCAGTATACTGGTTTCTCAAGAGGCAGGTAATGAGATCCCCAACAACTCTTCTTTTAAGTTACAATGAAAGTTAGTGTTAGACTGACCTCTGCCACACACACAGAAATCTTTGTAGACAGGTGCAAAGCAGTTCATTGGATCTGTTGTCTACACTCATAGTTTTAGTTGCTACCATTTTAAGTTATCTGACTACTCTTTGCAGTGAAAAGCTTCCTAGAGGCAATGGTAGCTACATTTCAAAACAGTGCTTTCAGACTATTTATGGTGAGAGATCATTGTATTTTTCTTATTTCCAATTTATCCCAGACTAATGTTTTTGTGAGATACATCGGTGTATACATAGTGTAACATAGAAAAGTGATTTTTAACAAAGCAAGTAGTTTTATTAAAATATCCACTGTACTAATTCAAGGATTTACTTTTATCAGTGAAAACACATTTCTAATAGTTATTATTTGAATTACCAGACCAAGCAATCAAGGGAGATGGAGATGGGCTGAAACATTTGTAGTAGCCTCTAGAATAGCCAGTTCTCTTGAAAAATTTCTGAATATCCTTGGAGACTGAATTATCAGTCATTGGTAAATGACCTCCCTAGGCTGGTAGCTAAAGTGTCACACTAACCTAAATGAACTGTTCAGAAGTGAATTATAGTCACCATCATCTACCGTCTATTATCTCAAACACAGAGAGTCAAACTTGGCTGACTCATCATACCGGAGAAACTGTGTCCTCCTGCTCCAGCCCACGTGTGGAACTCTAAGCTCAGATGCGGATCTGGCCCTCGTTTCCCTGCTGCCTGTCCTTGACATGTTTATTCCATTTTGAGAAGGCAGAATGAGGTGAAAATAAAGGAGACTGATGTTAGTTTCTAGGTACATAACTGATCCTTATATTGCTCTAAAAATACTCTTTGGTGGAGCCTTTGGTACCTAGATGAAGGTTTCTAGCTTAAAAATAAATACAGAAACCCACATATGTTCTAAGATGGTTGATGAGGGATTTTTGCTTGTTTGTTTGCCCAGCGAGTGAAGTAAATTGGTTCCTGATAGAATTTTGATTTCTGTCACCATATCAGATGACCATAGATCTTAAAACCTCTGAATTCAATTGCCATATCTGTCTGGATAACCCAGTGAAAAATTCCAGTGAATGTGGATGGATGTTGAGGGCAGAATTCATCTAAGTGTAAGAGATCCCCCATCTCTACCTTCTAAAATCTGATACTGCAAGTTCCTGATACTATACTTCCCTGGTATAAAAGTTATGCTAACTTCTTAATTCAGTACATTTGCTAATTTATCAATTACATGGGTTAAAGGCCAATATGAAGTCATTTTCTGAGTGTCTTTGATGTGTTTTCAGACCAGTTTCTGTCTTTTAAAGCCAGGATATGGTGCTTGGCAAAAGATGGATTAAGATTTTGGCAAAAGCTATTATTTACTTACAGTGATTTTCAGTTAATGAATCATTCATAATTGCATGTAGAATATTTTAACAATCAAGGAATTAAGGGTTAAAAAGTCCTTTACAGTCATAGCAGTCTTTATAGAACTCTGTCTATTGGCATCTCCAGATTTTTGAAACAATTATAATCATTCAGTTCAGTTCAGTTCAGTTCAGTTCAGTTCAGTCCAGTCACTCAATTGTGTCTGACTCTTTGCGACCCCATGAATCGCAGCACACCAGGCCTCCCTGTCCATCACCAACTCCCATAATTCACTCAGACTCACGTCCATCGAGTTCGTGATGCCATCCAGCCATCTCATCCTCGGTCGTCCCCTTCTCCTCCTGCCCTCAATCCCTCCCAGCATCAGAGTCTTGTCCAATGAGTCAACTCTTCGCATGAGGTGGCCAAAGCACTGGAATTTCAGCTTTGCATCATCCCTTCCAAAGAAATCCCAGGGCTGATCTCCTTCAGAATGGACTGGTTGGATCTCCTTGCAGTCCAAGGGACTCTCAAGAGTCTTCTCCAACACCACATTATTATTAGGCTAAAATTTTATCACACAATCATCGAAATTCTAAGTAGGAAGAATAGCATTTATTTTTAATGTGTTACCTACAGTGACTATCCTATGTCTGTGTCAGCACTGTATAGTTGTATGGGAAGGATGTGATTTATTTTGGATATTGGGTGAGATGTGGGAGGTTATATTTTCCAAAGTTGGCCACAAAAGATTTTTAATCCTCTCATCTTATAACTGAGTGTCCACATGTTTCTATTTCTCTATTCCTGCCCTGGAAATGGGTTCATCTCTATTGTTTTTCTAGATTCCACGTATATGTATTAATATGCAACATTTGTTTTTCTCTTTCTGACTCACTTCACTCTGGATGACAGACTCTATGTCCATTCACATATCTGCAAATGACCTAACTGTGTTCCTTTTTATGATTGAGTAATACTCCATTGCACATATGTACCACATCCTTATCCATTCATCTGGTGTTGGATGGTAGGTTGTTGGATGGTAGGGATCTTGGCTGTTGTAAAGAGTGCTGCAATAGACATCCGGGGTGCATGTGTCCTTTTGAATTATGGTTCTCTGTGGATATGTGCCCAGGAGTGGGATTGCTGTGTCATATGGTAGTTCTGTTTTTAGTGTCTTAAGCAACCTTCATACGGTTCTCCACAGTGGCTGCATCAATTCTCATTCCCACTAACAGTGTAAGAAGCTTTGCTTTTCCCCGTATCCTCTCCAGCATTTATTGTTTGTAGATTTTTTTGCCAATGGCTATTCTGATTAGCGTTAAGTCATACTTCATTGAAGTTTTGTTGAGCATCTTTTCATGTGCCTCATGGCTATCTGTATGTCTTTGGAGAGACATCTAGTTATGTTTTCTGCCCATTTTTGTTTAGGTTGTTTATTTTTCTGATATTGAGCTCCATGGGCTGTTTTTATATTTTCGAGTTTAATCCTTAGTTGGGGGAGATACTGTTGCTGAAACTTGGCTTCTGTACACTGGCACCGAATTGAAACATGGAGACAGAGTTCCGACTGAGCAGAAAATGATAGCTTTATTTCTTTGCCAAGCAAAGGAAGATACAGCAGACGAATGCTCTCAAGACTGTGTCCCGCCTTGGAGGGGCTCCTGAGGAGTCTTATGGTGTTCAAGGAGCAGGGCGTGATCAGTTTGTGAACATTCTTCTGATTTTTTGGTGATGAGGTAATCAAGAAGTCAGCGTCATCAACCCTCTGGTTTTAGCTTCACTGGGGTCTCCTGCATGCTTGGGGGTAGCTTAGAGTTAACTTCTTCTACCTGGTGGGGGTTTCAGAATCTGCAAAACAGCCTAATGGACATGGCTCAGAATATTATCTGTAGTCCTTGAGGAAGAACTAAAGGTCCTTGACTTTCTTTGCTGGTCAAAGTATTACTATTTTGTCTTGCTTGGCAGTTTTCCTTTCTTTCTAAATTTTTTCACTTCTCTGATTAAGTTTATTCTTTGACTAAAGTTTTTCTACATACAAAAGGCAGGCAGAGGACATGGGTGAGAGTCTATTTTAGGAAGGCCTCATAGGGTCCTGCTCGACTACAATGCTCTATGGGAAAGAAAGATGACTCAGTATAATTTTACCATAAATAACTGACATTCTAGTAAATGGGCAAATAATTATTTCTATAAGAGGAGTCCCAGTCTATGGAATGCAGCTCGAGGTGTTCTAATATATGATTGCTTATGGTGAATAGATCTACACTCTATGGAATTACAAGGCGTGCTCCTTGGAGAATGTTATATGAGCTGTACAGCTCTGTGTAAGATGGAGATGTTTTATGACATAAACACGCTCGCTGCATGAAATAACTTGCATATTTACTGAGAGACATCTGTGCAAGTTGACTCCTTATATCCTAAAAATTATTAGTAGAATTTTGTGCTGGGTAAGATTTCTAGGTTTGCTTGAGTCTCATTTGACAATCTAATGCTTCCTATTCACTTGAATTGGAATCTCACATTGTCATATAATAAAAAGTAGTATTATTTGTAATTTCAATTCGAATACTTTAAAACTGTCTATATAATCCTAGGCTAGGAAAATATTTTAAATAAAAATATTAAACTATTAAATATTAAAAAATAAATAAAGATCTTAGTGTTTTGACTTAGTATTTTTAGTAGCAAAAGTAATTTCTCCCTTTACCTTTCTTTCTCCAAAGAATTCTTGATGACATTTTCTTTCCTATTGCATTTATAACATTGGGTTTTCCTACCCTGTACATAACAGTCGACAGAGCGACTTCACTTTCACTTTTCACTTTCACGCATTGGAGAAGGAAATGGCAACCCACTCCAGTGTTCTTGTCTGGAGAATCCCAGGGATGGCAGAGCCTGGTGGACTGCTGTCTAAGGGGTCACACAGAGTCAAACACGACTGAAGAGACTCTTGGCACCCTGTACATGAATATTTTTCTTCCATTTCTCCAAGTTTTCTATTTTTTTAATAGATATTTTTGTGCATATAAGTGATGCCTATAAATTATTGTTTAAAAGCATAATGATATTTTAGCTTGTTTAATTTATGTAATTTATCATTTTACATAAAACTTATAAATTTTGTTTATAAAAAGTTTATTTTTCAAGAATTAAAATCAGTAATACATGTTTCATGTAACAACGATTTTCATATTCTTAATAATGAAAAATAAGTTTGCAATCTTCTCCAACCTCCTCATTTTCTATGTACGGTTTCATCATCCCAGTGTGCAACTTTCCACAACGATTTTCTTTGTGCTGATATAAATATAGACACACAGACAGACAGACACACATACACACGGCTGTTTATTTCCTTAAAATGGTATTAGGTAATTGCATGTACCCCATTCTGTTTTCTGGTTAGTGATTTCTATTGGCATAGGTTTTGCTTTTACATCATAGTTCCGTGTCCTTTTCTGCTAAAGTATCATATGTATATAATGCTAATATCATATTCATATTTCAACTCTTCACATCTGTTTTTATTTGCTTTTATTACTTTAGCTAGGCCTTAGAAAATTGAATGAAAATATTGAGACACATTTTTGAGTTTTTACATTTCCTGATTTTGTTGGTAATGTCAATGCTTGGTCTCTTATTATTACTACCATAATAATAGATATGTGACTCTTCCAAAATTATCATGAGTTTGTATTATAGTTAGAGTCATTATCAAATATATATTGTGAGGGCATAATATTTGAATAATATATAGTAGAATAAATTATGTTGGTAAATTTACTAATATTTGATGTCCTTTTCATTTTTAAATGAATACCACTAGTTTAACAATATTTCAAAACAAAACTCGTTTAAATTTTTTTCCTTTGTTTAGAGTTTAAATTGAATGTTCAGTGCATTAATTTGCTATTTCTTGGTTAAAATAGTTTGAAGTCATTAGTTTCATTCTAAGTGTGGCTTTGTGAAGTAACATGTTCTAGGGTAACAGGTATTAAAGGTACCATTCATATATTAAATACCAGGTCCTAAGTGCATATGTACATCTATACAAATACATATTGATTAATTTCAAAATAGTTTTTGATCAGTTTTGATCAAGTTAGTTCATTTGTATGTTAGCATTTTTCAATGTTTCGGATTATTTGAGGTTGATTTTTTGTTGTTAAAAACTTGTTAATTATATGCTGCTTGGTATATATGTTTTTGGAAGCCTGGCATGCAGCAGTCCATGGGGTTACAAAGAGTCAGACATGACTGAGCAAATTAAGCGACTGAAGGTGTTTATTGAAATTTACTTTATATAGCAATCATGAGAAATGCTAGACTGGAAGAAACACAAGCTGGAATCAAGACTGCCGGGAGAAATATCAATAACCTCAGACATGCAGATGACACCACCTTTATGGCAGAAAGTGAAGAGAAACTCAAAAGCCTCTTGATGAAAGTGAAAGAGGAGAGTGAAAAAGTTGGCTTAAAACTCAACATTCAGAAAATGAAGATCATGGCACCCAGTCCCATCACTCCATAGGAAATAGATGGAGAAACAGTGGAAACAGTGTCAGACATTATTTTTGTAGGCTCCAAAATCACTGCAGATGGTGATTGCAGCCATGAAATTAAAAGACACTTGCTCCTTGGAAGAAAAGTTATGACCAACCTAGATAGCATATTCAAAAGCAGAGACATTACTTGCTGACTAAGGTCCATCTAGACAAGGCTATGGTTTTTCCTGTGGTCATGTATGGATGTGAGAATTGGACTGTGACGAAATCTGAGCACCGAAGAATTGATGGTTTTGAACTGTGGTGTTGGAGAAGACTCTTGAGAGTCCCTTGGACTGCAAGGAGATCCAACCAGTCCATTCTGAAGATCAACCCTGAAATTTCTTTGAAAGGAATGATGCTAAAGCTGAAACTCCAATACTTTGGCCATCTCATGCAAAGAGTTGACTCATTGGAAAAGACTCTGATGTTGGGAGGGATTGGGGGCAGGAGGGGTAGAGGACGACCGAGGATGAGATGGCTGCATGGCATCACTGACTCGGTGGACGTGAGTCGGAGTGAACTCCGGGAGATGGTGATGAACAGGGAGGCCTGGTGTGCTGTGATTCATGGGGTCGCAAAGAGTCGGACACGGCTGAGCGACTGAACTAAACTGATACACTCAATTTTATTAAATATCTTTTGAACACTGAAGAAAGATATCTTTATTTAGTGGGTAAAATATTAAACATTAATACATATACATATACACATGCAAATACATAAAATTGGCTTTAACTGTACCAACAGTCCTCACTATATAGTCCATGACCTACTGGGGGAGCTGACTCTCTCACAAGGGGTCCACAAAGTCAAAACTATTTTTATAATAGTACTATAATATTTCTGATTTGTCTTCATGTTGATATTCAGACGGATGTTACAACAGCCACAGAAGATGAAATGTCTGGTTTCCTGACATGAAAGAAAACAGTGGCCTGCAGGGCACTCATATTCATATAATCTTTACCACACACCTTCACAGTTTAAAAAAAAAATGGTTTCGCTTAAGAATGTCTTCTTGAAGCAGTACATATTACTAAATCCATTAATTCTTTTCCTTTGAATGGCCATATTTAAAAATATTTTAATAGATAGGAATACTTACTGAAATATTTTTGTTTAAAATAAAGCATTCTTCTGCAAACCAAAGTATGATGACATTTCTAAGAGAAACTCTTTCGAGGTCGTTATAGTCATCAAACTAGACACTTCATAGTACCCTATGTTTATCTTAAAGAGTGGCTGACAAGTAACTATGATCATTCACACATTGCTTCATTTCCTAAAAATAAACAAAGTGAGCCTGTCACTGAAAGGGAAGATAAGTGACAGGATTGCAGTCAAAGACAAAATGTTCACCTTTCAAGAAAAAATTAGAATTTCGGAAAACTTGAATCTGCCACCCTGAGCAGAACAGCTTCCCAATACTTACCGACTTTCTAATTAGATTTGCTGGTGATATTAATAAATATGATTTTTAATGGTATCTAAGATTCTTAGTATTTCATTAATGCCACAAATTATGTGATGCTTTACATTGTTGATACTTTAATTATTGAAAGAAAATAGCATCCTCTTTGATTGACTTCCCTGGTCACTCAGATGGTAAAGCATCTGCCTACAATGTGGGAGACCCAGGTTCCATACCTGGGTTGGGATGATCCTCTCGAGAAAGAAATGGCAATCCACTCCAGCACTTTTGCCTGGAAAATCCCATGGACAGAGGAGCCTGGTAGGCTACAGCCCATGGGGTCACACAGAGTCAGACACAACTGAGTGACTTCACTTTCTTTCTTTTTATTTTACAAGATAGTGGTAGGCAAATATTTAAACATTCATTTAAAAACATTTAAAATATGATAAAAAACTGTTGGTGAATATAAACGTGTCATTGCCAAAATATATTCTTTAAATAACATGTTTACAAGTATAAAGTAGATGTCTAAATTTGGGATTAAAAACTGAGTTTTTTAATGAAAATGTTTTGTCTTCTTTGGGGAGAGTACTAGAAAGGTTATAGATGAGGAATAAAAGAGTCAATCTATCAAGGATGACATTATAATTATAGCAAACGTCTTACTAGGAAACCTCAATTGATTCCTATACTCTGGATCTATTTTCCATTTAGTCTCATTTATCAGTTTGGCAACTGGGAGTAACCTTCATGGCTTTCTAGTCTTATTATCTCTTTAAACAGGAAACTTTTGTTTCACTTTTTCAAATAACACTCTTAGTAGGTTTATTACACGTATGCAGTGAAGAAGGCAGCAAATACTAGAGAAATAGTATATATTAAATTCATCTTTCCAGAAGATGTCAACCTTTTGGCCACATTTCCCTGGTAACAGGATGATTGTATAATCAAATCTGTTCACACTCCCTACTCTTAAAAATTTCAGGTGAAATGTGTAACTAGGAATACCAACATGTTATTTTAATTTCACACCTACTGTTTACTAGATACCTAGGTGTTTTAAAAATAGATGCTTCAGACATGGTGATTTATTCACTAGACATGTGTAAACATGTAATTGAGCCTAATGTTCTCAAGTTTCTAACTCAAGTGTCAGTGTAGCTGATCCCTGTATGCCAAGAATATGTAGTTTCATTCCTAGGGGAAATATTTCTAAATAACTTCCAAACTAAATTTCTTCATAATGCCCAGATAGGCAGGGTAACATATAAAATAAATTGAATGGATATCTGTACCTAAATACTAGAGAAAGCAAAATCTACATATTTATTGCATAGCATGGGGTAATCATTTTATAAGGCTGTGAGTGGCAGACTGTGGAAATATGAAATACTCATATATCATAGCTCTTGCTCTCTAAATTTACAGCCTGGTAGAGAAGAATGATGATGTCCTTGAAACCAATGCAAAACAACGATTGGGTGCCATTGCAAGGGTTAGAACCCAATGAGCTTGGGTGAAAATGCTAAAGAAATTTCTCATAAGAAATTTTTATATGAGTGATACACTGATGTTCAATCAGAGAAGGCAATGGCAACCCACTCTAGTACTCTTGCCTGGGAAATCCCAGGGATGGAGGAGCCTGGTGGGGTGCCAACTACGGGGTCTCATAGAGTCGGACACGGCTGATGCAACTCAACAGCAGCGGCAGCACAATGATGTCAATCGACTTTACTGAATGCTACTGTGAATATTTCTAGAGGTGAATATCAGAGGCCGTTTTGATTGTTGTCAGAAGATTTTACTGAGGCCACCATTTGTAATTTGCCCTGTCAGAAATCTCAAAAAATAGTTCTGGATTGTAGCATAATTTTTCCTTTCAATTAACACTTGTAGGTATCGTCACATGTGCCAAATTGATTGACATGTTATAGGATCCTAAAATCTCATAGGATAAGGATAGCATAGCTGCTTACTCCATGAAAATGATTGTTGTTTAGTTTATATAATTATATATAATTATGAGAGATCCCTTCAAATCGTTTATATGTATGATGGTTCCAGTAGGCAGAATAATGCCCTTCCCCCATCCCCAAATAGCATGTCCTAAACCCCAGAACTCATGACTATGTTCCCTTTACAAAAGGGACTTATAGATGAGATTAGCAGTGCTGACTATGAGGTGGGAAGAGTCAGCATACTGACTTCCTGCTGGATTATCCAGGCAGTCCCAACTGAATCGCTTGATTCCTTAAAGCAAAACACCTTTCCTGACTGGGTTCCAGAGAGAAGATGGGAGAAGCGGCAGGAACTCTAAGCATTAGCCTTGGCTTGCTGTTGCTGGCTTCAGAAACGAAAAAAGAGACCAAAAACAAAGAAATAGGGGCAGTTCCTGGAAGGAACTGTGAGCTGGAAGACCCCGAAGGAGCTGGAGATGTGACTTAGAATTTAGGAGGGCCTGAACTCTGCCAGGGTGGTGCCGCTGCTGCTGCTAGAACTCTGCCGCGTGGCGCTGGTGGTAAAGAACCTGCCCGCCAGTGCAGGAGACATAGAAGGCCCAGGTTTGATCCCCGGGTCAGGAAGATCCCTGAGAAAGGCAATGGCAGCCCACTCCAGCACTCTTGCCTGGGAAATCCCGTGGATGGAGGAGCCTACAGTCCATGAGGTCACGAGTCAGACACCACTAAAGCAATTTAGCACCTGCCAACGTCTCTGATTTTTGCTCCACAAGACTCCAGATTTCTGACCTATAGAGCTGAAAAAGAGTAAATTTGCATTTAGTTTAGGCAGTTAAATTTGTTGTAATTTATTATTATGGCAATAGATGAATACTTTTTTCTGCCCCAGCTCACTTAACGGACATGACATGTTCCCATAAGTGATCTTTGCAGCAGCAGTTCTGTTTTCAGACCTGAACATTGAGCTTTTTGTCTTTCTCAGCACACAGATTTACACATACATTCAAATGTGGAAACGCTAAGTAAACCACTTTAATTTCTCACAATATTTAAATATGCATTATAACTTAAGATTTGTCAGTCTTATGATTTCAGGCATGCTTCATTAAAGATTTCCCAAGGTCCTGACCTTGCTTTCATTCATACAATTGAGTGATCTAATGCAGTCAAATATTTACTTTGCGGCCATGCCTTCAATACCTCTGCTAATACCAGAAAAAAAAGTTCTAAAGATTTGGTATTTAGTTTTGCTCCCAAAAGACTTTATATAAAGTTTCTGAAATTTACATTAGAAGGTTTGTTTGTCTTGTCAAGTTGAAATGTGATGTTCTTACTGGCTTAAGCACAATAGAGCCTTGGACAGTATATTATCTTTTATATTAATAAAACAACATTGGATTCACATTTCTGAAATAGAAAAATTCCAAACACGTTGCTTCACTTGAACACCTTGTGTTAATAAATCTTAATTAAAGGGACTTTCTTAAGTAATCAATTTGAACAATATAACAATCAGAACTATTGTGAAAAATAATCCATTGTTATTACCATGAATAAAAGACTGGAAGAATAGTTGTTTTTCTGAACCATCTAATATTCTGGAAATATACTTTGGTATTATAATCAATGAAAATAAAGATACAGAAAAGGTGAAATTCCTTGTGAAAGTATGATATTTCTTAAATATCTGGTTTAAAAAACAGGTATTTTCTCCCCGTTGGGAAGATGGTATAGTATAGGAAATACAAAAGGCTAATGTTTTAACAAAGAATTCGTTTGTAAGGAGTAGGTTTAATAGCCCAACACTAATTCCACAATTTGACATTAAATCACATCATAAAAATATAAACTACTTGGAGATTATGATGCCTTTGTTTGGCATTTTCTATTTCTCTCTGATAAAAATGCAGGAGAAACATATGATAAGCACATCAGTGGTTTGTCCGTTCTGTAGGCCACTGGTATCGAGGCATACACAGTAACATCTGGGAAGTGTGGTTTGGGTCTTCTGCTTATTCCCATCAGGTTTGCACCAAGTGTTCTTCCCCTTGTGAATGACATCATCTATTAATAGTATGCTTTGGTCAGAGTGCAATACAGTTAATTTGAATTTAATAGGCAGGTTGTTTCCTGACATTATGCAATGAACAAAGTGCTCTGGGAGGCAGAGTGCTAGACAGTATGGGCTTTGACCCTGACCTTCAGGAGCACATATGAGCTAAAATGTCCCTTGATACTGACAGTGAAAGGTGATGCTTGTGGTGGCAGTGAATATTTTTGTAGGTAACTGCTTTTCTTTTTATTTATTTTAATTGGAGGCTAATTACTTTACAATATTGTATCGGTTTTGCCAGATATCAACATGAATCTGCCACTCATTCCCCATCCTAAACCTCCCCCCTCCCACCTCCCTCCCGTACCATCTTAGTAAGAGTTAGTGTAAAAGATATATTCAGTATGTAGAAAGCTAAATCTTTCTTTTGGAAATGTACTTATAACCTTTTGATACTAAAGAAGTTAAAATGATAATCACCATAAACCATAGCAATTCTGGTCCTTATCTCTTTCCACATGTTTTCCAATCAACTATTGAGTCCCCCCCTTCTTTTTCTTTAATAACCCTTATATGTTATTAAGTACACATTAGGTAACATATTAAGTAATGTTTTTAACCTTCAAAAAATCAACAAAACACACCTCTGTGCCTCATTGAATTATCACTATAACACAGATCTTGTTAGTGATCACAACCCTTCAGTGGTATTTCCTTGAGGCTCTTTTAATGCTAGAAGTCAAAGTATTAAGCTTTCAAATCTCAGTATACAGTGCATAGAGTTTTTAATATCTGCTTGGGAAAACACATTTTGAATGTGTGAATTATGTTTCTTGTATTTTTCAGTAAAAGTATAATACTTCTGTATAACACATTCATGTCAGTTTCACTCCAATCTTTATACTAATTTAAGGTTGCCAAATAAAATACAGGACACCCAATAAAACTTGAATTTCAGACAAACAACAAATAATTTTATTATGTTCCATGTAACATTTGAGACAATCATACTTTAAAAAATTATTCAGTTTATCTGAAATTCAAATTTGGCTTGAATAAACCATACCCTAATTGCTATTGTATTATTCACTGAATGAATGACAGAACTCTTTCCACCTTGTTTTCTTCAGTGTAAGGTTGCTTAATTGCATGACAAAATAAAATTATTAAATTTTCTAGTGAGATATTAAAGAAATAATTACAGGTTAGAAGATAACATGGGATAATTGTTAACTATTTACCTTGACACACAAGCCCCACAATAAACCTATTGTGTTCAGAAGGTCCTAAAATATAAAATAGAGTAACTTATGAAAGGCAGGTAAATAAAAATGTTGAAGCAGAAATGAACCATCAGATGAGACAATTGTTCTTGGTTATTTATTCTGTCCCTTCAGTTTAATCCCTAGGGATTAAATCTCTACACCCACTACTGTTACTAAACGTCCTAGACCTCATTCCATTATACTGAGTTTACAGGTGTGCTACATTTAGGATTGTGTGTGTGTGTGTGTGTTTAGTATAAGGTGGGTGGTAGTGGTTTTAGTAATAAGTTGTGTGGGACTCTTGTGGCCTCATGGACAACCTCATGGGCTGCAGCCCGTAAGGATCCTCTGTCCGTGGGATTTCCCAGGCGAGAACACTGGAGTGGGTTGCTGTTTCCTTCTCCAGGGGATCTTCCATCACCTCCACTGTAGGTAGAATCTTGACCAACTGAGCTACCAGAGAAGTCCAAGTTGGGAAAGAACTAAAGAATGTCTTAGGGTATGGAAAGCACCCCATGACTGTTGGTGCTCACCAAGTGAGGGGCTGGATTCCAAGAAATTAAAATTCTGATGAAGAGCTGATGGAAGGGACAACAACTTGGGGGGTAGGGTCTTGGCGATGAGTGGCGCTAACTCAAGCAGAGACAGTATTCTGTGGGTGAAGCTCATGAATCTCCAGGTGGCTTGAAAATGCCCTGTACATAGGGCATCTGTTTTACAACTAGGATTTTTGTTTTATTGAGGTGTATTTGACATACAAGACTGTATACATTTAAGATGTATGGAACAATGGCATATATATTATGAAATGATAATCACTGTGTTTATTTACTTAAAAATTCTATTGCCATATAGTTGATTTATAGTGTGTTAATTACTGCTGTCCAACAAAGTGATTTACAAAGAATGTATATATATATATATATATACATTATTTTAAAATTTCTCTTTCATTATGATTTATCCTAGGACATTGAATATAGTTCTCTGTACTGTGACTTCCGTGGTAGCTCAGCTGGTAAAGAATCCACCGCAATGTAGGAGACCCCAGTTTGATTCCTGGGTTAGGAAGATCTGCTGGAGAAGGGATAGGCTACCCACTCCGGTATTCCTGGGCTTCCCTGATGGCTCAGCTGGTAAAGAATCCCCTTGCGATGTGGGAGACTTAAGTTTGATCCCTGGGTTGGGAAGATCACCTGGAGAAGGGAATGTCTACCCACTCCAGTATTCTGGCCTGGAGAATTCCATGGACTGTATAGTCCATGGGATTGGGAAGAGTCAGACACGACTGAATGACTTTAACTTTGTAGGACTTTGTTTTTTATCCATTTTATGTTAAAAAGCTTACATCTGCTAACCTCAACCTCTCTCTCCATCCTTCTCCCAATCCTCTCCCCTTTTCTCTGTGATTCTGTTTCTGTTTCATGGATAGGTTCCTTTCTGTCATATTTTAGATTCCACATATAAGTGATAAGTGATGTATTTGTCTTTGTTTGACTTCACTTAGTATGATAATCTGTAGTTGCAGTTATGCTGTTGGAAATAGCATTATTTAGCTTTTTTTTTTTTTTAATAGCTGAGTCGTATTCCACTGTATATGTGAACCACATTTTCTTTATCCAGTCATCTGTTAGTGGACATTTAGGTCATTTCCATGTCTTGGCTATTGTGAATAGTGCTGCATGAATAAAGGATACATGTATCTTTTTGAGTTCCAGTTTTGTCTGGATATATGCCTAGGAGTGGGATTGCTGTATCATAATGTAATTCTATTTTTTTCTGAGGAACCTCCATATGGTTTTTCACCGTGGGCACACCAATTTATGTTCCTAACAACAGTGTAAGAGGGTTCTCTCTTCAACACACTCTCTCCAGCATGTGTTATTTGGAGACATTTTAATGATGGCCATTTTGACAGGTGTGAGGTGGTACCTCATAAGCCTGGCATGCTGCGATTCATGGGGTTGCAAAGAGTTGGACACGACTGAGCGACTGAACTGAACTGAACTGACTGAATAATTAGTGATGCTGAACATCTTTTCATGTGCCTCTTGGCCATCTCTACGTCTTCTTTAAAGGAATGTCTACTTAAGACTCTGCCCATTTTGATTGGGTTGTTTGTTTTATAATATTGAGTTGTATGAGCTGCTTGTATATTTTGGAGATTAATCTTTTGTCAGTTGCTTCATTTGCAACTATTTTCTCCCATTCTCAGGGTTGTCTTTTCATCTTGTTTATGCTTTCCTTTCCTGTGCAAAGGCTTTTAAGTTTGATTAGGACCCATTTGGTTTTTGTTTTTATTTCTATTGCCTCAGGAGACTGATTTAAGAAAACATTGGTATGGTGTATGTCAGAGAATGTTTGGCCTATGATCTGTTCTGAAAGTTTTATGGTGTCCTGTCTTTTATTCAAGTCTTTAAGCCATGTTGTTTATTTTTGTGTATGATGAAAGGTGTCTTCTCACTTCATTGATATACAGGTGGCTGCCCACATTTCCCAGTATCACTTGCTGAAGAGACTTTTTCCCATTGTATGTTCTTGCCTCGTTTGTTGAAAATTACCTGACTGTAGTTGAGTGGGCTTATTTCTGGGCTCTCTGTTTTGTCTATTGATCCATGTCTGTTTTCATGCCAGTGCCATGCTGCTCTTTAAAAACATCTATTTCTTATTTATTTGACTGTGCTAGGTCTTAGCTGTGGCAGTCATAGTCTCTGCTGTGGCACACGGGCTTCCCCTAGTTGTGGCATGCAAGCTCCAGAGTGTGCAGCTTCAGCAGCTGCGGTGCTCAGGCTCGGCTGCCCTGGGCCATGTGGGATCTTAGCGCCCCTGCCAGGAACTGAACCTGTTTCCTGCACTGGAAGGCAGATTCTTAACTACTGGACCAGCAGGGAAGTCCCACCATGCTGTTTTGACTGCTGTTGCTTTGCAGTATTGTCTGAAGTCTAGGAGGGCTACACCTCCTGCTTTGTTCTTCCTCTTCGGGAATGCTTTGGCAGTTCTGGGTCTCTTATGGTTCCATATGAATTTTAAGCTTATTTGTTCTAGTTCTTTGAAAATTGTCAAAGCTATTTTGGTAGCTGCCACTGCTAAGTGGTGTCCAACTCTGTGCAACCCCGTAGACGGCAGCCCACCAGGCTCCCCGGCCCTGGGAGTCTCCAGGCAAGAGCACTGGAGTGGGGTGCCATTTCCTTCTCCAGCGCATGAAAGTGAAAAGTGAAAGTGAAGTCGCTCAGTCGTGTCTGACTCTTCACAACCCCATAGACTGCAGCCTACCAGGCTCCTCCGTCCATGGGATTTTCCAGGCAAGAGGACTGGAGTGGGGTGCCATTGCCTTCTCCATATTTTTGTAGATCTCTCATTAAATTTGTAGGATTGCTTTGGATAGTATGGCTATTTAAACAATATTACTTTTTCCAATACAAGAGCATAGGATATTTTTCCATTTCTTTCAATCATCTTCAGTTTCATTGATTAATATGTTGTAGTTCTCAATATATAAGTTTTTCACTTCCTTGGTCAAGTTCATTCTTAAGTATTTTATTTTGGGGAGTATCTCACTATAAGTTTAAACATCTATCATCTCATGGAGATAAAAGTCACAACTAAGACTTCATTACCTCAGAAAATTTAAACCAAAGACAGCACGTAAGTAGGTACCCATCATCATTTGACTCAATTTTTTTAGGTGTTGAAATCACCAAAAATCATTATATCTTAATTCTAAAAAATTTTAATTTATAATGTATGCGTTATTTTAATAGCACTCTTTAATATTGCTGCATACCATCTACATCTGTTAACTTGAATAATTGAAATTTAAAGACAGCATTAAAAGCCCACATTTGGATGCTGTGGAAACACTTTTGAATACAGGTAGCAGGAATGGTGATCTCAGGAGCTTCTTGGCCTCATTAGACAGAAGATTAATTTTTAAAGGTCATGGTTTAATGTTGATGTTTATTACTTCAACCTAAATTAAGACAACCTATTCTATCCTGTTACAAACATTCCTCAATCCATTTACCCTTTTTTGAAGTACCTGGTCTTTCCTCTATTTTTGTAATCTTGCTTTAAAAATTATAATAAATCATGCTATTCTGAAGAATGCAGTATTTGTTTTCCCATGATTAATCAAGACATAGACCAACACAGTGACATAAAACACTGAGTACAAATTATTGAATTTCTGATGGGTCTTTGAAGTATAAAAAATAAGCTTACTAATCAGCTAACTCTAGTTTGAATGTAAGCCTTTGATTTACTGTTTAGGCTGAAGTCTGCTATGAGCCCAACCTGAAGGGTGGTGCTGTGACCTTGGCTGGCTCACCTTCCTAAGAGAGAAGGCCAAGGACAGAGTTGGACACCTCCTGCCCTGTGAATGCATCAGTGAGTGGCAGCTACCAGAAGTGGGTAGTTAGGAAGTTCTACATCAAGGCATAGTGAAGAGTCCATGTTTTTTGCCTTATCATAATATGAAGGACAGGATCTAGGCTTAAAAAAGTAAAATAAACTGAAGGACGTTGCAGTAGTACAGGAGAATTTGAAACAAATGAAGTACAGTTGGATTCAAGAAAATGACCAATTTGTGGGTAGAGAGCTGTTGACACAAGCACTCAGGAGGACTTGAAAGTGTAATAACAGACTAGATTCAAAAGAACCAGAGAATATAAAACACACTAAATGATGAGGAAGCTCCTCTCTCAACACTGATTCAACCAAGATTCAGTTCAGTTCAGTCACTCAGTCAGGTACAACTCTTTGCAACCCCATGGACGCCAGGCCTCCCTGTCCATCACCAACTCCATGTTTACTCAAACTCATGTCCATTCAGTCGGTGATGCCATACAACAATATCATCCTCTGTCGTTCCCTTCTCCTCACACCTTCAACTTTCCCAACATCAGGTTCTTTCTCAGTGAGTCAGTTCAATGCATCAGGTGGCCAAAGTATTGCAGTTTCAGCTCCAGCATCAGTCCTTCCAATGACTATTCAGGACTGATTTCCTTTAGGTTGGACTGGTTGGATCTCCTTGCAGTCCAAGGGACTCTCAAGGGTCTTCTCCAGCACCACAGTTCAAAAGCAACAATTCCTTGGAGCTCAGCTTTCTTTATAGTCCAACTCTGACATCCATACATGACTACTGGAAAAACCATAGCTTTGAGTAGATGGACCTTTGTTGGCAAAGTAATGTTTCTGCTTTTAATATGCTCTGGGTTGGTCATAACTTTTCTTCCAAGGAGCAAGTGTCTATTAATTTCATGGCTACAGTCACGAACTGCAGTGATTTTGGAGCCCCCAAAATAAAATCTGTCACTGTTTCCACTGCTTCCCCACCTCTTTGCCATGAAGTGATGGGACTGGAGGCCATGATATTAGTTTTCTGAATGTTGAGCTTTAAGCCAACTTTTTCACTCTCCTATATCACTTTCATTGAGAGGCTCTTTAGTTCTTCACTTTCTGCCATATGGGTGGTGTCATCTGAATATCTGAGGTTATTGATATTTCTCCTTGCAATAATGATTCCAGCTTGTGCTTCTTTCAGCCCAGCATTTCTCATGATGTACTCTGCATATAAGTTAAATAAGCACAGTGACAATACGGCCTTGATGTACTCCTTTCCCAGTTTGGAACCAGTCTGTTGTTCCATGCCCCTTTCTAACTGTTGCTTCCTGACCTGCATACAGATTTCTCAGGAGGCAGGTCAGGTGGTCTGGTATTCCCATCTCTTTCAGAATTTTCCAGTTTGTTTTGATTCACACAGTCAAAGTCTTTGGCATAATCAATAAAGCAGAAGTAGATGTTTTTCTGGAACTCTCTTGCTTTTTCAATGATCCAATGGCTGTTGGCAATTTGATCTCTCATTCCTCTGCCTTTTCTAAATCCAGCTTGAACATCTGGAAGTTCATGGTTTACCTACTGTTTAAGCCTGACTTGGAGTATTTTGAGCATTACTTTGCTAGCGTGTGAGGTGAGTACAATTGTGCGGTAGTTTGAGCATTCTTTGGCATTGCCTTTCTTTGGGATTGGAGTGAAAATTGACCTTCTATAGTCCTGTGGCCACTGCTGAGTTTTCCAAATTTGCTGGCATATTGAGTGCAGCACTTTCACAGCATCATCTTTTAGTATCTGAAATAGCTCACCTGGAATTCCTTTACTGCCACTAGCTTTGTTTGTAGTGATGCTTCCTAAGGCCTAGTTGACTTCTCATTCCAGGATGTCTGGCTCTAGGTGAGTGATCACACCATTGTGATTATCTAGGTCATGAAGATCTTTTTTGTACAGTTCTTCTGTGTATTCCTGCCACCACTTCTTCATATCTCTGTTTATGTTAGGTCCATACATTTCTGTCCTCTAATGTGCCCATCTTTGCATGAAATGTTCCCTTGGTATCTCTGATTTTCTTAAAGAGATCTCTAGTCTTCCTATTCTATTGTTTTCCTCTATTTCTTTGCACTGATCACTGAGGAAGCCTTTCTTATCTCTTCTTGCTATTCTTTGGAACTCTGCATTCAGATGCTTATATCTTTCCTTTTCTCCTTTGCCTTTCACTTCTCTTCTTTTCTCAGCTATATGTAAGACCTCTTCAGACAACTGTTTTGCCTTTTTGCATTTCTTTTTCTTGAGGATCTGTACATAATTCCTCAGGCACTCTTGTCTATCAGGTCTAATCCCTTGAATCTGTTTGTCACTTTCACTATATAATCAAGGGATTTGATTTAGGTCATGTCTGAATGGTCTAGTGGTTTTTCCTACTTTCTTCAATTTAAGTCTGAATTTGGCAATAAGGAGTTCATGATCTGAGCCACAGTCAGCTCCTGATCTTGTTTTTGCTGACTGTATAGAGTTTCCTCCATCTCTGGCTGCAAAGAATGTAATCAATCTGATTTTGGTGTTGACCATCTGGTGATGTCCATGTGTAGAGTTTTCTCTTGTGAATGATTAAATAAATAAGTAATTTATGGAGTAACTGAAATTGCCTTAACTGATTTGGATGCAATCCAGAATTTGAAATAGTAGAGACTGTACCTGATAGGTCATGGGCGATTCACTTATGGATGTGATAGACCTTATTATAGTTAGGTTCAGTTTTTTTTTTTTTTTTTTTTTTTAAATTCAGGCTCTATCCTTTTGTGGCCAGTAACAAGAGGATTGTGAGGAGAGACAATGAAAATGAAACATCATACAGGTCTCACTGAAACATTTTTTAATATTAATTGTTGATATTTAAAAACAGAACTGTATCTGACCTAAGTAATCTAAGGGATTAACCCTATTAGCTAATGCACTGAAGTGACTTTTGCATGATACACATTTTTCACAAAAGGTTGATATATTGAATACAAAAAGGTATCAGGACACTGTAATAAGTGGTAGAAAATAGGGGTGAATACAGTAGACATAATTTTTACCATTTTAAAATTTATTCTAATGAGGATTATGGTCAGTATATATGTTAACATGAAAGGAAATGAAATACTTTGTAAAAACATACTAGGGACCATAGGTGCCATATTAGAAAATAACGTATGGTGTATGTGTACATGATCACTTAGCCAAAGAGATCTATACCTAACTGAATTTGACAGAAACCTTTTGGTATAAGATAGAAATCTGATCTATATCTAAAGATATCTGATCAAAATAAACCCATGATAAATATCCCAGAATAAAGTTAGTGAGGAGAATATGATATTTCCAGTTCAATAATAAATGATTATAACATATTTGGATATTTTTCATATTATTGTGTCCAGACCAAGTAGTGATAACTTATGGAAAACACAAGTAAGAATTATAATATTAAATTATTATATGTTGAGTCTATCTAACAGTTTGAAATTTCATAAATCTCTAGGAGAAAATCATCAGGGCTTTTAGTGCATGATTAGAACATGAAGCAAAATCTTTCATTTCCTGCATGAACACAAAGCTTTGTTTGTAAATTACCTGAGCAACTTTTCTTTTCAAATTGCTTTTAATATTGACTACTTAGTTTTAAAATGACAATACACAGTTTTCTTAGTTGGGTTTAGATCTTTTCCTCAGGAAATGGTTTGAAATATTTCTGTCAATTTTAAGCTTTGCATTTATTTCATCAGTTTTCAATTCCATGTCAGCAATAACCTTGTCTGTGTGCTATATGAAAGAAGGGAAAGAGCTATTAACAATCTTGCTTATGTCCCAGAATCACTGCAAATATGGAAACATCTTTTGCTGATTTATAGCAGGTTTCATATCAGTGTGAGAAGCTATCATTTGTAGGCTTAATATCCTTACTGGTAACAACATGTATTTTGAGTTAAAGAAAACATTAGAAGTGATTCTGGATACCTATGAAAATGTAGTTTTGTAGCAAAGAAAACCGTGATCTTTGAAAACAATCTGCAAAAAAATGAAATAAACATGTTATTACAAAGTAGAAAAGGTTGGCAGCAAAAGCATATGCTAAAAATACTATTTATCTTTAAATAAATGTTTAAACCTCAAGATGTGCCAACCTCAGGCTGAAGTAAAATCACTTGAAAAGGAAACATAAAAAGCACCCTTTTAAAAATTCTGTTGTTAAAGTGATTGCTTTTAGGAAAATAATCTTCATATGTATTTTAGATATTAGTATGATGGTATTTATTTATGGTTTTGGAATCTGTCCACTGGTAGCACTTAGGAAAAATAAAAACTATGGAAATGAAATGTCATAGTAGCTCTTTACTGGAACAAAGCTACATCTTGTCAAGTATATAAAATTCACCACTTGGCAATTGTTAGTACAATAATTAATGCAAGCAAGACTCACCTTGATACTGTAACTAACGGGTGAATATTTAATGGCAGGAGGAGAAGGGGACGACCGAGGATGAGATGGCTGGATGGCATCATGGACTCAATGGACGTGAGTCTGAGTGAACTCCGAGAGATGGTGATGAACAGGGAGGCCTGGCGTGCTGCGATTCATGGGGTCGCAAAGAGTCGGACACAACTGAGCGACTGAACTGAACTGAACTGAAGATTTTAACAGAATTATAGATTATCTCCTACCAATTATATGTTAATTATAAAGGAAAATGTAGTAAGATGGGGGAACCACCAATTTTGGGACAAACCTAGACGTCTACTGATAAAATGCATGACATAGTTGCAACATCACTTCTGTGTGTTCCTGCCAAAATATACAACCTAAATCTAAACAAGAGGAAATATCACTTAAGCCCAAACTGAGGGACATTCAATAATATTATTTCTACTTTTTAAAAATATTAAGGTCATTGATTACAAGAAAAGGCTAAAAGACTACTCCAGATAAAGTAGACTAAAGAATCATGATGATGGCACTTGACATATAATTCTGGGTGGGATTTTAGACTGGGGAAAATATATGAGAAATTTTGTAACAGTGTGTGAAATTTATGTATGGACTATGGATTTGATAATGACATTGTATCCACTGATTTTGATAGCTATACTTTGAATATTTAAGAGAATGCTATCATTCTTCAACCCACCTGTATCTGAGTAAAATGCCCAGAAGTTGCTGCTGCTGCTGCTAAGTCGCTTCAGTGGTGTCCAACTCTGTGTGACCCAGAAGTTCAGTTCAGTTCAGTTCAGTTCAGTCGCTCAGTCGTGTCCAATTCTTTGCAACCCCATGAATCGCAGCACGCCAGGCCTCCCTGTCCATCATCAACTCCCAGAGTTCACTGAGACTCACGTCCATTGAGTAAGTGATGCCATGCACCCATCTCATCCTCTGTCATCCCCTTCTCCTCCTGCCCCTAATCCCTCCCAGCATCAGAGTCTTTTCCAATGAGTCAACTCTTCACGCCGAAGTACTGGAGTTTCAGCTTTAGCATCGTTCCTTCCAAAGAAATCCCAGGGCTGATCTCCTTTAGAATGGACTGACTGGATCTCCTTGCAGTCCAAGGGACTCTCAAGAGTCTTCTCCAACACCACAGTTCAAAAGCATCAATTCTTCAGTGCTCGGCCTTCTTCACAGTCCAACTCTCACATCCATACATGACCACAGGAAAAACCGTAGCCTTGACTAGACGGACCTTAGTCGGCAAAGTAATGTCTCTGCTTTTGAATATGCTATCTAGGACCCAGGAGTTGCCCTTCTGGGTCTGCCCTTCTCTTTCTATTTACTTACATTGAGCTTCTTTTGCAACACAACACTTTACTGCTCTGTAAATGCATAATATGGGCTTTTGACTTGCTTCATTTTGGGCTTTTTAACTTGCATTATAAAAGTAATGAATACTACGTTATCTGTATTTTTGTTGAATTGGAAATATAATAGCAAGATTTGTGTTCTAGCATATAGTATACAGAAGATAAAAGGAGAAGAAATATGAAATAGATATTCTAACTACTGCACAAATCTGTCTGAAGTTTATTGTGCCTAATGGATGTTAGTATCAGTCAGCTTGTGTGTTAGTCCTGTTGAGTTAGGAGTGTTGTCTCCTTTGTAGTATCGTTGATGACAGGCTACTCTTTAGAAGAGAAAATAATTGAATTCTATACTGCTCTACAGGTTTTCTTTTCTTCCCATGGGAATTTGTAGGTGTGTTATTTACAGTGTAATTTCACCTATTAGTTATTTATGTGACTCTTCAAATTTCCATCAGACACAGGCAATATCATGGGAGTATATAGATCACATTATGATACATACCCTTTGTTACATTAGAGTGTTCAAGCCTTATTTTTTTTTTTTTGACAAGACACAGATATTTTATCCTGAATTTCTTACAATAGTGAAGAGACATATAACATGACTTGAATGAAATTTGAAGTTAATATGTCTTCTGATACATCAAATAAAATTGCCACTATTTCCCAAAGGCAGTATAGCATAGAATTCTTACTAAAATGAGAGATTTTTGAGCATTTTTACAACTAATAAATTGATTGTTGATTTTGAGAGAGTAGTTTTTCGATCATGGAAAAATTTAGACGTGTTGTAGGATGTTTCATCATGTTAAGTTTTGCCTCACTGATTCATTTCAGTATGTGCAATTTAATTTGAATTAATAGGTACATGATTCCAGTTCAGAGAATACAAACAAATGTTCAATTCAGAAAAAACAAAATTTAAAGCATGATATCTTTTATCATAGCTTTTTGTCACATGTGTAGCTGGAGAAGGAGAAAAGTTATCGGATGTGCTTTTAAGAATATCTGGTTAAAGAAAGAGGAGCTATTGAATGTCAAAAGGAACAGAAACATAGTAACTATAAATTAACATTAGGCTAAATGAGAAAAAACACAGGTCGTTGTTTGTCTATACATTAGGCAATAAATGAAAAATAACTTTGGGTCTGATTATTCACTACTAGGACACTGGAGTGTTAAAAAAGGCAGAGAGACAGTTAAGAAGGTTGAGATGGAGAACAAAGGTTAACATCAAAGTTTGTAAATTCAGTGATAAGGGAAGAAATAGGAAAGAGCCTAAAATTGGAACATTTGAAAAGAAAGTTCTCTAATGATTTCTAGAATGTATGCTTCATAATCCCATAGGGATTAAAGTAATTAGGGGCTTGAATAAAGAAAGAATAAAATATATAAAAAATAGGTAAAATATAAATTTGGGGGCAGGGACATAAATTAAGGAAAACATTAAAGTCAAGATAGAATTCTTTGATTTTGTTTTATTTTCATTCTTAAAGTATATATTGTATGATAATTATATATAAAATATAATATATATGGTAGATATGATATATGATATAATAATACATATGATATGCATGATCTATATATATATAAATATAAAATGATTAATATTATACTTTTGAACAGGAAGCTATTACTAAAAGAGTGATAGAATCAAGGAGAAAATTAATGTGCTTATTCTATTTTGGGAGCAAAAATTCTATGGGAGTTAAAGCCCAGGTGCTAAAATTTATTTGAAGAAATGAAAGGAATCTTTTTCCTCCTAAATGAAAGAAAGATAAATTTAGAGAAAGAAGGTTTATCTTCATCAAGTAGGAAGAAAGCAAATATCAGGAGAATTAAGTAATTTTTTAATAAAAATATAAAGAGAATGAAGTATTTTCGTTTCAGATCAGATGTTTGAGAATTATATAATATTATGAATTGATTAAATAAAATGAAAGTGGTTTTAAATGAGGACAGTAAAATCTGCTGTTTAGATAGGATGGAAATACTATAGGCTCTAGGTAAGGATTAAAGATGGTAACAATAGCCCTGTATTGAAGATAGCAAAAGAGATGCACATGTATAGAACAGTCTTAAGGACTCTGTTGGAGAGGGCAAGGGTGGGATGATTTGGGAGAATGGCATTGAAACATGCATAATATGATATGTGAAACAAATCGCCAGTCAAGGTTCGATGCATGATACAGGATGCTCAGGGTTGGTGCACTGGAATGACCCAGAGGGATGGTACGGGGAGGAGATGGAGGGGGTTCAGGATGGGGAACACGTGTACACCCGTGGTGGATTCATGTTGATGTATGGTAAAACCAATACAATATTGTAAAGTAATTAGCCTCCAATTAAAATAAATAAATTTATATTAAAAAGAAAAAATAGTAAGGTGGAAGAAAACAAATAAATGGAGACTCTTAGGAAAAGAAGAATGATTATGTCTTGATTTCGATGTGTACTTCTAGCTAAGACAAAAACTTATTTTACCAAAGTAACTGGTAATCATCCCTCTAGAGAAAGGCGACCTGCCTACCTCTTCCCACCAACTTATGTAATGTAAGCTATTTCTTAAATAAATCTGGAAGAACTATTTTCCAGCATGTGATCATTAAACATTTACCTGAATTGAAAAAAAAAAAAAGGAAATACAAGGTCTGACCACTCATTGATCCTTTTATATTATTACTATTTTACTGGATAAATGAACTTTTCAATGATCACAAGAAATTATGAGAAAATTTATGATGGCCTCTTTTAACTTCTCTTCATTTGAAGAATAATAACTTATTTAAGCTAGAGTATAGAGATAGCTACACTTGATGCCAATATTTCTATATAGAGAGAATATATCGCCAAAGATATTTTTAAAACAAAGCTTTATCTTTATATAATCTGTATTTTATTTCCAGTACTAGTGTATTTTTAAAATGTCACACTGTGGGGATATATATAGTCAGTATATAATTTTGGTTTATATATTTTAAAGTTTTCACTTGGTAATTTACAAGCAGTTAATCATAAAGATCTTTGAGCACCAACTTTTCAGCTGAAAGATACATATTCTTACAACTGCTAATTTTGCTAATGGAGGTTTTAAATGTCTTTCTATTGAAAGTATATAAGAAAGTGATTAAGCTATGGTTTTAATTATAAAATCCATTTATTAAATCTAATTGAGTGAAGTGATAAAGGAACTTGGTTTCCATTATCACTACATATTTCTTATTATCTAATGCTTCAAGATTTTTCTATGTTGTGAATATAAAGCTTTAAATAGGTTTATATACTATTCTACAAATAGGAAGTGTAGAAACATTAGATAGGCTCTAAAAGCTCTGACTATCTAACAGCAATTGTGCAGTAGTTTGAGCATTCTTTGTCACTGTCTTTCTTTGGGATTGGAATGAAAATTGACCTTTTCTAGTCCTGTGGCCACTGCTGAGTTTTCCAAATTTGCTGGCATATTGAGTGCAGCACTTTCACAGCATCATCTTTCAGGATTTGAAATAGCTCAACTGGAATTCCATCACTTACACTAGCTTTGTTTGTAGTGATGCTTTCTAAGGCCTACTTGACTTCACATTCCAGGATGTCTGGCTCTAGGTGAGTGATCACACCTTTGTGATTATCTGGGTCGTGAAGATCTTTTTGTATAGCAGAAGTTAAAGCGTCTGCCTACAATGCGGGAGACCTGGGTTCTATCCCTCCGTCGGGAAGATCTCCTGCAGAAGGAAATGGCAACCCACTCCAGTATTCTTGCCTGGAGAATCCCATGGACAGAGGAGCCTGGTGGGCTACAAAGAGTTGGACACGACTGAGCGACTTCACACACACACACACACACCTATGTGTTCTTGCCTCCTCTTCTTAATATCTTCTGCTTCTGTTAGGTCCATACCATTTCTGTCCTTTATCGAGCCCATCTTTGCATGAAATGTTCCCTTGGTGTCTCTAATTTTCTTAAAGAGATCTCTAGTCATTCCCAATCTATTGTTTTCTTCTATTTCTTTGCATTAATTGCAGAGGAAGTCTTTCTTATCTCTCCTTGCTATTCTTTGGAACTCTGCATTCAGATGCTTATATCTTTCCTTTTCTCCTTTGCTTTTCACTTTTCTTCTTTTCACAGCTGTTTGAAAGCCCTCCCCAGGCAGCCATTTTGCTTTTTGCATTTCTTTTCCATGGGGATGGTCTTGATCCCTGTCTCCTGTGCAGTGTCAAAAACCTCTGTCAATAGTACATCAGGCACTCTGTCTATGGGATCTAGTCCGTTAAATCTTTCTCACTTCCACTGTATAATCATAAGGGATTTGATTTAGGTCATACCTGAATGGCCTAGTGGTTTTCCCCTACTTTCTTCAATTTAAGTCTGAATTTGGCAATAAGGAGTTCATGATCCGAGCCACAGTCAGCTCCTGGTCTTGTTTTTGCTGACCATATAGAGCTTCTCCATCTTTGGCTGCAAAGAATATAATCAATCTGATTTCAGTGTTGACCATCTGGTGATGTCCATGTGCAGAAGCTTCTCTTGTGTTGTTGGAAGAAGGTGTTTGCTATGACCAGTGTGTTCTCTTGGCAAAAGTCTATTAGCCTTTTCCCTGCTTCATTCCATTTTCAAAGGCCAAATTTGCCTGTTACTCCAGGTGTTTCTTGACTTCCTACTTTTGCATTCCAGTCCCCTATAATGAAAAGGACATCTTTTTGGGATGGCAGTTCTAAAAGGTCTTGTAGGTCTTCATAGAACCATTCAATTTCAGCTTTTTATGTGTTACTGGTTGGGGTATAGGCTTGGATTACCATGATATTGAATGACTTGCCTTGGAAATGAACAGAGATCATTCTTTCATTTTTGAGACTGCATCCAAGCACTGCATTTCAGACTGTTTTGTTGACCATGATGGCTACTCCATTTTTTCTAAGGGATTCCTGCTGACAGTAGTAGATATAATGGTCATCTGAGTTAAATTCACACAGTCCAGTCAATTTTCATTAGCTGATTCCTAGAATGTCAACATTCACTCTTGCCATCTCCTGTTTGACCACTTCCAATTTGCCTTGATTCATGGACCTTTCATTCCAAGTTCCAATGCAATATTGCTCTTTATATTATGGCATCTTGGTTCTATTACCAGTTACATCCACAACTGGGTATTGTTTTTGCTTTGGCTCCATCTCTTCATTCTTTCTGGAGTTATTTCTCTACTGATCTCCAATAGCATATTGGGCACCTATCAACCTGGGGAGTTCCTTTTTCAGTATCCTATCATTTTTCCTTTTATACTGTTCATGGGTTTCTGAAGGCAAGAATACTGAAGTGGTTTGCAAGACTACAAGCTCAAACTACCACACAATTGCACTCATCTCACACACTAGTAAAGTAATGCTCAAAAGTCTCCAAGCCAGTCTTCAGCAATACGTGAACTGTGAAATTCCAGATGTTCAAGCTGGCTTTAGAAAAGGCAGAGGAACCAGCGATCAACTTGCCAACATCCGTTGGATCATTGAAAAAGCAAGTGAGTTCCAGGAAAACATGTATTTCTGCTTTATTTACTATGCCAAAGCCTTTGACTGTGTGGATCACAATAAACTGTGGAAAATTCTGAAAGAGATGGAAATACCAGACCACCTTACCTGCCTTTTGAGAAACCTGTATACAGGTCAAGAAGCAACAGTTGGAACTGGACATAGAACAACAGACTGGTTCCAAATAGGAAAATGAGTACGTCAAGGCTGGATACTGACACCCTGCTTATTTAACTTCTGTGCAGAGTACATCATGAGAAACGCTGGGCTGGAAGAAGCACAAGCTGGAATCAAGAGATTGCTGGGAAAAATATCAATAACCTCAGATATGCAGATGACACCACCCTTATAACAGAAAGTGAAGAGGAACTAAAAGCCTCTTGATGAAAGTGAAAGTAGAGAGTGAAAAAGTTGGCTTAAAGCTCAACATTCAGAAAATGAAGATCATGGCATCTGGCCCCATCACTTCATGGGAAATAGATGGGAAAACAGTGGAAACAGTGTCAGACTTTATTTTTTGGGCTCTGAAATCAGTGCAGATGGTGATTGCAGCCATGAAATTAAAAGACGCTTACTCCTTGGAAGGAAAGTTATGACCAACCTAGATAGTATATTCAAAAGCAGAGACATTACTTTGCCGAGTAAGGTCCGTCTAGTCATGGCTATGGTTTTTCCAGTGGTCATGTATAGATGTGAGAATTGGACTGTGAAGAAGGCTGAGCACCGAAGAATTGATGCTTTTGAACTGTGGTGTTGGAGAAGACTCTTGAGGGTTCCTTAGACTGCAAGGAGATCCAACTAGTTGATCCTAAAGGAGATTTTTCCTGGCTGTTTATTCGAAGGACTGATGCTAAAGCTGAAACTCCAGTACTTTGGCCAGCTGATGTGAAGAGTTGACTCATTGGAAAAGACTCTGATGCTGGGAGGGACTGGGGGCAGAAGGAGAAGGGGATGACAGAGGAAGAGATGGCTGGATGGCATCACCGACTCAATGGACATGAGTTTGAGTGAAGTCCAGGAGTTGGTGATGAACAGGGGGCCTGGCGTGCTGTGATTCATTCGGTCGCAAAGAGTCGGACTGAACTCAGCGACTGAACTGAACTAAAAGCTCTGAAGAGATAACCAGTTAAATTAGACAGGTCATAAAACCCTCTGTCCTAACAGATAAGAGTATAATGAGTAACAGGTTAACACATTTCTAAAGATATGGTGTAGATAACGTGGCATTATTTCAGTTAAATTTTCATCAGTATATGTATATTCAAATTTGTAAACAAATATTATTTTTTAGTTTTATTGGAAAAGGTTTCTTACTGTATCCTTTCCCTGATTTTATTGCACCTTCGCTGAATTAAAATTATTGCAGAAAAATATATGCATATATATTAATGGCTATGAAAATGTTACTTTTTAAAAAAATAATTTTTCTTTAACCTGTAAGAAACTAAATTTATAAAGTTAGTTCCAAATTAAATCAAGTAATATATCTTCTTTATATGCAGTCTAGAAACAGACTGTGTTAAATATTCTTATGGAACAGGATTTTTTTCCCATTCTGAAAAATCAACATTCCTATACTTTATCGTTGAATGAGTTCAACAAGGTAAGATCTTAGATCATCTTCCTTAGAAAGTTTTTAAATATAATTCACAAGGTATTAATAATGAATGTCCTGTATACTGTTAGATCCTGCTACTGAGAAAAAAACAAACAAACAAAACTATTTAACAAACGACCAGCTTACTGACCAAAGCCACGGTCAGTAAGATCCTGGTCCAGATGATGTTTTGGTCCTGAGATGCAAGCATAAATGCTGTCATATCAGACGAGTTCTTCTGATTCTTTTGCCCTTGACCACTAAGGACAAAACACCAGTTTATCAGAAGTCTGCCCTTGACCACTAAGGACAAAACACCAGTTTATCAGAAGGCATACTAGATTTCTAGCCACTACTTTGCTCCTTTTCAGAAAATTTCATGTTAGTTTCCCTGAATCAATCTCCTAGGGACTATAATTTACAACATTAAAAACAAAGCTTTATTAAAGATTGGAGCATACCAACATTTAAAAGATAAGAAAAAAAGTCTATTGATAACCAATCAGCAAAACTGGATACTTTTTTTTTTTTTAATGACCTAAGAACAGTGCATTACAATAAAGGCTGTAATGTCCAAGTGCCTACCGTTTGATATACTTTATTTTGGGAAATTTCATTTGTTTGTTTTTGGCTGTGCTGGGTCTTTGCTGCTATGCTGGCTTTTCTCCAGCTGCAGCGAGTGATCAAGGGTTACTGTCTGGTTGCACGGGCACAGCTTCTCATGTGCTGACTTCTCTTGTTGCTGAACACAGGCTCTAGGCACGTGGGCTCAGTAGTTGTGGTTCATGGGCTTAGTTGCTCTGCAGCATGTGGGACCTTCCCAGCTCAGGGACTGAAACCATGTCTCCTGCGTTGGCAGGAGGATTCTTCACCACTGAGCCATTAGGGGAAGCCCTTGAAATGTTTTAGAAGCTGGAAACGCAGAGTGTGGATGAGGACCAGCACCATCAGTGACACCTTGAACTCTTATTAAATACAAACAACCTCGGGCCCAACTCAAGACACCCCAGGGTGATCTACATTCGTGTTAAAGTTTGAAAAGTCCTTATTTAGAAGTTATTCTTTCATCCACCAACTCTAGCACCTTCCTGAATGCTACATGTACGCCAGACCCTATGTTAGACACTGTGAATATTAACACAAATTGTTTCATCACCAAAGAGTTTTACAGACTAGTAGGAAAGAATGGCAGGCACATATGGTGACAGTTGTTTGAACAGAGTACTAAGGAAACAAGAAAAGGAAATAAGTCAGCTCCCTTGTGATGATCAGAGAAGAGAGAAAGGTTGAAACTTCACCTAGGCCTTCAAAGATGGGGAGTACTCCCCAAGCTTTTAAACTTTCATTAGAAATGTGTATCTCCTTGGAGTCAGACAAATTTCCCACGAGGTCTTCATTCTATCTGCATGGTCAGAGCAGGTCTATGCAGCCCCTGACAAGATCTTTGCCCCTGCACATTGGGGTACTCACTGCTTCATGCCCCACAACTCTCACATTTTGGCTAAAACTATTCTGTTAGGATTAAATGCATACTGTTTCTGCAGCTGGGCTGCCCTGGTGGCTCAGCTGGTAAAGAACAAGCCTGTCCAAGCAGGAGACATACGAGATGCAGGTTCCATCCCAAGGCTGGGAACATCCCTTGGAGAAGGAAACGGCAACCTGTTCCAGTATGCCTGTCTGGAGAATTCCACAGACAAAGAATCCTGGTGGAGTATAGTCCATGGACTCACAAAGAGCTGAACACAACTGAGCGCATACACACACATTTATGAAATTACCACAGGAAGACCTAGAACCTCCTGGATCATCTCCTGAAGGTCATGTAGCCCTGAATGTGTCCTTTTCAGTCTCCATTTTACCCCAGTGCCCCCTTCCCCTCCACACACACACACACACACAGGGGAATTCACAGTTAGGCAATAGCCAAAACACCTCTATTGTCAAGCTCTGTTTTAAGCACTTCCTTAGCCAGTTACTCTAACAGAGGCTTGATTCTCCCTGATGATGCTTCTTGTCCTGAAGCCATCTCAAGTGACATTTGCTTTTCTTTCACACCTCTAAGACCACTGTGCTTAAAACTGGGGGCATTTTTCCTTTGATTTCTCATTGATAATTCCGTACCTCTCCTACTTGTCTTAAAACAAACAGTATTGATGACTTTTTTTTTCTTCTACTGTCTTACAGTACATCACTACTGTTCATCATTGTATTGCCATCTAACAATATCTGGGCTCTCACTTCATCTCTCATTGTTTTTCTCTTCAAATCCATGTTATGTCTCATTTCTTGGTGATTTGAATATGATACAGAGATGATCCTGCCAACCTTTGGCCATTCTTTTCATTTAAGGGCTTCCTTGCACGGAGCTGGGTCATCATTTGTCTCAGTCACTCTCTCCTGTGGTCACCCTTGCAGCCAGGTCAATTCCTAAACTCAGAACCTCTCCATAATATCATTTCCATAGAGCCCCTTGTCTGATTCCTCCCACTTCGTCCTTGCTAATTCCTCCAGCATTGCATATCCAGCGACCTTTTGGCCTCACTGTCCTCCTCTCATTTGTTAAGCCTGCAGTCTCACTGCTGGCCCTTCTTCCTCACGCCTGTGCCTTTTCTCTGCCTGCACTAACCCTCTTGAGTTATCTCACTTCACCTTATGTATTTACATACTTGTATGCTGATGATACCTATTTATATCTCCAGCTTACACCTTTCTCTTGAATTCCAGACTAAACCTAATGAGTTCCATGTAGACAATTATTTTTCCTTTCTTTTATTTACGTGTCTCAATTACTTGAGCAATATCTGGAATGTGGTAGGTCTCCAATAAATAATGAATGCATTCTTTGCTCACCAAAGCAAAGAAATAAGTGTATGGCTGACTGAAATGATTTCAGATGGCATCATGCGGCTGAAACTGAGGATGCGTGTGTATCTGTATGGATGGGGCTGCTGATAGTTGATTTTAAGCAGTTTGTACTTTATTTTTCAGATAGGGAGAAATCAGATGATTTTAAACATCTTGAGGTTTCTATCTTCAGTGAGCCGGTTGATGGTGCAATCATTAACTCAGACTGGAAGCACAGTAAGTGAGCAATGTTTGTGAGCAATGTTTGAAGAACTCTTAAAGTTTAAATTTGACATTCTTATGAGATGACCAAATGATAAGTCCTTAAACAGTGGTACATGAACATTAAGCTCAAGGGCAAGGGTCTCAGTGTAGATAATAATGGCAAGGAAGATTTAGGTTTAACATTTTGTGAATAAGTGTTTTCTCCTAATAGAGTATCACTTTATATCAATTTACTTATGTGATTCACTGAAACAATTTTCTTAGAATAGAAATCATACAAAAGTCCAGTCTTTTAGGACATCTGTCTAGTCAAAGTTATGGTTTTTCCAGTAGTCATGTATGGATGTGAGAGTTGGACTATAAAGCAAGCTGAGCACCAAAGAATTGATGCTTTTGAACAGTGGTGTTGGAGAAGACTCTTGAGAGTCCCTTGGCCTACAAGGAGATCAAACCAGTCCATTCTAAAGGAAATCAGTCATGAATATTCATTGAGAGGACTGATGCTGAAGTTGAAACTGCAATACTTTGGCCACCTGATGTGAAGAACTGACTTATTTGAAAAGACCCTGATGCTGGGAACGATTGAAGGCAGGAGGAGAAGGGGAAAACAGAGGGTGAGATGGTTGGATGACATCACTGACTCAATGGACATGAGTTTGAGCAGGTTCTGGGAGTTGGTGATGGACAGGGGAGGCCTGGTGTGCTACAGTCCATGGAGTCACAAAGAGTTGGACACAACTGAGTGAGTGAACTGATGACTGATAATATCAAATATATTTGAAAGCATGTAAAAATAATTTATCTTTTCAGAAAATGGAATCTGGATATAAAAATGACATCCTTTGTTCCCAGGTAGTCCACATTCCTAGGCAGCTTAGTGGTAAAGATTCCACCTGCAATGCAAGAGACTTGGATTCATCCCTGAAGCAGGAAGATTCCCCTGGAGAAGAAAATCCTTATGAATACTGGCAACCCACTCCAGTATTCTTGCCTGAAGAATTCCATGGACAGAGGAGCCTGGTGGGCTACAGTCCATGGGGTTGCAAAGAGCCAGACACAACTGAGCACACACATACAGTCCAAGTTCATCCCACAAAATTACCTAATTGCATTAAAGGATGTGCAAATGTGTTACAAACACATGTGTACCCATGCATCCATCTCTGCCCAACAACATGTGTGTATATATCTCTCTCCTTTTATATATATATATACACACACACATTCCAACCATATCTATATTTTTATACTCTTAACAGTTCAATAAATTTAAGATTGTTACTAATATATATGTATGTTTATCATACTATCTTAGTATTCTATAGAATCATAGACTCATAAATCATCCTTAGAAAAGAATTCATAACCTGAGCGACACAGGACAATTTCAGTTACCCATATGTCATGTCTATTTCTATGAATTTCATAAGCAAATAATCTCGTGAACTATAAAACCTGTAAAAAGTGTTATAATACATAACAATGTATGAAAAGACAGATGAAATGTATGTGGACAAATACATGTATATATACATAGTGAATATCATCTTTTGATCATCATAAAAATTTTAACAAAATGGAATGGAAGAGGTACTTCATAAGGATTTGGAAACGATATGATTATTTAAATTATGCAATTTTGTGCTAATATAGAAACGTCTCTGCACATATAATGAATGGCCTGTCTCATTCTAAGGTACAGACGAATGTGAGAAAATGGATCAGACTATATTGTCAGCACCTCATGCTTTCTTGTCCTGGTTTAGAAAATCACGAAGCTTAATGTTGCTCTGGACCAACTGTCATTCTTCCTTTGTAACAGTGAATGGACATGGGTAACGAGTCACAGTAAGTGGAAAACTCATCAATAAAACATTTCTTGGATGTGGGCTACAGGTAGAGAGAGAGCTCTGTTTCACTGAAGCAGTCATATCTGCTTTTGTGTCTCTTCAGCACTCAGCATGTAGTCTCTGTAGCAAGAGCAGAAGAATTACATCAAATGTCAAGCTTTATCTGTTTTCTCATATCCAGATATTATTAACTATATAGTAACCCTGGAAGTAGATTACGGTCGCATCTTGGATAGTGTACATGTCTGTATATGGACTTATTTGTGATTATTACATATGCGATCACACTACTTTGGGCTTCCCAGGTGGTGCTAGGGGTAAAGAAACCGCCTGCCAATGTAGGAGACATAAGAGGCACAGGTTTGATCCCTGGGTCAGGAAGATCCTATAGAGAAGAGATGGGCAACCCACTCCAGTATTCTTGCCTTGAGAATCCCATGGACGGAGGAATCTGTTGGGCTACAGTCCAGAGAATTGTAGTGGCACAAAGAGATGGACACAATTGAAATGACTAAGCACACATGCACACTTCTTTAAAACTGCTCCAGTACTTGTCCAAAAATGTAATTTCAGTTAACATACTACATGGAATTAATTACATTTTTATTTATATACTTTATTTACTTTTTATTTACATACTTCATTTATATATTAATTTTATATATATTGAATTAATTAGACAATTCTTTGTTTCCATAGAGTTAAAGTATACCAATCTCTGAAAATAGAATAAATCACCATAATAATATCCCCTATATTATAAAGGGATGTTTTGAACATCTTTAGGAAAAAAATGACAACTTAGATGAAATGGAGAAAAATCCAGATAAACGTAAATTACAAAAGCTGTCTCAACCTTCTATCAGGAGAGGGATCACCAGTCCTTGAATCTGGATTAGGCATGGGATTTCCCAGGCAGGTGGGATTTTAATTAAAGTGGCAGAAGTGCCTGAAAAATGTTGCACATTCAGACTATTTTGTTTTGGATGTGGAAAACTTAAACACCAAGTGAATAATTAGGATCTGTTGGACAATGACAAGACATGTAGAGGGAAATCAATGCACCTGGTCTGCCAGTTGCCATACGTGTGTGTGACGATTAAATCCTCTGTTTACCTCATGACTGAGAAGCTGACAATAGGCACGAGAGGGTTCAACAGAACTTGCCCAAGATCAATCTACATTATTAAGCCACTACGTTAAACACAGAGTTATGAGATAATTTCAACTACTAAGCTTTGGGTAAACATAGTATGAAGAAATAGCTAACTGATACAACAATACATATTTCTTTTTGATCTTCTCTTGAAAAAAGCACAAAAGACATAATCTGGTGCCGGGGTCTAGCCTGGTGGGTCCAGGAATTTGAAGCAGGGACGGCATTGGCGAGGAAAGATTTATTTATTAATATAGAAATATAAGATTAGATTAGGAAGAAATAGTGTAGTCAGAAAATTAAGTGGAGAAAGAAGGCTGAATAACTTGGCTTGCAGGGAAGGCCAATAAAATCTCTGGACAAGAGATTTGCACCATCTACGTAGGGCCACTGGCATCCGTTTGAATATTGGAAAGTGCCCTGCCTTGGGCTCTCTCTCTTATGGATCTTAGAAGCCAGGACAAGTAAGTAGACATGGTGAGCCACCTCGGTCCTGATGGGAATTCAGCCTGAAATTAGAGTGAAGAGGAGAAGAGAGAGAGACACACACATAGGAGAAACTAGTCCAGTGACTAGCTCTGGCCTCTTGTTCAGAAGGCCTTTTATACCTTTTTGATTGTATATAGAGATCAGTGGGTAATGCAAAATTATGCAGCATTAGCAGCCCAGACTCATCAAAACCAGGCTTTTCTCTCTGTATACCTAGTTGTATACACAAGTCTTAGGTAATTTACATCTTCTTCCAGCCAAAAGGGCCAATTAACATTTTACAGCCTTTTTCTGATAAGGGTTTGTCAACCAGAAGACTTATTTGTGTTGATCTTCCCAAAGTCTGGTGCCACTCTCAGAAAGCACTAACTAAACTTACATTCTTACACAGCAAAGATACAGCAATTTATAACAAGTAAAGGGAGTACAGTGATTTACAACAAAAGAGAAGCAATTAACCCAAAAGGCTAGTGTTGCTAACATCAAAACTACTATATATCTTTTTCTACATATTGCTTACATTGAGTAACATCCTCCCCAGTGCCTAAAAGATAAAGAATATGGAGGTCTGGCAGCAATCCTTGAGTCAACAGTGAAAACCCGCCACCAATATGAGTTTTAACTCTTTAGAAAAGGCTCTGTATCTTTCAAGCTTTGTGCCTCTCACAGTTGGAGGGCTGTAAGCAATTCACAAGCTGTAAGAAGTCTGGGGAACCTGTTAGGCAAGCTAGAGAGCTATCAGAGGGGGTTTAACTGAAACATCCCTTTCAAATGCAGAAGACTAAAGCCCTGATTTGACTTTTTCCCAGAGAATATCAGAAGAGTGGAAAAGCAGAGTACAGAGGCCAGCAGATTCTTATTTTTGGGGGGTTGGATGCTCAGGATATGCCATGGGGAATCCCTGAAGTTTGATCACGCCCTGCGTATGCCAGACTTCCTTCCACATGACCCTGTCACGGGCGGGATTCCTCACACTGGCTCCAGGCAATCTGGCATGTGCAATATGCAAATTATGACTTGTCAAAGCCTGATAAAATCAATATATGAGACAGAACCTGCTTTCTTCATTTCTAGCTGGTGTTGAGAAAGCTAAAATGCAGGTGGGAGAGTCTAGGTTTAAGGGTAAGACTCAATCACATTTTTGCTTAATGTAGCTAGAAATAAAAAAGACATTAAAATGTTTTCATGTAGAAAATGACCCATTGGAAAATATGTTTCCAGGTTTAGGATGAACTTACATGAGTGTGTGTGTGTGAAGAGAGATGAGAGAGAGACAGACCAAGACTGAGAGCCTGTGTGTATATGGGGGCTGTGAAAGGGAACTAGAGACAGGAGGGCAACTGAAAGGCATTTATAATGCAACAAGCAAGAAATAAGATCTGCAGTCTGCAATGGATGTGGCAGTGGGTATTAGGAGTCTGAGACTGGTTCAGAAAGTCTAGGTATGTCTCATTAAAATATTTTAAAAATGATGAAATACAAAATCTCATGTTACTAGGACTAAACTAAGTGAGGTAGACACTTTTTGTTTCCCTGAAAGAAACAACATCAAATATTAAACACAGGGATACCTATATTTAAGGTACACATATGGCACTGAAACATGTATAATATCATATATGAAATGAATCACCAGTCCAGGTTCAATGCATGATACAGGATGCTTGGGGCTGGTGCACTGGGCTGACCCAGAGGGATAGTTGGGGAGGGAGGTGGGAAAGGGGTTCAGGATGGGGAACATGTGTATACCTGTGACAGATTCACGTTGATGTATGGCAAAACCAATACAATATTGTAAATGAATTAATCTCCAATTAAAATAAATAAATCTACTAAAAAAAGATATACATAAGGGTACCATACTACGGGTTCAGTTCTTGGCCCTTGAAATAAAGAAAATATCATAGTAAAGTGAGTTACATGAATTTTCTGCATATAAAGGTTATATTTTAACTATACTGTAGTATGATAAGTGTACAGTTCCATTATGCCTAAAAATTACATGCCTTAATTTTAAACTACTCAATTTGTTATTTAACAATAAACAGTTATTGTTAAAAAATGCTCACCAACATCTGAGCCTTTAGTGAGCTGTAGTGGTAACATCAAAGACCATTAATCATAGATCATTATAGCAAATTCATTAATAATGAAGAAGCTTGTAATTAACAAGAATGATAAAAATGTGACACAGAGACATTAAGTGAGCAGACGCTTACTACCATGCAGGGTGGTCACAACCTTCAGTTTGGAGAAAATGCAATATCGCAAGGTACAATAAAATGAGCTACATCTAGAAATGAAATATTCCAGGAAAAGAAAATATTTAGTGTACATTAAATAATATCTTACAATAAACTGTGGAAAATTCTGAAAGAGATGGGACTACCAGACCACCTGACCTGCCTGTTGAGAAATCTGTATGCAGGTCAGGAAGCAACAGTTAGAACTGGACATGGAACAACAGACTGGTTCCAAATAGGAAAAGGAGGATGTCAAGGCTGTTTATTGTCACCCTGCTTATTTAACTTCTATGCAGAGTACATCATAAGAAATGCTGGGCTGGAAGAAGCACAAGCTGGAATCAAGATTGCCAGGAGAAATATCAAGAACCTCAGATATGCAGATAATACCACCCTTATGCCAGAAAGTGAAGAAGAACTAAAGGGCCTTTTGATGAAAGTGAATGAGGAGACTGAGAAAGTTGGCTTAAAGCTCAACATTCAGAAAACAAAGATCATGGCATCCGGTCCCATCACTTCATGGGAAATAGATGGGGAAACAGTAGCTGATTTTATTTTTGGGGGCTCCAAAATCACTGTAGATGCTGACTGCAGCCATGAAATCAAAAGACGCTTACTCCTTGGAAGGAAAGTTATGACCACCCTAGACAGCATATTAAAAGCAGAGATATTACTTTGTCAACAAAGGTCCATCTCGTCAAGGCTGTGGTTATTCCAGTAGTCATGTATGGATGTGAGAGTTGCATTGTGAAGAAAGCTGAGGACCGTAGAATTGATGCTTTTGAACTGTGGTGTTGGAGAAGACTCTTGAGAGTTTCTTGGACTGTAAGGAGTTCCAACCAGTTCATTCTGAAGGAGATCAACCCTGGGATTTCTTTGGAAGGAATGATGCTAAAGCTGAAACTCCAATACTTTGGCCACCTGATGCAAAGAACTGACTCATTTGAAAAGACCCTGATGCTGGGAGGGATTGGAGGCAGGAGGAGAAGGGAACGACAGAGGATGAGATGGTTGTATGGCATCACTGACTCAATGGACATAAGTTTGAGTAAACTCTGAGAGTTGGTGATGGGCAGGGAGGCCTGGCATGCTGCAGTCCATGGGGTCGCAAAGAGTCGGACACGACTGAGCAACTGAACTGAACTGAAATGATATCTTTGCATTTCATATTGGATAAAACTCCACTGAAATCATACAACACCATAGTTTTAATATTATTTCTGTCTTATCAGTATAGTTTTCTATTTCTTAAATCTCCTGTTTCTCCTCCATCCCTTCTTCTCCTTTTCCTTCCTTCTCCTCCTCATGCTTCTTGGGTTTTTTTTTTTTTTTTTTTTTTTTTTTTGGATAGATTTTCTTTTAATACAGACTTCTGTCACTCTTTTTATTAGTTGTGGGAAAAACTGTGTACAGTGGTGAAGAGAGTGGATTGTATTCTTGCCCAGATCCAGCATTTACTAACCTGGCAACCGGGAACATGTCCCTGAAGCTGGCCATAGCTCAGATTTCTCATTCATATAGAATAAAAACAGAAGTGACTTTACTGTTATATTAAATGTTAAGTAAGGTAATATCAATATTTTAAGTTACTACATTTAAAGTGCTTGGGACAGTAATCATTCAATGAATGTTTTTGATTAATTGGCTTCATCACTATGCTTCGTAGAAAGTGCTGGAAGAATTGATAGAACTTTCATCAGTGCCTTACAAACAAATATACTCAACACATTATGAAGTATTTTATATCATTTGAATTTACAAGCATTATTTCAAAAAGACACTTTATAAAACTAAAATTCATTTATAATTCAACCACTCTGACTCATTAAATATCTTTTTTTCATGAATTCCTTTCCAAATCATGCCCATATTCATGCACTTATATATTTTGGTTAATTCAAGCTTAACATTCACTCTAAATAAACTTTATATTTCCTATTAAATTTTCACACATAATTTTAATAGTTGCATAGCATTTTTGAATGAAGTCATCATTTACTTAAATTTTTATTTCTTTTATTTCATTTTTATTATATTTTATATTAAATATTAAATATATTTAACTCATAATATATAAACTTAAGTTGTATGTTAATTGGATACATTTATATATTGTATTGACAATATGATTGCCATTATAGCAATGATAGCATCTTTATCATGCTACATAATTATGATTTTCTTTTAGTGGTTGGAATAATTAAGTTCCAGTCTCTTAGCAAGTTTGATTAGAATAGAATATTGCCTATATTCACTGTGTACTGCCCTTCAGATCTCTGGGACTTCTTTACTACTTGTTAAAATTTTATAGCCTTAAACAACATTTGTACTATCTTTCCCACACCCTGTCCCCTGGTAACCCACATTTTACTCCCTGTTTTTAGAAGTTTGTGTTTTTTGGATTCCACATATAAATGATAATCTCTAAATAAAGACATTTATGCCAGAATTTTGAATTAAAATTTTGGATATAATAGTATAGACATATAATAAATAGATTTTGTTTTTAAAATATGACTTTTCTGAAAGGTAATACTAATTTATATGGCCCTTCTCAAAATATATGATTGATTCTGTTCAATTTTAGTAGATTTTTAATAACTACGGCATCCCAGAAAACATGAATCAATGTAAACATTTTTACTCTTTTTAATACACATCACCAACTTCCAATGTAGATGTTATTATTATTTTGTGATTAAAGTTCAGAACAGAAATTTCTTTCAATACTATCATACACCAGAATTTTGAAGCTTGATTTCCATCATTATTTTTGCTAAACTAGTCTTAGAATAGGAATTTTCCTTTGCAAAATAGTTACAAAATGAAGAGCAACACTGGATGAAAAATATGTATCTGAAATAGCAAATTCAAGGACTGTATTTCAGTAATATTGTATCACAGCATTTCATAAAAGAAGAAAATTACTTAAGATGCTGAGAAATAAATTCATCATTAAAATGGAGCAATTTAAATTGAAATTTAAGTACTTGAATCTAGTTAAATATTCTTAAGATAGAGAATGCCAATTAATTAGCTAAAATATAAGAAAAATACTATTTTTTCTCCAGTGAATGACACTGGTGCTCACTAATGTTTGTCTTCTCCTTCTGTATCTGTAAAGACAACTACATGTGGCAGCTTCTTGACGGAAAGCTAGAGACAGATGAGGAATTCTGTTCAACAGACCATTGAGAGGTGACAAGCTTTACTTTGGGGGTAGCACTTTTAACTGGGGGAATTCTCTGCTTTTTTCTGCTGCAACGGACAAAGTAACCTCATGTTCCAGGTAAAAAATAAATGGCAGCAGAGCTCTCATCAGCCTGGCTTGTTTCTGCGTGTTTGTGTGGGGTGGAGCCAGCCAGGACATGCACTGCGTGGGTAGAGAAAATGCAGACCAAACTTTGTTCCAGTTTCCTTCTATGCTGTGGAACTGGGGGAACTGAAGCCGACTAAGGGCCGTCTAGTCAAGGCTATGGTTTTTCCAGTGGTCATGTATGGATGTGAGAGTTGGACTGTGAAGAAGGCTGAGCACAGAAGTATTGATGCTTTTGAACTGTGGTGTTGGAGAAGACGCTTGAGAGTCCCTTGGACTGCAAGGAGATCCAACCAGTCCATTCTGAAGGAAATCAACCCTGGGATTTCTTTGGAAGGAATGATGTTAAAGGTGAAACTTCAATACTTTGGCCACCTCATGCGAAGGGCTGACTCATTGGAAAAGACTCTGATGCTGGGAGGGATTGGGGGCAGGAGGAGAAGGGGACGACCGAGGATGAGATGGGTGGGTGGCATCACGGACTCGATGGACGTGAGTCTGAGTGAGCTCCGGGAGATGGTGATGAACAGGGAGGCCTGGCGTGCTGCGATTCATGGGGTCTCGAAGAGTCGGACACGACTGAGCGACTGAACTGAACTGAAACCGACATTTTACGTGTTGTGCTAACCCATTGAACAGAACACTACTTGACAATATCTCACTTGCCAATTTAACAATTTTCTTTCTCTCTGTAGCGCTCAAATTTTGTACTATTTTTCTTCACACAAAAATTAATTGGATCATTGGTGAATTCAAAACATGAAAATACTAATATTTTTATTGTTTTGGGGTCTTTCTGAATACATGATATTTTCTCAGTTCTTTTAATCACTCATATCCTTCATACTTAAAGATGAGAAACATAAAACTATGCACACAACTATATGAAAGACCATACAAGCATTTTAATAATAGAATAATGTTATAGTATTATTTCATATTGGTTGATAAGGGTTCCCTCTCCTGTTTTAGCTACATCTGAAATATTTATTTTGATTTTATAACAAAAGGTTTGTTGCCAACCATAAGAAAGCATTATGTACTATTTTATTAGCTTATCCATAAAGTGTCTTCATTTTTGAAAAAAAAAAAAAAGTATTTTCTTGGAGCTAGCTAATGGTCTAAAACTAACTAACACATTGTGATGCTTTTGAAATGAAGTTGTTCAAATATGGATTATGAAATGTTTTGGAAGCAAGAATATATTCCAATAACTCTATAAGAACTGCAAGTCAATTACCTGAAAAAAATTATGCTCGATAATTTAGGAATATAAATGTCAGGAAATATGCAATTGTTTTCAATTTCATCTCCCATAAAATATACACTCAATTACAGTGTTTTCCAATATAGAAGACTAATTAGCTTCACAAAAACTGGCATGTTTGCAGTGCAAGGAATCATAACTAGGATTTCAACTTTAATTTCTGAGTGTCTGTCCTTTGATTTAGTACACTATGCTGGACTATTTTATGTGCATTGTTTGAACAGCTATTTCTTAAATAATTATTTTACTCTTTCCTTCAAACTGTGTTTGTTTAATCAGAGAAAACAGCATTTTTCACAAAAATATTTTTTAAAAAAATGAGGAAAAATCTATCCTCTAAATTTTAGAACAATTAAAAAAATCTTTTCCATCCAATATATTTTCAGTTATATTTGGTGGGTTTTGTCTCAGCTTCCTACTAAGTTACAATTTTATTTCAGTTTTGAGCAAAGAATATTAGGCAATAAAATACATAGAAGAAGAGAAGTGAATGAAATAAAATACATGGCAGAGCACAGTGAGGGAGAGGAATATAATAAGGTGATGAATGTTTCATTAGGCTTTATCTTACTTCCAAATTGCTGCATTGCTAAACTGCATATTGTTAATGTGAGTAAAGATGTCTACTGGATATTAAGGAATAAAGATACTTTTTAAAAATTCTCACAGGTTTAAGTCAAGTTCAGTATAGAGGTTAAGGAGATAAGAAAACAGCTAATAAATATAAGCAGTAACTGATAAGGTCACAGATGAACTTTTTAAGAAAAGTTATCAGTGGTGGGAAAAAATTGTGATATGAAGAGAGTTAATTCATTTATGGTCTTTTCTGAGAGCTGATGATAAAATCAAGTCTTTATAAATAATTTTAATCATGAATGTAGCCATCAGCTATAAATAGCCTCTTTTCTGAGCCAAAATATCTGAGGCTCACATATGCATAGAAACTTCTGTTGGAGTCAATATATGCACATAGTAAATGATGATATTTGAATTAAGATAGGTTCACCTTTTCTGATACAGCATAAATCTGAAAATACTTAGTTTTATACTATAATTAAATCTCTAGGAGTATTCATTTCTGAATAATCAATTCAACTAGAGTACTTATGTGTAAGACTTGGTATAATAAATGTCACCTGAGCTTGCTTAACTTTTTGCTAAGCTAAACTTAATGTTATAGTTTTCTTATAATTTGAACCCAACACAGTATGAAGTGTAAGTTCAGGTATAAGTATCAATTTTGCACAGATTGAAAATTAAATATCTAAAACAGTAATCATAAAGATAAAGCAGGAAAGCTGTGAGATTAAAAGGCATATAGTAATTCATTTAGCAGTACACTGGAAAAACATATTTGAAATATAGTTGATTTACAATATTGTTCGTTTCAAGTGTGCAGCAAAGTGATTCAGTAATTTTTTCAGATTTAATTCCATTATAGATTATAAGATACTAAATATAATTTCCCATGCTTTAACTACATAATGGAAAATGGCAAGAAAATTAACCATTGTTGAGATCTTCCAGTATATTGTTTTATGAAAAATAAAGTTAATGTAGATTAAATAGTTTCCTTAGTTTAAAAACAAAATAGAGACCCTTTAATATTGATTTAAAGTTCAGTGTATATTTGTTTGTGATAATTTTCTAAGTTAACCAGAATATTTGTTAAACTGGAACACTCCTTTTCATATAGCTGACTATATAACAGAACTTCATTAGTGAAAAGCCAGTATTTTATATCTTCTGCACACTTTCAAAGAAGGCATGAATTTAAACTTTTCTTTGCTTCTGGCTACCATTTTCAGAGTTTCTAAATAAGCAGATCTTTATTAGGAAGAGGAAACTGGGCATAAAGAAGACATATGGATGGCTAACAAACACATGAAAAGATGCTCAACATCACTCATTATCAGAGAAATGCAAATCAAGACCACAATGAGGTATCATTTCACACCAGTCAGAATGGCTGCGATCCAAAAGTCTACAAGCAATAAATGCTGGAGAGGATGTGGAGAAAAGGGAACCCTCTTACACTGCTGGTGGGAATGCAAACTAGTACAGCCACTATGGAAAACAGTGTGGAGATTCCTTAAAAATTGCAAATAGAACTGCCTTATGATCCAGCAATTCCACTGCTGGGCATACACACCGTGGAAACCAGAATTGAAAGAGACACATGTACCCCAATGTTCATTGCAGCACTGTTTATAATAGCCAGGACATGGAAACAACCTAGATGTCCATCAGCAGATGAGTGGATAAGAAAGCAGTGGTACATATACACAATGGAGTACTACTCAGCCCTTAAAAAGAATAAATTCAACTCAGTTCTAATGAGATGGATGAAATTGGAGCCAATTATACAGAGTGAAGTAAGCCAGAAAGAAAAACACCAATACAGTATACTGACACATATATATGGAATTTAGAAGGATAGTAATGATGACCCTCTATGTGAGACAACAAAAGAGACTGAGAGGTATAGAATGGACTTTTGGACTCTGAGGGAGAGAGAGAGGGTGAGATGATTTGGGAGAACGGCATTGAAACATGTATACTATCTTATAAGAATGACGCGCCAGTCTATGTTCGATGCAGGATGCAGGACGCATGGGGCGGGTGCACAGGATGATTCAGGGAGAGGATGTAGGGTGGGAGGTGGGAGAGGGGCTTTGGCATTGGGAGATTGTGTTCACCTGCGGCTGATTCATGTCAATGTATGGCAAAACAAATACAGTATTGTAATGTAGAATAAAGTATTAATAAATAAATAAATAAAGACAATGCATTTTGACCTGATGAAGAGCAATTTAGTCCAATCATTAGCCAAGTTTGGAAGGAAATGAAATCAGTTATGTCATTTGACCATTTTCACTGTTTGATTAAAATCAAATACTTCATTTGGGGTCCTTCCAAAGAATTGATGCTTTTGAAATGTGGTGTTGTAGGACTCTTGAGAGTCTCTTGGACTGGAAGGTGATCCAACCAGTCCCTTCTGAAGGAGATCAACCCTGGGTGTTCTTTGGAAGAACTGATGCTAAAGCTGAAACTCCAGTACTTTGGCCACCTGATGCAAAGTGTTGACTCACTGGAAAAGACTCTGATGCTGGGAGGGATTGGGGGCAGGAGGAGAAGGGGACGAAAGAGGAAGAGATGGCTGGATGGCATCATCGACTTGGTGAATGTGAGTTTGAGTGAACGCCGGGAGATGGTGATGGACAGGGAGGCCTGGCGTGCTGCGATTCATGGGGTCGCAAACAGTCGGACACCACTGAGCGACTGAACTGAAGTGAACTGAACAAATGAAAAATAAAAACGAAATTCAGTGTTTCCATAATAAAATTTCTAAAATCATATATCTCCATCAGCTTAATTATTTTTAAAACTTGAGAGAATTCTTTCAGTTGCTAGTCTTTAGTTGTAAAATTTTCTCCTGTTGTTAGTTTCCTTACAAAGTATCCCTCCCCTATTACCTTTCAAAAGATGGATAATGAATGTCTTTCTAAAGATTGACAAGAAATCTGTTTGCAACAACATTCAGCAATGGATTTTCTCAGTATAATGGTTTCAGTTAGGTCAGTTGCTGCTGCTGCTGCTGCTAAGTCACTTCAGTCGTGTCCGACTCTGTGTGACCCCATAGACGACAGCCCACCAGACTCCCCCATCCCTGGGATTCTCCAGGCAAGAACACTGGAGTGGGTTGCTATTTCCTTTTCCAATGCATGAAAGTGAAAAGTGAAAGTGAAGTCACTCAGTTGTGTTCGACTTGTAGCGACCCCATGGTCTGCAGCCTATCAGTTTCCTCGCCATGGGATTTTCCAGGCAAGAGTACTGGAGTGGGGGTGCCATTGCCTTCTCCGAATTTGGTCATAGATCTTTTTCTGATGGTGGTGAAATTAAAGTATTTTGAACTGTGGCTTTTAAAATTTAGATTTGTTTTATTGAAGTATGGTTGATTTACAATGTTGTGTCAGTTTCTGCTGTATCAAAGTGATTCAGTTCAGTTCAGTCTCTCAGTTGTATCTGACTCTGTGACCCTATGGACTACAGCACGGCCAGGCCTCCCTGTCCATCACCAACTCCCAGAGTTTGTGTTGCTATGCAAATTATAAAAGTTTTTGTTTTAATTTTATGAAGAATGGCATTGGTGATTTGACAGGGATTGCACTGAATCTGTAGGTTGCTTTGGGTAGTAAAGTAATTTTCACAATATCGATTCTTCCAATTCAAGAACATGGTGTATTTTTCCATCTGTTTATGTCATCTGTGATTTATTTCATCAGTTTCTTATAGTTTTCTGAGTGCAGGTCTTTCGCCTTTTTCAGTTCAGTTCCGTTGCTCAGTTGTGTCCTACTCCATGTGACCCACTGACTGCAGCATACTAGGCTTCCCTTTCCGTTATCAACTCTAAAGATTTTTCCTCCTTAGGCAGATTTCTTTCTAGGTATTTTATTCTTTTTGTTGCAATGCTAAATGGGATCGTTTCCTTAATTTCTCTTTCTGATCTTTTGTTGTTAGTGTAGAGGAATGCAAGACATTTCTGTGCGTTGATTTTATATCTTGCAACTTTACCGAATTCATTGATTCACACTAGTAGTTCTCTGGGGGTATCTTTAGGATTTTCTGTTCAGTGTCACATCATCTGCAAACAGTGACAGTTCTTCTTTTCCAATTTGGGCTTATTTTTATTTCTTCTCTGATTACCATGGCTGTTTTATTAATCACTAAGTTGTGTCTGACTCTTTTATGACCCCATGGAATTCTGCCTGCCAGGCCCCTCTGTCCATGGAATTCTCCAGGCAAGAATACTAGAGTGTGCTGCCATTTCCTTCTTCAGAGGATCTTTCTGACCCAGGGATTGAACCCATATCTCCTGCACTGGCAGAAGGATTCTTTACTACTGAGTCACAGGGAAGCCTGATTGCCATTGCTAGGACTTGTGAAACTGTCGGATAATAATGGTGAGGGTAGGCACCCGTGTCTTGTTCCTGATATTAGAGGAAATGCTATCCACTTTTCACCACTGAGAATAATGTTTTCTGTGGGTTTATCGTATATGGCCTTTATTATGTTGAGGTTGATTCCCTCTGTGCCTGCATTTTGGAGAGTTTTATCATAAATGGGTGTTGAATTTTGTCAAAAGCTTTTTCTGCATCTATTGAGATGACCATATAGTTTTTATTCTTCAATATTTTTATACGGTGAATCACAAAATGTTCATTTCATTAAACTTTCGAGAGAGGAAACAAAAGAAACAGATCAAAATAGAAACACTGATTAAAAGCATTGCTACTAGAAGAGTCGGGTAAAATAAAGAGCATAGCAAGAAGCCTTGTGTGTGCTGTGCATGCTAAGTCGCTTCAGTTGTGTCCGACTCTGTGTGACCCTATGAACTGTAGCCCACCAGGCTCCTCCATCCACAGAATTCTCCAGGCAAGAATACCAGAGTGGGTTGCCATTCCCTTCTCAAGGAGATCTTCCCAATCCAGGAATCGAACCTGCATCTCCTGTGGCTCCTGCGTTGCACACAGATTCTTTACTGCTGAGCTGGAAAGAAGGCTTAACATCCACTAAGTTAACTCTGTGTCACAAACTGATTTCCATATCTTTTATGAACTGCCAGTTTTCAAAGCCTCCCTTGTAATGAGGTCTGTCCAGTGTTACACCGTTCATTTCATGGTTAAGGTTTTCGGTAGCAGTATGTATCTGGTGCCATTTTGATTTAGGACTTCATGTTTCACTTACTGGTCTTGGATAGTGTATTTACCACTAGAATAGCAAAGGTGTCACTGAAGAGAGCACCACAGGTGCCTTTCTGATTAAACCACCACTTTCAGAAAGAAAATACACGGCTCAGAAATGTCAATTAGACTTAAAGTCAGTCTCCACAATATCCTTTTTATCTGTCTTCTCCTTCTGGTTACCAGGTGCTGTTCAGTTGCCCAGTTGTGTCCAACTCTTTGCAACCCCATGGAATGCAGCTCTACCAGGTAGCTTTGGATGGGTAAATGTGCTTGAATTCCTGAGCGTATGACTCTGAAATCCACATCATGGGAAAGTCTTGCTATAGGAAACCGAGAATCTGCTTCAATGCTCTGTGATATGTTAGGGGATAAAGAACAGACCGCAAACGGTGTTTTATTTCAGCTGCATTATAGTAAGGAAAGTAAGGAAAGTGTTAACACAGGCAACACAATTACAGTGCACACATCATGAAACAAACATGGCACCACAAACACATAGGTTTGTATTAAACATTCAATGTATTTTAGGATGATAAATATCAATACATTGCGAGTATTAGAGACTTTCAATGTTGACGAAGTGTTTGATGAAGTTAAGGAAGGAGGACTTGGTAATTCAGTACAGAAAGTACTTTTTCTTATTATAGGACAAAGAATGTATATTACAGTCATGGGTTTATGTCGTTGTATATATTTATCCAGATTCAAAAAGAAATGGTTTTGTTGTGTGGAAGATAAATCAGTTCAGTTCAGTTCAGTTCAGTTCAGTCGCTCAGTCGTGTCCGACTCTTTGCGACCCCATGAATCGCAGCACGCCAGGCCTCCCTGTCCATCACCAACTCCTGGAGTTCACTCAGACTTGCGTCCATTGAGTCAGTGATGCCATCAAGCCATCTATCCTTGGCCAGGAAGATAAGTAAATGCTTTTAAATAAAAACCTCTAAATTATTCCTTCACACATATACTGAAATAAAAATGCTTTAAAAATGGATTGCAATTAATACCTTACATCATATATAAAACAGACTTACTATACGACTTTTAAAAATGTATTTGCTATTAACTCCATACTGGGTTGACAATTTAAAGTGGTTTTCTTTTCTTCTTTCTTATATTTATTGTTGGCTATCCAGGGCCTTAGTTGCTGCACAGGCTTTTCTCTTAATTGTGGGGACTGAGGGGTTGCCCTCTAGTTGTGATGGATGGGCTTCTTACTGCAGTGGCTTCTCTTGTGGAACATGGGCTCTAGGGCAGGCAGGCTTCAGTAGCTGCAGCTCCTGGGCTTTAGACCATACGTCCAAAAGCTGTGGGGCCTGGGCTTAGCTGCTCTGCAGTATGTGGGATCTTCCTGGATCAGGGATTAAACATCTGTCTCCTGCATTGACAGGTGGATTCTTTACCACTGAGCCACAGGGAAGCCCAATAATTTAAGATGATTGGCTCAATTTTATACATAAGGAAATTGTATTGAGATGCTATTACAAAATTAGTTATACTTCAAAATTAGTTATGAGATCAATCATTGCTGAGTATTTAGGTTGGCGACATAGCTTCACGCGTGCATTCATTGCTTGCAATTGCATGCTTTCTGAGTGCCAGGCGCTGTGTTAGATGCTGGGGATAAAACAGTGATGATAATGGATGGAACACCATTCTCAAGGAACTAGAGACAATCACATACATTCAAAGTGAAAGTGAAGTCGCTCAGTCGTGTTCAACTCTCTGCTACGCCAGGGACTGTAGCCTACCAGACTCCTCCATCCATGGAATTTTCTAGGCAAGAGGACTGAAGTGGGTTGCCATTTCCTTCTCCAGGGAGGGGATCTTTCTGACCCAGGGATTGAACCCAGGTCTCCCGCATTGTAGGCAGATACTTTACCATCTGAGCCACCAGTAATAGAAAGTACCTCAGAAGCAAAACTTCAAGGTTACTATAAAAACACAGACAGAAATATTGATCAACAAATGATGTGTTATAGACTATAGGTTTTTACATTTTGAGTATATATAATTAGCTTCTCTTTTATGAAAATACTTACCAGAATGACTCTGAAGCAAATTTATACTATTCTTAAGCCCTTAAAATGGGTTTAAGATATAGGATAGAATATTGCAAATTTGCCTGGAAGGAAGTTAAAGTATATTTTACCTTCTCTGTGTAGCATAGAAATTTTACACAATAAAACTCAAATCAGTCTCACACAGAAATGTGCTTGCCTCCTCCTCAGTCAAGCTACCGAGACAGTCTGTTCACGGCTTTAGGATGGATTTGGGTTTAGCTGTTAGAATTTCCTCAGACTTCAAATTCTCCCCCTGGTGAGCTGCTGTTCCCTTTTGTATACTGTGCTGCCTGTGGAATAGGAGGCTTTTCTCAATGTTCCTGCTTCCGTGACAGTAGCAATCCTTTTATGCTGGAGCCACACATGTGTGTTTGTGTGTGTGTGTGTGTGTGTGCATGCATGCACACACATGCACACTTAGTTTCTCAGTTGAGTCTGACTCTTTGTGACCCTGTGGACTGTAGCCTGCCAGACTCCTCTGTCCTTGGAATTTCCCAGGCAAGAATACTGGAGTGCGTTGGCATTCCCTTTTCCAGGAGATCTTCCCAACCCAGGGATTGAACCCGGTTCTCCTGCACTGCAGTCAGATTCTTAACCATCTGAGCTGCCAGGGAAGCCCTGAGCCACACATAGTAGCCCTCAACTTAGTTGTGTCCAGACCCAGCAGCAAACAAGTGTTGCTTGTTCCTAGGTGCTAAGCTCCTAGTGGATGCAAGCAGACTTCTCGTTTCCTGGCTTAGCCTCAGTCTTAGAAGCTGTGAGCCTGAAAATCAAGGGTCTAGCTATATCAGCCATCCTGCAGTCATCATGGTACGATGTCTGTGTCTTCTCTGCATGTTGTTTCTTGGCTGGAATAGAATTTCAGCTCATCCCTCAGTGATAGCAAACTTATGCAAGATCTTAGACCAAGAATTTTCCTTCCCTTCTTTCAGAGATAGATGGATTTTGCTACTGTGCATTTCCCTGAAATAGTGAACCTCTGGCCAGGCCCTTGAGGGGGAGAGAGAATTTTCAGTCCCTAGCAAAGAAAAATGCATATAATTTCTACCTATACCCAACAGGAAGGAAATATACTGGAAAATCTGTTGAGCTGTTCCAATGATGTCTATAATGATAATTTTTCTACTTGCATAATACATTCACAGTCACACTCCTTGTATGGCTCTATGCTTCTAGTCTTCTTTGATTGCTCCTCTTTCTCTCTTGCTTTGTTCTTGCTCTCTCCCTCACTCTTGCTCACGCAGCCTGTAATTACTTCATACATCCTTCTGCTGAGTCTCCCTTCTATACTGGATGTCTTAGGGCAAGGCTTCTTTTAGACTTGGAGGAGGAAATTTAACCCATTACTTGGAACTGGCCTTCCCTTGTAGTTCAGTCAGTAAAGGATCTGCCTGCAGTGCAGGAGACCCGGGTTTGATCCCTCGGTTGGGACGATCCCCTGGAGAAGGAAATAGCAACCCACTCCAGTATCTTTGCCTGGAAAATCTCGTGGACAGAGGGGCCTGGTGGGCTTCAGTCCATGGGGTCGCAAAGAGTCGGACACGACTGAGTGACTAACACACACACAGGGTCTGCATGCCCCTAGCTGTGCCATGCCTTCTCCACTCCATGGCTTCATCAATTCTGTTCACAGAAAGGAAGGAAACCATCTCAGGCCCGGCTTCAGCCTCCCACGGTGGCTGCACCACTTTACAATCCTACCAACAGTGCGTGAGGGTTCCCTTTTCTCCACACCATCACCAGCACTTGTTATTTCTTATCATTTTGATGTTAGCCATTTTAACAGGTGTAAGGTAGTATCTCATTATGGTTTTGATCTGCATTTTCCTGATGGTTAGTGATGCTGAGCATCTTTTTATGTGTCATTGGCCATCTGTGTATTACTTTGGTAAAAAGTCTATTCACATCTTTTGCTCATTTTTTTAATCAGACTGTTTGTTTGTTTTGATTTTTATTCATATGGGCACTCAAAGTTCTAAAACCTTTACTTATTAAAAGAAATCATGCTTATGCCATTCATTTCTTGATGAATATGATTCAGCTAAATTTTTCTTTCGAAGCTCCCTTTTCATTCCTCATTAGTTTCAGCATTATTCTGAACTTCCTTCATTTTGTGTTTGACCTAGTTTACTGATGTACTGAAATAAGCATATAATTCTCCAAAATATTACTCTGAGGCACAGAATATCATTACCTGCCTTCCAGAGAAGACGTGCGGTGCCTCCCCTCACAATGCAAGGCTCACAGCACCCAGACAAATCTCCTCAGCACGTGCACTACACAGACAAAAGCCCCATTGAGTGCTTATAGACAGCCATGCAACCAACATAAGCAATGATCGAAACATACTTCAGCACTTCTCCCATGTTAAAAGGTAGTAATCAATAAAAATTTAAAAATAAGTATTGGAGGGTTGGACTTTTGCCTCTGACTAAATGAAGAGACTCAACAGTACTCTCCCTAAAAGCAACAATAATGCTATACCAGCTGGACAGGAATGGTTATTTCAGCACATTGGAATTTCACCACAGGCATAGGAAAGCCTGAGAAAAGTGTTTCTTTTTAAAAATTTGCTGAACATCAGAGTCTAATAGGGAGGAAGATGGTGAAGCAGAACTGTGTTTATAGAGTGGAATACGACAAAAGCAGGGCAGTTTTGTGGCTTGATGGTGGCACCTAAATGACTATATATCTGTATCTATCTACCTATCTATCTATCTATCTATATATGGCTACACAAAAATCAGTCAGTTCAGTAGCTCAGTCATGTCCGACTCTTTGTAGCCCCATGAACTGCAGCATGCCAGGCCTCCATGTCTATCACCAACCCTGGAGTTCACTCAGACTCACGTCCATTGAGTCAGTGATGCCATCCAGCCATCTCATCCTTGGTCGTCCCCTTCTCCACCTGCCCCCAATCCCTCCCAGCATCAAAGTCTTTTCCAATGAGTCAACTCTTCACATGAGGTGACCAAAGTACTGAAGTTTCAGCTTTAGCATCATTCCTTCCAAAGAAATCCCAGGGCTGATCTCCTTTAGAATGGACTGGTTGGATCTCCTTGCAGTCCAAGGGACTGCAAGAGTCTTCTCCATCACCACACTTCAAAGGCATCAATTCTTCAGCATTCAGCCATCTTCACAGTCCAACTCTCACATCCATACATGACTACTGGAAAACCATAGCCTTGACTAGATGGACCTTAGACGGCAAAGCAATGTCTCTGCTTTTGAATATGCTATCTAGGTTGGTCATAACTTTTCTTCAAAGGAGTAAGCGTCTTCTAATTTCATGGCTGCAGTCACTATCTGCAGTGATTTTGGAGCCCCCAAAAATAAAGTCTGACACTGTTTCCCCATCTATTTCCCATGAAGTGATGGGACTGGATGCCATGATCTTCGTTTTCTGAATGTTAAGCTTTAAGCCAACTTTTTCACTCTCCACTTTCACTTTCATCAAGAGGCTTTTTAGTTCCTCTTCACTTTCTGCCATAGGGTGGTGTCATCTGCATATCTGAGGTTATTGATATTTCTCCCAGCAATCTGGATTCCAGCTTGTGTTTCTGCCAGTCCAGCGTTTCTCATGATGTACTCTGCATATAAGTTAAATAAGCAGGGTGACAATATACAGCCTTGATGTACTTCTTTTCCTATTTGGAACCAGTCTGTTGTTTCATGTCCAGTTCTATTGTTGCTTCCTGACCTGCATACAGATTTCTCAAGAGGCAGGTCAGGTGGTCTGGTATTTCCATCTCTTTCAGAATTTTCCACGGTTTATTGTGATCCTCACAGTCAAAGGCTTTGGCATAGTCAATAAAGCAGAAATAGATGTTTTTCTGGAACTCTCTTGCTTTTTCCATGATCCAGCGGATGTTGGCAATTTGATCTCTGGTTCCTTTACCTTTTCTAAAACCAGCTTAAACATCATGGAGTTCACGATTCACATATTGCTGAAGCCTGGCTTGGAGAATTTTGAGCATGACTTTACTAGCATGTGAGATGAGTGCAATTGTGCAGTAGTTTGAGCATTCTTTGGCATTGCCTTTCTTTGAGATTGGAATGAAAACTGACCTTTTCCAGTCCTGTGGCCACTGCTGAGTTTTCCAAATTTGCTGGCATATTGAGTGCCACACTTTTACAGCATCATCTTTCAGGATTTGAAACAGCTCAACTGGAATTCCATCACCTCCACTAGCTTTGTTCATAGTGATGCTTTCTAAGGCCCACTTGACTTCACATTCCAGGATGTCTGGCTCTAGATGAGTGATCACACCATCGTGATTATCCAGGTCATGGAGATCTTTTTGTACAGTTAGTTCTTCTTTGTATTCTTTCCACCTCTTCTCAATATCTTCTGCTTCTGTTAGGTCCAGACCATTCTGTCCTTTATCAAGCCCGTCTTTGCATGAAAAGTTCCCTTGGTATCTCTAATTTTCTTGAAGAGATCTCTAGTCTTTCCCATTCTGTTCTTTCCCCCTATTTCTTTTCATTGATTACTGAAGAAGGCTTTCTTATCTTTTCTTGCTATTCTTTGGAACTCTGCATTCAGATGCTTATATCTTTCCTTTTCTCCTTTGCTTTTCACTTCTCTTCTTTTCACAGCTATTTGTACGGCCTCCTCAGACAGCTCTTTTGGTTTTTTGCATTTCTTTTCCATGGGGATGGTCTTGATCCCTTTCTCCTGTACAATGTCACGAACCTCATTCCATAGTTCATCAGGCACTCCATCTATCAGATCTAGGCCCTAAATCTATTTCTCACTTCCACTGTATAATCATAAGGGATTTGCTTTAGGTCATACCTGAATGGTCTAGCGGTTTTCCCTACTTTCTTCAATTTCAGTCTGAATTTGGTAATAAGGAGTTCATGATCTGAGCCACAGTCAGCTCTTGGTCTTGTCTTTGTTGACTGTATAGAGCTTCTCCATCTTTGGCTGCATAGAATATAATCCATCTGACTTCGGTGTTGCCCATCTGGTGATGTCCATGTGTAAAGTCTTTACTTGTGTTGTTGGAAGAGGGAGTTTTCTATGACTAGTGCATTTTCTCGGCAAAACTCTATTCATCTTTGCCCTGCTTCATTCCACATTCCAAGGCCAAATTTGCCTGTTACTCCAGGTGTTTCTTGACTTTCTACTTTAGCATTCCAGTCCCCTATAATGAAAAGGACATCTTTTGGGGTGTTAGTTCTAAAAGGTCTTGTAGGTCTTCATAGAACCATTCAACTTCAGCTTCTTCATCATTACTGGTTGGGGCATAGACTTGGATTACCGTGATATTGAATGGTTTGCCTTGTAGACGAACAAAGATCATTCTGTCATTTTTAAGATTGCATCCAAGTATTGCATTTCAGACTCTTTTGTTCACCATGATGGCTACTCCATTTCTTCTGAGGGATTCCTGCCCGCAGTAGTAGATATATGCAAGAATAACTGCCGGGGTCCAGCCCCGGTGGATCCAGGGTGATTTGAAGGTGCAGACAGTGTTGGCGTCCTTGGACAAATACATAATGAATTACAGATATATAGAGAGATTGGAAACGGATAAAGTAGTAGGAAAATTAGTGGAGAAAAATAGGCTGAATAACTTGGGTTACATGGAATAGCATCCATGCTCCAGATGGGAATTCAGCCAGAAAAATGGGGAGCAAGAAAGAATGACATGGGGGAGTCAGTCTTTCCAGGAACTGATCCCATTTCTTTATTTTTCAGGTTTTTTAATATACCTTTTGTTACACATAGGGATGAATACAGAGTCACGTGGGGTCAGCAGTCCTGACCTTTATCAAAATCAGGTGCTTTACAAAAAAAAAAAGCTCTTAGGGGTTTTTAAATCACCTTTAGGCCATTTCTGCCTGCTGACATTTACAACCCTTTCTTTCTGATAAACAAAAAACTTATTTTTTCCAAGGGTGTTTTTTCTTAAACCAGGCACCACCTTCCAAATAAAGTTGCATTCCTGTAGGGTGAGGATGTAGTGAGTTACAATCAGAAAGGAATTTATTTAACCTGAGTTTAACATGATCAATCTTAAAGGTTAATACTTATTTCTCCTATATGATAGTTATATTTATTATAAAGGCAGAGAATATGGAGATTTAGCAGCAAACAGCCCAACAAATTGAAAATCCTTTCACCAATGTTCCTCTTAAGATCTACTTAGTCTTAAGATAGTGATAAAGTTACATTTTCACATAGCAAGGATACAGTGATTTATAACAAAGTACAGTGATCTATAAAAAAAGAGAAAATTCATTAACTCAAAAAGTCTAATATTGCTAACATAAAAACTACTATATTTCCTTTTCTATATTCCAAATACATTGATTGATATATTCCCAGGTGCCTAAGGATATGGAGGCCTGGTGGCAATCATTGACTCAATAATGAGAAAAATTAAGTCTTGCTAATTAAGACTTTCAAAATCCTCCAAAACTCTCTGTGCTATTTATGGTTGAGAGGTTGTCACACAAGCTAGTCTGTCAGCAGAGAGGTTGACCTGAGACACCCTTGTCCCACCCAGGGCAGGGAATTAGCAGCAATTATTGTCACAACAAATGAAAAAACCCTTCACCAATATAATTCCTAACCAGCCCACTATACTAATAATTTCTAACTTCCCAAAAGAATTTGGCTTTAGTAAGTCAAAAACATCTCCTGCCTCTCATGGTTGGAGGGCTGTTGTGGCCAGATGAACCTATACAGGCAGGCTAGATAACCTTCAGAGTTCATAAGTTGAAACACTCTAGTCATGCCCAGGAATTTTTATTGCCTTGGAGCTGCACGTTTACTCCTTCTCCGAGAGAAACGGTTATGGGGGAGAGCCCCCTGTAAAGTCAGAGGTGTAGGTGAGAGCACAAAACAAACTCTGGTTTTGGGGTGATGCTCGGGAACAGGGGGTTTCCCGAGGCTTGATCACGCCTTTGCATATGCCAAGCTTCCTTCCTCATGACCTTGCCATGGATGGAGTTCCTCACGCTGGCTCCCAGAAAATAACAGTAACTAAAACCCATAGTCCACTCAAGGAAATATGGATGGCAAATTTTCTTTCCCCTAAATTAGGGGATCCCACTGATGTGTGTGTTCCTGTGCAGTAGGTTACAGGGTTAGAGGTACTGTGGCAGCAACAGTAGGAAGCAAGAAAGGCACCAAGGAACAAGTCAGTTTTCCACTTCCATAGGCATCAAGAGCAACAGGATTTCCTGTAGATGATACTCGCCAAAGTCCTGAAGTGCAGCAGGTGAGTGCTTGTGGGGAGGTGAGTAGGATGGTAAATGAAGTAAGGAGGGATATTTCAGGTCAACGGCTTTGAGGGCAGGAGAGAGAGAGGGACAGGAGTTTTGGGCAGGCCATCCCAGCTAGTGGTAGAGAATGAGGATTGCAGTGAATATTAGAGGTCTCCAGGCCCTGGGTCAAGGTGGACTTTTAAATCTCGTCTCAGAGGTGGAAATTTTCCCTACAAGGGTAGAGAGCAGTTATTGAGACGTTCCGTGCTGGTGGAGTGTAAGACATATGGATTCAAGATGCCAGCCTGATGACAGCCTGGGTAGATGACTATGGGAAAAGGAGACCATTTTAAGAAGTTGTTATAATCAATTAATTTGTGTCTGATGAAAATATAGATAGAGCAACTCTTCATAAGTTGTTTCATCCCTGACCCATTACACTATTTAAAATTATTCAGAGCATGAGTGCTTGTGCTTATTTTTTTATTCGTATTTTCCATATTAGAAGTCATAATGGATTTTTAAAGTTACTAATTTAAATTAATTTAAAATATCAATAACATACAGGGTTATTATTACCATCTTTCTAAATTCCATATATATGCATTAGTATGCTGGAATCAAGATTAGTGGGAGAAATATCAATAACCTCAGATATGCAGATGACACCACCCTTATGGCAGAAAGTGAAGACAAACTAAAAAGCCTCTTGATGAAAGTAAAAGAGGAGAGTGAAAAAGTTGGCTTAAAGCTCAATATTCAGAAAACGAAGATCATGGCATCTGGTCCCATCACTTCATGGGAAATAGATGGGAAAACAGTGGAAACAGTGTCAGACTTTATTTTGGGGGCTCCAAAATCACTGCAGATGGTGACTGCAGCCATGAAATTAAAAGACGCTTACTCCTTGGAAGAAAAGTTATGAGCAACCTAAATAGCATATTCAAAAGCAGACACATTACTTTGCCGAGTAAGGTCCGCCTAGTCAAGGCTAGGGTTTTTCCAGTAGTCATGTATGGGTGTGAGAGTTGGACTGTGAAGAGGGCTGAGCGCCAAAGAATTGATGCTTTTGAACTGTGGTGTTGGAGAAGACTCTTGAGAGTCCCTTGGACTGCCAGGAGATCCAACCAGTCCATTCTGAAGGAGAGCAACCCTGGGATTTCTTTGGAAGGAATGATGCTAAAGCTGAGACTCCAGTACTTTGGCCACCTCATGCGAGGAGTTGACTCATTGGAAAAGACTCTGATGCTGGGAGGGACTGGGGGCAGGAGGAGAAGGGGACGACAGAGGATGAGATGGCTGGATGGCATCACTGACTCGATGAACACGAGTCTGAGTGAACTCCAGGAGCTGGTGATGGACAGGGAAGCCTGGTGTGCTGCAGTTCATGGGTTCACAAAGAGTTGGACATGACTGAGCGACTGAACTGAACTGAACTGATACTGTATTGGTGTTTTCTTTCTGGCTTACTTCACTCTGTATAATAGGCTCCAGTTTCATCCACCTCATTAGAACTGATTCAAATGTATTCTTTTAATGGCTGAGTATACGTGTATACCTGTGGCGGATTCATGTTTTTGTATGGCAAAACCAATACAATTTTGTAAAGTAATTAACCTCCAATTAAAATAAATAAATTTATATTAAAAATAATGAAATTAAAAGAAAAAAATATCAGTAACACAGCCACTACAGAGACGTTGTGTTTGTATGATTATGTATTTTTATGAAAAACATTGCATTTTTATGTATATTTTCCAAATTAAAGAATAACTCTGAAAAGAATGGCATTGTTTCACAGGTCTGTAGATCTCGTCAATGTCTGGCTTAATAGGGCAGCTGGAGGCTCATATCTGCTTCTGCTCAAAACAATCTCGTTTTGGTTGAAGAATCTTAAAAAAATTTTGTCTCACACAGACAGGAGCTAAAAATAAGGACGGACATCTTTAATAATCTTTTCAGATAACTTTGGATATTCTTTTTTAATACCATACCAAACCTTAACAAGGGGTTGTTTATTAAAGTTTAGCTCCAATGTGAAATCTGAAACTGTATTGATAAACATTTCATATGCTGTTACATTAAAATCCATCAGTCATCTTGTACTGTGACTGGCTTTCCTCTCATAAATGACCTTATAACAGTTAATTAGAAGAATTGTCTGGAAAATATTGGCTCACACTGCATTATTCACAACTTTCAAATATTGACACATTTCATTATGCAGTACTTTATGAAATCATACTTTTTATCATTTCTGATATCATCAGAATAGCCTTTAAAAACTTGGAAGCAGTCAAGCTAATAATGGTGAATATTAGTTTTCCAAAATTCCGATTTTCATTTGAAAGCTCAGGTGATATCATTGGCAGTAAATAATGTCAGTTATTTTACTTGAAGTTACAGCTCACATCACATATTTGTGAGAGAATGACTGACAAATACCCAAGTCTGAATAACTATAGTTTATCTGTCAGTCATTTTATCAAGTAAATGTCTTGTTCTATTAAGAAAATAACTTAAAACTCAAGCTTCCATAAAATAATTGCTAAGGATGTAAATACAACATGATAAATATAATTAACACTGCTTCATGTTACATATGAATGTTGTTAAGAGAGTAAATCCTAAGAGTTCTCATCACAAGGAATGAATTCTTTTCCATTTCTTTAATTTTGTATTTATATGAGATGATGGATGATCACTAAACTTATTATAAATCAAACCATTGTGCTGTACATCTTAAACTTACACAGTGCTGTGTTTCATTTGTATTGCAGTAAAACTGGAAGAGAATGTTTTTTAAAAAGACCTGTTCATGATCCCCTGTAAGCACTATCAAACATCCCTATCATTTTTGTGGTATTCAGTTCAGTTCAGTTCAGTCGCTCAGTTGTGTCCAACTCTTTGTGACCCCATGAATCGCAGCACAGGTCTCCTTGTCCATCACCAACTCCCGGAGTTCACTCAGACTCATGTTCATCAAGTCCGTGATGCCATCCAGCCATCTCATCCTCGGTTGTCCCTTTCTTCTCCTGCCCCCAATCCCTCCCAGCATCAGAGTCTTTTCCATTGAGTCAACTCTTCTCATGAGGTGGCCAAAGTACTAGAGTTTCAGCTTTAGCATCATTCCTTCCGAAGAAATTTCAGGGCTGATCTCCTTCAGAATGGACTGGGTGGACCTGCTTGCAGTCCAAGCGACTCTCTAGAGGCTTCTCCAATTCCCTGATAAAGGTTTGACTGACCTATTGAACTGAAAAAAACAATCCACACAGTGATTTTCTTCCAGATTCCACTGTAGTGCAATATAAAACACAAATGTTCCGTGTACTTCCCATTTTTCTCTCATACAGAATCTTGAAAACAGAAGCATGCATTGTTAAGAGTTAATTTTTATAGTTTCATCAAAGACATTCTTGAGTGAAACTGGATTTTTCATCTTTTCTGTGAGTGCATGAAGCTGAAGAAAAAAATTCCTCTGGGTGTACTTTGGTGCTACTGACTTGAATATTTCTAAGCAGCCAGAAATTTTATCTACACCCGTTATTTACAAAAGCCAATATGGTGGAAAAATCAAATAACTTCACTGAGTTTATAAGACTTGACTCTAAGACCTGAAACCATAAATTTTGAGACAAAAACATAGGCATTAATCTCCTTGACAGTGACACTGATGATGATTCTATGGATCTGAGTCAAAAGGGAAAGTAAGAAAAGCAAGAATGAAAAAGTGGGGCTACATCAAACTAAAAGCTTCTACACAGCAAACCATTAACAAAAAGAAAGGACAACCTGCCAGATGGGAAAAAATCACGTATCTGCTAAGACGTTTGCAACTCATGTATCAGCTTAGGTGTTAATATCCAAAATTATAAAGATCTCATACAATTCAACAGCAAACAGTCTAGTTTAAAAATGGGCTGGGGAGTGAAACAGACTTTCTTCAAAGAAGACATATGGATGGTCAGCAGGTAGATGAAAAGATGCTCAACATCACTAATCATCAGGGATATGCAAATCAAAACCACAGTGATATATCTCCTCACATCTGTTAGAATGGCTGTTATCAAAAGGACAAGAAATAACAAGTGTGGTGAGGATGTGGAGAAAAAGGAACCATTGTTTATTGTTGGTGGGGTATATTGATGCAGCCACTATGGGCAACAGTATGGCTATTCCTCAAAAAAACTAACAATAGAACTACCATTTAATCAAGAAATTATCCTTCTGGGTATTTATTCAAAGAAAGCTAAATAACTCATTTGAAAGGATATATACCCACATCTCTATGTTCACTGCATCATCTATGGAAATAACCTACATGCCCATCAATGGATGAATTGATAAAGAAGATATGAGACACACACAATGGAATACTTTTCAGCCGTAGAAAAGAATGAAAACTGCCATTTGCAATGCAATGAATGGACCTTGAGGGTATTATGCTAATGAAATAAGTTAGAGAAAGAAAAATATCATCTCACTTATATGTATAATCTAACAACAACAGCAAAAACAAAGTCTAAGCTCATAGGTATGGAGAACAGATTGATGCTTGCCAGACATGGTGAGATGGTAAACAAAAGGGGTCAAGGTGGCGGGGGTGGGGGAGTGGGGGGGTGGGGGGTGGTCAAAGATACAGACTTCAGAACAAGAAATAATTCATGGGGATGTAATGTATATCATGGACTTCCCAGGTGACAGCAGTGGTAAAGAACTGCTGGCTAAGACAGAAGACATAAAGAGACATGTGTTCGATCTCTGTGTTGGGAAGATCCCCTGGAAGAGGGCATGGCAACCGACTCCAGTATTCTTGCCTGGAGAATCAGCCTTGACATACTCCTTTCCTAATTTTGCATTATTCCATGTCCAGTTCTAACTGTTGCTTCTTTACCTGCATACAGATTTCTCAAGAAGCAGGTAAAGTGTAAGTCGCTCAGTCATGTCCAACACTTTGCTACCCCATGGACTGTATAATCCATGAAATTCTCCAGGCCAGAATATTGGAGTGGGTAGCCTTTCTCTTCTCCAGAGGATCTTCTCAGCCCAGGGATTGAACCCAGGTCTCCCACACTGCAGGCAGATTCTTCACTAGCTGAGACACCAGGGAAGCTCAAGAACACTGGACTGGATAGCCTATCCCTTCTCCAGGGGATCTTCCCAACCCAGGGATCTAACTGGGGTCTCCTGCATTGCAGGCGGATTCTTTACCTGCATACAGATTTCTCAAGAAGCAGGTAATGTGGTCTTGGATTCCCATCTCTAAGAATTTTCCACAGTTTGCTATGATCCACACAGTTAAAGGCTTTAGCGTAGTCAATAAAGAGAAGTAGATGTTTTTCTGGAATTCCCTTGTTTTTGCTATGATCCAAAGGATGTTGGCAATTTGATCTCTGGTTCCTCTGCCTTTTCTAAATCCAGCTTGTACATCTCGGAGTTCTTAGTTCATGTACTGTTGAAGCCTAGCTTAGAGAATTTTGAGTGTTATTTTGCTAGCTTGTGAAATGAGTGCAATTTTGTGGTATTTTGAACTTTCATTGGCATTGGAATGAAACTGACCATTTCCAGTCCTGTGGCCACTGCTGAGTTTTCCAAATTTGTTGGCATATTGGATGTAGCATTTTAATAGCATCATCTTTTAGGATTTGAAATAGCTCAACTGAAACTAATATAATGCTATATGTCCATTATCTCTTAAGAACATAAAAATTATTTTGACCTCCACACTCCCTGGAAGGGTTTCAGGGTTTCTCAGGAGACCACACGTATAAGTATTGACTTAAGAAAGAGAGAGAGAGAACCAGGAGAGAATGTATATAAGAGATTTGATTAGATAAAAATTTTAAGAATTGTATTTTTTTGCTCTTGAGATGCCTATTTACATTAACTGGATGAAATGTTTAGTATTTTACTGTGTGATGCTTTGCATTCTTTGCAAGCAGTTTCTCTATATTGTGTTTCTACCTATTAATAATCTCGTAGTAGGCTTTATGAAACCATCCATCTTTCTCTGTCTCCTGTAATATTGATCATGTAGTAATTAAACTCACAATTAATAAGATGATTAGTTTTTAGCTCTCAGAACAGACTGAAAAAAAAATTAGTTTCATCCTCTTATGTAACCTCACATTTCTATATTAAACAAAACTCATATTTTTAAATTATCATGAAATTGAGAACTTTCAGCTTCAAGTGCTAATATTAAAGCTATTGGCATACTATTCAATAATTACTTTTCCATTTAATTATAATGAAATATCACAGAACAAATGTCATGATTTGCACAGTAAACAAAAACCTGAACGGATAATCTCTTTCTGACCTTTTTACATATCACTTTAAACATTTGTCTCTGTGTTTGTTGCCTACTTAGGGTTATAGGTCTGAAGATGATATGAATATAAAAGAAGACAACTGCTGATAGGCAGAGCGCACTATCCTACCACAAAATACTCATAATAGGAAAAAAGCCATTTATTTTCATTCTGGGTATAGTTTTGTTATAATTTAAGTCCACAACTTTAGACATGTTAGTTAATTGCTATGTACTTTAACTGACTTATCTATAAAATAGAGGTTAAACCATAAGATTTGTCAACTTAAAAAAAAAAAAAAACTTTAACCAATTATAGTCATTAATCTATGATCACAGTGACCAATATGATTTCCTTATAATGTTTTGAATAACCTTCTGTGACCTATTAAAAAAGGATTAATGAATCATTTAGTTACCATAGTAATAGTGTGGTGATCTTTTATCTCTTCCTGACTATCATTAGTCTATGGTAAAAATATAATTTGTTAGAGGCTTTTACTTGTAAATTATATAATTCATTTAACATTCAGTTTTGAGGAATATTTTATATTTAGTTATTTAACTTCTTAATTTTATAGATCACACACTAAAGGACATACTACTAAAACATCTATGGCTACAAAATAAGTGGTAAGGAATCAATACGATTATACTTTTCTTAGGAAAACTTGGTCTTTTCCTTGAAAAGTGACTTTTGATAATAATGCCTCTTATGTATGTTAATTATATCAAAACTTCTAGCCATGTAGAACCTTTCTTTAACATTGACCTTGAAGCAGTTATTCTTGTTTCTGCCAAGAAATGGTTTACCCATACTGTAGACACTGTAGCTTTCTCAGTCTCAAAGAAAATGTATCCTCTGAAACCTCCGTTATGGTGTTTTCCTTGAGATGGAGCAATATTTTCCAAAAGAGTAATCGAAGTTGTAGTTGTATGTTGACATCGAATAGCCCTGAGTGCAAGACAAAGTCTTGTTATCTACACTCTTCAAAAAGGCATGTGATGGCCAGAACTCATCATGTGTCTCATTTCAGGAAGGTGAAGAAGGGAAAATGAGGAAGTGCAGCGCCTTGACTCTGCCTTCACTTAGCTTATGAAAGAGAAAAGTCAAAGTCTTCCCATCATATCACTAGGCTTAAATAATTTTAAAGGTGAGAAAACATTTCCTTGTGAACATGTATCTATCTCTAAAACAAAAATAATTGGCTAATAATCATATAAAAGCACATGCTACCATGATTCTTCTCTTCACTCAGACAAGTGCTTCTCAAAGTGTAGTTTTCATTTAGGCTACACCAGAATCACCTGAAGTGCTTGTTAAAAATATTATTTCTTGGCCTGTTTTTGAGCTGTTGAGCCAGATAATCTGGGTTGGAACTAAGAGCTCTAAATTTTTAATAGGAGCCTCTCTGGGATTCAGTAAACTTTAAAGCTTGAAATCTCTGACTAAAAGCTTGGTGATGACTGGTCCAAACTACATTTATATCATCATGTGAGTTAAATTTTGCCCAGTTTTCTGCCTTCTTTACAAAACACTTTTATACAGCTCACTTTTGAATATAGTGATTCAATAACAATTATTTTGTACACCTAACTTGGACTTTGGTACCTCAGCTAATGAGATATATTGAAAGCTATTACACAGTGGAATTGACTTCCAGCCAACAGTTTTGCTTCAACAGAATCAGCTTCTTTGTCTTCACAGCATTGCCGGCCACACTTATGGGAATATTATTGCCTTCATCCTATGTGATGTAAAAAACAAAATTAAGAGTAATGGTTCTCAATGAGAACTAATGCATGGGAAAATGAAGAGCTTATCTCAACTATGTTAAATAATTGGGATGTCATTCCAACATAAATTATCTTACTAAATTTGCAGAAGTTAAATAAACAAAATGATGTATACACACACACACACACACACACACACACACACACACACACACACACATATGGGCTCAGATGATAAAGAATCTGCTTGCAATGCAGGAGACCCAGGTTCGATTCCCAGGTCAGGAAGAGCCACTGGAGAAGGGGAGTGGTATCCAATCCAGTATTCTTGCTTGGAGAGTTATATGCACAGAGGAGCCTGGTGGGTTACAATCCATGGGGTTGCAAAGAGTCAGACATGACTGAACGACCAACATTTTCACTTTCACACACACACACACACACACACACACACACACACACATATGTATATATATTTTCAAAACAGTCTAAATAGCATGATGGAGTTCTGGATTTAAAGAAAACATTTTATCTATTTAGGACTAGAATCCATCTATCCATGAATGTCTACATACTTGTCATTTCATATCTGTCATATCTCTGCTAAGAATTATGCATGAAATTAAGAGATTGTCTAGATTTTTCTCTAGGGTTTTCATTCATTCAACAAATGTTTGTGAACACCTACTACATTGCAGACTGTATACTAGAAGCAGTATATATTGTTGTAACAAGCCAGAAATAATAAGAAATAATAAGCTCAAGTTCTCACAAGACTTCGATTCCAGTGGAGGAGGAGAGACAGCAAGCAAATAATTAGTGAATATCTATCCAGTAAAGGTAAATGCTATGACGGGGAATGAAGCAGAGTATCATGTTACAGAGTGTGGTCAGGGAAAACCTCTCTGATAACTTAGCATTTGACTAGGAACCTGAGAGAGGTGAAGGAGTAATCCATGCAGCTATTGGAAAAAGTATACTGCAGGCCGTCAGACCTGAAGCAGAGGCTCGTACAGCCCAACAGAGACAGAGGGGAGGCCAGTGTGGCTACAGTAGGGTAGGTAAGGACATCTAGAAGGAGACAGATCAGAAAAGTAGCAGGGGGCTAGATCACGGGAGACCTTGTAGACCTGGGATTTCTTCTGCATGAAATAGGAGGCCACTGGTGGGTTTGGAGAAGAATGATACTATCATGTTTTATAAGGATTTGTAAATCTGATTTCTGTGTAGAGAGAGTGCTATAGAAGAGTAAGAATGACACTGGGGATTCCATTACAAGGCTTTTTAAATAGTGAAAGCTAATGGTAACCCACTCCAGTGTTCTTGCCTGGAGAATCCCAGGGATGGAGGAGCCTGGTAGGCTGCCATCTATGGGGTCACACAGAGTTGGACACTACTGAAGCGACTTAGCAGCAGCAGCTAAAGGTAATGATGTCCAAGGTTAGGGTGGGTGCATTAGAAGTCAGGGAGATAGCTGGCTTCTCATTATAGTTTTACAATGTAATTTTCTGTTAAAGGGCTTCCCTGGTGGCTCAGGCAGTAAAGAACCTATCTGCCAGTTCAGGAGACAGACCCTGGGTTGGATCTCTATGTTGGAAAGATTCCCTGGAGAAGGGGAAAGGCTACCCACTCAAGTATTCTTGTCTGGAGAATTCCATGGACAGAGGAGCCTGGCAGACTACAGTCCATGGGGTTGCAAAGAATTGAACAAGCCTGAGAAATTGAACAGGGCCTAGAGGAGCTATCCAACGTTGAAGGTCAGGAACGGTGGTGGTAGGGAGATACCCCTTGTCCAAGGTAAGGAGCAGCGGCTGTGCTTTGCTGGAGCAGCTGTGAAGAGATACCTTATGCCCAAGGTAAGAGAAACCCAAGTAAGATGGTAGGTGTTGCAAGAGGGCATCAGAAGGCAGACACACTGAAACCATACTCACAGAAAATTAGTCAATCTAATTACACCAGGACCACAGCCTTGTCTAACTAAATGAAACCAAGCCATGCCTCCAGGGCAACCCAAGATGGGCGGGTCATGGTGGAGAGGTCTGACAGAATGTGGTCCACTGGAGAGGGAATGGCAAGCCACTTCAGTATTCTTACCTTGAGATCCCCATGAACAGTATGGAAAGGCAAAATGATAGGATACCAAAAGAGGAACTGCCCCAGGTCAGAAGGTGCCCAATATGCTACTGGAGATCAGTGCAGAAATAACTCCAGAAAGATGAAGGGATGGAGCCAAAGCAAAAACAATACCCAGTTGTGCATGTGACTGGTGATAGAAGCAAGATCCGATGCTATAAAGAGCAATATTGCATAGGAACCTGGAATGTCAGGTCCATGAATCAAGGCAAATTGAAAGTGGTCAAACAGGAGATGGCAAGGGTGAACGTCAACATTCTAGGAATCAGCAAACTAAAATGGACTGGAATGGGTGAATTTAACTCAGATGACCATTAAATCTACTACTGTGGGCAGGAATCCCTCAGAAGAAATGGAGTAGCCATCATGGTCAACAAAAGAGTCCAAAATGCAGTGCTTGGATGCAATCTCAAAAATGACAGAATGATCTCTGTTCGTTTCCAAGGCAACCATTCAGCATCACAGTTATCCAAGTCTATGTCCCAACCAGTAATGCTAAAGAAGCTGAAGCTGAATGGTTCTCTGAAGACCTACAAGACCTTTTAGAACTAACACACAAAAAAGATGTCCTTTTCATTATAGGAGACTGGAATGCTAAAGTAGGAAGTCAAGAAACACCTAGAGTAACAGGCAAATTTGGCCTTGGAATGTGGAATGAAGCAGGGCAAAGACTAATAGAGTTTTGCCAAGAAAATGCATTGGTCATAACATACACCCTCTTCCAACAACACAAGAGAAGACTCTACACATGGACATCACCAGATGGTCAACACCAAAATCAGATGGATTATATTCTATGCAGCCAAAGATGGAAAAGCTCTATACAGTCAACAAAAACAAGACCAGGAGCTGACTGTGGCTCAGATCATGAACTCCTTATTACCAAATTCAGACTGAAATTGAAGAAAGTAGGGAAAACTGCTAGACCATTCAGGTATGACCTAAATCAAATCCCTTATGATTATACAGTGGAAGTGAAAAATAGATTTAAGGGCCTAGATCTGATAGATAGAGTGCTTGACGAACTATGGAATGAGGTTCATCACATTGTATGGGAGACAGGGATCAAGACCATCCCCATGGAAAAGAAATGCAAATAAGCAAAATGGCTGTCTGGGGAGGCCTTACAAATAGCTGTGAAAAGAAGAGAGGTGAAAAGCAAAGGAGAAAAGGAAAGATACAAGCATCTGAATGCAGAGTTCCAAAGAATAGCAAGAAGAGATAAGAAAGCATTCTTCAGCGATCAATGCAAAGAAATAGAGGAAAAGAACAGAATGGGAAAGACTAGAGATCTCTTCAAGAAAATTAGAGATACCAAGGGAAGACTACATGAAAAGATGGTCTTGATAAAGGACAGAAATGGTATGGACCTAACAGAAGCAGAAGATATTGAGAAGAGGTGGCAAGAATACATGAAAGAACTGTTAAAAAAGATCTTCACGACCCAGATAATCATGATGATGTGATCACTAATCTAGAGCCAGACATCTTGGAATGTTAAGTCAAGTGGGCCTTAGAAAGCATCATTATGAACAAAGCTAGTGGAGGTGATAGAATTCCAGTTGAGCTGTTTCAGATCCTGAAAGTTGATGCTGTGAAAGTTCTGCACTCAATATGCCAGCAAATTTGGAAAACTCAGCAGTGGCCACAAGACTGGAAAAGGTCAGTTTTCATTTCAATTCCAAAGAAAGGCAATGCCAAAGAATGCTCAAACTACTGCACAATTGCACTCATCTCACATGCTAGTAAAATCATGCTCAAAATTCTCCATGTCAGGCTTCAGCAATACGTGAACTGTGAACTCCCTGATGTTCAAGTTGGTTTTAGAAAAGGCAGAGGTACCAGAGATCAAATTGCCAACATCCGCTGGATCATGGAAAAAGCAAGAGAGTTCCAGAAAAACATCTATTTCTGCTTTATTGACTATGCCAAAGTCTTTGACTGTGTGGATCACAATAAACTCTGGAAAATTCTGAAAGAGATGGGAATACCAGACCACCTGACCTGCCTCTTGAGAAATCTGTATGCAGGTCATGAAGCAACAGTTAGAGCTGAACATAGAACAACAGACTGGTTCCAAAAAGGAAAAGAAGTACGTCAAGGCTGTATATTGTCACTCTGCTTATTTAACTTATATGCAAAGTACATCATGAGAAATGCTGGGCTGGAAGAAACACAAGCTGGAATCAAGATTGCCAGGAGAAATATTAATAACCTCAGATATGCAGATGGCACCACCCTTGTGGCAGAAAGTGAAGAGGAGCTAAAAGCCCCTTGATGAAAGTGAAAGTGGAGAGTGAAAAAGTTGGCTTAAAGTTCAATATTCAGAAAACGAAGATCATGGCACCTGGTCCCATCACTTCATGGGAAATAGATGGGGAAACAGTAGAAACAGTGTCAGACTTTATTTTTGGGCTCCAAAATCACTGCAGATGGTGACTGCAGCCATGAAATTAGAAGATCCTTACTCCTTGGAAGAAAAGTTATGACCAACCTAGATAGTATAGTTAAAAGCAGAGACATTACTTTGCCGACTAAGGTCCGTCTAGTCAAGGCTATGGTTTTTCCTGTGGTCATGTATGGATGTGAGAGTTGGACTGTGAAGAAGGCTGAGCACCGAAGAATTGATGCTTTTGAACTGTGGTGTTGGAGAAGACTCTTGAGAGTCCCTTGGACTGCAAGGAGATCCAACCAGTCCATTCTGAAGGCGATCAGCCCTGGGATTTCTTTGGAAGGAATGATGCTAAAGCTGAAACTCCAGTACTTTGGCCACTTCATGCGAAGAGTTGACTCATTGGAAAAGACTGATGCTGGGAGGGATTGGGGGCAGGAGGAGAAGGGAATGACAGAGGTTGAGATGGCTGGATGGCATCACTGACTCGATGCACGTGAGTGAACTCCGGGAGATGGTGATGGACAGGGAGGCCTGGCGTGCTGCGATTCATGGAGTCTCGAAGAGTCGGACACGACTGAGTGACTGAACTGAACTGAACTGAACAGAGCAACTAACACTTTCCAGTTAAAATTGAAGATGTGAATTTGAAAGGAAAAATAAAAATGAAATTTCTTGCTCTGAAAGATTGGAATTGACAGTTAGTGAAATGAGAAAGGCAATGAGAGGAGCTTTTGAGATGTGTGAGGGGAATGTGAGCTAAATGTGACGTAGATGTGAGGTTTTATTTGGAAGGTGGGAAGCTCTATTGGTCGTATAAGAAGAGAAATCAAATAGGCTGTGGCTGCTATGGAACCAGAGTTCAGGGAAGGGGTCAGAGTTTGAGAGATAAATTTGGAATCATCAAATATAGATAAGATTTAAAGTCAAAGAGCCAGATACAACCACCTAGGGAGGGAGAAGATATCCAAGAACGGAGCCCCAGGCCACGTCAGTGTCTAGAGATAAACGAGATGGAATCAGCAGGAGAAACCCAGAAGTGATGGTGTGAGGGGACAGAATGATGGTAGGAAGGCATCTTGGCACACAGCTGCACGTGGTTGATAAGAGAACTGAAAGATGATGGCGAAGTTTGTCAGTAATTAAAAAGCTGGTCCTGGCATTATCTTAAACAGCATTAAAAGAAGGTAATTTTCCAGAACACCTGAAAACTAAAATACAGATACTGTCTATCACTACCTTGAGGCACACAAGCCAGTGTAATCTGATAAATAGCCACTGTTTATACAAAACGAATAATTGAAAACTCAAGTAATCAAGTCAGTATCTGATCTGTGATGCAATTCATGATAGCCTTTAGTTGCAACTTAAGGGGCAGCAAATCATAGTAGCATATTCGTTAATATGTCAAGTAATTTTTTTTTCCATTTTGAAGAATCTAGTATTCTTGTTTTCCATCTCATTTTCTGGCCTTCTTATTTTTGGATAATGACATATATACAAAGGTAAATACGATTTTTATTGTTTTTGCATTCCAAACTGGGATGTTTTATATTAGAGATAAAAGAAGTTAATATTGATACTTTAAAATAGGGTTATCTAAAGGATAAAACAAATAATACATTAAAGTTCTAATGCATGTTAAAATTTTAAAGTTTTTTTTTCCACAGTATTAGTAAAAGAGACTGGAAATTTTTATTGACTATAAGATTATAGGCTTGGCAGTGCCCTATTAGACTGTCACTGGTTTCTAGCATTAGTGAGTAGGTTCAATGACTCTGCAATACATTTTGTTACCATTCTGAGGAGGGTAAATTTAGGTTAAGAAGTTTCTGGAAAGAGATACTATGTCCTTCTGAGTTTTCTGCTCATAGCACACAGAGTAACAGGGATTTTAGAAAATATAAAACTGTGCTTGTATGCCTTCATAAAATTTCCAAGTTTAATAAGAATTTTATTTAGAATGGTCGGACTATGTTGCTTTCTTCAGAAGAATGAGAATTCTTGCTAATAATACCCAATTGGAATTTGCAAAGCCCTCTTTGCTAGAGATGTCATCTCTGTGAATCCATGCATCTTAGAGTTGTTTAACATGAGATATTTACAATGAAGTGAGCTATCTAGTGAATTATGGATCAATGTCTTAATCGAATCATGGGAAAACAGTATAATTAATGAACTCTTTAATATGTACATGTTTTTCCTTATCTATTTGTTCTTAGTCCAAACACTCAATATATACTCAACAAATTCAGTTGGGTCACATGGAATTTTATGTTGACAAAGTAAGAATGTGAGAGCTAATGCTTCCTGAAAAACCTGAGAACTGTGAAAATATACAGTGACCTTGTTATAATAATATGTAAAGAGACATTGTGTTTTATATAACAATTGCTGTTATATTTTTGTGTTATGGGACATTGTCTGTAGATGTCTGGATGGGCTTCCCTGGTAAAGAATCTGCCTGCAGTGCAGGAGATTTAGGTTTGATGGCTGGAGGGAAGATCCCTGGAGAAGAGAATGGCTACCCATTCTAGGATTCTTGCCTGGCAAATTCCATGGACAGAGGAGCATGGTGGGCTAGAGTCCACGGGGTTACAAAGAGTCAGACACAACTGAGCAACTAACACCACAAACATAGTAAGGCAGATATGTCTTTTATGGGAAATACACGATATATAAATTTGAAAATGGTATTTTCATTTGTTGAAATGAAACATTTCTACACCACTCCTCAGGATTTACATTCAAAGCTAAACTAGCAATTTTAGCATAAGGGATATAAAATTATAGTGTAATATTAAGACCATTTACCTGGACATTACTGGGTCATAACTTTTAATATGGCTTTTGGTACAATAATTTTCCCATTATATTTTAAGAATCTTGTTTTACCAAGTGGAATTTTTCCACTCCATAGGGTAGGTGATGAAGTCAGTGAAACCAGTGACCTTATTATTTAAGAAACTATGCAGCAACATCCCTGATAACACGAGTAATAACAAACTATTATCTATAATTGTTACAAAGAATTCATATTATTTCACTTCAAAAATCAGTTCTAAATAGATATTACATTATTTGCTTTTCTTTTAAAGGATTAGCACAGATTTATAGTGTCAGTTTTATATATTCATGTATCTTTCAGATATACCTTCTCCAAAAGATAGAAAATAAATTGAGGCAGTGTGTCCCCTGTATACTTTCATATTGTTTATTCCTTCTAGATAAAAATTTATACTGCCAGGGAAGAAGGAAGACTATACTTGTTCTTCAGTTCAGTTCAGTTGCTCAGCCATATCCGACTCTGCGACCCTATGGCCTGCAGCATGACAGGCCTCCCTGTCCTTTGCTAACTGCCAGAGCTTGCTCAAACTCATGTCCATCAAGTCAGTGATGTTATCCAACCATCTCATCCTCTGTCATTCCCTTCTCCTCCTGCCTTCAATCTTTCCCAGCATCAGGGTCTTTTCCAATGAGTCTTTGCATTAGGTGGCCAAAGTATTGGAGTTTCAGCTTCAGCATCAGTCCTTCCAATGAATATTCAGCACTGATCTCCTTTAGGATGGACTGGTTGGATCTCCTTGCAGTCCAAGGGACTCTCAATAGTCTTCTCCAACACCACAGTTCAAAAGCATCAATTCTTCAATGCTCAGGTTTCTTACATTCATGTGTGACTACTGGAAAAAACATAGCTTTGATTATATGGACCTTTCTTGGCAAAGTGATGTCTCTGCTTTTTAATATGCTGTCTAGGTTGGTTATAGCTTTTCTTCCAAGGAGCAAGTGTCTTTTAATTTCATGGCTGTAGTCACCATCTGCAGAAGAATATTTGTTCTTACTAGAGATAAAAAGATGATGATATACACACATTGCCCCTGGCTGAAGTACAGTCCCAGTAAGTCTCTGCCCATAAACTGAAGGAATATGAAGATAACATTGGAAATCACCAGCCCTGTGGTGTATTTTAGGGCATCCCTGATAGCTCAGTTGAATAAAAATCTGTCTCTAATGCAGGTCAACAGAATCGACCCTGGTTTGATTCCTGGGTTGGGAAGATCTGCTGGAAAAGGGATAAGCTACCCACTCCAGTATTTTTGGACTTCCCTTGTGACTCAGCTGGTAAAGAATCCACCTGCAATGTGGGAAATCTGGCTGTGATCTCTGGCTTGGGAAGATCCCCTGGAGAAGGGAAAGGCTACCCACTCCAGTATTCTTCCCTGGGGAATTCCATGGACTGTATAAATACTGTGGTGTATCTTCCTTTGGTGGAAAGTTACTGAAGCCCTAGACTTGCCTCAGAAGAGAGGAAAAACATTCCTAAACTATATCTGGTTCTCCCTTTCTCTGACACACACATGTACATTTTCTATTATTTTGTTTGGTTAATTTTTAAGTAAAAACTGCTAAAGCCACTAAAATATGCAGGGATATTAACAGGTAGAGATTCTAGTAAATAATTACAATGTTTGCCGAGTAATGGTGTAAACTTTTCCTTCTTACCTTAAATTAAGACAATATGAGGGGATACAGGTAGTAATCCTGGAGAAATAAATAAAAACGCCTTCTAAGCCTAAAGTAATACTTTTCAGACCTTCATTTTTGACCTCGGAAGTCTTTGTAGATGGAAATTCAGTGTATGTCCCATAGTGGGGCACACGGTGCAGCCCGCTGAACATGCTTCTCCCCTGACAAGGCTTCTTAGTATGTCTGTGGAAACCAAGGACAAGTATTTTGAAGAGCAGGGCTTATAACCTTAAATTTTCAATAAGTACTAGTTTTTGATGGTGACAGTAATGATTCAGTCTTTATAGCAGAGATAATTATTGTGCTTAAATTCAACAAATGTTATTGAGTCCCTATTTTGTGTCATGAATGTTGCTAGGGGCCCAAGAGGATTCCTTAGTCCTTTCAGTTTTATGATATTTTTATAAAAGTGTTACATTTGTGTTACTTTCCTGCTATAGAAATTTAAAAAAAATTAATGTCTTTATTTTTATTTTTAAATTGGAGGATGATTGCTTACAATGTAGTATTGGTTTCTGCCATTCCACAACATGAATCAGTCATAATTATGTATATGTATATATATTCTCCAAGCCACGCTTCCACAGTACATGAACCGAGAATTTCCAGAAGTTCAAGCTGGATTTAGAAAAGGCAGAGGACCCAAAGATCAAATTGCCAACATCCACTGGATCATCAGAAAACCAAGAGAGTTCCAGAAAAACATCTACTTCTGCTTTATTGACTACACCAAAGCCTTTGACTGTGTGGATCACGATAAACTGTGGAAAATTCTTCAAGAGATGGGAATACCAACCACCTGACCTGCCTCCTGAGAAATATGTATGCAGGTCACGAAGTAATAGAACTGGACATGGAACAACAGACTGGTTCCAAGCCGAGCAAAGAGTATGTCGGGGTTATATATTGTCACCAGGCTTATTTAATTTATATGCAGAGCACATGATGTGAAATGCTAGACTGGATGAAGCACAAGCTGGAATCAACGTTGCTGGGAGAAATATCAATAACCTTAGATATGCAGATGAAGAACTAAAGAGCCTCTTGATGAAAGTGAAAGAGGAGAGGGAAAAAGCTGGCTTAAAACTCAACATTCAGAAAACCAAGATCATGGCATCTCATCCCATCATTTCATGGCAAACAGATGGAGAAACAATGGAAACAGTAACAGACTTTATTTTCTTGGGCTTCAAAATCACTGCAGATGGTGAATGCAGCCATGAAATTAAAAAAGTTTGCTCCTTGGAAGAAAAGCTCTGGCCAACCTAGACAACATATTAAAAAGCAGAGACATTACTTTGCCAACAAAGGTCTATCTAGTCAAGACTATGGTTTTTCCAGTAGTCACGTATGGATGTGAGATTTGGACTATAAAGAAAGCTGAGCCCCGAAGAATTGATGCTTTAACTGTGGTGTTGGAGAAGATTCTTGAGAGTCCCTTGGACTGCAAGGAGATTCAACCAGTCCATCATAAATAAAATGAGCCTTGAATATTCATTGGGAGGACTGATGCTGAAGCTGAAACTCCAATACTTTGGCCACCTGATGTGAAGAACTGACTCACTGGAAAAGACCCTGATACTGGGAAATATGGAAGGTGGGAGGAGAAGGGGATGACAGAGGACGAGATGGTTGGATGGCATCACTGACTTGATGGGCGTGAGTTTGAGCAAGCTCTAGGAGTTGGTGATGGACAGGGAAGCCTGGCAAGCTGCCGTCCATGGGGTCACAGAGTTGGACATGACTGAGCGACTGAATTGAACTGCTGTGTATATACACCCCCTCCCTCTTTCATTTGAAGTTATTTTCTCCCATTCTGAGGGTTGCTTTTTCATCCTGTTGATGGTGTACGTTGCTGTACAAAAGCTTTTAAGTTTAATTAGGTCCTATTTGTTTATTTTTGTTTTTATTTCCATTATGCTAGGAGCTGGGTCAAAGGAGATCTTTCTGTGACTTTTGTCAAAGACTGTACTGCCTGTTTTCTTCTAAGAGCTTTATAGTTTCTGGCCTTACATTTAAGTCTTTAATCCGCTTTGAGTTTATGTTTGTGTATGGTGTTGACAAGTGTTATAATTTCTTTCTTTTACACAAGCCATCCAGTTTTCCCAGCACCACTTATTGAAGTGGCTGTCTTTTCTCCATTGTATATTCTTGCCTCCTTTGTCAAACATAAGGTGCTCATAGGTACATGTGTTCTCCTCTGAACTTTCTTTTTCCACTGGTCTATATTTCTGTTTCTGTTTTGTGCCAGCAACATACTGTCTTGACTTTAGCTTTATAGTATAGTCTGAAATCAGGAAGGTTGATTCTTCCAGCTTTACTTTTCTCTCTCAAGATTGTTTTGGCTATTCAAGATCATTTGGGTTTCCAAACAAATTGTGAATTTTTTTGTTCTAGTTTTGAGAAAAATGCCATTGGTAGTTTGATAGGAATTGCATTGAATCTGTAGATTGCTTTGTGTCGTATAGTCATTTTCACAATATTGAGTCTTCCAATCCAAGAACATGGTGTATCTCTCCACCTGTGTGTATCATCTTTGATTTATTCATCAATGTCTTGTAGTTTTCTGCACACTGCTCTTTTGTCTCCCTAGATAGGTTTATTCCTGGTATTTTATTCTTTTTGTTGCAGTGGTAAGTGGGATTTTTTTAAAATTTCTCTTTCTGATTTTTCATTGCTAGTGTATAGGAATGCAATGTGTATTAATTTTATATCCTGCAACTTTACTAAGTTCATTGATTAGCTCTAGTAATTTTCTGGTGGAATCTTTAGGATCTATTATGTATACTGCCATGCCATCTATAGAAAGTGAGAGTTTTACTTCTTCTTTTCCAATCTGGATTTCTTTCTCTCTTTTTGCTCTCTGATTGCCTTGGCTAGGACTTCCATAACTGTTGAATACTAGTGACAAGAGCGGGCACTCTAGTCTTGCTCCTGATCTTAGAGGAAATGCCTTCAGGTTTTCACCACTGAGAATAATGTTTGCTGTGGGTTTGCTGTATATGGCTGTTATTATGTTGAGGTAAGTTCCTTCTAACTAATTTCTGGAGAGTTTTTATCATAATTGGATCTTGAATCTTGAGGGAAGTTTTCTCTGCATCTCATGAGATGATCATATGGTTTTTGTCTTTCAATTTGCTAATATAGGGCACCACATTGATTCACATATATTGGAGAATCCTTGCATCCCTGGGATAAACCCCACTTGATCATGGTGTATGATCCTTTTGATGTGTTGTTGGATTCTGTTTGCTAGAATTTTGTGGAGGATTTTTACATCTATGTTCATCAGTGACATTGGTCTGTAATATTCTTTTTTAATGGTATCTTTGTCTGGTTTTGGTATCAGGGTGACGCTGTCCTCATAGAATGAGTTTGAGAGATTTCCTCCCTCTGCAATTTTTTGGAAGAGTTTGAACAGAATACGTGTTAGCTCTTCTCCAAACAGCTTTTTGTAAGGCCTCCCCAGACAGCCATTTTGCTTTTTTAAGCATTTATTTTCCATGAGGATGGTCTTGATCCCTGTCTCCTGTACAATGTCACGAACCTCATTCCATAGTTCATCAGGCACTCTATCTATCAGATCTAGGCCCTTAAATCTATTTCTCACTTCCACTGTATAATCATAAGGGATTTGATTTAGGTCATACCTGAATGGTCTAGCAGTTTTCTCTACTTTTTCAATTTGAGTCTGAATTTGGCAATAAGGATCTGAGACACAGTCAGCTCCCGGTCTTGTTTTTGCTGACTGTATAGAGTTTCTCCATTTTTGGCTGCATAGACTATAATCCATCTGCTTTCAGTGTTGATCATCTGGTGATGTTCATGTGTAGAATCTTCTCTTGTGTTGTTGGAAGAGGGTGTTTGCTATGACCAGTGTGTTCTCTTAGCAAAACTCTGTTAATCTTTGCCCTGCTTCATTCCATATTCCAAGGCCAAATTTGCCTGTTACCCCAGGTGTTTCTTGACTGTTTCTTTTCTTGCAAAAGTTAGGAATACTTTTGCATTCCAGTCCCCTATAATGAAAAGGACTTCTTTTTTGGGTGTTAGTTCTAAAAGGTCTTATAAGTCTTCATAGAACCATTCAACTTCAGCTTCTTAAGCATTACTGGTTTGGGTATAGACTTGGATTACCTGATATTGAATGCTTTGCCTCAGAAATGAACAGAGATCATTCTGTCATTTTTAAGATTGCATCCAAGTACTTCATTTTGGACTCTTTTGTTGACCATGATAGCTACTCCATTTCTTCTTCTAAGTGTCAGATTTTATTTTGGGGGCTCCAAAATCACTGCAGATGGTGACTGCAGCCATGAAATTAAAAGATGCTTACTCCTTAAAAGGAAAGTCATGACCAACCTAGATAGCATATTCAAAAGCAGAGACATCACTTTGCAAACAAAGGTCCATCTAGTCAAGACTATGGTTTTCCCAGTGGTCATGTATGGATGTGAGAGTTGGACTGTGAAGAAAGCTGAGTGCTGAAGAATTGATGCTTTTGAACTGTGGTGTTGGAGAAGACTCTTGAGGGTCCCTTGGACTGCAAGGAGATCCAACCAGTCTATTCTAAAGGAGATCAGTCCTAGGTGTTCTTTGGAAGAACTGATGCTAAAGCTGAAATGACTCAATGAGTTGACTCATTGGAAAAGACTCCGATTCTGGGAGGTATTGGGGGCAGGAGGAGAAGGGGACAACAGAGGATGAGATGGCTGGATGGCATCACCGACTTGATGGACGCGAGTTTGAGTGAACTCTGGGAGTTGTTGATGGACAGGGAGGCCTGGTGTGCTGTAGTTCATGGGTCGCAAAGAGTCTGAGCGACTGAACTGAACTGAACTGAACTTCTCTAAACATTTGGTGGGCTTCCCTGGTGGTTCAGTGGTGAAGAATCCATATGTTAATGTAGGGGACACAAGAGACACAGGTTCAATCCCTGAGTCAGGAAGATCCCTTGGAGAAGGAAATGGCAACCCATTCCAGTATTCTTTCCTAGGAAATCCCATGGACAGAGGAACCTGCGGGATACAGTTCATAGGACTGCAGAAGAGTCGGACATGACTTAGTGACTAAACAACAACAAAACATTTGGTAGAATTTACCTGTGAAGCCATCTGGCCCTGGGTATAGAAAGGAGCTTTTGAGTGTACGTCTTGGTTTATTCCTTGAGGATTGTGAGTTGTTTCTTGTGTTATTTTTCTTGTAATTTTTCTGTAGGTTATAAATGAAATTAGAATTCTCTGAGTCAGCTCTGGTTGCTATAACAAATTACCATAGACTGGGTTGCTTAAACAAACAAACAAACAAAATGCTTATTTCTCAGGCTAGAATTCTGAGGTCAGGAAGCCAGCATGGTGGGGTTCTTGGTGAGAGCCCTCCTTCTGGTTCAGAGTCAGCTGTCTTCTTGCTGTGTCTTCACATGGTGGGAAAGGACCAGCTAGCTTTCTGGCCTGAAGCATGGATCCCATTATGAGTGCTCTACACTCATGACCTAACTACTGGTGAGAAACGTTGTTCATTCTACAATACCCTTTCCTTTCAGTCTTAATTTGGACCATGGTTTGGGAGGCATTTTGTGACCAAAATTTGGCCCTTCCCAATGCTGGCACCAGGAAGGCACGTTCCCAGGCCAGGTGAGGGTTTTCCTAAGAGGTGACTCAATGTGGTATTATTAGACCTGTTAACAGTAACCAAAATCCTCTGGACCAGCTGCCTTACTAATCTGTTCTGGTCAAGAAAATGGTTCCCTCTTGTTACTTCTTCCCATATTTAGGGTTATATTCTTAAAATCATTGTTCTTATAGGACTGCATATCTGGCCAATCATTACAAATCACATAACCATCATTAATTCTATCTGAGGCTCAGTCACACATTTGGTAATATAAAAATCTTGAGGCTCAATCACGTATTTGGTAATATAAAAGACCATCTTACTAAATAGAATATAATTACTATAACTAGTAATCTCTGCAGGTCATCTGATTCATTCTGTTCTGCACAGTCAGTGTCTTTAAGGTAGATAATATATTGGAACATTAACCAAAGATGTCTGCATGTACAAGGTGAGTGGAGAGTCATCATGAGAAAAGAATGGTATTTTCTACAGAGTTACATGGCTGGAACCAGCAGAAGAAAAATTAATCTTTATGGTTGAGGAAGTGTTTCTGCTCTTGGGCAGGTCTAGTTAACATACAATCCAGATGTACAGTGCACACCAGAGGGGAGAAAGGTGTGGCCCAACCATGCAGAGAAAATATTTTATGTTTACATCTGATTTGTCTTGCCTTAAAACAGAAACTTATTTCACCAGTAGCAACTCAGTAGGCAAACCCGTCTACCCAGTTGCTCAGGTGGAAGTTCCCAGCCTCATCCTTAGTGACTCTTCTTTGCCTCTTTCTCCACGTGCCAGCCTTCCACAGGCCCACTGACTCCGGAGTCCAAGCATATCTTCAAGCGATTTGGGTCTGGCCATCTTCATCTCTGCCTCCGTTGTCCAGACTTGAGCACTTGTCTCTCCATCATTCGCAAGGGCCTCATGATTGCTCTTTGTATTTGCACCCTTGCTCCTGTACAGGCTCTTCTCTATAATGCAACGATGCTTGCATTTGTATTTATGCTCCATTATGTGACCCTCAACTTTTAAAATTAGAATGAAATTCTGGCCTTTACCTTGAACCGTAAAGCCCTGAATGAATGGTCTCTGCCAGCTTCTCCTTCCTCCCTCCTCTCCGCCCACTCCAGTCACGCTGCCCTTTCTTCTCTCCTTCAAAGATGCACGTTCAGGCCGGCTTCACTGCCTTTTCACGTGATCTTTGCTCCTGCCGAAACGCAATTTCTCCTGATCTCCGCAGGTCTTCTTTATCTAGTCATTCACATCTGAGTTAAAAAGACGTTTTCTCAAAGAAATTTTCCTCTTTGGTCAATTAGGTTAACTGCCAAAAAAAAAAAAAAAAGGCCTTTTTCTTTAAGATTATGCTTGAGCTAAGTCGTAGGGGATGGGAGAGAGTTATCTGGGATGTGGAAGGTAAGATAGTGAAATGGACACTCCAGGAAGAGAAAATCGCCTGGAAAATTACCACAAACCTATTGGCGTCTTTGAAACCTTGATGTTTGTGTAAATGAAATTTGCAAACCTCTTTCAGTCTAGCTCTTGTTAGCTTTCCTTCAGCCTGGTGTCTGGATACATAGCATACTGCATAGGCTTGAAAACTGAAATTTCTTTTTTAAATCCATTTTTCTTGGAATATATTTGCTTTACAATGTTGTATTAGTATCTGCTGTACAGCAAAGTGAATCAGCTATATATATATATATATATATATATATATATATATATAATTTCCTTCCCATTTAGGTCTCCAAAGAACTTTGAGTAGAGTTCCCATACTACATAACTATTCCCATACAATACATAACTAATGTATTCTCATTAGTTATCTATTTTCTAAATAGTATCAAGTGTATATATGCCAATCCCAGTCTCCAAATTTATCCCGCCACCTCTTGTCTCCTTGGTATCTGTATATTTGTTCTCCATGTCTATATTTCTGCTTTGCAAATAAGATCATCTTTACCGTTTTTCTAGATTCCACACATATGCATTAATGTATGATATTTGTTTTCATGACTTACTCTACGCTGTATGACAGTCTTTAGGTTCTTCCATATCTCTGCAATGACATGATTTTGTTCCTTTCAACAGCTGAGTAGTATTCCACTGTATACACGTACCACATCTTCTTTATACATTCCTCTGCTGCTGGACGTTTAGATGGCTTCTGTGTCTTCAGTTCAGTTGCTCAGTCGTGTTCGACTCTTTGCGACCCCATGAATCGCAGCACGCCAGGCCTCCCTGTTCATCACCATCTCTCGGAGTTCACTCAGACTCACATACATCGAGTCAGTGATGCCATCCAGCCATCTCATCCTCTGTCTTCCCCTTTTCCTCCTGCCCCCAATCCCTCCCAGCATCAGAGTCTTTTCCAATGAGTCAACTCTTCGCATGCAGTGGCCAAAGTACTGAAGTTTCAGCTTTAGCATAGTTCCTTCCAAAGAAATCCCAGGGTTGATTTCCTTCAGAATGGACTGGTTGGATCTCCTTGCAGTCCAAGGGACTCTCAAGAGTCTTCTCCAACACCACAGTTCAAAAGCATCAAGTCTTCGGCACTCAGCCTTCTTCAGAGTCCAACTCTCACATCCATACATGACCAACTCGGCAAAGTAATGTCTCTGCTTTTGAATATGCTGTCTAGGTTGGTCATAACTTTTCTTTAAAGGAGTAAGCTTCTTTTAATGTCATGGCTGCAGTCACCATCTGCAGTGATTTTGGAGCCCAAAAATAAAGTCTGACACTGTTTGCACTGTTTCCTTATATATTTCCCATGAAGTGATGAGACTGGATGCCATGATCTTCGTTTTCTGAATATTGAGCTTTAAGCCAACTTTTTCACTCTCCTCTTTCACCTTCATCAAGAGGCCCTTTAGCTCCTCTTCACTTTCTGCCATAAGGGTAGTGTCATCTGCATATCTGAGGTTATTGATATTTCTCCCTGGCAATCTTGATTCCAGCTTGTGTTTCTTCCAGCTCAGCGTTTCTCATGATGTACTCTGCATAGAAGTTAAATAAGCAGGGTGACAATATACAGCCTTGATGTACTCCTTTTCCTATTTGGAACCAGTCTGGTGTTCCATGTCCAGTTGTAACTGTTGCTTCCTGACCTGCATACAGATTTCTCAAGAGGCAGGTCAGGTGGTCTGGTATTCCCATCTCTTTCAGAATTTTCCAGAGTTTATTGTGATCCACACAGTCAAAGACTTTAGCATAGTCAATCAAGCAGAAATAGATGTTTTTCTGGAACTCTCTTGCTTTTTCCATGATCCAGCGGATGTTGGCAATTTGATCTCTGGTTCCTCTGCCTTTTCTAAAACCAGGTTGAACATCAGGAAGTTCATGGTTCACGTATTGCTGAAGCCTGGCTTGGAGAATTTTGAGTTTTATTTTACTAGCATGTGAGATGAGTGCAATTGTGCAGTAGTTTGAGCATTCTTTGGCATTGCCTTTCTTTGGAATTGGAATGAAAACTTACCTTTTCCAGTCCTGTGGCCACTGCTGAGTTTTCCAAATTTGCTGGCATATAGAGTGCAGATCTTTCACAGCATCATCTTTCAGGATTTGAAATAGCTCAACTGGAATTCCATCACCTCCACTAGCTTTGTTCATAGTGATGCTTTCTAAGGCCCACTTGACTTCACATTCCAAGATGTCTGGCTCTAGATGAACGATCACATCATCATGATTGTCTGGGTCTTGAAGATCTTTTTTATACAGTTCTTCCATGTATTCTTGCCACCTCTTCTTCATACCTTCTGCTTCTGATGGGTCCAGACCACTTCTGTCCTTTATCGATCCCATCTTTGCATGAAATGTTCCCTTGATATCTTTAATTTTCTTGAAGAGATCTCTAGTCTTTCCCATTCTGTTCTTTTCCTCTATTTCTTTGCATTGATCACTGAAGAAGGCTTTCTTATCTCTTCTTGCTATTCTTTGGAACTCTGCATTCAGATGCTTGTATCTTTCCTTTTCTCCTTTGCTTTTCACCTCTCTTCTTTTCACAGCTATTTGTAAGGCCTCCCGAGACATCCGTTTTGCTTTTTTGCATTTCTTTTCTGTGGGGATGTTCTTGATCCCTGTCTCCCATACAATGTGACGAACCTCATTCCATAGTTCATCAGGCACTCTATCAGATCTAGGCCCTTAAATCTGTTTCTAACTAGCTATTGTAAATAGTGCAGCAATGAACATTGGGGTGCATGTATCATTTTGGATTATGGTTTTCTCTGGATATGTGCCCAGGAGTGGGATTGTTGAGTCATATAGTAGTCCTATTTTGGGGAACTTCCATACTCTTTCCCATAGCAGCTGTATCAATTTACATTCCCACCAACAGTGTCAGCGAGTTGGTTCTGTTTACATTCTCTCTAGCATTTATTGTTTGTAGACATTTTTGATGAAAAAAGAAACCCAGTTATTTCTTAAAATAGAATAATATAAAATATAAAAGCTGAAAATCACCCTGGTACTTTAAGAAAGCTTTATTCTATTGGCATATATCTAATTTATATAGGCTTCAAAAGATAGCTTTTACTCTTTTTAAATTGAATAATAAAAATAAATAATCTTAGCTAAATTATTATTGTGAGTATGTTTGTGAAACATAAGTTTTTACTTTGAATATGATTTGCCATTATATATATGGCTGAGTAGCTGATACCTCAACCATGCTGAGTTTTATTGGCATGAAGCAAAAACAAGTAATCATGGAGTGAACCTCTGTCTCCCTCACAAATGCATCCAGATTTCTACAGACAAAAGAATTTTCTCTAAGTTTTTTCTCTGTTCCTGTCTCTCTTTCTCTGTAATGTAAATTGATCAAAATGTGTATTTTTTATGAATGGAGCTCTTGTGATATTATTATAGTTGCCATATACTTATAATTTTACACATTTTAAATATAAATATATGAAAACATACATGCAAATATACATATAATGGTCATATTCTTTAAAAGTTTTAAACAAATGCTATGAATAGTCTTTCTAACAATCATTTTTTAAACTCTGCAGAGAAAATTATAATCTTTTATAAATAAATTATAATAAATATAAATCTTCCAAATGTGAAGTCTGCACATGCACATAAAGTAGTTTCTGACTATGTTACTGAGTCTCTAACTAAAACATGTATTTCATAACTGGAATGTTGCATCCAACAGAAAAAAATTATCATTTTTTTTTCAGCCATTTACTTTTATTGGCATTTTATTTTATTTTTTAATATAAATTTATTTATTTTAATTGGAAGTTAATTACTTTACAATATTGTATTGGTTTTGCCATACATCATTTTAATTTTGATTGAAAGTTGAGCATGCAAGTGTGGATTGTTTGAATTTGAGTGAAAACCACTAGATGGTGCTCTATACTGTAAATATCAGAGAAATGGCCACCTCTAAAAGAACAAAGATCTTGAATCTACCGTTACCAAGACAACCTGCTTAGTGTGGTCTGGTTGCTTTCCCTTGTACTCATTTTTCCCTCTCTCATTCTTCTTTCAGAATAATTGATTTTCCTGTTTTCTGCACATGAGTTCACATTATTATGTCTGTTAGAGGGAAAGGTAAGAAAAAAGAAAGAAATGTGCTGTATACCATTTTGGAGGATCCACTAGGTGCTAGTTACTCTGAGGAGAATACAGAGGAAGTAATGGTCTGAAGTCATTTACAATGTAGTTGGTACTTATAGCCACAGTAACCAGAAAAGTTTCGTATACGAATAGAAACATATAATGCACGTTTGAAACGGCAAAGTGTGAAGACGAGGGTCAAGCAAAGAACCAGATACTGACTGACACCCAGACACGTGTGGCTTTGTTCAGCAGAGAGCTTCGGATGCTCACATAGGAAGTGCACTGTGTATCCTTGGAGATTCATGTTCCTTCAAGGTACTTGGAGAAGAGGCATCGTCTTAAGGATTACAGTAATAAATCTTTTTAAAAGGATTAAGTTATAGATTGACTTCTAGTAGAAGTTCTTTGAAATTTTGATATCAAAATAGCAAAAGAATAATTATACACAGTCACATGAAAGATGATATAACCACTTTTTATTAATGTATTTTCTGAGGACACTCTACATCAGAATCCCTTGTGGTGTTTGTTGAAATGGCATCTTCTTTAGTTACACTCAAAACCTACCAAAATAGTATCTTTTTTTTTTCTTTTTGTAATGTTTATTTTCATTTACTTATTTATTTGGCTGCACCGTATCTTAATTGCAGCACATGGTATCTTCCATCTTCATTGCAGTTTATGGGATCTTTAGTTGTGGCATGTGGGACCTAGTTCCCAGACCAGGGATTGAACCTGGGCCCAGAATTGGGAACAATCAGCTGTAGCCACTGGAGCACCAGGAAAGTCCCTGAACCCTTTCTTTTTTTTAACAAGATCCTTAAGAGAGTCTGAGGGACATCATAAGTTAAGAATACCTGCTATTAACTACAAAAGTGCATTATTAATAATTGGAATAAATAATGTATAATGGACAAAAGTACCTGAAAATAGTATATTCTGTTTCTAAAAAGAAGAGAGAATGTTGAAAGACCAGTCTCTGAGACAAAGGACTTAAGGCTCATTTGTTTATATGTCAGTAAGTTTTTAAAAAGTGGTATTTGATTAAAGTCCCCTTCTCTGCTATTTGAGTCAAATCAATATTGTATTCTGTTCAGGGTACTGTTTGCTGGATCTTTAAGTGACTGAATGAATGAGAAATGTATTGGGTGGAATTTGCAACAAGTGAAAAGGGGAAGGACTGCATGTAAAGCCATCAGAAGAGCTAACTTCTTGCTTCAGCGCAAATATATTCTTTTTTGTTATATCAATTTATTTATTTTAATTGGAGGTTAATTACTTTACAATATTGTACTGGTTTTGCCATACATCAGCACGAATCCGCCATACGTATTCACTTCCTTAACCGCTTTACTTCCCACACTCCAGCTTTTGCTCGTGTGTCTGTTTATTTCATTATGCCACAGTCCATGCTGTGAACTTATTGTATTCTGTGTGCTTGTTCACTGTGTATCTCTACACATTAATTTTGGGCTCCTGGTGGAAACCCTGTTTTTTAACCCCTTACTCATCATTGTATCAGCAGAGCCTACAGAGTGGCATACAGTTTTTGAATAAAGGAAAAAAAATAAGTTTTTAAAAATTAATTTTTATTGGAGTAAAGTTGCTAATAATGCTGTGTTAGTTTGTACTGTGTAGCAAAGTGAATCGTACACATATGCGTGTACTTCCCACCCCTTTTTGGATTTCCTTCCCATTTTTTTTCGCCTTTTTTTTTTTTTTTTTCTCTTAATAAATCTTTACTTTCTTCCCCATCCTGTTTAAGTCAGAACAAAGCACTGAGTAGAGGTCTCTGAGCTATACAGTAGGTACTCATTAGTTATCTATTTTATACATAGTAGTGTATATATGTCAATCTCAGTCTCTCAATTCATCCCACTCCCTGCTTCCTCCCTTGGTGTCCGTACATTTGTTTTCTACATCTGTGTCTATTTCTGTTTTGCAAATAAGATCATCTATGCCATGCTGATTACTGGAGATTACAAGTGAAATGACCTAAAACACACAAGACATATAAGACGTACAGGAAACACACACACACACACACTCTGGCCGGAGGAAAAGACTGCTCAAATAATTGAGGTTTATTATTATATAGCCCCCTAGGCAGAATTCCAGACTGCATGAATAAGCCTTTTCAGTACAGCGCAGGTGCATACATGTTATCATACAGCAAGGGGAGTGAAACCTCTGTTTACTGCAAGGTCTGTCCAGAGCCCTCTTCTCTCCTTTTATCAAAAGAAAGGAATGCTCCCTCGTTAGCAAGGGACCATTAAACTCAAGGCTGTGTCCAGACTCCTTGGCAGAACACCTCGCTTGCCAGCACGTTCAGCCTTGAGCAGAGAGACCCGCTTGCATGCATGTCTCCGCTTTCCCTATTGTGGCTGCATTAACCCTTCAATGCCACTTTTCTAGATTCCACATATATGGGTTAACAGACAGTATTTGTTTTTCCCTTTCTGACTTCACTCTGTAGGACAGTCTCTAGGAGCATCCATATCTCTTCAAGTGATCTAATTTCATTCCTTTTTGTGGCTGAATGATATTCCGCTGTGTGTGTGTGTACATATCGCATCTTCTTTATCCATTCTTCTGCTGATGGACATTTAGGCTGCTTGCATGTCCTGGTTATTATAAATAGTGCTTCACTGGACTTTAGGGTGCATATGTCTCTTTGAATTACGGTTTTCTCTGGGTGTATGCCCAATAGAGTGATTGCTGGGTCATATGGCAGTTCTGTTTTTAGATTTTTAAGGAACCTCCATACTGTTTATCAGTTTGCATTTCACTTACTGTTTGTAGTTTTTTCTTTTTATGATTATTTGTAGATTTTTTAAAAGATGGCCATTCTAACAGGTGTGAGGTAGTTTTGGTTTGCATTTCTCTGAGAATAGTGATGTTATTTGTTGAGTTCGTTAGCCATCTGTATGTCTTGGAGAAATGTCTATTTAGGTCTTCCACCCGCTGTGTTTTGATATGGAGCTGCATGAGCTGTTCGTACATTTTGAAGATTAATCTTTTGCCAGTTGCTTCATTTGCAAATATTTTCTCCCATTCTTAGGGCTGTCTTTTCCTCTTATGTATGGTTTCCTTTGGTATGCAGAACCATTTAAGTTTAATTAGGTTCCATTTGTTATTTTTGTTTTTATTTTCATTACTCTAAGAAGTGGGTCAAAAATTTCTAGCTGAGATTTATGTCAAAGAGTGTTCTGCCTAAAAATAAGTTCTTAAATAGTTTATAAATAAATTACATAATTTCATTCAAGGGACATGAAAGGCCCAAAATATCTCTCTTCTATCTACTTCTGATGCAAAAATTTTCTATACTGGAACTGCATTGCCTGGCTGTTGGGTTGGAAACACTTACCCATCAATGCCACTTTACTTGTTAATAACAGCTTAGTTAACACCATAACATGCATTTTGAGTTCCTTTAAAATGTCTTAAACTTTCTGATATGTGCAGCCCTCAGACAAGGCCTTCAACTAAGATTTCTAGCATGACACCAGTTACTGTTCTAACAAACATATGCATTTATCACAAACTTCTTTCAAAGCATTTGCAAGATACCTTAACAGATGGACATGGAGACGTTTTCCCTGTCATTTTTGAGGGTGGATTTCAGTAAATTGAAAAAAAAAATCACAGAAGGCATTAATTGAATTTTCCCTAGACTCTAGGGAAAATTTTTTTCCACACTCAAAGTAGAACTTACTTTGGAGTCCCCAGTAGTGGGGACCTGCATTGCAAATACCTAGGGAAGTTTAAAAGAAGTTTCTAGCTCTATAATGGTGCGGTGCTGTACTTACCAGTTTGTACGTAATAGGCTTTTACAAGACAAAGTAGAACTACTTAATGATAAAGAATAAGTAAAATTTATGGAGAAATATTATGATATAATAAATTGACATAATTTTTGGAAAAGTATTTCTTTGGAAAGATGCTTTTTCCACTATGAAGACAGCTGAAAATGTTGTTCATGAGTAGGCAGATTAATGACTATATGCTTCTCAAATCTTGGTTTTAACTCTTTTTGAATTCTTTCCTCAGGAAAGAGAGATTTTCTAAATCGAATATTATGGCTCAGTGGATAAAGAATCAGCCTGCAATGTAGGAGACACAGGAAACGTGCGTTTGACCCCTAGGTTGGGAAGATTCCCTTGCAGGAGGAAATGGCGACCCTTTCCAGAATTCTTGCCTGGAAAATTCCACTGATAGAGGAGTCTGGTGGGCTACAGTTCACGGAGTCACAAAGAGTTGGACACAACTCAGTGACTAAGAACAAGTACGAGGCTAGTAATACTGATTTCATAACTTGTCATACATGTTATAAGAATATTATAGACTAATCTCTTTTATGAAATGCAGATGAAAAACTCTAATTAATTTTTAGCAAATCAAATTTAACAAAAGATAAAAAGAATAATAGATGGTGGTCAATGGAATTTACCCTGGAAAATCAAGGTTGATTTAACACTTGAAACATTATTTAATGTAGCTTAATGTGTCAACAAAGAAAACCCATGATTAATTCAGTAGAATCAGAGAACATTTGAAAAAATATCACATTAATTCTTGGTACAAACTATCAGCAAACGGAATAAAAGGAAGCTTGCACATCTTGATAAAGAACATCTACAAAAACTTTATAATTAACATCTCAGTAATTGGTAAAAGGTGAAATACTTTCTTCCTAAGATCAGAAAAAAGACAAAGATCCTTGACTGCACCACTTATTTTAAACATATACTGGAGGTTTTATCCAGTGCAGTAACATACACACACACACAAAGCACACAGACTTGAAAGTAAGATACAGAACTGTCTTTTTTTGTTGTTGTTTTTCTCTTTTTACACAATTATCTCTGTAGAAAATCCAATGGAATCTTAAAAAAAGAAAAGTAAAACAGTAAAACAAATAGAAACAGTAAAAAGCTAAAAAAAAAAGTAAAAAAATTCTAAAACTTCTTGGTGAGTTTAGGAAGTTTGCAGCATCAAATAGGCAGAAATCAAATCTATGTCTATATACCTCCAAGGAGCAATGAGAAGCTGAAACTTTAAAGAACCAACTGAATTAGAACCAAGAAATTAAGCAGCAGTATTTTGAATATTATGAAACGGTGGAGAAAGAAATTAAAGATGACATAACAAATGAAACAATATGCCATTTTTATGGGTCCGAGGCTTCCAGTAGATTTCTAGAGAGAGAATGGAGCAATATGACTACTGTTAGCAATACTCCTTAAACTTCATTTTAAAATAAACTTTTATTTGGAATAGTTTTAGAATAATATGAAAACTGAGCAGGTAATATAGAGTCCCCATATACCCTACACTCAGATTTCCCTCTTATTAACAGCTTATATTAGCATATCTGCCAGACCTAGTGAATCAATATTGATATATTCTTATTAACTAAAATCTAGACATTATTCAGGTTTCGTTAGTTTTTACCTAGTAATCACTTTAATGTGTTTTCAGTGAAACTTCTACCAAGGCTGTCAGACTACCTTAGTAGTTATTTCTCTTTAGGCTCCTCTAGGCTACTGTTGCCTGGAAAATCCCATGGACAGAGGAGCCTGGTGGGCTGCAGTCCATGGGGTCGCAAAGAGCTGCACACGACTGAGCGAGCTCCCTTTCACTTTTCACTTTCATGCATTGGAGAAGGAAATAGCAACCCACTCCAGTGTTCTTGCCTGGAGGATCCCAGGGACGGGGGAGCCTGGTGGGCTGCCGTCTATGGGGTTGCACAGAGTCAGACACAACTGAAGCGATTTAGCAGCAGCAGCAGGCTATTAAAGCTCTCAGACTTTCCTTGTTCTTGATGGTACTGGCAGTTTTGAGGAACTCTGACAAGAAAATTTAGAATGGCCTTCATTTGGAATCCAATGATGCTTTTCTGTGATTGGACTGAGATTATGGTTTTCTGTGAGGATGATGAGAGAGGTAAAGTACCGTTTTCATAACCTTATATAAAGGGCATATACTAGCAATGCGTTTCATCACTGTCAATGTTATTGATCACTTGGCTGAGAGATAATGTGTATCAAGCTTCTTCTGTGTGAAATTACTCAGCTGCATCTCCTTCCTTAGTGTTTAAGCATTAAAAGGAAGTGACTATGTGCAGCCTACACTTAGGGAAAAAGGACTTACGTTCTACTTCCTTAGGGGGTGAGTATCTACATAAATTATTTAGAATTCTCCGCAAAGGTCTCTTCACTTGTTTATTCGATCTTTCTGAAAGTGTGGAACCACGCATATATGTTCTGTATTTTGGATTATAATTTAATACTACTTTATTATTTTTGTTGCTCAAATCGTCTTGGCTTTGACTACTGGGGGTCTTGAATTTAGTTATTGTCTCGACGTATTCCCATGGTTAATGTGTTTGCTTTTTTTTTTTTTTTTTTTTTAGCAAGTCCATATTTTTTGCCACTATAAGATTGTAGGTTCTTGTACAGGCTCTGTCCCAGCACTGAACTGAGCCATTCCTCCAAAGAACCCTGGCTCTTAACACTGGAAAATGGTATTGGAAACTAAGATGTAGGCATTAGATGTGCTTAGTACTACTTGGATATCACTGCTCACAGAACAAGGAAATGTGTGCACATATACTAACCTATGCATGTATCCATCTGTAACTACACATAAGTTCATACTGATTTTTTCAACTACCGATACCATGAGGACCATTCTTTCCTTTCACCCTTGCTTATCTGTAACCACCTATGGCAGGGATAACCCTGGTTGTGACCATCTACCATGCATTACATTTCAATTTATATACATATATAGTGGACTTAGAATTTGTATAACCATGCCCCTGGGGAAACAGCCTACAAACTAGAGCATGCTGCTTTTGTACAGCTCTTTTGCCTCTGGCCTTGTAGTCACTGATGTTCTTAGGTACAGCACGTTTCCCCCCACCCCTTCAGTGGAAGGATTTCACAGACTTCTAATATTGTTAGACTGTTTAGTCACAGTCTGAATTTTACCCTGAGATCCTCTCTACCCCTATATGGTTTCTTAAACTCATAATTAAGGTTCCTTTTCTGTGCAAATCTAAGGGTTTGATATTTACACGGTTTCATGTATCCTTCATTACAGTATCATATAGGATAAGTTTTTAATCCTCTTTTGTCTATTCAGCCTCCCCCATCTCAAAACTCTTGGTAAAAACACTGGTCTATTTACTATCACTATAGATTTACCTTCTTCAGAATGTCATGCAAATAAAATTATATGATATATAGCCTTTAAAACTAACTCCTTTTACTTAGCACTATGCATTTAAGGTTCACCTATTTTTTATGTAGGAGAAGGCAATGGCACCCCACTCCAGTACTCTTGCCTGGAAAATCCTATGGACGGAGGAGCCTGGTAGGCTGCAGTCCATGAGGTCACGAAGAGTCAGATAGGACTGAGTGACTTCACTTTCACTTTTCACATTCATGCATTGGAGAAGGAAATGGCAACCCACTCCAGCATTCTTGCCTGGAGAATCCCAGGGACGGGGGAGCCTGGTGGGCTGCCGTCTTTGGGGTCGCACAGAGATGGACACGACTGAAGTGACTTAGCAGCAGCAGTAGCAGTATTTTTTATGTATGGATTGATAGCTCATTAATTTTATTGTTAATATTCCGTTGTTTCATTCTTCCCTGATAGGTCAGTTGGTAAAGACTCCACCTGCAACACAGGAGACCCTGGTTTGATTCCTGGGTTGGGAAGATCGACTGAAGAAGGGAAAGGCTAACCACTTCAGTATTCTTGGGCTTCCCTTGTGGTTCAGCTGGTAAGAATCCACCTGCAATGCAGGAGACCTGAGTTCAATCCCTGGGTTGGGAAGATCCCCTGAAGAAGGGAAGGGCTACCCACTCCAGTATTCTGGCCTGGAGAATTCCATGGACTGTATAGTCCAAGGGGGTCTCAAAGAGTCAGATATGACTGAGAAACTTTCACTTTCACTTCACTTCTCCACCCATTGAAGGATATTTTGTTTCTAATTTTAGGTGATTATGAATGAAGTTGTATGTATCTTTACAATGCATATTTTTCAGTGGATTTACATTTTCAAAAACAGTTGCATCAATATCTGAGAGTACAATGGCTGGATTCTATGTTAAGATTATGTTATTTTTGCAAGAGACTGCCAATAGTAACTATGTTATTTTGTATTCCCATCACCAACAAATGAGAGTTCCTGTTGCTCCATGCGCTCTTCAACACCTGCTGTTGTCAGGATTTTTGACTTTTAGCCTCCTTAATAGGTTATGTAATAGCCTAAAATTGAAATTTCCTGAAGAGAAAGGGTGGTAAGCAGCTTTTTATATACTTATTTTCATCTCTATATCTTCTTTGGTAAAGTGTCTGTTCAGATCTGTCACACATTTTTAGGTTTTTTTGGTTTTCTTATTTTACAGTTTCAGTAGTTCTTTGTGTATTCTGGATATAAATCATTCTAATATGTGATTTCCAAACATTTTCTCATAGCCTGTGGTTTATCTTTTTATTCTCTTAATTGTTATATCTTTTAATAATTAACTTTTTTTCAGAGCCTTGTTAATTTTTTTTTTCTTTTTGGGTCAAGCTCTGGCTAGGAGTCTGATTATGTTTAATGTTTGTTCAGTTATAGAGACTTCAAATTGCTCTAATGTCCTTATTTTTGTCCCAAGAACAAAACTTTTCTATGTATATTACTGAAAGACTTACTCTTGAAACTCTTTCAGCCTATTATAGTATAGATAGATAATATATTAGATAGGTATTATAATAGATGCTATCTTCTGTTAATATCCTGGAGGCTTATTGTTGGGTGGAAGCATGTGGATGAGGTTGATTATTCTCAAAATACTATGATTTAGTCTCAGTCTGTTATTTAGTAGGCCTGTGTCTTGGATCTGTTATCTTCACAAATGTTTGTTACACCTTTAGTGATGGATTCTTTTTTTTTTTTTTTTTAACTCCAACAGTGTTCCAAGTGTATTTTTTGAAGCCCTATTCTCTGTTTTGTTCTTGTTTTTATTTTTTTTTTATTTTAACCTCTTAAGTGAGACAGGAGGACTGGAGTGGGTTGGAGTAGGGAAGAATTACTTTCCTATCGCTGAAATAAGGTTTCAGAATTTTGTTCTGATGAAGTTCTTGTATTATGGACACATCTTCCTGTTTCTTCCCCTTTTGCCTGGATCCAGAGGGGCTATGTTTTCATCCTCACTGTGAAAGTGTGGTATGGTCCTGCACGAGAAGTTCAGGTGAATGTGAACACTTCCCCCACAAAAGAACACTGCCCCCTAGAACCGCTTTACTCCCATCTTGGTCTTTATTAACTTGTCAACATAATGGGAATATTTTTTCACCAGTTTATGACATTGAGTGGCTTCTGCTGAGCAGATCTTGACTGCACCTGAATTTTCCTGGATGTGTGAGTCTACCTGGTTTGGGGAGGCAGTTTACCCTGTGACCTTAGTTTTCTGATGGATCCACAAAGGCATTTATTTTCAATTTCTACAACATTTTCTTTTTCTGTTTTTTTTTTTTTTTCTGTAAGGATGGCAGCAGTACTTTCAAGCTCTTGAATCAGAGCTGAAACCATAATTTCTCATTTATTTTTCTTCCCCTTGCCTTCCCTCCCTCCTTCATTCCTTTCGTCCTCCCTTCCTTCATCTAATACCCGATCCCTCTTCACCTTTTTCTTACTTCTGGCAACCACAAAGTAGATTTCTTTTCTTATGAGTTTGTTTCTAAAGCATAACAACCTACAACATTTTGCTAGTTCCTGGTGTACAACATAGTGATTTGATATTTTCATACATTACAAAATAATTACCATGGTCAATCTAGTTACCATCTGTCACCATAAAAGATACCACATTGTTATTGCCTGCATTCCCACACTGTATATTTTATTTTGTAACTAGAAGTTTATACTTTTTAATCTCCATCACTTATTTCTCTCTTGCCCCTACCTTCCTCCGCCTGGTAACCACCTGTTGGTTCTCTGTATCCTTGACTGCTCTGCTTCTCTTTTGATATGTTTGTTCATTGTTTTGTTCTTTTAGATAATACATATAAATGAAATTATATGTTATTTGTATTTCTCTGATGTGTTTCTTTTAGCATAATGCCCTCTAGGTCCCTCCACATTGTCACAAGTGGCAAAATTTCTTGTTTTATGGATGAAAAATAGTCAATTGTGTCTATGTATGTGCCTTTTTTATCCATTTATCTGTTGATGGACACTTGGCTTGCTTCCATATCTTCGTTATTCTAAATGCTGCAATGAACATGGCGGTGTACATATCTTTTCCAACCAGTGTTTTCATTTTCTTCAGATAAATACCCAGGAGTCGAATTGCTAGATTTTATGGTAGTTCTGTTTTTACTTTTTTTTTTTTTTTTTGAGGACCCTCAATACTGCTTTCTATAGTGGCTGCACCAGTTTACATTCCCATCAATAGTGCATGAGGGTTCCCTTTAGTTCATGTCATGGCCAATGCTTGTTACTTGTCGTCTTTTTGATAATAGCCATTCTGACAGGTGTAAGATAATATTTCATGTGGTTTTGATTTGCATTCTTATGATGATTAATGATGTTGAGCCCCTTTGCAGGTGCACTTTTGCCATCTGTATATCATTTTTGAAAAATATATTTATTCAGGTGATCTACCCAGATTTTTGGAGAAGGAAGGCACCCACTCCAGTGCCCTTGCTGGGAAAATCCCAGGGACGGAGGAGCCTGGTGGGCTGCCATCTATGGGGTCACACGAAGTCAGACACGACTGAAGTGACTTAGCACCCAGTTTTTCAGTTGAGTTGTTTTTTATGTTGATTTGTATGAATTATTTATATACTTGAGTATTAACCCCTTATCAGCATATTTTTGATATTTAAAACCCAATCAGTATCATTTTTAAGTATCATCTTCCATTCAGTAGCTGGCCTTTTCATTTTTTTGATAGTTTGTTTTTTGTACAAAAGCTTTCTAGTTTGACATATAGCCTTATTTGTTATTTTTGCTTTTGTTTCCCTTGCTTGAGGAGCCATATCCAAACATATATATATGTTTCCCTTGCTTGAGGAGCCATATCCAAACATATATATATATATACACACACATATATATACATATATACACACATATATATATACATATATATGTATATATATATGTGTATATATATACACATATATATATACATATATACACACACATATATATATATATATATATAGCTAAGACCAGTGTCAAAGAGTGTACTGTCTGTTTTCTTCTGAAATTTTATGGTTTCAAGTCTCATATTTAAGGCTTTATTATTATTTTATTTATTTATTTATTTATTTTTTATTCTACTTTACAATATTGTATTGGTTTTGCCATACATTGACATAACTCTGCCACTGGTGTACATGCATTCCCAATCCTGAACCCCCTCCCTCCTCTCTCCCCATATCATCTCTCTGGGTCAACCCAGTGCACCAGCCCCCAGCATCCTGTATCCTGTATCGAACCTAGACTGGCGATTCATTTCTTACATGATAGTATACATGTTTCAATGCCATTCTCCCAAATCATCCCACCCTCTCCCTCTCCCACAGAGTCCAAAAGTCTGTTCTATACATCTGTGTCTCTTTTGCTGTCTCACATACATGGTTATCATTACCATCTTTCTAAATTCCATAAGACTTTAATGCATTCTAAGTATACTTGTGTATATGTTGTGAGACAGTAAGTCTAGTTTCATTCTTTTGTAGGTGGCTGGCCAGTTTACCCAACAACACTTATAAAACCAGTTGTATTTCCCCTATTGCAAATTCTTGCCTCATTTGTCATAGATTAATTAACCATATAAATGTAGGTTCATTTCTGGGCTCTCTATTCTGTACCATTGATTGATGTGTCATTTGAAGTCAGGGAACATGGTATTTTTACCTTTGTTCCTATTTCCCAAGGTTCTTTTGGCTATTTGTGGTCTCTTGTGTTGCATACACACAAATACATAAATATTTTAGAACTATTTTAGTTCTGTGAAAAATGCCATTGGTATTTTGGGAGGAGCTGCGCTGAATCTGTCCGTCACCTGGGTACTATGTTCATTTTAATTATATTCTTCCAGACCTGAGCACAATGTATCTTTCCGTTTGTTTATGTCATTTCAATTTTGTTCATCAGGGTCTTATAGTTTTCTGAGTATAGGTCTTTGATCTTCTTAGTTAGATTGATTCCTAGATATTTTATTCTTTTTGATGAGATTATAAATTGAACTGTTTTTATTGATTTTGCTTTCTTTAACTCTTTCTAAAGTATAGGAACACAACAAATTTCTCTATATTGATTTTGCATCCTGGAGCTTTACTGAATTCACTGATGAGTCCTAATACTGTTTTTGGTGACACCCTTAGAACTTTCTATATATAGCATCATGACATTGCAAACAGTGATCACATTACTTCTTTCTTTCCAGTTTGATTCCTTTCCTTTTATTTGTCTTATTTAATTATTGTGACTAGTACTTACTATTAATATGTTGAATAAATGCGGTGAGAGAAGGTCTTGTCTTGTTCCTGATCTTAGAGGAAATGTTTTTTCAGTTTTCACCACTGATTATGATGTCACTGTTAGCTGTGGGTTTGTTATATATGGGTTTGTTATGTTGAGAAGTGTTCCCCCATACCCACTTTGTTGACAGTTTTTAATCATACCAGTGTCGAAGTCTGTCAAAAGCTTTTTCTGTATGATTAAGAAGATCATGTAATTTTTATTCTTTAATTTGTTAATTTGGTACATTACATTGATTTTCATTCATTTTTTAAAAATTGTCTGTTGAGAATCTATTTTGTGCATATAGCTTTAAGCACTGAGAGTGCAAAGATAAACAAAACAAACAAACAAACAAACCCATGAATTTTGCCCTTATGGACCTAGTATGAAAAGAGACACAAGTAATTATACACATATCTAATCAATCTCATAACAATAAATAAAACAAAAGATAAATATAACAAAGGAAAAATAGAGGTTGCTATGAAAATGCATATTAAGGTAACCTGCACAATCAATATGCAGAAACTAATCAACAAATTAAATCAAATTAAACCACTAAATTATCATAAATTTATTAAATACCTGCATGCATGTACCTGGCCTCCCAGGTGGCTCAGTGAGGAAAGAATCTGCCTGAAATGCAGGAGACTCAGGTTCCTGACTCAGGTCAGGAAGATCCCCTGGAGGAGGGAATGGCAACCCACTCTAGTATTCGTGCCTGGAGAAACCTATGGATGGAGGAGAATGGAGCGCTACAGTCCCTGGGGTCACAAAGAGTCGGACATGACTGAAGCGAACTGGGCACACATGCATGCATGCATGCACCTACAGAAGTTTTTAGCAACAGTCACTTAAGTGAGAGAAGAGAGAACAAGATTTCTGCATTTATTCAAGAAAATTTAAAAAATATGAGTGTTAGGCTCATTGTAATCTTTGTAATACAAATATGAAATAATAACTTATGGGAAGAATTTTAAATGCTCAGTTAAAACATATGATTTATTATAAAACATGTATCTGCTTAATTCCATTTAAGGAATCAAATGAACATTTTTGGGTTAATTTCTAATGGGGGTCAAGTGAAACGTGTGTTTTCAATTTTAAATATCAGATTTTTTTTTAAAGCACAAATAAGTTATAAGTAAACAACTTTTGGCATTAGCCTTTAAAAAGCCTGTTATACATTGAAAAAGTGAATAGCATTATTTGAAAATGTTAAGCACTTCCCAGAACAACTGAACACAAGAGCCATTTATCTACAATTTCATCTATAATTATTCATAAAAATAGATTTATAATACATGGTAGGATTCTTGGGTAAGTCCAGATACAGAGTATTCTATTTCAAGATTAAGCTAGAATTTTTAAAATAGCATTTAGTCCTTGACCATTAAGTTATTGATAATGGAGCCACCATTTCTTCATCAACTTAACAACTATCAAAAGAACAAGCATCTACTGAGTTTTCACTGTATGCCTTATGGTAATCACTTAGGCATATTAGAAGACAAGGTCACAGTTTCTGTATTGAAAAAAATAGTTATTGGAGAAAATATGTGTAATTCAGGAAATCCAGTCATACATTTTTAAAAATATGACATATTTTTATTTAAACAAATTTATTTATTTTAATTGAAAGTTAATTACTTTACAATATTGTATTGGTTTTGCCATACATCAACATGAACCTGCCACAGGTATACACGTGTTCCCCATCCTGAACCCCCCTTCCACCTCCCTCCCCGTACCATCCCTCTGGGTCATCCCAGTGCACCAGCCCCAAGCATCCTGTATCATGCTTTGAACTTGGACTGGTGATTCGTTTCATATATGATATTATACATGTTTGAATGCCCTTCTCCCAAATCATCCCACCCTCACCCTCTCCCACAGAGTCCAAAAGACTGTTCTATACATCTGTGTCTCTTTTGGTGACTCGCGTACAGGGTTATTGTTACCATCTTTCTAAATTCCATATATATGCGTTAGTATACTCTACTGTTGTTTTTCTTTTGGCTTACTTCACTCTGTGTAATAGGCTCCAGTTTCTTAAACCATTTGAAATAGACAAGAAGTTCAAAATGAGTTTTGAGAATAAATAATGGAGAGAGGTTTTCATGGTGAAAACTGTCAAATGGTTTCATTGAGAAAGGAGGACGTATACTCAATTTAACTTAAAATATACTTGAGATTGCCGGAAAGGAAAGGAAATTATTCATGGCAAGGATTCCACATATATGGAGGATGGGATAAGATTAATGATCTTTGAATCCAGCAAGCTAGTACCTGGGAGGGCCTGAATGGTCTGTTATGGAGCAGGCATTCACTCCAAACTCCAAGATTTTATTTTGCTTCCCAGGCTGGAACTTACTCAAAGGAGACATGTGTGGATTTGCTGATCAGTTTTGACACAGAGCAGATCAGTCTAATCCAAAACGTTGCCCAGAACAGTAACTTGGCTGGTTGATGGCATTTACTTGGTGATTTGGTTTCATATTTTCAAGTAGAATAGGATATTACAGTGAATAAAATTTTATAATTCCAGACACATAGATTCTTTATCCCATCTAGTTAAAAAAATTTTTTTGTGGTCATAAATCAAAGCAAGGCATTGACTATAATTTTGCATTTTAACGTGGATATTGTAAGAAATGGTAGCAGTTTTCATGGACTCTATAGGCATATTGTGCACTCAGTTGCTAAGTCATGTCCAACTCTTTGCAACGCCACTGACTGTAGCCCATCAGGCTCCTCCATGCATGGAATTTCCCAGCAGAATACTGGAGTGGGTTGCCATTTCCTCCTCCAGAGTCACATTACTGGTAAATAATTTGTAAAATGTTCAGCTTATGCTGGTCCTTGTGAGAGAACTGTGGTGTTTGGTGGATTATGTGAAGTTAGAGGGCTTGAGAGTCTTATTCTCTCCAGAGTGCTACAGACATTTGTTAATCAGAGGTGTTTGGGTACACTAAACACAAAATAATCCACAGAAATATAGTCTAGGTTTGAAAAATAATGCACATATCCATCTCAAATGCTCACACTGTAAATGTTGCATCAAAACCCAGAAAGGGAATCAAAGTGTCTGTGGACAGAATGAAAGACAAAACCATGCTGAGAGAAGGTAGGGAAAATCAAGCTGCCAGCAGAGCAAGACGCTTGAGTGCTTTGTGGAAGAGGGAAGATTAAACCTTCAGCTTTCTTATGGGTGACAAGGGGTGACATTCACCCCATCATACACTGCTCAGTGTTGCTTGGGGCTGATAACAGGCAGAATGAAGCCAACATGGAGCCTTTTCTCCTTGTCGCTCACAGAGCCCAGCGTGACCAAAGAGCAAAGCGAGCTGGTAACAAGGATGCATCATTTGGAGCTTGCTTTCTCTTGTTACTTTTCATTAAATCTCAGTTGTCAGCTAAGCAAACCTTTGACTGAGGGAAGCAATCCATTGAACATGCAGAAATCAGGATGGATAAGTGGTCTTGTGTTACTTAATCTTAGCCATAATTTGCACATCCTCACCGGGAGGAGATACAAAAACATCCTACAGCCTCTTCTAGAGGCCTCATATTTATTAGCAGAACTGACATTATACATTAGTCACGTTTTCCAGGTATTACTACTTGATTCTCTGCAGAATCAACTCTGGGATTCTATTAAGAAAACACAATTTGTGTATAAAATCTATATAATCCCTAGGATATTCTGCAGGCATTTGAATGAGGTAGCTGTCTTTATACTGGTATGTAATAAGTTTTTGAGAATTCTTAAGGAACCAAGGCTGTATATAGTCACCCTGCTTATTTAATGTATACTCAGAGTACATCATGAGAAATGCTGGGCTGGAAGAAGCACAAGCTGGAATCAAGATTGCTGAGAGGAATATCAATTACCTCACACATGCAGATGACACCACTCTTATGGCAGAAAGCGAAGAACTAAAGAGCCTCTTAATGAAAGTGAAAGAGGAGCATGAAAAAACTGGCTTAAAGCTCAATATTTGGAAAACTAAGATCACGTCATCTGGTCCCGTTACTTCATGGCAAATAGATGGGGAGACAGTGGAAACAGTGGCTGACTTTATTTTGCAGGGGTGGCTCCCAAATCACTGCAGATGGTGACTGCAGCCATGAAATTAAAGACGCTTACCCCTTGGAAGGAAAGTTATGACCAACACAGACAGCATATTCAAAAGCAGAGACACTACTTTGTCAACAAAGGTCCATCTAGTCAAGGCTATGGTTTTTCCCATTGTCATGTATGGATGTGAGAGTTGGATTCTAAGGAAAGCTGAGTTCTGAAGAATTGATGCTTTTGAACTGTGGTGTTGGAGAGGACTCTTGAGAATCCCTTGGACTGCAAGGAGATCCAACCAGTCCATCCTAAAGATCAGTCCTGGATGTTCACTGGAAGAACTGATGTTGAAGCTGAAACTCCAATATTCTGGCCACCTCATGGGAAGAATTGACTCATTTGAAAAGACCTTGATGTTGGGAAAGATTGAAGGAAGGCGGATAAGGGGATGAGAGAGGATGAGATGGTTAGATGGCATCACTGACTCAATGGACATAAGTTTGGGTAAACTCCAGGAGTTAGTGATGGACAGGGAGGCCTGGCATGCTGCGGTTCATGGGGTCGCAAAGAGTTGGACATGATTAAGTGATTGAACTGAACTAAGTAACCAAAGGATCAGAACAAGCTCATAGTAAGAAATATCTGAAAAGCAACATGATAGGCCCTACATATATATTATCTGTTGACTGAAAATAAATAGATTGGCAGATAGTTTCCCAGCAAAAGCATGTTTATTTGAGATCAGCAGAGAATTGCAATTGAAGGTTTGCAACCATGGAGAACTACATGCAAACCCCCCACAGGTCAAGGGAAGATAGTCAGAAGATAACTCAGGAGGGCTATATCAAACAGAATTCATGGCTTTTCATTGGCTAAGTCATTGCTAGGAAGAAGAGGACTCTTTATTCTTTCTGTTGGTTTTCTGTTTTCCCAGGGCCCGGGAGCTCCCTCTTCTCATCTCCTGATTCTATTTGAATTTTTTCCTGACTCTATTCTAGATTACAAATCTACTTGAGATAGATTTTTTTTTAAACATATCTATTTGCTAAGTCACTTCAGTCATGTCCGACTCTGTGCAACCCATCGACAGCAGCCCACCAGGCTCCCCCATCCCTGGGATTCTCCAGGCAAGAACACGGGAGTGGGTTGCCATTTCCTTCTCCAATGCATGAAAGTGAAAAGTGAAAATGAAGTCGCTCAGTCGTGTCTGAATCTTAGCAACCCCATGGACTGCAGCCCACCAGGCTCCTCCATCCATGGGATTTTCCAGGCAAGAGTACTGGAGTGGGGTGCCATTGCCTTCTCTGTTACATATCTATTTATGAAAGGATAATAAAATTGATTATCCTCCACAGTGTCACTGTAAGGCAGACAGGAGAACTAAGTATGTGGTAGACATCTTTAGCTTATAATAAGTTCTAGATAAATTGCTACTTAGAACAATGACTTAGAGAGTTTATATATACATTTCTTAGATGATCATTATTTTATTTATTTATTTTAAATTACAATACTGTATTTGTTTTGCCATACATTGACATGAATCAGCCGCAGGTGAACACAGTCTCCCAATGCTGAAGCCCCCTCCCACCTCCCACCCCACACCATCTACCTGAATCATCCTGTGCACCAGTCCCATGAATCCTGCATCCTGCATTGAACATAGACTGGCACTTCGTTTCTTACAAGATAGTATACATGTTTCAATGCCATTCTTCCAAATCATCCCCCCTCTCCCTCTCCCTCAGAGTCCAAAAGTCCATTCTATACCTCTGTGTCTCTTTTGTTGTCTCACATAGAGGGTCATCATTACTATCTTCTAAATAACATATATATGTGTCAGTATACTGTATTGGTGTTTTTCTTTCTGGCTTACTTCACTCTGTATAATTGGTTCCAATTTCATCCATCTCATTAGAACTGAGTCAAATTTATTCTTTTTAAGGGCTGAGTAGTACTCCATTGTGTATATGTACCACGGCTTTCTTATCCATTCATCTGCTGATGGACATCTAGGTTGCTTCCATGTCCTGGCTATTATAAACAATGCTGCAGTGAACATTGGGGTACATGTGTCTCTTTCAATTCTGGTTTCCTCAGTGTGTATGCCCAGCAGTGGGATTGCTGGGTCATAAGGCAGTTCTATTTGCAATTTTTTAAGGAATCTCCACACTGTTTTCCATAGTGGCTGTACTAGTTTGCATTCCCACCAGCAGTGTAAGAGGGTTCCCTTTTCTCCACATCCTCTCCAGCATTTATTGCTTGTAGACTTTTGGATCGCAGCCATTCTGACTGGTGTGAAATGGTACCTTATTGTGGTCTTGATTTGCATTTCTCTGATAATGAGTGATGTTGAACATCTTTTTATGTGTTTGTTAGCCATCCGTATGTCTTCTTTGGAGAAATGCCTATTTAGTTCTTTGGCCCATTTTTTTTATTGGATTGTTTATTTTTCTGGAGTTAAGCTGCATAAGTTGCTTATATATCTTTGAAATTAGTTGTTTGTCAGTTGTTTCATTTGCTATTGTTTTCTCCCATTCAGAAGGCTGTCTTTTCACCTTGCTTATAGTTTCCTTTGTTGTGCAGAAGCTTTTAATTTAAATGATCATTATTTTAAAGTATAATTTATGCACATGGAAACATTTAAAAGAATGTCAAAGAAATACAGAACAAATATTAAAGTTTATTATAGAAATTGCAAATTTAGAGGATGATTTTTCTCTTATCTGTATTTAAAATGGTACTGTGTTCTCCATGATCTCTTTTTTTTTGAAAACTTCAATATTTATTGAGATTTTAACTGTGCAATAAATATATAAAATAATTTACATTTGTAAAGTTTAATCTTTCCATACAGGAAATGAATTTGAGTACCAGTTTATTTCCACCTTCTTGTATGTTTAACAAAAATGCTTTGTTCTTTCTTTATAACAGTCACATATTTCTTACTGCAGCTAACCCTTAATTATGCGTTACACATTTTGACATCAAAAATTTTCCCATCACAATTTCTTGCTTATTTTTAATGGTATGTAGGGTTAGTGGCAACCCACTCCAGGATTCTTGGTTGGAAAATCCCAGTGACAGAGGAGCCTAGTGGGCTGCTGTCTATGGGGTCGCACAGAGTCAGACATGACTGAAGCAACTTAGCAGCACCAGCGGCATCAGGGTTAGACTAACAAATCAAAAAGATAATAAAGCAACTTTTCTAGTGAAACAAATCATATATATATACATATATATTTTCACCAAGTATCAGAATTTCAGGTATGGCCATTATTTACTCATCATATTTCTTTTTAATTTAATTTTATTATTATTATTATTTTTTTACTTTACAATATTGTAATTGTAAATTTCAAGAGAACTTGAAATCTTCCTGAAGTTTCAGGAAAGCCAAGTGTTATATTTTAAAAGTGCTATATATGTTATATGAATTAACATTATTTGTGCATAAGTGAAAGTCAAGTCGCTCAGTCATGTCTGGCTCTTTGTGACCCCATGGACTGTAGCCTACCAGGCTCCTCCGTCCATGGGATTTTCCAACCAAGAATCCTGGAGTGGGTTGCCATTTCCTTCTCCAGGCGATCTTCCTGACCCAGGGATTGAACCCTGGTCTTCCGCATTGTAGGAAGATACTTTATGGTCTGAGCCATCAGGGAACTCATCATTTGTGCATAAGTAGTTGACAAACTCAAATATATGCAAGATCAAAAAAAAATAACTATCTAAAGAATATGTAATCTTACATCAAGATCAGTGGCTGTAAGCTCTATGTAATCTCTCATACTGTCCTTCTTTCCTTCCCTTTTCAATTCTTCTTTACTTCTCAGAAAACACAGAAGTTATGAATATGGCCATATTTAATCGTTTATACTGCTGCTGATGATGGTGAAAGTTATTTAACACGAGGGTACTTGGGTTACTGTGCTTCGCTTTATTGTAGTTATTGCATTTTTTACAAATTAAAGTTTTGTGGTCACAGTGCATCAAGCAAGTCTATTGGTGCCATTTTCCCAATAGCATTTGTTCACTTGCTGTCACCATACCACAGTTTGGTAATTTTCACAGTATTTCAAGTTTTTTTCATTATTATTATATTATGGTGGTCTGAGAGTAATGGTTTTTTATTACTTTTAAATGAATGTTTATTGGAGTATAGCTTATTTACAATGTTTTAGTTTCAGGTATAAATAAAGTGAATCGTTTATACATATACATTGTTGTTGTTCAGTCACCAAGTCATGTCCAACTCTTTGCAAGGCCATGGACTGTAGCATAACAGGTTCCCTGTCCCTCACCATCTCCTGGAGTTTGCTCAAGTTCATGTCCATTGAATCAGTGATGCCATCCAAACATCTCATTCTCTGTCATCCCCTTCTCCTTTCGCCTTCACTCTTTCCCAGCATCAGAGTCTTTTCCAATGAGTCGATTCTTCACAACCAGTGGCCAAATTATAAGAGCTTCAGCTTCAGTATCAGTCCTTACAATGAATATTCAGGGTTGATTTCCTTTAGGATTGACTGGTTTGACCTCCTTGCAGCCCAAGGGATCTCAAGAGTCTTCTCCAACACCACAGTTTAAAAGCATCAATTCTTCAGTGCTCAGCTTTCTTTATTGCCCAACTTGCACATCTGTAGATGACTACTGGAAAGACCATAGCATTGACTATACAGATCTTTGTCAACAAAGTGATGTCTTTGCTTTTTAATACACTGTCTAGGTTTGTCATAGCTCTTCTGCCAAGAAGCAGTCATCTTCTAAACTCATGGCTGTAGTCACCATCTGCAGTGATTTTAGACCTCAAGAAGAGGAAGTCTGTCACTGCTTCCACCCTTTCCCCTTCTATTTGCCATGAAGTGAGGGGCCCAGATGCCATAATCTTAGTTGTTATTGTTGTTTTTTTAATATTGAATTTTCAGCCAGATTTTTCTTTGTCCTCTTTCACCATCATCAAGAGGCTCTTTAATTCTTCTTTGCTTACTGCCATTGAAGTGGTATCATCTGCATATCTGAGGTTGTTATTTCTCCTGGTAATCTTGACTCCAGCTTGTAACTCATCCATATAGCAATTCTTTTTAGACTCTTTTCCCATATAAGCCATTACAGAATATTGAGTAGAGTTCTCCATACTATACAGTAGGTCCTTATCTATTTTATGTTTAGGAGTGTGTACATGTCAATCCCCACCTCCCTCTTTATCCACCCCCACCTTTCCCTCTTGGTAACTGTAAGTTTATCTTCTACATCCTATGACACAATTTCTATTTTGTAAATAGGCTCATTTGTGCCTTTTTTTTAAAAAAAGATTTCAGGTGATACTGTATGATATTTGTGTTTTTCTGACTTACTTCACTGGGTTTGGCAAGCTCTAGGCCCATCTAGGTCATTACTGGTATGAGGTGATGCCTTGCTGTAGTTCTGATTTGCATTTCTCTAATAATCAGTGATGCTGAGTAACTGTTATATTCCAATTATTTTGAGGCACCATGGCATGAGCCTTTATAAGATAGTGAACTTCACTGACAAACGTTTGTGTGTGTTCCGTATGCTTCACCAGCCAGCTTCCCCCATTTCTCTCCCTGTCCTCAGGCTGCCCGAGTCCTTAAAACACAACAGTGCTGAAATTAGTCCCATTTGTTATCCTGCAATTTCCCCTAATGTTCAAGCAAAAAGAAGAGTTGTGTGTCTCTCACTTTAAATCAAAAGCTATAAATGATTAAGCTTAGTAAGGAAGCCATACCAAAAGCTGAAATAGGAAGAAATCCAGTTGTGGATGCAAGGAGAAAGTTCTTTAATAAAATTAATGCACTGATCTAGTAGACATGAGCATGAGAAGGGAAACAGCCTTAGAAAATCAAAACAGTGACAACATTTCTTTAAGCCAAAGCCTAGTCCTGAGCAAGGTCCCAGTTCTCTTCAATTTTATGCAGATTGGAGAGAGGTTAGGAAGCTCAGAAGTTTGAAGCTAGCAGAGGTTGGTTCATAATGTTTAAGGAAAGAAGCTATCTCTAGAACATCAAAGTCAAGATGAAGCAGCAAGTGCTGATGTAGAAGCTTAGCAGGTTATCCAGGTCTAAGTGTGGTCATTAATGAAGGTGGGTACAGCAGGTTTTCAGCGTAGACTCAGTTAAGTTCAGTTGCTCAGTTGTGTCTGACTCCTTGTGACCCCATGAACTGCAGCATCCCAGGCCTCCCTGTCCATGACCAACTCCTGGAGTCCAACCAAACCCATGTCCATTGAATCGGTGATGCCATCCAACCATCTCATCCTCTGTCGTCCCCTTCTCCTCCTGCCCTCAATCTTTCCCAGCATTAAGGTCTTTTCAAATGAGTTAGCTCTTCACATCAGGTGGCCAAAGTATTGGAGTTTCAGCTTCAACCTTAGTCCTTCCAATGAACACCCAGGACTGATCTCCTTATAATGGAAGAAGATGACATTGAGGATTTTTATAGCTATACAGGAGAAGTTAGTGCCTGGCTTTCAAGGTTCAAAGGACAGACTGACTCTTGTTAGGGCCTAATATAGCTGATGACTTAAAATTGGAGACAGTGCCCACTGACCATTCTAAAAATCCCAAGGCCCTTAAAAATTATGCTAAATGTATTCTTCCTATGCTCTATAAATGAAACAACAAAACCTGTGTGTTGTATCTATTTAAAATATAGTTTACTGAATATTTTAAGCCCACTATTGAGACCTACTCCTTGGGGAAAAAAATAAAAATATTACTGCTCGTTGACATCTGGTTGCTCAAGAACTCTGATGGAGATGTACAATGAGATTAATGTCTTCATGCTAACACTTCAACCCTTACGTAGCCTTATGAATCAGGAAGCCTTCATCCAGTGTGAATCAGGAAGTAATTTCAACTTTCAAGTGTTGTGATTTAAGAAATAGACTTTGTAGGTTATAGCTGCCATAGCGATTCTGTTAGCGAATCTTGGAAAAGTCAACAGAAAACCTTCTGGAAATGATTTACCATTCTAAATGCTATTAAGAACATTCATGATTCATGAGGTCAAAATATTGATATTAGCATTAACAGCAGTTTGGAAGAAGTCAATTTTAACCCTCATGGATAACTTGAATGGGATCAAGAGTTCAGTGGAAGAAGTAACTGAAGATACGGTAGAAATATCAAGGAAACTAGAATTAGAAGTGGAGTGAATTGCTGAAATCGCATGATGAAACTTAGATGAGGAATTGTTTCTTATTGATGAGCAGAGAAAGTGTTTTCTTGAGAGAGAAGCTGCTCCTGGTGAAAATGATGATATGGCTGTTGGAATGACAAAAGGATTTAGTATAATTCATAAAACTTAAGTTGATAAAGCAGTGGCAGCGTTTGAGAGGATTGACTCTATTTATGAAAGAAGTTCTACTGTGGGTAAAATGATATCAAAAGCACTGCATGCTACAGAGGAACTGTCTGTGAAAGAGAGCCAGTCAGTGTGGCAAGCTTCAACGTTGTCTTACTTCAAGAGACTGCCACAGCCACCCCGACCTTCAGCAACCACCACCCTGATCAGTCAGCAGCCATCGTCATCAGGGCACAAAGAGTCTCCAACTGCAACTTACTGAAAGCTCAAATGATGGTTAACATTTTAGTGACTAAGTATTTTTATTAACGTATATACTTTTAAAAGACACAATGCTGTTGCATATTTAATACACAATGGTATAAATGCAACTTTTATATACACCAGGAAGCCAAAATATTAGTGTGAGTCACTTAATTGTGATATTCTCTTTGTTGTGGTGGTCTGGAACTGAACCCATGATATCTCTGAGGCACGCGTGTAAGAGGTTAACTATTTCATGATCATTAGACTACTTGTTGATACCAGCAAACATCTCTACCTTCAGGTCTTTACTCAAATGTCTCCTTCAAAGAGAAATTCCTGGACACTGCGCTATAACTCTAACCTCCAACCTGGACTCCAAACCATCACACATGTACTATGCTCTCTACTCTCATGCTACCTCAATACTTGCCTGTTGAATAAAAGCAAAGTTTAAACGCTCAAGTCTAAATCATTCTTTGATTTCTGAGCTTTTAGTGGACGAAAGCGCCAAAGCAACAAATTGATTATTTTCTCCCCTCCATCCCCAATCATAGCTTTACTCTGGATAATCACATCCCTCCTGCCTTCACCTACTAGCATGCCCTCTCTTAATTTAATTTTTTCAATTTATTGATGCTTTCTTATTGTCAAAAATATGTGAAGCTCTTTTCCCTTTCAAGCAAGTTAATCCTAGCCTAGAGCTACTATTTTCTTTGTTTCTATAAAGAGCTTGCTAATATTTTTAACTAGCATAAAATAAATTATTGCGTTTGGTTAAATGCAAAAGTAGAATCTGCTGAGAACAAAAACAAACATAGTTTTAAGACCTCAACAGTCACTAACATATTAATATTTTGTTTATTCAAAAATTGTTGAGCACTTACCACATGACAGGCATGATTTTAGACTCACATGAATACATATATTTCTGCTAAAAATTTATTTTATAAAGACTAGTTCTAAAATTTCATTTTATTTCATGGTGTCTTTTGGAGTAAAGCACAAAGGACAGTCATTTCATTTTTTTCCTTTCTTCTGAGACTACTTATTTCAGATGGCAGGACTAGAACATTCTTACTTATTGGGCTACTCATAAGAAAATATCCATATGAAGATACTGTTAAATATATCATTGGTGGGCAAGATTTTATTTTCCTAAGCTGTATATATGTATTTCTCTTTATAAATACAAAACTAAAATTTTTAATCAAGATAATTTTTACATTAATAATAGAAGTTTGTTTCCTTTTATCAGTGATGGCATATACAAGTTATCATTTATCTAACAGGGAAATACAGCACAAGGAATATTCACAGTCTCATAGATACTTTTACTGAGGGAAACAGCACTAGGTCAGTATATGTTTACTTGCTGGATAGACCCCTAAACAGAAGTTAACATTGTAGCCGAAGGTGCATATCACTAAACATTTGTCTCCTAGCAAAATATACACTCTGAGACAGCCTCTGATTGCTTCTGAAACTAATTAAACTTTTAGGAATATCTATTTATAGCTCCCCAAGCAAACAGCAAGCAACACCTTTATTTCTGCTGTAATATGCATTAATTATTATCATACTGGCTTAATGATCAAGAGTACTGGCCAGAGATGGAAATACAGACATTAACAATATCAATGTAATACAAGTTTTAATTTATTTTTAATCTAGTTTAATGGGAACAAAGATGAGATTATAGGTTTTAAACATAATCTATTATAGGTTTGCAGTAAAGTAAAATTAATATGACCTTTTAGGGTAAAATATCAACATTAACAAGAAAACTGACCAAAGCAAGCCACTAAGAACATTAAGAAAAAAACAAACACTGTGATTTAATGGAAGGTAAAGTATTGTATTTAAAATGCTTTTAACAGTGGATTAAGCCAATAGAATTAGGGCTATGTTATTATACAATAATTACATAATCTTAGCAGTGAGATTAGTTTGAAGAAACTAGGTGATACAACATTGTATATTTAACATAAATATGGTTGCTTTGGTGAGAGGACCTCAAGGATGGAAAAGAAGAGAGATCTCTAGGTGTTTCTATTCCTAAGCTTAGAAAACTGGCATTTTCCTTTTGTGTGTGTTACTCACTCAGTCGTGTCCAACTCTGCAGCCCCATGGGCTGTAGCCCCCAGGCTCCTCTGCCCATGGGATTCTCCAGGCAAGAGTACTGGAGCGGGGTTGCCATTCCCCTCCCTGGGTACAAGAGCCTCCCTTTTCCTTCTCCCCTCCCTCCCTGCCTTCTTTCCTCTCTTACGCAGCCATCCCTGCTGCTGCCGCTCCACTGTGCCTCTCTCCAACAGGAGGGAGTCCCTTCTCCCTCCATACAAGAGCTGAAAATCGTTGCATTTAATTTAAGGCATGACACATCCATGAAATGTTTTTGTTTTTGTTTTAAATCTAATATTAGTAAAGTAGATGAGAATTTTTAAATCAAATTAAGTATAAGGACATTTTTTTCTTACTTCTCTAAGATGTTGCTATAATTGCTATAGGTTATTAGTGGTTTATGATTTCTTTAGCAGAAATCTCCCTCTACTAAGGAACAGTGTCAGAGACAAATCATTGGGGTTGTTAATGGTAATCTAGTTAGAAGCCTTAAGAGTGCTGCATTGAATCAATTTAGTTTGGAAAAAGCGTAGCATATTTTTGAAATGTCGTAGAATGCATTCAACAAAAGTTCTTGGTAAACTTTCACCCATTTCTTGGAAAAATGCTAAAACCAAAGTAATATTGTATTCATAACTATACTATTAGAAGCTGAGAATGGAAGCTTACATGTAAGTTCTTTGTACTGTTCTTGGGAAACACTTGCAAACCCATTATTTTATTACCTATATCTTGTAAAAGTAGGTACCCTTATTTTCCTGAGGTGAGAAAATTGCAATTTACATTTGAATGTGGTATGGAGACAAATCTGACTAGAAGGATAATATGTGATCACTATTGTTTCAATACGGATGCACCCAGATATCCAGCTCCTTGGTTCACTGGCTACTGTGTATACCACCCTTTTGGTCAGTCTTGTACTGGTATTTGAAACGTTTCTTTTTTTTTTCATTGTGAGATGAATATCAAAACTGCTCATCTTGCTTTGTGGCCTTTCATGCCTCTGGATCAGTTGCTATGACTATAGTCTTATCACCCTTGAATTAAACAACATTTTTGGTGTGCTCTCCTGTTTGTGGATTGGAACATTTCAGCTTGCACTTACTCTGCTAGCCTGGAAAACTGAGTGTTCGGAAACTGATTAGTTGTACTCTGAGGCCTTTTTATTACTGACTCTCATCTTAATTTTTCATATTAACTGAGGGCTTGTGGTTCAGCTGGTAAAGAATCCACCTGCAGTGTGGGAGACCTGAGTTCGATCCCTATGGGAAGATCCCCTGGAGAAGGAAAAGGCTACCCACTCCAGAATTCTGGCCCAGAGAATTCCATGGACTGTATAGTCCATGGGGTCACAAAGAATCGGATAGGACTGAGCGACTTTCACGTTCACAGTTAATATGTTTTATTTTTCTATTGCCTATCAAAACCATTTCTGTCCTTCCATGTCCAGATAGAACGGTAACCCTCTCAGAAAGCTTCAGCTGATGCTTTCAGCTAGATGTACTGGACCTCTCATTTCAATACCCAGTGAGATAGCCCTTTTTGTCCCTTATGGATTTTTCATTTTCTGCTATTATTTGTTTATGTTAGTCCAGTGCTTCCAAAAGGAATGAGGCACAAATAGCTGTTAGACTTTTTTTTTTTTTTAGAATTTGAAATTCCTTTAGTATTTTCAGGGATGTGTTTGTTGCACTATAATGACTTCAGATTTCCTCTTTTCCATTATGGAAATGGTTTTGGTCAATCCGATGATATTGTAAAAAAAAAAAAAAAAAAAACAACCAAATTAAAAACAACAACAGCAAAAAAACTGAGGTGAGAAATGTAATCTTCCCAGCAGAGATTAAAGTTCTGGAAAGATCACTGAGAAAACAGACTAGCTTCTCTGGGAGGCATGAAATCAGAGAGAGATTTCAAACTAGGTCCCGAGGAAGGGGCTAGGGAGGATTAGCAAACACATCTGAACTGGAGCTTGGAAAGTGGCCAGTAACAGTGGGAGATGAGACTGTTCCAAACATGTTTCTTAGCTATTGCTGAGAAAGTTTCTTAGAGTTTTTCTTCCTTTTTGATCTTTGGGCAGGTTGGGTCTTCTTTAATTAACTCTTTTCAGAGTTAGAATCTTAAGAAAAACCATATGATTCTTGCTTTCCCTTGATATCCCTTGGATAGAGATGAAAGCAATTTCCATGGCACTGGGAAGGTCAGGCTTCTGTGGTGCTTGTCTCTTTGGAAGGCTAAGAAGATCCATCATTCAACTGTTACCTCAAGGAGCAGGTGGGGGAATCGGGAGCGTTTCTCCCACTGAAAGCGGAACTAGTGAAAGCCTAGGTGGGTATAGAATCCTACCTCCTGGTCTTCTTGAGTGCAGATGATTCAGAGTGTTTTGACCTTTAATACTCACAGAGAGGGCCCCTTGATGGTGGAATAGAAATAGTAATCCCTAGGAAGAGCAAGGAAAATGAGAAATTCAGACAAGTAGCTTCTGAAGGCCTACCAGTCTTTTTAATTTAAATAATATATTTCTGTTACATAAATCTTTAAAAGTTCTTTTATTTTATATTGAACTATATTTATAATGATGGGTTAGTTTCAGGTGTACATTCTTTTTCAAATTCTTTTCCCATTTAGGTTATTACAGAATATTGACAATGTTCCTTTTGCTATACAGTAAGTCCTTGTTGATTATCTGTTTTAAATATACTAGTATGTATGTGTCAATCCCAAACTCCCAATTTACCCCTCTCCCATGTATTTCCCCTTTGGTAATCATAAGTTTGTTTTCTAAGTCTATGAGTCTGTTTCTGCTTTGTAAACAAGTTCTTTCGTATCACTTTTTTCTAGGTTCTGGATATAAGCGATATCATATACTCCTCTTTCTCTGACTTTCTTCATTTAGTATGATAATCTCTAGGTCCATCCATATTGCTGCAAATGGCATTATTTATTCTTCTCAATGGCTGGATAACATTCAGTTGTACCACATCTTCTCTATCCATTCATCTGTCGATGGACATTTAGGTTGCTTCCATGTCCTGACTATTGTAAATAGTGCTGCAATGAACACTGAGGTGCATATATCCTTTTGGACCATGGTTTCTCCAGATATATGCCCAGGAGTGGGATTACTGGGTCATGTGGTAGCTCTATTTTTAATTTCTTAAGGAACTTTCATATTATTCTCCATAGTAGCTGCACCAAGTTACATTCCTCCAGCAATGTAGGATGGTTCCCTTTTCTCCACACCCTCTCCAGAATGTATTGTTTGTAGACTTTTGGATGGTGGCCATTCTGACTGGTGTGAAGTGATATCTCATTGTAATTTTGACTTGTGTTTCTCTGATGATTAGTGATATTGGGTATCTTTCCATGTGTCTATTGGCCATCTGTATGTGGCCAATGTGTGTACTGGGGAAAAAATGAAGAAAAAAAAATGTGTATTCAGTTCTTTCATCCATTTTTTAATTGGGTTGGTTTTTTGATACAAAGCCGCATGAGCTACATGTAAATTTTGGAGATTAGTCCTTTCTTGCTTACAACACTTGCAAATATTTTTTCCCATTCTGTGGGCTGTCTTTTTATTTACTGTTTCCTTTGTTGTGCAAAAGCTTTTGAGTTTAATTAGGTCCCATTTGTTTATTTTTGTATTCATTTCCATTATTCTAGGAGACGTAAAAAGATACTGTTCCTGCCAGTTGTTGAGTCCAGAATTTGATGTTCTCAAGGCTGCCCATGACAGAACAGGGCCTTTATAATCTGGGCAGAAGGACAGTTTTAAAACAAGCTATTGCATAAGACTGATGTTGAAGCTGAAACTCCAATACTTTGGCCACCTGATGCGAAGAGCTGACTCACTGGAAGAGAACTTGATGCTGGGACAGATTGAGGGCAGGAGGAGAAGGGGGACAACAGAGAATGAGATGGTTGAATGGCATCACCGACTCAATGGACATGGATTTGGGTGGACTCTGGGAGTTGATGATGGACAGGAGGGCTGGGGTGCTGCAGTTCACGGAGTCACAAAGAGTCGGACATGACTGAGACTGACCTGAACTGAACTGAATCGCTTACTTAGCGATTTTATTATCTGTGCTTAATTTTTAAAGCCCCTCTGTGTCTAATCATTACCAAGGGAACTAGGAGAAGGTATCTGGGGAAAATGTTGGGTTAAAATATGAAGGTATGGGAAAGGGGATTCTATGATTCAGAGTCTGTGAAATAATAATGTATGAAATTCCTCAAGGTTAAACTAAGACTCAAAGGGAAATAAGTGGGACTACTTTGACATAAGGGAACGTTTTTTTGTTTTGTTTTTAGTAATTGACATGTAAATGTCCTGTGTTACATATAGCTCAGTTGGTAAAGAATCTGCCTACAATGCAGGAAATCCCAGTTTGATTCCTGGGTTAGGAAGATCCACTGGAGAAGGGATAGGCTACCCACTCCAGAATTCTTGGACTTCCCTTATAGCTCAGCTGGTAAAGAATCCACCTGCAATGTGGGAGACCTGGGTTAGATCCCTGGGTTGGGAAGATCCCCTGGAGAAGGGAAAGGCTACACACTCTGGTATTCAGGCCTATTCAGTCCTTGGTGTTGCAAAGAGTTGGACATGACTGAGCAACTTTCACTTTCACATTTATTAAGATGATTTCCCTTACCGACCTACAGGATCTGGGCCTTTTCCATCATTTCAGAAAGAAAAGTGTGAAATGGATAGATGCAGTTGCCAAGGGGATCTGGAACTCAATTACTGGGGTTATGACCCTCATGAACTGTGTGTGTATGAATTCTTCAGAATGCTTGGCCTAATTGGGAAGATCTTTTATTTCAAAAAAATCAAATAAATATCAGAACGTTGTTATTTGGGTGTTTGTGATGTATTTATACATAAATTATATTACAACAATAATATAAAGGCTGGGGGTATAAATAGAATTATATTGTTCAAAATTCTTACAGTTTACATGAAGTGGTAGGATACTGTCAAAGAAGATATTCATACGTAAAGTCTTTAATATGTTTTGAGGTGGTTTTTTGTATGGTGTAAGATAAAAGGCCAGTTTCCCCTGTACCAATTATTGAAGAGACCATCCTTTCTCCATTGTATATTCTTGGCTCTTGTGACATAAGTTAATTGTCCATATATGTGTGATTGTTATTTCGGGCTCTCTATCCTGTTCTGTTGTTCTAAGTGACTTTTTTTTTTTTTTTAAGTTGAACAAATTTGATTTGTATAAAATTAAGGTACACAGCTTGTTACTTTGATACTTTTATTCATTTATAGATTGTAATGTGATTGCCACTTAGCACCATCTATCAAATTACATAGTTATAGTTTGATATTGTCCATATGTTGTACACTATTGGACATTAAATTTCTGTGGCTTAATTACTCCCAGTTACAAGTTTCTGCCTTTAAACCCTGGTAGAAATTAGCATTTTACTGTTTTTTAAAGGTGTGTTTTTGTTTTTCAGATTCTATATGTAAGTGACATCATACAGTACTTGTCATTCTCTGATTTAACTTGCTTAATATACTGTGCTCATAGTCCACTCATGTTGTCTCGGTCAGTTCAGTCACTCTGTCATGTCCAACTCTTTGTGACCCCGTGTTGTCTCAAATGGCAAGATATCCTCCTTTCTCATGGCTGAATAATATTCCATTGTGTATATGTACCACATCTTTATAGTCATTCATCTGTCAATAGACATTTGGGTTGCTTCCACTTTTTTTATCTTCATATAGTGAATAGTGCTTCAGTAAACACGGGAGTACATAATATATCTTACCAAAATCATGTTTTTATGTTTTTATTTCCTTTCAGTATATATCCAAAATTACTGGATCATATGGTAGGTCACTTTTAATTTTTTAGAGAACCTCCAGATTGTTTATAGTAGTTGGGCCAATTTATATATCTACCAACAGTGCGCAATGATTCTCTTTTCACCATATCCTTGCCAGCATCTGTTATCTCTTGTTTTTTGATGATAGCCATTATACAGGTATGAGGTAGTATCTTACTGTGACTTCTCTGATTAGTGATGCTTACTGTATTTTCATGTACCTCTTGGATATTTTGACATTCTCTGTACAAAAATGTCTATTTAGTTCTGCTCATTTTTTATTAGATGTTTGTTATTAAGTTTTATGAATTATTCATAGATTTTGGATATTAACTACTTATCCAGTATGTAGTCTGCAAATTTTCTCCCCATTCTCTAGTTTGTCTTTTCATTTTATTATTTTTTTCTTGCTGTACAGAAGTGTTTGACTAGAGATAGTCCAATTTGCTGATTTTTGCTTTTGTTTTTTGTGCTTTGGCATCAGGTCCAAAATGTAACTGCCAAGACCAATATCAGTAAGCTTCTCTCCTACATTTTATTTTATGGTATAAGTTCTTCTGTTAAAGTCTTTGATCGATTTTGAGTAAATTTTTGTGATTCATGTGAAATACAGGTCCAATTTCATTGTTCTGTATGTATTTTTCCAGTTTTCTATCACTGTTATCTCATCTCCCATTGGTTTTCTCTTGGCACTCTTGTTAAGTAGCAGTTGACCATGTATGCTCTCATCTTATTCTGAGTTCTCTACTCTGTTCCATTTCGGTCTGTGTCTATTTGTGTGCTGGTACCATACTGCTTTATCATGTTGCATCTTTATAGCACAGTTTGAAGTCAGGAAGTGTCATGACTCTGTTTTTGTTGTTATTTCTCAGTATTGCTTTGGCTATTCAGAATCTTCTGTAGTTCCACAAAAATTTTGGGATTCCCCTCTATTTCTGTGAAAAATGCCTTTGTTTGATGGGCATTGTGTAGGTGGCTTTGGGTGTAATGGTCATTTAAAAAATATTAATTCTTCCAATCCACGGACATGAGAGAGGAAAAATGGAATACCCACGATTTGCATGTCACTTGTAAGCTTAACTGTTTGGTCAGGCATTTGTATAGAGTGCACAACCAAAAACCTTCATGTATTTCCATTTTTATTTAATTCCAGGCCAAATAGAAGAGACAGGCAATATAATTTCACAGAAGAGAATGCAGACACTCTCATTTTGGCATTCTCCCTTAGTTTATAACGCATGCCTGATTTGCCAAAAGGCAAATAATTAATAGGAAAGTGATATCCTTTGTTTCAATCTTCACATCTTTAAAAGCAATACAAATATGCTGTTATGGGATAGGACAAGCAGAAGCTTCAGGACAAAAGTATTTAGGCTCTTGTACATTTCTTATCTACAAATTTCATAATATTATTATGTTCAGTTGGAATCATCTGTATATTTTTTCTGCTTACTCCTAAAACCCTCTCCATAAAGGTAAGGAGAATGCATTTCACATTTGAGTTCCAATCAAAAAACACAATGCCTGTCATATAGTTGGCATTGAATGAAAACATGATATTCTTGATTTCTCTGTCTCTTCAGTTCAGTTCAGTTCAGTTGCTCAGTTGTGTCCAACTCTTCGTGACCCCATGAACTGCAGCACGCCAGCCTCCCTGTCCATCACCAACTCCCAGAGTTCACTCAAACTCCTGTCCATTGAGTTGGTGATGCCATCCTGCCATCTCATCCTCTGTTGTCCCCTTTTCCTCCTGCCCCCAATCCTTCCCAGCATCAGAGTCTTTTCCAATGAGTCAACTCTTTGCATGAGGTGGCCAGAGTACTGGAGTTTCAGCTTTAGCATCATTCCTTCCGAAGAAATCCCAGGGCTGATCTCCTTCAGAATGGACTGGTTGGATCTCCTTGCAGTCCAAGGGACTCTCAAGAGTCTTCTCCAACAACACAGTTCAAAAGCAACAATTCTTTGGTGCTCAGCTTTCTTCACAGTCCAACTCTCACATTCATACATAACCACTGGAAGAACCATAGCCTTGACTAGATGGACCTTAGTTGGCAAAGTAATATCTCTGCTTTTGAATATGCTGTCTAGGTTGGTCATAACTTTTCTTCCAAGGAGTAAGCATCTTCTAATTTCATGCAGTCACCATCTGCAGTGATTTTGGAGCCCAGAAAAATAAAGTCTGACACTGTTTCCACTGTTTCCCCATCTATTTCCCGTGAAGTGATGGGACCAGATGCCATGATCTTCGTTTTCTGAATGTTGAGCTTTAAGCCAACTTTTTCACTTTCCTCTTTCATTTTCATCAAGAGGCTTTATAGTTCCTCTTCACTTTCTGCCATAAGGGTGGTGTCATCTGCGTATCTGAGGTTATTGATATTTCTCCCAGCAATCTTGATTCCAGCTTGTGCTTCTTCCAGCCCAGCATTTCTCATGATGTACTCTGCATATAAGTTAAATAAGCAGGGGTGACAATATATAACCTTGATGTACTCCTTTTCCTATATGGAACCAGTCTCTCTATATTAATTCCCTGATAAATACTAAAGGAAAAGATCTGAGATATTAATTGTGCAATCATAACATGTAGAGTCTTTCTAATGAGATAAACATGGAAGTGTTTTCTGGACTCCATTTCTATTCAAGACTACTATAGTTGTGTAGCATACTTTAATTTTTATGAAGACTATATATAGTTTGCATTACTATATAACTAATCATTACAATTTTTATACCAAGGTGTTCTTATTTTATACATTTTTTTTCTTTTATTCCTGGAATTTGAGTAAGAAAATTGTGTCATTTATTACTAATTATATGATATTGACTGGCTACATAAAGACTCTAAGCTCAGAGTTATATTTCATTATGTTAGAAATATATGAAAATATATTTTCACTTGAAATTGTTACATTTGTTCAACCTCTATAGAAATGCAACATACTTTGAATACCCACTAGTAACATAGCTGTGTAGTAAAAATATCTAATCTCACAAATTATAGTTTGGCTTTGTAATAGAAAAATGGGCTTGAAATTGCCCAGAATAGGATCAAACTGGAAAAAAAAAAAAAAAAGACAAAACAGCAGACTGTATTCAAAGTATAATTGCATTCAGCCCATGATTTAACATACCTTGCAGCCAGTGTTGTAGTTAATGTTTATGTAATGCATGTGGTGCTCCTTTGTTTACTTTCTGATCTCTCATTAAAACTATTCTTGTGTGAAGGACACTATAGAATTTGTAAACCATAGTATAGAAAAGGGCTCTTGAGAACATTTAAGCTTTAATTGGTAAGAAATCCACCTGCAATGCAGGAGACCTGGGTTGGATTCCCTGGGTTGGGCAGATCCTCTGGAGGAGGGCATGGCAACCCACTCCAGTATTCCTGCCTGGAGGATCCCCATGGACAGAGGAGCCTGGTGGGCTGCAGTCCAGTGGATCACAGAGATTCAGTCTTGGCTGAGTGACTAAGCACAGCAAACCTTCTATCCAGCTCTAGCGCTTGAATTATTAAGACAACTTTTCTAGCCTTACCATTGGAAGTTGTCATTTGCTATTTAAATCCTTTTCCATTTGCTGGAAAACGTCATTGCTGCTGATAAGGAATCAAGAAGAAAATTGGAGACTTGGATATGAAACTCTCTGGTGATTGTTTAGCATAAGTGAACATTTTTGTTTGGGGTCTGAAATAGACTCTCTATGTCTATTTTAAGACATGCTTATAGTGTAAATATGTCATTCATGATTCTTCAAAAATGAGCGTGGAAATGGTCTGTATTTAAATCTAAAAAGAGCCCATGACAAAATGATGCTAACTATAGCGCTCACAATGTTTTGTGTCATTTAGAGAGAAAAACATAAAGCTGTCCTGACTTCCTGTGGCAATTAGCGCCTCATTTATGGTAGCATAAAATGTTCTCACGGTAATGCTGTAAGAAGTCATTTGGTTTTTATCAACTTCTGGAGCTACTTTGGATGCTGTTACTAAAAATAGTGGGATAGGTATGTAGACTCAGGGTGCAGTAGCTTGGCACATGCTTGCCTAAACCTGGCATTCCTCTGAGGTTCAGATTAAAGGCCTCACACCAAGGAAAGGTCTTTGACTGATATTCCTTCAGTTCCTTTAATGGAAGTGACAAAAGGAGAATGTCTCAAAGAAAGGAGGTCAGGGTGGAATAATGAGGGAGGAAGCAAGAATTAGGGAGAAAGTTGAATTTTTTAGCCTGAATTTATTTTATTTACCATTATTTTAAATCCTTTTAACCATTTTATATACCATTATTTTACCCTTGCCAGGTTAATCTGGAAAGTTCCCTAAATCAGGTGAATGAATTCATCCTTTTAAGCTTTTTAAAAGCAAAATAATTTTTCAATGATACTTCCCTATAATTGTGAACAAGATCAATGCCAGAGAAGAGGAGGGGGAAAAAAAAAAACAAGGTAAAAGACAGGAAGAAAGAAAGAAAAATGAGAGTGAAATGTTTTCTTTAAGCTTTTGTATTTTTAGAGATGGTGAGAGGTTTTGTTCCTTTTAACTCAGTGAATCTCTTAATTTTTTCTTATTATTCTCTCTTTTTGCTATTGCTGTTCATTCTTGTCTCTTTGATCTTTCCTGTCTTCTCATTTTCCTTTCCAAATTTTCATCTTTTCAAAGCCCTCATGTTACACTTTAAAATTATTACTGTAATACTGACTGCTAAAACCTTTCCGTTCATTCCAGTTTCCATTGGTGTGGTTAGGGCTGATGAACTTGTGAACACCAAACCTTTCTAATTCTGGGTGTGGTCTCCCTCCACTAAGAAAAAGGGTTTCCTGAAGTCCTTGTCTGAGTGCCAGTACTGGAATAGGGTTAACTGTCCTTGGATCACATAATGATTGGCCAATTGGACAATCTGTTTCTGGGAACATATTAAGTTTTAAAACTCTGCCAATAATGCCATGATTGTTCAACTGGTGACAGGTGGAAAAAGCAGTCCTGATTTTGGAATAAAAGTCTATGTTGCTTCCAGTTAGTAGTCATGAGAACAGGCTCAAGGAACTCTGAACAGACTTAAGTGTATAAAGTTTATTCATGTAGTGAACACATTTCTAATTGTTCAGCTGACCATTTTCACTTTCTGGGCAGACAAAAGGACCACATTCACATTCTAACTCAGAGTCCCCGTGGGACCATGTGACTGCACCTCTAGTCTACAGCACTTATGAGTTAGTGTGTTTCTTTCTCAGCTGCATCCCTCCCTTGCCCCGTCTTGACTATTCCAGAAATCATAGAAGGCAGCCATCAGGATATGAAGGAATATCTCTTTCCACCCAAATTGAAAATTTCATAAATAAGAAATTTGTATAGTATCCAGATCAGCTCAGTTCAGTTGCTCAGTTGTGTCCAACTCTTTGCAACCCCATGGACTGCAACACGCCAGGCCTCCCTGTCCATCACCAACTCCTGAAACTTGTTCAGACTCATGTCCATAGAGTCAGTGATGCCATCCAACCATCTCATACTCTGTCTTCCCCTTCTCCTGCCTTAAATCTTTTCCAGCATCATGGTCTTTACAATGAGTCAGTTCTTCACAGCAGGGGATCAAGGTAATGGAGCTTCAGCTTCAGCTTCAGCATGGCACTTTCCAATGAATATTCAGGACTGATTTCCTTTAGGTTTGACTGGTTTGATCTCTTTGCAGTCCTAGAGACTCTCAAGAGTCTTCTCCAACACCACAGTTCAAAAGCATCAATTCTTCAGCACTCAGCTTTCCTTATAGTCCAACTCTCACATCCATACATGAGAGCTTTGACTAGATGAACCTTTGTGGGCAAAGTAGTCTCTGCTTTTCAATATGTTGTCTAGACTGGTCACAGCTTTTCTTCCAAGGAGCAAGCACCTTTTAATTTCATGGCTGCAGTCACCATCTGCAGTGATTTTGAAGCCCAAGAAAATAGTCTCTCACTGTTTCCATTGTTTTCCCATTTATTTGCCATGAAATGATGGGATGGGATGCCATGATCTTAGTTTTCTGAAGTTGGCTTTAAGCCAACTTTTTCACTCTCCTCTTTCACTTTCATCAAAAGGCCCTTTAGTTCTTCACCTTCTACCGTAAGGATAGTGTCATCTGCGTATCTGAGGTTATTGATATTTCTCCTGGCAATCCAATCTGTGCCGCTTCCAGTCTGGCATTTTGCATAATGTCTTCTGCATAGAAGTTAAATAAGCAGGGTGACAATATACAGCACTGACGTACTCTTTTCCCAATTTGGAACCTGTCTGTTGTTCTGTGTCCAGTTCTAACTGTTGCTTCCTGACCTGCACACAAATTTCTTAGGAAGCAAGTAAGGTGATCTGGTATTCCCATCTCTTGAAGAATTTTCCACAGTTTATTGTGATCCACACAGCCAAAGGCTTTGGCATAGTCCATAAAGCAGAAGTACATATATTTCTGGAACTCTGTTACTTTTTTGATACTTTTTGATGATCCATCAGATTTTGGCAATTAGATCTCTGGTTCCTCTGCCTTTTCTAAAACTAGCTTGAACATCTAGAAGTTCACAGTTCATAAACTGTTGAAGCCTGGGTTGGAGAATTTTGAGCATGACTTTCCTAGCATGTGAGATGAGTGCAATTGTGCAGTAGTTTGAACATCCTTTGGCATTGCATTTCTTTGGGATTGGAATGAAAACTGACCTTTTCCAGTCCTGTGGCCACTGCTGAGTTTTCCAAGTTTGCTGCCATATTGAGCGCAACACTTTCACAGCATCATTTTTTAGGATTTGAAACAGCTCAACTGAATTCCATCACCTCCACTAGCTTTGTTCATAGTCATAGTTCCTAAGGCCCACTACACTTCACACTCCAGGATATATGGTTCTAGGTGAGTGATCACACCACCATGGTTATCTGGGTCATAAAGATCTTTATGCATAGTTCTCCTGTGTATTTTTGCCCTGTCTTTTTAATATCTTCTGCTTCTGTAGGTTCATACCATTTCTTTCTTTATTGTGCCCATCTTTGCATGAAATGTTCCCTTGGTATCTCTAATTGTCTTGCAGAGACCTCCAGTCTTTCCAGTTCTATTGTTTTCCTCTATTTCTTTGCATTGTGAGTGATGAAGGCTTTCTTATCCCCCTTTGCTATTCTTTGGAACTCTGCATTCAGATGAATATATCTTTCATTTTCTCCTTTGCCTTTAGACCCTCTTCTTTTCTCAGCAGTTTGTAAGTCCTCTTCAGACAACCATTTTGTATTTTTGCACTTCTTTTTCTTTGGGATGGTCTTGATTACTGCCACTTGTACATTGTCATGAACCTCTGTCCATAGTTCTTCAGGCACTCTGTCTATCAAATCTAATCCTTTGAATCTATTTGTCACTTCCACTGTATAAATTGTAAAGGATTTGATTTAAGTCATATCTGAATGGTCTAGTGATTTTCCCTAATTTATTCAATTTAATGTGAATTGGCAATAAGGATTTCATTATCTGAGCCACAGTCAGCTCCCAGTCTTGTTTTTTCTGACTGTGTAGATCTTCTTCACCTTTGGCTGCAAAGAATATAATCAATCTGATTTTGGTATTGACCATCTGGTGATTTGCATGAGTAGAGTCTTCTCTTGTGTTGTTGGAAGAGGGTGTTTACTATGACCAGTGCATTCTCTTGGCAAAACCCTGTTAGCCTTTAACCTGCTTTGTTTTGAACTCCAAGGCCAAATTTGCCCATTACTCCAGGTATCTCTTGACTTCCTACTTTTGCATTCCAGTCCCCTATGATGAAAAGGACATATTTTGAGGGGTATTAGTTCTAGAAGGTCTTGTAGGTCTTCACAGAATTGTTCAACTTCAGCTTCTTCAGTATTACTGATTGGGGCATAGATCTGGATTACTGTGATATAGAATGATTTGCCTTGGAAACTAATAGAGATCATTCTGTTGTTTTTGAGATTGCATCCAAGAACTGCATTTCAGACTCTTGTTGACTATGATGGCTACTCCTTTTCTTCTAAGGGATTCTTGACCACAGTAGTAGATGCGATGGTCATCTGAGCTAAATTCACTCATTCCAGTCCATTTTAGTTCACTGATTGCTAAAACATCTATGTTCACTCTTGCCATCTCCTGTTTGACCACTTACAATTTACCTTGATTCATGGACCTGTCCAAGTTCCTTTACAATATTGCTCTTTACAGCATCAAACTTTATTTCCGTCACAGTCATGTCCACAACTGGTGTTGTTTTCTCTTTGGTTCTGTCTCTTCATTCTTTCTAGAGTTATTTCTCTACTCTTCTCCAGTAGCATATGGGGCACCTACCAACCTGGGGAGCTCATCTTTTAGTGGCATATATTTTTCCCTTTTCATACAATTCATGAGGTTCCCAAGGCAAGAATAGGTTTGCCATTCCCTTCTCCAGTGGACCACATTTTGTCTGAACTCTCTATCATGACCCATCTATCTTTAGTGTCCCTAGAAGGCATGGCTCATAGTTTCATTGAGTTAGATAAGGCTGTGACCCATGTGATCAGTTTGGTTAGTTTTCTGTGATTGTGGTTTTCAGTCTGTCTGCCCTGTGATGGAGAAGGATAAGAGGCTTATGGAAGCTTCCTGAAAGGAGAGACTGACGGGAAAACTGGGTCTTGTTCTGATGGGCAGGGCCATGCTCAGTAAATCTTTAATCCAATTTTCTGTTGATGAGTGGAGCTGTGTTCCCTCCCTGATATTTACCTGGGGCCAAACTATGATGGAAAGTGAAAGTGAAGTCTCAGTCATGTCCCTTTGGGAACCCGTGGATGGTAGCCCACCAGGCTCTTCCATCCATGGGATTCTCCAGGCAGGAATACTGGAGTGGGTTGACATTTCCTTCTCCAGGGGATCTTCCTGACCCAGGGCTCGAACCCAGGTCTCCCACATTGCAGGCAGACACTTTAACCTCTGAGCCACCAGGGAAGCCCCAACTATGATGGAGGTAATGAAATTAATGGTGACCTCCTTCCAAGGGTCCCACATACACACTTCTACACTCAGTGCCCCCAACCCTGCATCAGGCCACCACCAACCCACGCCTCTGCTGGAGATTCCTGGACACTCACAGGCAAGTCTGGGTCAGTCTTCTGTGGGGTCATTGTTCCTTTCTCCTGGGTTCTGGTGCACACAAGGTTTTGTGTATGCCCTCCAAGAGTACTTTATAGTACTAAGTCCCTGATATTCCAGGAACTGTTTGTTAGTACTGTTTGTTAGTGGGCATGGTAACCCACTCCAGTAACCCACTTGCCTGGAGAATCCCCATAGACAGAGGAACATGGCATGCTACAGCCTATGGGGTCACTAAGAGTAGGACACAACACAGCAACTAGACATACACAGCACAGCAGACCCTCCCTGGCTGTGGCTACATTTAGCACAGTAACTTTGTCAGTTTAACAAAGCAACTTAATGTCAGTTAGTAAACCTGACTTCAGTTTTTAGATGAACTTCCAAAGTATACATTACAGTTATGAGCTCAACACCAGTTGCACAAGTGTCTTGAGAACCATGCATGTATTTGACATCCTTAAAGTGTGTTCTTGTTAGAAGAACGTCGCAATGTGCTTTAGCAGTGAATGTGAATTCCACTTCCTCTTAAGAGCTCATGATTAGTGAGTGTGACATCTGGGAAATTGCTCTTTAACATGAATAGAACAGTTTTACATCCTTTTATATAAGATAGCTATTTAGATATTTTGTAAACTTTTAAATTTATTACATGTTTTCGTGTCATCTTGACAGAAAATGGCTGTGTACATGAAGGGAGGTAAAAAGGAATTTGTGTTTCCGTCACCTTTCACTGTGACGCACGTAGTTCTTGTCCACAGGCTACATAATCTGTGTGTTGGCTCTCACCCAGGCTTGGATTCAGGGTGTTTCACGTATCTCTCATTCGGAAATGGAGGTGAAAGGAGTTGCAGTCCTTGGGGTCGTGCTCATTTAATAAGAGATAGTAGGAAGGTTAGAGGAGTCAATGGAAATATCTGATGCCTTTATATCTGCTTGACACTATGCCATTTCATATCTGCCCACGTCACTTAACTCAGAGCGAGTCACCTGAGCATTTATTTTGGGGAGTGTCAAAAATATAAAAGTTTTCATTGAACAATCTAAACCATTTTCCCACATAATTTTTTTCTGATATATAAAATGATTCTGATTTTAAGATTATGAAAATATGTTTTACCTTTTTCAGTTTTAAGTACATTGTTTATTAACATTTCTAAACAGGCTGCAGTCAATTTTCTTCTGAGTATATTTATCAAAATATTTTTTGTTTTTGGCTTTGCTTTAATATTTGCTTATTAAATAAATACTATTGATGTGTTCACTTTCAAAAGGATGAAGAATAGACATTTTTTTAAATTATACAAGTTAAGACTCACTCCTACAACTATATTAATCTTTGGTCCATTGTTTCTAAATGATGTGTGATTCTCTGTCCTGTACATTTATTTCATGTCATCTAACCACTCTCTGATCCGTCAATCCTAAAGGAAATCAGTTCTGAATATTCACTGGAAGAACTGATGTTGAAGTTGAAGCTCCCATACTTTGGCCACCTGATGTGAAGAACTGACTCATTGGAAAAGATCCTGATGCTGGGAAAGATTGAAGATGGGAGGAGAAGGGGACGACAGAGGATGAGATGGTTGGATGACATCACCAACTCAATTGACATGAGTCTGGGTGGACTCTGGGAGTTGGTAATGGACAGGGAGGCCTGGTGTGCTGCAGTCCATAGGGTCGAAAGAGTTGGACACGACTGAGTGACTGATCTGAACTGAACATGTGGCCTTCGGGGCCAAAGAACAAAGTGATCATTAACCACTGAGTTACTAAGAAACAATAATCAATAACAAATCAGCAACTAAGACTAATATACTCATCTATAGATTTTCCTCCAGATACATAAAACATGTGACTCTGAGAAGGCCACATGAGTCATAGCTTAACTTCCTGCATATTCTTTCCTTCAGGGCTGAGAGTATAATAAAGCTGGCCTGGATTCAGCTTAGGCGCCTTCACCTTGGAATGATGTTGGCCCCTGATCCTCGCTTTCACTGAACGCTTGTGTCTTGTTTCTCCCTCTCCCACCGCATTGTGCTTTCGGAAACCACGCTTGTCAAGTCGGTCTTAACAAATACTACTGCTACCATTTATTAAATACTTATTTTTAGAGAGGTTTATGTGAATAATGCCATATGTATAAAGATTACATGGGTTATAATACTATTGCTATTTTAAATATGAGAAAAATTAAGCTTGGTAGGTGAGGTGAACTTACACAAAGTCATACTTTCAGGATTAAAAGAGAAGCATTCTGACTTACCAATCCTCTTAGTAAATTAAAAAGACAAGACTATTAGCACTTATAGCTTTTTACTTAAAGCTTTTTTATTTCACCAAAAATTGTATAGTCGTTTCATAACACTGTCCCCAGTAAAAACCAGATGTTGGAAACTGGTAGCATATGCATTACCTCCATGCATATAAAACACATTTTCCATACAAATTGTACCACAACTCATGATTCATATTTCAGTTGGTATTTTAATACCACTGAAAATGTTTCTAACCAGAAGCTACAATTTAATAATTTTAAGAGGCATGGTTAATCATATGACTAATTATTGCAGATGTTACTCCTATTATTTATGCAATATAAATATTATATTTTATATTCTAATGCCAAGAAAAAGTAGATGAATTAACCCTATAAGGAATCAATACTTTATTTTAAATTGGTAGACAAAAATGCGTTGCTTTTCTCTACTAAGTGAAAGTTCATAATTATTATTTAAATACACTCATTTGTAAATTAAGGTTAATTAACTGCATTCATTAAAGCTATACTTATCTATAATGATTCTGACTTAATTATTAATATTGTGATTGAATTATAGTTATGCAAATGCCATTGAAGCTTATTGTCATGTTACTTAAATCATAACCTCATGATTACAAGTTACTCAAAATATATTGTCTTATAAAAATATAATCATATCATGCATAGTACATGTTGATGCTTTTATATAGCCTATGACTAAAATCTAGTAATTTCTTTAATAGCAACTGAATAATAATAATATTCTCCAAGAGAAAAATGAAATTTGAGTTTCATGGTGGTTGTAAGTGTTCTCTGCATGAAGCTATATACAATAATACAGGACTACATGTACCATCTACTGATATTGAGTCTATGGTCTGCAGGCTTCCCAGGTGGTGCTAGTGGTAAAGAACCTGCCTGGCAAAGCAGGAGACTCAGGTATCATCCCTGGGTCAGGAAGACTCCCCTGGAGGAAGGCACGGCAACCGACTCCAGTATTCTTGCCTGGAAAATCCCATGGACCGAGGAGCCTGGCAGGCTACAGTCCACAGGGTTGCAAAGAATCAGACACAACTGAGGTGACTTAACATGCATGCACTATAGTCTGTACCAGGTTCAGTGGCAAGCACCTTACTTGCCTATGTCTTTTTTATCTTCTCAAGAGGCCCATGAATCTGAATAAATTTTAATGAGGATTTCTCTGGCAAGTTCCATTCTAGACACTGGGATAGTGCCACTGAATCAATAGACATCTCTGCACCAGTAGAGCTCACCTTCTAGTTGAGCAAAAGAGACAATATAAGTAAAATATATAAATAAATAAAAAATCATAATATGTGTTGCAAGCAGAAGAAGAAAGCAGAGTATTAGGATAGGAAGTGCCATGGAGAAGGGATGTCATTTTAGGAAGGGTTCTAGGAAGTTCTCATGAAGAGGTCACACACCGTTGAAGACCAAATACTTTGTCAAAGAGATTTGCTAGCATTAGAGTGCAAAGATAAATCTCCTGAAATTGGTCTTTGCCAGCTAAGATGGAGCCCAGTGAGTGTAAGAGTGGTATGCTAAGAGATTAGAAAGGTGAGATACTTCAAATCACATGAAACAGGTGAAAACTCAAGTATGGACTGCAACTGGGAGAGATAAATGATAGGTAATCAATAAGTTAGACTCATGAGTAAATGGAAGGGTGAATGAAAAGCCAAATAAGTAGATAGAAAATTGACTAATAAACAGTTTTTATTATTCTTTTAAGGATCATATTCAGTCCAGTCTATCTAAAGCAACTGATGCTTATTAAAGAAGGAAGAAACTGAGTAGCCATGTATATGGTTGTAAAATATTACACAAACTGTTGTCATAAGAGATAGGTACAGAATTGAATGGACTAGAGAAATTCTAGAATCTAGAAGAAGGCTAAGAAGAATTTTGGAATTTGGTCCTTCCAATACACGAACAAATCTTTTGCAGAACACTTTCACATTATACTCCAACCACCACAGCTTATTTCAAGGCACATCAGTTCAGTTCAGTTCAGTCGCTAACTCATGTCCGACTCTTTGCAATCCCGTGAATCACAGCATGCCAGGCCTCCCTGTTCATTACCATCTCTCGGAGTTCATTAAACTCACATCCATCAAGTCCATGATGCCGCCCAGCCATCTCCTCCTTGGTCGTCCCCTTCTCCTCCTGCCCCCAATCCCTCCCAGCATCAGAGTCTTTTCCAATGAGTCAACTCTTCGCATCAGGTGGCCAAAGTACTGGACTTTCAGCTTTAGCATCATTCCTTCCAAAGAAATCCCAGGATTGATCTCCTTCTGAATGGACTGGCTGGATCTCCTTGAAGTCCAAGGGACTCTCAATAGTCTTCCCCATAAACACAGTTCAAAAGCATCCATTCTGCAGTGCTCAACCTTCTTCACAGTCCAACACTCACATATATACATGACAACAGGAAAAACCATAGCCTTGACTAGACGGACCTTAGTCGGTAAAGTAATGTCTCTGCTTTTGAATATACTATCTAGGTTGGTCATAACTTTTCTTCCAAGGAGTAAGCATCTTCTAATTTCATGGCTGTAGTTACCATCTGTAGTGATTTTGGAGCCCGAAAAATAAAGTCTGACACTGTTTCCACTGTTTCCCCATCTATTTCCCATGGAATGATGGGACCGGATCCCATGATCTTCGTTTTCTGAATGTTGAGCTAAAGCCAACTTTTTCACTTTCCTCTTTCATTTTCGTCAAAAGGCTTTTTAGCTCCTTTTCACTTTCTGCCATAAAGGTGGTGTCATCTGCATATCTGAGGTTATTGATATTTCTCCCAGCAATCTGGATTCCAGCTTGTGTTTCTTCCAGCCCAGCGTTTCTCATGATGTGCACTGCATATAAGTTAAATAAGCAGGGTGACCATATACAGCCTTGACATACTCCTTTTCCTCTTTGGAATCAGTCTGTTGTTCCATGTCCAGTTCTAACTGTTGCTTCCTGACCTGCATACAGATTTCTCAAGAGGCAGGTCAGGTAGTCTGGTATTCCCATTTCTTTCAGAATTTTCCACAGTTTACTGTGATCCACACAGTCAAAGGGTTTGGCATAGTCAATCAAGCAGAAATAGATGTTTTCCTGAAACTCTCTTGCTTTTTCCATGATCCAGTGGATGTTGGCAATTTGATCTCTGGTTCCTCTGCCTTTTCTAAGGCCAGATTGAACATCAGGGAGTTCATAGTTCACATATTGCTGAAGCCTGGCTTGGAGAATTTTGAGCATGACTTTACTAGCATGTGAGATGAGTGCAATTGTGCAGTAGTTTAAGCATTCTTTGGCATTGCTTTTCTTTGCTGAAGTGAAGTGAAGTGAAGTTGTTCAGTCATGTCCGACTCTTTGTGACCCCATGAACTAAGCCTACCAGGCTCTTCTGTTAATGAGATTTTCCAGGCAATAGTACTGGAGTGGATTGCCATTTCCTTCTCCAGTGGATCTTCCCAACCCAGGGATCGAACCCAGGTCTCCCGCATTGTAGACAGACGCTTTACCTTCTGAGCCACCAGGGAAGTCCATAGCCACTGCTAAGTTTTCCAAATTTGCTGGCTTATTTAGTGCAGCACTTTCACAGCATCATCTTTCAGGATTTGAAACAGCTGCACTGGAATTCCATCACCTCCACTAGCTTTGTTCCTAGTGATGCTTTCCAAGGCCCACTTGACTTCACATTCCAGGATGTCTGGCTCTAGATTAGTGATCACATCATCATGATTACCTGGGTTGCGAAGATCTTTTTGTACTGTTCTTCCGTGTATTCTTGCAACCTCTTCTTATATCATCTGCTTCTGTTAGGTCCATACCATTTCTGTCCTTCATTGAGCCCATCTTTACATGAAATGTTCCCTTAGTATCTCTATATTCTTGAAGAGATCTCTAGTCTTTCCCATTCTGTTCTTTTCCTCTATTTCTTTGCCTTGATCATTGAAGAAGGCTTTCTTATCTCTTCTTGCTATTTGGAACTCTGCATTCAAATGCTTATATCTTTCCTTTTCCCCTTTGCTTTTCACCTCTCTTCTTTTCACAGCTATTTGTAAGGCCTCCCCAGACAGCCATTTTGCTTTTTTGCATTTCTTTTCCATGAGGATGGTCTTGATCCTTGTCTTCCATACAATGTCACGAACCTCATTCCATAGTTCATCAGGCACTCTATCTATCAGATCTAGGCCCTTAAATCTATTTCCCACTTCCACTGTATAATCATAAGGGATTTGATTTAGGTCATACCTGAATGGTCTAGCGGTTTTCCCTACTTTCTTCAATTTCAGTCTGAATTTGGTAATAAGGAGTTCATAATCTGAGCCACAGTCAGATCCTGGTCTTGTTTTTGTTGATTGTATAGAGCTTCTCCATCTTTGGCTGCATAGAATATAATCCATCTGATTTCGGTGTTGACCATCTGGTGATGTCCATGTGTAGAGTCTTCTCTTCTGTTGTTGGAAGAGGATGTATGTTATGACCAGTGCATTTTCTTGGCAAAACTCTATTAGTCTTTGCCCTGCTTCATTCTGCATTCCAAAGCCAAATTTGCCTGTTACTCCAGGTATTTCTTGACTTCCTACTTTAGCATTCCAGTCCCCTATAATGAAAAGGACATCTTTTGGGGTGTTAGTTCTAAAAGGTCTTGTAGGTCTTCATAGAACCGATCAGCTTCAGCTTCTTCAGCGTTACTGGTTGGGGCATAGACTTGGATTACTGTGATATTGAATGGTTTGCCTTGGAAATGAACAGAGATCATTCTGTCGTTTTTAAGACTGCATCCAAGTACTGCATTTTGGACTCTTTTGTTGAGCATGATGGCTACTCCATTTCTTCTGAGGGATTCCTGCCCGCAGTAGTAGATATAATGGTCATCTGCATAAAATTCACCCTTTCCAGTCCATTTTAGCTCGCTGATTCCTAGAATGTTGACATTCACCCTTGCCATCTCTTGTTTGACCAATTCTAATTTGCCTTGATTCATGGACCTAACATTCCAGGTACCTATGCAATATTGCTCTTTACAGCATTGGATCATGTTTCTATCACCAGTCACATGCACAGGAGGTTTAATATTTATGTCCTAGAAGCATCACTATGAACAAAGCTAGTGGAGGTGATGGAATTCCAGTTGAGCTATTTCAAATCTTGAAAGATGATGCTGTGAAAGAGCTGCAATCAATATGCCAGCAAATTTGGAAAACTCAGCAGTGGCCACAGCACTGGAAAAGGTCAGTTTTCATTCCAACCTGTAGAAAGGCAATGCCAAAGAATGTTCAAACTATTGCACAATTGCACTCATCTCACATGCTCAAAATTCTCCAAGCCAGGCTTCAGCAATAGGCGAACCATAAACTTCCATATGATCAAGCTGGATTTAGAAAAGGCAGAGGAACCAGAGATCAAATTGCCAACATCCGCTGGATCATGGAAAAAGCAAGAGAGTTCCAGAAAAACATCTGTTTCTGCTTTATTGACTATGCCAAAGCCTTTGACTGTGTGGATCACAATAAACTGTGGAAAATTCTGAAAGAGATGGGAATACCAGACCACCTGACCTGCCTCTTGAGAAATCTGTATGCAGGTCAGGAAGCAACAGTTAGAACTGGACATAGAACAACAGAGTGGTTCCAAATAGGAAAAGAAGTACATCAAGGCTGTATATTGTCACCCTGCTTATTTAACTTCTATGCAGAGTACATCATGAGAAACGCTGGACTGGAATAAGCACAAGCTGGAATCCAGATTGCTGGGAGAAATATCAATAACCTCAGATAGCCAGATGACACCACCCTTATGGCAAAAAGTGAAGAAGAACAGAGAAGCCTCTTGATGAAAGTGAAAGAGTAGAGTGAAATAGTTGGCTTAAAGCTCAGCATCTACAAAATGAAGATCACGCCATCTGGCCCCATCACTTCATGGGAAATAGATGGGGAAACAGTGGAAACAGTGTCAGACTTTATTTTTTGTGGTTTCAAAATCACTGCAGATGGTGACTGCAAACATGAAATTAAAAGTCGCTTACTCCTTGGAAGAATAGTTTTGACCAACCTAGACAGCATATTCAAAAGCAGATAAATGACTTTGCCAACAAAGATCCATCTGGTCAAGGCTACAGTTTGTCATGTATGGATGTGAGAGTTGGACTGTGAAGAAAGCTCAGCATCGAAGAATTGATGCTTTTGAACTGTGTTGTTGGAGAAGACTCTTGAGAGTCCCTTAGACTGCAAGGAGAACCAACCATCCATTCTAAAGGAGATCAGCCCTGGATGTTCCTTGGAAGGACTATTGCTAAAGCTGAAACTTTGGCCACCTGATGTGAAGAGTTGACTCATTGGAAAAGACCCTGATTCTGGGAGGGATTGGGGGCAGGAGGAGAAGGGGACGATAGAGGATGAGATGGCTGGATGGCATCATCGACTCAATGGGCATGAGTTTGGGTAAACTCCAGGAGTCAGTGATGGACGGGGAGGCCTGGCATGCTGCAGTTCATGGGGTCACAATGTCACACATGACTGAACTGAACTGAGCCTTTTACTGGAGGTACTATACCCTGTTAAAGTTCAGGAACCTTTGATTCTGCCTTGATAAAGAACTATGTCAGCCTCTATAACAGCTTTTCTGTGCTGGTACTGTTCACCCTTTATAAATGGAAAAGTCAGAGAAATGACCAGGAGGAGCAACACAGAGGGGCAATCAGTGCAAGCTTCGTGGGCGGGAAGGCTTGGCCAAGTGGATGAGAGAGATGGCAGTCCTCTCTGCAATTACCAAAAATTTTTTATTTTAATAAACTCTAAGCAGTTATCTCAGTAGTTATTTTAATATGCTGAAAGAACTAATATGCTAACTTTTTCCCCAAGGGCAAGGAATTCACAGAAAGAATTTGCTGGTTAGATCTTCTGAAATATAAAGGTTCTCTCTTCTTGTGAGGCTGGTTTCTTGATTTCTGTGACTTTCAGCTGGACATGTTAGGGAGCATCAGAAATGAAAAAAATTAGGTACTCCCCTCATTAAGAGAGAGCATGCACCATGGGGGAGATGTAGAGTTTCTCACAAGAGGGTGTTAGAAAGACTCAGCTGTGTGATTTAAATTCTGGTTTAGTGATTTGGGGGAGATTCTAAAGAAGAGATGGCTCTCCTGAAAGCTATCAGAAAGCAGGGGCAGTGCTGTGATTGGGTAATAAGTAACAGGTACTTGTTTAGGCTAGAAATCAGACAAGGAGAGTTTCCTTGTGGGTGGTGGAATGACTGTGTTTTAGTTTGTTTTTAGCTAAAATTATGAAGTAGCCTTGCTGTTTTTCAGTAGGTTGTATCTCAGGGTAAGTTTGTCTGAAATTTGTATGTTGTGAAATTTTTTATCAAATAGGAGAATTCATGGCCAAGATATAATTGTCAGATAAGCTTATGAATGCCAGGGGTTTCTTTCTCTTTCACAAATTTCTCAGAACTTTTAAGCAAGGAAAATTAGCTGACATATTGCAGACATACAGAAGTTTGATAACTGCATAAATTACGGGCTTCCCTAGTGGCTCATTGGAAATAGATGGGGAAACAGTGAAAACAGTGTCAGACTTCATTTTTCTGGGCTCCAAAATCATTTCAGATGGTGACTGCAGCCATGAAATTAAAAGACGCTTACTCCTTGGACGGAAAGTTATGACCAACCTAGATAGCATATTCAAAAGCAGAGACATTACTTTGCCAACAAAGGTCCATCTAGTCAAGGCTATGTTTTTCCAGTAGTCATGTATGGATGTGAGAGTTGGACTGTGAAGAAAGCTGAGAGCCAAAGGATCGATGCTTTTGAACTGTGGTGTTGGGAAGAGTCTTGAGAGTCACTTGGACTGTAAAGAGATCCAACCAATCCATCCTAAAGGATATCAGTCCTGAGTGTTCTTTGGAAGGACTGATGCTAAAGCTGAAACTCCAATACTTTGGCCACCTCATGCGAAGAGTTGACTCATTGGAAAAGACTCTGATGCTGGGAGGGACTGGGGGCAGGAGGAGAAGGGGACGACAGAGGATGAGATGGCTGGATGGCATCACCAACTCGATGGACATGAGTTTGAGTGAACTCCGGGAGTTGGTGATGGCCAGGGAGGCCTGGCGTGCTGGAATTCATGGGGTCGCAAAGAGTTGGAGACGACTGAGTGACTGAACTGAACTGAACTTTTGGCTCAAATGATAATCTCCCTTCAATGGGGAGACCTCGGTTTGATCCCTATGTTGGGAAGATTCCCTGAAGGAGAACATGGCCACCCACACCAGTTTTCTTGCTTGGAGAATCCCTGTGGACAGAGGAGGCTAGCAGGCACAGTCCATGGGGTGTCAAATAGTCAGACACGACTGATCCAGTAAGCATAGCATGTAAATGATACACAAAATATAAAAATATCCCACTCTAGGAATAATGTTATTGTTGTTCAGTTGCTAGTTTGTGTCTGAGTAGCAAATTGCTCCTTTTTCCTTCTCAGTTCAGGTTAGTCGCTCAGTTGTGTCTGACTCTTCGCGACCTCATGAATTGCAGCTTTTGCCTTCTATCTTTCCCCCAAATCAGAGTCTTTTCTAATGAGTCTGCTCTTCGCTCCAGGTGGCTAAAGTATTAGGGCTTCAGCATCAGTCCTTCTGATGAGTATTCAGGGCTAATTTCCTTTAGGACTGACTGGTTTGATCTTACTGTCCAAGGAACTCTCAAGAGTCTTCTTCAGCACCCCAACTGGAAAGCATCAATTCTTTCCTAACAGACTATAACTAAGTGAATGTACTAGTTAACAATATGAAACAATCTATATCATATAAAATACATTTGATTATTTATGTCATTTGACACATATTCCTTGCTGCTCACTGTCTATGTCTGTGAGTCTGTTTCTGTTTTGTAAGTTCATTTGTATGTTATTTTTTACTCCCTATATATATGATATGATATAGTATCTGTCTTTTTCTGACTGACTTGTGATAATCTCTAGGTGCGTTCACGTTGCTGCAAACGATATTATTCCATTCTTTTTTATGGTTGAGTAAAATTCTACTGTATGGATGTATCACATCTTCTTTACCCATGTATCTGTTGATGTACATTTAGGAAGCTTCCATGTCTTGGTTACTGTAAGCAGTGCTGCAATGAACATCAGGGTACATGCATCTTTTCAAATTATGGTTTTGTCTGGGTATATGGCCAGGAGTGGGATTTGTGTATCATATGGTATTCTATTGTTAGTTTTTTGAGGAACGTCCATACTGTTTTTCACAGTGGCTGCACCAACTTATACTCCACCAACAAATACAAGAGGGTTCCCTTTTCTCCACGCACTCTCCAGCATTTGCTATTTGCAGACTGTTTAATGATGGCCATTCTGACCAGTTCAATGAGGCACCTCAGACTGGTCAGAAATGACGTGCATTTCTCTAATGATTAGCAACTTTGAACATCTTTTCTTGTGCCTCTTGGCCATCTATGAGTCTTCTTTGGAGAAATGCCTATTTAGGTGCCCATTTTTTTATTGGGTTGTTTCTGTTTATTGAGTTGTATGAGTTGTTTTCAAATATAATTCTTTTCATTGAGGTTGCAATTTCTACATAATTCCTTATTTTATACTCACTGTCCATATATTCCAGGATCCCAGCTAGGATATGATGTTACATTTAGTCTCCTTACGTTCCTCTTGTCTGTGACATTTTCTCTTATTTTCTTGTTTCTTGGATGGGCTTGACAGTTTTGAGGTGTACTAGTCAAGTATTTTTGGATGATACTGATCTGCTAAAATTTTCTAATGTTTTCCTCTTGAGCAGACTAAGCTTGGGCTTTAGGGAGAAATACCTAAATGTCAGAAGTAAACTGACATCTTCAAGATATCATACCAAAAATATGCATTATTAAAATAATTCATCATCAGTGATGTTGACCTTAATCCCCTTGCCAAGGTAGTGTTTGTCAAACTTCTCCACTACAGAGTTATTCCCACAAAACCCTTTTTATACTACATATTTCAGCTCTTTGGAAGAAAAGATATTGTGCACAGTCCAGTCTGAGAAAATGAGTCCATGCTTTCCCACCTGAGGGAACAGTATCTATATAAATTATTTGGAAATCCTTTGCTTAGTATATTTGTCTCTTCTTTTACTCTTTGATTTTTCAACTATTCTTTTATATCATATGAATTCATGACTATTTTATATTTAGGGTTATAATCTAATACTACTTTATTGGTTTTCTTGCTTTAATTGTTTCATCTGGCCATTGGGAGGTCTTTCAACTGACTTATTTCTTTGATTGACACCCGATCAATGTGTGTGTGTATTTTCTTGTATGCATGTCGGCTTTTTTTGTACATCCTTATTTTTTGGCAATACAAGACCCTCCAGGTTCAGCTTATATATCTCCTATCCAGGTTTGCAATCATACTCCCCAAAAAGGTCTGGTTTCTTCTTTGGAGAAAGGTATTAGAAATCAAAGTCTGGGTGCTGAGTGTATTTACTGCCACTGGTTACCATTTGTTTTAGACCCTCTCAGCTTAAATAACAAGAAAATATGTCTGTATAGCAATGCATGCACATGCACACAACCACGAACAGTGGTATGTCTGTCCACTATTATCTATAAAAGGTATATATGAGTTCATATTAATGCATTTAACTCAAGTTTATTGCCATGCCAATCATCCTAGGCTGTTTCTTTTGTTTATTGTAAATACCCACTCCAACAGTGAGAAAGCAGAATCCTATTATCCACAATTCATTAATTTCTCGCTCCAGTATACATGCAGAGCAGTATCAGAGCTTTAACTCATACTCCCGCAGGAGAAAATAAAACAAAACATGATTTTGAAATCAGTGTTCATGTTCAATTCTTTTGCCTTTAGTCTTACAGAAGCCACTCATATCTAAAATCACTAAGGTTGGCAAGTTCACCTCCCAACCATCTTCAGTAATGCTGTTTAATATGTTTGTAATAGGGCTTCCCTTGTGGCTCAGCTGTTAAAGAATCCGCCTGGGAGACATGGATTCAATCCCTGGGCTGGGAAAGTTGCCTGGAGAAGGGAAAGGCCACCCGCTCCAGTATTCTGGCCTAGAGAATTCCATGGACTATATAGTCCATGGGGTCACAGAGTTGGACATGACTGAGTGACTTTTACTTTATGTTTGTAATATGGATACTTTTGTCATAGTCTATATTCAATTTTCATATCCTTTGCTGTTTTATATTTTTGACCTTGCATATATGAGTAGGGCATAGCAATCCACTCCAATATTCTTGCCTGTAGATTTCCATGGACAGAGGAGCCTCACAGGCTACAGTCCATGGGGTCGCACAGAGTTGGACACGACTGAAGCAACTTGGCACGTGTGCACATTAAGGTTTGGCTTTTATGTAACATTCTACGGATTTTGACACATGCAGAATGTCATGTATCCACCATTACAGTATCACATAGCACAGTTTCATCACCTGAAAAAAGTCACCTCTTCAACCCTAACTTCATGCCCCCAAATCCTGGGCAAATCTGAACATTTTATCATTTTCTTTTCTATATTTGTTCTTTTCCAGACTGTCATGTAACTGGAATCTCACAACGTATAGCCTTTTCAGAATAACTTCTTTCACTTAGAACTACGCATTTGAGAGTCCTCCATGTCCTTCCATGCCTTGGTAGCTCATTTCTTTTCATCAGTAAGTAGTATTCCAGCATATGGATGTAGCACAGTTGCCCTGTTTGCCAACTGAAGTGATCTTGCTTTCAGTCATGACAATAATGAATAGGGTTGCTATAAGTCATGCTGTGCAGGATTTTGTGTAGACTTAGGTTTTTAAGTAAACACCTAGGACAGTAACTGCTGGATTATATGATAAGACAGAGTGTAAATTTCTAAGGAACTGTTTTCCAGAGTGGCTGGGACAATTTGCATTCCCAACATCAGTGAATGAGAATGCCTTTTCTTCTACATCTTTGCCAGAATTTGTTATTCTCAATTAAAATTTTTATTCTAACAGGTGTATAATATTCTCTCATTGTTTTAATGTGCAGTTACACAATTACAATTTGGGGTAGCAAAGAGTCAGACACAACTTAGCAACTGAACAACAACAATGAAAACTTATGTCAAACATTTGTGATGTGCTTATTTCTCATCTGTATGTCTTTGATGAGGTATTTGTTTAGGTCTCTTAAATTTTTAATTTAATTCTTAAATTTTTACTTACAAGAGTACTTTGTGTATTTTGTGGATAGAAATTCTTTTTGGATAACATGTTTTCCAAATGCTTTCTCCTAGTATGTGGCTTATCTTTCCTTTAAGAGTATCTTTTGCAATGAACTTATATGAAGTTCAGTTTCTCAGTTTTCTTGCCTAACGGATTATGCTTTTGGTATGGCTCACATCATTTTTATTTAAAAATGGAGGCATTATTGACATACATTAAAATAGTTTCAGCTGTATACTATAATAACTTGATACTGCACATACTGTGAAGTAGTTGCCACAATAAGTCTAGTTAACATCTTTCACCATATACAGGTACACAGTTTCTTATGATTAGAACTTGAGAGATCTGTTCTCTTGGCAATTTTCAAGTATGTATGCAAAACTTTTATTAACTGTAGTTACCATGCTGTATGTTACATCCCCAAGACATGTATTTTTATAACTGGAAGTTTGTATATTTTTCTTCCTCAGTCTGACCTATTTCACTTAACCATAATGCCCTCAGGATCATTTCTCGTTTTTAGAAAATGACAATATTTAAATTTTTCTTATGGGTAAACCCATTTTGTGTATAATACCCAGTGGATATGGACTCATCGGGGCCATTACTATAACAGTTTACCTCAAGGATAATTACATTTTTAACTGGAGTTGAAACTTGAATAATAAAAATTTCATGACAATTAAATTTGAGTCTTTCTATTCCTTTCATATTATAAGCCTTTAGTCATTTCGGTTTTAGGATTTTTGCTTTAGGTTTTACGATGTTTGCATGAGGAAATTAGGGAGTGTGAAGATTCATGAATGATGTTCACAAACTCTTCTTGGCATGAACGTTGTATTCGTTCACTCTCTCTCTGTCCCAGAAGTCACGTGACTTATCCTTCCTAGAACAGACTCCCACCTGGCACCTGTTTCTATCCAAATTTTTTAATCAGTGGTCAGCTCAGGGAATTTTTTTACAAGGACCTGTCTAGAATAATCTCAGCAGTGCCATATGACTGTTTCTTTCAGCCTCATGGAGAGCACTAATTGGGCAGTATTCATGGAGAATGCAAAATGAAATAAAAAAAGATATTCATAGTTGCTGTGTATATCTTATGTCCATTTGGTGCCAGGTTTTTGCAACTACTTATAATGATTCTTCTTTATCAGTGTCTAGAGTGTCAAAAGACCTACTTCCAAATAGCATAAATAAAACAGTAAATGTTTTCTGCAGTCATCTGACCTGCTGTTATTGTTCCTGAAAGTGTTAGTCATTCACTTGTGTCAGACTCTCTGTGATCCCCTGGATGGTAGCCCACCAGGCTCCATCCTATGGGATTCTCCAGGAAAGAATACTGACGTGAACAGCCATTCCCTTTTCAGGGGACCTTCTTAACCCAGGGATTGAACCCAGGTCTCTCACATTGCAGGCAGATTCTTTACCATCTGTGCCACCAGGGAAGCCCCATTATTATGGGAGCCTTCTTTATGCATCAAGAGGGAATTGTTAAATACTGTTACTATTCATTGTATATATATTAATATACTATTATTAATAGTAGGTAACAAATAATTCCCATCCTGATGCCTAAAGACAAAGGTTCCCAAGAGGTCTCACCCATTAACTGAAAGCCATTTATTGTGAATATTTCTTAGCCACTTGACTTGTTAGCTCAAGTGACTTGAATTTCATGGTTCAAAGGTAAATGGTTTGTAATACCTAGAACATCAATTTGAGTCAAATTATATATGCAGCAGGATTTATATAGAAGGTAAGAAGATAATTTAGGTCAAAATGAACACACTGAGAATGTCTGAAATCTGGTCAACATTATCCTTTGAAACAGAGGTACTTATTTCTGTTTTGAAATATTAGCAAGTTAAAAGCTTTTGGCGATGTTTCTTTTTTCATGTGATATGAATGGAGAAGCTGTTAGAACTGAAAACTTTTCTGTTGTTGTTGGCAGTACTGGTACTGTGTGGTAAAGAACGCACTTTGAAATTTTCTATGGAGCCATTGATAAAACAGAATCTTATAGAAAGACTCTAATTTTTGTATGTCAGAGTAATAGAAAATACAGTATTTCTATTTGAATGACTTTAGGAGTTTGCTCAGCTCCTTATTATGAGTCCTTTATAAATTCCTTTTGATAAAAAGCATACTTTAGAATACATGTGTCACTTATTTGTGGATATGTATATAGCAAAAAAAAATCACGTATTTGAGATCAGAGATCAGTCCTGGGTGTTCATTGGATGGAGACTGAAACTCCAGTGCTTTGGTCAACTCATGCGAAGAGTTGACTCATTGGAAAAGACTCTGATGCTGGGAGGGATTGGGGGCAGGAGGAGAAGGGGACGACAGAGGATGAGATGGCTGGATGGCATCACCGACTTGATGGACATGAGTTTGGGTGAATTCTGGGAGTTGGTGATGGACAGAGAGGCCTGATGTGCTGCGATTCATCGGGTCCAAAGAATCAGCCACGACTGTGCGACTGAACTGAACTGAACTGAATCCATGTGGGTCTCCAAAGGCACTTTGTTTTCTGTTGTTTACATATTTTGCATTTTGTAGCCACTGTGTAGAGTTTTCACACAGCTCTGGGAGACAGCAATCATTTATATTTAAGGACAGTTTTCAAACAAATGGAAGTAAAAGGACTTGAAGAGGCAGATATCATTTCACTTTACACGGAAGATCTCGTTTAGGTTAGACTTTTTAAATAAATATTCTCTTAATATATTAGTTGGATTCCTTTCATAGTATTTATATTCTTAAGTGTTAGTCGCTCAGTCATGTCCAACTCGTTGTGATCCCATGGACTGTAGCCTTCCAGGCTCCTCTATCCTTGGGATTTCCCAGGCAAGACTACTGGAGTGGGTTGCCAGTTTCTTCTCCAGGGAGTCTTCCCAACCCAGAGATTTAACTCAGATCTCCCTCATTGCGGACAGACTCTTTATCATCTGAGCCACCAGGGAAGTTCTTTACATTCTTCTTAAGATGCATTAGTTTTTGAACTTGTGATTACTAATAAACTGAAAGCTTTGAAAAATATTTTCTCATTTGCCTACACATAACTAAAACTTTGGGCATATCAACTTGCTTATTATAATAACACAAAAATATTGGCTACACTTGAGTCAGATTTAGTTGAAATTGGTAGGGCAGAGAAAGGAGGGTATCAGAGAAGCTAAATCCTGTAACCTTTCCAAAGCCATCTTGTTATGCACTTTCCTACAGGGAGTTCCACAGAGGGGAGCAAGTTGACTCTCATCAGTCACCAGCCAATCTTAACTCCTCAGAAGGAAGCAGTTCAGTTCAGTTCAGTTCAGTTCAGTGCAGTTCAGTTCAGTTGCTCAGTCGTGTCCGACTCTTTGCGACCCCATGAATTGCAGCACGACAGGCCTCCCTGTTCATTACCATCTCTCGGAGTTCACTCAGACTCAACATCCATCGAGTCCATGTGTTAGTTTTAGACCATTAGGTAGCTCCAAGGAAATACTTTTTTTTTTTTACTAAAAATGAAGACACTTTATGGATAAGCTAATAAAATATTACATAATGCTTTCTTATGGTTGGCAACAAACTATTTGTTATAAAAGCAAAATAAATACTTCAGATGTAGCTAAAACAGGAGAGGGAACCCTTATCAACCAATATGAAATAATACTATAACATTATTCTATTATTAAAATGCTTGTATGGTATTTCATATAGTTGTGTGCATAGTTTTATGTTTCTCATCTTTAAGTATGAAGGATATGAGTGATTAAAAGAACTGAGAAAATATCATGTATTCAGAAAGACCCCAAAACAATAAAAATATTAGTATTTTCATGTTTTGAATTCACCAATGATCCAATTAATTTTTGTGTGAAGAAAAATAGTACAAAATTTGAGCGCTACAGAGAGAAAGAAAATTGTTAAATTGGCAAGTGAGACATTGTCAAGTAGTGTTCTGTTCAATGGGTTAGCACAACACGTAAAATGTCGGTTTCAGTTCAGTTCAGTCGCTCAGTCGTGTCCGACTCTTCGTGACCCCATGAATTGCAGCACGCCAGGCCTCCCTGTTCATCACCATCTCCCGAAGTTCACTCAGACTCACGTCCATCAAGTCCGTGATGCCATCCAGCCATCTCATCCTCGGTCGTCTCCTTCTCCTCCTGCCCCCAATCCCTCCCAGCATCAGAGTCTTTTCCAATGAGTCAACTCTTCACATCAGGTGGCCAGAGTACTGGACTTTCAACTTTAGCATCATTCCTTCCAAAGAAATCCCAGGGTTGATCTCCTTCAGAATGGACTGGTTGGATCTCCTTGCAGGCCAAGGGACTCTCAAGAGTCTTCTCCAACACGACAGTTCAAAAGCATCAATTCTTCGGCACTCAGCTTTCTTCACAGTCCAACTCTCACATCCATACATGACCACTGGAAAACCCAAAGCCTTGACTAGACGGACCTTAGTCAGCAAAGTAATGTCTCTGCTTTTGAATATGCTATCTAGGTTGGTCATAACTTTTCTTCCAAGCAGTAAGTGTCTTCTAATTTCATGGCTGTAGACACCATCTGCAGTGATTTTGGAGCTCAAAAAAATAAAGTCTGACACTGTTTCCATTGTTTCCCCATCTATTTCCCATGAAGTGATGGGACCGGATGCCATGATTTTCATTTTCTGAATGTTGAGCTTTAAGCCAACTTTTTCACTCTCCTCTTTTACTTTCATCAAGAGGCTTCTTAGTTCCTCTTCACTTTTTGCCAAAAGTGTGGTGTCATCTGGCTATCTGAGGCTATTGATATTTCTCTTGGCAATCTTGACTCCAGCTTGTGTTGCTTCCAGTCCAGTGTTTCTCATGATGTACTCTGCAGAGAAGTTAAATAAGCAGGGTGACAATATACATCCTTGATGTACTCCTTTTCCTATTTGGAACCAGTCTGTTGTTCCATGTCCAGCTCTAACTGTTATTTCTTTACCTGCATACAGATTTCTCAAGAGGCAGGTCAGGTGGTCTGGTATTCCCATCCCTTTCAGAATTTTCCACAGTTTATTGTGATCCACACAGTCAAAGGCTTTGGCATAGTCAATAAAGCAGAAGGAGATGTTTTTCTGGAACTCTCTTGCTTTTTCCATGATCCAGTGGATGTTGGCAATTTGATCTCTATTTCCTTTGCCTTTCCTAAAACCAGCTTGAACATCAGGGAGTTCATGGTTCACATATTGCTGAAGCCTGGCTTGGAGAATTTTGAGCATTACTTTACTAGCATGTGAGATGAGTGCAATTGTGCAGTAGTTTGAGCCTTCTTTGGCATTACCTTTGTTTGGGATTAGAATGAAAACTGAACTTTTCCAGCCCTGTGGCCACTGCTGAGTTTTCCAAATTTGCTGGCATATTGAGTGCAGCACTTTCACAGCATCATCTTTCAGGATTTGAAACAGCTCAACTGGAATTCCATCACCTCCACTAGCTTTGTTTGTAGTGATGCTTTCTAAGGCCCACTTGACTTCACATTCCAAGATGTCTGGCTCTAGATTAGTGATCACATCATCATGATTATCTGGGTCGTGAAGATCTTTTTGTACTGTTCTTCCGGTGTATTCTTGCCACCTCTTCTTAATATCTTCTGCTTCTGTTTGGTCCATACCATCTGTCCTTTATTGAGCCCATCTTTGCATGAAATGTTCCCTTGATATCTCTAATTTTCTTGAAGACAGCTCTAGTCTTTCCCATTTTGTTCTTTTCCTCTATTTCTTTGCATTGATTGCTGAAGAAGGCTTTCTTATCTCTTCTTGCTATTCTTTGGAACTCTGCATTCAGATGTTTATATCTTTCCTTTTCTCCTTTGCTTTTCACTTTTCTTTTCACAGCTATTTGTAAGGCCTCCCCAGACAGCCATTTTGCTTTTTGCATTTCTTTTCCATGAGGATGGTCTTGATCCCTGTCTACCATACAGTGTCACGAACCTCATTCCATAGTTCATCAGGCACTCTATCTATCAGATCTAGGCCCTTAAATCTATTTCTCACTTCCACTGTATAATCATAAGGGATTTGATTTAGGTCATACCTGAATGGTCTTGTGGTTTTCCCTACTTTCTTCAATTTGAGTCTGAATTTGGTAATAAGGAGTTCATGATCTGAGCCACAGTCAGCTCCTGGTCTTGTTTTTGTTGACTGTATAGAGGTTCTCCATCTTTGGCTGCATAGAATATAGTCCATCTGATTTTGGTGTTGACCATCTGGTGATGTCCATGTGTAGAGTCTTCTCTTGTCTTGTTGGAAGAGGGTGTTTGCTATGACCAGTGCTTGTTCTTGCAGAACTCTATTAGTCTTTGCCCTGCTTCATTCTGCGTTCCAAGGCCAAATTTGCCTGTTACTCCAGGTGTTTCTTGACTTCCTACTTTAGCATTCCAGTCCCCTATAATGAAAAGACATCTTTTGGGGTATTAGTTCTAAAAGGTCTTGTAGGTCTTCATAAAGCCGTTCAGCTTCAGCTTCTTCAGCATTACTAGTTGGGGAATAGACTTGGATAACTGTGATATTTAATTGTTTGCCTTGGAGATGAACAGAGATCATTCTGTCATTTTTGAGATTGCATCCAAGTACTGCATTTTGGACTCTTTTGTTGACCATGATGGCTACTCCATTTCTTCTGAGGGATTCCTGCCCGCAGTAGTAGATTTAATGGTCATCTGCGTAAAATTCACCCATTCCAGTCCATTTTAGTTCACTGATTCCTAGAATGTTGACGTTCACCCTTGCCATCTCCTGTTTGATCACTTCCAATTTGCCTTGATTCATGGACCTGACATTCCAGTTTCCTATGCAATATTGCTCTTTATAGCATCGGATCTTGCTTCTATCACCAGTCACATGCACAACTGGGTAATCTTTTTGCTTTGGCTCCATCCCTTCATTCTGTCTGGAGTTATTTTTCCTCTGATCTCCAGTAGCATATTGGGCACCTAATGACCTGGGGAGACAAAGATGTTTTTTACCACAACAAGCTGTGTGACCCAGCATACCCTGCCCCACTCTGTGCACTAGAAAGACCTCCTTCATTTAATGTATTGGTAATTCCAGCCAGTGGTTCCTGGCTCAGGCATTCCTGTGATAATGAAGCTTCCTTTTACTGGCAGCTAAAACATTGCCTTTTTTTTTTTTTTTTTTTTTTTTTTAAGCTAAGTCCCACGCTTTACTAACTTGTAGTCAAATTACCTGCCCTGTCAAAATCTTCAGTACATGTGGGTCTTCCCACAGTATATGGAAAGGATATTTTTCAATCAGAATAAACTGGCACTTTCCCACCAAGGACTTTTCTTTGTTCAGAGAAAGTTTGCTTTCAATGCAGTTCCAGCAACTCTGTGCTGTCCTGGGCACTCACATTCTATTCAGGCCAAAGTGCTTTCTGGTGTAGAACACTGGAGCAGATGGTGACCTTTTCAGTCTGACAATGGCAGTCTGGTACATTCAGGACTTCTTGTTTACCTGAGGAGTAAGGGGTCCAGGTCTAATAGGAATCTCCTAAATTATTGGTTGAGACATATTTGTTTATCTCCATTTCGCATTTCTCCTTGCCTGAGTTTAGGAATTAAGTCTATATCCTGGGGACTGCTTGAGTTAGTAAGAAGTAGGACTTTACAATCTTTTTTTTTTCTTTTTTAATAATTCAAGATGCCCAAAGACTTTATCTTGATCAAAATACATAGTTCCATTATATGCCTATCATTGTATGTGAGGTGGTATCTTTCATTAATATGGTTCAACGATGAATTTCTCAAGTTGCGATTTTATGGTATGTAGTAGATTGGCAATGGCATTCCACTCCAGTACTCTTGCCTGGACCATCCCATGGACGGAGGAGCCTGGTAGGCTACAGTACATGGGGTCCCTAAGAGTCGGACATGACTGAGTGATTTCACTTTCAGTTTTCACTTTCATGCATTGGAGAAGGAAATGGCAACCCACTCCAGTATTCTTGCCTGGAGAATCCCAGGGATGGGAGCCTGGTGGGCTCCCGTCTATGGGGTCGCGCAGAGTCGGACATGACTGACATGACTTTGCAGCAGCAGCAGTAGATTGGCTTGCAGTTGAGTTGTTGGTATTATACTTAGAATATTTAGTGTGCTTTTTTTCAGGTCAGCTCAAGAAATCGTTGCTCTGTCTCAAGAAACAATTTCCCATGGATCCAAATGACTGATCCAACAGTCACAGGATCAACAGATAACGCAGTCCTATGTAACACCTCAGATAGTTCAAGATAAATAGAAAAAGAAAGTTTTAATTATAATATTTGCTTTTCAAATGCCATTTTTGGACATAAATACAGAACTTCAAAATTACCTGATGAACCCAGAAGGCTTAATGACTCCAAGGGAAAAAGTATTTTATAACCACATAGAATCTAGTACACTGGATATAGTTGAGTGTATAATAGAGATTGTGAAAGTTACTTAAGAAATAGGTACCTCCTCTCTGCCTTCTGTTTTTCTTGTTTGCATTTTCCTTTCTAACTAGCTCTGTGTGTGTGGAGGTGGTTGTCCTTGGAATACATAGAAACTGCTTTCAGTATGTTTTTACACAGGCAGGGGCTGTTAATCTTAGGCAATCCTAAATATCATTTGCTTGCTTTTTCTCAGTCTGTAGCTAAAGACAAACAAAAAGAAAAAAAAATCCTGGAGAGCCATATTCTGCCTTGGATATGATCTGCTGATCTGCTTGTTTTCCAGCCCCCAAACATTCTCTCCGTGATGCTTTCTTGACCTTCAATACTGATTAGTGAGTCACAGGTACAAAAACCTAAGAATAAACCACACTGGGAGAAGCCAGCCAAGGCTTCCTGCATAATTACCATGAAAAAAAAAAAAGGCAATTGTTTTCATTTCTAGAAAATATTTCTTTAATTTCCTCCCTTATATTATGAGGTGATTGGGCAAATTAATCTGCAAATCTCTTTGGGAGCAAGCTTTCTAATTTTCTTTTAAGAACCTCTATTGTTACATAAGAATATCTCATTAAGCTTTGCCTTTCCTGGGGAACAAGAAGGCAGCAGGTGATAATGAAATAAAGATTTTTAAGAGGTATGCTTTTTACCAATGATAATAAAAGGTGTTAAATACACTTTTAAATTAAGTATTTTCTTAAAATCAGGAGTTGAGCATCTGTTTGATTTCCTTCCTAAAGGCTTTTATGGCAATTTCTCCTCTATAAGGAGGCAACATGAACTGGATTGACATTATTAAGCCTGCTAAAGCATATTCCCCAATTCAGGACTTATCAGATAAGCCGACTAAAGAATAATTTCCCTTTAGATTAGAGTCAACTTTATAGCAACTTCTCACTTCTTTGAGTTTGAGTATCTTGTGTTTATCATTTTTATTCAAGACTCTAAAGTAGGATGCTTTTTGTAGCTTTTGAGTAGAGATGTTATAAGCAAGATGAACAGTGAAATCAAATTTTTGTTGTATATTAAAAGCCTAATCATATTTGAAAACACTTCATCACCTGAAATAGTGTTCTTGGACTAAACACCATAGTGGCTGCTAAATTTGCATTCCTCTAATTTCTGATTTCTGATTTGTAATAAGTGAAACTATCTTTCCTGTCTTTTACATTTAAACATAATTTCCTTATTGTATAAATATATCAAGAATTTTTGCAATATATTGCTAAGATGTTGATAGATTTTTAAGATTTCACAGTTGGTAAACACTCATGCACATGCATACTTTTGTTATCTTCTAGGATTATGCCCCCTTTAAAACTCTTACAGTGTAACTCTTTTAAAGAAACCAGTTCAAGAAAGGGTTATAACAAATTGACAGTGATTTATACAAAAAGCATTTTCCCTTCAGCACTTTCATTTTACTTATCATAAAGTCAGTGTTATAGGATGGTGTATCTTATGTGTATATACAAAACTTGGTAAGTAGAGTTTAATAAATACACATAGCTGTTTATAATTTTAATGATACTATAAATGCATATTGATGAAAGAACTTATACTTCTGTGATCAGTACTATTTTCTTTATAACGAATCAGACCACATGAATTTTCTATGAATTGTATTTTTTAAAAAATGTGATATGGAATTTTCTTGGCCACATGTATTAACCTATTTATGAATCTACTTAATTATAGTCTATTTGTAACAGTGAACTATATTTTTGTATCACAATTCTGTTATTAGTGGGCATTTAGTCAATCTCCAAGAATATTTTAAAAAATATAAAAATAGAATGTATTATTCTTTGTACATGGACACTCTTAGGGAAGCATCCTTGAGTTTAGAATTATATGCAGTTTAGAAATAAATAGGTATTTTGATATTGCATTTCAAAAATGTACCAGCATTGATGAGCATTTTCCCACTATTTGGCCAATTCTGAACATCAGCTATATCGAGTGTATTTATTTTCCTTTTCAATTTGTAGTATGATGGGAAAAACATAAATAATTATCATTTGATTTTACTTTCCAGATAACATATAAGATTAAATATTTTCATATATATAGAGTTAATTCTTATGTACTATTTTGTGGTATCTCTTCATAAGTTTGTCCTTATTTGTTAATCTTGTTATTTTATTATAAATTCTGTCACATATAGGTTTTAAATATTTTCCCTAGTCTGTTACTTGTTTCTCAAAATTTGTTTACTATTATATAATCAAATGCATTAGTCTGTTCCTTTGATTCCTTTATTTTGTAGCTTGTTAAATGGATCTTTCTTATCCTAAAATTATCAGCATAATTCAGTTTGTAATATTTTTAAGGTTTTATATTTTACATTTAGAATCTGAAATTTATGTTAAGTAGCAAAAGGTAAATTTCCTTTTTTAAATTTTCTAATCCATTTTTCTTGGAGAAGCTGTCGCTTGACTCCAGTATTTTGGTCTATGATCCATAGAAATCAATTTTGTATTTGCTGTGAAATAAGAGTTAAGCTTTTTTGTTCATTATTTCATGTGGCTATTCATTTTTTTCCAGTACTGCTTATTGAAAATATTTTCCTTTTTCCACTGGTAACTGCGTCAGATAAAGGAGCAAAAGGAGGAGAACAAGAAGATGGCTGGGGGATATCCCTGGGTGCTAGAAAACGGAGGATAGGTTCTGCAGTGGCCACACACATGTGCATATAGAGAACAGAAAGAATTGCAAGGCACTAAATGCACACAAAAGCACCTCTAAAACCTGTGAAACGTGAATCAAGTAAGTGGAGTGTATCAATGTGACTCTTCCGGCTGTGATATTATACTAAGACAATGTGCACTCAGTGCAGAAACTGGGCATTGCCTTGTGGGGTCTTTCTGTGTTAGTTCCTTCAGCTACATGTTGAGTCTACAATGATCACAAAATAAAATGTCAACATTACTTGTCAACATAATCTTAAATAAAAGGTTAGCATTTGTCACAAAAGTAATTTTAGAAATTCTTAAATCCTTGAAATGAAATGCAAGGGGTCAGATGAATAAAATACAGGTTTGCCAATAACCCTGAGGAGCAATTGTAGAGTGAAACAAATTTTTCAAATCAAGACCTATTAAATAAACAGGTAACAATTAGAGGACGAATTGTTACTAACCTTCTTAATGATCTAATTTGCTAGAATTAGCTTTCTCATCTCTGTAGAATGACCCAAAATGTATAATACAGGGTAAGGTGGTCAGTGGGAATTAGTTAAGACTTTCATAAAGCAAGCTAATGACCAGTTAAATTCCATAAGAGAAGATATTTACTCCACATCTCCATGCAGCATTGGTCTGATTATTTGACCCTACAGTCAATTAGTTCAAAAAACCTGTTCAATGAAAAGCCATTAAACCAGTTGTGCATATAAGTAGAATGGATAAAAATTCAGTTGCCACAAAGAAGTAACTAAGTGATTAATTAGGGTTAAATTTCCATTACTATTATTAAATTGTCATTTTGAGCAAAATCTTCTGTCTTCAGGAAGTCTATAAGGTGCCTGGAAAAATGATAATATAGCCAGTTTCCATGAGAAAGTTTTTAAAAGTAGGCATATCACTATATCCATGAAGATACTACAGAAAGGTAGATGCCCATTCAAAATAAATATTTTACCCTTCAGACAAGACCAAAGGTGAACTGAAGATACTATGTTCTTTTTTCTGAATGTGTGAAGTCACAGATGCAAATGTTCAATCATAGCAGTAATATAAATATAGCCTAGAATAATTCTAAACTGCTTTAAACATGTAGATTGTATCTAAAATGTTCTCAATTGTTGTTTTAAAAAGGTTGGACTTTACAGCTGGACAGACTCAATAGTAACCTATTAATTCCAGCCCCAAATTGCATTTGAAAATAAGCAGAGATACATATCAGTGGTCCAGTTCAGAATAGACCACCCCCTTTTTGATAAATTATGCTATACTTTGCAGAGTGCTGTTATCAAAGGAAGCATTCTGCTGCCTATTTATACTGTTTAGGAAATAGGGACTCAGAATTAGTGACTACAGAAGGTGTCACAGTGGTACCAGCAGAGCCAGAGCTTGGAGCCAGCGTTTTTTTCATGCAGAGTACTCTAGGGACAGAACCTTGTTTCTTGTAAGAAATGGTGCCATAACCTTGCAGTAAGCAGAATAATGGTTCCCCAAAAGTGTCCATTTCTAACCTTTAGAATCAGCAGATATGTTATCTTACATGGCAAAAAAAAATTCATAAATTGGATTCCATTTGGGATCCTGAGATGGGAAATTATCCTTCATTACCTGAATAGGCACAACATAGTCACAGGGGTTCTTTTAAGAAAAAAAGGGAGGCAGAATAGTCAGAATCAGAGGAAATGTGATGGATGGAAGGAGGCAGAGATCTGAATCATGGGGGCTCACGAACCAAGGAGTGCAGGTGGCCACGAAGCCGATAAGGCAAGAAAAACGGACTCCTCCCAAGCGCCTTCAGAAGGAACACACCCCAGCTACACTGATTTTAACCCAGTCCTACCTGTATCAGACTTCTGACCTCTGGGTTTAAGAGCATACATTTGTATTGTTTCAGCCACTAAGTTTATAATAATTTGTTATAATAGAAATAGGAAACTCTACAAAGTTTTAAAGATAAGGCTTCATGTAAATAAATACCTAGCAATTCTTCTCTATGTCTAATATTCTGATGAGAAATTTGCCTCTCAGTAGAAAACCATGAAAGGTTTCAAAGCTAATACTTCTATCTTGATTTGAGCTCTGTGTTTTTCCTTCTCTTGACATCTTTGACTTCGTAAATCAAACCTTTTCCCCCATTAATCATACCTAAAGATTATATTTTCCATGGTCTTAATACCTTCTAATTTTTTTTTTGTTAACTATATCTGGATGATTTTATAAAAATGGAGGAAAAAGCAAGAGAGTTCCAAAAAAACATCTCCTTCTGCTTTATTGACTATGCCAAAGCCTTTGACTGTGTGGATCACAATAAACTGTGGAAAATTCTCCAAGAGATGGGAAAACCAGACCACCTGACCTGCCTCTTGAGAAATCTGTATGCAGGTCAGGAAGAAACAGTTAGAACTGGACATGGAACAACAGACTGGTTCCAAATAGGAAAAGGAGTACATCAAGGATGTATATTGTCACCCTGCTTATTTAACTTATATGCAGAGTACATCATGAGAAATACTGGACTGGAAGCAACACAAGCTGGAGTCAAGATTGCCAAGAGAAATATCAATAACCTCAGATAGCCAGATGACACCACCCTTATGGCAAAAAGTGAAGAGGAGCTAAAGGGCCTCTTGATGAAAGTGAAAGAGGAGAGTGAAAAAGTTGACTTAAAGCTCAACATTCAGAAAACGAAGAGCATGGCATCCAGTTCCATCACTTCATGGGAAATAGATGGGGAAACAGTGGAAACAGTGTCATACTTTATCTTTTTGGGGCTCCAAAATCACTGCAGATGGTGACTGCAGCCATGAAATTAGAAAATGCTTACTCCTTGGAAGAAAAGTTATGACCAACCTAGATAGTATATTCAAAAGCAGAGACATTACTCTGCCGACTAAGGTCCATCTAGTCAAGGCTATGGTTTCTCCTGTGATCATGTATGGATGTGAGAGTTGGACTGTGAAGAAGGCTGAGTGCCAAAGAATTGATGCTTTTGAACTGTGGTGTTGGAGAAGACTCTTGAGAGTCCCTTGGACTGCCAGGAGATCCAACCAGTCCATTCTGAAGGAGATCAACCCTGGGATTTCTGTGGAAGGAATGATGCTAAAACTGAAACTCCAGTATTTTGGTCACCTCATGTGAAGAGTTGACTCATTGGAAAAGACTCTGATGCTGGGAAGGATTGGGGGCAGAAGGAGAAGGGGACGACCGAGGATGAGATGGCTGGATGGCTTCACGGACTTGATGGACGTGAGTCTGAGTGAACGCCGAGAGATGGTAATGAACAGGGAGGCCTGGCGTGCTGCGATTCATGGGGTCTCAAAGAGTCGGACACGACTGAGCGACTGAACTGAACTGATCCTTTCATTATAGTATGGCATGTTACTGAACTGTGTGCTGTCAATACTTCTTATCAGCAGATGCCAATATGGCATGGGATGCTAGGAAACTTAATCCTGGGTTCCCTGTAAGGTGAGATATGGGTATACCAGGACTCAGTATTTGCCAGCTCAGCATTTATTCATCCTTTTAAAAATTATTGTACTGAGATATGATTTATTAAAAATTGTTCTTAAAATAGATAAACAGTGAGGACCTACAGTATTAGCACAAGAACTCTGCTTAATATTCTTTAATAACCTAAATGGGAAAGGAATTTGAAAAAGAGTAGTTATATGTGCATGTATCACTGAATCACTTTGCTATACACCTAAAATACAACATTGTATATCTAATGTAAAATAAAAATAAAAATTGTAGATATTAATGAATACAACTTTATGATTTTGGAAGTAAGTATCCATTCATTAAACCATCACCATAATCCATTCCCATAAACATATTCATCACCTTCAAAGTTGCCTTGTGATAACATTACTGTTAGCCTTTATGATATGAACACAATATAGGATCTACCCACTTAGAAAAATTGACCATATAACCCTTAATGTACAACAGTGTTGTTAACTGTAGACACTGCCATAAAGCATATCTCTTGCTCCTTTTGTCTAACTGAACCCTTTAACTAATGCCACTTCCTTTTCCTAAGGCAGTGTTTATTCTTAACCTATTGGCTGTGCACATCTTTCAAACACCTAGAGAACAGCCCAGTGTTAAATTATATCTGTTTCTTTCTGTTTACCTTCAGTTGTCTTCTGTGCTTTTATGAGCTCATTGACTACTCTAAATCAAAGTACTTAAATAGTCTTAGAAATATCCACTTGCCTACTCATCTGGAACTCATTATTATTTATGTTGAGAGAACTATGAAGCTTCTAGTTCATTGACATTATGATTTATAACACCTTGAGGAGTGAAAGAATTTATAATACTTTAAAGTTATTACCATAGAGCATTATATTTTCAATGTAGATACTGACGTTCTTACAAGCAATACTTTATCATTTTTCCCCTTAATGATATACTTTGGAAACTTTAGATGAATTAACATATAAAAATATCTTGTTTTCTGAGATAAAATCTCACTTTCATACCTAAGACTAACAGGATTACATTATACACTTTTCAATTAACCCCACATGAATGGACAAATGTCAGTAATACTGATGATCTGGCCAAGAGTATTAGTACTTCAGCATAAGAAGCTGTATAACATATTCACATAAGGGAAAATTTCAAAATTTTAAAGTATACAGAAATTAATATTATATTTTAACATGTGTTAGAGCTATCAAGGGAAGAAATGCTAAAAATCATAATGCTAAGTAAATATGTCCAGTAGCCAGTGAATAATCTTGGCATACCAATGTGTGAATTATTAACTATATTCATAATAATGAGAAATGATAATTCTGAAAGACCTTCTCCCTACATTGAACATGGCACAAGATTCTGTTCCACAAAGCACAAAAACATGTATTGACCATATAACCCTTAATGTACATTTTAAAATTTACTAATTTACAGGTTCTTTTAATGCATACAGATGATTAGGGAAAAGGGAAAATGTTTATCAAGATAATCTGAGTTAAATAGATGCCTCTAAACATAAAAAAACAACATGTTCTATGGCCAGGTCCACTCAAAGGTTGAAATTTACATGTTAATTTCCAAATGAGAACATAGTTCAAATAAATTTGATTACATATTATGTTGCACACTCCAAATGCTACATTATTCAAAAATTTTAAAGCCAAGCTATATACACAACTTTTACCCCTCCAAAGGATTCATTTAAGCATTTTTCTAGCTCAAGCTCGGATAATTGTGTATGAATTATATTCTAAGTATATTAGTTTTATTAGAATATTTGAAAACATATATAGATCTACATTGGTGGCTCAGATGGTAAAGAATCAGCCTACAATGCAAGAGATGCAAGTTCAATCCTTAGGTTGGTAAGATTCCCTGAAGAAGGGAATGGCTATCCACTCCAGTATTCTTGCCTGGGAAATTCCATGGAGAGAGGAGCCTCATGGGTTACAGGTCATGGGGGTCACGAAGAGTTGAACAAGACTGAGCGAGTATGTGCACACACACACAGATCTACATTACGTGGATGACTTAGACCATCTTGCAGACTCTTGCATCTCTCCTAGGAGCACAGTATGGAAAATAAGCAAGTCATTTAAGAAAATATTCTACCTGGAATTCAGACAAATTGAAAGGTATGATTCAATAGGACACAGAGGAGATAAATATCAGAGGTAGACATCAGCTATCAGAAGAAAATATTTGTAAATATTTAGGTCCCCAACATAGAAGCCCATACATGTATAAAGCAAATAATAACAAACCTAAAGAGAGAAATAGAAAACAATGCAATACAATATTATTAGGGGACTTAAGTACCCCAATCATCAGTGGATAGGTCATCTAGAGAAAAAATTAAGGAAACACAGCCTTCAGTAGTATATAAGACTGAAAACATAGACTTCGTTAATATGCATACAACACATTCCATCCAAAAACATCAGCACACACATTCTTCTCAAGTGCACACGGGCATTCTCCAGGATAAACCATATGTTAGGCTACAAAACAAGACTTAAAAATTAAGAGGGACTGAAATTATACCAAGCAACACTTCTTACCACCATAAATCAATTACAGATACCAGAAATCAATTATGTGGTGATTAAACAGCAAACTACTGAACAATAATGGCTAAAAATAAATTTAAGGGGAAATCAAAAAATATCTTGAATCAAACTAAAATGGGACACATACCAAAAGCTATCATATAAATTATTTCTAAGAGAAAAGTTCATAGCAGTAAGTGCCTTCCTCAAGAAAAATCTCAAAACAGCCTAATGAATGTCACACTTGAGGACTTAGAGAAAGAACAAATGAACCCCAAAGTTAATTTTAAAAGGAACTAATAGAAATCATAGCAGAAATAAATGAAATAGAGCATTAAAAAATGAAACCCTAGCCTTTAGCTAGATTCCCTTTCACATCAGGAACAAAATAAAAATTACTACTCTCACTAATTTTATTCATTACCATTTTGGAAGTCCTAGCCAGAGAATTAGGTTAGTAAAAGAAATAAAAACTTCCAAGTTAAAAAGGAAGAGGGAAAACTACCACTATTTGAACATGGCATGATATTCTATAGAGAAAACCCTAAAGACTCTATCAAGATGTGTTGCATTTCTATACAGTAATAATGAACTATCAGAAAAAGTAATGAAGGAAACAATCTCATTTACAATTGCATCAATATGAATAAAATTTCTAGGAATACATTTACAAAGCATGTGAAATAACTGTATTTGAAAACCATAAGACACTGATGAAAAATTGAAGAAAGCACAGGTGAATAAATATTCCATGCTTATAGATTTGAAAAATTAATATTGTGTCCATACTGCTGCTGCTACTGCTAAGTTGCTTCAGTCGTGTCCGATTCTGTGCGACCCCATAGACAGCAGCCCACCAGGCTCCCCCTGTCCCTGGGATTCTCCAGGCAAGAACACTGGAGGGGGTTGCCATCTCCTTCTCCAATGCATGAAAGTGAAAAGTGAAAGTGAAGTCGCTCAGTCGTTTCCAACTCTTTGCGACCCCATGGACTGCAGCCTACCAGGCTCCTCTGTCCAACTAATCTACAGATTCATTGCAATCTCTATCAAATTCCAGTAGCATTTTTCAAAGACATAGCACAAACAATCCCCAAATTTGTATGGATCCAAAAAGACACCAAAAGTATTGGAAAAAAAAAATCTTGAGAAAAAGAACAAAGCTTGAGGCATAATGCTCCCTGATTTTAAACTTTACCACAGAGCTAGGGCAATCAAGATAGTGTAAGTCTGGCACAAAACAGACAACTATATTAATGGAACATAATAGATAGATCAGAAATAAATCTACATTTATGGGGTCAATTATTTTAGGAAAAATGAGCTAAGAATTTATGATGGGGAAAAACAATCTCTTCATTAAATGGTGGTGTTCAAAACTGGGCAGTCACATGCAAAAGAATAAAACTGGACCGTTGCTTTATATCATACACAGAAATTAACCTAAAATGTTTTAAAGACTTGAATTTAAGACATGATATTTTATTTATTTATTTTTAGCTCCTGATACACTTTTTTTTTATTTTTAAAATTTATTTATTTTTAAAATTACAATACTGTATTTGTTTTGCCATACATTGACATGAATCAGCCACAGGTGTCCACGATCTCCCAATGCCAAAGCCCCCTCCCACCTCCCACCCCACATCCTCTCCCTGAATCATCCCGTGCATGGAAGCAACCTAGATGTCCATCAGCAGATGAATGGATAAGAAAGCTGTGGTACATATACACAATGGAGTACTACTCAGCCCTTAAAAAGAATAAATTCGACTCAGTTCTAATGAGATGGATGAAATTGGAGCCGATTATACAGAGTGAAGTAAGCCAGAAAGAAAAACACCAATACAGTATACTGACACATATATATGGAATTTAGAAGGATAGTAATGAAGACCCTCTATGTGAGACAACAAAAGAGACTCAGAGGTATAGAACGGACTTTTGGACTCTGAGGGAGAGGGAGAGGGTGGGATGATTTGGGAGAACGGCATTGAAACATGTATACTATCTTGTAAGACATGATATTTTAAAATATAGGTGTTTTTAAAATATAGGTGTTAAAGTTACTTGAAATCAGTACTGGTGATGATTTTTTTTGGATTTGACACAACAAGTAAAGGCCACAAAATTAAAAAATGGGAGACTAAAGACTCAAGCCAGGCTTCAACAGTATGTGAATCAAGAACTTCCAGATGTTCAAGCTGGATTTAGAAAAGGCAGAGGAATCAGAGATCAAATTGCCAACATCCACTGGATCATAGAAAAGGCAAGAGAATTCCAGAAAACATCTACTTCTGCTTCTTTGACTATGTTAAAGCTTTTAACTGTGTGGACCACAATAAACTGTGGAAAACTCTGAAAGAGATGGGAATACCAGTGTACCTCACATGTCTCTGAGAAATCTGTATGCAGGTCAAGAGGCAACAGTTAGAACTGGACATGGAACAACTGACTGGTTCCAAGTTGAGAAAGAAGTACATCAGGGCTGTGTATTTTCACCTTGTTTATTTAATTTATATGCAGAGTATATCATGAGAAATGCCAGGCTGGATAAAGTACAAACTAGAATCGAGATTGCCAGGAGAAATATCAGTAATCTTAGATGCACAGATAATATCATCCTTATGGCAGAAGCAAAGAGGAACTAAACAGCCTCTTGATGAAAATGAAAGAGGAGAGTGAAAAATCTGGCTTAAAACTCAGTATTCAAAAAATGAAGATCATGGCATCCGGTCCCATCACTTTATGGCAAATAGATGGTGAAACAATGAAAATAGAGACAGACTTTATTTTCTTGGGCTCCAAAACCTTGGCAGATGGTGATTGCAGCCATGAAATGGAAAGATGCTTGCTCCTTGGAGGAAAAACTATGACCAACCCAGACAACATATTAAAAAGCTGAGCCATTACTTTATTTACAAAGGTCCATTTAGTCAAAGCCATGGTTTTTCCAGTAGTCATATATGGATGTGAGACTTGGACCACCATTCTTTGCCAAAGAATTGATGTTTTTGACCTGTGGTGTTGGAGAAGACTCTTGAGAGTCCCTTGGACTGTAAGGATATAAAACCAGTCCATCCAAAGGAAATCAGTCCTGAATATTCATTGGAAGGACTGATGGTGAAGCTGAAGCTCCAATACTTTGGCCACCTGATGTGAAGAACTGAGTCATTTGAAAAGACCCTGATGCTGGGAAAGATTGAAGGCAGAGGAGACAGGGATGACAGAGGATGAGATGGTTGGATGGTATCACCAAGTCGATAGACATGAGTTTGAGCAAGCTTTGGGAGTTGGTGATGGACAAGGAAGCCTGGTGTGCTGCAGTCCATGGGGTCGCAAAGTGTAGACACTACTGAGCAACTGAACTGAACTGAGTATCAAGCTCAAAACCTACTACACCAAAAAGGAAACCAGCCAAATGTACAATTAACACATAAACTAGGAGAAACTATTTGCTAATAATATATATGATAAGAGGTTAATTCACCCTCAGAGATGCTTGTAGGGCACACACAAAACCTTGTGTGCACCAGGAATGAGGGAAGAGAGCTGAGATCCCCACAAGGCAGCAGCAGTCCTAGGAGGCACAGTGTGTCACGTAAGCACTCTTGAAGGAGGTTTCCATTAGCCCCACCATATAACTGTTGGGCAGGCGACTCACTAACTGGAGAACAATTATACCAAAGAATTTCTCACACTGTTGGGAAAGTTCTGGAGCCCACAACAGACTTCCCAACCTGGGGATCTGGCAAAGGGACTGAGAATCCCCAGGGTATTTGACTTTGAAAGTCAGTAGGTTTCGATTATAGAAGTTCCACAGGACTAGGAAAACAGAGACTCTTCGAGGGTACAAACAAAACCTTATGCACATCAAGACCCAGGAGAAAGGCGCAGTGACCCCACAGGAGACTGACCTAGACTTGCCTGTGCATGTGCGGGAGTCTCTGGCAGAGGCATGGGTCATCAGTGGCCTGGCGCTTGCTCAAGGGCACTGACTGCAACAGTCCTGGGAGGTGTGGCTGTTGATGTAAGTCCTTTCAAAGGAAGTCAACGTTACTGCCACTGCTCCTACCATAGTTTGACCTGAGGCCAAACTACAGGGAGGAACACAGCCCCACCGGTCAGCAGAAAGCTGGGTTAAAGATTACTGAGCATGGCATTGCCCACCAGAACAAGACCCAGTTTTCCCCACAGCCAGTCCTTCCCATCAGGAATCTTCCACAAGCCTCACATCCTCATCCATCAGAGGGCAGACACAGACAGAGTGAAAACCACAATCAGAAAACTAACCAAACTGATCACATGCATCACAACCTTGCCTAACTCCATGAAACTATGATCCATGGCGTATAGGGCCACCCAAATAGGATGGGTCATGGTGGAGAGCTTGGACCAAATGTGGTCAGTTGGACAAAGGAGTGGAAAATCACTATGGTAATCTTGCCTTGAGAACCCCATGAACAGAACAGTATGAAAGGACAAAAAGATATGACACTGAAAGATGAACTGCCCAGGCTGGGTAGGTGCCCAATATGCTACTGGAGATTAGTGAAGAAAGAGCTCCAGAAGGAATGAAGAGGCTGAGTCAAAGTGGAAACAACTCCCAGGTGTAGATGTGTCTGGTGGTAAAAGTAAAGGCCGATGCTGGAAAGAACAATATTGCATAGGAACCTGGAATGTTAGGTCCATGAATCAAGGTAAACTGTAAGTGGTCAATCAGGAGTTGGCAAGAGTGAACACTGGCATTTTAGCAATCAGTGAACTAAGATGGACAGGAATGGGTGAATTTAACTCAAATGATCATTATATGTACTACTGTGGGCAAGAATCCCCTAGAGGAAATGGAGTAGCCCTCATAGTCAACAAAAGAGTTTGAAATGCAGTACTTGGGTGCAGTCTGAAGAACGACAGAATTATCTCTGTTTCTAAGGCAAACCATTCGATATCACAGTAAGCCAAGTCTACACCCCAACCACTAATGCCAAAGAAGTTGAAGCTGGACAATTCTATGAAGACCGACAAGTGCCTCTTGAACTAACACCTGTGGCGCTGCAGTAGCCAGAGGGCTGGGAAAGGTCAGTTTTCATTCCAATCTCAAAGAAAGGCAATGCCAAAGAATGCTCAAACCATGAGACAACTGGACTCTCTTAACATGCTAGCAAAGTAATGCTCAAAATCCTTCAAGCTAAGCTTCAATAATATGTGAACAGAGAAGGAGAAGCAACAGTTAGAACTGGACATGGAACAACAGACTGGTTCAGTATAGGGAAAGGAGTCGTTCAAGACTGTATATTGTCACCCAGCTTATTTAACTTATTTGCAGAGTACATCATGTGAAATGCTGGGCTGGATGAAGCTAAGCAGGAATCAAGATTGCTAGCAGAAATATCAATAACCTCAGATATGCAGATGACACCACTCTAATGGCAGAAAGCAAAGAGAAGTAAAGAACCTCTTGATGAGGATGAAAGAGGAGAGTGAAAGAGCAGGCTTAAAACTCAACATACAAAGAGTGAACATCGTGGCATCCCATCCCATCACTTCATGACAATGGAAACAATGACAAATTTTATTTTCTTGGGCTCCAAAATCACTGTGGATGGTGACTGTAGTCATGAAATTAAAATACCCTTGTTTATTGGAAGAAAAGCTGTGACAAACCTAGACAGCATGTTAAAAATCAGAGACGTTATTTTGCCGACAAAGGTATATATACTCTAAGCCATAGTTTTTCCAGTAGTCATGTATAGATGTGAGAGCCGGACAATAAAAAATACTGTGCATCAGGGAATTGATGCCTTTGAATCATGGTTCTGAAGAAGACTCTTCAGAGTTCCTTGGACAGCAAGAAAATCAAACCAGTCAATCCTACAAGAAATCAACCCTGAATATTCTTTGAAAGGTCTGATGCTGAAGCTCCAATACTTTGGCTACCTAATGTGAAGACCTGACTCATTGGAAAATACCCTGATGCTGAGAAAGATTGAAGGCAGGAGGAGAAGAGAATGACAGAGGATGAGATGGTTGGATGGCATCATAGACTCAATGGACATGAGTTTGAGCAAGCTCCGACAGATGGTGGAGGACAGGGAAGTCTGGCATTCTGCAGTCCCTGAGGATGCAAAGAGTCAGATACAACAGAGTGACTGAAGAACAATTCAAAATATATAAAGAACTCATACAATTCAATGCCCTCAAAACAATCTGATTTAAAGAATAAAACAGGTGGAGGAGCTGAATAGACATTTATCAAAAGACATATGTATAGCCAACAGATACATAAAAGGTGCTCAGCATCGCTAATCATTAGGGAAATTAATTTTGCAATCAAAATGATATACCAGTTTATACCTGTCAGAATGGCTGCCATCAAAAGAACAGAAATGTCAAGTTTTGATGGCAGTATGGAGAAAAGAGAACCCTTGTGCATTGTTGATTGTAACCATAGTATATATGATTATGGTAATCATAGTACATATGGCTGGACATAGTATAGACACTATGCAAAACGCTGTGGAGATTTTACAGAAAATGAAAAATGAAACCATATGATCCACCAATTTCACTTCTTGGTATTTACTCAAAGAAAATGTGAACGTTGACTAAAATAGAGATATGGTACCCTCATATCCTTTTTACATATCATTATTTACAATAGCCATGCCATGGAAGCAACTTAAATGTCCATCAATAGATAAATGGATAAAGAAAATGTGATTATATACACACATACACACAAATATACATATATTCAAGCATATATTCACATAATGGAATATTATGCAGCCGTAAAAAGAATGGTATCTGGTTACTTGCTACATGTATGGACCTTGAGAATAAGCTAAATGAATTAAGCCAGACAAAAAAGACAAATACCTTATAATCTCATTTACATGTAGAACCTTAAAAAAAAAAAAGAGGAAGAAATTTAAAAAACAAAGCTCATAGATAGAGAAAAAAGACTGGTGGTTGCCAGAGGTGGAGAGTTGGGGAGGTGCCTGAGATGGTAAGAGGAGTCAAACAAACTTCTAGTTATAAACTAAGTAACAGAGATATAGCATACAGCATGGTGACTACAGTTAATAATATCATATTTTATATTTGAGAATAACTAGTAGAGTGGATGCTAACTAAACTTACTGTGGTAATCATTTGCTCTTAGGCAAATCATTACATTATACCCCCAAAACTAACATGCTATGTCTATTATACCTCAAAAAAAAAAAAAGGTATTTGGGCAAAAGAAAAAAAAAAAAAAAAGAGGGGGAAATAGAGAAAATAGCAATGTTTCTTCTCATAAGGACTCTATATCTTATGAGCATACTTAATGTTATTACCTCCTTATAGGCTCTATTTAAAATATAGTTGCACTGAGGGTTAAGGTGTCAAAATTTACATTTTAGGAGGACACAATTCAGTGTATAGCCCTGGTTATGGAATTTGATGTTGATTCTTATTTCATGCCTTTATTTTGTGGGACTGTTTATGCTTACCCCCTTAAAGGTATTATTTTCTTCTTTATGCTCTTTTAATATATATATATATTTAAAATTACAAATATTAATATGTCAATTTTAGTTAACAGCAAGTAACTTAAGATGTGTGTGCTCAGTCTCTTCAGTCGTGTCTGACTCTTCGCCACCCAGTGGACTGTAGCCCTCCAGGCTCTTCTGTCCACGGGGACTCTCCAGGCAAGAATATGGGAATGGTTAGCCATGCCCTCCTCCAGGGAATCTTCCCAACCCAGGAATCGAACCTGTGTCTCCTTCAACTCCTGCATTACAGGCAGATATTTAACTGCTGAGCCAAGACGGGAAGCCCTAAATTTAATACAACATATGATCAATGAGCAGGGAGGTTTGTGGGTGAACTTTACTTAAAAATAATTATTGAGTTAATAGTTATTGTATAAAACTGTTTCAGGTGTACAATGTTGATTCAAATTTTTTTAAAGGTTATAAACCATTTATAATTTTAAATTTTTTTTTTTTTTTTTTTACAAATAGGAAAATTTATTTTGGAGCATAGAAGATGAATCCCAAACAATTGTCCATACACTAGTGGCCTCAGAATTACCTGGGGAGGTTTTAGAACTTGCATCCCAGGCCCATTAAAAGAGATGCTGATACAGAAATGACAGATTTCATGAACAAAGTCACTTCAGTCATATCCAACTCTTTTCAACCACATGGACTGTACAATATATTCTTTAAGGTTATTTTATACATAGTAGTTTGTTCATTTTCAGCCCCATTTTTTAGGGACGCTCTATTTGCCCCTCCTCCACTTCCCTTTTCTCACTGGTAAGCACTAATTTTTTTGTGAGACTATTTCTATTTCTTATCTCTTCTTGCTATTCTTTGGAACTCCACATTCAGATGCTTATATCTTTCCTTTTCTCCTTTGCTTTTCGCCTCTCTTCTTTTCACAGCTATTTGTAAGGCCTCTCCATATAGCCATTTTGCTTTTTGCATCTCTTTTCCACGGGGATGGTCTTGATCCCTGTCTCCTGTACAATGTCACGAACCTCATTCCATAGTTCATCAGATCTAGTCCCTTAAATCTATTTCTCACTTTCACTGTATAATCATAATGGATTTGATTTCTTCACGACCAAGATAATCATGATGATGTGATCACTAATCTAGAGCCAGACATCTTGGAATGTGAGTCAAGTGGGCCTTAGAAAGCATCACTACAAACAAAATTAGTGGAGGTGATGGAATTCCAGTTGAACAGTTTCAAATCCTGAAAGATGATGCTGTGAAAGTGCTGCACTCAATATGCCAGCAAATTTGGAAAACTCAGCTGTGGCCACAGGACTGGAAAAGGTCAGTTTTCATTCCAATCCCAAAGAAAGGCAATGCCAAAGAATGCTCAAACTGCTGCACAATTGCAATCATCTCACATACTAGTAAAGTAATGCCCCAAATTCTCCAAGCCAGACTTCAGCAATACATGAACTGTGAACTCCCTGATGTTCAAGCTGGTTTTAGAAAAGGCAGAGGAACCAGAGATCAAAATGCCAACATCCACTGGATCATGGAAAATGCAACAGAGTTCCAGAAAAACATCTATTTCTGCTTTATTGACTATGCCAAAGCCCTTGACTGTGTGGATCACAATAAACTGTGGAAAATTCTGAAAGAGATGGGAATACCAGACCACCTTGACCTGACTCGAGAAATCTGTATGCAGGCCAGGAAGAAACAGTTAGAACTGGACATGGAACAACAGACTGGTTCCAAATAGGAAAAGGAGTATGTCAAGACTGTATATGGTCACCCTGCTTATTTAGCTTATATGCAGAGTGCATGATGAGAAACGCTGGCCTGGAAGAAACACAAACTAGAATCAAGATTGCCGGGAGAAATATCAATAACCTCAGTTATGCAGATGACACCACCCTTATGGCAGAAAGTGAAGAGGAGCTAAAAGCCTCTTGATGAAAGTGAAAGGGGAGAGCAAAAAGTTGGCTTAAAGCTCAACATTCAGAAAATGAAGATCATGGCATCTGGTCCTATCACTTCAAGGGAAATAGATGTCGAAACAGTGGAAAGAGTGTCAGACTTTATTTTTTTGACTCCCAAATTACTGCAGATGTTGACTTCAGCCATGAAATTAAAAGATGCTTACTCCTTGGAAGAAAAGTTATGACCAACTTAGTATATTCAAAAGCAGAGACATTACTTTACCAACTAAGGTCTGTCTAGTCAAGGCTATGGTTTCCTGTGGTCATGTATGGATGTGAGAGTTGGACTGTGAAGAAGGCTGAGCGCCAAAGAATTGATGCTTTTGAACTGTAGTGTTGGAGAAGACTCTTGAGAGTCCCTTGGACTGCAAGGAGATCCAACCAGTCCATTCTGAAGGAGATCAACCCTGGGATTTCTTTGGAAGGAATGATGCTAATTTGGCCACTTCATGAGAAGAGTTGACTCATTGGAAAAGACTCTGATGCTGGGAGGGATTGGGGGCAGGAGGAGAAGGGGACGACCGAGGAAGAGATGGCTGGATGGCATCACGGACTCGATGGATGTGAGTCTGAGTGAACTCCGTGAGATGGTGATGAACAGGGAGGCCTGGCGTGCTGCCATTCACGGGGTTGCAAAGAGTCGGACATGATTTCTATTTCTATTTACTGGTTCATTTTATTTTTTAGATTCCACATGTAGGTGATATCACACAATATGTGTCTTTCCTTGCCTTTTCACAAAGCATAAATACTTTCCCAGTTCATTCATGTTGCTGCAAATGGCAAAATTTCATTCCCTTCTGTGGCTGATTAATATTTTTTGAATATAGATATATGTGTATATCACACCTTTTTAAATCCATTTCCTTGTTTATGGACATGTAGGCTGCTTCCTCGGAGAAGGTGATGGCACCGCACTCCAGTACTCTTGCCTGGAAAATCCCATGAACGGAGGAGCCTGGTGGGCTGCTGTCCATGGGGTCACGAAGAGTCAGACACGACTGAGCAACTTCACTTTCACTTTTCATGCATTGGAGAAGGAAATGGCAACACACTCCAGTGTTCTTTCCTGGAGAATCCCAGGGACAGGGGAGCCTGGTGGGCTGTCATCTACGGGGTCGCACAGAGTCAGACACGACTGAAGCGACTTAGCAGCAGCAGCACGTTGCTTCCTTATCTTGGCTGTTGTAAATAATTCTGCTATGAACATTAGTTTATATGTATCTTTTCAATTAGTGTTTATGTTCATTTGAATATATTCAAAAATTTATATTTCAAAAGAAATCTAAGTTATATAAGAAAAATTATCTAATCAACTTGTTGCCCAAATCATGCTTCGCACCACGCCTCTGCCCCATGCAGAGCCGCAGAACTTGAAGGGTTACAGTCATGTAAGTGTTGGTTGATTGCTTTTGTGCATTAGCCTAGTCCATGGGGTCACAAAGAGTTGGACACTACTGAGCAACTGAACTGACTGAAAGGCACTTTACTCTAACTGAAACACTGAAAAATATTCCAAGCATCGTATTAATCTTATCTATCAAGGTAATGATTTCATGAGTATCATTATACTGTCAAATTCCCACTGACAACATTATTACTATACAGAAGCTTTGCAAGGAAATGTATTTTGACACTGATATCTTGTTAAAGTATTTTGATCCTAAAAGAAATAATCTTTTTCTTTCTTAAACACTGCAAAGTTAAAAGTCAGAGACAGCACGGCAATGTTAGCTTTTTGGTCAATGTTTGTTTCTTTAGCTTTCTCTGAACTAGTAGCTAATGAGTTGCCAACTTTACTATCTCCCCAAGGGCACAACAGTGGTCTAAGGGTCATCTGGAAGAATAAGGGTTAGGTATTCCCTTCTCAACATGATGGAAGTTTTTGCTTTATTCCAGCAGGAAATGTCAGCAGACACACCCCTTTGAGACTATAAACTGGATGCTGGCACTATCCATCTACTCCAGGGGAATTTACCTGCAATTAGACTCAACTCACCTTGCCATCCAATGATTTGCCTGATAAGAGACAGTGGAATTTTCACTTAAATTCCTAAGATCTTGAGAATTTCAAGCCTGAGACTTGTCTTCTAAGACCCAACTATAGGCTCATTTGACTATGATGTGTTTTCAGAGAAGGAGATAGTAAAATGAATCCAGAAACAGACATTAAGGACCCCATCTATTCCATTTTTTGTACTTTGGATAAATATATTTTAGTTTATATCCCAGGGATAGCACAGCCTGGTAGGCTGCCATCTATGGGGTCACACAGAGTCAGACACGACTGAAGCGACTCAGCAGCAGCAGCAGCAGCAGCAGTTTTATATTAGAGTTATAAGCATGGAAATACTATCCATAATTTTATTGGATAATTTTAATGCTGATAATTTTAATGTTGAACTTATATAATAAATACAAAGTGATTTCAGTTTATTTCAGTCACTCAGTCAGGTCTGACTCTTTGCGACCCCATGAAATGCAGCATGCCAGGTCTCCCTGTCCATCATCAACTCCCGGAGTCCACCCAAACCCATGTCCATCAAGTTGCAGATGCCATCCAACCATCTCATCCTCTGTCATCCCCTTCTCCTCTTGCCCTTGATCTTTCCCAGCATCAGGGTCTTTTCCAAAGAGTCAGCTCTTCACATCATGTGGGCAAAGTATTGGAGTTTCAGCTTCAACATCAGTCCTTCCAGTGAACACCCAGGAATGATCTCCTTTAGGATGGACTGGTTGGATCACTTTGCAGTGCAACCTTGCTCTCAAGAGTCTCCTTGCTCTCGAGTCTTCTCCAACACCACAGTTCAAAAGCATCAATTCTTCAGCACTCAGCTTTCTTTATAGTCCAACTCTCTCATCCATACATGACCACTGGAAAAACTATAGCCCTGACTAGACAGACCTTTGTTGGCAAAGTAATGTCTCTGCTTTTGAATATGCTGTCTAGGTTGGTTATAACTTTCTTTCCAAGGAGTAAGCGTCTGTTAATTTCATTGCTGCAATCACCATCTGCAGTGATTTTGGAGCCCAGAAAAAAAAAAGTCAGCCACTGTTTCTACTGTTTCCCCATCTATCTGCCATGAAGTGATGGGACTGGATGCCATGATCTTAGTTTTCTGAATGTTGAGCTTTAAGCCATTTTTTTCACTCTCTTCTTTCACTTTCATCAAGAGGATCTTTACTTCTTCACTTTCTGCCATAAGGGTGGTGTCATCTGCATAACTGAGGTTATTGATATTTCTCCCAGCAATCTTGATTCCAAATTGTGCTTCCTCCAGCCCAGCATTTATCGTGATGTACTCTGCATATAAGTTAAATAAGCAGGGTGACAATATACAGTCTTGACATAATCCTTTTCCTATTTGGAACCAGTCTGTTGTTATTCCATGTCCAGTTCTAACTGTTGCTTCCTGACCTGCATACAGGTTTCTCAAGAGGCAGGTCAGGTGGTCTGGTATTCCCATCTCTTTCAGAATTTTTCACAGTTAATTGTGATCCACACAGTCAAAGGCTTTTGCATAGTCAATAAAGCAGAAAAGATGTTTCTCTGGAACACTCTTGCTTTTTGATGATCTAGCAGATGTTGGCAATTTGATCTCTGGTTCCTCTGCCTTTTCTAAAACCAGCTTGAACATCAGGGAGTTCATGGTTCACATATTGCTAAAGCCTGGCTTGGAGAATTTTGAGCATTACTTTACTAGTGTGTGAGATTAGTGCAATTGTGCGGTAGTTGAGCATTCTTTGGCATTGCCTTTCTTTGGGATGTGTTGAAAACTGACCTTTTCCAGTCCTGTGGCCACAGCTGAGTTTTCCAAATTTGCTGGCATATAGAGTGCAGATCTTTCACAGCATCATCTTTCAGGATTTAAAATAGCTCAACCGGAACTCCATTACCTCCACTAGCTTTGTTTGTAGTGATGTTTCCTAAGGCCCCTTGACTTCACATTCCAGGATGTCTGGCTTTAGGTGAGTGTCTCACCATTGTGATTATCTGGGTCATGAAATAATTTAGGCCTATTTAATAAGGATCATTTACTTTGTTGTTAAACTGGGTCAACATTTGAGTTGAAATGACAGTTTAAATATACTTTAGAATGTTATTGTGTGGTATTTTCCTTAGATGGCAATGTATTTGAGGAAAATTCCCTTCCGTTCCTAGCTTCAAGGTTCTGTATATTAATTACTAGATTTAAGAAGAGAAGAAAGTTTAGCCTTCTGTTGTGTCCTGGATAAGCTCTTAGAAGACTTTACTTTTACAGGCAAACCTCTTTAGATGGCCCTCAAAAGATAAGTTCATCAGTGTTTTCATTAAGCTTTTGTTGAGTGTCAAATATGTGCCACATGCTGCTATTTATACTAAGTACTTGTTATTAGGAATCACAAAATCAAAATACCATCTGCAATTGAGAAATTTGCAATCTTGAACGTATAATCAGGCATAAGACTAAATTGTGCAATAAAATGTTAGTTATTCTGTGTAAGATGTAGGTAGATGGAGCAACAGAAGTACAAAAGAGGAAGAGATTACACCTGAGTTTCTTTAGTTACATCTGAAACTTGAAGGAAAGATGAATAATGTCTACAAATAGGTACCTGTCAAACTTCTTTAGATGCTAAAAGAACAGCTTCAAGGTTTATGAGGAGCTAGGCTGTGGATAATTTAAATATATTCCAGGATTAAGAAGCTGGAGAGGTCTGAAATAGTTCTCCAGAGTAGTTGAGGTCTGAGTGTAGGTGTGTTTCAAAAATTAAAGTTTAGCACATCCAGTACGTAGTTAAAAGCCACTAATCAACAGGTAAGAATTGGCCAGATGAGGAGACAGCAGCCTGGTTGTTACAAAGTAACGTCAATTTAGTATTAATATTTGGCACATTTTGGATCTTAATTTTATAAGACCCAAATTTCTACAATTTAGATCAGCCAGTCAAAATCTACACAAAGGCATGAAGAACATCATGAATCTCAAATCGATATATTTCTCCAGATATTTTAATACAGTGTTTAAAAATACTGAATTTTCCTAGAATTTTGTAACTTTTAGTAAAGGGAGAGAGAATATACCCAAGCAGGCATTCATCATTCACTCTCATGGGGGAAATTCTCATGCCTGAACATTTTAGGTATAGTGAGCTGTTAATAGAGCTCATTTTACAACTAAATTTTTATTTAAAAGCAAAAGAATCAGAGAAAATAATAGCTACATGTTCATAAAGTATCACTTATTATCTGTGTTGTACAGAAGAAGATACTAAAGAATTTTTGAAATCTTTATTCTAGTATGCTTAAAGCAAATGAGAAATGCCCCATGTCATTATTAATACTTCAAATATAATCTGTCACTCAGTGATGAAATGCAGATGAATAAGCTTCAATCATGTTTTTTAAAATATTGCTTTGAGGAAGAAAACCCTCCTAGAATCAAATATTGGTAAATAAATAAATCTAAGAAATATGACAAATACATTATTATAATCATTATTTCATAAATTTACCTTTAACCCTAAATAATATCTTTACACTTAGGATAGATTTATAAAATTGCCTTTTTGTCTATAAAAATGGTACAGTAGAACTTTGTCAGTTCAGCCAAGGTGGTCAGATATCTACTTTCATGATCATTACCTTCATTTCTTGAATAATAAAAAAAATACTTGGGAAAACTGGTGAAATTATGCCTACTTAGTAATCACACCAGAGAAGGCAATGGCACCCCACTCCAGTACTCTTGCCTGGAAAATCCCATGGATGGAGGAGCCTGATAGGCTGCAGTCCATGGGGTTGCTGAGGGTCAGACACGACTGAGTGACTTCACTTTCACTTTTCACTTTCATGCATTGGAGAAGGAAATGGCAACCCATTCCAGTGTTCTCACCTGAAGAATCCCAGGGACAGGGGAGCCTGGTGGGCTGCCGTCTATGGGGTTGTACAGAGTCGGACACGACTGAAGTGACTTAGCAGCAGTGATCACATGCCTGGCATAGCTGATCAATTTTCAGAACTGAGAAACTCAAGAAACTATCCATCTTGCATACAGAGTAATTCCACTTTGAATGTGTCTAGAGCAGAATGCTCATAATTAACCACCTTTTGGAATGCTGCCTTTTTCAGCATGTTTGTCTTCAAAACAGAACTAAAATTAAAATGACATCTTTTTAGCTTACTATATTTTTTTTCTGAAATAATTTAAGGCAATTGATTTACAGAATACAGGACACTCAGTGTTCCAGAATATGTGCCATTCTAATGCACACTGTTTTATTCACTGCATTTTATATCTCTGCATAAAAATATTAATTACTAGCTGCAATTTATGTCAAAGAGTGGTCTGCCTATATTTTCCTTGAAGAGTTTCATAGTGTCTGGTCCTTGATTCATTTTGAGTTGATTTTTGTGTATGGTGTTAGGCAGTGTAGCTCAGCCTAGTGCTCTGTGATGACCTGGAGGGGTGGAATGTCGGAGGAGGGGGGTAGGTTTTAGAGGGAGGAGATGTATACATATCAGTGATTCACTTTGCTAATTACTTGTTAAAGCAGGAACTAACACAGCATGGTAAAGCAATGACACGTCAATAAAAAGTAAAGTATTAATTAGCCTTGACATCAGCCTTATATTTTAGTGTTTTATAGCATTTTTATTTGGTATTTTTTGTCTTAAAATTAGGCTTTTATCACTCTACCCACTTCATTGAGTTGTTGACAATCTTTATCTTCTCGTCTTCACTTACTTAAAGAAAATGAATGGCAATGACTAACATGCCAGTGTTTGCATGAGCCAAAGAGGCTGAGACAAAACAAATATATGTCTCCAGTCATCTGCACATCTGACTGCCTGTGTGATTCCTGAGGCTGCTCTCCCAGTTGTCATATCAGGGGTTTAGCTGTGAAATAAGATCCCAGAAGTAATAGCTTTGACTTCGTATATGATGCTCCAGTGTGTTTTTATCCGCTGTAGACATGTCTGTTAAAACTTATGAAGATGTTCCAATCAACTAGTAGAATTCACTGTCCTATTTTCTCTGACTAGGTTAAGTCCTATTATCTTTTTCTTCTATAAGAGGTAAGAGTTTACTGGTTTAGCTTCATCAGTGTTCTCCCTCCTGATTCTATTGCTACTTTAATGCCACCCTCTTCCCCATTTCTCAGTAGTCTAGCTGCTTATTTCCCCAGCTCTTTACCTATTTGCAAACTTTATAACCCTAACCCACTGTGTCTATCTTTAGAGTGCTCTTTAAGCAAACATGATCCAAAGGCCTTCACTGATTTTGAAACAGATCAACTCATTTATTCCACCTTTAAGATCACTGTAGATGGTGATACAGCCATGAAATAAAAGATGCTTACTCCTTGGAAGGAAAGTTATGACCAACCTGCATATTAAAAATCAGAGACATTACTTTGCCAACAAAGGTCTGTCTAGTCAAAGCTATGATTTTTCTAGTAGTAATGTATGCATGTGAGAGTTGGACTCTAAAGAAAGCTGATTGCCAAAGAATTGCTGCTTTTGAGCTGTGGTGCTGGAGAAGACTCTTGAGAGTCCCTTGGACTGCAAGGAGATCCAACCAGTCCATCCTAAAAGAAATTAGTCCTGGGTGTTCATTGGAAGGACTGATGTTGGAGCTGAAAATCCAATACTTTGGCCACCTGATACAAAGAGCTTACTCATTTGAAAAGACCCTGATGCTGGGAAAGATTGAAGGCAAAAGGAGAAAGGGATGACAGAGGATGAGCTGGCTGGATGACATCACCGGGAGTTGCTTTAACTCCCAGGGAGGCCTGCCATGCTGCAGTCAATGGGGTCACAAAGAGTTGGACACAACTGAGTGACTGAACTGAACTGCTGCTGCTGCTAAGTCGTTTCAGTCATGTCCGACTCTGTGCGACCCCATAGATGGAAGCCCAGCAGGCTCCCCCCATCCCTGGGATTCTCCAGGCAAGAACACTAGAGTTGGTCATCAGGAGCTCTTCAGTTCTTCTTCACTTTCTGCCATAAGGGTGGTGTCATATGCATATCTGAGGTTATTGATATTTCTCCCGGCAATCTTGATTCCAGCTTGGGTTTCTTCCAGTCCAACGTTTCTCATGATGTACTCTGTATATAAGGTAAATAAGCAGGGTGACAATATACAGCCTTGAGGTACTCCTTTTCCTATTTGGAACCAGTCTGTTCCATGTTCAGTTCTAACTGTTGCTTCCTGACCAACATACAGGTTTCTCAAGAGGCAGGTCAGTGAAAGTGAAAGTGAGGTCGCTCAGTCGTGTCCAACTCTTTGTGACCCCATGGACTGTAGCCCACCAGGTTCCTCCGTCCATGGGATTCTCCAGGCAAGAATACGGGAGTGAGTTGCCATTTCCTTCAGGTCAGGTGGTCTGCTATTCCTGTCTCTTTCAGAATTTTCCACAGTTTATTGTGATCCACACAGTCAAAGGTTTTGGCATAGTCAATAAAGCAGAAATAGATGTTTTTCTGGAACTCTCTTGCTTTTTCCATGATCCAGTGGATGTTGGCAATTTGATCTCTGAGTCCTCTGCCTTTTCTAAAACCAGCTTGAACATCAGGGAGTTCATGGTTCACATATTGCTGAAGCCTGGCTTGGAGAATTTTGAGCATTACTTTACTAGCATGTGAGATGAGTGTAATTTGTGTGGTAGTTTGAGCATTCTTTAGCATTACCTTTCTTTGGGATTGGAATGAAAACTGACCTTTTCCAGTCCTGTGGCCACTGCTGAGTTTTCCAAATTTGCTGGCATATTGAGTGCAGCACTTTCACAGTGTCATCTTTCAGGATTTGAAACAGCTCCACTGGAATTCCATCACCTCCACTAGCTTTGTTTGTAGTGATGCTTCCTAAGTCACACTTGGCTGCACATTCCAGGATGTCTGGCTTTAGGTGAGTGATTACACCATCATGATTATCTGGGTCATGAAGATCTTTTTGTACAGTTGTTCCGTGTATTCCTGCCTCCTCTTCTTAATATCTTCTGCTTCTGTTAGGTCCCTACCATTTCTGTCCTTTATTGAGCCCATCTTTGCATGAAATGTTCTCTTGGTATCTCTAATTTTCTTGAGATCTCTAGTCTTTCCCATTCTATTGTTTTCCTCTATTTTTTTGCATTGATCATTGGGTAAAGCTTTCTTATCTCTCCTTGTTATTATTTAGAACTCTGTTCAAATGGGTATATCTTTCCTTTTCTCCATTGCTTTTTGCTTCCCATTTTTCATAGCTATTTGTAAGGCCTCCTCAGAGAGCCATTTTGCTTTTTTGCATTTCTTTTTTGGGAATGGTCTTGATTCCTATCTTCTGTACAGTGTCATGAACCTCCATCCATAGTTCATCAGGCACTCTGTCTATCAGATATAGCCCCTTAAATCTATTTCTCACTTTCATTGTATAATCATAAGGGATTTGATTTAGGTCATACCTGAATGATCTAGTGGTTTTCTCCACTTTCTTCAATTTAAGTCTGAATTTGGCAATAAGGAGTTCATGATCCAAGCCACAGTCAGCTCCCAGTCTTGTTTTTGCTGACTCTATAGAGCTTCTTCATCTTTGGCTGCAAAGAATATAATATATCTGATTTCGGTGTCGACCATCTGATGATGTCCATATGTAGAGTCTTCTCTTGTGTTGTTGGAATAGGATGTTTGCTTTGATCAGTGCATTCTCTTGGCAGAACTCTATTAGCCTTTGCCCTGCTTCATTCTGTACTCCAAGGCCAAAATTGCCTGTTACTCCAGGTGTTTCTTGACTTCCTACTTTTGCATTCCAGTCCCCTATAATGAAATGGACACTTTTCTCCTAGACAGAAGTGTATTTTAACCAGGTACTTCATATTGTGTTCAACCTGAGAAAGCTATTTTCAGATACTGCTTTTGCTGATATCACTCTTTTGCTGCTAAGTCGTTTCAGTTGTGTCCTAGTCTGTGTGACCCCATAGATGGCAGTCCACCAGGCTCCTCTGTCCCTGGGATTCTCCAGGCAAGAACACTGGAGTGTGTTGCCATTTCCTTCTCCAATGCATGAAAGTGAAAAGTGAAAGTGAAGTCACACAGTCGTTTCTGACTCTGTGACCCCATGGACTGCAGCCCACCAGGCTCCTCTGACCATGGGCTACTCCAGGCAAGATACTGGAGTGGGTTGCCATTTCCTTCACTCTTTTTAGGTAACTTCAAATATCTAAGCATCTGTGATCCTAATTTAGGTTGCACAGATCTTAACCACTTCTTCTTCCACTGTGTGGCATAACTTGCCTCAGTCTTTTTACCCAAGGTCATCCACAATAATGGTCAGTCACAACCTTTCCTTGTAACTTTAAGAGACACTGGTGTTGGAGAAGACTCTTGAGAGTCCCTTGGACTGCAAGGAGATCCAACCAGTCCATTCTAAAGGAGATCAGCCCTGGGATTTCTTTGGAAGGAATGATGCTAAAGCTGAAACTCCAGTACTTTGGCCACCTCATACAAAGAGTTGACTCATTGGAAAAGACTTTGATGCTGGGAGGGTTTGGGGGCAGGAGAAGAAGGGGACGACTGAGGATGAGATGGCTGGATGGCATCACGAACTTGATGGATGTGAGTCTGAGTGAACTCCGAGAGATGGTAATGAATAGGGAGGCCTGGCGTACAGCAATTCATGGGGTCGCAGAGTCAGACACGACTGAGCGACTGAACTGAACTGAACTTAGAGACACTGCAGTCCACTGGATTGCAAACAATTGGAGACAACTGGGTGACTGAGCGCACGCGCGCACGCACGCGCACGCGCACACACACACACACACACACACACACCCCACAACCTCACTGTGCTAGGGTCTCTCCACAGTGGTTTTCCACTCTGTATTTGCAGATGGATAAAGCATTACCATACAGCAAACGGCCAAGCCTGTGGCCTGTCACAGGTTTATACAAGCACCCCGTAATCCATAAAACCAAGTATGTAACCCATAAAATCTAAATCTCCTTTCATTACTAAAGATCTCCTTCATTGTCCCAGAAAGTCTTTATCTATTTCCCAAACTCCAAAGATCTCTGCTCTCCAAACTCCAGAAAAGCATCCCTTCCACATTGTCTCATGGTCTTCTCTGCCCTTAATCTTACCCCCTCCTTCCTCTCTCACCTGCCTCTGTACCCAGAATCCTGAGCACTTCCTTTGTGTGCAAACTTTGTATCTAGAATGTGCTAGATTATTTTTGTTGTGTCGATTCCTCTACTTTCCAATAGGACCCATTCTCCTAAGATTAAAGTGAGAAAACACTGAAGGAGAAAAGGCAAAGATCTTTTCAGATGAGAAGAGGGCAAAGCGTTGAAAAATGCATGTTAAAATATGTGTTCCAATTAATATATTTTTACTCTTTTTCAACATAGCTGGACTTGGATAAAATGGAAATAGTCATTTGGAGACTTGTGGTTAAATAAAAGGACCTGAGGGTAGCCACTTTTGGGGGCCCAGTAGGTCTACAGTGCCCAGTTATGGATGACCTAGTGAAAAATACTATTAAAGTTTTTAACATTCATATGAACACAAAAATAAAGACTAATAGCAGAGGAATGATTAGTTCATTGTTTTTGATATTGTCTCCCTAGTGGCAACATGGCACAGAGGAAAGATCATGGCTTTGGGGCCATAAATACTTGGTTTTGAATCCAGTTTCCTCTTGTTTATTAGTTTTAAGTTTCACTTATCTTAGTTTTAAAGATGAGGCACATTCAGCACCTAATCTTGTGGCTGGCATTTACTGCTTACCTGATGGATGCCACTGACTTTTTCTTTGCTCCTTTTTTGTTAGTTATGTATCTGTATATACATGTATCTGTTATTCAAGGAGGTTATTTTTCTGCTATCAAATATGGGGACAGCAATAAAGAATTAAATTATTTTAGATTATTTATTTGTGTATTCTATTTTGTATGTTTTAAGAAAGCCCAGAGGTCTGACATATGAAAACTGAATGGAAGAAAGGAGACAGCTTCTGGTTGAAGATCACTAAACAAACATTCTATAAACTCATGCTTCAGTATTGTAACTCTAAATACCTAGGAGCTGGCAATGGGACATCTGAAACTTAATGAGAAAGGTGTCTAAGGTAATGAATATTTTAAAAACATTAATTAAATCTGCTTCTTGGGGCCATGTGATTAAATTTTTTAATAAATTGCAAAGGTTAATAGATTTCATGTCAGCCAACTAGAAATTCCTGATCAAGTGAACATATGAATGGTTCAAAGTCAATGGAGCAATGAATATATTACAAAATCAAACTTCCTATTTTTTATTAGACATGCAGTTCCTCAAATTATGGAAAATTATTGAATGCTTAAGTTAGATTAATGAGCTATTATTGCTTCAAGTCAGGCTGCTTACATTTTAATGGTTAAAATGCTGTTTTCCTAAACTCCAGGTAGCCCAAGATATGAACTGTCAATGTGTATATCCATGCTTCAGCTTAACATACTGCAACTGAATTCTCTAAATTTTATGTTTAATTAGTGAACTGAACATTTCCAGTTTTTGAAGATGTATATCTAATCATCCAGGCAAATATTGAATGTTTACTTTAAAATACTTGTGAGTTTTACAATTAGAGTTTTTTTTCTTTAATAATTTCAGAGATTTAAAATGCTACTTGAGGAAAAATTATTACATGAAGTTCTTCAGTTTTATTTTATACTGAGAACGTCTATCCCATAGTGTTACATGTTCACTGTAAAGTTTAAAAACATTTCAGGAGAACTAGACTCTGAGGAATTTTAGCTGGGAACAATGTTGTTTGGTTAACTGCTTAAAGTGTCTCCTTTCACCCAACTCCAGCCTGATCCACTAACTTTAGGTTCCATTGGCCTCCCTTCTTTACACAGAAAATTCGGAGTTTTTTCCGATCTCTAGCACTTGGCACTTGATATCTATGACCTATGTTTTGAATGCTCTTCCTGGAGACATTCACATAGTGATTTCCTTTCATACTTAAGGTCAGTGCTCAAATAACTCCTCAGAAGCATTCCCCCTTAAGTAAACATCTACTTGATTACAAGGAGACATCCTCAACTTCACACATAATACTGTCCTATGTCATTTTATATTTGCTGATAGCACTTTACACAGTTAATAATACATTGCCTGTTCCTGTTGGGTTTTAACTTTGGTGAGGGCAAAGACCATATCAAACTTGCTCTGGATATATCCTGGGGCCTGAAACAGTGGATGAAGGACTTAAGCAATGATGACTGAGACAGAGATAATTAGGCATCTTTGAAAATGATGCATTGATCATCTCTTCTGAAAATTTTAGAAAATAGTTGCTTTGAAGTCATATAAAATAAAGCAAAGATCAACTCAATCATGATCTCTGAAATTTTGGTTATTCAGTACTTTGACTAGGGGGAGGTTTGTTTCTTTGATTTATATATATTTTATACACACACACACACACACACACACACATATTTGGCCACACCATGTGGCATGCAGGATCTTAGTTTCCTGACAAGGGATTGAACCCGTGCTCCATGTATTGGGAGCATGGAGTCTTAACCACTGGACTATCTGTGAAGTCCCTTATTTATATACTATTAATAAATAAATATCATACTGGTTTTAATGATCCTTTATGAAACAGAGTAAGAAATACTTATGAAGGTTATTGTATAACTTCTTTCAGCCAAAGCTATTAATATTTAGGATTGCTAAATCTGGGTTCATTCACGTGTAAAAGATGCACAATTTAAGTTTTCATTCTCCAGACTTAGAACATCCCTACTTTATATTGCCTTCTTTATCTCGCCATTGGAAGATATTCATCTCAAATTTATAAAAGCTGGCTTTGTAAGAGAAGCAGCCCACATTATTACGAATACTGACACACACATGTGAATTATCTATGTTACCACCATGTTTATAATATGATATTTATAAAATATTTATAATGTAATGAATTTTGTCAGATATACACACTCATGAAACCACTACTATAATCAAGATATAGATCATTTTCAGACTCCACACAAAGATTCCCGTGGCTATTTGCAGTCTCAGTCTATCTTTCCCAGCCCCAAGCAATCAATGATTGACTTGAGTATTGCTTTTTTTTTGCCTTTTTTTGGCTCAAAAAGCTAGTATTTATTTCTGTCCATGTTGCACATATCAGTAGTCTATTTTTTTCTTGATAGTAAAAAATACGGAAGAGTGTTTTATTGTGTAGATGGGCTTCATTATGTTTGATAAACATAGGGGCTGTTTTTGTTTTTTTTCCTACTGTGAATAAAGCTTCCATAAACATTTGTATATAAGCCTTTGTGCTTTAGTTTTTCTTAACTAAATACCTAGCAGCTTATAGCCCAGGAAGCAAAATTTGACATAACCAAGAGCAGAAAATAATGAGTTGCAAGATTTGATATAGTATTTCTGTTAATTGAAAAAACAACTAAAGAAAATACCAGGAATGGTATAATGAACATGATCAACACTACCAACCAGCTTGACTTACCTGACATTTGTAGAGTGCTCTACATGAAGGCAGCCGGCAGAAGAACATTCGTTTTTCAAGCACATGATAGATCATCTGCTTGACTCTAAAGCATATCTTAATAAACTTAAAAGAACTGAAAGCACATTCAGTATATTCTCTGACTACCATGGAATTAAGGTAGAAATCAATAACAGAAGGAACTTGGGGGAATTCTCAAGTATTTGGCAATCTACACAGCTCTAAACAACCCATGTATCAAAAAAGAAATATACAATGAAAATATAACATTAATAAATTAACATGAATAAATTAATAAAAACCCATAATATTTCAAATTACAGCATGCAGGTAAAGCAGTGCTTTTCAAAAGAAATTTACATCTTAAAACCTTTATACTAAAAAATCCTCAACAAACAAAGGTAGGCAATCACCAACACACAAATAAGATATTAAAACCAGCAATCATGAGAAAAGGAGAGGATAAATGCAGGATATTGGAAATGCATTGGAAACTGAGACCAGCAACTTAAAAGAATCTTGTACAATATATAGGCTGCTATTAATAAACAAAACCTCATGGAAACTACAAACAAAAAATCTACAATAGATAAACATACAAAAGAAAAAGCTATCCAGACATAACACTAAAGATCATTATCAAATTACAAGAAAACAGGAGAAGAAGGGAATAAAAAAGATGTTAAAAAACAAATCCAAACAATTAACCAAATGGAAATAAGAACATTCATGACAATAATCACCTTAAATGTAAGTGGATTAAATGCTCCACCCAAAAGATATAGACTGGCTGAATGGATAAAAATACAAGACTGGTAATATATGCTGTTCACAAGAAACCCACTTCAGATCTAGGGACACATACAGACTAAAAGTGAGGAGATGGGAAAAGGTATTCTACGTAAATGGGAATCAAAAGAAATACAATAGCAATACTCATATCAGACAAAATAGATTTTAAAATAAAGACTGTTACAAGACACAAAGAATGACAATGCATAATGATCAAGGGATCAAGTCAAGAAGAAGATATAACAATTGTAAATATATATGCACTCTAATATATCAGGCAAATACTAAATGCCATAAAAGGAAAAATCAACAATAACATAATAATAGTGAGGGGATTTAACTGCCCTCCTGCCTTCATCGAAAGACAGATCATCTAGACAAAAGATTAACATGAAGACACAGGCCTTAAACAATGTGTTAGACCAGAAGGACTTATCTGATATTTATAGAGCATTCTATCCAAAAGCAGCAGAATAAACATTCTTCTCAAGTGCACATGGACATTCTCCAGGACAGATCATATCTTGGGACACAAATCAAGCCTTGGTAAATTTTAAAAAAACTGAAATCATATCAACCATCTTTTCCAACTACAATGTTATGAGATTAGCAATCAATTAGAGGGGGAAAAAAAAAACTATGAAAATCAGAACACATGGAGGCTAAACAATATGTAACTAAATAACCAATGGCTCATCGAAGAAGTCAAAGAGGAATTTAAAAAAATGCCTAGAGGCAAATGACCAAAAACCCCACAAAATCCAAAACCTATAGCACATAGCCAATGCAGTTCTAAGAGGGAAATTTTTAGCAATTACTCTTATCTCAGTAAACAATAAAATTATCAAATAAACAAATTAACCTTACACCTAAAGCAGCTAGAGAAAGAAAAATAAACAAACTCAAATTTAGTATAAGGAAAGAAACCACTGTAAATCAGCTAAACTCCAAATATTATTTTTAAAGCAATCGTAAAGGTAAAGTTAAAGAAAACAATGGAAAATATCAATGAAATAAAAGCTGCTTCTTTTAGAAGATAAACAAGACTGATAAACCTTTAGCTAGATTCAAGAATAAACTAGGAGAGGGATCAGATCAATAAAAATAAAAGTGAAAAATGAGAAGGTACACACAGTTACTAGTTATAGTTACACACAGTTACAGTTACACACAGTCACAGTTACCATAGATACAAAGGGTAAGAGACTACAATAAACAAGTAAATGAATAAAATGGACAACCTAGAAGAAATGGACAAATTATTAGAAAGGTGCAACTTTCTAAGACTGAATCATGAAGAAATAAAAAATGTGAACAGACCAATCACAGGTACCAAACACAAAACACTAATTAAAAATTCCTAACAAAAGCCCAGGACCAAGATCACTTCACAGGACAATTCTATCAAACATTTAGAGAAAAGCAAACTGGTATCCTTCTGAAATTCTTTCAAAAATTTGTATAGGGACACTCCTTAGCTCATTCTATGAAGCCACCATCAGCCTGATACCTAAACCAGACGAAGATGACACAAAAAATAAAAATTAAAGGCCAATATAATATCACTGCAGAGAAGGCAATGGCACCCCACTCCAGTGCTCTTCCTGGAAAATCCCATAGACGGAGGAGCCTGGTGGGCTGCAGTCCATAGGGTCACTAAGAGTCAGACACTACTGAGCGACTTCACTTTCACTTTTCACTTTCCTGTAAGAAGAGGTGGCAAGAATACACAGGAGAACTGTGCAAAAAGATCTTCATGACCAAGATAATCACAATGGTGTGATCCCTCACCTAGAGCCAGACATCCTGGAATGTGAAGTCAAGTGGGCCTTAGAAAGCATTACTACGAACAAAGCTAGTGGAGGTGATGGAATTCCAGTGGAGCTATTTCAAATCCTGAAAGATGATGCTGTGAAAGTGCTGCACTCAATATGTCAGCAAATTTGGAAAACTCAGCAGTGGCCACAGGACTGGAAAATGTCAGGTTTCATTCCAATCCCAAAGAAAGGCAATGCCAAAGAATGCCCAAACTACTGCACAATTGCACTCATTTCACATGCTAGTAAAGCAATGCTCAAAATTCTCCAGGCCAGGCTTCAGCAATACATGAACCGTGAACTTCCTGATGTTCAAGCTGGTGTTAGAAAAGGCAGAGGAACCAGAGATGAAATTGCCAACATCTGCTGTGCCGGAGCCAGTGTGAGAAATCCCACCCATGACAAGGTCATGCGGAAGGAAGCCTGGCATACGCAGGACATGATCAAGCTTCAGGGGTTCCACCTGGTATTTCCTGAGCATCTACCCTATCCAAAAAAAAAAAAAGAATCTGCCGGCCTCTGTACTCTGCTTTTCCACTCTCCTGATATTCTCTGGGAAAAAATCAGGGCTTTAGTCTTCTGCATTTGAAAGGGATGTTTCAGTTAAACCCCCTCTGATAGCTCTTTAGCTTGCCTAACAGGTTCCCCAGACTTCTTACAGCTTGTGAATTGCTTACAGCCCCTCAACCACGAGAGGCACAAAGCTTAAAAGCATCTTAAAGATACAGAGCCTTTTCTAAAGAGTTAAAAATCATGTTGGTGACAGGTTTTCACTGTTGACTCAAGGATTGCTGCCAGACCTCCATATTCTTTATCTTTTAGGCACCTAGGAGGATGTTACTCAACGTAGTCAGGATGTAGAAAAAGGCATATAGTAGTTTTGATGTTAGCAACACTAGACTTTGGAGTTAATTGCTTCTCTTTTGTTGTAAATCACTGTACTCCCTTTACTTGTTATAACTTGCTGTATCTTTGCTATGTAAGAATGTAACTTTATTTAGTGCTTTTCTGAGAGAGTGGCACCCGACTTTGGGAAGATCAACACAAATAAGTCTTCTGGTTGACAAAACCTTATTGGAAAAAGGATGTAAAATGTTAATTGGCCCTTTTGGCTGGAAGAAGATGTAAATCACCTAAGACTTGTATATACAACTAGGTATGCAGAGAGAAAAGCCTGGTTTTGATAAGAGTCTGAGCTGCTAACACTGCATAATTTTGTATTACCCATTGATCTCTATGTACAATCAAAAAGGTATAAAAGGCCTTTTCCAGACAATAGAGGCTGAAGCTAGTTGCTGGACTGGTTTCCCCCATGTCTCTCTCTCTTTCCCTCCCTCTCCTCTTCACTCTAATTTCAGGCTGAATTCCCATCTTTGTTGGTCTTCCCCGCAAGCCAAGTTATTCAGCATTCTTTCTCCACTTAATTTTCAGACTACACTATTTCTTCCTAATCCAATCTTATATTTTCATATTAATAAATAAATCTTTCCTCTCCAATGCTGTCCATCTTTCGAATTCCCTGGATCCGCCAGGGCTGGACCCCGCCATTGCTGGATCATCAAAAAAGCAAGAGAGTTTCAGAAAAACATCTATTTCTGCCTTATTGACTATGCCAAAGCCTTTGGCTGTGTGGATCACAATAAACTGTGGAAAATTCTGAAAGAGATGGGAATACCAGACCACCTGACCTGCCTCTTGAGAAACCTATATGCAGGTCAGGAAGCAACAGTTAGAATTGGACATGGAACAACAGACTGGTTCCAAATAGGAAAAGGAGTACGTCAAGGCTGTATATGGTCACTCTGCTTATTTAACTTATATGGAGAATACCTCATGAGAAACGCTGGGCTGGAAGAAACACAAGCTGGAGTTAAGACCTCCAGGAGAAATATCAGTAACCTCAGATATGCAGATCACACCACCCTTATGGCCGAAAGTGAAGAGGAACTAAAAAGCCTTTGATGAAAGTGAAAGAGGAGAGTGAAAAAGCTGACTTAAAGCTCAACATTCAGAAAACAAAGATCATGGCATCTGGTCCCATCACTTCATGGGAAATAGATGGGGAAACAGTGGAAACAGTGTTAGACTTAATTTTTGGGGGCTCCAAAATCACTGCAGACGGTGACTGCAGCCATGAAATTAAAAGACAATTACTCCTTGGAAGGAAAGTTATGACCAACCTAGACAGCATATTCAAAAGCGGAGACATTACTTTGCCAACAAAGATCTGTCTAGTCAAGGCTATGGTTTTTCCATTGGTCATGTATGGATGTGAGAGTTGGACTGTGAAGAAGGCTAAGCACCAAAAAATTGATGCTTTTGAACTGTGGTGTTGGAGAAGACTCTTGAGAGTCACTTGGACTGAAAGGAGGTCCAACCAGTTAATTCTAAAGGAGACCATGCCTGGGTGTTCATTGGAAGGACTGATGTTAAAGCTGAAACTTCAATACTTTGGCCACCTCATGCAAAGAGTTGACTCATTGAAAAGACCCTGATGCTAGGAGGGATTGGGGGCAGGAGGAGAAGGGGACAACAGAGGATGAGACGGCTGAATGGCATCACCGACTCGATGGATGTGATTTTGAGTGCTGGGAGTTGGTGATGGACAGGGAGGCCTGGCGTGCTGCAATTCATGGGGTCGCAAAGAGTTGAACATGACTGAGCGACTGAACTGAACTGAACTGATCACTGATGAACATAGATACAAAATTCCTCAACAAAATGCTAGCAAACAAAATCCAACAATGCTTTGAAAAGATCATACAACACAATTAAGTGGGATTTATTCCAGGGCTGCAAGGATTTTTCAATATCCACAAATAAACCTCTTTGACAAACCACATTAACAAACTGAAAAATGAATGAAGTCGCTTACTCATGTCCAAGTCTTTGTGACCCCATGGACTGTATCCTACCAGGCTCCTTTGTCAATTGAAATCTCCAGGCAGGATTACTGGAGTGGGTTGCCATTTCCTTCTCCAAAAACCAAATGATGGTCTCTGTAGATGCAGAAAAGCTTTTGACAAATTTTACCATACATTTATGATAAACAAAAACCAAAAAAACAATTCTCCAAAAAGTGGGTATACAGGGGACTTTCCTCAATATAATAAAGGTCATACATGACAAATCCACAGCTAACATCATTCTCAGTGGTGAAAAACTGAGACCATTCCTTGTAAGATCAGGAACAATGGGAGGATGTCCACTCTCACAACTGTTACTCAGCAAAGGTTTGGAAGCCCCAACCATGGCAGTCTGCAAACAAAAAGAAATAGAAGGAATTCAAATTAAAGAGGTAGAACTGTCACTGTTTGCAGATGAGACAATACTGTGCATAGACAACCTTAAAGATGTTATAGAAAACTACTAGAACTCATCAATGAATTTGGTAAAGTTTCAGCATAAAAGATTAATACATAGAATTCTCTTTCATTCCTATACCCTAACAATGAAAGGTCAAAATTAATTAACTAATTAAGGAAACAATCTTACTTACCATTACATCCAAAAGAATAATATATCTAGGAGTAAACCTATACCTAAAAGACAGGAAAGATCTGTACTCTGAAAACTATAAGATGCTGATCAAACAAATCAAAGATGATTCAAACATATGGAAAGATATACCATGTTTCTGGGTTATAAAAATCAATGTTGTCAAAATGACTATACTATCCAAAACAATCTACTGATTTAATGTAACCCCTATTAAATTAGCAATGGAATTGTTCACAGAACTAGAACAAAAGATTATTAAAGTTGTCTTGAAATGCAAAAGACCCTGAATAGACAAAGCAATCCTAAGAAAGAAAAGCAAGAGTTAGAGGAATCAGGTTCCTTTACTTCAGACTATAAACAAGGTACAGGAATTGAAAAGTATGGTACTGGTAAAAGAACAGACATATATATATCAATGGAACAAGATAGAAAGTCCAGAAATAAACCCATGCACCTATGGTCAATTAATCTATGACAAAGGAGGCAAGACTATACAATGGAGAAAAGACAGTCTTTTCAATAAGTGGTGCTGGAAAAACTGGACAGCTACATGTAAAAGAATGAAATTAGAACATCTAAGAATATTAAAAAATAAACTCATATTGGATGTTGATGTAAGGTCGGACCCGGGGGCCATGACGAGCCACCCCTCCTCTCTCCCACTGGCCGGGGGAGTCCCTAACGGAGGGAGGCTCCTGGATCCCAGGGACCAAGGACAGCACACTTCGCTGCCAAAGCTGCCCTGCCCCAGCCACATAGAAAGACCTATCAGCCCGCGCTGCCATGAACCGGCAACCTATCCAAACCCCTTCCACTAACCTGGCCATCCCCCACAGTGTGCATATATAAACAAACTTCTAGCGCAGTCTGGCGCGCAGACTTCCTGGACCTGCCTCCTTTGGGCCTGGGAACCCTGCCCGGGAGTGCTTCCCCAGTAAAGCCTGTTAAATACTCTTTCAGGGTCCTGGTCATCTTTACCTAACCGTTGAGACCTGACAAAAGCCATGACAGGCATCAAGAACTAAAGTAGGCCATAGCTACAATCACGAGAAGAGCTGAGTCACTGCCCAGAAGGAGCTGAGATCATCATCCCCCCGACCTTGAGACTCATCCAGTCAGCATATTCCCCGTAGCCTGGTTAGAACTAGCCCAGATAACATGAAAAGTCCCTTAAGTGAGCCCACATGCACAAAATTTAGCCAATTAATAGATGCCAAGAACCCCTTGCAACCAATCCGCCCTTGCCAACTCCCTGTCTTTGTTCTAAGTCTATAAATACTGCTATAATTCAGGGCTCGGGGCCCTTGAACCACTCCACTGTTCTGGAGGTGGCTTGGGTCCTAGCTCGAGCTAGTAATAAAATCCTTTTACTTTTGCATTGCTGTGGATGTCTTGTTTTCTCAGCTTTGGGGACTTGGACTGCGGGCATAACATTGGATCAAATATCTAACTAAAGGTTGAACATCATAATACTCTTAGAAAAACAGGTAGAACACTCTTTTAATGTAAATCCACCTCTGAGAGAAATAAAAATAAAAACAAAAATAAACAGATAGGACTTAAAAGCTTCTGCACAGCAAAGAAAACCATAAACAAAATGAAAAGACAATCCACAGAATGGGAGAAAATACTTACAAACAGTGCAACTAACAAAGGATTACTCTCCAAAATTTACAACAGCTTATGCAGCTCAATCAAAACAAAAGCAACTCAATCAAAAATGGGCAGAAGACCATTTCTTCAAAAATGATCTAAAGATGTTCAAAAAGCACAGGTGAAGATACTCAACATCACTAATTATTAAAGAAATGCCAGTCAAAACTACAATGAGCTATCATTTGACACAAGGCAGAATGACCATCATCATAAAGTGAACAAACAATAAAGTTGGTGAGAGTGTGAAGAAAAGGGAACCCTCCTACACTGTTAGTGGAGGACAGAATGAATCTTCCTTAAAAACTAAAATAAGGGAAATGCTTTCAATTTTTCACCACTGAGGATAATGTTTGCTGTGGGTTTGTGATATATAGGGTTTTTTATGTTGAGGTATGTTCCTTCTATTCCTGCTTTCTGGAGAGTTTTTATCATAAATGGATGTTGAATTTTGTCAAAGGCTTTCTCTGCATCTATTGAGATAATCATATGGTTTTTATTTTTCAATTTGTTAATGTGGTGTATTACATTGATTGATTTGTGGATATTGAAGAATCTTTGCATCCCTGGGATAAAGCCCACTTGGTCGTGGTGTATGATCTTTTTAATGTGTTGTTGGATTCTGATTGCTAGAATTTTGTCAAGGATTTTTGCATCTATGTTCATTAGTGATATTGGCATGTAGTTTTGTGTGTGTGTGTGTGTGTGTGTGTGTGTGTGTGTGTGTGTGTGGCATCTTTGTCAGGTTTTGGTATTAGGGTGATGGCAGCCTCATAGAATGAGTTTGGAAGTTTACCTTCTTCTGCAATTTTTGGAAGAATTGAGTAGGATAGGTGTTAGCACTTCTCTAAATTTTTGGTAGAATTCAGCTGTGAAGCCGTCTGGACCTGGGCTTTTGTTTGCTGGAAAATTTCTGATTACAGTTTCAATTTCTATGCTTGTGATGGGTCTGTTAACATCACTCACTATCAGTGAAATGCAAATCAAAACGACAATGAAGTATCATTTCATGCCAGTCAGAATGGCTGTGATCCAAAAGTCTACAAGCAATAAATGCTGCAGAAGGTGTGGAGAAAAGGGAACCCTAACCCTCTTACACTGCTGGTGGGAATGCAAACTAGTACAGCCACTATGGAGAACAGTGTGGAGATTCCTTTAAAAACTGGAAATAGAACTTCCTTATGACCCAGCAATCCAACTGTTGGGTATACACACCGAGGAAACCAGAATTGAAATGACACGTGTACCCCAATGTTCATCAAAACACTGTTTATAATAGCCAGGACATGGAAGCAACCTAGATGTCCATCAGCAGATGAATGGATAAGAAAGCTGTGGTACATGTACACAATGGAGTATAACTCAGCCATTAAAAAGAATACATTTGAATCAGTTCTAATGAGGTGGATGAAACTGGAGCCAATTATACAGAGTGAAGTAAGCCAGAAAGAAAAACACCAATACAGTATACTGACACATATATATGGAATTTAGAAAGATGGTAATGATAACCCTATATGCAAGACAGCAAAAAGAGACACAGATGTATAGAACAGTCTTTTGGACTCTGTGGGAGAGGGAGAGGGTGGGATGATTTGGGAGAATGGCATTGAAACATATATAATATAATATAATAAATTATATATAATTATATATATAATATATATATAATATAATATAAGAAATTAATCGCCAGTCTAGGTTTGATGCAGGATACATGATGCTTGGGGCTGGTGCACTGGGATGACCCAGAGGGATGGTACGGGGAGGGAGGTGGGAGGAGGGTTCAAGGTTGGGAACACATGTACACCTGTGGTGGATTCATGTTGATGTATGGCAAAACCAATACAATATTGTAAAGTAAATAGCCTCCAATTAAAATAAATAAATTTAAATTTTAAAAAATCCCAGTCAGGGAACTAAGATCCTGAAAGCCACATAGTGTGGTCAAAAGTAAATAAATAATAAAACAACAAACAAACAAAACAAAAAACTAAAATAAGAACTATTATATGATCCAATAATCACATTCCTGGGCATTTATCTAGAGAAACCCAAAATTTGAAACAGTACATGTATTCCAGTGCTCATTGCAGCACTATTTATAATAACCAGGGCATGAAAGCAATCTGCATGCCCACTGGTTGTGGTCCAGGTGATCAGATTGGCTACTTGTTTGGAATTTTGTTTCAGTCGGTCTGCCCTCTGATGCCCTCTCTCAGTGCCTACCATCTTACTTGGGTTTCTCTTACCTTAGATGTGGGGTATCTCTTCACAGTCACTGCTCCTTACCTTGGATGTTGGGTAGCTCCTCTTGGCCACTGCCCCTGACATTGGATGTGGGATAGCTCTTCTCAGCTGCCACCACTGACCTCGGACGTGAGGTAGCAAAAGCAGGAGGCCAAGAACAGGTAACAGGCAAATTTGGCCTTGGGGTACAGAATGAAGCAGGGCAAAGGTTAATAGAGTTCTGCCAAAGAACACACTGGTCATAACAAACACACTCTTCCAAAAACACAAGAGAAGACTCCACACATGGACATCACCAGATGGCCAACACCAAAAGCAGGTTGATTATATTCTTTGCAGTCAAAGACGGAAAAGATCTATACAGTCAGCAAAAACAAGACCGGGAGCTGACTGTGGCTTGGATCATGAATTCCTTATTGCCAAATTCAGACTGAAATTGAAGAAAGTGGAGAAAACCGCTAGACTATCCAAATCAAATCAAATCAAATCCCTTATGATTATACAGTGGAAGTGAGAAATAGATTTAAGGGACTAGATCTGATAGATAGAGTGCTTGATGAACTATGGACGAATGTTTATGACATTGTACAGGAGACAGGGATCAAGACCATCCCCATGGAAAAGAAATGCTAAAAAGCAAAATAGCTGTCTGAGGAGTCCTTACAAATAGCTGTGAAAAGAAAGGAAGTAAAAAGCAAAGGAGAAAAGGAAAGATATAAGCATCTGAATGCAGAGTTCCAAAGAATAACAAGGAGAGATGAGAAAGCCTTCCTCAGTAATCAATGCAAAGAAATAGAGGAAAACAACAGAATGGGAAAGACTAGAGATCTCTTCAGGAAAATTAGAGATACTAAGGGAACATCTGATGCAAAGATGGGCTCGATAAAGGACAGAAATGGTCTGGACCTAACAGAAGCAAAAGACATTAAGGAGAGGTGGCAAGAATGTACAGGAGAACTGTACAAAAAAGACCTTCATGATCAAGATAATCATGATGGTGTGATCACTCACCTAGAGCCAGATATCCTGGAATGTGAAATCAAGTGGGCCTTAGAAAGCATCACTACGAACAAAGCTAGTGGAGGTGACAGAATTCCAGTGGAGCTATTTCAAATCCTAAAAGAATGCTCTGAAAGTGCTGCACTCAATGTACCAGCAAATTTGGAAAACTCAGCAGTGGCCACAGGACTGGAAAAGATGTTTTCATTCCAATCCCAAAGAAAGGCAATGCCAAAGAATGCTCAAACTACCGCATAATTGCATTCATCTCACATGCTAGTAAAGTAATGCTCAAAATTCTCCAAGCCAGGCTTCAGCAATGCGTGAACCATGAACTTCCAGATGTTCAAGCTGGTTTTAAAAATGGCAGAAGAAGCAGAGATCAAATTGCCAGCATCCACTGGATCATCGAAAAAGCTAGAGAGTTTCAGAAAAACATCTATTTCTGCCTTATTGACTATGCCAAAGTCTTTGACTATATGGATCACAATAAACTGTGGAAAATTCTGAAAGAGGTGGGAATAGCAGACCACCTGACCTGCCTCTTGAGAAACCTGTATGCAGGTCAGAAAGCAACAGTTAGAACTGGACATGGAAGAACAGTCTGGTTCCAAGTAGAAAAGGAGTACATCAAGGCTGTATATTGTCACCTTGCTTATTTAACTTCTATGCAGAGTACATCATGAGAAACGCTGGGCTGGAAGAAGCACACACTGGAATCAAGATTGCTGGGAGAAACATCAATAACCTTAGATATGCAGATGACCCCACCCTTATGGCAGAAAGTGAAGAGGAGCTAAAAGGCCTCTTGATGAACGAGAAAAGAAGAGTTAAAATGTTGGCTTAAAGTGCAACACTCAGAAAACGAATATCATGGCATCCAGTCTCACCACTTCATGGCAAATAGATGGGGAAACAGTGGAAATAGTGTCAGAGTTTATTTTGGGGGCTCCAAAATCACTGCAGATGGTGATTGTAGCCATGAAATTAAAAGACGCTTGCTTACTCCTTGGAAGAAAAGTTATGACCAACCTAGATAGCATATTCAAAAGCAGAGACATTACTTTGCCAACAAAGATCCATCTAGTCAAAGCTATGATTTTTCCAATGGTCAAGTATTGATGTGAGAATTGGACTATAAAGAAAGCTGAGTGCAGAAGAATCGATGCTTTTGAACTGTGGTGGTGGAGAAGACTCTTGAGAGTCCCTTGCACTGCAAGGAGATCCAGCCAGTCCATTCGAAAGGAGATCAGTCCTGGGTGTTCATTGGAAGGAATGATGCTAAAGTTGAAATTTGGCCACCTGATGCGAAGAGCTGACTGAATGGAAAAGACCCTGATGCTGGGAAAGATTGAGGGCAGGAGGAGAAGCGGATGGCAGAGGATGAGATGGTTCTATGGCATCACTGACTTGATGGACATGGGTTTGAGTGAACTCCGGGAGATGGTGATGGCCAGGGAGGCCTGGTGTGCTGAAATTCAGGGGGTCGCAAAGAGTCAGACACGACTGAGTGACTGAACTGATATATAAGATAGATGACCAAGAAGACCATTCTTGTCGCACTGGGAACTCTACTCAATATTCTGTGAAAACCTATATGAGAAAAGAGTCTGAAAAGAATGAATATCTGTATATTTAAAACTAACCACTTTGCTGTATACCTGCAGCAAAATATTTTAAGTTAACTATAATTCAGTAACTTTTTAAAGGTTCCAAATTAAGTTTTAAAATTTTGATCTTAAAAACTAATAAAACACAAAAACAAATGAACAATAAATGTAAGCCAAAAGCAAGAATGGAAGAAAATTATAAAATCTGAGTAAAAGTTTTTAAAAAAGGGAAAAAATAGAATCAATGAAACCAAAAGCCGGTTACTAGTAGGATTCTTAACATGTTGCATCTTAGCTAGACAGGAAATATAAATAAATAAATACAAGAGAAAACACACTCAGCAAAATCAGGAATGAAAGATGATATATCATTACTGATTTTCAGAATTTTTAAGAATCATACTAATATTCTGGAAAAACCCCACAACCATCTGAAATGGACAAATTCTTAGGTGCACATTTATCAGTACTGAATCAAGACTATAATAAAACTGAATACTGTAATTACAAGTCAAGACAATTACAAATCTTCCCCTAAAAAAAGTCTAAATTTAGAAAACCTTAGTGGTGAATTCTAAGATTTTTAAAAGACATCTTTATTGAGATCTGAGCATTACTTTGCTAGCGTGTGAGATGAGTGCAATTGTACAGTAGTTTGAACATTCTTTGGTATTGCCTTTCTTTGAGATTGGAGTGAAAACTGACCTTTCCCAGTCTTGAAAAAAAGCTATGACCAATCTAGACAACATATTAAAAAGCAGAGACAGTACTTTGCCAACAAATGTCAGTCTAGTCAAAGCTATGGTTTTTTCCAGTACCCATGTGTGGATGTGGGAGTTGGAATATAAAGATAGCTGAGCACCGAAGAACTGATGCTTTTGAACTGTGGTGTTGGAGAAGACTCTTGAGAGTCCCCGGACTGCAAGGAGATCAAACCAGTCAATCCTAAAGGAAATCAGTCCTGAATATTCACTGGAGAGACTGATGCTGAAGCTGAACGTCCAATAGTTTGGCCACCTGATGTGAAGAGCTGACTCATTAGAAAAGACCCTGGTGCTGGGAAAGATTGAAGGCAGGAGGAGAAGGGGACGACAGAGGATGAGATGGTTGGATGGCATCACTGACATGAGTTTGAGCAAGCTCCAGAAGTTGGTGATTGACATGTAAGCCTGTCGTGCTACAGTCCATGGGGTCACAAAGAGTCAGCTACAACTGAGAGGCTGAATTTACTGAGATCTAATTAGTGAAACTGAACATTTTTAGTGTTTATCATTTGATGAAATGGGCATTGCAAACACTCATGAACTATCAGCAGAAGCAAGGTAATAGACATACTGTTACCTCCAAAAATTTGCTTGTGTCCCTTTTTGGGGCATGTAGTAATAACTCTCAAGTTGAGATCTACTCTTATAACAATATTTTTAAAAGAAATACTACCAATCTTACAAAAACTTTTACAAATGTAAAGAGGAGTTATACAATCTCCATTTCCAAAAGTCTAATATTACTCTGTTACCCAAGTCAGAAGAAGAAAAAAATCTGAAAAAAACCCCAAACTTTAAACCAATGTACCTCTAGAACTTAAACATTCTTAAGAAATATTAACACACCAAATTAAGCAATATATGAAAATGAGCATCAGCCAAGAGCAAGTGATATATAGCCCAGGATCGTTAAGACTATTTTAGTATCTGAAAAACCAGAGACAAGATATGGAAGCAAGCCAAATGTCCAAGAACATAAGAATGGATAAAAAGATGTGGTGCACACATACAATCAAAATTTAATCATGAAAAAGAAGGAAATCATGCCATTTGTAGCAACATGGATGGGCCTAGAGGTTGTCACACTGAGAGAAGTCAGGCCTAGAAAGACAAATATCACATGAAATCCCTTATATGTGGAATCTAAAAAGAAGTGTTATAAGTGAACTTAACAAAACAGAAACAGGCTTACAGACTTGGTTACCAGAGTGCAGGAAGGGTAGGAGAGGGAGTGATAGGAAGTTTGGGCCTGACATGTGTGCACTTCTCTGTATTTAAAATGGGTAACCAACAAGGACCTACTGTATAGCACGGGAAACTCTGCTAGGTATTTGTAACAACCTAATTGGAAAATAATTTGAAAAATAATATATACTTGTATATGTATAAATGAATCACTTTGTTGTACACCTGAAACTAACATAACATTGTTGATCAACTATACTTCAATATAAAATGAGTTTTAAAAATAATATACAATACCCAGTCAGGTGGCAGTGCTAAAGAATCCCCCTGCCATACAGGAGACACAAGAAACATGACTTTCATCCTTGGTTAGGGAAGATTCCCTAGTGTAGGAAAAGGCCACTCTAGTATTCTTGCCTGGAAAACTCCATGGACAGAGGAGGCTGGCAGTCTACTGTCCGTCACATCATAAAGAATCAGACATGACTGAGTACGCACACACACACAAATCTTAGAGTCATCTTAATAGTTACAGAGAAGGCATTTGATTGCATTCATCACATATTCACAATAAACTTAGTCCTAATGAAGAGTTACCACCAGAAAACCTACAGCTGACATTGTATTTAGTGCTGAAAACTGAACATTTCTAAAATCAGAAAAAGGACATGGAGTCCACTCAATCACATTTAGTCAACAGTGTACAGAGGTCCTAGCCACTGGATTAAGGTTATAAAAATATTAAATACATGCAGATATGCAAGGGAGAAGTCAAACTGATTTTACTCACAGCGACATGATTTTTATATACAAAATCTAAGGACACTCAAAAATCACTGCCTATTAGAAATGATTTTAGCAGTAATACAAGGTTCATGATAAATATATACTAGTCAATTGTATATCTATATGTTTGCAAGAAACAATATGAAAATAAAATTAAGAATATAATTTCATTCACAATAGTACCAAAAAGAATAAGATACTTAGGAATAAGTTCATCAAAAAGGTGTAGTCTGTACACCACAATGTGTTAAACAATACTGAGAAAAATTAAAGACTACCTAACAAAATCACTGCAGATGGTGATTGCGGCGATGAAATTAAAAGACGCTTATTCCTTGGAAGGAAAGTTATGACTTACCTAGATAGCATGTTAAGAAGCAGAGACATTACTTTGCCGACTAAGGTCCATCTAGTCAAGACTATGGCTTTTCCAGTGGTCATGTATGGATGTGAGATTTGGACTGTGAAGAAAGCTGAGCGCTGAAGAATTGATGGTGTTGGAGAAGACTCTTGAGAGTCCCTTGGACTGCAAGGAGATCCAACCAGTCCATTCTGATGGAGATCAACCCTGGGATTTCTTTGGAAGGACTGATGCTGAAGCTGAAACTCCAGTACTTTGGCCACCTGATGCAGAGTTGACTCATTAGAAAAGACCCTGATGCTGGGAGGGATTGGGGGCAGGAGGAGAAGGGAATGACAGAGGATGAGATGGCTGAATGGCATCACGGACTTGATGGATGTGGGTTTGAGTGAACTCTGGGAGTTGGTGATGGGCAGGGAGGCCTGGAGTGCTACAATTCATTGGGTTGCAAAGAGTTGGACACGACTGAGTGACTGACCTGAACTGACTGAAGTAAATGGTCAGATATACTTTGTTCACATGTCACAAAACAATCACTGAATCCCAATAGGCATATTTGTAGAAACACATAAGTTGGTCATAAAATGTATATGAAAATGCAAATTTTCTGGTGTAGCCAATTAAAATTTTTTAAAAAGAAGAATACTTAGTGGACTTTGACTTATTCTCAAACATTATTATAAAGCTATAGTAATCAAGAGAACATATTATTTGCAGGAAGGCAAACATTCACATCAGTTGAATAGTATAAAGAATCCAGAAATAGACCCTCATCTATGCAGCCAATTTATTTTGACAAAGGCAAGGTGACCGAATAAAGGAAATGATGTTTTCAGAAGTGGTCCTGGAAACATTGACTATGCATATAAAAAAATTGACCTTGTTCATTAATTGATATCTTACTAAAACAAACTTGAAATGGGTTATAGACATAAAGGTAAGAGTTAAAAACATATAAAAGAAAACATAGGAGAATTTTTAAGTGATCTTCAATTGTGCTGGAAATGTTTGTGAAGAAATAACATATGAGGATTAACCTGTAGTTGAAGTTGATATTAACATACAAACAAGGCTACTAATTCATGAAGATATTGCAAAATAATTTTATTAAAATGGAATTTTTGTTGATTGAATTGTCCAAGCTTTTCAATAGCTGTTTGGGGCATAAAAAATTGCTGTTAAACTTAACTTACAGATATATACATATATTTCTTAACTCTACTGAGAAAAGAAATTTGTAAGACTATAAAAATAGCAAACTAGGATTTTCTTAGCTACTTTGAATACATCTTGATTTTTGTGAGGCATCAATTTATTTGGTAAAATGCTATACAAGCTCATTTTATTAGTCCATATACTTGCTATGTTTATTTTTGAAAAGCTTACCTGAAAATGGCCTCTATCTACTTTTTGAGTAAAAGAAAACAAGAGAGTAATAAAATTTAGCTTCCTTCCTGAAAAAAACATCAAGGGAACTCATGAGATACAACCAAAAGTAGATAGAAAGCAACGAACCATTGAAACTACACACTGCGATCTGCATAGAGCTGTCAAGTAAAATCACTCAGGAGGGAGTATAGAAAAAAGACTTTATTTTCATGATTTAAAAACAAAATAAATTAAAAAGAACTAAAACAAAACAAAACCTGAAAAAGAGGAGTAAAAACAAAAATGTTAAAACCATGGTGATTAACGAGTAATCACCAGTATTTTTCGTCAGTATTTTCAGAATGTATAAACCCAACATTGGTATCTGAGGAACACACTGCTTAGAATATATGCAAAAATTTAATGAAGGAACTGTAACTGACTTTAGAGGTATCCACCAGCTTGACTGTGGAAGGGAGACAAAACTTACCCCAGAAACCTAAGGTCTAGACACGGTTGTTGTTGGGTCATCGCTAAGTCATGTCCAACTCTTTTGTGACCCCGTGGACTGCAGCCCGTCAGGCCCCTCTGTCCATGGGGTTTCCCGGGTAAGAATACTAGTTCAGTTAGTCCTGTCCTACTCTTTGTGACCCCATGGACTGCAGCCCTCCATGCCTCCCTGTCCATCACCAGCTCCCGGAATTTACTCAAACTCATGCCCGTTGAGTTGGTGATGCCATCCAACCATCTCATCCCCTCTTGTCCCTTTCTCTGCCTTGAATCTTTCCCAGCATCAGGGTCTTTTCAGATGAGTCAATTCTTCATAAAAGGTGGCCAAAGTATTGGAGTGCAGCCTTAGCATCAGTCCTTCCGATTGTTATCAACTCAACAGTTGAAATCACGACTTCTTCAGCACCTCTCTAAAAGTGAGGCCTTTACTATCTTAAGGTAATTACCTGGCTGGCCTGTTTATTTCGAAGCTAAGTTTGGAAAACGCATTAGGCAAAGCAACTACCATCAACAGACAATCAGAAAGAGGTGTAACTTCACGATGTTCCCCTGACTGTCCCTGGTCCATCTCCTCTGGCTTCTCTTGATCAGAGCTCTGCAACAACAAAGGTGCTGTGGACTATATATATTTAGTTTGGAGTTTTTCTTTCTTTCTTTTTTTTTTTTTTTTTCTTTTAATTGTGCTAGTGGGAAGAAGAAGGAGAAGGAAATGGCAACCCACTCCAGTATTCTTGCCTGGAGAATCCCAGGGACAGAGGAGCCTGGTGGGATGTCGTCTATGGGGTCGCATGGAGATGGACACATCTGAAGTGACTTAGCAGCAGCAGGAACAGAAGCAGTGGGAAGAAAACATGGTCATAGAAAATAATTCCGGAAAGAACATTAAAAATATTTTAATGCTAACTTTCTGATGTTATAAATGAAAACTGAGGTCCAGAAAGATCATACAACTTGTCAAAAGTCCCATTTCTCATTTGTGTCAGTGCCAGAAGTTGAAGCACTGTCTCCTAAATCACAGGCCTATGTCTTAGTTTCTTTGTTTCATTCATTGTTAGTTTAAATTTTCACCTATAATGCTAATAGAAGTGTTTTCTTAAAGTATTAATCAGTGTACAGTTGAGGAGATCTAGAATGAAAATAATGCCATGATTATTTGGAGACTTCCCTTGTAGCTTAGTCAGTAAACAATCTGCTGCAATGCAGGAGATCAGGGTTCAATTTCTGGGTTGGCAAGATTCCCTGTAGAAGGAAATGACAACCCACTCCAGTATTCTTGCCTGAAGAATCCCATGGACAGAGGAGTCAGGCAAGCTACAGTCCATGGGGACACAAGAGTCGGACACGACTTAGTGACTAAACCACCACCATCAGTGATTATTTACATTAAGTATGAATGGTTGGTTGATACAATACGAGTGGTTGGTTTATACAATTTAATTGGTATCTCATTCTCTTTTGTCAAATACATCTCAGGCTTAAATATCCAGAAATGTGACAAATTTTACCTCATGCCTACAATATCTACTTAATTTTACTTCTTCCAATACATACCTAAATTACATACTTCTTTAATATTTTAACATTACATAATATAAAAGGTAGATAGGATAGTATGTTCCAGACAAAATGTCAGGCTCAGGATTGCATTTAAAGAGATTAAGTTCTATAATTACACATTTAAAAATATTGTATACCACTAGATGTACTAAGAAGAGAAGGCAATGGCAACCCACTCCAGTACTCTTGCCTGGAAAATCCCATGGATGGAGGAGCCTGGTGGGCTGCAGTCCATGGGGTTGTGAAAGTTGTGAAGAGTCAGACAAGACTGAACGACTTCACTTTCACTTTTCACTGTCATGCATTGGAGAAGGAAATGGCAACCCACTCCAGTGTTCTTGCCTGGAGAATCCCAGGGACAGCAGAGCCTGGTGGGCTGCTGTCCATGGGGTTGCACAGAGTCAGACATGACTGAAGTGACTTAGCAGCAGCAGCAGATGTACTAAGAAGGTATTATCAATTGGTGAGAACTGTAGGTATATAAAATCTCTCTTGGTTATTCATTACTACATTTCTGGATTTGGTCCAATAAACTAGCAATCTCATTCACAGAAAACTGCTGTAAATATTACATAAAAATTACCTTTCTGAGTATAAAGGAGTAAACTGTCTTTGAATCTGCCTCTTCAAACCACTGTTGTGCTCAGTCATTTAGTTGTGTCTAACTTGCATTTTGTGATCCCATTGACTATAGCCCATCAGACTGCCCTGTCCACAGGACTTTTCAGGCAAGAATGCTGGAGTGGGTTGCCATTTCCTCCTCCAGATAATGTTACCAACCTAGAGATCAAACCTGTGTCTTCTGCATTGCAGGCAGATTCATCACAGTTGAGCCACAGGGGAAGCCCTGCCTCTTCAAAAAGGGTTGATGATTATGTAGTAAGTAGAACTAGCATGTTTAAATTTTATGTTTCTGTTTATTGGTTGACAGTATAAGACAACCCCCAACAGACATTAGGAAAGATTTTTATCCTATTGGATAAATGCAATATTCTACTATTATAGCTTAATTCAGGTTATATCTATTTTTATATGAGGGTTTAATAAATGTATCTCAAATATTTTTTAGAAATTATCCGATTGTAAACCTTTTTTCAAAGTTTTATGAAAATAAGATATGTGTATGTACATATTTGTGAATTTTCACAAAAATATAGAATAAAAACATATAGATTACTTACAGGTATATGTGACTATGAAAACGTGTCACTATATTATTCATATTTCATAAAGCTTGAGACATAGCCCACTCTGGTATTAGCAGGGCCAGACTATCACAAAGTTTTCAGAGAGTGATCCAAGTCCATTAACAACATTTTACATTAAACACATCTTTATTAAGAGTCTTTAAACATCTTCTTAATAAGCCCTGTATACAGCTAGATCACAGAGTCATTGTTCTGAAAAAGATCTAGAAGGGCTTCACAACTCGCTGCAAAGAGAACCCTTTAGCCAACTGCCTTCTCCAATATCTCGACAGGAAGAAATTTACACTCCATTTAACTGGAAGAGATTAACATTTTTAGAGAGGAAGGAATATAAAGGGAAGCTAACAAAAACTGCACTCTCAAAAGAAAAGATCTGAGGAGCACAGATGCAAGAAGGCAGTTACTGACAGCAGGAATCTTTAGGGGCAAAGCCCAGGGCCACACCCGTTTCAGAAGAACACTGGGCTGCCTTAACAGGTAGTTTAAATTCCTTAGTCTTAGCCTCCCCCAAGCATGTAGATAGGCTGCAAACTAGAATTGTTGTGCTCAGGGAAAGGCCTTTTAATCCTATAAAAGGCCTAGATAAAGAAGAGGCAATTCCCAGTGCACAGATTCCACAGGGAGATTCTGAAGGTCATAGCAGAGAAAAGAGCTTGAAAACTAGGTTTGGCTGTTGTTTCGGTCATTGTCCTCCCTCCCTCCTCCACTCCCTTTCATTCTTTTAAAGACTAGTTTTTAAGTATGTAAAGTAAAATGTCTTTATGTTTTCAGACATAAAGTTTATGGATGAATAAGAACATAGGGAATAATGGAGAAAATGTAAAAATCAAATGTTTTGTACTAGAGGATAAATCAAATGTTTGGGGTAAAAGAAAAAGCTAAGTAAGGGAAAGCAAATGATTGAGTTGAATAACTCTGAGAAGACAGGCCCTGAACACTGCCCCCCATTACCCGCTCCCTTCAGATCTAGTACTTGGAATAGGGTTTCTATAGGAGAAAAAAAAAAAAAAACACACAAAAACCCTAGCTATTTAGAAGTTGCGACACTTTTCTGTCATTCACGTTTAATCAACTTCAGTAATAGGATTGGTTACATAACTCTACAAGAATTATACAGTAGTTATAAGGCAATGGCAACCCACTCCAGTACTCTTGCCTGGAAAATCCCATGGATGGAGGAGCCTGGTGGGCTGCAGTCCATGGCGTCGCTAAGAGTCAGACACGACTGAGTGACTTCACCTTCACTTTTCACTGTCATGCACTGGAGAAGGTAATGGCAACCCACTCCAGTGTTCTTGCCTTGAGAATCCCAGGGACGGGGGATCCTGGAGGGCTGCCGTCTATGGGGTCGCACAGAGTCTTGGACATGACTGAAGTGACTCAGCAGCAGCAGCAGCAGCTAACAAGAAAGCATTTAGGAATATACCCTAATCTAAAGAGTTCCCTAGTATAGAAAGAACGAAACATGTTCATCTGCCTGAGGGTGATTGTGTGTGCTCAGTCACTTCAGTTGTGTCCAACCCTTTGTGACCCCCTGGACAGTAGCCCACCAGTCCATGTAGCTTCTCTGTCCAAGGAATTCCCCAGGCAAGAATACAGCAAGGGGTTGCCGTGCCATTCTCCAGAGAATCTTCCTGACCCAGGGATCGAACCCACATCTCTCATGTTTCCTGCATTGGCAGGCGGGTTCTTTAGCACTAGGGCCACCAGGGAAGCCCCTTCAGGGTGATTAGTTCACAAGTAATTCTCCTTTGGCCCTTCTGTGAAATCTCTTCCCTTTCCAACCATTACCTTGCATTGACTGTTAAAATAAATAAACCACAGGCCCCAGATGGAGTCACTTATGCTAGACCATGCCACCAAACTGAAGTTTAATACTATTAGGTAGTTAGAACAGTAAAAAGGAGTCCAAAATGGAAGTGGCTAAAAGATAAAGGAAAATGCCCCCAAAATGGAACAAAAGAAAACCTGTGGACTGGAGGGAGAACCTCAGGTGAGACAAACACACCCGCTTCTTGCTAGCCCAATTTGTCTCCTCCTCAGTGGGGACGAGACAAATGAACAAAAGGAGGAAGCCAAGAAGGACTGAGGCCGCTCCTTTGGGGTCAGCCCACCCTCAAGCCTTGCTTGCCAAATAAAACTGAGCTGTAACACTGGTCTGCCATTTCATTCTTTGCTGCAGTGAGACAGAACTGGGGAAATCACACATTCCCCCAAAATGCCAAGCCTAACTGATGCTTCAACTTCCTTCAGAAATGTTGCTTTAATTGGTCAGTCAGCAGTTTTCTGGTGAGCACCAATGTGGTAGTCTGTTTCATGGAGCTGTTCCATCAGCATCCCCCAAAGGAAAAAGCAGTAACTCACCTACTAAGACCCTTTTCCCCCCACAAGTTAGGTGACCCGGTCTGAAAAATTTCTTTATTCTGTGCCTGACTTCCTTGTCCTGCCTTAGGAAACATGTCGCCTTTTGAATTCCTCTGGAGCTCCCCTCTACTTGCTAGATGAGACACTGCCCAATTCATCAATCATTTAATGAATTCAATTAGATGTTTTAAATTTATTTTACTAATGGCTAATTTTTTTTTAACAATACCAAATGAAAACAAAATTATTCCCTGGTTAAGACATCTTTAGTAAGTCCTGTGATATCAGGATACATCTTAAATCTTTTAGACTACAGAATTGTGATCTGTCTTAATTTAATAAGGTTCATTTTCTGCCTCTACCTAAACTTACAATATGTCCTGGTCACATGTAGATCTCTTTAATCTATACTCCTTAGTATATACTCCTTAGAAGTATATCATACTCTCCAATGTCTCTCCTGTACATTTTAATCTTCTGGTATTTGTTCTGTATTCCCTATTCCTCTTTTAAATTTCTAATTACTCAGTTCAAATATCCATTCTCCTGATTTGTTAACCATTACCTCCCTGGGAAGTAATGGGTGTTTTCTACGTTGTATTACCACTTTTGCATGAAGTGAAGAGTTAGTTCCTTAGTTGTGCCTGACTCTTTGTGACCCCATGGACTGCAGCCTGCCAGGCTCCTCTATCTATGGGATTTTCCAGATAAGGATACTGGAGTGGTTTACTATTTCCTTCTTGAGGGGAACTTCCAAAACAGTGATTGAACTTGGGTCTTCTGCACTGCAGACATATTCTTTACCGACTGAGCTACCAGGTAAGCCCAAAACTTTGTGTGGTTCTTTATTAAAAAAACACTTAGCCAATATTATCATCCTTTTGCTTGTGAATGCATAAGTCTCTAATATTGTATGATACTATAGAATCAGTCAGTTCAGTTCAGTCACTCAGTCGTGTCTGACTCTTTGCGACCCCGTGAATCACAGCATGCCAGCCCTCCCTGTCCATCACCAACTCCCTGAGTTCACTCAGACTCATGTCCATCGAGTCTGTGATGCCATCCAGCCATCTCATCCTCTGTCATCCCCTTCTCCTCGTGCCCCCAATCCTTCCCAGCATCAGAGTCTTTTCCAGTGAGTCAACTCTTCACATGAGGTACCCAAAGTACTGGAGTTTCAGCTTTAGCATCATTCCTTCCAAAGAAATCCCAGGGCTGATCTCCTTTAGAATGGACTGGTTGGATCTCCTTGCAGTCCAAGGGACTCTCAGGAGTCTTCTCCAACACCACAGTTCAAAAGCATCAATTCTTCGGCACTCAGCCTTCTTCACAGTCCAACTCTCACATCCATACATGACCACAGGAGAAACCATAGCCTTGACTAGACGGACCTTTGTCACCAAAGTAATGTCTCTGCTTTTGAATATACTATCTAGATAGGTCATAACTTTTCTTCCAAGGACTAAGCGTCTTTTAATTTCATGGCTGCAGTCACCATCTGCAGTGATTTTGGAGCCCCCAAAAGATAGTCTGACAATGTTTCCACTGTTTCCCCATCTATTTCCCATGAAGTGATGGGACCAGATGCCATGATCTTCATTTTCTGAATGTTGAGCTTTACGCCAACTTTTTCGCTTTCCTCTTTCACTTTCATCAAGAGGCTCTAGTTCTTCTGCACTTTCTGCCATAAGGGTGGTATCATCTGCATATCTGAGGTTATTGATATTTCTCCAAGCAATCTTGATTCTAGCTTGTGCTTCTTCCAGCCCAGCGTTTCTCATGATGTACTCTGCATATAAGTTAAATAAGCAGGGTGACAGTATACAGCCTTGACGTACTCCTTTTCCTATTTGGAACCAGTCTGTTGTTCCACGTCCAGTTCTAACTGTTGCTTCCTGACCTGCATACAGATTACTCAAGAGGCAGGTTAGGTGGTCTGGTATTCCCATCTCTCTCAGAATTTTCCACAGTTTATTGTGATCCACACAGTCAAAGGCTTTGGCATAGTCAATAAAGCAGAAGTAGATGTTTTTCTGGAACTCTCTTGCTTTTTCCAAGATCCAGCGGATGTTGGCAATTTGATCTCTGGTTCCTCTGCCTTTTCTAAAACCAGCCTGAACATCAGGGAGTTCACGGTTCACGTATTGCTGAAGCCTGGCTTCGAGAATTTTGAGCATTACTTTACTAGCATGTGAGATGAGTGCAGTTGTGCAGTAGTTTGAGCATTTTGGCATTGCCTTTCTTTGGGATTGGAATGAAAACTGACCTTTTCCATGACATATTATCCAGATCCTACAATCACACACTCAATCCACACCAGCAGTTTGAGTTGGAGTATTTACATATGTGTATTTTATTTCATTAAGTAAATAAATGAGTCACATTTTTGAAATAAACATCAGAAGTGAGAGCCTTAATTTTATACCTATTTAATTTAATAACTTTATAAAAATATAGTACTACCTGCTACCACCTACAAGATGCTCTCTGTTTCAGGGTTTTCCAGAGAAACAGAATAGAAAAAAAAAGGAGTAAGGCAGGATTGATTAATCTGTATATCTCTGTCTGTCTGTTTATCACAGGAATTGGCTCATGGTGTTGTGAAGGCCAGTAAGTCCCATGTTCTGAGTCTGGAGAACCAGGAAAGTTGGTGGCATAATTCAGTTTGAGTCTGAAGTATAGACTGAGTCTGAAGCTGGTCGGGGGAGGGCTGGTAGTATATATAAGTGGTGGTTTGAGGCTGAAGCCTGAGAACTAGGGGCCCCAGTGAGTCTGAAGGTGGGAGAAAACGGGTCTCAGCTCAAGTAGAGACAGCCTTTCTTCCACCTTTTGGTTCTCTTTGGGACATCATTGTACTGGATTCCACTCATATTTCAGAAGGCCATCTCCTTTACTCAATCTGCCAAATCAAATGTTAATCTCTTCCAGAAACACTTTCACATACACATTCAGAAACAATACTTTACTAGCAATCTGGGCATTCCTTAGCCTAGTCAAACTGACACATAAAATTAAACATCGCACTTTCTAAGAATTTTAGGAATATACATTTGGCGCTTTTAAGGAATGCTTGGAAATGTAGAAAAAGTAAATAAAATGTAAATAGAACTGTCATAATGCCAATAAAAGTTACAAATATCACTAATGTTTTATCTTCTCCACTTTTTTAATGTAAACCAATGAATTGCAATTACGTAAGAATGCTTTTTTGGCATTCAAGAATGTAATGCTGTTTTTATATGATGCTTAACTAAAAGAAAACATTGATAGCATCATAAATTCCATTTTCCTTAAAAAATAAAATTGAGTCCTCGTAAATGTAGTATGTCTTACAACCTTTATCTTTGGTACTTTTCAGGTTTGTGTTCCAGGGGACATTTACTAATTTCCACAATAAATAACAACAGTAACTGGAGAAATGCATATTGTGGATTTCAGTAGCCTGGTATTAGAAAGTAAGAAAAGTGACTCAAATAATGTTAATGGGTGAGTAGTCAATATTACGATGATATCATAGTTCCTTTAACCTAACAAATAGTTCACCACACAGCAAAGAGGATTTTTAAATAAATAGGCTAGGTTAACAAAGAATTTCAGTTGAGTACACATGTGATTCAAAAATACAAACCTCAAGACATTTGTAATATAACTCATCTATTCTTCCAGAAAATGCAAAAGGAAAAATAAACATTACTCCTGATATCACCTCTCAGGGAACATCCTTGTTAATACCTAAGTATTAATATTTCCATGTGTCTACCTAGCTCAACTGGTAAAGAATCTACCTGCAATGCAGATGACCCCAGTTCAATTCCTGGGTTGGGAAGATCCCCTGGAGAAGGGATAAACTACCCATTCCAGTAGGTGGCTCAGGCAGTACAGAATGTGCCTGCAATGCAGGAGACCTAGGTTCGATTCTTGCTTTGGGAGATCTCCTGCAGGAGGGCATGGCACCCCACCGCAGTATTCTTGCCCGGAGAATCCCCAGGACAGGATTGCCCGGCAGGCTACAGCCCACGGGCTCACAGAGTTAGACACGACTAAGCACAGAAGGATCTTCCCTGGTGGCTCAGATGGTAAAGCGTCTGCCTACAATGCTTACCATGTGGGAGACCTGGGTTCAGTCCCTGGGTCGGGAAGATCTCCTGGAGAAGGAAATGGCAACCCACTCCAGTATTCTTGCCTGGAAAACCCCATGGATGGTGGAACCTCATAGGCTACAGTCCATGGGGTCCAAAGAGTCGGACATGACTGAGCGACTTCACTTCACTCAGCACAGCACAGCACATATCTCAGCAAAATAGGAAAATGACCAAACTGTATATTTAGTGTTTTTTTCCAAGCATTTTTCTAACTATATAATTGTCTACATACCTAAAATGTTATATATTAAACCTCTGACTCTATACCAAGATATACATATATGTATATATCAGTTCAGTTCAGTTCTATCGCTCAGTTGTGTCCGACTCTTGGCGACCCCATGAATCGCAGCACGCCAGGCCTCCTGTTCATCACCATCTCCCGGAGTTCACTCAGACTCACGTCTATTGTTTTTCCATTAATATGGTACTGAATTTCTCAACTCGTTTTTCATAACTTCTGCTATTTCAGATACTCATATTCTTATTTTCTAATTTATCCCCACAGAGCATAAAATTTCAGACCACACTTGCCAACTAGCACTCTGTTTCTGAAAATATCATTTCCTGATCAAAACTTACTACTTATGCCAACTCAGATTAAGTACATATTTCATAAAAATCTACATGTATTAGTTTCATCACCTATTTCTTCCCTATAGGTGCTGTGTACTCAGTTGCTCAATCATGTCTGTCTCTTGCAACCTTCTGAATCATAGCCTGCCACGTCCTCTGTCCATGGGAAATCCCAGGCAAGAATGTTGGATTGGGTTGCCGTTTCCTTCTCCAGAGGACCTTCCAAACCCAGGGATTGAACCTGCATCTCTTGCATCTCTTACATTGCAGGTGGATTCTTTACCACTGAGCCATCAGGGAGGCCCTCCTTTTTCTCTCTTCCTTTATATATTAACAGCCAAAAATACTACCTGCTATCCTAAACAGTTCAAACTTTTTGACTCCCTTGCTTTGCTTTTGCTCATGCTCTTTCTATTAACTTAAGTGCCTTCATTCAACAAGTCTTCCTACAGGAATACTGCCATTGTTCAGGATCCATGGCCAACATTATATTCTTAAGGTAAGTGACTAGATTTCCCTTGCTGCAAAGGTTTCCCCTCTTCTTTGATCTTCCTTCAGTTCAGTTCAGTTGCTCAGTCATGACCAACTCTTTGTGATCCCATGAATCGCAGCACGCCAGTCCTCCCTGTCCATCACCAACTCCCAGAGTTCACTCAGACTCACGTAAATCAAGTCAGTGATGCCATCCAGCCATCTCATCCTCTGTCATCCCCTTCTCCTCCTGCCCTCAATCCCTCCCAGCATCAGAGTCTTTTCCAATGAGTCAACTCTTCACATGAGGTGCCCAAAGTACTGGAGTTTCAGCTTCAGCATCAGTCCTTCCAAAGAAATCCCAGGGCTGATCTCCATCAGAATGGACTGGTTTGGATCTCCTTGCAGTCCAAGGGACTCTCGAGAGTCTTCTCCAACACCACAGTTCAAAAGCATCCATTCTTCAGTGCTCGGCCTTCTTCGCAGTCCAACTCTCGCATCCATACATGACCAATGGAAAAACCATAGCCTTGACTAGACGGACCTTTGTTGGCAACGTAATGTCTCTGCTTTTGAATATGCTATCTAGGTTGGTCATAACTTTTCTTCCAAGGAGTAAGTGTCTTTTAAATTTCATGGCTTCAGTCACCATCTGCAGTGATTTTGGAGCCCCCAAAATAAAGTCTGAAACTGTATCCACTGTTTCCCCATTTATTTCCCACGGAGTGATGGGACCAGATGCCATGATCTTTGTTTTCTGAATGTTGAGCTTTAAGCCAACTTTTTCACTCTCCTCTTTCACTTTCATCAAGAGGCTTTTTAGTTCCTCTTCACTTTCTGCCATAAGGGTGATGTCATCTGCATATCTGAGGTTATAGATAATTCTCCTGGCAATCTTGATTCCAGCTTGTGATTCTTCCAGCCCAGCATTTCTCATGATGTACTTTGTATATAATTAAAATAAGCAGGTGACAATATACAGCCTTGACGTTACTCCTTTTTCTATTTGGAACCAGTATGTTGTTTCTTGTCCAGTTCTAACTGTTGCTTCCTGACCTGCATATAGGTTTCTCAAGAGGCAGTTCAGGTAGTCTGGTATTCCCATCTCTTTCAGAATTTTCCACAGTTTATTGTGATCCATACAGTCAAAGGCTTTGGCATAGTCAATAGAGCAGAAATAGATGTTTTTCTGGGACTGTCTTGCTTTTCAGTGATCCATCAAATGTTGGCAATTTGATCTCTGGTTCCTCTCCTTTTTCTAAAATCAGCTTGAACATCAGGGAGTTCACAGTTCATGTATTGCTGAAGCCTGGCTTGGAGAATTTTGAGCATTACTTTACTAGCATATGAGATGAGTGCAATTGTGCGGTAGTTTGAGCATTTTTTGACATTGTCTTTCTTTTGGAGTGGAATGAAAACTGACATTTTCTAGTCCTGTGGCCACTGCTGAGTTTTCCAAATTTGCTGTCATATTGAGTGCAGCACTTTGACAGCATCATCTTTCAGGATTTGAAATAGCTTTACTGGAATTCCATCACCACCACTAGCTTTGTTCATAATGATGCTTTCTAAGGCCCACTTGACTTCACTTTCCAGGATATCTGACTATTGGTGAATGATCACACCACTGTGATTATCTTGGTCATGAAGATCATTTTTTACGGTTCTTCAGTGTATTCTTGCCACCTCTTCTTAATATCTTCTGCTTCTTTTAGGTCTATACCATTTCTGTCCTTTATTGAGCCCATTTTGCATGAAATGTTCCCTTGATATCTCTAATATTCTTGAAGAGATCTCTAATCTTTCCCATTCTGTTGTTTGCCTCTGTTTCTTTGCATTGATCACTGAAGAAGGCTTTCTTATCTCTTCTTGCTATTCTTTGGAACTCTGCATTCAGATGCCTATATTTTTCCTTTTCTCCTTTGCTTTTCACTTCTCTTCTTTTCACAGCTCTTTGTGAGGCATCCTTAGACTGCCATTTTGCTTTTTGTGCATTTCTTTTCCATGGAGATGGTCTTGATCCTTGTCTCCTGTACAATGTCACGAACCTCCATGCATAGTTCATCAGGCACTCTATCTATCAGATCTAGTCCCTTACATCTATTTCTCACTTCCACTGTATAATCATAAGGGATTTGATTTAGATCATATCTGAATGGTTCAGTGGTTTTCCCTACTGTCTTCAGTTTAAGTCTGGATTTGGTAATAAGGAGTTCATGATCTGAGCCACAGTCAGATCCTGGTTTTGTTTTTGTTGACTGTATAGAGCTTCTCCATCTTTGGCTGCAAAAATATAATCAGTCTGATTTTGGTGTTGACCATCTAGTGATGTCCATGTGTAGAGTCTTCTCTTGTATTATTGGAAGAAGGTGTTTGCTATGACTAGTGCATTCTTGGCAAAATTCTATTAGTCTTTGCCCTGATTTATTCTGTATTCCAAGGCCAGATTTGCCTGTTACTCCAGGTGTTTCTTGACTTCCTACTTTTGCATTTCAGTTCCCTATAATGAAAATGACATCTTTCTGGGATGTTAATTCTAAAAGGTCTTGTAGGTCTTCATAGAACTGTTCAACTTCAGCTTCTTCAGTGTTACTGGTTTGGGGCATAGACTTGGATTACTGTGATACTGAATGGTTTGCCTTGGTAAGGAATAGAAATCATTCTGTTGTTTTTGTGATTGCATCCAAGTACTGCATTTCAGACTCTTTTGTTGACCATAATGGCTACTCCATTTCTTCTAAGGGATTTTGCCTGCAGTAGTAGATATAATGATCATCTGAGTTAAATGCACCCATTCCAGTCCATTTTAGTTCGCTGATTCCTAGAATTCGATGTTCACTCTTGCCATCTCTTGTTTGATCACTTCCAATTTGCCTTGATTCGTGGACCTGATATTCCAGGTTCCTATGCAATATTGCTCTTTAGAGCATCAGACCTTGCTTCTATCACCAGTCAGATCCACAGCTGGGTATGGTTTTTGCTTTGGCTCCATCCCTTCACTCTGGAGTTATTTCTCCACTGATGTCCAGTAGCATATTGGGTACCTACTAACCTGGAGATTTCCTCTTTCAGTATCCTATCATTTTGCCTTTTCATACTGTTTATGAGGTTCTCATGGCAGGAATACTGAAGTCGTTTGCCATTCCCTTCTCCAGGGGACCACATTCTGTTAGACCTCTCCACCATGACCCACCTGTCTTAGGTGGCCCCACAGGCATGGCTTAATTTCACTGAGTTAGACAAGGCTCTGGTCCTACTGTGATTAGACTGACTAGTTTTCTGTGAGTATGGTTTCAATGTGACTCCTCTCTGATGCCCTCTTGCCACACCTACTGTCTTACTTGGGTTTCTCTTACCTTGAGTGTGGGGTATCTCTTCATGGCTGCTCCAGCAAAGCGCAGCCGCTGCTCCTTACCTCGGACAAGTGGTATCTCCTCACTGCCGCCCCTCCTGACCTTGAATATGGGATAGCTCCTCTAGGCCCTCCTGCGCCTGTGCAGCCACTGGTCCTTGGATGTGGGGCTGCTCCTCCCGGCTGCTGCCCCTGTCCTTTGGCTGGGGATAGCTCCTACTGGCCACCGCCCCTGACCTTAGATGTGGCGTATCTCCTCTTGGCTGCTCCTGTGCCGTCGCAGCCTGACACTTTCAGCCGCTGCCCCTGACCTCAGACGTGGGGTAACTCCTCTTGGCCACTGCCCCTCGGGCATGGGGTCCTCCCAGCTTCTGCCCCTGGCCTCGGACGTGGGGTAGCTCCTCTCAGCTGTGGGGTAGCTCCTGTTGGCCAAGCTCTGTGCGCCGTGGCAGCTGCCCGCACTCTTGATCTTCCATATATTTATATATTTTAAGAACATTTAGCTAAGCCCACATTGTACTATTTATCTGCTAGTTTACTTATTATTTCATGTATAATTTATATATTTTATCCTGACTTTATACAAATATGTTAAGAAACTGTGTCAAGAAAAGAAAAAAAAACCCACAAAAGTCTTTTATCAGTTTTGTTGCTGATATTTCTGCATCTAGTATATAGCAAGTACATGATAGATCCTTATGTAATTGAATTCATGGAAATTTTAAGAGGCCAGATTAAAAGCTATAATTTATGTCATGTATTGTACATCATTTAATAGCTAAATAACTACTCTGAAAGAAAAGTTTAGGTAGAGCTGATAATTTAAAATATGTTTTTTTTTCTCATTTTAAATGCAGTGACAAGATCAGCCCATAATCCCTAAAATCAATGCCTACAAATGTGTACACTTTTAAGAAATAAGTCAATCCAAGTGCAATGTATGCCTAATTCATAGTATGATAGTTTGGACATCATCAAAAGAAAAACCTCAGCACTGCTTAGTCATGGGATATACAATTCAAGTCTAACTCCCGAGCCTCTAAACTGTACACTACCACTTCTTTCACAATGAAGAAATGAAATAGGGTGTATAATGCTATAACAATTTTAAATGTGCTAACAATTAAACAGTTTTCTGAAAAGAATATAAAATGGGCTGATCTGACAGGTAAAGAGTTTGGAAGGCACCACGTCCATTCTCACAACAGAATAAAACTGATAATATCTGAAAACCAGTAATTCTTCTTTCATCTATGAGAGATTTGGGATCACGGGGAAAAGTACTGCCCTGAAAACTGGAGAGACGGGTAAACTTAGAAAATCACAGCTTACAGAGCGAGCAGATACCCACGACTGAAGCTGATATCAAAGGGAGCCCTAAATGGACTGCTGCAGTTCACGAGCCCTGCTTCTAGAAATCTCACCAGGCTCTCCATGTGAAAAGTGAATTGTCCCCTCATGCTTCCAGCAGGGGAAGGGGAGAAATGCCACTTTTGAAACATGTCCAGGGCACCTATTCTTCATTGCAAATGTCTTTTTCTAAGGAAACTATTTTTCCAGAGCCTGGCAAGTCTGATTTTGTTGTTGCTTCATTGCTAAGTCATGCCTGACTCTTTGTGACCCTTTGGACTGTAGCCCACCAGGCTCCTCTTTCCATGGGATTCTCTAGGCCAGAATACTGGGTTGCTGGGCCCTCCTCCAGGGGATCTTTTTGACTGAGAGTTCAAATCAGGGTCTGCTGCTTGGCAGGAGGATTCTTTACCACTGAGCCACCAGGGAAGCCCCAAGTTTGATTTTACCAGAGCCTTAATTGACCAAGGAGAAGAGATATACCCAACTCCAGCCCCTCAGCCTTCCTACGTCACATAAGGTAGGGAAGATAAAAAAGTGAAGAGCTTTTATTTCCAGTATACTGGGAGTTGGATCATAGAGGATTCTACTGTGATTTATGTCGGAGAGTGTTTTGCCTATGTTCTCCTCTAGGAGTTTTATAGTTTCTGGTCTTAAATTTAGATTTTTAATCCATTTTGAGTTTATTTTTGTGTATGGTGTTAGAAAGAGGTCTAGTTTCATTCTTTTACAAGTGGCTGACCAGTTTTCCCAGCACTACCTGTTAAAGAGACTGTCTTTACTCCATTGTATATTCTTGCCTCCTTTGTCAAAGATAAGGTGTCCATAGGTGTGTGGGTTTATCTCAGGGCTTTCTATTTTGTTCCATTGATCTATATTTCTGTCTTTGTGCCAGTACCATACCGTCTTAATGACTGTGGCTTTGTAGTAGAGCCTGAAGTCAGGCAAGTTGATTCCTCCAGTTCCATTCTTCTTTCTCAAGATTGCTTTGGCTATTCGAGGTTTTTTGTTTTTCCATACAATAAATTTGACTCAGTTCTAATGAGATGGATGAAATTGGAACCGATTATACAGAGTGAAGTAAGCCAGAAAGAAAAACACCAATACAGTATACTGACACATATATATGGAATTTAGAAGATAGTAATGATGACCCTATATGTGAGACAACAAAAGAGACACAGAGGTATAGAACGGACTTTTGGACCCTGAGGGAGAGGGAAAGGGTGGGATGGTTTGGGGAGAATGGCATTGAAACATGTATACTATCTTGTAAGAAATGAAGCGCCAGTCTATGTTCAATACAGGATGCAGGATGCATGGGGCTGGTGCACAGGATGATTCAGGTAGATGATGTGGGGTGGGAGGTGGGAGGGGGCTTCAGCATTGGGAGAGTGTGTTCACCTGTGGCTGATTCATGTCAGTGTATGGCAAAACAAACACAGAATTGTAATTTAAAAAAATTAAAAAAAAATTAAATGAAAACTTAAAAAAATAAAGAAACTCAAACTTTGGGACAAAAAAAAAAAAAAAAAGTGAAGAGCATGAGCAGAGGTCACAGCCTGGGAGCACAGGTCCATTCAAAGAATGAAAGCTATCAATGGAACTACAGATGCCTCCTCTCCCCTGACACTTCACCATCACATTAACTGGGATCCTTTATAATAATGAGGGGTTCCAGCTGAAAGAATTGCAAGACTTGTTCCTACTTTAAGAGAGATTGTCATACCTAGTGAAATAAGACAAAGACACATATCATATAATATCACTTATATGTGGAATCTAACAGTGGAATAAAAGGGGTATAACTGATAAGTGGTGAAAACAAAGGAAAAGGAGGAAACATTTCAATACAAACAGACTGGAGAAGAGAAAAAAAAAAATCTTTCCTACAAAATGTTACCCGATTGTGAGATAGCATGAGAATACTGGAGGGAAAGTGAATCCAGAAGGACACTCCAGAAAGTCCAGTGCATCATGGGAAAATCTCTTTTGATGACACTTGGGACTGTACCTAATGGCAAGATGGCAGCTACTAAGAAGCTGATCTGCCTTTGACAGTGATTCACTGCAGCACTGCAACCAGAGAGAAAGTGTCCTAAGTGGAAAGAACAAACATAAAAATGTGTGTAGACGAGGTTCCCGCCTCAGCTCTCCCATTGCACGATGGCTGAGCACTGTGACTGGTGGGCAGCAATCGTGTGAGAACTGTAGGAGGCAATGAGCTGTCTCCCTGTTAGAGGGAGACGCACTTTCCTCTCCCATAGTTTATTTCCGAAACAAAAGCATCGTGGATAGTAGATAATCATTGTGTGTTTATCTCCCACTAGTATCATTTTCTAATTTCACAAAAGGAATATATTAGGTTCCTGTAATGTTCCATACAAAAACTAGGCAAAATTCAGAAAAGCATCATTGCATAGAATGAGTCAGTTCAAAATTCAAGCATATTGAATTGTAAAAATTATTAAAATTTCTCAGTTGTGGGACTGGCTTGATACCTTCTGAGGGAGAGAGAGTTTACACCAGAGAAGGCCACTCTTTCAGTCTTACATCCACAAAAACATATTTTTTTGGCTACAGTAAGTCACCTTGTTTCAGTTTCTTTAGCTAAGTTCTTTCAGATCTGATGATCTTTGTGATAGACTGCTATGGTGGAAATAGCATTCAACTTTTCCCTTGAGCTGAACTGACAAAGTAAAACTATTTTTCTCAGAGAGTTGGTGGAGGATATATTGTTTTACCTCTCCTCACTCCTGGATGCAATTTTAAAGAAAGATTGCCTCATTTTAATGTTCAACAGTCTGAAGAAATTTCATGGTCAGAGAATAATAATTTTCTCAACAAAATTTAGCCCCTCGATACCATTTGGCTGTATGCCAACATGTAAACATTCAGACCCACCTCCTTAGAAAATTGTTTTAATGTAGCTTCACGATCTAGTAAAAGAGATAAGAATGCGGCTTGTGAATAGAGCAGAAAGGCTTAGCTCATTTCAATTTTTTTTTAAAGATTGCTCCTGCCTGATTGATTTACCTAGGAACTTTATCAAGGGCAACTGGAATTGTCCCTGATTTATGTTAATGGAAACTGAAGGGACTGAAGTAATTTGTGAACAGTTATGTGTGAAGATAGAGCTGTAACCACAAGTGGTCACCTTGCCCTTAAACTATGCAGTCTTTCCAGCTACTGGGTTATGTAAAGGCTGTAACCAGGGGAGTCTATGAAATGGAGCGTCGTAGAGTGTGGGAGGATCACCCATCAAAAAAAATTAACCATTTTGATGGAAACTTTCCTTTTATAACTGGATGTCCCTGAGATATTTGGATGATGTAAGCACAGCTTTGAAAATACAATTTCTCCAGACTAGTGCAGCACGGTTGAGAGCAGAAGCTGCCAAATGGCCTCGTGCTGGGCTGTGTGAGTCAGCAGTCATATTTTCCTCACACAGCAGTAAGTGGGCAGAGAAACCAAAGGCAGTCTCGGAAAACACAACCACAACACACATGCAGCTGGCACACACTAGAACGGCCACCCAGGGCTTATGGCCCGTTCTCTTCTGATTATTAATCCGGTGTCTGTTCTGGTGGTCAGTGTCTGTGCTCTGTCAGCTAATGGATAGATTGAAGATCATCACTGCATATAATTATACAACCTAAGATAATGAGATTAATAATGCAGGAAACGGAATCTGGAGGAATATTAAACATGAACAAAAATTGTTAAATGAAGTAAACTTAGATCAATCAGTGGCTTTCAGCAGAACATATTGTATAGCTATGAATTTCCAGAGAAGCTTACAAACATTGGAAGGTAGCATCAGGTTTGAGTTAATGGACTGAACCCTCTACGGCTGAGTGCTTTGCTGTTATAACACTTCAGATTATTTTAGGCCTGCTGCTGCTGCTAAGTCACTTCAGTCGTGTCAGACTCTGTGCGACCCCATAGATGGCAGCCCACCAGGCTCCCCGTCCCTGAGATTCTCCAGGCAAGAACACTGGAGTGGGTTGCCATTTCCTTCTCCAATGCATTAAAGTGAAAAGTGAAAGTGAAGTCACTCAGTCGTGTCTGACTCTTAGCGACCCCATGTACTGCAGCCTACCAGGCTCCTCTATCCATGGGATTTTCCAGGGAAGAATATTGGAGTGGGTTGCCACTGCCTTCTCCATCTTTTAGTCCAGTGGTCCTCATTTACTGTGCATTTAAGAATAATCTGGTGAATTTTAAAAACATCTGACACAAAAGTCCAGCTGCAGATCAATTTAACAACAGTCTATTTAGAGTGAGGAACAATGTTAAGTAATTTAAAGAGTCGCCCATGTCATTATAACTATGGCTTTTGAAACAAGCCTAATTCGTAATTTTGAAACAAGTCTAATTGTTAATTTTAAGATCATGTCTGAGTATTGTCATTAGTTACTATCCTGGGCTGTATTGTGTATTTAATTCACGTTAAAATCCTAACCCACAGACGGGACTTCCTTAGCAATCCAGTGGTTGATATTCCATGATCCCAGTGCAAAGGGCACAGGTTTGATCCCTGGTCAGGGAACTAAGATCCCGCATGTCACAAGTGTGTGCTAAATCGTGTCAGGCATGTTAGACTCTTTTGTGAGCCCGTGGACTATAGCCTGCTGGGCTCCTCTGTTGGAGTGGGGTGCCATTTCTTCCTCCAAGAGATCTTCCAACTCAGGGATCAAATATGCATCTTTTATTCTCCTGCATCAGCAGCCAGGTTTTTAATACTGCAAAGCCACATGCCACATGGTGTGGCCAAAAATAAATAAATGAAAGCCAAAAATAATAACAAAATAAAATCCTAACCTCCAGTACTTAAGACTTTGGCATTATTTGGAAATAGTCACTGCAGAGGTCATTAATTAAGAAGAGGTAGTACTAGAGGATGGTGGCCTGCTTATGTGCTCAGTCTTTCAGTCATGTCTCACTCTTTATGACCCCATGGACTGTAGCCTGCAAGGCTCCTCTGTTCATATGGCTCTATAGGCCAGAAGACTGGAGGGTTGCCATTTGCTTCTCTAGGGGATCTTCCTGACCCTGGGATCAAACCCACATCTCTTGCGTCTCCTGCACTGGCAGGCAGATTCTTTGCAACTGCGCCACCAAGTGGGGGAACTTTGACATAGAAACATATAGGGAGAACACCAGGCACATGGAGGCAGCCATCAGGAGACGCAGCAGAAGCCAGGAACAGCCAAGGCTGCCGGAGAAGCCAGCAGAAAGTAGGAGAGACGACGGGGACGGAGTCTCCTTCCCAGCCTCAAAAGGGACACCGCGATCTTGGTCTTCTGGTCTCTAGAACCCTGGGACAAGCGGTCTCTCTGGTTGAAGCCAGCCGGTTTCTTAGGGCAGCCCTTGTAAATGAATATAGCTGAGGGTGCAATCCGTACTTTAGCTGAACTCTGAGTCTTGCTTTCTTCCTATGCACAGTGAATATGCCCAGTCTGCTGCTGCTGCTGCTGCTGAGTCGCTTCAGTCGTCAGACTCTGTGTGACCCCAGAGACGGCAGCCCACCAGGCTCCTCTGTCCCTGGGGTTCTCCAGGCAAGAACACCGGGGTGGGTTGCCATTTCCTTCTCCAGTGCATGAAAGTGAAAAGTCAAAGTGAAGTCGCTCAGTCGTGTCCGACCCTCAGCGACCCCATGGACTGCAGCCCACCAGGCTCCTCCGTCCATGGAATTTTCCAGGCAAGAGGACTGGAGTGTTGAGTCTACGGATCAGTGAATTCCTCTCCCGTTTTTCCTGTGTATGATCAGGTAACCTTCTGCTGTCTCTTTCTTTCCCATAGCAAGGTAAACTAGCTTATCATCTTTGTTAGCTTTCCTTTCAGTTTCTGCACTGGAATATCGTTCATTTATGTTCAAGCAGTAGAAGAAATTTGTGGTCATCAGGGAATGGTGTTCTCTATGTATGTTTCTCTAATCTTTTAATTAACGCCAACAGAAGAAATAAACTTCTTCAAATACGTTGACTATGCGGTCAGGTATTACTATGCTTTAAGCTTCCCATCAGGACTTATTCCAGTCACCTCAGTCGAGGTCTAGGAATATGTTGGAGATACCCCATTCCAATACATACTACATCATGGTGCTCATTTTATAGTCTGAGGGATTAATTCTCATGGAGCCACTGCTGGGAAACCAGTCCTTTCCCAGAGGAAAAATATACACTGACTCTTGGTGTAGGAAATAACATGAGGAAGAGGATTCTAGAAACATCTTTTCTACTACAGTTCTTAGTTAATTCAAACATCAGACTCCAAGGCTCAAAATAGGAAAAGGGAACCAAAGAGAACTGAGTAATGGCAGAGGCTGGCAACATCAACAGCAGCATGGAGTGGATGGAGTGTGTAAAATCTTTGTGGAAAGAGAAAAGAATATTTAACAACAGAAGCAGGAGGGGAAGAGAAAATATTGCTTATAAGGTCATACAGACAAGACAGAATAATCAAATGCCTGGGCTAAACAAGGATGGTCAAAAGAAAACTTATGAAGGAAAAAAATACAAGATGCTGCTGAAAATATCACCATGGTTTCACAGGAATAGGTATGAAAATAGGTCGATGATGATGAATCTTTGAAATTGTTAAGTTAGAGAAAAATAATAAAGGTGAGACTATAGCAAAACACTGACTCAGTCATTCCTCACTAAAGATTTGGTTTAGTCATGACAGCACGTGTATTCTCAAATAAATCTCTGTTCTTACTAAGCTGAACTTTAATGACCTGAAAATATATTAGCACCATGAAAAATGCTTGAATCTACACAGTATACATGGGACCCTGTAGGCACTGTTACTGAGGTGTTATTACCTGTCCTATGGGAGAGGAAGGAGGAGGTTTCATATACTGGCATTTGAAACTATAATTTTCACTTGCTTTCTACGCTCTTCGCTGAAGTTCATTTGTTAGTAAAATTCAGACTTTTTATTTGGGCTGTAGCTTTATATGCTATTACAGAGTTCTATAGAAAAGACTTCTTTTTTTTTTTTTTTTTTTAAGAATATATAAATGATGCTGTTCACTGAACACTTCTGATTCTTCTCCCATCTGGGTATTATGTGGGGTTTCAACTACCAGACCCCTTGAAACTAAGTGTTGTCAATTGCTTTACTTTAGACAGTATCGTAAATGTGGTCATATTGCAATGGAAGTGGTAAGTGCCAGAGGAAAACTCACCATCTTCTTTCTTTGCCTTGATAATCATGGAAGGCTGGGGGTGGTGGTTTAATTGCTAAGTTGTGTCTGACTCTTGCGACTGCATGGACTGTAACCTGCCATGTTCCTCTGTCCATGGGATTTCCCAGGCAAGAATACTGGAGTGGGTTGCCATTTCCTGCTCCACCTGGAAGAATATACTAAGATAAACTCTAGCCTGGGTTCCTGATGACGACAATGAGGAAAAACTTCCTACTGCTGCCTGCACCCAGTCATCTGTGATGGGCAGGTAACATGAACAAAATTGTTAATATTTGTTGTTTTAAGCCACTGAAGCCTTAGGATAGTCTGTTACTTCAGTATAACATATCTTATATTGATAGGTAGGAAGGCTATAACACCTTTTATCATCTTAAAATAACTGAAAACATAAAGATCTAAGAACAATAATTTCTACACAAAAGCAATTAATAGTGAAGTCTCTTTTAACACATCATTAAAGGAAAAACAAAAACAAAATAAAACTTACTTATCCATATGAATTTGTCTATTTGCTCTGGAAGAGTGTTATTTGTCTTAGAATTAAAATGAGTGGATTTTTAAAGCATTCTGAGAAATCAAAGAAATTTAAAATTTTTGATTGCACAGGTTTAGAATTCTTGTGCTCTCTTTTGCTCTTACTCTCTCTCTCCCCTCTCTCCTTCTCTCTTCTCTCTCAAAAGAACCCATTTCCTAGAATAAAATTTAGGGTCATTCTTACTCTGTATAAATAGATTCACAGGCCCATTTGGAAATGGCAACCCACTCCAGCACTCTTGCCTGGAAAATCCCATGGAGGGAGGAGCCTGGTCATCCTTACATGTTGACTTACATTCTCTCGCCATTCTAAAATGACTGGTGCTATTGTACGCAGTGGGCATAAAGCCAATCTGCCTAACAGCTAAAGTCAGCACAATGTCACATTTATGTGACAACTCTGCAGACATTCAAATCCCTTGGAAAGGATTTTAAATCTTTTCTGAATTATGTCCAAAAATTGATAAAGGAAAAATCACAATAATGAAACACAGCTACTCTAATGCTATCTTTCCACTGGCTGCTACCACCTCCTATGGCAAAATGGCTATTTCTTAGTCTTGCAAATCATTTCTCATTACTCTCTCATAAAATTGAGCCCATTTTTATGTTTCTCAGTCCTTTCAACTCTGTTTACCAGATCTTAATTTTATTCAATTAGCGAGCTTCCATTTTGGAACTCCTTTTAATACTTTTCCTCATCTCTTACCTATATGAACACAAATAATGGTCCAAAAGTTGATCAGACAGAAGAAATACAATAATATGATGAGAAAATGTTTATGGCCATTAAAGTATATAAACAAATGGCAATTGCATACAACACAAATGTATTTATGAAATATTGGGATGGCCAAAAAGTTCATTTGAGTTTTTTCATGTTACAGAAAAGCCCAAATGAACTTTTGGCCAACCCAATATAACATTAGTCTACAATGTAAATTGAAATACTTCTCACTTTATATTTAGATTTAAATATTAAATTATGTACCCAATGCTCTATTTATTTGCTGTAAATTTGCTTCTCTTCTATCATGCGAAGAGTTAACTCATTGGAAAAGACTCTGATGCTAGGAGGGATTAGGGGCAGGAGGAGAAGGGGATGACAGAGGATGAGATGGCTGGATGGCATCACTGGCTCGATGGACGTGAGTTTGAGTGACCTCTGGGAGTTGGTGATGGACAGGGAGGCCTGGCGTACTGCAATTCATGGGGTCTCAAAGAGTCGGACACGACTGAGCGACTGAACTGAATTGAACTGAACTGAATGCCTTTCTATTAACAGCACCTGTGTATGTCTTGAATAAATGGGGAAATTTGTCAGGCTTCTAAATTGTTTTCTGAGGCGCCAAAATTATACTGCCATCTTATCACTTTTTTCCCTAGATCTATTGTTTAATTTACTTCCTATGATATTTGGTTTTTAAAATAAAAAGATGGTAGAAAGAACTTTTAACTTCATTTCATTTCTAATAGCTAAACTTTGGAATGTGAAAGCGCAATATTAACAGACGATTGCAAGAACTGTAAGTTGAAGTAAGATCACTCTAGGGAAATTTAACATGAACTCTATAAGCTTATCCTTTTACGATTTCTACCTAGCGAGCAATTGGTATCTATATTTTCTTCTCTTAGATATTCTGAGAAGCAACCACATGGCAGCATTTCATATTTCACAAACTAAATGACAGTGTAAAAGTAGTTTCCCATAATGGAGGTGCTTTGGGAAGTTGAGAACTATTATGTGACTCATCAGCTTCAAATAATTCAGCCACTAGAGATGAAGGGTAATATCTCTTGTTGAAAGCATAGGTTGAAAGAAGTATTTTCAGTGGAAAACTTTCAGAACCTCTCTGCATAACGTAGAGTGCAAAATTGTGACAGGTTTACACTATGCAGTTCTACCTAATGGGTTATGGGATAGCAAATCAACAAGAGATGGTTACAGAAGAAAAATAAAGACTGTGCAGGATGGACAGTAGGTTAATTTGGTGACTGAAGCTAATATAATGGCTTTTAGGTGCATTAAATGCTTTTTTCATGACACCCATAATTAAATGAAGTAGAATAAATCATATCTTAAAGAGAAATCTGATTCTGCTATGTGTTAATTATCACCAAAATTAGATAATCGCTTTGTGGAAGAGTGTTAATTCTTTCTGGCAAATGGAATGTCAGGTATTGAGTCTGGTTTAATTAATACCTTAGTAATTAGAATACTTTATTATACAAGGGGAAAACTAATTTACCGTTGTTCAAAGTTAATCTCTGATTCTACAACAGGCAGCTCAAAATGGCATTTGTTTTTTAATAGTTAATGTTCTGCAAACAGTGGTGCTCATAAATGTTTATGACTGCTTAATTTACTTTTTGTTTTTATAAGCATGTGATTGGTCCTTTGCAAAAGGTGGCACTGGTCAACACTGGCATTGACTCAGATTCAATATCTTACAGTGAGATTTTCCTATCAGTCAGTGTCTTTGTATAGACAGATGATAATTTATGGAGTAGAATAATATAGATAATTGAATAAAGAATAAGTTTGAAAAGGATGATATTTCCCTTCGGGAGAGAAAATGTAAAAGCTCATTCAGTTGGCAGTACTGAAGGAGACTATAGGCAAGCTTAGCAAAGAGTCTTAGTTAAAGGACAGCCACACTGACCGCCCCCGCCCCACCCCCCGCCCCCATCACTTTGGATTGTACTTCTGGCAATTTCATGTGGCTTTAGGCAACTCCATGTTTCTCTTTCCCTCAGACTTTTTCTTTCTTCCACTCTCAATAAAATACAAAAAGTTAAACACAAACAGCCATAATCCTGTTATTTGCAACATTCTGAAGGGCAGAGGCATACTTGGTTTCTTGCAGTTCAGCAGTCCACACAGTACTTTCAGGTAGTACTTAGCAGACCAGTGATTTGTAGCTGGGGAGGCTGTTTTAATGGGAATTGAATTGTAAATGCAACTGCCATGAAATTGTTTGAATTGTAACATTGATGAAAATGTGTTTGCTAAGTGATTCCCTAAATTACTTTATGGAGTATAAAACATCTGCATTTAGCAAGATTCTATTTGGCTGAAAAATAAACATTTATAAACCACCAGCTTTCATGTCTGATGACAATAATGAACTGGAAAACTTGAAATTGCATGGCAATCTAAATATGCTTTCTCTTAAAAAGCAAATAGTACTGTTAGTATATGACATATTAGATTGTACTGTTTAAATGGTAAATTCTTCCAGAAGATATATAAATGTCATGGTATACATTCCCACTTACAAAACCAAATGATAAATAGCACTGTGATAGATGCTGGGTTATGAGAAGGTCGATTTTGAAAATAAAGTACACTTTTACAAAATCATAAACAATAGTAAAACATCATTCCTTGATTTCCTCAAAAACTGAAGAAAATATTCAATACCAAATCAGTTTTTTTCAGTAATTTTACATTGCTGGTCCAGCAAAAATAAATTTAGAATAATGCAAAGCAGATGTTTGCTTCAAGAGTCCATGGATACTATACTTATGAAGGTATTTGAGAAACAATAGAAAATTCAACCAGGTGCTTCTTACCACAGGAAATTAAAGTAACACAATAATCAGTGTACTGTAATCAGACCCAACGGAGATCAGGCTTACAGAGGTGTACAAATATATTAGTATAAAATAGCTAAGCAAAGAACATTTCATGAGTTATTGGCACATTTCTGTAAATCCACACTGATCTGTTTGAAGGAAATGTGACTTTATATAGTGCCCATCAGAGACTGTCTCTCTTTATTGAGTTCGATCCTACTCATATAGCTTATAAGTTCCTCCTTCAATTTAAGCAGTAAAATTATTTTGATATTTATTAAATCATAAAACTTTTATGTTTTTATAACAATGTAACCATTAGAATAATATTTTGGCATTTTTTATGTTAGTAGATGCAAGCAATGTTAATTCAAATATTTATTGCTTATATGTAAGTAGTATGACCAACAGCAGAAGAACAGAAGCAATGTATTGCCACTAGATTTACAGTCAAGGATATATCCTTGACTCATTACTCAAAGACATTAGTGATCATTTGATTAACATATATTAATTTTTTTGAAAAAAATCCACGTGTATATCTTATGTTAGCATAGATTCATAAATTCATGCAGGTTCTTCAATGAAAAGAAGGTATTTGTCCTAATGCATGAATAATGACTTGATATGAATTTCAGTATTTCATAAAATTTTCAATGACTTAAGGCTATTCAACACATAAAATATCAAATGAATCTGTCTTAGAAAAATCATATTGCTTATTAGAAAGTATACTTCCTTTTCCATAATTTTAAGCAAGATATTTGACTTCTTGTATTAATCGTTAATATTCATCATTACTTGCCTGATTATTTACATGTTACCTGACAGAACATACCTAACTAGTGTCTGTAGTCGACACAATACTTCATTCATTTCTGAATTTCTTAACATCCTTTTAATTCTCATTCTCTTCACTGTCAGTCAAACCGAAGTACTTCCTTCATAATAAAGCTATCTTGCTACTTATAGCATATAAATGATATTAAAATTTCAGTTTTAAAAACACAGATCTCTGGAGTTGCAGCAAAGGACGATAGGAATTAAAAAGCACAGGCCTGGAAGGTCTTTGTGAGGAGTAGGCTGAAGCAAAAGAGCTAATCATCAGATTAAGGTTTTTGAGAAATACTCAAAGATAACAGGTGTATAATTATCGAAAACCATGTTCATACACTGTTAAGGAACTGCCTTCAACATATTGTGTTCTATTCATTTCTGTGCTCAGTAACTGACAAAAGGTGGCTCAGAGGTTAAAGTGTCTGCCTCTGATGCAGGAGACCCGGGTTCTATCCCTGGGTTGGGAAGATCCCCTGGAGAAGGAAATGGTAACCCACTCCAGTATTCTTGCCTAGAGAATCCCATAGACAGAGAAGCCTGGTAGGCTACAGTCCATGGGGTCGCAAAGAATCGGACACGACTGAGCGATTTCACTTTCTTTTCACTTTCATACAATTTAAAACATTTATTCATAGGAAACTGATGCTAAGAGAGATAATCTGTCTGTGGTCACACAGCTAATGAACAGATTTAACTATTTTTACTTTTGGTATTTTTGTAATGTAAACAACATGATATATGGGTGTCATCTACTAAAATGCTTCCCTCATAGCTCAGTTGGTAAAGAATCCGCCTGCAATGCAAGAGACCCTGGTTCAATTCCTGGGTCAGGAAGATCCCATGGAGAAGGGATAGGCTACCCACTCCAGTGTTTTTGAGCTTCACTGGTGGCTCAGCAGGTAAAGAATCTGCTTGTAATGTGGGAGACCTAGGTTCGATCCCTGGGTCGGGAAGATTCCCTGGAGAAGGGATAGGCTCCAGTATTCTGGCCTGGAGAATTCCACGGACTGTTTAGTCCATTGGGTTGCAAAGAGTTGGATAGGACTGAGTGAATTTCACTTTCATTTTCTACTAAAATATACTAATATGGCATTAGCAAGATTTCAGTTAGACCTACTGTACAAAAGTACCAAATTGATAACTAATTCCTATAGGTACAAATAGGGATATATATATATATATATATATATATATATATATATATGGCCTTAAATAACTTCTTTCCATTTCAAACCATTTTCCCAGTTCTTGACATTTGTCACAAAATATCTCACAGATGTGTAAAAAGATATATGTACACGGATGCACACTACAATATGTAATTGTCTGTATGGTGATCTGTAGAGCACAATTTATTCCTAGAAATTATTCCTTGTGGTCTTTCACATCTACGTAAATCCTGTGGATATGTTATTATTATGGAATGCCAGTCCCCAGGCCAGAGGCTGTCAACTGACTGAAGCCTGATCAATTAAAACCCTATACTTGTAAACTTTGACTTAGAACTGGATAAAAGGAGTTGAGAGGTTGTATGTGTGTGTGTGTGAGTGCACATGTACACACAGTTGTGCCACAGGTGTACATGTGTGTTTGTATCTGGCTATGGTGGTGAGAAGTATAGCCTGGCTATTGTCAAGGGCCATTTTCTTGTAAATTTTCACAGTGGTGAAGACAGTGCGTGTTCCAAGAAAATGAAGTTTATACACAGAAAGAAGTAACTGAAGTTGAAAAAGGAAAAGCAGTAGATCACACACACACACTCACACATACACACACTCACACACACACACGCATACACAGAGTGTGTGTATGAGAGAAAGAGAGAGGAGAGGGAGGAAGAGAGGGCCTTGGAGAATGAGTTCCTCATTCCATTTATTCATTGCTGCATCTTCCTGTGCTTTGGATTTTCAATTCTTCTTTAATTTACACAAAGTACTCTGGTACTCACCAAACAAATCACCCTTTTCTCCAAGCTAGCTTGGGATAGGCTTTCATGATTCACAACTAGTAGTTCTAACTAACACAAAATTTTCATATTAGTAATGAAGGCATATTCTAGTGATATATAAATTACAGTGCAATCATATAATGGGTTTTCTGCAACCATTAAAAGTCATGCTTTAAACATTATTTAATAAACTATGAAACTCCTCTAATTATAAAACCAAGTGAAACAAAGTGAGATGCAAACAGCATATAGACTGTAATTCTCTTGGAAACTCTAAAGTTAAAAAAAAAAAAAATTTACAAAGACCAAAAGAAACTCACCAAATCATTAAAAGTGGTTATTTTAGGAATCACAATTACGGTTAATGTTGATGTTATTCTTTTGGTTTGGAACAGTTAATATATTTTTGCATAAAAAGCAAAGTAATAAGCAGTATTTAAATTGTATCTCTGATTAAAAGAAATTTATTCTTTACAAAGGTGCATTAGAAGGGCTGGATCAAGATGGTGCAGTAACAAGATCGTCAGCTCACCTACTCCTACAGAACTACAACGGCACATACAGCAACTTGTGTGAGAACAACCTGAAGACCAGCAAAACAGATTTTCTATATAAAGGAAATGGCAACCCACTCCAGTATTCTTGCCTGGAGAATTCCCCGGACAGAGGAGTCTGGCAAGCTATAGCCCATGGGGCTGCAAAGAGTCAGATACGACTGAGTGACCTTCACACACACACGCAAAATAAATAGGAATGAACACAAACGACACTAAAGAAGGTCATCATCACAAGGGCAGAGAGCAAGAGAATAGGAGAGGAACAGAAAAGAACTACAAAAGCAATGAGCAAGATGGCAATGAACAACGTGACAGTAAACACATGCCTATCAATAATTACTTTAAAGGTGAATGTACTAATGCAGCTTACATGTGAATATACTAAAGGTTCCAATCAAAAGACGGAGTGCAATATGCTAATAAATGACCGAAGTGTTCACTGGAAAAATCAAAGATGATATCAAAAAATACTTTGAGACAAGTAAAAATGAAAACACAATGATCCAAAATTTATGAGATGCAGCAAAAACAGTTCTAAGAGCAAAGTTTACAGCAATAAAAGCCTACTTCAGGCAACAAAATACATCTCAAGTAAACAACCTAAAGTTACACCTGAAAGAACTACAAAAATAAACAAAACTGCAAGTTAGTAAAAGGAAAGAAATAATAAAGATCATAGCAGAAATAAATGAACTAGAGGAGTGATCCGAAACCTTTCTGGGACTAGTTTCGTGGAAGGCAATTTTCCCATGGACCAGGGGCAAGGGGTGGCTTTGGGATGATTCAAAGCACAGTACATTTATTGTGCACTTTATTTCTACTATTAAACATTGTAATGTATAATTTAAAATTATACAACTGTCACTTGCTACTCACTGCTCTGGTTTTGATATGGGTCTGCAAGCAGATAATTTATTGTGGTTTCTGTGCAGTTAACCTCTCTGCTAACAATAACCTGTATTTGCAGCTGCTCTGTAGTGCCAGCTTCATCGCCTCAGCTCCGCTTCAGATCTTCAGGAATTAGAGTCTCATGAACAGCATGTGCAGTGGAGTTCACAGTAGGGTTCATGCTCCTGGGAAACTCTAACGCTGCCACTGATCTGACAGGAGGCGGAGCGCAGGCAGCGATGTGAACAATGAAGGGCAGCAGCTGTAAATAAATGTGGAACTTTGCACGCTTACCCACTGCTCACCTCCTGCTGGGCAGCCTGGTTCTAAACAGGCCATGGACCCATGCAGGTTTGTGGCCCACGAGTTGGGGGCCCCTGAAATAGAGAATAAATAACAATAAAAAAAAGATCAGTGAATCTAAGGTTTGCTTCTTTTTAAAGACAACAAAAATCGATAAACCTTTAGCTAGACTCATCAAAAAAATAAGGAAAAGGGCACAGGTATATAAAAATCAGAAATGAAGTTACAACCAATACTAAAGATACAATACAAAGGCTCATAAAAGACTATTTTGAGCAATTACATACCAATAAAATGGAAAACACAGAAGAAATGGATACACTCTTAGAAATGTGCACTCTCCAAAAACTGAATCAAGAAGAAATAGAAAATATGAACCAGATTAAATTAATCAAAAAAATTCCCAACAAACAAAAAGTTTAGGACCAGATGGCTTATAGTTGAGTTCCACCAAAGATTGGAAGCAGAGTTAACACCTATCTTTCTGAAACTATTCCAGAAAATTCAAGAGGAAGGAATATTTCTGAATTCATTGTATGAGACCAACATCAACACAACACCAAACCAAAGATGTCACACGCAAAAAATTTTTACAGACCAATTATCACTGGTAGGCATAGATACAAAAGCCTCAATAAAATATTACCAAAACAAATTCAATACATTCAAAGGATTATATACCATGGTCAAAAGACTTATTCCAGGGATGAAAAGTGGTTCCATATCTGCAAATCAATCAACATAAGTCACCACATTAACAAAATGAGCAGTAAAAATCACAGGATAAGCTTAGAGTCATAAAAAGCATTTGACAAATTCATTATACATTTAGGATAAAACCTCTCAATAAATAGGTTATAGAAGGAATGAATATACCTCAATATGAAGAGGTCATATATGATAAACACACAGGAAGAGGAAATGGTAACCCACTCCAGTATTCTTGTCTGGAGAATCCCATAGAGAGAGGACCTGGTGGGCTGCAATCTGTGGGGCTGCAAAGAGCTGGACACAACTAAGCGACTGAGCGAGTGGCACCACATAGCACTCAACGGTGAAAAGCTGAAAACGTCTCCTCGAAGATCAGGAACGAGACAAGGGCATTCACTCTCACCACTTTTATTCAACAGAGTATCAGAAAGCATAGCTTCAGCATTCAGACAATGCAAAAAAATGAATCCAACTGGAAAGAAAGAAGTACAGCGGCTACTTACAAATGACATGATGCTATATTTATAAACACATAAAGGCTCCATCACAAAAGATTACAACCAATAAATGAATGGGTTCGATAAAGCTGCAGAATATAAAATCAATATACACAAAAATGTTGCATTTCTAGACACTAATAAACTGTCAGAAAAATTTAAAAACAACGTATTTATAATTGCATCAAAAAGACTAAAATACCTAGTAATAAATTTAACCATGGAGGTGAAAGACCTGTATTCTGAAAACTATAAGAACTTGATAAAATAAATTGAGATGACACAAATAAATTCAGTGATATGCTCATGGGTTCAGAAAATATTGTTAAAATGATCATACTATCCAAAGCAATGTACAGATTCAATGCAATCCCTATCAAAATTCTAACATCAGTTTTCAAGGAACTAGAAGAAATAGTCCTAAAATTTGTATGGAACCACAGAAGACCCTGAATAGCCAAAGCAACATTGAGAAAGAAGAAAAGAGGAGGTACCATGCTCCCTGATTTCAAACTAGTCTACATAGCTGTACATAGCTGTAGTAATCAAAACTATATGGTACTGGCACAAAAACAGACATAGATCAATGGAATAAACTAAAGAGCCCAGAAATAAATGCATGCTTATATGGTCAATTAATTTACAAGAAAGAAGCCAAGAATATACAGTGGAGAAAAGACAGCCTCTTCAACTAATATTGTTGGGAAGCAAGACAGACATGGAAAAGAATGAAACTGGACCACTTTGTTATACCATGTATAAAAATAAATTAAAAATAGATTAAAGTCTTAAATGTAAGACATGAACCACATAACTCCTAGAAGAAAATATAGGAAGTGTGCTCTCTGACACTGATCATAGTAATATATATATATTTTAGATCTACCTCCTTAGGAAAAGGCAATAGAAGAAAATGCAAACAAGTGAGACTACATTAAACTAAAACATCTTGTGTACAGTAAAAGAAACCATCAACAAAATGTAAAGGCAACCCACTGAATGGAAGATGATATCCACAAATGATATATCTGATAAGGGGTCAATACCCAGTATATATAAAGAACTTATATATAAAGAACTCACACAACTCAACACCAAAATAAAAAACAACCTGATCTAAAAATGGGCAGAAGATATCAACAGACATTTTCCAAGGAATACATACAGGTAATTTACAGACCCATGAAAAGACACTCAACATCTGTAATTGTCAGGGAAATACAAACAAAAACCACAATAAGATATCACCTTGTACCTGTTAGAAGGGCTATTATGAAAAGACTCCCCTCCACCAAATAAAAACAAACAAACAAAAGCTAAACCAAGTAAGCACTGGCAAGGATGTAGAAAAAAGGAAACCATCAGGCACTGTAGGTGGGAATATGAATTGCTGCAGCCACTATGGAAAACAGTATGGAGCCTGCTCAAAATATCAAAAATAGAGCTACCATGCTGCTGCTGCTGCTTCTAAGTCGCTTCAGTCGTGTCCAACTCTGAGCGACCCCATAGACGGCAGCCCACCAGGCTCCGCTGTCCCTGGGATTCTCCAGGCAAGAAACTGGAGAGGGTCGCCATTTCTTTCTCCAATGCAGGAAAGTGAAAAGTGAGAGTAAAGTCGTTCAGTCGTGTCTGGCTCTTCTGGACCCCATGGACTGCAGCCCACCCGGCTCCTCTCTCCACGGGATTTTCCAGGCAAGAGTACTGGAGTGGGTTGCCATTGCCTTCTCTAAGAACTACCATATGATCCATCAGTTCCATTTCTAAGTACTTATCCAAAGAGAACAAAAACACTAATTCAGAAAGATATATGCATGCCTATGTCCACTGAGAGAAGAAGAAGAAGTGAAGTCACTCAGTCGTGTCCGACTCTTTGCGACCCCATGGACACCAGGCTTCTCCATCCATGGGGTTTTCTAGGCAAGAGTACTGGAGTGGGTTGCCATTTCCTTCTCCAGGGAACTTCCCGACCCAGGGATAGAACCCAGGTCTCCCACATTGTAGACAGACGCTTTACCGTCTGAGCCACTAGGGAAGTTTTTGTCCACTGAACCAACCTAAATGCCTCTCAATAGATGAATGGATAAAAATGTGGTATATACTCACAATTCAGTTTTACTCAGGCATATAAAAAATGAGATCTCCATTTGTAATAACATGGATGGACCTAGAGGGTATTATGCTAAATAAGTAAGACGAAACAAATACAGTATGATTTCAATTATATGTGGAATTCAAAAATGAATGTACAAATGAATAAGCATAACAAACAGGAACATACTCATAGATACAGTCACTAGAGTATATGGGGTTTGGGGGGGTGAAATAGATGAAAAGGATTGAGTTACAACCTTCCATTTATATAATATGTCATGAGGATGTAATGTACAACATAGGGAGTGCAGTCAATAGTGTTGCGATAAGTTTATACGATGACGGATGGTTATTGACTTATGATAATCAACTCACTCCATGTTGAACACCTGAACTATTATAACCTTGTATGTTAACTATATTTCAATACAAAAAAGAAAAAAACATACACTTAATTCACTTCATCTCAGTATACCTAATTAAAAAGCTTTGTTTTGCTTTTTGAAGTTCTCTATATCTCCTTCCCTGGTAGCTCATCTGGTAAAGAATTTGCCTCCAATGGAGGAGACCCCGGTTCAATTCCTGGGTTGGGAAGATTCCCTGGAGGTGGGATAGGCTATGCACTCCAGTATTCTTCTGCTTTCCTGGTAGCTCAGACTATAATGAATACACCGGCAATGCGGGAGACCTGGGTCGATCCCTGGGTTCGGAAGATCCCCTCGAGGGGATCTGGCAGCCCACTCCAGTATTCTTGCCTGGAGGATCTGCATGGACAGAGGAGCCTGGTGGGTCACATTTCATGGGGCTGCAAAGAGTTGGACATGAATGAGTGACTAAGCACAGCGGAATCCTCTCCTTACACAATGAAATATGCACACATTTCTATACATTTGTTCATTTGAGTATTTGGACTAGATTTAAAACCAATAGCAGAAAATCTAAGTCATTAGCAGAATCTTTCATTTATTCAAGTTCTCTTTCTCTATTTTATGATGCTCTTATAGCCTCTAAATACTTCCTCCAGTCTAAGTAGTGCAATTCAGAAAATAAAAAATAAACCTGGTTCATGGATTTACAATTATCAGCACCCTAATCTAGCATTTATAAGTATGGCTGAAATTAGTGTTTATTCTCATATACATACAGTGGGTGCCATAAAAACACACAAACAAACAATAAAGAAAAACAGGCATAAAAAAGAGAGGGTATGCATTGTCTCTGCCTGAGAAACAATGAATTGCTTTCTCCAGATAAGTATATGAGGATCATACCATTGCAAAGAAGCTGTATGTCACTGGAAACTTGTCAGTCACCAGATAAGCCATACATTACACTCTCGGAGAGTACTTGAGAAATGCCTAACAACTTTGAAACAATTTTAACAACTGTTTATGCTGCTCATTACAAGTGTCTACTATATGCCGAGCTATGTACTGGGTGCTTTCAGTACAACTATAAGGGATATATTAACTCCATGTGGGGCATTATATACTTGCATGAATAGGAAGGTTAGACAGCTTGCCTAAAGCCACACAGGCAGATAGGATCAATATTTGGCCTCAAATCAGTTTCAAATCCTGATGTCAATACTGCCTAAGGCCTTTATAACTCTGTAACAGAGGTCTCACTTCCACTGTGGAAGTGAGAAATAGCTTTAAGGGACTAGATCTGATAGATAGAGTGCCTGAGGAACTATGGTTCCTGACACTGTACAGGAGACAGGGATCAAGATGATTCTCATGGAAATAAATGCAGAAAAGCAAAATGGCTGTCTGGGGAGGCCTTACAAATAGCTGTGAAAAGAAGAGAAGTGAAAAGCAAAGGAGAAAAGGAAAGATATAAGCATCTGAATGCAGAGTTCCAAAGAATAGTAAGGAGAGATAAGAAAGCCTTCCTCAGCGATCAATGCAAAGAAACAGAGGAAAAGAACAGAATGGGGAAGATTAGAGATCTCTTCAAGAAAATTAGAGATACCAAGGGAATATTTCATACAAAGATGGGCTCGATGAAGGACAGAAATGGTATGGACCTAACAGAAGTAGAAGATATTAAGAAGAGGTGGCAAGAATACACAGAAGAACTGTACAAAGAAGGTCTTCACAACCAAGATAATCATGACGGTATGATGACACACCTAGAGCCAGACATTCAGGAATGTGAAGTAAATGGGCCTTAGTAAGCATCACTATGAACAAAGCTAATGGAGGTGATGGAATTCCAGTTGAGCTATTTCAAATCCTGAAAGATGATGCTGTCAAAGTGCTGCACTCAATATGCCAGCAAATTTGGAAAACTCAGCAGTGGCACAGGACTGGAAAAGTTCAGTTTTCATTCAAATCCCAAACAAAAGCAATGACAAAGAATGCTCAAACTACTGCACATTTGCACTCCTCTCACATGCTAGTAAAGTAATGCTCAAAATTCTCCAAGCCAGGCTTCAGCAATATGTGAACTGTAAACTTCCAGATGTTCAAGCTGGTTTTAGAAAAGGCAGAAGGACCAGAGATCAAATTGCCAACACCTGCTGGATCATCAAAAAAGCAAGAGATTTCCAGAAAAATATCTATTTCTGCTTTATTGACTATGCCAAACTCTTTGACTGTGTGGATCACAATAAACTGTGGAAAATTCTGAAAGAGATGGGAATACCAGACCACCTAACCTGCCTCTTGAGAAACTTATATGCAAGTCAGGAAGCAACAGTTAGAACTGGACATGGAACAACAGACTGGTTCCAAGTAGGAAAAGGAGTATGTCAAGGCTGTATATTGTCACCCTGCTTATTTAACTTATATGAAGAGTACATAATGAGAAATGGTGGGCTGGAATAAACACAAGCTGGAATTAAGATTGCTGGGAGAAATATCAATAACTTCAGATATGCAGATGACACCACCCTTATGGCAGAAAGTGAAGAGGAACTCAAAAGCCTCTTGATGAAAGTAGAGAGTGAAAAAGTTGGCTTAAAGCTCAACATTCAGAAAACAAAGATCATGGCATCTGGTCTCATCACTTCATGGGAAATAGATGGGGAAACCGTGTCAGAGTTTATTATTTTGGGCTCTGAAATCATTGCAGATGGTGACTGAAGCCATGAAATTAAAAGATGCTTATTCCTTGGATGGAAAGTTATGACCAATCTAGACAGTATATTCAAAAGCAGAGAAATTACTTTGCCAACAAAGATCCATCTGGTCAAGGCTATGATTTGTCATGTATGGATATGAGAGTTGGACTGTGAAGAAAGCTGAGTGTAGAAGGATTGATGCTTTTGAACTGTGGTTTTGGAGAAGAATCTTGAGAGTCCCTTGGACTGAAGGAGATCCAACCAGTCCATTCTAAAGGAGATCAGTCCTGGATGATCTTTGGAAGGAATGATGCTAAAGCTGAAACTCCAGTATTTTGGCTACCTCATGCAAAGAGGTGACTCATTGGAAAAGACTCTGATGCTGGGAGGGATTGGGGGCAGGAGGAGAAGGGGATGACAGAGGATGAGATGGCTGGATGGCATCACTGACTTGATGGATGTGAGTTTGAGTGACTTCTGGGACTTGGTGATGGACAGGGAGGGCTGGCGTGCTGCAATTCATGGGGTCACAAAGAGTCGGACACAACTGAGTGACTGAACTGAACTGAACAGATGTCTACAGCCCTGAGCATGTGGTACATTCTGATCCAACTCAGTGTGCTAGGACTGGATTATCACACCTTCGTGAAGTTTGTTTCTGAGTGTCCAGGGAAGTTATGAGAGTCACTGTCTATCAATCACTGGATTTGGAACTGCTGTTAAAAGTGCAGAAAGGCTGGAGCTTGAATGCATAGTGACAACTGAGTAAGTCCATGGGGTGGGGTGGGAACACCAATCTGGCAGTGCACTGAGAGATTACAAGGCTCAAGATACTGTATAAAATAGCTAAGTTAACCAGTTTAATAGTGACAACAGCCCTCTAACATAGTTACTTGGAGAAGGAAATGGCAACTCACTCCAGTGTTCTTGCCTGGAGAATCTCAGGGACGGGGGAGCCTGATGGGCTGCTGTCTATGGGACTGCACAGAGTCGGACACGACTGAAGCGACTCAGCAGCAGCAGCCATGTAGTTACTACTATCTTCGGCTTCATGCTACACACAGTTCAGGAAACTAAGAACTGCAAGAGGAAATCAGCTTTGTCTGGGATCACATAGCAAATAGTGGAAGTAGGGTCTGAATTCCGACATTACAGCTTCCCTCTTAACTAACACACTGCACCATTCATAACTACCTTCCCAGTACACCAGAGAAGCCCACTTAGTAGACATTTCAAAGTAGATATTTCAAATATCTATTTCAATAGATTTTACATCTATTGTAATAGATATATTACAATCCCAATACATTTTCCGCCTACTTTCAAATATTTCTCCTGGCATTGTTACTTTTGGGTGTGTTTGGTTTGTTTTTGATTCTTGTGGATTTTTGGCTTAAAATTCCTTTTTATTGTCTTACATGTTGAGCTTTGGAGGAAGCAAATATAAATATGTGTATCTTTCCCGTCTTCAAGGAGAAACTTAACTTTTATGATCAAACATTATGGGAAGGAAATATAGGTATCAGAGGATAAGAGAAATGAAAAAAATAATTCTGGTAAGGATTAAAAAATAAACTCAGCACAATTTATCTAGTTTGTCTGAGTATAAACAGAAACTGTTAGCATAGCAAGATTCTATTCCTAAACTGCAAGTGCTGAGACTTTCAAGTAATTTAATTAGCCAAAATAGAAAGTTAGTATGGAAAAGATAAAATTTTAACAAACAATAAAAATTATCAAAATGCAAATAACTATAGTTTGCATTCTTTGCAAATGTTATGAAATTGCATTTTCTGTTTGCGCTGCATTTTCTCAAATGGCAAATCACCAAATAAGAAATGCTGACAGCTACTCTAGATATTAGATGAACTGTTGCAAGATATACAATGGTTGCTAGTTTAGTGTATCCAAAATACATTCAAAATGAACTAGAACCCAGGGAAAAGGAATTATTTTAAAATTTGGAAAAGAAACTGTTAAGATGGCTATTTCAAAATATTTCTAATCTCTAAAAGAAACATTTTAATCCTAATAGGCAAAACGGTTTTTAATCCCATTTTTCATTTTCCTTTGTATATGTATACATGGCCTCTTAATCAATCTTAAACACTTAACAGAAATGGTACCTTGCTTGTCAAAATGTAATAACAATTTTACTATGTGTAATAATTTTGGCTCACCACTTCTTTTTAAATGTTGTGTTATGTTCCTTTCTCTAGTAAATGATGTAGAATATTTCACATTATCCATTTTAACAGAAGATGTAAAACCATAAACTTAAATAGCTTACTCCTTTTCCAATATAATTTAAGCTCTCCCTCCTCAAAATAAAAATGTTCTTTTTTACTTCATAAAAATTACATTTTCCATCATACTAAAGTGCCCCTTGATAAGCCTGATGACTTTCGTCATATTTATTTTGCTCAGTGAGAAAAAATTACTCAGGAATGACCGTTTCCTTAGGAAGAGACTTAACATTTGAACCCTCTCCTCATTCCTTAGACTTATGATTTAGGAAATCATAGAGCCTAAATGAAAAGCCTAATTTAGAGCCTTAATGAAAAGAAAATCACTTTCCATATTATATTACCCTTAAAATACATATGTGCAATTGAAGATTTTTTTCTTTTATTCCTTGATGTGGGCATCTACTCCCAAATATATCCTAAGATTTTTGCTGTATGTCCGTATGTTTCGTTTCATAAGAAAGAATTCTTCCTGTGGGACTGGTCCCTTGGTGCATCTTGTTATCTACAGATGTAAAGTTTTGCTTTTTAAAGAAGTTCTTGGAGAACATTGAGATAGGGCCTAGGGTATTAGAGGTAGTACATCCATCTCATAAAGAACCTCACCTCTTCCCCAGGAATTCTGGAAAGAGTAGAAAGTACTTTTGTAAGGAACCAGGTTTCTTTTCTGATTTGCCTAGAATGAGGCTCAAGCTGATCCCTGAATATAAAAGCTAGGATTATAGAACACACAGATTTTACATCTGAATGTAAGTTCGGTGGCTTTGTCTGTGTTACTACATATACCATGGACTTCACAAGACCTAAAAGCTGCTTGTCACATTGTAAATCCTTATAAAATTTGACATTTAAATAAAAATTACATCAATTATTGGCCAGTAATGGATCAATTATTTGCTCTTGGGTCTGAGAAATGCAAACAGATAATAGTATATATCTGTTAATCCCAAACTCCCAATTTTTCCTTTGGTAACTGTAAGCTTGTTTTCTATGTATGTGAGGCAATTTGTAGTTTTAATCATACAGTTGCTGAACATGTCTTGTTAGATGTATAGTTATTTCATGATTTTATTGCTATTGTATATGATACATTTTTGTTAGTTTCATTTCCAATTGCTCCTTACAGGTTTGTATAAATATATTTGCCTTTAAATATTTTATCCTAAGCTTTGCTGGACTCACTGCCTAGTTTTAGGAGCTTTTGTGGATTCTTTAGAATTTTCTGCTTAACAATCATGCTGTCTTTAAATGGAGATATTTCTATTTCTTTCCCTAGAAATTGTATGGCTTCTATTTGTTACTTGACTTATAGCACTAGCTGGTAAATGCAGTGCTATGCTGGATAGCAGTGGCAAGGACAGATATCACTGCTTTTTCCAAAATTCTGTGGAAAAGAAGTGTTTCACCATTAAACATAATGTCAAGTATAACATTAGCCACAGGGCAGGTACTTCGTCTGAGGAAGTTTCCCTCGATCCCTAATTTGACTTCTGTTCCTCCTGTACATTGCCCTAGGTGAGCCAGTGCTTGTAACTAATCGTACTTTGGAAGGACAGATTTTTTTCCTTAGATTATATGCTATCTGGTTTTCCTGTAACCTCAGTTACTTAATAAATAAGAAAGTTATAACCTAGCTTTTTCTTACTGTTATATTACAAGTGGTGCCTTTTCAAGTTCTGTTTTCAATTAAATGAAGAATATGTATTTCTCTTAGGAAAAAAAAAATTCTAAAATGGCTTATCATGCTGCATACTTACAGTCCTTTTTCACCCTTTGTAGTTCCCACAGGTAGATTCCTTGCTCAGGTAAATATTAAAGAAATTCCCCTCAAATTCCATTCTCTTATGGCCCAAGAGTTTGAGCTTACTGTGATATATACCCAAAATCTGAGCCCACATTCCCGTATAAAATTCACCAATATAAATTCTCCCTAAATATAAGCATACATTTCATTTTTACCTGCAAGTCTACTTTGACCACCAAAATTTGGGTGTGGAAATGCCCTCTCCTACTCCTGTAGCACAATAGCATCATTTCTCTATTCCTTTAACCTAAATAATTCTCTCCACTCATTGGTAAGTACTGAAAACTGAAGACTATGATTCTCTTTCAGTATTTGATATCAGCACTCCTCATGACAGCCAAAAGAAAGATGGAAACCATCCAAGTGTCTATTGAATGATAAATGGATAAATGAAATCTGATACATCGATACAATGGAATATTATTCAGCCATATAGAGAAATGAATTACTAATACATGCACCAAAATGGATGAACCTTGGAAAAAAAATATGCTAAGTGAAAGAAGCCAGGAATAAGAGACCACATGTCATATGATTACATTTGAATGAAATATCCAGAATAAGCAAAAATCCACAGAGACAGATTAGTGGTTGCCAGAGACTGGAAGAGGTGAGAATGAACAGTGATTGTTTACAGGCACAGAATATTCTTTTCAAGTAATTCTTTCAGAGTAATGGAAAGTTCTAAAACTAGATAGGAGTGATAGTCATACAATATTGTGATTGTAATTCAGTTCAGTTCAGTACTGTCTGATTCTTTTCTTGTTTGTTTGTTTTTTCTGATTCTTTTTGACCCTATGGATTGCAGTACACCAGGCTTCCCTGTCCCTCACCAACACCCAGAGTCTACCCAAACTCAAGTCCACTGAGTCAGTGATGCCATCCAACCATCTCATCCTATGTCGTCCCCTTCTCCTGCCTTCAATCTTTCCCAGCATCAGGGACTTTTCCAATGAGTCAGCTCTTTGCATCAGGTGGCCAAAGTATTGGAGTTTCAGCTTCAGCATCAATCTTTCCAGTGAATATTCAGGACTGATTTCCTTTAGGATAGACTGGTTGGATCTTCTTGCAGTCCAAGGGACTCTCAAGAGTCTTCTCCAACAACACAGTTCAAAAGCATCAATTCTTTGGCACTCAGCTTTCTTTATTGTCCAACTCTCACATCCATACATGACCACTGGAAAAACCATAGCCTTGATTAGACGGACCTTTCTTGGCAAAGTAATGTCTCCGCTTCTTAATATGCTATCTAGGTTTGTCATAACTTTCCTTCCAAGGAGTAATCATCTTTTAATTTCGTGGCAGTAGTCACCATCTGCAGTGATTTTGGAGCCCCCAAAATAAAGTCAGCCACTGTTTCCACAGTTTCCCATTCTATTTGCCATGAAGTGATGGGACCGGATGCCATGTTCTTAGTTTTCTGAATGTTGAGCTTTAAGCCAACTTTTTCACTCTCCTCTTCCACTTTCATCAAAGGCTCCTTAGTTCTTCTTTGCTTTCTGCCATAAGGGTCGTGTAATCTGCATATCTGAGATTATTGATATTTCTCCCGGCAATCTTGACTCCAGCTTGTGCTTCATCTAGCCCAGTGTTTCTCATGATGTACTCTGCATATAAGTTAAATAAGCAGGGTGATACAGCCTTGATGTACTCCTTTTCCTATTTGGAACCATTCTGTTGTTCCATGTCCAGTTCTAACTGTTACTTCCTGCCCCACATACAAATTTCTCAAGAGGCAGGTCAGGTGGTCTGCTATTCTCATCTCTTTCAGAATTTTCCAGTTTATTGTGATCCAGACAGTCAAAGGCTTTGGCATAATCAATAAAGTAGAAATCAATGTTTTTCTGGGACTCCTGCTTTTTTGATAAATATAATTAACATTATATTTCGATGAATGTAATCTCATGAATGTAATTAATGTTTCTGAATATTATTCTTTAATATTGTTAAAATGGCAAATTCTATACTGTATGAATTTTAGCACAATTAAATGTAAAGTTTCATATATATATTCATCCATAGACATATAACTATATTTATATATATAGAGAGAGAGACAATGAGACAGCAAGGAGAGTTTGCATGCGTTACTATGGTTCATTTCATCATTAGAACTGTTCTTGCCCTATCTTTTTGTGTTATGAAACCTTATTTATATGGCATAGCACTGGTATGCATCTTCCTGGTGGAAGAAAAGTGGGTTGATATTTAGTTTCTATCACTTCTCCATTAAAAACAGACAGGATAGACTTCAGAAATTAAACTTCAGCAAATATGACAACTCATAACTAATTTTAATAAAAGCAGATAATTCTCCCTTTAAAATATTTTTACTTGAATTTCATTCTATAATTTGGGATAAAAGTGCAATATGATATTTTGCGAATATTTCTGAAGCATATATGAATCAAAACCATGCTACAGCATTCTGTGTGTTCAGATAAACAACACTTGAGGTCTGTGAGTGTGTGTTTTTTCATTTCTAGAGGGATGGAACAATGAACAGAGCCTGGGAGGTCATAGTCCTTGGCTACACAGAAGTGTTCACATATTATACAAACCAGCTAGGGACAGAATGCAGTAAAAAATCTTAATATAAACCTCTCTTTGTCTCAGAGTTTATGCAACCATTTCACTAATATTTCTTCAGAACATTTCTTCATTTCTCTCTCCTTCACACTAACATACCGCTGTTTCTCATCTTTTTCTCTAGAAAGATCTTTTCATGTTGTTCCTGATAAAAGTTCAGGAAAGATTATTTGGTAAAATTGCTTGTTTAAATAACTTGACCTTTCTTCTCTTAGTTAAATTCCTACTTGATGATGGCATTTCAATTTGGTTTTGCATAAAGTAATTGATTTGATGAAGGTTTAAATTTGTTTTGATATAGTGGGAGCACTTAGGATGCATATGCGTCGAGTGTTCTCTCCTTCTTAGGTATTTAGCATTTCCCTTTAAATTCAGATAAATGATTTCATATTACCAAATGGCATAAACTTTTCTAAGAGATATTGTGATAACTTAGATATAAATTTTAACTTAACATATCCATATACTAATAGAAAAATAATCATCTAGTTCATATTAGAGAGTTCAATGTCTATGTTTTTATGGAAGAAGGTTGTATGTAGGTAAGATTTCACCAGTGAATCTAAGACAGGGAGAAAAAATCATCTCTGAGATGCAGTGCTTTGAGATTACGGTTTAAGTGAGAGACTCAGAATAAAATGCATGTACTCATTTTCATGAGCTGCAAGATGTATAATAGAGAATGGAACAAAATAATATTCACTTTTGCAATTAAGGTAAGAAGCATCCTTGATGTGTAACTGTCTGCATGAGTGTGATGAGAGCACATGGTAGGGAGCATCAGGAGTATAACTGCAATATTTGGGAGCTTTGCTCTGCTACTGTGATATGGATTAATTTGCAGCCGTGCAGACTAATGTGGCTCAGCTGGTAAAGAGTCAGCCTGCAATGTGGGAGACCTGAGTTTGATCCCTGGGTTGGGAAGAGACCCTGGAGAAGAGAAAGGCTACCCACTCCAGTGTTCTGGCCTGGAAAATTCCATGGACTGTATACTCCATGGGGTCGCAAAGAGTCAGACACGACTGAATGACTTTCACTTCATGCAGACTAAAATTTCCTCTTCCTTTTCCTCAGCTTCTACCTGTTTCTTTATTCTCTTCCTTGTCCCTGCACATGTGTTTGTAACAAAGTTGCTGCAGAATTGGTATTGTGGTTCCAGATATTGCAAATGGTGAAATATGGTCAAGAAAGCTTGGAATCCTCTGAGCCTGTTAACGTGTTACTGCTGGAAGATGTGGAGGGATTCTGTTCTGTTGGATTCAAGGTGGAGAACAAAATAAGCATAAAAGTTTGTAAGTCTGACATTGTTTTCTCATTATAGTCTTACTACACAGAAGCAATTCATTTTAAAGAGACTTTTCAGGCAGATTCTCTACTGCTAAAGAATACGGCAGACTGAATATTTCTCTACTACATATTTAACAATATGAAGGATGAGCATTCAAACTTTGGGCAGAATACTCAGGGATTTGTTTCATGTAAATCAAGGTAATCTGCCTTAAATATTATTTTTCTACACATAGTGAATGAAGTTATATATTTCTTAATAGATACTTTTCTTAGCCTTTAGCAAGAGCTATTTTTTTAAATGCTTAAACTTATTTAAGCTAAAGATATGTCAGTGACAGTACCTTCAAACATCTGAAATATTTAAAGAAAATTAATTTTGCTAAGTCATTTTTATTTTATTAGTTTAAAATTTTCTTTTCATATTCAAAGCATTTCATTCCCATGAATTATGACTTTGATGGAAGAGCAGGCACTTTCAATGTGTGTAACTCATCTTTTCGGGTAAATACAAATTCAGAGTTTTTTTTCAAAAATTTAACCATGGAGCCGATTATACAGAGTGAAGTAAGCCAGAAAGAAAAACACCAATACAGTATACTGACACATATATTGGGATTTAGAAAGATAGTAATGATGACCCTGTATGTGAGACAACAAAAGAGACACAGAGGTATAGAACGGACTTTTGGCCTCTGAGCGAGGGGGAGACGGGGGATGATTTGGGAGAATGGCATTGATGCATGTGTACTGTCATGTGGGAGGCGAAGCGCCGGTCTGTGTTCGGTGCAGGGTGCGGGATGATTGGGGCTGGTGCATGGGGTGGTCTGGAGAGATGGTGTGGGGTGGGAGATGGGAGGGGGCTTTGGCATTGGGAGATTGTGTACACCTGTGGCTGACTCATGTCAATGTATGGGAAAACCAATACAGTACTGTAACGTAGAATAAAGTATTAAAAAAAAAAATTAACCATGGAAGTAACTTGAATTTTAAAAGATTAATTTAGTAGTGGTAGAAGACATCTTATAGGATCAAAAATATGAAATAAAGAAAAAAATTGTATAAAGCAGGAAGATGTGAAAGTGTTAGTTGCCCAGTTGTGTCCGACTCTTTGAGACCCCTGCCAGGCTCCTCTGTCCACGGGATTCTCCAGGCACAAATACAGGAGTGGGTTGCTATTCCCTGCTCCAGAAGATCTTCCTGACCCAGGGATTAAACCTGGGTCTCCTGCACTGAAGGCAGATTCTTTACCACTGAGCCACCAAGGAAGCCCAAAAGGAAATTATTAAATGATAATTGTTTGAATTTATGAATAATCTTTGCGTTGAGTTAGGAAGCATTTATGATGGACAATTAAACTTAAGGAATATAGCTAAAGTTGTATTTAGAGGATTACATTTAGCCTCAAATTTTTTAGTAAGTTCAAAAGTTAGCAGAGTAAATCCTCCAAAATAGGAAAATAAAGGCAAAAAGAAGTTAAATATATAATATATTAATATTTTAAAAATAAAGTAAAAATTAAATTAGTTTAGGCAAACTCTGGTAACACCAATCCAAAATGCATACAAAGAAACAAAGAGTATAAATTAGGATATAAGTGTAAATTCAATAGTAATTAAAGAAGCCACCCTAAGAAAACCTTCAACCTATTATATGCTTAACTTTGGTGAAAAGGAAAATTACAAAAGGAATCAGATTTAACAAAGATTATAAATCAGAAAACAGAGGAAAAACACTTATAATGCTGTTGCATGAATCTCAGCCATACATGGGCTGTACGTGAAGCAATTGTACCCATCAAAAGAAGGAAAAGGGTTTAGAATGGAAGCCACTTCAAGAAATATTTAGCAGATAAGCGTGATTTGTGAGCAACTGGTTATGTGGAATAAGGAAAAAATAAAAGTTGACTTTTAAATTTTTAGCTTTTGGAATTTCTATACATAGATAGTGGTTTAAAAATTGAAATAGGATATCCAGTAAGACGAATATGATTGTGATGGTATCTTTCTTGTCTGGTGAGAGAGATGGACATAGCAGGGAGATAGGGAAGGTGATGTGGTCTTCATAAACCAGTTTTGAAGATTAAAGCAAACTATTCAACTATTTCTCAACTGCTCTGTATCTACTCTTTTCCTTTCCAAATAATCACTGGGATGACCCTGAGGGATGGGATGGGGAGAAAGGTGGGAGGGGTTTCAGGATGGGGCACACATGTACACCCATGGCTGATTCATGCCAATGTATGGCACAACCCACCACAATAATGTAAAGTAATTAGCTTCTAATTAAAATAAATAAATTAACTTAAAAAAAGGCCAGGGGTAGTTAAAGAAAAAATGAAATTTAGCTTGTCGTTACTACTGAAGTGTTACTAAAACAAGACTGCAGAGGGGAAAGAGCTGTCAAACTGGTATTAGTATTGGATGGTCATCAAGCTGTGTATTACTGGGACTCTGTAGGGTCTAGATGAGTGTGTGGGATCATTTGCATTGTTTGTAATTATTCCAAAAGCATTGGATGTCTTTGTAAGCTAGTTCCAATAAAACAGTAGCTGCCTTTGGAGAAAAAAACAAAAAAATAGCCAAATGCTTCTCCGGATAATCACTGTCGCCATGTTGGCAGTAGGTATTGATTTGACCTCAGGCATCAGGAGTCTTCCCTGGTTACAAATGTTTAAGTAATGAGCACTGACCCAGCCTTAGGCCAATCTGGGATGACATCTTACTGGACCTCCAATCAATAAACTGTATATATTACTAATCCAATCAAAGTTAAGACCGTTTTTTCCATGATTGTGGAAGAAATATTCTCTGCAATACACGTGCACAAGGAAGCTGTAGCTTTTGTTCCTGCCAGCAATCATCTTATGACCACGCAACACAATAAAGTCAACACATGAGAAAGAGGCAAGGTGAGAAAATCGCAAACAACTGATCTACATCTTTGACTTAATTGGCCTGAAGCCTAAGCTACTGCTAGACTTTAAATCATGAGTCAATAAATCCACATATTGTTTAGGCAGCCGAATTTTGCTTCTTGTTGCTAAAAGTGTATGAGCTTGAGTCTATTACACTATTCCACTTAGGCAAGTTATTTTTCTCATTTTTCGTATAAAAACACCCTGGACTATTTTACTCATCTGAATGGCCTAATATAAAAAGTACAAGGATATTAAAATAAAATGTTTATCAGATTTATTATGGGTAAAGTGCATTGCAAATATGCTTGCAGGAAAAAATTTTAAAGTGCAAAGAATGCTGTAGGGATACGGTTTTCATTTCCTGTTTTTAATTATTTTTAGCTTCTTTTATATGCTGTGTTTATTATTTTCTAGAAATATGAAAGTATAGGAACAAAATGTGCAGTGCTTTAACAGGAATATAAACCTTATTCACTTAAATAAAAAAAAAAAAGAAAGCTCACATAACAGGCAACATTGTACAGTTATAATTTACTTACCGCCAGAAAATTAATAACAAGAAGCTTATACTCATTCCAGCAACATTTTCAGTTCTGGGAATTTATCCTTTGTATGAAAAGAAGAAAGAATTAACTAGACTTGTTGACTTGATTGGAAATAAAAAGACAATTGGTTTTCTTCTACATTAGATGCTCATTACCAGAGGGTAGCCATCTAAGAAATAGCTCCTTGCATCATTCTATTGTTTCATGAATTTAAGTGAATTTAAGAAGGGCCTTATTCTATGGTGCTGAGTTATATTTTTCTTCAAATAAGGGGTAAATATACTTCAAGAATCATCGTTTAGCAAATATGTTAATACGATATCCTTTGTCTGAATTTTGTTATTGAGAAAGTGAATACTTGTATTACACAGTCTGTATTAGTACCAACAATGTAAAGTAACTTTACATTCTAATATGGTTCGTAATTCCAATTGTGCTATCTTTCTTCTATGTAGTAAAACAATATGAGATTAACAGTTACAAAATTTGAACAAATTAGAATTGATTATAGACATATCTAAAATGCCATACTTATTTTTTTACTCAGTGTATAAAAAGTAATTCATTAATCAATCTTTCAAATGATTCTTGAGTAGCTTCCAACTGAATACAGTATTTGGGCATAGAAGGTATGTATATGGAATTTTAAGACATATTAACCTGGCCAAAGACCACAGTTTATTAGTAATTAAAATGTCAAGTAGAGAGTTTACATAAACTCTTTATTCATTCATAGGTTATTCACTGGATAAAGTATAATCATGGTAAACATACTGATTTTCATTTGTTCAGTATGAAAATATTGAACAAATGATTTTGTTATCATTTGAAATTGGTACTGATATTGAAATTGATATTGAATTTGATATTGAATTGAATTGAAATTGATATTGTTACTAATATCATTTGTTACCAGATTATTGTTACCAGATTAAAACATGTATTAGGTAAATTTAGAAGACTACTAAATATTAATATATATATACATATTGATTGGTTAAATCTTTAAAAGTAAGAGTATGCACATATAGCATATAATCCTAAAATGCATAAAATACAAATTGATACAACTGAAACACATAGACAATTTAAAGATAATAGTCTAAAGTTTCAACAAATCACTTTTAATAATTATAGACAATCATAAAATCAAGGAGCACAAACTATCAACTTTAATGACTTAACTATAGAATGATCCACCCAACAGCCACTGACTATGTATCCTTCATAAGCACAGGTGCAATGCTCTTCAGGAGAGATGATGCATTGCTCCATAAAATGAATCTCAAAAACTTAAATAGAATTGAAATTACACAAAGAAATTTCCTGGATCACACAAAATTAAATAAGAAGTAAAACAGCCAAAGAATAAAGTACAAGGGCATCTAGAAAAATTCTAAAGTAAAAGAAAAGAAACATCACATACTAAAATTTATTAGTATAAACCCCTTACTGCAAAATTCAGACTTAAACTGAAGCAAGGAGGGAAAACCACTAGGCTATTTCGGTAAGACGTAAACCAAATCCTTTATGATTATGCAGTGGAAGGGACAAATAGATTCAAGTGATTAGATCTGATAGAGTGCCTGAAGAATTATGGTTGGAGGTTCACAGCATTATACAGGAGGCAGTGATCAAAACCATCCCTAAGAAAAAGAAATGCAAAAAGTCAAAATGCTTATCTGAAGAGGTCTTACAAATAGCCAAGAAAAGACAACAAGTGAAAGGCAAAAGAGAAAGGAGAGATACCCCCATCTGATGCAGAATTCCAAAGAACAGCAAGGAGAGATAGAAAAGCCTTCTTAACTGAACAATACAAACACATAGAGGCAAGCAATAGAATGGAAAAGACTAGAGATCTTGTCAAGAAAATTAGAGATACAATGGGAACATTTCATGCAAAGATGGGCACAATAAAGGACAGCAACAATATAGACCTAACAGAAGCAGATGAGATGAATAAGAGGTGACAAAAATACACACAAGAACTGCACGAGAAAGGTCTTTATGATCCAGAAATCACGATGGTGTGATTACTCACCTGCAGTGTGAAGTCAAGTGGGCCTTAGGAAGCATTGCTATGAACAAAGCTAGTGGATGAGATGGAATTCCAGCTGAGCTATTTCAAGTCCTAAAAGATGATGCTGTGGAAGTGCTGCACTCAATAAGCCCACACATCTGGAAAACTCAACAGTGGCCACAGGGCTGGAAAAAGCCAGTTCTCATTGCAGTCCCAAAGAAGGGCAATGCATGCGTTCAAACCATGACAGAGCTTCACTCATTTCACAGGCCAGCAAGGTGATGCTCAAAATCTTTCAAGCTTGGCTTCAACAGCATGTGAAGAGAGAAATTCCACACATACAAGCTGGCTGTTAAAAGGCAGAGGAACCAACTGCCAACATCTGTTGTACCATAGGAAAAGCAAGAGAATTCCAGAAAAAAATCTACTTCTGCTTCAGTGACTATGCTAAAGCCTTTGACTGTGTGTATCACAACAAGCTGTGGAAAATTCTTCAAGAGATGGGAATACCACACCACCTGACATGCCTGCTGAGATACCTGTATGCAAGTCAAGAAGCAACAGTTAGAACAGACATGGAACAATGAACTGGTCAAAACTGGGAAAGGAGTACATCAAGACTGAATATCATCACCCTGCTTATTTAACTTATATGCAGACAACATCATGAGAAATGCCAGGCTAGATTAAGTTCAAGTTGGAATTAAGATTGCTGAGAAAAATAGCAATAACCTCAGATATGCAGATGACACTAGTTTAATGGCAGAAAGTGAAGAGGAACTAAAGAGCCTCTTGATGAACATGGAAGAAGAGAGTGAAAAAGTTGGCTTAAAACTCGACATTTAAAAAACTAACAAACTGTATACCAAAAGATTTAGGGAATTTAGATTAAAATGGACAATGTATAGTGTGAAACAGAAATAGCCAAAATTACAGAAGAAAATAAAAAAACCTGAAATGAAATTAGTAATAAGTAATGCTAAAGCTGAAACTCCACTACTTTGGCTCCCTCATGTGAAGAGTTGACTCATTGCAAAAGACCCTGATGCTGGGAGAGATTGAGGGTAGGAGGAGAAGGGGACGACAGAGGATGAGATGGCTGGATGGCATCACTGACTCAATGGGCATGGGTTTGGGTGGACTCCGGGAGTTGGTGATGGACAGGGAGGCCTGGTGTGCTACAGTTCATGGGGTCACAAAGAGCGGGACACAACTGAGCGACTAAACTTAACTGAACTGAACTGTATGGATGTGAGAGTTGGACTATAAAGAAAGCTGAGCACCAAAGAATTGATGCTTTTGAACTGTGGTGTTTGGGAAGACTCTTGAGAGTCCCTTGGACGGCAAGGAGATCCAACCAGTCCATCCTAAAGGAAATCAGTCCTGAATATTCATTGGAAGGACTGATGCTGAAGTTGAAACTCCAACATTTTGGCCACCTGACACAAAGAACTGATTCATTTGAAAAGATCCCAATTCTGGGAAAGATTGAAGGCAAGAGGAGAAGGGGATGACAGAGGATGAAACAGTTGGATAGCATCACCCACTGGATAGACGTAAGTTTGAGCAAGCTCCAGGAGCTGGTGACGGACAGGGAAGCCTTGTGTTCTGTAGTCCATGGGGTTGCAAATAGTCAAACACGACTGAGTAACTGAACTGAACTGAATATAAAAATTTCAAATGCTTTGTAATTCCTGATATGGCCTACACTTTAATAATTTTTACAGTTGAGCACAGCACATTATTTTCTGCTATTGTAGATATATTTAAAGTAAATTCCCCAAATAACAATAAACTGAAACATAGCATCATGATCTCTATAAATGACGAAGATGTCTAATTTGAACTAGACAATGACACCATTATCTGAATTCATGTAGACATGAGTTTGACCAAGCTCTGGGAGTTGGTGATGGACAGGGAAGACTGGCATGCTGCAGTCCATGGGGTCGCAAAGAGTAAGACATAACTGAGCGACTGAACTGAACTGAAGTGAACAGTGTCACACAATGCATTCTTGAGGAAGTGTGAAAGGTATAATTTTCATACCACACATTAAATATATTCAAATCTCTCAAATAAAACACTAGAGAAGCCAAAGGAATTTCCCCCATAACAGAAGCTGAACATAGAAAGTTTAAATAGTTATCATGCACTTGGATAAAATGTCTACTTTCCCTTCATAGTTGAGAAATGATCATGATAAAAGTTTTATGTCATGCTCCTCCTATGAAGTATTGCTAACTTTTTTCTGTAGAGATTTCCATTGCTCTCTTGCACCTCTGACAATGTTCCTTTTATTTGACAAAAGTGTCTGTGTTCAATGCAAAATAGTTAAAATAACCCGACATTGTTTATCCTCCTAATGTGTTCTGAATTTATAAGGCTACTAAGAATACTGCTTGAGGCTGTGAAAATTATGAATATTTCAGTGGAATTGAAGGTGTCAAAATATATGTCAGATATGTAAAATAAATGAATGGAACTATGGCAAATGAAAATTATAATGCATCCTTCTAAACAGATTTGCCCTGTTTTGGAGACCTTACTGGGGAATGGAAATGGCAGAGCTACAAGTTTGGGGAATAACAATGAATTCAAGTTTTGAAAAATAACATATGGTGAAAAGAAAGACAACTTAACTTGAAAAGATAAATACGAGTATCCATTATGATATTGCAAATTATGGCTGGTACAGGAAAAGCGGATCAGTCTCTTTTGAAGTTCACGTTACATAGAAGGGAATTTAACCTTATATTTAAGTAAAAATAAAGAGAGAAAGAAAATTCATGTTGTATAAAATGAGAGTTCTAGCAGATAGTCATTTGTGTAGCAATTACTCTGTGTCAGCCACAGAGGGATTATGGAAAGGGATTAGAAACAGTTATTACCATTAGGGATACAAAGAAGAATAGGACATAAGGATATTAGCAGTGTCTGAAAGACAGGTAAAGTAACAATTCAGGATCTTCTACGTGATAAGTACTAGGTAAGATTAAAGTTACACTGCAAAGAAGCCACACTGTAGTAGACCCTGGTCCAGACTGAGTTTACAGGGATCTTCTGAACTGGACCCCAAGCACAAGTAGGGCCCATATGAGCATAATACAGAGCAGGGCAGAGATAAACATGGAGACAGAGAAAAGAGCAAAAACATAACCCAGACTGAGATCGGCACACAGTTCACCGTGCTCACACGAGAGAGTACAAATAGCCATAAAGTACACCTTGATCCAAACCTCGCTTCCGACTTTGAATCACTCAGCTTTCTCTGGTGTCCCATGTCCTTACCTGAAAAAATATGGGATAAATCAGTTCTTTCACATTTTTGCCTAACTCCAATTATTTGTGATTCTTTGGAAAACAATAAAAATGTGAAGCATACACCCGAAAATGCTGTTAATATTTTACTGCTATCTTTGAAGTTAACAAATCTGTAGAAAGTTTTAAGGCTGGTGTAGATAATCTTGTCAGTTTTCCATATCTTCACTTGATTTTCCCCTTGAAGCCAAGAACCACTTTATGAAACCCCATTTGTACATACCTACTGTAAGTCCAGGTTTGATACATGAGACAGGGTGCTCAGGGCTGGTGCACTGGGATGACCCAGAGGGATGGGATGAGGAGGGAGGTGGGAGGGCAGTTCAGGATGGGGAACATATGTGCACCCATGGCTGATTCATGTCAGTATATGGCAAAAACCACTAATTGTATTGCAATTAGACTCCAATTAAAATAAATAAATTAAAAAAAAAGAAAGTAGAACCTCCATGTCTTTAACCCTTACATTCTCTCCTTCCTACCAAAAGTTCTGTTTTATTGCCCATATTCTCACAACTGTACTAAGTACTATGAGAAATTAATTCATAATCAGCAATTAACTATATCGATCATATTAAAGAGCATTTCTTTCCAACTGTATTTTGCAAGGGATTCCTAGAATAAACCAGGTTGATACTTTGTTAATGGTAGAATGAGATCACAGTAACAGGTAGGAAGAAAGATTTAAAATGTGGGAGACTCTAAATGGCTCCTGTTAAACATACTATGAAAACATCTTCTCATCTACATACACATATGACAGGTTCTGATGTTCTTAACTTTGGAAAGGCACAGACAACACTGTAGGGCTTGAGTTCAAACTCAAGAATAAGAGATTCCATGTGTCTGTGTTCAGTCACGTCAACTCTTTGTGACTCCATGGACTGTAGCCTGCCAGGCTCCTCTGTCCATGGGATTTTTCAGGTAAGAATACTGAAGTGAGCTGCCATTTCCTTCTCCAGGGGATCTTCCTGACCCAGGTATTGAACCCGTATCTCCTGCATTACAGGTGGACTCTTTACTGCTCAGCCATCAGAATGAGAGGTTCAGTTCAGTTCAGTTTAGTTGCTCAGTCATGTCCGATTCTTTGCGGCCCCATGGACTTCAGCATGCCAGGCCTCCCTGTCCATCGCCAACTCCCAGAGTTTACTCAAACTCATGACCAGCTATTGAAAAGGGATACATAATTGAGGAACATCTAGTATTTTTCAGCTTCCAGATTTTTAAGTGAGATTACTAAAAATAATGAAACTATATGAATATATCTTAACCACAGGCAACTTTTTCCAGAGGACTGGGTGTGACATCACACTGATGCCTCTCCTCCAAGACTCACTTGGAATATCTGACATACTCATCCAGGACATAAAAATAGTCACAAAGGTGCTGACATAAAGGGGATAGGCCATTGCCCCACACATACTGTAAAGCCTCAACTAATTCTTGAAAAGTATTTGGTAAACTAAAACCACCCCTTCTCTGATGCTGTCAGAACATCCACTTACCATCTTAAAACCCACAATATTAATAGAAGCCCAGCATATTTTATAGGCCTCTTTGTGTTCTGGAGGCAACAAATTCCTTATTAAATTTTTTTTCCTTAAGCCCATTGATGCTGATATTCACCAAATTGAATGAAACTTAAAAAAAAAAAAAAAAAGGCTATGGAATCTGTCCAAACTGCAATGCAACAGAGGCTCTCATTAATGCCAACAAGAAACCTTCATTGCAGAAGACTCAGCAACATCCTCTCATGCCTCTTGGAGGGTCTGTGTCACGATGACCATAAGTGGTCCACTGGCTTCTGAAACAAGAAATTGCCTTTGTCAACCTCACACTATGCCATTATAGTGGCAACTGCTGGTCACATACTCTGATCACCAGGAAATGGGGCCTCATAGCCGTAAGCCTGTAGCTCTGTATGCCTAGATGCCCATTGTGCTTCGGTTCATAGAAACATCTTGCAAGCTTGGCACAACCACAGAGGCCTCCTCGCCTAAATGAAAAGTATACCCACAGGATAGAGTCAAGCCTGATCCCTGGAGTTTATCCTACCCACAGGAGGGGGCGCCTCTTCCTGTCTGTCCCTTGACAAACAGCATGATGTTGGGGGGCGGGTCACCCCTCCCTTGGACCGAGACCCTCGTGAGCATCAAAGGTGATGGCAGAGTCATTACTACGGGGATGGGACTGTCTAGGAAATAGCGATTTTTCATCCCTCAACAAGGATGCTCTCGGTAAAGGATGGGACTAAAGGGTTAGCACAGCTAACTAAACTTCAAACAGTCATCCGACCACGTATTTCTTGGCAGACAGCAGCCACTGCCCCCGCCCCCCCCTCCCCGGCCCCCAAACATTTTAACAGACCCTTGGGCCGTTCCTCATCTGATCTAACCAACGAGAGCAACAATGATTTCATAGCCAAAGGCCCCTCCGTGAGGGTAAAAGCTGTGGACTCTCTTCCTTCAGAAATTTTGAAAATATGAGTCAAAGTCACAAATGACTCTACACACGTTAGACTGACAAGTCCTCAGCAAGATGCTCCTGATTCCTTTCAAAGCTTAGTCACAGCAATGTGACAAAACCCTCATTTCACTTCCAAAGAAATGCAATTTTCGGCTTTTGAGCAAGTCACTTAGGGGAACTTTTGCCTCCCTTATCAGCTTAAGGCCATAGGCCACAAAGAGTTAGGTAAACCATATGACTTACATAAAAGATCAAATGAAAGTTAAAGAAACACTTCAGTCACCAAACATCAGGGGCAAGATACAGTGAAGGCTTTGACTCCACCTCAAGCCACGCCCCTTCACCCGCCCCCTCCTCTCATCTGGGCAGGCTGGTAGGGCCACGCCCCTTCACCCGCCCCCTCCCTCTCATCTGGGCAGGCTGGTAGGGGCCACGCCCCTTCATCCGCCCCCTCCATGTCTGGGCAGACTGGTAGGGGCCACGCCTCTTCACCCACCCCGCTCCCTGTATGGGCAGGCTGGTAGGGGCCACGCCTCTTCACCCGCCCCCTCCTCTCATCTGGACAGGCTGGTAGGGGCCACGCCCCTTCACTTGCCCCCCTCCTCTCATCTGGACAGGCTGGTAGGGGCCACGCCCCTTCACCCGCCCCCCTCCATGTCTGGGCAGACTGGTAGGGGCCACGCCTCTTCACCCGCCCCCTCCTCTCATCTGGACAGGCTGGTAGGGGCCACACCCCTTCATCCGCCCCCCCTCCATGTCTGGGCAGACTGGTAGGGGCCACGCCTCTTCACCCACCCCGCTCCCTGTATGGGCAGGCTGGTAGGGGCCACGCCTCTTCACCCGCCCCCTCCTCTCATCTGGACAGGCTGGTAGGGGCCACGCCCCTTCACTTGCCCCCCTCCTCTCATCTGGACAGGCTGGTAGGGGCCACGCCCCTTCACCCGCCCCCCCTCCATGTCTGGGCAGACTGGTAGGGGCCACGCCTCTTCACCCGCCCCCTCCTCTCATCTGGGCAGGCTGGTAGGGGCCACGCCCCTTCACCCGCCCCCCTCCTCTCATCTGGGCAGGCTGGTAGGGGCCACGCCCCCTTCACCCGCCCCCTCCTCTCATCTGGGCAGGCTGGTAGGGGCCACGCCCCTTCACCCGCCCCCCTCCATGTCTGGGCAGGCTGGTAAGGAAGCCCAGATGCTCCCTTCTTTGAAGCTGGTGGAATTTCAAGCCATACAAGCTCTTAGCCTCAGAAGAGAATTCTCACTGTAAACTTCGAGCACCATAAACATCAAGCCAGTCACCCTACCTAGATACTCTGGACACCAGTTGGCCTTATCTGCACATTCTGAGGCCTGTCTGGGAACCTTTCTTGCTCTCTCCCCAAAAAGCCTTCTTGTGGGAACAAGGCATCTTTTATATAGTCTGTTGCACGTGCAGTGTCTTCTGGGTATCTGAATCAAATCTGGGGTCAGGTGGCCCATCTTGCCTCCATGGAATGAAGGCAACAGCTCACCTGCAATTTTCAGCCTTCCTTGCCATGAGATGGTCCCATATGGCTATCTTTCAAATGAGGTGACATGTGTAACTTTGAGATCTAAGTAGTTGGCAGCTGGCATGTCTCTTTTGCAATTCATTTCCCCTTTCTATACAACTATGAGGCTGTGTTTTACAGTTGGTTTAATCAGATATAACACTTTGGAAAGATGCCTGATCTGCACTGGACTACAAAGAATGAAAAATAAACTTTGATAGTTAAACCATAGTTGTCTGTAGGGCAACTAGATAACTTACACCCTAAATCCACAAGGTGATGGCACCTGTGGACCTCATATTGCATGTTTCGTCCTAGCCCTCTCTGCAGTCTGAGCAGGTCGTCACTTTGCTCTTGTGCCAGAACAAAGTTCTTAAAGGCCTTCTGTTAGCAGCCACTGTGTATGAACTTCCTGTTGTTTCAGAATTACAGAAGTAGCTTTGTTGCTTTGGGGAATGAAAAACCACATCTGGTAGCTCAGATCCAGCACCTTGCTGTGGTGTGACCTGAATGATCTTAGATAAGGATGGTAGTACTGGGCTTTACGTACATATTTAAGAAATAATACAGGTTATATCTATTAGGTTGGTGCAAAAGTAATTGTAGTTCTGTATTGCTGAACTCTTCCATTTGATATTGGTATACATTCCTAAATAAATGTGGTTGTGTTATACATCATCTTAATGTGCATTTCTTGCTTCATGTATTTTTGCTACTGAATTATTACTTGTTGTTTATATCTAGTTTAGACTACAGAAATGTTAGACAAAAAAGCAAATTCAAAGGATTTATATTTGAGTTCAAACTGGGTCATAAAGCAGTGGAAACAACTCTCAACAGCAACAACATATTTGGCCCAAGAACTGCTAAGGAACATTCAGTGCAGTGGTAGCTCGAGAAGTTTTGCAAAGGAAACAGGGGCTGTGAAGATGAAGCGCTTATTGGCTAGCCATTGGAAGCTGACAAGGAGAGCACCATCAAAGCTGATCCTCTTACAGTTGCATGAGACATTGCCCAAGAGCTGATCATTCTACAGTCGCTTGGCATCTGAAGCAAGCTGGAAAGGTGAAAAAGCTCAATAAGCGGGTGCCTCATGAGCTGATCACAAATTAAAAAATCATCATTTCATCTTCTCTTATTCTATGCAACAACAATGAACCATTTCTAGATCGGACTGTGATATGCGATGAAAAATGGATTTTATGCAGTAACCACTGACAACTAGCTCAGTGGCTGGACCTGGATGAACCTCCAAAGCACTTCCCGAAGCCAAACTTGCACTCTTAAAGAAGGTCATGATCACTGTCTGGCGGTCTGCCACCTGTCTGATCCACTAGAGATTTCTGAATCCCTGTGAAATCGTTACATCTGAGAAGTACGGTCCACAGATCGATGAGATGCCCTGAACACTGCGCTGCCTGTGGCCAACACTGGTCAACAGAAAGAGCCCTAACTCTTCTCTGCCACAATGCTGACTGCACAACATACAACCAACACTTCAGAAGCTGAATGAGTTGGGCTACAAAGTTTTGCATCATCTGCCATATTCACAAGACCTCTAGCCATCTGACTACCACTGCTTCAAGCATCTCAACAACTTTTTGCAGGAAAAATGCTTCCACAACCAGCAGGATGCAGAAAATGCTTTCCAAGAGTTCATAGAATCCTGGAGCACAAATTTTTACACTACAGGAATAAACAAACATTTTTTATTGGCAAAAATATGTTGATTGTAATGTCCTATTTTGATTAATAAAGATGTGTTTGAGTCTAGGTATAATGATTTAAAATTTAGAGTCTCAAACTGCTACTACTTTTGCAGCAATCTGAGATGTATGAGATAATACGTATGAGTACTATAAGTTATATTATATATAAGCTAAGTTAATATAAGTTAGCGATATGAGATAAACATGCATTGAAAGGGGTCCATGCTAATTTCAAGAACCTTGACATTGTATTTCCTCTCATTATTATTGTTGCTCTCATTGTTATTTTTCCTTGTCTTTAACCCAAAATCCATTAATTTTTTTGAAATAAAAAACTTTGATAAACCAAATGATTCCCTGGGTAGGCATTTATTGAATGGGAAGTGACTTTATTCAGCTGGGATGGAGACTGAATTGAGGATGAGGAAGTTTTTGATATAGATATCTTCCCTTATAGACGGGGCACAGTCAAACTAAATTCAACATGACATCACTTGGTAAATGGGACAGGTAATAAGATATACCCACTCCCAGGGACATCACCTGAGAACGGGGACAGAATGCTGCCAAAAATCTAAGGGACTCAGATGAGAAAGTATTAAAATGATGTTATTTTTATCACTTCTGCTATAATTTACACTAACATTTTAGCCTTTATCTTTTTCTACATTTATGTCTTATGATTCTCTAAAGTATTGATTATTATGAATGATCAATACTTTATTATTATTATGTATTATCAATACTTTATTATTTTGAATATAACTGACTTCTATTTATGCAAAATGAAGCTCAGACAGGGTATATGACTTGGATAAAATTTCTTAGTTAGTAAAAAAAAAAAAAAAGAGCTAGCTTTTCTGACTTTCTCTAGGTCATTCTGTCTTCTTTGGGGAAAAAAACAATCTCAAATATTTTGCTCATGGGTAGCATGACATATAGGAGATACATCAACTTTATCTAGAAAAGTACAATTTTCCATAGAAAAGTACAACACTTCCTCCTATTGCTCCTTTGTCTGCAATAGAATGGTAAGTAGGTAGTAAAATCAGCATGTAAGCCTGGGATTGGAAATAGCAGATGAGCAGTCAAATTTCATTAGAGAATATGGAAAGACAGAAGAGGAGGAAGAGGGAACCACTGACTTTCTATTCAAAATATCTAACATATGTGGCTCACTCTGCTTTTGTTTTACAATGAAGAGTATTTCTCTTTTATTTTTCAGAAAGAGACCAGTTCTGCGGTGCAGGAAGATTGCTATGCTGCAGTAATAACAGCTGAGACTTGCTTTGCGTGTGCTGTGCGGCTCTGCATGCAAAGTCACTTATTACTCCATCAGACATGAAGTGTCCGGGCACAATGATATGCTGGAGCCCAACGAGGCATTGGTTTTCATTTATGAGGACAATTAACACAACGGGTTTCCCTCTAGCCTGTGGTGTTGAAAAATTAAGTAACTTCTCTCCTGCTACAGACAAGTCATATTGGGCAGCATCAAAAGCTTAATGTTAAAACCAGTCTAGTCAGCTAGATGTCACTTTTCCATTTCTTCCTTTTAAAATCCTCATTATCAGCAAAAACACATCTTCATGGAGAGATTCCTTGCTGATGAAAACACAAAGATTTCTATTAACTAAAGCAAAATAAATGCTAAATAACCTATCGCCAGGATACTCAGAAACTATTCTGTCAACTCCTCCTTAATGGAGTTGTCAGTGATATAAATAAGAAAGCAGAAGCAAGTAGTCATTTAAAATTCCCAGCCTTGGGAGAGGAGGGGCTGCTAAAATGTACAATTCTGAAGGTGCCTTTATCTTCTGAAGCAGCATGAGAACTTCAGTAGTACTATCTTTATGGCCCAACGCCACATCGAATGGTAGATGTGGTGGTGGGACAGAAAACACTGAATCTATAATGAGGATCTCAAACACATTTGGCCATGAATCAGGAGACAGGCCTTAAAGGTAAAGCTGAGTCTATAATAATAATGTGGATAAAGTCTGTCACTGTCCTCATAATAACCAGTTCACTTCAATGACTATTCTTAGCTTTAATATTATAAGATAAGGACTGTGGTTGATGGAAGTACAATGCTTGTCTTCAGGGGAAGCTCAGCCTGAGCCATGCAGAAACATTCATCTTTTGCCAGATCTTCTGATTTCTCTAAACAAATCACAAATATATAACTTACACAAAATTTCCCAACTAAGACATTTATGATGAAAAAGAAAGAAAAAGAGGAGGGAGGCAGGCAGAAAGGGAGGACAGGAGGGAAGGAGGAAGGGGAGAAATCCATCCTAGCCCGGTTTTGAACTCTGAGCTTCCACTTTGCCACCTCTGATTAGGTTAGTGCCTTATATTTTATTTTCCTAAATAAAAGACACATATATTTTCAGCAATAATACACTCTCAAAAACTCCTGGGAGGTAGTACAGTGATCATTTTCTGAGCAGCAAATTTGAAATGCATATGCTGAAAAATCTATATGAGGGAATATGTTGCTCAGTTGACAGTTAAACCATGTACATTGCAAAGAACCATTCATTATCTCTACCTGTTGGAACATGTAGGAAAACTCCTGGAGGTGATTTAACTTTTATTCTGGATATAAAATGCTCTGAAAATAAATTTAACTACCAACGATAGCTCCTAGCCATAAGACAAATAAAATTTAGGCAAGAAAGTATATTCATGGCAGAATAAATCTGTGAATTTTTCTATTGTGAATGACTCGGAAGAAACACATGGTGAATGTCACTGGCCTAGTATGATCAGATTTCTTAAAATGTCATTAGGATTTAATTTTTTATTAGGATAATAAAGAAGTTTATTAGAATGATAATAAAAGTTTGTGGTGGTTAGATATTGTGTGAAAGAAGAGGAATATAAATATTATCAGAAATACTAATTAAAAATAATTCTGCTAATGTATAACATGCAAAATATATATGTAACCGACAATCTTAATGGAGCTCCAAAACATTCTTAGTCTATGATTCAGTGTTTGGTCTAGAATCATCCTTTATACGGACTCTACACATACACTGCACTCTCTTTCAGACTTTTATGGTCAGTTGAATGGACTGTTATTGCCATGGAACAGATCAGGTACCCTCCCACAGGCCATGTTCCTGCAAAGAGCCAGATTCCATGCTGCTAAAGTCCCACTGACAAAGCAGCACGCACTTTCTGAACACTTGCTTAGTGGATCACCCGCTTAAATTCACAGGTGAACTTCTGGAGCTCAAAATCTAATTGTAGACCTAAAATACAGTCAAGAACAACTAAAGAATGAGATGACAAGTGTAGATTCAGTACTCAGTTGTTTCAAACAGAAGAAACATCTATGTGACTTAAATAATCAGCAAGGTTTTCATGGAGGACGCAGGCTAAGCCACGTTTTGACAGTCAAGTAGAATTTTAGTGAGTGGAAAGAAGCAGAAAGAGTCATCAATACAGGTAGCCTATTCTTTATCCCAAGGGGTTAATGAAAGTGAAAATGAAAGTTGCTCCAGTTGTGTTGGATTCTTTGCAACCCCATAGTCAACCCCATAGACTATACGGTCCATGGAATTCTCCAGGTGAGAAGACTGGAGTGGGTAGCCTCTCCCTTCTCCAGTGTATCTTCCTGACCCAGGAATTGAACCAGGGTCTCCTGTATTACAGGCGGATTCTTTACCAGCTGAGCTATCAGGGAAATGGGATTAATAGCAGACTCTTAAATAGAATTTGTTCTTGGAACATGGTGGTGGTTTAGTCACTAAGACGTGCCTGACTGTTGCGACCCCATGGACTTGGGGTCCATGAGTTGGGTGTTAATTTACCTCACTGTATTCAGACTTTCCTAGATAATGAACTACCAAACCTAAGTACAGCTATTTTCAAGCATTTAGTAGTGAGTAGCCACCAGGCTGTAAGGACACTTTTGATAATGAGAGAAACATTATATATCTTGGCATTTTATAGCACAGTGTGTGCAGTGGTCAGGATCACTACAGAGAGAAAACCAATGGGATATATGTGTATATATTAAGAGATTTTTTTTTTCCCAAAGAATTGGCTAATTGTGGATCTGACAAGTTTGAAATCCATACAGCAGAAAAGTCCAAAATTTTTAAGATAGGTCAGTAAGCTGGGAGCACAGTCAGGAGCTTATGCTACAGTTTTCCAGTAGAATTTTTTTTTTTTGCTCTTAAGACATTTCAACTGATTGGATAAGGACCAAAACATTATCAGTTTATTGACAGTCAACTCACTGCAGTTGTCAAACGTTTCTACAGAATGCTTTCATGGCAACACTTCTATTAGTATTTGTTTAAATAGTTAGGTAATACAGCCTAGTCAACTGAACCCCCAAAATTAACCATCACAACATGATGGCATTTGTGATTCTGGAGTTAGACTTCCCAGAATTGGATCTGAATTCCACCAGTATGTGAAGCTGGGCTTCTCAGACTGGTTCACAATTTTGTTTTGAAAATAAGAATGATAATAGGATAATCTATACTGTGAGGAAGTTTTGAATATAAATATGCTAAAATTATATGCTCCAAGTAAAGGAGTATGTTCATAATACTAAGTAAGGGCAACTTTAATCAACCAAATTTGATACGTGATACCTTGCTTTCATACCCCTACCACTTACTGATCTTCAGTACTTGGTACTTAGTGACTCAATTATGTCCAACTCTTTGCAGCCTCATGGACTGTAGCTGTTAATGGTGTGGAGATAGATAAACGGAGAATTTAACATACTTTATTTTTTCCCCAAATTCTTCTCTATGTCTTAAGAAAACCTTACATCAAGTTGTTTGTTTATTCAGTTATCTAGCTAATTATTCTAACTGAAGACTTTGGTTTTAACCACAATTTACGACCTACAAGGAAATAGTAGCCAACTACCTGAAAATATTTGCATCTGAGACATCTTTTTACACTAAGTAAGACTTGTTAAACACGTTGAAAATTTATATTTATTTTGTCTTAATAATGTAATTAGTCAAGTCACAAAACAAGAGTTTCCAAAAGAAGAAACAAAAAATTTAACTAAATCTTTTAAAAGTGAAAATAATCATGAATCATAAGCATTCTCAAATATATTTTAGAATTTTGAGAATGATTCTCTAGTATAATGTGAGATATGAAATAGAAATTCATCTGAATACCAGAGCTTTATGGCTGGTTATAAAAATTTAATTCTGTTTAAAGGAATGACTTAAAATATCAACAGCCATAAACTAATCTGAAATTTGCAATATGAAATATGCTGATAGACATTCTGCCAAAAAAAAGGAGATGCTGCAATGTAGAGTTCTAGATTAGAGGTTCAAAAGCACATCATCACAGCAAAGCACTTAGTTTTCCTATAGTAAAGAAAGAGTTTTAAATCTCATATTTACAAAACACATTTGATCAGAGTTTGTCTACCATTTACCATAGATTCTAATCTGTTGATTCTTAAGGTGTGGTGGAAGATAAAGATTCAGTGCAAAAAAAGAAGATTCAGTGCAGACCTACTGTTTTAAACAAGCTTTCCAGGTAAGTGTTCCGATCTTAGAATTTGAAAAACATCCACATACATACAACCATGAAGCAGGAAGTAGGAAAGCACGTAGGTGCCCTGAAAGAGAAACTTTTGCAATAATATCTGTTGATGTGACCTCACAGAAGAGAAAAGAAAATGAACTTTCCACATCAAAAATGTTACGAAAGTTTCCCAGGAGAACTACAGTTTGCTATCCACGTGTAATTGTTACTCAACTTAAAGACTCATTTCTTTAACTCATGGAAACAACCCAATTAATCTATAACTCAGCTGAAAGGAAGTCTCTTCACTCTAATGTGGCTCTCTGGAAAGACTGACAACCTTAACAGTATAATGTGGACATAGTCCATCTCTTACTGGTCCTCCTTATGCATTCTAGGCACATATGAAGTTTAATGGCATTACTCTTTAAGATCCTAGTTTGGAATCTTCCAAACCAGGTCCAGACAAACTGTCTGAATGACACTTATCCTCTGCCTTATTCTGTGCTGCATTCAAATACAACCAGCTGTGCATGCAAATATGCACAACTTCTTTACATCTATATTTCAGGTACAAGGACTTTAGGATGAAAATGGAGTCAAAATCCTACAGGACTTATAAAATCCTAAAGAACTTAAAATATGTAACTATAATTACAAAAAGGGTAAATATATGAGGTCCTGGATATGTTAACCAACCTCACTGTAGTAATCATTTTGCAACATACACATCTATCATCAAATCACCCACTATGTACCTTAAATGTCAATGTTACATGACAATTATATCTCAGTAAAGCTGGTGGGAGAAAGGGGAAAAACAGGGGCAGAAGTTAAGGCATGTCCTCATTTTCAGAGAGTAAGACTGAAGAGAAATATTTAAATCCTTCACATTTAATCACTCATTCAAGGAGAAGGGGGGTAACAACAAAAAGGAGATACATAAAACAATGAGTGGGACAATTTTATGATATATATTTTAAAATTACTAAACTATAGAGGGTTAAAATGCAGCTCGTCTGAAGCAATAACTGACATCACAATATCGGCAAGGACCTCAAATAGCTATATAAGCTAGTCTCTTCAATGTCCATCTGAGAAAAAATGAAGTACGGAGAAGCTGAACTGTCTGTGAAGATCACACAGCCAATTCTACATCTCACATTCTGCTTCTGTACAATCTGGTCCCATCCACAGAGTTGAAAGTTTGCAGTTGTGAGCCGTGTGCTACACCAGGGTTCGTGACTTTGGAGGAGTGGATTTTGATCTGGGGCCCGAGATGAGGCTTGACTACTCGGAGCTTTTTGTATAGTCACGTTTTATTAAAGCGTAACAGAGACAGGGAAAGCTTCTGACATATAGATATCGGAAGTGGACAGAAAGAGTGTCCGCTTGCTAGTTTTCAGTAAGGTGTTTTATGTCTGTTTAGCAAGCTGCTAATTAGATAAGAGAGACACCTTAAGACTGGGGAGTTTCACCAGGTCCCTGTCCCACAATATGCATTTTTGAGATAGAAATGGCATGCGGTGTGTCATCCCTGGCCATAAAACAATTGACACGAATACTGGTTTGTTGAGCCATTATCAGCCCAAGGTTTGAGAAGAAAAGAAAAAAAATCTGCCACTTGCAGTTTATTTCCTCTTGCCCCTTGGGGACTTCTGGCCTCCCTACAAAGGCTCTCAGACTTCTGCCTTGTACAGCTGCCTGAAAACAGAAATTTGCTTTTTCCACCTGCCTATGTAGTGTGGAGGTTTAAGGCAGACTCTATGGTACTCTGAATTCCTCAGAGTCACCAAACCTGAAAATGTACACGTGTTGGGATAGGAAGTCAGAAAACCATAAATCTAGGATATTTTGCTATTACCCAAAGGGACAACAAGCAGCAGGAATCTAGGCAAAGCTGACTGTTAGTGCATATCTCACTGTTCAAGGGCTCTGTAGAAAGAAGATCCTTTAATTTCCAGGATCCAGGACAGTGAGTCTCTGAGAACTTTGCTGCTGTTTACAACCATTGTTTACAGTGAAATTTTGTGAATTTTCACATCTACTGTCATTTGGGTTACATTTGCTGTCAAAATACTACTTGCTTTTCTGGGAATAACATTCTAATGTCCATATTCAATGTGCTTGTTTGGTTTGCCTTTAAATCAAGCTAGCCAGTCAGTTGACTTTCTCTTTTCTAATGTCTATCTTAAAGGATTTTTCTTATTTTTCCCTCCGTTTCCTCCCTCTGTTCTGGCTTTACTTGTCAGACCAATGCTGGCTAGAGTCAAGTAAAAATTTTGGTATACAAAGATGGAATAAGCATAGCGTGGCCTTTTGAGAGCATTTTAGCAAGAGAGGCAGAATGTAAACAAGTAATTGATAATGTGAGTGAGTGAACGTCACTGAGTCGTGTCTGACTCTGTGACCCCATGGACTGTAGCCGCCAGGCTCCTCTGTCCATGGAATTCTCCAGGCCAGAATTTGGAGTGGGTATCCATTCCCTCCTCCAGGGGATCTTCCCACCCAGGGGTTGAACCTAGGTCTCCCACACTGTTGGTAAACTCTGACCATCTGAGTCACCAGGAGGACACGTAACAGTACTGTAAGAAATTTTATAGAAAGGGCTCTGAACACGCAAGTGATTGATTAGTGATTTGTCTACAGAGTTGGGGTAATATTTGAGCTGAATATTAGGTGATGAGTTTCAGACTAATAAAGAGGAAATGCATAGCAGTGGGAAAGTACAAAATTGGTTGAAAAAACAGGAAGTACCCTAATCTTCCATAGCCACAGAGTGGAACCTCAGGAAGCAGTGTAAGTAGAAGACTTGAAGGAGCCAAAGAATCTTATCTTCTGTGTTAACCTGTTTGGCATTTATTCTGTCAATGATAAGGAGCCATTAAAGATTTCTAAAAAGATAATTTGCTGCACACTACTATATTTGGTGAATGTAAGAGAAGACAAAGCAGACTTCTGGATGCATTAGTCAATAATTTGGAAGTTACACGCATTGAACAAATGCATGGAAAAATCTCCAAATTTCTATTTCAATTGATTCTTTGTAGATATATGTGTTTTAGATAAATAATGACTGTAGAAATACTTCCAAAGTCTAAATGTAAAGTTACTTGTGTGTATTAATAATGTTCCTGTACATAGTATTAAGTATATTTTAATAAAATGTGTTAATTTACAATTATACAATATAAAATAAAAATTGGGATTATATTAGTACTAACTATTATTTAAAAATCTTTCTCAGATACATCAAAAAGGAGAGCATAGTTTATATTTGTGGTAATTCTCACATATTTCATAGCACTGTGTATTCCTATAATGCCTGAGATACAAAATTCATCATATAATTTAATAAAAGAGCATTTTGTTACTAAAATAACAAATAGCTTTGACTTTGGACTCAGTCTGAACCAAGCTAAAAGTCTTATATTAATCAAAAACATTGATTTTTGTCATAATAACATAAAAGGTCTAGAGTGCTGTTGATTAGATTCAGATTAGAAAGCCAAGACAATATGCCTCTGTCCAAAGTGTGAGGAGCAATCTTAGGTAAGTCATTAAAATTAAAGATTATTTTTCTGCTACTGTTTGGAATCATTTGTCATTTATTTATTAATAAATCTGTTACTAAAAGTCAGCTAAGTGCATTTGTTCTGAAAACTTTTAATTAGAACTAATTGCCGTTCTCTTTAGGATTCTGGGCCAACTCATCATTTTGCAGTGAGTTTTAGTGGCTAACTTTCAAGCTATTGGAAAAGGTATTTGAAGGTGATAGGCTCACAGACAACCTAGGCTTATCAGAGCAATGCGGCAGGCCATTTTATTGTCCTTCGCACTATCTCCTCTGCCTGTCTATTCCTCAGAACAAAGAGGCGTGCCAGTTTTCACTTACAGGTGATGCTGACCAAATATGAAATTTTTGTGATTAGTCATAATTAGCTTTGCAGAAGAGAAAATGAATTAGAATTGTATAGTTAATGGTCTCCATGTGGATAGTTAATAAGAATTGAAGGAGTTGCCCTACTTATAAATTAAGATATTTATAAAAATGAGTTTATGTGAAGGTGATTAATTATGCACACTTGTAAAACAAGTATCTTCTTATTTTATGTAAATTTGTTCTTAAGAAATTAGCTTTTAAAGGACAAAAAACCTATAGATAGAATTTTTTAAACTATAGCCACTATGTAGCTATATAAATTATAGAATATATTTCATGTTAAAATATGCCATATTATTAATTATCATACTAATTGAAGCAAATCAAGCAAAGAAAAATAGTATGTAATACCATATACGTGGAATCTATAAACTAACACAAATGAACTTATTATAAAACAGAAATAGACTCCCAGACATAGAAAACAAACTTATGGTTAGTAAAGGGGAAAGGGTGGGGAGGGATAAATTAAGACTTTGTTTAAAATATACATACTACTATATATAAAATAGATAAACAATAAAGATTTACTATACAGCATAGGGAATTATATTCAATATCTTATAAAACGTATAATGGAAAACAGTCCAAAAAAAATAGTATGTATCATTTTGCTTTACATACAAAACTAACACAATATAGTAAATCAAGTATTCTTCAATTTAAAAAAAAACTACAGCTACAATGTAACTATATAAATTATGGAATATATTTTTTGTTAAATATGCTATATGCCATTAGACAAGGTCAAGTTATATTTATAGGTATTAGATTTGGAAAGAATCTAATGATGTACAGCTTTTAAGGATGTTTTCAGTTGTTATTATTTCTGAACACTTCTTAACTAAATCAGATAGGTATTCATGTAAAAATATTTAAAACTGAATGTTTTCCACTTGTATATAAATATTCTGACCTTTGCTTAAAGGCAATGGCATTCTTAAGAAAGGACATAGTGAATAAAACTGACCTGATAACAAGCACTATAGTGTGGATGCTGACATAGCTATAAACCATTTAGCAGGACAGAATGACTCAGGGTGCTGAGATGGTATGAGATAAAATAAATAACTGGAAAATGATCCAGGCCAAATTAAAAGGATTTTACTAATGATCTGATAGAGGATAAAAGTGGCAACCCACTCCTGTATTCTTGCCTGGAAAATTCCATGGACAGAGTATCCTAGCAGACTACAATCCATGGGGTTGCAAAGACTCAGACAAGAGTGAGCGTGTGCACGTATACATACACACACACACACACACACACACACACACAATGATCTGTAAGCTAAAAATGGTTACTTTACAGTTTTCAAGGGAAATGTTTAAACATAAAATACAAATGTCAAAGTTCATAGTTTTCAGTGTACAGATACTTTACTATCTTAAATTTATTCATAAAACTTAAAAATACAATGCCATGCATTATTAATTTGAACTCACCCTGAATCAAAGTAAATGCCTTATATTAATCAGAACATTATTTGTGGTTAGTAATATTTATATTGAGATACAAAGATTTGTACGAGATGACAAAGACTATACATTAAGTTACTCAGGATATGGCTCAGTTTCACCATGAATGCTCCAGTTTACAATTCTATTCTTGTGGCTTGACAATAAAGTATAAATTATCCAGAATTACAGTTCTATATAACTTGGCAAATGGCCAAATGCGTTTATGGTGCAGGATGTTGCCTTTGTGGTGAACAGGCTCTCATACCTGTTACACAGATAGTGCCAATTTTCCCCCAAGAATTGTGGCGAAGCTATTTCTCCCTTGATTTTATTTCCTTAACAAACCTGTCCATATTTCCTTTACTTTCAGGGTTCTCACTTCCAAAATTGTAGACATAAATGTTTATTTCTAAAAATGCTACATTTTAATTTGACCTAATTTGTTTTAAAGAGGACTTGCTATCTTCCATCTTCTACCTTTTGTTACAAGGATGCCTATTAATACTGCTTTCAATAAGTCCCAGAGGAACTTAAGGAACCAGAGATCAAATTGCAAAAAAATCCATTGGATCTTTGAAAAGCAAGAGAATTCCAAACTTCAGCTTCATTCACTACGCTAAAGCCTTTGACTATGTGGATCACAACAAACTGTGAAAAAGTCTTCAAGAGATGGGACTACCAGGCCACCTCACCTGCCTCCTGAGAAATCTGTATGGAGATGAAGAAACAACAGTTAGAAGGGACATGGAACAATGGATTGGTTCCAAATTGAGAAAGGAGTATGTCAAGGCTGTCTATTTTCACCTTGTTTCTTTAACTGATATGCAGAGTACCTCATGTGAAATGCCGGATGAAGCACAAGCTGGAATCAAGATTGTGGGAGAAGTAGCAGTGACCTCAGTTATGCAGATACTACTCTTATCGCAGAAAGTGAAGAGGAACTAAAAGGCCTCCAGATGAAAGTGAAAGGGCAGAGTGAAAAAGCTGGCTTAAAACTCAGCATTCAAAAAATGAAGACCATGGCATCTGGTCATGTCACAGTAAGACATGGCATCAAAATCACAGTGGACACTTTATTTTCTTGGGCTCCAAAATCATTGCAGATGGTGACTGCAGCCATGAAATTAAAAGAAACTTCCTCCTTGAAAGAAAAGCTGTGACCAACCTAAACAGAATATTAAAAAAGCAGAGACATTACTTTGCCAGCAAAGGTGTCTAGACAAAGCTATGGTTTTTTCAGTAGTCGTGTATGGATGTCAGAGTTGGACTATAAAGAAAGCTGAGTGCTTTTGAACTGTGGTGTTGGAGAAGACTCTTGGGAGTCCCTTGGACTGCAAGATCAAACCAGTCAATCCTAAAGGATATCAGTCCTGAATATTCACTGGAAGGACTGATGCTGAAGCTAAAGCTCCAGTACTTTGACCACCTGATGTGAAGAACTGACTCCTTGGAAAAGACCTAATGCTGGGAAAGACTGAAGGCAGGAGGAGAAGGGGACAACAGAAGAGGAGGTGGTTGAATGGCATCACCAATTCGATGGACACGAGTTAGAGCAAGCTCTGGGAGCTGGTGATGGACAGGGAATCCTGGTGTGCTGCACTGCATGGAGTTGCAAAGAGTCAGACACTTCTGAGAGACTGAACTGAACTGAACTAAGTCCCAGTCCTTATACCTAAACTCCTTATAAATGTCTTCAGTGGTAGGCTCTAATTTTCACCAGCTTGCTAGACGTTTATTTTCCCACTGTACAAAATAAATACCACTAGTGGATTCAATTGAACGTTCTGAATATAAAATTATCTTCACACACTTAAAATCACTATTCTCTGGATACTGAGGTTCATAAAGTAGAGTAATTTCAGGTTCTCATTTTTCTAGGTCATCTTTCTTCAAATAGATCAGTAAGTCCTGTTGATACAACATTCTCAGTTTCGCTTACTGTCTTTTTAGTTATCATGATCAACTCAAGTTTATTTCATTATGATGGTTCCCATAAAATTTTGAAGCCTTCCTATTTTTCTGTTCCAATTCATCTTTCCTCCACTTGTAAGCAACTCTAAATTTTTAAAAATCTTTTATTTACATTACTATCTTTACCTGCCAACATTTTAATGACTTTGCTTTTTCTAGGAAAGCCTGGTTCCAAGCTGTCTTTCTAAATTTGCTTACAGGTAAACTTTATATGAACTGTTATATAAAGTCATTTTAATTGGAGGAATCATTAGAAGGAAAATAGATTATATTTTAAATAGGGATTATTAATAGCTAATAAAATATTTATTCTTTTTACCTAAAATTTGTCATTAAGATATTTGCAAATGATTTCTATCCTATACTAATTTTCAATTGGAAGATATTTCATTTCAACTGAATGGCAATGGTGAAAATAACAGATTCTTTAATACACATGTTCCTATTGATTTATACATTATTTCCAAATATTTTACAATCCTTTCGTGTAATGCAGGACTAAGAATGCCTTTATAGGAAATTTTGGTCTTCTGTTTTTATGGTAGAGCAACAACAGATCACTTCACACTACCATATTTCTTCCATAATAATGTAACTGTGAGAACAGACATAAAATGCCCCTTTTAAACAAAAGTATTAATGTGTTAGAAGAGATAGGAAATTTTTAGTATATTGATATATAAATCACAAGGCACTTCAATAAGAAAAAAAGCAGTTTTGCTTTCATAGTTTCATAACTTTGATTCTTTTCCTTTTCAAATGCCTTTGCCATATGTAATGCCTAAATTTCTCTCTCTTTTTCCCTTTTTTTTTTTTTTTTTGTTTCGTATGTGATTTCTCCCCTGACAAAAACTCACTCTGTCAATAATATGGTAAAAAATATATTGCATATGGTAAAACTGTACTTCTAGTTAAAATCAGCATCTACACTTAAAATTTTTTGTGAACAAATTTAAGGAACTTGATAAAACAAGGTATCTATTAATCAAATGTAATATCAAGTTCCTTAAATTTGTTCAATAATTGGTGCTGGATCTATCTTAGTTACAGCTGAATCTCAGTGTATTCTCAGCCACTCAGTCATGTCCAACTCTTTAGTGACCCCATGTGCTATAGCCCACCAGGCTCCTCTGTCTGTGGAATTTTCCAAGCAAGAATACTGGAGTGGGTTGCCCTTTCCTTCTTCAGTGATCTTCCCAACACAGAGATTTAATCTATTTCCTGCATTGATACCAGATTCCTTATCAGTGACCTACCTGGGAAGCCCCTTAATCTCAGTTCAGTTCAGTTCAGTCGCTCATTCGTGCCCCCACTCATTGCGACCCCATGAATCGCAGCACGCCAGGCCTCCCTGTCCATCACCAACTCCTGGAGTTCACTCAGACTCACGTCCATCGAGTCAGTGATGCCATCCAGCCATCTCATCCTCTGTCATCCCCCTTCTCCTCCTGCCCTCAATCTCTCCCAGCATCAGAGTCTTTTCCAATGGCCAAAGTACTGGAGTTTCAGCTTTAGCATCACTCCTTCCAAAGAAATCCCAGGGCTGATCTCCTTCAGAATGGACTGGTTGGATCTCCTTGCAGTGCAAGGGACTCTCAAGAGTCTTCTCCAACACCACAGTTCAAAAGCATCAATTCTTCACTGCTCAGCCTTCTAGACAGTCCAACTCTCACACCCATACGTGACCACAGGAAAAACCATAGCCTTGACTAGATGGACCTTAGTCAGCAAAGTAATGTCTTGGTTTTGAATATGCCATCTAGGTTGGTCATAACTTTCCTTCCAGAAAGTAAGCGTCTTTCAATTTCATGGCAGAGGTCACCATCTGCAGTAATTTTTAGCCCCCCAAATAAAGTGTGACACTGTTTCATTTCCCCATCTATTTCCCATGAAGTGATGAGACCAGATGCCATGATCTTCGTTTTCTGAATGTTGAGCTTTAAGCCAACTTTTTCACTCTCCACTTTCACTTTCATCAAGAGGCTTTTAGTTCCTCTTCACTTTCTGCCATAAGGGTGGTGTCATCTGCATATCTGAGGTTATTGATATTTCTCCTGAAATCTTGATTCCAGCTTGTGTTTATTCCAGTCCAGCATTTCTCATGATGTACTCTGCATGTAAGTTAAATAAGCAGGGTGACAATATACATCCTTGACATACTCCTTTTCCTTTTTGGAACCAGTCTGTTGTTCCATGTCCAGTTCTAACTGTTGCTTCCTGACCTGCATATGGATTTCTCAAGAGGCAGGTCAGGTGGTCTGCTATTCCCATCTCTTTCTGAATTTTCCACAGTTTATTGTGACTCACACAGTCAAAGGCTTTGGCATAGTCAATAAAGCAGAAGTAGATGTTTTTCTGGAACTCTCTTGCTTTTTCCATGATCCAGCAGATGCTGGCAATTTGATCTCTGGTTCCTCTGCCTTTTCTAAGACCAACTGGAACATCTGGAAGTTCACGGTTCATGTATTGCTAAAGCCTGGCTTGGAGAATTTTGAGCATTACTTTACTAGCATGTGAGATGAGTGCAATTGTGTGGTAGTTTGAGCATTCTTTGGCATTGCCTTTCTTTGGGATTGGAATGAAAACGGACCTTTTCCAGTCCTGTGGCCACTGCTGAGTTTTCCAAATTTGCTGGCATATTGAGTGCAGCATTTTCACAGCATCATCTTTCAAGATTTGAAACAGCTCCACTGGAATTCCATCACCGTCACTAGCTTTGTTCATAGTGATGCTTTATAAGGCCCACTTGACTTCACATTCCAGGATGTCTGGCTCTAGATGAGTGATCACACCATCGTGACTATCCAGGTCGTCAAGATCCTTTTTGTACAGTCCTTCTGTGTATTCTTGCCACCTCTTCTTAATATCTTCTGCTTCTGTTAGATCCATACCATTTCTGTCTTTTATCAAGCCCATCTTTGCGTGAAATGTTCCCTTGGTATCTCTAATTTTCTTGAAGAGATCTCTAGTCTTTCCCATTCTATTGTTTTCCTCGATTTCTTTGCATTGATCACTGAGGAAGGCTTTCTTATCTCTCCTTGCTGTTCTTTGGAACTCTGCATTCAGATGATTTTATCTTTCCTTTTCTCTTTTGTTTTTCACCTCTCTTCTTTTTCACAGCTATTTGTAAGGCTTCCCAGACAGCCATTTTGCTTTTTTACATTTCTTTTCCATGGGGATGGTTTTGATCCCTGTCTCCTGTACAATGCCAGGAACCTCATTCCATAGTTCATCAGGCACTCTGTCTATCAGATCTAGGCCCTTAAATCTATTTCTCACTTCCACTGTATAATCATAAGGGATTTAGGTCATACCTGAATGGTCTAGCGGTTTTCCCTACTTTCTTCAATTTAAGTCTGAATTTGGTAATAAGGAGTTCATGATCTGAGCCATAGTCAGATCCTGGTTTTGTTTTTGTTGACTGTATAGAGCTTCTCCATCTTTGGCTGCAAAGAATATAATCAATCTGATTTCAGTGTTGACCATCTGGTGGTGGCCATGTGTAGAATCCTCTCGTGTTGTTGGAAGACGGGTTTGCTGTGACCATTGCATTTTCTTGGCAAAACTCTATTAGTCTTTGCCCTGTTTCATTCCGCGTCCAAGGCCAAATTTGCCTGTTACTCCAGGTGTTTCTTGACTTCCTACTTTAGCATTCCAGTCCCCTATAATGAAAATGACATCTTTTTGGGTATTAGTTCTAATAGGTCTTGTAGATCTTCATAGAACCGTTCAACTTCAGCTTCTTCAGCGTTACTTGTTGGGCATAGACTTGGATAACTGTGATACTGAATGGTTTGCCTTGGAAATGAACAGAGATCATTCTGTCATTTTTGAGATTGCATCCCAGTACTGCATTTCAGACTCCTTTGTTGACCATGATGGCTACTCCATTTCTTCTGAGGGATTCCTGCCCGCAGTAGTAGATATAATGGTAATCTGAGTTAAATTCGCCCATTCCAGTCCATTTTAGATTGCTGATTCCCAGAATGTCAACGTTCACTCTTGGTATCTCTTGTTTGACCACTTCCAATTTGCCTTGATTCATGGACCTGACTTTCCAGGTTCCTATGCAATATTGCTCTTTACAGCATTGGACCTTGCTTCTATCATCAGTCACATCCATAGCTGGGTATTGTTTTTGCTTTGGCTCCATCCCTTCATTCTTTCTGGAGTTATTTCTCCACTGATCTCCAGTAGCATATTGGGCACTTTCTGACCTGGGGAGTTCCTCTTTCAGTATCCTATCATTTTGCCTTTTCATACTGTTCATTGGGTTCTCAAGGTAAGAATACTGAAGTGGCTTGCCATTCCTTTTCCAGTGGACCACATTCTGTCAGACCTTTCCACCATGACCTGCCTGTCTTGGGTTGTCCCGTGGGCATGGCTTAGTTTCAGTGAGTTAGACAAGGCTGTGGTCCTAGTGTGATTAGACTGACTAGTTTTCTGTGAGTATGGTTTCAGTGTGTCTGCCCTCTGATGCCCTCTTGCAACACCTACCATCTTACTTGGGTTTCTCTTACTTTGGTTGTGGGGTTATTTCTTCACGACTGCTGCAGCAAAGGGCAGCCGCTGCTCCTTACCTTAGATGAAGGGTATCTCCTCACTGCCGCCCTTCCTGATCTTCAAAGTGGAATAGCTTCTCTAGGCCCTCTTGCACCCACGCACCCTTACTCTCAGTAACTAAATTATAATAAAGTGACACAACTTGTTTTCTCATCATTGGAACTGTTCTTTTCAAAGCTTTAAGCACTCAAAACTAATAGGAATTTCCTACTGCTAAAAAAAAAAAAAGCTGTTTCTATTGTCTTGTTTGTTTGGATTAAAAACCTAAATCTAAGGTCAGATACTATTAATATAAAACTCTTAGAGGAAAACATATGCAGAACACTCTCTGAACCAAATCACAGCAAGATCTTTTTGATCCATCTCCCAGAGTAATGGAAATAAAAACAGAAATAAACAAATGGGACCTAATTAAATTTAAAGGCTTTGCACAGCAAAGGAAATCATATACAAAAGAAAAAGAGAAACCACAAAATGGGAGAAAATATTTGCAAATGATTTAAAGTGAAGGGTTAGCCTCCAAAAGTTACAAACAGCTCATGCAGCTCACAACCATGAAAACAACCAATCAAAAAATGGATAAAGACCTGAAATAGACATTTCTCCAAAGAAGACAAACAGGCCCATGAAAAGATGTACAGCATCATTAATTATTAGAGAAATGCTAATCAAAACTTATGAGGTATCACCTCATACCAGTCAGAATGACCACCATCACGAGATCTTCAAACAGTAAATGCATGAGAGCATATGAGAAAAGGGGTCTCTCCTACACTGTTGATGGAAATGTAAATTGTATGGCCACTATGGAGAACATCTGAAGGTTCCTTTAAAAACTGAAAACAGAGCTACCATATGATCCAACAATCTCACTCCTGGGCATATATCCCCAAAAAACACAGTTTGAAAGGACACATGCACCCTGATGTTCACTGCAGTCTTGTACTAGCTGCTAAGCATGTGCCTGCACTGCAGGAGACCTGGGTTTGATCCCTGGGTGGAGAAGATCCCCTGAAGAAGAAAAAAAGGCAACCCACTCTGGTATTCTTGCCTGGAGAATCCCATGGACAGAGGAGCCTGGAAGGCTACAATCCATGGGGTCGCAAAGACTCAGACATGACAGAGTGATTAACATGCCTGCTCTTTAAATATCCAAGACCTGGAAGCAATCTAAATATCCATCAACAGATAAATGGATAAAGAAGATGTGGTCCATATACACAGTGGAATATTAGCCACTAAAGAGAAAATAATGCCATTTGCAACAACATGGATGGATCTGGAGATTATCATACTAGGTGAAGTCAGACAGAGATGTATGTACAAATACCATATGATATTGCTTATATATAGAATCTAAAAATAAATCATACAAATGAACTTATTTACAAATCAGAAAAAGACTCAGACATAGAGATGAACTTATGGTTACCAAGGAGGAAGGGTGGATGAGAAGGATAGATGGGGAGTTTGGGATTGATATGTACACACTGCTACCTTCAAAATAGTTAATCAATAAGCACAGGGAACTCTGCTCAATATTCTGTAATAAGTATGATAAAAGAATTTGAAAAATAGTAGATACACATATATGCATAATTGAAGAAAGGAATGGCAATCCACTCCAGTATTCCTGTCTGGAGAATTCCACGGACAGAGGAGCCTGGTGAGCTATAGTTCCTGGGGTTGCAAAGAGTTGGACACAACCGAGTGAGTAACACACATGTGCATAAGCAAATCACTTTGCTGTATACCTGAAGCTAACACAATACAACCAACTATACTCCAGTATAAAATAAATTTTTTAAATTAAAAAATATATATTCAGCACAATAGAAATAAACAAAGATTTTCAAGCAAAGTATTTAAGAGAAAATTTATTCAGTCCAGAGAAATATGAATTAAATTTTTTTAAAAAAGTAAAACTATTTTCCAGGGGTAACACCATACTTTGGGGAAGGAAATGGTAACCCAGTCCAGTATTCTTGCCTGGAAAATCCGATGAACACAGGAGCCTGGCGGGCTACAGTATATGGGATCACAAGAGACAGACAAGAATTAGCAACTAAATAACAGCAACACCATACTTGTGACAGAACAATACACCATCCATCTGGAGGGAAACATGCTCGGTTTCACATAAGTGACTTTTAAACTCATAGCTTTCTATGTGAAATAATAGATTATTTTTCTTTCCAGCATAACAAATATAAGCTGTTATTTTAAAAATTTTTGTTCTACTTGAATTTATCTTAAACTTAAGAATCATAACACAAATAAAAGACTGGGTATTTTAATAGCTAAAGTGTTAGCATGAAATAGCTTGGAAGCTAGTTAGAAATAATCATTTCTCTTATTGTGTGTGGAACATGTAATATTTATTTTCAAAAACTTCCAATATTTTCCTTTGTTTTTCCTTTCCCAGCTCCCAAAAAAACATCAGAATTATAATTTAAGGACTTTATAAGTAATCACAGTTAGAAAATGCAAATGCCAAAATTGACATCAGGAAATACCTATTATAATGTAGGGGACATAAAGAAAATTTTCAGGTTTAAACACTCGTCTGCCTTTGGCCTCTAATGAAAACTTATTTAGCATCAAGAAAGCAGGGATCAGGCCTTCCTTGGTAGTCCAGTGTCCAGCCTAGGCTCCCAGTGCAGGGGGCCTGGTTCAGTCCCCAGCTGGAGAACCAGATCCTACACATCACAATTAAGAATTTTCATGCTGCAACTAAGGAGCCTGTATGCTGCAACAAAGGTGATCAAACAAATATCAGGGGATCCTGTGTGCTGCAAAAAGACTCGGTGCAGCAAACAAATATATCAATGTTAGAAAAAAGAAAGCAGATATCAATGTTTATATATTCTCAGTTCTATATGACCTTTTTTTTTTAACTTTCACAATTTTAGTTCAGAGATTTCTAAGAAAATCCACATCATGTTTTAAAATCAGAGAACAAGAAACATTATTGCCGGGCTTTGACATTTTCATGTCAATAAAAATGATATTGACATTGACATAGATAAACTTTTAAAGAAAACACCTGCTGAAAAATATTCAAAATATAAGATTAGGCATTTCCAGACTCCTATTTTATTACTCAAATGCTAAAAGGTTTCATACTGAACTCAGGTATCCTGGTTTGATAAAAAAGTGTTCCAGTCCTTTTCTTTCTAAAATCTTTATGCACATGTGATTGAACCTAGTTAAGGCCACCAGATAAGCTCTTCAGATTTCTGGCAGGCAGGTGTGGAGAGACACTAATTCTGTAGGCACTCAAGACAAGCTTCATTATTAAGTTCTCTCATGTGCGAGCTTAGTCTCTAAGTCATGCCCGACTCTTGGGACCTCGTAGACTATAGCCCTCCAGGCTCCTCTGTCCACGGGGATTCTCCAGGCAAGAAGACTGGAGAGGGTTGCCATTCCCTTCTCCAAGGAGAAGTTCCCTCACTTATTATTAAACCAGCCACCTACCAACCAGAGCGTATTTCTTCAGTCTGTCCCTGCCCTCTGGAGGCCAGTTTCAGATTACATCTAGGAGGATCCCGGAGTTTTGGCCCAACTGTGGCACAAGGGAAGCGATGGTAAAGAGGCTGTGACATCTTGCACCACCTAGCCTTGTAAATATCTGTGTGGATACATGTTGGAAAACTGTAATGATGATTCCAGAGTAACCAGATGCCAGCTCTTTCAGTTTTGACCACTCCTTCACTGTGGAACATGAGTGTTTAAGGAGGTGGACTTTACATTCCGGAAGAGAATCAGGTGGTATAGGGAGGACTAGGCTTATTAGCCTTCTCCAGGGACCAAGAATATATACATATCATAAAGAGGTTTTAATTTGTTAAACTTTTTTTCTACTAAATTTTTTCAGCTGTGCCATAGCCTCTTAAAGGAATATACTTGTCTAGTTCAATACAGTATATATCATTAACTCAGAGGGAACTACATGTATATTAAAAAAGTTTGGAAATTGAAACTATTCTCTTTTTGAAACATGTTTTAAAATGTGTACATTTTTACATTACATATAAAGGTATATTTATGTATTGTAAATTGCACCTATAAAAGAGTCAGATAATTTAGTGTTCTTTTACTTATCAAATTTGTAACCATATGCTTCCCTTAAAAATCAAGTACAAAGAATCTTCAGTGAATATACAACTTGAATAAAGTATTTCTAAAAGAGAGCACACTATCAAATTTCAATTTATAAAACATGTAAAAGCTAAAACACATAGGTATATAGAAAATGTTTTGCCATTGTCTAAAATAGACATTAAATATATACAGACAGGAGTAATCTAAGAGTAACCAGGAACAAAGAAGCAAACCAGGCTAGGAAGAGTGGAAGAATTTAAGGACAGCATAGCAAAATAGCAAAACATTCCACAAAAACTAGATTTGGAAGAACAATTATAAAACTAAGCCTGAAGTGGGTACTTGAATTGCAGAAACCCAAACTCACGTAAATGTCTACAACCCCAGTAACACGTGAATTAGAGCTCCTAAATGTGTTAAGATGGTCTAACAAAAATACTATGGCAGGATTAAGAGCTTTCAGAGAAGGAAGACAGACTGTGGCTAGTCAGAGAAATAGTCTCATATTTTTTCATTCACTATGTAATCATCCAGGCTGCCCTGGATAGCTCTAATGGTAAAGAATGCACCTGCAATGCAAGAGACCTGGGTTCAGTCCCTGGATTGGGAAGATTCTCTGGAGAAGGTAATGGCAACCCACTCCAGGATTCTTGCCCAGAGAATTTCATGGACAGAGGAGCCTGGCAGGCTACAGTCCATGGGGTTGCAAAGAGTGAGATATGACTGAGTGAGTAACACAGACACACACACACACACACACACACACACACACACACACGGCGGGGTCATTGTTAACTAATCCATTTGCTCAAATATATTAAATGGGGAGAAGGAAACTTTTGGCTGTGCTGAGTGTCCAAACATAAAAATTGAGTCCAATTTCCATCTGGTGACTCTGGAAGAGAGTATTAGGAGAAAGCTTGTGAGAAGGAAAAAGTGTGGCACATGTTTCTGATCTTAGGAGAAAAAACCCTATTATGAAACCACATGGACACAGCCATTGCTTTAATATATTGTGCTCAAAATACACATTGTTTATGACACTCTCTTTGATTTCAAACTTTGAGACAGACTTACTGAAGGGGGAAAAGGAAAATTAATATATGAAAAGATGTAAATGGCTGGTTAGGTAGCTATGTTCTATGATTGCCTGTGCAAAAGTATTTAGCATAAACATGGAAGTATTCTTGCAAGCTTTCCAAAACTGAAGTTACTTGAAAGAAAGATTCTTGAAGATAATCCGCTTAACAAATGTAGTTTGGGATTATAAAAATATTGCAATTCCTTGAATATTTAAAATATAATCAACACATTATAATATGTACTCCATAAATAGTTATTATCTTTTATTAAATTTAGTTCATATTTTAAAAGGAAGCTATTGTAGAAATTAAAAATTAAAAATTAAATTTCAGATTGATTTTATACGTAGATCATTGTTTACTAAGCCTTCTCTGGTGGCTCAGAGGGTAAAGCTTCTGCCTGAATGTGGGAGACTGGGGTTCGATCCCTGGATTGGGAAGATCCCCTGGAGAAGGAAATGGCAACCCACTTCAGTACTCTTGCCTGGAAAATCCCATGGATGGAGAAGCCTAGGAGGCTTAAGTCCATGGGGTTGCAAAGAGTCGGAAACGACCGAGCGATTTTACTTTCATTACTTACTTTATCTCTAAATCTCTTATTTTATATTATATATCATCTCTATATACTTAACTAAATTTTTATCAACTGAAATAATATTTACATTAATAAAATAAATGCATAAAATACAAATCAAATATGTAATTGCATATTTCTAAAACAGAAATATGGCTAGGTAACAACTCTTTCAGTTCAGTTGCTCAGTCATGTCTGACTCTTTGCAACCCCATGAACCACAGCAGCGCAGGCTCACTGTCCATCACAAACTCCAGAGTCTCTCAGACCCATGTCCATAGATTCAGTGATGCCATTCAAACCATCTCATCCTCCATGATCCCCTTCTCCTCTCGGCCTCAATATTTTCCAGCATTAGGGTATTTTCCAATCAGTCAGCTCTTCGCATCAGGTGGCCAAAGTATTGGAGTTTGGGCTTCAACATCAGTCCTTCCAATGAACACTCAGGACTGATATCCTTTAGAATGGACTGGTTGGATCTCCTTGCAGTCCAAGGGACTCTCGAGAGTCTTCTACAACACCACAGTTCAAAAGTATCAATTCTTTGGTGCTCAGCCTTTTTCACAGTCCAATCTCACATCCATACATGACCACAGGAAAAACCATAGCCTTGACTAGACGGAACTTTGTTCATAAAGTAAATGTCTCTGCTTTTGAATATGCTATCTAGGTTGGTCATAACTTTCCCTCCAAAGAGTGAGCGTCTTTTAATTTCATTGCTGCAATCACCATCTGCAGTGATTTTGGAGCCCCAAAAATAAAGTTAGCCACTGTTTCCACTGTTTCCCATCTATTTGCCATGAAGTGATGGGACCAGACACCATGATCTTAGTTTTCTGAATGTTGAGCTTTAAACTAATTTTTTCACTCTCCTCTTTCATTTTCATCAAGAGGCTCTTTAGTTCTTCACTTTGGGCCATAAGGGTGGTGTCATCTGCATGTCTGAGGTTATTGATATTTCTCCCAGCAATCCAGCTTGTGCTTATTCCAGCTCAGCATTTCTCATGATGTACTCTGCATAGAAGTTAAATAAGCAGGGTGGCAATATACAGCCTTGATGTACTCCTTTTCCTATTTGGAACCAGTCTGTTGTTCCATGTCCAGTTCTAACTGTTGCTTCCTGACCTGCATACAGGTTTCTCAAGAGGCAAGTAAGGTGGTCTGGTATGCCCATCTCTTTCAGAATTTTCCACAGTTTATTGTGATCCACACAGTCAAAGTCTTTGGCATAGTCAATAAAGCAGAAATATATGATTCTTGGAACTCTTTTGGTTTTTCTATGATCGAGCAGATGTTGGCAATTTGATCTCTGGTACCTCTGCCTTTTCTAGAACCAGCTTGAACATCTGGAAGATCATGGTTAATGTATTGCTGAAGCCTGGCTTAGAAAATTTTGAGCATTATTTTACCAGCGTGTGAGATGGGTGCAATTGTGCAGTAGTTTGAATGTTCTTTGGCATTGCCTTTCTTTGGGAATAGAACGAAAACTGACTTTTTCCAGTCCTGTGGCCAATGCTGAGTTTTCAAAATTTGCTGGCATATTGAGTGCAGCATTTTCACAACATCATCTTTCAGGATTTGAAACAGCTCAACCAGAATTCCATCACCTCCACTAGCTTTGCTTGTAGTGATGCTTCCTAAGTCACACTTGGCTGCACATTCCAGGATGTCTGGCTTTAGGTGAGTGATTACACCATCATGATTATCTGGGTTGTGAAGATCTTTTTTGTACAGTTCTTCTGTGTATTCTTGCCACCTCTTCTTAATATGTTCTGCTTCTGTTAGGTCCTTATCATTTCTGTCCTTTACTGAGCCCATTTTTGCATGAAACGGTTCCTTGGTATCTCTAATTTTCTTGAAGAGATCTCTAGTCTTTCCCATTCTATTGTTTTCCTCTATTTCTTTGCATTGATCGCTGAGGAAGGCTTTCTTATCTCTCCTTGCTATTCTTTGGAACTCTGCATTCAAATGGGAATATCTTTCCTTTTCTCCTTTGCTTTTTTCTTCCTGTCTTTACACAGCTGTTTGTAAGGCCTCCTCAGACAGCCATTTTGCTTTTCTGCATTTTTTTTCCCTTGGGGATGGTCTTGATTCCTGTCTTCTGTACAGTGTCATGAACCTCCATCCATAGTTCATCAGACACTCTGTCTATCAGATCTAGTCCCCTAAATCTATTTCTCACTTCCACTGTATAATCATAAGGGATTTGATTTAGGTCATAACTAAATGGTCTAGTGGTTTTCTCCACTTTACTCAATTTCAGTCTGAATTTGGCAATAAGGAGTTCATGATCTGAGATACAGTTAGCTCCCGGTCTTGTTTTGCTGACTGTATAGAGACATTACTTTGCCAACAAAGGTCCGTCTAGTCAGTTCAATTCAGTTCAGTTCACAGTCCACCTCTCTCACATCCATACATGACCATTTTCCAGTCTGTCTAGTCAAGGCTATGGTTTTTCCAGTGGTCATGTATGGATGTGGGAGCTGGACTGTGAAGAAATCTGAGAGCTGAAGAATTGATGCTTTTGAACTGTGTGTTGGAGAAAACTCTTGAGCATTCCTTGGACTGCAAGGAGATCCAACCAGTCCATCCTAAAGGAGATCAGTCCTGGGTGTTCTTTGGAAGGACTGATGCCAAAGCTGAAACTCCAGTACTTTGGCCACCTCATGCAAAGAGTTGACTCATTGGAAAAGACTCTGATGCTGGGAGGGATTGGAGGCAGGAGGAGAAGGGGTCAACAGAGGATGAGATGGCTGGATGGCATTACGGACTCGATGGATGTGAGTCTGAGTGAACTCCGGGAGTTGCTGATGGACAGGGAGGCCTGGTGTCCTGCAATTCATGCGACTGCAAAGAGTTAGACATGACTGAGTGGCTGAACTGTACTGAACTGACAGAGCTTCTCCATCTTTGGCTACAGAGAATATAATCAATCTGATTTTGGTGTTGACCATCTGGTGATGTCCATATGTAGAGTCTTCTCTTGTGTTGTTGGAAGAGGGTGTTTTCTATGACCAGTGCATTCTCTTGGCAGAACTCTATTAGCCTTACCTTGCTTCATGCTGTACTCCCAGGCCAAATTTGCCTGTTACTCCAGATGTTTCTTAACTTCCTACTTTTGCATTCCAGTCCCCTATAATGAAAATGACATCTTTTTAGGGTGTTAGTTCTAGAAGGTCTTCATAGAACTGTTCAACTTCAGCTTCTTTGGCATTACTGGTCGGGACATAGACTTGAATTACCGTGATATTGAGTGTTTTGCCTTGGAAATGAACAGAGATCATTCTGTCATTTTTGAGATTGCATCCAAGTACTGCATTTTAGATTTTTTTGTTGACCATGATGGCTACTCCATTTCTTCTAAGAGATTCCTGCCTGCAGTAGTAGATATAATGGTCATCTGAGTTAAATTCACCCATTCCAGTCCATCTTAGTTCACTGATTCCTAGAATGTTGATGTTCACTCTTGTCATGTCCTATTTGACCACATCCAATTTGCCTTGATTCATGGACCTAACATTTCAGGTTCCTATGCAATATTGCTTTTTACAGCATCGAATCTTGCTTCTATCACCAGTCCCATTCACAACTGGGTATTGTTTTTGCTTTGGCTCCATCCGTTCATTCTTTCTTGAGTTATTTCTCCACTGATCTCCAGTAGTGTGTTGGGCACCTTCTGACCTGGGGAGTTCAGTCCTATCTTTTTGCCTTTTCATTCTGTTCATGGGGTTCTCAAGGCAAGGATACTGAAGTGGTTTGCCATTCCCTTCTCCAATGGACCACATTCTGTCAGACCTCTCCACCATGATCGCTTAATATATGTCACAAAATTCCTTTGAAATTTTCCTAGTACTTATTTTACTATTCCCTTTGTCTCCTTCATAAAGGCTTATAGCAAATTTCTAAACCAACCAATGAAAGAATTGAAACCCAACAAAACAATAAAAACTTCTTTACCATCAAGAGGTTTTCCTAATATATTTTAAAACTGGCAATGATTTATTCCACCTGTTTAGGCAAAATTACCACATGACAGTATTTTTTAAAAATTATGAGATTACTTTTCCTTCCACCACCTCTAAATAATTTCTTGCTTGAGTTTTTTTTCCTCATTTTTCCTTATTGTTTAAATTGCAACAATGTCTTAATTCATCAAATGAGATAACACCCCTCTTCTTTTCCTAAAAACTCACTGCATTAGTTTCAGTTTAAAAATGATCAAAGAACTAACTAGGCATTTCTCCAAAGACATACGGATGGCTAACAAACACATGAAAAGATGCTCAACATCACTCATTATCAGAGAAATGCAAATCAAGACCACAGTGAGGTACCATTTCACACCAGTCAGAATGGCTGCAATCCAAAAGTCTACAAGCAATAAATGTGGAGAGGATGTGGAGAAAAGGGAACCCTCTTACACTGTTGGTAGGAATGCAAACTAGTACAGCCACTATGGAAAAGAGTGGAGATTCCTTAAAAAATTGCAAATAGAACTGCCTTATGACCCAGCAATCCCCTGCTGGGCATACACACTGAGGAAACCAGAATTGAAAGAGACACATGTACCCCAATGTTCATTGCAGCACTGTTTATAATAGCCAGGACATGGAAACAACCTAGATGTCCATCAGCAGATGAATAAGATGGATAAGATGGATAAGAAAGCAGTGGTACATATACACAATGGAGTATTACTCAGCCCTTAAAAAGAATAAATTTGAATAAGTTCTAATGAGATGGATGAAACTGGAGCCGATTATACAGAGTGAAGTAAGCCAGAAAGAAAAACACCAATACAGTATACTGACACATATATATGAAATTTAGAAAGATAGTAATGATGACCCTGTATGTGAGACAACAAAAGAGACACAGAGGTATGGAATGGACTTTTGGCCTCTGAGGGAGAGGAGAGGGTGGGATGATTTGGGAGAATGGCATTGAAACATGTATACTATCATGTTAGGAAACAAAGTACCAGTCTATGCTCGATACAGGATACAGGATGCTTGGGGCTGGTGTACGGGGATGATCCAGAGAGATGATATGGGGTGGGAGGTGGGGGGGGTTTCAGGATTGGGAGCTTGTGTAAACCCATGGCTGATTCATGTCAATGTATGGCAAAACCAATACAGGATTGTAAAGTAGAATAAAGTAAAAATAAAATTAAAAAATGGAAAGAAAATAAATACATGCATTGAATTTTCACAAAAGAAAAATTAAAAAAAATAAAATGATCATTTTCCTTTGTCAAATTGTGTCCCCTTCCTTCAAGTTTTTACACAGTATCTTTCAATGTCCACATTCTACCAATAGTTAATAAAGGTTTAGAATGGAAATGGAAAAGGAAGTTATGGGCAATGTGCAGAAATGAGAAAAACTCACCAGGAGTAATATACTAGAAAGAACCCTGGTGTTATATTTTCATGCCTTTGCTAAATCCCTCAAGTATGTAATTGCAAGAGTCTCACTGCTGGGGAACCACAAGGACACCCATGACGACCCATGAACATCAATTATTTCTGAGACTGTGCCTATCATAGGCTAAAGCACTGCATTAATATTGTAAGAAATCAGCAGATTTAGTCAAACCAGGGATAAGAACCCCTCCCCCATCAGTGTACAAATTTTCAAATATCAACCACAGCATCAATTGCACTGGCTCTTTCTGAAAGAGAGAAAAAGGCCACTTTCCATCTTCCGGTCCTAATTTCCATCCCAACCCACAGGCAGCAGGTCACTTTCTTTTTAAGATTTGTCTGACCGTCACTTTAGATCCCAAGACAAGAGTCATATGGTGAGTTCCTGAACAATTCCACGAAGCACTCTTACCAGCAGGATTTCATTTTCTTTCCAGCTTCCTGTTAGCCACATGTTCCTTCTGCCTGACATGGCGAGGAACCTTGATTAGAGACTAGAAATTTTTGTTGTTGTTTTGTTTCAGCCAAGGATCCTAACCTGGAAAAACAGAGCAGACGGAAAATGGAATCTATCCTTTTGGGATTAGGGAGCACACATGACTGGCTCTGTTCCAGGCTCCCAAGAAGAACTCAAGCCATTTCCTTTTATAGTAAGCTTTCCAAACACTCATTTGTGTAAATATTATCCTTTAATCTGTGAATGATTCAACATAATGGCCCCTGGTATATCTCCAGTTGTTTTATTCTTTGGGACAGCCTGATAAACATTCTTATAAAATTCATTCCATATTTTTTTCTTATATTTGAAAGCCACCAAGGACCCTCAATATATTGTTATGTAGACAGATAATGCCTATTCTAATATACAGTAGATTTATGTTTTATTAGATCTGTATCTTAACATATGCTTATAGCTTTGCACATTACCACAGCCCATAAAATGCAAAAACATTCAGGTAAGTATTCTGAACCTAATATGCAATTGTGTGATCACTCATGAAAGCTTGTTTACCGCTTCCATCATCCTTTCAACGAAACGCCACACTGAACATTCAGTCTGTTTGAATGTGCAATGTCTCGTACAAAGAAACACTTTCATTTAATCATAATTTTACAATAACTAACTGTGAGGTATTTAATATAGCATTAGAGTATGAGTTCAAATGTATCATCACTGGGATATTACCCTATGACCAGAGGGTGCCATTACACCTGGTACCTGGTTCAGCAGCTCTGAGCCTTCTTGTCTTACTACAAAGAAAGAATAAAGCTGAGGTGCTTGCCATGTCTTTATCTCAGTAAGACTGTAAATCTCTGCAGCATTAAATTTGACCTGAAAGTTTAAAGGCCAAATGATAAAATATCCCAAGGTGAAGAATGGCATGCCTCAGCAAGATGAACAGTCATATGAAACATATAGTCATATTTTATACTTTTTTCTTTACTCCTGTGTTTTCTCCTTATTATAGGCTTTCAGTAATTAATTTGCTGCTAAGTCACTTCAGTCGTGTCTGGCTCTGTGCAATCCTATAGACAGCAGCCCACCAGGCTTCCCTGTCCCTGGGTTTCTCCGGGCAAGAACACTGGAGTGGGTTGCCATTTCCTTCTCCATGCATGAAAGTGTAAAGCCAAAGTGAAGTCGCTCAATTGTGTCCGACTCTTAGCAATTCCACAGACTATAGCCTACCAGGCTCCTTCATCCATGGGATTTTCCAGGCAGGGGTACTGGAGTGGGGTGCCATTGAATTAATTTGGTCACTTAATTTTCATATAACCCCAAATTTTTATTAGAGTAATGGGCTTACCTTTGGAAAAGACTTTTATTATATATTTCAGGTTTTCTTTAAAGAAACATTTTATAATCCTCATAGGGATACAACACGGTATGGTTCATGTAAAACGTCTGGCATATATCAGCATAGTTGACAGCAGAGAATAAACACCAGCGTACTTTTGAATTTGTTCACATTATTCTCCCAATAAATACAGAAGTCACTTTGAGAATAAGAGGTAAGATTAGAGCCATATAATGCTTATTCATGTAAAATCAAGATATCTGCATCAGGAGAACTAAGTGAGAGGTTAACCTGGAACCTTTTCCCCAGAGAACATCTGGACCATTTGACTGGTTGACATATTATCTTGTAAGCTAAATGACATTTATCCCAGTGTCTAAAACCTAAATCAGTTCAGTTGCTCAGTCGTGTCTGACGCTTTGCAACCCTATAGACTGTAGCCCACCAGGCTCCTCTGTCAATAGGACTTTCCAGGCAAGGATACTAGAGTGAGTTGCATTTTCTTCTCCAGGGGATCTTCCCAACCCATGGATCGAACTTGGGTCTCCTGCATTGAGGGTAGACTTTTTACCCTCTGAGTCACCAATGAGGGATGATACAACTAGAGAAGATGCTTATTTTTCAAATATCCCTGAAACCTTTTCTCACTGCCATCCAATTTGCTTCACAAGTCATAATGATCTCCTTCATGTTTACCTCAGCCACTTAATCAGGCCATTTTATACTTTTTAGCCTTAAATTTGCTACTCTCATTGCTTATGTGTAAAAGAAATTTCTTCTCATTTCTCAGGGATTAAATCAACATCATCTTCTCAGAGAGGCTGTCTCTGACTACCTTATCTAAAGAGGACTCCGTATACATGCCTCTATATATTTTCTGTGCTTGTTAAAGTAACTAACTCAAGTATTTTATTTGTACGGCTATCTCCATTTTAGATAGCAAGAAAGTGAGGGAATGTGATTTCTGTGTTCTCTGTTTTACACCCAGTTCAGTTCAGTTCAGCTAGCCAGTTGTGTCTAACTTTTGTAACCACAAGATCCGCAGCACGCCAGGCCTCCCTGTCCATCAACAATTTGTGGAGTTTACCCAAACTCATGTCCATTGAGTCGGTGATACCATCCAACCATCTCATCCTCTGTCATCCCCTTCTCCTCCTGCCTTTAATCTTTCCCAGCATCAGGGTCTTTTCCAATGAGTCAGCCCTTCACATGAGGTGGCCAAAGTATTGGAGTTTCAGCTTTAGCATCAGTCATTCCAATGAACACCCAGGACTGATCTCCTTTAGGATGGACTGGTTGGATCTCCTTGCAGTCCACGGGACTCTCAGGAGTCTTCTCCAACACCACTGTTCAAAAGCATCAGTTCTTTGGTGCTCAGCTTTCTTTATAGTCCAACTCTCACATCCATACATGACCACCGGAAAAACCATAGCCTTGACTAGACAGACCTTTGTTGACAAAATAATGTCTCTGCTTTTTAATATGCTACATATGTTGGTCATAACTTTCCTTCTAAGGAGTAAGCATCTTTTAATTTCATGGCTGCAGTCACCATCTGCAGTGGTTTTGGAGGCCCCTAAATAATGTCAGACTCTGTTTCCACTGTTTTCCCATCTATTTCCCATGAAGTAATGGGACTGATGCCATAATCTTAGTTTTCTGAATGTTGAGCTTTTAGCCAACTTTTTCACTCTCCTCTTTCACTTTCATCAAGAGGCTCTTTTGTTCTTCTTTGCTTTCTGCCATGAGGGTGGTGGTCATCTGCATATCTGAGGTTATTGATATTTCTCCTGGCAATCTTGATTCCAGCTTGTGTTTCTTCAAGCCAGCATTTTGCATGATGTACTCTGCATATGATTCAAATAAGGAGGGTGACAACATAGAGCCTTGACGTTCTCCTTTTTCTATTTGAAACCAGTCTGTTGTCCCATGTCCAGTTCTAACTATTGCTTCCAGACCTGCATACAGGTTTCTCAAGAGGCAGGTCATGTTGTCTGGTATAGCCCCTGATATTGCTGGCATATGGGAGGCATATAGTAAATACATGTTGAATGAATGAAAAAATGAGTGAATGGCTGAATGATATATTAGGCAAATCACTTGAAACTACTTTGTTTCTGGTGTCACAATGTCTCTTCTGTGATTGTAGCCACATCACTAACACCTTGATCACATGGCTGTTGACTTTTTGTGCTCTGGAAATGTCTAAGCTTGCTTTGCTGTTTGCTCCAAGGACAGAGGCTACAGGCTGGATCTTGAAACAGCTACCTATTTTTGCTGGTGATTTGCTTTAACACCAAAAAAGAATACCCATCAAAAGGCTAAAAGCAATCAGCAGTCCAAGCACCCTCTTTGTGTGGAAAGTCACCTCAGCATAAATCTACAGGGTATCTTTAGTAAACATAAAACCAAGCCTTCCATAGATTTGATACGCCTCTCCACAGGAATTCTGCCCCTTGTGTTTGTTTCACGAACTCATTTGCTCCTGAGAACTCTCCATGCACTTGTCCCCTGTTCTCTGTCTCCATCTCTAGGTCTACCTCTGTCTCTGTTTCTCTGTCATAAATGAATGGATTCCCCTACTTCTAACCCCAGGCCTCCACTGCAATGTCCTTTGTAGTTATCCAGGCACGTAACTGAAAGGTGAGTAGTTTATATTGTAGGTTTCACTAAAGACAATGAGCAGGCACATTTTGAGTTCTCCTGACAGAATTTTAAAATGCATTTTGTGACTCTTCTCATCACAGGTCACAACTGTAACTAACAAGCAATGTGGCTAAGCTGTCGCATTAGGAGAGCTCAATTTTCTCTAAGTTTTCCATACATACTGACTTAAAGCTTTCGAGAAGAATGTGAAGAAAGGTAATTGTGGCGCACAGAGTAGAGATCCATTATTTATATTACTTTGGGCAGAAGCAGGTCAGATGCGAATTAGACTCATTATTTCTTCTTATTCCCTTGGGCCCTCATGAGTAAGTACTCAGTGATTCTTCCTCAGCATGTGTGACTTTCCCCTAAACTCTGCATATTCATTTTCAAGTCACAAATGCTTGGTTTAATTATCTGTTCAACTTTTCACCTTAGATAAACTCAGCTTATGAAAAAAAAAGATACCCACGAAACAAGTAAATAAAAAAATGTTTATCTCCAAACTTTTTGAACCGAGGTTCATTAGACTTAAGCCCTAATGCTTTGAGGCATTCACTGTATGTAATGAATTGACTTCTCTTGTGCATCTAAAGTGCTGATACATCTTTAGAATAGTTGAGAAAGTCACCACTTATGCTATTTTCTTGTATTCTGATTCAGACCAGAAGAAATTCTGATTGAGGAAGTATTACATTATAATGCAAAGAGAGCAACCCGGAAGTAAAATACATTAACAAAGAAGAGCATGTGAAAAAAAAAATAATGCAAAATGTAAGAAACAAAATGAAAATTTCAGAATTTAGTGCCAAGAATGCAAAAGGGGCCAAGTCTAGGGAACACTCTATTAAAAGAGACAGGTTCTACTCAATCAAAATGATTGTTATTGTATGGGAATATTAGTACAACGTTATTGAGTCTGCTCTTTTTTTTGAAAAGGACCTTGAACTCTTTAGCAGTTTAATGTGGAAATTTTAAAGTTTTGAAATATTTGCATCTAATTTGAGAGTCTCTTGGACTGCAAGGAGATCCAACCAGTCCATTCTGAAGGAGATCAACCCTGGGATTTCTTTGGAAGGAATGATGCTAAAGCTGAAACTTCAGTACTTTGGCCACCTCATGCAAAGAGTTGACTCCTTGGAAAAGACCCTGATGCTGGGAGGGACTGGGGGCAGGAGGAGAAGGGGACGACCGAGGATGAGACGGCTGGATGGCATCACTGACTCGATGGACGTGAGTCTGAGTGAACTCCGGGAGTTGGTGATGGACAGGGAGGCCTAGCATGCTGCAATTCATGGGGTGGCAAAGAGTCGGACATGACTGAGTGACTGAACTGAACTGAACTGAATTTTTAAACATTTAGTATATTATATAATTATATAGAAAAACACAGTACTTCTTGGTTTATACCCTCTCTTCTCTGGTCAGCAAGGAAATCAAACCAGTCCATCCTAAAGGAAATCAACCTGATGATTCATTGGAAGGACTGGTGCTGAAGCTAAAGCTCCAGTACTTTGACCACCTGATGTGAAGGGCCAACTCATTTGAAAAGACCCTGATGCTGGCCAAGATTGAAGGCAGGAAGAGAAGGGGCCACAGAGGATGAGATGGTTGGATGGCATCACCGACTCAATGCACATGAGTAAACTCTGGGTGTTGGTGGTGGACAGGGGGTGCTGCGGTCCGTGGGGCGCAGAGTCAAACATGAGTGAGCGACTGGACAAGAACTTCCCTGGTGGCTCAGACATTAAAGAATCTGCCTTCAAGGCAGAAGACTTGGGTTCAGTTCCTAGGTCAGGAAGATCCCCTGGAGAAGGGAATGACTACCCAGTATTCTTGCCTTGAGAATTCCATGGACAAGGAGCTTGGCAGGCTGCAATCCATGCACTGCAAAGTCAGACACGACTGAGGGACCATCACTCGTGCTTATGCTCCTCCCTCTCTAGACTGCCAGAGAAGATTTCTGCATTACAAAGATAGCCTGAGTAGCAAGCTCTCAAAAACATCGAAAAATATCATCTGGTAATCAAAAATGTATTTAAATAGTTCTAACTGGAAGACATAAATAAAAGTCTGCGTTGTAAACAGTACTGCTTATGCAATCTGTATGTACTTTAATTTAATAATGTGCTGATTAGGACCAGAATATGCCAAAGAATGCTCAAACTACCACACAGCTGCACTCATCTCACACACTAGTAAAGTAATGCTCAGACTTCTCCAAGCCAGGCTTCAGCAATACGTGAACCATGAACTTCCAGATGTTCAAGCTGGTTTTAGAAAAGGCAGAAAAACTAAAGATCAAATTGTCAACTTCTGCTGGATCATCGAAAAAGGAAGAGAATTCCAGAAAAACATCTATTTCTGCTTTATTGACTATGCCAAAGCCTTTGACTGTGTGGATCATAATCAACTGTGGAAAATTCTGAAAGAGATGGGAATACCAGACCACCTAACCTGCCTCTTGAGGAATCTGTATGCAGGTCAGGGAAGCAACAGTTAGAACTGGACATGGAACAACAGACTGGTTCCAAATAGGAAAAGGAGTACGTCAAGGCTGTATATTGTCACCCTGCTTATTTAACTTCTATGCAGAGTACATCATGAGAAACACTGGGCTGGAAGAAACACAAGCTGGAATCAAGATTGCTGGGAGAAATATCAATAACCTCAGATATGCAGATGACACCACCTTTATGGCAGAAAGTGAAGAGGAACTAAAAAGCCTCTTGATGAAAGTGAAAGAGGAGAGTGAAAAAGTTGGCCTAAAGCTCAACATTCAGAAAACGAAGATCATGGCATCTGGTCCCCATGACGGTGATGGACAGGGGAGGCCTGGCATGCTGCAATTCATGGGGTCACAAAGAGTCAGACGCAACTGAGCGACTGAATTGAACTGACTGATCTTCAATGTGGCCTGAATATTAGACTTTATATTTATTGTTTTACCGATAAATTGAAGCGAAGACGTATTTCATGAATTATATTAACCAAATGCAACAAACATTTCCTAATCACTAAATTATCCTAATATAGGGTACAAAATTCCTGAACTCTCATTGAACTGGCATTAATTAAGTACATATAAAACATATATCCTATACAATTTTCAGAAAGAACATCATTATAAAATTTAAAAGTCTCAGATTTTCTGTGACTTTAATTTGCCTAAGTGTTTTCTACAACAAGCCTTTAGTAGGTGCATTTGTTTTTCCTGTTAGTGAGTTTGTGTTCTGTTTTGATTTTTGTCAGAAGTTTATTATCCAACCAACAACTCTACTGAGTGATGTCCCACTACAGTTTCATTTATAAATATTTCTACAATGAAATATTTCCAATTTAAGTGCTTAAACTTGTCTCTTAAGAGTCTTCCCATCTACTTAGTGCTCTGACTGTAGTGAACAGCCTAACATTTCCTGAAACACTTGGAAAACCCTTGACTTTGTACATGCACATCTCAAGATGTTCTATCTTTTGTCTGTTTGCCTAACTCCCTCATTATCCAGAAGCTTCCTCTTCTAAGAAACTGTTCTTTCTCCTAATTCACTTACAGCCAAAACTAACTCTAAGGGCTTACTCAAACTAGCTGTATACTTCCAAATGCTACTGTTAGTGACCTGTCAACATTGCAATTTATTTATTTTAATGTCTGATCTCCTTCTGAGATAGTGAATTCCTTGGCTGCCTAGGGATTGTACAATATTTTATTCTTGTCTATGTTCCCACACACCACATGCATCCTGCCCTATTCATAGATGGTCATTTAAAGTTGGATGGATTTAATTAAGTGCTGAATATTTTTCACAGATGACTGTTCCTGGAATTTCTTCTAAATTCAAAATACACTAATTTACCATTTTAAAAGTCAAAAACTAATGGAGATAACTCAAATCCTAACCAACATCACCAAAACAAAGGCCCACCTCTACCCATTTTATTTTTGCTGTTTTCGTTGAGAAACAGTCACAGAGACAGCCACGTGTTAATGAAAGGGGATGTGAAGAGGTAACAATAACCACAGACTGTCCCAGGGATCCACTGTAAGTGTCAAAGACTTTAAAAATTATCTGATACTTAGACAGTTTTTTACTTGATTCCTTAGACTGAAAATGAAAGGTGAAAGTTGCTCAGTCGTGTCTGACTCTTTGCAATCCCATGGACATAGAGTCCATGGAATTCTCCAGGCCAGAATACTGGAGCAGGTAGCCATTCCCTTCTCCAGCGGATCTTTCTGACCCAGGGATCAACCTGGGGTCTTCTGCATTGCAGCCAGCTTCTTTACCAACTGAGCTATCAGAGAAGCCTTTAGTTTCCTTAGATTATGCTCTGGCAAAGATGGGTTCTAGATTCAGAGTTCTTAACTTCCTAAATCTTGGAGGGGAGTGCTATCCCTTTCCCCTGGGTGGAGAATCAAGGTTTGGACCACTCCTCTTTTTGAGCAAGAGGATTTGTAAACTGCCAAAATTCAGGCTGGTGCAGCCACTGCCTAGATTGAGAAGACCAGAGAATGCAGACGAGTGTTGAGTGGGGATGGTTGAACCTCCAGAAGTTCATCTCGAAATGTCCTCACAGACCTCTCCCCATTCCCACAAGCCCCTCCCCTCCCCACCCTCTCCTTTGACAGCATTCTTTTTGTCCCCACCAAATAACACCTCCCCCCCAGCCTCATGCAGTTAAAAGATGGGACCAGGTTCTGGGAGAAATAGTGAGGTGCAGGTTGAGCTAACTTCTAGTTATCAGATTTTAAGTAAATAAAAAATAAGAAAGAAAGGAAGGTCTAAACTGAGTGCTGAGGCTTTTAGAGAATTTTCTCTGTTGTTCCTTTCCATATCTCTGTTCCTCTCTCTTCTCCAAGTCTCCAAGTCAGAGGTGTGTACTGTGGGGGTAGGGGTGAGGAGGTTTCCTTGTGTCTAAAGGAAGGCCCTTGGTGGCGGTTTTCTCTCCAAATCCCGTCTCTTCTCTGTGAAGTTGAAGTGGGATTAAAATTTTCTCGACCTCCACCAGAGGAGTATCCATGAAGGAAGTGAAAGAGCTTCACATACAAATTTATAGAGTTTCATTTTCCAGTGGTCATGTATGGATGTGAGAGTTGGACTGTGAAGAAGGCTGAGCGCTGAAGAGCTGATGTTTTTGAACTGTGGTGTTGGAGAAGACTCTTGAGAGTCCCTTGGACTGCAAGGAGATCCAACCAGTCCATTCTGAAGGAGATAAGTCCTGGGTGTTCTTTGGAACAAATGATGCTGAAGTTGAAACTCCAGTACTTTGGCCACCTCATGTGAAGAGTTGACTCATTGGAAAAGACTCTGATGCTGGGAGGGACTGGGGGCAGGAGGAGAAGGGGATGACAGAGGATGAGATGGCTGGATGGCATCATTGACTCAATGGACGTGAGTCTGAGTGCACTCTGGGAGTTGGTGATGGACAGGGAGGCCTGGCGTGCTGCGATTCATGGGGTCACAAAGAGTCAGTCATGACTGAGCGACTGAACTGAACTGACTGGTGACCCCCTGTCATCACTTGTTTCCTGCAGAAAACTGAGTCGGGATGGTCCTCCGCCACCCACCCAGTTCAGTTCAGTTCAGTTGCTCAGTCATGTCTGGCTCTTTGCGACCCCATGAACCACAGCACACCAGGTCTTCCTGTTCATCACCAACTCCCAGAGTTTACCTAAACTCTTGTCCATTGAGTCAGTGATGCCATCCAACCATCTCAAACAGTGGCGATGGGCTAATCAGTTTGTGTGTGTGTGTGTGTGTGTGTGTGTGTGTCTACTTTCCACACTGAGTGGTGCATGGAAGATAAAACATTCTCTGAATCCTTCTCCCTTTCCCCCATTTACTTCGGAGGGGGTGAGTTTGTGTCAGCATGCATGTGTGTACTCAGCAAAGGCATGCAGCAGAATCTATACCTTTTGCAGCACACTCCAGTTCTATCTGAAGACTCTCTCCATCAAGAAGCACCTCTAGCTTGTTCCCATATGATGTATCCTCTTCATCCTGAAACTGACAGACTCTCTTAAAGGACTGTGTCTAGACAACTAAGACTTTGGAGATACCAGAGGGTGATCGGGCTTCTACCCTGCCGCTGTCTCCTCTGGGTATGCCAAAAATGGTTCCAGCAGCAAGTGTTTAATTGTGGTGTGTGTGTGTGTGTGTGTGTGTGTGTGTGTGTTGGAGGAGGGGGTTGCCTCCTGCCCTGTGCAGGCAGGGCTTATTAGCAATTCTACAAGAACGACAAAGCAGCAGTCAGGCAACTGGCTGTTTTTTCCTCATTTCCCTGAGAGGAAGGGGGAAGGACCCGTGACATCACTGAGCTCAAGTGCAAGTAGCAGCCTCCACCTCCAATGCACTAGAAGGCTGAGCTACTGAGAAAGCCTAGCACCAAGGAGGAGGCCTGTGCACACACCCACAGCAGCACACAGGACTCCTGGTGACTTAGCAGGAGCTCAGCCTCCCAGGATCCTCTCATTTACTGCTGAGACCCTCCTGCTCTGTGAGGGGTACCCAGGCTGCCTGGTTGCCTCAGATTTTATAGATCCCCTACATCCTGGCTCTGTCTCCCCCAAACAGAACCTTCCCATCAAGAGAACATGAGGGAGGAGGTGGAGAAAAGGGAACCCTCTTGCACTGTTGCTTCTGCTGTGCTATGCTCAATCATGCTCGACTCTGCGACCCCATGGACTGTAGCCCTTCAGGCTCCTCTGTCCATGGAATTTTCCAGGCAAGACTACTGCAGTGTGTTGCCATTTCCTCCTCTGGGGGAATCTTCCCTGCCCAGAGATCAAATCAGGTATCATGCATTGGCAGGTGGATTATTTACCTACTGAGAAGCCCCTTTGCACCTGGGAAGCCCATTTGCTCTGTTGGTAGGAATGTGGACTGATACAGCCTCTATGGAGAACAGTATGGAAATTCCTTAAAAAACTAGGAATAAAACTACCATATGACCAAGCAATACCACTACTGGGCATATGCCTCAAGAAGGCTGTAATTCAAAAAAACACATGTACCCCAGTGTTTGCTGCAACATTATTTACAATAGTCAGGACACAGAAGCAACCTCAATGTCCATCAACAGATGAGTGGATAAAGAAGTTGTGGTATAGGTATACAGTGGAATATTACTTAGCCTTAAAAAGGAACAAAATTGAGTCAGCTGAGCTCAGATGGATGAACATAGAGCCTGTTATACAGAGTGAAGTAGTCAGAAAGAGAAAAGCACAATATTATATATTAATGCAGATATATGGAATCTAGAAAATACTACTGATGAACCTATTTGTAGGGCAGGATAGAGATGCAGACATAGAGAACAGGCTTGTGAACACAGTGAGAAAGGAGAAGGTGAGATGAATTGAAAGAGAAGCATTGAAACGCATATATTACTGCATGTAAACAGACAGCTAGTGGGAAGTTGCTGTATAATACAGGGAGCTCAACCTCGTGCTCTGTAACAACCTAGAGGGGTTGGACAGGGTGGGTGGGAAGGAGGTTCCTGAGGGAGGGGATATATGTACACTTCTGACTGGTTCAGGACTGAGAAAGGAGTACAACAGGCTGTTTATTGTCACCCTGCTATTTACCTTATATCCAGAGGATATCATCAGAAATGCTGCCAGACTGGATGAGTTCCAAGCTGGAGTCAAGATTTCCGGGAGAAATATCAACAACCTCAGATATGCAGATGATACCACTCTAAGGGCAGAAAGGGAAGAGGAACTAAACAATCTCTTGATGAGGGTGGAAGAGGAGAGTGAAGAAGCTGGCTTGAAAGTAAATGTTAAGAAAACTGAGATCATGATGCCTGGTCCCATCACTTAATGCCAAATTGTAGGGGAAAAGGCAGATGTAGTGACAGGTTTCCTCTTCTTGGCTCTAAAATCACTGCGATGCTGACTGCAGCCATGAAATTAGAAGACTGCTTCTTGGCAGGAAAGCTATGACAAACCTAGACAGCTTCTTAAAAGCAAAGACATCACTTGGCCAGCAAAAGCCTGTATAGTCAAGGCTATGGTCTTTCCAGTAGACATGTGTGATAGTAAGAGCTGGACCGTAAAGAAGGCTAAGTGCTAAAGAACTGATGCTTTCAAACTGTGCTGCTGGAAGAGACTCTTGAGAGTCCCTTGGACAGTAAGGAGATCTTATTATTAGTCAATCTTAAAGGAAATCAACCTGAATACTCATTGGAAGAACTGATGCTGAAGCTCCAATATTTTGGCCACCTAATGTGAACAGCCAACTCACTGGGAAAGACCCTGATGCTGGGAAGGATTGAAGGCAGGAGGAGAAGAGGGCAACAGAGGATGAGATGGTTGGATGGCATCACCAACACAATGGACATGAACTTGGGCAAGCCCTGAGAGATGGTGAGCAACAGGGAGGCCTGGCATTCTGTGGTCCATGGGACTGCAAAGAGTTGGACATGACTTGGCAACTGAACAGTGAACATCATGGCTGACTGGTGTTGTTGTATGGCAGAAACCAGCACAACATTATGAAGCAATTATCCTGCATTTAAAAATAAATTTAAAAAGAGAGAGAGAGAAAAATGAGGTAGCTGGTGCCTCCAGGGCATTCAGGGGCACCCAAGATGTGCTACTACAGGAGGACGTGGACGATCTGCTCCTGATCTTTGTAAGATTAAAAAAAAATAGCACGAAATGAGGGGAGGGATGGGAGAATGCAACTCATGGAGTAATTCAAGATAAAACAAGAAGTTATAAAGCTATAAATGAAACGCACATATATGTGGTAGACGGAGGACTGAGACAGTATTTGTGTGTTCCTATGAGCTTGTGAGCATTTAGTATAATGAGTTAAAAAACAAATGCTGTTGTTGAGATGTGTGGGCTCCTCCATACCTTCCGCAAGGTGAGCACAGCTTTTGCAGAACAGCAGTCAGGACAGCTGTGTTGGAGCCCAGAGCTCACTGTGCTAAAGGAGAAGGCACTGAAGACATATCAACGAAAACATGCTCCCTGCTCCTTTAATTCTAAATGAAACTCAAAGGAAGTACCTGTAGTCACCATTCAGTCTCCCTCCCCTCTTTTCTCTACTCTAGGACTTCTGAGTTACAGACTGGTTTCCTGAAAGGCTGAAACTGCAGCCCAGAAAGCAGGAAATACCTGCCTCTTCTGTTTCTCCATTCTTTCCTCCTCCAGTAGATTTACGTATTTTATCAGAAACTACGCTGCTATCAAGGACATCATGTTACCTACCCTTCCTTGGAGCAGCTTCTAAAAGGCTTAGCTATACTTGTGGAAACTGTGTACTGAGCACATGACTTAATCCTCTCCTACTTTTGTCCAGATGAGGTCTTTAGTTTAATAAATACAACCTCTGTTCTTCAAAAGCTTACCCAGGAAGTAGCTATAATTTTGCTTTGCTGACATGTCTTGGAGGATGTGAACCTGGTTATAAACACATTCAACAGTCCATTTCTGGAAATCTTACTTCTTATATGAAACAGTTTATAATACTGAAAAGATAGGTGTAGGTATTTGTTCCAATATAAGTATAATTTATCCTTCAGATTTTTTTATCCCACTCATTCGCTGTCCTTAAAACATGTAGAATAAATAGCATTCACAACTTACCTTAATCACTAATCAAAATAAACTATGCTAATACAAAATATAATATGCTACTGAAAATTCTCCTTACTTTCACAGAGCTGGCATTTTTTGTTTTCCATTTCAGAGATGGTGAACGCTGTTTAAATTGATCTGTCACTGAGTTCTTCACTCTTTACCTACAAATAATAAATGCTAGAGAGGGTGCGGAGCAAAAGGAACCCTCCTACACTGTTGGGGGAATGCAAATTGGTACAGACAATGTGGAAAACAGAATGGAAGTTTCTTTAGAAACTATAAAATAGAACTGCCCTATGATCATGCAGTCCCGCTCCTGGGCATATATCTGGAGAAAACCATAATTCAAAAGATACATGCACTCCAATGTTCACTGCAGCACTATTTACAACAGCCAAGACATAGAACCAACCTAAGTGTCTATCTACAAATGAATGAACAAAGAAGATGTGGTTTCTATAAACAGAGAAATAGTCCTCAGCCATAAAAGTGAATGAAATAATGCCATTGCAACCACTAGAGAGTATCATACTCAGTGAAATCAAAGAAAGACAAATACCATATGACATGGCTTATACGTGGAGTCTAAAAAGTGACACACACTAACGTATTTACAAAACAGAAACAGCCTCAAATATACAAGAAACAATCTTATGGTTACCAAAGGGAATGGGGGAAGGGATAAATCAGGAATTTGGGATTAAAAGATACACCCTACTATATGTAACTAGGTAAACAAGTTCCTACTATATAGAACTATGTTCAATATGTTGTTAAAACCTATAATGAAAAAGAATCTGGAAAATCATACACACACACACACACACACACACACACACAGGAATCACTTTGCTGTGCACTGGAAACTAACACAACATTGTAAATCAACTATTCTTCATTTAAAAACCATGTTGTTTCTTTGAGTCCCTGCATGAACTTCTTTGAGAAAATAAATGTAAGATTCACACACAAAAGAAGATTCACCATTCTCTAGAATGTTACAAATCAAGTCCTGTTCAGTCCTAGACATAAGGTGAGTTTCTTTAGTAGTGTTCAATGAATTTAACATCATGTCATAGGTGCCCTGAGCTGACCAACATATTAAACACTATTTATGCTTTTAAAATAGATATTTTAATAGACAGCCTCAGCTCAATTTAATGATGCTAAGGGAACGATGTGAATCATAAAAGTAAAACTGTTACACAATTGGCATGTTTAGGAATTAATCTACAAGTTTTGAAAACATCTTCACACTAATAGATTGAAAAGGAACAAAATACTTTTATTAAGCATCTTACTGTTTTCTGTACATAATGGTCTCACAGAGAGAGCTTAAAATAAGATATTTCTATGATTTTAAAATTAAAAGATAGATATGCCTTCTGATGGGAATTTCCCACCCCCACCCCCCACCCCCACCCCATATTAGCTGCATGGAAGACAGGATTGAAATTAAATTAAGCTAACCTTTTTTGAAAATCGTTCACCTTATAGATTAATTGCTACTCTTGTTTCTGCATTCTTTTACACTGATAAAACATTTATTGACTACTGACTCTGTATAGATACCTGACTAAAGCCCACTCTTGAAGGAAGAGAGTGGAAAAATAAAGTGAGTGAAATTAGGTACTAGGAAAAATAAAAAATATAATGGAGTTTAAAAAAGAGTTTACCTATTTCATTTTGCTAGAATGTTTTCCAGGTCTAATAAAGAAAATTAAATTTAAATCACTCTTAAATAGATAAGCTTTTGGTGTAAAAATTAGGGAAAAGTGGGAAGGCAGAGGAGATACGTGAAGAAAGAGAAGGCTTTCTTCAGGAACCATTTTGGATGAAACTTTGTTTATGTGTGTCAAGACAAAGGATAAAAATGTATAAATGTGTTGAAAACAGTTAGAGATGAGATGGGCAGACCTGGCTTTACCCTCCAAATTTTACCTGAACCCTTTCCCTTTCTAAAGCTCTTTCTCTGCATGCTCCTCCTGGCAGAGAATGAAGTGTGAGATAATACCAGGTTATCACATGGGACATGGCCCTGAGAAAGAATGGCATGGGAGGAGAACCGTTAGGTAGATTAATGGTTTGATCTCCTTCCAGTCCAAGGGACTGTCAAGAGACCTCTCCAGCAACACAGTTCAAAAGCATCAATTCTTTGGTGCTCAGCCTTCTTTATGGTCCAACTCTCACATCCATACATGACTACTGGAAAAACCATACTTTGACTCTATGAACATTAATATTATTAATGTTACTTGATAATAAACAAAAAGCTAAAAAGTCCATATTCTCCCTCATCTCATTTTTTAAATGTCAAAAAAAAAGAATTAGACTACTGCATTACTCACACTCCCCTACCTTACTATACAAAAGCTTTAATATTAACTTCCTTGCTTTGGGCATTAAAATGCCCCTAGAAGGGACAACACAGTCAAAGTGACCTTCATATCATAAATGCTATGTAGAAAGAAGAGACTGAGGACCATATGCCTCTTTAAGAAGTTGGTGAAAAAAGAGAAGGTTGTGAAGATGTGAGATTTCTAGAAGAGTACTCTGAAAGATAAGTAAAGCCAAATCCTATCTTAGCTAAGTTCTAAGGAAAGGCTCCATTTAGTAATTATTGCAGGCCTCCTGGTGGTTCAGATGGTAAAGAAAGTGAAAGTTAAGTGAAGTTGCTCAGTCTTGTCCGACTCTTTGCGACCCGTGGACTGTAGCCCACCAAGTTCCTCCATCCATGGGATTCTCCAGGCAAGAATACTGGAGTGGGTTGCCATTTCCTTCTCCAGGGGATCTTCCCAACCCAGGGACCAAATCCAGGTCTCCCACATTGCAGCCAGACACTTTAACCTCTGCACCACCAGAGAAGCTCTTAAATACAAGAATATAAGTGCTAAGATCAAAGATTTCAAGGGAGGAAAGGAAACACCTGCAATGTGGGAGACCTGAGTTGGGAAGATCCCCTGGAAGAGGGCATGGCAACCCACTCCAGTATTCTTGCCTGGAGAATCCCCATGGACAGAGGAAGATGGCGGGCTTGCAACAGGGAAAAGAACCTAGCATGACCTGAATTCAAATTCCCAAAACAAGAGGTGGAAGACCTTTTAAAGACTGGGGGTGTTAGGAGAACTAGAGGGGCTTTCAAGGGGCTTGGTCTATGTGACTAGCCCACCTGGATTTATTAAGTGGTGCCAATGGAGAGGTGAAACACGCTTCTATCTTAAGACAGGAGGTGTGATGCGAGGCTCCAATACTTTGGCCACGTGATGCAAAGAACCAACTCACTGGAAAAGACCCTGATGCTGGGAAAGATCAAAGGTGGGAGGAGAAGGAGAAGACAGAGGATGAGATGATTGGATGGCATCACCGACTCGATGGACATGAGGTTGACTAAACTCTGAGTTGGAGATAGACTGGGAGGCCTGGTGTGCTGTGGTCCATGGGGTCATAAAGAGTTGGACACGACTGAGCGACTGATCTGAACTGAACTGAATGCAGGGCACTCAATGAAGGTAGGCCCTTCTGCTCCCTCAGGGACTGCGAGCTGGAGTGAGAGGTGCATTTCAAAGAGACTGCGTTAGGGTCCTCAAGAAAAATGTTTGTGTGGTAGTTTTACATCTCAAAGAGCAGAGGAAAAGTTTATAAATTGTCAGTTTCTAAAGGAGTTGCTCTACAAGGGGCTTCCAAGGCCCATCTACCTATTGTCAGATTTTGGCTGAAACAAACAAAATTCTGGCAGCACTGAGATTTCTCAGGAAGCCACTAAACAGGGGTCTGGGGTCATCCTAGGCTATGACGCTGAGCAAACAGGAGCCTGCTAGAGTCTGCAAGTGTTCTCCAACAGTCACTATGTTATGAAAATTCTGCAGTTCTCAGTGCAAAGCCATTGAAACACAAGTATCCAATAGTTTACAAAAAGATGGCCATGAATAATAAAGTGGGGTTAATGATATTTTGTTTTAATGACTTGTTTATCAGTTTAGTCTAAAACCTTAAGATTAATGCATTCCTATAGAGGTCATATTTGTAAATAGTATATGCTATTATCTATATTAATTCAGATTTTATTAAGTGCTTACTCTAGACATGACACTGTTCTGAATTACACAGCACTTAAAAGTATATTTTTAAAAATTCATTGAGTATTAATTTTTCTTTGGATCTTATTTTAGTAGTGACAGTAGAATTGATCATTTTTGCTTTATAATTAGGACCTCATAATCAATATGAAATATAATGACTGCAATTTTTTTCTGTTACTGACAAAGTTTTATTGCATTCTGCAATAAATACTGCATAACTTTAGGAAAATCTTAAATCATAATCTAGACATAATGGTAGAATAATAATTTATAAAAGATTAATAAATGAGAAACAATAAATGAGAAACAACTTAAACTTAATAAGCCATAAATACCTTTATTATTTTTCCAATAATGTAGTTTCCCCAAAAATTAATGAAATAAGCCTTCATAAAAGATACAGCTAAAGTGACAATCCTTTAATAACAGGAAATATGTGTTGGCTATCTTGACTTCTTTCTGGGTCTAGCCTACTGTCACACATTAGTATACACTCAATAAACCACTTATCCAAAATGAATAAATAAATAAATAAACCACTTATCAAGTGATATGATAATCACAAATAGAAACATTTTAATTAAAAAATTACTGAATAAAGAATACCTATAGATTTCTTAGGAGAAAAAGTTGAAGGCAGAGACTATTTAATTTTAGACCAGCCACTAAATATATAGAATTGAAATGGAATAAAGTTGGAAAATTCATTATCATTCAGTAACTAGAAAAGTTCTCTCTCATCTCAAACAAACGTAAATATTCCTTCCTTGATCTCACAGCAATTTTACAGTTAAACTACTAGTGTGCACACACTGCCATTTCTTTTGGTTTCAATTTTATTTTTAACTTTATTTGCTCTGCTCCTAGCATTAGGTCACAACTGAACAACTCTCACTTTCACTTTTCAGCATTAGGATGATAATTCTGTAATGTCAGTTATCTTATGCAATATTAACTTGTACAAAGTTGTCATTTATAAAATATGAACTTCCCTTCTAATTTCTCCTTTCTCCATCCTTTTCTCTTTTTCACTATTTTTCTTTGTCTTTAATCCTATCTTTTCTACTTTTCCCCCTTTTATTCTGACTTTATTTCTTGATGTATTTATATGGGGAATGTCCTTTTTAACACTGGTGTCAAGGAATGCAAAATGTTGTGATGTATATATTGTTGCTGTTATGTTGAGGACAAAAATCTCTGCAACATTTAAACATGATGGAGTAGAGCTCTACTAAACACACGGACATGGACCCTTTGACCAGTTTGCATGTGTACAAGCTAAATCGCTTCAGTCGTGTTTGACTCTGTGCACCTTTATGAACTGTAGCCCCTCAGGCTCCTCTGTCCATGGAATTCTCCAGGCAAGAATACTGAATGGGTTGCCACGGTCTCCTCCAGGGGCTCTTCCCCACCCAGGGATTGAACCCGTGTCTCTTATGTCTCCTGCATTGGCAGGTGGGTTCTTACCACTAGTGCCACCTGGGAAGCCCCTGGTCAGATTACTACAAGCTTAATCAGCTCCTTTGTGCAAATTATATGGTCTAAAGAGAACTTTAAGCTAGAATTTTATTATTTAACTTTAATGCGAGCTGAGATCTTTGAGTGTGGCTCAAATGCTGCATCCTCACAGAGACCATATATACAGCGTCTACAACAGCCTCCCTCTTCGTCCTCTGTTCTCTCTTTTATTTTTTTGATCACTGACAGATGTTATCTTTTTCAAATGCTACACATTTTTAAAATGCATTTACCCCCTCCTTTGAGAGTAAATCAATATTACCACTATTTGAGAACGTGTCTTTATCTTTTCTTTGAGATGGAATTTAGTGTTTCTTTACCTGCTTTGTGGGTTTCACAAATTCAGTTCCTAAAAATAAATACACAAGTACCTTGCCTTTGTGATGTTAACTTTAAAGAAGAACAGATTTCGTGTATTTATGATCTTCTTGGACTCTACTGAAGTTACGGGATGCTCTCCCATGCTCTGCCTGCCCTGAAAGCACACCCATCAACAGAGACTCTCTGGCCTTCACACTGTAGCTGCAGTTATAGCTGAATAATTTATTTGGCTCTTACTCATGTATATTGAGACAGCACTTTCATTAGAGTTATAGAATGTTATTTAATATTTTTTGTTGTTGTTTTCCTCAATCACATTTTAAACTCCTTGAAGGCAAGTGGCTATTATTCTTTCTTACCACAGTCCATGTAATACACACTTAATAAATGTTTATCTGATACACCATGGTGTACAATATCTATTATCCAAATCATGGATTCAATCTCAATGGCTTTGCCTTTAAATGTAGATCAAAGTGCGTATCAATTTTACTCAGATACTCTTTCTTTCAATACATTTAAGGAATTAGAGAACTCACTAGAATTTCATACTTTCTTTAAAATTAAAGGATTTTTTTTCTTAATTTAAGAGCTCTGTAACAAATGCTTTTCAAATCACCAAGTCTCCTTTGTAGATAATACATTACCATTATCATTAAGAGAACCTGAGAGAAAAATGATGGATGTGAGAGCTGGACCATAAAGAAGGCTGAACACTGAAGAATTGCTGCTTTTGAACTGTGGTATTGGAAAAGACTCTTGAGAGTCCCTTGGACTGCAAGGAGATCCAACCTGTTCATCTTAAAAGAGATCAATCCTGGGTGTTCATTGGAAGGACTGATGCTAAAGCTGAAACTCCAATACTTTGGCCACCTGATGCAAAGAGCTGACTCATTGGAAAAGACCCTGATGCTGGGAGGGATTAGGGGCAGGAGGAGAAGGGGACAACAGAGGATGAGATGGCTGGATGGTATCACAGACTCGATGGACATGAGTTTGAGCAAACTCCAGGACATAGTGAAGGACAGGGAAGGCTGGCATACTGCATTTCATGGGGTCACAAAGAGTTGGACACAACTTAGTGACTGAAAAACAACAAGAGAACATAGTAATATGACATATAAGAGTTATATGACAAAACGTTTTCTCTTATAGAAAGGTAATAAATATTCCACATTAGTAAATACATATTAAATGAAATCTCCTATTCAATTACCTCAAACTTCTTCACCAACCAACATAGACATGTGTAGGTATGTGTGTGTATGTTCACCAAATGCACATATATGATACATACAAGTAGAATACATACATATACATTTACAAATATGCGTATATATTTGCAACATATACATTTCAGTACCCAAAATGTTGATCTGCCTATTGGAATAAACCAGAATCTGAGAAGGAATTCATTTCTCTTTATATTGCCTAGCTTAAAGAAGTTCAGGAACTGAAGTGACTTCCTCAGAATATTAAACCATTTGACAGAAAAAAAAATCACAGAAGCGGCAGTGATAATTCATAGTAAACGCTATAGACTTACATCATCTATATGTAGTTTTGATCTTGGAAATAAAACTAATTAGTTCAGCACTGCTGCTGCTGCTGCGAACTCGCTTCAGTCGTGTCCAACTCCATGCGACCCCATAGACGGCAGCCCACCAGGCTCCCCAGTCCCTGGGGTTCTCCAGGCAAGAACACTGGGGTGGGTTGCCATTTCCTTCTCCAATGCATGAAAGTGAAAAGTGAAAGTGAAGTCGCTCAGTCGTGCCCGACTTCATGACCCCATGGACTGCAGCCCCAGGCTCCTCTGTCCATGGGATTTTCCAGGCAAGAGTACTGGAGTGGGGTGCCATTAACAAACTAATTAAAGTACAAAAAATGAAGGGAAATTTTAATATCTTAGAAACGAGACGTATCATACAGGTTTCTGTGAGTGTCTTGGTTTCAAAATGACTTTAGGAAATTAACATTTTGTGTCAGTTAAAGGGAAACAAATTCCATAACCAATCGGACGCATCCCACAGAGTAAGATCCCCTGCTGGGTACTCTTCCTCTTGGGGCTAGATAAAATTGAATTGTGCAGTCTATAAAAGTATGATCAATAAATGTTGTTGGCTAACTCTGATGATAAGAGGAGGATGACAAGGACATGAGTCTTTAAGGGGAAAGTTTTATTCACATAACTACAAATGAATACATAAGTATACTGTGCTGTAGAACTAAAAAACAGAAAAATCTAGACTCTAAAGCACATCTGAATGTAATGTAGTGATGATCTTTATATTTAACTTAATATTTACAATTGTGGCTAAACAGTAGGCTGTCACTATAATTAGGAAAATTTTATTTTAAAAGTTGCTTATTAAGCTTTAAAGTTGGCTCAAGAAGAGTTTTATTTCCAAATTTTTGTCAGCCTTAATTTTAAGTCAACCAGTTCACACAACTGAATTTATGCTCAAGTTCCTTTATTGCCCTGTGAAATATTTTATAAATACAAAATACTTTAAAACTATATTTTAGGAAATAAAATGCTAAAAGTAAATTTATTCATAAATTTTTATAGATGTATATTTCATTACAGAAACACAAACTGCAGACAGAATTGAGCTAACATCTATACCACAGGCAGATGTATATCACTTATATCAAATATCTATAAAGTTTATCAGAATAGAAAATGTTTTATTTTCCCTACTTCAAATATCAAAGTCTGCTACTTTATTTCTTTCAGTTCAGTTCTAGTCAGTCTCTCAGTCATGTCCAATTCTTTGCAACCCCATGAATTGCAGCATGCCAGGCCTCCCTGTTCATCACTGGCTCCTGGAGTTCACCCATACCCATGTGCCTTGATAGGCAGTGATGCCATCCAGCCATCTCATCCTCTGTCGTTCCCTTCTCCTCCTGTCCCCAATCCCTCCTAGCATCAGAGTCTTTTCCAATGAGTCAGCTCTTCGTATGAGGTGGCCAAAGTATTGGAGTTTCAGCTCTAACATCAGTCCTCCCAATGAACACCCAGGACGGATCTCCTTTAGAATGAACTGGTTGGATCTCCTTGCAGTCCAAGGGACTCTCAAGAGTCTTCTCCAACATCACAGTTCAAAGGCATCAATTCTTTGGTGCTCAGCTTTCTTCTCAGTCCAAATTTCACATCCATACATGACCATTGGGGGGATATATATATATATATATATATATATATATATATAGTTATTGAGTATGTAATACTCACACTAACATGTCTGGATTTCCTCTATCTGTATAGTTAGCTAGCTATCTACTGTGTGAATATTTTTATATACACAAAGAACACAATTTACCCTAATAAAAACTGTAAGATATACATTTGCAAAAATGAACGCATAATAACATAGGTGTTCCATAATTGTTCTTGTCTTAGAAGATCAAAAGAAAATTTTACCTTTTACAAGGTCCTAGCATCACTGTCTTTTATCAGATATCTTTTATGTGAGACAGCAAAAGAGACACAAATGTATAGAACAGTCTTTTGGACTCTGTGGGAGAGGAAAAGGGTGGGATGATTTGGGAGAATGGCATTGAAACATGTATAATATCATATAAGAAACAAATCACCAGTTTAGGTTTGATGCAGGGTGCAGGATGCTTGGGGCCGGTGCACTGGCATGACCCGGGGGATAGTGTGCAGGGGGAGGTGGGAGGGGGGTTTAGGATTGGGAACACGTGTACACCCATGGTGGATTCATGTCGATGTGTGGCAAAACCAATACAATATTGTAAAGTGAAAAACAAACACCCTTAATAATTTCATTAGAATAAATGTCTATAACTAACTCTTGATGTCTCCATACTAGACAGTTCTTAATTGAATGAATTCCAATAGTAGTATTTTCCAGAAAAGTCTCATGGGTGATCCATTCCTTGACTTCTCCCATATTTAATAAACTTATTCTTCCTTTTTAAGAATAATTTTATTGATTGACTGATTTCTGACTGTGCTGGGTCTTTATTGCTGCACAGGCTTTTCCTTTAGCTGCAGAGAGCAGGGGCAGTTCTCTAGCTGTGGTGCATGAGCTTCCCATTGTGCTGGGTTCTCTTGTTGCAGAGCTCAGGCTCTAGGTGCGCAGGCTTCAGCAGCTGTGACTCCTGAGCTCTGGAGCACAGGCTCAGTAGTCGTGGCACATGAGTTTAGTAATCTGCAACATGTGGCTTCTTCACGGACCAGGGATGGAATCCATGCCTCCTGCACTGACAGCCGGTTTCTTTATCACAGAGCCACATCGGAAGCCTCATTTGTTCCTTTTATACTCAAAGATCTGACTGTATATACAACTCTTGAGTTATATTTAGTTTTGTCCAGGACCCAGAGACATTGCTTTGTTGTTTGTAATTGAATGTTACATTAATCCATTCACCGTATTTTTAGTATTTGCATCATCTTGGTTGAATTTCATTATTAAGTAATTTTTTTTATTTTGATTTGCTTTTCAGTTTTTCAAGAAGGAGTTGTGAATGTCATATACACTGAGTTGCTTTATGTATAAAGATGTCTGTATGTTACACTTTCAATTCAAAATCGAGTTACCTAGGCTTAACACTTTTAAGTCATACTTTATTTCCAAGTTTTGGAAACTCTTCTATTATTTCTAGACAGTTCATAATGCTGTACAGACATCTGAGGGCAGTTTACCATTCTCAGTTTTTAGGTAGAATTTTTCCCTACCTGGATACATAAAGAATTTTATCTTTAAATTCCAGTTATTTAGTGCTAAACGTATTCACATTAATTTTCTAAAAACAGAATGTGTACTTTAGTTCTGTAGATTCAAATCTTCATGGTGTGAAATTTTTCTTTGATGGAATCTGTTAATACTTTTTCTGTGTCCATTTGATCCTGTGTAAAATCATATTTATTTTTTTGTGGAAAAATAAACTTTTCCTGGATTCTTTGATGCTCCTATAAAAGCTCCAGTCTCTTTACATCTTTCACATACAATGAGAATTAAATCTGTAGCCTCTTCTCTACTTAATTTTTCTGATCCTGGAATGCTAAGTGGTTAGAGTCCTGATGCAATCCCTAGGTTAGGCTCCAAGATGAGGGGAACTAGAGCATCCCTCTCTAGGATGAACAAGGAAGGAAGCTCCAGGAATGGAAGATATCTTAGATTATTAGGGCTTCCCTGGTGGCTCAGAGGGTGAAGCGTCTGCCTGCAATGTGGGAGACCTGGGTTTGAATCCCGGGTCAGGAAGATTCCCTGGAGAAGGAAATAGCAAGCCACTGCAGTACTCTTGCCTGAAAAGTTCCACGGATGGAGGAGCCTGGTAAGCTACAGTTTATGGGATTGCAAAGAGTCGCACATGACTGAGTAACTTCACTTCTCACTTCTAAGTAATTAAAGCTTAAGAGGTACCAGCTTGTTACTGCTGCTGCTAAGTCGCTTCAGTTGTGTCTGACTCTGTGCGACCCCATAGACGGCAGCCCACCAGGCTGCCCCGTCCCTGGGATTCTCCAGGCAAGAATACTGGAGTGGGTTGCCATTTCCTTCTCCAATGCGTGAAAGTGAAAAGTGAAAGTGGAGTCGCTCAGTCGTGTCCGACTCTTCATGACCCCATGGACTGCAGCCCACCAGGCTCCTCTGCCCATTTTAAAGCGATTTTATTGATATTTACTTATCAAATGATTGGAGTAAGAAGAAGACCCTTTCAGAAGGGAGGAGTCAGCTTCCTCCTTCCCCTTTATAACGAGAGCAAAATCATTTTTCTTTATCTCTCAACGAGTGACCTGTTACCTCCAGGAAACATCTGACCTTCCTTTGATCACATGACCCCATGGAGAAGGCCTGGGAACAAGAGTCCAATATATCTATTGTTTATTTTAAAGTACTTGATAATAAATCTATTTCTGATCCTAAACACCTCATTCATTCAGGATAAAGTTAATACAGATGAATATTAAAAACAGGCTTTGTTTTGTATTTCATGTCGTGATTTGAAAATATTGTTACATATGCCTCTGCCCTCAGAGTTAATTGAGAAATGGGCAAGGACTACAAAACCACCAGCTTTTCCTTTCCTTTCTGTGTTACCAGACAATAGATTAGGCTTAGAGCAGTGCTCAAACTGGTTATCATTAAGGGTCTGCCGAGCAGTTACCCACGTGGCCACACGTAGACCTTTGTCTGCTATTAACCCACTGAAGCTGAGAAATAGCACCTGAGGGCTGCAAAACTGAACACGTCATTCCTACACAGCAAGTGGAGACAGGGATGCTACACTCTCACCCAGAAGACTGACCATGCTGTTTTCCACAGGGAAGTCATGAAAGGTACCGACAAGGGCAGAAGGTTTCTGCAAAAATTATTCTTCACATAATGAACAAGAATGCAGAGACCATCACAAAAACAGAACCTCTTACATTATATTATAAGGACATCAGTCATACTGTATTAGGGGCCCAACTTTATGATCTCATTTAACCTTCATTATTTCTTTAAAGGTCCTATCTTCCTTCTAAAGCACAGTCACATTCCAAAATACTGGGGCTTAGAGCTTTCAGTTCAGTCAGTTCCATTCAGTTGCTCATTCGTGTCTGACTCTTCGCAACTCCATGGACTGCAGCACGGCAGGCTTCTCTGTCCATCACCATCTCCCGAAACTTACTCACACTCATGCCCATTGAGTCGGTGATGCCATCCAACCATCTCATTCTCTGTCATCCCCTTCTCCTACCACCTTCAATCCTTTGGCGCACCAGAGTCTTTTCAAATGAGTCAGTTCTTCACATCAGGTGGCCAAAGTATTGGAGTTTTAAGACATAAATTTTGGAAAACACAATTGAGTTCATAATAACTGTGATTAAGGAGCTTGATTTAATTCTAAATGCTGTGGGAGACCATGGTAGGATTGCACATGGGGTGGACAGGGTGAATGACTTCTTCATCCCCTCGTCTTGAGTTGGACTTTGCAGGCATTACTTTATGTCTGTTTTTCTGATATGCGAGGTCTAGGCATAGAAAAGTGTGAATTCAGCAGGGGATGTGCAAGTCTCTGTTGGAGGAACCGCAGTTCTAACCTCTCTTTTGAGCTCTTTTGGAAAAGGATCTAGAGTGCTCTCCAGCAGGCCTGAATGGTGCAGTTAGTCCCATGGTGTGAAATTCTGCCATTCCACTGAGAAACCTGATACGGTAACTGTACGCTCTAGCACAGATGGTCAGATGGTCTATCAGATGGTCTATCAGATGCTCAGACGGTCTATCAGACGCTCAGATGGTCAGATGGTCTGTCAGATGGTCTCTGCCCAGAAGATAAGGCCACTTTCCTGTGCGGCAGAGGGAAAGGTAAGGAGGACTTGTGTGGAGGGTGAAGGACAGGCTACCTTTGGACTCAGGTTCTCGCTGTACTTCTTCATGTCCACCCCCAGTGCTCTGCTTCTTTAGAGTGTTGTAGCTTCTGTGCTCCCTATTTATTGCATGGACTCACTACCTGGACAAAGCTATGATGACTTCCACTACTTTTTCAGTTTGAAGATACAGACTAAAAGTGTTTGGGGGTTGCCTCCTGGAACGTTTTCCTGCTCCAGCTGAAATCCCACTGTGATAGTTTTCCTTCATTATTTAATTACGGTGGATGCAGTCCATGCTAGGGAACAGTCTTAGGATCATCTAACCATGATTTCTGTCCTCTGTATAATTTCCTGAGGGCACACCATTACTCAGGAATTCGCACCTGATTTCTTTTCGACCACCACTTTTTAAATTTTATGACAAAATGCAGTAAATGTATCCTTTCTTGGTCAATTGTGACTCATAAAAAATTGCATTTGCAAGTATTTATTATTCTTATTAATTTTGGTTAAAGGTCAATCAGTGATCTGGGTGAAATTGGCCCTACAGTTTCTCTAAGAATATTTTGTTTTTATATTCTGCATATTCTTGTTGCTTCACATTTGGTTTTACCTTTAGGGATTCGGTTACGTGGCAGCCCCTTCCTCTCTTTAATTTTAGATTGACTTCACTCATTATTTTTTAATTAAACAATGTTTCTGCCACTGGATTTGTGTTTTTAATCAAGGAAACAAAGCACAGCAATTAGTTGCTTGAAATTACGAATGAACTAAACCACGCCGCGCTCAGCAGACACTGGTTCTGTCCCGGCTCTTTTACATTGCAAACGAAGAAAGGAGCTCATAAAAGACTCTGCTGAGAACAGAACAGGCAGAGATAACACAGGCTCAGACACACTAAAGCTAATTACCTACAGGACGTGATTTGAAGCAGGGCCAATAAGAGACTGAGGAGTAAGCACATTAAAGCCACTATAACAGGAGACACAGAATGAGACAAAAGAAATGAGAGATGGAAGCTTAATGCACGGGAGGAAATTCATACCGGGGATTAAACAGATTACATTGCTATTGTGTTTTATTCTAGGTAAAGTGAATGACCTTCACTGGCAGTGATTCTGAATCCACTATTTGTAAAGAGAAACAGACTTGTCAGTGGTCAATGGCATACAGGCTAACTCCTTTCTCTCTTCCCAGCCTCTCCTTCTTTCCTTATCCCTTCTGCTCATGGTGCAGATAATTCGATTCATGGCAGAGAATTATGGACATATGACATTTCAGAGGACCCGGATGCTGTGAGCTGTGCTTATCTAGCTGAAGGCAGGATTTTTCCCAATGTCATCCTCTTCATCAGTTACAAAACAGCTGGGTTTATACATTAATAATCCTTGAGTTGATGAAAGGGCGTTGCTGTCAGAACATATTTTTTCAACTTTCATTGAACTGCTAGTCCCAGAAGGTCTGGCCCTCAGTTGGCTAGATGTCTCTATTTTGGTGCAAAGTCATTTTTTTTTTTCAATAACTCATTACCATATACTAATAAATGTGAATAATATGCTTTATTATTCCTGTGACAAGGTTGCAGTAGGCCACATGTGTCAGACAGCATTTGGATCTCTGTATTTTCTTCCTGGATAAGAAGCTTGTGCTACTATTCACACAATTTCAATGAATATGCATTTGACCAATGAAGGGGCATGGAAGAGGGTAACCTCTAATAACCTTGTTTTCACTGCTAACGGTAAGAAAACAGGAGGAGAGACTAGGAAGTTAACACAGGCTTCTGCAGTGATTAAATCCTTGCTGCATAGTTCTTGTTATCATGACTTAATCTGTTTTAGTCATTTTGGCAAAATCATAGGTCTTAAAGATGTGGGTGTCCTGGCATATTTCATATTTGAAGGGTTATTAGAGAAGCACAGACAGGTTTTTGATCTTCTCAAATTAAAATAGTAAAAAACGCAGCATCATATAGGATTCACTTCATAAGAACAAGATCTACCCTTGCTGATTAACCAGAGAAGGATTTGTTACAGGGAACTGAATAGCTTGAAGAATGATCAGGCAAGCTGGTAAGACAGACTTCAGGCTAAGTATCCAGAAGCCGTTTCTTAGGTCACATGATAGACCTGAACAGTCAAAGCTGCTGCTGCTCCTTTGACAACCAAGCGCTGCCTTATGAGGAGCTCTCTAAACTCACCTGTCTACTCCAGGGCAGGGTGGACCCCACCACGAGCCCCACCAGGAAAAGGGCTCTTGACGCTCCATTTCTCTCCCCACTTAGCCCAGGTCTGAATTCTAGTTTTCCAGCAATGCTTCTGACTGATGAACATAAGTCACATCAGAACTGCAGTTCTAAGGGCGTCTGGGAAATGCTGTGGTTAGACTGCCAGTCTAGATAGTCTCGGGGACACACTGAAGAAGTTGGATTATCTGTTGAATGTGTTAATCTAGTATCTGTACTTTTATACCAAGGGTGTTGCACAACGATCCCTTCCATTCCTTGGCACCTGACAGCTTTCAAAGTGCCTTTGGAGCCATTAGCGCATTTGATGATCTCCACAAGATTATAATAGCTAAGGTCAGATGTCCAAGTCTCAGTTTTTCTCATACTCTATAGAAATATGTCTAAGGCATCTGTATACCTTTAATTCATACATTTCACTGGCTGCATAGTATTACATGATATATACGAACCCTAAGTTGTTTAGTAGTCCCCTTTTGAGAGATAGTTACTGAGTTTCCTATTTTCCTCCACTGTAAACAATGCTATAACACATATCCTAGAAGACATATCCTTATATGCTATTACTTTTTCCTTTTGCCCTATCAAAGAATGTGTGGCTAGTCATCTATTCATACTCTTTCATCTTTTTCCTTAGTAATATACCCTTAACTTTCAGATGAGCATATTTATTTTTTGTAGCTAAAACTGGCTATGTGATTAATAAAGGCACAATTTCTAGAGAACATCCTGAAGTGGAAGCAATGAACCCTTTAATGCTTTTCTTTCATATACTAATTGAAGTACAAATGCAGTGGCTGGGACTTCTGCATTCTCTGGAAATCGTGAGGTGCAAATTATGGAGTGTCCTAACCAGACTGTATGTCTCTAGGTTCATTTATGTGAGACAGAAGCCTATTTTGCCCCTCCATTGTCATGGTAGATTTTTCTGCTAATTGCAGCCAAACACCCACCTTTTCAATTTAATAGTGAAATTATGTTCCCCAAAAGCTGTAAACTTGAAATTTCCATCAACAATGAATAAAACTATACTTCCTCTCACATGTTTGCATCTTAATACTTGCCAATTAAATGGATAAAATATCTATGTCACCTTATTGTGAATTCCCTTAATATTATATTTGAGTATATTTTCATGTGTTTTTAACTAATTGGATGTATTTGCTTTTCTGTCAATTATCATGGCATATTGAGTTTTTTATCTTTCTTTGTTAAAATGCATGAGACCTTTATATTGGTGTTTGATAGCCTTATATCCCCTGTGTGCGTGCATGCTAAGTCGCCTCAGTTGTGTCGGACTCTATGTGACCCTGTGGTCTGTAGCTTACCAGGCTCCTCTGTCCACGGGAATCTCCCTTGCAAGAACACTGGAGTGGGTAGCCACCCCTCCTCGAGGTTACCTTCCCAGCCCAGGGATCAAACCCGCATCTCTTAAGTCTCCTGCACTGCCAGGTAGGTTCTTTACCGCTAGCACTTACATCTCCTAGATAACTGCATATCTCTTAGCTAAAATAATGCTTTTGTCAAATTTTCTAAAAAATGTGAAATAATAATAGTAATTCCAGGTACACTATAAAAATCCTTTTTATCAAAAACTTTTTAGTGTTTTCTCAACTAACTGTAGTTTGGCAAATAAGTAAGTGTTAGTCGTTCAGTTCTGCCCAACTCCCACCAGGCTCCTCTGTCCATGAGATTTTCCAGGTAAGAATATTGGAAAGGGTTGCCATTTCCTTCTCCAGGGGATCTTCCCAACCCAGAGATCGAAGCCAGTTCTCCTGCACTGCAGGCAGATTCTTTTGTTTGGGGCGAGGGTAAATTATCTGATGCAGAGAGCCAGTTCCATTAGAAAAGACCCTGATGCTGGGAAAGGAGCAGGGGATGACAGAGGATGAGATGGTTGGATGGTATCACTGACTCAATGGACGTGAGTTTGAGCAAGCTCCAGGTGTTGGTGTTGGACAGGGAAGTGTGGCTGGTGTACTGTAGTCCATGGGGTTGCAAAGAATTGGACACGACTGAGCAACTAAACAACAACAAATATCTTCATTATGTTAAAGTAAGACACTTCTGTGGATATTTGATTTAAAGGTTTTTTTAAATAATTAATAAATGGGCAATATGAAATATAACAAAATTTTAAGAATAAGAGCAAGATCAGATGTTCTTAGTTATACAGTGTTTCTAAAGTTTATGTCCATCTATCCTTTCAGGAAGATATGGAGAATGTAATGGTAGAGTAACCAAGCTAAAGACAGAATCCAAAAACAGAGAGCTCCAACAGGAAAGAGTACATTACAAATCTCAATTCTAATTCCCATTGCAAAGCCATTTCCTTCCAGTGGCAGAGCTTGGCTGTGCATCTTAGTGAAGAGAAATAAAAGCTCTAGAATATGATGATTACAATTGGCGCGTCTCATGGAGGTGTTTTATAATTCATCTGAACATGTGACTCAAATGTTTCCTAATAATGATCTATACAACTTCTATGATTTTATTCTTTAAACATTTTACATTTTTCAGAGAACAGATATTTTTGCAATAAGGTATAGGTAGTTTGCAATGCTCTGCTAGTTTCAAGTATATACCAAAGCAATTTAGTTATCATACATACATACATATATATATTCTTTTTCAGATTATTTTCCATTATAAGTCATTACAAGATATTAAGTATAGTTCCCTATAATTTTATTCTTAGTTTGAGTGTTTTTTAGAATAAAGTAAATGTTATGCTATATATGGTTTTCCTTCAAATGCTAAGCTCCTAACCTAGACTCAGTTCTAGAGGACCAGCACAAACACACAGGTGTCTAACACTATGTTAGTAGATTCAAAGCTAGTCTGGTGCTAGTTAACTTGTGAGATATTACTGTACCTAAACAGGTATAAAACTCGTTATTTTATTTATTTCATGTCCCTTGGTATCATGAGCATTTAACTTTGAATCCTAGGAAGTCAATCAACTGCTCGTGTCTCCATTTTCTCACCTACAATCTCTCTTACCTGATGGGAAGAAAGGATACATAAATGTACGTGCAGGCATGTAATTCAGTTTTGACACTTAACAGATTCTCAGTAAATATAGACTTTATTGACTCCTTATGTGTATCAGAAAGATGATTTGAATTCCTGTGAAGATACATATGCCATCTTTCCTAAATTAAGTAGTGGTTCTCAACCCAGGACAGCTACCCCACCACCACCAGAGGACATTAGCAATGTCTGGGGTATTTTCATTGCAACAATTGGGACAGACTGTATGACCCGCATCTACAGGGTAAAGTCAGGAATGCTGGTATTAATAAATACCAAAACAATGCACACGACAGCTCCCCATGACAGAATTAGCCAGTTCAAAATGTTAGTAGTGCTCTGCTCCAACAAAACCTGCCATCTAAAATATCTAAGCATGTTTCTGACCTTATGTGCAGCAAAACTGAAAGCATGACCCAATAAACGTGTTACATCCTAGCATTCCTTGACTACGGTTTGAGGGAGATGCACTCTGTACTGCTGGTGGCCAGGCCTCTGGGATCATTTCTACCAGGAATTGGGAAATTGTACAGTCTGGACCCAGCACCAGCTGCAGAATATGAAGACCCAGCTTTGCCTAGAGTAGCAATCTGTTTCATGCAGCCGAGCTCAAGTTTCATTGCAGTCCCTTGTCTCCACTGTATGGCTTTCTACAGTCACCCAAGCTGAGACATAACCTGTACTGTACAGGGCAAAATTACTAACAGGACATACGTTAGCCACAGAAAATGGAGCAGCTCCACTGTAAATATGCCAAAGAGGAAAATGACTGAGTGCTGATGTTCTGGTGCAGGAACTAGGTGGACAGCGTACCTATTCACTTGATTTGTGTGACAGGGATGCAATATTTATGATTTACTTAAGGCAGAAATGTCCACAATCTTTTTTGATAAAGCAGGCTATACAATGAAGAAAAAGTATTTTTATGAGGGCAGTTTGGGAGCACCTTGACATTTCTTTTATTTTTCTATCAGATTTTTAAGTTTTTCTTTGATGCTTCCATAAATCAACAGTTGACTTATGAAATGCAAATTTTCATAAATTTATCATGAATCACAAAACCCTTCTATAAGGTAAATATAATTGATAAATATAAACAGAATATCAATATCCTCAAAATACACATATTTAAATTATCATTTTTAAAGGTCAATATCTATATGCCTGCATATATCAAAGAAATTACAAAGTTATACACAGAAATTGTAAATGATCTGCATATTCTATTCAGTGTGTTGATGTACTAGCTCCCTACATAAATCATTTAATTATTACCAAAATCTGTGCAAACATAAAACTCAAATATTATTATGAAAACCTTATCTGTTCCAATAATTGCTTTTTATTTATGCTAAGATAAAATATTAATATAACTATAATATTTAATAGTATATTTTATTATATCATTCATATTTTATTCTAAAGTTATCAAAAGTTTAAAAATTAGGCAAAATAAAATCATTTACTTGGAGAAATGCTACAAGCTTCTTCAAATGTCTTTTAACCAGTGCACATAAGAAATATGATAGCAAAATGTATAAAACAGCCAATAAGACATGTTTTCAAAAAATGGATTTAATCTCACTACCAAATAACTAGGTCATGCAAACTAGGATTAACCTACTCTCAGGGCTGAAAAGAAATTGGACTTTATAGGTCTAATGCTATAGAAAAATGAAGGAAGTCACCTGACCATTTTGATCACAATGAACTATCATCTTATCACTGTATTTAAAAAAAAAAAAGACAAGCAAGCAATAATAATTCTTAGTAAATCTTATAATTGTACAAGTCTTTGGTTGATAATTAAGAGCACAGGGTCCTAGAGAAATTAAATGTGCTAATTTATCCTGGCATTTTTCTTATACAGGCCTCCCCCAGGCCTGTGAAGCTCATTAGCAGACTTTTTGCTCTCGTGAACTGCTAAGTGAAATGGTACTGCATTTAATGTCACTGACAAATTTAAGATTTTTATAATTACTCACTCTATGGAGAGAAATGTGACAGGTCCCAGAAACTCAGAATTGGTAACAGTTATGTGAATCCATGTCCTGGCTGTTTATTCTAATTCTAGATTCCTTTTCTAGATTCCTTTTCTAGCAAAGAATCTAATTCTAGATTCCTAGAAAAGGAATCTAATTCTAATTCTAATTCTTTATTCTTAATTCTATTCTTTATTCTCTATTCTCTATTCTTAATTCTATTCTTTATTCTCTATCCTTTATTCTTTATTCTTAATTCTAGATTCCTAGAAAAGGAATCTAATTCTAATTATAATTCTTTATTCTAATTCTAGATTCCTTTTCTAGAAAGGAATCTAGAAAAGGAATCTAATTCTAGATTCCTAGAAAAGAGAAAAGGAATCTAATTCCTTTTCTAGAAAGGAATCTAATTCTAGATTCCTTTTCTGCCTTATGATCCAGCAATCCCACTGCTGGGCATACACACCGAGGAAACCAGAATTGAAAGAGACACATGTACCCCAATGTTCATTGCAGCACTGTTTATAATAGCCAGGACATGGAAACAACCTAGATGTCCATCAGCAGATGAATGGATAAGAAAGCTGTGGTACATATACACAATGGAGTACTACTCAGCTCTTAAAAAGAATAAATTAGACTCAGTTCTAATGAGATGGATGAAATTGGAGCCGAGTATACACAGTGAAGTAAGCCAGAAAGAAAAACACCAATACAGTATACTGACACATATATATGGAATTTAGAAGGATAGTAATGAAGACCCTCTATGTGAGACAACAAAAGAGACTCAGAGATATAGAACGGACTTTTGGACTCTGAGGGAGAGGGAAAGGGTGGGATGATTTGGGAGAACGGCATTGAAACACGTATACTATCTTGTAAGAATGAAGCGCCAGTCTATGTTCAATACAGGATGCAGGACGCATGGGGCTGGTGCACAGGATGATTCAGGGAGAGGATGTGGGGTGGGAGGTGGGAGGGGGCTTTTTCATTGGGAGAGCGTGGACACCTGTGGCTGATTCATGTCAATGTATGGCAAAACAAATACAGTATTGTAATGTAGAATAAAGTATTAAAAAAATAAAATAAAATAAACTGCCTCGCCCTACCTCATATGGTAAAGAATCTGCCTGTGATGCAGGAGACCTGGGTTCGATCCTTGGCTTGGGAAGATCCCCTGGAGGAGGGACAGGCTACGCATACAGTATTCTGGCCTGGAGAATTCCAGGGACTAAGTCCATGGGGTCATAAAGAGTCGGCCACACTGAGCGACTTTCACTTTCACGCTACCTATTCTCTTGGCTTTCATTTCTGCTAGTCCATGGGGAGAGGGGGGCAGGTAGGGCAGTTTCACACTGTGTGCAGGTCCTTTTCATGTCCAGCAGAGGGAGATGGTGTTTCCCTCTGGCACTGCCTTTGACAGTTCAGTTCAATTCAGTTCAGCCGCTCAGTTGTGTCCGACTCTGCAACCCCCTGGACTGCAGCGCACCAGGCCTCCCTGTCCATCACCAACTCTAACACCCATTTATTCCTTCTGTCACAGGGCACCTTCAGCCTACGCACCATTTGCTGTTTACCTCTACCCTCCCCACCACACATCAGTCTCAATATCTTGATATAAACCTGCCACAAATTTATAATTTCATAAAGATTTACAAGACTTGACTTCAAAAAGGTTTTTTGTGTGCTTGCTTTCGGTTTTCTTTTCTTTTTTTTTTTCACCTTGCAAGGAGAAAAATGCTAAAGATTTGATTACCTGCTTGAAATGAGAAGTGGGGAGAGGAGAGACAAAAGGGAGAAAACAGTTCTATGGAAAAGAAATGTGTCTGCTTGCTTTTACTTTCTCTTTAAACAAAGATATTTGGAAAATCCTAATACTAGAAGGTGATGGAATGCCAGTTGAGCTCTTTCAAATTCTGAAAGATGATGCTGTGAAAGTGCTGCACTCAATATGCCAGCAAATTTGGAAAACTCAGTAGTGGCCACAGGACTGGAAAAGGTCAGTTTTCATTCCAGTCCCAAAGAAAGGCAATGCCAAAGAATGTTCAAACTACCACACAACTGCACTCATCTCACATGCTAGTAAAGTAATGCTCAAAATTCTCCAAGCCAGGCTTCAGCAATACATTAACCATGAACTTCCTGATGTTCCAGCTGGTTTTAGAAAAGGCAGAAATTGCCTTTTCTAAAACCTTTAGAAAAGGCTCAAATTGCCAACATCTGCTGATTCATCGAAAAAGCAAGAGAGTTCCAGAAAAACATCTATTTCTTCTTTATTGACTATGCCAAAACCTTTGACTGTGTGGATCACAATAAACTGTGGAAAATTCTGAAAGAGATGGGAATACCAGACCACCTGAGCTGCCTCTTGAGAAACCTATATGCAAGTCAGGAAGCAACAGTTAGAACTAGACATGGTTCCAAATAGGAAAAGGAGTACGTCAAGGCTGTATCTTGTCACCCTGCTTATTTAACTTATATGCAGAGTACATCATGAGAAACGCTGGGCTGGAAGAAGCACAAGCTGGAATCAAGATTGCTTGGAGAAATATCAATAACCTCAGATATGCAGATGACACCACCCTTATGGCAGAAAGTGAAGAGGAACTCAAAAGCCTCTTGATGAAAGTGGGAGTGAAAAAGTTAGCTTAAAGCTCAACAGTCAGAAAACAAAGATCATGGCATCTGGTCCCATCACTTCAGGGGAAATAGATGGGGAAACAGTGGAAACAGTGTCAAACTTTATTTTGGGGGCTCCAAAATCACTGCAGATGGTGACTGCAGCCATGATATTAAAAGACGCTTGCTCCTTGGAAGGAAAGTTATGACCAACCTAGACAGCATATTCAAAAGCAGAGACATTACTTTGCCAACAAAGGTCCATCTAGTCAAGGCTGTGGTTTTTCCTGTGGTCGTGTATGGATATGAGAGTTGGGCTATGAAGAAAGCTGAGCATCGAAGAATTAATACTTTTGAACTGTGGTGGTGGAGAGGACTCTTGAGAGTACCTTGGACTGCAAGAAGATCCAATCAGTCCATCCTAAAGTAGATCAGTCCTGGGTGTTCATTGGAAGGACTGATGTTGAAGCTGAAACTCTAGTACTTTGGCCACCTCATGCGAAGAGTTGACTCATTGGAAAAGACCCTAATGCTGGGAAGGATTGAGGGCAGGAGGAGAAGGGGACAACAGAGGATGAGATGCCTGGATGGCATCATTGACTTGATGAACATGGGTTTGGGTGGACTCCAGGACTTGGTGATGGACAAGGAGGCCTGGTGTGCTACAATTCATGGGGTTGCAAAGAGTCAGACATGACTGAGCGATTGAACTGAATACTGGAAGGGCAAAGAGATGTATTAAATATATGCATAATCTTTTTCATAGATTTATAAGCTCTCTCAATTTTCTCACAGACAAATCTTACTTGCCAAAAATATTCTTCAGAATTAAAATTTTTATTAAGAAAAATACTCAAAGAAATGTAGATTCAAATTAGGAGTGCTACATCTAAAACTTTAGCTAACCCCTTAAATAAAAATATTGTTTACTAAAATTAACTATCAATTCTTTAATGGAGTCTAACTGCAGCAAATAAGACATGGATGTTTGCCTATCACCCTTCCTACCCTGCAATTAAAGTAATATTATCAGTACAGAAAGTTTTATAGGATTAAAAAAATTATATTTGAATCCTCAACCCTGAATTAACATATACACTCAATTATATATGGCCGAGGGGTTCAGGGAGCTTAGTTTCTGAAATTTTCATAATAATGAATTACAAAGCTGCTTTCTCAATATCTATGATTTCCAGAATAAAGATTTTCTTAATGTTGCCTGAAAATACAAACAATAGTCTTAGAGTCTTTGTAAAGCTTTACTCTAGTCACAAAATAATAGGACTTGTAGTTCCCAAAGTGTCTCAGAAGTCATTGATCCTACCTTTAAATAAGCATCTTAATATAAATTTTGAATTTACAAAGTAAAATATGAAACAAAACTCTAGCTATAAATGAACTACCATAATGGTGGATCCTTGCTGGCCATCTGTGTCTGTAATATTCTGTAAATGGCCTTTGGGAGCTTAGATTCACTCCCAGTTGCAATACCATATTAAATTATATCTGTGAACTGTTAGAACATCATTGTACTTGGTATTAAACTAGATCTATTTGGCATTTTCTTTCATCTCATAATTGCAATATAAAATTGATACAGGGATGACAATCAGATAAGTGTTAATGTAAAGCAAGTTCCAACCTGATTAAGATAAAAAATTTATGTTATCCTTTTAAGTCTAGCACACTGTCTAATGGATAAGTGTAAAACACACACATATACACACACAAAAACAAAATAATTTTAAAGCTGTTTTTAGTCTCTTTAAGTTAAAACACACACATATACACACACAAAAACAAAATAATTTTAAAGCTGTTTTTAGTCTCCTTAAGTAATAAATACTATCGTTTGGAACTGGAAGAGCTAGTTTTAAGGGAAAGTGCTATTGCTAACCTTATAATGAAACCAGATATTTGAATGCATGTTTGAATTTTGTGGAACTGAGTGATGTGTCTGTATGCTCTTTGAAACTGCTACTTGTTGTCATCCGTGCCATGAATCTCTCTTTACAGGTGACAGTTGCCATAGGAATTGTTTCTGGTAAATAATAATAGTGCAGACTCTGGAGGCTAGATGCTGGATTTTCATCATTTCTTCTACAGTAAGTGAAATTATATGTAATGATTTGTAATTTTGCTAATGGGCATGCAGGTGTACAAAGAAAATCTAGTTTTTGTTTGGCTTGGCTTTCTATCATTTCTTTGTTTTCAACCTGTGCAGTAGAAAAGGAATCACAGTCCCACATACTATATTTAGAACAATCCAGCAAATTCATTTAAATCCAGAAACTTGAACTTTGAGTGTAGAACCTACACTCATCTGTCTTAAATGAATCAATTGACTGCTGTACTTCTTCCCTCTGCTGGCTCTAAGATACATTTTGAGTGCTGGCCATACCGTTTACATGTCAGGAAATAGGCTGGGGGATCCAAATGATTTTCTCTGAATCGTTCTGGCCTCTGCTGAACGGTGGCTCTTCTGTTCCTTGTACAGATGACCACCAAGCTGTGAGTCCCATGGCTCATGGGCATGGCGGGGGCCGGGGTTGGGGGAATACCTTAAAGCATATCATTCTAAAAATGTGTTCCACTCTATTCCAACCTAGGTCTCTGCTGGCTCACTGAGAGCCCTTTTCCAGGACAAAGAGAAGATTCCTTTTTTTTTTTTTTTTTTTTTTTAATTATTTTATCCTAGCATTTCATTTTTTAAAAAATGAAAAAATAAATATTTGACTGTGCTGCACAGTATCTTGGTTCCTGGACTGGGGGTTGAACTCATGCTCCTGCAGTGGGCGTGTAGAGTCTAAACCGCTGGAGCACCAGGGAAGTCCCAAAGAGGACAATCTTTAATGTCTATACACACACTCTAAACCTAGCAGGGAGTGAGGACGACCTCACACTTACCTTTCTAAATACTCGCATCTCCTCATGCCATATTATTTCTTAAATGCCAAGCTGAACGTGACCACATGCCAGTCTTTTCCCAAGAGTCTGCAGCCTTCTTAAACTTCTCAATGATCATGTCACAGGTTATTCCCTCCTGATGTTTTAAAGATCCACTTTCTCCAACTGGGGTTTTCTGTAGGAGAAATATAAGGACATGAATACATAAGCTTTACCACACATTTGAATATGTCACTTTCCTTTCTAATGTCCACTGGGGTTTAGTGAATAGCTCTCCTACACTCTTGAATAATAGAACTTTTCAATAGAACTTTTTCTCTCTTAGATGATATTCACTCTGTCTCTTTTCTTGAGAGCTAATGGCAGGTAAGAAAGAGAGAAAGATAAACTGTTTTACAGATAAGAGAATGTAAATGGGGAGAATTTACTACTTCTGTCTTACATAGATCAATTTTCTTTTTCTATGTCTATAAACAAATGCCAATAAATTGACTTTTAAATAGTAGGTTGTTATACTTTATTTTAATATTATAAAAATAACTATCTATTATTATCTTTTAAAATTCTCATCAATCACTTTAATAAATATGGGAAGGAAAACAGACATAATAATCATGAAAAATCCAGGTAAGTGGATAACAAGTTGAATAATTTAAGAGAAATACTGTGATGTTAACAATGTGAAGTGCCTAATACCTACTTATACTAATGCACAGTTACGTCATTCTTCTGAATATTCACTATTAACAGTTTCAAAGCTTTTTCTACAATCTGCAACTCAAGAAAAGCTGATCAATGCATATCCTAAGATCCTAGAGCCTGACATTCTGAGTTCATTATTTCATGTTTATTGTCTGATGGGTTTATAAACATAACATTTGTCTTTTTCCTAAAAAGGAATTATTCATAAGTTCAACTTTAGTTGATAATACCCAATAGCTTGCAGTTGAGATTGCAAAAACTCACATTTCCACCAGCATTGTAGGAGAACAAAAAATGGATGGTAGAGATTTTTATGATGATAAGGGTTTATGACTTTTCTATTATGGTGGGATTATTTTCCAGAAATATAGATCAATAATTACGTAAATTATATAGACTCATATATTAAGAGTTTAAAAAGTCAAGGAAGCTTCAAGTCAATGTACTGTAGCTCATGACATCTCTCTCTGTATCTTACAGCAAAATGATTTCTCTTCCCTGGCCTTTAATGAAAACAAAATAGTACTTTATTCTTTTGAGACTCTCATCAATGTATATATTAACATAGATTTATTATATATATTTGTGAAATATATGTTTAAAGATAATCTCTAGTAAAAACTAAAACTTTTGTTTGTACAATATTTGTAAGGATGTTTGCCTTACAAATGATAAAAGAAGTAAGCATAATCTGAATATGCTCTACATTGAACAAAAGAGGGAAAAATAAAACTAACAAGAAAGTATTATAAGAATAAACTGTTAAGTAGAGAAACTGAAGCCCAATCAAACAACTACAGGGTGTTAGTAAGTAGCCCAGTCTTTTTCTATTTTTATCTCAGATTGGAACAAAAGGGCTGTGGTACATACTGAATATTGCCCTTAGCTCTCTAAATTCAGAGATGAACAGTTCCAACCAGGTATCCCAGTGGAAAGAAAGTTAGCTACAGATAAATTACAACCATGAAATAAATTAAGACCCTATCACCAGACTTCACTCCAATATCCTGCTTTGTACAGAATGACTTGAATAATTGGTGTGTGTGTGTGTTTTAAGTTATAAGGTTAATTGCCTAAATGCTTCATTTTCTTTGAGTGTAGAGACCTACCTACTGATTCATCAGACTAATTATATACTCCATTATATTAATTCATATTAGCTACTATTTATGGGAATACATATAATCTTCTAGGCATGGTATTGGCCTACATATATTAAAATAATCAACCCTCACAACAAAAACATAGATTTTTCAATTATTTCACAAATTAAAAAATTATGGTTCAGATTCAAAACATAACTAGCTCAGATTCACTTGGGTAGTAAGTGGCAGAAAAAGGTAACATGCAAAGTCTATCAGAGTTTAAATTTATTTTCTTTTAACTAACCTATACATAAAAAATTTACTGATTCTGTGTTTACAAATTTTTACTGAAAATGTGAGCATGGTTAAGCACAAAAAGGAAAGTCATTTAGCTATAACAAAATCTCCCTCTCTTTTATCTATTATATTGCCAAATATATATTCTTCTATGATATATAGTCTAATGAACCCCATGGATGGGGGAGCCTGTTGAGCTACGGTCCATAGGGTCGCTAAGAGGCAGACACGGCTGAGTGACTTCACTTTCACACTTTTCACTTTCATGCATTGGAGAAGGACATGGCAATCCACTCCAGTGTTCTTGCCTGGAGAATCCCAGGGACGGGGGGAGCCTGGTGGGCTGCCGTCTATGGGGTTGCACAGAGTTGGACACAACTGAAGTGACTTAGCAGCAGCAGCATGACTCAACAGTAGCAACTTATTGAGTTATAAAGTTTGAATTGTTGCTCAGTAAATACACCTCCCTTGTCCCCCTATGAGCACAGATGGACATTTCTCCATCCCATTGACATTGAGTTTGGCCAAGGAATTCACAATGACCAAGGGTTATTTGCAGTTGTGACATCAATGGAAGCCTGAAATGTGCTCTTCAGCTGCACTTGGTGACTTGTATTCCTGCCCTTCCACGAGAAGACTAAGTCTTGGGTACCTACTGGTCTAAGAGTAAGAGTTAAAATGCCTTAAACAATCCCCAAGTCTGTGACTTAATACAATGAAAGGTATTTTTCTCACATACTATTAATACATGAACAATGCTGGTTGGTGGGGAGCTTTGCTTTATGTTCTATTTGGGGACACAAGATGATAGCGTGTTTACATTCTAATGTGTCATCATCTGTACATATAACCTTCTATGATGGGGGAAGGAAACGGGATGGGTGGTACTGGTTCTTTTTTGCTTTCAGCTGGTCCTGACTCAATAATGCACTGCTACTTCATCTTAATTACTACTTATGACTCCACATAAACAGGGAGCTTGATTTTGGGGGAGACAGACAGAATACCGGGTGTGCCTCTCTTTCTACATGGGCTGGCACTGCATCTATCCAGGATTGATTTAAGAGGATATCAGGAATTCTCAGATTTAGAAAAATTGCCCTGCAGGCTAATTATTTATGTTCAAATGTCCATTATTAAGAGATTTATTCTAGTAGATTAAGACAGTATTTCTCATTAACATAATTATGTAGTTATACAGTGAGTGCTGAATACTTTGAATAATTATTAATATTAACTGCTTGGTATGAATAAAGGGATTAAGGTATATTTTTAATGGGTGAACTTAGTAAAATATAACTTGGTAGCATGAAAATCTAGATTGAACTCAATGAAGTCAGGCTTGAGTACCATGTGTTAGTGAGGTAACAACTCAGCAACTCAGGCAACAATAACAGAACTAGGTTTCTCAGAGCTCCAGAGGCATCACAGGAAAGGGTATGATAAAACGAAACTTCCTAAGTGGCTTACCCTAAAAATAATAACCAAAAAAAAAAAATCATGAGAATGTTTGGTGTGCTTCAAATATGTTAAATTTTGTGCCTCCTGAGCTTATGGTGAGTTTTCACTTTCCAACCTATTTATCGCTGGACGGAGGCTTGTAGGCTAGCCAGGGCTGATTTGTGGGCATGCAGTCTGTGCAGTCACGGGGCCCTGGTTCAAATGCGCCCATGCTTGATTTAATTTTCTGATGTCACCATCTTTAAAGTCCTATAATTGTTTGAATAAGAGATACCACATTTTTAAGTTACACATTAAGAAGCCCCATAATCTATGTCGCTCGGCCTATAACTCGTTCTGGGCAATTAGTTGCGAGTGGAAGTGATGTGCGTCGCTCCTGGGCTGGTGCCATTATAGTCAGGGCCAAGTTTTTTTTTTTTTTTTCCTGCAAAAAATGATCCGGGTTTTTCTGTTAACCTGGGCCCATGAGTGAGTTTCATTTTAAACAGAGGTGCCACATGAAAATAATGGTCATGTCACATAAATGAGAAATAAGCTTGCAGTAAATTGCAAATACTGATGTTAAGGATAGAATAAGCTGGTTACATAGCTAGAAATGCCACGAGGGGAAGACAGAGGGACTTCAAGAGATCACCATAAGCTAGACACCAACTAGAAACTGTCCAGAACATCTGGCAGCTAAGCAACAATCAGAACATTTTGAAACTAAACAGAGTTACTTAAGCCCCTGCCACAGAAAAATGCATAAAAGACCTGTATTTGGCCTTGGGAGGCTTTAAGATAATGGGCCCTGAAAAACTACATCCCTGAGGGTAGTCAAGATAGGAATATAGGTGAAGAAAGGAAGAAAGGAGGGAGAAGGAGACATTCTATTGAAACTTGAGATGACTTGCCACATTTTAGCACGTGCTACCGCCCTTCTGCTAACATGTGTGTGCCCAGTTGCTCAGCTGTGTCCCACTTTGCGACCCCAAGGACTGTAGCCCGCCGGGCTCCTCTGTCCATGGGATTTCCCAGGCAAGAATACTGAGGTAGGCTGCCATTTCCTTCTCCAGGGGATCTTCCTGATCCAGGGATCCAACCGGAGTCTCCTACGTTGGCAGGCGGTTTATTTCCCACTGAGCCGCCGAAGAAGCCCCGCTGCTTATATCCCACGTGATTTCCATAGCACCGTGACAATCCCTCTAGACCACACAGGGTCAGAGGGGCAACTGAAGCCGCAGGCCTTAACATCTACCCAAGAACGAGGAAGAGGGTGATCTTCTCCCTTCCCCATTCTTTCTTCCACTATAAAAATGTACCACTCTGTTCTCAGAGCTACACTCCATTGCCTGCCTGCCTGCTTGTATCTCTCACAAGCGTCCTTTGCTTACAAACTTACTCTTTACGTATCACTTTGCCTCACACTGAATTCTTACTGCGCGGAGACAAAAGAAACTGAGCTTCAGTAAGTCCTGACATGACGTCAGTAGTGTTACTAAAAGGCAGTGGTTTCAAGTCTCCACCTATGCAAGGGACTGTGGGTTCAAGTCCCAGTCAGGGGTGTGGCTGGGTTCAAGTGTGCCATCACAGCGTGTGGTTTCATTGACATAATCCTCCGTGTTCCTCTGGTGTTTGCCCCTTAGGTTCAAGCTGTCACAGCTCCTCACTTCAAGAGAGCAGTCTGTCTTTCTGCTCCCTTAATCCTGGCTTTCTTGTAACTTGCTTTGGTAAATAAACCATGGTGGCCGTGATGCTGTACCTGAGCTGAGCCCAGTCCTTGGGAGAGCTTCCACACTTTTCTCTCTCTCAGAGTTCTGCCGTCTGCCATGTAGACCAGCAGGGGTTAGCTTGTTGGAGGATGAGAAATCATGAGAGGCAGAACTGAAGCATCTCAGCTGAGACTGCAGGATGCTTAAGAGCATGGATGAGAGTGCAGCCACAAGCATAAAGACTGCCAGCAGATGGCCCTCAGCTGAACAGAGATGCATGAACTGTCTCCTCTGGGAGTGGTTTCCTCTGCAGAAGAACTGCTCAGGGGACCTATTACCATTGAGCCACTGACTTTTCGTGTTATTTTATTAGGCAGCAATAGTGGAAACAGAGATTCGAATATCACAGAATATGGACTGAAAAGTTCTTTTTGGAAGCATGTACTCTGAGCAGCAGATACTGTTCTAAGCTCTCTACACATTATCATATTTTAGTCTTGTAACAATTACATTATTCTCATTCTACTGACAGGATAAATCCCCTTTATTAGAGTATCAGAAATAATCCAATCAAGGGTTGCAATAGAGTACAACAGAATGCAAGCCATGCAATTTCACATTGGGGCTGTTTTTGTGATCAGTGACTTATCTTGCTCAAGGTCACAAAAATTGCTAATAGGAGATCTCTTTGTGTGACAGCACACAGATTACTGGACATTAACATGAAGGTTTCTGGTTAGCTAATATTAGCAAATGGGGTAATATACCTTAGAACCCACTGCTCTTGGCTTTTGACCTTAAATTGGTTCAGTTCAGTTCAGTTCAGTGGCTCAGTCCTGTTCGACTCTTTGCAACACCATGAACTGCAGCATGCTAGGCCTCCCTGTACATCACCAATGCCCGGGGTTCTTTAAAACTCTCGTCCATTGAGTCTGTGATGCCATCCAGACATCTCATCCTCGGTCGTCTCCTTCTCCTCCTGCCCCCAGTCCCTCCCAGCATCAGAGTCTTTTCCAGTGACTCAACCCTTCGCGTGAGGTGGCCAAAGTACTGAAGTTTCAGCTTTAGCATCATTCCTTCCAAAGGAATCCCAGGATTGATCTCGTTTAGGATGGACTGATTGGATCTCCTGGCAGTCCAAGGAACTCTCAAGAGTCTTCTCCAACATCACAGTTCAAAAGCATCAATTCTTTGGACTCAGCTTTCTTCACAGTCCAACACTCATATCCATACATGACCACTGGAAAAACCATAGCCTTGACTAGATGGACGCTGGCAAAGTAATGTCTCTGCTTTTGAATATGCTATCTAGTTTGGTCATAACTTTCCTTCCAAGGAGTAAGAGTCTTTTAATTTAATGGTTGCAATCACAATCTTCAGTGATTTTGGAGCCCCCCCAAAATAAAGTTTGACATTGTTTCCACTGTTTCCCCATCTATTTCCCATGAAGTGATGGGACCGGATGCCATGATCTTCGTTTTCTGAATGTTGAACTTTAAGCCAACTTTTTCACTCTCCTCTTTCACTTTCATCAAGAGGCTTTTTAGTTCCTCTTCACTTTCTGCCATAAGGGTGGTATCATCTGCATATCTGAGGTTATTGATATTTCTCCCGGCAATCTTGATTCCAGCTTGTGTTTCTTCCAGTCCAGCGTTTCTCGTGATGTACTCTGCATATAAGTTAAATAAGCAGGGTGACAATATACAGCCTTGACGTACTCCTTTTCCTATTTGGAACCAGTCTGTTGTTCCATGTCCAATTCTAACTGTTGCTTCCTGACCTGCATATAGGTTTCTTGAGTCAGGTCAGGTGGTCTGGTATTCTCATCTCTTTCAGAATTTTCCACAGTTTATTGTGATCCACACAGTTAAAGGCTTTGGCATAGTCAATAAAGCAGAAATAGATGTTTTTCTGGAACTCTCTTGCTTTTTCGAGAATCTAGCGGATATTGACAATTTGATCTCTGGTTCCTCTGCCTTTTATAAATCCAGCTTGAACATCTGGAAGTTCACAGTTACCTATTGCTGAAACCTGGCTTGGAGAAATTTGAGCATTACTTTACTAGCGTGTGAGATGAATGCAATTATGCTGTAGTTAAAGCACTCTTTGGCATTGCCTTTCTTTGGGATTGGAATGAAAACTGACCTTTTCCAGTCCTGTGGCCACTGCTGAGTTTTCCAAGTTTGCTGGCATGTTGAGTGCAGCACTTTCACAGCATCATCTTTCAGGATTTGAAACAGTTCAACTGGAATTCCATCACCTCCACTAGCTTTGTTCATAGTCATGCTTCCTAAGGCCCACTTGACTTCACATTCCAGGATGTCTGGCTCTAGGTGAGTGATCACATCATTGTGATTATCTTGGTCATGAAGATTTTTTTGTATAGTTCTTCTGTGTATTCTTGCCACCTCTTCTTAATACCTTCTGCTTCTGTTAGGTCCATGCCATTTCTGTCCTTTATCGAGCCCATCTTTGCATGAAATGTTCCCTTGATAGCTCTAATTTTCTTGAAGAGATCTTTAGTCTTTCCCATTCTGTTCTTTTCCTTTATTTCTTTGCATGGATCACTGAGGAAGGCTTTCTTAAATCTCCTTGCTATTCTTTCGAACTCTGCATTCAGATGCTTATATCTTTCCTTTTCTCCTTTGCTTTTTGCTTCTCTTCTTTTCATAGCTATTTATAAGGCCTCCCCAGACAGCCATTTTGCTTTTTGCATTTCTTTTCCATGGAGATGGAGTTAATCCCTGTCTCCTGCACAATGTCAGGAACCTCTGTCTATAGTTTATCAGACAATCTGTCTATCATATCTAGTCCCTTACATCTATTTCTCACTTCCACTGTATAATCATAAGGGATTTGATTTAGGCCATACCTGAATGGTCCAGTGGTTTTACCTACTTTTGTCAATTTAAGTCTGAACTTTGCAATAAGAAGTTCATGATCTGAGCCACAGTCAGCTCCTGGTCTTGTTTCTGTACAGGGCTTTTCCATCTTTGGCTTCAAAGAATATAATCAGTCTGATTTCGGTTAAAATGTATCATATTAATATTGAGAATATTTCTCAATATTTATTGCTATTGATGCTTTTATTGATAGGCTGTTAAGCCAAACATCGTTTGATATTTCTAGGAAATATTGTGTTCATGTTCTCTATCTGCTATTTGTAAGTAAACCCCAGAATTCCTAACTGAAAAGAGAAATTCTGTGGCAAAATCTTAAAGCAGAACTTCTGAAACTCTGGTTATTCTTTTGTTTCACAGATGCCTGGAAAATTGCAGCATAGATTATAGCAAGAAGATTTAGTACTAGGATTTTTAATATTCCATTTCTCCATATTTTCAGGCTGTAGTTTTACAAAAATAGTAGTTCATGTCAATCTAGATTGCTCTGGTAATTGAAAAAGAAAGAAAACTGCAACTTAATTTGTTTCCCCAATGGCTGTATAAAAGCAGACATTCTATAATGATGTTAACCACAGGAGGTCATGGTGAAAGATAGCCCACTGGTATTTCGATTACCACAATGAGTTCGTATAGGCATCACTGATTAATGGTTATTATTGTATATTCACTCACAACTTCATTGAACTCCATTAGCAAAGTTTATAGCACAGTTGCACCATTATAAGTAACACGAACAGCCAGAAAACCCTGAAGAAAACATAGTTAAATGGTGGGTTAAATAGTTTATTTAAATGGAAGAAATGGTTTAATATTAATTAGAGAAATGAGTATTTTTTACTGCTCAAGCCTGGACTTTCTGCCAGAGGCACACAAGTTATGGCCACCTTTGCAACAAAATCAATATGAGGTCAGTTTCCATCTCCTGTCCATTCATAAAACTGAGGAAAACAAGCATACTGTTTTCACCAAAGGCATCAAACTATAGATTGGCATCTTAGCTATCTTCTATACAAATTATTGATTCCAGTGGCATTACAGCTGTTATTTTTCTTCTAAGTAAGTAACCAGCTGTTACTTTCACCAAAATCAAGTTATCTGTCAAGCGCTGATGTTGAACACAAAGATAGTTTGTCTCCCAGTCAAATCTGCAAAGCCTCTGACATTGAAGGAATTTACCTCAATGTAATATATGAATCAGTTATGAAATTTTCATAATACATGAAAATTTGACAGCTAACATCATACTCAATGGTGAAATAAAAAGACTTTCTTAATCAGAAACAAGGCAGAGATGCTCATTTCCACCACTTCTGTTCAACATAGTACTAGAAGTCCTAAACAGAGCAATAAGTCAAGAAAAAGAAATAAAAGGCATACCCATCAGAATGGAAGAAGTCAAATTATCTCTTTGCAAATTGCATGATCTCAAAGAAAACTTCAAGAATTTAATAAAAATTGTTAGAACTAATAAACTTGCTTGGTAAAGTTATAGGTTACAAAGTCAACATATAAGAATCTGTTGCATTTCTAACAATAAACTATACAGAAAACAAAAATTTTAAGTCCTATTTGCAATAGCACCAAAACATTAAAACATTTTAGAAATAATCTTATCCAAGGAGGAGAAAAACTTTATACTCAAAACTATAAAACATTTATGAAATAAAAGTTTTTCTTAGATTTTAAAGAAAATTTAAAGAGACTGGAGATGTATTTTGTCATATATCCTTAATAGGTGAATATTAAGAACACTCAAAAAAATCCATCCTAAAAGAACTCAGTCCTGAATCTTCATTGGAAGGTCTGATGCTAAAGCTGAAACTCCAATACTTTGGCCACCTGATGCAAAAAACTGACGCACTGGAAAAGACTCTGATGCTGGGAAAGATTGAAGGCAGGAGGAGAAGGGGACGACAGAAGATGAGATGGTCAGATGGCATCATCGACTCAATGGACATGAGTTTGAGTGAACTCCAGGAGTTGGTGATGGACAGGGAGGCCTGGCGTGCTGCAATCCATGAGGTCACAAAGAGTAGGACATGACTGAGCAACTGAACCCCTCTACCATAGGATTATTTTCCCAAATTTTGAAATTTTCTAGGCTACTGTTTGCAATTTTAGAATTTGTTTTCAGATTTCAGGCAAGTTTCTTCAGCCCTCATTTCTATCTCATTGCTTTTTTGTACCAGTCATAGTAGATCTATTTGCCTGCCACTTACTGAGCACATGCTGTCTGCCTGATATTGTGCTTGGCACCTTCTAGATTATCCTTCACTCTCACAATCAGACTTCAGGCTAAATATTTTCTTACCTTATCAAGCAACTTCAAAAGTTTATTTATAATCAAATTATCGTATAAGATATTATTCTTTTCCATTACAACTATTTGAAAATGCACCTTTATTAATGACAATTAAACCCTAGGATCAAAGTAGTAAAGTTGATAATATCTATTTACTGAATGTCTCCGTAGTATGTCAGAACATTGTATCATGGAAAAGATCAAGATGCAAATAGTAATATGATAAGAATTACAATTTTGGTGCTTCTTATTTTACCCATTATATAGGAGTGGATAGATAAGACAGTATTTGATATCTATGTCTACCCAAAAGCTGGAGAAGGGCATGGCAACCCATTCCAGTATTCTTGCCTGGAGAATCCCATGGACAGAGGACCTGGTGGTCTACAGTCCATGTGGTCACAAAGAGTCAGACACAACTGAAGCGACTTAGCATAGTGTAGCATAGCATCTACCCCAAAGATATTTCTTCCCTTCTTCCTTCCTTATTAATAAAATAACAATCTGACTTTGTTCAACTATTTACTTCAAAATGACAATAACCTTGTTCAAAATTTGTAAACAAATGTGTTTTAATGAAAACTAATCATGGAAACGCCATATCTCTCATATATGATTAACCTAGGATGTGACACAATTTCAGTCAGTGGGATGTGAAGGAACATCAATTCTGAGGCTTCTTGGAAGGGATTTTTTAAATTTTTAATATAATTAAATTGGAATAGCCAGCATGTTAAGCCCCCCGTACATTATTCTACCTTTCTGTAACAAGGGGACTATTGCACTATTGTATGATAACAGGATAACTGGAAAAGGGCTAAGACCAACGCACTGAGGATGGCAGAAAGACAAAGTGGCATGTCCAACGTTTCAGGTGGTGTTTTTGAACTGCTGAAATAATCACTTGTAAAGTTATACTATCTTAGTCTTTCTCAGTATATGACATTAAAATTTTAATTAAACTTATTTTGAGTTAAACGTTTTGCTACCAGTAGCTAATTTACATCCTATTTCAGTATGCAAATGCATGGAAACAGCAGTGAAAGAAGTTCAGTTCAGTTCAGTGGCTCGGGCCTGTCCGACTCTGCGACCCCATGGACTGCAACACGCCAGGCCTCCCTGTCCATCACCAACTCCTGGGGTTTACTCAAACTCATGTCCATTGATCTATAATCTGTTCTATGTGTTCTCTTTTGGGGATTCTGAGACTAGCAGTACTTAATTTGGTTAATAAATTATTCATCCTCCCATTTAGTTCTCAAATTCAAATTACAATCAATGAAGAGCATAAAATACCTCAACTAGATTCAGATTTCCCAAGTATGTATGATTTATTTCCAGCCACACCTTGAAACATCAGATTATTTCTTTCTGATTTTTCTCTGGCCATTATCTAGAGTTTCATATCTCAATCAATGAAAATTTTTTAAAAATGAACAAAAATCTAAAGAATATTTTGAACTTGACATGGAAGTAACTTCAGATTTACCTGACCAAGTAATTTCTTTAAACAATATAGAAGAAAAATCAATTATAAATCTAATAGTAAGAGAAAACCTGGAACTATTCAAAGGAGATAAAACTGATTTGCAAATAATTTAGAAAGCGGCATGAAAGGCCAGTTGTGAAAAATTACTAGGCCCTTAATAACCTGGCCCTTTCTTTTTAAACCTCTCCTCCCTGATCCCACTCAATGTCTTGCCCTGGTCTCTCCCCAACAGCTTGCCTGAGAAACAAAATTTCTTCCCATTTTCCCACTGGAGGCAGCATTTCGCTCAGCTGAGATCTTCTCTTGGATACAGCACCTTCTTCCTGGAACATTCATTTCCCAGATCTCAACTGACCAAGCCCTGCTCCTTTTCCACTTCTCAGTCTAAACCTCTTTCTCCTGGAAGCTTTTCCCTGACCCACTATAATCTGCTTAGGTGCCTTCCTATTTAGGATGCACCTGCTAGTTTTCCCATTATGGGACTAATTCTACTGTATTGAACTTGACTGTTTAGTAGACTGTGAGCCCCAGAAGTATAAGGTTGTGTTTGACTTACTCACCATTTTACAGACAGCCTCTAACACAGCACTTAATGCTTAGTGGAGACTTAATAAATACCTGTAGCTCAAATGGATAATTATTCTGAGTAATGATGTTTAGAGCTTATGGAAGGAGAAGTGATTACACATATTACAAATGGAATTTGAGGCTTTGAGAGGAAAACAAAACAAACTCAGACTCACTGGCAGATCACTGCAATGTTTTCAGGATGTGGAATCCTATAGAGTTGCAGATTTAGTTTTATAAATACCAAAAGCTATTAATTATATTTATTTTTAGCTTTCTGCTATATATGAGATATTATGGTAGATATTGTTTAAATAATGATGAACAAACCCCTGGCTTCTGTGCCTTCAAGGGCCGTTCAGTCTACGGAATAAATGTCTGAAGAAGGTGTTTTCTGTAGCACCTTAAAGAAGTATTTACTCTCATTCATCAGAGACTCTTCTTCTTCCACCAACCCATTCTCTTTCATCAATAATTTTTTCTAAGGAGTTTAAATTTAGATCCCCATGTAGAAGGAACTAGATTATTATGCTCATCTTTACATGGCCTACCTATCAGTTCAGTTCAGTTCAGTTGCTCAGTCGTGTCCAACTCTTTGCTACCCCATGAACTGCAGCACGCCAGGCCTCCCTGTCCATCACCAACTCCCAGAGTTCACCCAAACCCACGTACATCAAGTCAGTGATGCCATCCAGCCATCTTATCCTCTGTCGTCCCCTTTTCCTCTTGCCCCCAATCCCTCCCAGCATCAGAATCTTTTCCAGAGTCAACTCTTCACATGAGGTGGCCAAAGTACTGGAGTTTCAGTTTAGCAAATCTACATGTGTTCCATGTTGAATTGTTGACTTTGCAGCAGCTTTAAAAAGAGATCATAAAAGTGGAGAAATGTATTGGATCCTTAATTAATGGGTGGTTCTTAGAGCAATGTCAAGATGATCAAATGTTCATAATAAAAATAGATTGATCGAAGAGGTGAAACAAAAATGTAATTTAACCTCTCTTGGTACAACAAATATGCTGAATGTTCTTATGAAACTAACCTTGACCCAAGTGCTTGACATGTTTGATTACAGTGAATGTATCAGGCTTCTATGCTTTATTGGTAAATAAATGCTATGTAAGGTTGACCTGAGTTAGAACTTCACAGATTAATGGCCATTTATACTATGAATACCAATTTTCAGCACAACTGAAGCAGCACAATAATGAATCATGGCTAATACAAGGGAAAGAATAAGAGATATTTCCACATTATGAACCACAGTCCATTTTCTTGCTAGTGAAGCTTAAATCCTGCATTCATATTCAATATAGAGACTCAGCTCTTCATGTCCAGAATATTTTTGGGAAAACAGATTTTTCAACTGGGAACATGTCAAGCAAAAACCCAAACAAACAAAAAGATTCACGTTTAGAACACTGGACAACAAATCCAGTTTTCTGTTTTATTGTAACTAAAACCCTTTAGAAAATCTATTACAAAGACCATTTGTAATAGTAGAAATATATGCAATTCATCATCTTACTGTACTAACCAAATTCCTGTCATTAATAACAATGTTTAAGACTTTGTATTTTCAATAGCAACTTTTTCTTGAAAATATTCATTGTTATCTATATGTATAGCCAAAAAACTAAGTAGCTTCTGTCATGTCCAACTTTTGCGACCCCATGGACTGTAGCCCTCCAGGATCCTCTCTCCATGGATTTCTCCAGGCAAAAATACTGGAGTGGATAGCCATGCCCTCCTCTAGGGGATCTTCCTCACCCAGGAATCGAACCCATGTCTCTTATGTTTCCTGCATTGGCAAGTGGGTTCTTTACCACTAAGGCCACCTGGGAAACCCATCTTTATGCACATCTGTATGTATATAGTTTATTTATTCATACATGCACATTTATTTTTCCCCATGGTTTAGGATTTTATTACCCTGACTCAGAATGTCTCGGAAAAGGAAATGGCAACCCATTCCAGTATTCTTGCCTGGAGAATTCCGTGGACAGAGGAGCCTGGTGGGCTACTGTCCATGGGGTCGCACAGAGTCAGACATGACTGAAGCGACTTAGCATGCATGCATGCACTGGAGAAGGAAATGACAACCCACTCGAGTGTTCCTGTCTGGAGAATCCCAGGGACAAAGGAGCCTGGTGGGCTGCCATCTATGGGGTCACACAGAGTCGAACACAACTGAAGTGACTTAGCAGCAGCAGCAGCAGAATGTCTAGCAATTTTAGATCAAATATCATTTTCTATTAACCTTTTTAAACATTTCCAAGAGAAAAAAATAGACAACTGAAAAAGACCCATCGGTGATTTAGGTATTAGTGTTTATAGGTTAGGGCTTTAACTGAAGTTACCAAGCTTACAGAAAGGGAAAAAAAAAAAAAAAAAGCTTATAAGGAAAAAGGCTCAAACTATTGGGAAACATTAGATTGTAATATGAAGAGTTCTTGAGAGACCCTGGTTTACCCTCTGGAATTTATGGTTGTACTTTAGTACAGACTAACTGAACAAAGACGCGGATGGTTTTCTTTTGGTTGGTGAATTATGAATGCAGACGCATGGGTGGTGAGGTCTGCTAGTGCGGGCACTTCCCACAGGCCATAGTGGAGCACCTTTTACTCCCCTACTAGGTTTTAGTAAGAACAGGTGGCTTGCCAAGTGTATGCCATTGTAGACAGCTGAACTCAAGCTATCTGTAAGCAAACTGTCCCTGTTAAAGAGTGTTTTCGTATGAAATTTCAGGAGCAGTAACTATTGCACATAAAAGAAAGTTTAGCATGTATGTATATTGTTTGCATCAGGAAGGCATAAGGAATTACTAAAGAATTTTTTTCCTGAACAGTAAGTCACAACAACGGGCTTAAAATAGTAAATCATACTCTTTACAGGGAGATCAAACCAATCAGTCCTAAAGGAAATGAATGAATATTCAGTCATTGGAAAGTCTGTTGCTGAAGCTGAAGCTCCAATACTTTGGCCACCTGATATGAAGAGCCAACTCACTGGAAAAGACCCAAAACATTATAACCATAAGGAGAAGGGGGTGGCAGAGGATGAGATGTTAGATAGCATCACTGATTCAATGCACATGAATTTGAGCAAAGTCCAGAGGACAGTGGAGGACAGAGGAGCCTAGTATGCAACAAGCCATAAACAGTCACGAAGAGTCAGACATGGCCTAGCGACAGAACAACAGCGAAACTGAGCTGTCATTCAGGCTTCTTGCTCCATCTATAAAACACAGGCAGAGTAGATTTAGCATAATTCTTAAGAGCTTAAGGATTTTTAGGAATGAGAAGTGGTAAATAAACACAGACTTCAAGTCATCAGTTGCATTGAAAGTGAAAGTGAAGTCGCTCAGTGGTGTCCGAGTCTTTGCAACCCCATGGATTGTAGCCCACAGAATTTTCCAGGCAAGAGTAGTGGAGTGGGTTGCCATTTCCTTCTTCAGGGGATCTTCCTGACCTAGGGATCAAACCCGGGTCTCCTGCATTGCAGGAAGGGGCTTTACCTCTGAGCCACCAGTTGCATCAGCCCCCATCAAGAGAGTCTGCCTATCCTTTGAAGCTTGGAAGCCAGGCAGTGACTTCTCCCTCTAGGAAAGTCCTATATAGCATCTTCTTCAATAAAAGGCTGTTTCATTACACTGGATTGTCTGTCTGTTTTTAGTACAGGCGCCTTCATTATCTTAGCTATACTTCTATGGTAGTTCTTGCTGCTTCACTTGGCACTTTTATGTTATGAAGACGGCTTTTTTCTTTAAACCTTACAAACCCATCTCTGCCAGCGTTGAACTTTTCTTCTGCAGTATCCTCACCTCTCTCTGGCTTGACAGCATTTAAGAAAGTTAGGGCCTTGATCTGGATTAGGCTGAGGTTTAAGGAAATACCGTGGTTGACTTGCTCTTCTGCCCAGACCACTAAAACTGTGTCCATATCATTAATAAGGCTGTTTTTCTATCTTATCATTCCTGTGTTCACCAGAGACGACATTTTTAATTTCCTTCAAGAGCATTTCCTTTGCACCCATTACTTGGCTTGCTCAAGAGGCCTAGCTTTTGGCCCCTCTTGGTTTTTGACATACCTTCCTCACCAAGTTTAATCATGTCTAGCTTTTGTTTTAGACTAAGAGATATGCAACTATTGCTTTCACCTAAATAAAGACTGTGGTAAGGTTAATTAATTGGCCTAATTTCAATATTGTTATATTTCAGGGAATAGGGAGGCTGGAGGACAGGCAGAGAGACGGGAAAAGGGCCATTCAGAGAGGCAGTTGGAACACAGCATTCATAGATGAAGTTCTTATTTGAAGTTCTTATATGAAGCTCATCTTATTTGGATGAGCTTCATGACATCTCAAAACAATTACAACAGTGACAGCAAAGATCACTGATCACAGATCACCATAAAAATATAGTAAATACTAGTATTTTTGAAATATTGTGACAGTTGACTAAGTGTGATGAATGCCAAACTGACACAGGAAGTGAGTAAATGCTTTTGGAAAGGCCACACCTATATCCTTGCTTCAGTTTAGTTCAGTCGCTCCGTCATGTCCGGCTCTTTGTGACCCCATGGACTGCAGCACGCCAGGCCTCCCTGTCCATCACCAACTCCCGGAGTTCACCCAAATCCATGTCCATTGAATTGGTGATGTCATCCAATCATATCATCCTCTGTCATCCCCTTCTCCTCCTGCCTTCAATCATTCCCAGCCTCAGTGTCAGCTCTTCACATCAGGTGGCCAAAGTATTGGAGTTTCAGCTTCAGCATCAGTCCTTCCAATGAAGACTCAGGACTGATCTCCTTTCGGATGAACTGGTTGGATCTCCTTGCAGTCCAAGGGACTCTCAAGAGTCTTATCCAACACCACAGTTCAAAGTATCAATTCTTCTGCACTCAGCTTTCTTTATAGTCCAACTCTCACATCCATACATGATTCCTGGGAAAACCATAGCTTTGACTAGATAGACCTTTATTGACAAAGTAATGTCTCTGCTTTTTAATATGCTGTCTAGGTTGGTCATAACTTTCCTGCCAGGGAGTAAGCATCTTTTAATTTCATGGCTGCAATCACCATCTGCAGTGATTTTGGGGCCCCCGAAAATAAAGTCAGCCATTGTTTCCAGTGTTTTCCCATCTATTTGCCATGAAATGATAGGATCAGGTGCCATGATCTTAGTATCCTTGGTTATTATAGGATAAGAGGAGTGCTGGAGTGGATTGCCATTTCCTTCTCCAGGGGATCTTCCTGACCCAGGAATCCAACCCAGGTCTCTCACATTGCAGGCAGATGCTTTACCATCTGAGCCACCAGGGAAGCTATTATAGGGTAATACACACTAACCTTCAGTGTGTTAAACAAAGCAATCTCTGAAGAACAGTGACGTGAAGCAGAATAAAACAGGTATGCTTACACCTGTACTGCATGACATGCTTTTCACAGCATTAATTTTATGAAACGGATATTTTAATATAAGAAATGGTAGATTTCTACTATACATTTCATGAAAATGTTAGGGAAATAATAGCCACCCTCTTATACACAACACACAATTACTGAAAATCATCCACTGCTCAGTACTCTCACTATTTTTAAAGAGAGAGGAGAAAGGGCAGTATGCCATTTTGCATAACTAGAGAATTTAATAATTATAATAATAATGAAATTCTCATATAAAGAACAAAATTAGCTGCACTTGCAAAAGGAGTGTAGAACACATTAAAATTTGCTGGAGTAAGAGCTTCTTCCTTTTAATGAGCTGAAACATATTCTCTGTACAACTGGGTACATTCCTATCAGTCGAGGAAAGGGCCATTAAAGCTGAAGAGACCAGAATATAGCAAAATCATGAATAATATTAAACGCTTAATAATGTCTTTATGCATATAGTGATTCTTCCTGACATCATCAGTAGATTTTAATGAAATGTAGGTAATTAACATAGCTGTAATTATTATTCTTTTTTTAAGTGAGAGTGCCCTTATTTACGGAGGAGGCAATGGCAACCCACTCCAGTACTCTTGACTGGGAAATCCCATGGACGGAGGAGCCTGGTGGGCTACAGTCCATGGGGTCAGACATGACTGAGCAACTTCACTTTCATTTTCACTTTCATGCATTGGAGAAGGGAATGGCAACCCACTCTAGTATTCTTGCCTGGAGAATCCCAGGGATGGGAGCCTGGTGGGCTGCCGTCTATGGGGTCACATAGAGTCGGACATGACTGAAGTGACTTAGCAGCAGCAGCCGTTATTTAACACAAATCAGTTGTACAAAAATTTAAATATTAAAAATGTAATAATCACTGCTTTTATTTCTACAGTGCTGTTCTGTGTATGTGCTCAGTTGCTCAGTCATGTCTGACTCTTTCCGACCCCATAGACTTAGCTCACCAGGCTTCTTTGCCCATGGAATTCTCCAGGCAAGAATACTGGAGTGGGTTGCCATTTCCTACTCCAAGGGATCTTCCCAACCCAGGGATCAAACCCAGGTCTCCTGAATTGCAGGCAATTTCTTTACTGTCTGAACTACAAGGGAATCAGTTAAATCAAACTAAATAGCATAAGAACTCAGCATCAAAAAGTTAAAAAGCAAAAAATGCACAAGAAAAAATGTGTACCACATGATTTTTAAGGGTCAGAGTAAGTTTTCAAGAAAGTCTCCTTTCTTAGTAGCTACCATTTTCTTTACTATTACTTTTAGTTTAGTCTTCTTTAAGGTCATAAAGGAAAAATTGAATCATTAAACCTATAAGCATGTACAATCACTTGATAAAATCAAATTTTAGCAGATGGCAACACTGGATGATTGAATAGCTTTCTGTAGTACTTTTGTCTCAATTGTCTCAACCAAAAGAGTTCTGAAATTTATATATATATAATTTATTTATAATTTATTAATTATAATAAATTTATTTATTTATAATAAAATTATAATATAATTATAAAAATATAATATAAAGTATGAATTTTATACTACAAATTTATTTTATAGTATAAATTATTTATTTATTTAATTTATTTACTTTATATTACAAATAAAATATTTATTTATAATTTATAATATATATATATTATATGTATAATGTGTGAAGTGTGAAATAAAATGGTGTCTCCTATGTCAGGGGGCTTTACAATGGAGCTGGGAGACCATCAAGGAGATGGTAGACCTTAGGCATATCCTCACCAAACAGAACAAAAAACTTTTTTAACTGGTCTAAGCTGCAAACATGAGATGGCTGGATGGCATCACTGACTCAAGGGACATGAGTTTGGGTAAACTCGGGAGTTAGTGATGGACAGGGAGGCCTGGTGTGCTGCAAAGATTCATGGGGTTGCAAAGAGTTGGACACGACTGAGGAACTGAACTGAATTGAACTGAAGCCACAAAGAGGCCTATGACTCTGCAAACACACCTGCAACTTGTCACAGTAACAACTTTTACTTCCCTCTAGAGCACCGAAGAATTGACACTTTTGAACTGTGGTGTTGGAGAAGACTCTTGAGAGTCCCTTGGACTGCAAGGAGATACAACCAGTCCATTCTGAAGGAGATCAGCCCTGGGATTTCTTTGGAAGGAATGATGCTAAAGCTGAAACTCCAGTACTTTGGCCACCTCATGCGAAGAGTTGACTCGTTGGAAAAGACTCTGATGCTGGGAGGGATTGGGGGCAGGAGGAGAGGGGAATGACCGAGGATGAGATGGCTGGATGGCATCACTGACTCGATGGACGTGAATCTGAGTGAACTCTGGGAGTTGGAGATGGACAGGGAGGCCTGGTGTGTTGCAATTCGGAGGGTCACAAAGAGTCGGACACGACTGAGCGACTGAACTGAACTGAACTGAGAGATAGCCTTAGCACTCAAGCTTTGCCAAGACTAGCTTCTGCCTCGCCTGGAACTCCAAGTGAAAGTGAAAGTTGCTCAGTCATATCCGATTCTTTGTGACCCCATGGACTATACAGTTCATGGAATTCTCCAGGCCAGGATACTGGAATGGGTAGCCTTTCCCTTCTCCAGGGGATCTTCCCAATCTAGGAATCGAACCCAGATCTCCCCGATTGCTGGATTCTTTACCAACTGAGCCAGCAGGAAAGCCCAAGAATACTGGAATGGGTAGCCTATCCCTTCTCCAGGGGATCTTCCTGACCCAGTAATCGAACTGGGGTCTTCTGCATTGCAGGCAGATTCTTTATGAGCTGAGCTATCAGGGAAGCCCTATTGTAATGTAAACCTCCCACCTTTACCTTTAAAATCCCTTTTTATTCCCTAGTGGGGATACTATTTGGGTTATTACCCAAAGATTTTATGTGTCCTGAATTGCAGTTCTCTGATTCTGAATAAAGGCTTTTTGCTTGACTATTGTCATCTAAGTTTATTTAGATTGACAAATGCATTAATAATGGAGGCTAATGCAGTGACTTAACTTTTGAAACTGGCAATCTTAACAGTGGTGAAATAATTTTTTAATTTGTTTTTCTTTTTCATGCAAATAGAGAGCTCAGTTGACTGAAAGTAAAAGCTGAAATTGTTTATATCCTGTGAATTACTTATAAAAAGGTCAGGAGATAAATATAACTTCTAATTCAGCAAATTACATTCTAAATACCAGCTTCTTTATAAGCAAACAGATCAAGTTTTTGAGGACAAACTTCTAAATCCCCCCAAAATGTGTTAAGAAGTCATGTGATAAAATTCCAGAAGATGACAAAAGTCTCGGAACAATGTAGATCCTAGGTCACCAAGAATCAGAGCTGTAGGCGAAGCTCATACAAGGAAGGAGCAGCTGCATCCAAGCGGCTACAGATCAGCTTCTTTAGGGTTTCCTCTCCGATCGCTGCTGTCATTGGTAAACTCTCAGGAGCCTCACCTTCCCTGTTAACACTACAGACCAAGAAAAACAGATGTTTCCTTTGGTAGTCAGCCCCATGTAGAACTGGAGATAGGTTAAGACTTAGAGAGTCAGGGAGTAAGAGAAGCCACATGAGTTACAGTGCAAAAAGCTGAATAGCCTGAATGAGAAGGGGTGTTTTAGAGTTTTTCAGAGTTTGAGAAAGTGCAATAAACTTAGTGTTTATGTTTCCTTAAATTTCACATGGTGGAAATCCTATTTCTAATGTGATGGCATTTGGAAGTAGGCTTTCTGGAAGGTAATTAGGTCATGAAGGTGGAGCCCTTGGCGCACTTATAAGACCAGAAAGTTAAGAGACACCTCGCTCTCTCTCTGCCCTGTTCAGATACAAGGAGAAGTTGGTTATCTTTAAACCAGGAAGCAGGCCCTCACCAGACATTGGCTCTGCCAGATCTTTGATTGTAGACTTTCCAGCCTCCAGAGCTGTGAGAAATAAATGTTTGTTTTTAAGCCCCCAGTTTATGGAGATTTCTTACAGCAGCACAAGAAGTCTAAAACTAAGACAGAAATGCCTAAAACACTACCAATATTTTAGGTTTCCAATATGTTAATAATGGAGAAATCCAAGCAAAATTATAAAAGTTGAATTATAAAGAATGTCTTTTTAAATATGAAAAGATTTATACTTTTAACATATTGATATGCTAACTCTCTATATAGTATCTTTAGTTATGCCACTAATAACTTAATTTTAATTTTCTTGGAAATATGAGTCTCAGGGATAAATGACCTTTTCCCCTGTCTAGGGGAAGTCCTGGATTATTTTACAGAATTTCTGTCACATTGTGATCAAATCTCAAATACAACAACAACAACAAAAAATGTTTCACTAGGTTCCTTAAACACTTTCTGCCATGAGGCAAATTCTCTGTTTCATAGTAATCACGTGTGAACAGTTTCTCCTGTGGTCAGACTTTAAATTTTCTTCTGAATCAGAGGCTCATTCTTTTTCCTATTTCTCTATTACCTGTATTTGGCTTTCTGGCAGATAAAACTTCAAGCAGCAAATCTTGCTCTAACATCATGTATTAAACCACATTTTTCTACAGCTAAATCCTTTGATTGTGTGGACCACAACAAACTGTGTGAGATGGGCCACGCCACCTTACCAGCCTCCAGAGAAACCTGTATGCAGGTTAAGAAGCAACAGTTAAATCCAGACATGGAACTGAAAGGTTGCTGCTGAACCACGAAAAGATGCCAGGATTCTTGGCCTCTGGAGAAGAATTCAATCCAGGGCCAGAGATGAGGCTTGATCACTCAGAACTTTCATGTAATAAGGTTTTATTAAAGTATAAAGGAGATAGAGAAAGCTTTTGACATAGGCATCAGAAGTGGGCAGAAAGAGTACCCCCTTGCTAGTGTTAGCAGTGGAGTTATATACTCTCCAGTGAATCAAAAGAATGTCTGGAGGTTGGGCTTCCCTTATAGCTCAGTTGGTAAAGAATCTGCCTGCAATGCAGGAGACCTGGGTTCAACTCCTGGGTTGGAAATATCCCCTGGAGAAGGAAATGGCAATCCACTCAGTATTCTTGCCTGGAAAATCCCATGGACAGGGGAGCCTTATAGGCTACAGTCCACAGGGTTGCAAGTCGGACACAATTAAACCACCACCACCAGACCTACTCCCATAATTTACATTTTAAGATAACAGGATTAGCCAGAACATTTAATCCAGAGACTGTTCTCAGGCAGGATACATTATTGTTATATAACCCTAAGGAATGTAGAGGGAAAAAAAAGTTTGTCCTTTCTTCCTCCTTGAGAATTCCAGACTCCTCTCTCCTTGGGGACCCCTACACTTCTTATCAACCTGCCTCTTTCAGAACGATGGGCTAGTTCCAAATTGGGAAGGGAGTACTTCAAGGGTGTGTATTGTTACCCTGCTTATTTAACTTATATGCAGAGTACATAATGTGAAATGCTGGGCTGGATGAAGCACAAGCTGGAATCCAGACTGTAGGGAGTAATATCAACAACCTCAGATACAAAGCTGACACCACCCTTATGACAGAAAGCAAAGAAAAACTGAAGAGCCTCCTGATGAAAGTGAAAGAGGAGAGAGAAAGGCTGGCTTAAAACTCAACATTGAAAAGACTAACATCATGACATCTGGTCCCATCACTACAGGACAAATAGATGGGGGAAACAATGGAAACACTGACAGACTTTATTTTCTCAGGCTCCAAAGTCACTGCAGAAAACGACTGCAGCCATGACATTTAAAGATGCTTGCTCCTTGGAAGAAAAGCTATGACAAACCTAGACAGAGTATTAAAACACACAGACATTATTTTGCCAACAAAGGTCTACATAGTCAAAGCCATGGTTTTTCTAGTAGTCATGTATGGATGTGAGAGTTGGACCATAAAGGAGGCTAAGAGACAAAGAACTATGCTTTTGAACTGTGGTGTTGGAAAAGACTCTTGAGAGTACCTTGTACTGCAAGGAGATCAAACCAGTTAATCCTAAAGGAAATTAATCCTGAACATTCACTGAAAGGACTGATGTTGAAGCTTCAATATTTTGGCCACCTGAGGTGAAGAGCCAACTCATTGGAAAAACCCTGGGAAAGACAGAAAGCAAGAGGAGAAGGGAACAGCAGAGGACTAGATGGTTGGATGGCATAATCGACTCAATGGACATGAGTTTGAGCAAGCTCTGGGAGACAGTGAAGGACAGGGAAGCCTGAAGGGTTGCAGTCCATGGGGTCACAAAGAGTCAGATGTGACTGAGCAACTGAGCAACAAAATTCAAAGACATATATAGTAACAGTAAGGTGATTCCTTTAAAAGAAGCAGGATAGCAAATGAGAACTCCTTGGTGTTTTAAAACTATTAACTGTTAAGTGCTAATTCTTTGAAGATTTGCACTTTTGGAATTTCTGCCTCCCTCCTTTTTTTTTTTTTGGTAGAAAAATTCCCTATTAGTTCAGTTCAGTTCAGTCTCTCAGTCGTGTCTGACTCTTTGCAACCCCATGAACTGCAGCATGCCAGGCCTCCCTGTCCATTACCAACTCCCGGAGTCTACCCAAACTCACGTCCATTGAGTTGGTGATGCCATCCAAGCATCTCATCCTCTGTCGTCCCCTTCTCCTCCTGCCTTCAATCTTTTCCCAGCATCAGAGTCTTTTCAAATGAGTCAGCTCTTTGTATCAGGTGGCCAAAGTGTTGGAGTTTCAGCTTCATCGGTCCTTCCAATGAATATTCAGGACTCATTTCCTTTAGGATGGACTGGTTGGATCTCCTTGCAGTCCAAGGGACTCTCAAAAGTCTTCTCCAACACCACAGCTCAAAAGCATCAGTTCTTCTAAAGCCCCTATTAACAGGTAGACAATTATTATATTAGTGTTCAAATTTATACCTATACCAGGCTACACTGACTTTGGGGCAAATTTCTGTCCACAAGTCCTGCTAGCTAAGTTGCTATATTCACTACTTATTATTTTCCATCCTGGACCAAACTAGGGACATTTAGGGATTAAACATATCATTGGCTAGTAGCTTACACCTGAGTAGATACTGAATTCAAGAGTCACTGAATGGTGGCTCAGACGGTAAAGCATCTGTCTACAATGCGGGAGACCCAGGTTTGATCCCTGGGTCAGGAAGATGCCCTGGAGAAGAAAATGGCAATCCACTCCAGTACTATTGCCTAGAAAATCCCATGGACAGTGGAGCCTGGTAGGCTATAGTCCATGGGGTCGCAAAGAGTCGGACACGACTGAGCGACTTCACTTTCTTTCTTTGAATTAAATATTCAGCAACCAAGGCTGCTGGCATTCCGTCCAGAGCTGACGTAATTTAGAGATTATCGCTCTAGAATAGGGATGAATTGACTCCTGAGCAATCAAACAGGATGAGGGAGCAGGACCTGTTAGCAAGCAGAAGAGCACTAAAGGAAGTAGAACCAACCAGAAGAGCCACAGACACCATCCAGGCCCTGAAGGTCAGCACAGATTCTGACAGTTTTCTGTGTTAAATTGCATATACCTTATCAGTGAAACACTGTTTTTGTCTTGAGGTGACTTGAATCTGGGTCAGTCCTGTCTTTTACAGAAATTTGACTAAATCACTGTCAGTTCTTAGCTTTTGCTCTGTTGACTAAAACAACATTTTGAGAATGACCTGCAGGGGCCAATCAGATGAGTCTTTTTTCCTCCACTTCATTTTAGGGCCAGTATTACTTTGAGTATATAGTTAGAAACAGTCAATTTATATTTGATATCAAGTCATTGATGATTTAGCAACTTTAACTTCAGTGAAGTGACTGAAAGATTTAGCAGCTGTGACAAGGAGATTTAAGGGTCAACGGGTGCCCAATATATTATTTTATAAAGAAGAAATGAAAAATGATGGATGTAATTTGGCAAATTAATGGCCTGCCAGAAGCCATCCTATTCAGGCAGCTCTAGACTCAGACATAAGCACCTGGGTGGAACTACACAAGGAACTCAATGCAAGCAGATACTAGATTACTGTTGTCAGTAATTTATTAAGGGCATATTAAGCACAACGCCAAGCATTGTGCTAGGCATTAAGCACTCACAGGAGGAAACACAGAAAACCATGCTACATACAAAGAATGACAGCATTTTCTGTTTAGGAATTTGTTTTCACAGCAAAACTATTACAATACTTAAAATCATCACTAAGCTTCCCTGGTGGCTCAGAGGTTAAAGCATCTGCCTGCAATGAGGGAAACCTGGGTTTGATCCCTGGGTCAGGAAGATTCCCTGGAGAAGGAAATGGCAACGCACTCCAGTACTCTTGCCTGGAGAATCCCATGGATGGAGGACCCTGGTGGGCTACAGTCCATGGGGCTGCACATGACTGAGCAACTTCACAAGCTTCTTTTAGTTGATAAAGGTTGTATTAAAATACAATGTTTTACATGGCAAAGCTAACATAGGAAATCACTTATAGTCAATAATTTGTTCATAAGAATTAGTTGAATTAGGTAACTACATTATGAACCAGGAAAATAGTACTATTGGTAAAATTTTAGGCATCAGAAGCTGAGGAAATATTTATGGCAGAAACCTCACTGAGGTTCTACAGATGAAAAACTAGAACTCTTTTGTTTTCTTTCCTTTTGAGATAAAATAAATTTGGATTTGTTGCAGAGAGTAAAAAGTGCATTGCCTCACTGGAGAGCTCCAGAAAGGAAATGACATGACGGTAATGCACCATTGGGCCAAGGAGAAGGGTGAGATGAAACAGGAATTTAGAGAAATAAGTCCTGAAGATGAATAAAGCGGTGAGAAGTGAGAAGAGGAATGCTGGAAATTTGAAAGATGTTCTAGCTTCATTTGATAAGACTACGATTCCACAGCCTGTTGAGTTGGCCATGTTTCTCTAAATTATGTTCCTTCATAAAAATCCACATGTTGACCGAGGGACCACTGGAGCAAAGCAACTCCTAATGTAGACAATTAAAAACCATGAAGTATAGCTGTCCAGTGTTTCTTACTCTGTGGTTGGTCTAGAGTGAAACAGTATTTCTGAATGTGAGAAATGTAAATTCAAGAATAATATCATAATATTACCAATTGCCTTACAGTGAAATGAAACCAAGGATGAAAACTAACATTTACTAAAAAAAAAAAGCTGCTTCTGGAAGAAATCGGGCTTTATGTATAATTTAATTGTCAAATTAGCATTTTAGGGACTAACTGGCTTTGAAATTACTTTGATTTCAGAAAGGCACCTTGTTGAACTCTTGCCTCATCTGATACAGCAAACATTAACTTAAGGAGAGTGAAAAGAATGGTGGCATTTTATGAATATGGAAAGCAATATAAATGCTGAACGACAATAATGCCATCTCTGCATGACATCTGCTGAATTTTTGTTTGGAAAAGTTCTGCCTCTATGCGAGATAACTCTTTTGTCTCTTCTGCATTAAATAAGTGAAATAAAAGTATATCAAGAGGCAGGAAATGGATAAACACAGGAAAAGTTTAAGCTCTGTTTGAGTGTTCAGTATTAGAATTAATTGCTAGAAGTGTTTTTAGTTGTAAAGCTGTAAGAACAGCATGCTGGTACCGAGCCAAATAAACATGCCAGAAAGAAGAGTATAAATATGGGTGGGGGGAAGTCATGACACCAAAGACAGATGTCTAAATACACAGCCATGGAGTTCAAGACTGCAACCTAATTAGACCCTGAACTCACCTGCCCCCACGAACACGCGAGTCTGCAGCTACAGAAGCAACCATTTCCTCTTAAAAAACAAAACCTGAAGGCTGGTGAAGACAACGCCACATCGGATAAACAAAAGACAAACCACATCAAATCAGGGTAAGAGAGACCGGAACATAATCCCGCTGTAAACCACGTCCCTAGTTGACACCACCCACAGCAAAGAGAAAATTCAAAACCAGGACCTTCTCTAAGGCACATCGGGTTCGAACCCTACGTGAGGCCCCTCGATTTTTTAAAAACTTGCACGTGAGAAACAAGAGCCCAAAATATCTAACTTTGAAAACCAACAGGTCTCACATCTGGAGACCCACAAAACTGCTGGTAATAATACAAAAACAAAAAGCTCATGCAACTCACCTACAACAAGGGCCAGCAGAGGCTGGAGAATGGTGTCCAGACAGCAAGGGGGCGCACGTGCTTGTATGCCATCCGCCTGAGGGCCTGGCACCTGACTCAACACATTCGTCTAGCGGTTCTGCCTGTATGTAAATTACTCTTTCTTAGCCTCTGCATTAAGAAAAGAAAGTATCTATTTTAAAAATAGGCAGCTATATTGTTTGTTGGTTGTTTTGTTTTGTTTTTTGATCTGTGATTCCACCAGAATCACCAAGGTGGCCCCTGAATTCTGCTAAAGGTCAAAATAAAGTGCTTGCCGAATCAAGATTGTTCCTAACACTGGGAAAGGAGAGTGGCTCTAGGTTTAAGGCTTTCCTATTGGAAACTAGAGGACGGTAGAAGGCAAAAAGCTACAATTGTAAGATCCGTAGGAGAATATTGGATACTTGACGGGAGAAGATTAGTCCTTCCTTCATCAAGGAAACTGACTCAAATTAACTTAAGCAGGAAAAGAGGATGATGTATTTGGCTCAGTAACTGGAAACCTCAAAGGAGTAAGTGGGCTTGGGACAGGGCTGGATCTCACTATTAAAACTACCTGTGGCAGATTCATGTTGATGTATGGCAAAATCAATATAATATTGTAAAGTAATTAGCCTCCAATTAAAATAAATTTATATTTTTTAAAAAGGTTAAAAAATAAAATTCAAAGGATTAAAAAAATCTACATGATCGGATTTCCTACATACAGCAAATTCCCCTTGGCTATGTATTTTACATATGGTAATGTAAATTTCCATGTTACTCTTTCAAATGGAGGGGATGTGTGTATACCTATGGCTGATTCAGGTTGAGGTTTGACAGAAAACAACAAAATTCTGTAAAGCAATTATCCTTCAGAAAAAAATAAATTAAAATATTTACTCTATATTAAAAACTGTTGGTTTAAAAAAAAGAAAAACTACATGATCTGGAATATCTTTCTCCATCTTTTAACTCTACTCTCATCCATATTGGCTACATTCTCAGCAGCAATAAATACAGCCACCATCAGACAGACTGAATTATATTTCAAGCTAGAAAATGCAGTGATATGGAATGTCTCTTCTAGAAGTTTCCTCAAAGGCTCAAGCAGGGCTTCTGGGTCTGGCTTGTGTCCTGTGCCCACCCCTAAACCAGAGTGTAGAGAATGAGGAATCTGATTGGTGGATCTGAGAAATGTTTCCACCTGTATGGGTGGAGTGTGCCGGCATACACAGGTTACAGACAAGCCTAACGGGAGGGGTTCTTCCAAAGAAAGGGACAAAGGAAAAGGAGCAAGAATGCCTGATGGATAGATAGGGATAATGGGCATCACAGTTCACTACAGCTTCTTAGTGTGGTGTGCGAGGCGATAGCCTGGATATCACCTGGGATTTCCAGTATAAATACAGAATTGCCAGGCCTATCCTGCTGCTGCTGCTAAGTCACTTCAGTCGTGTCCAGCTCTTTGCAACCCCATAGACGGCAGCCCACCAGGCTCCGCTGTCCCTGGGATTCTCCAGGCAAGAACACTGGAGTGGGTTGCCATTTCCTTCTCCAATGCATGAAAGTGAAAAGTGAAGTGAAGCTGCTCAGTTGTGTCCGACTCCTAGTGACGCCATGGACTGCAGCCTACCAGGCTCCCTCCGTCCATGGGATTTTCCAGGCAAGAGTACTGGAGTGGGGTGCCATTGCCTTCTCCCAGGCCTATCCTAGACCTATTAAATGAGAATTGGCAACCAAAATGCTCCCCAGGTGATCTGTGTGCATGATAGATTTTTTTTTTAATTCGTCTACCGACACTTCTGGAGAGGACTACTTCCATAACTAATCCCTCCATCTGTACTTCCTGCCAGTTTATGTTACTTCTCTTTTTCCTACTCACATCCTCAGGTTTCTAGGCTCAACTTAATGGCCAAGGGGGTAGCAACATGCCTGATACTTTGCTCTGAAGGCTGTCATGTGTCACAGTAGAAATAATCCGAATGCAAAGTGAGAGTTGTTCAGCTACTAACTTATGTCCAACCCTTCGCGACCCCAGGGACTGCAGCTCGCCAGGCTTCCAGATCCTTCAAAGTGAGAGTAGGTGACAAGATTTTCTCACAGAATTTTAATGCCTATCAATTCTCTTCCCTAAATAAATTTTAAGTTAACTCTGTATCCCATTTTATCCTTTAATTTTTTTATTTTAGATTATTTTATAGTTTATGCAGACATAACTCTAGAAGAATCAGTGGATATTATTTGAGTCACAGTCCTTGCTCAGACTGTGCAAGTCGCTTGACGGGCAGTTGTTTCCTCTGCTATTGTCTGGATCATCCCAAATACTCAGACAAGGGACGTCAGAGCCATTCACTGCTCTTTCCTCCTGTGTCTTTGTTGCTGTGCTGCTGTGCCTGCTCTGTGTTAATGTGACATTACTGTCAGAAGGTTTTTATTTTGGTCATCACTGGCAGTTGTACTGCATTTTTCCATGGCAGCTCACAAAATGCCCTGGAGTGTCTTGTTACGCAGCTGTGATCACAAGGCTAAAGTGACTTTGGGTTTTCTTACGGTGCAATTTATCAAGATACATGGATAGTTTTGCAGAACCAAGTCTGTGTGGCTAAAATTGCCTGAAATATGACATTCATTTGTCCCTTACCATAAATAAATAGTAAATGGATAAAGACTAAATTGGTTTACTGCTAAGGTTTTTCTTCTGTTAACGACCAATATCTTTGCTTCCTGACTCTGGTTTTCTTGAAGACATTTGGGTAAATTATGCCATTCTTAGAAACAAAAGTCAGCCTATTCACCCAAAAATGTTTACCTCTTTTTATTTATTAGTAAAATGAGGTAAATAAACATTTAATGTGGAAATTCACATTTATTTATAATTAGTTACCTCTACTTTTCTGAGATTCAGATTACGCAAGGCAACCACAGATAAATTACTTGGAATGATCACTCTTTTTACAGTATGTTGAAATGGGGCACAGCATGAAGACTGAGCAAACATAAACGCAAAGCCAGGAAATGACTGTGTCATCTCTGCTGAGAAGTCATTTATCCTTTAAGGTGGGGAGAAATGGCAGGTGTAGTAGACGAGCACTGTACATATCTTGCCCAGTAAAATTGCTTATTAGACTTTGGAACGCTGATCAGCCATCATTTTAATTTTATTGTTAAAAAATGAAAACAGTACTATATGTGAGCACATATCGTAATCTGAATCATTCTTTAATCTGGGTTCAAGAGAAGCATTAAGAAAGAGAATCTTAAAGTACTTGGTATAAGCCAGGCAGGTAAAGTGAGAAAAAAGTGACTGAGATAATAGTTATCTTAAATATTAAGTAATCTAGCAAAATTCTTTTCAATAACTAACCATATTATTAGTGCTAAATAAGCAAGATTAGAAGGGCATGATGGGACTTTTCAATCTATCCACTGTTATTGCTCATGGCTCATGGAAGTTCCCTAAAAGGAAAAATGCAATTTCCTTATATTGCTTAGGCTTTTTTTTTTAAAGTAATTCAGTCATCTTTGATATTTTCTTTACCATTGGTCATATAAAATACATTAATTTTACTTTATATTTTTTCAACATAAATGTATACATTAAAGTAGAATAAACATATTTTAAGTAACTTTGCTATACTAATTCATAAAATTTTAATATTCAGATATATATATAATATTATGTAGTGTCTTATTTGTATTTTGGCTCTGAACCTTTTTGTACCTTCAGGCACTCAGTCGTGTCCAACTCTTTGGGACCCCATGGATCTTTTTACCTTCAGTTCAGTTTAGTCGCTCAATCATGTCCGACTCTTTGTGACCCCATGAATTGCAGCACTCCAGGCCTCCCGTCCATCACCAACTCCCGGAGTTGACTCAGACTCACATCCATCAAGACTGTGATGCTATTCAGCCATCTCATCCTCGGTCGTCCCCTTCTCCTCCTGCCCCCAATCCCTCCCAGCATCAGAGTCTTTTCCAGTGAGTCAACTCTTCACATGAGGTGGCCAAAGTACTGGAGTTTCAGCTTTAGCATCATTCCTTCCAAAGAAATCCCAGGGTTGATCTCCTTCAGAATGGACTGGTTGGATCTCCTTGCAGTCCAAGGGACTCTCAAGAGTCTTCTCCAACACCACAGTTCAAAAGCATCAATTCTTCAGCGCTCTGCCTTCTTCACAGTCCAACTCTCACATCCATACATGACCACAGGAAAAACCATAGCCTTGACTAGACAGACCTTGGTTGGCAAAGTAATGTCTCTGCTTTTGAATATGCTGTCTAGGTTGGTCATAACTTTTCTTCCAAGAGTAAGCGTCTTTTAATTTCATGGCTGCAGTCACCATCTGCAGTGATTTTGGAGCCCCCCAAAATAAAGTCTGACACTATTTCTACTGTTTCCCCATCTATTTGCCATGAAGTGATGGGACTGGATACCATGATCTTCATTTTCTGAATGTTGAGCTTTAAGCCAACTTTTTCACTCTCCTCTTTCACTTTCATCAAAAGGCTTTTGAGTTCGTCTTCACTTTCTGCCATAAGGGTGGTGTCATCTGCATATCTGAGGTTACTGATATTTCTCCTGGCAATCTTGATTCCAGCTTGTGTTTCATCCAGTCCAGCATTTCTCATGATGTACTCTGCATACAAGTTAAATAAGCAGGGTGACAATATACAGCCTTGATGTACTCCTTTTCCTATTCAGAACCAGTCTGGTGTTCCATGTCCAGTTCTAACTGTTGCTTCCAAACCTGTATACAGATTTTTTCAAGAGGCAGGTCAGGTGGTCTGGTATTCCCATCTCTTTCCAAATTTTCCACAGTTGATTGTGATCCACACAGTCAAAAGCTTTGGCATAGTCAATAAAGCAGAAATAGATGTTTTTCTGGAACTCTCTTGCTTTTTCGATGATCCAGCAGATGTTGGCAATCTGATCTCTTGTTCCTCTGCCTTTTCTAAAACCAGCTTGAACATCAGGAAGTTCATGGTTCATGTATTGCTGAAGCCTGGCTTGGAGAATTTTGAGCATTAGTTTACTAGTATGTGAGATGAGTGTTACCTTAGGGAATTCCAATTTAGAGGTTATTAAATTCCTTCAGTTCAGTTCAGTCTCTCAGTCGTGTCTGACTCTTTGTGACCCCATGAATCGCAGCACGCCAGGCCTCCCTGTCCATCACCAACTTCAGACTCATGTCCATTGAGTCAGTGATGCCATCAAGCCATCTCATCCTCTGTCATCCCCTTCTCCTCCTGCCCCCAATCCCTCCCAGCATCAGAGTCTTTTCCAGTGAGTCAACTCTTTGCATGAGGTGGCCAAAGTACTGGAGTTTCAGCTTTAGCATCATTCCTTCCAAAGAAATCCCAGGGCTGAACTCCTTTAGAATAGACTGTTTGGATCTCCTGGCAGTCCCAGGGACTCTCAAGAGTCTTCTCCAACACCACAGTTCAAAAGCATCAATTCTTCGGCACTCAGCCTTCTTCACAGTCCAACTCTCACATCCATACATGACCACAGGAAAAACCGTAGCCTTGACTAGATGGACCTTTGTTGGCAAAGTAATGTCTCTGCTTTTGAATATACTGTCTAGGTTGGTCATAACTTTCCTCCCAAGGAAAGTAAATGTCTTTAATTTCATAGCTGCAATCGCCTTTTGCAGTGATTTTGGAGCCCAAAATAAAGTCCAACACTGTTTCCACTGTTTCCCCATCTATTTCCCATGAAGTGATGGGACCGGATGCCATGATCTTAGTTTCCTGAATGTTGAGCTTTAAGGCAACGTTTTCACTCTCTTCTTTCACTTTCATCAAGAGGCTTTTTAGTTCCTCTTCACTTTCTGCCATAAGGGTGATGTCATCTGCATATCTGAGGTTATTGATATTTCTCCCGGCAATCTTCTTAAGCTTTTAAAATGTACTGAGCCTTATGGAATTTTATTAGGAACTTCTGAACTCCCATAGGTAGTCCCATGCAATGAGTCTTGTCAGAACAGGTCTTCTTTGCATACATCTCAGGAGCACATTGCCCACTATGGTAGCCATGTGAGATCATTCAGCATTTGAAATTTAGCTAATTTAAAATGAAATATGTTGTGAATGTAAAAGAAACACACTGGATTTTGAAGGCTTAATTAGAAAAAAATAAAGTGAAATGCCTTGTTAAGTTTTATATTGTTTATATATTTAAAAGATATTATTTTGGATATATTAGGTAAATATATATTATTAAACATAATTTCAACAGTTTCTTGTCACAATTTATATGTGGCTACTAAAGAATTTTAAATTATGTGTGTGGTCCTCATTTGTGGCTCACATATTTCTATTTCAGTGCTGATCTACATTATTTGTTTCTGAAAAGGATTTAACTTGTTACTCAGATGGTTAATAATACTTAAATTCTTAGTTGATTAACAAGGTATTTTATCTTCAGTATTTCCCATGACAATTGAGACAGAAGGACATATAATATGCATCTTTAATGTAGTTTGAGATTCAGTTCAGTTCAGATCAGTCGCTCAGTCATGTCTGACTCTTTGCTACACCATGAACCTCAGCATACAGGGTTCCCTGTCCAACACAAATTCCCGGAGTTTACCCTGACTCATGTCCATAGAGTCGATGATCCCATCCAGCCATCTAATCCTCTGTCATCCCCTCCCCTCCTGCCCCCAATCCCTCCCAGCATCAGAGTCTTCTCCAGTGAGTCAGCTCTTCACATGAGGTGGCCAAAGTACTGGAGTTTCAGCTTCAGCATTAGTCCTTCAGTGAACACCCAGGACTGATCTCCTTTAGAATGGACTGGTTGGATCTCCTTGAAGTCCAAGGGACTCTCAAGAGTCTTCTCAAACACCATAGTTCAAAAGCATCAATTCTTCAGTGCTCAGCTTTCTTCATAGTCCAACTCTCAAATCCATACATGACCACTGGAAAAACCAGAGCCTTGACTAGATGGACCTTTGTTCTCAAAGTAATGCCTCTGCTTTTGAATATGCTTTCTAAGTTGGTCATACTTTCCTTCCAAGGAGTAGCATCTTTTAATTTCATGGCTGCAATCAACATCTGCAGCGATTTTGGAGCCCCCTCAAAAAATAAAGTCTGACACTTTCTACTGTCCCATCTATTTCCCACGAAGTGATGGGACCAGATGCCATGATCTTTGTTTTCTGAATGTTGAGCTTTAAGCCAGACTTTTCACTCTCCTCTTTAACTTTCATTAAGAGGCTTTTTAGTTCCTCTTCAATTTCTGCCATAAGGGTGGTGTCATCTGCATATCTGAGGTTATTGATATTTCTCCTGGCAATCTTGATTCCAGCTTGTCCTTCTTCCAGCCCAGCGTTTCTCACAATATTCTGCATATAAGTTAAATAAGCAGGGTGACAATATACAGCCTTGACATACTCCTTTTTGTATTTGGAACCAATCTGTTGTTCCATGTCCAGTTCTAACTGTTGCTTCCTGATCTGCATATAGGTTTCTCAAGAGGCAGGTCAGGTGGTCTGGTATTCCCATCACTTTCAGAATTTTCCACAGTTTATTGTGATCCACACAGTCAAAGGCTTTGGCACAGTCAATAAAGCAGAAATAGATTTTTTTTTTTCTGGAACTCTCTTACTCTTTTGGTGATCCAGCAGGTGTTAGCAACTTGATCTCTGGTTCCTCTGCCTTTTATAAATCCAGCTTGAACATCTGGAAGTTCACGGTTACGTATTGCTGAAGCCTAGCTTGGAGAATTTTGAGTATTACTTTACTAGTGCATGAGATGAGTACAATTGTGAAGTTTGAACATTCTTTGGCATTGCCTTTCTTTGGGATTGGAATGAAAACTGACCTTTTCCAGTCCTGTGGCCACTGCTGAGTTTTCCAAGTTTGCTGGCATGTTGAGTGCAGCACTTTCACATCATCCTCTTTCAGGGTTTGATAAGCTCAACTGGAATTCTATCACCTCGACTAGCTTTGTTCATAGTGATGCTTTCTAAGGCCCACTTGACTTCACATTCCAGGATGTGTGGCTCTAGGTGAGTGATCACACCATCGTGATTATTTGGGTCCTGAAGATCTTTTTGTACAGTTATTTTGTGTATTCTTGCCATCTCTTCTTAATATCTTCTGCTTCTGTTAGATGCATACCATTTCTGTCCTTTATCGAGCCCAACTTTGCATGAAATATTCCCTTGATATCTCTAATTATCTTGCAGAGGTCTCTAGTTTGGCTGCAAAGGATCATGCAGAAGTGCAGCTGAGGTGAGCTACCTGACACCCAAGGTCAGGGGCAGCGACTAAGATCGCCAGGCTGTGAAGGCAAGGGAACAGCCAAAAGAGCTATCCCAAATCCGAGGACCGGCTGTTGCAATGGCACAGGAGGGCTGAGAGGAGCTACTCCACGTTCAAGGTCAGGAGGGGCGACCCGTCCAAGGTAAGGAGCAACAGCTGTGCTTTGCTGGAGCAGCCGTGAAGAGATATCCCACGTCCAATTAACAGAAAGCCAAGTAAGATGGTAGATGTTGTGAGAGGGCATCAGAGGACAGACACACTGAAACCTTAATCACAGAAAACTAGCCATTCTGATCACGTGGACCACAGCCTTCCCTAACTCACTGTAAATAAGCCATGCCGTGTGGGGCCACGCAAGGTGAACAGGTCATGGTGGAGAGGTCTGACAGAACGTGGTCCACTGCAGAAGGGAAGGGCAAACCTCTTCAGTATTCTTGCCTTGAGAACACCATGGAAAGGCAAAATGATAGGATACCAAAAGAGGAACTCCCCAGGTCAGTAGGTGCCCAATATACTGCTGGAGGTCAGTAGAGAAATAACTCCAGAAAGAATGAAGGGATAGAGCCAAAGCAAAAGCAATATACAGTTGTGGATTTGACTGGTGATAGAAGCAAGGTCTAATGCTGTAAAGAGCAATATTGCATAGGAACCTGGAATGTTAGGTGCTTGAATCAAGGCAAATTGGAAGTGGTCAAACAAGAGACAGCAAGAGTGAACATCAACATTCTAGAAATCAGCGAACTAAAATAGACTGGAATGGGTGAATGTAACTCAGATGACCATATACCTACTGCTGTGGGCAGGAATCACTTAGAAGAAATGGAGAAGCCATCATGGTCAACAAAAGAGTCTGACATGCAGTACTTGGATGCACTCTCAAAAATGACATAATGAACTGTGTTTGTTTCCAAGGCAAATCATTCAGTATCACAGTAATCCAAGCCTATACCCCAACCCATAATGGTAAAGAAGCTGAAGTTGAACGGTTCTATGAAGACCTACAAGACCTTTTGGAACTAACACCCAAAAAAGATGTCCTTTTCATTATAGGGGACTGGAATGCAAAAGCAGGAAGTCAAGAAACACCTCGAGTTACAGGCAAATTTGGCCTTGGCATATGGAATGAAGCAGGGCAAAGACTAATAGAGTTTTGCCAGTGAACACACTGGTCATAGCAAACACCCTCTTCCAACAATACATGAGAAGACTCTACACATGGACATCACTAGGCGGTCAACACTGAAATCATATTGATTATATTCTTTGCAGCCAAAGATGGAGAAGCTCTATACAATCAGCAAAAACAAGACCGGGAGCTGACTGTGGCTCAGATCATGAACTCCTTATTACCAAATTCAGACTGAAATTGAAGAAAGTAGGGAAAACCACTAGACCATTCAGGTATGACCTAAATCAAATCCCTTATGATTATACAGTGGACGTGAGAAACAGATTTAAGGGACTAGATCTGATAGACAGAGTGCCTGATGAACTATGAATGGAGGTTCATGACTTTGTACAGGAGACAGGGATCAAGACCATCTCCATGGAAAAGAAATGCAAAAAAGTAAATGGCTGTCTGAAGAGGTCTTACAAATAGCTGTGAAAAGAAAAGTGGAAAGCAAAGGAGAAAAGGAAAGCTATAAGTATATGAATGCAGGATTCCAAAGAATAGCAAGGAGAGGTAAGAAAGCCTTCCTCAGCGATCAATACAAAGTTTGAGATTAGCAGAATGCATAATGCAGTGTGTTTATATAGTGCTTTTTATTCACTGTTCAAATGGTCAAATAATTGAAATATAGAGACTAACAAGTTAATTAATGTTTAAAAGAGAAAAAGATGGATAAATGATTTCCTGAGTACTGTTTGGAAATACCGATGACCTTGGCATTTGGTTTCCACATCTGTGGCTTAGACAGAGGTAATTTTTTTTTCCATATTAGAAAAAGAAACTGTTATTTTCTCAAAAGAAGATTAAAAATAAATGAGTGGTATTTGTATTATTATGCACCAATTTTTGTTAGTAGTTGAATTCAATAGTCAGTTTATACAAATTGAGTACTTAATAGATCTGGTTTAAGTGAAGAAAACAATGGAACAGTTGGTTTCCTAGGAAGCAATTTTCAGAGGTATCCTGGAACGTGAAAAGTTGATGTTGAATATAGCATCATTTAGTGGCTTTGCTCAGGAATTTTATCGACACAATTATGATGCATTTTTCCATTAGAAAACTAATTTTCACTTAAGTGGTGAAATCAAGCTCCAGCTTGATTGTTATAGTGAGAAGGATTATGCTGTCAAATCAGATAGATCCATGTGAAGGCAATGTTTATGTTTAGACAAACACTGAAAACTATTTGAGTGCAAAAGATCAGCATAACAATAAGCTTCCAACTTCACTGAATAAACTTTAAAGAGAACTTGTTTCTTTTTTTCTTAAATGAGAGTTTAAAAGGACTAGAAAATGCCATGGAACAAAATTTTATGTTTCATCACCTCACTGGAAAAGCCCTTGATGCTGGGAGGGACTGGGGGCAGGAGGAGAAGAGGATGACAGAGGATAAGATGGCTGGATGGCATCACAGACTCAATGGACATGAGTTTGAGTGAACTCTGGGAGTTGGTGATAGACAGGGAGGCCTAGCGTGCTGTGATTCATGGGGTCGCAAATAGTCGGACATGACTGAGCAATTGAACTGAACTGATGAATTAAAAATTGGATTTTGACTTTGTATTGATTATCCAGGATACCATATTGATAGTGTTCTTTACTAATGTTAATGCTTCCAGTATTTCCAAGTTGTACACTTCCAATACTGCAGGACACTATCCCCACAACCTTTAATTTGGTGCAATTCTTTTTCTGTTAAAGTATGTCATAAAAACAGGAATGTGTGAGGTGATGATGCTTGTAGCTAGGCAGGCCTCTTTCCATAGTAAGAGGAGGAAGACTTTATCACAGGTGAGAAGAACAGAGCAGAAGAAACAAAGGAGCCGTGAAGATATTACTGAGTTCCTGAAAATCTGGGACTTCCCTTATCTCAGTTATGTCTTAAATAAACAACTGATGTGCTATGCTTCGATCAAGGTGCTTGCTGACACCCATTAATCATGCTCAGCATCCCAGAGGTGTTGACATGAGGACAAAGTCCATTTTGGGTCTGTAGGATGGCCTTGACTTTGGCCACAGCCAGCCTGATAAAGCAAATTTGGTCTGATAAAGCATTCCTATGTCCTCAGCATTGGCTTTCAGTGTGCTAACCCAAACACTCCCAAGGAAAGGATGAATGAACAGGATTGGATGGATGGACAGTGTAGTGCCTTTGATGATCATTGTTGCTATTCAGTCAATAAGTCATGCCCAACTCTTTGCACTCCCATGGACAGCAACATGCCAGGCGTCCTTATCCTTCACTATCTCCAGGAGCTTGCTCAAACTCATGTCCATTAAGCCGCTGATGCCATCCAACCATCTCATCCTCTGTCACCCCCTTCTCTTTCTGCCTTCAGTCTTTCCCAGCATCAGGGTCTTTTCCAATGGGTCTGCCTTTGATGACTGCTCTTTGCAATTTACCTGCACCTCCTTCCCACTTTTCTTTCGCCTCCTCAGCTGCTTAAAGTGCTCTGTAGAAAAATAGCAGTGGCTGGGTCTGGAAAGTTTGTAAGAAATTGATGCTTTCACAATTTCATTGTTGAATGCTTTAAAAAAAATAGTTTTTCTTTTTATAAGAGCTTTAGTTCCAATCTCCTAATTCTAGGAGCTAGAGGAAATTGGTTATAATTTCATAATCCACAGTTTCATAAGATCAAGGCATTAAAGAAAGATGGAAGCTTTGTGGGCAGAGATAATTGTTGAAGGATCATGGGGATATTTGGGGTAAGGGACAGGAGATTTTAGTTCTTGTCCAATCCCACTACTGACTACATGATGACCTTGGGATCTCAGCGTATTCACCTGTAAAATGAGAAATATAGATGACTAGGTTCCTTTCACTAAAACCCTGTGTAACCCTCCTACAGGTCTCATCACTTTGCTGCTTTACTGGAGGCTTCAAACCTAAGGTGCACATTGTGTCACACCTCTAATATATATTATGCTCTTTCATATTTTTAGAAATGAGGGAGAATGTATGTGTAGCTTTTGGTAGCCACTCGGCTTTACATCAAGTAACTCTTGATAGTTTTATACCTAAAGGGCAAAATACATCAAAGGGATGATCCACTCTGTAACTCTTGACATATTTTACATCACTGTACAGATGCATTTTCAGCTAGATATGCCAATACTAAGGTTATACTCAAGATCTTAAAGTACATTTGGACTTCTAGAATATAATTGTGTTTTCTATATCTCCTAATACTTTGTATGTGGAAAAAAATTCTATTTTGACATTGAATGGGAGTAGTTAAGTGTTGTTGTCAGTGATGGTAGAATTGTCTGCAGGACAAAGACAGGACAATTTCTGTAGAGTTGTCTGCAGGACAAAGCTTTGTAGATATTATCTGCCTATCTGTCCATCTTTCTGTATCTTAAATATTCTAAACACAAGGCTTCCATGAAATTGGTGATTTCCTTATGAGCCTGTTAAGTACCATAGACTGTCACCAAGCTCATTAGCATCCATACCATGCCCTTTCTTACACACACACACACACACACACACACACACACACACACACGTGCTGTGCTTTTTGAGAATTCAGCTAGTCACAGGGATTTTTTTCGGAATCATCCCAAAGAATAACTCAGGTGCTTTCCAAAGAGCGATTTATTTTCCTCTGAGTAGCAATACAAATTTCCTCCTACCTCAGTGATTCACAAGAGGAACTGGTCAAAAAGCCAGAGATTAAAATGAAACTGTGATATTCTTCCATTTCTCTCTTTGGAGCGTACTTTGCTTTTAGAGGGCACAGATGTATTTTCAATCAAAAGTAAGCCCTTTTCTAAAACCATGTACAAATAAAACTATTACTGTTGGACACTTGAAATATGTTTTCTTCTTACCCTAATTGAAAAGGTACAGTTATCATCATTTCTATTAGTATTGCACATGTAGAAAGGCAGATTCCACACAGTCTAAATTCCTGTTGCAGAGTCTCTGCCTCCGTGTTTTTGGGTCTGTGGCTCTTTTTCCTTGTTGTCATCAGACTGATAGATTCTATACTCCCTAATATTGATACCACCATTCTTGACAAAAATAAATGAGGTTTTCAACTAAGAGTGAGTGAGATTCTCGGGTGTGTTAAGAACCCTCCACTGGAATGGGAGTGGCCAAAGAAGTAATGCCTGGGCAACTGTCCTCAGAGCCAAAGTCCTGAGACTGAATTAGGAATATCTGCTCAAGCTTTATTTGCTGTGGGACATTCCCTAACCTCCCTCAAGTCAGAGGCTAATTCAGGAAGATGGTGTATGTGCTCAATTCTCCATTTCTCCTGTATACATAAGTTTGGAAATTCAAAGGAATACGGTCTCTAGCTGAAGCTCCAATACTTTGACCACCTGATGCAAAGAGACAACTCATTGAGGGCAGGAGGAGAAGGGGATAGCAGAGAATGAGATGGTTAGATGGCATCATTGACTCAATGGACGTGAGTTTGGGCAAACTCTGGGAGATAGTGAAAGACAGGGGAAGCCTGGTGTGCTGCAGTCCACGGGGTCGCCAAGAGTTGGACACAACCAAGTGATTGAACAACAAGAGCACCCTACAGGTGCTGAGAAATTTTGTAAGGGAAATCTGTCTCAGTGAGAGCTCAGCATAGACTGGAACCTAAGAGGTGGCTCTCCGGTGGTGCTAGATCCGTCATAGATGAATCCCCAAAAGAGAGGGCACTTCCTCAAGGCCACATAACTTATCATCTAGACTCATCTGCACATATGTCTTACCTTAGGGCCAAGGCTTTCTATTCCACCAGTTTACTTTTAAATATTCCCACCACTCCAGAGGACTCAGAGGTCTTGATAGGGTAGAAGTTTGAAATTACTTTATGCTTTTATCTGATTTTCAGATATGATATATGTTTTCAAATATTTTTCTACTACTTGAAATCATCTGGAAATCCCTCAATATTTTTTCCCCTATCTGCTTCTTGATTCTGTCATATTTCAAAGAATAGAAGTAGATAGGTGTGGATACACACCAGACCAACTGGCAATTTTCTCCTTCTCAGCCATGCATGCACACAAATAATACCTATTTGTGTGTATTATGCATGTATATGTGCCTACAAAGAAAAAGAGGGAGCTCATTGAAGGAGGTTGTTAACGTTCCAGGAACAACAACAACAAAATGCATGTAAAAGCGGGAGAGAGTTACACATACATGTGTTTTGTTGTTGTTCCTGGAACTTTAACACCCTACTTGACTGTCCCCAAAGTCATATTTTAGCTTCATATGTAGATGACCTAGTCAGATCTAGCGGCATTCTCTGCTCCCATCATCTTCTTGTTAGCCAGTAAGCTTCATGGGTGTGGGAGAATAGCAGGCATATTTATACTGTTTTCCCAATAAATTCAGAGAACTATTGGAAGATATAGGATAGATATTTGTTTGGGAGTTTCTTTCAGATTCACTTTAATTATAGTTATGAGTACAGAGCATGAAAGAAAGAAAGTGAAGTCGCTCAGTCGTGTCTGACTCGTTGTGGCTGCATGGTCTGTAGCCTACCAGGCTCCTCCCTCCACGGGATTTTCCAGGCAAGAGTACTGGAGTGTGTTGCCATTTCCTTCTCCAAGGGAATCTTTCCAACCCAGGGATTGAACCCAGGTCACCTGCATTGCAGGCAGATTCTTTACTGTCTGAGCCACCAGGGAGGCCCTATACAGAACATAGGAAGCTGTTTTGGACTTATAGCATATTAAGTTCTTTGGATTTGAGGGCTATAAATATAACTAATGACAGGATAAGAATATCAGAAACTTTGGACACTGAAGGGCCAACGACCATCATTAATGACTGCAAATTATATCAATAGAAAGTGACACATTTAGTTGCTTCGAAGGTGAGGAATAATTGGTTGGAAATCCGAGGATTTCATAAAGACCAAGGCACCGACCAGCAACGTGGAGCGTCCCGGCGCAGTTCCGCTTTCTGCCTGCGGGTGGCAGCAGAGGACCCCTGGGCCCGCAGAGCCCGCGGCGTGTGGCCCGAGGGCAGTCAGAGATTTGGAGAGCTGGCGCTGCTGCTGCTGCTGCTAAGGCGCTTCAGGCAGCCACCGGGGTCCTCTGTCCACAGGATTCTCCGGGCAAGAATACCGGAGTGGGTTGCCATTTCCGTCTGCAAAAGGGTATGAAGCCACAAGCGTGATCTGTGGAAACCAAGAGGTCGACAGCTAAGGTTAGTTAAAAGAGCCTCAGCGGCAAGCCAGCCGCACGCACACCGTCAGGAAATGAAGGCCGGGCTGCACGGTATTCCGTAGTGATGGAGGAGGCATCACAGGCCTCTGAGAGGGCGGCTCGGAAGCCTTGAGCTTTAGGAAATCCGTCCTCCTCTGCCTCGGCCGCTGGACTGCAATGAGGCGGCCTGCGTGCCAGCGTGCCAGCGTGCCAGCGCCCCGCTGGGCGCTCGCGCCTGGCGCAGGCTGGAGCCGCTCTGGGCTGTTTGCCGTTGAGAACGAGGGTGCCGCGCTCTGCAGGGCCTCCCTGGTGCTCAGCCTTTCTCCCAGCCGCAGCGTCTAGGATTCCTCCAGGCCTGGCGGCCACTAGCCCGTACCTGCTCCCCTTCTGGACGCTTCTCCACCCGTGACGGGGCTCGACCCCTGTGTAGAGTTTCACTGCCAGTCTCCACCTCAGGGCCCGCGTCCCCATCTGACGGGCTCTCCGGTCCTCCTCGGCCTCCACCTCACCTCACCTGTGGCTGTCCTTGGTCTTCGACGGCAGTGTGCGCTGCTCTCTCTCTCTCTCACTTTAATTCCTAACCTGGGTCTCTCTCCGGATTGACTTTTGCCTTGTCTTCCACTCAGTCCCCCTCCCCGTCTTCCCAAGCCACGGGGATTAGCAGCGTTTCCTAGTTTAACTTCCCTGGTGGCTCAGATGGTAAAGCGTCTGCCTACAATGTAGGAGACCTGGGTTCGATCCCTGGGTGGAGAAGATCCCAGGGAGAAGGAAATGGCAACTCACTCCAGTACTCTTGCCTGGAAAATCCCATGGACCGAGGAGCCTGGTGGGCTACAGTCCACAGGGTCGCGAAGGGTCGGACACGACTGAGCGACTTCACTTTCACTTTTCACCTTCATGCGTTGGAGAAGGAAATGGCAACCCACTCCAGTGTTCTTGCCTGGAGAATCCCAGGGACAGGGGAGCCTGGTGGGCTACCATCTATGGGGTTGCACAGAGTCGGACACGACTGAAGCAACTTAGCAGCAGTAGCAAAATCACCTGGGTTTAGGGGACTTGCCTCGCAGCTCAGTGGTTAGGACTTGGTACCCTCGCTGCAAGGGCCCTTGATTCAATCCTGGTTGGGGAACTAAAAATCCCATAAGCCAAGCAATGTGGCCAAAACAAAACAAAAAACTGGAGATAACTTGAAAAGTGAAAAGGTAACATACTTTATACAACAAATATTTGAATTTAAAGAGGTAATTTAATTTTCACATTAAATATTAGATTTTGCAGTGTATACTTTTCCCCAAGAATGCCAAAAATTAAGAAATAAGAAAAAAATACATACAAATTTATCTTTAAGCCCTTGATACTGAAAATAAAAATCACTCACCCTCAGGATTCCCTGCAAGAAAAGTGTAGAAAGCTTTGTGGAAACTATGTGTCCTTGTCTGGCTCTTGCTATGTCTTGGCACCTCTTCTCTTTCAGTTTTTAGTTTTAGGAATCACTTTCTCAGCAGTAACTGACCTTTTTTTTTTTTTTAATATTTGTCATTTTCAAAACATAAATTGTTTTGCACACAGTCATGTTTGATCCATCTGCTATGACTGCTGTTGACCAGGCCAGCCCCGAGTGGAGTTTCATAGCCAGAAGACTCACACACCCTACCTGCACTGCAGATTGCAGCAGAATTCTGCAATGATCACAGCAATGCGGCTTTTTAGTGGATGGCCTTTAGAACAAAAGTCCTTTTTATATCATGTGGTTTGGGGACTTGTCAGTTAAAGCCTGAACATTTCCTGTAACGTCCAGGTTCCTAGATCCTCCTAGAGGCTAGATTGTTCTACTGGAAAGGAGAGTGAACCCTGGAACTAGATAAACCTAGATTTGAATTCATGCTCCACTGTTTTTAGTCTGAGGGATGCTAAGCAAGCTTTTTCACCTTTCTGAGCTTCTGCGTCCTTTCCCCCGTGATGGGAATGCTGCCTTGGAGCAGGATTTCTTAGCCTTGGCGCTCCTGCACTACTTGGTGGTGAGCGAGCCTCTGCACTGCAGGGCATGTGGCTGCATCCTTAGCCCCTCTCCCCACTAGACCCCAGTAGTGTGTCTCTAGTTGTGACGACCAAAAATCTCTCCGGACTTTGCCCAGTGGACCCAGAGTTAGAATTTACCTCTTGTTGACAAACACTGCCCTACAAAACATGAAGATTAAAAATAATATTTGTAAAGTACTTCATATATGGAAATAACTAGCTATTAACTGGCACCCTCTTGGATGTCATTTTCCACTGTGATTTGAGTTACCATTTGGGGTACTTAGAATAAAGCTACACAGATCAGTGAGATAGGAGCCAGGAGCCTAGCAATGGTAAGAAGGATATAAGGGGTCACTGAGCTGGAGTTAGGCATGAAAGCAATCATGATAATAGATGTTGGGGGCAGAGATTGTAGAGTCTTGCTGAACATTTGAATTACTGATATCTCCACCAGCCTCTTTTAATTAGGCAGAGAGGAGAGGTGTGTTTTTGTTGGGGAAGGGGGTGAATGATTTGATTTGGGCTGACAGCAGCACTCTGGATAGATGGCATTCGTCAGTGGTTGACACTGTTGAGTTTCTAAGAGCAACAAACAGAAACAAATGAGAGCCTTCCAGGAGACTGTCTTCCTGAGAGAAATACATATTGCAATTCAGGATCTGTTATTCTTGCAGCAAGATCTTAAAAATGCCTCCCAAGAGAAAGTTCAATTTTCAATTGTCTCCTCTCCATTGTTGTGTTATTGTGTACTGTGCAATATTTCAACATGATTTACAATGTGGTATATGAATTATTAGCTGAGGAATCCAGAAATCTGTGCCCATATTCTCCTCTGCAACTATAAATATTTCCTTGGAAATCTTTGTGGCAATGCACACTCTATACTCTGGGTACTACTCTATGTAGTGTGGACGGTTCTATAAATTACCTTGAAAGGAAAAGGGTAGTAACTGTGAGTCATGGCACCACATGCCGCTATAAACAAACTGGGGTGGGCTCAGTGACATTTCGGAAGTCACTCAGAAGTGTTTTGTGAGGTCACCTGTCCTGTTAGATGCATATTCTTATTAATGGTTTCTCTGCCTTTTTATTTATTTATTTATTATTACTTTTTTTTTTGGAGAGGAGATGAAGAGGAACTGGTGGGGAAGAAGTCGGGGGAGGAGAGGCAGGGGAAGATGCGTCAGCATTGGCAATTAAATTTATTAACTCAATTACCTGGGGTACCCATAAAAGCGATAATCATGAGGCCATCTAAAAAGATATTAGCTGTTTTACTGCTGACGGGGCTCTTGCCAACATGAAATGGAACCAGATGCTCTTGGTGGGTGCCGGCAGCTGTTTGGTAGCACAGAAGCAAATAGGTTGCACTCGGGTAGGGGCATCTGGACTAATGACAAGCATGCTTTGTGTTTATAGAGTGTCTTTATTCAAGGAATAGCAATCCATGCTTTGCAAAAAAGAATGCATGAACCCCTCTGGGCTTCCCTGGGAGATAGCCATAAAGACAGGATGATCATTTTATGGATGGCAAAAACTAAACACAAAAGCCCATAGGTGTGTGTCTTTGCAGGCCGTCTGTGACAGACTGAGCTCTCGAGTCTTAGCTGACCCATGCCCCGGGTCTTCCTTGTGCCTCCCAGCTCTGCAGCTGAGGCCACTCAAGGAGTTTCGGTGCCCATTCTAAATCCTGTCAAACGAAGCATCCAGACAGCTGCTCAGGAAGAGGCATCAGCTCTGCCCTCTGAGGTCTAGAATTCTATGAACAATTGCAGGGTGATCCTCTGACTGCCAAGACTTCAGGGATGGCATCTGAGTATTTCGGTCTTTCTTTTTTCATGTACCATGTATTTATTAAAAACATGTGAAATGGTAAACCCTGGGTTGGAGAAGCAAAGTCATGGAAAAACAGTATTGTCCCACACAGAGCTCTCAGGACACAGTGAAAAACAAAAAAATAAACAAAAGACAGCTGGCATTCATAATACCTCCAGGCAACTGGGATGGGCACACACAGTCTGATATATTTGTGAATGGAAAGGAGAGACCTTTGGAAGTCAGGAGAAAGGCATGACCAAGCTAGATCCTAAGGAATATCAAGAGATAACCAGATAAAGAGTGAAGAATATTGATGATGTCGTACAAATGGCAGATACGTCTAAAGCTCTAGTGGCACAAAAGCATTTTCCATTCCAAGAACAGCAAATGGTTCCAGAATTTAGGAGATAGGAAAGACGATGAAGAAAGGGAGAATAGAGAAAGATGAATTGAAAAATTATGTAAAGGACTAGATTGGCACAGGCACACGAAGGATTTCAGATTGTGTGCTTTAGGACAACTAAAGGTTAAAAGACACAATTTTCCCCTTCATAAAGGTCATATTGCTGGCATTCTGAAAGCGAGTAAAATTGGAAATGAGGCCAGCACACGGCAGCTGCAGTAAACCAGAAATGAGTGATGACAGCGCGCAAGAAAATGGCAGGATTTTAGAAACACACAGTAAACGGGATCCTCAAGACCTGATTGTTGGGATGAGGACACCAAGTGATCTGAACTGACTGGCAGTTCCTGCTAGAGCTGGTCTATTTCTGATTCTCTCTTACTCAGAAGCGTACCCACTGGGGTCCTAACCCGTGGTGACTTCAGTGTGCCAGGGACATGCCTATTTGACAGGCCTTGAACTATAATATTTCCTCCTCTGGGCCATTGTGGCTGTCAAAGTTAGGGCCCAGATAAAGTTACAATTTCAGGAAAACGGTAACCTTCCATTTCTTAGAGACCAAAAGCTCCTTTTTTGATATTTATCAGTTATATAAACCTCGAAGATTGTCAGCAGCTTCATACACTCTAAACAGCTGACAAGCCTGAAGAATCTCCAGGTGCTCGTCTTGCTTATGGCTATATTGCAGCGATGGCTCTGACAGGGCAAGGGCGGAGACAGGTGATGATGTTGATACTTTTTAACCCTGCTTTGCATCCATGGGGTTGCAGAGAGTCGGACATGACTGAGCGACTTTTGCTCAGAAAGAGGGTTTCTCAGGTGACACTAGTGGTAAAGAACCCACCTGCCAATGCAGGAGAAAAAAGAGGTTCAATAAAGAAGGTACTTCTCATGAAGAACATGAAAGGGCTCACCTTGCTATCTATGATCCTTTCAGTAGCATTGCTTACTATACTAGAATTAAAATGAAAGAAACTGGATCCAACCAGAAGATAAAATGCTTCCCTGGTGGCTCATGGAACTAAACAATGGAAGATAGAATAATTGATTTGGTTAATATTTCTTTAATTATTGATAAAGAGATCAAGTTAAATATTTTGAATATTTGTCCTACTGGTTATCTTCTTCAATGATTACTTGTTTCCTATTTGTATTTGTGGTGCTTTTTCCTGGAGGAGGAAATGGCAACCCACTCCATTATTCTTGCCCGGAGAATCCCATGGACAGAGGAGCCTGGAGGGCTAGGATCCATGGGGTCACAGAGTCAGACACGACTGAGTTACTGAGTTCACTTGCACGTGGTGCTTTTTACTTATACATTTTCTTTTTAAATTTTTGTGGTGGACACACCTCAAGGTGACCTTCAATAAGTCATGCCCTTAAACAATCCCCTCCTAATAGAATATGAAGAAGGTGATGGGATTACACTGCATTATGTAGGACTGTCTTAGCAGATGGAAGTGAAATTCCCCATGGCATTGAAAAAGTAAGCCACCATGTTGCAAGGGGGCCTTTAAGAGGGTCGTGTGAAAGAATTGCTGGTGGCATCTGGGAGCTGAGATTGTTTCCTGGGTGACAGTCTGCAAGAAATAGGGATTCACATCCTACAACCAAATGGAATTGAATTTTGCCAGCAGCTACATCAGCTCCAGAACACAGCAATATGACACCTTGATGGTAGCCTTGTGAGAGTCAGAGAGTGAGGCGAGAATGCTTCATGCCTGGACTCCTAAACCATGAAACCAGATGGCAAATGTACATTGCATTAAGCTGCAAAGTCCATGGTAATTTATTTCCCTGTAATAGGTAACTAATGACAACTATAATGACAATAGTTGTCATTTGATCAAATCTATTTTTTTCCTGTGATTTTTCCCACTGCTTTAATTATGCAGAAATATGCAGCCCATGTCAAGGTCATGAAATAGTCACCTACTGGTATGTTCAAGTTCAGAATAAATGACTGGTATTTGCTCAAAAAGAAAATTAAAGAAGCTTCCTCATTCCATTTTTTTCATTCACTTATTCATCCCAATAAAACTTCCAACATCCTTAACATCAATTAAATACAAAGTACATCATAAATAAGCCACAGTTCTGTCTTTGAGAGGTTGTGGTCAGGTGCAGCTAGAGACTGTCCATAAACAAATATTTTCTCTACAATGGGATAAAAGCTTCAGCAGAAGCATATATATTAATTAATATCAATATCTAAGGCAAAATTATTTTTGAGTGAAAAATAATGCAGAAAGATTTCAAAAGAGGTATTTTTGACCTAAATCTCAAAATATGAATATGAGTCTTTCAAGCATTAAAGAAAAGTGGAAGACACTCCAGGAAGAAGGAAAAAAAATGTGTACAAATGTATGAAAACTTTTCAATTAGGTTTTAAGCTCCATGAGGGTGAATCCATTCCTGACTTTACCACTTTTACAACACCAGCACCTGTGCTTCTCCTTACTCTAATAAAGTAATATGTTCTGAATACATGAAAAATGAAGACATGTAATCATGTAAGAAATAATCACAAATGTTCAGGAGACAGAAACAGGTTTGCTGTGACTGGACTGTGATGGGGGTGGTGACCAATGTGAGTGACGGTGGTGTGGGGAAGGAAGAGCCCGGTTTATGAAGAGGCATTATGTTTTCCTGGTGGCTTAGAATCCACCTGCAATGCAGGAGACCTGGGTTCGACCCCTGGGTTTGGGAGGTACCCTAGAAAAGGGAATGGCTACCCACTCCTGTATTCTTGCACCTGGAGAATTCAATGGTCAGAAAAGTCTTCTGGGCTTCAGTCCATGGGGTCGCAAAGAGCCGGACATGACTGAGCAACTGATTTTTTCCACATTTGATAGGTATTCTTATCATATGTTAAATGGAATGACTGGCCACTTTTATTTGATAATAGTTACTCATTTTGTACAAGAGCTTTTTAATGTGACCATAGATACACAAAAATAATGATTTTTTTTTTTAAATAAAAACTCACTCTATTAAATTTTTCTTCTGACAATAAGCCAAACATACAGTTAAGATGACATGGTTTTAAAAGCACTGGCAGGGGTGTCGATATAGGTAAACTGTAAAAAACAATGTAAGGCTGCAGCCCTGACACCAAGGGAGTTTACTACCTGGGGTCCTGCACTGCGAGGCTTTGTCCTTTCTAGCTTCTGTTGACTTTAGCAATGTCAACAGCTTAATCTGTGATCCTGACCTTGTTGTTCTATAAAACTTTCAGGATAACATGGGGTCTATGTTGGGTGTTGGTGTTCCAAATGGTGGCCATACAGTTTGCAGGCTATTTTTAAAAATTATTGGTGTGATTCCCTGTGATGTTCTTTCTGATATAATTTCTCAGGAATGACTACCATAATTATCATCTTCTTGACTGTTAGAATCTGGGGTTGAGAAGCACTGAGCACTTAATACATTATGAAGACAGACTTGAAAGAAGATTGCAATGATACAGTTCCTCTCTTCTGTGCTCCCTAGGAATTGAGTTGAGACCAGAAATTTCCTTTCAAGGTAAAATTTACTGAACAAAACATCTAAGGTTGCTTCCTGACCCGAATCGCTCATAATGAGGTAAAATCATCTGTCTTAGGTCTAGAAGAAAACAATATCTCCAATAGATACACAAATGAATACACACATACCATAAATATGGTAGCTTTAAAGAGATTTTGCTGAGCTGATATCATTTTAAAAAGCCCAGTGATCATTTGTGCCACCCTTAGCACCCGACGATGCAATCCTGGGCCTTTAGCATTTGACAGCGATAAAAGTCTGTTTGCATTTCCATTCTCGTTATTGGAGGCATCTACCATTGGGAAAGATTTAAATTTCCATTAAAAAAATGCAAAGACTCTAGAGCTGACATAAACGTGCTTATAAGATGACAAGTTATGACCAGTGCCTCCTTGGATGTGTTGGCCTCCACTTACCAATTCTAGCAGGAGGTCAGTGCCGTCAGCTGCTGAAGTATTCACTTCCCTTTCAGTGAAGTGCCTTTTGAAATGTAACAGTAAATAAATGTAACTGGGGTTCCACAGCAAGCTTGTTAAATACTTGTCCTGAGGGACTCAAAGTAACCCATGTTTGGTGATGATCTGCATCAGTGCTTTGTCTCCTTGTTCTCCAGTTCCACTTTGCTGGTGTTTCCTGGCATTTGAGAAACTGACAAACAGTTAAGTTCATGGTTATGAGGCACCTAGTTTAGGTCTGATGAGTTAAGGTTCTGGAAGTTAACGAGATCTATGAGCAATGCCATGGAAATCGGATCAATTAACTACCAACATGCCCACAGGAATTGCCTGGCTGTTGGTAAATAAGACTAAGCTATCTTCAAGCTTCGTAAAAATTATAAATATAAGCACCAATTGGCTTCTTCTGAGTTACTTATGCTTTTGGTTCTTTGTACCAAATTCTGCAGTTGTTATTTGCTTTCATGAACTAGTAAATAATAGGTAGTGAGTTCCAAAGACTCAAGAAAAAAATGTAGGAGTTTTATAAATGATATAGTATAATATGAGGCTCCCCTGATAGCTCCATTGGTAAAGAACCTGAGTGTAATGCAAGAGACCCCGGTTAGATTCCTGGGTCTGGAAGATCCCTTGGAGAAGGGATAGGCTACCCATGCCAGTATTCTTGGGCTTCCCTTGTGGCTCAGCTTGTAAAAAATCCGCGTGCAATATGGGAGACCTAGGTTTCATCCCTGGGTTGGGACAATCCCCTGGAGAAGGGAAAGGCTACCCACTCCAGTATCCTGGCCTGGAGAATTCCATGGACTAGTCCATGGGGTCACAAAGAGTCAGATATGACTGAGTGACTTTCACTTTCACAGTATATTATAATTAAATATGATAATATCCCCATATATATTCCTAGAGTATGTTAAATTCCTCTAAAATATTGTATTAATCATGGTTTACCTCAATGCAGGGGCCATTCGTTTGAGTACAAGAAAGCTACTGTTCTAATCTGAAGAAATGCTGTGATGCATTATCATGATATACAACGCAATAAGTGAAAACCATATTTAATCTGGGTGAGGATAAATGCTGAGAAAAGAGAGACTTAACACTCAAAACTAACTGAGGAGTGTTAGTTGAGTCAGTATTATTATGCAAAATAATTACATACAGATTCTCAGCAACATAAATTAAATAAGTAAAGGTCTAAAGCACTGTGGAAAGTATATGTGGAAGAGTGAATCTAGGTACATGGGTAACACAGTTAAAACTAATTTTTAAAATGAAGAAAGCAAAATGAAAAACATATAAAATTTAAAGACAAATATTCTTAAGTGAAAGGAGTATATTTGAGTATGAAACAATTTACTCAGAGTAAACTAGAACCTTGCAACAACTGTTTGTAAAACAGACTAGAACATAAAAAGATGATATTTAAGTATATTTGAAACTAAATTGAATACAATAGCATCATGCTTGTTTTTTAAAGAATACTATTTACCTTTATTATTTATTGTTATTTTACAAATCAGCATTTTATGATTTAAAGATCAAGTTGAAAGTTGTTTAAGTAATCACCTTGGTAATACCATAATGTATTACATGGTCTTAACTTATTTAAAAAATTCTTACCTGACCTTTTTGGTTTAGTTGCCATCTAGTGGATTTGCTACCTAAAGATATAGGCAAATTGATGCATTTATAGAAATCATATCCCAATTAACTGTGGGCAAGTCAGTATATTTAGAATTGTTTTTATTTTATTTGTGTCCTTGCTTATTTAATTATGTGATCATTCAGCACTGTGCTGTCTCTTTGCACTCAGCACCTGTGTGTTGCATTATTAAAGACTGAGGCTACTATGTCAAAGATTCATACACTAATTCTTAATTGGTATTTCATATAAAGGCATCAGTGTAAATTAAGTTATAAAATTTATATTTTTATCATTAAAGTAAGAACTATATAATGGAATATTACTCAGCCATAAAAAGGAATGCATTTGAGTCAGATCTAGTGAGGTGTTTGAACCTAGAGCCTGTTATACAGAGTGAAGTAAGTCAGAAAGAGAAAAAGTTCATATATTAACACATATATATATGGAGCCTAGAAAAATGGTGCAGATGGACCTATTTGCAGGGCAGGGAAAGAGATGCAGATATAGAGAATAGACTCTAGACACAGAGGGGGAAGGAGAGGATGGGGCAAGCCGGGAGAGCAGCTTTGCATTTACACAAGACCATGTCTCCTGCATTATAGGCAGACGCTTTACCGTCTGAGCCACCAGGGAAGTCCACGATATTGTAAAGCAATTATCTTCCTTAAAAAAAAAAAAAAAAAACAACTCCAGCTGTACCAAAGAAATGTAGAAAAATAGCCTAGTTTTAAAAAGATTCAGGAATTATTTTTTTCTTGTCAATTACAAGAAAAAAAGGTTAAGGGAGTTTTGATGTTTATCTGTATCTATTCAAAAGCAGAGACATTACTTTGCCGCCTAAGGTCTGTCTAGTCAAGGCTATGGTTTTTCCTGTGGTCATGTATGGATGTGAGAGTTGGACTGCGAAGAAGGCTGAGTATTGAAGAAGTGATGCTTTTGAACTATGGTGTTGGAGAAGACTCTTGAGAGTCCCCTGGACTGCAAGGAGATCCAATCAGTCCATTCTGAAGGAGATCAGCCCTGGGATCTCTTTGGATGGAATGATGCTAAAGGTGAAACTCCAGTACTTTGGCCACCTCATGAGAACAGTTGACTCATTGGAAAAGATTCTGATGCTGGGAGGGATTGGGGGCAGGAGGAGAAGGAGACGACAGAGGATGAGATGGCTGGATGGCATCACTGACTTGATGGATGCGGGTCTGAGTGAACTCCAGGAGAGGGTGATGGACAGGGGAGGCCTGGCGTGCTGCGATTCATGTGGTCGCAAAGAGTCCAACACAACTGAATGACTGAACTGAACTGATGCAGTTTACGTTTCTAAACATTCCACTCAAAAAGGAGCGAACATTATCAACACGTGATTTTGTTCCGCATGTCTTTTAAATTTCATAAAGTAGTCAAAAGCTTCAAAGAAATAAAAGTTTTCTAATGTCGTGACTATAATAAAACAAAATACAGAAAGCTAATTTCTTCACAGCTAATATTTTGTGCCACAAAGCTAAACAACTGAGTTAAGATTATGTAAGTTTCAAGATACTGCTGTAGCCACAAGAGCCACAATTTGCAAAAGAAATTTTTATGTTCGTCCTTCCTTCATCAGGAGTTTTGATCGGAGGGTTACCTCTCTCTCTTTTCCTCCCTGCTGCCCTTCCTCCCTTTCTCCTTTTCTTTCTCCACATTAAATCCTCCAAACCTGGAATTGATGTAGTGGTTAAAATGGCTTCTTTTTAAAATTTATGCTTTGTTGGGTTTGCTTTGTTTTACTAGGGAGCAGAAATTAAGTCTTTGAATATTCTTATTGTGCTGGCTATTAGGCTTTCCTATTTGAATGGAGTCTAAAGTGTCTCCCCCACTCCTCGCCCCCCATTGATGATAGAGTTGTTCACATGCTAGAGTACAATGGAAGTTAATACTCTACTTCTGTTCTAGTTTTGACAACCAGTCCAATTGCCAAGTAAGCCTCTTTGAATCTTTTCGCCATCAGTAGAATAAAAACTCCAAAAACATGCTGGCAGGCTTTCCTGGTGGCTCACTGGTAAAGAATCTGCCTGCCAGTGCAGGAGACGGGTTCAGTCCCTGATCCAGGAAGATCCCACATGCCAAAGAGCAACTACGTCCACACGCCACAGCTCCCGAGCCTGCGCTGTGGAGCCCATGTGTGCAGCAAGAGGAGCCGCTGCAGTGAGACGCCTGTGCACCGTTACTAAGGAGTAGCCCCCTGCTCAGCACAACTAGAGAAAGCCCGTGCAGCAGCGAGACCCAACACAGCCCAAACAGAGACAAATAAATACAATTATACCAAAACAAAAACACACTGGCTATGTATTGAGGACGATCCCTGTCATGTAGATCTTAAAGTGTTAACAGTAAAAGAGAATAAGGAGAATCCCAATCTAAAATTTTCTCCTAGCACAATAAGAAAACAAACAAACAAGGTGGGGAAACCTCCCCTGTGCTTCTCTGAATGAAGCAGAGATTTCATCCCTTTGTTTCTCTTTCTTGGAAACCTCACAGATGCTATTTCCACAGTCTGTAATGGCTTTAGGACTGGGGCCAGAATTCAGGGGATAAGCTAGTAAATCCGGGCCTGAATCTCCTTTCAAAATTACATTCAGAGATCACATGTCTGGAGTTCTCCTTTTGCATTATCATTATATAGCTTAACTGTGCCAGGGTGTCATATATAATACGTATTTACATAATTAAATTTCCCTATGGTTTTCATAGCCATGATGAGGATTACTGAATAAAAACACTGTATGCAACATTTACAAAGAATTATTTTTACTACTGAAGGAATTAATATCATGCCTAGTCAGTTTTTCATTGCTAACAAGGATCTATTAAAGAATCTCTTAGAATCTTGTGGTTATATGAATTTGACTATAAGTGAGATCATATAGTATGTGATATCTGTGTCTAGCTTATTTCATTTAACATAAGGCCTTCCAGGTCTACTCATGCTGTCACAAATGGCAAGATTTCCTTCTTGTTTTTAAGACTGAGTAATATTACATCCTGGGCTTCCCACATGGCATGAATAGTAATGAACAAGAGATGTAAGAGAGGCAGGTTCTATCCCTGGGTCAGGAAGATCCCCTGGAGGAGGGCATGGCAACCCACTCCAGTGTTCTTGCCTGGAGAAACCCATGGACAGAGGAACCTGGTGGGCTACCATCCATATGGTTGCACAGTCAGACACAACTGAAGTGATTCAGCATGCACACATGTACAATATTACACTCTATCTATTGCACAACCAGTCTATCTATATATAGATATATACACATTTCAGCTGTTTATAGAGAGTGGAGAGTCAGGAGATCACAGTTAAACATCACAAAATATCAATTATACAAAGTCAGTTGATATCTACTCTACAACATGCTGCTTATAACAATACTATATTGTATACTTAAATTTTTCTAAGAGGGTAGATCTTATGTCAAATATCGTAATTACACATGCACAAATAATAATAATAAAGGGGTGAAGTGAAGTCGCTCAGTCGTGCCTGACTCTTTGCGACCCCATGGACTGTAGCATTCCACGCTCCTCCATCCACGGGATTTTCCAGGCAAGAGTACTGGAGTGGGTTGCCATTTCCTTCTCCAGGGGATCTTCCCAACCCAGGGACTGAACTCGCGTCTCCCCACATTGTAGGCAGATGCATAAAGGGGGATGGCAGTCAATTTTGGGAGGTGATGGATATGTTTATTGCCTTGAGAGTGGTAATGGTTTCACGGTATATACTTGCCTGCAAACTGACAGAGTTGTATACATTCAATAGGCATAACTTTTTATTTGTTAAATATACCTCAGTTAAGTGGTTTAAAAAGATATCCTCTGGTTGATTATGAACTATTTCTGCTTCCCTATAGTTATTACCTCGCATGACCTTCCTAAACTGAACCTGGCTTTAGTCATGTGATTGTTTTTGTCTTTTGGATAATGGGTCAATATCAAGCATGACAAAGGGGCAGAGACTTGAGAAATGCTTCCATGCTGTTATACTGGGGCTCACCTAACAGACATTGAGAGATATGTCTTCCAGTCAGCCCCCTGCTTTTACAGGTGACATCAGCTGACAAAGCAGTACTTTACAAATGACCAACATTTGACTGCAGATATATGAGAGAACATATCTAATACCAGCAGAAGGACCACCTAGCTGCAAATTGATGGCCCACAAAATTGTAAGCTACATACATGTTTGGATTCTTTTGCTAGTAAACGTTAACATGGTTTATTATGCAGAAAAAGCTAACCGATACAAAAAAATGTTATCAGAAATGAGGCACCACTGTAATAAGCGTGTAAAACATGTGATGCTGGCTTTGGGACCCTGAGGCCCGCAGTAGCAGCAAGGAAATCTTTCAGAGAGTCTGGAAACAGTGCGGAAACTGTTGGTAAAGGCTGAAAATACTGGTGTGGGAATCGTGGCTGGAGGCTAGACAAGTGGCGCCCTGTGCATATCTGCAGCAAACAGCTGGCAAAACCGTCACTTGTGATGACGTTTTTGGGGTCTGCTTAGAAAGGATATTTAAGACATCTATTAGATATTCCTAACCATATAAAATAAGATGTAATAACAGGTTAAGCTGAACAGGGAACAACTTATAATGTGCAAGCAGAATTTAGAGGGAATACAGAGGGACAGGGCTTGGCTGCATTAGGAAATAAAACTAGCTTTCAATTCATTCCCCTACCTTACAAATGTTTCTCAAAGAAAATGCAGTCTGAGGAGAAGATTTAAGGCAAAGATCAAAACCATAACCTTCTGTTCAGACTTCTAAACTATTTCAGCCAGTACCTAGTAGACGCTATACACAAGGGCTTCTTGACCTCAGCACTACTGACATTTGGGGCCACATTAGTCTTTATTGTGGGGAGTGTCTTGTGCCTTAAAAGATGTTTAAGAACATCCCTGGCCTTCACCCATGAGATGACCTAATACCACCCTCACTCTAATAACCAAAGAATATCTGTAGACCTCTTCAGATGTCTCCTAAAGCACAAAAACACCTTCACTGAGAGCCATTAAGTCAGACAAAAGTGATTCTAAGACTTCATGACATTTTCCACAGAAGCATGAAACGGCTGAGGTGAAGAGAGGCCTATCTCAAAAGAACTGCTGTTGTTTCTTTGGTTGAATAGGATGGGCCATGATCTGATGCAGAGTAATTCCACAAATTTTTGTTTGTTTGTTTGTTTTTTTAAGTATATAATATTTTTAAAATACTTTATTCTACATTACAATACTGTATTTGTTTTGCCACACATTGACATGAATCAGCCACAGGTGAACTCAGTCTCCCAATGCCGAAGCCCCTCCCACCTCCCACCCCACATCCTCTCCCTGAATCATCCTGTGCACCAGCCCCATGCATCCTGCATCCTGCATTGAACATAGACTGGCGCTTCGTTTCTTACAAGATAGTATACATGTTTCAATGCCATTCTCCCAATCCATCCCACCCTTTCCCTTTCCCTCAGAGTCCAAAAGTCCGTTCTATACCTCTGTGTCTCTTTTGTTGTCTCACATAGAGGGTCATCATTACTATCTTTCTAAATTCCATATATATGTGTCAGTATACTGTATTGGTGTTTTTCTTTCTGGCTTACTTCACTCTGTATAATCGGCTCCAGTTTCATCCATCTCATTAGAACTGAGTCAAATTTATTCTTTTTAAGGGCTGAGTAGTACTCCGTTGTGTATATGCACCACAGCTTTCTTATCCATTCATCTGCTGATGGACATCTAGCACTGTTTATAATTCCACAAATTTTTAAGAGGTGTATTAATAAATGACCACAACAAATGAAACACACATGGAATAAGATGGCTCCAAAATACTTCTGGGCCTTTCTATGGGCCAGTAGCAGGCTGAGGAAGCTACTACACGGAAAGCACACACATCATTTTTCACATTAAAAAAAAAAAAAATGAGCGGGACAGCCCAAGAGTCCAGAGAAAAATGGAAAATAAGGAGCCGAGGTGTCAATGGCCAGGGGCAGAATCAAGACCTCATAAAGGAACATTCTCTGCTCCCAGTGCAAAGGCCTTGGTGAGAAGCTCCTCTCAAGATTTCAGAAAAGTTGTACACCAATAGACTGTGCCTCTTGATGCCCCCCAGCTCTTGAATTGGAGAATCTTTGGTGACCATCACATTCCTGCCTCACTATCAAGTGCTGGATGTGAGGAGGACAGATGATTGGACGTTTTGCAGGTTTCTGAATCAAGAATAACTGTATCAAAGGATCCCCATTAACTCTGATTGCAGACTTTGTGGTCTTGGATTCTGAGGTTGTCCAGTGAGATGTCCACTGAGGTATCTGGATAATGAGTCCTGCTATCCACTGAGGCTTCTGGGGATCCTGGCAGGAAAGGAATGTGCTCTGCACTGTGCGGAAAGTGAAGTATTCAGGTCCCAGGGGAGACTTGCGGACACTCTTTAAATGCGGTTCTCTGTTTATTCATGTATTGCATATCCATGCCCCCTGGTTGTCTTCTCTCACTGTGGATCTCGGTCTATTCACATGGCTTATCTTGGCAAACAGCACAAAAGCTAATGTCCTTGATATAAACAGATGTTTGAAAACCTCTTGCCTATTGAGGCTTACCTTCTCCTGATGTTCTCTGACCTTCTATATTTCCATGTCGTGGAGAGGCCTGGGCTAGCCTCCTAGATGAGGGACATGTGTCTATGACTATTCTCATCTCAGCTAATGAATCAAGCCCTAGAAGCAGAAGCAACTCAGAGGCAGAAGCTAAGTGAACACAGAAGCAGGGGTGAACCCAGCTAAGACTAGTAGAAGAGTCTCGCAGGGGTGAAATGAGCAACCCACAAATAACTTTCGGAGATAAATAAGTGGTTGCTGAATTCAGCCAAGAAATTGTGGGGCAGTTTTTAATATAATCGTCAAACAACTATTCCCAGAAAATGCGGTGATAGTTGTAATTCATGTTAATAGTATTGTCAGACTATTAGATTTCTACACCAGCCATACTTCCTTTCTACTGTGCTTGCACAAAGCCTATCCATAGCAGCTCCCAATCCATATTTATGAAGAAAAATTAATTGTAATCAGTCTTTAATTGGTCTAGATGGTGGCTTCATGTTTTCAGCTACCAAACTGTTTTCTCTGATGACTTGGAAAAATATTTCACCTTTCGATCCATGCTCTTAATTTCACATGATTCAATCTCTCCCTTTCCTTTCATCCAATTATAAAGGAGGCTTGATAGTTAAAGCAAGCTTCTAGTAAAGTCTGTCAAAATCCTCACAGACTAAGATCAATATGATGATTTTTTTCAGCAGTTGCTATTTTCCCTTAAAAATTGCTCTTAATGACGAGGATGCCCCTTATTAATAAGGTTATAGAGACAGCTCATTTGCATAACCATGCCAAAAGGGGGCTAGAGAGAGCCGTTCTTCATTCTCACGTGTAAGGAAAGCTGAAAAGAGCAAGATGCTCAATAGGCTATGTGCAGGGTCTAATCACAGGGCTCTGCATGTCTCTTTATTAATTAACATATAAATAGCTGCTATTTAAATCTCTATCTTTGAATGAATCACTACAAGACACATCAACTAGATATTCCTATTAATGAGATGGCATTGCATAATATAGCAGAAAATGAGTATCTCTATTAGGACACTTGGAAATCAGAGGAAATGGTGAAGAGGGTGGCAGATGTCTTCATCAAAGAGCTGTTTGACAGGCACCCAGATCCACTGACCCGAATACCCCTGGGAAGTGGGAAATGAGCCAGAACAGTGTGGGGGAGAAAGTTGTCTATGTATTACCTATTATAAAAGATGTTCTCATTGCTTTTTTATAGTTTGATGGGATTCATTTTCACAACAGATCCTAGGCAGTATCATTTCATTTGAAGACAGGGCTGCGGCTGAAAGAATGGAAAAGAAGTTATGCAAGGTCCTTATTATCTCACAAAATATTTACAATGGAATCATTGCTACCTCATGGAAAAACAGCCTGTTAGACATTGTTCTGTTCTATTACATGTGAGGTCATATAATTGCATGAAATATTACATATTTATAATAAATATATTAATGAAAGCATATTGCAAAACACTGAGAATAATTTAAATTTTAGCCCAGAAAAATATTATTATTTTTCTTGATCAACAACAAAAGCGTAACATGGAGCAAAATCTTTGTACTGAAAAGTTAAGAGAAACAAATGATGGCATGTCTCTACTGAATAAATTAAAATAACTCAGTTAAAATTATTTCTCCAGGTACATTATTTTAATAGCTGTTTTGAGTTAAAAATTAAATTATATGTATCATCTTTATCATATAATATAATTTTATACACTGAGATCCTTTATGATCTTTCAAAAATAATCCTTTCTGATATTATATATCATTTTATAATAGAATAATATTTTATTTCATAGCAGTTGTTGCATATAGATATTTCCTATATATTATGTGGTAACAATGTATCTTAGATTTCCTTTGATAGCTCTCTTTAAATAATATTTTCCTGAATCCTTCACTGGGCCAGATAGCCTAGCATTCGTCAACATTGCTTAATTTGCTCAATGAATATTGCCCAATTAAAATCTTACCATTAGAGAATGAAACAGTTTTTAATTGTTAGAAAGTCATACACTGAAGACATCCTTATAACTGCACCAGTTTTCCAGGTCCTTTTAGAAACATAAATCCCTCAATGGCTAACTGAGTACAATGAAGTAGGTACAGGCTTAATTAATATTTGGGGGTAATATGATGTTCTCATATCTGTAGTTTTGATATACATTTGTTTCATCATGAAATCTATTTTAAAAAGGATATTGAGAAATGTGTTTATTACCATTGAGATATGATTCAGATTCCAATGACTAAATATTTCACCATCACTTCAGTTATCAATAAACTCACATTATTTTATTGCATCAAGCTATTTTGCAATATCAGTGCTTAATTTTATATATAAGATTAAATGACACATGTTTATTTAACAAAGGCTTCTAAATATGTATCTCATTAGTACATGGAGGTTCAATTTTTTAACATGTTGATTGTAGAATTGGGTTTGATTATATTTAACATTGCCTCTGACCTGGATATTCTGATTCTAGGTACAAAAGTTTAGAAACTATTATTATATATCATTCAGTTCAGTTCAGTCGCTCAGTCGTGTTCGACTCTTTGCGACCCCATGAATCGTAGCACGCCGGGCCTCCCTGTCCATCACCATCTCCTGGAGTTCACTCAGACTCACGTTCATCGAATCCATGATGCCATCCAGCCATCTCATCCTCTGTTGTCCCCTTCTCCTCTTGCCCCCAATCCCTCCCAGCATCAGAGTCTTTTCCAATAAGTCAACTCTTCTCATGAGGTGGACAAAGTACTGGAGTTTCAGCTCTAGCATTATTCCTTCCAAAGAAATCCCAGGGTTGATCTCCTTCAGAATGGACTGGTTGGATCTCCTTGCAGTCCAAGGAACTCTCAAGAGTCTTCTCCAACACCACAGTTCAAAAGCATCCATTCTTTGGCACTCAGCCTTCTTCACAGTCCAACTCTCACATCCATACATGACCAAAGGAAAAACCATAGCCTTGACTAGACGACCTTAGTCGGCAAAGTAATGTCTCTGCTTTTGAATATGCTATCTAGTTTGGTCATAACTTTTCTTCCAAGGAGTAAGTGTCTTTTAATTTCATGGCTACAATCACCATCTGCAGTGATTTTGGAGCCCCCCAAAATAAAGTCTGACACTGTTTCCACTGTTTCCCCATCTATTTCCCATGAAGTGATGGGACCAGATGCCATGATCTTCATTTTCTGAATGTTGAGCTTTAAGACAACTTTTACACTATCCACTATGTGATGACAAATTTAAAAACATACTGATATAAACACTTTAAATTTCATTTAACCCAAGTTTCTGTGTTTTTGTATATCATGGTTTCTCTTGTAATATTCTGTCCTTGCAGCAATTTTTATCTCCACACCTGTGAACTAATTATTTCTTCTCTTTTTATCAAAAATACACAAGGACCTTCATATGCCCCAGTAACTCTATGTTTAAATACTTGACTGATGTTTAGCTACAAGTATTAAATGTGTTTTTGCTTACCCCTTATTTCCTATGTCATGAATCAAAACAAGTAAAAACAAACAAACAAAAAAGGTTAGTGTAGATTTCTATCATCTCATCAATAAATACTAAAGCATCATCACTTTCTTATCGCTGGTTGAATCACTAGACATTATAGTAATATTTTGGATGTGTCATGCATCAGTTTAAATGCCTATAGCAACTAAATTATATATTAATGCTTCATTCTCAAGATACACCTGAGGCAAATTCTATCATTGTCTATACGTTATAGATAAGGAAACACACATGAAATGATTGTATGGCTTTCTGAAGACCATGTTCTTGAGGCTGTGCTCTGAACCATTGCCTGCACATACATTAATGTCAGGATATCTAGTCAATAACAATAGTTTCCTGAAACTGCACTTTCCAGAATTTGTTAATTTACTGCACTGATCTTAATTACTTAAGATATTTGTTGTTGCAAATTTTTCATTTCTCACTGTTGCTTCCTTCACATGAGAACTATAAATTAGATTTCAAATCTGACCCAGTGTGAATTATTTCACCTAAAATAAATGCTGTTTGGATAATTCAATAATACTCCTTAAAGTAGTATACTTAAAGTAGCTATCAGTTTATGTGTTGAGTATAAAAAAATCTAATAGAGTAAAATAGTCCCAACAAAGCCTATTTTAATTGCAAAACATATTTTTATTAATATTATACTGCCTATATATCAGAAGTCTCTTACAGAGTAAAAAACAAATCAACAGATTGTCCTGTGTTTTACCCCAGGACTCGTAATCTAATGAATTGAGATAAAGGAATGTTGTGCCCAGAAAATTTGTCTTTCCATTAGATTCACTCATTCATATTTCATCCTAAAAGTTTACCTACTTTGACTTAAATAAATTTGAACATTGAATCTTCCCATGGAGCTGAATCTTTGATTCCCTTTCTCTGACTTGACGAGTACGTATAATCAACTATTCAGAGTTCCTATGGGGAAGGTCACTGCAAGCTTACTCATTTTAGTTTCTATGTATTTACACATTCTCTTGGTCTTTCTTTTAACTCTTTCTTTCACATTCTGTTCCACTTTCTGCTTTCTCCATGAACATGTCAAAAACTTTTTACACATACCATCAGCTCCCCAGCAAGTAGGTGGGATACAAATCTTAAATTTTTAGAAAGGTAATCTGGAGAGAAAATCATTAGAACATGCCCCCTTTTTAATTAATTTATTTATTTTAATTGGAGGCTAGTTACAATATTGTGATGGCTTTTGCCATACACTGACATGAATCAGCCATGGGTAGACATGTGTTCCCCATCCTGAAAGCCCTTCCCACCTCCCCTCCCACCCCACCCCGCTGGGTTGTCCAAGAGCACCTGCTTTGGGTGCCCTGCTTCATGCATCAAACTTGCACTGCTCATCTATTTTACATATGGTAATTTACATGTTTCAATGCTATTCGCTCAAATGATTCCACCTTCGCCTTCTCCCACAGGGCCCAAAAGTCTGGAACATGCCCTTTGTAATGAGCTCTGTTGCCTTAGTTCTCAATTACATTGTTACAGCACTTTTATTAGTTATATAATATTCTGATAGGCTCAAAATTGAACACTTGGAAGGAAGTTAAACATGGAATGAAAGGTTTTTGGTGAATGTGCCCCTGTATGTCTGTACAAAATCAAGTGACAAATCCTCGGCAGAAAAATCTAAATGGAGCCTACGACTTGTATTTCTAAAATCACGGAGCTTATTTTTGAGTCTTGTACTGAAGTGTGTCATGATTTACAGTTCACCAGAGCCTCCAGCAGTGCTATATAAATACTTCATGAAGTATTCTACTGAGAGTATTAGCATTTTGAGATACAGCAGAAATTATGTATATGCCTTTCTGTTTGCTAAACAGTTTTGTCAGTAAATATGAAGACATGAGAAGTCATGTGTTTTGTTTATAGTTGGGAAAGTTTGCTTAGGAATTTACTGTAAGCTGAGGCTTTACCTGCTGAGATTCTATTCAGTCTTCATTGCAACAGAAGTAAATTCATTTTCTTAAAAAAAAAAAAAAACCCTCAGGATTAGCATCTTTAGGAAATGCTGCATGTTTGCAATCTGAGTTTGTTCTAAGGCATCTTTTACAAAATCTCCATTAAATGTTAACAAGCTAACTATTTCCCATGGGCCGAAAATACAGGAAGAAAGACGAAAACCTGCTTTAGTGAGATTGGGAGAGGGTGAAAATGATCATTCCAAATAAACATAAGCACTCCACTGAGACTATTAAATTTTTGACATAAGTTTTAAAATATTTATATAGAAAGTACAGAAACAGATGCTTTCTGATTTCTCCACTGTTTTTAATCATTTGAGCACATCACATTTCTCCTTAAAGACCAACTTGAAGCGATTGCATTTAGTCATGACTTTAGGGCAAATAAGACTGAAGAAAGACGGCCTGTTTGTTTAATAAACGCTTATCAAATACTTCCTCTACTTCAAGCAATAAGCCTAGCACCATAAAACAAAAATGACATACCATCGGGTACCTGCCATTGTAGTACTTCTAATTTAGTAGGGAAGAAAAACTCAACATTAAGAAAACTAAGGTCATGGCATCCAGTCCCATAACTTCATGGCAAATAGAAGGGGAAAATAGTGGAAACAGACACAGACTTTATTTTGGGGGGTTTCCAAAATCACTGCTAATGGTGACTGCTGCTGCTGCTGCTGCTGCTTAATCACTTCAGTCCTGTCCAACTCTGTGTGATCCCATAGACCGCAGCCCATCAGGCTCCCCTGTCCCTGGGATTCTCCTGGCAAGAACAGTGGAGTGGGTTGCCATTTTCTTCTCCAGTGCATGAAAGTAAAGAGTGAAAGTCAATTCGCTCAGTCATATCTGACTCTTAGCAACCCCATGGATTGCAGCCTACCAAGTTCCTCCACCCATGGGATTTTCCAGGCAAGAGTACTGGGAGTGGGGTGCCATCGAATGCAGTCATGAAATTAAAAGACATCTGTTGCTTGGAAAGAAAACTATGACAAACTTAGGCAACATATTAAAAAACAAAAACACTCCCTTTGCCAAGTGATATCCACCTAGTCAAAGCTATGGTTTTTCCAGTAGTCATGTATGGATACGAGAGTCAGACCATAAAGAAAGCTGAACTTATTGAAGAATTGATGCTTTTGAACTGTGGTGTTGAAGAAGACTCTTAAGAGTCCCTTGGACTGCAAGGATATTCAACCAGCCCATCCTAAAGGAAATCAGTTCTGACTATTCATTGAAAGGACTGATGCTGAAGCTGAAATTCCAATACTTTGGCCACCTGATGCGAAGAGCTGACTCACTGGAAAAGACCCTGATGTTTAGAAATATTGAAGGCAAAAGGAGAAGAGGGCAACAGAGGATGAGAGGGTTAGATAGCATCACCAACTCAAGGTACATGAGTTTGAGCAAACTCTGGAAGATAGTAATGGACAGGGAAGCCTGGCATGCTGCAGTACATAGGGATGCAAAGAGTTTGACATGATTTTGTGACTGAACAACAGAGAAGGAAAAAAAAGTGATGTATATTTCATAATATAAGGTATTCAAAAATAATAGGTATATCAGATTAGCAAGATGATATTGCAGACAATAATAAGATTACTGTAGGATAAGAGAATTAGAAATTGCTTTATTAATTAAGTTCATAATGCTAATACTCAGAAAATTCTAACATATGGCTAACTGAAAATGTTTAAGGCAAAGATGATTCTATTCAATATCTCAAAGAAAACATACAAGAACTTTCCCCTAATTCAATGAACTATTTTAATACACATCCTTCTAGATTCTTTTCCTGATTCCAAGGATCTGTGGGAATAACAAAGAAGAGACAGTTTCTATGTATGGTTTACATCTTATAGGATTTTATATTTAAAATTTTCATCACCTTTGTAATTTGGAAATTGATGCATAATATTTTAGTAGTGCTGAATACAAATATTTTCTAGGTCATAATTATAGTTTACTACTTTAATTCCCTCTTGTAACCAAATAATACTCTGAAGCATTATCCATGTACTTCACAAGAAAGAAAATTTTGCCTTTAAGTCTAAATCTCTGAAGATACAAAGGGCTAGCCCATTTCTCTGTCCCTTCTTCTATATCAGTTCATAGAAGATAATTTAATAGTCACCTATATATGCAGATGCCCCTAATGCCTTGATGTGACCATTCAGTTCAATTCAGTTTAGTCGCTCATTCATGTCTGACTTTTTGTAACCCCATGAATCGCAGCATGCCAGGCCTCCCTGTCCATCACCAACTTGCAGAGTTCACCCAAACTCAAGTCCATCGACTCCGTGATGCCATCCAGCCAGACGTTTACTCCTTGGAAGGAAAGTTATGACCAATCTAGAGATCCAACCAGTCCATTCTGAAGGAAATCTGAAGGAGATCAACCCTAGGATTTCTTTGGAAGGAATGATGCTAAAGCTGAAACTCCAGTACTTTGGCCACCTCATAAAAAGAGTTGACCCATTGGAAAAGACTCTGGTGCTGGGAGGGATTGGGAGCAGGAGGAGAAGGGGATGACCGAGGATGAGATTGCTGGATGGCATCACTGACTCGATGGACACAAGTCTGAGTGAACTCTGGGAGTTGGTGATGGACAGGTACGCCTGGCGTGCTGTGATTCATGGGGTCACAAAGAGTCAGACACGACTGAGCGACTGAACTGAACTGAACTGGGATAGCATATTGAAAAGCAGAGGTATTACTTTGCCAACAAAGGTCTGTCTAGTCAAGGCTATGGTTTTTCCAGTGGTCATACATGGATGTGAGAGTTGACCCATTGGAAAAGACTCTGGTGCTGGGAGGGATTGGGAGCAGGAGGAGAAGGGGATGACCGAGGATGAGATTGCTGGATGGCATCACTGAGTCGATGGACACGAGTCTGAGTGAACTCTGGGAGTTGGTGATGGACAGGTACGCCTGGCGTGCTGTGATTCATGGGGTCGCAAAGAGTCAGACACGACTGAGCGACTGAACTGAACCGAACTGGGATAGCATATTGAAAAGCAGAGGTATTATTTTGCCAACAAAGGTCCGTCTAGTCAAGGCTATGGTTTTTCCAGTGGTCATACATGGATATGAGAGTTGGACTGAGAAGAAAGCTGAGTGCCAAAGAATGAATGCTTTTGAACTGTGATGTTGGAGAAGGCTCTTGAGAGTCCGTTGGACTGCAAGGAGATCCAACCAGCCCATCCTAAAGGAGACCTGTCCTGGGTGTTCATTGGAAGGACTAATGCTGGGAGGGATTGGGGGCAGGAGGAGAAGGGGACAACAGAGGATGAGATGGCTGGATGGCAGTCTGTTGTTTCATATCCAGTTCTAACTGTTGCTTCCTGACCTACATATAGGTTTCTTAAGAGGCAGGTCAAGTGGTCTGGTATTCCCATCTCTTTCCGAATTTTCCACGGTTTATTGTGATCCACACAGTCAAAGGCTTTGGCATAGTCAATAAAGCAGAAACACATGCGACCATTAGCCTTCAAGGAAGACCTGAAACCTGAGGGAATCTGTATTTGGTTTGTTTGTTAGTTTTGAAACTGACATGCCCACCCGCTACTGTGTAGATAATCTCTGCTGTTTTTATTCTGATAGTCTATGAACAAAAAAATCACATTCTTGTTCTTTCTTCAAAACAAACAAACATGAAAATAAAATTAATTACACAGACAGAAAACAATATCTCATCCCTTATTTCTGGATTTATTTTTTTGTTTGTTTTTGTACAAGTTAACTTTCTTGGACTATATGGATTGTAAATAGTTTGTGAATTTATGAACTACTATACATATGGTTCTTATCAAGAAGTCCAAATCTTGCTATCTTTATTAGGGAGAGTTGCAGATAAAGATCTTTCATAAGTAAAATCTCAATGGAACATGGCTCATCTCTTTTTATGAAAGCTCTAAAGACAGAATATTTTAATTTCAAACTTCTTTGATGGTTGAATCAGTGATGTAGAAATTCTTTCATATAAGAACCATATCAGAATCATAACTGAAAACTACTATTGATTTACTTGTGTGGGAAACTTGAGTGAAAAGCCTACGACCTTTCAATATCTTCTGTAAGAATTGATCGTTATATATAACCCCAAATCTCAAGGAAATTTGACACACCATCCATGTTTGTGCTTAGAATTTACTTATTTAGGTTCTTATTTTAGATTTGGTATACACAAGAGGTGTTTGAAAAGATGGCGTTCCTGTGATTGGTATATTGAGTATTCCACCAGGAAGTAAAGACGAATGAGGAATAAAGATAAATATAAGGAATCCCAGAACATCGCCATGCCTGGGTGATTTATTTAGTAGTTCCGTTACCAATTCTACTTTGTTCCCACAAACAAAAACCTTCTAAACCTCTGGGGGTCTACATTTTTCTTGTAAGATCATAAAGGCAATAAACATGCGTATCGCGGTTTCTAGACTTGGTGCTAAAAGCTGTGATTTAGGAAACAATCAACATTCAAATGGGGAAATTAGAACATAAAATAACTCGTTGTCACATAAATTATTTTTATGACACACTACTGTAGCTATGTTATGCAGGGGCACACTCTCATTTAAAATTGGGTCGCTTGAATATTGTTTATGCCTTGACAATATGCATGCTTTGCTATAAAAATACCCTAAATGCTTTCTGCATATTCTATAACTACATCCTACAGAGCTTTTAGTTTAAAAAAATACTAACAAAGGTTAGAAGAGTACCACAAATTTGTAACTGTGACCCACTCTGAGCTCCTCCACATCCATGGCCTCAAGGTACTTAATTCATTAAAACAAAGGACAGGGAAAGGCAGATGACTGCCTATTCTAGACTCATTCAGGAGCACAGTACGGCAATACTAACACATTTTGGGTTACGGCATTACTGCTGTTGATTAATGGTATAGCTTACAGTTTGTTGACAAAATATTTCCAGTAACTGTATTTTTCTTATTGTGGTATGTTTTACTACTGACCATATGTAACAGAATTTGTGATTGAATCCCAGTTAAAATTTCAGCAGCACTGTTTCATGTTTCTTACATGGGCAATTACTGGATCCAAAACATTACAGCTAAATCTGGCCTTACTTATGTGTTCTAATCGAAAAAGGTAATTTGAACAATTAGGGAAAAATAAGAGGCTTCCTTGACAGAAAGTTCAAAATGTAATGGTCATAGGAATATTTACATTGGGGTTGGAATATTTACAGAATGTCTCTACTTTCAGTGAGATTTATAAAATAAAATGGTGTGAGGTATTGGTTCAATTCAGTTCAATTGCTCAGTCAAGTCCAACTTTTAGCTATCCCATGAATTGTAGCACGCCAGACCTCCCTATCCATCACCAACTCGCAGAGTTCACTCAAACTCATGTCCATCAAGTCGGTGATGCCATCCAGCCATCTCATCCTCTGCGTCCCCTGCTCCTCCTTCCCCCAGTTCCTGCCAGCATCAGAGTCTTTTCCAATGAGTCAAGTCTTCTCATGAGGTGGCCAAAGTACTAGAGTTTCAGCTTTAGCATAAGTCCTTACAAGAACATCCAGGACTGATCTCCTTTAGAATGGACTGGTTGGATCTCCTTGCAGTCCAAGGGACTCTCAAGAGTCTTCTCCAACACCACAGTTCAAAAGCATCAATTCTTCGGTGCTCAGCTTTCTTCACAGTCCAACTTTCACATTCATACATGACCACAGGAAAAACCATAGCCTTGACTAGACGGACCTTTGTTGGCAAAGTAATGTCTCTGCTTTTGAATATGCTATCTAGGTTGGTCATAACTTTCCTTCCAAGGAGTAAGCGTCTTTTAAATTCATGGCTGCAGTCACCATCTGCAGTGATTTTGGAGCCCCCAAAAATAAAGTCTGACACTCTTTCCACTGTTTCCCCAACTATTTCCCATGAAGTGATGGAACCAGATGCCATGATCTTCGTTTTCTGAATGTTCAGCTTTAAGCCAACTTTTTCACTCTCCTCTTTCACTTTCATCAAGAGGCTTTTTAGCTCCTCTTCACTTTCTGCCATAAGGGTGGTGTTATCTGCATAACTGAGGTTATTGATATTTCTCCCTGCAATCTTGAATCCAGCTGTGCTTCTTCCAGCCCAGGGTTTCTTGTGATGTACTCTGCATATAAGTTAAATAAGCAGGGTGACAATATACAACCTAAACATATTATTTTTCCTATTTGGAACCAGTCTGTTGTTCCATGTCCAGTTCTAACTGTTGCTTCCTAACCTGCATACAGGTTTCTCAAGAGGCCAGTCAGGTGGTCTGGTTTTCCCATCTCATGAAGAATTTTCCACAGTATATTGTGATCCACACAGTCAAAGGGTTTGGCATAGTCAATAAAGCAGAAATAGATGTTTTTCTGGAACTCTCTTGCCTTTTCCATGATCCAGTGGATGGTGGCAATTTGATGTCTGGTTCCTCTGCCTTTTCTAAAACCAGCTTGAACATCTGGAAGTTCACGGTTCACATATTGCTGAAGCCTGGCTTGGGGAATTTTGAGCATTACTTTACTAGCATGTGAGATGAGTGCAATTGTGTGGTAGTTTGAGCATTCTTTGCCATTGCCTTTCTTTGGGACTGGAACAAAACTGACCTTTTTCAGTCCTGTGGCCACTGCTGAGTTTTCCAAATTTGCTGACATATTGAGTGCAGCACTTTCACAGCATCATCTTTCAGGATTTGAAATAGCTTAACTGGAATTCCATCACTTACACTAGCTTTGTTCGTAGTGATGCTTTCTAAGGCCCACATACAGTTCTTCTGTGTATTCTTTCCATCTCTTCTTAATATGTTCTGCTTTTGTTAGGTTCATACCATTTCTGTCCTTTATCAAGCCCATCTTTGCATGAAATGATCTCTTGGTATCTCTAATGTTCTTGAAGAGAACTCTAGTCTTTCCCTTTCTGTTGTTTTTCTCTATTTCTTTGCATTGTTTGCTGAGGAAGACTTTCATATCTCTCCTTGCTATTCTTCAGAACTCTGCATTCAGATGCTTATATCTTTTGTTTTCTCCTTTGCCTTTCACTTCTCTTCTTTTCACAGCTATATGTAAGAATGTAGTCCACTGGAGAAGGGAATGGCAAACCAATTCAGTATTCTTGCCCTGAGAACCCCATGAACAGTATAAAAGGTGAAATGATAGGATACTGAAAGAGGAACTCCCCAGGTCAGTAGGTGCCCAGTATGCTACTGGAGATTAGTGGAGAAATAACTCCAGAAAGAATGAAGGGATAGAGCCAAAGCAAAAACAATACCCAGTTGTGGATGTGACTGGTGATAGAAGCAAGGTCTGATTCTGTAAAGAGCAATATTGCATAGGAACCTGGAATGATAGGTCCATGAACCAAGGCAAATTGTAAGTGGTCAAACAGGAGATGGCAAGAGTGAATGTCAACATTCTAGGAATCAGTGAACTAAAATGGACTGGAATGGGTGAATTTAATGCTGATGACCATTATATCTACTACTATGAGCAGGAATACCTGAGAAGAAATGGAGTAGCCATCATGGCCAATACTAGGATACAATACTTGGATGCAATCTCAAAAACGACAGAATGATCTCTGTTTGTTTCCAAGGCAAACTATTCAATATCATGGTAATCCAAGTCTATCCCCAACCAGTAACACTGAGGAAGCTGAAGCTGAATGGTTCTATGAATACCTACAGGACCTTTCATAACTAACACCCATAAAAGATGTCCCTTTCATTATAGGGGACTGGAATGCAAAAGTAGGAATCCATTAACACCTGCAGTGACAGGCAAATTTGACCTTGGAGAATGGAATGAAGCAGGACAAAGGCTAATTGAGTTTTGCCAAGAGAATGCACTGATCATAGCAAACACCCTCTTCCAACAACACAAGAGAAGACTCTATACATGGACATCCCCAGGTGGTCAACACGAAATCAGATTGATTATATTCTTTGCAGCCAAAGATGGAGAAGCTCTATACAGTCAGCAAAAACAAGACTGGGAAATGACTGTGGCTCAGATCATGAACTCCATATTGCCAAATTCAGACTTAAATTGAAGGAAGTAGGAAAACCACTAGATGACTCAGGTATGACCTAAGTCAAATCCCTTATTATTATATAGTGGAAGTGAGAAATAAATTTAAGGTACTAGATCTGATAGATAGAGTGCCTGATGAACTATGGACTGAGGTTCGTGACATTGTACAAGGTACAGGGATCTAGGCCATCCCCATGGAAAAGAAATGCAGAAAAGCAAAATGGCTGTCTTGGGAGCCCTTACAAATAGCTTTTAAAAAAGAGGTATAGGTATTTTAAGGTTATCAAAACAGTTTTGAGATTAGAAATGTCCTGTTAAGAGCAAGTATTGTATATCCCTCAATTGACCAAGTTTCACATATGGCTTAAACTGTTCTCTGCCATTTTTTTCCCCTCTGCCTTTCTTTCTGTCTTAAATACACAGACTCAAGTTACGAACACTTAGTCTTAAAAATTACACCATTTTCTCACGTAGCCTAAACCAATTTTAGCTTCAAATGTCCTTCAGTCATGTTCACAAAATTGACTCTGTGATGCTGAAGAGATGTTTGAGTCAAAATTTGCTTTCTTCCACCCTCCCCTCAAGTCTCCTCCCTTTTAAAAAAACCTCTTTGAGTAAATATTGCATTGCCAGGAAAAAGCTGCCTTTCTCCTTCCAGGTGCGCAATTCTCTCCTCTGCTAGGGTATCACCTATCAATAACAGCTCACATGGCTCCAGCATTTTTCAGCTTATGAAGTGATCGGGGAGCCCCCACTGATGTGCACAGTGACCCCCAGGCCAGGAGAAAACTGAGCATCTCTATATAGATGGGGAGGCTGAGGGCCCAACTCTTGAGTGGGAGAGCTCAATCTTAATCTAGAACCCATATAGAGAAAATAATTCTTATGTGCTTCAACTTGTGAGTCCATCACACACCCCCTGTGCTCATGCTAATCCCATAATTGTAGAACTGGAGTGGACCCAGGGTCACTAAACTAGTCTCCATCACTCTCCTTATAAGGTCCCCTTTATAGAAGTCAGAAATATAGACTCTCAGAGAGACCTTGTTGGCACCGTGCTTATGCAACAAGGTGCTTGTGTGTGTTTGTGTTGGTGTGTGTGTGCATGTACAGAGTGTGGCTTCTGCCCAGGGGAGCAGTGGCCCAGCCTGTTAGGAGGTATAGCCAGGGCAAGCAGGAGAGAAGGAGGTCTCTGACTCAGCCTCCAGGATACACTTGCCTCCCACTGGCCAGGCTGCACACCACCCTTTCACCTTCACCCACTCAGCACTCCCTTGAACCTGCCCCATGTAGCTTCTAAACTTGCTGAGATCCTCCTCTCAGCATCCTATCAAGATAAAAAGAAACTTGCTCTCAGTTTCCATATTACAGAAACTTGTCAGTGGTTCTTCTCAGGTATATTTCTCCCTCTCATGTCAGCTCTTTCATTTTAAAGGAGCTAAGTCAGTTTTGAAAATATAAATGGAAATATAGGTAAAAAAACACATGCATTTCTGAAGCTGGAAAAATATGATTTTACTGTAATTAGATTCCCGTCAATAGAACTGAGGATGAAAGGATTAGGCATACATTAGGGATACAGACACTCCTCATGATTCAGTCATTAGGTTTTTCTTAAATGATACCCCTGCAATTTTCTACTTCTTTTTTCTGTGTGTATCTTTGATGTTTTAAAAGATTTTGTGTAATTCTGTGGATTTGGAACACAACAAAATTGATGGGTTATTTGTATAAACAAATCCACATTAATGCAAAGTTAGAAACATGTTACCAAAGAGTTCACTCAAAATTGCTTTCTCAGATGACTAGTAATTGCTCTTAAGGAGCAACTCACTATTTCCCTTTTAAGAGACTTATGACAGTGGAGCAGCAATCCAGGATGAATAAAACCAAGGGCGGTGAACAATCTCATATACTCCAAAAGAAAATAATTGCAGCATTCACTTCTAAAATCTGTAGCAAAGCTTCTGAACAGATTCTCTCAAACTCTATAACACATATACTCAGTATGGATCCTATAAAGATGAAATATAACAATGCACTTTTGCTAAATTAAATGTAGACTTTAAATTTTAAAATCAAACAACTGCCTTGATTATAAAGTCAATATAAAACTAAAAACAAATGTTCAAGAATACTTCAAGTATGTCCATGTATCATGCAACAACTATACTTGAGTGAAATAAGAATGTAATTCAATTCCATCATTTCCATTTCGGAGGTCAATTTAACTTTCTAGTTTGCATATCATACAATTTTGGTATCAGCTTTTCTCCTTTATGCACTTCAAATAACTTTCAAAAATAATTCAAAAAATAAACTGACAAAGATAATAAAGTATTTACACAGATAAATAATCCAATATCTATTGATATTTTGAATGAGACATGAAAAAGAAAAAAATAAAAGTACCTGCTTTTTAAGATTTTTGAACTATCTTGTTTCATCATCATACTACAGCTCATAAGAGTAGTAAAAAGTACCTAGTGTAGGTGTTGTCTTTTCTAGAATCCCAAGTTCTGTGGCTTAAGGTATAAAAGTTCTCAACAGTAGGAATATTTTTTTTTTTGTTTTTACTTTGGCTGTGTACAAAGAAAACGTCAAAATTAAGCAGATAGGTATTAACTTGACTCTTTAGAAATCAATATGTATGCTGTTAACTAAAGCAATTACTTTAATTAAATATATATAATTTTACTTTATAATAACAGTGATATTATAATTTATTACTTTATAATAATAAATATTTAATTTAGAAAATTAATAGCTCTTCATTATATCCATGTTCACCCCTCCCTTACCAACAAATTGACAAGAAAGAGATAACTTAAATGGTGTTATCTTACTACAAAAGAGGATATTTTAATTCATAATTCCAATATTATTATTTAAGGAACTTAACAAATATGCAGGAATACCTGATTTAATGTGTATAGAAAATGTTAGAACTAAAATGGCACACAGAATGACAGTCATCACGTTTTCTTCATTAATTTGTTTGGCTCATCTCACAGTAATCTGGTTCCCATATGGACAGAATAATAGAAACACTGAGAGGGCAGATGAGCAGCTCTTAGCAGATGACTATCGTAGGGTCCAAGACTAGCACACACTTGATTCTCCTAATTTTAGTTTGTACTAGCGGCATTTACCAATGTTATAGGAAATGAGAGACCTTTCTATGTTTTAGTTACCATTTTCACACTTACTTTGAGTTATCAAGTGTTCAGGTTTTTTTTTTTTTTTTTTTTTTTTTAAACTCCTGTTTTGGGGCTACACATTTGAAAATTTGTGGATATGACCGAAATTAGTATAACCTAAAATTTCACTCTAAGGACTTAAAGACCTGGGTCTATAAATCATGTCAAGTTTAGACCAGGATGGTCTGAATCTGTTGTCTCCTTTAACATCTTTCACGTGGGCCATCACAAAGACTTCCTAAGTGCTCTCCTGGCCCCCGTTATCCTATTGAAAACACTTAACTTAAAATATCTTTGAAAAATACCTCTCTGGGGCCTTCCCTGGTGGTACAGTGGCTAAGAATCCACCCGCCAGTTCCAGGGGACATGGGTTTGATTCCCGGTCCAGAGAAGATCCCACCTGCCTCAGAGCAACTAAGCCCAAGCACCATAAATACTGAGACCACAGGCTGCACCGACTGACGCCTGCGCATCTAGAGTCCCCACTCCCCAGCAAGAGAGGCCAACACAGCAAGAAGCCCGAGCAGGGCAGCCGGAGTAGCCCCCGCTCGCTGCAACCCGAGAAAGCTCGGGCGCAGCAATGAAGACTCCGCACAGCCCCCAGAGCAGAAACACCTCAAAAAAGGTCCTAAATGCCCGTCTGACTGTATGGCATTCCTCACAGTCTCTCTCTTTTCGTAATCGCCATGATCTGACCCTCCTGCGTTTCCAGAACACACTGCCTGCATCTCTGCCCCTCACTATGTTTCTGACATTGTCAGTCTCCGGCAGTTCCCTCAAGCGTTCAGATCCGCCACAGCCTCCGCGTTTGCTTATCCCAGGGTCTAGTACACGCATATGCTTGGTGATTCTGTACGTGTTCACTATAGCCCGGTTTAACGATCTCCCCCACGGTTGGCTGGACCTCCTAGGAGCCTTCTTTGCAAACATGTACCCCTCTACATAGGGCTTCCAGGTGGCTCAGTGGCCAAGAATCCACCTGCCAATGCAGAAGCCGCAGGAGACATGGGTTCAATCCTGGGTCAGGAAGACTGCGTGGAGAAAACAATGGCAACCCACTCCAGTACTCTCGCCTAGGAAATCCGATGGATAGAGGACCCTGGTGGGCTACAGTACCTGGGGTCACAAAAGAGTTGGACACGACTTCAGACTAAACAATAAAGACCTCTCTATACAGCTTTCTTACTAAGATGTATTATAATTATTACCGCTACATACTTGTCTCCACTAGTCTGAATTCCCTTGAGAATAATGAAGGACTAATTGTGTCATGAGTCCATAGCCATGCAATCTGACACACGGTAGGTGCTTTATAAATGTTTGGTAAATAAATGAATGGTATTGGAAAATAGCAATTCTGTGAATCAGAATCTGTTAAACCCCTAAATGAGGCTTGGCTTACAGCGATCCCATTTTTAGTGAAGCTGGATTTATTTTGTATCTGACTATAAGAAACCTGAATTAAAACTTATCTTTTATTGACAAGATTCAGAGAGGGCAAATAAGATTCCAGTAAAGCTCTTAATGAATATTCATGTAAGAACTCTGGTTTGCAAACACAAGGAAAAGGAGATATAACAATAAAAGCTCTATATACTAAAATTTGATAATATACACTTTATATTATTCAAGTGGTTTTATGGTTTTGGGCTTCTGTTCAAATTTAATTTCATGTTTTCTGGCAAAAATATTCATCTATAATAACAGATGTGCTCTTCAAATATAAGAACTATTTGTATTTTGAACTTGGCATTAGAATTGGGATGAAGAAGAAAATTCCTAAAACATATTGAATCTGTCTATTAAAACAAATAGTGTATATATTCTGTGGGTGTGGCTTACAGAGAAGGAGAATTTACTTGTCTGCAAGGTCAGATGTGAATGAATGTTATTTTGTTGCTGGGTAAACTGAATTCTCTCTCTGATGTAGTTTTAGGATAACAGTCTAAGTGCTAAGTTACACATATGCTTCACAGCAACTTTAAAGTTTTTAGATTAACATCTTTGATATTTATTTCAGAGTTTTTAGCACCAACAATGTTAGAAAACAGGGTAGGCAGTCTTTCAGATTCTGTGGATGAAGCTTTTGTGCTGGTGGTTAACATTTCCTCAAGAGGAGTAGGAACTGCCCATTCATTATGGTAGTTTTTATCATGTATATTCCTCATTGTTATTCACGTCACTCTGAAAGCACAGTGTAAGAGTAAAGTCAGGAGAAGGATTTCAGTGTGTTTTCTTTTATCTTTTCAGTAACAGTGCAGGGCCCATCTTCCTGTATTCCTATTAAATCATTAAAATGCTATGAGTTTTTAAAGTAATGCTCTCCTGTGTCTACAGATAAAGGGATGTAGAGTTTGAAGCTGATAAAATGTGAAAATATTTATTAACATGTGTAATATTTGTGGCTGATATTACCCTTTGTGCGTTCCTCCTTTAAAAAGGCAAGATTTAAGGTGTGACAGCTGAATTGCCTAAATGGTGAACTGAAAAGTCATCTGTAAATATTTACAATCACGTAGAAACACAAAATCACTGGAAAAGTGATATTCTAATGACATCCACAGGTGGCTTTTTCTTTTTGAAAAATAGCACTTCCTGTGTCACCATACAAACTCAACAGACAAGATCGCATTTTTATGTATGTGGTGGATATGCTCTGTTTCTGAAAATAAATAAGACATGCACTTCCAGCAAAAGGAGACAGGACCAGCCACTTGGTACTTCAGCCGTGTTTCCAAACCTTAGGAGCATCTGGCCATGGCAGCCGGTGTTTGGCAGTTTCCTGGGGCCTGCGGGGGAGGGGCTGGGGGTGGGGGGGCCGGGGAGGGGAGTCAGCTGCAGAAGAAAGATGGCTGCATTGTGTCAGGGCCAGTGGGTTCCACATTCATCCTGGAAACCATCTAGCTGAGCTCATATAGCAAATGATGCATGGAACTAGGGGAAAAATATCTCTCATACAGTAAGCCTTCTGTTCTCTTAAACAACATACATTAAAAGAGAAAGCTATATCTGTATAGTGTTTTTTCCCTTCATTTTTATTCAGAGCACTAGTCTAAGCTTCAGATAGTTGCATTATCTCTATAAGGATAAGAAAATCTTTTTGAAGGGATGTTCAAATAAATTGGGAAAGGAAAAAGATGGACAAGGAAGCTAGATAAAAGAGATACTCTGACCACCAGGTAGAGGATATCATGCTGAGAAAATGAGGCCTGATTTTTCTTGTTTTGTTTTGTGTTCTCCATCTCGAGGACCATGGACCCTTCAAAATACTCTCTTGCCCTTGAAATCTGATGTCTAACGCTCAGCTTGACATGAATTGGTTTGGCTATTTCTTATTTTTTGGAATTTACAAACTTTAACATATTTTGTTGAAAAATGCATTTTAAAAAATTGACTACAGTTTTCAAGAGTTTATCCTACTGCTGAAAACAGAAATGAAACAAACAGGGTAGAGATAGGTGTTTTATCCTAAGACTGAGTAGGATGTGCAAATACTAAAATTTAGTTATGTGTTGACTATCTTTCTTGGAGATTTTTCCTTTACTCCTATTTTTAAAAAGTGAAAGTCATTAATTAAGTAAGCACAGTCAGCATGGTCTTCTAAAACTTATTTTTAGGGAGTTCATACTTTCAAAAAAAACACAGGGACTTTCGCTTTGGTCCAGCGGTTTAGACTCTGCGCTTCCACTACCGGCAGCACAGGTCTGACGCCTGGTTAGGGACCTGCATGTGTGGCCAAACATAAGCAAACAAACATAGAGGTCTAAAAGATTTATCCTTACAAAAATATACAGAATACAATTTTATGAATTTTTTGATGGCGTGAAGAAAGTTCGCAGATTAATGAAGATGAGGCGCCATTTTCAAAAATATGAATACGTGAAAACCTTGGTAGTGGCAGGGGAGCAGAGTCTGCATGAATTAAAGAATTTTAAGAGGGTTCATAGAAGTAACAATTATCTATTAAGTTCCTAGCAAATGACGATGGCTGTTAATCTCAACTACACTGAAATGAGCAATAGCCGCAGCAGCAGCAACGGCAGCACCCCGCAGCATTCATTCACGCTTCCTTCCGTTCACCGGAGCCTCTGTTAAAAACTTTTTATGGTCTGGCACACCAATATGCAGCAGGGTAAAATCTAAATCGATGCTGACTGACTCTGAAGCCTATGTTCTGATCTCTGAATTGCCTCATAGAGATTAAGTAAAAAATGAATCTTGGAGCTCCCTGTGGTGGAGATGACCCCCAAATACACAACAGGAAGTGATTAAGTACACATCTTTACGAGACAGACTATGCAGTGAGAGGGAGAGGAGGAAGTCAGTGGACGCTGGACAGATCAGGAAAAGCTTTTGGATGGATGCTTTGAGCTGAAGAATGGGTAGCACCTACATATTGTTTTTAAGGTAATGGGGATGGTGGAGAAAGAGAATTCCAATTTAGAAAAATACACAAAACAAGGCACAGAACATAATGTAACTCATGAGATGGGGTTTGATTAAAGAGTGTGCACTGGCAGAACTGAATTCAACTCAAAATTGATTTTTTTTTTTTTAGTTCCACCCCTCAACTTTCTCTACAGCCCCACCAAACAAGAGACTGTGACAGAAATCACAGTGTTGTGAGGTAAAGTGCTGGAGGAAACAAAAGATGAACAGAGTAGCTATTTGGAGCTTATTCTTGAAAATGACTCATTTAACTCTATGATTTTGTCTTCTCAGTCTAAAATGATTAGCTGCAAGGCCTGAATAACCATGCACATTCATAGAATGAAAATGTCTTTGTATCTGGGACATAAGAGGACAATGAAATGGGCACCAGGACAAAGATGTGGGCATTTTCAGTAATAATTTTTCCTTGATGCAAAATGTTTTTCCTGGAGCGAACAAACCAAACATGATACAATACACTGTTCATTTCGCTTGCTTCTTCAAAGGTGGAGAGGGAAATGTTCGACAGTCTAATGAAAAGGAAACCAGGTCAGTGAAGAATATATCTGTGCAGGATGAGATTAAAATTTCAGGTTCATAAGCAACTCCATAGAAATTCAAAAATAAATTCATCTCTACTTTTTAAGCTTAATGAACCATAACTTTTTAGAAGTTAAAGTCCATGAAGTCAGAATAGAAAAAAAAAAAAAAAGATTAGCCAGATGATTTCAGATTAAATAGCACATCCTAGATCTGTGAAGTACATGGGTAGTTAAAGAATAGTGTGGGTGTGAATGTAGTGCGACTGGCTTTAATTTTTTCCAAGAAAGAATATATGATAAAAGAAAAATATTACTACTCTCCTTTCCCATATTTTTTAGCACAATGGATATTTTAAAGGTAAGGTTGTTGTTGTTTAGTTATTAAGTCATGTCCCACTCTTTTGTGGCCCCATGGACTGTACCTCACCAGGCTCCTCTGTCCATGGGATTTCCCAGGTAAGAAACTGGAGTGGGTTGCCATCTCCTTCTCCAGGAGATCTTCCTGACTCACGGATCAAACCCATGTCTCCTGCATTGAAACGCAGATTCTTTACCATTGAGCTACTGAGGAAACCCAATATAAAGTACATAGTCCTATAATAAAGAGTTGTCATTTAAATCATAGAAAGTGAAAGAAAGTGAAGTTGCTCAGTCGTGTCCAACTCTTTGCAACCCCATGGACTGCAGCCTACCAGGCTCTTCGGTCTACGGGATTTTCCAGGCAAGTGGGTTGCCATTTCCTTCTCCAGGGGATTTTCCCAGCCCAGGGATTGAACTCATGTGTCCTACATTGCAGTTAGATGTTCTACCATCTGAGCCACCAGGGAAACCCTAAATCATAGAAGACACAAACAAAAGCTTGTGCACACCAGGACCCAGGAGACAAGAGACAGGAGAAATGACACCACAAGAGACCCAGCCAGACTTACCTGTGAGTGCTGGGGAGTTTCCAGCGGAGGCAGGGGGTTGAGACTGGTCTGCTCCAGAGTCAGTGGCACAGACCGCAGTACTGGGTGTGCTGGCATGAGTCCTCTAGAGGGAGGTCACCATTACTGCCACTACCCCTACAGAGCGTGGCCTCAGGGCAAACTACAGGGATGGAACACAGGCCTGCCCATCAGCAGAAAATTGGACTAAAGATTTACTGAGCCTCACCATATAAAAAGGCAAAATGATAGGATACTGAAAGAGGAACTCCCCAGGTCAGTAGGAGCCCAATATGCTACTGGAGATCAGTGGAGAAATAACTCCAGAAAGAATGAAGAGATGGAGCCAAAGCAAAAACAATACCCAGTTGTGGATGTGACTGGTGAGAGAAGCAAGGTCCCATGCTGTAGAGAGCAATATTGCATAGGAACCTGGAATGTCGGGTCCATGAATCAAGGCAAATTGGAAGTGGTCAAACAAGAGATGGCAAGAGTGAACATCTACATTCTAGGAATCAGCGACTAAAATGGACTGCATTGGGTGAATTTAACTCAGATGACCTTTATACCTACTGCTGTGGGCAAAAATACCTTAGAAGAAATGGGGTAGCCATCATGGTCAACAAAAGATTCTGAAATGCAGTACTTGGATGTAATCTCAAAAACGACAGAAAGATCTCTGTTCATTTCCAAGGCAAATTATTCAATATCATGGTAATCCAAGCCTATGCCTCGACCCATAAAACTGAAGAAGCTGAAGTTGAACAGTTCTATGAAGACCTACAAGACCGTTTGGAACTAACACCCAAAAAAGATGTCCTTTTCACTACCGGGAACTGGAATGCAATAGGAAGTCAAGAAACACCTGGAGTAACAGGCAAATTTGGCCTTGGAGTACAGCACGAAGCAGAGCAAAGGCTAACAGAGTTTTTCCAAGAGAACGCACTGGTCAGAGCAAACACTCTCTTCCTACAACACAAGGGAACTCTACACATGGACAACACCAGATGGTTAACACCAAAATCAGATTGATTATATTCTTTGCAGCCAAAGATGCAGAAGCTCTATACAGTCAGCAAGAGTAAGAATGGGAGCTGACTGTGGCTCAGATCATGAACTCCTTATTGCCAAATTCAAACTTAAAATTAAGAAAGTAGGGAAACCACTAGACCATTCAGGTATGACCTAAATAAAATCCCTTATGATTATACAGTGGAAGTGAGAAATAGATTTAAGGGACTAGATCTGATAGAGTGCCTGATGGACTATGGATGGAGATTGGTGACATTGTACAGGAGACAGGGATCAAGATCATCCCCATGGAAAAGAAATGCAAAAAAGCAAAATGGCTGTCTGGCTGTACTGAGGAAGCCTTATAAATAGCTGTGAAAAGAAGAGAAGTGAAAAGCAAAGGAGAAAAGGAAAGATATATCCACTTGAATGCAGAGTTCCAAAGAATAGCAAGGAGAGATAAGAAAGCCTTGCTCAGTGATCAATGCAAAGAAAGAGAGGAAAACAACAGAATGGGAAAGATTAGAGATCTCTTCAAGAAAATTAGAGATACCAAGGGAACATTTCATGCAAAGATGGACTAGATGAAGGACAGAAATGGTATGGACCTAACAGAAGCAGAAGATATTAAGAAGAGGTGGCAAGAATACATGGAAGAACTGTACAAAAAGAGCTTCATGACCCAGATAATCATGATGGTGTGATCACTCACCTAGAGACAGACATCCTGGAATGTGAAGTCAAGCGGGCCTTTAGAAAGCATCACTATGAACAAAGCTAGTGAAGGTGATGGAATTCCAGTTAAGCTATTTCAAATCCTGAAAGATGATGCTGTGAAAGTGGTGCACTCAATATGCCAGCAAATTTGGAAAACTCAGCAGTGGCCACAGGACTGGAAAAGCTCAGTTTTCATTCCAATCCCAAAGAAAGGCAATGCCAATGAATGCTCAAACTACCACACAGTTGCACTCATCTCACATGCTAGTAAAGTAATGCTCAAAATTCTCCAAGCCAGGCTTTAGTAATATGTGAACTGTGAACTTCCAGATGTTCAAGCTGGTTTTAGGAAAGGCAGAGGAACCAGAGATCAAATTAACATCCACTGGATCATCAAAAAAGCAAGAGAGTTCCAGAAACACATCTACTTCTGCTTCCTTGACTATGCCAAAGCCTTTGACTGTGTGGATCACAATAAACTGTGGAAAATTCTGAAAGAGATGGGAAAATCAAACCACCAGACCTGCCTCTTGAGAAACCTGTATGCAGATCAGGAAGCAACAGTTAGAACTGGACATGGAACAACAGACTGGTTCCAAATAGAAAAAGAACATGTCAAGGCTGTATATTGTCACCTTGCTTATTTAACTTATATGCAGAGTACATCATGAGAAATGCTGGACTGGAAGAAACACAAGCTGGAATCAAGATTGCTGGGAGAAATATCAATAACCTCAGATATGCAAGTGACACCACCCTTATGGCAGAAAGTGCAGAAGAACTAAAAAGCCTCTTGATTAAAGTGAAAGAGGAGAGTGAAAAAATTGGCTTAAAGTTCAATATTCAGAAAACTAGTATCATGGCCTCTGGTCCCATCACTTCGTGGGAAATAGATGGAGAAACAGTGGAAACAGTGTCAGACTTTATTTATTGGGCTCCAAAACCATTGCATATGGTGACTGCAGACATGAAATTAAAAGACGCCACTCCTTGGAAGGAAAGTTTTGACCAACCTAGATAGCATATTGAAAAGCATTGACATTAGTTTGCCAACAAATGTCCATCAAGTCAAAGCTATGGTTTTTCCAGTAGTCATGTATAAATGTGAGATTTGGACCATAAAGGAGGATGAGAACCAAAGAATTTATGCTTTTGAACTGTGATGTTGGAGAAGACTCTTGACACCTCCTTGGACTACAAAGAAGTCAAAACAATCATTCGTAAGGAAATCAATCCTGAACATTCTTTGGAAGGACTGATGCTGAAGCTAAAGCTCCAATATTTTGGCCACCTGATGTGAAAAGCCAACTCGTTAAAAAGACCCTGCTCTGAGAAATATTGAAGGTGGGAAGAGAAGGGGACAACAGAAGATGAGATGGTTGGATGGCATCAGCGACTCTATGGTCATGAATTTGAACAAGCTTTGGGAGATGGTGAAGGACAGGGAAACCTGGCATGCTGCAGTCCATGGTGTGGCAAAGGTTGGACACGACTTAGTTACTGAAAAACAACAACAACGAGCCTTCACTATATTTATTCATACTTTTGCTAAATTATTTGTTTGAATATTAGGAAAACATTAGGCAAACACTTTCTTTTCTGGAAAACTACAAGTATAGATTCTAGAAACTTTTTTTTTTAAGTTTAGCTTAATTGCAAAACTTCTTTTACTGGAAAAAATTATTAGATAATCCAACTCTTCTTGATTGCAAAATAGGCATTTCAAAGAACAACATTCTTCTGTCTACTACTTGGAAACTATAATCTACAAAGCCAGTATTGTGTGATGATGGTTCTATGCACAATCTTCAGGTTGAAAGTGAAAGTATGAAATGTGCTTCCCAACAGAAATTTTGAAAGCACTTCTCCTCAATTCTAATATATGACTATTTGAAATTTTTCTTAATGCTTCAACAGTGTGGGCACTATTTAATCCAGATCTCTGGCAATATGAATGGTTCATTTACAGCCCCTATAGAATTTTTAGCTTCTTTGGTGGGGGGAGGGAGAGATATCATTTTCATTTTATAATTCAATCCATCCAAAAATTAATATTTTGATTCTCAATGATTGCATATGTGTGTGAATTTTTCAAGCATCTGGGACAAACTCTCAATTTCCTTTTAAACTCAAACATAACACATTGGAGTCAGTCTCAATACAATCAGCATTACTTAATGAAAAGCAGAAGATCAATAAGGTAGATAAATGGCTATAGTTTCCACCTTTGGCCTTGCTTTACATGTTCAACTAGTTCACTGTTTCAGCCTGGGATTTCGGAGGCTCATGACAGCTAAAGATTTATTATTGATGGTACCAGTGACTGTGATATATCAACATCCTTCTACTGGGTACTTTAATAGTTCAGTTCAGTTGTTCAGTCTTGTCCGACTCTTTGCAACCCCATGAACCGCAGCACACCAGGCCTCCCTATCCATCACCAACTTCCAGAGTCCACCCAAATCTATATCCATAGAGTCAGTGATGCCATCCAACCACCTCATCCTCTGTTGTCCCCTTCTCCTCCTGCCCTCAATCTTTCCCAGCATCAGGGTCTTTTCAAACAAGTCACCTGTTCGTATCAGGTGGCCAAAGTATTGGAGTTTCAGCTTCAACATCAGTCCCACCAGTGAACACCCAGGACTGATCTCCTCTACGATAGACTAGTTGGGTGCTTTATAGAAATCAGAAAACTAATGTCACATGGTTTAAATTGTTTCTACCTTATGCTGATATATTTTGTAACTGTGTTTCACATAAAGGGTAATGGTTTTAAAATGAAGAACTTCATTTTTGGTAGTTGAATATTGGAAAATATTCAATTGAGAAAGCAAGGTGAAGTCACCTAATTTCTTTCTCTTGTACCATTTTTTAGGAACACATGATAAACTTATTTTGGGATGATTCTGGGTAACTTGGGGGTCAAAATGTTACTTTTAAACAAGATAGAGCTGTTATATATTAAAATAATTATGAAAAGCACCAATATGAATTTGGCTATAATATTTCAAAATCTAGACTTAACAATTATATTAATATTGCAACAAAGATGTATATCTAAGTGTATATCTAAATTTAGATTACAATTATTTTATAGCAGATAGAAGAAAAACTGATGCCTGTCTTAAACTTTATTTCTACAAAGATAATATTAATTTATAAATTTTAAATTGTTCAGAGATATTTTCACTAGTTAGGCAAAGTACATAAGATATGAATACCAAGTAAGGATTTTCTCTTAACTTTTAGTGTACTTCTTTTTCCTAAAATACTTTAATCTGTGAAAAAATAGATGATTACATAGCAATTCACCAAATTCGATGGGGCATTGTCTTACACTAGCAAAGTGCCTAACACATGAGAAAAAAAAACTGCATATATATTTGTGCAATAAATAAACTAATTTCCTACTCAAAACTTAATGAAATAGGAAAATACCAAAAGCCAAAGGGTGCATTACTTGATTCTTCCTATAAAAAATACTTGTGCTGAGAAAATGAAATTTTAAAACATGGAAAAATAATCACAGGGATTTCAACAATGGCTGTTAGTCACATTATTTTACTCATTAACCTGTCTTTAGATAGCATTTCATCTATATCCCTTATGAAGCAAATTTCAAAAGAAAAGCAAAATCAATATAAAAATGCTACTCAAAACACAAGAAAGGAGACCTATAGAAGGCAGCAATGTTTACTGAAAGATGTTTCTGCATTATCTAGAGTGGAAAATGTCATGTTCATTCATCTGGCTGTAGTATTTTGGCATCATCAAATATGACACATTTGTTTATATCTCATCTCTATTTAAAGTTATATCCCTTCATCTTAGAAATCTGTTTACATTTAGGCACTCCAAAGTCAATAAAAAGAATGGCTCATAAGCCTTTGTTTCTATGATGAACTCAAGTTCTTAGGGGATATAAATTTTGAACTTGGGCTTAAGGAAGCTGGTGGACAAGGAATAATTACTTGAACATATAAAAGGGCTCCAACAAAGAATGAAACAAAATATTTATATGAAGTGAGACCAATTTTAATTCTCCCAAACCAAGAGCATGCACTATCTTTTCTTTGTATAACTGTTAAGTTACTTCATCTCTTATAGTTCTCATAGTATATGTCCTTCATCTCCTTGGTTAAATATATTTCTAGGTATTTTATTGTTTTTGTTGTACCTTTAGATGGTTTTTATTTTTTGCTTTCTTTTTCTGATAATTCATTGGTAGTGTATGGAAAAGCAACAGATTTCTATATATTAATCTTATATCCTGCAGTTTTATTAAATTCCTTTATTAGTTCTAATAGTTTTTGGTGGAGATTTTTGGGGTTTTATATATAGTATTGTATCATCTACAAATAGTGACAGTTTTATTTCTTCGCTTCCAGTTTGGATACTTTTTATTTGTTTTTCTGATTGCTGTGGCTAGGTATATGATAAAACATCAGTTTGATGAAATATATGAATTATGAGTCAGAAGTAGTATATTTGTGTCAAAGAGAAACAGACAGCAATGGAAGTGATTTATCCAGAGTATAAGAATAATATAATCTTTGTGTTTATAGTCTTACTTGAGGTCCTGTGGGCTCAGACGGTAAAGCTACTGTCTGCAATGCAAGAGACCTGGGTTCGATCCCTGGATTGGGAAGATCCCGTGGAGAAGAAAATGGCAGCCCATTCCAGTATTCTTGCCTGGAAAATCCCATGGACCACGGAGCCTGGTAGGTTACCATCCATGGGGTCGCAAACAGTCGGACATGACTGAGCAACTTCACTTTCACTTTGAGGTCCTGTTTTTAGGGCTATTACAACTACAAATGATAAAAAGCTCACTGGGCTTACTTAGGCTGCCTCAGACTGTCTAGTGGAAGGTCCCGATTTGTGCATCTACCACTAGCTGGGGAGACTGCTTAGGATTAGGGGATGTCAGCACCGCCCCTACATGTGAAATATGGGTGGGGAAGGATGTTTTCTCTGCCTCAAAGACATAATTCTTACTATCAACAAGTGAAAATGTAGGTTACTGAAAACAATAAATAATCAATTCAGAGCACAATCTATATAATCTATCTACTAGAGATTGGGTAAGAAAATGAAGATTAAAAGATCTGACCACAGTCATTAGGGCTGCTAGAGTTAAAGGCAGATCTCAGATGTCTGACCTCTAGGGATTTATCTCCCCTAGTGCCCTGTTTCTGGTGATTCTGGGATAAGGGAGCTTGAGTCTTCAGCATATTCTGTCATTGTTCTCCTATAAGATGCATAGCCTTCAATCTCTGCTCAAAGTTTGGAGTTGAGCAAATGTAAATACATTAATAGAGAAAATGAGAAAGTGGAATTAAAAATGTACAAAAACCCCAGAATGCACTCAATAATGTTTTCGATCCTCCTGACTCTGCTTGGACATCCTGGCACTGTGGCTGCCAAGCCATCCCGAAGTTCTAATGTTTAGAGGGTATAGTTGATTTCTCCTCAGGAAACCACACCTTTGACTCTCTAGAATATTCCAGATAGCTGTCAATTTTTGTTCCTCAACAATAAGAAATAAATTAAATTACTATCATTGTATTTCATACTTATATTTTCCAGGGCTTTAAAAATGTTTAATAAGCATATTACATCCTTTAATATTTCTCAGTGCTATTGTATAAAATGATACTTAGGAAACTTGTTTTGTCTGTACATGTTTCACAAGAAATCTGTGCTAAACAGTATATGAATAACTGTCAAAGACATATAGCACTTGTGAGACCAAAGTCAGCAGATTGTTCTACTTTAATAATTATTTTGTGAAAATAAAAGCTGATGAGATCATGGATTTCATTGGTCATCACAGAGGATAGTCAGTACTTGTTGTTGCTTTATGGAAGATGAAATTACATGCAGAACGCTGAAGCTATAATATAGAAATTTAAACCAAAGTGCAATTATGTATTCCAATTGCTCTCTGCTGAGTGAAATGAAATGCAGGGTTTAACAGTTTCTAAATCTTTCTATTTCTTATACTTTTTTAAGTAACAAGAGAGAATAATATTCTATTAAATTCAGAAACCCTTTTGTTCAGAAAGAGATTGTGATTGATGATATATTCTGCTGTCCTTTCTTTCCCCAAGCTATCACTGTTTGTATTGCTCTGAGCTAGTGAAACAGAGATGATTCTGTTGTTTTGATCTTCCTATTTATATTTTCAGATTTAGTTGTGTGTCAGCAGAAGTTGAGCGTTTCCGAACGACTGCTTTTAGAGCAAACTCCCTAGAGCTCCTGAAGGCTCATTGTTATCTGTCATTCTATATACAGGCTCGATTTACTGCCCCTCACAATATACCCTATCGGGACACTCCTAAAGAAGTTCTTGTTTTGCACATGGAGTAGTTTGGGATAGAACCAGTGGGCAGCATCTACAGTGTACATGATAGTTCCTCCGTTTTACCACATGAACACGCTTTGATGAGCACCTTTATGCTAACTCTATCAGATGTTAGGCAAAGGAGTTTATTTTTCAGAGCTCAGTATTTGTTTTGAAGATTAACTATCCTTTGCTTTATTATATCACCCCTGACCCTGAAATCTGTCCAAACCCACCTGGTCAAGAGAATCCTAAGTGTGGCATAAAAGACCCAGGAGCTCACATGCTGAATATTTAGTGCAAAACACCCTAGACACTGTATGTATTTCCCTCGTCAAGACTGATGATGCCGAGTCCTGCTCAGAACAAGTGGAGGCTGGCTCTCCTCCTTTACCCTTGAAACTGCCAGGATAAAAATAAATTTTACCTGCTAGGAGCTGTTTACATCTTCATGGCCTAGGCTATGCATTATTTAAGCTTTATAATGACAATACAGGTTTGATAGTTAAGTGCATGTGAGTTGTCAGATAGAATATATGCCCTGGTAAAAGATCTGAGTGTACATGCAATGCTTTGTTTCATATAAATACCTCAGAAAGATGAAGATGGAGAATAAGCTTTTGACACTGCATCATCATCCAGTAATTTAGGTCATTTGATTTGATGTTTCCTGTTGTTGTTAATTAATCTTACCTACTGCCATGCCAGAGTAGAAAATGGATAGTTTCTATTAATTTTCTGAGAGTTATGTGGTCAAAGCTCTTTTACTTAAAAGAGGTAATAAAAGAGCAATAGAGACAGAAAGATGGAGATAGAGGCGGAGACAGAAAAACAGGGAAGCAATTGGTACGTTACTAATCTCTGAATATCTCCCTGATGACTATTTGTGACTCAGACTTTGGACATAAGCTCACATTGCGTGGGATGTGGTGCTCTCATGACTCTGACGGAGGCCCTCAGGTGGAAACTAGTTTAGGATGGGAGCCACCTTCAGGCGATGATGTAGATTCTGCAGGGACATGCACTTGAAATCTGCAGCAACTGCTCTCCTTTGGGTGGAGAGAGAGTCTCCAGTGGAAAAGCTTACACTGTTCTGTGCCTCTAGAGTAGCAATAAATAACACACACACACACACACACACACGTATTCAGATTGGCCCTGTGTATTTCACAAACGAATAAGGACAAGTCTGATATTTTTATACTGGTAAATATCAGTTCAGTTCAGTCACTCAGTCATGTCCAATTCTTTGCGACCCCATGAATCGCAGCACGCCAGGCCTCCCTGTCCATCGCCAACTCCTGGATTTCACCCAGACTCATGTGCATCGAGTTGGTGATGCCACCCAGCCACCTCATCCTCTGTCGTCCCCTTCTCCTCCTGCCCCAATCCTTCCCAGCATCAGGAGCTTTTCTGGTAAATATAAATAAAGCCTAATCCTAATCCTAAGAAATCCTTCTTCTAAGAAACCCTTTGCGATCAATGCAAAGAAATAGAGGAAAACAACAGAATGGGAAAGACTAGAGATCTCTTCAAGAAAATCAGAGATACCAAAGGAACATTTCATGCAAAGATGGGCTCGATAAAGGACAGAAATGGTATGGACCTAACAGAGGCAGAAGATATTAAGAAGAGGTGGCAAGAACATGGAAGAACTGTACAGAAAAGATCTTCACGACCCAGATAATCATGATGATGTAATCATTAACCTAGAGTGAGACATCTTGGAATATGAAGTCAAGTGGGCCTTAGAAAGCATCACTACGAACAAAGCTAGTGGCGGTGATGGAATTCCAGTTGAGCTGTTTCGAATCCTGAAAGATGATGCTGTTAAAGTGCTGCACTCAATATGCCAGCAAATTTGGAAAACTCAGCAGTGGCCACAGGACTGGAAAAGGTCAGTGTTCATTCCAATCCCAAAGAAAGGCAATGCCAAAGAATGCTCAAACTACTGCACAATTGCACTCATCTCACATGCTAGTAAAGTAATGCTCAAAATTCTCTAAGCCAGGCTTCAGCAATACGTGAACCACGAACTTTCTGATGTTCCAGCTGGTTTTAGAAAAGGGAGAAGAATCAGAGTTCAAATTGCCAACATCTGCTGGATCATGGAAAAAGCAAAAGAGTTCCAGAAAAACATCTATTTCTGCTTTATTGACTATGCCAAAGCCTTTGATTGTGTGGATCACAATAAACTGTGGAAAATTCTGAAAGAGATGGGAATACCAGACCACCTAACCTGCCTCTTGAGAAATATGTATGCATGCCAGAAAGCAACAGTTAGAACTGGACATGGAACAACAGACTGGTTCCAAATAAGAAAAGGAGTACGTCAAGGCTATATCTTGTCACCCTGCTTATTTAACTTATATGCAGAGTACATCATGAGAAATGCTGGACTGGAAGAAACACAAGCTGAAATCAAGATTGCTGGGAGAAATATCAATAACCTCAGATATGCAGATGACACCACCCTTATGGCAGAAAGTGAATAGGAGTTAAAAGCCTCTTGATGAAAGTGAAAGAGGAGAGTGAAAAAGTTGGCTTAAAGTTCAACATTCAGAAAATGAAGATCATGGCATCTGGTCCCATCACTTCATGGGAAATAGATGGGGAAACAGTGGAAACAGTGTCAGACTTTATTTTGGGGGGCTCCAAAATCACTGCAGATGGTGACTGCACCCATGAAATTAAAAGATGCTTACTCCTTGGAAGAAAAGTTATGATCAGCCTAGATAGTATATTCAAAAGCAGAGACATTACTTTGCCGACTAAGGTCTGTCTAGTCAAGGCTATGGTTTTTCCAGTGGTCATGTATGGATGTGAAAGTTGGACTGTGAAGAAGGCTGAGTGCTGAAGAATGGATGCTTTTGAAGTGTGGTGTTGGAGAAGACTCTTGAGAGTCCCTTGGACTGCAAGGAGATCCAACCAGTCCATTCTGAAGGAGATCAGCCCTGGGATTTCTTTGGAAGGAATGATGCTAAAGCTGAAACTCCAGTACTTTGGCCACCTCATGTGAAGAGTTGACTCATTGGAAAAGACTCTGATGCTGAGAGGGATTGGGGGCAGGAGGAGAAGGGGACGACAGAGGATGAGATGGCTGGATGGCATCACGGACTCGATGGACGTGAGTCTGAGTGAACTCCGGGAGATGGTGATGGACAGGGAGGCCTGGTGTGCTGCAATTCATGGGGTCGCAAAGAGTCGGACACAACTGAGCGACTGAACTGAACTGAACTGAATCCTACTAGATCAAGCCTCAAATCATCTTTAACAATGACCTTGAAATTGATATTCCCATTTGCCTCTACTAGAAATTTAAAGATGAAGGAATGAACAAATCTGAAATCCTTTGTAGGATTTAAAAAAAAAAAAACACACCTCAGTATTAGTCTGTTACAAGGTCTATTATAATTTTAAGATGTTTACCTGAATGTGTGCTATGCATTTGCTTTATACTATACTTTGAAGGATGTGTGTGCATGTGTGCTAAATCACTTCAGTTGTGTCTGACTCTTTGTGACCCCATGAACTGTAGCCCAACAGGCTCCTCTGTCCATGGGATTCTTCAGGCAAGAATACTGGAGTGGGTTGCTGTGCCTTCCTCCAGGGGGATCTTCCTGACCCAGGGGTTGAACCCAGGTCTCCTGTGTCTCCTGCATTGGCAAGCAGGTTCTTTCCCAATTTGAAGCTACATGGAAGTTAATAATATGGCATCAAGTCTGATAACCCAGAGATGAATTTAAGCCACAACCTCTGAGTTCAACTTCACAAACTCAATTTTCCCAGGAACTAAGATCCACTGTAGGGATCCAGCAATGGTGAACCATCTCCAGATCCAAGCACCTCTGGAATGACTTCATTCTGATCTGCACGCTGAGAGCTTAGTGGAGATGGGGTTAAACACTCTCATGAGTCCCAAGAGATTTGTGCTTGCGATATGGGGAAGGGCTGTGAGTGAGAAAAATAAACAGGAAGAGCTAGAGATACAACTACATGTAAGTCATATATGCATTGTGTATTTGTAGGATACATATGTGTATGTATGATACATACCAGTATCATGTGCTTCTCAGCGTTAAACCTTCCTAAGGTGTCCACATGAGCCAGAGACTAGCAGAGGTCTCTCTAGCTGACCTGGTGGCTCCTGTAGGTGATACAGATCCTCTTTCTATTCCTCCTGGCTGCTCTGTTACAGATTATACAGCTTCCATACACTTTATGGCATGGAGCATGCTGTTTGACATTGTAGTAGGTGTTCTTATTCAAACATGAAGCCAGAAGGGGGCAATGTTAACCTTACATTCTAAAATCAGGTCAAGTTTTTTATTTTTTATTTTTCTTATTTGAACATATGTATTTCTATTCAGAGGTTTTATGCTACACAGTTCAAACATTCTGTATTATACAGATCTCAATCAATATTTATTATCTTTTAAGATTTTTAAATCTTAGTTAAAACATCCTTTTATTTGCTATTAAATAATAATAACAGGAGAATATCAACATTATATTATAGTTAGAAAGTTTATGAAAAATTTCTTCATTTTCAATGTAAATACTGCTTTTGTATTACGCTGCATACAAATTAAGTGTAAAAACTACATTGATTTAAAATTAAAAATATATATATAGCACATACATTCAAAGTTAGGCACAGGACTTATACCATATTTTAGATGCATTTTATTTGTGCAAAGGTTAGAGCTAACATAAAATGGTAATTACTCATGTAATTTTGGAGATGTGTATATAAATTTGAAGAAAATAATCCCAACTGTCACTTATAAATTTCTCTTGCATATAATTAGCATCGATACTATGGAAATCTAGTTTGGTGCTGATAATATTTCACACATTTACTTTTTCCTAAATTTACTATCATGGCTTTCTTGCTCTTATAAGATGGGTTTTCCATGTAATTATTTAGATTCTACTTGAAAAGGCTATGAGGAAGAATGTCTTCATTGTCAATACCTGGCCTGTACTTATCCTTAAGTCTGCCTTTATCTAATTCTCCTAGCAAATCTGTCACTTGTCATGGGGCTCTGAATGACTATTTCTTTTTATAAACATGCTTCACCTGAGGTCTCCCCTGCAGAATGAGAGTAAAAAGGTTTACTTCATTTTAAAGGCACCTTGGAAATGTAAGTATGTAGTAATGATATGTGAGATTTTCTGCCCTTCTATGAGCCCCCACACAGCTCAGTACATGGGCACCTGTAATGTATGAGAATCCTAACTTCCTGCCTCATCAAATTATCAAGGAAGGATGGCAATAATTTGCAAAGATACACATCACCAGAATTTGTTAGGCAGTAACCAAAGAGAGAAGGAAAGAGGATACTGTATATTTGCACAGTTATTTTACCAAGGCTAAAAATAAACACGTAGGGTAGTTTTATTGGTAAGAGTTGGATTTTCCTAAGAAATATTTCCCTTTTCCATAAGAATGATGCTATGTCTAATATAAAATTTTTAATTATGTGTGTACTGTTTTGGATAAGCAACACATAGTAACAAAATTCAAAAGGTAGCAACGTACAAATGAAAGTCATTTATCTTCTCTTGTTTCCCAGTTCTATCCCCATGCAACCAGTATTTATAGAAATTTGCCAGTTAGCTATTTGTAAGCATTAATTTTTTAAAAGGCCTGTTTTTTAAAAAACAGAAGCTTTATATTCACAGCAAAATTAAAAGGAAGATACGAAATTTTCCATATACCACCTACCCCACACATGCGTGGTCTCCTCCATTATTAACATTCCCCACAAGAGTGGCACATTTGTTAAAACTGATAAACCTACAGGAACAAATCATTAATCACTAAAATCCATAGTTTACAATAGAGCTCACTCGATATTGTGCCTTCTATAGGTTTGGACAAATGTATAACAACACGTGCCCATTATTATGGTGTCACATAGAATATTTCCACTACCCTAAATGTTTTCATGCTCTGCCTGTTCATCCCTTTCTCCTCCCCAGTGCTGACAACCACTGATCTTTTATCATTTCCATTGCCTTGTCTTTCCCAGAATGTCATATAGTTGGAATCATATAAGTATGAAGTCTTTTGAAATTGGCTTATTTCAGTTAGCAATATATACTTAAGCTCCTTCCATGTTTTTCATAGCTTGATATCTCATCTGCATTTAGTGCTAACATTCCATTGTTTGGATACACTATAACTAATCTACCCATTCACCTACTGAATGGCATCCTCATTACCAAAAATTTTGGCAATTATGAATAAAGCTAGTGTAAAGCCTTTGTGCATGTAGTTGTAGGAAGATATTTTCAAGTCCTTGTGAAATACCAAGGAGCATGGTGACTGTATCATATGGTGAATGCGTGTTTAACTTTTTAAGAAACTGCCAAAACTATCTTTTGTACTCCTACCAGCACTGAATAAATATTCATACTGCTCAACATCATTGTCAATAATTGATGTCATCATTCCTCCAGATGTGAGACAATCTAATAAGGATGCAGTGGTATCTCATTGTTGCTTTAATATGCATTTCCCTGATAATATATAATGTGGAGGACATTTACAGGTGTTTATTTGCATTTATCTTCTTCTTCGGGTATATGTTAAAGACTTTGGCCTATTTTTTAAAAATTGGATTGTTTAATTTCTTATCATTGAGCTTGAAGAGTTCTATGTATATTTTGGGTAAGAGTCTTTCATCAGATATGTCTTTTGAAAATACTTCCAAAAGTTTGTGAACTGAGAACATGCAAATGTACAAGTTGGATTTAAGAAAGGCAGAGGAACCAATTGCCAAGGCAGAGATCAAATTACCAACATCCATTGGATCATAAAAAAACCAAGGGAATTCCAGAAAATCAACCACTTCTGCTTCATTGACTATGATAATGCCTTTGACTGTGTGGATCAAAACAAACTATGGAAATATCTTCAACAAATGGGAATACCAGACTGCATCACCTGCCTCTTGAGAAACATATATGCACATCAAGAAGCAATAATTAGAACTAGACATGGAACAACAGGTTGGTTCAGAATTGGGAAACCAGTACATAAAGGCTGTATAATGTCACACTGCCCATTTAACTTTTATGCAGAGTACATCATGCAAAATGTAGGCTGGATGAATCACAAACTGGAATCAAGATTGCCAGGAGAAATATCAACAACCTCAGATATGCAGATGATGCCACTCTAATGACAGAAAGTGAAGAGGAACTAAGGAGAACCTCTTGATGAGGGTGAAAGAGGGGAATAAAAAAGCTGACTTCAAATTCAACATTCAAAAAACAAAGATCATGGCATCCAGTCCCATCACTTCATGGAAAATAGATGGAGAAAAAGTGGAAATAGTAGTAGATTTTCTTTTCTTGGGTTCCAAAATCACTGTGGAAGGTGACTGCAGCCATAAAATTAGAAGACATTTGCTCCTTGGAAGAAAAGCTACGACAAACCTAGATAGCATATTAAAAAGCAGAGACGTTACTTTGCTGACAAATGTCTGTATATTCAAAGCCATGGTTTCTCCAGTAGTCATGTTTCGATATAAGAGTTGAACCATAAAGAAGGTTGAGTGTAGGAGAACTGATGCTTTTAAACTGTGGTTTTGGAGAAGATTCTTAAGAGTCCCTTGGATAGCAAGGAGATCCAACCAGTCCATCCTAAAAGAAATTGACCCTGAATATTCATTGGAAGGACTGATGCTGAAGCTGAAGCTCCAATACTTTGGCCACCTGATGCAAGAGCTGACTCTTTGGAAAAGACTGATGTTGGGAAAAGATTGACTGCAAAAGAAGAAGGGGGAGACAGAGGCTGAAATGGTTACATGACATCACCACTCAATGGATATGAGTTTGAATAAACTCTGGGAGATAGTGAAGGACAGGGAAGCCTGAAATGCTGCAGTCCATGGGTTGCAGAGAGTCAGATATGATTAAGTGACTGAACAGAAATAATAATATCAATTGGGCAGTCTTTAAGTTTTTATTTCTTAGTGTTATTTCCCTCTGTTGAGAAAAATGCTTAATATAAGAAGTTTACCTATATAATGATGAAATACAAATTCATATTGTAAGGCAAATCAAGGAAAATTTAAGCATTAAAACTTCTCTCTGCCCTTTGGCTTCTTCATACATTGAGCAAACCTTCCCATCATCAGAAATACCTGCTCAGCCATGAAGCTAGCGTACTCTTAACGTCAGCAAGGTAATTTCTTAGGAGATAACATTCCTTCTTAAACTTCTAAGGGACCACAAAGATCCATAACCCATTACTTGCTTTGTATGTATAGATCTGGATTGTGTAAGCTGAAATTGATATAATACATCATTTAAGGCAAGCCCTCTGTCTCAAATACTCGTTTAACTGTGTTTTGATCTCTAAAGGGTAGAACAGCTCTAAAAGCTTTCTGAGAGGCTGTTTCTGGGTTATAATCCTCAATTTTGCTCAAATAATTTTTTCTATTTCTTTTTTCATTTGACTAATTTTTTTTAGCAATAGACAAGAAATCAGGCCCTCCTCCAGGTTTTTGTTTTTTTTAATCTCACCAAAACATCTTTTGGTTCACAGTTGAAACATTTGTTAAAACAAAGTTGAGGGACTTATAAGACATTCTGAAAAGGAGCAGTAACCCCTGTGATGACTCACATGAATGAGAAGATAGGGGGCCTGGCCTTGGCCCCAAGACACAGCATTAGGTCCAGGGCACTGAGAAGCAACCTCATCTCAGTACAAGCACAGGACCTAGAAAGCCCAGCAAAGAACCTGCATCCTCTGGCAACTCAAAGCACATTGAAAGATCAGGACATCTTGCAGGGCATGTAAGATGTTAATTGATCTGGAGAACTTAAGCCCAAAAGCTTGTCACTTTCTTTGATGTCACTGCTTACTTTCCTTGATGTTTGCCTACTCAGACATGTATAGTTTATTATAATACCTTCCCTCTAGATGTTATGGTTAGTTGTTTATTCTTATTCAGTTCCTAAACTGTGGTCTCTATAAGTCTCTCATATAAGTTACTTCTCTCTCTTAACATCAGAAGTTAGCTAATATGCGAAATTTTCTTTTTAGCACATACCACCTACAGGGATCTCACATTGAGTCATCTTTATACCTGAAGGAGCACTTAGAATCTCCTTCCTTTGTTTAATGTTAATGGGCACCAATGGCCCAAACTGCACTTTTAAATCTCCATTTGCTACTAAGCCCACACCAACACAACAGAATTGAGAAAACTGTCACTATTACGTATGTGTGTATTTCAAGCCCAAGGTTAGATGACAACAGTTTGCTTTCCTTGAGGCTATATATCTTTTAAACCCAAGAAAATAGGCTTAGAAAAATGCATTAGATCATTTGCTGTGAAATTCCCTCAACATGAAACATGCACAAAAATATGATTATTGGAGAAACTGCACTTCCACCACAAGCTCAACCCTTCAAATTATATGAATAATATATATTTTTAAAATGGATTGTCAATCATGACCTCTTGTTTCTGGACGATGTCACCAAGACGATGGCATAGGAGGCTCCTTAATTTCCCTCCTCTAATAGACACACCAAATATACAGCTACACAGAAAGCAATTCCTTCTGTGAGAAACCCATAAATTAGTTGAGTGACACTTGCACACTGGGCAACTGAAAGGATATCCATATCAATATGGGCTGGGAAGGCTGGGACACATTCTCTCTATAAGCTTCACCCCAGGCACAGCGCCTGCAATGGGGAGGGAATTCCTATTTCCTAACTTCTCCCAGAGGAGCAAAGGGTTTGGACCACAGATACAGTATTCCAGCTCTTCAGGGTGGCACCTGAAGGACAGGCCCCCAAATCACCTAGCTCTGAGAGCCAGCCGAACTTGCGCTCACAAATGCCAAGGGCTATGAGAAACAGAGGTGCAGGTGTTCATGGCACATAGGCCCTCAACTTGGCTATTTCCCGAGGCCTCAGCCCAGCAGTGGAATCAAAAGTGCCTTTCTCTCCAGTCTACATGCTTTATGAAGATGCTCTCTGAGGGTTTAGCTTCCAATTACCATGTATCTAGGTGCTAACTGCAATCCTCCTTAGTCTGAAAGAGTTCGTGGACACTTTTCCCTGCTTTTCTACTTTTTTGTTTCAATAATAAAACCAAGCAGCTAGCGTCTTCTGGGAGGAATTTGCCCACATTCAGCCTCTCAACTCAATTGGCTGCTAGCGGAGGATGGAACCCTGTGACTTCATAGTTTTCAGCTCCTGATGAAGGTTTCGACTTACTAATATAATCAGCCCATATATAATCAGCCCATATATGGGACCTGACTAAAATCTTCTAAGGAGCCTGATAGAGCTGGTGGTGTGTCTTCCTCTGCTCTCTCTTCCCAGTTTACTCCAACAGTAAAACCAAGTCTCACTTCTCCCTGGGAGGAAGTTCCCCCGAATCTATCACTCCAATTGTTATGGATGCCACAAAAGACAATGGTTCCCAAAGCATCTAGTTCTGAAACTGATGAGGTTGAAATTTATGAGTCCCCTTTTGTTGTTGTTTAGTCACTAAGTTGTGCCTCATGCTTTGTGACTCCATGGACTGAAGCATGCCAGGCTTCCTTGTTCTTCACTATCTTCCAGAGTTTGCTCAAACTTGAGTCCACTGAGTCAGTGATGCCATCCAATCATCTCATCCTCTGTCACCTCCTTCTCCTCCTGCCCTTGATCTTTCCCAGCATCACAGTCTTTTGCAATGAGTCAGTTTTTCATATCCAGGTGGCCAAAGTATTGGAGCTTCAGCATCAGTTCTTCCAATGCATATTAAGTGTTAAATTCCTTTAGGATTGAATGATTTGATATCCTTGCAGTCCAAGGGACTCACAAAAGTCTTCTCCAGTACCACAGTTCAGTTGAGTTAATCAGTCATGTCTGACTCTTTGTGACCCCATGAATCGCAGCACGCCAGGCCTCCCTGTCCATCAACAACTCCCAGAGTTCACTCAGACTTGCATCCACGGAGTCAGTGATGCCATCCAGCCATCTTATCCTCTGTCGTCCCCTTCTCCTCCTGCCCCCAATCCCTCCCAGCATCAGAGTCTTTTCCAATGAGTCAACTCTTCACATGAGGTGGCCAAAGTATTGGAGTTTCAGCTTTAGCATCATTCCTTCCAAAGAAATCCCAGGGCAGATCTCCTTCAGAATGGACTGGTTGGATCTCCTTGCAGTCCAAGGGACTCTCAAGAGTCTTCTCCAGCACCACAGTTCAAAAGCATCCATTCTTCGGCACTCAGCTTTCTTCACAGTCCAACTCTCACATCCATACATGACCACAGGGAAAACCATAGCCTTGACTAGACGGACCTTAGTCGGCAAAGTAATGTCTCTGCTTTTGAATATGCTAATACCACAGTTAGAAAGCATCAGTTCTTCAACTCAGTCTTCTTTATTATCCAGCTCTCAACACCCAAACATGACTACTGGAAAAACCATAGCTTTGACTATATGGAACTTTGTCATCAAAGTGAAGTCTTTAATTTTTAATATGCTGTCTAAATTTGTCATAGATTTTCTTCCAAGGAGCAAGCATCTTTTAATTTCATGGCTCAAGTCACCATCTGCAGTGACTTTGAAGCCCAAGAAAATAAAATCTGTCACTTTTCACACGTTTCCCCATCCATTTGCCATGAAGTGATGGGACCAGATGCCATGATCTCAGTTTTTGAATGTTGAGTTTTAAGCCAGCTTTTCCACTCTTTTACCCTCATCAAGCAGCCTTTTAGTTCTTCTTCATTTTCTGCCATTAGAGTGGTATCATCTGCATACCTGAGGTTGTTAATATTTCTCCCGGCAATCTTAATTCTGGTTTGTGATTCATCCAGCCTACATTTCACACGATGTACTCCACATATAAATTAAATAAACATGGTGACAGTATACAGCCTTGACATACTCCTTTACCAATTTTGAACCAGCCCATTGTTCTATGTCTGGTTCTAACTGTTGCTTCTGCACGTAAATATCTTAGAAGACAGGTAAGGTGGTCTGGTATTCCCATCTCTTTTAGAATTTTCCACAGTTTGTTGGGACCCACACAGTCAAATGCTTTAGCATAGTCAATAAAGCAGATTTTTTTTTAAATCCCCTTGCTTTGTCTATGATCCAAAGGATGCTGGCAATTTGATCTCTGGTTCCTCTGCCTTTTCTAAATACAGTTGTACATCTGGAAATTCTAGGTTCACAAATGGCTAAAGCCTAGCTTGAAAGATTTTGAGCATTACCTCGCTAGCCATGTAAAATGAGCACAATTGTAGAGTAGTTTGAACATTCTTTGGTATTGCCCTTCTTTGGATAGGAATGAAAACTGACCTTTTCCTCTCTAGTGGCCACTGCTGAATATTTCAAATTATTGGACACATTGAGTGCAGCACTTTACACCATCATCTTTTAGGATTTGAAATAGCTCAGATGGAGTTCCATCACTTCCACTATCTTTGTTTATAGTAGTGCCTCCTAAGTTCCACCTGACTTTGCACTATAGGATGTCTGCCTCTAGGTGAGTAGCCAGATCATTGTGGTTGCCAGGGTCATTAGGTCCTTTTTCGGTATAGTATTTCTTCTCTGTGTTTTTGCCACTTTTTCTTAATTTCTTCTTCTTGTGTTTGGTCCTTACCATTTCTGTTCTTTATCACACCCATCCTTGCATAAAATGTCCCCTTGGTATCTCTAATTTTCTTGAAGAGATCTCTAGTCTTTATCATTCTATTATTTTCCTCTATTTCTTTGTACTGTTCACTTTCTTATCTCTTCTTGCTATTCTCTGAAGCTCTGCACTCAGTTGGGTGTATCTTTCCCTTTCTCTCTTGCCTTTCACTTATCTTCTTTTCTCAGCTATTTGTACAGCTACTCAGACAATCATTTTGCCTTCTTGCATTTCTTTTCTTTGGGATTGTTTTGGTCACTGCCTCCTGTACAATGTTATGAACCTCTGTCCATAGTTCCTTAGGTATTCTGTCTACCAGAATTAATCCCTTGAATCTATTTGTTACCCCAGTGTATAATCATGAGGGATTTGATTTGTCCCTACTTTTTTCAATTTATATTTAAATTTTGCAATAAGGAGCTAATAGTCTAAGCCACAGTTAGCTACTGGTCCTCTGGTCTTGTTTTTGCTGACTGTATAGAGCTTCTCTATCTTCAGTTGCAAAGAAAATAATCAATCTGATTTTTGTATTGACCATCTGGTAATGTCCACGTGTAGAGTCGTCTCGTGTTTTTGTAAGAGGGCGTTTGTTATGATCAGGTGTTCTCTTGGTGAAACTCTGTTAGCCTTTGCCCTGCTTCATTTTGTACTTCAACCCTAAACTTACCCACTACTCCAGGAATCTCTTGACCTCCTATTTTTGCATTCCAATCCCCTATGGTGAAAAGGACATCTTTTTTTTTTTTTTTTTTTTGGCGTTAGTTCTAGACGGTCTTGGAGGTCTTCACAGAACCGTTTGGCTTCAGCCTCTTTGGCATTAGTGGTTGGGGCATAGACTTGGGTTACTGTGATGTTGATGGTTTGCCTTGGAAGTGAACCAAGATCCTTCTTGGAATCACACAAAACAAACAGGCAGTTCCATTTGAGTACCTGAGCATTCCCAGTGACTATTTCCTCTGACTCAGCAAAGAGTGAATAAGCAAAAATAACCATTTCCTGGTTTCTCCCTGACAAAGTCTAGACTGCATATCTAACATCCTGAGTTTCTCAGCTGCTGTCTGAAAGCTGGGCTTCCAATTAGCCTCCATTGGGGAGTTGAATGAGCAGTCATCTAGGAGCCTGAAAAGACAAATAGGTATTTCTTATACCACTCGGACACTGACAGGTCTTGGCACACCATAAACAACTAGGATTGCTGAGAACAAAGATGGCAGCTTGGGCAATCACAAAGATTTGAGTGGCAACCAGAAACTTGGATCAGGCTGGTTGACAAGGTTATTTCCTACACAAGATCACACTGTTAAGGCTGGGAGAGATGGCTGTTTTATCTAATATACAGAAAGTCAAGGAAAATGAAGAAACAAGGGTCTATGTTCCAAACAAAAAACAAGACACATGTCCAGAAACAAACCTGAATAAAATTAAGTAATTACTTGATAATTTGAAATAACAGTCATAAAAATGCCCACGAAGTCAGGAGAGCAATGCATCAACAAAGTGAGAAATTTAACAGAGATTAAAAAAGATTGCAAAAAGTACCAAATAGAAGTCACAGAGCTGATACAAAAGCCAGATAAGAACACTACAAGAGAAGAATACTGCCAGTCAATACCCTTAATAAATATAGATGCCAAAATTCTCTACAGTATAATAATAAACCAAACTCAGCACCACATTAAATAGATCATACACCATTACCAAGTAGGATTCATCACTGGAATGTAAAAATGATTCAACATTTGCATAGCAATAAATGTGATACGTCACTAGAATGAAAAATAAAAGTCATGTTTCAATTGATACAAAAAGTATCTGCCAATATTCGACAACCTTTCATAATAAAAATTCAACAAATAATCTACAGATGGAATGTAGTTACATATAATAAAGGTGATATATAACAAGCCTTGAGCTAACATCATACTGAACAGTGGAAGGGCAATAAGCTTTTCCTCTAAGATCAGGAATCAAAGAGTGCCCATTCATGCCATTTCTATTCGATAGAGTTCTAGGAGGCCTAGCCAAAGCAATTAGAACAGAAAGCAAAATAAAAAGCAGCATGCAGACTCTTTGGTTGCAGCATGTGGTATCTAGTTCCCTGACCAGAGATCAAACCTGGGTCCCCTGTGCTGGAAACATAGAGTCTTAGCCACTGGACCCTGAATGCTGCAATAAAAAGTCCTGCATGCTGCAAGGAAGATCAAAGATGCCTTGTGCTGCAGCTAGCAAAGATCTCCAGCGCCATCATCCTGGCCTGCCAAATACATAAATATTAAAGACAAAAACTTAAAATAAAAATAAATAAAAGACATCCAAGTTGAAAAGGAAAAAGTAAATTTGTCTCGGAGCGGACCTGTTACTATATAGAGGAGAGCCAAATGATGCTAGAAGAATTGTTAGAACCAAGTCCATAAAAACTCAGGGCTCAGGGCTCAGTCGCTTCAGTCCTTTCTGACTCTTTGTGACCCTGTGGACTACAGCCCACCAGCTACTCTGTGGGATTTTCCAAGCAAGAAAACTGGAGTGGGCTGCAATTTCCTTCTCTAGGGGATCTTCCCCATCCAGGGATCAGACCCACATTGTTTATGCCTCCTGCTTTGGCAGGCAGGTTCTTCAACACTAGCGCCACCCATAAAAACTGATGAGGACTAAAATACTTTCCTGTGTAATAACAAAGTTTCTTTGTATAGCACATTTGTTCTGCTCCTTCTGGGGATACATATGTTGAAATTACAGGTCATTCAAAGGAACTGGCAGTAACTGAAGGAAAGTAAAGGACGTGTGTCTTTGTGCACTTATCTTTTTCAAATTTTGGTCTCAGAGAAATACTTGCTGGGAATTTATGAAAGCATGTAAGTACTCAATTTCATCTCTGTGTTTATAGCAGTTGACATATTATAGAAAATTTCTGTTTCCTAATATTTAAAGAAAATCCTTGCTGAATATTGCCAGATCCATCATTTATTTATATGATCATTTGAGAGCACTAATTTTCTATTTTTTTTTCCTTTATTTTTCAGGCTTTTCTATTAAGGATAAGCCAAAAAAACTGATGCTTTTGAACTGTGGGGCTGAAGCAGACTCTTGAGAGTCCCTTGGATCTCAAGGAGATCCAACCAGTCCATCTTAAAGGGAATCAGTCCTGAATATTCATTGGAAGGACTGATGCTAAAGCTGAAATTCCAATACTTTGGCCACCTGATGCAAAGAGCTGACTTATTTGAAAAGATCCTGATGCTGGGAGAGACTGAAGGTGGGAGGAGAAGGGGATGACAGAAGATGAGATGGTTGGGTGGCATCACCGACTCAATGGACATGAGTTTGGGTAAACTCCAGGAGTTGGTGATGGACAGGGAGGCCTGGCGTGCTGCAGGCTATGGGGTCGCAAAGAGTTGGACATAAGTGAATGATTGACTGAGCTGAACTATTAAGGATTTCTAATTTGTTTAATCTTTTTCATCATTTATTTATTTTTGGCTGGGCGGGGTCTCCGTTCCTTTGTGAGAGCCTTCTCTAGATGCGGTGAGCAGGGCCATTCCTCACTGCAGGGCTTCTCCTGTGGAGCCCAGGCTCTCGGCGTGCGGCTCTAGGCATGCAGCTGGGTAGCTGCAGCTCACTGACTCTAGAGAGCAGGCCCAGGAGTTGTGGCACACAGGCTTGGTTGGCCCACAGCATCTGAGATCTTCCTGGATCAGGGATCAGGTCTGTGTCTCCTACGTTGGCAGGTAGATTCTTATACACTGTGTCATCAGGGAAATCCTAATTTGTTTTATCTAATTGTAGTTTTATAGAAAGCAGTCCAGTTTATTCAGACTTTCAAATGAATTAGGGAGAAGAATACACAATGTTCAATTATGATTAGGATAATATCATACTTCAGCTAAAATTTTTTCTAATTTAAATTTATTTAGTTGGAAGCTAATAACTTTACAATAATATTGTATTTTCATTTTTCCTCTTAATTAAGATACATAGAGTTCTGTCTATTTCTTCAAAGAATCTCTCCTGACTTTTTTTTTTTTTGGTACACTTTGTCATTAGGAGAATGTTTGTTCCTGTTCCTGCTGTTATAGTTTACAAACTCCTTTGACTTGCTTTTTCAGATATGTTTCTCTGTCTCTTTTTCAGCTTAACATATAATTTATTTTAATTTCCCTCAACTAAAAAATAATTGTGTTTAAAAATATTCTATGCACAAAAAGTTACCCTTTAAATTCATATTATTGTGGGAGCCTATATCTGAGTACACTCTGACAAAGAGACAAAGGAGAGAATTTTCCAGAAAAACAGAACCAAACAATGTAGGCTGGTACTCTTGAACACGGTACAATTTTCTTTTTCTCTGTTTAATTTTATAGATGAATATCACCCAGTAAGAAATATGAAAACAAATACGGATACATTCTGTGATAGAATACAAAATGCCCTTAGTCTTTTAAGACAAACCTGATGATCTCAAGGACTGCTTGGGAGTGTGTAAGGATGCTTGTATGATGCATAGAGAACTCCCAGGGATACTACATCTAATTCTTCTCTCTTTAGGAGTAATTTCCTGGGAAATCTAAAGAAAGACTGGTCTGTCAAAATACACCTGAATTCAGCAGGATGCTTCAGAGTCTCTATGATGATTATTATTATTATTTTAAGAATTGGTTAGTTAGTGCTGAGATTCCCATTAAAGTAGTTATTTATATAGAGATTGGACCTCCAACTGGCAGAGATATCACAGCAAGACATCAGCAGATTTGCAGTTGAACTCCATCAGGTTTGTTTCTAACATTCATGACACTAGGTGGTCACACTGTTTGTTTCTTTGTTTACTTAGAGACTCTGAACTTTTATATGCATTTTTCACAACTTTTCTTTTTCATTGTTTCCTTATTGAAAATGTTTTTATTTTTGAGCTCAGAATCCCATACCCTCCTTAAAAACTTAGCATGGGTAAACAATCCTTATTGATGTCTCCTTTTTCTAAAAGATAGGTTTAATTTGTCTTTGACATTTCATGTATATAATTTTTGTTAAGCATTACTGTTTAAAAACAATAACTTCTACATTTCAAAAATAGCAGATTTCTACATTTCCTCAAAACTATTAATTGTTCTATTGTTTATAACATAAGATGCATTGCATTAAGAAATTTCTTCCTAGTGTATTTTGTAGGCATAGATATGTCTGCTATTCTTTTTCTACACTTATATCACTTTAAACATATTAGAGGGCAGATCAAAGAAAGCTATGAATTTGTAATTATAAAATAAACTGCTAAGCAAAACAAATAAAACTGTTAATACTCAAAACCATTTGTGACAGAGTATATTAATGTGAATGTGTAACATTTGCATTCTCACCTAAGGCAAATGGCTCAGTGGTGTGGAGAAAGGATTGACTTAAAGGTTAAAACTCTGTGCCTTTTGATTGGTTGGAAATCAGTCATCAAAGACTCCATTGTCGTTTAACAAATGTTTAAAAATATGAGAATAAACTGAAAACCTAGTGTAGAAGCAGTGATTATTTGTAATACTTGCAGAACACAGCCTCCTTAAATGCTGGGTCATTTTTGCTTATTAAATCCTCCTTTGGTTAGCTTTCCTGCTGTGTACAACTCACTATGAAAAGCAAGTACTTGCAAAGCACAGCTGGAGACCAAGTATAACAGGATTTCACAACCCCAAACAGTCTAAAATTTCTTTTAATTTCCCTACATGTTCATGTGAGAATCCTAAAGCTTTCATTGTTAACCATTTTATGTATGTATGGTTTCTGATTAATTACACTACTTAAAATGTTGTTTGAAAAACATGTGATAACAATGATAATATTCAGAAGGTATAAAAACTTTTTATCTATAGAGTTTAAAGTGTGGTGGTTTTGTTAGCTTTTGTTGTAAAGGGAAAAAAGGGGGATATACCTGTTCACTGCTTAGAAGTATGTCACTTGTTACCAAAATTAATTTATTAAATTATTTTCAAAGGTAATTCAGATTATACTAAAATATCATTTGGTTCACATTTACAGATTTGTAAAAGGAAGTTGGTTAGGTTATCTTTGAATCACTTTTCAATCATAAAATTTTATAATTCTCAAAAGACAAATTTAACATTTGCTCAAACAAGAAACAGCAAACATTGAAGCGTCATCTCAATGTTTTTTTTTAATGCTTTTTTTTAAAACATTCTATCTTTTCTCTTGTTCTTCCTCTGGTTATAGGAAATTAATAGAGGCAAGCATGTAGGACATTCATGCTGGTAAAATTTTCTATAAATATTTGAACTGATATAGGTACTTTGTACAATACTAAAAATATTTGAAAGTTCAAATGAAAGCATATTTAGAGGATTTATGCTTTCACATCTAACTAAAAAGAACTTGTAATTCATACTCCTATCACTATAGTCTTTCAAAGCTGGAAAAATTGAAAATCAATGACTTTTCTTGAAATCTAAAGAGAACTGTACTTTGACCATCTCATGCGAAAAGTTGACTCATTGGAAAAGACTCTGATGCTGGGAGGGATTGGGGGCAGGAAGAGAAGGGGACGACAGAGGATGGGATGGCTGGATGGCATCACCGATTCTATGGAGTTTGAGTGAACTCTGAGAGTTGGTGATGGACAGGGAGGCCTGGAGTGCTGCAGTTCATGGGGTCACAAGAGTCAGACATGACTGAGAGACTGAACTGAACTGAACTAAAAGAGAACTGAAGTCTAAGAGCAAACCATAATCTACAAATCTGGAAAAAGGCACACAACACAAGGCACGGAAGTCAAGATCTGCTTATCTAAAGCAGAAGCTGCTGGAAATACAAATTGATAAAAACATTTAATGGCAATTTTGAGGAACTGCTGGAAGCTGAGAGTAGGTTAGCATGGGGGTGAGAAAAGCCTGGAAATCACAGTCTTAAGCAGGTCCATACATTTTCCTTGGCTTTCCTTCTAGGTATCCCACCTAGTTCTCACTGTGAAGATGATGAGAAAATCAGACAAATACACTATTATATGGAAATACTTCATTACTCCTTATCGATAATGTGTAGAGCAAACAGGCAGAAAATCAATAAAGGTATACAAGTCCTAAATAGCACTATCACTGAACCTAAAGCAATTTATATTTATACACTGAACTCAACAGCAGAAGACTGAATATTCTTGTCAAACTCACAAGGAACATTTTCCAAGACAGGCTATATTCTGTACCGTGAAACACAGCTTGACAAAATTAAAAGACTAAAAATCACACCAAGTATATTCTCAGATTAAAATGGAATTAAACTTGAAGTGAACAATAAGTGAAACTGAAAGTGAAGATGCTCAGTCGTGTCTGACTCTTTGCGACCCCATGGACTGCTGTACTCCAGGCCTCCCTGTGCATCACCAGCTCCTGGAGTTTGCTCAAACTCATGGCCATTGACTTGGTGATGCCGTACAACCATCTCATTCTCTGTTGCCTGCTTCTCCTCCCGCCTTTAATCTTTCCCAGCATCATGGTCTTTTCCAATGAGTCAGTTCTTCATATCAGCTGGCCAAAGTATTGAAGTTTCAGCTTCAACATCAGTCTTTCCAATGAATGTTCAGGACTGATTTCCTATAGGATTAACTGGTTCGATCTCTTTGCAGTCCAAGGGACTCTCAAGAGTGTTCTCCAACACCACAGCTCAAAAGCATCAATTCTTTAGTGCTCAGCTTTTATAGTCCAACTCTTACATCCATACGTGTCTACTGGAAAAATCATAGCTTTGACTAGACAGACCTGTGTTGGCAAAATAATGTCTTTGCTTTTTAACATGCTATCTAGGTTGGTCATAAATTTCCTTCCAAGGAGTAAGTGTATTTTAATTTCATGGCTGCAGTCACCATCTGCAGTGATTTTGGAGCCTGAAAAAATAAGATTGGCCATGGTTTCCGTTTCCCCATCTCTTTGCCATGAAGTGATGAGACCAGACGCCTTAACCTTAGTTTTCCTGAATGTTGAGTTTTAAGCCAACTTTTTACTCTCCTCTTCTACTTTCATCAAGAGGCTCTTTAGTTCTTCTTCACTTTCTGCCATAAGGGTGGTGTCATCTGCGTGTCTGAGGTTATTAATATTTCTCCCAGCAATCTTGATTCCAGCCCAGCGTTTCTCATGATGTACTCTGCATATAAATTAAATAGGCAGGGTGACAATATACAGCCTTGACATACTCCTTTTCCTATTTGCAACCATTTTGTTGCTCCATGTCCAGTTCTAACTGTTGCTTCCTGACCTGCATATAGGTTTCTCAAGAGGCAGGTCAGGTGGTCTGGTCATTACGATCTCTTTCATAATTTCCCAGAGTTTGCTGTGATCCACAAAGTCAAAGGTTTTGGCATAGTCAATAAAGCAGAAATAGATGTTTTTCTGGAATTCTCTTGGTTTTTCAATGATCCAAGGGATGTTGGCAATTTGATCTCTGGTTCTTCTGTCTTTTCTAAAAATAGCTTGAACATCTGGAAGTTTATGGTTCATGTATTGTTGAAGCCTGGTTTGGAGAATATTGAGCATTACTTTACTAGTGTGTATCGGTTCAGTTCAGTTGCTCAGTTGTGTCCGATTCTTTGCGACCCCATGAATCGCAGCACGCCAGGCCTCCCTGTCCATCACCAACTTCCAGAGTTTACTCAAACTCGTGTCCATTGACTTGGTGATGCCATCCAACCATCTTATCCTCTGTTGACCCCTTCTTCACCTGCTATCAATCATTTCAGGCATCAGGGTCTTTGCAAATGACTCAGCTCTTCACATTGGGTGGCCAAAATACTGGAGTTTCAATATTAGTCCTTCCAGTGAATATTCAGGACTGATTTCCTTTAGGATGGACTGCTTTGATCTCCTTGAAGTCCAAGGGACTCTCAAGAGTCTTCTCCAACACCACAGTTCAAAAGCATCAATTTTTCAGTGCTCAGCTTTCTTTACAGTCCAACTCTCACATCCATACATGACTAATGGAAAAAACCATAGCCTTGACTAGATGGACCTTTATTAACAAAGTAATGTCTCTGCTTTTTAATATGCTGTCTAGATTAGTCATAACTTTTCTTTGAAGAAGTAGGTGTCTTTTAACTTCATGGCTGCATTCACCATCCATAGTGATTTTGGAGCCCCTCAAAATAAAGTCTGCCACTGTATCCACTTTTTCCCCATCTATTTGCTATGAAGTGATGTGACTGGATGCCAGGAACTCATTTACTGAATGTTGAGGTTTAAGCCAACTTTTTCACTTTCCTCTTTCACTTTCATCAAGAGGCTCTTTAGTTCTTCTTCGCTTTCTGCCATAACAGTGGTGTGATCTGCATATCTGAGGTTATTGATATTTCTCCTGGCAGAATTGATTCCAGCTTGGACTTCATCCATCCCAGTGTTTATCATTTTGTACTCTGCATATAAGTTAAATAAGGAGGGTGAGAATATACAGCCTTGACGTACTCCTTTTCCTATTTGGAACCAGTCATTGGAACAGTTCCATGTCCAGTCTAACTGTTGCTTCCTGATTTGCATATACATTCCTCAAATGACAGATCAAGTGGTCTGATATTCTCATCTCTCTCAGAATTTTCCACAGTTTATTGTGATCCACACAGCCAAAGGCCTTGGCATAGTCAGTAAAGGAGAAATCGATGTTTTCCTGGAACTCTCTTGTTTTTTTGATGATCCAGTTGATGCTGGCAATTTTATCTCTGGTTCCTCTGCCTTTTCTAAAACCTGCTTGAATATGTGGAAGTTCACAGTTCACAGATTGTTGAAGCCTGGCTTGGAGAATTTTGAGCATTACTTTGCTAGTGTGAGAGATGAGTGCAATTGTGCAGCAGTTGGAGCATTCTTTGGCACTGCCTTTCTTTGGGATTGGAATGAAAACTGACCTTTTCTGGATTTGCGGGCATATTAAGTGCAGCACTTTCACAGCATCATCTTTTAGGATTTCAAATAGCTCAGCTGGAATTTCATCACGTCTTCTAGCTTTGTTCGTAATGATGTTTTCTAAGGCCCACTTGACTTCACATTCCAGGATGTCTGGCTCTAGGTTGATGATCACACATAGTGATTATCTGAGTCCTGAAGATCTTTTTGTTTAGTTCCTGTGTGTACTGCTGCCAGTTCTTAATATCTTCTGCTTCTATTAGGTCTATACCATTTCTGTCTGTTATACTGACCATCTTTGCATGAAATGTTCCCTTGGTATCTCTGATTTTCTTGAAGAGATCTCTAGACTCTCCCATTCTGTTGTTTTCCTCTATTTCTTTGCACTAATCACTGAGGAAGGATTTCTTATCTCTCCTTGCTATTCTTTGGAACTCTGCATTCAAGTGGGTATATCTTTCCTTTTCTCCTTTACCTTTTCTTCTATTCACAGTTATTTTTAAGGCCTCCCCACCTTAGGAAAATATAAAAAGATAAACTTAATGTAAAAGAATGAAAGTGAAAGCGAAGAGGAACTAAAAGCCTCTTGATGAAAGTGAAAGAGGAGAGTGAAAAAGTTGGCTTAAAACTCAACATTGAGAAAACGAAGATCATGGCATCATGTCCTATCACTTCATGGCAAATAGATGGGGAAATAGTGGAAACAGTGTCAGACTTTTTAGGGGGATCCAAAATCACTGCAGATGGTGACTGCAGCCATGAAATTAAAAGACGCTTACTCCTTGGAAGAAAAGTTATGACCAACCTAGATAGCATATTCAAAACCAGAGACATTACTTTGCCGACTAAGGTCCGTCTAGTCAAGGCTATGGTTTTCCCGGGGTCATGTATGGATGTGAAAGTTGGACTGTGAGGAAGGCTGAGTGCCGAAGAATTGATGCTTTTGAACTGTGGTGTTGGAGAAGACTCTTGAGAGTCCCTTGGACTGCAAGGATATCCAACCAATCCATCCTGAAGGAGATAAACCCTGGGATTTCTTTGGAAGGAATGATGCTGAAGCTGAAACTCCAGTACTTTGGCCACCTCATGTGAAGAGCTGACTCATTGGAAAAGACTCTGATGCTGGGAGGGATTGGGGGCAGGAGGAGAAGGGGACAACAGAAGATGAGATGGCTGGATGGCATCACTGACTCGACGAACATGAGTCTAAGTGAACTCCAGGAGTTGGTGATGGACAGGGAGGCCTAGCGTGTTGTGATTCATGTGGTCGCAAAGAGTCAGACATGACTGAGCGACTGAATTAAACTGAACTGAAAAAGAATGAAAATAAAACAAGTGGATTTCAGTAAATTTGAAAACAAGAAAACATTAAGAAAGTGAAAATGAACTATACCAGAAGTTTGTTTCTGAAAAGATAAATTAATAATATTTTATCCAGGCTAATCAAATAAAATAGAGAAAATACAGATTAACAATACCAGAGGTGAACGAGAGGTCATCACTACTGATTCCAAAGATATTAAAAGGAATAATACAAGCAACTTTAAAATCGTATTTAAATTTTTGACAATTTGGATGAAATAGACAGATTCTTTAAAAGACATAAACTACCAGAACTAATGCAGAGAGAAACAAACAGCCTGAATAATCTTATATCTATTAAGAAAATTTAACCAATAATTAATAATCTTCTAAATAAGAAAGCTCAAGTATAGATGGCTTACTGGTAAATTCAACCAAAATTTTAGGAATAAAATATAATTTTCCACGATATTTGCCAGATGATAAAAGTAGAGGGAGCATTGCTTAGCTAAATGTATGAGGTCAACATTATTATGAAAACCACATAAAGACTTTTTATGAAAAGAAAATTATAGATCAATATGTCTCATGAAACATAACTGTGAAAGAATAGCTAATAAATATTAGCAAATCAATTCAGAATTTGTAACCACTAGTACCACCTGGGAAGCGCATAAAAAGCAAAAAAAAAAAAAAAAAGAAAGAAAGAAAATTAATTGAGGTTAATATGAAGAATTCAACATTCAAAATCAGTCAAGGCATTTTATTATACTAATAGACTGAACAAGACAAATATATTATTATATCAACAGATGCAGGAAAAATGTTTGATAAAATTTAAAATTCACTCTTTGTAAAACACAAAAAATGAATACAAATTTCCTTAATCTAATAAATGCTATGTATTAAAATCCTCCAGCTAATATCATATCTGGTGTTTTGATAAACTCTTACTCACTAAAGATTGTGATCAAAGCACGTTCTTTCTAAGAAGAAATAGAAATGAAAACTGTACAGATCGCAGTGAAAGGAATACAACTTTTTATTCACAGATGACTATTTTCTATGTAGGAAATTATAAACGATCTACTAAAAAGACAGTTTGACCTTAATAAGCAAGTGGAACAACATCACAGAATACTAGGTCAGTAGACAAAAGTTAATTGCTTTTAAACTTATAAGCAATAAATTTTAAGTTATTTTGGAACTACTATTTAAATAGCACTATTTAAATAGTCCTGTTCAACTCTTTGTGACTTCATGGACTAGCCCACCAGGCTCCTCTGTCCATGGGTTTATCCAGGAAAGAATACTGGAGTGGGTTGCCATGCTGTTCTCCAGGGTATCTTCCTGATCCAGGGATCAAACCCATGTCTCCTATGTCTCCTGCATTGGTGGGTGGGTTCTTTACCATTAGTGCCACCTGGGGAAGCCCCCAAATAGTAGATACTTGAGTATAAATCATATATGTACAGATCTGTAAGAGGATAACTATAAAAGTAATGAAAAATAAGACAATATCTCAATAAATGGGAGATACTTTGTGTTCATTGATTATAAGACTCAATATCATCAAGATTTGAATTATTCCCTACATGTTTCTATTGACCATGATTGATATAATCCCAATGAGAACCCCAGCAAAATTTTTTTAGATGTCAAGCTATACATCTGGTCCCATCACTTCATGGCAAATAGATGGGGAAACAGTGGAAACAGTGTCAGACTTTATTTTTGGGTCTCCAAAATCACTGCAGATGGTGACTGCAGCCATGAAATTAAAAGATGCTTACTCCTTGGAAGAAAAGTTTTGACCAACCTAGATAACATATTGAAAAGAAGTGACATTACTTTGCCAACTAAGGTCCATCTAGTCAATGCTATGGTTTTTCCTGTGGTCATGTATGGATGCGAGAGTTGGACTGTGAAGAAGGCTGAGCGCCAAAGAATGGATGCTTTTGCACTGTGGTGTTGGAGAAGACTCTTGAGAGTCCCTTGGACTGCAAGGAGATCCAACCAGTCCATTCTGAAGGAGATCAACCCTGGGATTTCTTTGGAAGGAATGATGCTAAAGCTGAAACTCCAGTACTTTGGCCACCTCATGCGAAGAGTTGACTCATTGGACTCTGATGCTGGGAGGGATTGGGGGCAGGAGGAGAAGGGGAAGACAGAGGATGAGATGGCTGGATAGCATCACCGACTTGATGGACGTGAGTCTGAGTGACCTCCGGGAGTTCATGATGGACAGGGAGGCCTGGTGTGGTGCGATTCATGGGGTCGCAAAGATTTGGACACAACTGAGTGACTAAGCACCACGTAGCACACATTTTACATATAATAGATACTCAGTGAAGAGCTGCTCTATTGTTATCATTGATATGAATTACTAAGGAAGATAATCTTTAAGCCAAAATATCAGTCGTTTTATATGTACCACATAAAGGTGCTTTACAATGTCATAAACTATATTTAGTGGATTTTGTTTTCAGATTTTCTAAATTTCAGGCAACTGCACATGGCAAAATACTAATTTTTCGCTTTTCTCTTTGTGGATCATGACTTTGATATCAAGATCTCTTTCCTTAACTTTAGATCCTGTATTATTTTCTAAAGATTTATTTTTTTTTACATTTGAGTTTGTGATCCAATCCAAGTTACTTTTATAAGGCGCAAGACTTAAGTCAAAATTCAGTTTTCTTTTTACTTATTAAGAGTGTCATATGGGCTTCTCCACTGGCTCAGCAGTAAAGAATCTGCCCACAATTCGGGAGCCACAAATGACATGCCTTTGATCTTTGGTTGGGAAGATCCTCTAGAGGAAGAAATGGCAACCCACTCCAGTATTTTTGTCTGGAGAATCCTGACTGACAGAGGAGCCTAGTGGGCAACAGTCCATGGACTTGCAAAGAGTCAGACAGGACTGAAGTGACTTAGCACAACATTGTTCTAGTCAATGTATGCAAAACCAATACGGTATTGTAAAATAAAATAAAGTAAAAATAAAATTTAAAAAATTTAATTAAAAAAAAAAGGCTTTGTTTCTTCCATTGCATAGCCTGGATAACTTAGTCAACTATCCGATGAACATTACTTGTATAAGACTATTTCTGGGTTATTTCTTGCCTCTGCTCATCTGCATTTATCTCTCTTCCTATAGAACATAGGCTTGATTAATGTGACCACAGATCTTCCTCAATTTATGATGGAGTTACATCCTGATAAACCCATTACAAATTGAAAATATTTGAAGTCAAAAATACAGTTAATCCATCACAGTTTGGCTTAGTGCAGCTTAGACATGCTTTGTACACTTATATGAGCCTATATTCAGTCTCTTCAGCCATGTCCCATTCTCACGACTCCATGGACTGTCACCCACCAGGCTCCTTTGTCCATGGGATTATCAGGAGGAATACTGGAGTGGGCTGCCATTTCCTCCTCCAGGGGATCTTCCCAGCCCAGGGATGGAACTCGGGTCTCTTGCATCTCCTGCATTGACAGGCAGGTTCCTTAACAGCTGTGTCCCTGGGGAGCCTACAGTTGGACAAAATCACCTAACACAAGATCTATTTTATAGTAAAGTATTGAATAAATATTATATTGGAAGTACAAAACAAAATGGTTATTTGAATACACGATACTCTCAAGTGTATTGGTTGTTTATCATATGATCCTATGGCTGACTGGGAGAGTATTAACACCACTCATCACTAGACTGGGAAAAAAAAAAATCAAGATTCAAACTACAGCATATAGTTTCTACTGAAGCCTAGTGTTTTCACAACATCATAAAGTCGAAAACTTGTAAGCTGAACCATTGAAAATTGAGTCATTTGTATACAATAAATCAAGGAATCAGGTAGAATGATTAATCCCACAGTTTTCACTTCTGGCACTGTTTTATTTATTCTAGTTCCACTGCCTTTCCATACAAATATTAGAATCATATTTTCTATTTATGTAAACCTTTTACACTGGGATGTAAATTTTGTTAAATCTATATATCAATTTAGAAAACTCAGATTTTTTTTTTTTTAATTTAGATTTAAACCGAAGTATTTCACCTCTGGGCTTCCCTGGTGACTCAGTGGTAAAGACTCCGCCTGCCAATTCAGGAGACAATGGTTCAACCCCTGGTTTGGGAAGATCCCCTGGAGAAGGAAATGGCACCCACTCCAATATTCTTGCCTGGGAAACCTCATGGAAGAGCAGCCTGATGGACTACAGTCCGTTGGGTTGCCAGAGTCAGACACGGCTCAGCGACTAAACAACCACAACAGCAACAATTTCATTCCTGTGGGGTTATAAACGGTATTGCTCTTTAAATTTCATTCTCCACTTGATCATTGCTGGCATGCAGAAATATAATTGATTTTTATGTGTTAATTGGTATCCTGCAACCTTGTTCAACTCACTAGTTCTAGAATGCTTTTATTGATTTCTTGAGTTTTCTATGGCGATGAAAGGAATAAAGAGCTAGTAAATGGAAAAGCACAGAATTTGGTTTTGTGATTTCAGGTGACAAAGGCTGTTTCCTTTCAACTTCAGATGAGTAATTTACATGGTATGTTATCTATATATAGTTGAAAAAGAGTCTCGGTGTTACATCAAACTGAAAAGTAAATATTAGTGTAAATTATACACAGCAATGAAAATCTAAAAGGAAATCATGAAAATCCCTTTATATACAAAATGGTTTAATCAGGACATAAATTAACAAAAAAATTCACTTGTATGAAGTCACAATATTTGATTCAATGTAGGATATTACTTTTAAAGCACTTATCCAGGGAAAGCAATACTGGGCCTATTCCCATGACAATGCATAAAGAATATACCACCAGTGGCTCAAGCTTCTTGGGAAATACTTTATACATTGACAGTTTTGCTTTATCATTGATACAGCTTCTTTTAAATTATAAATTGTTCCTCTAGTATAAGTTAGACATATTTTGAATGATACGAAATGGAAGCGACTTAGCATACATGCATCTATCTACTTATCTATAGATAGATATAAATTTTTGTCAAAAAAGGAATGAGAATATCGATTGTGGTAGACTCAAACCCCACCAAGACAGATTTTGGCCTTAAGTTAGCAGGACTCTGACTGTGGCACAAAGGATATAACGCTGTAAAAGACTAGCACAGGGCATGCTGCAATTTGTTACCTGCAGACCATATGATGAGTGTATTTATGTCACAATCCATTTATTTTACTAATTTAATTGACGGGCACAATAAAAACTTGGAATGACTAACCTAAAAACTAATGTTGGAAAGCATATCCACACGTATTTAACTTAAAAGGCACATGATTCTTTATTTGTTAAAATACCTATATATATGTATACGTATGGAAGAAGCACAAGCTGGAATCAAGATTGCTGGGAGAAATATCAATAACCTCAGACATGCAGATGACATCACCTTTATGGCAAAAAGTGAAGAGGAACTAAAAAGCCTCTTGATGAAAGTGAAAGAGGAGAGTGAAAAAGTTGACTTAAAGCTCAACATTCAGAAAACGAAGATCATGGTATCTGGTCCCATCACTTCATGGGAAATAGATGGGGAAACAGTGGAAACAGTGTCAGACTTTATTTTGGGGGGCTCCAAAATCACTGCAGATGGTGACTGCAGCCATGAAACTAAAAGACGCTTACTCCTTGGAAGAAAAGTTATGACCAACCTAGATAGGATATTCAAAGGCAGAGATATTACTTTGCCAACAAAGGTCCATCTAGTCAAGGCTATGGTTTTTCCTGTGGTCATGTATGGATGTGAGAGTTGGACTGTGAAGAAAGCTGAGTGCCGAAGAATGGATGCTTTTGAACTGTGGTGTTGGAGAAGACTCTTGAGAGTCCCTTGGCCTGCAAGGAGATCCAACCAGTCCATTCTAAAGGAGATCAACCCTGAGATTTCTTTGGAAGGAATGATGCTAACGGTGAAACTCCAGTACTTTGGGCACCTCATGCAAAGTGTTGACTCATTGGAAAAGACACTGTTGTTGGGAGAGATTGGGGGCAGGAGGAGAAGGTGACGACAGAAGATGAGATGGCTGGATGGCATCACCGATTCGATAGACGTGAGTCTGAGTGAACTCTGGGAGCTGGTGATGGACAGGGAGGCCTGGCATGGAGCTGGTGATGGACAGGGGAGGCCTGGCATGCTGCGATTCATGGGTTTGCAAAGAGCTGGACACGACTGAGTGACTGAAGTGAACTGAACTGATATATATATGTGTGTATATATATATATCTTCCCTAATAAATCTGTTGGTAAAGAATCCGCCCTGCAATGAAGGAAACCCTGGTTCAATTCCTGGGTCTGGAAGGTCTGCTGGAGAAGGGATAGGCTACCCACTCCAGTATGCTTGCTCTTCCCTGGTGACTCAGCTGGTACAGAATCTGCCTGCAATGCAGGAGACCTGGGTTCGATCCCTGAGTTGAGAAGATTCAGTGGAGAAGGGAATGGCTACCCACTCTAGTATTCTGGCCTGGAGAATTCCATGGACTGTATAGTCCATGGGGTCACAAAGAGTCAGACACAACTGAGTAACGTTCACATCCACACACATGTATATATATATATGTCTCAAACAGATTCAGTTTCAACTTTTATCTAACCTGTATTCACAGGACATCTTTATTTTCAGTTTTGTTTTCTTTAAAGTAGAATATGAACTTAAATATATTTGTCTCTGCATGGCAAATGTAGATTTTCTCACATTTCCCAACCTTTTACAGTCACCTCACATCTAGTTTAATATCAAAATTTGTATGCCATGTTGACAGCATTTAACTTAATTAAATTAACTAATTAGAATAATAACTAAAATGGCATAAACAAGTTTCGGAAAAATACTACTGCTGTTGGAATCATTCAGCTCCACCATCAGGGGAGCGCTGTGTGGGCAGCCTGGAGACCCGGGATGCTGTGGGCTCAGTCTAGGGAGCATGGGGCAAACCCAAAGTCAGGGAGTGGAAGGAAGTAGGTGAAAACCCTTCACTGATTCTGTGCTATATTCATTTCTTTGGGCTTATGAATGACAGTGCAGAAACTGTCTGCAGCTCCTTACCATGGCTTTGGGACCTCTTCCTTGCCCACTGCCCCTTGAGTCACCACAAGCAAATGCAAGCACCACGAACAACACCTTGGCAGCGCCTGGTGCCAGCGCTGACTACTGCCTGCGGGTTGACGTATTTTCTGCATCAGCTGCTCTTCCAGATGACTGGAGCTAAAATGGTGACAGGTGTTATGGGCTTTATTACTTCTCTTCAGGAAGAAATCTGAGGGCACTTGAATTTTTAAAGAGTTGGATGCTATCCTCCCTAGTCGACTTCTCCTCCTCACATTTTATTACTTACATCATAATTATACTTCTGAATACTAAGATATTAATGTGAAGTAACTTATTTCCCTCCTTGCATCAAGTATGTAAAACATTAGGAAAAGCAGGAGACAACTTTTAGGAACCTCATCTATGTACATTTCTGCATGCCTAAGAAAGACTGAAGTGACAACATTCAGTGGTCAATTTTAAGGACATCCAGCAAATGACCCTTCGCTTCCATTACTGTTATTAGATCCAACCACACCTCTCACAGTGCTTTTTTATTTCAAACAGTTAGATTCTGATTTCCGTGTGAAGGGGATTGGGATTTGCCTCCCCAAAATATGCCACGCTGGCAGATGGATCTTTTGAGCTGAAGGCAACTGAGTTTAGACAGACAGGGTACTCTTCCCTCTATGTGCCTAAGGGCAGGACATACATTTCCCAACTCCCCAGAGACAGAGGCAGTGCTGAGGTATGTCTGCAGAAAATCTTACCGAATAACCTTGATCTTCCGTTAAGTTTCTCTCATAAATTTACCTTCCATACTTACTGCCCAAACCCCTTTTCCTTTGTCTTTTCACTTCACAGTTTGTAGTCCAATGTTTACAATGTATATAAAACCCCAAAGTTAAGTGCTTCTTTGTATCTTGAACTTCTTTTCTCTGAAAACCTCCATGCACACAAAAATTAAAAATATTAATATCAAATAAAATGTGTATGCCCTTTTCCTGTTAATCTGTCTTTTGTCCATTTAATCTAGAAGTCCCAGTGACATGACATAAGACAGTAGAGGTAAAATTTTCTCCACCTATATGTTAGATAGATATAGAAATATGAATGTTAATCCCCAATAACATTTTATTCACTTTAAATATTTATTATTCAGTGGTAGAAAGAGATAGAATTGTGTGTGTGTGATATATATATATATATATATATATATATATATATATGCTAAGTGGAAACAGTGGCTGACTTTATTTTTCTGGGCTCCAAAATCACTGCAGATGGTGATCTCAGCCACTGAATTAAAAGATGCTTACTCCTTGGAAGGAAAGTTATGATCAACCTAGACAGCATATTGAAAAGCAGAGACATTACTTTGCCCACAAAGGTCCATCTAGTCAAGGCTATGGTTTTTCCAGTGGTCATGTATGGATGTGAGAGTTGGACTGTGAAGAAAGATGAGCACTGAAGAATTGATGCTTTTGACCTGCAGTGTTAGGGAAGACCCTTGAGAGTCCCTTGGACTGCAAGGAGATCCAACCAGTCCATCCTAAAGGAAATCAATCCTGGGTGTTCACTGGAAGGACTGATGTTGAATCTGAAACTCCAATATTTTGGCCACCTCATGTGAAGAGCTGACTCATTGGAAAGACTCTGATGTTAGAAGACTGAAGGCAGAGGAGAAGGGGATGACAGAGAATGAGATGCTTAGATGGCATCACTGACTCAATGGATGTGAGTCTGAGTGAACTCTGGGAGTTGGTGATGAACAAGGAGGCCTGGCGTGCTGCAGTCCGTGGGGTCACAAAGAGTCAGACACGACTGAGCGACTGAATTGAACTGAACTGAACATACTAAGCTGTTTCAGTCGTGTCCCACTCTTTGGGACCCTATGGACAGTAGGCTCCTGTGTCTGTGGGATTCTCAAGGCAAGAACACTGGAGAGTGTTGCCATGCCCTCCTCCAGGGGATCTTCCTGAGCCAGGGATGGAGCCCTTGTCTTCTGTGGCTCCTGCATTGCAGGAGTGTTTAAGAGACTTCTGGGGTCAGATTGCCAGTTTTTAAATTTACTCCATCATTGTGTAACATTGATAATTTAATTAAAATCTCTTGATTTAAAAGTTCTTTTTGAAAACAAATTTCTTTATAGAATTGTGAAAATTGAAGGACTCCATAAATATAAATCACATAGAACAATATCTGACCATAGTTCTCAACCACTGTTAGCTTTAAATAGTACAGACAAAGACTCCAGTACTGCAGTCACACTGAAGCCACAGCAGTCCTCACCTTACACTGAAGCTTGACGTGATTGTTGTGATGCTTTTCAAACATTAGTTTGTCATTTGGTTTTGGTTTTACTTCTTTAAATGGGTCCTCAGTTTTCTCACATGAGAAACACTGTCTTAAAACTTCTTGCACTATGCCAAGTCATCGTAGCTTTACCTATAAATATGTATATTCACGTGGCAGGTTAGACACTATAAAGTTTAGCAGTGTGGCTTCTGGCTAGGAGAAATTCAGTATTTGTCTGTTTGGGAGAGGTCTAGGAACCATTATCTCTTCTGGGAAGTCAGAGAATTTTGAATACAAATAAATTGCCACTTTACAATTGAAGTTAAGTAGTTGAAATAAAGCTTTTAGTTTGTAAGATACTGGCTGATACAATCATCAGTTTGTATACAAGGTATATTATTACATCTGCATTTTTGTGTAAATTAAAATTTAATCTCAAATATATTCAATATGATCAGATAAACATCTCGTCTCATTCCTTACATGAAATTATGGATGTCATTAATAATTTAACATATAACTTTGACTTACATAAAACTAGCCAAGACTCACTTTTCGTGGGGATTTCTCACATAGTCTAGAGCACCGTTTCCTAATGATCTGGCTCTTTACCCTTTTCTGTATTGACATAGATACGAAAAATGGAGTGATCTGTCTGGAATGTAAAGTAACACGTTCATAAAGTGCTTCTACAGATTCTGCTATGCTGCCCTACCCCTGTGCCCCCTGTTTAAATGACTAATGTGACTGATTGATTTAGTAGCATTTTGTCCTCTGTGGTAGCAGAAGGAAAATGTTTTCATGACACAGGATCATGTCATGTGTTATAACACTAAATATCCTGTTACTCGTGCGTTAAATAAAAATATTCAAGGAGTGACTCTATGGTCATTTAAATGATATTTTAAAAATAATTTTAGAATTCTTATTCAATTCAGGAAAAGACTGTTAGATTTTAATTTAAAAATGAAATCACATTAAAATAACTAGGACCCAGATCTATCTTTGGTATGGGCTGCTTACCATGATGAATCTCTTAAGAAGCTGAGGGAAGGTGACCCTTTCGGAAAATATCTCAGCTCTGAATGGTCTTCATTTAATCACATTGCCTAAACACTGACCAATTTGGGTCAGCAGGCTTCTTTTAAGAAATCTGTCTTGGAATGTATATGAATCCGGTTTATTAGTCATTCATATCGACTGCAGAATACTATAAAGAGTTTAAATTTTAGAACTTCATAGAAATTTAAGAACTCATCTAGTACACCCTCATATTTAATAGCTCAAGACTCATGGTCATTTTAGCATAATGACCAAAACCATTGCTTCAGGGACTGGACTGCCTGGAGACTGTAGGCAAGTTGTGAGGTCCTAGGGAAATTACTTCAATTCTCTTTGCCTCTTCTTTCTCAATTGTGAAGTGAGGATAATATCTGATACCCTAGCAACTATCTCCCAGGATTTGTGAGGATTATATGCCATAGTGTATACACATTGCTTAGAATAGTATCTGGTACTTTGTAAGCATTCTTTTGATGTTACTATACTTATCAGTTCGGTTCAGGCACTCAGTCGAGTCTGACCTTTTGCAACCCAATGGACTGCAGCACACCAGGCTCTGCTCCCCAGAACTTATTATGGGGAGAAACAATTAGTCTTCAGTGACTATCAGGGTTAATGATTTTAGACAATATATTTTTTTTTTTTTGGCCACAAGGTATGTGGGATCTCAGCTCACACAACCAGGGATCAAACCCATGCCCCCTGCATAAGATGTAAGGAGTCTTAACCACAGGAATGCCAGGGAAGTCTCAAGGTTTTGTTTTGTTTTCCCTTAGAGACTCACTACACGTCAGTAAGGGTAGTAGTGGGAAAAGGAACTGATGACATTCACACATATGTGTCACAGTGCTGCAAGAGATAAGACTTGATCCATCTTCTTTAAGAGTTTCATGGTCCCTAAGACAGAAGGATACAAGAGACTTATATGCCCTACCTGATTTTCACAGGGGAAAAATACGACAACAGAAAAAATATAATTACTGAAGATCCCTTCTGCTAGGCTACCTCACACCTCAAACAATTAAATGATATTTCTGTAAATGGAATAAATTACTATATTTATTTATTGTATATAAAATGAGCCAAGCACAGTTACCTAAATCCATGGAATTAACTATTTCAATTATCTCAAAATGTATTTTTCTAAGATCAAAGTGAGTGAAAATCACAACAGGAATTCAGTTTGAACACAGAGACCTCTTTTAGCAGAATACTCAAGAAACTAAAGATGGTCATCAAACTTATGAGATCGCCAAATGATGCCACAAATAGAAGCATCCATGGAAACAGCAAAGAATCTTAAAATGCTGATTACGATCTAGGCATAAAGTGTCAGTCCAGTGAGTGCTCCATGGAGTTCTCATTGTTTCCTTAACACTGAGCCCAATTGCTTTCTTTCCAAAAGCTCCATTTCACCTAATCATCTTTTGCCATGATATATATGTGTGTGTGTGTGTATATATATATATATATATATACCCACATAGGACTATGATGTTTCTAGTATACTCAGAATGTTGTTTGGTCTTATTTTCTCTTCTACATGTAGTATTTAACTCAGTAATTGTTCTGCCTGCTGAAATTACCCCTGTTACTTGATATAAAAATTAATATTATTCTATTTGTATGCATCTTTTGCCTTTACTTGTAAGACAACTCCTTACCAAACAGCAGACATTTCATCTCAATAAAAACCTGGAAAATTCTACACAGCAAAGTTAAAGCCTTTGTCTTGAAGTAAATCTTCTTTCTTGGCAAAGTGCAACCAGGGATGCTAGAATCAGAAATGGCCCACATCTTATAAGGGATGAGCTCTCTCCCTATTCATATCTTCACTAATATTTGGCCAATGTCAGGGGATATGCTGGTGTGAGGGTGGGGTTATGAGTGTTTCTAGGAGGTAACCAGAAGGAATTAGCTAGCAGCCTTTTCTCACTGCCTCCCTAATGGTGACATGCCAGGGGGAAGGGAAGGAGGCTACTGCTGTCCCCAACCCCCAAATATTAAGGCAAAGCACCCAGGTTCTATATCTGCATACATTCCTAGATGCATGCCAGTTTGGGGTAGACATTGTATCAGAAGCTGGAAGAAGACTGGCTGAAGAGGTACTGTGAGAGCAGATAGAAGTGATTCGGGATCCACTAGGGGGAAGACTCAGGGCAAGTAAGACAGGGAAGAAAGCGAACGCCTAAGGTCATAGGATCATACCAGGGAGGATGCTGGGACCATGATGGAAAGGCAATATTGTAAAGGATTGAAAGTGAAATGTATCCACTCAGTCATGTCGGACTCTTTGCAACCCCATTAACTGTAGCCTACTAGGTTTCTTTGTCCATGGGATTCTCCAGGCAAGAATATTGGAGTGGGTTGCCATTTCCTTCTCCAGGGGATCTTCCCCACCCAGGGATCAAACCCAGGTCTCCCACATTGCAGGCAGATTCTTTACCGTCTGAGCCACCAGGGAAGCCCCAGCCAAGGATTGGGAACATACAAAAAGCCATAGTAAAATCAACATGAAAATGTTCACTTTGGTATTTTAAATTATTCCGTCTCTTTATTATACTGTGTCTCGCCTAGTTCTTTTTCTGACAGCATTTGTTCAGATTTCTGTTTATATGTCACAACCAAACAACATTTCTGTGGAAGGAGCATGCACATGGACTTAGGCTCAGAGTCTGGGTCACTGCTAGGATGCTCACTCTCTGTGGTCACATGGAAGATGTAGTAATGTTTCTTCCTATTTGCAAAATAGGCCTCTTCACAGTACATAGCTTATACTGTTGCTATAAATATTACATAACAGAGATGGGAAAATCTTTGGAAAATATTAAGTGCTTCACAATTAGGGTCAAATGCAAGATTCCAGTGGCAGTATCATCTATTCTAATTTCTTCAGTTTAGTTGCTTAGTCATGTCTGACTCTTTGCAACCCCATGGACTGCAGCCGCCCAGGCTTCTCTGTCCATCACCAACTCCTGGAGTCCACCCAAACTCATGTCCAATGGTGATGCCATTCAACCATCTCATCCTCTGTCATCCTCTTTTCCTCGCACCTTCAATCTTTCCCAGCATCAAGGTCTTTTCCAGTGAATCAGTTCTTCACATCAAGTGGCCAAAGTGTTGGAGTTTCAGCTACAACATCAGTCCTTCTAATGAACACTTAGAACTAATCTCCTTTAGGATGGATTGGTTGAATCTCTTTGCTGTCCAAGGGACTCTTAAGCGTCTTCTCCAATACCACAGTTCAATTTCTTGGTCTTAAAAAAAAACAAAACCTTGTTATTTAGAGCCTCTGGTTTTGCTTCTGCTTGAGCCCTTTCATGCTTCTACTGACTGATGGTTGCAGGTCAGTGCTGCAGTGTCGGAAATTTAAGACAAGTCAGTATCTAGGCCTGGGCAGAGGGCCAGCATAAAAGAGATGAGTCCTAAGATCTGGTATGATGTCTTGGAGAGGTGACAGCAGATACTGGATCCAAAGGCTAATTCTGTGGGGAGATCCCTGGGGCTCTGGCAACAGTATTCTGGAACCATCTAGACTAAAATTTGTTCTGGCATCTTCCAGGAGGTTCTAATACCTTCATGAGGCAAACAGGCAAACAGCCAGTCTTTCCTTTTCAGTTTTACTCCAACCTAGCCATTCTAGTCTAATTCAAAACCCTGGTGATGGTTTAATATCCCTGGGGCTATGGCTCAAACCACCTCCTTCCTCACTTCTGCTTTCTCTAAGCCAGGGTTTTTGCAGGTTTGTTTACTGGCATTCGAAATGCCTCTCCCTCTACAAGTGACAGATTTTTCGCTGTCCTCTCAATTAGCCATGATTAACGGCTATAATTGTAATTGTATCCACAGCGCAAGTCAAAAGTAATTCCAAAGCCTGGTGCCAGTGCCTGGGTAGCTCTCTGCTGCTGAGAAGGGCCATACGAGCTTTGTCCGCCTCCACAGAGATGCTTCTGTAGCTGGCACGCTATGATTCACTCCAGTCTGTCCTCAGAACATGTCAAAACACACTTGCTGTTTAGTCAAAGTTGGAGATGAGACAGGATTCCACATCCAATTATATAGTAGATTAAAACCCACAATAAAATCAAAGACAAAAGCTGTGGACCAATGTTTTCCCCCTTTAAATTGATGGACTCCCTGTTTTTATCCTTCAGCTTCTTATTGCTATCAAAGTAATGCCATCTTTTTCTAAATACAATTGATTTATTTTTTCATTATTGACATAGGGTTATCTGAATCTATATTACATCATTAATCTTTTCTTAAAGTGAGAGTTTCCCTGTGACTAGTGTTCACAATCATCCTCTGTATTGTATTGTTTTTGAGCCACTGAAAGCAAAGCTTACTTGGTTTTTCAGCAAGCAATTCTGTTCTATATATGTGTACATTAACCCTCTGTTATTTATTTACTTTGCTATATTTATGCAAAAGCATGAACAAACAAAAATGACTCTTCTAAGTCACTGAGCATTATTTTTCTTCTTTTTTTCCTCAGACTTATTGGGTTATAATTGGCAAGGTTCATGTTTCTTCCTAATCCCAGGAAGTAAATTGTCAACTGTGTGTCCATGTCCACACCCTCATTTTACCTACAGATGCTCTTTCACCTGGTCTTAGCAGAGATGCTCAGAGCTGAGTTAGAGGGAAGATCAAGCTGTTACTCTGTCTTTTGAATTGTTTGTGGATTTTCTAGTCCTTATATAGAACTTTATAAAACTCTCATCAGCAACACAAATGATATATAAGAAACAGGGGCCATCAAGGAGTTCAGTATCACTGATTGGATTTGGAGTTAGTTTAAAATGTATCTTTGCCTCTAATACAGATTTATTTACAGGTCTCTGATTGAGTCTCATTCTAATCTGAGGGGCTATTATTTCCAAAACCCATTACTGAACTGGAAGTTACAACTACAAAGCTTTGTTAAAAAGTTATTCAACTACACCTAGCATCTGTGGTCACAAAGTCAGCTCCCTTGTTATTATGTAATTCCCATAGAGAAGGGTGAGGTTCCCTTCACCCTTAATTCTCCCATAGAGAATTAACAGTTTTCATGCATGTTCAACATGATTTAATCCTAACAGGATTTGCCTAAATATTTCCCAAACAGAAAATGAAGAAGAGATGAAAATAGCACACATGGGGAAATGTGGTTTACCTGTAAATCCTTATTGACTTTTTCAGTGTATGAGTTTACTAATAGTTCCTCAAATTACAGTAGCAACTATACGGATACAGTGCAAAGAACATACTTGGCAATTAACCTTTGAACTTGTAGGTTCAGCCAGGCCAAACAGTACTTGGCTTTCTGAATGTAGTTGTGTTGTGTTTTTTCCTAGACAGTTAGTCCAAAACAATTAAATTCGAAAATCGAGTGCCCAAAGATAAAAATTTTAATTATTTAAAGCTTAAAAATTTATCAAAAAGCCTGTCTGTATGTATGCATGTATAATTCAATCAATAGTATCATATCCAAAATTCAGTCTTACTTTGCTATCATTATATTTGAACCAATTCTCAAAAAAATGATTAATCAAAAGTGGTAGAGTTCATTATATACCCTCGAGGGGCTCATCTACTGTTGAAGATTTTATGTCCATAATATCCAACAATATTACTTCTCCCTAAGTGCATGTTTGGTACATTATGGAGGGTATGATACCTAAAGCACCATGTCATGTAACTCTCATAAAAGTGCAAGTACCGATGAGGGAAGCAGACTGCCTGAGCTCACAGTCTGTTCTAGTACTTGCCAGCTGTGTGGCTCTTGGGTCTATCACTTAACCTTTCTGTGACTCCATATCTTCATCCAAAAATTGGAATGATGATAATAGCACATAACTCATAAGACTGCTTAAGAAAAACGTGTGATCACCATATGAATTACTTTAAAAGCCTAACACCGAGTGCCTTTTATAAATGATCCTATTGCAATGATATGATTGCTATTATTATCATATTTTAAGCTTGAATAAAATAAGCACTGTTTTAAAGAACATTTTCGCTAGCACACAGGATTACAGACCTGGAATCTGAACACAGATGTGCCTGATTTTAAAGTTACCATTCTTATTTATTGCTCTAGTCTCTATCGCAGGTAGTGAACTTTTTGTCACTGAAAATCCAGAGATTTCCAGAAAGCACCCCCTTTAGGAATATCTTTTTTAATGTGAAATCAAAAAATGTTTATTGAAAAAATATTTTTGTTGTTCCATTTGATTAGTATTCTTCATTCAAAATTAAAGATTTATGCTAATTTGGGATATATCCCTTTAATACTCCACTCATAAGCAGTAGCATTTATCTAATGAATAATTGAAGAATACATTACATTTTAAAAATCATTGTCTGAAGAAAGTTCATATGTCAAAATTCATCAATATTTGAAAATCAGAAGTTCTTAACTGTTACTTATACTTTAGGTGAGTGTGATTTTCACTATTATTCACTTGTTTTTTTTTTTCCCCCTCAGATGTACAGAAATTTTAAAAATGTCTTTTAAACAAAGATTTGGCTCCCTAGAACCACTGAGGTTTGCCTTGCCTCATTTTATTACTTAAATTCTACATATATGCCTTACTTCTCTGCATGTTAATGGTGACCTTGAAAGCAGAGAAATTCTTCGAAATACTCTCTGAATATCAGACTCTCCCCTATAATCCTCCCAAAGCCTCCCCAAGTGCATAATACAGATACCCTGGGACTATTGCTTTTATCAAACTTTCACCTCTGCTGCCTCTAATCTTTGTCTCAAAAGTCCAGTTTTCTTCTCCACTGCCTATTTTTTTAATCTCATTTAAATTTGAATACCATACATTTCTATAAAGTTCCATAAAACGGGCATTAACCTCCTGAAATATCTTTCAGCATCCCATAGGAATGAAATGAAAAGCAAATAGAATTTTAAAAGCAAAGTGTGTTTAACAAAAAAAAAAAAAAAATAAGGCAAATTGATATGTTTAGAGCCATTGTAAGAAATTCAAATGTCATTCTGAGGTTAGAAGTTAAAAGGGCTGAAGTTAAAAGATCATCCGGAAGAATATTAGAATATATGACACTTTAATGAGTTTTCTAATTTGAGAGAATATTTCAGTAGGATTATGTTATGTTATGATGAACTAAGTTTTGAAATAAAATAGAAAAATATAAATGAGCTTTTGGCTGTCTTTCTCGCACTCTCTATTTTTTCTCCCTTTTTTTTGGTCTCCCACTGTCTCTCTATAGCAAGGCAAATAAATACTGTAGCAATCAGCCCCAGAGAGCAGAACTTGGTTAATAACAATTTCCCTAATTTTTGTCTTCTCTTCCAACTTAGAACCAAGCAGAGAGAGAGTCAAATACATACCTTTACCCATCACATAGTATGTCCACCTTCTCGTTTTGCAACCAACAGCTTCCCCAGGACAATAGCCTCCATTTAGGCTGTACCTGTAGCTTTCTCTTTTCTCCATGTTTTTCCTCTTCGGCTTGCCTTTGAGTCTGCCAAATGCAAGAGATGGTGGCTGACTATAGCAAGCCCTGCTTTTTCTTATTTGAATTGTGTTCACTTGCTCTGGGCTTCCCTGGTAGCTCAGCTGTAAAGAATCCACCTGCAATGTAGGAAACCCTGGTTTGATCCCTGGGTCTGGAAGATCTCCTGGAGAAGGGATAGGCTACCCACTCCAGTATCTGAGGGCTTCCCTGGTGGCTCAACTGGCAAAGAGTCTGCGTGCAATGCAGGTAGTACCTGAGTTTGATCCCTGGGTTGAGAAGATCCCGTGGATGAAGGGAAGAGGCTACCCACTCCAGTAATCTGGCCTGGAGAATCTTACCACCTCTCTTTTCCTGAGGAAGCACGTGCTAGAGGAGACATAGAAATTGAGGGTAATCATCAGTTAAAGCCATTCAATTATGATTTGCTTAATGTATTTTTATAAAGCCTTGCATGTCTCCCAAGCCTCATGTAGCCTCAGTACCTCCTCTTATCACCTAAACGATAAGACATTCACTCAAGTGTTTTTCTAGGAACTTGGAGTCAGCTGTATGAGTTTGAGTTCCAGCTGGTTAGGGCTGGGTAAGAATAACAACCTTCATCCGAGGCAGGTGTGAGTGTCCACTCGGCAATCGTTTGACGTCAAAGGGCCCCAAACCCCAGCCCCAGAACATACTGACCTGTAACTTAGTTGCACCAGCACAGAACAATAATTACCTCACCCTCTTATTTCCGGTTATCTTTCCCCACAGCTCCCACACCTCAGATGGCCCCGCATCATTTCCTTTTAATTACTATTAGTACTTTTTTTTTTTTTTTTACTGGAATATAGTTGATTATAGGGTTTCCCTGGTGGTTCAGCTGGTAAAAAATATGCCTGCAATGCAGACAGCCTGGGTTCAATCCCTGGATTGAGAAGATCCTCTGGAGAAGGGAATAGCTACCCACTCCAGTATTCTTGCCTAGAGAATTCCATGGACAGAGGAGCCTGGAGGGTTATGATTCATGGGTCACAATGAGTCATACATGACAGAGATTAATAGACACACACATAGTTGATTTCAATGTTGTGTTAGTTTCTGGTGTACATCTAAGTGAATTAGTGATATATTCTTTATCCCCAAAATACCCTAGTCCTCTCACCTTCAGGAAGTCAGATTTGAGATTTGTTCTCCCATCTCCTCACTTGGCTGCCTCGTCAATAAATCTTTTCTCTACTGCAACCCTTTCTGTCTCAGCATTTGGCTTGCTGCATGCCAGGCCAATGGACCTGGTTTGGTTAATAATATCTCATCTCAGTCAGGATAATGCATATACTCATTATTCTCCGAAGTTCCATCATTTCCTTTCATGAATTCTCCCCTGCGGTCTAGTCTTGCCTACACAGACAGAAGTGAGAGTTGGTTTGGAAAGAAGGCTGACCACTAAAGAATGGATGCTTTTGAACTGTGGTGTTGGAGAAGACTCTTGAGTCTCTTGGACTGCAAGGAGATCCAACCAGTCCATCCTAAAGGAAACCAACCCTGAATATTCATTGGAAGGACTGATGCTGAAGCTGAAGCTTCAGTCTTTGGCTCCCCAATGTGAAGAACTGACTCAGGAAAAGACCCTGATGCTGGGAAAGATTGATGGCAGGAGAAGGGGGCAAGAGACGATGAGATGTTTGGATGACATCACCAACTCAATGGACATGAATTTGAGCAAACTGAACTTCACCATTCTGGGAGATAGTGAAGGACAGGGAAGCCTGGTATTCTTCAGTCCATGGAGTCACAAAGAGTCAGACATGACTTAGCAACTGAAAACACACACAATAATTTTTCTCATGAATATGTATGCAGCCCAAGTGGAATAAAGAAAATAGCATCATTTCCTGAATCATGACACTGAATTCATGTCTATGTACTACTACAAGGTGCAGGTGAATTCCACCTCAATAAAGATGTTATAAAATATTATCTTTGCAAATACGTTCATATATACCATTTTCTAGATTCTACATATATGCATAAATATATAATATTCGTTTTTCTCTTTCTGACTATACATGTGGCTGATTCACTTTGACATACAGCAGAAAGTAATCCAACATTGTAAAGCAATTCAGTTCAGTTCAGTTGCTCAGTCGTGCCCGACTCTTTGTGACCTCATGAAATGCAGCACTCCAGCCCTCCCTGTCCATCACCAACTCCCAGAGTTCACTCAAACTCCATAGAATCGGTGATGCCATCCAGCCATCTCATCCTCTGTTGTCCCCTTTCCCTCTTGCCTCCATTCTGGGAGATCTGCCTCCCAGCATCAGAGTCTTTCCAGTGAGTCAATTCTTCACATGCAGTGGCCAAAGTACTGGAGTTTCAACTTTACCATCAGCCCTTCCAAAGAACACCCAGGGCTGATCTCCTTTAGAATGGACTGGTTGAATCTCCTTGCAGGCCAAGGGACTCTCAAGAGTCCTCTCCAACACCACAGTTCAAAAACATCAATTCTTCAGCACTCAGCTTTCTTCACAGTCCAACTCTCACATCCATACATGACCACTGGAAAAAACCATAGCCTTGACTAGACGGACCTTTGTTGGCAAAGCAATATCTTGGCTTTTCAATATGCTATCTAGGTTGGTCATAATTTTCCTTCCAAGGAGTAAGCGTCTTTTAATTTCATGGCTGCAGTCACCATCTGCAGTGATTTTGGAGCCCCTCAAAATAAAGTCTAACACTGTTTCCACTGTTTCCCCATCTATTTCCCATGAAGTGATGGGACCAGATGCCATGATCTTCGTTTTCTGATTGTTGAGCTTTAAGCCAATCTTTTCACTCTCCTCTTTCACTTTCATCAAGAGGCTTTTAGTGCCTCTTCACTTTCTGCCATAAGGGTGGTGTCATCTGCATATCTGAGGTTATTGACATTTCTCCCGGCAACCTTGATTCCAGGAACTATACTCCAATAAAAGAAATAATATTAGCATTTTTTGCCAAATAGTGAAATGATTAAATTAATTCTGAGAGGCTACAGTTAAATAAAAAATGATTTCCCATAGCTTAAATAAGATTTATTATAAACCTTATAAGAAAATGTATGATAAAAGCAAAATAATATTACTGAAATTAAAATTTTGTAATGTAGGGATTTGCAACCATTAAAATATATGTATTTTTCTTTAAGTCCTGTGTTACCTTGGACAAAATTATTACCTGAAAATATTGATAGACATATGCCCAGCAAAATAAGTTTTAGATCATCTATTTTGATTAAATATGGCAACAGAAGGAAACAAAATGGATGACTATATGCCATTCTTTCTGATACCAGAATGATGTATTAGATCCTGTACTATGAAGTGTACAGGTTGAAGGAGAGAAACGCCTTCAGGGGCCCATATTTCTCTGAGGCTGACAGTTATCTTCATTCTACTGTTATCTAAATTATATGTAAGTCAATATAACAGATAAGTTAAAGCACTATATTATAAATATGTAATTAAAAAATGTTTCACTCTATTCAGGTAAGCATTTGGGAAAAGAGCAATTGAAATAAAAATGGTGTTTAAAGAAACAGCCATATCTGGCCAAGGCTTTTGATTACTAATCCAGATATAAACGTAATTAGTTTGGCTTACAGCTGGTAATTATTAACTTCCAAGCTAGAACCTAGTGCTTTCCTAATACTTCACTAAGTATTTCTGGGTGAAGATTAAGCTAAGATTTAGTCCACAATTAAATTTCTATCACAAAATTTTAGTGAATATACATAGAAAATAAATTTTTAATTTACTATAGTAACTTCAGTGAAAAGTACATCTTTTCCTGGCTATAAAGATAGCATAATCAGATTTTTAAATTAATATAGGCATTGCTATAAATACATTAATTTTTGTTAGTTAAATAAGTAATTAAGCTGGTGAGATTTCTGAATAATTGGCAGTGTTCTGAAATATACAGGCACACTCACTGGTTCTTCTCCTTCAGTGATTGTCCCGTGTATGAGATATCTAAGTGATGATGAACCTTCTTAAGCTGTATAACTTGATTAAGAATATTATATTCAGCGTTTCCCTGCTGGCTCAGTGGTAAAGATCCACCTGTCTATGCAGAGACATGGGTTTGATCCCTCATCCAAGATCCCACATGCCACACAGCAGCTAAGCCCCTGTACCACGAGTACTGAGCTGGTGCTCTAGAGCCCACGAAGGAGCTGCTGAGCCCACATGCCACAGCGGCTGAAGCCCGTGTGCCATGACTGCTGAAGCCCCTGTGCCATTAGGGCTGAAGCCCGCCTGCTGCAGCTGCTGAAGCCCGTGAGCCTTAGAGCGTACTCTGCAATAGTAGAAACCACTGCAATAAGAAGCCTGCTCACCACGAGAGTAGCTCCCACAGCAGTGAAGACCCAGCTAGCCATAGATAAATACATAAACGATTAGGATAATATCATTTTCAGTGAAGCAAGTAATAACTTATTTCCACTTGAATGCAAATTATATACTCAGTAAACATTTACTGAAATAAACAAAGGAGAGTTCAATTAAAAACGAGTGGCCCTTTAGATGCAAACCAGTTTGTAGGTGTAGATTTGGGTGCAGCATGGTGACATGCATACTCAACATTTATTACATGCATATGTATCACATATGCATTCATTATCTAGACTTTACCCGTATATTAAATATATACATTGAGGTAGGGGATAGAATTCACATATACTTTATCCTCATGCAAAATACGCTCAGTATTTAAATTAATGGCCTAGTTGTTGGACCATAAATGATTAGTAAACAAGGATGTAAGTAATATGATTTAAAGTTTATTTAGGTAGATGCAACCCATCTAAATCTAAGATTAATTCCTGAACCACAGTTTAAGTAATGGAGCTATCCATCTATTAATTAAGAGAATCTCTTCAAATGATAGAAAAGCCTTATGAAACATTTGAGAATTTTAAAAGAAAGGATTTATGGCAGGGTGATATATATCGGTCTGAGTAAAAATGATTAAGATGTTATCTCAAGAACAAACCATGTACCTGTGAGTGTTAGGAAAGGGAATCGGGGTGGACTGAATTTACCTCAGGCAGTGGATGGAAGAGTCCCTCGGATACAGAGGCTGGATTTGTACTGATTATCTGTGCCGAGTAGGAAGCGTCCAGTCTCCAGGTTGAGACAAGTAAAGACCTGTGCACTTGTCTGACGTTGTGACCAGGTCACAATCTCTGAACCTCAGTTTCCTTATTAGAAAATGAGATAATCATCCTCATCCTCACAGGATGGCTGTGGGATTACAAGAGCCACTCAATGTCAAGTGTGCAGGACAGGCCTTTTGCTGTTGTCTCTATTTGTTAAAATGCTCCCAAAGAAGCATTGTTGTGACCACAGGCTGCTCCTTTTACCCTCAATTTTTCCCAGATATTGTCAAGGCCATTTTTTTTTAAGTTTCCCCTGAGATTAGGAAAAAATGTCTCCAGAAATGTGTAAGTATGAATGGTCACATCAGATGCGGCTGAGGTCTTGCCAACTCTTCACCTACCTGCTCCTACTTGAAAGTAATTTAACAAGTGATGAGTGGTTAGTTTTACAGTCACTGATCAAAACCTGTAGCTATATAAATGCAAGATTCACTCCACTTGCTGAAACAAATTTCAAAGAATTGATATCATGAATTGTTATCCTTTTGATACAGAACACAAGAAAGAAAGCACTTGGATTTTTAGATGCCTGAAGTGAGGGTAAGTAATGCTCCTCTCTCTGTGTCTGGAGGAAGGGACAGGGTGGAGAGTAGTCATTGGAAGCTTGGAATTAATTTATCATGATGTCATTTATAATACTTTCTTGGAAGAGCTATTCTATTCCTGGTTTCAAATAAGAGTCATTTTCATGTGATAACCAAAGCATTTAGTTTTTATGACTTTAATGTGGAGTTTGTGATGCTTAATTTCTTAAAGAATCATTAACATATCATTGAGTTTATTGTTTCTCCCATAAAATTATGTCTTGAAGAAAGGTGCTAATAGATTGCACTCCTTAATAGAGAAAATAAAGGATTGTCATATGATATTAACAAGGTTGTTTCCTTGGCTAATTCACTCCATAAATACTAATGATCTTCCATGTGCCAGGCATGGTACTAATTGGTAGACATTCAAATAAGACATAGAGATTCTCCTAGGTAAGTTCAGAAATGAAAAACTCCCGCTACATGGGTAAATATTTTAAAAGTTAATTTAAGATATAAATTAATTAAAAATAAACTTTTCTGGGGAATAATAGGTGTTCTTACTTTTATCATACAGTATCTTTGTAGATCTACCTTTTTCATACCCTGTTTTAAATGATATATTTGTCCAAATCATTTTTAGTGCTAAATTTATCATGTATCATTTACTCACACACAAACACACACTTTTATAGTGGGACTGCTTCCATACGTAACATTCTGAAGTACAAAAGCTGTTTGCCTGTAACTAAATCAGTGTCACAATTTTTGAATTATTCTATCTTCACAATGCTTCTCACAATTTAGTAGGAAAAATCTTTTTATCCTTTTTAAAAATAAAAACATTACATAAAATTAATCGGAAATTCTCAGAGGAATTATATTACATTTCTCTTATGTTCCAAACTGAGACAATAAAAGAATGTCATATAGAAACATCATATATAGGGACTCATCTGGTGGTTCAGTGGTTAAGACTTCACTCTCCCAATGCAGGAGGCCGAGATTCCATCTCTGGTCAAGAAACCAGACCTACACAGCTCAACTAAGAGCCCACATACGTATACTGAAGATCCCGCATGCAGCAACAAAGATCGCGAGGCTACAAATAAGACTCGGCGCAGCAAAAAAGAAAAGAAACATCATATATAAAATACTGTTAAGACTTCTTGTATATCCGTGGCAGATTCATGTTGATGTATGGCAAAACCAATACAGTATTGTAAAGTAAAAGAAAAGAAAAAAATACTGTTAAGACTTCTTAATCTAGAATGTAGAGTTTGCACCACCTAGCAAGTATCCTCTTAGATTTTATAGTATTCATTTTAAAATTTGTTCTTTATCTAATAGTTATATTTTCCATATTATGTAGACATTTAGCATTTTATAATCATTTTGTTCATTATAATTTAATATGGCTTCTTTAATATTTTTATTTTGTTAAAATAATAAATATGAAGGCTCTTATAATAAATGTATATAATAAAGTATTTGTGTGTATTGGTATGAAAAATGTATACACACAAATATAAATTACAATCTATTTTTATTCCCTACTCACACAGCATCTAAGGTAACTTTGTTCTTCCTCAAATCCCTCTGTTGATATACGCATAGACAAATATACACGTAACTGCTTGCAAGTGTTGATTGCTCAGTCATGTCTCTTTGCGACCTCATGGACAGTAGCCCACCAGGCTCCTTTATCCATTGGATTCTCCAGGCAAAAGTACTGGAGTGGGTTGGCATGCCCTCTTCCAGGGGGTCTTCCTGACCCAGGGATCAAACCCATGTCTCCTGCGTTGGCAGGCAGATTCTTTACTACGGAGCCACCAGGGAAGCCTGTATGTCTATTTAGTTTCATGTAACTGTATCACATGTGTAGATTTATGAAACCACCATTGGAGTCAAAATACAGAATCACCACAAGAATCCTTCATGCTACTCCTTTATTAACTATATCCAACTCCTTCATCCCTCACTATCTGTCAAAACTCAATAGGAAAAGTGAAACAATCTGATTAGAAATTTAACAAAAGACATGAAAGATATTTTGGCAAAGGGGATGTACAAATGACTAAAAAAAGCGCATGAAGATTAAACTCATTAGCTATTATAAGGAAACACAAATTTAAATTGTAATGAGGCATTACACACCTACCAGAATGGCTAACAAAATTTAACGGTAACATCAAACACCAGTAAGGATACATATTGCTGGTAGAAATGTAAAATGTTACAGTCTGGTAAAAACCTCAAGAATTCCCCATAAAGCTAAACATGGATTTACCATATGGTACAGCAACTGTGCACTTGTGCATTTATCTAAGAGAAATAAAAAATTATGAACACATGAAATGTGTATACTAATATTCACTACTGCTTTGCTTGTGATAGCTGCACGCTGAAAAGGGCAGATGTCAATCAATGAGTGGCTAAGCATATCATGTATTTTTATATTAACTTATTAACAACTATAATTCTAGTTTTGAGTGTTTCTTAAAAATGCTTAACTATTTTTCTAGTTTTTCTTTTCATCATCTTTACTGAGATATAAGAGATATACAGAAGGGTAGAAAATTACTACTATTAAAACATTCAATTTGATGATTTGGTATAAATATATATGTATGTATATTTTCCATAAAACCATCAGTGCAAACAAGACTTCGAACAAAACTACCACTCCCAGAAGTTGCCTCATGTTCCTCTGTAATCTCCCCCTCTTGACCTCTTCTTGTTCTGGAAACCATTGAACTACTTTCTGACAGTGTAGATTATTTTGCATTATTTAGAGCTCAATGTAAAAGGTATAACATGTATTTCTCTTTCCATGATGTACTTCACTCATTTGCCACTGTACATTATTTGAAGGCTTTCCACATGAACTATTTTGCTCATTACTTATTAGCGTTCAATTTCTTGCTGTGAAATTTAAAGTGTTATTAAAATATTTTTAAGTCCTTTATCTAATACACAATTTTCATATATTTATCCCAATCTGCAATTAATCCTTTCACCTAACAGTTCCTTTCAAAGAACAAAACTTCTCAACTTTTACAAAGTTTGAATTATTATTTTTTTTTATGACTTGTGCTTTTCAGAGTTCTATTTAAGGCATCTTTGCCTAAGTGAGGTCACAAAAATTTTCTCTGGTGTTTTCTTTTAGTCTAAAGCCATAGCATCCTGAACGTGGCTATTCTTGCCTGATATTTTCTTTTAGAAGTTTTCTAATACTATCTGTTACATGTATAGCCCTAATACATCTGAGTGAATTAGGTAATTTTGTATCTGGTACAAAATATGGATCAAATTATTTTTTGTGTGTGTGTATGGAAATCCAGTGGGATAAACACATTTTAAATTAATTAATTTATTTTAATTGATGGATAATTACTTTACAGTATTGTGATGGTTAAACCCATTTCTCAAAAATATTATACTTCCCCACTGAATTGCTTTTGCATCTTTGAAAACAGTTAACTTCCATCTATTTATAGTTCTATTTCGTCATTCTTGTGTTCCATTGATCTATTGGTTAATCTGGGAAACAACATAACTTTCTCAATTAGCTGATGATCACAGTCCTGTGGAGTGAAAAAAGTTAATTTTGCTGTTTCAGTAGCTAATTGCATATACCATTTCAATCACTGTTACATAATTTTTCTATTGAGCTTTACTGAGAATTCTGTATATTTAGAACATTTTTCCATGAGGAAGAGAGCTACATATATTTAGTACATATGATTCACCTCACTGTTATCTAACCAAGTTTTATACTTGAGAATCTTTAGCCCAATTAAACGCTTACATATGCCAGAGGAATGAAATTACCATGTCAGAAGGACTACTTCTGAAGAACTCAAAAATCTACAAGTGAATAAGTGAGAAATTTAAGTATTTTTTTTCCTGGCAAGTTATATTTTTCAGCTAAAATTGTGAATAGCAATGTATGAGTGCAAACACATTTGATAACAGATTCTTCCCATTATGGGTTAAGGCTAGCTGAAAATTTGACATTCCTGTTAAGTCAAATAATTAAAATAAACTTCAATACAAGTCATTTTCCTCAAATTTTCTGCCTTTTCCACTTTTTGCTCAGGAAGTATTTTCTAAGTTTATTATTAGAAAAACTTAAATATTCAGGTCTCTTAATAGAAGATAATTCTAGAAAATCATGAAAGCCTTTCACAGTTGCCAAGCTGACAGATGAAACCAAGAAGAAAATAGACCATATCCAGAGTAATTAATTTTGACTTTCTAATAATATATTTTATGTAATTACAATGTCATCCTTGATAGATAGACTCTTTTATTCCTCATTTATAACTTATAAAGTGTCTTCCACACACAGAAAAAGATACCAGTTGATTGAGTCAACTTTGTTCAGAAATTCACTATTATTATCATTTAGATATTTAATTTACCTGACCAAATAATTATAATAAGAGCATTCTACAACCCTTGATAAGTTTAGCTCTACAAAAACATTTAGCATATAAACAGTTTCACATAATATGTTCTTACACACACTGGTAAAAAAAAAAAAAAGGTCCTTAGAATGGCTGTAATGAATCAAGAATAATGTGCTTTAATTTTCAATAATCAGTAGAGACTACTACAAAATGAACATTGGTGGTGACAACAAATATTAAGGGAGCCATATTAAATTAAATCATGTACATGTTGTATGAGGTTCCGGATTTCATGACAGCATAGACCATGGGCCATAATATGGTAGCAAATTTATGCTAATAAATTTCTGTGTAATATAGATATTAAGATTAAGTGAGACTATTCAAGACAAATTCATTGAAGCAGAGATCAGTACCATAGTAAATAAAATTCACAACAAATATGGAGCTAGCATATTTTTCTCCCCCCAGAAATTTTATCTATTTCTATGTATCAACAAAGTGCTAAAATCTTCAAGGGATGGAGGACAGAAACTGAGACTCCTGGGTGACTGATACAATCAAGCAAGAAGAGCAAGTGTCCATTTTATATTTTCTTTGGAGAAATATCTATTCATATCCATTACTCATTCTTAACTGGATAAATTCCCTTGGTATTTTGTTGTAAGAGATTATACATGCTGGAGACAAGTCTCTTATCAGATGTACACTTTGTTCTTCTATTCTCCCATTCTGTGGATATCTTTTCACTTTCTTTTTTTTATTAATTTATTTTTTTTTACTTTACAATATTGTATTGGTTTTGGCATACCTCAACATGAATCCACCACGGGTGTACACGTGTTCCCCATCCTGAACCCCCTCCCACCTCCCTCCCCGTACCTCCCTCTGGGTCATCCCAGTGCACCAGCCCCAAGCATCCTGTATCCTGAAGGTGTCATAGAAGCACAAACAATTTTTAACTTTGATGACTGAATCATTTTTCCTAAGTATATTGGCTTTTATTTCTTACTTCTTATTCATATGCTTATATTTAGCCTTTATTTTTCTGAAAAAACTTTGATTCATATCTTTCCCTCAATTTTAATTGTTTTATAAGTTGTCTTATTAACTAGTAAGAATCCATTATGAAGTTTAGTTACAGGTCCTTTGCCTGATAAACATTTCACAAATATTTTGTACCAGTCTGTGACTTGCTTTTTTGTTTTTTCAGTGATGCATAGTGAAGAGCAAAATATACTTTTTGAGATAAGGCATAATATTTATTTTTCTTAGACACATTTGTTTTATTCTGTGCCATTTGTTGCAAATATTTTCCTTTTCCCAGTGAATTACCATGGCACTTTTGACAAATATCAATTGACCATATTGAGGTCTGCATTCTCTTTCTGAATATCAAACTATCTTGATTAACACAGCTTTATTCTAATTCTTGAAATAATGTAACTCATCCAATATTATTCTTAAGTATTGCTTGACTATTATAGGTCCTTTGAGTTATTTTATTAATTTTAAAATAATTCTACCAATTTTCACAGATAAAATCTACTGGGACTTTCATTGAGAATGTAATTTAATCTAGAAATCCATATGGGGAAAACTGCTTTTATTGCACTGTTGTTCTTCTAATCTAAAATATGTCTCATCTTTCCATTTATTTAATTTCTCTCAGCAATATTTTTATTCTCAATGTAGAACTCTTGTAAATAATTTTAAGATATAGTCTTATGTGCTTTTTGCTACCATAAGCAGAATTGTTTTCAGGTTAAACATTAATTTAAATTAAACTGACCTTAATTTATTTCCTTTTTAACTTTCTATTTTTCAATCTTTTTTGTTACACATACTATTTAGTCAATTTTTATACTATGCTTTTGTACTGCTAATGTGATGCATTCAATAATTTGGTTTCTAAACCATATTATAGATTTCCTGAGATCTTTCTATGTAAACAATCATAACCTTCAAAGAGATAATTTTTACTTCTCTTTTGACCTTAACTATTATTTTTCTTACCTTATTGGAATGTCTAGGTCATCTAGTACAATGTTAAATAAAACTGATGAAAACAGGTATCTCAGTCTTGTTTCTTCAATTAAGGAGAAGCTATTCAGTGTTTTCCTCATCAGCACGATTTTGGCTGTAGATGTTTTTAGCAGTTATCCTTTACCAGTTTGAGGATACTCCTAATGTTTCAAGTTTGTTGATCATTTTTTTATCCTGAATATAAGTTGAATTTTCTCAAATTGAGCAGTGATTTATCCTCTTTTATTTTACAGAGGAAAAAGGTATAAATTTGGCAATTCTTACTTCTGAAATGTCTAACAGAATTTACTAGCAACACCATGATGGTGATTTTTTTTCCAGAAAGAGTTAATACAAACACAAAGTTTTGTAAATATATGGTGCTATTCAGATTTTTTATTTCTCTGATCAGTTTGCTTACATCTTATTCAGTGTATACTTCATTTTAGATTTTTTTGCTTTATTAAAGCTTGTTTGTGAATTTTTTAGGTCATATATTTCTTTCATCATGTCCACGTTTTTCCTTGTATCCACATGAATATGAAACATAGCAACTGTAGCAGTTTTAACAAGATCTTTTAACTTCATGGCTGTGGTCACCATCCACACTGATTTTGGAGGTCAAGAAAACATTTGAAACTAATTCCACTTTTTATCCTTCTGTTTTTCATGAAGTGATGGAACTGGATGCCATAATCTTAGTGGTTTTTTGTTTGTTTGTTTGTTTGTTTGTTTGTTTTTGAATGTTGAGTTTCAGGCCAGCTTTTCACTCTCATCTTTCATCCTCATCAGGAGACTCTTTAGCTCCTCTTCACATTCTGCCATTAGAGTGGTATCATCTGCATATCTGAGGTTGTTGATATTCCTCCTGGAAATCTTGATTCCAGTTTGTGATCCAGCTGGACATTTCACATAATGCACTCCACATATAAATTAAATAAGCAGGGTGACAATATAGAGCCTTGTCATATTCCTTTCCTAATTTTGAATGAGTCAGTTGTTCCATGTCCTATTCTAACTGTTGCTGCTTGACCCAGTCACAGGTTTCTCAGGAAACAAGCAAGGTGGTGGTATGCCCCTCTCCTAATGAGCTTTATTGATCACAGAATGATCAATACGATGGACATCTACACATGGACATCACCAAATGGTCAACATCTACATCAGATATTTGCAGAAGAAGAAGAAGCTCTATATAGTTAACAAAAACAAGACCTGGAGCTGACTGTGTCTCAGATCATGAGCTTCTTATTGCGAAACTCAGGCTTAAATTTAAGGAAGTAGGGAAAAGCACTAGACTTCCCAGGTAGGGCCTAAATCAAATCTCTTACGACTATACAGTGGAGGTGATGAATAGATTCAAACGATCTGGTAGACAGAGTACCTGAAGAACTATACATGGAGGTTCATAACACTGTGCAGGAGGCAGTTACCAAAATCATCACAAAGAAAGAGAAATGAAAAAAGGCAAACTGGCTGTATGAGGAGGCTTTATAAATACCTGAGGAAAGAAGGGAAGTGAAAAGCAAAGAAGAACGGGAAAAATACACTCAACTGAAAACAGAGTTCCAGAAATTAATAATAAGAATTACTAATAAGTAGTTACTAATAATTACTAATTAGTAATTATTACTCATTAGTAATAAGAATTAGAGATAAGAAGAACTTCTGAAATGAACAGTGCAAAGAAGTAGAGGAAAACAATAGAATGTGAAAGACTAGAGATCTATTAAAGAAAACTGGAGATACCAAGGGAACATTTCACGCAAAGATGGGCTTGATAAAGGACAGAAATGGTATGGACCTAACAGAAGCAGAAGAGATTCAGAAGTGGTGGCAAGAATACACAGAACTATACAAAAAAGATCTTAATGACCCAGATAACCATGATGGTGTGGTCATTCACTTAGAACCAGACATCTTGGAGTGTGAAGTTAAGTAGGCTTTAGGAAGCATTACTATGAACAGAGCTAGTGGAGGTGATGAAATTCCAGCTGAGCTACTTCAAATCCTGAAAGATGATGCTGTTAAAGTGCTGCACTCACCACTTAGAAAACTCAGCAGTGGTCACAAGACTGGAAATGGTCAGTTTTCATTCCAATCCCAGAGAAGGGCAATGCCAAAGAATATTCAAACTACCACACAATTGTGCTCATTTCACAGGTTAGTACGGTAATGCTCAAAATCGTTCAAGCTAGGATGTGAACCGAGAACTTCCAGATGTATAATCTAGGCTTAGAAAAGGCAGAGGAACCAGAGATCAAATTACCAACATCTGTTGCATCATAGAGAAAATAAGGAAATTCTGGGAAAGCATCTACTCCTGCTTCATTGACCACACTAAAACCTTGGACTAGTTATGGTAAGTACTTTGGATTTCTGTTTGACACTATAAAATTGTTTTTGCCAGAGAGAACATAACATTTTCTAACCATCTTGATATCAGAATCAGGCATATGGCTTAATTATGAAGATGAAATGCTAGTGGAAGTTCTGAGGGTGTAAGGGTCAATATGCGTTTCCACCTCTGCTGCAATAGTCCACATTGTCCAAAGCTGGCTGACAGATGACCCTCAGTTAGAGACTGATGATGAAACAAAAATGAAAAGCACAGCTACACGCCAGCCAGAGTGGACATGTAGCCAGAGAGAGAACTACACCTTGCGTTTCTCCACAGTTAAGACTAGCTTTTGTTTAGCAACTCATTTGTTTATTCATGATCATTTACCAGAAAGAAATTAGTTTCCTGACAACTGATATTTAAATGACAGTTAATGGTGTTTCATATTATTGATTGTTTCAAAACACTACTGTGTAATAAATATTAGAATATATATATATATTATTTTACAGGTAAGATGTAATTATCTTCAGTGATACTATTATACAAAAATATCTAAACCAGAATTGGCAGTTGGAATGGGAAAATTACTATAGCCCAAGTTTCTGTGACTGAAAGTCAGTCTTTTAAAGCAAACTCATCAGAAAATAACTGACTTCATTTGAATTTTTAGAAGAGGTGATTTTATGGTGTTTGGACATGGCACTTGAACAAAGAGTAACAATTTATTCAAATATGTTTGAAAGAATATAGGAGTTTTGTTTCCTTTGCCATTAAATGAACTATTATTTTTCCTAAAATAATTTCAATCAAGGAAATTTACATTTAGGAAATTGATATTCTTTTCCATTAAGAACATTTCTCAACCTAATTTCACCAAGACATGCATGATAGCTGATGCTCCTAGTTTAATACATTTGATTTTAGGACTATCCTTGCCTTTCATGAAGTAACCTGTCAACCCAAGACAGTTTTAATCCATTTTGATGCATTTAATTAAGTCACTTCTTTGATCTTCCCTGTTATTTTGAAACATGTTAAAATTTTATCATCTCAGAAATTACTGAATTTTATGCCCACTGTCTTTATGTTTGAGAAGTATCATAGAGACCCTACAACTATCAGTTTTCTGTATTTCCAATTAACATGTTTGCAAATGTGTTTTCAATGTGCAAAAAGGTAAAAGATCTTTTAACCATTTAATAATATTTATATGTTTACTGTCATTTTCCAAAATATGTCAGTTATTTTCATTTCAGTGGTAACTGACTAATTAACTAAGACTTCACTTGCATTTCAGGAAACTATTATGCCTAGTGAGAGTACACTAAATGTTTACACTGTAGTCTTTATTGTTGATTTTTTTTTCACTATTCCTAAGAAAGAGTTGCACTCCAGTTTTGAAAGGTAGCTTGGCTTTAAAAGGTTCTAAACTTTACAAGAATGCAAATCAAAACCACAATGAGGTACCATCTCATGCCAGTCAGAATGGCTGTGATCCAAAAGTCTACAAACAATAAATGCTGGAGAGCATGCGGAGAAAAGGGAACCCTCTTACACTGTTGGTGGGAATGCAGACTAGTACAGTCACTATTAAGAACAGTGTGGAGATTCCTTAAAAAACTGGAAATAGAACTGCCTTATGACCCAGCAATCCCACTGCTGGGCATACACACTGAGGAAAGCAGAATTGAAAGAGACACATGTACCCCAATGTTCATTGCAGCACTGTTTATAATAGCCAGGACATGGAAGCAACCTAGATGTCCATCAGCAGATGACTGGATAAGAAAACTGTGGTACATATACACAATGGAATATTACTCAGCCATTAAAAAGAATACATTTGAATCAGTTCTAATGAGGTGGATGAAACTGAAGCCTATTATACAGAATGAAGTAAGCCAGAAAGAAAAGCACCAATAAAATATACTAACACATATACATAGAATTTACAAAGACAGTAATGATGACCCCGTATGAAAGATGGCAAAGAGACACAGGTGTAGTGAACAGTCTTTTGGACTCTGTGGGAGAAGGCGAGGGTGGGCTGATTTGAGAGAATAGCATTGAACCATGTATATTATCACATGTGAAAAAGATCTCCAGTCCAGGTTTGATGCATGAGGCAGGGTACTCAGGGCTGGTGCACTAGGATGACCCAGAGGGATGGGATGGGGAGTGAGGTGGGAGAAGGGTTAAGGATGGGGAACACATGTGCACCCATGGCTGATCCATGTCAATGTATGGCAAAACCACTACAATACTGCAAAGTAATTAGCCTCCAATTAAAATAAATTTTAAAAAATTTGCCCTTTTTCAAAGTAAAATTTGGAGTTTTTGGCTTATATACAATGTTTTTTTAAAAAGTAAATCAAAATTATAAACAAAATGGTTAAACAGTTTGGACTTTTTCCTTGAATCAAGTAATCATATGCAACATATAATTATCATTTAAGAGACCTTTTAAAGCCAGTGGCTTTAGAAATAAAGTATTTTAAAAAGTCTTGAAAATTCAACCTATTGTCATTCTATATACAATAGATAAGAATCACTCAAGTTGCCTATGTTGCTGGCACCAGAAGCTAGATATTCCTTCTAAAATCCTATGAGATAATTTTCTTCCTTTGCACTGAGATCACTGAGTATTTCATTGCAGGTGCTTGGACTTTCAGTTTCTGACTAACCTCATCCTTCTCTGGTTCTCCACAGCTACCCTTTGAAGCAGTTATGCCTTATACCAACACAGGTCTCTAAGGCTCCGCTTTCGGTAGCACACTTCTCAAGTTTTTTTGTCTAATTCATACATATTCATTATGTTAATTTAGAATAAGCTAATATCAGACTCTCTCCTCTCTACTCCCATAAAACTTTTAGACAACTATAACATTTAAATGTCAATTAATAAAAATGAAACTGTTTTAATGTGTATTAAGATCGATTTACTTTTCCATCTCTTCAACTGTTTTTCAAGCTTCTTGTGAGAAAGGACCACACCTCATGTCACTGTGCTCCCACAAATAGCATATGATCAGAAACCACAGTGTCCAGTAAGTGTTTGGTGACTGGGTAAATGTATAAACATCAGTGCTTGTCAGGTATTTAGTAAATATTCACAGAATATAGTGCATAATGATATACTGAAGAGAGTCCCTCCTCCTATGCTACTTACACCCTTTGTTACTAAGAAAGTGAAAATAATATCCCTCTGTTACATTTAAAGTATTTCATCATGTTAGTTTACTTATGTTCTTCACTCAAAACATGAAAGTGTTACAAATATAACATGTAGGAAATGGTCAGTAAAATACACCATCCCCACCATAAGACGCATCTTGAATTCACTGTAACTTTTATCTTGTGTGTGATCACAGCCTCCCAGTGACATTATTTCAAGGCTCCTTTGATCTTTCAGAACTCAAAATGCCCAAAATTTCAAGCATCATCAAGGAAAGAACAAAGATCAAAACACACAGCCTTTCCACTATCTTTGGTAGCTCTTATTTCTGCTTGAATAAATGGAAACTTTAAATGAGTAACCCGCATTTCTATTACTATACAATATACCTGTAATATCCTTGAATTACATGTCATTGCAATTACATCCAATTGCATCTGCAGTTGGAATCATTTCTGCTATATTTACTATTCCAAATTAACCAAAATTCAATTCATAATCAAACGGAATCTATCCTACTTGAATGTAAATTCTCGTTTCCTTTTTTAAGGTGTTTATTTACATCACCAAATATAATTAATACATTTTTAATTTATTTTTTAAATTTTACTTTACAATACTGTATTGGTTTTGCTATACATCAGCATGAATCTGTCCCGGGTGTACACTCCTGAAACCCGCTCCCACCTCCCTCCCCATACATTTTTATAGTCAAGTGCCACAGAACTAATTGAATTGAAATAAATAATTGAAGATATATCTTATTCCAAGATGATCTAAAATAGTTGTTAACAATTTGGCCAGACATATAAAAAGCCTACTGTTTTTTTGTGTGTTTTTAAACTTTAGGGTATCTTTATTTTTTTTTTTTTTAATTTGTTTTGCCATACATTGACATGAATCAGCCATAGGTGTCCACGATCTCCCAATGCCAAAGCCCCCTCCCACCTCCCACCCCATATCATCTCCCTGAATCACCCCGTGCACCAGCCCCATGCATCCTGCATCCTGTATTGAACATAGACTGACACTTCGTTCTTACAAGATAGTATACATGTTTCAGTGCCATTCTCCCAAATCATCCCCCCCTCTCCCTCTCCCTCAGAGTCCAAAAGTCCGTTCTATACCTCTGAGTCTCTTTTATTGTCTCACATAGAGGGTCATCATTACTATCCTTCTAAATTCCATATATATGTGTCAGTATACTGTATTGGTGTTTTTCTTTCTGGCTTACTTCACTCTGTATAATCAGCTCCAATTTCATCCATCTCATTAGAATTGAGTCGAATTTATTCTTTTTAAGGGCTGAGTAGTACTCCATTGTGTATATGTACCACGGCTTTCTTATCCATTCATCTGCTGATGGACATCTAGGTTGCTTCCATGTCCTGGCTATTATAAACATTGCTGCAATGAACATTGGGGTACATGTGTCTCTTTCAATTCTGGTTTCCTCGGTGTGTATGCCCAGCAGTGGGATTGCTGGATCATAAGGCAGTTCTATTTGCAATTTTTAAGGAATCTCCACACTGTTTTCCATAGTGGCTGTACTAGTTTGCATTCCCACCAGCAGTGTAAGAGGGTTCCCTTTTCTCCACATCCTCTCCAGCATTTATTGCTTGTAGACTTTTGGATTGCAGCCATTCTGACTGGTGTGAAATGGTACCTCATTGTGGTCTTGATTTGCATTTCTCTGATAATGAGTGATGTTGAGCATCTTTTCATGTGTTTGTTAGCCATCCGTATGTCTTCTTTGGAGAAATGCCTATTTAGTTCTTTGGCCAATTTTTTGATTGGATCGTTTATTTTTCTGGAGTTGAGCTGCATAAGTTGCTTGTATATCTTTGAGATTAGTTGTTTGTCAGTTGTTTCATTTGCTATTGTTTTCTCCCATTCAGAAGGCTGTCTTTTCACCTTGCTTATAGTTTCCTTTGTTGTGCAGAAGCTTTTAATTTTAATTAGATCCCATTTGTTTATTTTTGCTTTTATTTCCAGTATACTGGGAGGTGGGTCATAGAGGATCCTGCTGTGATTTATGTCCGAGAGTGTTTTGCCTATGTTTTCCTCTAGGAGTTTTATAGTTTCCGGTCTTACATTTAGATCTTTAATCCATTTTGAGTTTATTTTTGTGTATGGTGTTAGACAGAGGTCTAGTTTCATTCTTTTACAAGTGGTTGACCAGTTTTCCCAGCACCACCTGTTAAAGAGACTGTCTTTACTCCATTGTATATTCTTGCCTCCTTTGTCGAAGATAAGGTGTCCATAGGTGTGTGGGTTTATTTCAGGGCTTTCTATTTTGTTCCATTGATCTATATTTCTGTCTTTGTGCCAGTACCATACTGTCTTAATGACTGTGGCTTTGTAGTAGAGTCTGAAGTCAGGCAAGTTGATTCCTCCATATAAAAAGCCTACTATTTTAAGAGTTAAGTTTCTAAATATAGGAAATAACTTCTGAAAAGCATAAAATTGCCAACATTCTAGGGTAGAAACCTTAAAACTATGTAGTTGGTCATTGTTGTTTTACACAGTATTTTTTAATACATTTGAATTCTTACAAATATTAACTTTTACTTAAGTAATTACCATTTTAATAGTATAGGATTAAAAATATTCTTAGTTTGATCATTACATTATTACATAACCACAAAACATTGTTACATAAAAGAGATCATGGCAAAATTGATATATGCGATTGAAGAACTGATTTCATATGATTCATGAAATGAAAAAATGGATCTATTTCATTTTCGAGGTGCATGCTCAGTTATGTCTGACTCTTTGTGATCCCATGGGCTACAGCTTGCCAGGCTTCTCTGTCCATGGGATTTTCTCAGACAAGAATACCAGAGTGGTTTGCTATTTCCTCCTCTAGGAGATCTTCCCAACCCAGGGATCAAACCTACATCTCCTATGTCTCCTGCATTGGCAGGCAGATTCTTTACCACGGAGCCATCTGGGAAGCCCCATTTCATACTCTAGGAATCATCATAACATTTTAGTATAACTAAAAATTGAATCATAAGCTCTATATAAACAAGTTTCAGAAAAACATTATTACTCATATTTTTTGTTCCAGATAGATTGCAAGACTTGTAAGGCTTTGAAAACTGCAATGTGTCTTTTTCAGGGGACATATGGAAATAAGGTTTTGACAGAACCAGCGTAAGTATATGAGAATGAAGATGGGCTCTGCATTCTTAATATGAGAACAAAGATATTTTCCTTTATGAAATGTTTCACTATCTGTATCTAATTCATTGTGCAAGCAGTTTTTCTAACACCTCACTACCAGCTGCTAGTGAAAAGTGTCATGCAAGATGTATTCCCATAGCTTCGTTCACTCACTAATTCAATTGATTTGATTAATATACATTTACCAAATTCAATTGATGAATTAGTTTAGTCACTTTGATTCATCAGTGAAAAGAACAGAAAAGATTATAGACCCTCTAGGGCGTACATTTAGAAGTAGGATACAAACAGTACAGAATAAACACTGAAGAATTATATACGTGGTTACTAGTTTTGATCAGTACTAGGAAAAATACATTAGAATAGGAAGAATCGCTCGATGTCTATAAGTTTTTTGCTTCTCAATCTCACAATTCAGGAAAACCTGGAAGAAACAATGTCACCAAAAAAATCTTATTTTCCTCAGAAACAGTCATTCATGCAAGTATAGCTTAATTTTATTTATAGAAAATACAGCTTCCACAATTCCTGTTATTTTCTAAATAATGTTCTATAATAATGTTGTATATTTTTTCTCCTGAGAATTTTCGCCTAGTGCAATGCATGTAGCATACTTTAATATTTTGGTAGATGAGGGGGTTTATTGTTTAAAGGAGACCATCCACTCCCTGAAGGCTTTCTCTGGTTTAATCTTATGTTAAAAATTGCTCTGGGGACAGCTTGTCTTATCAAGATAATTGTAAAATGTATTAGCACTTTTCTTTGGAAAATAGATTTAACAATATAATGCAAAAAGAATATGACTTGAAACACAAGACGAGATATTAACATACTCTTTGACAACATTTGGGTTGAAAAGGCCTACCTACAATAACAAATATTCACTTTTGTATTTTGAATAGTTTTGTCTCATTATATTTTCTTCCATTTAGTTAGTTCTTGCCTTTTCTATATTCTAAGTAGCTTCTGCCCAAGACAGTTAAATCTGGCAATTTTAAATATAATCTTCACTAATAACTGATTAGCTTTTTTTTTAAGTTAACCTATTTTCTTTCAACTGTATTAAGTAAGAAATGTGATAACAATGCCCATTTGAGAGTATTGATCACAAAGCTTTGTTACCAGAAGCAAATGATTTAGACCATTATTTTCTACTATGAGGTGAAGAAAAAGTGACAGAAATAGTTTTGTTAGTATCAAAAGGCTATATATCATTCTAGGTTAATACTATATAAAGCATCATAATATCAGTATCCTTATACTGATACAGCACAGTATCCAGATATCAAGTACAGACATCAAATACTCGATACAGTACAGTATCAAGACGAAATAGAAAATTATTCAGGCTGGAGAGAAAAGATTAACACATTGTTCTCCTTCCTTGGTGACTCAGACAGTAAAGTGTCTGCCTACAATGGGGAGACCCAGGTTTGATCCCTAGATCGGGAAGATCCTCTGGAGAAGGAAATGGCAACCCACTCCAGTGTTCTTGCCTGGGAAATCCCATGGACAGAGGAGCCTCATAGGCTACAGTCCATGGGGTCACAAAGAGTCGGACACAACTGAGCAACTTCACTTCAGTTCTGTGTGATTACTACAGGACTTCGTAGACTTAGCACTGTAACATTTATATATTTTGGTCAATGGAACTGCTTAAAAACCAATGACAACACCCTTCCAGTCAGGCTGAACAGGTAGAATAAGAAAGTGGTTGGGGTGGAAGGGGAGCTTGGGGTCAGTTGTTGGAGCACTGTATAGATTTGAGGCTTCACTGAGAAAGACCGGGAAAAATGTGGTTTGTGAAATTCTCTTAGCTATTTAGATCTACTAACCATTTTCTTTACATCTAACAGCTCTTTGGCTAAACAGAGATTTTAAATCAACATTTAAAACTGAATGGAACAATTTTCATCGGGCTTCTGGAAGAGAAGTTAGAATTGCGCTTCCACAGCGTCATCAGTTTCCCTCTTTATATTTCTTCTGAAAATCAACTAGGGAGAAAAAAAGAGATTTACTATCAGCCCAAAAGATTATGGTATCTATGGGGAAAAGGAGACAGAGCCTTTTAGACAAATTTGGATAGAAATTTAGATAGTAGCTTGCTGCTGCTGCTGCTGCTGCTGAGTCGCTTCAGTCGTGTCCGACTCTGTGCGACCCCATGGACGGCAGCCCACCAGGCTCCCCCGTCCCTGGGATTCTCCAGGCAAGAACACTGGAGTGGGTTGCCATTTCCTTCTCCAATGCATTAAAGTGAAAAGTGAAAGTGAAGTCGCTCAGTTATGTCTGACTCTTAGTGACTCCATGGACTGCAGCCCACCAGTCTCCTCTGCCCATGGGATTTTCCAGGCAAGAATACTGGAGTGGGGTGCCATTGCCTTCTCCGTCTGATAGTAGTTTATCAGTATCTAAATGATTAGATTTCATGTTTCACTCTTGAAGATATAGACTGGCCTCGGTAGAGTAACTGGAACTAGACTAGCCTTGCTGCTGGAAACAAGTACAGACCTGGACAAAGCATACGAGGCGTTTGGTTTCACAAAGAGGACGCCAGTCGGTGCAAAGCTGCAACCCCAACAGAGCTTCAGAAATGACTCCATGATGTGAGGAGTCTCTGACTGGTGGAAACATAGGCTAAATAGAGATTGGGAATTCTGCAGAGCTTGATAGTCATGCTGTGCTGAGGAGGCAAAGATCAGAGTCGTGATTGCATCATCTTAGTGCTAGCTTTTATTTTCATAAAAAATCTGTTATTTCATAGTTACAGTCAATAAAAAATACTACTGAGGGCATATTGTTTTCTTGCCAGCTTTTCCTACTTTCTCAAAATTTGTTTATTATATTTATTAAAGCTTTCCTCAAAGTACAGATCCTTCTCTAAATAAAAGTAAAGTGCTAACATCTCGTTGGTATCTAGATACCATCTCCGTGTATCTCACTTTACTGAAAGTACATGTTTTTATCAATATTAGTAATAAGACTGGGAAAAAAAGTTGCATTGGCATAAAACTGGCTATCAATCAATTTTCATTTTAAGGACTAAGTCAAGAAAAGACCTAAGACTTAAGAAAGTCATGTATTACTTTAAATTGTCAACATGAGAAGCAATTTGAAACAAAGTTACCTCATTTAATAACAGAAAAATTCTCATTCACATACAAGATATTGAATAGTTTGCTTTTCAATATCTTTATGCATTTGAGAAAGCTTAGTACATATTTATTTGCAAAATACACAATTTCAAACTATTATAAGAACTCAGCAGTATTATTATCAGTCTGTGTGAATTTGTGAGTTTTATCTACACTGATATTAATCTGGTCATAGAGAAATAATCAACATTATAGTCATATGTTATAATCATTTATTAATGAAATAAAAATGTCAGTTCTCTTCATCTAATGTTTTATGGAGTGTTTTATTATGATTTAATTTCTATACTACAGAGCCAAATGTTCTTACCTAAATCTAGGTAGGTATTGTTCTTGCTGAAGTGATCTTACACACACACACACACACACACACACACACAAACACACACACACAGAGTGCGTGTGTGTTTTAGCACCTGGTTTTTACACTTAGAAGCAGCCACAACTATTTTATTTATTTACTTACACACTGCCAGTGAGCACACAAATGCACAAAGGAAAGTTCTGATTATTCACATCATCATTCCTGCTAAATAAATACCAGTGTGTGGTTCTTTTCTGATTTCTTAGTATCAAGTCTGTGATGAGATTTTTTTCAGTGTTCTGAGAATGCACTTGCCAACAGTCAACAGCAAACAATTTTAGAAATCATTCTGCATGCTTAGTTGCTGTCATGACCGACTCTTTGTGACCCCATGGACTGTAGCCCACAAGGCTCCTCTGTCCATGGGATTCTCCAGGCAAGAATGCTGGAGTGGGTTGCCATTCTCTTCTCCAGGGGATCTTCCCCACCCAGGGACTGAGCCCAGATCTCCCGCATTGCAGGCAGATTCTTTACCATCTGAGCCACCAGGGAAGCTCAGGAATTCTAGCCTTACCTGATTTCATTGCTTTCAAAGCCCCTGCTATTTGGCACAGCTTCAGTTTTCCCAAATGTTTCAAAATAGTTGTCCTTTTACCTTAGCTACATTATAATTAAAGATGAAATTTTGGACCATTCTCAGTGGTCATTCTTATCACTTTTTAAAGGTAGTAGTACTGATTATTCCACCCAATGATAAGGTACAGCTATGTGCAAGAGCTGCGTCAACTCTGTGCCTTGTCCGGTCCTCCAGAAACCCTGCCTGACTACACTTACGATGTCACTTTTTAAAATCTGTTTTAAAACGAAGCCCAGGTGTGATCACTATGTTTAGTTTCAAAATATGTTTTGCCAGTCCTCTACACAAATTATTAAATCAGTGACAGGAAATAATTGATTTGTGAGGGTTTTTTTTTTTTTCAGTATTTCAGATAGTCTACAGAAATTTTTTTAAAAATGCTACTCATTTTTTATGTTGGCTAATATAATTATTTAAATATTTGAGCTATAAATGGGAGATGGGCCACTCAATGACTTTCTTCAATAGACAATAAACACCATATTCTATTACATTTGATAATGGAAGCTTTAATGGCAGAAAAGCGATAAGCTGCTAGCTCAACAAAATGAATAATGAATTAAATACAATGTGTAGCAGAATAGGATAAGTACTGTATGAATTCAAAATTAAACTAGAGAAATAAATATATGAAATGTTAAAAACAATCCTTTCTTAAACATAAAGGGAGTTTCTGACACTTTTGGCGTCACCCTGCTTGCCATGCATGTTTCAATGAGATTCAGCTCCCAAATTTAGGTCTCTAATATGGGACTACGAGTCTGTTAAATCAGAGTTTGGAGCAAGAAAAGTCAAGATAACCCAGAGATATCTTGTTACCATCAGAGTAAAGACAATTTCAAGACGTCTAAAATAATACCAATAAGAATGGAGAAGCCAGAATATCAGAGTCTCTTCCTGCCAGATAGTGACAATCTGTGCTTCATGAGAAGAAAACAGCAATCGCCAACAATTCTATCAAGTTGATTCTATAAAAGGTCTAAGTTCATGATGACACTACAAATGACAAATATAATATTTTCAAAACCAATACGACATTGTAAAGTAACCTCCAATTAAAATAAATAAATTTATATTTAAAACATAAAAATAAAACGTGCTAAAAGTAAATCACATAGAATCTTCCTATGTTTACCAAAAAACCCCACTATATACTAATTGAAACAAACAATGAGTAATATATTTAAATTTTGAAATAGCCTAGTTGAAAATCACATGGGGTATTTTAAGAGCATAACAAAAGGAAATTTTGAAAGCATATTGATTTTAGTGTTGATTAAGAATGTTAGCATCTCTGGAGTCATATAATAGGTAATAATAAAAATATACCATAACATTAATATTATAAGTGTCATGAAATCACATAAAATCAATAAAACATATGATGTATTAAAAGAGAAGCTATCAACAGTTTATACCTTATTATATTGTATATATAAAAACAGCCAGAGAAATAAACAATAAGTTGGTAACCACTTTCTAAGACACTATTAGGCAACATCAATAAAATAGCTTTCCAGAGTTTTCATAGGACCTAACGACTAGTCAGTATTTCCATGTTCTTGATCTTTCATCCTGTTTAAAACAGAGACATATTCCTACACCATGTTTTACTTCACAGAGGCTTTAGTGAATTTTATTAGACACTCTACCAGTCATACAGGGCTGGCTTGAATTTAAGGTTCTTTAATATTTGCCTGTGGAGAAGGAGATGGCAACCAACTCCAGTACTCTTGCCTGGAAAATCCCATGGGCAGAGGAGCCTGGTAAGCTGCAGTCCATTGAGTTCCTAAGAGTAGACACGACTGAGCGACTTCACTTTCACTTTTCACTTTCATTCATTGGAGAAGGAAATGGCAACCTACTCCAGTGTTCTCGCCTGGAGAATCCCAGGGACGGGGAGCCTGGTGGGCTGCCGGCTATGGGGTCGTATAGAGTTGGACGTAACTGAAGCGATTTACCACCAGCAGCAGCAATATTGCCTGACTTTAGTTTTCCTAAAAACAAATTCTATGGGAAATGGAATGGGCCTAACAGAAGCAGAAGATATTAAGAAGAGGTGGCAAGAATACATGGAAGAACTATACAAAAAGATCTTTACGACCCAGATAATCATGATGATGAGATCACTCATCTAGAGCCAGACATCTTGGAATCTGAAGTCAAGTGGGCATTAGAAAGCATCACTACGAACAAAGCTAGTGGAGGTGATGGAATTCCAGTTGAGCTGTTTCAAGTCCTGAAAGATGATGCTGTGAAAGTGCTGCACTCAATATGCCAACAAATTTGGAAAACTCAGCAGTGGCAACAGGACTGGAAAGGACAGTTTTCATTCCAATTGCAAAGAAAGGCAATGCCAAAGAATGCTCAAATTACCGCACAATTGTGCTCATCTCACATGCTAGTAAAGTAATGCTCAAAATTCTCCAAGCCAGGCTTCAGCAATACATGAACCATGAACCCCTTGATGTTCAAGCTGGTTTTAGACAAGGCACAGGAACCAGAGATCAAATTGCCAACATCCACTGGATCATGGAAAAGGCAAGAGAGTTCCAGAAAAACATCTATTTCTGCTTTATTGACTATACCAAAGACTTTGAATGTGTGGATTACAATAAACTATAAATTCTGAAAGAGATGGGAATGCCAGACCACCTAACCTGCCTCTTGAGAAATCTGTATGCAGGTCAGGAAGCAACAATTAGATCTGGACATGGAACAACAGACTGGTTCCAAATAGGAAAAGGAGTACGTCAAGGCTGTATATTTTCACTCTGTTTATTTAACTTCTATGCAGAGTATGTCATGAGAAACGCTGGACTAGAAGAAACACAAGCTGGAATCAAGATTGCCAGGAGACATAGCAATAACCTCAGATATGCAGATGACACCACCCTTATGGCAGAAAGTGAAGAGGAGCTAAAAAGCCTCTTGATGAAAGTGAAAGAGGAGAGTGAAAAAGTTGGCTTAAGCTCAACATCCAGAAAACGAAGATCATGGCATCCGGTCCCATCACTTCATGGGAAATAGATGGGGAAACAGTGGAAACAATGTCAGACTTTATTTTGGGGGCCTCCAAAATCACTGCAGATGGTGACTGCAGCCATGAAATTAAAAGACACTTACTCCTTGGAAGAAGAGTTATGACCAACCTAGATAATATATTCAAAAGCAGAGACATTACTTTGCCGACTAAGGTCCATCTAGTCAAGGCTATGGTTTTGCCTGTGGTCATGTATGGATGTGAGAGTTGGACTGTGAAGAAAGCTGAGTACCAAAGAATTGATGATTTTGAACTGTGATGTTGGAGAAGACTCTTGAGAGTCCCTTGGACTGTGAGGAGATCCAACCAGTCCATTCTGAAGGAGATCAGCCCTGGGATTTCTTTGGAAGGAATGATGCTAAAGCTGAACCTCCAGTATTTTGGCCACCTCATGCAAAGAGCTGACTCATTGGAAAAGACTCTGATGCTGGGAGGGATTGGGGGCAGGAGGAGAAGGGGATGACCGAAGATGAGATGGGTGGATGGCATCACAGACTCGATGGATGTGAGTCTGAGTGAACTCTGGGGGTTGATGATGGACAGGGAGGCCTGGCATGCTGTGATTCATGGGGTTGCAGAGTCAGACATGACTGAGCGACTGAACTGAACTGATGGCACCCTAATTATGCTGGGTAGTATTTCAGGTTGGGCAGAAAAACAATTTTCCAGGATAAATTAAAGAGGAAAACTGCAAGTTAAACTAATCTATATCTATCTATCTAACTATCTTAGTCTTGAGTTCAGTTCAGTTTCTCAGTCATGTCCAACTCTTTGTGACCCCATGAATTACAGCACACAAGGCTTCTCTGTCCGTCATCAATTCCCAGAGTTCATTCAAACCCATGTCCATTGAGTCAGTGATTCCATCCAGCCATCTCGTTTTCTGTCATCCCTTCTCCTCCCGCCCCCAATCCCTTCCAGCATCAGAGTCTTTTTCAATGAGTCAACTCTTTGCATGAGGTGGCCAAAGTATTGGAGTTTCAGCTTTGGCATCATTCCTTCCAAAGAAATCCCAGGGCTGATCTCCTTCTGAATGGACTGGTTGGATCTCCTCACAGTCCAAGGAACTCTCAAGAGTCTTCTCCAACACCACAGCTCAAAAAAATCAACTTTTCAGCACTCAGCTTTCTTCACAGTCCAACTCTCACATCCATACATGACCTCAGGAGAAATCATAGCCTTGGGTAGATGGACCTTTGTTGGCAAAGTAATGTCTCTGCTTTTGAATATGCTGTCTAGGTTGGTCACAACTTGCCTTCCAAGGAATAAGCATCTTTTAATTTCATGGTTGCAATCATCATCCCGAGTGATTTTGGAGCCCCTCAAAATAAAGTCTGACAGTGTTTCCACTGTTTGCCCATCTATTTGCCATGAAGGGATGGGACTGGATGCCACGATCTTCATTTTCTGAATGTTGAGCTTTAAGCCAACTTTTTCACTCTCCTCTTTCACTTTCATCAAGAGGCTTTTTAGCTTCTCTTCACGTTCTGCCATAAGGGTGGTGTCATCTGCATATCTGAGGTTATTGATATTTCTCCTGGCAATCTTGATTCCAGCTTGTGCTTCTTCCAGTCCAGTGTTTCTCATGATGTACTCTGCATAGAAGTTAAATAAGCAGGGTGACAATATACAGCCTTGACGTACTCCTTTTCCTATTTGGAACCAGTCTGTTGTTCCATGTGCAGTTCTAACTGTTGTGTCCTGACCTGCATATAGGTTTCTCAAGAGGCAGGTCAGGTGGTCCGGTATTCCCATCTCTTTCAGAATTTTCCTGTTTATTGTGATCCACACAGTCAAAGGCTTTTGCATAGTCAATAAAGCAGAAATAGATGTTTTTCTGGTACTCTTTTGCTTTTTCCATGGTCCAGCAGATGTTGGCAATTTGGTCTCTTGTTCCTCTGATTTTCTAAAACCAACTTGAACATCTGTAAGTTCACAGTCACATATTGCTGAACCCTGCTTTGGAGAATTTTGAGCATTACTTTACTAGTATGTGAGATGAGTACAATTGTGCAGTAGTTTGAGCATTCTTATGCATTTCCTTTCTTGGGATTGGAATGAAAACTGACCTTTTCCTGTCCTGTGGCCACTGCCGAGTTTTCCAAATTTGCTGGCATACTGAGTTTAACAGTTTCATAGCATCATCTTTTAGGATTTGAAATAGCTCCACTGGAATTCTGTCACCTGCACTAGTTTTTTTCATAGTGATACTTTCTAAGGTCCATTTGACTTCACATTCCAGGATGTCTGGCTCTAGGTGAGTGATCATACCATCGTGATTATCTTGATCATTAAGCTCTTTTTGTACATTTCATCTATGTATTCTTGCCACCTCTTCTTAATATCTTCTGCTTCTGTTAGGTCCATACCATTTCTGTCCTTTATCAAACCCTTGTTTGCATGAAATGTTCTCTTGGTATATCTAATTTTCTTGAAGAGAAAATTAGTCTTTCCCATTCTGTTGTTTTCCTCTATTTCTTTGCACTGATTGCTGAGGAATGCTTTCTTATCTCTCCCTTGCCATTCTTTGGAACTCTGCATTCAGATGCTTATATCTTTCCTTTTCTCCTTTGCTTTTCACCTCTCTTCTTTTCACAGCTATTTGTAAGGCCTCCCCAGACAGCCATTTTGCTTTTCTGCATTTCTTTTCCATGTGGATTGTCTTGATCCCTGTCTGCTGTACAATGTCACGAACCTCATTCCATAGTTCATCAGGCACTTTATCTATCAGATCTAGTACCTTAAATCTATTTCTCACTTCCACTGCATAATCACAAGAAATTTTATTGAGGTCATACCTGAATGATCTAGTGGTTTTGCCTACTTTCTTTAATTTAAGTCTGAATTTTTGCAATAAAGATTTCATGACCTGAGCCACAGTCAGTTCCAGTTTGGTGTTTTTTTTTTTTTTTTTTTTGACTGTATAGAGCTTCTCCATCTTTGGCTGCAAAGAATATAATCAGTCTTATTTCAGTGTTTACCATCTGGTGATGTCCATGTGTAGAGTCTTCTCTTGTGTTGTTGGAAGAAGGTGTTTGCTATGACCAGTGCATTCTCTTGGCAAAACTCTATTAGTCTTTGCCCTGTTTCATTCTGTATTCCAAGGCCAAATTTGCCTGTTACCTCAGGTGTTTCTTGACTTCCTACTTTTGCATTCCAGTCCCCTATAATGAAAAAGACATCCTTTTTGGATGTTAGTTCTAAAAGGTCTTGTAGGCCTTCATATAACCATTCAACTTCAGCTTCTTCAGCATTATGGATTGGGGCATAAGCTTGGATTACTGTGATATTGAATGATTTGCCTTGGAAACAAACACAGATCATTCTGTCATTTTTAAGACTGCATCTGCCTTCAGACTCTTGTTGACCATGATGGCTATTCCATTTCTTCTAAGGTATTCCTGCCCACAGTAGTAGATATAATGGTCATCTGAGTTAAATTCACCCATTCCCGTCCACTTTAGTTTGCTGATTCCTAGAATGTCGACATTCACTCTTGCCATCTCCTGTTTGACCACTTCTAATCTGCCCTAACATTCCAGGTTCCTATGGAATATTGCTCTTTACAGCATTGGACCTTGCTTGGTCTTAGGGCTTAGTAAAGTCACTCAGTGTCCAACTCTTTTCCATTCCATTGACTATACAGTCCATGGAATTCTCCGGGCCAGAATACTGGAGTGGGTAGCGATTTTCTTCTCCAGGGTATCTTCCTATCCCAGGGATCAAACTCAGGTCTCCTGCATTGCAGGCAGATGCTTTACTAGCTGAGCCACCAGGGAAGCCCAAATTGAGGTGTTAATAATTTAACAGTGTTTACTCTTGAAAGAAGGCTTGTGGTGTATGGTGTCCAAACATAATGGACCATAGAACTGTTTTCTTTTTGGAGCATCTTGAGAAACCATATTTCTGCGGAATGTACTTTAGGAAATTGTGTTTTCATTTATTCCACAAAAATCCACAGTATACTCCTAAGAATCAGATTAATTATAAATCATCTGTGAAACTGCATTTATCTAAAAAAAAAAAAAAAAGAGGTGCTATATGTATGCATGAACAGTCCTTCAGTCATGTTCAACTATTTGTGACCCTATAGACTCTAGCCTGCCAAGCTCCTCGGTCCATGGGATTCTCCATGCAAAAATACTGGAGTGGGTTGCTGTTTCCTCTTCCATGGGATCTCCCCAACCCAGGGATTGAACCCAAGTCTCCTGCATTTCAGGGAGATCCTTTACCACTGAGCCACCTTGGAAGCCAAATAAATGCATATGTATGGCTGATTCACTTTGATGTACAGCAGAAAGTAACACAATATTGTAAAGCAACTATACTCCAATAAAAATTTAAAGAAAAAACTATTTTCCAAGAAAAGTTTAAATACAGAAAATGCATATGATGTGTTTATCAGTTTTTTTCTAATATAGTATTTAGTATTGAAATTCACACCATGCTGCAATTTGCCTTTCTTACAGTTTAATATACTTAGACTAATAAACCACAGGTAATTTTTCTTCTGATTCCTGATTTATTTGAGAACAATAACAGTAAAAACAGCTTACTCCTAAAGTATATTTTAGAATATTGTCATTCTAAGATTTTTAAAATGTACCAGAGGTAAAGAATTTTTTTCTAAGAATATATTATAATAGCATTGAGAAAGATCTAAGAGGAATATAATAGGATGTCACATTAAAGAGAAGTAGCGTTCTCTTTTTAAAGTAAAGTAAAAAAAAAAAGTACTCATTACTGTGTGTTTGCAGTTCCATAATGCTTTTCATCTGAATACTTCAAGTGTTCAGAGTGTGATTATAATGATGGCAGATTTACCTAACAAATTTAGGAAAAGAAGGATGCTGTGTGAGTGAAAACAATACATGTTTTTAGAGGAAATTTGTTTTCACAGCACTGAGAGCTACTTCTATTATTGTAGTTACAGCAGAGGTAGTTCTTCTGCCTAAAAGCTGTAAGGAAATTAATAGGTCAGAAAAATCATATACTTTCATACGTATTCAAGAATATAGCAGAAGTTTATTTATCTAAGCAAAATACTAAGTTCAAAAAGATAGATCAAAGATACAACAGAGTAAAATAATGAAAACTCTCCTGTGAGTTTTTTATCCTCTTGAGGACATCTGGTTTTATGGGCTCTGTTCAGTGTTGGCATAACGCCATGTCAAAGGAAGTCTGAGTCAAGTTGCCCTTAGCACTTTTTCCATTAAAGAGATGATACGGCTACTTTCATGACAATGAAAGTGCTCTGGAACCACATGTTTCAGAGGCCTTGCCTTGTATTCCCAGTATTACATGTGGAAGCATGCCACCTGGCCTGAAATTATGCAACCTAACAGGTCTTACACATTATGTAGGAATCACCGTACACGTACATTTCCAGGTTTGAGGCTTTGCGAGCATCAGTGGCAGTGTTCCATCACACTAAGTAAATGCTCACATTGCATCTGATACTGCATAAAGCACTTTCATAAAGCTACTTTATATTCTGAATATAATGGTTGTCCTTATAAAGTCACCTTCAATTAACCAATCTACAGTACTGATACACGTTCTTTCGAATCGACAAGACTTGCTTTTCCAGGATGAAAAGTCAAAAGTAAAGGTGACAAGATTCCCGGTGGCGCTGGTTGGTAAAGAACCCACCTGCCAGTGCAGGAGACACAGAAGACTCAGGTTTGATCCCTGGGTTAGCACGGTCCCCTGGAGGAGGTTCATGGTGACACATTACAATATTGTTGCCTGGAGAATCCAGTGGACAGAGGAGCCTGGTGGGCTACAGTCCATGGGGTCACAAAGAGTCTGACACAACTGAAGCAACTCAGCACACACGCAAAGGTGGAAAGAGTGCAAGCAGGACAAGACATGGCTCCAGAATCTGCCCTAATCGTTTCTAAAAATTAGTAGAATATATATTTAAAATTTTATCAGCCGGGGTGGAGTTACTTAATTCAAATGACTTCAAGGGATAAGGACGAGGGGCCACAGGGAGAGGGTTTCCAAGGTGCGCTACTGCACTCACAAGTCAGGCTGGCAGCTTCTTTTTGTGAAGGCCTGGCCTTGCCTCATCAATATATAAAAGAAAACTAATTAACACCTTAACACAGAGCACGGCGAGATTTCCATGGCTAATTGCTTATATACTGTGTCCTGATCCAACTGTTCTACATGTCAAGACACAGTTTTTAGATATTTCTGCTTATTATGAAACATTTACCGAAGAAGCCCTGAGCCTGTCTAGCAATTTGTTAACACAGATGTCCTGGGGGACTCCCAAACTTCCATCTGATGTTGGAAGAAAGGGTGGTTTGGTGGACTCCTGACATTTGTAAATGGTTTGCAAATTGTACACAATACTTAAATGCCAAAAAATGAAGCTTCCTTCACTTACATTCTTGATTTACTGCATAGGGTCTTACCTTTCTATGAAGAGTTATCTTTGTTGATTGCAGGAGATGGTGTGTATAATTATGTAACTTCATTATTAAAGGAAAGAGACTTCGATTTAAATTTTTTTTTTTACAGATTATTATTTCTGCATTACTTTTCCAGGGCTATATAACAAAGTGAGGCTTCCCAAGTGGTGCAGTGATAAAGAATCCACCTGCCAATGTAGGAGACATAAGAGACACCGATTCAATCCCTGGGTCAGGAAGATTCCCGAAGGAGGAAACAGCAGTGGGTTCCAGGATTCCTGCCTGGAAAATTTCATGGAGAGAAGAACCTGGAGGGCTACAGTCCATGGGTCACAAAAGTCAAACATGACTGAGTGACTGAGCAAACACACACACACACACACACACACACACACACACAGACGTATCACAAATTGGGTGCCTGCTGCTGCTGCCAAGTCACTTCAGTCATGTCCGACTCTGTGTGGCCCCATAAGATGGCAGCCCACCAGGCTCCCCTGTCTCTGGGATTCTCTAGGCAAGACAGGAGTGGGTTGCCATTTACTTCTCCAGTGCATGCATGCATGCTAAGTCACTTCAGTTGTGTCCGATTCTGTGTGACCCCATGGATGGCAGCCCACCAGGCTCCTCTGTCCACAGGATTTTCTAAGCAAAAATACTGGAGTGGGTTGCCATTTCCTTCTACAATTGGGTGGCTAAGGACAAGAGATTACTGATTCACCATCCAGACAGTGGAAACACAGCAGCAAGGTATCAGAGGTCAATGTTCTCACTGAATCTGTAAAGAAAACTTTATTATCTAAGAGTCTCTTCAGCGTCTGTTTCTAATTTTCCCTCTTATGACAACTCTTCTCTTCCCTGGAAGCTCAACTGGTAAAGAATCTGCCTCCAATGTAGGGATCCTGTTCAGCCCTGGGTTGGGAAGATCCCCTGCAGAAGGTACAGGCTACCCACTCCCATATTCTTAGGCCTCCCTGGTGGCTCAGCTGGTAAAGAATCCACCTGCAGTGCAACAAACCTGGGTTCGATCCCTGGGTTGGGAAGATCCCCTGGAGGAGGGCTTGGCAACCCAGTCTAGTATTCTTGCCTGGAGAATCCCCAGGGACAGAGGAGCCTGGCAGGGTCCACAGGGGTCACAAAGAGTCAGACATGACTGAGTGACTAAGCACAGCATGACAGCCGGAGATAAGGATCTACCTGACTCCAATATGATGTCTTCCTAGCTAATTATATCTGCAATGACTTGGCAAATAAGGTTACATTCTGAAACACTGGGAATTATGACCTCATTGTATATTTTCCAGAGGTGGGGGTGCAATTAATCCTATAATATTTCTCTTATTTCTTTCACTTTTACCTATTTATAGGGCATGTGATGCATTTCCCTGGTGGCCAAGTGGTAAAGAAGCTGCCTGCCAATGCACAAGACGTGGACTCAATCTCTGGGTCAGGAAGATCTCCTGAAGAAGGAATTGGCTACCCACTCACTCCAGTAGTCTTGCCTGGGAAATCTCACGGACAGAGGAGTCCAGCAGGCTACAGTCCATGGGGTTGCAAAGAGCTGGACACGACTTAGGGACTAAACAACAAAAACAAGGCAAGTGGTACATGGCAAACGTGTGTATTCTCCTGGGGACATCCAGCTGAGCTAATTTCACACTATGGCTATGGCCTATGGTTTCCTGAGTGTGAAGACTTGCAAATGGCCTGGCAAATTCTCTCATTGTTAGTTCTATGATACCACTGAGATTTCATTACAAATCCTAGTTTCTATAGAACACCCCAACCCCTCGCCGTCTGTTTTTTAGAACAGAAAATATTCAAATACTCGGTCTGACCACTCTATTTCCTATCCTTCAGGTTCTGTTGCACTCATCGTGGTGAACATTTTAGGACAATAATGGTCATGAAGGAAGGATGTGGGGAAGTCGGAAAGGATGCAGCCTCATTTCTGGACCAGGGAAGTGGCAAATCCAGCTCTACCCTGGGTCATTAGAACACAGTTACTGTGGAGATACTCACTGACAATAATTCTTTCCTTATTTTCAGGAAATTTTTTTCCTGAAATGATAATAGACTCAGATTATAAGATCAAAATAAATGTAATATGCTTGCATTCTCTGACCTCTATTCATTAAAGATTAAATATACTTCTACTTTAAGACCTACATAAAGTTATCTTCTTTAAAATTAGAAAACCTATTTCTCCTATGATACAGATTTTAATAAGTCTAATTTTGTAACCTAACGATTTTTCTGGCCAGTTGCATGTAACCCTTTTGCAAGGCAATGAAACTATCTACACAATTCATGAAAACCCTTGTGGTTTATGACTTATGATTAATAAAGTTAATTCAGAAATTAAAAAAAAAAGTTCTATCCATGAAAAGTCTGTTGGGCTAGAATTTACAGACTATGACACTCTGAGTTTCATATAATTCTTGGACCACTCTTAAGAAAACTAGCTATTTGGTTACAATGGTGTCCTAGAAGTGATTTTGGGATGAGGGTAATCTTGAAGATATGTCTGAGATCAAGCAGAGATAAATCACATCCTCCAACTTAAACAGTCACCTTGAATTTAGTGGTTCCAGGTTACTTGCCTGGTCATTAATCAAGCTTATTCTTTCAATCCTCATGTGTGGACATATTTCTTTTTCAGGACTGTTCTATGTATTTATAGATTTGGAGAAATTATAACTAAAATTATCTTAATTTCTCTAAGAGAATGAGAAAGAATTAAGAATTAGATTAAGATTAAAGTAGAATATCATCTGAAGTAAACCTGATTTGGAAGTCAACTTTGGATCTGAGGCAAAAATAAATTTATTCCTTTTCATCTAAATTGAATTAATGTTGCCAGTGATTTATAACCTTCTAGCTAAAAAAGTCACTAGTAACTCTTTCAGTTTTGCAATTAAAGATTAAATATTAACAGTCTGTTCTTGCAAAAATATAAATTCAGTAAAATAAGACAGAAGAATTAAAGATCTACTTAAATAGACATTTCTCCAAAGAAGACATACAGATGGCCAAAAACACGCGAAAAGATGCTCAACATCACTAATTATCAGAGAAGTGCAAATTAAAACTACAGTGAGGAATCACCCCATATTGGTCAGAGTGGCCATTTTCCAAAGTCTAAAAACAATAAATACTCAGAGAGGGTGTGGAGAGAAAGGAACCCTCCTACCCTGTTGGTGGAATATAAATTGGTTGACCTCCTCTGGAGAAGAGTATGGAGGCTTCTTAAAAATTAGAAGTGGAACTATCACACAAGCCAGCAATCCCACTCCTAGATATATACCCAGAGAAAATAATAATTTGAATATTGAACTCTAATATTCACTGCAACCCTATTTGCAATAGCCAAGACACAGAAGCCCATCAAAAGAGGAATGGATAAGGGAGTGTGATACATATATACAATGGAATATTATTAATATTCAGCTATAAAAAAACCATGGATGCAGCAGCAATCTGGATGTACCTAGAGATTATCATACTAAGTGAAATAAGCCAGACAAAGAAAAATATCATATGATAGCACTCATATGAGGAATCTAATTTAAAAATATATATAATTAAACATATACAAAAGAGAAACAGACTCATAGATTTCAAAAACAAACTATGGTTACCAAAGAGGAAAGGGATTGGGGAAACATGAGCTATGACATTTATGCAGCCTCTAGAAGCTGGATTCTCCCCTAGAGCCTGCAGAAAGGAACACACCTCTGCCAAGTGCCTTTGATTTTAGTTCAGTGAGATACATTTGGGACTTCTGACCTCCAGGATAATAATACAGTTTATTATTGTAAAATAATAAATGTGTACTGTTTTAGACAACTAAGTTTGTATTTTATGATAAGAGGCAGGAAGCATTAAAAAAATGAAGGACAAAATAGAAAATGTTTAAAATAGTTAATAATGGACTTTTGTGAGGGGCATGATCAGATATTAAAAAAAAAAAATCATTGCCGTCTTTCCAAAGCTATCCTTTGGATAGCTATCCAAAACTATCCAAAGCTATAGTTGTTTCCACACTATCTACCAGGTATCAGAAATGGACGTTAAGAATCCTAGGTTTTACTCTTTCTTCAACTCCCAGACATTGATACATCAGCAAGTCTTTTCAAATATATGTCCAACAGTTTTCCTCCACGGACACTGTCACGATCCCAGCCAATATTTGCATAGGAGATGTTGATATCTTCTAAAAACTTTAATAGTTATCCATTCTATATATGGTGTCCCACGTGTCTCAGGTAATAGTTTAAAATCAGATGAAAGTCCAAACTATTTGGGAGGTTTCTGGCCCTCCCTCCACAAATTATCCAAATACAGACCCAGGAATTTTGTATTTGTTGTTCCATATGCTTAGAATGTGTTTTCAATTTTTGTTGCATATCTGACTCGTGTTCATCTTTCTTCTTTCTGTTAAGATGTCATATTTTCATGAAGGCCTCATATAAAAATCCAAACTAAAGTATTTTACTAATAAAACTCTATGCCATATTCTTGCAGTATTCCTTTAGTTGCACTTTTACTATCTGAAATGTTTTCATTTTTAAATTGACTCATTTTCTACATCTTCTAAAATATAATCCCAATGAAGATATGGATGGTATCTAGTATCTTGCATTAGGTATCCAAAAAAAAATTGTAAATATTGTAATAAAAGATTATTTTAGTGAAATTAAGAACTATCTCCTTAATCATCATGCAAAGCTATGCAATTTTCTCTAACAGTTTTTGTCACCTTGAATTTGAAATAGGAATTGAAGAGTGGACTATGAGGGGACAGACAGGATATTAGGAAGGATTCAGAAGTCAGGGTTTTGACAATTTGGGGAAAAACAAAGTGCAAGTACTGAAGGAATAAGAGAGTGAGATAAATGTAAGTAGGTTCTTGATAACATTTATATTTGAAATAGTTTTATTGCTCCCGTACAAAGCATATTCCCAAATATTTCTTTCAGATGGGCTCCTCCATAGACTGAATTTCATATGACTAGTAGACAATGATAATTTGGCTTGTTTAGAGGACAGGATAAAGATTCCTGAATAAGAAGAGTTATAGAGAGTTAATTTACTCAAAGAAATTAAACTAGAAATGGGGCAAGAGAGAAACTTTTTCATAGGAAGCAAGACTTTTCTTTAGTGTCTAAGGTATTTATACCTCAGACCTAAAAATCCCCTAAGGTAATTTCATCACTTTTTCTTTTTTTCACTTATTCATGATGTTTTATCAAGCTCACACTCTCCTTGGGCATTGTGGATAAACTGATGAATTAGAGAGGCCAGTTTCTGCCATTACAATATTCACAGCCTGATGGGAAAATACAAACATCAAAGAAACACTTTGCTAGTTAAATACAGAACATTGAATGTACAGAACATGGAATTAAAAAAAAAAATTGTATAGGATAGAGAGAACAGAGAAGAAAGCATTTTTGAAGCTAAAAAGGAAATGGTCAAGTGGTAAAGGATTTAGAAGATCACAGTCTAATCCCATGTCTGTAGTGTGTAAAACCAAAAGCATTTTTTCACTTACCAGAATTACCCCAAGTTTCCAAGATTAACACTGCCAGATGCCTTGGCAATTGTGGGACGTGGGTAAAACTAAGATGAGTAATACTGTCGGAAAGTTTAAAAGATACAAGTGCCTTATTCTCTCCTCTGATCCATTTAGGCTATGACTTTGCTTCCCCACCTTATTATAAGATGGGAGCTGTGGTCTCTGAGGATCACTAAACAGAAGACTGTTGGAACCAGGCATGGTGGAGAGTGAGGGAAGCCACATGGAAAATGCAGAGATTAAGGAATGGTTGCATTCCTCCTGCTGGGAAGTCCAGCTGTCTTCCCCCAGGTCACTGTCATCCCAGAAGGAAGTTGTGTTCTGTGACATTTTTCAAGTAAAAGGAGAGTGTTTCATTCAACGTTGCTCAGTTAGAGCCCCGCTTAACAATCTCCATTATACTATCCATAGCTTTCAGTAAGTCTAATTAGTCTACCAATCTTAAATATTATGAGAGAAACAAGAATTCTCAAATCAGAGAAAAATCTCAGATATGAAAGATAGACTGAATCAAATAAACATCAATTTCTAGGAGACATAAACAATTTGAAAATAAATGCAAAAATATATTTTGAATATCAACAGAGAAATAAAAGAAAAATTTTTAAAAAGAACAGGAGTATACCTATGAAAAGACATATATATATAGTATGTATATGTGTACAGAACATTTATAAAACTTTAGAAACTTAATAACATAACAGTGGCTTTAAAAACTCAAGATAATTGAAAGCAATGGGAATCTGCCAGAAAAGATAGAAAAATATAACTGTAAAAATAAAGTTAAGGTGACTGGATGATCTACCCAGGCATGTCAACATGTAAATACTGAGATCTCAAAAAGAGTAAACAAGAGGAAATAAATAAAATTAATTCATTAGAGAAATAGCATATTCAAGAACACTTCCAGAACAACAACAACAAAAAGCCTGTTTTCCTATGGATATATTTAACCTAATACCCCAACATAAAATGAAAATAAAAGCACACAATTTAGAAATTACTATGTATTCACTAACCTACATCTCTTTTGGACTAAAGTGGTTTTGATGCTGTTGTGCGTTTTGTATTCTCTTCTGCTGGCTGGATATAAATGATCCAGCAGAGAACTCCTCCAAGGCCCAAGTGATTTTCAGAGTAACAAGGTGAAAGGAGTCTGAAACACCACACAGAAGTATATGCATATTCAAAGTCTTATACCTTCTGAACAGACTGTTAGATAAGCTGGAAAGTAGCCTCTGCTGTAGGAGAAGGAACTAGCAACCCACTCCAGTGTTCTTGTCTGGAGAATCCCATGGACAGAGGAGCCTGGTGGGCGGCTGTACATAGGGTCGCATAGAGTCAGACACGAATGAAGCAACTTAGCATGCATGGATGCATTGGAGAAGGAAACGGTAACCCACTCCAGTGTTCTTGCCTGGAGAATCCCAGGGACGGGGTGCGGGGGGCCTGGTGGGCTGCCGTCTATGGGGTAAACAGGGTCGGACACGACTGAAGTGACTTAGCAGCAGCAACAGCAGCCTCTGTTGTGGTAAGCCACAGAGATTTGGAGTTGTTTGTTATAGAAGCTGCCCATGTGATTAATACAAAATGTAAACACTCTTTTTCTAATGTAAACTGTGGAATCAGAAAAAGCTGCATTTAAACATAGAAATGATAATATAGGAAAAGCCTATCACTGAAACATTTTGAGAATGTGATTTTATATAAAAATAGTCTTAGAGAATTGTATTGAACCCCAAATCCTGAGAAGTTAGTGACCTGATTTTTCCAGGAAGCAAGCATTATTATTTTTACTTTTTTTTCTAATTAAAAAAAAAAATAGAACGCAAGACATTTTTCTCTCTAAGTTCACTGTAACCAACTATGGTGGAGGAACATTTCTACCATTGGTTAAATGGCAAAGTGTATGGGAAACTGTGTACATTATCCTTATCAAAATTCATAAGTAATCATAAAAACTTAGCACTTATTATAATGTGGCTTTCAGTAAGTCTCATAAATGTAATATGTCACATTTTAAAGCTTCTTCTGCTTTAACTTGCGTTTTCTGTTTTGTTCTCTGAGAGGATCTAACCCTGGGCACAATGGAGCCTTTCCCAATAACCTGTGGAGTAATACATGCTTTTCACAATGAAAAAATCAGGGGCGATTCTGTTTTTCAGCAGTCCCCCAGCATCCTGACATCACAGGCATAAAACCCACTCTTAGAGACAAAAGGCCATTCCAACTCTATTGTGCTTACTTTTCTTTTTGCAACTTTTTCCAAAGTAATGCTGACAAAAATAACTTGGGGGAGTAGAAAGAAAACTTAATTAGTTGAAAAGAAAAACAACACATCAAAGTCTACACCCCTGAGCTAAAATGCAAAACAATGTTATTGTTCTTACCAGAAATCCTTTCTTGGCTTTCAATATGTGAAAGTGTGGAGGAGATTAATGACCCTTTAGTTGAAAGACTCCAGCAGAAAGTATCTGTAAATCATTTGCTGGTTTCGAGAAAATACCCTGAGAAAATTTCATTAGATGTTCTATTTTAGTAATAGTATTCCACTTTTTCTTCTCGCCGTTTTCGTCTTTCCAGTGTTGCTAGGCTTATAATCAATGAGGACATGCTAATTACGTTGCCCGCCAAGGTGGACTCTATAGAACAAACCCTGTCTACAAAATCGCTTTTTGTAGCGATTGCCAGACCTGCAGTCTCATCCCGGCAACTAATTTGGTGCACTTAGGAAAATACTATCTTTAGTTCTTTCATCTTGGTTGCAGAAGTAAAAATGTACAGAAATGATTTCAAATGTGAAAAACTAGGAATCATCTGTCTCCTAAATCCTAAGACTTTTCATTAGGTTAGTTATCTTTCATTTTTAAATCATTGGTTTTTTCTCCTCTATATATTCTTTTTCTCCTCTTTTTGTTTTAACTGATTTTCTTCTTTGGTGACTTTTATGACTATTCAACACAGATCTCACACACTGGCATTCAGTGATTAATTATTAAGTAAAGGCTACATTTGGGGACAAAAGTTAAAAGACAATCATCTTATAGAGAAACCAGATATAACACCAAATGTGAAAGCCCCACCATTTCCATAAGGTTGTGATAACAGTTTTTTTAAATTATTAATAGGCAGGGGAGCAGAAATCTCTACTGAAAAATAAGAATGTCCTTATGAAATAAGCAAGAGAATTGCAAAGGATATGGAAATCAACAGCTTCTACTTAGAGAAAACGTTTCATTGAGAGATAGTCTGCAATGGTGGTTCTGTGTGTTTGTTTACTAGAGAACTGTGACTTTTCTGGAACTCAAAAGTATCAGTTGCATGTTCCTAGATTATTCGTATCACTGGGTCACATGTTCCAGTTACTAAAAAACAAAACAAACAAACAAAGAAGACAAAGAAGACACAGGCCACCATGACAGAGTAAAATGTTTTTGTCAAAATAATTTCCCTTGCCCCTCGGCCTAAACCCTGAAATTCTAGTTAAGACAAATATATTTCTCTAAAGTTGGTTTACCAGACAAAAACAAGAAAAATATTGATTTTCCCCCTCTGAGGAAAATGAGTATTTACATATATATTTAAATGTATTTGATGTAGAACTACAACACAATATGATGATTCATGAATATTTAAAAATCCAAAACACTTTGATTTTAGTAATGTATCATCCAGATTAACATTTTGATAAAAAGAGATATAAAGTATTTAATATATAAAAATTTCTATTTTATATTTTCTTTGAGAAATACTTTTTTTCTATCACATACCAAAACTTTAAAATATTTTATTTTTGCTTGTAACCTATAGTGCTCAATATATGTGAATTGCTTGTCATAAGACTTGACACAAAATCATATTTCATATATGATGGAAAGAGGAAAAGAGGGCAACAGAGGATGAGATGTTTGAATGGCATCATCTATGCAATAGATTTGAGTTTGAGCAAACTCCGGAAGATGGTGAAGGATAGGGAAGCCTGGTGTGCTGCAGTCCATGGGGTCGCAAAAAGTCAGACATGATTTAGTGGCTGAACAACAAATACTCATTATTGAACTTATCAATTACTCATTAATTATATATTATGCATACAAAATATTTTGTGTGTGTGAGTTTAAAATGAATGCAGCAAGTTCCTTGAAGGCAGGGCCTCTCTCTGTCATTCTCACTGCTGTATTTCCTGTCTAGCAAAATACCTTGCATCTATTAGACACTCATTATGGGCTCCAAAATCACGGCAGATGGTGACTGCAGCCATGAAATTAAAAGATGCTTGCTCCTTGGAAGAAAAGTTATGACCAATCTAAACAGCATATTAAAAAGCAAGAGATATTACTTTGTCAACAAAGGTCCCTCTAGTCAAGGCTATGGTTTTTCCAGTAGTCACGTATGGATGTGAGAGCTGGAGTATAAAGCTGAGTGCCGAAGAATTGATGCTTTTGACCTGTGGTGTTGGAGAAGACTCTTGAGAGTCCTTGGACTGCAAGGAGATCCAACCAGTCCATCCTAAAGATCAGTCCTGGGTGTTCATTGGAAGTACTGATTTTGAAGCTGAAACTCCAATCCTTTGGGCACCTGATGTGAAGAGCTGACTCATTTGAAAAGACCCTGATGCTGGGAAAGACTGAGGGCAGGAGGAGAAGGGGAGGACAGGATGAGATGGCTGGATGGCATCACCGACTTAATGGACATGGGTTTGGGTGGACTCTGGGAGTTGGTGATGGACAGGGGAGGCCTGGCGTGCTGCAGTTCATGGGATCGCAAAGAGCCGGACACGACCGAGAGACTGAACTGAACTGGACTGATGTGAAGAATTAGTGATAAGAAAATCATGAATAAGTGAAAGATGATGTTGCTGATAAAATCTCAGCAAAGAGGGAAAAACGATTTATTAGTTGGTCCTGCTTCAGCATATTATGGGCTTCCCTGGCAGCTCAGATGGTAAACCATCTGCCTGGAATGCAGGAGACCCAGGTTCCATCTCTGGGTCAGGAAGATCTTCTAGAGAAGGAAATGGCAACCCACTCCAGCATTCATATCTGGAGAATTCCATGGACAGAGGAGCCTGGCGGGCTACAGTCCATAGGGTCGCAAAGGTTCGGACATGACTAAGCAATTAACACAGACAGCACGTTACAAGCATCCAAAGCAGAAACATCCTTATTATATAAACTTTTTTTTATTATATTAAAAAAAAGTCTTTTTTCAGCACAAGGTAGGATCAGGAACAGAGATCTGTATAATGCCTCCATAGTTAAGTCACTTTTTAAGTTCCATGACCTCACAGTTTTTATAGTATCTTAATAATTAATCGTTTTGCAGAACACTTCATAAATATTTTATTCATAATTAAAATAGGGCAGCAAAAGAAGACTTTCATAATAATAAGCTCAATTTTCAAACATTTTAAGTTTTTGTTTTTGTTTTTTTTCTGGGGAACACCAGCAGGTGAAGCCTGGGGCTTCCTCTGGGTGGAGAGAAGGCGTTTTTTCCAGGAAGGCAAACAGCATGCAGGGTGCGCTGAGTGGCTTTGGGCTGTGTGTGGAGTGGGGGTGTAAGTGTGATCGTGAAGGAGGGACAGGGAGAGGATTCTCCAGATGCTCTGAGGAAGGAGAGTGGCTCAGGAAAGGGAGTATGAGGCCCCAGTTGTTGCTGCTATAACCCCTTTTCCCAGAAGATGCCCAAATCTCCCAGGACCCTGGGAATTCTACGGGGTCAGCAGGGCATCGCAGCACCCTTGCCCCTGACTCAGCTGTGAGACGTTGGGCTCACACCACTTATCAGGCAAGCCATGATCCTAATCATACCTGGGCCCCACCCTAGAGGCACGGTGAGCAGCATCTTTATGGGGAGAGGTTGTTACTTACTATGTTTTGGGTTTTGTTATTTTGGTTAGTATTTTTGTATTTGTTCCATAGTTTAAGGGGAAAAATTGCAGGAGCTTTATTTTTATATATGGCATGTGGCCTCTACATGGAACACTACCATTTCCCCTTCCACTTGAAATATTCAACATATCCAAATGATATGGTATGGATATCATTTGGTTGAAATATCTATTCTTCTGCAGTAAAAATCAACAAGCTCATGATTATTTTTAAATTAATTAATTTATTTTAATTGGAGGCTCATTACTTTACAATATTGTAGTGGCTTTCGCCATACGTCAACACAAATCAGCCATGGGTACGTGTATACACATGTCCCCCATCCTGAACCCCCTCCAACCTCCTGCCCCATCCCATCCCTCAGGGTCATCCCAGTGCACCAGCCCTGAGCACCTTGTCACATGCATAGAACCTGGACTGGTAATCTGTTTCGCATATGGTAATATACATGTTTCAATGCTATTCTTTCAAATTTTTAATGAACATTTTCTTTTCTTTTCTTTTTTTTTTAATTTGCCACTAGGCTTCCCTTGTAGCTCAGTTGGTGAAGAATCTGCCTGCAGCGTAGGAGACTCAGGTTCGATTCCTGGGTTGGGAAGATCCCCTGGAGAAGGAAATGGCAAGCCACTCCAGTATCCTTGCCTGGAAAATCCCATGGACAGAGAAGCCTAGTGGGGTCCATGGGGTCGCAAAGAGTCGGACACGACTGAGCGACTGACATTAACATACTTCCTGAAGGGCTTCCCTGTTGGCTCGGGGGAAAGAATCCACCTGCCAATGCAGGAGATGAAGGTTCGATTCCTGGGTCAGGAAGATCCCCTGGAGAGGGAAATGGCAACTCATCCTACTATTATTCTTGCCTGGGAAAGCCCAGGGACAGAGGAGCCTTGTGGGCTATAGTTCATGGGATCACAGAGTCCAGACATGACATGGCGATTAAACAACAACATGCTTCTTGAGGATAAAGGAGGGGCTAGAAAGTGGTTGACATTAATTTACTCAAGAATTTGAGGGTCTGCAAGCCTTTTCTATACACATCATATTGTTTATCATCATAAAACCGCCTGTGTATTCAAAGCAAGTATCTACTTTTTAACCATATTGGTTTCATGATACACACACGTTGGGTTTATTGCCCTATTTTGGCAAGTGGATGCTATCAGGGGCGATGCAGCTGAATCATAGTTCTGTTTCCTGTCTCTTCTGGGTCTAGTCTAACAGAAAATGGGACATTAAGTCAAAAGGGAAAAGTTTAGTACCAGTCTAGATTTATTATAGCTGTGTGATGTGGATTTTGCAGTGCAGACAGATCAAGCGTGCTGAAATATCCAGCACTGTTAGCCAGAATAGAGGTAAATAGCTAAAGAAAGTCATCATAAAGGTGAGCTTTGATTTCCAATACATATTTCTTAAGGAATACATTTTTCTTGTGGCTGTTCAGGGCCTGATGTACAAAGACACCTGCTAGACTGTCTACAGTGTAATCCCTGCTGCTTCTCTCCAGGAGCACAGATTCACATCTTGACCAAGACCAGGAAATTAACTTTAAAAGGCTAAATTTAACAGGCATTTAACTGTCACTGCTTCCAAAAGGAAATGTGTGAAATAAATTATAAAGACCCAGATTTTGAAAGCCAATTCCAAATTTTAGCAAGGAATTCAGAATTCAGGGATGAATAAGGCACAGCTCTTTCCTTCCTGAATTAATGTGCATTCTGGTGGAAAAGACAAACGCTTGCACAAGAATTTAGGGCTAAATGTGGCAAACTCTATCAAATATGGTGAAAGCAACGGGCTGGGGAAGTACATGGAAGACAGAGATTTTGACCTGAGAACTGCAAAATTTCCAGGAGATGGAGATTCAGATAGGCCTTAAAGAGTGAATTTAAGAGTACTTTCCTTGGTGTGAGCATAGAGATAAAATTCAAGGCAAAGGAAACAGGATAACTTTTTTTAAAGTCAGGGAAAATCTTCTGTTTTTAAACTTTAAAGAATCAGAATTTAATACCTGGAAAGGATATTAAAGTTCATTTACTTTATGAGTCTTCAAATTACATTTTTATTACTCTAAGTATAATAGTGCTCCTAGAGGTGAAGATAAAAAGGAAAATATTTTGTTGCAAAAATTAGTTTTCAGTGCCAGTGGTCATTTCTAACTGTTCAGTTTTAACAAAAAGCTGCTTAGAAGTGGGATTCAGTACCCACTCAGAAATAATTTTGCCTGAAAGACATTTAGGAGTTTTGACTTCTATTCTAATAAACTTTGCCTTATTCTACTGCCGTATATCTGTAACTGAGTCCAAGCTCACTTTGTTTGATCCATGACAGGCCAATGATTTGGAAACAAGGTGTTGAGGAAAGGAATATGACTTGATTCAGAAACCTAGCCACCTGAGAAGACGACAGTCTAATATCTCAAAACAACCATCTTATCAGAGTCTGGATGCCAGGTTCTCCTATAAAGGGAGATGGAGGTAGATGAACAGGTAAAGTAAAAAAAAAAAAAAAAAAATCTATTAATCTCACAAATACCTCCTGGAATGGCTAGCTTCAGGGAGGAGATGTGTTGATTTTCTCCTTCCTGTAACAGTGGCAGACTATTTTTGGAGCTCAAAAATCACTGCAGATGGTGGCTGCAGCCATGAAATTAAAAGACACTTGCTCCTTGGAAGAAAAGTTATGACCAACCTAGACAACATATTAAAAGCAGAGACATTACTGTGCCAACAAAGGTCTATCTAGTCAAGGTTATGGTTTTTCCAGTGATCATGTATGGATGTGAGAGTTGGAGTATAAGGAAAGCTAAGCACCGAAGAATTGATGCTTTTGACCTGTGGTGTTGGAGAAGACTCTTGAGAGTCCCTTGGACTGCAAGGAGATCCAACCAGTCAATGCTAAAGGAAATCAGTCTTGAATATTCATTGGAATGACAGATGTTGATGCTGAAACACCAATATTTTGGCCACCTGATGTGAAGAACTGACTTAGTTAAAAAGACCCTGATGCTGGGCAAGATTGAAGGCACGAGGAGAAGGGGATGAAAGAAGATGAGATGGTTGGACGGCATCACTGACTCAGTGAGCATGAGTTTGAGTAAACTCCGGGAGTTGGTGACTGACAGAGAGGCCTGGCATTCTGTGGTCCATGGGGTCCCAAAGAGCTGGAAACAATTGAGTGACTGAGCTGAACTGAATTGAACTATATGCTAGGGACTGGTTCTGTTCCCAGTGAATTTAAGAATCTTTGTTGTGAAAGAATCCAGAGATGAAGCAGAGAGGTTAAGAAAGCAGAGTCACTTTAAGCAAAAATAGGCTCTCAGAGGGAAAGCAGGCACACAGGTGAGGAGCTGCTTCACTGAGTTTCTTTGGCAAGCTGGTCATGAGGGGCATATAAATGGAGGCGTGGAATATTCACTGGGGAGGGAGAAGGGGGTCATCTTCCCTTATTTTCATTCCAGCTCCACTTTCCAGAGGGGAGGAAATTTTGTCCTTATTTAGCTTAAATCAGAAATGTCGTGGCATTGGTGCATGATGGGTACTTCCAATCTATAAAACTGATCTTGTAATGAGATCACAATGAGCAAAGATGACCTTTGAACACATGAGGTTCCCACCTTTCCCCACTTTTCTTTATCTGCTACAGGGACCTATATTATTGGGAAGGAAATGGCAACCGACTCCAGCGTTCTTGCCTTGAGAATCCCAGGCATGGGGGAGCCTGGTGGGCTGCTGTCTATGAGGTCGCACAGAGTCAGATATGACTGAAGCGACTTAGCAGCAGCAGCAGCAGCAAGGACCTATATTGCCCCCAAAAGTGTGGTTTCTTGTCAGTCTGAAGGCTTCTGCTTTCCTTTGTCTGCCTGTGGATCCCTGGAGTTTATAAGATGCCTCATTTCCTGCCACCTGACCCGTGACCCCATTTCTCTGTTCATCCCTAGCTACCTGCTGGCAGTAACACGTCTATGCATGAGAAACACAGAAGGAAACAACCTATCTGAATCCTGTTTGCATGAGGGTAGCTTCCACTGAAAGAATTTTTAGTACCTTATTATTGTTAATATTTATATTATCATCATTATCATCCATGTAAATAGCCCAAATGTGTTTATAATTGAGAGAAGCAAAAGAGCGCCAGTAGTACTGACCATTAGTAATTGGCTCAGTACTAGTTTAGTACTAGTTTAGTACTGGTACTAAACTGTCAATGTTTAAATCTAATCTATATTCATTATTGCCTGAATGACAACAGGCAAAATACCGAAAATGTCTGTGCCTCAATTTTCTCATTTGTAAAACTCACTAACTGGAATCCTGAGTTCATACTGTTGTTTTTAAGGGTTAAATGAGACAATATGTGTAAACGTCTTAGAACGCTGTTTGAAATGTAGCCAGGATTCACTATTATTTTCTTTGTCATAATACATTTTTAAACTTATTTGTGTTGCTATACTGCACTACCATATGCTTTTTTCTAGTCTTTGATTTTTAACGTCTTTACTCATATAAAGTTGACATATAAAAACTACATACATTTCAAGTTTACAATTTGATAAGTTTTGAGATAAGTATACATCAGTAGAATCTTTCACCACAATAAGATAATGATAAAAACTTTCTCATGTCCCTTTATCATTTTCTTCCATTCTTCCTGTCCCCTACTTGTTCCTAGGCAACCATGAGAAATTACATTTGCATTTTCTGGGATTTTCTTTTATCTGACTTCTTTCATTCAGCATAATTATGTTGAGATTCATTTATGTTGCAGTATGCAGTAGTTCCTTTATACTGCTAGAAGTAGTCTATTGTACCAATTATGGCAGAATTTGTTTATCCATACACCTGTTGATAGACAATTATGCTGTTTCCAGTTTTTAGCTAATGCATATAAAGCTACAATGAACATTCATGTATGAGTCTTTGTAAGTACATTATAATATTGAACAACTTTTCATGCGCCTGCATGCCATCCATGTATCTTCTTTGATGAAGTGTCAGATCTAAATTTTTGTTAATTTTTAGTTGCGTTTTTCCTTACTGTTCAGTTTGGGGAGTTCTTTATATATTCCAGATACAATTTCTTCATGAACTGCAAATTGCTTTCCAGTCTATGGCTTCTCTTTTCATTATCTTGAGAGTCTTTCAAGAGTGGGCATTTTTAGTTTTGATGCAGTCCAATTTCTTAATATTTTTCTTAAAGAAATATAATTTTTGTGCCAGATCTAGGAAACTCAGGGTCATGATTTCTCTACACTCTTTTCCCTGATATTATTGAGTTTTAGGTTGCACGTTTAGATTTATGATCTTTTTAAATTTTTATTTTTTTGTTTTTGGCTGCACCGACTCTTTATTGCCTTGCACAAGCTTTCTCTAGTTGTGAGCAGGGGCAACTCTTCCTTACAGTGATGGGCTTCTCATTGCCTTGGCTTCTCCTGCTGTGAAGCACAGGCTCTGGGCACGTGAGCTTCAGTGGCTTCGGGCTCAGTAGTTGTGACATGTGGGATTAGCTGCTCCACAGCATATGAAATCTTCCCAGATCAGGGATCAAATCCATTTCCTCTGAATTGACAGGCAGATTCTTATCCACTGTCCCACCAGGGAAGTCCCTATGGCACACTTTAAGTTAATTTTTCTGTATGTGTTAAGGTGTAGATCAAATTTCACTTTTCTTTGCACACAGATATGCTCTTTTAAAATCAGCATTAGTCCATTGAATTGCATTTGCACATTTGTCAAAATCAGTTAATCTTTTCTATTTAGGTATATTTCCGGACTAATTATTTTGTTCCATTAGACCAATACATTACGTCTTAAAACTATAGCTTCCTAAACTCTTGAAATAAGGTAATATTAGTCCTACAACTTTGTATCTTTTTAAAAAAATGTTTTAAATACATTGAGCTCTTTGCATTTCCATATGAAATTTAGAATCAGCTTGATAATTTTCCACAATAGAGAAAAATCATCTCCTAGGATTTTGATTTGTTTGGGTAGACTCTACTGATCAATACATAGAGAACCTTAACAAAATCAGGTGATCTGACCCATGACCACAGTGTATCTCTCCATTATTTTAGATGTTCTTTGATTTTTCTCAAAACTGATTTTTAGTATTCATGACATCAATCTTATCATACTTCACCAAATACATCTTAAGGACTTTGTAAAGTCACAGTATCCAGTGTATTTTTATTTTGATTTCTGATTATATTGCCAGTTTATAGAAATATTAATAGTATTTTTAAATTGATCTTTTGATCAGATTCACTAAACTCATTAATTCTAGTAAGCTTTCTAGAGAATTCTACAGAGTTTTATATACAGATGATCATGTTTTCTAGAAATAAAAAGTTTTGTTCTTTTCCAATCTGGATAACTTTCACTGCCCTTTCTTGGCTTATTTCACTGCCTAAAATCTCAGATAATGTTGCAAAGAAATGAGGATCTTTGGAGGAAAGCATTTAGTGTTTCACCATTACGTTTTCTGTTAGCACTAGGGTTTTCATAGATTCATATTATAAAGTTGAGGAAGTTCCCTTCCATTTGTGGGGCACTGAGTTTTATCATGATTGGCTTTTAGATTTTGTCAAATTCTTTTTATACACCTACTTATATGCTTTCTATTATCATTTTAGTGTCAATAAAGTGGGTTATATCAGTCAATTTTTGAATTTTAAGGCAGCCTTGAATTCCTGAAATAGACTCTGCTTAAATATTGCTAGATTCATCTTACTAAATTTTGTTAAAGATTTTTATATCTACATCCATGAGAATGCTGTTCCTCAGTTTTTTGGTTTTGTTTTTATTTTCTTATAATGTCTTTGTTAGATTGGAAAGCATCTCCTCCTTGTCAAACCTGTGGAAAAGTTTGTAGAGTATTGGCACTAATTATATTTTATGGATTTCATGGTTTCATTAGTGAAACCTTCTAGAGTGTTTTCTTTGACTCACCTTTTTAATGTTCAGTGACCTTTAATAGTTAGTCAAGGAATGTGTCTATTTCATCGACACTGTCAAATTATTGCAATAACGTCATTCATAATATTCTGTTTATCCTCTGAAAGTCTGCAGAATCCAGTGATGTCACAGCTCTCATTTCTGGCATTGTAATTTATGGCTTTTTATACTTCATCTGACAACCTATATACTTATCAATTTTACAATATCTGAAACTCAGAAACCACTTTTTTTTGCTGCATTGATATTTTTGTTGATTTTATATTATTTTGGAGAAGACTCTTATGATTCCCTTGGACAACAAGGAGATCAAACAAGTCAGTCTTAAAGGAAATCAACCCTGAATATTCATTGGAAGGACTGATGCTGAAACTGAAGCTCCAATACTTTGGCCACTTGATGCCACTCATTGGAAAAGACCCTGCTGGTGGGAAAGATTGAGCAGAGGAGGAGAAGGGGATGACAGGGGATGAGATGGTTGGATGGCTTCATCAACTCAATGGACATGAGTTTGTGCAAACTCCAAGAGATGGTGAAGGATAAGGAAGCCTGGCATGCTGCAGCCCATGAGGTCATAAAGAGTCAGACACTACTGAACAGCTGAACAACAAATGAGATAAGTTTTCTTTCATTATTGCCTTTTTGAAAATGGTTAATGTGGGCTTTCCTGGTGACTCAGATGGTAGATAATCTGCCTGCAATGCAAGAGACCTAGGTTCAGTCCCTGGGTTGGGAAAATCCCCTGGAGAAAGGAATGACTATCCATTCCAGTATTCTAGCCTGGAGAATTCCATGGACAGAGGGGTCTTGTGGGCTACAGTCTATGGGTTTGCAAAGAGTTAAACATGACTGAGCGAATTTCACTCAAAGTATCTATTTCAGTGCACCAGTCCCAGAGGGATGGTATGGGGAGGGAGGTGGGAGGGGGTTCAGGATTGGGAACACGTGTACACCTGTGGTGGATTCATGTTGAGGTATGGCAAAACCAATACAATATTGTAAAGTAAAATAAATAAATAATAAAATTTTTAAAAAGTGTCTTTTTCAAGAGAAACAGTCTGTTCTATCACTAAAAACTATTTCCTCAGTGTAATCAGCAGTTTTAAGCTGGTCTGTGGATCATTATTTCTTTCTTGATATTGCTAGAATTCTAGTGTTTGAATTGTGGCTGTCATGCAATAGAATCTTCTTTTGTAAAATGACCTTTGAGACTCAGTTATCCCTTGTCTTTCATAGAAAGCTACTTGATCTTATACAACCTATATGACTTTTCTATTTTCTTCCTTGAGACTTATAAAATAAAACTTCTTTCCCTGGGTTTCAGTCACTGGAGTCCTGTTCAACTATTTGTGATCCCATGGACTGTAGCATGCCAGGCTTACTTGTCCTTCATTATTTCTGGAGTTTAAAACTACCCAGAATTTAACATACTATGGAACAATGGATAATACTTCTGCTATCCAATCCCATTGGTGTACACACACACAAAGGTATAGTTTCTCAGCGTCAGTGAAAGTTCTTGTTCCTCTGATGCTCTAATAGGCATGGCAGAGTAGACCACTGGTTCCTACTCTAACATACATTTTCTCCTTAGCTCCTAATGAGAATCTTCATTTTGTTCTAACCCTAATATGCTCAGCACTAAAAAAAAAAAAAAAAAGGCAATCTACATTTCCCATTCTCCCTTCATCTTTTAAGCATTTCCTCCTTCTTTCTGCACAAAATTCAAACACTGATTCTGGTAATGATTCTATGCCCATAAAAACATAACCGAGTACATTGCTGAGACTTCAGATCTGATGTCTTCAAGTCTCTGAAACAATACCATGAGGCAGCTGCCTGATCTATATTTCTACTTGAAAATAATACCACACTGATTCATTTTTATATCACTATTTAGTATTTCTTTACATGGAACTGAACTTAGTACATCGCTACCATGGCAAGTATTACAAAACTCCTATTACAGTAGATTTGTATGACCTACGATACATTTTACATCGAATGTTCTGATTGGTGTCAATTCTTGGCTATCCTAGTTTAAACACTAAAAAGACTTTCAGGTCCAGATAACTGTGTAAGTCAAGAGCAAGAAAAGCAGTCTGGCTGGATACCTCAAGGCTTTGCCTGTGTTGCTCTGAAATACTTGGTGTGAGCTCCACTGACATCTAAAAGGCTGTAGTTTTTCTAGGTTTTCATATTCACACTCAGTTTCCAAATGAAATGAAAAACATCACTTTCAAATTTTCTCTAAAGAGAGAAGGAAAGGCCCTTAGTAAACTTGCTATAGTACCAATTTATGTACTCAGGGGTTACCAAGCACGGTCTGGTTTAGGTTTGGCTGTCTAAGTGAATCTCCAGGAACAGAATAGGATTACTGACACTGGCTATCTCAGATGAGTAGGTTTAAACTTACCCGATGACAAACCTCATCAAGCAAGACCTGATAATGCATGCACAGCGTCAACATATTGTTGCTAAAAATTTTAGAAAACAAAATGCCACATTTACTTTGTTTAAATGCTGACTGCAACACTATAAATTGATTTGATAACCTACAAATAGGTCACAAGTTCTGTTTTTAAAATCAGAATTTATCAGTGCCTAACTACATAGTCAGTCTCACTCACCACATTGTGATATATAGTACAATAGAATGGGGGAAATACAAGAGATATAATCATAAAGGTTTTCAAAATAACCTCACAACACCACAGAATTTTATTTATTTTTTTAAATATAAATTTATTTATTTTAATTGGAGGTTAATTACTTTACAATATTGCATTGGTTTTGCCATACATCAACATGAATCCACCACAGGTATACACGTGCTCCCCATCCTGAACCCCCTCCCTCCTCCTTCCCCGTACCATCCCTCTGGGTCATCCCAGTGCACCAACCCCAAGCATCCAGTATCATGCATCGAACCTGGACTGGCGATTCGTTTCATATATGATATTATACATGTTTCAATACCATTCTCGCAAATCATCCCACCCTTTCCCTCTCCCACAGAGTCCAAAAGCCTATTCTACACATCTGTGTCTCTTTAAACAAATAGATTTTTCTTTACTGATCTAGAATGTCACAGAATCCCTGAAAGGCCACAAACCATAGGGCAATCATTATGCTGTTCTATCATAGAAGGGGGAAAGTTTTTGACTGAGAAGGAACCTGATGGTTTCTTTTAATTCAGTGACCACAGACTTCCATGATATATGCCTGCCAGAAGGTTTATGTTCAATTACAGGCATATTGCTCAGTTATCTTAAATCTTCAAAATCCAGTATAAAAAGTAGGAAGAGTTTGCTCTCCACCTGAAAATTTAGTTTTATTTCTCTAGATGCTTGCTGAATGTGCTACATGTAATAATAGAAAGATTATTCAATAGAATGAAAATGATGGAAACCTCTGTGCTTGCTTCTTTAAGTCTGGAACAGTTGTATCATGGAGAGTCACTGAACACTGTCAGTAAGTTGCAGGAAATGACTGGGGCCACTTTGAATAGAAATTCATGATATTTGAACTTATTTTCATATTTTAAGCTGAAATAATTTTATTATGTTTATTCTGATAGCATTTCCCTAAAATCTGGTAAGCAACAAATTTAAGAGTTGAGCTCATTTTTGAATAAAGAGTTATACTTTTCAGGATCCCTTCTTTATCCATTTAGCACATTTGTTTTTATCTTTTACATACAAGGCAGTGTACTTCTTACTGTGTGTACCAACAGGATAAGCTTGGTTGTACTCTGGTAACAACTCCATAACCTCAACAGACACTTATTTTTCTCTCAGGTTGCATCATTATTGCATGTTTTTAGAATTCAGCTCCCTCTCTTTCTTACTCTGGGATTAGGCTGGCCCTCTGAAGTATTCCAAGTTGTTTTGCGGAAAGAAAGAATGTAGTGAGTTACACACTGACTCTTCAGGCTTTACTCCAAAGTAATAACTGTCTCTTCCATTAATTTCTTTCAATTAAAAAAATATATACAATTTAAAAAAATTTTGGCCAAAGCATATGGGATCTTAGTCTCCTGACCAAGGGTTGAACCCATGTGCCCTGCAGTGGAAGAGGAGAATCTTACTTAATGGACCTCCAGGGATATTTCCATAAAATCTTTAAAGGTTACTTTTTGGCCTTCCCTCGTGGCTCAGAGGTTAAAGCATCTGCCTGCAATGTGGGAGACCTGGGTTTGATCCCTGGGTCAGGAAGATCCCCTGGAGAAGGAAATGGCATCCCACTCCAGTATTCTTGCCTGGAGAATCCCATGGACTGAGGAGCCTGTTGGGCTACAGTCCATGGGGTCGCAAAGAGTCGGACACAACTGAGCGACTTCACTTTCACTCTCACTTCTTCATTTTCAGTTATAACAAAATATTGGCAATGTTCCCTGTGTTGTCTGGCACAGCCTTGAGCCCATCTCCCACTCAATAGTCTGTGTCTCCCGCTCCCCTACTCTATGCGGCCCCTCCACTCTGCCCCACGGGTAGTCACTACTTTGTTCTTTATGTCTGTAAGTCTGTTTGCTTTTTGATACGCACAGTTCATTTTTAAGATTCTACTTATAAGTCATATCATACAGTATTTGCCTTTCTCAGTCTGACTTATTTCCTTTAGCATAATGTTGACAGAGTCACATGACCCTAATTGCAAAGGTTAGTGAAGAGTCACTTTACCACAGTTACATAAGCAAAACTATAAATACTTGGTAAACTGTGCTAATGTCTACATTTTTTGAAGGAAAAACAAGTTTGAGTTTAAATGGATACACACACTGCAAAAACAGATACAAGTGTTCTTATGAAGTTAAGTGGGCCTTAGGAAGCATCACAAGGAACGCTAGTGGAGGTGATCGAATTCCAGTTGAGCTATTTCAAATCTTAAAATATGATGCTGTGGAAGTGCTGCACTCAATATGTCAGCAAATTTGGAAAACTCAGCAGTGGCCACAGGACTGGAAAAGGTCAGTTTTCATTCCAACCCTAAAGGAAGAGGATGCCAAAGAATGCTCAAACTACCACACATTGTATTCCTCTCACATGCTAGTAAAGTAATGCTCAAAATTCTCCAAGCCAGGCTCCAGCAATAGGTGAACTGTGAACTTTCAGATGTTCAAGCTGGTTTTAGAAAAGGCAGAGGAACCAGAGATCAAATTGCCAATATCCACTGGGTCACTGAAAAAGCAAGAGAGTTCCAGAAAAACATCTACTTCTGCTTCCTTGACTATGCCAAAGCCTTTGACTGTGTGGATCACAATAAACTGTGGAAAATTCTGAAAGAGATGGAAATACCAGACTACTTGACCTGCCTCCTGAGAAACCTATATGCAGGTCAGGAAGCAACAGTTAGAACTGGACACGGAACAACAGACTAGTTCCAAATAGGAAAAGGAGTCTGTCAAGGCTGTATATTGTCACCCTGCTTACTTAATTTCTATGCAGAGTACATTCTGAGAAATGCTGGGCTGGAAGAAGCACAAGCTGGAATCAAGGTTGCCAGGAGAAATATTAATAAATTCAGATATGCAGATGACACCACCCTTATGGCAGAAAGTGAAAAGGAGCTAAAAAACCTCTTGATGAAAGCGAAAGAGGAGAGTGAAAAGTCTGGCTTAAAGAAGCTCAACATTCAGAAAACAAAGATCATGGCATCCCATCACTTCATGGGAAATAGATGGAGAAACAGTGGAAACAGTGTCAGACTTTATTTTGAGGGGCTCCAAAATCACTGCAGATGTGATTGCAGCCATGAAATTAAATGATGCTTACTCCTTGGAAGAAAAGTTATGACCAACCTAGACAACATATTAAACAGCAGAGACATTAGTTTGTAAACAAATGTCTCTCTAATAAAGATTATGGTTTTTCAGTAGTCATGTATGGATGTGACAGTTGGACTATAAAGAAAGCTGAGTGGAGAAGAATTAATACTTTTGAATTGTGGTGCTGGAGAAGACTCTTGAGAGTCCTTTGGACTGCAAGGAGGTCCAATCAATCCATTCTAAAGGAGACCAGTCTTACTTTGGCTACCTGATGCAAAGAGATGACTCATTTGAAAAGACCCTGATGTTGGGAAGGGTTGAGGGCAGGAGGAGAAGAGGACATCAGAGGATGAGATGGTTGGATGGCATCACCAACTCAATGGACAGGGTTTGGGTGGACTCTGGGAGTTAGTGATGGACAGGGAGGCCTGGAGTGCTGCCGTTCATAGCGTCGCAAAGAGTCAGACACGACTGAGCAACTGAACTGAACTGATTCTTATAGTAACAGACTCACAGAATATTTGGGATAATAAAGAAGATATTCTGAGTAGGATCGTTTCAAAAGGCTGTGTGAGTATGGCAGACAAGTAAATCTGCAGGTACAGAAAGTAGCAGTAGAGGTACATGAGTCATCTATGCTAAAGAAACCACGCAGTCACAGTGAAATGTAGCATAGGCCAGAGTCCAGTGAGAAAGGACAAAATAAACTGCAAGACTGTTGATTTTTTTTCAACTGTAGTGTTGAAGACTCTTGAGAGTCCCTTGGACTGCAAGGTGATCCAACCAATCCATTCTAAGGGAGATCAGTCCTGGGTGTTCATTGGAAGGACTGATGCTAAAGCTGAAAACTCCAACACTTTCGCCACCTGATGTGAAGAACTGACTCATTGGAAAAGACTCTGATGCTGGGAAAGATTGAGGGTGGGAGGAGAAGGGGACGACAGAGGATGAGATGGTTGGATGGCATCACTGACTCAATGGACATGAGTTTGAGTAAACTCCAGGAGCCTGAGATCGACAGGGAAGCCTGATGTGCTGCAGTCCTTGGGGTTACAAAGAGTCAGACACAACTGAGCCACTGAACTGAACTGAAATTGTGAGAAGCCAAGTGGTAGTAATTAAGATGAAGGGCAATGGCATAAAGAGAAAGTATATCATGTAAATTTGTCTGAATTTGGCCAATAGTAGATGGAGAAGTAAGCAAAAGGTAACAATTCCATTAAAAATATTATGGTTATGGCTTAGGCCAGTGCTTCAGAAATTATATTGTATGGAACTCTAGTTCAGTAACATGGTACCTGTTACACTATGAAAAAAATCACCCATAGTCGACTGACATTGTAAAGTATCACACCTAAGCTATTCCTCCTAATTTCACCATAAATGTTTGTCCTTTACAGTTATGGGAATACTTACAATAAAAATGTTAACTAAAAAAAAAAGATGTTTAACTCAATAGTTACAATTCAATACTTTTTTTTTTGTAAACAACATTCACTAACAGACCACATACACATTGAAAATAGTTTGGATGTTCTAATTTGGTACTAAGTATGCATTAACACATTATACTCTGTGACTAAGAGTGGTTGGTTTAATATAGTTACAGAAATGATGTACCAAGTTCCAAGTTGGGGGGGATATGAACACTAAATATGTGCTGACTACATGCCATAGTCTTTATTAATTCATAAGTCAATTCAGGATATTGCAAAGTTTTGGAGTTCTCATTGTGTGCTATCATTTTAAAATTAGAAAACCCAGGAAATTATTTGTAATCTATATTAATCTTGTTACATGTTCTAGAAATAGAATGTTGAAATAGGTTTATAAAATCAGCCTACTTTCTTGCCATTTGTGTTTACTTAAAAGAAGATGAAAGAAAAAAATGTGTGGATTTTGACATTGCTTTTTAATACCTAAGTTTAAATATATATTAGCTCTATAATTAGAAAATTAATAACTTGGGATCTTTCTAATTCAACAGTATTTTTTCCTTCCTCTATCTAATCTTAGTATTGTTGTTATTATTGGTTTGCTTTTTCTATAGGAATTTGAGGGTGACATGTTGAACTGTGTTCCTAACTGGCAAGATTTCAGTTATCAGAGGAAAAAACAACTGTATTTATCAAAATTAACAAAGAAGAAAAAAAAAAAATTAGTTGTCTTTTCTGATACAATATCACATATATCAAATGATCTACTAAGGGCTGAATGATTAGTTCATTTACTCATAAACGAGTATCTCTTGTGTTTAAGTATAGAGGAGAATCTTTTTATTTTCAAATCTATCCTCTGCTATGTCATAGAAGGTAGGTACCATACATTAATGAAAATATAATCTTTCTTATTTTCGTATATATGACACATATACACATATAAATTATGCATTATATGCTTTACATATACTGGCTCAAATTGGTTACAAGTGACACATAAATTCATCATTTATTTATGAAAAGATTCAACATCATAAGTTTTTGAGAAAAACATTTAAATAGAAAATCCAACTGTAGCTAATTAATTTCTTTCATGTCAACACTTGTTTTCCACAGATTTCATTAGTCATCTGTTACTATTTTTATTTATTCGATGAAGTTCAGGTTGACTCAACTAATATCCAATTGAATTTATAACTCCTTGTGGCCATGAACGGAGTCTCCATGCTTCCGTGCCCATTAGCTGCACCTTCCCCGAGTTAAGAATTCTCACCTTGACCATGTATCCAAAGGAGGAGAGTAGGACTGGATAGACTGAAATGCCCCTCTGCCCATCATTTTCCCTTCCACTCCTTCTTGCACTAGCGTTTGTGTTTTACTTCATTCTTCTTTTTCAGTTTACAATTTTAATTGTCCAGTAATACACTAAAGAATATTGTGACTGGGTATAAATAACTTTGGAGATAAACCATCAAATGTGAGTGTGATAAAATGACAGTCTCTCAACACACCTGAAACATTGTTGGGGTACCAGAAGATCGTGCTTGCCTCTCCCATATCTTGTATACTTGATAATCCTGCGAAAGAAAAAGTGAAAGTGAAAGGGAAGTCGCTCAGTCGTGTCCGACCCTCGTTATGCTGTGCGCATGCTCAGTCATGGCCAACTCTTTGTGACCCCACGGTCTAGCCCGGCAGACTCCTCTGAGGGCATTTTCAGGGCAAGAATACTGGAGTGGGTTGCCACAAGTATAGTATCTGGCTCTGACTCTGTAAAATGTAATTCAAGTGAAAGAATTAAAACAATTGTTTAGGAAACAATGTATGTGTATGAGCGTACACTCGTACTCAACATACACACATGTCAATATTCTTCATGACACATTATGTAGTAGCATATTTCCATTTATTGAAATATTAGATCTATATGATAAATTGTGCTTAAATATATATATAATAAACATATAAATATAAAATAAAAAATATGTGATGCATATCACATGAGACTATAAATAAAAGCATACCCCTTGAAATTGAAATGTTGAGATATGAAAAATAATACATTGCACCATAAAGATGGCAGTTTTCAGCATCTAATTAGCCTTCTAATTTGGAACATACTGTAATTAGGTCTCCTCTATTATGGGAGTAAAATTGAAACCAAGTGCGTATTCCTTACATTTATATTCTTAAATTGTCATGCATAATGTTTTTTTGGAACTTTTGCAGGTAATTGACTTGTAATTTTTATGTTATTGCCATATATTTCTGCCTTGGAGTCTCTTTATAATCCGTATATACTGCAAATTCTTCATTTCAAGGACTATAGAATGTGTAACAACATGAACTCACTTATGTAGCTTCACAGAAATAGCATCATCTAGAAAGAAGTCACTTTGTGTATCAACTAATAAAACATTTTAAAACATTTTCTTATGGTCCATGACCCTGATTTTTTATTATAAACTCACTATAAAATTATGGAATATGGTGAAATAAAAATAAAATATGTAATCACTTTAATTTCTTAAAACATTTCTATATTCTGCATTGATATGTCTATAACTTTAATTTTTTCATATTTTTGAATACAACATTTTTAAGAAACTAAGAAATCTGAGAGATTAATCCTATACTTTGAGGACCATAAATGAGAAAATAAAAAGCTCCTCAAGATTGTGGATTTACTAAGTATCAAATTGAATATAACTTGCAATTATATCTTCAGTAACAGAATATTTGAGATCTGGGTGGTTATGTTACCAAATAACAGGTAATGGTAATAATTCAGAGTATTTGACTAATGATCATTGGTGAATAGGAGCCTGAAACAGAAAGTATCTAGAAATGATATATCAGTTCAAGACGGAATGATATACTATAGAAATAAACAAAAAAACCACTAAGTTAATCCTTACAAAATCATTAACTGTTTCTCACTCACTCAAATCACTCAAATATCCAGTGGATGCTTGGTTGGTTCAGCTCCATAAAATCAAGAATGATCCAGAAAAATGAAGCCTGCAGTGTTTTTGGTGTCAATCCACTCTCTATAGAGATGAGGTCCCTTTGGTCACTGCAACAGGGAAAGGGGTAGAAAGAAAGTCTCATAATTAAAAGATTTAGCCTAAAAGTAAAGGTATATCACTCCACTTATACCACTATGACAAGAATAAGGTCTCAATGCTCTATCTTACTGAAACATTGTTAGAAAATCTTGTTTTTTTCTGTGAGCTCAAAAGGAGAGCCGCATGATATTGAGCAGTCATTCTATCTACCACAGGTAGAATGAGTGCTCAATATTTCCACCATTGCAGCTGACTAAATATGACAACTCTGTCAATCAGAATTGTTTCTTTGGTACATTTAGTGAACTGACCAGTGTCCCTCCAAACATCATGTGTACACAGAACCTCAAAAGCTAACTTATTTTGAAATAGGATCTTCATAGTCGTTATTAGCTAACATGCTGTCATACTGAATTAGGGCAGGCTGTAAATCCAATGACTGACATATTTATAAGAGGAGGGGATGCACAGAGGCACACAGAGAAAAAGGTCATGTGAAGTTGTAGGCAGAGCAGATAGATGGAGCTACAAGCTTAGGATTACCTACAACCGCACAGAACCGAGGAAGAAGCAAGGCAGGATTTTTCTCTAGAAGATTCAGAAGGGCTCTGACCCTGCTGACATTTTAATTTTGGACTTCCAGCTTTTAAAGCTGTGACAGAATAAGTTTTTGCTTGTTTTAAGCCACCAGGTTCGTGGTCATCTGCTAAAACAACTCTCAGAAACTAAGACAGTATATGTAATCAAATTTCAAAAACACAATTTTATCTTGTTCTTTTTTAATATAAATTTATTTATTTTAATTGGAGGTTAATTACTTTACAATATTGAAAAGTGAAGTCGCTTCAGTCGTGTCTGACTCTTTGTGACCCATGGACTGTAGTCCACCAGGTTTCTCCATCAGTGGGACTTTCCAGGCAAGAACACTGGAGTGGGTTGCCAGGTCCACCTCCAGGGAACCTTCCTGATCCAGGGATTGAACCCTCATCTCTTATCTCTCCTGAACTGACATACAGGTTCTTTATCACTAGTGCCACGTGGGAAGTCTGGGGGTCTGGATTTAGGTTGAGTCAATTCCTACAGAAGAGATATAATAAGCGATATCCTCCTTGCGCTAAGCCTGCTCTTCTCTCTTATCCAATCTCCAGAAAGAATAATTTTTGTTTTACAGTTCAAGTTTTCTGTTTATAGCGTCTACAACCCTAAACAATATATAAATGCAGAATGTCATTGATTCATTAACCTTAGTGAATAAAAGATGAAGCTTCTCTCATACAAGTTATTTCATTATAACTTTTCATGCTTCAACTTCAGATTTTGCATGTTTATAATATATACTTTACATACATATGCTACATATGTAAATCCCCAGTTCTTATTTTATTGACCTAAGAGTACATCTTGTCTTCTCATTATGTAATATGACCATATTAATAGCCCTGCATTACTTCCATCTGCCTACTCTATCATAAACTTCCCCCTTCCAATGTTTAGACTATTTACTATAATACTTTTGAGTATTATAGAGTATTTAGAGGTATTGAGCACAATACCTCTAAAAGTTGAAAAACAGTAAATTAAGTACACATTTTCATAACCTGGTAATTCTCTTTGTTAAAGAGCCAAGAATCCACTAGTGTTGTTTTTGTCTCTATGATTCAATAACACAATTTCTCTGTCATGGAATGTAAATGAGTTCCAGAACAAATATTATTCTCTTTTCTCATGTTCCAAAAATTATGACACATTTTACCTTGCTTCCTATTTTGATTATTAATGCTTTGTATTTCATTTTTCTCTTCCAATACCTATCAATCATTTTTGTTCTTTTTCTTATTGAAACAACTTTCCAATTTCTAAAGACAATCACTTTGAAAATAATTCTATGATTTGAGGGGAAGTGGGGATAATTTCAGTAGTGTAGGTGGAGAGATTAGGATTGATTAATGCTGTTTCTCTTTATAAAAATGTATGGTCATCCATACAACATTATTCACAATATCAGATACTCTTCTAAGCCTCTGCATATTCCTACCAACTTTCACACTGGTTCCTCTGGTGTTTCACTTGGAAGACATGCTTTCACACTCTAAAGATTCATTGCCAAAATATATATTGTCAAAAACTTTTGTCCAATAATACTGATTATAATGATGAGTTTTAAAAATCTATGGTATCACACAGATTTGAATCCTGGCTCAAGAAGATTCCCTAGAGGAAGGCATGGTAACCCATTCCAGGATTCTTGCCTGGAGAATCCCTTGTTCTGGAGCCTGGTGGGCTGCAGTCTATGAGGTCACAGAGTGAGACACGACTGAAGCAAGTTAGCGTGCACACATGGTATCATAAGGGAAAGAGAATGTCATGAGAAAAAAGGCAGCTAAATACATTCTAAAACATACTAACATCCCATACTAACTTCTCTTTTTATACTTTTGTAATATGTAATACAATTGTGATTAAATTGAATAATTGTAGTGTATTGTCCATTTCCTCTCTAAAGCATAGGTTATATCAATATTCTTCAACATAATATCCTCTGTTATTCACATAACAATTGCTCATTTTTAGTACTGGGCTGCAGGATAACTTCAGGCAGGTTCACGGAATTCTTTAAAAAAAAATCATCTTTTTATTGACTGGTAGTTGCTCAGGCTTTGGTTTATATATTGATATACAACCAATTTTATCTTAAAATAGACACAAGGATGTAGAAGGTGCTTAGAAGAACTCTAAGTTTCTGTATTCTTAGAAAATAATTTCCACATTTATAGCACATCAAGAAAATTAATTTCACCAAATCTAATATTTAAACATTCTGTCAAAATATAAACTTTCACTAACAAATTAAAACATATCTCTTCATAACACTGAGTAACTTAAAAGATTTTGTTTTCCAATAATAAATATATTTTCACCAAATATTCTCTTTGATGGCTTTATTTTAACTGACAGCATTTCTTTCCTTGTTGTATCTTTAATTGCTGTATATGCAGCTATAAGAATTACTATGTTATCTCATAAAGCCTGTAATCCAAATCAATTTTTCATTTATTATGACACTTCTATTTAAAATGAATTAATTTGGACGAGGATAAACTGGAAAGGATTGGGAATGACTGGTGGCCGTATCCAATTAATGGCACACGTCACGGAGGATATAGGACTTTTGGATTTACCACAACAATCTCTATAGGCAGAAGGAATCTTTGTGACTTGACTTAGTGGTAGATTTGCAAATAAGACTTTTCCAACACCAAAACATCAGCTTTAGCTGTAATCACTTCGAGCACAGAATTTCCAGTTTTCTAAAATGCTTAACTCTCAAACAGAAGTTGGATGGGGTACGGAGTCATCTATATTTATTTTGGCAAAAAAATTCCACTCAGGAAATCTATAGATGAAGTAGCCATCAACTGCCACAGTATTTGCTGTGTCTGTGCACTGCATGGCGGGTAATCTGCTGGTAAGGTGGAAGGATGCATTTAGCTCTTTCAATTGATCAGTAACCTTTAAGGTGGAAGGATGCGTTTAGCTCTTTCAATTGATCAGTAACCTTTAAGGTGGAAGGATGCATTTAGTTCTTTCAATTGATCAGTAACCTTTCCCAGATTCTGCAATAGCAACACCACACAACATCTGGTTCCAGGTAGACAATGAGTAAAGCTACATAGTCAGCCGTGTACATATCTTTTTATATTTCTTGAGAATTCATTCTGAGTTTTCTTTTATTTAGAGAAAACATTTAGAGACACAGTCCTAATGTCAGTTGTTGTTTTGAAAATATTTAAATATTAACAGAAATAAAATTAACTATTTTTATATGTCAAGGTTTGATAAAGTTTTTTTCTCATGATTTGCACTCCCTTCACAGAGCAAACCTATTATCAATTGTGAGAGATTAGTAAAAATCTGGGGGCCTTAAAAACCCTAATAAATTCTTAGTACATAGTCTTCATAACATATATTTTCTTCTGCTTCTCTGCTTATTTTTGGCAATAAACTTAAACTGCATTTTCACATGCAGTTGAATTGAAAGGAAAATTATGCTTCAAAGATAACAAATTTAGGTGACTCTAAAGGGCTTGTTGAAAATTACAAATAAGATTTAAGGAGAAAATAACCATGTAAAAAGAAACAAATCCATTCCAAAAAATGTAAGATAAGACAGGTCTTTGGGTAAAGCTACCAGATAGAGGGGGTCTCCCCGATGGCTCTGCCCACAATGTGAGAGACCTATGTTCAATTCCATATAGAGACCAGCTAGACAGAGACCAGTTAACCAGAAAAGTCTACTTTCGGGCATCATAGAGCAGATTATTCATTTTACAGGTAGGGACAAAAAATGCTCTGATGTTACAGTGGTGAGCAAAGATATATAGCTCAGAGTGTGACTATAGTGGTTGACGCTTTTAAAGTGCAAACTTTAATAACTTGACATCACTATTTAGCTAGACTTTTAAAAGAATTATCAGCTACTAAAAGTCACCACCTGCTAATGAATCACTGGTTGCTTTTGAAACCAATTTATTTCCTTTCCAAAGCAATTTCAGACAAATTCACAGCCATTAAAATAATTAAATACTACTGACATGCTGGGGAAAATGTGAACGAAAGAAAACATTCTAAAAATACTCATTATTTCTTAAATGTGAAGTCCCGTGGATAGGACAACTACTGCGTTATTGGTTTCCAAATCAGCCAAATAAACACACATTCTGAGATTTTTTTCTTCCTCAACTCATCTTTTAATTTTTGTTTGAGGTATGACTGTCATGGGGACACTCTGTCGTCCCCTTCTCCTCCTGCCCTCAGTCTTTCCCAGCATCATGGTCTTTTCCAGTGAGTCAACTCTTCGCATGAGGTGGCCAAAGTATCAGAGCTTCAGCTTTAGCATCATTCCCTCCAAAGAAATCCCAGGGCTGATATCCTTTAGGATGGGCTGGTTGGATCTCCTGGCAGTCCAAGGGACTCTCAAAAGTCTTCTTCAACACCATTTTTCGAAAGCATCAGTTCTTCAGCACTCAGCTTTCTTCACAGTCCAACTCTCACATCCATCCATGACCACTGGATAAACCATAGCCTTGGCTAGACGGACCTTTGTTGGCAAAGTAATGTCTCTGCTTTTGAATATGCTATCTAGATTGGTCATAACTTTCCTTCCAAGGAGTAAGCACCTTTTATTAATTTCATGGCTGCAGTCACCATCTGCAGTGATTTTAGAGCCCACAAAAATAAAGTCTGACACTGTTTCCCCATCTATTTCCCATGAAGTGGTGGGACTGCATGCCATGATCTTCGTTTCCTGAGTGTTGAGCTTTAAGCCAACTTTTTCACTCTCCTCTTACACCTCATCAAGTGTTGCTGTTCTAGGATTTTCCTAATCGTATGATATAAATCAGATGGGAAAGGAACACATCAATTTTGCCGCAGAAATAAGATTTACCACATTAATGTGATTTCATTTGTATCCACAGGCTCAAAAGCAAGGGCTTGAGTAAATTCAACCTTTCACTTTTAACTGTATTCTGAAAGTTCTTTACACATGCATGTGTTGATTTTATATTCAGAAAAGAAATTATTTTATTTCTAAAAGTGAATGTTAAATCATTTTTGAGTTGATGAAAATATTACAAGATGGGAGTTGAAGCGTAAAATAGAAATTGACAGCCAAATGTTGTATTCTTAATTGAAGTCAACATATTTGGAGTTGCGGGTCTTTCTGTTAAGAAACACAATCATTAAAGTGTGTTAAACTCAAGTTTTATAAATACATGCAGTTTACGTGTGTGTTTTCAGTTGTTTCAGTTGTGTCTAACTCTTTGTGAACCCATGGACTGTAGCCCACCAGGCTCCTCTGTCCATGGGACTCTCAGGCAATAATAATGAGTGGGCTGCCACTACTGCAGGGGGCCTTTCTGACCCAGGGATCGAATCGATGTTTCTTGCATCTCCTGCATTGCAGACAGATTCTTTACCCACTGAGCCACCTGGGAAGCTCTCTGTGCAGCTCAGGTTCCAATAATTGATGTGTCAAATCACACAGAGGAGTTTTATTAAAATTAAAAGTTAAGCAAAATTCAGATGAGCACACTGTAAATAAGACAGTCTCAAATAATTCTTAAAATTTGTCCAAAAGAGCACTTGAGATTATTTCCTTAAGTGTGTATGTATATGGATTGTCATTCTTCAAGTCAAAAGTAAAACTAATGCATTTCCTTTATTGTCAAGATGAGTATCTTTTTTTCTAAAACGTAGTACCTACCCACCAAATATAATTTTTATGGCATAAGCAAATAGGCTTGAATCTGTAAATTTTCAACATAGGTTCTTAATGTGCTAATTCTTATCTACAGTGAACTGTCCCTGTCCAGGCACTGGTTTGTTTTCATCTGATGATCTCATTAGAATTATACTAAAAGGTCTTACTAACTGGGATAACTATGGTGGCGTGGTCACTCAGCTAGAGACAGACAACCTGGAGTATAAAGTCAGGCCATAGGAAGCATTACTACAGACAAAGCTAGTGAAGGATATGGAATTCTAGCTAAGCTATTTAAAATCCTAAAAGATGATGCTGTTAAAGGGCTGCACTCAATATGCCAGCAAATCTGGAAAACTCAGCAGTGACCACAGGATTGGAAAAGGCCAGTCTTCATTCCAATTCCAAAGAAAGACAATGCCAAAGAATCTTCAAGTTACCATACAGTGACACTCATTTCACATGCTAGCAAGATTATGCTCAAACTCATTCAAATTAGGTTTGAGCAGTATGTGAACCAAGAACTTAAAGATGTATAAGCTGGATTTAGAAAAGACAGAAGAACAAGAGATTAAATTGCCGACATCCACTGGATCATAGATAAAAAAAATCTACTTCTACCTCACTGACTATGCTAAAGCCTTTGACTGTGTGAATCCCAACAAACTGTGGAAAACTCTTCAAGAGATAGGGATATCAGACCACCTTATCTGTCTCCTGAGAAGCCTGTATACAGGACAAGAAGTAACAGTTAGAACCGGATATGGAAGAACAGACTGGTTCCAAATTGGGAAAGGAGTATATCAAGGCTGTATATTGTTACTCTACTTGTATGTAGAGTATATCATGAGAAAGGCCAGGCTGGATGAAACACAAGCTGGAGTCAAGATTACAGGGAGAAATATCAACAATCTCAGATATAAAGAAGATACCACTTTAATGGAAGAAAGTAAAGAGGAACTGGACATGGAACAACAGACTGGTTTCCAATAAGAAAAGGAGTACATCAAGGCTGTATATTGTCACCCTGCTTATTTAATTTATATGCAGAGTACATCATGAGAAACTCTGGGCTGGAAGAAACACAAGCTGGAATCAAGATTGCCAGGAGAAATATCAATAACTTAAGATCTGCAGATGACACCACCCTTATGATAGAAAGTGAAGAGGAACTAAAAAGCCTCTTGATGAAAGTGAAAGAGGAGAGTGAAAAAGTTGGCTTAAAGCTCAACATTCAGAAAATGAAGATCATGGCATCTGGTCCCATCAGTTCATAAGGAGTAGATGGGGAAATAGTGGAAACAGTGTCAGACTTTATTTTTTTGGACTCCAAAATCACTGCAGGTGGTGATTGCAGCCATGAAATTAAAAGACGCTTATTCCTTGGAAGGAAAGGTTTTACCAACCTAGATAGCATATTGAAAAGCAGAGATATCACTTTGCCAACAAAGTCCGTATAGTCAAAGCTATGGTTTTTCCAGTAGTCATGTACAGATGTGAGAGAGAAAGTGAAAGTCGCTCAGTCATTTCTGACTCTTTGGAGACTCCATGTACTGTAGCCTGCCAGACTCTTCTGTCCATGGAATTCTCCACGCAAGAATACTAGAGTGGTTAGCCTGTTGCCTTCTCCAGGGGATCTTCCTAACCCAGGGATCAAACACTTGTCTTATGTATTGAGGTGGAGACTTTATCAGCTGAGCTACCAGGGAAGCTCACAGATAAGAGACATGGACCATAAGAAGGCTGACCACCAAAGAATTGTTGCTTTCAAGCTGCGGTGCTGGACAACATTCTTGAGAGTTCCTTGGGCAGACAGGGAGATCAGGAGTCAGTCCTGAAGGAAATCAATCCTGAAATTCATTGGAAGGACTGATGTTGAGGCTGAAGCTCTAATACTTTGGCCACCTTAGGGGAAGAGCTGACTCACTGGAAAAGACCCTGATGCTGGGAAAGATTGAAGGCAAAAGAAGTGAGACTCAGGATGAGATGGTTATATAAGCATCACTGATTCAAAATAATGAATCTGAGCAAACTCTGGAAGAAAGTGACAGGGAATCCTGATGGCTGCAGTCCATGGGGTTGCAAAGAGTCAGACACGACTGAGCACACACACACTCACAAATTATTATCATTATTTTCAAATTAAACACGAACCATAAGTGTTTAGGTGATTTCTCAGTCATACTGCTAAGAAGGCTACAAAAAGGATTCATACACCTCTGTCTCATTTTGTTAAGTACCTTTTCCCAACAATTAGAAATGTAGAAAAAGAAGAGAAGGTGGTGGAGGAGGGGGTGGTGAAAATTCCTTATTTTCTAAAGCACTGACTTCCAGATTATGGCAAATTTAAGAATCTGTCACCACCGGAAAGACACTTTATTGATTATGCTATTTTTCAACTGTTCTCTTGTTTGATTTTTGACTGTTTATTTTATTAAGTAATAAAAACTATTATATTGCCAAATCACATCACCATGATATTTTTGTTTAAGAGTAAGTAAAATAGTGTCCATCAAAAGTATTTCTGATTCACAGTGTAAAAACTGTTTCACTACTAATTTCAAACTAATCGTGTAAAATTTGCAAGCACTGAGGAAATTTTCAATATTTTTTTATCCTAAATTAGGTTAAGATGTTTAGAAAATCAGGTGCTTTGATCATCATCAATCAGCAGGAATCATACTTTAGGCTTAAACTTGATGTTTTAGATGATTCTTTATTATTTTTATTTTTACTTTACAATACTGTATTGGTTTTGCCATACATCAACATGAATCCACCACGAGTGTACATAAGTTCCCATTCCTGAACCCCCCCTCCCACCTCCCTCCCCATACCATCCCTCTGGATTCTTTAAATTTAAAGGCAGGAAGCCCTGCTATGATTGAGCAAATCTGTGTCAGTTACAATGCTGTGCACAAGTAGAATCTCACTATAGAACATGATCACTTATATTGAAAAGCACAAAGGAAACAAGTTAATAAAGTGGAAGTATGCTAGAACCTGCATGTTTTAAATACAATTCATCATTCAGTTCAATTCAGTTCAGTTCAGTCACTCAGTCGTGTCCAACTCTTTGCAACCCCATGGATTCCAAACACGCCAGGCCTCCCTGTCCATGACCAACACCCAGCGTTTACCAAAACTCATGTCCATTGAGTTGGTGATGTCATCCAACCATCTCATCCTCTGTCATCCCCCTCTCCTCCCATCTTCAGTCTTTCCTGGCATCAGGGTCTTTCCCAATGAGTCAGTTCTTCACATCAGGTGGCCAAAATTTTGGATTTCAGCTTCAACATCAGTCCTTCCAATTAAAACTCAGGACTGCTCTCCTTTAGGATGGACTGGTTGGATCTCCTTGAAGTCCAAGGGACTCTCAAGAGTCTTCTCCAACACCACAGTTTAAAAGCATCAATTCTTCTGTGCTCAGCCTTCTTCATAGTTCAACTATCACATCCATACATGACTAATAGAAAAACTGTAGCCTTGACTAGACGGACCTTTGTTGGCAAAGTAATATGTCTGCTTTCCAATATGCTGTCTAAGTTGGTCGTAACTTTCCTTCCAAGAAGCAAGCGTCTTTTAATTTCATGGCTGCAGTCAACATCTGCAGTGATTTTGCAGCCCCCAAAATAAAGACTGCCACTGTTTCCCCATCTATTTTCCATGAAGTGATGGGACCGGATGTCATGATCTTACTTTTCTGAATGCTGAGCCTTAAGCCAACTTTTCCCACTCTCCTCTTTCACTTTCTTCAAGAGGCTCTTTAGTTCTTCTTCACTTTCTGCCATAAACGTGGTGTCACCTGTATATCTGAGGTTACTGATATTTCTCCCGACAATCACGATTCCAGCTTCTGCTTCCTCCAGCCCAGCATTTCTCATTATGTACTCTGCATATAAGTTAAATAAGCAAGGTGACAATATACAGACTTGACATACTCCTTTTCCTATCTGGAACCAGTCTGTTACTCCATGTCCAGCTCTAACTGTTGCTTCCTAACCTACATACAGATTTCTCAAGAGGCAGATCAGGTGGTCTGGTATTCCCAACTCTTTCAGAATTTTCAACAGTTTGTTTTGATGCACACAGTCAAATGCTCTGGCATAGTCAATAAAGCAGAAATAGATGGTTTCTTTTTTTCTGGAATTTTCTTGCTTTTTAAATGATCCAAGGGATGTTAGTAATTTAATCTCTGGTTCCTCTGCTTTTCTATGCTGGAGAGGATGTGGAGAAAAGGGAACCCACTTACACTGCTGGTAGGAATGCAACTAGTACAGCCATTATGGAAAACAGTGTGGAGATTCCTTAAAAATTGCAAATAGAACTGCCTTATGACCCAGCAATCCCACTGCTGGGCATACACACCGAGGAAACCAGAACTGAAAGAGACACATGTACCCCAATGTTCATTGCAGCACTGTTTATAATAGCCAGGACATGGAAACAACCTAGATGTCCATCAGCAGATGAATGGATAAGAAAGCTGTGGTACATATACACAATGGAGTATTACTCATCTCTTAAAAAGACTAAATTTGATTCAGTTCTAATGAGATGGATGAAACTGGAGCCAATTATAGAGTGAAGTAAGCCAGAAAGAAAAACACCAATACAGTATACTGACACATATATATGGAATTTAGAAAGATAGTACTGATGACCCTCTATGTGAGACAACAAAAGAGACACAGAGGTATAGAACAGACTTTTGAACTCTGAGGGAGAGGGAGAGGGTGGGATGATTTGGGAGAATGGCATTGAAACGTGTATACTATCTTGTAAGAAACGAAGCGCCAGTCTATGTTCAATGCAGGATGCAGGATGAATGCACAGGATGATTCAGGTAGATGATGTGGGGTGGGGAGGTGGGAGGGGCTTCGGCATTGGGAGATTGTGTTCACCTGTGGCTGATTCATGTCAATGTATGGCAAAACAAATACAGTATTGCAATTTTAAAAATAAATAAATAAATAAATAAAAATTAAGAAAAAAATAAAATAAAAAATAAAACCAGCTTGGACATCTGAAAGTTCACAGTTCATATACTGTTGAAGCCTGGGTTGGAGAACTTTGAGCATTACTTTATTAGCGTGTGAGATAAGTGCAATTGTGCAATAGTTTGAGCATTCTTTGGCATTGCCTTTCTTTGGGATTGGAATGAAAACTGACTTTTTCCAGTTCTGTGGCCACTGCTGAGTTTTCCAAATTTGCTGACATATTGAGTGCAGCACTTTCACAGCATCATCTTTCAGGATTTGAAATAGCTCAACTAAAATTCCATCCCTCCACTAGTTTTGTTTGGAGTGATGCTTCCTAAAGCCCACTTGACTTCACATTCTAGGATGTCTGGCTCTAGGTGAGTGATCACATCATCATGATCGTCTGTGTAGTGAAGATCTTTTTTGTACAGTTCTTCCGTGTATTCTTGCCACCTCTTCTTAATATCTTCTCCTTCTATCAGGTCCATACCACTTCTGTCCTTTATTGAGCTCATCTTTGCAAGAAATGTTCCTTTGGTATCTCTAATTTTCTTGAAGAGATCTCTGGTCTTTCCCATTTTATTGTTTTCCTCTATTTTTTTGCACTGATCACTGAGGAAGGCTTTCTTATCTCTCCTTGCTATTCTTTGGAACTCTGCATTCAAATGAGTATATCTTTCCTTTTCTCCTTTGCTTTTCACTTCTCTTCTTTTCACAGTTCTTTGTAAGGCTTCTGCAGACAGCCATTTTGCTTTTTGCATCTTTTTCTTGGGGATGATCCTGATCCCTATGTCCTGTAAAATGTCATGAACCTCTATCCATAGGTCATCAGGCACTTTGCTATCAGATCTAGTCCCTTAAATCTGTTTCCTATTCCATTATATAACTGTAAGAGATTTGATATAAGTCATAACTGAATGGTCTTGTGCTTTTCACTGCTTTCTTCTACTTAAGTCTGAATTTCACAATAAGGAGTTCATGATCTGAGCCACAGTCAACTCCCAGTCTTGTTTTTGCTGACTGTATAGAGCTTCTCCATATTTGGCTGCAAAGAATATAACCAATCTGATTTCAGTGTTGGCCATGTGGTGATGTCCATGTGTAGTGTCTTCTCTTGTTTTGTTGGAAGAGAGTGTTTGCTATGACCAGTGCATTCTCTTGACAAAACTAGTTAGTCTTTGCCCTGCTTCATTCTGTACTCCAAGGCCAAATTTCCATTACTCCAGGTGTTTTTTAAACTTTCTACTTTTGCATTCCAGTCCCCTATAATTAAAAGGATATCTTTTGGGGGTGTTAGTTCTAGAAGGTCTTATAGGTCTTCATAGATCTGTTCAACTTCAGCTTCTTAAGCATTACTGATTAGGGCATAGACTTGGATTACCATGATATTGAATGGCTTGCCTTGGAAGTGAACAGAGATCACTCTGTAGTATTTTAGATTGGATCCAAATACTGCATTTCAGACTCTTTTGTTGACTATCATGGCTACTGCGTTTCTTCTAAGGGATTCTTTCCTACATTAGTAGATATGATGGTCATCTGAGTTAAATTCACCCATTCCAGTCCATTTGTTTACTGATTCCTAAAGTATAGATGTTCACTCTTGCCATCTCCTGTTTGACCACTTCCAATTTGCCTTGATTCATGGACCTAACAGTCCATATTCCTATACAATACTGCTCTTATAGCATCAGACCTTGCTTACATCACCAATCACATTCATAACTGGGTGTTGTTTTTGCTTTGGTTCCATCTCTTCATTCTTTCTGGAATTATTTCTCCACTCATCTCCAGTACCATATTAGGTACCTACGGACCTGGGGAGTTCATCTTTCAGTGTCTTATCTTTTGCCTTTTCATATTGTTCATGGATTTCTCAAGGCAAGAATACTGCGGTCGCTTGCCATTCCCTTCTCCAGTTGACCATATTTTGTCAGAACACTCCACCATTACCCATCCGTCTTGGGTGGCCCTACATGGCATGGCTAATAGTTTCATTTAGTTAGACAAGGCTGTGGTCCATGTGATTAGATTGGTTAGATTTCTGTGACTGTGGTTTCTTCCTGTCTGCCCTCTGATGCCCCCTCTCAGCACCTACCATCTTACTGGGGTTTCTCTTTTCTTGGACATGGGGTATCTCTTTCCTTGGATGTGGGGTATCTCCTCCCAGCCCCCCGCTCCTGACCTTGGATGTGGGGTGTCTCCTCTCACCACCTCAACGTTGTGCAGCCAATAGAAAATATTGATATACACTTAAGACAAGGTCTAAAAAGGCATGCTTATAATAACTCAAGGTTCCGATGCTGATGCTGTAAAGTGGAATTGCCATCATTCCCTAACTTCTTTTTATTTTATATCAAAAGCTAGATGATTGGAATACAAGATCAATACAACACAGTGTTTTTGCACTTGATTTAACTGTGAGGCTTCTTGTCTTGATCTGAGTGAAACAAGCACATTAGGAGACACAAATATCTTGAGGAAAAAATTGAAGTCTTCTCATTTGAATCTAATACTTTTTCTTTCACTTCCTCCTATTTTGCAAGAGCCCTCACATTTATTACTTCTATATAAAATTCTATACTCCTATAATCTATTCAGTTTCAAATCAAGTAGCTACCATCTGTAACTTTCATCTTTAACAGCAAGTTTCATTTCACCTTGCTTCTTGATTGGCTTAATGGAAATTAAAAGATAGGAATCTATTATACTCAGTCTAGGCTTTCCAAATGACTCAACAAGTAAATAATCTGCCTGCAATGCAAGAGACTCAGAAAATGTGGGTTCCACCCAGGGTGGGGAAGAGTCCCCTGGAGAAAGAAATGGCAACCCACTCCAGTGTGCTTGCTTAGCAAATCCCATAGACAGGGGAGCCTGGAGGGCTACAGTCCACAGGGTTGCAAAGAGTCGGACACGATTATGCAGGCATGCATCTCTCCCGGATACTCAGTCTGAGAGATGAAAAGCTAAAAATACTCATAAAATTAACAAAATGTCCTCCTTCACAGTTTAACTCTAAACACCTTTAGAGAATGTATCTGACACTATCTCAATTTACAGGTTACATAAATCTCTAACCAATAGCTTTTTAACCAGAAAGTCTTTAGAACAATTCTATATAACAGCAGGGAAGGTGACCAGTAGTGATTAACAACATTCTTGTTCAATTTCTTTGCTAGAGCAAGAAAATTGTTCAAATTCATCTTGGCCCCTTACCTTGCTGTTTATTACAGCAGATGAAATTTCGCCTCCAGGCAACCACTGTGTTATTGCTCTTTTCATACTAAATTCATTTTATTTTATACCAGCATTAATCCTTTCCTTCTTTCTCCCTCCTTTTTTCATTTCTCTCCCTCCCTCTCTTTTACTCTCTCCTCTCCCTTCATCCCTAATCCCGCCTTTCTTCTTCCCTCCATTCCTTCCTTTCTTTACTAGAATTTTAAAAATCCATATTTTATATATCCAAAAATCTCAACCAGTATACAATTATGCTTCATGAATTGATAATCTGCTTGGTTTTTAACAATTTTAGTCTCAGTATACCTATACATCTTCTGGGTAGAAAATTGTGTTCTGAGACAGATGAAAGGTGTTATAATTAATTTTATATACAAATGAGTTCCATGGAGTTGAAGCCAGAGATCTGTGGTAACTGAATAAATATTTTTATTATATGAGCTTCATCATCGATGTTAGACCTATGATTTTAGGAGTATTGTAAAGTATCACTTTCTCACTGAAGCTATCTTAGCAGATAATGGCATAGACATATAATCGCCTTTAACTAGAACGCAATTTTCTCCCTTAGTCTAATTTGTGCTTTTTAGATTAAGCTAATAAATATTTCATTTACATTAAGTTAATAATTATTTGCCATCACTTCATGGCAAGTAAATGGGGAAACAATGGAAACAGTGAGAGGCTTTAGTTTTTGGGGCTCCAAAATCACTGCAGATGGTGATTGCAGCCATGAAATTAAAAGACACTTGATCCTTGGAAGCAAAATTATGACCAACCTAGATAGCATATTAAAAAGCAGAGACATTACTTTGCCAACAAAGGTCTGTCTAGTCAAAGCTATGTTTTTTCTAGTAGTCATGTATGGATGTTAGTTGGACTTTAAAGAAAGCTGAGTGCCAAAGAATGGATGCTTTTGAAATGTGGTATTGGAAAAGACTCTCGAGGGTCCCTTGGACTGCAAGGAGATCCAACTAGTCTGTCCTAAAGGAAATCAGCCCTTAATATTAATTGGAAGGACTGATGCTGAAGCTGAAACTGCAATACTTTGGCCACCTTATGCGAAGAGCTGACTCATTTGAAAAGACTCTGATGCTGGGAAAGACTGAGGGCAGAGGAGAAGGGGACAGCAGAGGATGAGATGGTTGGATGACATCACCAACTCAATGGATATGAGTTTTAGCAAGCTCCAGGAGTTGGTGATGGACAGGGAGGCCTGGCGTGCTGCAGTCCATGGGGTCGCAAAGTGTCTGCCATGACTGAGTGACTGAATTGAACTGAGCTGAATAAATATTTCAAAGTAAAAGCATCAGTTTTTATTTTCACATGGTAATACTAAAGTCTAGGCCTTCCCTGTTGGCTCAGTGGTAAAGAACCCTTCTGCCAGTGCAGAAGACACAGGTTCAGTTCCTGGATCAAGAAGATTCCCTGGAGTAAGAAATGGCAACCCACTCCAATATCCTTGCCTGGGAAATCCCATGGGCCGGGGGCGCCTAGAAGGCTGCAGGTTATGCAGTTCTAAAGAGTCAGATGCAACTTGTGAACTGAACACGCAATACTCAAGTCCACTAATGTTTCTGATTTTTCTCCCTTTTTTTCATGAAATAGCAGGAGGACATGTAGGAAAAGAAGACACAAATCCAACAACAATAACTATCACCGGAAAACTTTAAGAAGTGAAATTTTTATACTTTCAATTTGAACAAATGTTTCCATTCAGTGTGAATTTGAAACTTTATCCAGCCTTTTTGCTTGTTGTTTGTAAAGTAACATGGAAAAAAACATACCAAGGACATACATACAAAAACACTGGTCTACTATTTTCAAAAAATTTCATAGTGGAAGTATTTCTGTATATTTGGGAAGTCCACAGTCTTTTCAAAGAAGCTTGTTTTTTTTTAAATATAAATACTTGACTTTTCGAAAGATACCAAGCAACCTCAAAAAGTAAAAAGGAATTACAATGTCACTCCAAATCTCTTTGTGTGTGTGTGTGTGTGTGTGTGTGTGTGTGTACATGTGTGTTAGTCGCTCAGTCGTGTCTGACTCTTTGTGACCCCATGGAACGGTAGCCCCCAGGCTCCTCTGTCCATGGGATTCTCCAGGCAAGAATGCTGGAGTGGGTTGCCATTTCCTTCTCCAGCAAAATCTCTTTACTCATAAATAATTGCAGCAAAGCTTTTGTAAGAAAACTATAGACATTCTCCCTACCTGTAAAGATCTACATATTAGGACTTAATAAAATGCAATTGGAATAAAATTGCTTATGAAAGTGAAAAAATACTCAAATGCATTACATTCCTTTTGTGAGACAAAAGAGTTTGGAGAAACTATTGGATTTCAGATAAGTATCTTCTTAACAAGAAATATGTATATATGTAATACTCCTCTAAAGTTTAAAAGGATTAAAATGATAAGACATTTGATTTCTCTAAATGCTATATGTCACACATAAAGCTATATCTATAAATTTCATGGGCTTCCCAGATGGCGCTAGTGGTATAGAACCCTCCTGACATTGCAGGAGATGTTTATACTATAAGACGGAGAAGACTGTGAAATTAACATCTAATATTCTCGTATTTACGCTAGTCTGTTTCCTATAATGAATTATAGTATCATTTTTATACTGTCAAAGTGTATAACATATTCTTTCAGGATTTTGGAATTACTTTCATTATGTCTTCAAATATTTTCTTATTATTTTATTTTCATCAAGAAAAAATATAAATAGGTTGGAAAATTTGTTAGCCTTTCAACAAAATACCTTAAAGAAAAAAATTATTCTTTTCTATTCAGTTTTGTCTGATTTTGCCTTACCTTCCTTCCCGTGTTAGTTATTTTAATTTTTTAATGTGATTTCTTTTATACTTTCTATTCCTTATCTTAGTTCTAAGTAGCACCAAATAGTGGATGTGGGTAGAAATACTGAACATTTCAATCTACATACTAAGATACCCACCATGAATATCTATACTCTCTCTCTCCTCTATCTAAAGAGCTGGAAGTGAAAGCCTAGGAGGAAGATAGCAGAGACAAATTAAAGAAGAAACCAACATCTTGACTTACCTCATGGATGGAAAAGCTTGAGAGTGATCTGACTGATACTAGGATGTGATTTAATTAAGAAAGCAACCTTTACTGAGTTAAGCCACTAACTTCCATTACTTATTTTAATGCCTACATAAAGGTAATTACAAATGGAATTTAATTATAAGGAAGGAACATGGTCTTTCACTACTTTCTCTCTCTCTTCCTATCTCTCGCTCTCCTTCTCTACCTCTGTCTCCAATAAATTGATATAACCTGATTGTTTATGTAAAGGGAAATTTCAAAACTCACCAACTCCTATTTTGTCCGAATTTTCATTGTTTCAATATGAACAATGTTTCCTAATATACACTATAAATGTGTTCAAAGGGATAGACTAGAATTTACTGTACTTATTGCTTATATATTGTATATGTTTTTATCAGTTTAAATGTATTTATTTGAAATAATTCTATAATTAAAGCCTTTAGAAGCCCTGATGTTAAAATATCAATTTAGTATTTTCTAAGGAAACTGTGCTACTTTTAATGAAAAAATCAAAACATCTCATTGTGACTTTTTTTCTTTGAGATTGTTTCAAGGTTTCATGTGCAGTTCTAACCAGTATTTTTTCCCTTTGAATTTCAAATTTCCACCCTGTTCTTGACACTTATCTTATATTTCCTTGATTTGTAGTTTTGTTTGTTCAGGTCTTATCTGTTCAGCCAGATCATAAGTACTTTAAGGCAGTGACCATGCTTACAGAATCTGTGTGCCCTGTGGCACTTAATAGATACATCTCGTAAATTTTAGCAGAATGATAGCTGTTGCAGCTCCAAGAGACTCAAATGGCTTTGCAGCCTTGTTTGATAGTTTTCCTACAAGTTTATTCTAAAGGAAACTGCATTCTGATAAATTAGTCTGCTACAAAAATGAAATAAGCTTGTTTTGACTTTTTCAGCCTTCTTATATCATTGGTCTCATTGCTACTAGAGTACTTGTTCAAATATTTAATATTAAATTTTAATATATTGTTTTCTATCTTATCTGTCATGTGACACAGTTTTACCTTCCTTTTGGACATTTGCCTTTCCTCTATACCCACAGTTCACTCAAAATAACACACTGAGATGACTTCAACTGGCATCAAAAGGTTTTTTTAAATATATTTTAAAATTACTTATTTTTAAAATATATTAAAAATTACTTATTTTATTGCTGAGTAATTCTATTAACTAGTGACTTGTTTAACTCTATCCTTAAGTATCTCTGGAGTAGGAAATGGTATCCCACACCAGTATTCTTGCCTGAAAAAGTCCATGAACAGAGGAGCTTGGCTGGCTATAGTCCATTTGATTGCAAAAAGTTGGACACGACTGAGTGACAGAACACATCCTTAGGTATAAAGGATACTTTATTAAACATTTATTATTACTAAAGTATAACTATAGAAACACACTGTTAGAATTGCTGGTACAAGTCACCATTATGCTGCTGTGCTTTTTAGTAATGAGAAAATACATAAAGTTTGAAGTAATCTTTTAGTGCTTTTCTAAGCATACATATAAACAGGATATTAAACTTTCTTTTAGTCTTCATCTGCTAAAACCTATCTTTGATGTCTAATATCTCTGTTTATGTTGACATCAATTCTCCAGATATATAATAGTCATATTTACATTCCTCATAATTTTGCTAAATTAGGAATAGATTATGTATGTTTAAGCATTTACATACCTTTTATAAATGCAGTGCAAGAATAGCTATCAGTAAGAAAGCACACACACCCCATTCTTGCATGTGCTTGTGTCTGCTTAGTCTCTAGTCATGCCCACGTCTTTGTGACCCACTGGACTGTAGCCCACCAGGTTCCGCTGTCCATGGGTTTCTTCTTAATGGCAAGAATTCTGAAGCTGGTAGCCCTTTCCTACTCCAGAAGATCTTCCTGACCCAGGGATCCAACTGAAGTTTCCTGGGTCTCCCTGCATTGCAGGTGGATTCTTTACCAGCTGAGCCATTGAGGAAGCTCCATGCTTGGATATATCAGTATAAACTATGGGTAGCTAAGGGATGGCTTCATTTAAGAGATCATTATACCAAGTTACACCATTAATTAAAAATAATAAGAGACACATGCTTGAGGTTGACAGTCACATTAGAAAAATAAAACATATTCTTTTCTTCTATGGCATGTGGTTCAAAAGAACATATAGAAAATATATTAAGTTTCAGATATGGTCAAAACAGTGTCATCTTATAATTACATAAAAACTTGTTTCCATTTTCTTCCTGTTAAAAAAATCACATTTGCATTTTCTTCCTATTAAAACTATAGGAGTTCATTTAGTAAGGGAAAAAGAAGATATAACAGTTACTGTGCAAATAAATTAGTGAAAAGCTTTAAAATTGCATTATTATCAACATCATCAAATCATAGAGATGAAAAACTCCATCATTACTGGCACTGTAAGTAGAAATAAACTAGTTCAGTAAGTTGCCAAATGTAGGAATGACTAGTAATAGGATGAGGTGGTTTAAGGCTTAAGGTGAGGTGAGGTTAATAGGTTTAAGGTGGGTGAGTATAGGCATAGCCTTAGTGTAGTACATGAACTATCTTATTTCCTACCTCCCAAGTGACAAAGAGAAACTAATTTTATCATGTGAGATATTTCTTTCTTTTTCTGACCCATATTTTAAGCTTCAGGATAGAAATCTGTCTCAGAGATCAAAATAAAAAGTCATCTGAGATGAAAAGTTATCCGGAGTCTCTATTTCAGGTTCTGTTAGAGGTTTAGCGTTTTTAGTTCAGACATTAGAAGCTCAGTTACACACCAGGGGAGACTTGCAACATTATTGTTCCTTCTATGACAAAATGCCTATCCATCCTGCATGCAGCCTATTCTCTTCTGAAAAACAGCTGATATCACTAGTGATTAGCAAAAGAAGCAAAAGACAAAATAAACTAAAGCTTTATTTTTGTTTCTAATTTTAAAGGAATCAGATCTTTGAATTCAATGGAATCTAAAACATGAAACAATGAATATAGTAAAGCAGAATCCAATCCATGGATGTAAAGAACAGACTAGTGGTTACCAGTGGAGGGTGGGGGAGGGACAAGATAGGGGTAGGGGAAAGAGAGGTGCATGCTGTTATGTGTAAAATAAGAAAGCCACAAGCATATATGGCACAGGGAATATAGTCCTTATTTTATAATACCTTTATATGGAATATAATCTATGAAGATATTGAGTCTCCATGTTGTACACTGAAACCAATCAACTACACGCACTAAGCCATTCAGTCGTGTCTGACCCTTTCCGACCCCATGGATTGTAGCCCCCCAGCTAATCTGTCCATGGGATTCTCCAGGAAAGAATACTAGAGTGTGTTGTCATTTTCTTCTCCAGGGGATCTTCCCAATCCAGGGATTGAACTTGAGTCTCCTGCAGCTCCTGCATTTCAGACCAGATTCTTTTACCACTGAGCCACTGGGGAAGCCAAAGTTGGGGGCCACTGGTCTACAGTGTGCAAGGCTGGATACTCTCTTATCTGTTTTTTTTTTGTTTTTTGTTTGTTTTTTTTTTTGCCTCATCACGTGACCTGAGGGATCTTAGTCCCCCCATCAGGGATCGAACCTGTGCCCCCTGCAGGGAAAGTGTGCAGTCCTAACCACTAGACCACCAGGGAATTCTCAATCAACTATACTTTGACTCTTAAAAAAGACATTGAATGTATTACATTAGACAGCAAGGACTCTGTTAACTAAATCAAGGAAAAGAGACAAGTGTGTCAACTTCTGGGTTTTTCTTATACTCTCAGCCTTGGAATTTCTGAGTAGTCTAGCTGTTAAATCTGCCAAGTGTAGTAGCTAGCATCAAAGAAGCTTCACTTTGGAGGTTTCCAATCATTTTAAGAACAGTGATTGCCAAATCAAAATGTACTAATGGCAAAGAAATAAATTAAAGTGGACCATTAGAACATGCTATGCATTGGCCCACTGATGGGTTACAGACAGTGGTGAGGTCTTCAGGGAGAGTGTGAGGACATTTGAACCATACTTTTTCACTTATAGCCTACTCAAACAGGTCTGATTCAAAATCAGAGTTAGCTTGCGTATAAATAATCATGATTTTAATAAAGTACTGTTGCTAATGCTAATAAAATACAGAAATTTATAAATGATTTTCATTTTGTAATAAAAATTAAAGCGCAATAAATTATCCCTGCAAAATAATGACTTTACTGCCTCCAGTAAGTATTATTTTCCCAATGACTTGGACTGAGTTAAGGAAAAATTGGCACAGACCTTTAAAAATGTTGAAACAGAAGTCTTTGGTAAATAATGTTTTGCTTTTTCCTAGGTAGGGTTTATATATGATCATTTTCTTTATATCTTTCACTTGTTTTGCATCACTTACTATATATTGAGGGCATTTTCGTCTTTATATTAATTTATTTTTGGTTGAAGCATAATTTACATTAGGTGAAATTTACATTGCTCAGCTCTTAAGTATAACTTTCAGTGAAGTTTTGACAAATGCATATTATGACACAACACTTTCACCTCATTAGAAAACTTCCTCCTGCCCTTTTGTCCTAAGCAGAAGCTACTACAGATCTCATTTCTATTAACATTTATTAGTGTTGCATAATCTTGGATTTCATACTAATGGAATCATGTCCTCTGGCTGGCTCCTTGTATTCAGCATAATATTTGTTAGATTCATCCTGTCATTGTGTATTTCAGTACTTGCTCCTTCTTTTATTACTGGGTAGTAATATAACACTATGTTTATCTAGTCTTCTATCAATGAATATTGAGATTATTTGCTGTTTTTTTTTAGCTATTACAAAAATTATATGTATATTCTTTACAAGCCTCCTAAGAATATTTATTTTCATTTATAGTAAATAAATACCTCAGAGCAGAATTTCTGGACTACAAGGTATGCTTTCAAATGGTGATGTTAGAGAGGACCCTTGAGAGTCCCTTGGACTGCAAGGTGATCCAACCAGTCACTCCTAGAGGAAATAAACCCTGAATATTCATTAGAAGGACTAATGTTGAAGCTGAAGCTCCAATACTTTGGCCACCTGATGCTAAATACCACCTCATTCGTAAAGATCATGATGCTGGGAAAGACTGAAGGCAGGAGGAGAAGAGGGTGACAGAGAATGAGATGGTTGGGTGGCATCATTGACTCAATGGACATGAGTTTGAGCAAACTCTGTGAGATAGTGAAGGACAGGGAGGCCTGGTGTACTGCAGTTCAGAAGTCACAAAGAGCTGGATTAGAATGGATGACTGAACAACAACAACAAAGATTTTAAATTTTCTTCATAAAGTGCCAATAAAAACAAATTGAAGTAGAATGTGAAGTAGTTTTTTTCTCATTAGATTGCTCTAAATGGTTTCATTACTTTTGCTAATAAAGAGATTCTGATTCATGTGAACTCAGAGAATACACTTTAGTTTGTTCTCCTTTTCCCTGATCTCAGAATGACAACATAAATATTAATGTGGTATAGAAGGAAGGCTTCCATTCACAATAAATAGCAGTTTTCTTTTCTTTTATGCCTGTCTTTTAGACTGCTGGCATCAAGAACAAGCACTTAGAATATTGCATGTGGTATGTATGCTTGGAATTGTCAGGAGAGAGTGTAATTTCCTTGGTTCTGTCTCACTGCAGCAAAGATTTGAAACAGTGGACCAGTGTTGCAGCTCTGACACAGCTCAGTTTTATTTGGCAAACAAAGGAAAGTACACCCTCGAGGCGTGAGGGTGGGCTGACCCCAAAGGAAAGGCCTCAATCTGCCTTGGCTTCCTCCTTTTATTCCTTTGCCTCCTCCCCCTGGGCCTGCCCTATGTAAATCGGACTAGCCAGGAAGGCTGTTTGTTTCACCTGAGGTTCTCACTCTGGTCCTCAGATTTTCTTTTGTTCCATTTTCGAGGGCTTTTCCTTTGTCTTTTAGCCACTGTCATTTTGGACTCCTTTTTCCTGTTCTAACTACCTAACAGAATCATTCACGTGGGGCTCAATATACACTCATACACTTCTTCACTGTGCTTTCTGTCTAGGAAGCTGAGCTGTGCAAACTAGATCCTTGTCTTCTGCCTGAGTTCAAACATGTTGATGTCTTCCAGGAAATGCAAGAAGAGATGGTGAAGAGCAAGGCCAGGCCGCTGATTGCTTCAGCTCTGCCAGCTGGTTTGCCTTGAACACTCTGTTACCTTACAGTGAAGTCTACAGTTCCTTCCACTGTGACCTGCTGCACTTCTCTTTCCTTTCCCTGGATCTAATAACTGTCCTTCCCCAGTTCCTTGATCTTGTTTAGTTGCATTTTAAATTATCCCCAAAATCAGTAGTATAAAATAACTTGCTTGGTCCAGACAGGGCAAAGTAAGGTCAGGTTTTCTCTGATTTATGATACTTGAGACCTCTGATGAAAATTAAGAGTCAGGAATAGTAAATAACAAGGGACTGGGATTATCTGAAGGCTTTTTTTTCATTCTTACGTGTGCTGTTTGAAGCTGAATATCAGCTGGAAATTTGGCTATGTATTGGAACATCTTCACAGAGTTCTCCAAATAGCCTGGACTTCCTTTCATTATGAGTACTAAATTAAAAATGCGAGTGTTTTATTGTGAGATAGAGACAGAGAAGGACAGGGATTGAGAAGGGACAGACACAGAGGGAAACTAGACAGAAGCTCTATAGCTTTTTAGCCTAGCTCTAAACCTAGGCTAGGTTTAGCCTGAGAAGTCTTGTAGCATCACCTTCACCCCATTTCTTACTGAAGCAGTTACAAGTCTTGTTCAGTTTCTGACTCTTTTAACAGGGGAGTGGCAAGATGGCTTAAGTATTCATAGGACTCTCAGCTATTACTATGGACATTTTGAGAAAACTTATTCAGCCACAAACCTAGAGGTGGTGAGTGTCTGACTACTACTTGTCAAATTTCCAACACTACTCTTTGTGGTTTCAAATCTTCTGTACTAAACACTCTTTGAATCATGCCCAGAATTATTTTCTGTTTCTTGTAGGAACCCTAAATAACACAGTACATTATTTAAATATTGGTTGAAAGAGAAAAATAACAATTTATAGAGTATTGAAATAGTCATATTTATAATATACATATTAATCTGTTATTTTAATAGTTATTAAGTTCAATTATTTTTTGTTACTCAGAAACTATATAGCAAGCAAGTAAATCAAATAACAAGTATTTATATAATCATGGAATCTCTAAGGAACAGGATAAAGAAATCGGCTATCACACTTTTACAATATTGTTTTACAACTTCTGGCTGATATGACAGAAAAAAAATTTACTGGAAAAAGATGACATAGATAAAATTTTATGCATTTCTTGATGATATAATCAAATATATGCAATTCTAAAATGTCTGCAAAAATTAAATATAGAGTTTTATAAGAATGTCTGTTTTTACAATCATTTTTAAAATGATAATTACTAAATAATACTTTGTGGTAAACTTCATGTAGCAGCTTCTATCAAAAATCTTGAGTGTACATGCTTTGCAGTTTGACTTTGTAGCCTTTCCCAAGAACAGAACCTGCCACAGTTTCCACTGTTTCTCACTCCTTGAATCTGCTCTGTTGTGTGACTTTCACCAAATGAGTCTGGTGAGAAACTGACATTAGCCAGTTTAAATTCTAGGCACTGCAAAGTCTTTTGTGCTTTCATTTCTTATCTTTGAACCCAGCCTCTTTCATGAGAACACAGGCTAATCTCTAAGAGGATGAGAAACTGTGCTCCTGGTCATGCTAGTCAACATCAAGAAACAGAAAAAAACAAACCAGCAGCTGATGTCAGAGGTATGAGAAAGATCTACTGATACTGCAAAAACAAAAAAACAGCTAGACCCAGTCTAAATTGTTGACTTTTGATTCAAGAATTGATAAAAAGGCTTTTTATTGTTTTAATCAGTTGAACTTTAGCGCAATACGAAATCAGGAGTTCACTGATGCACCATTTATAAATGTTTTAAAAATATACAATATTTAGCAATAGTTGTAAGAGTATCTGCCAGCTCACACAAAATGTAAAAATACCAAAATATCTGTTAATTTAGTATTTTAAATATCTTAATATACATGACCATAAGAATTTCACAGTAGATAGCATATTTATAGAAAATATATATTTTATATTTAATGCTATGTATATGGCATATTCAACAGTATATGTATATATATATATATATATACACACACATGCATACATTATATATAACATAAATAAAATGAGGTTGAAATATTTAAAAGTAATATTTTATTATTGAATAGGAAGGTCAAAAATTTCACTTATTCACAATGTTTTATAATTTACATGCAGTTGCAATCAGAATCCTAAAGGAAATTTTGCTGCTGTGTTTTTATTTTTTATCCTTTTCTCCTTTTGAAATAGTCATATTCTTTCAAATTCTTGCCTAAGAATATCCATGAAAAAATTTTAATGAAGATAGTAAAAGAAAAAACTATGGTTAGAGTAATCCTGTGCTGAATATTAAATGTTACTATATAATCACTATAATTTAAAAGACTGAATATCAAATAAAATAAATCTGCAAAACATGTGTTCATAAATAAAGTATGAAAACTTACCATACAAATGAAGTAGATTGTCCTTCAATGCAGTGAGAAAAATCTAGTGTAATAACTGGAAGACTGCATTTGTCTGATTTCTCTAAGGAAAAAAGCAAAGGGGAAAACTTCCTTATGCTACTCAGTTCAGTTCAGTTCAGTTGCTCAGTTGTGTCAGACTCTTTGTGACCCTGTGAACTGCAGTACTCCAGGCCTCCCTGTCCATCACCAACTCTCGGAATTTACTCAAACTCATGTTCACTGAGTCGGCGATGGCATCCACTGATCACATTCTCTGTTATTCCCTTCTCCTGCCCTCAATCTTTCCCAGCATCACAGTCTTTTCCAATGAGTAAGTTCTTTGCATCAGGTAGTCAAAGTATTGGAGTTTCAGCTTCAGCATCAGTCCTTCCAAGGAATATCCAGGACTGATTTCCTTTAGGGTGGACTAGTTGGATCTCCTTGCAGTCCAAGGGATTCTCAAGAGTCTTCTTCAACACGAAAGTTCAAAAGCATCAGTTCTTTGGCTCTCAGCTTTCTTTTTAGTCCAACTCTCACATCCATACATGACCACTGGAAAAACCATAGCCTTGACTAGACAGATCTTTGTTGACAAAGTAATGTCTCTGCTTTTTAATATGCTGTCTAGGTTGGTCATAGCTTTTCTCCCAAGGAACAAGTGTTTTTTAATTTCATGGTTGAAGTCACCATCTGCAGTGATTTTGGAGCACATAAAAATAATGTCTGCCACTGTTTACACTGTTTCCCCATCTATTTGCCATGAAGTGATGGGACCAGATGCCATGATCTTAGTTTTCTAAACTTTGAGTTTTAAGCCAACTTTTTCAGTCTCCTCTTTCACTTTCAATAGGCTCTTTAGTTCTTAGCTTTCTGCCATAAGGGTGGTATCACCTGCATATCTGAGTTTATTGATATTTCTCCTGGCAATCTTAATTCCAGCTGGTACTTCATCCATTCCAGCACTTATATTATTAACTCATGCTATATCTAATGTAAATCTTGAGAGATGAAAGATTAAATTTAAAAACAAGACAATAAAGATACTAGAGCAAAATATAAGAAAATGTACACCTGAAACTATTTTTGCCTTAAATTTTTAATAATACTGTTGCTGGGTGTAGGCAAATTTACTTCTACACTTAAGGTCCCTAGAGAATGCCCATGTTTTCACCAGGGAATAGTCCACTTTGCCTGGCGAAATCTGGAAAGTCTTCTCTTTTTGAATGAGCTATGAAAATTGGTTATCTCATAACTTCCAGGTAGTACTTTTTAGTTGTTCTTTGCATGGCCTCACAGGTTAGGACTGAACCAAACATGTAAGTGGCCATTATCTAAATTTTGGGGGTATCATTCTATGTTTAGCTTCTTTCTCTGTGGCTCTTTGGCTTACGAATTCCAGTGACCGTAATCTCTCCAAACAACAACCCTTGTCTCTTCAATAGATAAAAATACCAAAATATGCTTAGAGCAACCTCTTCCATCCCTGGTAGAGAGTTTGCGTGCTCTCAGGCTTTGTGTTCCTGTTCCCTCTGAGGGATCGGGGCTTCCCAGGTGACGCTAATGATAAAGAACCCACCTGCCAATGCAGGAGATGCAGGGGACTTCCTGGGTAGAGAAGATGCCCCCTGGAGTGGGAAATGGCAACCTGCTTCAGTGTTCTTGCCTGGAAAATCCCATGGACAGAGGAGCCTGGCAGGCTATAGTCCATGGAGTCGCCAAGACATGACTGAGTGACTAGGTACACACACATGCTGAGGAATCATGGCTACATGTTGTTGCACAATTTCCAAAATCATTTATGTGACAGTTTTTTCTGTTTTCTAATTGACTGTAGACAAAGGGTTTTGAGCAACAGATGCTATACCATGTCAGTGTTCAATTAATGTTTTTGCATCTGTATGAAGTGAAATGAAGTGAATTTGCTCAGTTGGGTCTGACTCTTTGCAACCCCATGGACTGTAGCCTACCAGGCTCCTCTGTCCATGGGATTTTCCAGGCAATAGTCCTGGAGAGGATTGCCATTTTCTTCTCCAGGGGATCTTCCCAACCCAGGGATCGAACCCAGGTCTCTTGCATTGTAGACAGCCACTTAACCGTCTGAGCCACCAGGGAAGTCTTTTGCATCTGTATAGACACCATATATAAAAGACAATGGACAAATAATAGACTCAAAAAACTATTTGCAATATATATAATAAAAAAATTCCCAATATAATGTTCCTAATACACAAAGAACTCTTAGACCAGGCAGAAAAAATAGAAAATAAAGAAAGAATTTAACAAAAAACAGGTAAATATATATATTTGGAAATTCATAAAAGGGAATATCTGCTTTATTGACTATGACAAAGCCTTTGACTGTGTGGATCACAATAAACTGTGGAAAATTCTGAAAGAGATGGAAATACAAGACTACCTGACCTGCCTCTTGAGAAACCTATATGCAGGTCAGGAAGCAACAGTTAGAACTGGACATGGAACAACAGACTGGTTCCAAAAAGACAAAAGGGTACGTCAAGGCTGTATATTGTCACCCTGCTTATTTAACTTCTATGCAGAGTACATCATGAGAAATGCTGGACTGGAAAAAGCACAAGCTGGAATCAAGATTGCCGGGAGAAATATCAGTAACCTCAGATCTGCAGATGACACCACCCTTATGGCAGAAAGTGAAGAGGAACTAAAAGCCTCTTGATGAAAGTGAAAGAGGAGAGTGAAAAAGTTGGCTTAAAGTTTAACATTCAGAAAACGAAGATCATGGCATCCGGTCCCATCACTTCATGGTAAATAGAAGAGAAACAGTGGAAACGGTGTCAGACTTTATTTTCTGGGTCTCCAAAATCACTGCAGATGGTGACTGCAGCCATGAAATTAAAAGACGCTTACTCCTTGGAAGAAAAGTTATGACCAACCTAGATAGCATATTCAAAAGTGGAGACATTACTTTGCCAACAAAGGTCCGTCTGGTCAAGGCTATGGTTTTTCCAGTGGTCATGTATGGATGTGAGAGTTGGACTGTGAAGAAAGCTGAGCACCAAAGAATTGATGCTTTTGAACTTGTGGTGTTGGAGAAGACTCTTGAGAGTCCCTTGGATTGCCTGGAGATCCAACCAGTCCATCCTAAAGGAGATCAGTCCTGGATGTTCATTGGAAGGACTGATGCTGAAGCTGAAACTCCAGTACTTTGGCCACCTCATGCAAAGAACTGACTCATTGGAAAAGCCCCTGATGCTGGGAGAGACTGAGGGCAGGCGGAGAAGGGCACCACAGAGGATGAGATGGCTGGATGGCATCACCTACTTGATGGACATGTATTTGGGTAAACTCTAGGAGTTGTTGATGGACAGGGAGTCCTGATGTGCAGTGATTCATGGGGTCGCAAAGGTCGAATATGACTGAGCAACTGAACTGAACTGAATCGAACTATATATTAACACTAAAGCAATATATTCGTTCAGTCAATAATGGTAACTACATAAGAATATCTATTTTAGAAGCTGTACCAACAACATGGAAAGATATGTATACAGCAATATTTTTTCAAGAATTTTGACACTGCTAAGATCTTGAAAGAATGTGAATGTACACCACATGGGTCATAGTTGAAGGGATTCTAATGCATGCATAACATACAATTATCTGAAGCTATTTAAATGAATATATATCCACTTATAATACTAATAGAGAAATTTGGGTTCAGAGAAATGTACAAACTATGATATAATCACCTATTTTGCTGTATAGTTTGTGAGATGGAGAATGATTGGAAGGTAACACAAAGCTGTTGATTTTTATTACATTAGGAGATCATTAATTGTGAGTGTGGAGTATTAATTTTCAAAACATACCTTTGCTCTGTTTCACTAGTCAGAATAAACTATCTTTGCAGAATTACAGATGGTAAATTCATATAAAAATGAAAAATATATAGTACAAGGAGGAAAACCAGGTGGCAATTGAAAATATCTTTCTATTCTAAAAACAAATACCTCAGAGATCTCCTCTTATCTCAGTATGGTGTGTTAATTGTTCTAAAGCTTAAGAGTAGGTTTCTTCTGAAGGTGTCAAATAAGTAGCCTGCAGGACCAGGTGGTAAAATGAATGACTATAGATCTGTCTCTTTAGGTTTGAACACTGACACTAGCACTTGCTAATTAGTTCCAAGAAATGTAACTTCTTTGAATATAGCATTCCTGATTCTTTGGAACAAACACAAAAAATGCAAAAGAATGAGGAGAATGGTAAGAAACCATTTCTAAGCTTTAAAAAGTACTTTGAATATATCTGAAGATAAATGGAGAAAATATTGTAAATTTATGAACATAATACTTTAGAAATTAGGATTTGAAAGCAAATTTATATATTATAAAAATTTAATATTGGTAGAATTAATATTCTAATTTTTATATTTTTCAAGTTCTAGTAATAAAATCTATCCAGCAAATGACCTGAAATTTCATCTTGGTTTATTAACTCATTTATAGGAAAGCAAAGTGTAAGATGCTAAAAAAAGTTATTACTTGATATTAGAAAGTCTGAACACATATGCATAAATACAAATAAGTTTATGAACTTAGGGCTAAAAACTTGTTTCAACAGGTATATCATAAACTGCTTAACAAATGATAGTGGAGGGTTGATAATATTTTGCTGCCTTGCTTAACAGGTAAGAGATAAAAATTGAAATTTGATAAATGTAATTCCTCTCCTCCTTCTCCTGAGATTCTGTGTGAGTGTTGAGGACATCCAAGGACAGTTATGATTGCTCCAGTGAAGCAGAACTCCCTACCCTAGCCCCCAACTGAGAAATCTTTTATTAAAGAATGGCCCACTTATTATAAATCATTATTCCTGTTCATGCACTGATAGAAAGGAAGAATGACAGTCCGATCAAAATGATACAAAGATCAGTGATTCCCTAAATCACAATGAGACAACATAGAGTTCTTACAATGAATTTTCTTGCATTCATCTCTATCATATACTAAGCTGGGACCAGAACAGTCATTACAGTCCAGAAACCTTTTTTAAGTTGTGGTAAAACTGCACAAGTTAAAATATCCTTATTTTCCAAATTCTCATGAAGCACTTCAGCATAAAGGAATGTGAGTTACTCTTTACCAGTATGTTTAAAAAATAACCTCAATGAACATAAGATGCTAAATACCATTTTATGTTTAGCAATATATTGTCAATGGAATTTTATGTAACTTTTTCATACCCTAGGAATGGTTATGCTTTTTTGTTTTATATGTTTGTTAAAACAATGAATTAACAGAAATGTACCTGACATATCAAATAAATTGGTCTCCAGTTTTTCCAAATAATGTCATTTTGTTTCTGGTTTTGAGTTCTCTTTTCTCATAACAAAATTACCCAGGATGATGCATGCTCTTTGATTATTTAATTCTATGAAAACATAGTAACTAAACCTTTGATTTTGTGAATACTAACAAATTATGTAATAATGTTCCTATGCAAAATCCCTTAAACAAGGTGTACACTTTCTTATTACCTTGCACAAATATATGTGAGTGCAATTTTACATATCAAATACGTAGAGCAAGTATTTATTGAAGAACTACCATATCCCAAAGTAAACAACAAGCAAAGATTGCCTTCCTTGGGCTTATTTTTTAGTGAATCTGGAGTTTAAGAGAGAGAAGTGGGCATTAATATGAATTTGGATATCATCACCATATACACATGATATTTAAAGCCATGACAGTAAATGAATTTATAAGGGAAATAAGGAAGATTTTAAAGACAGAGAAAAATTCACAGGGACTAGGAGATGGGAGAAAGGGAAGAACTTTCAAGAAGCTTGGTATAAACAAACAGATAGGAGGTATCATGAGGATTTGCAGTTCTGGAGGGAAATGGGTCAAATTAGGAGGTAATCAGTGACTGAGTTTTATAAAATCTATATGATGGAGGAATTGCAGATATTGGTAAAGACAAGGTCTAGTTTATAGCCAGGCCAGTGAGAAGCTCACATAATTAGAAGCTAATATTACTGGAGGAGAAGTGTGGCCATTGGAAAGATAATCAAAATTTGTACATTTGATTATCAAGAAGCAAGGTGTGAGAAGTCCTGAGAAGCAAGGCAATGATGTAGGAGGCACCTTTATGAGAATGAGGAAGTAGGACTGAATTTTCATACATGATGGCACAAGGAGGGAAAGCAGTGCTCTAGTGCACTGACAAGTTTTTAAACTTGCATTTTTGGTTGGACAGAAACAGGAGGGTTGGGAGGGGCCAGTGAGGAGCCAGAACCACAAACCCTCTCCCTCCAAGCCCAGTGTTCCCAGAGCTGTGAGAAGACTTCAGGGAAAGCAAGGTCCCCAGTGGAAAGTCAATATTCACTTAGAGTAGGAACGTTACAGGAAATGCTTGGGACAAAGGTAGAAAATGGAGCTTTTTCTGTTTATGGGCCATGAATTCCAGCGAGCACAAAGGAAGCATTTGGAAAGTTGGAACAAACAGAAAAGAGTTCTAAATAGACAGTGTGCTGAGGGTTACCAGTATTAGACTACACAGATGACCAGATGGTGATCTGAGAGTCTACAGTTTCTTGCGATGATTGAATATCTGAAACGTGATGTCACTGGCCTTTGAGAACACAAGGTACAGAGTGACAAGTGATAGCAGGCTTATGATTGTTAGGGGTAGGCAGGGCAGCTGCCAATGAGGTACAGTGAGGCACTGGTTCTTTTCAAACCCCAACCATGCAGGGCACATGTCATGGACAATGTCTTATACTAATCCCTTCACAGAGATTAGTTTTGACCCCTGCTCGTGATCGGTGCATGTATTCCACGTATGTAGTTTTTCCTTTTGATGGAGATGAAAACTTGAAGATCATCTTATTATAAATTCAGTCTTCATATGTCCCTTGTTGTTGAAAAGTAGATATCTTTAAGATGAATGAAAAAAATACACTATCCTCATCTCAAATTACAAGATATTTTCCACATATGAAGGCCAAGTCCAGTTTTATGACCACCAGAGAGGGGCAAATATAATTCCTGTTTACTCTCTACTTTGCATTTTATTCACCAAATTACTTTAGGGATCTAATGTCTTTCCCATTAGACCATTGTCACATGTGGATACCAGGAATAATTTATCATATTTACTTTTGTGTTGTTCATGGAGGAGCAAGTGCCTCTTGAGGAGTCTTTAAGGATTATTCCAACACAGTTGTAGAAATTACACTTAGAAAAGAACATGAAATTAAAAGGATATGTTATACTTACTCAACCCAATCCAGTACTCTTGCCTGGGAAATCCCATGGAGGGAGGAGCCTGGTAGGCTACAGTCAATGGGGTCACTAGGAGTTGAACACAACCGAGCAACTTTACTTTCATTTTTCACTTTCATTTATTGGAGAAGAAAATGGCAACCCACTCCAGTGTTCTTGCCTGGAGAATCCCAGGGACAGGGGAGACTGGTGGGCTGCCATCTATGGGGTCGCACAGAGTAGGACATGACTGAAGTGACTTAGCAGCAGCAGCAGCAGCAGCAGAATTACACTTACTAAGGACTTTCCAGATGGCTCAGTGGTAAAGAACCCACCTGCCAATGCAGGACACATGGGTTCAATTCCTGAGTTGGACAGATCCCCTAGAGAAGGAAATGGCAATCCACTTCAGTATTCTTGCCTGGAAAATCCCATGGACAGAGGAGCCCTGCTGGCTACAATCCACGGGGTTGCAAAGAGCAGGACACGACTTAGCCACTGAGCATGAAAACGATTATACGCACTGGTCCCAGAAGAGGGAGGCATAGCATACCATGCAAGGACCACATGGGAGAAGTGGCAAGGGAGTGGGAGCAAGCTAGCAAGTTGGGGGAGCCAAGAAAGAGAGTGAGAAATCCTGGGTGAGGGCCTCTTTGGAGGACCAGGATGGAGTGCATAAACAAATGGCATGAGGGATTTCACTGGTGTATCTTGCCATCACCAGGTCCCAACCAGAGGAGGTCAAGGAAGGGAACTCGGGAGAAATCTGGTTACATTGGTGCACATGGCCACCTGAGGATTGCTCACAGCCTGTCTTTTGGGATGCTGAGACATCAGGAAATGTGACTAGCTTGTAGGTGGCAGTAAAATATTCTAGGAAAGAATTTCTTATACTTATTTAGTGGATGTGAATGGAGGCTGAGATTCTACCATATTGTAAAAACTCCCAGGTAATTCCTATGCCAGTTCCTGGCCACACAAAGAACAACTAATTCTAACATGTTGCTGCTGCTGCTAAGTTGCTTTAGTCGTGTCCGACTCTGTGCGACCCCATAGCTGGCAGCCCACCAGGCTCCCATGTCCCTGGGATTCTCCAGGCAAGAACACTGGAGTGGGTTGCCATTTCCTTCTCCAATGCATGAAAGTGAAAAGTGAAAGTGAAGTTGCTCACTCTTCAAGATCCCATGGACCGCAGCTTACCAGGCTCCTCTATCCATGGGATTTTCCAGGCAAGAATACTGGAGTGGGGTGCCATTGCCTTCTCCGAATTCTAACATGTTAGTCATATATAAATTAAAGACTGATTATAATAGTTACTACAAGGTTATAAAATGGCTATACTTTTGTTTCCTTTTAATTAAGAGAAATATATATATATATATATATATATATATATATATTCCATACAGGAGAGTCATTCTTTTTCATGTTAGAATATTATTTTTGGAAATTACTATTTTAAATAAAACTAATTTTCATGCTGTGCTACAAGTAAAATTATAGTCCATGGGAGAATGAATTATCAAAGCAAGTCACAACAATATATGAAAAGAACAGAGTGTAAGTAACTTGATCTCAACTAGAAAAATGTCCTCTGATCAAATATCCATTATGATCAAGGGGCAGAGACTGTCAGAAGATCTCACCTGAGATGAATATATTTTTATCCCTCGTTCACGGAACCCAGAACATCAGAACGGAACATCAGACTGGGTATATACGACAGAAGAGGTTACACGTGGACTTTAGCTTGGAGCAATAGTTACAATAATCTAATGTCTTGGACACTAAGTTTTTAAATTCACAATATTTACCCTCACAAGACCACAGACAAAAATTCATTCCATGAATGTGCGATTGGACTTCTGTGGTTATACTACAAGGAACCAACCTTTGTGTTTGGAAGAGTCTCTGGTAACAACAGCCTATGGACCCATATTCCTGGAGCACCCTGAGGACTATGGCTGGCATTGCATTACAATAGTGAGATCAGTTCTGACCTTAAGCCAAGGCTTGCTTGTAATTGTTGTAGATGTTTGTAATCTGAATATGGAGGATATACAATAATAATTTCACTTGAATTAATTATTGGACTCAGTTCAGTTCAGTTCAGTCACTCAGTCATGTTCAAATCTTTGCGGCCCCCTGAACTGAAGCATGCCAGGCCTCCCTGTCCATCACCATTTCCAAGAGTTCACTCAAACTCATGTCCACTGAGTCGGTGATGCCATCTAGCCATCTCATCCTCTGTCATCCCCTTCTCCTCCTGCCCTCAACCCCTCCCAGCATCAGAGTCTTTTCCAATGGGTCAACTCTTCGTATGAGGTGGCCAAAGTATTGGAATTTCAGCTTTACCATCATTCCTTCCAAAGAACACCCAGGACTGATCTCCTTTAGAGAGAACTGGTTGGATCTCCTTGCAGTCCAAGGGACTCTCAAGAGTCTTCTTCAACACCACAGTTCAAAAGCATCAATTCTTCGGTGCTCAGCCTTCTTCACAGTCCAACTCTCACACCCATACATGACCACTGGAGAAACCATAGCTTTGACTAGACGGGACTTTGTTGGCAAAGTAATGTCTCTGCTTTTTAATATGCAGTCTAGGTTGGCCATAACTTTTCTTCCAAGGAGCAAGCATCTTTTTATTTCATGGCTGCAGTCAAGAGTCCCATAATTGTTCTGGCACAAGTTAAAAAGTAGCACAGGTGCTCAATCGTTAAGTCATCACTGGCTCTTTTGCAACCCCATGAACTGTAGCACACTGTGGTCCTCTGTCCATGGATTTCCAAGGCAAGAATAATGGAATGGGTTGCCATTTCCTTCTCCTGGGGATCTTCCCAACCCAGGAATGGAATCTGAGTCTCCTGCATTAGCAAGTGTGTTCTTTACCTTGAGCCACAGGGAAACCCTTAGAAAGAAGAGATGTAACAATTAAATTGTAAAATATACTTGGCTTTTGTTAAAGTCCAGGATTCTTTCTGTAGACATTGAAATTTTATTTAGGGTTATATATAGTCCAGTGGATTGGAAGAAGCAAAAGCTGAAATCAAGATTGCTGGGAGAAATATCAATAACTTCAGATCTGCAGATGACACCACCCTTATGGCAGAAAGTGAAGAGGAACTAAAAAGCCTCTTGATGAAAATCAAAGAGGAGAGTGGAAAAGTTGGCTTAAAGCTTAACATTCAGAAAACGAAGATCATGGCATACGGTCCCATCACTTCATGGTAAATAGAAGAGAAACAGTGGAAACAGTGTCAGACTTTATTTTCTGAGTCTCCAAAATCACTGCAGATGGTGACTGCAGCCATGAAATTAAAAGACGCTTACTCCTTGGAAGGAAAGTTATGACCAACCTAGATAGTATATTCAAAAGCAGAGACACTACTTTGCCAACAAAGGTCCGTCTAGTCAAGGCTATGGTTTTTCCAGTATTAGTGTATAGATATGAGAGTTGGACTGTGAAGAAAGGTGAGCACCGAAGAATTGATGCTTTTGAACTGTGTTGTTGGAGAAGACTGTTGAGAGTCCCTTGGACTGCAAGGAGATCCAATCAGTCCACCCTAAAGGAGGTCAGTCCTGGGTGTTCTTTGGAAGGACTGATGCTGAAGCTAAAACTCCAGTACATTGGCCACCTCTTGTGAAGGGCTGATTCACTGGAAAAGACTCTGATGCTGGGAGGGATTAGGGGCAGGAGGAGAAGGGGACGACAGAGGAAGAGATGGCTGGATGGCATCATTGACTAGACGGACATGAGTTTGGGTAAACTCCAGGAGTTGGTAATGGACAGGGAGGCCTGGTGTGCTGCAATTCATGGGGTCACAAAGAGTTGGACACGACTGAGCGACTGAACTGAGGTGAACTGATAGTCCAGTGCAATAGACTGTAAAAGAAGAAAAATGAATGGACATTTAGCTTTTCCTTATGCAACATTGGAAGTTATTTAAGAACATTTTATAGAAATATTTATCTGTTGAGACATATGAAGCTATGAGAAGTGCACCCAGAAAGAATCATAATACTGAGATTATATGTTCATAACTGTGTAATTATTTAAACATTATATATCTATTAGGATCTTAGAATTTTATATGTTTCATAATTTAAAAGCACTGCAGTGTTTCTAGAGCTTCTTTGTGCTTTCACTTTATGTTTATATGTTTCATTACAGTTTTATCTTTATTTAACAGAAAAATCTTAAACCATCAGATATGAAAGTCATAAACTGATAATGGAGATCAAAGTTTCTTTACTCACTACACTCAATTAGGTTTGATAGGTGGATTTCATAATTTATTTCATTCTGAAAGATTTCATCCTTTTTCAGCATTTATCTTTTAAAAGAAAGATAGATGCATATTTTATGAGCTCACAAAAAGCAACTTTATGATAGTTATCAAGTAATGGCAAATATTAACCTGGGTAAACTCTTTATAATTTATATTCCTATATGACTATGCCAAAGCCTTTGACTGTGTAGATCACAATAAACTATGGAAAACTTCTGAAAGAGATGGGAATACCAGATCACCTGACCTGCCTCTTGAGAAATCTGTATGCAGGTCAGGAATCAACAGTTAGAACTGGACATGGAAGAACAGACTGGTTCCAAAAAGGAAAAGGAGTACATCAAGCCTGTATATTGTCACCCTGCTTATTTAACTTCTATGCAGAGTACATCATGAGAAATGCTGGACTGGAAGAAGCACAAGCTGGAATCAAGATTGCCGAGAGAAATGTCAATAGCCTCAGATATACAGATGACACCACTCTTATGGCAGAAAGTGAAGAGGAACTAAAAATCCTCTTGATGAAAGTGAAAGTGGAGAGTGGAAAAGTTGGCTTAAAGCTCAACATTCAGAAAATGAAGATCATGGCATCTGGTCCCATCACTTCATGGCAAATAGATGGAAAAACAATGGAAAGAGTGTCAGACTTTATTTTGGGGGCTCCAAAATCACTGCAGATTGAAGCCATGAAATTAAAATATGCTTACTCCTTGGAAGGAAAGTTATGACCAACCTAGATAGCATATTCAAAAGCAGAGACCTTTGCTAACAAAGGTCCATCTAGTCAAGGCTATGGTTTTTCCTGTGGTCATGTATGGATGTTAGACTTGGACTTTGAAGAAAGCTGAGCACCAAAGAATTAATGTTTTTGAGCTGTGGTGTTGGAAAAGACTCTTGGGAGTCCCTTGGACTGCTAGGAGATCCAACCAGTCCATCCTAAAGGAGGTCAGTCTTGGGTGTTCTTTGGAAGGACCGATGCTGAAGCTGAAACTTTGGCCACCACATGGGAAGTGTTGACTTATTGGAAAAGATGCTGATGCTTGGAGGGATTGGGGGCAGGAGGAGAAGGGGACGACCGAGGATGAGATGGCTGGATGGCATCACCGTCTCAGTGGACATGAATTTGGGTAAACTCCAGGAGTTGGTAATAGATAGGGAGGCCCTGGCATGTGGCAGTGCATGGTGTCACAGAGTTGGACACGACTGAGCGACTGAACTGAACTGAACTGAATATCACTCATCATTGCAGTAGACTTATTTAATATCCAATAGCACAGTCATAACCAAAGTCATACAATAGGACTACACATTTCATGCCTGTGCTCTCTCTCATGTCCTGCATTTGTCTGTGTTTGTGTTTCAGTAATTTGAGAAAATGTATGTGGTTGGGGAAAATGTTCTTGATGATTTATGGAAGACTTATATGATGTTTTATGGGCAGGTGGATGGAAGTGACCAGTTCTCTTTGGAAGCTACATGTCGCTACCTGTAGTCATTGATCGTTAATGGCTATCAACTTTTGATTTACCCAGTCTTTGAGGAATCATATAAAAGCCAGTACTCTTTTTCCAAGAAAATAACACTATTTGCTCAGCTTCCTCTAGTTCAAGTATCTTCAAATTAGAACATGTGGGCTAAATTCAGTCCATTGCTTGATTTTTTTTTTTTTAATTGGAACACACCAACACTCTTTCACTTATATGTCATCCCTAACTGCTTTTACTATCTGGTCTTCTATAAAACAGTTGCTTCACTTCAGTTCTTATCTGTGGCTTGAAATCCACCTCACCTCCCACTCTGTCCCGCCAGCCCAAATCAGTTTCTTGCATCTATTTGTTCATATATAACATCTAGTCATAAATATGCATTCAACACTTGTTGCCTCTTTTTCCTATGTCTCCATAGTCTGGTTGTGAATACATGCAGTTAATCTCACTGTAGGTTGCTGGTAAAATATTGAGGGAATTTATTAGAATAAGCATGTTAAATTACTCATTTATGGCACACAGAAATATAAATAGCATTTCCTCTTCTTACCACTACTCTGTATGCCACATACAATTCTGCTTCATCTGCTAACCAAGCCATCTATATAATATTCCTCTATAATGTCAGATCTTATGCTGCTGGATACTGGGACTACAACATTGGACAAAACATGTCTGCTTCATTAAGAACTTACAGTAAACAAGAGACAAGTGAGTGTATAGGGATTTTTAAAAGAGTTACTATAGCATGCTATTGACACTCTTACTTTGGCCACCTGATGTGAAGAACTCACTCACTGGGTAAGACCCTGATGCTGGGAAAGATTGAGGGCAGGAGGAGAAGGGGACGACAGAGGTTGACATGTTTGGATGGCATCACCGACTCCATGGACTTGAGTTTGAGTAAACTCCAGGAGTTGGTGATGGACAGGGAGGCCTGGCATGCTGCAGTCCATGGGGTTGCAAAGAGTCAGACACGACTGAGTGACTGAACTGAATTGATTGACGCCCTTAGGGAAAGATGCTTAAATCAAGCTTTGAGCTTCTGATAATGACATATACATCAGGACTTTGTGAATGTAGGAGTCTGTTAAAGTGAACAAAATAAAAAGAAATAGAAGAGGAAATGGCACTTTGCAGGCATCGGGGGGCCAGGAAGATTGTAAAATGAATAGCAAATAGTGGTTTTACAGCTGCAGAACACAGTGTGAGAGGGCGAGTGGTTAGGGATTTGCCTGGACATACAGAGATCGTAGGGCCGCAAAGAGCTGGAGATGGCTGAGTGACTGAGAACACACCACAGAGATTCACACAATGGAGAAGCCACCGACAAACTGACTAGTCATCTAATACGGTGTTAGACTGCCTGAGTGCGCAGCAACTAAAGCAGCCGGCCTATATTTACTATTACTAAGGTCCCTTAGAAATTTGTCCTAAACAGGGTGGTTAGAACTCAGTGACAATTTAAATGAAAGAAGGTGCTGTCATCTGTACACATATATGGACTCTGAAAAGGTGCATTTTTAAAGAAAAAGAAACACAATTAAGTTGGCTTTAGGAGTTTCTCTCTGTATATGTCTCTGGCACAAATACAGCACAAGGTATTATACAATGACTTATGTTTAATAAGAATCACAAAGTTTCTAATCCTAGTCATTATCTGGACTACTCAATGAAATCCAGTGATCACTAGATTTCAAAGCCCTTTTCTATAAAAACTAGAGAAAGAGCTAGAAGCTAAAAAATTGATATCACAAAATCACTGTTGCATATTATTCCAAATGTGAAACTGTTTTTGCTACCGATTATTTGTTATCTTAATTAATAAGTTAGTAGGTGTTTATAAAGTGCCTACTTTACTGTTACTGCTCCTGATTTACCTCATTTCTTTCTAATCAACTATATAATAAAAAATAAACAAATCCTTAGGATACATGAATGAGAGGTGGAAAAATGGATTACACTGAGGTATAGCCAAGTTTGATTTTATATGTATCATTTTTTTTAATCACTAAGGATTTATATCAAACCTGGTTTATGTTATCAGTGGGGTTACAGCTGACCTTGTTCCCAGAAGACATGGAAAAATGGTTTCAGTTCTTCTGTTCCAGCTGTTATTTCTTTTCTTGCCTTTCATGATTTTTCTCCCTTTACACTCTACTAGATTTGGCTACTACATCATTTCCAGTCTCTGTTTTCTCATTTACTTCCCACTGTTCTTTGTGAACTGTGTGAGTCACCTAGGAAAGTTCTTATGACAAAGACAAACTGTCTATATCTCTTACCTAGAAAGCTGCTGCAATGTTTTAGGCAATTGAGTAAAAACACAATATTTCCCTACATCTGAAAAAAACACTATTCTTATAATGCCATTTTGCTGCTAAGTCGCTTCAGTCGTGTCCGACTCTGTGCAACCCCATAGACAGCAGCCCACCAGGCTCTGCCGTCCCTGGGATTCTCAGGCAAGAACACTGGAGTGGGTTGCCATTTCCTTCTCCAGTGTATGAAAGTGAAAAGTGAAAGTGAAGTCTCTCAGTTGTGTTCGACTCAGCGACCCCATGGACTGCAGCCCACCAGGCTCCTCCATCCATGGATTTTCCAGGCAAGAGTACTGGAGTGGGGTGCCATTGCCTTCTCCATTACGCCATTCTAGTTCTCCATTATTGTACAGCTAGAGACAACTGGAACTTTCTCTCAATTAAGGGGTTACAGGAAATTGATTTTTATGGCTCTTAGCATCCTCATGTCTTTGGAGAAGGCAACTCCTTAGGTTCTTAGCTAAAACAATTGTACATTTGAAAGTAAATTTACATAGGTTAATATCAATCATAAAAGCAATGGCTCATGCTATTGTTTATTAGGTTACAATGCTGTTTCAGGCAGTTTTCATTTATCATCCATTTGATTTCACCAACTCACTTGGCATTTCCCATTACATGCACTGTGGAAAAAGAAGTTAGCTGACTTGCTCAAGGCTGATGCAAGCAGGCACTGAGCCAACTTCAGGAGACTCTGACTCTTGATTTGGATGCATGTTGCTCACAGCACTTCAAATTATTTTTGATCAGTTTTGCATAAATTTGTTTAAAAAAGTTAATTTTGCTTTATATCAAGTTTTAGAAAAGATAAACTATTTCTTGCCATTCTTTGAGGAAAGTGCAAATGCTTGCAAATTGTTGAGGTATAGTAATAACAAATTTACAGACTGTGTGACTGACCTCTGTGGTATTTATTCTTTGACACTCAATTTCCTCTCATGTAAAATAGAGGGGAGACCTAATAGGGTGGTGTGTAAATTTCATGAGCAGCTAGGATGGTGCCTGAAACAGGAAGACTCGCTGAGATGAAATGTAGCCTTTATTTTGTTAGACAACTGAACAGTGATGTTGCAAACACAATCCTTCAAAAAAATGTCAACCAGCCTATATGTAATTATTAAATATTCCTTTAGTCTCATCTTATAAGAAGCTGAAACCTGAAAAGGATGACCAGTCTTAGTAAGGAATGTTTTAGATTGCTTCACAAATGTAATGAAAGCTTATCTCCAAAACAATCAATTTGCTCCTTTAGACATTTAGTGGTAAAATTATTACCTGATAAATTACATTATCTATATGTGTGATGTTATAAAAAACAATTTTAAAATTATGGTTTTATTTAATAACAGTTGAAGGCTAGTAGATAGATCCAGTTTGGTCGAAATCATTTAATATTCTCTTGGCATAATGGATCTTTCCATGTTTATGTTTTTACTATTATCTCTTTCTGCTAAAACTATACTGTACCACATCCATTTTAAAAGAGGTGTTCACTGGGTCTTCCTAATAATATATAATAAATAATTTACTATATTTTTGGTTATGAAGAGAATAATTTTTTATATATTGGCCATTCCCTTCTCCAGGGGATTCTACAAATCCAGGGATCAAACTCAGGTCTCTTGCATAGCAGGGAGGTTCTTTACCACCTGAGCTACCAGGGAAGCCCAATATTTTGGTTATGTTGAAATTTTTATGTATTTGTCACCTTTAAATAGTTCTTTAATTGAATTGCAAATGTATTTTCTAATACACCTTTATTAAAATTTTGAATTTACCATTATTGATATAAAACCAGTTTTAATATTCAACAGCTGATTCAGGGCCTTTATAAAAAGTCCTATCAATAACTTATACTTATGTATAACATATGACATATCTTATACTTCAAAATTTAATGCTATTTTATTAATACAAAATTAGACATTATGAAAAACATCATTCCCAAATAATCACTTCAGTGTACTGGATGTTGTACATATTTTTAAAATGTTATATCTATCAATAGATATAGTTTATAGATATTAAAATTTCTTATGAAAGGATATATTTATTCAATACACTTTTTAACTCTTTCCTTAATCAAAATGGAAATGTCTCTAATTTGCAGTGTCAGATAGTATGCCTTACAGGTCTTTTCTATTCTGGACTAACAATGAGTTTTGGCTTAGGAAAGCCTGAATTTCTCCATTGTGGAAGATTGTCTCAGCTTGGTGACTTGAAAATACGCAAGGAGGGATGATGAGAAGCAGGTAGCAAAGTTATTTCATTTTATTCATTTTTTTACATTGTAATTATATCTCTTAGCTTAAGAATAATATGTCACTTATTTTTGTTTTAATCTGTTTATTATGTTTTCTTTATTATCATATTCACCAACAATACTTCATTTTGGAAAAGCTTTCAGCTTTGCTCTTCATTATCATTTTGATTCCAGTTTTCAAAGAGTAAATGCTGTATTTGACTCACTTGGAGGCAATTTTAATTTTTTCTTTGCATTTTTCACTTTTGTTCAGCTCTTTCTATAATTTAATTACTTTTCCACAGCATTCCACTTTCTTTTATCTTAGCCTAAACTTTTCTACGACTTTTTACTTCCACTTCATAGAGAAGATACTACTTTATGTTTTTAGAAGATACAAAGTATCTTTTTAAACATTTCTTGTACCCCTTCCACAATAATGAATCTCTGGTGGCTGAGAGGTTAAAGTATCTGCCTCCAATGCGGGAGACCCGGGTTCGATCCTTGGGTTGGGAAGATCCCCTGGAGAAGGAAATGGCAATACACTCCAGTATTCTTGCCTGGAGAATCCCATGGACAGAGAAGCCTAGTAGGTTACAGTCTACGGGGTCGCAAAGAGTCTGACACGACTGAGCGACTTCACCTTCACCTTCTGATCTTTTCTTCATGAAATATGCACAATTATTTCCCCATTTTATTTTATCCTGTAGTTTTCTTTTTCTCTTTCTGGTGTCATTCTAGAATGAGATTAACTTAGTCCACAGAAGGTATTCATAAAGACAGTGTATGCACCACATCCATGCACATGTCCTGTGAATATTGACAGAATCCTGTATGAAATAAAGGGAAACCAGTTGTGCAGTCACTTCTCCAATTCTTTCTATGTACTATACATTCAGAGGGCGTCCCTAGTGATTCAGTGATAATTTGCCTACCAAGGCAAGAGACATAGATTCAATCCCTGGGTTGAGAAAATCCTCTGGAGAAAGAAATGGCAACCCACTCCAGTATTCTAGCCTGGGAAATCCCATGGTCAGAGGAGTCTGGGGGTTTACAGTCCGTGGGGTTACAAAAGAGTAGGACATGACTTAGTGACTAAACACCATCACCACCACCAACAACTACATCTTCACCTAGAGTAGGTTACTAAATACACCAGAAACACAAAGTTTGTTGTACTGAAATTTGAATCTCAGCTTATTTCTGATCACTGCACTCTTAGCCTTTCTCTCTGACATGTACCTTCATTAGAACACCTTCCTTATTAAAACACTGCTGTAATGAAATGCACCATGTCAATTATGGGTCTTCCTAGGCATGAGGGATGATGAGAAAAGAGCAACATTGAAATTATAACATTATTTGGGGTTGCTGCTGCTGCTGCTAAGTTGCTTCAGTTGTGTCCGACTCTGTGCGACCCCATAGATGGCAGCCCACCAGGTTCCCCCGTCCCTGGGATTCTCCAGGCAAGAACACTCCAGGCAAATGGATTGCCATTTCCTTCTCCAAGGCATGAAAGTGAAAGTGAAGTCGCTCAGTCGTGTCCGACTCCTGAGCAACCCCATGAACTGCAGACTACCAGGCTCCTCTGTCCATAGGATTTTCCAGGCACGAGTACTGGAGTGGGGTGCCATTGCTTTCTCCATTTGGGGTTATGGAGACTAAAATTATAATTCATGGCAAGATTTTAGCAGAGAAGCAATCAGAAGATTGTCACAAGTCCAGCTTTCCTGTATGCTTTCAAAAAGGCAGAAAGGGTAAAGACATATTGTGAGAAAATTCTCACCTGTTACTGTTTTTATCTTGAAGCAAAATGCTTTCTTAGAAGCCTTCCTCTAAAAGTATTTGCTAGAACTGTGTCACATGTTCACCCATTAATGTACAAGAGTTTGGATAATTGAACATGACAGATAGGAGTGGCTGCCATCCCAAACTGTAATTCCTTCCCACTGAACCGTTGTGTGCAAAAATTATTTCTGATGAGTTTGCTCTGTGTCTACCATTTTTTCCCATGAGCAAATTATTTTTACCATATTTTTCTTCTTGGGCATTTGCTTTTTTGGTATAGGAGAATTCTTTTAAAGTATATAAAATAATTGACATATAAAAGAAAACTTTCAGATACTGGATATACACTGGGAAGGGAAGCTGGGGAAGGGGGAAATACAAGGGATTTCTTGATGCACTTAAAATCTCACAAGCAGATGCCTAGTTTAACAATCCATAGCTTAAACACTGCTATAAATAGAATTTTTACAATTTTGATAAACTGGGTATTGATAGCTGGGCAGTACAATATATAATGTTGGATTCCAAAATGTTAATTCTGCTCTAAACAGGACATTTAGTTTCTTTTTAAGCCATTACTACTTCTTGGTTTCCTGGAATTTCTGACTCACTAGTCATCACATTCAGATTTTTTAATAAGTGACTTGTGTTCCTGGAACTAACCATTTAACCACATATTGGCATCAGTCAGTCTAAAAAGCAAGGCTTGAAAGTACTCGTAAAAAGACGTTTAATTGTAGAACACATTGGATGTTTCAAGGACACTATGAAATCAACACATTGTATACAGTCAGACCTACACAATGTTTTATGTTAATTACAGCTTGATGAAAAAAAGAAAAAGTACCCTAATAACCTATAGTTATAGAAACGTCTCTCTTTACCCAGTAATTTGTAAATATTGCTAAGTCACTTCAGTCATGTCCAACTCTTTGTGAAACTATGGACTGTAGCCTGGCATTCTCTTCTGTCCATGGGATTATCCAAGCAAGAATACTGGAGTGGCTTGCCATGCCCTCCCTCCAGGGGATCTTCTCGACCGAGGGACTGAACCCACATCTCCTGTGGCTTCCGTATTGCAGGCGGATCCCTTACCACTGAGCCACCAGGGAAGCCCTAAATCCCAGGAGAAACTGCACTATGCACTGTTTACTGCCAAATTAGTTTGGCAATTGTGTATAGGTACGTGTGGTTTCAACTTGGCTTGAGTTGAAGTCATTCACTGTTTGTTTTTTTAATTAATTCATTTTAATTGGATGTTAATTACTTAACAATATTTTATTGGTTTTGCCATACAACATGAATCTGCCACGGGTATATACCTGTTTCCCATCCTGACCTCCTCCCACCTCCCTCCCCATACCATCCCTCTGGGTCATCCCAGTGCACCAGCCCCAAGCATCCTGTATCATGCTTTGAACCTGGACTGGCGATTCATTTCATATATGATATTATACATGTTTCAATGCCATTCTCCCAAATCATCCCACCCTCTCCCTCTCCCACAGAGTCCAATCACCCCTTTTAAGAAAACTTATGATAGAAAATATGTTAGTATTGATCTATTGATATTCAATTTCTTTAAAAATTATTCGGTTAATATATCTGACTGAGATCACTGCTTGTTTCATTATAAGCTTATTTTATAATGGGAGCATAATAATTATTTTTATAGTCTTAAAAGAATATGCTCCACAAGTTTGTTACATTCAGATAATTCAGTTTTTATCCTAATGCTAGTGATATTAATAAAGAATAAAAAGATTGCAGAATAGGTGAAGCATAGCCTAAAAGAAAGAAGACTATTATCATGATAAGTAAATGGTTTCACAAATAACATAGAGAGCATGGTTCTCACAATTCATAGATACTTGATAAAATTTTTATCTTGAAAAGTTGTGTTCTATTTGGGTTTTATTATTTACATCCTTTTCTAAACTCTCTTTATGGTTTTAATACCATAAATTATTAAGAGTTAGACGTTTGGTTGGTTATCAGGGAAAAAAACTGTTCAATGAACCATTTTTTCATTGAGGGAATTTACCTTTAATTCACTGCTTCTATTAAAGTTCTGATGTTCAAAGAGTATTCAGTTCTGTTCAGTCACTCAGCCGTGTCCAACTCTTTGCAACCCCATGAATCGCAGCATGCCAGGCCTCCCTGTCCATCACCAACTCCCAGATTCACTCAGATTCATGTCCATCGAGTCAGTGATGCCATCCAGCCATCTCATCCTCGGTCGTCCCCTTCTCCTCCTGCCCCCAATCTCTCCCAGCATCAATGTCTTTTCCAATGAGTCAACTCTTCACATGAGGTGGCCAAAGTACTGGAGTTTCAGCTTTAGCATCATTCCTTCCAAAGAAATCCCAGGGTTGATCTCCTTCAGAATGGACTGGTTGGATCTCCTTGCAGTCCAAGGGACTCTCAAGAGTCTTCTCCAACACCACAGTTCAAAAGCATCAATTATTCGGCACTCAGCCTTCTTCACAATCCAACTCTCACATCCATACATGACCACTGGAAAAACGATAGCCTTAACTAGACAGGCCTTAGTTGGCAAAGTAAAGTCTCTGCGTTTGAATATGCTATCTAGGTTGGTCATAACTTTGCTTCCAAGGAATGATCGTCTTTTAATTTCATGGCTGCAGTCACCATCTGCAGTGATTTTGGAGCCCCCAAAAATAAAGTCTGACACTGTTTCCACTGTTTCCCCATCTATTTCCCATGGATTGATGGGACCAGATGCCACGATCATTGTTTTCTGAATGTTGAGATTTAAGTCAACTTTTTCGCTCTCCTCTTTTACTTTCATTAAGAGGCTTTCTAGTTCCTCTTCACTTTCTGCCATAAGGGTGGTGTCATCTGCATATCTGAGGTTTTTGATATTTCACCCAGCAATCTTGATTCCAGCTTGTGTTTCTTTCAGTCCAGCGTTTCTCATGATGTACTCTGCATATAAGTTAAATAAGCAGGGTGACAATATGCAGCCTTGATGTACTCCTTTTCTTATCTGGAGCCACTCTGTTGTTCCATGTCCAGTTCTAACTGTTGCTTCCTGGCCTGCATATGGATTTCTCAGGAAGCAGGTTAGGTGGTCTGGTATTCCCATATCTTTCAGAATTTTCCACAGTTTATTGTGATCCACACAGTCAAAGGCTTTGGCATAGTCAATAAAGCAGAAAAGATGCTTTTCTGGAACTGTCTTGCTTTTCCCATGGTCCAGCGGATGTTGGCAATTTGATCTCTGGTTCCTCTGCCTTTTCTAAAACCAGCATGAACATCAGGGAGTTCACAGTTCATGTGTTGCTGAAGCTTGGCTTGGAGAATTTTGAGCATTATTTTACTAGCATGTGAGATGAGTGAAATTGTGCAGTAGTTTGAGCATTCTTTGACATAACCTTTCTTTGGGATTAGAATAAAAACTGACCTTTTCCAGTCCTGTGGCCACTGCTGAGTTTTCCAAATTTGCTGGCATATTGAGTGCAACACTTTCATAGCATCATCTTTCATGATTTGAAATCGCTCTACTGAAATTTCATCACCTGCACTAGCTTTGTTCATAGTGATGCTTTCTAAGGCCCACTTGATTTCACATTCCAGGATGTCTGGCTCTAGATGAGTGATCACACCATCATGATTATCCAGGTCATGAAGATCTTTTTTGTACAGTTGTTCTGTGTATTCTTGCCATCTCTTCTTAATATCTTCTGCTTCTGTTAGGTCCAGGCCATTTCTGTCCTTTATCGAGCCCATCATTGCATGAAATGTTCCCTTGTATCTCTAATTTTCTTGAAGAGATCTCTAGGTGCCCAATATGCTACTAGAGATCAGTGGAGAAATAACTCCAGAAAGAGTGAAGGGATGGAGCCAAAGCAAAAACAATACCCAGCTGTGGATGTGACTGGTGATAGAAGCAAGGTCTGATGCTGTAAAGAGCAATATAGCATAGGAACCTGGAATGTCAGGTCCATGAATCAAGGCAAATTGGAAGTGGTCAAACAGGAGATGGCAAGAGTGAACGTCGACATTCTAGGAATCAGTGAACTAAAATGGACCCGAATGGATGAATTTAACTCAGATGACCATTATATCTACTACTTTGGGCAGGAATCCCTCAGAAGAGATGAATTAGCTATCATGGTCAACAAAAGAGTCCAAAATGCAGTGCTTGGATGCAATCTCAAAAACGACAGGATGATCTCTGTTCATTTCCTAGGCAACCAATTCAATATCACAGTAATTCAAGTCTATGCCTCAGCCAGTAATGCTGAAAAAGCTGAAGTTGAACAGTTCTATGAAGACCTGTAAGACTTTTTAGAACTAACACCCCCAAAAGATATCCTTTTTCATTATAGGGGACTGGAATGCAAAAGTAGGAAGTCAAGAAACACCTGGAGTATCAGGCAAATTTGGCCTTGGAATACGGAATGAAGCAGGGCAAAGACTAACAGACTTTTGTCAAGAAAACATACTGGTCATAGCAAACACCATCTTCCAACAACACAAGAGAAGACTCTACACATGGACATCACCAGATGGGCAACATTGAAATCAGATTGATTATATTCTTTGCAGCAAAAGATGGAGAATCTCTATACAGTCAACAAAAACAAGGCCAGGAGCTGACTGTGGCTCAGATCATGAACTCATTACCAAATTCAGACTGAAATTGAAGAAAGCAGGGAAAACCGCTAGACCATCCAGGTATGACCTAAATCAAATCCCTTATGATTGTACAGTTGACATGAGAAATAGATTTAAGGGCCTACATCTGATAGACAGAGTGCCTGATGAACTATGGAATGAGGTCCATAACATTGTACGGGAGACAGGGATCAAGACCATCCCCATGGAAAAGAAATGCAAAAAAGCAAAATGGCTGTCTGGGAAACCTTACATATAGCCGTGAAAAGAAGAGAAGCAAAAATCAAAGGAGAAAAGAAAAGACATAAGCATCTGAATGCAGAGTTCCAAAGAATAGCAAGAAGAGATAAGAAAGCCTTCTTCAGGAATCAATGCAAAGACATAGAGCAAAACAACAGAATGGGAAAGACTAGAGATCTCTCAAAGAGTATTACCCATGTAATATAATTACTGATGTTCAAGCTGGTTTTAGAAAAGACAGAGGAAACAGAGATCAAATTGCCAACATCCGTTGGATCATGGAAAAAGCAAGAGAGTTCCAGAAAAACATCTATTTCTGCTTTATTGACTATGCCAAAGCCTTTGACTGTGTAGATCACAATAAACTGTGGAAAATTTTGAAAGAGATGGGAATACCAGACCACCTGACCTGCCTCTTGAGAAATCTGTATGCAGGTCAGGAAGCAACAGTTAGAACTGGACATGGAATAACAGACTGGTTCCAATAGGAAAAGGAGTACGTCAAGGCTGTATATTGTCACCCTGCTTATATAACTTACATGCAGAGTACATCCTGAGAAACGCTGGACTGAAAGAAACACAAGCTGGAATCAAGATTGCTGGGAGAAATATCAGTAACCTCAGATATGCAGATGACACCACCCTTATGGCAGAAAGTGAAGAGGGAGCTAAAGGGCCTCTCGATGAAGGTGCAAGAGGAGAGTGAAAAAGTTGGCTTAAAGCTCAACATTCAGAAAACGAAGATCATGGCATCCGGTCCCATCACTTCATGGGAAAGATGGGGAAACAGTGTCAGACTTTATTTTTGGGGGCTCCAAAATCACTGCAGATGGTGACTGCAGCCATGAAATTAAAAGACACTTACTCCTTGGAAGAAAAGTTATGACCAACCTAGATACCATATTCAAAAGCAGAGACATTACTTTGCTGACTAAGCTCCATCTAGTCAAGGCTGTGGTTTATCCTGTGGTCATGTATGGATGTGAGAGTTGGACTGTGAAGAAGGCTTAGCACTGAAGAATTGATGCTTTTGAACTGTGGTGTTGGAGAAGACTCTTGAGAATCCCTTGGACTGCAAGGAGATCCAACCAGTCCATTCTGAAGGAGATCAGCCCTGGAATTTCTTTGGAAGGAATGATGCTAAAGCTGAAACTTCAGTACTTTGGCCATCTCATGGTGAAGAGGTGACTCACTGGAAAAGACTCTGATGCTTGGACGGATTGGGGGCAGGAGGAGAAGGGGACGACCGAGGATAAGATGGCTGGATGGCATCACGGACTTGATGGACGTGAGTCTGAGTGAACTCCAAGAGATGGTGATGAACAGGGAGGCCTGGCATGCTGTGATTCATGGGGTCACAAAGAGTCAGACATGACTAAGCAACTGAACTGAACTGAACTGAATATAATTACTTAGACCTAGATGCCTGAGATTACAAACTAGGTCCACATTTCCTAAAAATTATCTGAAATTTCTCGCCATATCTTGTAGTATCCATAGTGAAATACTGCAAAGGACTTTCAGGTTTTTTCACATTTGAATATAGATTGTATATCCACTCTATTACTGCACCAGCTACACAAGCCAGGAAAGTCATATTATTAAAGAGGACATTCCAAAACAAAACTCCATTACCTCTAGATGCCTCCACCACCTGATTTTTCCTGTTTCTAGTTCTCTTCTTTGTGTATATTGCTGAACACCATGTGAAAACCACAGCCATCCCATAAAGAAGGCATTAGTTCCTATCATCAGTTTTTCTGGACCAGAGTCTTCATTTACCATGGTCCCCAAAAGGAAGAGCCTTGGTGTCACCCTGGAAGCCCAATACTAATCATCTAGTGATAGTCTCAATCTAACTAACATAATTCCACCATAATTCCTCTAGGGCAAGAGGATTCATTAATAAATGTTTTTAGCATCACCGCCAGGTGTTCTCAGGGAAAAAAAAAGAAAAAAATAATTCCTAGTATGGCGGGGATTTCATTTCATTAAAACAAGTTAAATTCAATTTTATTTCCAGAGTGAGTCAAGCAAAGCAGTTCCACTAGTTATGAAAGTATAGGCACTGTTCTTTGAAATAGGATTGTAGTGTTGTACAGAGTCATTCTGATGCTTCAAGAAAAAAATAGTAAAAAAGGAGTGAAAGTGATATCGCTCAGTCGTATCCAACTCTTTGCGACCCCATGGACGGTAATCTACCAGGATCCACAGTCCATGAGATTTTCTAGGCAAGAATACCAGAGCGGGCTGCCATTTCCTTCTCCAGGGTATCTTCCCAACCCAGGGATCGAACCCGGTCTCCTGCATTGCAGACAAACGCTTTACCGTCTGAGCCACTGGGTAATAAGAACGCAAATAGTTTTCTCACTCTTTCTCTCATCTATTCCTCAGAATATGGCTTGCGTTGCTACACAAAACCTTCATTGCTTTCCAAACATCAAGAAGCAGAACGTAGGAGGGAGCTGAAGTCATGAAATTTATAAATTCAGTCAGTTCAGTTCAGTCACTCAGTTGTGTCCGACTCTTTGCGACCCCATGAACCGCAGCACACCAGGCCTCCTTATCCATCACCGACTCCCGGAGTTTCACCCAAACCCATGTCCATTAAATTGGTGATGCCATCCAACTGTCTCATCCTCTGTCGTCCCCTTTTCCTCCTGCCCCCAATCTCTCCCAGCATCGGAGTCTCTTCCCATCAGGTGGTCGAAGGATTGGAGTTTCAGCTTCAACATCAGTCCTTCCAATGAACACCAAAAGCATAATGCACATTGATTCTGTTTCCTCTAGTCTGAGTAAACCAATTATGCAGCAATTTTCATTGTGGTGAATGCTTTTCTTCTGCCTTCCTAATTTCCATTTCATCTTTGACAAAAAGCTTATCACAGTGAGGGAACCATTCATTCCACTTTGAGTCCAGGGTTCCTTTACAACATATATAGTGACTCTATTTCCAGGTTCCAGAACTGGGATCGTGAGTCAGACCTAAACCAACTGTACATCTTGGTTGTCTGGTTCATGGATTGGTACATGAACCAGTTTGGGCCACCCACTGTAAAGGTCCACAGCTTTTAGTAAAACAAAAATCTCTTTTCTGCATGGATGGCTGGAAAAATAAAGTGGTTGGTATTGTGGCAGCCACCATCTCCTAGAAGCAGTAATCATCTGGCTATGAATGAAGAAAATACAAAAATAGCCCAACTAACCAACCAAGATAGCATATTGAAAAGCAGAGACAGTAATTTGCCAACAAAGGTCCATCTAGTCAAGGCTATGGTTTTTCCAATGGTCATGTATGGTTGTCAGAGTTGGACTATGAAGAAAGCTGAGTGCTGAAGAAGTGATGCTTTTGAAGTGTGGTGTTGGAGAAGACTCTTGAGAGTCCCTTGGACTGCAAGGAGATCCAACCAGTCCACTCTAAAGGAGATCAGTCCTGGGTGTTCTTTGGAAGGACTGATGCTAAAGCCGAAACTCTACTTTGGACACCTCACGTGAAGAGTTGACTAAATGGTAAAGACTCTAATGCTGGAAGGAATTGGGGGCAGGAGGAGAAGAGGACAACAGAGGATGAGATGGCTGGATGGCATCACCAACTCTATGGACATGAGTTTGAGTGAACTCCGGGAGTTGGAAATGGATAGGGAGGCCTGGCGTGCTGCAATTCATGGGGTCACAGAGTCGGACATGACTGAATGACTGAACTGAACTGAACTGATCCTTGAACTTCTCAAATTAAAAAAGAAAATAAACTCCCTTCTGTTTAAGCCAGTTAAGTAGTGTGGTTCTATCATTTTGCAAATAAAAATTCCATACCAATACTCTTTAGATAGCTGATATTTATAACATTTCTATCCTTATTGTGTGCTGTCTTCATCCAACTGATCTTATTTTGACTCTGTTAATTATTGTTTTACATGAATATTTTCCAAGGGCCCTTATGATACTCTGTTGCTGAGAAATACAAAAATAATATCCACAAGCACATGCTGTATGATCACTGAGAGAGATTTTCAAGTATTTTAAAACTTATTTGGCCTAGAATATGGTAATAAAACATTTTTATGTTCTATAACTTCAAGAAATAATTATAAATATTTGTTAATGACCAGCAAATAAATTGGTTTGCTGATAGATTTAAGTTTTACTGTTTTCAATCTAATCCAAAGTTTAACATTCTATTTGAAGTAGTATTCTGAATTATTTATTCTGAAATATATGAACTTGTTTAGTAGTAGGATTTCATTCTTAAGTAGAAGAATACTAAAGACAAAAATGCGTACAATGTTTGTGATGAAGTATTAACATAAATACACAGTCTCCAAAGAAAAACCTCCAAGTGAGTCTTCCTGCCTTGAAAAGTAACACTTTTATTATAGTGTAGCATATGTTGAGCTATAGCTAATTATATAAAAACTTCCAGCTACAGAGAACATGTATTTAACACTGAACTTGAAATAGTATCTGAATTTTGCCAAGACAAAATTTTACCCATATTTTAACTGTTATAGCTGTTTCAGCTTCAGAGAGACCGTTTCCTAGGCAGCCCCCATTTTGGTCATTTCTTAGACATGGAGAGAAACCAACCCACTAATGGAAGGAATAGTTAAAAGTTGTTACCCAGTAGCCCGAGGCTAAAACAGCCAGTGCTAGACACGTTTCTATTACATACGCTCTCCAAAAATAAAGTATGAAGGCAAAGGATTAGTCACGCTCCTTACTTCAAGATTAAAGAGGCAAAAGTGAAGAAGTAGAGGTCCTTGTTGCAGTTTCTAAGACTGAATCATGTCAATAACCTTGAAATACCAAGAAAAATGGAATATAAGTAAAACATTAAGACAACCAACAACAAACAAAAATGTGTGCATTATCACAATATGGCTTCCTCATGCCTTAACATAAAGAATAAAGTGAAGGTGTTTAGTCATGTCCGACTCTTTGCAACCCCATGGACTGTAGCCTACCAGGTTCCTCCATCTATGGGATTTTCCAGGCAAAATACTGGAGTGGGTTTCCGTTTCCTTCTCCAGATCTTCCTGATCCAGGGATTGAACCTGGGTCTCCTGGCAGACGCTTTACCGTCTGAGCTACCAGGAAGATTATTATTCCTAGTGCATCAGAGCTTTCTTAACGTCTCAGGCATCCTAACCAGGAGCATCCCACTTCTCGCTAAAAACACTGATACGTGGTCTTCTGGGACTTCCCACGTGGTGCCAGTGGTAAAGAACCTGTTTGTCAGTGCAGGAGACACAAGAGATGTGGATTTGATCCCTTGGTCAGGAAGATTCCCTGGGGAAGAGCATGGCAATCCACTGCAATATTCCTGCCTAAAGAGTCCCATGGACAGAGGATCCTGGCAGGCTATAATCCACAGGGTTGCAAAGAGTTGGACGCAACTGAAGCAACTTGGCATGCACACACATGGTTCCAGTAACTGCAGCTATGGAGGTGGAGGAATGCGTATTGTTGTCAGCTGCCCTGAGGAAATTCTTCTATTCACTTAGAAGTGACTGAGTCAGCTTCACTGCTCCAATTTTGTACCAACTTTACCTTAAGTCCTAGAAAGATCACATTCTCACATTTTGATGCTCATAATTTGTCTTTTAGAATAAAGTCTTTTGTATATCAACTGATGAAAGTTAAAATTAATAAATTTGGTGATAGGCAATATCAAAATATTGCCTATCAACCACAAGTTTGCCACAGAAATATCAACATATTTGTCTTTGAATATATTAAGATACATTGAATATTTTTGAATAAATACTTATAATTTATATATTTATAGAAGTTGATATTTGTAACTGCACAAATAAATATTTGTAATTTGTAACAAATTTGTGTTTTGAATAAAATATATTCAACACATTCAACATTTTGGCAGGTGTTTTTTTTTTAGAGTAGTTGGTTTTACATTTGAATATTTATTTGCATTTTCTTTTATTTAGTGAAATGGCAGAAGTGGGGAAATAAAATTTATTTGAAAAACTACTGTATTTGAAGAAAGATTTTTTTAAAAACTATACATTCAAACAATAGAGATATTTTAACCTCATCCTGAATGTTGAAAAATAAAATCAATTACTTAAATCCATGTTAGAAATATATCTTTCAGGTCTCTAGCAAGCACATATATTTGGTGACTTCATAAAACATTTGCCTCTTGGTTTAACTCCTGTTCTTTTTCAGTTTACTTTTCTATTTTTATTTTACTTCAAATGCTTTTTTTCTTCAAAAATGTTTTGGAAGAAAAGAGGAAATCATCTATATATTTAATATTGAGAAAATTCATTCAGTTATTTATGCACTCAAACATTTACTAAAGCATCAGTCTCAGTTTTAGAAGTGGGATATACTATAATATGTATATAGTATATTTGTGTACTACATATACTACATATAGTGTGTGTGTGTGTCTGTGTGTGTGTGTGTGTGTGTAGTATAGTAACAAACCAGAAACAAACACCTCTTGCACACATACAGCTTGCATTCTGATTATGAAAACATAGCTATTAAACAATCGATTGACTGTCTGTTGGGTGATGATGCATGTTAGAAAAAGGAAAATAAGTAAAGCCACTCTGTAGTGGGTAGAGTCGATGATGGGAATAGCTTGAATAGAGATCTGAAAGAAGTGAAGGAGGGAAAGTGACCACTACAGAAAGGGACATTCCAGTACCAACTATTGCCAAATGTGTGGATCAGGGGGCTCACAGCATCACTGAGACACATCCAGGAGGCCAACGTGGTGGGAGCAGGGTGAATGAGAGGGTGGAGAAGATTAGACAGTTAAGGAGGATTGGAGACAAGATCACAGAGCAACTGAGCGTTCATGGTAAGAACATTGATCTGTATTAGTCAGGAGAGGCAGCCGTGAGCACCTACCCCACATCCAAGGTAAGAGAAACCCAAGTAACATGGTAGGTGCTGAGAGAGGGCATCAGAGGGCAGACAGACTGCAACCATAATCACAGACAACTTGCCAGTCTGGTCACATGGACCACAGCCTTGTCTAATTCAATGAAACTAATCCATGCTATGTAGGGCCACTCAAGGTGGATGGGTCATAGTGGAGAGGTCTGACAGAATGTGGTCCACTGGAGAAGAGAATGGCAAACCATTTCAGTATTCTTGCCTTGAGAACCCCATGAACAGAATGAAAAGGCAAAATGATAGGATACTGAAAGAGGAACTCCCAAGGTCGCTAAGTGCCCAGTATACTACTGGAGGTCAGTGGAGAAATAACTTCAAAAAGAATGAAGGGATGGAGCCAAAGCAGAAACAGTACCCAGTTGTGGATGTGACTGGTGATAGAAGTAAGGTCCGATGCTGTAAAGAGCCTGGTGTCCTGTAGTCCATGGGGTTGCAAGGACTCAGACACAACTGAGCAACTTAATTGAATGACTCACTGACTGAACAGACAATATCTGTGTTAGTATGTAAAGTTGAAATTTTGCATACTATAGCAAAATTTCTTCAGTCTAATCCTTCTTGTCTTCTCTTCTTTGGATCTGCTACACAAAGATAAATAGGATTATTGCTGATTATTCTACTACCAATTAGAATGCTTTTTGTAGTGACTGAGATATAAAGCAACAATAGAGAAATAGATGTTGGAATTTTAAAATGTGAGCTTTAAAAGTATACAAAAATTGATTTATTTTAAAAGTCAGCCCTTGAAACTTTAAAGATATTTAATTGTAAAATGCTAATAGCACATCATGGCACTTGGTTGATAAATAGATACAAGCTAGTGGAGGCTTGTTAGACTCTCATCGTTTTCTGACTGTAGTGGCTTGGCTCACCTCTGTACTCTTGGTATAGTAATTTGGGTTACAAAGTTACTGAAATCAGAAAGCGTCACTCCCACCCTCAACTACTGATTGCAGTATTTACAGGGGCAGAAACTTTCAAATGCTAATTTGCAAATTGAAACAGTCCTTTGAATTTATTTATCAAATTCCCAAGGATTTCAGTTAAGATGATAAAGTTTCAGTGTTTCTCACAGACGAATATAGATTCTGAATGAGAACAGCAGACTGGGTTTACGCTGCAACTCAGGCTTCGGCACAACCGATTCTGCACACATGCATCTACAGCTGACTATCATTCAATCACTTTCCAGCAGGCGCTGTCTTGTAATGAGCTCTGAAAAGTAGCTCTAGTTTCTTATCAACACTTCCAAATGAAGTTCACCTTGAACCCAATACAAAAAATATATATATATTTTCCTGCCTCCAATATAAATTGGTATTGATCACTGCCTCATATTAAAAAAATCATTAAACATCCTTGGACCTTATGCTTAAAATTTTGAGCATCATCTTTATTTGTCTGTTTCCTGTTGGTACCCTAGACGACTTCCCAACAGACTGATAACATTTATTTCATTTAGAAAAGGCAGAGGAACCAGAGATCAAATTGCCAATATCCACTGGATCATTGAAAAAGCAAGAGGGTTCAGAAAAACATCTACTTCTGCTTTATTGACTATGCCAAAGCCTTTGACTGTGTGGATCACAATAAACTTTGGAAAATTCTGAAAGAGATGGGAATACCAGACCACCTGACCTGCCTCCTGATAAACCTATATGCAGGTCAGGAAACAACAGTTAGAACTGGACATGGAACAACAGACTGGTTCCAAATAGGAAAAGGAGTACATCAAGGCTCTATATTGTCACCATGCTTATTTAACTTATATGCTGAGTACATCATGAGAAACGCTGGACTGGAAGAAACATCAATAACCTTAGATATGCAGATGACACCACCGTTATGGCAAAAAGTGAAGAGGAGCTAAAAAACTTCTTGATGAAAGTGAAAGAGGAAAGTGAAAAATTGGCTTAAAGCTCAGTTCAGTTCAGTCGCTCAGTCGTGTCCGACTCTTTGCGACCCCATGAATCACAGCACGTCAGGCCTCCCTGTCCATCACCATCTCCCGGAGTTCACTCAGACTCACGTTCATCGAGTCCGTGATGCCATCCAGCTATCTCATCCTCAGTCGTCCCCTTCTCCTCCTGGCCCCAGTCCTTCCCAGCATCAGAGTCATTTCCAATGAGTCAACTCTTCACATGAGGTGGTCAAAGTACTGGAGTTTCAGCTTTAGCATCATTCCTTCCAAAGAAATCCGAGGGTTGATTTCCTTCAGAATGGACTGGTTGCATTACTGGTTGGGGCCTAGATTGGATTACCGTGATATTGAATGGTTTACCTTGGAAAATAACAGAGCTCATTCTGTCGTTTTTGAGACTGCATCCAGATACTGCATTTCAGACTCTTTTGTTGACCATGATGGCTACTCCATTTCTTTAAGGGATTCATGCTGACAGTAGTAGATATAATGGTCATCTGAGTTAAATTCACCCATTCCAGTCTACTTTAGTTTGCTGATTCCTAGAATATCTACATTTACTCTTGCCATCTCCTGTTTGACCACTTCCAATTTGCCTTGATTCATGGACCTGACATGCCAGGTTCCTATGCAATATTGCTCTTTACAGCATCAAACCTTGCTTCTATCACCAGTCACATCCACAACTGGGTATTGTTTTTGCTTTGGCTCCATCCCTTCATTCTTTCTAGAGTTATTTCTCCACTGATCTCCAGTAACATATTGGGCACCTAATGACCTGGGGAGTTCCTCTTTCAGTATCCTATTATTTTGCATTTTCACACTGTTCATGGGGTTCTCAAGGCAAGAATACTGAAGTGGTTTGCCATTTCCTTCTCCAGTGGACCACATTCTGTCAGACCTCTCCACCATGACCTGCCCATCTTAGGTTGTCCCATACAGCATGGCTTAGTTTCATTAAATTAGACAAGGCTGTGGTCCTAGTGTGATCAGACTGACTAGTTTTCTGTGATTATGGTTTCAGTGTGTCTGCCCTCTGATGCCCTCTCGCAACACCTACCATCTTACTTGGGTTTCTCTTACCTTGGATGTGGAGTATCTCTTCACGGCTGCTCCAGCAAAGCCCAGCCACTGCTCCCTACCTTGGACTAGGGGTATCTCCTCATGGCCACCCCTCCTGACCTTGAAAGTGGAGTAGCTCCTCTAGGCCCTCCTGCGCCCGCGCAGCCACAGTTCCTTGGTGCAAATCCGTCTGCACTCCCCCAAGAGGCACATGGGCACAAGCGGCTGCTGCTCATACCAAAGCTCCAGGTCCTCACGGAGTCCAGTAGCAGAAAGGAAGTCCACTCTGGGTTGCTTCGTTGGTCACCATAACTGTTGACTAAAAAGATGTACAATTTGAGAATTGTGGTTAAGTTTTCTTTGGGGCAAAATGAGTACTGAAGCCCAGGAGGTAGTATCTCAGAGAGCTCTGAGAGACTGCCCATCAATGCATGCCCTCAAACTCCTTGCTCAGAAAGTGATATAATATATATATATATATATATGTATATATATATATAATATTATATATATATATATTTATACTTCCAACAATTCACATTATGTCAAATATCTCCTATGATAAGTGCAGCTTTGACCTTGTGGAATAAGTTTTAGGTATTTGTGATAGATGCAACATATCACATCAAGAGTTTTTACATTTCTACAGAATAATATGCATTTTGATAGTGAAGAGCAAAGAGGAGCATTAAATGTTTCCTGCACAGCTGAGGGCTCTGTTCATCAATGCAGCAGTGTGTCATCTAACACTCAACATTTCTCAGCAAGACTGACTCCTTACTGAATCCTGGACAACATTTTAACAGTGGGCCAATATTTAAATTAGTGAGACTTTCAGTTGTCAATCTTTATTTCTTATTCACCTATTTGTCCTCAACTGTAATAAATTTTAAATGCTTGATAAGTATAAATGATTTCATAGATATTTATATTGTTATATTAAAGATTTAATAGTTCAGAATGCACTGAAATCCCTAACACTTTGAAAGTCTATAGGAATGTCAATGTTTTTATGCAGACAACTATATACTATAAGATACTTTATATGATATACTATTTGATATTTTAATTTCTCAAGATTGTACAGAATTGGATTCTTTCCTGTTATAAACACATTATTATCCTCTGACAAAATAAACAGAGTGCATCTTGTGTAAAAATAAATGACTTTTAAAAATATTTGTTTAAATGTCTGTCAGGTCTAATACAGTGATTTCAGCAAAATCAATATAAAAATGAAAATGTTATCAAATTTCAGAACAGTTACCTGAGCAGGATTGGTTCACAACTATCAGAATAGTTTCTGGTATAAAAATTGTCCCATTATGCTTCTTTAAAAACTGAAATTTCACTAAATGCAGTTTTCCCATTTGATAGATCAAATGTTTAAAATATTTATAAAGTAAATGCAAATATATACAAACCCTGTAATTGTTTATTTTTAATACACTGATTATGTGAATGGTCCATACAAACTATCAGAAACATAGAGTCATTTTGGTAATAACATATTTATTCTTATAATTTTCTTTTTACAGTAACTATACACAAAAATTAGAATAACAGAACTAAGGAAAATTCACCCTTCAAGCATAGGCTTTTTAAATTATCTTCAAGGGAGAAGATATTTGTGGTAGCAAAGAGTGAAATGCAGGAGAATGATCTCTGCCTGAAGCTGGAGTGAAAAGTGGTGGTATTAGGACTCCTTTGACTCCTATGTCTTAGTGGTTCTCAATAGGGAGCATTTTCACCCTCCAGGAGAAAGTTGTCAATGTCTGCAGACATATTTAATTGTCACACTTGGTGGGTGCTAACAGCATCTACCAGATAGGGGCTAATAATGCCATTAAATCTCCGATGATGCCTGGATAAGTAACCACAACCACAGTGTGTCAACAGTGTCGAGGATGAGAGACACTGGTCTAGCGTTTTTCAGTCATGAGCTTCATTTTATGGATTTCCCCTTCCCCCAATCTTACTGTAAGTTCTCAGTCCTCATCGTAAATAAATATCTATTCAGTTCAGTTCAGTTCATTCACTCTATCGTGTCTGACTCTTTGGGACCGCATGAACTGCAGCACGTCAGGCCTCCCTGTCCATCACCAACTCCCAGAGTCTACTCAAACTCATGTCCATTGAGTCCGTGATGCCATCCAACCATCTCATCCTCTGTCATCCCCTTCTCCTCCTGCCCTCAATCTTTCCCAGCATCAGAATCTTTTCAAATGAGTTAGCTCATCACATCAGATGGCCAAAGTATTGTAGTCTCAGCTTCAACATAGTCCTTCCAATAAACACCCAGGACTGATTTCCTTTAGGATGCATCGGTTGGATCTCCTTGCAGTCCAAAGGACTTTCAAGTGTCTTCTCCAACACCACAGTTCAAAAGCATCAATTCTTCAGTGCTCAACTTTCTTTATAGTCCAACTCTCACATCCATATATGACCACTGGATAAACCATAGCCTTGACTAGATGGACCTTTTTGACAAAGTAATATCTCTGCTTTTTAATATGCTGTCTATGTTGGGCTGGATGAAGCTGGAAGCAAGATTGGTGGGAGAAATAGCAATAACCTCACATATACAGATGACACCACCCTTATGGCAGAAAGTGAAGAGGAACTAAAAAGCCTCTTGATGAAAGTGAAAGAGGAGGAAAGTGAAAATTTTGGCTTAAAGCTCAACATTCAGAAAATGAAGATCATGGCATCTGGTCCCATCACTTCATGGCAACTAGATGGGGAAACAGTCGCTGACTTTATTTTCTTGAGTTCCAAAATCACTGCAGATGGTGATTGCAGCCATGAAATTAAAAGGCGCTTACTCCTTGGAAGGCAAGTTATGACCAACCTAGACAGCATATTAAAAAAGACATCTATTACATCCCATGAAATCTGATAATTCAAATTTTTATCCAAAGTTACTCAAACCTCAGACATACATGGGAAAAAGTAAAAGCAATAATAAGCCATATCTTACTTGTTTTCTCATATACTGATATGTGGTTGCTGTTGCTCAGTCGCTAAGTCATGTCCAGCTTTGTTACCCCATGGACAGCAGCATGCCAGGCCTCCCTGTCCATCACCAACTCCCAGAGTTTACTCAAATTCATGTCCATTGAACTGGTGATTCCATTCAACCATCTCATCCTCTGTTGACCCCTTCCTCCTGCCTTCAATCTTTCCCAGCATCAGGGTCTTTTCCAATGTATAGGCTCTTCCTATATGGTGGCCAAAGTATTGGAATTTCAGCTTTAGCATTAGTCCTTTCAATGAATATTCAGAACTGACTTCCCATAGTTTTGTTTGATTTGATCTCTTTGCTGTCCAATGGACTCTCAAGAGTGTTCTCCAGCACTACAATTTGAAAATATCAATTCTTTGGCACTCATCCTTCTTTACAATCCAACTCTCACATCTGTACATGACTACTGGAAAAATCATAGATTTGACTTAGACATTTGTCAGTAAAGTGCATTCTCTGCTTTTTAATATGCTATCTAGTTTAGTCATAGTTTTCCTACCAAAGAGCAAGTGTTGTTTAATTTCATGGCTACAATCATTGCCCACAGTGACTTGGCAACCCAAAAACATAAAATCTGTCATAGCTTTAAGTTCTTCTCCTTCTGTTTGCCTTGAAGCCACGGGACCAGATGCCGTGATCTTAGTGTTTGTAATGTTGAGTTTGTAGCTAGCTTTTCACTCCTGTCTTTCACCCTCATCAAGAGGGTTTTTAGTTCTTCCTTACTTTCTGCCATTAGAGTGGTATGATCTGCATATCTGAGGTTGTTGACATTTTTCCCAGCAAACTTGATTCCAGATAGTGATTCTTCCAGGCCAGCATTTCACATGATGTATTTTGCATAGAAGTTAAATAAGCAGGGAACCAGACAATTGTTCCATCTGTGGTCAAAACTGTTGCTTCTTGAGATTTCTCAGAAAAAAGGTAAGGCCATCTGTACTCCTATTATTTTAAGAAATTTCCAGTTTGTTGTGATCCACAGCATCAAACGCTTTAGTGTAGTCAATGAAACATGTTTTTGTGGACTTCTCTTACTTGTTCTTTGATCTAATGAATGTTGGTAATTTGATCCCTGGTTCTTCTGCCTTTTCTAAATACAATTTGTAGAGCTAAAAATTCTCAGGTCACATGCTATTGAAGCCTAACAGGAAAGATTTTGAGCATTACTTTGTTAGCATGTGAAATGAGCACAACTGTGTAGTAATTTGAACATTGTTTGTCAGTGCCCTTTTGGGGATTTGAATGAAAACTGACATTTCCCAGTCCTGTGGCCACTGTTGAGTTTTTTAAATTTGCTGGCATATTGAGTGTAGCACTGTATTAGCATCAGCTTTTAGGATTTGAAATAGCTCAACTGGAATTCCATCACCTCCACTAGCTTTGTTCGTAGTAATGCTTCCAAAGGCCCAGTTGACTTCATACTCCAGGATGTCTGGCTCTAATGTATGATCACCCATCATAGTTAACTGTGTTAAGACTTTTTTTTTTTTTTTTTGGTATATTTCTTCTGTTGTTAAAGTTTACTCTCTGGTCCTTTACTAAAAAAAAAAAAGAAAAGAAAGAAAGAAAGTCAACCAAGTCAACCCAAATTCTACAGTCAAAGTTTGCAAATATGAAAGTGTGGGTCTTCTGGCTACAGGGAGCCTGAGGATGAGGTATGGAGCCTGAATAGTGTCTCCTTTACTGATAAGGTCTCTGAGTCTGTCTACAGAATCTGAGAACAACACTTAGTTTGAGAATTAATGACTTAGATCTTTCAAGTGCCCATAAAAACTGGTTTTGATGATGCTGTTGATGATGACAGTCATCAAACCCCACTGACACAGAAATATTTGGATGTAGCTAGGAGAAATATCAATAACCTCAGATATGCAGATGACACCACCCTTATGGCAGAAAGTGAAGAGGAGCTAAAAAGCCTCTTGATGAAAGTGAAGGAGTAAAGTGAAAAAGTTGACTTAAAGCTCAACATTCAGAAAACGAAGATCATGGCATTCGGTCCCATCACTTCATGGGAAATAGATGGGGAAACAGTGTCAGACTTTATTTTGGAGGGCTCCAAAATCACTGCAGATGGCACCTGCAGCTATGAAATTAAAAGATGCTTAGTCCTTGAAAGAAAAGTTATCATCAACCTAGATAGCATATTCAAAAGCAGAGACATTACTTTACTGACTAAGGTTCGTCTAGTCAAGGCTATGGTTTTTCCTGTGGTCATGTATGGATGTGAGAGTTGGACTGTGAAAAGGCTGAGCACTGAAGAATGGATACTTTTGAACTGTGGTGTTGGAGAAGACTCTTGACAGTCCCTTGGACTGCAAGGAGATCCAGCCAGTCCATTCTGAAGGAGATCAGCCCTGGGATTTCTTTGGAAGGAATGATGCTAAAGCTGAAACTTCAGTATTTTGGCCACCTCATGCGAAGAGTTGACTCATTGGAAAAGACTCTGATGCTGGGAAGGATTGGGGGCAGGAGGAGAAGGGCACAACCGAGGATGAGATGGCTGGATGGCATCATGGACTCGATGAATGTGAGTCTGAATGAACTCTGGGAGATGGTGATGGACAGGGAGGCCTGGCGTGCTGCAATTCATGGGGTCACAAAGAGTCGGACACGACTGAGCGACTGAACTGAACTGAACTGAATGTTCAACAAACACTGTTAATTACACACCAGCTGTATACCAGAGGAGTGTCAACATAATTCTTTCTCTGGAGGTAGACATTTTTTTTTCTTTTTAAGGATTCGTACTACTTTGGTTGAATTTTTACATATGACAGTGAAACATATAGTTTTGACAGGAAATTATCAAAGAAGACATGAATTAACCCTTTTTCATCTCTTCTTGTTCCTTTTAGCTTTAGCATGATTGTACCAAACATACTATCTTTTAGAAATTCCCTTTTAAGAAGCTTTAAAAACTTTTAGGTCTCTGGGGATTTTTAGCTGCTCAGTATTACTTTCTTGGTATTCTTATTATTGAAATAAGAATGCTCAATCATACAATAGATACTTGAGTGATCTCTGTCCCTAGAGATTTCTGAATTTAAGTGGGTACAGATTGGAGGAGAAGACAAAAAAAACACAGTGTAAACTGAGTGCAAGAATGTACGCAAAGTTACAGGGAAGGAGAAACAACATGTTGTCTATTAAGAGGTCTTTCTTCTGATATACAATGAGGTGATCTCTTACCAAAAAAAATGATGGAAGTTTAAGTCTAAGCTCTCATTGTACACCCATCCCCCAAACTGTATGCTAAAACCTCTACTCTTAAGAGTTTTAAACTCAACAAATAGAAACCACATTTATCCAGTTGCTTAGGACAAAAAGTTTCTGCAGCATCTTGAACTGGTCTCTTTCCCTCACTTTCAACACCTAATCAATCTTTAATCCTATTAGCTAAACTTCTGAACAATTCCCTACTGCTTCCAGTCTGGCCCCACACATCTGTGCAGTACTAATTTCCAGTTGGTTCTTGTTTGCACACTTGCCCTCATACAAAGCAGAGTAATTTTTAAAATACAAATTATACAGCCCACTCCACTCTTTAATACCTCTCCCTACTTTCGCCTTATTTTAGTATAAAATCAAAGCTTTTACCCTGACTTACAGAGCCATGACAGACTAGTCTTTGGCTCTTTCTATGACCTTGTTTCCTATGCCCACAGAGAGATACTGTCCCTCCTTCTTTTTGCAGGATGATTTGGTCATTTCTCCCTCTCCATTCTTTCTTCTGGGGATGCACTTCCTCCCAAACTTTGTTGTAAGTGTTCCTTCTAGAGGGTTTAAATGGAGATGGAGGAATTTAAACCTGCCTCTTGCTGTGGAGGTAGCAATAAGTTTAGCATTCATGCTATGCAATTGGCTTTCTATATATACTTTATATGTATCATTTTCTCAGAGGTATCTTCCTCTTCAGTCCCCCTTTCTTTATAGAATGTCTTATACTTTCTTACGCATGCTTCATTGATGTGCAATGTATATTCAGTTATAAGCTTTCTTTTCAGTAAGTTTTGGAAAATATATACAGGCAGGTAAACAACACTTCAGTCAAGATATAGAACAGTTTCATCACTCTTAAAACTCACTTTGAGTACCTTTGTTATTAATAAACTACTTTTACCTTGAGCCCATGGTAGTCATTGGTCTGCCTTCAAATGTGATGTGTGTGAAAGTCGCTCAGTCATGTCCAACTCTTTGAGACCCCATGGAGGATTCTCTAGGCCCGAAAACTGGAGTGGGTAGCCTTTCCCTTCTACAGGGGATCTTCCCAACTCAGGGACTGAACCCAGGTCTCCCTCATTACAGGAGGATTCTCTACCAGCTGAATCACCAGGGAAGCCCAAATAAGTGAAATCAAACCATATGCAGTCTTTATGTCAGTTTCATTTCACATATGATTATTTTTTTGTAGTTTCATTCAGTTCATTGAATGAATTTGGAGTCCATTTCCTTTTGTTGTTTCTTATCCACTGTATAAATGTACCACCAATTTTTTATACATTCACCAGGAGAAGGACTTTGAGGTATTTCCTGCTTTGTGTTATTATGACTTAAGCTGGAATAAACATTTTTTTAATATGTATTTATTTTGTGTCACTGGCTCTTAGGTGTAGAACAACAGTTCTTAATTGCAACACATGAGATCTTAGTTCCCTGGTCAAGGATCAAACACATGTCCCCTGTGTTGGGAACAATGAGTCTTAATCACTGGAGAATCGGGGAAGTCCTGCTGTAAATATCTGAGTCATTTTCATATGACAAGAGTTTTCATCTCTATAAGAGAAATTGCTGAATTGTACAACAAAGTGTATGTATAACCTTGAAAAAATCTTCCAAAGTGTTATACAATTGACTTCATGGTCAATTTTGTGCACTGTATTTATGGATGGATTTTTCTCCCATACAGATGTAGAAATTCGATATATATGTTAATATTAAAATATTGTCATTTTTCCATTGAATTACCCTAGCACTGTTGCCAAAAGAAATCATATATGTGATAGGCTATACACATATATTTAGGCTGATTTCTGAATTCTCTATTCTGTCCGTTGATCTGTAAGTTTATCCTCACTTTATTAGTGTACTTACTAATAAGACTTAAAATTACATATTCTGAGTCATTAATCTAGTCATTTTCTAAATTTTTTTGGCTATTCCATGCCTGTTTAGGCTATTCTAGACCCTTTATACTTCCAAATAAAATTTTGAATCAGCTGTTATTTTTCTATGAGAATATACTCTTGGGATTTTTGATCAAGATTTTCCTAAACCTGTAACTCAAGTTAGATGAAGTTTATACCTTAGCAATACTGAGCTTTCTGACTTGTGAACACAGTATATATCCTCATTTATAGGTTTTGAAATGTCTATTAAAAGTTTCTATTAAAACTTATTCTATTTTATTTCTTTTCTATTGAAAAAGTTTCTTCTATTAAAACTTCTTTAAAAGAATGCTTTCATACCTTTAACTGTATAAGTTTTAAGAAAAATTTTATTAAATCTGTTCTTAAAATCTCATATTTTGAAGCTATCTTAAAGGTCATTTTAAATTTTCAATTGGCATGTTTTGATTATTAGTATGAATATTTTCACCAGATGTTATTTCTCTTTGATGTTCTTCAGTTGCTCAGTTGTGTCCGACTCTGCCACCCCAAGGACTGCAGCACACCAAGCTTCACTGTCCTTCACCATCTCCCAGAAGTTGTTCAAATTCATGTCTATTGAGTTGGTGATGCCATCCAACCATCTCATTCTCTGTCCTCTTCTCCTCCTGCTTTCAAAGGTTCCCAACAGCAGGACCTTTTCCAGTGAGTCAGCTCTTCACATCAGATGATCAAAGTATTGGCGCTTCAACTTCAGTATCAGTCTTTCGAATGAATATTCAGGACTTATTTCCTTTAGAATTGACTGGTTGGATCTCCTTGCCATCCAAGGGACTCTCAAAAGTCTTCTCCAGCACCATAGTTCAAAAGCATCAATTCTTTAGCTCTCAGCCTTCTTTATCATCCAACTCTCACATCCATACATGATTAATGGAAAAACCATAGCTTTGACTATATGAACTTTTGTTGGCGAAGCAATGTCTCTCCTTTTAATATGTTGTCTAGGTTTGTCAAAGCTTTTCTTTTGAGGAGAAAATGTTGTTTTGTTTCATTTTTCATTTCATGGCTGCAGTCACCATCTGCAGTGATTTTGGAGCCCAAGCAAATAAAGTCTCCCACTGTTTCCATTTTTTTCCCCATCTATTTGCCATGAAGTGAAGGGATTGTATGCCATGATCTTAGTTTTTTGAATGTTGAGTTTTAAGCCAGCTTTTTCACTCTCCTCTTTCACCTTCAACAAGAGGCTCTTTTATTCCTCTTCACTTTCTACCATAAGGGTGGTGATATCTGCCTAAGTAAGTAAGTAAAGTCGCTCAGTCGTGTCCGACTCTTTGCGACCCCATGGACTCTAGCCTACCAGGCTCCTCCATCCATGGGATTCTCCAGGCAAGAGTACTGGAGTGGGTTGCCATTGCCTTCTCCAGGGGATCTTCCCAACCCAGGGATCAAACCTGGGTCTCCTGCATTCCAGGCAGGCGCTTTAACCTCTGAGCCACCAGAGAAGCCCAATATCTGAGGCTATTGATATTTCTCTTGGGAATATTGATTCCAGTTCATGCTTCATCTAGCCTGGCATTTCTCATGATGTATTTGCATATAATTTAAATAATCAGGATGACAATATACAGCCTTGACATACTCCTTTCCCAATTTTGAACCAGTCCATTTTTCCATGTCCAATTTAAATGTTTCATCTTGACCTGCATGATGACCCACAAGAGGTGGGTAAGGTGGTCTGGTATTCCCATCTCTTGAAGAATTTTCCATGGTTTATTGTGATCTACACAGTCAATGACTTTAATGTAGTCAATGAAGCAGAAGTAGACGTTTTTCTGGAACTCTCTTGCTCTTACTATGAGCCAATGGATGTTGGAAATTTGGTCTCTGGTCTTTTTCTGCCTTCTCTAAATCCATCTTGAACATCTGGCAGTTCTCAGTTCATGCACTATTGAAACCCAACTTGGAGAATTTTGCACATTACTTTGCTAGCTTGTGAAATAAGTACAACTGTGTGGTAGTTTGAACATTCTTTAGCATTGCCCTTGTTTAAGATTGGAGTGAAATGTGACCTGATCCAGTCCTGTGGCTACTGGTGAGTTTTCCATATTTGCTGGCATACTGGGTGCAGCACTTTCACAGCATCATCTCTTAGGATTTGAAACAGCTCAGCTGGAATTCCACCACCTCCACTATCTTTGTTCATAGTAATGCTTGCTAAGGCCCTCTTGACTTCACATTGCAGGATGCATGGCTCTAGATGTGTGATCACAGCATAGTGGTTATTTGGGTCATTAAGATCTTTTCTGTAAAGTTCTTCTACGTATTCTTGCCACCTCTTCTTAAGATCTTCTGCTTCTGTTAGGTACACACTGTTTCTGTTCCTTATTGTGCTTGTCTTTGCATGAAACATTCCCTTGCCATCTCTAATTTTCTTGAAAAAAATTCCTAGTCTTTCCCATTCTATTGTTTTCCTCTATTTCTTTGCACAGATCACTTATAAAGGCTTTCTTATCTCTCCTTGCTATTCTTTGGAACTCTGAATTCAGATGGGTATATTATTCCTTTTCCTCAAAGCCAGTCCCTCTCATCAGGATGCTTCCAGAAGCCTCTTATCTTCATCCATCAATGGGCAGAAAGAATGAAAAACACAATCACAGGAAACTAACAAAACTGATCACATGACCATAGCCTTGTCTAACTCACTGAAACTACAGCCATACTTTATAGGGCCACCAAGCTTGACTGATCATGGAGAAGGGTTCTGACAAAACATGGTCCACTGGAGAAGGGAAAGGCAAGCTACTTCAGCGTTTTTATCGTGAGAACTTCATGGACATTCAGTTCAGTTCAGTTCAGTTCAGTTCAGTCGCTCAGTCATGTTATGAAAAGTCAAAAAGATACGACTTTGAGAGATGAACTCTTCAGGTCAGTAGGTGTCCAGTATGTTACTGGAGAAGAGTGGAGAGAGATGAACTCTTCAGGTCAGTATGTGTCCAGTATGTTACTGGAAAAGAGTGGAGAAATACTGCAGAAAGAAGAGGCTGAGCCAAAGCAGAAACAATGTCCAGTTATGTGTGTGTCTGGTGGTGAAAGTAAAGTCCAATGCTGTGAAGAACAATATCACATAGAAACCTGGAATGTTAGGTCCATGAATCAAGGTAAATTGAAAGTGATCAAATAGGAGATGGCAAGAGTGAACAGTTTAGGAATCAATGAACTAAAATGGACAAGAATGGGCAAGTTTCATTCAGATGATCATTATAACTACTGTGGGCAAGAATCTCTTAAAAGAAATGGAGTAGCCCTCATAGTCAACAAAACAGTCCTAAATACAGAACCTGGGTGCAATCTTTAAAACAACAGAATGATCTAGGTTCATTTCCAATGTATACCATTCAATATCACAGTAATTCATGTCTAGGTAATTCATGTCAGCTACTAATGCCAAAGAAGTTGAAGCTGAATTTCTATGAATCAGGTTCTATCAAGTTGAAGTAGGTTCCATGAAGACCTACAAGACTTTCTAGAACACCAAAAAAACAAACCAAACCAAAACAAAACATGGATGTACTTTTTATCATAGGAGATTGCAATGGAAATGTAGGAAATCAAGAGATACCTAGAGCAGCAGGTGAGTTTGGCTTTTGAGTACACAGTGAAGCAGGGTGAAGGTTAATAGAATTTTGCCAAGAGAACACACTGGTCGTAGAAAAACACCCTCTTCCAACAACAAAAGAGATGACTCTATACATGGACATCACCAGATAGTCAATACAAAAATCAGATTGATTATATTCTTTGCAGCCGAAGATGGAGACGCTGTATAGTCAGTGAAAACAAGACTGGGAGCTAACTGTGTCTCAGATCATGAACTGCTGCTGCTGCTAAGTCATTTCAGTCGTGTCCAACTCTGTGAGACCCCATGGACTGTAGACTTTCGGGCTCCTCTGTCCATGGGATTCTCCAGGCAAGAATACTAGAGAGGGTCGCCATGCCCTCTGCCAGGGAATCTTCCCGACCCAGGGATATTTAGCCATTTGTGATAACATGGATGGACCTTGAGAGTATTATGCTTAGTAAAAAGTCAAACAGAAAAATATAAATTCTACATACCATATGATCTCTCCTATATATGGCAGGTAAAAAAACAAAGAAACAAAACAAATAAAAACATGCTGAAAGATACAGAGAACAAATTGCTTATTGTCAGAAGGGGGATACAGGGTGAGAATAACTGGCAATTTTTTTTTAACTTTTTTTTAGTTTAAACGATGTATGGCAAAACCAATACAATATTGTAAAGTGAACGAATTGGATATTTTTTAAAAGTACTAGTGCACATTAATTTCTCAGTAATTCTTCCTCTGTGAATATACTATATCTGTGACACTGAGAAAATTTAATTTCTCTATGTTCCCTTGTATATAGATACTGAAACATTTATATGTATGAATACATCTGCATTATTTTAAACTACAATATTATTTATTTTTAGTTGGAGGATGATTGCTTTACAACATTGTGCAGACTTCTGCCGTACAACAATGTGAATCAGTGTACATGTGTCCCCGCACTCTTGAACCTCCCCCACCCACCACCCCATCCCACCCTCGAGGTTGTCACAGAGCGCCAGACTGAGCTCCCTGTGTTCAGGGAGCAGCCTCCCACCATCTGTCTCTTTTACATGTGCTAATGTATGCACTTCAGTGCTGCTCTCTCAATCTGCCCCACCCTCTCCTTCCCGCACTGTGTCCACAAACCTGTTCTCAGTGTCTGCTTCTCTGTTCCCCCCCTGCATATAGGTTCATGAGGACCATTTTTTCTAGATGTCATATATATGCATTAATATATTTGTTTTTCTCTGTATAACATAGATTTACTTCTCTATGTAAAGCAAGATCTAGATTCATCCACCACACTAGAACTGACTAAACATGTTCCTGTTTATGGCTGAGTAATATTCTATTGTATGTATGTATCACACTTTCTCCATTCGTCTGTCAATGGACATCTGCGTTGCTTCCAAGTCCTAGCTATTGTAAATAGTGCTGCAATGAACACTGGGGTACCTGTGTTTTATTCACTTATGATTTTCGTGGGTATATGCCCAGTAGTGGGATGGCTGGGTCATAGATTTATTCCTAGTTTTTTAAAAGAAATCTCCATATTGTTCTCTATAGAGGCTGTATCAATTTAAAGTCCCACCAACAATGCAAGAGGGGTCGCTTTTCTCCACACCCTCTCTAGCATTTATTGTTTATAAATGTTTTGATAATGGCCATTTTGATTGGTGTGAGATGGTACCTCATTGTTGTTTTGATTTGCATTTTTCTAATAATGAGCAGTTTTGAGCATCTTTTGTTGGCTATCTGTATATTTTCTTTGGAGAAATGTCTGTTTAGGCCTTCTGCTCATTTTTCATTGGGTTGTTTATTTTTCTGACATTGAGCTGAATGAGCTGCTTGTATATTTTGGAGATTAATTCTTACTCAGTTGTATCATTTGCAATTATTTTCTCCTATTCTGAGGGTTGTCTTTTTATCTTGTTCATAGTTTTCTTTGCTATGCAAAAGTTTTTAGGTTTAATTAGGTCCCACTTGTTTAATTTTGCTCTTTTCCCCCATTACTTTAGGAGGTTGATCAAAGAGGATATTGCTGCAATTTATGTCAAAGAGTGTTAGGCCTATGCTTGCCTCTAGCAGTTTTATAACTTCTGGCCTTAAACATAGGTCTTTAATCCATTTTGAGCTTACTTTTGTGTATGGTGTTAGAAGTGTTTTAATTTCATGCTTACATGTATCTGTCCAGTTTTCCAAGTAACAATTATTGAAGAGGTTGTTTTTAATACATTGCATATTCTTGCTCTCTTTATCAAAGATAAGGTACCTATAGGTACATGGATTTATCTCTGGGCTTTCTAGCTTATTTTATTAATCTACATTTAGGTTTTTATTCTAGTACCAAAATGTCTTGTAAAGTAATAGTAAAGTAATGTAATGTCTTGTCTAGTAAAGTAATGCTCAAAATTCTCCAAGCCAGGCTTCAGCAATACGTGAACCGTGAACATCTTGATGTTCAAGCTGGTTTTACAAAAGGCAGAGGAACCAGAGATCAAATTGCCAACATCTGCTGGATCATGGAAAAGCAAGAGAGTTCCAGAAAAACATCTATTTCTGCTTTATTGACTATGCCAAAGCCTTTGACGGTGTGGATCACAATAAACTGTGGAAAATTCTGAAAGAGATGGGAATACCAGACCACCTAACCTGCCTCTTGAGAAATCTGTATGCAGGTCAGGAATCAACAGTTAGAACTGGACATAAAACAACAGACTGGTTCCAAATAGGAAAAGGAGTACATCAAGGCTGTATATTGTCACCCTGCTTATTTAACTTCTATGCAGAGTACATCATGAGAAACGCTGGACTGGAAGAAGCACAAGCTGGAATCAAGATTGCAGGGAAATATCAGTAACCTCAGATATGCAGATGACACCACCCTTATGGCAGAAAGTGAAGAGGAGCTAAAGGGCCTCTTCATGAAAGTAAAGGAGGAGAGTGAATGTTGGCTTAAAGCTCAACATTCAGAAAACAAAGATCATGGCATCTGGTCCCATCATTTCATGGGAAATAGATGGGGAAACAGTGAAAACAGTGTCAGACTTTATTTTGGGGGCTCCAAAATCACTGCAGATGGTGACTGTAGCCATGAAATTAGAAGACTGTTACTCCTTGGAAGAAAAGTTATGATCAACCTAGATAGTGTATTCAAAAGCAGAGACATTACTTTGCCAACAAAGGTCCATCTAGTCAAGGCTATGGTTTTTCCAGTGGTCATGTATGGATGTTAGATTTGGACTGTGAAGAAGGCTGAGTACCAAGAATTGATGCTTTTGAACTGTGGTGTTGGAGAAGACTCTTGAGAGTCCCTTGGACAGCAAGGAGATCGAACCAGTCCACTCTGAGGGAGATCAGCCCTGGGATTTCTTTGGAAGGAATGATGCTGAAGCTGAAACTCCAGTACTGTGGCCACCTCATGTGAAGAGTTGACTCTTTGGAAAAGACTCTGATGCTGGGAGGGATTGGGGGCAGGAGGAGAAGGGGATGACAGAGGATGAGATGGCTGGATTGCATCACTGACTAGATGGACGTGGGTCTCAATGAAATCCAGGAGTTGTTGATGGACAGGGAGGCCTGGCGTGCTGCAATTCATGAGTTTTCAAAGAGTCAGACACAACTGAGCGACTGAACTGAACTGAACTGATTCTCCATTTCATAATGCTTTTTTATAAAGAAACACATATCAATATTGCCATGGTTAACCAGCTAATAGATGAAGTAGATTTGTTTTACTTTAGTCCTTTCTCCCAGGATATGTGATCTACATAACATTCCTATCCATTACATCAGTTCTCAGCTGAACTAGGTTCCATAAATTAAAAAGAGAGAAATATGAAAAAAAGTTCTGAAATTGCTCCTTGAAAATTTTAGAACTTCTAGCGTATCAGTTCACTCCATCACTTATATCTACCCCCAGTCCTTGTCTTAAATATATAAAAAAAAAACTATCATCAAGTATTTTTTTTATTGTAATTGTGAGACTGATTTTCTGGGTCTCTTGGTCTTAAATCAATGTTCTTACTAATTTTTCATTTTGTAAAAATGACTCGTCTCTTTAAAAAAATCATTAGACTTAGTAATTTCAGAAAGATAGGACTTGGACAGCTCTGGCTGTTCTTCTCAATGATCAAGATACATCTAGTAATGATTCTGCAACCACCCTGTGCTCTAGTTTAATGATTCTCCTTTTAGTGTAGAAGGTGGTTAAAGGGTGGGCTTACGTTAACACGAATATAAAAGCAGATCCTTATATGTTTACTTTACTTAGCTTTTAGCAAGACTTGAACTTCATGAGTTATTAAAAGTGGCTGGGGTTTAATTACATTTAGAAAACTCTCAAACAAAACTGTAAAACTGTCTCTACTCTTGGGAGCAGTGACGCTAACGGTCTTATTATTAAGCCATGCCCTGTGTAAATGTCAAGTGATCAGATATCTCAACTATAAGACACAGCGCCAGATTTCATTTTCTTGTTCTTCATAATAAAGTGCTATGAACATTCGGAGCCCTTTGTTCCTTTGGTTTTATCTCCAGACTGCTGGAGTTGGGGGAGATTATGTTAATGGTTCCAAGTTACTGATCCATTTTACTTTTTTTCCAGCAAGTCTGGTGAATGACAATCACATGGAATGGCACACAGCCAGGTACCACACGCCCCAGCACGAACCAGCACGAGGTAGGGAGTCATTATGCCATTATTTGGCAATTATTTTTCTGTTCAGTTCAGTTCAGTAGCTCAGTCGTGTCTGACTCTTTGTGACCCCATGAATTGCAGTATGCCAGGCCTCCCTGTCCATCACCAACTCCGAGTTCACTCAAACTCATGTCCATAGCGGCGGTGATGCCATCCAGCCATCTCATCCTCTGTCATCTCCTTTCCTCCTGCCCCTAGTCCCTCCCAGCGTCAGAGTCTTTTCCAATGAGTCAACTCTTTGCATGGTGGCCAAAGTGCTGGAGCTTCAGCTTTAGCATCATTCCCTCCAAAGAAATCCCAGGGCTGATCTCCTTCAGAATGGACTGGTTGGATCTCCTTGCAGTCCAAGGGGACTCTCAAGAGTCTTCTCCAACACCACAGTTCAAAAGCATCCATTCTTCAGCACTCAGCTTTCTTCACAGCCCAACTCTCACATTCATGCATGGCCGCTGGAAAAACCATAGCCTTGACTAAACGGACTTTTGTTGGCAAAGTAATGTCTCTGCTTTTCAATATGCTATCTAGGTCGCTCATAACTTTTCTTCCAAGGAGTAAGCATCTTTTAATTTCATGTCTGCAGTCACCATCTTTTTCTGTTACTTTACCTTTTGCTAGTAAAACACTTTTTGTTTGTTTTTGCTAGTACAACAAATATTCTATCAAGACAGTATAGTACAGGCACAAAGACAGAAATATAGATCAATGGAACAAAATAGAAAGCCCAGAGATAAATCCATGTACCTATGGACACCTTATCTTCAACAAAGGAAGCAAGAATATACAATGGAGAAAAGACAATCTCTTTAACAAGTGTTGCTGGGAAAACTGGTCAACCACTTGTTAAAGAATGAAACTAGAACACTTTCTAACATCATACACAAAAATAAACTCAAAATGGATTAAAGATCTAAACGTAAGACCAGAAACTATAAAACTCCTAGAGGAGAACATAGGCAAAACACTCTCCAACATACATCACAGCAGGATCCTCTATTACCCACCTCCTAGAATACTGGAAATAAAAGCAAATATAAACAAATGGGACTTAATTAAAATTAAAAACTTCTGGACAATGAAAGAAACTATAAGCAAGGTGAAAAGACAGCCTTCTAAATGGGAGAAAATAATAGCAAATGAAGCAACTGACAAACAACTAATCTCAAAAATATGCAAGCAACTTATGCAGCTCAATTCCAGAAAAATAAATGACCCAATAAAAAATGAGCCAAAGAACTAAATAGACATTTCTCCAAAGAAGACATACAAATGGCTAACAAACACATGAAAAGATCCTCAACATCACTTATTATCAGAGAAATGCAAATCAAAACCACAGTGAGGTACCATTTCATGCCAGTCAGAATGGCTGTGATCCAAAAGTCTACAAGCAGTAAATGCTGGAGAGGGTGTGGAGAAAAGGGAACCCTCTTACACTGTTGGTGGGAATGCAAACTAGTACAGCCACTATTAAGAACAGTGTGGAGATTCCTTTAAAAACTGGAAATAGAACTGCCATATGACTCAGCAATCCCACTGCTGGGCATACACACCAAGGAAACTAGAATTGAAAGAGACATGTGTATCCCAATGTTCATCACAACACTGTTTATAATACCCAGGATATGGAAGCAACCTAGATGTCCATCAGCAGATGAATGGATAAGAAAGCTGTGGTACATATACACAATGGAGTATTACTCAGCCATTAAAAAGAATACATGTGAATCAGTTCTAATGAGGCGGATGAAACTGGAGCCAATTATACAGAGTGAAGTAAGCCAGAAAGAAAAACATCAATACAGTATACTAATGCATATATATGGAATTTAGAAAGATGGTAACGATAATTCCGTATGCAAGACAGCAAAAGAGACACAGATGTATAGAACAGTCTTTTGGACTCTGTGGGAGAGGGAGAGGGTGGGATGATTTGGGAGAATGGCACTGTAACATGTATATATCATATAAGAAATGAATCGCCAGTCCAGGTTCAATGCAGGATGCAGGATGCTTGGGGCTGGTGCACTGAGATGATCCAGAGGGATGGTACTGGGAGGGAGGTGGGAAGGGGGTTCAGGATTGGGAACACATGTACACCCGTGGGGGGATTCATGCTGATGTATGGCAAAACCAATACAATATTGTAAAGTAAACAAAGAAAAAAAATCCTCTATGGGGGAGGGGGGAAAACTTCTCACTATACACACAGACACAATTGTAAGTATATGAGGGGATGAATGTGTTAAATAACGTATTCAGATAATCCATTTGCAGGATATACATATATAAAATCAGAAGGTGGTAGTCTTAAACAATATTGTACATTAATTGTATCTCAATAAAGCTGGAAAAATAAATTTTTTAAAAACCCATTTTTTTGTTTTTGCCAGTACAACAAATACTCTAGGAATTCCTCCTTCCTCTTTAGCTCTAAGCAATACTCTTGACTCAATTCATTCATACCTCTCAAAATATCAGACCTTATATATTCTTATCACATTTCCCTAATAACACCCTTCTTTGACACTGGTGAATCATTATTCACCAGTTGCTGTGGCCAGCATGATCTCATAAATACTCTTTTTTTCATTGCCTAATATTATATCTTGCTATGTTAAATGCTGTGGCATAAAAAGTTCACCTAAGAACTTCTTCCATGAAGAAGCATATATTGAAGTTGATGGCATATTATGTCAATGTAAAGGAGGAGGGATAATGTGGAGCTCACGTCAGACTAACCTATGAAGTTCTAAAATTCCCCACACCACGTTTTCATCCTAGACCAAGTGAATAAACGTCTCTGAGGGAGAACAGAGGTAGGGGAAATTTTCTCACTCTCCAGATAACTACAATTTTCTGTCAAAATTTAGGAGCACTGAGGGTCAGGCATCTGAGGTAGCATAAGATTTGAAAAAGGCTTTGCATTCGAGCTAAGACATGAGCCAGAGATGAGAGCTATCTTGGCCACAGGATGGCCCCGGGACGTAGGATGCCTGGTCCAGACAGAAAATACTGAGAGAGGAATGATTCACAAACCCATCACCTTATCTTAAATTTGAAAGTTCTTAATAAATGAAGTTTGCAAATAATTTATGCTATTTGTGTGGTATTTTTACAGCATGGGTCTCTAGATATTAGTAAACAGAAAAGTGAGAGCTATTTAAATTATATGATATAGCATGCAATATACTATGAAAATTCCACTTAATGCACAGACTTGAACACACTAAAACTATTTCTTAAAAATAGTTTGAGATTATTGAAACTAGGGCTATGAAGCAGTTCTTGTTGTTCAGTCACTCAGTGCTGTATGACTCTTTGCGACCCCATGGACTGCAGCATGCCAGTTTCCCTGTCCATCACCAACTCCTGGAGCTTGCCCAAACTCATGTCAATTGAGTGGGGGATGTCATCAAACCATTTCACCCTCTGTCATCACATTCTCCTCCTGCCTTCAATCTTTCCCAGCATCAGGGTCTTTTCCAACGAGTTGGCTCTTTGAATCAGGTGACAAAAAACTGGCGCTTCAGCTTCAGCATTAGTTCTTCCAATGAATCTTCAGGACTGATTTCCTTTAGGATGGACTGGTTTCATCTCCTTGCAGTCCAAGGGACTCTCAAGAGTCTCCTCAAACACCACAAGTTCAAAAACATCAATTCTTCAGTGTTCAGCCTTCTTTATGGTCCAACTCTCACACATTCATACATGACTACCAGAAAAACCATAGCTTTGACTGGACAGACCTTTGTCAGCAAAGTCTCTGTTTTTTAATATGCTGTCTAGGTTGGTCATAACTTTTCTTCTAAGGAGCAAGCGTCTTTTAATTTCATGGCTGCAGTCACCATCTGCAGTGATTCTGGAGCCCGAGAAAATAAAGTCTACAACTGTTTCCATTGTTTCCCCATCTATTTGTCATGAAGTGATGAAATCGGATGCCATGATCTTTGTTTTTTTGAATATTGAGTTTAAGCCCACTTTTTCACCCTCCTCTTTCATTTTCATCAAGAAGCTCTTTAGTTCCTCTTCAGTTTCTGGCATAAGGGTGGTGTCATTTACATATCTGAGGTTATTGATATTTGTCCCAGCAATCTTGATTCTAGCTTGTGCTTCATCCAGTCCGGCATTTTGCATGATGTACCCTGCATATAAATTAAATAAGCAGGGTGACAATATACAGCCTGAGGTATTCCTTTCCCAATTTGGAACCAGTCCTTTGTTCCATGTCCGGTTCTAACTGTTGCTTCTTGACCTGCATACAGGTTTCACAGGAGGCAGGTAAAGTGGGCTAGTATTTCCATTTCTTGAAGAATTTTCCAGTTTGTTGTGATCCGCATTGTCAAGGGTTTTAGTATAGTCAATGAGGCAGAAGTAGATGTTTTCTTGGAACACGCTTGCTTTTCTCGTGATCCAACGGATGTTGCCAATTTGGTCTCTGGTTCCTCGGCCTTTTCTAAATTCTCTAAATTCTCGGTTCAGGTACTATTGAAGCCTGGCTTGAGAATTTTGATCATTACTTTTGTAGCATGTGAAATGAGTGCAGTTAAGAGGTAGTGTGAACATTCTTTGTCATTGCCTTCCTTTGGGATTGGAATGAAAACTGATCTTTTCTAGTCCTGTGGCCACTGCTGAGTTTTCCAAATTCACTGACATATTGAGTGCAGCACTTTCACAGCATCATCTTTGAGGATTTGAAATAGCTCAACTGGAATTCCATCAGCTCCACTAGCTTTCTTTGTAGTGATGCTTCCTCAGGCCCACTTGACCTCACATTCTAGGATATCTGGCGCTAGGTTAGCGATCACATCATTGTGATTATCTGGGTCATTAAGATCTTTTGTACTTTAGGCAAATATGTGATATATTTAATGATTAATTGTTTGCTAATATAGGGATGAAAGGAATATACATTATCTCCACAGACTCATAGTTTTACTCAGTATATATTTGGAAATCACAAATTGGCTTTTTAATACTTAAATTTTCTGTATACACATGGGTGGCTGGTTGATATCCCAACAAAGATGATTTTTTTCCCTGTGAGGAACAGAGAATGTATTTTTAAAGTTAAAATTTTGCTCCTTTTGCTATTGGACTATATGCTCACATTTTGATGCACCTAGATTTCAAGAGAGAAAAATAAGGCCTATTTTTCCCTTTTCAAAAAGAAGAAAATAAATGATTTTGGAGTAAAATTTCCATAATAAATCCTTTGTGTGAACAAAACTCTCCGTATGTTATAAACTTAGAATTATATATTATTTTACAGACTATAAAGCTTCATATGCCTCTTTCCATATGACTTTTTTTTTAGCATCTAGAAACAGTAATTCAGTAATTGACAAAATGTCTAATCATGTATCATACAGACCAAACTCTAACTGTATCCTACAAATGCAAATGTACGTCTTAAAAAAAAAAAAAAAAACTCTTTTATTTGGGAATTTAGTTTGAAAAGGTGTGGTCTGACCCGAATTTAAATTAGACCACTAGATGGAGCCCTGCATCCTGAACAAACCAGAAATGTCAGAAACTCAAGGAGAAAGACATTTTCAAACTGGTGTTACCATGGTGACCTGCTTGGCTTGTTCTGGTTGCTTTTCCCTGGGCCATTTTCCCTCTGTTCTTTCTAAATACGTGAATTTTTCTTTACGAACATGGTTATACACTGTACCAATGGAAAAATAAGAAATGACCCTACTACCTTTAGAACCACTTCTGTGTAAATGGCCTATGCTAGTAGTGCCTCATGGGAATTGAAAAGGAAATTTGAATCGTAGCATTTGTCATTAAAGAATTTATAGTCTAGGTTAAGCACAACAGGTTCAGATTTAAAAAATAAAAACTAAAGTAGCAACAGTAGGAAGTACTTGACTGTGTATAAAATGGAGGTCCTTCTTGGTAAGTATGGTTGGGTTTAGAGACCTCTATGGAATGAGTTGGGCTTCCCTGACAGTTCAGTTGGTAAAGAATTTGCCTGCAACGCAGGAGACCCTGATTTGATTCCTGGGTCAGGAAGATCCGCGGGAGAAGGGAAAGGCTACCTACTCTAGTAGTCTGGCCTGGAAAATTCCATGCTCTGTATAGTTCGTGGGGTCACAAAGAGTCAGACAGGACTGAGCGACCTTCACACATATGTAATGAGTCAGAGGACATGACTCTTGACTCAGTTTTGCCATTAAGTTGCTGTGTTTTTGAGACTTTCTTAAACTCATATTTTCAGTTTTTTTTTTCCTTTTATTTTTCAAATATGTGACTTGGACAAAGCAATTTCTAAAGTCTTACTCAATTTTAATGTGATATGATTTTCCTAAGATTATAGGACTGATGTAAAGGATACCTTGGCCATATTAGTCACGGAAGTGTATCCATATCCCTGGACATGTATTCTACATGTGAAAATGTAAAATTCTGAAGAATAGTATCTGGAGAGGGGAAATAAAAGAAGGAAGTCAGCCAAAATTACCCACGTGACTTGGAACAAGCACATTTACACAGGTGTGTTTTGGCATCTCAAAGCATTTCAAGTGTTTGCATAAAAAAATACACTGACAATACAGGAAGGACGGTCACATGTCTCTGATACTGTAACAGAGGTTATGACCCCGAGAATTACGCTAATGAGATAAAAACATTAGACTTCACACTGATTCTTGGGACTTCTCTTGACTTCCCAGTGGTTAACACTCCATGTTTCAACAGTAGGGGGCACACAGGTTCAATTCCTGGTCAGGAACTGATACCCCACATGCTGTGTGGTGTGACCAAAGAATAGAATAGAAAAAATATACACATATTTTCTATAGGAACACCTCTAATTTTTGTTGTTGTTCAGTGGCTTTTGCTCAAACTTATGTCCATTGAGTCGGGGATGCCTTCCAACCATATCATCCTCTGTCACAATCTTCTCTTCCTACCCTCAGTCTTTCCAATGAGTACCTCTTCCTATCAGGTGGCCTAAGTATTGGAGCGTCAGTTTCAGCATTGATCCTTCCAATGGATATTCAGGGTTGTTTCCATTAAGACTGACTTGTTGTATTATCTCCCAGTTCAAGGGACTCTTAAGAGTCTTCTCCAACACAACAGTTAAAAAAACATCAATTCTTCGGTGATCATCCTTCTTTACGGTCCAATTCTCACATCCGTACGTGACTACTGGAAAAACCACAGCTTAGACTTTAGGGATATTTGTCAGCAAAGCCATGTCTCTGCTTTCCATTCACTGTCTAGGTTTGTCATAGCTCTTCTTCCATAGAGCAAGCATTGTTTTTTAAATTTCATGGCTGCAGTCATAATCTGTGGTGATTTTGGAGCCCTAATAAATAAAGTCTGCCAATGTTTCCATTTTTTCCCTCATATTTGCCATGAAGTGAAGGAACTGGGTTAGTGAAGTGAAGCCGTGAAATTAAAAGACCCTTGCTCCTTGGAAGAAAAGTTATGACCAAACTAGACAGCATATTAAAAAGCAGAGACATTACTTTGTCAACAAAGATTCATCTAGTCAAGGCTATGGTTTTTCCAGTGGTCATGTATGTATGTGAGAGTTGGACTGTGAAGAAGGCTGAGCAAAGACAAATTGATTCTTTTGAACTTGTGGTGTTGGAGAAGACTCTTGAGAGTCCCTTGGACTGCAAGGAGATCCAACCAGTTCATTCTGAAGGAGATCAGCCCTGGGTGTTCATTGGAAGAATTGATGTGGAAGCTGAAACTCCAGTACTTTGGCCACCTAATGAGAAGACCTGACTCATTCGAAAAGACCCTGATGCTGGGAAAGATCGAAGGCAGGAGGAGAAAAGAAAAACAGAGGATGAGATGGTTGGATGGCATCACCAACTCAATGGACATGGGTTTGGTAGACTTCAGGAGTTGGTGATGGACAGGGAGGCCTGGAGTGCTGTGGTTCATGGGGTTGGAAAGAGTCTGACACGACTGAGTGACTGAACTGAACTGAGGGATCTGGATGCCATGATCTTAGTTTTTTGGATATTGAGTTTTAAGCCAACCTTTTCACTTTCCTCCTTCACCTTCATCAAGAGGCTCTACAGTTCCTTTTTGTTTTCTGCCATAGGGGAGGAGTCATCTGCATATCTGAGGTTATTGATATTTCTCCCAGCAATCTTGACTCCAGCTTTTGCTTCATCCAGTCTGGCATTTTGCATGATGTACTCTGAATATAAATTAAATAAACAGGTTGACAATATAAAGCCTTGATATACTCCTTTACCAATTTGGAACCAGTCCATTGTTCCATGTCAGGTTCTAACTGTTGCTTCTTGATCTGCATACAGGTTTCTCAGGAGGCAGATAAGGTGGTCTGCTATTCCCATCTCTTTAAGAATTTTCTGCAGTTTGTTGGGATCTACACAAAGACTTTAACATAGTCAATGAAGCATAAGTAGATTTTTTTTTCTGGAATTTCCTTGTGTTTTCTTTGATCCAGCAGATGTTGGTAATCTGAACTCTGGTTATTCTGCTTTTTCTAAACCCAGTCTGAACATCTGGAAGTTCCTGGTTTCTATACTTTTTAAGTCTAGTTTGAAGGATTTTGAGCATTACCTTGTTAACATGTGAGATGAGTGCAATTATGGGGTTGTTTGAGCATTCTTTGGCATTGACCTTCTCTGGCATTGGAATGAAAAGGGACCTTTTTCCAGTCCTGTGGGCACTTCAGTTTTCCAAATTTGCTGGCATATTGAGTGCAACACTATCACAGCATCATCTTTAAGGATTTGAAATTTCTCAGCTGGAATTCCATTACCTCCACTAGCTTTGCTCTTAGTAATGCTTCCTAAAGCTCACTGGACTTCACACTCCTGGATGTCTGGAGTGATCACACCATCACGGTTATCTGGGTTATTAAGATCTTTTTGTACAGTTCTGTGTATTCTTGCCACCTCTTCTTAATATCTTCTGCTTCCGTAGGTCCATATCATTTCTGTCTTTTACTGTGCTCGTCTTTGCAAGAAATATTCCCTGGTATCTCTAATTTTCTTGAAGAGATCTCTAGTGTTTCCTATCATTTTGTTTTCCTCTATTTCTCTGCATTGTTCACTTATGAAGGCTTCTTATCTCTTCTCTTGTTCTCTAGAAACTTGCATTCAGAGGGGTGTATCTTTTTTTTTTTTCTCCTTTGCCTTTTGCTTCTCTTTTTTTTCTCAGTTATTTGTAAGGCTTCCTCAGACAACTATTTTGCCTTTCTTTTTCCTGTTGGGGATGGTTTTTATCACTGACTCCTGTATAATGTTACAAACCTCTGTCCATAGTTTTTTAGCACTCTATCAGACGTAACCCTTTGAATCTATTTGTCACTTTCACTGTACAGTCATAACAGATTTGATTTTGGTCATACCTGAATGGCCTTGTGGTTTACCCTGTGTGTTAGTCACTCAGTTGTGTCCAACTTTTTGTGACCCCAGAAACTGTAGCCCTCTAGGCTTCTCTGTGGGAAGTGGAGTGGATTGCCATTCCTTTCTCCAGAGGATCTTCTCAACCCAGGGACTGAACCCTGGTCTCCTGCATTGCAGGCAGAGTTTTTACCGTTTGAGCTACAGGGATACTTTCTTTAGTTTAAGTCTGAATTTTACAATAACATGTTCTAAATTTTAGGTGTCTTATTTATTTATTTATTTTTTAAATTACAATACTGTATTTGTTTTGCCATACATTGCCATGAATCAGCCACAGGTGAACACAATCTCCCAATGCCGAAGCCCCCTCCCACCTCCCACCCCACATCCTCTACCTGAATCATCCTGTGCACCAGCCCCATGCATCCTGCATCCTGCATTGAACATAGATTGGCGCTTCGTTTCTTACAAGAAAGTATACATGTTTCAATGCCATTCTCCCAAACCATCCCACACTTTCCCTCTCCCTCAGAGTCCAAAAGTCCGTTCTGTACCTCTGTGTCTCTTTTAAGTGAAGACAGAAGAGAAGAAAGTTGACAACCTAATCACTGCATGTATTATTTTTTTAAAAAGGAATGACTGTTTTCTCAGTGTATTGTATGGAAATCCTCTATAAAATTCAACTTGGAGATGTGTTAGAACTGGGGATTCCAGGCCTTTGCCTGAAACCTTGTACTACCCTGTAATTTTTCAGTTTTTAGTTTTTTGAAACTCTAACTTTTGAAAGAAAAAATAAATGGATAAGTAAATAAGGAAGAAGCAACAGATGAGGAAATAGGGGCAAGATGTCTTCTAGTAAAAAAGTGGGTAACGCCATGAAAACCCAGCAGTGTAACTATTTTAGAGAAGAGGAGGTCTGCGTATTTGCATGTTCTTTTCACAAAGTATCATGTGACTGTTCAAGGCTGGGTTTGTTCAATTTTTTAATCTCATATCTTAAGCCCTCAGAGATCCCTCAAAAACAACTTACTTTAATTCACTGTAATTGCCCCACATCTCCTATCTCCCTGCTTATCCCTGTCTCATGTGTGTGTTTCTCTACACAATGTTTGCCCTCCTCACTAGAGGACAGTATTCCTGAAAGACAATATCCAGAGATTGCCTTTGTGTTTGTGTTTTCACCAATGAGGCTGGAACTGGAACTTCTCAGGTTTGCTTCCCAAGTAAAAATAAAGTTACTCTACATACTGCCCCTGCAAAATGTCCCCAATAATGTAATATTCTTAGGGAATAAATATCCATTAATATCTATAAAATATATTAAAATTTTTTGTTTACTTATTTATCTGTAGATATTTGTAGTTATTTTAATTACTTATCCATAACATTTTAAAAACATAATACAATAAGATTAGAAGAAAACACACTCTAGGTCAAAACTAATGTTGTTTTACATTTTCTTAGATTGTTCCCTAGAGCCTTTTCTCATTCAGCACTTCCTCAGAAGTAAAGATTACTTTGACTTCAATAATCACAGATTAACTTGCGTTGATTTTAATTTTTATTAATCAAATTATAAAGTACATACTCGTTTGAGTATAGCTTCTTTTGTTGAAGGTAGTATTTTGAGATCCATTAAGAATGTTTAGTGCACTGCAGCCCACATTCTTACAGCAGAGTAATATTTCATCTTAGGAATCAATACATTTTGTTTACACATTGTATGTTGATAAACTCATGTGTTTTCTAGCTTAGCACTATTTTGAGTAAAGATACTATGGACACTGCTGTACATGCTTTCGGATCTGCATAATTTTTATAGTTTCTCTACATGTTTGGTTTTTAGACATATATATTATATCTTTTGACAAAGTCATGTATTTCTCTTCCAATCTGCCCTTTTCCATACTTTTTACCACCTCTTTGAACTGAAGAGTTTGCATATCTTCTACTTGCCTGTCTTGGAAACTACCAATGATGCTTGCTGCTCCACCTAGGTTACCAGTGAACCTATCCAGTGAGTTCATAATTGCATTTTGCAGCTCTGAAGTGTCCATTCATTTCTATGACAGAATTAGGTTCTCGTTTGAATTCTTTGGTCTTCAGTGTATCACTCATAGTAATTTTGAGGCTTTATCTATAATTCTAAATACAGACCATCTCAGGGTCTTCCCTCTTTCCTTTTTACCTTTTATCAACTATTTTACTGCTTGTTTTCATGTTTCACAACTTTATATTTTGCCCCTTAAAGATAACCAGATACTGGGATTCAAAATATCATCTCAACACTTAGGAATATCAAAATCTGTTCGTGCAGTAAAATTACTGGTAGATCATCCTGACTGTTATTGCTTTGGTTATAGGTTTTGTTATAGTGGGTCTGGATGAGCTTTGTTTTTATTTCTAAAGTGTGGCTCTTATCTTGAAGGAATTCCCCCCTTGTGTAGGGTAGGGCCTCTCTGGAGTCTCATATGAAAGCCAGTTGTGTCCACAAAGCTTTCTTTACTCTGAGTTGGAACTTCAACATCTCTTCAACACTCTGAGACATTGCTGTTTTCAGCCACTCAGCACTTTTCTATGCTATGCCCTCCAGAGATGTGCTTGATGTATGTGAACTGTTGAAGTTGACCCAACAGCCAAGGTGAGCTTTTATCCAGCTTTTTGGTTTTTGGTGTTCTTCTCTCTATCTTTCCCCTCTCAGAATTCTAACCCTAAATCCCAGTAGCTTTGCCAACCCATACAGAAATTTCTTTCTTCTGCTGTTTCTTGATTGGGCTCTATTTTCCTGACAGTTTGGTAAACCTCTTTAAAAATACAGCAAGAGAGAATGAAATTCCTTGCATTGTGTGCTATCCAATCAGTACAAAGAACTGCTAACTATATTTTGTCCATATTCTCTAGCTTTTTTATTGGAGAGTAAATTTAATATATGATAGTCTGTCTCAGTTGGAATTAGAAGTTCTTAAAGAGTCAGACACAACTGAGTGACTGAACTGAACTGAAAGGATCCTAATTTTTGAGTTTCAAGGAAATATACTGTGCCTCTTTTTTCATTATTTGTTCACTAATTTTTGAATAAATATAAATGTAGCTCCTATTATTTGCAAGTACTAAGCCCTGAGGATACAGATGTACAAAACAAATGTGGATCATGCTTTCATGGAGCTTAGAAAAGAAAATGCTCATTGACTAATTAAATGTGCAGAAAAAATAATTAGTCCACATTTTATGAATGGAACAGAGTTAGAAATAGAAGTTGCTAGGAGAATGTATAATACACACACTATACAAATCAGCATGTTATAAAATCAATTTAGTATTGTTGCTCCTTACATTTACTATTGAAGCCCATGTATCTACAATGTTTTTGGCAGCAGTCATTTTAATGAAGTGGGAGCAACATAGTTCTACAAATACTAAGAATACTTTAAAAAATGTTTGGGACACATTTTCCTCTTTGTAATGTAAAATACCAGGATAGGAGCAGAAATAGAATATCCACCTAAAATATTATGCTTTCTGCAAAGACTGTGAGCTCAGCTTATCCATGTGAAAGAAGTAAGTAAATATATTTAGGTGAAATGTTGCCTATGGGGACCAAGTGAGACATGTGAGTTTCCAACTGAACATCAGCTTCTCTTGGGAAAAAACAGTTTTGTGTAAACAATCTTTTGGCAGATGTTTTCTTTTAAATGTCTGTTGTTCACTGAAAAGTGAATTTTATTATATAAAAATGATAAACATTTCCCAGAACAACTGAGCACAAAGCCATTTTTCCCACAACCTCGTCTGTCACTATTGTCAAAAATAGATATTTGATACAAAGTTTGCAGGAAGGTCAGGAGATAATTTATTTAATTTAATGACTCAAATTGAATGTTTTAGAGAGGGTTTGAGCCTTGCTCCATTTAGGTATTACTAAATGAAGCCATTATGTCTTCAATCATTCTCCCATTAATGAACAAGCCTTTGTTAAGTTTAAGACCAGTGCTGAGCTCGGGATAGATGAATACCGTACAACCAAGTTATGAGCTCCACCCCCAAGAATAGAAGCAACTTGAAAACAATAAGAATACAAAATTAATAGTACTTATGAGTGCTAACTACTAGATGTCATAGAAGACTAGAATGATCAAGACGAGGTGGGAAGAATACACAGAAGAACTGTACAAAGATCTTCATGACCCAGATAATCACAATGGAGTGCTCACTCACTTAGAACCAGATATCCCAGAGTCTGAAGTCAAGTGGGCCTTAGGAAGCATCACTACAAACAAAGCTAGAGGAGGTGATGGAATTCCAGTTGAGCTATTTCAAGTCCTAAAGATGATGCTGTGGAAGTGCTGCACTCAATATGCCAGCAAATTTGGAACACTCAGCAGTGGCCACAGGACTGGAAAAGGTCAGTTTTCATTCCAATCCTAAAGGAAGGCAATGCAAAGAATGTTCAAACTACTGCACAGTCGTACTCATCTCACACACTAGCAAAGTAATGCTTAAAATTCTCCAAGTGAGGCTTCAACAGTACATGAACCAAGAACTTCCAGAAGTTCATGCTGGATTTAGAAAAGGCAGCAGAACCAGAGATTAGATTACCAAATCAGTTGGATCATAGAGAAAGCAAGAGCATTCCAGAAAAAAATCTACTCTGCTTTACTGACTATGCCAAAGCCTTTGACTATGTGGATCACAACAAACCGTGGAAAATTATTGAAGAGATGGGAATACCAGACCACTTGACCTGCTTTCTGAGAAATCTGTATGCAGGTCAAGAAGCAACAGTTAGAACCGGACATGGAACAAAGGACTGCTTCCAAGTTGGGAAAGCAGTAGGTCAAGGCTGTATACTGTCACTCTGCTTATTTAATTTTATGCAGAGTACATCATGTGAAATCCCAGACTGGATGAAGCACAAGCTAGAATCAAGATTGTAGAGAGAAATATCAATAACCTCAGATATGTAGATGACACCACCCTTATGGCAGAAAGCAAAGAGTAACTGAAGAGCCTCTTGATGAAAGTAAAGAGGAGAGTGAAAATCATGGCTTAAAATTCAACATTCAGAAAACAAAGATCATGGCATCTGATTCCATCACTTCAGGGCAAATAGATGGGGAAACAGTGATAGACTTTATTTTATTTGACTCCAAAAATCACTGCAGATGGTTACTGCAGCCATGAAATTAAAAGACATTTGCTCCTTGGAAGAAATGCTATGACTAACCTAGACAGCATATTAAATAGCAGAGACATTACTTTGCTGACAAAAGCCCATCTAGTCAAAGCCATGTTTTTTCCAATAGTCATGTATGGATGTGAGAGTTGGACCATAAAGAAAGCTCAGCACAGAAAAATTAAATTCTTTTGAACTGTGGTGTTGAAGAAGACTCTTGAGAGTCCGTTGGACTGCAAGGAGATCCAACTAGTCAGTCCTAAAGGAAGTTAGTCCTGAATAGTCATTGTAAGGACTGAAGCTGAAGCTGCATCTTTGGCAAATAATTTGGCCATCTGATGCGAAGAGCTGACACACTCGAAAAGACTCTCTGATGCTGGGAAAGATTGAAGGCGGGAAGAGAAGGGGACAACAGAGAATGAGATGATTGGATGGCATCACCGACTCAATGGATATGAGTTTGAGCAAGCCCCAGGAGTTGGTGATGGACAGGGAAGCCTGGTGTGATGCGGTCCATGGGATCCCAAAGAGTCAGACATGACTGAGCGACTGAACTGAACTGATGAGTTGCTAACGTTTGTGACACAGGCAGTAAGCTTAAGTTCAAAGAATGAAGAATGAATGGAACCTTCTATGACTTAGAACTGCCATAAAAGGTTTGGTTAAGAAGGAAGGATCAGAGATGGTTCTAAGTCACATAACAACCTAGTGGAGGTTGAAATGAGAGAATGACACAGGGAATGGTTAAGCCCTTAGGCTCTGGTCTGGAAGGACCCAAACAATCCTTGCCATAGAGCAGAGAGTAGCCTGGATATGTGCTGTGCATTCTCAGCCCACAAAGTGCTCAGGAGACAGTCCTTGCAGGACTCATGTTGTACACATCATATCTTCATGTGTTTTGGAACATTACAGATGAGGCTAATTCCAAAGCTTTCGGGAAATACTGGGCTAGCAAATGACATTTGTCGCTTCCCTGGTGGCTCAGTGGTCAAGAATCTGCCTGCCAATTCAGGCGACTCAGGTTTGATCTCTGGGCTAGGAAGATTCCCAGCAGAAGAGATGGCAATCCACTCCAGTATTCTTGCCTGGGAAAACCCATGGACAGAGTAGCCTGGTGGGTTACAGTCTAGGGGTCACGGAGTTGGACACAAGTTAGTGACTAAACAATAACCGTAACAGATGACATTACTTATAATAGCTTATTTTCCCCCTGCCAAGTATAACTGAGATTCCAGTGAGGAATGTTTCTGACTATGGAAAAAAGAATCATAATCTCAACCTTAACTATCTCTAGAGACTTGAAAATATTTTTTGTGGTTCTTTAAAAGGAACATACAGAATAGAGGTTGGATGTTCTTATTGATGCCTGTGTAAAGAAAGAAAAATAAGTAAAAGAGGAAATGTTTCCAAAAACCCATAAGCAAAATGATTCATAAATATGATGTGGATTGTTTAGACTTTACCAGGCCTCCTAAGTTAATTTCTCTGGTTAATGTAATAGGTGAACTCTGAAAAAGTGCTATTTGTATTTCTTCCCACAGAATAATAAAAATCCCTTTAATCATAGGGGATTGCACGTAGTATAAAACAGCCAACACACCTAGATATACAACTTAGGAAATTGAATAACAAAGAAGCTCAGAGTCTCAGAATGATTCTTTTTCTGGTTTTGATACACAGTGTCTGTGGACTGAATGAGGGAGGCGTGCTGAGAGAGGGAAGGGAAAATCAAGCTGCCCGCAGTGGAAGAGAGGAGATTAAACTTCCAGCTTTCTCATGGGTGGCAAGCGGTGACGATCGCCCCCATCACCCACGGCTCAGTGTTGTTTGGGGGCTGATAACAGGCGGAATACAGCCAACATGGAACCTTTTCTTATTGCTCACAGAGCCCAGCATGACTAAATAGCACAGCGAGCTGGCAACAAGGCCGCATCACTTGGAGCCTGCTTTCTCGTGTAGCTTTTCTTTAAATCTCTGTTGTCAGTGAAGCAAACCTTTGACTGAGGGAAGGGATCCGTTGAACATGCGGGAATCAGGATAGACAAGGAGGCTTTCAGTAATATTTTGGTTATCCTCACCAAAGAGAGGAAAATATTCCAAACCCTCATCTTGAGGCCTCACACCCATTAGCAGAATCGCTGGTAGTCACAAATTTTCCAGGATTAAGATTTGCCCCTCTGCAAACATCAAGAATCCTTCGATTTATACACTCAGATGGAATTTCACCCTGAACATCATGTTCAGATGGCTATTGTATGATTTTCTTAAATTATCTAAGATATTTCCAAAATGTAATGCATGCACACAGACACACACAGAGACACACACCCACACATAACACAAAATTAAAACCATACTGAATGGGGGCCTTCCCTGGCAGTCCTGTGGTTAAGATGCTGTGGCTGCAGGGGCTGCAGGTTCGATCCATGGCAGAGCAAAGCCAAATTAAATAAAAAATAAAGTTCTCTATCATGCCAAGGTGAAAGCGTTAGTCATTCAGTTGTGTCCGACTCCTTGTAACCCCATAGACTGTAGCCCGCCAGACTCCTCTATTCATGGAATTCTCCAGGCAAGAATACTGGAGTGGGTTGCCATTGCCTTCCCCAGGGGATCTTCCTGACCAAGGGATTGAACCCAGGTCTCTTGCATTGCAGATTCTTTTCTGTTTGAGGTACCTGGGAAGCCTCCCTTCCATGCCCAAGGTGATACCAAAAAAAAAAAAATTAAATGAAAATTTAAAAAAATTGTACAGGTCTAGTAAAGTGTACCTGTCGCTATCCTGTCTCCTAACCCCTCCTCTTTCATAACTACTTGTATTAGAGTTATTATCCTTCAAGAATAGTCTATGCATGAGCAAATATCACCTTGTTACACAACTTAGCACACAGGCACACAATAATAGGGCTTCCCTGGTGGCTTAGTGCTAAGGAATCTGTCTGCAGTGCAGCAGATGCTGGTGACAAGGGTTAAAGGGTTGGGTCCCTGGGTCAGGAGATCCCCTGGAAGAGGCGATGGCAACCTGCTTCAGCATTCTCACCTGGAGAATTCCATGGACACAGGAACCTGGTGGACTATATAACCCATAAGGTTGGAAAGAATCGGACACGAATGAGGGGCTGAGCACGGACACACACAATAATAGCCTCCCACAAACTCGTTCTGTCTTCACTTAAGGATGTACCTTACAATTAATTGTGTCACTATATACAAAATAACCTCATACCTTTTAATAATGGTAGAATAGTTTGTATCACTATATCATGATTTTTCCAACTGGTCCCATATGGATGGATAAACTGGGTAACAGGTCGCTTCTATCCCTTTGCTTTCATTTCTAATTATTTCATTAAGTGACTATATGTAACTAATGAGTATATCTGTCAAATAAATTTATCAGACTTAATTCCAAACAAGATATGGTTAATTTATACTATCACCAGCAAACATGCAAAACAAGACTCTCTGTGAGTGCTCGCCTTTGCTTCTTTAATTATGTATTCCATCATAACACCAAATTTCATCTATTTTAATTGTCTCACTTCTATATTTTTGCTCTGACTACCAATTCTGCCTCAGAATTAGCTCTTTTGATCTTGATCAAATACACTGTCACCTTAATACTTCCTCCCCTACCCCATACCATCATGGGATCATCACTGATATTTCAGAAAGTTTAAGTGGAGACATTTGAAAGTATATCTGTGCCTGTTTTATTTTGCTTGATATAGTACTATATCACAGAAATGGACATTACATTTAGCTCTTTTATTTAGTTTAGCTAAATAAACATTTAACTTTTGTAGTACAATCATCCTGTGAGTTTTAGGAAAAAAGATAACTGGTTTTTCACTTATATTGTGCATTTAAATTGGTGAGGGACTTCCCGGTGGTTCAGTGGTTAAGACTCGATGCTTCCAGTGCAGGGAGCACGGGCTCGATCTTGAGTCAGGGAACTAAGATCCCACATCCTGTGTGGCATGGACAAAAACAAAGAATAAATAAATTGGTAAGTTACTCCTTCTTTAAGGCAGTGTGTCAGCATTTGTTTCAACCATTTGTTCTTCCTAGAAGCTGTACTGATGTTAGCATTTTGTTCTTTAAGTGTCAAAGTTTTTCCTAGTCCAGAAAGATGGCGATACTTAATATGGGCTCCAAAATCACTGCATATGGTGATTGCAGCTATGAAATTAAAAGACGCTTACTCCTTGGAAGGAAAGTTATGACCAACCTAGATAGCATACTAAAAAGCAGAGACATTACTTTGCCAACAAAGGTCTGTCTAGTCAAGGTTATGGTTTTTCCAGTGGTCATGTACGAATGTGAGAGTTGGACTGTGAAGAAAGCTTAGCACCAAAGAATCGATGCTTCTGAACTGTGGCGTTGGAGAAGACTCTTGAGAGTCCCTTGGACTGCAAGGAGATCCAGCCAGTTCATTCTGAAGGAGATCAGCCCTGGGATTTCTTTGGAGGCAATGATGCTGAAACTGAAACTCCAGTACTTTGGCCACCTCAAATGAAGAGTTGACTCATTGGAAAAGACTCTGATGCTGGGAGGGATTGGGGGCAGGAGGAGAAGGGGACGACAGAGGATGAGATGGCTGGATGGCATCACCGAGTCGATGCATGTGAGACTGAGTGAACTCCAGGAGTTGGTGATGGACAGGGAGGCCTGGCGTGCTGCCATTCATGGAGTCGCAGAGTCGGACACGACTGAGCAATTGAACTGAACGGAAGTGAAACAAAGAGTAGAGCATTTAATGTGTTTGTTGCTATTTACGATGTAAAATGGCAATTGCTGATGAGGAATTACAGGCTCCCTTGCAGTCTTTCTGATAGACTTTACAATATTTTATAAAAATATATATATAATCTCTATAAATGTCAGGTAACCAAGAGCTTGGTTCTCAAAACCCATATGCAAATTTTACTGAGTGAATTATGTGAGAGAGGAGGGGAAAATTTCCTCCTGTCAAATTTCCTGCCCTAGTCAATGAACAGTAGGTTGCAGTACACAAAATCAGCATATAAATATCTGTTATATTTCTATATACTAATAATGACATATCTGAAAAAGAAAATTTTTAAAAATCCCATTCACAGAATTAAAAACTATAAAATATGAAAAAACTGAGCAAACAAGATGAAAGATCTGTACACTGAAAATGATAAGACTTTGATGAAAGAGACCAAAGACAATGAATGCAATGATATCCCATGTTCACATATCAGAAGAATTTATTTTTCTAAAAGGCCCACAATATTAAAAACATTTATAGTTTCAAAACAGTTCCTAATAGAATTTTAATGGAATAATATTTCAGCAATGAAAAAAAAACAAAAACCTTGAAATTGACCTGGGCCACAAAAGACTCCAAATATCCAAAGCAATCCTAAGAAACAAAAGCACAGTCAGAGGTATCACACTTCTGATACTATTGAGTATACTGAGTATATGTACTGTATACTCAGTACACACTACTGAGTACTATACTATACTATGCTATACTATACTATACTATTTAAGCTATACTACCAAGCTATGGTAATCAAAGTAATATAGTACTGACATAAAAGGGTGTTTGGGCTCCAAAGTCACTGCCGATGGTGACTGCAGCCATGAAATTAAAAGATGCTTGCCCCTTGGAAGAAAAGCTATGACCAACTTAGACAGCATATTAAAAGGCAGAGACATTACTTTGCCAACAAAGTTTCATCAAGTCAAAGCTATGGTTTTTCCAGTACGGATGTGAGAGTTGGACCATAAAGAAAGCTGAGTGCTGAATAATAGATGCTTTGGAACTGTGGTGTTGGAGAAGAGTCTTGAGAGTCCCTTGGACAGCAAGGAGATCCAACCAGTCCATTGTAAAGGAAGTTAGTCTAGACAAATAGGTAAAGGAGCACGTCAAGGCTGAATATTGTCACCCTGCTTATTTAACTTCTATGCAGAGTACATCATGAGAAACGCTGGGCTGGAAGAAGCACAAACTGAAATCAAGATTGCTGGGAGAAATATCAATAACCTCATATATGCAGATGACACTACCCTTATGGCAGAAAGTGAAGAAGAACTAAAGAGCCTCTTGCTGAAAGTTAAAGAGGAGAGTGTCAGAAAACGAAGATCATGGCCTCTGGTCCCATCACTTCATGGGAAATAGATGGGGAAACAGTGTCAGACTTTGTTTTGGGGCTCCAAAATCACTGCAGATGGTGACTGCAGCCACGAAATTAAAAGACACTTACTCCTTGGAAGGAAAGTTATGACCAACCTAGATAGCATATTCATTACTTTGTCAACAAAAGTCCGTCTAGTCAAGGCTATGATTTTCACAGTGGTCGTGTATGGATGTGAGAGTTGGACTGTGAAGAAAGCTGAGCGCCAAAGAACTGATGCTTTAGAACTGTGGTGTTGGAGAAGACCCTTAAAAGTCCCTTGTACTGCAAGGAGATCCAGTCAGTCCATTCTGAAGGAGATCAGCCTTGGGTGTTCTTTGGAAGGAAAGATGCTAAAGCTGAAACTCTAATAATTTGGCCACCTCATGTGAAGAATTGACTCACTGGAAAAGACTCTGATGCTGGGAGGGATTGGGGGCAGGAGGAGAAGGGAACAACAGAGGATGAGATGGCTGAATGGCATCAGCGACTCAGAAGTGAGTTTGAGTGAACTCCAGGAGTTGGTGATGGACAGGGAAGCCTGGTGTTCTTCAGTCCATGGGGTCACAAAGAATTGTACAGAACTGAGCGACTGAACTGAAAAGGGGACACAAAGACCAGTGGAACAGAACTGAGAGCCCTGGAATAAGCTCACATTTACAGTCAACTTATATTTGACAAGAGAACTAAGAACATTCAGTGGGGAAAGTATAGTTCAATAAACGATGTTGGGAAAACTGAAAAATCCCATGCTGAAGAATGAAGCTTGGCCTCTATTTTACACAATTAAAAATTTAATTTGCAACGTATTAAAGACCTAAACATAAGGCTTAAACCATAAAACTCCTGGAAGAAAACAAAAGAGAAAATCTCCCTGACTGGTCTTGGCAATGATTTTTGGATATAACACCAGAGCAGAAGGAATAAAAGCAAATGATTAATAAGCTGTACTGTATCAAATTGAAAAGGTTCAGCAGAGAAAAGAAACAATCAACAAAATAAATGTTAGCCTATGCAATGGGAGAAAAATATTTGGGAATCCCCTCTCGGATAAGCAGTTAATACCCAAAATATATAAATAAGCCATACAAGTCAACAACAACAAAAGAAACAATTTAGTTAAAAATTCTACAGAGTGACTGAATAGACATCTTTGAGAAGAAGAAATACAAACAACCAACAGCACAAAGAAAGGTGCTTACTATCACTAATGACCAAGGCAATGAAAATCAAAACCATACCACAATGCAGTATCACCTTAAACCCTGTTAGAATGGCTGTCATCAAAAAGACAAGAGTTAGAGAGAATGTGCAGAAAAGGGAAGATGTTGAGAATATAAACTGGTGCAGTCACCGTGAAAAACTGTATGGCTGTTTCCTCCAAAATTAAAAAAAAGTAAAAGCTTATGATCCTGTAATAACACTTCTGGTCATATACCCAAAGGAAAATAGATAAAAATTTTGAAGATACATCTCCAGTTCCACATTAATTGCAGCTTTGTTCATAATTCTCAGGTCAAGGGAAAAAGCCTATGTGTCTATGAAACAATGGATAAAGGAGATACACACACACATGGATAAAGCCTGTATGTCTATGAACCAATGGATAAAGGAAATACATATAAACAGACACACACACACACATACACCCCTCCTGCAGGTCAGCCTGGACCCTGGTTACCACAGGCACAGCCCTCAGCTGGCCAGCCTTTCACAACCTGCTGGTTCAGGCCACCCATGACCTCAGGAGGTTCCAGTAACCACACCACCCGCCCTTCCTGGCCCTTGCTTTCCACAAGCTCTTTGCCTTCAACCACTTGCTCAGCAAGGGCTCCACCAGCAGCCAAGAGGCCCCCCGACAGGAAAAGCTGGACGCAATCCTGGATGCGGATGCTGACAACGCCCATCACATCCCTGGAATCATGCTGTATTTGTCTGTGACTGGCTTATTTCACTTAAGTCTAATGTCCCCAAGGTTCATTCATTTTTTTCACATGTGGCAGGATTTCCTTCATTTTTAGAGCTAAGTCTGTTCCACTGGATGTATATACTACATTTCCTCCATCTAGCCATCCATCAATGGACATATCTATAGAGGCGATAATCATTTATCCAGTACAAAAGTACACATTTGAAGTTTATGTATAATTTCTATCTTCTTATGAAAAGTATTTAAAATCATCTATGGATTAGTGATTCCCTGATTCAAATAAAACTGTTGGAATTTAATCACACCATATGGGCTTAATGATGGTTTAGAGCACTACTTTAGATGTGAAAGTTGTAAATTAAGAATATATCAACATAATGTACATGTTAGTTTATTTCATCTCTAATCTGGCGTCATATTCTCATGGATAATATTATAGGTCTTTGATTAGCATAAATATGCACTCTTTCTTAAAGTAAAATGAAAGAAATGTTTTAGGTAAAAAGCAACATATTTAGAAGTTAAATCAAATAAGAAAAACAAAACATTAAAAGAAAGACTCTAAATCCATTATATAGTCCCTACATTTAATGGAAGGTAAACTATCTAATACAAAAGTTCAATGTTTCTGACATTGAAAAGACCAAATGCAAACAAGCATGACTATAATATCATTTATATTTATATGCTTACTAATGAGATCATTTTAAAGATGCCAACCAATGAGAAATTGAAATGATAATGGATAAATTGAAATGATAGTTCAGGCATTCAAAATGGAGTTGGGGAACCACTGCAGACCAAGCCTTAGATAAGTCTCTGCACCACTGAGAACCTGAACTTTTCTGTAAGCTATACAGAATCCAAGGGCACCAGACCTTTGTATATCTACATCACCTAGCTACAATCTTGTCTGAAGGTTTTTCCATCTTGTAACTATGCAGCACAACTTTCCTGGTGGTGTCAACTCCAATTGCAATTCTTTATAAACAACTCATGTAACTAACCGGCCTTGCAGTTTTTGCTTCCATAAACTTCCTCTACTTTGTAGTCTACATGCTGCTGCTTCAGTCGTGTCTGACTCTGTGCGACCCCATAGATGGCAGCCCACCAGGCTCCCCCTGTCCCTGGGATTCTCCAGGCAAGAACACTGGAGTGATTGCCATTCCCTTCTCAAATGCATGAAAGTGAAAAGTGAAAGTGAAGTCGCTCAGTCATGTCGATCCTTAGCGACCCCATAGACTGCAGCCTCCCAGGCTCCTCTGTCCATGGGATTTTCCAGGCAAGAGTACTGGAGTGGGGTGCCATCGCCTTCTCCAACTTTGTAGTCTAGTGGAGCATAGTTCAAGGACTTCTTGACCCTGTGTCTGCCATGGCTTCAGTCCTGAAAAACCTCAAATAAACACTTCTTAATTTTCAATCAGGCTGCAGTCCTGAAAAACCTCAAATAAATGCCTCTTAATTTTCAATCAGGTCTCTGTTTCTCAAATTTTGATTAACACAGCTGATGTAACATTCATTACAGACATTGATAGAATGACTTTGTTGAGATTGCTCCAAAATTGAAAACAAGAGAGCTGCTCCTGCTGCTGCTAAGTCACTTCAGTCACGTCCGACTCTGTGTGACCCTAGAGATGGCAGCCCACCAGGCTCCGCCATCCCTGGGATTCTCCAGGCAAGAACACTGGAGTGGGTTGCCATTTCCTTCTCCAATGCATGAAAGTGAAAAGTGAAAGTCACTCAGTCATGTCTGACTCTTCACGACCCCATGGACTGCAGCCCACCAGGCTCCTCCGTCCATGGGGTTTTCTAGGCAAGAGTACTGGGGTGGGTTGCCATTGCTTTCTCTGAACCAGAGGGCGCTATATTACTTTGAGAATTGATACTCTATTGTTTCTCCTTATATTTTCATATATATTAAATACATTAAAAAAATTTTTAATTGAAAATCTTGTATTTTCTCCTCTTTCAGTTCCTTTCTCCTTGTTCTTTCTTCCCTCTTACTGACTTATGTCCAATCTTTTCTTCCTAGTGGGTAAGATTGCTTTCTTTTAACCCAAAAGTTATCATTCACTTGATGTAAGGCCATTATGCATACCAGAGAGTTTAAACTTATTAGTATGTTGGATATGAAAGAATGAATTATATTTATTATGCTGTATTTTTCTGACTTCATTGAGATGTGTTACAAACTGCTTAATGTTTGTTCTAGAATGTACTTATGCATGAATCTTGAGTCACTGCCAAAGGACAAATGAGAGGTTAATAAATGGAACAACTAATTAATAGTCCACTTAGATGCATAAGGAATATTACATTGATAACAAAATCCAGTTGGGAATAATCATCATGCCCTTTAGAATTATGAAAAAGAATATGAACAATTTTAGCTGTTAGAAAATCTATATCCATTTTTGCCAATAGTTCTGAAAACTTTGTGTTTCTAAGTGATAGTTTATAAAATTTCCACATAAAGGACTTCAGACTCTGGGAGAAATGTATTTATCAATATCTGTACTTGTCAGATAGATATACTTTTTCTCTTTGATAGAACACTGCATGTCATGTTTGAAAACTGTAGGAAATAGCATGCCTGTTTTGGAGAAGTGTATTTGAGAAGCAATGAATGATCAGAAGTTTTGTGCCAGAAAATTTTACCTGGACCAGCCTTCCACTACTCCACCCAACTGTGTTTAGTCGATCAGTTGTGTCTGACTCTTTGCAGCTCCATGGACTGTAGTCCACCAGGCTCTTCTGTCCATGGAATTTTCCAGGCAATAGTATAGGACCAGGTTGCCATTTCTTACTTCATGAGATCTTCCCAAACCCAGGAGATTGAACCCTCATCTCTTACAACTCCTGAATTAGCAGGAGGAGGGGGGCGGTCAGGAAGATCCCCTGGAGAAGGGAATGGCTACCCACTCCAGTGTTCTTGCCTGGAGAATTCCATGCATGGAGGAGCTGGTGGGCTATAGTCTATGGGGTCACAAAGAGTCAGACACAACTGAATGACTGACACTTTCACACTTTACCACTAGGACCATCTGGAAGGACCATCTGCTAGGTAAGCCAATAAATGGAGAGATGACTTGTTAGGGCAAGGAATAGTAACTTGCGGTATTAGGAAAGCCTGTTGATCGGGAAGATGGTGGGCTAGTGTTCCAAAGAACCAGCTTGCCAGGGTCTGGGTGCTGGTTTATTTTTCTATTGTAGAACAAAGAGGGAGAGGTGAGGAGAGAAAGCGAAAAAGGCCATACATTGTTGGAAATGTTTCCTGGTTCCAGCCAGACTCTGGAGAGGATGCGTTCATTTTTCTTTTCCTGCACACATTCCCAGGTGAGCCTGGTCAGGATGTTTCCTGTGAGATAAGCAAAGGCACTGTAACTTAAGCTCTGCCATAGCAGGCCAGGCTCCCAGAGGCAGACCATCCTGTTTACTTTAAGCTCATAGGTAACATGCCGTTAGTGAGTAACTTGAAGCACAAGTAATAATACAAAGGTTGAAATAAATGAAACAGATTCGTTCTTCCCTATTATAAAAACAGACAGCCTAGAACTCCAATTTCTTGATTCACTGGTTATCTTGTAAACTTTTTATAAGGTTTATGGAAACTTGAAATACAATTCTGTTTTTCTCTAAACAGTGAGTGAAAGTTGCTCAGTCTGTCCAACTCTTTGTGACCCCATGGACTATACAGTCCATGGAATTCTCCAGGCCAGAATACTGGAGTGGGTAGCCTTTCCCTTCTCCAGGGATCTTCCCAACCCAGGGATAGAAGCCAGGTCTCCTGCATTGCAGGCGGATTCTTTACCATCTGAGCCACAAGGGAAGCCCTTCTAAACAGAAGCCATCTTATTTAGTAAGCTAACAATTCAGTGGTCAACTGATGTGATAGTCTGCAAGCCTCAGCCCTCTCTCCATATTGGACTGTATCTTTAGTGTGTCCCCTTAGAATATGCTTCCCTAATATCTGTTTATGGAAAGAGTCTCTTAAGCTTCAAATTGCTTTACTGGCCCATGGTCGTCTTTTCAGCCCAGTAGAACTGGGCCTGAGGAAACTCTTTACAACTGAGTGCTGTGTTTGACCATGGGTCATTGCCATTGCTTCAGAGATAAACAAGAACTAAGGAAAGCCGCCTTCTGTGCTAGTTCTCCCACCTCCCTGAAGCTAGACTTCAGGCAAAAAGTTATAAAGGGAAAAGAGGTGATGTGGTAGATTTTCTTGTCAAAGAAAGTTTTCAGTAAGTAAGGCAATATGGCATAGCAGTGAGCAGTGTTTGGTTTAGAGTCAGTAATGGCTTTCTTTGTCTCCTATCCCCAGCATGTAATTGTATGATGATCTTGGGTGATGAATTTAAGCTTTACACATTTTCAGTTTTCTGCATAATACATAGATCACACAAAATTTGGGGAATTAAAATAAATCAGTATGTAGATTTAGTTGCCATTTAGTCGTTTATCCAAAACTAAAATGAATACAGAATACTAAATCTTCAGACCACTCAAGATTATTATGGATTTCAGTGGAAAAAGAAGACAGTTTAATTAACTTCTTTTTTATTCAGATGTAGTGCTTTTTCACTCTGATTACAGTGTTTGTGCTGGAATTCTTGTTCCTTTGCAAACTGGATAGGCTGAGATGGTTGATGTCAGAGAAAGTGAGTCTTTATCCAGCACTTGTCTGCCCTCTGCTCACACACTGTGCGTGTTGGCCAAAATGACCTTAGGATCTCCTTGGCAGTCTCTTCAGGAAACAGGACGCGCTCGACTCATCAGTGTCTGGCCTTGAATAGCAAGCGTGTTTTCAATGAGCACAGGTGTCTTTTGAGTTCTGCTGTGCAGCAGTGCAGGGGACTGTGTGCTTTGGCTTCTAGAGGTCGTGGCTGGCTCTTTGACAAGCCTTAACCTTCCACTAGAGTTCTTCACTAAATCATTAGAATATTGGAAGTGTGACCCTTTAACTTTTTGTTATTGCTATTGCCTTTAGTCATTATTATACTCCCAACAAATATCAAAAACTTTTTTTTAACATAGAGTCTATCAGGCTACTGAGGGACTTATTTTTCTTAGGTATAAAGCAAAATCTAGAAGGCAACATTTAAGTTGGAAAAACTGTTTAACTTCCATGGGAAGAACATTGTAGTCATAATGCATTTTTTTCATATAAGACACTTATCTCTAAATATACATTTTATTTTTTTTAATTGTTGGGCCCTGGGTAAAGTATATGTTAACTCATTGACTATTTGTCAAGATTGATTGTTCGCTGTTGTTGTTATGGATAGATGCTTTCTTGAAAACATCACTATTCAAATCCAAAGGCAACACTGCACAGTTAAAGAGAAAGCAGAAAGTGAGGTGAATGGGGAAAACGACATTGCTAACCATTTTTTTCCAAATAAACAGATTTAGAGCAGATAATGTGAATGAATATTCAGTCTTCATCAGCAGTAGTTAATTTGGGATTTTTGTTTTTTTCTGAGGTGGAGCAGTGTAAATTTTCTCTTTCATTCTGATTATAAAATTAACTGCTTTCCCAAAAGTTAAATAGAATATATTTTCTAGATAATTTTTTAAATGTGGCTATTCCATTCATTATGAATTCAGGATTCAGTTCTTCAGAACTTCATCTTACAACCCTTTGCAGCACTTGAGGATGTTGGTCATAAAGGGATGAACTCTGGCCATTTTGCAAGAGTATACTATATGGGAAAAAAAATGCAAATCTTATTTTATTTTACCTGATTGACTCAAGAAAAATGCAAGAGAAAAAGTTTATAGATTTTTAATGCATCATTATTGAAAATGAATAAATTTTATTTTACATGTTCTTCCAGAACTTAGTATAAATTCTATAAAATAGGAGAAAAAGTTTATAAAGAGTTTTTAATGTTTGGGACATTGTTCTTTAAAATCATAATAATCTCTAAATATTAGTAATAACTGTTCAATATACAAAAATCAGAAAATATATAAAAATAGGAAAAGCATAGTGACTTACCACCTGCAGATAATTACCCTTAACATTATAATGTAAATAAATAAATATGTTTCATGCCTTTAAAACATCAGTTCAGTTCAGTTCAGTCGCTCAGTCGTGTCCGACTCTTTATGACCCCATGAATCACAGCACGCCAGGCCTCCCTGTTCATCATCATCTCTCAGAGTTCACCCAGACTTACATCCATCGAGTCCGTGATGCCATCCAGCCATCTCATCCTCGGTCGTCCCCTTCTCCTCCTGCCACCAATCCTTCCCAGCATCAGTCTTTTCCAATGAGTCAATTCTTTGCATAAGGTGGCCAAAGTACTGGAGCTTCAGCTTCAGCATCATTCCTTCCAAAGGAATCTCAGGGTTGATCTGCTTCAGAATGGACTGGTTGCATCTCCTTGCAGTCCAAGGGACTCTCAAGAGTCTTCTCCAACACCACAGTTCAAAAGCATCAATTCTTCAGCGCCCAGCCTTCTTCACAGTCCAACTCTCACATCCATACATGACCACTGGAAAAACCATAGCCTTGACTAGACGGACTTTAGTCGGTAAAGTAATGTCTCTGCTTTTGAATATGCTATCTAGGTTGGTCATAACTTTTCTTCCAAGGAGTAAGCGTCTTTTAATTCATGACTGCAGTCACCATCTGCAGTGATTTTGGAGCCCCAAAAATAAAGTCTGACACTGTTTCCACTGTTTCCCCGTCTATTTCCCATGAAGTGATGGGACCGGATGCCATGATCTTCGTTTTCTGAATGTTGATCTTTAAGCCAACTTTTTCACTCTCCTCTTTCACCTTCATCAAGAGGCCCTTTAGCTCCTCTTCACTTTCTGCCATAAGGGTGGTGTCATCTGCGTATCTGAGGTTCTTGATATTTCTCCCAGCAATCTTGATTCCAGCTTGTACTTCTTCCAGCCCAGCGTTTCTCATGATGTACTCTGCATAGAAGTTAAATAAGCAGGGTGACAATATACAGCCTTGATGTACTCCTTTTCCTATTTGGAACCAGTCTGTTGTTCTATGTCCAGTTAGAACTGTTGCTTCCTGACCTGCATACAGATTTCTCTAGAGGCAGGTCAGGTGGTCTGGTATTCTCGTCTCTTTCAGAATTTTCCACAGTTTATTGTGATGCACACAGTCAAAGGCTTTGGTATAGTCAACAAAGCAGAAATAGATGCTTTTCTGGAACTCTCTTGCTTTTTCCATGATCCAGCGGATGTTGGCAATTTGATCTCTGGTTCCTCTGCCTTTTCTAAAACCAGCTTCAACATCAGGAAGTTCAAGGTTCATGTATTGCTGAAGCCTGGCTTAGAGAATTTTGAGCATTACTTTACTAGCATGTGAGATAAGTGCAATTGTGTGGTAGTTTGAGCATTCTTTGGCATTACCTTTCTTTGGAATTGGAATGAAAACTGACCTTTTCCAGTCCTGTGGCCACTGCTGAGTTTTCCAAATTTGCTGGCATATTGAGTATAGCACTTTCACAGCATCATCTTTCAGGATTTGAAACAGCTCCACTGGAATTCCATCACCTCCATTAGCTTTGTTCGTAGTGATGATTTCTAAGGCCCACTTGTCTTCACATTCCAGGATGTCTGGCTCTAGGTGAGTGATCACATCATCATGATTATCTGGTTCTTGAAGATCTGTTTTGTGCAGTTCTTCTGTGTATTCTTGCCACCTCTTCTTAATATCTTCTGCTTCTGTTAGGTCCAGACCATTTCTGTCCTTTATTGAGCCCATCTTTGCATGAAATGTTCCCTTATTATCTCTAATTTTCTTGAAGAGATCTCTAGTCTTTCCCATTCTGTTCTTTTCCTCTATTTCTTTGCATTGATCACTGAAGAAGGCTTTCTTATCTCTTCTTGCTATTCTTTGGAACTCTGCATTCAGATGCTTATATCTTTCCTTTTCTCCTTTGCTTTTCACCTCTCTTCTTTTCACAGCTATTTGTAAGGCCTCCCCCAGACAGTCATTTTGCTTTTTGCATTTCTTTTCCATGGGGATGGTCTTGATCCCTGTTTCCTGTACAATGTCATGAACCTCATTCCATAGTTCATCAGGCACTCTATCTATCAGATCTAGGCCCTTAAATCTATTTCTCACTTCCACTGTATAATCATAAGGGATTTGATTTAGGTCATACCTGAATGGTCTAGCGGTTTTCCCTACTTTCTTCAATTTAAGTCTGTATTTGATAATAAGGAGTTCATGATCTGAGTCACAGTCAGCTCCTGGTCTTGTTTTTGTTGATTGTATAGAGCTTCTCCATCTTTGGCTGCATAGAATATAATCAATCTGATTTCAGTGTTGACCATCTGGTGATGTCCATGTGTAGAGTCTTCTCTTGTGTTGTTGGAAGAGGGTGTTTGCTATGACCAGTGCATTTTCTTGGAAAAACTCTATTAGTCTTTGCCCTGCTTCATTCCGCATTCCAAGGCCAAGTTTGCCTGTTACGCCAGGTGTTTCTTGGCTTCCTACTTTAGCATTCCAGTCCCCTATAATGAAAAGGACATCTTTTTTGGGTGTTAGTTCTGAAAGGTCTTGTAGGTCTTCATAAAACCGTTCAACTTTGGCTTCTTCAGTGTTACTGGTTGGGGCATAGATTTGGATTACTGTGATACTGAATAGTTTGCCTTGGAAACGAACAGAGATCATTCTGTCATTTTTGAGATTGCATCCAAGTACTGCATTTCAGACTCCTTTGTTGACTATGATGGCTACTCCATTTCTTCTGAGGGATTCCTGTCTGCAGTAGTAGATATAATGGTCATCTGAGTTAAATTCACCCATTCCAGTGCATTTTAGTTCGCTGATTCCTAGAATGTCGACGTTCACCCTTGCCATCTCTTATTTGACCACTTCCAATTTGCCTTGATTCATGGACCTGACATTCCAGGTTCCTATGAATTGTCAAATTTCTTTTATAAATATTTCTAGAAGTTTTCATTGTCACTCATTGAAAACTATGCTAAATGTTTATTTTCATTGAAAATTATCGTTATTTTGGCCTTTGTGAATTTAAGAAATGCACATGGTATCCATTAAGATACTTAGAAAAAATGTTTGTTCCTGATTACTTTTAACCTCATGAGTGTTGCATCCTAAACAATGTGTTTAACTTTCATTGCTCTAGAATAAAATCATAATATATTGGCCTAAATTCTGCAATTTTTAGATAAGGAAGTCTTGCTAGTTCTTTTCTTTAAATGTTGCTTAGGTTTAATATGTCTTAGTTATTGTGAGAATATTCCTAATGATCTGTAAACAATTGCCCAGGGAAACATGAAAGTGTGTATTTTTAGAAGCAGAGAACAGTAGTGAGTAATGTGAATAAATGTCAGCAATGTATCACTCTTGTATGAGGATATAAATCACAACTACCTAATAACAGAGAGTCTTCTAATTAGGGATTAGGAGGTTAACTTTTTTGCTTCATTAGGTTTAGTTAAAATGAAAACAGCTTAAATATTTGGTACATTTACATCTATATTAAAAGGAATTTGCACACTATATAATTCTTCCTCTTTTTATCTCTGAAAATAGTTTGAATTATTTAAATGTTAAGCAGTAAAACAATTTTTGCTTTGGTTTTTATTGAAAGTGAAAGGCACTCAGTCATGTCCGACTCTTTGTGACTCCATGGACTATATAGTCCATGGAATTCTCCAGGCCAGAATACTGGAGTAAGTAGCCTTTCCCTTCTCCAGGGGATTGTCCCAATCCAGGGATTGAACCCAGGTCTCCTGCATTGCAGGCAGATTTTTTTTACCAACTGAGCTATCAGGAAAGCCTGGTTTTTATTAGGTATAACTCTTTAAGTAGATAAACCCAGTCATCCTATTTTGGTGATTTCTGAACCAATACAAAGCACAAAGGGGAAGGTGTCTACAGAAGACAGAGACAACTAGCCTCTGCCTTCAAGAGTAATGAAGCGAATACCACAGAGATAAAGATGACAGGAAGAGAGGGCTATTATTTGACAGGAAAGGGGGTTATCATTTGTTTCAAATCACCAGGAAGAGAAATTCAACTGTATTTTGAACAATTTCTAGGCATTAATAGGACTTCCCAGGTGGCTAAATTGTAAAGAACCCATCTTCCAAACAAGAGATGAGGGTTCGATCCCCTGGATTGGAAAGACCCCCTGGAAAAGGAAATGCCAACCCACTCCAGTAATCATGCCTGGAAAATTTCATGGACAGAGGAGCCTAGAGGGCAACAGTCCATGGAATCACAAAGAGCTGGGACATAGCTAGTGACCAAACTGCAGCAGCAGATATTAACGAAGGATAAGGAAGATTTTGTGTTTGTTTGTAGGGGAGGTGTGTGTATGCATGTGTGTTTCCTCCCTGCAAGGACTTGAAGTTTATATGGTAACACAGAAGGAGGAATCAGGTGAAATTCACACCAGAAAATTATGGTCATTTATTCAAGTACTACCAAATCACTGTAGATGGTGATTGCAGCCATGGAATTAAATGATGCTTACTCCTATCTAATCAAGGCTATGGTTTATCCAGTCATGTATGGATGTGAGAGCTGGACAGTGAAGAAAGCTGAGCACCGAAGAATCAATGCTTTTGAACTGTGGTGTTGGAGAAGACTCTTGAGAGTCCCTTGGACTGTAAGGAGATCCAAACGGTCCATTCTAAAGGATATTGGTCCTGGGTGTTCTTTGGAAGGAATGATGCTAAAGCTGAAACTCCAGTAAGTACTTTGGCCACCTCATGCGAAGAGTTGACTCACTGGAAAAGACCCTGATGCTAGGAGGGATCGGGGGCAGGAGGAGAAGGGGGATGACAGAGGGTGAGATGGCTGGATGGCATCACGGACTCGATGGACGCGAGTCTGAGTGAACTCCGGGAGTTGGTAATGGACAGGGAGGGCTGGCGTGCTGTGATTCACGGGGTTGCAAAGAGTCGGACACAACTGAGTGACTGAACTGAACTGAACGTAAAATATCCTGGGAGTGTGTGTGTGTGTGTGTTCTCTGTGTGTGCTTGTGCTTGCATGCACATGTTTCTTGATAAACAGAAATGATTGGAATTCATGAAAATTGGTTTGTTACTTGCGGAAAGATATGACCCACCTTTTATTATACTAAGTTTTGGTATCGGTCAGCCTGAAACAGTGTTCAGCCCGGTAGTTTAGAGCAGTTATCATACCATACTAGCCATGGTGTTAGTTTCTGTTGCTACTATGACAAATTACCACAAAGTGAGTGGCTTAAAAGAACATAGATTTGTTTATCTATAGTTGTGTTCCTTGGGAGTCCAACACAAATAGCTTGAGATAAAAATCAAGGTATTGGCAGGGCTGGATTCCTTTCTGGAGCCCCTAAGGAAAAATCTGCTTCCTTGCCTTTACCAGCTTCTAGAGGCTGCTCACGATCCTTGATTCATGGTCCCTCTTCTGTCCCCAAAGGCAGCAATGGGTGGTTCATTCTTTTTCACATCATGTTACACCCACATTGACTCTTATTCTGACTTTTTCCCCACATTTTTAAAACTATTTTGGCTATATTGGGCACAACCAAATAATATAGAATAATTTCCCTATCTTAGGATCATCTGGTTGCTAAACTTAATTTCATCTGCCACCTTATTTTCCCTTTGTCATGTAACTAAATATGTGATATGGAGTAATATAAAAACAAACCTTTCTGCCTTCTAGCTCTAATAATGATACCAGTGCTATCTGGTAGGAAATAAGACCATTTGCCTGTATACCTCTGACCTCGAAATAAAACACTGGATGATATTTTATGCTTTTTCATATAATATCCCTATCTATGAAGGAGAGAGAGAGGGGGAGAGGATGAACATGAAGGAAGAACCATGACATGTTATAGATATATTTGAAAATCAACCTAATCTCAGTATCCGTATAAAGTATTAGGAAATTCTGACTTTTAAATATATATCCACCAGTTATTCAAAAGTTCATATTTATTTTTATATGCTTGCTTTTGTTATACTTATTGGTTAATTTGATGATTATCGGGTAAGAAGGTACTTTAACTACTTAATAATGATACCTAAGAGATTATAATCTCTCAAAGCCATACAATTCTCAAGGCCAGGCTATTATTGAATGCACTCATCCTACTCTAAAAAATATGCTATTTAAACTTTAGAAAGAGGGAGAAAAGTATGGCATATTGATGAGACCAAAAGAGAAAATAGCCCATGCTTTATGATTTTAATTTTTTTTTTTTTTGATTTACAATTGGATCATACAATGCCCGCAGCAATATTGCGTTTTCAGAACACCCTGCTTAGCGAGAATTATAGTCCTGGTCAAATGATTGCATAGAATACTCCGGTATGGTGGGAAAACGTGATGAACAATTGGTGTAAGGGCCTTAGATCTAAGAAAGGAAAAGGTTGTGCTCTTGTCATTTCAGATGCTGGACACCACCACCGGGTACCAGGAAGGCATGTCAAAGAAAGGAAAGCAGAGGCCGCAGTCCCACACCCATCCCCTGGAGAGCCCCTGGTGATGGGGATGACAAGACTGATGATCAGCAACGGCCCTGAACAGGCTCCCAGGGCCAACAAAGCCAGACCGCCCATGTGGGGTCAGCTGAAGAAATTGACCGTTGAAGGGGAAGAATTGGTCAAAGAACAAGCACAGCCTTTGACCTCAGTTACTGTGCTCTTGGCTACGCTGTCTGTGGTAACTACCACGGTAGATGCCAACCATACTTACTGGGCATATGTGCCCAGTCCTCCCCTATTAAGACCAGTTACATGGGAGGATTCCAATTTTCATAAATGACTCTTCTTGGTTACCCAGATCTTTTGCCCTGAGCCTTTCTTTAAAACCAGAAGAAGAGGGCTGACAATTTTCAAATGTTAGTGTTAATTATGCTCTGAGAACAAATCTTACCCCTATATGAATGGGAGCGGAAACTCATTGTCTTAAGAGAGGATTACAAAGTTGGTTATCTATAGTTAAAGAATCTCAAGTGAGTGAACAAAACTCATTTTTCTTATTAGAATTATTTTCCTTTAATATCACAGGAGAAAATATGACTATGTTTCCTCCCCATCTACTTAACTGTATTATTTCTATAAAATCTGGAGGAGAACATTGGGTACAATGGAAATTATTTAAAGCTAATACTGGGCTTCCCTGGTGGCTCAGAGGGTATAGCGTCTGCCTGCAATGTGGGAGACCTGGGTTCGATCCTTGGATCAGAAGATCCCCTGGAGAAGGAAATGGCAACCCACTCTCCAGTACTCTTACCTGGAAAATCCCATGGATGGAGGAGCCTGGTAGGCTACAGTCCGTGGAGTTGCAAAGAGGTGGACACGACTGAGTGACTTCACTTTCTTTCCACTTTCAAGAGATTATAAAATTTAATGAACTTTGTATGTTCCAAGGAAAAATAGGAAATGAAGTTAAGAGTGATTTTATATTGAAAAGAACCACAAAGATGAAAAATAGTCTAACTTTGTAAAGCTAGCATGAATGCATGCTATTTTGATTTCTTAAAAGTCCTTGAGGAAATCTTTTTAAGGTGCAAGCTACTTTGTCCTAGATCCAGAATAATAAAAGCCTCTCATCCTGAATACAATTAATTGCATTCTGCTTATAAATTCTATTGTTGTAAGCATCCTCTGTTTCTTCCTGCTAATGAAAATAAAATCAACATTTTTCAGGTAAACAGTATTTCCCTTACAAGTAGCCAAATGATCTTGTCACAGATGTTTTTCTTCCATCAAGTATTTCACTTAAAAGTTTCCAATCTTTCTTCAAACTCTTACAGTTTAATTTTGGTCTTCAGTTCTAACACTTTGTATTGGCAGGAAATAACACTGTGCCAAATGTTTCTAATTGACATCTGCAGAGTATCCTGTAATTCTTCCCTCATCTGTCAGGTAATTCAGCTTCTGTAGTCCTATTTTTAAATTAATGAGTCAAGGGAATTTTTTTTCTCTTTGTGGAGCTAAAAACACGCTTCATCATGGATCTGTTACAGTCACAAGAAAATGTCCCAGTAGCCCTTTATCTTGGCCAATTTTATGTATGGTCAAAAAGAGATATTCAATAATCCAAAATATGAAAGTAGAAATGTGTGGAATTATTCAGAAGCTTTGCTGATGGCCTTGTCTTATTGTTACAACTTATACTAAATATAAAACTTTTTTGCTAGCATGATTTAGCATCATTAGCCATGCCTCACAAAGTCACTGCAGGGAAGATTACATTGTCAGTGTTATTTTACAGGTGAAGAAATTTAGTGGGAAAAATGACTGTGAGACTGAGATACAGATAGTGGGTTTTTCCCAAACTGATTTTAATCCTGCTTAAGAATACATGGTGGTTTCTCATTGCACTGTGTCCAAGCAAAATACTTTTTTTTTTCCTGACCTTTTCAAACAGTGGTGTCTTCTTCAAATACAGAGTCTAACATAATCTCTTCAGTGATTATATTACTACTGTAACAATGATTTTTAAGTAACTCATGGACAGTCATGATGGAGAACTAGCTTTCTCAGAATGAATCCAGATATTGAAGACTGATGAAGTTATCTCAGGTCAAGAAGACTTAAGAGTGGGATAAAGTATATAGCCCATAGAGAACTGGATTTGATTATTCTCATGACACCATCCAATCCATACATAAGAGCTTGCATCACACATTGTAATGAAGTTTAGAGCTATCATGGGCAGTAAAGCTATCCCTTACATAAAGATGAGCTTTTACGCTCTCTGAGTGAGTAAGAAGAAGTCATTTGGTATCATTTCTCCCTTGGGGTCAAACAACACATTTCCCTATCAAGCAAATAATTAAATTACCATAGGTGAGTTGTAACTTGTGATATGCCTGCCTGTTATAGATGATATAGTGGGACCTTTACAGACCCAGCTTATACACTTGGTTATGATAATACTTCTCTTGAGCCTGGAATGGTGCAGCTGTTACCAAGCCAAAGGACCCCTCACCCACGCATAGTAAAGCTAATCTGCTGACACCTGGTTGTGGTGAGGAAAATGCAGTGTTTATTGTGGGCATCAAGGAAGGTGTCCAGGACAGCTGAACTCTGTGATGGGTTTCAGCAAGGCATTTTTAAAGGCAAGGGGAGGGAGGAGCATCCCAGGGCATATGAAGGTTTTGTGCACCATTCTCTGATTGGTTAAGGCTGAAGTAACAGGGTAATGTCCCAGAGGACATCATCAATCGGTAGGTCTGGGACTACATGCTCATGATCATTAAGTAGTAATTTCTTCCATCTGGTGATGGTTTAGCCTCTGTAAAACAACTCAGGAAATGTACACCAGATACTATTATCTAGGTACTTCAGAGAGGAGCTAAAGCAGAACATTTGAGAGAAGGGTCTGTCCTGGGATGACCCGATAGGGTCCTGCTTGGTCCCACTGTGAATATTTGTCTCTGCTACAGTTACTGCTGTAGAAATTCCAAATATAAAATTTATTGTATCCAAAGGAAACTTGTTTAATAAGAATAAGCCTATTTGAAAGGCTCAAGTATAGGAATAATTTATATTACATCAGGACAAGAATATAGTCACCTAAAATTCTGAAGCCAGATACAAAGAAAGAAACATGAAAGAAATTGTTTATCAAGTTTATCCATTATTGCAAAAAACATTGCATTTAAAAACATAAATACAAATTTTAATCAACTTCTTTGTGTAATCATTGGGTATATTGCTTCATAAATTTCAATCTGTAAGTCATGATTTGAAAATTCTGCCTTTATCAATTTGCATTTGGGTTTTCTTAAAAATAAACTAGTAGGTTAATATTGTGGATATAGTAATATTCATCCATCTTATGGTTTTGTAGGTTGTTTGTGACAGAATTTATTATATTTTGGAAAATTGTGGGTTTCAATAAAAATGTTAGTATCCACTTTTAAGGTAATGTTTAGAACTTTAAAAGAAACAAAGATCTGTTTAATAATGCCTGTTTTACTCCTGATTTGCTATTTGTGTTCAAGGAAAAAATTACTTAGTTCTCATATATGTGATGACTCAGCTAGTAAAGAATCTGCCTGCAATATGGGAGACCTGGGTTTGATCCCTGGGTTGGGAAGATCCCTGGAGAAGGGAAAGGCTATGCAATCCAGTATTCTGGCCTGGAGAATTCCATGGACTTTACAGTCCATGGGGTTGCAAAGAGTCAGACATGATTGAATGAATTTCACTTTGACTTTTGGCATATATTTCTATTTTTTAGTGTTACTATGAGGGTAAACAAGATGGATGGAAAAACACAAAATGAGTAGTACATATGAGCACCCCATGAGATTATTTCTACTGTTACTTCTATTTTGACTATTACTATTTTAATTCAGCCATCTGTCCATTCACTGTGTTGAGCAATCTTAAAAGATAATAGTAGTCTCTATCTCTTTTCAAATAGATGTAAAGAGAATATGGCCATTGTCAGGGACAGATTTTATCTCAAATTTTTTCAAATATTGGAACGCACTGGCAGCCGTCATCCAGTAATAAGTAAACAAGAGTTTAATGAAACAGATACGGGGAAAATCAGCAGACATAATTATGACAGTAAGGAAGGTGATGAAATACTCAGGAAGATCACTTAGAGTGTGTCCGGTTCTTAAAAGTTCATTGTATACAAGATATTAGTGAGAAAGGATGTTTACAGTGTGACTGAAAGTTAAACTAACAAAATTTTTCTTAGACAAATAAAAAAGTCATTATCTTGAAAATGTGAGAAAAGGCCAGATTTGAAGGCATAAGTATTTTCTTCACAATGCACTTATGGAATTCTTTTATATCCACAGATATGTCTGTATTTATTTTGGAGTGAGCAGCCTACTCCAGAATAAAAACTATGCCGTCACACAACTGGCCGCTTCAAGTGGGTCATTTCTGCCTACACTTGATTAGCCATTACCCACACATATTTACTCAAACCAAATAATATGAGAGAATGAAATTCTGAGATAGGCATAGGAAGGATAGGACTGGGTGTAATTATATTGTATATTGGATGGTTTTGAATTGTTTTGCTGCTCTCCTTTCCTTCAATTATACATTTCCCTCTGTATTCTCGATTCAGATATCTGGTTAGTCCATTTTCTTTTCCAATCACCAGGTTGATTCCCCAAGTAATTTGAATGTGTTCATCAGAATGAAATGAAGTTAGTGGATTTCTTTCTTTCTTTCCATATATATTATTTTTAATTTTTAATGTCTCAGTTGTTAAAGATCAACTTAGTATGGAGTCTTAAAATGTCGGGGAAACTTTTCATTTAAGTTTGACAATAATAGTAATATAATGGAATGTTCAGTGTACTCTAATGAAAATAACCAAAGTTGGTTTGAATCCTAATAGTGATTCAGCTGTATAGTTCTGTTAGTTGCAACTCCTCTCAGTTCTCAGGGATCAATAAATTTCGACCTTAGAATGAAAGGAAATTCAGTCTTTATGTGCCTGTGTCATGTACCTGACTAACCTAGGAGAAAGTTCATGACAGAAGAGTGAGTCATTTACGCAAAGGTTATAGAATACCTTACTAAGCATCCTGGGACAGGGATTTCTGACACTGAGAATACAGTGCAGTTTTTCCAGCAGTCATGTATGCATGTGAGAGTTAGACCATAAAGAAGGCTGAGCACTGAAGAACTGATGCTTTCAAACTGTGGTGCTGGTGAAGACTCTTGGACTCTAGGAGTCTCTGGGACTCCTAGGAGATTGAGCCAGTCAATCCTAATGGAAATCCACCCTTAATATTCATTGGAAGTCCTGATGTTGAAGCTGAAGCTCCAATACTCATTGGAAAAGACCTCGATGCTGGGAAATACTGAGGGCAGGAAGAGAAGGGGGCGACAGAGGATGAGATGATTGGGTGTCATCATCAACCCAATGGACATGCGTTTGAGCAAGCTCTGGGAGATGATAAAGGACAGGGAAGCCTGGAGTGCTGCAGTCACAAAGAATTGGACACACCTGTGCGACTGAACACAAAGACACATTTTACATGTAAATAATGGTTTGGAGCTTAAGAGAGAAGCATACTGCAGTCAGCAGATTATTAGAGTGATGTTAGCAGTTATAGAGAGACACAAGTAATATACAAGTTACTTATTGGTAAGTAACTTATTGGTAAGACAGGGCTGAGGGTAACAAGTGTGCTTGGGTAGATTCAAATAGTTTATTCACTTATGCTATCACTAATGAATTGAAAGATTTTACTATTCCATTTAGTATGAGGTGAATTTGTTAACAGATTACAATTTCTATTTATGAAAGTAGATAGAAATATAGGATAATCGGAAATAGTAATAGATAATCAGTAATAGTAAGTGGTACTTTTGGAGGCTAAAAATCTATTGGCAAAGGAGGAGAAGGAATGATTGCAAAGGTCTTGGGACAGCTGTTGACTTTAGAAAGTTAGTAACCACTGTATGTAGACACACCTCACTCAGCAAGATGCCTGAGAGAAGATAAAAAGTTAACAGACCATCTTTTATTTTTCTTGAGGCTGGTTGTTCCATTAAGGAATGTGTGAATGTGAGTGAAGAAGCAAATAATGATTTTCAAAATATTTTGCATGGTACAAGAATAACTTTGTTATAAATGGGCATTCTACTTTGTAACCCCAAGGACTGTAGCCTGCCAGGCTCCTTTGTCCTTGGTGTTCTCCAGGGGAGAATATTGGAGTGGGTTGCCATGCCCTCCTCCAGGGAATCTTTCCAACAGAGGGACTAAACCCAGGTCTCTCACATTGCAGGCGGATTCTTTATTGTCTGAGCCACAAGGGAACCCCTGGATGGATACTTAGCAGAATATTCCTAAATTTTTGTTAATAGACTTTATTTTAAAAAACGGTTTCGTTTTTACAGAAAAACTGAACAGATAGCACTTTGTCCTTTCTTGTAGTTTCTGTTTGAACATCTTGCATTAGTGTGGTACATTTGCTACAATTATTGAACCAACCTTTATCATTAACTAAAGTGCATAGTTTACATTAGAGTTCACTCTTTGTGTTGTATAGTTCTGAGTTTTTATAATATGATGTCATGTATACACATATTATAATACACAATAGCTTACTGTCCTAAAAATTCCTTATACTTCAATTATTCATCCCTCCTCCGTCCATTCCCCAAATATCTGACAATTTACTTATCTTTTCCACTGGCCTTTTTCAAAATGTAACATGGTTGGTATCATATCATATGTAACCGTTTTATACTGGCTTATTGCACTTAGAAATATGTACTTAAGTTTTCCTCATATCTTTTTCTGACTTGATTGCTTATTTTTTTATCATTGAGTAATGGCCTTCCCTGGTGGCTCAGACAGTCCAGAATCCGCTTGCAATGCAGGAGACCTGGGTTCAATCCCTGGGTTGGGACAATCCCCTGGAGGAGGGCTTGGCAACCCACTCCAGTGTTTTTGTTGGAGAATCCCCACAGAAAGAGGAGCCTGGAGGGCTACAGTCTGCTGGGCCACAAAGAGCCAAACACAACTGAGAGGCTAAGCACGATATGGCATAGTATGAATATACCATAGTTTGTTTATACATTTACCACTTGAGGGGCATCTGGGTTGCTTCCAGGTTTTAGAAATTATAAATCAAGCTGCCATGAACATCCATATGCAGATTTTTGTGTATACGTTGTTTCCATCCCATTTGGCTAACCACTCAGGCACACAATTGCTGGAACACATGGTTAAGACTACATTTAGCTCTGGAAGAAATTGCCAAAAAGTCTTCCAAAGTGGCTGTACCATTTTGCATTCCCACCAGCAATGAATAAAAGTTCATCAATTAAAGTTCAGCATTTGGTGTTAGCAGTGTTTTGGACTTTAGCCTTTCAAGTATATGTGTTGTGATGTCTCATTTTGTTTTTATTTGAAATGTCCTAATGGTGTAAAGTATTAGACAGTTTTCATATACTTCTTTACTGTCTGTATATATTTTGGGGAAGTTGTCTGTTAAAATATTTTCCCTGCTTTTGGAGTTGTCTGTTTTCCTACTGTTGAGTTTTAAGGGGCTTTTGTATATTTTGGTTAAAATATTTTTATCAGATATATTTTTTTCCAATTATCTTTCTCCAGTCTGTGGTTGTTTTCTTATTCTCTGAACAGTTTTCAGAAGAGAAGTTTTTAGTTTTAATAAAGTACAATTGATCACATGTTTTCTTTCATAGGCTGTATGTTTGGCGTTGTTTCTACAAATTCATTGTTAAACTAATGAATTTAACACCTAGAATTTTTCCCATGTTGTAGTTACTTTTTTATATTTGTGTTCTATATTTAGGTCTGTGATTCAGTTTGAGTTGTTTTTAAGTTATTTTGGGGTCTTTTTTTTTGGATTATGGATACCCAATTATTTCAGCATCAGTTGTATCAGTTGTTCAAAATGTTGTGCTATCTGTTGCGTTACCACTGTTCCTTAGTCAAAAGTCAGTTGACTGTATTTGTGTGCATCTATTTATGGGCTCTTTATTTCATTCCACTCATCTATTTGTCTCTTCTTTTGCAAATGCCACAATGCCTCCATTGCTGTATTTTTATTGTAATTCTTAAAGTTGGGGGGAGTTAGTCTTCTGACTATTTTTTTCAGTGCTGTGTTGGCTCTTTTGAGTCTTGCCTGTCCATATAAACTGTGTGATACATTTGTCAATATACACAGAATTACTTCTAGGATTTTCATTTGGATGAGATTTTCACTGGGATTGTGCTAAACCAATGAATAAACTCAGAAAGAACTGGCATCTTAACATTTTGAATCTTCTAGTAGTGAACTGAAGTAACTCAATATATGTAAATCCCCTTTGAATTCTTTCATCAGGGCTTTGTAGTTTACAGCATATAAAACCTGTACATATTTTACTAGATTTATGCTTAAAATATATTTATTTTGGTACTGCTATAGATTATTTTTCATTTCACATTTAATTCTGCACTGCTGGTATACAGGAAAGATTTTGCTTTTGTATCTTTACCATGTATGTTTCCTGTGAGCTTATTAAAATTTATTATTAAAAGAGTTTTTGGTAGATCCTAAGTTTTCTAAATAGATACTCTGAAGCAAAGGAAGCTTTATTTCTTTGTTTTCAACGTGTATACTGTGTGTTTCTTTTCTTTTCTTCCTGTATTTCTCTTCCTTCTTTCTTTCTTTTTCTTTTCTTGTAGTCCTGTTGTACTAGCTGGAACTTCCAATAAAATGTTAAATGGAAACGATGAGAGAGGGCATCTTTGTCTTGTTTTCCATCTCAAGGGAAAGACTTCCAGTCTCTCGCCACTAAGAATCATACGCGCTCTAGGTGTTTTGTAGGCATTCTTTAACAAGGAAGTAAGTTTCTCTTTACTGCTGTTTTGTTGAGAGTTTTATCATGAGTAGGTTTTGAATTCTGTCAAGTAATTTTTATGTGTTAGTTGATATAGTTATTTTTTTTTCTCTCTAGCAAGTTGATAGAGTGAATTACATTGATTTGTATGTGTATGTGTTGATTCTTCCTTGATTCCCTGGCATGAATTTGACATGGTCATGGTGTGTAATTCTTTTCTTAAATTTTTTGACTCATTTGCATTTATTTTATTTAGGATTCTTTGGTTCTTTGTTGATGAAATTATTGGTCTGTAGATTTCTTTCCTTGTATGGTCTTCATCCCATTGGGTATTTTGTTTCTAAAAAACTGTCTTAGGGAACCAGTGGTGGTCCTGTGGTTAGGATGCCATACTTCCACTGCAAGAGACATGGGTTTATTCCCTGGCTGGGGAGCTAAGATTCCCAGCCATAATCAAACAAAGCTTTCTTCGCCTTCGAGGACTGCCATAACAAACTGCTATGAACTGAATGGTTTAAAACAACAGAAGCCTATCCTCTCACTGTGGGATGCTAAAAGTTCAAATTCAAGTTGTTGGCAAGGCAGTGGTCACACTGAAACCTCGGGAGGATCCCTCCTTGCTTTCCCAGGTTGATTTCATCATAATGATATTGTCATTCCTCAATCGCAGTTTCTTAATGGTCAGTTATTTGAGATTTATTTTGTTCTGTTGCTTATGTACTTGATTTCTAAAAATCTTTTTATTGAACTGTAGTTGATTTATAATTTTGTGCTAGTTTCAGGTGTATACCAAATTGATTCAGTTTTCATATTTTTTTCCATTTTAGGTTATTATAAGATATTGAGTACAGTTCCCTCTGTTATACAGTAGGTCCTTATTGTTTATATTTTACATAGTAATGTATATCTGTTAATCTGAAACTCTCCTAATTTATCCCTCTTCTCCTTTTCATTTGATAACCATAAGTTTGTTTGCTATGTCTGAGTCTGTTTCTATTTTGTAAATAATTTCACTTGTATCATGTTTTAGATTCCGCATGTGACACCATGCGGTATTTGTCTTTCTGACTTGACTTCATATGATCATCTCTAGGTTCATCTGTACTGACACAAATGGCAATATTTCCTTCTTTTATGGCTGAGTGTTACATATGTACATATATACCGTTTCTTGATCCATTCATCTTGTTCATCTGTTGATGGACACAGGTGGATTCTTTGTCTTAGCTATTTTAAATAGTGCTGCTGTAAACATTGCTGTGCATGTATCTTTTTGAATTAAGTTTTCATGTTTTCCAGATATATGCCCAGGAATGGCATTGCTGGATCATACAGTTGATCTATTTTTTTTTTTTTTTTTTTTTTAAGGAACATTCACATTGTTTTCCATAGTGGCTGCACCAATTACACATTCCCACCAACAGTGTAGGAGGGTCCCTTTTCTCCAGCATTTATTTTTTGTAGATTTTTGTTCCGTTGACTGTGTCATGTTTCCCTGATTCTTTGTGTTCCTTGTAGCTTTGTATTAGAATCTGCATTTGAAGCTATTGCCAGCTCTCCAGTCTTTACAGACTGGCTTTGGCAGAGAAGATCTTTACTAAGATCTCACTAGAGATTCTAGGATTCTAATTTTTCTATGGATGTGTATTCTCTGGACTCATTCATTTAGATTCCTATTTAGAGTGGATTTTTCTGCTTTGTCTCTCTCTCTCTCTCTCTCTCTCTCTCTCTAAGGAGTCCATAATCTCTTACTCTCTATGATATCTCACTGCTTTAGCTCTGGCTAGGACTTTTCAGTCACATTTCACTTCTCTTCCCCCTTACCTGTGGAGAAACCTTAAGTTCTGTGCCTTCTGATAGATACACCAAGCTGTGCTGGGCATAGCAGACTGCTCACCCCTTTTCTTTTATGCTTAGTTGCCTCCACAAAACTGTAAGGGTTCCATCTGTGCTTCAGTTGAGGCAAGACAAAAACTAGATGCTCGGATGGCACACCAAAGGCTAGGGCTTTGGAGGCATTCTCTAGTTCTCTCTCTCCCACCTGGTGGAGAAACCTTGGATTCTATGCCTCCTGTCAGTCTCATAGAGCAGTATCAGAATAGTAAACCATCCACCCTTTTGCTTTGTTCTTATCTGCACTCAAGTGTATATCTGAGTGTACAACATTCTTTCTGAAGGACTTCCGTTAACATTTTTTTTGCAAGGTTTCTTCAGTTCAGTTCAGGCACTCAGTCGTGTCTGACTATTTGCAACCCCATGGACTGCAGCACACCATGATTCCCTGTCCATTACCAACTCCCAGAGCTTGCTCAAACTCATGTCCATCGAGCTGGTGATGCCATCCAACCATATCCTCTGTTGTCCCCTTCAACTCCTGCCTTCACTCTTTCCCAGCATCAGGGTCTTTTCCAATGAGTCAGTTCTTTGCATCAGGTGGCCAAAGTACTGGAGCTTCAGCTTAACATTAGTCCTTCCAATGAATATTCAGGATTGATTTCCTTTAGGATTGTTTTGTTGGTTCTGTAGGATTGTTCTGTTGTTCTGCCTGGTTTAATCTCCTTGCAGTCCAAGGGACTCTCAAGAGTTTTTTCCAACACTATAGTTCAGAAGCATCAATTCTTCAGTGCTCAGCTTTCTTTATAGTCCAAGTCTCATATCCATACTTGACTGCCGGGAGCCAGCGTGAGGAATCCCAGAGGCCTGATGGGCAAGGCGAGTCAAGCCTCAGGGTTTCCCCTTGGTATTTCCTGAGCATGTACCCCAAAAACAAGAATCTGCCTGCCCTATTATTGTGCTTTTCCATTCTTCTGACACACTCTGGAAAAAGTCAACTCGGGGCTTTAGTCTTCTGCATTTGAAAGGGATGTTTCAGTTAAACCCCTCTGATAACTCTCTAGCTTGCCTAACAGGTTCTCCTGGACTTTTTACATCTTGTGAATTGCTTACAGCCCCCCACCCACAAGAGGCACAAATCTTAAAGCATCTTAAGATACAGAGCCTTTTATAAGAGCTAAAAATCATATTGGTGATAGGTTTTTTCACTGTTGACTCAATGATTGCTGCCAGGTCTCCATATTCTTTATCTTTTAGGCACCTGGGAGGATGTTAATCAATATAAACAGGATATAAAAAAAGATATATAATAGTTTTGATGTTAACAACACTACACTTTTGAGTTAATTACTTTTCTTTTGTTATAAATCACTGTACTCCTTTTACTTGTTATAAATTGCTGTATCTTTGCTATGCAAGAATGTAACTTTATTTAGTGTTTTTCTGAGAGTGCACCAGACTTTGAAAAGAACAACACAAATAAGCCTGGTTGACAAACCTTATTAGAAAAGGACTGTAAAATGTTAATTGGCCCTTTTGGCCAAAAGATGATGTAAATTACCTAAGACTTGTATATACAACTAGGTATGCAGAGAAAAAAGCCTGGTTTTGGTAAGAGTCTGGGCTGCTAACGCTGCATAACTGTGTACTGCCCATTGATCTCTATGTGCAATCAAAAGGTATAAAAGGCCTTTCTAGACAGTAGAGGCCAGGCCAGTCATTAAAAGGACTGGTTTCCCCCGTGTCTTCTCTTTACTCTAATTTCAGGCTGAATTCCCATCTGGGGTGTGGAGGTTCACCATGTCTACTTACTTGCCCTGGCTTCTAAGATCCATAAGAGAGAGAGCCCAAGGAGGGCACTCTCCGATATTCAAACAGGTGCCGGTGGCCCAACGTAGATGGTGCAAGTTCCTTGTCTAGAACTTTATTGGCTTTCCACGTAAACCAAGTTATTTAGACTCTTTACTCCACTAAATTTTCCTACTATACTATTATTTCTTAATCTAATCTTATATTAATAAATAAGTTTTTCCTCACCTACACCGTTCACCCTTCACATCACCCTAGATCTACCGGGGCTGGATCCCGGCACTTGACTACTGAAAAAATCATAACTTTGACCAGATGGACATTTGTGGGCAAAACAATGTCTCTGCTTTTAAATATGCTGTCTAGGTTGGTCATAGCTTTTCTTTCAGGGAGCAAGCATCTTTAAATTTCATGGCTGTAGTCAACATCTGCAATGATTTTGGAGCCCAAGAAGATAAAGTCTATCACTGTTTCCATTGTTTCCCCATCTAGTTGCCATGAAATCCAATCAGTCCATCCTAAAGGAAATCAGTCCTAAATATTCATTGGAAGGACTGATGCTGAAGCTGAAACTACAGTACTTTGGCCACCTGATGCAAACAACTGATCCATTTGAAAAGACCCTGATACTGGGAAAGATTGAAGGCATGAGGAGAAGGGCATGATAGAGGATGAGATGGTTGGATGGCATCACCGACTCAATGGACATGAGTTTGAGTAAATTCTGGGAGTTGGTGATGGACAGGGAGGCCTAGCATGCTGTAGTCCATGGGATCTCAAAGAGTCGGTCACAACTGAGTGACTGAACTGAACTGATGGGCCCAGATGCCATGATCTTAGTTTCCTGAATGCTGAGTTTTAAGTCAGCTTTTTCACTCTCCTCTTTCACTTTCCTCAAGAGGCTCTTTTGTTCTTCTTTGCTTTCTACCATAAGGGTGGTGTCATCTGCATTTCTGAGGTTATTTATATTTCTCCAAGCAATCTTGATTCCAGCTTGTGCTTCATCCAGCCCGACATTTCACATGAAGTACTCTGCATATAAGTTAAATAAGAAGGATGACAATATATGGTCTTGACATAATCCTTTCCGAATTTGGAACCAGTCTGTTATTACATGTCCCATTCTAACTGTTGCTTCTTGAATTGCTTACCAATTTCTCAGGAGGCGGGTAAGATGGTCTGGTATTCCCATCTCTTTAAGAATTTTCCACAGGTTACTTCATTAGTGACCCAATTCCATCATACTTTGTTTATTTGAGAAAGACATTTTTCTCTTCACTTTTGAAAGACAATTATGTTGGATACAGAAATATGTTTTACTGTATTTTTTTTTCTTCAACACTTCAGATATTTCACTCCACCCTCTGCTTGTATGCAAGTTTTCTAAAGATAAGTCCAGATATATATCGTTCTTTCTCTGTAGGTAATTTATCCCTTCCCCTACCCACCTTTGACCCCTTTCTAGGTTTTTTTAATTTACTTTTGATGTTCTGTGGTTTGAAAATGGATTTGCCTAGTTGTACATTTTTGGCACTTATCCTGCTTAATTTTTTCAGAGCTTCTTGGATCTGTAATTTGTTATCTGTCATTTATTTTGGAAAAGTCTTATTCATTGTTAATTTCAGATATCCTCTGCTTCTTTCTGGTGGATGAAATTTTGATATACTGACACATGAAGAAGTTATTCTAGATTCTATGCAATTTTACCTGAATTTATGTTAACCAGAATAGCCTGTCTTATGGCCTGTCAAAAATACATTGTATATCTGCTTTAACTATTAAAGAAAATAACAAAATGGAGTAACTGTGGTTCAGATATCCAGAATGGGGCCATTATGGATATTGTTTCAGACATGTTCCTGTATCACTGAGAACTTGAAATTTCTGAACTGTATCAGACTCAAGGACATCCACGTCTTTCTCAAAACAATATCTGCCAGCATCTGCCTTCAGCAACCTTATGGTCTTATGGTGTCCCCTTGTAACAAGGCTGCCATTTCCAATCCCAGCCAGTCCTTCCTTTTAATAAGCACCCTTGCTTCTTGCCAGCTCCAGTCCTAATTCTTGGCAAACAATTTACGTAATTTTTTTGGTTTTGCCTTTATAAGACTTTCCCATTTTGTAGTCAAACAGACCACGATTCAAGTGCTATTGATTCTGTGACTCCTGGGCTATCATCCTCAGTCTGGCTCAAATAAAACCCTTTTCTACTCTTATTATGGGTTGTTTATTGATATTTGGTATTCTCGTTATTCCTGGGTAGTCTGTTAATTTTTTAATATTATTATTCCTTTCTCTCTTTGCTTTTCAATTTGGGAAGTTTTCATTAGTGTCTCTTTAAGTGCCTTGAATCTTTCCTCAGTTATATCCATTTTACTAATGAACTCATCACAGATCATAGGCATTCTTTATTTTTGTTACAGTGCTTTTTACATCTACTATTTAAAAATTACTTCATAGAATTGCCATCTCTCAGCTTGCTGCTGCTGCAGCTACTGCTAAGTCACTTCAGTCATGTCTGACTCTATGTGACCCCATGGACTGAAGCCTACCAGGCTCCTCCATCCATGGGATTTTCCAGGCAAGAGTATTGGAGTGGGGTGCCATTGCCTTCTCCAACTAGAAGCCATACTTCAGGATAAATCTATCTAGATGTACGGCATTACCCTACCTGATTTAGGGTCAGCTGACCTATTGAGTCTTAGGAGTCAGGATATCAAATGTCCCTCTCGTTTCCTGGCCCCTTCTTCCATTTTAGCTAGTGTTGAAAACCAGTTATATGATCCTTTAATTAGAACTTAAAATTTAAAAATATCAGTTATGTGTGCATGAATGAAAATAAATCATTGCAACCAAAATAAACCTGCCTAAATAAACCTAATTGTCAAAATCATGATTTCATTTGCTGTTTTGCAATTAGCCATAATAGAGGTTATTTTGGGCTTCCCTGGTAGCTCAGCTGGTAAAGAATCCACCTGTAGTGCAGGAGGCCTGGGTTCAATCCTTGGGTTGGGAATATCCCCTGGAGAAGGGAACAGCTACCCATTCCAGTATTCTGGCCTGTATATCTCAGCTTACATTATACATCTTTTCTTGCATGTTGCCCTATTTTTTTATTAATGTCCTTAATTATGGTTACTTAAGATTTCATATCTGATAATTCCAAAATTGCCACTGTATCTGTGTCCAGTACTCTTGCTTGCTGTTTATTTTTAAGCTGTATTTTTTCCTTGCCTTTTAGTGTGACTTTTAATTTTTTGTTGGAACTCAGACATAATGTATCAGCTAATATGTACTTGGTTAAACGGGCCATTGGTGTGAGGATTTATGTTTATCTAACTGGAGTTAAGCTGTGTTTAACGTGTGTCAGAGGGTTTGGTCTCCTCTGCTGTCCTTATTTTGTCTTCCCCTTTGTCTTTGAATTTCCGTAGAATCTCCATCTAAACTAGAGCCTGTGGCTTTAAGTTCTTTGATTTATAATCCATGTTATACTGCTGATGTGGTGATAAGATATTTGAGGGGAATGTTTCTGTAATCTTATGGCTATATCTCCATATTTACAGGACTAGAGTCCCTTGGCTTTGGCCTTCAGAACAGTTCTTTAACCTTTTATCCTTCTCTTAGGAGATATAGGAAGCCTCGAAGGGAGTCACGTTTTGTGTTCCTCTTCCCCTAAATAAGCCCCCCAGACTTTCCTAGTGGCTCAGACAGTGAAGCGTCTGCCAATAGTGCAGGAGACCTGGGTTTGATCCCTGGGTCAGGAAAATCCTCTGGAGAAGGAAATGGCAACCCACTCCAGTACTCTTGCCTGGAGAAAATCCCATGGACGGAGGAGCCTGGCAGGCTACAGTGCATGGGGTCGCAAAGAGTCGGGCGTGACTGAGTGACTTCACTTCCCTAAATAATTGAAGGCTTTGGTAAAGTTGTTTCTCTTCAAGTCAGGCTTTTGTTTTAGAGACAAAAAGCTCTGAGTAGGTTTCGAAATGGCTTCCTTCCTCCTCCTCTTGACCCAGGTGCAGTTTAATCTTGGGGCTTTGGGAGGTAAACCTTGTCAAATGTGAGGGTCCCTGTAAAACTGGCCTTCTTTTTAGTTCAGAAGCTTGTTCACAATCAGCCTCCAGCAATTAATCAATGAATTTTTGTATTCCAGACAGTTACAGGCTTCAGCTCCTCCTACTCCAAGTAAGCTGTGATTTACTACATCTCCTTTATCTCCAGTTTTCTGGTTAGAAGTTTACCCTCAGTTCTCTGGTGGATTTAAGCAGAGTGGTTGATTTTGACTTTGTTCAGCTTTTTCCATATTCACAGGATGTGAGTGAGGGCTTTGAGCTCTTTATCTGTGTGAGCTCTTTATCTGTGTAAAGTGGAAATCTCTAATCCTTTTTGTTTGGGAAGGAAGAAGGATGCATATGTCCCAGATCATTTGGAAAATGCGGACTTAACCACAGCCTTTTATGTATATAGCTGTATTTGTCTATTAATATGTATTTTTGGCCATGCTGGCTCTTCGCTGCTGCGCAGGCTTTCCTCTAGTTGTGACGAGCAGGAGCTCCTCTGTCCTGGTGCGCTGGCTTCTCATTCCGGTGACTTGTTGCGGAGCATGGCTGTAGAGTGGGCGGGCCTAAGTAGGTGTGGCTTGTGAGGTCAGTTGCTGCGGTCCTCTGGTTCTAGAGCACAGGCTCAATACTTGCGGTGCCCTGGCTTAGTTGCTCTGCTGCATATGGGATCTTCCTGGATCAGGGATCAAACTCACGTCTCCTACATTGGCAGGCAGACTGTTTGCCACTGAGCCACCAGGGAAGCCCAGTCATAGCGTTCTGTAGATGTTTTAAAACTGTAAAATGATGGCCAGAATAGGATTGGTTGAGCTTCAGGTATGAAAAATGATCTTGTTGTTTTTCAGTGGCCCAGTTGTGTCCAACTCTTTACAGACTGCAGCACGCCAGGCCTCCCTGTCCATCATCATCTCCTGGAGTTTTCCCAGGCTCATGTTCATTGAATCAATATGCTGTCCAACCATCTTATTCTCTGATGCTCTCTTCTCCTTCTGGTACTTTCCCAGCTCGATTTTTCCCAGCATCAAGGACTTTTCCAGTGAGTTGTCTGTTCATATCAGATGACCAAATAAGTCATCTGTTCATGTCAGATGATCATGAAAAATGAACTATTAACTTCTAAATAAAGTTCAGTTTTTAAAAAAACTGATCAATAAAAGAATCATCAGTCTTCTGCATATTACAGGTAAGAATTTCAGCAATTAAGTTGGCCTTTCTGAGACCGTCTCTTTATCTTCCAGAGTTTCAGCTATCTCAAGGGTGAACATGAAGTTCAAACAAACTGATGAAATGACGACAGGTATTTACAGATAGATTGAAAGGCGCTGGTAATTATGTATTTCATTTCCCTTAATCCTCCTCCAAACCCTGCATTGTGTTATTTGAATTTTTCTTTCAAAGATGAGGAAAACAGACATGGGCATATAAATTTTTGTTGTGTAGTTGCTGAGTCATGTCCATCTCTTTGCCACCCCATGGACTGTAGCCTGCCATCCATGGAATTCTCCAGACAAGAAGACTGCAGTGGGTTGCCATTTCCTTCTCCAGGCCATGTTCCCAACCCAGAGACAGAACTTGCGCTCGGATTCTTTACTGCTGAGCCACAAGGGAAGCCCAAACATATAAATAATAAACCTAACTGATACAGGTGTAAGTATCCATGCCTAAACCTGGCAGGTTTTGTAGTAACTAAAGAAATAGAGGTGAATTGGACAGAGTCACTGCTCCAAAAAGGCAAAGTAGAGTATGTGCATATATGTATACACACATATGTACACATGCCTGTGTTGCAGGACAGGATATCACGAGCCTCGTGACAAGCTCATGGTGTTCTTTCTTGACTCATTAATCAGTGACTGTAATATTTATCTCTCTCTTGTCCACATTCAGTTCCCCAATATTTCTGAGGAATCAGATTCTCATAAAGTGTGTAGGAAGAATAGTCCCACTCTAAAACCGAAGTGCTATTACCTCTGTGGAACTGCACGACAGGGCAGGTGCAGTGGTGCAGCCTGGTTTCCAGGGGCTCTATGTCTCACAGTGGACACCGTGCCTCAGTGGGTGTGCAGCAGGTTCGAGAGCTTCAAGAGCGTGGAGGTATCTGCAGGGGTGTCTAAGCATTTTAAAACTGTCTCATTCATGGTGGCTGGAATTCTAAATTCAGTTATGAAGGAACACAGTATAAATTTACAGCTACTGCTTAGCAGGCAAAGAAACCAACACTTGCCCCAGGCTTTATTATGTCTGCTGTTTTTTGTTTTTGAAAATTTATTTTAGTGGTTGTGAAAGATGCCAGATTGAGAAAGACACTGGAAAACAAATTCGCGGTTTATTCACAGATGAAATTCGCGGTTTATTCACAGATGACTCATTAGCTCTTCAGCTTCTTCAGGAGTCTCATTACCTCTAGGCTTCCTGTAAGAATACTTGGAGGTCTCTTGCTGTACTTTTTAATCAGTTTTAAGTTGGGACTGTGGTTAGGAGGTGAATGGAAAAATAACTGTTGAGTCACCATGCAGGGTCACTGACCAGATTCTAAGGCCTGACTTCTTGCAGGCAAGTCACTTAAATTCTGTGTGCCTTAGTCTCTTCATCTGTAAAGTGAGGATAAAGTGAAGATAAATAGCACCACCTCAAAGAGTTGTGAGCATTGAATTACTTAATATGTGCAGTATTTGCAAAATTGGAACAATACATTTCATATATGAAGTGATCTGTGGCTGTTAGCTACTTTATGTATTTCGTTAAACATATAGCTTGTTGCAAAAGTTCGTTAGCCTAATATATTTCCATATTTAAATCATCCAGTGTTGCTCTTTGATTTTTGGTTCTGCAGTGGTACTGATTGCACTGGAATTAGTAATCAGTACAAGTGAATGGACAGCTGTATTCACTAATCTCAGCATAGCACCATCTATAGCAGCATCACTTGATGGTAATAGATCACTAGTCCCTCTTTTGCATTCCCATCCGTTCCACCACAATCTACTCATTTCTCCCTCATTTGGTTGACAACTTTTTGAAAGCTGTGTTTTCTGTAGTGGCTTATGAGGCTGTATTCAGCCAGGAATCTTTTCTCCTGTTCATGGGAGAATGAATCCTGCCATAACCTGAAGATTAAAATACCCTACAGAGATTTGTTGGTTTGCTGCCAGGTTCCTGAAGGAGACGTGTTGGACTATATATGTCTTTCAAGAAAGAAATAGGTTTCAGTTCAAGAAGATCCTGCAGAGCTTGAGGGTCAACAGTTCAGTCCCTAATCATTACAATATGATATAATTCCTATAATTTTTATTTTGTGGTTGTATTAATTTATAAAGGAGTATCTTCTCAATGTTCTCAGAGTCATGAATAAAATCTTAACATTAACTAAACATTATGAAAATTATAGGATTTATACACTTTCTAAAACACCTACGTCCGAAGTTGAGATATAATTAGGTACAGGGTAGTAGAAATATAGACGGCATGGAACTGTGCTCCTAGAATTAAACTTACAAGTAAGATAGTGTAGCTCATATATGAAAATGAGTGAATTGAATAAGTTATATAAGGTATGTGAGATATCAGAGAAGAGACAAACATAATGTGTATGCACAAAATTTCGTTCACAGTTTCATCTCCATCTCCAGTGTTGAGCTTAGCTCCTGTCACGTGGCAGTACATAGCACATTTACTCTTCCAGCTCTGGCCTTTAGCATTATCTGTGCAAATAGCACATTTTAACTGTAATTTATAGACTCTTGCCACAATATGTGGTTGTATAGAAAGTTGAGGCAGAATATTAAAATCATCATCACCATTATTCAGTCATTTTTGTTAAATATTTACAAGTTTCCAGGCACTCTTCTAAGTACTTCTTTAACTTATTGAATCATCACAGCAATTTTATGGGATAATTACTATTGATATTCCTGTTTATATATGATAGCACTAAAGCATAAAAGAATAAATAAAATTGCCCAAGGTCACTGAGTAAGCAGTGAGCCAGAATTTAAACCCAAAACATGGAAGAAACCCAAGTGACCATCAGAGATGAATGGATAAAGAAGATGTGGTTGATGCAGACAATGGACTATTACTTAGCTTTAAAGAAGAATGAGGTTCTGCATTTTAAGAAATGTGGATGGACCAAGAGAAGATTATGCTTAGTGTAAGTAAGTGAGACAGAGAATGAGGAATACTGTACGATATCACTTATATGTGGAATCTGAAAAGTAACAGAAATGGACTCAGTAGATATAGAAAGCAAATTAATGGTTACCAGTGGGGAGGGGAGAGAGGGAGGGACATGTTAATAAGCATATGGCATTAAGAGATACAAACTAGTATGTATGAAGCAGATAATCAACAAATAGATTTTATTTAGCACAAAGAATTATAACCATTATCCTATAATATGTTTTAAGGGAGTATAATCTGTAAAAATACTGAATCACTATGCTATATCAGTTCCAGTTCAGTTGCTCAGTCATACCCGACTCTTTGTGAACCCATGGACTGCAGCACGCCAGGCCTCCCAGTCCATCACTAACCCTCGGAGTTTACTCAAACTCATGTCCATTGAATTGGTGATGCCATCTAACCATCTCATCCTCTGTCATCCCCTTCTCCTCCCACCTTCAATCTTTCACAGCATCAGGGTCTTTTCAAATGAGTAGGTTCTTCCCATCAGGTGGCCAAAGTATTGTAGTTTCAGCTTCAGCATCAGTCCTTCCAATGAACATTCAGGACTGATTTTCTTTAGGATGTACTGGTTGGATCTCCTTGAAACTAATATATCTGAAACTATTATCATACTGTTAATCAACTGTACTTCAATTCATTTATGCATGAAGTGAAAGTGTTAGTCACTCAGTCATGTCTGACTCTTTGTGACCCATACGTACATACAAAAAGTTTGACTCCAAAATTAAAATTTAAAAAAGTGATGCCAAATAGTCATAGATGGAGAAGGAAATGGCAACCCCTTCAAGTATTCCTGCCTGGAGAATTCTGTGAACCTAGGAGCCTGACAGGCTAGAGTCCACAGGGTCGCAGAGAGTTGGACACCCCTGAGCACTAACTTTCTTTCTTAAATGGTCGTAGTGGGCCACAGAGGGTGATACTACAAGCCTGGCCCTGTACAGCTGGTGGATGTGCTGAGATGTGAGGGAAAGCAGGACGTTCTGCAGGCTTCCAGAACTTCACAGGCATCATACTGCCAGGACACTTACTGTTAGATTAGGAGATTAAAAGTATAGCTTATTGGTCTTTGAAATCACAAAGAAAAATTGTATAAATTTGCATCCATATAGTTCTGTGAGAAGAGCTATCTACATACAACTATGTATATATAAAGCCATTTAAAACTTGCTTTTAAGAAATCTAAAGATACAAAATATTTTCAGGACAATGCTTAGCTTAATATTTAGGTCAATATGTTGTCAGCCCCTGTAAAAATTGTCTCCTTGCCAAGGAGATAGTTTTATTAAAAGCTCTATTTTTAAACTAACTTTTTTAAAGCAGCTTCTATTCATGGAGACAGATTTTCATATAATCTGATATGGTGGTAAATTAAAGGTATGCACACAGGGTAAGGTGGCACCCTTATCTTTAACTGTGAAAATAATTTAAAAATTCAAGTTGATTACAATATTATTAATTATGTGGTACTTAATGTTTTGCATAGCATGTTATATTAATATTCTTGAAGCATTTATCTAGGTCTAGCAGACATAGCTTTTTAATATTTATTTTCTATTTAGGGCACTGGGTGAGACAGAATTTAAAAAAACTTTTTAATGTCATATACTAAGTCACTAGGAATCCTAAACTTAGTACTTCTACATCTCAGTTTTCTACCAAGTTTTAGTAGGTTACATGATTTTATTTAGTTATAATTTGTCCCTCATTTTCTCAAAATGCACACATTCAGGTAATATGTTAAATAGATAAAATTTACATTCATGGTAGTTTTCTCTACAATCTTATTGCTCATGAAATTTATAAATGACATTTTGAATGGTTTCTGTCTCTTAACTGGTGTTTTGAAAGGATGATTGCCCATAGTGTGTGATTTCAGTGGTCTGACGAGGTTCTTCAGTTGAACTGAAACCCCATCATTTATCATTAGGGTTATTTCTATGGGCTTCCCTGATAGCTCAGTTGGTAAAGAATCCATCTGAAATGCAGGAGACCTTGGTTCAACTCCTGGGTCAGGAAGATCCCCTGGAGAAGGGATAGGCTACTCACTCCAGTATTCTTGGGCTTCCCTTGAGCCTCAGCTGGTAAAGAATCCACCTGCAATGAGGGAGAGCTGGGTTCGATCCCTGGGTTGGGAAGATCCTCTGGAGAAGGGAAAGACTACCCACCCAGTATTCTGGCCTCAAGAATGGGGTCACAGGGTCGGACACAACTGAGCCACTTTCACTTTCACTATTTCTTTGGAGTTTAGTGGATAATCTTTCAGTGATACCTCCTATATAAATACTATTTATATGAATTTGTATACATTTAATTTATAAATTACTCCATTTATTTCAGTTATGGGTTTATTTGAAGTTAATCTAGAGATAGACATGAGAGGCGTGGTTCTTGGAGACTATTAACTAGGAAGAGGCATGAGGGAAATTTCCAAGAACCCAGGGAAGGTGATATGAAGACGCAGGCAGAGACTAGAGTGATGTGGCCGTGAGCAGAGAGAAATCAGGGTTGCAAAATCCATCAAAACGGTAATAATCAAGGACGGACTCTCTGTTAGATTGCCCAGAGGGGAATGTAACCCTGTCATCACAGATTTTAAATTCTGACTTCAAGAACTGCTGCTGCTGCTGCTGCTGCTAAGTCGCTTCAGTCGTGTCTGACTCTGTGCGACCCCATAGGTGGCAGCCCACCAGGCTCCCCCACTCCCTGGGGTTCTCCAAGCAAGAACACTGGAGAGGGTTGCCATTTCCTTCTCCAATGCATGAAAGTGAAAAGTGAAAGTGAAGTCGCTCAGTCGTGTCTGACTCTTGGCGACCCCATGGACTGCAGCCCTCCAGGATCCTCCATCCATTGGGTTTTCCAGGCAAGAGTGCTGGAGTGGGGTGCCATTTCCTTCTCTAATGCATGAAAGTGTTAGGTAGGTAGAATAGGGAAATGGAGCCCAAAATGGCGGTGACTAAATGAAAAACAAGGACGGTCAAAGGAAGGTCCAAGGACCAGAGTGAAGACTGCAGGTGGAACAAACAGCACTCCCAGCTGAGGTGGAAGAAAGCATGCAGGAGGCACAACGAGGGCTCTGGAGAGGCTGCTCCCCAGCACGCCCCAAAGGCGCCACCTGCTGAGCCCCAGCAGCTGTTACACGAGCCGGTGAGGGTTCTTCTGTCCTTTCTCTTCTCGGGGCCAAGGATCAGACCAAGGAAATTGTGAGCACTGGTCAGATATTTAGCAAACTTTCCAGCGGGCTATGAGGGGATTCCTTGGCACGTTTTTCCCACTGCTTTTTCCTCCTGTCCTTCAGCTCTCTTCCGGGACTCAACCTCGGCCAAAACTAATGAAACTCAGGCCCTGATGTCTCATTGCAAAAATTCACTGAGAGTACAAAGTGAGGTAGATTTGATAGGATTCAGAGGGAAGCCACTCTTCAGGATGTGAACCATTGCCAAGGGCAAGGGCTGGGGCCATGGAATTAGGCCTGGCTAGGTTTTGTGAAGCAGTGGAATTCATATGCTAATGATTGTGAGGATCATCCCTACCTTTGGGGAACCACCCATTCCTCCCTCTTTTGCCTTGGAGCTGTCCTGCCACCTCTGGGTGTGTCTGTTGGTTTATAGATTGGGGATTAAGTATTTGAATTTTACTTTTCATCTTGGACCCAATTGGTTTTAATTGGTTTACATTATACCCTTGTGCTATGTCATTCTTTCAAAGGTTGTGCTCTCTTCCCCCTTCCCTCCTGTTTCATGCCGTTTGCCTGAGCCCCATCCAGACCCAAAAGGTTGCCTCTACAATCTTCTGGAGAAACAACCAGAAAATAGCTGGCCTTGGGAGGGAAATACTCTATAATATCCAACCCCCTAATCCTACCCAGTACTGGATACACTGGAGACCTTGGGGACGCCCAAACTCCAGTCTGGGGGTCCCAGGAGGTCATCACGCCTTGACCTGCCTAGGGATCAGGTCCTCAAGAGGTTGTCATGCCTCAACCTGCTTGGGGATCTGCTAGTCCCAGGGGTCCCAGGAGGTCGTCATGCCTCGACCTGCCCAGGGACTCAATTCTCGGGAGGCCGTCATGCCTCGACCTGCTCAGGGATTCGATCTCTAGGAGGCTGTCACGCCTCAGCCTGCCTGGGGATCTGCACCTGACCCGGGGACGCCTGGCTCTCAGGTTGCAACAGTTCTGGGAAGGATAAGCTTCAGAAACACTCACCCCTAAGGAAGTCCACCCATGGAAACAGAAGGAAGCCTATTACATGTGGGACTGTGCCCAGTCTCAGCAGTAACTCAGGAGCCCAAAGAGAACCCCATTGCCTTTCTGGAAAGGCTAAAAGAGGCACTCCAAAAGTTAATTAAGTTACAGCTACAACAGCAGGACCCTGCTGCCTCTTTAGATGAGTTGGTCCAGACAGCCACCAACACCTTTTATAACAGAAAACAGGAGGAGGCCAAGGCCCAGGAGAAGGAGAGAAAGAAAGACAAGGCATGCCCAGATGCTGGCTGCCCTCCAGAGAAGCTCTATGGCAAACCCCGAGTCCTTGAAGGACAAGGCACGAGACAAGTGCCTGATCTGTAGACAGGTAGGGCATTGGGCCAAAGAGTGTCCAAGCCGTGACAAGTCTCCTAGAAGGGCTTGCCACAAATGCCATCAACTGGGACATTGGGCGGCACTCTGCCCTTGGGACTCAAAAGCCTCAAGGGCAAGCGCCAAGCCTACCCTCACGATGGTTCAAGAGGACTGAAGTGGCCCGTTCCAGCCAGCCCGCCTGTCACAGATAACCATCACGGGGCTGGAGCCAAGGGTGCAACTGGATGTGGCAGGTAGGTCCGAAAATTTCTTGGTTGACACAGGGGCTACCTACTCTGTCTTGATCTTCTACTCTGGAGCCTTCTCCTCCCAAACCTGTACCATTTTGGGTGCTACAGGAAAAGCAGCTACTAAAAGATTCACCCGAGCACTTCTTTGTTGCTGGGATGGACAAATATTTTCCCACCAGTTTCTGGTGGTCCCTGAGTGTCCTACTCCCTTATTGGGAAGAAATATACTCACTAAACTGGGACCACCCTTGTGATGGGAAGTTTTTCAGCCCCTCGAGCCCTGCAGCTCCTGGTTGCTACTGAAGAACCCATTACACCCTCTCCAATAGAGAGGGACCAGAAACTATGGGAGGACAAAATTAGCCCCCAGGTGTGGGGCCAGGGGTTCCTGGATGAGCCCACCAAGCTGCACCGGTCATCATTGTCCTCCGAGATCCCACTTGGTTTCCTAACCAGAAACAATACCCTCTCAAAAGAGAGGCTGGGGAGGGACTACAGACTTTAATAAATAAATTCTTTGCTTGTGGGCTATTGGTCCCCACCATTTCACCATGTAACACCCCAATACTCTCAGGAAAGAAAAAAGACGGAACCTGGTGAATGGTTCAAGATCTCTGGATCATAAATGAAGCTGTAGTCCCCCTCCATCCCACAGTACCCAATTGCTATGTAATCTTGGGAGAAATCCCACCCAGTGCCAAGTGGTTTACAGTCTTGGATCTCAAAGATGCATTTTTTTTTGCATACCACTGGCTAAAGAATCCCAAAATCTTTTTGCCTTTGAGTGGGAGGCCCCAGGAGAAAAACGACAACAGATGACTTGGACAGTATTAACTCAGGGGTTCAGAGATAGCCCCCACCTGTTTGGACAGGCCCTTAGTTGGGATCTCCTAGATCTGGACCTGGGACCTAATGGGAAAATATTACAGTACGTAGATGACCTACTAATCTGCTCTCCAGATGAGAAAAAAAGCCCAACAACATGCAATTCAGGTTCTAAACTTCTTGGCAGAAAGAGGATATAAGGTCTCCTGTGCTAAGGCACAGATGGTCGAGACAAAGGTTACTTACCTGGGAGTTCAGATTACACACGGGACCAGGAGGCTGTCCTCTGATCGGATACAAGGAATCCACCAGTTGCCCTCTCCCACGACTCGAAAACAATTGTGAGCTTTCCTGGGGCTAACTGGATATTGTAGAATCTGGATACCCAACTATGGTCTAATTGCCCAGCCCTTATATGAAAGCCTAAAGGGAGCGAGATGATTCAATCCCACTGATGTGGGGAACTCCTCAAAAGAAGGCAGAGGCTACACTAAAACAGGCCTGAACTCAGGCACCTGCCTTGAGGTTGCCAGACCCAGAAAAGGCATTCCAACTTTATGTCCATGAAAGAGAGGGAATAGCCTTGGGAGTGTTAACTCAAAGGTTGGGATCTGAGCCCCAGCCTGTAGCTACTTATCCAAAAAGTTCGATCCAACCACCCGAGGCTGGCCCCCCTGCCTTCGAAATCTTGCAGCTATTGCAATCATGACAGAAGATGCTTTAAAACTCTCCTTTGGGGGAAACTAACTATTTTTACCAGCCACCAAGTGAAAACAACTCCTAAACGGGAGAGGCCATTTATGGATGTCTGATCAAAGAATCCTCAGGTATCAAGTAATGCTGATGGAAAATCCAGGCCTCACTATATCCCCTTGTGAGGTTCTTAACCCAGCCACCCTCCTGCCTACCCCTGAGGGCTTTCTCCCCTTTCACTCTTGTCTAGAAACCTTGGACCACTGGACAAAACCCCGAGGACTGTCAGAAGATCCTCTGACCAATCCTGAGGAAATCTGGTACACTGATGGAAGCAGCTTTGTCTTGGATGGAAAAAGAAGAGCCGGGTATGCAGTAGTCTCCAATTTTGAGATGACAGAGGCTAAGCCTCTGCCACCAGGTACTTCAGCCCAATTAGCTGAGCTCATAGCCCTGACTCGAGCTTTAGAGCTGGGAAAAGGAAAAAGAATAGCCATTTACACTGATTCCAAGTATGCCTTTCTGGTGCTACATGCACATGCAGCTATTTGGAAAGAAAGAGGCCACTTGACCACCCAAGGGTCCCCAATCAAATATGGTGATCAAATTCTTCGGCTCTTGGAGGCAGTCCATCTGCCCACCGAGGTTTCAGTCTCCCACTGTAAAGGACACAAAAAGGGAGCACAGAAGTGGCACAAGGGAACCAAGCAGCTGATCAGGCAGCTAGAAGAGCAGCATTACAGAACCATGACCTAATAGGGATTGCCACCTTAGTTCCACAGACTAATTTGCCAGAAACTCCTTCATATACTGAAGGTGAGACTCTTAAAGCTAAGAGTGAGGGCTTTCCAGAAGATCATATGGGGTGGTTCCAAAAGGAGGGACTCCTTTTTCTGCCTGGGAACCTCCAATGGAAGTTGGTTAACTCCTTACATGCCACTACTCATTTAGGAGAAAAGGCCCTCCAAAGATTACTAGAAAGGTCCTTCAGAGGAACAGGCTTCAAAACAACTATAAGACAGGTGGTCTCCTCTTGTCCCACTTGCCAATTAAACAACCTCCAAGGAGCTCGAAGACCCCAGCTGGCCCAGCCCATCCAACGACGTGGAACCTACCCAGGAGAGGACTGGCAGATGGACTTCACCCAGATGCCAGTTTCTCAAGGGTATAAATACCTATTAGTCATGATAGATACATTCACAGGATGGATTGAAGGCTTTCCCACCCACACTGAAAAGGCTGAGGAGGTGGTAAAAAAACTGCTCCATGAAATCATTCCAAGATTTGGTCTGCCCAGGTCGTTACAAAGTGACAATGGGACATCATTTACTTCCAAGGTCACCCAAGGGGTCTCAAAAGCATTGGGCATTACTTAGTATCTCCATTGTGCCAATCAATTCTTAAAATCAGCTATAAAAATATAACCCAGGAGACCTCCCTGGGATGGAAGGAGGCTTTACCAATAGCTTTCCTCCACACCCGCATTGCCCCTAAGGAACAGCTTGGTCTTAGTCCTTATGAGATGCTATATGGGAGACCTTTTGTTTATGTCAATGACCTCTTCCTAGATCCAGAGGCTCAGACCCTCCAGTCTTATACCATGGCCATTGGGCAATTCCAACAGGATATACACTTGGGGGGTATAAACAAGGACCCAAAAGATTCTAAGGAGTCACCACTGTATGCTCCAGGGACTCAAGTCCTAATTAGAGTCTGGAAAGATGGGTCTCCAAATGCTCAACTCCAGCCCACATGGAAGGGCCCCTACCCTGTAATACTTTCTACCCCCACAGCAGTCAAGGTACCAGGACATGACTCCTGGATTCACTACTCACAAGTCAAGCCATGGAATAAGACAGAAGAGGACAGTCAATACACCTGTGAGCCCCTGGGAGATCTCAGATACCTATTCAGGACTGCAAATGAGTGCCATTCTGATGAACACCCCCAAAATCTGGTTTCTGGGGATACGATTTCTCAGGATAGCTCTACACAGCCAACACAGCTTGACAAAGATTGTACTCCAAAACAGACAGGAGATAGATCTGATCCCTGAACAAGGAGGGACTTGATCCATCCTGGCGATGTGAATTTAAAATTGACTAATACCCCTACTAGTCCTTGTGATGCTTATGATTGTTCCAGGTACTGTCAGTTGTCTAACTTGTTTTGTCTCTTCCCAGGTCAACAAGCTACAACATGCAGTGCCAGTTCAACAAAGATATAAAACTCCAGCCAACCATGAAAAATGTCACACCCTCAGATGGACACCGCTATAAGGACTCTGAGGCTTGAGACCAGCAGGGGTGGGAGGCCCAATACCCCTCGCTGCCCCAGTTCAGCAGAAAGTAGCCAGAAAGACCTCGATGCCCCTATTCCCAAAGAATTGGGCCTCCCATCTCTTGAGGGGGAATGTTAGGTAGGTAGAATAGGGAAATGGAGCCCCAAATGGCGGTGACTAAATAAAAGCAAGGACGGTCAAAGGAAGGTCCAAGGACCAGAGTGAAGACTTCAGGTGGAACAAACAGCACTCCCAGCTGAGGTGGAAGAAAACATATAAAAGGAAGAGCCAAAGCGCGCGCGCCCGCTCTCCCCGCGTGTGTGCCCGCACTCTTTGTGTGTCTCTCTCCCCCCCTCCCCCTCCCCTCTCCCCCTCTCTCCCCCACCACGTGCGTGTGCTCTTTTCTCTCTCTCTCTCCCCCTATTCTCCTGCTATCTTCTAAATAAAATAGAGCTGTAACACTGATTTGCCTAAGAGCTGTAACACGGTTTGTCCAAGACCTGAGAGCGGTGACGCGCCGAGGGCTCTAATGTCCGTTGCTCCAAATCTTTGTTGTGATGAGACAAAGAACCGGGGAACATACACTCGCGTGACAAAAGTGAAAAGTGAAAGTGAAGTCACTCAGTCGTGTCCAACTCTTAGCGACCCCATGGACTGCAGCCCACCAGGCTCCTCCATCCATGGGATTTTCCAGGCAAGAGCACTGGAGTGGGGTGCCATTGCCTTCTCCTACAAAGGGAGGAAAAAAAAGTTCTGTTGTTTTGAGCCACCCAGTTTGTGGTAGTTCCTCAAAGCAACCACAGAAAACTGATAGACCCAGCCAGACTTTTGGACCCTATTCTTGCCTTCCTGCCATTCTTGATCTTGTATTCTCTGATGATCTATCACAGTTAACAGAGGTAGCCCTGCTGTCTCTGTCTCACAATCACAGGGGTTCCTGTAAATACCATCACACACATTTTTTATCTTGGGTATGCAGTAATTATATTGATCTAAATAGTAAAATCATGATCATGAGTATGAAACATGAGTAATGTTTAAAGAACAAGTCCAGCAGAGAGAAAGAGACACTGTAAAAGGGAGTGAAGGGGAAATGCAGGGAGAGATTAAAAAAAAAAGACAGTGAAGGGGAAGAGGGGGGGGAAAAAGACTAGTGGAGTGGGGTGCCATTTCCTTCTCCAATGCATGAAAGTGAAAAGGGAAAGTGAAGTCACTCAGTCGTGCCCGACTCTTTGAAGTAGGCTACGACCTCGGTGTGTCATCTGGTTAAAAGGAGAGAGAAAATGGTTGAAATTTAGTGCAAAGCATGGGTAAAGAACATGGAACTGGAGATACCTGTTTGTCTCATCTCTTGATTTTAAGAGTTCTAACACTTTGGCCACTTTGCTAGTCATTTAGGACTTCCTGGTGGTTCAGACAGTAAAGCATCTGTCTACAATTCAGGAGACCTGGGTTCGAGCCCTGGGTTGGGAAGATCCCCTGGAGAAGGAAATGGCAATTCACTCCAGTACTATTGCCTGGAAAATCCCACAGACAGAGAGGAGCCTGGTAGGCTACAGTATATGGGGTCACAAAGAGTTGGACATGACTGAGTGACTTCACTTTCACTTTGCTACTAAGTCATTTAGTGGTAGTTTCCTCAACTGTTAAACTAGAATAATGATTGGCACCCATCCTGTTTTTAAAATTTGAGAACATGAATAATACAAAAAATAGTAAAAGTCCTTTTATGCAGATAGCATTTAAAATTTTTAGCTCTTGCTTTTTATTATTATATCATTTATTACTTGAGTGAAGTCAGTTTCTTCAGGTTCTGTCCATAAACCTTCTCACAGGTGAATGCTAAGGAGTAGAATTTGTGTAATAATGTTCTTGTCTAGCATGCTCACAAACATTTACTCATAAGCATTTGCTGAAAATAGACCCATCCTTATTAATAAAACTTTCCAAAATAGTTGTTTAAGATATTATAATATGAATTAAATTAGATATCTGAATTTGAACACAGGTATATCATATAAAATTTAAAGGCAAATACTCTTTTCTAATTATTAAATGGAAACTTTGTAATTTGAGAAAGGTTATTAAATGCTAACAGAGCTTATGAAGGACTGTGTAATTCAGGGCTGCTATTTTCTAAAGTCTGAATCTCATTCATTTCCTTTGGTAATTTTACCCATCTGAAGAAATTTCTTCACCTGTAATTTTATTTTCACAGTTTTTATCAGTTATGCTTTGATACGCTAAAGAATCTACACTGTCAGTTTTCAATTTGCTTTTAATCTTTCATGCTTTATATGATGAATATATTGTTAAAATACAGGAATACGTGAAGAGTTATCTTCCATTACTTGTCTTTATTTCCTAGAAAAGAAGGAGAATTGTTGTATATGTGTGAGTGTGTGTGTGTTTCAGAGATAATTTTTCCCAATTACTTGAAAATTAACTTAGGCAATTTTAATTGTCAACTCATGGTTAATGCTTTTTAAAAGTAACACTGAAAATGTTAAAGTGCATAATTTTACTTTAATGAAAACGAAGTTATATGTTTACTTTAATCATTTTGTGGGTATAGGGATGACATGAACAGAACACTGTATTCAGGTAAGAATATATTATTTGTTTCTCACATTTAGTTAGGGGAATTTTTCATCTATGGTCTGTTAAAAACCTTGAAAGTTAATTAGATAAGTAGTTATAACATCACATGAATGACTAGATTCTAATTATTAATGCACATGGCTGGCAAAAAATAACATTCTCTTTAAATGAAAGCCCTAAATAAGCCTGCATTTTAAACTTTTGCTATTACTGTGTAGTTTTATTTTGCTTTTGTAAATTGCCTGTCATCTGCACCTGTCTGTTGTCCTTTTTTTCTGTTCCTCCAGATCTTGTGGGAAAGAAGGACAGATTATTGTATTTGTTATGGTAAAAATATGTACTATATTGTATGTGATAAAATCAGTGGCTGAATATAGTAATCAACAAAAGCTCTTGCTTATGCACCATTCCAGGGGCAGGTGCCATTCCAGAGTTAGGTGGGCCGTGTTCTGATCCACAGTCTCTGGGGCTCCAGCTATGAAAGATGTGCGCTCTAGGAAAGTAACTCCCCAAACTGCCCTGAGTTCCAGCCATCAGAAATGCAAGGAAAACAGAAAAGGTGAGAGAGCCACAGGTCTTCCTCAAACAGTGGGTTGAAGTATATGTACTGCACTTCTGCAGGCATTCTCTGGCTTAGAACAGGTCACACGAGCCTCCAGAAATTTAAGCTGGGAAGACTGGGTAACGCGATTTCAAGTGAGCAATTCCTTCTCCAGATTTGTTCCTGCAAAGAGGAAATGTGAACCTGGTCTCTAAGAAGTTGGTTTCCAAGCGCTAAATGTTCGTGGGCACGCTTTCCACAGTACTCAGAAAGCCATGATGGGTTTTTACTCATTCTTTGCTCCATATTCTGATATTTAGTTGCTGATTTTTAAATAACTGTTTTCCTTTCAATTTTTTTTAACTTTTATTGTGAGACAGAATACACTATTAATAGTTGGTAGTGAATTTGTAAGGCAGGCAGAAAATCACTAAAGATATAAATGACCTGAACAGCACTTTCAATCTACTTGATTTAATTGACATTTATGTAATATTCCATCCAATGGTTTATTCTGTGAGGGTACTGCTACCATAAACTAAACCAGATAAAGACATTACATAGAAAGATAACTATCATCCAGAAATTGTCATAAACAGAGAACAAAAAAATTCTTAATATTTGCAAATGAATAAAAAATGTAAGAAAAATTATACACCAAGTGGAATGTATGCTGGGGAAATGAAGCAGTTTCAGCTTGAAAAAAAAAAAAATCAATGTAATTCACCACAGTAACTGGCTAAAGAGGAAAACTCATAAATATCAATTGATTTAGAAATAACATTTGACAAAAGCCAATACTCATTCATGATACTAACTCTCAGCAAGCTAAGAGTAAGTGGAAACTTTCTCACTTTATCAAAACAATCAAACAAACAAAACACTCTGCCTCCAGAACACCTATCACTAAGATGATTCTAAGTGGTTTGAGACTGCAAATTTTCCTCCCAAAATTAGCATGACTATTTAACATTTTGTTGGAAATTCTAGTTAGTACAATAGGGCAAAAATTCATAAAGAAGAAGAAATATATGTGTACACACACACATTCAAAAGGTAGAAATAAAACTGTATTTTCTGAGAGAATGATCAACTATGTGGAAAAATAGATTATCTAACAGAAATCTTTTGGAACTAACAAGTAATTACAGCAGCCACAGGAAACATATAAGGTTACTATTCAAATGCCTTGTTTCCCTACAGGTCAGCCATACCCAATCAGAATGTGTAATTTAAAAAGAAATCATTGGGCTTCCCTGGTGTCTCAGTGGTGAGAATCCACCTGCCAATGCAGGAGACATGGATTCGTTTTGCTGGTCCAGGAAGATCCCACATGCTGCAGAGCAGCTAAGGCTGCATGCCACAGATGCTGAGCCTGTGCTCTAGAGCTGGGGGCTGCAACTGCTGAGCCCACGTGCCCAACTCCTGAGCCCACGTGCCCAACTGCTGAGCCCACGTGCCCAACAGCTGAGCCCACATACCCAGCTCCTGAGCCCACGTGCCCAACTCCTGAGCCCACATGCCCAACTCCTGATCCCATGTGCCCTGACTCCTGAGCCCACATGCCCAACTCCTGAGCCCACATGCCCAACTCCTGAGCACACATGCCCCAACTCGTGACCCCACGTGCCCCAACTCCTGACCCCACATACACCGACTGCTGAGCCCACGTGCCCAACTCGTGAGCCCACGTGCCCCAACTGCTGAGCCCATGTGCCCCGACTACGGAAGCCCACATGCCTGGAGCCTGTGCTCCACAGTGAGAGGAGCCATGGCAATGAGAAAGCTGCACACTGCAAACAGAGAGCAGCGCCCTCACCACAACTAGAGAAAAGTCTACAGAGCAACACAGACCCAGCTCAGACAGAAATGGATAAAATAATTTTTAAAAAGAAATCATTTACAGTGACACCAGTGTAAATGGAACCTGTGTGTAAATCTAATTAAATATGTGCAGGATCTGTCTGCTGGAAAGTACAAAACATTGATAAAATAAATCAAAGGACATCTTTATAAATTGAGTTATTACATGTTCTTTATTAGAAAAACTTAATATTTTTAAGACATAAATTCTCTCACACTTGATATGGATTGAAAAGTATCTCAGCCAAAGTTCTAGAAAGCTATTTTAGAGGTCTTAACAAACTGATCCTGAGTTTCCTATGGAAAGGAAAAGGACCTAGAAGAGTCAACATGGTGTGGTAGTATGGAAACATAGTTGGAGGACTCTCACAGCATGATTTCAATACTTAATGTAAATCTTTAATAATCAAGGTAGCATGTTACTGATAATAAAATAGATACATAGGTCAATGGAATATAATAAAGATCTCAGATGCACACTTATACAAATATAATTAATTGATTCTTACAAAGGCAGAAGGTGAAAGACCTATAATTTAAAAATTGATAAAGAAAACTGAAAATGATACAGAGAAAGGTAAAGCTATCCTGTACTCTGGGATTGGAAGAATTAATGTTGTTAACATGGCCATGCTACCCAAGGCAATCTATAGATTTAATGCAATCATTCTCTATCAGAATACTCATGGCATTTTTCAAAGAACCAGAAAAAAAGAATCTAAAATTCACATGGAACCACAGAAGACCCCAAATTGCCAAAGCAATCTTGAGGAAACAAAGCTGGAGATACCATTAAAGTCCCAGACTTTAAATTATATATTACAAAGCTACAGTAGTCAAAACAGTATGGTACTGGCACAAACAGACAGACACATAGATTGATAGAACAGACTAGAGAGCTCAGAAATAAACCCCCATGCTTACAGTAAGTTAATATAACAGAGGAGGCAAGAATACACAATGAGCAAAGAACAGTCTCTTCAACAGGTGGTGCTGGGAAAACTGGACACCCAGCTAAATGTAGAAGAATGAAATTAGAACACTGTCTCATACCATACACAAAAATGAGAGCAAAATGGATTCATCCAAAACCTAGATTGCTGTTGCTGTTTAGTCACCAAGTCATGTCCGACTCTTTGTGACCCCATGGATTGCAACACACCAAGCTTCCCTGTCCGTTGCTATCGCCTGGAGTTTGCTCAAACTCATGTCTGTTGAGTTGGTGATGCTACCAACCATCTCATCCTCTGTTGCCCCTCTCCTTTTGCCTTCAATGTTTCCCCAAACCAGGCTTTTTTTTCCAGTGAGTTGGCTCTTTGCATCAGGTGTCCACAGTATTGGAGCTTCATCATCCTTTCTTCCAATGAATATTCAGGGTTGATATGCATTAGGATTGACTGGTTGATCTCCTTGCTATCCAAGGGATTCTCAAGAGTCTTCTCCAGCACCACAATGAGAAAGCATCAATTCTTTGGTGCTCAGCTTTCTTTATGGTCCAACTCTCACATCCATACATGACTACTGGAAAAACCATAGCTTTGTCTATATGCACTTTTGTCAACAAAGCGATGTCTCTGCCTTTTAATACCTGTCTAGGGTTTGTCATAGCTTTTCTTCCAAGAAGCAAGCAATTTTTTTTTTTTTTTAATTTCATGGCTGCAAGCATTGTCCACAGTGATTTTGGAGACCAAGAAAACAAAATCTGTGACTGTTCCCATATTTTTCTGTATCTATTTTCTATGAAGTGATGGGACTGAATGCTATTATCTTTGTTTTTTGACTGTTGAGTTTTAATCCATCTTTTTCACTCTCCAGTTTCACCTTTATCAAGAGGCTCTTTAGTTCCTCTTTACTTTCTGCCATCATCTGCATATCTGAGAGTGTTGATATTTCTCCCAGCAATCTATATTCCCCCTTGTGAGTCATCCAGCCCAGCCTTTCTCATGATTTACTCTGCATAAAACTTACATAAGCTTTTATGTAGGGTGACAACAAACAGCCTTGACATACTCCTTTTGTTCCATGTCCAGTTTGAACTGCTTCTTCTTGACCTGCATACATGTTTCTCAGAAGATAGGTAAGGTGGTCTGGTATTCCCACCTCTTGAAGAATTTTCCAGTTTGTGGTGATACACATAGTCCAAGGCTTTAGAGTAGTCAATGAAACAGAAGTAGATGTTTTTCTGGAATTCCCTTGCATTTTCTATGACCCAGCAGATGTTGGCAATGTGATCTCTGGTTCCTCTGCCTTTTCTAAATCCAGCTTGTATATCTGGATATACAATGACTATCAATGTAGATATACAGTCCACATACTGTTGAAGTCTAGCTTGAAGAATTTTGAGCGCTACCTTGGTAACATGAAATAAGGGCAATTGTGTGGTAGTTTGAACATTCTTTGGCATTGTCCTTCTTTGGAATTGGGATGAAAACTGACCTTTTTCTGTCCTGTGGCCACTGCTGAGTTTTCCAGATTTCTTTACATTTTGAGTGCAGCACTTTAACAGCATCATCTTTTAGGATTTGAAATAGCTCAGCTGGAATTCTATCACCTCCACAAGCTTTGTTTGTAGTAATGCTTCCTAAGGCCCCTTGAACTTCACATTCCAGAATGTCTGGCTCCAGGTGAGTGAACACACCATCATAGTTATTCAGATAATCAAGACATTTTTTGTACACTTCTGTATATTCTGGTAAAACTTGGTTCACTGGAGAAGGATATGCAAACCACTTCAGTATTCTTGCCTTGAGAACCCCATGAACACTATGAAAAGACCTAGATATAAGACCTCAAACCATAAAATTCTTAGAAGAGAAGCAGGGCACTCTTTTATATAAATCATGGCAATATTGTTTTTAGATATGTTTCCAAATGCAAGAGAAATAAAAGCAAAAATAAACAATTTAGACCTTATTAAACTTAAGTGCTTTTTCACAACAAAGGAGCCTATCAACAAAACAAAAAGACAATCTACTAGCATGGGTGTGTAAATGTAATGACTGATAAGAAGTCAATATCCAAAATATATAAACAGCTCATATAATTCAATATTTTAAAAATTCAATAATTAATTGGCCTGAAAACATGAATAGACATTTGTCCAGGTAAGACACACAAATGGCTAACAAACATGAAAAGATGCTCAACATTGCTAATTTTAGAGAAATCCAAATCAGAACTTGCATCTATCAGAATGATTATCATCAAAATGTCTTCAAATATAGTGTTAGAGAGGATGTGGATTGAAGGGAATCCTCCTACATTGTTGATGGGAGTATAATTTGGGGCAACCACTATGGAGTTTCCTCAGAAAATTAAAATTAGCAATAAAATGTGATCCAGTAATTTCACTCCTAATGTACACCCAAACACACACACATATATCTAGAAAACCTAAATTGAAAAAGTGTATGCACCCTAATGTTGAGAGCAGCATTATTTACAATAGCCAAGACGTGGGAAGAATCCAAGTACCCATAAACAGACAGATTGATAAAGAAGATAGTTCTATGTTTGTGTCTGATTATCTCTGTATATGCCTGCTAAGCCACTTCAGTCGTGTCTGACTCCTTGTGACACTAGGGACAGACTCCTCTGTCCATGGGATTCTCCAGGCAAGAATGCTGGAGCGGCTGCCATGTCCTCCTCCAGGGGAACTTCCCAGCCCAGGGATCGGACCTACGTCTCTGATATTTCCATCACTGACTGGCAGATTCTTTACCACTAGCACCACCTGGGAAGCCCCCTGTATATATATGGAAAATTATTCAGCCCTAAAAAAATGAAGTTCTGCCATTTACAGCAACATAGATGGGCGTAAAGAATAGTATGCCTCATGAAATAAGTCAGACAAAATAAAAACAAACACTGTATGATATTACTTATATGTGGAAACTAAAAAATAATGTAAATGAGTGAGTATGCAGAACAGACTCACAAATACAGGAAAGAAACTAGTGGTTACTGAAGTGGAGAGGCAGGTGTGGAGGGATGAATTAGAGGTACAGGATGAAGCGATAAAACGACCATACCTAGAATAGATAAACAACAAGGATATATTGTACAGCACAGGATATAATAGCCATTATTTTGTAATAACTTTTAATGGAGTATAATTTATAAAAATACTGAATCAATATGCTATACACTTGAAATTATTAAAACACTGTAATTCAACTCTACTTCAACAACGAAGTGATAATTTTAAAAAAAGGCACAGAGGCAATTTAATGGAGGAAGTATAGATTTTCAAAAAATGGTATTGGAAAAATTAGACAATTGTATACAAAATATACCTTACAAAGTACACAAAAGTTATGATAAATTTATAGTAAACCTAAGTGTAAAATACAGAGATATTAAAACTTGCAGAAAAAAACTGGAGAAAAATATGGTTTGTTTTTGTCAGTAAGTTTTTAGTTTTTAGGCCATGTCTCACAGCTGGTGAGATCTTAGTTCCCTGACCAGGGTCCACACCAGTGCACTCTGCAGTGGAAATGTGGAATCCTAACCACTGTAAACCAGGCTATCTGTCAATAAGCTTTTAGCTACCACACTAAAAGCCTGACTCATGAAAGAAAAAGTAACTTGGACTTTATTAAAATAAAGCCACTGTTCTACAAAATACACTGTTAGAATAGGAAAAGACAAGCTACATACTGGAAAAGATATTTCCTTACAAAATCCTGTATATGATTGTTTTTAGTAACCTTATTGATAATCACAAAAATCTGGAATTAACCAAGATGTCCTTCAATAAATGAATGGATAAACTTTCATAACACATCTCTGATAAAGAATGCATTCCCACAGTACACAAATAATTCTTATAAATCAACAAAATATAATGAACAGCCCATTAAGAAACGGATACAAGATCTTACCAGACAGTTCACCAAAGAAAGTATGTAGATGGAATGTAGATATTTAAAAAGATGTTTAACATCATTTCTTAACAGGGAATTGCAAATTTACACAGGAATGAAACACTACTACACACTTATTAGAATGCTTAAAATCCAAAAATAGACAATACTAATCCCTGCCAAGGATAAAGAACATCAGAACCTTTCATTTGGTACTGGTGGAAATTAAAAATGATACAGGACTTTGAAACACAGTATGGAAGTTTCTTCCCAAGCAAATCAAAGCTTTACCACATAATCTAACAGTCATTCCCTTACATTCTTACTGAATTGGTTTCAAAAGTTATGTCCTTGCAAATTCCTACATGTGAATAATAATAGTAACTTTATTCATAATCACAAAAGTCTGGAATTAACCAATATGTCCTTCAATAATGCATGGATAAATTCTAATATGTCAGCTCAATGGACTGCTCTTCAGAGATAAAAATAATGATTTGTCAGTCTGTGTGAAGACATTAATCTAAATTTTAAGTAAAGAAACTAGGCTACATATTGCATGATTCCAATTATGACATTTGGAAAAGTAAAACTACATGGATTGTAAAGAGATCAGCTGTTGTCTGGTGTACGGAGATGGGGCTGAATATGTGAAGTACTTTGAATATTTTAGGAGGTTAAAATTATTTGGTAAGAATAATGCTGGTGAATATATGACATTATACATTTGTCAAAACCTATAGAACTTTGTAGCACAAAGAGAGAACTCTAATGTATACTAGTTAAACAAACAAACAACAACAACAACAAACATTTGGGAGAACAGAGGACCCTGTTTTGTAAAAAGTGACAGAACTTAACAATTTAGTTGTAATACAAGTGAGTGAAGCAGTCTCACTGTGTAACTTTGGAAATGAACTGCAGCCATAAGACTAAAGGCAAAAGGACTATACATAAGCACTCTAGTTGGTGAAACCATATCCTATGAGGGTAGGGTTAACAATATACATATATAAGGGAATTGAACAATCGGTTAAACAGATGGCAGATGCTGGGATCAGGTCTTACTGTGGCCATGAGAAGTTAGAGACCCTGAAAGGGAACAGGTTAGAGCAGTCCATGTTGTAACTGCACAGAGTTGGAGACATCATGTGAACCCATGTTTAATGTTATGTAGATGCATGTCTATATATAGAGAGTGTTTATGTGTGTGTGTAAAAATACACACACAATATTTCCCTTTTCTGTCCACTGAAAGGGCCTAGAAGTACTAAATCCCAGTTGCAACCTGTACAACAGTGTCCAGGTTTTGTTTCCAATATACATAAACTGAATATATATATGAAATTACATATGTAAGTGAAAGTGACACAGTCATGTCTGATTCTTCGCAACCCATGCACTATACAGCCTATGGAATTCTCTAGGCCAGAACACTGGCCTAGATCCCAACCCAGGGATCAAACCCAGGTCTCCTGTGTTGCACACAGATTCTTTACCAGCTGAGCCACCAGGGAAGCCCAAGAATACTGGAACGGGTAGCCTATCCCATCTCCAGAGAATCTTCCCAACACAGGAATAAAAATGGGGTCTCCTGCATTGCAGGTGGATTCTTTACAAACTGAGCAATAGAACTGAGAAAGTATGTCAAGGCTGTATATTGTCATCCTGCTTATTTAACTTATATGCAGAGTGTATCATGCAAAATACCAGGCTGAATTAAGCACAAGCTGGAATCAAGGTTGCCGGGAGAAATATCAATAACTTCAAATATGCAGATGAGATTACCCTTATGGCAGAAGGCAAAGAAGGACTAAAGAGCCTCTTAATGAAAGAGAAGAGTGGAAAAAGTTGGCTTAAAACTCAACATTCAAACAACTAAGATCACGGCATCTGGTCCCATCACTTCATGGCAAATAGATGGCAAAACAATGGAAAAAGTTAAAAACTTTATTTATTTATTTTTGGTTCCAAAATCACTGCAGATGGTGACTGCAGCCATGAAATTAAAAGACACTTGGTCCTTGGAAGAAAAACTATGACCAACCTAGACTGTATATTAAAAAGCAGCGACATTACTTTGCAGACAAAAGTCCCTCTAGAAGAAAGCTGAGTGCTGAAGAATTGATGCTTTTGAACTGTGGTGTTGGAAAAGACCCTTGAGAGTCCCTTGGACTGCAAACAGATACAACCAGTCCACCCTAAAGGAAATCAGTCCAGAATATTCACTGGAAGGACTGATGCTAAAGCTGAAACTCCAATACTGTGGCCACCTGATGTGAAGAGCTGACTCATTTGAAAAGACCCTGATGTTGAAAAAGACTGAAGGCAGGAGTAGATGGCCTGATGTGAAGAGCTGACTCATTTGAAAAGACCCTGATGTTGAAAAAGATTGAAGGCAAGAGTAGATGGGGATGATGGAGGATGAGATAGTTGGATGGCATCACTGAATCAATGGAGTTTGAGCACGTTCTGGGAATTGGTGATGGACAGGGAATTCTGGCGTGCTGCAGTCCATGGAGTCACAGAGAGGCAGACACAACTGAGCGACTGAACTGAACTGAGCTATAGAATATCTAAAATATATCTAGTCATATGTATTATATTTATTGTATATTGTATACTGATATTCCAAGTATCCTTGGAGAAATTATTGACTGCAGATACATAAGATGATATTGATAAAAAGTGCTCAGAAAAATAAACCAGTGTTTCAAAAGACACAGGAGCCAACTGAAAGAGCTCCCAAAACCTAAACCTAAAGCAAATTGAGCAAAAAAAAAAACAATGAATAAAATAATACTGAATTATATAAGCTATAGTATAAAATATTTAAGTCTATAGATTTAAATAAATGTTTGGATAAAAAATAAAGAAAGAAAATAGACTATTCTTCCAATTAGAAGAATTCAGAAGAATCTGTGCAGGTACTGCACCCTCAAGGAAGTGGTCTTTATCTCCTTAAATGAGGTCTATACATAGGCTATGCTTCAAAGAGTACCATATGGCATTGAAGAAAAAAAGACTAATTATTCATCAGAGAAATCTGACAAACACTATTTCAGTCAGGTGGTCAAGATTAACCTCAAAAGTGATACCAAATTACAGTGGGTTCATTTGATAGAGTGGAAAAGGCAATGGCACCCCACTCCACCCTACTCTTGCCTGGAAAATCCATGGACAGAGGAGTCTGGTGGGCTGCAGTCCATGGGGTCACTAAGGTCAGACACGACTGAGAAACTTCACTTTCACTTTTCACTTTCATGCATTGGAGAAGGAAATGGCAACCCACTTCAGTGTTCTTGCCTGGAGAATCCCAGGGACGGGGGGAGCCTGGTGGGCTACTGTCTATGGGGTCTCACAGAGTCGGACACGACTGAAGCGACTTAGCAGCAGCAGCAGCATTTGATAGAGTATGACAAGAATGACATTTGTCTCTGTAATTACTATCGCAAACATAACCTAACTTCAGTCCTAACCATGAGAGAAAAACATCAGTCAAACTCCAGTTAAGGTTCATTCTAAAAATATATATGATTTATACTCACTGCTGTCCATGTCATTCATTCGTAACAAGGAGTATCTGAGAAAGTGTCATGGCCAAGAGCAGACAAAGGAGGAAGGATCACTAAGTGCAGGGTGGTGTCTTGGGTGTGGTTCTAACGAAATCTGGACAAAGTATAAACTTTATAGTCAGCTATGACCTGTGACAACTACACTATCCTAATGTAAAATTTCATTAATAAGGAAAACTGGATTTTGGTTCTGTTGGAACTCTACAGTTTTCACAAATTTTATGAAAATTTTAAACTAGTATATCATTTTTAAAAGCTTACTAATTTTTAAAAGTCCTGAAAATTTGACTTCATTTTAACTGGTTCTGAGTAATATCATCTTGGGAATCTTTACTGGCCTGAATGGAAAATGTTTTCCATTGAGCAACCAGACTCCTTTACTCAAATATATGCACGCGTGCTGTGCATGCTAAGTCAATTTAGTCATGTCCGACTGTGTGAGCCGGTGGACTGTGGCCCGCCAGGCTCCTCTGCCCATGGGATTTTCCAGGAAGAATACTGGAGTGGGTTGCCAGGCGCTCCTCCAGAGGATCTTCCCAACCCAGGGATTGAACCCAAGTCTCTTACAGTCCCTTCATTGGCAGGTGGGTTCTTTACTCATATATATATGAGCAATTCTGTCATATGGAGAGTTAGTTTTAAGTAATTAATTAAAGCCAGGATTATGAATTCCTCCTTCTGGCATTTAGTATCTCCTGACTTTTCCCTTTCAGAATACTGTTGTATGAAGGTCTTCCTTGGTGTTTATTGTTTGCCTCACAAGTAGCAGATTGAATTTTCCACTTTCTCCTTATTTTTTTAATTTAAATTTATTTATTTTAATTGGAGGCTAATTACTTTACAATATTGTATTGGTTTTGCCATACATCAACATGAATCCGCCATGGGTATACACATGTTCCCCATCCTGAACCCCCCCTCCCTCCTCCATCCCTGTACCATCCCTCTGTGTCATCTCAGTGCACCAGCCCCAAGCATCCTGTATCCTTCATCGAACCTGGACTGGCGATTTGTTTCTTATATGTCATCACAGCACTTTCTCCTTATTGTTTTGCTCTGCTATTCTTTGTTGTACCCTTTGATTTCCCTTTGTCTCCTTCACTTAACCAGCTACTTTTTATTTTTTATCATGCAGTGCAACAACTGCAGAATATAATCAGATCTTAGTCCACTATTATATCTGAGTGTATTTGTACTATGCCTTTTCTTAATCTGCCTGAAATACACAAATAAAATCAGTTTAAGGTACAAAGTGTTCTCTTAAGAAGGTGAAAATGTTCATGAATCTGTTTCTTGAATTGTGTGCTTGATAATATGAATTATTATTTTTTGATACCCTATCTGAATGCTTTGCTGATAGCTCAGTTGGTAAAGAATCCACCTGCAATGCAGGAGACTTGAGTTAGATTTCTGGATCCGAAAGATCCCCTGGAGAAGGAAATGACAACCCACTCGGGTATTCTTGTTTGGAGAATCTCATGGATACAGAAGCCTGGCAAGCTATAGTTCATAGAATTGTTAAGAGTTGGACACTACTGAGCGACTAAACCACCACCACCTTGTCTGAAACCCAGTTTAGTGAGATGTAAATGAACCCAGTTGAGTGAGGGACTTGTATCACTGTTTTAAAGAATTGCATTTTGCTTATTACCACTTAGACCTACTGACAAGTGACAGTTCCCCTCTTTCAGAATATCCCAAATTTCCCCTTATTTTTGAGTCATATCAAGTTTTGAATATTTTAAAGATATTCTTCAGTTATGATAATTATCTTGGCTTTAACTAACACCCAATTAGGAGAAGACTGATCTTAGGTAAAATTAAGTTGTGAGCCATTTCCTTTTCTGCTATTTTATGTCTGTGTACACAGTATCAAAGTGGTTCCAAGTTTAAGTTTTAAAGAAAGATATATAGGGCTTGTATCCTAGCTAAGACAAAATATGTTCTTGAATATGATGATTCTGTGGAAGCTACTACTCTGTTTCTCAAATTTCTAACTGTAAAGGAGGAATAATAATTTTTACCAAATAGCTTTTTTTTTGTGAGCATTAAATTCAGTAATTTGAGTAAAATATCAGAAGAGCTCCTCTGTACAATCACAGACACTCAAAAATAGCTGCTTCTTAGCTATAGGAATCTTCAATATAATGCCACACAAATGCTCTGATAAAATATCCTACTATGCCATTATAGGCTATTCACACTTCATACCCATTCACTTCCTCTGATGGCACAGCTAGTGAGAAACATGATTATGTCTAAAACTTTGTGATAAATTTCACATGTGAGGCAAGACTTCAGCAGAGGAGTCCTGCAAAATGGATACCACCAGTGACTTAAGAAATGCAGACTGAAGTGGGGAAAAGACTACCCGAGACAGGACTTGCAGAGCACAGCTGGGTTTAGACCTGCCTCTATGCTTAAGTAGCTGCACTAGAATTCACACATTCTCAGAAATACATAGAAGCCTTGGAGAGAGAGAGAGAGAGAGAGAGAGAGAGAGAGTGTGTGTGTGTGTGTGTGTATAGGTGTGGGAGTTGGAAGCACAGAAGTCATGGATGTGTAGCATTAGATTTGCTGTGGCCAGAAAAAAAGGTAAAGAAATGGACTAAGTTTTTAAAATGCAGAAATTATAGGTTCAAAACAAAATAAAATTCATTTTGGGTAAGAGACAATGTTGTTCTTGCTCAAAAATATCATCTGTTTAATTTGAATTGATTGTTATCAGTAACTCACATTTGCTGTCAATCCGTATTATAAACAAGGTCTTAGTATCTTAACTGTTAATAACATTTTAATCCTCCACTGACATCTTTGCCTGAAATTGTAAGCATTATTTTTATTTATCTGTTTATACTTATATCCTTACTATATTACCTCAGTTTTTGTGCTAGGTAGATATTTACTTTAAAAAGAATTGTAACTAGCTCTCTCCTGATGTTCTAGTCAGGCTATTCAGTGTTTTTGTTGTTGTTGTTGTTTATGGATTTACCAGTGTTCTGACTTTTGTATAAATTGTCTATTTCGTTATCTCATGTCATATTTCTTCTTTCTTATGTTGCTGCTGCTGCTGCTGCTGCTAAGTAGCTTCAGTCGTGTCTGACTCTGTGCGACCCCACAGACGTTAGCCCACCAGGCTCCCCCATCCCTGGGATTCTCCAGGCAAGAACACTGGAGTGGGTTGCCATTTCCTTCTCCAGTGCATGAAAAGGAAAAGTGAAAGTGAAGTCGCTCAATCGTGTCCGACCCTCAGCAACCCCATGGACTGCAGCCCACCAGGCTCCTCCATCCATGGGATTTTCCAGGCAAGAGTACTGGAGTGGGGTGCCATTGCCTTCTCCCTTTCTTATGTACCGATAGTTAAACTGCCTAAACCCTAGGTACCTACCTGCGTTATAGTTCTCTCTGCCACTGTTCATTCCAAAGCATTTGCCTGCCGGAAGCCCGCTACCACCTACATTTTCCCAGACTGTTTTCAGCGCTCACTGCATGCGATACTTCCTGACTTCCTGAATTAGTCTTTTGTGTGGTGTACTGTGTTGAAGTACTCTCAAACCAGAAGCAAATTAGTCCTCAGATTTCTCCTGCTGATTCTTTCTGCTCTGTCTTTAAAAATTATCAGATTATTAGGCATTACTCCTTTCTTTTGTGATGCCAAGCTGGGACTATTTTTAATCAACCTTTTTATTTTTTTCTTATTAAGAACTTTGTGAGTATGGCTATAATGGACATTTCTAAAATTTCTTCCTTTAAAAATTGCTTTGTATTTTAAATGACCTGTCAGGGATAAATTTGTTACAGCATAATAAGATCTCATTTCCCCTTCTCCAGTATAAAATATGCTGGATTTGGTCAAGATGGGAATCCTACAGGGGAAAAGAAAAATGAGGTGAGAAACGTAGTTTGATCATTAGTGATCAGGGACAGAATCCTGGCAAGATTGGGGTCAACCTGAATTTGCACTCGGACAGAGTGACTTCTGAGAGAGACTTCAGTCTGTGTCCTCAAGTTGGACAAGGAGGGTTACCCCACATGGCAGAGCCTGAGCTTAGAGTTTAGAGAACTGGCCTGAGGCTCATAACAGCTGCTTAAGAAAGTGTCTATAGTCTCTTCCATGGGTGTTTCCTAGCATCTAGTCAAAGGATCTCAGGTTAATTTATTCTTTTTTTCTTCCATAGGAATTTTGAGTATTTATACTTTGGAGCTTCATAGGAGGTGCTAGTGGCAAAGAACCTGGCTGCCAGTGCAGGAGACGTAAGAGTTGGGAGTTCGATCCCTGAGAAGGGGCATGACAACCCACTCCAGTATTCTTGCCTTGAGAACCCATAGACAGAGGAGCCCAGCGGGCTACAGTTCATTGGGTCACAAAGAGTCAGACACAACCGAAGCGACTTAGCACGCATGCACTTTGGAGCAGGTTGGCTTTGGGGAGGTTAAGAATGTTGATTTAAGTAAAGACATTGTTTACTATTTCAATAAATCTGTTTCAGTGCTTATTGTCTTTAAGATACTATGAGGAAGACGTTTTGCCCTTCTAGGTACTTCTAGCTGGTCTAAGAGTTAGATGGACATGAAATCAATTAACAGGAGAAAAATCAAAAGGCTTTAATGTTTATACATGGAGGAAACCAAGGAAAACTGAGTAACTGGCCAAAATGGCCAAAACCCTCACTTTAATATCATTTTCACCTAAAGACAAGTGAGGATGTTGAGGCTAGTGGTTTGGAAATTCAGAGAGGGAGAAGACAATTCACATGACATGAAGATGGAAAGACAAATGTTTGCAAAACAAGTGTTTTCTGAGTCACAGAGAGACAACAGGAGATAGGGTGAAATTTTAAAAACAAACTTTGCTTGGTTCCCCCGTCTATTGTACCTTTAGTTTAGCTCAGTCACTCAGCCATGCCCAACTCTTTGTGACCCCATGAACTGCAGCATGCCAGGGTTCCCATCCATCATAACTCCCAGAGCTTACTCAAATTCAGGTCCATTGAGTCGGTGATGCCATCCAACCATCTCATCCTCTGTTGTTCCCCCTTTTCCCACTTTAAATCTTTCCCAGCATCAGCGTCTTTTCAAATATGTCAGTTCTTCACATCAGGTGGCCAAAGTATTGGAGTTTCAGCTTCAGCACTAGTCCTTCCAATGAATATTCTGGACTGATTTCCTTTAGGATGGTCTGGTTGGATCTCCTTGCTGTCCAAGGGGCTCTCAAGAGTCTTCTTCAACACCACAGTTCAAAAGCATCAATCCTTCAGTGCTCAGTTTTCTTTATGGTTCAATTCTCACATCCACACATGACTGCTGGAAAAACCACAGCTTTGACTAGATGGACCTTTGTTGGCAAAGTAATGTCTCTGCTTTTTAATATGCTGTCTAGATTGGTCATAGCTTTACTTCCAAGAAGAAAGCGTCTTTTAATTTCATGGCTGCAGTCACCATCTGCAGTGATTTTGGAACCCCCAAAATAAGTCTGTAACTTTTTCCATTGTTTCCCCATCTATTTGCCTTGAAGTGATAGGACCAGATGCTGTGATCTTGGTTTTCTGAATGTTGAATTTTAAGCCAACATTTTTACTCTCCTCTTTCACTTTCATCAAGAGGCTCTTTAATTCCTCTTCACTTTCTGCCTTAAGGGTGGTGTCATCTGCATATCTGAGGTTACTGATATTTCTCCTGGAAATCTTGATTCCAAATTCTGCTTCTTCCACTCAGCATTTCTCATAATGTATTCTGCACATAAGTTAAATAAGCAGGCTGACAATATACAGCTTTGACATACTCTTTCCCAATTTGGGACCAGTCTGTTGTTCCATGTTTATACTATAGACATCTCTGGTGAAGGCTCCCTTCCTGAAGCAGAACTTCTATCTACATCCTTTTAGGAGTTAGAAGAAAGGTCAAAGGTTCTTCTTGAGTCTTTTGGACCTTAAAATAATCAGTGTAAACTGATCTTCAAGACATATATTAATAAAACTAATAAATATTAAATACAAAGAAAAAAATAATGAAGCAAGGGAAAAGCAACAAATAACATATAACATAAAACAATAAATAACAAGGTAGCACTAGTGGTCAAGAGTTTGCCTGCCAATGTCAATTCTTTACACAAGAATTGTGTAAAGGAGGCACAAAACACAGCTCTGCTCCCTGGATCAGGAAGATTCCTCTGGAGAAGGAAATGACAACCCACCCCAGTATTCATGCCTGGAAAATCACATGGACAGAGGATCCTGGTGGGCTACAGTCTATGGAGTCTCAAAGAGTCAGACACAACCGAGCACACACACACAACATACAAGGGAATCCCTATAAAATTATCACCTGAGTTCTCAGCAGAAACTCTGCAGGTCAGAAGGGAATGGCAAGATATATTTAAAGTGATGAAAGGGAAAAACCTACAATCGAGATGACTACCCAGCAAGGATCTCATTCAGATTTTGATGGAGAAATCAGCAACAACAAACATGCTTTAAAAATAAATGCTAAAGGACGTTCTCTAGTCAGGAAACACAAAAGAAGGGAAAAATCCTCTAAAACAAATTCAAAATAATTAAGAAAATGATAATAGGAATATGCATATAATTACCTTAAATGTAAGTGCATTAAGTGCTCCAACTAAGAGACCACAGACTTGGCTGAATGGATACAAAAACAAGATCTGTATATACCCTGTCTACAAGAGACCCACTTCAGAGCTAGGGACATATACGAACTAAAAGTTAAGGGATGGAAAAAGATATTCCATGCAAGTGGAAATCACAAGAAAGCTGGAATAGCAATACTCATATCAGATCATATCAAATTAAATAAACTTTAAATAAAGGCTAAAAGAAGAGATGGGAGATACTACATGATGATAAGGGATCAATCCAAGAAGAAGATATAACAATTGTAAATATTTTTCACCCAACATAAAAGCACCTCAATACACAGGCAAATGCTGACAGCCATAAAGGGAAACCATTAGTGACGCAATAATAGTGAGGGACTTCAACATTCCTCTTACACCAATGGATAAAGCACCCAGAGAGAAAATCAATAGAGAAACACAAGCATTAAATCATAGATTAAATCATACATATATAATTTTATTTATGACATTACATATGAAAAGAAATAAAGAAAATAAAGTCAGAAATGAAAAAATAGGACCAAATTAAACTAAAAACTTTTTCATAATAACAGAAACCATAAACAAGACAAAAAAATGATCTTCAGAATGGGAGGAATTATTTGCAAATGAAGCAACTGACAAAGGGATAATCTCCAAAATTAAACAGCTCATGCAGCTTAATATTTTAAAAAAATATCCAAAAATGGGTGGAAGACCTAAATAGACACTTCTCAAAAGAAGATGTCCAGATGGCCAACAAACACATGAAAAGATGTTTGACATTACTAATTTTTAGGGACATGTAAAACAAAACTACCATAAGGAATCACCTCAGACCAATCAGAATCTGTAGCCATGTCCGACTATGTGCAACATGATGGAATCCAGCCTGCCAGTCTCCTCTGTCCATGGGATTCTCCAGGCAAGAATACTGGAGTGGGTTGCCAGTTCCTACTCCAAACAATCAGAATCAGTTCAGTTCAGTTCAGTTCAGTCTCTCAGCTCTTTGCGACCCCATGGACTGCAGCACGCCAGGCCTCCCTGTCCATCACCAACTCCCAGAGTTTACCCAAACTCATATCCATTGAGTCGGTGATGCTATCCAACCATCTCATCCTCTGTCAGCCCCTTCTCCTCCCGCTTTCAAGTATTGGAGTTTTAGCTTCAGCATCAGTCCTTCCAATGAATATTCTGGACTGATTTCCTTTAGGATGGACTGGTTGGATCTCCTTGCTGTCCAAGGGACTCTCAAGTGTCTTCTCCAACACCACAGTTCAAAACCATCAATTCTTCAGCTCTCAGCTTTCTTTAAAGTCCAGCTCTCACATTCATACATGACTACTGGAAAAAACATAAATTTGACTAGATGGATCTTTGTCAGCAAAGTTATGTCTCTGCTTTTTAATATGCTGTCTAGGTTGGCCATATCTTTTCTTCCAAGAAACAGGTGTCTTTTAATTTTATGGCACCAATCAGAATGGCCATCATCAAAAATCTATGAAGAATAAAGCATCTTTATTTGAGGAAAGGGGACCCTCTTGCTTGGAATGTAATTGGTATAGCCACTATGAAGAATAGTATGGAAGTTTCTTAAAAAGCTAAAAATAGAGCTACCAAATGACCCAGCAATCTCACTTTTGGGCACATACCCAGAGAAAACTATAATCTAAAAGATACATACACCCCAATGTTCACTGGAACACTATTTGCAATAGCCAGACCATGGAATAAGCAACGTGCATGCCCATCAAAAGAGTAATGGATAAAGAAGGTATGGTGAATATATATACACAATGTAATATTACTCAGACATATTCATAAAAAGGAAGTAATTTATGTCATTTTCAGAGATGTGGATGGACCTGGAGACTGTCATAGAAAGTGAAATAAGTCAGAGAAAACAAATATCATTGATTAACACATCTGTGTGGAATCTAGAAAAATGGTAATGATGATGTCATTTGCAAAACAGAAGTAGAGACACAGACATTGAGAACAAACTTGTATATACCCAAGGTGAATAGGAGTAGGGTGGGGTGAATTGGGAGATTGGGATTATATATATATATATATATATATATATATATATATATATATATATATATATATAAACTTCTATGTATAAAATAGGTAACTAATGAGGACTTACTATCAGTCCCCTTGGAAACTGTTATTCTAAAAATCATTTACTTTTGAAGAAAAGCTTAATTGTTACTGATGTGAAATATTTGTAGAAAATTGGAGGCCCACTTATGGAACCTATGATTATGATTCTGTGACTATGTAGCAAAAATGAAAAAAAATACAATAACTTCAGTATATCCTTTTGAAAAATACTTACAGTGTAAATACATACCAGTAATGATCCATGAATGTGTGGGCTTTGCAAAATTAGTTTATGAGTGGTCTATAGTTCTCTCTAACACATCAAGAATGATACTAAATACGAAATTTTTCATGATTTCTGCAACAGAAAGACAAAATGTCCCTGACTTTGTGTACTAATTAGTGCCTCTTTTATGGTACGATAAACTGCCTTAATGGTAATGTAATAGGAAGTTATTTAACTTTGATCAACTCCTGAAACGAGGTTTGCATTGTGCCACTAAAAACAGACATGGTATATAAGAGTAGCAGGCATTTCCACTGCAGCAGCTCAGGGTGTGCCTGCCTGAGTGAACGCCTGGACTGGAAGGTGGGTTTATAGTCTTGTCCTTCACTTTAAAGAAAATTATTGAGTGCCATTCATTCAGATGCTTCTGTAGAGGTGGCAAATTGAGCATTTGAGGTAAATAAAGGTAGGCTGGAAGAATGAGGGAAGAATAAGAAATTTCTGTTAAAAGGGAGGAAAACAACTTTCTGTCTACCTTTCTAGGTTCCTGGCTGAGACGGCTTGTAATAAAAGACACATTAGAAGAGAAGGATAAACAGAAGTATAATAACCTGCCTATCTCCTGTGTACAGAAAAGAGACTCAGGAAAATGGAGTGACTCCCCCAAATGGCCCAAGACACCATCTTAAATACCATCTCCAGCTAAAGACAAAAGAAAGCTATTAAGGGTGTGGGAGGTCAGTTATCAGAAAAGCACAGTAAAAAAAGGTATGGGTTATTAGGCAGGTTTGTCTGTGTGTGTGTGCATGCATGCAGTCGTGTCCAACTCTTTATGACCCCGTGGACCATAACCCACCAGAATTCTTTGTCCATGGAATTTCCAGCAATAATACTGGAGCAGGTTGCCATTTCCTCCTCCAAGGCAGGTTAAAGTCTTGCTTTTCTACCGATACAGTGTTTCTTGAGATTTTGTCATCGTCTTCTTCTTGGTACAGAGAGAGATACCCCTACAAATGGATACTTCCCTTATAAATGTAAGTGTCTCTTGCAAAGGGCAACTTTTACTAGATTTTCAGAGCTTCTCTTTTGTCTGTTGTTTCTTAAAAACAGGGGATCTGTATCAAGCTAGAGCGGTGGGGTGGGAAGGGAGATAGGAGGGAATTTCACAAGCGAGAGGATATATGCATACCTATGGCTGATTCATGTTGAGGTTTGACAGAAAACAGCAAATTTTATAAAGCAATTATCCTTCAATTAAAAAATAAACCAATTAAAAAAAAACTAGTTAAAAATACTCAGGATGCCAACGAGGCATATTTTGAGTGGTGTACTTTGCTACTATTTACTTATCCTGTCTTATTAGGGAGAGATTTGGTGACTTCTTTCTCTTCTGTTCCTCCTCAGTCCTACAGATGTAAGCAACTGAATTCTGACACAGTTGGGAGTCAACTTGGAAATGGATTCTTCCCCACAGTGTCCAGATGAGGGCTATGCCTGGCTGGCCTCTTGACTTTGGCCTTGGGATTCCCTGAGGAGGGAGCCCAGACACACCTGCCCAGCCTTCTCACCAGCAGAACTGAATCAGAACTGTTGGACGTTGTTTTGGGTAGCTAGGTTTGTGGTAGTTTGTTATACAGCAGTAGAAAATGAATAGAGATAAAATGGATGGCATCTCCTTGCTCTCAACTTTGACAGTTAAATGTATACCTTGTTTTCTGGGATAACATTTCCCAACTGTTATTGTGACTCCCTGCCCTACTTGTGTACTCTGTTAAGAATTATAAGAGTCCTTGATATTTCTGAAGTACTCTCCCATTGCGGAAATTAACTGATGCGATATACTCTCAGCAGGGGTAGTAAACACTGTTTTTTTGTTTTTAATGCTCATGATAAGCTTAAAATCTACAAAATTGCTCTTTAACTGTATGGGATATTTTTATCCTTGTAGATAGGATACTGATTTGCATCCTTTTGAAACCCTCAAATCATATATGCTTATTATACTTCTTCATTGTTAACATGATCAAGCCTTATGCATGCACGTCTAGCACCTCTTGAAATGGCTGTAGTCTTTTGAGCAACTAACTGCTGGAGAAAATGAGGACTGTGTTTCCTTGCGTCTTGTTTTCAGAGCTGGATGCACTCTTCAATAGCAGATGTCTAACAAGCTGAACAGTTTCAAGGGCTTTGTTGATTGGAAAACATTATCAGTCAGTACTTTGTAAAGCAGGCCCTTCTAAATGTGGATCCAATAATATTTGAAGAAAACCATCTCCCAGTTAAGATTAACAAAGGACTACATAATAAAAATAAATCTTATTATAAAAAGAAGCACTATACATTTTTTTTTCAATTTGAGAACTAAATGCATTCATTACCATAACAAAAATGACCCAGCAATGTGAAGGACAAAATTTCTTAGTCACTAAGAACTTTAGAAAATGATTGCTTGGAACACTTAAAAAGCACGTACATATTCTATTTGTTATTTTTAATTTAGTAAGTCTGTTTGTCTCTTCTGTTACTTCTCCATTATTTTAGTTTCTAAAATTGTTAAAATAATGATATGGTTAGATAATTTTTGCTTTCTCTAAATTTATAAAGCACAGCTTTATAGATAAAATCCACACTATATATAATTTAAAGATGCTAAAGTTTTTTAAATTAAAATATAAGAATAAAGACCTGAATTTAGAGTCGCTCTATAATTTGAATATCACAGTTCACATCAGTTAAACATGAAATAAATGAGGTCATCATCCTATGAGTGTGTTTATTTAGATTTATTTAGTTCCAGCTAATTGGGAGGTTTTTTTTGTGTGTGATATATAGGAAATAACTGGAAAATAATTTGAAAGGAGGAGAAAAATATATTTATAATAATCATAATTTTCATTTGTTTATTTTGACAATATTTTGTAACATATATTATTATACTCATTTTACAGGTGAGAAGAGTACAGTTTATTTAGAATGTAATCTGCCCTTAATGATTTATCTATCTAATTATTTAGCCAGTATTAAGATCCTGATCTTTGGACTTCTTATCTCAGGATTTATCTAATTCTACTTTCATATAGTTACAAACAAACTCAGACAATCCCAATCAAAATTCCTGTTGAATTATTTTTGAGGAACACAATAAACTTACTGTAAGGTATAATCAGAGAGAATAAGAACTGCAAAGAGTCCATTCATTCTAAAGGAAAGAGGGAAGGACTTGTTTTAACACATTGTAAAATATTATTATTGGATGGATCAGTGGATGGATCAGATACACATATATGTGAATATATGTGCGTGCCTAAGTATGTTGTTACTTTTATCTATTTTTGAATTTCCCATTAAACTATAACTTGATGAGTTTTTATTGAAACCTGTAGTTTAGTTCCATTACTGCAGGATTCTATTTCTTTCTTATTTTTATATTTGAAATTCTTTCATCAAACAGTGAGGAGCGTGTATAAAACATATATAAAAGTTTGTCCTTGAAAGTTTATGGGCTGGTAGGAATCCCTGGGTATCTGTGGTAAACTGCTACCAGTTATTCCCTCAAGCAACCAAGATGAAACCAAAATTAAAATGAATAGAAAACTTTGTCAAATTTTGGTAGATATGAGAACTACACTCCGTTCTTTAAGCTCCAGAGCCTAACGATGGCATCCTGGGAAACTTGGAAGAAGCCTGTGCAGGGTGAGACTTTTTACCAGAGTCAGCTCTTCCAGACCTCTGGAGAACCTAGAAAAGGTGACTTTTCACACTGTCTGTTCCTTTCCAAATTCATGCTCTTACGGATTTGGTTTTGAGATGCCCATTTGTTGGTCCTTTCTCTCTCCCAGGAACAGCAGTTTCCTTTGTGTTTGTCTCCTTTGTATTCTGAGAGCTTGGCTTTGTTTTCTCCCTGCCTGGGGCACACAGGTTGTTGGGTTCTTACATATGCAGGCAGCTCAGGCATCAGGTCTGGAGCCCCCAGAATATAGCTGCACAGAAATGTGGGTTGCACTCCATTTGCAAATAGGGTCTTACCAACTGTGGCCAGTTCTGGGGGACTTGCCTGAGTCTGTCTTTTGCTATCTTTGGGAGTGGCTCTAGATCTTTGGAGGGTAGTGAGGATGCCTTTTTCCTCCGTGTGTTTATTCAGTACCACTAGGTATATTTGTTATCTGTACCAGCTGAAACCTGACAAAATATTGGAAAGGATCTTCTAAGTAGTTCTTTTATCAGAAGTTTGCCAGATTGGAGACTGATACTCAGAACCTGATAAGGTTTTTTTAAAAGATAGTTTTTCTATACATCTGTGTCTCTATTGCTGTCTTGCATACAGGGTTATTGTTACCATCTTTCTAAATTCCATACATATGCATTAGTATACTGTATTGGTGTTTTTCTTTCTGGCTTACTTCACTCTGTATAATCGGCTCCAGTTTCATCCATCTCATTAGAACTGATTCAAATGTATTCTTTTTAATGGCTGAGTGATACTCCATTGTGTATATGAACCACAGCTTTCTTATCCATTCATCTGCTGATGGACATCTAGGTTGCTTCCATGTCCTGGCTATTATAAACAGTGCTGCAATGAACATTGGGGTACACGTGTCTCTTTCAATTCTGGTTTCCTCAGTGTGTATGTCCAACAGTAGGATTGCTGGGTCATAAGGCAGTTCTATTTGCAGTTTTTTAAGGAATCTCCACACTGTTCTCCATAGTGGCTGTCATAGTTTGCATTCCCACCAACAGTGTAAGAGTGTTCCCTTTTCTCCACACCCTCTCCAGCATTTATTGCTTGTAGACTTGGATCACAGCCATTCTGATGGCGTGAAATGGTACCTCATTCTGGTTTTGATTTGCTTTTCTCTGATAATGAGTGATGTTGAGCATCTTTTCATGTGTTTGTTAGCCATCTGTATGTCTTCTTTGGAGAAATGTCTATTTAGTTCTTTGGCCCATTTTTTGATTGGATCGTTTATTTTTCTGGAATTCAGCTGCAGGAGTTGCTTGTATATTTTTGAGATTTTGTTTGTGGGAGAGGGAGATGATGGGATGATTTGGGAGAATGGCATTGAAACATGTATATCATATAAGAAACAAATTGCCAGTCTAGGTTCAATGCAGGGTGCAGGACGCTTGGGGCTGGTGCACTGGGATTACCCAGAGGAACGGAGTGAGTGGGGGGAGGGTTCAGGATTGGGAACATGTGTACACCTGTGGCGGATTCATGTTGATGTATGGCAAAACCAGTACAATATTGTAAAGTAAAATTAATAATAATAATAATAAATAAATAAGAAAAACAAAATTTAAAAAGATAGTTTTTCTTTTCTGATGTGGACCAATTTTTAAAAGTATTTCCTGAATTGTTACAATATTGCTTCTGTTTTATGCTTTGGATTTGTTGTTGTTGTTGTTTTGGCAAAGAAGCATGTGGATGTTAACTCCCTGACCAAGGTTTGAAATCACGTCCTCTGAACTGGAAGGCAAAGTCTTAACCACTGGACTTGCAGGGAAGTCCCTGATAAGAGCTTTTTGTTTTAAGTATTCTCCCTAAGCTAATTCAAACTGTGGACTCAAAGGGAAAGAAAAGCATTCCAGAGACAAACCGCTATAAAGCTAGAACATAAGAATCTATTGATTTCTGTTTTAATTGAAAATCTTGTCCAAGAATTAAAGAAGCAAAGTGAAGATAATGTAGTTAGATGGGTGGGTCACCCCCTCAGGAACAGTGCTCCACTTCCTGTGAGGTACCGCACTTTCCTAACCATGTGTTATTTTTCTCTTGAATGAAGGACATCAAACACATGACTTCACTGTATTATTTCTGTCATTTGGCATGGTAACAAAATGCAGTGTGTGATCCCAGATTAGGAATGGTAAGACATTTAAAGAATATTATCAGGCTAGCTGACAATGTTTAAAAATGAATTGTAGGTTAGAAAATATTGAATCAATGTTATTCTCTGACTTTGAAAAGTTTACTGTTATTATATAAGATCACTTGTTTGCCCTTAGGACATACACAGTGAAATATTTAAGAGTAGAGGAGCATAGTTTCTGCAGCCTCCTCTCAAATGATTCAGAAAAAAATACAAATATGTATTTACAGTATGTGTGCATGTGTTCATATATGTAGGTTTATATACAAGTTAGCAAAAGCAAATTCTAAACAACCAATGCATATTCATGGATGGCATATGAGATAATTTGAGTTTTATTGCAACTTTGTGAATTTAAAAATTCACAGTTAAGAAATTTCATGGTTAAGAAAATCAATACCTTCCTAACTAAGGACACTGCAGACCAAGTTAAGAAAGAGATGACTGACTGGCAAGAGATCTTTCGGTGTCTAAAGTAAGTTACACCAGTTCCCTGGTGGCTCAGAGGTTAAAGCGTCTGCCTCCAATGTGGGAGACCAGGGTTCGATCCCTGGGTCGGGAAGATCCCCCGGAGAAGGAAATGGCAATCCACTCCAGTATTCTTGCCTGGAGAATCCCATGGACAGAGAAGCCTAGTAGGTTACAATCCACGGGGTCGCAAAGAGTCGGACACGACTGAGCGACTTCACCTCACCTCAAAGTAAGTTAGGGATTATTATGTAAAATATTCAACAACCTGTTTCCAAAGGGGAGATTTTAGCAGAAAAATTTGTTAGTGACATGAGTAAACTCCTTAGAAACAAAGCAAAAAATCTAAAAGTATGTGTGTAAAGAAATCACAGAAGAATCATTTTTGAGAAACACATACATTAACACAAGGAGCTATTACTTAAACTGCATAGTTGGTAAAAGATTACTTTCCAAAATGTGTCTGTCATATGCATATATCTTCCTTTACCTAGCAGCATATAGATGTCCCTACAGTTTTTATGAAGGATAAACACATTTTTTTCTCAAATGTCTGCCTGTCAAACTATGTGTCACTTGAAGAGAAAAATGGATAAAATGAACTGAATGCACACCATGAAGTATTACTAAATGTTTGAAGGAAGTGGTTTAGCTGTACAGCAAACAACATTGGTAAATACCCATAGCATGCTGATTACTGAAAAAAGTAAGACACATAATGAGATATATGATATAGCAACATTTTGCAAATTAAAGACATACACATAAAACAGTGATGTTAATTTTGCAAAATAAATATTAATTAAACACATTAAAGTAGTTACCTCAATAAAGCTAGAGTAGGGGGTCAGTATGGAGAAATAGATTTAAAAATCCCTGTATATATGGCCCTGAATCTTATCTAGCTTATACTGGCATTTCCGTTTTTGTTTTTTTTTTTTTTTTTTTTTTACTGAGTTTAGTCTAGGTCCTTCTTTGTAGAAAGGCAATTTAGATTTTTCAAAATAATGATCTTGACTCCCAAGTTTCTCTATTTCTTCCCACTGGTTAATAACTTGATTAGTGAGTTTTTAACTAAAAAACAAAAGCACAGTTTTATATTATCTTCCAGGTATTATCCTAAGTACTGTATGAGTACTGACTCAGTTAACACTCATCACAACTTGAGATAGGTTTTATCATTACCCCCATTGTGCAGATGAGGAAATCTAGTCACAGAGAGACTGAGTAACTTGCTCAGTGCCCTGGCATATTCGGTGGAGAGCTCACATACAAGCTGGGCTATCTGGCTACAGAGATTGCATCGTGACTGCTAGACCACCCGATCTTCTTTACTGGTCATGTTTCTTATATATGTGACAAGCTGTTTCCTAACGGCTGTGTTCCTCTCTGAAAACCAGGACTTAGTGTTCCTTTTGAGTTATCTTTGCAGCTGAGACATGTGGTCAGGAAGTGATCTGTGAGTAGAGTTTTATAGCATATAGTTGCTGCAGGCTTGAGGAAAACTCAGGAAATCAAGGTCAGTCTGAGTAAAAAACCCTTGTAGTCTTTTGTTTTTAGAGAACCATTCTATAAGCAGCTTCAATAGCTTGTCTTCAGTTACCCGCAAGTTTCTAGGAAGTGATTCATCAGGGTTAAGGGACTGATATCCACCCAGTTAAATCTCTGAAAATGTTCATTATCACATACGGAACACAGGCCTCATGAAATACACTCTTTTGCCATTTGTTCACATAACACAGACTTTGTTCTTAATCAGACATAGACCATCTTTGCTCTTTGTATGCAAAATAGTCCTCATAAAGCATATTTTGTAATTATGGGCATTTGAGTTTTTATAACAAATTTTATTGTTTTAATTTCCTATCATTCATTTTTAGTGATTCTGCTGCAGAGATGAATCCAGGAATTTTTGTGACTTCTAGTTTTAAGTTTCAGTTCAGTTCAGTTTAGTCACTTAGTCGTGTCCAACTCTTTGTGACCCCATGGACTGCAGCACGCCAGGCCTCCCTGTCTGTCACCAACTCCCAAAGCTTAACCAAAGTCATGTCCATTGACTCAGTGATGCCATCCAACCATCTCATCCTCTGTCATCCCCTTCTCTTCCTGCCTTCAATCTTTCCCAGCATCAGGGTCTTTTCAAATGAGCCAGCTCTTTGCATCAGGTGGCCAAAGTATTGGAGTTTCAGCTTCAACATCAGTCCTTCCAATGAACACTCAATACTGATCTCCTTTAAGATGGGCTGGTTGGATCTCCTTGCAGTCCAAGGGACTCTCAGGAGTCTTCTCCAACACCACAGTTCAAAAACATCAATTCTTTGGCACTCAGCCTTCTTTATAGTCCAACTCTCACATCCATACATGACTACTGGAAAAACCCTAGTCATTTAGAGGAATCATTTTAAGATATATATTACCAAAATCATAACTTCAAAATGAAGATACAATATGATATTTATATTAAGAGGTTTATATAAATATATTCATAAAAATAATCCAAAATTGAGAAAATTATGTTTTATTTTTGCCTGCTCATTTCCATAATACTTTATGTAAGGTGGCAGTATTTCTTAAATTACTGAGAATATTTAAATATAGGAACTAGAAAGACAATTCAGGCTTTCCTCTGGCATGATTTATAAGAAGTTGTTTTAATTAGTAACATCTTAGAAAAGCTGCTTTTAGGTTCACAACTTTTTCTTGGTATGTTGTTTGTTTTTAGGACTTTTTCAAATGTAGTGAAAACTTTTTCAAGGTTTTCTTTTTTAATTAAGAAACTCCATGTGCTTTAATGAATTGTTATCAACTTACTTTTCTGAAGTCCAAATATTTCCATTACTAGGTCCCATGGAACCCACTGAAATTGGAAAATGGGTTTGGCTGATGTCACCCTTTCAGATACAAGGTGCACAATAGGTGGAAGCCATTGCAAGCTGTTGCTGTGGGGGACAGCCAGCAGTAAGCTAGCACTATAAGGAAGTGACTGACCCTCATAAATACAGCTAAAGCAAACCCAGTAACAAATTACCATCACCTAGCTTCCAGATTCTACTTGATTTTACAAGTTTTTTCACTTTAGTCCTTTTTTCTGTCCCAGGATCCAGTCTAGAATATGACATTACATGTAACACTAATTTTATTGAGAAAAATTATAGACAAAGAGTCAAAGTTTTATACTCATGACCATCGTGCCATTTGTGAACCTTTCTGTTTAACAGTCTCTTTACATGCTAACTATTACACAATGCAAGGTCTGAATCATATGTCAGTCCTTCAGCAAGTCTTCCCTCTGTTTAACAAGGACAAATTCTTATTTGCATTGCCATGGGAGTGTGCTGCTGTGGGTAGCAGTCACTATCCTTCCAGAAACACTTTGTTCATGCTATACTTATTTCAACACTGAGCTCTTTGAGGGGACAAAATACTTCTTTTTTTTTTCAACCTTAAATTCTAAATGTCTAGTGCAGTGGGAGACAAATTATAAGTATTTAATAAAATGTTAAATGGACATAACTGGAATTTTTAGAGACTCCAGCTATTGTTTCCATCTGTATATTCACCTCCATAACAACAAAAATAAAAATGAACACTATTATTCATAGAAAGCTACTTTGGGTTCCTCTTTCTTCTCTGTTCCCCATCCCCAACTCATTAAAGCTCATTCAGGCTCATAGGCTTATATATGGGTCTGTGTGTAGCCAGGATGATGGCAAGCATATTTAGAATAAGCGTTTTTAGATTAGGCACTTCTAACCTTATGCACAATCAATAAATTTTCAAGTTACAAAAATTACTAATTTTGTAACTTAGTAATTACTATAGACTAATTGTATATAATATAAAATAAAGTGTTACATTCTTAAAACGTTAGCCTGTAAGTTCTTAAAAGTAAGTTTTTGTTTTCTCTGTATGTCCCAGTGAAATATGGATAATAACTCCCAATACACCTTTTCAAAGGTGACTATATTTAAGAACTTGAAGAAACTGAAATCATGAGCCCATATCTTTGCCTTAAAGCCAGCAATACTTGAAGCAACCAAGACAGCTTATTCCCTATTGCATTAATTACTCTTTTTGTCTCTATGTTTTATTATCCTCAAAGGTGGTTTACTGGCCATAAATTAAAGGCCCATTCAATTTTATCAGTAGTTTCTCAGAGTTTTAATAAGGCTGATTGGTTAATTATAAATTATTTGGATAAATTATATGTGTGATGTGGGAAAAATACTAAAGTCCCATATATAAATTCTCCCTCAGCAACAACTTGCATAACAATCAAATTTATATCTTCAGTATGATAACACTTCTAACACCACAGCACATAGATAACTGCTTTAGCTATGAAAGTGGTATTTGCCAGCATTTTGGAGATTGCTTTTCTATCAACAAATTTTAAGTGAAGAAGAAATAATGTTTATGTACCATACCTAGAAGCACGGTCAACGTTTCTTAGATGTGAAAGATAAAATGTTTTTATTTTGCTCCTAGAATTAGTTCAATATTAGAAATGCTATATTTGTAAGATATAACTGAAGATGGGGATGATCCATATTAACTGAAGTCTTTCTCTTGCTTAAAGCAATAATTTTAACTAATTTTCTCTATTTAATTGTGCATGCTTTCCCTATGCCTCCATTTTCTGTTTTATAACATTTTGAAAATAAACACACCTTTATCCCAAGAATCAAATTTGAACTGACTTAAAGAGTGTCCTTTAAATTAATAACCCTAAAATCCTTTTAATCCTACTTATTAAATTTCAAAATTATTTTCTACTTCAGAATTATTTATATATATAGTGAAGTTACTCAGTCGTGTCCGACTTTTTGCGACCCCACGGACTGTAGCCTACCAGGCTCCTCCATCCATGGAATTTTCTAGGCAAGAGTACTGGAGTGTGTTGCCATTTCCTTCTCCAATTTATCTATATAGAGAGGTAGAAAAGGTCAGTTTTCATTCCAATCCCAAAGAAAGGCAATGCCAAAGAATGCTCAAACTACCACACAATTGCACTCACCTCACACACTAGTAAGGTAATGCTGAAAATTCTCCAAGCCAGGTTTCAGCAGTATGTGAACCATGAACTTCCAGATGTTCAATCTGGTTTTAGAAAAGGCAGAGAAATCAGAGATCAAATTGCCAACATCTGCTGGACCATGAAAAAAAGCAAGAGAGTTCCAGAAAAACATCTATTTCCACTTTATTGACTATGCCAAAGCCTTTGACTGTGTGGATCACAAGCAACTGGAAAATTCTTCAAGAGATAGGAATACCAGACCACCTGACCTGCCTCTTGAGAAACCTATATGCAGGTCAAGAAGCAACAGTTAGAATTGGACATGGAAAAACAGACTGGTTCCAAATAGGAAAAGGAGTACATCAAGGCTGTATATTGTCACCTTGCTTATTTAACTTATATGCAGAGCACATCATGAGAAACACTGGGCTGGAAGAAGCACAAGCTGGAATCAAGATTTCTGGGAGAAATATCAATAACCTCAGATATGCAGATGACATCACTCTTATGGCAAAAGTGAAGAGGAACTAAAAAGCCTCTTGATGAAAGTGAAAGAGGAGAGTGAAAAAGTTGGCTTAAAGCTCAACAGTCAGAAAATGAAGATCATGGCATCTGGTCCCATCACTTCACGGGAAAGAGATGGGATACAGTGGAAACAGTTTCAGACTTTATTTTGGGGGGCTCCAAAATCACTGCAGATGGTAATTGCAGCCATGAAATTAAAAGATACTTACTCCTTGGAAGGAAAGATATGACCAACCTCAATAGTATATTGAAAAGCAGAGACATTACTTTGCCAACAAAGGTCCGTCTAGTCAAGGCTATGGTTTTTCCAGTTGTCATGTATGGATGTGAGAGTCGGACTGTGAACAAAGCTGAACACCAAAGAATTGAAGCTTTTGAACTGTGGTGTTGGAGAAGACTCTTGCGAGTCCCTGGGACAGCAAGGAGATCCAACCAGTCCATTCTGAAGGAGATCAGTACTGGGTGTTCATTGGAAGGACTGACACTTCAGCATCAGTACTGAAACTCCAATACTTTGGATACCTCATGCGAAGAGTTGACTCATTGGGATAGACCCTAATGCTGGGAGGGATTGGGGGCAGGAGGAGAAAGGGACAACAGAGGATGAGATGGCTGGATAGCATCACCGACTCAATGGACATGAGTTTGAGTGAACTCCAGGAGTTGGTGATAGACAGGGAGGACTAGCATGGTGTGATTCATGGGGTTGCAAGAGTCGGACACAACTGAGCGACTGAACTGAACTGATAGATACCAGAAGAGCAAGGAAGCTCTAGTGTATATCTTTCTCTGTGTGAATGAGTTGCTGTGTGTATTTGCTTGCTCATTAACAGCTCTTCTACATGGTCAGTGCAATAATGACTCTTTGTAAAGCTGACTTTGATGTGAAGGGTCACTATGCTCTGTTGCCCAAAGAAAAAATTCTCATTGTTCACATTCATTTAGCATGTAGACTAGGTAGTCTGTATTTCTACTATAAATATTTCTAAATATCTTAGGTAAAATGTTAAAAATATTTTCACTGCGAATATGAGAAAAACTTGGGATGGTTTGAGAACCTTGTGACTTGGGCTTCAGGCTAAGGGACAAATCTATAGAAATTTTACTGTTTCATGATACCTGTAAAGACAGAAATTGGTAAAAGGCTGAAAATTAAACTTTTGATTGGTAGAGACGGTTAGCTGCCTACCACATATTTATGATCCTCCTGTTAAGGCAAAAATGCCGAAGAATGCTCAAACTACCACACAATTGCACTCATCTCACATGCTAGTAAAGTAATGCTCAAAATTCTCCAAGCCAGGCTTCAGCAATACGTGAATGGTGAACTTCTGGATGTTCAAGCTGGTTTTAGAAAAGGCAGAGGAACCAGAGATCAAATTGCCAACATCTGCTGGATCATGGAAAAAGCAAGAGAGTTCCAGGAAAACATCTGCTTCTGCTTGATTGACTATGCCAAACACTTTTGACTGTGTGGATCACAATAAACTGTGGAAAATTCTGAAAGAGATGGGAATACCAGACCACGTGACCTGCCTTTTGAGAAACGTATATGCAGGTCAGGAAGCAACAGTTAGAAGTGGACATAGAACAAACTAGTTAAAATAGGAAAAGGAGAACACCAAGGCAATATATTGTCACCTTGCTTATTTAACTTCTATGCAGAGTACATCATGATAAATGCTGGACTGGAAGAAACACAAGCTGGAATCAAGATTTCTGGGAGAAATATCAATAACCTCAGATATGCAGATGACACCACCCTTATGGCAGAAAGTGAAGAGGAACTAAAGAGCCTCTTGATGAAAGTTAAAGAGGAGAGTGAAAAAGTTGGCTTAAAGCTCAACATTCAGAAAATGAAGATCATGGCATTTGGTTCCATCACTTCATGGGAAAGAGATGGGGAAACATTGGAAACAGTGTCAGACTTTATTTTGGGGGGCTCCAAAATCACTGCAGATGATGATTGCAGCCATGAAATTATAAGACGCTTACTCCTTGGAGGAAAAGTTATGACCAACCTAGAGAGTATATTCAAAAGCAGAGACATTACTTTGCCGACTAAGGTCCATCTAGTCAAAGCTATGGTTTTTCCAGTAGTCATGTATGGATGTGAGAGTTGGACTGTGAAGAAGGCTGAGCGCCAAAGAATTGATGCTTTTAAATTGTGGTTTTGGAGAAGACTCTTGAGAGTACCTTGGGCTGCAAGGAGTCCAACCAGTCCATTCTGAAGGAGATCAGCCCTGGGATTTCTTGGGAAGGAATGATGGTAAAACTGAAACTCCAGTACTTTGGCCACCTCACGCAGAGTTGACTCATTGGAAAAGACTGATGCTGGGAGGGACTGGGGGCAGGAGGAGAAGGGAACAACAGAGGATGAGATGGCTGGATGGCATCACGGACTCGATGGACGTGAGTCTGAGTGAACTCTGGGAGTTGGTGATGGACAGGGAGGCCTGGCGGGCGTGCTGCGATATATGGGGTTGAAAAGAGTCGGACACGACTGAGCGACTGAACTGTTTTAGAAGTGTGTGTGTGTGCATGCACACGTTTGTGCCTAGTAGTCCAAAAACAGGAATTCTTTACTTATAATCCAATTCTTTGAGCTTAGTTTCCTCTGTGCCTCAGTATCTTCTCATCCTTTGATCTTCATTTATAAATGTAACTATCAGTTACGTATTGTGTCTTGACAAGGTTTTTGGAAGAGGCAAATACACCAGTGTTATGTGCAAGCTTTTAAAATGTAAAATTTTTAATGTGTAGTAACATTAAATGTTGAAATAGTTTATATTGAAATATGTTTTTAAATAGAATGATAAAATACACTCATAATCTAAACTAGTTTAAACTAATTTGAATGACAGTAAGTCACTTTGAAATGGATTTGAACTTCGGCTCAGTTTAATCATGACATTGCTAAAATCTAGAAGCATAAACTGCTTTTAACTTGTTTCAAAGTATAGGAAACTAGGTTGTCTCATTACAGATATCTGCTTTTTTGCACAGTGGATTGACCACAGGACTAGAGTAACATCTAAATATGGGTATGAAAATTAGGTTTCACACTGAAGAAGTTAGAGGTGGTTGGGAACCACAATAGTTTTATGGGACCCATGTTTGTTGATTAAGTATTCCAGGCACCTATAATGTAATCTGGGACAAGCCAGACATTTTTGTCAGTCTCAGGTTTGGAAGATACAGGGTTTATGTGATTTTTGCAGGAGTGGATATAAAGGAGATTATTTATCTACTTGTGGTTGATATGGGAGGTCTGCCATACCCTGTAATTCTTCTCTTAAACAACTCCTACATTAGTGCACAAAATATCAAAAAGTATATTCATAAACATATGCTTTTCCTTTTACCAAATAATAGTGGTGATTGTGACAATAGTGAAAATGTTTTAAGTACTTTCACTTAAGATCATCGAGCATGATATGACATAATTCAATAAATATATGGGTTAGATACTGTTATCATTGCTGTTTTAAAGATGAGAAAAGTGAGTATTAAATGAGTTAAATAATTTACCCAAGATCACAGAGCAATTGCGGTTCCAGAATTGAAACAGAGTCTTCTGACTCAGGTCCTCCATATTCTTAAAAATTATATTCTTACCATCACATAAAGATAGGTGGCTACACTATATAGGCGTACTTTGAAAGTACTGTGGATTGGGCATGACACTGCAATAAATCTAATATTGTAATACATATAATGTTGCAATAAACTAAGTGACAATAATTTTTCAGTTCCTCATTGCCTATAAAAGTTATGAGTACATAATATTGTAGTCTATTAAGTGTGAAATAGCATTAAGCCTAAAAATATGTATAAACCTTAATTTAAAAAATGCTTTATTGCTAAAATTCCTAATCATCATTTGAGCCTTCAGTGAATCAAAATCCTTTTGTTGGAGAAGGGTCTTTCCTCAGTATTGATGGCTGCAGACTGATCACGGCGGTAGTCGCTGAAGGTTGGGGAGACTATGGCAGTTTTCTTAAAATAAGACAACAATAAGTCTTCTATACATCAATCAGCTGTTCCTTTCGTGAACAATCTCTCTGTAACGTGCAGTTCTGTTTGATAGCATTTTGCCCTCAATACTTCTTTCAGAATTAAAGTCAGTTCTTTCAAAATCTGCTGCTGCTTTATCACACAAGTTTATGTAGTATTCTAGATCTTTGGTTGTCATTTCAATAGTCTTTATAGTGTCTTCACCAGGAGTTCAGTTCAGTTCAGTTCACAGTCGTGTCCAACTCCTTACGACCCCATGAATTGCAGCACTCCAGGCCTCCTTGTCCATCACTAACTCCCCAATTTCACTCGAACTCACATCTATCGAGTCAGTGTTGCCATCCAGCCATCTCATCCTCTGTTGCCCCCTTCTCCTCCTGCCCCCAATCCCTTCCAGCATCAGAGTCTTTTCCAATGAGTCAACTCTTCACAAGAGGTCGCCAAAGTACTGGAGTTTCAGCTTCAGCACCATTCCCTCCAAAGAAATCCCAGGGTTGATCTCCTTCAGAATGGACTGGTTGGATCTCCTTGCAGCCCAAGGGACTCTCAAGAGTCTTCTTCAACACCACAGTTCAAAACTATCAATTTGTCAGCGCTCAGCTTTCTTCACAGTCCAACTCTCACATCCATACATGACCACAGGAAAAAGCATAGCCTTGACTAGATGGACCTTTGTTGGCAAAGTAATGTCTCTGCTTTTGAATGTGCTATCTAGGTTGGTCATAACTTTCCTTCCAAGGAGTAACCATCTTTTAATTTCATGGCTGCAGTCACCATCTGCAGTGATTTTTGGAGCCCCCAAAATTAAGTTTGACACTGTTTCCACTGTTTCCCCATCTATTTCCCATGAAGTGGATTCTATCTCAAGAAAACGCTTTCTTTGCTCATCCAAAAAAGCAACTCTTCATCCACTAAGGTTTTACTGTGAGAGTGCAGTGATTCAGTCACATCTTCAAGCTCCACTCCTAATTCTATTTGCCTTGCTGCTTCTCCCACATCTGTAATGACTTCCTTCACTGAAGTCTTGAACCCCTGAAAGTCATTCATGGGAACTGGAATCAACTTTTTCCAAAACTTCTGTTCATATTGCTATTTTGACATCTTACCTTGCATCACCAATGATCTTCATGACATCTGGAATGGTGAAGCCTTCTCAGAAGATTTTTGATTGACTTTGGCCAGATACATCAGAGGAGTCATGATCTATGGCAGCTATAGCCTTATGAAATGTATTTCTTAAGTCATGAGACTTGAAAGTCAAAATTACTCCTTGAATCCATGGGCTGCAGAATGGATATATTGTGTTTGCAGGGATGAAAACAACGTGAATCTTATTGTACAGCTCTGTCAGAGCTCCTGAGTGACCAGGTGCATTTGCAATGAATAATAATCTTTTGAAAGAAATCTTTTTATTTTTTGAGCTTTAGATCTCAATAGTAGACTTAAAATATTTAGTAAATCATGTTGTAAACAGATGTGCCGTTATCCAGGATGTGTCATTTCATTTTTAGAGCAGAGGCAGAATACATTTACTAGTATCCTTAGGAACCCCAGACATTTTGGATTCAGCTTCAAGTCATCAGTTATACTAGCCCATAACAAAAGAGTTAGTCTGTCCTTTGAAACTGTGAAGCCAAGCTTTGTCTTTTCTCTCACCATGAAAGTCCTAGATGGCATCTTCTTCAAACAGAGAGTTATTTTATCAACATCAAAAATCTATTTTTTTTAGTGTAGTCACTATTATTCATTATTTTAGCTTGATGTGAATAAGTAAGTAAGTAAAGTCGCTCAGTCGTGTCCGACTCTTTGCGACCCCATGGATTGTAGCTACCATGGAGGCTCCTACCTCCATGGGATTCTCCAGGCAAGAGTACTGGAGTGGGTTGCCATTGCCTTCTCCAGGGGATCTTCCCGACCCAGGGATCGAAACCAGATCTCCTACATTCCAGGCAGACGCTTTAACCCAATTTCTACACCAATTCATTCTGTTTCACCTTGCACTTTGGTGTTACGGTGATGGCTTTTTCCTTTAAACCTCATAAGTCAGCCTATGCCAGCTTCTAACTTTTCTTCTGTAGGTTTTTTCCTAATTTCTCTGTGCCCTCATATAGTTGAAAGGAGTTAGGGCCTTGCTATAGACTATGCTTTGGCTTACAGAGATGTTGTGTGTGGTTTGATCTTCTATTCAGACTGCTGAAACTTTCCCCATATTAGCAATAAGGTGTTTCAATTTTTTTTTAAATCATTTGTTTGTTCACTGGAATAACACTTTAAATTTTCTTAAGAACTTTCCTTTTGCATTCACAACTTGACCAACCATTTGTCACAAGAAACCTAGATTTTGGTCGATCTTGGCTTTTGACATGCCTTCCTTACTAAACTTGATCTTTTGAGTTTTTGATTTAAAGTGAGAGATGTGTGATTCCTCCTTTCACTTGAAATTGCAGAGGTCACTCTATGGTTGGTTATTAGCCTACTTTTGATAGCGTGTCTCAGGGAACACAGAGGCCCCAGCAAGAGAGAGGAATGACCGGTTGGTTGGTGGAGCAGTCAGAATGCACACATTTATTAATTAAGTTTGTCTTATAAGAGCATGGTTCATGGCACCCCCAACAGTTACAGTAGTGGCATCAAATATTACTTTTCACAAATAAAATAATAATGAGCTTTGAAATATTGCAAGGATTATCAGAATGTTACAGAGACAGGAAGTAAGCAAATGCTGTTGGAAAAATCACACTAATAGATTTGCTTGAGCAGAGGGCCATAAACATGCAATTTGTTTTAAATAAAAGCAAATTCTCTTCTCTGGAAGAGAACAATAAAGCTAAGTACAATAAAATGAGTTATGCCTTATTAAGTTGAATTATTTGTTAAATCTTTGCTTTGTTTCAAAAAGAATTAGAAACTGTTGAGTTCATGTTACTAATTTTCTTGATAAACTGAGTATAAGAAACCAATATGCATTATATTCATGCATATGCTTGATACATTTTTCCAGGAAATGTAAGTTGTATGATTTATTTTCAGTTGAATGTGCTTTTATATATCAGATGATTACTAACTGGAAGTTAAAATTTTATCATTTTAAAAGGCTGTCAGTCATTTGACTAATTAACATAGACTATCAATATTATTTATTACACTGTTATTTATTATACATTAGGTCAGTAAGGTATCATAAAACTTTATTTTCAGAGACAAAGAGTGGTTGAACTAAACTTGTCAGCTTCCAATATTTTCTTTAAAATTGGAAAAAAATGATCAATGATTTTTTTTTCTATTTCCTACTCAAATTTTAAAAGCCCTCATTTGAAAATTAAAGCTAATTTACTACATTCGTTAAAGCCTCACTTACCTAAAGTGATTTTTACTTGATTATGAATATTATGATAAAATGAGTCTTAGTATGCAAATACCACTTAAGCTCATTTACATATGTTACTTAAATCACAAGTTTTTGTAAGCACAGTAGAAGTTACACAAAGCATAAAACTTCTACTAAAGAAGAGTAGGAATCACCATTCTGCAAACTACATGGACAGAAGTAATTTTCAAATAGCCTATTTTTCCTCCTTTAAAATATGAAAATGCTATTAAAATTTATGACAGTTCTCTTCTCAAAAATGTAAGCATGGCATGTAAAAGATATGTGTGTGTAAAACGGAATATATACATATATATTCGTGTAGTATGAAAGATCATCTGTAACATGAAAACATTAATATCTTTAATAACAACTAAAATAATGAGATAAAAGTAATAGTAATAACTGCCAAAGGGGTCATGAGTTCATACTCAGAGTGGGGTTAGGAGGAAGACCATTCTAGGTTTTACTTGCTGGTCAAAGTATTAAATTAACATGGGGCACTTTAAGAGGAGAAAAATCAAATGAAAGTTCATTACATATATACATGAGAGAGACCCAGGAAAACTGAATACTTGCCAAAATGGCCATAACCCTCACCTTAAATATCTTGAGCTAAAGACAGAAGAGGATGTTGGGGATAGTGGTTTAGGACTTCAAAGAGGAAACAGGCAATCCACATAGAGATGGAAAAGGAAGTGTTTGGTGAACGAATGTTCGCTGGGCCCAGTGGGGACAACGAACTCAGAGGGGACTTAGAGCAAACAGACTGTGCTAGGCTGGTCCCCGCCTGCCACACCTAGTTCACACGGTCCTTATCTGTGCTGACAACCCCCCTTCCTGGAGCTGGTGCTCCACCTACATTCTCTCTGGAGAAGAAAATGGCAACCCACTCCAGTACTCTTGCCTGGGGAATCCTGTGGGCAGAGGAGCCCGGTGGGCTGCGGTCCATAGGGTTGCACAGTCGGACATGACTGAGGCTATTTGGCGTGCACGTGTGCACTGGAGAAGGCAATGGAAACCCACTCCAGTGTTCTTGCCTGAAGAATCCCGGGACAGAGGAACCTGGTAGGCTGCCATCCATAGGGTTGCACAGAGTTGGACATGACTGAAGCAACTTAGCAGCAGCAGCAGCTACCTTCTTTCAGACATTTAAAGGAAAGGTCACAGTTTCTTCTTGAGTCTTTTGGGGCCTTGATTGTTTCCAATTGAAATAATTCTCATACCAAGGAGATATTTTTGGCTGGCAAATTTTGCTCCCCACAGGGGTTATGTACATATGATGAAAATGATACTAAGAATTGCTATTATGTGCTTTATACTATATAAAGGGCTTCCCAGGTGGCACTAGTGGTAAGGAACGCATCTACCAACGCTAGGGGCGTAAGAGACACAGGTTCATTCCCTGGGCCTGGAAGATCCCCTGGGGAAGAGCATGGCAACCCACCCAGTATTCTTCCTGGAGAATCCCCATGGACAGAGAAGCCTGGCAGGCTACATTCCATAGGGTGGCAAAGAGTCGGACACAACTGAAGCAACTTAGCTCGCCTGCACACATACTACATAAAAGTTTGATAGTAAGGAACCTACATGAACTACATCACTATATCATCACAAAATGTCTTTGAGTCTGACACTATTATACTCCCCATTAATGTCAGACTTTGATAATAAGGGCTTTTGCAGGATTATATCAGTAGGAAGGGACTAAACAGGAGTCTGAAGTGCATGCTCATAACCTCTGTTCTTCATTTGCTTTGACCACAGAGACTAGGCACTGGAAAATTCAAAAATAGAGTGCTTCTGTATGTCTGTTATTAAAGCCATTTGTGTGAAAACTCAAGTGTGTATTTATTTTTATACCAAATTAGGAACCATGAGGATTCTGACATGTAAGTGTACTGGTAAAAATGCCAAAAATGAGTCTTTATAGTATCAAAGTCAAAGTATTAGTTGCTCAGTTGTGTCTGACTCTTTGCAACCCCATGATTTATAGCCCACCAGGCTCCTCTATCCTTGGCATTTCCCAGGCAAAAATATTGGAGTGGGTTGCCATTTCCTCCTTCAGGGGATATTCCTGACCCAAGGATCAACCTGAGTCTCCCACATTGCAGGCAGATTCTTTACTGCCTGAGCCAACAGGATGTAGTATATCCTTTTTTAATTTGGTATCTTTTGTTCAATAGAATATTATTAATAAAGCATGTTATCAAATGGGACATTAAATATCTGTTTAATTTTATCAATGATATAATCACAACAAAAACTGTCATATCTGGCTTTAAGTCTTTCTGATGCTTACCAGCTGTTATCCAATCATGAAAAATAAAACAACTTTGTGAATGTCCAGATTTACAAAACAGGTAAGTTAGAGTGTGGTTATATGAAATCTCAGAATATTTCTTACTTTCCAGCATGTGCCTATTGCTTAAACTTATGTAAACTTGATTTCTGAAGAGACCACAATGATGAGCTGGAAAAAAAAAAAAAAAACAGCCAAAGTGTCTGACAGACATACAAAGTCCATGCCTCTAATATTATTAGTGAAAAAGGAGATGACACTCTGTTTTCCAGAGGACCCAACCCTACCCCATCACAGCACTCTCAGCTCTTTAGATGAGTGTCCTCATAAAGAGAATCAGCACTTAATGTATTAAAGTGCATTTGATGTGTTGATCTCTTATTGGACTTATTTTAGAAAACAAGGAAATAGTAAGTTTTGAAAGGCTGCTATTTAAAAATAGTTTGCAGTTGCTTTTAAGCCATTCCCACCACCTATACCTTCCTCCTGTCTACAACAGACTTTGGCTTGAAATAGAGAAACAACATTTGAGAGTGTCATTTTATAGGTTCAGTCCAAACCTTTATAGATTTCTTTGGCCCATCTTATTTTTTCACAAATGAGAAAAGAAAATAAATCCGTTATTTTTACATCTTTCAAAAAATGGAAAAATATTATTGAACTCCAAAAGTGACTTAATAAATGCTACCTTCAGAAGCAAAGTGAATCTCCATTGAGCTGAATGTTACAGAAAGTAGTTAATTACATTTTTAATATAAAAAATGTTAAGATTTTGAGAAAAATTTACCCTGAATATTCAGGGGCCCTTGTTAGGATTAAGAACAATGGCAATAATAATGATGATCTATTATTGCATTAAATAATAATGCATTATTTAAATGCAAAAGAAGGAAAAATCATCAGATACTTACTAACATTCTCTCAGAAGGCTTTTGAAAGGCTGAACGTGGAAGTAAAAGCAAACCTGAATGGAAAAAAAAAATGTTACTTAATATCTTGTTAGATACTGTGAAAAACTATTTGCATTAATTATTTGTTTCAAATGATACAAAATACCTGTAGGTAGATATTAATGTTCTAATTTAACATATATTAAAATATAGATTATAAAGGGTTGAAAGTGAAAGTGAAGTAGTTCAGTCGTGTCCGACTCTTTGCAACCCGTGGACTGTAGCCCACCAAGCTCCTCCATCCATGGGATTCTCCAGGCAAGAATACTGGAGTGGGTTGCTATTTCTTTCTCCAGGGGATAAAATCCAGGTCTCCCACATTGCAGGCAGGCTCTTTAACCTCTGCACCACCAAGGAAGCAAAGAAACTTAATTCACTCTTAAATAGGTACTCCTGAACACCTCTGTTTATTTGTTCACCTCAGCATCAGGGAACAAAACAGCAAAATTCCCTGGTAGAAATTACATTCTAGTTAGTAACACACATGCACCCTCAGATGGCTAAATTTATTTAAAATAGGCAAAATACCCAGTTAAATTTTAATTTCAGATAAATAGCAAATAAATTTTAGTATAAATACATCCAAAATATTGTGTAGTTAAAGAATATACAATATATTGTGTTTTCAATGTATGTTCCATACATTACATACTAAAATGCATTTAAATGTGAATTTTGATAAACAACAAATGATGTTATGATTATATCCCAGGCAGTATTTGGACATACTTATATCTCAAAATAAAATTTAACAGGAATCCTCCTTTTTATCTGGTATCATTAACACTCACACACACACATGCACGCACACACACACACACGCACACACACACACAAACTGTCTTGGAACATGGCAAATGCAATGGAGAAAAATATATTCAGTAACTAGAATAGGAAATATCAGGGAGAGGGGGTTATCATTTCAGGTAAGGTAGTTAGAGTCTTCACTGGGAAGGTAGTATTTGAGCAAATATCTGAAGGGGAATGACAGAAGAATCCAAGGTAGATATAGATAAAGAACTTGCTAGCTCAGCTGGCTGGTAAAGAATCCACCTGCAATGCAGAAGACCCGGGTTCAATTCCTGGATCAGGAAGATCCCCTGGAGAAGGGATAGGCTGCCTACTCCAGTATTCTTGGGCTTCTCTGGTGGCTCAGCTGGTAAAGAGTCTACCTGCAGTGCAGGGGACCTGGGTTCTATCCCCAGGTTGGGAAGAGCCCCTAGTGAAGGGAATGGCTATCCACTCCATTATTCTGGCCTGGAGAATTCTGTGGACAGAGGAGCCTGATGGGCTACAGTCTATGGGGTCACAAAGAGTCAGATATGATTGAGCGACTTTCAGCACACACCTTAAAACACAGATGGGTTAATAATGCAGTATACTTTATTACTACAATTTACTTTCTCCATTTCAAGTAACTTCTAATTGAAAGGAGCAAATGTCTTCATGAAAAATTTAGGCCTCCCACTAAAATGTGCTGTCTACCAGTACTGTAAATAATTTATATAAGGAAAAAGTGAAATTTATAATTATCTGGTAACATGGTAGGAAGACTTTGAAAATCCAGCATGAAAAACTTAACACCTAAGATCGTTGTTATTTTTTGTTGTTGTATGCTGTTTTTGTTGGTCAGTCACCCAGTCATGTCTGACTCTGCAATTCCATGGACAGCAGCATACCAGCCATGCCATATATATGTAATATAATATATATATAATGTTTTTATTGAGGTGTAGTTGACTTACAATATTAATTTCATTTGTATAAAATAGTGATTCAAAGTTTTTGTAGTTTTTACTCCATTTAAATATTTTTAATAAAATATTATTTGCTCTGTGGACGGCAAGGAGATCCAACCAGTCTATCATCCTAAAGGAGATCAGTCCTGAGTGTTCATTGGAAGGACTGATGTTGAAGCTGAAACTCTTTGGCCACCGGATGTGAAGAGCTGACTCATTTGAAAAGACCCTGATACTAGGAGGGATTTGGGGCAGGAGAAGGGGGACGACCGAGGATGAGACGGCTGGATGGCATCAGCGACTCAATAGACGTGAGTCTGAGTGAAGTCTGAGAGTTGGTGATGGACAGGGAGGCCTGGCATGCTGCAGTCCACGGGGTCACAAAGAGTCGGATATGACTGACTGAACTGAACTGAGCTGATCCTGCCCCTCTCCACTTTTCTCTCCCAACTGGAAACCACTAGTTTGTTTTCTAGATCTGTAAATTTGTTTCATTTTTTGTTATATTCACCAGTTTTATTTTAGATTCCACTTATCAGTGAAAACATTCAGTATTCATTTTCCTTGGTCTGACTTATTTCACAAAACATATCATCCCGGTCCATCCAATGTTGTTGCAAATGGCAAACTTTCACTCTTCTTTATGGATGAGTACTATTTCATTATATAAATCACACACACACACACACACACACACACACATACACACACACACACACGACCTCCTTTACTGATTCATCTGTTGATTTAGGCAGCTTCTATATCTTGCTTATTGTAAATAACACTGCTATGAATATTGCAATGCCTGTATCTTTTTGAATTGGTGTTCTTGATTCCTTTGGGTATATATTCTGAGAGGAATCACTGGACTATATGGTAGTTATGTTTTTAGCTTTTTGAGGAACCTCCTTATTACTTTCCACAGTGGTTGCACTAATTTACATTCCCACCAGCACAAGGATACTTTTACGCCACATCCTTGCCAATGTTTGTTATTTGTAGACTTTTTAATGATGGGTATTCTAATAGGTGTGAGGTGATAAGTCATTGTAGTTTTGGTTTACATTTTTCTGATGATGAGTGATATGAACTTTTTTTATGTTCCTGTTGGCTGGCTGTCCTCTTGGAAAAATGTCTGTTCAGGTCTTTTGCCTATTTTGTTGTTGTTGTTGTTTTATATTGAATTGGGTTCACACCTAGGATTTTAGTGAAGTATTCTTGGGAGGTCTTCCATGTTCTCCATAGTTTGCAGTCAAGTAGGAAGCAAGAAAAAACAGAGAAGAGACATAGGCAGCAAAATTTTAATCATAAAAGCATTCTACTATTTTTACTAATAAGCCTGTTGAGTAGAAATGGAACCTGTAATGGCTTAAAAGAACTAACAGGATGACTTAAGTGACCTACTCTAAGCTTTAAGTGATTTACTGGAGAATTTAGCTGATTAGATCATTTAAAATTTAAAGTCTCAGTCTTAGTGATGTTAATGTATTGATATATCAATTTTCCACTATAATTTTTCACATGGAATAGTTCCAAGCAAGAAAATTAGTCTACATATTACAGACATATATAACTTTAATAAATCATGTAAATTATATACAGCATTCTAAAAGTAACCTACTTTTTTCATAAATATACAGAGAGAATAAAAGTTATTCACCATCAATCTTGAACTATTTAATGAAATCTTAGGACTCCCAGGTGGCACTAGTGGTAAAGAATTTGCCTGTCAATGCAGTAGACACGAGAGATGCAGTTCAATTTCTGGGCTGGGAATATCCCCTGGAACAGGAAATGGCAACTCATTCCACTATTCTTGCCTGGAAAATTCCATGGACAGGGAAACCTGGCAGGCTACAGTCCATGGGGCCACAGAAGTCAGACAAAACTGAGCAAGTGAGCACACACACACATATGAGGTGTTTTAAGCCTCATGCATATACCATTTAAATATAACTGGACATTTCTAGGCCAAGAAAAACAATAATTTCTGTATCTAAAACATTGACACCTTCTTGAGGGTATACATCATGGAAGTAGTTGTTGAAGGACAAACATGGCCATTTCTTCTGAGAACCAGACATGAGTCTCATGTATGCAGGTTTGATTAAAATCTTATCAAAGCAATATTGTCATCCTTAAACATTAAGAAGAGGAAAGGAGTCCCTATAAGGGAATAATGAAGTTTCTATCTCTTATTTAGTTAAAAATGTCAAAGTTAATAAAAGAATGTTTTAAAGGGAAATATTATTTGTCACAAATATAAAGCCAGTGTTGAAATAAATCAACTAAAATAAATTAAAATTGCCTTAATGCCTTCTAATCCTGAAAAAATTCAAATAACTCAGTGAATTTAGTAGCTTAATTCTTAGAACACAAATTCATAGTAACAGTCCAAATGAGTAGGTAGGTGGATGTTTGTTAAATGATTTAAATGGTTTGATTTAAAGTAGTCAATAAGCTAGTCAAAACTATGGGAGGTGGCTAAATATATACACACATCAAATACATTGTTATTTGAGCACTGCATTTTTTCCTAGGTACCTTAACCATGTGCATGTAGTTATGGGGACATGAAGAAAAAGTATGTTCTTTCATTTTTTCAAAAGATAATTTATTTTCAAGTAAAAAGATAAATAGGGTGTCATGGAGGATGATCAAAGAAAGAAAAAACTTAGGGCATATGTATTCTCTTTTAAATCATTAGTATGTTCAGTTATTAGGAAAATTCTTTAAGCATTTAATGAGAATCTGTAACTGTTTTCCTGCAATTTCTATCATTTTTAATGACTATAGAAGGTGGGCCCAAGCACACACAGTAGAGTTCAATGGCTCATTATGTATTCTTTCCACACATATTTGCTGAGTGTTTCCTGCAGAGAAAGAAAAGTAAGAGAGTAAAAGAATTTAGAATTTCTTGAAAGTGCATAATTGAATAGATCCCTAAGTTTAAACAGATGCTAATATCAAACAGAGTATTTGCTCTTAAGCTATAAGAATCCATTAGTATGCCTTGCATGTATTTAGTACCCCTGGAGCAAAGGAGAGAGAGAAAGCAATGAATTTATTGGAAAAAAATTCTATATTTTTGAATTTAAACAAGTGCCTGGAATTACCCTTATTTGACAAGTTTGACACATCCACACTATGTGAATTGAGAGCTCTAGCAGTCTGGGTCTGTCTAATCAAGAAGCAGAAACCACACACTAGATTAAACAGGGGAAATTTAATATACAGATTTGTTAATTATGATTTGATGTGATTGTCTTTTGAGAGATAAATTCTGAATTGTGTTTGTTTACCAATGATGTTTCTAGAGCAACATTCTACTGGAGTTATTATTTTTAAGAAGTATTATTTCAAGTGCCCCTAGCACTGCTTATCATGAGAAACAAGGTATCTTAAGAAGAGTGGTTGAAAAGGGTCAAAATAACTGAGATTCAAGCTCTTCTTTTGTTAGTGTTTCCTTAGGAGCTTCTGCAAGTCTCTAAATGTCTTATTCTCCTTAATTTTAAAATAAATTCATCTTCACCCTGGAGACGTGATAAAAGCAAATGAAATAATGTAGGTAAAAGCACTTGAAAGCATTAAAATGTTAACAAAAGTGAAATTCTATTGACATCGTTGATCAAAGTGATCTCTTAAGTTCTCCACCAAAATAGGTAAATGCCTCAAATCCTTCTACCTGTCAAGTAACAATAAGAAGAGAGATACAAAAAATAACAATTTCCAAAGATTTCTTGCCTACGGATTTTGGTAAGTGTTCTCCCAGAAACACTGCACACCAGTTCCATAGAAGAGACACAGATACAGCTCTGCTACTGGGGACAAGGGGTTCATATGCAAGAGGGAGGAGCTTGTGGGAGTTACGCTCACTCTCACACTGCTAATCTGGCTCTAGAGTGGGGATGTGAACTTTTATCAAAGGAATCTACAACATTTTTATTCTCCTTTGTTAAATGGGAAAGAGGAAAAAAAAAATTAGGCTTCCAGGGTGCATAAATTATTGACATAGCACTGTGAAATTAATTCATTATTTAGATCTAGCTGTGATCAACTTACTCCCTAGACACATAAGGACTCATAACTCCAATGATTTTTCCCAATATCTTCAGAACCTGTTAGAAGCAGATGATAGGTCATCCAAGTCACATACCTAGTCAGCCCTGAAAGTAGGAAATCAGTCATTTCATTACAGCTGGTCCTGTTCTTCCTACTGGTTGGCTTTTCATATAGTGTTAAAATTTAATTTTATCAATTGCTCTTGAATATATCATCTAAAAGAAAATCTTATTTTCTGTTTTGTGGTATTTTCAATTTATATATATATATATATATATATGTACACTAATCTGTATCTCTCCATGTTTTCATATTCAGAATTTAAACTTCTTTTGTCAATGCTCTTATACTTGCCTATATTTTCATTACCTCGGAGTTTTGTTTTTAATTCATTGCAATTAATTTTCTTAATTATTATGAAACAGGGTAAATTTATTAAGTAAATTGTCAAGATTAAAATTCAAGCAACATTTTTTTTTCTGAAATAATTACTGATTTACCTTTGAATTAGCCATGTTTTAAACATTATTTTGAGAACATTTACACAGAGATCTATGACACTGATTTTTGAGACTTCATGAGATCGGTACCCATCAGCATTTTTTTTTCAGATATTCTCCAGATTTTTAAAGTAAAATATACAGAATATTACGGGTAAGTATAAGATCTTTGAATCTACTTTCACTCCCTGCTATTCTTCCCTTTCTATTTCCCTCCATTCTTTCCTCAGAGTTAAACATTATTTCAGGAAGCACCACACCGCACCTAACATATTAGGGAAGTATAAAGAAGAATATCCACAATATCTGAAAAGTCAGGCTGGATTTTCATTGTACATTTCAACTGGACCTATGTATTATGACATATTAATGTAGAATATTATACAAAAATAGTACTGTCTTACAGTAAACCAGATCAAAGGGGGGAAAAAAAAACTAAAGGCTATAGTTCTCAAAAAGTTATTTTGTTTCTGAAAATACTTTGAATATTTTAAGAGTGAGTTTTTAACAGGTAGTGAATGAATTATTTAAAAAGGTTAGTCTTTGGATAATTCTGATATTAGAACATTCTTTTCATATATTAAATGAATTATCACCTACTTTCCTATATCATACCATGCATGCTGACACTATGCATATTTTTAATCTCTTGGAAACTCAAGTTTTCTTTGAACTTTGAAATGATAGAAACATTTAATTAAAAATAATTAGTCTTGACAACTGAGGTAGAAATACATATTTAATATATATTTACCTGCATTTTATTATATTTTACCTGCACTCTTGCTCTGATTATCATTGATAGTGGACTTATGTTACTTATGAAGACCTATGGATTTTGTTTTCTTAGTTAAATAAAATGAAAAGCCAAAGAGAGAAAGAAAAATTATTGCAAGAGAAATACTTTGTCAGAGGACAGAATCCAGAATATATAAGAACTCATACAATTTATTAAGAAGATAAACAACCCAATTTTAAATTTGCAAAATATTTGAACAGAAACTTACTCGGTAGGTGTACAGCAAGCCAATAAACTACATACAGAGGTGCTCGACAATATCCCTCATTCTCATCAGGGATATTAAAGTTAAAAGTATAATAAAATATCACTAAAATCTCATTAAAATGAATAAAAATAGAAGGGCCTTTTAAAAGTGTCAGCAGTTTGTATAAAATACTGAAACCCTCAGGCTGCTAGTGTGGCTGCAAATGCTATAAACACTTTGAAAAACTGACCAAAGTTTTAAAAGTTAAGCTTATATTTACCATACCATCGGTACAATTGTAGCAAAGAAAAGGAATACATTTCAGGGAATGACTCAGATACAGTTGTTAGAAGCTTTATACACAACAGCTCCAAATTAAACATAACTAAACCAACCAAAGATGAATTTATAAGGACTGTGTAACATTTACCACAGTTGAATGATATTCTTTAGCAACAAAGGAACAAAGTGCTGATATAATATGGATGAATTTAAAATTTATTATGCTGAGTGAAATAATCCAGAAAAGAAGAATATATTAACTGGGGTTCCATTTATATAAACTTCTAAAAATAAAATTAATCTATTGTGACAAAATGAGATCACTGCTTGCTTGAAGCCGGGAAGAGACTAAACGATGGAATGCAAAGGAAAATGAGGAAACTTTAGGGGTGATCGAGCCACCCTTATTTCTGAAAGTTCAATCTATTGTAAACTTTAAAGGGTTGTAGTTTATTGTAAATAAATTACACAGCAATAAAAATGATCTGCAGAAAAACATCTACTTCTGCTTCATTAACTAAGCTAAAGCCGTTGACTCTATGGGTCACAACAAACTTGAAAATTCTTCAAGAAATGGGCATATGAGACCAGCTGACCTGCCTCCTGAGAAATTTGTATGCAGGTCAAGAAGCAACAGTTGGAACTGGATATGGACAACGGACTGGTTCCAAATTGGGAAAGGAGTACATGAAAGCTGTATACTGTCAACCCTGCTTATGCAAAGAACTGACTCCTTAGAAAAGACCTTAATGCTGGGAAAGATGAAAGGCAGGAGGAGAAGGGGACAACAGAGGATGAGATGATTGGATTGCCTCACTGACTGGATGGACATGAGTTTGAGCAAACTCTCAGATATGATGATGGGCAGGAAGCCTGGCGTGCTGCAGTCCATGGGATTCCAAAAATTCGGAGCGACTGAACTGAACGGACTGAAAAACGTGACTTTCTGAACGGACAAGAAACCCAACAAAAATGGAAACAGTACTTATATTTTTAACGAGTATAATACTATTGCAAGTTTTCTATTGTTAGCTTTTATAAATTCTCGTTTTCAAGAAATATTCCCATTTCATTTAGTGTCTTCCCTGAGAGCTCAGTTGGTAAAGAATCTGCTTGCAATGCAGGAGACCCTGGTTTGATTCCTGGGTCGGGGAAAATCTGCTGGGGAAGGGATAGGCTACCCATTCTAGTGTTCTTGGGGTTCACTTGTGGCTCAGCTGGTAAAGAATCCACCTGCAGTGCAGAGACAATTGTTAGCTTTTATAAATTCTGGTTTTCAAGAAATTTTAATATTTCATTATGTTACCAAATTCATTTGCACCAAGTTGTGACTATATTATTCTATTGCTGTTCTCATGAGCATATGATATATAGTGAAATCCACTTTTTCATTATTATTAGGAATTTGTGTTTTATATATCTTTTGATCAATATTTCTAGGGGTTTATCAATTTTATTATTTCTGAAGAACTGACATTAACTTTTGGTGATTTGTGTCTATTTTACATCTATTTTTAATTTACTGATTTCTGTTATTTTATTTCTGTTTTCTTCTACTTTGTTCTGACTGATTTCTTGGTCATTTCTAAACTTACTTTTAACTTAAATAACTGAATTTTAATCTCTCTTCTTATCTAATAGGTTAGGTTTTAAGAACATATTTTTCTAATATATTTATTTTTTCCCTACTGTACTCTTACTCTTTGACTTTTTCTTTTTTATTACATACTGAAAAGTGCTAAAGTCTCCTATATTAATGACGAATATACCCTTTTCCTCCTTTTAACTCTGTCAAGTTTTGCTTTAAATATTTTGAATTATTTCTTCTTTAACATATTGATCTTTATTACTTTAAAACAGTTATCTACTAAGCATCATTATTTGGATCACTTCTGAGTTTGTTTCCAATGTTTGCTTTTATTAAATGGTTGATATTTCTACCCTGTCTTGTTGCTAGTCCAGAAAGAGTAGAGGAGGGACTCAAATTCATGCAACAGAGATAAATGGTGGGTTAAAAATATTTTAAAATGCAGTAAACCTAAAGGAAATTTAATATGGATACATAAATAGAGAAAACCAGAATACTCAAAGTAACCCAGTATCAAAGATGTATTTTTAAAGAAGTTCTCTGCAATAAAAAGGATAGTTATTAGACTTATTAGAAAGTCATGGTGTGTTACAAAACAAATTGTTTGTGGTCTCAATAAATAGTCAACACCTTGGCATAACCTATTGTGTTTTTAGAACATCAAAATTTTTACATAATAAAACAAAAATTTTTTTACCTATAAAAGATGTCAATTTGAATTTCAGAATTCTCAGTAAAAACATTCAATTATTGAAACATCTGCAAACTCAAGGAAAGAAAGACAAAGCAATAATATTATTTTTATCTGGCTGATCTTTCACACAAAGTTGTTATGACAACAGTCCTGAATATATGTGAACAAAGAAAATATTTTTCCTAATCCCTAATCAAGAAGACTAGATAAGATGAATTTCAGCAAACCAAGAGATAACTACAGAAAATGTAAAGAAAATATTCTAGTTCTTTTCTGAAGTAATTCTAAGAAAGATAGAAAAATCTGGCAAAGATAGTCACTGCTGGAATCACTATTCAAATGTTTAAACCTCCATTTCCATCTTTCACATGAAGTAACTGAAGAAATATGAGTAAAATATCTTGTTCTTAAAGTAAAGAAGCAGAAATTCCAAGCCAGGAAGTATGGCTCCAGAACCAGTCGTCTCATCAGATTTTCTTTAAATACTCTAATTTTCATGGGTAGAATGTAGGGCCTGAAGGATTCCTTTCCTGTTTCAATCCATAGACATCAGCTTATCCTAGTTATAAAGTTTCATTAGTTCTTCTTTGGTTGCTGAGTTGTTTTCATTTTAGTAGGATCTTAGATACTTGTTCTTTAATAAATCTTTTACCTTATTGCTTTACTTCCTTTTCAAGGTTCTAATAACTTCCATTTTAGATTTCTGAACAAATAAAAAGACCAGATTCAAGTGAGATGCTCCATATGGATGGAGTAAAAGACTTAGAGTAAGGGGAGTAGAAAGGGGCTTAGAGTAAGGGGATGGAAAGGGGCTTAGAGTAAGGGGGTGGAAAGGGGCTTAGAGTAAGGGGGTAGGAAGGGGCTTAGAGAAAGGGGATAGGAAGGGGGGAGAGTAGTTGTCTCACAGTTCTTAAGGGCTTGTGTTCATTGGCCCTCCTCTCTTTGTTAGGATTTTGGCCTCCACTCGAGAGAAGTGGTCTTCCCAGGTTGCAAAGAATCTAGTGGTAGAGAATCTGCCGGCCAGTGCCCGAGATGTGAGAGATGCGGTTTCCATCTCTGGGTGGAGAAGATCCCCTGGGGTAGGAAATGGCAACCCACTCTGAGTATTCCTGCCTGGAAAATTCCATGGACAGAGGAGCCTGGTGGGCTACAGTCCATGGAGCTGCAGAGAGTCGAATAAGACTAAGCACAGCACCGCTGAGAGAAGCAAGTAGCTATCAGATAGTTGTCAACAGAGACGTGAAATGGTCTGACTAGTATTTTACCAAGATCATTCTGGTCTCTTTAGGGAAAATAGTTTCAGGAAGGCAAACATGGAAGTAAAAAGAACATTTGGAATGCTACAACAATAAATCATTCAAAGGATGAGGCTGGCTTGATAGAGAAGTCGCATTAGTATTGTTAATATTTCTTACTACTTTCTGAGGATGCGGTCATATTTAATCTCTCATGTTTACAAATAATTGTCAATTTGTTGATCACTTTCTTTTATAATAGTCGATTACAGTGTTTTCTTCAAAACTAAATTTCCCATCTATAAAATGTTTCAGTGTTTTCATATTAGAAGAGCATTTGTAACTTTGTTTCTTTTTTTTAAATTATTTTTACTTTGCAATATTGTATTGGTTTTGCCACACATCAACATGAATCCGCCATGGGTGTACACGTATTTCCAATCCTGAACCCCCTCCCACCTCCTCCCCGACACACCATCCCTCTGGGTCATCCCAGTGCACCAGCCCCAAGTATCCTGCACCCTGCATCAAACCTAGACTGGCGATTCATTTCTTATATGATATTATACATGTTTCAATGCCATTCTTCCAAATCATCCCACCCTCTCCCTCTTGCACAGAGTCCAAAAGACTGTTCTATACATCTGTGTATCTTTTGCTGTCTCACATACAGGGTTATCGTTACCATCTTTCTAAATTCCACATATATGCACAGAAATTTATCCTAGCACATTTTCTTAGATACTACTTTTAGTCATTCCTACACTCAATACCAGATTTGACATATCTTCACTAGATTTTTCCACATGATCTTATTTTATTTTTATTTAAATTGGAGGATGATTACTTCATAATGTTGTGTTGTCTGTCATAAAACAATGCAAACCAGTCATAACTCTGCGTGTGTATATCTTGGACCTCCCCCCAGCCCTCCTGGTCATCACCGAATGCCAGGCAGGGGCCCCTGTGTTGTGTAGCAGCCTCCTACCAGCTATCCATGATAGTGTATATATGTATATATGTATATATGTCAGTGCTGCTTTTTCAATTCATCCCTTACCCTGCTTTGTCCATTAGTCTGTTCTCTATGCCTGCATCTCTATTCCTACCCTGTAAGTAAGTGTATCAGTACTATTTTTTCTAGATTCCATAAATATGCATTAGGCAAAACAAATACAGTATTGTAATTTAAAAATAAATAAATAAACACTTATAAATAATTCCTAAAATAAATAAATAAATAAATAAATAAAATAAAGACCAAAAAAAAAAAGAAAAAAATATATACACTATAGGTTTTTCTGACTTACTTCACTCTGTTTAACAGGTTCATCTAGGTTCATCGACATCAGTTCAGTTGACTCATATTTGTTCCTTGTATGGCTGAGTAATATTCCATTTTGTATGTGTACCGCAATTCCTTTATCTATTCATCTGTTGATAGATATCTAGGATGCTTCCATATCCTGGCTATCGTAAATAGTGCTGTAATGAATATCGGGGTACGTGTGTTTTGCATTAGTTTTCTCAGGGATATGTCCAGTAGTGGGTTTCCTGAGTCATACGGTAGTTTCATTCCTAATTTTTTAAGGAATCTCCATACTACTATTGGTATGTGCTAATACCTTGGTTAATAGCACCAACATGAGAGTAAAATAGTGTATCTATCACAGAACCCAACATTAAAGATAAATATAAAACATACTTTCCACATGTTCCAAGTGGCTGATGGTTAATAGAATCATGTGTTAATAACTGAAAACAAAATACTTGTGTATATTCCCTGAAGAAGGAAATGACAACCCACTCCAGTGTTCTTGCCTGGAAAATCCCATGGACAGAAGAGTCTGGTGGGCTGCAGATCCATGGGGTCGTAAAAGAGTCATATACAACTTAGCAGCTGAACAACAAAATGTATATTTTATACTTCTTTTAGCTTAGCTGATTCTTTATATTTAAAAGATGTCTCTTGTAGACATGTAGTTGAGTCTACTTTGCAATACTTCAATGAAAAGACTTCAGAACGAGGAAAATTATCAGGAATTAAAAGGATATTATATAGTAGAAATGTATAGAATTGAAAGGAGAATTACATAGAGAAGTCTATTATTCTTATTGGGACAATGTAACCCCTCTTTTAGGCCTCCTTGTTTCAACTATATATGTATGTATGTGTGTGTGTATATATATATATATATACATATATATATATACACATATATATATATATATATATATATATATATATATATATATAGCTGCTGTTGTTTAGTAGCTGTGTGTGTGTGTAGTTTGAGTTACTTTCTGGAAGCAATTCTGTTAAATAGCCTGTATGTAAAACCTTAACACTTGTTCTCACCAAGCTTTAAGAATATTATTAACTAATGTATGCATCCACTGGTATATATGTTAATTACTATTTGCTGCTGCTGCTAAGTCGCTTCAGTTGTATCCAACTCTGTGCGACCCCGTAGACGGCAGCCCACCAGGCTCCGCCGTCCCTGGGATTCTCCAGGCAAGAAGACTGGAGTGGGTTGCCATTTCCTTCTCCAGTGCATGAAAGTGAAAAGTGAAAGTGAAGTCGCTCAGTCGTGTCCGACCCTCAGCGACCCCATGGACTGCAGCCCACCAGGCTCCTCCATCCATGGGATTTTCCAGGTAAGAGTACTGGAGTGGGGTGTCATCCCTTCTCCGTAATATAGAAACTGTTTAACTAATTTTAATGAAAAAACCAAGACAGGTGATAAAATTTATGAGCTTATATTGGGAGATTGTGTTCACCTATGGCTGATTCGTGTCAATGTATGGCAAAACAAATACAGTATTGTAATTAAAAAAATAAATAAATTTAATAATAAAAATAATAATTTACTCTATTTTGACCTCTTAATTTTTGAATTTCTGTTTCACCATTCTACTGATATACCTTATGGCAAACCTAAAGTGAATGAATAAATGTGAAACCAGAGATGTCTTTGCCTTTCTACTACAATGTGAACATTTGGTTATAGCCTAATCTTTAAGATGGCACTGCAGATGGGGATTGCAGCCATGAAATTAAGACGCTTACTCCTTGGAACGAAAGTTATGACCAACCTAGATAGCATATTCAAAAGCAGAGACATTACTTTGTCAACAAAGGTCTGTCTAGTCAAGGCTATGATTTTTCCACTTGTCATGTATGGATGTGAGAGTTGGACTATAAAGAAAGCTGAGCACTGAAGAATTGATGTTTTTGACCTGTGGTGTTGGAGAAGACCCTTGAGAATCCTTTGGACTGCAAGGAGATCCAACCAGCCCATCCTAAAGGACATAATTTCTGGGTGTTCACTGGAAAGACTGATGTTGAAGCTGAAACTCCAATACTTCGGCCACCTGATGAGAAGAGCTGGCTCATTTGAAAAGATCCTGATTCTGGGAAAGACTGAGGGCAGGAGGAGAAGGGGATGACAGAGGAAAAGATGGTTGGATGGCATCACCGACTCAATGGACGAGTTTGGGTGGACTCCAGGAGTTGGTGATGGACAGGGAGGCCTGGTGAGCTGCAGTTCATGGGGTCGCAAAGAGTCGGACATGACTGAGCAACTGAACCGAACTGAATCTTTAAGACTTATAGTAGTAACTCCCTGTATATGTGAATAGTTTTTAAACAAAAAGATTTTTATATAATTTGTATCACCCTGATAAATTTTTTATTTAATTAACTGATGTCTGTACTCTTCAGTTTTCCTTAGATTTTACCTCACTTCCTTTTTCTGTTCCAGGATCCCACTCAGGATGGCACATTGCAGAACGTTGTCATATGTCACTTTCTTCTGAGTTGTGACAATTTCTTAGATTTTACTTGTTGGCAGCTGAAGGTACACTGGCCAGATGTTTTATAGAATGTCTCTCAGTTGATATTTGCTTGATGTCTTCCTCATGATCAAACTACGTTTATGGGTTTTGGGAAGAACACAGAGGCTAGGTCTCATTTTCATCACATCTTGTCAAGGGTAAACACTATCAATATAACTTACCACTGATGATGTTGACCTTGATTATCTGACTTAGGTAGTCTTAGGTTTCTCCACTGAAGCATTACTGTCCAGTCCCCCATTACACACTGTACTCTTTGGATGAAAATCTCTTTGCACAGCCCACACTTAAAAGGATGGAGAGTTATGCCCTACCTCCTTATGTATGAAGTATTATGTAAATTTATTCTTGTACCTGAGGAGTTGGGTCTGTTCTCTGCCATTATTTGTTCAGTTCAGTCACTCAGTAATGTCTGGTTCTTTGTGACCCCATGGACTGCAGCATGCCAGGCTTCCCTGTCCATCACCACCTTCTGAAGTTTGCTGAAATGCATGTCCATTGAGCCAGTGAGGCCCTCCAAACATCTCATCCTCTGTCATCCCCTTCTCCTGCCTTCAATCTTTCCCAGCATCAAGGTCTTTTCCAAGGAGTCAGTTCTTTGCATCAGGTGGCCAAAGTATAGGAGCTTTAGCTTCAGCATCAGTCCTTCCATTGAATATTCAGGACTGAATTCCTTTAGGATAGACTTCTTGATCTCTTTGCTGTCCAAGGGACTCAAAAGAGTTTTCTCCAACACCGCAGCTACTCAGTAATTAATTTTTATCAAAATGGATTCACATTACTTAAGGGTTTTATTAAGTATAATTACCTATTGATATGAATGCTTTTTAATGGAATTTACTCAGAAAGTAGAAAAACTCATATTGATTCATAGTTTCTATACTTGATTACTGAGAATGGTATGCAAATTATCTCAAGCATACTAAGTTGCTCAGTCGTGTCTGACTCTTTGCAGCCCCATAGACTGTATCCCACCAGGCTCTTCTGTCCTTGGAATTTTCCAGGCAAGAGGTGGGAGTGGATTGCCACTGGAGTGGGTTGCCATTTTCTTCTCCAGGGGTTCTTCCAGACCCAAGGATCGAATCCTTATTTCTTACATCTCCGGCAGGGGCAGGCAGGTTCTTTATCAATGGTATCAATTTCTGGGAAGCAGAAATTATCTCAAAGACCCGCATAGTTAAAATTTTTGATCTACTTTATCACTGGACTCTTTGTCAACAAAATCAGAACTGCCTCAGTTGAACTTGCTAACACCACTTGGGAGCTCATTGTTGGAGCTCATTGTTGGCTTGGGTCATGTTAGATTTCAAATTCAGAATTTGAATTATTTTTCTCAAGGTTTTTAATTATCTATGACTCAAGAAAAAGTCATTTTTCCTGTTTTCTGCCATTTACTGTTTACACTGAATGATTCCTTAGGACTTTCTTGATAGTATATTGATAAAGGATATTTTTTCTTTAATCATCTTTTAATATGAATTCTAAGCATAATGGATTTTATTGCAATTTCTCAGGACTCTCCTTTTCCACTTTGAAAGCTTTTGATTTGATGTTGGCCATTTTTATTCCTTTAATTTTCTAACAGTAATTATGAGGTTTAAGTTTTATCTCAGTGATCCCCTCCAGCAGCTATTTCAAGATTGACCTTCTTTGACTTTTTATGCTTATGAGACCTTTGAAGTCCTTTTCTTTCTAATTCTTTCTGAATATCATTGAACTTTTATGTTAAAAGTGAATTACTTATTGTGATAGTCACCTTGATTTCTCCTTTGAACTTTCAAAACTCTGTTTTTCCAATCTTTTCACTAATACCTTAAATTTATATGATTTTTTTATCACTGTTATGATTTAACAGATGCAAACATATTAAATACTGGTTATTTGCACAGTACAAAAGATTACTTTTCCTATTACATTATTGTCTTCATCAGAATTATAAATCTGTATCGGCCATATTTTATTTATTGCTTTGACAACAGTGTAGTGCATGATATTGTATACAGCTGTACCTCCAAAAACCAGAGAGGAAACCTTTTAACTGGGATATATATTTTATATCATATTTTACTTGAGTATATTTATAATTGGAAAAATTAATTTTATCTATAAAATATTTTAGAATTCAACATTTTATATAGAAGAAGGCACTTTTTTTAACTTTGCCTCCCAGATACATCCTATTGTCTGAAAAGAATTAGTTATTCTATTTGTTCCAAATTGTCTTTTCTTTCTGCTATAGTAATGGATATATTTTATATTGTACCTTTTGGGTTCAAAATATACAAAATAGTGAAAAAAAGTAAATAAAATTAATTAGCTCATATAATTGCAAATATTTTTTATATGAAATAGTAACAATAAAATATGTTCTAGATTGTTTAGGATAACACTTTGCCAGTTTTGGAAATTAAACTCATACTTTTGTTTACCCTCATTGTATTATCTTTTACACATCTGTTACATAAATTTTAATATTTTCCTATTGTCCTCCTCTCCATATATCTATTTCAGTAACTAAAGCAACAAAAAAGTCAACCTCATACACAGCTCTCTAGATTATGACCAAGGAAAGCTAAAGTCCATGGAGCTTTACTCCTGTAGCTCAGTTGGTAAAGAATCTGCCTGCAGTGCAGGACACCTGGGTTCAATTCCTGGGTCAGGAAGATCACCCAGAGAAGGGAAATGCTACCCATTCCAGTATTCTGGCCTGGAGAATCCCATGGACAGAGGAGCCTGGCAGGGTACAGTCCATGGGATTGCAAGAGTCAGACACAACTTAGTGATTGATTAAACCACCACCATCGTCCATGGAATACTGCTGTTATTTCAAGGGGTAATCTTAAGCATGATAAGGAATATTATGCCATTTTAATGATACAGAAACTTCAACACATTTTTTAATACTTTATTTTTAATATAATTTATTTAATTGTAGGTTAATTATATTACAATAAATATAATTTTATTTTTGCTTATACATCATGTTTAAAGGAAGAATCTTGCTCTCTAAAAGTGTATTTCCAAGATGACTTATGTATGGCAAAAACCACTACCATATTGCAAAGTAATTAGCCTCCACTTAAAATAAATAAATCTGAAAAAAGAACTCTCGTTAATACAAATGATGGCTAATGGTCACACGAGTGCTAAAGACAGCATTAAAAAGTGATTCAATGATAGAATCATTTTACTTCTGAATTGTATGTACAACAAACATGAAATACTATTTACTGAAATATACTTTATACCAGAAAAAACAATGCATTATATTTTCCCAAGGACGACCTGAAATAATTTACAGATAACTTACTACAGTCATGAAATTAATGAGTGACACAATAGAAATTTAAATCCATATATTCTCAGAATGAATATGAAATTTAATAATAATTATCTTTTTCATTCATTAACTCTATATTCTTGATATGCCAACTGTTTCTTACATATTTTCCTTCATTTGCTGACTTCAAGAAATCTCAGATTCAAGGTCATTATATCCATTTTATAGGTGAAACAATCGGGCCTCAAAGAAGTTGGTAACTTACTATACAAGTTTGAGTTGGAATTTAAACTCTGATTTGCCCAAGTGCAAATTGTGTGCAATCACTTCCCTGGCCAATACCTGAAACCTTCATTCTATTAATAAACTGTGGAGAATTCCATGATAGGTAGATTTTTCTGCACATTTCAGAGTAGAGGTTTCCCTGCCCAGGCTAAATGCTAAAGGATGGTATGATGAAATAACCTTGAAGGTGCTAAAAGTTTCAGTTCAGTTCAGTTCAGTTGCTCAGTCATGTTCGACTCTTTGTGACCCCATGAATCACAGCACGCCAGGCCTCCCTGTCCAACACCAACTCCCAGAGTTGACTCAGACTCACGTCCATTGAGTCCGTGATGCCATCCAGCCATCTCATCCTCTGTCGCCCCTTCTCCTCCTACCCCCAATCCCTCCCAGCATCTGAGTCTTTTCCAACGGGTCAACTCTTTGCACGAGGTGGCCAAAGTACTGGAGTTTCAGCTTTAGCATCATTCCTTCCAAAGACATCCCAAGGCTGATCTCCTTCAGAATGGACTGGTTGGATCTCCTTGCAGTCTCAGGGACTCTCAAAAGTCTTCTCCAACACCACAATTCAAAAGCATCAGTTCTTCAGTGCTCAGCTTTCTTCACAGTCCAACTCTCACATTCATACATGACCACTGGAAAAACCATAGCCTTGACTAGATGGACCTTTGTTGGCAAAGTAATGTCTCTTGCTTTTGAATATACTGTCTAGGTTGGTCATAACATTTCTTCCAAGGAGTAAGCGTCTTTTAATTTCATGGCTGCAATCACCATCTGCAGTGATTTTTGGAGCCCCCAAAATAAACTCTGACATTGCTTCCCCATCTATTTTCCATGACTTGATGGGACCGGGTGCCATGATCTTCGTTTTCTGAATGTTGAGTTTTAAGCCAACTTTTTCACTCTCCTCTTTCACTTTCATCAAGAGGCTTTTAGTTCCTCTTCACTCTCTTCCACTGTTTAAGATATAGCAAATGTATAGTGACCTGAACATAATCAAACTCTCCTTGGAAGGCAGATAAACAAAGCAACTGTATATTATGAAACTATGAGAGATGCCTTATAGCACTTAGACACTTACTTAGAAAAGTATCTGAAATCATCTTTCTTGATTCCAGTTGTTTAGTAGTATGAGTAACCAGCCACCTTCCAACAAGAAGAAATGTATATAATTGAGTAATTAACTGAAAGACATTGCATAAAGGTAGGGTCAAGGGATTAATGCAATATATCATAATAGATTGCCCTTATCACTTTAACAGTTAGTGCTTTTCAGATGTTTATTTATTTTGTGTGCTTATTTATGTTTCCAGGCAATAGTACTGGAGTGGATTGCAATTTCCTTCTCCAGTGGACCTTCCCAACCCAGGGATTGAACCCAGGTCTCCCTCATTGTAGACAGATGCTTTATTGTCTGAGCCACCAGGGAAGTCATTTCTTTTTAGATGTTCATTTATTTGTCCAGTTTATTTATTTTCTGAATTAGCAGTAGACAGTGAAGTTTTGCCTTATGTTAAGGCAGATATGGCCTGGAAAAAATAAATAAAGCTTTCTCTTGGTTTTCATGGTTAAATAGCACATAAACCAGGCAAGCAAAATCTATAACATATACCTCTATTATTCTATATAGGTGACAAATCCTACAGTCTTTCATCGTCCTCTTTCTTAATATGTGCTGTCCACTCAGTTGCTCAGCCATGTCCAACTCTCTATTGTGGGAGACTAGCTGCCAATAGAGACCACCAGTCGGAGTTCAGAGAAAAACAGTTTATTGGCAATTTCGGATCCGGGCCCCCACCAAGCCAATCGAAGGTGGGGAGCCCCAGAACACCCGCTTTGGGGAGCCTTTTATCCTATTGTGCAGGGGAGGAGGGGGAGGCTACTCGGCAGAGCATGATTGGTGGGCCGGCAGGTAAGGTTTATGTAACCATTGGTGACAATTTGCAGTTAGCGTCGAGTCCCTGTTTCCTAGAGCTAGATCCTGTTTCTTAGGTTGCAGGGCAAACACTGCAGTGACACACCTGGTATCCATTGTTCCCTTTAAACTTTTGGGGCTTTCCGTCCCAGTAAAGCTGACCTAGTATTCAACTCCCTGGGAAACATTTTACTTCCTTCTTCACTTTCTTCCTCCTTGAGAATTCCAGACTCCTCTCTCCTTGGGGACCCCTAGACTTCTTATCAACCTGCCTAGGAAATGACTCTCTTTCATCTATAGCCCCATGGACTGTAGCCTGCCAGGCTCCTCTGTCCATGGTGATTCTCCAAGCAACAATACTGCTGCTGCTAAGTCTCTTCAGTCGTACCCGAATCTGCGACCCCATAGACGGCAGCCCACCAGGCTCCCCCGTCCCTGGGATTCTCCAGGCAAGAACACTAGAGTGGGTTGCCAGGGGTTGCAATGCCCTCCTTCAGGGGATCTTCCCAACCCAGGAATTGAACCAGAGTCTCCTGCATTGCAGGCAGATTCTTTACCAGCTAAGCTACCAGGGAAGCCCTTTTTCTTAAGATGATCTCTATCTAAAATGTCCTTCTGCATGAAAACCACTGTGGTAAAGATCCTATCACTTCTAACCACCAAAGCAGTTTGTTCATTCATCCAAATCCATTCTGTTGTGCAGCCAGATTAAACCACAGTAAGACAATACTTTCTTCATGCCATTCTCTTACATACACACATAGATACAACATCAATACAACTTCATATTTTGACAGGAAAGGTTGTACTATTTAGCTTTAGTATTTAGGATAACTTTGAAGTTGTTTCTCAAAATTTCCTGAATTTTCGATTTCCTAATCTCCAGTCATTGCAGTCAGTAGGATTTTTTTTTTTTGTATATGCAAAATCCACTTTCACCTCTTAGACTTGCTTCTACTGAGAGTCCATTGCTCTTCACTTACCTGTATCTTACTTATTTCTGAGGCTTCTACCACTCCCACCCCATCCCCACTCTCACATCCTTCATAGCTGTCTCCCTTCTCTCTCTGCTATTGTCTGTAACTTGAATTTCATATATTTAGTTATAATTGAGTCGGACACGACTGAAGCGACTTAGCAGAAGCAGCTGCAGCAGTTTGGATTCATGTTCTGTTCCTTTAGAAGGAACAGTCACTTTATTTTGTGGTCTAACTGGTTTCTGTTATCTCAAACATCTTTAATTGATTTCCTGGTTGTCGTGTTTGAACACAAACCTATATTAATATAAGAAAGTTCATTTTGAATTACTGTTTGTGGGAAAAATGTTGCCAAGTGCTCTGAATGCCTAAACTCTTCTGGGATTTCCCATATTTCCTGGTATCAATGGTGCTTAAAGGAATCAAATATCAGCATTCAAATCATGATGACAGTTGTCAGTCATGACTCTAATATGGTCAATAATTAAAAACTTACATAAAAATCATGCTACCTTGTAAAAGCTTCTGTTATATGAATGAGTTACATTTGAGAGTTTCAAGTAATTTATTACAGCTGTTCATGAGAGAAATCATTAGAATTATCAAGTGAATGAAAATATCACCATACAGTATAAATGTATATGTATACTACTAAAGGTATCATTGTTTATCTATCACTATATATTTTTAAATAAATATGGCTAGAAAGAATTTAAGTGTATACCCACTCCCATGGACTTATCTAGGACATGAATCAGACAGGGAAAATAATGAACACGGTTGGCTTTTTTCCATTACTCTGAATGAGAAGCCAGGTGAGAAATTCAGAGTTTTTTTTTAATTGAGTCTCGATGAGCTTAAACGTCTACATGAAAAATGTTAAGAATGGTAAAGGGAAACTTTGAATGACTTTTTGTTATGCACACAGTTGTTTTTTCTTTCCTAGCCACATGAGTAGAGGTTATCTGACCTTAGCTTTTCTAGACAAGCCTCCCTCTAACACCTCTTCTCATCCATGAATCCATTTTATCAGTGTTTGGGGATTCTTTTTAAGTTTCTTCACAGAAATGCTTTAGTGATGCCACATGTTGTTCCCTTGAACTGTGTGAAAAGCAGGAATCATACAATATTCATGGAGATCCTAACAATGAGAGCTGTGCTGGAAATAAGGGGTAAAGTTCCACAGATGAGATGTATCTATTTTATATCCATTCGGTTCCAAGTTCCTGATGATTACCTATAAATGGTTTTCTTTGTCATTGTCCTGATGCTCAACATACCTGTTTTCAAAAAGCAGAAATGTAACAGTGAGTGTACTGTGCAATGGTCTGGCCTCCTCATTTTAGAATGGACAGTGTATGACTAATAAATAACTCCCACTCTGCTGCCTAGACACAAAAGGGTTTTGTGTTTCAAAAGTACCAGCATTTAATTAGAAGCCATCTATTGTGAGTATTCTCCAGTTACCTGAATCTTATTGCTGTTACTGTTCACGAGAAAATGGCTTCTAAAATGTTAGAACATTGATGTGGGTCACAATTAAATGTTCAGCAGCAATAGTTCAGAGGGTAAGTGGTGGTTTAGGTTATATAAGATCATATTTTTCATGCCTATAAGAATTTAGTCGCTTGAAATTGAGGTTTTCATTTTTAAATGCTTACAAGATAAAGTCTGTTTTTGGTTTTTTGGAGGTTGGTGGCTTAGATGCTAAGTGGTGTGTGACTCTTGTGACCCCATGGACTGTAGCCTGCCACGCTCCTTTGTCCATGGGATTCTCCAGGCAAGAATCCGGAGTGGTTTGCCGTTTCCTTCTCCAGGGGATCTTTCTGACCCAGGAACCAAACTCAGGTCTCCTACATTTCAGGCAGATTCTTTACCAACTGAGCTGTGAGGAAGTCCTAAAATCAGGTATGAATGTTGAATTTGATTACTTTTTATGAAGTGAAAGTTGTTCAGTCCTGTCCAAATCTTTGCAACCCCATGGATTATACAGTCAATGGAATTCTCCAGGACAGAACACTGGGTGGGTAGTCATTCCCTTCTCCAGGAGATCTTTCCAATCCAGAGATCAAACCCAGTCTCCCACACTGCAAACAGATTCTTTACCAACTGAGCCAACAGGGAAGCCTGGTAGTGTTTTTAAGCTTTTTTTTTTTTTTTTGCTGATTTGAGACAAGACATTCTGCAGACTAAAATGTTATTTTTAACAGGCAAAAGTTGAATTTTAAAATTTCATCAAAGCAACAATAAAGACTTTTCAATGAATAAAGACAGTAATTTTAATTGAAAGAAAAGTCCTACTTTTTGTGCTACTGGAGTAATAAAAAAATATAAAAGAAATCTTGGTAGTAAATTCACTCTTATTTATTTGACTTTTAGGATCCACTGAGTTATATAAAATGAACCCTTTACAAATTGTTCTTTGAAATGAGAAAGGTAATTTGGAAATATAAATCACTTGTTTTAAGGTAAATCACCACTTTAATTCTCCAGGGACATTTTATTCACCATTAATGTCTATACCTTTGATTTTCTTCTATGATTTCTAAAACGTTGTAACCTAACTGAAAGTGGAGTTCCTCAAACAGTAATGAATTTGTTTAGATCCACATATTATGACATGCACTCTTTACTTGATGATTCACTCAATATAATCTTAATGGATGTATAAAGTGGAGTCCATGCTGTCCAAACATCTGTATGTAAAAATGAATAGGCCAGGCATATTGTATTAATTAAGCAGGGGGCCTGGATCTCAGTTGTGCATTGGAAATTCCTGACTCTTGAGTTGAGGCAAATTACTTAATTTCCAAGAAATTTGTATTTCCTTTATTACCTGGTTGTGATAAATAATTAAGTAAGATTATGCCTGGGAAATTCTAAGAAAAATATAAAATGACTAATAACTGCTTTTATTATTATTATTTTCTGTAGGTAAATGGTTAAAAAAACATGTGTGCTGCAGCACTTCCTGTCTCAGAACATGTGATTAGTAGCGAGTTATTTTCATTTATTTCCATTAATGCTAATTCCATAAAAAGAAGGAGTCCCCAGTCTTGTTCACTGTGGTATCCACAAGGAACATGTGCTCAATAAATATTTATCAGATGAATGAATAATTAGTTAATAAATTTAAAATATCCTCTCAAAGCACTATACATTAAAAGTAGACAATGAAATATACATTAAATCCAGGACAATACTTAATCTTTTAAAACACTGAGATAAAATTGGAAGCTTTTGCCTGAGCACAATTATTCACAATTAAGAAAAATATATATATTGGCCTATAGAATGAAAAACACAGGAGTAATTTCTGAGGCGTATTTGTTTTAAAACATGATAGAAGAAAAAGAAATGCAAAAAGAAAATGGCTTCTGAGAAAGCCTTACAAATAGCTGTGATAGAGAAGAGAAGTGAAAAGCAAAGGAGAAAAGGAAAGATATACCCACTTGAAGGCAGAGTTCCAAAGAATAGCAAGGAGAGATAAGAAAGCCTTCCTCAGCGATCAATGCAAATAGAGGAAAATAATAGAATGAGAAAGACTAAAGATCCCTTCGAGAAAATTAGAGATACCAAGGGAGCATTTCATGCAAAGATGGGCTCGATAAAGGACAGAAATGGTATGGACCTAACAGAAGCAGAAGATATTAAGAAGAGGTGGCAAGAATACACAGAAGAACTGTACAAAAGGATTTTCATGACCCAGATAATCACAAAGATGTGATTTCTCCCACTAACCTAGTCCCGGACATACTGGAATGAGAAGTCAGGTGGGCCTTAAGAAGCATCACTACGAACAAAGCTAGTAGAGATGATAGAATCCAGTTGAGCTATTTCAAATTCTAAAAGATGATGTTGTGAATGTGCTGCACTCAATATGCCAGCAAATTTGGAAAACTCAGCAGTGGCCACAGGAATGGAAAAGGTCAGTTTTCATTCCAATCCCTAAGAAAGGCAATGCCAAAGAATGCTCAAACTACTGCACAATTGCACTCATCTCACACGCTAGTAAAGTAATGCTCAAAATTCTCCAAGTCGGGCTTCAGCAATACGTGGACCATGAACTTTGAGTTGTTCAAGCTGGTTTTAGAAATGGCAGAGGAACCAGAGATAAAATTGCCAACATCTGCTAGATCATTGAAAGAGCAAGAGAGTTCCAGAAAAAAAAAAAAGAAACATCTATTTATGCTTTATTGACTATGCCAAACCCTTTGACTGTGTGGTTCACAATAAACTGTGGAAAATTCTGAAAGAGATGGGAATACCAGACCACCTGACCTGCCTCTTGAGAAACCTGTATGCAGGTCAGGAAGCAACAGTTAGAACTGGACATGGAACAACAGACTGGTTCCAAAAAGAAAAAGGGGTACGTCAAGGCTGTATATTGTCAACCTGCTTATTTAACTTATATGTTCCCTGGTGGCTCAGAGGTTAAAGCGTCTGCCTCTAATGCGGGAGACCCAGGCTCAATCCTGAGTTGGGAAGATCCCCTGGAGAAGGAAATGGTAACCCACTCCAGTATTCTTGCCTGGAGAATCCCATGGATGTAGAAGCCTGGTAGGCTACGTCCACGGGGTTGCAAAGAGTCGGACACGACTGAGTGACTTCACTTTCTTTTCACTTTCATCATGAGAAATGCTGGGTTGGAAGAAGCACAAGCTGGAATCAAGACGCTGGGAGAAATATCAATAACTTCAGATATGCAGATGACACCACCCTTATGGCAGAAAGTGAAGAAGAACTAAAGAGCATCTTGATGAAAATAAGAGAATGAAAAAGTTGGCTTAAAGCTCAACATTCAGAAAACTAAGATCATGACATCTGGTCTCATCACTTCATGGCAAATAGATGAGGAAACAGTGGAAACAATGGCTGACTTTATTTTTATGAGCTGAAAAATCACTGCAGATGGTGATTGCAGCCATGAAATTAAAAGGCACTTACTTCTTGGAAGGAAAGTTATGACCAACCTAGACAGCATATTAAAAAGCAGAGACATTACTTTGCCAACAGAGGTCCATCTAGTCAAGGCTATGGTTTTTCTAGTGGTCATGTATGGATGTGAGAGTTGGACTATAAAGAAAGCTGAGCACCGAAGAATTGATGCTTTTGAACTGTAGTGTTGGAGAAGACACTTGAGAGCCCTTTAACTGCAAGGAGATTCAACCAGCCCATCCTAAAGGCGATCAGTCTTGGGTGTTCATTGGAAGGACTGATATTGAAGCTGAAACTCCATTACTTTGGCCACCTGATGCGGAGAGCTGACTCATTTGAAAAGACTCTGATGCTGGAAAGATTGAGGGCAGGAAGAGAAGGGGATGACAGAGGATGAGACGGTTGGATGGCATCACTGACTCAAGGGACATAGGTTTTGGTAAACGCTGGGAATAGGTGATGGACAGGGAGTCCTGGCCTGCTGTGGTTCATGGGGTTGCAAAGAGTCGGACATGACTGAGAAACTGAACTGAACTGATAGAATTAGAGACCAGTAAGAGGCAGACTTCCTACCTCAAATTCCTGTACCCTTCACAGTGCAACTAATTAACCTCCTTCTGTAGGTTTAATCCCTTACTAGGCTATGAGACCAGGTTTTTCCTAAGCCAATACCATCCAAGTAGCCTTAAGCTACATTATACACTTGAAATCACTACCAATTTGACCATGGCACCTAGTTTTCCCCAGAATTCCCAATTCTTTAAGGATTTGACTACTGGAGAGAAAATAATTAAGACAATAAGAAGCTCATTTGAGGGACTTATCTTGATACTGGGATCACATTTCATTTTCCCCCTTTTGAAAATGTGTGGTCTTTTTTCTACCAGAAGGCTGGTTTACAGCTAACTGTATTTGTAATCTAAATAACCTTCTCATAATGAGGAAGTGAACATTGTTCCCACAGCAGGATTAATACCTTGATAGAACTCATTAGAGTTTTTGGTCTTATACCTATAACCTGGGGCTTCCCAGGTGGCTCAGTGGTAAAGAATCTGCCTGACAATGCAAAAGATGTGGTTTGATCCTTGGGTCAGAAATATTCCCCACAGAAGGAAATGGCAACCCACTGTAGCATTCTTGCCTGGGAAATCTCATGCACAGAGGAACATGGTGGACCCCAGTCCATGGAGTCAAAAAGAGTTGGGTACAACTTAGCAATTAAACAATAACCTGTAATAAATTAATTAGGTTAATTAATAACCTACAATTAATTGTAGGTTAATTAATAACCTACAATAAATTAATTAGGAAAAATAGTTAATGGGTCTAAAAATGAAGATATATAGGTGTCAGAGATGGTCATTAAAAGACTCTATAATTTGGCAACTAATTTCACAGGGAAGCTGAAGTACCTACAAATGTCAAATGTGCTGTTAGGGACTAGCATTCAATAATTTGAAGGAAGGCATTCACTCTTAAAAGTAGAAAAAAGCAGAAACCCCACATTCCTCTGAAATTATCAAATGTGACTTACATACATTTTCACATTTATGATAGCCATGTCTAATCTACTGTGTCTGAGGTGTTCTATAAAAGTGGGGAGAGTCAAATGTAGACCATCCTATCTTTGAGGGGAGGCATACCCATTACTGCAGAGCTTTCGTTTGAAAGAAGGGGAACTTCACTCTGTTTACTAGGGCACTGTAACATAGAAATGAGCCTTTTTCTTCCTTCCAATCCTCTCACTTTCTCCTCTCTGAAAGGGAAGCCATATTCCGCCCCCCCACCCCCAGGGGAGAAGTTATGATGTTAGGATGAGAACCAGACACCCATTAGGCCATGTTAATCAATGAAAAGTTTCCTCTATCCACACACACAGATACATACACAAAGCAAAAACAATATACACAACAAGAAAACCTTCTCTGGAAATCTCTGTTCTTCCAGGAAGATCTGAAATATCCATTAAGCAGTAGCTGCATTGTCTAGGGCATTCAGAACTTCTAGGGGCCCACAAAAAATGTTTTGACTGCTTTTAAAATTGGAAGAAAATAATAAATTTTAAACTGAAGGAAATATGCTAACACACAGTACAGTATATTTCCTAGAGTAGGAAATGGCAGCCTGCTGTAGTATTCTTGCCTGGAAAATTTCATCAACATAACAGCCTGGTGGGCTACAATTTATGATTTTGCAAAGAGTGGGACATGACTGAGCACATGAGCACATAGTATATTTATATTTTTATCAGTGCATTCATGTGTTGCCATAAAGGCAATCTGTCTAGGGCCCCTGGAAGTCACAAGGCAACTCTGATTCCAGGTTTGTGAAGCAGGCAAAGATTTTCCAAAAGGCCAGGTGAGCAAATTCCTAATCCTACAAATCCAATGGCAGATTAGATTCAGGAGTAAGCAGCCAATAATTTCACTTTGGCCTCAAGTCTTAGCCCCTGGGCCTTCTCTGGTGACTCAGCAGTAAAGGATCCACCTGCAATGCCGAGGATGAAGGAGCTATCCCTGGGTTGTGGTCAGTTCAATCCCTGGGTCAGGAAGATCCCTGGGGAGAAGGCATAGCAATCCACTCCAATTTTCTTACTGGGAAAATACCATAAATAGAGGAACCTGGTGGGCTACATTTCATAGGATTGCAAAGAGTCAGAACCCACTCCAGTACTCTGGCCTGGAAAATCCCATGGACGGAGGAGCCTGGTAGGCTGCAGTCCGTGGGATCATGAAGAGTCGGACATGACTGAGAGACTTCACTTTCACTTTTCACTTTCATGCATTGGAGAAGGAAATGGCAACCCACTCCAGGGTTTTTGCCTGGAGAATCCCAGGGACGGTGGAGCCTGGTGGGCTGCCGTCTATGGGGCTGCACAGAGTCGGACACTACTGAAGCGATTTAGCAGTAGTAGCAGCAGCAGGAAAGCAAGGAGATCAAATCAGTCAGTCTTAAAGGAAATCAACCCTGAATACTCTTTAAGAGAATGATGCTGAAGCTGAAGCTCTAATACTTTGGCCTCCTAATGTGCAAAACTGACTCATTGGAAAAGACCTTTGATGCTGGGGAAGATGGGAGGCAGAAGAAGAGGGCAATGGAGGATGAGATGGTTGGATGGCATCACCAATTCAATGGACATGAATTTGGGCAAACTCTGGGAGATGGTGAGAGGTAGGGAAGCCTTGCATGCTACAGTCCATGGGGTCCTGAAGAGTTGAACACAACTTGGTGACTGAACAACAACAACAGATAATAATGTGACATTATGGTGTCTTCAATTCTGGCCATATCAAGGATTTACAGTCAGTGTGAATGGATTCTAGATCTAATTCTACTTTCTTCTAGAAACCAGGATACTAAAGCCATGGACTAAATCCATGACAAATGTCCCTCTCTCCCCAATCATCCCTCACATATATGTGCAAACATATAATATGGATTGGAATAGAGACACAACACTGAGAAGCAGCCAGCTGAAGACCGATATAAGAGAAGTCAAAGTCTGCTGTTTAACCAAGAGACAAAATATTTTTCTTAAAATAGAAAATGGCAGATGTTCAATAGGGTAATTAAGAGAAGCAGTGTCCTCTTAAAAATTCACCTGATTCAAAAAATAAAACAATTAAGAATGTGAAACCTGATTGCATACAAGATTTTTAAATAATGTTATGCTTCATAATAACGACCCTGCAAAAATAATATTCTTGCATAAATTTCTGTGTAACAATAACGTAGTATCTAAAGTAAAGGCAGGGAAGACATGGTCTGCATGACACAAGAAGAGAAATCTAGACCAGAGGGACAGTACCCTTAGCCATATCTGGCTAAGTGCCTAGAAAATGTGAAGTTAGAAATTAATGCGAAAACCATTTAGAAGTTAGTGTGAAAAAATTAATGTGAATACTTCCCTGGACCAGTGGTTAAGACTCTTAGCTTCCCCTATAGGAGGCACAGATTTGACCCTTCGTCAGTGAAGTAAGATCCCATACGCCTCAGGCCACAGTCAAAAAAATAAACAAAAAACCACTAAAGAATACCTAAAGCCTGTGATACAGCTATTATGCCTATTTTACTATTGTATTAATAGAAGTCTCAATAATTTGGTGCTAATCATTGTTATTTTGTGAAGCCTAAAATTAATAATATAACAACCTGAAGTTTGAGTCACAGAATTTTGCCAATCACAAAGAAAACATAAAGAAAACAAAAATCTCATTTTAGCAGTCTTTCGAGAATAATTTAAATGAGAAATAAATGCATATTCTTTTTACTTGTTCCTTCAGTTCCTGATTAAAAATGTGTCATGCAAACTATTATATATGACTGTCACAGCACACATACACATACCGGTTTCATGTAGATTTTAGTCAGAACATATATCTATGTATAGGAGCAGTTGGCCTTTGACCTTTGGAGTCATTAACTCATTCTTAGATTGTATTGTAATTAACTACTGTTGCCCTGCTAAAGTAACAAAACAGAATAAACATTCAACAAAAACTTGGTAAATAGTTGAATATTGAATAACTTCCATTGTCTAATATGATCATTAGAAAAGTTAGTTTGTTACTACCTGAAAACTTTGTCCAAAAACCAAATATCTTGCCTGTGTAACTAGACTTTTTTTTTCCAGGTACAATTCTGAACGTAATACTTACAGTATTAACCTGTAAACTACCAACTTTTTGAAATCCAGAGCACTTCTAATAGTTTGTCGGTAATAACCACTTAGATTTTCTAAGTAAATAATATTATCTTCAAATGATGACACATTTAAAAATTCTTTTTAAAGTCCCATGTCTCTGAAATATATGAGTGCAATTCTAGAGGTACCTTTCATATTTATAATTGTGGAAAATTTGTAGATTTTTGTGACAAATGTTAAGCAAGTGAGAGTAGCACATCTGAGCAAAGAACCAACTTTCCTAGTAAGGTATGTCCAGTTTGGAGTGGGGAGTCAGATATGCATGATTGCGGGTCTGATGTCTTTTATTTTATTCATCTTGACATGTTGCCGCTACCATTTGTAGTTTTATATTCTTCTTCTGAAATATTTTTGTCAACTTTTAATTTTCACTAATAAACTTGAATTTGAGTGTAGAGTCTGTTTTGCTTTCCTGTGCAACCCCAGAAACCTTGATGAGATCAACTTTAATATTGTAGATGTTAAAAGTACTGGATAAATGTAAATGAGTGCAATTGAGTTGAAATTTAAATCGTTGAGTAGAGGATATGAAGCAGTGCATCATATTAGCTAAGGCCAGACCATTTTCTTAAATCAGGTTCATTTCCAAAGTCCTCATTATTTTCTTTTCCTGAAGGGCCCTTTGCAAGAGGTAAAGAGGGGCTAGTGAACCGTTACCAGTCAAAAGACAAGCTTCAGCATCAGGAACAATAAGCTACTTATTCACCTGAGCAAGCTTTGTGAACCAACAGCACTCAACCTATCAGCAATTCTGTAGATTAGAAATACCTCTTTCTGCTAACAAAAAAGGAGACAGGCCACCAGTGCTCCTGGCACAAGCATTCCTATAATTATGACCTTCCTTATTCTGGAAGCTTTTTCAGGTAAGCCTGTGATTTCATATACTTGTTTATTTTCAAATTTGTTTGGTTGCAAAGCCTCACTATATGTGGTGGCTCCAGCAGTGCTTAGGGAATTTAGGGATTGGGCATAATGAGATATTTTCCATGCATGAAGAGAAGAGAGTGCATTTTCCGTTCCAGCACCTATGCATGCTATACTCTATACTCACATTCTGTTCAGGCCCAGGCGTCTGGAGAGCAGTGCATCGGGCTGTGCTCTTTTCAGTCTGACAAACAGCAATTTGGTGCAGCTGGAACTTATTAAGCTGTGGCATGTTAGGGAGTCCAGGGCTAATAGAATTCTCCTAAATGATTGGCTGAAGCATTTGTGTTAGCTTAATTGTACATTTGCCCTTTGACTAAAATTAGGGATTAAGTTTCCTCCCTGGGACCTTCATCTTAAGTTAGTAAGAAGTTAGACTGCACATTCTAATTAGATCTTTTCTATTTTATACTGCCATGGGGTTTTTACCTTGACATCAGCACACAGTTCCATTATGTTCTCTTTTAGAAATGAGTTTCCCTTTCCTACTTTATTTAAGGCTGCCTCTGTCATATTAACAAGTAGCTCATTGGTTGGGATTGTACAGTGGATAGGAGGGTGGCTGGCAGTTGAGTTGTGGGCATCCTGCCTAGCACCTTTCACATTCCCCTATTCATTATGTCAGCTTTAACACAGGATGGCTGCTTTATAACAAAGACAATCCTCTGAGGATCTCAGTGCTGGTCAGGTGGCTCATCAGTGATGTGGCTGTATGCTTGATCCAGCCTTGTGTAATATTTCACACTTCTCAACATCACCTGAAAACATCTTTAATTATAGTATTTGTTGTGTTTTTTTCAAATACCATTCTTGAACATAAATATCTGTTGCCACAGAATCTAAGAATATATGATGCAACAACATTAAAGGAATCGAACTAAAAAAAAAATCTCCAAAAAAATGGTCATGGCATTCAAAACCACAGAATATCATGTTCCTCTATAATATATATTTTTCACTGTGAACAATAGAGTCCTGATTATTGAGGTTTATTTGTGGAAATAGTACTCCTTTCCTCTTTTCTTTGTTATTCTGTTTACTTATTGTTGTTATTGTTTTTCTACATCCTTGGTAACCTATTTCCAGAAGAAAAAGGATAAAAGCCTTATTCTGCATTGAGTTATGATCTGCATGTTTACTAGCTGTGACAGTCCTCCAGCTGATCCTTGCCGGTACTTCAGGACAGAGTGGTGAGTCACCTGTACGTGTAACCAAGAAAACAATGCTATCTTTTGGAGCTGGCCAAGGTTTCCTGAATAATGATTATGTAAAATAAGAGGAATCATTGTCTTTTGAAGAAAAGGTCTTAATTTCCAATTTGTAAAATGTGGGGATGAGAAAACTAAGCTCTGAGAGTTTTGCTGAAACAGACATTAATGAACCTGTAATAATTTCTTTCCCTAAAGTGAAAATATCCCACTAAGTTTTACTTCTCCTAGGAAACAGAGAGAACACTGGCTGCAATCACAGAAGAAATAGAAAGATTTTGCTTCATTATTAAATTGTACAGCTTTTAACATCTTTTACATTTAACTTTTTTAAAATGCATGGACGTAGCCTATGTCTCATTTACTTTCCTCAGGTTTACTATGGCAATTTCTCCTCTGTGGGAAGCAAAGTGAAATGCTTCAGTGCTGCTAAACCCTCTAAGCCCGATCCCAAATGTAGCGCTTGTATTCCAACCAGGCTATGGAACCATTTGCCTTTTTTATTATAATAATCTATATAGAAAATTTGATCTCTTTGAGTTTTAATAACTTGAGTTTATGACTGATATTTGAGATTCTAAAATAGATGCATTTTATGGCCTTCAAGCATAGTTATTATATAGCAAGATGAATAGCAAAATCAAACACTTGTCATACATTAAAATCAAACATAGTTGAAAGTACTTTAAATACTCAATACTCATCAGAATGAAAGTTAGGGAAGCAGTGGAAATTAAAAGTGCATTCCTTTGAATTGTTATTTGTGATTTTAGGGTAAGTCTCTTATGACTCCCCACCCTCTTTTATATTAAATGAACTTGCAGTATATTGCTAATATATTAATGGAGGTCTCAAGAATTTCTAGTTGGTAAAATATTCAAGCAGTACCACCTAGAACTACAATCTGCTCATACACAGTTTTGTATAATGCTTTCGAATCTATTCAAGAAACTACCATAGCATGTTGACTCTGCCTTACATTGTAAAAACAAAAAAATAACCCAATATCTTCAGTACCTTCAGTAATATGAAGTTTTGGTACTAGTATTTTTCCTTTTCAACTGTCAAGAATATGAAAACTTATCTGATTTTTGCTAAATAACTGCAGTCTCAAATAAATGTAATTATGATAGGAAAAATGGCATTTAAGATTTTGTATTTTACTTCCAGTGTATTTGTAATTACTCAAATAGTATACATACACAATGTCCTATTTAAAAAAGTCAGACCTTCTCAATAAAATGGAAGCTTTGTTGAGTCCTCTTACAATCGTATTCTCCTCCTTAGAGAGAACCACTAACAGAACCTAGATTTTACATGTCCTGACTTTAGTGTAGTAGTTTAAAAGCACATGTATAGCGTCATCATTACTATCTTTGAAGCGCCACTCTATGTTCAATGCAGGATGCAGGATGCATAGGGCTGGTGCACAGGATGATTTAGGGAGATGATGTAGGGTGGGAGGTGGGAGGGGGCTTCGGCATTGGGAGATTGTGTTCACCTGTGGTTGAATGTCAATGTATGGCAAAACAAATATAGTATTGTAATGTAAAAAAAAATAAAATAAAATTTAAAAAAAGAAAAAGAAAAAAAAAGCACATGTATATCTTTCTTATTCTTCTTCGTTTTTTTAAGAGTAGTTCAGTATAGAAATCAGGCAATGTAAGTCTTTCTGGCTTACTTCCCTTTTCAAAGTTGCTCTGACTATTTAATTTCATTTCCACATGAGTTTTTAAATGAGATAAAAATTTTCAACTGCCTGCTGGGATGTGAATTGAAATTACATTTAATTTATAGATCAATTTGGGAATAACTGACATACAAATAATATTCTTCCAATCAGTAAACACTATAGAAATGTCCTTCTATTTATTTAAATTTCTTTGTGCACTGGTTTGCAGTTTTCAGTGTACAGGACATTCTTGTAATTTGTCAGCTTTATATTTAATTATGTTGGGTTTGATCTTATTGTCAGTGATGTTGACTGGATTACTCTCTTTAACAATTCTGATAGCAAAGATCTGTTGATAATGAATTCTTTCAGTTTTTGTACATTTTAAAAGTTTTTATTTTGCCTTAAATTACAGAATGTATTTTTGTTGAGCACACAGTGAGCTAATTGACCTACACTTGCCTTTACTACTTTATACATATATTTGCTTCACTGTTCATGACAACAAACCTTTGTTGTTGTCATTACTGTGTGTGTGTGTGTGTGTGTGTGTGTGTGTATGCACAGTCACTCAGTCGTGTCTGACTTTGCAACCCCATAGACTCACTCAACCCCATAGAGCCCACTAGGCTCCTCTGTCCATGTAATCTGTTAGGCAGGAATAATGGAGTGGATTACCATTTCCTCTTCCATGGTATCTTCTGGACCCAAGTATCAAACTTGGGTCTCTTGTGTCTCCTGAATTGGCAGATAGATTGTTTACCACTGAGCCATCTGAGAAGCCACCTATCATTACTGTAGATGCTAATAAAATTTTTATTGTTTTAGGAAATTTATTTATGATGTGCATTGATGTGATTTTTTTTTGTATTTCTTGTTCTTGAGATTCTTTGAGATACCTAGAATTTTGAGTTTATAGCTTTTATAAAATTAAAAAAAAAAACATTATTTATTTAACAAAGCCTATTCTTATCTTAAATTCACATATGAAGTTATTCCACAGTTCACTGATGCTCTTTATTTTTCAATCCTTTTCCTTTGCAATTCATATTGGGTAGTTTCAATTTTTATGCATAAAAGTTCACCAGTCTTTTTCTATCAAGAGTATAAGACGGTAGAGTGCAGGTCTACCGCACTGCACTCTGCACTCAACTTCTCCTGCAGGAACTACAAAATTATAATCACAAATTCGATGCTAAACAAGCTTCATCAGGAGAATGTTGTATCCCACCAAAAAAGATACACCACATCCAAGGGCAAAAGAGAAGCCCCAGCAAGATGGTAGGAAGTGTGAAATTGTGTTTAGACTCAAACCCTGCATCCACCAGAGATGCTTGGATGGCTCAAACAAAACCTTGTGTGCAACAGGAGACCCCACAGAGACTGAGCTAGACTTGCCTTTGAGTACTGGAGTGTCTCCTGTGGAGGTAAGGGTCAGCAGTGGCCTGCTGTAGGGGCAGGGACTCTGGGTGCAGCAGATCTGTGTGTGGCACAAGTCCTCTTGGAGGATGTCACCACTAACCCACCATAGAGCTGCCAGAACTTTCACATGATTGCGGAAACAGACTTTTGGAGGGCACAAACAAAACATTTTGCATACCAGGACCTAGGATAAAAAGACATGATCCCACAAAAGACTGACCCAGACCTGCCTGTGTGGGTTCAGGAGTCTCTGATGTAAGCTTGGGTCCGAGTGGCCTGCTGCAGGGTCCGGGGAACTGAGAGCAGCAGTGCCTGTACTGGACCTTTTGAAGGAGGTTGCCATTATCTTCATTACCTCCACAACACTTTGGCCTCAGGTCAAGCAACAGGGAGGGAACACAGCCTTGCCCATCAACAGAAAATTGGATTAAAGGGTTAATGAGCATGGCCTAACCCATCAGAACAAGACCCAGTTCAGTTCAGTCGCTCAGTTGTGTCCAACTCTGCAACCCCATGAATCGCAGCACGCCAGGCCTCCCTGTCCATCACCAACTCCGAGTTCACTCAGACTCACGTCCATCAAGTCAGTTATGCCATCCAGCCATCTCATCCTCTGTCGTCCCCTTTTCCTCCTGCCCCCAATCCCTCCCAGCATCAGAGTCTTTTCCAATGAGTTAACACTTCACATGAGGTGGCCAAAGTACTGGGGTTTCAACTTTAGCATCATTCCTTCCAAAGAAATCCCAGGGCTGATCTCCTTCAGAATGGACTGGTTGGATCTCCTTGCACTCCAAAGGACTCTTAAGAGTCTTTTCCAAAACCACAGTTCAAAAGCATCAATTCTTCGGCGCTCAGCTTTCTTCACAGTCCAAATCTCACATCCATACATGATCACAGGAAAAACCATAGCCTTGACTAGACAGACCTTAGTCGGCAAAGTAATGTCTCTGCTTTTAAATATGATATCTAGCTTGGTCATAACTTTCCTTCCAAGGAGTAAGCGTCTTTTAATTTCATGGCTGAAGTCACCGTCTGCAGTGATTTTGGAGCCCAAAAAATAAAGTCTGACACTGTTTCCACTGTTTCTTCATCTATTTCCCATGAAGTAATGGGACCACATACCATGATCTTCATTTTCTGAATGTTGAGCTTTAAGGCAACTTTCTCACTGTCCTCTTTCACTTTCATCAAGAGGCTTTTTAGTTCCTTTTCACTTTCTACCATAAAGGTGGCGTCATCTATATATCTGAGGTTATTGATATTTTTCTGGCAATCTGATTCCAGCCTGTGTTTCTTCCAGTCCAGCATTTCTCATGATGTACTCTGCATAGAAGTTAAATAAGCAGGGTGACAATATACAGCCTTGACGTACTCATTTTCCAATTTGGAACCAGTCTGTTGTACCATATTCAGTTCTAACTGTTGCTTCCTGACCTGCACACAGATTTCTCAAGAGGCAGGTCAGGTGGTCTGGCATTCCCATCTCTCTCAGAATATTCCACAGTTTATTGTGATCCATACAGTCAAAGGATTTGGCATAGTCAATAAAGCAGAAATAGATGTTTTTCTGGAATTCTTTTGCTTTTCCCATGATCCAGCGGTTATTGGCAATTTGATCTCTGGTTCCTCTGCCTTTTCTAAAACCAGTTTGCAAATCAGGAAGTTTATGGTTCATGTATTGCTGAAGCCTGGCTTGGAGAATTTTGAGCATTACTTTACTAGCATGTGAGATAAGTGCAATTGTGCGGTAGTTTGAGCAATCTTTGGCATTGCCATTCTCTGAGATTGGAATGAAAACTGGCCTCTTCCAGTCCTGTGGCCATTGCTGAGTTTTCCAAATGTGCGGGCATATTGAGTGCAGCACTTTCACAGCATCATCTTTTAGGATTTGAAATAGCTCAACTGGATTTCCATCACCTCCACTAGCTTTGTTTGTAGTGATGCTTTCTAAGGCCCACTTGATTTCACATTCCAGAATGTTGGGCTCTAAATGAATGATCATACCATCGTGATTATCCGGGTTATGAAGATCTTTTGTACAGTTCTTCTGTGTATTCTTGCCACCTCTTCTTAATATCTTCTGCTTCTCTTAGGTTCATACCATTTCTCTCCCTTATTGAGCCCATCTTTGCATGAATTATTCCCTTGGTATCTCTAATTTTCTTGGTGAAGGTGAAGTCGCTCAGTAGTTCCGACTCTTTGTGACCCCATGGACTGTAACCTGCTAGGCTTTTCCGTCCATGGGATTCTCCAGGCAAGAATACTGGAGTGGATTGCTATTTCCGTCTCAGGGGATCTTCCCGACCCAGGGATCAAACCTGGGTCTCCTGCATTGGAGACAGACACTTTAACCTCTGAGCCACCAGGGATCTCTATTCTTTCCTAATCTGTTATTTTCTTCTATTTCTTTGCATTGATCACTGAAGAAGGCTTTCTTATCTCTTCTTTATATTCTTTGAAACTCTGAATTCAGATTCTTATATTTTTTTCCTTTGCTTTTTGCTTCTCTTCTTTTCACAGCTATTAGTAAGACCTCCCCAGACAGCCATTTTGCTTTTTTACATTTCTTTTCCATAGGGATGGTCTTGATCCCTGTCTCCTGTACAATGTCATGAGCCTCCATCCATAGTTTATCAAGCACTCTATCTATCAGATCTAGGCGCTTAAATCTATTTCTCACTTCCACTGTATAATCATAAGGGATTTGATTTAGGTCATACCTGAATGGTCTAGTAGTTTCCCTACTTTCTTCAATTTAAGTCTGAATTTGATAATAAGGAGTTGATGATCTGAGCCACAGTCAGCTCCTGGTCTTGTTTTTGTTGACAGTATAGAGCTTCTTCATTTTTTTGCTGCAGAGAATATAATCAATCAGATTTTGATGTTGACCATCTGGTGACGTCCATGTGTAGAGTGTTGTTGAAAGAGGATGTTTGCTATGACTAGTGCATTTTCTTGGCAAAACTCTATTAGTCTTTGCCCTGCTTCATTCCACATTCCAAGGCCAAATTTGCCTGTTACTCCAGGTGCTTCTTGACTTCCTACTTTAGCATTCCAGTCCCCTATAATGAAAAGGACATCTTTTTGGGGTGTTTGTTCTAAAAGGTCTTGTAGGTCTTCATAGAACCATTCAACTTCAGCTTCTTTGGCATTATTGGTTGGGGCATAGACTTGGGTTACTGCAATAATGAATGGTTTGCCTTGGAGACAAACAGAGATCATTCTGTTGTTTTTGAGGTTGCATCCAAGTACTGCATTTCAGACTCTTTTGTTGACTATGATGGCTATTCCATTTCTTCTGAGGGATTCCTGCCTGCAATAGTAGATATAATGGTCATCTGAGTTAAATTCGCCAATTCTAGTCCATTTTAGTTCGCTGATTTCTAGAATGTCGACATTCACTCTTGCCATCTCTTGTTTGACCACTTCCCATTTGCCTTGATTCATGGACCTGACATTCTAGGTTCCTATGCAATATTGCTCTTTACAGCCTCCGACCTTGCTTCTATCACCAGTCACATCCACAGCTGGGTACTGTTTTTTGCTTTGGCTCCATCCTTTCATTCTTCCTGGAGTTATTTCTCCAATGATCTCCAGTAGCATATTAAGGTGAGGTAAGGTAAGGTGAAGCCACTCAGTCGTGTCCGACTCTTTGCAACCCTGTGGACTGTAAGTTACTAGGCTTCTCCATCCATGGGATTCTCCAGGCAATAATACTGGAGTAGGTTGCCATTTCCTTCTCCAGGGGATCTTGTCAACCCAGGGACTGAACCCAGGTCTCCTGCATTGGAGGCAGACCCTGGTGGCTCAGAGGTTAAAGTTCTGCCTCCAATGTGGGAGACCCGGGTTCGATCCCTGGGTCAGGAAGATCCCCTGGAGAAGGAAATGGCAACCCACTTCCAGTATTCTTGCCTGGAGAATCCCAGGGACTGAGGAGCCTGGTGGGCTGCAGTCCTTGGGGTTGCAAAGAGTCAGACATGACTGAATGACTTTACTTAGTAGTATATTGGGCACCTAATAACCTGGGGAGTTCCTCTTTTGGCATCCTATCATTTTGCCTTTTCATACTGTTCATGGGGTTCTCAAGGCAAGAATACTGAAGTGGTTTGCCATTCCTTTCTCCAGTGGACCACATTCTGTCAGACCTCTCCACCATGAGCCACCCGCCCTGGGTTGCCCCGTGGGCATGGCTTATATTCATTGAGTTAGACAAGGCTGTAGTCCTAGTGTGACTGGATTGACTAGTTTTCTGTGAGTATGGTTTCAGTGTGTCTGCCCTCTGATGGCCTCTTGCAACACCTACCATCTTACTTGGGTTTCTCTTAACTTGGGCATGGGGTATCTCTTCATGGCTGCTCCAACTAAGCACAGCCCCTGCTCCTTACCTTGATGAGAGGTATCTCCTTACTGCCGCTCTTCCTGACCTTCAACGTGGGATGGCTCCTCTAGGCCCTCCTGTGCCCACGCAGCCACCACTCCTTGGACATGGGGTTGCTTCTCCTGGCCACTGCCCCTGGCCTCAGGAATGGGGTAGCTCCTCTTGGACATTGCCCCTGACCTCGGACTTGAGGTAGCTCCTCTCAGCCGTTCCTGCACCATCACAGCCTGGCACTCTAGGCCTCTGCCCTTGACCTTGGATGTGGGTAACTCTTCTTGGCCGCTGCCCTTCAGGCATGGGGTCCTTGCAGTTTCTCCCTCAGACCTCAGATGTGGAGTATCGACTCAGTATGGTACTAAGTCAGTCTCTCCCATCAGGAAGCTTCAATAAGCCTCTTATCATTCTCCATCAGAGGGCAGAAAGAAGGAAAACCATAATCACAAAAAAATTAATAAAACTAATCACATGGACCAGGGGTGGCTGCTGGGAGGAGTAACCACAATCCAAGGAGAGGTGGCTGAGCGGACACAGGAAAGCCTAGAGGAGATATTGAAGGTCAGGAAGGGGAGTAGTGAAGAGATACTCTTCATTCAAGGTAAGGAACACTGATAGCAAACACCCTCTTCCAACAACACAAGAGAAGACTCTGCACATGGACATCACCAGATGGTCAACACCAAAATCAGATGGATTATATTTTTGGCAGCTAAAGATGGAGAAGCTCTATAGAGTCAACAAAAATATAACCAGGAGCTGACTGTGGCTCAGATCATGAACTCCTTATTATCAAATTCAGACTTAAATTGAAGAAAGTAGGGAAACCGCTAGACCATTCAGGTAAGATCTAAATCAAATCCCTTATGATTATACAGTGAAAGTGAGAAATAGATTTAAGGGCCTAGATCTGATAGATAGAGTGTTTGATGAACTGTAGAACGAGGTTTGTGACATTGTACAGGAGACAGGGATCAAGATCATCCCCATGGAAAAGAAATGCAAAAAAGTAAAATGGCTGTCTGGGGAGGTCTTACAAACAGCTGTGAAAAGAAGAGAGGTGAAGAGCATGAGAGAGAAGGAAATATATAAGCATGTGAATGCAGAGTTCCAAGAATACCACGAAGAGATAAGAAAGCCTTCTTCAGGGATCAATGCAAAGAAATATAGGAAAAGAACAGAATAGGAAAGAATAGAGATCTCTTCAAGAAAATTAGAGATACCAAGGGAACATTTCGTGTAAAGACCGGCTCAATAAAAGACAGAAATGGTATGGACCTAACAGAAGCAGAAGATATTAACAAGAGGTGGCAAGAATGCACAGAAGAACTGTACAAAAAGATCTTCACAACCCAGGTAATCACGATGGTGATCACTCATCTAGAGCCCAACATCCTGGAATGTGAAGTCAAGTGGGCCTTAGAAAGCATCACTAAGAACAAAGCTAGTGGAAGTGATGGAATTCCAGTTGAGCTGTTTCAAATCCTGAAAGATGATGCTGTGAAAGTGCTGCACTCAATATGCCAGCAAATTTGGAAAACTCAGCAGTGGCCACAGGACTGGAAAAGGTCAGTGTTCATTCCAATCCCAAAGAAAGGCAATGCCAAAGAATGCTCAAACTATGGCACAATTGCACTCATCTCACATGCTAGTAAAGTAATGCTCAAAATTCTCCAAGCCAGGCCTCAGCAATATGTGAACTATGAACTTCCTGATGTTGAAGATGGTTTTAGAAAAGGCAGAGGAACCAGAGATCAACTTGCCAACATTCACTCAATTATGGAAAAAGCAAGAGAGTTCCAGAAAAGCATCTATTTCTGCTTTATTGACAATGCCAAAGCCTTTGATTGTGGATCACAATAAACTGTGGAAAATTCTGAAAGAGATGAGAATACCAGACCTTCTGATCTGCCTCTTGAGAAATCTGTATGCATGTCAGAAAGCAGCAATTAGAACTGGAAATGGAACAACAGACTAGTTTCAAATAGGAAAATGAGTACGTCAAGGCTGTATATTGTCACCCTGCTTATTTAACTTATATGCAGAGCACATCATGAGAAATGCTGGACTTGAACAAACACAGGCTCGAATACAGATTGCTGGGAGAAATATCAATAACCTCAGAAATGCAGATAACACCACCCTTAGGGCAGAAAGTGAAGAGGAACTAAAGAGCCTCTTGATAAAAGTAAAAGAGGAGAGTGAAAAAGTTGGCTTAAGCTAAACATTCGGAAAACGAAGATCATGGCATTAAGTCCCATCACTTCATGGGAGAGAGATGGGGAAACATTGGAAACAGGGTCAGACTTTATTTTTGGGGCTCCAAAATCACTGCAGATGGTGATTGCAGCCATGAAATTATAAGACGCTTACTCCTTGGAGGAAAAGTTATGACCAACCTAGAGAGTATATTCAAAAGCAGAGACATTACTTTGCCAACTAAGGTCCATCTAGTCAAAGCTATGGTTTTTCCAGTAGTCATGTATGGATGTGAGAGTTGGACTGTGAAGAAGGCTGAGGGCCAATGAATTGATGCTTTTAAATTCTGGTGTTGGAGAAGACTCTTGAGAGTCCCTTGGGCTGCAAGGAGTCCAACCAGTCCATTCTGAAGGAGATCAGCCCTGGGATTTCTTTGGAAGGAATGATGCTGAAGCTGAAACTCCATTACTGTGGCCACCTCATGGTAAGAGTTGACTTTTCCAATGGGAAAAGACTCTGATGCTGGGAGAGATTGGGGGCAGGAGGCGAAGGGAATGACAGAGGATGAGATGGCTGGATGGCACCATGGACTCAATGGACATGAGTCTGAGTGAACTCTGGGAGTTGGTCATGGACAAGGAGGCCTGGCGTGCTGTGATTCATGGGGTCACAAAGAGTTGGACACGACTGAGCAACTGAACTAAACTGAATCACATGGACCATAGTGTTGTCTAACTCAACAAAACTATGAGCTATGCCTTGTAGTGCCATCCAAGATGGACCAATCATGGTGGAGAGTTATGATGAAAAGCGATGCACTGGAGAAGGGAATGACAAACCACTTCAGTATTCTCTCCTTGAGAACACCATGAACAGTATGAAAAGGCAAAAGATAGGATACTGAAAGATGAACTCTCAGAGGTTGGTAGATTCCCAAAATGCTACTGGAGATCAGTGGAGAAATAACTCCAGAAAGATGAAGAGGCAGAGCCAAAGCAAAAACAGCACCCAGTTAAGGATGGAACTGGTGATGAAAGTAAAGTCCGATGTTGTAAAGAGCAATATTGCATAGCAACTTGGAATGTTAAATCCATTAATCAAGGCAAATTGGAAATAGCCAAACAGGAGGTGGCAAGAGGGAACATTGACATTTTAGGAATCAGCAAACTAAAATGGACTGGAATGTGTGAATTTAACTCGGATGACCATTATATCTACTACTGTGTGCACGAATCCCTCAGAAGAAATGGAGTAGCCATCATGGTCAACAAAAGAGTTTGAAATGCAGTACTTCAATGCAATCTCAAAAACGACAGAATGATCTCTGTTTGTTTCCAAAGCAAAACATTCAGAAGCACAGTAATCTAAGTCTATGCCCCAACCAGTAAAGCTGAAGAAGCTGAATTTATAGTTCTATGAAGACCCACAAGACCTTGCAAAACTAATGCCAAAAAAGATATTCTTTTCATTATAGGGGACTGGAGTACAAAAGTAGGAATTCAAAAGATATCTGGAGTAATAGGCAAGTTTGGCCTTGGAGTGCAAAATGAAATATGGCAAAGGCTAAAAGAACTTTTTAAGAGAATTCACTGTTCCTAGCAAACACCATCTTCCAACAACATAAGAGAAATCTCTGCACATGGACATCACCATATGGTCACTACTGAAATCAGCTTGATTATATTTTTTGCAGCCAAAGATGGAGAAGCTCTACAGTCTCCAAAAACTAGACCAGGAGCTGACTGTGGCTCAGAACATGAACTCCTTATTGCCAAATTCAGACTTAAATTGAAGAAAGTAGGGAAAAATACTAGAGTATTCAGTATAACCTAAATCAAATCCCTTATGATTATACCACAGAAGTGACAAATAAATCAAGGGATTACATCTGATAGAGTTCCTGAAGGAACTCTATGGAGCTCTATGGATGGAGGTTCATGACATTGCACAGGAGACAGAGATCAAGCCCATCCCCAAGAAAAATAAATGCAAAAAGGCAAAATGGTTATGTGAGGTGGTCTTACAAATAGCTGAGAAAAAAAGAGAAGCTAAAAGCAAACGGAAAAAGGAAGATATACCCATATGAATGCAGAGTTCCAAATAATAGCAAAGAGAGCAAAGAAAGCATTCCTCAGTGATCAATGGAAAGAGACAGAGGGAAACAACAGAATGGAAAAGACTAGAGATCTCTTCAAGAAAATTCCAGATACCAAGGAAAATTTTCACAAAAGATGAGCCCAATAAAGGACAGAAATTTATGGATCTAACAGAAGTGAAAGAAGCAAACAGACCTAAGAGAAGCAAAAGAGGTGTCAAGAATACACAGAATATACAAAAAGTTCTTCATGTCCCAGGTAACCAAGATGGTGTGATCACTCACGTCAAGCCAGATCCTGGAATGCAAGATAAGAGGGTCTTATGGCAACGCACTCCAGTGTTCTTGCCTGGAGAATCCCAGAGAGGGGGGGAGCCTCGTGGGATTCCGTCTTATGGGGTTGCACAGAGTCGGACACGGCTGAAGTAACTTAGCAGTAGCAGTAGCAGGAAGCATCGCTACAAACAAAAGTAATGGTGGTGATGGAATTCCAGTTGAGCTATTTCAAATTCTAAAAGATGATGCAGTGAAAGAGCTGCACTCAATATGCCAGCAAATTTGGAAAACTCAGCAGTGGCAACAAGACTGGAAAAGATCAGTTTTCATTCCAATCCCAAAGAAAGGCAATGCCAAAGAATGTTCAAACTACTACAAGATTGCACTCATCTCACATGAACCAACCCAGGCTTCAATAGTTCATGAACTGAGAAATTCCAGATGTTCAAGCTGGATTGAGAGGAGGCAAAGGAACCAGAGGTCAAATTGCCAACATCCGTTGGATCATCGAAAAAACAAGAGAGTTCCAGTAAAACATCTGCTTCTGCTTTATTGACTATGCCAAAGTCTTTGACTGTGTGGCTCACAATAAAGTGTGGAAAAATCTGGAAGAGATAGGAATACCAGACCACCTTACCTGATTCCTAAGAAATCTGTATGCAGATCAAGAAGCAACCATTAGAGCTAGACATGAAACATCAGACTGGTTCCAAATAAGAAAAAGAGTACGACAAGACTGTATATTGTCACCCTGCTTATTTAACTTATATAAAGAGTGCATCATGAGAAAAGCCAGGCTGGATGAAGCACAAGCTAGAATCAAGACTGCCGGGAAAAATATCAATAACCTCAGATATACAGATCACTTCACCCTTATGGCAGAAAGTGAAGAAGAACTAAAGAGACTCTTGTTGAAAGTGAAAGAGGAGAGTGAAAATGTTGGCTTAAAACTAAACATTCAGAAAAGTAAGATCATGGCATCTGGTTCCATCACTTCATGGCAAATAGATGGGGAAACAATAGCGAAGTTGCTCAGTCGTGTCCGACTCTTTGCGACCACATGGATTGCAGCCTAAGAGGCTCCTCTGTCCACGGGATTTTCCAGGCAAGAATACTGGAGTGGGTTGCCATTTCCTTCTCCAGACGCTCTTCCTGATCCGGGGATCAAACCCGGGTCTCCCACATTGCAGAAAGATGCTTTACCGTCTGAGCCACCAGGGAAGTCAGGGGAAACAATGGAACCAGCGAAATATTTTATTTCATTGGGCTCCAAAATCACTGTAGATGGTGACTACAACCATGAAATAAAATTCACTTGCCCCTTAGAAGAAAAGCTACGACCAACCTTAGTTAGATTTTTAGTTCAGTCGCTCAGCCTTGTCCGAATCTCTGTGACCCCATGGACTGCAGCACGCCAGGCCTCCCTGTCCATCACCAACTCCCAGAGTTTACCCAAACCCATGTCCATAGAGTGCGTGATGTCATCCAACCCTCTCATCCTCTTTCTGCCCCTTCTCCTCTTCCCTTCAATCTTTCCCAGCATCAGGGTCTTTTCAAATGAGTCAGCTCTTTGCATCAGGTGGCCCACGTATTGAAGTTTCAGCTTCAACATTAGTCCTTTCAATGAACACCAGGGCTGATCTCCTTTAGGATGGACTGGTTGGATATCCTTGCAGTCCAAGGGACTCTCAAGAGTCTTCTCCAATACCACAATTCAAAAGCATCCACTCTTCAGTGCTCAGCTTTCTTTATAGTCCAACTCTCACATCCATATATGACTACTGGAAAAACCATAGCCTTGACTAGATGGACCTCTGTTGGCAAAGTAATGTCTCTGTTTTTAAATATGATATCTAGGTTGGTCATAACTTTTCTTCCAAGGAGTAAGTGTCTTTTCATTTTATGGCTGCAGTCACCATCTGCAGTGATTTTGGAGTCCAACAAAATAAATCAGCCATTGTTTCCACTGTTTCTCCATCTATTTTCTGTGAAGTGATGGGACCAGATGCCATGATCTTACTTTTCTGAACGTTGAGCTTCAAGCCAACTTTTTCATTCCTCCTCTTTCACTTTCATCAAGGAGCTTTTAGTTCTTCACTTTCTGCCATAAGGTTGGTGTCATCTGCATAACTGAGGTTATTGATATTTGTCCCAGCAATCTTTATTCCATCTTGTGCTTCATCCAGCCCAGCTTTTCTCATTATTTACTCTGCATGTAAGTTAAATAAGCACGGTAACGGTATACAGCCTTGATGTACTCCTGTTTCTATTTGGAACCAGTTTGTTGTTCCGTGTCCAGTTCTAACTGTTGCCTCCTGACCTGCATACAGGTTTCTCAAGAGGCAGGTCAGGTGGTATGGTATTCCTATCTCTTTCAGAATTTTCCACACTTTATTGTGATCCACATAGTCAAAGGCTTTGGCATTGTCAATAAAGCAGAAGTAGTTGTTTTTATAGAACTCTCTTGCTTTTTTGATGATCCAGTGGATGCTGGCCATTTGATCTCTGGTTCTTCTGTCTTTTCTAAATCCAGCTTGAACTATCTCTTCAGGTAATGTTGAAGCCTGGCTTGGAGAATTTTGTGCATTACTTTGCTAGCCTGTGAGATGTTGCAACTGTGCAGTAGTTTGAATATTCTTTGGCATTGCTCTTCTTTGGGATTGGAATGAAAATTGACCTTTTCCTGTCCTGTGGCCACTGCTGAGTTTTTGAGATTTGGTGGCATATTGAGTGCAGCACTTTCACAGCATCAACTTTTAGGATTTGAAATAGCTCAGCTGGCATTCTATCTCCTCCACTAGCTTTGTTCATAGTGATGCTTCCTAAAGTCCATTTGACTTCTCATTCCAGGAAGTCCGGCTCTAGATGAGTGATCACACCATCATGGTTATCTTAAGATATTTTTGTATAGAAGATCTTTTATGTCTCATATTTTTTATGGGACATGAAAATATCCCTTAAGATAATCTTCTTTGCCCTTGAATTTTTAAGGAGACTCCACATGTTATTTTCTCTTTATGGTTTTCTCTCATATGTTTCAGATGCTGCTGATTTTAATGCTGATTTTTGTAACTATAAAGTTTCATTTATTTGTGTCCCATAACCTGATGAAAGCATTTACTATTTTTCAAGGATTTTTGTAGATTACCTAACATTTTCTATTATAGATCACCATATTATCTACAACTAAATCACTCTTCTAAAGTTTATATTTCTTCAACTTTATTTTTGTCCTCATATCTTTCTTCTTTTACTACAAGTATATATAGATATTGGATGGTGAAATATTGTACCATTGATTAAGAGAGTTTTATTTTCTTAAAACTCTTTTAAGAAAAGAGTTTTATCCATATGTTTCATTTTGAATATTTTCCATTGTTTTGTCTTCAGTAACACTAGTCTCTTCTGCAGTGTTTCATCTGTTGTCAATTGAATCCAGAGTATTATTCATTTAACATATTTTAAATCTGTGGTAGCTGATTTGAATTTTTTTTCACATGCCTTATATGTCATTCATCATCATATTCATCTTTTCCTCTACCTTCTTAAATATGTAGAACCTATTTATAAAAGCTTTTGTACACATATCTTTGTTTGATAACTGTACTATCTCTATGATTTTGACTCTAATTCTAATATTTGATTTTGTCTTGGTTTGAAAGACATATTTTTTGTTTGTTTGTTTCTTTGCATGCTTGGTAACTTTTGATTGGATAATATGCTTTGTGATTTTACATTGTTGGCTCCAGATTTTTGTTGTATTCTTTGAATCGGTTTGGACTTTGTATGGCATGTCCAGACTAAGTAAAAGTTTAAATACTTAGTCATCAGTTTAATAGTTTCTGGGTTTGCCTTTAAGCCTTTCTCTAGGTATCACAGTCCTTTACTGGATGATGTCCAGTGTCTGAAAACTTCTCTTTCATATTATTTTGTACAGCTTCTGGTTTTCATTTTAATGTTGGAGAGTAAACTTAGTCTCTATTTCATTATATAATAGAGAGAGGCATAATTCATTTTTGTTTTAAAATGTTAAAAAATGTTCACTTTGTATGCAATGAATATTATTTCATGTGAATACACATTTGTTTAGTCACTTAATGGATGACTACTTGATTGCATCTGGATACTGAAATTATTAACTCATAATTGTTTGATCTCTAGGTTACTTATGATTATCCAGAATTTGAAGGAATTCCATGCTTGAGAATGAAGTAGTAATTGTCATGACTTAATGAGTATTTAATTGTTTTTGCACTGTTTAAAATTTTAGTAGCAGTTTTCTTTTATAATAGCTCCTCAGCCACCCCAGGCTCACTAGCACAATTTGATGGAAATAAGTATAACTACTCGCATCCTATTTTCATTTCCTAGAGTCTTCAGATAGTTGTTCAGATACTGTTAAAAGTTGGCATAATTAACACACTGGCTAAGGAATGGGTTGATTAAATCACTAAATGAGTTGATCAAGGAATGTTTAAAATCTTAATGTATCTAACATCAATTTGGAATATGAGAATAAAGGGAAATATTATGAAATACATTTCCTATTTTAATTCGGGTTTTATTTGACTAGCATATGATGCATAGCTGTTAAAGTACAAATTTATTGCCATTTCCTGACACTATTACTTAAGTATTCTTTCTCCTTTTCTGCCTATAATTTGTGATGTCAGAAGGCAGGAGAGAGCCAAAATTTAAAAAAAAAAAAAATTTTGGTAAGGACAGATTATTCTGAGAATCAAGTCACCTCAGAGGTGAAAGGAGGAGAGTTAATTACCTCCTTGTCTTTTTAATGGCAGCTCTCAGTGACTTCTATATGCGTGTGTGCCTGTGTGCTCAGTTGCTTCAGTCCTGCCTGACTCTTGCGACCCCTTGGACTATAGCCCGCCAGGCTTGTCTGTCCATGGAACTACCAGGCAAGAATACTGGAGCCGGTTGCCATTTTTTCCTTTAGGTGATCTTCCAAGCTAGGATCAAATCTGCATCTCTTATGTCTTCTACACTGGCAGGCAGGTTCTTACCACTGTGCCACCTGGAAAGCCCGTATGTGCAATTGGTACTTTTTTTTTTTAAGTTCTGAACTTCTTGGCTGGAGTATTTACTTCGGTTTCAGCTTTCGAGATTTGAGATTATATCACATTTTGAACTTATACTTCAATTCTTAGACATTTCTATAAACATTTCTCAAATATACTAAGAGATTAATTTTGGAAGAATAAGTACTGGTGTAAATGAAGGACATATTTCTTAGATGTGTTATTTTATGCCCTCCAAGTTTAAGCTAATTTTCCAGTTTCTTACAGTGAATCAGTAGTAAGACTCTAAACACAATTTATAGTTTCTGGTCTTACATTTAGATCTTTAATCCATTTTGAGTTTATTTTTGTGTATGGTGTTAGAAAGGGGTCTAGTTTCATTCTTTTACAAGTGGTTGATCAGTTTTCCCAGCACTACCTGTTAAAAGAGACTATCTTTACTCCATTGTATATTCTTGCCTCCTTTGTCGAAGATAAGGTGTCCATAGGTGTGTGGGTTAATCTCAGGGCTTTCTATTTCGTTCCATTGATCTATATTTCTGTCTTTGTGCCAGTACCACACTGTCTTAATGACTGTGGCTTTCTAGTAGAGCCTGAAGTCAGGCAAGTTGATTCCTCCAGTTCCATTCTTTTTTTTTTTTTTTAATTAAATTTATTTACTTTTTAATTACAATACTGTATTTGTTTTGCCATACATTGACACGAATCAGCCATAGGTGAACACAATCTCCCAATGCCGAAGCCCCCTCCCACCTCCCACCCCACATCCTCTACTTGAATCATCCTGTGCATCAGCCCCATGTATCCTGCATCCTACATTGAACATAGATTAGCGTTTCGTTTCTTACAGGAAAATATACATGTTTCATTGCCATTCTCCCAAACCATCCCACCCTTTCCCTCTCCCTCAGAGTCCAAAAGTCCACTCTATACCTCTGTGTCTCTTGTTGTCTCACATATAGGGTCATCATTACTGTCTTCTAAATTCCATATATATTTGTCAGTATACTGTATTGGTGTTTTTCTTTCTGGCTTACTTCACTCTGTATAATCAGTTCCAATTTCATCCATCTCATTAGAACTGAGTCAAATTTATTCTTTTTAAGGGCTGAGTAGTATTCCATACTGTATATGAACCACAGCTTTCTTATCCATTCATCTGCTGATGGACATCTAGGTTGCTTCCATGTTCTGGCTATTATAAACAGCGCTGCAATGAACATTGGGGTACATGTGTCTCTTTCAATTCTGGTTTCCTCAGTGTGTATGCCCAGCAGTGGGATTGCTGGGTCATAAGGCAGTTCTATTTGCAATTTTTAAGGAATCTCCACACTGTTTTCCATAATGGCTGTACTAGTTTGCATTCCCACCAGCAGTGTAAGAGGGTTCCCTTTTCTCCACATCCTCTCCAGCATGTATTGCTTGTAGACTTTTGGATCGCAGCCATTCTGACTGGTGTGAAATGGTACCTCATTGTGGTATTGATTTGCATTTCTCTGATAATGAGTGATGTTGAACATCCATTCTTCTTTCTCAAGATTGCTTTGGCTATTCGAGGCTTTTTGTATTTCCATACAAATCTTGAGATTATTTGATCTAGTTCTGTGAAAAATACTGCTGGTAGCTTGATGGGAATTGCATTGAATCTGTAGACTGCTTTAGGTAGTATACTCATTTTCACTATATTGACTCTTCCGACCCATGAGCATGGTATATTTCTCCATCTATTAGTGTCCTCTTTGATTTCTTTCATCAGTGTTTTATAGCTTTTGATATATAGGTCTTTAGTTTCTTTAGGTAGGAATATTCAATGTAGGATGCAGGATGCATGGGGCTGATGCACAGGATGATTCAAGTAGAGGATGTGGGGTGGGAGGTGGGAGGGGGCTTCGGCATTGGGAGATTGTGTTCACCTATGGCTGATTCGTGTCAATGTATGGCAAAACAAGTACAGTATTGTAATTTTAAAAAAATAAATAAATTTAATAAAAAAATAAATTAAAAAAATAAATAAATAAACACAATTTAGTAACATGGATTCCAGTATCCCTATTGCTTGATACAGTTTGATACTACAAAGTTTGTCTCAGATTCTGAAAGGAAAGGGATGGCAAAGAAATAAAAATTATACTTTATCAGTCAGTTCAATTTAGTTGCTCAGTCATGACCCCATGGACTGTAGCATGCCAGGCTTCCCTGTCTGTCACCAACTCCTGGAGCTTGCTCAGACTCTTGTCCATCGAGTTGATATGCCATCCAACTGTCTCATCCTCTGCCATCCTCTGTCTCAACCTATCATCTAGTCTATAGCTATTTAAAAATTTGATTCACATTTTTCTTGCTGTTTAAAATATAGAGAGCGCAGTATTGACTTGAACATCACAGTATGAATTTCTTCTGTCAAGACACCCAAGAAAATGAAGGGGATTTACTAGGAAACTAGCTTAATTGAAGCCTTCAGAAAGATGATTCATGCAAAATTGTCTTCCACTGCTATAAGCAACTCAATTGAATTCATGAAGAAAGAGGAATTTTCATAAAGTTAGTTGTCAATAAAGCTAAAGGCTCAGAGATACACAGAAAGATCATCTCAGAAAAAAATACAAAGAGATCACAGAAACAGTATCATTTCAAGGAGTTTAAAATACAAGGCTATTTATTAACTTAGTTGGAACAGAAGATTATGTATCCAAATGAAGTAATACTTTTGGGGATAATTCTAAATAAATTCACTTTCACTTATCTATGGCTGCCAAATATACTAACCCAAGTCAGTGACATAAAACAATATCAATCACTTATTTTGCTCTTAAATCTGGATGCTGCCTGGAATCAGATGGAGCTGTTCAGTAGTGTTCTCACTCTCTCTTTGTCTATATAGTCCCTTTCTGTAGTCTTTTTGTATAGTGACTACATAGTCACTGACCTTCTTATGTCATGACTGAGGATCCCGGAAGGTACAAGGCATATCCCAATTTTTACTAACTGAGTATAAATATACCAATATTTTGGGCCATCTTAATCATAGAGATAAGACAGTATGCAATCATTTGAGAGAATAAACAATGCATTTCACATTTTTAGAAAAATTCTTAAAGAGGCGGGAGTACCAAACTACCTTACTTGTCTTGAGAAACCTTTATGCAGGTCAAGAAGCAACAAAACTGGACATGGAACTGACTGGTTCAAAGTCACTGAGAATCACTTTTACAGTGTATGATATGAGATGGCAGTCATAAAGACTCATTTAGGTTCAAAGAAAGGAATGGCTTAAATATCTTGACGGGAATGGGTCAAAGGTATTTACAGACAGAATTTAAGACTGAAAGTTCACATTGAAATTGTCAGGTGTTGCTTTAAGCAAACATTCACATTTGCCAGGAATCAGAGAAAAGTCTATAAACTTTTGAAAGTTTTATGTTGTACTTCTGTAGCTAATCTGCCTCTTATCAGCTGAGTCACTGAAAGTGTGATTAATGATTCAATAAGACAGAGAAGTTAAAACATAAGAGTTATTTCCCTGAAATTTGTATTTTGTATAGAATCTCTGCTCTTATGAAAACTTTCTTTAAAATGTTAGGTCATTACATCATGTGTTTCATAGCATCCCGATTTTTACTAACTGAGTATAAATATACCAATATTTTGGGCTATCTTAATCATAGAGATAAGACAGTATGCAATCATTTGAGAGAATAAACAATGCATTTCACATTTTTATAAAAAAATTCTTAAAGAGGTGGGAGTACCAAACTACCTTACTTGTCTTGAGAAACCTTTATGCAGGTCAAGAAGCAACAAAACTGGACATGGAACAACTGACTGATTCAAAATTGGGAAAGGAGTACTACAAGTCTATATATGGTCATCTGCTTATTTCACTTCTGTGCAGGTTACATCATGCGAAATACTGGACTGGATGAACCAAAAGATGAAATCAAGATTGCCAGGAGAAATGTCAGTACCTTTAGATATGCAGATGATACCCTTCTAATGGCAGAAAGTTAAGAAGAACTAAAGAGCCTCTTGATGAGGTGAAAGAGAAGAGTGAAAAAGCTGGCTTGAAGCACAACATTTAAAAAACTAAGATTGTAACATCTAGTCCCATCACTTCATGCCAATTAGAAGGGGGAAAATGGAAACAGTTACAGATTTTATTTTCTAGGGCTCCAAAATCACCACAGTGAGTGACTGCAGCCATGAAAGTAAAAGATATTTGCTCCTTGGAAGAAAAGCTATGACAAACCTAGACAACATATTAAAAATCAGAGATATCACTTTGCTGACAAAGGTCCATGTAGTCAAAGCTATGTTTTTTTAGTAGTCATGTACAGATATAAGAGTTGAATCATAACGAAGGCTGAGGACTGAAGAATTGATGCCTTTGAACTGTGGTGCTGGAGAAGACTCTTGAGAGTCCATTGGACTGCAAGATCAAATCAGTCAATCCCAAAGGAAATTAACCCTGAATATTCATTGTAAGGAATGATGATGAAGCTGAAGCTCCAATACTTTGGCTACCTGATGGTAAGAGCTGACCCACCGGAAAAGACCCTAATGCTGGGAAAGATTGAAGGCAGGAGAAGAGGGCAACAGAAGATGAGATGATTAGAGAGCATCACAGACTCAACGGACATGAATTTGAGTAAACTCTGGGAGATAATGGAAGACAGAGGAGCTTGGCATGTGTGGTCCACAAAGTCACAAAGAGTCAGACATGACTTAGTGACTGAATAACAGCAACAAAAAAACTTTTATATGCACTAGGAAGCCAAAATATTTCTGTGATTTAGTTTACTGTGATAGTGACTTATTTTTGTGGTCTGAAACTGAATCCACGATATCTCTCATATTGTTATCTCCCATATGATTCAGTATGATAGATACTGAATCTACACTATCTGTCAGTACACCTGTATTTTTCTCTTTTCTTTTTCTGTCTTCCAATTTGAATAACTTCTATTGACTTATTTTCTAATTGACTGAATGATCCCTCAGATATGTTAAGTCTACAGATGAGTCTGTCAAAGGCATCATCTCTTTGTTACTGTGCTTTTAACTCATAGCATTTTCATTTGATTATTTTTGTTTCCATTTTTTCTTTTGAAAATTGCCAGTGTAACTCTGCTTATTGTCAGTCTTTCCCATTAGATCTTTTAATGTGTTAATTATGGCAATTTTCTATTTCCTATCATTAATTCTGACATCTGTATTATCTTCTAGTTGGCTTTTGATTATTACTGTATATCTTAAGAGTGTATTTTCTCATACATTGTTTTATGTATTAATAGTTTTTTTGAAAGCCTGCCATATTGTATACAGCAATAGAAATTCCAGTCAATAGTTTTTAGCCCTGAAATTGGGTATGCATTTCCTTTTAGTACAAGCTTTTGAGTTAATCAACTTGGAATTTTGGTTGGGGTGATGTATGATGACTGCAAAGTTGGCTATAAATTCCTATACAATACTGTGTGTTTAGTATGTTTGCTCAACCCTAAGCCTTGATCTTTTGTTCTGTGCCTCAGAAAAGGTCATTTTTCATGCTCTCCTGTCCTTCTTTCTTCAGTTTTTACCATTAGTTACTTTTCAGGGCTTGACTCTTGGCTCTGGAGACTTGAGGGACAGTCTCTGTCTAAGCTGTGGCATCAGGCAGTCACAGTGTCCTCAGTTTGGGGAAAGTTATCTTCTTTTCTTTTCCTCTCTTAGGTTAGCTCTGAGCCCAGTTCATGGTCTTCGAGTTTCTCAGGAGTAGAGTCTTTCCTGTGTTTCCTTCTCCTGGCTGTAAACTTTGTCCACCTCTGTTAGATCAAGGCTTTTGCTGCACAGTGGGTATAGAGGAGACGGGTCCACCCCATGTGTCCACCTCTGTTAGATCAAGGCTTTTGCTGCACAGTGGGTATAGAGGAGACGGGTCCACCCCATGTAACTGCTGCCAGCTTTCTCCACTGCACCACCATGGACACTTGCTTAGGACTCACTCTGATCTTTTCTGTGAATGCCCAGTGAGATTTGTTATCAGTGACTTCGACAGGGTGGAGTCCTCTGATACCTTCAGTCTCAGGGGCATCGCTGTGTTCCGTGAGTCCCGCACAGGTTTCAGCAGTGAGCAGTTCCTCCCATAGAGCTACTGCCGCAAGTTCCATGTGCATCTGCACCACATGAGTCAGTGCTCACCGCTTTTCTTTTTGCAGGTTGCTGTCTCTTACTAGATTTTGGAGCACTGGTTTTTCTGTGAACTTAGTTTTACAATAGGCTCAAAACAAGTCACAATTGAATGTTTATTTTTGTTCTTATTTATTGTAAGTATGGGAGTAAAACACCTTCAAGCTCTCTATAGCCAGGACATGAAGAGAGAAGTCTCACTTTTTCAGTATTTTTTTTTTTTTTTTTTACAATACAATATACTGCAGTTACCTATTTTAACATTGATACATATGTTAAATATCTAGCACAAATGCATTTGCTTAATTTTTCATATAAATTAAAATATAATGTATATATTCATTAACTTTATAATAACAAAAAGTATAAAGAGATAACACAACTAATTTTTAGAACAAAAGGGTGAAAATAGAAAATTATTCTCATTGAAGTTTGACAAACTAGTATATGTGTATGTGTAGAAATAATAGGATCAGATGAAATATGTATGCTTAGGTTATTTCCACATTCTGTTCAAATTGTTTTATATGATGACATCTCCTACGTCTTCTAATAAAGAAACTGGAGAACACGAGAGAGACATTAAATGAGAGAGGTGGAGGAAAAGGGTAAGGTTTGTGTTGAGAGGAAATAATATAAGTTGTGGAAAGTAAAGAATGAGAATAAAGATGCTTAGTGGTTACAGAGTGTAAGGGAGCAAGATAAGAGTGGAAAGGAAATTTTCACAATTGTGGATTATTTTTTTTTAAAGGAGAAAGAAAGAAAACATTATTTATCTGTAAGTATATCCTTTCTGCCAGACTGATTTTATTCCTTTGACTGCAGAGACTAGCCAGCAGAGGCTGCAGGGTTTAATTTGGGAGTTAAGTGCTTATATTTAAATCCATCCAATGTTTAGGGCTCTTTTATAAAGTGTTAATTAGACCAGTAATTTCATCTTTTTACTGTTTTGATTTAATAAATTTTTATGTGATAAAATGTATTGATTTTACGATGAGAAAATCAATAAGAGCTCAAAGCCCAGTAGAGTATAGGACATTATGAGGCAATAAGAAATCAAATACACACTGGAGTGGGAGTGGTCTGCCACCACTCTCCATCAGAGAATAAATTTATTAAGCCTCTGTTTCCACATAAATCAAATAAGAACACTACACTGGATTCCTTGTTTTTCAAAACTGTACCCTGTGAAGCACTGAGACAGGATGCTGATGAGAGATCAGCTGGAAGATACTAAGGGCTGCTTCCTTGTTTGTTGAGTTCTTTTGTTGTTTGATTGTTTTAAAGTTCCTGTTAATTTTAAGGTACTACTGTTGAACTAAAAGAATACTAAATTAATTAATACAAAGGGCATGTATACACTGATATACTTTATTAGTTTATAGGGTTGCTATAGCAAAGTACCACAAACGAAGTGCATTGAAACAACAGAAATTTATTCTCTCACAGTTCTGGAGGCCAGAGTATGGAATTAAGGAGTCTGCAGCCCTGTGATTCCTCTGAAGTTTCCAAGGAAGAATCCCTTCTTGCCTTTTCCTAGTTTCTAGTGTTTGCCAGTAAACCTTGGCATTCTTGGCTTGTAGATTGTTGCTGTTACTCAGTCACTAAGTCGTGTCTGACTCTGAGCCTCATGGACTGTAGCACGCCAGGCTTTCCTACCCTTCACTGTGTCCCAGAGTTTGCTCAAACTCATGTCCATTGTGTTGGTGATGCTATCTAACCATCTCATTCTCTTCCACCTCCTTCTCCTTTTGCCTTAAATCTTTCCTAGAATCAGGGTCTTTTCCAATGAGTCAGCTCTTGCCATCAGGAGACCAAAGTATTGGAGCTTCAGCATGAGTCCTTACAATGAATATTCAGGGTTGATTTCCTTTAGAATTGGCTAATTGATCTCCTTGCTGTCCAAGGGACTCACAAGAGTCTTTTCCAGCATCACAGTTTGAAAGCATCAATTCTTAGGTGCTTAGCCTTCTTTATGGTCCAACTTTCAGATCCAAGTATGACTACTGGAAGAAACATTTGTTGCTGTTGTTCAGTCATCCAGTTGTGTCTGACTCTCTGCAATGCCATGACCTGCAGCACACAAGACTTCCCTGCCCCTCACCATCTCGTGGAGTTTGCCCAAGTTCATGTCCATTGAATCATTGATGCCATCTAACCATCTCATCCTCTGTTGCCTTCTTCTCCTTCTGCCTTCAATCTTTTTGAGCACTAGACTATTTTCAAATGAGCCAGCTCTTCTCATCAAGTGGCCAAAGTATTGGAGCTTCAGCTTCAGCATCAGTCCTTCCAATGAATATTCAGGACTGATTTCCTTTAGGATGGACTGGTGTGATCTCCTTGCTTTCCAGGAGACTCTCAAGAGTCTTCTCTAACACCACAGTTCAAAAGTAGGAATTTCTTTGGTTCTCTGCCTTTTTGATTTTCCAGCTCTCATATCTCTACATGACTACTGGAAAGACCATAGTCTTGATTATATGGACTTCTGTCAGTAAAGTGATATCTTTTATTTTTAACACACTGTCTCAGTTTGTCAAAACTTTCCTGCCAAGAAGCAATTTTCTAATTTCATGGCTGTAGTAACCATCTGCAATGAATTTAGAGCCCAAGAAGAGGAAATCTGTCATTGCTTCCACCTTGTCCCTTTCTATTTGCCATGAAGTGATAGCACTGGATGCCATGATCTTAGTTGTCGTTAATATTACATTTTAAGAAGGCTTTTTCACTCTCCTCCTTCACTCAACATGAGGCTTTGCAGTTTCTTTTCACTTTCTGCCATTAGAGTGGTATCATCCATATATCTGAGATTGTTTATATTTCCCCCAGCAATCTTGAGTCCAGCTTGTAATTCATCCAGCCTGGCATTTCACATGATATGTTCTGCATACAAGTTAAATAAGCAGGGTGACAATTACAGCCATGCCATACCCCTTTCCCAATCCTGAAACAATCTGCTGTTCTAGAACAATCAAGTTGTGTTTCTTCTTGACCGGCATACAGATTTCTCAGAAGACAATAAAGGTGGTCTGGTTTTCCCATCTCTTTAAGAATTTTGAGGAACTCCTCATGCGTTTTCCACAGTGGCTGCCCTATTTAACATTCCTACCAAATTGTGCCAGGTTTATAATTTCTTTATGCATAAGGCAGCACTTGTTATTTTGTTTGTTGCTTTTGTTAAAAAAAAAAGTCATCCTGACGGATATGAAGTGTTATCTCATTGCAGCTTTAAATTGCATTTCCACTTTCCACGTGGCATAGTTAGTAAAGAACCCACTCACCAGTGAAGGAGACATAAGGGACATGGGTTCGATCCCTGGCTTGGGAAGATCTCCCAGAGGAGGAAGTGACAACCCACTCCAGTAATTCTTGCCTGAAGAATCCCAAGGACAGGGTAGCCTAGTGGGCTGCAATCCATGGGGTTGTAAAGAGTCGGCCCAACTAAAGTGACTTAACACAACACACAATGATTATCAGTTCTTCATGTGCTTACTTATTTGTATATCTTCTTTGAAGAACTGTCCATTCAAATTTTCTCATTTTTTAAATTAGATTGTCTTTTTTGTTGTTTAGTTAGCTAAACAGACTGAATGTTTGTGCCTCATCTGCAACAACATGCACTGAAGCATAATCCTATATATGATGGTATTTGGAGATAAGGCTTTGGGAAATGATTAGGTCATAAGAGAGAGTAGAGCCCTCATCAATGCAATTACTGCCTTAAAGAATAAAGCTCAGAGAGTTCCAGTGCCCACTCATCTACATGAGGACACAGAATAGACATTTATAACACCAGAAACTGGAACCTCACCAGAGATTAAATTTACCAGATTGTTGATCTTGACTTCTGAAGCCTTCAAAATTGTGATAAATAAATGTTCTTTAATTCACCCCATCTATGGTATTTATATTGTAGAAAACTCAGTAGACCAAGAAGAGTTACAGAAGTTCAACAGTTCTAAAGAAGTATTCTGGATATAAGCCTTTCTCAGATGTAAGATATGCAAATACTTTTTCCTATTCTGTAGTCTGTTTTCTAATTTTCTTGACAATGCCCTTAGGTACACAAAATATTTTATTTTTCAAATTTTATTTTTTTTTCTTTCTAAGTCTTTAAGTTTGTGAAGTCCAGTTTATCTGGTATTTTCCTTTGCTGCTCAGGCTCTTGGTATCATATATAAGAATCAATTGCCAAGCCAATGACAGGAGAATCTACCCACATGGCTTCCTTTAAAATTTTTATTTTTTTTACCTATTATATCAACAATTCACTTCAGTTCATTTGCTCAGTTGTCCAACTCTTTGTCACCCCACGGACTGCAGCATCTCAGGCTTCCGTGCTCAAACTTATGTCCATCAAGCAGGTGATGCCATCCAAACATCACATCCTCTATCATCCTCTGCTCCTCCCACATTTGATCTTTCTCAGCATCAGGGTCTTCTCCAATGAGTCAGCTCTTTGCATTCAGTTCAGTTCAGTCACTCAGTTGTATCCGATTCTTTGCGACCCCATGAATCACAGCACGCCAGGCCTCCCTGTCCATCACCAACTCCTGGAGTTCACTCAGACTTGGGTCCATTGAGTCAGTGATGCCATCCAGCCATCTCATCCTTGGTCGTCCCCTTCTCCTCCTGCCCCTAATCCCTGCCAGCATCAGGGTCTTTTCCAATGAGTCAACTCTTCGCATGAGGTGGCCAAAGTACTGGAGTTTCAGCTTCAGCATCATTCCTTCCAAAGAAATCCCAGGGCTGATCTCCTTCAGAATGGACTGGTTGGATCTCCTTGCAGTCCAAGGGACTCTCAAGAGTCTTCTCCAAAACCACACTTCAAAAGCATCAATTCTTCGGCGCTCAGCCTTCTTCACAGTCCATCTTTCATATCTTTGCATTAGGTAGCCAAGATTTTGGAGTTTCAGTTTCAGCATCAGTCCTTCCAATGAATATTCAGGACTGATTTAATTTAGGATTAACTGGTTGAATCTCCTTGCAGTCCAAGGGACACTCAAGAGTCTTCTCCAACACCACAGTTCAAAAGCATCAATTCTTCAGAATTCAGATTTCTTTATAGTCCAACTCTCACATCCATACATGACTACTGGAAAAACCATAGCTTTTACTAGATGGACCTTTGCTGCCAAAGTTATGTCTCTGTTTTTAATATGCTGTCTTGGTTGGCAGAGCACCAAAGAATAGCAAGGAGAGACAAGAGGGCCTTCCTCAGTGATTAGTACAAAGAAATAGAGGAAAACAGTAGAATGGGAAAGACTAGAGATCTCTTCAAGAAAATCAGAGATACCAAAGGAACATTCATGCAAAGATGGGCTCAATAAAGGACAAAAATGGTATGGGCCTAACAGAAGTAGAAGATATTAAGAAGAGGTGGCAAGAATACACAGAAGAATTGTACAAAAATGATCTTTATGAACCAGATAATTATGATGTGTCATCACTCACCTAGAGCCAGACATCCTGGAATGTGAAGTCAAGTGCAACCCCATGGACTATATAGTCCATGGAATTCTCCGGGCCAGAATATTGGAGTGGGCAGTCTTTCCCTTCTCCAGGGACTCTTCTCAACCCAGGGAATGACCCAGGTCTCCCGCATTGCAGGTGAATCCTTTATCAGCTGAGCGACAAGGGAAGCCCAATAATATTGGAGTGGGTAGGCTATCCCTTCTCCAGTGGATCTTCCCGATCTAGGAATTGAACTGGGGTCTCCTGCATTACAGGCGGATTCTTTACCAACTCAAAGGGGCAACTGTCTTTTAATTTCAGCTGAAGTCATCATCTGAGGTGATTTTGGAGACCAAAAAAGTAAGTCTGTAACTTTTTCCATTGTTTCACCATCATCTATTTGTCATGTAGTGATGGGATCAGATGCCATGATCTTAGATTTCTGAATGTTGAGTTAAGCCAACTTTTTCACTCTCCTCTTTCACTTTCATCAAGACGCTCTTTAATTCTTCTTTGCTTTCTGCCATAAGGGTGGCATCATCTGCATATCTGATGTTATTGATATTTCTCCCGAAATTTTGATCCCAGCTTGTGCTTCATCCAGCCCAGCATTTCGTATGATATACTCTGCATAAAGCTGAGTAAGCTGGGTGACAGTATACAGCCTTGAAGTACTCCTTTCCCAAATTTTAAGCAGTCTGCTGTTCCATGTCCAGTTCTAACTGTTGCTTCTTGACCTGCATACAGATTTCTCAGGTGGCAGGTCAGGCGGTCTGGTATTCCCATCTGTTGAATAATTTTCCACAGTTTGTTATGATCCACACAGTCAAAACTTTGGCATACTAAATAAAGCAAAAGTAGGTGTTTTATTGAAACTCTCTTCTTTTTCTATGATCCAGTGGATGTTGGCAATTTGATCTTTGGTTCCTCTGCCTTTTCTCAATCCAGCTTGCATATCTGAAATTTCTCATTTCATGTACTGTTGAAGCCTAGCTTGGACAATTTTGAGCATTACTTTGCTAGCATGTGAGATGAGTGAAATCATGAAGTGGTTTGAACATTCTTTGGCATTGTCTTTCTTTGGGATTGAAATGAAAACTGACCTTTTTCCAGTCCTGTGACCACTGTTGCAACAAAGGTCTATTTAGTCAAAACTATGGTTTTTCCAGTAGTATGATAATCAGTGAACCAGTGAAGTTGCTCAGTTGTGTCCAACTCTTTGCGACCCCCTGGACTGTAGCCTACCAGGCTCCTCCATCCGTGGAATCTTCCAAGCAAGAGTATTAGAATGGGTGACCATTTCCTTCTCTAGGGAATCCCCCCAACCCAGGGATCAAACCCAGGTTTCCTGTATAACAAGCAGACACTTTACCATCTGAACCACCAGGGAAGCATGGATATTAGAATTGGACTATAGAGAAAGCTTAGCACTGAAGAATTGATGCTTTTGAACTGTGGTGTTAGAGAAGACTCTTGAGAGTCCCTTGGACAGCGAGATCAAACCAGTCAATCCTAAATGAAATCAGTCCTGAATGTTCATTGAAAGGACTGATGCTGAAGCTGAAACTCCAATACTTTGGCCAACATATGCAAACAACTGACTCTTTGAAAAACACCCTGATGCTGGGAAAGATTGAAGGCAGGAGGAGAAGGGGATGACAGAGGATGAGATAGTTGGGTGGCATCAGCAACTCGATGGACATGAGTTTGAGCAAGCTCCAGGGAAACCTGGCGTGCTGCAGTCCATGGGGTCGCAGAGTCAGACATGACTGAGCGACTGAACTGAACTAACTGACCACTGTTGCGTTTTCCAAATTTGCTGGCATATCGAGTGCAACACTCTCCCAGCATCATCTTTTAGTATTTGAAATAGCTGAACTGGAATTCCATCACCTCCACTAGCTTTGTTTGTAGTGACGCTGCCTAAGGCCATCTTGACTTCCCATTCCCGGTTTTCTGGCTCTAGGTGATTGATCACACCATCATTGTTATCTGCATCATTAATATTTTTTTGTATAGTTCTTCTGTGTAGTCTTGCCTCATCTTCTTAATATCTTCTGCTTCTGTTCGGTCCATAGAATTTCTGTTCTTTATTGTGCCTATCTTTGCATGAAATATTCCCTCTGTACCTCCAATTTTCTTGAAGATATCTCTAGTCCTTCTCATTCTTTTGTTTTCCCTTATTTCTTTGCCTTGATCTCTGAGGAAGGCTCTCTTATCTCTCCTTGCTATTCTTGGAACTCTGCATTCAAATGGGTATATCTTTCATTTTCTCCTTTGCTTTTTGCATCTCTTCTTTCCTCAGCTTCTTGTAAGGCCTCCTCACACAATCATTTTGCCTTTGTGCACGTCTTTTTCTTGGGGATGGTTTTGATCACTCCCTCCTGTACAATGTCACGAACCTCAATTTATAGTTCTCCAGAGACCCTATCAGATCTAATCAGACAAATATCAATATTTAGGTTCTTCATTAATTTTCACATAAGTGAAGGGTCTAGCTTCTATTTTTTGCCTGTGTAAATCTAGTTTTCCAGCATGATCTCCTCTGGGAAAGTTTTATTTCCCCAATAAGTAGATATGGAAGGTTGTCACACATCAATTGACCAGAGATGTACAGATTTAATTCTGGGCTCTTAGTTCTAATCTATCAGCTTATACAATCATCCTCATGCCAGTAACACACTGTTTTGATTATAGTAACTTTGTAATAAATTTTAAAATTGGAACGTATGAGTCCTCAAACTTTGTTCTTGTTTTTCAAGATTATTTTGGCTATACGGAGCTCCTTGCAATTTCTTATAAATCTGAGTATAGCTCAATAGAAAATAGCTTTTCTATTTCTGCAAAAAGCTGTTGAAATTTTGATTGGGTATCTGTTGAATCAGTAGCTTATTTTGAGTAGTTCAGTCAGTTCAGTCATTCAGTCATGTCTGACTCTTTGCACTCCCATGGACTGCAGCACACCAGGCTTCCTTGTCCATCACCAACTCATGGAGATTGTTCAAACCTACGTACATTAAAGAGTTGGTGATACCTTCCAACCATCTCACTCTGTTGTCCCCTTCTCTTCCTGCCCTCAGTGCTTCCCAGCATCAGAGTCTTTCCTAATGGGTCAGCTGTTCACATCAGGTCATGGAAGTATGCAGCTTAAGCCTCAGCATTAATATCTTAATGAAAGTAAGATTCCCACCAATGAACATGGGATATCCTTTCATTTATTTTGGTTTCCTTTAAAATATTTGTCACCAATGCTTTGTAATTTTTAGTGTACAAGTTTTTCATTTCCTTGGTTAAATTAATTCCTGAGAATTTTTGCAATGTATTTTATAAATGCTATTGTAAATGTAAGTGCTTTCATAATTAAGTCTTCAAATTGTCATTGCTGCCTTATAAAAACACAACTGATATTTGTGTGCTGATCTTTACCACGAAACTTCACTAAATTTGGTTATAAGCTCAGTTCAGTTTAGTTCAGTCGCTCAGTCGTGTCCGACTCCTTGTGACCCCATGATTCCTAGAACGCCAGACCTCCCTGTTCATTACCGTCTCTCGGAGTTCACTCAGACTTACATCCATTGAGTCCGTGATGCCATCCAGTCATCTCATCCTTGGTCGTCCCCTTCTCCTCCTGCCCCCAATCCCTCCCATCATCAGAGTCTTTTCCAATGAGTCAAATCTTCACATGAGGTGGCCAAAGTGCTGGAGTTTCAACTTTAGCATCATTCCTTCCAAAGAAATCGCAGGGTCGATCTCCTTCAGAATGGACTGGTTGGATCTCCTTGCAGTCCAAGGGACTCTCAAGAGTCTTCTCCAACACCACACTTCAAAAGCATCAATTCTTCAGTGCTCAGCCTTCTTCACAGTCGAACTCTCACATCGATACATGACCACTGGAAAACGATAGCCTTGACTAGACGGACGTTAGTCAGCAAAGTAGTGTCTCTGCTTTTGAATATACTATCTAGGTTGGTCATAACTTTTCTTCCAAGGAGTAAGCGTCTTCTAATTTCATGGCTGTGGTAAATATCTGCAGTGATTTTGGAACCCATAAAAATAAAGTCTGACACTGTTTCCTATATATTTTCAATGAAGTGATGGGACCGGATGCCATGATCTTAGTTTTCTGAATGTTGAGCTTTAAGCCAACTTTTTCACTCTCCTCTTTCACTTTCACCAAGAGGCTTTTTAGCTCCTCCTCACTTTCTGCCATAAGGGTGGTGTCATCTGCATATCTGAGGTTATTGATATTTCTCCTGGCAGTCTTTATTACAGCTTGTGTTTCTCCAGTCCAGCATTTCTCATGATGTACTCTGCAAGGTGACAATATATAGCCTTGACATACTTCTTTTCCTATTTGGAACCAGTCTGTTGTTCCATGTCCAGTTCTAACTGTTGCTTCCTGACCTGCATACAGATTTCTCAAGAGGCAGGTCAGGTGGTCTGGTATTCCCATCTCTTTCAGAATTTTCCACAGTTTATTGTGATCCACACAGTCAAAGGCTGGCATAGTCAATAAAGCAGAAATAGATGTTTTTCTGGAACTTTCTTGCTTTCTCCATGATCCAGCGGATATTGGCAATTTGATCTCTGGTTCCTCTGCCTTTTCTAAAACCAGCTTGAACATCAGGGAGTTCATGGTTCACGTATTGCTGAAGCCTGGCTTAGAGAATTTTGAGCATTGCTTTACTAGCCTGTGAGATGAGTGCAATTGTGTGGTAGTTTGAGCATTCTTTGGCATTGCCCTTCTTTGGAATTGGAATGAAAACTGACCTTTTCCAGTCCTGTGGCCACTGTTGAGTTTCCCAAATTTGCTGGCATATTGAGTGCAGCACTTTCACAGCATCATTTTTCAGGATTTGAAACAGCTCAACTGGAATTCCATCACCTCCACTAGCTTTGTTCGTAGTGATGATTTCTAAGGCCCACTTGACTTCACATTCCAGGATGTCTGGCTCTAGATTAGTAATCACATCATCATGATTATCTGGTTCGTGAAGATATTTTTGTAGAGTTCTTCTGTGTATTCTTGCCACCTCTTCTTAATATCTTCTGCTTCTCTTAGGTCCATACCATTTTTGTCATTTATGAACAGTATGAAAAGGAAAAATGATAGGATACTAAAAGAGGAACTCCTCAGGTCAGTAGGTGCCCAATATGCTACTGGAGATCAGTGGAGAAATAACTCCAGAAAGAATGAAAGGATGGAGCCAAAGCAAACACAATACCCAGCTGTGGATGTGACTGGTGATAGAAGCAAGATCCGATGCTGTAAAGAGCAATATTGCATAGGAAGCTGGAATGTCAGGTCCATGGATCAAGGCAAATTGGAAGTGGTCAAACGAGATGGCAAGCATGAACATCAACATTCTAGGAATCAGCGAACTAAAATGGGCTGGAATGGGTGAATTTAACTCAGAGGACCATTATATCTACTACTGCGGGCAGGAATCCCTCAGAAGAAATGGAATAGCCATCATGGTTAACAAAAGAGTCTGAAATGCAGTACTTGGATGCAATCTCAAAAACGACAGAATGATCTCTATTCATTTCCAAGGCAAACCATTCAATATCAGTTATCCAAGTCTATGCCCCAACCAGTAATGCCAAAGAAGCTGAAGTTGAATGATTTTATGAAGACCTACAAAACCTTTTAGAAATAACACCCAAAAAAAGATGTCCTTTTCATTATAGGGGACTGGAATGCTAAAGTAGGAAGTCAAGAAAGACCTGGAGTAACAGGCAAATTTGACCTTGGAACACAGAACGAAGCAGGGCAAAGACTAATAGAGTTTTGCCAAGAAAATGCACTGGTCATAGCAAACACCCTCTTCCAGCAACACAAGAGAAGACTCTACACATGGACATCACCAGATGGTCAACACCGAAATCAGATTGATTATATTCTTTGCAGCCAAAGATGGATAAGCTCTATACTGTCAACAAAAACAAGACCAGGAGCTGACTGTGGCTCAAATCATCAACTCCTTATTATCAAATACAGACTTAAATTGAAGAAAGTAGGGAAAACCGCTAGACCATTCAGGGATGACCTAAATCAAATCCCTTATGATTATACAGTGGAAGTGAGAAATAGATTTAAGGGCCTAGATCTGATAGATAGAGTGCCTGATGAACTATGGAATGAGGTTCGTGACATTGTACGGGAGACAGGGATCAAGACCATTCCCATGGAAAAGAAATGTAAAAAAGCAAAATGGCTGTCTGGAGAGGCCTTACAAATAGCTGTGAAAAGAAGAGAGGTGAAAAGCAAAGGAGAAAAGGAAAGATATAATCTCAAGCACCTTCCTTTTGTATTCTTTGTAATTGTCTGTATAGATTATATCATCTGTGAATACAGATAATTTACTTTTCTAATTTTTTATTTTTCTTGTCTACTTCTCAGGTGAGAGTTCCCAGTGTAATGTCAAACAGCCATGGTGAAAGCAGCATCTTGTTCTTATTCCTGATATCTGGAAAAAAACATTCAGTCTTTCTCCATTGAGCATAATGTTAAGTATGAATTTTTCATAAATGCTTATTATCATGTTCAGGAATTTCCTTTATAGGAATTTCCTTTATAGTCCAAGTGTTCTGAGTTTTTGTCATACAATATTATCAAATATTCTATTCTACATCAATTAAGATGATAATATTTTTCTTTGTTCCATTTATATGATGTATCACATATGTTGATTTTCTTATATTGACCTACTCTTGCTTTCCTATGATAAATCTCACTTGATTATGGTGTATGATCTTTTAATATGCTTTTGGATTTGATTTGCTAATATTTTGATGATAATTTTACAGCTATACCCATAAGGGATATTATCCTGTTACTTTTTTTTCTTGTGACTTTTTAGTTTTGCTTTATTGTCAGGATTGCTAACCTGATAGAGTGAGTTGCAAAGTGTCTTCATTGACACATTGGTTGTTTAAGAATACATTGTTCAGTATCTACACATGTGTGTGTTTTCTGGTTTCCTTTTGATTTTATTTTTAGTTTGACTCCATTGTGATCAGAGAAAATTCTATTGTGATCATATATATGTGAATACCATATCCACAGCAAAACAATTCAAGTTTAAAAAGTGTGAAAATGATTTTTTTTGTGTGTGTGTGAAGACAGTATGATCTGCTCTCATAAATACTTCCAGGTGTATAATACAATATTGTTGACTATAATCACCACGCATATTAGATCTCCCAAACTTACTTATTTTGTAACTGTAAGTATGCGCTCTTGGAGCAACAACTTCCCATTTCCCCCACCTCCCAGCCTGGTAACCTGGTATACTCTCCGTTAATTCTGAATTTGGCTTTTGATAATTCGTATGTAAGTGATATCATGTAATACTTATATCTTCTGTTCCATTAATCTGTTGTTAGCTCCATTAACCTGTTGTTAGCTCCATTAACCTGTTGTTAGTCCATTAATCTATGGAGCAATGCATGTTACTTTTTCAGTCTGAGTTCGGAGTTCTACAAAACAGAGACAAACACTGCCTGTCATTCGTTCAGGTATCCCTCCAGATGAATCAGAACAGATTTACACAATAACTTGTGAATGGGGTCTGCTCTTCTTTTGCTGGAACTGGAGACCAAGAACCCACACTAGAACCATGGGCTGCTGCCCCTTTAAGATTGATTCTGCACCAGGGACTTGGTGTGGTAAAAGCAGTAAAAACACCCTTTAACTATTTTCCAGAGTTTTGACAAAGCTTGTTTTGACAGTTTACATTTGCTTTTCAATGTTTCTGTGAATGGATGAGAGCTCGGAGCTGCCTACCCCTTCGTTTTGCTGACTTCACTCTGAGGCATCACAAAATGTATTCTTTAAAAGACATTTTTCATCTCTCCCAGGACTGCTTAAAAACTCATGGGTGAAGTTCCATGACAAATGAAGCCATCTGGCACTACTTTATGCATTAGAGACTCTGGAGGCTTGATGGTCAGAGGAGTGAAAACCTTACATGTTCTCCATACCATCTGGGGTAGTTTCTGGAAGAAACGAGAATTTAGCAGAGCCTCGAAGTTTAAGTAGGATTTACGCAGATGATAGAGCAAGTGGGGAGCGTTCTGATTTAGATGAAGTGTTGTGTTGGCAATATGTATAGAATTCTATAGACAGGGGACTGACTAGTGTCCCTGGAGCAGAAATTTATTTATGGTAAAACAAGTAAAAAATTAAATTAATTTAATGCACCTATAACCTGTACTTCAGCAACATGACTTTAAAACTCCAGGCTTTTACAAAGGCTTTGTTTCACTGATATCTCCTGAACTGGAGGATAAAATAATATCAAATGGGATTCAGGAAGTCAGAAAAGTTATCGACTAGAATTCATGTGATTCAATGATTTTATGCTCCTATGATTTCCCTTCTTCTATATAATAACTAGTGCTGCTATTATCTTCAGTCTCATTACAGTTTGTATGCCATTTGCCTTTCAATTCTTCATCTTCCCTTACTATTTAAAAAATGACATGTATTTTTCTCATAAATATACAAAATTTTAAAAGGAAAATAGTATTTTTATCTTATAAATGTCGAATTATGAATTTTAGAAATAGTAATTCTGTATTTTTCCACAGATGGTAAGATGTCACTTTCAATAAGACAATCTACATGAAAATACAGAATGACCTAAAAGATAATATAAAAGAAGTTGATAACATGCAAATATAAAGACTGGAAAGAAATATTCAGAAGTATATAATGATCTGAAAATTGGAACTTAAGGCCAAAGAATGTTCACGTCTTGCATAATTGCTGTATATTTTATGTGTATGTTCCTTTAACAAACAGTTAATGTGAATGAGAATTTTATGTAAAAATGGGCCTAGAATTGAGAACTCCTGGCTGACAATTCCATTTTAGCAGATTTATATCAAGGACAGAAATGGATCTAGGGCAGAAGAGTTTATTACTAACATGGCAATTATCTTTTTACTTGATTTATCAAAACTCCTTGTTTGCAATCTGTATTAGCTTTTAGGGCTGTTGTAACAAAAATTTACTGCAGACTGGGTGGCAGAAATACTGATAATGGAAGCTTACTTTCTTGCAGTTCTGGAAGCTAGAAGTCTGAGATCAAGCAGTCAGCAGTGCTGAGTTCTTCGAAGACCATTCTTCCTCGTGTTGAGGTGGCTGTCTTCTCCCTGAGTCTTCACATGGTCTTCCCTCTGTACACGTTTGTGTGCTAAGTTTCTAGTCTCATTAGGACAGCAGTGATATTGGATTAGGTCCACTTCATGACCTCATTTTAATCTTATCGTCTCTTTGTTGTTCTGTTGTCACCAAGTTGGACTCTACCCTTTTGCAGCCCATGCACTGTAGCCCACCAGGTCCTCTGTCCATGGGATTTCACAGACAAGAATAGTGTAATGGGTTACTATTTCCTTCTCCAGGGGATCTTCCCAACCCAGGGACTGAATCTGTGTCTTCTGCATGGCAAGTGGATTCTTAGTGAAGCGTTATCATCTATTTGGAGAGATTTATGTCTCTAAGTAACTGAATAGTCTGGTGGTTTTCCCTACTTTTTTAAAAATTTCAGTCTGAATTTTGCATTAAGGAGTTCATGATCTGAGCCACAGTTAGTTACCAGAATTGATCAAGTGTGACATAAATAAAATCCCTTACAATTATAGAGTAGAAGTGATAAATAGACTCAAGAGATTAGATCTGATAGAAAAAGTGACTGAAGAACTATGGACAGAGGTTTGTGACATTGTACAGGAGGCAGAGATCAAGACCATCCCCAAGAAGAAATGTAAAAAGACAAAATGGTTGCTGAGGAGGCCTTACAAACTGCTGAGAAAAGAAGAGATGCTAAAGGCAGAGGAGACAAAGAAACATATAGCCATCTGAATGCTGAGTTCCAAAGAATAGCAAGGAGAGATAAGAAAACCTTACTTGGTGATCAATGCAAAGAAATACAGGAAAACAATAGAATGGGAAATACTAAAGATCTCTTCAAGAAAATTTGAGATGCCATGGGAACATTTCAGGAAAATATAGGCCCAAAGAAAGACATACATTTATGGACCTAACAGAAACAGAAGATATTAAGAAGAGGCGGCAAGAAAACACAGAAGAACTGTACAAAAAAAGATTTTAATGATGCAGGTAACTATGATGGTGTGATAGCTCACCTGTAACCAGACATTCTTGGAGTCCTAAGTCAAGTGGGCCTTAGGAAACATGAATACAAAGAAAGCTAGTGGATGTGAAGAATTCCAGTTGAGCTAGTTTAAGTCCTAAAAGATGATGCTGTGAAAGTGCTGCACTCAACATGCCAGCAAAATTGGAAAACTCAGCAGTGGCCACAGGACTGGAAAAGGTCAATTTTCATTCCAATTCCAAAGAAAGGCGATGCCAAAGAATGTTCAAACTACTACAAAATTGCATTCATCTCACACGCTAGCAAAGTAATGCTCAAAATTCTACAAGCAAGGCTTCAACAGTACGTGAAATGAAAACTTCCAGATGCTCAAGCTGGATTTAGAAAAGGCAGAGGAACCAGAGATCAAATTGCGAACATCTGCTGGATCATCAAAAAGCAAGAGAGTTCCAGAAAAACAACTACTTCTGCTTTATTGACTATGCCAATGTCTTTTGAGTGTGCGGATCACAAAAAACTGTGGAAAATTCAAGAGATGGGAATATCAGACCACCTGACCTATCTCTTGAGAAATCTGTATGCAGGGCAGGAAGCAACAGTTAGAACCTGGCATTGAACAACGGACTGTTTCCTAACTGGCAAAGGAGTACATCAAGTTTGTATATTGTCACCCTGCTTATTTAACTTTTATGTAGAGTACACTATGGGAAATGCAAGGCTGGATAAAGTACAAGCTGGAATCATAAACATCAATAAACTCAGAATGCAGATGATACCACACTTATGACAGAAAACAAAAAAAAACTAAAGAGCGTCTTGGAGAAAGTGAAAGAGAATAGTGAAAAAGCTGGCTTAAAACTCAACTTCAAAAAACTAAGATCATGGCATGTGGCCCCATTACTTCATGGCAAATAGATGGGCAAACATGGAAACAGTGACAGACTTTATTTTGAGGGGTTCCAAAAAAATGGTGACTGAAGGAAGCCATGAAATTAAAAGATGTGTACTCCTTGGAAGAAAAGCTATGACCAACCTAAACAGCATATTAAAAAGCAGAGAGATTATTTTGCTGACAAAGGTCCGTTTAGTCAAGGCTATGGTTTTGCCAGTAGTCAGGTATGGATTGGACAGTTGGTCCATAAAAAAGCTGAATGATGAAGAATTGATGGTTTTGAAGAATTTTGAGGGTCTGTTGGACTGCATGGAGATCAAACCAGTCAATCCAAAAAGAAATCAGTCCTGAATATTCACTGGGAGAACTGATGCTGAAGCTGAAACTCCAAAACTCTGGCCACCTGATGTGAAGAACTGATTCACTGGGAAAGACCCTGATGTGGGGAAAGCTTGAAGGCAGGAGGAGAAGGGGATGACAGAGGATGAGATGGTTGGATGGCATCACCAACCCGATAGATGTGAGTTTAAGCAAGCTCTGGGAGTTGGTGATGGACAGAGAAGTCTGGCATGCTTTAATCCACGGGGTAGCAAACAGTTGGACATGACTGAGCTACTGAACTGAACTGAACTGAACTGTTATCTATAAATATAGTCACGATTGAATTTGGGGGAATCCAGTTCAGTCCATAATATAACCTTTCTGTCAAACACACAGTTTTTACTTCCTATAGTTCAGTTCAGTCACTCAGTTGTGTCCGACTCTTTGCGACCCCATGAATCGCAGCATGCGAGGACTCCCTGTTCATCACCATCTCCCGGAGTTCACTCAGACTCATGTCCATCGAGTCCGTGATGCCATCCAGTCATCTCATCCTCAGTCATCCCCTTCTCCTCCTGCCCCCAATCCCTCCCAGCATCAGAGTCTTTTCCAATGAGTCAACTCTTCGCATGATGTGGTCAAAGTACTGGAGTTTCAGCTTTAGCCTCATTCCTTCCAAAGAAATCCCAGGGTTGATCTCCTTCAGAATGGACTGGCTGGATCTCCTTGAAGTCCAAGGGACTCTCAAGAGTCTTCTCCAACACCACAGTTCAAAAGTGTCAATTCATCGGCGCTCAGCCTTCTTCACAGTCCAACTCTCACATCCATACATGACCACTGGAAAAACGATAGCCTTGACTAGATGGACCTTAGTCAACAAAGTAATGTCTCTGCTTTTGAATACACTATCTAGGTTGGTCATAACTTTTCCTCCAAGGAGTAAGCATCTTTTAATTTCATGGCTGAAGTCACCATCTGCAGTGATTCTGGAGCCCCCAAAAATTAAGTCTGACACTGTTTCCACTGTTTCCCCATCTATTTCCCATGAAGTGATGGGACCAGATGCCATGATCTTCGTTTTCTGAATGTTGAGCTTTAGGCCAACTTTTTTCGCTCTCCTCTTTCACTTTCATCAAGAGGCTTTTTAGCTCCTCTTCACTTTCTGCCATAAGGGTGGTGTCATCTGCATATCTGAGGTTATTGATATTTCTCCCAGCAATCTTGACTCCAGCTTGTGTTTCTTCCAGTCCAGCGTTTCTCATGATGTACTCTGCATATAAGTTAAATAAGCAGGGTGACAATATACAGCCTTGACGGACTCATTTTCCTATTTGGAACCAGTCTGTTGTCCCATGTCCAGTTCTAACTGTTGCTTCCTGACCTGCATACAGATTTCTCAAGAGGCAGGTCAGGTGGTCTGGTATTCCCATCTCTTTCAGAACTTTCCACAGTTTATTGTGATCCACACAATCAAAGGCTTTGGCATAGTCAATAAAGCAGAAATAGATGTTTTTCTGGAACTCTCTTGCTTTTTCCATGACCTTCCTCTAGTAATAGCTGTGAAAAATATGATTCATGGGACATATTTCTTCCAAATATACGCAGTTATTTTGGTTAAGTTCAGAATTATCCCTTGGATCTCTAGATATCACTGAGAAGTCAGAATGATTCAGGTATATATGATAGAATGAGTTCAAGAAATATTAATACAATATGTTTGGATTAATGTGTATGTGTTAGTCACTAAGTCATGGCTGATTCAATACAACTCCATGGACTGTAGCCCACTAGGCTCCTCTGTTCATGGAATTCTCAAGGCAATAATACTGGAGTGGCCGCTCCAGGGGATCTTCCTTATCCAGGGATTGAAACTAGGTCTCCTGCATTGCAGGCAGTTTCTTTACTGTCTGAACCACCTAGTTATTATAAAAGTTGTTCACTATTTTGAGCTATGCTTATGTATCTCTCACTTTGGGAAAAAGTGCCACTTTAGTCCATTGACTTAATTCTGTTTAAAGAGAGAATGAATAACATATTAATTTTGAGTTATGGTAGGACATTAATATTATACAACTCAGCGGCAGAATAGTCAGATAAATTGTGATGCATTCAGCAAAGAAAGAAATTTCAATTCACCTCTTGAGTAGGCTCCAGTATCTTTGTATTACTATTCCCCATAAACAGTTATTTTTAAATTCCTTAGAATGTACAAAGAATAATTTAGCATAATTGGTTAAATGATTATTTAAATTGGCCTGGTCTCATATTATTTTTTCTTAATAAATGATTTAAGTAAGATAAAATATTACTCTTTCATTTTCAAAATGTCTTCTGGATAGAAAAAAATACAACATATCTTTGAAAATATATTTTTCTTGTTGCCATTTTTGAATTGTTAGAAAATCAAAATGCAGCTAAACATCTAATTAAGAAATATTTGTTATATTTAGAGAGTTTAAATTTGAATTTTTCAACATCTAAGTAGATATATTAAAAAATCTCCATTTATCTGTGGTTTTCTTCTTCTCTGAACAGTTCCATTAATGTTCTCACCCTTAGAAAGAGAAATATTTTTTATAGAATTTGTGAAATCAATTATTTTCTTTTCCTTCTATATTTATGTATTCTGAAATAATCAGTATTTTCTGCTAATTTTGACATTTTCAACATAATAAAATTCTCACTTTTGGTAGAGTTTTTAAATCTATATCTCATTTTAATATTTTCTTTTACTAGACTATATATTTCTAGTATATTCAAATACATTCTAGTTTTTTTATTTGGGGAAAACATTTATTTATATAATGCATATACATAGGCATATAGACATATATGTGTGCATATATATATGTGCTTCCGAGGTGGCACAGGTGGTAAAGAACTTCCTGCCAATGCAGAGGTAGGAGATGTGGGTTTGATCCCTGGGTCAGGAAGATCCCCTGGAGGAGGAGGGCATGGCTTCCCACTCCAGTATGCATGCCTGGAGAATCCCATGGACAGAGGAGCCTAGAAGGCTACAGTCCATAGGGTCGCAAAGAGTCACACATGACCATTGCACATGACTGAAGTGACTTCGCATGCATACATGCATACATATGTATACATTGCAGTGTCTCTTCTCATGAGATTATTATTTTTTAAAAATCAGCATGGGATTGAAGAACTGAAATTGAGGTAAGAAGCAGCCTAAAGTGAAGGTTGTTTCAGTAAAGCCTTAAATGAGATACAGAGAATAATAAAAATTAAATGAGACCTTTAGAATTACACTCCTGAGTTTTCTAGGAGAAAAAAGTTGAGAAATAGTTAAAGAGGATTGGAAAGATAGGAAAAACATGCCATAAAATTAGGTCTATAATGAACATTTGGGTAGTTGATACAGTCAGAAGGTAAAAGATGCTTCTGGTAAAATGCTGTTAATGTGGTGTTTAATATTACCCACTCCTGTCCCATTTTCATGGATATTTCCCCCCACCCCCATTTTGATTGTATTCAAAGTTTCCAACTAAACAACTACTTTCCCAGACTCCTTTTTGTGACAATTGTCTACATAACCAAATTCTAGCCAGTAAGGCATATGAAAAAGTAGCAAGTATAATTCTTATCTTCCTTATTAATTAAGAAGATGACCTGCCTTCCTTCTTCCTGCCTTAAAAAGAGACATGGTGCTTGAAACTAGAGCAAGGGCTTTGCACCTGAGAGGTGTAAAGCATCAATCAGAAAGTTATCCCTCAAAAAAAAAAAAAAAGAAAGAAAGAAAGAAAGAAAGTTATCCCTCTAAGGCTGGTAGATTGGCCACTTGGAAGAATAAAATACTCGGGTCTGGTAGCACTTTTGAAGCTGAATAAAAAGCAGCAGCTCTCTTACTTTGAAAGATTTTTGGCCGTGTGAAGACAAACACTTGTCTGGTTAAGCCACTGTCAGTCAGGTTCTTCTGCTTCATATAGTATAATGTGTTCCTCATTGTGCATGTTATCGAGAATGAAGCAAAAAAAAAAAAAAAGAACATGGTATGTTTCTCTTACTTAAGTAGGATGTTGCAAGCTAAGCACAGGCTAATGCACCTTTGATTAGCTTGGCCTTTCCCCCAAGACTGCAAGGTGTCTTCCAGAGCTCGAGCAACTACAACCACAGCTGGCCAGAGAAGTAAACCCAGAGAAGGATGCTAGTGCACCTTACCTTTTTCTAAGAAAAGTGAAAGATTTTCCGGATGGCTCCTTCTCTCACTGGTTCTCACTGGGCAAAACCATGCCTCCAATTCACCTTTTCTATAGGGAAAGTGAGAAATCAGGGTGTTATTACTATGATTGGCCTGCATTTTGCCATATTAAACCGAATCAAGATTCTATTTCCAAGCACTAAGGAGAGATGGCTATTGTAAGATAAAATGTCTGCCAAAAATATTTAACAAAGCAAAGGAAATCTTAACTTACTTTTGTGTGCTTTCTTTGTACATTTGACAAATAAGAAATAAACAGCTGTCAAGTCTACTCTAATGTACTAAAATAAACGTTGTAAACAAAATGGATCAGAGGAACGAAAAGGGAGGCAAAATAACATTTAAGCACTTCAATAAGATATTTAAAAAATGGAAAACAAATTATAAATACACTGAATTGCATATAGGCTCATTTAAGTGTTCTTCTCAAAAATATAGTAATTGAAATTTCTTTTCAAACTGACAGTTAAAGGATAGAGGACAAGAGTTCAAATATTTACTATTTAATATTTTTATTACTTTATATTATATAATAGTAATTGCTAATTTGCTAATAAAAAGTCATTATGTAAATAATTGATTGATATATCAAGCATATTAAGAAAAAATATTAAGATAAATAATATTTTCTAAATTGTTAGGATTCTGAGCTCTAATACCATAAATTTTATTCAGTAAAATAATAGCACAGAAAATACAAACAAATGACAGCTTTAACTGGCTATGCTCCAGGGAGCAGGATTTTTCTTTCAAAAAAAATTAATTATTTGGAAGGGTAAGAATATTCTGACTCAAAATTACAAACATAGTATAAAACAAATCTAATTTGGGAATAACATAACTATTATTTCTGTATGTTTAGGAACAAGAAGATAAAAAAGTTATTAAATGAAAGACTATTTCTTATTAAAATTTAGTATTTTATAGCCAAAAATACTATGAAAGACATTACAGTTTAATGAGGTTATGTTCTATACCAAAGTTCTAGAAATTAGGTTTTGTATTTGGTATTCTTTGTGAATTACTGGACTCTGTTTTAACAAAGAAGTTTTTGTTTTTGTTTTTAATTGATATAAGCTTAGCTTTTTTATTGATATAAGCTTTATTTTTTTAAACTAGTGTTTACACATACAAAGCACACTGAAGAATCTATCATAAGAATAATATAGGTTTCTAAGTCAAGTTTTTAAAAAAATGTCTTCTAAAATGCAATGAAACAGCTTCATTCATATTATCTAATTGGGAAATGTTTAGCAATGTTTTGAGAGTCATAAAAATGACTGTATTTTTATACAAGTAACTCCAACCCTAAAAATTATTCTAAGGGTAAAATAAAGTGATGTAAGTTTTATGGAAGATGATATTTCATTTATTAAAAAATCAGAAATATCTAAAATGTTAAATATGATGTTTATGCAACTCATTCTACTATAAATTAATGACAAAATATGTTATGAATAAAACACTAATTAATAACATAAGGGCATTCTTGGTAAAGAATTTTCACAGCATCTTAAACGAAAAATTGTAGCAACCTTATTCATTAATAATGTATGAAGATAGTAGAGACTTTATGTTCAACATGCATTTTGAAATAGTAACAAGAAAAATTAACATTAAAAATCAATTTTAAAACCCACAGCATCATATTATTTATCACCTAAATATTTGTTCAGGAAAAGATGATGTTTGAGGATAATTTTATTACTTATCCAGTATAACTAATTTGCACTGGTGGAACCAACATGCTAACATAACAAAATCTTGCACTGTAAGTATTTTCCTGCTGTAACGAATCCAAATCATAGGCCAAACTCTCCCTATCAGTTTTCCCTTCATATGCTTCACAAAAAATAAAACTACAGGCCAATAGCACTGATGAACATAGATGCAAAAATCCTTAACAAAATTCTAGAAATCAGAATCCAACAACACATTAAAAAGATCATATACCATGACCAAATGGGCTTTATCCCAGGGATGCAAGTATTCTTCAATATCCGCAAATCAATCAATGTAATACACCATATAACAAACTGAAAAATAAAAGCCATATGACCATCTCAATAGGTGCAAAGAAAGCCTTTGACAAAATTCAACATCCATTTATGATAAAAATTCTCCAGAAAGCAGGAATAAAAGGAACATACCTCAACATAATAAAAGTTATATATGACAAACTCACAGCAAAAATTATGGTGAAAAATTAAAAGCGTTTTCCCTAAAGTCAGGAACAAGATAAGGGTGCCCACTTTCACCACTACTATTCAACATAGTTTTGGAAGTTTGGGCCACAGCAATCAGAGCAGAAAAAGAAATAAAAGGAATCCAAATTGGAAAAGAAGAAGTAAAACTCTCACTGTTGTTGTTTTTTTTAACCTTACAATTCCTAGAAGACATTAAGTGAGCACAACAATCAGTGGATTAAGAAAGGGTTTCGAATAAAAGAAAATATTTGAATTTTACATACTCGATCTTTCTAAAGAATTTGAGAAAATTTGAGTTATCTTCCTTTCAGTTCAGTTCAGTCGCTCAGTCGTGTCCAACACTTTGTGATGCCATGGAATGCAGCACACCAGGATTACCTGTACATCATCAACTCCCAGAGTTTATGAAAACTCATGCCCATAGAGTCGGTGATGCCATCCAACCATTTCATCCTCTGTCATCTCCTTCTCCTCCTGCCCTCAGTCTTTTCCAGAATCAAGGTCTTTTCAAAGGAACCAGTTCTTCACATCAGGTGGCCAAAGTATTGGAGTTTCAGCTTCAGCATCAGTCCCTACAGTGAATATTCAGGACTGATTTCCTTTAGGATGGACTGGTTGGATCTCCTTCAGTCCAAGGGACTCTAAAGAGTCTTTATCAACACCACAGTTCAAAAGCATCAATTCTTTGGCACTCAGCTTTCTTTATAGTCCAAATCTCACACCCATACATGACTATTGTAAAAACCATAGCTTTGACTAGATGGGTCTTTGTTTGCAAAGTAATGCCTCTACTTTTTAATATACTGTCTGGGTTGGTCATAACTTTTCTTCCAAGGAGCAAGTGTCTTTTAATTTCATGGCTGCAATCACCATCTGCAATGATTTTGGAGCCCAGAAAAATAAAGTCACTAACTATTTTCATTGTTTCCCCATCTATATGCCATGAAGATATGGGGCCAGATGCCATGATCTTAGTTTTCTGAATGCTGATTTTTAAGCCAACTTTTCCACTCTCCTCTTTCACTTTCATCAAGAGGCTCCTTAGTTCTTCTTTGCTTTCTGTCAGAGTGGGGTTTCATCTGCATATCTGAGGTTATTGATATTTATCCTGGCAATCTTGATTCCAGCTTGTACTTCATCGAGCCCAGCATTTCTCATGATGTACTCTGCATGTAAGTTAAATAAGCAGAGTGACAATATACAGCCTTGACATACTCCTTTCCCGATTTGGAACCAATCTGTTGTTCCATTCCAGTTCTACCTGTTGCTTCTTGACCTGCATACAGATTTCTGACAGGAGGTAAGTCAGGTTTTCTTGAATTTCCATCTCTTGAAGATCTTTCCACAGCTTTTTGTGATCCACACAGTCAAAGGCCTTGCCATAGTCAATAAAGGAGAAGTAGATGTTTTTCTGGAACTCTGTTTTTCGATGATCCAACAGATGTTGGCAATTTGATCTCTGGTTCCTCTGCCTTTTCTAAATCCAGTTTGAACATCTGGAATTTCTCAGTTCAGGTACTGTTGAAACCTGGCTTGGAGAATTTTGAGCATTACTTTGCTAGCATGTGAGATGAGTGCAACTGTGCGGTAGTTTGAGCATTCTTTGGCTTTGCCTTTCTTTGGATGGAAAGAAAGGCATTCTTTGGGATGCCTTTCATTGGAATGAAAACTGACTTTTTCCAGTCCTGTAACCACTGCTGTGTTTTCCAAATTTGGTGGCATATTGAGTGCAACACTTTCACACCATCATCTTTGAGGATTTGAAATAGCTCAGCTGGAATTCCATCACCTGCACTAGCTTTGTTCGGAGTGATCCTTCCTAAGGCCCACTTGACTTTACATTCCAGGATGTCTGGCTCTAGGTGAGTGATAACACCATCATGATTATCTGGTCCATGAAGATCTTTTTTTGTGTAATTCTTCTCTGTATTCTTGCCATCTCTTCTGAAAATCTTCTGCTTCTGTCAGGTCCATATCATTTCCATCCTTTATCGAGTCCATCTTTGCATGAAAGGTTCCCTTGGTATCTCTAATTTTCTTGAAGAGATCTCTAGTGTTTCCCATTCTATTATTTTCTTTTATTTCTTTGCATTGATCACTGAGGAAGGCTCTCTTATCTGTCCTTGCTATTCTTTTGATCTCTGTATTCAAATGGTTATATCTTTCCTTTTCTCCTTTGCCTTTCGGTTCTCTTCTTATCACAAATATTTGTAAGCCCTCCTCAGATAACCATTTTGCCTTTTTCGTTTCTTTTTCTTGGGTCTGGTCTAGATCACTCCCTCCTGTACAGTGTCATGAATCTCTATCCATAGTTCTTTGGGCACTCTGTCTACCAGATCTAATCTTTTGAATAAGCTCTTTGATTCATCATAATAAAATATTTGAGGAAACATTTATGGTAATTTTTAAGAATTCTTATCTTTTTATCTAAAATATAATCAATATTTAAGAATATAGTCCATAAGGAATTTTGAGAACAGTGATTTTCCATAGTCCATGGATTAAATTAAGACAGTTAACCATCACACAAGTAATATACTATAAAATGGAGGATTTTAGAGTTGCAAGGTACTGCAAAAATTACTGAAACATTTTAAATTTATAGTGTGAAATCTGGTCTTTTAGATTAAATAATTTATCCAAATCCTTAAAGCTATTAATAAAATCCAGGTCAGAAGCCAGCTATGCTGACTACATAAAAGCAAAAGTTCATCTTGCATTTTTAAGTTTTGGTAATTACCTGGCATTTTCTTTTTCTATAATATCTACACAACATGTGAACTTTGAAAGATATGTGCTAGTTACTTTAACACAGAAGGTCTACTGTGATTTCAGGGGATATATTTTAACACAATTTATGTATACACAGACACACACATTCTTAACAATTCAGAATAAAAGTTAGGAAAGTATTGTTTTGAAATAATATTAAATTTTCAATAGATGTTAATTCTCCAAATTCTAATGTTATTTTTTATTCTGCTATGTGACTAGAATAAACTTCACTATCTAGACTCGCAGAGGGTATATTTCTAAGTCTATTTGGGACCATCATAACAAAATGCCACGGAAATTTATGTCTTAGTCTTCTGGAGGCTGAGGAACCCAAGATTATGGCACTAGCATGGTATTGTCTGGTAAGGGCTTTTTCCCTGGTTCATGGGAGGTTCCTTCTCACTGTGTCCTCACATGTGGGAAAGGGCCAGAGATCTCCATGTGGTCTCTTTTGTAAGAACATTATCCCATAATATGAATAATACCACCTCCTAATCCCATAATCTTCTGGGGTTAAGGCTTCAATGTATGAATTTGGGTGAAGAAACAAACATTCAGACCATATAGTTTGTTTACATGTCAAAGGATTTCAGTAGTCTGGATTGCATGGATATATTTCACTAAGTAGGATGTTTTGATTTCCATTTTTATACATACTCTGTTGTAACCTTCAATTTGATTCTTGTGAGATGTATGTGTGTGTATTTCAGGAATCAGAAGTGGTGACTGATATAATGAAATGATTGATTGTCCAGAGGAGTGTATTTTCTCACAGGAACTTAACCTACCATTGCATTTTCACCATTCCAACAAAATCAACTATTCTACTAGACCATAAAGTTTATGTATTCCTATCAATGTAAGCAAAGTATTTATGCTTTAACACATTTTTGTTCTTTTTACTTCTTAATTATAGGTAGATTTTATTTTCTTTTTAATTTTCTAAAGCTGTTGTAAATTTATCTAAATCCCCCTGCCAACAGATATGTTAATAATGCTTCCATTTAAGTCCCTTTAACAAATTAGGACTATTAATTTATTAGGTAACAGTTACTAGATAATCCAAACCTCAATTATAGAGGAGAATGTTATCAATTTATTAGTAATCCAAATCGCAGCTAAGTATGCTGCCATTTACTTAGCAAACATGATAAAAATTAGCTTGAGAGAAGATTCATTTTAATTAAAGTTGACTAGCTAAAATGGAATTATTCATGCATGTTTATTTCTCAAACAAAAGTTTCTGATGACATACCATTTGTAGTTCATTTTTAGAGGCATTATTCATCTTTAATATCTATTAATGTATTCTGTTTAGCTATGAGTCAAAAAAAAACAAAAAAAACCCAGAAAACTATGCCTACTATACCAGTGGTCACTGGTCTGTAATATTTAAGATATTGTTGTATTAGAGAAACTACAGAGGATAATGAACAGAAAGAGGCTAATATTTAGAAGATGATACATTAAAAATTAAAAATAAGTTATTTACAGCTATCTTAAGCAAAATATGAACATAAAATTATCTCAAATTCTAATTCAGTCATTATGAAGTTGAAATTATTTATTTGGTCAACTCTAAATAAGTATAAACATAGCACACATAAAAGGGTATGAAATCCAAATATAATACTATGACAAGCATGAATTTTCTGAGACAAGTAGATATACTAAGATCCTTATCTTAGTAAGTTTTAACATAATAATTTATAAAATTGTAATAATTTATGTTTAATGATTTATATTCTTAATGACTATGTCCTGAAAGTTGTTCTGAAACATTTAATGGATAGTGGTATGGAAAAGTAGAATTATTCTATATTGTCCCAAAGGCAGGTATTAAAATAAGCATTACTGAATGATGATCAGATTCTAATTCAAGTGAAGGAGAACATTAACTTATTAAAGATGCTAAAAATTTTATGAAGTCATAGCTCTGAAATTTAAACAAACTATAGGGGTCATATTCTAGCACACATAAACAAATTAATTCTTTATATGAATTTATCATATAATTAAAAATCATTCATGTATTTTCAAAAGCATAGTGTATGTTTTGAATAGGCTATAATAAAGCCTATTCAAAAATCTTATTCATGAAGACTGAGCATGGGATGGGGAGAGAGCTAGGAGGGGTTTTCAGGATGGGGAATATACGTACACTCACGGCGGATCTAAGTGAATGTATAGCAAAACCAATATAATATTGTAAAGTAAAATAAATAAGTTAATTAAAAAAAAAAAAAGAAAGAGGCTGAGCAAATTAGGTGCAACAAAAGGCCACAGTATGAGAAATGCAAATAAACTTCCAGGCCATATTAGTTAACAGAAGTGCAATAAAAGTAATGGTTATACTGAATTAGGTTTAGATAAAAAAATATATTGGGGCTTCCCTGGTAGGTCAGCTGGGAAAGAATCTTCCTGCAATACAGGAGACCCCATTTCCATTCCTGGGTCAGGAAGATCCCCTGCAGAAGGGATAGACTACCCACTTCAGTATTCATGGGCTTCTCTGGTGGCTCAGACAATAAAGAATCCGCCTGCATTGCCGGAGACCTGAATTTGATCCCTGGGTTGGGAAGATCTCCTAGAGGAGGGCATGGCAACCCACTCCAGTACTCTTGCCTGGAGAGCTCAGTTGACAAGAGGAGCCTGGCAGATGACAGTCCATGAGGTCGCAGAGAGTCAGAGCTGGCTGAGCAACTAAGCACAGGCAGCACATGTATAGCACACAAAGAAGCAACACTGATAAACTAGTATGTTCAAGGTTAGAATAATTAGGGTGGGGAGGGACTAGAAAAAGTATCTTATGAGAAGCCATTATATTAATTGAAGATGAGGTTAGAAAAGAGAATGTTACAAAATATTTGCCAGGGTTAATATTTGGGAAATGTGAAGACGTAGAGATAAAGAATAGCTGTTGGGCTTGGGAACTAGTAACAATTTAGACTATAAATCTGCACATAGCAGAATACCAAACTCACAGTTCCCTGAAAGATACAGTTAAGGCCTGACACACATTCCTCAGTTGTTTTTACAAGACACAGACCCTCCTCCGGATGAAAACTCCTGACCCCAAGAACATAGACCCTAGACTAGTTGAAACCAGAAGACTGATTATGCTGGAAACCTCACCTTGGTGCCAACCAAGCCAAGAATCGGCCATGAGCTCATCACACCCTGCTCCTTGAACAGTATAAAACTCCTTGCTACACCCACAGGGTGGGTCACACAGTCCTGAGGCCGAGTTTCAGCAACAGTAATGCTCAGAAGATTACCAGGATTAATATGATTTGGAAACAAAACTGAATCTGCTTTGGTGGGTAAGGTGTATGAGTTTTAACACAAGTATAGACATTTGTGAAACCAACATCACTATCCTCAGGTCACAGAATCATTATATTACCCCTGGAAACAAACATTATAGCCTTGTCTTTTCCAGAATATCATATTAGTAGAATTGTATAGAATGTAACCTTTCGATACTAGCATCACTCACTCAGCATATTGCTTCTGAAATTCATCCAAGATGTCTGTAGGGATCATTCGTTCCTTTCAAGTTCTAAGAAGCATTCCATTATGTGGATATTCTACTGTTTGTTTATCCATTCACCCTTCAGTGACATCTGGATCATTCTCAATCTTTGTTAATTACAAATAGAGCTGTTATTGGTAATTGTGTACAGGTGTTTGTATAAACAGAGGTTTTCATTTATATAGGACAAATACCTGGAAGTAGGACTGTTGTGTGGTGTAGTACCTGTAAGTTTAACTTGTAAAGCAAGTTCCAATCTCTTTCACTGAGTGCTTGTACTTGCATTCCTACCAGCAACATAGGGGCTCATTTGTTCAGTATCCTTGTCAGCATTTTGTCAGCATTTTTCATTTTAGCTCTTCTAGTAGTTGTATAGTGATATCTCTTCCTGATTTTAATTTGCATTTACTTAAGGGATAATTATCTTGAACATGGTTCCCTATGCTTATTTGCCATCTGTATATTTTCTTTGATGAAGTGTTGTCTCAAGTTAGGTTAACTTCTTTTCCATTGGCACTGGGTGTACTTGTATCCTACATTTGAGGCTTTATTACATGAGACAGGAATATATCATCATTTGTACACCTCTGCATGGCCAGGAAGCTCACAGACCTACTCACTTCATAAACTTAGATGGCTACTTCTACGAATCTGACTAGGGAATGTGCCTTAGCATTCAAATCATCTTCTGAGTCAGCATCTGGGTCTTTCAGTGCACATCTGTATGACTCACTCCAATTATTTCTCTAAATTCTCAGAGACTCTCTGTATAGTCCATAGAAGTATATTTTCTAGTTCTTCGAATATGTAGAACTCATTTGTCTCAGTCTACTGCAAGGCTTTGCTGTTCTTTGGAACTCTGCATTCAAGTGGGTGTATCTTTCCTTTTCTACTTTGCTTTTCACTTCTCTTCTTTTCACAGATATTTTTAAGGCCTCCTCAGACAACCATTTCCCCTTTTTGCATTTCTTTTCTTGGGGATGGTCTTGATCGCTGCCTCCTGTACAATGTCATGAACCTCCATCCATAGTTCTTCAGGAACTCTTTCTGGTCTAATCCTATTAATCTTTTTCTCACTTCCACTGTATAATACTAAGGGATTTGATTTAGGTCATACTTGAGTGGTCTAGTGGTTTTCCCTACTTTCTTCAATTTAAGTCTGAATTTGGCAATAAGGGGTTCATGATCTGAGCCACAGTCAGCTCTGGGTCTTGGTTTTGCTGACTGTGTAGAGCTTCTCCATCTTTGGCTGCAAAGAGTATAATGAATCTGATTTCAGTATTGACCATCTGCTACTGCTAAGTCACTTCAGTCGTGTCCGACTCTGTGGGACCCCATAGATGGCAGCCCACCAGGTTCCCCCTTCCCTGGGATTCTCCAGGCAAGAACACTGGAGTGGGTTGCCATTTCCTTCTCCAATGCGTGAAAGTGGAGTCTCTCAGTCGTGTCCAACTCTTCATGACCCCATGGACTGCAGCCCACCAGGCTCCTCTGCCCATGGGATTTTCCAGGCAAGAGTACTGGAGTGGGGTGCCATTGCCTTCTCTTATTGACCATCTAGTCATATCCATACGTAGAGTCTTCTCTTGTGTTGTTGGGAGTGGGTGTTTGCTACGACCAGTGTGTTCTCTTGGCAGAACTCAATTAGCCTTTGCCCTGCTTCATTCTGTACTCCAAGGCCAAATTTGCCTGTTACTCTAGGTATTTCTTGATTTCCTACTTTTGCCTTCCAGGCTCTGAAAATGAAAAAGACATCTTTTTGGGGTGTTTGTTAGTTCTAGAAGGTCTTAACAGGTCTTCGTAGAACCATTCAACTTCACTTCTTCAGCATTACTGGTTGGGGCATAGACTTGGATTACTGTGATACTGAATGAATTGACTTGGAAATAAACAGAGATCATTCTGCTGTTTTTGGTGTTAGAGAAGACTCTTGAGAGTGCCTTAGACTATAAGGAGATCCAATCAGTCCATCTTACAGAAAATCAGTCCTGAATATTCCTTGGAAGGATGCTGAAGCTGAAACTCCAATACTATGGCCCCTTAATGTGAAGAACTGACTCACTTGAAAAACCCTGATGTTGGAAAAGATCAAAGGTGGAAGGAGAAGGGGATGACAGAGGATGAGATGATTGGATCACCAACACAATGGACATGAGTTTGAGTTAACTCCGGGAGTTGGTGATGGATAGGGAGGCCTGGTGTGCTGCAGTCCATGGGGTTGCAGAGTCGGACACAACTGAACTGAACTGAACTGCAAGGCCATTGGTGAAGACCCGAAAGTCAAAAATATCCAGCCCCCGCTAATGCGGTGTTATTAAGCATTCCTCTACATTGTTTAGCTATATGTCCATTGGGTAGACTTTCTTTTAACTTCTTCCATCATGGTGTATCATTCCATTTTCAAATAATATCATACTCAATTCTTAGCAGTGAATTTAGGGGGGTGGGGAAGGGCAGGGAAAAACATCATAGAGTTTAGACCTACTACAACAACAAAGCAGGAGAGTCCTAGAAATCTCAATTTTTGGCACCATGAAAAAGGAATTACTTTATATTACTTTGTTTCCCTCTGCTGTATGCTATAAAGTACATCATTTCCGCCTCATCAGTGGCCTTTATTGGGCTTCTCTATTCAAATATTTCTCTATAGTACTTGCGGCATGATACCTATCCTTGGCTTTCAGATGACTTGATGTCTTTGCAAAATGAAGCCCTTTGGACTAAATAACAAGTAGTTTTGTTTTGAGTAGTTGTTAAGGCAGCATTGATGTCCCAACCCCAGAAGTCTCTCCAAGTAATGGCTTTCTTGTGTTCCTAGCAACTTAATTCTACATGCTATAATCTAAGTATCTGGGAAGCAAATTAGGCCAATAGACCCTTGTAAATCTCTGGATACTAATTTTTGCTTAGTGCAGCATTAAAAATAAAAAACTGATGAATAGGTAAAAAGAGCCCGCCATTCTCTTAAGCATGGAATTTGATTTCATCAAAATCAATGTCCCATGTGTTTCAGGGCATTTTCTTTTGTAATAAGAAATGATAAATTATTTATTTTCTTAGTGTGAAAGATATTCATGGTTTCCCTGGCCCACTTAATTACTAGTCAAGCTTGCCTAGATTTATAAGTCAAAATATTTTTCATTAGGTAGGTGACTATACTCTTTTAAATATATTTTTTTAATTATTTTTAATTGGAAGATAATTGCTTTACAATGTTGTCTTGGCTTCTGCCATACAATGATATGAATCAGCCACAAGGATATATCTGTCCTTTCCCTCTTGAACCTTCGTGCCAACCCACACTTATCCAATCCATTTAGGTTGTCACAGAGCACCAGGCTGAGCTCCCTGTGCTATACAGCAACTTCCCACTAGCTACCTATTTTACACATGGTAATGTATGCATTTCAGTGCTTCTCTGTCAATTTGCCCCACCCTTTTCTTCTCTTGCTGTGTCCCTAAGATGGTTCTCTACTTCTCTGTCTCTACTGCCCTGAATATAGGTTCATCAGTCATTTTTCTAGATTCCATATGTATGCATTAATATACAGTATTTGTTTCTCTCTGACTTACTTCATGCAGATGGCTAACAAACACACGAAAGGATGTTCATCACTCATTATTCAGTTCAGTTCAGTCGCGCAGTCGTGTCCAACTCTTTGTGACCCTATGAATCGCAGCAGGTCAGGCCTCCCTGTCCATCTCCAACTCCCGGAGTTCACTCAAACTCACGTCCATCGAGTCGGTGATGCCATGCAGCCATCTCATCCTCTGTTGCCCCCTTTTCCTCCTGACCCCAATCCCTCTCAGCATCAGAGTCTTTTCCAATGAGTCAACTCTTTGCATGAGGCTGCCAAAGTACTGGAGTTTCAGCTTTAGCATCATTCCTTCCAAAGAACATCCAGGGTTGATCTCCTTTAGAATGAACTGGTTGGATCTCCTTGCAGTCCAAGGGACTTTCAAGAGTTTTCTCCACCACCACCATTCAAAAGCATCAATTCTTCAGTGCTCAGCTTTCTTCACAGTCCAACTCTTGCATCCATATATAACCACTGGAAAAACCATAACCTTGACTAGATGGACATTTGTTGGCAAAATAATGTCTCTGCTTTTCAATATGCTATCTAGGTTGGTCATAACTTTTCTTCCAAGGAGTAAGCATCTTTTAATTTCATGGCTGCAATCTCCATCTGCAGTGATTTTATTAGAGAAATGCAAATCAGAATTACAGTGAGGTCACTTCACACTGCTCAGAATGGACATCATCGAAAAATCTACAAACAATAAATGCTGGGGAGGATGTGGAGAAAAGGGAGCCCTCTTGGTCTGCTGGTGGGATGTGAATTGATATAGCCACTACGGAGAACAGTAAGAAGATTCATTTAAAAACTAGGAATAAAACTACCATATGACCCAGCAATCTCACTACCCTGATATTTATTTTGAGAAGACAGTTATGATGATACTATCAATCAATGCACTAGTTTACCTTCAGTTGCTATCAAGTCCAAATTCTGCCATAATAGATTTTGTTAGTATGCCTGTGAACTTAAATATTCCTGTGGCAAAACAACACATATATATTGAATGATTCCATGAATATCAGTATGTGAAAATTCAAATGTGCCTATCAAATACCAAGGTGAATCAAAAAGACGACATCAACCAAAGCTATTAAGGCCTAAGTGTCCTGAACTACTGTTCTTAGGTAAAAATCAGCTACAAATCTTATATATATACATAGATAGATAGAGAGATAGATAGAACACTATAATCGAGATAATCTAAATAATAAAACAATGGAGGGTGAAAATTTCTTTTCAAAAAACAAAAATTTATGATCTACTTCAGATGACAAAATATTTTAGTTATTTTGATATAAAATCTACTATAAATTATAGTTTTAGAAACTGTATTGAAATTTAATTAATTTTAATTAATTCTTAAAAATTTCGGTGAATCCTAATGTCTCAAGTTCAATTCAGTTGCTCAGTCGTGTCTCTGTGAGATACCGTGGACTCACTCCAGTCTTCCCTGTCCATCACCAACTCCCAGAACTTGCTCATATAAGCTGGTGATGCCATCCAAGCATTTCATCTTCTGTCATCCTCTTCTCCTCCTGCCTTCAATCTTTCCCAACATCAGGGTCTTTTCCAATGAATCAGTTATTTGTGTCAAGTGGCCAAAGTATTGGAGTTTCAGCCTCAGCATCCATGCTTCCAGTGAATATTTAGGACTGATTTCATTTAAGATTGACTGGTTGGATCTCTGAAGTTGAAGGGACTCTCAAGAATCTTCTCCAACACCACAGCTCAAAAGCTTCAGTTCTTCAACACTCAGCTTTCTTTATAGTCCAGCTCTCACATCCATACATGATTACTGGAAAAACCATAGCTTTGACTATGTGGACCTTTGTCAGTAATGTCTCTGCTTTTTAATATGGTGTCTAGGTTGGCCATAGCTGTTCTTCCAAGGAGCAAGCATCTTTTTATTTCAGGGCCACAGTCATCATCTGCAGAGATTTTGGAGCCCAAGAATATAAAGTCTGTCACCGTTTCCAGTGTTTCCCCACCTATTTGCCATGCAGTGATGGGACCAGATGCCATGATCTTAGTTTTTTGAATGCTGAGGTTGCCATGCCTTCCTCCAGAGGGTCTTCCTGACCCAGGGATCAAACCCCTGTCTCTTACATGTGGCAAGTGTGTTCTTACCACTAGCGCCACCAGGGTAGCCATAATGCCTCTAAACAGTGGCTAACTGTTTTATCTATTCAGATGACTTTTGGTAATATGAACTCTGCATAACTATTTGTTCTAGGTAAGGTCACAGTTGATCTGCATGGTGGTACTCCTAATTGCCAATATTTTGCCCTCTTCTTTGGCTCATCAGCATTTGAGACAGTTTATTACAGCTGTTCCTGGAAGCATTTCCTTCACTTTACCTTTAAATTCATGATATTCTTTTTGTTTTTCTCCTCCTATAACTGCTCCAATCCCTTTGTAAAATTTTTCTCCTGAGTTATTCTAATGGACTTCTAAGGTACCTTTATTCTTCATCCCTGAAATCTATGCATAATGCAGCAGTCAAAGCGAATCTACTAGAATATGGCTGATCCTGATATTTCTTGTCTAAAAACCCTTTGGCAGCTTCCCATCTCTCTAAAAGCCAATATTCTTAAAATTATCTATGAGCAAGTATGTCTTCTAAGCTCCTGTTATTATTTATTTGACTTCATCTCCTATAATTCTCTCCCCTCTTCATTCTGATCAAACCATGGTGGCCAACTTCCTGGTCTACCAACAAGCCAGGCAAGCTCCTACCTCAGGGCTTTACACTTGCTGTTTTCCTTGAGTATGATTTTATTTCCACAGATGTTAACGTGGTTTGTTCTCATTCTTCTTCTATATTGTCACTAAACTGTCATCTCTTCAGAAAAAGCCTGCTCTAGGTAACACATTGTTCTCCTGTGCTTGATTATCCCCAATTTCCTTCCCCATATCATTTTATGGTTTTGCATTAGCTACTTTAAATTTTTATTCATTTTGCTTATTCATCTGTCTAATCAGTTTTCTATCTAACAACAGTTTATCTTATGCAAGAATAACAATTTTCTTTACATGGCTACTAGTAGATTACTACTGCCTAGACAATGAGTAATTGTTATAGAATATACACATTAGTTAGATTATTCAATTATTCGCTTTTTCAGACATGATATATATGCCATAATTTGTGTGGAAGTGTGCTGGCATGGAGAAATTAATGGTCAGTGAGGGTAAAAGACTTGCACATTATTCCTCCTTATCTGTAGCATATTTAATAGTAAAAATAATGATAATCTTAATGATACTTACAGTTATATGTACACTATATACACTACATTTCAAAGAGCTCTTAAATCTGTGACATGATTAAAGCACAAACTTTTTTAAATAAATAACACCCTTCAACACACGAAAAAACTTTATGCCACATATTTTGCTGCACTTTTTAAAGACTGCCTTCCCCTTCTGACAACATCAAAAGACATTATTTGTTTAACAATGAGGATTTCCTCCACTGTAATTTTGAGGAGATTTTTTTGCTTGTCTCTTTTCTTAGTTTATTTGCTACATTAGTTAATGTTTATAAATATAGCCAACAATTAAGAACATAGGTTTGTTATAGTGATAATCATGGAACTGCAAGTGAAGCAATAAAGAAAATATCATATTAACTAGGCACACTGATTAGGAATATTAGCAGGAAAAAAAAGAAACATAGTAGCTCCTGAAAAATTTTAAGATGTGTCAGGAGGTAAGGCCCATGACTTCCATATGGTTGTTCTGCAGTAATTAAAGGATTATTAAACTTCCTTTATATTGCACAGAATGTTTTTAGATAAATATTTGCTTACAAATCAAGCAATTTTAATTATACCAGTTATATCCAATTAATATTGCAAATAACTCAAACATATGAATGTTTAGCTCATGTTTTCTATTTAATAAATGACAAAGAAACCACACATACTTGATAATAATGTTATGCACTGCAATATTTCTTATAGCACATGGTACTCTACATAAATTTGTCCATTGGAGCCTCAGAGAATCCCTTTAGATTGCATAAGGCAGATATAATAATTCCTGTCTTTAAAACAGGATGCTAAGACTTCAATACATTAAGCAATACAATGCTGCATGGTATATAGCTGGATAATAATTCTAATCTGCCTAACTCTGTTTAACATATTCTTGATTGCATTATATTTGGACTAACGACAAGTTTCCACATGTTCCACAACTGCTCATAGCACCAGCAGTTTTTGCTTTTTGTTGTTGTTCTTTAGAAAACACCACCTCTATATACTTGCTCTTTTGCCATTGTTTCCATTTCTTATTAAGGATAAGCTTTGCTTTACTCTAGTTCTGAATTTTATCTACAGTAAAGCATTATGATAATGATTTACCATTTCTGAAAGTCCATAGTCTTTCAGAAATATTCTTCATTATTTTATGTCTACAAAGTACAAGAGAGATAAACTTTTGGTCTGGTACATATAAGCAACTGAAAGGAAAGTGCTAATTATTAATGAGCTTGGATTTTCCCTTTTGCTCAGAATTAAATGTCATAAGCCATTTAAATAATAATGTTATGAAAGATACAGTTAATGAAGTTATATTTGCATTTCTCCTTGGACATTAAGGATTATGCTTGCTGTAAATTTCTCATTTTAATGCTCAGATAAAAACCTTTTTATTACCATTTTGCTATCCAATACTAGCACTCCCTGAGACACTCCCAACACTAAATTAGTTTAACAGGCTCAAGAATTGAAGGAAAAAATACCATAAAAATAGAGAAAGTGTCTATTTTGCTCAGTTGATTTTATATTCTCTAAACCAGTATATGGTACATGGGATGAACTATATAAATTTTGAATAATGAATAAATACCAGCTGTATGTTAATAGAGTGGCTTAACTTGGCTTCTCAAGTGGCGGTGATGGTAACGAACCCCCATGCCAGTGCAGGAGAAGTTAAGAGATGTGGTTTTGATCGTCCCTGGGAGGAGAGCATAGCAACTCACTCCAGTATTCCTGCCTGGAGAAATCTATGGACAGAGAAACTTGGCAGGCTACAGTCCAAAAAATCACAAAAAATTGGACACAACTGAAGCAACTTAGCGTGCTAAGAGAAATAATAAGATGGGAAGAGAGTTGCTGTTACTGTTTAGTCACTAAGTTGTGTCCGACTCTTTTGCAGCCCCATGGACTGTAGCCTGCCAGGCCCTTTTGTCCATGGGATTTCCCAGACAATAATGCTGGAGTGGGTTGCCATTTTTTTCTCTAGAGGATCTTTCAGACCCAGGGATTGAACCTGTGGATTCTTTATTTTTGAGCCACCAGGGAAGGCCCTAAAAGAGCTGAGGGAAGATGAATAAATATCAGTCAAAATCAGAAAAACCTAAAACAAAAAATGTATGTAATGATGCACAAATCATAGGGATGAATGTGGGACATTATTAGAAGTATATTTTCTAAAAAATAAATAGTTTTGATGCATTTTATGTACTATATAGAGTAGGACAGAAGAATACCAGGTAATGTGTGGTCTTAGATTTCTAGTTACAGTAAGGAAAATCACTATATACAGCCAGAAGAATTTGGAAGTGTTAACACTTTTTGTAGTTTATGTCAGAGGCTGTTTTCTCCAACTGCACCAGAATTGTGACTAAAGTCCAAGGTCAGAGAAAAGTGCCTAGAAACCAAAATTTGTATAGTCTCTAATAAGTGACTCGACCATTTTTGTAGCAAGCTGCTTTACACATGGTACTCATTCCCCAAACAGTACTGTGGAATGGCTGGAAGAAAGGAGGCCAGATCTTGGAAAGAGATGCTATTGGATAGGACTGAGATAGGCCTGGAGACAAGTTCTGGTAGGAACTTCTACATCAAGAAAACTGCATAGTAGAGTCCCACATTAGGCTTTCCCAAGTACTCACAGAAACATGCCCAAGTGAAAATGCATGCAGAATTTACCTTTTCTGGGTTTTGGAGAGATAAGAAAGCCTTCCTCAGCGATTCATGCAAAGAAGTAGAGGAAAACAATAGAATGGGAAAGACTAGAGATCTCTTCAAGAAAATTAGAGATACCAAGGGAACATTTCATGCAAAGATGGGCTCAAGAAAGGATATAAATGGTATGGACCTAACAGAAGCAGAAGATATTAAGAAGAGGTGGCAAGAAAACAGAAAAGAACTGTACAAAAAGATCTTCACGACCCAGATAATCATGATGGTGTGATCACTCACCTAGAGCCAGACATCCTAGAATGTGAAGTCAAGTGGGCCTTAGGAACCATCACTATGAACAAAGCTAGTGGAGGTGATGGAAATCCAGTTGAGCTATTTCAAATCCTGAAAGATGATGCTACAAAAGTGCTGCACTCAATATGCCAGCAAATTTGGAAAACTCAGCAGAGGCCACAGGACTGGAAAAAGTAAGTTTACATTCCAATCCCAAGGAAAGGCAATGTCAAAGAATACTCAAACTACCGCACAGTTGCACTCCTCTTACACACTAGCAAAGTAATGTTCAAAATTGTCAAAGCCAGGCTTCAGCAATACACGAACCATGAATTTCCAGATGTACAAGCTGGTTTTAGAAAAGGCAGCGGAACCAGAGATCAAATTGCCAACATCTGCTGGATCATGGAAAAAGCAAGAGAGTTCCAGAAAAACATCTACTTCTGCTTTATTGACTATGCCAAAGCCTTTGACTGTGTGGATCACAACAAACTGTGGAAAATACTGAAAGAGATGGGAATACCACATCACCTGACTGCCTCTTGAGAAATCTGTATGCAGGTCAGGAAGCAACAGTTAGAACTGGACATGGAACAACAGACTGGTTCCAAATACAAAAAGAAGTACGTCAAGACTGTATACTGTCACCTTGCTTATTTAACTTATATGCAGAGTACATCATGAGAAATGCTGGGCTGAAGGAAGCACAAGCTGGAATCAAGATTGCCGGGAGAAAAGAAGACATACGGATGGCTAACAAACACATGAAAAGATGCTCAACATCACTCATTATCAGAGAAATGCAAATCAAGACCACAATGAGGTACCATTTCACACCAGTCAGAATGGCTGCGATCCAAAAGTCTACAAGCAATAAATGCTGGAGAGGATGTGGAGAAAAGGGAACCCTCTTACACTGCTGGTGGGAATGCAAACTAGTACAGCCATTATGGAAAACAATGTGGAGATTCCTTAAAAATTGCAAATAGAACTGCCTTATGACTCAGCAATCCCCCTGCTGGGCATACACACTGAGGAAACCAGAATCGAAAGAGACACATGTACCCCAATGTACATTGCAGCACTGTTTATAATAGTCAGGACTTGGAAACAACCTAGATGTCCATCAGCAGATGAATGGATAAGAGAGCTGTGGTACATATGCACAATGGAGTATTACTCAGCCCTTAAAAAGAATAAATTTGATTCAGTTCTAATGAGATGGATGAAACTGGAGCCAATTATACAGAGTGAAGTAAGCCAGAAAGAAAAACACCAATACAGTATACTGACACATATATATGGAATTTAGAAAGATAGTAATGATGACCCTCTATGTGAGACAACAAAAGAGACACAGAGGTATAGAATGGACTTTTGGACTCTGAGGGAGAGGGAGAGGGTGGGATGATTTGGGAGAATGGCATTGAAACATGTATACTATCATGTAAGAAATGAAGTGCCAATCTATGTTCAATACAGGATACAGGATGCTTGGGGCTGGTGCACAGGAGGATCCAGGGAGATGATATGGGGTGGGAGGTGGGAGGGGGCTTTGGCATTGGGAGATCGTGTACACCTGTGGCTGATTCATGTCAATGTATGGCAAAACAAATACAGTATTGTAATGTAGAATAAATAAATAATAAAAACAAAAATAATTTTAAAAAAAGATTGCCCAGAAAAATATCAAGAATCTTAGATATGCAGATGACACCACCCTTATGGCAGAAAGTGAAGAACTAAAGAGCCTCTTGAAAGCGAAAGAGGAGAGTGTAAAAGTTGGCTTAAAGCTCAACATTCAGAAAACTAAGATCATGGCACCCGGTTCCATCACTTCATGACAAATAGATGGGGAATCAGTGGAAACAGTGGCTGACTTTCTTTTTCTGGGTTCCAAAATCACAGTAGATGGTGATTGCAGCCATGAAATTAAAAGACACTTACTCCTTGGAAGGAAAGTTATGACCAACCTAGACAGCATACTAAAAAGTAGAGACATTACTTTGCCAACAAAGGTCCGTCTGGTCAAGGCTATGGTTTTTCCAGTGGTCATGTATGGATGTAAGAGTTGGACTATAAAGAAAGCTGAGTGCCAAAGAATTGATGCTTTTGAACTGTAGTGTTGGAGAAGACTCTCGAGCATTCCGTGGACTGCAAGGAGATCAAAGCAGTCTACTCTATAGGAAATCAGTCCTGACTATTCATTGGAAGGACTGAAGCTGAAGCTGAAACTCCAATACTTTGGACACCTGATGCGAAAAGCTGACTCATTTGAAAAGACCCTAATGCTGGGAAAGATTGAGGGCAGGAGAAGGGGATGACAGAGGATGAGATGGTTGGATGGCATCACTGACTGAATGGACATGGGTTTGTTGGACTCCAGTAGTTGGTGATGGACAAGGAGGCCTGGCGTGCTGCGGTTCATGGGGTCACAAAGAGTCGGACATGACTGAGCGACTGAACTGAACTGAAAGCCAGTCAGTGTTAGCTGGAAAATAGCAAGAGTTCCAGAGGATTAGCAACTTGCCAAGTTCAAGATTGAAGGCAGGAGGAGAAGGGGATGACAGAGGATGAGATGTCTGGATGGCATCACTGACTCAGTTGACATGAGTTTGAGTAAACTCCCAGAGTTGGTAATAGACAGGGAAGCCTGTTGTGCTACAGTCCATGGGGTTGCAAAGAGTCCACCACAACTGAGACTGAACTGAACTGAAGTTCAAGTAAGAGCACCTTCTCACTTTTCCTTTCCCTCTTCCTCCTCCCTCAACATCTGTGGATCTAATGACTTAAAGACAGCTGATTAGAGAAGTTCAAAATACTAACCATGTCTCTATTCCAGTCCACTTCCTGTCTCCTGACTTCTAATAGCATTTGAGGAGCAGAGAGATCACTAAAAATGGATGCAGTTGAGTTCTAAATAATAGACTAAGATCCTCCTAATAATCAAAAAGTATGGCGTTTAGACAAAATGGCAGTCAAAGCATTCATGGGAATTTAAAATACATCATTGAGTTTCATGTGTAACTTTAAAAGACTTCTCAGGAAACTGGACAGATGTTTCTCCATTATTTGACCGAAGATTAACAGGTAAATGGAACCTGGGCTCTGCATAAAATAATTTGTGTTTAAATGTTTCTTTTTCTCACAACAAATAGGTAAACAGAACATAGAGGATACGCAGATTGAGAAAGGGATCTGAGACATTCCTTCTGTAAAACTATTCTTCAGTGTTTCTGCATTTTTACCTATGATAAAATATGCAATAATAGAAGCAGAGAACTATCTTGTACCTGAGTTTTATCACATGCTTTCAGTGCCTGTGTTTTTTGTTTCCCTACTTAATTATACTGGTGCCAAGTTAAAATTCTTTACTATTGTAAGCAAAGAAAAACAAAAGTTGCTTTAATGTTTAAATGAAATAATGTCTTGGCCTCTAGTGAATGTCAAAGGATGTCACTATGTGCCAAAATTAAAGGTTTTTTTCAATGCATCTTCACTTACATGTTTTGTACATTCATCTTCACATAAAGTACTACGTTCATATCTTTGTTTTACATGTTTCTGTTTTGTAATTTTTGGCAAAACATAAACTATACCCATTATTTTCAATTGACTTTTTTAAAAGTGACAACACTGTACATGTGACAGTTTTTGTGTACATGCACCAGGAATCCATAATATGCATACATATGCATCTGTAGGTATACACAGACTGTGTTTATAATGAAAATAAATAAGTTATTCTTTAAAATGCACTTAGTGTTTCACAGGGGCTTCCCAGGTGGCTCTAGTAGTAAAGAACCCACCTGCCAATGTAGGAGAGATGAGAGATGCAGGTTCAGTCTCTGAGTCAGGAAGATTCCCTGGAGAAGGAAACGGCAATCCACTCCAGTATTCTTACCTGGAGGATCCCATAGACAGGGCAACCTAGCGGACTACAATCCATAGGGTCACAAAGAGTCAGACATGACTGAAGTGACTTAGCATGCATGCGCACAGGCAGTGTCTCACAGAAGGAATTTCTACAATTGGATCCTCTTATCTCCCTTCGTGATCATGTGGACTCTGCGTGATACTGATGAGTAAATGTAGGCTCATCAGTTGTGACAAACATAGAATATGCCGCTTTGGTGGGGTGTGGAGGCAGGAGGTATGCTGTGGTCGGAATGTTTCCCAAAATCCCTATGTTGAAATCATCACCCGCATGGTGAAGTGTTTAGAGGTTGGGCCTTTGGAAGGTGAGTAGGTCAAGAGGCTCGGCCAATGGGGCTTTGCCTGTGAAATTAAACTCCTTATTAAAGAGACCCCAGACTAGCTAGTGAGTCTCTTCTACCATGCGATGCTGCAGTGACGAGATGGCCCTGTACTGGAGGAAGCAGACTCTCAGCAGACACTGGGAAGTGCCAGTGTCATCCAGTGGATTTCCCAGCCTCCAAAACTGTGAGAAATAAATTTCTGCTATTTTCAAATCACCCAGGTTATTATATTTGTTTATAGCCATCTGTTTCTTCATTGGTTTATTTCTTTCCACCAAAGTGTTTGGCAGACTAGCAACAAAATTTATTTCCATCTTCTTTTTGACCACTGACTTATTTGCAATTGTATTGTTCTTAAATTTCCAAGCATATGATAATACTCTAGAAATATTTTTTAAACTATATATTAATTCCTTTTTCTCAGAGAATATGTTCTACACATAAACTTTCACCCGTTTACTTTCAACAAGACTTAGACTATAGTATATTATGGTAAAAGTCGCTTGTCTATCTATGTTTTTTCTACTACTGATAAATTTTCTGTTAACTATACAGCCATTGTGCCAGTTCTGCCCATGCTATTGTTCAAATCTCTTATATCCTTACTGAATTTTTTCTGAATTTTCATTATCAGTTTTTGAGAACAGTGTCTTAAAATAGTCTCTTATTTTTGAGGATTGTATAGTTCTCATTTTAGTATCATCCTTTTTTCTTTTGTATTTTATGAGTGTATTGTTTGTTCCATTTAATTGTACCTTTAAATTCAGGAAGCAGGACTATTTTCATATATGAAAATCTCTTCTTTTTCTCAAGTAGTACTTTTTTTCATTTAAATCTGTTCCATCTCATACTATAATACTTTAAGAATTGCATGTTATATTTTTTGAACATATTTTTACTTTCAATATTTTTTGTATAACTGTGTAAGATGAATCTCTTAGAACTGTATAGTAAGCTCTGCCTTATTTTCAATCAACTGTGGCCATTTTTGTCTTTTAAGTAAGGTTTTTATATTCTTATATCTTACATAATTATTGATACAGTATGTTTGAATCAGCAGTGTGCTGCTAAATGTTCAACAATCACCTTTCAAAAAACATATGTATACATAATCTATATATTTATATAATTTATGTTGTAGACTTTATTGATATATAATATATATAGAAGATAATTTTAAGTAACACTAAATGTTAATACTAAGCTATACAAAACAATAAATTCCACAAACCCAATTTTTTCTTATTAAATGTCATCATTGCTGCTGCTGCTGCTGCTAAGTCGCTTCAGTTGTGTCTGACTCTGTGCGACCCCAGAGAGGACAGCCCACCAGGCTCCACCATCCCTGGGATTCTCCAGGCAAGAACACTGGAGTGGGTTGCCATTTCCTTCTCCGATGCATGAAAGTGGAAAGTGAAAGTGAAGTCACTAAGTTGTGTCTGACTCTTAGCGAACCCATGGGCTGCAGCCTACCAGGCTCCTCTGTCCATAGCATTTTCCAGGCAAGAGGACTGGAGTGGGTTGCCAGTCTCCATCATTGCTTTTTACCAAACTATCATATCTAGAGCCAAACTATAATTGCAAATGATGAACAAGTTTATTTCTAATAATAATGTCTATTGCTATTTTTAAGACAGAAGTGTAAGGAAAAGCACATGTCGCAGGATACACTTTTAAGTTTAATTTTGTTATTGTCACTTTTGAAAGTCTCGACATCCAAGACAATGAACCAAGCCTTAATTTGTAACATTTGTCACTTTTTGTGGTTTAAATATGACATAACTGACCATGTTGCAAAGAAAAGTATAGTTGTAGATCATTTAATAGAACATTTCCACCAAACATACAATAGGTATAAATAAACTCAAAGTTACAACTAATATTAAAACACAATAAAAATAATCCAGAATTGTGGAGTCTAAGTTAGGTAAGGCTCTCCTAATGATGTGGAAGTGTTAGTGTGCTCTCCTTGACATTTTTCTGTTTTTATAATGTAAAAGAGAGATAGATTACTGACCTTTTCTTAATGTGACATTTTCTCCTACATGTCCTACCATGTTGCATATCATAAAGAAAATACTGTAAAATTTGAATTTGGGAGTAAGAACTTTATTATACTTCCAGTCAGGTGAAAGAAATTCCCCATGAAATCACTGCAATGTGGTCTGTCATAGGACATCATGAGCTCCTTGAAAACAGACCTACTATAACTGTATTTTCTCCTCCATTATTTTTTAAAGATACAATCTTGTTCTGCTAAAATGGCATTAAAGTGTGAGAGATACAACAGAGACATTTTTTTTTAGGACCAAGTACATTTGTAAGATTGTTTTAGTCCACACAATAGCTTATTAGCCAATTGTCAGTTGAGCTTCTGTGATTAGATATTTAATTTTATGATGATTACCTTCCTTTCCCAATAAACAAAATAATTAGAGAAAAGAGTGAAGTCACAATCCATTTAATACTCATAAAACCTTCCTGCTGATACAGGTTTAGAACTGGGCAACTGTAGTAGCTATAATCTTGCTTTTAGAGTAATTGCAGTTTAAATGTGATCTCAGAGCAGAACAACCCTAGTAATTAACCACCTTGCTTTTAGAAAACCTTTTTATCAGTATGTCTTTGAAGCATAACTAAAAGGAAATAAAATAATGTTCAGCATAGTTTTTTTTCCCCTGAAGTGGTTTGTCCCAATTAATTTGCTGAATATAGGACATCCAATGAACCAGAGTGTTCATCTTATTTTAAGGCACTAAAAACATAGCTTTGTTTGGTGAACTTTATATTCCTTTCAGTCAAAAGAAAATTATTGTTATCAACCGTGTTCATAAAGCTTGTGCTTTTTGAGTGTTTTTATGGAAGATTTTTTGATATTTTACTCTTACTAGCCTTGAAAATGAGGCTAATGCGGCATTCCCATTTTATTCAGTGCTTCAAAATATATTTCTTTGTGTTTCTTTTGAAAACAACTGAAGACTATGTTTTGGTCATCACTTGTATGCAGTGAATGAATAGGCCATACGAGATGAGACAAAGCGAATGCTCCATCTCTGCCGCATCTGCACCTGGACTGCTTGGGTCAGTCCAAAGACAGTGTTGCTCCTGCCCTCCAAGTGCTCTGTGTCTAAGGCTCCCGTTCTGAATCAAGATGCCCAGAGTTAATGACTTTGACTTCAAAGGGGTTAACAAAATATACTAGGGTAAGGATTAAAGGGATTATTTTAAGACTTCTTAAAAAATTATAGATCAGGAGATATTCACTTTGCTATCATATACATTCATAAGTATTTTTAAGACAAGTCAGTAAATAAAATGATGGAATCTCCTATAGAGAAGAAATGTGTAATAAAGAATCATAATTCAGTAAAATTAATACATATTATTAATGTATTATTAGTTGCCTTTCAAAATATCATTTTGTTTTCTTATACTGAGCATCATTTTCTGAGAATATCCTTTGTTGAAATGTTACATAGGAAATGACAAAATAACAACAATTCATCAGATAAAAACTTTCAAAATGTTGAAAAATGTTTTTACTCCAAAGGCCTCTGTTTATAGTAATATTTAATTTCTTAATTTTATCAGATAGTAACTGAGTATCAGATCTAACCTGCACAGGTATTTTAGCTCTCTGCTGATCATTCAAACAGTTATAGAAATCTGAGCAGTGATTCAAAAATTCTGTGACTGATAGCACTGATTTAGGATAGTCAAACAGATTTTTTTCACTGCTGCCTCCTCAGTCAGTAAGGTAACTCATCTCCATCTTTTATATGGTGGGGTATTGATGATAATGATAACCAGATAAAATTCTTTTCTTCTCTTTAGGACTTGAGATGTAGGCATCCTCTGCACTCTAACAGCGATATTACAAAGTATACTTGATAGCCAGTCTCTTTGAGTCATGGTTGACAGTTTCAGGTATGCAAAGACAGAGTAAGCATTGCCACTGAGAAAATGAACAATTTCTTGACCCATAAAAGAGTTATGCAAGAGCTTTGTGACTGAGAGAACCAAACATATAATCATGGAACTTATAAAAATCTCTGTCTCAGAAACAGACTCATAGACTTAGAGAATCAACTTATGGATGCCAGGGTGAAGGATTGGGGGAAGGGATAGTTAGGGAGTGTGGGATGGACATGTACACACTGCTGTATTTTGGATGTATAACCACCAAGGACTTCCTGTATCACACATGGAATTCTGCTCAATGTTATGTGGCAGCCTGAATGGGCAGCAAGTTTGGGGGAGAATGGATACATGCATATGTTTATGTATTTGTGTGGCTGTGTGCCTTTGCTGTTCACCTGGACATTGTTAATCGGCTCAGCTATACCCCTATACGTGGCAACTCACTCCAGTATTCTGCCTGGAAAATCCCATGGACAAAGGAGCCTGGTAGGCTACAGTCCGTGGGGTTGCAAAGAGTCGGACACGACTGAGTGGCTTCACTTTCACTATACCTCTATACAAAATAAATACTTTTTTCTTTTAATCTTGTTTCTTAACGCACAAGTTCTTTCTCCTTCCAAGTATCTATGATTTTCACTGTCCAGTACCTAGAAAATCTTTGTTCCAGACTGGGTTCTCACAGACAACTCAGAACTTTCATCTCACCCCTTGAAATTCATTTGCTTTCATACATTCTATATGCTAAGAATTTCTAGCTCTTCTTTTGATCACTCAATTTTTCTCTATAGAATACACCAGCACTTTCTGTTATTTCTCTTTTTCTCACTTTTCTACCAATCCTCCATCACAGAAGGCCCAAACCCTATTAGCAGATTTCAAAACAGAACCAGTTGAGCAGAAAGTTTAGAAGATAGGAAAAGGGAAAATGCGTTTGTTAATATATGTTTCTTATGTAGGCCATTTTGGGAGTGGATAGGGTGCGTGATGGTTTTATGAAATGGAGTTGTTAATTAAAAATAGAAAGTGAAACTCACTCAGTCATGTCTGGCTCTGCAACCCCATGGACTGTATAGTCCATGGGATTCCCCAGGCCAGAATACTGGAGAGGGTAGCCTTTCCCTTCTCCAGAGGATCTTCCCAACCCAGGGATCAATCCAGGTCCTCCCACATCACCGGCGGATTTTTACCAGCTGAGCCACAAGGGAAGCCCAAGAATACTGGAGAGCTTAGCCTATCTATCCCTTCTCCAGTGGCTCTTGCCAACCCTGGAATCAAACTGGGTCTCTCTCACTGCAGGCAGATCCTTACCAACTGAGCTATCAGGGAAGATAAAAGAAGGCTACCAATCTGGGGGATCATAGTAGGAATGACGAATTTTCATTCTGCCAAAGAAAAGAGTGCCTTGGTTAGTGTCCTTTCATCATTATGCAAAATCAAAATTTGGCTTCTAATTTCTGTGAACACATACTGGACTTTGGAAACCTTATTCTCAGTAAAACAAAACACGTAAAACAGTTAATCAGTTACTTTTTGACCTAATAGCACCTGATAGCAACATATCAGAAGAAGGAGAACAAGATTTGAGGCCAAAAGATTTGGTTTTCATTGGGGCTTTTTCCCCATGTTAGCTGTGTAGACTCAAGCTTCTATTAACTGCTCAAGCATTTTTCTTACATATAATGAGATTTCTCATTAACCTTGTAGAGTCACTGTGAGAATTAGACATGTATTAATGTACTAATGTACATGTATTAATACTTGTACTATGTATTAAGTACCTAACAGAGTGTCTGACAGTTTGTATTTGATGGACGACACTAAAATTTCTTTATGTATTTAGTTTTTTGATTAAATATTTACTGAAGTGTATATGTAATGTTGTTTATGTAATCAGTAATTAATAATGGAAAATGTGACTGATATATGACATGGATACAATAGTAAAGAATACATTTGTTTATCTTTATTACCTTTACAATGTTTTGCCTTTTGTTACTGGAAGAAATCCCAAAGTCTAATGGAAATCTGAAAAGAAAAAAAAAAATAAAAGGAAAAAGTGAGCTTGTTAGAAACGACTAATCAAACATTGCACAATAACTGCCACTGCTATAGCTCTAAACGTGTTGGTAAAAGCTGACACAAGACTTCTTAAATTATGAATGTGATCAAGCCAATGATCATTATGAGAATATTAATTAATGCTGCCACTTTGGGCCACATGACTCAGCTTTGTCTAATAAGTTTCATAGGTCAAAAGCTCTCAAATGAGATAACCAGAAATTCCTGAGCAGGTGATCACATGAACATTCAAAGTCAGTGATGCAGCTCAATATGAAATTAAACTCCATATTTACACAATTTTTATTAGACATGTATTTTCTCAAATTATGGAAAATACTGAAAAACTTGAATGAAACTATATATGTTATTTGTTTAAATAATACCTTCATGAATTTTTGTGGTAAAAATACTGTTTTCTGAGCCTGAGTAACCAACCAGATTTTCCAAAATTATCCTTATGGTTTTAGATTAGCAGGATGCTGTTGTTCAGTTCTAGTCTTTCAGTGTCATGATCATTGAATACAATAAAAAATAAACACATTTTTTAAGATGTTTCTCCAATTAGTTGGGTAAATTTTAAACCTATACCTTGAAACAATTGAAAATATTGAAAATACAGAGATGTTACTGGTTTTAAGTGAAGTTCAGAGAGAGAAGACAGCATGAACTTTTCCAAAATATATTTTCATTTGGGGGAATGTATTTGTACTGCCTCACATGGTCTGCATTTCTATCTCACATTAGTTTATGATTAAGCTTATGACTAAACATACTTTTAAAAGTATGGTTTGAATAAGTTATCTGGAAAAATAGCTCTATTTGGCAAATGAGTTAAAAGCTTGAGTTAAAGAATAAATAAGGTTCATCTCCTTCAATTAAACACCCTCCACGAGCTGAAGCCCAGGGTCTAAAACTATATGTGAGCATTAGTAGGTGCTCAATTAATAATTTTTTTATACAGAGTGAAATAAGCCAGAAAGAAAAACACCAATACAGTATACTAATGCATCTATATGGAGTTTAGAAAGATGGTAACTATAACCCTGTATGCAAGACAACAAAAGAGACACAGATGTACAGAACAGTCTTTTGGACTCTGTGGGAGAGGGAGAGGGTGGGATGATTTGGGAGAATGGCATAGAAACATGTATAATGTCATATATGCAATGAATTTCCAGTCCAGGTTTGATGCAGGATACAGGATGCTTGGGGCTGGTGCACTGGGACGACCCAGAGGGATGGTATAGGGAAGGAGGAGGGGGATTCAGGATGGGGAACACGTGTACACCCGTGGCGGATTCATGTTGATGTATGGCAAAACATATACAATATTGTAAAGTAATTAGTCTCCAATTAAAATAAATTTATATTTTTAAAATAATTTTTAAAATGTTACTATTCTCTATTTTTATTAAAATATAGTTGAGTTGTAATGTTCTGCTAATTTTGCAAACTATTACATTTAGAATATGGGGAAGGAAATGGCAACCCACTGTGGTATTCTTACCTAGAAAATCCCATGGACAGAGGAGCCTGGTGGGCTACGGTCCACGGGAATGCCAAACATGACTTAGCAACTAAACTACCACATTTAGAATAAATTTTATTAACTTTTAATTATCTTTCAAAATGTAGCATTATCTCTCATTTTAAGCACCTTTTTGAACAATATCTATGTTAAAATATTAAGGAAATTTTAAACATTAAATATAAGCTCTCAACTGTTTAAGGTTTTTTTTTTTTAACCCCAAAGTACTCTGACCACAGGAACATTTACTTTCTTAATTTTAACAGTTTGTATGAGTTGTAATCACATTCTATATAACCTTATTTAGAACAAGAAAACAGGGAAGATATTTGTAACTAACTTTGGGGTTACCACACTGTCAAATCATAATTAAGTTGATCCAGTTTAGAAATAAAAGAAAATATGTCTTTGAATTGGTAGTCTTGTAAAGTCTTAAAGGGAGTTCTTTAAGTATACACACACTGTTTCTTTCTTCAAGTCACCTGGTGTCGTATTCTGTCTGCAAAAAACAAAAGGGTAAAATGTGTACTTAGGGTGACCCCAGGGAATGATCCTAGCATATCATCCAAAATCAGTACCCTCTCAATGTGTAAATTTGGGATTCAGCTTCTCAATTTCTACAAAATAGCCTGTTATCACTGGAATTGAATTGAATCTATAAATCAATTTGAAGAAATTGACATATGAAGAATGTTATTTCAAACCATTAACATATTTTTGTTCTAAATTTCTCTCAGTAAGGTTGTTTACATTTTGGTAAATCTGGCTAAGCATATGACTTTCTATGACTTTGCTGTCAAGGTAAAAATAATTTTTTAAATTTTATATTTCAATTTTATATTGCTAATAATACAGAGATATTAATATTTTTTAAGTTTTGACCTCAAACTCTATAAACCTTAAAGATTTCCTGTGAACTATTATGTTGAATGAAAATAGATTAATATTTTCCAAGTTTATATTTTTTTATTTTTCTCACTGTACTAACATCTCTATGATGTTGGATAGGGAACTGAAGAGTTGATATCCTTGATTAATGCCTAACTTCAATTGATTTAAATGGTTCAATAACTTACCAATTATTGAATAAGTTAGCTATAGCATCTTTTAAATGTCCATTTTTAGACTGAGGAAACTTCCTTTTAATCCAAATCTGTTAAGACTTCATTTCTTCTTTTCATAAGTGAATGTTGGATTTTTCCATTGCCTTTTCTGTCTGTAATGAGACAAGTCTTGTATTTTTCCCTAATGCTGTTCAATTATATAATTGGAATTCAAAAATTTTAAGCTTGCACTTCTGAGAAAAAACAGACTTGTTCATAATATATTTTCTTTTTTTTGCATATAACTGAGAGAAAGTTGCTAATCATCTTTTGATTTTGGGAGAGTGGAGGAGGATTTGAATCTTTGTAGCCTGCCATCTGATTATTAGAAAAGAAAACATCTGAAGGACTTCACGAATGAAGTTTATGGCATAAAGATAAATATTTGGAAAAATGGTGTAAGATTCTAATTTATTTCAGTGAAAGAAATTATAGTGGGCATTAACAAGGGAGGGGCAAATACTGATTTAAAGAAAGGTATTGTTGTCCCTGAGGGAAGATTTTATTTTACCAAAACAACTCATTAATCTGCAACTTGGAAAAGCTAGAATCCCGGTTAAATTTTAGAATCTATTTATGGAAAATATGAAACAATAATGACAACAAGACAGATGCTTCTCCTTCAGTGTAAAACTCGGGAGGCATCTTCCGCTAGGTTCCTCTGTATCAACAGAAAGCTAGCAATACATCCCTGGATCAGTGTGAGATAGAAAGGGTCTGAGATACCTCACAGGTTGCTTATGACCTAGAGTACTATAGAAGACCATCTAAAGCCTTCTGCTAAAGAAGTATGGAAGCATCTGTGAGAGGACCAGGGGATCTAAGAAGGGTCCTTTCTGGGATTTGCAGGAGGCACAGTGACCTTCATGGACACAAAAGGGTTTCACAGAAATGTGATGACTGTCTGTTGCCCTTCTCTGTTCAAATTACCCAGCACTTCAAGTGCAAGAGAATAAAAAGGAAGAATAGGAAATATGTCATTCACTGAAAAAAATTTCAGAATTCACTGATTTATTTGCACTGATGATTAAGTTTCTTCCACTAAATTAACTAGCACATTAAGGTCAATATTATATTTAACTATGAAAGAAATGAAGCTAGCTTTATTTAAATACATATTTTCTGAAATGACAAATTCCTACAAGTGATAATTAGTTGAATTCTTTGTGTTTTTATTTAAGTATATGTTTTTTGATCAAGAAAATTATTTTGTTTAACCTGTATTTTGGATTCATCTATATGTGTTTTCTTACTTTGTCACCAAGATTAATATGACTAGCTATTTTTTTCTATTAAGTCTTTAAATAGGATTGCTGTTCTTTGCTAGTATTAAAACATAGGCTCTCAAACTGGGACATTATTCTTTAATAATTTTCATGACAGCTAAAACAGAGTTTGGCTTACTTCAGTCATTTCTAACAAGGATCCCAGCCTATTTTTAGATGTTTTAAAAATATTTGGAGTACTAATTCTTATTCTCTGCAAAAAGATGCTGTATTTGAACCTATGTGGAAATGATTTTTAAAAATTTTTTTCATGCTTTCTACATACTTAGGGGCTTCCCAGATGCCTCAGTGGTAACGAATTTGCCAGCAATGCAGGAGATATGGGTTTTATCCCTGGGTTGGGTAGATCCACTGGAGAAGGAAATGGCAACCCATCCAGTATTCAGGCCTGGAAAGTCTCATAGGCAGAGAAGCCTGGCGGACTACAGTTCATGGTGTCTTAAGAGTCAGACATGACTGAGCAGGCATGCACCACATACTTAAGTGTAATTTTTTCTTCCAAAATATTGTACCTCTGCATTTTCTCAAATTGCTATAAGTAATTTCATTTTTAAAGTCAGCTTGGCTTCCCTGCTGCCTCAGATGTAAAGACTCTGCCTGCAATGCAGGAGACCCAGGTTTGATCCCTGGGTTAAGAAGATCCCCTGGAGAAGGAAATGGTAACCCACTCCAGTATTCTTGTTTGGGAAATCCCATAAACATAGGAGGCCAGGCAGGCTACAGTCCTTAGGATCACAAAGGCTCAGACATGACTGAGCAACTAACTCTTTCCTATATTTTCACTTAATCTCAATCTTTGTTTCAATGTTAGCTTAACAAACATGCTCTTTTATTTTCAGATAAAATTAATAATTTAATGGCTATTGTGGAACAGAGTCAATAAAATTATAAAGACAGCCAGGATATATACCAAAAAAAAAAAAAAAAAAAAAAAAAATTGTTCCTTTTTAAAATAATGCAATAGAGATAAAAGCTAAATATATATATATTTCCAAAATATCTTTGTCTTATATGTTATTTAGAAAATCAAATAGAATAAAAGGTAGTTACCTGTGGACTTATTCACCTGGATAAATTATTTCAGAAATACATAAAGAGAAGAATCCTATTCCATTATTTCCATTATCCTATAATATTATTAAGACATAAGTGCTTAAAAATATGAGTGAAACAAAAATAAATTATTTTAACTAACGTCAGAGATGGTGCTGGGCTGGCCCAGAATATGTAACTGTTGAGTCCCTCTTGCTAAACGTTCTGAGCTCCTTAGCAGGAAACCCAAGTGCAGAGACATCTCCAATGCACTGTCCTGTTCACTGTATGTGGTGTACTAGAGAGTGTGCTGTCTCCTTGATTATCTTGGCAAGCAAGCTGAGTTCTTAGACAGTGAGTTACCAGAGTAATCCTTGATTTCAGGTTTTATTCTACGTTTTAGTTACAAGCTGCTGTGAAGTACTGGACAGCTCAAAATACCAAGTCTATAACCTTCAGGAATAATACTTAGAAACTTCAGTGACTTTAAGAAAGTGTAGTTGATACAGATGAAATAAAACTATGTAAAGAAGCATTGAGTCAGTCTTCTACTAGAAAACTAAAAAGGAACAGGAAAGGCTAGTTAATACTGGGATTTGTCCCATAAATTTTATAAATATGTTTATAACAGTGTTTATTAAACCATTTATGACAATGAAAAAATTGTTCAAGAAGTTTAGAAGATTACATTAACAGATAAAGTATAAATATTTACTGATAAATATGATTATATTGAAAAGCAGTATTTTTCAAATGTTTTATAATTTTTAGATTTATAAACTTATAAATTTATAATTTATAATTTTATAAAATTAATTTTTATATCCTGCTTTCAGTGATATTTTACTGTATTGCCTACCTTTTGTTACATTGAATACATTATACTTTGCACATTGATGGTAACTGGTAATTCATTTATATTAATTTTTGTCAGGTGTGCATTTGAAAAATATTTAAAAAGAAAAAATAACCCATCATGCAACACAAAGCAATATGAACAAAATCTTTACATTTGATTCATGAGATTTTAAGGAAATGAATTCACAGAATAAATTCCTGTATCTAAGAATACAATAGATAATACTAATTATTTAAAAGCAAGGTCTCTGTAGCTTACTCTGCAATTTATTAACCTATTGTCAGGAACAGACTAATCCTTTGATATTAATTCATGAAATTTAATTTGAATAATTCACTTGGTAATTTATTCATAAAACAGAAAGATAATAATGATGAGCTCTGCTTAGTGTTTTTCATATGTCATTCAATACTTTGATGCACTTAAAAAGTAACTATGAAAATGGATAAATATTCAAGTTTTTGATCTCTAATACAGACATTTTCAAATCATTTTTAAAACTTTAGAAGAGTAGTGACTGTATCCTACATGGATTATTTTAAGATAAAATAAAAGTAAAATTATATGAAACTAAAAAGGGCTCCAGTGCTGTAACTGAACAACAAACAAAGGACTCAGAATTTCCCCTGAGATATGAAGCAAAATTGTAATGAAAATTAAAACCATTAGACTTTTTAAAACGCTGAAAGTTTATATTAGGGTGATGGAGCTAATAAAAGGGCTCCAGTGCTCTAAATGAACCACAACAAAAAGAAGATTTAGAATTCCTTAAGATATGAAGCAAAAAACTATCAGACTTTTAAGAAAAGTTGAAAGTTTACATTAAGGTGACCTGGTCAATTATAAAAGTAAATGAAAAGTGATGTGAATCATAAAATAGGTAAAGATTATTCTTGGCCAACATAGGCATGAAAATATTTCAAACTCAACAATAGGATGATGGAATAGACAACTCTCTTTTGCTTGTGTTAATTCAATATCTACAAACAAATCTAGCAATATGATTTATTATGTAAGTTTTCAAAAATTAAAAGGTACTAGTTAATTATAAAGATACTGAGGTATCTTCAGTCTCTATTATTCTGGTAAGACTCTATGAAGACTTTTTATTGATTACAGTTGGCAGTGGGCTCACTCTGTATGAGACTATTTTTAGCAGTCTTCAAAAGCAACCCAGATCTTGGCAGGATAAACCTCCCCAAAGTGACTTCTTTTACTTTGGTCCATGTCTATGGTGTATGCTCTACTCCTTTTGAGCCACACATCTCATCATTCAGCCAAGTAAATGCTATGGAAGTTCAGAAAGCAGGCCTTCGACAGACTGGGCAGTCCACCTTCAAGGAGATTTTTGACAGTCAGCAAACTAAAACCAGCTGACACAGCTGACCCACTCCCTGTTTTTGTAAATTAAGTTTTATTAGAATGCAATCGCATTCTTTTCTTTGCATGTGGTCTACAGCTTCTTTTATGTTATACCAGCAGTTTGAATAGCACAAATCTATATGGCTTGCAAAGCATAGAAAATGTATTATCTGGTCCTTTACAGAAAAAGGGCTTCTTTGGTAGCTCAGACTGTAAAGCATCTGCATGCAATGCGGAAAAACCAGCTCCATCCCTGGGTTGGGAAGATCCCTTGGAGAAGGAAATGGCAACCCACTCCAGGATTCTCCCTGGGAAATCCCATGGACTGAAGCACCTCGTAGGCTACAGTCCATGGGGTCGCAGAAGAGTCGGACACATCTGAGCGACTTCATTTTCACTTTTTATAGAAAAAGTGTTCTGACCTTTTCTGTATAGCATTAAGATAAACTAATTATTAGTCCACTAAAACATGGGTTAATTTCAAAAACAATGTTGACTAAGAGGAGCTACACATACACACACAAAGTAGCCTCGCATTCTGTGAGATTTTATTTAAAATTTAGTAAAGAGACAAATAAAGGATTATCTTTGTTGAGGATGGGTTGACTAGTAGGCATGCAGAAACACTGCTTGTGCAATGGGAATCTTGCTTTTGTTGGCAGTTACAGAGGCATGTTTACTTTGTAAAAATGTATTGGGCTATACACATGTGATTTTTGTACTTTTAAATATGTATGTTATACTTCAGTAAAAAAATGAAAAGAGAAAGGAAGTAAATTTTCATAGGAAGAAAGCTTGATTCTACTGACTCATCATACTCACAATGTGAAAATTAGTTGTAAAGGACAACCTTGTATAATAGTTGACAGCATCATGAACTTGAAGGTGGTTTTCTGTGTCAAGTGCATGAGGGTTGTTTGGGCTGATAATTAGTGTGAATGTTCCATGCCTCCAGTCCAATTACAAACAGAGGGTACAGTGGTTAGGGTAATTATGAAGTAATTTTTAACAAGAAATATCCTCAGCTATATGTGGGAAATCTACAGATGAAGACTAGTGCTATAATTAAGAAACATTAAGGTCATCTTTATTGCAATTCATGACATGTATTACCAGACAAGCACAGAACCAAGGCTTCAAAGAAAATCTCTCAGGCAAACAAGAATGGAAAATCTGCAATCAAGCATATATTCACAGGAGTGACTAGACAGGGTATGGACTGGAAATAGCCTGTGATCTTAGAGAACACAATAAAAGGGAGAATGTATAAGTAGGTTCTGGAACCAATGAGAAAAAGACAAAATGTTACATACAGAACATACTGGATGAACTGAAAAAAACAGTTTTCCAAAGCAAATATTCCTCAGTTGAGGTCATTAAGAAATTGCCATAGTTTGGGACAGAAAGTGGAGCCAAGGATATCAGTGCAAAAAAGTGAAAAGTCTTCTATAGTACACTTGTGACTTCTCGGAACAAAATTGGCTAAGGGTACTCAACAGGCTTTAACAGTAATTTGCTTCAATCATTGCTATTAGTCAGTGTCCTGCATGGTAAGAGCAAAGTATTTCTAAATATGTATTTTAGCTTTGGAAATGTATGTTCATGTTAATACTCTCATGTAACTGTGGCAGCAATTTCTAAATAAGAGATGCAGACAACTAGGAGGAGGAAACTACACATCTACATGATAAAGTCAGAAATATTTATAGCCCAATCATAGTTTAAGAAATCATAAAAATATCTATGAACAAAAATATTTAATTATCTCTTACTAAATTATAAGTAATAATTTATTTGACAAATATATTACATTCTACTGTGTTCCAATTTTTATAGAAAAAGCTGCAGGAAAATACTTTCTGCACAAAAATGCCTGAATAAAGGCACAGACACGTAGCACACTGTAGCAGTTCTTAAGGCTCTTCTGTCATCATACAAAACCTAAGGGCTAAATGTAAAAGACTGACAATTCAAAATGTTGGTGAGGATATAGAGCAAATGGAATCCTTATGTGTTGCAATTGGGAATGCAAATCGTCATTTTCTTTTAAATATACATTTACACTATATTTTGCAATTACTGACAGTGTTCGTGAAAATATATGCTCTTAAGAGTATATTCATAGCAGCATTATTCATAAGGGCTAACACTGCAGAAACAAAAGCAAAACAAACTAGCAGTTGTTCATTAACAAGAGAATAGATAAATGAAAGCTTAAACATACAATGAAATAGTGTTTAGCAGTATAAAGGAATGAACGTCTGATGGGTGAATTTCAAGACCTCAAGACATAATTTTGAATGAAAGAAATGAAACAAGAGAAAAAAAGTAAAACTAGTTATTGGTGGAAGAGATTATAAAGTTGCTGCTATTGGGTAGGCAAGGTTGGGAGACACATTGAGAAAAAGTCCAGGATAATGCAAATAGTCTATATTTCCTTTTGAATGGTAGTTATTTCAATTCAGTTCAGTTCAGTCAGTCATATCTGACTCTTTGCAAATCCATGGACTGAAGCATGCCAGGCTTCCTTGTCCATCACCAACTCCTGGAACCTGCTCAAATTCACATCCATTGAGTCAGTAATGCCATCCAACCATCTCATCCTCTGTCGCCCCCTTCTCCTCCTGCCTTCAATCTGTCCCAGCATAAGGGTCTTTTCTAGTTAGTCAGTTCTTTGCATCAGGTGGTGAAAGTATTGGATCTTCAGCTTCAGCATCAGACCTTCCAATGAATATTCAGGACTGATTTCTTCTGGGATAAATTGGTGGGATCTTCTTGCAGTCCAAAGGACTTTCAAGAGTCTTCTCCAACAACACAGTTCAAAGGCATCAATTCTTTGGTGCTCAGCTTTCTTTATGGTCCAATTCTGACATCCATACATGACTACCAGAAAAACCATAGCTTAGACAAGACAGACCTTTGTTGGCAATGTAATGTCTCTGCTTTTTAATATGCTGTTTAGGTTGGTCATATCTGTTCTTCCAAGAAGCAAGTGTCTTTTAATTTCATGGCTGCAGTCATCATCTGCAGTGATTTTGGAGATCAAAAAAATAAAATGTTACTGTTTCCATTGTTTCCCCATCTATTTGCCATGAAGGGATGGGACTGGAGGTCGCGATCTTAGTTTTTTGAATTGTGAGTTTTAAGCCAACTTTTCCACTGTCCTCTTTGACATTCATCAACTGGCTCCTCAGTTTTTCTTTGCTTTCTGCTATGAGGGTGGTGTAATCTGCATATCTGAGATTATTGATATTTGTCCCAGCAATCTTGATTTCAGCTTGTTCTTCATCCAGCCCAGCATTTCACATGATGAACTCTGCATATAAGTTGAATAAGCAGGGTGACAATATACAGCCTTGACATACTCCTTTCCCAGTTTGGAACCAATCCATTGTTCCATGTCCAATTCTAACTGTTGCTTCTTGACATGCATACATATTTCTCAGAAGGCAGGTCAGGTGGTCTGATATTCCCATCTCTTCAAGAAACAAACTGTATCACAGTTTGTTGTGATACACAAGGTCAAGGTCTTTGGTATGGTCAGTGAAGCAGAAGTAGATGGTTTTCTGGAGCTCACTTGCTTTTTGATGATCCAGTGGATGTTAGCAATTTGATCTCTGGTTTTTATGGCCTTTTCTAAATCCAGTTATTCAGGGCTATGCAATTGTCAATTTTATCAACCTGAACACAAGACTTGTGCATATTATTGCTTGAAAACATATCATGATTAAAAAGAAACTATAAGTGTTCCACTGTTTGGCATCAGTTCAGTTCAGTTCAGTTGCTCAGTCATGTCCAACTCTTTGCGACCTCATGAATCGCAGCACGCCAGGCCTCCCTGTCCATCACCAACTCCGAGTTCACTCAGAATCATGTCCATCGAGTCAGTGATGCCATCCAGCCATCTCATACTCTGTCATCCCCTTCTCTTCTCGCCCCTAATCCTTCCCAGCATCAAAGTCTTTTCCAATGAATCAACTCTTCACATGAGATAGCCAAAGTACTGGAGTTTCAGCTTTAGCATCATTCCTTCCAAAGAAATCCCAGGGCTGATCTCCTTCAGAATGGACTGGTTGGATCTCCCTGCAGCCTAAGGGACTCTCAAGAGTCTTCTCCAACACCACAGTTCAAAAGCATCCATTCTTCGGCGCTCAGCTTTCTTCAGAATCCAACTCTCACATCCATACATGACCACAGGAAAAACCATAGCCTTGACTAGATGGACCTTTGCTGGCAAAGTAATGTCTCTGCTTTTCTTTTTTTTTTTAATATACATTTATTTATTTTAATGGAGGTTAATTATTTTACAATATTGTATTGGTTTTGCCATACATCAACATGTATCCACCACAGGTATACACATGTTCCCCATTCTGAACCCCCTTCCCTCCCTGTACAATCCCTCTGGGTCGTCCCAGTGCACCACCTCCAAGCATCCAGTATTTCAACATGTTATCTATGTTGGTCATAACTTTTCTTCCAAGGAGTAAGCGTCTTTTAATTTCATGGCTGCAGTCACCCTGTGCAATGATTTTGGAGCCCCCAAAAATAAAGTCTGACACTGTTTTCACTGTTTCTCCATTTCCCATGAAGTGATGGCATATAAGTGCACTCTTTTATTTTTTTGGAGAAGAGTATGGATCAGGAAAGAAATCTCATTGATTCCTATACCCATGTTCATTTATTTTAGAGCTCCCAGAAGATGCCTAGTTCAGGCTTTATGCCTAGTTTCTTCCAGATATGAAAACCCCAGAAAGGACAGCTTCAATGGAAATATAATTAAATTATTCCTTTGAGGTGAATTGGAAAAAAAAGATTTATTTTTCCTTGAGAGCTGATAGAAGGTTTATTACTTAACTTTACTTACTGTTGCTAGCTATTGTAAAGAAATATTGACCTATTTTAGTGTTCAACAGTCTGTAAAGGTTTCAAGGTTGGGGAATAATTTTATCAGCCATATTTAGTTTCTCAATATAAGTTGGCCATATGCCAGAATTATATCATTCAGGTGTTCTTTATTGGCAAATCATCTTGATATATCTTTGTATTCTAGTAAAGAAAAGGGAGTATTGCTTATAGATATAGGGAGAAAGTTGTTTCTATGAGATTTCTCTTTCCTGTCTCAGTCATCATGGAAGTTTCTCAGCTGTTAAATATTTTGAACTTCACCCAGCGTATAACAATTTATAACAATCTGGTGTTATAAATAATGAGTCAAGCAGGTAATGGACTTTGGATGGAGATTTTTTTTAAGTAAAATCCAGTATATCTAGATGAATTAATGGCATCCAAAAATATGTTGTATATTAAAGACTACAAAAATTTAAATACTATCAAACTTGAGCTAATAGATCACTAATTCTAAACTGGTGACCACCTTCATGAAAAATGTCTTTAGGTCCTTTTGAAATGGATTTCAACTCTGGCTGAGCTTTAGAGAAACATAGAAAGTTTTTGAAAGATTTGGATATATCCATCTCATTCTACAGTAGCAATTTCAAGGAGCAGGGCCATAGTTAATTTTAAAAGATCTTCAAGGGTCCAGTGGTTGGGGATCTATATTTTCAATGCAGAGGGCACAGGCTCAATGCCTAGTCTGGGAACTAGGAGTCCACGTGCCACATGGCACAGCCAAGTGGTAAAACAAACTTTAAAAAAGAGAGTAAAAGATCAGCTATAGAATTCTGAGTATCTCTGAGGCCCTTTGAACCATCAGTTCTGATTCCCAATATATAGATAAAAGAGGCTAAGTTTCAGATATGGCAATAGTTAGATCTGAAATTTCTGATTATTATTTAAGAATCCTAGGTCTTGTTTTCCTCATATTCAAAATGAAATCATTAAACCTGTTGGTTTCTTCTCTAGATCTAAACTTCTTTTATTGTCTTTATGTATGTGTGATCTCCAATGAGAGGTAAATTTGTTTAGCTTCTTTTCAGCCTTCCTTTCATTTTGTTACTGACTTAGCTTACTTTTTGCAAGAATGCTCTCTATCTTTTCAAAGACAAGACAAGAAAACTTATCAGGAGTAAGTCCCTTTGCATAGAGGGTCTGCTTTCAGGTCTTCTGTTCTAACTAGCAGAAGTAAATGTCTAAATATACTGAATGTGTCTCTGTTACGCTGCCTGAAACTTACTATTACATTTTGCTTAAGATAGTTCCACATTAAATTTGGGAATGCTCCCCATTTTTGTTTGGGGATACTTACCACAAAGAAGAGTTAAATGCTGAAGTTATGACTTAAATTCAAAAATATAGCTTACTTCTGTGTTTCCTGGTATTTGCATCATTGACGAACAGTGGCCTTCAGAGGCAGGAATTAAGCAATGTCATCTGTAGAAGGCTTGACCACATGTTTGAGGGATATTTCTTATGGCAGCATTGCTGAGAAACTAGACCTTCTGTAAATCCTTTCATACGAAAATGGACAGGAAAAGCAAAAGCAAATCAGAGAACCATATTAGTAAGAATATGTTAAAACCATGGTAAAGAGAGCCAAAAGAAGGAAAAAAAAACTGAATCCACAGCAACTCAAAGTCAGATAGTTATGTCTTGATAGAAATAGATGTAACCATATTTCTACCAAAAAGAAAAAAAAAGTCAGTAAAGAGCAGAAGTGTGAGGACATGGATTCCTCACTAGAAATATTCAGCTTGGTACTATTGCCTATTATATTCTCAAAGAAATGGCTTTTTAAATAATCCTAATTTTATGTGTATAATATTTTGGATTTTGGTTCCTTTCCTTGAAGGACCATTGTTAAAATGTAATAAAACAAAAGCCAAGTAAATTAGATGGCAATGTTATGGTTATCAGTGGGAACTCAGAACAAAAACAAATTTAAGTATTATAATTTTAATGTGAAATTTTGGTTAAAAACTGTATTGATTTACTTAGAAAACATTTTATTTTACATGCTTACTTTTGGTTTTTCACTATATGTTCATGCTTTCTCAGTACTCTCTTACCATTTTTGTAGACCTTGAATATATGAGGACATTTGTCAGGTTTCAAAGCAATCTCTCCAGGAAACTCAAACGTCAGATATATTCTCTCACTATTCTTTCTGTCTGTTTCTAGGAAGAAAGTCTTAAGACTTTATTATTTCATATGCTTAGATAGGAGAGAAAATTAGTGAGAAAAAAAAAATTCCCTTACTGATGAATCTACTCAGGATTATTAACATCAAAAATGAAAAGCAAATATTTTATCAATATCAACAAAAATTATGTAGTTTTACAATCAATAAATATAATGTTGATTGTATCAAAATTTTCTGTATATTGCTTTGTTAGAAAATGTATAAAAGCATTTTTATTAATCTGCTGTATTATAAAAAAATTCTGTGTCAACATTAAATTTCCTTACAGTGTAATCAGGTTACAAATCAGTGTTTCCTTCCCTTGGTACTAAAATTAATCTTGTTCATATGCAGTGTGATATTGGTAAGAAAAGAAACTTGCACAACCATTTTGTAACTCTGCTCCTTTAAATTTGGTTTAATTAACAGTAATAAAAGTGAAAATTCAGTTCTCTATTTGCACTAACCGCATCTCAGTGCTCAGTGACCAGTGGCTTATGTTATTGGGCCCCAATGATCTAGGAGTCAATAAACTAAAATGGACGAGTATGAGTGAATTTAATTCAGATGACTACTATATATACTAATGTGGGCAAGAATCCCTTCTAAGAAATGGAGTACCCTTCATAGTTAAAAAAAAAAAAGAGAGAGAGAGAGAGAGTGAGTCTGAAATGCAGTATTTGTGTACAATCTCAAAAATGATAGAATGATCTCTGTTTCCAAGGCAAACCATTCAACAACACAGTAATCCAAGTCTATGCCTCAACCATTACTGCTGAAGAAGCTGAAGTTGAATGGTTCTTTGAAGACCTACAGTATCTTCTAGAACTAACACCCAAAAAAGATATCTTTTTCATCATAGGGGACTGGAATGCAAACGCAGGAAGTCAAGAGATACCCAGAATAACAGGCAAGGTTGGCCTTGGAGTACAAAATGAAGGGCAAAGGCTAACAGATTTTTGTCCAGAGAACACGCTGGTCATAGGAAACACCCATTTCCAACAATCCATGAGATAACTCTACATATGGACATCACCAGATGATGATTCAGGCTTAAATTAAAGAAAGTAGAGAAAGCCATGAGGCCATTCAGGTATGACCTAAATGAGATCCCTTATGATTATATAGTGGAGGTGATGAAAAGATTTAAGGGATTAAATCTGGTAGACACGGAGCCTGAAGAACTATGGACAAAGGTTTGTAACAATTTATAGGAGGTGGTGGCCAAAATCATCCCCAAAATTAAAAAAAAGGCAAAATGGTTGTCTGAAAAGACTTACAAATAGCTGAGGAAAGGGGAGAAACAAAAGGCAAGGGATAAAGCAACAGATGAATGCAGAGTTCCAGACAATAGCAAAGAGAGATAAGAAGGAATTCTTACTTGAACAGTGCAAAGAAGTAGAGGAAAACAATTGAATGGGAAAGACCGGAAATCTCTTCAAGAAAACTGAGGTATCAAGAGATGATTTCATGCAAGGATGGGCACAATAAAGAACAGAAACAATAAGGACCTAACAGAAGCAGAAGAGATTAAGAAGCGGTGGCAAGTATACACAGAAGAAATATACTAGAAGGGTCTTAGTGACTCAGATAACCACAATGGTGCAGTTACTCATCTTGAGTCAGACATCCTGGAGTGTTGAGTGGGTCTTAGAAAGCATTACTAGGAACAAAGCTAGTGGAGGTGACAGAATTCCAGCTGAACTATTTGAAATGCTAAAAATGATGCTGTTAAAGTGCTGCAGTCAATATGCCAACAAATTTGGAAAACTCAGCAGTGGCCATAGGACTGGAAAAGGTGAGGTTTCCTTCCAATCCCAAAGAAGAGCAATACCAAGGAATGTTCATACTACCATGCAATTGTGCTCATTTCACTTGCTAGCAAGGTTATGCTCAAAATCGTTCAAACTAGGCTTCAGCTGTATGCGAACTGAGAACCTCCAGATGTACAAGCTGCTTTTAGAAAAAGCAGAGACACCAGAGATCAAATTGTCAACATCTGTTAGATTATGGTGAAAGTAAGAAAATTCTAGAAACACATTATCTCTGCTTTATTGGTGTTAAAGCATTTGAAAGTGTGGATCACAACAAACTGATGTGAAATTCTTCAAGAGATGGGAATAACAGATTATTTTTTCCTGCCTCCTGAGACAGCTCAGTAGGTGTCTATCCATTCTATATCTGAGTTTTCATCTGCTAATCCTAAACTGTCACTCCAACCCTCCCCTACATTGCCTTCCCCTTGGGAACCATGAATGTGCTCTCTTTCTCTGTGAGTCCATTTCTGTTTCACAGATAAATTCATTTGCGTCATATTTTAGATTCTACACACAAGTGATATCATATGGTATTTGTTTTTCTCTTTCTGACTTACTTTACTTAGTATGTTAATCTCTAGTTCCACGCATGTTGCTGCAAAAGGCATTTCATTATTTTTGATGGCTGAGTGGCCTTCCACTGTATATATGAACCACATCTTCATCTGTTATCTGTTGATGGACATTTGGGCTGTTTCCATGTCTAGGGCACTGTGAATAGAGCTGCTATGAACATTGGGGTGCATGTCATCTTTTTGAATCATAGTTTTGTCTGGATATGTGACCAGAAGTGTGATTGCTAGATCATATGGCAACTATACTTTAGATTTTTGAAGAACCTCCTTACCATTTTCCATAGTGGCTGTACCAATTTATTAATACATTCCCACCAATGGTGTAAGAGAGTTCCCTTTTCTCCACAGTTTCTCCAGCATTTCTTATATATAATGATGGCCATTCTGACCAGTGTGACGTGTTACTTCATTGTAGTTTTGATTAAATAAATGACAGTCTTGAAGCTGTTCTCATTAACAGAGGAGACTTGGAGTCTTGAGACCAGTATTTGACTTATGAGTAACTCAGTAACAGGAAAGGAATATTTTCAAAGTAAACTAACTTTTCTGCACATACACACAAACACCTATATAGGAAATCACATATTCAGTAATATAAATTGTGTATAGACCTTTTGATTAAATAAAAGGACTGAAATTTCTCTATATACCAATATGTCTCATCCCACTTCTTGCCATTTAATAACATATTTAGGTGGTAATTTTTTGGATCTGTGATCCTGTGAACCCCACCACTAGAACCTAACTCCAGTGCCATGCAAGGGAGGCTTGTAACCACAGGAAGAGGAGGTAAGTTGATTTGATACAAAAGAGAAATAAGGTGGACATGGAAGGATGTCTCTTTACTATTTGCCTTAAGACCTTAATTCAGTCTCCAAATTAGGGAAATTAAGAATATACTACAATTCCTGGAATTTGCTTTAAAGTAAAACAAGCGGGGAAAAAGAAGAGGGAACTGATGGCTTGGTTTGGTCATCATAGATTGATAGGTACAAAAGGTTCATGATGCTGTCTGTCTACTTTTGTTCATGTTTTAAACGTTCTATAATAAAGTAGTAATATACATTTACAAAAAAAAAAGAATATAAACTGACTGAACAGTTTTGTGAATAATTTTGAGTAAACCTCTCTAAGAACTGCTTCATTTCCAGTGATAATTGTAGCACAAAATGGTGAGAGGACCATGTAAAGGAAAATGTAGATCTAAAACAAACAAATTATTTTATGCTGTCAAAAGTAACTCCCCTTCTTTTTTTCTTTTTCTTTAGCATTTTCATCAGAGAAATGGATATTGTAAATATTTTGTCTGTCAAGTTATATGCAATCATCTTAAAAGCTAAATAACATTCTTGCCAGTCTTACTGGCACCCTGTCTCCTTGTCAGATGTGAATGTAGTGTCGATGCCAGGATCCAAATGGTAGTCTGCTGCTGATGGCAACGACAAAAAAGTTTTACCTTTCCTTTGGATAAAGACAGCACATATGTAATACATCATCTCTGCCCATCATACAAAAGAGTGAGACTTCCTTTTTGTTTGTTTGTTTTTGTAGTCTCTTTCACATATTGCCTGTGATTGTATAATAATCTAGTTTAATCCTTATTTAATAATAAAATTGTTTCATTATTTTCTGATTTTTTATGGGGAGGTCATACTGGATTGGCAGGAGATTTTATTTTCTCCAAATTTTCAAACATCAGCTTTGCATTATGGCTGTTTAAAAAAAAGAAAAGGCAGGGTAAAGAAATACTAGTTGAAACAAGAAAACAAAATACATTATAGGGTCAAAAAGACAGTGGAATAGTAGGCTCCTGGCTTTCACTGGTTCCATAGACCCTCAGAATAAATAGCGACACATAAATCTGTTCCCTGTGACTGCGAGAAATCCAAAACTAGTTGAGAAACTTCTACACACTGCCCTGGAAAACTAATAAAATACCCATATCAAAATGGCAAGAAAAGCTAAGACACACTTGCACTATAAAAACCACCCATGGAACACCACATTAATTTGACTTCAGTTGTCATTTAACTATATAAGTATAAGAAATCATCCTGTTGTGCACCTTAAAATATAATACTTTATTATAAATAAGAAAATATATTATTACATGCAGCATAATGTGATGACAGCAGCTAAAAGACTGACCTATAGAAGTATATACTGTGTCTTTAAGGACTCCTGATAAAAAGCCTTCTTTAGTGATCAATGCAAAGAAATAAAGGAAAACAACAGATTGGGAAAGACTAGAGATCTCTTCAAGAAAATTAGACATACCAAGGAAGCATTTAATGCAAAGATGGGCTCAATAAAGGACAGAAATGGTATGGACCTAACAGAAGAAGAAGATATTAAGAAGGTGGCAAGAATACATGGAAGAACTGTACAAAAATATCTTCATGACCCAGATAGTCATGATGATTTGATCACTAATCTAGAACCAGACATCTTGGAATGTGAAGTCAAGTGGGCCTTAGAAAGCATCACTAAGAACAAAGCTAGTGGAGGTGATGGAATGCCAATTGAGCTGTTTCAAATCCTGAAAGATGATGCTGTGAAAGTGCTGCACTCAATATGCCAGCAAATTTGGAACATTCAGCAGTGGCCACAGGACTGGAAAAGGTCAGTTTTCATTCCAATCCCAAAGAAAGGCAATGCCAAAGAATGTTCAAACTACTGCACAATTGCACTCATCTCACACGCTAGTAAAGTAATGCTCAAAATTCTCCAAGCCAGGCTTCAGCGATACGTGAACTGTGAACTTTCTGATGTTCAAACTGGTTTTAGAAAAGGCAGAGGAACCAGAGATCAAATTGCCAACATCCACTGGATCATGGAAAAAGCAGGAGAGTTCCAGAAGAACATCTATTTCTGCTTTGTTGACTATGCCAAAGCCTTTGACTGTGTGGATCACAATAAACTGTGGAAAATTCTGAAAGAGATGGGAATACCAGACCACCTGACCTGTCTCTTGAGAAATCTGTATGCAGGTCAGGAAGCAACAGTTAGAACTGGACATGGAACAACAGACTGGTTCCAAATAGGAATTGGAGTATGTCAAGGCTGTATATTGTCACCCTGCTAATTTAACTTATATGCAGAGTACATCATGAGAAACACTGGACTGGAAGAAACACAAGCTGGAATCAAGATTTCTGGGAGAAATATCAATAACCTCAGATATGCAGATGACACCACCCTTATGGCAGAAAATGAGGAGGAGCTAAAAAGCCTTTTGATGAAAGTGAAAGAGGAGAGCAAAACAGTTGGCTTAAAGCTCAACATTCACAAAACGAAGATCATGGCATCTCGTCCCATCACTTCATGGGAAACAGATGGGGAAACAGTGGAAGCAGTGTCAGACTTTATTTTGGGGGGCTCCAGAATCACTAAAGATGGTGACTGCAGCCATGAAATTAGAAGACATTTACTCCTTGGAAGAAAAGTTATGATCAACCTAGGTAGCCTATTCAAAAGCAGAGACAGGAGAGGGAAAAAAGATGGCGGAGGAATAGGATGGGGAGAACACTTTCTCCCTCTCTACCTCATCAAAAGAACATTTCAACGCTGAGCAAATTCCACAAAATAACTTCTGACTGCTGGCAGAGGACATCAGGAATCCAGCAAAGCAGATCATTGGCTTCAAAACCAGGTAGGAATTATTTTATTTTAAAGAACAAAGATAGAGACAAAGGAGGTAGGGGAGGGAACCCCAGCACGGGAAGGGAATCCCATCCCAGGAAGAGACTCTTAAAGAGAGAGGTTCCCTAAAATTGGGGAACTTTCTCACAGCTGTGCATGGGGCGAGCCCTGGAAGCACAGAGGGCAACATAACAGGAAGGAAGAATAAATAAATAATTAAAACCAACAGATTACGAATTCAACAGTATAACCCCCAGCGGATAAGCAGTGCAAACGCCTGCGTCCGACAGCAGTGGGGGTTGGGCAGGGAGGAGCGCGCCCGCGACAGTGCTTTCTAAGAATTGGGCCGCGGGGGAGACGTAGGCTGCAGGGCTTTTCTCGAGAATCGGGGCGTAACGGGGCCAGAATCGGGTCCGCGCGTGGATATAACAAATTACCCCGGACTAGCAAACCAGACTGGGGGATAACTAACATGCGAAACGCCCAAACATAAGACACTGACAGGCCCGCGCACAGAACAAAGGACAGATCAGAAATAGCCAGCTGCAGACCATCCCCCACCGGCGCCAGGCAGCCAGAGCCTTAAGCGCTGGAAGAGGGCAGTCGCAGCTCAAGAGAGACATTACCTACCAAATTGCAAGCAAGCCTCTTTATTGAGACTTCTGGGGGTCTCTGAATAGTCATCATCTGCCTGAGAAAGAGCCCCGGCGGAGATCCCAGAAAACTGAGCGACCCGCAAAGCCCAGAAGACGCAACAATAGTCCGCGCCAAACTCCCTAGCCACTCTGACTTGGAACCAAACCCAGCACCCGGAGGGGACTTCCTGAGCGCCAATCCTGAGCGGCTTAAACCGGGGAATTGCATGAAACATAGGCCAGGCCCCGCACGGTTATCCCGTGGATTGGGAAGGGGCAAGCCCAGTGCAGAGCTCATCATCACCCTCTCTGTGGCAAGACAGAAATCAGACACGGAAGAGACCAGCAAACAGAGGAAGTCAAACAGAGGGAACTGCCTTAGTAGCGACCCCACACAGTCCTCAACGACAGAGAAAGTGCCAGATATGCCGTTACTACTTTTATGATCAAAAAAAAATTTTTTTTGGTGGGGGGGATAATGTGGAAGCGTGATTTTTTTTTTTAAGAATTTTTTTTCTTTCTTTAAAAATTATTTTTTTCCTTTTTAAATTTGTTTATCCTTTTCTTTTTCATCCTTTTTTCCCCTAAACTTCCTTAAATTTTTAAGTCTTCTATATTTCTAGTTATTATTTTTATAACCTAATATTACTTTTCAAAAAAAAAAACCCTATCGTTTAAGCAAACGCCATATATAGTCTTATTGGTGAAGGAAGTTGTCTTTTAATAATTCTGGAGTCTTTTATTATATTTTACTTTTTTTTCTTTTTTCTCTTTTTTTTTTAAATTTCTCTCTCCTTCTTCTTCTTCTCTTCAATAATCTATCTTTGAAAATCCAATCTATACTCCAGATTTTTAATCTTGGCATTTTGGTATTTGTTGCCAATTTTGTACTTTTAAAAACCTAATCCTCAGTACCCAGTTTTACATGAGTGCAAGACTACTGGCTTGACCACTCTCTCCACCTCTGGAATCTCTCTTTTCGCCACCAGGTAGCTTTTGTCTCCTCCCTCCCCCTCCCCCTCTCTACCCAACTCTATGAACCTCTGAGCATTCCAGAAGGAGATCTCTAAGGGAACTGGTCACTGACCGGATCTGTATCCCTCCTTCCCATCTCCCTCTTTTATCCTCCTGTCCACCTCTATCTACTTCCTTCCTCTCCTCTTCCATGTATAACTCTGTGACCACCTCTGAGCGGTCCAGACTTCGAAGCGCACACAAGAAAGTGGTTACAGGCTAACTTGCTTTTCCCTTTTCTGATTCCACCTCATCCCATTCCACTCACCTCTAACTACTCCCTCCCTCTTCTCTCCTCCAAGTAACTCACCGATCCTCTAGGGACGACCCTCAAGGTGGAGAAACCTATCATCATTAACCTAGAGGTTTTAACATTAGTGCTGAATAGATGGAGAAATCATGAGGCTATTCTAAAAATAAATCTGAAAACCAGAATCAGGAGGAGTAATTCCAAATCCTGAGATCATCAAAGAATTCCTGAATACAGGGAACATTATCCAATTAGAGCTCATCAAATGCCTTCATACCTATACTAAAATTGAGCACTGCCCAAGGGCCAACAAGCTCCAGAGCAAGACATACCACGCAAATTCTCCAGCAACACAAGAACAAGCCCCTGAGCTTCAATACACAGGCAACTCAAAATACTCCAAAACCATTGACGTCTCATAACCCATTACTTCACACGTCACAGCACTCCAGAGAGAGGAAATCCAGATCCACCCACCAGAACTCCAACACAAGCCTCCCTGATCAAGAAACTTTGACAAGCCACTGATATAACCCCAAACACAGAGAGGAAACTCTATAATAAAGAGAACTCCACAAATTCCCAGAATATAGAAAAGCCACCCCAAACGCAGCAATATAACCAGGATGAAGAGACAGAGGAATACCCAGCAGGTAAAGGAACAGGAGACATGCCCACCAAACCAAACAAAAGAGGAAGAGATAGGGAATCTACATGAGAAAGAATTCCAAATACTGATAGTGAAAATGATCCAAAATCTTGAAATCAAAATGGAATCATTGATAAATAACCTGGGGTCAAGGATGGAGAAGATGCAAGAAAGGTTTAACAAGGACCTAGAAGAAATAAAAAGAGTCAACATATAATGAATAATGCAATAAATGAGATCAGAAACACTCTGGAGGCTACAAATAGTAGAATATCGGAGGCAGAAGATAGGATTAGTGAAATAGAAGATAGAATGGTAGAAATAAATGAATCAGCGAGGGAAAAAGAAAGACGAATTAAAAGAAATGAGGACAACCTCAGAGACCTCCAAGACAATATGAAACGCTCCAACATTCGAATTATAGGAGTCCCAGAAGAAGAAGACAAAAAGAAAGACCATGAGAAAATACTTGAGGAGATAATAGTTGAAAACTTCCCTAAAATGGGGAAAGAAATAATCACCCAAGTCCAAGAAACCCAGAGAGTGCCAAACAGGATAAACCCAAGGCAAAACACCCCAAGACATATTTTAATCAAACTAACAAAGACCAAACACAAAGAACAATTACTAAAAGCAGCAAGGGAAAAACAACAAATAACACACAAGGGGATCCCCATAAGAATAACTGCAGATCTTTCAATAGAAACTCTTCAGGCCAGGAGGGAATGGCAAGACATACTTAAAGTGATGAAAGATAATAACCTTCAGCCAAGACTACTGTACCCAAAAAGGATCTCATTCAGATATGAAGGAGAAATCAAAAGCTTTACAGACAAGCAAAAGCTGAGAGAATTCAGCACCACCAAACCAGCTCTCCAACAAATACTAAAGGATAGACTTTAGAAAGGAAACACAAAAAGGACGTATAAACCCGAACCCAAAACAATAAAGTAAATGGCAACAGGAGCATACTTATCAATAATTACCTTAAATGTAAATGGGTTGAATGCCCCAACCAAAAGGCAAAGACTGGCTGAATGGATACAAAAACAAGATCTCTATATATGCTGCCTACAAGAGACCCACTTCAAAACAATGGACACATACAGACTAAAAGTGAAGGGCTGGAAAAAAGATATTCCATGCAAATAAAGACCAAAAGAAAGCAGGAGTAGCAATACTCATATCCGATAAAATAGACTTTAAAACAAAGGCTGTGAAAAGGGACAAAGAAGGCCACTACATAATGATTAAAGGATTGATCCAAGAAGAAGATATAACAATTATAAATATATATGCACCCAACATAGGAGCACCGCAATATGTAAGACAATTGCTAACAAGCATGAAAGGGGAAATTAATAATAACACAATAATAGTGGGAGACTTTAATACCCCACTCACACCTATGGACAGATCAACTAAGCAGAAAATTAACAAAGAAACGCAAACGTTAAACGATACAATAGACCAGTTAGACCTAATTGATATCTATAGGACATTTCACCCCAAAACAATGAATTTCACCTTTTACTCAAGTGCACACGGAACCTTTTCCAGGATAGATCACATTCTGGGTCATAAATCTAACCTTGATAAATTCAAAAAAATTGAAATTATTCCAAGCATCTTCTCTGACCATAATGCACTAAGGTTAGACCTCAATTATAGGAGAAAAACTATTAAAAATTCCAACATTTGGAGGCTGAACAACACCCTTCTGAATAATCAACAAATCACAGAAGAAATCAAAAAGAAATCAAAATACGCATAGAAATGAATGAAAATGAAAACACAACTACACAGAACCTTTGGGACACTATAAAAGCAGTCCTAAGAGGAAAGTTCATAGCAATACAGGCATACCTCAAGAAACAAGAAAAAAGTCAAATAAATAACCTAACTCTACACCTAAAGCAACTAGAAAAGGAAGAAACAGAGAACCCCAGAGTTAGTAGAAGGAAAGAAATCCTAAAAATTAGGGCAGAAATAAATGCAAAAGAAACAAAAGAGACCATAGCAAAAATCAACAAAGCAAAAAGCTGGTTCTTTGAAAGGATAAATAAAGTTGACAAACCATTAGCCAGACTCATCAAGAAACAAAGAGAAAAAAATCAAATCAACAAAATTAGAAATGAAAATGGAGAGATCACGACAGACAACTCAGAAATACAAAGAATCATAAGAGACTACTATCAGCAATTATATGCCAATAAAATGTACAACTTGGAAGAAATGGGCAAATTCTTAGAAAAGTACAATTTTCCAAAACTGAACCAGGAAGAAATAGAAAATCTTAACAGACCCATCACAAACACGGAAATTGAAACTGTAATCAGAAATCTTCCAGCAAACAAAAGCCCAGGTCCAGACGGCTTCACAGCTGAATTCTACCAAAAATTCCGAGAAGAGCTCACACTTATATTACTGAAGCTATTCCAGAAAATTTCAGAGGAAGGTAAACTTCCAAACTCATTCTATGAGGCCACCATCACCCTAATACCAAAACCTGACAAAGATACCACAAAAAAGAAAACTACAGGGCAATATCACTGATGAACATAGATGCAAAAATCCTCAACAAAATCCTAGCAATCAGAATCCAACAACACATTAAAAGATCATACACCATGACCAAGTGGGCTTTATCCCAGGGATGCAAGGATTCTTCAATATCCGCAAGTCAATCAATGTAATTCACCACATTAACAAACTGAGAAATAAAAATCATATTATCTCAATAGATGCAGAAAAAGCCTTGGACAAAATTCAGCATCCATTTATGATAAAAACTCTCCAGAAAGCAGGAATAGAAGGAACATACCTCAACATAATAAAAGCAATATGTGACAAACCCACAGCTCACATTATCCTCAATGGCGAAAAATTGAAACCATTTCCCCTAAAGTCAGGAACAAGACAAGGGTGTCCACTTTCACCACTACTCTTCAACATCGTACTGGAAGTTTTGGCCACAGCAATCAGAGCAGAAAAAGAAATACAAGGAATCCAAATTGGAAAAGAAGAAGTAAAACTCTCACTGTTTGCAGATGACATGATCCTCTACATAGAAAATCCTAAAGACTCGACCAGAAAACTACTAGAGCTAATCAATGAATATAGTAAAGTTGCAGGATATAAAATCAACACTCAGAAATCCCTGGCATTCCTATACACTAATAATGAGAAAGTAGAAAAAGAAGTTAAGGAAACAATTCCATTCACCATTGCAATGAAAAGAATAAAATACTTAGGAATATTCCTACCTAAAGAAACTAAAGACCTATATATCGAAAACTATAAAACACTGATGAAAGAAATCAAAGAGGACACTAATAGATGGAGAAATATACCATGCTCATGGGTCGGAAGAGTCAATATAGTGAAAATGAGTATACTACCTAAAGCAATCTACAGATTCAATGCAATTCCCATCAAGCTACCAGCAGTATTTTTCACAGAACTAGATCAAATAATCTCAAGATTTGTATGGAAATACAAAAAACCTCAAATAGCCAAAGAAATCTTGAGAAAGAAGAACTGTTTCTAACACCGTACACAAAAATAAACTCAAAATGGATTAAAGAACTAAATGTAAGACCAGAAACTATAAAACTCCTAGAGGAGAACATAGGCAAAACACTCTCTGACATAAATCACAGCAGGATCCTCTATGATCCAACTCCCAGTATACTGGAAATAAAAGCAAAGATAAACAAATGGCATGTAATTAAAATTAAAAGCTTCTGCACAACAAAGGAAACTATAAGCAAGGTGAAAAGACAGCCTTCTGAATGGGAGAAAACAATAGCAAATGAAACAACTGACAAACAACTAATCTCAAAGATATATAAGCAACTTATGCAGCTCAACTCCAGAAAAATAAATGATCCAATAAACAAATGGGCCAAAGAACTAAATAGGCATTTCTCCAAAGAAGACATACGGATGGCTAACAAACACATGAAAAGATGTTCAACATCACTCATTATCAGAGAAATGCAAATCAAGACCACAATGAGGTACCATTTCACACCAGTCAGAATGGCTGCGATCCAAAAGTCTACAAGCAATACATGCTGGAGAGGATGTGGAGAAAAGGGAACCCTCTTACACTGCTGGTGGGAATGCAAACTAGTACAGCCATTATGGAAAACAGTGTGGAGAGTCCTTAAAAATTGCAAATAGAACTGCCTTATGATCCAGCAATCCCACTGCTGGGCATACACACCGAGGAAACCAGAATTGAAAGAGACACATGTACCCCAATGTTCATTGCAGCACTGTTTATAATAGCCAGGACATGGAAGCAACCTAGATGTCCATCAGCAGATGAATGGATAAGAAAGCTGTGGTACATATACACAATGGAATACTACTCAGCCCTTAAAAAGAATAAATTTGACCCAGTTCTAATGAGATGGATGAATTTGGAACTGATTATACAGAGTGAAGTAAGCCAGAAAGAAAAACACCAATACAGTATACTGACACATATATATGGAATTTAGAAGACAGTAATAATGACCCTATATGTGAGACAACAAAGAGACACAGAGGTATAGAGTGGACTTTTGGACTCTGAGGGAGAGGAAAAGGGTGGGATGGTTTGGGAGAATGGCAATGAAACATGTATATTTTCCTGTAAGAAACGAAGCGCCAATCTATGTTCAATGTAGGATGCAGGATGCATGGGGCTGATGCACAGGATGATTCAAGTAGAGGATGTGGGGAGGGAGGTGGGAGGGGGCTTCGGCATTGGGAGATTGTGTTCACCTATGGCTGATTTTGTCAATGTATGGCAAAACAAATACAGTATTGAAATTTTTTTTTAAAAAAAAAAAGCAGAGACATTACATTGACGACTAAGGTCCGTCTAGTCAAGGCTATGGTTTTTCCTGTGGTCATGTATGGATGTGAGAGTTGGACTGTGAAGAAGGCTGAGTGCTGAAGAATTGATGGTTTTGAACTGTGGTGTTGGAGAAGACTCTTGAGAGTCCCTTGGACTGCTAGGAGATCCAACCAGTCCATTCTGAAGATCAGCCCTGGGATTTCTTTAGAAGGAATGATGCTAAAGCTGAAACTCCAGTACTTTGGCCACCTCATGAGAAGAGCTGACTTATTGAAAAAAAACTCTGGTGCTGGGAGGGATTGGGGGCAAGAGGAGAAGGGGACAACAGAGGATGAGATGGTTGGATGGCATCATGGACTCGATGGATGTGAGTCTGAGTGAACTCCGGGAGATGGTGATGAACAAGGAGGCCTGACGCGCTGCGATTCATTGGGTCGCAAAGAGTCAGACACGACTGAGCGACTGAACTAAACTGAACTGAAAAAAAAAAAGGCCTCTTAAAGTTGGACTAGTTTCTGAGTAAACCTATTATTACAATATTGTAATGTAGAATAAAGTATTTAAAAAATAATAATTTCAAATAATTATAATTTAGCAAATACATGAACATGTCTTATTTCATAATCAAAAGGGAAAAAAAGCTGATATATATCAGTTGTAATAATAATTTTCTGAATCAAAATAAGTTGAACAGATCTCTTCTTTGGTTCCTTAAAATTTAAGAACTCTCTTTCATACAGCTATGACTTATTCCTAGAGAGTAACATAAATATTTTAAAGAAATGCAGTAAGTCTTTCAGACCACTTGGATTAAGAGTTAGCCTAGCAGTTAGGATATATTATAATCAGAGTAAATTTTACACTGCCAGATTTGCTTTTTCCCAGTGTTATTCTCTAATTCCATATAAGGACCATTTAAAGGACATTCACTCTGTAATTTGATTATCAGTGCATATACACACAGTAAATGTGGCTACAATTATTTTCCTTTTTTCATTCTTTTTCTTTTGCAAAATAAATATGCTATTTGTGAAGGTGTTAGAAGAAGATGTTGGTAAAAAGACTTCCCGGATATACTTATCAGTTTTGCAATGTACTGGTATTTGCAGGTATTAATTTCAGGGGCAAGAGATAACATAGTTGAGGTAAGCATGAGTTGAGAATGGAAAACAGACATGTAAGCTAGAATAGCAGGAAAAATCCTGCTGTCATTTTTAAGGGAGGAGAGAGGCAAGCTCAGGATGAATCAACACTGTTGAACATGTATTTTTTTTCCTTTTTGATATGTTTTTGTTCATCTTGTGTACATCTGTAAAACCCTATCCTTCTCTTTCCAGGTAGATAGATAGACAGATAAATAGACTGACCAACTACAGCCTGACCAGTCATAATATAGTTATGAACTATAACAGAGTATCTGTTTGCTACAGTCCAGTGATACACAGGGCACATTAAACATAACTATTGGCACATTCAGGTAGTGCTAGATCGATCAATTATTTGTGGTTTTATAATTTGTATTGGAAATTGAATTTTAAATGCAAGTACAGTGAATTGTACTGTGAATAACCTGAAGTTTTAAATGCAAGTACAGTGAATAACCTGAATTGTAAAAGTAGATAAATTATGTGTAAAATTTTTGTTTTCATTCATTCTATAAGTATAATACATTTCCACATAAAGAGAAACAAACTAGATACCTTAAGTCTGATACTTTCCTGGAAAGCATGAAATTATATAAAATCATTAGTTATCTGACATAAAAAATTAACATAACTATGGGAGTGAGAGCTGATTATATTCACATTCTTAAAAAGTTTTTAGGAGAACATGGTTTCTCTAAAAAAAAAAAAAAAATACTGTTATTACCTGATCAAAATTAGCTGGCTGGCTATTGTAGTACCTTCCTGCTAAAAAGCTGTAGTTGCTATGCCATATAGTCTCACATCACCAGTTGGCATTCAGTGTTCTGAAAGATATTCTACTCTCTAAAAAATGTTGAAATATGAGTTCAGTACTGTGTACAGTTTCCAGAGGCATCATTTAATCGATTGAGTCCCCAACTCATAAAAATTTTGATGAATCAACTTTAGAAATTTGTCAACTTCTAGCCAGATTCTCGATGTGTCATCAAATGGAATAGGCCTAAATAATGAGACATCATTTTTTTCCTTACTTATCTCCAGATTTATGATTTCCTTAATTCTCTCTCTTCCCACAGCTAGCCAGAGCAAAGCACTCCCCCTCTTGATGTGTTTTTTTTCCTCTTTTTTTTTTTTTGGCTTACTTAAGACCTGTAAAAATATGAGATTCCTATCACAAATCATCATAAAAGGTGGTGTTAGTGGCAGGAGTTGTATATCAAAGGAAGAGATGGATATACTGTAGATATAATACTATGGAGAGAAAGCTGATTGGAAGGATAGGCCCAGCTTTGTGATATATGTCAAACTAGAGTGTAGAGCTCTATCTCTGGAAAATAAAGATGTAACCTACAGAATCTATGTGGTATTAGTTTTGTGAAAACTAATATTTAAAACTGTAAATTTCTATAACCTATAAGCAGAATTTCTAAAATGTTTCCCCAAATATATCCAGCGCTAGTCCCTAGAATTTGAATATAGTGAGCTGTCACTCTCATGGTTATGTTAAGCTTGTATGTTACAGTTGACCTTAATATAGATCAATTATCCAGGTGGCCTGCATTAGCCCTTAATAGCTGAGAGCTTTCTCCTGCTGGTGGCAGAAGGGTAAGCCAGGCCTGACATATGAGAAGGACTTTTCCTACTGCTGATGGCTGGAAGACCAAGGAAGCTACACGTAAAGACTAAAGAACAGCTTCTAGGAATCAAATGCAATCCCCAGATAATATCAGGCCAGAAACTGTGTCCCTCCGCTCCACAATCAAAATGAACTGAACTATACCAACAATATGAATGGTCTCAGAAGTAGACTCTTCCCAGAGCCTGTAAAGAGGAGCCCTACTTGCTTCACATGTTATTACTGGACTTGAGAGACCCTAAGGTCACCTGAACTTCTGAACCTACAGAATTGAGAGATTACAAGTTAGGCCACTGAGTTCATTGTAATTTGTTACTTCAAAACATAAAATAAATACACAAACATCATCTGTCAATTTGACATGAATTTTAAGTATGCTAAGGTGTCACTGCTAAAATTTTCATTATAAACTCACTTTTGCTGAATATAAAGTCGATGGCACATTACTAACAGGCAGCCTAGCAATGTGCAGAGAAAGCTTTAAAACTGCTCTTTTGGTTTGAAACAGTGGTTCTCATTTAGGAGTTTATCCTAAAGAAAATATCATGGATATCAGAAAAGAGAAGTGCAGAAGATGCTTCCTGCATCCCTGCGTGGATCACTGCATTTTGTGATTACTGGTCATCAATGTACCCTTCACTTCAACTAGATGCCATTCTCTACCACAGCTCACTTCCTCATGGCTTTGAGACTATCTGCCTAGACTTAGGACAGACCAATTAAAATCCTTCACCAGAACCGTGCAAAGCAATTTGGGTTGTTAACATGTGGAAAAACTAGGAAAATAAGACTTGATGCTGTCTATGACCATCTTCTTGTCATGTGGTAGAAATCATTCTGCATTCAATAAGGGAAAAAAAAAAAACTGAAAAAGGAAGGAAACAAAAATGACAGGAGCGGGACTCAAAGAATTCTGGTACCAAATTCCAGTGTGGAGGAGGTGTTTCCCCTACACCATCAAACAAGTCTCAGATACCATCAGTTTGTCTGAAAATTCAATTGAGTTCTAACACTAGCTACTTGGAGATAGCGTCTGATTTCACTGACTTAGGGTTCAGTCTAAACAAAACTTCTATACCCCATAGGCACAGGTCACCAGCCCAAGCTATTAACTGTGCTTCTGACCAACCAGTTAACAGAGTGGAGGTTCCAATGTACCCCCTTCTGCCTTGGGGGTGCAATCACAAGCCCAAATTATCACCTGTGCTTCTGACTGACTGGCTTTTTTTTTTTGGTTCTCTTTCCCTTGTTTTAGAAATTTATTTTGTTGAAGTATAGTTGATTTGCAATGATTCAGATGATAATTTGAATCACAGATTACATATTCTTTTAATACTCTTTTCCATTATGGTTTATGCTAGTATATTCAATATAGTTCCCTCTGCTACGCAGTAAAAGGGCCTGATTTCTATCCATTCTATGCATATGATTTCTCATCCTGTAACTCCAAACTCCCTCTCCATCCCTCCCCTACACTGCCTTCCCCTTGGCAATCATAAACTTGTTCTCTGCGTCCATCTCCATTTGATTAAAAAGTTCATTTTGTGTCATACTTTAGATACCACACATAAGTGATATACCATACGGTATTTGTCTTTTTCTGACTTAATTTACATAGTATGTCCATCTCTATTTCCATCCATGTTGCAGCAAAAGGCATTTCATTATTTTCTATATGTGCATCACATTCCATACATATGAACTACATCTTCTCAATATATTCACCTGTTGATGAACATTTAGGTTGTTTCCATGTCTTGGCTATTGAGAATAGTGCTGCTACGAACATTGGGATGGGTGTATCGTTACTCTTTTATCTGGATATATGCCTAGGAGTGAGATTGCTGCATCACATGGTAGGTTTTAGTTTTCTGAAGAACATCCATACAGCTTTCCATAGTGGCTGCACCAATTTACATCCCCACCAACAAAGTAGGAGGGTTCCCATTTCTCTACACTCTTTTCCAGCATTTGTTATTTGTAGATTTTTAATCATGACAATTGTTACCAGTGTGAAGTCATAACTTAGAGCTTTGATATGCATTTCTGTAGTGAGGTTCAGCATCTTTTCATATGCCTTGGCCGTCTGCATGTTCTTAGAGAAATGTCTATCTAAGTCTTCTGCCCATTTTTGATTAGGCTGTTTATTTGTTGTAGAGTTGTGTATTTTAGAAATTAAGCACTTGTCAGTCAGTCTTTGCAAATTTTATCCCATTCTATAGGTTTCCTTTCTCATTTTTATGGTTTCCTTTGCTGTGCAAAAAAGCTTGTAACTTTGATTAGGTCCCTTTTGTTTAGTTTTGCTTTTATTTCTATTGCCTTGGGAGACTGACCTAAGGAAACACTGCTACAACTTACTTTAGAGAATGCTTTGCCTCTGTTCACTTCTAGTAGTTTTATGGTATCATGTCTTGTGTTTAAGTCTTTATGCCATTTTGAGTTTATTTTTGTGTATGATGTGAGGGTGTGTTCTAACTTCATTGATTTATATGTGGTAAGCACAGGCGGATCTGACCAGTGCACTAAGTGTGGCCCTAGAGGAGCCACCCCACGCCCGAGGCCAGAGGCGGCAGCTGGGAGGAGCAACCTCACATCCAAAGAGCGGTGGCTGCGCTGGCGCAGGAGGGCCTAGAGAGCCATCCCACATTGAACGTCAGTAAGGGCGGCAATGAGGAGATACCCGTCATCTAAGGTAAGGAGCAGACGCTGCACTTTGCTCGACCAGCCATGAAGAGATACCCCACGCCCAAGGTAAGAGAAACCCAAGTAACATGGTAGGTGTTGCAAGAGGCCATCAGAGGGCAGACAAACTGAAACCATACTCACAGAAAACTAGTCAATCTAATTACACTAGGCGTTGTCTAACTCAATGAAACTAAGTCATCCCCAAGGGGCAACCCAAGACGGGCAAGTCATGGTGGAGAGGTCTGAAAGAACGTGGTCCACTGGAGAAGTGAATTGCAAACCACTTCAGTATTCTTGCCTTGAGAACCCCATGAACAGTATAAAAGGCAAAATGATAGGATACTGAAGAGGAATTCCCCAGGTCAGTAGGTGCCCAACAGGCTACTGGAGATCAGTGGAGAAATAACTCCAGAATGAAGGGATGGAGCCAAAGCAAAAACAGTACCCAGCTGTGGATGAGACTGGTGATAGAAACAAGGTCCAGTGCTGTAAAGAGCAATATTGCATAGGAACCTGGAATGTCAGGTCATGAATCAAAGCAAATGGGAAGTGGTCAAACAAGAGATGGCAAGGGTGAACGTCCACATTCTAGGAATCAGCTAACTAAAATGGACTGAAATGGGTGAATTTAACTCAGATGACCATTATATCTACTACTGCAAGCAGGAATCCCACAGAAGAAATGGAATAGCCATCATGGTCAACAAAAGAGTCCAAAATGCAGTACTTGGATGCAATCCTAAAAATCACAGAATGATCTCTGTTCGTCTCCAAGGGAAACCATTCACCATCACAGTTATCCAAGTCTATGCCCCAACCAGTAACGTTGGAGAAGCTGAAGTTGAACGGTTTTATAAAGACCTACAAGACCTTTTAGAACTAACACCCAAAAAAGATGTCCTTTTCATTATAGGGGACTGGAATGCTAAAGTAGGAAGTCAAGAAACACCTGGAGTAACAGGCAAATTTGGCCTTGGAATGCAGAATGAAGCAGGGCAAAGATTAATCGAGTTTTGCCAAGAAAATGCACTGGTCATACCAAACACCCTCTTCCAACAACACAAGAGAAGACTCTACACATGGATATCACCAGACGGTCAACGCTGAAATCAGATTGATTATATGCTATGCAGCCAAAGATGGAGAAGCTCTATACAGTCAACAAAAACAAGACCAGGAGCTGACTGTGGCTCAGATCATGAACTCCTTATTGCCAAATTCAGACTTAAATTGAAGAAAGTAGGGAAAATCGCTAGGCCATTCAGATATGACCTAAATCAAATCCCTTATGATTATACAGTGGAAGTGAGAAATAGATTTAAGGGCCTAGATCTGATAGACAGAGTGCCTGATGATCTATGGAATGAGGTTCATGATACTGTAAAGGAGACAGGGATCAAGACCATCCCCATGGAAAAGAAATTCAAAAAAGCAAACTGGCTGTCTGGGAGGCCTTACAAATAGCTGTGAAAAGTAGAGAGGTGAAAAGCAAAGGAGAAAAGGAAAGATATAAGCATCTGAATGCAGAGTTCCAAAGAATAGCAAGAAGAGATAAGAAAGCCTTCTTCAGGGATCAATGCAAAGAAATAGAGGATAACAACAGAATGGATAAGACTAGAGATCTCTTCAAGAAATTTAGAGATATCAAGGGAACATTTCATAGCCCAAAGATGGGCTCTATAAAGGAGAGAAATGGTATGGACCTAACAGAAGCAGAAGATATTAAGAAGAGGTGGCAAGAATACACAGAAGAACTGTACAAAAAAGATCTTTAAGACCCAGATAATCATGATGATGTGATCACTTATCTAGAGAAAGACATCTTGGAATGTGAAGTCAAGTGGGCCTTAAAAAGCATCACTACGAACAAAGCTAATGGAGGTGATGGAATTCCAGTTGAGCTATTTCAAATTGTGAAAGATGAAGCTGTGAAAGTGCTGCACTCAATATGCCAGTAAATTTGCAAAACTCAGCAGTGGCCACAGGACTGGAAAAGCTCAGTTTTCATTCCAATTCCAAAGAAAGGCAATGCCAAAGAATGCTCAGACTACCGCACAATTGCACTCATCTCACATGCTAGTAAAGTAATGCTCAAAATTCTCCAAGCCAGGCTTCAGCAATACATGAACCGTGAACTTCCTGATGTTCAAGCTGGTTTTAGAAAAGGCAGAGGAACCAGAGATCAAATTGCCAACATCCACTGGATCATGGAAAAAGCAAGAGAGTTCCAGAAGAACATCTATTTCTGCTTTATTGCCTATGCCAAAGCCTTTGACTGTGTGCATCACAATAATCTTTGGAAAATTCTGAAAGAGATGGGAATACCAGACCACCTGACCTGTCTCTTGAGAAATCTGTATGCAGGTCAGGAAGCAACAGTTAGAACTGGACATGGAACAACAGACTGGTTCCAAACAGGAAAAGGAGTACGTCAAGGCTGTATATTGTCACCCTGCTTATGTAACTTATATGCAGAGTACATCATGAGAAACGCTGGACTGGAGGAAACACAAGCTGGAATCAAGATTGCTGGGAGAAATATCAATAACCTCAGATATGCAGATGACACCACCCTTATGGCAGAAAGTGAAAAGGAGCTAAAGGGCCTCTTGATGAAAGTGAAAGAGGAGAGTGAAAAAGCTGGCTTAAAGTCAGCATTCAGAAAACGAAGATCATGGCATCCAGTCCCATCACTTCATGGGAAATAGATGGGGAAACAGTTGAAACAGTGTCAGACTTTGTTTTTGGGCCTCCAAAGATCACTGCAGATATTGACTGCAGCCATGAAATTAAAAGACGTTTACTTCTTGGAAGAAAAGTTATGACCAACCTAGATAGCATATTCAAAAGCAGAGACATTACTTCGCCAACTAAGGTCCATCTAGTCAAGGCTATGGTTTTTCCTGTGGTCATGTATGGATGTGAGAGTTGGACTGTGAAGAAGGCTGAGCGCCAAAGAATTGATGCTTTTGAACTGTGGTGTTGGAGAAGGCTCTTGAGAGTCCCTTGGAGTGCAAGGAGATACAACCAGCCCATTCTGAAGGAGATCAACCCTGGGATTTCTTTGGAAGGAATGATGCTGAAGCTGAAACTCCAGTACTTTAGCCACCTTATGTGAAGGATTGACTCATTGGAAAAGACCCTGATGCTGGGAGGGATTGGGGGCAGGAGGAGAAGGGGACGACCGAGGATGAGATGGCTGAATGGCATCATGGACTCGATGGACGTGACTCTGAGTGAACTCCTAGAGATGGTGATGGACAGGGAGGCCTGGCGTGCTGCAATTCAGGGGTCGCAAAGAGTCGGACATGATTGAGGGACTGAACTGAAGTGAACTGAACTGTGCCAGTACCACACTGTTTTGACTCCTGTAGCTTGGTAGTTTTTGAAGTCTTAGAGGGTTATACCTCCAGGTTCATTCTTTTTCCTCAGAACTGCTGTTGTAAATCCTGGGTCTTCTACTGTTCCAGATAAATTTTATGACTATTTGTTCTAGTTCTGCAAAAAATGTCAAGGGTAATTTGTTAGGGATCACACTTAAAACTGTAGATTGCATTGAGTAGTACAGCCATTTTAACAATATTAACTCTTTCAATCCAAGAGCATGGCATTTCTTTCCATTTCTTTCAATCATCTTCAATTTCCTTCATCAGTGATTTCTAGATCTCAGCATGTAACTCCTTCACTTCTTTGGCTTGGTTGGTTCTTACGATTTGGTTGTTTTTGTTGTTGTTGTTTTTTAATGCAATTTTAAAATGGATTTTTTTGTTTACATTCACTTTCTGATATTATCTTGTTAGTATAATGAGATGCAACTGATTTCTATATGTTAATTTTGTATCCTGCTGCCTCACTTAATTCATTTATTAGTTCTCTGACTGGTTTTAGGTTAGAGGTTCCTGCCACCATCTCTTCAGGCTTGATTAATTCGCTACAGTGGCTCAGAGAACTCAAGAAATCCATTTAGTCACAAGGTTACTGATCTATTTTAAAAGGATGTAACTCAGGAACATCCAGAGAGAGACACACTGGCCAAGTTGTGTGGAAAGGGCTTGGAGCTTCCATGCTCTCTCCTAATGTGCCACCTTCCTCATGTTGCTACAGATCCTGAAATTTATTATTACATCCTTTATCTCATTTCTCATTTTCTCTGTATATTACCATTAAACACCAATAGTCTAACCCCATTGTATTTTTCCGATTTTTATGTGGCCCTTTAAGAACTGGTGACTATACTAAGTAATTTTACCTTTGTGAGGAATTTCATTTTATTGATGTGAAGGTGAATTAAAAGGAAAAGACATAGAGGTTATTATCAGGTCATTTGGGGACATACATAAAAGAAAAGATTTATATACATTCTTTTATTCATTCATTTTACTATTATTTCTTATACACCAACTATATGTTATAAACTGTTTGTGGAACTAAAGAATTATTAGTCAGAAAAAGAGACAAAACATTTGCATTGTATTAGTTTGCATTCTAGTGAAAGTGTCCAAAACAAAAAAAGTAATCCAAATAAATACCTATCTGCCTATATACAGACATGTGCTCACATAGTGCAGTTCAATTCAGTCACTCAGGCGTGTCTGACTCTTTGCAACCACGTGAACTGCAGCACGGAGGCCTCCTGTCCATCATCAACTCCCAGAGTCCACCTAAACCACGTTTGTTGAGTTGGTGATGCCATCCAACCATCTCATCCTCTGTCAGCTCCTTCTCCTCCTGCCCTCAGTCTTTCCCAGAATCAGGGTCTTTTCAATAAGTCAGCTCTTCCCATCAGGTGGCCAAAGTATTGGAGTTTCAGCTTCAACATCAGTAGTTCCAGTGAACAGTCAGGACTGATCTCCTTTAGGATGGACTGACTGGATCTCCTTGCAGTCCAAGGGACTCTCAAGAGTCTTCTCCAACACCACAGTTCAAAAGCATCAATTCTTCGGTGCTCAGCCTTCTTCACAGTCCAACTCTCACATCCATTCATGACCACCTGTAAAACCATAGCCTTGACTAGATGGACCTTAGCTGGCAAAGTAATGTCTCTGCTTTTGAATAGGCTACCTAGGTTGGTCATAACTTTCCTTCCAAGGAGTAAGCGTCTTCTAATTTCATGGCTGCCATCACCATCTGCACTGATTTTGCAGCCCCGAAAATAAAGTCAGCCACTGTTTCCACTGTTTCCCTATTTATTTCCCATGACGTGATGGGACAAGATGCCGTGATCTTAGTTTTCTGAATGTTGAGCTTTAAGTCAACTTTTTCACTCTCCTCTTTCACTTTCATCGAGAGGCTCTTTAGTTCTTCATTTTGTGCCATAAGGGTGGTGTCATCTGCATATCTGAGGTTATTGATATTTCTCCCAGCAATCTTGATTCCAGCTTGTACTCCCTCCAGTCCAGCATTTCTCATGATGTACTCTGCATATAAGTTAAACAAAAAGGGTGACACTATACAGCCTTGACGTACTCCTTTTCCTATTTGGAACCAGTCTGTTGTTCCATGTCCAGTTCTAACTGCTGCTTCCTGACCTGCATACAGATTTCTCAAAAGGCAGGTTAGGTGGTCTGGTATTTCCATCTTTTGAAGAATTTTCCACAGTTTATTGCGATCCACACAGTCAAAGGCTTTGGCATAGTCAATAAAGCAGAAATAGATGTTTTTCTGAAACTCTCTTGCTTTTTCCATGATCCAGCAGCTGTTAGCAATTTGATCTCTGGTTCCTCTGCCTTTTCTAAAACCAGCTTGAACATCAGGAAGTTCACAGTTCATGTATTGCTGAAGCCTGGCTTGGAGAATTTTGAGCATTACTTTACTAGCATGTGAGATGAGTGCAATTGTGCGGTAGTCTGAGCATTCTTTGGCATTGCCTTTCTTTGGAATTGGAATGAAAACTGAGCTTTTCCAGTCCTGTGGCCACTGCTGAGTTTTCCAAATTTGCTGGCATATTGAGTGCAGCACTTTCACAGCTTCATCTTTCACAATTTGAAATAGCTCAACTGGAATTCCATCACCTCCATTAGCTTTGTTCGTAGTGATGCTTTCTAAGGCCCATTTGACTTCACATTCCAGGTGTCTGGCTCTAGGTGCATGATCATGCCATCGTGATTATCTGGGTCATGAAGACCCTTTTTGTACAGTTCTTCTGTGTATTCTTGCCACCTCTTCTTAATCGCTTCTGTTAGGTCCCTACCATTTCTGTCCTTTATTGAGGCAATCTTTGCATAAAATATTCCCTTGCTATCTCTATTTTTTTTGAAGAGGTCTCTAGTCTCTCTCATTCTATTGTTTTCATCTATTTCTTTGCATTGATTGCTGATGAAGGCTTCCCCCCGCCCAATACCCCAATAGGAGTAGTGTCAAAAGCTTTGTGGTCACTATTTTATTTTAAATAGTTTTTATTGGAGTATAGTTGATGTACAATGTTGTGTTAATCAAGGCTTTCTTATCTCTCCTTGCTATTCTTTGGAACTCTGCATTCAAATTGGTATATATTTCCTTCTCCCCTTTGCTTTTTGCTTCCCTTTTCACATAGCTACATAAATACGTAGTTACATAAATACAAAAAATATACACACTTAAATATTTTAATTTATTGCAATGGAATAAGTGCTGTGGAAAAAGCCAAAAAGGGTAAGTGCTATTAATATGTCAACAATAGTAGTAATAAATAAATGAGTTGTTTTTAGAAATATCATTTAGAAGATGATATATTAACTTATGCTAATGAGGTGTCAGAAATAGAAAAGTTTATAACAAAGCTTAGGAGTTATGGAAGGTTTTAAAGTAAAGGTTGATTAGATTTTCCTGGGACTATTATTATATTTTTATTTCATTTTTATTTTAGACTATATCAAACTCCGTACAACAGTTGAATCACTAACCTAAGATGATAACAATTCCAATAGTGTAACTAAAAAGGTAGCTTCAAAATAGTATTTATATATTTCTAAAAGAAAAATAATGTACAGAATACTTATATTCTCAATAGTCACTGTTGCTAAAGTAAATATCATTATGCTGATTATGTAATAATGATTGTATAGTTGATAATTTAAAAACTGATCAAAAGACAATTCCATCATGGTTTGAGGAGTTTCTTTATGCCTTATTGCATCTGTTGTAGTATAGGAATTGCTTTCAAAAATATATTGATGGAAATATTTATGTTTAATATTGAGTTTTTACATGTTCTTCCATATCTTTAATAAGAAGAGTATGAATCTAGGGATACATTTTAAGAGTTCATTGAAGTACATGATTTATTATGCAAATATTGACTGAACTTTACATAAACTTGTGACACTGGAACTAGTTTCATGTAAAGAAAAAAGTGTTATTTCTCAATGAATTCCCTTTTAGTATGCAGGGATTTTAAAAAATTAATAGTAAAAGCTTTTTCCTAAATTACAGAGTCATGCTTTGGTGTAGATCAAATTAAAAGATCATTTGGTTATTCTTGTATATTTATAGATAGAATGAAAATCTTTTCCACATATAAAATAAGCATATGCAGAAATAATTATATTTTCAAGGCCCGTTTAAAAGTTAATTTAAATTTTTCATCTTATTCTTGTATTTCCTTATTGTAAATTGCCTAGGTCTCTCTTTTACCTTTTTTATCACTTATGTATAAATTATAATTGTTTCAGGTATGCAAGGCAAATTCATTGTTTAAATTCCCGAAATTAGACTGTGCTAAATTTTTAATATATTTTCTTAATCTAAATATTATCTACTCAACAAAAAAGAGTATTTAAGAGTAGAGTTATATTTAACAAACTGTACATGGGCATGTAAACTACATTAAAATCTTTAAAATTTCATTTGCCTCAAAGTTTTGGGGACTCTTTAGAGTCAATTCCCCCAAGACCTGGCCCTTAGCAACTACTATTCTTATTTATATTCCTATAGTTTTATCTTTTCTAGAATGCTATATAAGTGGACAAATAGAGTATATAGTCTTACTGTCTGGGTTTTCTAATATGAATATGGTTTCAGGTTGATCCATGTTGTTGCATGTACCTTCAGCCACTGATTATTACTGCTAAATTCTACATCAGTATTCTATGACACTTGTTATTGCAGAATACTGTGCACATTTTGTTTCTCCATTTACCTTTTAAGGACATTTAGCTTCTTTATATGTTTAATATTTTATTAATAATGCTACTATAAATATTTGTGCACAACCTTTGTGGATATGTTTTAATTTTTATGTAAATACCTAAGAGTGGAATTGCATGATGTAAATGTAAACAGCTAGCTTTCTGAAAGACCAAGGAGAAAACTTGGATTTGTAGTGTTTGCTGATTGCCACAGTGTAAATATTTTTATCACAAATGATTTCACACTACAAATATTACACCCTGAAGGGAGAGTCAAGAACAGATATGCACAGAAAGCTCTTGTGAGGCCAATGTGAGCAAGCCCCAGAACGCACATCACAGAACTGCTAGTTTAAAGAGAAACTGCACATTAAGCTATAAAAACTGTCAAACTGTTTGCTAAAGTACTTCTCTGTTTTATAAATATTTTCACCAGCAATATTGGAGAACCCCACTATCACTTGATAATATATATATATTTTTTTAATTTTACCCATCGTATAGTGGTATCACACTGTGATTTCAGTTTGTCTTTTCTTATTTTAAATTGAAGGATAATTACAATACTGTGTTGTTTCTACCATATATCAATATGGATCAGTCATAGGTAAATATATATATATATATATATATATATATATATATCTCCTCTTTCTTGAGTCTCCTTCCCACCTCCCACTCCATCCACATCTTTAGGCTATCACAGAGCCCCAGTTTGAGTTCCCTGAGTAATACAGCAAATTCCCACTGGCTATCTATTTTTTAATTAATTGAAAGCTAATCATTTACAATAGTGTGGTGGTTTTTGCCATACATTGACATGAAACAGCCATGGGTATACATGTGTCCCCAAGTCCCCAAACCCCATCCCACACCTCTGGGTTGTCCCAGTGCACCAGCCCTGAGCACCCTGTCTCATGCATCAAACCTGGACTGGCGATCAACTTCACATATGGTAATAAACATTTTTCAATGCTATTTTCTCAATTCATCCCACTCTCACCTTCCTCCACAGAGTCTAAAAGTCTCTTCTTTACATCTGTATCTCTTTTGCTGTCTTGCATAGAGGGTAATTGTTACCATCTTTTCCAAATTCCATATATATGTTAATATACTGTATTGTTTTTCTTTCTGACTTACTTCACTCTGTATAATAGGCTCCGGTTTCATCCGCCTCATTAGAATGGACTCAAATGTGTTATTTTTAATAGCTGAATAATATTCCATTGTGCATATGTACCACAACTTTTTTATCAATTAATCTGCTGATGGACATCTAGGTTGCTTCCATGTCCTAGATATTGTAAACAATGCTGTGATGAGCATTGGGGTACACGCGTCTCTTTCAATTCTAGTTTCTTTGGTGTGCATGCTCAGCAATGGGATTTCTGGGTCATATGGCAGTTCTATTTCCAGTTTTTAAAGGAATCTCCACCCTGTTCTCTATAGTGGCCCTACTAGCTCGTATTCCCACCAACAGTGTAAGAGGGTTCCCTTTTCTCCACACCCTCTCCAGCATTTATTGTTTGTAGACTTTTTAATGGCAGCCATTCTGACCAGTGTAAGATGGTATTTCATTGTGGTTTTGATTTGCATATCTTTGATAATATGTGATGTTGAGCATCTTTTCATGTGTTTGTTAGTCATCTGTATGTCTTCTTTGGAGAAATGTCTGTTTAGTTCTCTGGCCCATTTTTTTATTGGGTCATTTATTTTTATGGTATTGAGCTGCATGAACTGCTTGTATATTTTGGAAATTTATTCTTTGTCAGTTGTTTTGTTTGCTACTATTTTCACCCATTCAGAAGGCTATCTTTTCACTTTGCTTATAGTTTCCTTTGTTGTGCAAAAGCTTTTAAGTTTAATTAGGTCCCATTTGTTTATTTTTGCTTTTATTTCCATTACTCTGGGAGTTGGGTCATAGAGGATCTTGTTGGGATTTATGTCAGAGAGTGTTTTAACTAGTTTTCCTCTAGGAGTTTTACAGTTTCTGGTCTTACATTTAGATCTGAAATTCATTTTGAGTTTATTTTTGTGTATGGTTTTAGAAAGTGTTCTAGTTTCATTCTTTTATAGGTGGCTGGCCAGTTTTCCCAGCACCACTTGTTAAAGAGATTGTCATTTTCCCATTGTATAATTTTGCTCCCTTGTCAAACATAAAGTGACCATAGATGCATGGATTCACCCGCTGGGCTTTCTATTTTGTTCCATTGAACTATATTTCTGTTTTTTTGCCAGGACTGTACTGTTTTGATGACTGTAGCTTTGTAGTATAGTCTGATGTAAGGCAGGTTGATTCCTCCAGTTCCATTCTTCTTCCTCAAGATTGCTTTGGCTATTGTAGGTTTTTCTGTGTTTCCAATCAAATTGTGGAATTATTTGTTCTAGTTCTGTGAAAAATACCATTGGTAGCTTGACAGGGATTATACTGAATCTAAAGATTGCTTTGGGTGGTATACACATTTACACTATATTGATTCTTCCAATCCATGAATATGGTATATTTGTCCATCTATTTGTGTCTCGTCTTCAATTTCTTTCATCAGTGTTTTATAGCTTTCTATATATAGGTCTTTTGTTTCTTTAGGTAAATTTATTCCTAAGTATTTTATTCTTCTTGTTGCAATATTGAATGGGATTTTTTCCTTAAATTTTCTGTTTTCTCATCATTAATGTATAGGAATCCAAGGAATTTTGGTGTATTAATTTTATATCCTGAAACTTTACTATATTCCTTGATTAGCTCTAATAATTTTCTGGTGGTGTCTTTAGGTTTTCTATTTAGAGGATCATGTCATCTGCAAACAGTGAATGTTTTATTCTTTTTTCCAATCTGGATTCCTTTTCTTTTTCTTCTCTGATTGCTGTGGCTAAAACTTCCAGAATTATGCTGAATAGTAATGGTGAGGGTGGGCACCCTTGTCTTGTTCCTGACTTTAGAGGAAATGCTTTCAATTTTTCATCACTGAGGACAATGTTTGCTGTGGGTTTATCATAAATGGCTTATTATGTTTAGGTATGTTCCTTCTTTGCCTGCTTTCTGGAGAGTTATCATAAATTGGTGTTGAATTTTGTCAAAGGCTTTCTCTGCAACTATTGAGATAATCATATAGTTTTTATCTCTCAACTGGTTAATGTGGTGTATCACATTGATTGATTTGCAAATATTGAAGAATCCTTGCATCCCTGCAATAAAGCCTACTTGGTCACAACATATGATCTTTTTAATATGTTGTTGGATTCTGTTTTATTTTACATTTATTTTACATTGTTAGTATTTTGTCTTTCAGTTCAGTTCAGTTCAGTCGCTCAGTCGTGTCCAACTCTTTGCAACTCCATGAATCGCAGCATGCAGTCTTCTCCAACACCACAGTTCAAAAGAATCAATTCTTCGGTACTCAGCTTTCTTCACAGTCCAGTTCTCACACCCATACATGTCTTTACTTGATGACTAACAATGGTGAGCATCTTTTCATATGCCTATTAACCATTTGATATAATGGAGAAGACTCTTGAGAGTCCTTTGAACTGCAAGGAGATCCAACCAGTCCATTCTGAAGATCAGTTCTGGGATTTCTTTGGAAGGAGTGATGCTAAAGCTGAAACTCCAGTACTTTGGCCACCTCATGCGAAGAGGAAAAAACTCTGATGCTGGGAGGGATTGGGGGCAGGAGGAGAAGGGGACAACAGAGGATGAGATGGCTGGATGGCATCACCTACTCAATGCACGTGAGTCTGAGTGAACTTCAGGAGCTGGTGATGGACAGGGAGGCCTGTCGTGCTGTGATTCATGGGGTCGCAAAGAATCGGACACAACCGAGCGACTGAACTGAACTGTATATTCATAATTTTGCTCATTTTAATTAAAATAGTTTGCATTTATTATGAGTTATAAGAATTCTAATGGAGCAGTTCTAAACCCTAAACTTTAGCACTAATCTAAATCTAATCAATACATAGCCTAGGCATAGAATCTCAGCTGATCTGTCTTGATTGACTGATTCCCTAGCCTTCTGCAGACCTGTGAATGAAATATACTTGTTCTGTAATTGTGATATTTGAAGTTGTTTATTTTATAGGCTACTTTTGCAGCAACAAATTTATAAAGAAGATTTAGCACCAAGAAATGAGATACTTCAATAAACAAATATTAGCTTTGCAAATGGGTAGAAAGTATAAGGAAACTGCTATGAGAAACTGCCAAACGGTTACTTGTATTTGGTGGCTATTTTTGGTGCCACTATATATGACAGTAGTGAAACTTTTAGTTAAACTGTTTCCTGTGACAAACTGAAAGGAATAAAAATGTATTTAATAAACTTGTGCAAATGGACAAGTAAGTTTTGAGGCCAAATACTGGATGAAGTTTGACTTTTATTATCTGATGTGTAAAGTATTACAAGAAAAAAAAAAAGTTCTATCTGCAAATTAATCAGTGTAAAATAGAAAGTTTATTAGTTTCTGAAATTTTAGCATTAAAAATATTGAAATGCTTCTCATCAAATTAAACTTGTCATGAACACAGCTTTGGGACAAAGATGAAATCCAGTGTACTGCTATTAAAGCCTCAGAGCAAAAACCAAGTAATGCTTTAACTTTATTGTTAAAACCTCTCAAAGAATTATTTCACTAGTCAATTCTTTAAGCTATTCAAAGAGATTCTAGAAGAACTGAGAGCCCAATGTACCTGTAATTACATACAGGAAGGTTGGAGAAGAGTGGAGAGAGAGAGATTATAGAAAATTGCACTTGTGGTTTTTACACAGAGTAAACAGAAATCAAATTTATTGGAATACCACATAATAATGAGATAGCTGAACGGCAGAAGTGTTACAGCTTAGAGTAAAAGAGACTATAATTATTTCAGTTGTAAAAAACAAAACAAGGGAAACAAAAAAGCATTTTGTAAGAGAAAAAGCTCTTGTTATTTGCAGTCTAGAACAGAGTAGACACAAAAGTATCTATACAGTAATGAAGTTCAGGATTAATTTAGCAAAGTTGGATAATTAATTATTAATTTATTTCCATATATGTACAAGACATATAAAACATAAAATACTATATATAATAATATCAAAAACATTATATTCTTCTGAATAAGTATGGCAAGCAAGCATAAGATGTTATACTTAAAAACTACAAAATATTGAGAAAAATTAGAGGACAATTAAATAAATGAAAGACAATACCAATATATAAATTGGAAGATTTAGTAATATGATATCAACGCTCTCAAAATTGATCTTCAGCTACAAAGCCATTCTAATCTAGATCTCAGCATATTTTCTTCATTGACATTAACAAACTAATTTAAAATGTATGTGGAAATATTAAAGCCAAAAAATTGTCAAAGCAGTCTTTAGGAATGACAACGAAGTTGAAGAACTCACACTGCCAAATATCAAACCTACCATAAATAAAACCACACTGTAGAGACAACAAGTTGTAGAACTAGCAATTTCATTCCTTGGTGTGTGCCAAGAAAAAGCAGTTTCTATCACAAAATACCATATATTAAAACTAATAGTGACACTATTAAAAGCAAAACATATCCACTATTAACAGAACAGAAAATAGAAAAGAAATAGAAAGGAAAAGCTGTATTCACAAAATGGAATGCTTTGCAGCAACAGAAAAAAATACACTATAACTATATAAAACAACATGGATGAATCTCACAAACATAATGTTTAGTAAAAGAAACACGATGGAAAAGAATACTTTATTGTTGATTCTACTTTGGTACACTTTATAGCCCATAACACTGTTAGAAACTAGACTAGTGATTTCTTTTTGGAGATGGGGTTGGTGGTCATGTTAAGAAGGGGGCACAACAGGTGAATGGAGTAGCCCACATGCTTGTTCTTAATCTTATTGGTGGCTAAATAGTTCTTTTCTCTTTTTAAAAATTTTCTAATTTGAATATTTATGAGATGTGCACTTTATGGTCTATAAAGAAATTACAAAATAGCACATTTGGGAACAGATTTAGGCAGAGATTTGTTGAGTAGAGTTAATAGAAGTGCTTATATTCCCATAGAAAAAGTCCAAAAATAGTGCTTCTGAGCTATCTAGAGGAGGAGGAAGAGGAGGCATGTTAGTTGCTCAGTTGTGTCTGACTCTGAGATCCCATGAACCATAGCCCGCCAGCCAGCTTCTCTGTCCATGGGATTCTCCAGGCAAGAATACTGGAGTGAGTTGCCATTCCCTTCTCTAGAGAACCCAGGGGTCCAACCTGGGTCTTTGCATTACAGGTAGATTTCTATCCATCTAAGCCACCAGGGAAGCTTGAGATATCTAGAACTGCACTTTAAATGGGACATCATTCATGGATTCATTATTTACCTAGTAGAATATTTTTCCCATTGTCTTCTAAAAGATACCTTCAACTAATGTTCACCATATGTATTGAATTTAGGTAAATGCTTCATTATTTCATAACCTAATAAGCCTAATGGAACCAATAATTAATAATATAGAAAAGATAACACAGAATAGAACAAATAGAAAAGATAACACAGAATCAAATTCTTCATTTCAGTATCTTGCCATGAAAAGCTATATTGCCAAATCACAAATACTTTTTTTAATTATATATGATAAATATGTTCAAAATGCCTGTTAGTAATCTATAAGATCATTTTAAATTACAGCAGTAAGCTTCTACATAATGAGATTATTAAAGGATTTTAATTGCTTGGGTTAACAGAAGGTGAGAATGTTATATATAGTTCTTCAGAAAGGCATAGATATGTAAAAGGACTCTCAAAGACCTCTGTCAGCTCTATGAATCTGTAACGTGATGCTTTGTTTTGAAAAATACTGGTGACAAATTATTTCCAGCAAACCACCATGTTGACTCTTAAGCAGCAAAACTGATTTTTTTGTTATATTCTTCTGAATGTCATTTGTTATTTTCTAAAAAAGTCATATTGTAGCATCCTAACTTTATCTTACATAATTGCTATTGAATCAACAAGTAATTTTGTAAATATTAGATATTTAGTTGTCAAAACATATCTAACCATATCTTTATCTACATTTGGTGTATGTATATGTGTCAGAGTAAAATAATCTGTTAATCATAAATAGTGATAGGGATAAGATGTTCAGTTGTTTGTAACATGACATTTTAGTGAGAAATTATCTAGTTTGAAATCTTTTCTACAAGCACCAAATGGATAAACCGACATAGAACAGAAAAAGAATTAAAAATAATGTTTTGATTACTTCTTGCTGTGTTATAAGCTATCCCAATGCTCAGTTGCTTAACACAACCATTTTAGTTGTTTGCTCATGATTATGCAAATTTTTCAGGGTTACATGGAGATATCCTATCTTTCCTCTATTTGGCAGTAATAAGGATGCCTCAGGTAGAACTGGAAAATCCACACACAAAATGAATTCACTCATATAGTTGGCAAATTGGTTCTGAGGATGGGTGACACCTCACCTGGGATTTGGATCTGGGTTTCAATCCTTTTGTAAAAGGACTATCAATTTGGGTAAATAAGTTTTCATAGCACAGTGTTCCTAGTTAACATATTTATTATTAATATATGTTGGCTGCTTTCCCCCAGCAAGCAAAAACAGAAGATCACAGACCTTCTTTCTTAAGACTTAATTTATTAGCACCAGTATTTCTGGTACTACTTCCTGATGGTTAGATCATTGAGCAAGGCCGTAATCAAGGGGATAGTTTACACCATTGTGTGTAGACCCAGAAGCGTGTCTCCTGGAGGTCAACAAACCAGCATTTTGCTGTAGGTTGAGATACAGCCCTTAATGATTAATGTCTCATTTATCTTTTTCCAGTATCACCAAAGCACCAACCCATATGGCATCAGCTCAGACATGAAGCCTGTGATTTTGTGATCTAGATCAGGTCTAGGTATACAAATGAAGCTCGTCAGGTACAAATTCTCTTGTTCTAATGACCAGTAAATCTAAGAGGCAAATAAATGCTTTCAAGAAGACCAAAACATAGTGCAAACACAATGACAAAGACAACAAAATAGCTATTTTCACACAAAATGGCAGATAATACAAGGTATATAGCAGTTATTGCTCCATTATGATTCTCAAAAGCAGCCAGTCAACCATATTTTTTAAATTCAGAACAAATTCTGTTGCGAGGAATTGTTCTTCAAGGTTCCCAGGTCTAACCTCGGAATGATACTTCATTTTCTGAAAGAAATGACCCATGTTTCCAGGTGAACAGCTTTCTTAACCTGTTTTTGTTTTGTTTTTGCCTATAGAAGTGCTGGAAAAACTCTAAGTGATCTTAGGTATGCCAATGCATTTATAAACCCAGAGATAAATCCACACATCTATGGACACTTTATCTTTGACAAAGGAGGCAAGAATATACAATGGATTAAAGACAATCTCTTTAACAGGAAAACTGGTCAACCACTTGCAAAAGAATGAAACTATAACACTTTCTAACACCATACACAAAAATAAATTCAAAATGGATTAAAGATCTAAACATAAGACCAGAAACTATAAAACTCCTAGAGGAGAACATAGGCAAAATACTCTCCGATATACATCACAGCAGGATCCTCTATGACCCACCTCCCAGAATACCAGAAATAAAAGCAAAAATAAACAAATGGGACTGAATTAAAATTAAAAGCTTCTGCACAACAAAGGAAACTATAAGCAGGTGAAAAGACAGCCTTCAAAATGGGAGAAAATAATAGCAAATGAAGCAACTGATAAACAACTAATCTCAAAAATATACAAGCAACTCCTGCAGCTCAATTACAGAAAAATAAACGACCCAATCCAAAAATGGGCCAAAGAACTAAATAGACATTTCTCCAAAGACATACAGATGGCCAACAAACACATGGAAAGATACTCAACATCACTCATTACCAGAGAAATGCAAATCAAAACCACAGTGAGGTACCATTTCATGCCAGTCAGAATGGCTGCGATCCAAAAGTCTACAAGCAATAAATGCTGGAGAGGGTGTAGGGAAAAGGGAACCCTGTTATACTGTTGGTGGGAATGCAAACTAGTACAGCCACTATTAAGAACAGTGTGGAGATTCCTTAAAAACTGAAAATAGAACTGCCTTATGACCCAGAAATCCCACTGCTGGGCATACACACCGAGGAAACCAGAATTGAAAGAGACATGTGTACCCCAATGTTCATCACAGCACTGTTTATAATAGCCAGGACATGGAAGCAACCTAGATGTCCATCAGCTGATGAATGGATAAGAAAGCTGTGGTACATATACACAACGGAGTATCACTCAGCCCTTAAAAAGAACACATTTGAATCAGTTCTAATGAGGTGGATGAAACTGGAGCCGATTATACAGAGTGAAGTAAGCCAGAAAGAAAAACACCAATACAGTATACTGACACATATATATGGAATTTAGAAAGATGGTAACAATAACCCTGTATGCGAGATGACAAAAGAGACACAGATGTATAGTACAGTCTTTTGGACTCTGTGGGAGAGGGAGAGGGTGGAATGATTTGGGAGAATGGCATTGAAACATGTATAATATCATATATGAAACGAATTGCCAGTCCAGATTGGATGCTTGGGGCTGGTGCACTGAGATGACCCAGAGGGATGGTATTGGGAGGGAGAAGGGAGGGGGGTTCAGGAATGGGGAACACATGTATACATGTGGCAGATTCATGTTGATATATGGCAAAACGAATACAATATTGTAAAGTAATTAACCTCCAATTAAAATAAGTGAATTTATAGTTTTTTTTAAAATGGGAAAAAATATGATCCATGAGGAGAAAAAATAATGAGTTGGACTTAATTAAAATTAAAATTTCTGCACTATAATAGACAGTTTTAACAACATGAAAGACAAGCCACAGAATGACAGAAAATATTTGGAAAACATATTAAAGAACCTATAAGCAAAATAAATATATTTTTAATGGAAAGCTCAAAAATAAGAAAACAACCAACTTAGAAAATACGCGAATTTCCAGAACAGAGAAAAAAAAGAAAATGGATGAAAGTTTTTAGTGGACTGCTTCACCAAACAAGATGTACAGGCAATAAATAATCATATAAAAAGATGCTTAAATATTTCACTATTAGGAAATTGCAAATTAGAACAATAGAGAAATACCACTATACTCCCTAAGAGAATGGCTAAAAGTGGAAAAAAAAAAACTGACAAAGCAATTTCAGGTGAGGATACAGAACAAACTGGTCAGAATAGTATAGGAATATTATGAACAATTTTATGCAAATCAAAAAAATAAACAAAACAGATCAATTCCTTAAAGAAAAATGAAAGAATAATCTTATAGAAGACGAAAACCTTGTAAGAACTTTCCTCATATGTATGCAAACATCAACTTGAAAATCATTAGTTTAAACGTACAATCTAAAATAAAAAAACTTCTAGAATGAAACATAGGAAAAAGATGTCTAACTCTGAGAAAGGCAAAAATTGTTAATAGAAGGTGGTAAATACAGAACACAAGCCCTCTGTGTTCCAGATATATGGTTGAAAAGTTCAAAGTACAGTAGCACCCTTTTCTAAGACTCCCACTGGATGCCTGAAACCACACTGTACCAAACCCTATACATACTGCTTTTCCTATATAAACATACCTATGCATTTTCTGTACACACAGTAAAGTTTATGTATAGATTAGGCACAGTATGAGATTAGGGCTTCCCTGGTGGCTCAGATGGTAAAGGATCTGTCTACAATACGGGAGACCTGAGTTCCAGCTCTGAGCTGGGAAGAACCCCTAGAGATGGGAATGGCACCCCACTCCAGTATTCTTGCCTGGAGAATTCTATGTACAGAGGAGTCTGGCAGGCTATAGCCCATGGGGTTGCAAAGAGTCGTGCCCACGACTGACTCACACACACACACACACACACACACACACACACACACACACACGAGATTAACAACAATAATAATAAAATGAAATAATTATAAAAAATACTGCAATAACAGTTATGCAAATATGCTGCTGCTGCTACTGCTGCTGCTGAGTCGCTTCAGTCGTGTCCAACTCTGTGCGACCCCATAGACGGCAGCCCACCAGGCTCCCCCGTCCCTGGGATTCTCCAGGCAAGAACACTGGATTGGGTTGCCATTTCCTTCTCCAATGCATGAAAGTGAAAAGTGAAAGTGAAGTCGCTCAGTCGTGCCTGACTCCTAGCAACCTCATGGGCTGCAGCCCACCAGGCTCCTCTGTCCATGGGATTTTCCAGGCAAGAGTACTGGAGTGGGGTGCCATTGCCTTCTCCGATGCAAATATAGTCTCTCAAAATACCAAATGTAATGCCTTTCCATCTGAACTAAGCCTTTAACACACACGGTGGCCTTGACTTGCAGCTTGAGGTGCCATAGCATAACTAGCTCGACTTTCTTTTTCCTTTTTCACAATTTCAGGCATAGAAGATTCATTCTTACCATAGATCTTAGTACCTCAGCATATGATTCTTTTTCCCTCTCCTTATTAAGTCAACAGGTTTCACTCTTCACTTAAAGAAAGCGCTTTACAGCTTCTCTTTGGCATATCCGAATTGTCGGCATCACTACTCTTGCATTTCAGGGCCATTTTTAAGTCAAATAAGAGTTACCTGACCGTAGGGCTGTCAGAGCGACACCTCAGCAGTCGATGTGGTAACGAAGATGGCAGCTGAGCAACTGACCGAGCGCGAGAGCAAGCGAGACAACGCGAGATTTCATCACGCCGCTCAAAGCAGCTGTGCGATTTGAAACCTAGGCGTTCATTTCCGAAATTTCCCATCTACTATTCTCAAACCATAGTTGACCCTGAGTAGCTGAAATTGCAGAAAACAAAACCGCGACAAGAGAGGACTACTGTGTATGTGATTCCCACCCCCACCACACCCCCTTTTGCTGGAAATCGTTAGGATATTCGTTTGTGTTCATGCACGTTACTGTCATGAATTGATGTGGGTGTATTTTCATATATTGTGGTGGATTAAATTGAGCCTTTGTATCCAGAAATGCATGTCCTTCACATTTGGAAAATATTATTGAATATGTCTCCGATTAATTCTTCCTTTTGATTTAATCTGTTCTTTCCCAAGTTCCCATTAGTCTGATTTATTGAGTAATTGTCTTTCACTACTGTTTTCTCTATTATTTTCCTTTTCCCCATTCCCTCTCTTTTTTATTTTTTTCAGAGAACTTCCTGAACCTTTCTTTGAATTATTTTTATATAATTTACAAACTATTTTACATGTTCTCAAATTATCTTTTTTCTGTAATTTCTAGTTCCTGTTTAATGGATGCAGTATCTTATAAAAATCTTCATGGACAAACATTTAATAGTATTTTGGCGGAAGGCTATTCCCTATGTAGTCTGTGATATCTTCCAATTTTACTTTCTTACTTTTTGCTTTGGTCTCTGTCAGTGTTAGAGATTTCTCTCAGATTACTTGGTGATCTTGCATTTGTGCTCATATTTAAGATCATGGTACATGTGTCTTAATTTCTCTGCACAATAGAGGGGTGCACAAATTGAAAAGACTGATTTAATATCAGAGGAGCTTTTCTTTAGTGGTTAGCACCCACATGGAAGAATCTACATGTTACCTGACTAAATTACATGTCAGACAGCAAGGATTTTCTTAGCTGTGTAATGAGGGGGGATTGAGGATTTAACACACACAGGTTCCTTTCATTTCATTCTTTTGTATTATAAGACTGCCCTCAAAGTTTTATGTTGTCTTGTAGGAGGTTGACCCTTTGTTTTACTCTCCCTAAGAATTAGACAGGATTGAGCAACTTCACTTTCACTTTTCACTTTCATGAATTGGAGAAAGAAACGGCAACTCATTCTAGTGTTCTTGCCTGGAGAATCACAGGGATGGGGGAGCCTGGTGGGCTGCTGTCTCTGGGGTCGCACAGAGCCGGGCACAACTGAAGCGACTTAGTGGTAGCAGCAGCAGTAAATTTTCAGTAATTTTTCTGCTATCTGTCTTCCACTATTTAATGTTATCAACTCCTCTAATGCTTTTTTTTCCCCCTTCTGGATTTTTATTTGTGTTGACATTGGAGAAATAAGTGTAAATATGTGTATTCATTCCATAAATTTCAACTAGGGTCTTGAATTTTCAAACCAAATATTATGAGGAAAAATAAAAATAGTGGAAAAATTAAATTTGAAAAAAAGGTAGAGGCATGGAAAAGGATGCAAATATTAAGTTTAGGAAAAATATACTTATTTTTAAATCAAAATATAAACTAACTTGGCTCTAAGAAGAGATACTTATTCCTACACTTCATCAAGAACTTAGGATGTTCCAGTGATTTGAGTTAGACAAAAAGAGGAAATCAGTCAAGGTAAGATAAATTCTAAGAAAAATCATATTCATTATTTATAAGAGTTCATGAGAACTTTTTGATGTGAATCTGTTTCTCAAATGATTACCAAAAAAAAAAATGCTGAAATAGTCTCTAGATACTAGAAGGATTTGCAAAAGTGATAACATGCTTGATTTTGAGTGTGTCTAATACACTCAGTATGCCAGCAAATTTGGAAAACTCAGCACTGGCCACAGGACTGGAAAAGGTCAGTTTTCATTCCAATCCCAAAGAAAGGCAATGCCAAGAATGTTCAAACTACCGCACAGCTGCACACATCTCACATACAAGTAAATTAATGCTCAAAATTCTCCAAGCCAGGCTTCAGCAATACGTGAACTGTGAACTTCCAGATGTTCAAGCTGGTTTTAGAAAAGGCAGAGGAACCAGAGATCAAATTGCCAACATCCGCTGGATCTTTCCAGATGTTCAAGCTGGTTTTATAAAAGGCAGAGAAACCAGAGATCAAATTGCCAACATCCGCTGGATCATTGAAAAAGCAAGAGTTCCAGAAAAACATATATTTCTGCTTTATTGACTATGCCAAAACCTTTGACTGTGTTCAGTTCAGTTCAGTCACTCAGTAGTGTCTGACTCTTTGTGACCACATGAATTGCAGCACACCAGGCTTCCCTGTCCATCACCAACTCCTGGAGTTCACTGAAATTCATGTCCATCAAGTCAGTGATACCATCCAGCCATCTCATCCTCTGTCATCCCCTTCTCCTCCTGCCGTCAATCCCTCCAAGAATCAGGGTCTTTTCCAATGAGTCAACTCTTCACAAGAGGTGGCCAAAGTACTGGAGTTTCAGCTTTAGCATCATTACTTCCAAAGAACATTCAGGACTGATCTCCTTCCAGAATGGACAGGTTGGATCTCCTTGCAGTCCAAGGGACTCTCAAGAGTCTTCTCCCATACCACAGTTCAAAAGCATCAATTCGTTGGCACTCAGCTTTCAGTCCAAGGGACTCTCAAGAGTCTTCTCCCATACCACAGTTCAAAAGCATCAATTCGTTGGCACTCAGCTTTCTTCACAGTTCAACTCTAACATCCATACATGACTACTGGGAAAACCATAGCCTTGACTAGATGGACCTTTGTTGGCAAAGTAATGTCTCTGCTTTTGAATATGCTATCTAGGCTGGTCATAAGTTTACCAAATAGGAAAAGGAGTACGTCAAGGCTGAATATTGTCACCCTGCTTATTTAACTTATATGTAGAGTACATCATGAGAAATGCTGGGCTGGAAGAACCACACGCTTGAATCAAGATCATCGGGAGAAATATCAATAACCTGAGATATGCAGATGACACCACCCTTATGGCAGAAAGTGAAGAAGAACTAAAGAGCCTCTTGATGAAAGTGAAAGAGGAGAGTGAAAACGTTGGCTTAAAACTCAACATTCAGAAAACGAAGATCATGGCATCTGGTCCCATCACTTCATGGGAAATAGATGGAGAAACAGTGGAAACAGTGTCAGACTTTATTTTTTGGGGCTCCAAAATCACTGCAGATGATTGCAGCCATGAAATTAGAAGACGCTTACTCCTTGGAAGGAAAGTTATGACCAACCTAGACAGAATATTCAAAAGCAGAGACATTACTTTGCCAACAGAGGTCCATCTAGTCAAGGCTATGGTTTTTCCAGTGGTCACATATGGATGTGAGAGCTGGACTGTGACGAAAGCTGAGTGCCAACGAATTGATGCTTTTGAACTGTGGTGTTTGAGAAGACTCTTGAGAGTCCCTCGGAATGCAAGGAGATCCAACCAGTCCATCCTAAAGGAGATCAGTCCTGAGTTTTCATTGGAAGGACTGATGCTGGAGCTGAAACTCCAACAATTTGGCCACTTCACGTGAAGAGCTGACTCATTGGAAGACACCCTGATTCTGGGAGGGACTGGGGGCAGGAGGAGAAGAGGATGACAGAGGATGAGATGGCTGGATGCATCACCGACTTGATGGACATGAGTTTGGGTAAACTCTGGGAGTTGGTGATGGAGGCCTGGCGTGCTGCAGTTCATAGGGTTGCAAAGAGTTGGACATGACTGAGTGACTGAACTGAACTGAACTGAAAAGCAAATGAAAATGAAAATGTAAATCTTCCCATACAAGCGTGTTTTTTAAAAGGCCACTAGACCATTAAGATAATTGAATTTGGGATTTTCTACAAATATTTATTCACATTCATATTTTCAATAACTAATATGTAAATAATATATCAGTAAGATATGGATCTTACAGTATTCAATTTTGTACATTTAAGAGAAAGACCACTCTGCATGTCACTCTTCACAAGCTTTATTACTGTGTGTATGCATGTGTATGCAGTCATGTCCAACTCTTTGTGGCCACTTGGACTGTATCCTGCCAGGCTCTTCTGTCCATGGGACTTTTAGGCTAAAATACTGGGGTGGATTGCCATTTCTTCCTTCAAGGGATCTTCCTGACCGAGGGATTGAACCCGTGTCTCCTCTGTTTCCTGCATTGCAGGTGAATTCTTCGTCCACTGAACCATTGGGGAAGCCCATATTAGTAGATTACTATAGAATAAGTAAACAACCAGAGTTCACTTTTTTGGAAGGTTATGTATTAATTCAGAAAAGTTAATTTTTAACAATTTTAGTTCATTTTTCTCTAATAATGATATATATTTTAATTTTCACATTTTAATTAAAGTCAATAGTGAGAACCTGATTCTTAATTAAATTATCCCTATTTCTAATATAATTAAATTCCAACTCTGTATAATAAAACTGTTTTCATTCTTCACTTCATAATATACTTATTCCCCCTCAGACAAGTGAGTACAGTCGCTGTATGAAAAGTAAAGGGAAATTATCTTACTGATTTAAAATTCTTAATCATATATATATCAGTTTAGTTCAGTTGCTCAGTCGTGTCCAACTCTTCGCAACCCCATGAATTGCAGCACGCCAGGCCTCCCTGTCCATCACCATCTCCCAGAGTTCATTCAGACTCACCTTCATTGAGTCAGTGATGCCATCCAGCCATCTCATCCTCGGTCGTCCCCTTCTCCTCCTGGCCCCAATCCCTCCCAGCATCAGAATCTTTTCCAATGAGTCAACTCTTCGCATGAGGCGGCCAAAGTACTGGAGTTTCAGCTTTAGCATCATTCCTGCCAAAGAAATCCCAGGGCTGATCTCCTTCAGAATTGACTGGTTGGATCTCCTCACAGTCCAAGGGACTCTCAAGAGTCTTCTCCAACACCACAGTTCAAAAGATCAGTTCTTCAGCACTCAGCCTTCTTCACAGTCCAGCTCTCACATCCATACATGACCACAGGAAAAACCATAGCCTTGACTAGACGGACCTTAGTCGGCAAAGTAATGTCTCTGCTTTTGAATATACTATCTAGGTTGGTCATAACTTTTCTTCCAAGGATTAAGCGTCTTTTAATTTTATGGCTGCAGTCACCATCTGCAGTGATTTTGGAGCCCAAAAAAATAAAGTCTGATACTGTTTCCACTGTTTCTCCATCTATTTCCCATGAAGTGATGGGACCAGATGCCATGATCTTTGTTTTCTGAATGTTGAGCTTTAAATCAACTTTTTCACTTTCCTCTTTCACTTTCATCAAGAGGCTCTTTAGTTCTTCTTCACTTTCTGCCATAAGGGTGGTGTCATCTGCGTATCTGAGGTTATTGATATTTCTCCCGGCAATCTTGATTCCAGCTTGTGTTTCTTCTAGTCCAGCATTTCTCATGATGTACTCTGCATATAAGTTAAATAAACAGGGTGACAGCATACAGCCTTGACGTACTCCTTTTCCTATTTGGAACCAGTCTGCTGTTCCATGTCCAGTTCTAACTGTTGCTTCCTGACCTGCATACAGATTTCTCAAAAGGCAGGTTAGGTGGTCTGGTATTTCTATCTCTTTCAGAATTTTCCACAGTTTATTGTGATCCACACAGTCAAAGGCTTTGGCATAGTCAATAAAGCAGAAATAGATGTTTTTCTGGAACTCTCTTGCTTTTTCCATGATCCAGCGGATATTGGCAATTTGATCTCTGGTTCTTCTGTCTTTTCTAAAACCAGCTTATACATCAGGGAGTTCAAGGTTCACGTATTGCTAAAGCCTGGCTTGGGTAATCTTGAGCATTACTTTACTAGCATGTGAGATGAGTGCAATTGTGTGGCGGTTTGAGCATTCTTTGGCTTTGCCTTTCTTTGGAATTGGAATGAAAACTGAGCTTTTCCAGTCCTGTGGCCACTGCTGAGTTTTCCAAATTTGTTGGCATATTGAGTGCAGCACTTTCACAGCATCATCTTTCAGGATTTGAAACAGCTCAACTGGAATGCCATCACCTCCACTAGCTTTGTTCGTACTGATGCTTTCTAAGGCCCACTTGATTTCACATTCCAAGATGTCTGGCTCTAGATGAGTGATCACATCATCATGATTATCTGGGTCGTGAAGATCTTTTTTGTACAGTTCTTCCGCGTATTCTTGCCACCTCTTATATATATATATACACACACACAACATACGCACACACACACACACACACACACACACACACACACATATATATAAACAAGCATAACCCACCTAAACTAGTAATTGAATTCAAAAGTATCTACCTTACCATTTCCACTTAGTAGAATATATTTTCATGACCTAATAAAAAAGAAAATAATTTTTGGTAGAATACCGTTCTTAAACTAGTATGTTAATATGGAAAAGTTTTCTTTTTTTTTCCCTAACACAGCACAGCCAACATATATATGTATATATATATATGTGTGTGTGTGTGTGTGTGTGTGTGTGTGTGTGGTGTGTGTGTGTATATATTTATATATATATATATTTGCATATTGTTCCAAATACCCATAGATGGGCTTGCCTGGTAGCTGAGATGGTAAAGAATTCACCTGCAGTGCAGAATTCCTGGATTTAATTCCTGGGTCAGGAAGATCCCCTGAGGAGGGCATGGCAACCCACTCCAGTATTCTTGCCTGGAGAATCCCCATAGACAAGGGAGACTGGCAGGCTACAGTTCATGGGGTCACAAAGAGTTGGACACAGCCCACAAATATCTCTTAAGATTTCTTTCTCTTTTACTATCTATTCCAGCTTTACAGATATCCCCTAGGATATTCCTTCACTAGGAATTGGTCTCTTAATTCTCGATATTTCCACATATGAATTGCTGCTTATTTCTATTAAATATTCTCTTATCCAGGAATCTCTGAGTCAAGTCAATTAAAAGGGGCTAAGTTTGTGTAAGGGCTATAGGAAATACCTCTGGAAATAAATGTACAAGACTGATTTTATGACAGTTAAAAAGAAGTATACTTACTTCTGTGGACTAGAGCATAAATGACAGGGTCACATTAGAAGCAGTCTTAAAGCACTTTAATATGAGTCACATATCTGAATGAAAATTAAGTTATTGAGAGATTCAAAGGGTTTGGTCAGTGAACAAAGCATAAAAGAGTCTGTGTTACTTCTCCCAGCACTGTGCAGAGGAGTAGAAGTGTATGGGTCTTTGCAGCTGATATGACTTAACTGAGGGCATTTGGTGGTTGTATACCAGGTGGTACTGGTGGAAAATAATTCACCTGCCAGTGCAGGATATGCATGAGTCATGGGTTCGATCCCTGGGTCAAGAAGATCCCCTGGAGAAGGAAATGGCAATCCATTCTAGTATTCTTGTCTGGAAAATTCCATGAACGGAGGACCCTGCATGGGATCACAAGAGTCAGACACAGCTGAATGAGCACACACACCTTAGTTTACATTAAGATTACCCCACTAAATCCTTTTATTCTAATTCTTTGTTCACTGCATTGTCAGCTGCAGGGGAAGTAAAATCAAAGCAATTTTCGGCCTTATAAAGACAAAATGGAAGGAAACTGTTTCAGATAACAGAAAATCTGAGTGATAGGCTTCAGGAACATCCAGATCCAGTTGACCGTACTTTAATTGGCTCCATGTAGGCAGTCTCACACTATGTGGCAGCAGGAACACTAACTTCTGTTTGGTCATTTAAATACTGAATGGAATGGCTGAGGTCATTTTGCTTTTCCAGATTTCTATTAGCAATCCCAGGGCTTATTCTCATTCGGCTAGCTTGTCCACCTGTCCATCCTTGGACACCATGGCTAGAGCTGAGGGTAGACAAGGAAGTGTAAAATGCACATTTATTCTAGTACAGTGTATTCTTCATGAATTGAGTGATCATTTTATTCCCAGCATCATAAAAATACTGCTTGTCACAGTAGAGGTACTCCATAAATGTTATTACAAAGAATTTAAGAAAAGGTTAAAAATTATTGTTCAGGCCTAGGTCAGGGACTCAATCCTGGATCTACAGAATAAGATTGGTTATTCCTATAGTGGAATAAGAAATGGTAGGGTATTTTCAAGGATTCAAAAAAATTGTTTTGGATAGTGAAATTATTCTAGTCTTCACAGAGACGATGTAACAAATGTCCACTAAAGGACAAAAACCCCTTAGAAATTGTCTGATTCAGAGAGAATGCAGATTATTGAAAAAAATATGTCCATTGATTATATTTTTAAAAGTCTTTCATTAAAATGCCAAATTAGGCATTTCATTTTTTATTTTATATTATTATTTTTTATATTGGTTTATCCTGAATCAGTTTCTCAATAATGGGATCACTTGTGAGTAGATTAATTTTAAATATCTAGCATACATGTATATCTCTTCTATCACAGTTGAGACACTGATGCTGGACCTGCAATAATGAGTAGGTAAAGACTAAATTCACTAAATGCATTATAATGTAGTGCAAATCAGAAAAAAGGAGATAACTTAAGAAAGTTAAGCTCAATATGAGTTACCAAGAAATGCAGTAAAATTTTAAAATGTTTTATTAACTCTAAAGATAAAACTATCTTAGTGACCAGCTTCTCCCTTTGTTTTAAGCTTAAGTAGATTGGCTCAAGAAAGGAAAAATAAGAAAACTGATTTTATCATAATTATTTAAGAAAACATGTGCATTTATATAAATATTCCAGTAACTATAATTGTAGAATAGAAAAATTGTGGATATTTAAAAATCTACATCTGAACTTCATGATATTTGTAAAGTTTAATCCTGGTGTGAGTTTAACCCCAATATGATGGGATTTGGAGGTGGTGCCTTTGGGAGGTAATTAGGTTTAGATGACATCATGAGCTCCTGCCTGTATGATGAGATTCTGGTATTCTTAAAAGAGACAGATATAGAGCTCTCTTTTTCTAGATGCACACACAAAGTTATGTGAACACACAGTGAGGTAGCTGCTACCTGCAGTCCGGAAAGAGGACTCTCACAAGCCCTCTTTCTGTAAGCCCCTTGGTCTGGAACTTCCCAGACTCAAGAACTGTGATAAATAAATGTCTGCTGTTTAAGCTACCCAGTTTATGGTATTTTATTATAGCAGCCAAGTTGATTAAGATACTCACCAAAGGGATACAAGGCCTATACAATTCTGATTGTTATGAGCATCCTTTTGTGACCATAAGAAAAATCAGTACCCTGATAAAATCAATATTTAAAAGAGGCCGCATGAGGCAGAACCAACCCTCACCATCTGATAACCAGAAACAGTTACCAGGCAAGTGAGTAAGACAGTCAGAAATCTTGTCCAGCCCAGCCGATCCCCTGATAAATGCAGGTAAAACAGAAGAGAAATCATTCAAGTAACCTTCAGAATCATGAGACACAGCAAATTATTTTTATTTTAAAGCAGCCATTTTAATGGTCAGCTATACAACTGCTAATACTTGAAACAGAAATATTAAAAACAGTATCACAACAACTCAAAAGAAGATATGACATTTGTGCACTTAATGGGCTTACATATACATCTGCATATGAGCAATTTAGCTAGGTGTTAGTGCATGAAATAACATATTTTAAAACACTGTTTTATTAATACATATCACATTTATTTTAAATTTAACTCATAAAACAAGTAAAAACAAAAAGAATGATAAATACCAGATAACTGGGTCTAAAATATCCTTTTTTAAATAAAATTTATAAATCAACTTTTTACTAAAGCATACTCTACTTCCAAAGGTGTACAGTGTAAGAACTGAATATATATTGCAGCTATTTTTAACAGTGCTAATCAATCTTTTGTTTTTAAGAGACCCTAAGATAAGTATAAATCTGTTTACCTTCATTTATTCTTTTCCTGTCCAACGTAGTTGATGTTTTAAATAACTAAATATAATGCAGTTTTTGTGTAACCCTACATATGTATTCCCCAAAATTACTGGTTATCTAAAGTTGACAAATAAAATACTCTGGATTTATAGATAAGAAAATAGAAACAATAAAAGTGATAAAATAGTTTTATACATGTTAAATCCTTGTATGTGTATATGTGTGTGTACTCAGTAGTATCCACTCTCTGTAACCCCACGGACTGTAGCCTGCCAGACTCCTCTGTCCATGGGATTTCCCAGGCAAGAATACTGGAGTTGGTTGCCATTTCCTTCTCTAAAGGATCTTTCCAACCCAGGGATCAAACCTGCACCCGCTGCATTGCAGGTAGATTCTTAACCATTGCATCCCCTGGGAAGTCCTTGTTAAGTTCTTAAGAATTACATAGACACTGTAATAAATATGTCACTTACCTTGAAAAAGAACTGAAATTTAGTTCTGAAAATGGGCATCAGAAGAGATAAAACTCCTGAGTTATTAGGAAGTGTTGAAAGTAGAATTATCTGAAATCAGAACAAAAGTTGTAACACCGGTTGTGGATGGGTGAAGCTCATAACACATAAGGTGACCTGAAGCAGTTAGTAGATGTATGCATTTTTATGTATTTCTGTGCTGTGGGGTTGAGCTTTTTGAAGTTTTTCTGTGTTCACCTCATGTTTCTCATGAAGAAAATTATAAGCAAACATAAAATTCATTCTACGCTTAAATTGTTCCCATTACATCAATCGCAATGAAACAAATTCCATTTTTAAAACAAGGCTTATAGCAGAACTGAGTGTACCTTGAATTACTCATCTCTTGAAACCATCCTCTTAATTTGTTTACTGAGTTTAGACAAAAACTTCCTTTCTTGTTTCTTTGACCGATTATTTTCAACATTGCGCTTCAGAAGCCACACTGTGGAGATTTATAAAACCAATGTGAATCCTTCAAATTAATGGAAAGTTTCTAAGAGAACTATACTGCTCTTTCAGACTACTTTAGATCATATACTTTTATTATCCAGGGAGCAAACTTGGAAATAAGCAAGACAAAGTTTTATTTACTTGGAAGTTTTTGTTGGAACTAATCATCTAGGGTCCTCTCACTCCTTGTGGAAATAAGAACCACAAGATGCTAAAAGGGTCCTTTCCTAACATGCTTTGTTTACTTCCAAATATTAACTTTTGTCAGTGCCCAGACTTATTCTCTGAATGATAGATTTGTGATATTTCAAACTTAGCTTTTAAAATAAAGGAACGCAGGCTAATAATGGACAGGTTTCAATTCTTTACTCTCAGATGAGTGGAAAGAAGTGATTAAAAGAGGTCTGGACCATTTACTGGATCCATTTTAATTCTCCACTGTTCTTTAAAAGGTGAGTAGCAATCCAGTTACTTTCATCAATACATTTTAACAAATAAACAGTGCTAAATACAATATAGATTTTATGGAACTCTATTCCTTGTATTCACAATTGTCAGTTCTTTCCAGAAATTAAAGATGCATTATGAATATGTCTCATCAACACCCTCTATTGTATATAGTTTGTTCTGATATATGGTTAAATAAAAACAAATGAGACATCAAGCACCAATAATATTGTGTGTGTGTGTATACACATGTATGTTTTTCCAATAATTGCTTTATTTGAAGGTAATGGGCAAACGCGGTAAAGACTGCATTTTTACATTTCCCCCATGCAATTATCAAGCTTAACAGCTGGAAATGTGTGTTTATCACTCAAAGATTATGAATTCAGTTCTCCAAAAGGAAATTTAAACTGTGTCAAATGCAATAATCTTTTCTTATGTAGGTTAGATGGAGTTTCAGATAGATAGCTGCTGTAGAAGGAATATTTGTGTGTCCCCCAAATCCATGACAGCTGTGTAGGGGTTCTCGAGAGGCACTGCAGACACCAGGTAAGTAAGTGCACTTCCCCAGCCGCGGGGTGATTTGCAGGTAGAAAGGCCCCTGCCGGTGGTGCTCCTGCAGGCTGCCGCAGCAAAACCTGGCTCAGAATCTCCTAGGTGCAGCCCCAGGCCCAGCAGAGCATGGTGAACACCTTCCAATTCACCTGAAGCCTTACCTTCAGTGTTCTCAGACAAGCCTTCCCTCATCCCACAATCTTTTCATATCAGGAACTCTTTCTTTATATGCATGTATCATACAAACAGAAAAGAGCAGAGTTGTGCTTTGTTGCCACTTTATATCTGGCTCCCAAACGTTGAGTTAATAGAATGCGAAAGTGAAAGTGAAGTCATTCAGTCCTGTCCAACTCTTTGCGACTCTATAGACTATAGCCCGTCAGGTTCCTCCATCCATGGGATTTTCCAGGCAAGAGTACTGGAGTGGGTTGCCATTTCCTTCTCCAGGGAATCTTCTCTACCCAGGGATAGAACCCAGCTCTCCCACACTGTAGACAGATGCTTTAAAATCTGAGCTACGCTGTGGTCACTAATTATTGAACATCTTAAGGAGACATCCAGGATGATTTATCCATGATATAAGGGATTCCCTGGTGGCTCAGATGGTAAAGAATCTGCCTGCAGTGCGGGAGACCTGGTTTGATCCCTGGGTGGGGAAGATTCCTTGGAGAAGGAAATGGCAACCCATTCCAGTATTCTTATCTGGAAAACCTCATGGACAGAGGAGGCTGGCAGTCTATAGTCTATGGGGTCACAAAGAGTGGGACACAACTGAGTGACATCACCTTTCACATCAAGATGATTTCTCAATGATATCAGTCAATCTATATTGCATACTAGGATGGACTGAATTATACCCCCCGCCCCTGCCAATTCGTATGTTGTAGCTCTGTCCTCCTCCATGTGACTGTATTAGAGTTAGGGCTTTAAAAGGGTGATTTTGGTTAAATGAGGTCATAAGGATGGAGCTCTAATCTGATACAGTTTGTGTCTCTGTAAGAAGAGACACCAGGGAGTTTTCTCTCTCCACCTCTTCATACATATATCGAGGAAAGACCATATCTAGATGGTGGTACTCCACAAATCAGGAAGAGAGCTCTCACCAGAATCCAGCCATGCTGGCACTCTGATCGCAGATTTCTAGCCTTCAGAACCGTGAGAAAATAAAGTTCTGTTATTTAAGCTGCTCAGTCTGTAGCATTTTGTTATGGCAGCCCAAGCTGACTAAAATATTACCTTATGTCTATGCAAATCTTCTAGGCTTTAGGGGACAGTGATTTCAAGATTATGTTGGACTAGTGATTTGAAGAGATTTTTATCATTGGGAAACTAGGTTAAGCCTCCTCACCTATCAAATGATTTACAGGAGGATCATAAAGAAAAAATATCACAAATTCCACAAAGTGCTACTGTGATGAACATAGAAGAACATAAAGCTTAATGAACTGCATTCAGCAGACTGAAAAATTAGTTAAAGCCATTAATTTAATGGGAGATGTTAGCTCATAACCACTTAGTCACTCCTTCCCAAGATTAAAAGTAAAATTGTTACGTATGTTTTTTCATTTTAGATATAGAATAATATTGAATCTTAAAACTTGTATTTGTAAGCTATCTGGTATTTTTAATTTTAAAAATATAGTCAGCATAGAAGTATCAGAGATAATATTTTGTACTTTCAAGGAAGATAACCTAAATGTAAATGATATTTGATACAAGATTTTATTTTTGAATAATTTTCCAAACTTAAAGTGAATCAACATGTTCAGTATTTACTGTCTAATAAATTCAGGCAGTCTGATGACTGTTGTTAATTTGCATTATTCCTCACTTCTCTAATCTTACTCAGTGATGAAAATAAATTATAGGTAATGTTATACAAAGGAACATAGGAATACACAATTAATAAAATTAAACACTTTGTTTTTTCTTCTTAAGAGGCACATTTATAATGAAAGTTTGAAAAGGCAGGAATCTGTTACATTGTATGTATACAGGTAGTTTCTTAAGGTGATATGTTCATCTTTAAGTACACTGGATGATTTTAGCTTCCATCGAGTAATTTATTAATGCTGCATCGATTAGCCCATTACACCAAGACAAGGTTAAGAGTGCTATATTGCCTGGTAATACCTGATTTGGTTTGAGACTCCTGCCCAACAATTGTTAACCTCACTGAGAATTTAACTGACCTATAAAAGAGATTTTTGTTTTTGTTTTTTTGGTAGGAGGGCATGTCACAGAGATATTGTTTTGCCATACTAACATGGCTGGCCTAATACATTATTTTAATCAAACACAGGTGAGAGCTCAACGATGTAAGAACATGGGCTACCTGAAAAGAAAGGGAAAAAAAATGCACTTTGACAGAATGTTAAGAGTTGGCAATGTTTAATGCTCTTTAACTGTATGAAGTAGAGTTACGGCCAGCCATCTGCTGCTAAAGGAATCTTCTCACTGCTGTTACATCTACTTTTGCTAATTGCCCAACTGATTAGAAAATTCAGAACTATGAAGGTCCAATAAACACAGCATGAATGTGAACAGACTTTGCATTAGAGTTTAATACAGTAGAAAACTCTTTCTGAAAAAGCAATGTGATCCTAGAAGCAATTTCCACAACTTAATTATTATTCCCAACTGTAATGCCTCACTGATCAAATAATCATGTTATCCACTCCATAAAGAGCATTTAAATCACTTCTCTCACCCACCCTCTCTCAATCCCTCTCTCACTCCTTTGCTTTCTACCACTTCATTCAGATGATATGAATAAATAGAGATAGAAATAGACATGCATCTTTTCATCTGTAATGCTCAGATTTCTCCTTTTCCCTGCTCTCAGAGTACCTTTCAACATTGCAGATTACCTTTCCTTTTTTTTTTTTTTTTCTCACATTTCCTTCCTATGTCTCTTCTTTCTTCTGTCCTCTGGCCAAGGTCTTAACAGACTCATAGCTGGCTTACACCACTGGAAGAAGATACTGTAAAGCCACTGGATGAATCAGAATTTTGCATTTATACTAAGTTCCTTTTATATTTTACTGACTCAGTTAAATATCCATATTGACTCTTCTCTTTACTTTAGGAATCCTCCTCCAGTACTTGCTTTTACCTCTACTGTCATCATGTTGCCACTTGTATATTTTACCCACCCTTTACACCAGTGACCCTCATAAATTTAAATTAGTAATACATAAACTCTTCCTCTGGTACCCGTTAAAATTCTAATTCAGGATATATCCCTATCAATTCTGATCCTCCTAGTGGTAAAGAACCCATCTGCCAAAGCAAAATATGCTTCGGGTTCAATCCCTGGTCAGGAAGATTCCCTGGAGGAGGGCATGGCAATCCACTCCAGTATTCAGGCCTGGAAAATTCCATGGACAGAGGAGCCTTGTGGGCTACCATCCAGAGTCACAAAAGTCAGACAGGACTGAGGCAACTTAGCACATGTGCATGTGCATGATCCCTGTATCTCAGTCAATTGTGAGCAGTGCTTTAAAACTTGTATTTGAATTAGTTCAACTTGGTCCTTTGAATTAGGAATGAAGAGAGATCTTCATAACATCATCTTCTGCTGCTGCTGCTGCTAAGTCGCTTGAGTCGTGTCTCACTCTGTGTGATCCCATAGACGGCAGCCCACCAGGCTCCCCCATTCCTGGGGTTCTCCAGGCAAGAATACTGGAGTGGGTTGCCATTTCCTTCTCCAATGCATGAAAGTGAAAAGTGAAAGTGAAGCTGCTCAGTCATGTCTGACTCTTAGAGACCCCATGGACTGCAGCTTACCAGGCTCCTCCATCCATGGGTTTTCCCAGGCAAGAGTACTGGAGTGGGGTGCCATTGCCTTCTCCATAATATTATCAAGTCCCAGGGAAAGATGTGCTTATGTAAAAAAAAAAAAAAAGGCATTCATATACACTATATAGTTTATATCATTAAATATATATACACATATATAAACATATACATATATAAATCAAGTTGCCAATATTTGCTGGATCATGGAGAAAGCAAGGCAGTCCCAGAAAAACCTCTACTTCTGCTTCATTGACCCCCTAAGCCTTCGACTATGTAGATCACAAAAAACTGGAAAATTTTAGAGATGAGAGTACCAGCCCACTGACTCACCGGACATGAGGCTGGGCACTCTGTGGGAAATGGTGGAGGACAGGGAAGCCTGAGGTGCTGCAGTTCACGGGGTAGCCAAGAGTCAGACATGACCTAGCAATCAAACAGCAACAGGTGAATATAATTTTAGACACTTCTGAGCATGTTTTCTTGATAAATAAGAGATAAATGAATAGAAACCAAAATCATGACTTTAAATGGATAAAACAACATAAATCTAATGTGAAGTAGATAATGGTCTTACAAGATAAGAATCTGTGTAATGAAAATGGGAGAATGCCATTTTTATACTGCAGTTTTTTCTCAATATTTAGATAGATTTATAGCATATTACAACAATCAAAACTGTTGATTATTCAGATACCAAAAATAAATGGAGAGTAGCCAAATACAATTGGTTATGTAAAACAGCTGAGATATTAGAAACATACAACAGCTGTCATTCACTGGGATAAACTATATCTACTGTCCTGCTTGGTAAATGAGCAAGACAAATTTTCATAAAATATTTATTTTCATATGAGATTTTAGTCAGTCTTATTTTTTTTGGCATAGCCTTCTGTTGTCTCTGACGGTGTCCATTTAATTTGATAAGTGTGTTTTTGTTCAGTGCAAAATAGCTGAAGTAACCTAAAAGGCCTAATGCTCCTTTTGTGCTCTGAATTTACAGAAATGTCTAAAAACGATGGATGAAGCCAAGTATTTTCTGTGTAATTGAAGCTGTCAAAATACAGAGTTGGAGGCTATTTGGCTGTTGGAATAAAGGAATGGAGTATGACAGTTGAAAAGTATAATGCATCCTTCTAAACAAGTATGCCTCCTTTTGGATATTTTAATGGGCATGAAAATGGAAGCACTCCAATAACTGTGAAAAGTAAACAGTGAATTGTAGCTATAAAATTGATTCAATAACAGATGCTCAAGAGAAAAATTATTGAATACCATATGAGAAATTGTGGTATCTATTATGATACTTAAAATATAGCAGGTAGTGAGAAATGCTGTATTCATTTTAAATTCCATAATATATAGAAGAAAATTTCTTTGTCATTTGAAAGAGATAATAAGGAGCAAAAATTATAGTGTATTAAGTGATAGTTCTAGCAGACATTCATTTAATTGCTTCTTCAAGAAATGTTTATTAAGCACCTGAACTGAGTTAGCCTGGCTTCCCTAGTGGCTCAGATGGTAAAAATCCACCTGTAATGCAGGACACCTGGGTTCGATCCCTGGGTTGGGAAGATACCCTGGAAGAGAGTATAGCAAGCCACTCCATATTCTTGCCTAGAGAATCCCCAAGGACAGAGGAGCCTGGTGGGCTACAGTCTAGGGGGGTCATAAAGCATGGGACACGACTGAGCGACTAAGCACAGCACAGCATGTGAGTTAGACACTGAAGGGGACATCAAGCAATCAAAAATAACTGGGATACGGCTACATTTCTTGCAGGATTCTACCAGGTTAAGAAGAACAGAAAAGTAAAGAGTCAAATATTGATATAGGTATCAAATAAATATAGGTGGATGACAGGTAGATAAATAAGAAATATGCTGTCAAAATTAGACATTGAAGGGACTCAAATTCAGACAGAAGGAACAGCGCTCAGAAAAGCTTCCTGCAGGTGATATTTGAGCTAAATAGTGAAGGAAAAATAAATACCCCACGAGAACCATCCATTTAAGGGCAAGGCAAGTTAAAAAATAATTCAGCAATGGCACACCACTCCAGTACTCTTGCCGGGAAATCCCATGGATGGAGGAGCCTGATGGGCTGCAGTCCATGGGGTCGCTGAGGGTCGGACACGACTGAAGCGACTTAGCAGCTGCAGCAGCAGCAGCAGCAGCAGCAGCATATAGAGGGCAAATGGCAATAGAATACTCCTTAGCTCCTATTCTGCATTTGACTTAAAATTTTTACTTAGTTTACTCAGCATACTGATATCCTTCTCTGGAAAATGACAAGGAGAAATAAACCCATTAGAGTTTCTTCCAGTTCTAATTTTTCATGCTCTTATTAATTTTAAATTGTTGATTAAAAGTTATACCACAGAGTAAATACTATCCCTTTTATTCTTATAAAAATATATAATGCATGGTATATAATTAAATATTAATTTATGTAAATGTACTATTAATTATATAAATGTATTAATATGTATTAAATATATAATTAAACATATTATCTCTGTCTGCATGGAACTCCTAAGCAGAGTTCTAAGTTCTGTATATATTATCATCAAACTTCTTTCTTTCCATGCCTTTCATTTTTCTCCTACCAGCCAGAACTCAATATTTTCCAGGTGCCACTTTCAAAATACTTTGGTTTGATGTGCCACTGATACTACTTTCCCCAAATCCTGACCTATCATTATTCCCCTCTACCTTGACGTACATGGCCAGTTCATTACTATATTAATAACTAATTTACACCAACAAAATATGGCAATTATATTGCTGAAGGTTATCTGTGTAGTGATTTAATAGGGAATTTCTGGAGTAAAAATTCATTCTGGTATGTATTTGCCAATATTGTAACAATCTCCAGTAATAGGTGGTACAAAATATGTAAAGTATCAGAGTCTTCATGGATTACCTCTTACATTCCATGGAAATATTCTTTTATCTAACTGAACCAGGAAATAAGTCCTAATTAATTTTGTAATGTAAAGATGTCACAGGAAAGAAAGATCTGCAGAAGTCAAAGCATCAGGATTTTGAGGTAAAATATCTAAATAGAAGCTTTCTGACCCAAAGTAGGTTACTTCCTTTTCAGATCCTCAATTTTTTTGTGTACTGAAGTGGAAATTCCAAAACAAGCTTTAGATGTGTTGTGAGATATACATGAGGAAATGCATTTGAAACCTGTGATACTATACAAGTGAAGCATTTTAATATTTGGTAGCTGATTGTAACTGTATAAAAATTTAGGAAGGCATGGGTACATCGGCACAAAGGCAATTACATATTTCTATTGATCCAATATACCTTCTTGGAAAAAATGTTTTGAATGATGAGCAGGCTATAACTTACTTGAGGGCAGTAGAAATTTTCCAGGGTCTGGCCCAGGGATGGCCTCAGGGAGAAGAGTCAGGATGGATGCTGAGGAGAGGAAAAGCCCAGCCTCTTCCCTGTTTGCTGAGCAGTAATGAATCTCCCTACAATGCAGGAGACCCTGGCTCAATCCCTGGGTCAGGAAGATCCCCCGGAGGAGGTCATGGCAGCCCACTCCAGCATTCTTGCCTGAAAAATCCCATGGACGGAGGAGCCTGGCGGGCTACTGTCAGTGGGGCCTCAGGAGTCGGACACGACTGAGTGACTAAGAAGCAGAAGAAACTACTGAGGAACAAGGGCATTTAGGGCCAACCAGGAGGGTGCACAGGGCTAGGATGACGCAGGGAGTCCACCCTGATTTCTTTCCTGACGCTGTGGAACTGTCCAAGGTGATTATTTGAAGGGAGAATAGCACTGGGATTTTTTTCTTTTTTAGGAGTTGCTTGAATCTATAGCCAACTAGTATATTACCATCTGCCAGAATACAAACTCAGATTACTATTGATATTATGTTGGCCAAAAACTTGTTCAGATTTTTCCATGCAGTGGAAAAATGACCTGGGAGTCATTTTTAGGCTTTGCCTATTGTGATGTATAGATAACTTAGTGGTTGGTGGGAGGTGAGAAAAACATGAGAAAAATGTTTTTGGAAGGTGGAATACTATTAATGATACTCTTACCTTTGTTAACATGAAAAACAAGGAAAATGAACTTGCTGATCTGGTTACGAATGTTCCAGACACAGTGTTAAAGTTGCCATCTGGCTTCTCCTGGTTGCTCATTTTAAAACATGAAAGAAGTGAGACAGTATTTTTGAAAAGCACAGGTTTCATGTTGGCATAAATGAACCAGAACTTTCAGGGCTTGACAATAAAGCCATTCATCAACCACACAATCTGTTATTAGCAAATGATTCTGAAAAATTAAAAATATTTTTTGAGCTGAGATCAAATTCATGGCATTGTCAGGGAAATATAGTCTCAAGAAGGCTAAAGCTGTGACTATAAAACCATCTGTTACATCCACAGAAATATGTATTGATACTTCAAACAGACAGCAGTTCCTCTAAACATCCTAATGCCATGCCCCACTGATCCTCTTTATTAAATGACAGAACCTCTAACAATCCTGAGGACTTTCTCCTTACAACCTTACAGGAAGCCAGTTCTAATGCCTTGGTAGCCCCAGTGAGCAAAGCAAAACCTAAAAGTTAGACACAATCTCTTCAAATCCAGAAAAGTGGAAATTGAGAACAATCGATCACAGCCAACTAGGTTTTAAGGCAACTGCTTAAGTTCTAGTCAATCAAATAACTGCTTTACTTTGCTTCTGTATCTGCTCTATTAAAAATTTCCCCCTAATCCCTGTCAGTGGAGTGCTCCTAACCACTTTCCCTCTGTTGCTTCCCAATTCAAATTCATTCTTATTCAAATGAACATTATAATGTTTCTCAGTTTACATTTTAACAATAGATTTATCTTGAGATTTTTGAGTATGGCTTTTGTCTAACGGAATAGACACTATTCATACTTTTGGAAAATCTGCAAAAATTTTGAGTATGTTGGTAGAAACCTTGCCAGCTTGAACCAAGAGGGACAGAGGCAAAACAAAATGAGCAAGGTGCATGCTGAGAAAACGGTCCAGCTTCATATACTATTTAAAGGGAAAAAAAAATGAGAATTCAAATAGTAGAATCCCAGAGCCATCCAGGGTCATGCCCAGGTCATAGGATTAAACACCTGATCAAGAAGTTGGCAGTGTGGCCTTGGCTGGATATTAGTTTGCTAATACATGTGTTTTTTATGTTCCTCTCAACAGCGGTAAGGAGATACTCAAAATCCAAGATAAGGAGCAGCGGCTGTGCTTTACTGGAGCAGCCGTGAGGAGATACCCCACACCCAAGGTAAGAGAAACCCAAGTAAGATGGTAGGTGTTGCAACAGGCCATCAGAGGAAAGACACACTGAAACCATACTCACAGAAAACTAGTCAGTCTAATCACACTAGGACCACAGCCTTGTCTAACTCAATGAAATCAAGCCATGCCTGCGGGGCAACCCAATGGGCGGGTCATGGTGGAGAGGTCTGACAGAACGTGGTCCACTGGAGAAGGGAATGGCAAGCCACTTCAGTATTCTTGCCTTGAGAACCCCATGAACAGTATGAAAAGGCAAAATGATAGGATACCAAAAGAGGAACTCCCAGGTCATTAGGTGCCCAATATGCTACTGGAGATCAGTGCTCCAAAAAGATCAGTAACTCCAAAAAGAATGAAGGGATGGAGCCAAAGCAAAACAATACCCAGTTATGCATGTGACTGATGATAGAAGCAAGGTCCAATGCTGTAAAAGCAATATTGCATAGGAACCTGGAATGTCAGGTCAAAGAATCAAGGCAAATTGGAAGTGGTCAAACAAGAGATGGCAAGGGTGAACATCGACATTCTAGGAATCAGCAAACTAAAATGGACTGGAATGGGTGAATTTAACTCAGATGACCATTATATCTACTACTGCAGGCAAGAATCCCTCAGAAGAAAAGGAGTAGCCATCATGGTCAACAAAAGAGTCGGAAATGCAGTACTTGGATGCAATCTCAAAATGGCAGAATGATCTTTCTATTTGTCTCCAAGGCAAACCATTCAATATCACGGTAATCCAAGTCTATGCCCCAACCAGTAATGCTGAAGAAGCTGAAGTTGAACAGTTTTAGGCAGACCTATAAGACCTTTTAGAACTAACACCCAAAAAAGATGTCCTTTTCATTATAGGGGACTGGAATGCTAAAGTAGGAAATCAAGAAACACCTGGAGTAACAGGCAAATTTGGCCGTGGAATGCGGAATGAAGCAGGGCAAAGACTAATAGAGTTTTGCCAAGAAAATGCACTGGTCATAGCAAACACCCTCTTCCAACAACACAAGAGAAGACTCTACACATGGACCTCACCAGATGGTCAACACCAAAATCATGTTGATTATATTCTATGCAGCCAAAGATGGAGAAACTCTATACAGTCAACAAAAACAAGACCAGGAGCTGACTGTGGCTCAGATCATGAACTCCTTATTGCCAAATTCAGACTTAAATTGAAGAAAGTAGGAAAAACCACTAGACCATTCAGGTATGACCTAAATCAAATCCCGTATGATTATACGGTGAAAGTGAGAAATAGATTTAAGGGCCTAGATCTGATAGATAGAGTGCCTGATGAACTATGGGATGAGGTTCATGACATGGTACGGGAGACAGATATCAAGACCATCCCCATGGAAAAGAAATGCAAAAGAGCAAAATGGCTCTATGGGGAGGCCTTACAAATAGCTGTGAAAAGTGGAGAGGCAAAAAGCAAAGGAGAAAAGGAAAGATATAAGCATCTGAATACAGAGTTCCAAAGAACAGCAAGAAGAGATAAGAAAGCCTTCTTCAGGGATCAATGCGAAGAAATAGAGGAAAACAACAGAATGGGAAGGACTAGAGATCTCTTCAAGAACATTAGAGATACCAAGGGAACATTTCATGCAAAGATGGGCTCAATAAAGGACAGAAATGGTCTGGACCTAACAGAAGCAGAAGATATTAAGAAGAGGTGGCAAGAATACACAGAAGAACTGTACAAAAAGGTCTTCACGACCCAGATAATCATGATGATGTGATCACTAATCTAGAGCCAGACATCTTGGAATGTGAAGTCAAGTGGGCCTTAGAAAGAATCACTATGAACAAAGCTAGTGGAGGTGATGGAATTCCAGCTGAGCTATTTCAAATCCTCAAAGATGATGCTGTGAAAGTGTTGCTGTCAATATGCCAGCAAATTTGGAAAACCCAGCAGTGGCCACAGGACTGGAAAAAGTCAGTTTTCATTCCAATTCCAAAGAAAGGCAATGCCAAAGAATGCTCAAACTACCGCACAATTGCACTCATCTCACACGCTAGTAAAGTAATGCTCAAAATTCTCCAAGCCAGGCTTCATCAATACGTGAACCATAAACTCCCTGATGTTCAAGCTGGTTTTAGAAAAGGCAGAAGAATCAGAGATCAAATTGCCAATATCCACTGGATCATGGAAAAAGCAAGAGAGTTCCAGGAAAACATCTATTTCTGCTTTATTGACTATGCCAAAGCCTTTGACTGTGTGGATCACAATAAACTGTGGAAAATTCTGAAAGAGATGGAAATACCAGACCACCTAACCAGCCTCTTGAGAAATCTGTATGCAGGTCAGGAAGCAACAGTTAGAACTGGACATGGAGCAACAGACTGGTTCCAAATAGGAAAAGGAGTATGTCAAGGCTGTATACTGTCACCCTGCTTATTTAACTTGTATGTAGAGTACATCATGAGAAACACTCGACTGGAAGAAACACAAGCTGAAATCAAGATTGCCGGGAGAAATATCAATAACCTCAGATATGCGGATGACACCACCCTATGGCAGAAAGTGAAGAGGAGCTAAAAGCCTCTTGATGAAAGTGAAAGAGGAGAGCGAAAAAGTTGGCTTAAAGTTAAACACTTAGAAAATGAAGATCATGGCATCCGGTCCCATCACTTCATGGGAAATAGATGGGGAAACAGTGGAAAGAGTGTCAGACTTTATTTTGGGGGCTCCAAAATCACTGCAGATGGTGACTGCAGCCATGAAATTAGAAGACACTTACTCCTTGGAAGAGAAGTTATGATCAATCTAGGTAGCCTATTCAAAAGCAGAGACATTACATTGCCGACTAAGGTCCGTCTAGTCAAGGCTATGGTTTTTCCTATGGTCATGTATGGATGTGAGAGTTGGACTGTGAAGAAGGCTGAGCGCTGAAGAATTGATGGTTTTGAACTGTGGTGTTGGAGAAGACTCTTGCGAGTCCCTTGGACTGCAAGGAGACCCAGCCAGTCCATTCTGAAGGAGATCAGCCCTGGGATTTCTTTGGAAGGAATGATGCTGAAGCTGAAACTCCAGTATTTTGGCCACCTCATGCAAAGAGTTGACTCATTGAAAAAGACTCTGATGGTGGGAGGGATTGCAGACAGGAGGAGAAAGGGACTAAGGAGGATGAGATGACTGGATGGCATCACGGACTCGATAGACGTGAGTCTGAGTGAACTCCGGGAGTTGGTGATGGACAGGGAGGCCTGGCATGCTGCGATTCATGGGGCCGCAAAGAGTCGGACACGCCTGAGTGACTGAACTGAACTGAACTGAACTGAATACATGTGTTGTTTATGTTCCTCTCTTCTCTTCCTTTTTTGAATAAGATGGCCTATAGCAGTTATCCTAGGCCATTATCACCATAATGTGTTATTTGTGTTTTGAGTAGGGGATGAATGGATAATTTATTTCTATAGCTCACAAGACTTCAGATTCAAGGGAATTGTCTGGGAATGGCTATCGTGGAGGAACTTACCTGTAAACACTCCTCCACATCTGGACTTAATTTGGATAAAGAAACGGTGATCTTTAAGCTGAACAGGATTTCTTAACATATGAGACTTTCTTAGGGTCATGGGAGATAGAAGTGTACTTTACATGCGAGAGCAATATATAAGTTTTTGCAGACTGTGGTAATTAAAAAAAAAAAAAATGTCAGCAAACACATGGCCACTTCTTCCCATCAAAAGGTGGATTCTAACTCCCTCCTTTTGACTATGACCTGGCCTTAGTGACTTGCTTCTGGTTAATCAGTGTCATGGAAATGATTTGTGAATGTCACATCTGCCTTCAGGTGCAACATCGTTTCTACCTTCTCTCCTTCGTGGAATATTGGAACTGTGGACCCACCCATGAAGTTTTAAGGAAGTCATGGCAATGTGGTGAATCCAGATGTAGGAGTCTTGACTGGCACGCCCTCCACTTAAGTTCCCAGACGGCAGTCAGTGCCAGTCAGCAGTCCTGTGACTCACATCATATACTGTCTGCCGTTTTGGAGAAATGGAAAGGATGGAACCTGAGAAACTGACTACATAACCAGATATCCAAAAGAATTATCTGTAGTGAAAGAAGACTTATTTCAGACAACAGATTATTTTAAATGTGAAGGGCATATATCTCCACCTCCAGGGCATGGTGATGGCTTACAAAAATGATCAGCTCATTTCTGGAGAAAAGAAAATAATCTTTTTCTGCATATATCTGAGATTATTTCAATAGAGCTGCAATCCCACTGTAGTTTTTTTAATCTATATTTGAATATTCATTGAAGAGTCACAAATATATTTTTTAAAAATGTACCTAAACCTTTTACTATTCGAGATCTTATGTTTCATTAAACCAAAATTGTGTTATAATTATGCAACATAAATATTGTTTGTGGCCTTAGTTAAATACATATGCTTTATATTGCATAAATAAGGAATCAAAGGCTAAAACATTTATTGATCTGAGGAATATAAATGAAGTATTAAGAATGCACTATTAGCAAGCAAATGAAGAATCACTATCTTTTCTAATGAAGTGGGGGCTATAAGAGCCTAGAAATAAAAGGAAATTTTATTTATTATGGAAATGGCTTCCTGTAAACCACTGAAGAGCTTGTAAGCTCTTTATTGGAAGAGAAAAAGAAGAAAAAAATGAATCTCCAACTTCTTGTATATGTTAAAATGCTAGATAGTTTATTGTTCAGTTGGCATTATGAAGCTTGCCATTTAAACAGTCTCCAATTTTTAATATCAGTGTTTCTCCCTTTCTTTCCTGCCTTTTACCTAATTGTGAACTCTCTTTTTTACTTCATTGTTACTTTAAGCTCATTTCAAAATAGGGGAAATATATATATAAGGTAACCAAAATGATTTGTGTCCCTGTAATTTCACAGGACAGTTACTTAAGAAGCTCCAAACTCCTAAGCTTTTCATTTTCTATTTTTGCTGTTATTGATTATTAATAAAAGGATGATGAGTTTCAGTCACACTATTTTTTGAAGAAAGCAGTAAGTGTACAAGTAGGAAGGAAACTTCACTGGCTTTAAAGAAGATATTCAGATTTCAAGTTATGAGGAAAATGGAACAATTGCTCTAAACCAAAAAAAAAAAAAGAAAAATCTCAGTAGCCCCCAAATCTCTAGGTGCCCCCCCTCCTCATATCCTAGTTTGTGTGTTTGGGGAATTTCAGAAGTATCCACTCTTCCATGTCCTTGTGTATGTAGAACTGTTGTTAACTTGGGGAATCCTACTAGGATGAATTTTTTTACCATTATATACTTCTTAGGATGAAAAGCATTTCAGATTCACTAGAATCAGACTCCGTAAAGAAAAGAACATTCAGCAAAACTGCTGAACTTAAAGGAAAAAAAAAGCTAATTAGCAAACAGTTGTAAATGGGTTTATTTACTTCAGGAACCCTTGATTTCATCCTGTTGTTCTTTAGCTTCTCTGCACTGATTTCTACACCCATCATATTTCATTTCTCTGAAGTCAGCTTATGCACTTAATGGTCCAGACTGGGCAATCAGTGTTGATTGAAATCAACTGCAAATTGATGCAAGAGGTCCACTGCTGCTCCAAAAGCCAGCTGTGTAAATCTAAGGGAAAGAGAACTGTCAGCTTTTCCCTTAATGATGCATTTTTACATTTCCTTAAGCATACTGCTGTTATAATGACCCAATAGGCACTTGAATCTAGAAAAGAATTCACTCCTTAAACAACAAAGGCTGTATCTTCAAATCCCACCACTTTGCCATGATGCTTGACAGAAAAATTAATCACTGGCTTGGTGGCCTCTGAGAAATTATTGTATTTCTTGGGCATAAGGACAAGGTGCACGCACTGTGATGCTTACTGAGAATATGCTGTTTCCAAGGTAAATGCAGTAGAAACAAAGCCCTTTGTCTTGCTGTGGAAGAGGGGATCTGTTCCTACAGTCTTCAAACCTAGCACACTTCTAATTTCAACTTGATGTTGATTTTATAAAAGGAAGCTGACAGCAGTGAGAGACAAGATTGTTTCATTTCTCTCACGATAGGGTATCTGTGTTTGGCTTTCAGAGTTGAAACTAGGGAACCTGCTGTTTAACCCTCTCCTTTTGTTGTCCTGAGTTGAGTATAATCCATCATCTTCTTCCATGAGAAGGTTTCATTTGCTTTGAATCATTTTTCTACTTCTTCTACCTTTTGCCTACATGAAATTCCTCTCATTTTGCCAGCAAAAAAAGAAAAAAGTCACAAAATACTAAATAAACTGTAACAGTTATTGGTCTCTGTAGTTTTACTTCAACTTCATAAAAAATTGTTTTGTGTTTATGTGGCATATTTTAAAATAGAGTTTCTATTTTAGAGCAGTATTAAGTTTACAGCAAAATTTGAGCAGAAGAGATAATTTTCTTCTGCTCGCACAAAAGCATAAAGTCTCCTGCTATCAAAATCCCCAACCAGAGTCATACATTTACTACAACTGATCACCCTACCTTGACACAATGCTATAATCCAAAACACGTATTTTACATCAGTGTTTTCTTTTGGTGGTGTAGATTCTGTGGTTTTTCAGAAATGTATAATGGTGTAGGTCCACGGCATCATAAAGAGGCTTCCCAGGGGGCACCAGAGTGAAGAACCTGCCTGCCAGTGCAGGAGACGTAAGGAAATGAAGTTTCAGTCCCTGGTTTGGGAAGATCCACTGGAGGGGGGCATGGCAACCCACTCCAGGATTCTTGCCTGGAGAATCCCCACGGACAGAGGAGCCTGAGGGACTGCAGTCCATAGGACTGCAGAGTCGGACCTGACAGAAGCAACTTAGCGCATGCAGCACACACATGGTATCATACAGAATAGCGCCCGTGCAAAAAATGCTTTATGTCCACCTACTTCCTCTTCATCTTCCCTAACACCTGGCAAACATTAATATTTCTATTTTTCAATAGTTTTGCCTTTTCCATAATATTGGAGTCAATCAGAAGCCCTTTTCAGATTATCTTCTTTCCCTTAGAAATATGCATTTAAGTTTTATCCCTGTCTTTCTAGTCATACCTCATTGTGTAGTCACTGTCACAAATTGCATCTTTTGCATTACTTTCATGTTGTCATAGATATATAACTGTTGGTTTATGTATTTATCTTTTAAATCATGCAGAAAATAAAAAGTTATAAACCAAAAGTAAAATAATACCAGACTTTATATTTACTAGTTACCTTTGCAGAGTTCTTTACTTCTTCATCTAATTTCAAGTTACAGACTAGTATCCTTTTATTTCAGCCTGAAGAACTCCATTTAGCATTTCTTCTAGAGCAGGCCTACTTGTCAAGAACTCCTTTACCTTTCTTTCTTTTTTATTTTTAATCTCAAGATGTCAATTTTTCCTTCATTTTTGAAAGATGGTCTGGCTACATGCAAAACTCCTCTTTGATAGGTGTTTCCCTCTTTGCTTTCAACTCTTTAACTATGCCTTATAACCCAGCAATCCCACTGCTGTGCATACACACTAAGGAAACCCGAATTGAAAGAGACACGTGTACCCCAATGTTCATCGCAGCATTGTTTATAATAGCCAGGACATGGAAACAACCTAGATGTCCATCAGTAGATGAATGGATAAGAAAGCTGCGGTACATATACACAATGGAATATTACTCAGCCATTAAAAAATACATTTGAATCAGTTCTAATGAGGTGGATGAAACTGGAGCCTATTATACAGAGTGAAGTAAGCCAGAAAGAAAGACACCAATACAGTATAATAATGCATATATATGGAATTTAGAAAGATGGCAACGATAACCCTGTATGTGAGATGACAAAAGAGACACAGATGCATAGAAGTCTTTTGGACTCTGTGGGAGAGGGAGAGGGTGGTATGATTTTGAAGAATGGAATTGAAACAGGTATAATATCATATATGAAATGAATCGCCAGTCCAGGTTCGATGCATGATACTGGACGCTTGGGGCTGATGCACTGGGATGACCCAGAGGGATGGTACAGGGAAGGAGGTGAGAGAGGGGTCCAGGATGGTGAACACATCTACACCCATGGTGGATTCATGTTGATGTATGGCAAAACCAATACAGTATTTTAAAGTAATTAGCCTCCAATTAAATAAATTTATATTTTAAAAAATAATAAATTTAAAAATGCCATCTCACCTCTTTTTAGCCTCCATGGCTTCTGATGAGAAATCTTCTGTTTATCTTATTGAAGACTTATTATACCAATGAGTCATTGTTCTCATCCTTCTTTCAAGATTCTCCTTTTCTTCTTGACATTCAACAGTTTAATTATACTGTGCCTCACTACTATATAGATTTTTTTATGTGTGTTTATCTATTTTAGAGTTCTTCCTTAAAGAATAGATACATATCTTTGGACAAATTTGGGATATTTTCAGTCCTTGTTTCTTCAAGTATTCTTTCTAGCCACTGTTTCCTCTTCTTTCAAGATTCTGTTTCTGTTGATTCACTGATGGTATTTCACATGTTTTAGATTCCACTTAGTATTTTCATTTATTCTATTTCCAAGACTGGATAATTTCAAATGGACCATCTTCAAATCACTGATTGTTTCTTTTGTATGCTCAGATCTACAGTTGAAGTCCTCTAGTGACTAGCGACTTTTTCATTTGAATTATCAAAATTTTCAGCTATAAAGTTTCTGTTTGGGTCTCATATAATTTCTTTCTCTTTGTTGATATTCCCTATTTGTTTATTCATTTTTCTCTTGGTTGTCTGTATGCCCTTGTTTATGGTCTTAACTCTTTGAGCATATTTAAGACAGTTGATTTTAAGTCTCTGCCTACCAATTTCAACCTATTCTTCTTCAGGTAGTTTTCATTACTTTATTCTGTGAATGGGTTGTATATTTTTCATTTTTCATTAATTCCTGTATTTTTAAACTTGACATTTGAATATTATAAAATGGTGACCATAGAGATTTCCTCTTTCACTGTTTGTTGGTTGCTGTAGGCTGTTGTGGTTTGTTATGTAACTTTTATGAAGCATTGTTTTTAAGTCTGTTTTTTTGTCATGTGTGATCTCTGAGTTATCTGTTCCTTTAGCTGTGTTCAGCTAGTGTTTTCACAATGATCAGAGATATCACTGATCCTATATATCAGCCAGAAGGGAATGCTTAGGGCCTTCTCTGGACTTTTCTACACATGAATTCTGGTTCTTTACATAACTATAACTATAACATAACTAAGTTATATCAATAACTCAATAACTTCATTTTGATTGTGAGTAATCTTGAACTTAGATTTTTCTTGACATTAAAATTTATGCTGAACAACCTAAATATATATTTTAAATAGTCAATGCTGAAATGCCACTAATATTATTTATCTTCCTTTTTATAATTTTTTATAATTTTTAGAATTATAAATTTTAAAAATTTTTATAATTTTACAGCTGTAATTCATGACTTTTCTTGTATTAATTATTAAACAAATATATTAAGCCAGAAGAATTTCTGGATTAATAGAAGAATTCCTAAAACTCTTTGTTTAAAGGAGTTGGGACTCCAAAAGTGTTAACTTAAATTATATGAATTATGCTAATGTTGGGGAAATGGCTGTATCTTTGTTCGAATATATAGAGTTATATTTAAGGATAGATGTCTTTTATTTCCTTATATAGTAGACAGTGTAATAAATGCCATGTTGACAAAGTATAATTTAATACCACATTTCTGAAGAGATTGGGCTTCCCTGGTGGCTCAGAGGTTAAAGCATCTGCAGAGGTTAAAGCGTCTGCCTGCAAGGCCAGAGACCCGGGTTCAATCCCTGGGTCGGGAAGATCCCCTGCAGAAGGAAATGGCAACCCACTCGAGTATTCTTACCTGGAGAATCCCATGGACGGAGGAGCCTGGTAGGTTATAGTCCACGCGGTCACAAAGAGTCATACACAACTGAGCGACTTCACTCTCACTTTCACTTTCCAAAGAGATTAATGAACTCACTTTCTCATAAAAACAATTCAGTGTATCTTGTTTTAATCCACTTGTTCATAGATTCAAGTTCATTTACATGGCCAATACCATGAATATAATATACTTTTTAAAACTTTTTCTGGATATCTAATATATATAAATAACAAAAACATGTAAAATTACATTTATGTTTACATATATATGTAAGATAATAATGAATATATAAAGAAATGTAGCTATATTAAATATATATACTGTCCACAAGTGGTAAAGAATCCTCCAGTCAGTCCAGGAGATATGAGACACAAGTTCAATCTCTGGGTTGCAAAGATCCCGTAGAGAAGGGCATGGCAACCAGCTTCAGTATTCCTGCCTGTAGAATCCCATGGACAGAGGGGCCTGGTGGGCTATAGTCTAAGGTTTACAAGGAGTCACACATGAGTGAAGTAACTTCACAATCACTTTCAAACTAAAACCAATTCAAATACCTCAATCACATTTTCTTTGCACTTGTTTTACTAATTTAAAAATTATATGATGAAATAAAATAATACAGTAATCATAAAAGCAAAAAAGTTAAATGTTGCCTTCAAATAAGTTAAAGTGGATGAATTCTGTATATTCATAGGAGAAAACATTTACACTGTGACATTAAGAACAGGTTTGAGAGTAAGCCAGTTGGTTTCTATGCATCTTTGGAACTGAAGTATGTAAATTCAAGAGTGGTTTAGGAGCAAACTTTGGCTGAGATCACCAAGAAGCAGAAGTCAATGTGCAGAAAGCAAGGAAAATGCCAAAAGGCAGAGAGAAAGTATATCTAATGTTCGTGATTACTTTCCATCTAGATTCAATATATCTTAGGAATGATTTGTCTCTTTCCTTGTATTCCAGAAGATACTTCTCTGTTCATGTAGTAACTCCCATGGTTTTAATTTAAACCAGTTCAATATGTTCCTCTAATTCTTAACCAAGAGCATCTTAATAATATACTGTACTTTTCAAATAATAAAGTATGACTGTCTCAAGAAAGTCTTGCTTATCTGTGGTCTCTGTGGTTTGACCCTCCTGTTTCTGGGGCACTCTCTTCTTCCAGGAAGATTCAGCTCCTTTGAATGATCAACAGTGTGAAAACCTCAGATTTATTTCAGAACCTAAAAAGCATTATGATCAAAAATAAAATAACAGCAGGACAACATGTATTTTGAGTAGCTATAGAATTGCTGATGCAGACTCAAAGGCTATTTAGTCTTTGCTGTCCAGTTCAGTAATAAAATGATGAGCCAAGGGAAAAGAAAAGCTATGGAAATACACCCTGAGTGTGTATTTGCTATTCCTCTTTCACTGACTTTTATCTTATTAGTAAATCAAGAAGAGTACTGTGTTCGCTGAGCATTTAAATGATACATTCTTGTATATAGTATTTCAATTACATATCTTCTTGAGTTTTCTATCTCATCCCATAGGGCTATAAGGTGACCAAGTAACTAGCAGGGAATTTCATACTACTATTATTGATCACAGTATGAAAAGAAAGCAATAAAGACATCAACAATACATGGTACTGGATGACATCTTTATAGCGTGACTAATAAAGATGATTTGAAATAGCCCATTGACTTATTCTATGCCCAGAAGCTCGAGTAAATATATAATTTAATCTTGCTCTCTGGGTTAAAGGCATTTTCTCTCTTTTTTTTTTTTTTGAGAATTATGACATTATTCACGTTGTTAAAGATAAGGCCTGCCCCAGCTTTCAGTTTCAAAGCTCAGTTATTAAATTTGGCTTCAAAGTGAAATGTGGTGAAGTAAATAGGAGGGATTGAGAGACTGGAAATGAAAATTTGGATCTCTGGTTACAGAACTGAGAGAAATCAACATGTGGAGTCAAAGCAGTATGATAGTATCACTTAGTACATATGATTTGGCATGTCTAATAGCATGATTTGGGGGTATATGTGGAATATCTAACAGATAAATAAGCAGTCACTGGAGAAGAACAACTTTTTTCACTTCCTTGATGACTTTTTGTTTAAAAGAGGGATATTCAGTTTTCTTCATCAGCTATTTATTTAATACCTGTCAGATACAGATTTTTCTTGGTGACAGGAAGCTGTGCCAATCCATATGATAAAATACTGGTCTTCTATATGGAAGTACATTTTGTCCAGTAATATATTCTATTCTTATACAGGCATCATAAAAGAAAGAAAAATCATGTTCAATACTTAAAAGGATGTTTCAAGAAATAAAAGCATCAGAGGTTGGAGGAGTTCTTTGAAATTAATAAAAACAATTCAGCATATTTTTAAAGCTACTAGGCTTCATTTTCTTGTCATGTAATCTACCTTGAACCAAGCTAAAGCATAATGATAATAAATAAACCCTATATTCATAAAATACAAATTTGTCCCAGAAAACATTTGACCAAGCTGAAACACTCTAGGTTGCTTTGAGAAAACAGCTTATTGCGATGAAGATGATAGAGATGATGGGCATTCAAGGACAGAATATTTTGTCTGACTTTGAGGGAGGGACTGAGTAAGTGTCTCCACCCCTAATTTGTATGCTGGGCTGGACAACCCTGTTCTCCGTTCATATTTCTCTTTTGCTGTCTCACTACTGCCACACTCACAACATTTCTGACTTGAGATGTGTGGATTTTTTTCCTCACACCAAGCAATTCTGAGACATTAGCTGGCTATCTTACAATTTACCCTACTTCTGACACTGTCTACTTAGAGCACCAGACCCCACAGGTTAAGGATGTAATCTCAGGAGACTGGTGCCCACTTCAGAAATCAGCTGCAAGCTGTAGGGCAGAGACTGCCCACACCTTCTGTCTACCTTTGCTACAATCAGAGGTTTCCAAAACTTCCTATCCCTTATATTCAGTTCTCACAGAACTTGGGGAAATACTCACTTACACTTACTAGTTTATCAAAGGGTGTTACAAAAGATACAAGTGACCAGGGAGATGAAGATACATAGGGCAAAGTCTGGGGTAGGGAGTTCCTGAACCTAGAAGCTTCTGTCTCCATGAATTTGGTAATAAAACACCCTCCTTGTGTGTGGGTGTATTCCACAACCTGGAAGCTCTTTGAATCTTATGTGCTGGGATTTTTGTGGAGAATTTATTACACAGACATGAGAGATCATTAAGTCTCTTTCTAGCCCTGTCCTCAATTTAGAGAAAATCCCAAGCTTCTAATTGTGGTTTTTGTCTTTCTGGTGACCAGCCACCCTCCAGGAGCCCATCCAGAGTCACCTCTGAGATCAAAAGGTGCTCCTGGTGCTCTTATCACTTAGTAATTTACAAAGGCTTTAAGAACTCTATATCAGGAACTGGGAGTGGAGGTCAATATATATTTCTTACTATTTCACATATACCATTATGCACATGAAATATACTGATGATGATGATGGAGGGAGCAGGTAGTTTCCTGCTTTTCAGCTTAGGATAGAATGTAAGCATACTCTTACTTTGCCTAAAATATATTCTGACTTAAATTATGAAAAAAATATTAGCAGTTATTAAATTCTAACTCAAGACCTACCTATGTTTCCCAGACAGTTTGACCATAGAGCCCTCATCTTTCTTTAAATCCTTCAGTACTTACTGTCCCTATCATTATCTGGTAATTGTCATAAATTGCCTTATGCTGGAAATGACCTTCATCGTGTTTTTCTTTTATTATCCCCACTTATACAGTATGATAGAGGACTTCCATGTAATTGCATGGTTTCATATTTATATCATAGTTTGTGCTTTATATCTTGCACATCAAATAGTAACTGGTTGATGAACACATAAAATGCTTTTCTTCTTACTTCGTGTGAAATTCTGGCAGGATTGATGACTCTTGAAATCCTTTTCCTCTTTAAGTTTCCAAGATACTAAAGTATCACAGAAGAGCCTTTGCAGGTTTTGATAAATGTTATTTATTCTAATTTCCTAGAAAAGCATTTAACCTTGAATTAGATTAAATAAATGACAAACACAATAAATGGCATACAAATAAATGATAAATTTCACATTTATTGTCTTGTCATATTGAATAGGAGTCAACTTATGAATTTAAATACAATCCCCAGGAATAAGCTATTTGTAGATCACAGTACTCAGATTCTGTATTTGATTGCAAAGTCGCTTCAGTCGTATCGAACTCTTCACGACCCTATGGACTGTAGCCTGCGAGGCTTCTCGGTCCATGGAATTCTCCAGGTAAGAATACTGGCGTGGGATGCATGCCCTCCACCAGAGGATCTTCTTGGTCCAAGGATCAAACCACCCCTCATGTCTCTTGCATTGGCAGGCTGGGTTCGTTACCACTAGCGCCACCTGGCCCTTAATATTAGTAGACTCAGTTCAGTTCAGTCGCTCAGTCGTGTCTCTTTGCGACCCCATGAATCGCAGCACGCCAGGCCTCCCTGTTCATCACCAACTCCCTGATTTCACTCAGATTCAGGTCCATCGAGTCTGTGATGCCATCCAGCCATCTCATCCTCTGTCATTCCCTTCTCCTCATGCCCCCAATCCCTCCCAGCATCAGAGTCTTTTCCAATGAGTCAACTCTTCACATGAGATGGCCAAAGGACTGGAGTTTCAGCTTTAGCATCATTCCTTCCAAAGAAATCCCAGGGATGATCTCCTTCAGAATGGACTGCTTGGATCTCCTTGCAGTCCAGGGGACTCTCAAGAGTCTTCTCCAACACCACACTTCAAAAACATCAGTTCTTCAGCACTCAGCCTCCTTCACAGTCCAACTCTCACATCCGTACATGACCACGGGAAAAACCATAGCCTTGACTAGATGGAGCTTAGTCAGCAAAGTAAAGTCTCTGCGTTTAAATATCTAGGTTGATCATAACTCTTCTTCCAAGGAGTAAGCGTCTTCTAATTTCATGGCTGCAATCATCATCTGCACTGATTTTGGAGACTCCCAAAATAAATTCTGACACTGTTTCCACTGTTTCCCCATCTATTTCCCATGAAATGATGGGACCGGATGCCATGATCTTCGTTTTCTGAATGTTGAGCTTTAAGCCAACTTTTTCACTCTCCTCTTTCACTTTCATCAAGAGGCTTTTTAGTTCCTCTTCACTTTCTGCCATAAGGGTGGTGTCATCGCCTTATCTGAGGTTATTGATATAACTCCCAGCAATCTTGATTTCAGCTTGTGTTTCTTCCAGTCCAGCGTTTCTCATGATGTACTCTGCATATAAGTTAAATAAGCAGGGTGACAATATACAGCCTTGACATACTCCTTTTCCTATTTGGAACCAGTCTGTTGTTCCATGTCCAGGTCTAACTGTTGCTTCCTGACATGCATACAGGTTTCTCAAGAGGCAGGTCAGGTGGTCTGGTATTCTCATCTCTTTCAGAATTTTCCACAGTTTATTGCGATCCACACAATCAAAGGCTTTGGCATAGTCAATAAAGCAGAAATAGATGCTTTTCTGGAACTCTCCTGCTTTTTCCATGATCCAGTGGATGTTGGCAATTTGATCTCTGGTTCCTCTGCCTTTTCTAAAACCAGCTTGAACATCAGGGAGTTTATGGTTCACATATTAATGAAGCCTGGCTTGGAGAATTTTGAGCATTACTTTACTAGCATGTGAGATGAGTGAAACTGTGCGATAGTTTGAGCATTCTTTTGCATTGCCTTTCTTTGGGATTGGAATGAAAACTGAACTTTTCCAGTCCTGTGGCCACTGCTGAGTTTTGCAAATTTACTGGCATATTGAGTGCAGTACTTTCACAGCATCATCTTTCACGATTTGAAATAGCTCAACTGGAATGCCATCACCTCCATTAGTTTTGTTCATAGTGATACTTTCTAAGGCCCACTTGACTTCACATTCCAGGTGTCTGGCTCTAGATGAGTGATCACACCATCGTGATTATCCAGGTCGTGAAGATCCTTTTTGTACAGTTCTTCCATGTATTCTTGCCACCTCTTCTTAATATCTTCTGCTTCTGTTAGGTCCAGACCATTCCTGTCCTTTAATGAGCCCATCTTTGCATGAAATGTTCCCTTGGTATCTCTAATTTTCTTGAAGAGATCTCTAGTCTTTCCCATTCTGTTCTTTTCCTCTATTTCTTTGCATTGATCCCTGAACAAGACTTTCTTATCTCTTCTTGCTATTCTTTGGAATTCTATATTCAGATGCTTATATCTTTCCTTTCACCTTTGCTTTTCACTTCTCTTCACAACTATTTGTAAGGCCTCCCCAGACATCCATTTTGCTTTTTTGCATTTCTTTTCCATGAGGATGGTCTTGATCCCTGTCTCCTGTACAATGTCACAAACCTCATTCCATAGTTCATCAGGCACTCTATCTATCAGATCTAGGCCCTTAAATCTATTTCTCACTTCCACTGTATAATCACAAGGGATTTGATTCAGGTCATACCTGAATGGTCTAGCGGTTTTCCCTACTTTCTTCAATTTCAGTCTGAATTTGGCAATAAGGAGTTCATGATCTGAGCCACAGTGAGTTCATGATCTGAGCCACAGTCAGCTCCTGGTCTTGTTTTTGTTGACTGTATAGAGTTTCTCCATCTTTGGCTGCAAAGAATATAGTCAGTCTGATTTCGGTGTTGACCATCTGGTGATGTCCATGTGTAGAGTCTTCTGTTGTGTTGTACATCTCCTTAATATGACTTCATCTATCAGTACTCTCATGATCTGGTGAATCCACTACATCAATTTTGAAATATTTAACCCCCATACCACACTGCGCCCTCCCCAAAAAGAAAACTTGTCTAGCATAATAACCCATAGTTGCTATGTGCAAAATTAACCTTTAATAAACGTTTTTTTTAATGGTAAGGAAGAGAAAAAGATAAGAAGAAAGGAGAGATCAAATGAAGACTAAATTGGAGGAGGAAAGGAGAGAAAAGGTGTTAAATAATTTATTCATGACACTTGTTCGAGGCAGACTGTATGCAGGAAACTATCAGGATAGTTGTAAGGGCCATTTTAATGAGGTTTTGCAGTCAGGGAGAGAGATTGGAGTCTACTCTGAATACAACAAAGAAAAATGGGAATTCGTAGTCAAAGAGCTGGGAGTGGGGTGGGGACTTGCAGTGGATAGGAAATTAATTAAGATGAAACACTGAGGGCAAGGGGAGGATTCTAGCGAAAGAGATTGTAGAGCACACTTGCTGAAGAGGCTAGGGCTATCAACTCCCATCTAGGAGATGCTGGAGAATGAGAAACCTGCTCACATATGAAGGGTGAGAAGATATCCAGGGTAGGGCACTCCGGCTAAACTGACGTCGCAAGATTTCTGTTAAACTGGACAATAGAGGGATGAACACAGAAGTGTAAAAGTCATGACCTTGTTGCCAAAAAGCTCAGAAGAGGCTGATTAGGATTTGGTCGAGCAGAGAATCTTTATCACATGAAAAAAGGAAGGAATGCAGATGTGATTTTGAAGCTTCTTTACAAATGGCATCCATGAGGTGTATAATCTTCCCATATGATTCTGGAAAGGAAAAAAAAAAAAAAAACAGTCCAAATTAAGCAGTTTTAAATTTGAGAGTTCGTAGCACCATGATCTTGTGATTTTTGTTTTGCTAGCAAAAATTCCCAGTGAACTTGCACCTCCAAAACTGCATACTGCAAAGCACGTTCAGCATGTCATTCTTTTTTTTTTTTAAATTTTAAAATTTATTTATTATTATTATGTTTTAAATTACAATACTGTATTTGTTTTGCCATACTGTATTTGTTTTTCATGTCATTCTATGTACACAAAAGATCAGGAGACATATTTAAGTAATTTTGAAGGTTATAATTAATTTTTTATTATAAGTGTCTTGAAAGGCATAAAAATTTGACTTGAAATTCTGGAAGCTGGAAAAGTATGCATGCTGCTTTTGTTTTATTTGTGTTTTGTTTTATTTATTTATTATTAAAGACTTTTAATTATTTCTGTCAACACAAACACACTTGATTTCCAAAACTGAAAAAAATCATAAATTAGAGTTTCTTATTGGTGACTTATTTACCCTTAGAATATAGCTTATTTGTCTTAATATATGTATATACAAAAATAAAACATTTATCTCTAGTAGGAACTATATTTCCATGATCCTTGGCCTGTCTTTTATAATAGCTCAGACAATCTGGGAACAGGGAGCCATTATATTACTGATTCTTTGCCAAGTTTCCTGGAAGTATAGCATATAGGAGTCTAGGCCTCCATATTAAAAGTGGATTATATGTTATGTTCTTTTACTTAACTTCTAATTAATTCACCCATTACTTGGTAACTTATCAGGAGACTCGAACTAAACTCACAGTCGACATAAAATTTTGCTTTTCTCAAAGCCTGTGAAATTGGCCTAGCTAGTCTGAATATTTATGGAATATTACAATATCCCTCTGGATCGTGATCCTATTTTTTTCTGATTCTTCGGTAGCTAATATATTTTTTTTTGCATAGCACAAGAAGATTAATAACATATGTCCTGAATATTTTAAATGCAGTAGTATCCAGTATGTTTTTGCATATATGTATTTCCTTTACTGCATTTGTTTTCAAGTGTTCTACCTTTCCAATGCATGGAAACTGATATTTCTATCTGTGAAATATATGATAATCATATGGCACTGTGTTATTTTATCCATTGATCCCTAGTATAAGTGCTGTCAAAACTTAGCATAAAACAGTGAAATCTCTGCCTTGTTGGGACACAGATGGAAATGAATTTTTATTATAAGGGAGTAGGAAGACAAACTGCTTTCAGTCTTGTATGACTATGTATAATATATGGAATTAGTAGGAAGTTTGCCTCTATTATAAATGAGAGTATGCTGAGTCACTCTCAGACTAGAAAGTGGGAGATTTTTGTGCCTAAGTCTGTCTTTGGTAAAATCTAATGACATAATCAAACAGAATTATGCTCTCATAAAGAGAGAGATTTCAGTTGCCTTCCAATCTAATGCGTTTTATAAGATTTCAGAGATTTGTTTTAGCCAAATTTCAGGCTATTGACTTCTTAAAAGTAACTGTTCTTACTGTTTAATTTCTTAAAAGTTAACTGTTTAACTTCTTAAAAGTAACTGTTCTTAAAAGATGTTAAGGCCATATTGTCTGCCTGGTTTGGCTTTGTGTTCACCCATCCTCTCCTGAAATAGCTTGAACAGTGTACTCACACACAAGCAAATAAACTAGGGAAGTGAAGAAATCTTTGATCATGTAATGCACATGGGTAGGTGTCTTGATTTGAACTGTGTTTCCCCCAAACTGTATATGTTGAGGTCCTAACCTTCAGTACCTCAAAGTGTGACTTTATCTGGAGATAAGATCTTAACAGGGGTCATTAGAATGGGCCTCTTTTGGGGTCCTGGACCCAATTCCACCCTGGGGAGGAGGAGTACTTCAAACTCTTTGGATACCAGCAGGATGTCCTACAACTCAACTCAATTCTGACACTATGTGCTGGAGATACGGTCCGATCCCACAAGTTAAGGGTTCAGTCCTACAGACCTGTCCCCTTGGCCCCTACATCCGAAGTCAGTCCAAGTCTAGCTTGTCACTGTGCTTCTGACTCACTAGCTATACATAGGGGCTTCCACAAGCCCCTCCTGAGATTTCAGATGCTATGCCCAAATCCAGGCTGTTACCTGTACTTTTGAGCAGCTGCCTATAAATCAATTTCCACAGTTCCCTCCTTCTTTCAGTTCAGTTCAGTTCATTCACTCAGTCGTGTCCGACTTTTTGTGACCCCATGAACTGCAGGATGCCAGACGTCCCTGTCCATCACCAACTCCCGGATTTCACCCAACCTCATGTGCATCGAGTCGGTGATGGCATCCAGCCATCTGATCCTCTGTCATCCCCTTCTCCTCCCAACCCCAATCCCTCCCAGCAACAGAGTCTTTTCCAATGAGTCAACTCTTTGCATGAGGTGGCAAAAGTATTGGAGTTTCAGCCTCAGCATCAGTCCTTCCAATGAACACCCAGGACTGATCTCCTTTAGAATGGACTGGTTGGATCTCCTTGCAGTCCAAGGGACTCTCAAGAGTCTTCTCCAACACCACAGTTCAAAAGCATCAATTCTTCAGCACTCAGCTTTCTTCACAGTCCAACTCTCACATCCATACATGACCACTGGAAAAACCATAGCCTTGACTAGACAGACCTTTGTTGGTAAAGTATGTCTCTGCTTTTCAATATGCTATCTAGGTTGGTCATAATTTTCCTTCCAAGGAATAAGTGTCTTTTAATTTCATGGCTGCAGTCACCATCTACAGTGATTTTGGAGCCCCCAAAATAAAGTCTGACACTGTTTCCACTGTTTCCCCATCTATTTCCCATGAACTGATGGGACCAGATGCCATGATCTTAGTCTTCTGAATGTTGAGCTCTAAGCCAACTTTTTCACGCTCCTCTTTCACTTTCATCAAGAGGCTTTTTAGCTCCTCTTCACTTTCTGCCATAAGGGTGGTGTCATCTGCATATCTGAGGTTATTGATATATCTCTCAGCAATCTTGATTCCTGCTTGTGCTTCTTCCAGCCCAGCACTTCTCATGATGTACTCTGCATGTAAGTTAAATAAGTAGGGTGACAATATACAGCCTTGATGTACTGCTTTTCCTATTTGGAACCAGCCTGTTGTTCCTTGGGTTTGATTAATTTGCTAGAATAGTTCACAGAACTTGGAGAAGCATTTTACTTCCTAGAACACAGGTTTACTAGAAAGGATAATAACTCAGGAACAGTGAGATGGAAGAGATGTTCAAGGCCAGGTATGGGGAAAGTGTTGAGGAGTTTCCATGTCCTCTCCCGAGCACAGCACTCTCAAAATCTTCCTGTGTTCACCAGCATGGAAACTATTCTAAAGAGGGCAATTTCCAATTAACTATGGAAAAGCATAGCTGTGTCCTGATCTCTTGATTTTTCCTGGGAAACCAGAAATCTAGAGTTCTTTTTATTCACATTCCCAATTAATGCTTTTTAAGTTATGGAATCTAAGGAAAACTTGCCTGTGATGTTGTTTTGGACTAGCGTCCTCCAGTTTGCCACCTTATGCTACCCATACTTGAGACCCTCCTTCCCAGCACCCCTCAAATTCATGATTTCCTCTCTTGTGTACTTCAAAAGTTTGTGGGATTAGTAATGCATGCATCAACTTCCTGAGAGTTTTGTCCGCTGGTCCTTCAATCAGTGAAAGCTTCTTGAACTTTTCTGGTGTGGCAGGTAATAAGAAGTCCACATAAGCACCCAAGCTTGTAATGAAAGTGAAGGAAGGGCTAAAGGCGGTAGCACTGCACCATCTAACGTGATTTCTACACTGTTCCCATTGACTTCTTTTTATAAAAGGTTTTTGGAAATTTGCTTTATGAATGCCAAAGATTTGATGTTAACAGATCCTTAAACTGTCATTAAGATATTTCAGGTTATAATGGCTAGAAATGTGAGAGGGGGAACAGCATGGAGATCGTCAGAATACTATGAAAATTGAATAATACTGTCACATTATATGAAACATGTATCAATCATTTGCAACCTGAAGGTCTTAATAGAACTTCAAGACATTCTTAACCCACTGTCTACCACCAGAACATCTCTGCTATCCATCTATCTTTTGTTCTTGTCTCTGCAGTGGCCATCATGTAATGAAACATGCAGATTACAACTTATAAGCCTTTTTTTGGATGTCACATTACACAGTATTTTTATAACATGTTGAAGTGAGCTCTGGAATATATATATATATATATATATATATATGCATGTATATATACACATATATATAAAAGAAACGACTTATATATGTGTGTGTATATATACTATATATATATATATATATTAAGGAAGTGACTTATATATGTGTGTTTGTGTATATATACTATATATATATATTAACAAAGTGACTTGCACACATATAAACATTAGTTATATTTATTATGAGTATATTCATCTTTTTAAAGGACATTTTTTTAAGCTAATTTGTCCCTTATACCCTTTCATATGTAATCTAATTGTATGAGGGAACTAGCTAGTTAATTAAATGGAGATTTATTTGATGAGTTTCTTTGCTTTATTCTTTTATCTTACCACTGAAGCCCTTTACATCCATCTTCTTTAGCTTGAGAACTTCTGGATGTAACCATGATTTATGATCTACAATGGAACAGTAGCCAGTATCTAAAAACATCTGCACTTGAGCCATCTGTTCATGCCTAAATACCAGATGCTATATATGTTGAAAATTTATATTTACTGAAATTGCCTTAATACTTGTACTTGCCTGCTTACAACACTGCAGTTAACAAAAAAAAACACAGAAATGTTCTTGAGTCATGGATGGATTAAATGAATTTTATTATTTCTCTCAGAACATTAAGCATAATGACCTGGCAGATAATAGAGGAATGTAATGGAACTTTATCTAAGCACTTAAAGGTTGTGGCTGGTGAAAACAATTGGTTCTGTGATTAGGTAAATTTTTCCTCAACAGAAAGCAACAGAGAAGATGCCCATTACCAGTAGCCATGGAACTGATGACGCACCCTCATAAATATTTTCAACATGTTGACAGGCATTGTGTGGGAGAAGGAAAAAGTACTGTATTAGATGTATTACCAATTCAAAAAGCATCTTTTTCTAAAAAAAATGACTCTGCCAACTCTTAATTGCAGCACTCTTAGTTATGGCACATGGAATCCAGTCCCGTATTCGACCAGGGATCAAACCCAGGGCCCTTGTACTGGAAGAATGGAGTCTTAGCCACTGAATCTCTAGGAAAGCCCCGCAAAAGACTCTTTATCACAGAAATGGCAAGTATTCCTATAGGAAATAAAAAGAACTCTTTAAGCCCCGCCCTCAACTTTTCCCACACGTATTATATTTTATCTAAGGATTCATTTTTGCCCTGTTTCCTGAATAGCTGTCCTAAGCAATTGACTCCTATGGAGTTGATTTCAGCATTTATGTCTTATTTCTTAAATTTTAAATGTCTGCTTTGCCCTTGCACTTGAAAAGCTTCTACACAGATAATGAAACTGAGAGAGAAGCAGGAACTATGGAAGAAAAGTATACTGGATAATGACTTCTTAGTTGGCATTGTACACAGAAAGATAACTAACCTTCCACATAAGAGAATTTGAATTTAAAAGATTCTCAGGAGAACTCTCTGTCAAAATAGATTATACTGAGCATCTGTCATTGTTGCCTGAAACTTGCGATTTATTTCTTTAGTTGGAGAGCTAGCTCCAATTAATCTTTAAATCCCTTAGAAAGAGACTGACTAATGAATATTACACCTTAGAATGTCTCTCTGAAAAGACCAGTGGCCTTAATAATATGAGAAAGAAAATCTGTACTCAACATCAAAAAAATAAACACTGAAAAATATTATATGTAACTATATAACTATATATGTGTATGTGTTTTGCTGTTGTTATACATTGGAGGAGGAAAAACTCATCTGTTCCAGCTTCATCTCCTGATTTTACATAAAGTTAAGCTGTATTACCTGAAGTATAGCTTAACCTTTGCAAGGTCGTGGTATAATAATCTCCAAACCAGGAACCAAGACACAGGCTGAACAGCACTCTTTCTTAACTCAGTTTATTGTATTGTGTGTGCATACACATGTGTTATTATGAGCAGTTACACACTAATATTTTTCTAAATAAATTCAGACTCAAGAATTTTTATTAAGTAGAACAAAAGAGTAAGAGAACATGTCCTAAAACATTTTAGAAATATTTCATTTTAAAAGAGCAGTAGCAAGAAATAAACTTGAAAAATAATTCCAAGCCTTATGGGCTACAGCAAAAGAGACACAGATGTATAGAACAGTCTTTTGGACTCTGTGGAAGAGGGCGAGGGTGGAATGATTTGGGAGAATGGCATTGAAACATCTATAATACCATATATGAAATGAATCACCAGTCCAGGTTTGATGGATGATACTGGATGTTTGGGGCTGGTGCACTGGGATGATCCAGAAGGATGGTATGGGGAGGGAGGAGACAGGGGGTTCAGGATGGGGAACACGTGTATACCTGTGGCAGGTTCATGTTGATTTATGGCAAAACAAATACAATATTGTAAAGTAATTAACCTCTAATTAAAATAAATAAATTTTAAAAATAATAAATAAAAATAAGAATGATAATAAATAAATCTGCTACTGTTATACATTGAACAGCATGCTCAAAAGAGCCAGGGAAAACCACTACTCTATGCATTTTCCTCAACCATGGCACATTTTTGACATCTTAACTTCTCCCAAGATATTTTACTTCTGGGTGGAGAGAGAACAAAAATGCAGATGACCAGGAAAATTATTTTTTTAGTCTTTCTTAAGCTGTGTGGCTGAGAAGAAAAAGTTCATATATTTGACTTTCATGTATCTAGGAAAATATTTTTTCCCAAGTTGAAAGATTCATGAATAAAATAAAATACAAATTATTGTGGTTTTGTAATTTATTTTTCTACCTAATAAAATAACTACTACTGAGAGCATAAATGCACATTACTGTTTTATGTGGTTGTTTCTTTCAGGAAAACAAAAACTCTAGAAACCTACATTTTCAATCGATTCAGTTCAGTTCAGTCACTCAATCATGTCTGACTCTTTGCAACCCCATGGGCTGCAGCACACCAGGCTTCCCTGTCCATCACCAACTACCAGAGGGTGTTCAAACTCATGTCCATTGAGTTGGTGATACCATCCAAGAATCTCGTGCTCCGTCATGCCCTTCTCCTCCCACCCTCAATCTTTCCCAGCATCATGGTCTTTTCAAATGAGTCAGTTTTTCACATCTGGTGGCCAAGTATTGAAGCTTTAGCTTCAGTATCAGTCCCTCCAATGAACACTCAGGACTGATCTCCTTTAGGATGGACTGGTCTGTTCTCCTTACAATCCCAGGGACTCTCAAGAGTCTTCCAGCACCACAGTTCAAAAGCATCAATTCTTCAGTGCTCAGTCTTCTTTATGGTCCAACTCTCACATCCATAAATGACCACTGGGAAAACCATAGCTTTCACTGTACTGACCTTTATAGGCAAAGTAATGTCTCTGCTTTTCAATATGCTGTCTAGGTTGGTCATAACTTTCCATCCACAGAACAAGTACTATTGATTGTGTGGCTGCAGTCATTCACTGCAGTGATTTTTGGAACCCAAGAAAATAAAGTCTCTCACTGTTTCCATTATTTCTCCATCTATTTGCCATGAAGTGATGGGACTGGAGGCGATGATTTTAGTTTTCTGGATGTTGGGATTTAAGGCAATTTTTTCACTCTCCTCTTTCACTTTCATCAAGAGGTTCTTTAGTTCTTCTCCCCTTTCTGCCATATGGGTTGTGTCACCTGCATTTCTGAGGTTATTAATATTTATCCTGGCAAATTTGATTCCAACTTGTGCTTCATCCAGCCTAGCGTTTCTCATGATGTATTCTGCATAGAAGTTAAATAAACAGGGTGACAATATACAGCCTTTATGTGCTCCTTTCCCAATTTGGAACCAGTTCATTTTTACATGTCCACTTCTAGCTGTGACTTCTTGACCTGGATATAGATTTTTCAGGAGGCAGGTAAGGTGGTCTGGCATACCCATCTCTTGTGGAATTTGCCAGTTTGTTGTGATCCACACAGTCGAAGGCTTTGGCATAGTCAATGAAGCACAAGTAGACTTTTACTTGAAATATATTGCTTTTCCTATGATCCAAAGGATGTTGTCAATTTGATCTCTGATTCTTCTGACTTTTCTAAATCCAACTTGAACATCTGGAAGTTCATGGTTGACTTACTGTTAAAGCCGAACTTGGAGAATTTTGAGCATTACTTTGTTAGCGTGTGAGTTGAGTGCAATAGTGGGATAGTTTGAAAAGTCTTTGTCATTGACTTTCTTTGGGATTGGAATGAAAACTGACCATTTCCAGTGTTGTGGCCACTGCTGAGTTTTCCCAGTTTGCTGGCATATTGAGTGCAGCACTTTCACAGCATCATCTTTTCAGTTCAGTTCAGTCGCTCAGTCATCTCTGACTCTTTGCAACCCCATGAATCACAGAACTCCAGGCCTCCCTGTTCATCACCAACTCCCGGCATTTACTCAGACTCATGTTCATCAAGTCAGTGATGCCATCTAGCTATCTCATTCTCTGTTATCCCCTTCTCCTCCTGCCTCCAGTCCCTCCCAGCATCAGGGTGTTTTCCAATGAGTCAATTCTTTGCATGAGGTAGCCAAAGTATTGGAGTTTCAGCTTCAACATCAGTCCTTCCAATGAACACCCAGAACTGATCTCCTTTAGGATGGACTGGTTGGATCTCCTTGTAGTCCAAGGGACTTTCAAGAGTCTTCTCCAACACAACACTTCAAAAGCATCAATTCTTCGGTGCTCAGCCTTCTTCACTGTCCAACTCTCACATCCATACGTGACCACAGGAAAAACCATAACCTTGACTCGATGGACCTTTGTTGGCAAAATAATGTCTCTGCTTTTTAATATGCTATCTAGGTTGTTCATAACTTTACTTCCAAGAAGTAAACGTCTTTTAATTTCATGGCTGCAGTCACCATCTGCAGTGATTTGGAGACTCCCAAAATAAAGTCTGACACTGTTTCCACTGTTTCCCCATCTATTTCCCATGATGTGATGAGACCAGATGCCATGATCTTAGTTTTCTGAATGTTGCGCTTTAAGCCACTTTTTCACTCTCTCACTTTCATCAAGAGGCTTTTTAGTTCCTCTTCAATTTCTGCCATAATGGTGGTATCATCTGCATATCTGAGGTTATTGATATTTCTCCTGGCAATCTTTATTCCAGCTTGTGTTTCTTCCAGCCTAGCATTTCTCATGATGTACTCTACATATAAGTTAAATAAGCAAAGTGACAATATACAGTCTTGACGTACTCCTTTTCCTATTTGGAACCAGTCTGTTGTTCCATGTCCAGTTCCAACTGTTGCTTCTTGACCTGCATATAGGTTTCTCAAGAGGCAGGTAAAGTGGTCTGGTATTCCCATCTCTTTCAGAATTTTCCACAGTTTATTGTGATCCACACAGTCAAAGGCTTTGGCATAGTCAATAAAGCAGAAATAGATGTTTTCCTGGAACTCTCTTGCTTTTTCAGTGATCCAGTAGATATTGGCGATTTGATCTCTGGTTCCTCTGGCATTTCTAAAGCCAGCTTGAACATCTGTAAGTTCATGGTTCACATATTGCCAAAACCTGGCTTGGAGAATTTTGATCATCTTTTAGGATCCAAAATAACTCAGCTGGAATCCATCATCTCCACTCAATTTGTTCCCAAGTCCACCTGACTTTGCAATGCAGGATGTCTGTCTCCAGGTGAGTGATCACACCATTGTAGCTATCTGGTCTTTAAGATCTTTTTGTATATTTTTTCTGTATATGCTTGCCACCTCTTCTTGATATCTTCTGCTTCTGTTAGGTCCATACCATAATCCCGTGGTATCTCACTCCAGTACAATGTTATAAACCTCTGTCCATAGTTCTTCAGGCACTCTGTCTATCAGGTCTAATCCCTTGAATCTTTGTCACTTCCACTGTATAATGGTGAGGGATTTGATTTAGGTCTCACCTGAATGGTCTGGTAGTTTTCCCCACGTTCTTCATTGTAAGTTTGAATTTGGCAATATGGAGTTCATGATCTGAGCCACAGTCAGCTCCTGGTCTTGTTTTTGCTGACTGTATAGAACTTCTCCATCTTCAGTAGCAAAGAATATAATCAATCTGATCTCGGTATTGACCATCGGGTGATGTCCATGAGTACAGTCATCTCTTGTGTTGTTGTAAAATGGTGTTCACTATGACCAGTGCATTCTCTTGGTAAAACTCTGTTAACCTTTGCCCTATTTCATTTTGTACTCCAGTGAAACTTGTCTGTTATTCCCTGTTTATGCATTCAAATCCTCTATGATGAAAAGGACATCTTTTTTTTAGTGTTAGTTCTAGAAGGTCATCATAGAACCACTTAACTTCAGTTTCTTCTGCCTTAGTTGTTGGGGCATAGTCTTGGACTACTTTGATATTGAATGATTTGCCTTGGAAATGAACAGAGATCATTCTGTCATTTTTGAGATTGCATCCAAATACTGCAATTCAGACTCTTTTGTTAACTAATGAGGGCTATTCCATTTCTTCTAAGGGATACTTATTCATAGTCATAGATATAATGGTCATCTGAATTCAAAATGCCTATTCCAGTCCATTTTAGCTCCCTGGTTTCAAAAATGTTGATGTTTACTCTTGCCATCTCCTGTTTGACCACTTTCAATTTACCTTGATTCATCGACCTAACATTCCAGGTTTCTATGCAATATTGTTCTTAACAATATCAAACATTGCTTCCATCAGCAGTATGTTTCTTAGTGGTATTACAATAAATTTCCTTTCAGTCATTAACACATAAGGTGGAACTCTTAGCAATAATTCTGTCTTTTAGCTGTCTCTACTGTCACTGTGATAGCAGCTGAACTTAACACACCATTTGTTTTCAGGAAAATGATGTCTTCTGTGCAGCAGACTGACTCAAACTGTGCTTCCTTGCAGTTCTAATGTGTTTGCCTTTGTACAGAAATCTCCATTAGTGCACTTGCTTTCAGTATTTTCAAGTGTCAGGTTTTAGACATTTATAAATTGTCCAAAACTAAAAACATTTCATCATGTAGAGTAGGACACAGATAAAGAACATAGAAACCTGACTTTAAAATACTGTATTGTAACATCAGACACATGGTGCTGATATTTATATATCAAGACAACACATCTCTGAGATGTTTTGAGGGAAATGACATTTACATGGTGAAAGAAATCTTATTCACATCAAAGAATATGTTACTTCGGATGTCAAAGCCTGTATGGCATTGTCATCAACTAGGAAGTATCAGTAACCCAGCTGAGATATTATGCTGAGAAATGAGATATCCTCTTTGGTGATTTGCACAAGACTTAATGGGGCTTTCCAGGTGGCACTAATGGTAAAGAACCTGCCTGCCAGTGCAGGAGACATAAGAGACTTAGGTTCAGGTTCAATCTTAGGTCAGAAAGATCCCCTGGAAGAGGTCATGGCAAACCAGTCCAGTATTCCTGCCTGGAGAATCCCACGGACAGAGGAGCCTGGAGGGCTAGACCAGGGTCGCAGAGTCGGACACGATGGAAGCAACTTGGCATGGACTCACAAGATATAAATTTGTCTTTGGTAAGGAAATCAGTTCCTTGAGTGGGCACAAATGTTCAGGCACAAACGTATTGGTAATCACCGCAGTACACAGGCATGGATGCTTCTATGAGAACTTGTTTTTCTGTTTGTCCTGGTAAGGTTAACGTAGGCAGTCTATCAGTGTGTCTTAAAATTCAATCATAGAATTTTCTAAGTAAATCCTGAAGTTTATCTGCTGTGACTTCATAGTAACAGTGAGATGAAGAGTTGTTTTTTTCTTTCTTTCTTTCTCTTTTTAAATTCAGAGAGCTAATCTGATTGGTGAAAGAGAAAGAGGAGTGGTACTCACATACTAAAGTATTTATGTCAATGAGTCATAATAACAGCATCATTGCAACAACCCTCTGAAGTCATTGTTTCCATTTTTACAGTTTTAAAATATCCAGGAGAAGGCAACCTTACTACCTTTGCAGTCCAAAACCAGAATGTATCTAGAACAACTATCATCTTCTTGAGATTTTGGAATTGACTGTCTAACAACAGATTATCCCCTTTAACCATTTGAAGATTATAAAAGAACAAATTAAACTATGTGTCTTGAGATTTATGGTTCTATTTTCTTTCTAAATGTTATTATTGGTCTCTCTATAGCACATATTGACCAGATATCACAAACTGGTAGGCAAATGCCTGAATTCAGCCCTCACAAATTTTTGACTTCACCTCCAATAAATTCTTTAAAATAAGTAATTTTCAACTTGGTATTCTTTCATCATCAACCTAGTTCCTTTAAAGCTATAGAAGTCTCATATAGTAAAATGTTTACCAGCTGAGCCACAAGGAAAGCCCGCCTACTATAGCAGTAAGTTAAAAATATGAACTTGGTGTAAGACAGGTTTACGTTCAAATTCAGACTCTGGTTCTGAATCTGAGGGTTGTTTGTGACGTACTTACCACTTGGTTTCCTTATAAAAATGAGTATAATGATAATTCTAGCTTATATATTTGAAGAAATTCAAATGTAAAAGATCAGTAAAATGCTCTGCACAGCACACTCACAACTCAACCAGTAATTGTAATGTTGATAGTAATAGATACTCTAAAAAAACCTCTAAAGGGTTTAATAAGTACCATTTGTTATTCTTTACACTTCATTTATAACGGCTATTATATTCTATGACTTTATGAGGCTGGTGTTGTTATCATCTCCAAAGTGCAGATTAAAATCTAAAGTACAGGTCCATTAGGTCACTGTTGAAGGCCACATGGCTAATATACATTAGAACTGGAGTTGCAACTAATTCTGTAGAATTTTAGCCAGTTTATAGAGCTTTAGCTCTTCACTATTATATTACATGCCTCTCCACTCCTGTGCCTACTCCTAAACTACTTTTATTTTCTCTATTACTAACTAGAAGCAACAGAACCTGTGAAAATGCTAGAAGTTGTCATTATAATCCCTGTTTAAAAAGGTTAAAGTCTAGTGGCAAGACAGATGATAAACAGAAAACAGTGGAAACAGAATGAAATATGAGAATGGGTTTGACTATTAACAGCTACAAAATGAAACATCAATATTTTTGAATATTGCAGAAAATATGCATTCCAACCAAGAATTTATCCATAAAAAGGAATGAAATATTATAGAGAAGTGTTTCAAAGTACAGTGATGACAAAAAATGAAGTTACTTTCTTATACCTTATCAAATTAGATTAGCAAATAAACCACTTACATATACATTATACTTTTACTCCTGACTAAAAGCTCTATGATGAGGAAAGTAAAATTTAAAAGATTCAGTATCACACCCATGGTCAAACAGGTGTCAAGTCATTAAGTTAGAAATTGAGATAGAGAGCTATTTCAGCAGCCTCAGTGACAAAATTGAGACCTTGAATTAAGTCGTCCTTGGAGAGACAAATGGAAAGACAAAATGCCCCCCAAAAAAAAAAAACACTTCGAGAAAGTTTATAGTATATGTTGTGTGAATATAGGAGGTGAGTCACATGACCCTTCACAGTGGTCTTGGATACTTTCATGGCACCTGGGATTTAGAACCACTAATTTGAAACTACTGCAAATATGGCTGCTCACAACTATGAGAGAAGTATTCAAAAATAAATACACAATTTGTTTTCTAGAGGCTTGGGGCTTTAGACTGCAAAGAAAGGCCTGTTTTCATAGTTAGTAACCAGCTGGAAAGAGTGAAGTATGGACACACTTATGACAAGGATGAGCATACTTTTCCAACTGGTGTAAACATATCTTAAAAAAAAAAAAAAGAAGCTAATCTAAGGCACTTGGATGAATTTCTTGAAGTTGAAAGGAACTTACAGATCCGTCTCATCTTTGCTTACTTAAGGAAACCAAAGCATAGATATGACATACACTTGTTCAAGTTCCCTGGGGTGATCTTCTCTTTAATTAATGAAAGACTCAAGGCTAGGAATAAGGTCTTTTTCGTCACATATTGTGCTGCCTTTGTGATTTGATCTACAGTACTCCGTCTTACAAAGTTGCTTCAGAGTCTGGGGGACTTCCCTGGTGGCTCAGACGGTAAAGCGTCTGTCTACAATGAGGGAAACCTAGGTTTGATCCCTGGGTCGGGAATATTCCCTGGAGAAGGAAATGGCAAACCACTCCAGTACTCTTGCCTGGAAAATTCTATGGACGGAAGAGCTTGGTGCAGACTACTGTCCATGGGGTCGCAGAGTCGGGCATGACTGAGCGACTTCACTTTCAATGTTTAGGCAGTCTTCTTTTTCCGTCTGGACTACTTACATGTAGGATTGATTCAGCACTCTGAATGTGTAAGAATATAATGCCCTTATAATTAACACCTTAAAGCTAAGCAGTGATTATTTGGGCATTTGATATAAATCCAAAAGCAGCAGTTGTAGGAATTTCTTGCTGTAACTCAGAAGGTGATGAAGGAACAGTGACTGAGGTAAAATGAATTTTTAGCATAGGTTTCACTGCTTACCTGCTGGGTCACCTATGGAAATAAGACCCTAGGCAGTTGATTCCTTACTTGCCAGAAAAATAGATGTACAAGAATGGTAGTGTGTGTTTCTTTACTTTATCTTGTGATTGAAACCCTGTGGGTCATTAAAACTCATGGTTATTTTGGTAATAGTGCTTATCAATGTACAATTCAACAATGTGGCAAAATATTTGAGCATATGTATGTGATGTGTATGTTGGTCTTCATTTTGTTTACATTGTTCATTGTCTTAATTATTAAAATCTTAATTATTTCAGACTCATAGTTGATATCACTAGCAGACAAGTGAAAATTTACACTTGAGCTTACTGATATCAAGGTCTCTATATTTAACATGAGATAGATTGACCAGGTTGGAACTTTGTCCTTTTCTGAATCAAACGTCTCATTTTAAGATTTTTCCCTTTTTCTGTCACTTCAGTTTTTCCTTTTCCTGCCTTATCTTTATGAAAACAGAATTAAGGATGCTTTTTTGTTGGCTGGTAGTCACCTTCAAGCATTTCCTCTTTATTTACAACAGTAAATATCTAAAATGAAGCACAATAGTATTAATTATCATCATAAAGTCACTTAGCACTAGAGAGACTGATTCGTATCATAAGAACTAAAATGATAATTCAGTTGTTCCTAAATCCTAGCTTGCCCAGGGCAGTTCCAATTTGTGCATTTTGTTCTAGCATAATTATTTATAGCTTTCAATTTTATTCTTATGTTTCGGAAAATAATTTATAAGGTTTCTCTAAATGTATGTAATTTAGCAAGGGACCAGAGGAGACCTCTATTGATGATGCTAAAATATCCAGAGAATTGTGACAGCCTGGTTCACACTGATTTTTCTCTCCTTATTTAAGTGCTTCAAAATGGCCTCATTTGAGTTTCCAGGACTCTGTCGTCCACCTTCCTTATCCACAGCAAAACAAAACAAAACAAAAATAATAATTTACCTAGTTTTTACCAAAAACATTATTAAAAAAATAAATTTGATATAATTTTAGGGGAGCCTACAAAAGACAATCAATAGCTAATTGGTGTTATTATGAAAGTTGAAGAAAGTGAAGTCACACAGTCCTGTCTGACTCTGTGATCCCATAGACTGTAAGCTACAGGCTTCTCCATCCATGGGATTCCCCAAGCAAGAGTACTTGAGTGGGTTGCCATTACCTTCTCCAGGGATCTTCCCGACCCAGGGATTGAACCCTGGTCTCGCACACGGCAGGCAGGAAGCCCTCTATTCTACTTAGATGAATAACTGTTGAGTCACTCAGTCATGTTCCACTCTTTGTGACCCCATGTACTCCAGACATGACAAGCCTCCCTGTCCATCACCAACTCCCAGAGTATTCCCACACTCATGTTCATTGAGTCAGTGATGCCATCCAACCATCTCATCCTCTGTCATCCCCTTTTTATGCCTTCAATCTTTCTCAGCATCAGGGTCTTTTCCAATGAGTCAGCTATTCGCATGAGGTGACCAAAGTATTGGAGTTTCAGCTTCAACATCAGTTCTTCCGATGAACACCCAGGACTGATCTCCTTTAGAATGGACTGGTTGGGTATCCTTGCAGTCCAAGGAGTTCTCAAGAGTCTTCTCCAACACCACAGTTCAAAAGGATCAGTTCTGCACATATCCATACATGACTACTGGAAAACCATAGCTTTGACTAGACAGACCTTTGTTGGCAAACTAATATTTCTGCCTTTCAATATGCTGTCTATGTGTGTCATAACTTTTGTTCCAAGGAGTAAGTGTCTTTTAATTTCGTGGCTGCTGATACCATCTGCAGTGATTTTGGAGCCCAAGAAAATAATCTCTAACTGTTTCTATTGCTTCCCTATCTATTTCCCATGAAGTGATGGGACCAGCTGCCATGATCTTAGTTTTCTGAATGGTGAGGTTGTTTCTTTTTTTTCTTTTTAAATTAATTTATTTTATTTTAATTGGAGGCTAGTTACGAAGCCAACTTTTCACTCTCCTCTTTGACTTTCATCAAGAGGCTCTTTAGTTCTTTGCTTTCTGCCATAAGGTTGGTGTCAGATGCATATCTGAGGTTATTGATATTTCTCCTGGCAATCTTGATTCCAGCTTGTGCTTCCTCCAGCCCAGCGTTTCTCTTAATGTACTCTGCATAGAAGTTAAATAAGCAGGGTGACAATATGCAGCCTTGACGTACTCCTTTCTCAATTTGGAATCAGTTTGTTTTTCCATGTCCAGTTCTACTTGTTGCTTCTTGACCAGCATACAGACTTCTCAGGAGGCATTTCAGGTAGTCTGGTATTCTCATGTCTTGAAGATTTTCTACAGTTTCTTGTGATTCACCAGTAGAAGGTTTTGGCATAATCAATAAAGCAGAGTAGATGTTTTTCCTGGAGCTCTCTTGCTTTTTTGATGATCCAACAGATGTCGGCAATTTGATCTCTTGTTCCTCTGCATTTTCTATATCCAGCTTGATTATCTGGAACTTCATGGTTCATGTACCATTGAAGCCTGTCTTGGATAATTTTGAGCATTACTTTACTAGCGTGTGAGATGAGTGCAATTGTGTGGTAGCTTGAGCATTCTGGAAGAAACACAAGCTGGAATCAAGATTGCTGGGAGAAATATCAATAACCTCAGATATGCAGATGACACCACCCTTATGGCAGAAAGTGAAGAGGAATTCAAAATCCTTTTGATGAAAGTAAAAGAGGAGAGTGAAAAACTTGGCTTAAAGCTCAACATTCAGAAAACGAAGATCACGGCATCCAGTCCCATAACTTCATGGGAAATAGACGGGGAAACAGTGGAAACAAGGTCAGACTTTATATTTGGGGGCTCCAAAATCACTGCAGATGGTGACTGCAGCCATGAAATTAAAAGACGCTTACTCCTTGGAAGAAAAGTTCTGCCTATTCAAAAGCAGAGACATTACTTTGCCAACTAAGGTTCATCTAGTCAAAGCTATGGTTTTTCCAGTAGTCATGTATGGATGTGAGAGTTGGACTGTGAAGAAGGCTGAGCGCTGAAGAAGTGATGCTTTTGAAGTGTGGTGTTGGAGAAGACTCTTGAGAGTCCCTTGGACTGCAAGGAGATCCAACCAGTCCATTCTGAAGGAGATCAGCCCTGGGATTTCTTTGGAAGGAATGTTGCTAAAGTTGAAACTCCAGTCCTTTGGCCACCTCATGCGAAGACCTGACTCACTGGAAAAGACTGGGGATGACAAAGGATGAGATGGCTGGATAGCATCACTGACTCGATGGAAGTGAGTCTGAGTGAACTCTGGGAGTTGGTGATGGACAGGGAGGCCTGGCATGCTGCAATTCATGGGGTCACAGAGAGTCAGACATGACTGAGCGACTGAACTGAACTGAGCTTGAGCATTCTTTGGCATTTCCTTTCTTTGGGATGGGGATGAAAACTGACCTTTTCTAGTCCTGTAGCCACTGCAGTGTTTTCCTAATTTGCTGGCATATTGAGTGCAACACTTTCACAGCATCATTTTTCAGGATTTGAAAGAGCTCAACTAGAATTCCATCATCTCCACTAGCTATGTTCATAGTGATGCTTCCTAAAGCCCATTTAAGTTTGCATTCTGGGATGTCTGGCTCTAGATGAGTGATCACACCATCTGGATCATGAAGATCTTTTATGTATAGTTTTTCTGCATAGTCTGTTCTCTTGAAAGTGAAAGTAAAGTTGCTCAGTCGTGTCCAACTCTTTGCGACCCAATGGACTGTAGCCCACCAGGCTCCTCCATCCATGGGATTCTCCAGGCAAGAATATTGGACTGGGTTGCCATTTCCTTCTCCAGAGGATCTTCCTGACTCAGGGATCAAACCCAGGTCTCCTGCATTGCAGGCAGATACTTTAACCTCTCAGCCACCAGGGAAGCTTAGTATCTCTAATTTTCTTAAAGAGATCTCCAGTTTTCCTCATTCTGTTGTTTTCCTTTATTTCTGTGCATTGATCACTGAGAAAGGCTTTCATATCTCTCCTTGCTATTCTTTGGCCCTTTGCATTCAGATGAGTATATTTTTCCTTTTCTCCTTTGCCATTGGCTTCTCTCTTTTCTCAGCTATTTGTAAAGCCTCTTCAGACAACCAGTTTGCCCTTTTGCATTTCTTTTTCATGAGGATGGTCTCTATCACTGCCTCCTATACAATATCATGAAGCTCTATCCATAGTTCTTCGGGCACTCTTTCTATCAGATCTAATCCATTGAATCAATTTGTCACTTCTACTGTATAATTGTAAGGGATTTGATTTAGGTCACACCTGAATGTCCTTCACAATAAACTGTGGGAAATTCTGAAAGAGATGGGCACACCAGATCACCTGACCTGCCTCTTGAGAAACCTGTATGCAGGTCAAGAAGCAACAGTTAGAACTGGACATGGAACAACAGACTGATTCCAAATAGGAAAAGGAGTACGTCAAGGCTGTATATTGTCACCCTGCTTATTTAACTTATATGCAGAGTACATCAAGAGAAACGCTGGGCTGGAGGAAGCACAAGCTGGAATCAAGATTGCCAGGAGAAATATCAATAACCTCAGATACGCAGATGACACCACCCTAATGGCAGAAAGTGAAGAACTAAAGAGCCTCTTGATGAAAGTGAAAGTGGAGAGTGAAAAAGTTGGCTTAAAGCGCAACATTCAGAAAATGAAGATCATGGCATCTGATCCCATCCCTTCATGGGAAATAGATGGGGAAACAGTGGAAACAGTGTCTGCAGATGGTGACTGCAGCCATGAAATTAAAAGACACTTACTCCTTGGAACAAATGTTATGACCAACATAGACAGCATATTAAGAAGCAGAGACATTACTTTGCCAACAAAGGTCCGTTTAGTCAAGGCTATGGCTTTTCCAGTGGTCATGTATGGATGTGAGAGTTGGACTATAAAGAAATCTGAGTGCCAAAGAATTGATGTTTTTGAAGTGTGGTGTTGGAGAAGACTCTTGAGAGTCCCTTGGACTGCAAGGAGATCCAACCAGTCCATCCTAAAGGAGATCAGTCCTGTGTGTTCATTGGAAGGACTGATGCTGAGGCTGAAACTCCAATATTTTGGTCACCTGATGTGAAGAGCTGACTCATTTGAAAAGACTCTGATGCTGGAAAAGATGGAGGGCAGGAGGAGAAGGGGACGACAGAGGATGAGATGGTTGGATGCTACCACCAACTCAATGGACATAGGTTTGGGTGGACTCCGGGAGTTGGTGATGGACAAGGAGACCTGGCGTGCTGAGGTTCATGGGGTCGCAAACAGACGGACATGACTGAGTGACTGAACTGAACTGATTGAATGGCTTAGTGGTTTTCCTACTTTCATCAATTAAGTCTGAATTTGGCACTATGGAGTTCATGATCTGATCCACAGTCAGCTCTGCGTCTCATTTTTGATGACCATATAGAACTTCTCCATCTTCTACTGCAAACAATACAATCAATACGATTTTGACAGTGACCATCTGGTATGGTCATGTGCAGAGTCATCTATTGTGTTGTTGGAAGATGTTTGCTATGACCATTGCATTCTCTTGGCAAAACTCTGTTAGCCATTTCCCTGTTTCATTTTGTACTCGAAGGCCAACCTTGCTTGTTATTCCTGGTTTCTCTTGATTTCCTACTTTTGCATTTGAGTCCTCTATGATGAAAAGTACATCTTTTTTATTGTTGCTAGTTCTAGAAGGTCTTGTAGGTCATCATAGAACCATTCAACTTCAGTTTCTTTGGCATTACTGATTGGGGCATAGACTTGGATTACTCTGATACTGAGTGGTTTGCCTTAAAAACAAATAGAGATCATTATGTCATTTTTGAGATTGCACCCAAGTACTGCATTTCAGACTGCTGTTGACTATGAAGGTTATTCCACTCAGGCATTAAAAAGAATACATTTCTTCTAAAGGATTCTTTCCCACAGTCATGGATATAATCATCATCTGAATTCAATTTGCCTATTTAAGTCCATTTTAGTTTACTGGTGCCTAAAATGTCAGTGTTCACTTTTGCCATCTCCTGTTTGACCACTTCCAATATGCCTTGATTCATGGGCCTAACATTCCAGGTTCCTATGCAATATTGTTCTTTACAGCATCAAACTTTTTCGATCACCAGTTATATCCACAACTGGGTGTTGTTTTTGCTTTGACTCTATCTCTTCATTCTTTCTGGAGTTATTTCTCCACTCTTCTCCAGTAACATATTGGGCACCTAACGACCTGGGGAGTTCTTCTTTCAGTGTCATATATTTTTGCCTCTTCATACTGTTCATGGGGTTCTTGAAGCAAGAGTATTGAAGTGTTGCTATTCCCCTCTCCAATGGACCACGTTTTTACAGAACTCTCCACCATGACCCACCCGTCTTGGGTGGCTCTATGCAGCATGGCTCATAGTTTCATTTAGTTAAACAACACTGTGGCCCATGTGATCAGTTTGGTTAATTTTCTGTGATTATAGTTTTCGTTCTGTCTATCCTCTGATAAATAAGGTAAGAGGCTTATGCAAGCTTCCTTATGGGAGAGACCGACTGAGAGGGAAACTGGGTCTTGTTCTTATGGGCACTGCCCTTCTTTGGAATAAAAATGATGTTTTCCCATCCTGTGGCAACTGCTGAGTTTTCCAGATTTGCTGGCATATCAAGTACAGCACTTTAACACCAGCATTTTCTAGGATTTTAAGTAGCTTGGCTGTAATTCAATCATGTCCACTAGCTCTTTTGGAAGTACTGCTTCCAAAGGCCCACTGAAATCTGGGCCTCAAGGGTATTGGCTCCAGGTAAGTGACCACATCATTGTGATTTCTTGGGTCATAACGCTTTTTTGTACAGTTCATCTGTGTATTCTTGCTACCTCTTCTTAATCTCTTTAGTTTCTATCGGGTCCTTATCATTTCTGTCCTTTATAGTGCCTATCCTTGCATGAAATGCTTCCTTAACGTCTCCAGTTTTTGTGAAGAGCTCTCTAGTCTTACCATTCTATTCTTTTCTTCTATTTCTTTGCGCTGATCCATCTAAGAAGGCCTTCTTATGTCTGCATACCGTTGGATATATCTTTTCCTTACCCTCTTGCCTTTTGTTTCCTTCTTTGCACAGCTACTTGTAAGGCCTCCTCAGGCAACCATTTTGCCTTCTTCCATTTCCTTTTCTTTGGGGGTGGTTTTGGTCACCACCTCCTGTACAGTGTTAGGAACCTCCATTCCTAATTCTTCAGGCATTCTGTTTACTAGATCTAATCCCTTGAATCTATTCATCACCTCCATTGTATACTCATAAGGGATTTGATTGGGGTCATACCTAAATGGCCTAGTGGTTTTGCCTACTTTCTTCAATTTAAGTCCAAATTTTGCAATAAGGTGGTCATGAGGTAAGCCACAGTTAGCTCCAGGTCTTGTTTTTATTGACTGTATAGAACTTTTCCTGGAGAAAGTAGTGGCTACTCAATCCAGTATTCTGACCTAGAGATCTCCATTGACAAGGAGCCTGACAGGCTACAGTCTGTGAGGTCGCAAAGTGTCATACACAACTAAAGCGACAACACAGCATAGCACATAGAGCATCTCCATATTGGCTGTAAAGCATATGATCAACCTGATTTCAGTATTGACCATCTGGTGATGTCTATGTGTCCAGTAGCCTCTTGGGTTGGTGGAAAAGGGTGTTTGCTACAACCAGTGCATTCTCTTGGCAAAACTCTGTTTGCCTTTGCCCTGCTTCATTTTGTACTCCAAGGCCAAACTTGCCTCTTATTCTCTTGATTTCCTACTTCTTTATGTTCAATATACTATAGCCCATTAAGTGTGCAATTGTTTATGTCTAAAAAAAGGTAAATTCCTTAATTTAAAAAATATTTTATTGGTAAAAAATGTTGATCACAATCTGAGATTTCAGTAAGATGTAATCTTGTTGCAATGGTAACATCAAAGATCCGAGATCACAGAACACTGTAATAAAGATAATAACAATGAAAAGCTTGAAAGAGTGTGAGTATAACTAAAATGTGACACAGAGAACACAAAGTGAGAAAAACTCTTAGCAAAATAGACATCCTCAATGCAAGGGTTTCCACAAACCTTCGATTTGCAAAAAGTACAGTATCTGTAAGTACAATAAAGGGAAAAGCAGCAAGGTATACCTGTGCACAACACCTGAGATCTCTGTGACAATATTACATGATCTGACTTCTGTGAAATCGGATTCCCAAAGGAAAAGCAGAGAATGTAGCAGAAGAAATAGTTTTTAAAAATGTAAGCGAATTTGCCAAGGTCTAAAATTTTCAACTTTCATTCTTTTTGCATCCAGACTCACAGTGCCCTCTACTAATTCAATTTACTGAAATTGTATTTCATATGATAAGAATTCCATTTCCAGCCATAGCTTACATATACTGTAAAAAGCAAAGCTTAAAAAAATAAATATTTAAATGACTCAATAACAATAAACACACACATGCAAACTCTAAGAAGTGTGCTGTATAATCCATAAGTGCACTTTTTGAAAAGTATTAGGATTGACTAATGAAATAAATGGTTCTGCATGGCTGAATTAATGAATATTAGAGTTAATATTCTTCTGGAAGTAAAGCCATTGGTTAAGCTATTAATCCTATAATGTGCTTAAATTAGTGATTTAATACTACTGCTTTGACTTTAAAACCAGATAAGAAGCGTTAAGAACAGAAGGTGGCAGGGCTGTCTTTGAAATGTGTTTCTCCTAATAATTGTTTGAATCATCCTTAGAATTTATTTCTGCATAATATATACAAAAAGGATCAGATTTTAATGTTCAGTGCTGCAGATATTAAAGTGACACTTTAATCACACTAGATTAATCATACCCTTATAACCATGACTTGTTTTATAATCCTTGGATATATATTTCCATAATTTTAAACTACAAAAAACAAACAAAAAATCCTACTATTTTAAGTATTAAAAATATTTGCCAGGGGTGGCTTCATATTGGTGTTAGAATGGCATGCCTGCAAATTTTCCCCTTAAAAATCTTAATATTTATTAATAGCTTTGACAAAATAACAATCTTGTAATTAATGACTATATTTATTCTGGATAGAAAGATGGGTTCCTTTTTAATATAACAGGTATAAAACAGGCTTAACTGTGAAAATATTCCTATCACTATAACTTAGCTTATATTTTAGCACAATCAAAGAAAGTTTTCTAGTTTTATAATAGCTAAATGGGTGAAATGCTGTGATTTTAGTGAGGGCTATTTGGAACAGATATGTCCTCTAAATAGGTTCAGTTCAGTTGAATTGAGTCGCTCAGTCGTCTCCGACTCTTTGCAACCCCATGAATCACAGCACGCCAGGCCTCCCTGTCCAACACCAACTCCTGGAGTTCACTCAGACTCATGTCCATGGAGCCAGTGATGCCATCCAGCCATCTCATCCTCTATCGTCCCCTTCTCCTCCTGCCCCCAATCCCTCCCAGCATAGTCTTTTCCAATGAGTCAACTCTTCGCATGAGGTGGCCAAAAGCTAAAATAAAGACAGAGATGACAATTGGAATAGTCCTTCTATTCATCCTAAATGGGATAAAAGGGAGGTAAAATGACAAAAATTATAATGCAGTTTGCATTAAGTAAATAATTAGCTATTGCTTTGAAAAATATGCACCTCACTTTCCCTTGACATTTGCTTAAAAGCAAAATATTTCTACTTTACTCAAAATGGCCATACTTTCTATAAATTTTTGATTACTTCTTTAATAGCATTATGTTTCACTCTGAAAAAAGAACAGTTCTGGTTTCCACATACTAGAGCTCTAAATATCTGAAGTGATGAGCACTTCACAAATCTCAGAGAAAAGGTAGCCTAATATTTGGCTCTATGTATGATTTCTTCATTCTCTAATTTCATTCACTCATTTTATGAATTTTCAGTCATAATTCTTCTCCTTATAACCAAGGTTTAAGCCAGTTTAAAGCATCACCTAAGAATGAGATTTACATTGAATTTATCGCACGAATTTTTGAAATCAAAAAGGGTAACGTAATTGCTGAATCTATCACCTCATAAAAACTGTTCATTTCTCTTACTGAAGAGGATATTCAAGAATGTTCTGAATATATAAATAATCATGACACCACCCTTACGGCAGAAAATGAAGAGGAACTAAAAGGCCTCTTGATGAAAGTGAAAGTGGAGAGTGAAAAAGTTGGCTTAAAGCTCAACATTCAGAAAACGAAGATCATGGCATCTGGTCCCATCACTTCATGGGAAATAGATGGGGAAACAGTGGAAACAGTGTCAGACTTTATTTTTGGGGCTCCAAAATCACTGCAGATGGTGACAGCAGCCATGAAATTAAAATATGCTTACTCCTTGGAAGGAAAGTTATGACCAACCTAGATAGCATATTCAAAAGCAGAGACATTACTTTGCTGACTAAGGTCCATCTAGTCAAGGCTATGGTTTTTCCTGTGGTCATGTATGGATGTGAGAGTTGGCTGTGAAGAAGGCTGAGCGCCGAAGAATTGATGCTTTTGAACTGTGGTGTTGGAGAAGACTCTTGAGAGTCCCTTGGACTGCAAGGAGATCCAACCAGTCCATTCTGAAGGAGATCAGCCCTGGGATTTCTTTGGAGGAAATGATGCTGAAGCTGAAACTCCAGTCCTTTGGCCACCTCATGCGAAGAGTTGACTCATTGGAAAAGACTCTGATGCTGGGAGGGATTGGGGGCAGGAGGAGAAGGGGACGACAGAGGATGAGATGGCTGGATGGCATCAATGACTGTGAGTCTGAGTGAACTCCGGGGAGTTGGTGATGGACAGGGAGGCCTGGCGTGCTGCGATTCATGGGGTCACAAAGAGTCGGACATGACTGAGCGACTGAACTGAACTGAACTGAAGATGATTATTAATGTCTTAAAAATGTTTCAAAGTTTGAGGGGGAAAAAGCATACAGACAAAGTTAATTTATAAGGAAATATTCTCATACTGATTATTGAAGTTCTTGCAGCAAAAGGCTATTCATACAACAGTTGTAACAATATACAGTAAGCCCCCTACATGCCAAACTTCAAGTTTCAAAGTTTCAAAGATGGGAAGCTGTGTTCACACATCTAATCATGTAAGTTAGTTCGAATGTCTGGTGTACACTGTCAGGATTCCCTAGTGGCTCAGACAATAAAGCATCTTCCCGTAACGCAAGAAACCTGGGTTCGATCCCAGGATCAGGAAGATTCCCTGGAGAAGGAAATGGCGATCCACTCCAGTACTCTTGCCTGGAAAATGCCACGGATGGAGGAGGCTAATGGACTACAGTCCATGGGGTTGCAAAGAGTCTGATACGACTGAGCTGCTTCACTTTCACTTTTCACACTGTTGCGTGCATGTATCCTGCACAAGTGGTTGTGCTTTTGTGTACTGTACAGTAGTGTGTAGAGTACTAAGTACACTATCCTTATTTCAGGCTACATCTGCAAGAGGATGGCTTGATTGATCTCCTTGCTGTGTAACACCAGGAGCTTACTAATGAAGACGTGGAGTATGGATGAAGAAAGAGGCCCAGGTAAGGATGAAGAGAAATAAGAGGAAGAAGCAACTGAAAACCTGAAGAGAGTCAAGACAAAATCCCAACCTGTCTTTGCACCACCTTAACTGTAGTAATATTTTTATTCCAATAAATACCATAATTCATTTTACCTACCCTTTTCATCAGCTGTCTTCACTCAGCCATGCTTAACCATGCCAAGGCTGTATTCTCTTTTAGTTGCGCCAGTTATATTCTCAAAATGTCTGCTCAGGTCTGCATGAAACTCCTCATTAGTCTAAAAATGTCTGGTTTTTGACTAATTTGGAGGAAGTGCTTGATTTGAGGAGGCTCTATTAGTTTGGCGTCACTGACTCGATAGACATGAGTTTGAGTGAACTCCGGGAGATGGTGATGGACAGGAGGCCTGGTGTGCTGTGATTCACGGGGTCGTAAAGAGTCGGACACGACTGAGTAACTGAACTGAACTGACTGAACTGTTAGTTTTTTGAGACACAAGACCTTAATCTAGAATGGTACACGAAGGTTGCAGCAGCCTTTCAGAACGCAGTCCAGTGCTACCTTGTCATTTGTGGTGAGAAAAAGAGATTCTACCCATACATCATACATGTTTACCTAGACAGCTTAAAAAGCAGAGACATTACTTTGACAACAAAGGTCCATCTAGTCAATGTTATGGTTTTTCCAGTAGTCATATATGGACATGAGAGTTGGACTCTAAAGAAAGCTGAGTGCCAAAGAATTGATGCTTTTGAATTGATTGGCTATATAGTATTGTACTGTAATAGGTTTATAATACTTTCAACACAACTACTACGTAAAAGGCAAACACATAAAAAAATAAAGCAAAAACAATAGCCAAAGAATTGATGCTTTTTTGGTGTTGGATAAGACTCTTGAAAGTCCCTTGGACTGCAAGGAGATCCAACCAGTCCATCCTAAAGGAGAGCAGTCCTGGGTGTTCATTGGAAGGACTGATATTGAAGTGGAAACTCCAATACTTTGGCCACTTGATGCAAAAAGCTGACTCATTTGAAAAGACCCTGATGCTGGGAAAGATTGAGGGCAGGAGAAGGGGACAACAAAGGATGAGATGGTTGGATGGTGTCACCGACTGGATGGAGATGAGTTGGGGTAAACTCCGGGAGTTGGTGATGGTCAGGGAGGCTTGGCGTGCTGCAGTCCACAGGGTTGCAAAGAGTGGGACACGACTGAGCGACTGAACTGACCCAGACATCACTGGATATTTTTTAAGAGAGTAGACAGAAATGAATCCAGCAAGGAACCAGAATCTGTACCATCAGCCTTAGGCATGAATAAAGTTGCAGCTTGCTGTTCATCTCCTATTTCTCAGGATCTTTTGGTCCTGCCTTCTCCCACTCACCCTCGACCTCCTTCATCAGTAACTCTTCTTTCCTGTTCAGTCAATCCCTGTCCTGTATGCCATCTGTTGTACAGCATACTGTACTTTCCAAGATACTGTAGTGTGGGATTAAAAAGTTTGCTTTATTTTTTTAGGTGTTTGCCTTTTATGTAGTAGTTGTGTGAAAGTATTATACACCTATTACAGTATAATACTATATAGCCAATTGTGTTAGTTGGGTACCTTGTCTAACTTTATCAGACTTTTGAACAAATTAGACTTACGGACACACTCTTGAAATGGAACGTGCTCATATATAGGCAACTTACATAGTAATAATTATTTGCTTTTTATTTGATTATAAAAGTAAAATGTCTATATAGGAAATATAGAAAACTAATATCAGCTTTAAAAAGTACTAAGAATTAATTGCTATCTTGCCAGAAGAATACCAACTTTTAATAATTTAATATCATTTTATTTCTTTCATTTTATCAAAATGTCTACTAATCTTTAATTTTAATACAAATTTAATGATTTGGGAGAAAGTCTTTAAAAATCTAATAAGTAAGAAATTTAAAAAATGATTTGTAAATGCCAGATGATATTGTTATTACATATATCCATAAAATCATTAAAACAAATTTACATAGTTTATATGATGAGTTGCCCTATTATGTAGACAAAAAACTGGTATAAAGAGAGATTAAGTTGTATAACCGAAGTTAAAGAGTTAGTATGAAATTGAAGGTGGCTTTGAAGCAAAAACAAAGACCTTTTCGTTTAGAATAGTCTGAAGACCTGAACTGAGTCACAGCAAGCCAACAGCAACAACAGAAATAACTTTCAGTGGTACTCTGTTTCCAGGCACACTTAACAGTCAGAAAACATATTAATAAAATGGAAATTCTTGAAAAAATGATAAAAACTTGGAAACTTATAAAACAGTGGAATACTTATGGAATTTTAAGCGTTTAGGTGCCACAGAGAAATTTGTTTTCACTGTAAAAAAGAAGTAATATTGTGACTTGATAGAGGTGTTAGCTGAGGCCACAGTAGTAATCATATTGCAATATATAAATGTATCAAATAAGGCATGTTTTACACCTTAAATGATCACAGTGTTGCAAGTCAAGTATTTGCATCTCAATTAAGAAAAATAAAATAATGTAAATTCCTTATAGCATAGCTTATTGCCCCATATAAATAAGGCTTTTTATAAAATATTTTTCAAAATCCCAACTTGTCTTTGCACTGCCTTTACTGTAGTAGTATTTTTATTCCAATTAATGTCAGTCTTAATTTTACCTACCTTTTTCATCAGCTGTCTTCATTCAGCCATGCCTAACCATGCCAAGGCTGTATTCTTTCATATTTCCTCCAGTTATATTCTCAGAATGTCTGCCCAGGTTAGCAGTGAAACTTGTTAGTCTTAAAAATGTCTGATTTTTTGACTAATTTTCCACAAAGAAAGAAAACATTCTTATATAAATGTTTGCTGGTGCATCATGACATTATTCTTTCCAAGGGCATTATTTATGTTTCTAAAAAATTCTAGGTATAGTGCTCAGTGTTGAGTATAGCACTGGTTCTTTATTTCCAGCAGTTAGGATTTTTTTAAACTTCACCTCCATTTTAATTGTTTTTTAAAAACATTCTTGTTTTTATTCATCCTGAATGATTTCTTTTTCATCCCCCACAAGCATTCTATAATTGGGAAGAATATCTTATTATTTATTTGCTCTTTGCATCTGCTTAAGCAATGTTGTTTTCATTATTTCTTTTTGATAGTGTCCTTTCTTTCTTTAGGTCTTTTCTGAATCTAAAAAAGCAAGAAAGCTTTTTTGCTTTAGCTAACTATATTTATAGTTGACATCCAGATGTTTTCATTCTGAGTTCTGCTACAAGTGAAGGAAAACAATAATTGCATTTCACATTTGGATAGTACTGTGGGATTTCAAAATATTTTTCCTGACACCTTCAAAACAATCTGGATAGAAATGTATATAATTTATACCATTTCCCTTATGGCTTTACCAGTGTTGTGCTGTAAGCAAGGCCTGGAAGGATTAGGTGACATATCCATAGCTTCATATAGTTTGAATGGGATATTGTTAGTCCACCTCTAGTGTGCTTTCTTTTCGACCAAATCTGACAACTATTTTTTAAAAATACACAATATGCAAAGACTTTGATGAATTTGGACTAGATGCATGTTAAGGTTGCTTCCAGCCATAAGAGTACATATTCTTGCATCTAGAGAAAATGAGGAAAATATGTCAGAAATTATTATTATTAAAATTTGTTCTTTTTTTTCCCTTTGTTTTTCCTTTTTCCTCCTCTGTTCATCTTTTTTCTCCTTTCTCAGCCAAGAACCAGGGGAGAAAACTAGGAACATCAGGAGGTCATACTCTGCATAACCACACTCTGCAGACTGCCATACTTCTATACCTTCTTCCATCCCTTGGTGCCCAGTTTTAAATGGCAGCCATAATGTTTTTGGTACACCAATGGGAAAGTATGTGGGAATCTGTGTCTGCTGTTCTATAGTAATTGTAATAGGTTGTACTACAGTGGAAATAGTGTCAGACTTTATTTTTGGGGGCTCCAGAATCACTGCAGATGGTGACTGCAGCCAAGAAATTAAAAGATGCTTACTCCTTGGAAGAAAAGTTATGACCAACCTAGACAGTATATTCAAAAGCAGAGACATTACTTTGTAGACTAAGGTCCATCTAGTCAAGGCTATGGTTTTTCATGTGGTCATGTATGGATGTGAGAGTTGGACTGTGAAGAAGGCTGAGCTTCGAAAAATTGATGCTTTTGAACTGCGGTGTTGGAGAAGACTCTTGAGAGTCCCTTGGACTGCAAGGAGATCCAACCAGTCCATTCTGGAGTTCAGCCCTGGGATTTCTTTGGAAAGAATGATGCTAAAGCTGAAACTCCAGTACTTTGGCCACCTCATGAGAAGAGCTGACTCATTGGAAAAGACTCTGATGCTGGGAGGGATTGGGGGCAGGGAGGAGAAGGGGACGACTGAGGATGAGATGGCTGGATGGCATCAAGGACTCGATGGACGTGAGTCTGAGTGAAGTCCGGGAGTTGATGGTAGACAGGGAGGCCTGGCGTGCTGCAGCCCATGGGGTCACAGAGAGTCGGACACGACTGAGCGACTGAACTGAACTGAACTCTAGTGGAGAAGGAAATGGCAACCCGCTCCAGTACTCTTGCCTGGAGAATCCCATGGACAGAGGAACCTGGAGGGCTACAATTCATGGAGTTGCAAAGAGTCGGTCACAACTGAAGCGACTTAGCATGCACGCACACACTACACTGGAATCCAGTGCATGGTTTCTCTGCTCTACTTGAATTGTAGACCTTAGGCTATGCTTGCCATTTTGTTTCTGTTAAGATATAGCAACTTCAGTCCAGTTTAGTTCAGTCGCTCAGTCGTGTCCGACTCTTTGCGACAATCGCAGCATGCCAGGCTTAAGGTTGGGATAATAGAGTATGTGGCATCATGGAGCTCTTCTCTTCTGAACGTATGAGCTGCTGCTGCGAGTCACATCAGTCGTGTCCAACTCTGCAACCCCATAGATGGCAGCCCACCAGGCTCCCCTGTCCCTGGGATTCTCCAGGCAAGAACACTGGAGTGGGTTGCCATTTCCTTCTCCAATGCATGAAAGTGAAAAGTGAAAGTGAAGTCACTCAGTTGTGTCCGACTCTTAACGACCCCATGGACTGCAGCCCACCAGGCTCCTCCATCCATGGGATTTCCCAGGCAAGCGTACTGGAGTGGGTAGCCATTGATTTCTCCATTTGAACATATGAGAGAAAGATCCTAATATTAGAAGTCTTTCAAGTGGTATGAATAAAAAATTCAATTTACCTTGTTTTTAGACTCAGTTGTTCCACAAATATTAATAATAGGTAATATATTTTTGATGATCTCTACAAATACATCACTATGCTCATGTACATGGACTTATAGATGGTTTTTCTTTCTGTAATTTTTAATTAGCATATTGCTTTGCTATTGTTTTGTTCACATGAACAACTGTGCATGAATAAGCCAATGGATTTTTGAGTGATGACAAACAGAAAAAAAACAGATGGCAAAACTAATAAAAAGCTTAGAGCTAGTGTAAATTGAATAGCATAGGTCAAACTATTTTAGACTAAAGTATTTTGTTCCCAATACAATTTCAGTCATTTCCAACAAAGTAAGTTCTAATGCCTTTTGTCCTCTGCCAGTTCTACTGAAAAATATATTTCAGTACCACAATTACTGTTTGATGATGTTTAAGAAATATCTACATTGACTTTCTAAAATTTAAGAATGAGAATCAGTTTTGCAACAACCTGGAATCTTTTATGTTAATGAAATTTTACATAGATCTTACTTATTGAGCCATATTTATAATTTTATCTGTAGATTTTTCTAACAAGAAGATGAATGGGGTTCTAAGTGTATAATAAATTTAAATATCCCCTATTCAATACTTATATAACAGAAGAGATCACCTTGAGCTCATGAAGTAGCCATATTTTTAAAAAGTATGAGAGGTACATAACATAGAGGAAGGATTTTAACAGTGTTTGTTATAACAAATCAGTAACTACAAAAATGAGGCAAACGTGTGCACCAATTTGATCAGTGATATTATAGTTCTTGATTATCAGTATTGTGTGCTAACTGACCATGAGAGGTGAGTAGGCATGGAAACCTCAGACATGTTCTGCTTCTAGGTCAAAGAGACCTTGAAAAATCATAAGCAAGCAAAAAAAATGCACCAGGACATTGATTTATGATTTACCTTTTCTGAACAATGATCCTGATGATGTTTTACTATCTCTCCTAAATTTTAGACAGTAATCCTACGATCAAAGCAAACTTGTTCTAGCTAGCTCATGTGCAGAGCAAAAATGTAAAAGTTTAAGGACAGATTGGATATATTCTTACTGTATCATACTTGAATAACTGGTCAACATTGTTAACCACTTCAAAGAAGTTTATGAAACAAACATGGAAATTTCTTGAAGCAAGTTTCATAAGGCTGAAAAATATTGTCAAATAATCAATGGCCACTACAAACCCAGACCATCAGAAAGATGGATACATAAATTCCTTATTATTCTACCACATAGGACGTTGTTATCTAGGCCTGACTAACAGCTTGGCCATGATTTAAAACCTAGTGCTAAGTCTGACAGCAACTCGGCCATGATTAAAGACCCAGAGCTAAGTCTGTTAACCAGCCGCCAAACCAAACTTTCCTGCATGAGAGATAAGTTGCAGTTCTACCCCATTCCTTTTCTGCTCCGTGATTTCCAAATTATCTCTTTCCATCTATCAACTCCTGTCTAGATCCTAACTTCACTCCCATCAGTTTTATATTTTGATAAATAACAGTGATATGCCATTTCAAAATTTGTTTCATGTACACACATCCATTAACTTGCATCGAGTTTATGAATGTGGATAGGGAAAATATTGTTATTGGTTCCTTTTTATAGTTGAACAAAACCCATGTTCATAGAGAGTAGAAATCTTCAGTGAAATCACATAGCTGATAAGTGATAGAACTAAAACACAAATCTGTAGCTACCGAGTCCAATCATCATTATCTTTTCACTGTACTATTAGTTTTCCTAGGGAAAAAAAAAGTGTGACTCTCTTGTACTTGACCAAATATAAAGAATTATATTTCTCAAAATCTAAAATAAGAATATTTTTATTATCATAGAACGTTCTGCTTTCTATGATTTAACACCAATTTTCAGCAAATGTATGGACCAACAAATTCATATATTTAACATAGTTTGTTGTTGTTAACACAGATATCTAACTGCTCTTGCCAAGCACAGCTCCGCTCAGAACCTGCAACTGACTTTTGGTGTTATGGTCTTTTAGAAATTTTTGTTTTATGATACATTTAAATTGTGTTATTACTTTGCCACTTTTACCTAAGTAAATTAAAAGTGAGTATTTGGGGAAAATAATATTACTCAAGAGAAACACCATTAAAGTCTTCAGATTATGTATACACTGGAAAAGCAAGAAACATGGGCCTGAAGGACAAGATAGCCGAAAATGAAATTGGCAGTTGAAGCTGGAAGGAAAAATGAACTAAAAGGGACAAATTAGCAAGTGGGCTGCATGGTGTTTTGTCGATAACTATTGTGGTTTGTAGAGCCCCCTTGCTATTTGTCTCAGGAAAACAGCTGTTGGGGCGTTCAGTCTGTTCACTGTTCAGGAATAAACAAAGTACTGAGAGAAGACGAGGACTGAAGCTGAGCCATTTCAGCGTTCCTATTCTTACATGCTTCCTTCCCCCGTATCTTCTGTCCTCGGGGCCTACAAAATACCAAATGGAATTAGTAATTCAACAAAGAAACTTGCACACACACGCCCCTAGAGTCCCCTAGGCTTTTGAATATTTTTTTGCACACATTTTGGAGATTTCTACTAATACTTTTAAACAGTATGAAGGAGGCTGCTGAAGGTGATTCTCTTGGCAACTCCCTTGATCAGATCAAAGTCTGAAACAAAGTCAAGCAGGAAAACACAGAGGGCAGGTAGGCAGGGGAAGGTTTGGTTAGTCACTTGGCAGAGAATCAGGAAGGAGAAAGAAGAAATTTTCTTTTCCGCATTCTTCAGAAGACCACACAAATAATCATTCTCATTAAAATATTTTCAAATGGTTTGATTTTTTTCACAGATTTTTCCAGCTGCTCCACAGTCTTCTAAAAGAATATGCTTGACTAGCATGAGATGATAGATATTATTGACTTGAAAAGAATCCTGTGCTATAAAAGAATTTTATAAATATATAAAAAGAAATCATTCTATTTGAGCTAAGTCAAGTACGAGTCTATATTTTAAAATAAACTGCACCCGTACGTTAAGGGAAATGTGCTGAAAATTGCACCTGTGAAGATCTAGAACTTTAAGTGGCTTCATACTATTCTAAATGTCTACCTTTCTCGAGAATATAGCATGAAGTATCCATAGTGAATTATGGCTCAAAGACATATTTCCTCAGTGGTAATATATGGGCAAATGTTGATTTTTGAGAAGTATTGAAAGCTACAAATTACAGTCACATCATATAAATAGAACATTACAAATGTATATCTGAACTGCATTACCATTCACACCTCTTACCTAAAGTCAAAAATACTAAGCAATAAGTCACCCAATTCTAAATCTGTCTTAAAAAAAATAGAAGGGCTTTGTATTTTCTCTTCGTTTCTCTTCTCTGTGTCAAAGACACAATAGCTTACAATTAACTTTGTAGTTTCAGCACTTAAAAGTGAGTATGGAAATGTTTGCATTTCTGACATTAGAATTAGTGATGAAATAAATGCATTTAATAATAAAGCCCTCCTCCTTGTATTTTTGATAATTCTTTAATAATCTGTTCTGTACTTAGATCTTATTCTCTGAGGATATAAAGCAACGTGACATTGCTTAAAGCAGCACTCTCAAGCCTACTTTATTTCCTGTTCCTTTCCAGTGATTCATCTCTTCATTATATAATGCTTTGTATGTGTTTCCGTTCTACTCCAGTTTTAAAATGGTATACTATACACTCTTTTTAAAGAACATTAGTAGGTGTAACAAAGTATGGATTCCTTTGTGAAATGAGTCTATAAAATATGGGTTAGAAAAGGCTGAACAGGTTTCTTGACTCCAGATATCTTGGAGTCTGTAATATACAAATGAGTGATATGATCTCCATGAGAAAGATGCAACACGCCAGTGTGTGAATCATTCACTGGAATTTTTCTGTGTAGATAAAAGGAGGAAATAAGAAGCCTGGTCCTGAGGTTTACAGGTCAGTTATTTTGTTTTTGGTGTTTTTGTTGTTTGGTTTACACTCACAGCAGAAACTGAGGAAGAACTAAAGAGCCCCTTGATGAAAGTGAAAGAGGAGAGTGAAAAAGTTGGCTTAAAACTCAACATTCAGAAAACTTAAGATCATGGCATCTGGTCCGATCACTTCATGGCAAATAGATGGGGAAACAGTGGCTGACTTTTATTTTGGAGGGTTTCAAAATTACTGCAGATGATGACTGCAGTTATGAAATTAAAAGATGCTTACTCCTTGGAAGGAAAGTTATGACCGAACTAGACAGCATATTAAAAAGCAGAGACATTACTTTGTCAACAAAGATCTGTCTAGTCAAAGCTATGGTTTTTCCAGTGGTCATGTATGGGTGTGAGAGTTGGCCTATAAAGAAAGCTGAGTGCCAAAGAATGGATGCTTTTAAACTGTGGTGTTGGAGAAGACTCTTGAAGAGTCCCTTGGACTGCAAGAAGATCCAACCAGTCCATTCTGAAGGAGATCATTCCTGGGTGTTCATTGGAAGGACTGATGTTGAAGCTGAAACTCCAATACTTTGGCCAACTGATGCGAAGAGCTGACTCACTGGAAAAGACCCTGATGCTGGGAAAGATTGAGGGCAGGAGGAGAAAGGACGACAGAGGATGAGATGGTTGGATGGCATCACTGACTCAATGGACATGAGTTTGAGTAAACTGGGTGAGTTGGTGGAGGCCTGGTGCGGGAGGCCTGGCACGCTGTGGGTCCATGGGGTCGCAAAGAGTTCGACACGACTGAGTGACTGAACTGAACAGAACAGAATCAAAGACAATTTGTTCCCTGAATATATTTTGGTCAGATACAATGTATCCGTAAAACAAAATAGATTCTAAAGATGTAGTTGCTGAGAGTTTAAAAGTGCTCATTACAAGAAAAATAGTGTAAATATGTATGGCAATGGATGTTAACTAGACTTACTGTGGTGATCATTTTGCAGTATACACAAACATCGAATCCTATTGGGCTAAATATGTGCAGCATTTTAGATGAATTCTACAAATACAAAGAGGGACACAGTTTGCTTTCTCAAGGCAATCCGGTAAAGATATAAACTGTAAATCACACTTTAGGTAGTATACCTAAAATTTTTATTTCATGATAATAACGTAAATTTCAGTAGAATTTATAATATGTTAGTAAATTCCATGATCCTAGAATGATATGTTTGTCACTGCCAATACTGAGAAATCATAAGCTGACACATTTCTGATGTGCTGATTATGTTGAATAGTACTTCTCTCGAAAACTTTACTCATAAGTTTTTAAGCAGTGTATCACCTTAGCGACTGTTTTGTAGAGGCAAAGAAAGTAAAACGGTAAAAAGTGATTTTCCATATACAATTCTATTTTCTCTAAACAGTTTCTATCTGTAAATTACAAGGAATGCGTGGAACAGGCTGCACGGCTCATTTTCCAGATCTCAGCCTGGGACTCGACCCCTAGGTGGAGCTCTGGTTTCTTACTGAGCTAGAAATTACTATTACTATTTGATTTCAGGGAACACAACAAAGGAAAGAATAATCACTAGAATGAATTAATAACTGAAGAGAAGGTAGTCTAAGGAATTCTAAAGGAACTCTAAGCTATTAGCATCTTCATATTGCATCACAGCCACACTCAGCTGATTATTATAAATTCATTCCTAGTATATCTCTAGAAGCTCTTTAACAGAGGGACTAATATAAAACTAACTTTTATTTACTTTTTTACTTCAGGGTATCTTTCTGAAAAACCTAACCCAAAACACATAAAAGCAATGTTATAAAAAAACTAAATATGACATAGGGGAAAACTGAGTAAAGAAAGGTGAATCTACAGCTGGTTCTAATATTGAATATTGGGTTCTGCATATTATTTCTATTAACATTAACCTGTAATTGATTTGTTGGAGATATATGTATCTCTGTGATATTATATTAGATAAGTATTTATTATGTTATATAGTAACATCTATTAGATGTATGTGATAGATTGGATATATAGATACGCTTTGCTATATTTGTATTTATATAACATATAAAAGTATATTAAGGATAGATTTTTTTTCCTTGTGTTTTTGAAACACAAACTGAAACACGTTTGACTGCTTTGAAAAGAAACTGATAATTTAGCATTTTGATATTGTGAATCGTCAAAAGATTAGCAATGGCATCACCTAGCAGATTTTCAGAAATGCTGAATGCCCACTTCGGATCTACTGAATCAGAATCTACAACTGAACAGTTGCCCATATGATCTATGCAAATGAAAGATTCAGCTTTTTAAAGTATTACTTACCAACAAAATTTGCCAAAATCTAGGCAATCAGATTATTTTTATATGTGTTTGTGACTTTTTGTCCAATGTAATAATTACTTGTCTGTTTAAAAATTCTATGTGATACCAAGTTATAATGTTTTTAGTCCTTTGGTATCAATAGAGTCAAGTTTACTATTCAGTTCAGTTCAGTGGCTCAGTCGTGTCCGACTCTTTGCGACCCCATGAATCACAGCATGCCAGGCTTCCCTGTCCATCACCAACTCCCAGAGTTTCCCTAAACTCATGTCCATCAAATTGGTGATGCCATCCAGTCATCTCATCCTCTGTCATCCCCTTCTCTTCCTGCCCCCAATCCATCCCACCATCAGAGTTTTTTCCAATGAGTCATTTCTTCGCATGAGGTGGCCAAAGTACTGGAGTTTCAGTTTTAGCATCAGTCTTTCCAATGAACACCCAGGGCTGATCTCCTTTAGGATGAACTGGCTGAATCTCCTTTCAGTCCAAGGGACTCGCAAGAGTCTTCTCCAACATCACAGTTCAAAAGCATCAATTCTTCAGCACTCAGCTTTCTTCACAATTAAGCCATATTTTCCAGTGTATTCGACTAGCATATAAGCTTCCTGAGAACAAACTTAGTTATGCTTGATTATTGTGCATTCCCAGTGTAGTAACAAGGAAAACCAAACAAAAAAAAAAGCTGGCTGGGGAGTGGCAGAATCCAAGGATAGAAGAGAAAAATGGAGTAACATATCTCGAGAAAAGGATGCAAAAAGGGACAGAAGATTCATCGTGGAGAGCATCTTTAAACTGCTAAACATAGATGCATATGCATTTTATATGGCTTCTCTGGTGGCTCAGCTGGTAAAGAATCTGCCTGCAATGCAGTAGACCATGGATTGATTCCTGGGTTGGGAAGATCTGCTGGAGAAGGGGCAGCCTACCCATTCCAGTATTCTTGGGCTTTCCTGGTGGCTCAGCCAGTAAAGAATTCACCTGCAATGGGAATTATTGGGTTCAATCCTTGGGTTGGGATGTTCCCCCAGGAAATGGAATGGCTGCCCACTTCAGCATGGACAGAGGAGCCTGGCTGGGTACAGTCCAAGGAGTCACAGAGTCTGACACAACTGAGCGACTTTCACTTTCACTTTTCACACCCTCAACAGTAAGTGAATGGGAGCTCCTGTAATAGTTAAGTTTGTTCATACACACAAAAATACCATAAAGGAGTTAGCAGAGATTTCAGAGAACTTGGGCTTAATTTCCGGTAATCAGAGAAACAGCTAATCTTGCTTATTTGTTCTTCCATTGCACAACTACTTTAAAACCCATACTATGTACTACATTCTAAAGAAACACAGATGACAAGCGAGGGGCCCTGCCATTAAAGGTGTTATTGACTTTATTTTGGGAGGCTCCAAAATCACTGCAGATGGCGACTGCAGCCATGAAATTAAAAGACACTTACTCCTTAGAAGAAAAGTTATGACCAACCTGAGGTGAGGTGAGATGAAGTCACTCAGTCATGTCCGACTCTTTGCGACCCCGTGGACTGTAACCTACTAGGCTTCTCCGTCCATGGGATTCTCCAGGCAAGAATACTGGAGTGGATTGCCATTTCCTTCTCCAGGGGATCTTCCTGACCCAGGGACTGAACCCTGGTCTCCCGCATTGGAGACAGACGCTTTAACCTCTGAGCCACCAGGGAAGCCCATGACCAACCTAGACAGTATATTAAAAGGAGAGACATTACTTTGCCAACAAAGATCCATCTAGTCAAAGCTATGGTTTTTCCTGTGGTCATGTATGGGTGTGAGAGTTGGACTGCAAAGAAGGCTGAATGCCAAAAAATTGATGGTTTAGAACTGTGGTGTTGGAGAAGACTCTTGAGAGTCCCTTGGACTGCAAGGAGGTCCAACCAGTACATCCTAAAGGGGATCAGTCCTGGGATTTCATTGAAAGGACTGATGCTAAACCTGAAACTCCAATACTTTGGCCACCTGATGCGAAGAGTTGACTCATTGGAAAAGACCCTGATGCTGGGACGGATTGGGGGCAGGAGGAGAAGGGGATGACAGAGGATGAGATGGCTGGATGGCATCACTGACTCAATGGACATGAGTCTGAGTGAACTCCGGGAGTTGGTGATGGACAGGGAGGCCTGGTATGCTGCAGTTCATGTGGTCGCAAAGAGCTGGACACGACTGAGAGACTGAACTGAACTGAACTGACTGATGCTACAGCTTCTTAAGACAGACATGATTTTAAAATGATGAAATCGATACATCTGTGTCTCCCTTGCTGTCTCACATACAGGATTATTGTTACCATCTTTCTAAATTCTATATATATGCATTAGTATACTGTATTGGTGTTTTTCTTTCTGGCTTACTTCACTCTGTATAATCGGCTCCAGTTTCATCCACCTCATTAGAACTGATTCTAATGTATTCTTTTTAATGGCTGAGGACTCTGTGGGAGAAGGAGAGGGTGGGATGATTTGGGAGAATGGCATTGAAACATGTATAATATCATGTAGGAAACGAATTGTCATCTAGGTTCAATGCAGGATACAGGATGCTTGGGGCTGGTGCACTGGGATGATCCAGAGGGATGGTACGGGGAGGGAGGTGGGAGGGGGGTCCAGGATTGGGAACACATGTACACCCATGGCGGATTCATGTTGATGTATGGCAAAACCAATACAATATTGTAAAGTAAAAGAAAAAATAATAATAATAAATTTAAATTAAAATGATGAAATCATATTTTTGAGAAACAAGTGGTTATGACTTTTAGAGGGAAAGATAAGAAAGGAATTGAATTATACAAGAGCAGCTTAGATGTTCCCATGTGCTGTGGGCTGTGTTCTGAATAGTTCGGTTAAGCATGGATAAATCATGTGTCAGTCTTTCCAGGAAGCTTGGAACAAACATTGGCTATTCTTTTGCTCAATCAAGTATTACTGAAAATACAATCAAACTGTGACCCTTCTGATCACATAATGAAGCAAAGCCCATAGTAAAAGCCCATTTGCTTCCAGGTATACAACTGCAGTGAAGTTAATATTTGACTATGTATGATTTGTCAACAGTTATTTGAAATTCAGTTCCAGACTTCATGTGTGGATTACTAAATAACGCCAAAGCTCCTCCACTGTCTGAAGGAGAAAGTGTTACAATTTTGGTTTCAGAGAGAAGACAGAATTATTGATGCACCAAATATGCAAAACTCTGGCAGAATTCCAGTTCAATTTTTTCCAGGTTCAAACTATGCATTGTTTATGATGCTCAGTTTTTGATTCACACATTTAGATTGTGGCTCAGAGCAAGGTAAAAGGAAGCAAGGGATAGTCGATGTCAATTTTGAAATTTTAACAATCCTATGAAACAAATAAGTCTTCCTTTGAAGTTCTGCCTGTAAGCTTTTCTAAATTAATATTTGTGAGTTTGACTGTCAATGAGTTTCATAAATACAGAGTTGGCATCTTTTAATATTGTAATGGCTTGTATATTTAAAACACAATCAACATCTTGTTATACTCTGCAAGTACTAAATTATTCTTTTCATTAAATTTAGCTCATATTCTAAAATGAAGTCATTGAATAAATGAATAATAAAGTTACAGAATGATTTCCAACTTAAATTCATACTACTGATATTTCCAGTGCCTTCAGTGCTTATTTTGTAGCCTCTGTATATGTTTCAAATATTTTGGGATAAACCACTATTAGTAAAGGAATGCTGTATGTCTCAGCCAGTGATGACATGTCAAATGTATACTGACATCTCTCTAAAGTGAATTTTTAGAAAATAAATAATTACTTAGAAAAATTAGTATGGTCATGATGGCAGAAGTCAGAAATTAGAAGGGGATATAGTAGGGATTTTTACAGAGATATGTTTTCCACTACTGTGGGGTTGTTGTTGCAGTATTGTATACTGAAGCTTGAAATACACAAGACATGAGGAAAGGAAGATCACCAGGCTGATGACCATAGGCTGACAGTCCCCAGTCTTCTCAGTACCAAGGACTAGTTTCATGGAAGACAATTTTTCTATAGACCAGGGGAGTGGAGGGTGGTTCCAGGATGGTATTTATTTCCACTCATTATTACACCAGCTCTACCTCAGATCATCAGGCATTAGATCCCAGATCCCAGGGATCCCTGCCATAGGCAGTTCAGTTCAGTTCAGTTCAGTTGCTCAGTCGTGTCTGACTATTTGTGACCCCATGAACTGCAGCATGCCAGGACTCCCTGTCCATCACCAACTCCCAGAGTTCACTCAGATTCACGTCCATCAAGTCAGTGATGCCATCCAGCCATCTCATCCTCTGCCATCCCCTTCTGCTCCTGCCCTCAATCCCTCCCAGCATCAGAGTCTTTTGCAATGAGTCAACTCTTCACATGAGGTGGCCAAAGTACTGGAGTTTCAGCTTTAGCATCATTCCTGACAAAGAAATCCCAGGGCTGATCTCCTCCAGAATGGACTGGTTGGATCTCCTTGCAGTCCAAGGGACTCTCAAGAGTCTTCTCCAACACCACAGTTGGAATGCATAGTAGCTGGAATTCGAAGTGAGTGAAAGTTGCTCAGTCGTGTCTGACTCTTTGTGACCCCATGTACTGTACACCACAAAGCTCGCCTCTGTGCTTGGGATTCTCCAGGCAAGAATACTGGAGTGGGTTAATTCAAAAAGGATGGACTAAAATTTTTACCCATTATGATTGCCTTTGACCTTGGTGGTAAGGTTATCCAGAAGAAATCAGTGTCCTATCCCAAGGCCCTCACCACAAAACTAAACCCCCACCTGGTCTAGAAGTTAAACTGAAAGAAGAATCCAGGTAGGATGGAGCAATCACAAATCCACCGCTGCTTCACACCAACAAAGTGAAGCAGCAGATACACAGCGTGTGTATCCACATATGTGTGCGCACATATGTATCCACACATAGAGACACGTCGACAGTGATCACCGCTGCCTCTGTTCTCTTCATCTAGCAAGGATGTCTCTTTTGTTCACCGCCCCCAAATGGAAACATAAAAGAACTGGATTCTGTGAAACGGAGTTCAGCCTAGCCAAGCTGACCCATTCCAAAGCCATCACGGTGACACTGACACCTAAAAAATTTATAAATATATAACCTATTGCAAAGTCATGCTTTTTTGGAACAGAGATCTCTTCTACTGATTAAAGTTTAGCTCATGCGGTAAAGCATCTGACTGCAGTGTGGGAGACCCGGGTTCGATTCCTGGGTCGGGAAGATCCCCTGGAGAAGGAAATGGCAATCCACCCTAGCACTCTTGCCTGGAAAATCCCATGGACAGAGGAACCTGATGGGCTACAGTCCATGGGGTTGCAAGGAGTCGGACATGACTGAGCGACTTCACTTTCTTTCACTCACTTTCATGTAGTTTAGCCAAACCTAGTTATGATTCTGTTAATACCCTCATCACTTATTTCTTTACATAGGTGGCAGTTGGGGGGATTAGATGGAGGGAAATAGAATTATGTTTCTGTCTCTTAACAATTATTTTTCTGCAAATTTAATTTGGAATGAATTCCTGGTCTCAGTGGACAAATGCATATATTAAAATATGTATGGCTAAGTAAATTACCTATGTACAACTCATGATTCAGAAATAATTTATTTCCCTTTATTATTTAGCATAGAGTTTATTTTTTAGAAGTAATTGTGAAGTCACATGCATTTGTAAGCAATATTGACAGCTTCTATGCACATTCGACCCAGTTTCTCCAAAATGCTTCCAGAAACAGTTGTAAATTATCACAATCAGAATGTTGCCATCAATACAGTTCACATACTGGGTACATGTGACCACATAGTCTCCTTAATAAGTTCTCCAGCCTCAGAGTGGTATTTATATCTTGCTGTCACTCATCTTCAGCTTCTTTCAACATTCTCTGTGTGACTTCTTATTTCCTCCATCACCCGTCTAATCAGTTATCTTATTAAGTATCCTCTGATCAAAATTCTTAGGATGGTTTGTGTTTTCTAAATTGGAAACTGTCTTGTGTGTTCCTTTAGGATTTTTCCATACCCTATTCAGTTCATTTCAGCCGCTCAGTCATGTCTGACTCTTTGCGACCCCATGAACCACAGCACTCCAGACCTTCCTATCCATCATCAACTCCTGGAATCCACACAAATCCATGTCCATCGAGTCGGTGATGCCATCCAACCATCTCATCCTCTGTCATCCTCTTCTCCTCCTGCCCTCAATCTTTCCCAGCATGAGGGTCTTTTCCAATGAGTCAGCTCTTCGCATCAGGTGGCCAAAGTATTGGAGTTTCAGTTTCAACATCAGTCCTTCCATTGAACACCCAGGACTGATGTTCTTTAGGATGGACTGGTTGAATCTCCTTGCAGTCCAAGGGACTCTCAAGAGTCTTCTCCAACACCACAGTTCAAAAGCATCAATTCCCTTATTTAGGACAAATAATGATTAAGGGTTCTTTTCGATTTACTGTTTGATTTTTGTGGTTGTTGTTTTTCTCCCTAAAGCAATATGAAAGTGTCCCCAAGTGGTTCAGTGGTAAAGAATCCATCTCCCAATGCAGGACACACTGGTTCAATCCATAGGTTCGGAAGATTCCCTGGAAGAGGCAACGGCAATCCACCCCAGTATTCTTACATGGGAAATCTCATGGACAGAGCAAAATGACAGTCTCCAGTCCATGGGGTAACAAAAGTTTTGTTTTGTTTTGTTTTTATTTTTTTATTTTACTTTATTCGGACATGACTAATCAACTAAGCCAAAACAAAGCAGTATCACGGGCTTCTCCGGTGGCTCAGCAGTAAATGACTTAGCAACTAAATGACAACCAAACAATATGATAATACTGAGTCCCTTAGTACAATGAAATTGATTTTCTATCTATTTTCTTCTGACATTCTATGTATCTTCTCCTGTTTGAGACATTTGGAAAAGAAGAACACATTTCTCCCTTGCTAGTTCATGAATATTATAAATCCATCAAAAGGATAGCCAAATAACAATCCCTCTTGTCATGAGGAAATATTTGCTTAAAGTTGATCCTTACTTTCAGGCTTTTGAATTATTTGTTTATTCTTATGTCTTTCTCCATTGTTGTTCTTAGTGAGCTAAAATTATTTTCACTAAGTAAAAAAATTACAATTTAAGTAAAAGGGCAATAAAACAGTAGATAAATTATTTATTAGAAATACATACCCATCCACAATTATCAGAATCAAACTATCTGTACCTATAGCTATGTCTCTAATGTCATTGATCAGTTCAGTCAGTTCAGTCGCTCAGTCGTGTTAGACTCTTTGTGACCCCATGAATCGCAGCACGCCAGGCCTCCCTGTTCATCACCATCTCTCGGAGTTCACTCAGACTCATGTCCATCGAGTCCGTGATGCCATCCAGCCATGTCATCCTCGGTCGTTCCCTTCTCCTCCTGCCCCCAATCCCTCCCAACATCAGAGTCTTTTCCAATGAGTCAACTCTTCGCATGAGGTGGCCAAAGTACTGAAGTTTCAGCTTTAGCATCATTCTTTCCAACGAAATCCCAGGGTTGATCTCCTTCAGAATGGAATGGTTGGATCTCCTTGCAGTTCATGGGACTCTCAAGAGTCTTCTCCAACACCACAGTTCAAAAGCATCAATTCTTCGGCACTCAGCCTTCTTTACAGTCCAACTCTCACATCCATACATGACCACAGGAAAAACCATAGCCTTGACAAGACGGACCTTAGTAATATGAAAACATCTTCACATGCCCAGTTGTGGCTATGCATATATGAGTCCACATATTAGACTTCCAGAGAGAAGCTCAAACGAAGTTATCCTGAAATTATGATTCTAAGCAGAAAAAAAAAAAAACCATAGTGAATGAAATCATATATTAGCTCAAATTAGTATGAATTTTGCCCAGTAATGCAATGTAACATGTCAGAGGAGCCTGGCAAGCTGCAGACCAGGGGGTAACAAAGAGTCAGACATGACTGAGTGATGGCACTGGCGGTAAAGAACCCACCTGCCAGTGCAAGAGAGGTAAGAGACTCGGGTTCAATCCCTAGATCGGGAAGATCCCTTGGAGGGGGAAATGGCAACCCACTCCAGCATTTTTCTTCTTTTTTAAATTTTACTTTATTTTACTTTATAATACTGTATTGATTTGCCATACATCAACATGAATCCTCCACGGATGTACATGAGTTCCCAATCCTGAACCCCCCTCCCATCTCCCTCCCCATACCATCTCTCTGGGTCATCCCAGTGCACCAGCCTCAAGCATCCTGTATCCTGCATCGAACCTAGACTGGCAGTTCATTTCTTACATGATATTATACTTGTTTCAATGCCATTCTCCCAAATCATCCCACCCTCTCCCTCTCCCACAGAGTCCAAAAGTCTGTTCTATACATCTGCGTCTCTTTTGCTATCTTGCATACAGGGTTATCGTTACTGTCTTTCTAAATCCATATATATGTGTTAGCATGCTATATTGGTGTTTTTCTTTCTGGCTTACTTCACTCTGTATAATAGGCTCCAGTTTCATCCACCTCATTAGAACTGATTCAAATGTATTCTTTTTAATGGCTGAGTAATACTCCATTGTGTATATGTACCACAGCTTTCTTACCGATTCATCTGCTGATGGACATCTAGGTTGCTTCTATGTCCTGGCTATTATAAACAGTGCTGTGATGAACATTGGGGTACACATGTCTCTTTCAATTCTGGTTTCCTCCATGTGTATGCCCAGCAGTGGGATTGCTGGGTCATAAGGCAGTTCTATTTCCAGTTTTTAAGGAATCTCCACACTGTTCTCCATAGTGGCTGTACTAGTTTGCATTCCCACCAGCAGTGTAAGAGGGTTCCCTTTTCTCCACACCCTCTCCAGCATTTACTGCTTGTAGACTTTTGGATCGCAGCCATTCTGACTCCACTCCAGTCTTCTTGCCTGGAGAATCCCATGGACAGAGGACTCTGGTGGGCACTGGTCCATAAGTTCACAAAGAGCCAGACACAACTGAAGTGGCAGAGCACTGGCACGAGCAATGCAGCATGTACTTTAAAATGTGCAAATAGACATTCAACAAATAGACTAATACTAAGAAAATTAAAAGACTCCATAATTCCTAAGTTCCATATTACTATTGTTAACCTTTTGTAGAAAGGGATTTTCCATAAAAATAATAAATGAAAATTTATATATACTACAAGTATAACAAAACTAGTTGCAAATATCTTGAAATATAGTCCTTGTTTTCAAACAAGTTTCTCCTTTTAAGAAGAATGTGCTAGAAAAAGGAAACATCTTTTCATGTATCAAAAACTTATGCTATCTGGACATTTCCCTCTTGCATTTTTTCAAATAGAGATTTTCTTAATTATCCCTCTGTTTATTTTTTTTCCTTTCCTCCTCCTTCTCTCTCTCTTCCTCCCTCCCCTCCCCAAGCAGAGAAATTAAATATGTAAGATACCTTCTCTCTTTCTTGACCAGGTACAGGAAAACAACGTGTAACATAAACCTTCACTCACATTTCTGGAAAATGTGAGTTAAAAGAGGTACTAACTTTTTAAACAACTCTTCTTAATCGCTATCTGTTAATAACATTTGATGAACTCAGAGAAATTTGTTCTTTTTGATAATTAGTAGCCTCTGTAAGCACCTGCTTTTTTTTTTAAACTATTTTCTTGACTTAATTCTCATCTTCCCAGGAACCTCAAAACAAAAAGCTGGTCATCAAAATCCACAAAGTGCAGACCACTCTAGAAGTGTATGTGGGCTCCCTATTTTGGGGCCAGTACTTTGGAGAAGTTTCCTAGGCTGCCTCATAAAATAAATTCTGAGAAATCTTTCTTCTTACTCCAAAGCAATTTCTATTTAACTCTGTGAAACATCTTGGATAAATGTGTCATTTCTCCCTCTCTCTCAGGGAAATAAGATGAAAAAGATGAAGAAAAGCAGTACAAATGTAACCACAGAAGGTGAATGATAAAATCTCTCTAAGAAACTAGGACCTGAAAAAGCAAATATTCATAGTCACTATCTGATTTGAGAGCCTACGTTCACTAATTTCTGCTATGTTAAAAAATGTTGTGAATTGTCTGTAATCCCCTTTTCAAAATGGCAGTTTCTATCAATTTCTTAATGATTTTTTTTCAAGAACAGTTTGAACTGATGATCTGCATAAAATAGAAGGGGAATAGTTGTTAGTGACTCAATCTTGTGATGATATACTGATGGAGGGTCTACTGATGATTTAGAAAAGGCAGAGGAACCAGAGATCAAACTGCCAACATTCACTGGATCATGGAAAAAGCAAGAGAGTTCCAGAAAAACATCTACTTCTGGTTTATTGACTATGCCAAAGACTTTGACTGTGTGAATCACAACAAACTGTGGAAAATTCTTCAAGAGACAGGAATACCAGACCACCTGACCTGCCTCCTGAGAACTCTGTAGACAGGTCAGGAAGCAACAGTTAGAACTGGACATGGAACAACAGACTGGTTCCAAATTGGGAAAGCAGTATGTCAAGGCTGTATATTGTTACCCTGCTTATTTAACTTAGATGCAGAGTACATCATGAAAAACACTGGGCTGGATGAAGCACAAGCTGGAATGAAGATTGTTGGGAGAAATATCAATAACCTCAGATATGCAGATGACACCACTCTTATGGCAGGAAGTGAAGAAGAACTAAAGAGCCTCTTGATGAAAGTGAAAGAGGAGAGTGAAAAAGCTGGCTTAAAACTCAACATTGAGAAAACTAAGATCATGGCATCTGGTCCCATCACTTCATGGCAAACACTTGAGTAAACAATGGAAACAGTGAGAGATTTTTAGGGGGCACCAAAATTACTGCAGGTGGTGACTGCAACCATGAAATTAAAAGATACTTGCTCCTTAGAAGAAAAGTTATGACCAACCTAGACAGTATAAGCAGACACATTACTTTGCCAACAAAGTTCCATCTAGTCAAAGCTATAGTTTTTCCAGTAGTCATCTATGGATTTGAGAGTTGGACTGTAAAGAAAGCTGAGCACAGAAGAATTGATGCCTTTGAACTGTGGTGTTGGAGAAGACTCTTGAGAGTCCCTTGAACTGCAAGGAGATCCAACCAGTCCATTCTAAAGGAGATCAGTCCAGGGTATTCATTGGAAGGACTGATGTAAGGCTGAAACTCCAACACTTTGGCCCCCTGATACGAAGAACTGACTCTTGAAAAGACCCTGATGCTGGAAAAGTTTGAAGGTGGGAGGAGAATGGGACAATAGAGGATGAGATGGTTGGATGGCATCTAACTATGAGTCTGAGTAAGCTCTGAGAGTTGGTGATGGACAGGGAAGCTTGGTGTGCTTCAATCCATGGAGTCACAAAGAGTCGAACACAACTGAGTGACTGAACTGAACTGATCTATTGTTGATACCCCTAAGTGAATATGCCAAGCTTTCATGAGTAAACATTACCCTATCACCCTCATGACTCAAAGCTTCTTTTGTTAGATTACCAAGCTAATTGAAAATTCAATCTGTTGCTAAGTTCACAGAGAACAAGTTACTACATTTCAACTGATCTCACAAACTGGACATTTTTTTCATACACCACACACATGCACAGGCTTGTGTTATACATACACACCAACTGAGTTTCAAGTTCTATTATCTTCTTTGTTTCAGTAAAAATAATGCCACATTCTTTACTATCTGAATTTCCATAGGATAATATTAGTTGAAAAGTTCGGGTGTTTTTTTTTTTATTAACTGTGATTTTTCTTTCGTCTTTCACAGCATAATAATGTGAAATTATATTTTAAACACCCATCAGTACATAAAATCTAGAGTTTAAGCCTTGAACTTTGTTAAAATGTGTAAAATGTGTAGAAAGTTGAGACGAGCATCAAAGGTTTTGAAAGTTATTTACAATGATATTATCAATGATGAATCAACATTGAAAAAGAGCATTTTAAGAGAATTAACAGAATTGTTAAAACTAAAATTTTCAAACTTTATAAATTTTAATCTGTGAATAAAATTGTAAGTCAAAGACTGCACGGCTACCACTTTCAGTTCAGTTCAGTTCAGTTCAGTCGCTCAGTCATCTCCAACTCTTTGCAACCCATGAATCGCAGCACGCCAGGCCTCCCGGTCCATCACCAACTCCCGGAGTTCACTCACACTCATGTCCATCCAGTCAGTGATGCCATCCAGCCATCTCATCCTCTGTCGTCCCCTTCTCCACCTGCCCCCAATCCCTCCCAGCATCAGGGCCTTTTCCAATGAGTCAACTGTTCGCATGAGGTGGCTGAAGTATTGGAGTTTCACTTTAGTAAACTGAAAAATCCCAGTATTTGAAAATGTGCACTGAGAGAATTAAGATCATTTAAAATTAAATGTGAATTGGAACCATATATTCTCCTTTATTGTTTGTTATTTTTTGGCTGTAGTTATGGATGTAGTGGTCATCAAAGAACCTAACATTTAAAATTTTTCATTGTTCAAATCACTATTAAATAATCCTTTAATATTCATAGGAAATTATATCCATATATTCTCTCAGTGGTATGAATTTTAAGTTATTTTGTTTTCATTTATTTTGTCTTTCATCTAAAGAAAAATGTTTAAAAGAACAGGGAAAGTTTTTCTAAAACATAATATACTTGTAGTAAAATCAATTCAAAGAAAGTTAATTCATGCAGATTTTCTTTCAAACTCTTCGGAGTATATGAAGAAACTGTAAATTACACAGATAGATGGAAATACTTTTCTAACTGATAAATTTGTTAAAATTGACACAAAATCTGGATAGTTTTGAAACTAACAGCATATTTACAAAAATGAATATTTAAACTAATTTGTTTTAATTTACCCAGAATAGCACCTATGCCTTGATTAGCATCTGTCTTACTAAAATGAAAGCATCTTTTTTCTAAAAGTAGGCTGATTTCCATGCATTCAATGCATATTCATTTCAATTATTACATCTAAGTTAAATGTGGTTTATTCTTTGTCAACACAGCCATTTGTTAACATGTAAACAAAATTCTGTTTAGTTACTAAGTACATTTTCCTGCTTAATGTGCTTAGTTTATTTATTACCTGACATAATGATATTCTGGAACTTATGAAAATCACACATCTGTTTTTCTTTTATATTGTTTTTCAATGAGTCCATTCACTGAGTGCTGGTAGAGTGAATAAAATATGTAAACAACAAAAAATATTTTTATGGAAAAAGAAACTAATCAAAGAATTCCATAATTAGAACTCTCATATCAATAATGGGTCCCCTGCTGCCTGCCACAGTTTATTTACTGCTGTTATTTGGGCAGAGGTTTTCCATATATTGCTCTGCTTAATCCTTACAATGATTTGGCATAATAAACATGTTAAGAACATTGTACGTTTAGTTAAACGGAAGCTCCGCCAGTTCAAGTGGGAAGTGTGCAGGGAATCATGGATATAATACAGGTGTTTCAATAAAGGTGATTTAGAAGCAATAATTGTGTCTTACACTATCATTGGACTTGCTTGAGGAGTGAGTGGCATTTGCTTTAGATGTCACTGCTGTGGTGGAGCAGCAGGAAGTTGCTGCCGCAGCCTCCGCAGCTACCACAGGCTCGCGGAGCTGGCGATGGCCTGGAGCGCGCCAGCTGCCCACGGCAACTCTCCCAGCCGGCCTTGCTCACCAGCTAACGCAGGGAGGGTTTTGGTCTCAGACTTCTTCCAGCTCCCAACTCTAAAAGAATAAATCTCATTGACAGAAACTATATACAGCTGGAATTCTAGACACAGAGGAACTGGAAGATAAAGTTTTTAGCTTTGTACACTCAGTTATAACCAGGAGAGTGCTGCTTTGGTGACCCAGTGATAAAGGAACCGCTTGCCAATGCAGGAGACACAGGAGACACTGGTTCAATCCCCGGGTTGGGAAGATACCCTGGAGAAGGAAATGGAAACCCACTCTAGTGTTCTTGGCTGGGAAATCGCATGGACACAAGATCCTGGTGGTCTACAGCCCATGGAATTGCAAAAGAGTCAGACATTACTTAGCAACTAAGCAAAAGCAGCAATAACAAGGAGAACACAGACGTGGATGGAAATGCTGAATTACAATGGTCCTTGTGGAGCACAATGTGTTACGCATTTTCTTAGGTGACATTTCTAGTCCTAGAGGACAGGGAAGACAAATGTAACATAAATTCTGGCACCTGGTCATATGTGCCACTTACTTGGTTGAAAAAATTGTGTATAAATAAACCTTAAGACTGCATGACAAGGAGAGAACTTGAGACTGGCATATATATCATGTATTTGATGCAGGTTTTTTGAATTTCATGCCGAAAAATGAAAGAAAACAGTCTTAGCATATACCAATGAAAAAGCAGGAAGGCATCCAATTTTTAGTACATCTCAGATATTTAAATACCAGAACTTATTTATTTATTTTACTACAGATTTACAACACAAATTTATTATTTTATGGTTCTGTAGGTTAGAAACCTGTCATGAATCTTTTTTTTTTTTTTTTTTTTTGAGGAAAGTCTGTGATTCAATTAGCTGAAGAGAGTTGTAAAGTGAAATAATCTATTGGAAATGGTAGATGTGATAACATTTACCTAAATCTGTTAAGATTTGGCAATGTTTTAATACCTACTTCATTACGGAGCAATGCTAGAGTTGTCATGGGGATGAAGCAATGATGTCTTTATTGTTCAAGAAAGTATTTTGTGTTTTTGGCTGCTTGATCATGTATAATTTTGAAGTTCATTTAAATGATTGATACAAAACATGCAGAAAAGTCAAATTGTATGGAGAAATTTTCACAAGCTTCTCAGTAAAAAGAAAAAGTAATTTACATAGGAAGAATACCTTGAAATTAGATTTCTCTTCTGTTAACAGTGGAAACTATAAGAAAAAGCAGCACTAAGTACAAGCTACCAAAAAAGCAATATTGTAACGTATCCTATATTCAGCCAAACTATTATTCAGCTATCCAAGTTAAAAGATTTAGACTATGCTACCTGCATATTTTGGAGAAGGCAATGGCATCCCACTCCAGTACTCTTGCCTGGAAAATCCCATGGGCAGAGAGGAGCCTGGTAGGCTGCAGTCCATGGGGTCCCTGAGAGTTGGACACGACTCAGTGAATTCACTTTCACTTTTCACTTTCATGCATTGGAGAAGGAAATGGCAACCCACTCCAGTGTTCTTGCCTGGAGAATCCCAGGGATGACAGAGCCTGGTGGGCTGCCGTCTATGGGATCACCTAGAGTCAGACACGACTGAAGCGACTTAGCAGCAGCAGCACCTGCATATTTAGTCCTAGGAAAGTACTTGAAAGAAGTATTGTAGGAAAATTTTAAATAATTCAGAGAGAAGACCTCATTACAGAGGAAATGAAGCAAGTAAAAAGAAAAAAGATGAGTAATGAATCTTGAATTATGTGTAGTTTAAATCTAAATGGGTGATAATGATTAACCACTGGAAATTTAGGACCAAAAATACATTCATATAGAAAAGAAGTATGTTTTAAAGCTAGATGAAGTCATATTCTTTTAAATTTGAAAGTTATTGACTCAGAGACTTAGTAGTAAAAGTAATTAGTAATGATTCCAATTGAATGGGTATCTATTAATTTTTCTGGCCTTCACTGTTATCTGAGTGGTGAAGAATTTGCCTGCCAGAACATGGGACATGGATTTGATCCCTGGTCCAGGATGAAACCCTGGAGAAGGAAAAGGCAACCCACTCCAGTGTTCTTGCCTGAGAACGCCATGTAATCTTGTGTGGTCCTAGAGACCATGAAATTGCAAAGAGTCAGACATGATTTAGTGATTGAAAAACAACAGCATTGATTTCTCTACCGAGTAACCATGAAAAACAACTTGGATTTCCTTTAAGTTCAGTTCAGTCGCACAGTCGTGTCCGACTCTTTGTGATCCCCATGAACTGAAGCACGCCAGTCTCCCCTGTTCATCACCATCTCTCGGAGTTCACTCAGACTCACGCCCATCGAGTCCATGATGCCATCAAGCTATCTCATCCTCTATCGTCCCCTTCTGCTCCTGCCCCCAATCCCTCCCAGCATCAAAGTCTTTTCCAATGAGTCAACTCTTCGCAGGAGGTGGCTAAAGGACTGGAGTTTCAGCTTTAGCATCATTCCTTCCAAAGAACTCCCAGGGTTGATCTCCTTCAGAATGGAATGGTTGGATCTCCTTGCAGTCCAAGGGACTCTCAAGAGTCTTTTCCAGCACCACACTTCAAAAGCATCAATTCTTTGGCCCTCAGCCTTCTTCACAGTCCAACTCTCACATCCATACATGACCACAGGAAAAACCATAGCCTTGACTAGACGGACCTTAGTCGGCAATGTCTCTGCTTTTGAATATACTATCTAGGTTGGTCATAAATTTTCTTCCAAGGGGTAAGTCTCTTCTAATTTCATGGCTGCAGTCACCATCTGCAGTGAATTTGGAGCCCCCAAAAATAAAGTCTGACACTGTTTCCACTGTTTTCCCATCTATTTCCCGTGAAGTGATGAGACCAGATGCCATGATCTTCATTTCTTGAATGTTGAGCTTTAGGCCAAATTTTTCACTCTCCTCTTTCACTTTCATCAAGAGGCTTTTCAGTTCCTCTTCACTTACTGCCATAAGGGTGGTGTCATCTGCATATCTGAGGTTATTGATATTTCTCCCGGAAATCTTGATTCCAGCTTGTGTTTCTTCCAGTCCAGCGTTTCTTATGATGAACTCTGCATAGAAGCTATATAAGCAGGGTGACAATATACAGCCTTGACGTACTCCTTTTCCTATTTGGAACCAGTCTGTTGTTCCATGTCCAGTTCTAACTATTGCTTCCTGACCTGCATACAGATTTCTCAAGAGGCTGGTTAGGTGGTCTGGTATTCCCATCTCTTTCAGAATTTTCCACAGTTTATTGTGATCCTCACAGTCAAAGGCTTTGGCATAGTCACTAAAGCAGAAATAGATGTTTTCCTGGAACTCTCTTGCTTTTTCCATGATCCAGTGAATGTTGGCAGTTTAATCTCTGGTTCCTCTGCCTTTTCTAAAACCAGCTTGAACATCAGGGAGTTCACGGTTCATGTATTGCTGAAGCCTGGTTTGGAGAATTTTGAGCATTACTTTACTAGCATGTGAGATGAGTGCAATTGTGCGGTAGTTTGAGCATTCTTTGGCATTGCCTTTCTTTGGAATTGGAATGAAAACTGAGCTTTTCCAGTCCTGTGGCCACTGCTGAGTTTTCCAAATTTGCTGGCATAATGAGTGCAGCACTTTCACAGCATCTCTTTCAGAATTTGAAACAACTCAACTGGAATTCCATCACCTCCACTAGCTATGTTTGTAGTGATGCTCTCTAAGGCCCACTTGACTTCACATTCCAAGATGTCTGGCTCTAGATTAGTGATCACATCATCATGATTTTCTGGGTCGTGAAGATCTTTTTGTGTATTCTTGCCACCTCTTCTTAATATCTTCTGCTTCTGTTAGGTCCCTACCATTTCTGTCCTTTAATGAGCCCATCTTTGCATGAAATGTTCCCTTGGTATCTCTAATTTTCTTGAAGAGATCTCTAGTCATTCCCATTCTGTTCTTTTCCTCTATTTCTTTGCATTGATCTCTGAACAAGGCTTTCTTATCTCTTCTTGCTATTCTTTGGAACTCTGCATTCAGATGCTTGTATCTTTCCTTTTCTCCTTTGCTTTTGCCTCTCTTCTTTTCACAGCTATTTGTAAGGCCTCCCCAGATAGCCATTTTGCTTTTTTGCATTTCTTTTCCATGGGGATGGTCTTGATCCCTGTCTCCCGTACAATGTCACAAACCTTATTCCATGGTTCATCAGGCACTCTATCTATCAGATCTAGGCCCTTAAATCTATTTCTCACTTCCACTGTATAATCATAAGAGCTTTGATTTAGGTCATACCTGAATGTTCTAGCAGTTTTCCCTACTTTCTTCAATTTAAGTCTGAATTTGGCAATAAAGAGTTCATGATCTGAGCCACAGTCAGCTCCTGGTCTTGTTCTTGTTGACTGTATAGAGCTTCTCCATCTTTGGCTGCATAGAATATAATCAGTCTGATTTTGATGTTGACCATCTGGTGATGTCCATGTGTAGAGTCTTCTCTTGTCTTGTTGGAAGAGGGTGTTTGCTATGGCCAGTGCATTTTCTTGGCAATACTCTAATAGTCTTTGCCCTGCTTCATTCCGCATTCCAAGGCCTAATTTGCCTGTAACTCCAGGTGTTTCCTGACTTCATACTTTAGCATTCCAGTCCCCTATAATGAAAAGGACATCTTTTTGGGTTTTAGTTCTAAAAGATCTTGTAGATCTTCATAGAACCATTCAACTTCAGCTTCTTCAGTATTACTGGTTGGGGCAAAGACTTGGATAACTGTGATATTGAATGGTTTGCCTTGGAGACAAACAGAGATCATTCTGTCGTTTTTAAGATTGCATCCAAGTACTGCATTTCGGACTCTTTTGTTGACCATGATGGATACTCCATTTCTTCTGAGGGATTCCTGCCCGCAGTAGTAGATATAATGGTCATCTGAGTTAAATTCACTCATTCCAGTCCATTTTAGTTCGCTGTTTCCTAGAACTGTTCACCCTTGCCATTTCTTGTTTGACCACTTCCAATTTGCCTTGATTCATGGATCTTACATTTAGGGAACTATTATGACCCTACGAATACAGTTGTGTTAGAAGTAACAACCAAAATACAGTATATATTTTCATGGTCAATGAATGGGCACTTAACTCCAAATGCACCTGACTGCTCTTCTTGGAAATTATGTTTTCAAAAAAATATATGTATTTAAAGGTCTTCAAAATCTTCAACAATAGTTAAATCCTTGGCCCTCAGTGGTAAAGAATCTGCCTGTCAGTGTAGGGGGCACAAGTTCAATTCCTGACCCAAACGGATCACACATGCCATGAAACAGCTAGGCTTATGTGCCACAACTATTGAACCTGTGCTCTAGAGCCTGAGAGCCACAACTCCTGAGGCCATGTGCCACAGCTAGGGAAACCCATGTGCCCTAAAGCCTGTGCTCTGTAGCAAGAGAAGCCACTGCAATGAGAAGCCTGCACACCACAAGTGGAGAACAGAAGCCCAGCAACCAGACCCAGCAGAGGCAAAAATAAATAAATATTAAAAAATAAGTAAATCCTATAACATTACCATATAGATATTACCCAACTGTGTCAGCTTCTGAATTCCTGGAGCCATTGTTTCTAACACCTACTCACTTAGTTTTTCTTACTTCCTTTGACTCTGGACCATCCTATATTTATCCAGTGCATTTATTTTTCTGTTTAAATTAGCCAGAGTGGCTGCAGTTGTTGCAATAGAAACAATATTTGTCAACAAAGGTCCATCTAGTCAAGGCTATGGTTTTTCCAGTGGTCATGTATGGATGTGAGAGTTGGACCATAAAGAAACCTGAGTGCCAAATAATTGATGCTTTTGAACTGTGGTGTTAGAGAAGACTCTTGAGAGTCCCTTGGGCTACAAGGAGATGCAACCAGTCCATCCTAAAGGAAATCAGTCTTGGGTGTTCATTGGAAGGACTGATGTTGAAGTTGAAACTCCAATACTTTGGCCACTTGATGTGAAGAACTGACTCATTTGAAAAGACCCTGATGTTGGGAGGGATTGAAGGCAGGAGGAAAAAGGGACAACAGAGGATGAGATGGCTGGATGGCATCACCGACTCAATGGACATGAGTTTGGGTTATCCCCAGTAGTTGGCGATGGACAGGGAGGCCTGGCATGCTGTTGTTCATGGGGTCGCAAAGAGTCAGACACAACTAAGCAACTGAATTGAACTGAACTGAACTGATTAACTTATCTTGGCAAAAAGAAAGCTCAGTAAACAATCATGCATATTACTGCTGCTGCTGCTGCTGCTAAATCGTTTCAGTCATGTCTGACTCTTTGTGACCCCACAGATGGTAGCCCACCAGGCTCCGCTATCCCTGGGATTCTCCAGGCAAGAACACTGGAGTGGGTTGTCATTTCCTTCTCCAATGCATGAGAGTGAAAAGTGAAAGTGAATTCACTGAGTCGTGTCCAACTCTCAGCGACCCCATGGACTGCAGCCTACCAGGCTCCTCCGTCCATGGGATTTTCCAGGCAAGAGTACTGGGTGCCATTGCCTTCTCTGGTGCACATTACTAGTATGTAGCAATTTTTAAGAGCAATGTTAACCATACCTTGATTTATGTCTGCTGCTAAGTCACTTCAGTCATGTCTGACTCTGTGCGACCCCATAGACAGCAGCCCACCAAGCTCCCCCATCCCTGGGATTCTCCAGGCAAGAACATTGGAGTGGGTTGCCATTTCCTTCTCCAATGCATGAAAATGAAAAGTGAAAGTGAAGTCACTCAGTCGTGTCCGATTCTTTGCGGCCCCATGGACTGCAGCCTACCAGGCTCCTCTGTCCATGGGATTTTCCAGGCAAGAGTACTGGAGTGGGGTGCCATCGCCTTCTCTGGATTTATGTCTAGAAGATTTCAAAAAGATAGTTATGAGTTCACAGAATATATTCTTGATTTTTCTTGATTCTAACAAATGGATTATCAATCCCTATCACTGAAAGTTTTAAAAGTAAATAATGTGTGTTTCAAATTCTGGGTATTAAAAAAAATGTAAGTTTAATCATTTTTCAAATCAGTTGCATAAATGAGGCAATCAATAAAAAGCAATTGCAAGCTATGAAAAATGTAATTATTTATAGTTAAAAGAATGGATTAATTATGATTATTATATGACTTGTTGGAGGTGTTAGTTAACACTACTGTGGTAATCATATTGTGTACATATATAAATGTAACATTAATGTGTAGTAGGAAATATTCTTAAATATTCAATTTATTTTATTTCAATCACAGCATTTAAGAAAACTATGAAAATAGCCACCAGAAATTTGCTGATACTTAGCTGTGTTCATTGCATTTTAACCCAGAAGTCAAGACCATGGACTTTGGGGTTACATATATCCAAGATAGATTCTTAGCTAGTTCTTTCACCTCTGAGAACTTTGGCAAATAGCACAATGTTTATAATCTCCAATTTTCTCCTCTGAATAAAAAATAATAATAGATAATAAGAATTGGCAAGTGACTTATATGCATATAAAGGGCTTTGTATTGTCCCTGGGATTTCAAAATTTTTTTAAAGTTTTTAACAAGAGTGTTATTTTTACTGGGATTATTGTTGTTGCTATTGCTTAGAGAAATTATAGGCATCCAATTTGATCTTTCTTTGTGGATTGTGCCAGAATTTAAAAATCTACAAAGTGAATATTTATTTTTGACATGATACAACTGTAGGTTTTAATCTAAATTTCCCAGTTTGTGTGCAAATTTTTAAATTGTTTTTTTACAAGTGGGTATCTAAATAAGAACTTGTTTGTGAAATCTTAAGCCAGGAGAAGCATAAATATGAAGATATAGAAAATGGCCCTCTTTTTCCTTTAAAGCAGTTTGAAACCATGTCAACAAATCAAAGTTGTTTTCCATAAAGAATCAGAGATGGGTTTATAAAGACCTCACTCTCATATTATGTGCAGAATGTATCTTATTGGTCATAAAAGCACCTATTTATCAAATCATTATGCGATAAAAAATGTTAGAATGGAATATAAATATCACCATATCCAGTCCAAACCTGTGAGTTTGTAAGTGTTACAGTCAGCTGGAATAATGTGGCACAAGGCTAATTACAGTACAGCTGTGGCGCATCACTGCAGGAGAAGAAAAATCACCCTCTGCAGTCCACAGTGGTCATGTCAGGAACCACAGGAACTTCTAGTGAAGTATAGTTCCAGAAAAAAATATTCCTATGCAGAACCACAAGGATCACTTATCCACGGATTCACGTAAATGTGTGGAAAATAAACACCATCTTCCAGATGGTATAAAGACAGGGTTTTCTTTACCATGAAGTTTATTAGTGTCTGTCTTTGGATATCTGGTTGATAATGATAACTAAGGAGGTTTGACCTCAATCTAGAAAATCCAAAGATAATAGCTAGAGATCAGAGCCCAGCGGTCAATATTTTTGTAAAATATCTTATTTTTGAAATGAATTCAATGATTTTAAGACAGAAAAAATGTTGCTAAAATTTGAAATAATGATCCAAAGCAGTAAAATTCCTCAGGATCCTAACTTGTAGTTTTTAGATTCAAGATTACTATGGTAATTTTAAAATGATAAAGGAGAAAAAAATTAGAACATAATGATAGCTTTCAGAGTTCATTAATTTTCAAAATATTGCTATACTGCTTCTTCAACAGACAAAAGAAAGATGAAATGATTTTAATAAAAGAAAATAGAAATTGATGCAATAGAATAGCCTGAGCATAAAATGAGTGTTAGATGACTGAGTGGGTCACATTTAAAAGCATGGGTTTAAAGTAGACCAAGGATTCTGATAAAAATCTAAGGAAACTAACCATGGTAGAGTTCAAAAGTGGCACAAAACTTCTGTGAGAAGCAGTATTTTTGTTACCGCTTCCTTTGGTCAAATGAAATATGGTTTGAAAATCCCCTGACCTCAATGATAGCTATCAGGCCTCTGTGAAGCATCCTGTGAAAATGTATGGAGAGTCAAAAAAAAAAAAAAAAAAAAAGGGCAGAAAAACACACCTAAAACAAAACAAAACAAAAACCTTAAAGCAAACCTATGGCACATCTATGATATTTGGAGGTGAAATGGTTGTAAATGTTCAGACCAGAGCCCTGGAAGACCTATATCTTTATCTTAGCTCTATTATGGCCAAGACGTCTAAATGAGCTGGTTCTCCATTTGAGAAAAAAAAGTGGCTGTTACCATCTTGTTTGAAGGGTTTTGTGACACAGTGTATAAAAATAGTAACTCTTGTTATTAGATTTGTGTTTAAGCCTCATAAAGTACTCATATTTTTGAAGTCATGGCTTAGTGGATAAAAGTTTACTGTTTACTTTTATTAAGGTTGTACATGCTGCATGTCTATATATGCGTGTGAGTGCAAAGTCACTTCAGTCATGTCCGACTCTTTTCTATGCCATGGACTGCAACCTGGCAGACTCCTCTGCCATGAGATTCTTTGGGCAGGAATACTAGAGTGAGTTGCCATGCCCTTCTCCAGGGGATCTTCCCAACCTAAGGGATCAAACCCCTGTCTCCTGCAGCTTCCGCCTTGCAGACAGATTCTTTACCACTGAGCCATCAGGGAAGCCTAAGGCTATAAATATTGCATAAATTTTAAATATACACATAAAACTATGCTAGGAAATATGTTCATTCACAAAGTCCTAAGATTGAGTGCATTCATAAATAATTCCTAGAATTTATCTCACTGGTCTTCATTTAAGGTCATTTATTCTCTGCCTTTTTGACATTTACACTTCCAACCAGAAAAATTGATACATGGGCAAAATAGATGCTTCTCAGTATCACTTTTTCCCCAACATGTTTTCAGAGGACTCGAACAAGTTTGATAACATGAATAACTCTAAAGTGTTCAAGAGTTAACTCATAACTCAGAACCTGTTTGGGAAATGGCTAGTATGAATAATTCTTCAACTTAAAATACTCTTTCTTGTATCCTATTATCATTGAAGCACTTAAAGTTATGAATATTTTATATGCAAAGAGTGATTTTTTAATGTACAAAGTGATGCAGTAAAGTTTCTGATCACATTTCTAACCTGCCCCAAAGAAGGAAGATTTCAATGATAGGAAAATTGTTGATGAGAAAGTAAATTGTCCCTAACATAAAAGAGAAAATCTAAGCTCTCAGAATTACCTTAGATCAACCATGGCCACTTAGCTTGCCTACACAACATCGCTGAATTCTGATTTTTACAACCAAATATTTAATAATCATCTGCATTTCCCTCAGGTGATTTTCAACTTTTAAGATGTAAACCTAGTAGAAATCCACCATTTTTCCTGTACTTTTCCAACATGCCTTGAAACAAGGCATCATATAATTTATCAAACTTTGATACAAGTACAGAATACATATACCACAAATCAAGTAACTCTAGTGCAAACTTAAAATAGTTACTTTGCCTGGTTTATTCTTAGTGAAATAATCATAGTGGTCATCTTTTTCTTCTATATTAATGATCAGTTTAATATGCTATACACAAATGTTTACATGTGAATTAACGTTGAGAAGAGTGTAGTTTCTAGGACATCTATAAACCCCAGATATAAAGTACAGACATTTACTCCATCTTTCATTTTAGCAAATCTCAATTTCCATAATTTCTCAAATATTATTTAGAATGACCTCTGGCCATGACAGATTCATTGTAGCTAATTTCCCCTCCCACTGTAAGCAACAAGATAAGATGAAATGTTTTTAGCATTGTACCTCAGATAGAGGAAATAATAGAAGCTCTTTTATCAACCTAACTTTCTGTTTAGAGGTAGCTCTAGATCATGGTACTAGGGCGATGCCTCCACACAAAGCATGTGAGTATTGCTGAGATTAAAAAAAAAAAAAAAGATAATCAGGTTTGAAAGCCTGAAATAGAATGGTCTAGCTATGCATATGAAAAACTCGAGGAATCTGTATATGGATATAAGTAGTGAAAGCTGTTCAATGACGTCTGACTCTTTACAACCCCATGGACTGTAGCCTGCTCTTTGCAAACCCATGTACTGTAGCCTGCCAGACTCCTCTGTCCATAAAATTCTCTAGGCCAGAATACTGGAGTGAATCTCCATTCCCTTCTTTAGGAGATTTTCCCAATCCAGGTATCAAACCCAGGTCTTCTGAATTGCAGGCAGATTGTTTACCATCTCTGCCACCAGGGAAGTCCCTTATGGATACAAGTAAGAAATCTAGTTATCCACTTCAGGAAGTCAAGGAAAGAAGAGCAGAGAGGATATAACAAAGAATTGAGCTGAAAAAAAATGAAAGAATATATGGAAGAAAGAAGGGAAAATTCAAAGAGAACATTGTTGATTTTTTTTTTTACAGTATATATAAAAAGGTATCTATTGATCAAGGAAAAAGATTATAAATCAACAATATAATGAGGGACTGAGCAGACAGCACTATAGATTTCACAACATTAAAATTTTAAGGATATATTATAAACAGTTTTATTCCAACAAATCTGACAAAATTTAAGAATATATTGAAATTGAATTGTGAAAAACACAATTACCAAAACAGACTCAAGAAGAAATAGAAAACATGAATAGTGCCGTATCTATTTTAAAAGATGAATTCTTATAGTATAAACCCCTTCCTACAAAAAAAAAAAAAATCTTCAGACACAGATGACTTCACTAGTACATTATAGGAAATAATATTAATCCTACACAAATTATTTCAGATGATAGAACAGGAAGGAACACTTCCTCAGTAACTATACAGCTTTGGATACGAGAAAAGATCACTGAGACTCAACAGGGTACACTCATGTAATGTTTACTAAAGGTAATCGACTTGTTAAACAGATGAAATAAATAACAGGCAAACATCACATCCAGCACAGCTAACCTTGGTCCTTCTCAGTTACACAAGACAACTTTGTCTTCCGATTTTGAACCATCATGTATATGTGAAACAGCTTAAGGGAATGCACAATCTCAATCAAAGAGAACTTTTTAATATTCTTCTAACACATAACTAAAACCATGTTTCATGGTAAGTCTCAATATCCGGAAGCAAGAATACATAAAACTAACAGTACAAAATAACAACAGTTAAATGTTATTAAAAAGGCATAAAGTGTCCCTGATCTATTGCATACCCTAACATAGCATTCAGAGAAGGCAATGGCAACCCACTCCAGTACTCTTGCCTGGAAAATCCCATGGATGGAGACGCCTGATAGGCTGCAGTACATGGCGTTGCTAGGAGTCCCACACGACTGAGCGACTTCACTTTCACTTTTCACTTTCATGCATTGGAGAAGGAAATGGCAATCCACTCCAGTGTTCTTGTCTGGAGAATCCCATGGATGGGGGAGCCTGGTGGGCTGCCGTCTATGGGGTCGCACAGAGTCGGACACTACTGAAGTGACTTAGCAACACAGCATTATATTAATCACTTAATAGTACATTTATTTCAAGTTTAATCAAAAGTTAGCTCTAACACTTCAAGTTGCCCAGGAGATAAACACAAGTTTGCAGCAGGCAAATGGAGATCAACTGTGTTTGCATACAACTTGCTAACTCATGTTATGCAGCCAGCATCACCCTGATATCATAACTAGATAAATATATTACAAGGAAAGACAATCACATGCCACTGTGCTTCATGAACACAGATGCAGAAATCATTAACAAAATTTCATCCAGTTGAGTCTAGCAAAGTATAATCAATATAGCAAATTAGAACCAAGTGACATCCTAGAAATTCAAGGATGATATGACATTTGAAAATAAATTAATGCAATTTGCTATATAAATAGCATAAAATAATAAAGAAAATTTTTAGATTTTCATCAACTATAACTTAACAGATGCACAGAAATAATCTATAAAGATTTACATGTCTTAAAGATGCATAGAAATAGTTTGAAAAAATTAAACACTAATTCATATAAACAAAATAAAATCTCAGCAAATTAGAAATGGGGGCATTTCTTCATTCAGATTAAGGACATCAAAGAGAAATCTACATAGAGCATTATCAGTTCATTTCAGTCACTCAGTCATGTCTGACTCTTTGCGACCCCATGGAGTACAGCACGTCAGGCTTCCCTGTCCATCACCAACTCCCAGAGTTTACTCAAACTCATGTTCATTGAGTCAATGATGCCCTCCAACCATCTCATCCTCTGTCGTCCCCTTCTCCTCCCACTCTCAATCTTTCCCAGCATCAGGGTCTTTTCCAGTGAGTCAGTTCTTCATATCAGGTAGCCATAGTACTGGAGCTTCAGCATCAGTCCTTCCAATGAATATTTAGGACTGATTCCCTTTAGGATGGACTGGTTGGATCTCCTTGCAGTCCAAGGGACTTTCAAGAGTTTTCTCCAACACCATCATTCAAAAGCATCAATTCTTTGGTGTTCAGCTTTCTTTATAGTCCAGCTCTCACATCCATACATGATTACTGGAAAAACCATAGCTTTGACTAGATGGACCTTTGTTGGCAATGTGTCTGCTTTTTAATATGCTGTCTAGGTTTGAAATAGCTTTTCTTCCAAGAAGCAAGAATTTTAATTTCATGTCTTTAATTTCATGGCTGCAGTCACCACCTGCAGTGATTTTGGAGCCTAAGAAAATAAACTCTTTCACTGTTTTCATTGTTTCCCCATTAATCTGCCATGATAAATAGTGATGGGACTGGATGCCATGATCTTTGTTTTTTTAATGTTGAGTTTTAAGACAGCTTTTTCACTCTTCTCTTTCACTTTCATATCTAGTGCTAAACAGTGAATACCTTTCAAGATCAGGAATGGAAATTTAGACCTCAACTATTAAAAGAGTAAGTTTGTAGTGAATAATATATGTAAATCTAAAGTAGAAATATTTTGTAGAAACACACACAAATGAGTGCAAATAACATTTTGTAGAAATAGTGCTATTGTTGTAGAAATTGGTATTTTAGTAAGATTTGCTGTCTAGTTATTAATAGTACAACAGTGTTAGCTTCTTATTGTTGATAGTGTTCTATTATTATGTAGACTGCATTAAAGTCATTGAAGAAATAGCCCATTAGACTGAAATAGTTCTGATACTTGCATTCTCTATGTAAGAACATGGAACCCAGAGTCAGTGCACTCATTCCCAAGAAAACCAAATTTAAGAGCAACCAATCACAACAGCCAACGAGCCTTTCCCAAATAAGGTAACTTAAAAAAACTAAAGCCCATCAAATTATTTCCTTACTTTGCTTCCCTGTCTGATGTGTAAAAACCTTTCTCTATTTCCTCTCAGCCTAACCCTTTTCAGTCTGGCACGGCCCAATTCAAAATAATTGGGTGTTCAAGTAAACTCTAGAAAATTTTAATGTACTTCGGTTGATTACTTAATAAAAGATACCTTGGGGAAAACTGGGTGAAGAGTGTGTGAAACTTCTCTGGATATGGTTGCAACTTCTTGTGTGGCTATAATTATTTCAAAGTAAAAAGTTAAAATGAGAGCATCTTGTCATTGTACCTGCTCATTCCTCCCCTCTGGTCCTTTGTAAAGCACTGGGTAATCCATCTGTTCTGGAGGTTGCTGTCCACATCAAAATCTGGACTTGAGTTTAAAGCAGGCAGGGTTTACAGCAGTTCCTGTTAGTGTTGCCCATCATAAGTTTGTGGGTTTCCCTGGTGGCTCAGCTGGTAAAGAATTCCTGCAATGTGGGAGACCTGGGTTCGATCTCTGGGTTGGGAAGAGCCCCTGGAGAAGGGAACAGCTACCCACTCCAGTATTTTGCCCTGGAAAATTCCATGGGCTCTATAGGCCATGGGGTCACAAATAGTTGACACGACTGGAGCAACTTTCACTTTCACATCATAATTTTGTAATATTTAAACATGATGTGAAATACCTCTAGAGAAAAGGAGAATGCATTCAGAGAACTATCTAGAGAGTAAAGATACTATCAAACACCAAAATATATTTTCAGTCACTTTTTCTTTAACTAATAGTCTAATATTTTATCAATATTCATTTTAAGTATAGAATAAAAGAGAATAACTTAAAATATGAATGGCTTACTTTAATATTGACTATTTTTACTTAAAACTCATAACTCATTTTAAAAATATTGGTTACAATTGCAATAAAGCCCTTTAATTATAAAAGAATGCATCTATCCCTATCTTTCAAGAATAAGAAATGATATCTGAAAAGCAATGTATTTGTATAGCATTTAAATATATATTGAAGTAGATTTCCTATAAAATATCCAAGTTTCATTGTATATATTTTCATTTTCTTCTTTTGGTGAACACTGAACTTTGGAGGATTAAGGGAATGACAATGACTTGACTCTTCCAGAATCTGACCTGTATCTTTGGCACTTATGATTTTTAATGTGTCCACAAAGGTCAGCCAGCTCTTGCTATTATGAATCACATTTATATTTATGCTCAGTCATTAAATGGCCTCTTTTAGTTTGTATCTGTTCAGCCCAAATTTTACATTTTATTCAATGAAAATTCCGTCTCCTTAGACATAAAATGGATAGTCTTATATGTTTGCCTTCTATAGCTATACTAGTTACTGTATGCACTTAAAAATTTTTAAATCCCTGGGACAAACTTTTATAATCAAAAGACCAATATTTTCTGTGCAAATTTAGTGGAAGGAGTTCCTACCTAAATAAAAAAAATACTTCTACATGACATTGTAGTGAACAACAATGAATATCTGCTCTATTGTCCCATATGTGAGCCAAGGTGAGCAGTGTCAATGGCTTAAAGCCTATAAGATCCAAAAGTGATTATTTTCATTTCAAAGATTATTATCTGTGGCATGTGTATTTTAGCAACTTAGTGTTTACTTTTAGTTCTAGATCAACCAATGATAGGACACGCATGCTGAGTTTTTTAAATTTTAATTTTCTACAGTCTAATATTTTTCACTGTAGACAGGTAAGGAAAAAGTTCAACAAAATAGATAATAATCACAAAAGAACAAGAGGAACCACAGCCAACTCTGGGCCCAAAGGTCTCTGGAGCAAATTCCACAGTGAATAAGTCAGTATATTTGAATGTGATGCTTGATTTAAAAATCATTTCTGGTAAGCCCACAGTATTCATTAAAATATTATCTCCCATTCAGTTCCATCACTCCATGGGAAATAGATGGGGAAACAGTGGAAACAGTGTCAGACTTTATTATTTGGGACTCCAAAATCACCGCCATGAAATTAGAAGATGCTTAGTCCTTGGAAGAAAAGTTATGACCAACCTAGATAGTATATTCAAAAGCAGAGACATTACTTTTCCGACTAAGGTCCATCTAGTCAAGGCTATGGTTTTTCCTGTGGTCATGTATGGATGTGAGAGTGGGACTGTGAAGAAGGCTGAGCACCGAAGAATTGATGCTTTTGAACTGTGGTGTTGGAGAAGACTCTTGAAAGTCCCTTGGACTGCAAGGAGATCCAACCAGTCCATTCTGAAGGAGATCAGCCCTGGGATTTCTTTGGAAGGGATGATGCTGAAGCTGAAACTCCAGTACTTTGGCCACCTCATGCGAAGAGTTGACTCACTGGAAAAGACTCTGATGCTGGGAGGGATTGGGGGCAGGAGGAGAAGGGGGACGACCGAGAATGAGATGGCTGGATGGCATCACGGACTGGATGGACGCGAATCTGAGTGAATTCCAGGAGTTGGTGATGGACAGGGAGGCCTGGGGAGAAGGCAATGGCAACCCACTCCAGTACTCTTGCCTGGAAAATCCCAAGGATGGGGGAGCCTGGTGGGCTGCCATCTATGGGGTCGCACAGAGTCGACACAACTGAAGTGACTTAGCAGCAGCAGCAGCAGCAGGAAGGGCTGTCGTGCTGTGATTCTTGGGGTCTTAGAGAGTCGGACACGACTGAGCCACTGAACTGAACTGAACTTTACCAAAAACATACCCATATGAAAAATATTGACAACTATACTTAGACGCTTAGTTTGAATACTAATTATTTGTGGGTTCATACAACTGCTTCATTTTCTTCAGTGTTGCCTTGGTCTAGTAAAGGACTACACTGAATGGTACATACCACATACAGGGAATTAGTACAGTTCTTTTTTACTTTTATATCTCAGGTCAACTGCATATTTCAGAAGAATAATTTAAAATCTCTATCTTACTGTAGTTTCTTGGCAGAATGCTCTTGGGGGTGGTATTTGGGAGTGGAATGCATGAAGCTTGTAAATTAAGCTTGATAAATTTAGAAAAATAATACTAATCTGTTTTTTTTTGAAAAGGGTATTGTAGAAAAGTAAAGCAATGCAAAATGTTTTTCTTTTAATAAAGTATAAGATGAAAATTTAGAGAGAAATTCATCTTATAAAATAAAATTTTGAGAAGTATAGTTGTATAAAAACTTTCATAATAAATTTGAATAGTAAAAGGAAATATATTAATGTTCATAATAAATTTTGAATTAACATAATAACAAAAGTTATATAAAATTATACAACCCTAAGTATACCCTAACAAATAAAAATTTATTTTATAATAATTATGCCTAAATTTGAATTTATATTAAATATTAATTTATTGAGAACAGAACTTTCAATACTACTTCCATTTAACATTTTTTATTAGTATACACCATGTATATATCATTAAAGTTATTTCTGTATAGTATGGTAAGAATTGAAGATTTACAGAGCTATAAAATTAACTTGACTAATTATCCTGATGATTTAAAATAGTATTTTAAAGTTTTAGTTGGTTGACAGTTTAGCCTAACCAAACTTAATTGTCAAGTTAGGTCACTTTAGTTAGAAACTTGGAGAATTAAAGATCTTTGAAGTATAAACAGAATGATAAAATTCACTGCAATTTTGTAAAAATATTTAAGTATCTTTCTACTTATGCATTTATCTATAATGCCTTTATATTGTTTTTAAATGACTTATTAATTATAAAGCTGAAGAATTAAAAACTGAGCAGAAAACATTTAAATACATTTTAATCTTATCTTTATCATTTAATTTTATCTTTATCACTTCTGACCTCACTGTGAAATTGTAGAATTTCCTCTTCAAGGCTCAGCTGTACTAAACTATTAACAGAGTCTGAAACCATATGTTTTTATTCGAGGATACTATTTACTTTTATTAAAACTTTAACTGATTTTGAAGTAATGTTTATTCTTCTAACATAGAATTTCTGTGATGGTTGTTCTTTTCTGTGATCTGTCCCTCTACTCAGCCAGAAAAAAAGAAAAATTGATTTAACAGTGAAATTAATGTGAACTATTCTTTAGAGAATTTATATCGAGTCTTGCAGATCCCTGGTGACCATTTAGTCACATAATGGTGCTATTTACTCAAAGTAATTCAGTGACTTAAAAGAGCCTGCTGAATTTTAAGTCAATAACTCTGCAAGTAAATACACACATATTTGTGTCTTTACTTTTTAGGCAAAAACGAAAAGTTAAAAAACCAAAATGGTTGCCTACAGTTGATATATTTAGATGTTTTACAAGTTATATCAAACTGCCAAACAACAGAAATTGAAAAACACTGTTCTTGAACAGTTAATTAGGATTTATTTGTGTGTGTTTTCCCAAGGAAAGGTACTCTTTTTGCTCAGCCAGTTGCCTCTCTACTCTGAGAATTTCTGAACTAACTTTCTGTAATGAATTTCTCAGTCTCTTTGATGCTCACAGCAAGAATTTTGCACTAAATTGTACAAAATAGCAAATCCAGACAGGGCAGGGCAAAGGCGCTGCAGTCACTGTTCAGAACAGCTCTGAAGACTACCACTCCACCTCCCTATTTATCTCTGTCACTGAAATTCAAAAACTGCTGTGTTGGTTAGGAAAGGCCAAGGAGAATTATCTGCTGATTTATATCATCTGTACTCGTAATAAACTGAGAAATTACACCACAAAAAGCTCCGATAAGTAAGAGAAGCCTGGACATCTCCTCTCAGTAATGAATAATCTATAAGTTCACATCCTCCTGCATCATGGAATGCTTATCAAGCAATACTGCCACAGTCCCTGTTGAGCCCAGTGTGCACCAACCTTCAGGCAGACAGGAGCTAATTGGAGTGCCTTTAGCTAATTTCTTCCACTGATTTTCCACATTTCATAGAGTGAGATGAAAACAGACACACGGCACAGAAAAGCAATCAAATATGCAATCAGAAATCATTTTTATGTTACTCAAGGCGACATGACCATATGTTCTGGTTTACTAGTGTTCAACTGTTATTCCAGAATCCCACCTTGTTCACCAACTCTTGTCTTAGACAAATGAAACATGATCTAGACACCTACCCAAAAGGCAAGACTGTATTTGCAAATATTTTTATTTCCTTTTAATATATTTATATTTTCTGAAATGTTTGTATAGAAATCATATAGACCTATATTTAAACAAACCAAATGGATATCACACATCCATGTAGGTGACTGCTCAAGATTATCATATTGTAGGAGTGTGTTGATAGTAGGATTCAGGTCAAATGATGGACAAAATATGTACTATACTATTGCTCAAAATTTATGGCTTTTCTTCATATTTATCATTTCCTACAAATTCCCCAAAAGCACTAAGTATAAAACTGAAGAGAATTATTTATATAAAATATTAAGTGTTTTTCATCACCCTAGGGCAGCATAAATCAAGTTACTGAGTTGGCCAAAAATATGTTCACGTTTTGCCATAAACCTTCTTATGGAAAAACCCAAACAAATTTTTGGCCAACCCAATAAAAAATATATAAAGACATGATCAAATGACAAGTATCCTTGCCTGACGTTCCAACACAGGGTATCCATTAAGATAAACTAATAGAGTTAAACTTATTTTTTTTTAAATTATCTATTCATAGGTCTCATCCACTCTAAGAAACAATTTGTAAACTGAAAGCAAAAAGTTTTTGGTAATAATTGGCTATAGTGTAGCACTTGGATTAAATAAACAATTACCAAATTTTAATAATTCCATGATAGTCTGTATGAAAAAGAGAAATGTGGTTTTAGAATCTAAAAGCAGCATGTGACAGTCTGTCTAAATGGTCACCTGGTAGAAATGATACTTTGAGCAACATCCCTGTCAGAAGTAGATCTGTCCCTTCAGTGACGATGGGACCATCAGATCATCACTATCATACCATCATATTTACTTGCTCTATTTCCACACTCGCCCTGTGATAAAATGCCCCATATAGCTTTATCAACTAGCTCTTTATATTATGTGTCTGTTATGAGTTGAGTTAGGATTTTGTGCCTCTAAAACTCATAAGATACAAATGATAGATACCCATTTTGTGCTTCTAAAACTCATCAGATATAGATGATAGATACTCATCTATCACATCAAGATTCACCGAAGAGTCCCAAGTGTGTAACATACAGCACATTCTAAGTAGTGTTCATGACACTCTCACTTTTTGTGTATAAATATACAGAACCCTGACTTTTTGTTCTATTGTAATACTGATTGCAAAATGTTCAAATAATACAGAAATAAATAAAAAACAGTACCATCAAAACATAGTACCATTAATTTCTAACTACATAAACCTTCACATGCATATGAACTCATACTAAAAAATGTGTATACTCAAGGTATTTGTGATACCTATTAGCTGTCTGTTCCTCCTAAAGCAACATAGATATAAATGTGCATGGCATTTTTAACAGCTGCATAACATTTTCTTGTATAAAAATATTACTAACATAAAAATAATAAATGATTTTGAAATTTTTAGTTTTGGGTATTATTTTCCCATTTGGAAGTTTTTCTTTGTAGATTATGTCAGGATTATAACTATAAAAATTTTGTATTTAGTTTGCAATGATGCATGTTTACATACTCATTGAAGGAAAACTCCATGCTTTGTACTTACTGCTACTGCTAAGTCTGCTGCTAAGTTGCTTCAGTTGTGTCCGACTCTGTGCGACCCCATAGATGGCAGCCCACCAGGCTCCCCCATCCCTGGGATTCTCCAGGCAAGAACACTGGAGTGGGCTGCCATTTCCTTCTCCAGTGCATGAAAGTGAAAAGTGAAAGTGAGGTTGCTCGGTCATATCTGACTCTTAGCGATCTCATGGACTGCAGCCTACCAGGCTCTTCTGCCCATGGGATTTTCCAGGCAAGAGTACTGGAGTGGGGTGCCATTGCCTTTTCCAGCTTTGCACTTAGCTTATGTTTTTACAGAGATTATTTCTATGCCTTGTTTGAAAAAAAGAAAAATGAAATAGTGATAATATTTTTTAAGTATGTAAAGTGAAAAAAACAAATACACAAAACACACATAACAAGTTTTTTATTTTAGAGTTTTGTAGGTGAGAAGTCTGATAAAATTCTCACCAAGCTAATAGCAAAGTGTCAACAGGGCTGTTTTCCCGTCTGGAAGCTGTATGGGATAATATATTTCATTATCCATTTAGGTCATTGGCTGAATTCAGTTCAGTACTACTGTAGGAATGAAGTCCTTGTTTCCTCGTAGACTGTGAGAGTCATCCCCAGGTTTTAGATGCCACCAACATTCCTCATCTCATGTTCCTGCTCCTCTGTCTTCAAAACAAGTCACAGTGGGCTGAGTCTCTCTTATGCTTCAGATCTCTCTTGCCTCTTCTTCTATTAATACCATCACATCTCTTTGAATGACTATTGTAGTTTCCTCTTTTGCTTTTTTTACTTTTTTTTTTAATTGAAGGATAATTGCTTTGCAGAATTTTGCTGTTTTCTGTCAAATCTCAGCATGAATCAGCCATAGGGATACATATAGCCCCACCCTCTTGAAACTCCCTCCCATCTCCCTCCCACCCTACCCCTCTAGGTTGACACAGTGCCCCTTTGTGAGTCTCCTGAGCCACACAGCAAATTCCCAGCTGGCTACCTATTTTACATACGGTAATGTAAGTTTCCAGGTTACTCTTTCCATACCTCTCACCCTCTCTTCCCCTCTCCCCATGTCCACCTCTTTTGCTTTTAAGAACCACGATTATACAGGATTAATCTGCTTCAAAGACCACAGATTAACAATCTTAATTCCATCTGACTTTGCTTTGTAAACTGTCCCTGGTATCATGCTTGCCACTATTCCCAGTGGTTTTGTGCTTCCTGTACCGGAATCTTGGCCCTTATAGATTAGAGATGTTGTTTTCCAGGAGGAGGATATTTTCAACAGTTTATAAGACCCTCGTAAAGATCTGAGCCACGGGTTACTGCTTGGTTACTGCCAAGAAGCCAGTGGGCGGAACAGGGAGCTGCCATGTTGGCTCCCTGAGAGGAGGTTGGCTGCTGTCTCACAGTGAGTGCTTTCACAGGACATTCTTCTGCTTCCTTGCCGGGTTTTGACTGTAAATGGATTAAGTACAGCAGGTTTAGAAGGAGAATATCATGGCCTCAGGCACATGAAGGCTGAAGGTCTGATCAGGCAGATCTACCTGAATTGCTGGATGAGAATGGTGGTTTAGTTGCTAAGATGTGTCTGACTCTTGCGACCCCATGGGCTGCAGCCTGCCAGGCTCCTCTGTCCATGGGATTCCCCAGACAAGCGTACTGGAGTGGGTTGCCATTTCCCTCTCCAGGGGATCTTCTTGACCCAGGAATCGAAGCCAGGTCTCCTGCATTACTGGCTACAAGGGAATCCCTAGATAAGAATGAGAGGAGTCAGATTGTGTTCCAGTTCAATCGCTAAGTCACCTCCAACTCTTTGTGACCCCATGAATCACAGCATGCCAGGCCTCCCTGTCCATCACCAACTCCTGGAGTTCACTCAAACTCATGTCCAATGAGGCGGTGATGCCATCCAGCCATCTAATCCTCTGTTGTCCCCTTCTCCTCCTGCCCTAATCCCTCCCAGCATCAGGGTCTTTTCCAGTGAGTCAACACTTCACATGAGGTGGCCAAAGTGTTAGAGTCTCAGCTTCAACATCACTCTTTCCAATGAACACTCAGGACTTATCTTTAGGATGGACTGGTTGGATCTCCTTGCAGTCCAAGGGACTCTCAAGAGTCTTCTCCAATACCACAGTTCAAAAGCATATATTCTTCAGTGTTCAGTTTTCTTCACAGTCCAACCCTCACATCCATACATGACCACTGGAAAACCGTAGCTTTGACTAGACAGACCTTTGTTGGCAAAGTAATATCTCTGCTTTCAATATGCTATCTAGGTTGGTCATAACTTTCCTTCCAAGGGGTAAGTGTCTTTTGATTTCATGGCTGCAGTCACCATCTGCAGTTAATGTCAAATTGTGTGGGATGCTGCAAAAGTTGTTCTTAGATAGGGAAACATTGTTTAAAAGGTAAAAACGTAAAAGATAACTAAAACTATTTTCAGAGAAGAGCTGGAACATCAAGATGTAGCCTGTAATATTTTTGAATAAACATGAATATTAAACTAAATTATAGAGATAATTAATAATACCCAGATACTTTCTCAATACATCCTGGGATGCCATACAGGTAATAAAAATGAAAATAAATAGGCAAATTGCCCAGTCTAGCAAATATATTTGAAGCAACACTGAGGGATTAAGAATAGTTCTATAAATGATATGTTAGTGAATAAGGAAAACACCATTACCCATGGAGAGCAAAACACATATACACAAAAAGCTCTTTTTGGTAATATTCACAGGAAAATCCATTGGTAACAATCAGAGAAAAATTTTATAGGGTTTTTCTGTGTCATAGACAATGTACTGGCATCAGTCTAACTAAAGAGAATGATTAAAACAAGCTAGGACAAATTATCTTTCATTTTCTTGGCCAATATTTCTATAACATGTTCCTCTTTCAATTATTTATCATTGGGGGTAAAAGTAGTATGCAAGCTTTCCATACTAAAATTCAAAACTTTTTGAAGCTTTCTGTAGAAGTATTGGTGAAATAATTTATCACTGTCAATCATGTTTACAACTCACATATAGAAAGATAATTTTTTAAAATTAAGGATTGTTTTGGAATTTAAAAATCTGAGTCAGATGATCATTATTCAGTGATCTATTTACCAAAAAAATATGCTATTTTATATCAAATTTAAAGTTTAACTTTGAAAATTGATCCTGCAGTCCTATTCTCACTTTGTCGGAAGAAATGATGCATTGTCATTGATTAGACTTTCTTCATAAAACCATAAATGTAAGTTGTTTAGTCACTAGGTCACGTCTGACTCTTGTGACTCCATGGACTACAGCCTGCCAGGCTCCTCTGTGTGTGGAATTTTCCAGGCAAAAATACTGGAGTGCCTTGCCATTTCCTTCTCCAGGGGATCTTTCCAGTCCTAGGGTCTATCCCATATATCCTGCATTGGCAGGAGCCACCAGGGAAACCCCCAATATAAGCTGAAGTGTGGATACAAATAGAATAATGTTATACTAAGAGCACAGACTACAGAACTCAGTTGCCCTAGGTTGAGCCCTGAAGCCTGGTGTCATGGGTGCAAGAGTTTCTTTCTTTTGTGGAGGAGGATAAAGTAAAAAAAAAATAAAATAAATAAAGGAAAACAACTTTGTACTAACAACCAAGAAAGATAAATAATAACAATGTTTCTCCTCTAGCATGTTTGAAAATTTTTTTATTAATTTTTTCTCCCCATAATTTTTATGTATTTTTAGATTTATTTATTTTAATTGGAGGCTAGTTACTTTACAATATTGTATTGGTTTTGCCATACATTGACATGAATCCACAACAGGTGTACATGTGTCCCTCGTCCTGAACCCCCCCTCCCACCTCCCCCTCCCCATCCCATCCCTTTGGATCATCCCAGTGCACCAGCCCCAAGCATCCTATATCATGCATCGAACCTGGACTGGCAATTCATTTCACATATGATAATATAAAAGCTGTAGTCTGTTGACACCAACAGCACTCTTGAGCCTGAACCAAAGTAATTGCAGCTTTTCCATCTGAGTTAGACACACTCAGGGCATGGATACCAAGAGAGACAGAGAGAAGATACATACAGTGTACAGTACAGAACATATATGTAATACAATGTATACTGAGTACATTTCACTCCTATTAAGTGTATTCAAAGCTAGAAAATAAAGGAGCCTAATAAAAAGCATTTTTATAAAAAAATTTTAAAAAACAAGATTTTCACATCTCTTCTCATTTCCTCCAACTACTGTCTCTTTCAATGTACCCAGTGTTTGTTTGAAAATTAATAAAGTTCCTTCTTTGTAGGGAAAATAAAGCCTGAATAGTTATACAACCATTATTTCCATTGCACAGAATTGAAGACGATGGCATTTTTGTCCCCCGAGTTAGTACCACTGCAATTCATTATGAGATATAGACTGTGTCATTTAAAGGGAACTCAGTAGGTTTCAAATGAATTATTATGCAGAGCGCAACTTCACAGAACACAACAAAGTGAAACAAAACAAAACATGTATACGCATAGAGATGTGTCTTGGTGATGCGAGTCTCTATCTGAAAGTCTCAACAGATAATAAAACATGTCTTAGTAAACAAGAAACACTAATTCTAATTTTAAAAAATTTCAGGTTGTAAATTTGATGATTTGGGGCAAATTTGAGGAGACAGTACTTCAAGGAAACAGCAAGACTGAGGGAGAAAACCCCACGGCCATATCCTGACAATCAGGCTGACTTGGAGCCTCAGAACCAGAAACTGTGGACCCACATGGAGCCCACGGGAGCAGAGCCCGAGCTGATACTCACAGCACTGTCAGATCTGGATGACTCAGCTCCAAAATTATTTTCTGCTAAAGATCAGAGACTGAAGGTGAATTTACGGCCATGTGAGGTCATTTTTCCAAGCCCGAAAGAGAGAAGAGCTTGCTATGCTGATGTGAGGCAGAAGATTGAGACTCAAAGTGGATGTTCACACAGAAAGCAGACTTGTGTCTCCCTCTGTCCTTTGGGGTGTTTAGGAAAGCTGGTGTCAGATAAACCCATGTAATTTTTAAGGATTCTGGATGAAGATTTTTACGAATAAGGATGAAGAAAGGGCTGTCTGTACACCATGTACAACTCGAGGAGATATACAAAAAGCAAATAAACCAAAACAAAGACATTTTAAAAATCCACTCTCTATGCAGCCCACCACCACCTTTTCCTTTTCAGTCTGAAATAACGTGGGAGAATATTTCCAAGGAGTTTGCATCCACCGGACCGGGGTGGAAGCAGAAAAGGTGGCATGAAGATGCCTGTCTAATGGGTAAAGGTAGCCGCTGTTACACTGGCATGCTGACTGAAGAACAAAGGTGAGACAGTTTAGCTGCTGGTAGGTACGCTCCCTGCCCACCTCATTAGCTTCCAAGCTAGGAAGCGAGGAGACAAAGTGAAGGAGAGAGGAAAATACTGAATTGACTGAGTGTCTAACCACTAGACTAGAGGGGGAGCAGGGAGAGAAAGACAGACAGAGAGAACCTGCTTTTACCTGAAGTGAGCACCAATGTTTTTCAATAAAAGTAGAAATGAGGATGAAATACCTACGGGCATTTATGAGAAACAAGTCCTTACTTTGGCAGTTCCTGTTTGCAGACGACAAACTTTGGGCCTGTTCTGCCAGTGAAAACATCTCAATCCAGTAATGGTACATTATTGCGCATCTTATATAATATAGTGAAACATCTTAGATACTATAAAGTTAGTAGCATTATATGACAGCAGTACTAACAAGTTGTTCCTTGTGTTTTAATGCTTGGACAAAATTGACTACTCAGCAAGTATGCCTAAAAGAAGGAGAAGGAGACAAAATTGGAAGCAGTTCTTCAGTATTTAAATATTGGGATAGGGTAACTTAAGAGATGGGGGAAATGGCATCCATGTCAGCTTGAGTAAAAGGAAAATTAAAAAAAAAAAATGTATAGGATAGACCTACCTAGACTTCAGTTATTAATCTTTTAGAGAGAGAGGGATTCAACCAGGTGATTTTCAAAGTACAATGTAGGACTGTCATTCTATCATTCTGTGGCTCTTTGATGTCAGAATGCAATTCGGAGCTTTTGAAATACATTAGAAAACCCAGTATCACTTGCTGTCTCCTGGGCCACAAGCTGACACAAGTCTTATGAAAGAAAGTATCAAGGATGGGATTCACCAAGGATGCAAAACTCACCCAAAGAAACAGATGAAAGAGGGACTAAGATAGCGAAGGATGTATTAGGAAGGGAAGTAAATGGTGGAGACATAAGAAGCTCAGGCAGAAACAACCTGAATTAAGACGGTGTATATATAAAGGAGTGCTTATAGAGTAGTGCTTATCTGGTTTTATCCATTTTAGATACCTGAATTTGAATGTTCATTGGCAAGTAGGTTTCAGATATAGAACAGGAAACTATAAAACTCATCTCTAGAGGAATTTCCTACCAGAGTACTACAAGGAAAGAAGGTTTGTTGAGAATATCTGAAATCCTAGAAATAAATTATGTGTATGATAAAATACATACACGTATCTGGGGACAGTGGTATTATTAATCCTTCAGATAAATGAACACCTGCTGTGAACTAGGCACAAGGCCATATTCTGAACATAAATTAGTAAACAAGGAAAATACAGTCTTTCTCCTCTCGAGACATACAGTTATTGCCCGTCCTATGCTCTGTGTGCCTCAGCGGGGCTGATGCTCACAGAAAGCATCTCCCCAGCTCTCACTTCACCCGGCTCCAGTCCTGGTCCCACCACAGAGCAGCAGTACTGGGCGGTGGGAGGGACAGAGCAGCGAGGCTCTGTGCTCTTTCTGTTACATCTCTTCACTGGCTCCCACTTCTTCCGAGTGGCCAGTCTCAACAGGGTCCCATAGGAGACCATGGCTGCATGAGCGCCCCTTTCCATGTGTTCAGGCTCATCTGGTCATCCTGGATTCTGGGCTCTCAGAGCACGCGTTTTCCTTTTGTTCATCAGCATTCCAGTTACTCCTAGCTTCTTGGTTAGCTCTATTTGTCTTCTTAGCTCTCCCCAAATTTCTATAAATTATGTCATGGAGATTGTTTTCCTGACTTAACCCTAACTAATCCACTGCCTAATAGAATAATTAAGACTACAGAAGACCTAGGCTGCCAAGGACACATTTATCCATGGGGACTACCATAGTCTTAGGTCAAGGAAATGTCTCTCAAGGGAACTGACATGAATGCTGGGACCTGAAGGCAGTGGGCTTCACGCCACTAAAAGGGAAGATTTCAGACCTGGCAATAATAGCACCCTCAGAATTACCATTTGTGACTGTGTGTATGTGGTGAGAACTCATAAATCTACTCCTTGCAAATTTCAAATACATGGTCGATTCCTGCTGCTGCTGCTAAGTCGCTTCAGTCATGTCCGACTCGGCACAACCCCATAGACGGTAGCCCACCGGGCTCCTCCGTCCCGGGATTCTCCAGGCAAAATCACTGGAGTAGGTTGCCATTTCCTTCTCCAGTGCATGAAAGTGAAAAGTCAAAGTGAAATTGCTCAGTCGTGTCCGACTCTTCGTGATCCCATGGACTGCAGCCTACCAGGCTCCTCCATCCATGGGATTTTCCAGGCAAGAGTACTGGAGTGGGGTGCCACTGCCTTCTCCGATATGGTAGGTTACTAGCTGTAATTACCATACTGCACATTAGATTGTCCCAATTCCCTGGTGACTCAGATGGTAAAGCATCTGTCTACAATGCGGGAGACCTGGGTTCAATCCCTGGGTTGGGAAGATCCCCTGGAAAAGGAAATGGCAATCCACTCCAGGACTATTGCCTGGAAAATCCCATGGACAGAGGAGCCTGGTAGGCTACAGCCTTGGGGCTGCAAAGAATCGGACACAACTGAGTGACTTCACTCACTCACATTAGATTACTAGAACTTACTCCTCTTAAAAGCAGAAATTTGTTTGTTATGACCAGCATCTCCCTATTTCCACTGCCGACCCTCCCAGCCCTTGAAACCAACATTTTTCTCTCTGTTCTCTAAGTTCAGCTTTCTCAGATTCCGCATATAAGTAACATCATGTAATACTTGTGAGTTTGGTTTATTTCACTTAGCATCATGTCCCCCAAGTTCATCCACATTGTCAGAACTGGCAGTATTTTCTTCTTTCTTAAGGGTGAATAATACTTAAATATGGAATCCCCTGGTGGCTCAGCAGTAAAGAAACTCCCTGCAGTGCAGAAGACTTGGGTTGAATTCCTTGGTCCAGAAGATACCCTGAAAAAGGAAATGACAGCGCACTCCAGTATTCTTGCCTGGAGAATCCCATGGACAGAGGAGCCTGACGGCTACAGTGCATGGGGTCACAAAGGAGTCAGACATGACTGAGTGACTAAACCACCACCACCAATATTTAAATTTAGCTCTCAGGCTTCAGGAAGTGTGGGCCTGTAAGACAGGACTGGATGAGTGCTTGATGCTATGCAGGTTAAGCAAGTGAAGGGTTTGAACAATGAGAAGGGGGTGAGGAATGGACAGGCAGGGGGCTCTGCATTTCCTCTCACTGTGGAAGTAAAGAGATGTTAACCCACATTGGTGGTGGTGGTGCTCAGTCGTGTCCGACTCTTTGTGACTCCATGCGCTGTAGCCCACCAGGCTCCTCTGTCCATGGAATTTTCCAGGCAAGAATACTAGAGAGGGTTGCCATTTCCTACTCCAGAGGATCTTTCCAACTTCTCCCCATAAAATATTACATTCTTTTCAAAAATTCATTGTTTCATTTTCTTTCCCCCTTCACTCTGTCAACTCGTTCAGGTGTTAGCTCGAATATCACCTACTCCTTCTTCCTTCATCTCATTTAATTCCCCAACTCCACCTAGAACTACCTATTTCTTTTCCTGGTTTTGTTTTTCCCCTTAATGTTTAGCATTAGTAATGAAGCAGATTTTTATTTTACTCTATGTGCATTGCTTCTCTGTTTCCAGCATCAGAACAGTGCCAAAAACATGTAGGAATAGTAAGAATTTGATAAGTACTTCTTTAATTGAATCCAATTAAATTATCTCAACTCTGCTGATCCTTTTCCTTCTGACAATGATTTTATGAGCCATTATCACTAAATATTTCTGCCTTTGAAACAATAAAAGATCAGAATTCACTTTAAGTAGAATCTGCATCAGTTAGAGAGACTTTGCTTCCCTCTGAGAGGTTCTGCAATATGCTGACTGACAGTCTGACTTGTTTTCCGCAGGAGCAGTGTCTGTCTGGCAACTTTGGCTGCAGCTCTGTCTGTTCTGAAATTCTCTGCCTACTTCAGGGTTATTTGCTATGTTAAGTGTGAAGGCAAAAGAAAGACACTTCTCTCATGAGGGATTTGAACTGAAAGTGAGTTGCCCTTCTTATATAGGGCCTTGCATTTTCCGATAAATATTCCCTGGAAGCAATTTTGTATCATCAGTTTGACATATTCTCTGCAGAACAGACCCAGAAACAGAGATGTGTATGCAGACATTGTATTGAGCCATGTTCTAAAGAACAGAATTTGTGAGGGAGTGCATGAGGCAGAGTTGGGAGGAGAGAAGGGAGGAACTGGATGCAGTTGGAACAGAAGGTTGAGACGATCCCAGAGGAGAGCTGAGATGACAATGGCCCTTGAGAGAAGCTGGGCATCAAGGCACAGGGGCTAGCCAAACCCAGTGCCACAGTAGCCATCGTTGGACTCTGGCCACTCCAGGAGTCTAGTTCAGTTCAGTTACTCAGTCGTGTCTGACTCTTTGTGACCCCATGAACTGCAGCACGCCAGGCCTCCCTGTCCATCACCAACTCCCAGAGTTCACCCAAACTCATGTCCATTGAGTCAGTGATGCCATCCAGCCATCTCATCTTCTGTTGCCCCCTTCTCCTCCTGCCCCCAATCCCTCCCAGCATCAGGGTCTTTTCCAATGAGTCAACTCTTTGCATCAGGTGGCCAAAGTATTGGAGTTTCGACTTCAGTATCAGTCCTTCCAATGAACACCCAGGACTGATCTCCTTTAGGATAGACTGGTTAGATCTCCTTGCAGTACAAGGGACTCTCAAGGGTCTTCTCCAACACCACAGTTCAAAAGCATCCATTCTTCAGCACTCAGCTTTCTTTATAGACCAACTCTCACATCCATACATGACTATTGGAAAAACCATAGCCTTATAGACCTTTGTTGGCAAAGTAATGTCTCTGCTTTTTAATATGCTGTCTAAGTTGGTCATAACTTTCCTTCCAAGGAGTAAGCGTTTTTAATTTCATGACTGCAGTCACCATCTGCAGTTATTTTGAAGCCCAAAGAAATAAAGTTTGATACTGTTTCCACTATTTCCCCATCTATTTGCCATGAAGAGATGGGACTGGATGCCATGATCTTAGTTTTCTGGATGTTGAGCTGTAAGCCAATTTTTTCACCCTCCTCTTTCACTTTCATCAAGAGGCTCTTTAGTTCTTCTTCACTTTCTGCCACTCCAGGAGAGGAGCTGTCAAATCTCAGTGCCTCACCTCCCTTCAAACAAAGGCATTTCAGAGGCAACTACTCTGTTGCTGGTCACCATCATGCAACATTCCTGGCTTCTGATAGAATGAGTCTCCTGAGGTGCACCCAACATCCTCCGCAAACTTCATGTGCATTTATGGAATAACCAGAAAAGATAAGTCAAAAAAAAATTAAAGGTGCAAGAATGAACAGGATTCTTTCCTTGAAGGTAAATTAAAGAATGAGTATACAATGAATAAGATGGTTCTAGGTGTTATCATAATCATAAGATATAATAGTATCTTATTGCTAGATAGGAGATAACAATAATTGGTTAATACTTGTGTCTCTTCCTTTTTCTGCTGAAATAGGCAGTTATTAGGATAGTATGTATTAAATAATTAATAACTATTCTTACAATCATTAATGGTAATATTTCTCTTGCAGTTATTACTGTCTTATTGTACTGGTCATACACATTCATAACGAAAGCTTTAAAAATATTTTAAAAGCTCACAAAGGAAAATAAGAACACAAAACCCCACTACCAAGATGATGTTTGTTGCCATTCAGTTACAATTCTTTCAAGATGTAAGCTAGCAATCTTTTCTCAGTTTCTACACACACTGTTTATATACATATATGTTTGTACACAACATTTACCCATGCTATTTTTAACATAAGATACATTTTGTTTTATATCAACTGTATTTTATTTAATATATCATGAACATTTTAATAACTTCAGATTTGCTTATACTGTTCTACTGATTGCACATTATTCTTTTACACAGATGCATCTTTATTTCTATATTTCACAAAGTTACCATAATTCATTTCACTGATGAACTACTGCTTTTGATGTAGACAAATAACACTTTAAACTCTTTCATTTTTCCTTAAGCCTTGGGCAGGTTTTTCTAAAAGCCAGTTACTGAAGAATATGTAACAACATATTTTACACGACACATTTATAATTCTTCAATATGTTCCTCGGCATGCAAGGAGGCTTTGAGGCAGAATATATCTTTGAAGGTAATTAACTCTAAACTGTTGAACCACTAAAATACATGATTATTTGTATTGTTTAAATTTTGTTGAATCCAATTTTTCATTATTAAAGTAATTCAGCAGTTGCTATCAAGTTCCCTGAGAGAGAATACACACTGCTTTAATCTTTAATCACATAAGTGAGGCTTATTAGACATAAAGTTACTTTTGCTTAATTTAAATACTTCCTTTAATAAAAATGCATAATATCATTTAAATATTTAATTCTAGTAGCTTCTCTGAACTGTGTATTGCTATCGAAGGTGCATTAACAGGCAGAAATTAAAGACTTGGTAATGCACTAGATAGAAATTTTTAACATTCTTTTACAGTAAACTCATTTTGTATAGTAATAAGCTTTGTCATTGCAAATGAAATGCACCACCTGCCACAATTAGTGTTATGCCTCTTATTTTTTAGTACATCTCAGAGCTCTAGTAGAGTGGTATAATTTGCATTGTTATAGCTCAGACAAGATGCTAGAACTTGATTCAGAATATGTCTTCCATACCTGGGTCTGAGGTCATTTAATATATTAGTTACCAGTTAGGCACCATGAAATTTTAAAAGAAAGCACAGGGTTGGTAAAATCAGGGCAAAAATTAATATATAAGTAGCTAAATCTTTCAGGAAAGAGTACTTGACTCATGTAATCTAGTGAAAATTGTTGTTGCTTAGTCACTGAGTCCTGTCCAACTCTTTGCAACCCCATGGACTGTAGCCCACCAGGATCTTCTGTCCGTGGGATTTCCCAGGCAAGAATACTGGAGAGGGTTGCCAATTCCTTCTCCAGAGGATCTTCTTGGCCCAGCAACTGAACCCACATCTCATGCATTGAAAAGTGGGTTCTTAACCACTGAGCCACCGGGAAGCCCAGTGAAAATTAGAACCTCATATTAAAATATAAATGTAATACAACTTATCAAGTAAGTGTACTAAACTATATAAAGCTAAAGTTGTATCAATAATAATATTCAGCCAAACCATACAAATTACCTTTCCAACATTCTGTGGGAACATGTGAAGAAACCTAAAAGAAATGTTCTATTGAATAGACCTGATTTTATTAATTATACTTGAGAACAGTTCTTAGTAGGTTGAATATTGCACACATAACCATTAAATTTAAGACAATGGTGAGGCCAATAAAACAACTATCAAAAACAGTAATTATATCTCTTGATTTTGAGAAAGGTCATTAATAGCATTTCATTCTATATCTTGCAAATTCCATTTAAAAATCACTGTGAAACATATATGTAAATGAGAATTAAAAATCACAAAAGTTCTGACATCTAAAGATAGAAATAGGAAACATAAGATATATAGATAAATAGAGACAGAGACAGAGATGTGTGCCAAATTAGAGAAGCCCAACTCTTGGAGAGAGCTTTCAAAGTGTGCAAATGGACCCCTTTCAGGAGAAGATGGGGAGACAGGTGATTTTACCTGTTCCCTCTACACTGAGCCCTGGGTAGAGTAGGAAACGCACTGGAATGGGAGTGCCTTTGCCTTCATTAACAATTGTTCCCTTGTTTACTGTGATCTTGTAGGTTTCATGGACACAAAACTCAGTGAAGTTGGGAGGTGGGAGGTGGGGGTTCCTTCCCAGTTGTATGAGGCTGTATTAGAGGTGGCGTTTATGGCAAGAGTACCTGTTTTTCTTATGCGTACCTGGCAATTATTCTTTCCTTCCATTTTTTTTTTTTTCTTTGCTGTCACCTGTACACATGCAGATTGGTGTTCAGCCTAAGACCCGGAGAGACACTTCTGTAGATTTCCAGAGCACTTTCTCTATGTAATTCCCTCTTTCTTCCTTTTCCGTTTGCTATTGCTGGTTTTGAGGATTTCAGATATTCAATAAATGGCTTTTATTGTCAGTTTCTTGAGAGAGATCACGAGTGTACAGTCATGAACCTGCCCTGGCTATGCAATTAGTGATGTAATCTCTCCATTAAGCAAGCTCTGCTATCTAAGCAGACAGTATTTAACAGTCTAGTTATACTCAGAGAGAGGTGACATTGTAATCACAGTTAAATTTCTGAAGTATACTTTTACCTAACTTTGAACGTCCAAGTTTCATGTGATACCTGTATTCAGTTCAGTTCAGTTGCTCAGTCATGTCCTACTCTTTGCGACCCCATGAATCAGCACGCCAGGGCCTCCCACCTACTCCTGGAGTTCACTCAAACTCATGTCCATCGAGTTGGTGATGCCATCCAGCCATCTCATCCTCTGTTGCCCCCTTCTCCTCCTGCCCCCAATCCCTCCCAGCATCAGAGTCTTTTCCAATGAGTCAACTCTTCGCAGGAGGTGGCCAAAGTACTGGAGTTTCAGCTTCAGCATCAGTCCTCAAATGAACACCCAGGACTGATCTCCTTTAGGATGGACTGGTTAGATCTCTTTGCAGTCCAAGGGACTCTCAAGAGTCTTCTCCAACACCACGGTTCAAAAGCATCAATTCTTTGGTGCTCAGCCTTCTTCACAGTCCAACTCTCACTTCCATACATGACCACTGGAAAAATCATAGCCTTCACTAGATGGACCTTTGTTGGCAAAGTAATGTCTCTGCTTTTCAATATGCTATCTAGGTTGGTCATAATTTTCCTTCCAAGGAGTAAGCGTCTTTTAATTTCATGGCTGCAGTCACCATCTGCAGTGATTTGGGAGCCCAGAAAAATAGTCTGACACTGTTTCCACTGTTTCCCCATCTATTCCCAATGAAGTCATGGGACCGGATGCCATGATCTTCGTTTTCTGAATGTTGAGCTTTAAGCCAACTTTTTCACTCTCCTCTTTCACCTTCATCAAGAGGCTTTTTAGTTCCTCTTCACTTTCTGCCATAAGGGTGGTGTCATCTGCATATCTGAGGTTATTGATATTTCTCCCCATTGATATTTCTCCCGGCAGTCTTAATTCCAGCTTGTGCTTCTTCCAGCCCAGCCTTTCTCATGATGTACTCTGCATATAAGTTAAATAAGCAGGGTGATTCCCTTATTAGTCCAGGGTTCTCCAGAAAAACAAAACCAGTGAGATATGTTTACAGAGAGATAGACGTTATTTAGCTATAAGGAACTGGCTCACACAATTACAGAGGCTGGTGAGTCAAAACTCTGTAGTGTGGACCAGCAGGTTCAAGACATAGTAAAGCCAGTAGTGCAGGTGAAGTCCAAAGGTGGTCTGCTAAAGCTTCATTCAGGTCATCAACTAATTTGAAGGCAATGGCACCCTACTCCAGTACTCTTGCCTGGAAAATCCCATGGGCGGAGGAACCTGGTAGGCTGTAGTCCATGAAGTCGCTAAGAGTCAGACACGACTGAGGGACTTCACTTTCACTTTTCACTTCATGCATTAGAGAAGGAAATGGCAACCCACTCCAGTGTTCTTGCCTGGAGAATCCCAGGGACAGAGGACCCTGGTAGGAGGCCATCTATGGGGTCACACAGAGTCGGACACAACTGAAGTGACTTAGCAGCAGCAGCAGGTTATCAAGGGCTATCTGATTCACCCAAAGTTTACTAATTTAAATTCTAATTTTATCCAAAACCATCCAAGTTGACACATAAAAGCAGCCATCACAATAACATTTAATGTTAATCCCTTGAAGTGAAAATGAAAGTGAAGTTGCTCAGTCATGTCTGACTCTTTGCAACCCCATGGACTGTAGCCTGCCAAGCTCCTCTGTCCATGGAATTTTCCAGGCATAGTACTGGAGTGGATTGCCATTTCTTTCTCCAACGGATCTTCCTGACTCAGGGATCGAACCCAGGTCTCCTGCAGTGTAGACAGACACTTTACCGTCTGAGCCACCAGGCTTATTAAAATACTGAGAAATAGACAACTTACAGTAAAAAAAAGTTTGATAAGTTAACAAAGACATGCTCATTTTATAGGATGAAATGGCAAGAGTTATTGTGAGGAGGAGAAGCTGTGGGTTAAAGAAAATAGAATGGGAAATATTCAAGAGGTTGAGATAAAGGGGGAAATGGCATATTTGTCATATTCTGTTGTTGAATCTTGATCAAGTAACTACTGTCTGAAAGCCTTACTTGCCAGTGGCACAGAAGAACCGTGAAGCCTTGTGAACACTAATGACTGCAGGTACTGAGTCACATGTGAAAACCCTACAGTTACTGTCTGTGATAATTAATTAGCAGTTTAAGTCACACAAGGGCTAAGAGACTTTTTAGCCTTAGCTTTTGGTGTAAACATTGCTAAAGAGAAAGCCATATTATACACAGCGAGAATTAAATAATTAAACTTTGTTAAAGGAGTTCCTTATCTGCCTACTGCTTCCCTGCTGGCTCTGATGATAAAGAATCCTCCTGCCAATGCAGGAAACCCGGGTTTGATCCCTGGGTCAGAAAGATCCCCTGGAGAAGGTGATGGCAGTCCACTCCAGTGTTTGTGCCTGGGAAATCCCATGGACAGAGGAGCCTGGTGGGCCACAGTCCATGAAGTCGCAAAAGAGTTGGACACGGCCCAGCAACTAAACAATAAGGACAATTCTGCCTCCCAATCCATAGTAATCAGATTTTTTTTTTTTTGCTGTTTTTTGTTTTTTTTTAATTTCCTTATCAGTCTTAAGGCAGGAGCCAAAAGATGAATGCGTTCCTGACTGATTTGTGAGGAAATTTTCCTGGCCACCTTATTTTCTTTTTTCTCCCAGGATACTTGAATATGTAAAATTCCTATGCTACCTTGATTCTTATCCTCCACCCTCAAAAATAAGTGCCCTATCTGATGATTAGGAACATTTTAGTCCAACTCTGCAGTCACACTGTCTGAAATGAGGGATAGAGAACAGGACCTTGTGACTTTTGTGTCTGTCAGACGCAGTCCTCTCCCAGGGAGTCAAGGGTTACTGAGCCACCTCCGTAATCACAAGGTTCTAAACACTCATTCAAACATTCTCTTTAATCTCTGAACATATCATAAAATGGCGCCTAATTCATGTGTCATTTTATTCCTTCATTTTGCAGAATAACATACAGACTATTCTTATAGCTCTCCTACCACAGTTTTATTTTGATGTTTGGAAACAACACAAAGACATACATAAACACTGGAGTGAGGAGATGATGCTTCAATAAATATCAGCGTGGTCTATTTTCATTAATCACCCATTCAAATGTGCACTTTCAGGCTTTCTAGATGAAGCTATCTCCCCCAATATGAAAACATTTAGGTAAGTGTTGGTGAACGTTATGTGCACCGTGTGATAACTCATGAACATTTATATGAATCTTTCATTGCCCATCCAAGTAAATGCCACATTGAGCATTCAATATGTTTGAATGTGCAGTCTGGCACAAAAAGTATCCTCTTTCTTCAAACCATAATGTTACATATTGCCTTACCATCGGGCTTTTAATATCATATTAAAATGTGATTCTGCACATATCATCTTTAGGATTTTGTGCTATGAGCCATGGGATGCTCCTATACACTGCTGTCTGGATCAGTGGACCTGTGCTCTGTTATCCAACTGCAAACAGAAGGAAGAACAGAGGTGCTTGTCACTTACATCAGTGTCTCTTACTTCGATTCTTTCAGTTAGTGAATCTCAGTGTCATTAAGGGTGATCTGAAAATTAAACACTGCAAAGCATTTCCAAAATTAATAGTTGGCTGCTTCACACAACAAGATGAAGAAAATCCACTTCAAACTACACATGGTATTTTTTTTCTTTCCCTTCTTTTTATTTTCCTTTAAACCTCCAAGAATTAATTAAACAGCCCATTTTTCTAAAGCCTACCAGAGATACTGGGCTTGCTGAAGTTAGCCATTGTAAGAAGTGTCAGACATAATCTGCCTTTTTTATTATAAAATCCTGGGTTTCTTGAAAGGAATATATTGTCTTACTCAGAAAAATGTTAAGTAACAAAATGCCAACATTTGAAAGTTAAAATAGCTGTCCTGTGTGTCAACATTAATGACAGTACAGAATAAACCTAATGAAACTTGAATCAACTTCATACCCTCAGAAACTACAGTTAAAACCAGGGAAAAGTAAAGGTCCTAAAATTATTATGAATGCAAAACCAAGGAATGACCAAACAGTGCAATGCCATTTTTAATCGCTTTCTGTCGTAGATGATACAGTGTGCACCCAGACTCCCCTGCAAGACTCTGTTGGAGAGGGTGTGGAGAAAAAGGAATCCTCTTACACTGTTGGTGGGAATGCAAGCTAGTACAGCCACTATGGAGAACAGTGTGGAGATTCCTTAAAAGCTGGAAACAGAACTGCCATGCTGCTGTTGCTGCTGCTAAGTCGCTTCAGTCTTGTCCGACTCTGTGTGACCTCATAGACGGCAGCCCATCAGGCTCCCCCATCCCTGGGATTCTCCAGGCAAGAACACTGGAGTGGGCTACCATTTCCTTCTCCAATGCATGAAAGTGAAAAGTGAAAGTGAAGTCGCTCAGTCGTGTCTGACTCTTAGCAACTTCATGGACTGCAGCCTACCAGGTTCCTCCATCCATGGGATTTTCCAGGCAAGAGTACTGGAGTGGGGGTGCCATTGCTATGACCCAGCAATTTCACTGCTGGGCATACACATCGAGGAAACCAGAATTGAAAGAGACACATGTACCCCAATGTTCATCACAGCACTGTTTATAATAGCCAGGACATGGAAGCAACCTCGGTGTCCATCAGCAGATGAATGGATAAGAAAGCTGTGGTATATATACACAATGGAGTATTACTCAGCCATTAAAAAGGATACATTTGAGTCAGTTCTAATGAGGTGGATGAAACTGGAGCCTATTATACAGAGTGAAGTAAGCCAGAAAGAAAAATATCAATATGTATACTAATTAGTATACACCATTAGTATACTAATGCATATATATGGAATTTAGAAAGATGGTAATGATAACCTGTATGCACGGCAGCAAAAGTGACACAGATGTATAGAACAGTCCTTTGGACTCTGTGGGAGAGGGAGAGGGTGGGATGATATGGGAGAATGGCATTGAAACATGTAAATTATCATATGTGAAACAAATCACCAGTCCAGGTTTGATGCATGATACAGCATGCTCGGGGCTGGTGCACGTGGATGACCCAGAGGGATAATATGGGGAGGGAGTTGGGAGGCAGGTTCAGGATGGGGAGCACAGGTACACCTGTGGAGGATGCATGTTGATGTATGACAAAACAAATACAATATTGTAAAGTGAAAAAAAAAAAAAAAAAAGACTTGAGACTCTCATTCCCATACCTTTGGGGAACACCAACAGCTGTGTCCCTCTCCAGAAATTTCCTTCAGCTCAAGTAAGTATCTAAACTCAGGTTGGCCTCCATCCCCAAATGGTCTCAAGGCAAGGCCACTCTAAAAGACCACCCCAATTCCAGTGATTCCTATGAAACTGTGAGTTTATCTTTGTAACTCACTGAAGTTCGGGTTCTCTCTTTGTCCAGTTCTAGAGTGCTTACATCTAAATATTGGTGTTGAGGACACTGCCCAAGAAACCTTTTTTTGTTGTTGTTTTTTGCCCCACACACGTTCCACTTGAAAATCTCCTGCTCATGGTCTGTTTTCCAGAGTTCTGACTCAATGTGTCAGCAGTGGTCCAGGTTAATGAGTTGTTGAAGTGGATGCTCTGGCAGCAAGCTGGCACGGAAGGCTCCATCACTGGTGGTAGGCACAGCCCTACAATTAGAGCAGTGTGTTTGTTAAAACCCTCACCTTTGGTGAACTGGTATACACGCAGAGGCACAGTATCCCAGGCTTTTGCATGGCTGAGGAAAGTATTAGTTAGAAGGAAATCACGCCAGGTGTCTCTTATGGCATGACTTTGATGCATCCGAGAAAACCAATAAAAGGCCATGGGGGATTAACCACCAATTGAAGGTGAAGTATAAAAGTCAGAGGGCCTCCTTGGCAGCTTATAAAGGGACTCTTATCTCCTGCAGCTAGAGACAGGGGAAAAAACCGAGTATTCCGCCCAGAAATTAATTACAATAATAGCAGAAAGCCTTCCAGAGAAGATTGAATTGTCAGTCTTTCCTGCAAAATTTGTGCCAGTGATAGATCCCTGGTTGGAAATACTGAGATCCTGAGGCTCGAGTTGGGGACATTTGGGTTGATGAACTCTTTATATTAACTCCAAATCCCTTAAATCATTTTGACTTGAAGAAGAGGCCTGCTCCTTCCTAATATGGGCCTGCATGCCTCCACTGCTTGAAAATTACTCAGTGATCACTGCCTCACAAGGAAACATAAACACCCCTCAGCACCTGGCTGTTAGCTCCCCTTTTAGATTCCAAGCTGGGGAAGTGCTGGGAAGGTGAAAGGAGGCAAGGAATTATGACCCCCAGGACACCTCCCAGCAGACTCCTAGTGGGTCTGCAGGACTTAGTATACACGGAAAGGAGCTGGGAGAATCTTACTGAGACTGCATCGTGATAGTCCTATATCAAAAACAGTAGAACATGAGATTGGATAACAGTTCCTTAATTTATTAAGAAGGGGAGAACTCTTGTGATAAAGGGTTTGGCAGCTTGACAAGATCTCAAAGAACAGTGTCTAATCAACGTTAAGATAGGTCTTGGAAGCTTGGAGACAGTGAAAGCCCATAATAAGTAGAGTAGAAAAGTCAAAACAGCCATGGCAGATGTGGGCAAAAGGGAATTTTAAAAATTAATAAAAATGGCCAAAGCTACTGGATTATATACAGCCTGAAAACTCACCAGTTAATTGTGTCCTGAGGGAGAGCCTGGGATGTTCCTCAGTTACAAAAGCAACAGTGAAACTCTGGTGCTGAAACACCATTGTCCTTGAGAAGCTCGAGGACAGCTATTGTCTGTTGGCAGGACTCAGGGCAATAAAATACTGTCATAGAACCGTGTTCTCTGCAGATAAGAAGGAAGATGGAATCTTGAAAATACAGAGGTCGAAGGTAGCATCTAACCCTCAGCAGCTGCGTGGGTGCAGCTGCCGTGATGAGCAGCGAAACAGGTATGGCTGCAACAGGTGTCGCCTCTCAGAGAGTTTCCCTTCTGACAGCGTGAAATAATGTTAACACTGCTGGTATGCACCTCCCCAGACACATGCTAAGACTGAGACTTGGGACTGGCTCCAGCACTACCCAGCAAGCGGAGGAAATGCAATCCTGAACAGAAGGTGGGACATTGACCTGAGTCGTGGCCCAGCTCTTCATATTCACACGGTGATCTGTGAAAACAGCCTTGGGGAAGAGAACACCTTTGCAGATGTAAAGGGGGCAGAGAGGCGTCAACGTGGAACTTGTGACCCACTTGGACGCTCCTGTTGCAACTTTCTTCTGAAGTAATTGTGAAGAGACACAAGCAGGAAACCTATCCTGGGAAGATGGTGATCACCAAGAGGTTAGAACATCATGAATGGAGGTCTGACTGAGTCCACTAGGTAAGCCACCGAGACTTTCAAAGGTGCCTGCCCAGGGTGAAACTGGGAGGCGACAGTGAGTGCAGGGTATGGCCCTAGGACCAACAGCAATAACAGACGCTATTTGTTCAACCAACCACTGCCACAGTTCCCCTGCCACAGTCCTGCCAGGACCCTGCTTCCTGTGAGCTGATCCCAGCCAACGAATTATTATGGCAGAAACACCAACGCCTTCCAATGGGCTACTTTGTCTTCAGGATTCTCCACAGCCATGACTGAAACTCTCATAGACTTGTACTGAAGGCTGACATTTATTTTCCTACCCAGCCCTCCTTCCTCCCCTCTTTCTTCTAGGGGTAAGCCTTGCATAACAGTCTGATGGAGCCCCCTGCCTCCTGGTATTCCTCACGGTCCCGTCCTCCAGTACATTTTTTTTTTTTTTGCATGTCTAAGCCTGTCTTAGCTTCTGCCTCTCAGAGGAAATGGGCTAACACATCTGTGATCCCTAAGAGAAGGGAAATGCTTGAGGTGAGCCTCATGTTCTCACTAGCTGCTGAGTGCATGCCACTTTCTGAATTAACGTGTAAGGAATTGGAAGTCAAACAGAACATGGTTTGCTGTAACACAAAGTTGAAAAATCTCAAGAGCAAGCTAGGAAAGAATAGTACTGCATAAGTCCATCCCTAGGGAGCTCAAGCACAAGATAAAAAAATGTATAATGAGATAAATAACAAAGATTCACTGTATATAGTAGATGGAGATTGACTGGAAAGGGGAACAAAGGGCATTTCCAGGATGATGGAAATGTTCTATGCTCTGATCAGAGTGCCAGCTATGGCTTAATTCATCAAATTGTACCCTTCATAATAGTACATTTCACCAAATGTCAAGTATTTTGATATATTTATTGATTCACTGATAATGAAATAAAAATGACTCTTGCCAAAGTCCACAATGGACCATGAGAGTGAATAGCTAACTCATTTTTACACTTTTATGAATACCTCAATTCTCATATCTAATTGCTCCTTTAAGTAAGTCTTTCTGCCTTGATCAGATAAGTACTTAGGGTTGTTGGTTTGATGTTTGAGAGTTTTGAAGTCTGTCTTCAAAAGATATAAACATATTAATTTATATTATTATATTTGAAGTGAAATGAAAGTCTTTCAGTCGTGTCTGACTATTTAGGACCCAGTGGAATTCTCCATGCCAGAATACTGGAGTGGGCACCCTTTCCTTTCCCCAGGGGATCTTCCCAATCCAGGGATTGAACCCTGGTGTCCTGCATTACGGGTGGATTCTTTACCAGCTGGGCCACAAGGGAAAGCCATTACTATATATAAATGTTATTAATTTAATGAGGCCATATAGTTAAGGGAAAACTCTCCAAGTTTAAGATTCAGGAAGACGTGTATATTATGTGAATTCTCTAGAATTCAGGATAGCTACATAGCTGTGAATTCATTAATGTAACTTAAATGTGATAAGCCTGCTAAACAAGAAATGTGCCAATCAGAAAGGGTCAAGATTACACCAGAAATACTACATAGAAGAAACTTGCTTTGTCAGCCAAGGAATAATAGACTTACGGAAAGAGAGCTTCGGCCATCAGCCTTCAAATACATTAGCCCACATCCCTATGCTGAGACAAAAGAGAAAAAAAAAAGCTTTGCTCTTTGACACATAGAGCTTTTGTGTACTGATGACAAAATTAATACGTCAGAATCACTAAATGTGGTGGCTAGATGTTGGATCATGGATAATTTTCAGCGGAAGAGTTGCCACTTTGTGAAGGATTTAAGGCATGGACTGACAAAACTTTCTTTTCTAACAGTATTATTCCCATTGCTTAACCTGTTTTTATTTTCTGTGATTTTTACAGAAAAAATATTGCTAACATTTATTCTGTCTTTAACTCTCGTATCCCTTCAGACTCTACAGACTTTGTCAGCTTGGATCTGTATCCGTGATAGATGCAACTCTACCTGCCCAGCATGGATGTATCTCCTGAGTATTCATCTCTTAATGATTTATTATTAAATCTTATCTTTTGAGTCAGGTATGAGGTCTACCAATGGTAGGTCTTATTTTTCTGCCAAATTTTCACTTTCTTCCTAGTGAGGGTTTTACCCATCCTCAATATGGACACGTAGCATGCAGGCAGGCCCCTACAGCACTAGCTCATTGATCTGGGTCTTGGCTAAAGGAATGTGAAAGAGCATAGTGTACAGAAATATCTGAGGGGAAGCTTAGGAGACATCAAGAGTTCCTGCCAGCTGCTTTCTGAATGTCCCAAATAATGCCAGCTCCCTGAGGCTGGAATCTAGAATGAAAAAACGTGCGGATCAGAACCACAGAACTTGAGCCAGGCCAATGACATCTACCATGAGCAAGACCTAAATATATGTTGTTGTGAGCCACTGTGATTTGGGAGAGGTCACTTGTTTTTAACAAAGCTTACTAATAAAATTCATATGCTGAATTAGGAAATAATCAAACTGAACTCTTGTGACAGCAAATTTGAACCCATTTTAGCTGATATATCACATAAAAGTGAAGAATAGGACTTCCCAGGTGCCTCAGTTGGTAAAGAATCCTCCTGCAATGTGGGAAACCTGGGTTCAAACCCTGTGTTGGGAAGATCCCTGGAGAAGGTAATGGCAAACCACTCCAGTATTCTTGCCTGGAAAATTCCATGGACAGGGGAGCCTGGGGCCTGGCAGGATACAGTCCATGGATTGCAAAGAGTTGGACACAACTGAGCAACTAACACACACACAAAAACAAAAATAATAAAGCAATTTAAAATTCACATTAATATAAATAAGAAAAATCTTAAATATGGAAGTAACTACAATCCAAGATTGCTAAAAAATGATCTATTTGTCTTTTGGTTATTTTTATTTAAGATTAAGTAACTAGTGTTCTCATTGCTTAATGAATACCTCCAAGCATTTGAAGAGAGGTCTCTCTTTCTCCAAGTCCTCACAAATGAAAGCTGTTCTTCCTTGACATGTCATATAAATCATGGGCAGTAATAGAAGGAATATCCTTTTTGGTTCCCCATTACATATACAAAACATCTCTTCATATCCTTTGATGCTTAAGCCATCAGTAGTATCCTTCTCTACCAACTCTGATGCTGTCGTTTACAGAACACAGACTCAATGGACATGAGTCTGAGTAAACTCCAGGAGTTGGTGATGGACAGGAAGGCCTGGTGTGCTGTAGTCCATGGGGTCGTAAAGAATCCAACATGACTGAGCTACTGAACTGACTGAACCGAATACCTACTCACTCCCAGTAATTAAAGGCCTGCTCAACTCACACAGTCCATACTTACTCCTCTTGTCCTCCTTGGTGACTTCAAATAATCATCTAAATGATCCATCTGAAATCCTCATCTTTGCGTTTTGTCTCATCTATAGCAAAATTTGGTTTCACCTCAATTTAGTCTCCCATTCCCATAGATATTCTGCATCTTACAATGCCATTAGCTTATTTTCCCCTGAAATCCATATTGTTAGTATCTCACTCTTTGAGTACTGACTCTCACCTTTGAACTTTCTCCTGTAGCCCTTTAAAATTATTTCAGTTCAGTTCAATTGCTCAGTCGTGTATGACTTTTTGTGACCCTATGAATCGCAGCACTCCAGACCTCCCTGTCCATCGCCATCTCCAGGAGTTTACCCAAACTCATGTCCATTGAGTCGGTGATGCCACCCAACCATCTCATCTTCTGTGGTCTCCTTCTCCTCCTGCTTTCAATCTTTCCCAGCATCAGGGTCTTTTCCAATGAGTCAGCTCTTCGCATCAGGTGGCCAAAGTAGTGGAGTTTCAGCTTCAACATCAGTCCTTCCAATGAACACCCAGGACTGATGTCCTTTAGGATGGACTGGTTGGATCTCCTTGCAGTCCAAGGGACTCTCAATCTTCTCCAACACCACAGTTCAAAAGCATCCATTTTTCAGCACTCAGCTTTCTTTATAGCCCAACTCTCACATCCATACATGACCACTGGAAAAACCATAGCCTTGACTAGACAGACCAGTGTTTTGGAATTTCATCCTCTTTGGGTTATAGACTTCACATATCTGTACCTCTTTTTAAAAAATGTTTGGAAGTATAGTTGATTGACAGTAGTGTGTGGTACTATTCTGCTTTGATTCCCTTTTTCCCCATATTAGGTTTGGTAGCCCTTTCAACCCTTGATAATCACTGTCAGCTCTCTCCCTTTGCCATTCTTGTCTGGCAAACCTCAACCCTGGTTGAACAAAAGTACATATATATATATATTCTGTGTTTGAAACCTGTATAACTGAGCTCGACTAGAAGAAGTAGTCATATAACCATACAGACATGTCTCTCTTTAAATTCATGAGCTAAAGCCTCAAATAGATAAGGAGGATTACCTAAAAATAATACTGCATGTCCTAAATATGTTGGCTTTCACAGGCCTTGAGATATATATATATATATATATATATCTCAGAAATTTGTTTTCCTCAAATACCTTCTTATGTGATATCTTCTATTTCACCTAATTTATTGTGCACTGTATAATGACTTCTGGCTGGCCCAACTTCCGTGGCCTTTAGGGGCTTCCCTGGTGGCTCAGACTATAAAGAATCTGCCAGCAATAGTGGGAGACCCAGGTTTGATCCCTGGCTTGGGATGATCCCCTGGAGAAGAGAATGGCTACCCACTCCAGTATTCTTACCTGGAGGATTCCCTGGACAGAGGTGGGCTACAGTCCATAGGGTCGCAAAGAGTCAGACATGATTGAGCAACTAACATTTTCATTTCTTTTTCATATAATGGCTGCATTGTATTTGTTATTTATGACATATCTGCCTAGCCATTTTCTGCTTCCTGGTCATTGTATTTGCTATTCTCTTAGCCTATTATTCTCTTACTGAGTCCTGTGGATTCCTATATCCCTCTCATTCAGCAAGTTCATTTCAACCATCATGTCCTCGGAGAGCTCTTGCCTGGCCATCTTACTGGGAGAGAAACACCTTTATTACCCTCTGTCCCACTGCCCTGTTGACTGCTTCACACACTCAACACAATAGGGAATTTTCCAGTAAATGTTTTGGCTAATGAATAAACGAATGAATACCATCTGCAAATTACTTGATAATAGTTTAATTCATCTTACAGTCTGTAAAATGAAGATGTAATAGTACATGTAATAGTCACTTTTTAAACTTGTGAAGTGAGGGTGTATTAGTACACATAATAGTGTATGGTTTACAAGGTCTCCTGTGGGATTCTAGCCATTTCATTAATTGATACCTTAACTGCACGTTGTGAATAACTATCACGGGATTAAGTGGATAGTTGAATACTAGTTGTACTGGCAGTTTGACGTGTCTTTTTATGCTTGTTCTACCAGGTGTTGTCAGAGAGCTATATAAGACTGGTTTTAATGCTTCCTGTAGGCGACTTCATCTTCAAAGGGATCGCAACATCCATGGGCAGGAATCAACTGCCCAAATATCTCTGATCACCCTAACAGACCTGTGACAGATATCTCTAATACCAAGGACACACGTTCAAAGTTTCCATAGGTTCTAGGTTGGTCTCCCCAGGAATTCTTAAATTACATCATAAATGTTATAGTCTAGTCCACTCACGTCAGAGAACTCCCTGTAAAAATACTACTCTGTTAGAAAGATTGTGAGTGGATAAATCCAATCAGCGTTCCTCTTCCTATCTCTTTCTAAGACATGCAGTCAAAAGGTAAAGAGTTTCACATTTAGGTCACACAGAAGGGATAAAATCCCCAGATATTATTGATCTTCCCAGTAGAATTCTAAAACACATGTACTTATTTTTCTAAGGATAGGATCACAATTGTAACTAACAAGCTATCACAATTTGATAAGGTGTGTATTTGTGAGTATGTGTTTAGCCACAATGCCTCCATTATCCATAGCTATTTACACAAAGTTTTCTGGTGTAATGCAGGGTTATATGATAGTGGTGATGCAGTGTGTGTCTGCTCAGTCGTGTCTGACTCTTTGTGACTCTGTGGACTGTGGTGGCTGGCCAGGCTCCTGTGTCCATGGGATTTTTCAGGCAAGAATACTTGGAGTGGGTTGCCATTTCCTCCTCCAGGGAATCTTTCCAAAAAAGGGATCAAACTTGTGTCTCCTGTGTCTCCGGCATTGTCAGGCAGATTCTTTACCAATGAGCCACCTGGGAAGTCTCTAGTAGTAATGTAGAAGACAGATCAATTATTATATTATGAGGCGCAGGTCATATGTTAATTAGACTCATTATTTTTCCTTTATTCCCACAGGTGCCCTCTAGGGAATATCCATTGATTCATTCTCCCAGAGCAACTTTCTCTTCTGACAGACATTTGTAGACTTGGCATTCGAAATTTTGGTTAATAAGAGCTTTATTTTGTTACTTAAAAAAAAGCTGATATTGTCTAAAGTTCAATACTTTAGACAGGTTAATCATGAAGTATATATCTTTTAAAGGAATCATTTACTTGAAGGACTGCAACTCAAATACCTGCAGGGGCCAAGAAGTTAAAGTATAAATGAATTTTTAAATTGTGGAATAAACACAAACAAGAGAGAGATGAAACAGCTGCTGCTTAACTTCACCTAATTACTACTATCAGCATAGATTAATCTGATATTAACAAGTCTTATGATATTTTTAAAAAGAAATTTGAAGTACTGACAACTAATTTTCTGTGTGTGTGTGTGTGTCTGTGTATCTTATTTCAGACATTTCCCCATTTTGTAGGAAAACAAAATGCCTTTTACAGGCTATGTTGGTCACTAGTTTGCCAGTTAATAATTACCTCAATATTATTTTTCTTTAAAATCTTCAAATGACAAATTAAAAATAATTTGAAATGTCTGCTTCACAAAATTCAATTTATATAGAACTGTTCTGTGTTATAATACGTACATCAAAACAATATTTTCCAGAGATACTCACCGAATACTATTTTAAGTATAAAAGCAATTACTTGAATATGGATATCTGGAAAGAGATAGACTTACACAAGTGATTTTTAGCCTTAAACAATTTTTATTACTATTTCTCTTTTGCTTTTATTGTGATGAATGGAAAGTCATATAAAAAGAAGGTGGGTTCCATAAAAGAAGATATTAAGTGGGTGATTAGATGGGGTAATTTTAGGAAATATAGATAATAGAAGAAAAGATAAATTGGGTGAATCAGATACAAGACAAGACTTTTAGAAAGTACAGAAAGAGTAAAGAAATCACAACCCCAAACAGTAAATTCCCTAGGTGGTGACGCACAAAACTGCCTTTGAAGTGACCACTATTCAATAGCTGAGCAGTTTGAAGTAATGTTGAGCCTTATGGTTATTCTTGTCCCGGTAGATAGCTTCTCTCATCACCATTAAACACAGAAAAACAGCAAACTGAGATCACAAAATGTATCACTAGGTAATAAGGTAGGGCACCTGGAACTTGCCAAAACATGTATGGGGTGTGTGTCTGCTTATTTTAACATTCCAGAGGTGTGTGCAGTAGGAAATAAAACACCAGGAACTATGTCTAAAAGAAATAACAGTTTATAAACAATTAAATTGTGAACTGTGAGCAAAAGAAGTGCTTATTTCCAACTGAGATATATTTGAAAAAAGAAGTTAAAAGATGTCACAGAATATTTCAAATGGATGTTACAACTTAAAGAATATTTGACTAATAGTACATAAGAACTGTCTCTTCTAAGGACATTCATGTTTTGAGATTAAGTATTAAAAGCAAAGGGTGATGTAAGTGACATGCATCATTTAAATAATGTGTTAAATGATGGGGAAGAACTGAGAATGGCAATGATGGAATTTTTCCTGTTGTTCCAGTTATACTAGATTCATGCTTGTATCAGGTACCTAAAGTCAAAACCACTCTTGTGCTGTAAGCCCAGGAAATTTGATTACTATGAATGAAAATAGTAACAGAGAGTGAATATACATATAAAAAACATGTGAAGATTTTATGAATTTTTACATGGGCAAAACGAATTAATATAGAATGAAATTTAAAGACTAGATATTTTGTCCAGAAACAGAGGTTGAGTTGCCTATTGGTGAACAGCTGAATTTTCTCATTAATTATGCTTTTGTTCTTATTGATAATTGATTCATGGGTAAAAGGATTTGTTTGAATAATTCTTACTATATTGCTAGGTCATAAATAAGGCCTTCAATTAGCTCGACTGTGAACGTCACAGTTGATTAGGCTACACCACCCAGATAGTTGATCCCAGCACCAGTCTAGGTGTTGCTGAGATGTGTCCTTTAGATGGGGTGGTGGTGGTTGTTCACTTGTTTAGTTGTGTCTGACTCTTCGCAACCACATCGGCTGTAGCCCACCAGGCTCCTCTGTCCATGGAATTCTCCAGGCAAGAATACAGTGGGTTGCCATCTCCTTCTCCAGGGGATCTTCTGAACCCAAGTATCGAACCCTTGTCTCTTGTGTCTCCTGCTTGGCAGGCAGATTCTTACCACTGAGCCGCCTGGGAAGCCCATCTTTGAGATGAGGGTAACATTTATACTGGGCATCCCAGGCGGCTCAGTGGTAAGGAATCCACCTGCCAATGCAAGAAGATGCAAGAGTCGGGAAGATCCCCTTGAGAAAGAAATGGTAACCCACTCCAGTGTTCTTGCCTGGTACCTTTCATGGACAGAGGAACCTGGTGCCTATGGTCCACTACTGGCACTACAGTCCGCGGGGCTGCAAAGCATCAGACATGCCTTAACCACTAAATGGCAACAACGTTTAAATCAATAAACTATGAGTAAAGCAAATTACCCTCCATACTGTGGACCTTAGCCAGTAAACTGAAGACTTTAAGGAAAAAACAGACCAAGGTTCCCCCAGAGGGATACCTGCCCCCAGATGACCTGAGAGTTGAGCTGCAATATCAGTTATTTCCTCTTTCCTAGTCTCCAGCCTGGCAGCTTGTCCTGCAAAGTTAGAAATTGCCAGCTTCCACAATCATGTGATCTATTCTTTAAAATAAATCTCTTTATTTCTGTACATATACACTTTCTATTGTTTCTTTTCCTCTGGAGATTCCTGACTACTACAGCAACATTCTCACTATTAAAATGTCACAGGTACTAGCAAGGAACACGTGGAATTTGAAATGGAAAGAAGGAATATTTATATGAGCATTCAAAAAAATGAAATACTTGAGTATAAATTTAAATATGTACAAAAGGTATATGAGGAAAACTACTAAATTCTGATGAAAGGAATCACAAAAGAACTAAATAAAGGAAGAAATGATCCATCTTTATGGATAGGAAGACTCAGTATTGCCAAGACGTCAGTTCTTCTCTGCTTTCAACAGAATCAACACAATTCCAATCAAAATCCCAGCAAGGTATTTTGAGGATATTGACAAACCAGTTATAAAGTTTATAATGGAAAGAAAAAAACCCAGAATAGCCAACACAATATCGAAGAAGAATAAAGTTGGAGAAGTGAAGCTACCAGACTTTAAGACTCACTATGAAGCTTTAGTAATCAGGACAATGTGATGCTGGTAAGAGAAGAGACAAACAGCTCAATGGAACAAACAAAGTACCCACACAAGTGTATTCAACGATCTTTGATAAAGGAGTAAAGTGGCAACACTCAGAAAAGACAGTCGTTTCAAAACAAATAATGCTGAAACACTAGACATCAACATGCAAGTATACCTTCCGTATGCTTGTCACAAAAATTAACTTAAAATAGACAATAGGCCTACGTGTAATTTGGGAAACTATAAAACTTCTAGAAAGTGACACATGAGAAAATCAAGATGAGCTTGGATGCGATTATGACTTTTTAGATACAGCATCAATGACATGAGTAAGAAATAGTTGATAAGCTGGACTTAACCAAAACTGAAAATTTCTACTCTGTGAAAGTCAAGAGAATGAACTGGAAGAAAATATTGCAAAAGACATGTGATGAAGGACTGTTATTTAAAAATACAGGAACTCTTAAACCCAGTAATTAGAAAATGAGCAACCTAATTTTAAAATGGACCAAAGATCTGAATAGATCTCATCACAGGAGATAAACAGGTGGCAAATAAATATACTGTATGTTACTGGAGAAATGAAATTTAAAACAACAGTGAGATACCACTGCATACCTAATAGATGGCCAAAACCCCAAATGCCAAATGCTGGTAAAGATGTGGGCAACACAATCACATTCTTTGCTGATGAAATGGATGATAGTACAGCCACTTGGAAGTCTTACACTTCAGGTTTCTTAAAAGCTAATCATAGTCTTGTTGTCATGTCCAACTCTTTTGCAACCCCATGGACTATAGCCCATCAGGCTCCTCTGTCCATAGACTTTCCCAGGCAAGAATACTGGAGTGGGTTGCCATTTCCTTCTCCAGGGCATCTTCCTGACCTAGAGACTGAATCCGCATCTCCTGCTTGGCAGCCAGATTCTTCACCACTCAGCCACCGCCAGTCTTACCAGCAACAGCACTCCTTGGTATTTACACAAATGTTTAAAACATGCCTACACACAAATATAAATGCCTGTACATGTTGGCAGTAGCTTTATGAGTGCCCAAACTTGTAAGCAACCAAATGCTCTTCACAGGCATTTGGATAAATAAACTGTGGTACATTCAGATGATGGAATGTGTATGTCTGCTAAGTTGCTTCAGCTCTGTCTGACTCTTTGTGACCTGTGGACTGTAGCCCACCAGGCTCCTCTGTCCATGGGATTCTCCAGGCAAGAATACTGGAGTGGATGCCCATGCCCTCCTCCAGGGGATCTTTCCCAACCCAGGGACTGAACCCTCATCTCTTATGTCTCCTGCATTAGCAAGTGGGTTTTTGCCACTAGCACCACCGGGGAAGCCCAGATAATGAAATATTTAGTGTTAAAAATATGGGTTTTCAAGCCATGAAAAAATATGGCAGAATCTTTAAAGCGTATTACTAAATGAAAGAGGCAGAGGGCTGCATACTATATCATTCTAACTATATGACTTCTGGGAAAGGCAAACCTATAGATACAATAAAAAGAACAGTGGTTGCCTGGGGGGGGGGCCATGAATAGCCAGAACACAGAGGATTTTTAGAGCAGTGAATTTACCTGTATGACATTAGAATCGTAGCTATTATCTCGTCATTTTATTGGTGAATATCATTGTACGTTTGTCAAAGCAATTAGATATATAAGCCATAGAATGTACAATTCCAAGAGTCCACTACAGACTATGGGTGACAAAGATGGGAACGTGTACTTTCACTGACTTTAACAAATGTACTGCTGTGCTGTGGGATGTTGGTAGTCAGTGAGGCTGTGCGTGTTTAGAGGTAAAGGTGTGTGTGGCTGACCCACCTGGACTCCATTGGTCAGCTCCATGTTATGCCCACAGTCCAAGCCAGCCCCGTTTCCTTATGACTGAACATTTGTCTAATCATAAGGAATGCACCTAAGCCAAACGAGTTCCCCATTAACCTTTACCCTTGCCCTCACCAGATACAAAAACTGGAAGAATGTCTTTTGCTAATGCAGACGGTTAACAGTCATGACACCTCCAGGGGCAGGGAAACCCCTGGTTCCAGTCCCTGTTTATATGCGTCTCACTGGGTAGTCAGGTTCTGTTTTTAGGGTTTGTTTCTTTGAATCCCCCAGTACCCCTTTTGTTGGACGGAATGCAGTGGCAAATGTCTCAGGATCCTCTGTATGTAATTACCCACAATAAACTTCATAGTTTGCACTTTCTGGAGCTGCCTGCTTTGTTTTTTGGTCTCCAAAGTTCCTTCTCAGTTTAGACGATATTCAGTATCTCCACCTCTCAACTGTATATGTGGGCAGTCTATAACTTGCTACTCAATATCTCTGTAAACCTAAAACTGCTCTAAAAAATAGCCTACTGAAAATGTCATGGGCTATTTAAAAACCCCACTATGAGATTCCATGTGTCTATTCATTTCTTTCCAGCTGAAGCTGAGGGCACAGCCAGTAATTAAAACATGATTTACGTTAAGTTAAAGGATAAGTTGCATTTTGAAACCAACTGCCATTACTTGTATTACTTATTCATAGGGTACTGCATAATTGCAGATTTGTGCTGAATAAAGACAAATGTGTTCTCTTTATTGAAGAACTTACAGTCCAAAGATAGAAGGGAAATTTAGCAGCAACTTTAATTTTTCAGGATCATCAAAACCAGCATTCTAATGGGGGGCTGTAAGTTCAAAAGACACTTGTGTGGATAAGAGTTTTTACCCAACTTACATATTTATGGCTCTTGTCCCTCACAGTACATTGAGAAGAATCAGACTGTCCTCAATTTGGCCATACTGTTGGTCTCTATGTATTTCTAAACTTGGCAAATGATTGTGGATGCATATTTCATAGATCTAATAAGGTGAAATAAACGACGTTAAATTATACTCTCAACACTTAATTGTTCAAATATGGAAAGGAGGAAACTCTTGAATTTCACTGAACCATTATCAACCATTCAGAAGTGCTCACCTCTAAGTAAAAGGTGCTCTGCTTACAAATTCAGAAACAGCAGCATTATACAACTGGAGAGTTCTTTTTAACCCCGGACATTTGAATTTGTCTTACGTGTTCCCATAACTAGTTCTTGGTTTGCTTTAGTTTTGCTGTTGATGGATTTGTTTTGTTTTGTTTGGGCCATGTGAACATTTTCACCAAACTTGAAGCTTAATTCGTGAAATAAATTTACTGTCCTCTTGAAGATTTTCATGTTGTAACTTGCCTATTAGAGAAAACAGTTTGACATTGTGGAGGTTTAGATTAGTATGATCACACTGAGGACTATATCCCACTGTTTCCCTCACACTGAGGACTATATCCCACTGTTTTCCTTTTCCGTTTCTTGTTCCAATAGTACTGATCTATCCCAAAGCTCCAGCAATCTGTTCCTCCCTGTGTACACATATCTTTCCTGTGCTTGCTGAACCCTCTGCCTGACTTACCTCTTAGCTTTGCAAATTCCATTTATGTGTGCCCTTTCCTAGAAAGCTTACCTTCCTTGCTGCCAACTTAAGCCCTCTATGTGCTTCCATCCAGTAGCTTACCTACATATGAGAGACACACTTCAAACCTCCTGTTAACTCACGGTGCCTAAATGTAGCCTGGGCTTCCCTGGTAGCTCAGCTGATAAGGAATCCGCCTGCAATGCAGGAGACCCTGGTTTCATTCCTGGATCAGGATTATCCCCTGGAGAAGGGACAGGCTACCCATGACAGTATTCTTGGGCTTCCCTGGTGGCTCAGCTGGTAAAGAATCCCCCTGTACTGCAGGAGAACTTGGTTCATTCGCTGGGTTGGGAAGATCCCCTGGGAAAGGGAAAGGTTACCCACTCCAGTATTCTGGCCTGGAGAATTCCAGGGACTGTATAGTCCATGGGGTCACAAAAAGTCGGACGCAACTTTCACTTTCACGTTGCAACTTATTTTGATTTCTCAGTCTTTCCCCACTCTGAGTGCTCTTCGTATCTGCTTAGATGCTATATTTTATTCACTACTGTATTTCCAGGTACCTACACATTATAGGGGACTGGAATGCAAAAGTAGGAGGTCAAGAAATACCCGGAGTAACAGGCAAATTTGGACTTGGAGTACAGAATGAAGCAGGGCAAAGGCTAATAGAGATTTGCCAAGAAAATACACTGGTCATAGCAAACACCCTCTTTCAACAACATAAGAGAAGACTCTACACATGGACATCACCAGATGGTCACTACCAAAATCAGATTGATTATATTCTTCACTGCCAAAGATGGAGAAGCTCTATTCAGTCAGCAAAAACAGATTGGGAGCTGACTGTGGCTCAGATCATGAACTCCTTACTGCCAAATTCAGACTTAAATTGAGGAAAGTAGGGAAAACCACTAGACCATTCAGGTATGACCTAAATCAAATCCCTTATGATTATACAGTGGAAGTGAGAAATAGATTTAAGGGACTAGATCTGGTAAAATGCCTGATGAACTATAAACAGAGGTTCATGACACTGTACGGGAGACAGGGATCAAGACCATCCCCATGGAAAAGAAATGCAAAGAAGCAAAATAGCTGTCTGAGAGGGCCATATAAATAACTGCGAAAAGAAAAGTGAAGAGCAAAAGAGAAAAAGAAATTTATAAACATCTGAATGTTTCAAAGAATAGCAAGGAGAGATAAGAAAGTCTTCCTCAGTGACCAATGAAAGGAAATAGACGAAAACAACAGAATGGGAAAGACTAGAGATCTCTTCAAGGAAATTAGAGATACCAAGGGAACATTTCATGCAAAGATGGGCTCGATAAAGGACAGAAATCGTATGGACCTAACAGAGGCAGAAGATGTTAAGAATAGGTGGCAAGAATACACAGAAGAACTGTACAATAAAGATCTTGACAACCCAGATAACCACAATGGTGTGCTCACTAGAGCCAGACATCCTGGAATGTGAAGTCAAGTGAGACTTAGAAAACATCACTACGAACAAAGCTAGTGGAGGTGATGGAATTCCAGTTGAGCTATTTCAAATCCTGAAAGATGATGCTGTGAAAGTGCTGCACTCAATATCCCAGCACATTTGGAAAATTCAGCAGTGGCCACAGGACTGGAAAAGCTCAGTTTTCATTCCAATCCCAAAGAAAGGCAATGCCAAAGAATGCTCAAACTACCACACAATTGCACTCATCTCACATGCTAGTAAAGTAATGCTCAAAATTCTCCAAGCCAGGCTTCAGCAGTACGTGAATTACGAACTTCCAGATGTTCAAGCTGGTTTTAGAAAAGGCAGAGGAACAAGAGATCAAATTGCTAACAGCTGCTGGATCATGGAAAAAGCAAGAGAGTTCCAGAAAAACATCTATTTCTGCTTTATTGACTATGCCAAAGCCTTTGACTCGGTGGATCACAATAAACTGTGGAAAATTCTGAAAGACATGGGAATACCAGACCACCTGACCTGGCTTTGAGAAACTTATATGCAGGCCAGGAAGCAACAGTTAGAACTGGACGTGGATCAACAGACTGGCTCCAAATAGGAAAAGGAGTACGTTAAGGCTGTATATTGTCACCCCGCTTATTTAACCTATATGCAGAGTACATCATGAGAAGTGCTGGGCTGGAAGAAGCACAAGTTAGAATCAAGATTGACAGGAGAAATATCAAAAACCTCAGATATGCAGATGACACCACCGTTATGGCAGAAACTGAAGAGGAACTAAAAAGCTTCTTGAAAGTGAAAAAGGAGAGTGAAAAAGTTGGATTAAAGCTCAACATTCAGAAGACTAAGATCATGGCATCTGGTCCCATCCCTTCATGGGAAATAGATGGGGAAACAATGGAAACAGTGTCAGACTTTATTTTTGTGGCTCCAAAATCACTGCAGATGGTGATTGCAGCCATGAAATTAAAAGACGCTTACTCCTTGGAAGGAAGGTTATGACCAACCTAGATAGCATATTGAAAAGCAGAGACTTTACTTTGCCAACAAAGGTCCATCTAGACAAGGCTATAGTTTTTCCAGTGGTCATATATGGATGTGGGGGTTGGACTGTGAAGAAAGCTGAGCACCGAGGAATGGATGCTTTTGAAGTGTGATGTTGGAGAGTCTTGAGAGTCTTGTACTGCAAGGAGATCCAACCAGTCCATCCTAAAGGAGATCAGTCCTGGGTGTTCATTAGAAGGAGTGGTGCTGAAGCTGAAACTCCAATACTTCGGCCATCTCATGCAAAGAGTTGACTAATTGGAAAAGACCTTTATGCTGGGAGGGATTGGGGGCAGGAGGAGAAGGGGAAGACAGAGGATGAGATGGCTGGATGGCATCACTGACAAGATGGACATGAGTTTGGGTCAACTCTGGGTGTTGGCGATGTACAGGGAGGCCTGCTCTGCTGCGATTCATGGGGTCGCAATGAGTTTGACACGACTGAACTACTGAAGTGAACTGAACTGAAAGCATTTTCTGGTCCATAGGATTGCTTAAGAAATGTTGGATGAATTTAATTAAATTATATATATTACTCTGTCAGCAGCAGCAAATAGTGTTTTATTTGAAATTCAGAATATGTTTGTTTACTGCTTAAACATCAAAAGTTAACTTACCTAACACCCTAACCATGCATTGCCCACTTTCTCTGCATCCAGGCACCCTTCTCACTTAAATAAGAAGCTGTTTATTCTCGCAGTTTCTGCTAGTTGAGAAGGAACTGTGATCAAGCTGCATTAATGCAAGCGGGATTTCCCGAGACATCAATAAACTCGAAAGGCTCCCAGTGGGCCACTTGTAGTGTCAATAAAGGTTCATAATTACTTGCTCCTTTGAGCTTTTTAGACCCAACTTCCTTTCACTCTGCTGTGAATAGGAGGCTGGAGACCTGAGTGGTTCTTAACTTTCTACATCTTAGGTGAAGAATGGCAAACATCGCCAGGGATCCCAAGTTTTTAAGCAAAGGTGTTGGCTGTTATCCTTGTTATTTCATGCTGTCAACGGACTAGAAATTTTTGCCAGTATTGCTCCCCTCCAGCAGAGGACTGGCAGTGAACCTCACCATTTCTAAGTTCAGGGAGGTGGATGGCCTAGCAGCCAAGGGCGTATGACAGCTGGAGCCACTGCTCAACCTGAAGGAACAGAAATGGAATTGAGAGAGGCTCTGGAGGAAGGACTAAAAGCAGAGGGTCTGGGTCCTGCTCAGATAGATGGGGGGAAATTCTGGCTTCCAGGCACTGTCTCACTTAAGGACTGACTACCCCCACGCACCCCCCACCATACCCACACCACGCAAAAACCAAACCAAGGCAAACTAAGTTGCAAGGTTCTCTCTGGCTGAGGCTAGGGGACCCAAGACTTAGAGAGGGACTCTAACTGAAGACTAGAATCTAGGAAGGAAAAGAGCTCCCGCCACACAATACAGTAGAAGTCAAACAGTAGAGGGAAAGAGAGGGTGAAAATTAGGCTCAATACAATTTACTAAGACTTCGAGAGAAAAGCTTGCTGTTTTTCCTTTTCCCCCTTCTTCCTCCCTCCCTTCCTTCATTTCTTCTCTCCTCCCTTCTTTCTTCTGTGTGTGTGCATGTGTGTATGCGTGTATATGGGTGTGTGTGTGTGTGTGTGTGTGTGTGTAAGTCTACTTGCGTTTTAAAATGGAGATTCTGCTTTTCTCAGACTCTGATCTCTCCGCAGGAAAAGTTAAAGTGGGATTGGAGTTTCCTTGACTTCTGCGTGAGGAGTTTTCAAATGGCAGCATCGACCCTCCTAAATATCCATCAAGTCCCCGATGACACCTCTGCCACCTCACTGGTTCCTTGCCAGATCCTGAGCTGGGCTGGTCATCCACCACTCACCCGGAGTGGGAGATCCGCTCTTGCGCGCGTGTGTTTTTCCTTTCGGGATGGAGCGGCGCCCAGCATATCAAACGTCCTCCAAACCCCTCTTCCTCCCGCCCCCTCCCCCCATTCACTCCCCTCTGGAGGCCCTGCGTTTGGCTTATGTGCGCGCGCGAGGTGTGTATTTAGCAAAGACGCCTAGAAGCGGCTACCCCTCTTGCTAGCCACCCTCAGCTCTCAGATCGCGTCTCCGATCTGTGTTCGCAGCCGCGGGGTCCTCTCCACGCGGAAGCGGACAAGACTATTTAGGTGCGCCCTGGTCCCCAGATTGAGCTCAAGCTCTGCTGTCCCGAGAGGACGAGCTGACTTTTTCCTCGGCAGCCGCTCTGTTCCCATGGGGTGCGAACACTGGTGCGTGCGTGTGAGTGTGTGTGTGTGAGCGCGACTGTGTATCTACACGACTGAGCTCGCGAGCTTCCTCTCTACGCACCGCGCAGGCAATGCCGGCGTCGTTACTCTGCAAGCAGCAGCCGAGACCGAAGGCAACAGCAGCCTCCGCCCCCTCGGCGCCGTGATTGGCTGGCTTTGCTCATCATTTCCATGCTAGCAAAAAGGGAAGGGCCAGTGACGCCCCCGAACCCCGCTGCAGAAGCGGCCGCCACCTCCAATGCACAAGGTGTCTCTCCTGCAAAGGAACCGAAGCCCCAGGGAGGAGGCGCTGGACCGACCCGGGCAGAGCTGGAGGGAACCGCGAGAGAGAGCGCCCCGCGCAGCGCTCGGGTACCAGCCGGAGCTCGGCCGCAGAGGACCCTCGAGACCAGCTGGGGAGATCCCGGCTCCACGGTCTCCTTGGCTTTTACAGATCTTGCCCCCACCGCCCCCGCCCCGCGACTACCTCTCCCCCGAACGGAGTCTTTCTATGAAGAGGAGGTGAGGGAGCTGGGGCCACCAGGAGTTTCCCGGGCACCCAAGATGCGCTCCATCAGGAAGAGGTGGACGATCTGCACGATCAGTCTGCTCCTGATCTTTTATAAGACAAAAGAGATGGCACGGACCGAGGAGCACCAGGAGACGCAACTCATCGGGTAAATGCAAAGCTTCGTTCTAGGATCTGACAAAAAGTCCAGCGGTGAATGAGATGTGAATAGAAGCGGTCGAGTGAGCGTTGGGGTCGTGTTAGCGGTGGGGTCCGCCTGTGAGCGCGTAGTCTCGTGAAGTAAATAACAAAGGATGTTATTGAGGTGTGTGATTTCTCCACGGCGGGTTCTCAGTAGGAGTTCCAACTTGCCCTGCGCGGTGATAGTGACAGTTGTCTTGGTGCCCGGGGCTTGCAAGCTAAAGGAGAAGTCCCCGCAGAGTGTCAACAAAGAACGGGCACCCTTGCCCTTTTTAGTCCCAGGGCAGAACTAGGTCCAAATGTCTTTATTGCCCTTCCTTCTTTCTCTGTGCTAGCTCTAAAGGGAGGTTCCAGCAGAAACTGGCTTCCTGAAAGGCTGAAGTTAAAGCCCAGAAAGTAGGAAATGCGTCTCCTCTTCTTTACAATTGTGTGTTGTGGGTTTTTTTTTCTTTTTTTTTTTTTTTGCGTCGAGTAGATCTGTGTATCATTATTTGAGTTAGAAACTCCAGGTCAATCAGTGATACTTGCTTCTTTGCTGTTCGTGGGTCAAATGCATGGGCGTCATGGTTACAGTTTTGGAAACTGGGTTCTACTTCATACAGACTAGATTTCTGCTTTTTCTTTAGTTTGTCTAGATGAGTTCAGAATCTTCCTCCACCCTAGTCAGTTCTCTAAATATCACACTTCCTTCCTCCCTCCCCCAGCCTCTGTGACTTTGAAGTTTACCCAGGAGGTGGTTGCAACTTTGTGTTGCTTACATAGCTTGGAAAGGTTCTTTCTTTCTTTCTTTCTTTTTTTTCTGAGGATGTGACCCCTGGTTGTCAACTCTGCTCGAAGTCCTGTTTCGGAAATCCTGCCTCATCCGGAGGTGTCTACTGTCGCTATCTGAAACTCCACACTGGCAGAGATACCAGCCTGGTTTTTCTTTTCCCTAAAGATGAGGACGAAGATAGAACCCTTGGGGCGGGGAGGCGGGGGCACAGGACGGCTAAAACGTGTGTACGCGCGCGCACACACAGACACACATACACACGCACACTAAACTTAACGCACTCCATTTCTTAATATTCCTGCTCTTCCCTAAGTAATGAGAATTTAAGTGAACAAAAAGCCGGCTTATCTGTACAGAAGACGTTGTTCTTTGATAGAAAATTAACACAGAAGTACAGTCGAAGGGGACTGGAAGAGAATGAAAAAGCCAAAGAGGCATGTGCAGGATGGTTGTTATGCCTCAATAAATCTCCAAATGGGCTATTCGGGGAGGGGGGTCCTCGAACTGTGTGAGGTCCTTAACACTGGGAGGGGGTGGCTTGAACCTTCAGCCTGGCTCGACTGTCAGAGAAGGACTCTGGGGGGTGGGCGGGGGTGAATGGGTGGGCATCCCTGGGTAGACCTGGGGCTTTGCTGACGGACAAAGGGGTCTTTCGGGAGGTGGTGAACCGGCGCCCGAGGGGGGGAGAGGCTGAGGCTGGGCTTAAGGGTGGAGGGTCGGGGCTCTCGGTGATCTTCCGGCCTCGGTGGGCTCTGCAGAAGCGCCTTGAGCCCAGACAAAGCGGCCGCGTCCTCGGCCAGGACTCCGAGGGTCGGGGCCTCGGCGGTGGGCCACCCTGCGGGGCGCGAGCGGGAGGAACGGGTGGGAGGCTCGCCGGGGGGCTCCCTCCCCAGGCCTCCGTAACCCGCCGGCGGGAAGGCAGGGCGCACCCCGAGTCTTGGGATGCTCCCCCTTTCCTGGGCAGCATGCCTCCTGTGGCCTCAGCCGGCCGGTGGGCGCAGCCCAGGGCGCCCGGGAGGAGGAGGAAGGGAGGGGAGGGGAGTGAAGGCAGGGGGCGAGCAGGCGTCGACCTGGGCTAGAGGGTCTGGCCAGCCCCGCGGGGCTTCTCTCGCACCTTCTCCGGGCCGAGCCCGCCCCTCCGAGGATGCGCGGGGCTGGCGCATCCAGCAGGAAGAGGGGTGCCCGCGGAACGGGGTTCTCCGGGCCCCTCTCCACGAGAGAGCTGCCCGCCTGGGTGGAGGAACCAGCCTCTATTGCAAGAATCAGGCCCTCTTTACAAATAAAACAATAACTTTTACTGCTCCAGTCGGCCCCCGCGCGCCTCCTCCCTAATTAAAACCCGCAATCACGGCCACGCGGGGCGGCGCGCGCCGCGCCTCGCTGAAACCTGGGAGTTGGCGCTGCCCGGGGTTTGGGTTGGGGGGCGCACCGGGAGGACAGCTGGTCCCCCCCAGCCCACCCTCGCCCCAGCGCTTTCCCCTCGGCTGAAACGTGCCCCTGAAAAGCTGGGGATAGCAGCTGATTATTTCAACTCCCCGAGTAGTGCTTCTGGTGGCGGGGTTGACTCATCCCAAACAACGGTTCTTCTCATTGACTCTCTTTCTACCCAAACCACGTGGAGGGGCTGGTTTCTTTGGAGATGAGTAACCCAGCGTGGCGGTTTGGCCGCCTGAACGCAAGCCAGTTCATCGCCCGAGAGGTAAACAGGAGTCTGACCTTTGGGGGCGCCGCTGCGTACCTTGTGAGCGGGCCGTAGATTCGGTGAAGGGCAATTCCATAGTCCTTGGATCTTAGAACATCCTTCTGGATTCGGATTTAGCGTCCCTGCTTCCATCTGACAGCAGACAGGTAGTTACTTTCTTTATTCCACCTGCCTGCCTTTTAACACTGGAGGTCCCACCTAGAGTCGGTGTGACCTGGTTCTTCTTATATCCAGGATCCAGCGGTTATTCCACACAGAATGAAAAGCAAGAAACAGCCGCTCAGCTTCCCACACCAAGTAGCCACATTCACACATCTCCACAGAGGAATTCCAGCAGCATGGAATCATTCCATAAGCAATGACTAAAGAATAGGTCGAGTAATTATTGGATGTTCAGAATTGTTTCTTTCAAAGCTAGCTTATTAATTGCCTGATTTGTTGGCTAGTTAATAAAGTTTAACTGAAAGGGCGTTTAGGGATATAAAGGGGTCTGTTCTTAACTGATATTTTTACTTAATGAGGGAAAATGGCATTTGCCTCTCAGTTGGCATATTCTTTTATTGACTGTGTTCTTTGGATATAATTAGAAATATGCTAACTTAAAGATTCTACAGATAAAATTATGTGGGTGTACTCATTTAATGAAATAATGCATTTGGGAAAGTAACAAACTTTAATACCAAGTGACATTTGCTTTGTTACTCCTTAAAACTTGCCACATACTTTTTAATGGTGGACTTTAAATGGCACTTTAACTTACTTTTCTTATGATCTAGAGATCTCTTTTTCACTTGACTGTGCACTTTAGGTTGTCTCACTAGATTATCTCCAGTATTAGTTCTGAAATTTAGGATTGACAGTGGAGATGAGCATTCATACTTCAGAGTATTTCAGCATTGGCAGCAGTGTTCATTCCAGTTTGTTCTAGAGGAGAACACTCGCTGGTAACTCAGGAAACCAGAATCTGCATGTTGCTTCATATGTTACATTTGGAATTCTACTAAAAGCCATATGCTGTAAGTTAAGGTAGCACATCTCATTGTTTCTTACTTGTTTTACACTTAGGTTATGAAAACACAAAACTGCCTGCTATTTCTGTTGAGGCTTAGTTTGATGCAAGTTCTTTTGCGTAAATAACTTACATTTTCATTTTAAATAGGAAGTTTAACCAAAGAGAACAGATCCCAAAGCCAAATCAAGAAGAGTTTACAATGAGGTGGAATACAGGGCTTTTGGGTACCTACTTTCATGAAACTGAAATAATCCTATGTATTAGGTACTGCAGAATTAATAGAATAAATTATAGCGATGCCTGGCAACTCATATTTCAACCAAAAATATTTATAAAGTCTAGTAACATAACTACTGACTTTATCCCTGGTATTACATGGATGGCCATCTAAGTGGGTTTTTTAGCTGCGTATAAGGAGGGATACTTTATATGTTGCTTTATTTCTTTTATATGGTGTGTAATTATCCCTTTAGAAGTATATGTTGAACCTTCCTGTATATAGCCCATGCAAGAAATGTTTTCAGTGCAGCTGTTTGGACCTAGGATGAAAAGCTAGGAGGGGGTGGCAACATCCTTCATGCCTTGCATTCACAGGAAGGAAAAGGCTTGTCCAAGACCAAGTACTACCAAGGTCACAAGTGAAGAACCCCTGGGACTCATTTAACTTTATACAAAGAAGTTTGCTCCAGAGCATCAGATTGCTGGAAGCCTGGCCTTCTCATACATGAGTTCCACTGACTTCAAGGAGAAGTGTGACTAGTTGTAGATACTTTCATTCAAAATACTTTCCAGTAGTAAAAGTCTGAAGTTTGGCTGATCACCAGTTTACTGAAAACAAAACAATTCAAAGAGCAGAGTGATGTGGCAGCATTTCATTAATATATTAATGAAACTGATTTAAACTTTTAAAGCACTTCTTTAAATCTTTGCAGTTCTGAAAAGGTTGCATACCATATTGCAGCAATCATTCTGCTTTATAAAAACTTATCTTTATCTACCTGTCAGTAAAGCAATCTTCCACAGGTATTTAAAACGCCAGCTTACTTCTTCTATAAAAGTTTATTGGTGGCAAAAATAGTTATTTTAATTGTAATGTTAGGTAGTTAGAATAGGGAAAAGGAGTCCAAAATGGTGGTGGCTAAAAGACAAGGAAGGAAAAAGCCTGTGAAAATGGAACAGAGGAAGGGCAAAGGAAGGTCCAAGGACGAGTGAGGACTTCAAGTAGAACAGCATTCCTGACTAAGCCAAATCTGCATAGGGCAGGCCCAGGGGGAAGAAAAACTTATAAAAACAGGAGCCAAAGGTCTCTCTCTCTCTCTCTCCTGCCCCTGCACATGCTGGGGCACTCTTCTCTTCGTGCCTTTGGATCAAAGTGCCCTCATGCCTCGAAGATGGATTTTCCTGCTATCTTCTAAATAAAATAGAGCTGTAACACTGAAATGTAACACTGATTTGTCTAACAGCTATAACACGGTCCGTTCGCGACCTGAGAGCTATAACACGGCCTGTCCAAGACCCCAGAGCTGTGACACGCCGAGGAGGGGGCTTTAATGTCCGTCACTCCAAATCTTTGTTGTGACAAGACAAAAACCGAGGCGCATACACTCGCCTGACAGTAGCAATCTGTGTTTAGAAAAAGATGAATTGACAGGCCAGTTATTAACAAGATGAAGATTGGGAAGATACCGGCCCCTAGAAATGTTTGTGTGCATACCCTTGGAAGTACATCTCCAGAAGTATGAAGGTTAACTCTGTACATCCACATTTTCATTCATATATAGTTATCATGATTAGACATGCAATATAAAAACTGACTCTGGGCCACTGAGTAGTAATTGCACCCTGTTTCCTTACATCCTAAATGACCTCTATAAAATGACTATTATTAGCCATGCCTAGGCATGCGAGTATATCGTTTTCATCAAACAGTTTAAAATATTAATTTTTATAGACTTCTAAATTTTACAGGGAGTAGTTGCATTTGATGCTTTCAGTTGCTTCAAATTGGAACTACATGTTTCAAAAAGAATGCAAACCAAAATACCAAACTATAAGCCTCCAATTACAGAATTCATCTAGCAGCTGTTGCACAGGCAGTGTTTCCATTGATAGTAGAGGAGGATTGCCTGCATAATAAACACAGATTTAGACTTTGTGACTGAGCAATAGCCATGCTGCTTTTTAACTATGTTCTTGAGATTCTTAAAAAAAAAATAATAAGAGGTGACATGTAAAGAAAAACAGATTTGAAAGGGCTAGGCCATAGACAGGAAGTTTTCTTTTTTTTTTTTTATTCTCTGAGTCTGGATTTACATCAATAAAATGCCAAGAAATAGTCTACTGAACAGTGAACAGTTTCAACTACAAAGGCCCTAAGGGCCTAACTGCCATCATAGGTATCTGTCACTTACAGCCAGTGCCGCTGCGGTTAGTATGCCTCATGATATGCTTGCCCCATGCTGTTGAATGGTGGGGGCAGCACAGTTGATTTTTGATATAACCGAAAATACCAGTAGTAATGGCTACTGAATGAGTATTCCCCCAATTGCAATCTCTCATCTCCCCACCCCAAACAACTATCAGAAAAGCACTTCGTTGTTGAGATTTTTTGAGACCAATGTAATTTCAGAATTAGCACTTCAGTTGGTTTATAAATTACTTTCACGTGCAGAGTCCCATTTAATCCTCACAAAGTTGATGCATATTAGTTAATATTTTTGCAATTTTCAAGGTAAGGTTCAAGCCACCTCATCACAGAGGATGAGATGGTGGGATGGCATCACTGACTGGATGGCTATGAGTCTGAATGAACTCTGGGAGTTGGTGATGGACAGGGAGGCCTGGCATGCTGCAGTTCATGGGGTCGCATAGAGTCGGACACGACTGAGCGACTGAACAACTGAACTGAACTGAAAGCCACGGTGGCCTGGAAAGAGAATGGGGTCAAAGGATTTAGGTGCTAGCAAGCAACAGAGTCGTAAACATGCCTAGATCACTTGATAGCCAGCGTCTTCTTACTCCAAAACAAAAGCTCTTTCCGTTATGTCTCATGTCTCCTGTGAAAATAAAATTGCTATCTTAGGAGTCACAGTTACACAGATGCAGGAGAACTGGCCAAACATCCTGTCTCTATTGTTATACACAGCAGGGAGGGAGGGATTAAAGGGGAACAGAACTTTGATGAGAATTTTTTCCTTTAAGTACCACAAAGGTCTTTTCTTTACATGAAACCAGTTTTATTTTTAAAAAGTAAGTGAAATAATAAATGTAAATGATTGCCCAATGAAGTCATATTCACCTAATCTTTGTAATACCTTTCATCATGCTTATACTTCTTCTAACATATAGAAAATGTTGTATCTGTAAGCTGTCACCAGTAAACTAAATCAAGTATTACGATATTATAGAAAGTGTTTCTTATTTTTACAAAGCTTTTATGTGTTCTGTTCCAGAGAAGGTGAGCTGTGTTTGAGTCGATCCCTTGTCAATAGTTCGGATAAAATCATTCGGAAGGCTGGTTCTTCAATCTTCCAGCATTCTGTAGAAGGTTGGAAAATCAATTCCTCTTTGGTCCTAGAAATAAGGTGAGTTTCTTTAATAAGGCATAATGAATTTCACATCATGTTCGAGAATACACTGGACTTGGCAAACTTACCTTGAATGCTTGATTTATAGTTTAAGTGTGAATATTTCAGTAAGAGTGGACCAGTGCTTAATGTTGCTCACTGAAAGATGTGAAGTCATAAGACTGAAATCACTATACTGTCAGAAATATAAGGATGAATATGTAAGTTTTTAACATACTGTCTTTATACTAATGAAATAAAACATTCAGCAGAAGCCTAATATTTAACATACTTTTGTCTGGATGGACATATATTTTGAGAATTATCTTTAATTTCTCTCAAGTCTTTAATCCGAGGAGGCAATGGCACCCCACTCCAGTACTCTTGCCTGGAAAATCCCAGGGACGGCGGAGCCTGGTGGGCTGCAGTCCATGGGGTCGCTAAGAGTCGGGCACGACTTCACTTTCACTTTCACTTTTCTCTTCCCTGCATTGTAGAAAGCAATTGCAACCCGCTCCAGTATTCTTGCCTGGAGAATCCCAGGGACGGGGAGCCTGGTGGGCTGCCGCCTATGGGATCGCACAGAGTCGGACACGACTGAAGCAACTTAGCAGTAGCAGCAAAGTCTTTAATAATCCTGTGTTTTCTCATACTAGATGCAAGTAGAGACTATTCAACTGCTATTTTTGCCAACAGTTATAAACAAACTTATTCTATGAGTACTTATTCAATAATTATATCCTAAACAGGTAAAAATTAGCAAATAAAGTTCTGGCTTCACTCTCATGCATTGGAGAAGGAAATGGCCACCCACTCCGGTGTTCTTGCCTGGAGAGTCCCAGGGACGGGGGAGCCTGGTGGGCTGCCGCCTATGGGGTCGCACGGAGTCGGACACGACTGGGGCGACTTAGCAGCAGCAGCAGCAGCAGAAGAGAGGTTTATTCTTTGGAAGATTCTGGTATTGTCACTTAGATAAGCTCTTGAAATCAAATAGAGCGCCTATCTATATTCATTATATCTTGTTTTCTTCAGTTATAATTCTATAACTAAGAAGAAAGTTAGGGCCTTCCTAATTATAGAGGAAACAAGATCATTTTCACTATAGTTAACTTTGCTGTGTTGGTTGGCATGTTTAAATCAGAGCATTTCAGTAAATCAGAACTCTAAAAGTTCAAGGGAACAACCATCCTTTACATAATAAAACATTGCATTTTCTAGCATTGGTAAAATGCTAATTACTCAACGACTGAATATTAACATAGATTTTGTAAGAGTGGTTTAGTGGTTAAGAGGGTAAGCTGGCTGATCTCTTTGGGTTTCTACGTCCTCACTTCTTGCCTCACATCTATATATAATGTAGAATAAGCCACTTGAAGGAAGAGTCTACTACTCTCATCTTCAGTGGATGCATAGCAATTCATAGAATGCATTGCATGGAAGGCACTCACTACATGTTAAAATATAATTGAAAGAGTGGCTGCAAATTAAAAAGAGATGGGTGCCATGGAAATGCAGAAATTGGTAGACCTCTTTGTTTTAAAACTTTCAGTCTGACTGGAGTGGAAACAGGAGTCAAACCTGACAGTTAGCGATGTCAAGTGGTGTATGTTTGGTTGTTTTTGGTTGAGGGTGAACTTTGTATATTTGAAGGCAGTGTACAAGAACAAGGAGATGAGTAGCATCTGACTGATGCCGGCCAACTCTGACAGTTTATAAATCAGTGTCTTCTGGTAGAATATGTGCAGCAATCAATATTTATCTCCAGTGGATAAAAGGAAACTTCAGACAGTTCTAATAAATTAGCAGATTCCTTATAAAAGTACAGATTTTCATGTTCTCTTGAGAGATTGAAAAATGTGTAACTCTGGGCCTGTGCTCCTCCTGAGACTTCCTTGGCTGAAGCCAACGCTAATCATAGCGCCTCCAGTTGGACAGTTTTATACCTTCGTCCGTTTTCTCATGATACCTACCTAGTGTCATCCTTACTATCTCATACTCCTATGCCCACATTGACATTTAGAAACCCTGTAAGAGATGAGATAATTATGAAGGAAAAGCTACAGGATGTGGAACTAGAAGGGGCCATGAGTAGGGTGTGTTTGAGTTTAGAAAGGAGTAAAGATTTAATATTTCGTAGAAGTAGATCAGAGAGAGAGAGAGATGGGTGATTAAAAAGAAAATATATGATCTACAAGAACGGCTAGAAAGAAAACTTTTAATTGTGAATGATTTGACGAGAAAGGTGTCAATTATGTAAGGTTCTATAGGTCAAGTAAAGGAAAATAATGAAAGAAAATAAAGTAAAATCAGAAATTGAAATACTTTAATATAATTATTATATCTAGTAATTAATGTAACGAATGTATCTAACCATGCTGAATAATAAATCAGGTAAAGTCTAATAAATAAAAATGCATAATTAACAGTAATTTAATCAATAAATCTGGCCATGCCTTCTTGTATCTGTGAAAAAATGTATACTACATAGGGGCATGAGGCTCCATCTATTGCTGTTTTTAAGATATTCAAGCTAAAAGTATTTAACATAAGTTGACCCAAGCAATTTATTATTACAACTTTACAAATTAATGAGAGTTGCATTCATATCTTTAAGGGTGATTTATTTTCAATTATAATAGCTCGTAATGTGAATGAAATGTAAATACTTTTTTCATATGGTTCTCCTTAGCAGGTAAAGAAGTAAACAATTAAACAGTGAGCAAATATTGAATAAGACATACAAAGTTGTCACTTCCTTTCAAGGAAATAATAATTTATAAAACCATTACTGCTCAATATACAGTTTATAAAAATTATATGATTGCCTATCACAGTAGTGACTAGTAAGTATCAATTTGACACCTAATACAGAAAATGTGGAATATAAACTAGCTAGTTAGTGGCTTTTCAAGTCCAACCTAAAACTAATTTGGGTTATTTTCCTTTGTTTTTCTCCACATCTATAGCATTTATGAAGAACCACATTAAATTTGTGTCAGTGAGTGGGTGTGGGCCTATTTTACAAGTATTTTCAAAATTCTACTTTGAAGTGTTTGATTAAGACATTACAACTAGTCAATTTTGATCTTACATGATTGAACAGTGCTTACAAATCTTTCTCATTTTTGAAATCTCATTAAACTTATAATGCTCTTCTGACATCCCTAATAAATTATTTATCTATTTGCATTAAAATGTGATACAGTCACTGAAGATAAATTGTTTTCCCCTACTTCTGTAGACATGATTTTCTTTCTTATTACTAATTCTTCCAGCCCTCTATACACTCTGCTGCTTGCATATGCACATCAAGAAAGGATTCATATATATTCATCAAACAACTGTACCTCTGGGGAGTTATCTGAGAGAGATGATTTCGTATATTAGTTCATTGTACTTTGAAAACTCATTGAGATTTAGGGAAGTTTACGCACCCCACAGCTAACTTCACAATTAAACCAATTAGCTTGGTTAAAGGCTTGATTTTATTGTTAGTAGCTTGTTCTTTTTCTTGCCTGGAGAATCCCAGGGACGGGAGAGCCTGGTGGGCTGCCATCTATGGGGGTTGCACAGAGTCGGACACAACTGGAGCGACTTAGCCTCAGCAGCAGCAGCTTGTTCTTTATATTGTCAGCTAAGAAATGACACGTTTAAGATGCATCAGATGTTGTCAATGTATCTGTGAACAATGTACTGAGAAATTGTACTAGTCATGTCCAACATTTGTGACTTGACTTTTTTTTTCATCTTTGGGTTGTTTCTTTTGTTCCCTCATTTTTCATATGTTGAATAGAAATCTAAAGAATTACAATACCAGATATAAATGTACGGAAATGCATGAGCTCAGCTACTGCTCATCAGGACCAGAATAAGCACATCATGATTAGTCAGCAGATATATCTTCAACTCTTAGTCTCATTATATATCAGAGTTCTTCAATGAATACAGTTTGTAGGTTGACTAACCATAACAGCAAATTTGATGTGCTTCAGCTATCAACAATAATTTGCTGTTGCACGCACTGATTTACTGTAGAAGAAGGTCCACATACATTCTACTCATCCAGTAAGTGACCATTTTGGGTCTCATAGTGCAGTAGTTCCCTGGTCATTCTTCAAAGCCAGGCCTCTCTGACTGTGGAACCAGAGCCTCTTATTATGATAAGAGATTATTATAAATATTTCAGAAGGCTCAAGTTTAATACTAAAAGTGCATACTATTAAAACGCATCTTTATGTAAAGTTCACAAGGTGGAGTTTTTGTTCTAACATAATAAAATATAACAGTATTCATCCAGAATTGACAAATGCTGAACCAAATGTCAAATGGCTACCTGAGGTGTAAATTAAGCTAAAACAGGCTTTTCTTCAAGCTTTTTTGAGACAGTTTTGCCTTTTCATTTAGTTGTGTTCAGAATTTTTTTTTAAATTTTAAACTAACTAGAACATCTTTCCTATAACAGCTAGAACCCTAAGCTCAGAAGCCCTAACAAGCCAGGCTCCTCTGTCCATGGGATTTTCCAGGCAATAGTACTGGAGTGGATTGCCATTTCCTTCTCCAACAAGCTATAGGTTATGTTTTTGTTTGTTTGTTTGTTTGTTTCAGAGCTTTAAGGCATGTTACCTTGCAGAATTAATCTTTTGAGACAAAAAATTGTCTGCTTTTTCTAGGCGTAATGAAACAGTTGGCATTTCTTAAACTTTTTTTTTTTTGTCAGTGAAAACAATTGAATTGATTGAGTGATTTTTGTTTAGAGTCAAAAGTTTGCAAAAACTGATTCCTAATATATGTGTAACCCTACCTAATTCATTTCTCAACGTGTGATGCCTTCCAGCTGTAAGATTCGCCTCACAATACTTACTGATGAAGTCAACAATGTCATTTAGATTAAATTTTAGCTGCCACAGCACGTGTGCTTGCTGTTGACAGGAAACCTACAGAGAAGAAAGAGTGGCACCTGGTGATAGGTTAGCTATATTTAACATTTCACAAGTGAAAACAATGTTTAGTAAATTAATTCCCCAGGACTCTGCAGCTGCTATTTCAAGTGGTGGGTGACGTTGAAAGGGAAGTTGTAGTTGAAAATTCAGTTGAAAAGTTTCTGTATAGCATCTATTCCTGTCAGTTTCACAGTCTAAATCACTCTTTCAGTTTAAGCCAGCATTGCCTAACAAAATATTATCTTTATGACTAACTTTTTAGTCTTACCAAAAGTGAAAAATATTTTCTGATTCCGTCAGTTTATCGTTAAGACAGTTGCTGAATTTAGCTGTTTGATTTTTGAATAGGGTTTCAGAAGTAACATTATGCTTACAAAATAACAGTTAAAGACCTGTAAGGAGTCCTTCCGGGTTTCCTTGGTGGCTCAGATGAAACCCTTCCCTTGTGTTGTTCTTTGAAGTCACACACAGACAACGCAATTCTCTGCTTTAAAAACTGGTAATAACTTGACCACATATTAGGAAAGCTTACACTGGTACAGCCTGCATATTCAACATTAGCGGCTGTTGATTCATGCTTCCAGGTCCAGAAATTGGAGTTTTCTCTTTCCAAAGTATAAGTTTTTTTTTTTTTTTTTAACGAGCTGCTTTCATTCATGTAAATTTTATCTTTTGAACAAAGCATGTATGTCCCCCTTGGTAATACTTAACCTGTTGTTTCAGTTCAACATAAGTACACGAGCTTTTCAGGGTCCCAATGACGTTCAGTTAATTATATTTAAGCACTAGTTTTCTTCTTTCTGGGGCTTCCCCAGTGGCTCAGCAGTAAGCAATCTCTCCTGAAACACAGGAGACTTGAGTGTGATCCCCGGGTTGGGAAGATCCCCTGGTTCTTGCCCAGAAAATCCCATGGACAGAGGAGGTTCATGGGCTACAGTCCTTGTGGTCACAAAGAGTTGGACACGACTAAGCACCCACTCACTTTCTTTTTTCTGTTTTTTTCTTCAATAGATTTATAGTCTGAACAACAATTAGACTTAGCAAATTCATATAATTTTTATATTACATTAAATCTATAATCTAAAACAACACAGCCTACTGGGGAGAAAAAAAAAACAACAACAACTAAATTTTCTTTACTGTTTCCAAACAAATATCAAGCATTTTCATCAATATTTTCATACACTGTAATTATTTTCAGTCTTTGTTTCACCCTACACCAAGAATTTTAACTCAGATAATACTCAAAGCATAGGTTTAAGCCCATAGAAATGAAAAGTTTGGCTCAGTGTAGGAAAAAGAATAAGCTGGAGGCATTCGAAGTCCACCTCCCTTTTCAGCTTAAGAAAGCAAATTCTATGGCAACAATTGTTCTGAGTTTTATCTAAGAAGATTACATTTTTATATTTCAATTAATCTGTGTGAACTGGTGTTTTGTTTTCTGTTTTGTAAAGAACTTTTACTATTGTTACTGCTTCCATTAAAAAAATAAAACAAAAACACTGTTGAGCCTGTAAGACAGAATTGGAATAATACATACAATAATATCATCGTACTTAATACTTATTTATCACATTAAGCATTATTTTTCCTGAACTCTTAGAGTCCACTTTTAAATATCAATTTTGGCTGATTCGTGTCAATGTATGGCAAAACAAATACAGTATTGTAATTAAAAAAAATAAATAAATTTAATAAAAAAAAATTTTCCCTAAGAATGAACTTATATAAACCCAGAGATTTAGAGACCTGTGTTGGAAAATATTTTTGCTGCTAACTTGTTATAACACAGCAAAGATACTGTGATTGGAAAGTCCCTCTTGCCATCCGCTGACAAGCATTTAAGTGTTAGCGGTATGAGTACGGGGATTTTCCCTTTTGGATTTCCAAGCTAAAGAGTCCTTTTTCAAAGCCGGACGTATAATCCATTCACCTTAGGCTTGCAAACATACCACAGCTCCTGTGTTAAATCTTCAAATACCTACAGCAACTCCTTTAAATTATGTTCAAAGGAAAATGATAAACATCATCTAGTTTGTCAGTTCGACCACATCCGTGCAGTCTTTAAAGTCAAGCTTGTCATTTTCACAGGAAATGAAAAAAAATGTTAAAATACAGGTATCAGGCATTACTTAATTTTTTTCACCAGAGAAATAAGTGGGAGTTAATATGTACAAAAGTTGATTGCTGCTCTTGGCAGTACTTAACTTTTATGAAGAATCACATGTGCTTAACATAATGAAAGGCTTCTCAATTTTCTGCAATTCATATGCTCCATGGTTGCTGATTTCAACAGCGATTCTCTTCTGATGTAGTCTGTACTTTGTTAAGATGACTATTATGATGCCTTATAAGGTTTGTTAATTTTAAATTTTCATTTGTAGGGCATTTATATACATTTTCCTGTATAACTTTTACTCCTTATAAGCCTGATAATGCAAATATTTGATAAAAATTCAAAAAATGTTCTTTTTTTTCAGAGCTAATAGGCATATTCCTTGTGTATCAAATCTGGACAAATAAAATATTCAGTGATCTGGTTTCCTAATTAGATCACACATTAAAGTGGGATGTGTTTAAATCAAACCAAAGTAAAACCAAAGGATTACAGTTTTCTCAGGGTATATGCCCAGTAGTGGGACTGCTGAGTCATATTATAGTTTTATTTTAGTTTTTAAGGAATCTCCAGAGTGGTTGTATCAATTTACGTTCTCACCAATAGTGCAAGAGGGTTTCCTTTTCTCCACACCCTCTCTAGCATTTTTTTTTTTTGATGGTTTTTTGATGATGACAAGTGTGTGATGGATTTTTGATGGTGACCATTCTGACCAGTGTGAGGGCCATTTGTAGTGATATGGACGATCTTAGATTCTGTCATACAGATTGAAGTAAGTCATAAAGAGAAAAACAAGGACCACATGTCAACACACGCATATGGACACTAGAAGAGCGGTACCGATGCACCTATTTGCAGGGCAGGAGCAGAGAGGCCGGCGTGGAGGACATACTTGTGGAGATGGTGGGGGGGGGAGAGAGGGGGACGAATTGAGAGGGTATCAGTGACGTTTGTAATGTCAGTTGCTGCTTGACTGCCATGAGCAAAAGAGGTAGCTGGTGGGAAGCTGCTCTGCTGTGCAAGGAGCTCAGCTTGTTGCTCTGTGATGATCTAGGCAGGTGGGATGGGGGAGGTTGGAGGAAGGCTCAAGAGGGAAGGAATCTGTGTATACATATAACTCATTCGTCTTGTAGAGCAGACACTAAAAACTTTGCAAAGCAATTATATTCCAATTAAGAAATAAATAAAAAGAAAAGGAAAGATTGTTGTTGTTCAGTAGCTGTTATGTCCGATTCTTTGTGACCCCATGCAACTGTAGCATACTAGTCTCCTCTGTCCTCCATTAACTCAGAGTTTGCTCAAATTTATAACCATTGAGTCGGTGATGCTATCTAACCATCTCATCCTCTGCTGCCCTCTTCTCCTTCTGTCTTCAATCTTTCTGAGCTTGAGAGTATTTTCAAATGAGCCAGCTCTTCGCATCAGGTGGCCAAAGTGTTGGAGCTTCAGCTTCACCAACAGTCCTTCCAATGGATATTCAGGGTTGATTTCCTTTAAGATTGACAGCTTTGATCTCCTTGCTGTCTCGGGATTCTCAGGAGTCTTCTCTAGTATCACAGTTCGAAAGTGTCAATTCTTCTGCACTCAGGCTTCTTTTGGTCCAACTCTAACATCTGTACATGACTGCTGGAAAAGGCATAGTTTCCACTCTCCAGATTTGTCATAGCTTTTCTTCCAAGGAGCAAGTGTCTTTTAGTTTCATGGCTGCAGTCACCATCCTCAGTGATTTTGGAGCCCAAGAAAATAAAATCTGTCACTGCTTCCACTTTTCCCCTTTCTATTTACTATGAAGTGAAGAGACTAGAAGCTATGATCTTAGCTTTTTGAATGTTCACTTTTAAGCCAGCCTTTCCACTCTCCTCTTTCACCTTCATCAAGAGGCTCTTTAGTTCCTCTTTACTTTCTGTCATTAGAGTGATGATAAGCAAAGATATGAGTTGTTCTATATCCCTCTTTGCTAGTCATGCTTCTGGCTTATAAGTAGGATTCGGGAATTTCCTTTTGTTGGAATGTTAAGAGATCATATTTTTTGCTCAATAATAAAATTTACAAATAGTGACGAAGCTTAAACAGTAATATCATTAGAGGAAAATGTATCTGTCATATCATGAATACTATAATAATGACATTGTTTTGTGCTTTCTGAAAATTCAAGCTTGGAGTTAAGAGCACTTCAGTAAATAATATCCAACATCCAACTCAGAAGACTGCTTTCTCAGATTGCTTCTAGTGGGTCTCTGTTTGGTAACTTGAGGATCAAGCAGTCTTAGACTTTTGTAAGCTAGGTTCATTGATATTTCTTTGTTAATATATAGTGAAAGTCACTCAGTCGTGTCTGACTCTTCGTGGCCTCATGAACTGGGGCCTGCCAGGCTCCTCTGTCCATGAGTTACTGGAGACATTTGGGAGGTCCCAATTACTGAACTTTCAGACAGTTTAAATTGTAAGTCATTGCTAGAGTTACTTCCTTCTATCTCAGCTTGCAACTTGGCTGTTTCTGTGTCTGACTTAACCTCTTTTAGTGCCTTGCTGAAAGGGGTAACCAACATAGTTATCCAAGAGCAACAAGCTATTATATGTAGAATATGACTCTCAGGTTATTACAGACCACAGTTTTAGCAGATGCTATCGGGTATCATGCCAGGAGTCACCAGCTTTCCAGGCAGCTGTGTCTATTTTCTCATTTTCCATCATCTAACTTAGCATAAATGCATATATTTTTATGTAGTTTCTCACATCTGTTAACCAATTTCTTTATAGATAGGGGATAGGCTAAGCTTCCACAGAAAGGAAACTTTAAAATACAGTTGGTCACAGGGAGCTCACCTTGTGCTGTGATGACCCAGAGGTGTGAATGGGTGGACGGGGTGCAAGGGAGGGTCAAGAGGGAGGAGATATGTGAGTTCTTACAGCTGATTCACGCTGTTGTATAGCAGAAACTACGCAACATTGTAAAGCAAGTATCCTCCGATTAAAACTTTAAAAAAAATTCAGTGGGCCAGTCAAACAAGTTGGAAGTTTCTTTCTTTCTCCTATAGGAATATACTTGATCCACTCATATCCTGTTTAAGAAAACTAACTCAGATGACCAAATCCAGCTATACTTGGGTTTGGAAACTTGGACATGTTCTAGCTGAGCATCCATGCCCCAAGTAAAACTTGGAAGATTTGATTAGGAAAAGAGAGAAGGGAAGAAAGAACACAGAGACAGTGAGTTGTCCCTGCTGTACAGGGTCCAATATTCTATCTGTCCATGTTTTCCTCTAGTATAACCATCCTATTTCCAGGATTCTTGAGCTCGGAGGGAAACTTTCATAAGTACATATTGCTGTAGCTTTAACATTACTTCAAATAATTACAATATACACATGATTTGGTAAGGGTCAATAATTTTATTGGAACAATCAGTCCTTTAATAGAGCTAACTAAAGTATAATTCCAAATAATTTCAAGTTTCTCCTATGCACCTTAACTAGACAATATTGAACAAAATAGTGATTATGGATAATTAATGAAGGTTGGCAGAATAATATCAGGTTTGGGAAAGTCAAGTCATGGCAATAGTATTTCATTTAATAAACTAATTTTCTGTTTGATAGATAGGGGGCCTTTTTCACTCCACATGTAGGTGTATATAGTGTATATCTACTTAAAGAATCATTGAGAAACTACATGCAAATGACTTTTCAAAAGTATATTTTATTTCCTATAGTATCAACTTAATTGGTGGGTTTAATTACCAAATGCGTTTCTTCATAAATGATATCACCTCATTATTGACCAGAGATGCGTTCATGCACCTTTGTTACCTGAACATAACTGACCAGAGATGTTACAGTTTCACTTGCATAACAAATTGCTTGCCACCGGCATTAATTTCTGCAAAAATCCCTCAGTCAATAACGTGTCACCAGTCCTTGGATGCGTTGTCGTTAATGGGAAACTTTGCTTGTATCTCAAATGCAGGAAGAACATTCTTCGTTTCCTAGATGCCGAACGAGACGTCTCGGTGGTCAAGAGCAGCTTCAAGCCTGGTGACGTCATACACTACGTGCTGGACAGGCGTCGGACGCTAAACATTTCTCAGGACCTGCACAGCCTCCTGCCCGAAGTTTCGCCAATGAAAAACCGCAGGTTTAAGACCTGCGCGGTTGTTGGAAACTCGGGCATTCTGCTGGACAGTGAGTGTGGAAAAAGAGATCGACAGCCACAATTTTGTAATAAGGTGAGTTTTCTTCTGTTGCTAAAATGTGTAATTTCTTCAAGGACCTTTTACTTAGGACTAGAACGCTGGCAGAAATATGTAAATCTAATATTAATAAAGAATCACTGAAAGCTAGACCTAGCATTCATAGACAGTATATATATCTGTGTTGTGTCCAAATTTACTTACCCTGAAATGTCAAATTAAAATTATTATATCATTGAAAGAAAAGGTGATCTTGTAGCAATAATTCACACCAGCTTGTTTTTTTAATTTTTTTGGCCAAATGATAATTTTATTACATATAATATATAGAAAAACTATTTGCTAATAGATGTAATTACTTATTAAAATTTAATTTATTTAATTGTTTCTTTCTATTACTGAATAGTTCTTCTCTGTATAATTTATAATATATTTATAATTATTTTCTGTTAGTGAATGAATTAATTTACTTAATTGCATTTATAAGCCATTTATAGTCAATAAATTATTTTACTTATTCACAAAATTATGAACATTACTCTGCAATGATATAACAGATGTAACTTAATTTTAGTGTTTTAATAATGATTATTTAGCAGGTTCTAGGAATATACTGTAGCAAATTTATATTTGATACCTTGGGCCAAATTGATTTCATTACTTTTTATATGTGGTATTTGTGAATGTTAGTATATTTTGATTTTTTAGTTTTCTCATGGAATTAAACATAGCTATTTGTTTTTCATTGATGTTCAACAGATATTTGATGAATCATGTGTTTGGTTAGCTTTTGATTAATTGAAAGAAAGATAGCCATAGACTTAGGATTATAATAATGACAGATATTAATTAGTATTTTTAATTCTCAGTTATTACTTTTAAATAGATTTGTTGGTTTTTTATTTCTTAATAAATACTTGCTAAATAAATGAAACATGTATATTGAAATATGAAATATATCAATATAAAGATAAATAAGAAAGTATGCTGATTTGCCATGTTGACAAATAGCTTGAAGTCTTGAAACTATGCAGGAATCCTGCTTGTGGTAGTATAGATCTTGAAAAAAATTTTTTTGAACTATGGTATTAAAAATAAATATAATAAATAGTAACTATAAATAGGCCACAGGTTTCTTATAAAGAAATAATAGCCATGAAAAATCATAAGAGAACACTCAGGGAATACAATTCATAACAATGAATATTGCTATGAACATTTTGTATAACTATTTTACTTTGATCCGTCACATGAAGTGTTAGTGATTGATTTGACATGAGTTGACCCTTTAAAACCTTGAGCTTTAAATCGATTGAACTGAGAGGAAAACCCTGTGAAAATGTAGGTATACAAACAAAATTGTGTCCGAAGAGGAAACAAATTGTTTGATGAAGGAATGATGGTGGAAATGGAAGCAATGAGCTTAAGACACTGAAGTCTGTATGAAGTATGATTGGGAAGGAACAGTAAGGCTTCTAGAGTTTCTGGAGAGATTACAATCAGAGCTCAATAAAATGAGGAAGAAAAGAGTTTAGAGTATAGTAGAAATTTCAGAAAGTAGATAATTTGTAAAGATGATTCATACTGGAGGGATACAGGATTCTAATGTGTCCTTTATCCTTATTAATAAGGACTGACTCCTTATTTCTACATCTCTTTAAACTTCAGCATTGAGATCTACATAATGCACTGGACTCAACCTCACCTCTAACTCTGAAATTAAGACTGTAATGTCAGCTAACACCTCAACCAGAGCACATAATTATCTCTTCTTTTCTGTGGTGAGAATAATTAAGATTTTGTATTTTAGCCACTTTGAAGTGGGTAATGCAATACTGTGACTATAGTCACTAGGCTGAATTAGGTCTCTTGAAGGTACATATTTGCTGCAGGTAGCTCACTAATGTTTGAGGGCTCCCCAGGTGGCACTCATGGTAAAGAACCCGGCTGCCAATGCGAGAGACGTAAGAGACGTGGGTGCAATCCTTGTGTCGGAAAGATCCCCCAGGGGAAAAAATGGCACCCATTCTTCTTGCCTGGAGAGTCCCATGGACAGAGAAGCCTGGTGGGCTACAGTCATGGGGTCACAAAGAGCTGGACGTGACTGAGCGACTTAACACACTAATGTTTGAGCATTTGCAAATGTAGAGTGTTTTTAGGAACTGAACTTCAGAAGTTCTTTATACTTTCCTCAGCTGTGATTATTTTAAAAGCTTATTAACAAGAACACTATATAGTGGTCAATCCTTAGTGTCCCGAAGTGTGTTATGGTCTTACCAAGAAGGATAAAACACTGAGGATAAGCATTTCATTGAAGGTATAAGATTATTGCCATAATTACTTCTTTTTTTTTGCTCCTATTTTACTATTTTCTAAAACTAGAAGCTGGAATGTTCTACATTAAAATATGTACTAGGAAAGTGTAGCCTACGGATGGGTTTCTGATTTTCCAAGAAAAATTTCGGCAAGAATACATTGTACATTAGAAACGGGTAGTCCTTGCAGTGAAACCTGGTTTTTTGGTCATAATATCTAGTTTGGAAACCCATTCCTTTGAGTTTCTTGGACACAAGAGACTTCAGAGACACATCGTTATACCAGACCTCCACCCTTCCTAAAACTCGAATCTTCCCCCTGGCCTGTGGCTCATCATCTGTGTGCATCTTTCCTTCCCCAGGTGTACATGACCTTTTGTTAGTGTACAAGTATCTGTTCTACTCTAGAACAGCAGAAAGGATTTTTGCTTTAAAACTCAATTGAAACCCCATTCCTTGAAACATTAATAGTTTCCCATCCAGGTCAAACTGGTTAAAGTCACAAATTTTAGTAACGATTAAAAAAATCTTTCAAATTTCCCATCTTCTCAGAGCTATATGGTGTGTACGTGCATTTGCTGAGGTATATAGTTTTAATTGGTTGTTTGCCTGTACCACCTATTGCTCCTAGTTTGTTTCTCTTTTCTTCTTGTTAGATAATAAGTTTGTTATGGGAGAAATAACTTATGTCTGATCTCTTTTCAAGGACACTGTTAGTTCAGTGACCCCTCAAGGATCAGATTCACCCTGGTGTTATTTTCAATTTGACCTCTGACATGAAGCAAAGCATTCTTTTTAGATAAAATATTCATTCAACACTAGATTTCAAACTTTATCTGTGTTTTTTCTGAAGGTGCTTTAGAGAAATGAAATGCTGTCTTCTTTGTTTAATGATGTACAGAATGCATGATTACATGCAAACAGGAATCTCTTGCTCCAAGCAGTTGTCCTATTGAGAAGGAGAGCAAGGCGCATAGCATAATTGGCCTGTGAAATGTATTAGTATTTTGGGAGAATGTTATTTTTAATGTCCCACAATATTTTTAAATAAGCTGCTGAAAACTGCTCATGTTAAGTGGCTGCACGTGTAGTGATAGCTATGCACAAGAATTGACACACACACACACATTGTCATGCATTTTGTCTCTTAGAAGAGATACTCCCTCAGGGGCTATTTGTATTAGAAGTTAATCAATCAAATTAAATGCTGGGTTTGCAGGGATGTTACACAAAATGGGAGTTCAATCAATATCAGGATGCTTAAAGGGGAAAAAATGAGGGTCAGAAAAATCAAAACCTTACTCTGATTCTCTAATGACTAAATATTGAACTGATTTGTAAAATCTAGGTTTTGTATGTATCTAAAAAACAGAAAAATGGGCATAAGAGAAATATTTTTATTTCTTAATAAAAATTCCTAAAACCATAATTCGAATATTAGCATTATGTCCACGTGTGCTACCCTTAAGACCCCTAATCTGTAATTCCTCAGTCGGTGAGTACCATGCTGCAAGGAGGAGGCCAGGGCAGAGCACAGGTGGGCAGTCACTCACTCACATTGAAAATACCTCACTTTTCTGGACTTGAAATCCTGTCTGATAGGGAAAGTTCATTAAGAATGATAAAGTTCTTGTGATGTTTAAGATCTTGAACTATAGCTCCAGATAAGCAAAAATTCAATGTAATCTGGCACCAGTGTGTCAGATATAAACCTTCTTTCACCTCGTAAGCATTAGAAACATTGTCCCATTGATATTAAATTCTGTATTTTATATCTGGATGGGCTGACATGCTAAATATTAGAAAAGAGAGAGAGAAAATCAGTGCTTCAAAGGAAGACTATTACAGTCCAGGATTTCAAGCAGAATTCGTTGTCTGTGATATTGGATAAAGTTGTGTCCCTTTCTATACTTTAGTTTTCTAATTTAGAAACTGATATTATTGAGTGAACTGTTTCTCTGTTCCTGGAGTGTTACACCTAGAGTGATAGAATTGTCACCGCACAATGTCAGTGCTAAATTTACCCTATATACTCATATAAAGGTATGCTGTAAAATTTCAAGACTTTCGAGTTTGGAAGACATCATGCATCATTTATGTATCAGATTAAGTAAAGAAAACAGAAGTTCCCTTCATGCAATCTGTTTAAAAGAATCGTTAAATCCTTTCTTATGTCTTTTTTTTTTCTTTGCTTTGTGTTAGATATAAAGTTATTTCAACAGTTCATCTCTTAGACTAAAGAATATACCTCTTTAGTGGTCAGAGTTGGATTTTGCAAAATGATATTTAAACTGCTTTTCAATTGTCCTGCAGTTTTTGGATGCTTTCTCATTTTTGGATGCTTTAGTCCCGTGTATATTTACAAAAAAAGTACATTATAATATTTGTATTGTCTATACTCAAGAAGTTCATAGACTTAACAAGAGTGGTTTTCTTCTCCTTTTTCTGCCACTTTATTCTTTTAACTGGAGGATGATTGCTTTACAGAATTGTGTGGGTTTTTGTCATACATCAGCAAGAATCAGCCATAGGTAGACCCATATCCCTTCCCTCCCAAACCTTCCTCCCATCTCTGTCCCCATACCACCACCAAGAGTGGTTTTCCTAATGAGAACCAGAAAAGTAAGGTATTTCCTAAAACTAACCCTGAAAGGTGCTAAAAGACCATCTTCCCTGGTTCTTCTCTTCCCCTCATCGTGCTGTGAAAGCGATTGTGCATTCTTTCTATTTTCTGGGCGTGTGTGGATGGTAGGAAATGGCAAGCATCTGCCAGGGCAGGTTTTTTATAGAAGAGGGACAGCGTCCAGCCTCATCTAAAGTAAACTGAGCCCGCAGTATGCTGTCTTTGATGCCATATGGGAGACGCTGAAGTGAAGTCAAGTGAAAGTCGCTCAGTCGTGTCTGACTCTTTGCGACCCCACGGACTATACGGTCCATGGAATTCTCCAGGCCAGGATACTGGAGTGGGTAGTCTTTCCCTCTGCAGGGGATCTTCCCAACCCAGGGATCAAACCCAGGTCTCCCGCATTGCAGGTGGATTCTTTACCCGCTGAGCCACAGGGAAGCCCGGAGGGCACTGAGCGATGAGTTAGTAACAGTTACAGTTCGCAGCTGACACGTTTTGACCATCAGCTGCCAGTCCTCTATCTCCACGCTGTGCTTACGCAGAGATGCTGGAAGCAATGAGTAAGACTTAAGTGATTCCGACAAGGTTAGCTAAGAGCTGCAAAACACTTTGTGGTGGTGTTCTGGCTGTTTGGGATTTCAGTTAATTTTGTTTATTGATTGCTCTCTTTCCACCTTTCATTTATCCATTCTGTTTTGTCCCTGTCTTCCTCTCAGATAGACAACTTTGCTTGTTTTTCCTTTCTTAATCATTATTTTCAACTCCTGCCATGTTTGATCAGTTCCTTTCTAATTTCCTTTTCATTACTTTTTTTTTCCTAAAAACACAGGAACAGCAAGGAAAGATCACTTAAAATATCCCTTTAAATATATACATATTTATATAAGTAAATCTTTGTCATTCAGACTGAGATTCTGAACTAGCAGCGTTGACATCACTTGGAAGCCTCTTGGAAATACACAATGTCAAAACTTGCAAAAGACCTGCTAAGCCAGAATGTGCATTTGCTCACCATGCCTTGGTGCTGCTTCTGTGCATTAAGGTTTGCCATGTCCTAGAATTCCCAATATGGCTAAACAGCGTGCTCTATAGAAGCTGGCACTACCCCGTAGTCTGATTTATGTAGCCTGTATCTTCAAGAACCTAGCACCAAACCTGATACACTGAGGCATGTGCTGTTTATTGAATGAAAGAATTAAGGATTTGAGAAACTTTTGGTTTGTATTCACATTTTATTGTATTAAACTTATATACTACTGAATTTCAAGATTAATATGTAAAAAGAGTCATATATAAGGTGATTTATGGTCATTTAAACCTTTACAATTAAAAAGAAAATATAGAAATATGAGTAGTATAATGAAATGTACTAGCTATTGGGAATCAGAAAAGCTGGGCTTCTGACAGTTACTAGATTCATTATGTTGTACACCTGAAACTAATATAATATTGTATATCAACTATAATTTAATAAAAAATGAAATGGAAAAATGAAGCCAGAAAATATAATATGGCACAAATATCTTAATTTCTAAACATTATTATTTCCAGTGTCCAGTGGTGATGATAATAATAGCCCTATAATTTCAAAGTGATTTTCCAAGTATCAGATGGGAAACATAATAAAGACATGTATAAACTGTAAATCTAAACTAATGATGAATGATATTAAAGCATACCTTGCTTGAGTTAAATGTCATAGTTGAAAGTTGAATTTGTTACTGCATTTTCTAATAGCCATGACCATTGGCTAGAAATGCAAATTCTCTCTGTCTTACATAAACAAGAAGTCAGACCTTCCCCAAATTTGTCAACTTTATCAACCATGTCTATAGTTGATACTGAATAACATATTAGATAATATGAAGACACAAGAACACTACTCAAGAGTGTCTATAAAATTTGAGTGTATACAATTAGAAATAATTGTAGTGAAGAGATATATTTCTTCAGGAAACCAAAGTATAAGATAAAAATGTTTTACTTTATGATGATCTAGCTTCCTAAGAGAAGGGATGAGATGTTTCACAAAATGAAAAGATGGAAGAGCTGACTTGCACTGACGGATCCCAGTGTATTTTTATAACTCGATCAGTGTTTCATTCTCCACTGGCAGATAATTTATGGGAAACTTTAAATCATTCTCTTTGACCTTCTATAAATGCTAACTCTTTTATAGCAAAATAGAATCTTTTCTGGGAGAAAAAATGATGCTTGCTTTTCCATGTGTTCACAAAAATGGCTTTATTTTTCCCTCCACTCTCACTGGGAATGTCTGTCATTGACTCAAGTGTTTTAACTGCAAACAACTAATTTCTGGTAGTGAATCTGATACAGGCATTAGAAAGATTTTTTTTTATTCTTATTGATTAAGATAACCACATTATATTTTAGAACTAGAAACGTTGATTAGTCAGTATGTTATTCATATTTTTGATCTATGAAATTTTATAGTTTTCAAGAAACTACTATTGTTATTTCTATTGATTTAACCGTAAAATTTATATTCTAGGTAGAAATCAGAATTTTATTTAATTCTAATTAGTTATGGTTTTTAAAATTAACTTAAAACTAAATATGGAATTTTTATGGATTTTGATGTGAGTTGGGTTTCACTGGTGGCACAGTCAGTAAAGAATCCGTCTGCAATGCAGGAGACCTGGGTTCGATCCCTGGGTTGGGAAGATCTCCTGGAGGAGGGCATTGTAACCCATTCCAGTATTCTTGCCTGGAGAGTCCCCATGGATGGAGGAGCCTGGTGGGCTATAGTCCATGGGATCACAAAGAGTCAGACATGACTAAGTGATTAATAAACACATGTGATGTGAGATAAGACTCTAACCTTTTCCTTTATAATCATGTGACTGCTTGGATGAAAAGATTTAATCCAGAAGAAAAAAAAATAATGGAAGTAACAATGAATTGACAAGCTATTTTAAGTTTTAAAATGCTTATCTCGTTTTATAAAAATGCAGTATTAAATACAGTTTCTTGTCTATCAATCCAACAAGGATATTTAAAATTCTTAATATCAGCACAAAATTATGTTGATATTGGGACTCGTATGAAATGCTTTTAAAAATGAAAACTGATACAGCTTTTCCAAAACTCAAGTTGACAATGTCCTCCAAGCCTTAAAAATAGTAGATTGCTTTATTTACCATTTCCAATTCTAGGAATCTACCCAAATGTGAATACCTATTTAAGTATAAATGCATTTTATAACACAGCAAAAAAGGAGGAGTAAACCATTGTACATGTGGATGATACGTCATTCAGCACATGAAAAAGGAATCTCAGGCAGAGATGAGTAAGCACAAAGACAGTTGCTTTCCGTGGTCTTAGGAGAAGGCAGTGTTTGGGACTCCTCTGCTCTTAGGTTCTTAATGAGACACGCTGTGGAAGGGGAAATGGCAAGGTATGATGGCCTTAAATCCTCAAGGATTGTTTCACATGAAGGTTTTACATGATATCCGATAGTCCAAAAGATGGCCTTGCAGTTTGTTGGTTTATTTATTTGTTCTTGTTGTGGTTTTGTTCTTCCTATTGTAAGTAGGAGAGGAATATAGAGGTAAAGAAGCGTGAGCATATTTGCAAATGAAAAGACCATGATAATTAATAATTCAAAAATAAAAGAGCAAGAACACTTAATAAGATACTAGAGGAGGCAGATGTGAGGAAGACAGAGTAAGATGATAGACTTTGATGGTAAGAGTCATATTAATGTAAAATATGGTGGAGATCATCCTTCCCTGATGCCAGAGAAGCGTTAGCAAATGGGAAGTTCACCATTTCATAGATTTTCAAAATATAGCTTCAGTTTTGGGGTAAAAGCATTTGCTACCTGCCTACCAGCATTCCAAAAACTGAGATCATGGCATCTGGTCCCATCACTTCATGACAAATAGATGGAGGAAAAAGTAGAAGCAGTGATAGATTTTATTTCTTGGACTCCAAAATCACTGCAGATGGTGCCTGCAGCCATGAAATTAAAAGATGTTTGCCCCTTGGAAGAAAAGCTATGTCCAACCTGAGAGCATATTAAAAAGCAAAGACACCACTTTGCCAACAAAGGTCCATATAGTCCATGCTATAGTTTTTCCGCTAGTCATGTACAGATGTGAGAGCTGAACCATACAGAAGGGCTAAGCGCCAAAGAACTGTGGTGTGTGTGCTTTGAATTGTGGTGTTGGAGAAGACTGTTGAGAATTCCCTGGACAGCAAGGAGATCAAACCAGTCAGTCCTAAAGGTAATTGACCCTGATTACTCATTTGAAGGACTGATGTTGAGCTGAAGCTCCAATAATTTGGCCATCTGATGTGAAGAACCGACTCATTCGAAAAGCCCCTGATGCTGGGAAAGACTGAAGGCAAGAGGAGAAGATGGCAACAGAGGATGAGAAAATACTGAAAATAGTCTAAATATGGAGATAATGAGGGGCAAAGTAAGAGGGTGATAGTGGGGATACATGGTGGAAGGCAGTTTAAGAAAATCAAAGAATATATGAATTGTATAATTTATGATTCAGTGGACGTGAATTTGAGCAAACTCCGGGAGACAGTCAAGGACAGAGGAGCCTGGCCTGTTGCAGTCCATGGGGTCACAAAGAGTCCAATATGACTTAGAGAATGAATAACAACAAATAATTCATGGAAAGGGCAAGTAATAATGAGCATTTATATGCCATGTTTTAAAACGTAACATATTTTTGGATGGCAGAAAATGGATCTTGAATAATCCAAACTGGTTTCCATTGGTTCCTCTGAGAAAGTTAGGCTTAGGTTCAGTTCAGTTCTCTCGCTCAGTCGTGTCTGACTTTTTACCGCCCTGTGGATCGAAGCACACCAGGCTTCCCTGTCCATCACCGACTCCCGGAGTTTGCACAAACTCATGTCCATGGAGTCGGTGATGCCACGCAACCATCTCATCCTCTATTGTCCCCTTCTCCTCCCGCCCTCAGTCTTTCCCAACATCAAGGTCTTTTCTAATGAGACTTAGGTTAACATACCATGTTTTCTCATAGATCAGAGAGTCTGAATGACTTTCCTGAGTGTACACAGTAAGTTGAAGAAGGAAACAGTAGAACTTTTTCCTCTAATACTCAGAATCTAATACTTTTATTTTTAAATGAAGATTGGAAACGCTTGTCTTTTTTAAATATTTGCTTATTTGCTGGCTGCACAAGCCTTAGCTGTGGCACACAGGGTCTTCAGTCTTCACTGCAGAATGCGGGTCTTTAAATTACAGCATGCAGACCCTTAGTTGTGGCTATGGGATCTAGTTTGCTGACCAAGGTTTGACCCCAGACCCCCTGCACTGAGAGCACAGTCTTAGCCACTGGACCACCAGTAAGTCCCTGAAAACATTTATCTTTTTAAATTAGAAATAATAGTGTTGCACTAGAGTGTGAAGTTCGTGGTTGCATGTTTATTCTGATATGTGGAGACCAGTGAGAAATTATCTTAATGAGGGTATATTTCAAATGTTGATGACTTAACATGAAAAGCAGAAGAGGGAAGGCCATTTTTAATGTCTGACATTTCCTCAAGGCACCAGCAATTCTTCAAAGGCTGGGTTAGCAAAGCAAATTGAACAACAAATAAAATCACACACACAAAAGCTGTGTGCATGGTAACTATATATGGCGATCATTTCAGAAATATGTACAAGTATAAAATAACCATGTGTGCCTTAAACGTATACAATGTTATATGTCAATTATGTCTCACTAATGCTACAAAAAAAGGAAAAAGCTTAAATAAACACCAAACCGACCTTATAATGTTTAGCATTTTCTCCAGTTATGGTCTGTGGATCATCCAATGAGAATTCTTTTCTTTTACTAGGCACTTGCTGTGTGCCAAAAATATGTCAAAATATTCTAGAGCCAGATCATAGAGCAGGAGACTCATGACCTTTTCTCTCAGATAATCAGATGTGATAAACCCTTAAATAAGATAAATCTGGTTTCAAGTTCCATCTTTTCCATCCAATTTATTTTCAGTCTTAAGTGATTTATTTACTTTTCTAAACTCCAGTTTCTTTATATGTAATATGATGAAAATAATCTCTTTCTTCCCTTTTTCTGTGGGTATAGATGATATGTGTGAAATTGCCTAGAATAAATCCAAATACACATCAGCTAGTCAATAAATGTAGATCTTCCTTCTTTTTGATGGTATTAGCATTAACATATTGGTGGTATACTCATGGTGGTAAAACTATATCTATAACCCAGGTACACAGGAGATATAAATATTTGTGCTTAAATGGTTGTTGTTGCTCAGCAGTATGTATTCTCTCATGAAGTGCAGTTAAAATAATACTCATCAGAGAGTTCAGAAACTTGGATCCCCTGTCTGGCATTGCCTCTAAATATAGCCGTGTGACTTTGAACAAATATTGTAAACCATTTGGGACTTCAGTTTCCTAATATGCCAAATCTAACCGTTGAACTAGATGGACTCATAAATTCCTTTCTGGCTCTAAAAGTCTATGACTATCTTCTTATGATTCAGTAGACAACTTTGGAATAGAGCCTGTCAACTTGCATTGTGGTTTGAATTTTTTCCCTTCTGGTTGTCATGTTCTATGAATAAATTTCCTTCTCATCAATCAACTTGTATAAATAGCGTTCTCTGCCTAATACTGTGTATCCTCTAATCTGGTTTTCTGTTTCCTCTGGGCCAGGAGTATTGCCTTGTCTCCTGATGTATGTGAGCCAATATTAAGACCTAAAATCAGGGGAAGGGTTTTACTTCTTAGACAAAGAAAAATAAGACTAAGTTTTTGTTTGTTTCTTTTTAATTTTGATTGAAATATAGTTGATTTACAGTGCTGTGTTAATTTCAGGTGTATAGCAAAGTGGTTCAACTTTACATATGTAAACCTTTCCCCTTTGATAACTAAGTACTATGCTTAGTCGCTCACTCGTGTCTGACACTTTGCTATTCCATGGATGGTAGCCCTCCATAATTTGTTATTTATGGATCAAGACTAAGTTTTGATGATTTATACAGATTATTCTAAGTGTGATGAGGTCAGGGCCTTGGGAAGTCACCATATGTACAAAATGCATGAGGAACTGGTGAATAAAAGTACTATCAAGAGAGAGAGAAATTGTTTTACAGCAGTATCATTTAGTACAGTTTTGGAAAAGGACCGTGACATTTTTCTAGGCGATAAGACCTCCCACTTCTCATATATACTTCACTCAGTTCAGTTCAGTTCAGTCGCTCAGTCGTGTCCAACTCTTTACCACCCCATGGACTGCAGGGCCTCCCTGTCCATCACCAACTCCTGGAGTTCACTCAAACTCACATCCATGGAATCGGTGATGCCATCTAACCATCTCATCCTCTGTCATCCCCTTCTCCTCCCACCTTCAATCTTTCCCAACATCAGGGTCTTTACAAATGAGTCAGTTTTTTGCATCAGGTGGCCAAAGTATTGGGAGTTTCAGCTTCAACATCAGTGCTTCTAATGAACACCCAAACTGATCTCCTTTAGGATGGACTAGTTGCATCTCCTTGCAGTCCAAGGGACTCTCAAGAGTCTTTAACACCACAGTTCAAAAGCATCAATTCTTTGGTGCTCAGCTTTATTTATAGTCCAACTCTCACATTCATACATAAACACTGGAAAAACCATAGCTTTTACTGGATGGACCTTTGTTGGCAAAGTAATGTCTCTGCTTTTTAATATGCTGCCCAGGTTGGTCATAACTTGTTTTCCAAGGATCAAGTGTCTTTTAATTTCATGGCTGCAGTCACCATCTGCAGTGATTTTGGAGCCCAGAAAAATAAAGTCAGCCATTGTTTCCACTGTTTCCCCATCTATTTGCCATGAAGTGATGGGACCGGATGCCATGATCTTCGTTTTTTGAATGTTGAGTTTTAAGGCATTTTTTTCACTCTCCTCTTTCACTTTCATCAAGAGGCTTTTTAGTTCCTCTTCACTTTCTGCCATAAGGGTGGTGTCATCTGCATATCTGAGGTTATTGATATTTCTCCTGGCAATCTTGAATTCCAGCTTGTGCTTCCTCCAGCCCAGCGTTTCTCATGATGTACTCTGCATATAAGTTAAATAAGCAGGGTGACAATATACAGCCTTGACGTACTCCTTTTCCTATTTGGAACCAGTCTGTTGTTCTATGTCCAGTTCTTTTTTTTGGGGGGGATATTAACAAACATTTTATCATCTAATGATAATTTTTTAATTTTATTTTTACTTTATTCTACTTTACAACACTCTGTTGGTTTTGGCATACATTGACATGAGTCCGCCACACGTCTATGTCCAGTTCTATGTGTTGTTTCCTGAATTGCACACAGATTTCTCAGGAGGCAGGTCAGGTGGTGTGGTATTCCCATCTCTTTCAGAATTTCCCATCTATTTCACTGATGTCCACCAAGATTCTTGGAACTACAGCTTGATTTATGCCATTAATGGAATCTTTTTCAGAATATTAGAATTCAGTTTGGTACCCAATGTTGATAGTGGTGGTCTTTTGGGAAGACTTGCAAGTGTCCTATATTTGAAAAGCAATTTGGCTTCTGTTCTTGTCAGTGTGTGTGTGTGTGCATGTTTCTCCATGCAGTGAATACCAATACTATTTTTAAATTGGAAATGAGAACAATTTTAACTTTGAAAATTATCTTAAAAACCTGAGGTATAGATAAGATGAGTGATAAACAGGAGCTTAGGACATTTGGGGTCATGTTATAGCTCTATCACTACCTGAGTAATCTGGAAATTTTTTTTAAACAAACACATAAAACTGCAACTTATAGATTTTGTAGTCTGTTGCTTTTAGTATGCTGTCTTTAGTGCCAAGTGTAGTGTGGGGGGTGGGGAGAAAATGAATATGTATTTTAGAGAATGAAAATCATTTGCATGCAATATTGTGCAGTAAATTTTGGATTCATAATGTTTTAGATACAAAGTTGGATTTAAATCCCAACTCTGAAGGTTCATAAACTGAAACTATTTTCTTCATTTGTAGAATACGATTACTTACTTATACTTAATTATTTGGATGTTCTGTTAGTTTGAATAACAGATATGTGTAGTATCTGGCATAAGGTAGTATATGATAGCTCTTATTATGTTTAGTGAATTATATAAATGATCAGACTGAACAATGTCAAGAGCATGGTGATCCTATAAAGAATTGAGAGGGACTTTTCTATTGTGATTAATAATTGTTTAGAAAAGAAGTCCAGAGTTAGGGTCCACAGTTATTTTGTGAGTACGGAAATCACATTTGGTGCAAATATATGTCCCCTAAATGACAAATAAGAAACATTTACTTGAAGTTTTACATGGAAGCAGTGACTCCATTAATTTGTAGTCATATCAGCAAGTATTTCTTCATTCAACTAATAATTATCAAGCAGCCACTAGATGACAAGATCTGAGGGGTTTCAGTCGGTATTTGGGACATAGGGATAAATTACATGGTCTATTCCGTTTGAAGTTCACAGTCTGATGGAGGAGACAGTCTGATGGAGAGAAGAATAACAAAACAGTACAGTAACAGTAATAATAACAGTGAAAATGAAACTAAGACCATCGCATTGCTGCCAGGTAGACAAAAGGAATTAATTATCAAAAGGAGTGAAACTGAGTTTTAAGGCTGTCCAACCTGGGGCAGGAGAATAGCCCCCTTTCCAGGAATGTTGTGTTTGTATGAATATTCTTGCTCCTACTCTTAGCACACACCATCTTATCGAAGGATTGCATGGATATGCTTTTCATGCTTTTAACTTCAGTGATTGAAATCGTTACTAATAACCCTACTTACCTTTTAAACATATACATACACATGCCTTGTCCCTAAGTTTATATTTTCAGCTTTCCTAGGCATGATCTTCTGTATGTAACTTAAGAAGTCTGTTAACATTCAGAATGTATTGTTTGATTCCTTTAATACAAAGATGTTTCCGGTCCATTCTTTAATTATCTGCTGAGATTTCAGAGTCTTGGATATTTTAATGTATAATAGACTTTTAGGCATACCTCAACATTTTATGTGATGTTTAACAAAGAAACAGAACATTGTCTTGTTTAAAGGATAACTCAAAGTATCAGTTATACAAACCATGGACTGAAACTGTGAGACTTTAATAAAAGGGAGGGAGACCCCACCAGTCAGTGAATGCTAAGCAGCATAGTTTCTTTTCTCCACCTATCATCCCTGTGTATTCTCTTATGGGTACATTTTGACTTGTGAGTGTTTTTAAATGTCAGACTGAAAAATTATCATCAGCCTTTAGAACTCCTCTACCCTTACCTTGCTTGTTTTGAATGATGATGGCTTTGTACACAGAAAACACACGTCACCTAGAATAGGTGCATGAATGAAACAGATTGCATTTCTTATTATAATGTAAATAATTCCAATAAAAAGGATGATTGTTTTTCAATTTTTGTGTATTTTAGTTAGCACACCTTCTGACAGTTAAACATTTTATCAGCTTCAGAGTTTTCAGCTTAACACCTGTTTATTAGTATGTTTGGTGTTCCTTAATTCACTTTCCCAAACACACACTGTATCAGCTTTCTAATGAAACACCTTTAACATATTTAACAGAACAAACATGTTAAAAGTGAAAATTGAAGTGGTTGTACAGAGAATCAGAAGATTTAGTGCAGAGCTCACGAACTGACACCCTTGGGGCACAGACCAAGTGGTGGTTTTGTTTTCTTCAGCATTTATCATCATCAGCCCACGAGAGCCTGTCCCTTTTAAATGGGGAAATAGCCCAGCAAAATTGCCCATTTTTCAGAGTTATGTTAACCTGTGACCCAGAGGCCTGTGAATTTTCAGGACTTGGTTAAGAGCCTCAGCAGCACTCCTAGAAGACTAAGAGATCAAGTAACCATTGTAAATTAAACCGGTTCTCAATTCACATACACAGAGTAACCGACATTATTATTATTATTGGCTTAACTAACTGCATTAAAGAAATAGCAACCCTATACAAGCAACTAAATGTAATGGAGTTCCATATGTGAAAGAATAAGTGAAAGTGAAGTCGCTCAGTCGTGTCCGACTCTTTGTGACCCCATGGACTGTAGCTCTCCAAGCTCCTCCGCCCATGGGATTCTCCAGGCAAGAGTCCTGGAGTGGGTTGCCATTTCCTTCTCCAGGGGATCTTCCTGACCCAGGGATTGGACCCGGGTCTCCCGCATTGCAGGCAGACGCTTTACCCTCTGAGCCACCAGGGAAGCCCATGTGACAGAGTAAAGATCAGGTGAACACTTTAGGGCAGCGCCACAGAAGCAGTCGGTTCTGCCAAGGAAAACATGTAAAGCACTGCAGCGGATATTAACCTTGGAGTTTTAGGAAAAGATAGGACATTTTGCGGTTGGAGGCTAGAGTGTCTTAGAGAGGGAGTAACTTCAGTCAGAGGTGCTCATCATAGATAAAGAGACACAGGCAGAGAACTACATGGAGTGGTCTGGTGCCATTGGGATACAAGACAGGCAAGCATGCAGAGAGAAAATTCTGGAAAGTAAGGGTAGGGACAAGTTATGAAAACCCTTGGACTGATGTCACTAAAGGTTTTTGGTTGGGATAGTATTGTGATCAAATATGATTATTAATCGGGGAAGGTGATGGCACCCCACTCCAGTACTCTTGCCTGGAAAATCCCAGGGATGGAGGAGCCTGGTAGGCTGCAGTCCGTGGGGTCGAGAAGAGTCAGATGCCTCTGAACGACTTCACTTTCACTTTTCACTTTCATGCATTGGAGAAGGAAATGGCAACCCACTCCAGTGTTCTTGCCTGGAGAATCCCAGGAATGGCGGAGCCTGGTGGGCTGCCGTCTAGGGGGTCACACAGAGCCAGACATGACTGAAGTGACTTAGCAGCAGCAACAGCAGCATGCTTATTAATAAGATAATATCATCCTTGAAACAGATCAAGTTGGAGCTAGGTTTATATAGAACTGGTTAGAGCAGTGTTTTTCAGTACTGCTTAATAAATATTACAGCAAGAAATACAACTTACATCATGATATCCTCCTCCTGTTGCTTCCCCACCTACTCTAATTAATGCTACACACATGTAAACCTGAAATAAATTTCCATAAGATGATGTGCATGGAACACTGTCATGTTCTGTTATAATCCATTTTATTCTCCTTTATTCTTTAAAAATAAAAATTGCAGATGAATTCATGATTCATCAGTTGTTATAGCTAAGTAATAATCAATTCGAAAATTATTCCAGTGATAGTTCAAACGCATATGGTGGTGCCTAAGCTTTGAAAATACCGATAAGAATGAAGAAGAGAGAACATACTCAGGAGAGATTTTCTGACATGGATTTTTAGGGCTTTGTGATGAACCAGATACAGAAGATAAAAGAATTGTGGAGATCAAGTCCTTTTAGTCAGTCAGAATGTGACTTTCTGCTAAATGGAGATAGAGAAAGACCCACTTAGAATAAATATGATGCAATTAATATGAGATGGCTTTGGCCTGCTTTGTGATATTAGCAAATGAAACATTCATTTTTATCCATGCATGGTATGATACTTTTCTGCATGCTTGGTGAGCATCAGAATACCTGACGCTTCTGAAGATTATATCAACGGTCTTTCCAGGACCGTGTGTCAAATAGATTATATATATTAAGTAAGAAATCATCTTTTAATCTTGGATTGTACTTTCAAAAGAAATGAAAAGAAAAGTACATTTGTAGTTTAGAATGAGATTTCTAGTTTAGAATGACAAGTTTTTGTCTTCTTAAACAAGAAAGTTGTGTCAGTGTGATATTACTGTGACGAGTTTGCTGGTAGCATCATTAAATGTTAGAAAATCCAGGTGTGTTTCCCACCACCAATGTAACGGTCACGTGGTACTTAGTTTATTAACACTATGAATTGCAAAGAGAAAATGTTACCGTTTTTCTACCTAGGTTTTCTAGCATGCGTGATTAAAGTATCAGCTATAATATTTCATGAATGCTGTTTCTTCCTTTTAATGTACAGCATAATTTTTAAGAACATAAATTCCATGCTAAATCAGTTTTTCCCTCTGTAGAAAAAATAGCTCAGCAACCACTGATAAATAGAGTAGTTCAGTTCCCTGACTAGGACAAGAGGACTGAAAAATACATCCTAAGAATCTTGCTTGGTTTTCCTTGTCTTAAATATTTCCAGTAATGAATTTTTACCAGAGAAAAGGAATTGCTCAACAGGAATTTTTTGCCAGAATTTTTTCTTTATACTCCTTTCAGAAAAGTTAAAATGATCCTTCACTTTTAATTGCAAAGGAAGTATTTAGAGTATATGCTTAATATTCATTTCATATGCATTTTCAAGGAACTTACATGTATAATTCAAATAATTATTAGTCTTGCAACTATATATATTCACTTTGTGAAAAAGAAAACAGTCACATGCATGGAAATTCATTTGCTTCAAGCATAATATGTTCATTCTTTGGCATCCCTTTCCTTTTCCCCATCAGAAAAAAAAACAACTAAGTTTTATTGAATAATACCTGTGCAGTTGTAGCAAATTTGCAAAATGTGTGATGCTATTTTGATTTTGACTGAAGTATGGGAGTGATGTAATCTAAGCTATTTCTCTGTTATGTGGATCGTTGTCTTCTAGAATGAGTTTGATTTTTTTTTTATTCTGTGATTTCCCTAGAAATAATATGACACTGTTTTCCCACCCTTGCCAGTACTATAAACAAATCTGGGTTTGTGAAAAGAAACCTCTTTTCTACTTAGTCACTTAGTCATTTTCATGATATGTGTCATTTGCATTTATTTCTGTCAACTTGAGGATTTTATTCATTGTTATTAGCAAGCATAGCGCATGATGTGTGTTTTTGTTTTCATCTACCATACCGAAAATTCAAATCTGCAACATGCTGCTTCATCTCCGACTCTTACACTTTGTCTGCTACATAATATTATACCACATATAGGTCATCTGTTGACCCTGCTGCTGCTGCTGCTAAGTCGCTTCAGTCGTGACCGACTCTGTGCGACCCGATAGGCGGCAGCCCGCCAGGCTCCCCGTCCCTGGGACTCTCCAGGCAGGAACACTGGAGCGGGTGCCATTGCCTTCTCCGCGCTTAACCCTAGGCTTCATATTTCAAAAAGTAACATCAATTAGCTATTTAATCCTTCTGGTGGCATTTTAAAAAATCCTTTCTTTCAAGAGACCTGAAGTGTAACTATTGTTTTGCTGTGTTAGATATTTAAAACCCCTTTGTTCAATAACTGCTCAATGTTTGGGGAATGTTGTGACTAAGTGGCCTTGTAGAATGTGCTTCAGACCAAGTGGTAAGGCCTTCTTTTCCTTACAGGAGGGCTGGGTGAAGGATGAACATATAGAGATTTTCACTGATTCTGAAAGAAATCAGTGTGTTAATAGTGTCAGTTAAAACACCTGTCCTGAAGTAATTTTTAAACAGTTATGCTTTTATTCTCTATACACTCTGTCCTTAGCCTTGTTTCTTAATCGGCTTTGACCTAGTTTCTCACCCCTAAGTGGAGATAATACCACTCCTGACCTCAGAGTATTGCAAGAAGTATTGGCTTCAGTTCTCCTGCCTTCACCTTGGAAAAAGCCAGAGAGGCTGAGAGGTTGCAGTTTTGAGAGGGTAACCACAAAGCCTAGAACAAAGCCAGGTATTAGAGAGTCAATGTTCTCTTGACTCTTCAAGCTCAAAAACAGGATGGGAGCAGCTAGGAACCATGTGCTTCCTCTCAGGGCAGAAAAGAAAAGAGGTCAGCTCCCATTTCATTGCCAGTTGACACATGTGGTTCCAAGGTTATGATGGTTTGAGTTAAGGGATTTCAGTGTCGGTAAGCAAAACACACAGTGAGACTGGCTAACAGAAGAAAGGATGTGTTTGTAAAATTATGTGATTGGAACTTGTCTGAACATTAATGTGAGAAATAATAAATAAAGATAAGGCTGCAATCCCCTGAGTTGTTATTAACAGCCTCCTGTATTACAGTGCATGCTGTTTCTCCTCAGTGTCTCAAATGACTATTCCTCTAGGTAGCACAAAGGTATATAACTCACACTGTGGGATATGTAAACATGTGGCTAATTGAGCATTTTCTTATTGCTGTTATTAATAATAAATGTCAATATCATACTTTGGCCAGATTACATCATTGCCAACCAGCACAAAGAGTAAGATAGCCAGAAAAAAAGAAAAAAATTCTGAGCAACGTGTTATATTTGCACAATGAACTCTTAAGGCATATCTGTTGAACTTTTGAAAGAGGGACCTCCTAGTTGCTTAGACTGTTCAGCCATAACTTAAGGGAAATGCAGAGAATATTGATATGTCTTGCTGGAGAATTAGGGTGGTCTTGAGCGATTATTGTGAAATAAACACAGCTTTCCCTAAAAATTAAATGAATTAAAATTAAAATGTATTAAAGATTATTTTATATGGCCATGAGATAAATGAAAGTGCCTTCAATTCTACATAAAAGGACTGTTGAGAGGGCATCACATCTAGCTTGAGATCACAGAAGAAATTTCAGACGTCTAGGGTGGAAATGGAGCTGGCTGCATTCCCAAAGGTTTTTCATCAGTCTTGGAAAATAAACACAAACAAATTGAAATTTGGGCAGCTTTGAATAAGCAATGAGTTTGGCCACCATACCTAATTCTTAGATATGGTTTCATGTTTTTGATATGTCAAAATAGCTGGTCAGTATAAAAATTTGGTGCTTCCCTGGTAGCTCAGATGATAGAGAATCTGCCTGCAATGCATGAGATCAGGGTTCCATCCCTGGGTTGGGAAGATCCTCTGGAAAAGGGAATGGCAACCCACTCTAGCAATCTTGCCTGGGAAATCCCATGGACAGAGGAGCTTGGTGGGCTACAATCTATGGGGTCGAAAAAGAGTTGGACATGACTGAGCGACTAACACACACACACATATTTGATTTGGCTGAAGAAGCGGAACTTGAGTGCATTAAATATTCTTGTGTCCTCAGTAGTTCTGACTCACAGAAATCTACCATCTAAAAGTCAGGCACTCTTTAATTTTACAAGATTAAGAATAATGGGAAATAATGCTTCATAAATGCTTGCTACCCACTCTGGATACTTTTGATTATTGTAATCCCTGAGAAGATTTATTAAAAAGGAAGATGAATGTATGATTGCAAACCTATTTATAATCTTGCTGAGTCAGCACCATTGCCACTGGTAATGCTGTGAAGTTCACAAGTCTACTGAATTGCTGGAGTAAAACACAGCTGGTCGGTTATTTTGGCTTCCTTAATGCTTGCCCTGATTATATGATTCAGCTAATTATATGACTACATATCTAATCCAACCGCAGCAAAGTTAATTTGCTGGCCACATGTGGACATGATATTAATCTTTCCTTAGGCATAGGCACTCCAAACAAAAAGAACAAGCAGGCTTGTGGAGCCAGCGTAGTCTAAATGTTACAGTGTGTCCTTCTGTCAAGCTATTTTCAGTACTTCCATTTCCATTCTTTGCAAAGCCTGATCGGGCTGTGCTTGGGTCATAGAAACTTTACAGCAAAGCTCAGGTGAACTGATGACTCTTTGATCGCCTGATGCCCTTTCGGTTTACATCACAGCCACTTAGCGTTTTTTACCTCCTCAGATATGTTAGTTCCCTCTTGATGACCCCTGTTCTCCAGAAATCTTGTTATTCTGTTAGTTTCCTTTTGTTTCCAAGGTGGAAAGTCCCAGTCTTTCAGCACCCAACCTTATTGATGACTACCTTATTAACTTTTCAATAACACCTGGCCAGACAGTCCTGTTTCAGAAAAGGAGCTGAGGCTGTTTTAAAGAGTGGGTGTTTGCAAACACGAGATGTGGAGGGGCATTTAAACGTGATTAAAAAAAAGGAATAAAAAGCATAAACTAAGTCATTTTTTTTCCTGAAAAGATAATTCATTGGGATTTTATCTTGGCTGTCTTTAACAGGGTTGGCTCTGATTACTTGTACAATTATAGAGAAAATGACATTTATAGATAGTGTTTTTCCTCCGGTAGAATCCTCTGAAAAGGATGGCTGAGGTACCGTTACAGCAGAAAGATCTGTCTGAAGCTATCTCCCCAGACAAGAACATGTTGACTGTCGTGTTAGCAAGCGCTGTCTTATTTTTTACCTAAAAAAAGGGGAAGTGTCTGTACCCATGTTGTTCAGAATGTATTTCCACAGTTTCCAAATCCATCTTATAATCAGCTTGGCTAGAATTTTAGACCACTTTTGAAGCTGATGTGGAGTGCGTTTAAGACTTTAGAGATAATCATATCCTTAGTCTTTGTGAGTTACGCTGTAAGATGCAGCTGTTCTTTCCCAGGGCAGTCCCATCGCTAGTATTCTTACTGGGAGAGGAATGAGGAATAACTAATCTCCAACAGTGCATGGATCACGGATGGAGACAGATAAATACTCTATCACATAATCTAGTGGGTATAATTAAAGTTACATGACTTGAGATTATTTCTAAATAATATGATGTGTTAACTTTGTTTTCTGTCAGTGGCTCAGCCTAAATAACAGAGACTCCGCTTAATTGTTTGAGATGAAAGATATTGGTTGTGTATCAGTGTTGTCAGAGATCTAGGAAGTAATCAGATATATTAATTAAGAGAGATAAGGAATGATATATAAGCCAATAATTTTAATAGAAGAACACACACTTTACTTTCTAATTAAATTTAACTGGTTTGAGAATTCAATTAATGTGGAGAAACGCACAAGGTAGAGAAATGTGAGAAACTTTCATAATGCAGTCAAACCTGCAAAAAATGCAGCAAGAGGAAATTAGTTTATCTTCCCTTCACTTGAAAGGCTGATGTAAACAACCAAAAGGAGGAGAAGAGAAAAAAAAATCTGTGTGTGTGAGAGTGTGTTTTCATGAATGTATAGATTCAAATCATTTTTTTCCAAATAGCAAATTCTTATTTGTTAAAAATCTAATTTTTCACTGATAAACTAATTACAATGTGCCTTTTTTTAGCAAGTTAAATTATTGTAAAATTTAAAAGCTGTTTTTTAAGTTTCATCAAATCCAGAACTCTCTGTGACAGAATCGAAGTATCACAAGTGGAAGACAAATTCCAGGTGCTTTCCAAAGCTTTCTTAAAATGCAAAAATCAGGTTACAAGAGTAGAATCAGAATCAGGTACTTTGTGAGGCCCAGGAGCTCAGGTATTGAGAACAGGGGTCTTCCTCCACAAAGGGCTCATATCTGATTAGTAGGGAAGGTAGGGATTTTGAGGATGTCCTCAAAAGGGACAGAAAGATATCTGATCCCTTGGTAGAGGATTTTTCTCTGGTAACATCTCAAAAGGCATATTAAATGCAGTAACTCCATTTTCTTACTCCCCCCCATTTAGGCCTAGGGAAAGCAATTACAAATAGATTTGTGGAAAATGTTGCAAGGAGTTATATTTTTCCCTTAACCTCAGGGTACCGAAAAGCCATCTCCACTTACATATGTTTAGAAACTTGTTGAAATGACTTAAGCATGACAAGTGGTGCAGGTTAGACTATCAGGTCAAGTGTGTTTTACTTGCTTCTAGAACAGCATGTGGCTTAGACTGCCTACTTCATGGCAGAGCTCTTATGAATTTACCATCATAAATTCCCATATTAGGAATGGTTTTATGAAGATAATAGCAAGAGTATTATTCAACAACAGGTTGTGTTAGTATAAATGACAATTTGAACCCCAATTATAATCCTTATTGAAGACAGTACTGTATTCCTGAAAGTGTGTTGACTTGCTGAAAATGTAATTTTACCAGGCAGATTATGTTTTTTTTCCCTACCTGGTTAAAAAAACTAAAATATAAAAAACATGCTCATTCCGCTTTTTCTTTTCATGAATGCTATTTTATAAGTGAATGCTCCATACTTACTTTTCATTTATCCATTAATTTTTTTCCCTCTTCAGGTGTAATCTAGCCCCTGTGGTGGAGTTTGCTGCAGATGTGGGAACTAAATCAGATTTTATTACCATGAATCCATCAGTTGTACAAAGAGCGTTTGGAGGCTTTCGGAATGAGAGTGACAGAAAAATTTGTGCATAGACTTTCCATGCTGAATGACAGTGTCCTTTGGATCCCTGCTTTCATGGTCAAAGGAGGAGAGAAGCACGTGGAGTGGGTTAATGCGTTAATCCTTAAGAATAAACTGAAAGTGCGGACTGCTTATCCATCACTGAGACTTATTCATGCTGTCAGAGGGTAAGTGTCTGCAAAGGACCAGTCTGTCCTTGGCACAATGGTGCATATACCTACACAGTTTCCCTAGACCAGAAGGAACTTCAGTAATTTATATATACATACATATATATGTATATAGAAATAGTTTCCATTGTTTTATAATGGCTACTCTGCTTACCAACTTGAATTTTATTTACCTACTATTTTATTTTAACACTTCTCTTCTTTGCAAAGGCAAACATATGACCTTGGCGCTTGCTTCTATCTGCTTATGAACAAACTACTGATTTTTATATGTTGCTGCATTAAAGAATAATAAGAATTCATAGTATAATTTGATGAATTTTGGGTAAAAACTATGAACAGAAGTGCTAAATAGCTAGTGGGCAATGTTGTGGAAGCTTAAATGTTAAATGTCTGTAAGAAGTAATTAAATCCCATCTGTAGTTAAGAGGCCAACGAGTGAAAAAGCTGGCTGAGATAATATGCCTTAATGCTTCCCCACTAAAGTCACAGATGCCACTTTTATGGATTATGTCAATATTTTCCTTTCATTAATACAAGCTCAACAGAAAGACCTCAGGAGTAGACTCTTGTTTCAAAGTGGCAAATAACCAAAAGGCTAAATTCAGTTGCGCATACATATGTGTGTAATGTGCATAACACAAAGATAAGCCATACTGTATATTTATTAAATATCTACTGAATATCAGATACTGTAGATTCAAAATTGAAGAGCTGGTCACTGCTTTAGAGGAATGCATAGGCTTTCTGGTAGAAATAGAGGCCTGTAGAGTGAGCTAAGGCATAAACAATGATAAGGGGGAATATTGTCTGAAGTGTAGAATTTGTTCCTCATGCTAACAAAGAAGTCCCAAAATCTAACATCTGAACTGGACTTTTAATGCAATAAGTGATTTTTAAGAACTTTAAAATGATTGTCAGGGGAAAAAGAAGAAACCAGAAAGAAATTTATTGCATCATTAGAGCAAACTGAGGCAGGAAAATAATTTAATGCATTGTAAATTTGTGTAATAATGGAGTCCATTTTGGTGCAATAGGATACAAAATAACTTTTGTGATCTGGTTCGGAAGATAATCAGTTTTATCCTTCATGAAGCATCATTGAGGTGAGGTGAGGTTAAGTCGCTCAGTCGTGTCCGACTCTTTGCGACCCCGTGGACTGTAACCTACTAGGCTTCTCTGTCCATAGGATTCTCCAGGCAAGAATACTGGAGTGGATTGCTGTTTTCTTCTCCAGGGGATCTTCCCGACCCAGGGATCGAACCTGGGTCTCACGCGTTGGAGGCAGGCGCTTTAACCTCTGAGCCACCAGGGAAGGCCTTGAAGCATGATTAGATATGTGAATTTTGGAGATTAAGTCTTGTAACTGCAGACTGTATTGACAAGAAGTGCTGGAGATACAAAGACCATAGAGGCTTTTGGTTAATTTACTCATAAAATGATAAAAATGTAGAGCAAAGTCAGTGGACATGAAAATGATGGGCAAGTTCAGGGTATCAATTAAATACAATGGACAGAAGTCCCAAAAGAAAAATCTTTCCAAACTCAGAGTTTAAAATAGCTTACTTTATACACTGTCATTTGGACTGGGCTAAGGTGTTTTCTGTTTTGTTTTGTTATTGAGATAATTTCCTTCCGGAATTTGTCATTTCTTTGTTTAATTCTTGAGGCAGTTTTTTTTTTTGCTGTTATTCTGCACACAAGTAAACTGCATTCTTGCAATTAGATCCTAGTTATTCAATTTTCATTCTCTTGACATTTGGCATGAACTTTTAACAAAGATAGAAAACATGCATTCAGAAGATAAGTAATCTTTTTTTTTAAGTTACTGATTCCTGTAATTACAGATTGAGTCTGAAAAAAAAGAGTTCTTAATAGAGAGAAAGTGTTGTGCTAGGAACATATCTTTTTAATTTTTTATTACTCAAGTGTATTGCAAGTATTTTTCCCAGTCTGTGGCTTGCTTTTCACTCTCTAAATGGTGCCCTTTGATGTACAGAAATTTAATTTTAACAAAATCTAATTTGGGCTTCCCTGGTGGCTCAGAAGTTAAAGCGTCTGCCTCCAATGCAGGAGACCCGGGTTCGATCCCTGGGTCGGGAAGATCCCCTGGAGAAGGAAATGGTAACACACTCCAGTATTCTTGCCTGGAGAATCCCATGGACGGAGGAGCCTGGTAGTCCATGGAGTCGCAAAGAGTCAGACACAACTGAGCGACTTCACTCACTTCACTTAATTTGGTCTATATTTTTTCCTTCATTTAAAAATTGTGATAAAGCACATATACCAGAAAATCTGCCATCTCAACCATTTTAAGTGTACAATTTAGTGGGATGAAGTGCATCCGTTTTGTTGTACAACTATCACTACTATCCACATGCAGAACTCTCTTCCTCTTGCAGACTGAAACTCTCTATCTATTAGACAATTGCTCCCCATTCCCTCCTCCCCCCGCTCACTGGCAGTCACCATGCTGCTATCTGTTTTTATGATTTGGACAACTCTGCTGCTGCTAGGTTGCTTCGGTCGTGTCTGAATCTTAGCAACCCCATGGACTGCAGCCCACCAGGCTCCTGCGTCCACGGGATTTTCCAGGCAAGAGTACTGGAGTGGGGTGCCATTGCCTTCTCCAGGACAACTCAACTACTTTATATAAGTGGAGTAATACAGTATTTGTCTTTTTATGAGTGGCTTATTTCACTTAGTGTAATGTCCTTCATTGTTTCTTGTAATGTTTTTAAGTTAAAATTTGTGTTGTCTGACGTTGGTATAATCACTGCTGTTCTCACATTACTCTTTTGTTTTTCAGTATTTTGTGTGTCTATGTGTGTAGTGAAACATTTGAATTTCTTTCTCATTTCCTTTGTGTGTATTCTAGAGCTTTTTCTTTGTGGTTACCATGGGGATTTCATTGGAAATCTTAAAGTTCTAACACTTTTATTTGAATTTATACCAGCTGAACTTCAGTAACACAAAAAAGTTTTCTCCCCACTACTTTCCATTGTTGGTGTCACAAAATTATATTTTTATACATCGTGTGTCCCAAAACATAAACTAATATTTTTAATGCATTAGTATCCTAAATTATGTAGAAAACGAGATTTAGATATAAACCAATTACAGTAATCCTAGATTTCACACTAATAATTTTTAATGTATTAATCTCTTAAGTCATGTAGAAACAGATGACAGTAGTTACAAACCATTGTTAAAATAATACTAACTTTTATAATTGTCCATGAATTTACCTTTAGTGAAATCTTTATTTCTCCACACATCTTCTTTTTGATGTGTTAAAGTTGAGTATCATTGATTCATAGAAAAACAAAGAAGTCACTCTGTCCTGTCTTACACACACACACACACACACACACACACACACACACTCTCTAACACATGCATATATGCTTACATGTACACATACACATACACATGTGCATACATATACATATACACACTTGGGTTTCCCAGGTGGCAATAGTGGTAAAGAACCTGGCTGCTTGCCGGGCGACATAACAGACATGGATTTAATCCTTGGGTCGGGTTGGGAAGATCCCCTGGAGGAGGGCATGGCAACACACTCCGTATCCTTGCCTGGAGAATCCTATGGACAGAGGAGCCTGGTGGGCTACAGTCCAAAGGATCTCAAAGAGGTGCACACGACTGAAGTGACTTAGCATGCACACATACACACACACACACCAGTGATATCTTAAGATTAAATACAAATATTTTTAAGGACTCCTTGAGGAGGAAACTGATAAGAAAATTCAAGGTTGCTGTGAATGAATACTTTTCCAATAGACTATTCTTAGTGCCATTTTATGTTCACAGAAAAATTGAGAAGATGGTGCAGAGATGTTCCATTTAATCCCTGCCCCCACACATGCATGGTCTCCGTGGTCGAAATCTTCCAGTAGAGACCTATATTTGTTACAATTATTGGACCTGAATTTATAGATTATCACCTGAAGTCCATACTTTATACCAGAGTTTACCCTTGATTGTACATTCCATGGTTTTTGACAGATGTTATATGGCGTGTATACACCATTATAGTATCATAGAAAGTCTCCTTGTCCTAAAAATCATCTGTGCTCAGACCGTTCATCCCTTTCTCCCATTAACCCACAGCAAACACTGGTGCTTTTACTTTCTCCATAGTTTTTTGCCTTTTCCGAAATGTCACATTGTTAGAACCATACAGTGTGTAGCCTTTTCACATTGGTTTCTTTCACTTAGTAGTGTGCCTTTAAGTTTCTTTCTTATCTTTTTACCACTTGGTACCTCATTCCTTTTTAGGGCTAAATAATGCTTCACTGTTTTGATGTACCAGTTTATTCATTCATCTATTTCTTCTAAGTTTTAGCAATTATGAATAAAGCTACTAGAAACGTCTGTGTGCAGGTTTTTCAGTGGACATCACTTTCAGCTCATTTGATTGCTGGGTATTATGCCTGGAGACTCCCGTGGAGGGAGGAGCCTGGTGGGCTGCAGTCCATGGGATCACAAAGAGTCAGACACAACTGACCGACTTCACTTTCACTTTTCACTTTCATGCACTGGAGAAGGAAATGGCAGCCCACTCCATATTCTTGTCTGGAGAATCCCAGGGATGGAGAAGCCGGGTGGGCTGCTGTCTATGGGGTTGCACAGAGCTGGACATGACTGACGCAACTTAGCAGCAGCAACATAAGAGCGTTCGGTTTTGTAAGAAACTACAGTCTTCCAAAGTGACTGTATCATTTTACACTCAAACTAATAAGGATTGAGAAGTGCTGTTGTTCCACAGCCTTCTCTGCATTTGTTTTCAGTTTATATTTGGGTGATTTTGGTCATCCCTGGTAGCTCAGAGGTTAAAGCGTCTGCCTGGAATGCGGGAGACCTGGGTTCGATCCCTGTGTTGGGAAGATCCCCTGGAGAAGGAAATGAAAACCCACTCCAGTATTCTTGCCTGGAGAATCCTGGTGGGCTACAGTCCACGGGGGTCACAAAGAGTCGGACATGACTGAGTGACTTCACTTCACTCTAATAGGTATATAGTAGTACCTTCCCTGGTAGCTCAGTTGGTAAAGAATCTGCCTGCTAAGCAGGAGACCCTGGTTCGATTCCTGGGTCAGGAAGATCTGCTTGAGAAGGGATAAGCTACCCACTCCAGCATTCTTGGGCTTCCCTTGTGGTTCAGCTGGTAAAGAATCTACCTGCAGTGCTGGACACCTGGGTTCGATCCCTGGGTTGTGAAGATGCCCTGGAGAAGGAAAAGGCTACCCACTCTAGTATCCTGGCCTGGAGAACTCCATGGACTGTACATGGTGTCGCAAAGAGTCAGACACGACTGAGTGACTTTCACTTTCAATTGTTGTTTTAATTTACATTTCTTTTATAACATATGATGTGAAGCATCTTAGAATATGCTTATTTTCCACCTGCATCTCTTCTTTAGTGAGACGTCTGTTGAAATCTTTGGCCCATTTTTTTTTTTTTTTGGTCAAGTTAGTTTTCTTATTGGAGAGTTATTATTTGTGTGTGTACTTTGGATAACTAGCCTTTATCAGATATGTCTTTGGAAAATATTTTCTCCCAGACAGTGATTTGTCTTTTCATTCTGTTTCCATTGTCTTAATGAAGTCAAATATACCAACTATTTTTTTCATTGATTGTGCTTTTTGTGTTGTATCTAAAAAGTCATCACCAACCCAAAGTTATTTAGATTGTCTTACGAGTCATCATGTAAGAGCTTTATAGTTTTGCATTCTATGTTTAGATTTATCATTCACTTTTAGTTAATTTTTGTGAAAGGTGTCAAGTTCTTTATCAGGAGTCATTTTTTAATGAGGATGGCCAGTAGTTCCAGCACCATTTCTTAAAAAGACTGTCTTTGCCTTTTTGTATTACTTTTGCTTCTTTTTCAAACATTAGTTGACTAAATTTGAGGGGGTCTATTTCTGGACTCTTTAACTGTTCCATTTGATCTATTTTGTCCGTTCTTTGCCAACATTATATTGTCCTGAATACTGAAGCTTTATGGTAAGTCTTTTTTCCCCTCAGTTTTATTTATTTATTTTACTTTACAATATTGTATTGTCTTGAAGTCAGGTATTGTCAGTCCTCTGACTTTATTCCTCCATCAATATTCTGTTGACTATTCTGGGTTTTGGCATCTCTGCATAAACTTTGGATTTATTACTTTATTCCCTAGGTTCTGGTTTTCTCTCTTCATTTACTGAAAACAGCAAAACAATCAGAGGAATGGTTGAAATAGGGCATTCTCAATAAGTTAAAATCTAGATAGGATTATATATCTTTAACAACAATAAATTCATATAGCCCCTTTGCATTTATTTTAAACTTAGAAAGTGTAAAACTTTTTACTAATTAGTTCATCAGTCCTCTCCTTTAATGTTTGTCTTATTCACTTTTCTTCCATAAACATTATATATATAAAATATCTCACCATTTTCTAAACATTTTATTCCAAAGAACAACAAAGTCAAGCTTCTGACTACTAGTGAAGTCAGTGATATGCTTTCTTTTGATTACTGTACTTTAGGTATTTTTGACAAGACTTATTTTGTATTCTCCAGAAACAGCTTAACTTGCTACTTTCGTGCTTACACATCAGCATCTTTCCCCTCAAGGTCAAGTTCTCAACTGTGGCCTAGGGTATAAAAAGTAGCCCTAAATATACCTTTCACCTTTCAAGTACATTGGAAATTTGTACACATGATGTTTGTCAAAGGTTGTTTCATTTATGAGGCTAATGAAATTAACACATTGATTCATGCAAATGTAGCATTTCAACATAATATTTGTACTCTACAAAGTTACTGAGACTCAGAAAGAAAATAAGGAAGTGAGAATACTGATGAAACAAAGAAGATTCACATGATTTGAAACCATGAGCAAACTCCCCAAAGATACATTCTTTACGTATTTTTTCACATGTCTCTGAAACCCTGTGGTTAATACAATTCAGGAAAATAGTTTAGAGGGTTTTGTATCCTCTGTGGATTATTAGAGTTGTATCTCATGAGAGGTCTTTCATGCAGTCCATGCATTTTATGGTGCACGTCATCAAAGTATTAAAATGGAAAGCCTCTTCCAAGTACTACAGTTACAAGTAGAAATTTTAAATGATTTGGAAAGCAAAAAGTCCTTGAACACCCATGAGAATCATTTCGTTTCCATATTGTCAAGCTTCATGATTTAAATTTTTTCCTCTCTGAAAATTATGATGGCTTACCAACTTTAAGCATCAAATTAATTGTATGTGTTTTAAAGCTCTAACCATCAATCACAAAATTTGATGATGGTTTTTGATGTGTGGTCATTCTTCCCAAGCCATGTTAAGTGAAACAGGAGGGGGAAAAATATCTCTATTTTCTAGTTTCGAAGCAGTCTTACAAAATAATGAAAGAGTAGTCTAATGGGGAAAATTTTTAAAATAAACTATAATTACAAATTAAAGTGAATACATCAATGTTACACTGGTTTGGGATTGCAAGCTGTTCATTTGTATTTATTCTGAAGCTTCACATGTCTAATACTCTTATTACTATGTTATAATTTCCCTTATGAAGAATGGAACAATTTTCCTAAGACTTTAAGAGTGAAGAGGGAATTTTGAAACTTCAAAGTGACTTGTTGAAATTTAAAAATGTGATTACAAAATATAAAAATCAAGGTTTCTTCTTTATATATTGAAAATAAATGATCAATGTATAACCTGAAATCTGAAAAGAATTCAACCCAATAATGTGATTTAATATGCAATTGAATTATTCTGTAAGATATATTAAATACATTTTTGCAAAACATATGTTAGGCAAAAATTATATTTTTATAATTACTATAGTTTGATTCATGATAGTCAAGTGCTGTTTTTAATAATGGGATGATTATACTTTTATTTTCTTACTGTTTTTATCATTATGTCAAAGAAAATTAAGCAGTGCATAAAATAGCTTCTCAATTCCACTACCAACTACAATGGATAATTTCTTAAGAATTCCAGGAAATAAGTAAATGAGCATACTTTGAAATTATATTTTGTATGCATAAATATATTATATGTAAAGTGTTCTAAATTAGAATCATGTGTACTTTCTGCAAGTTCTTTTGAGTTTGTACTTTGAAGAGTTTATTTGTAGTTTTCATCTGTATTCCCTTAGAATGTGCTTAACTTTGTTCAAATACCTCTCTTAAAGAGCTTGTGCATGCTAAATCACTTCACTTGTGTCTGACTCTTTGCATCCCTAAGGACCATAGCCCTCCAAGCTTCTCTGTCCATGGGATTCCCCAGGCAAGAATACTGGAGTGGGCTGCTGTGCCCCTCCTCCAGGGGATCTTCCTGACCTAGGTATCAAACCAACACCTCTTATGTCTCCTGCATTGACAAACAGGTTCTTTACCACCAGCACCACTTGGTCAGCCTCTTAAAGAGATTAATTGATTTAAATTTTAGATTTGTTTATATAAATAGTTTTGGAAAAAGTATTCAAACATTTCTATTTGAATGCTTTGCTTCCTGGAAAATATTATGAACTATTATTGAAGTACTTAAAGCAAAAGTAAAATATCCCCTTTAATTATGTTATAAATTTTTATGATCCAGTTTTGTTATTTGAATTCTACCAAAGCAAAAATAAGGCAATTACCCTATTTTGTCACCACATTCTAATTAATAATTTGTTTTAATATAAATACTGTAATAAGGACTATACTCATTACATTGACAAGCTAATAGTTTGTATTAATCAGAGTAAATACTAGGATTGATGATTCACTAGTGATCATTGAGACTGATAAACATGTATAGTGTTCAGTGATGTAACCTTCATAGTTAATAATTCTAAAGTTATCCAACAATTTTGTAAAAAAATATCTTCAACAAAATGATTTTTAAGGAAATGATAAATTCAGTTCATACCTATTCTTTAATATTTTTGTGAATTCTCTTTATGACTTTCTTCCTTAACTTTTAGCTTAGAATATGTATCTACCCTTGAATTTTAGAAATATTCCAAATGATTTTTTTCTTTGAAGGATAATTTTGCAACTAAAAAGAAATGTGCAAGTGTGAGATAAGTTGACTATATGACTGCTTTAAATTTGCTTGGAATTAAGAATTTCTATTTGAAATGCTTGGGATAACCCTCATGACCTACAGCAATGTCATTCAAAATGGAATTCACAGATGTATTTCTCAGGTTCTGAGAAAAAATACTTATTCTCTTTAAAACATGTTTTTATATTGATCCAAACTGAAAACACTGGCTTACAAAATTTTTAAAAATTACTTAGGAGTTTGACCTCTAAAGACAGTCAAAACAAACTCTTCTTATTCTGAACATAGACAAGACTGTTTACAATCTTGAGCCTCAGATTTATATTCTATAAAATGTGGATATTGACGTAAATAATCATCGAGATCCTTTGTGCTTTGAGTTTCACTGGTTCTGTTCTTTAGTTTTCTTACATGAATATTCAAAATACCACAAACATTTGTACTGAATTTTCATAATATCCTCAGGAATATCCTCTCTATAACCTTAAGAGAGGCATCATTTAACTTTTGATTTTCCCAATAACTGAGGTAGCTTTCTAAAACATTCCTGCTTTAAAGTCATTTGTCTAGGAATTTAAATATTCTTCATGTTTTTCAAGACAAGAATTAAGATCATCATCGGAATGTTACACACACACAAACACATTCATATACACACATAAATATGTATGTGCATATATGAAGATACAAAGGAGATAATTATATATGTTTGTAATGGTGTAAATTTTCTATTGAACTATTATTTCTTTGATTTCTGCAGTTATTGTGAAAAACAAGAGATCTTTCTATAAATGCAAATTATGGAAAATTATTTCGGGAGAAGTGTTTATTTTTTGAATATGTGAAAAATAAAAGTATGTTCATATACGCTGTATATACATACTCACAAAATACATTCTTATATAATATAACATATAATACATTAAAATATATTCATTTCAGTTCGGTTCAGTTGCTCAGTCATCTCCGACTCTTTGTGACCCCATGAATCGCAGCACGCCAGGCCTCCCTGTCCATCACCAACTCCCAGAGTTTCCTCAGACTCATGTCCATCGAGTCAGTGATGCCATTCAGCCATCTCATCCTCGGTCGTCCCCTTCTCCTCCTGCCCCTAATCCCTCCCAGTATCAGAGTCATTTGCAATGAGTTAACTCTTTGCATGAGGTGGCCAAAGTACTGGAGTTTCAGCCTTAGCAGCGTTCCCTCCAAACAAATCCCAGGGCTGATCTCCTTCAGAATGGATTGGTTGGTTGGATCTCCTTGCAGTCCAAGGGACTCTCAAGTGTCTTCTCCAACACCACAGTTCAAAAGCATCAATTCTTAAGCTCTCAGCTTCCTTCACAGTCCAACTCTCACATCCATACATGACCACTGGAAAAACTATAGCCTTGACTAGACAGACCTTGGTTGGTAAAGTAATGTCTCTGCTTTTCAACATGCTATCTAGGTTGGTCATAACTTTTCTTCCAAGGAGTAAGCGTCTTTTAATTTCATGGCTGCAGTCACCATCTGCAGTGACTTTGGAGCCCAAAAAATAAAGTTCTGACATTGTTTCCCCATCTATTTCCCATGAAGGGATGGGACCAGATGCCATGATCTTCGTATTCTGAATGTTGAGCTTTAAGCCAACTTTTTCACTCTTCTCTTTCACTTTCATCAAGAGGCTTTTTAGTTCCTTTTCACTTTCTGCCATAAGGGTGTTTCATCTGCATATCTGAGGTTATTGATATTTCTCCCGGGAATCTTGATTCCAGCTTGTCCTTCTTCCAGTCCAGCATTTCTCATGATGTACTCTGCATATAAGTTAAATAAGCAGGGTGACAATATACAGCCTTGACATACTACTTTTCCTATTTGGAACCAGTCTGTTGTTCTATGTCCAGTTTTAACTGTTGCTTCCTGACCTGCATACATGTTTCTCAAGAGGCAGGTCAGCTGGTCTGGTATTCCCATCTCTTTCAGAATTTTCCACAGTTGATTGTGATCCTCACAGTCAAAGGCTTTGGCATAGTCACTAAAGCAGAAATAGATGTTTTTCTGGAACTCTCTTGCTTTTTCCATGATCAAACGGATGTTGGCAATTTGATCTCTGGTTCCTCTGACTTTTCTAAAATCAGCATGAACATCTGTAAGTTCACGGTTCATGTACTGCTGAAGCCTGGCTTGGAGAATTTTGAGCATTACTTTACTAGCATGTGAGATGAGTGCAATTGTGCGGTAGTTTGAGCATTCTTTGGCATTGCCTTTCTTTGGGATTGGAATGAACACTGACCTTTTCCAGTCCTGTGGCCACTGCTGAGTTTTCCAAATTTGCTGGCATATTGAGTGCAGCACTTTCACAGCATCATCTTTCAGGATTTGAAATAGCTCAACTGGAATTCCATCACCTCCACTAGCTTTGTTCGTAGTGATGCTTTCTAAGGCCCACTTGACTTCACATGCCAGGATGTCTGGCTCTAGGTGAGGGATCACACCATTGTGATTATCTTGGTCATGAAGATCTTTTTGTATAGTTCTTCTGTGTATTCTTGCCACCTCTTCTTAATATCTTCTGCTTCTGTTAGGTCCATACCGTTTCTGTCCTTTATCGAGCCCATCTTTGCATGAAATGTTCCCTTGACATCTCTAATTTTCTTGAAGAGATCTCTAGTCTTTCCAGTTCTGTTGTTTTCCTCTATTTCTTTGCATTGATCACTGAGGAAGGCTTTCTTATCTCTTCTTGCTATTCTTTGGAACTCTGCATTCAGATGCTTGTATCTTTCCTTTTCTCCTTTGATTTTCACTTCTCTACTTTTCACAGCTATTTGTAAAGCCTCCCCAGACAGGCATTTTGCTTTTTGCATTTCTTTTCCATGTGGATGGTCTTGATCCCTGTCTCCTGTACAATGTCATGAACCTCCGTCCATAGTTCATCAGGCACTCTATGTATCAGATCTATGCCCTTAAATCTGTTTCTCACTTCCACTGTATAATCATAAGGGATTTGATTTAGGTCATACCTGAATGGTCCAGTGGTTTTCCCTACTTTCTTCAATTTCAGTCTGAATTTGGTAATAAGGAGTTCATGATCTGAGCCACAGTAAGCTCCCAGTCTTGTTTTTGCTGACTGTATAGAGCTTCTCCATCTTTGGCTGCAAAGAATATAATCAATCTGATTTCAGTGTTGACCATCTGGTGATGTTCATGTGTAGAGTCTTCTCTTGTGTTTTTGGAAGAGGGTGTTTGCTATGACCAGTGCATTTTCTTGGCAAAACTCTATTATTAGTCTTTGCTGTGCTTCTTTCCCTATTCCAAAGCGAAATTTGCCTGTTATTCGAGGTGTTTCTTGACTTCCTACTTTTGCATTCCAGTCCCCTATAATGAAAAGGACATCTTTTGGCATCTTTGTTCTAAATGTCTTGTAGGTCTTCATAGAACCATTCAACTTCAGCTTCTTCAGCGTTACTGGTTGGGGCATAGACTTGGATTACCGTGATATGAATGATTTGCCTTGGAAATGAACAGAGATCTTTCTGTCCTTTTGAGATTGCATCCAAGTACTGCATTTTGGACTCTTTTGTTGACCATGATGGCTACTCCATTTCTTCTGAGGGATTCCTGCCTGCAGTAGTAGATATAATGGTCGTCTGAGTTAAATTCACCCATTCTAGTCCCTTTGAGTTCTCTGATTCCTAGAATGTTGACGTTCACTCTTGCCATCTCCTGTCTGACCATTTCCAATTTGCCTTGATACATGGACCTGACATTCCAGGTTCCTATGCAATATTGTTCTTTACAGCATCAGACCTTGCTTTTATCACCAGTCACATCCACAACTGGGTATTGTTTTTGCTTTGGCTCCATCCCTTCGTTTTCTCTGGAGTTATTTCTCCACTCATCTCCAGTAGCATATTGGGCACCTACTGACCCGGAGAGTTCCTCTTTCAGTATCCTATCATTTTGCCTTTACATACTGTTCATGGGGTTCTCGAGACAAGAATGCTGAAGTGGCTTGCCATTCCCTTCTCCTGGGCTACATTCTGTCAGACTTCTCCACCATGACCTGTCCCACATGGCATGACTTAGTTTCATTGAGTTAGACAAGGCTCTGGTCCTAGTGTGATTAGATTGACTGGTTTTCTGTTATTATGGCTTCAGTGTGTCTGCCCTCTTGTAACACCTATCATCTTACTTGGGTTTCTCTTACCTTGGACATGGGGTAATTCTTCACAGCTCCTCCAGCAAAGCGCAGCTGCTGCTCCTTACCTTGGGCGAGGGGTATATTATTAAAATATATTAATGTACATACCTGATGTATATTTACTGACTAAATAATGTGTAATACACTGTTTTATATATACATATATCAAGTACACTATACTAATAATACATATATAAGAACTTATTCCATGCAAGTTGCTTTGTTAGACCTTGTGTGTGTCAAACAATACTCAATAATACATTGTCTTACATTGCTTAATATACAGCAGTCTCCCATTCTGTATTTATATTGTTGGCATTTATTGTGCCATCTTGAATTTATTATTTCTAGTAATTTCTTCTTGTGTTGGAGGACTAAATTTCCATCTATATTGTTCTGAGTTCAGTTCAGCTCAGTTTCTCAGTTGTGTCTGACTCTTTGTGACCCCATGGACTCTAACACACCAGGCCTCCCTGTCCATCACCAACTCGCAGAGGTTACTCAAACTCATGTCCATTGAGTCAGTGATACCATCCAACCCTCTCATCCTCTGTCGTCCCCTTCTCCTCCTGCCTTCAACCTTTCCCAGCATCAGGTTATTTTCCAGTGAGTCAGTTCTTCATATCAGGTGTCCATATTACTGGAACTTCAGCATCATTCCTTCCAATGAATACCCAGGACTGATCTCCTTTAGAATGGACTGGTTGGATCTCCTTGCAGTCCAAGGGACTCTCAATAGTTTTCTCCAATACCACAGTTCAAAAGCATTAATTCTTCAGCACTCAGCTTTCTTTATAGTCCAACTCTCATATCCATACATGATTACTAGAAAAACCATAGCCTTGACTAGATGGACCTTTATTGGCAAAGTAATCTCTGCTTAACATGCTGTCTAGGTTGGTCATATCTGCATATCTGAGGTTATTGATATTTCTCCTGGCAATCCTGATTCAAGCTTGTGCTTCCTCTGGCCCAACATTTCTCATGATGTACTCTGCATATAAGTTACATAAGCAGGGTGACAATATACAGCCTTGACTTACTCCTTTCCCTATTTGGAGCCAGTCTTTCATTCCATGTCCAGTTCTAATTGCTGCTTTCTGACCTGCATACAGATTTCTCCAGAGGCAGGTCAGGTGGTCTGGTATTCCCATCTCTTGAAGAATTTTCCGCATTTTTGTTGTGATCCACACAGTCAAAGGCTTTGGCATAATCAATAAAGCAGAAATAAATGTTTTTCTGCAACACTCTTACTTTTCCGATAATCCATTGGATGTTGGACATTTGATCTCTGGTTTCTCTGCCTTTTCTAAATCCAGCTTGAACATCTGGAAGTTCATGGTTGTTGTACTGTTGAAGCCTGGCTTAGAGAATTTTGTGGCTTAATTTGCCGGCATGTGAGATGAGCGCAATTCTGCAGTAATTTGAGCATTCTTCGGCATTACCTTTCTTTGGGATTGGAATGAAAACTGACCTTTTCCAGTCCTGTGGCCAGTGCTATGTTTCCCAAATTTATTGGCATGTTGAGTGCAGCACTTTCACAGCATCATCTTTAAGGATTTGGAATAGCTCAACTGGAATTCCATCACCTCCACTAGCTTTGTTCGTAGTGATGCGTCGTATGGCCCACTTAACTTTGCATTCCAAAATGCCTCGTTCTAGGTGAGTAATCATACCATCGTGATTATGATGGGTGGGTTGTGAGGATCTTTTTGTATAGTTCTTCTGTGTATTCTTGCCACCTCATCTTAATATCTTCTGCTTCTGTTAGGTCCATACCGTTTCTTTCCTTCATTGTGCCCATCTTTGCATGAAAGGTTCTCTTGGTATTCCTAATTTTCTTGAAGAGATCTCTAGTCTTTCCCATTCTATTGTTTTCCTCTATTTCTTTGCATTATTTCTATTATATTATTATTGTAAGTGTTTAAATAACTTGAATATTTCTTCTTATTCAGAATATAAGATATATTCTAATTTATCTATTTCATGATCAGTAAACTTATTTCTTCATTTTTTGTTAAATAATATTATGTTGAACAATGGGATATCACTTAATATAACCTCCCAAGTGTCTCAGAGTTTTGCTGAATCATTAATGTTTTCTTTCAGCTTGCAGCCTGTAAACTATTATAGCTGAGTATTTAATTCCCAACGCAGTGAGCAAAGTCGCAATTCCTAGTTTGTGGATTTCAGTGTAGGAAGGAACAATACGCCTTACAGAAATGATGTCAAGTGACATCTCTAACTTACCCTTTATCTGTGTAGCTCTCTGTTATAAACTATTTCTTTGGTCAAGTATACTTTTCTATTGAAAGAAGCACATATTAGTTCCTTTGTTACAATGTATGATTTTCAATATGGTTCATAAACACATTGTATTTTCATACATGTTTCAACATCAATGTCTATTCCAGTAAGACTCAAACAAAAATACCATATCAAAGACCTTATTTTCTGAACTTATCTTTTAGATGTTAAAATCTGTCACTTTTAAATGAGTATAAAGATAAAAGGCTATATAAAATTAGGTTGATCCTCTGCAGGCTAAATTCGTGTGAATGACATGTACTTGCAGAAGTTGTTGAATCAGACCAGACTTCCAGTAGAATCGTCAGTAAAATATACACTGACATAGACCAATACTCAGAGAAGGCTATGGCACTCCACTCCAGTACTCTTACCTGGAAAATCCCATGGATGGAGAAGCCTGGTAGGCTGCAGTCCATGGAGTCACGAAGAGTAGGACACGACTGAGCGACTTCACTTTCACTTTTCACTTTCATGCATTGGAGAAGGAAATGGCAACCCACTCCAGTGTTCTTGCTTGGAGAATCCCAGGGATGAGGGAGCCTAGTGGGCTGCCGTCTATGGGGTCGCACAGAGTCGTTCACGACTGAAGCGACTTAGCAGCAGCAGCAGCAGCAGCAGCAGCAGACCAATACTAGATAGACTTCAGGAAACTTGAGTTTACCTCTGTTATACAAGTGGATTATTTTAGAGTATTGAATCAACTCAAAATTGTATAAGGAAAAGCAATTTTAAAAGACAACTTTGAAAATGGAGACATTCACTCAGAACACTTTCTAAAAATGGCTTACTTGTTTTAAATTTAGTTTTACGCCAAAAACACTTCCATATGGTTTCCATTTTGACTAATGAGCAACACAGCTGTAATACTTCTTTGTAAAACATGTATCCTTCTTTAATGCTTTTGAGCTGCTAGAGACTGCTTAATGGGTATTTTAAACATCATGATATCTCCATGATGGAATATTTCTTCCCTTCCTGGCAACTCTGATATCCACCCTTCCGCATTGCAGGGTTTCTTGATATCTTAATCTAGTTGGCCTTGAGCTGTGGTATTGTTTTCTGGCAGCTTCCATCATTCATATTTTATTGTGGAATGTGACAGTATAAAAAGCTTACATCTGAAAGGTCATTCATACGTGTATGGCTCAACAGGACCCTGTGGGATTGCCAGGATGCCCTCAGCCAGCCTGTTTTCCAGTTCTGGATTCTTCTCATTGAGGCTAAAAGCTTTTGCAGGGTATCTAGAGTGCTTTGGGGGAATAGAGAATCCTTCATAGCACTCACTGATATTGACGTATCCTGGAGCTTCTCCTTGATAGGCATTTTTTTCTTTTCTCCACCTAGATCATTCTGCTTCTTCATTTAAAGGTAAGAGCCAGGTGGACACAATTCCTCACTCTTGTCCCTTTCTCTGAAATTAACCTGAATGTCTTTTCTCTTCAGAAGTGGTGTATATTTCAAATAGAACAATCATCAGAATGTATGATTATTTTTATATTGTTCTCTGTCTTCTTATATTGTATATTTCATGAGAGAAAAGGTTGATTTATTCATCCCTTTGTTTACCTAAGAAAAAGTATGAAAACCCTGTGTTCATTATGTTGGGGTCTGGGGCCTGGGGTCTTGGTGCAAGGGGACGGAGAATGGAGTCATGAAAAAGAGCCAAGTTGTGCTGAAAAGACTTTGAAGTTTTGTTTAAGGGTTCATTATTTAGAGCAAAGAAGCAAAGCAGCAAGCAGAAGGAGGAAATGACTTTTTTTAATATGAATCTGGATACCATTGCGAATCACATTAACCATTCAGCTTATTTTGAAATAGAAGGAAATCATGGACATAAGGAAGGCTTGAAACTCAAATAATGTGGTTAAAACTAGAATAACTTGTCTTTCCCACAATTTATTAATCAGCTGGTACACATCAAGAACCATCCTGTGCTCAGTATTCACAAAATTGTGAAAGCAATGCTTACTAAATTTTACCTGCGTAAGTTGTTGTTAGAATGAAAATATAAGAATAAGTTCTAATTAAAAAGTAAATAGATCATAATAACGATGTGTGACATGGGAACATTCACACTAAACATCTACAAATTCATCCTGGCCACCTGAGGAATATTGTCTTTGTTCCATAATTTAGTAACTTAATGTTTTCTCTTGATTATTGTTTTTCAAACTCTCTCTCTGCATATATATATATATATATATATATATATTATTGTTTGATTAAGATGCTTTCTGAAAGAAAATGGTTATTTTAAACACATTAATGAAGGAAATAAATTTATTTTCATCAGTTTAAAAATTCCTATACTGACACTTAGTATTCAGAACAAAGGTTTTCTCTGCTATTTTAAGAGCTACACAAAATATTCATGAATTTATTTCATGGATTGTATTCATTACTTGCTTTTGATTCTTTTATTTCCTTTCTACTCTGAAGACCCAATCTTGTAATGAGTGGTAGAAAATACATAAATAACATTAGAAATTCCCTTGTTTCTGTGACCTTTAAAGAAAAAGAACACTGATCACTATGCAAAATATGTCTTGAATTAATCTGCATAAAGCTATTCTAATTTAAGTTCAAGTGATCTAGCAGTGACTACATTCAGAGACTTCTCATACATTAAAAAATTAGTTGTGGATTTTAAATGAAAGGCAAATATATAATAAATTTTTAAGCAGTGTGACTATACATTGTCTAAGTTTGCTGAGGAATGTAACTGAATCAAGTGTCTCATAAATCTTTTAAAATGTACAGTTTCTTGAAAGGGGTAAAGTGTTAGCTGCTCAGTTGTGTCTGACTTTTTGCCACCCCATGGACCGTAGCCAACCAGGCTTCTCTGTCCATGTAATTCTCAAACCAAGAATGCTGGAGTGGGTCACCATTCCCTTCTCCAGGGGATTTTCCCAAACCAGGGATCAAACTGGGTCTCCTACATTGCAGGCATATTCTTTACCATCTGAGCAATCATTCCCTCCAATTAATATTGTACTGGGACTCTCACTTCATGGGCCTAAGTGAAGGTAAAATCCTAAGGTATTTTCTCCATTCTTACAGTTTTTATCATATCCTAAGAATTTTAGCCTTCTAATATGCTATTATTATCCTCATCCATAAATTAAAATTCTGCCTGTTTTGTAGAATTTTTGTACATGCCATGAAGATTCCTCATCCCTCAAAAGATTTTACTTCTGTGCAATTTGAACAGATTTTTGTCTCAAAGAAAATAACTACCTAAATTTAAGATATGCAGGAGAGAGCAGCTTAGATAAGCAGTAAGGTATACATAACCGATAAGTAATTTTTACTTAATGGCAAATAAATTGTTAGAATTAAAAGACCCAGTGAAATTGCTCAGTCGCGTCCAACTCTGAGACCCCATGCCTACCAAGTGCCTCCATCCATGGAATCCTCTAGGCAAGAAACTGCAGTGGGTTGCCATTTCCTTCTGCAGGGGATCTTCCGGACACAGAGTCAAACCCAGGCCTCCCACATAACGGGCAGACGCTTTGCTGTCTGCGCCACCAGGGAAGCCCTAGGATTGGAGGAGAGTGATCATAAAGGCCCAGGGAGCACACTGGGAGCAGCGGCGCTGGCATCTCCGTGCCGCTCTTGCTCTTGCCCTGCCTGTGTGTCTTCATCCGACGGGATCAGGAAGTTAGATCTCAGTTAAGGTTAGTACAAAAACTGCTGGTGACAAGTCTGTATTGGATAAATACCTGCTGCATTCTTGCTTTTATGTGAGTTTTCAGCTCAGGACCTTGTTACCACGGCAATGGGATTATTTAGCTATATTCCCTGATTAAATGCTCCTGGAGACTGTATCAGTCAAATACTAGTGTATTAAGAACTCGCAATCATTCAGTTCCACCGTGCTTTAACTTTTATCCTGAAACCATCATCCAACAACCATGTCAGTGGTCAAATGAAATGTGTTACAGAGATTAGGCTGGCAGTTGCTATCTTATTATTAATTCCTTACTAAACATGTGACAGGTTTTACTTCAGGCAGTATACATTTCCACTGTCAACACCAAATTGTTTCACCATAATGAAAGTATGGGTCATATTGCTTGTCCTATTCTTTAATTACTCATTTAAAGCAGATTTTTGAAGAAATATCACCCTTTGATGTCCTTCGACAGACAGTCAAGTCAGTGGGAGAATCCATTTCTCCTTCTTTAAAAGATAAGTAAAATGATAAAGCTGAAGCTCCAATACTTTGGCCACCTCATGCGAACAGTTGACTCATTGGAAAAGACTCTGATGCTGGGAGAGATTGGGGGCAAGAGGAAAAGGGGACGACAGAGGATGAGATGGCTGGATGGCATCACCGACTCGATGGACGTGAGTTTGAATGAACTCTGAGAGTTGGTGATGGACAGGGAGGCCTGGCGTGCTGCGATTCATGGGGTCGCAAAGAGTCGGACACGACTGAGCGACTGAACTGAACTGAACTGACTGAATAAGGGAGCAGTGCAATAAAGTAACTAGGAATTCTTGGATACTTAGCTTGTATAGGTTCCATTGAATGACTTATATGTACTGACTTTCCTTGGCCTTTGCCATAAAATCAGAGAAAGTGGCCAAAATTAATAAAGCTGTAGCACCAAACAACTGAGTTCAGATTTAGAGCTTCCTTATTTCAGGTACCCCATGATATCTTTTCAGTTCACACTTGGATGAAATTAAATAGCTAAAACAATCATGTGACATCTGGATATTCTTCCATAATTTAAAATGCAAGGGATTCTATATTAATATTTTTTGATGATTTAGTCTAATAGAATCTAACTTTATTTTTTCCTTTGCTTCAGTGAATCTTAAAGCAAAATTATTACAGCTAAAGTCATAATTTTTCATTTTATTGCATTAAATCATCTTACTCCTCTCAACAGAATTTTGTAAACTTTGTAACAGAAATTACTTTATAGCTATATATAAAATTTTCACAATATGACAACCTGATCTTATATTAAAGTGTCTATTTTTCAGAGTTTGGGAAAATTGTACAGTCATTATAAATACTTGGCAGTATCTATTTTAAAATAATAAAAAAATTAAAGAAACAGTTGGAGTGGAAAATTGGCAGTTTCCCAAAACTCTCATCTTTGTTTTTGCTTCATGGTAGTCACCATAAAAAAAAAAAGAAATTGACACTTTGTAGAATTCATAAAGTTGTAGTCATATAACCCATCAGCAGGTCTCTGTTAATAAAAGTCACTAATAGGCAAAGTCAGCACATTTTGTAGTTTATTCAGCTGGAAAATATTTTCTCCCTTTTTCCCTAGAACAGATGCCTACAACAGTATTAACTGTCAGTTTCAAAATTAATGAGCTGATTATTTTATGGAAAATAACACAAAATATGTTTCAGACAAATATTTTAGTAGTATAAAAAGCATGACATTCCTATCAGACTGGACAAGAAATGAAATACAAAATTTTTCATTAAAAGGTTTACATTAAAGTGACAAAATACTTTAAATCACATAATTCCACATTTGGAAGGTATGAACAGATGCGTTTTGGCATGCTTACCCATTCAACGATTATCAATTCAGTTCAGTTCAGTTTGGTTGCTCAGCTGTGTCCGACTCTTTGTGACCCCATGGATCGGAGCATTCCAGGAGCTGGGCGGGGTCTGAAACTGCCAAGAAAGCAACAGACGTGTGGGTTTCCTCTAGTGATGGATTCCCCTCTTGCATTGTCCAGAGATTCATATAAGGAGGAGACATGGTAATTTGTGAACACCAGCCCAAGAAATTTGGCAAATTCCTGGAACCTCCAGTGGGATATATGAGCTGAATGGACTCAATGAGTAGAGATGCACAAAACAGTTTCAAGCAGGATGAAAGGTTAACTAGAAGAAAATAGACCAAGAATTCACAGGAGTGCTTAATTCACAGGAGTGAATTGTCTAATAGCTAAATACTGCATAATAGTCCTCTTTTGAGAGAAATAAATAGAAAGACTTCAATAGGTTATGGCTTGACTTTTAATGAAAGACTATTCATTAGAATTCCAGTTTACAAAAAGCTGCAAGATCCAAACAGTGATTCCACGCACTAAATACTTTTCTAGAAAGGGATGGAAGGTGATGAAAGGAAACAGGTATACAACCTGGTAGCTCAGACGGTAAAGAATCTGCCTTCAATGAAGGATATACACAGAAAACACATCTGTTCATATCTTCCAAATGCATAATTATGTGATTTAAAGTATTTTGCCAGTTTAATGTAAACTTTATAATGAAAAATTCTGTGTTTCATTTTTTGTCCAGTCTGATAGGAATGCCATGCTTTCTGCATTACTAAATGCAAAATCAAACCCAGACCCAGGGTTTGATTCCTGGGTTAGGAAAGATCCCCTGGAGAAGTGAACAGCTACCCACTCCAGTACTCTTGCCTGGAGAATCCCATGGACAGAGGAGCCTGGTGGGCTCTAGTCCTTGGGGTCGCAAAGATGCTGACACCACTGAGCAACTAAGCACGCATACAGCTACTAAAAAGAGTAACCTGTTTAGAAATAATTCAAAGTGAAAGAACAAAATTATATTCAGATTTATTTATGTGTCTCTCTTCTTTCTCCACCGTGATATATGGTGGGCTTGACGTTTCCTTGCTCTGGTTTTCTCATTTCACTTGGTGTGCGGAGGACCTGAGTCCTTGGGCTTTTCACAGCATGCCAGAATCTAAATATAATGAGGAGGCATACTGGGACTGCAAGCATATTACACGGAGGGCAGAGACTTACTGGAAAACAGAAGAGGAAGAGACAATTAAAAAAAAAAAAAAGTGCCACACTGCTATTTTCATTAACTTTATTCTTTTAGATCTAAATAATAGGAAATCTTTGTAGATTGGTTTTCTTGTATTGTGAAGAAACTTGGTGGCAGGGAAATCACAAACACAAACAGCCTGTCTGGGACGGAGACTGAAAGCAGACTGAACTGTTCGAAAGTGATGTTGTCCCAGCGGGCCAGGAGATGAGGGAGCCGTGCGGTTTCCTCTCCAGCACTTAGTGTGCTAGGAAATGACTCTGCATTGCCCAAGCCTGTGGCTCACAGGGCAGTGAGCTGTCTGGGGAATTTGGAGTCCTCACTCAGGGTTCTGGACCTCTTAACACTTAGGTTTGATTGGGGACTTTCTCAACAAGCTGATGGTTGATGATTTTAGGGAACATTTTCATAACTTGTTCTTTATTTTGTTAGAGTAATATATTGAAAACTAGTTTTGTAGTTTCTTTGAAAATCTTCCATATTTTACCCTAAGTTCAGTTCCGTCACTCAGTCGTGTCTGACTCTTTGTGACCCCATGAGCTGTAGCATGCCAGGCTTCCCTGCCCATCGCCAACTCCCAAAGTTTACTCAAACTCATGTGCATTGAGTCGATGATGCCATCCAACCATGTCATCGTCTGTCGTCCCCCTTCTCCTCCTGCCTTCAATCTTTCCCAGCATCAGAGACTTTTCAAATGAGTCAGCTTTTCACATCTGGTGGCCAAAGTATTGGAGTTTCAGCTTCAGCACCAGATCTTCCAATGAATATTCAGGACTGATCTTCTTTAGGATGGACTGGCTGGATCTCCTTGCAATCCAAGGGACTCTTAAGAGTATAAAGGAATCTCAAAAATTGCCAGGTATTTATATACATACATTAAAGCAACTGTATCCTCTGATTTGGATTTCTTTAAAAATATCACTATAGTCTTCCTTAAAATAAGTAGAAAATATTTTAAAATACTAAAGAAGGTGTGAAGAAATGCATAACTGCTGAGAAAACTTTAACTCACTTGAAAAGCATTTCAGATTGTCATTTCATGCATCAGAAAATTTTGTTGTGTCTCATTGATAAAACCACAAATAATAAAAAAAGTTCAGGATCAGGAATAGTTTAAAAAGATTTCAGTTCAGTTCAGTTCAGTCGCTTAGTCGTGTCCCACTCTCCGCGACCCCATGAATCGCAGCTCGCCAGGCCTCCCTGTCCATCACCAACTCCCGGAGTTCACTCAGACTCACATCCGTTGAGGCAGTGATGCCATCCAGCCATCTCAACTTCTGTTGTCCCCTTCTCCTCCTGCCCCCAATCCCTCCCAGCATCAGAGTCTTTTCCAGTGAGTCAACTCTTCACATGAGGTGGCCAAAGTATTGGAGTTTCAGCTTCAACATCAGTCCCTCCAATGAACACCTAGGACTGATCTCCTTTAGGATGGACTGGTTGGATCTCCTTGCAGTCCAAGGGACTCTCAAGAGTCTTCTCCAACACCACAGTTCAAAAGTGTCACTTTTTCAGCACTCAGCTTTCTTCACAGTCAAACTCTCACATCCATACATGGCTACTGGAAAAACCATAGCCTTGACTAGACGGACCTTTGTTGGCAAAGTAATATCTCTGCTTTTCAATATGCTATCTAGGTTGGTCATAACTTTCCTTCCAAGGAGTAAGCATCTTTTAATTTCATGTCTGCAGTCACCATCTACAGTGAAATTGGAGCCCAAAACAATAGTCTGACACTGTTTCCACTGTTTCCCCATTTGCCATGAAGTAATGGGACCAGATGCCATGATCTTCGTATTCTGAATGTTGAGCTTTAAGCGAGCTTTTTCACTCTCCTCTTTCACTTTCATCAAGAGGCTTTTTAGTTCTTCACTTTCTGCCATAATACATAGGTAATTAGTATATATAGAAGAGGCTGATTCTTAGACACAAGTGAGCTATAAACCCCTCATTTTACACAGCAGACTATTGAGACCCAGTCTGATCCAAGACTGCTTATAGATATTCAATTAGTGGCAGAGCCCGTATTGCTGATTTCAGCAGCTCACTTTTCAGCAATCTCTCTATAGAAGAATGTAGCTTTATATTCGCATGACCATATTTGTGCCCTTTTATCATCATTCCCTTTGAATGTATGGTTTTTGACTATAATAAAACTATTAATTTATGTAGCTTTGTACTCTTTGCCAAAATGATATTTAAAAAGTGAATGCATTCCTATTTATATCTTACCACAGATCTTGAACTGTTTCTGACTTGTGTTTCCTGGCCAGAGATAAAAGAATGTAATTTTTCATAGACAAAAAGAGGAAACAACTGAAGAAACTTGGTTTAGCTAGGGATTTATACTGCAAACTTCAGACACAAGTTCCTAAGTAATCCTAAAATTGAATTCCATTTTTTTCCCAACTCTTAAAGAAATAACACAGATCCTATAGCTGGGTTCTGAAGCACTTTATTAAATTGAACTTCATGTATCTACCCAGGCTTTCAGCTGACTTCTGCAGAGCAAAATCAAGATCTCTTCTAGAAAACTGAATGATTTTGTGCATATTATTTCTAAACCTCAAACCATATATATTTGAAATATTTTAACCAAAATTTGAAACCTGTTAAGGACCTTTAAAATTGTTTGCCCAGAGAATCAGTGAAATTTGTATCATAACTAAATAACAAATCTTACATATTCTAAGTTGCTGAAAGGCTATAGGAACAGAAAATAATTTTTGTTGTTTTTTTTTAACTAGCTTTTTTCACATGGTTTAAACAATTTTTCTGGGAATCTTATTGTACATGACATGACATTGTTTCACAACTGACTGAAAATACCTAGTGACAGCTGTGTTTTCTATTATACACATTTATTATTCCATACAAAAAAATCATTCATGCAGATATACCTGAGCCACTTGTCAGAAAATATATTCAAAGTAACTGCAGTGTTGATGACTTAGACCTGAGTCTCTGGACTCAAGTCTGTATTTGTTTGAAAATCAGATTAAACTAACTGCATTCTTATAGATAAATAAGCAAATGGCTAGTTACACTGGGACTTCTACTTTAGTGTTTAATTTGGCAGGTTTTTTCTCTAGTGCTCCCAACATAATTTGTTGTTAATATTTCAACTGGAGTAAGAAAAACATAGTTTATATATTATTTCTGGTCAAAACAGATTTTTTTAATGTATTGTTATGGTGTATATTTGGCACTCATCTCTTTGCTAGTAGTATAAATAATATAATGTTGGGTTTCCTTGGTGGTGCAGATGGTAAAGAATCTGCTTGCAATGTGGGAGACCTGGGTTCGACACCTGGGTTGGGAAGATCCCCTAGAGAAGAGAAGGGATAACTCTAGTATTCTTACCTGGAGAATTCCATGGACAGAAGAGCCTGGTAGGCTACAGTCCATGGGGTCACAAAGAGATGGACACGACTGAGCGACTTTCATACTTCATACTTCACTAAATACCTGCTTTCTTTCATTTCTCTTGTAGAAACACTCTATCACTGTTTCTGTTCCTTTTCTTGATTATGGAGTAGGGCTATCAAACTGATGACTAACAATTCGTTTCCAGCCTGCTGATCTGTTTAACAACACAGATATTTTCAAATGAAATTTGTTGCCAATATTTAAGATCCTTGAACTATCAAATAAAAATTTTAATCTTTGTTGTTTCTTTAGAACATCTGGCAGTGTTTGGTCCTGCATTTCTTCAAAATGCCCGTGAGCCAGAACTGAACTGTTGTCTTCTGTGTCTAGCTGTTGTTATCCTGTTCTTCATCATTCACACAGCCCTTTGTCACTTCCATCCTGACAGTCAGCCTGATTAATTTATCATAGTTTTCTGCTTTATCCAGCTCTTAGCCATTAGTTTCACTTTTCTGCTGCTGGGGAGGAGAATGAGGTATAAACATATATGGCAATGATTCTGACAATCTTAGAAATGGAGAAAACTTTTCATATCATTTAACCAAAATTCTCATTAAAAGTAGTGACATTTATGCATGTTTGGACAGGTTAGATGACTTACTAAGATTTGCATATAAACAGGTGTTTAGTCTCAAATATCCATCTATTGATACTAAATGTCATGCTCTTTTCACCATCTTAAGAAACTGGTTATGAAATAGTTGCAGAAAATTACTCAGCGTTTCACCAGTAGAATTTGTTTTCAGGCAGTGTGTGTGAATAAATGTTTAATACTAACTCTCTGGGAAAACAAACCTGGATTATAACATTTGCTGATAGTGTAAATATTCCCACCATGTTCAGGTTCAAGCTACCAATGAGACATCAACCAACTGATAAAAGTCAAGGAAATTTAGTAATAGCTATTAATCATTGAGCCACGTCCAGCCCTCCAGAATACACGTTGATTCAAGGATCTTGCGTATATTAGAGAAATTCAGGTGACTAGCAAACATGCTTATTAAACAACTGGCAACCCTTATCAAAAAAGTCTATCTCACTGATGAGAATATTTTCCTTTTATTTTATGTTATCATGGCTTAGATCAGCTAATGGAAATTCACCGACAATACCAATACATATAAAAGCAAAATCAATCACTCTTATATAATTCATTTCCTTGGTTTATTATTCTGACCAAATATAAGCATGCATAATGGATCATTTATATGATAATTTCTAAAGTGGAGTCTTTGAGTGTTATTGACTAAGGAAAAAGTACTTGAGTTCTTTATCTGCTATTGAGTTTGGCCTGGCTAAGCACTTTGAATGGCATTCAGTTTTATTTTGTTTGTCAGAAATGGAGATGTACTATAAGCTTTTTATTATCTAAATATTGTTCTTTTTTCTAAAATGTAAGAACTCCTAATCTTATTAATGATAGATATGATATGGCAAAATTCTTATGTTCTAGTTTCTCTATTGTAAATGCTTGAAAGTATTTTGACAATAGTCAAAATTTTCCATTTTATCCTGCTTTTTGACATTTATTCTCACAGGTAAGAGTTGTTTACCTACATAATTTGAAATTTCTGATTTATTAATGACATAACATGAAAACAAAGATAATATGTAAAAATGGTAACTCTCTATCTGAGCAAGTAAAATTGTATTCTCATTTCCTTTAGTCATAACTGAAAAATATAAAAAGATAGTTTTGGGTAAAAATATTATGAAGAAAGAAGAAGTAAGTTTTACTACTTAGTATAATAATACAGGATTAAAATATATATGTGCATGTTACTGTCCTTCTAATTCTGTATTAGATATTACAGGAGGCTAATGCAGTTTTCTATGGAAATAATTGTTAATACAGATTAAGGCTCATTTGAAAATAGAAAAAAAGTTTCTGTGTGAAGTAGCAGTTCAGATTTATAGGAAAAATATTTCGTTTAATCTATGATTTACTATAACTAGTTATTTCAGAGATTTTTATGTTAAGTAACTGAAATATTGTTTTCTTCTTATTTCCTAATAAAAGCTTCTCAGGAAAGAGAATTATAACCAAACCTTTTCCAATACTTGAAATCATCAGTTCACCATTACTCTCTTTTTAGCGGTTTTAATATTTTAATTGAGGATGGATTTTTGTCAAAAAACTGACTGTATAGAGCTGTCCGGGCAAAATAGTGGCTTCCCAGGTGGCTCTAGTGGTAAAGCCACCCACCTGCCGGTGCAGGAGAGGTAAAAGATGGGGGCTGAATTTCTGGGCTGGGAAGCGCCCCTGGAGGAGGGCATGGCAACCCATTCTAGTTTTCTTGCCTGGAGAATCCCATGGACGGAGGAGTCTGCAGGCTACCGTCCGTAGGGTCGCATAGAGTCGGGCACGGCTGAAGCCACTTAGCAGCGAGCAAGCACACACAGGCAGAGCAATCTAGTGGGCGCTTTTTCTAAACCCTCTTAGGTTCATCTGAATGCCCTTCCATTGCAGCCATTGCGTCTCCGACATTTTGCCCCCACTTTCTGGAGACGGCTTGCTCAGTGCTCAGTGCCACAGAACCGGTGAAGGCTATAGACATCAGATATGTTCCATCTGTTCCATTTTCACCCTGATGAAGAAGCAGTACGAAGCAACAGACATAGTGTCTGATTTAGGGAAAGCAAGAAACAGAGTGTTTGGAGAGGAGCAAGTAAATCCTAGTGAAAAGTTCCTGATGCTTACAGGACCTGTGGACACCATTTATTTGACTTTTTCTGTGGAGAACACTGGCAAAGTGGAAGAATGTGTGTGTGTGCGTGTGTGTGTGTATGTGTGTGTGTGGACGCATTGTGGTGTATGTTCTGCTGTGCTGGAAGAATCACTTGGCGCAGTTGGTGACCTCTACCTTCTTCTGTTATTTATAGTTCTTCACTTATCACATAAAGTAAATAATTTGTTTTGCTTAACACACATGTACACACACATATTGGAGAGGGTTAGTATTTTGAGTTAGGGGTGAACAATAAATGAAAGAAAAATACATAAAAGAAAAGTAAAATTCCCTGTACTTTAATATTTTAGAATTATCCTCAAAACAGAAGTTGGATACATAAGACTAAGATACAAATTGGCTTATGACAGTGTTTCATGTGTTCTCCCCAAATTTGAAGAAAATATTGAAAATAAAGCTGCAGGACTCTACCTACCTATTTATCATCTACCTATTAAACTGTCTGTCTGTCTATCTATCTTATACCTGCCCTATCTCTTTTTTTTTCTTTGTAAACCAATTCAGCCTTGACCTCTGAAGTACCTCTAACATGATGACTTGGATTTTACAAGTGAAAGCAGAGCTAATAATCAGAATGACCTCTTATTTCCCTCAGGTATAATGGGTGTGTTTATGAGTGTGTGTGTGTGTGTTAGCACTAATGACAAAATTCCCTAAGCTTCCATTAGAGCTCCTGTGAGTAAAGTCAATAGTGATAATAACTGACATGGGAGTGTTTCTGCCTGGAAATTGGAGAGTCAGTCTCCAAAGAGTACCATTTCAATGTCAGCACAGAACAGTGGCAGTTTTCTCTGATGGATTTTATTCTTTTCCAAATATCAATGTTCTTGCTGCCAAATTTAAGTAAAAATAAAATCCAGAGATGATAAAACACTTCCTAGAAAATTTCTTCTAATTATGCATAATTCAAGTGTATTGTTTATTTTTATTTCTAAAATTGTTTGTCCCCCTCAGAGATACAGAATGATAACCTTGACAAGGATAAAGTAAACTTGGAATTTAGCGTTTGCCATAGAAAAGTGAAAGCTTTTTAATTCTAGGTTACACTTAATAAGAGTGCCATATATTTAACCAAGAAAAGCACATTGACCTATTTTTCTGTGTTAGATTTTAGAAGTATTCCTACTTCTCTGCATTTTATAAGTTAATGTAACATACCTACTAACTAATAGAATAATACTCACAAAAGTTCTAACATGGAGTGAATATAGGATTCTCAGACACTTTTTACTTTTTAGTAATTTTTTAATTTCCAGTTGAATTGATGTAATGCCAGTTAAAAATGGCTTGGCCAAGTTACTAGCTTTACTAAGATTCAGCTCAACCTAGTTTCTAGGGCACAAACTCTGAAGGGAGATTGTTATTTCCCAGTACTCAGTACCTGCTCACTCTTTGGGGCTATTCTTCATGCTCGTCTATGCTTCAGGTTTCAAAGCTGTAAAATGGGGCTATTAAGAACATCTACTTCATAACATTGCTGAGAGGACCATTTGAGTTCTATATAAAGCATAGAGATTAGTGCCTGACACATTGTCAGTACTAAACAAGGCTTGGCTCTAACTAACAGATCCCTGAAAAACAGGTTCAATAAATTACCCTTTGGGTAATTAAGAAAAGTTTATTTCTTTTTATTAAAGTATAGTTGATTTACAATGTGCTGTTAATTTCTGCTGTACAGGAAAGTGATTCCATTATATATATATGTATATATATATAACATATATTTATATATAATATTTATATGAATTCAATTATATATATTATATATAAATATATATATATATAATATGTATGCATGTGTACACATTGTTTTTTTCTATTCTTTTCCACTGTGGTTTATCAGAGGCTGCTGAATGCGTTCTCTGTGCCATCCAGGGGGACCTCGTTGTTTATTCACTCTATCAGTGATAGTTACAAATGCTAAGCCTAGTCCCCCTCTCTGTCCACCCCCCACCATCTTCCCCTTGGCACCCACAACTCTGTTCTGTATTTCCATGAGTCTATTTCTGTTTTGTAAGTGGGTTCATTTCTGTCATAGTTTAGATTCCACATATAAGCAATATCAAACGGTATTTGTCTTCCTCATTCTGACTCACTTCACTTGGTATGATAGTGGCTAGTCGCCCCCATGTTGCTACAAATGGCATTGTTTTGTGCTTTCCGTGGCCGAGTAGTATTCCACTGCAGCTTCATTCATTCGTCTGTCGACGGACATCTCGGTTGTCTCCATGTCTTAGCTACTGCAGATAGTGCTGCTTTGAACATAGGGGTACATGCGTCTTTTGGGGTTAGTTTTGTTGGGATACATGCCCAAGAAAGGGATTACTGGATCATATGGTAATTCTGTTAGTTTTTGAAGGAGCCATAATGACTGTACCAATTTGCATTCCCACCAGCAATGTGGGAGGGTACCTTTTTCTGTGTATCTCCCCAGCATTTCTTATCTGTAAAGTTTTTACTGATGGTCATCTGACTGGCATGAGGTGGTGCTTCACTGTACTTTTGATTTGCATTTCTCTAATAATCAGTGATGTTGAGCAGCTTTGATTTGTCTATTGTCTGTGTGTGTTTCTTTGGAGAAATGTCTGTTTAGATCTTTCTGCCTACTTTTCAGTTGGATTGTTTTTTGTTCTTGAGTTGTATGAGCTGTTTGTATACAGATTTTGGAAAGTAAGCCCTTGTTGGCTGCATCTTTTGAGGATATTTTCTCCACTTCTGTAAGTTCTCATTTCATTTTGTTTATGGCTACCTTTGCTGTAAAGAAGAGCTTATTTCTCTCTTCAGATATCCCTTTCTTTGCTGCCAACTGCTTCTTTCTGCTGACTTATTTAAATTAATAGCAGGTACTTCTAATAAAAGATATTGAAATAAATGAAAATCTTTAGCTAAAATAATAGGAGACCCTGTAATTATTAATACATCGTATGCCTCACCCTGATATCAGAATGTACTCTACTCCAGATGTCTGTGTTTATATTCCTCTTCACTTCTATAACTCCCTCAATTTGGTTTGAAGTTAACCGATGTTTATCTTTCCGTTCTGGTGAATATTAATAATGGATGAATATGTCTGCTGCATACTAAGAGGGGGAAATATGTCTATTCTAAACTTGGCAGGTGAAACAGATCTGCAGTTGATGTTGGGAAATCCCTCTCATCTTTTCTGTGTTATTTCTGAAATACTATTTGGCAGGTCCATAATGTCTTTTCCACAGCATCCATAATGTCTTTTTCCATTTTAAACTTCATCGTAGACCTTTCACATGAGTGACAAATACAACTTGTGATGCAGCATTTAGCAGGAATGCATGCGAAGCATACTTCAGCTACTAGTGATGTCGAAACTGCGTGAAGCACATTGTCCAGCGTTTGCCTCCTGTAACATCACACGTGTTCCGATTTCAGCTGGCCACACAGGTTGTGACTGAAAACCATTATTTTTCACAGTTAATGATTTTCCCATGTGTTTTTCTATTTCTTCACCCACATAATCAGGTTATGTTTGGGGAATATGGTAACATCATTCAAAATAAAAAGAGAATCAGGCCTGGCTGTCAGAATATCTAACATTTCCATAAACAATTGACTAACTCCCCGCACAGTAAGCTCTGGAGTGTTTTCTGATCCAATGACCAGTTCTCTGATTCCTTGGACAACAAATGTATGTCCAACAGTTGAATCCACTTTTGATAAAATCTATACAGAGTTATCACAGGATGCAAAATTGCTATAGCTATACGTGAAAGAATATACATTGAAAGACTTTTTCCCATTTTTCTTTAAAAACTAATTTAAGAAGGATAGGTCAGTTTCATCAAGAGTCATCACTTGAGAATGAGAAAAAAAATTAAGCATTCAGAAATTCAAAGCCATCAAATTAAAGTAAGTCACAATAATTCCTTCCAGCAAATATGTTTTGATGCCCTCATTCAGTTCAGTTCAGTCACTGAGTCGTGTCCAATTCTTTACAACCCCATGGACTGTAGCACGCCAGGCCTCCCTATCTATCAACAACTAACGGAGCTTGCGTAAACTCATGTCCATTAAGTCAGTGATGCCATCCAACCATCTCATCCTCTGTCATCCTTTTCTCCTCCCACCCTCAACCTTTCCCAGCATCAGGGTCTTTTCCCATGAGTCAGTTCTTATCAGTGGCCAAAGTATTGGAGCTTCAGCTTCAACATCAGTGCTTCCAATGAATATTCAGGATTGATTTCCTTTATGATGGACTGGTTGGATCTCCTTGCAGTCCAAGGGACTGTCAAGAATTTTCTCCAACACCACAGTCCAAAAGCATCAATTCTTCAGTGTTCAGCTTTCTTTATGGTCCACTTCTCACATCCATACATGACTACTGAAAAAACCATAGCTTCGACTAGATGGACCTCTGTTGGTAAAGTAATGTCTTTGCTTTTTAATATGCTGTTGAGGTTGTTGATAGCTTTTCTTCCAAAGAGCAAGTGTCGTTTAATTTCATGGCTGCAGTCACTATCTGCAGTGATTTTGGAGCCCAACAAAATAAAGTCTGTCACTGTTTCCATTGTTTCTCCATCTATTTGTCATGAAGTGATGAGGCTGGGTGTCATGATCTTGGTTTTTTGAATGTTGAGTTTTAAGCCTGCTTTTTCACTCTCCTCTTTCACTTTCAAGAGACTCTTTAGTTCCTCTTCGCTTTCTGCCATAAAGGTGTTGTCATCTGCATATCTGAAGTTATTGATATTTCTCCTGGCAGTCTTGATACCAGCTTGTGCTTCTTCCAGCCCAGCATTTCTCATGATGTATTTTTCACATAAGTTAAATCAGCAGGGTGACAGTATACAGCCTTGACATATTCCTTTCCCAATTTTGAACCAGGATCCATGTCCAGTTCTAACAGTTGCTTCTTGACCTGCATTCAGATTTCTCAGAAGGCAGGTAAGGTGATGTGGTATTCCCTTCACTTTAAGAATTTTCTACAGTTTGTTGTGAAATGTCCCCATTAGATACCAAATTACAGGCATTGTCAAGTTTAAGCATATTTCTCTTCTATGTGAGATAGACAACCATGAGGTTGCTTTGTTTAATATCCAAGTAAAGTTTTAAGAAATGCGGCATCCTAAGCTATTCTATTCTCTCTGCATGTGTTGCTAGCTTCCTTCAGTTGTGTCCAACTATTTGCAATCCTGGGACTGTAGCCCAGCAGGCTCCTCTATCCATTGGGTTCTTCAGGCAAGAATACTGGAGTAGGTTACCATGCCCTCCTCCAGGCGATCTTCCTGACCCAGGGCTCGAACCCAAGTCTCCTGCAGCTGCTGCACTGCAGGCAAGTTCTTTACAAACTGAGTTAGCAGGGAAGTCCCACTACTCTTTCTGCTAAGCTGCTGCTAAGTCGCTCAGTCATGTCCGACCTTGTGCGATCCTATAGACGGCAGCCCACCAGGCTCCCCCCCCGTCCCTGGGATTCTCCAGGCAAGAACACTAGGGTGGGTTGCCATTTCCTTCTCCAGTGAATGAAAGTGAAAAGTGAAAGTGAAGTCGCTCAGTTGTATCTGACTCTTAGCGACCCCATGAACTGCAGCCCACCAGGCTCCTCCACCCATGGGATTTTCCAGGCAAGAGCACTGGAGTGGGGTGCCACTGCCTTCTCACTACTCTTTCTAGGCCCCACAAATTAACAGTTGCTCCTGTTGTCACTGTAGGATTTCATGCTTCATTTCTATGTATTATCATTTCCTTTTTTGACTCTTGTAATTCTGTTAAAAGTAGACATCAGTATTATATTCACCTGTGCATTTCGTACATGTCTGTATGTTTAGATTGCATCTTATACTGATATCCCTGATAATTATATTAGTACTCACTAAGATGATTTCCTAAACTTTAACTTTCTTTTCTGCTTTCACCTATTCGTTCACTTTTTTTATTGAACATAAGCTATATGCCAGGTAGTTTGCTCCGTCTAGGGTTCAAACTTGGACTAAAGAAATACCGTTTCTCCTCTTCATGATTATATTAGTACCAGGTAGTTATAGGGCAGTGTAACAAGAGCTATGACAAGGGGAGGTAAGGACGCCGTGGGAGGATCACTCCTAAAAGAAATGAGAACGGGAGCTTGACAGCAAGAGAAAGACCTGCTGGAGGATTCGGTGCTTCACTTATTTATTAGTGAATTAATGATTTTTTCTTTTGCCATGCCGGGTTTTCACTGCTGTGCGGGCTGTTCTCTAGCTGTGAAAAGCAGAGGCTACTCTCTAGTTGCGGAGCACATTTTCTCACTGCAGTGGCGTCTCTTGTACGTTGCAAGGGCCCTAGGCCGCAGGGGCTTCAGCAGCCATAGCTCATGGGCTCAGCAGTTGCCTCTTTGGACTCTAGAACCCAAGCTCTATAGTTGTGGCACAGGACATCTGAGTTGCTCCTCAGCATGCGGGATCTTCCCAGATCAGGGATCCAGTTTGTGTCTCCTGCATTTGCAGGCTGATTCTTGACCACTGAGGCTCCAGGGAAGCTCTGAAATTGGTGGGTTAATGCAGGGAATGGGGAGGGAAGTGTTTCAAGCAGAGAAAATGACACGTAAAAAGACAGATGCCTTGTTGCAACTATTTCACTGTATAATATTGCAACACTCATGTAACACTGTGTACCAGTCACTATTACAAGTGATTTTTACACTATGGCAACAATCCACTAAGCTAATTCTGTTGTTTCTTTCATTTTCCAAATAAGGAAACAGAGAACGTAAGAAGTTAGCTCAAGTTTACGCAACTACTCAAAGGCAGAGCCAGAACAGAAGCTGTGCAGCTTGTGCTCATAATCTGTACTCTTCAGTGCCCGTGACACTGGAAAGGCATTCAAATTCAGCTTTCATTTAGGATGCTAGGTGTTCACTTTGGAGTCTAATAAAACCAGTACGATTATTTTAGAGACCAATTCACCATAGCTAAAATAATATGAATCACCAAAAAGTCTGTGTGTCATTTATCATGAATCAGAAGTCATAACAGAGCAAGCACTCACTTCACTTCCACAAAGCCCTGCTGTCTTCCTCCACATGCAGTGTTCTCTGCTAGGACCTAGGGACAGCAATTCATTGAATCTCTGCTCTCCAGGGATTCTCAATTCTGCCCAGGAAAGTGAGATGTTAACCAAAAACAGTGTGCCAAACTTAAAACAAATACAACCAAATAGATGCCTGTGTGATGAGGGCAGAGAATTTGTCGTATTCACCTCTGAATTCACCACACAGTGCCTAGCATCTGATTAAACACAGAATGGCTGAATGATTGTAACAACGTGTTATGAAGGGAAGGATTACTTTCATCAGTGTAAATCATGAACTACTTAATTAAAAGGGAACATTTTGAGCTCTGAAGTATGGATTAGATTTCCCTAATCTAAGACGGTTCGATCAACCTCTAAAAAATGTAAAAAAACAAAAACAAAAACAAAAACCTGCTTGACGCAGGAGATGAACAAAATCATTAGGGTAAAAAATAACAGTGGGAGAATAATTAAGAAAGTGAAACATGCACAAAAGGGTTTGACTAGAGTAAGTTTCTAGAAAGCTTCAAATCCTATAACAAAGAACTTGATTCTTTTGAAAGTTAGAGAATCAGCAGTGGTTTGTGAGCAAGAACTGATCAGATCAGAGCAGTATTTTCATAAAATTAGTCTTGTTTTGGGTAACCAGAGCCTATTAGAATATTTTAAAGGCTGATTTGTTAAGCTGTGTGCAAATTTCTGATAGTCTAAAGAAGGCCAATAAATATGAGCAGGAAACAGATGTGAAACTTAGCTAAGGGGGTATTGAATTTTTAGAACACCGCGATATGTTTCAGGGCGTTAACCTGTATTATCTGAAAGAGAGTGAGTCACACTGAAAATAAGAACAATTTCCTTCACCTCATTGATGAGAAGAGCAAATCTTTCCTCTTGTTATAGGTACTGTGGTCCAAAGCATGTTTGAAAATGAAACATCTGTGATACGGAAATACCTTCAATATTTTTTAAGAATTGGGAAGGCTTCCCTCAGGCATATGTCCCAGATATACGGTAGCACGTTTGAGGTCTAATTGCAAAACTGTGGTGGGCCCACAGAGCCTAGAAAGAAAAACTAGTCCATGTGGAATTAACTTTTTAAAAAAGAAAGAAAGCTCAAATCCGAAGTGTGGACTGTTTTCTATCAGAGCTCTTGTTTGAAGTGTGAATGAACACAGCACATTTAACTTATCTAGATATGAAGTCTCCACTACTGATAACTGATATCTGTGTAGACCATTATGAGGTGTTGTTTTTAAACAAAAGTAGTTGCTGTTTAGAGCTCAAAGATAAATTCTGAGTGCTTTGAGGAATCAACGTTTTAAACAGAATTTTGGCTCTAGATCCTGAGAGTGTACTCAAATATTTTTTGCATGCATATGTAGTTTCCTACTATGTCTCAACTCCTTTGTCACCCATCTACCCCCTCAAAAAACTGTAGGAAATTTACACTGAAGCAGATGAGCATTTTTAAGTAAAATGATTTTTGGGCTCATCCCCTCAGAAATGGTCACATCTGATTATCTAGGAGCACTCTCTGAAACTCCAGTACTTTCTGAAACTCCACTCTCTGAAACTCTCAGTTCAGTTTAGTTCAGTCGCTCAGTCGTGTCTGACTCTTTGCGACCCCATGGACTGCAGGACACCAGGCCTCCCTGTCCATCACCAGCTCCTGGAGTTCACTCAAACTCATGTCCATTGAGTCGGTGATGGCATCCAACCATCTCATCCTCTGTCATCCCCTTCTCCTCCTGCCCTCAATCTTTCCCAGCATCAGGGTCTTTTCCAATGAGTCAGCTCTTCGCATGAAGTGGCCAAAGTATTGGAGTTTCAGCTTCGACATCAGTCCTTCCAAAGAACAGCTGGGACTGATCTCCTTTAGAATGGACTGGTTGAATATCCTTGCAGTCTACCTAGCTAACGACTGGACTCCACCTCCAGTGGAGGGTTAGGTAACAGAGTAGCAGAGAAGGAAGGAAAAATGGATACTGTGAACCAGGTTGGAGATGGGAAAATATGCTGGAGAAGAGCTGTGTGTCTCTGCGTGGGAAGAAGGACAACAGTCATAAGAACCGTTTACTGAACATTTATTTTCACATTTAATCCTCATTTTAGCATAAGAGATGGATTTATAAGTCTCCTTTTAGGATAAGAGCACACCTTGTTCTATACTTGCTCCCCAGCAGAGTACCTGTAAGATAGTAGACCATCAGAGCTAAGTGGTCACTTAAGGACTGGAGCATAAATGCAAAAAAGAAATATTTCCAAAAGTAATGTATAATGTAAAATTTAAAATATAATGATCCACTGGTAAAATCAGCAACTTCAATTTCAGTTTATATTATTAAAGAGAGTTGTCAATGTACACTCAGTTCAGTTCAGTTCAGTTCAGTCTCTCAGTCATGTCTGACTCTTTGTGACCCCATGAATCACAGCACGCCAGGCCTCCCTGTTCATCACCATCTCTTGGAGTTCACTCAGACTCACGTCCATCGAGTCTGTGATGCCATCCAGCCATCTCATGCTTGGTCATCCCTTTTCCTCCTGCCCCCAATCCCTCCCAGCATCAGGTCTTTTCCAGTGAGTCAACTCTTTGCATGAGGTGGCCAAAGTACTGGAGTTTCAGCTTTAGCATCATTCCTTCCAGAGAAATACCAGGGTTGATCTCCTTCAGAATGGACTGGTTGGATCTCCTTGCAGTCCAAGGGACTCTCAAGAGTCTTCTCCAACACCACAGTTCAAAAGCATCAATTCTTCGGTGCTCAGCCTTCTTCACAGTCCAACTCTCACATCCATACATGACCACTGGGAAAACCATAGCCTTGACTAGATGGACCTTAGTTGGCAAAGTAATGTCTCTGCTTTTGAATATACTATCTAGGTTGGTCATAACTTTTCTTCCAAGGAGTAAGCATCTTCTAATTTCATGGCTGCAGTCACCATCTGCAGCGATTTTGGAGCCCCCGAAAATAAAGTCTGACACTGTTTCCACTGTTTCCCCATCTGTTTGCCATGAAGTGATGGGACTGGATGCCATGATCTTAATTTTATGAATGTTGAGCTTTAAGCCAACTTTTTCACTCTCCTCTTTCACTTTCATCAAGAGGCTTTTTAGCTCCTCTTCACTTTCTGCCATAAGGGTGGTGTCATCTGCATATCTGAGGTTATTGATATTTCTCCCAGCAATCTTGATTCCAGCTTGTGTTTCTTCCAGTCCAGCATTTCTCATGATACACTCTGCATATAAGTTAAATAAGCAGGATGACAATATACAGAATGTGGTCCACTGACAGAATGTGGTCCACTGGAGAAGGGAATGGCAAGCCACTTCAGTATTCTTGCCTTGAGAACCCCATGAACAGTATGAAAAGCCAAAAGATAGGATACCAAAAGAGGAACTCCCCAGGTCATTAGGTGCCCAACATGCTACTGGAGGGAAAGGATGGAGCCAAAGCAAAAACAATACCCAATTGTGGATGTGACTGGTGATAGAAGCAAGATCCAATGCTATGAAGAGCAATATTGCATAGGAACCTGGAATGTCAGGTCCATGAATCAAGGCAAATTGGAAGTGGTCAAACAAGAGATGGCAAGGGTGAACATCAACATTCTAGGAATCAGTGAACTAAAATGGACTGGAATGGGTGAATTTAACTCAGATGACCATTATATCTACCACTGCGGGCAGGAATCCCTCAGAAGAAATGGAGTAGCCATCATGGTCAACAAAAGAATCCGAAATGCAGTACTTGGATGCAATCTCAAAAACGACAGAGTGATCTCTGTTTATTTCCAAGGCAAACCATTCAATATCTCCGTATGTACACTCAAAGTCAGTCCTATCTGTATTTACAGTAAGATTTATTTTGAGAAACAGTGGATCTAAATTTTAAGAACTAATGTTCCTAATGGCCTTACTATATTTTAACATTTTGTTCTTGAAACACTACTTATATAGTTACAACCTAAGCAAATGTAATAAAAACATAATACTTAGATTTGAGGTCATATGCAGGTATGGTTATATAAATACATATAACTGTGTACTAATCCTCAGTAGAAATCATGTCTGTATCTCTTTTAAAAATTAATTTTAATTAATCAAAAATTAGTTTTAATCAGAAATCAATTTTAATTTACATTTGTGTCTATATTTTTGTGCTCCATAGTAAATGCAGCATAAATAATAGATAGTATCTTATAAATCTTTATCTTTTCGAATTACACTTTAGAAAGATTAGTTTTGCCTAAAAGAGAATATGTTGTTAGATAGAAACATTGTGGTAATTCCGAAAAGTATGCTCAAGCATTTTAGAGGTCAAGAGCATAAGTGATTTATTATGTCCATTTTCTGTTTAACTTATGACTTTCCTTTCCCTATTATAGATCTATCACTGTCCATAGCTTTTGCTTTTCAACCTTTTCTTTATTACTCTAAAATAGAATTAAGGCAAGGAAAGGCTTCAAGTAAATGAAAAGATTTATCAAAGCATTTAGACAGTAGCTGGGAGGAGTTAAGAAAAATGGATAAAACAGGATATATGTGCTTGTTTGAGAAAAGACTAAGGTTTAATTTATAATCCAGGAGAGGGAAAAAAAAGACAGAAGAGGGCATCAAGCCTTAAGATAATGGCTTTGAAGGGGGAAAAGAGACAGTGCTGGGCAAGAACTCTTGGTTCATAAGCTCTCTTCTTTTGCTCAATTAGGGGTGGTGTGAACTGAAAGGGGCTTCCCTGGTGGCTCAGATGGTAAAGAATTTGCCTGCAGTGCAGGAGACCCAGGTTCATTCCCTGGGTGGGGAAGATCTCTTGGAGAAGAAAATGGCAACCTACTCCAGTATTCTTGCCTGGAGAAATCCATGGACAGAGGAGCCTGGCAGGCTGCAGTTCCTGGGATGGGATTGCAAAGAACTCAACACAAATCAGCGACTTTCACTTTTTCACATGAACTGAAGCCCTTTACCTCTGCTGACTTGAATTGACACCTCTTTCACACCCCATGCAAATTGCTCATCCTCTCCGTTAGACTATATTGGAGCCATCCACCTAAAGCTGCCACAGGCGAACTGCATGTTTAATCATGAAACATGGCCTTAGATGTCTCTGGAGTCCCTCAAGTGAGAAAAACTAGGACCTAGGCTAGACTTTTGACCCAAAAGGAGTTTTTTTGCAAAGACGAGCTTCAAAATCTGAAATTCAACCTATGCCCCCTCTAACATAGAATTTTTATTTTTTTCCTTACAAGCCTCTTTCAGAAAGGTTTTCAAAGAGGTAGCTGCCTTTCAGGCACACAGTGGGGACGGAAAGCTGAGAGTAATAAGGAATAAGTAGTAAGGAACTCCAGCATATGACGGAAGCAATGACTCACTCATTCTTTCCCGTGAATGGGGCGGACTCATGTTTTGTTATTCAAATCACAGATTTGCTGTGGTTGGCAAGGTGTCTCGGAACTAAATTAAGATGAATTAAAGAAAAATTTCACTTTGTACCTCGGTATAGTCTGAAATGGATGTGAGGCACAGACTTCAGTTTGAAACTTGGATCACGTAACCAGGGTCTCCCAGCAGTGGGTGTGGTATCAGGCAAAGCGCTGCAGCGGGACGCAGGAAATCCGTGTCCCGCCGCTAAGAAGCACGTCCCAGTGCTTCCCACTGCTAAGAAGACGCCTAGCAGGCTCTCACGGAGCCATGGGAACTGCTGCCCTGAATGTCCTGCTCTTTAGGGAGTGGAAGAGGGACATCTTGAACTTCTCAGAGTGGCCGATAGCCAGACGTGCAGCTTTGTCACAGAAGCTGGAGAGGGCTTGGGTGAAGCCAGGGCCAGCCCACTGCGAGAAGACTCTCCGGTATCCCAGCTGCCATTCAGAATGTGAAATCCAGGATATGACCTGTCAGGAGGAGCCACTGCAGCGTATTGTGGCAATGCAGCTGTCACGGAGATACACAAGTCTCCAGAGGAAAGCCTTCGAACCGTTTCCATGGTGGAATGAATACAAATGCAGGGCCCCGCCACATTTGAATGGGATTCTTTTTTCTAACAGGATGGTCTCCACTAAATATGCAGATGGATAGAAGTGACCCCAGTGCCTCTTATCATCTTTGATTGCTGAGCGTTTTCTGGAGGCAGACTTGTTCAGTAGTTCTATCTGTATTTGAGAGGGTTAGGCAGTGTTTGGAAACCAGACGGATTTAAAATACATGTTGGTGTCCTTCTCTTTCTTCAGTGAAGACAAAATTGCTAGATTCCCTAAGGTGTTTTAAAGAAATGTTTGCTGAACAGATGATTCCATAACTCAGATTTTAAAGAATTATTTTGTATTTATCCCTTGATATGGAACTTATTCTAGTCAACGTTTTTACCAACTTATAGCACTAAAACCAAAACTTATAATAAGGTTTGAAAACTTCTCACTTGTACCATTAATGTCAAGAGACGCTCAGGGAGTAAGATGAGTGATTATATGAGCATTTTATTAATAGAGAATTAACATACATGGTCCCTCAAGTGTGTCCAAATGGATGGCAGTAAATCAATTTTAGAGCAAATTTCTTTTCTTTTAATTTCATTTTGAAAGCTTCTAAAAGTAGGAAATAGGGTCATTTTCTGGATAAAACTGGATGAAATGAGTCTCATAACAAAAAAGCCAGAGTTTTATCAGGAATTATGTAGATCTACATTGTCAACTAACAAACTTCATTCTAACAGCAAAAAGGAAATGAGAGAAACATTTGATGCAACTAATACTAGAGTTCAAAAATCTTGCTGTCTCAAGCTATTTTTGATTTTAGGGCAATATTGTCACCTACATATTCTGATATTTAATGTGCCTGTGAGATATCCTGGGCTTCCTCGGTGGCACTGTCTGGCAGGGTAGGAGACATAAGAGATGCGAGTTCGATCCCTGGATCGGGAAGATCCCCCTGGAGGAGGGCAGGGCAAGCCACTCCAGTATTCTGGCCTGAAAAATCTCGTGGACAGAGAAGCCTGGCGGGCTATGGCCCATAGGGTAACAAAGAATCGGACACAACTGAAGTGATTCAGCATGCACACATGTGAGATATTTGCATGTATACATCTTTGCATAGCAACCTAGTGATGCATATTACACTTACTCGTGTATATATGTTTATTTACATGTGCATTCCTAGGTATTAATGTATAATTGTACTGTAAGTATAATACGCACCATTTGCTGCTGTTGCTGCTGCGAAGTCGCTTCAGTCGTGTCTGACTCTGTGCCACCCCATAGATGGCAGCCCACCGGGCTCCCTGTCCCTGGGATTCTCCAGGCAAGAACACTGGAGTGGGTTGCCATTTCCTTCTCCAAGGCATGAAAGTGAAAAGTGAAAGGGAAGTCACTCCGTCGTGTCTGACTCTTAGCGATCCCACCAGGCTCCTCCATCCCTGGGATTTTCCAGGCAAGAGTCCTGGAGTGGGGTGCCATTGCCTTCTCTGATGCACCATATAACTATATATAATGATCATACTTAATAGTATACTTGTAGGGAGATTCACATTATTAACTATAGTAAAATGTCCTATTTCCCAATCATAACCTATATTAATTTGTTTCATTCATTTATTTCTTGCTTTCAACAGCTCATTTTATTTAACAAATATGTCCCTGCTTACTGTGTAAAATTGTTGAACAGATAAATATTCTGTGATTTGTGTGTATATAAATTCAGAACTTGTCTATTCCAAAATACCTGAACGCCATCACTGAACTATGAGGTAACCTTAAGACCTTCACACATGCCATTTCTTCATTGTGCTGTGACAGATTTTTTTCCCCCCAAGTACCCATCATATTCCCCAGATGGCTTAGCCATCATCACTGGCAGATTATGAATAATATTTTAGGTTGAAGAGATGTAAGCAATTTATAATTTTTCCCCTTTCTGAACCAGCTTAGTTTTGATAAGTCAACTGGAAATTAAAATTTAAAGTAGAACTTCATTTTTGAAAAGGAATAGTGTTTTCCCACATTAGAATATGTAGTCAGCTCCTAAATATGGACAAGAGAGAGTCAACAGGAAACTAGTCAGAGTATGTGACTAAAATCTGGAAGATCACCACTTAGCATTGCATCGCAGTTCCATTTCTTTCTTCTGTAGAACCACATGTAAAAAATAGCTTTAGGTCATTCCAAACTAACCACACTTCTATTACATCTACTGGATGCTTGGGGCTGGTACACTGGGACGACCCAGAGGGATGGTACGGGGGAGGGAGGAGGGAGGGGGTTCAGGATGGGGAACAGGTGTATACCTGTGGTGGATTCATGTTGATCAATGGAAAACCAATACAATATTGTAAAGTAATTATCCTCCAATTAAAATTTTAAAAAGATGGTTTTTACCTAGTGTAAAAATTGCCTGTTTTTCTCTTTGGTTAAAATACTCTTCAAAGAACTAGAGTTCTGGAAATGCAGAAAGTGCTGATGAAATGTTAAGAGAAAAGGAATTTAACTATCCTTCTGGCAAGGATTTGATTTATTGTGCCAAATTATATTTTAAGTAAACTATACAAATTAAAATTATATTTTGACCTTAATATAGTCAACTTAAATTGAGATTTACTGGCAATCCAGTTTCAGGAAAAGCTATTCACAAACTATAAATTGAATATACTTTTGTAAAAAAATAATAGTTTTAAAAAGTAATTAATTAAAAAAAATTAAGGCAGGTCTTAATTCTATAGCTATAAAATACATAAGTATCTATACATTGATCATCCATTTGCAAACAATATAATGTCTTTTTCTTACTGTAGTCAGGTGCTGGGCCTAAAAGCCCTTTTATGTCTAAATTCACTCACTGTCCTGTACTTCCAGAGCTTGTCTCTGACTTGATAGTTCTTGCCATAAGAAGAAAAATTATAATGAATGTTTGTAAATTTCTTTAAGGTTTTTGAGACTAAATTAATTAGAAAGTGGTCTAGATTAGAGAGTTAAGAATACTTAAATGCTTAACTTGGGAGCTCCAATTATCAAAGACAGTTATCCATACATATTTTGTGTCTGTGCTTATTACTACATTTCGAAATCATTTAGGAAGCTTAATGTTAATATAGTAAAATATTTTAGGTCGAATGTGTAGACAATCCTCAAAGCATTTTTAAACATTGTCCCCTTTTAAAACCCACAAAATCTCATACCCCTTAATTATATTTACAATTTCAAAATAAATGATATGACTTAAACCATCAGTCAAAACAATTATAATGTTTATTAATCTCCTATTTTCACTTCACTCCAAAAATGTACCTGTTTCCCTTCTTCAGTGAATGATCACTGGTTCTAATGAAGCTGGTTAAAGATCTTACTGAGTCTCTCATGTGGCAGACATTTTTAAGAACTCGTTAGGTATATTTTCTTCCTTAATTGAGGGACTCTCCAGAATGCCCTCCATTGGCTCCTTTTGTTCCCTTGGAGCCTATCCTTTAGGGTTCTTCAGATGGATTGCTCAGTCCCTGAGTTCCTGAGTTTGCTTTCATATACCGTTGTTAGACCAAAGATGAAAAGGCTTGTGCTCATGCCTGTACAGAATGAAGGACCCTCTGGCCAGCTCTTACAACAGCGTCTCCGTGAATTTTAATGATTTGCAGCCTTTCTGGGATTGCGTTTCATTTATCTCCCATATTTGAAAGGATGAATAGTAAGATAGCAATTGAGACATTTCAGGGATGTTTTATTTGTTAAGCAAAACCATAGAGATTCAGTGTGAGATTTCTCAGTATTTTCAGCCTGATCACTCTTATTCCAGAATGTAAATGGAATTTATTCTCCAGAAGTGCCTCTCCTTTTCTGAACCTGTATATTCCCCAGATTCATCTCTTGCTCTCTGTACTCTGTGTGTGTTTCATGAATTAATGAAGTTTATAAATGCAACTTAGGTCAGCCTACGAGACAATATTACACGAATGTGTTAACACAAAGAGAAGCAGATGGTCAGGAACACTGTATACACGCTTTGTAAGCCAACTCCTACAAATTGCTTATCTTGAGACTTTTTTTTCTCCCCCAAGTAGAATCAATCATCAGAGAAGTGATTTGAGATTCTTTATTATGGAAATATTCCTCTTGAACAACAACAACAACAAAAAGGCATTTCAATTACATTTTCATTTTAAAGAGAGTTATGTTTCACCCTCTTGATAAGTTTATTGTTATGAAGTCTGGAGGTAATTATCTCCATCAACTTATATTCTTGTTTAAAGTGTGAAAAGAAAGTTTTGTGACTCTCATTTCTGAACTTCTATTATATCGATATGGCTAAAAGAAAACAAATCTTGGGAAATAAATGTTTGTCTTAGGCAGTGCCTCTAAATTTATGTGAATTTCATGATTGCTATATTCAGTTGAATTGCATAGCTCATATTCTGGATGGAAACCTAATGATTACTTCTTCCTGCCTCTTAAAATTTATCAAGTTTAAAGAAAGTAACTATTGGGTTTTTTGTTTGTTTGTTTTATTTTGTTTTGCTAGATGCTTTTTGAGCCCTAGTTGTATAATGCAGGCAATAATTCAACAAGTTCTTTAAAGAAAAATAAAGTAAACTAAACTCAAATTGAGTGTTACGAGGTGTGTGCACAGGTAATGTTACTGATCTTACCTAATACAATCACATCAATAGAATAAGACTTCCCGGATAGATCCAAGGTAAAGAAACTGCCTGTCAATGCAGGAGGTGTAAGTTTGATCCCTGGGTGGGGAAGATCCCCTGGAGGAGGAAATGGCAATCCATTCCAACACTCCAGCCTGAAAAATCCCATGGAGAGAGGAGCCTGGTGGGCTGCAGTCCATAGTGTTGTGAAGAGTTGGATACATGGAGCACAAATGCAATATCCTAAAATTTATTTGTGTATTAATTCGCAGTGGACAGTTATTTGTATATATTCAATTTCTCCAGTATTCCCAGAAGGTAAGATGTTCTAGTTCAAATTTATAGAACAGGAAACAGACATGACAAGGAGCAGCTGAATCTCACAAAGCAGATTCCAATTTGAGCAGAGCACAGTCTGATAGCTGACTCTATTTTAAGTCCTAGGATTTTCCATAGTACCAAAGCCGCATAGTTGTACAACACAATAAGATCAGTTTCATAGTTGCTTCTGAACTGTTTTTTCCATTTCTTGTTTTGAGATAGATGATGTGCTTACGTGCTCAGTCATGGATGGCTCTTTGCAACCCCACGGATTATAGCCTACCAGGCGCCTCTATTCATGGGATTCTCCAGGCAAAAGTATTTGAATAGGTTGCTATTTTCTCCTCCAAGGGATCTTCCCAACCCAGGGATCAAACCAGCATCTCCTGTGTCTCCTGCATCAACAGGAGAGTTTTTTGTTTGTTTTTACTACTAACACCACCTGGGAAGCCCAAATAGAGGGTAAATATTGTAATTTTAAATTATTTGTTATTTAGGTCCTATAGGCTCATAGTTCTCTATCCTTTAATTTTTTGAGTTGTGAATTTATATTAATAACATTAAAGGAAAATAATTTTTGACTTAGGACCATATCTCCTTCCCAATATAAGGTATAGATGTTCATTATTACATTTTTTTAATATAACAGCTATATTGCTATATAATTTACATTCAAGATAATTCAGTCTTTAAATTATATAATTAAATCACTGTAATGACAGATTGGGGCAACTATTATCACAATCAATTTGGGGACATTTTCTTCACTCCAAAGCAGTCAATGCTTATTCCCCTCTAAACCCCCAACTACAGCCCTTGGCAATCACTCATCCACATCCATGTAGCATGTTTTAGTATTTCGTTTGTCATGTAATATTCCATTGTATAGATAGATCCACATTTTACTTATCTGTTAATCAGTTGATGAAAATGTGGATTGTTTTCACTTTTGGCTATAATGAATAATACCACTATAAATATCTGTCTGCAAGTTTTTATATGATCAAATGTTTTCTGTTCTCTTGCTAATTATGAAAGAGAAACTGAGCCAGACAGACTCTGGCCAAAATGATAACAGATTTTATTCAGAAACTATTGCCATAGGGAAAAGAGACTTCAGAATCAAACTGAGCTTAGTTCTGAATACAGCAAAAAAAAAAAAAAAAAAGGTAGAAATTTATAGCCATTGTGCAGAGTATGGGTTGGAAAATTCTAAGAGAAGACAGGGGGTTCAGGGAGGTAATTCTTACTTAATAGGCTTAATGAGACTCTTCTAAAGTTAGGCCAAGAACTTGGACATCAAAGTTAGGGTATGAGAAATCTGATCAGATATCAGTGGTGGTCAAATAGCAGTGCCAGAGAGATTCTCACTAAAGTAACTTGGCAGGATTTTTGCTAAAACTGGCCTCAGCAAAGATGGGTACAGAAGGCCAAAAAGTAGAGGTGTAGTTGAGAGAAGGGAAGTTGCTGCATGATAAGATAACCCCATGTTAACCTTTTGAGGAACTTGCAGACAGTTTCCAAAGAGGCTGCCTCATTTTCCTCTCAGACACAGTCACTAGCAATTTATGATGGTTCCAGTTGTTCACATTTTCACCAATAATTATCATCATTTGTCTTTTTATTGTAACCATCTAGTAGCTGCAAAATTCTCTCACATTTCCCTAATGGATGATGGTATATATTGTCTTTTCATGCGAAGGTTGACTATTTGTATGTCTTCTTTGGAAAGATGGCTATCCCTTTACGTACTTTTAAAACTGAGTTTTTGTCTTTTTATGACTGAGTTGTAGAAGTTATTTATGTGTTTTAGATACAAGCCTATCAGCAGTTATATGATTTGCAAATATTTTCTTCCATTCTGTGGGGTTTTTTCTAACTTTCATGTCCTCATTTGAGGCATAAAAAATTTTAATTTTGATGAAGTTTAATCAGTTTTATCTTTTGTAGCGTGAACATTTTGTATTGTACCTAAGAAAGATTTTCCTAAGATCATGGCATTTTTCTTCTGTATTTCTTCTAAGAGTTTTAGAAATTTGGGTCTATGACCCATTTTGAGTTATTTCCTGCATATAATATGATGGAGGGGTCCAGCTTCGTTTTTTCATCATTGTACTTTAACTGAATGTTATGACAAGCATTATAATAGGGGGAAATCCTAGGCAAGGTATAATTTGTTACACAGTAGCCTCCTTTTGTAGTGCTTTTTCACTTTTGTATTTTTCCATTGCAAAGAATAATATTTACATAATGTAACTGTTTACAGCTGAGTTTCTGATTATTTTATTTCCTCAGAAGAACATTATCATTTTGATATCTACTAATGGTCTTCTATTCAGCAACTATTAAATAAATGTGATTTATAAGTTTAGTGATTCTGCCTATAAATATGTTGAAGGAATCAGCATTAAGTGAGACTAAAAAAAAAGATAGGAAAATTAGCATTGATTCCATTAGACTGGACTTTCATCAACTGCACATTAACATCTGGAGAGAGTAAAATTCCCAAATATTTATTAATATTTGACATAATGAAAAAATATTATTTATCACCCTATTGCCTTCAAACTTTTAAAGATAAAAATTTTAAATTATTCCCTAATTAAACTTATGGAACAGAATTACAGCAATAGAATTTCTAGTGACAGGTAGCTTTAGCATATTGGGCTTCCCTGGGTGACTCAATAGTAAAAAAATCCACCTCAGTAGTAAAGAATCTTCCAAGTAAAGAATCAAACTTGGGTTAGATCCTTGGGTTGGAAAGATTCCCCTGGAGAAGGGAATGGCTATCCACTCCAGCATTCCTGCCTGAAAAATCCCATGGAGAGAGGAGCCGTGCAGGCTACAGTCCATGGGGGTCGCAAGAGTCGGACATCGACATGACTTAGCAGCTAAACCACTACCAGCACCACAGGTCATAAACCCTGCTTTGCTGGAATTGTCTCAGCAATATTCCTTCACGGGACTCTTCTCTCAGCCAGAAACCCCTTTCTCAACTTACATGCTCATAGAAAGTTCTTTACTGAGTGATAACGCCATGCCAAGGACAAGGTAGTTTTCTAAATGGTCCGTCTCTTCAGCGTCACACACTTTATGACAGGAATAAAAATAGAGAATACTGATCTATATTTGACTACCCTCCCCAAATGTTATTGTTTTTATACTTGCTGAGAAAGCTTAAAAGAAGTACTTTGAACTTGCTTGTGACTGTCTTGATTCTGATTCTCACTGGGTTTTGAGAAGAACACTGATCTTTGGCTGATGTTTAGTTTGTACACTTTGGTAGTAAGCATTTTTCATTATTTAGTGGATTATAAATCACATTATTATTGAATGGATTATAGATTGCCTTTGCTGCTCCTTACTCCTCTTAAAATAGATTTGAGCACCAGACCTATCTGGAAGGTTACTGTAACCTGACTTATTGATGTAAACTGGGCATATCCATTTGTAAGTAGTCTGAATGAAGCTAAAAGAAGATCATCAAGCCATTAGAAGAGTTGTTTACAATTTTGTTACTAAAGTAAAATGGACTTCTATTGAGAAACTGTGCTAATGTTGGCTGGGGAATGTGGAAGTATAATCTCTAAGTGCCTCCTTAGAATAAATGTTTATGTAAAGGGGAAAATCTCATGGATAAATCACTGCTATCATTTTCACCTGCCAGTATCTAAGCCATTTTTGATAAGTGTTAGGATTACCTACTCTATTTACTCTTAAATCCTCTTTCTTTTCTTGTAAGACTCCCTGTTTTATGATAAAGGACTTCACTGCTTCCTTTTAATTTTAGGAGAAGAAATGCAAAGTTTCTGTAATTTTTATTTTCAAAAAGTCACCTGATCCCTCATGAAAAGGACCGTTCACAAAGCACTTTAGTGTTAACCTCATTTAATTCCTTCGTCATACTTCAGAAGACTGTCCCCCTTCTACGTTGCCAATGTCTCACCTTTTGGGCATCACCCCTTCCTCATCCTGGCAGTTTAGATTACACATTCATGTTGTTTTTCAGAATTCAGTTGGGTTGTAACAGAAACTCATTAAAGCCTGCAGCATTATGTCCACGTTATTATTATTATTATTATTTTTTTTTTTTTTTACCATAGGCTTCATGTGCCAGTTCAAGATTTTAAGCGTTAATGCTTAAAATTGTGATGGATGATTTTATAATTTCTAGATTACAAGTATCACTTTACTGTGATTTGGAGAGTAAATAAAATCATTTGCTCTCCCATTACACCTATTACACGAAACTAGAATTGTTTTTTCAGCAAGGATGACTTTTATAAAAGAGCTATGTAATGTTGTTGAAGGAGGAGGCTGCACATCTGTCACATGACACGTTATCAAAGTCAGAATAATTTATGGTTAATAGCAAGACATAAAGATTGGACTGCTGCTACTAGTGGGTAACACTCACGTTCCTCAGGCAGAACTCAGGTATTATTTGTGACCTTTGTAAATGAAAGCTTTAAGTGTAGGGAAGCCATAGGTGGAATCTCATTTTACCTGTAAGTAAGCCAAGGCTGAATAAGTTTAAGTAGTTTGCTCAAGACCACATAGTTTGCTGAAGCCAAAACAAAGCCAAGACGCCAACATTGCTGCACTTTCCCACGGTTGACCGTTGTCACTTGGAGACGGCCAAGGCATGCATGTGCTCCATCTCATTAATGCTACAGATCTGTAAGGTGCCAGAAATAATCCATCAAGTAAGCACTAAGTACTCAGTGTGTATCCAGCACTGAGTTAAATATAATGCAATAAAAATAGAAAGCACTGCGCTTTATATAATAAAGTTAAGCTTCCCTCTTAGGATATAGTGACATTATCTTTACAAAGATACACATTATACCTCCACCTTCTCCCTTTAATCCCTACCTGGGAATCTTTCTAAGGGAAGGTTCTTTAGTGCTGAATTTTATTGTGCAAACGGAAGGAGACTGCAGGTCAAGAGGACTACTTTCCGTCTCTTTTCTAGCACCAGTAGTGTAGCGAAGCTGGCTTGCACTACCTTGCGAGAGCTGATTTTGCCATCCCTCCTCCAGCTCAATGTTCACTGATGTCAGCTTCAGTTCAGTTTAGCCACTCAGTTGTGTCTGACTCTTTGTGACCCCACGGACAGCAGCAGCCTTCCTGTCCATCACAATGCTTGGAATTTACCCAAACTCTTGTCCATTGAGTCAGTGATGCAACCCAGCCATCTCATCCTCTGTCATCCCCTTCTCCTCCCGCCTTCAGTCTTTCCCAGCATCAAGGTCTTTTCCAAAGAGTCAGTTCTTCACATCAGATGGCCAAAGTATTGGAGCTTCAGCTTTAGCATCAGTACTGCTAATGAATATTCAGGAGTGATTTCATTTAGGATGGACTGGTTGAATCTCCTTGCAGTCCAAGGGACTCTCAAGAGTCTTCTCCAACACCACAGTTCAAAAACATCAATTCTTCGGCACTCAGCTTTCTTTATTGTCCAGCTCTCACATGCATACATGACTACTGGAAAAACCATAGCTTTGACTAGACGGACCCTACAATATGATGTCAGCTTCAGTTCAGTTCAGTTAAGTTGCTCAGTCGTGTCCGACTCTTTGCGACCCCGTGAATTGCAGCACGCCAGGCCTCCCTGTCCATCACCAACTCCCAGAGTTCACTCAGACTCACGTCCATCGGGTCCGTGATGCCATCCAGCCATCTCATCCTCTGTCGTCCCCTTCTTCTCCTGCCCCCAATCCCTCCCAGCATCAAAGTCTTTTCCAATGAGTCAACTCTTCGCATGAGGTGGCCAAAGTAATGGAGTTTCCACTTTAGCATCATTCATTCCAAAGAAATCCCAGGGTTGATCTCCTTCAGAATGGACTGGTTGGATCTCCTTGTGGTCCAAGGGACTCTCAAGAGTCTTCTCCAACACCACACTTCAAAAGCATCAATTCTTCGGCACTCAGCCTTCTTCACAGTCCAACTCTCACATCCATACATGACCACTGGAAAAACCATAGCCAAGACTAGACAGACCTTAGTCGGCAATGTAATGTCTCTGTTTTGAATATTCTAGTCTAGGTTGGTCATAACTTTTCTTCCAAGGAGTAAGCATCTTTTAATTTCATGGCTGCAGTCACCATCTGCAGTGATTTTGGAGCCCAAAAAATAAAGTCTGATATTGTTTCCACTGTTTCCCCATCTATTTCCCATGGAGTGATGGGACCCGATGCCATGATCTTCATTTTCTGAATGTTGAGGTTTAAGCCAACTTTTTCACTCTCCTCTTTCACTTTCATCAAGAGGCTTTTGAGTTCCTCTTCACTTTCTGCTGTAAAGGTGGTGTCATCTGCATATGTGAGGTTATTGCTATTTCTCCTGGCAGTCTTGATTCCAGCTTGTGTTTCTTCCAGTCCAGTGTTTCTCATGATGATGTCAGGTTAGTCGGTTGCAATTAGCCCTGATGGGAATATTTACACCACAGAAATTGACAGGTGCTACAAAAATGCAAGTCTCTCTCTCCCCTAGCCAGTGTCTGCATTAAAACATTGACCAGCAGGGTCAGTGTGCAACACCAGCATTCACTGGGCAGAATTGAACGAGTTATTTTTACTTCTTGAGCTATTAACTGCACCTTATGTGAAACAGGGATAGTAATATATCCTATAGCATATATCACAGGATTTTAAGAGGAACATGTGAGAGTACTTTGAAAATGTATGAAGTGAAATGAGTGATATCACAATGATAAGAGTTGTATATTTTTCAGTGATAAAACATGAGACTCTTGGCAAAGCCAATATATTGTAAGTGGATCTAGAGTTTCTTACCCCTATATCTACACTCAACCTGACAGTGTATCTGGTCACATGAAAAGAAGAGTGAATTCAGAGTCAAAGTATCAGGCAAAAGACTGGTTTCTATAGTATACATCAAGTAACAGATAGGCACCGAATACAATGTAGATTTTTAGCCCAAAATAGTAACCCTATTCCTTTTCGCAAGTTCTGTGCTCTCTTTGCCTCTGATGAATTAGGCTTATGAAGGTGGATAAAATATTTTCTGTATGTATACTCTGAAGGGCCTCAGCAGAAAGGATTTTCTGTCTTCTGTTTATCACCTATTCAGTACAGAGCTCTGCATATAAAGGACACACAGAAAAAATTACTGATAAATTTGACCTCTTGAGGTTGCAAATTCCTGCTTTCATTTTAATGACACTTCAAAATACTTTAAGAAGCCTTATTCAAATCTGCCTGAAAATCCCCACCCTCTGATTCAGTGCCACTGCCTCTGGCATTTTCAGTGTGGTTAAGTAAGTTACATATTGAAACTACGAAATCATTGGACTTCAAACACTTTTGAGAGTGCTTATGTGGAAAAGTGGGTACTTTATACTGGTCAGCTCTTATTTACCTTTGAAAAAAAAAGCCAAGGAAGTTCCCTCCATAAAACACATCCCTATTGATACTAGACTGTCAGTCACCAAAACACCACACAGTTGTTTATTTTTCCTGATGTGAACTCTGTGTTGCAGATTGTCCTGAGGACTTGCTGTTCCAAGATGAAGGCTTTGCAGAAGCTAAGGAATCCTATTCTTTTTAGCTGAAATTGAAATCATCATAGCCAGATAGATGTGGGCTTGTCATTCTCAAATTTCACGACCTTAATCTGGTTATTTAATCTCCCCAAGCCTTGGTGTCCTCATCTGTGAAATACATGTACAAGTTTGTGGTGAGGATTAAAGGAAGAAGGCTACATATGTGGAACTCTTAACACTGTCTCTGGCACACTATAAATAATACATCATTATTACTGTTACTACCTTTCAATAAATCGCTTACTCCTGGGTTTACTCGTATCTTGCCAAATCACATTAAATATGCTACTCTGTCCTTTTGTTTCCTCACGTAACAATGAGGTATAAGATCTACTACTTTTTGCTTCTCTGGAATAATAGAATTAATTCATAGTGGACTAAATTATTCTCAATGAGTATAGTGAGAACTCAGTGAAGTTCTTTAAAAAAAAAAAAATCACCAACCCTAGTTCTGTGACAAGCCAAGCTATCTCAACAATCCTAAAAGGTATCATGAAGGTTACCACAAGAGTTTTATGAAAAGAATAAGTTTTATGCACGTTTAAAATCGAAGCATGTTACATAGTATGCTGGTGACTGGGAATACACTGAAAGGACAATTTGAATAGTTGAAAATAAAACAGCAGTGATATTCCATTTTAGAATGCCCAGGGATGATTGCTTTGAAGTCTTAAACTTTATAATCTGAACACACATACTCCTCCTAACAATGAACTTAAATAATGACAAGTGTGGAAGACACAATTCCAGAATACAATATTCAGATATTATAAAAGAATTAGTTTAGGGAAGTGGAGTAGAGAATTGGTGAGATGCAAACATCTTTTGCAAAGACGATGAAAACGAGTTCTTTTATAATGCCTGAGATTTCTGCAGACATTGTACAGCCAGAAGCCATGCTGTTTACCTTTAACAGAATCTTCCTCTGGAGCCAAGCTCAAAGCTTGGTTGCGGAAGGATAAGTATGAGTGGAGAAATACAGAAGATTCATCGGAACTCAGAATGCAGAGGCATACTGGGCTGTGTACTCCACCTCCCATCCCAGAGAAAATAATTTCTGGATTCTTGAATATTTTGAATATTGGATATTTTGCTTATAGTATAATATTAAAATAAAACTGTTGGCACAGTGGGAATTCATTCTGTCTATTCAAATTCTTCTAGAAATTTCCTTGGTTGATTTCAAGAAGAATAATATTTTAAGAGGAAAAAATATATTACTTCTAAACTTTTTGGTTTCTTTGTTTAAATATAAATACAAATTAATATTCCTTGTTTGCCAGTGTGTTGAGTGTGAGCTATCATTAGTATGTTGAGTGTGAGCTATCATTAGTATGTTAAATACTACTTTTAATTTTAACATTTTTTGCTTTTATTTCAAAAACATGGGTTTCTGAAAACAATCGTGTATGTTGGCTCCTGATTATTATCTAATTGATTATGAGATAAAATGTAACCTGTTGCAGGCTTTAAAATCAAGAAGCATCTATTAAGTATGTTAGGCAGAATTTTAGAAACAGTGACCTAATTGAAATAAAAAGGTGTTTATTTGGTGTTTGTTAGGAGACATGTATTTGCCCAGGAGACATATATTCAAGAAACACTTGAGTTGTGTACCACAGAACTATACAATGAAGGAGGCTTATAAGGAAAAAAAATCTCAAGGTTGCAGTTAGTTACATGAGTGGTGGTGGTTTAGTCACTCAGTCGTGTCCGACTCTTGTGACCCCATGGACTGTAGCCCACCAGGCTCCTCTGTCCATGGGATTCTCCAGGCAAGAATACTGGGGTGGGTTGCCATTCCCTTCTCCAGGGGATCTTCCTGACCCAGGGATTGAACCTGGATTTCCTGCTTTGCAGGCAGATTCTTTACCAACTGAGCTACAAGGGAAGCCCCTAGTTACATGAGTTGTGTATCAGTCATTATAATCAGACCTGGCAAAAGTAAGGGTGCTTGTTAAGTAAAGCTTGGTTGGAATCTGAAATGGTTGCGTAGTCACAGGGAGAGACCTTGAGAGCTGGATGCTGCAGCTGGCAGGTGCTCTTTGGAAAACAGCTGGTGGTGAGCTTGGGCCTGGTACAGTTCAAAGACAGTTGATGTTTTCAGTGGTGCAGAGATGTGTCTGAGACCTGATCTTCAGTGACCTCTCAACTCCGTATTTTAAGCTTGTGATTACCCATTATAATATCGATTGGTCATCAAATGCATTTGCTGTGAATGTATTAAACACTAAAGAAGGTAAAGGGAACAGAATGGGGGAGGAGGAAGCTAGAGCTGGAACAAGAGTTTCACGTGGCTTCTGGGAGCATGCAGTTTCACTGAAAGAGAAGATTTGAAAGAGTAATCGAATCTTATAAACAGAGGAAACCCTAAAGCCATATGGTCAGGTGGTTTTGTTTCTCAGTTAAGGAAACACACCACTGAGATGAAATGACACGTCCAACCCATTTGTAGTTTCAGCTGTTGCTGGGAGAGAGTAGGCTGTAGGTGCGGAATTGAAGAATGGGTTTTGTGGACTACATGGAAGTTCAGCTACTGTTACTCACTGTATGTCGATTCCTGGGTCGGAAAGATCCCCTGGAGGAGAGCGTGGCAACCCACTAGAGTATTCTTGCCTGGAGAATCCCGTCAACAGAAGAGTCTGGCGGGCTACAGTCCACAGGATCACAAGAGTAGAACATGACTTAGTGACTAAACCACTGCCACTATAAAGCATGTCAAGCTTTATGCTATGTTCTTACGTCCTTACTACCTCTTTTACTTTATCCTAACAATGTTGTGTTTGTCACTGAGTCCTGTCCGACTCTTTGCAACCCCATGGACCGTAGCCCACCAGGCTCCTCTGTCTGTGGAATCCTCCAGGCTAGAGTACTCGAGTGGGTAGACCTTCCCTTCAGGAAAAGGCAGTGGCACCCCACTCCAGTACTCCTGCCTGGAAAATCCCGTGGTCGGGGCAACCTGGAGGGCTGCAGTCCATGGGGTCGCGAAGAGTCAGACACGACTGAGCGACTTCACTTTCACTTTTCCCTTTCATGCTTTGGAGGAGGAAATGGCCACCCACTCCAGTGTTCTTGCCTGGAGAATCCCGGGGATGCGGGAGCCTGGTGGGCTGCCGTCTGTGGGGTCGTACAGAGTCGGACACGACTGAAGCGACTAGGCAGCAGCAGCAGCAGCACACCTTCCCATCTCCAGGGGACCTTCCTAGCTCAAGGATTGAACCCAGATCTGCTGCATTGCAGTTATTACCATCTGAGCTATAAAAGTGTTATACGTTAAATATTATTAACCAAAGTCTGAAGAAGTAAAGTAGTTTTCCCAAGGACTCATAAGCATTATATTACGGATTCACACTTATAACTTCTGACAATAAATTTGGCCTTCTATATAGCACACCAGAGTGGTGAGTAAAAGCATTTCAAGTTGCGTTTGTTTGAAATAAGAAATGGGACTGATATGTTGGAGGAAGAGAAGATAAGATACCTTGCTGGGAAGCAGAAATAACTATGGAAAGTTTTATATCTGTAGAAAGTTACACGGCAAATCCAAGGTGAGCTTTTTTCATACAAGACAGAGTATTAGAATATTAAAGTAGAAAGGGAGGGAGGGAAAGGGGGATTAACAGTCTGAAATAAAACTGAGCCTAGCTGACAGAAAATATCCTATGTATGTCAATGAATGGTTGTAATATATATTGATTCAAAACAGCTAGGGAAACAAAAGGATTCAGCACCTTGTAGCAGTAATTATCAATTTGTGTTTGGATTATAGGTAATATTTTTCTTCTGCAATCATTTCAAAGAACTAGATATGTAGAAACTAGATTATTTGCTGAATTGAAAACACTGCTGAATTTTAAACCATAATAGATAAGAATTTGAAATAAAAATTAGAACAACTTGTACTGAATTGGAGTATGAATAGCTCATTATTTTATCAGTTAATTGCTTTCCATCTTTTTTCCTAATTAGAGTTAAAAACTTAACAGTCTATTTTGATGAACTGTTCACAAGAAATTGTAGTTTTAAATGCCAGCTTGTATATAAGTAGATACTCAGATTCTTTAAAATTGTACTGTGTTCCTGGACAAATACTGAATCTTGATAGTTTAGGTTGGCCTAGCTTCCCTGGTGGCTCAGAGGTTAAAGCGTCTGCCCGCAATGTGGGAGACCTGGGTTTGATCCCTGGCTTGGGAAGATCCCCTGGAGAAGGAAATGGCAACCCACTCCAGTATTTTGGCCTGGAAAATCCCATAGACGGAGGAGCCTGGTGGGCTACAGTCCATGGGGTCACAAAGAGTCGGACACGACTGAGCAAGCAAATTAACTAACTTAAACAATTTCAAGCATAACATTAGAGCTATATTGAACACTCAGTAAACTTTTACTGATTATATTTGGTTTGGCTCCTTATTTATTTATTTAATTTCACAGAATGTTACAGTGATAATTATGACTTTAGTTCTCGACCTGCTTTAGATGATTTTGTTTCGATTTATCTGTTACATATTGATGCCATTTTTTAAGGCCTTTTTTTCCTGTGATTTCTTTCTGGAAATCAATAAGATGTTATTTTTTTCATTATTTCTCAAAAAATGTCAGTTTTTTTTAAATTAATCAAATTGTTATAAACCAAACATCACAAAGGTTATTTATAATATGATCTTGTAATTACACATAATGTGACTTTGATGTCCCATACAAATGCTGTAGTGTTACATTTTCTTCTCCTATCTATTTTTCTCCCACTTTAGAAATAAGATAATTCAGCATGACCAATATACTGCCAAGTGTTAGTCACTCAGTCATGTCTGACTCTGTGACCTCTTAGACTGTAGCCTGCCAGCCTCCTCTGTCCGTGGAATTCTCCAGGCAAGAATATTGGAGTGGATTGACATTCCTTTCTCCAAGGGGATCTTCCTGACCCAGGGATTGAACCTGGGTCTCCCGAATCGCAGGCAGATTCTTTACAGTCTGAGCCACCAGGCAAGCCCATATATGCCCAAACTATTTCCAGTAATTGACATTCCCTGATGGAAATGATCTTTTTTTTCCCTAAACTTACTTCACTCACTTTGCACTTTTTAAACTAACCAACTGCCTCAGCTGACATTTGTAACCACACACAAATCATGCTCACAAAACTTTCCTGTAATAACCATTTCATCTTAAGAACACCTGCTTTCTCAGAGCGGAGAGAGCTGCAGGCTGTATCAAAGTTTCTTCAAAGCCTCCAGGCTGTAGTTTATGCTCCTTCCACGAAATCCGTCTGAGGTTTCTTCGTGATGTTAACAGTGTATGTGCTATGGGTTTTGCTCATGCCTTTGGGTTTTGAGAAAATTCTTAGATGTTCTTCTCTAAAAATCCCTTAATAACCTTTACTGAGAATATGCTTTCTCAAAACACTTACGTTAACAGAAAGTTCATAATGCATTTCACGTTGCTCACAATATTCAGCACGTGCCCTTTACCCAACAAGAAAGATAAAAAATGTGAAAGGTCAATACTAGTACAAAGAAAGGGGGAAAGAAGGAAAAAAAAAGGAAAACAGGAATAATAATGGCTAAGTATATTTTCCCTGTTTTGGATGTTTGTAGTGAGGTTTGAAAGTCCAATATTTCCTTAACCAAATTAAATGAAACAAAATTTGGGTTTTTGTATTCATTAGTGTAGATGTATTTGATCTGGCCAGAAAAACTTCATAAATTACTTTTAGGAAAAAAAGAAACAATATTATGTAAAATCTAAGGAAAGGATTTAAGCACAGCAGTGACCAGAATCGAACAATCTTACTCTCATATTTGGATGGCCAGTTATATAGTTCCTTGAATAGAAAATGATAATAAAAACAAAAATAACATAATGAAATTTATTAAATTCATTTGTAACTAGACAACTTCGATCTTGTGAGCTCCTGCCCTGTTGCTTCATTGGCACTCTATTTCCGTCTTGTCTTTTTTTTTCCCCCTAACTTGCTCCATTTGAAGTCTCCTTTTCCCAGGTGCTAGGGTTGTATTCCTTCTTCCTTTTGATTTCTGCCCTCGGTGGGTAAGGTTGGGCCAGTGGGTTGTGTTGGCTTCATGTTGAAGGGTACTTGTGCCCGCAGTCTAGTGGGAGGAGGTGAGTTTACCTTTTTCCCCTGCAGTGGCCACGACTGTGTGAGGTGGTGTGATCCGGGGTGTCTGTGGGACTCCCATCTGCTGATGGCTGGCTTTGTGGTTTTTTCTTGTGTTTGGGAGAGGTGTCCTGCAGTGGGTGCCATTGGCAGCTGGGTGCTCCTGAGCTTTGTATGCAGGTATAGTCCTTCCTGGAAGTTCTCACTAATTAATAGTCCCTGGGATTAGGAGTTCTCTGGCAGTGTAACTGGACAACTTTTTATTTTTTAATTTTATTTTTACTTTATTTTACTTTACAATACTGTATTGCTTTTGCCATACATTGACATGAATCCTGAATCCCCCTCCCTCCTCCCACCCCATATCATCTCTCTGGATCATCCCCGTGCACCAGCCCCAAGCATCCTGTATCCTGTATTGAACATAGACTGGCGCTTCATTTCTTACATGATAGTATACATGTTTCAATGCCATTCTCCCAAATCATCCCACCCTCTCCCTCTCCCTCAGAGGCCAAAAGTCTGTTCTATACATCTGTGTCTTTTGCTGTCTTGCATACATGGTCATCATTACCATCTTTCTAAATTCCATATATGTATGTGTCAGTATACTGTATTGGTGTTTTCTTTCTGGCTTACTTCACTCTGTATAATCAGCTCCAGTTTCATGCATCTCATTAGAACTGATTCAAATGTATTCTTTTAAGGGCTGAGTAATACTCCATTGCAGCACTGTTTATAATAGCCAGGACATGGAAACAACATAGATGTCCATCAGCAGATGAATGGATAAGAAAGCTGTGGTAGACAACTTTTTATATCAAAGAAAATCCACATTCTTCCTTAACTTTAGCTGATCACATGTAAGATCATGACTGTGGCGAGAAGGCTGGGGCGCCTCTTTTCCTGTTTAAAGTGCTGATTAACTTGTGAATATGCATGCTTTTCAGGTGAACAAAGCTTGGCCACAAAGGTGGAGCAAACATTTTGGAGTCTTCTATTGCCTTTTAAAAGAATAGTGTAAAATACTTACCAGCATTGAAAAATGTTTTTCTATCAAATTGTAAACAGCATAAGCAGTGAGCGATTTACAAATATGTGTTTCTTGTACTGTGGTTTTGTTCTTCTGTGGGTTGAGGCAGTATTCTTAATTAGCTTTAGTAACATGTGACTTAGAAATTGGAGTTGAATAAGTCAGTCTAGTATAGGCAAAGCATTTAGGTTTGGATTTTTAATTGAAATATGTAAGATTTTAGAAACCTGTAGGCATAGTTTCAGATCCTCTTTTTCTGAGAAAATTGCTTAATCACTGCCCAATTACTGTGCCTTTTGCAGTCATATTTAACCCTTTCAGAGAAGAAGGTTCTATAAATGTTTTCTTCTAGTTCTTTTTAGTATAAGATTCCACAGTAATATTTACTCACATTCTAAGTCCCTTGTCTATTCATGTGACCTCAAAATAAGCAAGAAAATAAAAGATAAGAAAGATAAAATAAATGAATTCAATTTTCTAAATGCAAGAGAAATATATTGTTTCCTCAGCAGTCTTTTTAATGTCCCTTATACAGTTACTTTTCACGTTTCATTTACTTTATACATAGTATGCTTGCAATAGGTTATATTGAATGCTTCTCTAAATTCTTCTCTTGTGTGTATGTTTTTTCTTCCCAGTTACTGGCTGACAAACAAAGTTCCCATCAAAAGACCCAGCACAGGTCTACTCATGTATACACTTGCCACGAGATTCTGTGATGAGATTCACCTGTATGGATTCTGGCCATTCCCTAAGGATTTGAATGGGAAAGCTGTGAAATATCATTACTATGATGACTTAAAATACAGATACTTTTCCAATGCAAGTCCTCATAGAATGCCGTTAGAATTCAAAACATTAAATGTGCTACATAACAGAGGAGCTCTGAAATTGACAACGGGAAAGTGCGTAAAGCAATAAAGCATACCTGAAACACACAAGCAGACTGAATATGCACTTCTTTTCTGAAGATGCTTCCTAAGATTTGAAAAACAGGATCCAACACAAGACTGGGTTGCAGCATCCACCACTTACCGGAAAGGTGATTAAAGGACACCCATGAGAAATCTCCTACCAGCTGATGGAATACCTGCAAAGTGCTCTAAAAATCAAGCATTTCGACTTCAAGGGTCCTAGTAAGTGCCACTTCCACTCAGAACACAGTTTGAATGTATAATCAGTAGTGTTTACAAGATCCAACAGTGCACCCGTCATTAGTCAGCGAAGCAAAAATGTTCATCACTCTTGGGTTGCCACTGCAACGCCAAGCACACGAGAAGAGGAACCCAGGAACACCACTCAGCCCTTGGGGAAACTGGACTGTCCTGTCAGCAGAAATCAAGATGGAAACAGTTTGAGCAGTGAAATCCGTAAGGTTAAACAACTCAAGTAAATGCCTTCAGTCAGGACTCTTGAGTCTGATCATGATGATACTTTATGTTTTGTTTCTGTTCTTGTTTGCCTTCTGGAGTCTCTTTTTGTTTGGGTATCGGGGTGCTTTGAAATCCTTTCTGAGATAAATATGAATGAGATAAATGACCTTTAAGTGATCATTTTTAAAGTTCTTATATTTTTTCAACAGTTATCACACAATAACTTTGTAAAAAAAAGTTTTATTTTGCACAACTGTAAACCTCCCAATTTTTTCCCAATGGTGTAGAAGGTACCAGCTAAACTGTTTCACTCAGTAATCTCGAGCCATTCTAAAGGAAAGACAGACTCTGTGTCATCTGAGATGGTAAAATTAGCAGGAAAAAAAATTACTTTTGGTACCAAAGATTATACTGATGTGTCTACACGAGAAACCAGTCTCCTTTCATGAAAATAACATGTTAGTATATTACGATGCTACTGCTACTAATGTGAAAATTGTCTCTAGGTATTTTAAATTTTCCAAACTCAACCTTCATTTTTGTTTGAAGGAAGATTCCATGGCTTTTACATTTCATAATGATTTTGTGGAAGCATTTTGCCCGTTAGAGTAAACGTTAGACTGGTAGGGCTGAAATGTGACTTCCAGTTCTTTGATATCCCGCTTGTTAATTCAGATAGAAACATTGACTTGCTCTGTAGATGACTGTAAAAATTTCTTAGTGCAGAAATAATATGATTAATAGAGTGCTGTTTTCATCACAGAGATAATTTTAAGAGGTTTAACAATGAAACTGTATGTCAGTATTTTGAACTTCAGATTAATTAAATTGACCAATATTTTTCTATAGTTAAATTTATTCACATTATCACATTAATGTGTTTCCAGAGAAGCACATGAAATTATTAATAAAGTGACTTTTGAAAATTTTAACATATAACAGAATTGACCAACAGGCCAATTTCTGGTAATTACTACACTGGTAGGTAATTCTGATGGTAAATTGTTTCTTTAGAAAGCAGAAGTGCTACGTCCCACTTCTACTCTTGGCCTGAAACAACATAGATTACTTCTTGTTTCTTAGGGAAGGCAATCTGCAAAAAGAAGAAATAGCATGAGGAATATATATGTTTTGTTTCTTGGCGAAGAAGGCCTGAAAAAGAATAAATAGCATAAAGAATATACATTATACATATATACATATATATATGTTATCAAGAAAAAGGATATTCATAGTAATACAGTTCTCAATATATTAATAATATGTGGTATTCTTTTTAGAAATATGATAGAACCTTGGGATATAGAAGATTATATTTTCTGAGAATTTATGTGTCTCAAGACAAAATAGAATCTACAAAGGAGATACATAGCCAAAAATGGATAGAATATGATGTACTTTTATCACTGAACCTCTTATTATTGGGAAGTTTTTAAAGGATTAGTCCCATATTTTGAATGTAAACTTGAAAAGTCTGATTTACCCAACCAATCAAAAGTAGGCGATTACTTAATTTTGACTTGCAGACAAGCTATTTGAGTAGTCTTTAATTTAAATTCGATAAACATTTTGAAATCACAAGTCAGTTCTTATAGATAAGATACATCTCCGAACTCACTGAAGGTAAAAGTGACATCAAGGTACCTTGCCATTTTAACTGCGCTTTCAACAAATGTGTTAAGACAATTTTAAGGCCGCAGCAAAAGCATCCCAGACATTCACTGTTCCGTGCATTGATGTTCATCTCATAAATGCATTGAGTAGTGCCTTTTAGCTTCACGTTGCTTTGTTACCCTATGCTTTATGTTCTCTAAATATGTTGCCCAGTTCTGAAAATTCTCAGCATCTGAAAAGGGCTTCAGTATCGACTGAGACTACTTTTGTTCATCTCAGGGAACTTTCAATACTCAAGAATGAATTCAATTAAAGGCGTTTAGTGTTCAAAGAAAACAAACTGTACAAGACCAACCCATTCCCTATTGTAGTGCTTTCCATCTCCCCTCCCCCTTCACCATCCACGATGGCCTTCTTACAGGGGTGGGGCAGGGAGATTACTGAAGGCTGACAGCAAGAATAAGAAAAAGTATTCAGATCTGACCAATCAGGGGGCAAAAGTGATCACAATGAAATCAAATTATAAGTACATACTTGAAATATTTGCGTTTTTTTTCTTCTGAGAATATGTTTGCAGCTTTAATATTTTATTTCCTTTTCATTATTTAAACCTGTACCTGGCAATACTCAGGCAGCTGAGTGTGAAACACTCCTGTCCCTTGGAGAACATGGTTGTTACTGTGCTGTTGACATGAAGAGGCCATGGAAACATTTTCATCATTATGACCCAGCCTATTCCGTACTTAATATTAAGTTGCTGGAATAAAAATAATAAATCAGTAACAGATTTTTCTGGGCAGATCTGATGATTGCGCCCACAGGACTGATGAAATGACTAAAAGTTTTTCTGTCTGAAAGAAGGTGCTGGGCATTCAAATGTGTTTATGTATTGTATATCATATGAAATGTATATCAGTTGCTAATGGGAATTTCTACATATATGCTTACAGAAGCAATTTATTTAAATAATGCTGTAGGTAGTGTACATACCAACTAGTTGTTAAGCTACTACGCAGGAAGAGGGTGAACAAAGTAATTTATTTCTGATTGAGCCAGTTAGTCATGATACACACAGTGTGGTGTTTGGTTCATAAAAGAGTTGTTTTATGTGGTTATTGTTGGGAGTATCCATAACTGTGTAAGGGGTGTAGGAAGAGTTATGTGTAGTTAGTTGTGACCTCTACCAGTTTGCGAGTTTCCCCATCAGACATGATCAATATACCAATGTTTGACAAGTTGAGTGAAAGAGGGTTATCGTTCCTATTTGATGAAACAAAATCCAAATAAAGCCCACCTAGAAATAGATATTTTATTATATATGTGCTATAGCTATATCTACATAGTACAAATAGACATGTGTGATGCATATATACAATGTTATATATGTGTGTCTGTGTGTATACACATTGAGTCTGTAATATACACACACTAGATTTGTGTTACGCTCATGTCTTCAGGGTTTGCACTGTGAAGCACTCTGGAGATAAGACCTCTTTAGAATAAAGAAGTTCTTTTGAAACTTCAGTTGCTAACCTGCTTTAAAGGGATCTACTTTGTAACTGAATTCTATGTTGTTCATACCTAGAGTTACAATGAGGGTCTAGTATATCCAAATCTTTAAAAAATTTTAAAAAAAAAAAAAGTCTTCAAGCTGGCAGTGTATTTGAATTGCAGTTTGCAGATTGTAGCTCCAGAACCATTGTCTCCCCATTTAAGTAGCACCTTTTAATAATTACTGTTTCTTTGTATAGGCAAAAGCACAAGAGTTTCAAATGTATATAGCAGGGGAAAAAAAAAAGAGTTTACAGAGATAGTATTGCTGCACAGAATAATTGCTACTGAGTGTTTCTTATACCATTTGTGCAATTGAAAGATGAGGTTTATTCTGTCAAGTTCATTCTCTTCAACACTGTTTCCCTTTTGTTTATGTATAGCAATCAGGTGTTATTGTTTTATCATTGTAAAACTGTAAAATAAACCCTTTTTTTTTCATTTTTCTCTTATCTCTTATATCTGCGAGGGCTGTTCCACTTTGCACGTCAACATAGGGTGGGTGATATCAGCTTTAACAAGCTTTACCTAGGGTTCCTGTTTTTCCTCCCCGTCAGCCCCAGCTATTTGCAATTTAGCCAGTCATTTCTTTAAAGTGTATACAGAGCAATATGGACAATATAAAACTCTCATGGACATCCGGGAATCCTGAACAGTGTGTGTGTGTGTGTGTGTGTGTGTGTGTGGTGCACTGTGTTTGTAGTTGAGGGAACAGAGTGTTACATAAGCTACAGTCATTTATATCCAGTTTGTATTCCCAGTGACTGTTGTCAGTGAGTCACTCCAGCTTCATGGCTGAAGAAGCCAGTGGCTCCTTACACGTTCTTATGGCTGCCCTGTGACTCGTGATTGCAAATGCTATTACACCCACTTGCTCTTGTTTGCAGTTCATCTTCCAAAGGATAATCCTAAAAACCGCATTTTAAAGCTTTCATGGCTTTCTAGAACTAACTAGTCTGTTTTCAGACTGCATTATTTTCCCCAGAAATTATTAACTTTAGTTTCTTGAGGTCACTTTTTACCTTCTGTAATTTTAAAATATTTGGTAGAGACCAACAGTGAACCATGAACAAGGGTTGGTGAATATAAGTCTTGTTTGTGCATTTTTTTTCTTTCGAAGATCCATATACAGTGGGCAATCCCTGTTTATTCTTGGGATATAATCAGACCTCAGCATGAGCCCATGAGATGCAAGCTGCAATATCCCATTTTTATAGATATGAGATTATGTGATTCGCTAAAGGTCACAAAGCCCAGAAATGAGACAAGGATTTGAATTCAAGTGGTCTGTCTGACTTCAGTGTACACTTTGTTAACCATCAGGTTTTGATGCCAATGCTAATGGCAATACTTGCCAATAACTGGCAAGAAGTTCCCTTGGAAACTTAGTTTACAAGTAAGTCATTGGTTAGTGAGCATAGACTAAAAGCTGAGATAGGTCTATCAGTTCAGCTCGTCACTCAGTTATGTCCGACTCTCCGTGGACTGTAGGCAGGGTCATATAGACAGTGTCATAATTTAGACTTGGGAGCAGTCTGATAAGTGAAAAAGGAATGATCATCTCTCCTGACGGACATGTGCCTTCCAGGGCAGTGTCTCCTGGATGGTTCTCCATAAGTACTGTTAATTCTTGCTTCCCATATTTTTTCATGGAAGCTGGATTACTCTTACGTTAGAATCGGACTTTATGTATCACAAAATATATTGCACTGCATTTAAAATCTAATTAAGATATTTCTATACAAACATTTTGATTGAATCTGAGTGTTTCCTCTCCATTAACAATTTAGCACTAAATATTTACATAAATATCTTGAGGTTGAAATTCTGCGAATGACTAGGTTCATCCATTTTATATTGATTTTTTCTATTAGTTTCCTTCTTTTCCTGAGAATGGAAGTAAACTAGTCGCCAAATTAAGGAGCAGTATAATGATTTCCGCTATATACTAGCTTCATCATGCACAAGCCCGTAAAAGCAAAAAATAAAAAGATTTCAGATAGAATAATATCAGCATTGTTCAGACTGTTCCTAAAAGATAGATTTCAGTCTTTAGGTTCTGCATTTCTGAAATCTCAATCAACAAATTATAAAATGCTAATATAAGTATCTCTCTGTTAAAAATATTTTTGCTTCCAGATTTCTGATTTCTGACTCAGTCTCCAACGTGGAATTTCTCAAGTAAATACAAGCAAACACTGGTCCCAGACTCGCACGACAAAAATGTGCTTGGTGGATGACAACTCTGTATGTCTCTTCCTTGCAGATTCAGAAAATATATTAACATAGGAAAAGATCGGCAAAAGTTTGCAATAAAGGACGAAATTTCTGTTGTTTAAAAGTCATACATAATGTGTATAAAAATCCTATTAAATATGAAATTATGTTCTTCAGAACAGCATTTGGATAACACTTCTGAATATAAATCCCAGTACAGAGGGAACAGATAAGAGCTTTGGTTAGAAAGGTTGATGCTTCCTTTACTGTGTTTTTCTTTTCCCATAAGGTAAAGTAGTTTTGAATAATATTTTAAAATAGGAAAATATTTTAAACATATATTTATTCTCTACACTCTATATTAAATTTCACTAGCAGCTTTTCTCTTTTCTATAATAGTAATCATACCATGACTACATTCTTAAGAGCAGTCCCAAACCTAAACGTTATGACTCATTCCAGACAACACACAAATAAGTTAGTTTTAAAACATTGATAGCACAGGAAGAGAAAAAGCCTGTAATGAGGTGCTAATCTGCGTTTTCTAGAACCACTCAGGGTGTTGCAGTAAGCTATCTCTCTGCTGTCTGTCCTGCCCAGCTTCTGCCGCTCCAGCCTCCATCCAGGCACAGATGGGCAGCCTAAGAACCCATCTGCCGGGGCTGCCAAAATGTAAACACACTCCGCTGGCAGCAGATGTTTCCAGGAAAGAGCACTTCCACCAGAGCTGTTCCGCTTCAGGATCTGAGCACACTGATCTCCACGATTGGGTATAAGGTCGCTGTATCTAAATAGATCATTTGTCTCTCGGGTACAGAACAATCACAGGGAAGGTGATTCAATGTGTGATACTTACCATGTGCATATATGAAGAAATGTTTCTGAAGACTCTCCTAATAAGTCAAGATTTTTCTTTTTTTTTAAATATGGGCTTTTAGTAAGACCCTATTTGCTGAACTCTCAAAGGTCAAACATAGGCTTAGCAAAAGTACAGTAGGTATACTTTCTGCTTTTCTATGGCCATCATTGTAATTGTCAGTGTTCTTGCTGAGTTGTTAGAATCATCATCTGTATTTGTGGTTCTCAGTCCTACTTTTGTATCAATACATAGGCATTTAATTTATGGGGTAATTCTATTTACTTCTACAGACACTGATGGCATTTTTCTTATGTGAGTTTATAAAATCTGTTAATATGTCTGTCTTTGCAAGTATTATATAAAATATGCAAGTATTATCTAAAAATAATTTATCTTATGAAATAGTTGCATTTATTCAACATTTATAAAGTAATACTCCCTACTAGGCATGTCATGAAACATGAGGAATACCTTTCCTCGTGGTTATCCAAATTTAGATGAAAGAAACAAACATGAAAATAAATAATCATATCCTTTAGTGGCCAGGATTCTATTCCTAGAGTGCCCAGAGAGTTAGGGGAACATAGCGGGGGCCAGGCAGAGGACACAGGCTACTTTGAGTGTGATTTGTAATCAGGTTGTCAAATCAAGACAAGCTATTGCCATTAACACAGATGATCCATAGAACAGAATCTAGCTGTGGATTTTGTTTGCTTTTGTTTGTAATCTAGCCAGTTTGAGAAACTATTACCCTAAGAAACTGCAACAGTCAACAGTCCCTGCTCATGGAAATTACACAGTTGCCACCCCAGTCCTGACCATATTTCCTCAGAAACATTGTTGAATTACAAGTTTAAGTAAAGCTGAAATTCATCCTAAAACAAGCACTTACTACCAAGACCAGGTAGACACAGACCTTTTGAAATTATCCACCACACAAAAGCCTCCACTTCCAAATGTCTCTGTTTCAATATTTACTTTGTTTCCAGCTTGAAGGAATGACACTTGAAAGAAAGCATCTTGTACTTACTTCCAAGTAATGACTTTGTTAAGTGATTTATTCCTCTCACTTCAGTACATGTTTCCAAATTATCATGAATTTTAAGATTGATTTTGGGATGATTCCAGAATTTTGAAATCCCATGTGCCTAGACTTTCTAAGATGCGGAATGTGAGCCTTCTAGTATTACCTCTCAGGGAATGACCACGCCGTCCCTCTTTGTGGGCTCCCTTTTTTATGCCCTTATCTAAAATGTGTTTCAGTAGAATTTTCTTATCTTCTTTAATCTCCACATGTTTAGTGAAGTCGCTCAGTTGTGTCTGACTCTGCGTCCCTAAAGACTGTAGCCTATCAGGCTCCATCCATGGGATTTTCCAGGCAAGGATACTGGAGTGGGTTGCCATTTCCTTCTCCAGGGTATCTTTCCAACTCAGGGATCGAACCCGAGTCTCCTGCATTGCAGGCAGATGTTTCACCATCTGAGCCACCTTTAGAGATCTTATCTATTCCGATGCTTTGTAAAACAGATGTATGGACATGTGGAGACAATAAAATTAAGGACTCTATTCATAGAAAAATGTGCATATATATGTCATATTCACAGTACAGAAAGAAAGAAAGTGAAGTCACTTAGTCGTGTCCGACTCTGTGACCCCATGGACTGTAGCCAACCACGCTCTTCCGTGCATGGGATTTTCCAGGCAAGAGTACTGGAGTGGGTTGCCCTTTCTTCCTCTAGGGGGCCCTCCCAAGCCGGGGACTGAACCCCGGGCTCCTGCATTGTAGGCAGATGCTTTACGTTCAGCCTAGGTTCTTTTAAAAATATAGGTCAAAGGGATTTTAGTGCAAATAGTCAAATGGACAAATGCTCCCAAGAAGCACAAGTGTGGAAGCAGGGTACCATAGATTCAGTATTTGTGTCCCTCCAAAATTCCTATTTTGAAACTCAGTCCCCAGTGTCACAGTATTTGGAGTACCTCTGAGAGGTAATTAGGTCATGAGGGTGGATTACTCATGAAAGAGATTAGTGCCCTGATAGAGGGGACACCAGGGAGCTCTCCACCTCACCTTCATATGAGGACACAGCAAGGAGACAGCTGTCTTTGAAGCAGGCCATTACCATAACACCAGTCTGCTATTGATTTGAAACTAGTCTTCCCAGTCTCCAGAACTGTGAGAAACAAATGCTTTTTGTTTATTATATTTGGTTTCTATTCTATTACAGCCACCTAGTCTATTAATATTTGGTTTCCTAGTGGCTCAGATGATAAAGAATCTGCCTACAATGCAGGAGACTTAGGTTCTATCCCTGGGTCAGGAAGATGCTCCTGGAGAAGGGAATGGCCACCCACTCCAGTATTCTTACCTGGAGAATCCCATGGACAGAGGACCCTGGTGGGCTTCAGTCCATGGGGTTGCAAAGAGTCAGACACAACTGAATGAAAAACACCCACATAGCATATTGAATGGGCTAAGATGAGGGGAAAGTGTAACAAAAAAGGAGAAAAAAGCCTATATAAAAGATATGTTTTCAAATTGACTTCTATGAATACTGAGTGTGTAATCTCACTTGGACTATCTGGGGAAATTTATGGTAAGGATCTCAGGATTCAAGGAATGTAAAGAAGAAGCAATTACCCATCAGATCCTGTCTCCCATTGAGTGTTCCTTTATGAGTCGTAAATTCCCTGAACTTCTGAGTTGCACACATGAATTCTCAGCTAGCTCCCACAGGTGAAACATATGCTAGAAAAGCACCCAAGTGGCATGCAGTTCTCCAAACTGCTGGCTGGCTGTAAGCTTTACAGAAGAGCTTATATGGGAAGATGTTTTGCAGCTGTAGTTCTATCATGTGTAAACAGTTCCAAGTCATAACTGGTATTCATCATCTCCTTTCTTAGAGCTCCTTCATGCAGCTCGTGTGGGTTTCTTGCCCAAAGGGGTGACCCAGCCTTCAAGTAGTCTGGCACTTGGCTGACTCGTCTGTGGCAGACCTGTGTTTTGTGCTAAGTCACCTCAGTTGTGTCCGACAATGTGTGATGGACCTAAATGGCTGCAGTTATCCAGTTCAGTTTAGTTCAGTCGCTCAGTTGTGTGCCACGCTTTGCGACCCCATGAACCGCAGCACTCCAGGCCTCCCTGTCCATCACCAACTCCCGGAGTTCACCCAAACCCATGTCCATTGAGTCAGTGATGCCATCCGGCCATCTCATCCTCTGTCGTCCCCTTCTCCTCCTTTCCCAGCATCAAGGTCTTTTCCAATGAGTCAGCTCTTTGCATCAGGTGGCCAAAGTATTGGAATTTCAGCTTCAGCATCAGTCTTTCCAATGAACACTCAGGCATGATTTCCTTTAGGATGGACTGGTGGATCTCCTTGCAGTCCAAGGGACTCTCAAGAGTCTCTCCAACAGCACAGTTCAAAAGCATCAATTCTTCTGTGTTCAGCTTTCTTTATAGTCCAACTCTCACATCTCACTCAGGTTTATTTCTGGGCCCTGAAACATCAAGATACACCCAGGGAATCTTCCTGGTTCCAGACATGCCCTCGTCCTTCCCCATCAAACAGCATGCACTGCGACTCTTTGTCATGATCAGTGTAGATACCCTGCCAGCAACATCACCTCTGGCTCATTAGCATGAGCAGCCCAATTTCATAAAGTGTTAATTTTAGCTTCCGGTTCATTGAGATCTTTACTGTGTTCCCAGAAGAAACATTTCCTCAATAAAAATCAAAATTTATAAAAGAGTCTCAATTGTACATGAAACACAGTTTCCAAAGTGGATTGACAAGGGTAATGGGAAGAGAGCCAATGGTACCTTTATATTGCTTATGGAACTGATATTATGGATATGAGGGACCCAGCACTTTATATCAGCGACTAGTTTAACAGGTAAGGCACACTGCAAAGGACAGTAGACAAAACGTGCACGGTACTGCGGCTCTGAGCTTTCATTTCACTTAACAGTGAAGAGGTAGTCCCCTCATCATATTAGTTTGACCCTTTGTGGTGATAAAATGTATAATGAGACAAGTAGATTTGCCATAAAATTGTCTTGTTCACAGAAGGAAATTTGTATGATTTCATTCTGATGAATTTGGTATTTTGTAAGAGCCTAGATGGTAAGGTTGGCCAACTATTGCGTGTGGGAAAGTAAATCCATATCCAAAAGTATGTCAGTGCTAATAAGATTAAATTGCTGCCTCCTCCAAGGTTGAAAGGGTCTAATTTCAACGTGCCTCCAAATTGCTCAAATTGAGGGCCAGACTGTTCAAGCCAAGGGCTCTGGTTGTTGCCATTGACAGTTCATCCATTCAGTGTGGTCACAATAGCTAACAGCCAGAATGAGAGGGAACTCACATTCTTGGGTTCATGCATAGCTCCCTCTTAGCCCTAATGGGCAATCTATCCATCAGCCCATTATACAAACATTGTGCTAGCTGAGACATCTTGTCCACTTCCCAGCTGAAATTCTGTTCTGTCATAGAGGCTTTATGTCTGTCAGACATTAATGTGAGACATACAAGAATCCACAAGCCTTGCACCTTATCCCAAATCCTTCAGCATATAATACTCCAGTCTTCCTTCCTTCTGTCTTCCAATCTTTGTCTGTTTAGGTCCCAATTCAGCAAAATGAATGACCAATGATACTACCCTAACTCTGCTCACTGGGAAGGTCTTTTCTCACCATGATCTGCAGAACTGTACCTAGACTGGGTGGCCATGCAGCAGGTATCCATTTTCAGTTTACATCAAACTGGTTAGCTGACCCATCTGAGAACCAGGCCAGAATTTTCCCTTTGTCATTTGGTCATAGGGAACTCCCTAGGAGGCCACAGATGTGAGCTAAGGGATAAACAACACTTCATTAGAAGTAATTGATATGGAACTTCCCTGGTGATCCAGTGGTTACTACTCTGACCTCCCACTTTAGGGGTGTGGGATTAATCCCTGATTGGAGAACTAAAATCCTGTATGTCTCGTGGCATGGCCAAAAATAAAAATAAATAATAATTTTAAAAAGAAGTACTTGGGGTCTTCACTGGTTGTTCAGTGGCTAAGAAGACAACTCCTTCCCAATGCAGGGGGACTGGGTTCAATTCCTGGTCAGAAAATTAGATGTCATATGCCACCAGTAAGGTCCAGCACAGCTAAATAAATATGTATTTTTAAGAAGATGAAGTAGTTGATGTGGAACACTGGGCCGCCTGGAGAATTCAGATAACATACTAACTCCAGTAAAAGGTACAAGGGAAATGGTCATTTAAATGACAGTAGGATTGAATGTCTAATTGACAGGCAGTTGAAAAGTATTATGAATGATACAGAAAAGGACTCCCTGGGAGTGTAGACAGATGCATTCTTTTGAAGTCAGAGAAAGCTGAGGACCTAGCCCCAAAGTTAATCATCTGAAGAACCCAGCTGCAAGAAGGTAGAACTCTTCACCAAGAACACTTGTTTTTATCAAAATCAGGTCCCTAGGTGGCAAACATCTGTTTCTGCTTTATTGACTATGCCAAAGCCTTTGACTGTGTGGGTCACAATAAACTGTGGAAAATTCTTCAAGAGATGGGAATACCAGACCACCTGACCTGCCTCTTAAGAAATCTGTATGCAGGTCAGGAAGCAACAGTTAGAAGTGGACATGGAACAACAGACTGGTTCCAAATAGGAAAAGGAGTATGTCAAGGCTGTGTATTGTCACCCTGCTTATTTAACTTATATGCAGAGTACATCATGAGAAACGCTGGGCTGGAGGAAGCACAAGCTGTTATCAAGATTGCCGGGAGAAATATCAATAACCTCAGATATGCATATGACACCACCATTATGGCAGAAAGTGAAGAACTAAAGAGCCTCTTGATGACAGTGAAAGAGGAGAGTGAAAAAGTTGGCTTAAAGCTCAACATTCAGAAAACTAAGATCATAGCATCTAGTCCCATCACTTTATGGGACATAGATGGGGAAACTGTGGAAACAGTGGCTGACTTTATTTTGGGGAGCTCCAAAATCACTGAAGATGGTGACTGCAGCCATGAAATTAAAAGATGCTTACTCCTTGGAAGAAAAGTTATGACCAACCTAGACAGCATGTTAAAAAGCAGAGACATTACTTTGCCAACAAAGGTCTGTCTAATCAAAGCTATGGTTTTTCCAGTGGTCATGTATGGATGTGAGAGTTGGACTATAAAGAAAGCTGAGAGCTGAAGAATTGATGCTTTTGAATTGTGTTGTTGAAGAAGATGCTTGAGAGTCCCTTGGACTGCAAGGAGATCCTTTAGATCTCCTAAAGGAGATCAGTCCTGGGTATTCATTGGAAGGACTGATGTTGAAGCTGAAACTCCAATACTTTGGCCACCTGATGCCAAGAGCTGATTCATTTGAAAAGACCCTGATGCTGGGAAAGATTGAAGGCAGGAGGAGAAGGGGACAACAAAGGATGAGATGGTTGGATGGCATCACTGACTCAATGGACATGGGTTTGGATGGACTCCAGGCATTGGTGATGGACAGGGAGGCTTGGTGTGCTGCGGTTCATGGGGTCGCAAATCGTTGCACACAACTGAGTGACTGAACTGAACCAAGGTGGCACATATATCAGGGACACATAGGTTGACTCCTCCAAAGATATTGAGCTCAAAGATTTTCCTGAACCACTTTACAGTGTTCACTAGCAACACAGAGCTAATGACTATTAACTTGGAGAGCACATCTCCACACAGTTCTTCTTTGATAAATTGTGGGAGACTTTCACATTCAATAATTGTTGTGTTGTGTCTATGCAGGAAGGACTCCAGGGCTGTAGACAAAAGACCTGGCCCGGCCTGGCTCTTGTGGTTATTTGCCATGAAATCTCTACTTTTCAAGCTATCTGTAAACCAGAAAGAGCAATCACACCCTTGTAAGAGTCTGACACTTAAATATGCGAGGATGTGATAGTTAATAGAAAATAATTTTACTGGTGCGAAGAACGTGTGATGTAGCATGCTGTGAAGGCAGTAGGTATTACAAATGTTATACAGGACCTAGTTCCTCCTAATCATCTTATTTGTTACTAGAAACCTTAACATATATATTAACTCATGTTCACAAAAAGTAGAATATAGGAACACTTCATTTTTAAGATAATTTTACTACATGTTTATATGATTAACTCATATACAGTTTATTATGCATGCTTTTAATCTCAGTAAAAGTAGAATCATACTGGATCATTCTACTGATGGATTTTTCTTTAAGCATGATATGTATGGTCTATATTTATGTTGATGCATGTAGGTACTATTTGAGTTATTTTTACTACTATTTAGTATGCTGTTCTATGAACATAAATTTCAAAAAGCTTCTCTGTTAGAATACTTGAATAATTTTCAGATGACATCCTGCCTCCAGGTTTCCAAAGGCAAGCATGAAATTTCTCTGCATGTGTTAAGATGTATTCCACATGCCCATCTGTAAGCCTCAAGTCAAAAATTTCCGTTAATTGTAGGTTGATACTCCATGTAAACGTTTCCTTTACCACAAACACTTAATTCCATTCACTGCAAAGGAAAAATGGTATCTCAAGCAGAAGATGAGCTGAAGGTGACTAGGGTCCTGACTGTATGAAACAATAGCTACTATAGGTCCAACTACGGTTTTCCATTACAAGAACTTGTATCTTTTGGTCTCTTTAGTTGCATTCTTGACCCTTAAATTTCATGGCCCAAGCAGTGTGTTCCAGTCATACTACATTTTTTCAGCACCATCCTTTTTTTTTTTTCTTATTTCCTCTGATCTATCTATTTCATTTAGCTAGAACCTCCTTCCTAGCAATGACTACATATTATGTGAATAGAATCTGTATATTATTTTAGTCTCAGCTCAAGCATCAAACGGCACTTCCCATATAAAAGCACCGTCCAAACTTTATTGTTACTTTTTGAATTTGCAAAAACGGTGACAGCTTGGGGACAGAGATTGCTTTGCATTGGTTCTGTGTGTTATGACTGGAGTTCCTCTCAGAACTCTGAGTACCTGCCACATAGACCTGTGCTACTTTTAGTTGGATGAATTACTTAATTATGTTTCCTTGATTCCAAGGCATGCATATTTTAATATTCTAACATTTCCAAAGTCAGAGTGTTTTTTAGAATTGGTAGTGTTTATAGATTAATCATGAGATCTCTCTTGTTTTCCTTTCATTTCACCTAAAATTATAGTTTTACAATTGAGGGGTATTTGATTCTACACAAAGATAATAATTAATGATGGAAATGCTTGAAGTTTGAGATTATTTTCTCATTGTAGTGTTTGATATTTAATAAATACTAAGTAAACTAATAATGTGAAACTGTTAACCATCAATTAGTGCTGATCAGATCCTTTCTGTCACTTTGTATGCTCAAGAGAAGATGCTTAACTATTTCTTTCTTGCAGCATTATCTTGTTCTCGTTCCACCAATTGCTGCAATTCAAAATTTTATCAGCTCAAGATCTCAAAATTTCTTATTGAGAAGCATTAGATATTAATATCACTAGGTTATCCACAAAATTTTTGCAGCTTTAAATAGGAACATAAGTTAGCTCTAGTCAGGCAATAAGCACATTCTTCAGAGAACTTAGCCCTAAAAATGTATAGTGTCCTTCCATATAGAATAATAAATAGAAACACTGTGTGTGTGTAGGTTGCTTGGTTGTGTCCGACTCTTTGCAACCCCATAGACCTCAGCCCAACACTACTATGTAGTAAAACAATTGTAAGAAAGTAAAATAAGTCTCCGAGATGCTGCTGTTGCTGCTAAGTCACTTCTGCTACTGCTAAGTTGCTTCAGGTGTCCGGCTCTGTGCAACCCCAGAGACGGCAGCCCACCAGGCTCCCCCTTCCTGGGATTCTCCAGGCAAAAACACTAGAGTGGTTTGCCATTTCCTTCTCCAATGCATGACAGTGAAAAGTGAAAGTGAAGTCGCGCAGTCATGTCCGACTCCTAGCAACCCCATGGACTGCAGCCCACCAGGCTCCCCCGTCCCTGGGATTCTCCAGGCAAAAGTACGTGAGTGGGGGTGCCATTGCCTTCTTCTGCTACTGCTAAGTCGCTTCAGTCGTGTCCAACTCTGTGCAACCCCCATAAACGGTAGCCCACCAGGCTCCCCTGTCCCTGGGATTCTTGAGGCAAAGAAACTGGAGTGGGCTGAGATGAGTTGATATTTTTTCAATACATTATCAAATGCTTTAAAAATAATTGTGTTCCTATGAGGCTAGTTCTTCACTAATCTAACATTGGCCACAACACTCAGGCCATAAACATTTGTCTGGACCAAAAAGGTTTCACTGTGTATTTATAATCTAAACTCTTTATTTTCCATTTTGAATAAGAAAAATGCTAGAAACCATTTGCAGATGATCCAGAATGCAAGTCATTTCATATGAAGGGAAGGGTTTGTGGACTCAATTTTGAGGCAGAAACTGCTTGTCCACATTGACTCTGTAACTGTGCTGGGACACAAGGGCCCTGTCAGTGCCTTTTGGTAAATTCCAGAGCTCCAGGTTCAGTGGGAGGGGACACCAATCTCCCTGTTCTGCGCCTTCACTGCTGAGCATGCACACCTTCCCCTTGGCCTCTGGACTTTCCTGAAAAGTCAGGAACCAGGTGGTGGTCAGCTCTGATTCTGGCACTGGGAAGAAGGCCTGGACACATGGAAACAGGCTCTTGCTTGCTTATTTACCTAACCTCCTGCACCAGGGAGCATTTCTTGGGATTTGCAGGATCATCATCAGTATGAGAAAGGTCATCTGGGTTCAGTTTAGACCTAAAATATAATCCTTGAATCCCAGTGAAAGTGAAAGTCATTTGATCATGTCCGACTCTTTGTGACCCCATGGACTATGGGGTCCATGGAAGTCTCCAGGCCAGAATACTGGAGTGGGTAACCTATGCCTTCTCCAGGGGATCTTCCTGACACAGGGATCAAACCCAGGTCTCCCACATTGTGGGCAGATTCTTTACCAGCTGAGCCACCAGGGAATCCCAGTGCCCTACATCAAACATTCATACTCCTATTAGTTTTGGCAATATGGACAATTATGTGAAAAAACATAGTAAACGCTCCTTCCTAACTTGGACGGAAAACTGAAGTTGTGGGGACTAGTCTTGTTTTGAACTCAGGCTCCAAAAGAGTAACCTTCAAATGATACATGTATATCCTAAATATACACATTTATAGTATATCCAAGTAGTGGACATTTTAAAGTGAAAGTGCCAATCTCAGCTCACTCGGATGCCAAGTCAGTGCTAACAGTGGCCCTGCACTGTCTACAGCAGTGAGCCTCTCACGTGCGTGTATGTGTGGTCAGTCACTCAGTGGTTGGTGTCTAACACTATGTAATCACGTGGCCTGTAGCCCTCCAGGCTCCCCTGTGCAGGGGACTCTCCAGGCCAGAATACTGGAGTGGGTTGCCATTTCCTTCTCCAGGGGGACCTTCCCGACCCAGGGATGGAACCCGGGTCTCCTGCACTGACAGGCAGATGCTTCGCCACCGAACCAGCTGGGAAGCCCAACCTCTTTCTCTTCCCGTCTCTCACTCCACGCAGTCACACTGGCCTGCTAACATCTCCCGCATATCTCTGTCTCAGAGCCTTTGTACTCCCTTCCTGTACCTTCTTCCTCAGGTTCCCTCACCTCCTGGATTTCTCCTTGGCTCCTTTCCTCTTTGTCTTCAGCTCTTTTCCCAAATGTCACAGTCTCAGTGGGCATTTCCTAACTACAATGTGTTAATTCATGTCCATCTCCCTTTCCTCTTTGGGTTTTTCCCCACCACTCATTGCTATCTGATACCTACATGTTACTTTCTACTTATCACCTGCTTCCCTTTACTAGGATGCTAGCGTTGAGACTCACAGCTTGCTTCTATTATTCACTCCTCAATCCATGCCCTTTAGGGCTTCCCAGATGGCACCAGTGGTCAAGAATCCACCTGCCAGTGCTGGAGACACAGGAGATACGGTTCGACCCCTGGGTCAGGGAGATGCTCTGGAGGAGGAAATGGCAGCCCACTCCAGTATTCCTGCCTGGAAAAGCCCATGGACAGAGGGGATTGGCGGGCTACACTCCACGGGGTCGCAAGAGTTGGACGTGACTTCGTGACTCAGCACACTGGCACATAGTAAGTACCCAAAACAGATTTTCGAGAGAAAGAAACATTTTATAAATATTTGAAGATTCATGGTTGCCATGAAGATGACCACATTTAGGTTGGTAATTCTGATTCCTGAAAAGATTAAAGTAGGAAAACCTCCTAGGTCTAATTCCATAAACCCGCTTTTATGAATTAAACGATTGTTTTCATGAATGCCAGTGTAACACTGAGCATTGATTTTTAAAAATACCTCAAGCTATAAATTTTATAATGTGGTGGGCACCCTTCACATTTTAATAATTTCTCATATCATAATCACACAGTAAATTCAAGGAAGGTTTCATTCACCTGTTCACCTTTTTTCAGTTCATTCGCTCAGTCGTGTCCAGCTCTTTGAGATCCCATGGACTGCAGCACGCCAGGCTCCTCTGCCCATTCACCACCTCCTGGAGTTTACCTAAACTCATGTCCATTGTGTTGGTGAGGCCATCCAGCCATCTCATCCTCTGTCATCCCTTTCTCTTCCTGCCCTCAATCTTTCCCAGCATCAGGGTCTTTTCCAATGAGTCAGCTCTTAGCAGTACTTGAGTTTCAGCTTCAACATCATTCCTTCTAATGAACACTCAGGACTGATCTCCTTTAGGATGGACTGGTTGGATCTCCTTAGAGTCCTAGGGACTCTCAAGAATCTTCTCCAACACCACAGTTCAAAAGCATCAATTCTTTGGCACTCAGTTTTTTTTATAGTCCAACTCACATCCATACATGACCACTGGAAAAACCATCACTTTGTCTAGATGGACCTTTTTGTCAAAGTAATGTCTCTGCTTTTTAACATGCTGTCTAGGTTGGTCATAGCTTTTCTTCCAAGAAGCAAGCATCTTTTAATTTCATGGCTGCAGTCACCATCTGCAGTGATTTTGGAGCCCCCAAAATGAAGTCTATCACTGTTTCCATTGCTTCCCCATACATTTACCATGGAGTAATGGAACCGGATGCCGTGATCTTAGTTTTCTGAATGTTGAGCTTTAAGCCAACTTTTTCACTCTTCTCTTTCACTTTTATCAAAGGTCTCTTTGGTTCTTCTTAGCTTTCTGCCATAAGGGTGGTGTCATCTGCATAATAAGGGTTATATAATGCTTTTCCTGTGGCAGACATTCACAACAGCTTCATGGTATTAGAAGTCAATTTAGCCTATGAAATGACCTTTTAAAATGAAACAGCAACAAGCAGTAAACATAGACTTACTGATCTTACAGAAATTCACTGTGCAAATAAAAACAAAATGAAATTTGTTTGCCTTTAGCATTGCCTATTTTTCTTCATTCATAATGTCAGACATGCTCCTTTAAGAATGTCTAAGGTATAGGAGGCTTCTAACTTTTGAAAATAGGCCTTCTACAAAAGAAGAGAACATAGAAAGAAAGGAGGGTTCTAGGGAAAAATAAGAATTCCTCTTTGTATTTTATTTTTCCCTACTCTAAGACACACGGCAACTTAAATTCAATTGTGCCATGAAAATTATGTCCATAATTGGAGCCAGTTTTAAAAGTTTACTTTTATCTCTATTAGTTGAAAACATATGAAGTTCTTTTCATGGTGAAAAATAAAATTGAGAATAACAAAACTAAGACTAGATAAGAAACACAGCCAAAACCATCCCTGCATGCACAGGTGTTCATCCATGTACAAATGCAGCACTCTTTCCTCCAATCTGAGAAGCAGACAATACCTAGTTTCAGGAAAGACTGTCTTTCCAATTTACAAAATCCCTTAAAATACTAAGCTGCAGACAGTTTCACTGAGGCTTTCATCTGGGGTAATAGATTCAAAAGGACTTACCCAAATCAGTTCTTCGAGCTTGCTTTGCCATTTGCACATGGACTTCATTCATAGGAAGTGGTTGTACAGTAATATATAAGAAATGTAAAAGCTGTCTGTCAGATAGCTAGATGTATGGCATTTTAATTACTACCAGCTAGACTGAGATGCTGCTCCAGTTCAGAGTCAAGAAATCAGTGTGATGCTGTGTCTGGCCTGGACAGTCAAGGTGGCTCGCCTCTTGTTCTCTGTGCGTCCCCTGCTTGACCACCACCCACTTCACCTACACCCTACTCACCTCACCGACCTCCCTCCACACTTGCCCCAGGCCCAGCTGGTGACTGTTCTAATCAAAGGGGCTGTGAGGGGTGTGCCCGTTGGTTTCTCTGGTAACCTGCTGAGCCCACTTGATGTCAATTGCCCAGGTAAGTGGCCATCTCCCCCTGCCTCCCGGGGCAAAATCCACCTGCATGTCTTGCCCACTGTCTGCCGCACAAGGTGGAGTGCTGCTCCAGAACCACTTGTAAGCTGACCCATCCATTAAACCACTGAGGGTCTCTGTCGCTGACTCAAGGCTTTTTCTTGGGTCTTGAAGCTGGGCAAGCACAGGGTTTAAGGGCCTTTAGAGTACAGCCCAACATGCTCCTCATGTTCTCCAGAATGTATGATGCAACTGTGTTTTTCTATTATCTCTTTCTCTTGGAAGGTAATTAGTTCCAAGAGCTAAACAGTTAGTGGAAAAAAAATGAAGATGCCCCCACCTACTCCTAATTAAGATTAAGAGAATTCCTTGTCACGTTAAGTGTACTTAGGCATAAAATTACAATCATCATGACATTAAATTCTCATTACTGTATTTCCCCAGTGTGCTCTTTTTACATATATCCGTTGAAATGCTGAGTGATAACAATCTTTTTCAATGCCATTGCCTTCTTTTCTTTTTCTCACTTCTACTTCCTGCTTCCCAATACCAACACCCTGTCTCTTCTGTTATGAAGTTTGAAACTCAAGAAGTAACTGAAAGCAAAGAAGTCCAGATTATTTCCCCACTAGTTTATATAAAGGCTTCCCTGGTGGCTCAGGTGGTAAAGAATCTGCCTGCAATGCAGGAGACCTGGGTTCAATCCCTGGGTCTGGAAGACCCCCTGGAGAAGGGCGTGGCAACCCACTCCAGTATTCCTGCCTGCAGGATCCCATGGACAGAGGAGCCTGGTGGGCTACAATCCATGGAGTCACAAAGAGTTGGACCCGACTGAGCAATTAAGATTTTTATGAAGAAGAAAAGCCAAGCCAAGAAAGAGTTGGTAAGATCAGTCTCATAGCAAACAGCTTTCTGAGTGTCTATTTAAACTGTGGGAGGCCACAGTGGCAGCAGAAGTCTGTGCGCTGCCGATGGGAGGAGCCTGGCAGCTAGTCACTCCAGAGCCATTCTGTGCAGACCCAGCAGGGGGATCCAGAAAAGGACCCAGAGGTCTAGATCTGCCCAATCTCCCATCTGCAGCGCAGGTGAGCTCTGAGCCTGTGAGGGCTGCCGAAGGCCTCCGGAGTCGGCCGAGGCCAGCTTCCTGACAATGTCCTGAGAGGGTGCTGCTTTCTGCTACGCACAGTACCCTTGAACTCTGCCGCCCTTTGCTCTCTGGAAAGGCAGACTTGTACCGCCTTGGACAATGGAGCCTAAAAGGAGGCATGCTGGCTTCATTATCTCTTTTAAAAGTCCCTTCTGAAGGAAGTCAGTCCACAATATCATTGTGGCTCCCTCTAGGACCATACTGTAAGGTCAGCCCTGTGAAAGAGTCATGCACTGGAGACAGCAGAAAAAGATAAGAATATTTGACTTCAAACCTCCTGGTGATTTTCATTAAAAGATAAATCTGCCTCAGTCTATTTTGAGCCTGTTTTTTATAATACAATAATAAAAGGTGCAGTGGGAAAAGACTTCATTTCATTCACCACCTTTTTCCTAGTGCTTGTTCTCTATAAATGCATTTAGCAAGTCTAAAGGCAATTGGAAAGTGTGAGCATATGGTTGCTTTGCAGGCAGGTGAAATATTGTTCAATCAAGTTAGAAAATTCAAGACCTAACTTTCCCAGAGAGAGACAGCAAAAGTCAACTTACTCTCCAGCTTAGTCTCTTCATGTGAAGTGACAACATGATCAAGGGCTGAATTATGAACAAACACAATAAGCCGCAGAATGTCCCCTCCCATTTCAAAGTTATACTTCAGGGCACCCGTGAGTCTGAGACCAGGTAAATCAGTGCAGAAACCTTCTGTCAATAGATAAAGTGTCTCTGATCCCAATGCTTAGTGATTCTTTAGGGACAGACTTCTTGCAGAAGGTCTTCTGCTGTGTAGAGTCAGGTCTAAAATAACAGTAGCTCAGTGGTAAAGAATCCGTATGCCAGTGCTGGAGACTTGGGTTCAGTCCCTGGGTCGGGAAGATCTGCTGGTGGAGGGCATGGCAACCCACTCCGGTATTCTCCTCTGGAGAATCCCAGGGACAGAGTAGGCTGGAGGCTACAGGTCATGAGGTCACAGAGAGTCGGATGCGACTGAGCTCAACACAATAGGCCAGCCATTTCCTGGATTGACGTTAAAAAAATAAAACAACAACCCAACAACAACCTGACAGCATTTAAATATTAATGTGTTTCTAATGTTTTAAAAGACCATAAATGTAATATGAATTATGGCTAAAATTAATTGCCACGAAGCATTGGATTCCAACTAAATAAATATTTGTTGTTAGGTTAATGATATCAATATCATTAAAGTATGGATAGCCTCAGATTTACCCTGGATAGGTTGGGTAGTAAACACAAACTGACAGTAGAGGCATTCTCACTGCTCCAGACATACTGGCTCTTTATTTTCAACATAGTAGCTACTTCTGAAGCTTGAAGGCAGAAGGGGACAACAGAGGATGAGATGGCTGGATGGCATCACTGACTCAATGGATGTGAGTCTAAGTGAACTCCAGGAGTTGGTGATGGACAGGGAGGCCTGGCATGCTGCAGTTCATGGGGTTGCAAAGAGTTGGACACGATTGAGCGACTGAACTGAAAAGAACTCTTGAAGCATGGATTTCTTGAAGCATGGATTGTTTGGCCATCAAGGATATGCTCAACTTCCCAGATGGATCCACAGCTCCAGATATTCCAACTTCTCAGAACTAATTTTTCCCAACTCCCTACTTGAGTCTAGTACCCATTTGTTCTGTCCTAGGGGCCAGGGGGTAAGGAGATGGAATTTAAGTCATTCAGCATTTCCAGCAGACCATTTTATACCCTCATATTTTCCTCAAATTAAACAGTTCTGTTTTTTGCTGAACATTTGAGCTACTGACTCCACTACCTACCTTCTATTAATCGTATGAAAACTATCTCTGTTATGCCACAAATATCCATATTTGTTTACTTAATCACTTCTGAACTCAGCCTGTAAATTCCTACTTTGGATTTTATATAATCTTTCAAAGGCTGTATAAAAATTGGCTGAACCTCTGGGTATTTTATAGGGATATTTCTTTGAAAGAAAGTCTTCTGAGGCAACATCATAGGCAACTATAATTTACTTTTTCAAGATTTCAATAATTAGACTCACAAAGTCCTGTAGCTGCTGAAAATTATTAATAATGTTAAAGCAAAAATAGAGCATATTCATAGTTTGTTAATAATTATTAAGATCATCTGAAACAGTATATGCTGTGTGGGAAACATATTTTTAAAATCTGACATGTCAGTACAATATTCCTAAATCCTCATGTGGCACCAGGTGTATCATACATTAAAGCATTTATCAAGTGAGTGAATGAAGCAATAGTTCCTCTCTCAAGGAGGTTCTAGGTGGGAATATGAAAGAATGGAAGCGCAAGGTACATTTCATCTTAATAACACAAGTATATTAGAGAAAGACAATATTAAGGGAGGTGGTATTTCAACCAGGATGAATTTTAAGTCACATACATCTGATTTTAAAGCCCTCTTCCATTACCAATAGGTTTGGTGACTTTGGGCATATCATTTTCCTTTTTAAACCTTAGACTGCACATCTGAGAAATGGGTATAACCAAAGCCTGTACCTTGCCATCACATTGTTACTTTAAAAAAAAATAAAACTTGAAAGCTAGTGGAAATCAGGGAAGAGATGAAGGAGTGGACTGTAAACTTCAGTTCAGTTCAGTTGCTCAGTCATGTCTGACTCTTTGCAACCCCATGGACTGCAACTTGCCAGGCCTCCCTGTCCATCACCAGCTCCCGGAGTTTGTTCAAACTCATGTCCATGGAGTTGGTGATGCCATCCAACCATCTCATCCTCTGTCATCCCCTTCTCCTCCTGCCTTCAATATTTCCCAGCATGAGGGTCTTTTCCAATGAGTGAGCTCTTCCCATTAGGTGGCCAAAGTATCGGAGTTTCAGCTTCAACATCATTCTTTCTAATGAACACTCAGGACTGATGTCCTTTAGGATGGACTGGTTGGATCTCCTTGCAGTCCAAGGGACTCTCAGGGGTCTTTTCCAAAACCACAGTTCAAAAGCATGAATTCTTCAGTGCTCAGCTTTCTTTATGGAGAAGGCAATGGCACCCTACTCCAGTACTCTTGCCTGGAAAATTCCATGGACGGAGGAGCCTGGAAGGCTGCAGTCCATGGGGTCGCTGAGGATTGGACATGACTGAGCGACTTCACTTTCACTTTTCACTTTCATGCATTGGAGAAAGAAATGGCAACCCACTCCAGTATTCTTGCTTGGAGAATCCCAGGGACAGGGGAGCCTGGTGGGCTGCAGTCTATGGGGTCAGACAGAGTCGGACACGACTGAAGTGATTTAGCAGCAGCAGCAGCTTTCTTTATAGCCCAACTCTCACATCCATTCATGACTACTGAAAAAACCACTGTAAACTTAGATTTTAATAAATGGATAAAAATTTTAGATACATGAAAAAAATGAAGGTTAATTCTAGTTGCAGTTTGTTTGTTTGTTTTAAAGTAAGGAAAAAAAGTACTTATGTGCAGAAAATAGTTAGGAAGCTATGTGGTAGTATGCAGAAAGACACTGGTAGGTTTGAATAAATCAACAGTGATGATTGGGCTGTGATGAATTGGGCTGAGTCATGGATAATCCCCATGTCATGCTTTGTGACACATGATGGGGAGGGATACAATTAATTGAGGTGAAGAGCATTAGGAAAGAATCAAATTGAAAAGGTGGTAAGTGAAGGGCTTCATGAGTAAGCTGAATTGCTAGAATTTTTGCCTTTAACATGGAGTTAAGAGTCAGTTGAACATATTGAATGTATTGATCTGGAGCCTAGAGGTTTTAGTTAGAGAGGTGATTGGTATTTAGGATGAGAATATGAAACAAATGAAACTGAGGAAGACATATTCCCCAAGCTCTGCATGATCAGAAAGGTCTGGGTGCCCTATAGGATATTACATAGGATATAATTATGTTTTAATTATGTCCTATTATAGGATAGGATATTCCATAGGATAATATTGTGCCCATATTATAAATATTACATAGGATACACATATAAATTTTATGGATGGGGAGCTGAAATTAGAACTAGAAACATATGAAATCTGCTGCTGAAGAAATGCTCAACTTAGTAGTAAAATTTGAAGCCATAGAGTTTATAAAAAGTATGAGGGAGAAAGCATAGACAAAGAATGGAAATTTGCCAGAAGCCCCAGAATGAGGACGAGAAGCTGAAACAGGAAATAAAGAAGGCATGACTCAGTGGAGAAAACTAAGCTTAACTTCATAGTAACTGAAGGAAGAGAGTTTTAAGAAAAGCCTATGAACAGTTATAAGACACAGCCCATGAAATTGGCAATTTTATCATGATTGAAGGCAGTGCTGGAGACTAGACAATTTGGCAGGAGTTTATAAAGTCTATAAGTACTTTTCAAAATATTTACTGACTTTTTTAGAAGTATCCAACATTTTTCTAATAATCAATATTCTTTTATCTTCGGGTTCAACATGAGACTATCAGAAAGACAAAATATATTTTTTTAATTTTGCCATTACAATTTGCACATAAAAATGTGTCATATATATATATATATGGTTAGTTACAAATGTTAACAATTCTCTGAATTACATCAAAACCAGTATCTCCATTTCCAGCTATTCTGCTGCCAAAGAAATAACAAACGACTTGTCATATTTATTCCAGTAAATCAGAGACCAAATGGCTCTATCACTTATTATGAATAACATTTGAGATACCTCCCAATTTGCCTAAAATAAAATATTCATCGTTACTGCATTATTCCAAATTTATTTTTAAACTACAGCAAAGAAAAACTGTAGTATGTTAAGTATAACCACATGCAAAAAAATAACCTCCAAGCTTATTTAAAGCAATCTTTTCTCCTTTTTTTAATGATATATATATATATATATATATATATATATTTTTTTTTTCTGGCTGTGCTATGCAGCTTGTGGGATCTTACTACAAGGACCGAGGAGTAAATCTGTGCCCTTGGCAGTGAAAAGGCAGAATCCTAACCACTGGACTACCAGGGAATTCCGCTCTTTTCTTCTTTAAATCAGTGCTGACACAGGATTCTGAAAAGGAGAAAAAAGTTCTTTCGTATATCTTGGTACCACGTAAATGCATGTATATATGTGGGTAGGTGTTAGTCGCTCAGTTGTGGCTATTTGCGACCTCATGGACTACAGCCCACCATGTGCATAATGTGTTTATATATACACATATAAAACTTATATAAACATGTATATGCATGCATGTGTGCTTAGTCACTCAGTCGTGTCTGACTGTTTGCAACCCCTTGGACTGTAGCCCACCAGGCTCCTTTGTTCATGGGATTATTCCAGGAAGAATACTGGAATTGTAGCCATTCCCTTCTCCAGGGCATCTTCCCAACCCAGGGATCAAACCTGGGTCTTCTGCATTGCAGGTGGATTCTTCACCATCTGCGCCACCAGGGACGCCCCAAACATATATATATACATGTACATCTTTATGAATATATGTATTACTGGTTTTATGTATGTGTATATATATATGTATATATAAATATAAGCAAACAGTTTTAAAAAATAATTTAAACCATAGGTAGAACTGTGATAGGGAAAAATCTGTACTTCATTACCCAGGCCATTACTTTCTGAAGAAAAAAAGTAACCTAAATATAAATGTTTAAAAATGTCACATGAGTTGACCTAATTTCCTCATCCCCATGGTTATCGGTGAATTGATTGTTGTCTGATGAAAAAACAGTGTGAACTTCTACCCTGGGGATTTTTGCAGTAGTTTAGAAGAGCAATGCTGAGGTTAAAAGAATTCTCTTTGAATTTCTAGAATGTTTTAAACAGTAACCACTCTCATTCTCACATTCATTTGTAAGTAGTTATCAAATTTTTCAGCCTTTAGCATCCAGTGGCTTGACTGTAGCTCAAAATGTCACTCTGCCTGCGTCAGGGTCCATGCAGAAGTGAACCTACTGGAGAAGCAGCTGAAAGGGAGGGCCTATCTGTTGCTATATCAAGTCAAGTGTTTGACTCCTGGTTCTAGCAATAATTGGAGAAGGTAATGGCAACCCACTCCAGTACTCTTGCCTGGAAAATCTCACGGACAGAGGAGCCTGGCAGGCTACAGTCCACAGGGTTGCAAAGAGTCAGACCTGACTGGGTGACTTCACCTCACCTCTACCAATAATATTTCCTTTGTTATCAAGACTTTGCAAATTTTCATATTAATTAATAAAATATAATCATATGTTTGTTGCAAACTTGCAGTAATTTTTATACTGGATTTTCTTGGATCACCTTCAGTTTGAAGCCTCCCCACATCTCCTATTTAGCTCCTTTCTCTGAACTCGGTGGTTATTTGTTGTACTCTACCCTATTTTCTCCATCTTTTCCTTTAAGACAACTGCCATCCTGCCCTCTCACCTTTGCCTCACACACATCCCCTAAAATCTGATTAGCTGAGCCTTACATGTTATTCTCATAAACGTCCCTCATTAGGCCCCATCTAAGAGATCAAGTAGAAGACCATAACAGTAAATAATAATAACAATAAATAATCCTTTCAGATGGCCCACCTTTTTGTAGTTAAATGTTCTAACATTGACTTTTAACATATTCTTGAAGAAACAAAAGGAATTCCTTTATCTCCATATCTCCATGATACAAACGGCTTCCTTTCCACAGTACAATTCCCAGGCATTAGACTGGAACTTTGACTTCATTCTCTCACCCCTGCCCTGACCTCAGAAGGCCAAGCTTATACTGCCTGTCTGGTAAGTTATGAGAACAGAAGGGAGTTATTCAATAAATTTTATCAAGGCCACTTAAAGAAAAATTTCTACTTGGTATCAGTGTAGTTCAAGGTAGAGGTTGATAATATTATGCTGCTTTCCAATTTTCTCTCCATGGATTTTGTACTCTTTAAATGGCATGCTTGCTTCTTGAAAGAAAAGTTATGACCAATCTAGACAGCATGTTCGGAGAAGGCAATGGCAGCCCACTCCAGTACTCTTGCCTGGAAATTCCCATGGATGAAGGAGCCTGGTGGGCTGCAGTCCATGGGGTCTCTGAGGGTCGGACATGACTGAGCAACTTCCCTTTCACTTTTCACTTTCGTGCATTGGAGAAGGAAATGGCAACCCACTCTAGTGTTCTTGCCTGGAGGATCCCAGGGACGGGGGAGCCTTGTGGGCTACCGTCTATGGGGTCGTACAGAGTAGGACATGACAGATGCGACTTAGCAGCAGCAACAGCAGACAGCATGTTAAAGAACAGAGACATTACTTTGCCAAAAAGATCCATCTAGTCAAGACTATGTTTTTCCAGTAGTCATGTATAGATGCGAGAGTTGGACTATAAAGAAAGCTGAGCACAGAAGAACTGATGCCTTTGAACTGTGGTGTTGGAGAAGACTCTTGAAGTTCCTTTGGACAACAAGGAAATCCAAGCAGTCCATCCTAAAGGAAATCAGTCCTGAATATTCATTGAAAGGACTGATGCTGAAGCTGAAACTCCAATACTTTGGCCACCTGATGGGAAGAACTGACTCACTGGAAAAGACCCTATTCTGGGAAAGATTGAAGGCAGGAAGAGAAGGGGATGACAGAGGATGAGATGGTTGGATGGCATCACTGACTCAATGGACATGAGTTTGAGTGAACTCTGGGAGCTGGTGATGGACAGGGGAGGCCTGGCGTGCTGTAGTCCATGCTGTAGCAAAGAGTCAGACATGACTGAGCGATTGAACTGAATTGAAACTGCATGAGATGTAAAGTATAAGGAAATAAGACAAAACTATTTTTCATATAGAGAAGCAATAAATTCAAAAATATCATCAACTCCAAGAAGTAGTCCCGAAACGTATATGAATTCTAAAAAGGTCTGGATGCCTCTGTAAATAATGGAACCATAAGTAGGAATGAAAAGAAGGTGTGAATGTTGTACTGCATCTCACTTGATGGGTGTGTGACCCACCTCAAGCCAGTGGGCGTGACCCACTGGAGCAAGCTTTCCAGGGTATGACCCTCAGAAACCCTCTTGGCAACATGACACAAAACAAGATGGCAGATGAAAATGGCCCTTCATTGGCTGCCCACTTTCACTGCACTGCTGGTGAAAATAGACTCGCTAAATCACTTCAGGACAGTCGTTTAATTCCATCCTGATCAAATTTTACAGGTCTGTGATTCAAATTATTCCATGTTGTCAGCTGCAAGACTTTCATCAGGAATGAATTTGTTCTGCTTGGAATCCTTAGTTAGTATTCGAGGAAGACCTCTGTGATTAGCCAAATCAAAACCTTTCAACGGCAGCCACAGCCACATTCAGACTGAATCTCTGCAGCTGACTTTTCAAACAAAACATTATCTTCTCTCTAGTCAATTTCTAAAACACATGATTTTGTTTCTAACTTTCAGTAAATAATTGAACTGTGAGCTAGCTGCAAAATCTGAAGGAGCTAAGCATCACACACCAGCTTCCCCAGGTGAGGTGCCCCCTTTTAAAGCCATTCCTACAAAGCCTCTGGGTCCTCTATACTAGTTGGACACTGAAAATGAAATCAGTAAGACCTTTTAGAATCCCTTTGCCAAGGAGAGCAGTTGAGGCCAAGCAACTCAAATTTGCATGAAAAATCCCAACAGGAGCACAAGAGGGAAGTCTTTGCCTGACCAAACAAAGACACATCCACCCCACTTAGCAGCTGAATCTGCTTTAATTGCCCTGCGTTTTGCAGGAAGCTCATTTCCCAGACCCTGCAAAACCTTAGCTTCTCTCCAGTACCTAAAGCACTGGGCACGGTTCCCTAGGTCTTGATGAAGCCTCTAAATGCCATCTTGAAGTTAGTTGCCTCAGTCTTTATTTATTTTTTAAGCTCGTTGACTGGCATCTCCCCTAGCTTAAGCATGCATACAAGTAGAAAATTCTGACTTCTTGTTTCATGCATGGTTAGCTGTTTATTGTTATCATTTGCTGGTCGGCTAAGCTCTTTGATGACTGTAGAAGGCAAGTAAGTACCTCTAGTTTACAGCTGAGTACCTTGGTTGACATGGAGCTGTGCTGGATGCAGGCTTATTTGAGAGACTGGTGTTTGTTCCCAGTTTTGTGATGCTTTTACTTCTGCTTCAGAAACAGCAATTAAGCAAGACATCTGACCAATCCTCCTGGATTGTGACAGAACATCTTAAGGCCCAGAATCATTTACCCCCAGCCCTGAAGAGAGTAGTATTCACTAACATTGCAGAAGACGTATTTTGACGATGATCCTTATGGTAATGCTACTTGTAACTGATATATATATTTTTCAGTAAACCTTCATATTCTTGGCCTGATTCTTATTGTAACAAACATCTATCAAGTAACTAGATATCAAAGATGGTTTTTGACCATCAGAAAGGATAATAATGATACTAGTTAAGCACTGTTTCTTTATTCTTTTTTTTATTAACCTTATTTATCTTTGGCTGCACTGGGTCTTCGTTGCTGTGTGGGCTTTCTCTAGTTTTGGAGAGCAGGGGCTACTCTCTAGCTGTGGCCGGCAGGCTTCTCATTGCGGTGGCTTCTCCTGTTGCAAGCACGGGCTCTAGGGCGCTTGGGCTTCAGTAGTTGTGGCAAGTGGGCTCAGTAGTGAACGGTTTCTGGGGCTTCTGAGCGCAGGAACAGCAGTCGGGACACACGGGCTCAGCTGCTCTGCGGCATGTGGGCCAAGGAGCTATATGCTGTTTCCTGCACCGGCAGGTGGATTCTTCACCACTGAGCCTCCAGCCTGCGTGTCTGCGTGCTCAGTCGTGTCCCAGTCTTAGCAACTCCATCAACTACACAGTCAGTGTAGCCCGCTAGGGCTCCTCTGTCCATGGAATTTCCCAAGGAAGCCCAGACATTTTGGCTTTGAGGAGAAATATCAAAATTAACAACTAGGAGGATCCCCTACCCTCCAAACTAGAGAAGAATTCTGCTAGTTTTGCTGTCTGTGTATGTGCAGTAGAGTGGGAAACAACGAAAGAAAGAAAGAAAAAAATAATATGGTGCTGAACTGAGGCTCTTGCTTCCTGTAGAAAATGAAGGACATCTTAATTTGTTATAATCCTGGGCTGCGCATGGGACCATGAAGAGCCCAGGTGAGTGTACAGTCACGACGGTCAAGGTGGCCGTCCTCTTGTTCTCTGTGTGCCCTCTACTCACCTCACAGATCTCCCGACACACTTGCCCGCACACAGCTAACGCTTCTTCTAATCAAAGAGCGCGTGAGGGGCTAGTCCCGCTGCTGGTTTCCCTGGTAACCCGGTGAGCCCTGTGACGTCATTTCCTCCTTCAACTGGGACCCGCCCCTTGCACCCAGAGCAAGCCTGCCGCCATATTTTGTCTTCCTTTTGGCTGCACACCATGAGATGTCACTACAGGACCCTGCTTCAGACATGTAAGCTCCCCACCCATTAAATCAACAGTCCCCAACATTTTTGGCCCCAGGGACCGGTTTTGTGGAAGACAATTTTTCCACAGACCCCAGGGTAGCTGTGGAACGGTTTTGGTTCCGTCTATCGCTATGTTCCTGTCAGGTAGCCTGGCTCCTAATGGGCCACAGATTGGCACCGGTCCTTGGCCAATGGGTAGGGGACCTCTGCATTTAACCATTGATGTCTGCCATTGATTCCAGGCTCTTTCTTCAGTTTGGAAGCTAGATAAGCCCAGGCCTTGCAGGTCCTCTGGGTATAACCCAACAATGTGATTCCCAAATCTGAGGTGACAGACACATGCCTCTGGAAGTTATATTTGAAAGAGTTGTTGTTCAGGTGCTCAGTCATGTCCGACTCTTTTGCAACCTCATGGACTGTAGCCCAGCAGGCTCCTCTGTCCGTGGGATTTCCCAAGCAAGAATACTGGAGTGGGTTGCCATTTCCTTCTCCAGGGGATCTTCCCAACCCAGGGATGGAACTTAGGTTCCCTGTGTCTCCCGTGTCTCCTGCATTGCCAGGTGGGTTCTTTACAACTGACCCATCAGGAAAGCCCCATTTGAAAGAGGGGGTGGGTGACTTTATGTCAACAAGATTTATGTTAGAGTCTCATTTTGTGTTTGTAAAATTAGTGTGGTAAGGTTGGTGGGAAAGTGAATTTTAATTTAGAAGTACTGAGTTTGTGTTGGCAAGCAGGGCATCAGAATGAGATAGCTAGAAAGCAAATCGGAAATGTAGTGTTATCAAGTCCAAGCTTATTCTACTCACTGCACAACAGGCTAATGAATCAGGGAAGGAGTGGTTGGGTAAAGGAATGAGGACTTTATTCAGAAAACTAGGAGAAATATTGAACTCATGTCCTAGAGAACTACCTTAACCAGGGTCTTGGGTCTGGATGCTGGTTTCTTTTATAGAAAAAGATGGGAGTGTGAGGAAGTGAAATAATAAGTCCATAAATTGTTCAGCATGACTCTGTGAGTGTGAATTTCTTCTTTCCTGCAGCCATTCACAAATGGGTTTGGTCAGATGTTTCCTGTGAGATGACCAAATGTATTTTAGTTCTACACTCACTCATCGGGGGTGCAGGTGCAGTGTTCTCGAAAATGGGCCATTATGTTTACTTTCAGCTGTAGGCAACATCCTTTTAGCACTTAACTTCTAGCAAAAGCAATAGAATGCAAAGATTAAAGGAAAAGAAACAAATTTGTTCTTTCCTGTTATAGTAGTACTGAAAATTAGGAGAGATCTTTACTAGGGACATAATTTAAGAGTTAAGTATAAAAATGTGTGGTTAAAGCCATGAAATGTGATCACTGAATAGGCACTTAATACAAGTGTCAGTCACGTTCCAGTCATTTTTGTAGTCCCACTTCCTTAATACCTAACAAATTGCTGATTGGACTTACTGGATTAATGTACAAAAGAATAGATGAAGAGAGACAGGGAAGGTGGTCAGATACAGGGAGAGAAGAATAGGGTGTGTCATCTGCCAAGAAATTGAAGCCTTTGAAAAGGATTGAAATCTCATTCAGTATCAAAATAATCTTTACATGAAAGGATACAGATGATTTCATATGTTATAAACCTGGCTGTATATTCCTATCACCTAGGGAACTTTACAAAATAATAAAAGAAAAGAATGCCTGGTCAGATAACTTAAATTCAAATCCCTTGCAGTCAATTAAGCTTCTCTCATAGCTCAGTTGGTAAAGAATCTATCTGCAATGCAGGTCGACCCTGGTTTGATCCCTGGGTTGGGAAGCTCCCCTGGAGAAGGGAAAGGCTACCCACTCCAGTATCTTGGCCTGGAGAATTCCATGGACTGTATAGTCCATGGGGTCGCACGACTGAGCGACTCACTTTTCACTTTGCAGTGGATTACAAATCAAGGTTTTTAAAATACTACTTCTCATCTGATTCTAGCTTTCAAACAGAGATGAAACTACTCGATTAGATGATTTCTATGATCTCTTAAATCATGAGCATTACAACTTTTAGCAAAACTACAATTTTTAATCTCAACTTTCTGAAACCTTCTCGATCTACACCTTTTTTTAAAATGTGTCATTGTCCCTCGAGTAGCCAGAGTCATTTTGGCCCTTGTTCCTCCCTCATCTGTACATTCCACCAGGTCAGACCCCGCCGTTGCTTTCCCACAGCCTACCCTTTGCATGCAATGTGTCTGCACTGTGTCTGCATCGTCTTTGCTATAGTGTGGTTCACCTCCACACTTTCCCTTGCCATAGTGTCAGTTTGTGACACGATCTCTTCTTACTTGAATTTCTTGACTCTGCATTCCATTACTTTCTTCCCCACCAAACTTCCCTTCCCAAACACAGGTCAGATGGTGCCACTACCTGGCTTTTGTGAATTCCTATTACCTACAGGATAAGAGTCCAGATGCCTTAAGCTTGCATCTAAAGCCCTCCAGGGACTAACTTCAGCCTGGCATTCCAGCCTCATCTCCTGCTGCCTCCTCCGTCCCTCCCAGGGTTTTAAACTCCAGAAAGCTCTGTGCTCAAGTCTCTCCCTACACATTACTTCCTTTTGTCATCAAGGTTTCTTCTTTCCTTTATAAAAATCTGAATTTCTAAAAAAGAATTAGGCCCCAAACCACTTTCAGTAGTCTTTTTCCTTGCCTAGTCAGAACTAATTCATCCTTTGCCCTGCTCTCCTGTCACGTAGCATCTGTATTACAGCACTTAATACATTATGTCTTACTTTATGGTTAATTGCTTTAAACTTCTTTCTCCCACACTAGCTTGTGATCCCTCAGAGGCCAGCTGCCAAGTCTCAGTATCTTCTCCTTCATTTCATCTAGCGCTGTGTGTTATAAAGAGTTCTTAATATGGCTTACTTCTCTGGCTTGAACTGAATTGACTAGAACTATGGCAAAGTAATTTTATCTAAAAGTTAAAATAAAAAATGCCCTAGTAACCTAGTAAACACCTTTCCATAAGAGGCATTCACTGAACTGTAATACAGCTGATACAACTCCATTTTAAACACTTATTATTAATTTATAGTTATGAGAAGAATAAACAAATCCATCAAGTTTTTTAATTTAAATTTGACCTTGTTTATCTGTTAAAACAGAAGCAATTAACAAAACATCTGAGAGAAAGTACAGTTCATCTAACGACATTGTCTTTGTTCTTTTGGGACTTATGGTAAACTGTGTGTGTGAAGTAATCAATTTGGATTTAGCCCATCTCTTTGTTAGCTAATGGATTCCTTTTTCTATTTAATAGTTACGGCAATTCTGTTATTTCTGAATAACTATGCGATTAAAGTTTTTGAAAAATGACAGCTCTTGAAGCCTTGCTTTCCCCCCTTTTGTTTGTAAAATGAAAGTCAAAATTGCTCCCATTGTATTGCCTAGGTTGTACCATGCATTAAGGAAATGTTCTACTAGAAAAAAATAGTAAATGACTTTCCTAGTCACATGCTTTCTGCTTAACTAATGACCCGTTTAGAGGAGCCCTAATCAAGTCTTTCTTCCCTGGGCACATAGGTGATACAATGCATGGATGGAAGCCTTCATTTTTTATTTTTCCAATGATTTACAGAAAATCACCTTCCTAACTTGCCTGCAAAAATACTTTTAATGAGGCTCTCTAAAACCATATTATAATCAGTGTTAAAGAAAAATGTCAAACAATGTCTATTATTTTTCCCTCCATATTAGAGTTTCTGTATCATTTTGCTAGTTTCTCTGTTGTTTTGTCCAAGGACACTCATGCTGTTTGAATACAATAACTAAAAAGTAACAGCGACTGCCTGTGAATGAATATGTACCTCATTTGGTGAATCAAATATTCAAACATATGCTGCCATTTTAGAAGATAGAAATCTGTTTTTTAATATGAATTACATCTGATCATAACAAATCATATACAGTTTCTGTTGGTTGGAGAAAGCAATCATGAAATGTAATAATGTCTGCAGAAAGGGCATTATTTTTCTGTCGCTAAATGCTGCAAACTAGAGACAGTTTAAACACTATATGAATAGTCACACTTATTCATAGATCTATTCCTATAAAAAGTCTTAAGTTTTATATTAAACAAAATAATGTAACATTGGTAATATTTGTCTGTGTTTGGGTGGGGAGTGAAGAAAAGTGAAAGTTGCTCAATCGTGTCCAACTCTGTGAGACCCCATAGTCCATGAGATTCTCCAGGCCCAGAACACTGGAGTGTTAGCTGTTCCCTTCTCCCAGGGAACTTCCCAACCCAGGGATCGAACCCAGGTCTCCCACATTGCAGGTGAATTCTTCACCGCCTGAGCCAGCGTAGAGGGGAGGGAAGGAGGTTCTTTATTTGTAGCTTGCTTGTGCATTACTGTCTTAAGTAGCTACAAAAGTGAAAGTTGTATCAAGGACACTTCTCTTAGTCTGTTTGAAGTCTGCTCACACATCTTTGTTTCCTATATATTCACCTATTTCTTCACTAATAGCCTTTCTACCTTATCAAGGAACCATTTTCACAATGTAAAACAGGCCTTTTCTCTACCATATCACCTTCTTTTATTTCTCTTCCTACCATTTATCATTATCTATTACATTATATATTTTAAATTTTACATATGTTATTCACCCACCCAAGTTACATAAGAGTAAGGCTTCTTTTTTTTTTTTTCCCCAGTCATGTTCACCACTGAATCCCTTGTGTCTAGAACAGTATCTGACACAGTGCAGGTGCTATTTAAATTTATATGGAGTTTTGCAAAGACCTATTGTATTGCACAGGGAACTCTGTTCAATGTTATGTGGTAGCCTGGATAGGAGGGGAGTTTGGGGGATATGGATGCGTTTGTATATATGACTGAGTCCTTTTTGTCCACTTGAAACTCACAATGTTATTGTCTATACTCCAATATAAAATAAAAAACTTAAAAAATATATGTATTTGAGATTTTGATTGAATGAACACTAGTTGTTACTTTCAACTCTAAAAAAAAATAGTCACACATTCAACTAATTTGATAAACTCTAAAAGATTTCAGTGCTCAAAAAGAAGATGGCTAATAGTCCAACAAAATGTTATTAACATATAAGAAACATTAGTATTAGAGATGATAGTAAGGGTTATGCAACACCTCGGCATGATTGTTAAATTCAAACACATATGGGTGCCTATTATGGCCATTTTTTTGTACTAGATTCTGGAGATATAAAATGTTTAAAATATATTGTTTCTTCTTGTGAAGAATATAACTCCTCAAGAAAATCATAAATGAAGAAGTAAAATAGGTAAAAAAAAAAAAAAAAAAAACACCTCAGTCCTCTGATTAAAGAAAAGAGAACTATAAGGTAGGGTGATGGTACAGTCAGAGGTATGAATGCCTGTTTGGGGAGATTTATCAGAGAAACGTAATAGTAGGCAAGGCTAAGCTGGAGCTTAACATACAGTTTCCTCTTCTATTTCTGAAACTCTTCCTGAGAGAATTGAAAAAAGGATAATTTTCAAGTTACTGTGAAGGAGACCAATGATGTTGAAAATGAATCTTGCCTGTCCTCACTGAGAGTTGATCAAGGTATTTAAAACCTTCGCTTAAAATTAATGAGTCCATCCACGGAGAAACAATTGTAATTCTGATCAATATCATAATATACAGTCAATTTCTATATGACCACCACTTAACCATTCACAGTTTTAAAAATTCTCAGTTGAAACTGAACATGTTAGTCAGTAAAGTTATTGCTGATATATAATGAGCAACCTAGACAGCATATTAAAAAGCAGAGACATTACTTTGCCAATAAAGGTCTGTCTGTAGAGTCCAGGTTATGGTTTTTCCAGTAGTCATGTATGGATGTGCGAGCTGGACTATAAGGAAAGCTGAACACCAAAGAATTGATACTTTTGAACTGTGGTGTTGGAGAAGACTCTTGAGAGTTCCTTGGACTGCAAGGAGATCCATCCAGTCTATCCTAAAGGAAATCAGTCCTGAATATTCACTGGAAGGACTGATGGTGAAGCTGAAACTCCAATACTTAGGTCACCTGATGGGAAGAACTGACTGATTTGAAAAGACCCTGATGCTGGGAAAGATTGAAGGCAGGAGGAGAAGGGGATGACAGAGGATGAGATGGTTGGATGGCATCACCGACTCCATGGACATGAATTTGAGTAAACTCTGGAAGTTGGTGATGGACAGGGAGGCCTGGTGTGCTGTAGTCCATGAAGTCACAAAGAGTGGAATACAACTGAGCCACTGACCTGAAGTGAATGAGGAAGGGTTTGAGTTGCCATCTACCCAATAAATAACTGGCTATGCTTTCAGCCAATTAAGTTCAATTTATCTTTTCCTATTTGATCCAGACTGTGGCCACGACTGCCACTGCAAGCAAATAGGTGGCCAGACACTTCAGAGACTCTTTTTTTTTCATTAATCTACTGTGAATCAATAGGAAAAAATAGTAATACCCATGTATTCTATCTATTGTGCAAGGGAAAGAGGAGACAGCCTTCTCTCCTGTAAGATGATTCTGCATGACAATCAGGACTCAAGTTCTTCCCATTCCCATGAGAGAAGTGTATTACTATGGCCCCATCCTTGCCTTAGTACTGCATCTTGGCTAAACAATGCCTCTTTAATTTTAAAACACTTAATGAAAGCATGTATTAGAATTTCATTGTTGTTCTTTATGATGAAAATAACTAGTGTTCTGTATTCAGGCAATCTTGGGTATCCGATAGACAGTATATGTTTTAATAATGAGGATGGATGATTGATTTCCAGAATCTTATGACCACTATTTTGTATTGACAATGGGAAGTCATTAAAGGTTTTAATCAGGATAATAAGTGAAGTGAAAGCGAAGGCATTTAGTCGTGTCCAACTCTTTGTGACCCCATGGACTGTAGCCTACCAGGCTCTTCTGTCCATGGGGTTCTCCAGGCAAGAATACTGGAGTGGGTTGCCATTTCCTTTTCCAGGGGATCTTCCTGATGCAGGGGTTGAACCAGGGTCTCCCACATTGCAGGAAGACTCTTTACCCTTTGAGCCACCAGGGAAGTATAGTCATGATAATAAGGTTAAGACTAAATCAGACATGGCCAAATAATGGGAGGAGGAGCGAAGTTTAGAGTACAGAAATCCAGCTGATAAGAACAAAAGTTTGGATTAGGAGATTGGTAGAAAAAAACTTGAGAAGCATAATGGATTTGAGGTAGACTCAATAGGAATTTGAGTAGGATAAAGAGAGGCAGAAAAGAGAGAAATCAAGAATACACACATGGCTGACTTGAGGAAAACTGAGAGAAAACTGGTTTGAAGCAAGAAACAATATTTTAAATTTTGAAGCTGCAAAACATTGGCTGTCTTCAGTTCAGTTCAGTTGCTCAGCCTTGTCCGACTCTTTGCAACCTCATGAATCGCAGCACTCCAGGCCTCCCTGTCCATCACCAACTCCCAGAGTTCACCCAGACTCATGTCCATCGACTCAGTGACTCCATCCAGCCATCTCATCCTCTGTTGTCCCCTTCTCCTCCTGCCCCCAATCCCTCCCAGCATCAAGGTCTTTTCCAATGACACAACTCTTTGCATGAGGTGGCTAAAGTATTGGAGTTTCAGCTTTAGCATCATTCCTTCCAATGAACACCCAGGATTGATCAATACTGGATGGACTGGTTGGATCTCCTTGCAGTCCAAGGGACTTTCAAGAGTCTTCTCCAATACCACAGTTCAAAAGCACCAATTTTTCGGCGCTCAGCTTTCTTCACAGTCCAACTCTCACATCCATACATGACCACTAGAAAAACATAGCCTTGACTAGATAGACCTTTGTTGCCAAAGTAATACATCTGCTTTTGAATATTGCTGTCTAGGTTGGTCATAACTTTCCTTCCAAAGAGTACGCGTCTTTTAATTTCATGGCTGCAGTCACCATCTGCAGTGATTTTGAAGCCCCTAAAAACAAAGTCTGACACTGTTTCCCCATCTATTTGCTATAAAGTGATGGGACTGGATGCCATGATCTTAATTTTATGAATGTTGAGCTTTAAGCCAACTTTTTCACTCTCCTCTTTCACTTTTATCAAGAGGCTCTTTAGTTCTTAACTGTCTGCCATAAGGGTGGTGTCATCTGCATATCCGAGGTTATTGATCTTTCACCCAGCAGTCTTGATTCCAGCTTGTGCTTCTTCCAGCTCAGCTTTTCTCATGATGTACTCTGCCTATAAGTTAAATAAGCAGGGTGACAATATATAGCCTTGATGTACTCCTTTTCCTATTTGGAACCAGTCTGTTTTTCCATGTCCAGTTCTAACTGTTGCTTTCTGACCTGCATGTAGGTTTCTCAAGAGGCAGGTCAAGTGGTCTGGCATTCCCATCTCTTTTAGAATTTAGTTGTCTTGGAGTCATTCAAATGGGAGTAGTTAGTGAATAACTAATAAATGGCTCTAGAATTCAGCTGTGATAAATATACAAGTTAGAATCTGAAACCTTGGGAAATACTAAGTGATCTGAATAGAAAGCATCTAAGCGGATGAGAACTTACCTGAAGCATAACCCCAAAGAACACCCTCACACAAGTATAAAAACAAAAGAAGAATTGCTTTAGATTATTTTGGAGTGGAGTGTAAAAGAAATTCAAGAGAAAGGATTTTTTTTAAATTGGGCATGTTCAGCAGCATCATAAGCTATTCGGAGGCCAAGTAAATATGGTTTTGAAAATGTGTGTTATATTCATCAACAAGAAAACCATAAGCATGGAATTTCAGTGTCCATGGGAACCTGAATAGTGGAGACAAAGGCAGACTGAGGAAGGTTCATGTAATAGAGTCCCGGCCCCTTTGTGAAATTTGTAAGTGAAAAAGAGAAGATTGCCAAGAGGAAATGTTGGCATGTCATGTGTTATTTTGGATTAAAAAGACTAGGGCATGTCCCCGTGTCAGTAGAAATGAGACACTAAAGAGGAGAGGTGGGGTGGTAATAGTCTTGTGATAATATTCCTGGATTCACATTCTCAGTCTGGATAATGCTGCATAATCTGCTCCCCTTTGAAACATTCATTGTATATAATGGTATTTTAATACAGCTGTCATGAATTTTGTGGTAAACCTATTGGATTTTACGTATCCCAGAATTTCCCCAAATGAATTTGATCAAAGAGCTGTTTTTTTTTTTTTTTCCTTGCACAGTACCTGTTAATTATCTAAAGAAACAGAATTCCTTAAAGAGCTTTATGGTAAGATAGAGTTCCTGGGGAAAGAAAGTAATGAGATTCTGTGCTCAAGTGGAGGGATTCATCTTAACCGTAGGATGAACCCTCCTAGTGTGACAAGATGTAAAAAAAAAAAAAAGAGTATGATATGCTAGGATTATAAGCTTGATGGTGAGACGTTGATAGCTACTATTTCTCTCAAAAGTTTAAGATAATATAGCAACACACAGATAGAAACTCAGAAATGTACAAGCTGAACTAAGCACATGGCAACCCACACAGATGTACAAAAACATATGCAACATGTATATAAACTCACAAACACTAGCCCTTAAATATATATTAATCAAAAAGTGGAGATAACATTGAGCTCGGATATAGTAGAATTGTATTTTATGAAAAGAAGAGTAGTGAAATAGCGCGGATGCTCGAGCGGCGAGGGGTGGCTATGAGGATACTGGAGCTACCTCAGGTCCAAGGTCAAGAGCAGAGGCTGAGAGAAGTTACCCCATGTTCAAGGTCAGCAGCAGTGGCTGAGAGGAGATAACCCATGTCCACAATAAGAAGCTGCGGCTAGACTTTGCTGGAGCAGCTATGAAGAGATAATCCACACCCAAGATAAGAAAAATGCCAGTAAGACACTAGGCTGAGAAGAAGGCATCAGAGGGCAGACAAGCTGAAACCACAATCACAGAAAACTAGCCAATCCGATCACATGGAATTCAGCCTTGTCTAACTCAATGAAACTAAGCCATGCCAAGTGGGGCCACCCAAGATGGACGAGTCATGGTGGAGAGATCTGACAGAATGTGGTCCAGTAGAGAAGGGAGTGGCAAAGCACTTCAGTATTCTTGCCTTGAGAACCCCATGAACAGTATGAAAAGGCAAAATGATAGGATACTGAAAAGGGAACTCCCCAAGTCGGTAAGTGCCCAATAGGCTACTGGAGATCAGTGGAGAAATATCTCCAGGAAAAATGAAAGGATGGAGCCAAACCAAAAACAATACCCAGTTGTGGATGTGACGTGATAGAGCAAATATTGCATAGGAACCTGGAATGTTAGGTCCATGAATCAAGGCAAATTGGAAGTGGTCAAACAGGAGATGGCAAGAGTGAAAAGTGGACATTCTAGAAATCAGAGAACTGAAATGGACTGGAATGGGTGAATTTAACTCAGATGACCATTATATCTACTACTGTCAGCAGGAATCCCTTTGAAGAAATGGAGTAGCCATCATGGTCAACAAAAGAGTCCAAAATGCAGTTCAGTTCAGTTGCTCAGTCATGTCTGATTCTCTGCGACCCCATGAATTGCAGCATGCCAGGCCTCCCTGTTCATCACCATCTCTCGGAGTTCACTCAGACTCACGTCCATCGGGTCCGTGATGCCATCCAGCCATCTCATCCTCGGTTGTCCCCTTCTCCTCCTGCCCCCAATCCCTCCCAGCATCAGAGTCTTTTCCAATGAGTCAACTCTTTGCAGGAAGTGGCCAAAGTACTGAAGTTTCAGCTTTAGCATCATTCCTTCCAAAGAAATCCCAGGGTTGATTTCCTTCAGAATGGACTGGTTGGATCTCCTTGCAGTCCAAGGGACTCTCAAGAGTCTTCTCCAACACCACAGTTCAAAAGCAGCAATTCTTCGGCACTCAACCTTCTTCACAGTCAAACTCTCACATCCATACATGACCACTAGAAAAACATAGCCTTGACTAGACAGACCTTAGTTGGCAAAGTAATGTCTCTACTTTTGAATATGCTATCTAGGTTGGTCATAACTTTTCTTCCAAGGAGTAAGCATCTTTTAATTTCATGGCTGCAGTCACCATCTGCAGTGATTTTGGAGCCCCCAAAAATAAAGTCTGACCCTGTTTCCACTGTTTCCCCATCTATTTCCCATGAAGTGATGGGACCAGATGCCATGATCTTCGTTTTCTGAATGTTGAGCTTTAAGCCAACTTTTTCACTCTCCTCTTTCACCTTCATCAAAGGCCCTTTACCTCCTCTTCACTTTCTGCCATAAGGACAGTGTCATCTGCATATCTGAGGTTACTGATATTTCTCCCGGCAATCTTGATTCCAGCTTGTGTTTCTTCCAGCCCAGTGTTTCTCATGATGTACTCTGCATGTAAGTTAAATAAGCAGGGTGACAATATACAGCCTTGACGTACTCCTTTTCCTATTTGGAACCAGTCTGTTGTTCCATGTCCAGTTCTAACTGTTACTTCCTGACCTGCATACAGATTTCTCAAGAGGCAGGTCAGGTGGTCTGGTATTCCCGTCTCTTTTAGAATTTTCCACAGTTTATTGTGGTCCACACAATCGAAGGCTTTGGCATAGTCAATAAAGCAGAAATAGATGTTTTTCTGGAACTCTCTTGCTTTTGCCATGATCCAGCGGATGTTGGCAATTTGATCTCTGGTTCCTCTGCCTTTTCTAAAACCAGCTTGAACATCAGGAAGTTCATGGTTCATGTATTGCTGAAGCCTGGCTTGGAGAATTTTGAGGCGTTACTTTACTAGCATGTGAGATGAGTGCAATTGTGCGGTAGTTTGAGCATTCTTTGGCATTGCCTTTCTTTTGAACTGGAATGAAAACTGACCTTTTCCAGTCCTGTGGCCACTGCAGTACTTGTATGCAGTCTCAAAAAGGACAGAATGATCTCTATTTATTTCCAAGGCAAACCATTCATATCACAGTAATCCAAGTCTATGCCCCAACCAGTAATGCTGAAGAAGCTTTTGTTCCAAGATTAAGGTTTCCCAGGTGGCGCTGGTAGTGTTTAGTCACTAAGCCATGTCTGACTCTTTGCGATCCTGTAGGCTATAGCCCACCAGACTCCTCTGTCCATGGGATTTACCAGGCAAGAATATTGGATTGTCCTTTCCTTCTCCATGGAATCTTCCCAACCCAGGGATCAAACTTAAGTCTTCTGCATTGGGAGGTGAATTCTTTACTGCTGAGCTGCCAGAGAAGGCATCATATATGATACTACCAGCAATATCATTGTGTCTATACACACAGTTGTCTATATGCTTTTTCTTTAGTTTTGTTTTATTTATTAAAATATACTTAATTTGCAATGTTGTGTTAATTTCAAGTATAAAGCAAAATATTATATATGTATAGGCCAGAATACTGGAGGGGATCTTCCCAACCCAGCAAGTGAACCCAGGTCTCCTGACTTATAGGCAGATTCTTTACCAGTTGAGCCTCCAGGAAGCCCATGAATAGTGGATTGGGTAGCCTATCCCTTCTCCAGTGGATCTTCCCAACCCAGGAATGGCACTGGGGTCTCCTGCATTGCAGGTGGATTCTTTACCAGCTGAGTTACCAGGGAAGCCTATATATATATATATATATATATATATATATATATATATATTCATTTTCAAATTGTTTCCCATTATAGGTTGTTTCAAGATAGTGAATAAGTTTCCTGTGCTATGCAGTGGGTCTTTGTTGATTATTTTAAATATGGTAGCGGACATCTGCTAATACCTGACTCCAGATTTATCTTTCCCCCACCTCACCCCTGTTTTCCTCTTTGAAGTTTTTTGTTATCTGTGTCTGTAAGTCTATTTCTGTTTTTTTTTTTTTAATAAGTTCATGTGTATCACGTTTTTAGATTCCACATAAAAGCAATATCATATGATATTTGTCTTTCTTTCTCTGACATACTTCACCTAATATGATAATCTCAAGAGCCATGCACGTTGCTACAAATAGCATTCTTTCATTCTCTTTTATCACTGAGTACTACTCCATTATGTGTGTGCATGTGTGTGTGTATTTATCTCATCTTCCTCATCCATTCATCTGCCAGTGGGCACTGAGGTTGTTTCCATGAATTTGTTTTTGTAAATAATGTTGCTACTAACACTGGGATGCATGTATCATTTCAAATTAGAGTTTTCTCTGGATGTACACCCATGAGTGGGATTGCTGGGTCACATGAAAACTCTATTTTTAGTTTCTCAGGGACCCTCCATACTCCTTTCCATAGTGTTTATGTCAGTTTACATTCCTGTTAACAGTGTAGGAGGGTTCCTTTTTCTCCATGCCCTCTCCAGCTTTTATTATCTGCAGACTTTTTAATGATGGCCATTCTAAATTGCTGTAAAGTGATACTTCATTATAATTTTGATTTGCATTTCTCTAATAGTTAATAATATGGAGCTTTTTTTTTTTTCGTGTGAATCTTGGCTGTCTGTATGTTTTCTTTGGATAAATGTCTGTTTATGTCTTCAGTCCATTTTCTGATGTATTGTTCATTTGTATGCCATTAAGCTGTATGAGTCTTTTAGGAAAATAATCTCTTATAGGTTACATTATTAACAAATATTTCTCCCATTTTGTAGATGGTCTTTTTTAAAATTGGTTTCCTTTGCTCTGAAAAAAGCTTTTAAATTTAATTAGGTACCATTAGTTTATTTTTGCTTTTGTTTCCACTACTCTAGGAGACAGATCCAAAAAAAAAAACAAACAAAACAAAACATTGCTGTGATTTATGTGAAAGAGTGTTCTGCCTATGTTTCCTTCTAGGAGTTTTAAAGTACCCAGTCATACATTTATATCTTTAATTAATTTTGAGTTTATTTTACACATGGTGTTAGATAATGTTCTAATTTCATTTTTTTACATGTACCAATCCAGTTTTTCCCAGCATCACTATTGAAGAGACTGTCTTTTCACCCGTTGTATATTCTTGCCCTTTTTCCATAGATTAATTGACTATAAGTGTGTGAGTTTATTTCTGGGCTTTCTTTCCTGTTTCAGTGACCTGTGTGTATGTTTTTGTGCTAGTACCATCCTGTCTTGGTTGCTGTAAGTCTGTAGTATAGTCAAAATTCAGGGAGTGTGATTCCTCTAGCTCTATTCTAGCTCTGTGAAAAATGCCATTGATAAAATGATGGGGATTGTATTGAATCTGTAGATTGACTTGGGAAGTATGATCATGTTAACAATATTGATTCTCCTAACCCAAAAACACAGTGTATGTTTCCATCTGTTTGTGGGGTCTTCAATTTCTTTTGTCAGAGTCTTAAAGTTTTCGTAGTACAGACTTTTGCCTTGTTAGGCTTATTCCTAAGTATTTTATTCCTTTTCATGCAGTAATAAATGGGAATGTTTCATTAATTACTCTCTTCACATTTTCTTGTGAGTGTACAGAATTGTCACAGGTTTCTGAATATTAATTTTGTATCCAGCAGCTTTACTGAAATGTTATCCTTTAACTGCTCATTGTGGATACAGATGATTTTGCTGCTTTTGTCTTTTACCTTTCCTGCTAGCTTTAAGTGTGGATGACTTACTGCCTTTATTATACATTTGCCTGTACCAGTGAGTTTTTCATTTCATAATTTTCTTGTTTTTAGTTGTGGCCTTTTCTGTCTAGAGAAGTTCTTTCAGCATTTGTTGTAAAGTTGGTTTGGTGGCGGTGGATTCTTTTAGCTTTCACTTGTCTGTGAAGCTTTTGATTTCTGCAAATCTGAACAAGAGCCTTTTGGGTAGAATATTCTTGGTTGTAGTTTTTTCTGTTGCATCACGTAAAGTATATTATGCCACTCCCTTCTGGCCTGCAGAGTTTCTGCTGAAAAATCAGCTGTTGACCTTAATGAGAGTTCATTTGTATGTCATTTATTGCTTTTCCCTTGCTGCTTTCAGTATTCTCTCTTTATCTTTAACCTTGGTCATTTCAATTACAATGTGTCTTGGTGCATTCCTCTCTGAGTTCATCCTGTATGGAACTCTCTCTGCCTCCTGGACTTGGGTGATTGCTTCCTTTCCCAGGCTAAGGACATTTTCAGCTATTATCACTTCAAAAATATTCTAAGCTCATGTCTCTCTCTTTTTCTCCTTTTGGGACCCCTATAATGTAAACATTGTTGCATTTGATGTTGTCCCAGATATCTCTTAAAGTGTCCTCACTTCTTTGTATTCTTGTTTTCTTTTGTTTGGTGACAGTGATTTCCACTTTTTGGTCTTCCAGCTCAGTTATCTGTTTTCCTGCCTCAGTCCACTGTTAACTACTTCTGTGTATTTCTCATTTCAATTCTGTTTAGTTGTTTGTTATATTTTCTAACTCGTCAAAAAATTTTTAAATTATTTTTAATATAAATTTATTTATTTTAATTGGAGGTTAATTACTTTACATTATTGTATTGGTTTTGCCATACATCAACATGACTTTATTTTTCTGTGCATCCATTCTTCTCCTGAATTCTTTGATCATCTTTACAGTTGTTACTCTGAACACTTTCTTGTAGATTCTCCACCTCCTTGTCACTTAATGCTTCTTATTTCTCTGTCACTTTATTTAATTTAAATTGATATTTATGTTTTTTATGTACATGACAGGTTATTTATGGTTCTTAACTTTGAAGCAGTAGCCTTCTATAGGAGACATCCTATATGTCTCAGCAGTACTTTCCCCTCTCATCACCCAAGGACCGGGGTCTAGGTGGTCAAGGTTGGGCCTGGCCAGTGTTGCAAACTTGGTCTGCAGGCTCTGGGACTTTAGTTTTCTTTCTCTGGTGTTTGCCCCCTGGTAGTGAGACTAGTCTGGAGTCTTGTGCAGTCTTCAAGGTTGGAGGTATGTGGGCGGGGCGGGCCCTGGCCACTGATGGGTGGAGCTGCACCTTGGCTTTCTTGTAGGCAGGGCCATTACTACGGGCATGTCCAGAGGCAGCTGTGGACCCAGGAAGTCTTTAGGCAGACTGCCTGCTGATGTTTGGGGCTTGTCCCTGACCAGTTTGTTGTTTCAATGGAGGCCTCCCAGCTCTGAGGTTTAAAGTATGTTGGGTAAGGTCAAGTGTTGATGCCAAGATGTCAGTCCCCAGGGAGTTCATGCAGATGAATGCTTTCGATCTGTTGAACACCAATGTCTATGTCCCCAGGGTGAGCCACAACCATATACCCCTACCTTGCCAGGAGACCCTCCTTGACCAGCAGGCAGGTCTGTCTCAGGCTCCTATCCTTGGTCCCAGAGCACATGAGATTCTGTGGATGTTCTTCAAAAGTCAAGTCTCTATTTCCCCTGATGTTTTCCCCTGCAATCAAGCCAAAAGCTCTAGGGGTTTCTCTTCCTGTGCCTGACACCCAGTCAGGTTGACCTGACATGGGGCTAAGTACTTTCACTCCTGAAGGAGAATGTCTCTAATATAATCTTTCTCCAGGTTATGGGTCACCCACTAACAGGGTATGGGGTTTGAGTATATCATGAGTTCACCCCTCCTATGTATCTTGCTGTGGTTCCTCATGTCCCTAGTTGTAGAAGGTCTTTTCTGGTAGATCCCAGTCTATTTCCTTCATGGCTTTCTGCAGTTAGTTGGGATTTTGGTCGCTTGTATGACGGGGAGCTGAGTCTAAGGACCTTCTACTCCATCATCTTGGCCAGTCTTCTTCTTCTTGCTCATCTGCTTCTCTATATGATACCCACACTAAACACCCCTAAAAACCCTCCCCAGAAAATTTCTCTTTATCAGTTACCATCTTATTTTTGAAGGTTTTCTTTCTTTCAAAAATAAAATTTTTACTCTTTCAAAAGAATGTTCAACAATTTAAACATGTGTAGTTTTCTCTCAGTAATTTATTCTAAATATTTTTAAAATAGCCTTTGAATTGAAGACAGAAATTCCTGACCTTTTACCCATATGATTCACAGCATAAGCTAAATCTATAGGTAGTATTTTTTTTTTTTTCACTTTTTGGAGTTGACGGACTGTGGTTGAAGGATAGTTATTCCCAGAGTAAGAAAATGCAATATGGTTGTGAGTGAGGAGTGTAAAAGCTGTGCAGTTTATTCCAGGACAGCTCTATTACAAGCAGTTATGCTCCAAGCTTTAGTAACATTTTGCTGAAAACTGGCACCATGGGAAGACAAAGGATTTGCAGATGGAGAATGACAGTTACATTTTAGCATCCCGGAGTGAGGACATTGGTTCACCTTTGTGGGTACCTGCCCCTGTGGCAGAAACTTTTGCATGTGATCTCCATGAAAGGATGTCCCCTCACTCACCTTAAGCTGTGTAAATCAGAAACACACTGACCAGACAGATGACGATGAGGGCAAAATGGTTGTTTCCTTTAATCAAATTTCTGATTACCACTGGCTTAGAAGCATGCCTTTAGATAATATATTTAGAGTTGAACAGAAACATTTTATTTAGGTGGAACTAATCTGGATTAATCTACCTGGATAAGTGTCTGTTTTTCACCTTGAGGTCACTATGCATGCCAGGAGGGAGCCATAGTTTGGGGGCCCTTTGCTGGGGAAAGATGGTCATTCTCTGATCTACTTGTACATCCTTTAAGAAATATCTTCCTTTAGAAAATGAAAATGTGATTTTGATATAACAATTCCCAGAAATTCTGGGACTAATTCTAGCCAAGAGGAAGATAGTGATCTTCCCTTTTGGTGCTTCTCCAAGAGCACTTAATTCTCAAAATAATTATTTTATATGCTTTTCTCTTTAAAAATATATTTCTGTCATTCATGTAGTTAGGTTATCAGTAGTTCTTCTGAATATTTTCAGAATCATTGTGCAGAAAATGGTGGCATAGTGCAGCTTAATTGTAGAATTATATAAAGGAATGTATTAGACCCTGGTTAAAAGTTCTAAAAATTATATATTAAAGTTTCCGATTTTCAGGGTGCAGAAAAATTCCCTTTCTCAGAAGTTCTATTGATGATTAATTTCCCTCTAGCCTTCAACAAGGAAGTAGATTTTAAATTAATTAAAACTTTAAAAGCCTGTTAATTTCTGGAGTGTATGCTCACTGTTTATGGAACGAAAGGTGCAAACTCTACTTTGCTAAAATGGCTTTGTTTGTATTATGCATCTTCTTGGTCCATTTACCCCATTTTATGTGTCAGCATTACACTTCCTTTCTTGCTCATATACACCCGCCATCTGAATGGTCAGAGTTAAGAGAATGCAGGGTAGTGGGCCAAGCTTTAGAAAATGACTTCATTTTCTATTTACCCGATTCTTCTAAAGCTGCATCCAGGTGGTCATTAATAACGACAGCACTACCTCCTTGATAGAAGTGTATTAGGTGAATCAGAAGCAAATTTCCCTCACAGTCCAACTGTAGATTTTTCTTGGAATCTACCAGTTTTGGCATTTTCCTCTAAGAGTTTTTCTGGTTGGCTGGTCACAGAACATTGAAATAATAAAAATCCAAAGCTACCTAATATTAAAAGAATATTGACTACTTAAGAAAATCTATATTTAAAATGTTACCCCAGAAGGCCATATTAGTAATAACCCAACTGCTTTTTATTCATAGAAAATGGCATCATTTTACCTCTTGGATGTCATGTTTTGGGCAAAAGCTAGTAATTTTATTAAGACTCAGATTCAGATTGGGGGAGAAGTGGGAAAAATACATTTTTTTTTTTTGGTCTCAAATATGTGAGTCATTTTAAGGCAAATGTTCTGTCTCTGTAAACGTCAGACTTACTACATGAAAGATAATGATGCTAATATGTATGAAACACCCATTATGTTTCAAGAATAGGGTTAAGTGCTTATATGGATTATGTCATTAAACTGTTCTACATGGCCAATAAGTCAGGCATTGTTACATGTAAGGAGAATTAGACTTGGAGAACTTCAGTGATTTATCCAAAGTCATATGGCTAGCAAGTGTCAGAGACAGAATTCAAACTCGCAAAAGTCTGATGTCAGATTGCACTCAGTCAGTCTCTTATACCATAACCCTTCTCAGTGTCTTAATAGAAAAAACAAAAACAAAAACTCTTCTATTGGAGAAAAACAAACCAAAAAATAGCAATTCTCTCTGTTTCTCTGTCTCTGCTAATTATTTGGGGGTATAAACACAATGCCAAATTGCTAATCAGAATTAGAATGCAGAATCACCTGGTAATCATCTTTATTTTTACTCCAAGAGAGAGGTTTGTGTTGATTATGGACTAGTTTTTTTTGGTATCTGAGAAATTTAATTGTATATACCACTTAAACTTAGACAGTATAATAAGGAGAAATATTTACTATGGTTTTTAAGACAACTATTTTTAAAAACAAAACAAAAAACAGAAAGAGATAAATATATATCCAGGTACAATTTCCAATGATATAGCTGTATGTTGTTTATGAAGTGATAAAGATCAAATACAATTGGAAGTAGTCATCCCACTGAGGAAAACTCACCTTTAGAATGGAAGAATTTGTGTACTGCTAATGCTGATTTAAGACTTACAAACATGAAAAGGAATCCCCATAGTGTCTGATCTAATCTTGACACGAACAGTATCCAAAAGATCTATTGTCAGTCACAGCTCAAAGCTGCTGCCTTGGGAAGAAAAAATGCTTTGATAACTCGTTGTGTCAAAGAAAAGGATTTTACTGTGTGAAATATTGATTAAAACTTTAAAATAAAATTGGTATTTTCTGAAAGAACCTTGTAAAGGTAACAAAGAAAATAACAAAGAAAATCCAAAGAGTGCTTTTAAGATTGTTTTTAGAACGGTTGATGTTTAAAGAAAATCTTGTAGAAAAGAATGTACATTACCTTTTAATATCTATATCAATATAATTTTTCCACTAACAATGACAATATGCTTTCTTCACATTGCTATTATTACTTTTTATTTTAAGATCAAAGGGCATTCACTGTGCTTTTTAGTTGATAAAATAAATGCATTCCAGCCATAGGCTTCAGAATATTATTTCTCAAGGTATAAGCAAGTAAAGGAAAAGTCAATAGTGCAAATAGATATTTTGCTGTCAAAGAAAAGTTAAGAGTCTATATAGGCTTTCCAATTGCATAACATGTTTGTAAAATATTGTGATGCTATCACAACAATTTTGGGGGTAGCTTCTGTTCGATTAGGGGATGCAGGAAATGTGATGTCAGCAAAGAGAGTAACTGCAAACAAACTGGGGCAGTAGGGGCCTAATGATGATGATGCAGTTGAAGGAGACACTGAGAAAGGCTTGAGTCATGGCAAGTCACCCTTGATAGACTTTATCATTTCAGGGAAAATGAGAGTGGAGTGGGAATAAGACAAGAAATTGAATTGAAAGGAGGAAGTTGAATCTCAGCTAAATTACTGTAAGTCCTTCAGAATGAGGTCAGAGCAAAAACTTGTGGGTCAGGCTTCTTTGTGTGTCTCCTTCCAATGCCTTTTCAGTCCATCCACACTTACCAGGCACCCACTCTGACGACTGGTCTAAAAATGTAAGTTTAAAAACATGGCTTCTGTTTTTTGATAAAGAGATTTCTGATGAAGCATTAAAGTACATAAAGGTTGTCTCAAGATATCATGGTGTTTGGAGAGGAAATATGATAAGATGAGGCAAATTATGTTAGTAAAGTGCCTGGAAAATAGTAAATTATCCAGAAATATCCACTGCCATAGTATCAGGACCTCTGGGGGTACTGAAACATAGGTTGGGGTCCAGTTACTTCTCAGATGTTTACTTGAGTGTGTGACTGGGTGTGGGGCCTGCTTCCCCTTGGGGAAAGCAAAAGTGAAGAGCAGACTCCAGCCCTCATGGGAGGAGTAGTTCTAAAGACAGAGATTAGCTCTTGCAATATGAATCCTATGACTTAAGAGAAGGGAGGCGTTTCTCAGGCATTCTTAGATGCAGCACAGGAAACTGATGAAGAGGACAGGAAGACACCTGGGCTGGAGCTCTGAATTCAGATCCTGAGTTCAAATCCTGTGCCTGCCACTAGCTGAGTGATCTTGGGCAGGCTGTCTAGACTGAATCTCAATTTCTCCTCCATGAAATAGACCTATGATTGTGCGTCCTTCACTGGGTTGTTGGACAGATGAAAAGAGCACAGTTTTAGTGCTAGAGTTGTGCTTGGAGCATGGTACATGTTCACAAGCTTGTGAAATGGTTCGAGTTTGTAATATCCAGGGAAATCAAATGGCTCTCAGATTTTTTAACCTGGTATATTTGCAACCACAACTCTTATTTTTCTTAAAGCCACACAGGCTCAACTTGACCTTATCCTGATAGGTTGATCCTTCTTTCATCCTTTTGTCAGGGCTGTGGACCCAGCGTTAGTTTTTCTTCTTACAAAAGAAAAGGAAGAAATGATACACTAAGCCCACTCATTTAAGAACAGTGCCCATGCTTTCCATTTTTCTTTTCCACCCCTGTAGAAATGAATGTGCTTAAAAGTTCCAGAAAATTAAGATGAAACCATGAAGATTTTTCTTTGTTTGCCTTAAGATTTTTTCCTAGGCATTTCACACATCATTCTGCAGAGGCATGGCGTACTCTGGAGGGGGAAACACTCTCAGAATACTCGTCTCTTCTTGACTTGGCCTTTCAGATTATTTGTCCTTCACATCATTTGATATTGCATAGCCAGACAAATTCAATTATTTCCCTAACGCTGAGCTCTGTGACTAATACTTATGCCTTTGGGGTTTGGTCAGAAACATTAGACCTGTATGATGTATAATACAAAGTGGAGCGTATTTACGAGCTGTGACCTTTATCATACATGGCGTCAATAAACAATTTAAAGATGAACACTCTGGGAGAAGGTCAGGTTAAGGATAAAAAGCTGGTCTCAAAAGAAAGTTCTTTGAGTGGTATTTAACTGAATCGGCTGCTGTACCTTAAAAATTATGGAAAATTTACCCTTTTCCCACAGGCCAGTGTATGTCCATTCCTTGCAGTCCATGAGTGTAGCTGTAGTACAGATGTGTTTAGAGGTGCCTCGAAAACCAAGGTGTTTGATCATGTTGCTACATAACAGTGACACTTTCTGATACAGTAAAAGAATATTTTTTGTGTTAATATAATTAAGAGTGTGCAATATGTATGTATGTATATTATTAATATCTCAATCTCTAACTTTCCTTATTTTCACCATTTCTTAGGATGTATTGTTGGTACAACTAAATTACCCATAGACTTAATTGTCCCCTGCACCTTATTCTACCCTGAGCTGTCCACACCGGAAGTCTAGGTGTTCAACACCAGCTATGTCTATTTCCCATCAGTTTGACGTCTTGCCCAGTTGACCCAGTAAGTTACAAACTTAAATGCTTAAAGCAGCCAAGCAAACAAAATGAATAGTTCAAGCAGGTGTTAGATGCATACTGTATGTATTGAAATATATTTCAGGGACCCATGTAATACAACATAGAATTAATATTATTCTGCAAATTGCAGCCTATAATTTTTTGACGGTTAAGATCTACTTTGCTTAGAGCATTCGGTTTGCTTAGATTTGAATGAGAAACTCTTAAGCCTGGATGTTTCAACCATGCCAACATTCTTTCAAATCACTCTCCATGTGGAACTGTAGCCTGGCCCAACCAAAACTTATTTACATGGCCCATATTGAAAATCTATGGTTATGGGGCTAAATTTTGACCTCATTTGATTCTTGGAATAGTACTTATCAGAAATGGGCTCTGTGTCTGCTTTAAGCTGAAGGAGTCTGACTCTGGTGGATCTGCATTAATACTTCAAAACGTCATGTCTTTGTCTTGTCTGTTCACCTTTCTCATATGGATCTAATGTGGAGGCTGCAATGTGCTCTGTTAGATTAGATGAAGAACACACTGGGGCCTCCACATTAGAGCTATATGAAAAAGGCTAAAGAATAAGATCCACAGAAGTTCTTCAGATGCTCATCACCATGGTGCCTCAGAGGCTGGCTCAGTGAACCCCCTTTAAGGGTACTGATGCTGCTTATTGCTCACTAGATCACCCTTGACTTCATGGATTTTTTTTTCTACTTCAATATTCTATTTAAGCCTGTTTTCCCAGAAGAAAAAATTGAAGGACTGTGCTGCTGCCGCCCTCAATTCAGTTGTGTCCGACTCTGTGCGACCCCAGAGATGACAGCCCACCAGGCTCCCCCGTCCCTGGGATTCTCCAGGCAAGAACACTGGAGTGGGTTGCCATAGCCATCTCCAATGCATGAAAGTGAAACGGGAAAGGGAAGTCGCTCAGTCGCATCCAACTCTTCACGACCCCATGTACTGCAGCCTACCAGGCTCCTCTGCCCATGGGATTTTCCAGGCAAGAGTACTGGAGTGGGTTGTCATTGCCTTCTCTGTGAAAGACTATAAATTTTGTTATTATATATTCTGGACAGTAGTAATAAATAGATAAAATACAAAGAAATAAATACATACTACAAGCAGTCATAATAATCTTGAAACATATTTCAGGTAATATCAAGCACATATTATATTCAGTTCAAATTTTCAATTATAAATGTAGAGTCACAAGTCATTTCTTTGTAGAGAAGAAAACTTTTGAGACATTCTAGTAGGTGCTTAACTTACTGTAGTATCATGATGCTGAACTCCTGCTCAGTTACAGTGTGTGCACGTGTGCATGCATGAGCATGTTTTCTTTCTTTTTTTAATTTTTATTTATTTGACTGGGTCTTAGTTGTGGCATGCAGGAATCTAGTTCCCTGACCAGGGATCTAACCTGTGGCCGCTGCATTGGGATTATGGGATCTTAGCCACTGGAGCACAGGAGAATTGCTGCAGCATGTTAAAGAGAAGTCCCTGCACTGTGTTAAAGAGAAGTCACTGGCCGGAGAACAATGTCTCCGTCCCCAACTTCTGAGAGTCCTGCAGTGGCACCCCGAACACCAGGGTCTCATGATAGTGCCCAGCAGAATCTCCTCCAAGTAAATCATTTTTGCAGAGCCTAGGAATTTACCAACAATTTAATTTTTAAAGTGCATGACAGAATTTACAGAACCTTTGGAAATATAATGATATATTGGTGAAGTTTTAGAACAGTAGACAGGGAAGTGACAGATATTTATTTTCTGTTCAACCAGTGCATTTGAAATACTTCTATCCTTTATGTATGGTGAATGAAACTCACCCTAAACCAGCATGTCAGCATCAGTCTGGTGCCCTGTCTCAAGCAATTCAATAAATGAATGATTGCTCTAGAGATTCCAGAGGACCTTGTGGAACCCCAGGCTAGCCAAGGAGTGATATGACCTCATTTGCATACATCCTGGGACTGTTGGGACATGTGTGTAACCCCACTGACCTGATAGGAGCATAGAGGGCCAGAAGGCACATGGAAAGGGAGAAATAAGTCCAGCGTCTTCCCCCCTTCGCAGTTCAGGCTTCGTGTACTCACCTAATAATAAAATAGCATCACTGCTCATCTTCTCCCTCAACTTCCCTTCACCTACCCCACCATGTCTCAACACTGGGAGACTGTGGAAATTTTCAGAAATGCAACCCCGAAGCCATATTAGGGGCTCTGTTTGTCATGGTCTAAGTGTTACATGGGTCCCCAAAGATGAAGATCTAACTCAAATTGTTTCTGTCCTATATATTTTTTCTTTTGTTGTTTGTTCTATTCAAGTGTAGTTTATTTGCAATGTAGTATTAGTTTCTGGTGTATACAGTTCAGTTTCAGTTCAGTTTAGTCGCTCAGTCGTGTCTGACTCTTTGAGACCCCATGAATCGCAGCACGCCAGGCCTCCCTGACCATCAACAACTCCTGTGTATACAGTAGTGTTATGCAGTAGGTCCTTGCTGTTTGTCTATTTTATATACAGTAGGGTGTATCTGTTAATCCCAAGCACTGAATTTATCCTTCCCTCCCTCATCTTTCCCCTCGGGTAGCCATAAGTTTATTTGTTTATTCAGTACTGGTCACTGGTCACCCCATATTGCTTAAAAGCACATCTGCTTGGGTAAACCTAAGGGGTCAGAAGAGCCAGGCTTCGCCGTGTATTCCACCAGTGGCCTCATCCTAACTGATTTCTGTGCCCACTTCCCCCTACCCAGCATCAGGGACTGTCCTCCTCAGGCTGGGTTTATCTGTAGACCGTGTCTGAGTTGTTCCTGATCACTGCAAGAACTCACCCTTACATCATCCTGAGTTTCCTCCCACACACTGGCGCTTGCAAGAGTCTCACATTCCAAAGTGTTGGCTCTCTTCCTCCCCTCTCCAAATATTATGAGAGTTGTCCTTTTCTTATGTCTGGTTCACGACGGTTACGAATCCAAGTTATGCTGCATGTTTATGACTTGTGTTAGCTTAGGGAGGTTGGGTGATTTAATGAGATAAGCTAAGATTTCAGGCTTAGGTAGACTTAGTTTCAAGTGCCTGTTTCCTGTGTGATGTTGATCAACTCACTGAACCTCGGTTTGCTTATCAGTAATAGAAGGAGAACACACCTATTTAAGTGATTAACTGACCAGCTTAGCGTCTGCATGTGGCTGTTTATTTTTGAGGTTAATATTCAGTAGTGATATGAGAGTCAGTATGAAAGCAGCTCTTTTGGAATCTGATAGCGGAAGACTAAACCCCTATGAGAAGGCGTGGTTGTGTAAGAGGTTGCTTTTTGAGAGGAAGTAGAGAAGACGAAACTGTCTGTTTGCAGGTTAGCAGCACATTTTCCACTACACCCCTCCCTTCACTTCCCTTGAACACTAGAAATAAAGTTGCTTTGAATCAAAGAGTGTGGGCAGACTAGGCTTTAAAAGAATTTCAGCTGTTATCAGAAAGTCCTCCAGTTCCACCATAGGCATTGCACTGAACTGCCTTGATGTCTGAAAAGATCCCACCTGTGAGGTTACTATTTTGAGTAAATTGTGGTAGTTCAACCCAGATGTGCTGTGGAGGTGGATAAAATGTTAAGCTCTGATCATGACTTTCTTTTAGATGAATTAGCTGTTATAGAACATAAGGCAAAGCCTCTGGGCCTCCCTGGTGGCTCAGATGGTAAAGAATCTCCTTTCAATGCAGAAGATCCGGGTTTGATCCCTGGATTGGGAAGATCCCCTGGCGAAGGAAATGGCAATCCACTCCAGTATTCTTGCCTGGAAAATCCCAGGGACAGAGGAGCCTGGTGGGCTGCTGTCCATAGGGGTTGCACAGAGTCGGACATGACTGAAGTGACTTAGAATGCACGCATGCATTGGAGAAGGAAATGGCAACCCACTCCAGTATTCTTGCCTGGAGAATTCCATGGACAGAGGAGCCTGGCACGCTAGAGTCCGTGGGGTTGCAGAGTTGGGCAGGACTGAGTGACCACTTTTACTTTCACACTGTGATGAAGGATAAAGAATGTTTGCACATTTAGTTCTTGCTGCTCAAGAAAGCAAAACCCAGTGGAAAAGTTTGCATAAACTATAATTTGGAGACCTTATCACAACCAGTGATCAGGAAGGACAGGGTCAAACTAGTGGACAAAGGGCCTTACTTTAGGTCTTGATCCTAAAAATCCTCCTCCAGGATATTTCTTCTGGATTTTTTTTTAAACTATGTGTTTTAATCTAGGTGAATAACTAGGAAGAAAATTTTATTGAAGGTAAGGTATTCAATGGGCTTCCCTTGCTCACCAGTAAAGAATCCTCCTGCCAGTGCAGAAGACATGGGTTCAATCCTTGGTCAAGAAAAATCCCCTGGAGAAGGAAATGGCAACCCACTTCAGTATTTTGCCTGAGAATCCCCATGGACTGGCAGCCTACAGCTCATGGGGTTGCAGAGTAGGCTGAATTTAGTGACTGAACAACCATGACAAAAATGTATTCAATAAAGTAGATGAAAAAATATACACCTGTGTCTAATATTTTTGAGCACTAGCTCTATGTCTATTTCTCTGCTATGCGGAGGTACTTAAGTGATTAAAGTACTCATGTTTTCTAGCCCAAGAAGCACAACACCCGGTGGTAGAAGCCAACACATGCAAGACGAATTAAACTGCAGGTGAATGTCTGTCTCTTCAAGACCCCAGTCAAATGTCTCATCTATCAAACCTTAACTGACCCAAATTCAAGGCAATTTATTTACCTAGCTATCAAAACTCTTATCTCTTGCATAGACCTTGATCCTTGTACTTAAGACACAATGTTGCAATCAATATGTTTATGTGGGCATCTTTCTAAGTAGGCTGTAAACTTCTTTAAAGCGAAGGGTTAGCTTTTGTTCAACTCTGTACCTTTACTAACAAACACAAAGTTTGCTTGGTAATGGGCACGCAGATGTTTTCTGAATGAATATCATAATCACGTTATGAATTATCTTTGAAGAGAGCATAAAGAGGCAGAGCATTTACTCTAGCTGAGAGGAAAGCTTCACCAAGGAAATTACCTTCACTTGGGTTTTGAAGGATGAAATAAATTATGGTAGTATACATTCAGACTTTTTTGGAACAGACTGGTTCCAAAAAGGAAAAGGAGTACGTCAAGGCTGTATATTGTAATCCCTGTTTATTTAACTTATATGCATAGTGCATCATGAGAAACGCTGGGCTAGAGAAAGCACAAGCTGGAAAAAAGATTGCTGGGAAAATATCAGTAACCTCAGATATGCAGATGACACCACCCTTATGGCAGAAAGTGAAGAAGAACTAAGGAGCCTCTTGATGAAAGTGAAAGAGTAAAGTGAAAAAGTTGGCTTTAGCTCAACATTCAGAAAACTAAGATCATGGCCTCTAGTCCCAACACTTCATGGCAAATAGATAGGGAAACAGTGGAAACAATGGCTGACTTTATTGTTCTGGGCTCGAAAATCACTGCAGATGGTGATTACAGCCATAAAATTAAAAGACACTTACTCCTTGGAAGGAAAGTTGTGACCATCCTAGACAGCATATTACGGTCAGCACCGAAATCAGATTGATTATATTCTATGCAGCCAAAGATGGAGAAGCTCTATACATCAGCAAAAAACAAGACCGGGAGCTGACTGTGGCTCAGATCATGAATGCCTTATTGCCAAATTCAGACTTAAATTGAAGAAAGTAGGGAAAACTACTGGACCATTCAAGTATGACCTGAATCAAACCCCTTATGATTATACAGTGGAAATGAGAAATAGATTTAAGGGACTAGATCTGATAGAGTGCCTGATGAACTATGAACGGAGGTTCATGACATTGTATAGTAGACAGGGGTCAAGACCATACCCATGGAAAAGAAATGCAAAAAGCAAAATGGCTGTCTGGAGAGGCCTTACAAATAGCTGTGAAAAGAAGAGAAATGAAAAGTAAATGAGAAAAGGAAAGATATTCCCATTTGAATGCAGAGTTCCAAAGAATAGCAAGGAAAGATAAGAAAAACTTCCTCAGTGATCCATGCAAATAAATAGAGGAAAACAACAGAATGGGAAAAACTAGAGACATTTTCAAGAAAACTAGAGATACCAAGGGGACATTTCATGCAAAGATGGGCTCGATAAAGAACAGAAATGGTATGGACCTAACAGAAGCAGAAGACATTAAGAAGAGGTGGCAAGAATACACAGAAGAACTGTTCAAAAAAGATCTTCATGGCCCAGATAATCACGATGGTGTGATCAGTTACCTAGAGCCAGACATCCTGGAATGTGAAGTGAAGTTGGCCTTAGAAAGCGCCACTACAAACAAAGCTAGGGAAGGTGATGGAATTCCAGTAGAGCTATTTCAAATCCTGAAAGATGATGCTGTGAAAGTGCTGCCCTCAATATGCCAGCAAATTTGGAAAACTCAGCAGTGGCCACAGGACTGGAAAAGGTGAGTTTTCATTCCAATCCCAAAGAAAGACAATACCAAAGAATGCTCAAACTACCACACAATTGCACTCATCTCACACCCTAGTAAAGTAATGCTCAAAATTCTCCAAGCCAGGCTTCAGCAATACATGAACCGTGAACTTCCAGATGTTCAAGCTGGTTTTAGACAAGGCAGAGGAACCAGAGCTCAAATTGCCAACATCTTCTGGATCATTGAAAAAGCAAGAGAGCTCCAGAAAAAACATCTATTTCTGCTTTATTGACTATGCCAAAGCCTTTGACTGTGTGGATCACAATAAATTTTGGAAAGTTCTGAAAGAGATGGGAATACCAGACCACCTGACCTGCCTCTTGAGAAGCCTGTCAGGCCAGGAAGCAACAGTTAGAACTGGACATGGAACAACAGACTGGTTCCAAATAGGAAAAGGAGTACTTCAAGGCCGTATATTGTCACTGTGCTTATTTAACTTATATGCACACTACATTATGAAAAACGCTGGGCTGGAAGAAGCACAAGCTGGAATCAAGCTTTTCAGGAGAAATATCAATAACCTCAGATATGCAGATGACACCACCCTTATGGCAGAAAGTGAAGAGGAACTAAAAGCCTCTTGATGAAAGTGAAAGAGGAGAGTGAAAATGTTGGCTTAAAGCTCAACATTCAGAAAATGAAGATCATGGCATCTGGTCCCATCACTTCATGGCAAATAGATGAGGAAACAGTGGAAACAGCGTCAAATTTTGTTTTGTGGGGCTCCAAAGTCACTGCAGATGGTGACTGCAGCCATGAAATTAAAAGGCGCTTACTCCTTGGAAGAAAAGTTATGACTAACCTAGATAGCATATTCAAAAGCAGAAACATGACTTTGCCAACAAAGGTCTGTCTAGTCAAGGCTATGGTTTTTCCAGTGGTCATGTATAGATGTGAGAGTTGGACTGTGCAGAAAGCTGAGCACTGAAGAATTGATGCTTTTGAACTGTGGTGTTGGAGAAGACTCTTGAGAGTCCCTAGGACTGCAAGGAAATCCAACCAGTCCATCCTAAAGGAGATCAGTCCTGGGTATTCATTGGAAGGACTGATGCTGAGGCTGAAACTCCAATACTTTGGCCACCTCATGAGAAGAGTTGACTCATTGGAAAAGACCCTGATGCTGGGAGGGATTGAGGGCAGGAGGAAAAGGGGAGAACAGAGGATGAGATGGCTAGATGGAGTCACTGAGTCAATGGACATGAGTTTGAGTGAACTCTGGGAGTTGGTGATGGACAGGGGAGGCCTGGGTGTTCTGCAATTCATGGGGTCACAAAGAGTCGAATATGACTGAGCAACTGAACTGAGACAGCATATTAAAAAGCAGCGACATTACTTAGTCAACAAAGCTTCATCTATTCAAGGCTATGATTTTTCTAGTGGTCATGTATTGATGTGAGAGTTGGTCTGTGAAGAAAGCTGAGCACTGAAGAATTGATGCTTTTGAACTGTGGTGTTGGAGAAGACTCTTGAGAGTCCCCTTGGACTGTAATGGGATCCAACCAGTCAATCCTAAAGAAGATCAATCCTGAATATTCACTGGAAGGACTGGTACTTAAGCTGAAACTCCAATACTTTGGCCACCTGATGTGAAGAATTGAGTCATTTGAAAAAATTCTGATATGAGGAAAGATTGAAGGCAGGAGGAGAAGGTGAACACAGATCATAATATGGTTGGATGGCATCACCGACTCAATGGACATGAGTTTGTGTAAAATCCGGGAGTTGGTGATGGACAGGGAGGCCTGGTGTGCTGCAGTTCATGGTGTTGCAAAGAATCAGACACAATAGAGCGACTGAACTGACTGACTGACACTCAGACAAAGCTCCACAATTGTCCAAGCTATTTCTAAGTGCATTCAACTAACTTGCTTAGTGTGTCCAAAGACAACTTAAAGACAGCTTATCAGAATAGGCTAGACACTGTTTAGGGAAATATGTTGAAGCTCCAAGCAACAGAAGTATTTATTTTTTCCCACAGTGTAAGTAAGACTATATTGGGGGAAAAGAAAACAACTAAGAATTCATTTCAATGGACTTCTTCAGTGAACACCACACTCACTGTGGTTGCTCGGCCTTTTCCCTGGATTTCAGGGCACACAGCTGGAGTTAGTATGGGGATGTGATGCGACTAAGCCTTTCATAGCCCACCGGAGGTGAGTTGACCGGCCTGCAGCACTGTGGCACGTGGTTGACAGAATTTGTCACACTACAGGTCATCTTGACGTGGAACTTGTCACTGGTTTTTAAGTTTCTCTTCCTTCTTGCCTGGAGGGGGCCAAATCATCCTTCTGATATTTTCCCAAATATTTCCATGCTGAGATCCCAGTGATGTGTGAGGAGATCTTACTAAAAATAGTTAAGAGACATGTCAGGGTATTATTATGGCCAATTTGACTTGAGGTGGTACAAGGAAACTAAATCTCATGTGAAATAAGTTAAAATAGAAATTTTACTGTACATAAGAGAGAATGAGATGGTTGGATGGTATCACTGACTCAGTGGGCATGAGTCTGAACAAACTCTGGGAGATGGCGAAGGACAGGGACGCCCTAGCAAACTGTGGCTCATGGGGTCACAAAGAGTCGGTCATGACTTAGTGACTGAACGGCAACAACTGTATATCGTGGCAGTTTTGTGATATGTGACTATGGAAATGACCAGTCTTGGTGTATGGCTTGAAAAGTAGCCAGTCAAAGGTCTCTGAGAATCAGTTCATAAAAGGAAGATTTTGAAAATCATAAATATAAATGTGCTAAAGATACTATTTCACTTTGCTCAGTTGAAAGAAATTAAGATTCATACCAGTGATGACTGTAGACGTGAGTACATTTTAACTTGTTTTTCAAGATGTGCCGCATCTTTAAAAGTTGCATTAGGATGAGAGGCATAGCCATCAATAGTTTAAACATTCACATGAAGAGAGACCATAATTTCACTATACTGTCTGTATATCTTACCACATCTAAATTATTTGTTTTCTAGTTACACATATGATGTTTTAAAAAGATCAAAGATCAAATGCACTGAGGAGGATATGTCTGGAACTGAGACATATCTGTATACTAAGACACAGATGTGGCCAGATAAAATAGCTGAGAATAGTAAACCTAGAGAAAAAAAATAATGGCGAAGATGATGGTCAACTATAGGGATCACAGCCATAGCTAAAGAACTCTCATGCTTTAGAGGAAGTAAAACTTCTATTGTGCTCCAGAAGACCTAGTTATGGTGAAAGGGTGGGAGTTACAGGAAAACAGACTGCATCTCAAAGTGCAAAGATCATGTGTGAAGATATCTAATCACAGAAAGAAGGAATACTTGGAAAGATATCAGCAGAATTGTTTAAAAAGAGGCTGAGAATAATTAATCATAAATGTTGAAAGAGATTTGGGCATTAGGTGGAAATTTGGACCAAATGACCTTATGATTATTCCATATCTATAAAATTAACCAAGCAGATAATTAGATGAATCACAAGGCCATAATAATAAACATGGAATGATATCAGGCAGAAATTGACCATAGTCAAGTGAAATTGAAGAGAAAGCTCAGAGAGAGTAACAAACATACAGAACCTTAATTTATAATAAAGGAACACAACAGATCAATTAATAAAAGATAAATTGCTTTAGTATACAATATTAAGTAATCTAATTCACTATATGAATAAGAGCAAGATTGAATCACTACCTATCAACACATTAAAAACATGCTTCCAGGGAATTCCCTAGCAGTTCAGTGGTTATGAATAGGTGCTTTTGATGTGAGGGCCCAGGTTCAATCCCTGTTTGGGGAATTAAGAGTCCATAGCTGGCATGGCATAACTCCACCCTCCACCCCAAATGATTCCCAAATATTTAAACACTAAATGTTAGCAGTAGTACTAAATAATAGCAAGATGAGTTTAAAAATCTTTATACTAAGAGAGGACTTTATAAATTTCAAAAGCACATAGCATGGGGGAAATTGCTTAACTGTATTAGATAAAATTAAGAATTTGTATCCAAAATGGATTAGATCTGAAGTCAGAGTGTCTGAAGAACAATGGATGGAAGTTCATGACATTGTATAGGAGGCAGTGATCAAGACCATCCCCAAGAAAAAGAAATGCAAACAGCAAAATGTCTGTCTGAGGAGGCCTTACCAATAGCTGAGAAAATAAGAGAAGCTAAAGGCAAAGGAGAAAAGGAAAGATATACCCATTTGAATGCAGAGTTTCAAGGAAGAGCAAGGAGAGATTAAAAGAAAAAAAAAAAAAACCAACAGTGATCAGTGCAAAGAAATAGAGGAAAACAATAGAATGAAAAGGACTAGAGATTTCTTCAAGAAAATTAGAAATACTAAGGCAACATTTCATGCAAAGATGGGCACAATAAAGGACAAAAATGGTAGGGACCTAACAGAAGCAGAAGATATTAAGAAGAGGTGGCAAGAACACACAGAAGAACGACACAAAAAGTTCTTCATGACCTAGATAACTGTGATGGTTTTATCACTAAACTAGAGCCAGACAACCTGGAATGCAAAGTTAAATAGGCTTAGGAAGCATCACTATGAACAAGTCAAGTGGAGGTGATGGAATTCCATTTGAGCTATTTCAAATCCTAAAAGATGATGCTGGGAAAGTGCTGCACTCAATATGCCAGTAAATCTGGAAAACTCAACAGTGATCACAGGACTTGAAAAGGTCATTTTCATTCTAATTCCAAAGAAGGACAATACCAAAGAATGGTCAAACTACCACACGATTGCACTCATCTAACACACTGGCAAAATAATGCTCAAAATTCTCCAAGCCAGGCTTCAACGGTACATGAACCATGAACTTCCATAAGTTCAAGCTGCATTTAGAAAAGGCAGAGGAATCAGAGATCAAATTGACAACATCTGTTGGATCATGCAAAAAGCAAGAGAGTTCCAGAAAAACACATACTACTACTTTAATGATTACACCAAAGCCTTTGATTGCATAGATCACAATAAAGGGTAAAAAATACTTCTAGAGGTGGAAATACCAGATCACCTTACTTGCTTTCTGAGAAATCTATATGCAGGTCAAGAAGCAACAGTTAGAACCAGACATGGAACAATAGACTGGTTTCAAATTAGGAAAGGAGTACGTCAAGGCTATATATTGTCACCCTCTTTATTTAACTTATTTGCAGATTGCATCATGTGAAATGATGGGATGGATGAAGCACAAGCTGGAATTAAGATTTCCAGGAGAAATATCAATAACCTCAGATATGCAGATGACACCACTGTTATGGCAGGAAGCAAAGAAGAACTAAAGAACCTCTTGAAGAAAGTGAAAGAGGAGAGTAAAAAAGCTGGCTCAAAACTAACATTCAAACAGCTAAGATCATGACATCCGGTCCCATCATTTCATGTTAAATATATGGGGAAACAATGGAAACAGTTACAGACTTTATTTTCATGGGCTCCAAAATCACTGCAGATGATGACTGTAGCCATGTAATTAAGAGATGCTTGCTTCTTGGAAGAAAAGCTATGATCAACCTAGACAGAATAATAAAACCAGCAACATTACTTTGCCAACAAAGGTCTGTTTTGTCAAAGCTATGGGTTTTCCATTGGTCATGTATGGATGTTAGATTTGAACCATCAGTTCAATTCAGTTCAGTCATTCAGTTGTGTCCGACTCTTTGCGACCCCATGAATCACAGCATACCAGGCCTCTCTGTCCATCACCAACTCCTCCTGGAGTTCACCCAGACTCATGCCCATCGAGTCAGTGATGCCATCCAGCCATCTCATCCTCTGTCGTCCCCTTCTCCTCCTGCCCCCAATCCCTCCCAGCATCAGAATCTTTTCCAATGAGTCAACTCTTCACATGAGGTTGCCAAAGTACCGGAGTTTCAGTTTTAGCATCATTTCTTCCAAAGAAATCCCAGGGCCGATCTCCTTCAGAATGGACTGGTTGGATCTCCTTGCAGTTCAGGGGACTCTCAAGAGTCTTCTCCAACACCACAGTTCAAAAGCACCAATTTTTCGGCGCTCAGCTTTCTTCACAGTCCAACTCTCACATCCATACATGACTAGTGGAAAAACCATAGCCTTCACTAGGCAGACCTTTGTTTGCAAAGTAATGTCTCTGCTTTTTAATATGCTATCTAGGTTGGTCATAACTTTCTTTGCAAGGAGTAAGCGTCTTTTAATTTCATGGTTGCAGTCACCATCTGCAGTGATTTTGGACCATAAAAAACCTGAATACCAAAGAACTGATGCTTTAGAACTGTGGTGTTGGAGAAGACTCTTAAGAGTCCCTTGGACTGCAAGGAGATCAAACCAGTCAATCTTAAAGGAAATCATTCTTGAATATTCATTGGAAGGACTGATGTTGAAGCTGAAACTCCAATACTTTGGCCACCTGATATGAAGAACTGACTCATCGGAAAACACCCTGATGCTGGGAAAGATTGAAAGCAGGAGGAGAAGGGGATGACAGAGGATGAGATGGTTGGATTGCATCGCTGACTCAATGGACATGAGTTGAGTAAACTCTGGGAGTTGGTGATGGACAGGGAGGCCTGGTGTGCTGCAGTCCATGGAGTTGCAGAGTCAGACACGACCAAGGCATTTAACTAAACTGATTCAAAGTGGACCTTGAACAAAATTGTTGTTGTTGTTTAGTTGCTAAGTATTGTTCGACTCTTTGCCACCACATGGATTGCAGCATGTCAGGGTTCCCTGTCCCTTGCTGTCTCCCAGAGTTTGCTCAAACTTATGTCCTTTGAGTCAGTGCTACCATCTAATCAGCTCATCCTTTGTTGTCCCCCTCTCCTCCTGCCCTCAATCCTTCCCAGTATTGGGGTGTTTTCCAGTGAGTCAACTCTTCATATCAGGTGGCCAAAGTATTGGAGCTTCAGCTTCAGCCTCAGTCCTTTCAATGAATATTCGTGGATGATTTCCCCTAGGACTGACTGGTTTGATTTTAATGTCCAGGGGACTCTCAAGGGTATTCTCCAGCACCACAGTTCAAAAGCATCAATTCTTCGGTGCTCAGCCTTCTTAACAGTCCAAATCTCATATCTGTATGTGACTACTGGAAAAACCATAGCTTTGGTTATACAGACCTTTGTCAGCAGAGTGATGTCTCTGCTTTTAATATCCTGTCTAGGTTTGTAACAGCTTTCCTTCCAAAGAGCAAGCATCTTTTAATTTTAAGGATGCAGTCACCATCCACAGTGATTTCGGAGCCCAAGAAAATAAAATCTATCACTTTTTGCCATCTATTTTCCATGAAGTGAAGGGACCAGATGGCATGTCTAAGTTTTTTGAATGTTGAATTTTAAGCCAGCTTTTTCACTCTCCTTCTTCACCCTCAAGAGGCTCTTTAGTTCTTCTTCACTTTCTGTCATTAGAGTGGTATCATCTGCATATCTGAAGTTATTCAGATATCTCCCTACAATCTTGATTCCAGATTGTGCTTCACTCAGCCTGGCTTTTATTCATGATATATTCTGAATATAAGTTAAATAAGCAGGATGACAATATACAGCCTTGATGTACTTCTTTCCTAATTTTGAACTAATCCTCTGTTTCATGTCTGGCTCTAACTGTTGCTTTATTTATTTATTTTTTTGTCTTACATAAAGAGTTCTTAGGAGACAGGTAAGGTGGTCTGGTATTCCCACCTCTTTAAAAATTTTCCACAGTTTGTTGTGATCTACACAGTTAAAGGCTTTAATGTAGTCAATGAAGAAGTAGGTATTTTTCTGGAATTCCCTAACCCTCTCTATGATCCAGTGGATATTGGCAATTTGATTTCTGGTTCCTCTGCCTTTTCTAATCGAGCTTGTACATCTGGAAGTTCTTGATTCACAAACTATTGAAGCCTACTTTGAAGAATTTTGAGCATTACCTTACTAGTATGCGAAGTGAAGTCGCTCACTCGTGTCCGACTCTTTGCAACCCCATGGACTGTAGCCTACCAGGCTCCTCCCTCCATGGGATTCTCCAGGCAAGAGTACTGGAGTAGGTTGCCATTTCCTTCTCCAGAGGATCTTCCCAAATCAGGGATCAAACCTGGGTCTCCTGCATTCCAGGCAGACTCTTTAACCTCTGAGCCACCAGGGAAACATTAAATGGGTGCAAAGAACATTCTTTGGCATTGACCTTCTTTGGGATTGTAATGAAAACTGACATTTTCCAGTCTTTCAGCCTCTCCTGAGTTTTCTAAATTTGCTGGCACATTGAGTGAAACACTTTAACAGCATCATCTTTTAAGATTTGAAATAGCTCAGCTGGAATTCCATCACCTCCACTTGTTTGTAGTAATACTTCCTAAGGCCCACTTGACTTCACACTCCAGGATGTCATATTCCATGTACAAATGTAGTACATATTAAACAGAATGGGAAAAGATATTTGAAGTCCACAAATGGCAGAGCAACAAAAGCTAGAATTCCCCAAAATCAACAGGTCAGCACCAATAGAAAAATTGACAGAGAGGCTGAAGTTGGCAAAGTCAGTAAGAATTTTACGAGTAGAAAATCAAAAAAACTAAGAAACATAAGGCAGTATGCACAATCATTAATGAACCAATAATTATAAATGTAAAGAAAATGAGATATACCTAGTAATGACCAAAAATTTAGACAGCAGGATAACACAAAATGTTGACATAGAAAAAGAATCTGCTGCTACTGAGAATAGATTATAAACTCATGGTGGAGAGATTCTGCTATTTCCCAATAAAATAACATTATGTATGCCTTATTATTCAGGTATTCCATTTCTTGAAGTATGGTTCTAAGAAATTCTCACACATGTCTTCAGACATATACTTAGATCAAGGTTCACAGCAGGGATATTTATATTAATAGGGAGCTTGAGGCAACCAGAGACTGCACTGCTTGAAGGGTAGAAAAGAAAAGAAAGCCAATGCACACCCTGAAATATTGCGTATGGAATGCTGAGTCCTGAAGTCCTGGATTAGAAGAACACAAAGAGATAGGATGTTCTTAAATATAATATTTAATGATGAAAGTGATGATAGAGATTATCATAGAGAGTCGAATACCATTTAAGTGTGTTAAAAATGCACACATACATTTACCAAGACACACACACAGCAAATACACATTAAATATATTAGTAGAATGACTACTGGATAAATAGGAATGGAAGGACAGTAGGGGGATAAATGGGTATAAATAGATAAGGAAAACAAAAGAGAGTCTTTCTATGGATCATTGGTGATAATGTACCATGAACTGAGCATAATCAACACTCTGCATCTGAGTATCAGAAAATAAAACAAAATCATACTTTGTTTTCAGGGAACCTAGAAACTGATGACAACTCACACCCTTTATTCAGATCTCCTAGGGAGATAAAGGACTTCCTTTTCCGTTCTCCCAAGGCAGGTCTCAGGTCTTTACTTTATGACAGATGTTTTGTGAGGAGTTTCTTCCAACTTATGGTGTACATGCATACATGAAAGAACAGCAAAAGAAAATTATCTCAGAGTTTTTCACTTTGAAACAGTTTTCAACTATGCATTAAAATATTTCAATCATTTTTAAAGGTTTCACTTTTTAATGGAAGAAAAGTTTAATTTGAAGATAATATGAAACTTATAATAGCTTATTAAACATAAAGGATAAAAGAACTAGTGAAGCTTTAAAATGGTAATTAAAAGAGCTGATGTGTGTCTATTGCATTTATTCAGTGTCTTCTAGCAGTAAGTCACGATGATGTTAAAAATTTTGCCTATATGTTCAGGTTACTATAATGACTAAAGTTTCTGTCTCCACCAACTGTCAAAGTCCTGTGCTATCACCACACCTGAGCCACAAAAAGTAGTTAATGCACTCAGAACACAGACATGCTGCCTGCAGCAGCCCAGTCTTCCCCTTTACAAGAGGTGCCTGGAGCCTGTGTGGCCGCTCCAGAATTGTGGGGGAGGCTGGAAGATGGGGGTGAGACGTGACTTCTGCATCAACATGAAATTAAAAGTGACATAAATTACCTAATAGTCCTCTCTCTGTAGATACCCTGTTTCAGGGTGCTTTGTGGTTTACAGAGGAATTTACAGGTGTTTGCTAATCACTGACTCCCAAGTGACTTCCTATTAGATGGTGGAATAGTATCATCTTGATTTTGCAAAGAAAGAAACTGTATCTACAAAGACATTTTCATTCACATGCTAAAAGTCACGTAAGTTCCTATGCTGAAATGTGATTTGAACACAAATTTGCTAGTTCCAAATCAGAATCATTTTTTCTAACATGATTTAAAATTTCCTTCAGACTGTAAACAGCTTCCTCAAATTATTTCCCAGTTTGAATCAGAAGTTACATTTCCCTAATGCCTGCCATTAGAGAAAGATATCCCAGAAAGAGGAGCAAAGGCTAGATGGAATTATAGAAGATTTTGGTAAATGCATGATCTGACATAATAGTTTCAAGCTGGATTTATATTGATTTGGTTGTGTTTTATGTTTGTTCAGTGATCCATGTAAAGGATAACTTTTTTTTAATAAAATACAAAATAATAGGATAATGTTAATAGACTAATTAAACCAAATACTGCCTTGTCTATAACTTTGAGTACATGATTCTGTTAGACAACAGTGTAGAAAGAGAAAAAAAAAAACCTACATAAACCTAAACAATAAATATAAAATCTATGTAAACATATAAACATTATGCTGGGATAATGTTTTGCATATCATAGAGATATTGACCGAAAAATTGTCATTCTATTATGAGTCTATAGGGTGCAGGTTTGTTTCTAAAGAGGGAATTCTAGGTCACTGAAAGGAGAAAGAAGAGACCCATTAATTTATTGAGTAGGAGTAGAGTGTCAGAATTCCCTGCTCAGAAAATCCTCTCTTCAACAATTTCCATAATTTACGATTAATTTGGTCTTTTAGCAACTGCAAATAGCCCAGGGAGTGTGTGCAGACCAGGCTGGAGGTAGGTGGAAGGGGGAAATTAGTTTATAAACTATTCACAATTTGGTGTCAATCATATTAATTAAATTGGGGTTTTACAAATTGTAGATGTTGACTCAGTAATGAGTCTCAACAAGCAACTTTTTTTTTTTTAAAGAAAAGGACCATGGCCCTTTGATACAAATAAAATAAAATGCTATCAGCAGAGGAATGTACACAAACATATATTAGCTCTTTGAATTTCTTAACTAAGTTCTAAATGAATGTCTCATATGACACTGTTCACCTTAGAATTCCAATTATCTGTAGAAACTATTAGCTTCATTTGATGATTTATACCCTTCAAATCTCAAATATAGCAGTTTCTAACCACTGCCAAGGTTAAAACATCATTTTTACTCTGGAATCTTTTAAATATAGAAATAGTTGTGCTTGTATAATGTAATGTGACAGTAGAAGACAGAGTTCAGAGTTATACAAAAATGAAAATCCTGGTCTCACTTTTTACATTTCAGTTTCTTCACTTTGAATTTGCACCTTAAAGAGTCAGCAAGGGAAGAAACTGGATTTTCATGCTGGTACCTGCATCTCCCAGGGATTTGAGTTGAGCCGAAGTCTGCATAACCCAGGTGGAACCTTTTTTTCTGTCACCTAATAGTTTAGGTCATCTAACTATTATTCAAAAACTAAGATCATAGCATCTGGTCCCATCACTTCATGGGAAATAGATGGGGAAACAATGAACACAGTGACAGACTTTATTTTCTTGGGCTCCAAAAGCATTGCAGATGGTGGCTGCAGCCACAGAACTAAAAGATGCTTGCTCCTCGGAATAAAAGCCTTGACAAACATAGCGTATTATAAAGCAAAGACATTACTTTGCCAACAAAGGTCCGTCTAGTCAAAGCCACGGAGAAGGAAATGGCAACCCACTCCAATGTTCTTGCCTGGAAAATATCATGGATGGAGGAGCCCGGTGGGCTATACCATTCATGGGATCACAAAGAGTTGGACACAACTGAGCAATTAACACTTTCACTTTCATGTATGGATGTGAGAGAAAGCTGAGCGCCAAAGAATTGATGCTTTTGAACTTTGGTGTTGGAGAAAACTCTTGAGGGTCCACTGAACTGCAAGGAGATCCAACTGAACTGAATTGAAGACTCAATATCCTCTCAGCTTTAATGCCCTCAAAATTACCAATCCATATTCCACATCAGAAATTTGTTGGCAATTTTCTATTCTTTTTAATTTTCTATTGGCTATTAAAATATATATTATCATCTAAAATCTCAATATCTAGAGCCTAAAAAATTTACAAAGTTTTTAAAATAAAAGTGGAATGAGCTTGAAGAACTGAGGTCAGAAGAAAATTCAGTTCAGTTCAGTCGCTCAGTCGTGTCCAATTCTTCACGACCCCATGGACTGCAGCACACCAGGCCTCCCTGTCCATCACCAATTCCCGGAGTCCACTCAAACTCATGTCCATTGAATCGGTGATGCTATCCAACCATCTCATCCTCTGTCATCCCCTTCTCCTCCCACTTTCAAACTTTCCCAGCATCAGGGTTTTTCAAATCAGTCAGCTCTTCACATCAGGGTGGCCAAAGTATTGGAGCTTCAGCTTCAACATCAGTCATTCCAATGAACACCCAAAACTGATCTCCCTTAGGATGGACTGGTTGGATCTCCTTGAAGTCCAGTCAGTCAGTCAGTTCAGTCGCTCAGTCGTGGTCCGACTCTTTGCGACCCCATGAATCGCAGCACTCCAGGCCTCCCTGTTCATCACCATCTCTCGGAGTTCACTCAGACTCACATCCATCGAGTCCGTGATACCATCCAGCCATCTCATCCTCGGTTGTCCCCTTCTCCTCCCTGCCCCTAATCTCTCCCAGAATCAGAATATTTTCCAATGAGTCAACTCTTCGCATCAGGTGGCCAAAGTACTGAAGTTTCAGCTTTAGCATGATTCCTTCCAAAGAAATCCCAGGGCTGATCTCCTTCAGAATGGACTGGTTGGATCTCCTTGCAAGTCCAAGGGACTCTTAAGAGTCTTCTCCAACTCCACAGTTTAAAAGCATCAATTCTTCAGTGCTCAGCCTTCTTCACAGTCCAACTCACATCCATACATGACCACTGGGAAAACCATAGCCTTGACTAGACGGACGTTAGTTGGCAAAGTAATGTCTCTGCTTTTGAATATGCTTTCTAGGTTGGTCATAACTTTTCTTCCAAGGAGTAAGCGTCTTCTAATTTCGTGGCTGCAATCACCATCTGCAGTGATTTTGGAGCCCCCAAAATAAAGTCTGACCCTGTTTCCACTGTTTCCCCATCTATTTCCCATGAAGTGAAGGGACCGGATGCCATGATCTTCGTTTTCTGAATGTTGAGCTTTAAGCCAACTTTTTTCACTCTCCTTTTCATCAAGAGGCCCTTTAGCTCCTCTTCACTTTCTGCCATAAGGGTGGTATCATCTGCATATCTGAGGTTATTGATATTTCTCCCGGCAATCTTGATTCCAGCTTGTGTTTCTTTCAGCCCAGAGTTTCTCATGATGTACTCTGCATAGAAGTTAAATAAGCAGGATGACAATATACAGCCTTGACGTATTCCTTTTCCTATTTGGAACCAGTCTGTTGTTCCATGTCCACTTCTAACTGTTGCTTCCTGACCTGCATACAGATTTCTCAAGAGGCAGGTCAGGTGGTCTGGTATTCTAATTTTCTAATTAGAATATTAGACATCATAAATTAAAATCTAGGAACATTTTTCAAGATGATATTTATTTCATACTTTGAGTTTCACTGGAAAACCAAAGTGAAACTCTCCCAATCACATCAAAGTTTTGTTTTTATTGTAATTTTCCCTACCCCATCATCTAATATTTTCATCATATAATAATTTTATTGGCCCTAATTATGGGGCTGAGATGATTTGACTTATGTTTAATCTCCTAGTATAATTATTTATGGTACCCTGTTTACTTTTAAACTTGGTCTGTGTTAGATGATAAAACTCTATTAATACCCTAACCATAACTCATAATACAAGGCAATGGCTATATTTCACTTATAGATATACTATGTGAGGGAAAAATGGGGAAGAATTATAACTGCTCAGAATGTTCAAAAGCAGTGAAATTTAATATTCAGTGTTATGCCATAAGATTAGTTCCTTAGCCATATTCAAAGGCACACCTAATTATTTATTTTGATAAAATGCTTACTCAATTTTGGGTCAGGTCTACAACAAGAAAGGCAAGTAGTGAATTCTAGGCCAAATTTCGTTGGCCAAAATAAGCTTTATAATTACCTCCTTTCTCAACTGTAAATCTAACAAGTTGTTCAACAAAAGTACGATTAGTGCAACTGCATACATGTCCTTGTTTTATAGGGACATTGGCTTCACTTTCTTGCTGAATCACCTTAATTCAAGGTTATCTTTATAATTTGATCTCTCCATTATGGCAAAATTACTTTTACCAAGAACATCAGCCCCTTCCCTTGATACCAAAAAATACTTTTGATATATATCAATGATTGGAACCTTGCTACTAAGAATTATAAATTGCTATGACTGAGAAATTAAAGTCTTAAAATCTAATTACCTCAATTTGTTGTAAGTACATTAAATTATTATGAAAGGACTTGCATTGAAATCTCTAAGTACCAAGTCTTCTCTTTATAGCTAAAGAATAAGTTGCTGCTTTTCCTATCATGCCTCAGGGATATATTTTAGTGTATAGAAATCTATCAAAAGAGATTAGAAATAAAAGTTTACTTTTTATTTTCAAACTTTAACCTTTAACAAGTATTTGGCCACAATTTTTCCAGCTTGAATTATGGTTCACTTCAGTTTAGTTCAGTCGCTCAGTCGTGTCCGACTCTGCAACCCTATGAACTGCAGCATGCCAGGCCTCCCTGTCCATCACCAACTCCCAGAGTTCACCCAAACTAATGTCCATCGAGTTGGTGATGCTATCCAGCCATCACATCCTCTGTCGTCCCCTTCTCCTCCTGCTCCCAATCCCTCACAGCATCAGAGTCTTTTCCAATGAGTCAACTCTTCACGTGAAGTGGCCAAAGTATTGGAGTTTCATCTTTAGCATCAGTCCTTCCAAAGGACACCCAGAACTGATATCCTTTAGGATGGACTGGTTGGATCTCCTTGCAGTCCAAGAGACTCTCAAGAGTCTTCTCCAACAACACAGTTCAAAAGCATCAATTCTTCAGTGCTCAGCTTTCTTCATAGTCCAACTGTCACAGCCATACATGACCACTGAGTCAATGTTCACTCTTGCCATCTCCTGTTTGACCACTTCCAATTTGACTTGATTCATGGACCTGACATTCCAGGTTCCTATGCAGTATTGCTCTTTACAGCATCAGACCTTGCTTCTATCACCAGTCACATCCACAACTGGGTATTGTTTTTGCTTTGGCTCCATCCCTTCATTCTTTCTGGAGTTACTTCTCCACTGATCTCCAGTAGCATGTTGGGCACCAACTGACCTGGGGAGTTCCTCTTTCAGTATCCTAACATTTTGCCTTTTCATACTGTTCATGGGGTTCTCAAGGCAAGAATACTGAAGTGGTTTGCCATTCCCTTCTCCAGTGGAACACATTCTGTCAAACCTCTCCACCATGACCCGGCCGCCTTGGGGGGACCCCATGGCATGGCTTAGTTTCACTGAGTTAGACAAGGCTGTGGTCCTAGTGTGATTAGATTGATCAGTTTCTGTGATTATGGTTTCAGTGTGTCTGCTCTCTGATGCCCTCTTGCAACACCTACTGTCTTACTTGGGTTTCTCTTACCTTGGACGTGGGGTATGTCTTCACAGCTGCTCCAGCAAAGCGCAGTTGCTGCTCCTTACCTTGGATGAGGGGTATATCCTCATGGCCACCCCTCCTAACCTTGAACGTGCAGTAGCTCCTCTTGGCCCTAGTGCGCCTATGCATCCGCCTCTCCTTGATGGTAGTTCAGGCTAATATTTCAATAGTTTCATTTGTTGGATGTTAATAACATCTTCATTTTTCCTGATTTAAATTTAGAATTCTTTTTAGTCCTCAGCCTAGTGACAGTGAGGCATTTACTTCATATTCAGATACAGAAAATTCACTTTATATTACAAATAAGAACAAAAAACTCGACATAATAAAGTAACTTGATGTATGTATAATTCTCCTTAATTCATACCCTAATGCTCTACTTTCATATAATTAAAAATAAAATTATTTGCCTAATTGCCTTATTTCCTCAGTCTTTGAGATTATGATCCATGTAGAGAGCAGCTTCTTAATGCCATTAAATGGAATGAGCACATCATCATTTTAGTAACAAATTAGCATAATGACACATTTTAGGCTTTTTGACAACTGAACACAATTGTGAACTAAAATTGCTTTCATTGGTTTCTCCTCTGTCCAAACAAAACCACAAAAGCAGTATTTCCCTTGGCTTGCTGTGTAGGGACAGTTGGACCACACGGCATCTTATCAGTTAGAATCCCCACTCCTTTCTGCAGTCCCTCTCTGCTCTCATCACAGCACAGATTCTACCCTGAGATGGCTTGACTGTCGATTTCTCTGTGATGGCTATGCAAGGGCTGCATGTCCCTACATTGGAAATAGCCATACGCTTAAAGCATTGAACCATGTCTCTGACTTCCTTTGAGTCTCTGAAAATCAATTTGATAGTGAATGAGCTTAGATATTATCCAAATACAATGCCTGTTTTCATTACCTCCCTTTCTGATTTGCTTCCTCAATACTACATACTGTCTTCCTCATGTGGGAATTTGAAGCTGTATATATTTTCGGTAAAAAATGCATCTGTGTGTGGTTTTGTTTTTGTTTTTGTTTTTGTTTGATAAATGGTAGTATGACTCTGTTTATGTTTGTTTTCCCTTTGATGTTTATTTTTGTTACCATGGTCTTTTAATTTTGCTGAATGATACAACTAAAATGAGAGTATAAAGAACACTGACTTGTTTGACTACTTCTACTCTGTTTAAGAGAACTTCCCTGGTGGCTCAGAGGTTAAAGTGTCTGCCTCCAATGCGGGAGACCCGAGTTCAATCCCTGGGTCGGGAAGATACCCTGGAGAAGGAAATGGCAACTCACTCCAGTATTCTTGCCTGGAGAATCCCAGGGACTGAGGAGCTTCGTGGGCTGCAGTCCACGGGATCGCAAAGAGTCGGACACGACTGAGTGACTTTACTTCTTACTCTGTTTAATTCACCATTTCTAGCTAACCTACTCGGAGAAGGCAATGGCACCCCACTCCAGTACTCTTGCCTGGAGAATCCCATGGATGGAGGAGCCTGGTGGGCTGTGAAGGAGGAGTCCATGTGGTCGCGAAGAGTTGGACACGACTGAGCTACTTCACTTTCAGTTTTCACTTTCATGCATTGGAGAAGGAAATGGCAACCCACTCCAGTGTTCTTGCCTGGAGAATCCCAGGGACGGGGGAGCCTGGTGGGCTGCCGTCTATGGGGTCGCACAGAGTCAGATACGACTGAAGTGTCTTAGCAGCAGCAGCAGCAGCTATCCTATTAACTCATTCTCTCCAAGTTGAGCTATTATAATTTGGTATCTCATTAAAGTTACAAGACCATAAAAGTTAAAACTGGTAAACTTTAAATACCAAGAAAATCCCCTTCTGAAAAGCCCAACTATGATAAAGCAAATTATTAAAGTAAAAATATAATTCAGAACATATTACAATTTTCTAGAAAGTAACATACAATTTTGTGTGTATGTTTGTGTGTGTGTATGTATTACATATTTGGTTTCCTGAAAATAAGCTTGTTTCTCTTGAAAATCAGTTCTGTATTTGGAGTAACTAAATTCTTTTCCAATATTTTATGTAAACCATATATTTTGCCTCTGAAGTTCTCAAAAATAATTTGGTGTCAAAAGCAATTTATGAAATATTTATTAAATTACGGCCCACTTCCATCTTTGGCATGCTATACTCTTCCTTTTTGCATTTAAATTCTCAGATAATTGAGAATATGCAATAACAAGAAAATGAGTTAAGACCAATCTGGACTAACATAAACAAACATTCAGTATTCAGTGTAAGCATAAAAATCCATAGAAATCTTGCTGAGCTCAGTTCCTAATGGGATCTTAAAGCTTATTTTCTTAACCATATTCCAACAACTTTTAAAAGACATTTTTAGGTGCCACATTGCCTTGGTGTGGCTATCAATTAACATAGCTGTTTCTAAAATTTACTTTATTTATGAATTCATGAGTCTGTCTTCACATTACCAAATGAATTTTGAATAAGGTTTTAAATTATTTTCATTCTTCTTTAATTAAATGATCTCTACTATAAACAGTAAATTTGCATAAATTCTATATTCATGCAAAACAAAGCAATACTCAAACTAATTACTCAATACTCAAAATTTTGGGTGATTTCTTTATTACTTTTGCTGAGACCTAATGTCCTACACATCAAAGTAAATTGAAAATATTAACTCAGAAGATATATACATTCATATGTTTTTATAAAAGTATACCTAAAATGAGGCATTAAACTTTGAATAAGTATTGAAGGTATAATAAATTATATTGTCAGAAAGTTAAAGTTAGATATATACTGATTTCAGTTCACTAATAGGGACAAAAATTACAAATGAATAAAAGAGAAGCAGAACACAGTATAAAATGTTTAAAAAATAGAGAATCTAAGATTAACTGTGAAGATATAGGAAATATATTAATATTTCTTGAAATCCATGCTTTTTAAAAATTGTATAATTTATAAGCACATGTATCAAATTGCACAGTCTGTATGCCTTCCACTTTGGGGGTGTTAAGACATGCAACGAAGAACCAATAATCTAATGAGGTGGAAACTTTGAATAAACAACTGCTTCCATTCTTGTAGAGTAGAAATAAATACTGCCTGTCTAACATTTAATGTTTCTTTAGATCTCAGCCTACCTGCTACTTTGTCTAGAAACTAATCTGAGCAATATTCCTTACCCACAGCTAGTTGCATCTCAGCATTTTCTTAACTCCCTTTTCTTTCTTTCTTGTATTGCTTGCCACACATTATTGTAAATACTTGTGTTGAGGTTCAACTCTGATTCCTGACTGTGGTTTAGAATCAGCTAAGCTTTGGGAGGGGACACAAAGCTGGTTTGCTTACAATTATATCCTTGTGCGTAGCACATTTCTCGACACATGGTGTGTATCTCACATATACCAGTTGAATGGATGCAAAATGGAAGAGAGAAAGAAAAGAGAAATGAAGAAGGAAACAGAAGAGATGGACGGAGGGAGGCAGAGTGACCAGTTTTATGATAGAAACTTCTCTTAAGGACAGTTGTGGATAAAATTCTCCATTTCTCTTCATATCAGTCGAATAATAACAATAGTCGGGGATCATAACAAAACTAAAATTCAGGAAAAAATATCATTCACTTCAAATTTGATATATTGGGATGAGGGTAAAGGAGACACACAGAAACATGAGACCTGATTCTACCTTCAGTAGATCAATAAATACTAGCCAGAACTATAATCCTTGGAAAAGATTAAAAAGACTCAGTCACTACCATCGTAGCTAAAGTTCTCTATATTTGTCAGTCAAATATTTGCTTGAGCAGTCAAGAAGCAGAAAGATTTCAAAATGTTCTCTACCTGAAGAGACTCTATGGAATACTATGTAAAAACATCTGGGTGTTACTTTTTGATATAACTTGTCTAATGTTAGAAACTAAAATAAACATCCCCAAGTTTAGTAGTAAAATATTTATGAATTTCAAAGTGCAATGGTCATTTAAAAATTAAAACAACATGCTCTCTTTTTTCATTTTTAATCAGATATGCAGATGACACCACCCTTATGGCAGAAAGCGAAGAGGAACTAAAAAGCCTCTTGATGAAAGTGAAAGAGGAGAGTGAAAAAGTTGGCTTAAAGCTCAACATTCAGAAAATGAAGATCATGGCATCAGGTCCCATCATTTCATGGGAAATAGACGGGGAAACAGTGAAAACAGTGTCAGACTTTATTTTTGGGGCTCCAAAATCACTGCAGATGGTGACTGCAGCCATGAAATTAGAAGACGCTTACTCCTTGGAAGGAAAGTTATGACCAACCTAGATAGCATATTCAAAAGCAGAGACATTACTTTGCCGACTAAGGTCCCTCTAGTCAAGGCTATGTTTTTTTCTAGTGGTCATGTATGGATGTGAGAGTTGGACTGTGAAGAAGGCTGAGCACCGAATAATTGATGCTTTTGAACTGTGGTCTTGGAGAAGACTCTTGAGAGTCCCTTGGATTGCAAGGAAATCCAACCAGTCCATTCTGAAGGAGATCAGCCCTGGGATTTCTTTGGAAGGAATGATGCTTAAGCTGAAACTCTATTACTTTGGCCACCTCATGCAAAGAGGTGACTCATTGGAAAAGACCCTGATGCTGGGAGGGACTGGGGGCAGGAGGAGAAGGGGAAAACCGAGGATGAGATGGCTGGACGGCATCACTGACTCGACGGACATGAATCTGAGTGAACTCCAGGAGATGGTGATGGACAGGGAGGCCTGGCATGCTACGATTCATGGCGTCGCAAAGAGTTGGACATGACCAAGCGACTGAACTGAACTGAACTTGGAAATGTACTTTCAAAGTTTTCTACGGTGAACATATATTATATTCATACTTAGAAAAGATAAAGATGACTGTTTAGTGAAAACTGTACTGAACATAAAATCACATAGCAACGTGTCACAGGAATGTTTGCATTCATATATGTATAACCTGGGACTTATCATGTGGTGTTAGAGGTAAAGAAGGAACTCGCCTGCAAATGCAGGTCAGACTTTAAGAGACATGAGTTCGGGAAGATCCCCTGAAGGAGGCATGGCAACCCACTCCAGTATTCTTGCCTGGAGAATCTGATGGACAGAGGAGCCTAGTGGGCTGCAGTCCATAGGGTCTCACAGAGTCAGACACAATTGAAGTGACTTAGCATGTATGCACACATATACACATACCCACACCTCACCCACTAATTATCTCTACCAAGGATGACATAGTATGTGTTGAACTATGTCCTATTTAAAACAGATTATCATGACTTAACTTTTTCAATGGACTGAATATGGAATTGTCACATTCCTATCTTTTGGCTTCTAGAGGTTTTCTTTTAATATAAATTTATTTATTTTAATTGGAGTTAATTACTTTACAATATTGTATTGGTTTTGCCATACTAGGGTTTGTTTTTTTAAACTTACTGCATTTTCTTCCTGAAATCATCAGTTCAGTTCAGTCGCTCAGTCGTGTCTGACTCTTTGCAAAACCCATGAATCACAGCACACCAGGCCTCCTTGTCCATCACCAACTCCTGGAGTTCACGCAAACTCATGTCCATCGAGTCAGTGATGCCGTCCAGCCATCTCATCCTCGGTTTTCCCCTTCTCCTCCTGCCCCCAGTCCCTCCCAGCATCAGGGTCTTTTCCAATGAGTCACCTCTTTGCATGAGGTGGCCAAAGTAATAGAGTTTCAGCTTAAGCATCATTCCTTCCAAAGAAATCCCAGGGCTGATCTCCTTCAGAATGGACTGGTTGGATTTCCTTGCAATCCAAGGGACTCTCAAGAGTCTTCTCCAACACCACAGTTCAAAACCATCAATTCTTAGGCACTCAGCTTTCTTCACAGTCCAACTCTCACATCCATACATGACCACTGGAAAAACTATAGCTTTGACTAGACGGACCTTAGTTGGTAAAGTAATGTCTCTGCTTTTGAATATGCTATCTAGGTTGGTCGTAACTTTTCTTCCAAGGAGTAAGCATCTTTTAATTTCATGGCTGCAATCACAATAATTACAATTAAAAATTGGAATAATTGGGTCCAAAATATATATATTTTCCAGGTTTTTAAATTAGATTGATACACACTGTCTAGATAGTTTGCCATTTTCATTACTTCCATGGCAAAATTTATTATTATAATCCTTGGAAATATTTGCTAATTTGATAATAAATGACCAGTAGCTTAAAGTTATTTTCATTTGGACTTTTATTTGTTAATAACATTTCTAAATATTATTTTATGTATTGATTAGGGGATTTTTGGGTTCTATTAATCTATGTGCATAATTTTAATTTATATAATATATGCATTTGTGCTTCATCACTTTGTGTATTACCTGTTTAAAATATATTCATAAGTAAAAACTAATTAATCATCTTTAATCAGTAATACTTAAACCCATTATAAAAATATGCTGAAATATTAATTTCATCCAGTAGAAAGATTGTGATACTAACTTGACAAATTAATATATCTGAATTACAAACAAACTGCTTGAATCATATTAATGGGCCAAATTTTAATCATAAGTCTATGCTCAAACTATATCATTCTACTTTTAACTACCAGAGTTTGGGAAAATAAACATGAAGTTAATAAGTTACAACCTTTACCAATAAATTGGTTATTTTTGCTGCAAGATAAAGTGACCATTTATGGTGCTAAAAGATTTGCTTCCAAGCTCTTAAGAGGCTTCTTTTGAAATAGTGTCATTGTGATTATGGCAGTAAATGGTTCAAAGTCCACCTAATACATTCAGAGTTCAACAAATTCTCTGCATTTTCAGTCTGACCCACATCATATTTATTAGGCTGTAATGACTGTGGATCACAACAAATTCAGGATGCTCTGGAAAAGCAAAACCTCTCCTATTCATAATGCAGAAGTTGGACGTTAAAGTGCTGTCACTGTGCTATTTTATGATGTGATAAAAAATGTTACAAGTACATAACTGTACAACCGCAAGGGTGCATTTGGGCATAAGAGTGTTTTAAGTATTAAAGAGAAAGAGAAATAAAAACCAATATGGCTTTTGAGCAGGTATAAAAGGCATGATCCATGTTATCAGGCACAATAACTGTATGTATATGCATGTGTGGTGTGTGTGTACATGTAGTGTAATGGGTTGAGTTCATGTCTGTGTGCATGCTTGGATATGAATGCGTGCTCATGCATGTGCTATATGAGTTTATGTGTATTTGTGTAAAGGCGGCATCCAGATTTCATGGCTCACAGTTGAAGGTGCTAATGACATGTTCAGAAATTGAATGGATGGATCATGAGGGTTTGAAGTCAGGGGGTGAATACTTTCTAAGAACCAGACAAGGAGTTTCAAACCTAAGTACCCAGCATGATCAGTAAATCCTGCAAGGTGCTAGTCTAGTTTGTAACACAGTGCCTGTTTCTTTCATGGAAATTGTATATTTAAACAAAACAGTTGATTTTTGAGAGTTGTCTGTGTTAGTTTCCTACTGCCATGATACAAATTGCCACATATTTACTGTCTTAAAACAGCACGCATGTATTACCTCACAGTTGCGATGACTTAGCAGTCCAGACACAGCTTAGCTGAGTCTTCTGCTCATGGACCCACAAGTCTACATTTTAAGCATTGGTCAGGCTACTTTCATATCAGTAAGCTTGATCAGAAAAGAATTTACTTCCAAGCGTATTCAGGTTGCTGGCAAAATCTCTCTCTTTATCATTACAGTCTCGCGGTACCTGATTTATAGCTGAGGATTGACCAGGGTGACTCTCAGCTTAAAGAGGCTACCTGCAGGCCCATGCCACATGGCCTTCTCCAAAGGTAGTTTGAGTGGGTGCTAAGTCACATCAGTCTGTCTCTTTGCAACCCTATGGACTGTAGCCCGACAGGCTCCCTGTCCATGGCTATTAGCTCTTAAGTGTAGCAGGGGAAACTTTTCTAACCTCAGGTAGGGCTGATCATTCAAGGGCTTTTATCTGATTAATTAGGCCCACCATGGATAATCAATCTTTGATTACAAATCAACTGATTTGGGACTTTAATGATATCTTCAAAGTCCACTTACCTTTGCCATACAAGCAGCCTAATCAGGAGTGAAATCCGTCATATTCACAGTTCCCACCCATACTCCAGGGTGGGCTTATACAAATGTACCCCAGGGGACAAGAGTCTTGAGGGCCATCTTAGATTTCTGCTTGCCATAGGATCAGAACTGCTTTAATTTCCTATACAGTTTTTGTTGTTGTTGTTCAGCCGCCCAGTCATGTCCGACTCTTTGTGATCCCATGGACTGCAGCATTCCAGGCTTCCCTGTCCCTCACCATCTCCCAGAGTTTGCCCAAGTTCATTTTTATTGTGTCATGATGCAATGCAGCCATCGCATCCTCTGATGCCCTCTCCTTCTGCCCTCAGTCTTTCCCAGCGTCAGGGGCTTTTCCATGTGTCCATCTGTTCTCATCAGGTGGCCAAAGTACTGGAGCTCAGCTTCAGCACATATAGTTTACCTCCAGCCAGTTTCTGCCTCCAGGGAATTGAGTGATTAGTTACCAAGACTATAATTTAAGAACTGTTTGCAAACTTCACTGTAAACCTCTTTCTAGTACTTTTACTTTTGTCTACACTCACTATTATCCATTCCATTGCTTCTTTCCTTGATTTACGCATAGGTCCGACCCTGACAAACTATTGCACAAATTGCTGGTTTCAGCTTACTCTCTTCCCCCAAAGTGCACTTGTTATGCCTGCATCCTGTGTCTCACGGAAGCAACATGGAAAATGAGAGTAAATACTTGTCCCACAGACATACCTGAATTTGATTTCTCCTACTTTTTTATTAAAGCATGGGTAAACCATTTCACTTTTCTGAGTCTCAGTATCTTCACCTATCAAAAGAAATCACAATATTTACTTTCATTATAGCTAGAAGGAGAAAATATATGATGTATACTTACACCTAAGAAAACATGTGGCATACAAGAAGTGCTCAATAAAAGAACAGTCCTCTTAAGTATACATATCCTTTGGCAATCACTCTAGGCTTTATACAGCTCAACCTTTGCCTAATAATAGCTTTTATTTACCAATAACATTTATGTTGTAGATCATATATTAAGCATATTCTTCACAATGATCTCATTTAATGCTCTATTAGTTTCCTGTAGCTGCTGCAGCAAGTTACAACAAATTAGTTGGCTTAAAACAGAAAGTTATCCTCTCTGGTTCTGATGGCCAGAAATCCAACATCAACAGGTCAGCACTCTAGGTGGCATACATTCCCTGCCCTTCCAAGTTTGGTTGCTCCAGGTGTTCACTGGCTTGTGGTCACCTCATTCCAATCTTTCTTTCCATTGTTGCATAGCTGGCCATTAAAAAAAAAATCATTTTAACCAAGAAAACTTGCTTTGTAGTTTTGTGTTGGTTTCTGCCAAACCTCAACATGAATCAGTCATAGGTATACCTGTGTTCCCTCCTTCTTGAAACTCCCTCCCACCTCCATCACCATCCCACTCATCTAGGTTGTTACAGAGCCCAGGTTTGAGTTCCCTGAGTACAAAGCAAATTCCCATTGGCTATCTATTTTACATATGGTAATATATGTTTCCATGTTAGTTTCTCCATAAATCCCACCCTCTCCTTCCTCCTCTTTGCCCCTCTGTGTCCATAAGTCCAATCTCATGTCTGCGTCTCCATTGTCACCCTGCAAATAATTTAATCAGTACTATCTTTCTAGATTATATATATGTGTGTTAGCATAGGATATTTGTTTTTCTCTTTGACTTACTTCACTCTGTATAATAGTCTCTAGATTCAAATACCTCATTAGCACTGACTCAGATGCATTCCTTTTTATGACTGAGTAATATTCCATTGTATATATGTACCACACTTTCTCATCCATTTATCTGTTAAAGGACATCTAGGTTGCTTCCATGTCCAAGCTATTGTAAATAGTGTTGCAATGGTCATTGGGGTGCATGTGCTTTTTCAATTTTGGTTTCCTCAAGGTGTATGCCTAGTAATGGGATTGCTGGGTCATATGGTGGTTTTATTCCTAGCTTTTTAAGGAATCTCCATACTGTCTTCATAGTGTTTGTATCAGCTTACATTCCCACCAACAATGCAAGAGTTCCCTTTTCTCCATACCCTCTCCAGCATTTATTGTTTGTAAACTTTTTAATGATGGCCATTCTAACCAGAGTGAGGTGATATCTCATTGTAGTTTTGATATGCATGCTCTGATAATGAACATTGATGAGCATCTTTTCATGTGTTCATTACCTATCTGTATGTCTTTGGAGAAATGTCTGTATAGGCCTTTTGCCCACTTTCTGATTGGGTTGTTTGTTTTTTCTGTTATTGACTTGTGTGAGCTGCTTGTATATTTTGGAAATTAATCCTTTTTCAGTTGTTTCATTTGCCATTGTTTCTCTCATTCTGAGGGTTGTCTTTTCTCCTTGTTTATAGTTTCCTTTGCTGTGCAAAAGCTTTTAAATTTAATTAGGGCCCACTTGCTTATTTTTGTTTTTGTTTCCATTACTCTAGGAGGTGTGTCATAGAGGATCTTGCTGTGATTTATGTCATAGAGTGTTCTGCCTATGTTTTCCTCTAAGAGTTGTATAGTTTTTGGTCTTACGTTTAGATATTTAATCCATTTTGAGTTTATGTTAGGAAGTGTTCTAATTTCATTCTTTTATATGTAGCTGTCCAGTTTTCCCAGTAGCACTTATTGAAAAGACTATCTTTGCCTTATTTTATATTCTTGCCTCTTTTGTCAAAAATGATGTACCCATAGGTGCCTGGATTTATCTCTGGGCTTTCTATCTTATTCCATTGGTCTATATTTCTGTTTGTGTGCCAGTACCATACTGTTTTGATAAATGTAGCTTTGTAGTATAGTCTTAAGTCAGGAAAGTTGATTCTTCCAGCTCCATTCTTTTTCTCAAGACTTCTTTGGCTATTTGGGGTCTTTTGTGTTTCCATATGAATTGTGAGGGGTTTTTGTTGTTGTTGTTGTTGTTGTTCTAGTTCTGTGAAAAATGCCATTGGTAATTTGATAGGGATTGCACTTCATCTGTTGATTACATTTGGTAGTATAGTCATTTTCACAATATTGATTCTCCAATACTGATTTCCCAAAAACATAATCAGGAATAGGACAAGAGTACCCACTCTCAACACTATTATTCAACATAGTTTTAGAAGTCCAAGCTATGGCAATCAGAGAAGAAAAAGAAATAAGAGGAATCCAGATTGGAAAAGAAGTAAAGCCTAACTGTTTGCAGATGACATGATACTATACACAGAAAACCCTAAAGATACTATCAGAAAATTACTAATTCTAATCAGTGAATTTAGCAACATCACAGAATAGAAAATCAATACACAGAGATCACTTGCATTCCTATACACTAACAATGAGAAATCAGAAAGGAAAATTAAGGAATCAATCCCATTCACCACTGCAACAATAATAACAAAAAAATATCTAGGAATAAACCTATCCAAGGAGACAGAAGAGTTGTATACAGAAAGAAAAAGACACTGGTGAAAGAAATCTTCTGTGCCTTTTTTCAGCATGCCTCCTGTAAGGGCAGTTGTCATTAGATTTAGAGCGCACCCAGAGAAACCCAGGCCTCTGTCTTCCTCTTAAGCTCTGTAAGTTGATTACATCTGCAAAGATCTTTTGTTTTCTTAAATAAAGTATTCATAGTTGCTGGTGATTAGAACAAGGACATATCTTTGGGTATCTTTTGGGGAAGGGGCACTCTTTAGCTCACTACTAACATCCAGACATCCCAGAACTTTAAGTATTAGTGTTCAATCATAGAAGAAGGAACTACATTTCAGAGATATGTAAGTGCTTCCCCCGTGATCGCACGAATGATTAGCAGTAGGACTGGGGATACACCTCTGATACTTGGCCTGCGGCATGAGCCCATTGCTGCACATTGTTCTGGCCCAAGTCCCAGAGCTCTCGGGAAATCTTAACTGGAAGACACATCTATTAGTAAAGGAAGAAAGTTTTACTCTGTGTTTTTTCCTTATAGGAGCTTAACGTGACTTTCTGAAACTGTCAGAATCATTTCTTCTAGTGAGAATTAACCCGAGTGTGGGAGTGAGACTTGAATTGCTTTAAATTGGAAGATGTCAAAGTGAAGGTCGAGTAGATGCCTATCTTGGTTCTTTAATTAGAAGATCTCAGAGTTCTGTACTAAGATTTTTTAAAGCAGGGTGAATCACTTCACCTTTGTGCTGTGATCTTTGATGCTTTGTCACTGACCCTTCTCACCACAAATTACAGTGATCAGAGACAATTTGGAAAAGAAAGTAAGTTTGGGAGTTTTGAAGAAACACATTGCCTCCCTAGTTTCCCCATCATTCCATTTTTGTCTCACCTTTCCAACTAACCTGGACTTCTTATGATAAGTGGTTGTGTCACAGTTTATCCATGTATAGTTTTTAAATCAGAACAAATTTCTTTCCCCATAGGAGTATTATCAGATCATCTGAAAAGAGCCTGCCGAGTCTCAGCAACTAGAATTCCCTTTTACATATTTATATTTTATATATATAATTCAATGTATAAGAAGTCCCACTTTTCTAATGGAAAAGTCTTAGGCTATGATCTATGAAAACTTATGTTCTAGTTTTGGTTCTGCATTAATTAATTGTGTGACCTCAACTGAAAGCCAAGATAACATTTGTGCATTTTCCTTATTTGCAAAACAGATCGTTTCTTGACTTAAAGCATTGCTGTAAGTAAAAAAAAAGTTATAAAATAAATGTTGAAAACATCAAGAAACAAAAAGTGTTTTCTAATCAAACAAGATAAAAGAATAAGAAGCAAATGAGATACACAAATGTAAAAATCTATAAAAATATTTTGGAACTTTTTCTCAGTCATTTTTCTACCATTATCCTGGTTTATTTTAAACCTTGGCTCTCTGCTAATGACACTGGGGTACGTGACTGAGATTTCAGAAGGACCATAATGTTGTTCATGAAATATAAATTTGACTCCACTAAAGCACTTCTTTCTATAATGGCAGTTCTACAAGTTGCAAGAAGTGTTTTTGAAAACTTATTCCAGCCTCATTTCCCCCAGCCCTTAATTTCCAGTTGTGTTACAATACTTACTCTATGTGAAACTTTATCTGCCAGCCCTAGGGAGCTTTAATTCTCAGGCATTTACTTCAATAGATAAGTGGTTAAATAGTAACCAAGTGCGTAGTCCTTTCCAAGAGACAGCCAAGATGTCTGAAGGAGAATGCAAGGCGACTGAGAAGCATTCAACCTCAAAAGATTAGTGGAGCTCTCCAGGGACCAAAGTGACTTCTGTCGAGTGGAGGGGATGAAGACTGGCCTGCTGTTTTCCACAGATAGTTTGCATTTAAACCATAAAGTAATTAAACGTCTTAATTTTGATCCCCATGGTGCCTCTCCTTTTCAGAGCTCAGCAGGGAAGATGAACTTAATTGGCATCATTTGGAAGGTTGGAGGGCCTAAGGTGGTAGCAAGCCTTTGTTTGTAGTTGAAAACTGACATTTTGTTTTAATATGTTGCTATACTTACCTATTCTGTTCCTTTTCTAGTTTATTAAGCAGAAGGATTGTGCTAAACATACCTTTAAAATGCAGCTTAAAGTCTTCAAAAGTTAGGGTGAAAATGTGTCTATCATCTGAGAGGTTAACACTTCATTCACCTAAATAGGTGCCAAAACTGAGCATATTTTTGTTTCTGACCCGATTTTGTACTCAGAGAAGGTTATACACTATTCGTATTGTTTCACTTTACCCTAGGACATATTCATGTGTACATCCTATATGGTCTTGTCTTCTTGATTTTCTAGTTCACTAGTCTTTGAGTTAGGCTCATATACCTGCAATAATTGAACAACAGCATAGATTGTTTTTCAGTAGATACAATAAAGCTAGAGAAATGTAAAAGAAGATAATTTTTTAAAGTAGACTTACTTATCACTGAGACATCATCCCAAAACAGTGCCTGATATTAATATGCTCCTATATTTGAATACTCAGCAACTGAGTGACTCTGTGCATTTTAATTTCTTGTCATGTAATGCAGTATGGCACCTCTGATCCTGTCCTTGGCTCTATGCCTTGAGGATATGATGATGTCCATGGAATGGGTTAGATTTAATATTTAAATCAGAATATTTGTATTTCAGCTACAACACCTGTTTTCCTATTTGTATTGTGGTTAAAGGTGTGTTGGACTAAACAACTAAAGATCTACATTTAAATATATGACTCATTTTTCTCAGATGCAAAATAAAGATCTTAATTATCTATCTATTTTACAGAATAGTCATATAAACCAAAAGAGAGAATGTATTGTATAGTTCAAACTCCAAAGATGCTATGCTATCCAAATGTGAGAGATTATTTTCAGGCTAGATAAGAAGCACCTACATGTGCATTTCTGGTAACCAGGAAGAAATGTGTGACAGTTGATAAAAAAAAATAAGTATTGAAATCTTTTTCTTTCATGTGGGACTAAATAGGAGAGTAAACCTTTAAGCAGTATGTTGAAATGTTGACACATTGTTAATGCAAAACTGTGTATACAATAAAAGTTTATTGTTTTCTAAAAACTAAGATCAGGATGTATGCTAGTATTTAAAGCAAAAGTGATAAATGTTTAATAAATTCAAGGTTTTACCACATTCATTAATATTTCAGCCAACTAAACTCTTTCATCAGTTCACTGTCCTGCATAATTATTCTTATATCATTTACTGATTTATAAAAAAACTGTCCATTGCTTTGACCCAAGTGTGAATGAATATTAAACAGTTAAACATAATAAAGATTTGTGCTAGTTTTCTTGTTTCAAGAGTAAACAGTCTTTAGGAATATTTTTAAATGGGAAGTCAAAAAGTGATGGAAATATTAACAAGACAGAGAGAAATTAAATGTACAATATATTATTTTATAAGTGCAAGAAGTAGGAGCACAGGAAAATCTGAAAATTATTGCAGTTAGCAATGTTCCAAGTCAAAGAGGCTTAAGGGAAAAATTGTGTGGAGGGGGCATCATCGTATAACAAAACTAAAATGTCTAGGGATATTCGGTGAAACTATGAGCCATGCTGTGCAGGGCCACCAAGATGACAGTTCGTGGTAGAGAGTTCTGACAAAATGTGGTTCACTGGAGAAGGGACTGGCGAACCACTTCAGCATTCTTGCCTTGAGAACCCCGTGAACAGTATGAAAAAGCAATAAGATAGGAAACTGAAAGATGAGCCCCCAAGATCAGTATGTGTTGAATATGCTACTGGGGAAAAGCAGAGAAATAGCTCCAGAAAGAATGAAGAGGCTGAACCAAAGCAGAAATGATGCCCAGTTGGGATGTGCCTGGTGGTGAAAGCAAAATCCAATGCTATAAGAACAATAGGACTTCCTTTGTAGCTCAGTAGGTAAAGAATCTGCCCGCAACCAGCAGACCTGGGTTTGATTCCTAGGTTGGGGAAATCCCCTGGAGAAGAAAATGAGAACCCAGTTCAATATTCTTGCCTGGAGAATCCCATGGACAGAGGAGCCTGGCAGGCTATAGTCCATGGGGCTGCAAGAGCTGGAAATGACTTAGCACCTAAACCATCATAAGAACAATACTGCACAAGAACCTGTAATGTTAGGTATATGGAATAAGGTAAATTGAATATGGTCAAAGAGGAGATAGCAAAGTGAACATTGACATTTTAGGAATCAATGAACCAAAATGGATGGGAATGGGTAAATTTAATTCAGATGACTATGATATGTACTACTGTGGGTAAAAACACTTAGAAGAAAAGGAGCATACCTCATAGTCAACAAAAGAGCATGAAATACAGTACTTCGGTGCAGTCTCCAAATGACAGAGTGATGTCAGTTCAATTCCAAGACAAACCATTCATCATCACAGTAATGCTAGTCTATGCCCCAAACACTAATGCCAAGGACGCTGAAGTTGAACAGGTCTATGAAGACCTACAGACATTCTAGAATTAACACCAAAGAAGATGTCCTTTTTGTAATAGGGGACTGGAATGCAAAAGCAGGAAGCCAAGAAATACATGGAGTAACAGGCAAGTTTGGCCTTGGAGTACAAAACGAAACAGGGCAAAGGCTAACAGAGTTTTGCCAAGAGAACACACTGGTCATGGCAAACGCTCTCTTTCAACAACATAAGAGACAGCTTCATACATGGACATCATCAAATTGATTATATTCTTTGAAGCCTAAGATAGAGAAACTCTATACAGTCAGCAAAAACAAGACTGGGAGCTGACTGTGTCACGCATGAGCTCCTTACTGCAAAATTCAGACCTAAATTGAAGAAAGTAGGGAAAACCGCTAGAGCATTCAGGGATGACCTAAATCAAATTCTAGTCATTTATACAGTGGAGGTGACAAGTAGATTCAAGGGATTAGGTCTGATAGAGTGCCTGAAAACTATGGATGGAAGTTCCTAACATTGTACAAAAGGTGGTGACCAAAACCATCCTTGAGAAAAGAAATGCAGCAAGGCAAAATGGCTGGCTGAGAGGCCTTACAAATAGCTGAGAAAAGAAGAGAAGTGAAAGGCAAAGGAGAAGGGGAAAGATATACCCATTTGAGTTCAGACTTCCAAAGAATAGCAAGGAGAGATAAGAAAGCCTTCCTGAGTGATCAATGCAAAGAAATAGAGGAAAACAATAGAATGGGAAAGAATAGAGATCTCTGAAAGAAAAAAAAGATACACCAAGGTAACATTTCATGCAAAGATGGGCACAGTAAAGGACAGAAAATATAAGGACGTAACAGAAGCAGAAGATATTAAGAGGTGGCAAGAATATACAGAAGAACTATACAGAAAAGATCTTAATGACCTGGATAACCATTATGGTGTAGTCACTGACCTAGAACCAGATATCACAGAGGGTGAAGTCAAGTGGGCCTTGGGAAGCATTGCTATGAACAAAGGTAGAGTAAGTGATGGAATTCCAGCTGAGCTCTTTCAGATCCTACAAGTTCATGTTGTTAAAGTGCCACACAATAAGCCAGCAAATTTGGAATACTCAGCAGTGGCCTCAGGACTAGAAAAGGTCAGTTTTGATTACAATCTCAAAGAAAGGCAATGGCAAAGAATGTTCAAACTACAGCACAATTGCATTCATTTTACTTCACATGCTAGGAAGGTAATGCTCAAAACCTTTTGTGCACCAAGAACTTCGAGATGTTCAAGCTGAATTTAGAAAAGGAAGAGGAACCAGGTATCAAATTGCCAATGTCTGTTGGATCATAGAAAAAGCAAAATAATTCCAGAAAAATATCTATTTTGTTAACTACACTAAAGCCTTTGTGTGAATTACAACAAACTGTAGAAAACAAAGAGATGGGAATACCAAGCGACCTTACCTGCCTCTTGGAAACTTGTGCTCAGGTTAAGAAGGAGCAGTTAGAACCAGATATGAAAGAACAGACTAGTTCAAAGTTGGGAAAGGTGTATATCAAGGCTCTTTATTGTCACTCTGCTCATTTAATTTATATGCAGAGGACATCACACAAAATGCTGGGCTGGATGAAGCACAAGCTGTATTCAAGATTGCCAGGAAAAATATCAACAACCTCAGATATATAGATGATACCACCCTAATGGCAGAAAGCAAAGAGAAACTAAAGAGTCTCTCAGTGATGGTGAAAGAGGAGAGTAAAATAACTGGCTTAAAACTCAAATTCAAAAACTAAGATCATGGCATCTGGTCCCATCACTTTGTGGCAAACAGATGGGAAAAAAATGGAAAAAGAGGCAGGTCTTATTTTCTTGGGTTCCAAAATCACTGCAGATGGTGCTGCAGCCATGAAATTAAAGATGCTTGCTCCTTGGAAGAAAAGTTATTACAAACCTTGACATTATATTCAAAAACAGAGACTTCACTTTGCCAACAAAGTTCTGTATAGTCAAAACCATGGTTTTTCCAGCAGTCATGTACAGATGTGAGAGTTGGACCTTAACGAAGGCTGAATATGGAAGAATTGATGCTTTCAACATGTGTTTCTGAATAAGACTCTTGGGAGTCTCTTACAGCAAGGGCATCAAACCCGTCTATCCTAGAGGATATCAACCCTGAATAGTCATTGGAAGAATTGTTGCTGAAGCTGAAGCTCCAATACTTTAGCCGCTAGATGTGAAAAACTGACTCATTGGAAAAGACCCTGATGCTTGAAAAGATTGAGGGCAAGAGGAAAAGGGGATAACAGGATGAAATTGTTGGATGGCATCACCAACTCAGTGAACATGTGTTTGAGCAAAGTCTTGGAGACAGTGAAGAACAGAGAAGCCTGGAGTGCTACAGTCCATGGGATTGCAGAGTCTGATGTGACTGAGCAATTGAACAACAACTAAACTTCTAGATAAAGCATAGTACAGCTGAATCCAGAGGCTCAAACAATACTGATAGATTTTTCCCTCTCCATATCTTGACCCTGCTTTAATTTGTGTTCACTTTATTCTCAGGGAGGAAATCATTTTGGTTCCATCATGGCCACTGGCAGGCCAAGGCTTACTTCCAAAATCTAGCATACTTAGCCAGTTTGCTTTTCTACCCATAGTTCAGGCAAAAGCTTCACGGTCAATACCCATTAGCAGTGATTGATTAAGCCTGGTGGTTGACATGTCTGCTTCTGAATCAATCACTGTGGGCAGTGCAGGGTGGGAATCTCATGGGCAAGTTTTGAATGATATGCCTGGTTCCAAAAGGGAGAGCAGAGTCAGGCTCATCGAACCTACCTGATCAGAGAGTCAAGGAAATGAGTGGCTACACGAAGAGAGGTAATCGATGCCAGGGAGGCAAAGTCAATAAGTGTCCTCCACAGACAGTAGTACAGGAGTGAGAAAACATTCAGAGAATGTAGTGAAGGGTTTGAAAGAAGGGAGTTGTGAAAGGAAGGACTGAAGCACAGCAGGAAAGCATTGCTATTTTCAGGAGGACAACAAATCCTCCATAAAATTAATGATCTTGGATATTGGATCACTGTAGAGTGGATATTGTCAGTTACTTGCAAAATACAAAGGAGCAACTGAAACACCAACATAGCTGAAATCTGAGTGTGTCATTTCTTGGGAAGTACATTTTAAGACTGCTGTTTGAGGAACTTCCAGGTCAAAACTAATCTCTTATAGTACTGTTTGTGAATTGGAGAAGGAAATAGCAACCCACTCCAGTACTCTTGCCTGGAAAATTCCATGCACTGAGAGGCTCCTCAGAGCCTGGTAGGCTACAGTCCATGGGGCTGCAAAGAGTCGGATACGACTGAGCGACTTCACTTTACTCACTGTTTGTGAGTAGAGACTAGTCACGTCATCCCAAACCATTAGTGGCATTAGGGAAGCTAGAGGTAAATATGACCAGAAGTGTAGTGACATATTTGAAAGAATGGGTTCTGAAGTCAAGCTGTCTTTGCTTAGCCCTTCTCTTTGCTGTATGTAGGACTTTGGGAAAGTTACTTAAGGTAATCATTCCTTAGTTTACACATTTAAGATATGTATGTAATATTAAAACCTACTTACCAGGATATGTCCAGAACTGTGAAAGGTCTGAAAATTTGATGCACTCACAAGCTGACAAATTATCCTGCCAGAGTTTTATGGGTGCTGATATAAAACAAGAATCTCCCAAGAAGAGCATGATGATTCATGACACATGCCATTTCTTCTTTCCATCAAAGCCCTGCAAAAAGACATGGAGGGGCCTAGGTGCTACACATACCGTGGATTTCTATCATGGCTGAGAACCACTGAGCATTAGAAACTTGAGATTTGTGTAATCTGCTGCAAGCAAACCTCTCTGATCTTTGTCTTGGAGGAAGATATGATCTTTATAGTACTGGAGAAAAAACAAACCAATTGTTTTTTTGGGAGGGAGACACAATACCTACTCAGTTCAGTTCAGTTGCTCAGTCATGTCAGACTCTTTGCAATCCCATGGACTGCAACACACCAGGCTTCCGTGTCCATCACCAACTCCCAAGCTTGCTCAAACTCGTGTCCATGGAGTTGGTGATGCCATCCGACCATCTCATTCTCTGTCATCACCTTCTCCTCCTGCCATCAATCTTTTCAAGCATCAGGGTCTTTTCCAATGAGTCAGCTCTTTGCAACAGGTGGCAAAAGTATTGCAGCTTCAATTTCAGCATCAGTCCTTCCAATGAATATTCAGAACTGATTTCCTTTAGGATTGACTGGTTTTGTCTCCTTGCAGCCCAAGGGACTCTCAAGAGTCTTCCCTAAAACCATAGTTCAAAAGCATCAACTTTTCAGTGCTGACTTTTCTTTCTAGCCCAACTCTCACAACCATACATGACTACTGGAAAAGCCATAGCTTTTACTAGATGGACCTTTGTCAGCAAAGTAGTGTGTCTGTTTTTTAATATACTGTCTAGGTTTGTCATAACTTTTGTTCCAAAGAGCAAGCATCTTTAATTTGCAAAGTATTAGAGGAAAGTATTAGAGTATTAACAATAGAATTGGAAAGACTAGAGATCTTTTCAAGAAAATTAGAGATATAAAAGAACATTTCATGCAAAGATGGGCACAATAAAGGACAGAAATGGTATGGACTTAACAAAAGCAGAAGATAAAAGAAGAGGTGCAAGAATACACAAAAGAACCATACAAAAATATCTTAATGACCCAGATTACCACTATGGTCTAATCACTCACCTAGAGTCAGATATCCTGAAAAGTGAAGGTAAGTGGGCCTTAGGAAGCATTACTATGAACAAAGCAAGCGGAAGTGATGGAATTCCAGTTGAGCTATTTCAAATCCTAAAAGACGATATTGAGAAAGTGCTGCACTCAATATGCCAGCAAAATTGGAAAACTCAGCAGTGTCCACAAGACTGGAAAAAGTCATCTTTCATTCCAATCCCAAAGAAAGGCAATGTCAAAAAATGCTCAAACTACCGCATAATTGCACTCATCTCACATGCTAGGAAATTAATGCTCAAAATTTTCCAAGCAAGGCTTTAATAGTACATGAACTGAGAACTTCCAGATGTTTAAGCTGGGTTTACAAAAGACAAGGACCCAGAGATCAAATTGCCAGCATCTATTGGATCATGGAAAAAGCAAGAGAATTCCAGAAAAACATCTACTTCTTCTTCATTGACTACACCAAACCTTTGACTGTGTGAATTATAACAACCTGGGTAAAATATTAAAGAGATGGGAATAGCAGACCACCTTACCTGCATCCTGAGAATTATGTATGCAAGTCAGGAAGCAACAGTTAGAACTGGACATGGAACAACAGACTGGTTCCAAATAGGAAAAGGAGTATATTAAGGCTGTATGTTGTTTCCCTGCTTATTTATCTTATATGCTGTGTACATCATGAGAAATGCTGGAATGGATGAAGCACAAGCTAGAACCAAGATTTCCAGGAGAAATATCAATAATCTCAGATATTCAGGTAACACCACCTTTATAGCAGAAAGCAAAGAGAAACTAAAGAGCCTTGTGATGAAAGTGAAAGAAGAGAGTAAATAAGCTGGCTTAAAACTCAACATTCGAAAAATGAAGATCATGGCATCTGGTCCCATCACTTCATGGCAAATAGATAGGGAAACAATGGAAACAATGATGGACTTTATTTTCTTGGGCTCCAAAATCACTGCAGATGGCGACTGCAGCCATGAAATTAAAAGACAGTATCTATATTCCAAACTTTTCCCTACACAACACTTTTGAGAATGTAAACAAGGCTAAAGGGCAACAATTATCTGTAGAAGCAAGAAGCAAAGAAATGCATGAGACCCATAAAGAATCCTCTCCCAAGAGTTAATAGATGTATTATTAGTATATTAAATCCATTTAAAAGCTATTATTGTATTATATATTTTATTCCATCATTTTAGCTCTCAGATATATGATTTATGATCATATCTGATTAATCTAATTCTTGTAGAAAGACAAGCAACAATTGTATAGAAGGTCCCAAACATCCAGACACAGAATTGTGCCTCATGGTAAGTCCCTAGACAATCATCATTGTATTTATTTATTTGTCCTGTTCTTAATATGCCTCAACTCAGACTTGAGAATATTCCAGTTTTCATTTTTTTCCCATGCTGACTGACTGCACGTTTAAGTAAGAGTTTGTTATTAACAAAATAGTTTCATTTCCTCAATAGTTATGGAAGAAATATTGTGCATTATAAAATAATAATGATAGCCACAACACTAATCCAGAAAACAATAAAAGCCCACATTATCTCTGCTTAATACTTTTTGTTAATGCTTTTCTCAACATCATGGGGAATAATTGCTTTACACAGTTAAATTACAAAGTTATAGATAGAAAAATTGAGAAATGTAACCACAGGAGAAAACTAAAAATTATCTTGGGAAGAAGTGAAGTTGTAAATTTGAAGATGAAAAATCAGAAAAAAGGAAGTCAGTGATAATATAAAGGAGGATATACACCTGAAGTAAAATAGCTTTCATTAGTTAACTATAAATTATGATTCATTAGGTTTTTTTTTTTTTTTACTAGTAAAACTGAGTTTTCAAAATCCAGTATGCGTAGTCCTAGAAAATAGAAAATACCTGGAAAGAAGAGTGTACACCACAATGTAAAGGTGGTTAAAAGTGCAAGTATACTCAAACAACCCATCAACAAACTCACCAAGGGATAATCTGCTAGCTGCCAGTGAAAAAGTTTGAATTTTCTGCCAGAAGACCAGATGCTGCTCAAGACAAAATTAAAATTAAATAAAGTACTGTGAAAGAATCTGTGGCCTATAGTATTTACTTTTATGTGTAGAATAATGTGAAATCCATAGTGAGAAATCGAGACCTGTTTGTAAAAGAAGAAAGTTCATCCCCCAAATGTGTTTAAATAATTAAGATTATATGCTTTTGTGTGTGTAAAATCTATTGCCAAATAACAATACCTCGTAATTGTACAGTTCTTTATTGTTTTCACTAGAATTTTAAATTGAATAATCTAAAACAAATTATCTCTATCAATACCATTATTTTGCTTTCATTTCTAAAAGTGAGAGTCAGAAAAGGTAAGTAATACTTAACCCCTAACTCTAACTTTCCTAGAACCAAACCATGCTGGAAGCCAGCGTGAGGAACCCCGCCCGCAGCAAAGGTCATGAGGAAGGAGGCTTCAGCATATGCAAAGGTGAGATCAAGCCTCAGGAAACCCCGTTTCTCCCAAAACCAGTGTCTGCCTACTTTATTGTTTCATGCTCTCACCTACACCACTGACTTTACGGGGGCTGTCCCCCACCACCTCTCTCGGAGAAGAAGTTAACTTGCAGCTCCAGTCAATAAAAATTCCTGGGCATGACAAGAGTATTTCAACTTGCAAACTCCTCTGAAGGTTACCTAGCCTACCTGAACAGGTTTGTCCGGCAACATGCGATTGTTTACAGCCTCCCAACCATGAGAGGCACAAGATGTTTTAAACTTTCTAAAGGCAGACTCTTTTAGGAAGTTAGAAATTATTAGTATAGTGGGTTGACTAGGAATTATATTGGTGAAGCATTTTTCATTTATTGGGCCAATGTTTGCTGCTAAATCTCCAAATTCTCTGCCCTTATAATGAATATAACTAGCATATCAGTTCAGTTCAGTCGCTCAGTCATGTCTGACTCTTTGCAACCCCATGAATCGCAGCACACCAGGCCTCTCTGTTCATTACCATCTCTCAGAGTTCACTCAGACTCACGTCCATCGAGTCAGTGATGCCATCCAGCCATCTCATCCTCGGTCATCCCCTTCTTCTGACCCCAATCCCTCCCAGCATCAGAGTCTTTTCCAGTGAGTCAACTCTTTGCATGAGGTGGCCAAAGTATTGGAGTTTCGGCTTTAGCATCATTCCTTCCAAAGAAATCCCAGGGCTTATTTCCTTCAGAATGGACTGGCTGGATCTCATTGCAGTCCAAGGGACTGTCAAGAGTCTTCTCGAACACCACAGTTCAAAAGCATCACTTCTTCGGCGCTCAGCCTTCTTCACAGTCCAACTCTCACATCCATACATGACCACAGGAAAAACCATAGCCTTGACTAGACGGACCTTTGTTGGCAAAGTCATGTCTCTGCTTTTGAATATACTATCTAGGTTGGTCATAACTTCTCTTCCAAGGACTAAGCATCCTCTAATTTCATGGCTGCAATCACCATCTGCAGTGACTTTAGAGCCCAGAAAAATAAAGTTTGACCCTGTTTCCACTGTTTCCCCATCTATTTCCCATGAAGTGATGGGACTGGATGCCATGATCTTCATTTTCTGAACACTGAGCTTTAAGCCAACTTTTTCACTCTCCTCTTTCACTTTCATCAAGAGGCTTTTTAGCTCTTCACTTTCTGCCATAAGAGTGGTGTCATCTGCATATCTGAAGTTATTGATATTTCTTCCAGAAATCTTGATTCCAGCTTGTGCTTCTTCCAGCCCAGCATTTCTCATGATGTACTTTGCATAGAAGTTAAATAAGCAGGGTGACAATATACAGCTTTGATGTACTCCTTTTCCTATTTGGAACCAGTCTGTTGTTCCATGTCCAGTTCTAACTGTTGCTTCCTGACATGCATACAGATTTCTCAAGAGGCAGGTCAGGTGGTCTGGTATTCACATCTCTTTCAGAATTTTCCACAGTTGATTGTGATCCACACAGTCAAAGGCTTTGGCATAGTCAATAAAGCAGAAATAGATGTTTTCTGGAACTCTCTTGCTTTTTCCATGATCCAATGGATGTTGGCAATTTGAAATAAGTATTAACCTTTAAGATTAATCATGTTAACCTTAGGCTAAGTAAATTTCTTTCTTAACTGTAACCCACTACACCGTCACCCTATAGGAATGCAACTTTATCTGGTACCTTTGGAGAGTGGTGCCTGGCTTAAGAAAAATCACCTCTGGAAAGTAAGTTTCTGGTTGACTGACTGTTATCAGAAAAGAAAGGATCATAAAATGTTAGCAGGCCCCCTGGCCAGAAGATGATGTAAAACCCCTAAGACCTTTTTGTATACATTTATATGAAGCACCTGATTTTGATAAAAGTCAGGACTGCTGACCCCCACATGACTTTAAAATTTCCGTTTGTCTCTATGTGCAACAAAAGGTACTTAAGCAAACCTGACAATAAATAAAACGGATCAGTTTCTGGAAAGACTGATTTCCTGTGTCATTCTTTTCTTGTTCTCCATTTTTCTGGCTGAATTCCCATCTGGAGCATGGGTACTCACCAAGCCTACTAATTTTGCCCTAGCTTCTAAGACCCACGCAAGAGGGAGCCCAAGGCAGGGCACCCTCCGCTATTCAAATGGGCGCTGGTGGCCTACGTAGGTGGTGCAAACTCCTTGTCTTGGAGTTTTATTGGTATCCACGTAAACCAAGTTATTCAGAATCTTTTTCTCCACTAATTTTCCTACTACACTATTCTTTTCTAATCTTTCTTTATATTTCTAATTAAATAGCTTTTTCCTAGGATGCCAATTCTGTCTCCCCTTCGAATTACCCTGGATCCACTGGGGCTGGACCCTGACAAGAGTGAAAGTTAGAAGATTACAAATTATCTTGAAGATTAAGGGATATGATCTCCACCAGAAGCTTTCTTTAACTCTGTTCAAAATTTGGTAAAAGGAAAAATTTTGTTAGAAAATGGCTCTTTTCTTGACTCATCTCTGATATCCTAGCCAATGCATTAATTACATATTTAAAAGAGCTTATTGCAAACCACTTTTATGTCATGAGTGTGAGAGAATATGATTTATTTTAAAGAGCAGTATTTTCATATTTTGGTAATAATTCCATGATACCATTTTATCATGGCTATATAGATTAAAACAGCAATAAGAAAATTGTAATCAGAATCAAGTATATGAATTTCTTAAATATTTGGGAAAAGGTATTTACAATTTGTTTTAATCCTTTTAAATAATTTTAAACAATCCACAATTACTGAACTTACAATTATATTTTGGGGGAGATAGAGAAAATGAAAGTTGGATTGGAGAGTGTTTCAGTTCTGTTCAGTTCAGTTCAGTCACTCAGTCATGTCTGACTCTTTGCAACCTCATGGACTGCAGCATGCCAGGCTTCCCTATCCATCACCAACTCCTGGAGTTCACTCAAACTCATGTCCATTGAGTTGGCAATGCCATCTAACAATCTCATCCTCTTTTGTCCACTTCTCCTCCTATCTTCAACCTTTCCCAGCATCAGGGTCTTTTCCAGTGAGTCAGCTTTTCACATCAGGTGGCTAAAGTACTGGAGCTTCAGCTTCAATCTCAGTTCTTCCAATAAACACCTAGGATAGATCTCCTTTAGGATGGACTGATTGGATCTCAAGAGTCTTCTGAGGGACTCTCAAGAGTCTTCTCCAACACCACAGTTCAAAAGCATCAATTCTTCGGTGTTCCGCTTTCTTTACCGTCCAACTCTCAATCCATACATGACTACTGGAAAAACTGTAGCCTTGACTAGATGGACCTTTGTTGGCAAAGTAATGTCTCTGCTTTTAATATGCTGTTTAAGTTGGTCATAGCTTTTCTTCTGAGGAGTAAGTTTCTTTTAATTTCATAGTTGCAGTCACCATCTACAGTGATTTTGAAGCCCAAGAAAATAAAGTCTACCACTGTTTCCACTGTTTTTCCATCTATTTGCCATGAAGTGATGGGACCAGATGCCATGATTTTTGTTTTCTGATTGTTGAGCTTTAAAATACCAAAAAAGTGGCAATCTCTCTCCAAGCAAATTTTAAAATATATTAGGTATTTGGTGGTTTAATCTTCCCAAGTCAACTTCTTTGTCCAAGAAATCAGATGAAGAAAGTAGATTAATTTTAGAAGCCAGTTTCATTGTGGCAAATGGAAGTCAAAAGTCCCAGAGCAGATTGAACAGAAGCAGATTTGGAGAATGGCTATGGTTACAGGTGGGAAGCCCTCAGAGTGAGACCCCAGGAGGAGTGAACCAATCTGTGTGCAGATTCTTGATGACCACCTAGGAATACCCAGTTGGACCACATTTGTTGAATCAGTTGCTGAGGATAGTATCCAGATATCACAGATGAGGCAAAACCTGAATCAATCCCCTTTTTCAACAAAATAAAGAATGGATCTTCAATCATCCCCAAAAGAATCTAGAAAATATAACCATAAACTTAATGTGTCTGTGTGCTCAGTTGTGTCCAACTCTTTGTGACCCCTTGGACTGTAGCCCACCAGGCTCCTGTGTCCATGGAATTTTCCAGGCAAGAACAACTGGAGTCAACATAAGGGTAAAAAATTTGGTGTCCATGGTACTTAGCAATAATGTGGAGATTGAAAATTCATTTCAAGTTGCTGCTCCAAATTTTCATCAGATAAACAAGTAATCATGTTTGGATGTAATTCTTCCTTACGTCTGTCTTTCCACCACGTGGATCACATGCTTTCATATTGCTTTGAATAATCATATTTGTTTATTCATTCACACATCTATCCATTAATTAACTAATACAGAAGACAATGACAAAATGCATATTAAATGTTATTGTGGGCTCACTCATTGATGATTGAAGTAGAAGTCCTTCGCTCATGGAGAATACAGTCAATAAACATAATGATTAATCCTCCTTATAAAGTGTTCTTTTCACCCCATTTCCTCTTTTCTCTTCTCAATCTCTTAAAAATTGTCCTCTCTGCTCTAGCTTAAGATCTGTGCTCACGCAACAATAGTTGGTAAGTGCTTGATGTCTAAACTTATCTTGGGGATAATCTAGTTGCATTTTAACTGGAACCATATAGAGATGATTATTTAACCGGAGATTTGAGATATAGTAGTATCCTGGTGCTTTTTAAGGCCCACTTGACTTCACATCCCAGGATGTCTGGCTCTAAGTGAGTGATCACACCATCGTGATTATCTTGGTCATGAAGATCTTTTTGTACAGTTCTTCTGTGTATTCTTGCCACCTCTTCTTAATATCTTCTGCTTCTATCAGGTCCAGACCATTTCTGTCCTTTATTGAGCCTGTCTTTGCATGAAATGTTCCCTTGGTAGCTTTAATTTTCTTGAAGAGATCTCTAGTCTTCCACATTCTGTTGATTTCCTCTATTTCTTTGCATTGATTCCTGAGGAAGGCTTTCTTATCTCTCCCTGCTATTCTTCAGAACTCTGCATTCAGATGCATATATATTTCCTTTTCTCCTTTGCTTTTCACTTCTCTTCTTTTCAAAGCTATTTCTAAGGCCTCGTCAGAGAGCCATTTTGCTTTTTTGCATTTCTTTTCCATGGGGATGGTCTTGATCCCTGTCTCCTGTACAATGTCATGAACCTCCATCCATAGTCCATCAGGCACTCTATCTATCAGACCTAGTCCCTTAAATCTGTTTCTCACTTCCACTGTATAATCATAAAGGATTTGATTTAGGTCATACCTGAATGGTCTAGTGGTTTTCCCTACTTTCTTCAATTTAAGTCTGAATTTGGCAATAAAGAGTTCATGATCTGAGCCATAGTCAGCTCCTGGTCTTCTCCCCATATGGACCACCCTAAACTATTAGCCTTTGTCCTGCTTCATTCTGTATTCCAAGGCCAAATTTGCCTGTTACTCCAGGTGTTTCTTGACTTGCTATTTTTCTATTCCAGTCCCCTGTAATAAAAAGGACATCTTTTTTGGGTGTTAGTTCTAAAAGTTCTTGTAGGTCTTCACAGAACCATTTAACTTCAGCTTCTTCAGTTACTGGTTGGGACATAGACTTGGATTACCATCATGTTGAATGGGCTGCCTTGGAAATGAACAGAGACGATTCTGTAGTTTTTGAGATTGCATTCAAGTACTTCATTTTGGAATCTTTCGTTGACCATGATGGCTACTCCATTTCTTCTAGGGATTCCTGCCCATAGTAGTTGATATAATGGTCATCTGAGTTAAATTCACCCATTCCAGTCCATTTTAGTTCACTGATTCCTAGAATGTCGACGTTCACTCTTGCCATCTCCTCTGTGACCACTTCCAATTTGCCTTGATTCATGAACCTGACATTCCAGGTTCCTATGCAATATTGATTTTTACAGCATTGGACCTTGCTTCTATCACCAGTCACATTCACAACTGGCTATTGGTTTTGCTTTGGCTCCATCCCTTCATTCTTTCTGGAGTTATTTCTCCACTGATCTCTAGTAGCATATTGGGCAACTACCTACCTGGGGAGTTCCTCTTTCAGTATCCTATCATTTTGCCTTTTCATACTGTTCATGAGGTTCTCATGGCAAAAATATTGAAGTGGTTTTCCATTCCATTCTCCAGTGGATCACATCGTGTCAGATCTCTCCACCATGACCCACCCGTCTTGGGTGGCCCCACAAGGCATGGCTTAATTTCACTGAGTTAGACAAGGCTGTGGTCCATCTGATTAGACTGACTAGTTTTCTATGATTATGGTTTCAATGTGTCTGCCCTCTGATGCCCTCTCGTAACACCTACCATCGTACTTGGGTTTCTCTTACCTTGGACGTGGATATCTCTTCATGGTTGCTCCCACAAAGCACAGCCACTGCCCCTTACCTTGGACGAGGGGTATCTCCTCACCCTTCATCACTATGAACAAAGCTAGTGGAGGTGATGGTATTCCAGTTGAGCTATTTTGATTCCTGAAAGATAATGTGTGAAAGTGCTGCACTCAGTATGCCAGCAAACTTGGAAACTCAGCAGTGGCTACAGGATTGGAAAAGGTCAGTTTTCATTCCAATCCCAAAGAAAGGCAATGCCAAAGAATGCTCAACCTACCACACAATTGCAGTCAACTTACACGATAGTAAAGTAATGCTCAAAATTCTCCAAGCCAGGCTTCAGTAATAAGTGAACCGTGAACTTCCTGATGTTCAAACTGGTTTTAGGAAAGGCAGAGGAACCAGAGTTCAAATTGCCAACATCCACTGGATCATAGAAAAAGCAAGAGAGTTCCAGAAAAACACCTACTTCTGCTTCATTGACTATGCCAAAGCCTTCGACTGTGTGGAACACAATCAACTGTGGAAAATTCTGAAAGAGATGTGAATACCAGACCACCTGACTGGCCTCTTGAGAAACCTATATGCAGGTCAGGAAACAACAGTTAGAACTGGGCATGGAACAACAGACTGGTTCCAAACAGGAAAAAAGAGTACGTCAAGGCTGTATATTGTCATCTTGTTTATTTAACTTCTATGCAGAGTACATCATGAGAAATGCTGGGCTGGAAGAAGCACAAGCTGGAATCAAGATTGCCAGGAGAAATATCAATAACCTCAGATATGCACATGACACCACCCTTATGACAGAAAGTGAAAAGGAACTAAAAGCCTCTTGATGAAAGTGAAAGAGGAGAGTGAAAAAGTTGGCTTAAAGCTCAACATTCAGAAAACAAAGATTGCATCTGGTCCCATCATTTCACGGGAAATAGATGGAGAAACAGTGGAAATACTTTCAGACTTTATTTTCGGGGGCTTCAAAACCACTGCAGACGGTGATTGCAGTGAAGAAATTAAAAGATGTTTACTCTTTGGAAAGAAAATTATGAGCAACCTAGATAGCATATTGAGAAGCAGAGACATTACTTTGCTAACAAAGGTCCATCTAGTCAAGGCTATGGTTTTTCCAGTGGTCATGTATGGATGTGAGAGTTGGACTATAAAGAAGGCTGAGCACCAAAGAATTGATGCTTTTGAACTGTGGTGTTGGAGAAAACTCTTGAGAGTCCCTCAGAAGACTCTTGAGATCCAACCAGTCCATCCTAAAGAGATCAGTCCTGGGTGTTCTTCAGAAGGAATGATGCTAAATTGAAACTCCAGTACTTAGGCCACCTCATGAGAAGAGTTGACTCATTGGAAAAACTCTGATGCTGGGATGGATTGGGGCATCAGGAGAAGTGGATGACAGAGGATGAAATGGCTGGATGGCATCACCAACTCAATGGACACGAGTTTGAGTGAACTCTGGGTGTTTGTGATGGACAGGGAGGCCTGGTGTGCTGTGATTCATGGGGTCGCAAAGAGTTGGACACGACTGAGCGACTGAACTGAACTGAACTGAGTATCCTGGTGCAGGATAGTTGTGTCTCCTGTAAACCAGGTTGATAGGTGTTTACTTTCCCTTCTTGACTGTTGACCTACCTAATTGAAGCTTAAATTTCATATTGCTGCTCATACTTTGTATAACTGTACCTGGCAATGTTTGTTGCAACAAACTGAACTGAAATCAAATGCTAAAATGACTACCTACCTAGTATAGGTTCTGCTCAAACCATAAACCACTTAGAAATATATTGAGAATTAGAATTTTAATTTATTTTCTGGTTGAGTACCTTGTAAGCAAAATCTTAGACTATGAGTTATGGCTTACACATATATAACAAGAAGTATTTTTTTTTATTTGATTTCCTGAATTGTTTTGTCTTTTATGATAATTTTGACTCTAAAATTCTATTTTGTAGAATACCATTCTCTTGGACAAAATGAACACACACACTGAAAAAAAATACAAGTTTTAAATTAGCCGATTGCAGTAAGTTATCATTTCCCTTCATCAATAATTCTTTGTCAAAAGTTTACTTGTGTGCAAAAGTCAAAATGCATCTGTATACATATTAGAGGCACTCTAAACAAAAATTGCCAGGATGGCTACCATCAGCCAGAAGCACCTTGTGTAAAAACTTACTTTTATTTTGTACATCTTTTGTTTTTATGACCTCTTTGTTACTCCCCATCTTCCTATATGTTACCTGAAATCTCTCAGTGAAATAATGCCATGAAAACAAGACTACAAAATTTCTCTTGGAGAAACTGGAACTTCAGGTGGAAAATGGTTGGCAGACAAATAAATAAATAAATAAATAAATAAGAGCCCTAATTCCACTTGCCTATCCAAGACTTTCATAAATTTCAAAATTAATTTTCACAAGAAAATTGAAATAATTGCTCTATAGTTTAATCAGTGGGGCCAAAACAAAAGAGATTCATTCACTTATTTATTAAACATATTTTAACACTTTTTTTTCAGACTATTATTGTAGATGCAGGGGATATGATATCAGACAAAAAATAGTGCTTGCATTCATAGCACATATATTGTGAAAGAGGAGAGGTTAACTAAACAATTAATTACAAATCCATCTTTTCACAGTGGTGTGAAGTTCTCAGAAGTGCCTATAACAGGAGAACTTGAGATATTGAGCTTAAATGACAAATATGAATGGGTCACACAAAAAAGGTATTCTACTTTCTCTTTAGAAACATCACAGTCCCAACAGATTTACAAATGTTTCCGCTAATGGCCTCTTATGCAAAGCAACATTAATTTACATTGCAGGGGCCTGGGAACACAGCCAAAAGCTTTTCTCCAAAAGGAAGTTCTCAGTGCCTTAACCTACTTTAGACTAGGGCAACCTCACATTTCAGTTCGACCTGGGTTATCCTACTTTAGGCCTATTGTCCTGGCTTAAATTTTCAATAGTTCATCAGTTTACCTTCAAAAGTGTTCTTGTTAGGACAATAAATTATACTGTCAACACTTTTTTACACTCATATTTTATCCTAAATATCCATAGAAACTTTTCATTGTATGCTAAAATAAGCCTGTGTTATTTTATATACTAGTAGGCAATGCAGAGAAGGCGATGGCACCGCACTCCAGTGCTCTTGCCTGGAAAATCCCATGGACGGAGGAGCCTGGTGGGCTGCAGTCCATGGGGTCGCAAAGAGTCGGACACGACTGAGCAACTTCACTTTCACTTTTCACTTTCATGCATTGGAGAAAGAAATGGCGCCCCACTCCAGTGTTCTTGCCTGGAGAATCCCAGGGACGGGGGAGCCTGGTGGGCTGCCGTCTATGGGGTCGCACAGAGTCGGACATGGCTGAAGCGACTTAGCAGCAGCAGCAGCAGCAGCAGTAGGCAATGAAAAAGATAATGCTCAAGGGGAAATTATTGGTCTTGGACAAAGACATTTGAATAAAACAATTTCAATAGACTAAGTACATAATTTAAAACTGGTTTAAATAATGACAAATAGTATAGCCTCTTCCTTGATGGCTCCAAGAGAGAAAAATAGACAAAAACAATTGACCATAATTACAAGAATTCTAGAAATAGAAAACAGAGAAGACGAGGTAACTACACAGATATCCGTGACAAGGCAATGTGAGTTACTGTTGTCACTAATTTTTTTAATATAAATTTATTTATTTTAATTGAAGGCTATTACTTTACAATATTGTATTGGTTTTGCCATACATCAACATGAATTCACCACAGGTATACATGTGTTCCCCATCCTGAACCTCCTTCCCTCCTAAGAATAGCATCTTTGTGTATTTCTCTTAACTTCTTCTTCACTTCATGGGCTTTCCTGGTGGCTCAGTGGTTAAAAAAAAAAATCTGCGTGCAAGTAGGAGACCTGAGTTCAATCCCTGGTTTGGGAAGTCCCTCTAAGGAAGGGAATGGCACCCCACTCCAGTGTTCTTGCCTCAGGAATCTCATGGACAGAGGAGTCTGGTGGGCTACAGTCAAAGTGGTTGCAGAGTCAGACACAACTTAGTGACTGAACAACAGCAATAACAAACTTTTCACAGTCATTGATTTATTCTCTTGTTTATTCATTCAGCAAATGTATTGAGTGTCCACTCTATACCTCAGTTCCTGTTCTGTTGAAGCTGTTGAGGATGTGATGGGGAATAACACAGAAAAAATTCTGTCTCCGTAGAGCTTGTTAGTATGTAAATACTTTTTTAAATATAAGAGTAAATTATAAAAATAGTTAAAATGAACTGGTAGTGTACCATGTACTTGAAGACAGAACCAACATAAAGGAAATGGTAGGATAAAGCCAGGGAAAGAGAGGTCACGTTGGCAGCACAGGAGAAGACTTCCTGTGATAAAGTTTTCAACTTGCCTCTGGGATTCGCAAAGCCAAAAGGAAAAACAGTTTCCATTAGTAATCAGAATTTTTTCTGTTGGTGGGAAAAACCCTTAGAAGATCCTTGGATTTCCTAGCAACAATTTCCAAACACACACACAACTGAAATAAAAACACTAAGAAAAACTGTTTAGTGGCTCCAAAGCTCAGATTCACAGAGCTACTACCCTTGAGAGTAAACCAGAAGACTTGGTAAAACAAATTATCAGGTACAACCCCTAGTATAATGCTTCAGGTAGCTCTGAAATATACTCTGGTATGCGAAGCTATGAGATACTGGGCACCATTTCTTTTTAATTAAAAATATGGAACAGGTTTCATATGAATGCAGAAATTATTTTTAACAAACTAGAAAAAGTAAACATATAATAAATATATGTAATTATGTATAACATAGAAAATGGTAACCCACACTAGTATTCTTGCCTGGGAAATCCCATGGACTGAGAAGCCTGGCAAACTACAGTCCATGGGGTCACAAAGAGTTGGATACGACTGAAGCAACTAAGCATGAATGCATATATATTAGAAAATTATTACATGAAATTACCCTAAATTCTGATACCAAAACATGACAAGAAAAACCCTAAGTTGGACAGTTGGAGATTTGTTACTATAAGAATGCAGATTTTAAAATTAAACCAAATACTATAGACTTAGTCTAAAAATATTTTAATAATTCATGAAAAACATGCAAAGTGTATTTATGGAATGTAATAATGATAATTAAAAAACAATTATTAATATACTTAATTATATTGGTAGGGCAAATAGAATTATCATATTTTTCATTATTAAAGAACTGATATACTACAAACTACCTCCAGATTAAAGAAAACCAAAACTCCTGCAACATACTCACGTATATTCTATTCATTAACAACCCCCTAAAGTAGAGGGCCTGCTATATGAACACAAGAATTTAAAAAGTTATACAAATTATCATCTTTTCTTCAAAAATGGCATCAGGAATTGAGTGCTTAAGTGTATCAGTCACAAGGCAAATGATTTATGTTCATAATTTAATTTTAAAATTGAATGTAAAACAGAGTCCATGTTTTGCTATTTCCAATTTTTTTTAACTTTACAATATTGTATTGATTTTGCCGTACATCAACATGAATCTGCCACGGCTGTGCACGTGTTCCCCGTCCTGAACTCCCTCTCACCTCCCTCTCCGTACCATCCCTTTGGGTCATCCCAGTGCACCAGCCCCAAGCATCCTGTATCCTTCATTGAACCTAGACTGGCGATTCATTTCTTATATGATATTATACATGTTTCAATGCCGTTCTCCCAAATCATCCCACCCTCTCCCTCTCCCACAGAATCCAAAAGACTGTTCTATACATCGATGTCAAAATTAGAATGGTAGAGACCAAATTTAAACTTAGTCTTCAAAGCAGTAACTCATTAACATTTACTATATTGAGTTAAATCTGTAAGAAATTGAAATTAGATAGTGAGATGAATATTTATGAAATAATACTAAAACAGAATATTCCTTTAAAATATTATAGTGAAAAGATTTCTGCTAAAGAATAATATTCAAAGTAAGAAGATAAACAACTCCTTAAAGAGCAGATAAAACAGAGGAAAATAGTGTTTACTTCTTAAAGTCATTACCTTTAACATTTAAACATTCTCAAATATTAATATATGAATTCCATATTCCATTAGAAACATTTTAACAATTAGGAAATAAACTGGGCAATACAGTTGCAAACATATTTAGTATCACTGGAAGCTTAAAATATGCAAATTAAAACAAAATATATATTATTTTTGCCTATAAAATATGGAAGAATGAAGTGAAATAAGTGAAATATTTCTCTAATATGTCACTCATAAAAATACATTTGTTGTCTTTTTGGAAGTAAGGTAGGTAATACATATCAAATATCTGAAACAATTTCTTCATTGTTTACCTAGTGATTCCACTTTAACTTATCTGTCCTAGTGAAATAATCTGAAATGTACTCAGATGTATATAAGTACAATGATTCCAGTGCTATTTATGATAATATAAAAACAAAAATAATCTAAGTGCCCCTCAAAATACAGAAAGTTAAAATGTTTGTGAAGAAGAATAAAGAGCCTCTTGATGAAAGTGAAAGAGGAGAGTGAAAAAGTTGGCTTAAAACTCAACATTCAGAAAACTAAGACCGTGGCATCTGGTCCCATCACTTCATGGCAAATAGATGGGGAGAAGATGTAAACAGTGACAGACTTTATTTCTGAGTGCTCCAAAATCACTGCAGAGGGTGACTGCAGCCATGAAATTTAAAGACGCTTACTCCTAGGAAGGAAAGTTATGACCAACCTAGACAGCATATTAAAAGCAGACATTACCTTGCCAACAAAGGTCCGTCTAGTCAAGGCTGTGGTTTTTCCAGTAGCCATGTATGAATGTGAGAGTTGGATCATAAAAAAACTGAGCTTTCTTGATGCTTTCGAACTATGGTGTTGGAGAAAATTCTTGAGTCTGCTGAACTTAAAGAAGATCAAACGTGTCAATCCTAAAGGAAATGAGTCCTGCATATTCATTGGAAGGACTGATGCTGAAGCTGATGTCCAACACTTTGGCCACCTGATGCAAAGAATTCTCTCTTTGGAAAAGACCCTGATGCCGGGAAAGTTTGAAGGCAGGAGGAGGAGGGGACGACAGAGGATGAGATGGCTGGATGGCATCACAGTATGACGCGATGGACCTACTGTGCTGTTCTTAGTCACTCAGTCATGTCCAACTCTTTGTGGCCCTATGGACTGTGGCCCACCAGGCTACTCTGTCTGTGAGGATTCTCCAGGCAAGAATACTGGAGTGGGTTGCCATGCCCTCCTCCAGGGGATCTGCCCGACCCAGGGATCAAATCCAGGTCTCTTGCATCACAGGCAGATTCTTTACCATCTAAGTCTCTAGGGAAGCCCCGATGGACATGAGTCTCACTAGGCTCAGGGAGCTGGTGATGGAGAGGGAAGCCTGGCCTGTTGCAGTCCATGGGGTTCAAAGAGTCGGACACAACCGAGCAACTGAACTGAACTGAAAATGTCTGTTGTTTTCCTATAGGCCAGAATGCTCTGTAACCTTCAAAACCTGTTGCAAGATTATATAATACCTTAGGAACACAATTATTTTATTAGGTGAAAATAAACATAATCAAAATTTGTACAGGATTATTTTTTGTGGACACATGGTTTGTACAGGGTAGTCATAATTGTGAGGAAGGAAAAACCTATACACTCACACTTACTGACTCCATAGTAGAATCAACTGTGACAATTCTGATACTGGCCATTTCTAAAAGTAGGTTTCCGAGTAATTTAACACTCCACTTTATACTTTTCTAAATTTCTCATGTTACTATACTGAAGTAATTTCATGATCAGAGAAGCAATTTTATAATCAGAGAAATTCTGAAATACACTTACTAGGACGTCATATCGGTCAAATGATTAATCTAATAAGAGCACCATGTCTATGTCATTTAGCTACTCAAATTTTTATTTTAATAGTACACATGGATAAAAGTGACACAGAAGTACTAAGAGGACTGATTTTTAAGTTACTTGAGGAATTTTGCATCACTTTTATTTGTGACTGTTACTGCCGGTTTGTCATTAAATACAAAGAGGCACCAATGATTAGCTGTCAAAAATCTTTATATTTCTTTTCCAGGAACACTTCAAAAAGAGCATTGCTCACCAAGATTAGACACACTATCAAATTTGTTACTTCTTGTCAATGAGATATTTAAAGCAAAATAATTGTTTTCCTCTTGTCTCTACAACTTGGCCTACGTTAAAGAAAAAAAAAAAGAAAATTGCCATAAGCACAGAGATAAACACTGTATATGAGCATCTTATAAAGACATATATCCTACCAGAATTCAACTCTCAATAAAATTCTAGTGTTGCTATCTCAATTGTGTGCAAGATGTGTTTTATTAAATGGCCACATGAGGTGTGAGAACATTTGAGAGCAAACCTTTACAATGCTTTCCACAAGCTAGCTGATTTACAGACCACTGAAGGAGGAAGGAAATTGGGTAACAGTTTATGTCTTTAAAAACCATCAGCTCTGTATAGATATTATCCTCAAGAAAAGGAAATAACATCTGAGTAGCTTACACGGAACCCAGTTTTTCATTTTTCACTGTGTAGTTGGCCTTTCTTAAGTGGAGAGAACTTTAGAGAAATTTCTCTATGTTGCTTCCTGGGTTGTCTACAAAATAACTTTGGTTTAATACTGTAAAAGAAAAGCTGGCACAGAACTAATCTTCTAAATGACAAATCTGCATTTCCAATGCAGTCACATTTAGTCAACAGTTTATGTGAAAGTATGCATATTAGAAATGTGAGAATTTCCAAGTATGCAGAGAAAAGCTTACTGTTTGCCAGACAGTATGATAAACTCTATGGAGGATACAAGAGACATATAAGGCATGCCTCCTGCCTTCCGTGAGATTACAGTTCATCTGAGATGATGCGAATTTATTGGATGCTTTCTCTCTTCCTGGAGCTGAACGAAGCACTTCGCAAGATTAGCTCACTAGATCTTTAATAATATCTTGAAATACATATCATTATCCCTGTCTTACAAATGAAACTGCTAAATTCCAAGAGGTTAAGTATTTTGCCTAAGATGATATATTGATTAAGTGGCAGATTTGGGATGTGAAAGTGTCAGATTTCAAAATCAGTCGTTTTAACACTATGCTTACCTACCTCATCTGAACAATTTGAACAAGATGCCACAGTGACTTACTGCCTAAGGCTGGCCTTACCAGTACTACTGCTTTGCTAAAATATAAGGCATTTTAAAAAAGTGCATATTGCTTTAAATGCTATTTGAGGCAGTTCTATTTCCTCTGGTTAGAGACATGGACTTATTGAATCTCGTATAATTTATATGCATTATATATCAAACCTCATTCATATGAGATTACTGAATTCCATATATGCATACACTGAGTTTTTGTTATACGCTCTGACCTGGTATCCTATGATTTTTTAGGTTGTATAGCCTTTGACTTTGTAGATCACAACAAACTGTGGAAAATACTGAAAGAGATGTGAATACCAGACCACCTGACCTACTTATTGAGAAATCTGTATGCAGGTCAGGAAGCAACAGCTGGAACTGGACATGGAACAACAGACTGGTTCCAAATAGGAAAAGGAGTATGTCATGGCTATATATTGTCACTGTGCTTATTTAACTTATATGCAGAGTACATCGTGAGAAACGCTGGACTGGAAGAAACACAAGCTGGAATCAAGATTGCCAGGAGAAATATCAATAACCTCAGATATACAGATGACATCACGCTTAAATGACATCTGCTTATGGCAGAAAGTGAAGAAGAACTAAAAAGCCTCTTGATGAAAGTGAAAGAGGAGAGTGAAAAAGTTGGCTTAAAGCTCAACATTCAGAAAACTAACATAATGTCATCTGGTTCCATCACTTCATGGGAAATAGATGGGGAAACAGTGGAAACAGACTTTATTTTGGGGGACTCCAAAATCACTGCAGATGGTGATTGCAGCCATGGAATTAAAAGACACTTACTCCTTGGAAGGAAAATTATGACCAACCTAGACAGCATATTAAAAAGCAAAGACATTACTTTGCCAATGAAGGTCCATCTAGTCAAGGCTATGGTTTTTCCAGCAGTCATGTATGGATGTGAGAGTTGAACTATAAAGAAAGCTGAGCACTGAAGAATTGATGCTTTTGAACTGTGGTGTTGGAGAAGACTCTTGAGAGTCTCTTGGACAGCAAGGAGATCCAACCAGTCCATCCTAGAGGAGATCAGTTCTGGGTGCTCATTGAAAAGACTGATGTTGAAGCTGAAACTCCAGTACTTAAGCCACCTGATGTGAAGAGCTGACTCATTTGAAAAGACCCTGATGCTGGGAATGATTGAAGGCTGGAGGAGAAGGGGATGACAGAGGATGAGATGGTTGGATAGCGTCACTGACTCAATGGACATGAATTTGAGTGAACTCCAGGAGTTGGTGACGGACAGGGAGGCCTGACGTGATGCAGTCCATGAGGTCACAAAGAATCAGACATGACAGAGCGACTGAACTGAACTGACTGAGGCTCTTCTTTGCTATAAGTCAAGTCTTAAACCAAAATTGTTTCAGTGTCTATCTTTCCCCTCACACATCACTGTCAGCCCTAAGATCAGCTAATCCCTACCTGTTGAGTCTCAAAATTCATCTACAAAAAAATCATAATCTGTATAATTTAGGTGAATTATTATGTATGGAATTATTATTACGCCCCTAATTAAATTTTTGTTGTCAGTTTTAAATGGCTAAATTCCTTTCTTTTCCTGATGAGTTACATTTTTAGAATTTAATGACATTTTTCTGCTATTTAATATGTTATGACTTGCAACCCTTTGCTAAAGCAACTCCAGGGAAGGAATTTATTTTTTAATTGTAGGAATGTAAACCATACAGAGATTTGGGTAAATCACAAGAGAAAATCTCATTGCACTATTCCAGTATTCTAGCAGCACTTACGAGCATTTTGATTATGATTGGCATTTACTCACCAAGGGTAATGCTTAGTACTTGGAACAGCATAGTCTGCAGGGCAAAGCAATGACTTTATGAGAAAATTCCAAACTTATACTATACCCTTTATAACTCAACGTGGTATTCCAATTAAAAAACTATACTGGTTTCAGATCTTAGAGTTTACATTCCCCATTCCTCTCCAAAATGGGTAATGGAAATAGCTCTCAATTGTTCTCAAAAGGAGAGCTATAAGTATTAATGCCATCTATGTGGAACTAAAAATCAAACTTGCAGGTTAATTGAGAATAAACGTGACTTCTTTCCACAAAAACATCTGACTGGCTGAGAAAACAGATTATAAGCTACAGTATGGTCTGGGAGTCATTTATAAGTTTCCCAGCATGGTTGTTTGGAAGGAGTTAGAGAGTACAATGCTATCAGTCATTGTACACTAATGTCTTAATCAACCAAAATGTATTTGACACATTTGACAATGACAGAAACTTGTCATGAAGATAAAATCACACTTCATTTAAGAAAAAGAAACAACTCTGTATGGAAACAAGAGACAGCATTCATTTGGGTAATGGAGAGGGCTCTTTTCATTTACTTAAATAGGCTTTGAAACAATTTTATTTAAAATTCATATCTGTGGCAAGTGTAGTAATTTCCAGCCAGCATAGTCAGTTGTTCAATGCAGGCGCTACATAAATCTGCTCAACAACATAAACACGCTGCCTCAGAGCGATCTCACGAATTGAATAGCTTGTTTCCCAGAGAGAGGGAAGTATAGAACAAAATTAATAGTACAGCTACTGTATCTCAATGGGGTACTACCCTCAAGCCTGAATTGCTGCAGAAGAGATGTTAGGAGAGCTGATTTTAGTGAGTGAGAGCGAGAACGCCTGTGAACTCAAGAGAGAGGAGAAGGAGAGTTGATTTGCAAGCATGTTGTTAATTAGCCAGCTTCACAGAAATGAAAGTCATGTAAAAGGCTAATTAAGTGAAATTGATGTGCATGATCTTGGTCTTTATTTTGAATACAGCTGACTCAATCTCTGAGCCAGAGAATCCGGCTCCAGAAACACGTTTCTGTGGGACTGATAAAAAGGTTGATTCTGGCTCTCCTTAAAGGTGTGTTTTTCATGCGCTGGTGGTTTGCCAAGCCCAGCCATCCGTGTCAATTCTTTCTTAGGAGACAGCTGCTTTATGTAAGATTGTCAGACACACTGAAAGTATGAAACATTTAATACTGATCTCATTTTAGTATCTGTCTAATTATAAACCCCCTTGGCCTTCGCTGCATTGCTGAAAATGCTATGAGCTATAATTTCACCCAAAGTTGAAAAATCCAGCGTAAGGTATAGGACTCTGGTGTACTCCTTTAAAATTTATGTCTTCATGTTTCTTCTAATTGATTTAAAGCTGCACAGTGTCTACTTCATTTTGCACATATGAAAGGCGTATTTGAGAACCCACAAGATAAGAAATCCTTCTAAGAAAACTTGAAAAGATTACCTATTGTTTTAGTGTGACCAAATCAGCTTCCAGCAAGTTTAACTTCATATGAATCAGACAAATGAATAAAAGAAGAATGGGTAAGGCTTAATATCTTTAATAATTTATACATCTCAATTTTTACAGATAATAGGGTAAAATCCAAAGAAGCAGGGAAGAACTATTTGAAAAAATTTTAAAAATAAAAAACAATGACTGTTAATTGAGTATTTTCTATAGGCTAGTGACTATGCTAAGCACACAAAGACATTATCTTACTAAATCTTGATTTTAAAAATCCTCTGTAAAATTATAAGTCCAATTTTAAGGCAAATTGGAGAGTGGGAGAATTTAAGTAATTATGTATGATCACAGAGTCAGTTAAAAAAAAAAAAAGACTTCAAACTCAAGTCTTTCTCCAAAGCCCATGGTTTCAACCATAAAAATCTAGGCTGTAAAATATAATAACTTTTCTTTCCAAGGGCTTTCCCTAAAAGATTCTCATTTGGGGAATTTCTTAATCCCATCTCTTTATCAAACTCCAGGCTACTGACATATACGTTCACCCTGGTACAAAGTATTTGGTATTTTAGCCACTGCTGTTTCTTTTTAATGAAATTTAACCAGTAGATATTATATTATTACTGCTACATATTTGCACCGTAAAGATAGGTGACTAGATGAAGGACTAGAAAGGCTGAAGTACTCTTTTGTATCTTTTCATTAATAAGAGCTTGAGAATTTAGTCTGTATTTCATTAGCTTTAACTAATATATATATATATATAATATATATATTTAACTAACATATAAATAATATAGTATATATATATATATATATAAAATATATGCCTTCTTGTCAAGCTTAATAATTGACAAAAGGATTTCTTATAAGATTAGAATTTATACACTTTCTCAGTTGAGTCTAAGCTGTGTTTAACCGTGGCACAACATGTCTGGCAGATTGATTGAGATGGATAGGCCAGAAGTACTTTTTGCATGAGGTGCAAAGACTCCTTCAGAATAATTTACCTTAAGAGGGACAACTCATAATTGAGCACAATGAGAAAGCCTCTCATAAGAGAGAAGGGCAATTCAAAGCACTGTGTGGTATCTGTCCCTCAAATATGTCCTCTGATCCATCTGTTATGGGCACAAGACTGAACCCCAGAAATGGTAGGAGTGAAGTATAAATTCTGTAAAAAAAATTCTTCTAAAAGCTCAGGAAGATACTGAGGAGACATCATACACAACGAGGAGTGTCATACACTCACAAATACAGCTCCTGCACGCTGACTGCTCTGATGTATGTCCAAGTTGAGGGCCATTTTGACACACCGAGGGGACATACATGTGGGGGGGACCCAGTGCCCAGACGCTTCACTCGATAAAAGGAACCTCGAGAGTAGTTGCATCTGGTGTCTGTAATCTGGTAGCAGCAGGAATTAATATCAGTGGTGACAGGTGGCACCAAGTATGGAATCGCATAGGACCCCTTGTCACAGAAGGCGGATTCCTGGCAGAGGACACTCTCAACCACGACGCTGCTGAGACAGCTGCTTAAATGCATAGAGTGATTTATTAAAGGGGTCAGAGCACAAGAGTAGGGAGAAGGAAAGAGTATATATTAATTTGGATGGCGAAGAAAACTGTTCTTTTAAAAAATATTTATTGAGGTTGATTTGCAGTGTTGTATTACTTTCTACTGTACAGCAGTGATCCAGATAACTTTGTCTCTCTTTGTATTCATGTGTCTTACTTATAGTCATCTCACTAATTACATGTCTTTGATTTTATTGTTCAGAATATCTAGCATTAGGTCTAGGTGTGAATTTTAAAGGGTCTCTGCCTCAGAGGACTGTGTAAATGCTGGCCTCGTCTTTACTGGCCTCACCCCACTTTGGGCCCTGGAAGACCTCCCCGCCATGCTCATGATTTCACTGGAATGCTTTTGAAGTTTTACCATTAAATATAATGATTACTTAATTTTATCATTAAATTTGATATAGGTTTTTGAAAGGCAGCCATTACTCAATTAAGAAGGGTATCTTGAATTTTCAACTTGCTATTAGTTTTTAGATTGATATTAAATCCATACAATTGCTTTTTCTGTATTGTATATCCTTGCTTTCTAAATCCAGTCAGCATAGTATGTTACATTAATAGATGTCTGCGATGGCCATTCATTGTTAACATTCCCGAGCTAACCTCCTTTTCTGTAGAGCTCAATTCAAGTACCACTTTGGTCCATCAGGCAAAAACGTTTTCCTCCCTCCTCTAAATTGCTGCCACACTGTACCTACCTTTTCTACGTATTTTAGTACGCCTACCTTGTCTTACACTTAGATATGTGCATGTCGTTTCTCCTGCTGCAATTGTTCCTCATAATGAAAAGAAGAAGATTCTAAGCCAGGGAACTTGAAATGGACTCATCAAGGTCTTCCACTTAAAAAATATTTCTAAGACTCAGTTTGCTTTTATATAAAGACCATGATGCATACCTTCTCTGCCTAACAGACATTTTAAGTATCTAAAGGAGATATATTGAGAATGTGTGTATGTGTGTGTGTATACTCAGTTGTGTCTGACTTCACAACCCCATGGACTGCAGAGTGCCAGACCCCTCTGTCCATGGTATTTTCCCAGTCAAGAATACTGGATTGTGCCGTCATTTCCTCCTCCGGAGGATGTGCCTGACCCAGGGATTGCAGCCACATCTCTTGCATCTCCTGCATTAGCAGGTGGATTTTTTTGCCATGGTGCCACCTAGGAAGCCCTTATATTGAGAACAGTATTCTGTAAGTGGAGAAAGCTTCACAGAGATCATTTTTATTATTGATCAGTAAGCTGTAAAACTGATAAAAATTTCACTCAGTATTGGCTCTACCTGGAGATAAAAATTACCTTGAAAAATTCTTCAGATTTCTACTTAATACCAGGTGGTGACTTGTGGCTTACCACACACTGTTTGAATGCCATATACTCCCTTCAAGTTCTGGCAGATACAACTAGTGCAAACAGATCATTGTCCTGATTTAATCTCAAAGATTATTTTTTTGTGATCCTACTGAGAAAATGATCTTGAAAGAGAGGATTTATTAAAGGAGTGAAAGAAGTTTCCAAATTCTAAAAATTTCCCCCTATATATGTATATATATACACACAAAATAAATTTTGGATAACAACACAGCAAATATTACAAAAAGTCCTAATACAGTAAACCCGGGATTTTCTGAAGCTTGTCCAGCATCACCTCAGTCCAAAGCATTGTACTGGCAAAAGTGGACCACAGGGCCAGCCCAAATTCATAGTGGGGAAATAGACCTCACCTCCTGGGCAGAATTGCACATTTATACTGCAAATGACACGAACATACAAAGGAACAGAAAGTTGGGGGCATTTTTGCAAATTACTGCACCTATCCATAGCAACATTCTCTAATGCAGGTATTAGATATGGTGACAAAAAAGTCAAAAGCCTAGGAGGCTTCACCTCATTCTTATTTGATTATTAAGAGAGTGACAGCCACAGGGTTCCAACACCCAGTAGGCAGTTGGAGGAGGAGCCTTGGTGAGAATAGTCTGCTCTTCCTAACCTCCCATGTGTGAAAGTGAAAGTGAAGTCATTCAGTCGTGTCCGACTCTTTGTGACCCCATGGACTGTAGCCCACCAGGCTCCTCCATCCATGGGATTCTCCAGGCAAGAATACTGGAGTGGGTTGCCATTTTCTTCTCCAGGGGATCTTCCTGATCCGGGGATCAAACCCAGGTCTCCCAAATTGCAGGCAGATGATTTACCGTCTGATCCACCAGGGAAGTCCTCCTGGAGAATCCCATGGACAGAGTAGTCTGGCAGGCTACAGTCCATGGGGTTACAAAGAGTCCAAAAGGACTGAGTGACTCTCTATTCTCCTTCCTCCACCCCCCACTCCCTACACACATACCATGAGGTCAAGTACACTACTCCGTATATGGGGGGAGAGAGATTTTCATCTTGAAGTGGAGAAGTTTTGGAGTGGGACAGGTCACTGAAAACTGAACATTTATTCAAAAGAGATATAAGTGACCAAGTTATCTGGAAAGGAGTTGCACATATCAGAAGGGATTGAGACATCACAGTTTGGCAACTTAAAAAAAAAAAATCAGTTACCCAAAGATTGGGGAGTTAAGATGATATTAGATACATAAAATATAAAATGTCAAGTTTCTTTGCACATCAGAGAAGAAGTAAGGGACAGTTCTTGACTTTGTGGAGGCTCTGTTCAAGAGAATGAAACAAAATACATAGTTTGAACACTTACTGAAGACTCCAAGGTCTCAAAACTGCTGCATCGTCAGCTTGGTTGTAAATTTGCCTTTAATCTGTGCCAGCATGCTGCTTAGTTGCTTCAGTCGTGTCCTGAGATCCCATGGACTGCAGCCCGCCAGGCTCCTCTGTCCATGGGATTCTCCAGGCAAGAATACTGGAGTGGGTTGCCATGCCCTCCTCCAAGGGATCTTCCCAACCCAAGGATCGAACCTATGTCTTGTATGTCTCCTGCACTGGCAGGTAGGTTCTTTACCACTAGCGCCACCTGGGAAGCTCTTTTAAATACAAGAGGTTTTGGACTTCCCTGGTGGTCCAGCGGTTTGGAATCCACCTGCCGATGGAGGGGACATGCGTTCGATCCCTGGTCCAGGAAGATTCCACATGCTGCAGAGCACGTAAGCCTGTGTATGTCACGACTCCTGAGTCCACACCCTAGAGCCCGTGTTCTGCAAAATGAGGCCACTGCAAAGAGCAGCCATGCGCGCAATAAAGACCCTAGTGCAGCCAAAAAGAAATAACAATAAAACAAAAAAGAAAGACTGCTTTAAAAATAAATAAACACAAGATGCACTTATAAATGTGCCATCATCAAACTTCTCTCTTTTTTACAGAAGTATTTCTATAATAGGTCAAGGAATACTTGTACCAATCAGGTGGCAAAGCAAAGACATATTAATGAGTTTAGAACAGAACATGTTCCTGCAGGTAAAGCGGCTATTTACTTCCTTTTCTTCTGAGTTCACATAGACAGGACTGCTTGATAAGTCTTAAAGGAAATTGTCTCAAACATGTCTTCAAAAGCCTTGAAGATTGAAGTGTTATATGCTGGCAGCAAAGCCACGTGAATGGGGTGGCTGAAGGCCCCAGGACAGAGAAGCCTAAGAGTTTTCCTGAAGTTGTTAAAGAAATATCACTGCCTGTCTCCACCAAGTTACCTTTTTCCCAGCTTCTCAAATCCAGACATGACGTCAGCTCCACAAGAGGTCTCTGATGTGCATGACAGATTTCTCCTCAGTTCTCCACGGCATCTCCCTGTGATCCTCAGGACTTAGTAGAACGTTCAACTTCCCTGTTCAACCTTGGTGAGCCCCTTCTTCCTCAAAACCTGGTCAGTCTTTCTGATCTGAGAGGCCAAACTGTGTTGATGACAAACTTTGTGAGCTGAGTTTAACTGCTGAATGCTCAGGTGTGGTCTTAAACATGAAATAGGGTCATCTGTCATTAGACTGCCTTCATCAATCCCAAAGAAGGGTTGCATTGTTTTAGTGAAACTTATATTGAAAAAAACTTTCATGACTCTAGTTTATTATGATTTAATAAATAACAAACTATTATTCATTCTTTACCTAAAGCATTTGATTTTCCTATTTATATGCAAAAATACTTTATTCACTTGAATCTCATTCTCTGTGTTTCTTGATACTTAATAACATGTCAAGATTTTAATTGTGGTTTGACATCATTATTTTGTATTCAAACATTATATGAAATGCTCTTGTTTAAAACTCAGTAAATTTAAATTTAAAATTGCAATTGTCTTTACTTAGTTGCCACTTAATTAGATTTTTAGAATTGCAGTTTATAATTATGCATGCTAAAAATGACAAGTTTTTATAGTTTCCTGGTTGACCAGCAAAACAACTCTTCCTATACATTTCATCTTTTTTCTCCCCTCACTAAACTATGAAAATTACTCAACTATTTGAAATTTATTTTTCAATATTTATTAAAATATAATCTGAGATTCTAGCCTTCCAGGATGTCACAAACTCACTCCAAAAGTTTCAGAGAGATGAGAAGATAGCTGTATATCATTTATGGAGTGTTTCATACTACTCCTTCTTAAAACTGCAATTTATGGCAAATTGCTCATGAAATTTCAACATTCTTCTTTGGTACTCAAAGACTATATTTAGAAAAAAATATGAAAGTTGAGTCTGTCTTATGTAAGAAGCCAGTTTTTGTGACCAAAGAAATATTTTCTAAGATATATTCCATGCGTTCTACAACCATGACATGATCTTTTCAAAAAAAGAAAAAGAAGAGCGGAGAAGGTCTGCAATGGTGCAGAGAGAGTGCACAGTAAATCAGCAGATTCACACGCACATTCATGAGCCCCTTCTCTTGGCATTAAGGAAACATCCTACCTTGTAATTCTTTTATGAATATATTTAGCCAGAAATTTCCTACCACACTCTTTTTATGTAAATTTTTAGTACCCCAAAGAAATACTATTCCAAGAGATAAATACTGTAAAAGTTTGGTTTTTAAGGTTCTTCTAGCTTTAATAGAGGACATGTGTCTTTGAAAGCTCTACTTTCTCCAGAAAGTGGATTTCGTAGTCTGGAAGCTTCCGGATGAAGAGGGTCATCCTATGTGGCATTCTTTCTCCTTTTTGCCTGCACAGAAGCAGACGCTGCTTTGGAGCTGCTCCAGTCACCAGGAGGAATGAGTCACCCGTACACTCATCTTGGCCTCTGGGTAGGTCATCTCCTTGAAACACGCTCCCTCTGCCCTACGCAAGGCTCACGTCCAAGTCCCAGGCCAGCACATCCTCCCAAGGTCTGCAGCAATCTTCAGTTCTACTCAGGTTCTAGCTAGGAGTACAGAGCCAGGGATCCTTCACCCACCACCACCCCTACCCAGCCAGAGCTGACTTTGAGCTCTGCAAGAGAAAAAGCATCCCGCTTTAAGAAGATAAAATGATCTGCTCTTTGGTTACCTTCCACAGGTCCTTAGACAGTTAAGCTGGAAACAAGCAGAACAGCTTCAAAAGGAACAACTATAATTGAGAGGGTAACCCATAATCAATCCACTTACCTGGTGCAATAGGACCCATTATCACAGGCTCGAAGAAGAATTTCTCTCTCCTTTGGAGCTTACATTCTATCCCAGGCTGCACAGAACTCGTGGTAACTGACCATTCTCTCACCTTGTCCTGCTGCTTGTCCAGCCAACTTGGAATCCCCTCTCTCTCAAATATAATCTTCAAGGAGACACAGTTTACTGGCTACTACCTACATTAAACACATTATTTTGTTTAGAGTTAACACATAATAAAAATTTGACCCCCTTATTCAATAAAATTTAATCTAAGAAAAATACACCAGAGTCTATTGAAAATCTTCCATTTTTAAGTAACCTAGTGAAAACTAGGTTAAAGGACATATATCAGATTAAATGAATGAAGTGTTTTGTCTGTTTTAGTTTTATTTATCTATTTTATTTTACAATATTGTACTGGCTTTGCCATACATTGACTTAAATCCGCCACGGGAGTACATGTGTCCCCCATCCTGAACCACCTCCCCGCCCACCTCCCTCCTGATCCCATCCCTCTGTGTCATCCTAGGGCACCAGCCCCAAGCACCCTGTATCCTGCATCAAACCTGGACTGGCGATTTGTTTCACATATGATAATTTACATGTTTCAATGCCATTCTCCCAAATCATCCCACCCTCATCCTCTCCCACAGAGTCCAAAAGACTGTTATACATCTGTGTCTCTTTCACTGTCTCTCATACAGGGTTATCATTACCATCTTTCTAAATTCCATATATATGCATTTGTATACTGTATTGGTGTTTTTCTTTCTGTCTTACTTCACTCTGTATAATAGGCTCCAGTTTCATCCACCTCATTAGAACTGACTCAAATGTATTCTTTTTAATGGCTGAGTAATACTCCATTGTGTATATGTACCATGGCTTTCTTATCCATTCAGATGAATGGATATGAATGAAGCGTTTTAAAAAAATATGTTCTAAGTAAGGCTTAATTTGGAAGCTCAACAATGTTATGACATACCAATTTCTTTTCCTTCTCTTTTTAAAAACGTGTTCTATTTTCTTAAATTGAAGTATATTTAATTTACAATGTTTTGTTGGTTTCAGGTATACAGTAAAATGATTAAGTTATACATACATATATCTCTATTTTTTAAGATATTTTTATCTTATAGGTTATTACACAATACTGAGTAGAGCTATACAGTAATATAGAGTAGATCCCTGTTGGTTACTTATTTCATATATAGTAGTGTGTATATGTTAATCCTAAACTATTAATTTATCCCTCCCCTCCTTTTCCTTTTGGTAACAGTAAATTTATTTTCTATGTCTGTGGGGTTACAGACATAGAAACTATAAGTTTGTTTCTGTTCGGTACACAAGTTCTGTGTAAAGTTCATTTGTATCAATTTTTTTTAGATTCCACATATAAATGAAGTCATACAATATTTATCTTTCTCTGTCTGGCTTGCTTCATTTAGTATGATAATCTCTGGGTCCATCCATGTTCCTACAAATATATTGAGCATCTTTCCACGTGCTTGTTGGCCATCTGTATATATCCCCTTTAGAGAAATGTCTGTGTACATCTTCTGCCCACTTTTGATTGGGTTGTTTGGTTTTCTTATATTGAGCTGTATGAGCCATTTTTGTATTTTGGAAATTAATCCCTTGTCAGTGACATCGTTTGCAAATATCTTCTCCCATTCTGTAGGTTGTCTTTTCATTTAGTTTATGGTTTCCTTTGCTATGCAAAAGCTTTTGAATTTAATTAGGTCCTGTTTGTTTAGCTTAGTTTTAATTTCATTACTCTAGGAGGGGGTCAAAAAGATACTGCTGCAGTTTATGTCAGAGTGTTCTTCCTGTGTTTTCCTTTATGAGTTTTATAGCAACCAGTCTTATAGTTAGGTCTTTAATCGATTTTGAGTTTATGTTTTGTGTGGTGTTAGCGATGACTGTGTGGATCACAATCAACTGTGGAAAATTCTGAAAGAGATGGCAATATGAGACCACCAAACCTGCCTCTTGAGAAATTTGTTTGCAGGTCAGGAAGCAATAGTTAGAACTGGACATGGAACAACAGACTGGTTCCAAATAGGAAAAGGAGTACGTCAAGGCTGTATATTGTCACCCTGCTTATTTAACTTCTATGCAGAGTACATCATGAGAAATGCTGGACTGGAGGAAACACAAGGTGGAATCAAGATTGCTGGGAGAAATATCAATAACCTCAGATGTGCAGATGACACCACCCTTATGGCAGAAAATGAAGAGGAGCTTAAAAGCCTCTTGGTGAAAGTGAAAGAGGAGAGTGAAAAAGTTGGCTTAAAGCTCAACATTCAGAAAATGAAGATCATGGCATCTGGCCCCATCACTTCATGGGAAATAAATGGGGAAACAGTGGAAACAGGGTTAGACTTTATTTTCTGGGGCTCCAAAATCACTGCAGATGGTGACTGCAACCATGAAATTAGAAGACACTTACTCCTTGGAAGAAAAGTTATGACCAACCTAGATAGTATATTCAAAAGCAGAGACATTACTTTGCCGACTAAGGTCCATCTAGTCAAGGCTATGGTTTTTCCTGTGGTCATGTATGGTTGTGAGAGTTGGACTGTGAAGAAGGCTGAGCACTGAAGAATTGATGCTTTTGAACTGTGGTGTTGGAGAAGACTCTTGAGAGCCCCTTGAACTGCAAGGAGATCCAACCAGTCCATTCGGAAGATCAACCCTGGGATTTCTTTGGAGGGAATGATGCTAAAGCTGAAACTCCAGTACTTTGACCACCTCCGAGAGATGGTGATGAACAAGGAGGCCTGGCGTGCTGCGATTCATGGGGTCGCAAAGAGTTGGACATGACTGAGCAACTGAACTGAACTGAGAGATGGTTCTAATTTCATTGTTATAGTTTTCCCAGCACAACTTATTGAAGAGATTGTCTTTTTTCCATTGTATATTCTTGCCTCCTTTGTCATAGTTTACTTGGCGATAAGTGTGTGGGTTTATTTCTGAGCTTGTTATCCTGTTCCTGATATATATGTCTGTTTTGTGCCAGTACCAGACTGATTTTACCACCATAGCTTTGTAGTATAGTCTTTAAGTCAAGAAACATGATTCCTTCAGCTCTGTTTTTCTTTGTCAAAATCTCGTTGACTATTTAGGGCCTTTTGTGTTTCCATACAAATTAAATTTTTTTTTGTTCTAGTTCTGTGAAAAATGCCATTGGTAGATTGATAGGATTATGCTGAATCTGTAGATTGACTTGGGTAGTATAGTCTTTTTAACATTATTAATTCTTTCAATCGAAGAACATGGTATATCTTCCCATCTGTTTATAGCATCTTCTGTCTTTTTCATCAGCATCTTACAGCAATTTTCAGAGCACGTGTCTTTTGTCTCCATAGGCAAGTTTATTCCTAGCTATTTTATTCTTTTTCATGTGATGCTAAATGGGATTGTATTCTTAATTTCTCTTTCTGACCTTTGATTGTTAGTGTATAGAAATGCAAGGGATTTCTGTGTATTAATTTTGTATCCTGCAAGTTTACTAAATTGACGAGCTCTAGTAATTTTCTGGTAGCATCTTTAGGATTTACTATGTATGGCATCTTGTTACCTGCAAACAATGATGGTTTTACTTCTTTTTCCATTTGAGTTTGTTTTATTTCTTTTCCTTCTTGTATTGCTGTGGCTAGGACATTCAAATTTCTGTTGAATAAAAAATGGTGAGAATGGACATCCTTTTTTTTTTTGTCTTAAGTTGTATGTGTTCCATTATAAGATAATCATTTCATGGTAAGTGATTTGTGATTAAGTTTCAGAAACCACAAGCTTTATCATTATATTAAGTAGAAAGAATTAGTAAGAAACTCACCTCTCCTGAAGATCATACAATAGTCTTAAGTTTTATTTTGATTGATTCAACCAGGATGTTTCCCCATACCCTAAAGCTGAAATACTGACTGCCTTAGGTCACAATAACTAATTACAGCTAACAAGGGAAGGATTGGGCTGAATGACTGGGAATTGCTCTACCTCAGGCAACGCAGGCAATGCCTTTTGAATCACATGGCCAGCTTCTTTCAGATGGGTGAAGGGCAGTAGGAGCTTCAGCGGCAACCACAGTTGTCAGCACACACACATAATACACACTTAAAATTCATATTTCATGAAAAATGGAAACAAACCCAAGAGAATTATATAAACATTTCACTGGATAAGCCAAGCCTCAGGATGTCTACCACATGGAGTTCCTCTCTACCCCAGTGAAGTCATTTGCCCCACATTTAGAATATGCTGAAAGTATAACAGGTAATGAGTTGTTTTATACCAGGTAACATGCCCTATGCATGGGCCTCTTTTCCAAAAGCAGCACCTTCACAGGTATGAAAAATGAGGAGAGCCAGTCAGATGCTCCCCTTGTCTGTTCATATACAGGAGCTGAGACTCAAGAGTGCAAATGAGCTAGAGATGGAACCGTGAGTTCTCGCGGGACGTCAAAGTCATGAGTGATGAGAAGCTATGAGACAGAGAATGTGTAAGGTTAGAGAGGGACATCTGGGCTTAATGAGAGGAGATCAGAATGTACAAGAGAAAAGACACAAAAATGTTGGAGAAGGGAACATAGCATGGGGCCACATTTTAAGGATCCCCGTTCTTGAAGGCTGTCAGTTCCAGTTTCCATGAGGGCAATTCCACTTCTCATTCTGAAATCCCTGCTGCTGTTTTTGCTCTCCATATGTTCTTTCATGGCCCCCCACCCTCTACATGTGGTATTTCAAATGAGTTTCTGTTCCATATAAATAGTATCAGCAAACTGAAAGATATATTATTATGAAAGGATTCTTTGTTTAACCTAATAATTCTCTTTGGGGGTCTTTGAAAAAATTTGCATTCCTGTTACTTTAAAATTGATCTTAAAAATCTACTTGACATGTCCAAGAGTAATTGCTTAGAAAGAGATGGACCATAGTACGTATTTCTATAATGTATTCTTTTAGGTTGCCTACCAGAATTGTGAAGAAGAAAAATGTACCACCTTCTTCCCCCAAATATACTGGCCTTTGCTAATATATGAACTAGAGAGCACAGCAAAGCCCTGGGCTGTAGATACCTGTAGGCTGGTGATATGTGACTCCTACTTCAATACATGCTGACTGACTCCCTGGTTGAGTCAGAGAAAGCTGAAATGACTATTCCCAACATGTTAAACAGGGTTGCTGATCTTCTTACCCACTTTTTTACTGAATAAGTATGAGCTCTATTTCTCATTTACAAACTATTTTTAAAATTCCTTTACATGTAAATAACTATTGACACTTCCAAATAATCATTATTAAATTTAAGAATTAAATCCAGTTTAAAAATCTTCATACTACTGTGATCTATGAAGCCACAATACATTCTGAAAATGAACTGTAAAATTCTTTGATACTGTTTTTTCTGGAAATAAAATGTAAACTTGGTAAGTTCATCTGTCTTGCCAGAAGAAAAGACCATTGATACACTGCTCTGGGTCAGTATGGAAATTTGCCTAGAAGCAGGGGTTCCATGCTACTACTTGACCTGCCAGTTTGAAATCTTTTCTTGGCAACTGTGACTTTCAGCAGAGTTGAAAATACTGTCCATCTTGAGCTCAGATGGCATATATAGTCTGAAGCAATATGGTGTTCAAAATAAAACCCCTAGCAAGAGAGGAAAAGTTATGAATTTTTAATGAAAGAAAAAATAATCTATAACTGTTAGATTCAAACCATTCAATTTAAAATAGCCTCTCCTATCTCTGAATTATTACTGCCAAGGAAATGATATTGGTTACCTACATTTTTTAGAGAATAAAATTTCATTTTCTATGAGAATCATAAACACTTGATTGATTTGTATAAGTTAACTTGTAAGAATTTTGATGTAGAAAAAAGTAGGCCAATATATTGCTTCAGGCTGACTCAGACACCATGAGAAGTTTCAAAACTATATGTTGAAAGCCTTTTGGTTCTTCTGATGAGATGGATGCTTGGGGTAGGGGTGGCGATATTCATTCACTCATCCTTGCAGGTAAATCACCTTGATTTTCTTTAATGACTAACCTACACCAATCTTAGACCTGGTAGTTTTGATAGCATCAACACCATTCTTAATCTAGCAGTGAACGTGGGATTTGTAGGTGACTAATCAGAGAATCCATTCTTCGGGTAACAGTGATTGGGTCAGGAAAGAATATATGAGCTACTAAGAGTCAGGAACACACACTATTAGCATCTTTTCTAAGATTATTCAAGGGGAACATTTTCCTCCTACCATCCCTCCCTTCACCCTCTCTCTCTTTCTTTCCTTCCTTCTCTTTCTTTCTTTATGCTATTGTTATTTTGTTTTGGGATAGAGATATAAGCCTAAATTGCTGGCATACATACCACTACCCAAAAGGAGCTTCCTTGAAAACAGACATAAGACAGAGCAAGGCAAAGCCAAGAAGTGAAAAACTTGAATTAGTGATGTTTAAGCCTCTAGGTTCATCCATGCATAAAGTCAGTTCTACTTTTGAATGTTTATTTTACGTAAGCCAGTATGTTTTCTCTGTGCTTAATATAGCTTGAGTATGTATTTCTGAACTTGCAAATTTAAAAGCTCGGTTTACATCAGCTACAAACAGGGCATATGATATTCTGATGAAAACTAAAAATATATTAGATATTCTTATGACCATGCTTTCTAACCTTTAGAATCATGGACATTAGTATCTGACATCATATCCAGAAATAAAAATGAATTTATAATTTACCAAGCAGAACTGATCCAACTGCCATAAATGTGCTCCATTGGATTAACACTGTTTCTGGATGAACTGCTGAGAACCTATTTGGCCCTGGAGGCAGAATAGCAACAGCAATTAGGTATCTGTGAAACTAATGCCAAGAAGCCCCAGTAGCTGCAAGATAACAGATAAACTCTCACTCTCCCATTCATTAGCTACTGTAGTGAGTGCCAAGGCAGAAGGGAGAAAGATGATTGAGTAACTCTCCATCATTTTTAGTCGGCCAATTACCAAATGTTCAAAAGTAAAATAAATAATAGATCTGGTTTTTGTAAAATGCATCAATACTTCAAGAGCCTCACCTTAAGTTGTGTGAAACACATATACTTTAGGCAAAAATAGCCTTTGAGTTACTCTGCCTTGAAACCAGCTGTATTTGAGCGAGATCTGGAAAACCCATTCAAAGGCACTTGATTGAAAACACTTTCCACTCAGATGAACCATTAGCATTAATGAAAACCTATAAATCTTCTGTACATTTCAAATGAAAACCACCACAAATGCTTAACTACTGGTCTTGACAGGATATGCTTTGTGGAGTCTGTGATGGGAACTTAAATTTGGGAAAAAGCGTAGAAAGAAAATGTTAGTCATCAGGCACACAATTATAGGGCGGTGACTTAATGCTAGAGTATTTAGTGGGAAGGGGGAACAGTCAAGTGATATTTATTTGGTCAAATTCTGGAACAAAACAAATGAGTCTGTTTAACATGTTCCCACCCACACTGGACACTAAACTAAGCTACACTTACCAGCAAGAACCTCAAGGGAAAATCTGTGACGGTGTTGATGCCAATGTCTGAACAACACCAGAGCCTAGTAGATTGAAGATTACTCATTTCTGTTTGTAAGAACAAGAAGAGTTCCTGCCTTCACTCATTAGCTGTGGATTAATTCTCTCCCAGTTCTGTTTGTACTATTCTTTCGTGATGCCCCACTGACAGCATAGAAAGCTTTTGGAGTAACTTCTAGTAAAACAGACAAAACATCTGTATAGATCTCCTTTAATATCTATAGTCTTAAATTACAGAAAAGAAAATCATATAAAAATTCATTTTGTTGATTTTCTAATCCAGGAGCAAACTGGGAGGGGAACTCTCAAACATTTGTGAGTAACAGAAAAATAAACACTATTAGATCAAGAAAGGCCCCAGCTGATTGGAATGCTTGGCAGATATGATGCTTTCTTGAGATTGCTAAGATGTATTTGAACACATTTATTAAACTCTCTGGAGAAAAGATAATTTTTTTTGAAATATCCTTGAGGTCACACTCTTTGTACTATTTGCTGAGTTAGTAAGATCTGATGGCTGATACATTAAGATAGGATTAGGCCTCTAACATCTGAAATAGGATTATATCGTTAAGTATGCTGTTTGACTTATATTTTCTTTTCCAATGTGTACAAAGCTAGTTAGTGAAGAGATCAATTGAATTCTAAATTAATTAATTGAAAAATTATTATTTATGTCCCCATTGTATGCAAGATATTATGGTAGATACTTTTAGGGCATGTAAAGATAATTGCAAACTAGCATGGCTCTAAATTTATATTCTAGTTGGAAAACAAGACCTGGACACTGCAAATATTAGCAATGATTGCTTCAGTGGTTGGAGGCACTGCTAGCATTTGAAAGGAGGGAAAGCGATACCAATGACTTCAATGCTGAGAAATTTCTCCATCCCTACAGATTTTTGAGTGTCCAAATGGAAATATAGTTTAAAGATCTATTTATAAACATTTGAATCTGGGCTTCTTTTATAAATATACACCAAGCTTTTTGCATGAATTCGGTTTATGTTAAAATTTCTATTTTTAATATGCAAATCAAGGAAGGGCTGTACTTTATTTCCTTAATTTTACCAGGAATGGTTCATCATTTCAGAAATAGCATTCCCAAAGGAAAAAGAGTATTTAAGCTGCCAAAACCACATATTTTCATGAAGCTATATTTGTGTCTTTTGTATCCACAAAAGAGAGATAGTATAGGGTATATACATTTGTATCCTTGTTTGAAAGTGTCCGGTAGCATAAAAATTCTACAATGATAGAAGAATACTCCAAATTTTGTTATATTAGCACTGCCCATAAATAAAATTTATGATTTTTATGTCAAGATTTTTATTTTCTGAGTGAAGTAAAAACTTAAAAAATACCAAAATTAAATGGAAAATTTTCAATAAAACTTGGCAAGACTGAGTGAAACTTTCTAATTTTCTTCAGATCAGCTTGTAATTTGTCTTGCTGTTTATCCCTTATTCAGGTAAAATTATTTCCCATCTTTTTTTCTAATGTATCTTAACTAATTTTCTGTTTGTGAACATATATATCCTAACACTTATTTTTGTGTTAGTATCTAATAATATCTCTTCAGTTTGGTTTTCCTATAATTTATGTACAAAAGGTTTCTGATTTTTGTTTCTCTAAAATCAAATATTTGTCAATTATAAATACGTGAAAGAATCAAACTCCTTCATTAAAACATCTACTGTGATTGTGCCTAAAATTTACATATTAAAATATACAAAATTGCGTTTGTTTTTTATTTATCTTTCCAGTTCATTTTAGTCGCTCAGTCATGTCTGACTGTTTGCGACTCCATGAATCACAGCACTCCAGGCCTCCCTGTCCATCACCATCTCCCAGAGTTCACTCAGACTCATATCCATTGAGTCAGTATTGCCATCCAGCCATCTCATCCTCTGTTGTCTTCTTCTCCTCCTGCTCCCAATCCCTCCCAGCATCAGAGTCTTTTCCAATGAGTCAACTCTTCACATCAGGTAGCCAAAGTACTGGAGTTTCAGCTTTAGCATCATTACTTCCAAAGAAAACCCAGGACCGATATCCTCTAGAATGGACTGGTTGAATCTCCTGCAGTTGAAGAGACTGCCAAGCGTCTTCTCCAACACCACAGTTCAAAAGTGTCAATTTTTTGGCGCTCAGCTTGCTTCATAGTCCAACTCTCACATCCATACATGAACACTGGAAAAACCATAGCCTTGACTAGAGGGACCTTAGTTGGCAAAGTAATGTCTCTGTCCTTTGAATATGCTATCTAGGTTGGTCATAACTTTTCTTCCAAGGAGTAAGCATCTTTTAATTTCATGGCTGCAGTCACCATCTGCAGTGATTTTGGAGCCCAAAAAGGAAAGTCTGACACTATTTCCATTGTTTCCCCATCTATTTCCCATGAAGTGATGGGACCGAATGCCGTGATCTTCGTTTTCTGAATGTTGGACTTTAAGCCAACATTTTCACTCTCCTCTTTTACTTTCATCAAGAGGCTTTTAGTTCCTCTTCATTTTCTGCCGTAAGAGTTGTGTCATCTACATATCTGAGGTTATTGATATTTCTCCCAGCAATCTTGATTCCAGCTTGTGCTTCTTCCACCCCAGCGTTTCTCATGATGTATTCTGCATATACATTAAATAAGCAGGGTGACAATATACAGCCTTGACGTACTCCTTTTCCTATTTGGAGCCAGTCTGTTGTTCCATGTCCAGTTCTAACTGTTGCTTCCTGACCTGCAGGCAGGTTTCTCAAGGGGCCGGTCAGGTGGTCTGTTATTCCGAATTTTCCACAGTTTATTGTGATCGACACAGTCAAAGGCTTTGGCATAGTCAATAAAGCAGAGACAGATGTTTTTCTGGAACTCTCTTGCTTTTTCCATGATCCAGTGGATGTTGGCAATTTGATCTCTGGTTCCTCTGCCTTTTCTAAAACCAGCTTGAACATCTGGAAGTTCACGGTTCATGTATTGCTGAGGCCTGGCTTGGAGAATTTTGAGCATTACTTTACTAGCATGTGAGATAAGTACAATTGTGCAGTAATTTGAGCATTATTTGGCTTTGCCTTTCTTTGGGATTGGAATGAAAACTTTTCCATTCCTGTGGCCACTGCTGAGTTTTCCAAATTTGCTGGCATATTGAGTGCAGCACTTTCACAGCATCATCTTTCAGGATTTGAAACAGCTCAACTGGAATTCCATCACCTCCACTAGCTTCATTCATAGTGATGCTTTCTAAGAACCACTTGACTTCACATTCCAGGATTTCTAGCTCTAGGTGAGTGATCACACCATCATGATTATCTGGGTTGTGAAGATCTTTTTGTACAGTTCTTCTGTGTATTCTTGCCACCTCTTCTTAATATCTTCTGCTTCTGTTAAGTCCATACCATTTTTGTCCTTTATTGAGCCCATCTTTATACGAAATGTTCCCTTGCTATCTCTAATTTTCTTGAAGAGATCTCTAGTCTTTCCCATTCTGTTGTTTTCCTCTATTTCTTTGCATTGATCACTGAGGAAGGCTTTCTTATCTCTCCTTGCTATTCTTTGGAACTCTGCATTCAGATGCTTATATCTTTCCCTTTCTCCTTTGCTTTTCGCCTCTCTTCTTTTCACAGCTATTTGTAAGGCCTCCTCAGACAGCCATTTTGCTTTTTGTATTTCTTTTCCATGGGGATGGTCTTGATCCCTGTCTCCTGTACAATATCATGAACCTCCGTCCATAGTTCATCAGGCACTCTATCTATCAGATCTAGTCCCTTAAATCTATTTCTCACTTCCACTGTATAATCATAAAGGATTTGATTTAGGTCATACCTGAATGGTCTAGTGGTTTTCCCTACTTTCTTCAATTTAAGTCTGAATTTGGCAATATTTCTTGCCTGGAGAATCCCATGGATGGAGGAGCCTGGTAGGCTACCGTCCACGGGGTCACAAAGAGTCGGACATGACCGAGCGACTTCACTTTCACTTTGGCAATAAGGAGTTCATGATCAGAGCCACAGTCAGCTCCTCATCTTGTTTTTGCTGACTGTATAGAGCTTCTCCATCTTTGGCTGCAAAGAATATAATCCATCTGATTTTGGTGTTGACCATCTGGTGATGTCCATGTGTATAGTCTTTTCTTGTATTGTAGCAAGATAAAATTATATTTTATAATAAATTTTTGTAATTAGGTGCATAAACATATTGTTTTTTTGGTGAATTCTGTATTGAGACAGTAAAGAGATCATTATATAACATTTGTGAAACAGCACATTGGATTTGAAAGGACTGAGATCTACTAATTTAGGGTTTTAATGAAAGTTAAATGGGATGATATATGTCAAGTGTCTATCAAAATAATTGATATGCAGTACGTGCTCAATAAATATAAAATCTCATGACATGAAAAGAGATGATTCTCCTGACTCTAGCTGGAAATATCTCAAATACCACACTGATGTAAGTGCATTTCAAACAGAATATTTAAAAATGGAAACAAAGAGAAACAAATAGAATGTGAATCATGATTAGGTTGGCATAAATAGAGGCAGAAGGTATACTCAATGGGGAAATGTTTGAGCAAAGGTGCAAAAATTCAAAACCAAAAGTTATATCATTTTCAGGGAGAGGCCGGGTATTAAGGTTTTAGTCAGTGAATGTCTATATATGAAAAACTATGAAATATTAGGCCGACCATCCCAAGGAAACATCAAGATAAAAGAAAAGAGAGGAGAGTCTGAGGGTCAAAAGTTAGATGAAAATAAGAAAAAGCTGTTAAGAGGAAAATTTAAAGTGAAGATGAGGGGGGTGAGGGGATTACGGAAGTTTCTTCCTTGAAAGAGAGTAGAACAAGGTAAGCTTTATCCACAAAAAGTGTGACTTAGCCATAGACAGAAGGCATTACAGAAAGACATGAAAAGTTTAAAAGATAGTGTCACGGGAGTTACAGAGAAGAATCATGCTGTAAAGACCTCAGGAGCTGTTGCTCAGAAAATAGACCTCCGATTCTAAGCAGTGTACAAGGGTATAGGGAAGAATTATGATGAGGGCTTCCCTGATAGCTCAGTTGGTAAAGAATCTGCCTGCAATGCAGGAGACCCCGGTTCAACTCCTGGGTTGGAAAGATCCCCTGGAGAAGGGAAAGGCTACCCACTCCAATATTCTGGCCTGGAGAATTCCATGGACTATACAATCCATGGGGTCACAAAGAGCTGGACACAACTGAGTGATTTTCACTTCACTTCACTTCTCAGTATGGTAAAATCTTGAATTCCTTAATCTCCTTTGGCAGTTTTTGACTGAAAACCAGGTGAAAAAGAAAGAAAAAAAAAGTGAGTTCAGTGACTGGACCAACAGGTTTTTTTTTTTTTTTTTTTAAATTAAATTTATTTATTTTTTTAATTACAATACTGTATTTGTTTTGCCATACATTGACACGAATCAGCCATAGGTGGACACAATCGCCCAATGCCGAAGCCCCCTCCCACCTCCCACCCCACATCCTCTACCTGAATCATCCTGTGCATCAGGTTTTAATGAGAATAAATTTGGAAGAGGTTTGTCCAAGTTGGACCTTGTCAGTTCACAGGTGAAAGTGAAAGTGCTAGTCATTCAGTCGTGTCCAACTCTTTGCAGTCCCATGAATTGTAGCCTGCCAGGCTCCTCTGTCCATGCCATTCTCCCAGCAAGAATACTGAAGTGGGTAGCCAATCCCTTTTGCAAGGGATTTTCCTGACCCAGGGATTGAACCCAGGTCACCTGCATTTCAGGCAGATTCTTTACCATCTGAGCCACCAGGGAAGCCCCAGTTTGCAGGTGAATTATAGGCCAAAAGAAGCAAGGCCCTTCTATAACTTCATCTTCTTCAAGAAAAATATGGATCAAGAGTTCTCTGAAAAGGGGAAGGAGGAAATCATATGTTTTTCTGTCTCTAAGAGTACACCTGACCAGTTCTCTCAGTTAGAGAAACAGTAAAGATAAAAATGATCATGGCATCAATTCAAAGGACTATGTTGTGAGAATTAATTCTAAGGTCTAAAATGTCCTTTGTGTTCCTTAGAGATGTTGAAAGGGAAAAGGAAAGTGAGAAGTTCCTCAGTCGTGTCTGACTCTTTGCAACCCTATGGACTCTAGCCCACCAGGCTTCTCTGTCCATGGGATTCTCCAAGCAAGAATCCTGGAGTGGGTTGCCATTTCCTTCTCCAGGGGATCTTCCCAACCCAGGGATCGAACCCAGGTCTCCCACATTAGAGGCAGACACTTTAACCTCTGAGCCACCAGGGAATGTTATATATATATAAAGAGAGAATGTGTGTATAAAAATATGTGTGCAGGAATATTATTGCTAATGAAGTTTGCTTTAATTGTATGGTATCTATATGTTATCTGCCTATTAACTGAAACTAGAAAAAAACTGTGTATTACAATAATTAATACTCTAATAACAACTGTAAACAATTTTATAGAATCTTGCCATTTCATATTTTTACAATACCAGTAATATCTTCAGGTAGTTTCTTTTTTAAAATAACTAGTCCAGGTTCAGTGCATGATACTGGATACTTGGGGTTGGTGCACTGGGATGACCCAGAGGGATGGTATGAGGAGGGAGGAGGGAGTGGGGTTCAGGATGGGTTACATGTGTACACCTGTGGTGGATACCTGTTGATGTATGGCAAAACCAGTACAATATTGTAAAGTAATTAACCTCCAATTAAAATAAATGAATTTATATTAAAATAAATAAATAAAATAACTAATTAATTTTTAAATTGAAGAATAGTTAATTCCAGGTAACTTAGCCTGAAGTAATCCTCTGAGATAAGAAAATACAAAGACCTGACTGATATCACAGAAACAGAGAGGGGAAAAATCCAGAAAACAAAATAAAAATAGCAATTTATTTTAATTCTTTAATTGCAATAAAGACAGAATAGCAAGTAATATCCTAATAAATTATCCTGACATAGGCTAGCTGTTTTACAATGTTAACTCATCTGATTTGCATACCGATCCTGGAGGCTCAGCTGCTAAAGAATCTGCCTGGGATACGGGAGATCTGGGTTCAATCCCTAGGTTGTAAAGATCCCCTGGAGAAAGAAAAGGCTACCCACTCCAGTATTCTGGCCTGGGGAATTTCATAGACTCTATAGTCCATGGGGTCACAAAGAGTCGGACATTATTCACTTTGACTTTTTCCCAGCTTTACAAGGAGAAAACTTGGCCTTGAGTTGATTAGAGTCTAATATGTAACTTAGAGAACTTTGCAAGATGAGGTCAGAACCTGGGTTTGTCTGCCCATAAAGGTCAAGTCCTTTCACAAGACTGGTCTGGAAGGAGACAAGGTTATTTGTAGAGGATACTGTTATCATTAATTAGAGAACCAGTTTGGAGTGAGGGCATTCTGTAAAGTGCTCAATTCTGTCCGACTCTTTGAGGCCCTCTGGATTGTAGTCTGTCAGGCTCCTCTGCCCTTAGAATTTTCCAGAAAGAATACTGGAGTGTGGTGCCATTTGCTACTCCAGGGGATCTTCCCGGCCAAGGAATCCAGCCCATGTCTCTTGAGTCTCCTGCATTGGCAGGTGGATTCTTTACTGCTAGCACCACCTGGGAAGCCCGCATTCAGTAAAACGTAGTGGCAAAAATCATATCACATAACTGGCAGCTTTGCTAATTAGTGAGATTCATAAAGTGGGGAGATACCCAAATAGTAGAAGGGCTTCAGATGCATATTTGCCAAAACGAAAGACGAGTAGCCTCTATACCGAATAAAATACAGCTTAGATACTGCTACCTTAATAAAAATAGGAATTTCATTTGATGAAAAGGTTTGAAAAGGAAATGGATGGATTCCATTCAGAGTGGCAGCTAACAGAGTGGCTTTGGGGGAAATCATTCCTAAGTGCATTGGGCTGCTTCTTGCTTGCAGGACAGAAATTACTGACTATTGGTTAAAATGCCATGTGAATTAATTTTCAGCCTCATTTATCCTCTGGCTGAGCATAAAAGCAATTTCAAAGAGAGAAAAATGGCCCCAATATGTGTTGCCACAAATCTTTTGAGAGATGAGAAATGTTAACAACTGGCATAATTTAATTCCAGATTCAAACAACTATCACTATTATAGTTAACAGTTCCGGGTGTGTACATTTTCAGATTCATAAAAAGTATATTGTTTAATATTACATTTGAATTATTTCTTTTGGTATCTAATTTGCCTACAATTCCTCTGGAACAAGACAGTATATTTAAGCATTGAATCTACCCTCTGGAAATCTCACTGGAGCCTTAGCTGGATGATCTCATTAATTCTCTTTTCTAATTAATGAATCTCCCCTCTCCTGTAGGAATAATTGTTTACTTTTTTTTTTTTTTCTATGACACCTCTGGATTAAGTGACAGTTTGTCTCATTACTTAAAAGAATGTCACTATATAAGATGATTCTTATGAAGGTTAAACAATATCTAAAAATTCTGATGAAGCAGGTATACTTATTTCAGCAACAAAAATGGGTGAAAAGCGACATGGCAGTGCCATCCTTTGCATATTGCATGCACCCTTCTAATAGTGAAGTAAATTAGGATACATCCATTTCAGGGTGATCTCATGGCAGGCACCGAAAAACGTTGGGTAGGATAATGCTGCTCAATTTTTGATTTGATCTCCGTTAGTCTCAGATGACTAATTCTTTTAATCTCAACTTAACCTTACAGAACAAAAGCCTACTTCTGTTGAGCTGGTAAAGCACTTTATGTGAACTTTTGTTCTTCACAACCAGTTCGGCACTGTGGTGATGGAAAAGACTGAAAAACTTAACTATCAAATTAGGATGAAAAACAGAGAAATAAGATTATTTACGTTGTTTGTACCTGTACCTCCAAGTCTGTTTCTGTAGTGCTCTATTTTCTTTTTAATGAGGACTACAAATTGTTTTCACTTTTTATTATTACAGTCTTTGTACAATCTGAGAGGTAACTGTAATACTCCCCAAAATGAATGTGTGGTCCAGAGAAAGTAATTTAACTATTCAATTCTTGGACATTAGAAAAGAGATTCTGGTGTGAACTGATTGAGGTGTAAGTAATCACGGCACCACATTCCTTTTAGACAAGTTTACTTATTTTCTGAAGAAACACATTGTTCAGCACACCCTGGGTCTCTGTGTTTAAAAGCTCTGGTCAAATACTAAGATTCCAAAATGATGAGTAACATATAAACGACTGAAGACTTCTTGTGTATGTTAGTGACAGACCAAAGGGGCTTCTCTGGTGGCTCAGAGGTTAAAGCGTCTGTCTCCAATGCAGGAGACCCGGGTTCGATCCCTGGGTCGGGAAGATCCCCTGGAGAAGGAAATGGCAATCCACTCCAGTATTCTTGCCTGGAGAATCCCATGGACAGAGAAGCCTAGTAGGTTACAGTCCATGGGGTCGCAAAGAGTCGGACACGACTGAGCGACAAAATCAATCAATCAATCAAAGAGAAATACCTGATTCACAAAATGCACATGGAGAGGTAGCTTCTGCCTCAAAGACCAGGCTTAACTCTGTCTGCTCACCCAACATCAGAACAGACTGTTGGTCTGTGTAGTAAAATGTTTCAAATACACTCTCATGATAAAAACTAAACAAGTTTTTATTTAGTCATTTGACTATAAAAATATTTAAAGAAAGATTTTATAATCTCACATTTCCAATTCTATAAACAGAGGATATTGGGTATAATTGAGACTTTTCTTGATAGCTCAGATCATGACAGTGATGATTTTTATGTCTAACAGGCATAGTCACTCAGTAATGTGTCAAATTCAGTTTTTCTGTCTTCTTTGCTATAAAGCTGTGAGTTGTTTATTCTCACACATTCATTCTTTCTTTAGCTAGATTCCTTATAACTTAAAAAGATTTGGACACGAAGATTTTACAAATAAAAATAAATTAGTATGAGCCAAGAAATAAAGACATGATGGTTTCTCTCAGTTGTGGGCTACAGTTCTAGACTGACTCTTTGGATATATTTTTCTAACAAAGATGAATTAAAAATTGATTCTTCTGGTTTTTAACAATAGAGAGGACCAGGAAATATTCATGAAACAACAGTGTTTGGGATACTGGAATTAGGCAACAAAAGTGAATTCTCCCTCAGACACAAGAAACAAACGACATGAGTTAAAAAAAATTTTTTTTGGAGACTAGTTGATTCACAATGCTATGTTAGTTTCAGGTGTACAGTAAAGTGAAGCAGTTATCATATACATACATCCACTCTTTTTAGATTCTTTTCCCATACTGGCCACTACAGAGTATTGAGTTCCTTGTGCTATAAGTAGGTCCTTATTGGTTTAAGGGTTTCCCTGATAGCTCAGATGGTAAAGAAATCACCTGCAATGCAGGAGGAGACCCTGGTTTGTTTCCTGGGTTAGGAAGATCCCCTGGAGAAGGGATAGGCTACCCACTGCAGTATTCTTGGGCTTCCCTTATGGCTCAGCTGCTAAAGAATCCACCTGCAATGCAGGAGAGCTGGTTTGATCCCTGGGTTGGGAAGATACCCTGGAAAGGGAAAGGCTACCCACTCCAGTATTCTGGCCTGGAGAATTCCATGGATTATACAGTCCATGGGGTCAGAAACAATCAGACGTGACTGACTGATTTTTACTCACTTATCTGTTTTTTATACAGTAGTAAATGTATGTAGTATATATTGATACAGTAGTACATATATACAGTAGTATATATATGTCACTCTGATTCTCCCAGTTTATCTCCCCACTACTCAATACATTTAAGAGAGCTCTATTGCACAGTTGTAATAAAAGCCCTTGAAATCCTTCTATAATATTTAAATTTGCATTAGCCAATATTTTATCGGATAGCAGATGTGTGCTGAATAGTTACCAATATAAGTCTTCAATGGGTAGTAATTTTGGAAGAACCTAAAAAGTCCACTTAGTATTGAATAAAGTACCATGATTATTAACCTGGTGTGAATAAAAGCAGAGCAGGACTTCCCTTCACAGGTCTAGCTGACATAACACTTTTAATAGATAATAATTAGACTAATCGATGACAATTTTTGGGCTTCACATAGTATGATCCAATGATGCTGAAAGATGTCTTCCCAGGGAAAATCATTAGGGTTATCAGGTAACAATGCTGAGAAAGATGCCGTAGCTGAGAGAAATTCTAATATTCACAGTGATGGCAGGAATGTTTTTGTACCACTTATGGCCTTTGGCTCATAGGTCCTGTTCAAACTTTGAGCTGAAGAGCCAGGAAATTCTGATTTCTTAGAGTGTCTTTATCGAACATGTCTCTCCTCATTACCTTATTCATTCCACAAATATTAATTGAGGGTTGGTCCTCTGTATGCCTGGTACTGTGCTGGATAAGAGGGATAAAATAATGAACAAAAACAGACCTAGACTGAAAACTAAAATTAACCTTCTTTACCTTGAAAAATACTATCTATAAAATTAAATAGATGAGTAATTAGTAATGATTTCAGATTGTTGACAGCTTCAAATGCTACATATTTCTGCCTGGAGAGAGCAGGCGTGGAAAAGAAATTGTACCACTGCGAGGTGCTTAAGGGAGAAAGCTAATCCATGATCTGCCTCCCGGTGGATTCCTGAGGGTATGGGATAAATGAATGACTCTCTCTCCTTATTTTACTCAGCCTAGAAAAATCCCATGGATGGAGGAGCATGGTAGGCTGCAGTCCATGGGGTTGCTAAGAGTCGGACACGACTGAGAGACTTCACTTTCTGTTTTCACTTTCATGCATTGCAGAAGGCAATGGCAACCCACTCCAGTGTTCTTGCCTGGAGAATCCCAGGGACAGCAGAGCCTGGTGGGCTGCTGTCTATGGGGTCGCACAGTGTTGGACACAACTGAAGCAACTTAGCAGCAGCAGTGCTAAAATATAAATAAAATATATATGTTAAGAAATCAGTGTTTTGTCATAGGGCCTAACAAATTGAAAAGAAGCTTTTCATTTTGATAGTTCACTATATTTGTTATAGGCAGTGAAACTTTACCAAATTTTATGGCATTGTAACAAAATTTAGCCTAGTTGTAGTTGGCTGTTACAATCATAAATTTTAAAGATATATATTTTGAAAAAAATGTATAGATCCTGGAAGTAAAACTTCCTAAAGTGGTACCAAATAATACTTACTCATTAAATACACCACTCATACAAGAGCATATGTTTATCACTATGGTATTATAATGAGAACCTATTCTAACAATTTATCCAGGTTTAGGATATGTAGAAAGCTACATAAATGTCATTTTGATTATGTACACGAATAGTGGAAAGTGTTGAGAAAGAAGTGTTTCTTTCCTACTCCATAGTATCACTATATAAAAGTTTCTATAAAGACATGGTCTGGGGATCCTATCCTAGCTTAACATTCTGGCTGTATTTATTGTCTGCTGCTTTTTTTTCTGGTAGTTGCATAATATGAGGACTTGTTTCTTATTAAACAGATAACAGGTTGAGTCATGGTGATAGAGTGAAGAAGAGCACACTTAAAAATATCTCTACACCCAATGAAATTAGAGTCTTAGAGTCTAGTGGGACAGTATGACAATTCTTCGGGTCTTAATTAATTAGAAAAGGATACCCATGAAGAGAAATGGAAAGATGTGTTGTTCTCAGCTCTGCCCTAATGGATAACAGCATGGTCTTTGATATGGGGAACAGGTACACTACAGTTATTTTTGTTAGATTTTGTTCATACCAGTGAATCATGATCACAAACGTAAAACCTTTCAATAAAGATACCTAATTGAATGCAATGTAGCCATCTTGACTGCGGGATCTCATTAAAATGCACCATTGTACTGAAAGAAACTGCTGGGTATCTTGGAGCACATGGTCTCTGACACAACAAAATGTGGCTCTGGTGACAAGGACAGTGTGAATCACGGTCCATGATGTGAAAATATCACCCAGATTTACTGCAGATCCTTTATGTGACCAACATCATTAATTTAATGAAACTTGACCTATCAGAGCAATTGTCTACATGCACTGGAGAGAACTTGCTTAACTCTGGCGATTCCACTGGGTTTTACATTAATTAGTTAAGATCCATATAATCGCACAATTCATAATTGATTCTGACAAAACATTCATACAGGTACAGGCAAAATATTGTCTTTGGAACTTCACAAATCATTAGACACATCTTCAAAAACGGGACTTGTAGTCAAATCACCTGCTTCCTTGAAAATAAGGGTGATGTCATATTGACCAATCCAGGTTCCCAGAAAAGCTATACTAATGGCATCAAGTTAATACAAATTTAAGTTTTAAACTGAAAATCAGCTAGAGAAAAAGGTTTAGTCTTATATTTTTAGATGATATGCATAACTATGAACCAAAAACTAGTTATATGTATAAGACTTATACATGTAATAAATTGTCTGACTACCAGGTCAGACTGAAAAATGTGATGTTCTATTATAGATTTATTCTTTGTTTTACTGTTTAGCCCTGAGGAACACCCACTTTGGTGATGGAGAGGGAGGCTTCTGCTTTGTGCATATGTGCACCTGGCTCAATGCAAATTAAATAACAATATTTTAACAGAGCAAACTGAGAGTCTATGCAGTGGGCCCCCTGGTTGTCTCCTACAGTAAAGCAGGCTCTAATAATAGAGCTTGAGTGCATGTCACAGGGAGGTTTACAGTTCTGTCATTAACGAACTATGCATTTAAGTCAGTCAGGTTTTCAGTTCTCTGTTCTTGCACGCGTGCATGCTCAGTCACTGAGACACGTCTGACTTTTTGCAATCCCATGGACTGTAGTCCACCACACCCCCTTTGTTTATAGGATTCTCCAGGCAAAAATACTGGAGTAGGTTGCCATTTCCTCCTTCAGGGATCTTCCTGACCCAGGGATCAAACTGGGTCTCTTGTGTCTCCTTTGTTGGCAGGTGGATTCTTTACCACTGTACCACCTGGGAAGCCTGAATAAATAATATCAAACATCAGTCTTGAGACTTTATCTAGCATGATAACACAATAAAGGAAATGAGAAGTATGACTATCAGACAGGAAAAAAAAATCAAAATAAATATTGTGAGACAACATGTTTGCATAAATAGAAAATCAAGAATAAAGATAAAATATATAAATAGTAAGTATATAAGTTAATAAACAAATTAGAGTTTTCCATATATTACCAATAGGAAACTTACAATATAATAAAATAATAAATCTCCTTTTCTATAATACAATATATAAAATAAAAGAATAAATTTAACAAGAATGTGTAAACCTATTGGAGAAGGAAATGGCAACCCACTCCAGTGTTCTTGCCTGGAGAATCCCAGGGACGGCGGAGCCTGGTGGACTGCCATCTGTGGGGTTGCACAGAGTCGGACACTACTGAAGCCACTTAGCAGCAGCAGCAGTGAAAACCTATATGATGAAAACTATAAATCATTGCAGAAGGGTATAAAACCAAAATAAACATGAAATCATAATTACTTCTGAGTGATAAAATCTAAGATAACAAATACATTAATTCTCATCAAAATAAACTGTGAACTTAACGTAATCTAATAAAAATTCAAGAATATTTGGAAAAGAATGATAAGGTGAGATATGCCACGTGTGTGTGTGCTAAGTTGCTTCAGTGGTGTCCGATTACTTGCGACCCTGTGGACTGTAGACCACCAGGCTCCTCTGTCCATGGGATTTTCCAGGCAAGAATACGGGAGCGGGTTGCCGTGCCTTCTCCAGGGGTTTTGCTGACCCAGGGATCACACCATGTCTTGTGCGGCTCCACTATTGCATGCAGATTCTTCACCACTGAGCCACCAGGTAACTCAAGATATGCCATGGTAGGTACCAAAATGTACGCTAGAGCTACAGCAGTTAAGTGGGTGGCTACCAGCTCACGGATGGATAGAAAGTTCAAGGAGACAGAATAGAATCCAAAAGGAAGCTTTCAGTTAATTTTCATAATTTTGAAAAACTTGATTCTAACCATCTTTGCCAGTTTTCTCACTAATTTTATGAAAGAGACAATTTTCAGAGTTTCTTACCCTACTGTTTTCATGGACATAATTCCTTCAATGCAATTAAAAATCAGTTTTATAAATGTTGGTTGTATCTATGGAAATCAATAGAGTAGTGATTTAAAAGTTCTAAATGCCATATATACCCTAGAAAGTATTCATGCATTTAGTTAGATCACAGCATCTGGTCCCATCACTTTATGGCAAATAGATGGGGAAACACTGAGACACTTTATTTCCTTGGGCTCCAGAATCACTGCAGGTGGTGACAGCATCTATGAAATTAAAAGTTTGGAAAAAAATTATGATCAACCTAGTCAGCACATTAAAAAGCAGAGAAATTACTTTGTCAACAGAAGTCCGTCTAGTCAAAGCTATGGTTTTTCCAGTAGTCATATATGGATGTGAGAGCTGGACTATAAAGAAGGCTGAGCACCGAAGAACTGATGCCTTTGAATCGTGGTGTTGGAGAAGAATCTTGAGAGTCCCTTGGACTGCAAGGAGATCCAACCAGTCCATCCTAAAGGGGATCAGTCCTGGGTGTTCAATGAAAAGACTGACGCTGAAGCTGAAACTCCAATACTTTGGCCACCGATGCAGAGGATGAGATGTTTGGATGGCATCACTGACTCAATGGACACGAGTCTGAGTGAACTCCAGGAGTTGGTGATGGACAGGGAGGCCTGGTGTCCTGCAGTCCATGGAGTCACAGTCAGACACAACTGAGCGACTGCACTGAACTGAACTGATATTTTACCTAAATATTTCTGGATTCCTTGCAGTTTTCTGTATTTCAGCATTAATTTCTCTTTTTTTTTTTTTAATTCAGTGTCTTTATAAAATATTCACAAAAAAACATTTATTTTGCGTTAACTTGCTTCTGTGCTGGCTTAATATAACACTGTATATGAAACTCATTAGAAAATGTATATGTATACAAAGTTGATGCTGCTGACACACTTCAGAGTGTTTGCTGCTGGACGTAAGTATTAAATATCAGATACCATCTTTCAGAAGAGAAGGACCATGAGGCCCAACTCTCAAGCAAGAAAAGAAAGGAATCACTGCAGCTGCATTTTGATGGTAGCAGTTCAGAGTGGGCGATGCGTTCGTTACATTTATCATAAAACTAATGTCTGTGGAGGACTGTTTTAGCAAAAAAAAAAAAAAGAAATAGGAAGTAGAAGAGGACTATAATATCTTCTCATATATTTATAATTGTTCAGATATTTATTATTTAATAACATAAAAGAGAATTACATGAAAGATTTCTGTATCCTTCAAGTTCTCTTTTACAAGAGTGAGACAGAGGGAAAAAGAGAAACAAATTTTGAGAAAATACCTAAATATATTTTGGGGGATCAAATATTGTATCATGTGATATCATGACTTAATTAGTAAATTGTACTTTGCAAAATTTAAACACGATTTTATGAAAAAAAAAAAAAAATTTAGAATTTTTTATACTTTCTCCTGCCATAAAATTGTCTAAAACACTGTGAAACAGGAACCCTGAAATTAGTTACCAAGGAAATAGTCTGTATTAGAAGCTTTTGAGTAATTTTTAGTTTGCAGTTATCTATCCCATATAATATGTTCAAGATAAAGGTAAACACAATACAGCTAATCTGTTGATTTTGGCCACCTTAATAATCAATGTGAATCACTAAACATGAAAGCAATTTGATTAAAAATCTGGAAAGAAAAGAATTGACCATATATTCATGACTGATGTCTACTAGTTTTAATAAGCCAAAAAAATTGGTGATTTTAATTTTCTTCTTAATTAAAACAAAATTACATCTACCATTCTCCTTGATGTGCTTATAATCATTTAGGAATATTATATTCCATTCCAAAATTAAGTAAAGTTTCTAAAGAGGTAATGGCACATTAGGGGCGGCAAAACGGCCTCAAAATCCCAATAGTGAATTGAGACACAGAATAAATGAGAGACCTTTAGTTTAAGAGAATTTACTCAAATAAACAGAATATTAATATTAAAATTTTGTTCCAATATTTAAAAGAGGGTTTGAAGAGTAATGCAGGCAACCTAGGCTGAAAGTCCACATATCTGTGTTCTAGACCTAACCTTTAGTTGTGTGTGATTGTGTGATTTGGGGAAAATAATTTAACACCTTTGTAAAATTATTCAGCTCAATTGAGTATATTATAATGATGAAGATTTAAGCAGAACAATTGTACAACTGTAACGATGGTAGAGTTTTTTTTTAAGTTTTATTCAGCATTGCCTATCCTCTGAAATGTCTTCCAGGGCTAAGGTCTCTGACATAAATCTTCAAGCATGACAACCATAATTAACTAAGGTATTTAATGTGGAACATTTGAAGAAGTTGTGAGGAAAAGAGAAAAGGAATGCCTACTTTCAGAACATATCCTCTTGCTTCTCAGCAGATCTTCCCCTCAATCATACGAAACATAATTTCCATTTTAACTATCCCTTCTTTCTATAGAACCACAAGGAGAACTTAAAAGGACAACCAAGTAAACAATTTTTATGGACTTATTTACTGAAACTTCTGGTTCTGCTACTAATCAGAAGATGAGTTTTCCTTTGGTTTGCAGGGATGTTGATTTCTAATAAGACATCTATTCCTGGTGGCTCAGATGGTGAAGAATCTGCCTGCTGTGCAGGAGACCTGGGTTTGATCCCTGGGTAGAGAAGATCTCTTGGAGAAGGGCATTGCAGTCCACTCCCGTATTCTTACCTGGAGAATCCCATGGACAGAGAAACTTTGTGAGCTACATACAGTCCACAGGGTCTCATAGAGTTGGACACGACTGAAGCGACTTAGCATGCACGCACGTGTATAATAAGAGGCTCAGGTGGCTTCACAGGGTTAGGTTATTGGAACACCTAAGGGGGTTTCATGCCTCTTTCTTCTCAAGGGCCAAACCACACCATGTGCTAGAGCTAACTTATGCTGGCAGAGGAGAACCGAGTATGCCTACCTCTTTCCAAATCTGGGTTCAGTAGCATCGTGCATTAGAGCTAAACTCAGCCACTGCGGGTGCCTTGACAGGAGGGAAATCAGTGAGCAAGTACTAATTAGGGCATCTGGTGGAGAGAGAGGAATTATGCTAGGGGACGCCCAGTTGTTACAAACTTAGCTTGCTCAAACAGTGACAGGAGACCTGGGTTCAATCCCTGGGTCAGGAAGCACCTCGGCAAAGGAAATGGCACCCCACTCCAGTATTCTTGCCTGGAGAATCCCATGGGCCGAGGAGCCTGGCAGGGCTACAGTCTGTGGGGTCACAAAGAGTCGGACACGACTGAAGCACTAACACTCTCACTTTTCGCTACTGGCCAAACGCAGGTCAACTCTGGTCCTGAGGAGAAGTGACCTATGTTAAACGTGTTGAGGAAGAAAGACACACAGTTGTCCTGCTTTTGAAACTAAAATCTCCCACCCAGGAGCCTCAAGGCAAGTTGACTCTCTAGCTGCTACGTCCTCAAAAGGAAGCATTTCTTACTTTACCTGTAAAGCTAAGTGACAGCGGAGAGACTCTTAAGAGACTGAATTCTGAGAACGTGACAGACTAGTCAAACACTGAGGTCCATTAAACGTTCTTGCCCTTGTGGAATCCTAATCAGTGAGGGGCATCGAGGAGAGAAGAGAAGACTGACAGTTTCCTTTTTTCCTCTCCCTTGCCCTCCTCCAGGCGAACATGGGGTAACTCAGCAGTTTCCCTGCCTCTTTGACTTGTTCTCGGGATTTTAATTGGCACCATATGGAGATTTAGGGTAAGATGAGGAGAGAATAGAAGAGATAGCTGTTAATTGACTTAGTTCATTTTTAATTGATTGTTAAGTCTATAACTTAATAATTACGTTATTTTTGAAGGACTTTTAAACTTGCCTTAGGGCTTATCATTGCAGTAACTATAATTCTCATATTCCTTGTCTTGTGAACATAGTATTAGATTTGCTAAAGTGGTCCCCACCCTCATCACAGGAAGAAAAACTTTTTTTAAACTAAAGGAACATCTTTTGTAAGTGATGCTAATGTGCAATGGGAGGATTCAAAACCACAAGACCAGATAATGTATATTTTTATCCTAAATTTTCATTTTTCCCCACAAGTTGCCTCATGATAAGAGTATTAAAATTAAAATAACCCAGACTATCATAGTTTTAATTAAAGCAGCACAAAATAGGATTTAAAAATCTGTTCTCTTTCAGTTGTTTTCTGTCCCTGGTGGCCAAATGGAAGCTATTGCCATTGTGTGTACCCTTAAGAAAGACGGGGGAAATGGAACCTTACAATATCATAGCAGGTTAGAAATTTCAGACCTAAAGGCCCTTCATTGAAAACAGCCTACATCCACTTCTCTGATGCTTAACATTTGAGGAATGTGTGATGGATGTGAAATCAAATTGGGGGAAAAAAAAAGGAAACTAAGAGAATGGAAGAGGAAGAAGGAATGAGTCAATTAATAATCTTGCACTAACCACATTCATTGACTCAAAAAGGAAGAAATATTTTAAAAGCTATCATGTAAGATCTCACTGTAGCAGCCAAAGGAAGTGTGTGGAACACCTGCGCCCTGGTAAATATTACCCTCAAATAGTCATTATTCTGAGTGGCTGATACAGAATTCAAATTTGATAGGTCTTGAATACGGTATAATCATTAAAAAAAATTATCTCCTGTTAAAACTTGGAGATGTTTATTTAATTTCCCACAGCATCTGACTCTAAGCATAATTCTAAAAGGGATTTATCTCACGGTTAGATATCTTTGCTTGCAGTAAGTTCTAGATTCACCCTTGGAATCCTGGTGATGGATTTTTTTAAATAGGTTTTATTGTACTTATACTTAATGACATTAGTGGGCTGAGTTCTAAAACGGTTTAGAACTTTTAGAAAAACCGATTAAAGAGAAAGATTATTTGTGTACACAGATAACACTCAAGCGAGGTGAACGGGAGAGGGGTGTGCCCAAAAGGTACAACAGCCGGTCCTGAGAACTCTGAGAAGTGCCCAGAGATGCTGTGGAGTGAAAGTCTTGGTTAATCTGAGAAAACAGTTTTGTCCTGAAAGGCAGAGGAACTTAAGGAATAAAGAGCCCAGGCAGAAAATTCTGTTTCCCTAGATAGCAACTGAATCCAAAGAAACAGTAACGGTTCTGGAGGAAAAGTATCATCGTGACCTAACTCAAAACGCACAGGACAGAAACTTGGGTTTTCGAGAAGAGCTAGGGGCACGGCCATGGGCTGGGGATACCTGGTTGAACCGGAGTGATGCTTTCGCTCCAGTCAACTGACCTGAGATGTTTTACATCCCCACATAATTTCGCTTGCTATCGCTAAATTTGTAACCCAGGATTCTGTTGTATCGCAGTAGTTTGCTCGCTGTGTAGACTGACTGTGTGTGAGGTGCAGCAGTAAGCACCATGGGGTAGATGAACAAGGGAGTAACCAAAGCCTCAGGAAGTTGTGAGCCCGGGGGGCGGGGGGGGCGGGGGGGTGGAAGCTCCGGAAGCTCCAGATGGGAGCCCTCACTTGCAGCAGAGCCTGTGCGACCTTCCTCGGAGTGACGGCAGACGTTATGGGGATGCAGTTACGATCTATTTAATTTGGGTTTAGTGGGATGTATATCGCTAGTTTGCAGTCATTTCCATTTATCGTTAAGTGACTGCTCATCCTAGCGTCAGAACGACTTCCAGAATCTACCACCACTGTGCCAATTCCTTTGTGTTCTGAAGGGCAAAGCCCAGTGTAAAACTCATAACCTTTACTACCAATGATGTCTGAATAAACTAATTGAAGAATAAGCTTCATCATGACAAACCACATTTAATCTTAATCACTACCCAAGACACTTTGAGATACCTAAAAGTTTATAGAGTTCATATATGAAAGGAACTTAATAGAGATTTCTCCAAATTTTAGGATAATTTTCTAAATTAAAAATATACATTTGTTTATAAATATATGTTTATAATATAATAAATGTGTATATAAATATGTGAAAATATATATATAGTGAATCTATATGTCAAACAGCCCTTCTAAAGGTATAGAAACTAAATTATCCATGTCTTGTCTCTAAGGAAAATAATATTGCAAACTGTTGGCAAATAAAGAGATACTCAAAACATGTGCATCCAAAAAGAAAAGGAAAACACTGTATCATAACAGTGAGAGTTAATTAATGAAAGCATATTGATCTCCCCTTGCATTTTGTCCTGTTTCGGGTTGTAAGGCACAAGTCTCAGATGCCTCTTTTGGAAGAGGCGCCCTCCTTTTCCAGCTGCTGGGACCAGTGGTTGCCGTCAGCTCGTACTTCCTTTCCAAGAACTGCCCTGCCTGAAGGGAGCTGCCCTCCCAAAGAGGGCAGCTCTCATCCCAAACCAGCTGGCCAGTCGGGTACCTGTCTTCCCGGCCCTCGCCTGACAAAGGGCCAATTCCAGCACCAGCACTCCCCGTCGCGGTTGCTGGGGTCCCTGTCGTGAATGCAGAACTGCAGACCGTTTCCAGACTTTCCCTCTCTTACTAATCCTACCGCCCCCGTCCCCCTGACCTCACAATGGCTCCTCCTTAGGATACTTCTTACAACTTTCCTACACAATCATTTCAAGGGAATTTCATTTCAGGCAGTGATACATTTCATGTCTTCGCTTATCATTTTAAAAATTTGCTTACCATTCTCAGTAAATGTTTCACCTAAGGTGTCCGTGGTCAGAGTGTGACCACCAGCTCCTGCGGTGGTATTCCTTGACCGCAGGGTCTTTCTTAGTATCACCTGATTTCGCACCGCCTACATTTAAAACTGTTCGACAACATTTCCTAACTTCCATAGTCAAGTGTATCCGATCATCCCCCAGCTCTCTGTATAGCTTCTTTACCTTTTCATTCAGGTAAACAAGAAGAAGCATTTTACCTGATTGTCATGCCTTTTTATTCCTCTTTAATCTATAGCAGTTCTCCCGCTCATTTCTTTCATGGCATGGATATTTTTGAAAGGTTTAGGCCAGTTGCATAATAAGCTAGCCCACAATCTAGATTTCTTTGATTGTTTAGGACAGTTGTGTGGTAGAATGTTTAACAGTCTGTATTTGATTGTTCTCTCGTGTTTAAATTTATCTTAACTTTTTTGAGAATACTAACTAGATGATGATAGGAATTTTCCATAGCACCACATCACTGCAAATCTAAAGTCAGTTTGCCTATTTGTCTCCTTGTTTGTGAGACGATGTAAATTGGATCACTGTTATCTGCTGAGTGTTATCGGAGTTTTCCCCTTTGTGATGATAAGTGATCTGTGTGGTATACCTTGAAACCATGTGGATATCCTTGCACTGAATATTGTGCTCACAAGTTCTTGCCAAATGCTTAACTACTTATTAAGTAAGCTGGACAGGGAATTATTCTAAGAAATACAAATTACAAAGTGGGACTTTATATGGTGTCCTTTAGTGAAATGAACAGAGCCAGGGGCTCCTGTCTTGGCATCACTGGGGTTTACTGACTGAGAGGTCCCTGTGCCAGCCTCTGCCATGGCTGAGGAGCTGGACATGTGATCCGTCTACTACTGGGCACTGTATCCTATGCTTTAGCCTAAATCAATCACTAGCTCCAGGTTTGTATATTGTTCTCGGGCTGAATCTGCTTCTTACCACTCAACTGTGTGCACCCACAGCGTCCAGGAAATTCTTCTGTGCTTATTACTATTCCTGGCGACAGCGTCACAGCGTGTTTCCGAAGTGCACCAGCTGCCCAAGGGCTGTTGTGACAGCTGGGGTCACCTTTGCCTGCTTTGAGGCATCACATTCCACTTGCTTGGCTTGACAATCCCCCCACTGAAGAAATGATTGATGATTAATTGATTGATATTAATTAGAAGTTTGGCCATCTTGGACATGGATTCTCAGGGGACAGCTTACCACTTTCTCTCTACCAGTTGGTGACAGCTATCTTAGATATTGCTGCTTCTCAGCAAGGGAACCACATCTGTGCCAGGGACCCGTGCCTTTTCACTGAACTTTCTCATTCTGCTGCCTGTGCGGCTCCTGCTCTGTTCTTAGTACTTGGTGCATAACGATTCTGAAATTATAATAGATACACAGACGCACGTCTCCTTTTGTTTCTCAAGGGTTGATTCTTATCTCCATCTATCACTGGTTCCAGATCCCTTTCCAAAAGATCAGTATTCCAAACTAACTATTTCTGGACAATATTTTAAGTCAAGAGCTTATTTCCTACTGTTCTGTGTCAATGTTATGCTAGCAAAACATGACAGATATTCAGCATTTCCCTCTTCACATGAAGCAGAGAGCCTCTAATTGGTCTGATGCACTGATTAGGTAATACTCTCCAGCCACCCATTCAATATGAGAAAACATGGCTTTTTCTTCTTCAGAAATGTTAGGGGTTTCATTAATAGCAGTTTTGAACAACTTTGCTATCAATGAGTAGGGAATGAGTATATAACACAATATTTCCTTTCACCCTGTAATCCTATCAGCAATCTGCCTAGGAGCAATGGAGAATAGTATGATGTTATTTCTTATTCAACAACTGAAAATGTACCCATCATTTTTTTGTAGCAAGATGTAGGAAAAAATATCTCTTTTCTCTCAACTACTCCTTCTTTATCCCTTAATCCTTTTACCTTGGTTTATTCACATCTTTCAGAAAAAGGCAACCAGCAGTTAATAGATTTAGAATGCTTTCTAGGATGTCTAAAAGTGAAGCGATAAACATATTCCCATACATATCCTCTGACTCACTTTCATTCCCAGGTACAGTTGTGTCTCCCAGTAAGGCTACGTAACACATTCTAAACTCTAAAGACAAGCTGAATCGCCATGCCAAATTGGCCTTTGACCTGAAGGCACACAACAAAGGGTAATGGAATGATCATTCTGCATTATCCTTTCGTCAGAATGCCATAGCTGAGTTGAAAAGTGACCCATGATGCCTCAATATTGCCTGTGTGAGGGACTAATTTACTACCTTCTTAGGTCTCATTTCCTGAGTTATGAAGAAGTAATGTTTACTCCTTGGAAGAAAAGTTATGGCCAACCTAGATAGCATATTGAAAAGCAGAGACATTACTTTGCCAACAAAAGTCCGTCTAGTCAAGGCTATGGTTTTTCCAGTGGTCATGTATGGATGTGAGAGTTGGACTGTGAAGAAAGCTGAGTGCTGAAGAATTGATGCTTTTGAACTGTGGTGTTGGAGAAGACTCTTGAGAGTCCCTTGGACGGCAAGGAGGTCCAACCAGTCCATTCTGAAGGAGATCAACCCTGGGATTTCTTTGGAGGGAATGATGCTGAAGCTGAAACTCCAGTATTTTGGCTACCTCATGTGAAGAGTTGACTCATTGGAAAAGCCTCTGATGCTGGGAAGGATTGGGGGCAGGAGGAGAAGGGGATGACTGAGGATGAGATGGCTGGATGGCATCACTGACTCGATGGACGTGAATCTGAGTGAACGCCAGGAGATGGTGATGAACAAGGAGGCCTGGCGTGCTGCAATTCATGGGGTCGCAAAGAGTCAAACACAACTGAGCAATGGAACTGAACTGAACTGAATATGCATATTCTATAAAATATGGAATATATAAGATAATATGTAATAAATAGCCAGTGGGAATTTGCTGTACGACTCAGGGAACTCAAACCACAGCTTAATAACAACCTAGAGGGGTGGGATTAGAAGGGAGGTGGGAGGGAGTTTCAAGTGGGAGGGGACACGGGTCAAACCATGGCTGATTCATGTTGATATTTGATAGAAACGAATGCATTACTCTAAAGCAATTATCCTTCAATTAAAATTAAATAAACGTTTAAAATAGGGAGAAAAAAAAAAGCAGGAAGAGGTTCACTGTAGGGATTTGCCTCACATTATGGGGGACTGTCAAGCCCCAACAGCTGCAGGGTGAGTCAGCAAGATGCAGGGTTGGTGGAGCCAGGGCTGTTATTTATAGTCTTGAGCCCAAAGACATGAGACCTCCGAGGGTTGGTGTAGTTCCAAACTGAAGACCTGGCTCGAGATCTTGAAAGAGACAGTATTTCAGGCTGAGTCTGAGAACAGGAACAGGCTGGCGTCCCAATGTGAAGGCGGTCAGAGAGGAAGACGTCTACTCTTATTCACAGAGGTTAGGTTAGCTGCTCAGTCTTGTAGGATTCTTTGTGACCCCGCGAACTGTAGCCCACCAGGATCCGCCATACCTGGAAGTTTCCAGGCAAGAATACCGGAGTGGGTTGCCGTTTCCTTCTCCGGGGATCTTCGTGATCCCAGGGGTTGAACCGATGTCTGCAGCATTGCAGGCACTCTACCATCTGAGCCGCCAGGGAAGCCTTTTACCATTTGCGCCTTCAAGGAAGGCCCTTTTGTGCCCTTCAAGCGATAGATCGGATGTGGCCCACCCACACGGAGGAGGGTGAGCTACCTGACTCAGCCTACTAAATGCTCTCCTCATCCAGAAGCACCTTCACACGGGTGCTAGAATAATGTCTGCTCAAACATCCGGGCACTCGGTGGACAAGTCAAGCTGACACTTAGAGCGATCTCTCCTCCCTGAGTGGAGTTCTCTTTTCAGATGTCTGCTTTTCACGCACCCTCTTTATTTTCGCTAGGGACCCAACATTCACTCTCACCACTAAACTTTATATGGTAGGTGACTGACTCCTTTGGGTGGTGGCAATTCAATTCAACTATCACATGTAAAAATAATACTGATTGGCAGGAGCTATGATTCTGGTTATTTTGGTCAGATGCAACTTATTTATTTTTTCCAGAGAGGATTCTGTGTTTTAGAGGTTAAGGAAATATAGGAAACAGAAAAATCATAGTTCCAGTTATTTAACGCAACCGTACATTTCTATTCCTGAGCAATATATTCCCATATATCCATTTATATTCCTGAGCAGGGATCTATCACAACTTTAATGTTTAACACTGGAGGCAAAAGTTTTTTTCTGAGAAAGGCTGTGCAGATATCCAAGCCCCTCATTTATGTTAAAAGCAAAGAGTTTGAAGTGTAAAGAAATGAAATGTCTTACTCATGGGTGGGGTAGTGGAGAATTGAAAGTAAAAATTGTCCCCTGATTCTCAGGTCTACGGCACATTCCCATCTGTTATATTTTCTCCTGTGCTGTGGCACCTAAGGAAATATCAGATAGAAATGCAATAAAATTTCACATTCCTCTGGGTAATCCCAAACCACCTTTCCTTCTATAGTTAATGCTTTCCATTATTCTCATCTAAATCGTTAAGGGGAAATAACAGCAAACTAAGCCAACCTTCCAATAAACAGTTACTGAGTGAGTATAACCACCAATACAATAAATAGAGTGACCAGTACAAGCAGAATACTTCTTCTCACCATGCATAATAAATAGGAGCTTCTGCTGAATAATATTTCAAAGTTATATTGCTACTATCTCCAGGAAAGAAATGCAAAAGGAACCCATAAAAGGGATATATTAGAACCCCAAATGAATAGCTGTGTCTGCTTGAGCAGTATCTTCCTCCTTGAAGACATAGTTCTATAGGAACCAGTCCTAACAGAGAAGAAAATAGAACAATGATAAAAAGTTCAAACTTCACAGTCTTGTCAGAGGTCCACTTTATTTCATAACAAATTTGTTTTAAACTTGATGGACAGGAAAAAGAAAACGGAGAATACAAAGAGGAAAACTATTTTAACTTTCGGGATCTAGTTCACACTATTTTTTTTTATGCCTATTTATTTGAAAAAAAGCAACAGCTATGAAGATGCAGGCTGAATAGGCGTCTAAGTGAACAGCAAAGCGCACAAAAGGTTTCCCCTCACTTGAATTCTGCTTGCTCTGCTCTAAGGACCCAAAGCACACTCAGTCTAAGTGGTAGCTTTTCTGTCTGTCATATTTAAGGAGAGAGTCACTCTTTGATGGCTCTGGCTTTTGTGAATGCTGGCTTCAGGATAAATGAAAGCTCAAGTGTTGGAGGAGAGCAGTGGCTGATGACTGAAGTGTGGAGGGGATGGCTCACAGTCTCTGGGTTTGGAGCTGACCTCTTGGAATTGCTTCAAGCAGTCAAGTGCGGACAATATCCAGACCAGGAGAAAGGAGGGGGGGAAATGAGATGCTTAAAGTTCCAACAGGGTAAACTTGAAATAGTCTGTCTATAATTGTGCCATTATGTTAGACTGTTTGCATTTACTTCGTTTTCTAAGAACTTGACTTTCTAATGTCAAGACTCAAGAGTTGAGAGCAATATGACCATGAAAATGGAAAGTGAAAGTGAAGTGAAGTCGCTCAGTCGTGTCCGACTCTTTGCGACCTGTGGACTGTAGCCCACCAAGCTCCTGTGTCCATGGGATTCTCCAGGCAAGAATACTGGAGTGGGTTGCCATTTCCTTCTCCAGGGGATCTTCCCGACCCAGGAATCGAACCCAGGTCTCCCACACTGCAGGCAGACGGTTTAACCTCTGCAAACTGGAAAACTACCTTTTAAATTTTAACTCCCTATCAGTCCCACTTAACCATGATGATGTGGTCAGTCACTTAGAGCCTAACATCCTGGCCTGTGAAGTCCAGTGTGCCTTAGGAAGCATCATTACCAACAAAGCTAGCAGAGGTGATGGAATATCAGCTGAGCTATTTCAAATCCTAAAAGATGATGCTGTGAAAGTGCTGCACTCAATATGCCAACAAATTTGAAATACTCAGCAGTAGCCATAGGACTGGAAAAGGTCACTTTTCATTCAAATCCCAAAGAAAGGCAATGCCAAAGAATGTTCAAACTACTGCACAATTGCACTCATTTCATGTGCTAGCATGATTATGCTCAAAATCCTTCAAGTCAAGCTTCAAAGGTATGTGAACTGAGAAGTTCCAGAAGTTCAAGTTGGATTTAGAAAAAAGCAGAGGAACCAGAAATCAAATTGCCAACATCCGATGGATCATAGAAAAAAGCAAGAGAATTCCACAAAAACATCTATTTCTGCTTTATTTGAAAACCTTTGACTGTGTGGATTACAACAAACTGTGGAAAATTCTGAAAGAGATGGGAATAGCAGACCACCTGACCTGCCTTCTGAGAAACCTGTATGCAGGTCAAGAAGTTACTGAACATAGCTTTAACTGAACATAGAACAATGGCCTGCTTCCAAATTTGGAAAGGAGTACATCAAGGCTGTATCTTGTCACCCATCTTATTTATCTTATATGCAGAGTGCATCATGTGAAATGCCAGGTTGCATGAGTCAGAAGCTGGAATCCCGATTGCGAGAGAAATATCAACAACCTCAATTATGCAGAAGACATCACCCTTATGGCACAAAGTGAAGAGGAACTAAAGAGCTTCTTGATGAAAGTGAAAGAGGAGAGTGAAAAAGGTGGCTTAAAATTCAACATTCAAACATCTAACATCATGGCATTCAGTCCTATCACTTCATGGGAAATATATGGGGAAAATGTGGAAACAGTGTCAGATTTCCTTTTCTTGGGCTCCAAAATCACTATGGACAGTGACTGCAGCCATGGAATTAAAAGGTGCTTGCTCCTTGGAAGAATAGCTATGACAGACCTAGACAGTGTATTAAAAAGTGGAGACATCATTTTCCCGACAAAAGTCCATCTAGTCATTCACCCAGAGAGACAGTATGCAAATGTTGAATCAGAGACCAACAGGAGTACATATTAATGATTTCTCCTTAAAAGCCTCTGGATAAAGAGGAGAGTGAAAAAGCTGACTTAAAGCTCAACACTTAGAAAACGAAGATCATGGCATCTGGTCCCATTACTTCATGGGAAATAGATGGGGAAACAGAGGAAACAGTGTCAGACTTTATATTGGGGGGCTCCAAAATCACTGCAGATGGTGATTGCAGCCATGAAATTAAAAGATGCTTACTCCTTGGAAGGAAAGTTATGACCAACCTAGATAGCATATTCAAAAGTAGAGACATCACTTTGCCAACAAAGTTCCGTCTAGTCAAGGCTATGGTTTTTCCAGTGGTCATGTATGGATGTGAGAGTTGGACTGTGAAGAAAGCTGAGCAGCAAAGAATTGATGCTTTTGAACTGTGGTGTTGGAGAAGACTCTTGAGAGCCCCTTGGACTGCAAGCAGATCCAACCAGTCCATTCTAAAGGCAACCAGTCCTTTGTGTTCTTTGGAAGGATTGATGCTAAAGCTGAAACTCCAATACTTTGGCCACCTCATGCAAATAATTGACTCACTGGAAAAGCCTCTGATGCTAGGAGGGATTGGGGGAAGGAGGAGAAGGGGGCGACAGAGAATGAGATGGCTGGATGGACACAAGTTTGAGTGAACTCCAGGAGTTGGTGATGAACAGGGAGGCCTGCAATTCATGAGGTCGCAAAGAGTCGGACATGACTGAGCGACTGAACTGAACTGAACTGACTAAAAGGAGATTCTAAAGGCAGGATGGTCTGCCCAAACTGGAATCTTAAGCTCATGTGCTGCTAGTTCAATAGTAATTGAGGAAATGATTGCCTGTATGCAGAATTATGTTTACATACAAGCTGAACACCCCATTAAGTCAAATAAAAAGAAACTAATATATATACAAAGGAGACCTTAACAGTTTACTGGATTTTTCTCTAATAAATTAAGGTAAGTTCATCTGCCTGGCATTCAAGACTGGTACCCTAATTTGCACAGGTCTTCCCATGTACCTACTCTGCTGCTGCTGCTGCTAAGTCACTTCAGTCATGTCCGACTCTGTGCGACCTCATAGATGGCAGCCCATTAAGCTCCTCTGTCCCTGGGATTCTCTAGGCTCCAATTAAATCTATCCACTGCTATTGCTTCATGCATTTATCTTATGCTTGTAAGTTTTGTTTGGGTTTTTCCTTTCAATCTAAGCTCTCCAATCTTTATCTTCAAAATCCTATTCATTTTTCAAGCTACATTTCAACATACAATATTTCATAAAGATGGCTTTATATTTTTCCCCTTTAATTTAAAAGCCAAAATATATATCCTCTCCTCCTTTAACTTCTATTCCATTAAGATGAGAAAAGGAACAGCAGAATAGATGGGGAAGATTCCTAGGAAAAGATTTTTCTAAAAGACATTAACATTCAAGTCTTTGTATAATTTTTTCCAAGTCACTTATTCTTTCAATGATTTGCTCACTGTTTATTTTGAGCCAAATCCGGTACTAGTACCTGTAAATGAAAAGATGGATTAGGACATAGTATGTATCCTCAAAAGTTTAACATCTAATGTTCAAGAGGAATTTGAACATTGCCAGATTTAAAAAGCAGAGGAAATGGTTAAAGAGAATCCGGGCAGTAACAGACCATGTGAAATTTCCGTGTATCCACATATCTAATTTATTCAAATTCATACAGTCGATAACAGTGAGGATTCTTTGTCACATTATCCATTACTGAAGATACACTCTAGACAGCCAGAATGAAAAATAAACAAATAAGCACAACAAATGAAAAACATAAAACTTTATTTGTGGCCCTGGACATGTTTAAATTTCCTCCCCAGTTTCATTTGCTTCAGTTTTTCACATTTCATGGTTCACTTAACTCCTATGAGTCAGATGAAACATTTTAAAAATCTATTCTTATCTACTTATTTGCATATATGTTTATTCTATAGGGTTGGAATTCTCAGATTAAATTTCCAACCACAGTATTGAAGTCCCATGATAGAGCATAAACATTTTCAACAATTTCCTCTATAATCCAACCTATAAAAATATTTTTATTCTTAGTACACAAAATGTTCAAGTGTACAAAAAGTAGACAGATGTATGCTTAGAAAATAATAAAAGTTAATAGGGGCTCAAAAATCATCTAGAAAGCTATAAGGCAGTAATTTCTCATTTTCCCAAAAGAGCAAAAATATGTAAAAGCTTATTATGGGATTACAGAAGGCTCAACACTGGAGAATTGGCATACTGGCTTTATTTTCTGAATGAATACTGATTAACCGTGTGGACCTGAATCAAACAATTAACCTCTCAGTGCTGTGCTAAGTCACTTCAGTCATGTCTGACTCTTTGCTTGACCATGAGCCATACCCTGCTAGCTCCTTTGTCCATGGGATTCTCCATTACTCATCTGTAATACAGAACTTAATCTTTTTTTCTGTCTTAAGTTTAATGGAATATTATGTCATTTGAAAGGACAGTGTTTTGACAAAATTTTCAAAATTTGAAACACATTTTCAAGTATCAAAAGTTGAGTAAAAGTGATGAACTAACAGTATAATGTTGTAAATTAAAATATGCATATATATGAAAGAAATCACCTTTCCTGTTTCAGCAACTTATTCCAAAAATTGTAGAATGTTAAAATTAAATATAAAATGAACCTCCTTTTGGTAAGACTGCAGAGAGAGTTTGTTAGCTTCCACACAGTCTTAGTTTTCCGTACCTGCTCTTCCCACCATGGCTAACAGAGTTGTGAGGGGCCTGATTTTCAGAGATCCTCTTATTATGGTCCTCCCCAACACCTGGAGATTATAACAGAATGAAGATCCCTTCCTAAAAGAAAAAAGGTGCTTATTAATTAATTAATTTTTATTATTTATAATTGCCATACAGTCGAGTGATCAGGAAGGTGGAGATAGGGGGCTTTGAAATGGTTCCAGCGCTTTCAAAGCCAATTTTGTTCAAAGACAAGATGTGTTGATAATGCGGCAGCCACGGCCCTTTAGGAACTTGAATTATAGGCCTGCTTGAAAAGTACAGTTTAGCCTGTGCAGTATCCCAAGTCAGGAAAAGGATTTGCTTTAATTCTAGGACTTTCTTCAGAGCCCCTGGGTCAAAAAAGTTTGTTGCAGTAGAGTTGATTTCTACACTGCTCAGAAACAGTCTTAGCAGGAATATTAGCAGGGAAATAAGACACAGTAAGAAGACAAATAGCTAGATGGATTGGTGGATAAATAGATAAAGATAGATGACTGATGGATGGTGGATGAATATATATTGATAGTTTTCATAGCCTCAATTAAAATGTAATAAGTGTATTGATGTTTTTACAGTATGATTTAGTTATTGAATGGTATGGTGGTAAATCATGAGTTAAATCTTATCATAGCTATAACCTGTTAGGATTATCACCTAACAGGATTATGTTGTGATGGAGTTTGAATAAGTACAATCTGGCTAGTCAAAGACATCTCAAAGAACTTGTTAACATATGTCAAATTTCTAAAAATCATTACAAAGACAAATTTTACCCAACCATCTTTTTGCTTGAGTTTTGGTATGCATATAAAAATCAAGTACATAGACAATGAGAAGAACAGTGGTAACCAGGGGCTGAGTGTGGCAGGGGAAGGAAGAGTTGCTGTTCAGGGCATATAAGATTTCAGTTATGCAAGATGAACAGTTTCTAGAAATCTGCTGTACAGCCTGAAACTCTGATTAACAGTCCTGTATTGTATACATAAAAATATGCTATAAAGTAGATCTTATCTTTGGTGTTCTTACCACACTCAGACACACATGCAGAGCGAGAGAGTCAGATACTGGATAAGTGAACTAAACAAACAGTTTACTGGATAAGTAAACTAAACTAAACTAAACTGAATAAGTAGACTAAACAAACAAAAATAATAATAATTATTAGGGAATTTAGGGAAAGTGTGTACAAATGCAAGCCAAGCCCCACGCACTTTGGCATATACTCTGTTCCCATGTCTTTAAAAGGAAAACCCTCCAATGTGATGGTTCGTATGTTCCAAAAAGTTTGAATTAACTTCTACATTGTGTCACCAAGTCATACCTGAATGAAAATCCATTTTCTCTGCCCTTACTATAAATACATTGTGGTGGAGAAAAGGACACTTCCATCCTCAAAAGATGACCACGGTATAATCTCCAGGGCCTGTGACTGTGTTGTCTTTTGTGGCAAAGGGACTTTGCAGGTAAAATTAAACTGAGGATTTTGAGGTGGAAAATTATCCTGGATTATCTATACAGACTGACTGTAATCCCAGGGGCCCGTGTAGAGGGACACAGAAGAGTCAGAGTTAAAGGAGATGTGCTGACACTTCAGAGCAGGGGGAGAGAGACCTGAGGCTTGTGGTTGTTTCACTGTGGCTTTGGAGATGGAGAAAGGGGCCATGGAGAGCAGGTAGCCTCTAGGAACCTGGAAAAGGCAAGAAACTGATCCTCCTCTAGAGCCTTCAGAAGGAATGAAACTTTTCTTATCCCTTATTTTAGCCCTGTAAAATCCATTTTGGACTGCTGACCTCTAGAACCAGAAGATAATTTTAAGTCATTAAATATAGAGCAGCAATAGACATTTTTAGAGCAGCAATAGACAGTTCATACACACAACTTCATAAGTCAACCCTCTACAACTTAAGATGTTAAAGCGCTTTGATATAGAAAATAAGGAAATATCTAAGGAGCATTTAGTATTGCAGTGATTTGCTTGTCTGTGATTTAGTTGGAGGCCAGAGCTAGTGCCTATGTGACTGGCAAACCCTAGAAAGGAACTTCAGCTCTAGGTTTCTTTTGAATCAGAGTCACTTTCATATAAAATGAAACAAATCCAACACAAGAAAAGAAGCATATGAGGGTATTTAAATTTCAATTTATTTCCTGCCAAGAATTAATGACTTAAATTTTTTTTTAAATTCAGTAATGCTCTAAAGAGTTTTGCCATGTGGTCTTGGTCAAAAAGGACTTCTCAAGATGACATTCTGCTATTTCTTATATTCTTTCCATCTGTGTCTCACATAGCAAATGTGCTCACTGTACAAGTCAAAACAAGACTTTTTTTCCCCTTTGACAGTATTGAAGTTCAATTTTCAGTCTAAAAATTAAGCTGTTCTTTCTGTCTCACGTTTAGTATAACTGATAATAGTCACTGGAAAATTTTAGAAGTCAGATGCGCCCTGATAGTTTGGTTAACACTTACAGCTGAAAACGTTTTGCTTGCCTCTTCTGCAAATTGAGACAACAGTAGCAGTCAGATGCTTGAGGTTCATAAATAGCTGAACTATATTCTAGGAAATGTTTAAGAAGTATAAAATAAAATAAATAAACACAGAAGTTACAGTGAAAAATCACTGACATTTGCCATCTAGAAGGAGATTATTGATAATTGTTAGAAAAAGAATGAAATCTATGCTCATTTAAAATAAGTACAAATTTACTCATCTGGAGCATATGCCATAATTCAAACCAAGTAAACAAAGCATGTGCCTTATAGGAATCTATAAGTCTTAGATTTTTTTAAATTTATTTTTAAATTTTTTTAAATTTTACAATACTGTATTGGTTTTGCCATACATTGACATGAATCTGCCACGGGTATACATGAGTTCCCAATCCTGAACACCCCTCCAACCACCCTCCCCATATCATCTTTCTGGGTCATCCCAGTGCACCAGCCCCAAGCATCCTGTATCCTGTAAGCCTTGGATTTTAATGAACATGTAATTATAAACCACAAGGGAAGCCCAAGAATACTGGAGTGGGTAGCCTATCCCTTCTCCAGCAGCTGTTCCTGACCCAGGAGTCGAACCCGGGTCTCCTGCATTGCAGGCAGGTTCTTTACCAACCAAGCTATCAGGGAAGCCGTAAACAATAAAGAGACTTTCAATAAATTTATCATCTTTATGTAATTAGACGTTTCTAGAACATTTCAAATATTAATAGGTCATTGAAAATGTCCTTTAAGAATTCATTCTCTAATAATATTCATGAGCTTTTGCTGCCTGTTAAAATGAAGTCAGATTGACTTAGGAAACATTAGGCCAATGCACTGAAAATCCTTGATAGTGATGACTCAAGCAGGTCATTACAGCATTACAAAAGAGAAAAATAATAACACTTCTGTGAGTACTCCTTCCTGTGGCTTCAAAGAACTTCACAAATGTTGCCTAGTATTTTCAAATGTGAAGAAACTATTGAAAGAGCAAACATTATTGAACATGAAGGAAGAGGTGAATAAGCTCTCAACAGAGATGATGAGTGTGATCGCAGCTTTAAGAAAGGTGACAGTCACTTTTGTAGATTTGCGATCTGACATCTTCCTGCTTCAAGTTTTATCTCTGAAATGTATTCAACACTGTCTCTAGTAAACAAGCAAACAAACGGTCAGACAAATAGAAAATGTTCTCTTCGGCCCTTTGGAAAAGCAGGAAGCCTGGTCGTCACCCCTAAGCTTCAACCAGCTGCTTCTCTGTGTACCAGCTAAGAGCAAGGCTCTCATAATCAAGAGAGTAGCCTAAAGAAATGATGCTCATGGAAAGCAAAAAAAAAAAAAAAATCGCTAAAGCTGAGACACTATTGAGAATCTGTGCAACGCGGCACTTGTGGCCTTTTTCTTGGTCTCTCTTTCATGCCCGCTGCTTGCATGCATACTCAATCCTATCTAGTGACTGCAGGCATCTGAGCTGACTTTATGTAGCTTCTAATAGATACGGAACAAGCTAGTTTTATCAGACAGAAGCTACTAAAGTATAAACGCAGACTCTTAAATTTCCATCTTTTTCTTTCTGCTCAGCCATCTTGCTACTGCTGCCTTTTAGACTCTCAGGAATCTCTTTCAGCCTCCTTCACTGCTTATCATTTGGACAGAAGGAAACCTTTCTGTTCTTTATTTTACATTATCCCTAATTTGGCATTCTCAACAATAGCTATGGGACACCTCAATAACAAGTCTTTTTACACCGTGTTGTATTATAGTATGTCTTTATTGACTCTAAGCTTTGCAAGGGAAAAGTATACAACCCTTGACTCATTACTTAAGCTCAGTACTGAAACTGAGATAGTGTTTATGAAAAGCTGTTTGAAGCAGGCTGAATGGAAGATTACCCAATAGCATCTATTTCTCTATGGTCTTACAAAAACTACGTTATAATCCATGATACTGGTATTATTTCAAAATTACACTGCTTCTCCTTGAAATGGGAAGGTGGCTAGTATTAGATTCTGAGATCAAGACCAAAAATTTCAATGGCAAGTCTGAGACTTAAACTGCCATCCTTAAAATGGGGTCTTTTAGCAACATCCATCCACTTTAGAATGTTATGAGAAATGACTATTCCAAGTTTTAATTGTAATAGTGGGGAAAAAGACTAATTTTAGCAACAAAGAAATTTATTATACACTCATTTATTGGAATGCATTTGGAGAGCTTCAGGGCTTTGGGGAAGATCTTTAGGAAACTTATAGAGACTCAGGCAAAATAAACAAATGGGACCTAATTAAACTTAAAAGCTTCTGCACAACAAAGGAAACTATAAGCAAGGTGAAAAGACAGCCTTCTAAATGGGAGAAAATAATAGCAAATGAAGCAACTGACAAACAGCTAATCTCAAAATTATACAAGCAACTCCTGCAGCTCAAATGACCCTATCCAAAAATGGGCCAAAGAACTAAATAGAAATTTCTCCAAAGAAGACATACAGATGGCTAACAAACACATGAAAAGACGCTCAACGTCACTCATTATCAGAGAAATGCAAATCAGAACCGCAGTGAGGTACCATCTCACGCCTGCCAGAATGGCTGCTATCCAAAAGTCTACAAGCAATAAATGCTGGACGGGGTGTGGGGAGAAAGGGAACCCTCTTACACTGTTGGGGAGGATGGAAACTAGTACAGCCACTATGGAGAACAGTGTCGAGATTCCTTAAAAAACTGGAAATAGAACTGCCTTATGACCCAGCAATCCCACTGCTGGGCATACACACCGAGGGAACCAGAATTGAAAGAGACATGTGTACCCCAATGTTCATTGCAGCACTGTTTATAATAGCCAGGGCATGGAAGCAACCTAGATGTCCATCAGCAGATGAAAGGATAAGAAAGCTGTGGTGCATATACACAATGGAATATTACTCAGCCATTAAAAAGAGTACATTTGAATCAGTTCTAATGAGGTGGATGAAACTGGAGCCTATTATACAGAGTGAAGTAAGCCAGAAAGAAAAACACCAATACAGTATACTAATGCATATATATGGAATTTAGAAAGATGGTAAGGATAATCCTGTATGCAAGACAGCAAAAGAGACACAGATGTATAGAACAGTCTTTTGGACTCTGTGGGAGAGGAAGAGGATGGGATGATTTGGGGGAATGGCATTGAAACATGTATAATATCATATTGTGAAAATAATCCCAAGTCCAGTTTTGCTGCATGATGGGGTGGTGCACTGAGACGACCCAGAGGGATGGTATAGGGAGACAGGAGGGAGGGGGTTCAGGATGGGGAACACGTGTATACCTGTGGTGGATTCATGCTGATGTATGGCAAAACCAATACAATATTGTAAAGTAATTAGCCTCCAATCAAAATAAATGAATTTATATTTTTAAAAAAGAGATGAGAACAAACAAAATCTTACCGTGATAAGATTTTCTCAGGGTGCGGCTGCTAGTGGCATCAGCAGTGGATAACTGAAGCCACACCTGAGTATGCTTCTCTCTAACATGGCCTCAGCAAGGCTGTTAGAAACTTGCTTGTTCTTTGAATCATTCCTTCAGAATGCAAAGTTTAAATATAGTTGTCTAATGGACTAGACCTGGTTAACATAACATAACATACCTTTAACTTTTAAGATCTCCTTTTAGGGAGATCAAAGTGAGAAAGAAAGGAATTAAGATGTGACATTATCGTGGGTCTCAGGAGAAAGAGTCAATAAGATTTGTTTATATCTACAGGTGGCTCTTGAACAATGGCAGGGAAGGGTGCCGCACACCCACACAATTGAATATCCACACTAACTTTACACGCAGCCCTCTGTCTCCACGATGCTGCATCCTCAGACTCAGTCAGACACAGATTGCACGGCGCTATCACATTTACTATTGAATAAAATCCACTTGTAAGTGGACCTGCATGATTCAAACCTGGACTGTACAACAGCCAACTGTATACGAAGATAAATATATGAACTAGCTCAGGTGATTATGGAGGCTGAGAAGTCCCACAACATGCTGTTTGCAAGCTGTAAATACAAGAAAGTCAGTGGTATAATTCCAGGTTAGCTCTGAAGGCCAGAGAACCACAGAAGCTGATGGTGTAAATTCTAATTCAAGGGCAGGAGAAAATTGATGCCCCAGCTCAGGCAGGCAGGAAGCAAAAGGGCTGAATTCCCTCTTTCTCATACTTTTGTTCTATTCAGACCCACAACAAATTACATAATGCTTATTCAGACTGGGGCAATCTAGTTTACGAAGCCCTCTGTTGTCATTGTTCAGTCACAAAGTCAAGTCCAGCTCTTTGCGACCACATGGATTATGGCACGCCAGGCCTCCCTGTCCCTCACCATTTCCTGGAGTTCACCCAAGTTCATGTCCATTGAATCGATCATGCTTTCTGACCATCTCTTCCACTGACCTCTTCTCCTCCTGCCTTCAATCTTTCCCAGCACTAGGGTCTTTTCCAGTGAGTCGGCTTGTCACATCAGATGGACAAAATATTGGAGTTTCAGCAACCGACTAAATGCTAATTTCTTCTAGAAACATCCTCACAGGCATACTCAGAAATAATGTTTAACCTGGGCAGCCCTGGCCCAATAAAGTGGCATATAAAATGATGAACTATTGCAATGTGAAACCACAAAGATGTCAAAGGTTTCACATAGTGAGGTTCCCTTAAATCTTGACCCATATGATTTCTGACTCTTATTAAAGTATATCTCTATTCTTGGGGCTTTCATATTTTAGGTTTTACCACATCCAAATTGCAAAATATATACAGTAGGAACAATAGTGTGGATAATTGATAGTTTAATTTCAGATATTTTTATTAATTTTCCACATTAAGATACCTCATAATATTTCGGAGTTTCACTTAGAAATTTTTTAATCTTCAGTTCAGTTCAGTCACTCTGTCGTGTTCAACTCTTTGTGACCCCATGAATCGCAGCACACCACACCTCCCTGTCTATCACCAGCTCCCGGAGTTCACTCTTAGGGATGTCAAAACTCTCTGAATCCAACATGTCTACAGGAAGTTTTCAGCACATACATATGTGAATTAAAAAGTGTTAACAAGTTACAAAGCTAATTTATAAAAACCTGCTTAGCTCATTATGGAAAACAAAGCTGTTTTAAGAGTAATAATTAAGCTTAACTACTTAACAACAACTAAACTTTAATGACACTTCAAGGATGCTTGTTGGAAAAAGCTTATTCAATTAGAGAGACATTATCAAGGATTTTGTGGAGAAAAGATTTCCCATATTCAGCAAGAAGAAGCTGAGTACAAGAAAGAAGTAACATCAAGCCAGAGGAGAGCAAGATGTATACGTGTGTGAGATTATAGTATTTGAAATGTAATTGATTTGATCCAAGAAGTAAAATGCGGTAAGGAAAGTGGAGGAAACTGACACATCAGTATACAGTAAGCAGGAAAAGCTGCTCCTTTAGCCTATAAGTCTCGCAATAGGCCCAGAAACTGGGAAAGGATATATATGCAAGGGTGAGAAACAGTCCTTCATACGCAAGTACAGGATAATTATAGCCCGGAAGACTTTCTTCCATGTCTATAATGGCCTTAGCACTGCTTTCTTTTTTTTTTTTTTTAATTAATTTATTTTTTTAATTACAATACTGTATTTGTTTTGCCATACATTGACATGAATCAGCCACAGGTGTCCACGATCTCCCAATGCCAAAGCCCCCTCCCACCTCCCACCCCACATCCTCTCCCTGAATCATCCGTGCACCAGCCCCATGCGTCCTGCATCCTGTATTGAACATAGACTGGCGCTTCATTCTTACAAGATAGTATACATGTTTCAATGCCGTTCTCCCAAATCATCCCACCCTCTCCCTCTCCCTCAGAGTCCAAAAGTCCGTTCTATACCTCTGAGTCTCTTTTGTTGTCTCACATAGAGGGTCATCATTACTATCTTTCTAAATTCCATATATGTGTCAGTATACTGTATTGGTGCTTTTCTTTCTGGCTTACTTCACTCTCTATAATCGGCTCCAATTTCATCCATCTCATTAGAACTGAGTCGAATTTATTCTTTTTAAGGGCTGAGTAGTACTCCATTGTGTATATATACCACAGCTCTCTTATCCATTCATCTGCTGATGGACATCTAGGTTGCTTCCATGTCCTGGCAATTATAAACAGTGCTGCAATGAACATTGGGGTACATGTGTCTCTTTCAATTCTGGTTTCCTCAGTGTGTATGCCCAGCAGTGGGATTGCTGGATCATAAGGCAGTTCTATTTGCAATTTTTTAAGGAATCTCCACACTGTTTTCCATAGTGGCTGTACCAGTTTGCATTCCCACCAGCAGTGTAAGAGGGTTCCCTTTTCTCCACATCCTCTCCAGCATGTATTGCTTGTAGACTTTTGGATTGCAGCCATTCTGACTGGTATGAAATGATACCTCATTGTGGTCTTGATTTGCATTTCTCTGATAATAAGTGATGTTGAGCATCTTTTCATGTGTTTGTTAGCCATCCGTATGTCTTCTTTGGAGAAATGCCTATTTAGTTCTTTGGCCCATTTTTTGATTGGTTCGTTTATTTTTCTGGAGTTGAGCTGCATAAGTTGCTTGTATATCTTTGAGATTAGTTGTTTGTCAGTTGTTTCATTTGCTATTGTTTTCTCCCATTCAGAAGGCTGTCTTTTCACCTTGCTTATAGTTTCCTTTGTTGTGCAGAAGCTTTTAATTTTAATTAAATCCCATTTGTTTATTTTTGCTTTTATTTCCGTTATACTGGGAGGTGGATCATAGAGGATCCTGCTGTGATTTATGTCGGAGAGTGTTTTGCCTAAGTTTTCCTCTAGGAGTTTTATAGTTTCTGGTCTTACATTTAGATCTTTAATCCATTTTGTGTTTATTTTTGTGTATGGTGTTAGAAAGAGATCTAGTTTCATTCTTTTACAAGTGGTTGACCAGTTTTCCCAGCACCACCTGTTAAAGAGACTGTCTTTACTCCATTGTATATTCTTGCCTCCTTTGTCGAAGATAAGGTGTTCATAGGTGTGTGGGTTAATCTCAGGGCTTTCTATTTTGTTCCACTGATCTATATTTCTGTCTTTGTGCCAGTGCCATGCTGTCTTAATGACTGTGGCTTTGTAGTAGAGCCTGAAGTCAGGCAAGTTGATTCCTCCAGTTCCATTCTTCTTTCTCAAGATTGCTCTGGCTATTCGAGGTTTTTTGTATTTCCATACAAATCTTGAGATTATTTGATCTAGTTCTGTGAAAAATACTGCTGGTAACTTGATAGGAATTGCATTGAATCTGTAGATTGCTTTGGGTAGTATACTCATTTTCACTATATTGATTCTTCCAACCCATGAGCATGGTATATTTCTCCATCTATTAGTATCCTCTTTGATTTCTTTCATCAGTGTTTATAGTTTTCGATATATAGGTCTTTAGTTTCTTTAGGTAGGTATATTCCTAAGTATTTTATTCTTTTCGTTGCAATGGTGAATGGGATTGTTTCCTTGACTTCTTTTTCTACTTTCTCATTATTAGTGTATAGGAATGCAAGGGATTTCTGAGTGTTGATTTTATATCCTGCAACTTTATTATATTCATTGATTAGCTCTAGTAGTTTTCTGGTTGAGTCTTTAGGATTTTCTATGTAGAGGATCATGTCGTCTGCAAACAGTGAGAGTTTTACTTCTTCTTTTCCAATTTGGATTCCTTGTATTTCTTTTTCTGCTCTGATTGCTGTGGCCAAAACTTCCAGTACGATGTTGAAGAGGAGTGGTGAAAGTGGACACCCTTGTCTTGTTCCTGACTTTAGGGGAAATGGTTTCAGTTTTTCACCATTGAGGATAATGTTAGCTGTGGGTTTGTCATATATAGCTTTTATTATGTTGAGGTACGTTCCTTCAATTCCTGCTTTCTGGAGAGTTTTTATCATAAATGGATGTTGAATTTTGTCAAAGGCTTTTTCTGCATCTATTGAGATAATCATATGATTTTTATTTTTCAGTTTGTTAATGTGATGAATTACATTGATTGATTTGTGGATATTGAAGAATCCTTGCATCCCTGGGATAAAGCCCACTTGGTCATGGTGTATGATCTTTTAATGTGTTGCTGGATTCTGATTGCTAGGATTTTGTTAAGGATTTTTGCATCTATGTTCATCAGTGATATTGGCCTGTAATTTTCTTTTTTGTGGTGTCTTTGTCAGGTTTTGGTATTAGGGTGATGGTGGCCTCATAGAATGAGTTTGGAAGTTTACCTTCCTCTGCAATTTTCTGGAATAGCTTCAGTAAGATAGGTGTTAGCTCTTCTCGAAATTTTTGGTAGAATTCAGCTGTGAAGCCGTCTGGACCTGGGCTTTTGTTTGCTGGAAGATTTCTGATTGCAGTTTCAATTTCCATGCTTGTGATGGATCTGTTAAGATTTTCTATTTCTTCCTGGTTCAGTTTTGGAAAGTTGTACTTTTCTAAGCTTTCTATACACAGTTATTGCTCATTTTCTTTCAAAATAAGTAGATGAGCGGGGCCTTCCCTGGTGATGCAGTAGATGAGACTCTCGCTTCCAAACCAGGGGATCTGGGTTTGAGCCACATGTCACAACTAAAGATCCCACAAGCCACAATGAAGACCCAGTGGCTGCCTAATAAATAAATATATTTTTTAAAACAGATAAGAAAAATAACTGACCAGTTAATTAAGACCTTTATAGCATTGTAAAATATTATCAAATGTCTTCATGTAAAAAATTAAAACCACTTCCTTATTTTTTATTTTTGGTCTCTCTCATCTCAAATAGGTTGAAAATCAAACATTTCACTATGGGTATTAGTATTCTAGAAAAAAACAAAGTGCAAGATAACCATCTAAAGTTTCATATTTAAAATGTTATCCATATGAATATAAATCTAAGATTCTCCTGATTTTGATTCATGCTAGGAAAAGATTTTGCCTTACCTTGCAAAGTCCAGATAATGATATTAAAAATATATATTAGTCATAAAGATTACCTTTAAAGAGAATTAATGAATAATTTGTAAGCACACTACTCTGAGAAAACTCAGCTTATACCACAACACAGATGTTAGGTATCAGCCTTTCTCAGTACCTTCAGATGGGTATCTTTGCATTGTATATCACCTACTGAACCATGGATGGCCACTTTCTAATAGAATATTACCAGGGAAACATTATTCACCAACTTAGTCATATTTATCCTAATCTATTCACATATAAATATGTGTATAGAATTCATAGAATCAAAATACACTGAAAGTGAAAGTGTTAGTCACTCAGTTGTGTCCAACTCTTTGTGACCCCATGGACTGTAGCCCACCAGGTTCCTCTGTCCATGGGATTCTCCAAGCAAGAATGCTGGAATGGGTTGTCATTTCATTCTCCAGGGCATCTTCCCATCTTAGGGACTGAATCCTTGTCTCGTGCATTGAGGGCAGACTCTTTACCATCTGAGTCACAAAGAAAGATCTGAAATATACTAAAGCATAATAAAAAGCTCAACACTCTGCATGTCTTGTTTTATAAAGAAATAATACAAATAGTTCCTCTTTAAATACACTATGATTGTAAGAGGTGTTTCAGTAGCCACTGTATATATATAACGTTTATTTCTCAAAAAATTATCTGATAATAGTAAGCTTTCCTGGCTTGCTAAAAGAAATTATGTTTATCCTTTTCTTCTTTTTTTTTCAAGGTCATATTTATCTTCCACAAAAATATTTAGAGGTATCCAGATACTTCTAGTGATCCACATATATAATTGTGACCTATATTTTGATTTAATTTCTAAATTAATTTTTGAGGCATGAGTATATACTGCCATTTTACCCTGTTCCTGCAGGTCAGTGTATCTATGTCAGAGGGACCGTCCCAGATTGTAAATGCATGAAGAAGAAGAATTAGAGATTTTATATATATACATATATCCTTATGGGCTTCCCAGGTGGCTCTAGTGGTAAAGAACCTATTTACCAATACAGGAAACTTAAGAGACATGGATTGGGTCCCTGGGTCGGGAAGGTCCCCTGGAGGAGGACATGGCCACCCATTCCAGTACTTTTGCCTGGAGAATCCCCATTATCAGAGGAGCCTGGTGGTCTATAGTCCACAGTTTCACAAAGAGTCGGACATGACTGAAGCAGTTTAGCACACATGGTGCATATGTTCTTAATTCATCACTCTGGGTATCTAACTTTCTTACATATTCAGTCCTTCTATTATATTTATATAGAGACCTGTCCATTACCTAAATCAATCTAATTAATTAGTAAAGTGTCTTATTTGTTGATCATCAGCATACATTATCTCCACAGATTGAGGCAAAACTTACTTTTCTCTTGGGTTATCTCTTAGTCTATCCAGATTCAGGGCCAGGACCCAGGCATCTCTTAACTATTGCTTAGGTTCCTCCTCCAGGCTTTCCTATTATTTCCTGCCCTTTTGTCCTCCTCACTATTATCCCTTAGCCCACATCCTGATGTTATCCTTAGAACAACATGGGAAGTGAAAACCATAAAGATCATCTTGTAGAAACCTCTGAAAATATTTTCTTGCTCATATGAACAGATTTTCATTTGATTATTCTAAACAACAAAACATTTTTCAACCAGAGGTGGGTAGAGAAAATGGGTAAGGGGGATAGAAACTGTTGTCTCACTTATCAAATAAACCTCTTCATAGATCACAGCCTTCTCCTGGCAAAAGGGCTTGTGTAACTCAATGAAGCTATGGACCATGGACAGGTCCTGGTGAAGAGCTCTGACAAAATGTGGTCCACTGGCGAAAGAAATGGCAAACTGCTCCACTATTACTGCCTGGAGAACCCCACAGAGAGTATGAAAAGGCAGAAAACTGTAATACTGGAAGATAGCACTTCCCCCACCCCCAAGTCGGAAGGTGTCTAATACACTACTGGGGAAGAGTGAAGCACAATTATGAATAGCTCCAGAGAGAATGAAGTGGCTGGGCCAAAATGGAAATGACAGTTGTGTCTGGTGGTGAAAGTAAAGTCCAATGCTGTAAAGAACAATATTGCATAGGAAGCTGAAATGTCAGGTCCACGAGTCAAGGTAAATTGGACACGGTCAAGCGGGAGATAGCAAAAGTGAATATTGACATCCTAGAAATCAGTGAACCAAAATGGACAGGAATGGGCAAATATATTAATATCTACTACTATAGGCAAGATTCCCTTAGAAGAAATGTAGTAGCCTTCATTGTCTATGAAAGAGTATGAAGTGAAGTACTTGGATGCAATCTCAAAAATGGCAGAATGATCACAGTTTGTTTCCAAGGCAAATCATTCAATATCACAGTGATCCAAGTCTATGCCCCAACCATTGTTGCCAAAGAAGCTGAAGCTGACTGGTTCCATGAAGACCTAAAACATCTTCTAGAACTAATACCAATAAAAAGATGTCCTTTTCATCATAGTGGATTGGAATGCAAAACTAGGAAGTCAAGAGATTACAGGAGTAACAAGAAAGTTTGGCCTTGGAGTACAAAATGAATCAGGGCAAAGGCTGATAGAGTTTTGTCAAGAAAACACACTGGTCATAGAAAGCAACCTTTTCCAACAACCCAAGAGATGATTCTACACATAGACATCACCAGATGATCAAAACTGAAATCAGATTATGTTTTTGCAGCCAAAGTTGTTTTGCAGTCAGCAAAAACAAGACCTAGAGGTAATTGTGCCTCAGATTATGAACTCCTTATTGTAAATTTGAGGCTTAAATTGAAGAAAGTAGGGAAAAGGCCATTCAGGTAAGATCCAAATCTAATCTCTTATCATTATACAGTGGAGGTGATGATAGATTCAGGGATTAGATTAGATAGACAGAGTGCTGGAAGAACTATGGATAGAGGTTTGGAACATTGTACAAGAGGCAAGGATCAAACCAACCCAAACAAAAACAAATTCAAGAAGGCAAAGTGGTTATCTGAAGAGGCTTTACAAATAACTGAGAAAAGATGAAAAGCAAAAGGCAAGTGAGAAATGGGAAGATATAGCCATCTGAATGCAGAGTTTCAGAGGATAGCCAGGAGAGACAAGAAGGCCTTATTAAATGAAGAATGCAAAAAAAAAAAAAAAAAAGAGGAAACTAATAGAAAGGGAAATATTAGAGATTTCTTCAAAAAAATTTGAGCTATCAAGGGAACATTATGCCAAGGATGGTCACAATAAAAGACAGTAATGATAAAGACCTAAGAGAAACAGAAGAGATTAAGAAGAAGTGGCAAAAATAAACAGAAGGACCATACAAAAAAATCTTAATGACCCAGATAACCACCATGGTGTGGTTACTGACCTAGAGCCAGACATTTTGGAGTGTGAAGTCAAGTGGGCCTTAGGAAGCATTGCTACGAACAAAGCTAGTGGAGGTGATGGAATTCCAGCTGAGCTTCACTCAGTATATCAGCAAATTTTGAAAACTCAGCAGTGGCCACAGAACTGGAAAAGTTGTTTTTATTCCAATCCCAAAGAAAGGCAATGCAAAAGAGTGTCCAAACCACCATAAAATTGTATGCATTTCATGCTAGCAAAGTAATCCTCAAAATCCTTCAAGCTAGGAATGAGTAATATGCAAACTGAGAAATTCCAGATGCACAAGCATGGTTTCAAAGAGGCAGAGGAACCAGAAATCAAATTGCCAATATCTGTTGGTTCATAGAAAAAGCAAGGGAATTCCAGAAAAACATCTACTTCTGCTTCATTGACTACACTAAGGCCTTTGACTGTATAGATCACAACAAACTGGAAAATTCTTAAAGAAATAGGAGCGCCAGACCACCTTACCTGCCTCCTGAGAAATCTGTATGTGGGTCAAGAAGCAACAGTTAGAATTGAACATGGAACAACAGACTGGTTCAAAGCTGCAAAAGAATACAATAAGTCTGCATATTGTCACCCTGCTTATTTAACTTCTATGCAGAGTACTTCATACAAAATGCTGGATCGGAGGAATCAAAAGTTGGAATCAAGACTGCTGGGAGAAATATCAACAACCTCAGATATGCAGACGATACCATCCTTATGGCAGAAAGTAAAGAGGAACTGAAGAGCCTCTTGATGAGAGTGAAAAAGGAAAATGAAAAATCTGGCTTGAAACTCAACATTTAAAAACTAAGACAATGGCATCCAGTCCCATCATTTCATTGCAAAGAGATGGGGAAAAAGTGGAAGCAGTGACAGATTTGATTTTATTGAGCTCCAAAGTCTCTGTAGACAGTGACTACAGCCATGAAGTTAAAAGATACTTGCTCCTTGGAAAGAAAGCTATTACAAACCTAAATGTGCATTAAAAAGCACAGACATCACTTTGCCAACAAAATTTCATATAGTCGAAGTTATGGTTTTTCCAGTAGTCATATATGGATGGATGTAAGAGCCCCACATCCATCCATTTTTATTGAAAAAAATAAAAGAACTTGGTAAACCGAGTGAGTATGATTGGAAAGTCACTGATAGGGAAGAAAACTGGAACATTAAGAGGTGTCAGCTTTACAGAGTCACATTTTTGGAAATAGTGTACATTAAATCTAAGCCTTTCAAATTGTAGTCCTGAAGACATTTTAGAGTCCCTTGGAGAGCAAGGAACGGTCAATCTGTTCCTTGATTGACAGCAAACCAGTCAGTCTTAAAGGAAATCAACCCTATATACGCACTAGAAAGAATGATGCTGAAGCTGAAGCCCTAATACTTTGGCCATCTGATGCGAAGAACTGACTCACTGGAAAAGACCTTGATGGTGGGAAAGACTGAAGGCAAAAGGAGATGGGAGTGGTAGAGGATGAGATGGTTAGATGGCACCTCAATAGACGAATTTGAGCCAGTGCTGGGAGATAGTGAGACAGAAAAGCCTGGCGTGCTGCAGTCCACGGGGTTGCAAAGAGCTGAACAAGACAGAGTAACTGAACAACAACACTCAAATGAAATGAAAAAAGCTTACACAGAATTCTTACATGTAGCATGTTTAGACCAGTCAATTCTTATAAACCAAAATTCTCCATGATCCGCAGGAGCATTGCAAGTTCTCTCATCTTCAGTAAAGCATATTGCTTGAAAAGTAGACCTTCACTTACAAAAGTTTCCTGTTCTGACTTCAAACAGCTCTCTTACACTGCACACACATTCAGCCAGGTAAGACGTAAAACTCAGGTCTACTCATTTCAAAGAAGAAAAAAAAAAGCTGCGCTATTATCATCAATGCTGAACTGTGAACTCCTAAAAGCAAGTTTTGGCTTTTTCCACCTAATGCAGTGTCAAATTGCTGCCAGAAATACCCTGATCTCAGGATTTTTATTGCCGGTGAGGATGTATGAAGTGGAAAGAACATAGCTTGATTTTCTAATAGGTAGTGAGGCTTGCACTACTAACTACATTATTGAAAAATAAAAAGAACCTGGTAGCCGAGTGAGTATGACAGGAAAGTCACTGATGGGAAAGAAAACTGGAACACTAAGAGGTGTCAGCATTACAGGGCGCATTTTTGGAAATAGTGTACATTAAATCTAAGAAAGCAGGTTACATTGAATTTTTTTAGTAAGTTACTATTACCATACATTTGAATAAAATGTAGTATTTTCCTTAAAATGCTTCCAATGGAAAGTAGTTAATATTTTTAAACAAAAAACAAGTTATCAAGAAGTATAAATCTCCATAGTCAATTTTCTTGCTGTAAAACACAATTAGGCTCCAATTACAATAATGCTTTAGAGCTAAGGAATGATATATCATATGGGTTTGGGAAGTACAGATATGAGAAAATACATGTTATCTTAAAAATAAGCTGCTGTTTAGACTAACTGACACATCCTTGAGTTTCAGTTCAATTCAGTTCAGTCACTCAGTCATGTCTGACTCTTTCTGACCCCATGGACTGCAGAATGACAGGCCTCCCTGTCCATCACCAACTCCAACAGCTTGCTCAAACTCATGTCCATTGAGTCAGTGAGGATGAGATGCCATCCAGTCATCTCATCCTCTCTCATCCCCTTCTCCTCCCGCCTTCATCTTTCTCAGCATCAGAGACTTTTCCAATGAGTTGGTTTTTTAAAACAAGTGGTGAAGTATTGGAGTTTCTTCTTCAGCATCAATCCTTCCAATGAATATTCAGGACTGATTTCCTTTAGGATTAGCTGGTTGGATTTCTTTGCAGTCCAAGGGACTCTCAAGAGTCTTCTCCAACACCACAGTTCAAAAGCATCTATTGTATAGCACAGGGAATTGTATTCAATAACTTGTGATAAACCATAATGAAAAAGAATATGAAAAACAATGTATATATATGTATAACTGAGTCACTTTGCTATACAGTAGAAATTAACACAATATTGTCAATCAACTATCCTTCAATAAAATAAATTTTTAAAAATTAAAAAAAAAGCACATCAATTCTTTGGCACTCAGCTTTCTTTATAATCCAACTCATACATCCATATATGCTGCTGCTAAGTCACATTAGTCGTGTCCGACTCTGTGCGACCCCATAGACAGCAGCCCACCAGGCTCCCCTGTCCCTGGGATTCTCCAGGCAAGAACACTGGAGTGGGTTGCCATTTCCTTCTCCAGTACGACTACTGGAAAACCTTTGACTAGATGAAACTTTGTTGCAAAGTAATGTCTCTGCTTTTTAATATGTTATCGGATTTCTTTATCGCTTTTCTTCTAAGGAGCAAGCATCTTTTAACATCATGGCTGCAGACAGCATCTGCAGTGATTTTGGACCCCCAGAATTAAGTCTCTCAGTGTTTCTATTGTTTCCCTATTTTCCATGAAGTAATTGGACCAGATGCCATGATCTTAGTTTCCTGAATGTTGAGTTTCAAAACAACTTTTTCACTCTCTTCTTTCACTTTCAACAAGAGATTCTTTAGTTCTTCTTCACTTTCTGCCATAAAGTTGTGCCATCTGCATATCTGAGATTATCATTATTTCTCCTCTCAATCTTGATTCCAGCTTGTGCTTCATCCATCCTGGCATGTCTTAGGATGCACTCTGCATATAAGTTAAATATGCAGGGTGACAATATTCAGCCTTGACATACTCCTTTCCTGATTTGGAACCAGTCTGTTGTTCCATGTCCATTTCTAACTGCTGCTTCTTGACCTGCATACAGATTTCTCAGGAGGCAAGTAATGTGGTCTGGTATTCCCATCTCTTTCAGAATTTTCCACAGTTTATTGTGATCTACAAAGTCAAAGGCTTTGGTGTAGTCAATAAAAAGAGAAGCAGATGTTTTTCTGGAACTCTCTTGCTTTTGATGATTGAAAGGATGTTGGCAATTTGATCTCTGATTCCTCTGCCTTTTCTAAATCCAGCTTGAATATCTAGAAGTTCTCAGTTCATGTACTGTTGAAGTCTGGCTTGGAGAATTTTGAACATTACTTTGCTAGCATGTGAGATGAGTTCAATTGTGTGGTAGTGTGAACATTCTTTGACATTGCCTTTCTTTGGGATTGAAATGAAAACTGACCTTTTCCAGTCCTGTGGCCACTGCTGAGTTTTCCAAATTTGCTAGCATATTGAGTGCAGCGCTTTCACAGCATCATCTTTTAGGATTTGAAATAGCTTAACTGGAATCCCATTACCTCCACTAGCTTTGTTTGTAGTGATGCTTTCCAAGGCCCATTTGACCTCATATTCCAGGACATCCTGGATCACTCTAGGTGAGTGATCACACCATCATGGTAATGCGGTTCTTTAAGATCTTTTTGTATAGTTCTTCTGTGTCTTCTTCCACCTCTTCTTGATATCTTCTTCTTCTGTTAGGTCCCCACAATTTCAGTGCTTTGTTGTGCCCATCTTTGTATGAAATGTTCCTTTGGTATCACTATTTCTCTTGAAGAGATCTCAGTTCTTTCCCATTCTATTGGTTTCCTCTATCTCTTTGCACCTATCACTGAGACAGGCTTTCTTATCACTCTGTGCTATTCTTTGGAACTCTGCATTCAAATGGTTCTTTAGTTTTCTCCTTTGTCTTTTGCTTTTTTCTTTTCTCAGCTATTTGTAAGGCCTCTTCAGACAGCCATTTTGCCTTTTGTATTTCTGTTTCTTGGTGATGGTCTTGTTCACCACCTCCTATACAGTGACATGAACTTCCATCTAGTTCTTCAGGCACTCTGCCTATCAGGTCTACTCCCTTGAATCTATTTCTCACTTCCACTGTATAATTGTAAGTCATTTGATTTCATTTAGGTCATACCTGAATGGACTAGTGGTTTTCCCTACTTTCTTCAATTTAAGTCTGAATTTGGCAATAAGGAGTTCATGATCTGAGCTACAGTCAGATCCCTGTCTTGTTTTTGCTGATTGTATATAGCTTCTCCATCTTCAGCTGCAAAGAACAGAATCAATCTGATTTTGGTGTTGCCCATCTGGTGATGTCCATATGTAGAGTTGTCTCTTTTGTTGTTGGAAGAGGGTGTTTCCTATGACCAGTGCATTCTCTTGACAAAACTATATTAGCCTTTATCCTGCTTCATTCTGTACTCCAAGGCCAACTTTGTTGCCTGTTACTCCAGATATCTCATGACTTTCTACTTTTGCATTCCCGTCCCGTATAGTGAAAAGGACACCTTTTTTGGTTGGTAGTTCTAGAAGGTCTTGTAGGTCTTTATAGAACTATTCAACTTCAGCTTCTTCAGCATTAGTGGTGGAGGCATAGACTTGGATTACTGTGATATTGAATGGTTTATTCTGGAAAGGAACAGAGATCATTCTGTCGGAAATGAATGGAGATCATTCATCCTTGAATTTACATATAATAAAATTATGTAATATGCAAAATTTGATAGTGTTCTGAGTCCCTGGTGGCTTAAATGGTAGAATCTGCCTGCAATGCAGGAGGCATAGGTTCGGTCCCTGAGTTGGGAAGATCCTGTGGAGTAGGAAATGGCCACCCACTCCAGTATTCTTGTCTGGAGAATCCCAAGGACAGAGGAGCCTGGTGGGCTACAGTCCATGGGGTCGCAAAGAATCAGGCACCACAGAGTGACTGACACTTTCACACTGAGTCTCATTGTTAATTGTTAACAGCCTCATCAATCTTTTTGTTTTGACACAAAACAATTCAAACTGAAAATGAAATCGTGTGCTTTACTGCTGAGGTGTATCACGAGGGATTGGTTTCTCCAGGGATGAGAACTTGGTTAGAGGGCAAATGATGACTTAAAAAAAAAAAAAAAAGGGAGAGAGAGAGAGAGAAAGCAGTGATAGTCTGGTCCTCAAGGTAATGCTGTGATCTACAGAGCAGCCCTGCCCCACAGCAATAGAAAGAGCTCTTTAGACAAGAGGCAAGGAGACCATCTCCCACAAGAGCAATTTCCACCTCCACCACTCATCTGATCTTAAATGGAGAGTAAGTGAACTCTGGCAGGCCTTACTCAATTCAAGGCAAGAATGCCCTTTTCCCTCCCATTTGCCTGAGATGTCCTCCAATGTGTGCACTCTAAACTAATTTTCCTGTTTGTCTATTGAGTTGCATCTGTCATTGTTCATTGTTAACAGCCTCATTGTTAATTCCTGGGGGCTAAAAACAGTAATAGAAAAACAAGATAGTCAGAGCGTGTTAGAAAAAACAGGCGAATCTATTCATGGTATGCTTTTCACAAAGCCATTTAAAAATAGCTTATGTTGGATCATTATGTATTATCAATATCATATAATTATTATTTATTATAATTATATATGTACACATACTGTATGTATCTTATAGAATCCTATTTAACATATTTATACTAGAACCTCATTTAAGCCTGTTATACATTTGAAATACCACTCTACATATTTCACAGATTTCACTTTTGTCTCCTGTTTGACATTGATTTTTCCCTATAGTAAATGGCTGCACTCTAATTACACAGCATCAAATTTAAATTAAGATAGGAAAACCAACAGTGTTCTTTTTAAATCATCTTTCCCTAGGTCATTCTGAAGTCTCATGCCATGTGTCCATCTTGGATTGTTCTTCTTTCCTTCAAGGACCCAGGCTGATGGAACAGACTTAGACTATGCATGTGGAAGGCAGGGCAGAGGAGCCGTGGATGAACCATCACATGATTCTGTATTGTTCCACCTGAAAATAGGATGCTTCCCTTCCGCTCACATCTCATTGCACGAAGCAAACCTGAGGGCTGTGCCTGATGTCTATGCAATAGCCCAGTATTGAAGGGTTTGATGGGGAAATCTGTGATTAGTTTGCTGCTAACATAGATAATCCTAACACTAAAAATGAAGTCCTCAAACAGTACTGGCTTTGCCTACTAATGTGTTATTCACTGGAAAACTGTCTTTCCTTATCTTTATACCAAAACTGTTGCTGGTCAGATCATCTCAGCACTGGCATATCCAATGGACACTTTTCTGTTCTTATGGTTTGCCTTATCAGAAGCATTTAAGTTTTCCACTCATTTCTCCCTCTCTTTTTCCTTTTAACACTGAAGACTATATGATCTCTCGCCACACAAAATATGGTTCTTTACATCTTATTTGACAGCATTTGAATCCCTTCATGTTCTTCTAGACAGAGATCAGGTCTTATTCTTTAAAATGTTTTTTTCCTTGTCTTTTATACCAATCCGTAATAAACTATTATTTATTTTTAAAACAACTTTTTTGAGATGTGGTTTTTCCAGTAGCCATGTATGGATGTGAGAGATGGACTATAAAGAAAGCTGAGCACCAAAGAATCAATGCTTTTGAACTGTGGTGTTGGAGAAGACTCTTGAGTCCCTTGGACTGCAAGGAGATCCAATCAGTCCATCCTAAGGGAAATCATTCCCTAATATTCACTGGAAGGATTGATGTTGAAGCTGAAACCCCAAGACTCTGGCCACCTGATGGGAAGAACTGACTCATCTGAAAAGACTCTGATGCTGGGAAAGATTGAAGACAGGAAGAGAAGGGGATGACAGAGGATAAGATGGTTGGATGGCATTTCTGACTCAATGGACATGAGTTTGAGTCAACTCCAGGAGCTGGTGATGGACAGGGAGGCCTGGTGTGCTGCAGTCCATGGGGTCACAAAAAGTTGGACACAAATGAGTGACTAAATTGAACTGAACTGATACATCTTAGAGTATTGCTCATATAATTATATCTTCCTAGAATTCTCTTTAATCTGAGGTAGGAAATAGATAGGCCCCTGGCTGGACACTGGTTATTTGTCAAGTGGAATAAAATTTAAGCTTTGTTCTCACCCATACATTAGTGGTAAGCTAGTAGGAAAAGCTGAGCTGTGTTAAAGCAAAGAGATAAGACGCCCACTCCTGACATCAAGGAAGACTTCTTTGTCTGCACGTGCGCAGGAAGGTTTCTTGGGGGTTGAAGACGGAGGGGACCATCACTCTATAATCAGTGTGGGCATGTACCCATAGGCCTCTATGGTGGGATGCGGCTTAGAAAAGCATTGTGCACACATCTTGGGGAGGATCCATGGAACAGTCAGGTATGAAAGAAAGAAATAAGATAATTGGTCAAAGGTAAACAAAGTCCCAGAAGTGATTTACGTCACCTATGTAAGTGGTTTGTATCACCTCCTTACTGTGCTCCTTCTTACTCAGGATGCCAGCACTCCTCTCCAGGTGTGTGTCTCTGCCTAGTTTCTATTTTTTTTAACTTTATTATTATTTTTTATATTTTATTTTTAATTTTAGGATAATTACTTTACAATATTGTGATGAGTTTTGTCATACATCAATGTGAGACAGCCACAGGTATACATATGTCCCCTCCCTCTTATACCCCCCATCCTCCTTCTACTTCCACCCCTCTAGGTTGTCAGAGAACCCTGGCTTTGAGTTCGCTGCATCATACAGCAAACTCCCACTGGCTCTCTGTTTTACATACGGTAAGTGCATACGTGGATGCTGCTCTCTAAAGTCGTCCCACCCTCTCCTTCTCGCACTGTGCCCGAAGGTCTGCTCCTCATGGCCGCATCTCCTTTGCTGCTCCTCGTGTAAGACTGTCAGTGCCGCTCTCCTAGATTCCATAAGTGTGTCTCAATATGCAGTATTTGTCTTTTGCCTCACTTTGCTCTGGATGATAAGCTCTAGGTTCATCCACCTCATCAGAACAGACTTCAATGCACCCCTTTTTATAGCTGAGCAATATTCCCTTATGTGTATGCACCACAGCTGCCTTATCCATCCATTTGTCAATGGACATCTAGGTTGCTTCCATGTCCTAGCTATTGTAAACAGTGCTTGCGGTCAGTGTTGGGGTACATGTATCTTTTTCAGTTATGATTTGGTCAGGCTATATGCTCTGTAGTGGGGTTGCTGGGCCATATGGTAGTTTTATTACTAGTTTTTAAGGAATCTCCTCACTGTTCTCCATAGTGGCTGTATCAGTGTGCATTCCCACCCACAGTGTAAGAGGGTTCCCTTTCCTCCTCACTCTCTCCAGTGTTTAATGTTTGTAGATTTTTGGATGATGGCCATTCTGACGGGTGTGAGATGATACTTCATTGTAGCTGTGGTTTGCATTTCTGTAACAGTCAGCAGTGCTCAGCATCTTTTCATGTATTCATTAGCCATCTGCATGACTTTTTTGAGTAATTAGGTCTTCGGCCCACTATGCCTAGCTTCTGACTTGCTGCATGCCGCCTCATTTGAGAGGATGCCCACACCCTTTCTCTCTGGGTGTGTGTTTCTACCCTGCTTCCGACTGTGATAAATGCACTCTTTTCTTGTGTGTGCTCCCACACATGGTGCCATGTCTCTAATAATAAACTTTCTACCTGTTTTTAGAGTTTTGCCTCCTTGAAACCACCTTGCTTGCAAACAGGGACAAGAGTTGGGGCCACTTTGCTTCTAGCCTCTAGCCCCTGGTGGTCTAGTGTCCAGGACTCTTGGTTTCCCTCCAGGTTACCCAGGCTTCATTCCTGGGGAATGAGATCTCTCTTCAGGACTGCTCACTACTTTCCTTCCAATATCAAATCTGCCTTCTTACTCCAAATGTTTATATCTGCTTGGTTCTAGAGAAAAATCACTTCCTTGGAAATCCCTCTATAACACACTGGTCAAAATTTATATTTAAGATGTAGTTTATATTTTCCTGTTATTATCCCTCATAGTATCCTGATTCTTCTTTTTTAATTTCAGAGAGACTACTTCTGGGATTTCTCCTGCTAAATCCTCTAAAGTCCCTGTGTTCATTCATTCATTCCTTCATTTATTCAGAATTTGCTCACTCAGTGAGGGAAAAGAAAACAGGAATAGCTTCAAGAATGCATGCTAAAAGGAGATGAAGGTAAGTAAAGATTTATTTAAATAAAAAAAATGTATTTAATGGAAGCAACCTAGATGTCCATCAGCAGATGAAAGGATAAGAAAGCTGTGGTACATATACACAGTAGAGTATTACTCAGCCATTAAAAGAGTACATTTGAATCAGTTCTAATGAGGTAGATGAAACTGGAGCCAATTATACAGAGTGCAGTAAGCCAGAAAGAAAAACACCAATACAGTATGCTGCGGCTGCTGCTGCTAAGTCGCTTCAGTCATGTCTGACTCTGTGTGACTCCATAGATGGCAGCCCACTGGGCTCCGCCATCCCTGCGATTCTCCAGGCAAGAACACTGGAGTGGGTTGTCATTTCCTTCTCCAATGCATGAAAGTGAAAAGTGAAAGTGAAGTTGCTCAGTCGTGTCTGACTCAGCGACCCCATGTACTGCAGCCTACCAGGCTCCTCTGTCCCTGGGATTTTCCAGGCAAGAGTACTGGAGTGGGGTGCCATTGCCTTCTCTGCCAATACAGTATACTAATGCATATACATGGATTTTAAAAAGATGGTAACAATAACCCTGTATGCAAAGAGCAAAAGAGACACAGATGTATAGAACAGTCTTCTGGACTCTGTGGGAGAGGGAGAGGTGTGATGATTTGGGAGAATGGCATTGAAACGTGTAATATATGTGAAACAAATCATCAATCCAGGTTCGATGCATGATACAGGATGCTTGGGGCCTGTGCACTGGTGCAGGGGGCACTCCAACTTCCCTCAGCTGCTGAGGGGTCCCGAGGAGAGGTGAGCCTGCTGTCTGCCAACCCAGCCCCTCGGTGAGTGAGAGACAATCAGACGTGACAGGGGTTCCGTGGAAGCAGTTCCCCTTTATTGTTGCAAACTCCCAGCTTATATAGACAAATAGGAGGGTTTTAGGAGGGACTTTCCATAGTTGCACCAATCACATTAAAGGTCAAATTGTCATGTCATTTCATTATAACAGGAGTCTATGGAGATCACACACTGTCTACGTGCACAGAAATCAAGAGAGCCAATCAAAAACTTTGACAGACAACATAGACCATGCCCCCATCTCTTCTGCCAGGTGCCATCTTAGGTTTTTGACAGCAAAGCTAGCCCCTTTGTTTTTAAGGTTTCCCATTTAGGGCTCCACACACTGGGATGACCCAGACAGTTGGTACAGGGAGCAAGGTGGGAGGAGGGTTCAGGATGGGGAACACGTGTATACCCATGGCAGATTCATGTTGATGTATGGCAAAACCAATACAATATTGAGAAGTAATTAGCCTCCAGGTAAATTAAATAAATTTATAATAAAAAATAATAGAGAAAACAGAAAAAGAAAGAAAAAATAATCTCATTCCATCCTATAACAACCTAGATGTGTAGACAAAAGCTTTTGCAGTTTAATAAATGAAGGTGCAGAGTTGGAGTAATGTCACTGGGATTTAAAACAATATGTGAGTGGCTTAAAAAGCTCTTTCATTAAACTGTACTGCCAAATGTGGTGAAATTGCTGCAAATCTGTTCAATGTTATGCATTGAGCCTTTTATCCCATGTAATCCAATTTCAGTGACCTGCCATGTTTTATGAATAGTGAGAGAATTATCTTAAAAGAAAGGATATATTACAAAGTAAGAGACCTTATATTTTAAAAGTACACATAATACAGATACACACATATTTTATGAATTTTAACACAGATAATAGGTGACTACAAACCCACACAGAGTATATAAATATAAGGTAAATGTAAATGAAAATCAAAGATTAAATCCATGTAGCATATGACAAAAATTGTAAGTATTTTGTCAACATAATACAAAACATTCTGAAAGTAAATTTATCATGATTTTTACCATAAAACAAATAAACAATTCTATAGAAATAAGTTTTGTATTATTTATCTATTCAAAAGGATGCTTTGGTAAGCATGCTTCAGTTCAGTTCAGTTCAGTTCAATAGCTCAGTCGTGTCCAACTCTCTGTGACCCCATGAATTGCAGCATGCCAGGCCTCCCTGTCCATCACCAACTCCCGGAGTTCACTCAGACTCACGTACATCGAGTCAGTGATGCCATCCAGCCATCTCATACCCTTCTCCTCCTGCCCCCAATCCCTCCCAGTATTAGAGTCACTTCCAAAGAGTCAACACTTCTCATGAGGTGGCCAAAGTACTGGAGTTTCAGCTTTAGCATCATTCCCTCCAAAGAAATCCCAGGGTTGATCTCCTTCAAAATGGACTGGTTGGATCTCCTTGCAGTCCAGGGGACTCTCAAGAGTCTTCTCCAACACCACAGTTCAAAAGCAGCAATTTTTCGGCACTCAGCCTTCTTCACAGTCCAACTCTCACATCCATACATGACCACTGGGAAAACCATATCCTTGACTAGATGGACCTTAGTTGGCAAAGTAATGTCTCTGCTTTTGAATATGCTATCTAGGTTGGTCATAAATTTTCTTCCAAGAAGTAAGCGTCTTTTAATTTCATGGCTGCCGTCACCATCTGCACTGATTTTGGAGTCCAAATAAAGTCTGACCCTGTTTCCACTGTTTCCCCATCTATGTCCCATGAAGTGATGGGACCGGATGCCATGATCTTAGTTTTCTCAATGTTGAGCTTTAAGCCAACTTTTTCACTCTCTTCTTTCACTTTCATCAGGAGGCTTTTTAGTTCCTCTTCACTTTCTGCCATAAGGATGGTGTCATCTGTATATCTGAGGTTATTGATATTTCTCCCAGCAATCTTGATTCCAGCTTGTGTTTCTTCCAGTCCAGCATTTCTCATGATGTACTCTGCATAGAAGTTAAATAAGCAGGGTGACAGTATACAGCCTTGACGTACTCCTTTTCCTATTTGGAACCAGTCTGTTGTTCCATGTCCACTGCTAACTGTTGCTTCCTGGCCTGCATACAGATTTCTCAAGAGGCAGGTCAGGTGGTCTGGTATTTCCATCTCTTGAAGAATTTTCCACAGATTATTGTGATCCACACAGTCAAAGGCTTTGGCATAGTCTTAGTCACTAAAGCAGAAATAGATGTTTTTATGGAACTCTCTTGCTTTTCCCACTTATATGGTAAAGAAATGACATTGGGAAACCGTTTTTCTTCTTAGATAATGATAAGTAATAACATTTAAATGTACCAATGAAATTGTAGCACATCCTTTCTCACACCCAGGATGCACTTGAGTATGACTGGGAAACTGAGGAGTAAACTATAATTCTTTTGGTAGGAGGGCCTGGAAAACACTCCTCTGTTTTGGTTTATTCCTCATGGTTTTCATGTGAGACTAAGCTCAAATAGCCTGACTTTGACATAGACCTTAGCTGCTTTTACTTCTTTGAACTGCATCCTCAATCTCCACCAATGGTTTCTGAAATTCCCAAATAAACTATTATACTCAAATCTTTATCTTAAAATCAGTTTCAAGCAAAAACCATTCTAAGATACCTAGTTTTGCTATTTTGCTAAAGTAATGCTGTAGCCTGCTAGGCTCCCTTGGTCCATGGATTTTTCCAGGCAAGAATATTGGAGTGGGTTGCCATTTCCTACTCCAGGGGATCTTCTTGACCCAGGGGTCAAACCACATGTCTTATGCCTCCTGCAGTGGCAGCTAGATTTTTACCACTAGCAGCACCTGGGAAGCCCACAGTACAGTCCAAAACAAGATCAATTATCTGGCTGTTGCACAGAATGTAACTGTAGCCCTCTATATTAATGACCTCATATTAATCAGAAATGAGAAGCAAAAAGTAATAAGTATTTCTTCATGCCTTAGAAAGACACATAGAAAGATGTTAGAAATTAAATGTAAAAATTCAGGAACATGCTATTGGTTAAAATTTTAGTCAGTGGCCTGGGAATGTCAGTATATACCCTCTAAAATATAAAGCAAATCATTACAATATGTCCTTCCTGTTACTAAGAAAGAATATCAGTGTTTGATGGCTTTCTTCAGGGTTTTGGAGGCATTGCACACATGGATTCAGCCCATTTATCAACTGACTTGTTGGCTGATACAGGAAATTCCAGCTAGCTATGTAGCTTTGACTTTAAGCTGAGAGATTCCTTTTATATCTAAACATTTACAAAGGATGATTATCTCACAAAAAATAATTTCAAATTCCTGAAGGTAGAGATTCTAAATATTAATCACACTGTTGGCTTTATTCTTGTACATAAGAATTTCACTGAAGACAGAAAGCAGGAGAATTTTAGGAGGGGATATTAGAAATCATGATAGCGAGTCAGCCATAGATGAATATAAATAATTAGAAAAAGTGAGTCAGGGTTCAATTCAGGTCAAACACAAGCATACACTGAACTTAACATGGATGGTTACATTATCCCCTCAGTAGCCCTCACCGGTGCCATATGCTGCTAAGGTGCTGCTAAGTCGCTTCAGTCGTGTCCGACTCTGTGCGATCCCATAGTCGGCAGTCCAGCAGGCTCCCCCGTCCCTGGGATTCTCCAGGCAAGAACACTGGAGTGGGTTGCCATTTCCTTCTCCAATGCATGAAAGTGAAAAGGCAAAGTGAAGTCTCTCAGTCGTGTCTGACCCTCAGCGACCCCATGGACTGCAGCCTTCCAGGCTCCTCCATCCGTGGGATTTTCCAGGTAAGAGGACTGGAGTGGGGTGCCATTGCCTTCTCTGGGTGTCATATGCAGAGAGGAGAAAAGAAAAAAATCAGGATACCCAAGCTAGGGCTTCCTTGGTGGCTCATTGTAAAAAAATCTGTCTGTCGGTGCAGGAGACATGGGTTCCATCCCTGATCTGGGTAGATCCCTACATTCCTCGGAGCGACTAAGCCCATGCACTGCAGCTGCTGAGCTTGTGCTCTGGAGACTGTGCTCTGGAGCAAGCGAAGTCACGGCAGTGAGAAGCCCACACAGCTAGGCAGGGACCCTTGCTCGCCTCAACCAGAGAGAAGCCCTCACAGCAGTGAAGACCAAGTACAGCCAGAAGCAAATAAAAGAAAGCCATAGATTCTTAAAAAAAAAAAAAAAAAAAGAGAGAGAGAGAGAGAGAGAGAGAGACAGCAGTAAAGACCAAGCACGGCCAAAAGCAAATAGATAAAAGCCATAGATTCTTAAAAAAAAAAAAAAAAAGAGAGAGACAGCAGTAAAGACCAAGCATGGCCAAAAGCAAAGAAATGAAAGCCATAGATTCTTAAAAAAAAGAGTACCCAAGCTAGATACTGGCAGCTTGGGACTGCAGGAGAAGCACTGGTGTGGGAAGTAGGGAGCGTGAGGTTGGAGTGACTTGAGTGAAACTTAACTGTGTTAGTACCGTTGCCACAGGGCGAAAAATGTAGTTTTTGAGCACAACTCAGACCGTTTAAATGTTCTTTTAGGTTAAAATTTGCAAAGAAATCTTAAACTTCTCTTAACTGATGTATTGTCAGTAAAAAGATTGATTAGTAAAATATATATCTATATCTATATATAGATATTTATATATATTCGGGGAAGGCAATGGCAGCCCACCCCAGTACTCTTGCCTGGAAAATCCAATGGACGGAGGAGCCTGGTGGGCTGCAGTCCATGGGGTCGCTAAGAGTCGGACACGACTGAGCAGCTTCACTTTCACTTTTCACTTTCATGCATTGGAGAAGGAAATGGCAACCCACTCCAGTGTTCTTGCCTCGAGAATCCCAGGGATGCAGGAGCCTGGAGGGCTGCCGTCTATGGGGTCGCACAGAGTCGGACACGACTGAAGCGACTTAGCAGCATATACATATTGGTATTATAATTTTGAAATAATCACATTCAAATTGAAAGCTTAAGCAAATGAAATGTTACTAATGTTAGTGACTGACAATTTACATGTAAGAGAAAAGGGGCAAAGTTATAAAAACAACAAAGTTAAGAATTCAGCCATGTTATATTTTAAACTTGTAAACATGAACTTATGATTCTTAGGTCACTGAAAGATCAAGACACTCTAGTAGCAATAAGTACCTCTAAAACTCAGAAACTTGGGTCTTGGTTTCCATATACCCTGCTAAAAGAAACCAGGGCTCTTGGACACATTTCAGGATCAGTCATGAGAAAACAAAATGTGAGCCTAGGACTTTTGTTGTGCAAGAAAATAAGAAAACCTAATGGGAAAGTTGTCAAAGGGCATAAAATCAGCTTGAAAGGATTCTCACTGGCTGATTAACACATAACAAGTGACTGCATTTGAAGGTAAAGCAATGGAGAAATAAAAGTCTGTGAATTCTTTGTGATACCACAAAAGAAGAAATATAAGAAAAATTTATATTTATAAATTTATATTTATATTTATAAATTTATATTTATATTTATAAATTTATATTTATATTTATAAATTTATATTTATATTTATATAAATTTATATTTATATAATTTATATAAATTTATATTTATATAATATTTATATTTATATAATAATAATTTATTGTTATAAAAATTTATATTTATATAATAATATATGGCAAAATAGTTATATTACTATTTAAATATTAAATGTAAACTCATGTTGACTATGTTCAGGAAAGAAATGATTTCTAAAATACACAAATCAGTTTTCTGATAAATATGAGGGATTCTATTCATAACTTTCACTTTGCTAAAAATAGAAACTTATAAACTTTGCTACCTAAATTATACAATGTTTCACAGGTACTCACAGGAGAAATTCAAATTTATTTGTGTGTTTTGTACTGGTGCAAATACTAGTTAATAAAAACCCATAACTATAAAGGAAGATGAATTAAATACATATTTAATTTGTGAAATATCTTCAATGGAAATTATAGACTCTTTAATAATGTCATATTTAAAATAATTATAATCACATTAACACATAATTTAAAGTAAAAATAAGAAAATACCATTGATACTCTTTTAAGAAATGAAAGTTCCATACATCTGTTTGAAGTGGATTCCAGGAGGAAGCAAAGATTCTTCATTCTTGCTGACTTGTTTACTTCTAATAAATGGTATTAAAAGATGCTTAAATTCATGGGCAAATTTGAAAGCTCTTATATTCTGGGATGAAGAGATCATAAATGCATGGCACTGACATGAAAGAGGGCATCAGTGCTCACAGAGTTCATTTGGCTGTAAAAGTAAGGATGGTGGTCTTGAAATAACTTATGTGACTGGGTGGTCACTTAGAAAGCTGCAAATATGACATTTACGATCTTTGCTAAGAAACAGCATGCTTTCTCCATGAGGATGTTTTGACTTTCTGTGAGAATTGTCTTTTCAAAAATAACTTAGTGCTTTCTGATTATAACTTCATAAAATCCCTGCTTCTATAAATTCTTATAAAAATAAAAAGCACTTATTTACATCTGTGATTTCACTAACTTCCATTATTCAATAGTTATTACTGTTTCTTTCCCTTATATTTACAGAGATTGATAAGCATAAACAGAAGCAATCACAGAAAGAGAGTCCTTTATATGTTAAATGAAAGCAAATTCTTGGTAGTTCTGAATATATGTAGCAAAAGGTGCCAGTTGGCAGAGATAATTCAAAGAACTTAGGAATTTAGACATGGTGGTACACACAATAACATTTTAATTCTAAAGGGATGTGGAACTCCATCATAAGCAGCAAAGTAATCTAAACCTATCCATTGATGGCATGTTTCAGAATGCAAAAGGAAGACCAGGTGTGTGTGTGTGTGTGTGTGTGTGTGTGTGTGTGTGTGTGTGTGTGTGTGTGCACGCGCATATACACGTCCTTGTGTTTTGAGGGAGGGAGAATTCATCCTCTAGTAATCCCCCGGGAACTGCTGTTTCTTCTTTGTGGGTAATAGGCAAGGTTGTGCCTGATGTTTTAAAATGCCTGGACCTATGGTACAAGTAGATATGGTTACAAAGGATACTGTTTACACAAATAATTCACAAGAAATGCACTTCTAAAAATATAAAACTGTTTTCCTTCAGAAAACTGAGGAACACTTTTAAGCAACATATAAATATTTAATTCTCTCTAAGAATCTAATTTGCTTAGCCGGTGGAGTGTCCTTTAGGAAACAAGTTTTCACTTCAGTGTTTCTTATTCCTGGAAATGTGTTCATTTATTTCATGGTTATTTATTAACCCTATTCTGTGAGCTAGACATCATTCCTGGAGTTGAATACAAATGAACTAGGCAGAAAACTTATCCATATACAGTATTCATTTTTGTGTTGGTGGTGAGAGGGAAGGAAACATCAATTAAATAAATAAACACATAAGCTAATTTTAAAGTGGGATTCAGTTCAGTTCAGTTGCTCAGTCATGTCCGACTCTTTGAGAGCCCATGAATCGCAGCACACCAGGCCTCCCTGTCTATCACCAACTCCCGGAGTTCACTCAGACTCTTGTTCATCGAGTCAGTGATGCCATCCAGCCATCTCATCCTCTGTCCTCCCCTTCTCCACCTGCCTTCAGTCTTTACCAGCATCAGGATCCTTTCCAGTGAGTCAGTTCTCCCCATCAGGTGGCCAAAGTATTGGAGCTTCAGCTTCAGCATCAGTCCTTTCAATAAACACCCAGGACTGACCTCCTTTAGGATGGACTGGTTGGATCTCCTTGCAGTCTAAGGCACTCTCAAGAGTCTTCTCCAACACCACAGTTCAAAAGCATCATTTCTTTGGTGCTCAGCTTTCTTTATAGTACAACTTTCACATCCATACATGACTACTGGAAAAACCATAGTTTTGACTAAATGGAACTTCGTTGGCAAAGTAATGTCTCTGCTTTTTAATATGCTGTCTAGGTTGGTCATAACTTTTCTTCCAAGGAGCAGTGTCTTTTAATTTCACAGCTGCAGTCTCCATCTTCAGTGATTTTGGAGCCCCCAAAATAAAGTCTTCCACTTTATTTGTTTCCATTGTTTCCTTCTCTGTTTGCCATGAAGTGATGGGACCAGATGCCATGATCTTAGTTTTTGAATGTTGAGTGGGATTAAGCAAATGAAATAAATAGGACATGGTAATAAGGAATAACTGGACTGAGTTACAAGTAAAAATGGGAGACCTCTTTGGGACAGTGACATTTGCTGCTGCTGCTGAGTCACTGCAGTCGTGTCCGACTCTGTGTGACCCCATAGATGGCACACCAGGCTCCCCCCCGTCCCTGGGATTCTCCAGGCAAGAACACTGGGGTGGGCTGCCATTGCCTTCTCCAGTGCATGAAAGTGAAAAGTGAAAGGAAGTCGCTCAGTCGTGTCCGACTCTTCGCGACCCCATGGACCGCAGCCCACCAGGCTCCTCTGTCCTGGTCCTAAATCATAGCTGGACTTCACTACATGTGTGAAGAACCAGTAATGAACTCCTTAGTGACTACTTCAGCAGCTTGCCCAAGGCCTGTTAAAATGAAGCCTAGATTCAAACTCAGATTTTCTTAGTAGAAGACTATTCTCAGCACAAAGCATTTGTATCCATATGCATATGCTAAGTCACTTCAGTCCTGTCTGATTCTTTGTGACCCTATGGACTGTAGCCCTCCAGGTTCCTCTGTCCACGGGATTCTCCAGGCAAGAATCCTGGATTGGGTTGCCATGCCCTTCTCCAAGGGAACATTCCTAACCCAGGGATTGAATCTGGGTCTCTTATGCCTTCTGCACTGGCAGGTGGGTTCTTTACAACTAGCACCACCTGAGAACTATGGTACTGGCCAAAAAAAAAAAATATATTAATATTCTTGACCTTTTATTTTGTTTCTAGAAATGGATATAGAAAACCTGACATGGCTGTTAATACTTTTCCTCCTTTAATTATCTCAGATTTTACTTTGTATTTTTCTAGGCCATTCTTTAGGTACATACAAAATTATGATTGATGATCTTCCTTTTAACATTAAGTGACCATTTTTCAGTTCAGTTCAGTCACTCAGTCGTGCCTGACTCTTTGTAGCCCCATGGACTGTAGCACGCCTGGCCTCCCTGTCCATCACCAACTCCCAAAGTTTACTCAGACTCATGTCCGTTGAGTTGGCGATGCCATCCAGCCATCTCCTCCTCTGTCCTCCCCTTCTCCTCCTGCCTTCAATCTTTCCCAGCATCAGGGTCTTTTCAAGTGAGTCAGCTCTTCACATTAGGTAGCCAAAGTATTGGAGTTTCAGCTTCAATATCGGTCCTTCCAACGAACATTCAAGACTGATTTCCTGTAGGATGGACTGGTTGGATCTCCTTGCAGTCCAAGGCACTCTCAAGAGTCTTCTCCAACACCACAGTTTCAAAGCATCTATTCTTCAGCTTATGTTCTATTTAATTTGCTCTAAGTCTGTTTTTCATATAATGCTGCTTTTCTTTTGTAAGTTGTTGTCTACTGAATCCTTTTCCACCCTTCAATTTCATCCTCTTTGTACTATTGAAATATGGAAGTTCCTCTTTTAATAAGCAGTTATATTTACATAATTCCAGTCTTTTGCTCTGTAAACCACATGCTCATTCCATCTGTCTCCACTGCTGACATTAATCCCAGTGTGTGTCTGGCCTGGCTTTGCAGTCCTGTATGTACGCCATGCTGCTTTTGCACTGTTTTCCTTTTTGCCCCCTTTTAAACCATAACTTCCTTCTCTCCTTCAATATTCATTATTAAGTGATGATCTCTAACTTCATTGGTTAGCCTAACTATTGAACAAACTTACTAACATTGTATGTTTTCTGATGAAGGTCAGTGTCAGCACATAAATATATTTTACCCCCTCCCACGCTTCTCCTTTTCCCATCTTTTCCTTCTTATAAATTAATTCTATTTGCATTTAGCAACTTGGTTTGCCAGTTAGTTTTTACCATTTCCTCTTGCTTCCCACTCTTATTTTCTGTGCTCATTTTATTCCTTGCTGAAATGTGTCTTTTAACAGTCTTTCTCCTAGACTTCCCACAACTGCTAAGCTCCTAGTCATGTTTAAACAAGTATTTATTTTGTTTTCACTTTTGAGTAAAATATTAAGTAGATAATTCTAGGTTTATAATGAAGATACCTTTCCATTCAAAATATATAATTATATTGTCTTCAGATATTTTTATTATAGATGAGGTATACTATAGTCAATATTTAAAAAAAAATATTTGTAACCGTTCTCTTTTCTTTGGTGATTCTGAGATTTTTCTATTTGTCCTTTGTATTAAGTCGCTTTATTAGAATGCATAAAATATTGTTGTTGTTCAGTCACTAAGTCATGCCTGACTCTTTGAGACCCCATGAACCACAGCACGCCAGGCCAGGCTTCCCTGTCCATCACCAGCTTGTGGAGCTTACCCAAGCTCATGTCCATCGAGTTGGTGATGCCATCCAACCATCTTATCCTCTGTCTTCCCCTTCTCCTCCCGCCCTCAATCTTTCCCAGCATCAGGGTCTTTTCAGTGAGTCAGTTCTTCACATAAGGTGACCAAAGTATTGGAACTTCAGCTTCAGCATCAGTCCTTCCAGTTAATATCCAGGGTTGATTTTCTTTAGGATGGGCTAGTTTGATCTCCTTTCTGTCCAAGGGATGCTCAAGAGTCTTCTCCAGCAATTTGAAAGTATCAGTTCTTTGGTGCTCAGCCTTCATTATGGGCCAGCTCTCACATCTGTACATGACTACTGGAAAAACCATAGCTTTCACTATATGTACCTTTGTCAGCAAAGTTATGTCTCTGCTTTTGAATGCCCTGTCTAGGTCTGTCATAGCTTCCCTTTCAAGGAGCAGACAGCTTTTTATTTCATGGCTGCAGTCACCATCCACAGTGACTTTGGAGCCCAAGAAAATTAAATCTGTCACTGTTTCCATTGTTTCTCCTTCTATTTTCCATGAAGTGATGGGACCAGATGCCATGATTTTCATCTTTTGAATGTTACATTTCAAGCCAGCTTTTTCACTCTCCTCTTTCACCTTCAGCAAGAGGCTTTTTAGTTCCTCTTCACTTTCTGCCATTAGAGTGGTATCATCTGCATATCTGAAGTTGTTAATATTTCTCCTGGCAATCTTGATTCTAACTTTTGACTAATTCAGCCCAGCATTTCGCATGATATACATTGCAAAAAATTAAATAAGCAGAGTGACAATATGCAGCTATAAAGCTGTCAAGGCTATATGATGTATATCTTTTAGTTTTTGTTCTATGTGTTTTATTATTTGTTAATTTAATATGCACAGTTTTCTTCAATTCCTAAAAGTTTAGCCATTATAACTGAATTGCATCTCTCCCCGCTTGCCTCTCTGAGCTGCCCATATAAATTCAATAACACACTTGTGTTCTCTCTTTGTTCTGGACCTCTGAGTGATTTTCTGTTTTACATTTCTAATTATATGTTTTGATGCACTCAGTTTACTGTAAGCTTTTCTATTAAATTTACTGTATCAACTATTTTAATTCCAATATTTTAATTAATTTTTAGATTTGCCTGTTATTGATTGATGACTCCATGCTTTTATTTCATAATTCATTTGCGTGTGAGACTCCAAGACGCCCACTAGCAGATTTTGCATAAAAGCATCATGTGCCACTTCTACACCGGGCTGAAGCACCTGCCTTCTGTGCTTTCCCATGCTCTCTACAACTTCCTGTGTTCTTCAAGATGATGATAAGAGCAAATTTTGAAGCCAGATACTACAGGTAGGACAACACATGTAAGTCCTTGTCACTGAACAGTTACATGTGTCAAAGTCAGCACCACACTCCAATTCGCATCCTGTACTGTTACGTGAGAAAGGACTAAATGTCCTGTCCTTTAAGTCAGCAGATCTTAGTTTGAAAATTGATCTTGCATTGGAATATTTCTGTTTTCTACTGAGGCCATCTCAGCCCAGCCCCAGGGATCCAAAGCTCAGGAAAAGATCATCCAAATGCGTCTGGAACTCTGGTCAGCAGCATCTCTGCCGTAAAAGTGCCTGGGCCAGGATCCAAGTGGCACTGCGGCTTCTTCCACTCCCTCCACCACGTGGGAACAGTTTGTTTCTCCTACAAGTGGACTAAACTTCATCCACCACATTCTATGACTCATGTATGAGCTGTGAGGCCTTCTGTTCATATTCAAGGGTGGAAATTCTAGACTCAGTTTCTATTTCTGAGCCTAAAGTTTCTTGGACTGTGGAGCTTCCTTTCCTGTTGTGAATTCCAAAATATTCCTTCTTCGTGTATTTTTTTAAGCACTGTGATATGGTTTTAACTTTATAAACTATTTCTATGTATTCAGAGAAATGAGAGCAATTATCCTGTGTACTTTATCTAACATTATGACTTCTATAACTTGTCCTTAACAGTGAAATCCATGCACAGATATATATATATAAAGATGTTTATTTTAGGATTCTTTACAAAAACTCAAACTAAATAAATGTTTAATAGGGTTTGACTAAATAAATTGCATTATTCCACAAAATAGAATTTGTACAGTCCATAGAAATGATGTTAAAACTATTGACTAAGCTGAACATAGCTTAATTTTTAAATTTAAAAATAGTTGTTGATACTATAGATCATATATATATTTATGCAATTGCAGCTGTGAGTGCAAGTTTGTGCATATAAAATATGTTACAGTGATAGGACATCAAGTCATTTTAAATGTGTAGGCTCTGAATTTGCATTTTCCAAAATTTTTTATGATGACTATTTTTTAATCTCAGAAGACAGGTTAAAAAGCTAAACTTTTAAAGGTAATATTGGTCTTTTGTAGTGAAAATAAGGGGCTTCCCAGGTGGCTCAGTGGTAAAGAATCTGCCTGCTAATGCAGGAGTCGTGAGTCTGACTCCCGGGTTATAAAGATCCCTTGGAGGAGGAAATGGCAACCCATTCCAGTATTCTCGTCTGGGAAATTCCGTTCTCAAGGGAGCCTGGCAGTCTATAGTCCATAGGGTCACAAAGAGCTGGACATGCCTGAGTGACCGAGCATGTACATAATGAAAACAAAGTTGGTGTTAGCTGACATTTACATAGAAACTTACAATTAAGACATCATTCAGCTTCTGATCTGTTCGTTCTATGGTTTCTGGCACAAAAAACAATACCTACGCTTATTTACAACAGTCTGTTTGCAAACAGGACTGAATCTGGGATCCTGAGCCTGCTGCTTCATCTGGCTTGCGTTTGACAAACAGATGGATCTTCCATTATGCCCCAAGGGCAGAAAACATAGGCTCTTTCAAGCAAAGCAGTAAATTATTCAACTTCCTTGTGGTTCCATTAATGACCTGATAGATCAGCATGGCAATGTAATTTGTAAAGTGCACTAAGTTAATGATGGTATGAAAAATTCAATAAATATAAAGGGAAGAAACATATTGAGCAAAGAACTAGTAGAGAAAAAAAATTGCCAACATACATTCCTTACAAAGGTCTATGGGAAATAATGAGGTAAATGGGAGCAGTGGATAGAAGTATCAGGAAAGAATGAATTTGAATCTCTGAAGATGCCTTTTGATTGTGCATATGTTTAGGAAAAACAGATAATATAAAAATTTTTGTTGTGAACTATGTCTTAAAAACATATTTAAAACAAAATCTAGAGGGCTCATGCAACTAAAAAAAAATCACTAGATTCAATTTCTTTTAAAGCATTATATATAATATAAGCTCCTTGAGGACTGGACAAATAGTTATCATTTTTGTTTTCCATTGTATCAGCCCAATGCCCTCCATGTAATAAGTGAGCATTACATCATTGACAAATTGAATAGAATTGACTGAAATTTCCAAAAGTAAAAGGTGATAAAAGCAATTATATACATGTGAAAAATGATGAAGCTGAATTCCAAAAACCTATTCTTTATCTGATAGAAATAATGTGTCCTTTACTTTTTCTACATGGAAACCACCCTTTAAAATTCTTGGGTTTTGGGAGATTTATCTTTGCTTTTAATTTCTTCCTGTGCCATTTACTTACACCTTCCTTTTAACATCTAAGAACAGTAGGAGCAGAAATGGGTATAAAATGAGCATTTTTTCCAAAGTGAAGCATTTTAAAACTTAAAGTTTATAGATAATTAATGCATCTTCACATAGAATTTAACTGCTGCAAACAAGAGCTGGTCTACCCAATGAGGATGACTTTTTCCTAAGCCTGGAAGGCGATGAAAGCTTTAAGCTTTTCAGATGAAGAGAAGAAAGAAAGAAAGAAAGCCTCCGAGTAGGGGGCAGCTGTGTTTATAAACCCTGAAGCTCAGCCAATAGACATTTTTGTATAAAGCAAGGCCTGCTAACCGTGGACACATAGACCTAAATCATGTCAGTGCGCCAACTTCGATGGTGAGACAACAGCTGTAATGTTGAGTCTGATTCCAACACCAACCCTGGCAGGTTTTCATGTTGCTGCAGCTCATATACATATGTATCCATTCTGCAAGGGAGAGTACTAAGGCAAAAAAAAAAAAAAAAAAGCATGCTGCTAGGGTACACAGACCAAAGAAAAAAATAAACAGCAACCAAAATCTAGGTCTCCAGTAAGGAATGTGGCTTGTTAAAGGTCCCTTCCTGATATCCATCCTACAAAATATCATCCCTCACTGTTTCTGAATTTTCTTGAATTAACTCAAAATTTTGGATAGTGGTTTTTTTTTTTTTTTAATTTAAGGTAAAGCACTGGTGACAAACTACTGAATATGTCGGTTTAGTCCAGGGTGATTTCTTTTTACACCGTATTTGTTAATGTCTGCAAAAGACAGACATTTTTCATACAGCCTATATATTTTAAACTTTATATCCTTTTATTTTTTTTTAATTTTTTTAGCTTGACATCAACATGATTCTTTATTATTGTTTTATATAATTTTTATTTTTATTAATTTTTTAAATTTTATTTTTACTTTATTCTACTTTACAATACTGTATTGGTTCTCCCATGAAATATCTAGTTCTTCCCCACTATTATTAACTGAGATAATTCAAAAATCTGAAGGACTGCATTTCAGTAGTGATCTCTACTTTTTGATAGTTGAAACCTGTCTTTGAGCCCAACATTTGTAATCTATAGAAAAAATAACATCTTAGGTCCCATGACCCACTTTTTAAGACCACATCCCATCAGAACTGATACCAGAGAGTCTACTGTCCTCACTATGAGGTTGGTGAGACAACAGCTGTAATGCTGAGTCTGATTCCAACACCAACCCTGGCAGGTTTTCATGTTGCTGCAGCTCATATACATATGTATCCAGTCTGCAAGGGAGAGTACTAAGCAAAAAAAAGCATGCTGCTAGGGTACACAGACAAAAGAAAAAATAAACAGCAACCAAACTCTAGGTCTCCCGTAAGGAATGTGGCTTGTTAAAGGTCCCTTCCTGATATCCATCCTACAAAATATCATCCCTGTGGAGTCAGATTCAACATTACAGCTGATGTCTCACTATGACAGTCTACTGTCTACTGTCATAGTTTCAAATATCTCACAACTTTAAGCCATTTTCCATCCAAAAAGCTATTTTTAATAATATTCCCATCACTTCCACAACATTTTAATTTCTTCAAGATGACTGACCCATTGACCTCTTCACTTTCTCACAGTCCATCAGTGCTGTGGTTTTCATCTGTCTTAGTGTCCAGCTTAGATCCCATTGTCAATCATTTTAATCCTCACTTGCAAATACTCCCAGTTGCCTTGTCTTCCATTTTTTTCTGTTGCATGCACTTGGCAAAACCTAAATCTAGTTATACCCAACTATAACATAAACAGCATAATGCCTAGATAATGGTCATTTCCCCATTGCCTTTCAAACAGAAGTCTATTTATTATCACTGTTATTATTATTATTATCACTATTCATGAGCAAGTAATTTAGGAAAGGCTGACTCAGTCCCCAGATGTAGGTTCTGATTAGACTAAGCCACCATGTTTCACCATTCCTCTTGCTAGGCAGTGGCTGAAGCTTGAAAATAGGACAGAATTTTGTCCAATGAAAGAAAGTTTTCTAAGTGGTTTCCAGAAACAGTTCCTTTACCCTTTAAAAGAAATAGTGGTGCTATGGTCTGTTGTGTTTTTTGCCTAGATTGTCTGCATATGGCTCCTAGAACTGTGGCAGGCGTTTTCCAACCATGAGGGAAGCTAGTCATAGAAAATGCCAACATTTTGAGACTGGACAGAGGAAGCTGAATGAACTTTTGTTATCATAAACCACTGATTTAATCAACCTTGAGACAATGCAATGTTGGGACTTTTTACTAAGAAAATGCATCTTCCTTATTATTATTATTTTTGAATTTTGTCTTGTTTGTGGTCAAACAGATTCTGAGAATCCTGAGATACTAACTGTTAAGTAACCAAATATCTGGATTCACTTTCAAACTGTGATCAATAACTTTGAATAGACCTTATAAACTACTGAGAACTGAGCAATACCATATCCTTCCTAGAAATGTTGCTGTTCTACTGGCTCAAATCACTATTTTATACCATCTCACCTTCCCCTTTACCAAGATTTCCTTATCATTTTCTTAGCTCCATCCTTACTGATCATTTTCTCAATATCAAATGTGAAATCTCTCCTTTCTTGTTAATAATTTTTTGATCCCATCAGTGTTTACATCCAACGTCTTCTCTCTTGTTATGTCTAAAGAAACCATTGTGCTCCCATAAAGTATCAAGTCTTGTCCTTAAATTCAAGATCCCCGTCATGCTTGCTTTCCAAAAGATTTGATTCCTTTTCTGGGTTCCATGTCTTCACTGGGTTTTCTCTGTTGTAACTACTTCATCTCAAATTCAGGCTTAAACTTACATTTTCTGGCTTTTATCTCCATCATTCATATAAGACTGATCTGGTAAGGCCATCGATAAATTTCATGTTTCTAAACTCAATATATGTTTTGGTGTCATGTTATTAAAACGTTCAGCAGGATCTGATTCATTTAAACTACTCCACTTCATCTTTCCTAAAATATTTTCCATTTTCCTTTCTCAGCCATGGTGTCACTGACTCATGGTCTTTCTCCTTTATTTGCTTTTAAAACATTCTTGTGTGTATCTTTCTCCACTAAACTGTTGAAGCTGAAGTTTCTCCGAGCTCAGTCTGGGTCTCTCTACTCTTCTCCATCTGTACACTCTCCCTAGGCAACTGGTGACCCCACCCAACTCCAGAGCCTTTTTCCAAAATCAAATATTACTTGCACAGAAACATGCCTACATGTTTTATGCAGTCTGTAATCTAATAACTCAAGAGTACATATAACAGAATTCTTCACAAAGTTTGTACACTGAGGTTCCTCAGACAGTGATCTTATGACTTTTCTTCTCTAAATCTATAAAATCTCCCTAGGTAATTTCATTTTTTCATCCCATGATAAATGTTGTCTTTATGCACATTATTTGATGCACATTATATAATCCACTGGAGAAGGTGATGACACCCTACTCCATTACTCTTGCCTGGAAAATCCCATGGACAGAGGGAGCCCCGTAGGCTGCAGTCCATGGGGTCGTGAAGAGTTGGACACGACTGAGCGACTTCACTTTTCACTTTCATGCATTGGAGAAGGAAATGGCAACCCACTCCAGTGTTCTTGCCTGGAGAATCCCAGGGACGGGGAGCCTGGTGGGCTGCTGTCTATGGGGTCACGCAGAGTCGGAGACAACTGAAGTGATCCAGTAGCAGCAGCAGCATATAATGCACATTTTTGTCTTCATCCAAGAGTCATGGATTTAGATATCATTGTATCTCGGAAATGTGTTAGTTGCTCAGTCATGTCCAACTTTTTGCAACCCCGTGGCCTGTATGTAGGTTCCTCTGGTTCCTCTGTCTATGGGATTCTCCAGACAAGAACACTGGAGTGGGTTGCCATTCCCTTCTCCAGGGGATATTTCTGACCCAAAGATTGAACCTGGGTCTCCTGCATTGCAGACACATTCTTTACCACTGAGCCACCATGGAAGCCCTTCATTGTGGCAATACTCAAATGCATATTTTACTGCCTGTGTTCCTGACCCAGACTCGCCTGTCTGTTTGAGATCCTTATTTGCCCATCTCATTGAAATATTAAAGTTAACATGAGCAAAATGAAAGTACTGATTTGTTGGTCATCCCCCAAGTTACTTCAAGCCTCAGTTCAGTTCAGTTCAGTCACTCAGTCATGTCTGACTCTGCAACCCTGTGGACAGCAGCACGCCAGGCCTCCCTGTCCATCACCAACTCCTGGAGTTTACTCAAACTTATGCCCATTGAGTCGGTGATGCCATCCAACCATCTCATCCTCTGTTGTCCCCTTCTCCTCCCACCTTCAATCTTTCCCAGCATCAGGGTCTTTTCCAATGAGTTAGTTCTTTGCATCAGGTGACCAAAATATTGGAGTTTCAGGATGGACTGGTTGGATCTCCTTGCAATCCAAGGGACTCTCAAGAGTTTTCTCCAACACCACGGTTCAAAAGCATCAATTCTTTGGCACTCAGCTTTCCTTATGGTCAAACTCTCACATCCATACATGACCACCGGAAAAACCATAGCCTTGACTAGACGGACCTTTGTTGGCAAAGTAATGTCTCTGCTTTTTAATATGCTGTCTAGGTTGGTCATAACTTTTCTTCCAAAGAGTAAGTATCTTTTGATTTCAAGCCCCACCTCTTCTTAATTTCCCCTATCTCAGAATACTACAACTGACCCAATCACTAAGGCAAAAAAACCTGGGAGTCATTTTGACTTCACCTTTTTCTTTATCTCCCTTATCTAATCTAGGAATAGGTCCAGCTGGTTTGAATGTCTAAATTGTATCAAACATCCTTTACTTAATCCATTTCATTTCTCACCACCTTAGGACCCCATAACCACCTACTTATTTCAAAAGCCTCCTAACTAGTTTCTCTGATTTTCTCTTAGCTCACTCCGGTCTAGTTTCTGTCTAAGAGCCAGAGGGATCTTTTTAAACACAAATTAGATTAGACAACATCTCTACTTTAAAAACCTTTCCATAGCTTCCCATTTGCATTTCAGTTATAATAAAACCCAGACTTCTTGCCAGGCCTTTATAGCTCTGCAAAATCCGGCCCATGTTGGCTCTCTAACTTTGTACTAGTCTAACTCACTAAACCCCAGGCAGCCTGGTGTTCTCTGTTTCTATAACGGTTTAAATTAGTTTCCATTTAGGGAATTTGAGATTGCCATTCCCTGGAATGCTTTCCCACTGGTTTTTCACACATCTGTCTCTTTTCATTCCTCTAGGTCCCTTTTTAAATGTACCCTCTTTGGGATGCATTTCTTAAATTCCATGATAAGTAGCTTACCCTGCCCCTACCAAAACTTTTCTAACACAACTTCTTTCTCAGGATTTATCACAATCAGTAGCCATTTTACCCACACTTGTGTACTGGTTTACTGTCTGTTTCCCTTGCTGTGTGGTGCTTAGTCGCTCAGTTGTGTCTGACTCTTTGCGACCCCATGGATTGTAGCCTGCCAGGCTCCTCTGTCCCTGGGATTCTCTAGACTGGAGAATACTGGAGTGGGGAGCCATGGCCTCCTCCAGGGGACCTTCTCAACCCAGGGACCAAACCCAGATTTCCTGTATTGCAGGTGGATTCTTTACCCTTTACTGTCTGAGCCTGTCTCCCTTATTGGAGTGTAAACTCTATGTGAGTGAAGATCCTCTCAGTCTTTTCACCTTTATGCAGAGTGACTAGCACATAGTAAGTGCTTAACAAAATTTTGTAGAATTAGTGACTAAGCATAAAGACTCAATAATGTTATTCATGGCCTAATGAGAGACATGAGGTGATGAACATTTTACAGAAGACCTTTAGAGCTCTCCCAGAAAAATCCTGAGATACTTTCTCATTTGTAAGTCTTAGGCTTTCATGCAACTTTGAAAATATTTTAATACTCAGAATTACTTATATTTAAGTCATGTCCCATTTCAAAAAGAAACTTCAAAACCCTGAGGCACCTTCTTCAAATAAAACTTCTAAACTGAATAAAAACTAAGTTAGGAGATTGCTTCAAAGTGGAAATAATATATAATAGCAATGACTGTTACTATTATTAAAAATTATAACTATTAGAATTGACTTCAGGTAGATACTATATTAATAACTACTTGTACTCTCCTATTAATAAATTGTTGTCACACTATGCGAATAATATGGTATTATCCTCCTAGTGTTTAAAGATAGGGATACTAAGGTTTATAAAAAGTCATACCCAAGGCCACACAGCTAGTGGCATATGGAAGCCACTGAGGTCTGAGTGCTGAACCTGCCATGTTTAATTTGTCACTCTGCTATGGCTCAGAGGTTAAAGTGTCTGCCTGCAATGTGGGAGGCCTGGGTTCGATCCCTGGATTGGGAAGATCCCCTGGAGAAGGAAATGGCAACCCACTCCAGCATTCTTGCCTGGAGAATCCCATGGATGGGGGAGCCTGGTAGGCTGCAGTCCACGGGGTCGCAAAGAGTCGGACACGACTGAGCAACTTCACTTTCACTTTCACTATGCTGCTTTTATAGGAAGAATACAATAAAAAAAACAAGTGTGGCTGATTCTATATATCCACTTGCATCCTTTTTGCTTGCTTTTCTGTAAATTGAGGCTGTAAAGCTAAAGACTACAGTCCCCAAACTGCTTTGCAACACCAAGCAGAAGTTTGGCAATAAAATGAAGCCAAATGAGTCAGCCTCTGTGTGGGGAGATCTGATCTTCTGGCATGTATAACCAGAGAGAGCTGTTATTCCGGGGCAGCTGTAACAGTTTCTGTTTCCAAGTGCCTAGTGTTACAAGCGTTAGGTGATGAGCCATGGGAGCAGTAACGTTTCTCCGTGAACTATTTTTTCCCTGGCTCTTCTGGAGTTTTTGTGAACTAACTTGCTAATTAAATTATTTAAAACACATTGTTCTGCATGTAAGCACTGCATTTGATTCAGTAATTGTTACCAGATCACAAACTGGAACTAAAATATGGACTTGACTTAATGGAGAAAGTGGAAAGAGGAAAAGTCAAGTCTTAGATCCTTGACAGTGGAAAACTGGTCACACTTTATATATAATGGAAAATATTTGGTCAGATCATTATCTGATGAATTAGTTGAGGCAAACTATCCTCTGACTGATACTGACTGTTGGGAGCAGTGGGGCCTGATCAGAGTGTTGGCTAGCGCTAACTGTATTGCCACCTTTAGGAAAAGTCTACAAGAGCCAGATGAACCCAGATGGGAAGTAGATAGCTTGGGTGTACAGACAGGGAGAAAGGCCACTTTAGTAAGAGAAACACTCTCTCCCCTACAGTGAAACATCTATATTGCCTGAGGATCCTCCAATTTGGCACCTTAGAAGGTGAAACAAGCAAACACATTTTACACCCTAAACAGAAGCCATTGCAAAGGCAGCAAAGCAGCAATGAAACTGGTAGGCAGCCAGGCAAATGGAACAGTGAAGGCAAAAATGAGATAAGGATGTGGCCTTGCCCCAGCCAGGTAGCGCAGCTGGTAAAGAATCCTCCTGCAGTGCAGGAGACACTGGTTACATTCCCGGATTGGGAAAGTCTGCTGGAGAAGGGATAGGCTACCCACTCCAGTGTCCTTGGGCTTCCCTGGTAGCTCAGCTGGTAAAGAATCCGCCTGCAACACAGGAGACAGCAGTCCAATCCCTGAATTGGGAAGATCTCCTGAGAAGGGAAAGGCTACTCACTCCAGTATTCTGGCCTGGAGAATGTCACAGACCGAGGAGTCTGGCAGGCTACAGTACATGGGGTCACAAAGAGTTGGCCACAGCTGAGTGACTCTCATATGTCAAACATATTAAATTACCTCAAGGGAATGGCCATTAAGTTAAGGGAGGAAGAGCGAGCAGAATGTAAAGGCTAGTCAGTAAAGAGGCTATTCAAAGTTAAAAGGCTACTCAGTAAAGAGAAAATTCAAGGTTAAAAACTTGGACTAGGTAATATCTTTCAAAGCGAAAGTTGCTCAGTCATGTCCGACTCTTTGCAACTCCATGGACTATCCATGGAATTCTCCAGGCCCGAACACTGGAGTGGGTAGCCTTTCCCTTCTCCAGGGGCTCTTCCCAACACAGGGATAGTACCCAGGTCTCTGGCACTGCAGGCAGATTCTATACCAGCTGAGCCACCAGGGAAGCCCAAGGTAATATCTTTGGTTACAGTTATATCTGTAGGATACCGACTGATACAGGCAATCTGCTAACATTCTGACAATACAGTAAGTGATCAAACACCCAGTCTGGATTGTAAAGTCTTGCAACTGTCATTGTGCCACTAAAAAGGTATGAAACAATTTCCAGTCTCCACACACACATGGTAATAGGCAATTGCTTTTGAAAAGTACAACAGCCTGAAGTACCAGATCTGAGCAGCATCTCAGGGAGCAGAGCCAGGGACCATAAAAGAGAATGAGACCAAGACTGGCCGGCCCAGAGCTTTTACTCTGCCACTAGTTCAGAGTCCTTGCTGTTCTTATCAGCTAGGTTTGAAAGTTATTATGGGAAATGGCACTCTACTCCAGTACTCTTGCCTGTAAACTCCCATGTACGGAGGAGCCTGGTAGGCTGCAGTTCATGGGGTTACTAAGTGTCAGACATGACTGAGCAACTTCACTTTTCACTTTCACGCATTGGAGAAGGAAATGGCAACTCACTCCAGTATTCTTGCCTGGAGAATCCCAAGGATGGCGGAGCCTGGTGAGCTGCTGTCTATGGGATCACACAGAGTCGGACATGACTGAAGTGACTTAGCAGCAGCAGCAGAAGGAAATGGCAATCCACTCCAGTGTTCTTGCCTGGAGAATCCCAGGGATGGGGGAGCCTGGTAGGCTGCCATCTATGGGGTCACACAGAGTCGGACACGACTGAAGCGACTTAGCAGCAGCAGCAGCAGCAGCAGCAGCATGGGTATTACTTCTCTGTATTTTCTTAATCCTCTGTCTCCAAATGGAAGATTTCATTACAGTTCATCTATATTTTCTCCAACATTGTGCATATTTTGGGGACAATTTACCTTTTGGTGTAATAATTACCAGATAAACAGGAATTGCAATGTGGTCCTAATGGTGAAATTACCTGTCATCAAGATTACACATCTTGAACTTTGAGCTGGATGCAACAACTAAGAGAGAATTTGGGATGTTTCCATTGGATTAGAGGTGGTTCTATTCAAGATAAGTGTTAGTCCCTCGGTTGTGCTCGACTCTAGGTTATCCAATGGACTGTAGCTGGAAGAATACTGGAGTAGATTGCCATTTCCTTCTCCAGGGGATCTTCTTGACCCAGAGATCGAACCTGGCACTCCCACATTGCAGGTAGATTCTTTACCATATGAGCCAACAGGGAAGCCGTTCTTCCTCATTGTATCTCCTGTGTGAGTTGCAATGAATCCTGAAAAAAAAAAAAAAAAAAAAAGACAAAACAACCCCAAACACATTTTCTCCCCTGGAGAAGGAAATGGTAACCCACTCCAGTATTCTTGCTTAGAGAATCCCATGGACAGAGAAGCCTGGTAGGCTACAGTCCACGGGGTTGCAAAGAGTTGGACACGACTGAGCGACTTCACTCTCTCTCTCTCTCTCAAACACATTTTCTAGTGTCTGCACTATACCCATACTAAACACTGAAGCAATTCCGATCAATGAGTAAAAGTGTGTTAAGGACTTCTGGGAATTTTTATTTTTCTGATGACATAGAAAATCTCTAAAGATGGCCATCATAAATTCTTTCCTTTTCTTTACATCCATGTTCCTTCATATATCAAGGGGTGAAGTCTAATTCCTTTGTTCATGAAGCTGGGATTGACTTAGTGACTGATTTGACTGATGGGATATAGCAGGAGTGATGGTCAGGAATTTTTGAAACTAGGTCATATGAAACCTTTTAGTTGGACAAAGTTTAGTGACGACATGCTACAGTAATGTAGAAAATAGAAAATGGTCCTAATGAATTGATAAATTGGGCAAATGAGATTTCCAGGCAGAATGTTGAACATGCCGACTGGTTTCTGTTAGATACATAAGATATAAAGAATGAACTAAAAAGAAAATATTTAGTGTTTCACAGACGAATTTAGAGGGAAGAGAGGAAGGATTTATTGGGCTCAAAAATAGAACTGTTTATCATCTCCAGTCTTTGCAAGCAGCAACAGGCTTCTTGGCAAAACTCAAATCCAGAATATTTCCAATAACACATAGCAGGAGGATAAAGTTCGGTTCACTGGTGTCTTTAGAGCTCCCTTTACTGATACTTCGGAAACATTTCTGGTAGGGCCTCAACCAAGACAGAAAGACTCCTATGATATCAAATATCAATGTGTCTTGTAGACTTTGCCAACTAAAAAAATAGGATTCCTAATAATATTTAGGATATAATTCCATAGCATCAAGTCTTTCAGCCTAAAAAGAAAAAAATTGTGGGGATGGTTTTTGTCTAATGGAGTGAACCCCCAATAAAATTGGGCTGAAAGGGATAGAAGTGATTCAAACTAAAAGAAAGCTCTTGGGGTCTCCAACTTTCTAAAGGCAGAACAGGCTGAGAAAGCTACTCAGCAGCAAACACAGGCCAGTTCTAAACGAAAAGGGAAGCATTAGAGAGCAGAGTTAAAACCCAGAAGGCAGGCCCAAGTGACACAGAGACTCTTCCTTAGGAAGCAGGACTCAGCCCAATTGAGGAACAGGTAGATTTCAGACTTCTTGTGGATGACTGACTGCAGTGTGCCTCCTGTGAGACTCCACCCTCTTAAAACTGGAGTTGCTGTTTGCTTTGCAAATTTCCTACCTTTGTAACAACACTGTAATATGAGTGTGAACAGATAACTTACTGAGTTTACTGAGCAGATAACTTATCTCTTTAGTTCAAAGATCTTCCATTAGAGAGAAATCATGCTCAAGAAATTGCATTTGAGAAACTGGACCCTCATCGTCCCATGCTCATCCTTTAAAGGATGACTCCTACACTGTAAACCGGCATCATAATGGAATACAATTTGGGACACATTGAATAGGAATCAGTCTATTCTGCATGCAGGACAAACATGCATATTGATAGCCAGAAGTGTGGTGGGCAGTCTTCAGAAATGTTCACCACGGATCCCTTGTCTCTGTGCCTACACATGCTGTATTTCCTTCCCTTGAATCTGAGTGCACCTTAGTTCTTTTCTTGACCACTAGAATATGTGTCAGAAGCAATATTCAAAAACGTCTGAGACCAGGTTATTAAAAGTCTTTGCTTCGGTCTTTTTCATCAATTACTCTTGGGACATTCAGTCTCAGAACCCAGCTGCCAGGCTATGAGAAAGTGTAGGCATTTCAGCTGAGTTCCCAGCCAACGGGCAGCATCAACTCAGCCACAGGAGTGAGTCACCTTGGACTCTGAGCCCAGGGAAGCCTTCGGTTGTCCCCAGCACCAGCCCGCCTGAGTGCAATCACTCGGGAGATCCCAAGTGAGCACTGAGCCTAGGCAATATACAGAGGCATACGTGATAACAGATTGCTTCAAGCTGCTCAGTTTGGAAGAGGCTTGATGTGAAATAATAGATGGCAGGAACATCTGTTATCAGGACTGACCATGTTTCTTCTGGTATTTTCCTCCTTCCTTTTGCAAACAAAGGCATGACGCCTGCAGCTGGAACAGTCATCTTAAACCTATGAAGGAAATACCGAAACATTTGAGAGACCTTGGCCCTGAATCCCTTGATCTATAAATGAAGCACTGGCAGCCGTGAACTTCCTGACCTCAGATGTTGGGAAAAAGAATCTCCTATCTCGGTGTTTAGCCACACACAGTCACATAAACAAAGTGACTCTCCAGGGAGATGAACATGCAGAATGATACCATGAAGTGTTGCACTTCACTAAACTGGGGCTGCTAGTTCAGCTTTGAGTGTTGCGGGTTAACAAAAGGGATCAGTCATATAGCTAGAAAATTGCCACAGTATATAAAACAAAAAATCAAACTAGCCATTTGATTTCTGATACGGAGTTCAAGTAAATATCTCTCATAGATCCTTGTTTTAAAAACAAGATACGGTGTTAGGCAGTATATAACTTACTCAGTGTTAACAAGTTAAATATGATCTTATCTTTTACAGTTATATATTTTTATAACATCTCTCTCATAATGCCACAGTCCAAAGCAATTCTATAAAATGAAGAACAATTCAATCCAGTTTTACAGTTGTTGGCAGTCTGAATTAATCCAAGAATAAAATTCAGAATTTAAAGGGGTTGTTAGGGATTTCTACTAACAATCTTTATAAAAACTTGGATATTAAGCTGTTGATAAACCAATCTGATAAAATTCAGCAGTGTAAGTATCGAATATAATTAAAGATAGACACAAATGCTGATATGGAGATAGAGTGAACATTTTCTTATGGAAACTGAAGAGACTAATTAGGATATTTACCTGGATGGAAGGCTGATTAAATCTGGAGATTGGCTGAGGTAGTAATGCAGTAATAGAATAAGAGTTTTCTCTTAGAACATTTCTGTTCATTTCACAATAAAGATGGCAAACTGATACATTGATGATCAGGCCCATAGAGCATTATTGTTCAGTCACTCAATGCTATTTGGATATAGGAGAAGGAAATGCTAAGGCTGATCCCCCTTCGTGCTCTGTACTAGCAACGGTGACACTGAGTGACATTTATGGCACCCTCACAGCAAAAGTACGGAATTTCAGAGCACAGATGTGAAGCAGTTAAATCACAGTGTGGCCTCATTCTCCTACCTTTTGCTTACCTGTTTCCTCACCTCCCCAAATTTCTCTCTTTATTGTATATGCATGTATAAACTACCTTTGGAAACAAACTGAGATTTACTTAATAAAAATAGATTTCCTAAACTCGTATTTAGTAGGTCATCCTGCTGCTTCACAGCTGTCTGACGCGGAGCATTCTTCAATTTTTCTAAGCCTCAGTACACTCCTCTGTAAAATGAAGACAAGAATCTGAAGGTTATGAAGACTGAATGAATTAACAAATCTAAAGCATTTACCACATTGGCTGAACTATTAGTTATATGTGGAGAATAAGAAACTGTGGAAAAGGAAATATGGAAGATTACTAAGCTGAGAAAAACGATGGAACCAAAATCCAGTACAAATCTGGTCGTCTCTGAAGCTAATCAGGATATGGTTCAGATGATCTCAATATGAGGTTACAACAGACTCATTTGTGGAGCTTCTCACTGTACAGACATTTAGGCCACTCTGTATGTCCATATAACACAAATTCTTGAGGGTCGGATCGACATGTCACATATATTTATTAAAAATTTCCATAGCCTAGCAAAAAAATTTTGCTTTTGAACACTTCTATGAAGAGTTCTTACTTTCTGCTAGTAATTTTGACTTTCAGGTACCCAGATATATTTGATTTTTATATCATGCATATCATAAACAAGTTAAAACTGTGAGCAGATATCCAGTGTGGGTTTCTTTCCTTGGGAATAATGTTAAGTACCTTGACAGGCAACTAGTTCAGCAGCAATAAACATTGGACCCTTGTGGATGCTAAAAATAAGTTTATAAAATCCATCTTTATTTGTCAAAGTCTATTTTACCATAGAGTTGAGAAAGGAAAAAAAAACCACAAAAACCTCAAAACTATGGAAATTTGTGAAATTAAATTCACTTATCTATATCTTGAAAATAGAACACTGAAATCCATTACAAAAGATGAGCCAGAGAATTAGGATGGTTACTTTTTTGCAGACCAGCTTGCCATATTCCAACAAAGAAAGAATTATCAGCAGAAATGACACAGTTTGTCTTCTCTGAAAGACTACACCCATTGATTTTACTTTAGATTTTAGGATTTGTTCAATCCAGGCATGGTGTAATGCAAATTTGACAAACCAAGGGCAAATAATTAAAGGTCTCATGTGCCTTGCTTAGAAGTAAGTCTGCAGGTTTCTTGAACCTCCCTGACTACATTGGTGCTTGTCCACCTAAAATTTAGCTCAATTATCCACAAGAAGCTATTAGCCCATGAGAAGCCTTCCGGGTAAAATAAAAGAATTTTAGGGTGGGAGATCAAACCCTGCATAGATGAACAGTAACAACAGAATCAGTGGGAAATAAACATAAGACAAGCAGATAAGAGCTAAAGTCTGAAGCTGAAAGATTGCCATCCTTCCCATTTGGAGGTAAAGGATTAAAAACAAAATGAAACCACCACTACCACCAAAACAGTCTAATCACTCTAAAGAAGCTTAGGCAGGGGGTGAGCAGACTTAAAGGATAAAAATTCCTAATCCTTTTAGAGTAATTAAAATAGGTGTGGGACCAGGTTGCCCTAAAAGGACCCTGGCAGATTAAGAGGAATAACTATCAGTGATGTTTGCTTACTTTGCTTCAAATGCCTATTTGAGAAAAACAGAAGTTTTGACTTATCCCTGATGACATGTCATGAGTACTGAAAGAACCTGTATAATCAGAAAGGAGAAAAATCCAAGTAAAAACACATACATTTAAGAGTTAGATGAAAAAGAGAGCCGGAAACCTGGCTAGAGACCCTCTACTGTGTCTGTATAATAGCATCCTGTAATGAAATACACAGCACCCATGGTTTTTCAAACAGCCAGACATAAAGGTTTGGGGAAAGATCCTCTTCCATCTTCTTCTCTCTGCCTTTACCTTTTGCCTTGTATCATGCTGTTAATATAGGCAGGCAAAATATGTTGGAAACTGCGCATTTATAAAACATTCAACTTCTGATGTAGGGACTGATGTGAAATTAAAGGAATTATCAAATATCTATCTTATCAAGCATCTATCAAGCATAGCATCTGTACTGAGAATTATTTTTGCTGGATTCTTATAAGTCATTGAAGGTAAAGCTGTTTATGAATGTCATCCTTAAAAACGCTGGGGAAGCTTAAGGAGTATCAGAGAAAAAAACATTCCTATCACACGTTTATGAAATGGATTGTTTTACTATATTCATCCCTTCAGTAGTTTTCCTTACAAGTTCTTTTACCTTCCAACATGAGAGAAACAAACTATTTTTCCTTTACTGTTTTACTTTAAAAAGTACATTAGGTAAACCTATGCTGAATAAGCAAAAATGAACAGAACTACAACTAAAATAGCAAAAAAGAAGGAAAGAGAGAATAGATAACAAAAGGTAGTAGGTTATATCCTTGGTAAACAACTAAACTCCAGAACTAGAGAGCAGCTGACAAGCTGCAGGCTGAGTATTCAAGCCAAGGATTTGATTCCATAGTAGTGTTTACATATCTAATAATTATGGGAAATCAGGCAAAAAGTGATGCGATTTTCCAGCCACATGCAGTGGCTGGTCAGGCTTCCACGTCAAGGGTGGAACATCTGCAAGTTACTCCAAACCTGTTCTTTTTCTCCCCTTACTTCCCTCCTGAGCTATGAATGCAATTACACCAGTTTCCACTGATCTCTAATCCTTAGGTCAGGCTCTTTCTAATAAAACAGCCACAGGAAGTACAAAAGGCAAAGGAGAAGAGCTGACGTGTTTTTAAACACCAGCTACTTTACAATGTGCATTTAGTTTTGTAGGTGACAATCCTAACCGTATTATCACCATGATTGCTACACATCTAATGAAAATTTATGTACACTGTGTGCTAAACAAAGTTTGGTGTACTATCTGGCACTTTAATCAAAGTAACTTATTATGATGATTAAAATAGTAGATCTGAAATACAAGAATGACTATATGAAAGTAATGAAATAAGAGCATTTTTAACAAACATGTCAGAATTTCATACTCAGATAAAAGATATTCTTTTTAAAGTAGTAACCTACAGAAACTGTGTATTTCTAATAAAGTTGCTGCCACATATTAAAACATTTGGTAACATCCCCTTTAACGCCAACTTAGAGATCATGTATGAAGATGATCATTGCTTTATCTTAATAGCTAGTTTTCTTATTTTCTGACAGATTTGATTCTTACTTCCATTTAGTTTTAATGCAAAAATAAGTTTATAAATAATTATTAAATGAATTAACACTATTTCTAAGGCACTACAGTAAATGATTTTCAAATATCACAAAACGTTAGGTATGATCTGGTTTTAATAACATTTTTAATGATGAAGCTTCATGTAAGAAATCTGGAGGTTTGGTTTCTTTCGGAAAGTATTTATCAACACTGTGTAAATAGCTTCTCATAATAACTACTAGTGGGAGCTGAACAAGGGCTGATCCCTTTAGAAGAGGAAAATGTATTTTCTCTTTAGTCTCTGTTTACATAATACACAGAAATACACTGGCATCAGAGGAGCCTGGCTCACTGTGGTAAGCCAGTTAGCATATAGGAGAAACTAACTTGGCATTTGAAGTGGTCAAATACGCCAAGTTACCTCATTGCTAGTGGATTACCTGTCCTTGCCTTGCTGAACTCCAGAGAGGCTTTAGGGTCTGTTTTGGAATAAAATATAGATGGAAATGAAATATACGACTTCAGGGCAGACGCTTATGAACTAGCATGCAGTTCACCACATCTGGACATTTAGCTACAAGGCAATATTCCAAGCTGAGGTTTCTTCATCAGCTCGGCCCCGGAGAAAACACTGTGAAGAGCAGAATCACCGTCCATAACAAATGGGCAGTGTGAGTGAGAGATAAATCTCTGCTGTAACCCACTGTGATCTGGGGACCATCTGTTACTACTGTATCAACTAGCCTGTCCTGACACACACATTTAAATTACCTTCACGGCCCCTCTAGGCAAAGGGAGTCCATGACCATACTTTTCCTGTCAGTTCTCCTTTAGTTTTTAGAATGTGAAAAACTGAAGCTCAGTAGGGTTAATTACATGCTCAGGAGATAATGAGGTCAGTCTCTGTATCTAGGTCTGACTCCAAAGTCTATGCACAAACTTTAATTCCTTCCTCTTCTACGTCATAATGTGATGGGAATGTTTACACTGGTACTTCTCTCACAATACTGTAAACAAATTAAATGGCTTTCAAATTCACTGGTTTCTGAAATATCTACTCAACATGGTATCATAATTTAACAAAGAAGTTGTTAAAATACAATAACTTTTGGACAGATTTTTAAAGAAATCATATAAAACACATATGCTAATATATAAATCTATAGCTTTGGGTTTACTGTATAAACACATCTTGTTTATACCACATTCAAAGAATTTTAAATAGTATTTATTGTTTTACACACAACACAGACATTTTTATTATTAAAAAACCCAAACTCAAGATAATAAATTTGGCTTCTTTTCCCCACAAAAATGGGAAATACATCTTGGTAAAGTTACACACCAGTTGGTTGCTGGGATCTATAGTTCCAGGGGAAAAAAAAACACAACAAAACCTTTAACCAGCCAAAAAATAAATTATATATATATACACACACACACACATATATAAATAAAATTAACTGATTAGTACATAAACAGTTTATAATAATAAGGTAAACAAGAAAGAGAAACTGATCAGAAAACACACTGCTTTAAAGTAACTTTCAGATCTCTATTACAGTACAAGTACTCCCAACAACTCTGAGCCCATTAAGAGCACTTCTATACAGAGAAAAACTAACAAATGATACACACTTATTGCAACAACAAATTGAAGATTATCATAATATATGTAACTTAAATACCCCCCCCATTGATAAAGTGGCTTTTTATTCCTTAAACATAGATAGTCTGCTCTTCATTGTAGAAGATGAAGTTTTCTCATCAAAAGGCACATTCTTATCTGCAAGAAAAAAAATACTATAAATGCTTATCCTAGAACAAATTTAAACATACTTTAAAATATCCCCAAAGACTTGGAGTGCCGGAAGATAATGAAAGTATTTAATCTAAGGAAATTATAATGAAGGTCACTAATAAAACACAGTTACTTTGTCTACACTAATTATATCAGATACTATTGTTTAAATTATACTTCTAACTTTTTCAAAGGAATTTTATACATAACTAGTGTGGGTGCCATGAACAACTTTGACAAGTATCCAATGTAATTATTTATGTATAGTTTCTATAAACACAATTCTTAAGAGATTCTATTTCTAAACCTTTAGAAAGTAGCATTAATTGAAGCTGCAGGCTTATATTCAATGAAATAACAAAAATGCTTTTAATATTTATAATATAGTTATAAAAATTTTCCATACAGAAGATAAGGTTTTCTATAAATTATATGATGTGGTAAATGTGCGTATTTTCTTACCTTATTGATTAGTTTATGGTAATATGAGGCTATATTTTCATCACAAATATTTTTATACACCTTACATCAAGCTTTACTGCTACTTAATCTAAACCCAGATGCTAAGGAACTTTTGCTAATAAGAGCCATTACAACCAAAGCATTTAATTCAACCAAAAGCAAAGTAATGCAGATTTTACTAACTTAGTAAGTTGTCCTTTATAATCATCATTAACAGATAGGACTTCATTGGAGATCCCTATGAGAATGAGTAATACTCTTTTCCAACTTACTGTTTTATCTAAATCATAATAAGCAATCTACATAGATCTCTAAATGATTATGTTGTTATAAGCTAAGGAAATTCCAATATATTTTGAGGGTAAATTTAAGCTTTTTAAAAAAATACATATTGAAGGTTAATAAAAAGCCTGGTACTCATGAACAATAATTGCCCAGAATTCATGCATTCATTCAGGGTCCCCTGCAAAGTCAACTGTCTCTGTCCAGCTGCCAAGTTTAACCTCCAGAAAATACTTTGAATAGTCACAGTGACATATTTTAATTGTCTGCTCAACAACTATTATCTCCTCCTTGCTAACAAAAATACTGATTTATTTTTGTGAGCAAAGTAGGGTGACTATGCTGGAAGGAGGGAAGGTTCTGAGAAACTCTGATTTCCTGATAAAAGGACAGATGTGACTTGGGTTCTTGCGTCTCACTGTCTTCTTTTCTGGTATACAGATGTGATGGCTGAAACTGCAGCAGCCATATAACTAGCATAAAGCTTTAGGAAAACCACACAGATGTAGACCCTGTCATCAAACTGCCATTGAACAGATGCCAGCAGCCAACTTCTGCAGGCTTCTCACGATAGGAGAAAAACTTGTGAGTCTCTGTGATTCTAGATTCTCCACTACTTGTATTGTAGGGAATAGAATGGTGGTGACCAGGGACTGAGGGAAGAGGGAAATGAGGAATTGCTACTCAAAGGGTATGGAATTTCAGTTATGCAAGATGAATATGTTCCAGAGATGTTCTTGCTATGTAACACTGAACCTAAGGTTAACAATACTGTATTCTGTGCCTAAACATTTGAGAGAGCAGATCTCATTTTAAGCATTTTAAGCATTCTTACACATGCTTTTCTATGAAGTAAAGCAAATGTGTAGTAATAATACATCTTATGGAAAGCTCAGTTTGGGTATTTTTCAAGCATCAAGAATGTTCTGTCTCTAAACAATATGCAATGATACAACATAAAAAAGACATTTTCAAGGACAACCTAAGAGCTAACTCAGAAAATCCTAAACTATCAAAGCAGCTATTAAACCAAATCAAGTTGGAGAGGAAAAACTATCCTAGTGTAGCCAAGAATATTGTTATTCCTTCTTCATTTAAATACACTTGCAAATATTAGATTCCTGGAGTTTTTTTTTTTTTTTTCTCCTGGTCCTTTCATAAACTTGAGATCCTTGTCCCTTTACTGTCCTGCGACCCCACCCATAAAAATCAGCCTTATGGGTGGCAAACTCTGCCTGCATTGCCCATCCAGCCCAGCATACACTTTAGAGAGTCTGCGACGCAGACTATCACAGCAGAACACAATCCTGAACCAACGCAGTAAGTAAGCATTTTATTAAACAGATCAACTGTTGTATGAACAGAAACTTGTGATTCAGCTATTCTATAAGAGTTTCCATTTGACAGAATTACTTTAGATCAGTCTAACACTTGTTCTAGCTCTTACTGTCTAAAACAATACCAATCTGTCAATTAAAGTTAAAACTCCAATCAGTTAAAACCCAATAAAATTAAAAATGGACATGAGTTTGGTAAACTCCAGGAGTTGGCGATGGACAGGGAGGCCTGGCGTGCTGCGGCTCATGGGGTCACAAAGAGATAGATAGGACTGAGTGACTGAACTGAACTGAAAATTAAAAATTCAGTTCCTGGGTCACATTAGTCAAATTTCAAATTTCTGAAAAGCCACATAAGGCTAGTGTGGCTACCAAATTAGTCAGGTCACCTCTAGACCACGTCAAGAGATGAGGAAACAGCATTACCAAACAGTGTCTAATCTTACATAATCATTTAGTAATATACAAATTTTTCATGTTCTTTACCAATAAAGACATTGTGATGGTAACTGGAGCAAGGCAAAATTTCCTTCTAAGGCTCAATGTCCACAGAAAAGCAAAACATTCAGAAAAACCCCTAAACCCTACACAAACATTCTAACTACCTGTTTAAATAATAACAAAGACAGCATAGTTCCCAAAAAGTGGAGAAAGTACAGACTATCTTACTAGTAACACACACTGGACATTCTCAAATACCATCTTCTATCTAAAATAAAAATTAGTATTTTGACGGATTCCTATACATGCTCTATTTACTCTGAATAACCTTAAGTGTTTATTCTGATAAAATGTTATGCTCCACATTGAAAGTAGTGATTTAGAAATTAGGATTTTTTCAAATTGATAACTGTTTGAATAAGATCTTCTTAAATGAAAGCTTCTGGTCAATACACATCCTGATTCTGATATGCTGATGTTAATAACCAGAAAATATTCTGTGGCCAAGTAACACTGAGCACAAATGTAACCAAGACATATAATACAGTATTAAATTTAATGACACAGAAGAGAGGAGATAAGAACAAAATTTAGAGTTTTTAAAAAATTACATACATGGCAGAAATTACTAGAATAGCCTTAAAGTGATAGAAGTACTAGCTTTTAAAAGTTGCCAACCAAGATTGTCAAAATGTCCTTTAGTGTACAGCATTATAAAATAATAATAACTTTACTCTTCAGCAGAAATCAAACAGAATAACATATTATTTCCACTTGTTTTGTGTTATGAAGTAATGTTTAAAACTACATTTTTGAGACTGGTTATGAGTATTTATTTCCAACATGCTTGTAAGAAAATGAAAGGTAAGTTTTGGTTAATACATAGTTGTCTCTGATTTCTCATCACATTTCTATCAGAGAGAGCTAAAATGTCCTACACAATTGTTAAAACGTAATTCCTTTGTGTAAAATGTTTCACTAACCAAAAGAAATTATGTCTAATATACAAATAGATGTAATAGGATAACAATAGCAAATTCAAGATAAATTATACTAACTAAACAGCTTGAGCTATTTTTTCCCACATATGTACAAGTTTTCCTAATTTGATTGTATTAACCTCAAAGCTTAAATTACCAGACCTAGTGGTAATGATGGTTAACTCCCTAATATCCATTCAACCCCAGATGATAATTCTGCACTAATTATGGTATTTTCACTTTTCTTGCCAGGGTTCAATTTAGCCATGATCACATAACCAATGATATGAAAAACAAAAATAAAATTCTGTTAAACAGAGTTTCTGGGAAACTTTTCTCATTCCTAAGGAAAGAGATGCAAGATAGTTGGTCTCTAACTTTCACTGAAAATTACTGTTCAGGGCAGGATCATAGGAACTGCTGGCACCATCCTATTATCGGTCTAAAAATGAAGCTCACACATGAAGACAGGCAGAATTAGGACAGTCAGGGGAACAGAAGCCTGAGCCCTGATGTACTGTTCTTGGATTTGGCCCTGCCTGATCTATCTTATTACATGAAAAAATAAACTTCTCTCAGGAGATTTAGATTAAACCATGTAGCAGCAGTTCCATATAGTTCAAGCTAATGCAAAGAAATGGTAAAAATTATTACTGCAAAATTTAATCACCAACAACAGTCATTATTAAAATCTTGATATATTAAAAGCCACATCCTTTTGTGGTCACTCAGGAAGAATTGACTACAAATGGCTAGTTTCATACTGTGATTAAATCATAAGTAAAGAAATTAATCTGCCTTTCTGAAAATGACTTGTTTCTTGTTATTTTGTAGATAAGAGTTTGGAAAATAAAGATGAAGCAATTTTAGAAAGCACTTAAACAATGAAGGAAGCATCAGTAAGAGATGCTCCAATAAGAATCACCAGCAGTTTTATTGCAGACTAATATGATTCTGTTTTGCAACTAGCAAACCAGGCAAATAATATTTATATTCCTCATTTTAGGGGTCCCATTTGATCGCTTCTCAGCCTTTTCACTAAGATCAAGTATAGGGGTCCCCATGTGAAAAACAAACAATAATACTGTGTGCTAGTATAGAGGCCAGAATGAACAGACTCTAGAATTATTTTCTTTAATGGGTATAAATCATATAAATATTTAAAAAACTAAATGAGGATTGCCGTAAGAAGAGACGCCTAGATTATTTAAACTCTCCAGGCCTCAGTTTTCCTATCTTTAAAGTGAAAGCAATACAAACTACTTTGCAAGACAGTCTCGATGAATTCATCGTGTGTGTGAGGAGCTTAGCACAGCGTCTGGTAACATCCTGCAGGAAGGTAGGCGTTTACTATTAAGTGATTATTATACCTATTATACCTATTATAGCTCTGCTACTCTACTCCCTGCAGTTTTCCTCCTGGCTCAGTGAGAGGATCCGTGCCTGATCTCATCCCCCTGAAGACATTCTCTCTACCACTACCATTCATTCCCTTGGAGTTTCTACCATTTATATGACGGCTCTGGGAAGCCCTTGGTAAAAATCTTCTTTGAGGGTCTACAAAGACCTTGTGATACATTCCATATAAGTGCTAATTTTTCCCTTTAAAAATAATGCATTAATCATGGCATTAACCATGATTATCAGCTGTTACTAAAGTGAGTGGGATCTATACAGAAAGGTCCTCACGTAGGACAGTTTGACTTAAGTCTTTGATTTTATGATGATGTGAAAACAATATGGATTCAGTTGAAACCATACTCCCAATTTTGAATTGAGGATGATCCAACAAGATCTTTTCTCAGGCTAGCACAATCTCCTTTGTGATGCTGGGCAGTGGCAGGGAACCACGGTTCCCAGTCAGCCATGAGATCATGAGGGTAAACAAATGATACACTTAAAACCATTCTGTACTTATACAACCAAACTTTAAATGTAATGTTCAACAAATTACATGTGACATTCAATACTTCACTATAAAATGAATTTGCATTAGATGATTTTGCCTAACTATAGGCTAAAATCAGTGCTCTGGCTAATATAAATGCTCTAAGTATGTTTAAGGTAGGCTATGCTAAATGCTGACATTCATGTTAAATGTATTAAATGCATCTTCAATTTATGATATTGTCAATTTATAATGGCTTTGTCCAGACATAACTCCATAGTAAGTTGAAGGAGATCTGTTCATTTTTTCCATGAGATAAATTGGAAATGTTGAATAAACTGATGGCATAATGCATGTTTAATATCTGACACCAACACTGGAGGGCTCCCCAGGTGCCTCAGTGGGTAAAGAATCTGCCTGCAATACAGGAGACACAGGAGATGCGGGTTTGACTCCTGGGTCGGGAAAGGAGGGCATACCACCCTACTCCAGGCATTCCTGCCTGGAGAATCTCATGGATTCTGGTGGACTATAGAGGAGCCTGGCAGGCTACAGTCCCATAGTATCAAAAAGAGCGGGACACAACTGAAGCAACTGAGCATGCATGCATGCGCCAACATCTGAAACCCAGAGAAAGTCCCACCTATTGAATCTACCTCAGATGAAGTAACAGAGTTTTACTCTGTATCTCATCAGAAGATAATCTCCATGTTACAGAAGGTAACAGAAATACAAACACAACTCTACCTACATGTTTTTGAAATTTCTGTTCAGTAGGAGAAAAGAAATGAGTCTACCTTCCTCAAAGTGAGAGACAGAAAGAGATCCATGGGTTGCATAGACTTTGGAAAAAAAAAAATCACAACAGATACCTAAATTCAGTGTAGGTATCATTTAACATTGTTTGAAGAAGAAAATAAAAGGAGAAAAAAAATAGCCTTTGTTTCTTGGCACTCTGAAGTATACATCCATCTCATTGCTTACTTCAAAAGGTACAAAAGCAGGCCTAGAGAAGAGCCTTTCCTCTGGTTTTAGCAAGCCTGAAAAATGATAATCAGGAATCCCAACTCTAGCTCAGACTTCTTTGTTCTTTATTCCTGGCCTATGGATGTATATCTATTGTTAACTGCATGAGGCTGGGTATTTTATCCATTTTTGTTCACCACTATCCTCAGAGCTTAGTGGAATGCTTTGGGATACATGGCAGTTTATCATTGCTTTTAATGAAGAGATGAATCCATCCAATTTATTACGTCCTCTAGGATATCACAGTTCAGTTCAGTTCAGTCACTCAGTCGTGTCCGACTATTTGCGACCCCATGAATTGTAGCATGCCAGGCCTCCCTGTTCATCATCAACTCCCGGAGTTCACTCAGACTCACATCCATCAAGTCAGTGATGCCATCCAGCCATCTCATCCTAGGTCGTCCCCTTTCCCCTCCTGCCTGTGATCCCTCCCAGCATCAGAGTCTTTTCCAATGAGTCAACGCTTCACATGAGGTGGCCAAAGTACTGGAGTTTCAGCTTTAACATCATTCCCTCCAAAGAAATCCCAGGGCTGATCTCCTTCAGAATGGACTGGTTGGATCTCCTTGCAGTCTAAGGGACTCTCAAGAGTCTTCTCCAACACTACACTTCAAAAGCATTAATTCTTTGGCACTCAGCTTTCTTCACAGTCCAACTCTCACATCCATACATGACCACTGGAAAAATCATAGCCTTGACTAGGCAGACCTTTGTTGGCAAAGTAATGTCTCTGCTTTTGAATATGCTATCTAGGTTGGTCAGAACTTTCCTTCCAAGGAGTAAGCGTCTTTTAATTTCATGGCTGCAGTCACCATCTGCAGTGATTTTGGAGTCCCCAGAAATAAGTCTGACACTGTTTCCACTGTTTCCCCATCTATTTCCCATGAAGTGATGGGACCAGATGCCATGATCTTCGTTTTCTGAACGTTGAGTTTTAAGCCAACTTTTTCACTCTCCACTTTCCACTTAGGCTTTTTAGTTCCTGTTCACTTTCTGCCATAAGGGTGGTGTCATCTGCATATCTGAGGTTACTGATATTTCTCCTGGCAATCCTGATTCCAGCCTGTGCTTCTTCCAGCCCAGTGTTTCTCATGATGTACTCTGCATATAAGTTAAATAAGCAGGGTGACAATATACAGCCTTGACATACTCCTTTTCCTATTTGGAACCAGTCTGTTGTTCCATGTCCAGTTCTAACTGTTGCTTCCTGACCTGCATATAGGATATCATAGGCACCTCCAATATTCATGGTTAAAACTGACTCCATACCCTTTGACAAAAATCCCACTCTTATAAATTTGCTCTGAACATACACCTCCAACAATACAAAAATATGTATGTGCAGGGTTATTCACTTCAGGATGAATTGTAACTGCAAAATAATTGAATGAAAACTACCCAAACACAAAAGTATAGACAACTGATTCAATAAACCATGATACATACTCTGCATGGAGCACTACACAGGTGTGAAAAAGAAAATTTCTATGAACTTACATAGCATGACTCACAGGAGTACTATTAAGTGCAACCAAAAAATATAAAAGTATATAAACTATAGGCTACATCTTGTGTAAGAGAAATGTAAGAAATATATATTCCAACCAACTTGCATCAAAAGAATCAGAGGACCAACAAGAAAGTAATGACATTGACCATCTACAATGGGTGAGGTGGGAAGAACTGTGGAAGGGATCAAGAGAGCAGTACTTCTCTGAATGTATCCTAGAGTGAGCAGGTATGTATTCTTGAAATTTTCTGGTAGTTTTTACTTTTGGAGGCAAGTTGCTGCTGCTAAGTCACTTCAGTTGTGTCTGACTCTGTGTGACCCCAAAGATGGCAGCCCACTGGGCTCCCCGTCCCTGGGATTCTCCAGGCAAGAATAACAAAAAAAACCCCAAAACAATAAAGATGGGAAAGGCAGAAAAAAACTAGAACAGAAGCAAACAAATTACTTAAACTGTATTTTAAAGGTCTACTATAAACACTGAAAAGGGAGAAAACATGAACTAAGCCAAATCACTTACAATACCTGACTACCCTCAGTTCCGGGCAGGATGAGGTTGTAAGGAAAAATTACAAACAAATCCTAAACTCTTAGTAGTACGTCTGTCTACTGTATATGCAAAGTGATTCTGACACGGTATTAGTTTTATTATAAGACTGAGCAGTATGTAAATTTGTTGATGTTGGGAGCTAGGATGTTGCTGGAAGTCATTCTTAACACAATGAACAAGAAAAATGTCATTATGGAAAAGGAAGAAAGCAAGAGAGAACCCGGTGGGGACAGACTGGAATGGCAGAATGGGAGGCGTGAAGTAATAGTATATCAACTATGCACATATATGCAAATGTGCATGTATACTGGAGCAAGAAATGCAACCCACTCTAGTGTTCTTGCCTGGAAAATTTCATGGACAGAAGAGCCTGGTGGGTTACAGTCCATGGGGTCACACAAAGTGGGACACGAGTAAGTGTGTGCACACATATACACTCATGCATGTATAAGGGCACATGTGTGTGTGTGTGTTATACATTCATAGAATTGTCTGCTGAAGGACGTCTGGTAGTAAAGAGCTCAGCTAGTACCCAGAGGAACCAGGGCTCCCTTTGAGAAATGGCTAATTCCATGGCTGGTGCAGATACATATTGAGCCTGGAACACCTTGTTAGGCCAGAATGTAAGAAAATTCTTAAAAAAAAAAAAAAAAAAAAGGAGCAAGTCACAGGGGCACAGAAGTCAGCTTGAATAAGCCCCCACTGGCAACTACATCAATGAATTATAAACCTTCAAAGAAAGAGAAAACCATGAATCCTTACAGTTAATAAGATAGGCAGTAGTAGTGTAGGGTAGTGTGAAGTCACTCAGTTGTGTCTGACTCTTTGTGACCCCATGAATTGTAGCCTACAAGGTTCCTCCGTCCATGGGATTTTCCAGTCAAAAAGAAGAAACAAGGATAAGGTCTTGCTAACAGTACATGTCAGTGCTAAATGGTAAATATGGAGGAAATGTTGAAGTTGGAAAATCACAATTTTACAAATATCATGGTGAAGATTAAATCAGGCAAGGATAATGACAAATGCGTACTAAATCTGGGGGAAATTTTGATGAGAAGCAGAATACTGTATGCTTTTAAAATGCCTTTTTAGTAGTTGCAAGAGGGAAGAAAAGTACATATTGGAAAATTAGACAAAAGTTTGAAGAGGTACATCACAATTACCACTGCTACTGAAGAACAGATGAATATTGTGTGTCTGCATATAAGGATGTCCCGAAAAGGATGCAGAAAGATCTATGGAGTATTTCCACCAAGAATGCAAACTCTGAATCTAATAATGAGGAAATATCAGAAAATCGCTTATATATAAAATGAGAGGGATGCATTCTTCTGTATCATGATGACTAGGAAAGAGAGAACATAAGAGAACAAATAAAGTAAAGTTAAAGATAGGTGACTCTAGATTAAAAGTTTAGAGTACTTTTTGTAAAATTTTTATCCCTGTAATTTTTCTATAGAATTGAAATTATTCTCAAGGAGGGGGAAATTAAGTAATGCATGTACATAGGTTCTTTGAAGAAAAAAAATCCAACAACACAGAAATGTATAAAATGAAAAGTAAAAAATGAAAATGAAATGTCAGTCCCCAAATCTCACCTATTCTCCACTGGAAGGTAAGCTTTACAAAGTCAGGATATTTAAAATTTTTCTTTTCTGTTTTGTTGCTTTAATGTGACCCAAGCCCCTAGACTAGCGCCAAGCATTAAAAAACTGCTGTATGAACTAGCTGCTGTTATCACTGATTTATTGGACGGATGCCTGCAATGTGGGAGGCCTGGGTTCTATTCCTGAGCTGGGAAGATCCACTGGAGGAGGGCATGGCAACCCACTCCAGTGTTCTTGCCTGGCGAATCCCATGGAGAGAGGAGCCTGGCGGGCTGCAGTCCACGGGGTGGCAAAGAGTCAGACTTGACTGCGCGGCCAAGCACAGCTCACAAGCACACTTAATGACGTGCTGTCCTCCTTACTTAATCCAGACATATGTATAAGTTTCTTCCCAGTCTTTTAAGTAAATGGTATCACAGCATTAAGAAATTCAAGCTTATTTCATTATCAGTCATCACTGATAATTATCATTATTCCCAAAACTTGCATCTCCATTATTATTGGGCTGTTTGTTCGGCCTGAAAGAACATCTTGGCCGATCCAGTATTTCCATTTCTCTATCCTTCACCTTCACCTTCTAAACAGAATACTTAAATCCTGTTGACAATATCTTTCAAAGCCTCTTGAATAATTCACTCCACTCTATTTCTCTTTTCTAAAAAAAACCCACAAATATATATATATATATATATATATAATTTATGTGGCTATTCCAGGTCTTTATTTTAGCACGTAGGGTTTAGTTCCCTGACCAGGGATTGAACATAGGCTCCCCTGTATTGGGAGAGTGGAATTTTAACTGCTGGACCATCAGCAAAGTCCCTACTTCTCCAATGTATGTTTACCGTCTAACTGATCTTTTTCCTGGTTCCCTTACTTCTCCAAGAAGCCTCATGTAACTGATCTTTTTCCTGGTCCCCTTGCTGTTTATTATAATCTTCCTCCAATTTATGCACAGTTATCTTCAAAATATAGCTTTCATTATGTTTTCCCTGTCTTAAAATTTTCCAAGTGGCTTTTTGAAACCTGTAGAATAATTTGTAACTGATTTAACATGGATCACAATCTGCTTTCTAATTTATTGTTCTGCCTTTTGCATTCAAAGCTCAAAAATCATTCATTTATCCATTCATTTCTTTCATACATACTAATATAGTATACACTTCTTTCAGTTCCCTGAATATACTTTACTCTGTTGCTTCAGATTCTCAGTGACTGCAGCACTCTCTCCCAACTCTGGCCCCTCTAGCCATCTTTCACTTAGCTAATTTTTATTCATGTTTCAAGTCTCAATTTACCTGTCACTTCTAAGAGGTTTTTCTGGATCATTTGTTTCTGCGACCCTACTATATATCCCTACATCATCCTATTCTTCCTCTTTCTCTGTTTCTGTAACTCTGACTCATGTTTAGCTCCCTGACGGAATGCAAGCTTCATGAAAAGAGGGGTATATGGAAGATAAATAGGAGAGAGAGGCCTGTGATGAGATGTGACGCAGAGTAAAAGATGGCTGTGGGTGACGACATCTCATGGAAACTCTCGCCTTCTTATATCCCTCCCACCTTCCCTGCTTCTGCCCCTCTTGATCTCTCCTAGGCCACTTTTCCCACTACGACAAGAGGTCTCATTCTTCAACACACATCTGATTAGTTGATTATATACACTCTAGCCAAATAGTATCAGTAAAAATAGAAGGATAACAACAAACTCCTTTAAAAAAAAAAAAAGGACAACAACCAAAAAAACTGGCACTATCCCAAGACTTGTCACAGCTGATCCCCACATGTAACATGTTGCACGGATAAATACACATGCACATACAACATTCTGCTTTCTAGACATTTTCTGCTTCTCACTTTCTGAATAAACTATCATCTGTCACAACTACAAACTCTGGGTTGTTGTTGCTGACTGTAACAAGCTTTGTCTTGAGTCAAGCACACTTGAAATAGACAAGCTAGGCTTCAAGTTCAGTTCCTCTTTGGAAACAACCCTGACTTCCTAAGTCAACAACTTCCTTTTCTGTGTTCCCTTTCTGTGTTTGTGCAGAAAGAGGTACCTCATATGCACTGGGAAGGTAATGGCACCCCACTCCAGTACTGTTGCCTGGAAAATCCCATGGGCAAAGGAGCCTGATAGGCTGCAGTCCATGGGGTCATGAAGATTTGGACTCGACTGAGCGACCTGACTTTCACTTTTCATCTTCATGCATTGGAGAAGGAAATGGCAACCGACTCCAGTGTTCTTGCCTGGAGAATCCCAGGTATGAGGGGGCCTGGTGGGCTGCCGCCTATGGGGTCGCGCAGAGTCAGACATGAGTAAAGCGACTCAGCAGCAGCAGCAGCAGCATATGTCCTGAAGTTTTTAAAAATGACAAATACTACACTTTTAAAATATATTAAAAACTTTGCAGAAGATTACAAGAAAATAATTATACAAAAAGTGAGACTCTGGCCCCCAATCCTACTCAGTGAGCACCTTCTGTAGGGTGAGCTCAAGAGGAGAGAAAAGATGAGCTGTTTGCTCATTCTCAGTTCCCAACAGTATTTCAAAATGACTCTTACTGTCATGCTAGTATGTAAAGGTAAGTATCTGTTACACACAATGAATCCTAAATGCATGTAAGCAACTTCATCTGACCTAAGCAAACAGTTAATAACTGGTAATATTAGACAATGAAAAATGTACAGTACTTTATAGCCAATTTAAGGGATTTTCAGGGGGTATATCTGAATGTTCTAAATAAACCTTCAGTTCAGTTCAGTCGCTCAGTCGTGTCCGACTCTTTGCGACCCCATGAATCGCAGCACGCCAGGCCTCCCTGTCCATCACCAACTCCCAGAGTTCACTCAGATTCACGTCCAATGAGTCAGTGATGCCATCCAGTCATCTCATCCTCTGTCATCCCTTCCTCCTCCTGCCCCCAATCCCTCCCAGTATCAAAGTCTTTTCCAATGAGTCAACACTTCGCATGAGGTGGCCAAAATATTGGAGTTTCAGATTTAGCATCATTCCTTCCAAAGAAACCCCAGGACTGATCTCCTTGCAGTCCAAGAGACTCTCAACAGTCTTCTCCAACACCACAATTCAAAAGCATCAATTCTTCGGCACTCTGCCTTCTTCACAGTCCAAGTCTCATATTCATACATGACCACTGGAAAAACCAGAGCCTTGACTAGATGGACCCTAGTCAGCAAAGTAATGTCTCTGCTTTTGAATATACTACCTAGGTTGGTCATAACTTTTCTTCCAAGGAGTAAGCGTCTTTTAATTTCATGGCTGCAGTCACCATCTGCAGTGATTCTGGAGCCCCCAAAAATTAAGTCTGACACTGTTTCCACTGTTTCCCCATCTATTTCCCTTGAAGTGATGGGACCGGATGCCATGATCTTCGTTTTCTCAATGTTGAGCTTAAGCCAACCTTTTCACTCTCCACTTTCACTTTCATCAAGAGGCTTTTTAGTTCCTCTTCACTTTCTGCCATAAAGGTGGCGTTAACTGTATATCTCAGGTTATTGATATTTCTCCCAGCAATCTTGATTCCAGCTTGTGTTTCTTCCAGTCCAGCATTTCTCATGATGTACTCTGCATAGAAGTTAAATAAGCAGGTGACAATATACAGCCTTGATGGACTCCTTTTCCCATTTGGAACCAGTCTGTTGTTCCATGTCCAGTTCTAACTGTGGCTTCCTGACTTGCATACAGATTTCTCAAGAGGCAGGTCAGGTGGTCTGGTATTCACATCTCTTTCAGAATTTTCCACAATTTATTGTGATCCACACAGTCAAAGGCGTTGGCATAGTCAATAAAGCAGAAATAGATGTTTTTCTGGAACTCTCTTGCTTTTTCCATGATCCAGTGGATGCTGGCAATTTGATCTCTGGTTCCTCTGCCTTTTCTAAAACCAGCTTGAACATCAGGAAGTTCATGGTTCACATATTGCTGAAGCCTGGCTTGGATTTTGAGCATTACTTTACTAGCATGTGAGATGAGTGCAATTGTGCGGTAGTTTGAGCATTCTTTGGCATTGCCTTTCCTTAGAATGTTCTAAATAAATACATTTTAATGTATTTTATTCATGTTTATTTTCACTAAGATACAGAATTGCTAATGAGCAAATATACTTGTTTGGGTCACACTTATACATCTAGAGTCTACTATTACTATGGCATTTTACGAATATATTTTTATTAAGTGAACTAATTACTAGCACCCAAAAGCTCATATATACTTGAGTTAATAATCCAATTTTTGTTGAGTCTTTTTTTTTTAAACCCCAGATTTCTATTACTCTTGCTATATATGTACTCTGGATGCTGGTTTTTCTTCATCCAAATAATTCCTCGTCTATTCCAACATGGTCTTCCCTATTGAGTGGAAACTTTATTGCTTCCCTTCCTCATTTCATCTGCACTGAAACTAGTCTATATCCATGTAACTGTGTTTATCCAAACCTTTTAGGAAAGCTCTTAACTCAGTGAGAACAGATATAAGAACAGACATAATAACTACAGTATCAGACTGCTGACCATTAGCCCCACAATTTTGCCAAAACGCTGATTACAAATAAAGTAACAAGGACTAAAACCAAAATATTTTCAAAATGCAAAAAGAAAATCAAGTTTACTAATCTCCCTCTACATCTCCCAGAGCCTCCCCGTCCCTGCCACATGCACACACACACACAGAGGACTATCTTCATGCAGCAGCAAAGAGGAAGGAGGCTCTACAAGGAGAACTGCAGTAGCGATTTCTCTAGGGGATGGTATTCTACCGTACACAACTATTTTAGCAAAGCAAAGCGAATGTGAGCAATTGTTTGCGTAGCACAGAAAACTTCATTAAGCAGAACTCCAAACTCATCATTTAGTATAAAAACTGTTAAAAGAAATTTAACTTTAAACTGCTCAACACTTACCTTCGAGGATGATTGGCATCAAACAATGTGTTATCATCCTCCTCATCATCTTGCTCTAAAGGTGTCAATTCCATGTTTTCTATGTTAGTGTCCAAAACCCCGTATCTCCTAGTCTTTCGGTTTCTTCTTCTCATCCTATTAAATAGAAAATATTATGAATAAAAATTATTTCTATGTATGGTATGGATGATTTTTATTTTATAACTTATTTGTAAATTAAAAATAAATTATTCCATTTTCTTACACTGAAGGTATTCAGTATCAGAATGGCTACATTTCAGAAATGTAACCAGTTAACCAGTTAAGATTATTTATTTTAGAATACTTTTTAAACAAAATCTACTCCCGTATGTCTCTGTGCCATCACTTTTTCTGACTGACACACTTTTTTCTCTGTCAGCTGATAATGTTGACAGATAATCTCTTAAATCTTTGTTCTGGTCCAATAATTTTACTGAGGCCCTCTATTCTAGCCTTTCTCCCATCTCCTCTAGGCCTTCTTAACTTTCAGCCCCTCTAAGAAACTATATGCATACATGCATTCAAATCCTAGGCTGAGTAGCTTACAGTCTTGGCTGCACCTAATCAGAATCACCAAGGGTGTTTTTAAAAGCTTCTTACTTGATCCAACAGTTCAGTTCAGTTCAGTTCAGTTCAGTCGCTCAGTCGTGTCCAACTCTGCAACCCCATGAACCCCAGATGTTGAGGCTGAAACTCCAATACTTTGGCTACCTGATGTGAAGATATGACTCACTGGGAAAGACCCTGATGCTGGGAAAGATTGAGGGCAGGAGGAGAAGGGGATGACAGAGGATGAGATGGCTGGATGGCATCATCGACTAGATAGACATGGGTTTGGGTGGACTCCGGGAGTTGGTGACGGACAGGGAGGCCTGGTGTGCTGCAGTTCCTGGGGTAGCAAAGAGTCAGACATGACTTAGCGACTGAACCACAGCACGCCAGGCCTCCCTGTCCATCAACAACTGCCGGAGTCCACCCAAACCCATGCCCATCGAGTCGAAGATGCCATCCAGTCATTGCATCCTCTGTTATCCCCTTCTCCTCCTGCCCTCAATCTTTCCCAGAATCGGGGTCTTTCCCAGTGAGTCATATCTTTGCATTGGGTGGCCAAAGTATTGGAGTTTCAGCCTCAACATCAGTCCTTCCAATGAACACCCCAGGACTGATCTCCTTTAGGATGGACTGGTTGGATCTGCTTGCAGTCCAAGGGACTTGGGGAGTTATAGTTCACCATCGGTCACAGTGGTAGAGAATCTGTTTGCCAATGCAGGAGATACAAGAGACACAGATTAGATCCCTGAGTATGGAAGATCCCCCAGAGTAGGAAATGGCAACCACTCCAGTATTCTTGCCTCAATAATCCTATGGACAAAGGAGCCTTGTGGGCTACAGTCCATGGGGCTGCAAACAGTCAGACATAACTGAGTGACTGAGCACACTCATTGGTCCTTTGGAACCACAGGACTTAATAACATTTGCATGCAATGCTTTGATTTTAAAAACTGAAAACTTAAGAATGAGTTACTACTACTCAAGGTTTTACATTCTTCTCTTCTGTTTCACCAATCTGTTGTTCAATTTTCCAAATCATATGGCCTTCCAAACATTCTTGCAGTTTCAGCCATGTGAAATTATTTTTGAAATAAACTAGATCCTTCCAGGTCATTAAACTGTCAATATGTTAATAACCAGGCCATCATCAGTCATAGGATACCTTAGCAAGTCTTTAAGGAAACGATATGAACGTTGATCTTAAGGACTTTTGATAATTATCTCAGCTGACATTCTTCTCCATTTCCAAGGTCATTATCATTCCTTGAATGATTTCCCAATCTTTCAATGAGTGGATAACCTAATCTGCCCAATAATGCTATTTTTCTCTTTCTGTGTAAAATGTAAACATTTGACTGCATTGCTATGAACACTTTATTATTTATTCTAGCTTCTATTGTCTTTTAATATATATAAATTCTACCTTCTGAACATGAATCCAAGCTATTTGATAAGAACCTATTTCATATGCATAGAGAGTGCACTTTGTGGCACCAAGTAAACTGGGGAATGCAGTTCCAATAAAATAAATTTTGTATTTTAGGAAATGTTACTAATTCACCTAAGAATAAGTCAAATTAAAAAAACAACTACATATTGTAAAATAGAATTTAAACTTAAAATGAGACTCCCCTAAGAATATCTTTCCTTAGTCCAAAGATATATGCAATAATGGCTACATGGTCATGGCAGCTTTATGGCCATTAAAACATCAAATACATCTGTATGCAGTGATTTTTTTTTTTTTTTCTGTCCTCAGGGAAAGCCAGAAACACTTATGAAGCCTTAATATTGGGCTGATTCAAGGGACTATCTACTTAAAATATTAATAAACATTAAGTGTAAAATATAATACATATAAAAATGTATTGAAATCTTTAGTAAAAGGCTACTTCTAATATGCAGTGTACATTATTTTTGAACAAAAGAGTAAAGGAGGATTTAAAATTTGTGCAATTTTAACAGCTGTGGTTCTCTCCACAAATTATTTTCATTAAGCTCGCAATGTTCAAACTTGTCTATGTATGTTAATAATTACATATGTAGCATTATATATGTGTACACTATTTAACCAGACAGAATAAACGCATATTGCAATCTGAAAACAAATTTTGTTGGGTCTTAAAAAATGGAACTTTAAATGTGTAGAGAGGAAAATATGTAAGCCTAAGAAAGCAAAAGAAAGTAGCAGAATGGTTTATACTATTAAATTATATTCCTTTATTACACGGCAATCACAGGTAAATGATCTTGATCAGATACCTTCTAGATATTCAAGTTATTATTCAAATAGAGTTGTCTCAACTGAATGCAGATTCCTCAATGTTTCATTATACTCAGGTTGGTAAGAAACATTTCTGTTTAAATAACATGTAAAAACTACAGTAGAAAAATAAAGCAAAAGTACTAAAGTAAGGTTGATAAAGTTTTATGTAAAAATGTATGATGCTACATAAAATAAACACAACAGAATAAAACTCCATTTCATTTTACTGCTCTGTGAAAGGGAGACAAGCAATCACTACAACTTGCTATAACTTGCTGCACTGGTCTGATTTTCCTATTTTAACCAAATGCCTGTGGGATATTATTAAGTAATTTCTTCTATTTATCATTCAAAACTAGACTGAGGAATATAGTATTTAATGGATATTTTATATACATACACTTTCCTATGTGATCAGGTACAATGATAAAGCTGAGTAAATAAAGGTACAACTAATGATATAAAATTTGCCTTGAGTATTTTGGGGCAAAAATGACCAACAACGATTTTTGGAACTCATTTTGTTTTTGCACTGAGACATAGCTAAATAAAAACTGGTGAGCCACAATTTCAGTTGTCCATGACAACAGAGTATATATATATACAGCAAAAAAAATATTTTATCTGAAATTTCTCTCATCTTTATCTCCCATTCTTTTTTCTCCTTGCCCCCACCCCATCTCTAGCCTTGTCAGACCTAACTTATTGCAGATTATAGTTTCAGAGTTCATATAAGAGTATGGTATGGGGGAGGTTTTAGAAAATACCATGAACACCCCCACCAAAATATTACAATTGAAACTGCAGATACAAAAAGAATTCACTAAAAATAATTACTATTTCCTGGGTGTGCATGTAAGTCAGGCAATTGAGGTAAGCAGCTTACAAGCACTACTTGAGGTAATCCTCACCACAAGCCTTTAAGTATCCTTGTTCTAAACATAGAAGGTCAGACCTTAGAAAAAATTAAATTTGGTACCATAAATAGTAGAGAAAATAATCAAGCAATTTTATTCCCAAGTCTGGGTTCTTAAACATTAGGCTGCACTGTCTTCCTATATGATTCAAAGTAATTTTAACCAAGGTCCAAAGTTAGCTACCAGTCCTCTGATCACTAACACAATCATCTTACATTATACTAGACTGGATATATTGTTTTAAGTGAATTGCATTTTCTGCTTCAGCCTTTCCTGGTAAAAAGTAAGAACTTGGTAGCTACTAGCAATAACAAGTGCATTTACATACTTCTGGTTAGGCCATTTCTTAGTTTTGAACACTGCAACAGTTACTGGCTTTTTATTTATCCTGAAGGAAACTTCTGCCTTAACAGAACCATGATTTTGCTTAGACAGCAACTGATCCCAGCCCTGTTGTTGTTGCTTAGTTGCTTAGTCTTGTCTAACTCTTTTGCAACCACATGGACTGTAGCCAAACCAGGCCCTTCTTTCCCAGGACTTAATTCACCTGTCCTTCTGTGGAATTTGACTCCTAAACTAAGGGACAAAGAGAATGAAAACTACTGCATACCTTCACAGTGGATTGTTCCTGCCAAGAAACCTCTGTGATATTTTAGTGTCTCCCTCTCCTAAACTGACTTAGTTTCTGTTGAATCTCCAATTTCTCTTTGACTTTGCTGTTGTTCAGTTCCTCAGTTGTGTCTGACTCTTTGCAACCCCATGGACTGCAGCACACCAGGCTTCCCTGTCCTTCACCATCTCTCCGAGTTTGCTCAAACTCATGTCCACTGTGTCAGTGATGCCATCCAATCATCTCATCCTTCTCCCCCTTCTCCTCCTGCCTTCAATCTTTCCCAACATCAATGTCTTTTCTGATGAGTCAGCTCTTCACATCAGGTGGCCAAAGTATCCGAGGTTCAGCTTCAGCATCAGTCCCTCCAAAGAACATTTAGGAATGTTTTCCTTTAGGATGGACAGGTTGATCTCCTTGAAGTCCAAGGGACTCTCAAGAGTCTTCTCCAATACCACAGTTCAAAAGCATCAATTCTTCGGTGCTCAGCCTTCATGGTCCAACTGTCACAGCCATATGTAACTACTGGAAAAGCCATAGCTTTGACTAGACAGACCTTTGTCAGAATGTCTCTGCTTTTTAATATACTGTCTAGGTTTGTCATAGCTCTTCTTCTAAGGAGCAGATGTCTCATAATTTCATGGATGTAGTCACCATCTGCAGTGATTATGGAGCCCAAGAAAATAAAAGTCACTCACTGTTTCCCATCTATTTGCCATGGAGTGATGGAACTGGATACCATGATCTTAGTTTTTGGAATGATGAGTTTTAAGCCAGATTTTTCACTCTCCTCTTTCACCTTCAGCAAGAGGCTCTTTAGTTCCTCTTTACTTTCTGCCATAAGGGTGTGTCACTGGCATATCTGAGGTTACTGACATTTCTCTCAGCAATCTTGATTCCAGCTTGTGATTCAGCATTTTGCCTAATGTACTCTGCATATAAATTAAATAAGCAGAGTGACAATATACAGCCTTGATATAATCCTTTCCCAATTTTGAACCAGTCTGTTGTTCCATGTCTGGTTCTAACTGTTGCATTTTGACTTTCTGAGATCTCAATATTCTTCCAGGAAATCCCCTTTAGTTTAAGTTAGCCAGGGTGATTCTATGTGTTTAATTAAAATAGTAACTAATAGAAGTAGTAATCTAATATTCCTTTAACATTGGAAGGCAGTGTTAAAGGAAAAATATACAGGAGATGGAAAATGTTATTTCCTTTAAAAGTCTAATAAAATTAACTCTTTTCCCTACCCAAAATTTTTCAGTGTAATCAAACCCACTTCATTTAGTTAATGCCTGAATGCAAACACTGTACTTAGCCTTAGCTAAATAATGATTTGTAAATATCCTTTGTTCCGAGGTTTTTGAGTCTTCCCTCAGTTCAGTTGCTCAGTCGTGTCTTGACTCTTCGCAACCCCATGAATCATAGCACGCCAGGCCTCCCTGTCCATTACCATCTCCCGGAGTTCACTCAGACTCACGTCCATCGAGTCCGTGATGCCATCCAGCCCTCTCATCCTCTGTCATCCCCTTCTCCTCCTGCCCCCAATCCCTCCCAGCATCAAAGTCTTTTCCAGTGAGTCAACTCTTCGCATGAGCTGGCCAAAGTACTGGAGTTTCAGCTTTAGCATTATTCCTTCCAAAGAAATCCCAGGGCTGATCTCCTTCAGAATGGACTGGTTGGATCTCCTTGCAGTCCAAGGGACTCTCAAGAGTCTCCTCCAACACCACAGTTCAAAAGCATCAATTCTTCGGTGCTCAGCCTTCTTCACAGTCCAACTCTCACATCCATACATGACTACTGGAAAAACCAGAGCCTTGACTAGACGGACCTTAGTCGGCAAAGTAATGTCTCTGCTTTTGAATATACTATCTAGGCTGCTCATAACTTTTCTTCCAAGGAGTAAGCGTCTTTTAATTTCATGGCTGCAGTCACCATCTGCAGTGATTTTGGAGCCCCGAAAAAAAGTCTGACACTGTTTCCCCATCTATTTCCCATGCAGTGATAGGACCGGATGCCATGATCTTCGTTTTCTGAATGTTGAGCTTTAAGTCAACTTTTTCACTCTCCTCTTTTACTTTCATCAAGAGGCTCTTTAGTTCCTCTTCACTTTCTGCTATAAGGATGGTGTCATCTGCATATCTGAGGTTATTGATATTTCTCCCAGTCTTTCCTAGACCCACACTGATCCCTGATTAAGAACCAAGAATGCTCATATATTAGACAACTGCTTACTCAGTGCCTACCACATTTTGTACATAATGTTCAGCACTGTGGATATAATAGAGAATAAGTCATACAACAAGTCTCCTTTCATAAAGACTATACACTAATCTTAGGAAGCCTATTTTATTCCTTGTATATATATGTTACAATTTCTACAGAGAGAATCTAATTTTTCTTTGGAATAGTTCTAGAGTCAGAGGGGAAGTTACTTCTAGTTACCCATTCATAACTGAATTAGATTAAAAACAGTATGGAAGTTTTACGAAGTTCAAGTACTGTACAAATAAAATATTCTCAGTGTTTTCTCATATCAGTTAACGAAAGGATGATTTTGGACCATCCTTCCCTGTTGGCATGAATAAATAATGCTGCTGTGTTGCCACACCTATTTTGGAAGTGGAGAGTCAAAATGGATATTCACCAAAATAAATGATTTTCATAATCTGGAAGCAAAATGAATGAGTTCTGTTCTGAACACTGCCCAGACATTGTTAGCATCAATCAAGTTGGACATCAGGTGGCCAACTATATTTAGGAGTTGGCCTGAATGAATGTACTAGATGCTGGTTAAAGAGTCCAATTTTTCTTAGCCATAGAATCAGAATTTTCCTGTTAACAGACAATGTTAGTGACTCACCCAATAGAATCAGACTGAAAAGACTGTACCTTTATAAGCTTTACAGAAATGAAGATGGAAAATCCATGGCAAGAAATATTTATATGTTAAGATTACAAAGAAGGTAAAAGCAAAATGAAAAAGATCAATCAGCAGACTCATCATTTATTTTGTGTATAAAATAATACTTAGGGTATTCCAATGCTATATGGGAAATATACAGCATTAAATAACAATTACATGGTGAGAAGGATAATTACTGCTCAATTTTCTTCTAATATTTTTTCATATCAAGAAGAAAGTTTCAGTTTTGTGGTTATATGCCTGTAACGCCTCATGAACATTTTCTAGCTTTCTCTTTAATAAAAAGTGGGCCTGGATTTACTGGGTTTTGTGAACCAATACTATTCAGCTCAAATAATTTTTCCACCAGTGATTTTCAAATATTTGATCTTAAAATTGCTTTACATTCTTAAAAATTATTTAAGACCCTGAATAGCTTATAATTATGTGGATTATAAATAACAATTCTTAATATATTAATTAAACCTAAGAAAATTTTAAATACCATTTGCTTTTTAAAATTATAATAAATCTGCTACAGATTAAAATAGCTTTTTGTGAAAAATATATTGTCAAAAAGAAAACCGACAAAGGTGAAAAAAGGCACAGATTTAGATTTTTTTTTCAAATCTTGTTAATGTCTGGCTTAAATAGAGAGAACAAGATAGAAAATGAAAAGAGAAATTAGAAAAATAGAAAACTGCTAGATTTTCACATCTGCTTCAGCCTTCAATCATTTGCTATGTGTTGTCTAGTTGAAGGATATTAAGAAACTCCAGGTACAGTAGATATGAGCTTGGAAAATGGAGGTACATTTTAAGCTTTTCAGATTCTGGTGTTAACTTTTTTTTTTTTTTTTGATAGAATACCAAAATGCAACAAAAGGTAGTTTCTTATTAGTTAGCTGCACTGTGGAATTTGAAACTATTATCAATAAACTTCTTGGGTCCTATAAACTTATAGTGAGGTCGCTCAGTCATATCTGATGGGCTGGCTCCTTCTAACAGTGAGCTCTCAGCTCTGCATTTCAGCTCTTCAGAGAGGTGGTCCCCAACTCAGTTAAAGAGGCTTTATTATAATTTTTCCAAATCGGTCTCATTACATAGTTGGAATGTTATAACACCATGATTCATGCCATAAAATAACTTCACTTCTATAACAATAGAACATATCAAGTGGAAGTTACATCAGTTCAGTTTAGTCGCTCAGTTGTGTCCAACTCTGCGACTCCATGAATCACAGAACGACAGGCTTCCCTGTCCATCACCAACTCCTGGAGTTCACTCAGAATCACGTTCATCAAGTCTGTGAAATCATCAGCCATCTCATCCTCAGTCGTCCCCTTCTCCTCCTGCCTCCAATCCTTCCCAGCATCAGAGTCTTTTCCAATGAGTCAACTCTTTGCATGAGGTGGCCAAAGTACTGGAGTTTCAGCTTTACCATCATTCCTTCCGAGACATCCCAGGGCTGATCTCCTTGCAGCCCAAGAGACTCTCAAGAGTCTCCTCCAACACCACAGTTCAAAAGCATCAATTCTTTGGTGCTCAGTCTTCTTCACAGTCCAACTCTCACATCCATACAGGACCACAGGAAAAACCATAGCCTTGACTAGACGGACCTTAGTTGGCAAAGTGATGTCGCTGCTTTTGAATACACTTTCTAGGTTGGTCATAACTTTTCTTCCAAGGAGTAAGCATCTTTCAATTTCATGGCTGCAGTCACCATCTGGAGTGATTTTGGAGCCCCCAAAATAAAGTCTGACACTATTTCCACTGTTTCCCCATCTATTTCCCATGAAGTGATGGGATCGGATGCCATGGTCTTCGTTTTCTGAATGTTGAGATTTAAACCAACTTTTTTGCTTTTCTCTTACACTTTCATCAGGAGGCTTTTTAGTTCCTCTTCACTTTCTGTCGTAAGGGTGGTGTCATCTGAATATCTGAGGTTATTGATATTTCTCCCAGCAATCTTGATGCCAGCTTGTGTTTCTTCTAGTCCAGCATTTCTCATGATGTACTCTGTAGAGAAGTTAAATAAACAGGGTGACAACATACAGCCTTGATGTACTCCTTTTCCTATTTGGAACTAATCTGTTTTTCCATGTCCAGTTCTAACTGTTGCTTCCTGACCTGCATACAGATTTCTCAAGAGGCAGGTCAGGTGGTCTGGTATTCACATCTCTTTCAGAATTTTCCACAATTTATTGTTATCCACATAGTCAAAGGATTTGGCATAATCAATAAAGCTGAAATAGATATTTTTCTGGAACTCTCTTGCTTTTTCCATGATCCAGTGGATGTTTGGCAATTTGATCTCTGGTTCCTCTGCCTTTACAAAAACCAGCTTGAACATCAGGAGTTCACGGTTCACGTATTGCTGAAGCCTGGCTTGCAGAATTTTGAGGATTACTTTACTAGCATGTGAGATAAGTGCAACTGTGCAGTAGTTTGAGTATTCTTTGGCATTGCCTTTCTTTGGGATTGGAAAGAAAACTGACCTTTTCCAGTCCTGTGGCCACTGCTGAGTTTTCCAAATTTGCTGGCATCATTTTTCAGGATTTGAATCAGCTCCACTGGAATTCCATCACTTCCACTAGCTTTGTTCGTAGTGAAGCTTTCTAAGGCCCACTTGACTTCACATTCCAAGATGTCTGGCTCTAGATGAGTGGCCACATCATCATGATTATCTGGGTCGTGAAAATCTTTTTTGTACAGTTCTTCCGTGTATTCTTGCCACCTCTTCTTAATATCTTCTGCTTCTGTTAGGTCCATACAATTCCTGTCCTTTTTGAGCCCATCTTTCCATGAAATCTTCCCTTGGTATCTCTAATTTTCTTGAAGAGATCTCTAGTCTTTCCCATTCTGTTGTTTTCCTCTATTTCTTGCATTGATCGCTGAAGAAGGATTTCTTATCTCTTCTTGCTATTGTTTGGAACTCTGCATTCAGAATCCTATATCTTTCCTTTTCTCCTTTGCTTTTTGCCTCTCTTCTTTTCACAGCTATTTGTAAGGCCTCCCCGGACAGCCAGTTTGCTTTTTTGCATTTCTTTTCCATGAGGATGGTCTCGATCCCTGTATCCTGTACAATGTCACAAACCTCATTCCATAGTTTTCAGGCACTCTATCTATCAGATCCAGGCCCTTAAATCTATTTCTCACTTCCACTGTATAATCATAAGGGATTTGATTTAGGTTATACTGAATGGTCTAGCAGAAGTTACTTACGACAATATAAAATATCACTAATTGAACTATATAATTCCTTTTCTACTTGATAAGGCATTAAAGGGAGTAGAAAAATAAGTGATAGTCATTTACTTATTCATAACCTGGTACAATGTAAGGACTTGATTTACGTAAGCAAAACTCCGATCACAGATTTGGACACAGACATCATGGAAAAAAATTCAAACAAAGCAAATGATGGATTGTACAATCAGTGATGATTATTATATATCGTGGGACATCACTTTCTTCTCCTAGGTCAGTTCTATCCTAAGTAAAGTGAAAGATGTCGTTTAAGTGTCCATAATTGTAACAAATATGAAATTTAAATAATTCTCTAATTTAACATTCTATGTTAAGTTGAAAAAACTATTCATTTGTAACTTTAAGCTTCTGAATGACTTAGAATTATTTATAGATGAATTAATTTTAGAAAAGTTTTTGGAAGTTTAGAAAAAGTCTGTCCATTTACTAATCCAAATTTTGTAAAGTTAAAATCATATATAGTTGTTACGATATTAAACATACTCTCCAACATTATAACGGGATCATATTTATGACTTTTTTTTCCCTTTGCTGCATAGGTATCAGTTTTCTATCTTATCAAGAAATCGGTAATATTTCACACCGTATTATTTCAGTTCAGTCGCTCAGTTGTGTCCGACTCTTTGCGACCCCAAGGACTGCAGCACGCCGCCAGGCTTCTCTGTCCATCACCAACTCCCGGAGTTTACTCAAACTCATGTCCATTATTTAGTGTCATGCAAAATGAATGCTAGATGTTTCTAATGCGGACTCTAACAATGACTGAACCTATGCAGTTGTCAGTTTCCAGGTTCAGAAAAGGTGGAAAGCAAGAAACTTCATATGGTACATCGATGGTGGCGAGTTAAAAGTCAACAGCAGGAAACTGCTGTTAAAAGAACTTCTTTTTTATGTTGTATAAATCATCCTTAAAGGTCATTCTGCATTACTATCAATTTACTCAAATACTGATATAGAAGTTCGGTGCTAATCTATAGTTTTCACATGAAAATGGAGGGAGCAGGGACTTGTGGTCTGAACACTCCCAAAGGTACCACAGACTTTCAAGACCGTCCCCGTCACAATCTCACTCAGCAGGCACTCTGACCGAGGGGGTGGGAGGAGGTCGGCGGATAAACGCGCCTCAGGCCTGCCGGGGAGGCTCGCGGAGGCTTCGCCTCACCTGACCGTCCTGACGACGAAGTACACCAGCACCGCGCCGCTCACCACCATCAGCACGGTCAGGGCCCGCTGGGTCATGGGCTTGTCGCCGGGGTCGGGGCTCACGGCCAGGACGCCGCCCGCCGGGCCCCCGGCCCCCGCATTCCCGCCGGGGTCGTCGGCGGCCGGCCCCGCCCCGGGCGTGCTGCCATTGCCGCCCTCGGCTCCCCGCGAGCCCGCGGCTTCCAAGGCCGGAGCGCGGCCGGCGGGCTGGGCGGCGGAGGGCCCGGGCGGCGGAGGCGGCCGGGTGCGCGGCCCGCGCGCCGCGGGCTGGGGGTCGGGCGCGGCCCGCGCTGCCGGCGGCCGTCCCGCGGAGGGCCCGCTCAATTCGGGCAGCAGCAGCGACAGCAGGAGAGCCGAGGCCAGGGCGCGGCTGAGGCAGCAGCTGCAGAGCGTCGGCTGCATGGTCCGCGGCCGGCTCCTTCACCGCGCGAGAGCTCCGGCGCGCGCCGACCTGGCTCCAGGCGGGACCATGGGCGTGTTAACTGAAGAGACGGAGGAGAAACGCTGACTGAAGCCCGGGCGAAGACCTGGCCTGCCGCAGGTGGCGGAGGCGGCAGCAGCCGTCGACAACCGGAAGTTCGTACATCTCAGCGGCCCCTGCTACTAGGGACGCTCCCGGTTGCTAACCTTTCGGGGCGGGCGCGTTCCGTGACGTCAGGCGCGTGAGGCCGTCTGCGCCACCCGCACTTCCGGAAGTCGAGGGGAGGGAGCCTGTGGTTGGCTCCCTAGAAGGAAAGCAAACCGGAAGAGAGTTGTGTCAGAGTGCTGCAACGCTTTGCGGGAAGAATCCAGGAGAGAGTGGAAGCTCGTAATTTGAGTTTGTTGGTGCAAAACTGAAGAAACACAGCCAATTACTTATTAAAGACCGCCTTGACGTTTCCCTCAGCTCAGGTACATATTTTACTAGACTGGGTTGTTAGGTCACTAGAAAGAAAGTGAACAGTTGTGTCAAGTGTGCAGCAACTCTGCAGGAAGAAACCAGGAGAGATTGGAAGCTCATCATTTGAGTTCGTTGGTGCAAAAGTGCAGAAACACAGGCAATCATTTATTAAAGACCGCCTTGACGTTTACCTCAGCTGAGGTTCAGATATTACTAGACAGGGCGTTTGGCTCACTAGAAGGAAGGGAAACAGAGTTGTGTCAAGTGTGCAGCAACGCTTTGCAGGAAGAAACCGGGAGAGAGTGGAAGCTCCTACTTTGAGTTTTTGGTGCAAAACTGCATAAACACAGCTAATCATTTATTAAAGACCACCTTGACGTTTCCCTCAGCTCAGGTACACATTTTCTTAGGTATTTTTTCCTGCCTCTGGGTCCTTGACCTCCCTTTCCTTAGAGCATTACGTTAGAGAACTGGTAACTGCACCAATAACTGGTACAGGTATTGGTAACTGGTAATTGATTCTCAGAGTTTTGGGGATATAAATCTTCTTAAAAGTTCTTTCCCGCGTTACAACCCAGTGCTGTCTTTCTTAAGGAACTACGAGTCCTCCTTTTTAAAATGTCAGAAAAGGAGACAGCACCCGTATCTCCTAGTCTCCTTGGAAGCATACAAGCCTAAGTTAGGCAGGCGCTTTGTTTCAAGTTGTAAAACTGCCTCCCGTCACAAAGCTTAGAGATTTTACTTTTCCTTTGTGAAGGCTTCCCTAGTAGCTCAAATGGTAAAGCATCCGCCTGCAGTGCAGGAGACCCGGATTCAACCCCTGCTTTGGGAAAATCCCCTGAAGAAGGAGATGGCAACCCACCCAAGTATCCTTCCCTGGAAAATCCCATGGATGGAGGAGCCTGGTGGGCTACAGTAAGGGGTAAAAAGAGTCGGAATTCCCTGTGGGTAAACAGAACTGACCTAAGGGTTTTTCCTACTCTTAAAATATCTTAAGCTTTCTGTTGAGTTGAGGTCAGAGTCCTGGCCCCTCTTTTCTGTTGTGATCGTCTTGAATAAGTCTCTGCCTGTTTAACTTTGACATCAGTTATGTGGAACTTTGGGGTGAGCAGATATAAACAAAAACAACAGACTATAAATTGAAGTTATTATCTGTTCTTTTATAAACTTCCTCATTCAACAAAATTTTTAGACTTTCTACTCCTTCAGAACTGTATTTGAGTATTGAACAGTAGACAAGATATCATCGTTGCTGTCATAGCCCTTAGGGTCAGATGGAAATAACACAATAGTCACATTCATTCTTATTTTGAAGTGCATGTTAAAAATGACAAGCGCAGAGTCTGTAGTAAAAATTGCGTAAAGGATTATTGTAGGTAAGGTGGTCAGTATAGTGTCTTCTAGCTGCTTGTGGTTAATAGGCTCATGCAGACCCATGTAGAATTGCCAGGACTAGGCATCTTAATGCTGGGTTCCAGTGTGAGAAAGACCATTGGTGACACACACTAATTTTAGTTTCCAACCTGGACATTTATCAATAATGAAGTGGCTCTTTGGGTTTCTTCTCTCCCTTATCCACAATCTTATTCAGAGCCTTTCATGGAAGAAGGTTAGTATTTAATGCTACTCCTTTCCACTCCTCAAAAAAATCCAATATTCAACACACCAAAAAAACAAAACAAAAGCACCATCTTTCCTTCCTTACAATATCTCGTTTTACCGTTGTGTTCCTCATCTTGATTAATGGCATTATTCTTTACTCAGGTGTTCAGATGTAAAATCTTGGAGTCATCATTTATCCTTAGCTTTCCACTTGCAACATGCTAACTGGTTATGGCAATGTACTAAATAATTCTGAAATAGCAGAGTTAAACTAATGATTCCAAATGATTAGAGCATTCTAATCATTCTAGTGTTTCTGCAGCTAGCTACTTGAATCAGAATCAGAAATGGAATTTGTTAAAAATGTTGGTTCTAGATCACTATTCTAGAAATTCTGAGCCAGAATTTTGGGGATTGGGAACATGGATTCTGTATGCATTTTTACTAAGCTCTCAGGGTAATTTTTATTTGCACTAACATTTAAGAATCTCTCCATTCCCTCACCGCCTATATCCAAATGTTATCAACTTTTCCCCATTTCCCTACTGTCTCTGTCATTAATCAACTCTTTTATGTTCCCTGCTTCTGACAAACAATTATTTTTAAATTGCTTGAGATCTTAAGCAGGCAGAGAGGCTGCAAATTATTGTGATTTTTGCATAATACTCTATTATTTGTAAACTGTCATGAAACATATTTTTAATTCCATCACAGAAACTAGGAATCAGTTTCCTGGGAGAAAATATTGTATTTTGCTTATATAATATAAAATGACAATTGGGGCACACATGCCTATTTAAAAGACAGAATGCCCAACTAATTGGTGTTTTTGAATTTTTTCTGTTAATTATAATGCTACTTGTTCATTTACATGTTTTTGTCTTGCAAACAAGTTGTATCAATCAGGAGAGATTTAAAAACATAAAAGAGAAGAAAAGTTATGCTTACTTAAATTAACCTGCATACTAGGAAAAGACCCCTATTATTCTGATTTATCAAGGAACACCCCAGCTGACAGAACAGCAGTCTTCCATGGAAGTGTATAAAATACCACTGGCCTATTAAGTAAAATCTAATCCTCCCTCTTTGCTCCCATATTGAATGATAATATTGCCTATTAATTATATGTTGTGTACCAGATCTCATGTTATGAAATGCTAAACAGTTCTGCCATTATTGTTCCTAATTCACAATTAAGAAACCATGATAAAGGATAATCAAGTTGGTGAAAATCAGCATGAGTAAAAGCAATAGACCTGGGCAATAAACTCAGGCACTATAACCTCAGAGGTCAATATTGCCTTTTACATTTTGTCTTTTCCTATTTGTAGGCTTCCATGATTTGACTAGCTTATTGTCTCAATCAGCTATTGTTAGAATAATGCTGTATAACCACTATAGAAAAATACATCAGTGGCATAGCAAATAAGCATTTATTTGTCACATGTTTTTGGTCAAGGTGAGAGTTACAAATTTAAGTTGCCCTTATGGATAAGTAGAAAGGGGATGGGGGATAAGCATAAGGAGAAATGAGCAGCCATGTATGTCTTTTTCTTTTTAAACATTACTGGTTACCCAAAGTCCCACCTGATGGCCTTGACACATATCTCATTAGAGAGAGATGTCACATGACTGCTTCTAGCTTCTGGTAATCTGAGAATTTTGGTATTAAAATGGGCATATTCTATTCCCTATAGAAATTTATGTTAGTAAGGAAAAATAAGACAACTCTTATTGATAGAGATTTCATTTATATTGATGTGTGTGTGTGAAAGTTGCTCAATCATGTCTGACTTATTGCAACCGCATGGACTGCAGTCTGCCAGGTTTCTCTGTCCATGGAATTCTTCAGGCAAGAATACTGGAGTGGGTTGCTGTTCCCTTCTCCAAGGGATCTTCCCAATCCAGGGATTGAACCCAGGTCTTCCACATTACAGGCAGATTCTTTACTGTCTGAGCCATTTATATTGATGAGGTGAGGTAAGGTGAAGTCGCTCAGTCGTGTCCGACTCTTTGCGACCCCGTGGACTGTAACCTACTAGGCTTCTCTGTCCATGGGATTCTCCAGGCAAGAATACTGGAATGGATTGCCATTTCCTTCTCCAGGGGATCTTCCTGACCCAGGGATCGAACCTGGGTCTCCAGCATTGGAGGCAGACGCTTTAACTTCTAAGCCACATCAATTTTAGTTCACTACTCTTGCCTGGAAAATCCCATGGATGGAGGAGCCTGGTAGGCTGCAGTCCATGGGGTCTCTAGGGAGTTGGACATGACTGAGTGACTTCACTTTCACTTTTCACTTTCATGCATTGGAGAAGGAAATGGCAACCCACTCCAGTATTCTTGCCTGAAGAATCCCAGGGAAGGGGGAGCCTGGTGAGCTGCTGTCTATGGGGTCACACAGAGTCGGACACAACTGAAGCAACGCAGCAGCAGCAGCAGCAGTAGAGAACAAAGCTCAAATAAGTGTTCTCTGGTGGCAAAATTTCCTTGCTTGTCCATTAAGGAAGAGGGAATGTAGGAGGTTGTCTCAACTGTAATGGTCATTCATAGTGACATGAGTCTCTTATACTTTTAAATGGCACGATACTGCCACATCAGGAGGATTGTGTATACCCTGAGGTCCAAAAGGAAAAAGTTCAATAGTCAGGAAAAGGGACTATGAACTGATCACAAAACCAGGGAGTGGAGAGAACACACTAAAAGTCTTGAAGGTGAAGGAAGAGTTGGAATTTCAGAGGATAACTAAAGAACAATAATTCAAGAATAAGAAGGAACAGTGTTGTCGGGCTAGGCACTGCATAAACAAGTAGGAATCTGAATAAATGTTAAGGTTAAACATCTAAAACGCACAAACATACACCAACTGTATAAATGGGCTGTGGTTCCTGAGAGGAAAGAAACAAGGTGAGTATCTCTGGAGCTCTGCCTGTGGAAAATTTCCCAGCTATAGTGCATGAACCTGGAGTTCAGTCAGAATATGGGAGTCTCTCTTATCTGAAGAGGCAGAGATCAGAGTTCTGGGCTTTTAATGGTTGGGGTCTGTGGGCCAAGGCGTTAAGAAAGAGTCTGTGGAGGTTATGAAGTTCATATAGAGGTTCCCCACACAGCCTTGATTGAAAGCTGGATAGTACTACCAGACATGGCCACACGAAGTTAATAAGAAACTTCCTGTTATAGAGATGAGAGCAGAACAGAGACATTAGACATTAAACAGTGCTGGGGACTTTGGAATTAGGGCCCAGACATACTGAGTAGATCTCTTTAACACCTGCTAACATAGTGGAAATCAAATGGAATCACTGCTTTGTGATAAAGACCACAGCCAGAGAAAGGCCCTCCCTATACCCACTTTAACAAAGCTTGGAAACCAAGCCCTAACAAGATTCTTAGAGGAGAAAGAGTTTACTAAGGGGCTTCCCAGTAGCACTAGTGGTAAAGACTCTGCCTGCCAATGCAGCAGACAGTGCAGTGGGTTTGATCCCTGGATTAGGAAGATCCTCTAGAGTAGGAAATGGCAATCCATTCCAGTATTCTTGCCTGAAAAATCCCATGAACAGAGGAGCCTGGCAGGCTGAAGTCCTTGGAGTCACAGAATCGAACATAACTGAGCACACAGCACACAACTTACAGGGACTTGGAAATAGATAAAGAGAAATTATACAGTCTCTAAAAAGATATAGAAAGATTCAAGAAGAGAACAAAACACTTGGAACTTACACGAAAGTATTATACAGTTTAATATATATGCACTGGAGCTCAAAAAGAAAAAAGCAATATAATGAGGCAATAAACTATTTTGGTAAATGATTAAAAACTTTGATTTACAGTTCCAAGAAGATCAGAGAGTAGTAAGCAAGATAAATACCAAGAATAGCACATATAGGCATATCAGAGTCACACAGAGTCCAAATTAGAACATCTTGAAATGAGCCAAAGAAAAAGATGCATTACACACCAAAGAAAAATAACGCATATAAAGGCATAGTTCTTATCTGAAACAATGGAGACCAGAAGCAGTAGTATCTTTCAGGTGCTAAAAGAAATTAAAAGTTATCAGCCTTGAATTTTATATCCAGTTATCTTCTAAAAAAAAAAAAAAGGTCAAAACAAAGATGTTTACAGGCAAGTGAAAGCTGAGGAAACTCATTTCCAACAGACTAAACCACAGGATGTTTTTCAGGCTGAATGGAAGTGGTACAAAATGGAAATTTTTATTTACAGAAAGTAGAGAATGGCAAGCAGAAATAGAAAATCACTGTGTAAATACAAAAACCTATTTTTATTTCTGCCAAATTTTCTTAAAAAGAATGCAGTGCTTTGCATAAGGCCATGTTTATGATGTATGTGCATATAAAAATATGGCAATAGAGCATAAATGTAAAGGACAAGGGAGGTGAAGTAAATGGAAATAGACTCTTTCCCATTTGTGAAATATGATATGTGACATGTGAAGTTTGAAATGTCAGGTGTGAAAAGGGATTCATGAGGTAGGAAGCTCCTAAAGGTTAGAAGTGGGATGTTTATAAACAGAATCATGCTCTCCTAAGGCTATTACATTTGTTAAGTATGAGGTGCGAAATGTTAAGTGTGAAAGAGGGTTTATGAAGTAGTAACTACTAAGGATAGGAGTGAAAATTGGCATTGTAACAATTATAATACAGAGAAATATTCTTAGAGCAACCAGCAAAAAAATAATGAATAGAAATTATATCTATAAAAGATAATATAAATAGCACCAAATAAAAATATATCTTTGTCATTTATTTCTTACAGTAGATCATGAAAATTGCATTTAAAAAATAATAAATGTGATACGTTGATACCACTGAGGTTTAGAAACTTATAAAGACAAGATAATTCTACCATCCTGAGTATCATTTCAATGTTCCAGTATTGTATACGTGCCTGTGTGTATATATGTATTCAGTTCAGCTCAGTCGTGTCCAACTTTGTGACCCCATGGACTGCAGCATGCCAGGCTTCCCTGTTCATCACCAACTCCTGGAACTTGCTCAAACTCATGTCCATCGAGTTGGTGATGCCATCCAACCATCTCATCCTCTGTTGTCCCCTTCTCCTGCCTTCAGTCTTTGCTTATATATTTAAAACAATGCTTGCATGCTCAGTTGCTCAGACCCTTTTCTACCCTATGGACTGTAGCCTGCCAGGCTTATCTGTTCATGGAGTTTTCCAGGCAAGAATTCTGGAACATGTTGCCATTTCCTATTCCAGGGGATCTTCCTAACCCAGGGATCAAACCTGTGTCTCCTGTATTGGCAGCTGGATTCTTTACCACTGAGCCACCTGGGAAGCCCAATCAGAACAATAGACTATATGTAATTTATATACTATTTGTATGTTTATCTCATAAATGATATTTTATTTGTCACAAAGGTATCTGTAAACATGAATTTTAATGATTCTTTTATGTATTCACTGTATTGAACAATTTCCCTATAGCTAGAACACTATTACTAATGATGTAATAACATTTGTTATTGTAATAACATTTGTTGTGTCCAACTCTTTGTGAGATGACCCCATGGACTGCAGTATGCCAGGCTCCCCTGTCCTTCACTATCTCCAATATTTTTCTCTTGAGTTTCTTTTCACTTTTTGCCATTAGAGTGGTATCATCTGCATATCTATATTTATTAAAAATACCACTAATGTATTATTTTGATTAAATATTTTCTGCATCTTTGCCCATGAATTAGTTCTTAAGGGAATGTGTGTTGATGCTCTCATTTTAGGGTATTAGGAATACAGAATCTCTTTAAAAAAATATTTTCTTGCATCACTTGTTTAAAAAGCTGAAGTGAATAGAGCTGCTACTGCTAAGTCACTTCAGTCGTGTCCGACTCTGTGCAGCCCCACAGATGGCAGCCCACCAGGCTCCCCCCGTCCCTGGGATTCTCCAGGCAAGAACACTGGAGTGGATTGCCATTGCCTTCTCCAGTGCATGAAAGTGAAAAGTGAGAGGGAGGTTGCTCAGTCCTGTCTGACCCTTAGCATGGACTGCAGCCTACAAGGCTTCTCCATCCATGGGATTTTCCAGGCAAGAGTACTGGAGTGGGGTGCCACTGCCTTCTCCGAAAGGATAGAGCTGAGGCAGTACTAACTGATGAATGGTTTCACTGACTGTAGCTGAGCACCCAGCCCAATGAATAATATTCATAGCTGTGGAAAGTAAAGCCAATACTGTGGTCTAGATACAGGTTAGAACACAGGAGGGCTATGTTTGAGACCAGAGCCACTGTGAAGTAAAGTTATAATGCCTTTGTCTCCCATTCTTTGTATCATCACTTGGGAGATGGTTAGGCTTCAGAGAGGAGGGGTATACTAGGTCACATTTTTATCCTACGCAGCAGGTTAGTATTCCTGAGGAGATGGATAGTGTAGTGGCAGTGAACCTAAAAGTAAAAGTAAGTATCAGTTTTGAGGGGGAAAAAGGAATGAGATGATTGTGTGAAATAAAGCAGTTTTGACTGGTTTTATATGCCCACAGCACAGCAGAATCTTCCTTAGCATGCATGTTACCAAGTGGGTAAAAAACTGCATTTATGGGGCAGTGGGAAATTACTGAGGCACGAACGGTCATCGGGATGAAAGGGTCATGGGTTTTGTAATCTGTAAGTGATATGTCCACAACTATCTTCCCTAGGGCCTCTTCTGTGCAATGTAGTCTTTGGTGGTGCATATTAGCAGGTCAGAGGAGGGAATGCAGTTTATGTCTTAAAGGTGAGAAACAGGACTCACCAAGGCCATTAAATATGTAAATCTTTATGAGCAGATCTTGCCATTCTTTGATAGAGCTAGAACCCAATTTGGAATTTGCTGGAGACACTATACTTGTGTGGTTCATTGCAGAAAGAGCATATGATATCTGGATAGCATATGATATCTGGATAGTTGTATTTTAAAATGGCTCTTTAATTTGGAAAGATATACTTAATGCCATTCATGAGAGAAAAATGCTTCCTGATGATCCTGGGTGTTCTCTGGAAGGAATGATGCTAAAGCTGAAACTCCAATACTTTGGCCACCTCATGCGAAGAGTTGACTCTTTGGAAAAGACTCTGATGCTGGGAGGGACTAGGGGGAGGAGGAAAAGGGGACGACAGAGGATGAGATGGCTGGATGGCATCACCGACTCAATGGACGTGAGTTTGAGTGAACTCTGGGAGATGGTGATGGACAGGGAGGCCTGGCGTGCTATGATTCATGGGATCACAGAGTTGGACAAGTCTGAGCAACTGAACTGAACTGAACTGAATGATCCATTGCTTCCATATGATGAAAACCTAGTTTTTATTAATAAACATTTAATGTAAATAGCTGAAACTATATATTAAAAATGGTTAAAATATTTATTTGAGCATAGTAAATTTATATGGTTCAAAATTCAAAATGTATAAAAAGATATTTACTGAAAAACTGTCTTCCATCCCTACACACCAGATAAACAGCTCCTCTTTCAAAGCCTAAAAATATCTTCAGTTTTTCATGCAGCTTCCATAGATAAAGATATGTATATAAGTTATATAAGTGTGTCATTTTTAACACAAACAAGTTGATAATGTTCTTTACATACAGTCTGGTACTTTGATTTTTTGTTGGTATTATTTTTTTTAAAACACCTTAGTGATCATTCCATATCAGTATATTATGAGATTTGTCATAATGTTTTATTCACTTCACTGTGAACTTTTTGTGAGCCCTAGGCTTTTTGCCTTCTTTGGTCCCTTTCTTCATGAATAATAATGGTAATAGTAATAATAACAATAATAATAAAGTTCTATTTTATGACTTCGTGTTGGTACCAACTATGTGTTGGTATAAAGATGAATATAATTGAGGCTGGAATGATTATTTATTACTATTATTTCTTGAAATTTAAATTAACATATTTACATGGATTCCTATGTTTACTGTGAGCCTTAGGCTCACAAATTGAAAAATAGGTCAGCTGTGGTTTTATTACTACAAAGTTTCCCATAGTGAAGTGAAGTGAAATTTTCTCAGTCATGTTCAACTCTGTATGAACCCGTGGACTGTAACCCACCAGGCTCCTCTGTCTATGGATTTCTCCAGTCAAGAATGCTGGAGTGGGTAGCCATTCCCTTCTCCAAGGGGTTCTTCCTGATCTGGGGATCAAATCTGGGTCTCCTGCATTGCAGGCAGATTCTTTACTGTCTGAGCTAGCAAAGAACCTGTGGAAGTTTTCCATAATAAACACATTATTTTAATCAAGTCTTCATTGATAGATCCTTCAGTTGTTTCAAAAGTTTTTGATTTTTTAATAGTAAGTGGAGTTTAAAAATTGTAGGAAAACAAAAAGATGCAGCCAAACACAAGCAGTGTTTACATACCTATTTAGAATAATACTACCTTCTAAACTAAAATGATTTTATTTTCCTGAATATTTTTAGCTGGTAGCAAAACAAATTGCCATCTAGTGCTAGTACAATGTGTGGATGGTCAGTTCTGTCCAGCTGTTTTGCAGCCATGCTGTGAGGCTCCACTGTCTATGGAACTTTTTTAGGCAAGAATACTAGAGTGGGTTGCCATTTCCTTCTCCAAGGGATCTTTCCGACCTCAGGATCAAACCTCATCTTCTGCTTCTCTTGTATTTCCTGCATTGGCAGGTGGATTGGTTACTACTGCAGCACCTACAGTATCATTTATGGTCTCGCATGATTTTTATATTCTTTTTCTCCCTATGTGGCTCAGAGGTAAATAATCAGCCTGCCATTGCAGAAGATGCAAGTTTGATCCCTGGGTAGGGGGTATCTGTTGGAGAAGGAAATGGCAACCCACTCCAGTATCCTTGCCTCAGGTATCCCATGGACAAAGGAGTCTGGCAGAGTACAGTCCATAGGTTTGCAAAGAGTTGCACGTGACTTAGTGACTAAACTCAATGAAGCTCAACATCAGAAAATGAAGATCATGGCATCTGATCCCATCACTTCATGGGAAATAGATGGAGAAACAGTGGAAACAGTGTAAGACTGTATCTTTTGGGGCTCCAGAATCACTGCAGATGGTGATTGCAGCCATGAAATTAAAAGACACTGCTTGGAAGGAAAGCTATGACCAACTTAGATAGCATATTGAAAAGCAGAGATATTACTTTGCCAAACTAAGTCTGTTTAGTCAAGGCTATGGTTTTCCAGTGGTCATGTATGGATGTGAGAGTTGGACTATGAAGAAAGCTGAGCACCAAAGAACTGATGCTTTTGAACTGTGGTGTTGGAGAAGACTCTTGAGAGTCCTTGGACTGCAAGGAGATCCAACCAGTCCATTCTGAAGGAGATCAGCCCTGGGTGTTCTTTGGAAGGACTGATGCTTAAGCTGAAAGAGTTGACTCATTGGAAAAGACTATGATTCTGGGAGGGATTGGGGGCAGGAGGAAAGGAGGACGACAGAGGATGAGGTGGCTGGATGGCATCACCAACTCGATGGCGTGAGTCTGAGTGAATTCCGGGGAGTTGGTGATGGACAGGAAGGCCTGGCGTGCTGTGATTCATGGGATCGCAAAGAGTCGGACATGACTGAGTGACTGAACTGAACTGAACAAGTGACTAAACAGTAACAACAACAACTCTATGTACACCATCCCCTTCTCTTTGTCTCCTTTCATTCAACTAAATATTACTATTCTCTTTACAGTTCTTCCTTCTTTGCTGTTAGTTCTTTAAGTTTGTCCTGAAGGCATTTATTTATATTTAAACACTTTGGTAGAATTCAAGAATGAAGAAACGACCAGAATTTACCCCAATATTGTTAATATTTGAAATGTGCCTGCATAGAATTTCCCTGGACTGAATTTATAAATAGCCTAAGACAAAAATTAATTCATATGCTGTCAAATGTCTTATAAGCTAAATGATCAAATTGTCTTATATCCTGACTCCCACAAGTTTATCAACTCTTTGTGCCTTTTCTTTACCCCTCCTTTATACCTGTCTCTTGACAGATTCATTTGTTAGGGATATATATTGACTATCTTAATAGTAACATGAAACTCTCATAGCATATTTAGCTCAGTATGGCTTCTCTCGGTGAGATATTTTCCTAATTACTTTTATGTTTGTAGGCCAGGGATTAAAACTAAATGAGGCTGGGGATGGTTAGGTAGATGCTTATATAATCAACCAGAGAATGATGGTGCTGTCTAAAAGCAGATGTTGTTACTTGCTTTTAGTCAATTACATATATATATATATATATATATATATATATATATATTTAAGATTCAGTTCAGTACAGTAGCTCAGTCGAGTCCGACTCTTTGCAACCCCATGAATCTCAGCACACCAGTCCTCCCTGTTCATCACCATCTCCCGGAGTTCACTCAGACTCATGTCCATCGAGTCCGTGATGCCATCCAGCCATCTCATCCTCAGTCATCCCCTTCTCCTCCTGCCCCCAATCCCTCCCAGCATCAGAGTCTTTTTCAATGAGTCAACTCTTTGCAGGAAGTGGCCAAAGTACTGAAGTTTCAGCTTTAGCATCCTTCCTTCCAAAGAAATCCCAGGGTTGATCTCCTTCAGAATGGACTGGTTGGATCTCCTTGCAGTCCAAGGGACTCTCAAGAGTCTTTTCCAACACCACAGTTCAAAAGCATCAATTCTTCAGTGCTCAGCCTTCTTCACAGTCCAACTCTCACATCCATACATGACCACTAGAAAAAACATAGCCTTGACTAGACGGACCTTAGTTGGCAAAGTAATGTCTCTGCTTTTGAATATGTTATCTAGATTGGTCATAACTTTTCTTCCAAGGAGTAAGTGTCTTTTAATTTCATGGCTGCAGTCACCATCTACAGTGATTTTGGAGCCCCCAAAATAAAGTCTGACACTGTTTCCACTGTTTCCCCATCTATTTCCCATGAAGTGATGAGACCAGATGCCATGATATTCGTTTTCTGAATGTTGAGCTTTAAGCCAAGTTTTTCACTCTCCTCTTTCTCCTTCATCAAGAGGTCCTTTAGCTCTTCTTCACTTTCTGCCATAAGGGTGGTGTCATCTGCCTATCTGAGGTTTTGATATTTCTTCTGGCAATCTTGATTCCAGCTTGTGTTTCTTCCAGCCCAGCGTTTGTCATGATGTGTACTCTGCATAGAAGTTAAATAAGCAGGATGACAAGATACAGCCTTGACATACCCTTTTTCCTATTTGGAACCAGTCTGTTGTTCCATGTCCAGTTCTAACTGTTGCTTCCTGACCTGCATACAGATTTCTCAAGAGGCAGGTCAGGTGGTCTGGTATTCCCATCTCTTTCAGAATTTTCCACAGTTCATTGTGATCCACACAGTCAGAGGCTTTGGCATAGTCACTAAAGCTGAAATAGATGTTGTTCTGGAACTCTCTTGCTTTTTCCATGATCCAGCGGATGTTGGCAATTTGATCTCTGGTTCCTCTGCCTTTTCTAAAATCAGCTTGAATATCAGGAAGTTCACAGTTGACGTATTGCTGAAGCCTGGCTTGGAGAATTTTGAGCATTACTTTACTAGCATGTGAGATGAGTGCAATTGTGCGGTAGTTTGAACATTCTTTGGCATTGCCTTTCTTTGGAATTAGAATGAAAACTGACCTTTTCCAGTCCTGTGGCCACTGCTGAGTTTTCCAAATTTGCTGACATATTGAGTGCAGCACTTTCACAGCATCATCTTTCAGGATTTGAAACAGCTCAACTGGAATTCCATCACCTCCACTAGCTTTGTTCGTAGTGATGCTTTCTAAGGCCCACTTGACTTCACATTCCAAGATGTCTGACTCTAGATGAGTGATCACACCATCATGATTATCTGGATCTTGAAGATCATTTTTGTATAGTTCTTCCATGTATTCTTGCCACCTCTTCTTAATATCTTCTGCTTCTGTTAGGTCCAGACCATTTCTGTCCTTTATTGAGCCCATCTTTGCATGAAAAGTTCCCTTGGCATCTCTAATTTTTTGAAGAGATCTCTAGTCTTTCCCATTCTGTTGTTTTCCTCTTATTTCTTTGCATTGATCGCTGAAGAAGGCTTTGTTATCTCTTCTTGCCAGTCTTTGGAACTCTGTATTCAGATGCTTATTTCTCTCCTTTTCTCCTTTGCTTTTCACCTCTCTTTTTTCACAGCTATTTGTAAGTCCTCCCGAGACAGCCATTTTGCTTTTTTGCATTTCTTTTCTATGGGGATGGTCTTGATCCCTGTCTCCCGTACAATGTCACGAACCTCATTCCATAGTTTATCAGGCACTCTATCTATCAGATCTAGGCCCTTAAATCTATTTCTCACTTCCACTGTATAATCATAAGGGATTTTATTTAGGTCATTCCTGAATGTTCAAGCGGTTTTCCCTACTTTCTTCAACTTCAGTCTGAATTTGGCAATAAGGTGTTCATGATCTGAACCACAGTCCGCTCCTGGTCTTGTTTTTGCTGACTGTATAGAGCTTCTCCATCTTTGGCTGCATAGAATATAATCAGTCTGATTTCGGTGTTGACCATCTGGTGATATCCATGTGTAGAGTCTTCTCTTGTGTTGTTGGAAGAGGGCGTTTGCTATGACCAGTGCATTTTCTTGGCAAAACTCTATTAGTCTTTGCCCTGCTTCATTCCGCTTTCCAAGGCCAAATTTGCCTGTTACTCCAGGTGTTTCTTGACTTCCTTCTTTAGCATTCCAGTCCCCTATAATGAAAAGGACATCTTTTTGGGTGTTAGTTCTAAAAGTTCTTGTAGGTCTTCATAAAACCATTCAGCTTCTTCAGTATTACTGGTTGGGGCATAGACTTGGATTACCATGATATTGAATGGTTTGCCCTGGAAATGAAGAGAGATCATTCTGTCATTTTTGAGATTGCATCCAAGTACTGCATTTCGGACTCTTTTGTTGACCATGATGGCTACTCCATTTCTTCTGAGGGATTCCTGCCCGCAGTAGTAGATATAATGGTCATCTGAGTTAAATTCACCCATTCCAGTTTATTTTAGTTTGCTGATTCCTAGAATGTTGACGTTCACCCTTGCCATCTCTTGTTTGACCACTTCCAATTTTCCTTGATTCATGGACCTGACCTTCCAGGTTCCTATGCAATATTGCTCTTTACAGCATCGGATCTTGCTTCTATCACCAGTCACATGCACAACTGGGTATTGTTTTCACAACTCAGTATTGTTTTTGCTTTGGCTCCATCCCTTCATTCTTTCTGGAATTATTTCTCCACTGATCTCCAGTAGCACATTGGGCACCTACTGACCTGGGGAATTCCTCTTTCAGTTTCCTGTCATTTTGCCTTTTCATGCTGTTCATGGGGGTTCTCAAGGCAAGAATACTGAAGTGGTTTGCCATTCCCTTCTCCAGTGGACCACGTTCTGTCAGACCTCTCCACTATGACCCGCCTGTCTTGTGTTCCCCCGCAGGCATGGCTTGGTTTCATTGAGTTAGACAAGGCTGTGGTCCTAGTGTAGGGTTAGAAGGCATAAATTGATTTCTCAAAGTATACCGGAAATTCATATATTTAATATCACTTTTCCTTTAGTGAATAAAATAAATAAAAATATAAAAATAACAATCAGTATTCAGTCAGCACTGCATACCAAATCAAACATATGTGTAAGCTATAGAACTCATTGATAGACAGTATAAAACTTATGTGTAAACTCTACGAGGACAGGAATGTGTATCTGCCTTGGGATTTAACAAGTGTGCCTGCATGTGGTTGGTGTTGAGTAAATATAGGCGAATATACAGAATGAATTAAAAAGTAAGACTTCTTATTTTGAATAGTAGTAATAAAGTTTCTTTTATTCATATATCACAGCTTGCTGAGGAATAAAGAAGATGGAAAGATGTAGTGCAAATTCTTCCAGTTAATCAAACTCCATTATTAGAAGGGGAAAAAATAAACACTAAATAGACTTTCATGTATCTATAGAGTCTTAGAATTCTTACATACTTACAAAGAATTAAGTATAATCTCCTATATTTTGTTGAAGAGAAAAGGAATGTCTATAGAGGTTGCATAATTTTTTAGTGGGCAAAATTACCTAAGACAAGACTGAAATTCAAATCTCTTGATTTTTAAAATTTGGCCTTTTGTGCTACACAGTGTTTCCTTGTTTGTCACTAGTGCTCAGCAAACATTTGAATAATAAGGATTTACTTCCTACATGTATAAGGGGTTCAGATTTTTAAAAGTTAGAGCTTCTGTTAGGAAAATTTTTAATTAAATTAATATCTTTTCCTTATCATAAATGGAGTTACTATAACTATTGGATACACACAACATAGTTTGATTTTATGAGTAAGATACCATTAAACAGCATTTAAGCCATAATGTAAGTTGTAACTGGTCTGAAGACCACTTTTGCCACAGTTAATATTCGCAGCAATGAATGATTCTTCCTGTTATATCAAATAAACTCATCTTTAAAGTTGAAAATGATGTAGCATCTACATAATGTTCATCTCAAAAGATGACAGGGTGTCAAAGGATGGTAAGAAACATTAAGTAAAGATCTAAACTTGCTGTAAAGAAAATAAGAATTTTCCTTTAAAAGTTATCATCACATATATTTGTTATATGTTTTGCTACAGTGCTAATAAGGATTCCCTATTATGCTAACAAGGATATGCTAGTAATTAACTGATTATTAATTAATCTTAGATATCTAGTAAGGTTATCCATACTCATGATCACCATCAGCAATCAGCATAGGCATACTGAGAAAGGATGTCTGAGTAGATCGTCAAGGAAGTATTTCCCACAAACACTGTTGCAACTTTCTAATTTTGATTTTGTATAAAGGGTACCATACAATAAACTGTGATGGCAACCTACTTGTATCCTCAGGAATGCCCCCAGAATGTGTATTAATCTGCTGAGGAGGTCCTGAAGGTGGAAAGTGAAAGTCATGTCCAATTCTTTGAGACCCCATGGACTGTAGCCTGTCAGGCTCCCCTGTCCGTGGAATTCCCCAGGCAAGGATACTGGAGTGGGTAGCCCTTCCCTTCTCCAGGGGATCTTCCCAACCCAGGGATCAAACCCAAGTCTCCCACATTATAGGTGATTCTTTATGGGCTGAGCCACCAGGGAAGCCCCCTAAAGGTGGAGGGAGAAGAAATTCTAAATGGAGCCAGGTGGTACATCCACACAGCTTTTCATATCAAATAAATGATCACAAGCCACAAGCTCATGATGTAGTTGAAATATTTACCCAGCATCACTCTTCTGCTTATGTATTCAGTCTGCTTATTTATTTAATTCTTGGCTTGCTTTTACTTATGTTTCTATGGAAGACATTTACCTTACACTTGGCTTACTGCACTGCAGCCTCAAGAAAGACCTTTGAAAACTTATAGGATATGTACAGGACTATTCAACATCCACTGGGTCACAGGAAAAGCAAGAGAGTTCCAGAAAAACATCTGCTTCATTGACTACGCCAAAGCCTTTGAATGTGGATCAGAGCAAACTATGGAAAATTCTTCAAGAGATGAGAATACCAGACCACTTGACCTGCCTCCTGAGAAACCTGTGTGCAGGTTAGGAAGCAACAGTTAGTTAGAAGCAGACATGGAACAACAAACTGGTTACAAATCAGGAAAGGAGTACATCAAGGCTGTATATTGTCACCCTGCTTATTTAACTTATATGCAGAGTACATCATGTGAAAGGCTGGATGAAGCACAAGGTGGAATCAAGATTCCTGGGAGAAATACCAATAACCTCAGATATGCGTATGATACCACCCTTGTGGCAGAAAGCAAAAAGGACCTAAAGAGCCTCTTGATGAAAGTGAAAGAGGAGAGTAAAAAGCTGGCATCAGAAAACTAAGATCATGGCATCTGGTCCCATCAGTTCATGACAAATAGATGGGGAAGCAATGGAAACAGTGTCAGACTTTATTTTTTTGGCTCCAAAGTCACTGCAGATGGTGACTGCAGCCATGAAATTAAAAGATGTTTGCTCTTTGGAAGAAAAGCTATGACCAAACTAGACAGCATATTAAAAAGCAGAGTCATTACTTTGCCGACATAGGTCCCTCTAATCAAAACTATGGTTTTTCCAGTAGTCATATATGGAGGATGTGAGAGTTGGACCACAAAGAAAGCAGAACACTGAAGAATTGATGCTTTTGAACTGTGGTGCTGGAGAAGACTCTTGAGAGCCCCTTGGACTGAAAGGATATCAAACCAGTCAATCTTAAAATAAATCAGTCCTGAATATTCATTGGAGGGACTGATGCTGAAGCTGAACCTACAATACTTTGGCCACCTGATGTGAAGAGTTGATTCATTGGAAAAGACATTGACACTGGGATAGATTGAAGACAGGAGGAGAAGGGGACGACAGAGGATGAGATGGTTGGACGACATCACCAATTCAATGGACATAAGTTTGAGCAAGCTCCTGGAGTTGGTGATGGACAGGGAGGCCTGGTGTGGTGCCGTCCAGGAGGTCTCAAAGAGTTGTACATGACTGAGTTACTGAACTGAACTGATCAGTTAAAATTTTCATGTATCTTACTGGGTCTGTGTGAGAAAACATCACTTAAATGAAGACAGTTATAGGAAGTACAAACTGGGAATTCCATTATTTAGTATCTGCACAGTTCCTGTCTTTTTTTTAGAACAAATGACTTTGTTCAGCTTGAATTACTGGAGGATGCTAATAAATAGAACAGTTCTAAAAACATACACTGAACATCCTGTCATGTGAAAACTGCATATTCTCTCACAGCAAAAGAAACACTGATGAAAAGCCAGTTCTGTACTTTATAGTTAAAGCAAATACAGCAGAGAGAAAAGGAAGGAAAAAAAGTATCCAAGAATGATGTCAGTCTCGAGATACTGATTTAATTATTATCTTGCTTATCACCAGGGGAAAAATGCTTTACCTTCATGGATGTATCAATCAGAGCTTATGGAAGAGAACTTTTAAAGTAGATTTTATGCTTTAGTATGATTCATTAATGTGTTCATTCATTCATCCTTTGAATTGATCAAACTTGTATGAGCACAAAATGAACATCTTCAATATCCCCTCTTTGAGAGATATTCACATTCACACTCCCATGGTCATCGGTCAGGCTGACCCCACTTTTCATCCACAACTGGCAGACTTGAGGTGGGCACCTGACCAAAGGTAAGCTGTTCAGAATTCATTACAATGAATTTGGAACTAGTGGCATTTGGAATTTGCACTAAGATTGCACTCATACCTAGGAATGTTTTTTGAATGGTTAAAATGTAAAAACTCACTCAGGTTTTCTCCCATGTCATATAGGGTGTAGCTGAAGCTGATCTAAATATTGAAAAAAAAAAAAATCAAGATGAGGAGTGGATAGTAAGTTTTATTTTTGCTTTTCTAGGTTTGTTTGCTTTCATTCATTTGGTTATTTTGTTTTTCTTTTAAATAACAGACTGCATTTTATTTTCCAGTTGTGGAATTTTTCCAAGATATTTTCATACCATTGTGTTTTCTGATACTGTGCTCTTACATTTTCCCTTAGTTGTTTTCTTATACTGATATGCTGTCCTTTACTTGCTTTTCAAACAATCTTAAATAATATTAGCTCCATGGATGAGCTATGATGTTAACACACTGATATGATAACCAAGACATAGTCCCAACTAATATAATAACATAGACTCAGGAAAACTAAAGTTGGACTACATTTTTAAAAGAAGAGGAATTACTGTATGAAAATAAATGATAACTATGCTGTTGTACAGCATTGGGTTAAAAATTTACAGATGTTAAAATAAATAAAATGCATTTTTGATCTCTTCACCCATATGATTAAATAACTAATAAAACTATTTCATGTGATGTAATCTGCATTAGCTAACTTCAACTACATTACTGGATTTTATTTGACTCGAATTTGCATACTTAACTTCGCTACCAAACTCTATAAAGAAAAACAGTAAATAGTAATAATGTATATGGATCACAAAGAGTCAGACATGACTGAGCAACTGAGAACACACATGATGGCTAATATAGCAAGGGTACAAAATCACCAATGCTATAATAAACAGAAAACCAATAAAGTTACTGCATGAATACAGGATCTTAATTTTATTTTTGTAAATCTAAATTCCACATGTCTAGTATAGATTTCTCCTTAGAACAGTTTCCCCAAACAGATTAAAACAAGAATGCCTAATTGTGTGAAATGCTTCTATGTTATATATTGACAAATCCAAGTGTTAGGTAATTTTACACAAAAATATTGCCTTCACAGAATACTTTTAACAAGCAGGACACAATATTATATGAGTCAGACTTTTGTGTTTCTAAAATTCTGTCAAAGGCTTTGGCATAGTCAATAAAGCAGAAATAAATGTTAAAAAAATAAATAAAAGTCTCTGTTCTTAAGAGTTTTAAATAGAAAGATAAAAATTTTAAATGAGATGTGAACAAGAATGTCTGTGCGAGTAAATGCAGCTTCTAGTTAAGCTAGGCTTTTAAATATTTTGAATATTTGAATTTTCAAATATTTAATATCTGAGATAACCACCAAGAATTTTATTTTTGTAAAGCACAATGAGTATAAAGTTCTTTGTAAAACACAGTTATGAAACGTCTTTCCCAGAAATACTATATATATTAGTGAAAAGTGATATGAAGGAGGAAATACTTCAGTCTGGGAAATTTAATCTCATTCTGGAAAAGAATCTTGCAGAATTATACTTTGGAGTGACAGGTCTTAAGTGTCTGCAAACTTCAGATTCTTGACATATTAAAATTAAAGCTAAGTGTTAAAAAAATTCATCTGAGGTCACTAGAGAGAGATATTCTGTTAAAGGTAAAGGTATATGTCTAGGGAATACATTAGGAGAATTTTAGAATTTAGTTCATTCAGTAATAAAAATGCCAATGCAGAGAATTGTTCAGAATTGTTCATCAGAAAGGATACAAGAAATAGTGAAAAATATATATTTGAAAAATATATATTTATCAAATGATTTCAATTTTTAAATGTTCATTTATAAAACTGATTTATTAAAGTACAAAGAAGATATATTAGTTTAAGAAATGTACAAAGTTTGTGCTGGTTTTCTATTTTCCTGATAAGCCAAAAGATAATTTTTTGAAATAAGTATGGGAGAGAAAGTTTAGAGCTGACATTGGGACAATAGTTTTGGGGGTTTGAATGCTTGGAAACAGCCAGTGAGCCCCAAGTCACCCCCACTTCCCCATCTGTGTCTGTGAGTTGTCATATTCAGGAAACTCTCATTCTTCCCCATCTCTCTCTTCCACCATGTTCAGGAAAATAAATAGTTTGATTTTAGAGGTAGCACTATTGGAAATGAAGAGGGGGCACTAGGAAGTTAAATTGTTAGCAGCCAATCTGAAAGAATCTGAGGTTTTATCTCTGGATCCTCCACTCACCTCATATTTGTTCTGTTAATCCTGATGTAGTCTTCTCTTTGGTTCTTCTCCAAAGAGAGCACATCAGGTTTAAATTCTTCCTTGAGCCTATTCCTCCCTTCGAATCTAAGACATTCTTCCTCTAGCATATCGTCACTAATTAGTCTTTAGGTGACTTATGTCTCTGGCTTAAGTTTTATCAATTTAACGGCAAATTTATAAATATAAACACACACGATCTGTGTCCTATGTATTATACTAAAGTTTCCCACAATTCTGAAAATTCATTATGTGATGTTTAAAGTCGCTGTCATCCAGATGGCTCTACAGAAAACTGGATTTGTTGCAAGCATTCGTTACAATAAGTAAAATTCTTTTTTCCCTGTTTTTGTTTGTTTTTGATTTTTCGGAATAGAGAACATTGATAAGCTCTTTGTGTTGATGGACTTCCCTTGGTGGCTCAAATGGTAAAGTATCTGCCTACAATGCAGGAGACCTGGGTTCAATCCCTGGGACAGAAAGATCCCCTGGAGAAGGCAATGGTAACCCACTTCTTGCCTGGGAAATCCTGTGGATGGAGGAATGTAGTAGGCTACAGACCCCATACAGCCCATGGGGTCTCAAAGAGTTGGACAAGACTGAGTGACTTCACTTTCGCTTTTACTTTGCGCTGATAGGGACAAGGGAAAGTGGGGGGAAACTCAAACACTCAAATGAGCTAGTTTTCTAAATAATTTTAAACTGTGCAAAAATAATTGATTCATATATTTAAGAAAACTTCCCTTGAACTTGAAACAGATTTATTTCAGAAAAATATTAGATTGGCTTTAAAGGATAGATTTCTCAGTTACAAGAGACAATAATTGCATTAAGAATTTTATTCTGTGAGGTTAGTCTGATTGCTTTTCGAAAACCAATATTCCAGGGTGGTGATTGGTCTTACTTGTAACTGGGAATAGGTTACTAATTTTATTCATAATTTCCATGTTTTCACATCAGAACTGGAACCAAAAGTGAGGGCAAGAAGGCTTAAGTACTGTGTATTCTAGGGAGAGCTGAGGACAAATGAAGACAAGACACTTCTTCAGGTTTATTTAGAGCACACTATTGCTCCTGTCCTGCTGTGGACTCAAACATGTCCTTAAAGACAAAGGTAGAAAATGACAGACTTGAGAGAAGATAGTTGAAGGCAAAAAGCAGAAAAAAATAAAAGTGATTTCAAGTTTCTAACCCAATAAGTTTGAATTCAGTAAAATGCTTTACACTGTCTCAGCAGTTTTCATTACCTTTTGGACTACCTTGTGTGAAAGCATGATTTTCAGCAGTGAAATGCTATGTGCCTACTTGTTAGGCTTCTGTGTGAGAATGACTTACGTGCAGAATTCCTCTTTGAAAAATGGAAGTTGTATAGATTTTAGTTTAGAAGGTTTTGCCTCACATAGCATAGAAATGTAAAAAGTACATGATTAGGCAACAGGGCAGTAATCATATCTAAAGTATTTAATTATCCTTAGCATTTTAAAACTTTTAGATTTAAAATATAATACACAGTGTTAAAGTACATCACACAAATCTGAATCATGTGATCTGAAACAATATACAAATGAATTACTGGCTTAGCATTATAAGAATTATGTAATCTAATAGAACAAAAAAGGACTTCCCTGGTGGTTCAGTGGCATAGAATCTGCCAGTAGTACAGGAGACACAAGAGACTTGAGGTTCGATACCTGGCTCAGGGAGATGTCCAGAGGAGGGCATGGCAACCACTCCAGTGTTCTTGCCTGGAAAATTCAGTAGACTGAAAGGCTACCGTCCATGGGGGTCACAAATAGTCAGACACAACTGAAGTGGCAAAGCATGCACACACAATGGAACAAATAACTATTATTTTATATCTCCAAGGTGATTTACTAACCTCTCCACATATGTTGTTCCACACATAATTCTCATGAAAAATTATTTAAAGCAATTATATTGGGCTTATGTAATATAGAAAATCAAGTCAAAATGTAATAGCTCAAACTTTGATTATTACAACAAGCTTAAAATTTATCTTTCACTGAAGCTTGTGCTTCTTCCAACTGAGCATTTCTCATGATGTACTCTGCATATAAGTCAAATGAGCAGAGTGACAATATACAGCCTTGATGTATTCCTTTTCCTATTTGGAACCAGTGAGTTGTTCCATTTCCAGTTCTAACTGTTGCTTCCTGACTTGCATATAGGTTTCTCAAGAGACAGGTCAGGTGGTCTGGTATTCTTATCTCTTAAATAATTTTCCACAGTTTATTGTGATCCACACAGTCAAAGGTTTTGGCATAGTCAATAAAGCAGAAATAGATTTTTTTTCTAGAACTCTCTTGCTTTTTTGATGATTCAGCAGATGTTGGCAATTTGATATCTGGTTCCTCTGCCTTTTCTAAAACCAGCTTGAACATCTGGAAGTTCATGGTTCATGTATTGCTGAAGCCTGGCTTGGAGAATTTTGAGCATTTCTTTACTAGCGTGTGAAATGAATGCAGTTGTGCAGTAGTTTGAGCATTCTTGGCATTGCCTTTCTTTGGGATTGGAATGAAAAGTAACCTTTTCCAGTCTTGTGGCCACTGCTGAGTTTTCCAAATTTGCTGGCACCTTCCATCAAGGTTGTATATTGTCACCCTGCTTATTTAACTTATATGCAGAGTACATTATGAGAAATGCTGGGGTGGAAGAAACAAGCTGGGATTTGATTTCTGGGAGAAATATCAATAACCTCAGATATGCAGATGACACCACCATTATGGCAGAAAGTGAAGAGGAACTAAAAATCCTCTTGATGAAACTGAAAGAGGAGAGTGAAGAAGTTGGCTTAAAGCTCAACATTCAGAAAACTAAGATCATGGCATCTGGTTCCATCACTCATGGCATATAGATGGGGAAACAGTGGAAACAGTGTCAGACTTTATTTTTCTGGGCTCCATAGTCAATGCAGATGGTAATTGCAGCCATGAAATTTAAGACACTTACTCCATGGAAGGGAAGTTATGACTAACCTAGATAGCATATTGAAAAGCAGAGACATTACTTTGCCAACAAAGGTCCGTCTGGTAAAGGCTATGGTTTTTCTAGTGGTCATGTATGGATGTGAGAGTTGGACTGTGAAGAAACCTGAGCACCGATGAATTTGTTGCTTTTGAACTATGGTATTGTAGAAGACTCTTGTGAGTCCCTTGGGCTGCAAGGAAATCAAACCAGTCCATTCTAAAGGAGATCAGTCCTGGGTGTTCGTTGGAAGGACTGATGCTAAAGCTGAAACTCCAATACTTTGGCCACCTGATGTGAAGAGTTGACTCATTGGAAAATACCTTGATGCTGGGAGGGATTGAGGGCAGGAAGAGAAGGGGACGACAGAGGATGAGATGGCTGGATAGCCTCACCGACTAGATGGACATGAGTTTGAGTAAACTCTGTGATTTGCTGATGGACAACGAGGCCTGGCGTGCTGTGATTCATGAGGTCGTAAAGAGTAGCATACGACTGAGTGACTGAACTGAACTGAGGCTTATTAGGTAATGAGGTGTTCAGGTTTTTTTTTTTTTTTTTTTTTTTTTAAGTACTAAGAACATACAGAATATTTATAGAAAATTTTTAAGATAGCTATCAGTTAACTTCAGTTGCTCAATTGTGTCCAACTCTTAATGACCCCATGGACTGCAGCACTCCAGGGTTCCCTTCCATCACCAACTCTCAGACCTTACTCAAACTCATGCCTATCAAGTCAATGATGCCATCCAACCATCCCATCCTCTGTCATCCCTTTTTCCTCTTGCCTTCAATCTTTTCTAGCATCAGGGATTTCTCCAATGGGTCAGTTTTTACATCAAGTGGCCAAAGTATTGAAATTTCAGCTTCAGCATCTGTCCTTCCAATGACTATTCAGGACTGACTTCCTTTAGTATGGACTGGTTGGATCTCCTTGCAGTCCAAAGGACTCTAAAGAATCTTCTCCAACACCACAGTTCAAAAACATCAATACTTTGGTGCTCAGGTTTCTTTATAGTGCAACTCTCACATCCACGTACGACTACTGGAAAACCATAGCTTTGACTAGATGTAGTTCTGTTGGCAAAGTAATGTCTCTGCTTTTTAATATGATGTCTAGTTTGGTCATAAATTTTTTTCCAAGAAGCAAGCTTGTTTTAATTTAATGGCTGCAGTCACCATCTGCAGTGATTCTGGAGACCAAAAAAATAAAGTCTGACACTGTTTCTTTTGTTTCCCCATCTCTTTGCCATGAAGTGATGGGACCAGATACCATGATCTTAGCTTTCTGAATATTAAGTTTTAAGCCAACTTTTTCACTCTCCTCTTTCACTTTCATCAAGAGGCTCTTTAGTTCTTTCTGCTATAAGGATACTGTCATCTGCATATTTGAGGTTATTGATATTTCTCTCAGCAATCTTGATTCCAGCTTGTGCTTCATCCAGCCTGGCGTTTTGCTTGATGTACTTGTCACATAAGTTAAATAAGCAGGGTGACATCATATAGCCTTGACATACTCCTTCCCTGATTTGTAACCAGTCTGTTGTTCTATGTCCAGTTCTAACTGCTGCTTCTTGACCTGCATAGATTTCTCAGGACGCAGGTAAAGTGGTCTGGTATTCCCATCTCTTGAAGAATTTTTCACAGTTTGTTGTGATTCACACAGTCAAAGGCTATGGCATAGTAAATAAAGCAGAAGTAGACATTTGTCTGAAATTCTCGTGCTTTTTTGATGCTCCAGTAGGTGTGATTTCTGGTTCTTCTACCTTATCTAAATCCAGCTTGAACATCTGGAAGTTCACAGTCCAAGTACTATTGAAGCCTGGCTTGGAGAATTTTGAGTATTACTTTGCTAGTGTGTGAGATGAGTGCAGTTGTGCAGTAGTTTGCACATTCTTTGGCATTGCCTTTCTTTGGGATCAGAATGAAAACTGGCCTTTTCCAGTCCTGTGGCCACTGATGAGTTTGCCAAATTTGCTGTCATATTGAGTTCAGCACTTTCACAGCATCATCTTTTACAATTTGAAATAGCTCAACTGTAATTCCATCACCTCCACTAGCTTTAGTCATAGTGATGCTTCCTAAAGCCCACTTGACTGTGCATTCCATGAAATCTGGCTCTAGGTGAGTGATCACATCATCGTGGTTATCTGGGTCATGAAAATCTTTTTGTATAGTTCTGTGTATTCGTGCCACCTCTTCTTAATATCTTCTGCTTCTGCTAGCTCCACACCATTTCTGTCCTTAATGTGCCCATCTTTGCATGAAATATACCCTTAGTATCTATAATTTTCTTGACGAGATCTCTAGTCTTTCCCTTTGTGTTATTTTTCTCTATTTCTTTGCACTGATCACTGAGGAAGGCTTTCTTATTTCTTCTTGCTGTTATTTGGACCTCTGCATTCAAATGGGTATATCTCTCCTTTTCTCCTTTGCCTTTAGCTTCACTTTTTTTCTCAGCTATTTGTAAGGCCTCACCAGAAAACCATTTTGCTTTCTTGCATTTCTTTTTCTTGGGGATGATCTTGATCACTACCTCTTGTACAGTGTCATGATCCTCTGTCCATAGTTCTTCAGGCACTCTGTCTATCAATCTAATCACATGAATTTATCTGTCACTTCCAATGTATAATCGTAAGGGATTTGTTTTATGGCATACTTGAATGGTCCAGGGTTTTCCCTATTTTCTTCAATCTAAGTCTGAATTTGGCAATAAGGAGTTCATGATCTGAGCTACAGTCAGCTCCTGGTCTTGTTTTTCCTGATTAAACAGCTTTTCCATGTTTGGCTACAAAGAATACAATCAACCTGATTTTGAAATTGATCATATGGTGATGTCCATGTACAGAATCTTCTCTTGTGTTGTTAGAAGAGAGCATTTGCTTTGACCAGTGTGTTCTCTTGACAAAATTCTGTTAGAATTTGACCTGCCTCATTTTGTATTCTGAGGCCATTTTGCCCATTACTCCAGGTACCTGTTGACTTCCTACTTTTGCATTCCAGTCCCCTATAATGAAAAGGGTTATCTTTCTTGGATGTTAGTTCTAGAAGGTCTTGAATGTCTTCATAGAACTGTTCAGTTTCAGCTTCTTTAGCATTACTGGTTGGGGCATAGACTTGGGTTACTGTGATATTGAATGGTTTGCCTTGGAAATGAACAGAAATCATTCTGTCATTTTTGAGATTGCATCAAGTACTTAATTTTGAACTCTTTTGGTGACTATGATGGCTACTCTATTTCTCCTAAGGGATTCTTGCCCACAGTAGTAGATACAACGGTCATTTGAATTCAGTTTGCCTATTCCAGTCCAGTTTAGTTCATTGATTCCTAAAATATCGATGTTCACTCTTGCTGTCTCCTGTTTTACCACTTCCAATTTGCCTTGTTCATGGACTTAACATTCTAGGTTCCTATGCAGTATTGTTCTTACATCATAGGACTTTACTTCCATCACCAGTCACAGCCACAACTGGGTGTTTTTGTCTTCTGGCTCTGTCTCTTTATTTTTTCTGGAGTTATTTCTCCACTGATCTCCAGTAGCATATTGGCCACCTACTGCCTGCAGAATTCATCTTTCTTTATTTTTATTTTTATTTTATTTATTTATTTTTTTAATTACAATACTGTATTTGTTTTGCCATACATTGACACAAATCAGCCATAGGTGAACACAATCTCCCAATGCCGAAGCCCCCTCCCACCTCCCACCCCACATCCTCTACTTGAATCATCCTGTGCATCAGCCCCATGCATCCTGCATCCTACATTGAACATAGATTGGCGCTTCGTTTCTTACAAGAAAATATACATGTTTCATTGCCATTCTCCCAAACCATCCCACCCTTTCCCTCTCCCTCAGAGTCCAAAAGTCCACTCTATACCTCTGTGTCTCTTTGTTGTCTCACATATAGGGTCGTCATTACTATCTTCTAAATTCCATATATATGTGTCAGTATACTGTATTGGTGTTTTTCTTTCTGGCTTACTTCACTCTGTATAATCGGTTCCAATTTCATGCATCTCATTAGAACTGAGTCAAATTTATTCTTTTTAAGGGCTGAGTAGTATTCCATTGTGTATATGTACCACAGCTTTCTTATCCAATCATCTGCTGATGGACATCTAGGTTGCTTCCATGTCCTGGCTATTATAAACAGCGCTGCAATGAACATTGGGGTACATGTGTCTCTTTCAATTCTGGTTTCCTCGGTGTGTATGCCCAACAGTGGGGTTGCTGGGTCATAAGGCAGTTCTATTTGCAATTTTTTAAAGGAATCTCCACACTGTTTTCCATAGTGGCTGTACTAGTTTGCATTCCCACCAGCAGTGTAAGAGGGTTCCCTTTTCTCCACATCCTCTCCAGCATTTATTGCTTGTAGACTTTTGGATCGCAGCCATTCTGACTGGTATGAAATGGTACCTCATTGTGGTCTTGATTTGCATTTCTCTGATAATGAGTGATGTTGAACATCTTTTCATGTGTTTGTTAGCCATCCGTATGTCTTCTTTGGAGAAATGCCTATTTAGTTCTTTGGCCCATTTTTTTTTATTGGATCATTTATTTTTCTGGAGTTGAGCTGCATAAGTTGCTTATATATCTTTGAGATTAGTTGTTTGTCAGTTGTTTCATTTGCTATTGTTTTCTCCCATTCAGAAAGCTGTCTTTTCATCTTGCTTATAGTTTCCTTTGTTGTGCAGAAGCTTTTAATTTTAATTAGATCCCATTTGTTTATCTTTGCTTTTATTTCCAGTATACTGGGAGTTGGATCATAGAGGATCCTGCTGTGATTTATGTCGGAGAGTGTTTTGCCTATGTTCTCCTCTAGGAGTTTTATAGTTTCTGGTCTTACATTTAGATCTTTAATCCATTTTGAGTTTATTTTTGTGTATGGTGTTAGAAAGGGGTCTGGTTTCATTCTTTTACAAGTGGTTGACCAGTTTTCCCAGCACCACTTGTTAAAGAGACTGTCTTTACTCCATTGTATATTCTTGCCTCCTTTGTCGAAGATAAGGTGTTCATAGGTGTGTGGGTTAATCTCAGGGCTTTCTATTTTGTTCCATTGATCTATATTTCTGTCTTAATGACTGTGGCTTCGTAGTAGAGCCTGAAGTCAGGCAAGTTGATTCCTCCAGTTCTATTTTTCTTTATCAAGATTGCTTTGGCTATTCGAGGTTTTTTGTATTTCCATACAAATCTTGAGATTATTTGATCTAGTTCTGTGAAAAATACTGCTGGTAGCTTGATGGGAATTGCATTGAATCTGTAGATTGCTTTAGGTAGTATACTCATTTTCACTATATTGACTCTTCCGACCCATGAGCATGGTATATTTCTCCATCTATTAGTGTCCTCTTTGATTTCTTTCATCGGTGTTTTATAGTTTTCAATATATAGGTCTTTAGTTTCTTTAGGTAGGAATATTAGAATTCATCTTTCAGTGTCCAAACTTTTTGCCTCTTCTTACAGTTTGTGGGATTCTCAAGGCAAGAATACTGAAGTGGTTTGCCATTTCCTTCTCCAGTGGACTGCATTTTGTCAGAACTCTGCATCAAGACCTGTCTGTCTTGGGTGGCCCTACCTGATGTGACACAGTATAGTTTCACTGAGTTAGACAAGGCTGTGGTCCATGTTATCAGTTTGATTAATTGTCTCTGATAGTGGTTTTCATTCTGTTGGCCCTCTGATGGATAAGGATAAAAGGTTATGAAAGCTTCCTGATGGAAGAGACTGACTGAGAGGGAAACTGGGTCTTGTTCTGATGGGCAGGGTCTTGCTCAGTAAATCTTTAATCCAATTATCCATGAGGGCAAGGCTGTATTCCCTCCACAATTGCAGTCATCTCACACACAAGTAAAGTAATGCCTAAAATTCTCCAAGCCAGAGTTCAGCAATAAATGAACCATGAACTTCCAGATGTTCAAACTGGTTTTAGAAAAGGCAGAGGAACCAGAGGTCAAATTGCCAACATCTACTAGATCAGGGAAAAAAAATAAGAGAGTTCCAGAAAAGCACCTATTTCTGCTTTATTGACTATGCCAAAGCCTTTGACTGTGTGGATCAAAATAAACTGTGGAAAATTCTGAAAGAGATCGGTATACCAGACCACCTGACCCGCCCCTTGAGAAACCTGCCTGCAGGTCAGGAAGCAGCAGTTAGAACTAGACATGGAAGAACAGACTGGTTCCAAATAGGAAAAGGAGTACACCAAGGCTGTATGTTCTCATCCTGCTTATTTAACTTCTATGCAGAGTACATCATGAGAAACGCTGAGCTGGAAGAAGCACAGCTGGATCAAGATTGCTGGGAGAAATGTCAATAACCTCAGACATGCAGATGACACCACCTTTATGGCCGAAAGTGAAGAATAACTAAAGAGCCTCTTGATGAAAGTGAAAGTGGAGAGTGAAAAAGTTGGCTTAAAGCTCAACATTCAGAAAACGAAGATCATGGCATCCGGTCCCATCACTTCAAGGGAAATAGATGGGGAAACGGTGGGAAACAGTCGCTGACTTCATTTTTCTGGGCTCCCAAATCACGCAGATGGTGACTGCAGCCATGAAATTAAAAGATGCTAACTCCTTGACAGGAATGTTATAACCAACCTAGATAGCATATTCAAAAGCAGAGACATTACTTTGCCGACTAAGGTCCATCTAGTCCAGGCTATGGTTTTTCCTGTGGTCATGTGTGGATGTGAGAGTTGGACTATAAAGAAAGCTGAGCACAGAAGAATTAATGATTTTGAAGTGTGGTGTTGGAAAAGACTCTTGAGAGTCCCTTGGACTGCAAGGAGATCCAACCAGTCCATCCTAAAGGAGATCAGTTCTGGATGTTCATTGGAAGGACTGATGTTGAAGCTGAAACTCCAATACTTTGGCCACCTGATGCGAAGAGCTGTCTCATTGGAAAAGACCCTGATACTGGGAAAGATTGAGGGCAGGAGGAGAAGGAGACGATAGAGATGAGATGGTTGGATGGCATCACGGACTCAATGGACATGGGTTTGGGTAGACTCCAGGAGTTGGTGATTGACACGGAATTCTGGTGTGCGGCAGTTCATGGGGTCGCAAAGAGTCGGATTAGACTGAGGGACTGAACTGAACTGAGCTTGCTTTTTCGATGATCTAGCGATAGATCACTATACATAATTATTGCAATTAGTAATTTTATTCATAATTTCCAAGTTTACACCTAAGAGCAGTACCTTCCAATGTGATCTTGGCAGCATTCTGATTCTCTTACTTAATTTGGGTGTCTCAAAGTTTCAAGCCCATCTTTGCATGAAACGTTCCCTTGGTATCTCTAATTTTCTTGAAGAGATCCCTAGTCTTTCCCATTCTGTTGTTTTCCTTTATTTCCTTGCATTGATCACTGAGGAAGGCTTTCTTATCTCTCATTGCTATTCTTTGGAACTCTGAATTCAGATGCTTATATCCCTTTTCTCCATTGCTTTTCGCTTCTCTTTTCACAGCTATTTGTAAGCCCTCTGCAGACAGCCATTTTGCTTTTTTGCATTTCTTTTTCTTGGGTTGAGTCTTGATCCCTGTCTCCTGGACGATGTCATGAACCTACATCCATAGTTCATCAGGCACTCTATCAGATCTAGTCCCTTAAATCTATTTCTCACTTCCACTGTATAAACATAATGGATTTGATTTAGGTTATACCTGAACTGTCTAGTGGTTTTCCCTACTTTCTTCAATTTGAGTCTGAAATTGGCAATAAGGAGTTCATGATCTGAGCCAAAGTCAGCTCCCAATCTTGTTTTTGCTGACTGTATACGTGAACTGTGAACTTCCTGATATTCAAGCTGGTTTTAGAAAAGGCAGAGGAACCAGAGATCAAATTGCCAAGACTATGCCAAAGCCTTTGACTGTGTGGATCACAATAAACTGTGGAAAATTCTGAAAGAGATTAGAATACCAGACTACCTGACCCGCCTCTTGAGAATTCTATATGCAGGTCAGGAAGCAACAGTTAAAACTGGACATGGAACAACAGACTGGTTCCAAATAGGAAAAGGAGTCCGTCAAGGCTGTATATTGTCACCCTGCTTATTTAACTTATATGCAGAGTACATCATGAGAAACACTAAACTGGAAGAAACACAAGCTGGAATCAAGATTGCTGGGAGAAATACCAATAACCTCAGATATGCAGATGACATCACCCTTATGGCAGAAAGTGAAGAGGAACTAAAAGCCTCTTGACGAAAGTGAAAGAGGAGAGTGAAAAGGTTGGCTTAAAGCTCAACATTCAGAAAACAAAGATCATAGCATCCGGTCTCATCACTTCATGGGAAATAGATGGGGAAAAAGTGGAAACAGTGTCAGACTTTATTTTTGGGGACTCCAAAATCACTGCAGATGGTGACTGCAGCCATGAAATTAAAAGACGCTTACTCCTTGGAAGAAAAGTTATGACCAACCTAGATAGCATATTCAAAAGCAGAGACATTAGTTTGCTGACCAAGGTCTGTCTAGTTAAGGCTATAGTTTTTCCTGTGGTCATGTATGGATGTGAGAATTGGATTGTGAAGAAGCCTGAGTGCCAAAGAATATATACTTTTGCACTGTGGTGTTGGAAAAACTCTTGAGAGTCCCTTGGACTGCAAGGAGATCCAACCAGTCCATTCTGGAAGGAGATCAGCCCTGGGATTTCTTTGGAAGGAATGATGCTTAAGCTGAAACTCCAGTACTTTGGCCACCTCCTACAAAGAGTTGACTCATTGGAAAAGACTTGATGCAGGAAGGGATTGGGGGCAGGAGGAGAAGGGGATGGCAGAGGATGAGATGGCTAGATGGCATCATGGACTCGATGGACATGAGTTTGAGTGAACTCCGGAAGATGGTGATGGACAGGGAGGCCTGGCGTGCTGCGATTCATGGAGTCGCAACGAGTTGGACACAGCTGAGAAACTGAACTGAACAAAACTGATAGAGCTCAATCTTTGCCTGCAAAGAATATAATCAATCTGATTTTGGTGTTGACCATCTGGTAATGTCCATGTGTAGAGTCTTCTCTTGTGTTGTTGGAAGAGGGTGTTTGTTATGACCAATTTGTTCTCTTGGCAAAACGCTATTAGCCTTGCCCTGCTTCATTCCGTACTCTAAGGCCAAATATGCCTGTTACTCCAGGTGTTTATTGACTTCCTACTTTTGCTTTCCAGTCCCCTATAATGAAAATGACATCTTTTTGGATGTTAGTTCTAAAAGGTCTTGTAGGTCTTCAAAGAACCATTCAACTTCGGCTTCTTTTGCATTACTGGTTGGGGCATAGACTTGGATTACCATGATATTGCATGGTTTGCTTTGGAAACAAACAGAGATCATTCTGTCGTTTTTGAGATTGCATCCAAGTACTGCATTCTGGAATCTTTTGTTGACCATGATGGCTACTCCATTTCTTCTAAGGGATTCCTGCCCACAGTAGTAGATATAATGGTCATCTGAGTTAAATTCACCCATTCCAGTCCATTTTAGTTTTCTGATTCCTACAATGTCTACGTTCACTCTTGCCATCTCCTGTTTGACCACTTCCAATTTCCCTTGATTAATGGGCCTAACATTTCATGGTGTGGGCCTAATAGAAGCAGAAGATATTAAGAAGAGGTGGCCAGAATACACAGAAGAACTGTACAAAAAGATCTCCATGACCCAGATAATCACAATGGTGAGATCACTCACCTAGATCCAGACATCCTGTAATGTGAAGTCAAGTGGGCCTTAGAAAGCATCACTACGAACAAAGCTAGTGGAGGTGATGGAATTCCAGTTGAGCTGTTTCAAATCCTGAAAGATGATGCTGTGAAAGTGCTGCACTCAATATGCCAGCAAATTTGGAAAACTCAACAGTGGCCACAGGACCGGAAAAGATCAGTTTTCATTCCAATCCCAAAGAAAGGCAATGCCAAAGAATGCTCAAACTACTGCACAGTTGCACTCATCTCACACACTAGTAAAGTAATGCTCAAAATTCTCCAAACCCGGCTTCAGCAACATATGAACCATGAATTTCCAGATGTTCAAGCTGATTTTAGAAAAGGCAGAGGAACCAGAGATCAAATTGCCAACATCTGCTGGATCATGGAAAAAGCAAGAGATTTCCAGAAAAACATCTATTTCTGCGTTAGTGACTATGCCAAAGCCTTTTGACTGTGTGGATCACAATGAACTGTGGAAAATTCTGAAAGAGATGGGAATACCAGACCACCTGACCTGCTCTTGAGAAACCTATATGCAGGTCAGGAAGCGACAGTTAGAACTGGACATGAAACAACTCACTGGTTCCAAATAGGAAAAGGAGTACATCAAGGCTGTATACTGTCACCCTGCTTATTTAACATATATGCAGAGTACATCATGAGAAACACTGGGCTGGAAGAAACACAAGCTGGAGTCAAGATTGCCAGGAGAAATATCAATAACCTCAGATATGCAGATGACACCAACCTTATGGCAGAAAGTGAAGAAGAACTAAAGAGCCTCTTGAGGAAAATGAAAGAGGAGAGTGAAAAAGTTGGCTTAAAACTCAATATTCAGAAAACTGAGATCATGGCATCTGGTCCCATTTCTTCATGACAAACTGTGTAAACAGTGTCAGACTTTCTTTTTGGGGCCCCCAAATCACTGCTGCATATTAATAAAGCAGAAATATCACTTTGGCAGCAAAAGTCTGTCTAGTCAAGTCTATTGTTTTTCCAGTAGTCATGTAAAGACGTGATAGACTGAACACCAAGAAATTGATACTTTTGAACTGTGGTTTTGGAGAAGACTCTTGAGAGTCCCTTGGACTGCAGGAAGGTCCAACCAGTCCATCCTAAAGGAAATCAGTTTGAATATTCATTGGAAGGACTGATGCTGAAGCCAAAGCTCCAGTTTTGTCCACCTGACACAGCAAACTGACTCATTGTACAAGATGCTGATGCTGGTAAAATTTAAGGTGGATGGAGAAGGGGATGACTGAGTATAAGATAGTTGGATGACGTCACCAACTCAATGGACATGGGAGATAATGAAGGACAGTGAACGCTGATATGCTGCAGTCCATGGGTTACAACGAGTTGAATGCAACTTAGCGACTGAATAACAGCAACACATTTTGTAGTAAGGTCTTATAATATTAGCGCCCTGTGATAGCTGTAAAGTTATTTCCTAAGTCACCTTTTGATAGGATAGCAAGTAAAAGTAGTCAAATACAAAGATATCCTAGGTCCCCTCTCCCTTGGGCACTCTACATCCTTTACACCACATACAGTGCCCAAAGTTAGCACATTCCTACATTTTTCTCCACCTCCCAGAATTTACTAAAGGAAAAAAACAAACAAAAAAACACATCAGAAATTTAACAGTTAAAAAGGAAAAATACACTGTGTCCTAGGAAACCCGATGCTCCCTGGTGCTCTAGTGGTTAGGATTCAGGGCTCTCACCGCCATGGCCTGGGTTCATTTCCCGGTCAGGGAAGCCTTTCTTCTTGGACTTCCCTGGTGGCTCAGATGGTAAAGCATCTGCCTACAGTGTGGGAGACCCAGGTTTGATCCCCCGTGTTGGGAAGATCTCTGGAGAAGGAAATGGCAACCCACTCCAGTACTCTTACCTGGGTAATCCCATGGACGGAGGAGCGTTGTAGGCTACAGTCCATGGGATCAGAAAGAGTTGGACACGACTGAGCGACTTCACTTCTTCTGACTAGGAAACCCAGAATTAATAGAGGTGCTAGTTTTGTAATTTAAAATGAACATAATAAATATCCTTAGAAAACAGATTGTTGATAGCATGAAGGAGGAATAAGAAATTATAAAGTGAAAATACTAAATACTAAAAAAAAAAAAGAAAAGAAAAAGAACTCTTCCCTCATTCTGTTCTTTCCCATCACTGCCAGTGTTTCTCTGGAATGCTATATATATGATGGATCATATTTTTAGTTTTGCCTTATTTAGAAATTGCCTTCCTTCCTTCCTTCCTTCCTTCCATCTTTCCTTCCACTTCCAACTTTGATGTTTGCTTTGTCTTCACTAATGGCTTTAATCAAATTAATTATTCACTGTTGCTTCTTATGTATCTGTTTAATATAATGAAGAAAAGAAAAAAATGAAAGACAGTGTCTAGTAGGCATCATGTCTTTATGACTGCCTTTTAATCCTAAGTGGCAGTAGCAACCCTTCCATCTGTAGTGACAACCTAGAATGCATCTGGAGATTCTCAGATGTCGCACAGGGTACAAATTCAGCCTCAGTGCACAACCAGTGGTAAACACGCTTCTGGTTTCTCTCACCAGATTACTTTTGGCTGTTGCTGAATTTCGTGTGGTTGGGATTAGATGGTATGCTTTTGTCTAATCAACTTTTTGCTGTCCTTGAGTGTGGATCTATTTATGCTGTGAGCATCAATGTTTTAGCTATAGTTTGAAGATTAATCTCTACTCTTGTATTTGGCTGAATTTCTTTTTTCTTTAGAAAAATTTATTTAGAGGATTTGCTTTTTAAAAATTATGGTTTATATTAATTTAACAGAGGATGAGATGGTTGGATGTCATCATCCACTCAATGGACATGAGTTTGAGTATGCTCCAGGAATTGGTGATGGACAGGGAGGCCTGGTGTGCTGTGGTCCATGCGGTCACAAAGAGTCAGACACAACTGAGTGACTGAGCTGACTGACATTACAGTTACTATTTGGAAAGTGTATTGAGTTTTTTTGTGGCAAAAGATACAACTGATTTTATAAATGATGTTCGTCAATTTAAAAAGAATATGTATTCAGGATATAGTATGCTAGGAATATTAAGGGTGACACTTAAATCTTTGGTATCATTAGTTTGTCTCCTCAGCCTACTGCATTCTGAGGTAATGTGGTTATTGTCTCCTAACATGAATTATTTTTGGAGGGAGGAAGGAAGAGTGACACAGTCTTTGTTTCTAATTCTTTTGCTTTGTATATTTTGCTGCTCTGTTAAAAGAATGTATATTTACAAATGCTCATAGTATTGTAGCTTTTCAGTACTCTGACCAATTCACATTTATTCCATTAAAACAGTAAGACTTTTCTTGAGTACTGTGTCATCTAATATAAAACTGCCATCTTACAATATTTTTGTTTGCCTTTGTTATACTTTTGCCTATTATTTATTTGTTCATTTTTTGTGTTTTTCTAGTCTAAATTACATGTGCTTAGATTTCCTTTCCTCTTTTTTCTTTAATAATACATTAAAATTTTCAAATCTTAATTTATGCTTATTATAATAACCTTTGACTTGTCTTATTTACCCTAGTTGATTTTTACATGATTATTGGTCTTTCTTGAGAGTTCTTTTCTTGTCTTTTATTAATTTTGCAAAAATGAAACTTCTTTTCATTTTCTCCTTTCATGATTTGGATGTTTTTGTGTCAAATTTGTATTCTCCTTCTGATGTCCCTCTCTGGTGGCTCAGCTGGAAAAAAATCCACCTGCAATGTAGGAGACCTGGGTTGATCCTTGGGTTGAGAAGATCCCCTGGAAAAGAGAAAGGCTACCCACTTCAATATTCTGGCCTGGAGAATTCCATGGACCTTATAGCCCATGGGGTTGCAAAGAGTTGGACATGACTGAGTGACTTTCACTTTTATTTTTCTGGTGTCCCTAATTTTTAAGAAACATGAATAACTATAGATTTTGAGACATGTGATGCTTCCCTGATCTCCCATTGTTTTTATATAATCAGCTTTTCTATATCTATTTTTTTTTTAAAGATCAATTTCATTTTTATACATGTTCTGAATGTTATTGTAAGTTCAATGGTGGGGTTTTTTTTTGTATGCCATTGCCACATGTAATTTATTTTAAAAATAGTTATGATTATTTTCAATTTTATAAACTTTTCAGGATCTCAAAAGTTCATATATTTTGAATATTTTGAATGTTGAAATTTCCTCTTATCATTCCACTGTAGCTGTGAAACAATGATTTCAGCCTGAGCCCTTGTCTGCAAGAAGTTCTAGATGACGAGGTCTCCAGTGGGAAAAGAGGAAAGGTGTTGAAATGAATACTTTACTCGTAGTGCCCTGAAAACCTGTCAGTTTATTTTGGGAGATAGACATGTAGCTGAACTATTCCAATACAAATGTATCAGTGATGAATAGTGATGAATGGGGTTTCTAGCCAGGAAAGAGAATGAGGACAGAAGAAAGAGCATGAGCAAACGAATAAGGGCAGGGTGAGAGTGACTGGCATATGCATATACCCAGTGATGATGGTATGAATGCAAAGTCAAAAGGCATGGAACTCCGTGGAAAAGGATACAACTAGAGATAATAATAGATACATGAATGAGAGGATTTGGGGTATGGACTTTATCCTGTTGGCAATTAAAATAATTGAAATATTTTGCTCAAGAAAAACTATGAAAAAGTTTACATTTATAAATGATAACTCAGGTAGTCAACAATGATTTAGAGAGAGCTTCTGAAGGAGATCAGCCCTGGGATTTCTTTAGAGGGAATGATGCTAAAGCTGAAACTCCAGTACTTTGACCACCTCATGTGAAGTGTTGACTCATTGGAAAAGACTCTGATGCTGGGAGGGATTGGGGGCAGGAGGAGAAGGGGACGACAGAGGATGAGATGGCTGGATGGCATTACTGACTCGATGGACGTGAGTCTGAGTGAACTCCGGGAGTTGGTGATGGACAGGGAGGCCTGGCGTGCTGCGATTCATGGGGTCGCAAAGAGTCGGACACAACTGAGAGATTGAACTGAACTGAGATTAGAAAGTACTGAGCAAATGGTACCCGAAAAGGAAATGGAAACGGAATTTATTCATTTGGGGTAGCTTTTTTATCAGAAATCATATAAATGGTGTGCAGGTATTATTAGAGATAGGGATTCCCAGGTGGCTCAGTGGTAAAGAACCTGACTGCAAAGCAGGGGACGCATGTTCAATCCCTGGGTCAGGAAGATCCCTTTGAGAGGGAAATGGCAACCCACTCCGTAATCTTGCCTGGGAAATCCCATGGACAGAGGAGCCTTTTGGGCTATGGTTCATGGGGTCACAAAAGAGTAGGACACGATTTAGCAACTAAACAACAACAATTATTAGAGATGGCATGGTCAGAGTTGTCTCTTAGATTTCAAGTATGAGTGATTGGTGGATACTGAAGTTGTTAAGCTTTAAACAAGGTGGAAAAGAACATTCCACTGTATGCAAAATTTGTTTGGAAAAGCAGTGGAATATTGCAGTTAGATAGGCTTGAATTAAAATCACTGTACTTACCTTTACTTTTTTTTTAACACTTTGCATGCTACTTAATCATTCTCATTATTAGTTTTGTTCACGGTAAAACATGTAGAGTAATTCTCAAGAATTTTTGTAGAGATTAAAAAAAAATCACCAAGAAAAAAACAATGTATGAAAAGGATTGCTCATTTTATCGTATCATTTTTATTGGATTGGTCAAATGTTCATTTTTTTTCCCTATAATATGGCTCTAGTGACACTTAGTTGCCTTTAAATTCATTTGAAACAGTTTTGTTATATTGTATTATGACAGCTGTCATATCAGCATGCATTAGAAAAAATCAAAATTGGTGAATTTTTGTGTAGCCATTTTAATATTGACGATGAAAGGAAAAAAGCAACATTTTCAGCATATAATGCTTTATTATTTTAAGAAAGGTAAAAATGCAACTGAAATGTAAAAAGATTCATGCAGTGCTTAGAGAAGGTCCTGTGACTGACTGAATGTATCAAAAATGGTTTGGGAACCTTTGCACTGGAAATATCTTGCTGGATGATACTCCATGGTTGGGTAGACCAGTTGAAGTTATAGTGATCAAATCAACAATCAATGTTACACACATCAGAGATAGCTGAAATACTCAAAATATATGAATCAAATGTTGAAAATCATTTGCACCCCTTTGGTTATGTTCAGCACTTTGATGTTTAAGTGAAAAAAAACAAAAACACCAAAACCTTCTTGACTGTCTTTCCGATTGAGATCCTCTACTGAACACAACAAAAATATTCTGTTTTTAAAACAATTTGTTTTAAACAATTTGTTTCATTGTGATGGGCAATGAAAATGAAAAGTGAATACTATATGTAATATGGAATGGAAGAGATCATGGAGCAAGTGAAAGGAACTACTGCCAGCCACACGAAAAGCAGGTCTTTATACAAAGAAGGTGACACTGTGCATATGGTGGGATTGGAAGTGAATCCTCAATTATGATCTCCTTCTGGAAAACCAAATGATTACTTCCAACATATATTGCTCTCAGTTAGACCAAGTGAAGGCAGCATTTGACAAAAAGCATCCAGATTTAGTCAACAGAGAATGCGTAATCTTCCCTCAGGATAACATAAGATCACATGTTTCTTTGATGACCAGAAAAAACTGTTCAAGCTTGGCTGGGAAGTTCTGATTAGTCTGTCTGTTCACCAGATATTGCACCTTCAAATGTCTTTATTTTGGTCTTTACAAAATTCTTTTAAATTGGAAAAATTTCAATTCCCTGGAAGACTATAAAAGCACCTGGAACAGTTCTTTGCTCAAAAGGATAAAAAGTTTGGGGAAGATGGAATTATGAATATGCCTGAAAAATAGCAAAAGTGAGTGGAACAAAATGGTAAATAAAGCTCCTGGTGAAAATGAAAAAAAAAAAAAAAGTCTTTTATTTTTACTTTAAAACCAAAGGAACTCTTTGGCAAACCCAATATTATTGTTGTTGTAGTTACTATTTTTGTCAATAACATACTTGAAATTTCTGTTGGTGAACTACATAGATGTTCAGAATTTGGTAAGTGGATTAAAATGAGCTTTGTGCTTAGGAGAAAGTTCAACATTGGAGAAATAATTTTGCATTTGTGGTAAAGGGCCTGTAGAAAAACCATAACAGGAACAAAGATGTTGCTCATCTCTGCACAAGAGAACAGATGAAACACTATTGCTAAACCAGTCAGATAAATAATAGTGATAAGAAGGAAAATCAAAATAGTACTGCCAGTTAAGCCGAAGAAGAGAGAATGTCCAAAAAGACAGATATCAGAAAGAAATAGCGGCAGTCAGAAAAATAAAGTCTATTTGATCATTCAGAGGTCAATTTTAGATAGTTTCTCTAAAGTGCTGGAGGAAAAAAAAATAATAGTACAATGGATTCAAGACAGTGAAAGGCATAAGCATGAAAAAAGAGGATGATTGCTCTTGAGAGTCTCTGTCAGAAGAGGCGAAAGAATGGAAAGTGAAATACATTAAATATTTCCTATATTTTCTAAGTGGAAAGGACTGACCATGTTTGAAGCCAAGGGTAAAGTGAAAGTCAAGGGGGCAGGTTATCAGGTGTGTACATCTTTCTGAGGCTCTCATCAATGGGACAGAAATCTTAGAATACTCTTGGAGCTTTATATTTTGCTTTAGCTTATTCTCTCTTATCATTCCTTATGCCTCACCCATCCTGTATCCATCTATGTTTCAAAGGCATGCATATTTCACAGAGGTTTTATTTTTATTTTCTGCTACAAGCACACATTCTTTAGAATATGTTATAATTCACATGTGACCTTTGGGGACAAAAGGAGTCAGTAACTCCTGTAGGTCACAGAAGCAGGTTAGAGAACAGTGGATGTAATACACAATTATCTGTTTTTGGCTGCTCAATACTGACAGAGTGGGCTAAATAATAATTACTGTCCTTGAAAACATTGGACTTGTCAAACATAGCATCTAAAAAGAAAAAAACAAACAAAATCAGTGTTTTCTTTGGTTTGTTTATTCAATGGCCAGTAGTTACAATATAGGATTAATTTTATTTTTACGGTCCTAAGTAGAATAAAAATCCCAGTGAATAAACATAGATATTCATTAAATACAGTGATGTTTGTGGAAGCTCCATTTAATTCTAGATAAGCAAAATTATTGTGTGTATAATATGAGCAGGGATATAAACTGTGATTTTATTATTGGACATTTTTATTATGATTTTGTCCTTGCTGGTCCTTATGTATTTTAATGCTATAGGCAGAGCTAATTTAGAGGGTATAAAACTGCATTTACCAGTATTGAGCTGCAATGATGTAAAAGTTTTGATTCAATAGTCATGTCATATCTGGTCAATAGCCAGCTATTGCCATTAGTGAGAAGTGGAACACCTACACAAAGTGCCAAGTCAGTAAGAGAAACAAATCAAAAGAAGATGAAGTGATCCATAATGAGCAGGGAAAAAAATCAATAAGATTAAAAAAGAAAGTGTATCTCTTAAAATAAATGAAGAAGAAACTGGCTGATGTTTGAACTACATTTGTTCCATGTAAACAATCACTCGGAGCAGTGAAGTTTAGCACAAAAATACTTTTGTTTGTTCGAATTCTCCGATTGTGAGCCTATTCTGAAACTGTATACAGTGATTGTACCTGGTAATACATTGAAAAATGTATGTCTTATTAAAAAACATCATGTTTAAAGAAGCAATTAAAGTAAGGTCTACACTATGCAAAACCCTCTCTGTGCAATAATAAGCCACATGCCTGATTGTCATTCTAGACATTACTCCTACTAGTCTAATCAGATTGAATAAAGAAAATAAAGAAGAGCATGTGAATAGTGTGTAGGTTGGCCTTGAGGCTAACTTAATTCAATATTCTGTCTCGAAGCATACAGAAAACGTCTTAAGAAAACATCAAAGAGGAATTCATAAGTCCTTGAAGAGCTTAACTATTTCATGAATCATAGGAGGATAAATGGGAACTTTTGACAAGAATGGAGACTGTGGAGGTACAGGTGTAGGTACAGCTGCTCTGATACTACCCTGTTGAGCTTCTCCTGTGAAGAAAACTGTCTCAGCTTTTGATGAACAGTAGGCTTTTCTAGTAAATCCATTGCTTTAACTGGAGAACACACCAAAGTAGGAGAATTCAGGATTTTAGGGGGCATTCAGCATATCACAACTCAAATATAGTATTGCTTAATGTCTCCCAATGATGACTCGCCCTTGGATGAGACAAAATCAGGAGGATATCCAGTGCCTCTAAAATCAAAAGGGAAGGGTCATCCTTTCTAATCATGGAGCTTTTGGGAAGGGTAAGGAAAGAGTGGGTTTTCATCTTCCTCTACTACCCAAATGACTGTTAATTCAAATCTTTGCATTCCAAGTCAAGGACTCTGTGGTAAGCAGCCTTAAAGATCTTCCCTAATGCCTCCTAGGGATGGTTATTTGATGAATCAGATATGGCAAAAGGGATCTGAGCTTCAGTTATCAGGCACAAATTCCAACTAGGTTTCTCTTCCTCTATTTCCCTCCTTTCCTTCCACCCCTCTCTTTCCCTCCCCTTTCTCTCTCTCTTCACTAGAATTGAAGTGGCCTTATTCATGGTGAGACAGTGAAATCTCTTACTAATGGCCATAGCAGTGAGCTTGGAAACAGATTCTCCAGGTGCAGTGAAACTGCACCAGCCAACAGCTTGACTGCAAACTCGAGAGAGACCCCGAACCAAAAGCACATGGCTAAGGATTCCTGACCCTCAGAAACTATAAGCTTTTTGTCTTAAGCCACTAAGTTTTGCAGTAATTTGTTATGTAACAATAGATAGTGTAGGCTATTTCCATCTACACTGGGATAAACCTTTCCATTTATGAAGCAATTTTTTAAAAAAGTGATGTTAAAAATTCTTTCACTTTATGAATGTCACTGAGTGAGTGTAGCCACACCCTTTCAGTAACCATGATCCAGGAGATTCAATAGAAAAAAAAAGGTTCTTGTTTTCAGAATTTTAGTCATTTTATTTAGCTCATGGTGTTTACCATACATGGCAGGCACTAAAGTTAGGAACAACTTCTATAAAATATGGAAAAAGTTTTTACAATCTACAATTATCATATTTATTATCATTCACTCTTCAAGTAGATCTTGCTTCTTGCAGTAATCTACTGGATTGTTGAGTTAAAATGAATAAATATATATATAAATTAAAAAATTTTAATTAAAAAATTCAAATGGTCCCTGAATTTTTATAACTACTATACATGTGCTCCTTCCTGTGTTATTTTGTTCTCTTCATCCTGACAAATAGGGATCTCAACCTGTCAACCTGTCACTGTGATCCTTACTTTTAATCCAGATTGTACTGGCCCAGAATTGTTCTCCTGAATTCTTATCATGATATTCTTCCTTAAAATATTGCATTTAATATTTAATATTAAATCTGAATTAAACTCAAGATTTTGGGTCTATCCTTCAATCAGAATCAATTTAGTGGAAAATATTCCGATTTAAATATAGCCTGCCTCTTAACTAAGATCATTTCAAAGCATTTTAACCACAAAGAGGAAATGTAAATAGTTGTCGGTCCTTTTATGAAAAAGGAAGCACTAATTGACTTAAGATCTACAGTATCAATTAATCTGAGGCTGATAGAGAAGAAATATTAGCAAACTAGATTTGAATGTGGACTTTGTCATGTAAACAAAAAGTCCAGAATATACCACCATTACACGTTTTGAATTACTGTATATTCTTTTTTTAAAAAAATAGATTTTTCTTATTGTAAAAATTTAACAATATTTTAACATTATAATGATTCAATCAGAAAGTATTAAGGAAGCAAAGTTATAAAGGAACTAAAAGTCATTAAATCTCTAGATTGAACTTGGAAATAATCTTCCTAGTGTTTGGTCTGTACATATGTTATATTCCATTCAATCTAAGGTTCCGTCAAATGTAGATGCTTCTTTATGTTATGATACCTTAAGAAAGATAAAAATATACTATGTTAAAACTATGATATGCTAGTTAAAACTATGATATATTAGGTTATGGTATACTAGTTTAACATCTAGTTGAGTCTATGATAAATGCCTATGACATTTTTATTTTTATGTATTGAAAGGGATTTTTAGACATTTAGCAAATACTTTAACCACTTATCAGATTTATATATGCAGAAAAAAATATATGTAAGCAAATGGATTAAGATACTCCTAAAGTGTTTTAAATGAAATTGTATCTTAATTTTTTTTGTTTCAGAGTGTTCAATGTACATGTTTTACCCCATAATATCTGTTGCAACTTCAAAAGTAAGATTATGCAGTGTTTCTTATAAGGTGTCTATTATCTCCCTATAAGTTATTGACACTCATTCTGCAAAATTTGATCCACATATATAGGCAACTTTGAATAAGTAAATTTTGCTATCTCATAGAAAATGACAAGATCCATTCATATTTCAGAGATGTTAGGACATCAAAACAATGTATCATTAATGTCCAGTCAGGAAATATGAACTATTGCCAGGGAATTCACAGAAAGAACCTACTACTTAGAAAAATGTAAGAGAGCAAAAAAAAAAAAAGGAAATATGTAGGTAAGACACCTGAAATGTTTTGTAAACTCTATTCTTGACAGCTAGTAATGTAGTAGTCATGGGCTTCCCCAGTGGCTCAGTGGGAAAGAATCTGCCTGCAGTGCAGAACATGAGTTTGATCCCTGGGTGAGGAGGGTCCCCTGGAGAGGGAAATGGCACCCACTGCAGTATTCTTGCCTGGGAAATCTCATGGACAGAGGAGTCTGGTGGTCTATAGTCCATGGGTTTCAAAGAGTCAGACAGAACTTAGTGACTAAACAGCAGCTCAATCTGGTATGCATATATCAGCTTTTCTGTTTGGAAGAGCAGGCTAACTTAAAGTATAATGGTTTCACTATCAAACTCCATATTATTCATTATTGTTATTGCTGTTCATTCGCTCAGTAGAGTCCAGCTGTTTGCGATCCCACAGACGCCAGCACTCCAGGTTTCCCTGTCCTTCACTAGCTCCCAGAATTTGCTTAAACTCATGTCCATCGAGTTGGTGATGCCAACTAATAATCTCATCCTCTGTCACCCTTCTCCTCCTGCCCTCAGTCTTTCCCAGCATCAAGGTCTTATAGGACAAAGTGTTGGAGCTTCAGCTTCAGGATCAATCCTTTCAAAGAATATTCTGGCTGATTTCCTTTAGGATTGACACCTTTGATCTCCTACAGTCCAACGGACTCTCAAGAGTCTTCTGCACCACCACAGTTTGAAATCATCAGTTCTTCAGTGCTCAAACTTTATGGTCCAACTCTCACATTGTACATGACTACTGGACAAACCATAGCTTTGACTAGATAGACCTTTGTTGGCAAAGTGATGTCTCTTTTTAATACCTTGTCTATGTTTTTCATAGCTTTTCTTCCAAGAAGCAAGTATCTTTTAATTACATAGCTGCATTTACCATCTGCAATGATTTTGGAGCCCAAGAAAATAAAATCTATCACTGTTTGCATTTTACCCCCATTTGTTTGCATTTTACCCCCATTTGTTTGCCATGAAGTGATGGAACCAGATGGCATGATCTTAGATTTTTGAATGTTGAGTTTTAAGCCAGCTTTTTCACTCTCCTCTTTCACCTTCATCAAAAGATTCTTTAGTTCCTCTTCACTTCCTGCCATAACAGTGGTGTCATCTGCATATCTGAGATTATTGATACTATTCCTAGCAATCTTGATTACTTTGAGGAAATATTTGTTAAGGATAATATTCATTATGGAACATTTATTAACCTTATCTGGTCTTTATTTCAGTGATTTGGACTCAATTTTGGCTGCATATGCCTTCAGTATTTGGTTAAAAGTGACCAAAACTAAAAATATGTTACATATAAAAGGACTTATTGGCCCATGTAAGTCAAAACTCTGTTTTAGATATAATTCTTTAGTGGATAAATCTCGGTACTTAAAATGTTATTGGAATACTCTCAAATTTATCTCACACTATACAATATCTGAGATGAGAGCTATTTGGAATAAAAGCAGGTACCTCTTTATTGATTTTTATATAGTAGTCATATTTTAATTCTTTTTAAAGCTTCAAATTTGGTAGGAAAAATCTTGACTTGCTGCTACTTTCACTTGAACTGGAAATGTGTCCCTCATTAAAAAAAAATACATATTCTCTTCTCTGAAGTTGACAAAAATGTATATTGTTAAGTTTGGAGCCATTCATTATATAATCAAAAGTTAGAAAGAATGACTTTACAGCAGCTATTCCAAAACCAAAGGCATTTTTGATTTTTGGTACCTGGTGAATTAGTCACTAAGTCCTGTCTGACTCTTGCAACTCCATGGACAGTAGCCTGCCAGGATCCTCTGTCCATGGGGTTCTACAGGAAAGAATAGAAGAATTGATTGCCATCTCCCTCTCTGAGTGATCTTCCTGAACCAGGAATCTAACCTGGGTCTCCTGGATTGCAGGCAGATTCTTTACCAACCGAGCTATGAGGGAAGCCCTTCCAACAGTTTACTGATTTCAGTTCAGTTCAGTTCAGTGGCTCAGTCATGTCCGACGCTTTGTGACCCCATGCACTGCAGCACACTGGGCTTCCCTGTCCATCACCAACTCCGGGAGCTTGTTCAAACTCATGTCCATTGAGTCAGTGATGGCTTCCAACGATCTCATCCTCTGTCATGCCCTTCTCCTCCTGCCTTCAATCTTTCCCAGCATTAGGGTCTTTTCCAATGAGTCAGTTCTTCACATCAGTGGCCAAAGTATTGGAGTTTCAGCTTCAGCATCAGTCCTTCCAATGAATATTCAGGACTGGTTTCCTTTAGGATGGACTGCTTGGATCTCCTTGCTGTCCAAGTGTTCTCAAGAGTCTTCTCCAAAACCATAATCCAAAAGCATAAATTCTTGGGAGTTCAGCTTTCTTTATAGTCCAACTCTTACATTCATACATGACCACTGGAAAAGCCATAGCTTTGACTAGGTGAATCATTGTTGGCTAAGTACTGTCTCTGCTCTTTAGTACCTTCTCTAGGTTGGTAATAACTTTCTTTCCAAGGAGTAAAGCGTCTTTTAATTTCATGGCTGCAGTCACCATCTGCAGTGATTTTGGAGCCCAAAATATAGTTTCACTGTTTCCATCGTTTCCCCATCTATTTACCATGAAGTGATGGGACCAGATGCCATGATCTTAGTTTTCTGAATGTTGAGTTTTAAGCCAACTTCTTCACTCTCCTCTTTCACTTTCATCAAGAGGCTCTTTAGTTCTTTGCTTTTTGTCCTAAGTGTAGTGCAATCTGCATATCTGAGGTTATTGTTATTTCTCCCAGCAATCTTGATTCAAGCTTGTGCTTCATCCAGCTCAGGGTTTCTCATGATGTACACTGCATATAAGTTAAATAAGCAGGGTAACAATATACAGCCTTGACATACCCCTTTCCCTATTTGGAACCAGTCTGTTGTTCCATGTCCAGTTGTGACTGTGCTTCTTGACCTGCTTGCAGGTTTCTCAGGAGGCAGGTAAGGTGATCTATTATTCCCATCTCTTTCAGAATTCTCCACGGTTTGTTGTGATCCCCACAGTCAAAGGCTTTGCAAAGTCAATAAAGCAGAAATAGATGTTTTCTGGAACTCCTTCACTTTTTTGATGATCCAACGGATATTGGCAATTTGATATCTGGTTTCTCTGCCTTTTCTAAGTGTAGCTTGAATATCTGGAAATTCATGGTTCACATACTGTTGAACTCTGGCTTGGAGAATTTTGAGCATTACTTTGCTAGTGTGTGAGATGAGTGCAATTGTGTGGTAGTTGGCCTTTCTTTGGGATTGAAATGAAAATTAAACTTTTCCAGTCCTGTGACCACTGCTGAATTTTCCAAATTTTCTGGCATGTTGAGTGCAGCACTTTCATAGCATCATCTTTCAGGATTTGAAATAGCTCAACTGCAATTCCATCACCTCCACTAGCTTTGTTTGTAGTGATGCTTCCTAAGGCCCACCTGACTTCACATTCCAGGATGTCTGGCTCTAGGTGAGTGTGAGTGATCACACCTTTGTGATTATCTTGGTCACAAACATCTTTTTTCTATAGCTCTTCTGTGTAATTTGCCAGCTCTTCTTAATATCTTCTGCTTTTGTTAGGTCCATACCATTTATGTCCTTTTGTGCCCATCTTTGCATGAAATATTCCCTTGGTACCTCTAATTTTCTTGAAGCCATCTCTAATCTTTCCCATTGTATTGTTTTTCTCTATTTCTTTGCATTGATCACTGAGGAAGGCTTTCTTATCTCTCTTTGCTGTTCTTTGGAACTCTGCATTCAAATGGGTATATCTTTCCTTTTCTCCTTTGCTTTAGCTTCTCTACTTGTCACAGGTCTTTGTAAAGCTGCCTCAGACATTCATTTTGCCTTTTTTCATTTCTTTTTCTTGGGGATGGTCCTGATCACTACCTCCTGTACAATGCCATGAACTTCCATCCATAGTTCTTTAGGTACTCTGTTTATCAGATCTAATCCCTTGAATCTATTTCTCATTTCCACTATATAATCATAAGGGATTTGATTAAGCTCATACCTGAATGTTCTAGTGGTTTTCCCTACTTTCTTAAATTGAAGTCTGAAATTGGCAATAAGGAGTTCATGATCTGAGCCATAGTCAGCTCCTGGTGGTGTTCTTGCTGACTGTATAGCACTTCTCCCACTTTGGCTGCAAAGAATATAATTAATCTGATTTTAGTATTGACCATCTGGTGATGTCCATGTATATAGTCTTCTCTTGTGTTGTTGGAAGAGGGTTGCTGCTCCTAAATCACTTCAGTCGTGTCCGACTCTGTGTGACCCCATAGATGGCAGCCCACCAGGCTCCTCTGTCTCTGGGATTCTCCAGGCAAGAACACTGGAGTGGGTTGCCATTTCCTTCTCCAATGCATGAAAGTTAAAAGTGAAAGGGAAGTTGCTCAGTCGTGTCCGACTCTTCGTGACCCCATGGACCGCAGCCTATCAGGCTCCTCCATCCATGGGATTTTCCAGGCGGGAGTACTGGAGTGGGGTGCCATCGCCTTCTCTGGGAAAAGGGTTAGGTTTAGGATTGTATCCAGCAATTGGCATGTATATTGGAACACTTACTTTGCCTTTTAAATACTTGTGGGTACCTTACTTACTTACACATACATGGACACACCCCTTTTTTAAAAATCAGAAAGTATTAATGAAATGAGCTGCCCATGTTTTCTAGACTAACATTCTTATTGCCATCATTTTAGCCAGAGACCTTTTCAACTTTCACTATCTGTGCATTCCTTTGATGGTATGACGTCCTGTGGAAATCCCTGTGGAGACCCTAGTGTCTTCTCTCAGGAGTTCCTCTATGCCCTATCTCTGTGTAGAGGAAGAAAGACCTTCCATTAAATTAGACATTCGTGCATGTATCATTTTAAATTTCTTTCTTTCTTTCATAAAGCGCTGTCCTTTCTCCCCCCTTGCCTAAACTGTTAGCTCCTGCTTGGCTTTGGTTTAAGCCACAGAACATAACACATACACTAGAGGCTTGTCTGGAGAAGGAAATGACAACCCACTCTGGTACTCTTGCCTGGAAAATCCCATGGACAGAGGAGCCCGGTGGCCTACAGTTGTGGGGCCGCAAGTAGTCGGACACGGCTGAGTGACTTCACTTCATTCACTTCCTGCTTACTCATTGGAGAAGGAAATGGCAACCCGCTCCAGTTTTCTTGCCTGGAGAACCCCACAGACAGATGAGCCTGGTGGGCCATGGTCCATGTGATCACTGAGAGTTGGACACAACTGGGGTGACAAAGCACGCACAGAGGCTTGTCAAGGAGAATGACCTCAAACTCACTACTGCTCAGTATTTCAAAATCTTTGTGGAAATCCTATCTACAAAAGATTTCCTAAAAAAATTAAGTGGCCCATCCATTTTTCTTGCTCAGAGATTCTTGCACTTGGATAAGGAGGCTTTTAAGAGCACCTTATTATCGCACATAACCTTTATGTATATGAATTTTAATGTGTGTCTGTTATTTTTACCAGGTGTTCAGAGTGGTCTATAACAAAGAATTGGTTAAGAATCATCTCTGTTGATATTTTCAAAGCTTTAATTGGATTCAGTTCAGTTCAGTCGCTCAGTCGTGTCCGACTCTTTGTGACCCCATGAATCACAGTACACCAGGCCTGCCTGTCCATCACCAACTCCCGGAGTTCACTCAGACTCACCTCCACCGAGTCAGTGATGCTATCCAGCCATCTCACCCTCTGTCATCCCCTTCTCCTCCTGCCTCCAGTCCCTCCCAGTATCAGAGTCTTTTCCAATGAGTCAACTCTTTGCATGAGGTGGCCAAAGTACTGGAGTTTCAGCTTTAGCATCATTCCTTCCAAAGAACACCCAGGGTTGATCTCCTTCAGAATGGACTGGTTGGATCTCCTTGCAGTCCAAGGGACTCTCAAGAGTCTTTAGTTAATACAAAAAGACCAGAAGGCTGCATTTTATATACCTGGACTTTAGCATTCCAGAACTATTGCATATAATAACTTATCCCTAAATTGAGTGTTACATTTTCATTTATATTTTAAAAACAATACCAGAAACATATCATACCACTTTGCCTAGTGAAGATATTTATCTTTGGCATCTGTATTAGCAATAAATGTGATTCTTTGAGAAACTGGCCTTTCTTCCTATTTTGAAAGTGATGGCTCAAAGAACTGGATGTCTTTCCTCTGGCTTTACTGTTATTGACAGTGCACTGCCAACTTACATGTTCTGTACTAGCTATTGTACTCCAGGGCATACATTTTGTGTAATTCTTAAATTTGTTCTATAGTTTCTACCCTTATTTACCTTTGCCACAAATTCCTCACTTCTTTTTGATGTGTATTTTGTTGTACTACATATTCTTATAAGTTGTCCTAAATCATTTCCAAGAATACCAAGTATACAAATATAGATAAATAAATAATAATAGTGACTGAGGCAGCATATAAATCTTTTTGTTTATTTAATACATTTTTCACAGTCCACAGTGTTAAAGTGCTTTCAGAGATGCTTCTTTAATAAAATTTTGTAGGTTTTGTTATAAATATTATTATTATTAAAGTTTAAAAGCTACCAATGTATCCTTTCACTTTCATCAAGAGGCTTTTTAGTTCTTCTTCACTTTCTTCCATAAGGGTGGTGTCATCTGCATATCTGAGGTTATTGATATTTCTCCCAGAAATCTTGATTCCAGCTTGTGTTTCTTCCAGTCCAGCATTTCTCATGATGTACTCTGCATATAATCTAAGTAAGCAGGGTGACAATATACAGCCTTGGCGTACTCCTTTTCCTATTTGGAACCAGTCTGTTGTTCCATGTCCAGTTCTAACTGTTGCTTCCTGACCTGCATACAGATTTCTCAAGAGGCATGGTGACTGCAGCCATAAAATTAAAAGACACTCCTTGAAAAAAAAGTTATGACCAACCTAGAAAGTATATTCAAAAACAGAGACATCACTTTGCTGACTAAGATCTGTCTAGTCAAGGCTATAGTTTTTCCTATGGTCATGTATGGATGTGAGAGGTGGACTGTGAAGAAGGCTGAGCACCAAAGAATTGATGCTTTTGAACTGTGTGTTGGAGAAGACCCTTGAGAGTCTCTTGGACTGCAAGGAGATCCAACCAGTCCATTCTGAAGGAGATCAGCCCTGGGATTTCTTTGGAAGGAATGATGCCAAAGCTGAAACTCCAGTACTTTGGCCACTTCATGCGAAGAGTTGACTCATTGGAAAAGACTCTGATGCTGGGAAGGATTGGGGGCAGGAAGAGAAGGGGACGACAGAGGATGAGATGGCTGGATGGCATCATGGACTCAATGGAGGTGAATCTGAGTGAACTCCAGGAGATGGTGATGAACAGAGAGACCTGGCGTGCTGCGATTCATGGGGTCGCAAAGAGTGGGACATGACTGAGCGACTGAACTGAACTGAATGTATCCTTAATCAAGTAAAAACAGCTAAGGTGGCCAACATTGAAAAATAATCCAAGTATTTTAACCTGAATGGTAAAGTAGGGAAGCTCTTTTATCCCCCTTAAGTTGTAAAAATATGTTTTAGACATCATTGCTGTTGGTAGATTTATTTTTTTCTGTAACTTGTTCAGAAAATCTAACAAATTAAATACTTTTCAAAACATGTCTACTCTGTTTTCTTCTTATAAACATAATTATGAATTAGTGCTTTGGGATATATTTTATTGCACACAAGTGTGCTACTTTGTGTGTTTGTATGTATGTGTAACTAAGCTTTGTCTTTTAGTAAAATTATAGTTACTCATATAGTCTCTGTTTTGCTTCCTTTGGTTTTATACTTGCATTTGTAAAAGTTAACAGTACATACTGCTTCTTTGTTGCTGTTTGTCAAATATGGGTTGCCGACTACTGTTTTATTGTATTGTGGTGGGATTTACTGATGAATGGAAGAAAAATTTAAAAGGAAATTGATTTTTCTTCTTGTGTTCTGAGTAGGACTCCCCAGTCTACAATGCAATCTACAGAACAATCATCTGAACATATATTTAGTGGGTTAGAAAAAGCCCAATACTAAGGCATAGCAAACCCTAAAGATCACTTGTAAACCATTTCTTCCCAGTCACATATTAATTGTGCTGTAATGGAAACACTGAGGCTTAGCTTAGAGAAAAAAATGGGAATCCTATTCCCATTATATAAAAATTCAGCAGTGACAGGTTAGATAAAAATTTTAAAGCAGCATAAAATACAAGCATATGTATTTTTTTTAACAGAAAATTAGAGATACCAAGGGAAAATTTCATGCAAAGATGGGCACAACAAAGGACAGAAGTGGCAGGGACCTAACAGAAGCAGAAGATATTAAGAAGGGGTGGCAAGATACACAGGAGAACTATACAAAAGATCATAATGACCCAGCTAACCATGAAGGTGTGATCACTCACCCAAAGCCAGATATTCTGGAGTGTGAAATCAAGTGGGCTTTAGAAAGCATCACTATGAACAAAGCTAGTGGAAGTGATGGAATTCCACCTAAGCTATTTCAAATCCTAAAAGATGATGCTATGAAAGTGCTGCGCTCAATATGTCAGCAAATTTGGAAAACTCAGCAATTGCCACACGACTGGAAAAGGTCAGTTTTCATTCCAATCCCAAAGAAAGACAATGCCAAAGAATGTTCAGACTACCTCACAATTGCAGTCCTCACACACGCTAGCAAAGTAATGCTCAAAATCTGCAAGTTAGGCTTTAACAGTACGTGAACCAGGAACTTCCAGATATAAAAGCCGGATTTAGAAAAAGCAGAGGAACCAGAGGTCAAATTGCCGACATCCTTTGGATCAGAGAAAAAGCAAGAGAATTTCAGAAAAAACCTCTACATCTTCTTCATTGACTATGTCAAAGCCCTTGACTGTGTGGATCACAACAAACTGTGACAAATTCTTAAAGAGACGGGAATACCAGAGCACCTTACCTGCTTTCTCAGGAATCTGTATGCAGGTCAAAAAGTAACAGTTAGAACCGAACATGGAACAATGGACTGGTTCCAAATTGGGAAAAAGAGTACGTCAAGGCTGTTTATTGTCACCCTGCTTATTTAACTTATTTGCGGTGTACATCATTTGAAATTCCAAACTGTATGAAACCCAAGCTGGAATCAAGATTTCAGGGAGATATCCAATGGGAATTTGCTGTATGTCTTAGGGTCTTAGGGAACTCAAACAGGGGCTCTAACCTATCTCATACCTATCTACATTGGTAGGTTTGCGGGCTACAGTCCATGGGGTCTCATAGAGTCAGACACGACTCACTAAACCACCACTAACCAATGTAGGCCTAGGCCAGGTTCAGTCCCTGGTACCTGGAAAGTGCTCAATAAATACTTACAATCTTGAATATTTGATGACACTCTTACAAAAAGAAAGGCCATGCATGGTGAGTGTGTGATTCAGAAACAGCGTCAGGGAAGGAAAAACGAAGGGCCCAGGTTGTCAGAAACCAATTCTGCTGGAATATAAGTAAATGGCTGTGTGGTAGCTGCTACTCAGAGAGCTGACATTTGTGGCTCCCTTTCACATCAGGGGCTGATTTAACGCCATCATTGCTCTACTCAGATTTTGCTAGACGTATCAGAGCGAGGCTGACTCTTACATAAAGAAAGGAAACGTGAGACAGTGCCACTTTTCTCACAAGTCCGCAGTGAACTGCTGAAGTATAAAGATTTCACTCAATACACAAAGCAAAAAATCTGTGGGTTTTTAAGGACTGCTAACAAAGCTGGAGGGACAGACTCTCTAAGTAGTCATCAACTAGGCAGGGAAAAATGGAACAAAGACACTTCAGGGTGAAGAGTTTTGTTGGCTTGAGAGTGACTATTTGAAGGAATAGATAGCTACTAGGAGCCATATTCTTTCTACCTTAGGAGAAACTCAGTGTTATTGTATAAAGAAATCTCCAAAATAAAGCAAGAACTATAGAGGTATACATTTAAGGATATGGAATCAAATCAAAGAAGGTAAAAGTATACTTCTGGATTTTTCTACTAATTCCCTTTGAGAGTGTTTGACAGTTAATCCCTTTGATTAATTTCTTCATGTCTCTGATTTACTATTTAACCTGTCAGGGTTTGGCCTGAGAAATAGAATAATTATGAATGATGTAGAGTAGAGGTTTGTTGTAGAGGTTTTCACCTTACACAGTTGTGGCTGATGCAGAAGTCTACACAAGGCTGTTGTCTGTGGATCTTGTACCAGCCTTCAGATCTCAAAAGGTCAGGTAGTTCAACAGTCTGGGAGAAAATGTGAATGTGTGGTAGGGAAGAACTGAGAAAATTTGGAACCTAAGAGGAAAGACTGTAACCCATGAACTTGTGTTTTATTACTTCCAAATCTATTATGCGTATAACCTATAAGATAAGCTGGTACCGTTTTCCAGAGTATGTGTGTTCAGTCATTCAGCCATGTCTGACTCTTTGCAACCACATGTACTGTAACCCACCAGGTTCCTCTGTCCATGGAATCTCCAGGTAAAAATACTAGAGTGGGTTGCCATAGTACTTCTCTAGAGGATCTTCCCAGTCCAGGGATTTAACTGGTGTCTATCTGAGTCTTCTGCATTGGCAGGTGGATTCTTTACCACTGTGCCACCTGGGAAGCCCAATTTGCCATAGAACTGAATACAGAACTCAAAGTTCATGGTTAACCCAAAGTTCTTCAGTAATAGCATTTTATCAGATTATATCCACTCTCTTCACACACTCTTCAGTTCTCTACAGAGCATTTAAAAATGCCCTAAAAGAATTTTTAAAAGGCTGCTGTATCTTCGTTTGAAGTTGATTCACAATTATCTTCAAGAAGCAGAATCCTTTCTGAGGGTACTTTCAGACTAGAGTGCTTTTCCAAGAGGGTGATTCTCAATACAGTGAAATGGAATATTTCTCTTGCACTTTTAGGATCTGTGTGCAGCAGTGGTGAAGGTTAAAAAAAAAAAAAAAAGATTCATTGGTCATTTAATAAGATGATTCTTCCCATCCCTTTTTCTTCAGAATTCGTGCTATATTTTGTAGCTATCTCTACAAAGGTTATATCTACCAGATTAATCCCTGACACATGAAGAACTTCCATTCATGGTCATCCAGATGACCTGTTGCAGTGCTATGCTGCTCAGGAATTTAGTGCCTCAACACAGTGACTGGCTGAGCAATGTAGTTTCGTGCACAGTAGTAATGCTATTTTTATTCTCCCTTTAGGGAGGAATGTTGGAGGCTGGCTCTTTAAAAATAACTAGTTTAGAATGAAGCAGCCATATGGCTGATTACAAAGATGCTTTTTATTTTAGTTCAGTTTTGATTAAATTACAATCTGATACTATAAGTACTTCCATAAAACAACAGAACAAAGCTTAGGCATTTGAGTCTTAGCAGTCATATTTGTATATAAATATTGATATTCTAAAGATAATATGAAGGATCAAGCATTGTATGCCTTTAAAGTTCTTGATACTTAAGTTTTTCATATTTACCTAATAGCTTACTATAATACTTGTATTGTTCATATTTATATAATGCCTTACTATACTATTTACTCCAAAATGGTTTGAAGTTTAGTGTAAAATCTGAAAAAGAATCAACATATAAAATTATTCCTCAAGAAAGAAAGTTCCTCCAAGATAGGTTATGTAATGCAGGTGAAACTGGAATTAAGCCATATATATAATTAGAAATTCACATTTCTAGGTTTAGTTCACATTAATAAGGGTATTATGTAAAAAAATTTTTGGTCATGAGAAAAAGCCTGTTTTCATTATCCTTTCTCTCAAAGAACCAGCGTTGCCTTTCATAGTAATTTATTTTCTTTTCTTTCATAATGTTTTCACACAATATTAGAAATCAGAAAAGTAGGGGGAAATCAAAGGAATATGAGATCTATGTACATTGCTGCAATGATTTTTAATTTGTTCAAATGTTTTTCTGTGAAATTTGCAGAAAACCTTTTTCTAAATCATGAATTCCAGAATAAACTTTATCAACTTGCTATAGTAAATTTTAGATAGAAAAAGTTGGTGTTATTAATTTCAAAATTTGTATTGAGGAGTTGCCTTTTGAAAGCCATTGCCTTATGTCCAAATCTTTTTTTTAAAAATTTTTATTTATTTATTTATTTATTTTAATTACAATACTGTATTTGTTTTGCCATACATTGACATGAATCAGCCACAGGTGAACACAATCTCCCAATGCCGAAGCCCCCTCCCACCTCCCACCACACATCATCTACCTGAATCATCCTGTGCACCAGCCCCATGCATCCTGCATCCTGCATTGAACATAGACTGGTGCTTCGTTTCTTACAAGAAAGTATACATGTTTCAATGCCATTCTCCCAAACCATCCCACCCTTTCCCTCTCCCTCAGAGTCAACAGACTTTTGGACTCCAAATCTTGAAATATAACTGTTATCCTACTTTTGTAAGTATCATAATGTCACGATATTATGTACACAGGTCTATCACATAGTATCAGGTCTTGATGTTGAATTACTCACTACATAATTTCATTTTTAGACACTGAATATAATTTAACTTTCCAATTAGTATTTTTATGTGATGCAGAAAAAAATTATGAGGAGGTTAATAAAAATTTGAAGAGATTTCATTTACATTTTAGAAACATTTTCCCTGAAAGTTTTTCAGTATCTTTGGTACTCCAGATATCAGGTTTGTACTTGAATCATCAATTATATTTGACATGGGAAGTTTACTTGAAAAGCCTGTTGAGAAAGGTAACCTTGACCCTTTCTGGGAAACCCTAGTCAGTCAGTCAACCAGTTAGTTTATAAGTTGATCAGCCAGTCAGCCAGAAAGTCAGTCAGTAGTCAGTCAACCAATTAAGTTACACTCAGTTGTAACACGGTAGGTAGAACATTTTGGAATGGAAAAGAAAAGTGCAAACTTCCTTAGCACTGCAAGCGCATAATTCAATCCTCTGTCTAGGCTGCTATATGCGAGGGCAAAGAATCATTTAATAGCTGGGAAGTTTTCATCTGGGGATAAAATGGCAATCCATGATTTGCTTGATTTCAGTAAGTAAATCATCTACTACTCATCATTATATTCAAATCATTCTGGGATACTACATAATTTTAGGCAAGACAGTAGGCTATAATGTACAGAGCACTAGGTTTAAAACTTAATTCAGCTTCCAACTCATTTTATAGCTTTTATCAAATCTAATTTTGATAAAATTAGATTTGGGTTGTTTACTTGGAGTGTTGGCTTAAATAACTCCTCTACCTTATAATTCTAGAATTTTATGATCTTTCCTTTATTTGTGTCAATTTATAGAATAGTAATTCTCAACAGTTTCCCTCTGCTTTTCAGTGAACTATAAGCTCTTTTCATTGCATCAACACAAGCTGATATTGTATACCATATGATTTTGTCGTCACCTTTGCAAACTTTTTAGTGATGTCAGTCAAATAGATCATTAAGTTGAATGGATGATGGTATAGAATTGGGAACTTCTTACTACTAGTAAAAGGTAACATAGGATAGTATTAATCCAGTGTAAAGAAAAGTAATTTTCTTAAGCGGGTGAATATAGCCCTGTCATATTAAGATACTAAACAGTTACTAGAAGAATAGCACAATGCAAAGTGTGAAAATGTACATAGTAATAATGAATAATGGCTTTCTAGATACCTTGACAATTTGTTATACTTTAGTAGTGATTGTGGACTTCCCTGGTAGCTCAGAGGGTAAAATGTCTGCCTGCAATGTGGGAGACACAGATTCAATCCCTGGGTCTGGAAGATTCCCTGGAGAAGGAAATGGCAACACACTCCAGCACTGTTGCCTGGAAAATCCCATGGATGGAGGAGCCTGGTGGACTACAGTCCATGGGGTTGCAAAGAGTTGGACACAACTGAATGACTTGGCTTTCTTTCTTTCTTTCACTTTTATAAGTAGTGATTGCCTTATAATTATAATTGCCTTTTAAAAATGTTGTATTGGGTCTTTTAAACTTTACCAGTGTGCTACTAAATAATTCAGATGTTCATAAATGGGTTTTACAAATGTAAGAATTTTAAGATTTATTAAAAGGTTGGATGATGGAGCTGATCGCCAGTGAATTCAACTCAAATTAGATGGAACCTCTTGAATCCAGTCATAAAATTTAAAAAAGCGTATCTAGAGACAGACCGTTTTAAGTCCTCTATGACTTAGTGCAAGATGCTTTTCTGAAGCATGTGGCTACATTTTGATATGGTACCTAACTTTGAGGAATGCATACTCCAAGTTGCTATGCTGAATAAATATTCAACATGCAGTCATATTCAAATTTTGAGATTTTTCTTCCTGATAATTAAATATTTCCCCAGCTGATGAAAATCTTAAACCGAATGCTGTTGTGTTTTAAAGCATGTGAGGCTAAGAATAAGTATGAAAAATTACCTTGGCTCAGAAATGGAAAAAATGAAAAGCATGGATCAAATTATGTAGCACCTCTTTGACAGTTTGACATGAGGCCAGAGGCAAGAGTTTACACTAAACGTTGTTTTTAAAATGCAACCTTTAGTGTTATTTGATTTTATCCTCAAGCAAACTAAGATGTGGATTTTAATAATCCCTTCTGACAATTTTATAAAAATGGACTGCCATGCTTAATTGATGATGGGCCTCTTCATCTGCCACCCCCAGGCATTTTCTCTAAGTTATTTATACGGAGTTCACAGCCTCTATCCATCAGATCTTTGACTGCATCTGTGTTATTAACCTTTGGGTTGATCTGACAGCGGCATCGGCCCGCCTAACTGGCTGTCATATCAGCTTGGCAGTTGGGCTTCGCATGTTTCCTTTCATATTCACTTTGTCTCCGAAGATCATCTGGAGATAGGAACAAAGCCAATTAATTTGTGATTTCTAAATTGTCCAGATTTTCTCCTAATGTAATGTCAGAACTAAAATTCTAAAATATATGAGAAACTGATGCACTGGGAATGAGTCAAAAGTCCTTGTGCCATAGAGATCCAGGTTCTGATTTCAGTTCCAAATCTTTGTGACTTTTTGGTAAGTTACTTAATTTCTCTGGGCCTCATTGCTGTTGTTGTTCAGTCACCACTCAGTTCTGCCCAACTCTTTGTGACCCCATGGACTGCAGAACACCAGGCCTCCCTGTCCTTCACCATCTCCCAGAACCTGCTCAAACTCATGTCTATTGAGTTGGTGATGTCATCCAACTATCTCATACTCTGTCGTCCCCTTCTCCTCCTGACTTCAATCTTTCCCAGCATCAGGGTCTTTTCCAGTGAGTCAGCTCTTCACCTCGGGTAGCCAAAGTACTGGAGCTTCAGCTTCAGCAGCAGTTCTTCCAATGAATATTCAGAACTGGTTTCCTTTAGGACTGACTGATTTGATTTCCTTGCAGTCCAAGGGACTCTCAAGAGTCTTCTCCAATACCACAGTCCAAAGGCATCCACTGGTATTTGGAAATACAGACAATGAATTTCCCTCCAGAATTTATTCTCCTTGTATTGTATTAGTTTATAGATAAACTCTACCTGTAAGGGACAGATCTATCTTTTGGAAGTGTTAAGGGTACAAGATATAAAATAAATGAATGTGTTGTTAATTTCCTCTCCCTTAGGGTCTTGGAAAAAGCACATGTGAGGGGCTCTAAAAGTTTCATCACATTAACTTCACAGTAAGCCTGCCTTGACTGGTTCTGCCACATACACACATTTTAGCAGGGCTTCTGCTCTTCCAGCTAGGGAGGACATTTATTAACTGGCCTTATACTTGAGTGAGATCATCTGACAGCTCTGGCTCACAGGAGAACACAAACAACACATGCAACTTCCAGATTCTGTCCTTAAAATAGCCCACTTATAACCACCCCCCCCTTTTTTTTTCTTTTCCCGCTGGCTGGAAAAAGCAATGCTAGTGCAATAGCTGGGCTTGGGAAATGGCACCATCCTGGATTCAAGAAATGGAAGCTCTACCTTGAATCTGGCAGAGCCTTTTGGGATAACCCATTCTGGATCACCTTATATATCTCAGTTCAGTTCAGTCGCTCAGTCGTGTCCTACTCTGCAACCCCATGAACTGCAGCACACCAGGCCTCCCTCTGTCCATCACCAACTCCCGGAGTCCACCTAAACCCATGTCCATTGAGTTGGCGATGCCATCCAACCATCTCATCCTCTGTCCTCCCCTTCTCCTCCTGCCCTCAATCTTTCCCAGCATCAGGGTCTTTTCAAATGAGTCAGCTCTTCGCATCAGGTGGCCAAAGTATTGGAGTTTCAGCTTCAACATCAGTCCCTCCAATGAACACCCAAGACTGTATATGTCTAGATATTGTTTAAAAAAGAAATAAACGTATATATATTTTTAAAAAGTCAATGTATTTTTGGATCTCTTTGCTAAAATAGCTTAGTCTATATCCTAACAAATAAACACACCTACATTTCTAGTATTTTTGTGCTGTGGTTTAGTCGCTAAGTGGTATCCAGCTGTTTGTGACCCCATGCACTGTAGCCTGCCAGGCTTCTCTGTCCATGGAATTTCCCTGGAAAGAATACTGGAGTGGCTTACCATTTCCTTCTCCAGGGCATCTTCCTGACCCAGGGGTTGAACCCAGGTCTCCTGCATTGCAGACAAATATTTTACCACTGAGCCACCAAAGAAAGTATTTTTATGAAGGTTAAATTATATAAGCCATGTAAATGCTTGCATGTGGTACTGTGCAAATACTCTCTTTGAAGATGGAATTTTTAAATTATCTACTTTTGTTTGGACAGACAAGTAATCCTAAAATCAACAGAGAAGTTAAACCTTAGTGTTAACAGTTTAAAAATATCTGTTTCTTTTTCTTAATAATAAATGCTTCACTGGTTTAGAACTTACAGGGCAAAAGTGCTGCCTAGTATCATCCCATCCTATTTTCATATTTGTTATCCTTTATGGATATTTAGATGAGATAATAATGTATATGTAGTTTATAGGATATATAGTAGATGCTCAACATATATTGAAATAGACTATTTCTCTCCTTTTCTTATATTCTATATTAGGTATAAAATATAATGATTTCCAAGATCACAAATATTCCCATTTGTGATAAATAAACCCATTGGCTTCGCTATTCTTTGAGAAACTGCACCTTCTCCCCACATTATACCCATGTGATAAAAGGGAACTAGTGGGATCTTGCCTCTTTCTTCACAGACATTAGTGGTACGATACTTACCTGGTATTTCTAAAATACTGGTAGCAGAGAGGCACTCTTTTTCTGTGTAGCTCTGCTGTTTTGGAAATGTGGAAATTAAAGCTTCCTGTAGTTTTGTCTCCTATCACACAGGAAGAGTTGTGGTAATAATTGACTCATTTGTTCTCAATGCACAAGACAGGTTTCACTCTAGCTTTTATTATAATTTGAGCCCATGAAACAAAGTATTTCTCCTTAATTGAGGTGAATTAAGGTGAGTTTCTTTCACTTGCTGTGAAAATAATCACTGAATAAGGAGGAGCCTCTTTGCTGCAACGCCGTGTCTCCTGTGAGCTGTTGTTGGAATGAAAATCAGTATGCCTGAATTCTCTACTGATTTTCATGATCCATTCTCTCAAACTGGCAAGTGCTTTGCCTTACACTAAGAGGACTATTCTCTGGGACACATGCCTGCCCTCAAGGGGTTTACCATAGAGAAGAAATGATATGAACCAATAAATAGCTAAATGACATTACAAGCTTTAAGTAACTGTGAAAAGCAATGAAGAAAAAAAGATATAACAAGATAGCCCATCTTATCACAAGTAATTTCCTGTAGAACTTGAGGTTCAGAGCAATAAGCAAAAGCAAAGAGTATCATAAATCATTAAGAAAGGATTTGTTTAAACCTCTGTGGTATAGTCCCTGAAGTCATGCCCTCCCTGTTTCTTCAGCCTGAATGAGGTAAACAGAGCTACCTCAGCAGACACACAACCAAACAGGACCTGGTGGGGTCATTCCGGGACAGGCTCTCCCCCCCACCCCCAACATCCTGCTTTAGCTAGATAACATTATTTGATGGACGTTTCCTGAGTTGTTTTACAGATGTGAAAAACCCTCGCTAGATGGAAGACGTTAACTGCTTGATGATCTTGACAGTGAACACAGAGCCCCAGGCCTCCTGGGCCCAGGGACCGATAATGTTAACCCTCATAACACCGCCCTTTCCCCTCACCATCGGCCAGTCAGAGAACTGTGCATGATCTGATCACAAACCTTGTGACCTCCTTCCCTTGATCTGACTTTTAGAAATGCTCAGCTGAAACCCTTGTGGAACTTGGGGTTTTGCGGGGGGGAGGGGTGAGCCACCTGTCTCCTTGCCTAGCCTCACTCTGAGTCAGGCACGTGAACTTGCCCTAACAGCCAAACCAAACAATCTGCAAACATGGGAAGCCTCTGAAGGCTCTTCTCCCCTTCTCCGTCCTACACTGCCATTGCTCCTGCCCTCTCTGAGTGTCCTGCCTTCCTTAGATTTCCCTTGAGACCATTCCCGCACATGGACTCTACACGTGTCTGCAGTTCTACACATTAGCCCAGCAGGATGTAGCACAATGTTCATCTCCAGAAGCATAGAGGTTCTAAAGTTTTTTTTTTTTTTTTTTAATTAACAGTGCTGCATAGTATTCAGTAAAATATAATTAAGATTCACATTTTCTCTCTTTGGCTGTAGTTTCTATTTATCATTCCAGGCCTTACTGGGAAGGCTGGGGAGAGTCACCTGAACCACAATAGATTTGTATGGATATTTGTTTGCATACCTTCTGAAAGCCTTTCCACAAGTTCTGAACTCTATTTCCTGTATGTCAGATGCTCGTAGTTTCCCTCATAGGTCAGATCTATAGCACCCACTTCCTTTATTCTCTTAAAAATGAACCAGTCAACCAAAACCACATTATTGACTGACTTAGAATATTAATCACCATGATCAGTGTGTGATTCATTTGCTAACCTTGACTATTTAGCTGTCTTGACTGTAAACAGTGATTTGAAAAAGCAAGAATTCTTTTGGTTGGTACTGTGTAGACTGTTTGCTTAATGGCCTGGGCATACATGACCTAGTTACAAAGTCAGAACTTCATTTTGGCAAAAATCAGAGCCCTTGGAATAGAAATGGTGTAGTTAGACTAACATGGGTTTGAGCTTGGACCTACCATTTATTACCTGTATCACCTTAATTAAGTTTCTTACTATCTTTAAGTTCTTAAGTTTGCTAGGTAAGACTAGCAAACAAAACATACAAAATTATGCAACCTAAGAATGAAAGCATTGTTGACATAAAAAATAGTCACAAGCCAAAAGTTGAGAGTTATGTTTTATTTGGTGGGGATTTTTGGATTTCAAGCCTGGAAGATAGCATCTAAGTAAACCTGAGAGAACTGCTCCTGGGCTTGAAGGCCTAAATATTCCCACCAAATATAACAGCTCTCAACTTTTAGGTTGTGACTATTTAAGTTGATAAGTTTTAGAAAAGGCAGAGGAGTAAGAGGTCAAGTTGCCAACATCCGCTGGATCATTGAAAAAGCAAGAGAGTTCCAGAAAAACATCTATTTCTGCTTTATTGACTATGCCAAAACCTTTGACTGTGTGGATCACAATAAACTGTGGAAAATTCTGAAAGAGATTAGAATACCAGACTACTTGACCTGCCTCTTGAGAAATCTGTATGCAGGCCAGGAAGCAACAGTTAGAACTGGACATGGAACAAGAGACTGGTTCCAAATAGGAAAAGGAGTCCATCAAGGCTGTATACTGCCACCTTGCTTATTTAACTTCTATGCAGAGTACATCATGAGAAATGCTGGACTGGAAGAAACACAAGCTGGAATCAAGATTGCCGGGAGAAATATCAATAACCTCAGATATGCAGGTGACACCCCCTTATGGCAGAAAGTGAAGAGGAACTGAAAAGCCTCTTGATGGAAGTGAAAGAAGAGAGTGAAAAAGTTGGCTTAAAGCTCAACATTCAGAAAACTAAGATCATGGCATCCGGTCCCATCACTTCATGGGAAATAGATGGGAAAACAGTGGAAACAGGGGCTGACTTTATTTTTCTGGACTCCCATATCACTGCAGATGGTGATTGCAGCCATGAAATTAAAAGATGCTTACTCTTGGAAGGAAAGTTATGACCAACCTAGACAGCATGTTGAAAAGCAGAGACATTACTTTGTCAAAAGGTCTGTCTAGTCAAGGCTATCATTTTTCCAGTGGTCATGTATAGATATGAGAGTTGGACTGTAAAGAAAGCTGAGCACCGAAGAAGTGATGATTTTGAAGTGTGGTGCTGGAGAAGACTCTTGAGGGTCCCTTGGACTGCAAGGAGATCCAACCAGTCCATCCTAAAGGAGATCAGTCCTGGGTATTCATTGGAAGGACTGATGTTGAAGCTGAAACTCCAGTACTTTGGCCACCTGATGAGAAGAGCTGACTCATTTGAAAAGACCCTGTTGCTGGGAAAGATTGAGGGCAGGAGGAGAAGGGGATGACAGAGGATGAGATGGTTAGATGGCATCACTCCCTCAATGGACATGGGTTTGGGTGGACTCCAGGAGTTGGTGATGGACAGGGAGGCCTGGAGTGCTGTGGTTCATGGGATTGCAAAGAGTCAGACATGACTGAGCAACTGAACTGAACTGAAGAAGAGACCCATAGCAGATTGATCTCGACCTGAATTCCATGAGGATCCAGAATCTTGGTACCAGCAGAGGCCCCTTGTGCCCATCTGACTTTTGGGGAGCCCAGAGGAATTTGAGTGTTTCTCTCCTGGTTCCCAGAGAAGGCAATGGCAACCCACCATAGTACTCTTGCCTGGAAAATCCCATGGGCAGAGGAGCCTGGTAGGCTGCAGTCCATGTGGTCGATAAGAGTGGGACACTACTGAGCGACTTCACTTTCACTTTTCACTTTCATGCATTAGAGAAGGAAATGGCAACCCACTCCAGTGTTCTTGCCTGGAGAATCCCAGGGACGGCGGAGCCCTGGTGGGCTGCTGACTATGGGGTTGCACAGAGTTGGACATGACTGAAGCAACTTAGCAGCAGCAGCAGCTCCTGGTTCTAGGATGTTCTTTCTGTCATTGGTTGATGGTCCTAAGTTTTATTCAGTGGGGGAAGATGTTATCCTTGAAACTTGGTTCAAGAAGAGGTCCCTGGGTTGTTCAGTTTAGACACTTAGCAAGTTATCCTCAGTGTAAAGGCACTGGGAATATTTTGTTTGGATACTGAGTGGTTGATTATCCTCAGTTTAGAGACTGGGCAGATTTCCTGAGTTAAACGTGAGTAAGGGAATGAGTTTTTAGGGGAAAGTCTGACCTGTTGTTTTTTTCCTTGAATTGGCTACCTTAATAGAGTTTGTCAAAATAAAACAATCTCATGAGAACTTCTGAGCTCCAAAGAAGGGACTCTTTCCTCCTGGCTGGCAAAGGCTCTCTCAGGCAACTGAGAAAGTTGGAGGAGTGGTGGAAGCAAGACCTCCCAGGACGAAGGTGTCCCTATAGGGAAACCCACTTGCATAATTAACAAACTGCTCAACTGGGGACCCACATAAGAATTGGCCATTCCACAATCTGAGCACCCATGGAAGTCTTATACTCCACTGGGAGACCCAGACACAAAGAAGGGGCTAAAACAACTCTGGGGCAAAAACCAGAGAAGTTAAACTTCCAAGCTACACACTGGCCCACCACATGATCACCAGTAGCAATTTTATCTCCACAAACTGACTTAAAAATGGGAAATAAAGAATTGAAAATAAAAGGAATGAAAGATTTTCAGCTTCTAGCCCATACCCTAGCTGGGAAACTGTACATACGAACTTACTTAATTGTAAATGAAGAGAAACCTCACCCTAAAAATTTAGGGGGCTCTTTCTTTGCATATGCAGTTAAGTTGCATTAAGTTTATCAGCTGGCTTAGTAAAAATATATTTTCAGACTTTAAACAAAGGCCATCTAGGGAAAACTTGGCATTTGTCTGTATCTTTGAGATGTAAATATTCTACCTGATCTTCCTAGGATGAGTTTTGTGTTAGTTTGTTTACATTTTTTTGAGAACTTGGCCTTTGCTATACTATTTTTGAGAGTAAACTCTAGGGTTAGGTTACATCCTCTCCCACCCTTTTATGGGAAGGCCTCTTGCATCTTAGTGATTTAAATCACTATTAATATGTTTATTTTATTAATGGCCAAATAATAGATCATTTTAAAATTGGAGAAACTAACAAATTGGCCAATCTAGAGCACTCTTGTGATAAACAGCTGTTTTATTGGTACCTATAAAACAAAAATCAGATTAAAGGTGAAAAAAATACATCTAATAATTAACCTGAAACTGAAGCGCCAATACTTTGGCCACCTGATAAGAAAAGCCTACTCACTGGAAAAGGCCCTGATGCTGGGAAAGACTGAAGGCACGAGGAGAAGGGGAAGACAGAGGATGAGTTGATGGCATCACTGACTCAGTGGACATGAGTTTGAGAAAACTCCAGGAAGTAGTGAAGGACAGGGAAGTCTGGTGAGCTGCAGTCTATGGGACTGCAAAGAGTCAGATAGGACTTAGCTGAACAACAACAATGTTTAATCTAAGAACTTCTGTTCTTTAAAACAAGTGAGGAAAACTGGTTTTGGAAGATTCATATATGATGTTTACTTCTCCTCAGTGAGTCTTTCAGACGTTAATAAGGGTATAGAAATAATTAATGTCAACAGAAAAACTTGTAAGGAAAATCTAGCCACTATTTTCAACAAGATAGAAAAATTCAAAAGGAATTATCTCAAATGAATAAAGAAATCTTTAGATGGTTATTTGAAATGGGATAAGTAAATTGGACATTTATGTAATTAAAACAAGATTTGATATTACTGCACTACCTAAAGTTAAATGGGCCAAAAGGGACCTCTACTGGCTCCCAATATTAAAAGCCAAACAAATCAGTTTGGCTGTTTACCCTAGTTTTAAAATTATATGTAAAGGAATACAAAAATTTACACTGAGATGTCTGACCAGCAATTATTTGAGACAAGGTTAAGCCAAAGAGCCTGACCTTCTTGGCTCAGCCTCACTCTGAGGATTCCAGAGGTTTTTGTATAAAAGTAGGTAAAATGGACAGGAAACAAACAAACAAAAAAAACCCTTCTAAAATTCCTCTAAGACCAAGCTTGTTGATTGAATCCTAATGAAATCAAAGTTAAAGGTATAAAAGTTGACAGGACTGAGATAAAAGTATATAAAATTGATATATTTAAATGGACTTTATATTAAATGGTTACATTTATTGATAAATTATATTGTGGAATAGACATGTTTCACTGGGGAATAATAGTTGCCCTGTGTGGTATTATAAGACTAGAGATATAGATTGCCACTAAGGAAATATTATCTAAATGTACTGACCAACAGGGTTATCTGGGCCACACAAATAAGTAAAACTGGGAACTAAATGCAAGGGTTAAAAATAAAAATTGTGATTTTGCTTTGTGCTCAATTTGTGAACTGAGAAAGATCTTTGCTAAATGCCTTATGAAATCTTAGAAGGCATGGTAAGTTAAACTCTATGGACTATAGAACTCATAAAATATATTTCAGTTTAGTTAAAAATCTTGTCACTGATTTCAGTATCTTTAGGTGATAGAAGTGTTCTTTTGGGAACTAAAAGCAACTGGCCTTCTCTTGCGAATCTCTAGAAACCAAAATGTCATTTACAACCTTATGGACAGTAGTAGCCCAACAGGTTTCTCCATCCATGGGATTCTCCAGGCAAGAATACTGGAGTGGGTTGCCATGCCCTCCTCCAAGGGATCTTCCCTGCCCAGGGATTGAACCCAAGTCTCTTACTTCTACCTGCAGGGTGGGTTCTTTACCACTAGTATCACTAAGAAACCCCAAATACAGATCACAAGGACCTGAGACTGACCCTAATCAGCTCCACCAGACAAGACCTGACACCAAGGGAAAAAGGTGGCGGTTTTAAAATTTAACCAGTTGGGAATACTCCCTCAACCAAATCTTAAAGATATAGCCTTATATCTTTATCTATATATATATATATATATATATATATATATATATAGTCAGGGGAATTTGTAATTTCCTCAGTTCTCTCTTGCTGTAGCAAAAATTTGAAGTGACAGATAGATCCATATTACAGCTCAGTTTTATTTGTCAAGGAAAATACATCCTGGAGGCATGAAGGCGGGCCGACCCAAAAGAAGTGAAGAGAAGAGAAGCCAAAGGCTCAATTTTGGCTCCTACTTTTATGTTTTTTTCCCCTCCATCCCCTGAGCTCACCCTGTGTACACTGGGCTGTTTGCTTCACCTGAGTTTCTCAGTCTGGTTCTTGAACCTTCCTTTATTTTGGGGGCTTTTCCCTTCTTTGTCTTTTAGCCACCACCATTCTAGAGGCTGGGACTCCAGTACTCTGGCCCCCTCATGCGAAGAGTTGACTCACTGGAAAAGACTCTGATGCTGGGAGGGATTGGAGGCAGGAGGAGAAGGGGATGGCCAAGGATGAGATGGCTGGATGGCATCACCGACTCGATGGACGTGAGTCTGAGTGAACTCCCAGAGACAGTGATGGACAGAGAGGCCTGGCGTGCTGCGATTCATGGGGTCGCAAAGAGTCGGACACGACTGAGCGACTGAACTGAAATGAACATATATCTTATATATATAATATATATCTTATGTATATATAAGATTATAGATATAACCTTAAAATCTTAGTCATCTGAGCAAGCAGTCTTCATGTACCCCAACTGTTAGTAAATGAGTACGTTTATATTGTATTAATAATACCTGGCTCATAGCTAAGCTTTTAAGTGAAGCTGTGAGACCTCTGGTTTGTCTGTTTATGCTGATGTACACTTTATACATATGAGATATCTCTACCTTTGGAAAGTATCATCAATAGTAAATTTATAAAGAAGGAAAGTGAAATCACTCATTCGTGTCTGACTCTTTGCGATCCCATGGACTGTAGTCTACCAGGCTTCTCTGTCCATGTAATTTTCCAGGCAAGAGTACTGGAGAGGGTTGCCATTGCCTTCTCCAGGGGAATCTTACTGACTAGGGATGGAACCCGGGTCTCCTGCATTGCAGGCAGATGCTTTACCCTCTGAGCCACCAAGGAAGCTTATATAATTTATAAAGAGCTCTATTTAATTTGAAAAGAAAGTAAAGTGCTAACATTTCAAGAAACTGGCCAATGTTACTTTCAGATTCACATGGACTGAGGAATATTCAATGTTAAGTAGACAGCTGGTATTAAAGTTTAAATTTATCTAATTAATATAGGCATGTCATTGAATCATTAAAATTAAATGTAATACTTTACTTCAGTTTAATAAATAAGACCTCATTGTATCTATTGCAAGGAAAATAATTCGATATGATGAAACTTTAAAGTAACTGAGGTAAGAGCTTTTGGGTAAACCCTTTATTTTAGAAATGTCTACTTAATCTTCCTGGATATTTGGTAACTTGAAGTTCTAGAGCTATGCTTATTTAAGTTAAATGATGAAAGTTTATTAAATAGTTAGAAGATACTGAGACATTATTGACTAAATAGAGTCCTGAAGTTATTTAGCACTATTAATGAAAATGTTTGGTGTCATCCTGAGATAGTCTCAGATGATCAAATGTTTTTAGAAATTATCACATGTTTATGCTCACCAATCTATAGAATGCCAATATAAACTACGGTTCATAATTGCTTACTTCTTAGCCTTTACTAAAAATTAAGGTTTTAAGAGTTGAGGATTATAATTTAAACATGTAATTGGTGGCTCAGACGGTAAAGCGTCTGCCTGCAGTGGGAGACCCTGGTTCAATCCCTCGTTTGGGAAGATCCCCTGGAGGAGGAAATGGCAACCCACTCCAGTACTCTTTCCTGGAAAATTCCACGGACTGAGGAGCCTGGTAGGCTACAGTTCATGGGGTCGCAAACAGTTGGACACAACTGAGCGACTTCATTTTAAAGCTAGCAGAATAGCTAATATTTCAGTAGACCATAAGAGGTAGAATGTCTGTTTTTAGTAAGGAAGTTATGAGGAATGGAATTACATTTTATTGAGTAAAAAAGTGAGCTCTTTGATTTCATTTAGGTGGAAAATGAGAAGCAGGCTGGATACAGAACGTGAGAGAAACCCTAAGGAGGAAAAAGTTTTATGCACATTCAGGATTAATAAACTTTAGATTAAAGTTAACTGAGTAAATGGATTCTGTTAAGTAAGCAAATGCAAGACTGGAATTTGACTTCTCTTTCTATTAAAAGTGCTCCTTTTTGATGACAAATTGTGAGAGTTTCTGTGCTCTTGAATAATCTGTATTTATTTTCTTTTAATTGTTTTTGTGACTTTGGTTAAATAAATGAGCATTGTTTCAGTGACCTATGATCCTGTTGTGTTTTAAAATCTTTTTAATATTTCTAACAAACTTCCCAAATATCATAATATAACTAAAGCTCTTTTAGACTCCAATTGACTCTGGGGTACTTCAAAGAAACATCTCTCAGACCTCTCAGAGAGAAATGTTAAACTAAGTTTATTTGATATTTTTATTTCTTGATATAATATTATCAGCCATTTCTATTGGTTATCCTAAAATTTTATATGTTGCATAAATGTCTACATTTCCTGCTAATTGCATTCTACTCACATCTTTAACTGTGCTAGTTTAAGATGTGTACCTAATAGGCTCAGCTCAGTTCAGTGGCTCAGTTGTGTCTGAATCTTTGTGACCCCATGGACTGCAGCACACCAGGCCTCCCTGTTCATCACCAACTCCCAGACTTTATTCAAACTCATGTCCATTGAGTTGGTGATGCCATCCAATCATCTCATTCTCTGTCATCCCCTTCTCCTCCTGCCTTCAAACTTTCCCAGCATCAGGGTCTTTTCCAATGAGTTGGTTCTTTACATTAGTTGGCCAAGGTACTGGAGTTTCACCTTCAGCATCAGTCCATCTAATGAATATTCAGGACTGATTTCCTTTAGGATGGACTGGTTGGTTCTTCTTGCTGTCCAGGGGACTCTCAAGAGTCTTCTCCAAAACCACAGTTCAAAAGCATCAATTTTTCTGCATTCAGCTTTTTTTATAGTTCAAATCTCACATCCATACATGACCACTGGAAAAACCATAGCTTTGACTAGAGTGACCTTTGTTGGCAAAGTAATGTCTCTGCTTTTTAATATGCTCTCTAGGTTGTTCATACCTTTTCTTGCAAGGAGAAAGCATCTTCTAATTTCATGGCTGCAGTCACCATCTTCAGTGATTTTGGAGTCGAAGAAAATAAAGTCTCTCACTGTTTCCATTGTTTCCCCATCTATTTGCCATGAAGTGATGAGACCAAATGCCATGACCTTAGTTTTCTGATTGTTGAGTTTTAAGCCAACTTTTTGACTCTCGTCTTTCACTTTCATCAAGAGGCTCTTTGGGTCCTTGTTGCTTTCTGCCATAATGGTGGTGTCATCTGCATATCTGACATTATTACTATTTCTCCTGGCAATCTTGATTCCCACTTGTGCTTCATCCAGCCCAGCGTTTCTCACGATGTACTCTTCATATAAGTTAAATAAGCAGGGTGACAATATACAACCTTGATGTACTCCTTTCCCAATTTGGATCCAGTCTGTTGTTTCATGTCTAGTTCAAACTATTGCTTCCTGACCTTCATAAAGATGTCTCAGGAGGCAGGTCAGGTGGCCTGGTATTCCCATCTCTTGAAGAATTTTCCACAGTTTGGTGTGATCCACACAGTTAAAAACTTTGGTGTAGTCAATAAAGCAAAAGTAGATTTTTTTTTTTTCCTGGAACTCTTTCTTTTTCGATGATCCAGCAGATGTTGGCAATTTGATTTCTGTTTCCTCTGACTTTCAAATCCAGCTTGAACATCTGGAATTCCACAGTTCACATACTGTTGAAACCTGGCTTGGAGAATTTTGAGCATTACTTTACTAGCGTGTGAGATGAGTACAATTGTGCAGTAGTTTGAGCATTCTTTGGTATTGCCTTTCTCTGGACTGGAATGAAAACTGACCTTTTCCAGTCCTATGGCCACTGCTCAGCTTTCCAGATTTGCTGTCATGTCAAGTGCAGCACTTTCACACCATCATCTTTTAGGATTTGAAATAGATCAGCTGGAATTCCATCGCCTCCACTAGGTTTATACAGAACTGGGTAACAAATGACAGACCCTAATGTAAAACCTGATCACTTCATGTGGATCAGTGGAAATCAATTAATGGGACTGAATAATTGGATAAATATGATCTATAACTTTGATGATGGAAAATATACTAGCCTGAGTCTGTTTTCCAGTAAACCCTTCTCTCTTATGCTGTGACCTACCACAAATGGATAAATTATGCCTTTGTAAACTGAGATGAAACACTTACCTTTTCTCTCTACCTGGTTAATTCTGCCAATCACATATGTTTGTCCCAAAGATTAAGCCATACATAGTGTGTACAACTTATACAATGAAACTGCAGATAGCTCATTAAGTCACTTACAGCTCCTTTGGTTGCTCAGTCTTTGCAACTGGATTATAACTAGTTATACTAATCATTGTTTTAATTTGTTCTTTGTTTCCAAATTGTTTATGCTTTTGTCTTTCTGCTGCATCATGACTATGTCAATGGTATTAGGTGCATCACTCCTATCTATTTTATAAGAGAGCTGCCTTTTACAGGATGCAACCAGGCCTCCAATAAGTATAATGATGACTAGGTGACTCGAACCAATTGATCAGAAATATACTTCTGTATGCCACCAATAATTGTAATATTGTGATTCCAAGTATGTGAAGAAACATTAAGGGAAATATCCCCTGGATCCTAATATGTTAGAAGATAGAGAATACAGAGAATTTTTAACCATCTACCAATGGGCCTAACCTGAAAATTAATACCTGAAGTGGCATATCAACAAGAACTTTTATCTGATCTGGGATGAGCAGTGCCTTGGGACAAAACAAAACAAAACAAAAAAACGATCATGAAATGTCTCCCAAATATTGATGAAATTTTTGACCATGGAGAGGGACTAAGATGTGGAGTACTTCCTGCCATATTAGTAAACAAGGATATCATAGTCTTCAGCGATTCCAGTCCTCCAGTGCCTGAAGGCACTCAGGAAGGAGAAGAGCACCTGTGATCTGTTAGCCATCAGACTGCAACCACCCCCGACATTGAGTCCTGAGAAACTCGGGATGCAGCATACTGGCCCCAGAGAGCTGAGATGCATATGTAAAGAACAATTTCACTGAGCCCAAACTCTTGTATCTTCCCATGCATAGAAAAGTGCTAAATTCCTTAACTTGAGATATCTGGTTTCCTTTAATTAACAATAATCTTTCAGTGTTCAGACTACCTACCCTTTGTTGTAAAATTTCTATGTAATCTGGCTCCTCCCCTAGCCTCCTTGAAGCAGTTTTCTCAGGGTCACTTAAGATGTTGTCTCCTGGGCTTGAAGTCCTAAATTTTCCATCAAATGAAACATAGCTCTCAACTTTTCGGCTGTGACTATTTTGTAAGTCGACATCATTCATAAAATGTATACCAGGTCTATAGTGAACACTCAGTGAATAATAACCTAACCATTAGCTGTGATTGAGATGACAATGTATACAAATAACAAAAAATGTATGAGTGTGTGATTGCAATTATTTTTAATATTGTAAAAATAATTTAGCAAAGTAAAGGAACCATTTGGGGCCTTAGTTTGAAAACCTAGTATTCCTCTAAAGAAAAAAGATGAGAACAAGATTCATTCTTAGATGCTTTTAAACTAAAGTTATTCTAGTATTTAATCCAGTAACCAATTATTGGGTTTAGACTAAAGTTATTCTAAAAGTTAATCTGTTAAACAGTTATTGGATATTGTCTCTGTGCCAGGGGACTGCCCAGGGGTGGAAGTGCAGTGCAGGGGCGGTGAGTTCAATCCCAGGGTCTGAAGAGCCTCTGGAGAAAGAGATGGCAGCCCATTCTATTATTCTTGCCTGGGAAATCCCACGGACAGAGGAGCCTAGCAGGCTACAGTCCATGGGGTTGCAAAGAGTTGGACATAACTTAGCAACTAAAACAACAACAAAAACACTGAGCCAGGAAATATGAAAAGATCAGAAATATAAAATTAAGTATAGTTTAGTGATATAAGTATGCTGATGGATCATGTCCATGACAAAACCTGAATGAAAAAGAAAACATACTAGATAGTTATTCATATATGAAATGATGAGATAAGTGTGTGACATTTTCTTATTTGCTTAACTATCATTTCTTTCATTTCTACTTTCATGCTTTAATAGTTGTGGTTTTTTAACATATAGTCGAATTTCTCTTTTTTTTAATTTTAATTTATTTATTTTTTTAACTACAATACTGTATTTGTTATTTCTACAATAGGAGAAACATCTTAATTTCCAGCCAGATTTAGTTTGTGTATGTTTCAATGCAACATTCATGATCTTATTATTAAACTAGGATAAATAATCTGTGGAATTTATTGTGTTTGATCATGATTGTTTACCTATCCAAAATAAAAACTGGCAAAATTTGCTTGTATATAAATAATCTTGCTCAGTTGTCTAAAAATAGTATCTATATGGATTATTTTCATTCCTTACTCCTTTCCTCATCTTATAAATTCTTATCTTTACCAGCATTTCCATTGTCTTTTTTCTGTCTTCTATATAGTTAACTACCTTGGTGAACCCAACTATTCAATTATTGGGAGATAATATTTTGTGATTTAAAAGAGCATCCAATTTCATGTTAATATTTTGGTTCTTGATATGTAAGATGTAAGGACAAAAACAAATTAAAAACATCATTATAAATCATTATAAATACTTTCTCAGTCTCTTTGAAATGTATGTAAATCTTTTTAAACTTCAAAAAGTACTTTGTCACTTCAACAGTTCAGTAATATCTTTCTGTAGGACCTGGGAATCATCTCTCTGAAACGCAATCATCAAGGAAGATAGCACCCATATCTCCCAGTTTCCGTGAGAGCCCAATGATGACTAAACTGCAAAGCTACTGCCTGTCATAGAGGTAGGAATTTAATTTGCCTTTGGGTAAATTCAATACACAAATATAATTGATCATCTCAATTAGGTGAATTTAGAATGAACTATGGTGCTGTCAAGTCCTCTTATTGAATAATAGTTGTTTACCTTGGGAACCCATTTGGAATGGATTACGTCTGCTTGGCTATATAGAAAGGTGAGATTTCTTTCAGCCTTTAGAATCTCTTAGTTCTCTTAGTGGGTTACCTGTGAGACTCATCCTGTTCTGGCTTAATACTAATTCAAAAATAAAATTATTTTCTCTTACTTCTGCCTTTGTGAAGCCATTTTTAGGGCATGGCAGAATATTTTTTAAAAATCTTATTTCCTCAACAAAGTAAATAGAAAAATCTTATTTCCCCAACAAAGGTAAATACATTCAGTCATTGCTCAGCAACTATTTAAAAGTAAACAAAATCTATATGTAAATATATGTTAGATTCAATATTTTGATACTGTTTTTTATAAGTGAAAAACAATAGAATATCAGCAGTTTCATGTGTTATAAGCTAAATTATATGTATTAGAGAAATATGTGGAAGAATACACAGCAAACTGCTAATATCAGCTAAATAGTTGAGGAGAGAATATTACATTTTGTCTTATGTATCCATCCTCATATTTTTCAACTTGTTGCAATAAGTTTGTATTATCGTTTCTTTTTCTATTACAAAGTATAAATTAATTTTAATTGCACTTGCAACCTAAACATCATTAATTAAAGCAGGGACAATTCCCCTTGTACTTTTTTTTAATGTCCAACTTTTAATGTAGTGCTATATAGATATTTGTAAAATGAAAACATATATGAATGAATGAATAACCATAGCCAGAGAAGATTTTTGAGGGAATAGTGAAGATGTGAGTAAGCTATACTTAAATAGTTGACAGAAGTTTGGGGGTTAAAAAAAAACCGACACAGCAGAAGCAGTATATAAATAACTTTTGGAAAAGTTTGGCCAATAAAAGACTTGGTAAAGTGACTTAGTTTGTTCAAAGAGATCCTTTTGTATTTGTGAGTTCTCAGAGCATATTGGCATGCTTATTAATATCTTTGTTGGTGGCAAAGAGGCTGAAGATAGAAAAGGAGACAAGATAACTAAAAGCTAGAGATCACTGAGAAAACAGGGGGAGGTACTGGTGTTGAATTGGTTCATCCTGAGTTCTTCTGTTATAACAAAAACAAAGGAAACGTCACAGAGGCAAGTCTGTTATGAATCTACTGGAAGATTTGGAGAATCTTGGCTGGAGATGAGTTTTCTCTCTCTGCGAGGCCAGGAAATGCAATATGATGCATCAGTTTTTAATGCTGCAGTTGCTCTAGTGAGTCTAGTATATATGTACCAACAAAAGTGATAGCTTACATGCAGTGCAGGGGACCTCAGTTCAGTTCCTGGGTCAAGAAGATCCACTGGAGAAGGGATAGTTTACCCATTCCAGTATTTTGGGGTTGGACATGAGTTTGAGTAAACTCCGGGAGATGGTGATGAACACGGAGGCCTGGTGTGCTGCCATTCATGGGGTCGCAAAGAGTTGGACACGACTGAGCGACTGAGCTGAACTAAACTGAACTGAACTTGTGGCTCAGCTGGTAAAGAACTCACTGGCAATGTGGTAGACCTGGGTTCAGTCCCTGAATCAGGAAGATCCTTTGGAGAAGGGAAAGGCTACCTACTCCAGTATTATGGCCTGGAGAATTCCATGGACTGTATAGTCCATGAGGTCTCAAAGAACTGGACATGACTGATATACTTTTACTTTCACTTTGCATGCTTTCAAAGCTACAAGTTTTAGTGGTCATTTGCATATAGAGCTACTAATTGTGAAAAGTGGTCATTGTGTCAGAGTGCTTAAGGGCAGATGTTTTTTCATTTAGTTCAATTCAGTTCAGTTCAGTCGCTCAGTAGTGGCCGACTCTTTGTGACCCCAGGAATTGCAGCACGCGAGGCCTCCCTGTCCATCACCAACTCCTGGAGTTCACCCAAACTCATGTGCATCGAGTTGGTGATGCCATCCAGCCATCTCATCCTCTGTCGTCCCCTTCTCCTCCTGCCTCCAATCCCTCCTAGCATCAGAGTCTTTTCCAATGAGTCAACTCTTAACATGAGATAGCCAAAGTATTAGAGTTTCAGCTTCAGCATCAGTCCTTCCAAAGAACACTGAGGACTGATCTCCTTTAGAATGGACTGGTTGGATCTCCTGCAGTCCAAGGAACTCTCAAGAGTCTTTTCCAACACCACACTTCAAAAGCATCACTTCTTTGGTGCTCAGATTTCTTCACAGTCCAACTCTGACATCCATACATGACCACTGGAAAAATCATAGGCTTGACTAGACGGACCTTTGTTGGCAAAGTAATGTCTCTGCTTTTCAATATGCTATCTAGGTTGGTCTAAACTTTCCTTCCATGCCTGCAGTTACCATCTGCAGTGATTTTGGAGCCCCCAAAAGAAAGTCTGACACTGTTTCCCCTTCTATTGCCGATGAAGTGATGAGACCAGATGCCATGAACTTCGTTTTCTGAATGTTGAGCTTTAAGCCAACTTTTTCACTCTCCTCTTTCACTTCCGTCAAGAGGCTTTTTAGCTCCTCTTCACTTTCTGCCATAAGGATGGTGTCATCTGCATATCTGAGGTTATTGATATTTCTCCCAGCAATCTTGATTCCAGCTTGTGCTTCATCCAGCCCAGCATTTCTCATGATGTACTCTGCATAGAAGTTAAATAAGCAGGGTGACAATATACAGCCTTGATGGACTCCTTTCCTATTTGGAACCAGTCTATTGTTCTATGTCCAGTTATAACTGTTGCTTCCTGACCTGCATGTAGGTTTCTCAAGAGGCAGGTCAGGTGGTCTGGTAGTACCATCTCTTTCAGAATTTTCCACAGTTTATTGTAATCCACACAGTCAAAGGCTTTGGCATAGTCACTAAAGCAGAAATAGATGTTTTTCTGGAAATCTCTTCCTATTTCCATGATCCAGCAGATGTTGGCAATTTGATCTCTGGTTCCTCTGCCTTTTCTAAAACCAGCTTGAACATCTAGAAGTTCACGGTTCATCTATTGCTGAATCCTGGCTTGGAGAATTTTGAGCATTACTTTACTAGCATGTGAGATGAGTGCAACTGTGCGGTAGTTTGAGCATTCTTTGGCATTTCCTTTCTTTGGGATTGGAATGAAAACTGACCTTTTCCAGTCCTGTGGCCACTGCTGAGTTTTCCAAATTTGCTAGCATATTGAGTGCAGCACTTTCACAGCATCATCTTTCAGGATTTGAAACAGCTCCACTGGAATTCCATCACCTCCACTCGCTTTGTTTGTAGTGATGCTTTCTAAGGCCCATTTGACTTCACATTCCAGGATGTCTGGCTCTAGGTGGGTGATCACACCATCATGATTATCTTGATCGTGAAGATCTTTTTTTGTACAGTTCTTCCATGTATTCTTGCCACCTCTTCTTAATATCTTCTGCTTCTGTTAGGTCCAGACCATTTCTGTCCTTTATCGAGCCCATCTTTGCATGAAATGTTCCCTTGATATATCTAATTTTCTTGAAGAGATCTCTAGTGTTTCCCATTCTGTTGTTTTTCTCTATTTCTTTGCATTGATTGCTGAGCAAAGCTTTCTTATCTCTCCTTGCTATTTGGAACTCTGCATTCTGATGCTTATATCTTTCCTTTTCTCCTTTGCTTTTCACCTCTGTTCTTTTCACAGCTATTTGTAAGGCCTCCCCAGACAGCCATTTTGCTTTTTTGCATTTCTTTTCGATGGGGGTGGTCTTGATCCCTGTATCCTGTACAATGTCACGAACCTCATTCCATAGTTCATCAGGCACTCTATCTATCATATCTAGGCCCTTAAATCTATTTCTCACTTCCACTGTATAATCATAGGGAATTTGATTTAGGCCATACCTGAATGGTCTAGTAGTTTTCCCTACTTTTTTCAATTTAAGTCTGAATTTGGAAATAAGGAGTTCTTGATCTGAGCCATAGTCAGCTCCCGGTCTTCTTCCCATATGCACCACCCTGCAGTTGATCACAGATCATCAGCCCATGTTCTCCTTTCCTCTTGGTGTGTTCCTGTCTGGAGTCTTTGGTTCCTTTCTTCAGTCAGGACCACCAAAGGGCTTGAAAGAAAAGGTAATAAATTCTAGATCCTTTTGTTTCCACAAATTTTAAGATTCTTTCTTAGTTGTGAGAGAATTCAGAGAGGAGACAAAGATGTTGAAAAAGTAAAGTGAGAATTTATTTAAGCCAGAATAAGCTCTCAGAGGGAGAGCAGGCAGACAGGCGAGGAGCTGCTGCCCTGGGTTTCTTTGGCAAGCTGGTTATGAGGGGCATACAGATGGGGGGGTGGAGTACTCACTGGGGAGGAGGAATTTGGGGGTCATTTTCCCTGACTTTCATCCTTAGTCCGTCTTCCTAAGGGGAGAAGGGATTTTTGTCCTTAGTTTGCTTAGATCAGAAGTGTCAAGGCATTGGTGCATGATGGGTACTTATCTGTAAGGCTAATCTTATTCTATTGAGAGCATAATGAGCAAAGGTTATATTCGCAGCCAAGAGATTTAAGCAAAAACCACATTGTTGGGATACATGGCCCTGCCTGGCCTGAATGAGTAGCGGACTATGCACCTTTCTTTGTCTGCTTTCAGGACATTTATCACCAAAAATGCATAGTCTTCTGTCAGTCTGGAGGTTCTGCGTTTCTTGGCTGCCTATGGGTCCCAGCTGTTTACAAGATGTGTGATTTTCTGCTACCTGGCACCTGCCCCTATTTTTCTGCTCGTATCTAGATATCTGCCTGTTATAACACCTTTTATTCCAGAGACTCTGTGTCAATTGGGGTTTGGTTAAAAAATCAGAAGTAATTCCATGTATTTCAAAGAGTAAATGTCTTGATAAAGGGGGTTCAAAAGAATTAGAAGGCTTGGGATGGGAAAGATTAGGGAAGCTGCTCTACCATTTAGGAAATCAGGAAATGCTTAAATTATAGGAAACTACTGCCATTGATTTCACTGTCTACTGTACTATAACAGGTAATTCTTTGTAGAACACTGGGAAGCTGCTAGAAAAACCTTGTTTCTAAAGCCTTAGTAATTGCTAGCCACAGCCACGAAAATAATAATTGCTTTTGCTTTTTGTATTCCCTCCAGATTTAGACCAGTTCCTCTCACTGGCAAAATCTAACCTAGGGCTATAATGACAAGAATTCTTGAAAATGCAGTTCCTAGACTTCCAGCTAGTATTATAAAAGGAAAACATAGAAAGGAAAAAAATCGGCTGACTAGCCCACCCAATTCCTAACAATCCAGCACATTTCTCAGCTGAATTACCCACATCCTTTCCCAGGAAACAGTTCCCACTTGACCTACAGCAAAAGATGCTGACTATGTGTTCTTGCTAGTTCAGGTGAGACCCTAGCAGAAACTATGCCAGAAAGTTGAGGCTAATCAAGTATTAAAGGGCTAGGTTGATTTGCCTCTAGAGGTCATTATCACAGGTCTTTTATCAGTAGCCCCAAGGGCATAGCAAATTAGTGCAAGAGTCATTGTATGGTTGCCAAACAGAAATTTAGTAATATTTCTATACTTCCCTGAACTCCCTCCAAGTTGTCTGAAAACCAAAAAAAAGGGGGGAGGGGAAGAAGTACCACCTTCAAAAGATCACTAAACACTTGCATTCATCATAAGCTATACTTCTCAGTCTATGAGGAAACTGTATTGCATGTAATAGTTTAGTAAAGATGATTTGTAAGAAATTTCAAGAAAAAATTTTATAAATGAAATTGCTTTGAAGATTTTAACTTAAAGCAGCCTTGTGGACTAACTGGTAAAGAAAGTAGAAAATTAGGAAAGTTTAAGCAGGATGCAAAGACTACAATCACAGTATATTCACATAGGTTATTATACTGAGTAATCCATAAGGAACCATTACAGTTAAACTTAGTAAAAAAATTTGGAAAAGCTGAGAATACCATAATAAAATCAGTGAACTTTATGAAACCATGATCAAACCTTTCAGTTTTATGAAATATCAAGAATTGCTTACTTCTAGATTTAAATCTGAATGTCTTAGACTACTGCTTATTTCTTCTACAAGACTATTGGCAACCATATCCAACAACTATCTTGCTTTGTAGAAGCCTCATTTTATTTCTGTTTAGGGAAAAGTCCAGACTCTGGGACGAAGATAGTGGTCATAATAGGGCCATTAGATGATTAAATTGAGACTGATGGAAAAAGAAATGGAAGACTTAAAATATATTCTTTAGTTTTAGGAGAACCTGGAATTTGAAGGTCATGCTTAGGAATGCTTAAATTTCAGCCTTAGTTAAATACACAGTTTAAGACCGCCTTAAACACATACAGCTTTTAAAACAAGGGATTTCTAAACAAAATACCTGAGTTTCTCACTTCTTTTATTCTCATCAGTTCAGTTCAGTTGCTTAGTTGTGGCTGACTCTTTGTGACCCCTTGAATTGCAGCATGCCAGGCCTCCCTGTCCATCACCAGCTCCCGGAGTTCACTCAAACTTATGTCCATTGAGTCGGTGATGCCATCCAGCTATCTCATCCTCTGTTGTCCCCTTCTCCTCCTGTCCCCAATCCCTCCTAGCATCAGAGTCCTTTCCAGTGAGTCAACTCTTCGCATGAGGTGGCCAAAGTACTGGAGTTTCAGCTTCAGCATCAGTCCTTCCAATGAACACCCAGGACTGATCTCCTTTAGGATGGACTAGTTGGATCTCCTTGCAGTCCAAGAGACTCTAAAGAGTCTTCTCTAACTCCACAGTTCAAAACCATCAATTCTTCGGTGCTCAGCTTTCTTCACAGTCCAACTCTCACATCCATACACGACCACAGGAAAAACTAGACTAGACGGACTTTTGACTAGACGGACTTTTGTTGACAAAATAATGTCTCTCCTTTTGAATATTATATCTAGGTTGGTCATAACTTTTCTTTCGAGGAGTTCAGTTCAGTTCATTTCAGTCGCTCAGTCATGTCTTACTCTTTGTGACCCCATGAATCGCAGCACACCAGGCCTCCCTGTCCATCACCAACTCCCAGAGTTCACTCAGACTCGCGTTCATCGAGTCAGTGATGTCATCCACCCATCTCATTCTCGGTCATCCTCTTTTTCTCTTGCCGCCAATCCCTCCCAGCATCAAAGTCTTTTCCAGTGAGTCAACTCTTCCCATGAGGTGGTCAAAGTACTGGAGTTTCAGCTTTAGCATCATTCCTTCCAAAGAAATCCCAGGGTTGATCTCCTTCAGAATGGATTGGTTGGATCTCCTTGCAGTCCAAGGGACTCTTGAGAGTCTTCTCCAACACTACATTTTGGAGAGGACACCCAATATAAAGTCTGACACTGTTTCCACTGTTTCCCCATCTATTTCCCATGGAGTGATGGGACCAGATGCCATGAACTTCATTTTCTGAATGTTGAGCTTTAAGCAAACTTTTTCACTCTCCTCTTTCACTTTCATCAAGAGGCTTTTTAATTCTTCTTCACTTTCTGCCATAAGGGTGGTGTCATCTGCATATCTGAGGTTATTGATATTTCTCCCAGCAATCTTGATTCCAGCTTGTGCTTCTTCCAGCCCAGTGTTTCTTATGATGTACTCTGCATATCAGTTAAATAAGCAGGGTGACAATATACGGCCTTGATATACTCCTTTTCCTATTTGGAACCAGTCTGTTGTTCCACGTCCAGTTCTAACTGTTGCTTCCTGACCTGCACATAGGTTTCTCATAGTTGAATGAATTTTCCATATTTTTGTACTGTAAATAGAATAAATGTGAAAATCTGGTTTTCAATAAAGCATAATTGGTAAACTTTTAGAGGTAAAGTGTACCTTCACAAACACTGAGAATTTCTTTATTGTTAATTGTTCTAGAGTCTTATCTTACAGATTTTGTAATTTAAAATTGAGAGCAATGTAACCTGATATATATATGATGTGATATATATGATATTTCATATTATAATATACAATCACACATTTCTATGCATTGCCCATTTTATTTAAAAACTTTTAGCAGTAATTCCTATTTTAGTTTAGTCATCTTAATAAAATATTTTTATGTTGTGCACAATGCATAAATCAAAAGGAAATTCATACTGCTTTTTTCTGTCAGTTCAATTCAGTTCAGTTGCTCTGTCATGTCCAACTCTTTGCGACCCCATGAATCGCAGCACGCCAGGCCTCCCTATTCATCACCAACACCCTGAGTTCACTCAAACTCATGTCCATTGCGTTGGTGATGCCATCCAGACATTTCATCATGACCATAAAAAAAAAATAAGCTGTTCAACTCAGAAGAGTATTTTAAATTTCACCTAGTGGCACTATATACTAATATTTCTTCCAATAAAACTATGTAGAATTAAATAAGTTTTGACTAATAGGTTAGAAAATCTAAGATAAAAATTGAAATTAAATGTTAAAATTTGGTAAGACAGTGAAGCTTAAGAGTGCTGTGCCAAGTGAATTGGACACAGCTTTGAAAATTATTTGAACATTTCATGATTCAACAAAAGGTGAGGAGGCTAATCTGGCCAGAGGTAAAGGCTCTCTCTTTGGCAAGAAAAGTGATTAAAATATTCAAATGTGTGAGGGCTTCCGTTTTAATCTTTATTTCTTTCAAGTCTTTATAGCATTTTCTGTTTGTACTCTTTACTTAATACTTGTTTTAACTTATCCTCCAGTTTACGCTTTTTGTTACATGAAATACCTACCTGATTAACTAAACTGGTATAAGCCATGAACTGTATTTCATACTTCTTTGCAGTTCTCAATTGTACATGGTACATTATAAATGTGCATATTATAGGCACTCAATAAACATTGCAAATGGCATGGTTGATGATGACGGTGATGTGATTCTGTTGGTAGGTAGATTAAAACTTGATTCAGGAATTGCTTGGATGCCAATCTGATAACATTAGATACAATTTTTACCTAAGGGTATGGTAACCCATCCAGTGCTCTTGCCTGGAAAATCCCATGGATGGAGGAGCCTGGTAAGCTGCAGTCCATGGGGTCGCTAAGAGTTGAGTATGACTGAGCAACTTCACTTTCACTTTCCATTTTCATGCACTGAATAAGGAAATGGCAACCCACTCCAGTGTTCTTGCCTGGAGAATACCAGGGATGGGGGAGCCTGGTGGGCTGCCATCTATGGGGTCACATAGAGTCAGACATGACTGAAGCAACTTAGCAGTAGCAGCAGCAGAAAAGAATTATGGAAAATTTAAATGACAAAGTCAAAAATTTAAGAATGAACCTATAGTTGCATATATAATGAAATCAAGCATAGTGGGGAAAATAAAATATGTTGACAGGAAGTCCAGTTTGAGAATGTAGATTAGTTGTCTGAGGAAGAAGAAAATTAGTAACTTAGGCTTTTAAGAAAATCATAAATAAGGAGTTGAACCTCAATGACGTTAGTGAAAATGAAACTAAAGCAGTGCAAAATGAGAACTGTGACTCCTGACATGAAATCAGCATATTCATATCTGAACGCCCCCATCCCTAACATATCAGTGCTGTTGACACCTTTCCTATATTGCAAAGAATGTAGAACATGCCTGTAGCAGAGCATCCTAACTGCTAATGTCTGTCTCACCTTCAAATGTAGTGTAATGGATTGGAACATATGTGGTTTGAAAACACATATTCTTTTCTCACTTGAGCTAAAGATTGAAATGTACTGAACAAACTATTGTACAACACTTTTAAGCTAGGCTTGCAACCTTGGGATGTTATCACACTTTGTATTACCACTCTGGCTAAGACAGATACCAGGAGGGAATGAAAAGAAAGTGAAAGTGAACTCGCTCAGTTGTGTCCGACTCTTTGTGGCCCCATGGACTGCAGCCTACCAGGCTCTACCATCCATGGGATTTTCCAGTCAAGAGTACTGGAGTGGGTTGCCATTTCCTTCTCCAGGGGATCTTCCCAACCCAGGGTTCAAACCTGGGTCTCCCGCATTGCATGCAGACGCCACCTGGGGAAGCTAGGAATACGAGTGGAATAGAAAGGAAGAAGAAGGGAATAGAAAGGGAAAAAAAGAATGTCTCCATTTCCCAATGGCCAATTGCTAGAGCCAGCCTCAGATTCTTTTGCTTCTTCTTTTGCTTCCAGAATCTTTCTAAGCCATTTCGCATTTCAAGTGGAGAGTCAGCTCCTAATATGGAGGCATTACCATGGTCAATGTGATCATTTCAGCCAGTGAAAAGGAGAAAGAATCTCAATAAGCAGAAATGGTTAAAAGATTCTCTTAGAAGAGAGAACAAAGGAGGAAGAATTTTGGCCATATTCAAACTCCATCTGCAATCTTTTTATTCTTTGTATCCAAATGGTGCTATTTATTGTCACATCTTTCCTATGTTTCTCTGGTGCCTCCATATTGCCCTTGAGAGGAAGTAGAATGTGAAAATGGAAAAAGGATCTAAATCCCATGTGTTATGTACCTTCTTACTTCTTATTCTCACATATTCAACAACACATTTTTTGCCCATTTCTTATAATATTTAGTACAATTTTTTAAATTAAGTAGCTTTTAAAACTCTGGCAAATTTATTTCAAAAGTAGATTTTGTATTACAAATCATGGCTTCACAGCATGCTACCCCAAAATATGACACCTTAGTATTGAAGATTTTAAGCTGAAGTCATTTGAACAGCAAAAGCAGGAATGTCTCTTTAGCTTTCCTCTGTCCTCTCCCTTAAAACAGGTGGCAAAAACCTCATGTGAGAGGTATCCTCTATATAAGAAGGATGGAGCAGTCTTTATCTCCTAAGACAAAAGTTTCCCCAAAAGAATTCAAACAGGCCTTGTTAACGTTTCCCTAGTTTCTACACTTCCTTCATACCCTCCAACCTATCGTATTTGTACATGACTGCCCACTCTTCTTGATAACTAGCATAAAAATCCTCAGGTCTGTTTCTTTTGCTCTTCATTTCCTTATGTGGATTTCCATGCTATGTAAAATGTATATAAATTTGTATTATTTCCTTCTATTAATATGTCTTTCTCAATTTAAATTTCAAACCCATTTAGAGACCCTAAGGGAAGGTGAAGAAAACTTTTCCTCCTCTTTATTACCAATATTACTAAGCATAAAAGATGGCAACAATAAAAATGTACAAATTAAATAGTTTCTTTGTAATAACATGAAATAATTTTGTGAATCACCAGAGGTATATGGGGATTTCCCAGGTGGCGCTAGTGGTAAAGAACCTGCTTGCAACTGTAGGAGACGTAAGAGATGCAGGTTCGATCCCTGGGTTGGGAAGATCCCCTGGAGGAGGAAATGACAACTCACTCCAGTATTCTTGCCTGGAGGATCCCATGGACAGAGGAGCCTGGAGGGCCATAGTCCATGAGTCACAAAGAGTCGGACATGACTGAAGCATTTTAACATGCAAGCACTCAAAGGTACATGGACCACACTTCAGGGGAGCAAGGTATTAGAGGCTAGACTTCATCATGAAAGTTCCAAAGGCAGGATTACCAGGGTATTTGGTGACTGATTGTAGGTAAGAAGGGCACAGTTGACACAAGTAATAATTAGTGTAAAATCCAGTAAACTTGTCATAAAAATGAAAAAAGTGAGATACAAAGCATATCATTGAAAATTACAAACTGATATTTGTACAAATAGTAAGGAAGGAGATAAAGATTTCAAACTGATCATCCTCCAGTGAATATCTGGTAATCTAAGAAAAAAATGTTCTAGTTCTCTTTCACAAAAACAATGAAGAAAGAAACAGCATATAAACATTTCAAAATGGCATATATGCATTGCTGAAAAACCGTACATTCTGCAAAAAGTGTACAGTCAAATCTGTTAAACTCTTTACAACTTTGTAAACAGAGCACTAGCATAAAGAGAAATAATCCTCATTTTAAAAGACGTTGACCTGGTACACTGGGATGACACAGAGAGATGGTATGGGGAGGGAGGTGGAAGTGGGGTTCAGGATTGGGAACACGTGTACTCCCGTGGTAGATTCATGGTGATGTATGGCAAAACCAATACAGTATTGTAAAGTAAAATAAAAAAATAAAATAAAAGACATTGACAGACTTTTAAAAAAGCAAATTCCTAATAAATTAATAAATTGTACTGTAAAAATAAGATGTTTGAAAGAAATCAAGAAAGGGAAAACAACCTGATGGAAGATATATCAGGAGTGTGGAGTTACACAAACAGAGAAAAACTACAGAGATGGAAACAAGTTAGTAATCAAGACAAAGCAAGTGGCCAAACTCTGGGAGGGTACGCAAGGACAGGGGACCCTGGCATACTGCAATCCACGGGGTTTTAGTCAGACACAACTGAGCATGCATGCATACACACACAATATACTGACACCGGTTCTTAAAAGCAGAGAATCTTTCCTGGCTGGAGTCAGAGGCACATGAATATGAAGAGAGGTCAAAGTGATACAACATTGCTGGTTTTGAAGAACAGTAAGGGGATGCAAAGAAGAGAAGTGAAAAGCAAAGGAGAAAAGGTAAGATATAAGCATATGAATGCAGAGTTCCAAAGAATAGCAAGAAGAGATAACAAAGCCTTCTTCAGTGATCAATGCAAAGAAATAGAGAAAAACAACAGAATGGGAAAGACTAGAGATCTCTTCAAGAAAATTAGAGATATCAAGGGAATATTTCATACAAAGATGGGCTTGATAAAGGACAGAAATGGTCTGGACCTAACAGAAGCAGAAGATATTAAGAAGAGGTGGCAAGAATACACAAAAGAACTGTACAAAAAGATCTTCACGACCAAGATAATCACGATGGTGTGATCACTCATCTAGAGCCAGATATCTTGGAATGTGAAGTCAAGTGGGCCTTAGAAAGCATCACTACAAACAAAGCGAGTGGAGGTGATGGAATTCCAGTGGAGCTGTTTCAAATCCTGAAAGATGATGCTGTGAAAGTGCTGCACTCAATATGCTAGCAAATTTGGAAAACTCAGCAGTGGCCACAGGACTGGAAAAGGTCAGTTTTCATTCCAGTCCCAAAGAAAGGCAATGCCAAAGAATGCTCAAACTATGACACAATTGCACTCATCTCACATGCTAGTAAAGTAATGCTCAAAATTCTCCAAGCCAGGCTTCAGCAATATGTGAACCATGAACTCCCTGATGTTCAAGCTGGTTTTAGAAAAGGCAGAGGAACCAGAGATCAAATTGCCAACATCTGCTGGATCATGGAAAAAGCAAGAGATTTCCAGAAAAACATCTATTTCTGCTTTAGTGACTATGCCAAAGCCTTTGACTGTGTGGATCACAATAAACTGTGGAAAATTCTGAAAGAGATGGCACTACCAGACCACCTGACCTGCCTCTTGAGAAACCTATATGCAGGTCAGGAAGCAACAGTTAGACCTGGACATGGAACAACAGACTGGTTCCAAATAGGAAAAGGAGTCTGTCAAGGCTGTATATTGTCACCCTGCTTATTTAACTTCTATGCAGAGTACATCATGAGAAACGCTGGACTGGAAGAAACACAAGCTGGAATCAAGATTTCTTGGAGAAATATCAATAACCTCAGATATGCAGAGGACACCACCCTTATGGGAGAAAGTGAAGAGGAACTAAAAAGCCTCCTGATGAAAGTGAAAGAGGAGAGTGAAAAAGTTGACTTAAAGTTCAACATTCAGAAAACGAAGATCATAGCATCTGGTCCCATCACTTAATGGGAAATATGTGGGGAAACAGTGGAAACAGTGTCAGACTTTATATTTAGGGGCTCCAAAATCACTGCAGATGGTGACTGCAGCCATGAAATTAAAAGACGCTTAGTCCTTGGAAGAAAAGTTATGACCAACCTAGATAGCATATTCAAAAGCAAAGACATTACTTTGCCCACAAAGGTCCGTCTAGTCAAGGCTATCGTTTTCCAGTAGTCATGTATGGATGTGAGAGTTGGACTTTGAAGAAGGCTGAGCACTGAAGAATTGATGCTTTTAAACTGTGGTGTGGGAGAAGACTCTTGAAAGTCCCTTGGACCGCAAGGAGATCCAACCAGTCCATTCTGAAGGAGATCTGCCCTGGTATTTCTTTGGAAGGAATGATGCTAAAGCTGAAACTCCAGTACTTTGGCCACTTCATGCGAAGAGTTGACTCATTGGAAAAGACTCTGATGCTGGGAGGGATTTGGGGCAGACAAGAAGGGGACGACCGAGGATGAGATGGCTGGATGGCATTACTGACTTGATGGACGTGAGTCTGAGTGAACTCCGGGAGTTGGTGATGGACATGGAGGCCTGGCGTGCTGCAATTCATAGGGTCTCAAAGAGTCAGACACGACTGAGCGACTTCACTTTCACTTTTCACTTTCATGCATTGGAGAAGCAAATGGCAACCCATTCCAGTACTCTCGCCTGTAGAATCCCATGGATGGAGGAGCCTGGTGGGCTGCAGTCCATGGGGTCCCGAACAATTGCTCACGACTGAGCAACTTCACTTTCACTTTTCACTTTCCTGCATTAGAAAAGGAAATGGCAACTCACTCAGCATTCTTGCCTGTCGAACCCCTGGGACAGAGGAGCTTGTTGGTCTGTGGGGTTGCACAGAACCGCATACGACTGTTGCGACTTAGCAGCAGCAGCAATAGCAGTAGGCATCCTATATTTTTATTTGCTTAATCAGGCAAGCCTACTCATCCTAAACATTCTTAAATCTAAGATACCTTTTTATTAATATATTTGAAATCAGAATCTTTCAATTTAGGTACTGATGTATTTCACTATACTTAAAAAAACATTAAATTTATGGTATATCTTACAATGTATGTCACCTTAAAATCATGAAAATAGGTAAGAAATTTTCTTCAAAAATATCACTTTTTTCAAAATCTCTTATGTTGAACAGTTTTACCTAATTAGCTGTTTGATTTTTACACTTAATTGTCTGAGAATGCATTTGTCTTTGTTTCTGGCTTATTGACGTTTAATCCCTGATAGTGGAACTATTAAACAAAAGCTTCCATCCTGTGATGTGCTGTTGTTAAGTGGCTCAGTCATGTCCTACTCTTTGCGAGCCCATGGACTGCAACCTACCAGGCTTCTTCACCAGTTGAGTGTTCCAGGCAAGAATACTGGAGTGGGTTGCCATTGCCTTTTCCAGAGGATCTTCCCAACCCAGGGATCCAACCTTGGTTTCCCACACTACAGGCAAACTCTTTGCCCTCTGAGCCACCAGGGAAGCCCAATGTGCTATTATGTGAGGCTAAAACAAATGTATTTGTGTTTGTGTGAGGCAGCTCTGTTTTCAAAGTGAACCAGTGATGATTCCAAAAGACAGCCTGATGTTGAAAATTTTCAGTCATGACTCCACACTATCTCTGATCTTCGATTTGAATTATTTTCCCGTCACTTAACATCTTAAGTCCCCTGAAGTAGGGAATGGCACCACACTCAAATATTCTTGCTTGGAAAATTCCATGGACAGAAGAGCCTGGTGGACTTCAGTCTGTGGGGTTGCAGAGAGTTGGACATGTCTGAGCACCTGGTCACATACACATACAACAGCTTAAGTGTTCAAAGAATTTTACTTCAAAATTCCAATTATTTGATTTTTTTATCTTTGTGTTTTCATATTTATCTTAAACTTTTCTTTTTTCCCTACATTTAAAGATTTTAAACTTTTGAATCTTTTTCTTTATGCTGTCTTTTAATTTAAATATGTTAGAGACTGTGTATCTGTTGTGAACTGATTAGGTTTTAATCAGTTATTTTTCTGAATAAGGCAATGAGTCCCAGGAAAACAAGTAAGAAAACTATCAACATTCCTTAGCATTTTGATATGCATTTAGGCAGGAATTTTCTGGCCATAAAATTCTTCAGATAAACTGAACTCATTAAGTCTGAACAATTTTATTACTCTGATTTATATCATAGACTTGTAAGTAGCATTAAATATACTCTGCATTCCAATGTGGCACAATTGATGGAAATTTTTATTTAAAAATAATAAATGGAAGGTTTTCTTTTATGTAAACAATCAAAAGATTCATCCATTGGCAGTCTCAATTTGTCTCCCCAAACTGAGGATTAAAATTGGAGCAGTCTACTAGAAGAGGGTTACTAAAAGATACATAAATTATCAAGACAATTGATTTTAACCAACTATGCATGAAGTACATTTATTCACTCTGGCTATTTTTAAAAAACAGGTGAAAAAACTTGTGTATATGTGTATAGTTTTGTGTTATTTCATTTAGATTCTTCTTTTGCTCTCTTTGTAATTTTATTATTTTACATTTTGTCAAACTTGTAAGCTACATATAAAGCATAAATAACATTTATTACTTAAAGACTTTTCAGCATAATAATCCTAAGAAATACTTTCAAATAATATTTGACATTAAGTTGAACACAAACAACCCTCTCTGACTTATAGAAACGATGATAGTGGAGTGCAGACTGAATTACAAAGAGCAAAATGCCTTCCCAGAAGCTATGAAGGATTAAGAAATATCTCAGTTTGTGGCATTCGATTTGGTATTATATTACTCTGAATTGCCCAAGGTTTCTTTTGAAAAAAAAATTAATCTTTCATTTCATAACCACCGATATCTGTAGGAGTTGCTGTATTAGATGGTCAATAGCAGACATATTTAAAGGCTGAAAAATGGTATTGAGTTTGTATTTTATACGTACTGACAATTTTCTTCAACAAAATGTCTCTTTGTACTTATATCTCATAAATGGAGGCTTTTGCTTCAAAATCCAAAGTATTCTCTTAGGTCATATTTAAGGAAGCAAAGGTTTTTAGCTATAAACAGTCACAGCTTTAAAACAGATGTTTTTCAAAGTTCACTTATAGTTTGGTTTGTTGCTACCAGGAATATATTTTCACATGTATTTAACATTCCATCCAGTTCAGTTCAGTCACTCAGTTGTGTCTGACTCTTTGCAACCCCGTGAACTGCAGAACACCAGGCTTTCCTGTCCATCACAAACTCCCGGAACTCTCTCAAAGTCATGTCCATTGAATCGGTGATATTATCCAACCATTTTATCCTCTGTCATCCCCTTCTCCTCCCTCCTTCAATCCTTCCCAGCATCAGGGTCTTTTCAAATGAGTCAGTTCTTCGCATTAGGTGGCCAAAGTATTGGAGTTTCAGCTTCAGCATAAGTCCTTCCAACGAATATTCAGGACTGATTTCCTTTAGGACTGACTAGTTTGATCTCTGACAAACAGACTCAAGAGATTAGCTATTAAACATTAGACATCATGATTAGCTTGCAAGAAGAGTGTGAGTAAGAACTAAGGATATCAAAGAATAAAATAAACTATATTTTCAATGGTAAAATATATTCAGTTCAGTTCAGTTTAGTTCAGTTGCTCAGTCGTGTCTGACTCTTTGCGACCCCATGGAGTGTAGCATGCCAGGCCTCCCTGTCCATTATCAACTCCCGGAGTTTACTCAAACTCATGTCCATTGAGTTGGTGATGCCATCCAACCATCTCATCCTCTATTGTCCCCTTCTCCTCCAGCCTTCAACTGGAATTATAATTTATTATTCCAGAATTCATTTATGTATTCCTCTCCTCCACCTTCCCACATGTTACAAAAAGTAGTAACAAAAAGTTATATCCATGAAAAAAACAGTTTTGGAATAAAAAACATCTAGGTTTGAACTAGAATTCATTTCTGGCAAATTCCTTGCCATCTCTGAGCTCTATTCACCTTTTCTGTAAAGCAGGGATAATATAGATGTGCCATTTTGGGGGACAGTTTTCCATAAATTTTTTCACATTTGTGCAGGGTCAGGATTTTCTGAAGAAAATTCACTCAAAAACTTTGTTAATAGATGATTAATAGCAAATACGCTTTGAAAGCTTAAGATGGTGAACTGCACCAGAGATGTTTAGACCTGCCTTCCCTAGGACCGTTTGCTGTTGTTTCAGCTTTGGAAGGCTAAGGACTTTCCACTCCCCTCCCAGGAAAGATTTGTCTGTATTCTAGCTTGAAGGTCTTTCTCTCTCTCTTCAAGGGAAGGAGGGACAGACGTTTTAACTGCCTTGTATAACTACTAAATATCACAAATCATGCTTCCTCCTCAGTGGCACAAACTCACTGCAGGCATGAGGTCATAACAGGCTCTCACCACGTTGCCCAGTGAAGGTTGGGGTTTGGAGAACCAGCACTAAATGCTCTGTGCATAATGATCTGTTCTCTCATCCAGAGGCGTTATGTATCCCATTAAGCACTAAATATAAATATATAACACAAACAGCCATGTGTCTTGTTTCTTAAGAAACTAAAATTTATTTAACAGCAATATGCCCAACCCAAGGATAAGGCATGTTTTGGTGACTCCTGAGAGCTTACATAAACTCCTTTCCTTAGGGTTAATTTAGAGATAAGGTCAAATATGACCAAAGGGATTAAAGTTGATGGTAGTTCTGTGAAAGATTTTTCCTCCTAACAGGGAAAGAATGCTATGCTTAGAGAATCCCTTTCCTTCTAAATTGCTTGTATTTTGGAGCTGGTTGTATGAAGAGGTGATACTTGGAGATGCAGCAAAAATGAGACTATTTGAAACAAGTCTAAAGAAAGAAACCAATACACTGAGGATGAAAAGAGCAGAAGAATGTCAAATAAATGAGCTAAAGAACAAAAGAATGTTCTAGGTGACATCTCTAAGCTGCTGGATAAATCCTGAACTCATTTCTTTTTATTTTTTAAAAATATATAGTAACAGCTCCTTACAATGCAAACAGATTTTTGTTGAGAAAACATTCTACATAATATAAGAATCTAACTCAAGGAATTGAGGTGAGGTGAGGTGAAGTTGCTCAGTCGTGTCCGACTCTTTGCGACCGCGTGGACTGTAACCTACTAGGCTTCTCCGTCCATGGGATTCTCCAGGCAAGAATACTGGAGTGAGTTGCCATTTCCTTCTCCAGGGGATCTTCCCGACCCAGAGATTGAACCCAGGTCTCCCACATTGGAGGCAGACGCTTTAACCTCTGAGCCACCAGGGAAGCACTCACGAAGATTAAATAAAATGAGGATAAATTAATTAGAATATATGTATTCTAATGTATACATTTGTATGTACGTGTTGCCACTGCTGCTAATGGAGACTATCTCAGGTCCAAGCATCCATCTGTTTATTGTGTAAGTGCCCGTGTCATATGGGCTTCCTAGGTGGCTCAGTGGTAAATATTCTACCTGCCCCTGCAGGAGAATCAGGAAATGTGGGTTTGATCCCTAGGTCAGGAAGATTCCCTGGAAAAGGAAATGGTAATTGCTGCAGTATTCTTGCCTGGGTAATCCAATGGACAAAGGAACCTGACGGTGTCATAAAGAGTCAGACACGACTGTGCATGCATATGCTTGCTTCTTGCTACCTCAGATAACTCATGTCTCATACTGTATCGCAAGTTAGGGAGCGTTTTTGAAAGAGGCCATTGAAGCCCAAGGACTGAAATAAAGGGGCATAGCTGTCAATGACAGGAACATTAGAGCAAAACACAAAGTAAATAAAAATCTATTTAGAGCAGCTGTTCTTGAGTAGAACACTTTATATTCTTAACAATTATTTAGAATTCCAAAATACATTTTTTAATTATTTTTGATATCAGTATTAACTTAGAATTTAAAACTGAGAAATTAAAACATATTTATTGATAATCTCATTTTAATGTTACTATATTTTAAAACATATATTATATCAAACTACTTTCCAAATTACAGAAAAGAGAAAAAAAATCACTGTTTAAATTTTTTTGCAAATTGCTTTATTATCTGGCTTCTCATATCTGCTTCTTCTTTCAAACTGTTGTGCTATATAAATTTGACTGAAGTGTAGTGAAGTTTTGACTTGACACAAATATGCAGTTAGAAAAAGAAGCTGTATTAGAATACTCTTTTAAGATAATTGTAGTTTTTTTTTTTTTAACTACACCAAAACCCAAAACTTGGCAATATATGGTTTCTTGAAAATTGGTTGTAACACAGAATCTCGACCTGGCAAATATTTCACAGCAGTAAGTATGAAACACTTTGATCTATCTTGCAGTTTAACTACTCTTTGTTGTTTTTGTTTAGTCACTAAGTCATGGCTGACCATTTTGATACCCCCATAACTATAGCCCACCCAGGATCCTCTGTCCATAGGATTTCCCAGGCAAGAATACTGGAGTGGGTTGCCATTTTCTTCTCCAGGGGATCTTCCTGACCCAGGGATTGAACCCATGTCTCTGCATTAGCAGGCAGGTTCTTTACCACTGAGCCACCACTGAAGCCCTCAATTACTCTATACCCATAAATAATCTTGTAATAGCATTGACTATGTAGAAAGTATTCGCCAATGAGTATTGTACATGTTCTAAAAGTTGACAAATTCATATCACATTTATTAACATCATGGATGTTCTTATCAGACTATTATTTAGGTATTGGGAAACTGTCTAGTTCATAATGACACACCTGCTTTTTCCAAAATTCCAATTTTTCCTTGAAAGCTTGAAATTTATCATTGCAGCAAATATTGTCAGTTGTTTTCCTTGAAATGAAGTCCACTTCATTAAGTTTTGAAAAAAATGTCTGTCAAAACATGTCTGAATAATTATAGTGTGTCTTATCATTTGTGTTTTCAAGTAAAAATGGTGTTCCACTAGAAAGACAGCTAGTTGATCTTGTATTTAAAACAACTGCACAAATGCTTTTACTTGAGAAAGCCATCATACTTCAGAATGTAGAAATGTTTTCTCTTCATCTGCCATTTTGTCATATAGGTGCAAAAGTCTGGTTTAATTAAATTAAAACCTTACTGCTTCATTAAAAACACTGTTATGTGAAATTCGATGCATTCTTTTTTAAAAGTTATGAGTGCCTGGCAATAAAGAATATAATGAGTACTACACTATGGGTATAATTTGGTCCTGTTATTTTATTTTCTATTTTTTAATTTTTATTTTTTTGTGTTTTATTATTTTTATTATTTTTTAATACTTTTTTCTACGTTACAATACTGTATTGGTTTTGCCATACATTGACATGAATCAGCCACAGGTGTACTCGATCTCCCAATGCCGAAGCTCCCTCCCACCTCCTACCCCATATCATCTCTCTGGATCATCCCGTGCACCAGCCCCAAGCATCCTGTATCCTGTATTGAACATAGACTGGCACTTCATTTCTTATATGATAGTATACACGTTTCAATGCCATTCTCCCAAATCATCCCACCCTCTCCCTCTCCCTCAGAGGCCAAAAGTCCATTCCATACCTCTGTGTCTCTTTTGTTGTCTCACATAGAGGGTCATCATTACTATCTTTCTAAATTCCATATATATGTGTCAGTATACTGTATTGGTGTTTTTCTTTCTGGCTTACTTCACTGTATAATCGGCTCCAGTTTCATCCATCTCATTAGAACTGAGTCAAATTTATTCTTTTTAAGGGCTGAATAATACTCCATTGTGTATATGTACCACAGCTTTCTTATCCATTCATCTGCTGATGGACATTTAGGTTGCTTCCATGTCCTGGCTATTATAAACAATGCTGCAATGAACACTGGGGTACATGTGTCTCTTTCAATTCTGGTTTCCTCGGTGTGTATGCCCAGCAGTGGGATTGCTGGGTCATAAGGCAGTTCTATTTGCAATTTTTAAAGGAATCTCCGCACTGTTTTCCATAATGGCTGTACTAGTTTGCATTCCCACCAACAGTGTAAGAGGGTTCCCTTTCCTCCACATCCTCTCCAGCATTTATTGCTTGTAGACTTTTGGATTGCAGCCATTCTGACTGGTGTGAAATGGTACCTCATTGTGGTCTTGATTTGCATTTCTCTGATAATGAGTGATGTTGAACATCTTTTCATGTGTTTGTTAGCCATCCGTATGTCTTCTTTGGAGAAATGCCTATTTAGTTCTTTGGCCCATTTTTTTATTGGATCGTTTATTTTTCTGGAGTTGAGCTGCATAAGTTGCTTGTATATTTTTGAGATTAGTTGTTTGTCAGTTGTTTCATTTGCTATTGTTTTCTCCCATTCAGAAGGCTGTCTTTTCACCTTATAGTTTCCTTTGTTGTGCAGAAGCTTTTAATTTTAATTAGATCCCATTTGTTTATTTTTGCTTTTATTTCCAGTATACTGGGAGGTGAATCATAGAGGATCCTGCTGTGATTTATGTCGGAGAGTGTTTTGCCTGTGTTCTCCTCTAGGAGTTTTATAGTTTCTGGTCTTACGTTTAGATCTTTAATCCATTTTGAGTTTATTTTTCTGTGTGGTGTTAGAAAGAGTTCTAGTTTCATTCTTTTACAAGTGGTTGACCAGTTTTCCCAGTACCACTTGTTAAAGAGATTGTCTTTATTCCATGGTATATTCTTGCCTCCTTTGTCAAAGATAACGTGTCCATAGGTGTGTGGATTTATCTCTGGGCTTTCTATTTTGTTCCATTGATCTATATTTCTGTCTTTGTGCCAGTAGCCTGAAGTCAAGCAAGTTGATTCCTCCAGTTCCATTCTTTCTCCAGATTGCTTTTGCTATTCAAAGTTTTTTGTATTTCCATACAAATCTTGAGATTATTTGTTCTAGTTTTGTGAAAAATCCTGCTGGTAGCTTGATAGGGATTGCATTGAATCTGTAGATTGCTTTAGGTAATATACTCATTTTCACTATATTGACTCTTCCAATCCATGAACATGGTATATTTCTCCATCTGTTAGTGTCCTCTTTGATTTCTTTCATCAGTGTTTTATAGTGTTTGATATATAGGTCTTTAGTTTCTTTAGGTAGGTTTATTCCTAAGTATTTTATTCTTTTCATTGCCATGGTGAATGGAATTATTTCCTTAACTTCTTTTTCTACTTTCTCATTATTAGTGTATAGGAATGCAAGGGATTTCTGATTGTTTATTTTATATCTTGCAACTTTACTATATTCATTGATTAGCTCTAGTAGTTTTCTGGTGGAGTCTTTAGGATTTTCTATGTAGAGGATCATGTCATCTGCAAACAGTGAGAGCTTTACTTCTTCTTTTCCAATTTGGATTCCTTGTATTTCTTTTTCTGCTCTGATTGCTGTGGCCAAAACTTCCAGAACTATGTTGAATAGTAGTGGTGAAAGTGGGCACCCTTGTCTTGTTCCTGAATTTAAGGGACATGCTTTCAATTTTTCACCCTTGAGGATAATGTTAGCTGTGGGTTTGTCATATATAGCTTTTATTATGTTGAGGTATGTTCCTTCTATTCCTGCTTTCTGGTGAGTTTTTATCATAAATGGATGTTGAATTTTGTCAAAGGCCTTCTCTGCATCTATTGAGATAATCATATGATTTTTATTTTTCAATTTGTTAATGTGGTGAGTTACATTGATTGATTTGCGGACATTGAAGAATCCTTGCATCCCTGGGATAAAGCCCACTTGGTCATGGTGTATGATCTTTTTAATGTGTTGCTGGATTCTGATTGCTAGAATTTTGTTAAGGATTTTTGCATCTATGTTCATCAGTGATATCGGCCTGTAGTTTTCTTTTCTTGTGGCATCTTTGTAAGGTTTTGGTATTAGGGTGATGGTGGCCTCATAGAATGAGTTTGGAAGTTTACCTTCCTCTGCAATTTTCTGGAATAGCTTCAGTAAGATAGGTGTTAGCTCTTCTCGAAATTTTTGGTAGAATTCAGCTGTGAAGCCATCTGGACCTGGGCTTTTGTTTGCTGGAAGATTTCTGATTACAGTTTCAATTTCCATGCTTGTGATGGGTCTGTTAAGATTTTCTATTTCTTCCTGGTTCAGTTTTGGAAAGTTGTACTTTTCTAAGAATTTGTCCATTTCTTCAAAGTTGTCCATTTTATTGGCATGTAATTGCTGATAGTAGTCTCTTATGATTCTTTGTATTTCTGTGTTGTCTGTTGTGATCTCTCCATTTTCATTTCTAATTTTATTGGTTTGATTTTTTTCTCTTTGTTTCTTGATGAGTCTGGCTAATGGCTTGTCAGTTTTATTTATCCTTTCAAAGAACAAGCTTTTTGCTTTGTTGATTTTTGGTATGGTCTCTTTTGTTTCTTTTGCATTTATTTCTGCCCTGATTTTTAGGATTTCTTTCCTTCTACTAACTCTGGGGTTCTCTATTTCTTCCTTTTCTAGTTGCTTTAGGTGTAGAGTTAGGTTATTTATTTGGCTTTTTTCTTGTTTCTTGAGGTATGCCTGTATTGCTATGAACTTTCCTCTTAGCACTGCTTTTATAGTGTCCCACAGGTTTTGTGTAGTTGTGTTTTCATTTTCATTCATTTCGATGCATATTTTGATTTCTTTTTGATTTCTTCTGTGATTTGTTGATTATTCAGAAGGGTGTTGTTCAGCCTCCAAATGTTGGAAGTTTTAATAGCTTTTCTCCTGTAATTGAGATCTAACCTTAGTGCATTATGGTCAGAGCAGACACTTGGAATAATTTCAGTTTTTTTGAATTTATCAAGGTTAGATTTATGGCCCAGAATGTGATCTATCCTGGAAAAGGTTCCGTGTGCACTTGAGAAAAAGGTGAAATTCATTGCTTGGGGATGAAATGTCCTATAGATATCAATTAGGTCTAACTGGTCTATTGTATTATTTAAAGTTTGCATTTCTTTGTTAATTTTCTATTTAGTTGATCTGTCCATAGGTGTGAGTGGGGTATTAAAGTCTCCCACTATTATTGTGTTATTATTAATTTCCCCTTTCATGCTTGTTAGCAGTTGTCTTATATATTGCGGTGCTCCTATGTTGGGTGCATATATATTTATAATTGTTATATCTTCTCAGATTGATCCTTTAATCATTATGTAGTGGCCTTCTTTGTCTCTTTTCACAGCCTTTGTTTTAAAGTCTATTTTATCGGATATGAGTATTGCTACTCTTGCTTTCTTTTAGTCTCTATTTGCATGGAATATCTTTTTCCAGCCCTTCACTTTCAGTCTTTTTGTGTCCGTTGTTTTGAGGTGGGTCTCTTGTAGGCAGCATATATAGGGATCTTGTTTTTGTATCCATTCAGCCAGTCTTTGCCTTTTGGTTGGGGCATTCAACCCATTTACATTTAAGGTAATTACTGATAAGTATGCTCCTGTTGCCATTTACTTTATTGTTTTGGGGTCGGGTTTATACACCCTTTTTGTGTTTCCTGTCTAAAGTCTATCCTTTAGCATTTGTTGGAGAGCTGGTTTGGTGGTGCTGAATTTTCTCAGCTTTTGCTTGTCTGTAAGGCTTTTGATTTCTCCTTCATATTTGAATGAGATCCTTGCTGGGTACAGTAGTCTTGGCTGTAGGTTATCTTTCATCACTTTAAGTATGTCTTGCCATTCCCTCCTGGCCTGAAGAGTTTCTATTGAAAGATCTGCAGTTATTCTTATGGGAATCCCCTTGTGTGTTATTTGTTGTTTTTCCCTTGCTGCTTTTAATATTTGTTCTTTGTGTTTGGTCTATGTTAATTTGATTAATATATGTCTTGGGGTGTTCTGCCTTGGGTTTATCCTGTTTGGCACTCTCTGGGTTTCTTGGACTTGGGTGATTATTTCCTTCCCCATTTTAGGAAGTTTTCAACTATTATCTCCTCAAGTATTTTCTCACGGTCTTTCTTTTTGTCTTCTTCTTCTGGGACTTCTGTAATTCGAATGTTGGAGCATTTCATATTGTCCTGGAGGTCTCTCAGGTTATGCTCATTTCTTTTAATTCATTTTTTTTCCTCGCTGATTCATTTATTTCTACCATTCTATCTTCTATTTCACTAATCCTATCTTCTGCCTCCATTATTCTACTATTTGTTGCCTCCAGGGTGTTTCTGATCTCATTTATTGCATTATTCATTATATGTTGACTCTTTTTTATTTCTTCTAGGTCCTTGTTAAACCTTTCTTGCATCTTCTCAATCCTTGACTCTAGGCTATTTATCTGTGATTCCATTTTGATTTCAAGATTTTGGATCATTTTCACTATCAATATTTGGAATTGTTTCTCAGGTAGATTCCCTATCTCTTCCTCTTTTGTTTGGTTTGGTGGGCATGTCTCCTGTTCCTTTACCTGCTGGGTATTCCTCTGTCTCTTCATCTTGGTTATATTGCTGCGTTTGGAGTGGCCTTTCTATATTCTGGGAATTTTGGAGTTCTCTTTATTATTGAGCTTCCTCACTGTGTGTGGGGTTGTATCAGTGGCTTGTCAAGGTTTCTTGGTTAGGGAGGCTTGTGTTGGAGTTCTGGTGGGTGAAGCTGCGTTTCTTCTCTCTGGAGTGCTGTGAAGTGTCTAGTAATGGGTTATGAGATGTCAATGCTTTTGGAGTATTTTGAGCTACCTGTATATTGAAGCTCAGGGGCTTGTTCTTGTGTTGCTGGAGAATTTGCGTGGTATGTCTTGCTCTGGAACTTGTTGGCCCTTGGGTGGTGCTCAGTTTCAGTGTAGGTATGAAGGCGTTTGATGAGCTCCTATTGGATAATGTTCCCTGTATTCAGGAATTCTCTGATGATCTCAGGATTTGGACTTAAGCCTCCTGATTCTGGTTTTCAGATTTATTTTTACAATAGCCTCAGGACTTCTCCATCTATACAGCACTGATGTTAAAACATCTAGGTTAAAGATGATAGGTTTCTCCACCTTGAGGGTCACCCCTAGAGGATCACTGAGTTACTTGGAGGAGAGAAGAGGGAGGAGGTAGTTAGAGGTGACTGGAATGGGATGAGATGGAATCAAAAGAGGAGAGAGCAAGCTAGCCCATAACCACTTTCTTGTGTGCGCTCCACAGTCTGGACCTCTCAGAGGTGTTCACAGAGTTATACAGGGAAGAGGAGAGGGAGGAAGTAGACAGAGGTGATCAGGGGGATAAAAGAGGGAGATGAAAGGGAGGGATACAGATCCGGCCAATAACCAGTTCCCTGAGTGTTCTCCACCTTCTGGAACACGCAGAGATTCACAGAGTTGGGTAGAGAAGAGGAGGGGGAGGGAGGAGACAGAGGCCACCTCGTGGAGAAAAAGAGAGTCCAAAAGAGGAGAGAGTGGTCAAGCCAGTAATCTCACACTCATGTAAAATTGGGTACTGAAGATTAGGTTTTTAAATGTACAAAATTGGCAACAAATACCAAAATGCAAAGATTAAAAATCTGGAGTAGAGGTTGGATTTTCAAAAATAAAATATTAAAGAAAAGAAGAAGAAGGAGAAAAAAAGAAAAAAAAAGCCACCAGAATTATTAAAAGACAACCACCTCCACCACAAAAAGACTATATACGGCATTTGCTTTAAAAATAGAGGGTTTTTTTGAAAGTAATAATAGGTTATAAAAATAATAAATAGAGATATGGAGGACTTAAAAATTTAAGAAAGTTAAAAAAAGAAGATGAAAAAGAAAAGAAGAAAAAAAATTTTAATTAAAAAAATTATTAAAAAAAAGAAAAGTAACGCTTCCACATCAACACCCCCCAAAAAAAAATTGATTATAAAAGTAGTAAAGGTATATCTGGCCCTTTCTCTGGCGTTGTGGGCTGTGTGAGGTCGCTACCAAGGCAGTTCCCTCTGTTTGACTTCCTCTGTTTGCTGGTCTCTTCCATGTTTGATTTCCATCTTGACACAGGAATGGCAGTGATGGACTCTACGCTGGGCTTGCCCCTGCTCACGGCGCACACCACTCAGGCTCTATGTTGCTCCGCCAGATAACCGTCTGAGGCCTGCCCTAGGCTTCATGCACCTCCCCGGTCTAAGCCACTCTAGCTCGGCGCTCAAGAAGCCCTCCGAGGCGCAGATTTGGTTGGGCCTGTGCTTTGTGCCCTTCCCAGGTCCAAGTAGGTAGGGAGTTTGGTGAGCACAATTGCTGCAATTTCTGGCCTTTCCGTGCTGCTCAGTTTTCTGGGAGTACTGCAGGGCTCCTTCTCCAGCAGATGATGACTGTCCAGAGCCCTCCAGAAGTCTTAGTTAGCAAAGAAACCTGCTTGCAATTTGGTAGGTAATGTCTCTCTTGAGCTGTGATTGCCCCCTTCCAGCACTTAAGGCTCTGGCTGCCTGTCACCGGAGGGGGGATGGTCTGCAGCTAGCTATTTCCGATCCATCCCTTGTTCTGTGCGTGGTCCTGTTGGTGTCTTATGTTCGAGTGTTTCGCATGGTAGCTATCCCACAGTCTGGTTTGCTAGCCCAAGTTAGTTTGTTCTGGCCATGCACGGGGCATTATGACCCGATTCTCGATTCTCGAGAAAAGCCCTGTAGCCTGCGTCTCCCATAGCCCAATTCTTAGAAAGCACTGCTACCTGCGCCTCCCGCTCCTCCCCTGCCCAACCCCCACTTGCTAGTGGCGGATGCAGGCTTCTGTGCTGCTTATCCGCTGGGAGATTTACTGTTGGGCTCATAATCTGTTGGTTTTAATTATTTATTTATTTTTCCTTCCTGTTATGTTGCCCTCTGTGCTTCCAAGGCTCGCCACAGACTTGGCAGCGAGAATGTTTCCTGGTGTTTGGAAACCTCTCTTTTTAAGAGTCTCTTCTTAGGATGGGATTCCCTTCCCGGGACAGGATTCCCTTCCTGGGATGGGGCTCCCTCCCTACCATCTTTGTCTCTTTTTCATCTTTTATATTTATTCCTACCTGTTTTTGAAGCCAATGATCTGCCTTGCTGGATGCCTGATGTCCTCTGCCAGCATTCAGAAGTTTTTTTTTGTGGAATTTACTCAGCGTTGAAATGTTCTTTTGATGAAGTAGTGAGGGAGAAAGTGGTCTCCCCATCCTATTCCTCCGCCATCTTTTTCCACCCCCTGGTCCTGTTATTTTAATTTTAAGGTGTTAAAGTGATAGCATTTTTACCATCGTTGTTTTTGTATCATCAATGTGCTTGTCAACCCAGAGAAAAAAGCAAATTATGTCTTAGTATTATTATGGAATGATTTTAACCTCATTGACTTCTGGAAGTGTCTTATGGACTATTTTTTTGGTTCTATATATCATACTTTGAGAACAACTGAATTCTCAAAGGGTGGGAGAAAAATATATCAATGTTATTTCACATCTCTCTAAAATCCTGATAGAATTAACACCTGACATCAGCTCATTAAAAAGAAAGTTGTTTATTTGGGTTCGTCAACCATATGTCCCAATAATCTGCAGTTCTTGTTCCCAATGGTAGCTAGTTGTGCTCTAGGCTTTTCCCGTAAGTATAGTTGTTGGAATTGGTGTGATCTTAGTGAATCTTTGATTCATGATATCTGGGTCTCATGCTGTAGATTAAGGGAAAAAACCAGATTTTTAGTTTTTGGTTTTTATAAAGTCATCCAAATGGAGTATTTACTGCAGCAGATTCAGATTGTTACCAGAGCTTCATTTCCTTCTTTTTGGTCATCTCTTCTGTTATAATTTCTTTTCTGTCATCAACCCACTCCAGTACTCTTGCCTGGAGAATCCCATGGACAGAGGAGCCTGGTAGGCTGCAGTCCAGGGGGTCACTGGGAGTCGGACACGACTGAGCGACCTCACTTTCACTTTTCACTTTCATGCATTGGAGCAGGAAATGGCAACCCACTCCATGTTCTTGCCTGGAGAATCCCAGGGACAGGGGAGCCTGGTGGGTTTCTGTCGATGGGGTCGCACAGAGTTGGATAAGACTGAAGTGACATCAGCAGCAGCAGCATGCATGAATCTGTTGCATAGTTTTCCTTTCCCCCAAAGGCTGTTACATTAGAAGCAAGCAGGCTTATATCTGCATTATTTACTCTAAACATCTGCTTTATAGAGACAGGTAGTAATTCTTGTTGACGTGACAATTTTATCTTGCTTAGTGAGATGAAGTTCAGTAATACAAAAAGCTACAACAGTTTTGTGGTCAGCAGTTACTGACTGGTTTTGTTGTTCAGTTGCTAAGCTGTGTACAACCCTGCAACTCCATGAACTGCAGCACGCCAGGCCCCTCTGTCCTTCACTACCTACTGGAGTTTGCTTAAATTCATATCCATAGAGTTGATGATATTATCTAACCATCTCATCCTCTGCTGCTCCCTTCTCCTTTTGCCTTCAATCTACAAAGTCATTATTTTTATGTACTTTTCATAGTACTCTCAGTTCATTAACCAGTGGCTTTTTTTTTTTTTTTAATCCCAAGCTGAGAAAATCACACACAAACCTGTAGAAATTCTGCTTAGTATGGCAAGTGAAGATAGAATTTAGTTTCTAGAGGCTAGAGAATGCCTTTTTGTCCAAAACACAATGCTTTTTACTGATATATTAAAATCTGTGTAGATTCCAAATATCAATGTGGTATTAATTGTTATGCTGATTTTAATCTTTATTTTATTTTTGATAATTAAATCTATTTTATTTTCTCTTATCCACTATTTTTATTGATCTAATTGTACTTTATTTTTAAATGAAGTATAGCTGCCTGAAAATGTAGTGATAATTTCTGGATATACATATATGTATCTCTTTCTATACACATACACATACACACACACACACACACACACACACACACACACAGAAGAAGTAAAATGAAATGAAAGTCACTCAGTCGTGTCCAGCTCTTTATAACCCCATGGATTACACAGTCTGTGGAATTCTCTAGGCCAGAATAATGGAGTGGGTAGCCTTTTCCTTCTCCAGGGGATCTTCTCAACCTAGAGACTGAACCCAGATCTTCTGCATTGAGGGTGGATTCTTTAGCAGCTGAGCCATAAGGGAAGTCAAGACTACTGGAGTGGGTAGCCTATGGATCTCCAGTGGATCTCCAGTGGATCTTCTCCAGTGAATCTTTCCAACCTAGGAACTGAACCAGGGTCTCCTGCATTGCAGGTGGATTCTTTACCAACTGAGCTATCAGGGAAACCTGTATATACATAGAGATATATCTAGATGTATAACTGAATCATTGTGTTGTGCAGAAATTGATTCAGTGTTTTATATATATATATATATATATATGAATTTGTTAAAAATATTTTTTTCCATCTTGATTTATCATAGGATATTGAATATAATTCTCTTTGCTGTACACTAGGGTATTATTGTTTATCCATTCTATATAATAGCTTACATCTGCTAAACCTAACCTCCCACTAATCTTCCACTCCATTCTTCTCCCAACCCTCTCCACCTTAACAACAACGAACCTATTCTGTATGTCCCTGAGTCTGTTTCTGTTTCATCGACAGGTTTATCTTTGTAACATTTTAGATTCCACATATTAGTGATATCAAATGGTATTTGTCTCTCTTTTGACTTAACTCCACTTAGTATGATAATCTCTACTTGCATCCATGTTGCTGCAAATAGCATTATTTCATTCATTTTTACAGCTGAGTAATATTTCGTTGTATATATGCACCACATATTCTTTATCCATTCATCTGCTGATGACATTTAGGTTGCTGTTTCTTGGCTATTGTGAATAGTTCTGCTGTGAGTATAAAGGTACATGTATCTTTTTAAATTAGAGTTTTGATTGGATATATGTCCAGGAGTGAGATTGCTGAATTATATAATAATTCTATTTTTAGTTTTCTGAGGAACCTCCATACTGCTTTCCACAGGGACTACACCAACTTAAATTTCCACCAATGTTGTAGGAGGATTCCCTTTTCTCTACATCCTGATCAGGAATTGTTACCTGCAGAGTTTTTAATGATGACCATTCTGATCTGTGCAGGGTGGTACCTTGTTATACTTTTAATTTGCATTTCTCTAATAATTAGAGATGTTGAACATCTTCTCATGTGCCTATTGGTCATTTGTATTTCATGTTTGGAGAAACATCTTTTTAGGTCTTCTGCCCAATTTTTGACTGGGGTGTTGGTTTTTGTTGTCAAGTTGTATAGGCTGTTTGTATATTTTGAAAATTAAGCCCTTGTAAGTTCCATCATTTGCAAATATTTTCTCCCATCATGAAGGTTGTCTTTTCATTTTGTTTATGGTTTCTTTTGCTGTGCAAAAGCTTGTAAAATTGATCAGTCAATTTTGCTTAGTTTTGCTTTTATTTCTATTACTTGGGAGACTGACCTAAGCAAACATTGGTACAATTTATGCCAGATAATGTTTTGCCTATGATCTCTTCTAGTAGTTTTATAGTGTCTATAAAGAAGGGGAAAATATAAGGTACAATTTATCTAAATTCCATATGTAATCAAGGTCATAGACATTAGAGATCATCTGAAGTGCATGTCATCATCAAAGGTTTGATGGCAAACTTTCAATAGGACAGGTCTGTCTTATGTTTCAGTTCAGTTCAGTTCAGTCGCTCAGTCACAGCACAGCAGGTCTACCTGTCCATCACCATCTCTTGGAGTTCAGTCAGACTCACATCCATTGAGTCCGTGATGCCACGCAGCCATCTCATCCTCAGTCGTCCTCTTCTCCTCCTGCCCCCAATCCCTCCCAGCATCACAGTCTTTTCCAATGAGTCAACTTTTTGCATGAGATGGCAAAAGTACTAGAGTTTCAGCTTTAGCATCATTCCTTCCAAAGAAATCCCAGGGCTGATATCTTTTACAATGGACTGGTTGGATCTCCTTGGGGTCCAAGGGACTCTCAAGAGTCTTCTCCAACACCACAGTTCAAAAGCATCAATTCTTTGGCACTCAGCCTTCTTCACAGTCCAACTCTCACATCCATACCTGACCAAAGGAAAAACCATAGCCTTGACTAGACGGACCTCAGTCAGCAAAGTAATGTCTCTGCTTTTGAATATACTATCTAGGTTGGTCATAACTTTTCTTCCAAGGACTAAGCGTCTTTTAATTTCATGGCTGCAGTCACCATCTGCAGTGATTTTGGAGCCCCCCAAATGAAAGTCTGACACTGCTTCCACTGTTTCCCCATCTATTTCCCATGAAGTGATGGGACCGGATGCCATGATCTTCATTTTCTGAATGTTAAGCTTAAAGCCAACTTTTTCACTCTCCTCTTTCACTTTCATCAAGGGGCCCTTTAGCTCCTCTTCACTTTCTGCCATAAGGATGGTGTCATCTGCATATCTGAGGTTATTGATATTTCTCTCAGCAATCTTGATTCCAGCTTGTGTTTCTTCCAGTCCAGCGTTTCTCATGATGTACTCTGCATAAAAGTTAAATAAGCAGGGTGACAGTATATAGCCTTGACAGACTCCTTTTCCTATTTGGAACCAGTCTCTTGTTCCATGTTCAGTTCTAACTGTTGCTTCCTGACATGCATGCAGATTTCTCAAGAGGCAGGTCAGGTGATCTGGTATTCCCACCTCTTTCAGAATTTTCCACAGTTTATTGTGATCTACACAGTCAAAGGCTTTGGCATAGTCACTAAAGCAGAAATAGATGTTTTTCTGGAACTCTCTTGCTTTTTCCATAATCCAGCGGATGTTGGCAATTTGATCTTTGGTTCCTCTGCCTTCTCTAAAACCACCTTCAACATCAGGAATTTCACAGTTCACATATTGCTGAAGCCTGGCTTGGAGAATTTTGAGCATTACTTTACCAGCATGTGAGATGAGTGCAATTGTGCAGTAGTTTGAGCATTCTTTGGCATTGCCTTTCTTTGGGATTGGAATGAAAACTGACCTTTTCCAGTCCTGTGGCCACTGCTGAATTTTCGAAATTTGCTGGCATATTGGGTGCAGCACTTTCACAGTATCATCTTTCAGGATTTGAAACAGCTCCACTGGAGTTCCATTACCTCCACTCGCTTTGTTTGTAGTGATGCTTTCTAAGGCCCACTTGACTTCACATTCCAAGGTGTCTGGCTCTAGATTAGTGATCACATCATCATGATTATCTGGGTCATGAAGATCTTTTTTTACAGTTCTATGTATTCTTGCCACCTCTTCTTAATATATTCTGCTTCTGTTCGGTCCATATCATTTCTGTCCTTTATCAAGCCCATCTTTGCATGAAATGTTCCCTTGGTATCTCTAATTTTCTTGAAGGGATCTCTAGTGTTTCCCATTCTGTTGTTTTCCTCTATTTCTTTGCATTGATTGCTGAAGAAGGCTTTCTTATGTCTTCTTGCTATTCTTTGGAACTCTGCATTCAGATGCTTATATCTTTCCTTTCCATTGTTTTTTGCCTCTCTTCTTTTAACAGCTATTTGTAACTCCTCCCCAGACAGCCATTTTGCTTTTTTGCATTTCTTTTCCATGGGGATGGTCTTGATCCCTGTCTCCCGTACAATGTCATGAACCTCATTCCATAATTCATCAGGCACTCTATCTATCAGATCTAGGCCCTTAAATCTATTTCTCACTTCCACTGTATAATCATAAGGGATTTGATTTAGGTCATACCTGAATGGTCTAGCGGTTTTCCCTACTTTCTTCAGTTTAAGTCTGAATTTGGCAATAAGGAGTTCATGATCTGAGCCACAGTCAGCTCCTGGTCTTGTTTTTGTTGACTGTATAGAGCTTCTCCATCTTTGGCTGCAAAGAATATAATCAATTTGATTTTGGTGTTGACCATCTGGTGATGTCCATGTGTAGAGTCTTCTCTTGTGTTATTGGAAGAGGGTGTTTGCTATGACCAGTGCATTTTCTTGCCAAAACTCTATTAGTATTTGCCCTGCTTCATTCCGTGTTCCAAGGCCAAATTTGCCTGTTACTCCAGGTGTTTCTTGACTTCCTACTTTTTGCATTCCAGTGCCCTATAATGAAAAGGAAATCTTTTTTGTGTGTTAGTTCTAAAAGGTCTTGTAGGTCTTCATAAAATCATTCAACTTCAGCTTCTTCGACATTACTGGTTGGGGCATAGACTTGGATAACTGATATTGAATGATTTGCCTTGAAACGAATAGAGATCATTCTGTCGTTTTTGAGACTGCATCCAAGTACTGCATTTCAGACTCTTTTGTTGACCATGATGGCTATTCCATTTCTTCTGAGGGATTCCTGCTCGCAGTAGTAGATATAATGGTCATCTGAGTTAAATTCATCCATTCCAGTCCATTTTAGTTTGCTGATTCCTAGAATGTCAATGTTCACCCTTGCCATCTCTTATTTGACCACTTCTAATTTGCCTTGATTCATGGACCTGACCTTCCAGGTTCCTATGCAATATTGCTCTTTACAGCATTGGACCTTGCTTCTATCACCAGTCACATCCACAACTGGGTATTGTTTTTGCTTTGGCTCCATCCCTTGATTCTTTTGGAGTTATTTCTCCACTGATCTCCAGTAGCATATTGGGCACCTAATGACCTGGGGAGTTTTTCTTCTGGTATCCTATCATTTTACCTTTTCATACTGTTCATGTGGTTCTCAAGGTAAGAATACGGTAGTGGCTTGCCATTCCCTTCTCCATTGTCCATGTTATGTCAGCCCTCTCCACAATTACCCACCCGTCTTGGGTTGCCCTGCAGGCATGGCTTGGTTTCACTGAGTTAGACAAGGCTGTGGTCCTAGTGTGATTCAACTGACTAGTTTTCGGTGAGTATGGTTTCAGTGTGTCTGCCCTCTGATGCCCTCTTGTAACACCTACCATCTTACTTGGGTAAGTCCTGGTAATTTTGAGTTTTTCTGTATAGTGAGATTGTGTCTCTTAACACTATTGATTTAAAAGTGGCTGTCCAATTTCTATAGCACCATTTGGTCAAGAGATGGTATTTCTCCAACTTTATACTCTTGCCTTCTTTGTCAAAAATTAATTGACTATAGGTGTGTGGGTTTATTTCTGGACTCTCTACTCTATCCCATTTATCCACATGACTGTTTTTATGCCAGTACCACACTCTCTTGATTACTGTGACTTTGTAGTGTTGTCTGAAGTATAGAAGGGCTATGCCTTCTGCTTTATTCTTTTTCCTCATGATTCCTTAGGCAATTCTTGGTCTTATTTGGCGCCATAGAAAATTTAGGATTATTTGCTCTAGTCCTGTGAAAAACATCATGGGTAATTTGACAGGGATTATATATGGTTTCACTGGTAGCTCAGGGCTTCCCAAGTGGTGCTAGTGGTAAAACAAACAAACAAACAAACAAAAAACAAATGGGCCTGCCAGTGCAGGAGACATAAGAGATGTGATCCCAGGGTTTGATTCAAGGGTTTAATCCCTGGGCCAGGAAGATCCTCTGGAGGAGGGGATGGCAACCCACTCCAGTATTCTTGCCTGAAGAATCTCATGGAGAGAGGATCCTATCAGGCTACAGTCCATGAGGTCACAAAGAGTCGGACATGACTGAGCAACTCCAGGACTCATGCTTTACTGGTAGCTCAGTAGTAAAGGATCTGTCTGACAATGCAGGAGATGCAGGTTCAACCCCTGGATCAGAAGATCCCCTGGAGGAGGAAATGACAACCACTTTGTTGTTCTTGCCTGGGAAATCCCATGGACAGAGGAGAGACTGCCAGGCTGCCGTCATGGTACTGCAGAAGACTTAGGCATGACTTAGTGAGTAAACAACAACAGGACATTGAATCTGTATACCATTTTGGGAAGTGTTGCCATTTTAACAATAGTAATTCTTCCAGTTCCAGATCATGAGATATCTTTTTAGTTCTGTGGATCACCTTTAATTTCCTTTTAATTTTAAAGTAGGGGAAACTACAAGGTACACTTTATCCAAATTCCATATGTTATCAAGGTCAAAGAGATCATCTGAAGTGCTGTGCCATCATCAAACATTGATGGCAAACTTCCAGCAGGACAGATCTGGATATCTTGGGAAAACTGTCTGATCAGATGTTGTCTGTTTCAATCTCAGTAAATCTTTGCTTTTGCATTACCTGATGATGTTCAGGTCCAGTTAGAATTTGGTGCTTTCTTTAGGTGTGTCATGTGAACCAAGTGTCGATCCCTTAGAGTTTGGCAGCACAAAGATTTGGTTTAGTGCACCTAATAAGGTCCTCTCCACTGAGGTTGAGAGTTCTTCCAGATTTGTCTTTTCTAATAGATAAAAGCTCCAGGTTGCAAGGTCTGATGTTTAAAGTCTTCCTCTTCCAATAATATACTATAAAAATATTGATCTACCCAAACATGGTTATTTTAAATAAAAGGAATTAGGTATTTGCAATATTGGAATATTTAACTTATATGCAGAGTATATCATGAGAAATGCTTGTCTGGATGAAGCACAGGAGAAATATCAATAACTTCAGATATGCAGATGACACCACCCTTATGGCAGAAAGCAAAGAAGAACTAAAGAGCCTCTTGATGAAAGTGAAAGAGGAGAGTGAAAAAGTTGGCTGAAAGCTCAACATTCAGAAAACTGAAATCATGGCATCTGGTCCCATCACTTTATGGCAAATGGATGGGGATGCAGTGGAAACAGTGAGAGATTTTATTTTGGGGGCTCCAAAATCACTGCAGATGGTGATTGCAGCTATGAAATTAAAAGACACTTGCTCCTTGGAAGAAAAGTTATGACCAACCTAGATAGCATATTAAAAAAGCAGACACATTACTTTGTCAACAAAAGTCCATCTAGTCAAAGCTGTGGTTTTTCCAGTGGTCATTTCTGGATGTGAGAGTTGGAATATAAAGAAAGCTTAGCGCCAGAGAAATGATGGTTTTGAACTGTGGTGTTGAAGACTCTTGAGAGTTGCTTGGACTGCAAGAAGATCCAACCAGCACATCCTAAAGAAAATCAACCCTGAATATTCATTGGAAGGACTGATGCTGAAGCTGAAATTCTGATATTTTGGCCACCTGATGTGAAGAACTGACTCATATGAAAGGACCCTAATGCTGGGAAAAATTGAAGGCAGGAGGAAAAGGGGACAACAGAAGATGAGGTGGTTGTATGGCATCATGACCTAATGGACATGAGTTTGAGTAAACTCCAGGAGTTGTTGATGGGCAGGGAGGTCTGGCATGCTGTAGCCCATGGGGTCACAAAGAGTCGGGCACAACTGAGCCACTGAACTGAACTGAATATTGAAATAGCCCTCCTTATGTCAATTATGTGTCAAGGGAATCAGAACCCAAGTGCCTCACATGTCTGTGACTATCTTAAAGGGTGAGAGTTGATAAGTTCCAAAAGTGGTGATTCTGAGATTTAGAAAGACAAACAGCAATGCTTTCAGTTGAGGTATTTGTGGGAGTAGGGGACTCTAGAAATTTTGCCAATGGGATCTTAGTAATGCCATTAGTGCATTTGACTAAACCAGAGGATTGAGGGTGGTTTGCACAGTGAAAGTGTTGTACAACTAGCCAAACAACACAGACTTCTCAAAACACCTGGATAGTAAAGTGGATACCTTGGCTGCTAGGAAGTTCAAGAGGAACCAGGAAGGGCTAATGTTTTCCAAAAGGACTTTCTTTAGCAGCAGTAGAGGCAAGTAGCCTGTGTGCAAGGGAAGGCTTCATTCTAGTGTGGAAACATATAGACCGTGACTGAAGAATATGTATATCCATGAGACAAAGGACACTGTATGAAAAACCATTTGCCAGACTTTAAATGGTGCATTATGCAGCTGAAAATGTCCAGGAGCAATACAAACAGGCTTCCCTGGGTTGAACTTTAGATGAATGGGATAAGTGAGGAAGGTATTTTTACAGCCTGGTTAATGTTTCCACACCAATATTGCTTCATGAGTGCTATCATTTTGTTAGTAGACCAGTGGCTTAAGGCATGTGCAGTGGTGAGGAGTGAGAATTTTAGAATCTCTAATAGCACTGGGTTGTCACTTGATCCAAACCAGAGCTTTCTCTTTTTATCAAACAAAAGTTAATTGAGTTTCTAGTCTCTTTTTCCTTTTGGGCGGCCAACTTTTGGGCTTCTCTAGCCAGTTTTCCTAAATTTTCATTTCGAGAATAATCCTTTGGATGACAACAGAGGTCTGGCTGCTGTTGTCCGTTTTAATGGCAGCATTCCTGATGAATCAGCAAAGTTATTTCCTTAGCTTTCTGAAAGTCAACTTTAAAATGCTCCAGAATCAGCACCCCAAGTAAAAGTATTTTTTTCCTAATAATTCCCAAACATACGGGCTATTTAAAATTTTTTCCACTGAAAATAAGAAAGTGTTACAGAGTCCAAGCTGGATCTGCTTGCTGCACAACAGACCCATGATTCCTGGAAATGAGCTGTTAAGGCAAGAGCCAGGCAGGGAGCTGGCTGATGGAGAAGCTGGCAGGCTAGTGCCTCAAAATAGCCATCTTACTAGGGTCTGAAATCTAAGTTCTTTTCTAGATGACAGATAGGCAGGGTGGGGTGGGGTGGGGTGGGGGGGCACTGGGGGTGGTGGGAGTTGAAGAAGAAAAGTGAAAAGGCCATTAGTCTTGTGAATGTCTCATAGACTGGCAAGCCTCAGGCAGGAGATGTGTTAATTTTTTCCTTCCTGCCATCTACAGGTAGGCAGAGTCCTGAATGAAGGCACTTTAGTTTGAGAGTCAGGCAAAGGGTCAGGAGTCTCTGAGGCAAGTCATTCCATGATTATAATAACAAAGCAACCCCAAACAAGTCAAAGGAACAGTTCCAATGTGGGGTCAGAATTGGCTTCTTCTCCACACAGAAACACCTTGCTTCCACAGCAATCCAGAATTATGAGCCACTCTGAAAGCATATTTACTACTAGAATAAATATTGGCTATTTTGCCCTTGGCTAAAGTACCAGCCCAGAGAAGGAAATGGCAACCTACTCCAGTACTCTTGCCTGGAGAATTCCATGGATGGAGGAGCCTGGTAGGCTACAGTCCTTGGGTTTGTAAAGAGTCAGACACAACTAAGCAAAACACACAAAGTACCAGCCCACATAAAAGCATATATTTCATCTTCTTAGGTGGTAGTAGCCATAGGTAAAGATGCCGCCTCAACATCAAAAGAAGTTACAGTTAAGTAGCCAGCACAATATTTGCAGCTGTCACCTTTTAAATAAGAACCATTCCTGAGCCATGAGAAGTCAGAGTTATCCAGAAGAATTTCCCATAGATCATCACAAGGAGTCAGGAGGTGGTCCATCACTGTTAGTCACAAGGGACTTCATTGGTGATGGAGAAGAGAAGAACAGTGGGGTTAAAATTTTACAGTGGACAAGAGTTATGTGAGAGGTAGTTAACAAAAGGACTTCAGAGAAGGTAAGATTGCTGACTGAGAAACATTGAGTGTGATGAGAATTCAGGAGAGCTTCTAGTGTATGGGGTACAAAAATGGTTAAAGGAGATGCAATAATGATTTTCTTGGTCTTGTAAGTAGCTAAGTTGTGTCCAACTCTTGCAACCCCATGGGATGGTAGCCCACCAGGCTCCTCTGTCCATGGGAATTTCCAGGCAAGAATAATGGAGTGGGCTGCCTTTTCCTTCTCCAGGGGATCTTCCCAACCTGGGAATCAAACCTGAGTCTCCTGCATTGCAGGCCAATTCTTTACCAACTGAGCTACAAGGGAAGCCCCTTGGTAGCCCCTTGATTTTCTTGGTGAAGTTAACCAAAAGGGCAGAGGAACTAATGGTTGTAAGCCAAGGAGGGGCTGTAATATCCAGTAGGTCAACAGTGGGCCCTGTGCTTTTGAATGGGTACCCCAAGTTTATTCCCTTCCTTTTCATATAACAAAAAAGAGAAAGGAAATCTGATAATTGGGATGCCCAAGGGCAAGTGGTTGTTGTTATTAAGTCACTCAGTCCTGTCCAGCTCTTTGCAACCCCAAGGACTGCAGTATGTCAGGATTCCCTATCCTTCACCATCTCCCAGAGTATGCTAAAACTCATGTCCATTGAGTCAATGATGCCTTCCAACCACTTCATCCTCTGTTGCCCCCTTCTCCTTTTGTCATCAGTCTTTCCCAGCATCAGGGCCTTTTCTGGTGAGTCAGTTCTTTGCATCAGGTGGCCATGAGTTTAGGTTTTGAATGTTGAGTTTTAAGCTAACTTTCTTGCTCTCTTCTTTCACATTCATTAAGAGACTCTTTAGTTCCTCTTTGCTTTCTGCCATTTAGCATGGTATCATCTACATATCTGAGGTTGGTGATATTTCTCCCAGCAATCTTGAGTCCAGTTTGTGCTTCATTCAGCTTGGCATTTCTCATGATATACTCTGTATATAAGCTAAATAAGCAGAGTAACAATTAACAGCCTTGATGTACTCCTTTCCTAGTTCTGAACCAGTTCACTGTTTCATTTCTGGTTCTAACCATTACTTCTTGAACTGTACACAGGTTTCCCAGGAGGCCAGTAAAGTGGTCTAGCATTTCTATCTCTTTAAGAATTTTCCACTGTTCATTGTGATCCGCACAGTTAAAGGCTTTATTGTAGTCAGTAAAGCAGAAGTAGATGTTTTTCTGGAATTCTCTTGCTTTTTCTATCATCCAACATATGTTGGCAATTTCATCTCTGATTCCTTATCAAAATCTCCTTTAAGGTCTTGAAAGACTTGTTTGATTTTCCTCATAAAACTGGATTGGGTGTTATAGTTTAGTAAAAGGTATAGCTGCTGCTGCTGCTAAGTCGCTCCAGTAGTGTCTGACTCTGTGCGACCCTATAGACGGCAGCCCACCAGGCTCCCATATCCTTGGGATTCTCCAGGCAAGAACACTGGAGTGGGTTGCCATTTCCTTCTCCAATGCATGAAAGTGAAAAGTGAAAATGAAGTCACTCAGTCATGTCTGACTCTTAGCGACTCCATGGACTGCAGCCTACCAGGCTCCTCCGTCCATGGGATTTTCCAGGCAAGAGTACTGGAGTGGGGGTGCCATTGCCTTCTCCAAAAGGTATAGAGGTTTAGGCATAAGACAGAAATTTGGAGCTTAGTTTCGGCAATGAGCAGTTAGCTCAAGAAAACCTTGCTGTTGGTGCTTAGTTTTAGATTTTGGGAAACTGAAGACATCATGAACTCTATATGGATCTATCTAGGTATCGGCTCTTTTTCTGATATCAGATGACCTAATATCAAACCTAGATTTGGGCAAACTGTGATTTTTCTTTTTAAGGGTAAAAGTTTTAGCAAGGAGATGCTGGCTCCTGTGAGGAGGTTTGAGGTGGAGAACAAAGTAGCAAATCATCCACATCTTGCAACAAAATAGGACCCCTAGGGAACTTTTTTATCCTTCCGTTCAACCTTCAGGATTTGTGAGAAATAGAAAGGACTCTCAGTAAAACCCTGAGGAATTACAGCCCAGGAGAATTGTTTTTCTTCCCAAGTGAAGGCAAAAAGATATTGGTTAACTTTATCAACTGGAATTCTAGAGAATGTACTTCATAAATCATTTACAGTAAATAATTTGCAACCAATGGGCATGGGAAAGGATTTTAGTATATATGAAGTTAGAAACAATAGTTAAATAATTTGCAACAATGGGCATGGGAAAGGATTTTAGTATATACGAAGTTAGAAACAACAGTTTCAAGGCGTAACAGTGTTATTGCCTAGAGGTCATGGGCAAACTTCCGCTTGTTATCACTGGTAAACTGGGAGAGTTACAAGGGTTAGTACTAGGGATAATGAGTCTTTGAACTTTGTAATCTTCTATTATGGGCTTATTATATTATGGGCTTATTATATTATATATTCTATGATGGGCTTTATTCCTCAAAGGGCTTCTTTACTTATGCTAGTGTTAGTGCTCAATCGCTGAGTTGTGTCTGACTCCTTGCAACCTCTTGGACTGTGTAGCCTACCAGGCTCCTCTCGAAATTTTCCAGGCAAGCATACTGGAGTGGGTTACCATTTTCTGCTCCAGGGGATCTTTCCAACCCAGGGATTGAATCTGCATCTCCTGTATTGGCAGGCGGATTCTTTATCACTGAGCCACCTGGTAAGCCCTTTCTTTACTTACGGGCTTAGTCGCTTAGTCGTGTCCACCTCTTTGTTACCCCATGGAGGAGGATTCTTTACTGTCTGAACCATCAGACAGTAATGGAAAGGAAGCCCTTTAGTTATAAGTATCAGTTCTGGGAATAAGTATTTTTGGGATATATATGAATTTTGATGGGAGATACACTTCATGTTTCACCAAACCGATCCTTGGTACAGAAGATACCCTGGAGAAGAAAATGGCAGCCCACTCCAGTCTTCTTGTCTGGGAAATCCCATGGTCAGAGGAGCCTGGAGGGCTGCAATCCGTGGGGTTGCAATAGAGTAGGACAGGACTCAGCAACTAAACAGCAACAGTACCAGTTGGAGATCTTGTTTACAAGGGAGATAAGAATGGATTTGATAGGGATAAATGATGAGGGTTTATTAAAAAAAAGTCAAAGTTTTACTTAATTCATTCAAAATTCATTACTTTGATGTTTAATGTCAAACTCTACACTTATTTCCCCAATTTTTGGAGGAAGAAATTCTAGCATGATACTTCTTTAAGGTGCCTCAGCCTAATAAATGGATAACAGCAGAGAAACCAAGGAGAAAAGGGTGCACATTTATCAGAGGGGCTAAAGAAAAAGGAATCTGTCCATGCAAAGCAACTACTTGAAGTTTTTGGAGAGTCTCACTATCTGAGCTGCTTTCACATGTATCAGCAGGGGCTCCTTTTGGTAGTGGCACTGAGCACTGAGAGTGTGGCTCTGGTGTCCATTAGGACCAGAAGAGATCATCCTCAATCTGAAGAAATGTTGGTTAAGAGGGATAATTGGGAAGAGCTCTATTACTTCCTAGGACCCCTCAACACTGAGAGTTGGAAGAACATTGGAAAGCCTGATTATAAGGCTGAAGTTATCTAAAATGCTTAAATTTGTAACTATCTCTTTTCCAATAGCCTAGCTCTTTGCATCAGTAACAGAAAGTCAGGTGGTTTTATTTTTCACTTAGGAGGATTTGTTTGTTGGAGTCAAAGATGAAGGATTTTGGCATTATTATTTTTAGGTGGTTCATCTAGTGTTGGAAAGAGCTGGTTTGCCCAATGAGCTACATCTGGAGGGGACATAGTTTTCCATTCCATCCCAGTTCTTTTTACCAGGAGGGAAAGGTTCTGATTCAGTACATTAGTATACGTAGAATTAAAAGCTACCTGGGTGGAATCAACATCTGAGGGAAAGTCCAGAATTTAAAAATAATCTGACATTAGTTGTTAGATGGGGGAACAGTGGAAACAGTGGCAGACTTTTTTGGGAGGTTCTAAAATCACTGCAGATGGTGACTGCAGCCACGAAATTAAAAGACGCTTCCACCTTGAAAGGAAAGTTATGACCAACCTAGACAGCATATTAAAAAGCAGAGACATTACTTTGCCAACAAACATTCATCTAGTCAAGGCTATGGTTTTTCCAGCAGTCATGTATGGATGTGAGAGTTGGACTATAAGAAAGCTGAGCACCAAAGAATTGATGCTTTTGAACTGTGGTGTTGGAGAAGACTCTGGAGAGTCCCTTGGACTGCAAGAGGATTCAACCAATCCATCCTAAAGGAGATCAGTCCTGCGTGTTCATTGGAAGGTCTGATATTGAAGCTGAAATGCCAATACTTTGGTCATATGATGCGAAAAACTGACTCATTTGAAAAGACCCTGATGCTGGGAAAGACTGAAGGCAGGAGGAGAAGGGGAGGACAGAGGATGAGATGGTTGGATGGCGTCACTGACTCAGTGGCATGAATTTGGGTAAACTCTGGGATTTGGTGATGGACAGGAGGCCTGGCGTGCTGCAGTCCATGGTGTCGCAAAGAGTCAGACATGACTGAGTGACTGAACTGAACTGAGCTGACGTTAGTTGTTGTAGTCATGAACAGATATCAAGTTTTTGTGCTCAAGTTGAAATTTTGTTCCAGTCAGTGGTCTTTGGAAAAGCTCTAGGATTTACTCATATATGTCACTTAGGATCACCTGAGTCTAATTACATAATAAATTAGTGAGCTTGCCTCTTATTTGTGATACCAGAAACCTTTTAGGGTTTTCCTAATTAACATTTCTCACCCAGTGCTGGGCATGGTCTTCCTTGATAAGCATATGAACTAGCTGATTTGAGTCAGAGAAACCAGGTTGATATGTTTCAATGACTATGTTAAAATCCCTAGAAAATCTGTGAGGATCTTTGATTACTCTGGGAAAACCTTTGACTGTGGTTCACAGTTCAGCTTTAGCCCAGGACACATAAGAAATTAAGGGTTTAGCATCTGGATCCCCGGACAGCTTACTTGAAAGGGACAGGTTCTGATGAATTTAGAGGAAAAGGTATTGGGCAGAGTTTTAACCAAAAGGGTAATTTCAGCAGGGTAATTTGTATGGTGACCTGCTGGTATAGTGGAGACCTAGGAGTTTTAAAAGGGAAAGATGATGATGGCACCAAAGATAAAGTCTAACCACAAGAAGCCTTAGGAGAGAGACAAGATGGTGCCAGAGGTGGAGCTTGAGACTAAAAGCCAAGGAAGAAGAACCTGAGTCTTCAAGGGCCACTTTATCCTAACTTTTAAATGGTTTGTTTTTCTCAGTTGATCTTAAAATCTTACTTTTCAAAGAGGTAATTTTAGACTCCTGGTAACTTTTGCCAGCCTCCAAGTACTAATCAAAATAGGCATACCAGTCAGTGCTGGAAAGTTTTGAGTTGCTTACTATGATTCAGTTTTAGGGAAATTAAGTTTGGGGGTTTCAAAAGTTTCCCATAATGGCCATTGATATTCTAAATTTGTTTTGGTCAGGTTGGTCCATTTTGTTGCAAATGCACATGAGGAAGGACAGTGGTTTTTACACATAAAATAGGTTGTATTGTGGGTATCCTCACAAACTTAAATAAGTGGGATCCCACTCCTCAGAGGTTTTTCTCTAGAGTAAAGAGCAATTTCAAGCAGTTCAAATAGCTGAACTCATGCAGCTTGCAAGCTAATACTAGCTAATTCTAAGGTAATAGCCAAGACAAAGGCTTGTCCAGCCAATTTACAGAGAACAACTCCTATTCCAAAGGAATGGGTGCAGAGCTGAACTGCCACATGCTTCACTGCTTAGGCAAAGGAGCCCCTGTTCTGGAGAGAACAGGTCAGTGCTTTTTCATCCAGCTTGGTTGAAACAGTGATCCCAAGGTCAGACTGATGTACCAAATGGGGACTTGCATATAGAATAAGACCTTAACCTGAAAGATGAAACCTTAAAATTGATCCCAAATAAAGCCTGAAGAGTTTCAAAACCAAAGAGGACGTGAGCTTGGATCCAGGAGAAATATATATCTTCAAGCTCCAGGGTCAGTGAGAAAAGTACCGAGTGACAATGGAATCAGTTGTGGGAACTGCACAGGTTTGCTCCCTAGGCTCAGAGCTTTCAGGGGTCTTCTCTGGTTCCTCTTCAGGCCACAGAATTGTTTACCTGAACAAACGGCCTAGTATTTCTCCAGAAAATATGGATTTATCCGAGATCAGCAGAGAATTACAGTTCAAGGTCTGCAACCATGTTGAGCAATAGGCAAGTCTCCACACAGCAAAGAAAGGAAAACACTTTTATGGAGAAAAAAAAGGAAGTTGGAAGTTGGGAGGGTTACAGTTAACAAAGAGTTCAAGGTTTTTCATTGGTTAAATGCTACCAGGAAAGGAGAGGAGTATTTCTTTTTCCTGTTGGACTCTGCTATCATTGTGGGATGTGAAATCTCCTCTGGTCTCTGGATTCTATCTAATTGAGATTTTGGTTTATTTTATTTTTTTTTTTACAAAAGGATTTCAGGGAGTATCTTGATTTGTCCAGTGTTTATGTGTGAGAAGTCAGGAAAATATTATACCGGGAAGGCGGGAACCTGTTGCCATCACTGCAGGTTAGGAAAGGGTATTTGCTCTGTGTGCCTATAGACCCGTGTGTGCCCACATGTTTAGACTGAAAGGGCTAAAGGCATCTGTCATGTGGTATACTCTGACTTGTATTATGGTTGCACAATATGAGAAGAAAGGACTGTTTTCTCTGCTGCTTGTTCAGATTATTGCTTCTAGGCAAGTTAGTGGAATGATTTCAAGTCAACACTCAGGATCATCTATGTTAGGGAATAATCATTATCAACACTAAATGAATACTAGTGTGCCATGGAAACGCAGTTGTCCATTGGGACCCACAGGGGATTGTTTCCAGGAGTCTCCTGCCACTAAAATTCGAGGATGGGCCTGTCTCTTATATGAGATGGTATTGTACATTGAACATAATTGGTCCTCTGCATCCGTAGGTTTCACACCACAGATGCAACCAATCAAGATCTGAAATTGTCTTCCTGATATTTCTAAAGTTATTATAACTTTGGGGTATTGCTTACCTTTAAAATTTATATAAAGAATGCCAGAAATTTTATTATTGATAGTGATCAAGTTTGAAACATGCCCTTTTCTTTTATACTTTGTATAAACATTATTTTAGGATAAAGAATATCTTGAAATTTTAAGTTAGCAGTTGTAACTGTTTATCTGTTTGAATCAGGATTTTAATCTATATTTATGCAATCAAAACAAGTAAAAAGAAAGACATTAGATGATAGGCTAATGTCCAGTGCGTGCGTACATGCTAAGTTGCTTCAGTTGTGTCTGACTCTTTGCGACCCCATGGACTATAGCCCGCCAGGATCCTCTGTCCATGGGATTCTCTAGGCAAGAATGCTGGAATGGGTTGCTAGGCCCTCCTCTAGGGGACCTTCTTGACCCAGGGATCAAATGCGCTTTTCTTACATCTCTTGCAGTGGCAAGTGCATTCTTTACCGCTAGCACCAACTGGGAAACCCCTAATGTACAGTAGCAACCATCATTTAATAATCTTTGTGTTCAACTTTTTAAGTCTAAATAGCTTCAGTTTTCTTTTTGACTGAAATGATAATAAATGTCATAAATATTATTTTAAGAATAAATCTATAATAATTCATAGTCATGTTTATATTTTCACTTATTGAGATTATATGTAAGATTTTAAGAAAAGTGCTCATTTGCTAACAACACTTAAGACTAGTATTCTCAGTTATTAATTGAGGACCTGAACCTGAAAAAGAGAGTTAGCACAGACAGTGGGTTAGGAATTCTAAGAAAAACTAATTTTAGACATTTAGGGTTTGATGTAGTGACATTAACCTACATAGAAAATGTATTTGTAGGGTATCATTACAGTCTTCCAAGGAGAGTTAGTATGGAAAAGGTCACCAAGGAAGTTAAAAAGGAAGGAGAATACAAAGGGCTAAGCTTAAGTCTTGAAGGCATCTCACAAGTGAGAGAAATTCATAGAGGAAAAATTGCGTAGCATATATTGAAAAATTTATCTCATAAAAATCCAGTTTGAAATACATAGAGTACATTTACATTCATGCTGTAAAGCAAATATTATTACAGTTATGCCCTAGTTTGAAACCCCTAATTCAGAATACCATTGATGTTCTTTACATTGGGAGATGGATTCTGTTTCTCTGCCCCTTTGAATATGGCCTTGGGTCTTGCTTTCATTAATGAATGTGTCAGAAATGGCACATTTCTGCTCTGTGCATCTTCTAAGCCAGTCATTAGACCTTGTACTCCCTTGTAGAGTACGTATCACATGTGAGGAAGCTCAGCCTGATCTAGTCACCCTGAGGATCAAAGATACCTAGAGAGAAGCCCAGGTATTCTAAATGGTGCAGATGAACCCAACCTCGGCCAGCTTCTCAGCTAGATGCAGCAACAGGAAGGAGCACAGTTAAAACAGCACAGGAATTACCCTCTCAGACCAAATATTCATGAAAAACAGCATGATGTTTCAAGCTACGGGATTTGAGGTGGCTTCTTATGTAGCCAAGTGTAACTGACTCACTTGTCAAAACAGGTTCTCTCTTTGTATGTCTTGTTGTTTCTCTATCTGTTTCTAAACTACATTCAGCAAGGCCCTTAGAATTTGTGGCTAGGATTTCATTTCATTAGGTTGATATTAAGTGTAGTTGAATGTAAACAATGACTGAAAATACAGGCTCAAATGCTTTACTAGAAAGTTTTATGGTGGGTTATCTATTTCAATACTAACAGAATATCATTTTATTCACATTAATGTTAAAAAGAATAGAATCTGAGAATTAAATAATAAGTATCTCTATGACACAAACTGTGGAAAATTCTTAAAAGAGATGGGAATACCAGACCACCTGACCTACCTCCTGAGAAATCTGTATGCAGGTCAAGAAGCAACAGTTAGAACCAGACATGGAACCACAGACTGGTTCCAAATTGGGAAAGGAGTAGGTCAAGTCTGTATATTGTCACCGTGCTTATTTAAGTTATATGCAGGGTACATCATGAGAAATGCAAGGCTGGATGGAGCACAAACTGGAATAAAGATTACCAGGAGAAGTAACCTCAGATATGCAGATGATACCACCGTTATGGCAGAAAGCAAAGAGGAACTAAAGAGCCTCTTGATGAAAGTAAAAGAGGAGACTGAAAAACTGGTTTAAAACTCAACATTCAAAAAACTAAGACCATGGCATCCAGTCCCATCACTTTATGGCAAATAGATGGGGAAACAGTGGAAACAGTGAGAGGCTTTATTTTTTTGGGCTCCAAAATCATTGCAGATGGTGACTGCAGCCATGAAATTAAAAGACACTTGCTTATTGGAAGAAAAACTATGACCAAACTAAACAGCATATTAACAAGTAGAGATATTACTTTACCAACAAAGGTCCATCTACTCAAGCTATGATTTTTCTAGTAGTTATGTATGGATTTGAGAGTTGGACTACAAAGAAAGCTGATTGCTGAAGAATTAATGCTTTTCAACTGAGGTGTTGAAGACTCTTGAGAGTCCCTTGTTAGATCAAAGATGTCAATACTAACAGAAATCAGTCCTAAATATTCATTGAAAGGACTAATGCTGAAGCTATAGCTCCAATACTTTGGCCACCTGATGTGAAGAACTGACTCATTGGAAAAGACCCTGATGCTGGAAAGATTGAAGGTGAGAGGAGAAAGGGACGACAGAGGATGAAATGGCTGGATGGCATCACCTCTTCCATGGACATGAGTTTGAGTGAACTCTGGGAGTTGGTGATGGACGGGGAGGCCTGGAGTGCTGCAGTCCATGGGCTCACGAAGAGTTGGATACAACTGAGTGACTGAACTGAACTGATGATCTTGAAAGCCACAAACTGAAACCATGAGTACTGAATGAATTGATGAAAATTGTATAAATAAGTAAATAACTAAGATGTATCACCTACTTGCATTCATCAAATATCCTATTCATGTGGTAAGAACTTTTTGCCATAGATTTCTGGTGTGGCATTTTATTCATTCACTGCTGTCATGATAATCAGTCATCTTTTGACATATGTGACAGGTCAAATAAGGAAGGAAAAAATACTTTCCCAAAATACTTACAATATTCAAGTGTAGGGATATTTACTCAGAAAGAGATGACACTGGAAACCCTTAATGTTGTCAGTTTGAAAAATTGTATGTCAATCAGAAACTTTGATTTTTCTGCCTGTGTTTATTGCAGTGCTTGGTATGTGATTTCATTTGTGTGGCAAAAATCATTCTTTCATTTCATTTACAGAATCATTGTATAATACATGTAGTGCATTTAAAACTTTCACTTTTATTAGAATTTTCACTCAATTGTTTAGGGAAATTAGAATAATGACTAAAGGAATTGTGTGGAGTTGCAGTATACAATTATTATTAGTTTCCTTGAACTGCTTAGAAATGGCTCATACATTATTGAAAAGTTAACTATTTAAGGTTTATTTTGTTGTCTTATGTGGTATTTTTAAAGACACTAGCTGTTTCAAAACTATAGTTGTCAATGGCAAAGAATGAAAAATGAAAATAAATTTTTGAAAAACATATGCAAAGAATTTTTGTCAAAAATAATTTAGATTCATAGAGGAAATAAAAGTTTTGTTTATAAAAGTTGTTTAGCCCAAATTTCTTAAAATTTTTCACTTCTGCATATATGTTTTACAGCGATATTTACTTGTATTTAAGTATGAGTGGATTAAAATATTCATTCAGTTATTCAGGTTTCTTTCTCAAGTTTATTTCTACAAAGAAAAAGAATGGAAGAGATTTATTATACTCCATTACTTTTCTTTAAGACATATCTAATATTCTTGCCTGCTATGAGAATGGTACTGTGTTTATTTTTGTACCAATATAATTCATATAACCAAATCAGAATTTCTTCAGCATTGGAAAACCTCTGCTTCTAAAGACCAAGAACAATATTTTCTTTCACTTTAGAAAATTTGGTTAGATAATAATTCGCTGTGTGAGAAATCTCAGATGCTTTTCTCAAATTGACATACCAAAGAACCTTTATTCATTTAATCAATAGTTTACATTCTTAATGTCAATGAGATTGTAATTATTCAATGATGTAAACTGTACTCCACATCACATATGTTTAGTGAAGTGAAGTGAAGTTGCTCAGTCATGTCTGACTCTTTGTGACCCCATGGACTGTAGCCTGCCTTCTTGCACCCATGGGATTCTCCAGGCAAGAATACTGGAGTGGTTTGCCATTTACTTCTCCACAGGATCTTCCCAACCCAGGGACTGAACCCAAGTCTCCGCATTGCAGGTAGATTCTTCACCAGCTGAGCCGCCAGGGAAGTCTTTGGTAAAGAAACCACCTGCCAGTGGAGATGTAGGAGACCTGGGTTCGATCCCTGGGTGGGGAAGATCCCCTAGAGAAGGAAATGGCAATCCACTCCAACATTCTTGCCTGGAGAATGGTATAGACAGAGAAGCATGGTGGGCTACAGTCCACAGGGTCACAAAGAGTCGAGCACTACTGAAGCAACTTAGCATACACATTACATTTATATGCTCACCATTTAAACATCTAGGTGTTTAAACACCTAATTAATTAAATCTTTCACTTTCATCCTGATACTTTTTGATGAGTAGACAGAAAGAAGCAGTTAAGATTACAATGTGATATGTTTTACAAATAATAACAATAAAAAGAAAATGTATTTAATTAGCAAGGATTTATTTATATTCTAATGTCAGTCAAATTGCACAGAACAACATTTTTTAGTTTTTCTTTTTTTTTTGGCTGCACCACGTGTCATGTGAGAGCTTAGCTCCCCAAGCCAGAGATTGAACCCATGGCCCCTGCAGTGGAAGCACAGAGTCTTAACCACTGTACCGCCAGGGAAATGCCAATATTTTTATGGTATGCAAAACTTTCTAAATCCTCCTCACTATTTTGAGAACATAATTCCAAAAAACCAACATCTTTGCTTTTAGCTGGCACCCCACTCCAGTACTCCTGCCTGGAAAATCCTATGGACAGAGGAGCCTGGAAGGCTGCAGTCCATGGGATTGCTGAGGGTTGGACACGACTGAGTGACTTCACTTTTACTTTCATGCATTGGAGAAGGAAATGGCAACCCACTCCAGTGCTCTTGCCTGGAGAATCCCAGGGATGGGGGAGCCTAGTGGTCTGCCGTTTCTGGGGTCGTACAGAGTTGGACATGACTGAAGCAACTTAGCAGCAGCAACCAATATAAAAGGTTAAAGTAATAATTCGTTTCTGTCAGAGTAAAGACATATTTTAGCTGCTTTTCTTATTTAAAAAAAAAGCAACTTTCCTTTCTTTGATATATGCATCTTTTAAAATATCTCCATCTGTGTCCCCTTCCACAATATAGCAATTAAATTTTTGTTTTCTTACACACCATAAATTCAGGTGTAGTGTCCCAGTTACTAAAAATGACAGAAATGGTGTAATTCTTGTTTGAACTCATTTGATTACAGATTTGCTCACTACAAACAGGCAACAGCAATTCCTTCCTGAGGAAAAGGTGAAATAATATCTATTAAAAATGTTTTATTCTTTAATAATGATCTTTGCTGTGCACAGTCCTAACAGTCATTTGACTAGAAAGAAAGAGAACAAGAAATTATAGTTTGGTAATATAAAGAATACTTATTAGAAGATATTCACTAATTTAACTTCCTGCTAAACATCAAACCAGTGTCAAGTAATATTTATGGGCTCAGGATTATACACACATACACACTTTTTTTTTCTGTGTGTATACATATATATGTGTGTCTAAAATTATTGTATGTAATCAATACATATATTTATAGGCTATATTTTGCTGCTTGACCAACGACCATAAAACCTATTAGATCTAAACAATCTTTTCTTTTTTTAAATTTTTTAATTCTGTGTATCGTCTGTTTGGGTTGGACTCAGTAAGAAAGTTCTCATGATGGTTTAACTTGGGTCTTCTCATACATTTGCAACCAGCTACTGGTCTGGTGGGTGGCTCTGCTTTTAAGGTTTAATTGACTGTTGGCTGGGGTAGCAACACCAAGGGGGTTTATGGATCTCTCATCATACAGTGGCTAGTTCAGGTTTGTTTCTGTGATGGTGACAAATTTCAAGAATGAAGAGAAAGCAAGTCCCAGTGCTTAACTACTATTCAAGCCTCTGCTTATGACACATATGCCACTGTCTCACATTGGCCAGAGCAAGTCACGTGGCCAAGTACAAGGTCAGTGCAGAGGAATTTTGCAAGGGGAAGCAATCCAGAGAGTCATGGAGACAAGGACAGATCAGTGGTGATTATCACACCAGTTTACCATAGCATGGTCCTCTGAGGGTATGGCTGGCTGCGTGTGCCTGTCTATCTACCTGTCTATTTATTTATCTATAAGTCAGTAGAATAAATGACTACACTCAGCTCCTGCATTTAATGGCACAGCCACTGACCCATGACTGGCCTTTCACTGAAGCTAAGTGTGTGATTTGAAAGAAATGATGTGGCCAGAGCAGCATGGTAGGCTATGAGCTCTTTAGCTAGCACCTTATATTTTCTGAACTCTTCTTTTTCTAACCCCTAATGTATCTACTTGTTTTTAGTCTGGAAATACATGTGCTTTTGCTAGCTGCAGGGACAAATGGATTCTGAGGTGGCCTCCAGTGATTCCCACTTTTGAGTTCATGCCTTGTGTAATCCCCTTGCCTGAGACTTGTTTTTAACATGTAGACTATGGGGAAAAGGATGTCATCCCTTTGCTTACACAACATTTTTTAAGACTGTCTTGCTAGCAGTCTTGCTTCCACTCTACCACTTGCCTTAAATATGTAAACTGCCCAAGGGGGAAAAAAATAGGGGCCATGTGATATGAAAGTATGGGTGACCTCTTTCTAGGTGCTGAGAATAGTCTCTAGTTGTCAGGGCCAGCAGTTTGGAACAAGAATCCAGGGCCAGCAGTTTGGAAGTTGATTCAACCCCACTCAAGTCTCCAGATGAAAATACAGCCCAGGTGGATACCCTGAGTGTACCCCACAAGTGACCCTGTCAGGGGATCCAGCCAAGCTGTGCCTGGACAAAGAAATTATATTATAGAAATGAGTTGTTTTATTTTTATTTATTTTTTTATAATTATAATAAGTATTTCTTATTTATTTTGTTTTAAGTAAGTTAGCATGCATTTATTATTATATTTGGCTAGTAATGTAGATCTGCATTACAAATTTTTGCTCTTTTGGACTATCAGTATACTTTGGCAATTAAAAGCCCATACATTAGATAAGTTGTCCCGCCTCTGCCTCAGTTGTACCCACAAAACCTATGTAATATTTCTCTGTGTTGCCCCTGCTCTCAGGAGTGTCACAGTCCTCCAAGAGAAATCCCTCAGACATCAGTTCCTCCCCTTGGCCTTGGATGAATCCTGGGACCTGGTGTTATATTTTTCTCTGGAGTGAAAGTACAGTCTTGTAGACTTTCCTTTCTTTTATTGTGCTATGTCATGTAGGACCTGGGCTTCCAGGAACAAAGATTTACCCTCATGAGCTGAAAGTCTTCCTGACAGGGGCCACCCTGTTATGCATCTCCATAACAGTTGCAGCCATCAGAAAAGGAAGCTTTCAGCTCAGAGGCATCAATTTATCCATCTTCCCCTTTCTTAAAAAAAAAAAAAAAAAAAGTTTTATTTTATTTTTTAAATTTTATTTTTACTTTATTCTATGTTACAATACTGTATTGGTTTTGCCATACATTGACATGAATCAGCCACCGGTGTACACAGTCTCCCAATCCTGAAACCCCCTCCCACCTCCCACCCCATATCATCTCTCTGGATCATCCCTGTGCTCCAGCCCCAAGCATCCTGTATCCTGTATCAAACATAGGCTGGCGCTTTGTTTCTTACATGATAGTATACATGTTTCAGTGCCATTATCCCAAATCATCCACCCTCTCCCTCTCCCTCAGAGGCCAAAAGTTCGTTCTATACCTCTGTGTCTCTTTTGTTGTCTCACATACAGGGTCATCATTACTATCTTTCTAAATTCCATATATATGTGTCAGTATACTGTATTGGTGTTTTTCTTTCTGGCTTACTTCACTCTGTATAATCAGCTCCAGTTTTATCCATAAACTACTAAATTTTGGTAATTGATCAGGCATCAACAGGAAACTAATACAACGGCAAATGTCTTCATCAGTTAACATCCACATATCCACATTAAAAGACTGTTCAAAAGTTGGCCTTGTTTTTCTTAAACTTATCCAAATAAAGCAACTGCTCTATGTTTTGTAGTTAAATGGAACTGTATAATTTTCATGCTTTATACATTTTCCAGACTCAATGTATTTACATACTGTATACTTCAGATCAAGGCAAAAGTCCTGTTTAATTAGCTTTGGGAATAAAAGACTTAATCAAAACAATTTGAAAATTATTGCTTCTTGTGTTCAGCTCCTAGCCCTGACATGATGTATATTGTTATAACCTTAATTTTTTCCAAAATAGTAGGAAATAACCACTTTCATTTTTACTATATAAAGTACTGTGAATTTACAATGGCTAATCAAGTTAATTATGTATTTAACTTGAAACTATTTAAAGAATATGCAAAGTTCTTCATGTTTCATATCAAAAATGTGGTTTTTTTTTTGTCCAAAGATGAAGTCAGTGAAACAAAGGACTAGAACCTGTTTTTATTACTTGTAGGCCACAGGAAAATAAAATTTTAATAATAAGAACTCATATTTTAAGGTTCCTTACAGAAGAATATTTGATCATTTTAGCTTATACAAATATATCAATTATAAGTACAAGTTTTATCTTTTTCTATTACATAATTATTTTTAAAAACTTATTAACATATTTTATTTATTATCATCTTCTGTAAGTATAGGCTTAATTTATATTGTGTGAAATGAATAGCATATGGTAAAAAATCATTTTGATGTGATTTTGGCATAGAAGTATTGTATATTGCTAAAATTAATGCTACAATGTTACTGTAAATGAGTTAGAAGCCCAGTGGAATTGCAAAGGAAATATTTGGAAGAAAAAGGGAACAGTATTATTAGAATTATTATTATAAGCACTTCCAGTTATTTTCCCTTCAAGACTTTTTTATTTAACTTTCTCTCCAACGTTAACATGCCTATTTGAAATGGAAGTTCAAAATCAAGTCATTGTATGCAATATAGTAGAGTAGCAGAGGCAAAACAGATTTCTATTCTCTTTCAGAGTTATTCTAAGATGAAGGGTAGCATGAGTGAGTAGAGGAAAAGTGCAGGTAATGACTGTGTTAGAAATATGTGAGTAACATGCAAGATTTGATTTTTATTTTTACCTAGAAGATGTAACTTTATTGTTAGGTAGTACAACATGGTATTTTTCTTTTAAATGTGTGAAGTTGGGTGGCTTAATATATGTATCAGTTCAGTTCAGTTCATTTCAGTCGGTCAATTGTGTCCGACTCTGAGACCCAATGGACTGCAGCATGCCAGGCCTCCCTGTCCATCACCAACTCCAGGAGTTTACTCAGACTCATGCCCACTGAGTTGGTGATGCCATCCAGCCATCTCATCCTCTGTCGTCCCCATCTCCTCCTCTTTCAATCTTTCCCAGCATCAGGGTCTTTTCAAATGAGTCAGATCTTTCTATCAGGTGACAAGTATTGGAGTTTCAGCTTCAAATTCAGTCCTTCCAATGAACACCCAGGACTGATCTCCTTTAGAATGGACTGGTTGGATCTCCTTGCAGTCCAAGGGACTCTCAAGAGTCTTCTCCAACACCACAGTTCAAAAGCATCAATTCTTCGACACTCAGCCTTCTTTACAGTCCAACTCTCACATCCATACATGACTACTGCAAAAATCATAGCCTTGACTAGATGGACCTTTATTGGCAAAGTAATGTCTCTGCTTTTTAATATACTGTCTAGGTTGGTCATAACTTTTCTTCCAAGAAGCAAGTGTCTTTTAATTTGATGGCTGAAGCCACCATCTGCAGTGATTTTGGAGCCCCCTAAATAAAGTCTACCACTGTTTCCACTTTTTCCCCATCTATTTGCCATGAAGTGATGGGACCAAATGCCATGATCTTTGTTTTCTGAATGATGAGCTTTAAGACAACTTTTTCACTCTCCTCTTTCACTTTCATCAAGAGGCTTTTAGTTCCTCTTCACTTTCTGCCATAAGGATGGTGTCATCTGCATATCTGAGGTTATTGATATTTCTCCTGGCAATCCTGATTCCAACTTGTGCTTTTGCCAGCCCAGAGTTTCTCATGAGGTACTCTGCATATAAGTTAAATAAGCTGGGTGATGATATACAGCCTTGACATAGTCCTTTTCCAATTTGGAAGCAGTCTATTTTTCCATGTCCAATTCTAACTGTTGCTTCCTGACCTGCATACAGATTTTTCAAGAGTCAGATCAGTGTGTTTTTCTAATCTCTTTAACAATTTTCTTCAGTTTGTGGTAATCCACACAGTCAAAGACTTTGGTATAGTCAACAAAGCAGAAATAGATGTTTTTCTGGGACTCTCTTGCTTTTTCCATGATCCAGTGTATGTTGGCATTTTGATTTCTGGTTCCTCTGCCTTTTCTAAGTCCACCTTGAACATCTTGAAGTTCATGGTTCACATATTGTTGATGCAGAATTTTGAGCATTACTTTACTAGTGTGTGAGATGTGTGTGATTTTGTGGTAGTCTGAGCATTCTTTGGCATTGCCTTTATTAGAGATTGAATGAAAACTGACCTTTTCCTGTCTTGTGGCCACTGCTGAGTTTTCCAAATTTGTTGTCATATTGAGTGCAGCACTTTCATAGCATCATCTTTCAGGATTTGAAATAGCTCATCTGGAATTCCATCACCTCCACTAGCTTTGCTTGTAGTGATGCTTCTTAAGGCCCACTTGACTTCACATTCCAGGATGTCTGGCTCTAGGTGAGTGATCCATCCTGGTAATCTGGGTTGTGAAGAACTCTCTGGTACAGTTTTGTGAATTCTTACTTCTTCTTAATGTCTTCTGCTTCTGTTAGGTCCATACCATTTCTATCCTTTATTGAGCCCATCTTTGCATGAATTGTTTCCTGTTATCTCTAATTTCCTTGAAGAGTTCTGTAGTCTTTCCCATTCTCTTGTTTTCCACTGTTTCTTTGCATTGATTTTTTATCACCTTGCTATTCTTTCGAACTCTGCATTCAAAAATGTATTTCCTTTTCTCCTTTGCTTTTTGCTTCTCTTTTTTCACAGCTATTTTAAGGCCTCCTCAGACAGCCATTTTGTTTTTTCCCATTTCTTTTTCTTGCAGATGGTCTTGCTCCCTGTCTCCTGTACAATGTCACGAACCTCCATCCATAATTCATCAGGTACTCTATCATTCTAGTCCCTTAAATCTATTTCTCACTTGCACTGTATAATAGTAAGGGATTTGATTTAGGTCCTACCTGAATGGCCTTGTGGCTTTCCCTATTTTCTTCAATTTCAGTCTGAATTTGGCAATAAGGAGTTCATGATCTGAGCCACAGTCCACTCTTAGTCTTGTGTTTGCTGATTGTATAGAGCTTCTCCATCTTTGGCTGCAAAGAATATAATTGATCTCCTTTTGGTATTGACCATCTGGTGATGTCCATGTTTAGAGTCGTCTCTTGAGTTGTTTTAAGAGTATGTTTGTTATGACCAGTTCATTCTCTTGGCAGAACTCTGTTAGCCTTTGCCCTGCTTCATTCTGTACTCCAAAGCCAAACTTGTCTGTTACTCCAGGTATCTCCTGACTTCCTGCTTTTGTATTCTAGTCCCCTGCGATGAAAAGGGCATCTTTTTTGGTGTTAGTTCTGGAAGGTCTTATAGGTCATCAGAGAACCATTCAATTATAGCTTCTTCAGCATTATTGGTTGGGGCATAGACTTGGATTATTGTGATATTGAATGGTTTGCCTTGGAAACGAACAGAGATCATTTGGTCATTTATGAGATTGTACCCAAGTACTGCATTTTGGACTTTTTGTTGACTTTGAGGGCTACTCCATTTCTTCTAAGGGATTCTTGCCTGCAGTAGTAGATAGAATGGTCATCTTCACCCATTTCAGTCCATTTTTGTTCACTGATTCCTAAAATGTCAGTGTTCACTCTTGCCATCTCCTGTTTGACCACTGCCAATTTGCGTTATTTCATGGACTCAACATTCCAGGTTCCTTTGCAATATTGTTCTTTACAGCATCAGTCTTTACTTCTATCATCAGTCACATCCACAGCTGGGCATTGTTTTTGCTTTGGCTCTGTCTCTTCATTCTTTCTGGAGTTATTTCTCTACTGATTTCCAGTAGCATATTGGGTGCCTATCAACCTGGGAGTTCTTCTTTCAGGGTCATGTATTTTTGCCTTCTCATCCTTTTCATGGGGTTCTCAAGGTAAGGATACTGCAGTCCTTTGCCATTCCTTTCTCTAGTGGACCATATTTTGTCAGAACTCTCTACCATGACCTGTCTGTCTTGTGTGGCCCTACATGGCATGACTCATAGCTTCGTTGAGTTAGACAAGGCTGTGGTCCATGTGGTCAGTTTGATTATGTTTTATATCCATTAGCAAATTAATATAGCAATATGTATTTTAATACTTTTGTCTTTTAACTTTTATGATAAAGTTAAAGTTATTGATATACCACCATGACAATAGGAGAATATGCAAATTTTGACTGTGTATATACTTAGAGTTAAATTCATATGTTTTCATATTGTTACTTTAGTTTCCTTTGTTTTAGTTTGTAGAACTTCCTTTGGAATTTCTTGTAAGTTAGATCTCGTGATGATGAACTCCTTTAATCTTTGTCTGGGAATATTTTGAAAGGACTTCTTTGCCTTTACCAAGTATAATCTTCTTGGTTAACATTTTTGTTTTCTGTGTGCACTTTAAATATATCACCTTACTCCCTCCTGTTCTTCTTGGTTTCTTCTGAGAAATATACTTATTTTATCGGAGTCAGTAGGGCTCATTTCTTGTATGTAATGAGTCTCTTTTCTCTTACTGCTTTCAAAATTCTTTTTTCTTTAATATTCAACAATTTGATTATTCTGTATCCTGGCATAATCTTCTTTGAGTCACTCTTTCTTGGTCTTTGAACTTCATGTATCTGCGTGTGTACATCCTTCCTAAGATTTGGGAAGTTTCAGCCTGTTTCTTTAAATATGCTTTCTATCATTTTCTCTATCGCCTCTAGTTCTTGGACTCACATGATATAAACTTGCCTTTTTGATAGTATTTCATAGGTCTCATATGCTTTCTTCACTTCTTTCACACTGTTTTTTTGGTTTTATTCCTCTAACTAGCTAATTTCTAGTGGCTTGTCATTGAGTTCATCTATTATTCCTTCTACAGAATTGAGTATGCTTTTTAAGCTCTCTAGTAAAATTATTCATTCTTGTTATTGTATGCTTATGCTACAGATTTTTTTGATTCTTCTTTATTGTTCTGTTTCTTTATTAAAGTTCTCATTTATTTTCATTCATTGTTTTCTTGATTTTGTTTACTTGTACATTTGGATTATATGGCATCTCTTTGAGCTTCTTTAAGATGCTTATTTTGAATTCTTTGTCAGGTAACTTGTAGATATCTATTTCACTGGGGTCATTTGCTGAAGCCTTATAATTTCCTTTTTAGTCTCATGTTTTCCTTACTTTTTGTGATCTGTGTAGCCTTGTGTTTGTGTCTGTGTACTGGAAAGAGCAAACACCTCTTCTGGTCTTTACAGGCTGGCTTTAGCAGGTGAAGATCTTCTGTTAGACCCCTGGCTGATAGTATTATCTCTAGGATTACATTTGAGCAGAACTGGAACCAGTCTCATGCTTGCTGCCAGGTCCACGTTAGTGTCCACATTTGAAAGGCCTGTTACAAAGGTGTTGGGTAGACATGGGCACTTTGGTGGACAAGCCTTCCAGTAAGGCAGGCACCAGTGCAAGTGTCCACTCCAGGGTCTGCAGATATTGGGTCTGTTACCAGGTGGGTGGGTGGGTGGGTGTGGCTCCCTACACGTTTCTGGGATGGCTCCTGAGAGGTCGCTGGGCAGGTCTCGGAAGGACCAGATTGGCCCTGGACCATGGTCAAGCGGGGCTGCAGCTGCCACAGTGTTGCCTCAGCATCCACTACAGTGGGTCTGACCTCAGTGGTCTGATCTCCAAGGGTACAGATCAGCATGACTCCCAGTGGATCCCTGGGCAAACAGGATTGCTGTCTGACTGCAACTATGAGGGTCTAGAGCCGGGTTAAAGGCTACTTAATGCTACATAGTTTGGGGGCTTGCCTCTGGGGTTCAGATGGCAGTGTCTCCTGGAAAATCCCTAGGTGTACAGGAGTATTCTGTCTTTGGTCGATAGGAGCCAAGGTGCTTCAGGATTGCCAGCTGGGCCAAGGTTGGAAAGCCTGCCTCAGCATGGAAAGATATGTCTGCTGAATAGACCTTGGGTGAGTATGAGGGTGTGACTGGTGGCCAAGAGTGGCGGGTGTCATACCTCAGGCCACTTCTGCGTCTACCACTGGGACCAAGGCTGGAGGGCTTGGGCTTGTTACCTGTGGCATGGGTGAGTATGACTCTAGGAGGTCTCCTAGCAGCTCATGCTGGTGGCAGAACCAAGACCAAACAGGGCTATGCCTGATTCTACAGGAGGATGGAGCCATTTCTGGGTCTGTATCTGAAACCACAGTCAGGGATCCTCTTACCTGGGCATGGGTCTGCCTTCTCAAAAGGCCCTCAGTCTCAGGAACCACTGAGTTTCACATCTCCTACCTGGAACCCAAAGCTCCCACAAAGTCACTTTTGGCAGTGGATAAGCTGTCAAATTTTTGTTACTGAGAAAGATGCTGGTGGGAGACTTTCCATTCTGCCACCTTTCTGATGTAACTCAACATACAAGCTTTTAGTTGGAGATGATAGTCACTCAGAATATAACAGATAGCTGCAGTAGTGCCCACTTTCTTGGTACTGTTTAAGAACATGGTTTAAAGGTTGTCTTGTTAAAATAGAGAAGAAGAGGGAGAAGGTAGGCTAGTAGACATTATGGTATTTCTTGAAAACTAAGCTGCCTACAAAATAAGCACAGTGATGAATAACACGAAATTATTGTTGTGGCAGGAAGGAGTCTTCATTCGGGTGAGTAAGAATCAGCCAGTGTCAGTCTGCATTTCTCCAAAGCCTATAGAGCTTATTAGACAGAGGAAAATTCATGATTATATTGCATATACCATTCCACATTTTCATGCATTTTTCTAGGTCATTTACTTGAAGATAGATTTCAGCAAAAGAAAATATATCTTATTTCATTTAGGATGCCAAGTTGGTATGACATTTTTGCAATTGAGATAGTATTGGTGGAATAACACAATTCAATTCTTGATAAATATAATTTTCTCAAGCCAAAGAAATTTAAAGTTTAAGTATTACAAAGTCTATTGTAGAAAAAAAAGGCAAAAAGAAAACCACAGTGAATATAAAAATAAAAATACATTATTCAAGTTTCAAGGAGTGATAATAAAATTTCACTTAAAATGCTACAAAGCTAAAATGTTTATGCATTTGAGAAAACAAATAATAATATTTTAAACTGGCAGTATTTATATTAAAATATTAAATATCAATGATGCTGTAATAATGTTTTTTGAAATAGTCTTTTTCATATGAATATGTCAACATATAAGTAGTTAAAGTTTAGCTCTTATAGAATATATTGGAAAGAAAGAATTTAGAAATGATCTAATGAAATTAATGACTCAGCCTAAAATATGAATTGTGGTAGTCAGAACAAGAATACTTATCACCTGATCTGAATTCTATGCTCTTAATCTCTATTATGCAGCAGTAATTATTTAATACACCTTATTATGGGAAAATTGCATATTTTATACTTGTAAATATAATACTTACATATCAGGTTAAATATTTACATTTTTGTGAGCATGTTGAAGATAGTGTGTTTATAATTGTGGATCTGTATATGTTTACTATAACTGTGGACCTCTGTGTATTTTGCATTGGCAAAAGTTGTATTTTGCATTGCAAAAGTTCATTTCTAAGTGAACTTTCTGGTTAACCGAACACAAAGATGTTTTATAAACTGTGGGTCTCTGTTTATAACTAGTAAAATCTCTTTGATTCATTACATAAGCTTACTAGTGTTAATATAGAAAATATTTACACAAATAACGAGTAATATTTTTTAACTACTTCTTTTAGTCATATCATAAGTTATCTCATGAAGTCCTATATGTAATTGATGTCAAGACAACTAGATGGATTAGTAACTGGTTAATGACAATCAGTTATTGGTTATGATATCTAAAATTTCTTAACAGATATTATCTTGGGAAAAATGTCTCCAATTGTATAATGATCCATCATGACTCTCTTACTCATAATTTTTTCTGAATAATTTGAATGAGGATTTCTAAAACTTATGTAACAACTTTTGTTAGAATATATCTCAAGATGATAATGTTTTGTTAGTGTTGTAGACAGAATCTAGAAATATTACAGATAAAGAATAAATTGAATTTGATAAAATAAAATTTAACAGAAGTATAAAACTCTGTTTTTGCACAGCAAAAAGGAATAAATACTTTATTTTATTATAAATTTTATTATTTTTTATTTTAAATGTTATTATTTATTTAATTTATAAATTTTGCCATAATTAATGCAAAAATATAGATATTTTAGGCAGTCATTAATTATTTCTCTATGGGGCATTTAGCTCATGGTAAAGAATCTGCCTGCAATGCATGAAACCCAGGTTCGATCTCTGCATCAGGAAGAACACCTAGAGAACGAAATGGCAACCCACTCCAGGGAAGAAGGATCTTCCCTGGAGGATCCCATGGACAGAGGGGCCTGGGGGCTACAGTCCATGGGGTTGCAGATTCAGACACTACTAAGTAACTAACAAATGGGTGTATTTTGCTCCAGGTTTTTTGCCAAGTCCTCAATTAAGTAGAGTAGTAAACTAAAGCTGCAGAATATTGAGAGATATGTACTAGTAAAGAAGTTTTTCAATTTAAGATAAATTGCTTAATAAGATGTTATTCACAGTTTTGTCAGCTTTAAGCTGTCAGTTTCTTTAAACTATTTCATATACACATTCACAAGTAGAGGATATTGCCACCTCCTGCCCACCATCTTAGGTGATGTAGAGCAAAAGATCTAGATCATAGAACATTTCTTTAGTCTTCCACAAATCCATTTATCAGTTGGTTGCCTTCCAAAGGTAATAACCAGAGATGATCTCCAATTGAAACTTTGACTATTTGATTTGTAAAGAGAGCATCCTCTATCATCTATAGAGATTTTATAAAGCAGAAAAATGCAAAATTCTCATGTCATATAACAATATTTAAAGTCAAAGAGCATCTCTCATATTTGTTTCATCTGTTAGTAATTTATTCTAATCATCTCATTGGAAGGGGGCAGCCTGAGCTTTGTATTGCCATATTCTCCTAGTAAAGTAAATAGAAATAATTTATATGAGTTGATAGTGATCTTCATCCTTCTTTTTTTGTCCATAAGTTCACAATTATTTGGTTATGGAATTTAGAAAGATGGTAATGATAACCTTGTATGTGAGACAGCAAAAAGATACAGATGTATAGAATGGACTTTTGGACTCTGCGGGAGAGGGAGAGGGAGAGGGTGGGATGATTTGGGAGAATGGCATTGAAACATGTATACTATCATGTAAGAAATGAGCTAGTCTATGTTCGATACAGGATACAGGATACTTGGGGCTGGTGCACAGGGATGATCCAGAGAGATGATATGGGGTGGGAGGTGGGAGGGGGTTCAGGATTGGGAACTCATGTACATTTGTGGCTGATTCATGTCAATGTATGGCAAAACCAATACAGTATTGTAAAGTAAATAAAGTAAAAATAAAAATTAATAAAAAGAAAAAAATAAAAAGAAGACATATAGATGGCTAACAAACATGAAAAGATGCTCAATATCACTCATTATCAGAGAAATACAAATAAAAACCATAATGAGGTACCATCTCACACTAATCAGAATGGCTGTTATCAAAAAGTTTACAAATAATAAATGCTAGAGAGGGTGTGGAGAAAAAGGAACCCTCTTACACTGTTGGTGGGAATGCAAACTAGTACAGCCACTATGGAGAACAGCATGGAGATTCCTTAAAAACGGGAAATAGAACTGCCTTATGACCCAGCAATCCCACTGCTGGGCATACACACTGAAGAAACCAGAATTGAAAGGGACACATGTACCCCAGTGTTCATCACAGCACTGTTTATAACAGCCAGGACATGGAAGCAACCTAGATGTCCAAGAGCAGATGAATGGGTAAGAAAGTTGTGGTACATATACACAATGGAATATTACTCAGCCATTAAAGATAATGCATTTGAATCAGTTCTAATGAGATGGATGAAACTGGAGCCTGTTATACAGAGTGAAGTAAGTCAGAAAGAAAAACACCAATATAGTATACTAATGCATATACATGGAATTTAGAAAGATGGTGATGATGACCCTATTTGTGAGACAGCAAAAGAGACCCAGATGTAAAGAACAGTATTTTGGGCTCTGTGGGAGAGGGTGAGGGCGGGATGATTTGAGAAGGTAGCGTTGAAACGTGTATATTATCATATGTGAAGTGGATTGCCGGTCCAGGTTCAATGCATAAGACATGGTGCTGGGGCTGGTGCACTGGGATGACCCTGAGGGATGGGATGGGGAGGGCGGTGGGGGGGGGTTCTGGACAAGGAACACATGTGTGCCTGTGGCTGGTTCATGTTGATGTTTGGCGAAAACCACTACAATATTGTAAAATTATTAGCCTCCAATTAAATTATTTTAAAAAAAAAAATAAACTTAAGGAGAAACCTCAGCAAGAAGAAGAACACAGTCAGGATAACAATGAGATAGAAGGATGTGTTGAAATAATATAGCGTGAAAAATAATGGAAGGATATAACTTTTATCTGAGGGTCTATCTGTGTTATGGTAGCTACCTTTGAATGCATTTTTGTACAACTTTAACAGTGGTATTAGGGGAGTTAAGATCTATAATTATAGAGTGAAGGAAATAGCTCACAAAATGACGGACCTGTGCAACAGAAATCTGTATATGAAATGAGTAATCTCTGGCTTGAAAATTTCTGATCGTGGAAGTGGTTTATGCAGAGGCTTGAAAGTCATTTATCTGGATGTCTGTTCCTTAAGAATAGATGTCCTTTCCCTTTAAGCTCAGAAATTCTGATTTTGTGTGTTTCTTGGTACCACTGTTCATTGCAGTCTAACACAGAACTTATTTGGCACTGAATTGTAATCTTTTTTAAAAAATTAATTAATTAATTAATTAATTTTTTTAAATTACAATACTGTATTTGTTTTGCCATACATTGACACGAATCAGCCATAGGTGAACACAATCTTCCAATGCCGAAGCCCCCTCCCACCTCCCACCCCACATCATTTGATGTGAATTGTAATCTTATGTATTATGAGGTAAATTTAACCATCTGTGAAGCTTAAGATAAAAGAAACCTCAAAAGTAATCTTGTGCTGCTTTATTTAAATTATGCATAAGACTTTCCTCTGTGTTTCTTTGTAGCCTATGCATGTGTTGATGTTGGGGCTTTTCCCGGGTGGCACTAGTGGTAAAGAACCTGCCTGCCAGTGCAGGAGACATAGGAGACCTGGGTTCCATCCCTGGGTCAGGAAGATCCCCTGGAGGAGGGCCTGGCACCCCACTCCAGTACTCTTGCCTGGAGAATCCCATGGACAGAGGAGCCTGCTGGACTATGGTCCATTGGGTTGCAAAGAATCCGACACTACAGAAGCGACTTGGCACAGCTCCTGTGCTGGTATTAGTGTGCAATGCAGAGCAGAGCAGAGGCAAGCAGACTAACATTGTATCAGTAGTAAACTCACCATTCTCTCTGGAGTCTCAGAAGTTTCTCCACATTTGAAGAGTTACTTTCTAATGATATCAGGCTCCAAAGTTTTCTCAATTTAACTTAATCCATTTGTTCATCTCATACCTTAATAATCTCAGTGAAATGCACAATAATTCCTGTCCTTTCTCTTCTTACACCTTTCTGATATTTGTAGGTTTCCCTGGTAGCTCAGTTGGTAAAGAATCCGCCTGCAATGTGGGAGTCTTGTGTTCGATCCCTGAGTTGGGAAGATCCTCTGGAGAAGGGAAAGGCTACCCATTCCAGTATTCTGGCCTGGAGAATTCCACGGACTGTATAGTCCACGGGGTCTCAAAAAGTCCAACAGGACTGAGCCACTTTCATTTATCATCGCCTTTTAGTATCTTTGCACGGTTACAGAGACTTCGATTCTTTAATCTTCTTTTATAAGTCAAAACCTATATTCCCTTAATTATCTCTGTTACACTTCTCTGAACTCCCTTACAAGTCTTTTATCTGCATTGCCCTGGTACTGAGATGTCTAAAGACAAGTCTTTAATAATAAGTGAGAATGAGTAAGTGTAGCAAGCCTGGTCTCGAGGCATACATTGGGAAATGAACAGTTATTGTATCTCTGTGCTACATTTTTCTATACAACATAGAAGGACTTAAGTTTCTTTAGAATGTCTTGGTTAGAGGGAGAAACTGCAGTGGTAAGAGGCAGATTTTTTTTTTTCTTTTCTTTTCTGAATCTAGTTCCCTGTGTTGTATTTCTTGTCAAAGTATTATTCATGCTTTCTGCTTTAACTCAAAAATCAGTGTTTAAATTTATTCAATTTCTAGTTTACCTTTTCTTTTTGTTTAGCTCTATTGTTTTAAGCTATACCTGGATTCAAACATTTCATAAGATGATACCCAAATATATCCACTACATTGTGAAATGTTTCAGAATGAAACAGGTGTCTTAAAAGAGTAAAATGTAATTACCTCCTGAATATTAAGCACATTTGAAAGTAGCTACTTCAATTTTTAAATTTGTTTTTTGTGAAGTTTATAGCTGGAAGAAGAGATGCGGTTTTTCTTTTTTTCTTTTTTCCCCTTCTTTATATTTCTTTTAAACTAGCCTCTGAATATCAGCTCTGATTTCTACAATTTTCATCACTCACACATCCTAGAGCTATTATTACATTTGATTAGGGGCTTTATTCTTCTCTGCCCCAGAGTCGGGCTCTTTCTATACTTTGAATCTAGGTCTCCAGGAGACATTAATGTCTTTTCTTGAAACCTAACCTCTCCTTTCACTTACTAGTTTTTCTTTCTTCAACATTGTCATTTTCTGATCTCTAAGCCAAAGGGGGAAAGTCACCAAACCATGAAATCAATGAAGAATTGAAAACTCAGAATTCTTCTTTAACTACTACCTCAGAAATAGTTAGATTTCTTGTCCATTAGACTTTGATTTGGCAATCAGTTCCTACCTTGAAACTGAAACCCACAAATATGTAGTTTCTCTAGTGATGGAATTGATTTGCAATATGCTGAAATGACTGTAGGTAGTAATATGGACATGAGTCACTTCATTAGCATTTCAAATGACTTAACTGACTTTAGGGAATGATAGCAATCTTGAATTGAAGCAGAGTTTTATGTATTTTTTTAACACGAGAGAATGAGTCAATTTAAGTAACTCTTTCAAGACCGATGATTCCTGGTTGTTATTTTTATAATTCAAGTTACCTGAATAGCAACATAAACTTGTTTTGAAAACTTGGAACCAGCTTCAGCTTTGAAATCACAGTCTATCATTAAAGCTATAGATATACTTTGTAATTTACTGCACACACACACACAAATACATACAGGGTTAAAAAAATTCAAAACAGGCAGTGCACGGATCCAGTAATTATGATTAATATGTTGTTTGGAATCAAAGTTGTATCCTTTTAATTGTCACATCTCAATGGGAAAAGAAATACAAACTTGCAATTAGGTGATTGGCTTGATTATGAAAGCTTCATTGGCATGGATTGTGTAGAGAGAATCTTTTTTTTCCTCTCAAACAACTATAGCCTGATAAGATATAAGCACAACTATACTATGTGCTCAAATAACTAAAGCATGATAATGCTGTAGTTGTTTTCTCAATACTATAGCACTGAGCAGCCATACTGGCTTTGATGTTACTTCAAATTAAATGTATACCAAATGAATCATCAAAGCATGCTAAAACTATTTTATAACTGTGAGGCATCATTTTTGAATTAAAAATGTTTTCACTATTTTAGTAAAATAAACTAACTTTAAAAAATTATAGTGAGTTAGGTATATTGAACTAAAGCCTCCACCAGTTAAATGAATCTGCAATAGGTCTGTAATTATTAGGCACTGAACAGTTTCAACTCTGATGTATATCCTAATGTATATTACTGTGGGGCATGAAGACAGAGGTCAATAAGAGAATGTTTCTTTTTAATCTAAAAGAAATTATGGGAGGAAAATCCTCTAAGTAAAAGAGCTGTAAACAATGAATTGGTCACTATAAGTTATTTTTATGAATGCTTAGTGTAGTTATCTAACAACATGCTATTGTCATTTTCTGTCATGCTGTTCTCTATATTCCTGATAGTGGAAATCAGAATTTCAACAGATAAGTTCATCTAACTCATATTATGATATAGCAAACCATAAGTATTCATTGAGGATCACTTAGGCAGTCTTAGTAATCTGCAGTGAAAAGGTTCTGGGCACAAGTTCCTATACTTAATAAGATGGGTTTTAAATAACAGTAATAATTCATATAAAATCTTAAACATGTTGAAATATTTAAGAGAATAAACTACATCAAGTACTTTAGAAAGCTCATTTACAATGATTTCCAATGTTATTTAGGAATTAATTTTATATTCCCCAAGTACTGTTACTATATAGCTGAGTTTGAATGTTGTGCAAGTGTGTTTCTGTGTATTGACTCAAACTACGTTTCCTGCAAATAAGAGAAGCTCTGTGATCTATAGCAAATTGTATTATATGAAAACATGGAGGACAAAATTAAAATATGTAAGTTATTTTCCTTGTCACATTACCAAGGGGTAGTGTTATCATTTTCAAGGAACCACAAAAGGATCACCTTTAGAAAATAGAAAAGAATCACCTTTGAAAAAGGGGAAGGATAAAGTCTTATTTACTGTATTTATACAGTGTCGACAGGTGTTCTGGGTGAGATAGATAGCACCTCATCCCTCGTCAAAAACTACTTATACTGTGAAGATTGTTTACTGTTATTTTATAGCAGAAATGCCTTGTGTAATACTCTACTCTTTGAAAACAATATTAAGAGACATACTGGTAAAACATACAAATATACTTGGACTTCTGTTTAGGTTAAAAGGTCACCTCAGGAAAAGATAATCATTTTCTATTAATGCTGAAACTACTTTGCACTTCCCTGAACTATGTGGAAGGACACAGTGTCTTATTAGAAGATTAGTTTACATTATAGTCTGACAAGAATGACTTGTAAAGTGTGATTCATGCCCTGAAACAACACACTAAAGATAATTTCTCCCCTGTCTAGTCTGTAGTAATGAAAATAACCAAGAAGCTACATCACAGACTTTATAGGTCTGTAAACATATACAAAATCAGGTACCCTATGCCACCACTGTCATTCGCCATTCATATATACTATGTTTATTCCATTTATTCAGAACCATATTTGTACTAAGGAGGGAATAGGATAAAATATTCAACTTACAGAAATATTGCCACCTTTCCTAAGTGAGCAGAGTATCAAATGATAGGAAGAGAGAATATCAATTAAAGATGCTGTGTGAATTTAATCTGTAATTTATATATTGATCTATTCAGTGTAAGAAAAATTTTGTCCAGCTAATGAACTCAAGGCCAAGCAATTAAGATATATTTGAATATTTAAGGAACTATGAAAATGGTCTAAAAATAATAGATTAGGCAACCTATGGTCTTTATTGTCAAGTCAGGGTTTAAATATGAAAGGACGCCTAGTGGTACATTTATTATTATAATTTATTTAATTGTCACTGTATGAATCACAGGAAATATGAAAGAGGAAATTTTCAGGATCTCTATCTACTATAAAATATTTGAGAGAGATAATTATGAATTGATTCTGCTATATAATGATTCACTCCTATTGTTGCTGTTCAGTTGCTAAGTTGTGTCTGACTCTTTTGTGACTCTGTGGACTGTAGCCCACCAGGCTCCTCTAACCATGGGTGATTTCCTATGCAAGAACACTGGAGTGGGTTGCCATTTTGTGTTCCAGGGGATTTTCCTGACCCAGGGGTCGAACCCATCTCACCTGCATTGACAGACAGATTCTTTACCACTGGGAAGATGATTGATTACTTATTGTAGAATTATTTACTGTATTAGTCAATAAATTGAAATGCAGTAACTTTTAAAGTATATTATTAGTGAAGAAAGCAAGAGTGGTTGAGTCATGTCCGACTCTTTGCGACCCCATGGAGTATACAGTCCATGGAATTTTACAGGCCTTTCCCTTCTCCAGAGGATCTTCCCAACTCGGGGATTGATCCCAGGTCTCCCGCATTGCAGGCGGATGCTTTACAAGCTGAGCCACAAAGGAAGCCCAAGAATACTGGAATGGGTAGCCTATCATTCTCCAGGGGATCTTCCCAACCTAGGAATCATTGCAGGCAGACTCTTTACCAACTGAGCTATGAGGGAAGCCCAGATGTTTTGGGAACCTGGCTCTCTGCTATAGACTAAGGTACCTAATGTTGATGCCAACTCCTTGCTCCTCCTAGAGAAATGCTTGTCTGGTGAGATTCCTCGCTACTGTGTGCTGTCACACTGGGGATCGACAATGAAAGTTTCTCTGCATCTCTTACTTGTCTTAATACAGTTCTTTGTATCCCCTGTTGTAGAAAAGGTGTCCAGATAGTTTGTAGGTTTTTTCCTAAGGTTTTTTATAAGCCCATCAGTTCAGTTCAGTTCAGTTCAGTCGCTCAGTCGTGTCCAACTCTTTGCGACCCCATGGATGGCAGTACGCCAGGCCCTCCTGTCCATCACCAACTCCCGGAGTTCACTCAGACTCGCGTCCATCGAGTCAGTGATGCCATCCAGCCATCTCATCCTCTGTCATCCCCTTCTCCTCCTGCCCCCAATCCCTCCCAGCATCAGAGTCTTTCCAATGAGTCAACTCTTTGCATGATGTGGCCAAAGTACTGGAGCTTCAGCTTTAGCATCTTTCCTTCCAAAGAAATCCCAGGACTGATCTCCTTCAGAATGGACTGGTTGGATCTCCTTGCAGTCCAAGGGACTCTCAAGAGTCTTCTCCAACACCACAGTTAAAAAGCATCAGTTCTTCAGCACTCAGCCTTCTTCACAGTCCAACTCTCACATCCATACATGACCACAGGAAAAACCATAGCCTTGACTAGATGGACCTTAGTCGGCAAAGTAATGTCTCTGCTTTTGAATATGCTATCTAGGTTGGTCATGACTTTTCTTCCAAGGAGTAAGTGTCTTTTAATTTCATGGCTGCAGTCACCATCTGCAGTGATTTTGGAGCCCCCAAAAATAAAGTCTGACACTGTTTCCACTGTTTCTCCATCTATTTCCCATATTATTAGTATACTAATGTTGTATATTATTAAACAGAGTATTCCTTAACTAAGACAGGTATTACTATTTGCACATTATTTGTTACAAAGATAATAACTACATTTGATGGTTTCTGATATTGTTATTATTAGTAATTAATGATGATATAGATACCATTTAAATGTATTTTAAAACATCCTAGATATTTTTCAAAATGTTGTTCAAATTCCATTTATTAACAGATATTTCTCTGGTCATCCTCAGAAAGATTAGTTATTCTTCTGCTTCTTATTCAGGTTTCTATTATATATTTCTCATTTTATTAAATTTATTAATTTATCATTAATTAATTAAATTAATTTTATTTAAATTAATTTCTAATTTAATTTAATCATTAATTTACACATAGACTCCCTCTTGAAATCTTGAACTTAGAAAGTATCTGTCCATCATCTTTATATGAGGGAGACATTATCAGCTACTTTGGACAAGACTTTTTGAAATGAAACAGTATAATACAGGAAAGCCCTGGATAAGAAGTTACACTGGAAAAAGTCAAACTGATGACTGGCAACAGAGATAAATGTTGAGGTGAAAAATGAATGTATTTTAAGCTATTTTCAAAGGGCTAGAGATGTTTGCATGCACCTTGCCTGACGTGATCATACGAAAGGCCTCCCTGACTTTCCAGGTCTTAGGAGACATGCAGTGGAATCCAGTCTCGAGTGGAGCGCTCTTGCGACTGGAGGCTGGCTGCCTATGTGCTGGGTGCAAAGGGAAGGCTTGGGCGATGGGGAGAGGTCTTCCTTCTGGTGCTTCAGCAGAGGGCTCAGGAGCTTGCCTGATCAACTGGAACAAAAGCGTGTGGCTCCCTCCCTTTCTCTTTGCCAGTGCCTGAGGGAATCCAACAGTCTGACATGAATGAGTACTGTGGGAATGCTAAATTGTCAACAATCAAGAGAAAAGTATCAATAGTTTTCAAAGTAACTAGAGGGATAAACACCTAGCCAAAAACCTAGACAAGCAGAATCTGCTAGGCAGAAATGATGATGAATAAGAGTTTAACTTCCAGAAAAAATTTTAATAGTGTTCCAAGAAAGCCACTTATAATTAACTTTTCCTCCAACTCCTTTAGGAAAGTATGATTTCTAAATTAAAAGAAGTCACTATATGAACAAATAGGCTTCTCACATGGCTCAGTGGTAAAGAATCTGCCTGCCAATGCAGGAGATGAAAGGGATGCAGGTTGGATCCTAAAGTCGGGCAGATCCTCTGGAGAAGGAAATGGCAACCCACTCCAATATTCTTGCCAGGAATATTCCCATGGCACAAAGGAGCCTAGGAGGCTACAGTCTATGTGGTTGCAAAGATTCAAATGACAGTGACTAAACAACAACATTAGGCCATTCAGGTAGGACCTAGATCAAATCCCTTACAATTATACAGTGGGAGTGAGAAGTAGATTTAAGGGACTAGATCTGATAGAGTGCCTGAATAACTATGGATGGAGGTTCATGACATTGTACAGCAGACAAGGATCAAGACCATCCCCAAGAAAAAGAAACACAAAAAAGCAAAATGGCTGTCTGAGGAGGTTTTACCAAGAGCTGTGCAAAGAAGAGAAGTGAAAAGCAAAGGAGAAAACGAAAGATATACCCATTTGAATGCAGTGTTCCAAAGAAGAACAGGAAGAGATGAGAAAGCTTTCCTCAGTGATCAGTGCAAAGAAATAGAGGGAAACAATAGAATAGGAAAGACCAGAGATCTCTTCAAGAAAATCAGAGATACTAAGGGAACATTTCATGCAAAGATGGGCTCAATAAAGGACAGAAATGGTATGGACCTAACAGAAGCATAAGATATTAAGAAGAGGTGGTAAGAATACACAGAAGAACTATACAAAAAAGGTCTTTATGACCCAGATAATCACGATGGTGTGATCACTCACCTAGAGCCAGACATTCGGAATGTGAAGTCAAGTGGGTCTTTGGAGACATCATTATGAATAAAGCTGGTGGAGGTGATGGAATTCTCAATGAGCTATTTCAAATATGCCAGCAAGTTTGGAAAACTCAGCAATGGCCACAGGACTGGAAAAAGTCAGTTTTCATTCCAATCCCAAAGAAAGGCAATGACAAAAAAAAAAAAAAAAAGCTCAAACTAGCATACAATTGCACTCATCTCACACGCTAGTAAAGTAATGCTCAACATTCTCCAAGTCAGGCTTGAACAATAGGTGAATCGTGAACTTCTAGATGTTCAAGCTCGTTTTTGAAAAGGCAGAGAAACCAGAGATTAAATTGCCAACATCTACTGGATTACTGAAAAAGCAAGAGAGTTCCAGAAACCTCCTCAGAAACATCAATTTCTGCCTTATTGACTATGCCAAAGCCTTTGACTGTGTGGATCACAATAAACTGTGGAAAATTCTGAAAGAAATGGGAATACCAGACCACCTGACCTGCCTCTTGAGAAACCTATATGCAGGTCAGGAAGCAACAGTTAGACCTGGACGTGGACAACAGACTGGATCCAAATAGGAAAAGCAGTTCATCAAGGCTGTATATTGTCACCCTGCTTATTTAACTTATATGCAGAATATATCATGAGAAACGCTGGGCTGGATGAAGCACAAGCTGGAATCAAGATTTCTGGGAGAAATATCAGTAACCTTAGATATGCAGATGACACCATCCTTATGGCAGAAGTTAAAGAGGAACTAAAGAGTCTGTTGATGAAAGTGAAAGAAGAGAGTGAAAAAGTTGGCTTAAAGCTCAACATTCAGAAAACTAAGATCATGGCATCTGGTCCCATCACTTCATGGCAAATAGATGGAGAAACTGTGGTATACTTTATTTTTGGTCTCCAAAATCACTGCAGATGCTGATTGCAGTCATGAAATTAAAAGACACTCCTTGGAAGGAAAGTTACGGCCAACCTAGACACCATATTAAAAAGCAGAGACATTACTTTGCCGATAAAGGTCCGTCTAGTCAAGGCTATGGTTTTTCCAGTAGTCATGTATGGATGTGCGAGTGAGTTGGACTATAAAGAAAGCTGAATGCCGAAGAATTGATGCTTTTGAACTGTGGTGTTGGAGAAGACTCTTGAGAGTTCCTTGGACTGCAAGGAGATCCAACCAGTCCATCCTAAAAGAGATCAATCCTGTGTGTTCCTTGTAAGGACTGATGTTGAATCTGAAGTTCCAAAACTTTGGCCACCTAATAAGAGCTGACTCATTTGAAAAGATCCAGATGCTAGGAAAGACTGAAGTCAGGAGGGGACGACAGAGGATGAGATGGTTGGATGGCATCACCGACTCAGTGGACATGAGTTTGAGTAAAGTTTGGGAGTTGGTGATGGACAGGGAGGCCTAATGTGCTGCAGTCTACGGGGCTGCAAAGAGTCGAACACAACTGAGCGACTGAACTGAAGTGACTGAAACAATAGCAACATGTAAACAAGCAAAAATAAGACTATGATCACTGTTGAGGAAGAAATGTCACCAATGTGAAAGAAATATGAAAATCATGTGTCAAGAGTTCCAGAGCAGAATTTTTCAGTTCTTGGGTGTTTTCATATTGCTGTGCAGTCAGTGGGGTCCATGTGTGCTGTGATACTGATTTCCCACAAGCTGGGAAGGCCTCTAGTGGCCAGGGTGCCCAGGTTGCTGCCATATGCAGACTACTTCATTGGGCAGTGATGGTGCAAAAAAGAAATGAGCGGTTCTGGGAGCTCTGACTCAGGAGCTAAACCCAAAGGAGTCACGTGCGAATAACTGAAGCTCTAGAAAGAGAGTAAGAAAGAGTGACATAGTAAAGGAAAACAGTTTCACCAAAATCAAGTGGACTGTTCATTTGAAAAATCTCGCTGAGGTGTAAGGGGGTATAAAGGAAGAAACACACACAGCATGCCTTCATGTGCCCAGTTCAAGGAAAGTACTGGAAAATGTGCTGCAACCAAATGCAACTTGAAGCAGAAAAAGATAGAAAATGCAGAAGTAGGAAGAAAATTTTAAAATTAATATTAGGATATTAATTAAATTGAAATTATAAATTAGTATTGCTATTAGGGCTAATATTAGGATTATGTACATTAATGCTAGGAATGGGCTTCCCTGGTGGCTCAGAGGGTAAAGAATCTACCTGCAATGTGGGAGACTTGGGTTTGGTCCCTGGGTCGGAAAGATCCCCTGGAGGAGGGCATGGCAACCCCCTTCAGTATTCTTGCCTGAAAAATCCCCATGGACAGAGGAGCCTGATGGGCTACAGTCCAAGGGGGTCACAAAGAGCTGGACACGACTGAGTGACTAAGCACAGCACAGCACAATATTAGGAATATGTAATAACATATAATTATAAAATTATGTGGTTTGGATTATGTTATAAGGATTATGTAAACAACAGAAATATTGAGAGACATTGCTTCTCTAAAAGTTCTTTTAATTTATTTTTATTTTATTTTTATTTTAAAAATTTATTTTTAAATTACAATACTGTATTTGTTTTGCCATACATTGACATGAATCAGCCATAGGTGAACACAATCTCCCAATGCCGAAGCCCCCTCCCACCTCCCACCCCACATCCTCTACCTGAATCATCCTGTGCATCAGCCCCATGCATCCTGCATCCTACACTGAACATAGATTGGCACTTCGTTTCTTACAAGAAAGTATACATGTTTCAATGCCATTCTCCCAAACCATCCCACCCCTCTCCTCTCCCTCAGAGTCCAAAAGTCCCTTCTATACCTCTGTGTCTCTTTTGTTGTCTCACATATAGGCTCATCATTTCTATCTTCTAAATTCCATATATATGTGTCAGTATACTGTATTGGTGTTTTTCTTTCTGGCTTACTTCACTCTGTATAATCGGTTCCAATTTCATCCATCTCATTAGAACTGAGTCAAATTTATTCTTTTTAAGGGCTGAGTGATTTTAAGGAGGGGTATAGTGAGAAGAAAGGAAAAAAAAGTACTCTAAAGAGTATGTTAGCATGTGAGAAGTAATTGAGTAAGTTAAATATTTTTGTGTTGGATTCACTGTTATTATTAATTTAAATATGAAACAAGTGATGTAGGATGGCTTCAGATGGGAGTTATTACAATATGTTTTAGTACCACTCCAGGAAGGAAAGTTCCTTCCTTACCTGCCTCGTTCCTTTTTCCCCTTTAGTCATGTTCCTGGGGTTACACTCACCATTGGTATTAGCATATAAGCTTTTGCCTTAAGTATTGTCTTTTAAAGAATTCAGATTAAATTTGAAAATAAATGCTATTGACACCAAACAAATTGTGGAACATTCAGATTAATAGCTTAGAAAAGAAAGGGAATGAAGAAAATAAAACATAATCCAAAAAAAATATATATATAGATGCAGGCATTAAGAAATACACAATAATAGAGAAAGAAGCAAAACAACAATGTTTTTAAAGGTATTGATTTTCCTATTAAACAATTCAGGCTTTATGATTGTGTTAATTAAACAAAGTTCAGCAGGAGAGATTTTATTAGAAATGTCTAAATCATGGTAACAGTATAAATAAAGGAGTGGATGAAGATATTTCAGGCAATTGTAACTGACAAGAAGCAAGAATCATAATGAAAATAGGTAAAATTCAATTCAAATTAAAAGTATTAATTGGGACTGTTAAATTAATTAAAGAGGCCATTAGACTGGTTCTAATATCTTAGCAGTGTACATAAGCAAATAAAAACGTAAGCCTTTAATTCCTCAAGGCTAGGAAATGAAAACTTGAAGAAACCAATTTCAAACAGCCAAGGAGACTTTCCCAAATACTGCGTTTGCTTAAGCCATAGCCTATCAAATAACGTCCTTGCTTTGCTTTTAACTATTTTACACTTGTCTCTCCTCTGAGCTTCTGTCAGTTCCCTACCGCTTCAGGTTTGGCACTGACTGATTTGAGTTTATTTTTGCTTAAACAAAGTATTAAAATGTTTAATATGCCTCAGATGATCTTTTAACAGAACAAAAGAGAATATAATAAAGTAACAATAGATACAGAAAACACACCATATTTTTAACAGTTTGTGATGTCAATCTGCACCTCTCCTACATAGAACTTGAACCCTAAACCTAAACAGTATGCTACTAAACAAGCAATGGATCACTGAAAAAAAGCAAAGAAGATATTAATAAAATACTCAGAGACAAATAAAAATGAAGACACAAAGATCCCAAATCAATGGGATACAGCAGAAATCATTCTAAAAGAAAAGTTAATAGTGATACAAGCCTACAGCAGGAAACAAACAAACAAAATCTCAAATAAACAACCTAACCTTCCACCTAAAGAAAGTGGGGAGAAAAAAGAACAAAGAAACCCAAAGTCAGAAGGAAAGAAATCATGAGGATAAGAGCAGAAATAAAGGAAACAAACAAACAAACAAACAAACAAAATAGAAAAGCTCAATTAGGGCTGGTTCTTTGAAAAGAAAGGGAAAAGTGATAAGCCATTAGTCAGACTCATCAGGGAATAAAAGAGAGGGCTCAAATCAATAAAATGAGAAAAGAAAAAGAAGTTACAACCAGCACCACAGAAATAGAATCATACGCCATTACTATGAACAATTATTTGTTGATAAAATGGGCATCATGGAAGACAAGAATAAGTTCCCAGGAATGTACAATCTTTCACGACTGAATCAGTAAGTAATAGAGAATATGAACAGGTTAATTACCAGTAATGAAACAGAATTACTAATTTAAAATATCCCCATAAAAATAAAGAACCAGATGCATTCACAGGTGAAATCTACCAAGTGTTTATAGAAGAGTTAGTTTCTGTCCTTCTCAAACAATTTTAAAAGGTTATGGAGGAAGGAACACTTCTGGACTTATTTCACAAAGTGAGAATCAGCCTGATGTCAAAACTAGACAAAGACATCAGTTCAGTTCAGTCACTCAATTGTGTCCCATTCTTTGTGACACCATGGACTGCAGCGCAAGTCTTCCCTGTCCATCACCAGCTCTCAGAGCTTGCCCAAACCCATATCCATTGAGTCAGTGATGCCATCCAACCATCTCATACTCTGTCACCCTTTCTCCTCCTGCCTTCAATCTTTCCCAGCATCAGAGTCGTTTCCAATTTGTCAGTTCTTCTAACAGGTGGTAAAAGTAATGGAGTTTCAGCTTCAGTATCAGTCCTTCCAATGAATGTTCAGGATAGATTTCCTTTAGGATTGACTAATTTGATCTGCATGCAGTAAAGGGCCTCTTCAAGAGTCTTCTCCAACAGCACAGTTCAAAAGCATCAATTCTTTGATGCTCAGCTTTTTTATACTAAAACTTGCACATCCATACATGACTACTGGAAAAACCATAGCCTTGACATTTGGACCTTTGTTGGCAGAGTGATGTCTCTGCTTTCTAATAGGATGTCCAATTTGGTCATATGTTTTCTTCCAAGGAGCAAGCATGTTTTAATTTCATGGTTGCAGTCACTATCTGCAGCGATTTAGAAGCCCCTAAAAATGAAGTCTCTCACTGTTCCACTGTTTCCCCATCTGTTTGCCAAAAAATGATGAGACTAGATGCCATGACTTAGAATCTTGAGTTTTAAGCCAGCTTTTTCACTCTCCTCTTTCACTTTCATCAAGAGGGTCTTTAGTTCCTCTTTGCTTTCTGCCATAAGGGTGGTGTCATCTGCTTATCTGAGGTTATTGATATTTCTCCTGGCAATCTTGCTTCCAGCTTGTGCTTCATCCAGATAGGCATTTCCAGTAATGTACTCTGCATAAAAAGTTAAATAAGCAGAGTGACAATATACAGCCTTGATGTACTCCTTTCCCAATTTGGAACCAGTCTGTTGTTTCATGTCAGGTTCTAACTGTTGGTTCTCGATGTGCATACAGATTTCTCAGGAGGAAGGTAAGGTGGTCTGGTATTCCCATCTCTTTCAGAATTTTTCACAGTTTGTTGTGATCCACAGAGTCAAAGTGTTTGGCGTAGTCAATGACACAGAAGTAGATGTTTTTTTCTGAAACTCTCTTGCTTTTCCTAGATTCCAGCAGATGTTGGCAATGTGATCTCTGGTTCCTCTGCCTTTTCTAAATCCAGCTTGAACATCTGGAAGTTCTCAGTTCACATATTGTTGAAGCCTGGCTTGGAGAATTTTGAGCATTACTTTGCTAGTATATGAGATGAGTGCAATTGTGCAATAGTTTGAGCATTCTTTGGCATTGCCTTTCTTTGAGATTGGAATGAAAACTCACCTTTTCCAGTCCTGTGACCACTGCTGAGTTTTCCAAATATGCTGGCATATTGAGTGTAGCACTTTCCCAGCATCATCTTTGAGGATCTGATATAGCTCAACTGGAATTCCACCTCCACTACCTTTGTTCATAGTGATACTTCCTGAGGCCCACTTGCCTTTTGCATTCCAGGGTGTCTGGCTCTAGGTGAGTGATCACACCATCATGGTTATCTGGGTCATAGAAATATTTTGTTGTATAGTTCTTCTGTGTATTCTTGCCACCTCTTCTTAATATCTTCTGCTTCTGTTAGGTCCCTACCATTTCTGTCCATTACTGAGCCCATCTTTGCATGAAATGTTCCCTTGGTATCTCTGATTTTCTTGAGGAGATCTCTAGTCTTTCCCATTCTGTTGTTTTCCTCTGTTTCTTTGCATTGATCTCTGAGGAAAGCTTTCTTATCTCTCCTTGCTATTCTTTGGAACTCTGCATTCAGATGGTATATTTCCTTTTCTCTTTGCCTTTCACTTATCTTTTCTCAGCTATTTGTAAAGCCTCTTTGGACAATTGTTTTGCCTTTTGCATTTCTTTTTCTTGGGGATTTTCTTGATCAGTGACTCCTATAAAATGTCATGAATCTCCATCCATAGTACTTCATGGACTCTATCAGATCTAATCTCTTGCATCTATTTCTCACTTCCACTGTATAATCATAAGGGATTTGATTTAGGTCTTACCTGAGTGGCCTAGTGGTTTTCCCTATTTTCTTCAGTTTAAGTCTGAATTTTGCAATAAGGTGTTCATGATCTGAGTCACAGTCAGCTCCCTGTCTTGCTTTTGCTGACTCTATAGAGCTTCTTCATCTTCATCTTCAATGAATTTTCTCTTGTGTTGTTGGAAGTGAGTGTTTGCTATGATCAGTGCGTTCTCTTGGCAAAACTCTGTTAGCCTTTGTCCTGCTTCATTTTGTATTGCAAAGCCAAATTTGCCTGTTACTCCAGGTATCTCTTGACTTCTTAATTTTTCGTTTCAGTCCCCCATGATGAAAAAGGCATCTTTTTGGGGGTTGGGGTTTTATTTCTAGAACATTTTGTAGGTCTTCATATCATTGTTCAACTTTAGCTCCTTCAGCATTAGTTGGTGCAGACTTCAATCACTGTAATACTGAATGGTTAGCCTTGGAGATCAACAGAGATCATTCTGTCATTTTTGAGATTGCATCCAAGGACTGCATTTTGGACTCTTTTGTTGACTATGTGGGCTATTCCATTTCTTCTAAGGAATTCTTGCCAACAGTAGTAGATATAATGGTCATCTGAATTAAATTCATCTATTCCAGTCCATTTTATTTCACTGATTCCTAAAATGTTCAATCTTGCCCTCTCCTGTTTGAACACTTCAAACTTACCTTGATTTATGGACCTAACATTCCAGGTTCCTATGCAATATTGTTCTTTATAGCATCAGACTTTACTTCCATCACCAGTCACACCCACAACTTGGTGCTGTTTTTGCTTTGACTCCACTCTTCATTCTTTCTGGAGTTATTTCTCCACTCTTCTCCAGTAGCATATTGGGCTCCTACCAACCTGGGAAGTTCATCTTTCAATGTCATGTACTTTTGCCTTTTCATCCTGTTCATTGGGTTCTCAAGGCAAGAATACTGAAGTGATTTCCCATTCCTTTCCACAGTGAATCTTGTTTTGTCAGAACTCCCCACCATGACCCATCTGTCTTGGGTGGCCCTAGGTGGTGTAACTCATAATTTTATTGATTTAGACAAGGCTGTGGTCCATATGATCAGTTTGATTAGTTTTCTGTGATTGTGGTTTTCATTCTGTCTTCTGTCTGACAGATAAGCCTAAGAGGCTCATGAAAGCTTCCTGTTGGGCAAATATATCACACTCACAGAAAAATTACAGATCAATATTACAGATAAACGTAATGAAAAAATCCTCAACAACACATTAGTAAACCAAATTCAACAGTATATTGAAAAGACCATACATCATGATCAAGTGGGATTTATCCCAGAGATTCAAGGATGGTTCAATAAATGCAAATCAATTAATGTGACATATCACACTAACAGGCTGAAGAATTAAAATCATATGATCTTCTCAATAGATGCAGAAAAAGCTCTTGACAAAGATCCAACATCCATTTATGGTAAAAACTCTCAACAAAGTGGATATTAAGTTACCATACCTTAACAAAATAAAGGCCATATGTGACAGACTCACAGTTAACATACTCAACAGTGAAAAGTCAAAAAATTTCCTCTAAGATTAGGAATAATACAAGAATGGCCTATCTCATCACTTTTAATCAACAAAATATTGAAAGTCCTAGCTACAGCAAGACAAGAAAATCAATAAAAGGCATTCAACTTGTAAAGGGAGAAGTGAAATTGTCACTGTTTGCAGTTAGCATAATACTAGACATAGAAAATCCTGAAGATGTCACCCCAAAACTACTAGTCTCTTCAATGAGTGAAGTAATGTTGCAGGCTATAGAATGAGTATGCATAAGGCTGTTGCATTTCTATATTCTAACAATGAACACTAGCAGAGAAACTGAGGGGGGGATTATAATCACATCAAAGAGAATAAAATACTAGGAATAAATCTAACTAAGGAGGTAAAAGACCTGTAGCTGGAAAATTATAAGACAGTGAGAAGAGAAATTGAAGATGATACAATCAGATGGGAAAATATAGAGTGCTCATGGATTGGAAGAAATAATATTGTCAAAATGACTATACCACCCAAGACAATCTTTACCTTAAATGCAACCACTATCAAAATATTAATTAATTTTTCATAAAACTAGAACAAATAATTCTAAACTTTGTATGGAAAGACTCTGAGTAGTCAAGAATACTTGAGAAAGAAGAACAAAACTGAATATATAGCATTCCTTCATATCAAACTATTCTACCAAGCTTACATGAATCAAAACAGTATGGTTCTGGCACAAAAGACACATAGATCAACAAAATAGTACAGAGATGAACTCATGCTTACGTGGACAATTAATCTGTGACAGAGGAAGCAAGAAATACAATTGTGAAAAGACAGCCTCTTCAATAAATGGTGTGGGAAAATTGGACAACTATATGTAAAAGAATCAAACTGGATGACTTTCTCATACCCCATACAAAAATAAATTCAAATGGATTAAAGACCTAAACCTAAATGTAAAACCTAAATTCATAAAACTTCTAGAAGAAAACATGTTTCTTTGACATTAGCCTAAGTGATCTATTTTTGGACATGTCTTTTAAGCAAAGGAAACGAATATAAACAGATGGGGCTACATCAAACTAAAAAGGTTTTGCAAGGTGAAAGAAACTATCAAGAAAACAAAAAGCCACTTAACTGAATGAGGGACCATATCTGCAAACTATATATCATATAAGAGGTTAGTATCCAAAACATACAAAAACTCATACAATCAATATAAACAAAAGCAAACAACCTACTTAAAAATGGGCAGGGGTCCTGAATACAAACTTTTTTCAAAGAAGAGATACAGATGACTGACAGGCATATTAAAAACAAAACAAAACAAAACAAAACACAATGCTTAACTTCAGTAATCATTCGGGAAACTCAAACTAAAACCACACTGATACATCACCTCACATGTGTCAGAATGGCAATTATCAAAGAGACACAAAAAGTGTTGGTGAGGATGTGGAGCAAAGGGAACCCTTGTGCACCATTTCTAGGAATGTAAATTGGTTCAATCACTATGGTATGGGAGTTCCTCAAAAGTTAAAAGTTGAACTACCAAATGATCCAGAAATTCCACTCCTGGGTATTTATAAGAAAAAAGGAACACTAATTTGAAAATATATATGCGACCCTATGTTCAGACCTTTGTCAGCAAAGTGATGTTTCTGCTTTTTAATGCCCTGTCTAGGTTTGTCATAGCTTTCCTTCTAAGCAGTAAGCGTCTTTTAATTTCATGACTGCAGCTATCATCCTCAGTGATTTTGGAGCCCAAGAAAAGAAAATCTGTCACTGTTTCCACTTTTTCCCCTTCTATTTGCCATGAAGTGATGGGACCAGTTGACATGATCTTAGCTTTGGGTGAGGGTCTAATTACTGGGAAGTTAACTCATGGCACAAGTTAGCTTCAGCTGAAGAAACAGGTCTGAAACAGGGAAGGATTTCGAAAGAACTGTTGCAAATTCTCTGCTTTCTTCTTTCATTGACTGTCATTGGCTAATTCTAACTATAAATCATCTGGTCAGAAAGCCTATATGAACCAGTGCATAGGTGTTAACTTCCTAATGTATAGAGCAGGAAAAAGATGGGTGGAGACCAGATTAAGATAGTATATGAGGTACAGGGGAGTCAAATGAACAATAACCATTGAATGGTTTTAAGAAGAGAGAGATAATCAGATGTGCACTTTAAAAAGGTCAGTAGTGTGTCAACAATTTTTGCACCCTTAGTACTTCTGTTTATAACCCTGATAAGAGTTTAATTCCTAAGATTGTGGCCTAACAATAGGGAGAAGAACAAAAAGACAGTGATTCTTAGCCTCCAGGTATGTGAGATCAATACTGGGAAGAAATCTGGCTCTGCTAACATTGTTACCCAGAATTTCAGCTAGGATTATATTTAGGGACACATATAGGATGACCATATGCCTGGTTTGTCTGGGACAGCTGTTTTGCATTCAGAAGTGTTGTTTAGACTCAAAATATATAGTCACCTTTAGAAAATCCCTAAATAACCATGGGTTAAACTAAATATGGGTTCCATTCTGAGTCATCAGAAAATAAAACTAAATTAGGTATTTAAACATGACAGAACTGAATATAAAATTGCCTTGATTAGATGTCATAGAGATAGCAATTCCAACCCCTTATGATAAGGGACCAGATCTGAGCCATGACAGGCTCAACAAGCTATACTAAGCCTAAGATTCAGATTCTTGTAGAACCTGAGTCATGATTCCGGGGAAACACACCCTGGGAAAGTCCCTGATGGCGCCAAACCTGAGCCAATCCAGATAGGGATGCGGGATTTGAAAATTGTGCGTGCGTATGGCTCAGCCAATCATTACCCACCAGCTGTACTAAGAACTGCCTGTTTAAAAGCAGCTGTGGTTCAGAGCTCGGGGCTCTTGTCAAGACTGCACTGCGCTGGATGAGACGGGAGCCCTAGCTTGAGCTAGCAATAAAACCCCATTATGCTTTTGCATTGCTGTGTAAGTCTTATTCTCTCAGTTTTGGGGACTCGGACTTCCGGGCATAACACTTAGAGCTAGGTATTCAAAGGGAAGAGATTAAAGTTATTACCATTCACTAGCTTGCAGAAGGGTCCCCATGAAGTTGAAAAACAGATATCTGAGGAGGCAGCATTGGCAGTAGGTGCTATTGTCTTTGAGGGCCTGTGATAGGGCTGATTCTTCAAGTGGTGAGAAGAATGCAAAGTGTATTCAGTTACTGGAACCACTAGGACAGACTGTCTGCCAGATGTAAAAATGTTGTGCTGTGCAGACACAGGAAGTAGACAGAAAGCTCAAAGGACGCAAACAGCATCCAGCCTTGCAGTCTCACTCTAGATCCCCTACTGGCAGAACCTAACTGCTAGCATGGGCTTGCAAAACAGAAATGGGGTTTTCAGTCCTAAGCCTAGAACTACAAACTCGTTTACTCATCATTTACTGGCACGTTGGATAATACTTATGTTGAAAAACAGGTTATATGTTTGATGTGATTTTAAAATTTGGGCCTATGTAGTTGAGGATATCAGAGTATAAGAACCATTAACTATGTTTTTGCTTCAAAATCGATTGTAAAGTTAATACATATTTTAAATATTAGTACAGATGTTATGGTGCAAATATGTATTTTCTGTATGAGCCTTTGAAGGCATTTCTTTCACTAATTTACTCAATCTGTTTTTTCATACGTGAAATAAATTGGCCTAAGTGTAGTAGGCATATCTATATAAATGTTCTGTTCTTACAGATTTAAAACTTACTTGGCTCAGTTTTTATTGCAGATGTACATATATATATACACATAGAAATGCCTTGAGGCGTAAGAAGCACATTAGTAAAGTTGATTGAATTTTCACCCTCCTTTGCAAGCACGGCCACGTTTCTTACTTTGCATGTCCTTCAGGCCTCATCAGAGCACGAAGTTCCAAGTGACTTCAAAGGGTTTTCTGCACTCAGATCAGCTCTATGGGGGCATGTAGGGAGATGAGAAATGAACCGACACCAAAGATGCAATGAAAGGTAAAAATCCTAGCCTTGCCACAGCTCTTGAGCCGAGCAGCAGGCTAAATTACTGCACCTGAATATAGGGATCTCAAGGGTTTGTGAAGGAAAAGGTGGTAAGCATTTAAGGCAGAAAATAAATCTGAGTTTCTTCATTGGGTTTAGGGAAAGTTTTCCTCTGAGTAGCATAGGTAACATTTAATTATTATTATCATGGGAATCTGTCAGCTTTCCTATTTAGAGAAGGAAATAACATAAATGTAAACCACCAAAATTAAAAGCAAAATATAGTATGTAGTTACAGTGCTTACCTCTAGTTCAATAGGGATTCCACATATAGTATGTGGATGAAAATAGGTCCTTCTGAATCTGATACTATTTTTTTTGTTGTTGTTTATAGTGCTAAGAGTTCTAAAGATATTGAAGAATTAAAGACAGATTCAGAAACATATAGGAGAAATCTTTGTATCCATTTATATCAACCTTTCTTCTTCTCTGAAAGACTGGACTTGGGGATGGGAGAAAGAACAGGTAGAAAATGAACACTAGGTGCTACATACTCTAGCAGCAGTGTTAGTCGGTCAGTTGTGTCCGACTCTTTGTGACCCCATGGACTGTAGCCTGCGAGGCTCCTCTGTCTATGAAATTCCCCAGGCCAGAATACTGGAGTGGGTTGCCATCCCCTTTCTCCAGGGAATCTTCCCAACCCAGGGATCAAACCCAGGTCTTCTGTGTTGCAGGCAGACTCTTTCCCACCTGGGCCACCAGGAAGCCCCATGTCCTCTAACACAAATTCATATAAGTCCTTATAAATAAGCAAGTATAAAATTTAGCAGTGCATATGTGAATATGAATCTTAAAAACATAATGTCACAAAGTGAAGTGTTCTATTTGTAGGTAGGCTGTACATATATTTGATAAAAATCATGAGATTTGAATTCTTGATAACAATTCTGAAATAATTCTAATTTGATATTAATCTGAAACTCCTTTTCTGGAATTAGAATTTTTACTCTCTATCAATTCAAATATTTGAAGTTATAGATTTAAACTTTTCCTTTATTTTCTGAGCCTTTTCTCTCTCTCAGTTTCACAGTTAGGAATTCCTAGAGCTTATAATGATATTACCTTAATTGATAATGGCATGGGATTAGGAGTCATTGGAGACTTTTCAGAAAGCTGTAATAAGCAGGCATATTTTCTTTCTTCTGTTTTTAGCTGAATGACACAGGATAGCTGCTGAATGTGAACACTTAAGAGCAGCCGTACCTTATTCTTTATGCTTATCATTGAGTACGATTCCTACCGGAATATCATTTCTTCTGGACTTGTGCCTTAGTGTATTGGCAATAAAGACTGAGGGATATATATATATGTATATATATATATTTTCTCAACAAAATACATTAAAATGATTAATTATTCAGTCATGTTTAAAACTATTGCTTGTAGAACAAAATTACCTGGACACATTGTTTTAAAACCAACCTTCTTCCCATCAGTCTCTCTCACCATCAGAATGTTTTCTCCATGATGCCCTGGTTGTCTTCTGTTCAGTTTGTGCATTCTACACTTGACTTCCCTTCATGTTATCAAAACCCACTTTTTCTAGAGATTTAGAATATTACTACTAGCTGGGGATGAAATTATATGGTTGGAAGAAGAGATTTTATCTAACTAGGGGAAGATTCCCTCCTCCACAGTATTAAGGTTTTTTCCTCTATTTCTGGGATTTGGCTGCTGGGTACCATTTGCCGTTTGCAGTGTTATATCCCCTGGCAATGCCCCTCGCACCCCCACTGCAGCTACTGCTGCCACCATTTTCTCCAGGCATCATTTCTTGAGACATCCTCCACTCATTTCATATGCAATTTTTGTAAAGGGCATCTGCTTTTCACTGCTCAAAATCCACATCTTTTTTTTTTTTTCTTTTTCTCACTCCAAAATCCACATCTTCAGTTCTGATCCCTCTTATTTGTGCTTTACTATTTCTGCTTTCCCCCTAAATTTAGCCTCTGAAAATGTGAAGGAACAGTGCTAAAGTCCCACTGTATGGTTCAAGTTTGTGTTTCCAACATATAAGAAAGTTATTTTAAGGATAAACTGTAAAATTGCTCTCCAGTTTCATTATCTGTGGGTGTGTTGTTCATACACTAGTACAAATAAATAAAAAATAAAAAGGAAGTTACTTTTACTGGAGTGTGCACAGAGAGGACAAGAAATCAGTGGTATGAATGCCAACAACCTTGGAAACAGCAGGAGCCAGGTCCACCTCCTATGAGGTCAGTTTTCAAACTTTACTTGTTAGTAGTCTCTGTGCAGTCATTGACGGAATTAGTGCTCTCAATAATCTTCAGACCTATTAGAAAAAAACTGCCCCTTCAACACAGACTGGCAAGAATTTCAGTGATTCACTTCTGGGTCATTTTGAAAACTAGAAGTAACTAGGTCTTCCCAGGTAGTTCAAATGGTAAAGAATCTGTCCGTAAGGCAGGAAACATAGGTTCAATCCCTGGGTGGGGAAGATCCCCTGGAGGAGGGCATGGCAACCAACTCCAGTGTTCTTTCCTGGAGAATTCATGGACAGAGAAGCTTGGCAGGTTGCAGTCCATGGGGTTGCAAAAATTCGGACATGACTGAGTGAATAACACACCCTTCAGTCTTTCACACAGAAGTAACTAGGGGAAATAATGGCTGTCATACAAATCACACATTCAGTTTAGTTCAGTTCAGTTACCCAGTTGTGTCTGACTCTTTGCAACCCTATGAACGGTAGCACGCCAGGCCTCCCTATCACCAGCTCCCAGAGTCCACCCAAACCCATGTCCATTGTGTTGGTGATGCCATCCAACCATCTCATCCTCTGTCATCCCCTTCTCCTCCTGCCCTCAATCTTTCCCAGCATCAGGGTCTTTTCAAATGAGTCAGCTGTCTGCATCAACTGTCCAAAGTATTGGAGTTTCAGCTCCAGTGTCAGTCCCTCCAATGAACACCCAGGACTGATCTCCTTTAGGATGGACTGGTAGGATCTCCTTGCAGTCCAAGGGACTCTCAAGAGTCTTCTCCAGCACTACAGTTCAAAAGCATCAATTCTTCAGCACTCAGCTTTCTTTATAGTCCAACTCTCACACCCATACATGACCACTGGAAAAGCCATAGCCTAGACTAGATGGACCTTTGTTGGCAAAGTATGTCTGCTTTTTAATATGCTGTCTAGGTTGGTCATAACTTTCCTTCCTTTCCTTCCAAGCAAGCATTTTTTAATTTCATGCTACAATCACCATCCGCAGTGATTTTGGAGCCCAGAAAAATAAAGTTAGCCACTGTTTCCCCATCTATTTGCCATGAAGTGATGAACCAGATGCCATGATCTTCATTTTCTGAATGTTGAACTTTAAGCCAACTTTTTCACTCTCTTCTTTCACTTTCATCAAGGGGCTCTTTAGTTCTTCACTTTCTATGATAAGGGTGGTGTCATCTCATATGCGAGGTTATTGATATTTCTCCCAGCAATCTTGATTCCAGCTTGAGGCCCAGATTTTGGAACACAAGTAAAAGACCCTCTAGCAACTTGCAGAAATGGGAGGAGACTGATCGACCTTTTGGGATTCTTATAAAGTGTAGGAAGACAGCGAAAATAGTACTGTATGTAACATTTACTCTGGCTCTGCATTTACTTCTTATCTGGTGTACCTGTGAGATGCAGACCACATAAAATTCTTGGTGTCTGTGATTCTTGATGTTCTTGACTTTCTTGCCGTGATGGTAAATGGATGCTCAGCAAGATTTCACTTGTCTGGGAGGATTCAAACAAGTGTCTCAAGTTGCTAATTTATTCATCCAAATGCCTCACTGTAGCTAATCTTTGTTTCATGCTGTAATGGTTAAAACTAGCCATTTCCTAATAGTCTTAACCTAAAATTGCTTTCATTAGCATAGATATTCTTTCTTAATTTCCAAGTCCATTTGGCACTATCCTGTCAGTATTCCAGGCAAAATAATTTTTTATTGAAGTGTATTTGATTTACAGTATTATATTAGTTTCAGGTGTGCAACAAAGTGATTTAATATTTTTATAGGTTATACTCCAGGCAAAAAATCTTAGAGTCACCTTTGATGGTACATTATTGTGATTTTCCATCTCACATATATGAATTTATAATTCATATAACAGCAAATTATATCATCACAAATCACTCACATTGAAATCTTAATTCCCACAACCAGCACCTTCATTAGAAACTAATTGTATTCATTACTAGATTGTAATATATGCATGCTTGTGTACTAAGTCACTTCAACTGTGTCTATACAACCCTAAGGACTGCAGCCTGCCAGTCTACTTTGTCCATGGGATTCTCTAGGCAAGAATACTAGAGTGGGTTGCCATGCCTCAGAGAATCTTCCCAACCCAGGGATTGAAACTGCGTCTTTTATGTCTCCTGTGATAGCTTTTTAACAGTCTCTTTACTTCTGTTTTTTATTTTTCCCCCTTTTTAAACTTTCTACATGTTACTGCTAGCTTACTTTTCCCAAACTAATTTTATGTTGATATAAAACAGGAGGAAAATATTTCAGTTTCCTACTAAAAACCTCTAATATCTTTATATTATTTATCATATTAAATATAAATTGTCTGATTTGTGTGATTTTTAAATAATCTGGTCCTAACATTTTCATTTTAGTCCCTTACTTAGAAAGTCTTTTAGTAACTCAATCAATATAGCAAATATATAGTACTGATTTGATAAACCCTGTCTTCCCAATGAAAATGTAAACTTCACAAGAGCAAGGATAGTATCTAATATCTTTCATAGAACTTATAATAGTAATAAAAAGTTTCAAAATAATCAATTATAGGTTTGTAAATTAACTTAAAAATAAAGTCAGTTTCTAAATGTCACTGAAATCTGTTTCAATTAAAATCATGTCAAAGAAAATAAAATTTCAAGTTAAAGAATTTATATGGCCTAAGAATTAAGTTATTATATCATCCCTATTATAATATTCTTTGCCCAGAAATGATAAAATTAGCTCACCATGTTTTCTGAAAGACAAATGCTTTTAAATCAAAAATTGTTTAGAGACTCCTTTTCAGAGCTTTATTTACTGTCATTTAATATGGAAATTGCTTTCTGTGTTTCACAATAGTTCTGGAAATTCAAATGCATAGTTTATAAATGGATAATGGTCCACTTTTTGTTACTTCATATGCCACACTCTTACAAAGCTGAACACTATTTAGAATTTAATAAAACTGGCTCAGATGGTAAAGTGCCTGCCAACATTGTGGGAGACTGGGGTTCAATCCCTGGGTCAGGAAGATCTGGAGAAGGAAATGGCAACCCACTCCAGTATTCTTACCTGGAAAATCCCATGGACGGAGGAGCCTGGTAGGCTACAGTCCATGGGATCGCAAAGAGTCGGACACGATTGAGCAACTTCACTTTAACTTCACTTTCAAAATGATATTAGTGTTTTGATTATTTACAACAAATTTTCTTCAATCTACTTTAAAAAATATGTTTTCTTAATGCACAGCAACTTCTGCTCACCTAAGAACCGCCTTATATGTCACCTATCAATGCCACAGTGCTGGCTCTACTTTTGAGGTTTACTCATAAATTTCCAGCTTTCATGTTGTATTGTGTAGAGGATGCATGCCTGCTAAGTCACTTCTGTTGTGTCGTAGTCTTTGTGACCCCATGGACTGTAGCCCACCAGGCTCCTTTGTCCATGGGATTCTCCAGGCAAGAATACTGGAGTGGGTTGCCCTCCTCCAGGAGATGTTCCCAACCCAGGGACTGAACTTGTGTCTCTTATGTCTCCTGCACTGACAGATGGGTTCTTTACTACTAGCACCACCTGAGGATAATTCCTTCAAAAGACACTATGGAATATTAAATTCATTCCTTCTAACACTTTGAGATGTATTTGTTTCTCTTCCCTGCTATGTAAATATTGCTTTGTTGACACCTAATACTAATGTGTCAGAGACCGAATTCATTATTTTCACCCCCAAAATTTCTCTTTTCTCAAATACCCACAAAGTTCACCATGGCACTCTCCCCTCTTTCTCCTATAGATAACTTGATGAATAATTGTCTTCTCTGAGTACCTTAAAAGTGATTGAGATTATATAAAGATACAGACAGAGAGATAGAGATACTTTAGAAATGAGAAAATTCCAGCTGTTTCTACATTTCATTTTGGTTGAATTAACTGATGTCTGGTTACTAAGTGGGCATTAAAATCTGTATTGGTAGAAATCTTGGCACCTGAGATCTCTGACTTTACTAAGTGGTGACCAGCAGTTCCTTAATCTCTTTGACTGACCCTTCCCTCATCTGTATAATTATGTTATTGAGGTATCTCTCAGAGGTCCTTTTAACAGTGCAACTGGCCATAATTCACTGGTGGTGGTGAATCTGTGAGGTGCATCTTCATGGCTGAATAATCTTGGATAAGCAGCACTGGGACTCACACTAACAGTGCTGCCCATAAACAGAGGTTTGCCTCACATGTCTATGGAGTCCCTGTAGCGCAAATGGTCAAGAATCTGCCTGCATGCAGGAGATAGAAATTCAATAGACAGCTATAAATATAGAAGCATTTCTTCTGTTTAGGCATACATACATTGGTAGATTTTTTTTTTACAAAAATATCCACATGAGAAAATGAAACCTGATGGCTCTGAATTTCGGAGCCAAACGACCAAGTCAGAAAGGTATTACATTGAACACTGTATGGAAAAGGAGAAGGATATCTACTCCAATATTCTTGCCTGAAGAATCCCATGGACAGAGGAGCCTGGCGAGCTATAGTCTGTGTGGCCGCAAAGACTCGGACATGACGGAGTGACTAACACTACTGCTGCTCGGATGTTGCATATAAATTTTGTATTGATAAACTAAAGGAATAGCAGTTTTTAATCATAGCTCTCTGAAGTCTACTTATGACATTTATTATGTAAAATATGGTTGATTATAATTAGCATTTCTCCTCACAAGCGTTTGAATTTCCTGAATTCAATCTCCTTTTACTAGTGTGGGATAGAAATCCATTTCAGCCTCTAAAAATGGAATGAGTTTAGGAACGGGGAAAGAAGCTACTTGCTTTTGGCAAGGTTCCCTGGGCTAGGATGCCAGCTTCATTTTTCTTCATTTCCCAGCGTTAGTTTGGTTCAGCTTTTGTTTTCTGCCAGTGCACCATCATTTAAAATCCAGAAAACAAGAAAAGAAATTGCATCCTTGTAATTCAATATGTTTAGAACTTGGAGAATGCTAGACTTCTGAGGCTTTAGCAACTTATTCATTTCTATTTATGGTATACTCATTGGAGTAAAAACAGCATTTTTAATTTAGAGACTATTGAACATATCTCCATAACCTTTTCCATACAGTGTTCAATGTAATACCTTTCTGACTTGGTCGTTTGGCTCAGAAATTCAGAGCCATCAGGTTTCATTTTCTCATGTGGATATTTTTGTAAAAAAATATATATATATATACCAATGTATGTATGCCTAAACAGAAGAAATGCTTCTATATTTATAGCTTTCTATTGAATTTAGAATATATAAATACATCATCATTTTGGAATGGATTTTACAATAGATTTTATGGGGTACCTAAAAGGAGACACTATTAGTAAAATTATGTTCTGCACAAGACTATGTGGTGTTTGAAAAGTTATTATAGTAATGTTTTCGTTAATGATCTGTTTGGTTTACTGCCATTTAAGAATAAGAGCCTATTTGGGGCTTTTATTTCAGTTGCATGACATTTCCTTCAGAGATACAGTTGTTTAAAACAATTTTCTGAAATAATAAGCCTTTTTGAAGAAATAGCAATATTTAAATACATTTTGAAAGAGGGAAGATTTGGAAAAGAGAAACAGGTGGCAGCTTCCATGCTTACTGCCTGGAGGTCCTTATCCTAACTGCCACCTAACTACTTTATCTCTCCCATGCCCCACTCAAGTGAAACTGAGGCTTAGCAGCTGGGAGCAAGGCCTCAGGCTTAACTGGAGTTCTATAGAAGAGAATATGGCTGTTTTCCCCCACTGAAATTGCCATCACTTTTGGAAAAGTAGAGGGAAGTTTAGGTTAAAGATCTAAAGGACCAGATGGCCTCAAGATAGAAGCCAATCTGAAGATATCCATGAATCCCACCCCCTACAAGGTGAGAAGCTGTGTATTTCTTCCAGGTCTGCTTCAGAGAAGACTGGCTGGTCCGTCTACACTGGAGGTGCTGGGAGACAGCAAGCCTGGCCTGCTGAGTTCTCTGTACTCCTGAAAATTAGAGCAGCGGGGATTGAAAAGTTGTCTGTTGCCTTTCTCAGGCCAACAATGCAATGTTTTGCATCTTTCCCCAGATCACTATCACCTTACTCCAGTATTTGGACTAAGTCTTAAGGAGCAGACCAGAGAAAATGTTTGTAGTTGCTAAGAAGGCCCAGAGATAGAACAGAGAAAGAGAGACAATTTAGTCTAATAAGACTGCTCTTAGGAGGAAGATACTTTAAGCAAAAGCAACAGTTTTAATTTAACTTAAACACAATTTCAATTTAAAAGGAATTTTAAACCTGTGGTTTTGATCAGATTTGAAAAGTTCTCAGACTATGTTTCTCCAGTTACTCTCTGTTCTATTATGTCTCTCCTCCTCTGATGCAAACCCAATTATATGAATGACAGGACATTAGCTCTTGGATTTTTTTCTGTCTTTTCCCAGATATTTATTTTTATGCTGTCTTCTACTTCACAAGTCTTCTCTTCTGTTTGTTATTCTGCTTTTAACCCCACATTTTTCTTTCTTTCTCTCTCTCTCTCCCCGCCCCCCCTCCTTTGGCCATACCATGGCTTGCAGGATTTTAGTTCCCTCACCAAAGATTGAATCCCCTAGGGCCACAGCAGTGAAAGTGCCAAGTCGTAACCACTGGACTGCCAGGGAAAGCCTTTAACCCCATTTAAATTAATTTCAGTTATTTCTTAAATTTAGAATCTCCCTGATTTTCTATTTTTATATATTCCCTTTTTTTGGTACAAATTTTTATATTTTCCCCTCTTTAAAAAATTATTTTTAATTGAGTTTTTAGTTTCTAAATTCATTTTTGTCATACTACAGCTGATTTGCCATGTTGTATTACTTTTTGTTGTACAACAAAAGGAAGCAGTTATACATTTACATATGTGCTCAGTCACTAAGCTGTGTCTCACTCTTTGTGACTCCGTGGACTGCAGCCTGCCAGACTCCCCTGTCTGTAAGATTTTCCAGACAAGAATCCTGGAGTGGGTTGCTTTTTCCTACTCCAAGGGATCTTCCTGACCCAAGGGTTGAACCCGTACCTCCTGCATCTCCTACAAAGCAAATGAATTCTTTACTGCTGTGCCACCTGGGAAGCCTCCATATCACACTTCATCCTATCCCATGTATATGGGGTTGACCAAAAGGTCATCGTACAGAAAAACCCAAATGAACTTTCTGGCCAACCCAATGCACAGATACATGCATACACACACACACACACACACACACACACACACACACACACATATAAAACACATTTTCTTTATTCATTCTATCAGTGGACATTTATGTTACTTCCATGTCTTGGCTGTTGTAAACAGTGCTGCAGTGAGTGCTGGGGTGCAAATTATGGTTTTCTCTTGATAAATGACCATTAATGGGATTGCTGGGTCATATGGAAACTCTATTTTTACTTTTAAGGAATCACCTCTAACATAGCTCAGTGGCAAAGAAACCATGTGCCAGTGCAAGAGACATAAGAGACGTGGGTTCGAGTCCTGCGTCCAAAAGAGCCTCTGAAGAAGGAAATGGCAATCCACTCCAGTTTTCTTGCTTGAAAAATCCCATGGACAGAGGAGCCTGGAGGGCTACATTCCATGAGGTCACAAACAGTTGGACACGACTGAAAGACTGAGCATGCACACACATACCTACTTTTTTCTGGAGTGACTGTAACAGTTTACATTCCCGCCAATAGTGTGGAAGAGTTACCTTTTCTCCAGCATTTCTTGTTTGTAGATTTTTTTTGATGCTGGTCATTCTGACTGATGTGAGGTGATACCTCATTATAGTTTTGATTTGCATTTCTTCAATGGTTAGTGATACTGAGCATTTTTGCAGGTGCCTCTTGACTATCTTTATGTCCTGTTTGGAGAAATGTCTACTTATTCTACCGATTTTTTAATTGGGCTGTTTATTATTTTTATATTGAGCTGCGTGAGTTGTTTGTATATCTTGGAGATTAAGCTCTTCTAAGTTGCTCCATTGTCAAATATTTTCTCCCATTCTGAGGGGTGCCTTTCACTTTGTTTATTGTTTGTTTATGATCAGCAAACTTTTTATGTGAATAGCAAAATAATAAGTATTTTGAGTTTTCCAGGTCATATAGTCTCTGTCATAATTACTCAGTTACACTACTGAGCTGCATAAGAATTCTCTAGAGAAACGTAAATAAATCAGTATGTCTTTGTTACAATAAAATGTTATTTATAAAAACAGATGGTTGGCTAAATTTAACCTGGATGTCATAAATTACTGATACCTACTTTAGACTCTAAATATGTGTTTCTTCACATATTCTTAGCCTGATCACATAATTTGAAGAAATGAATAATGTTTCAAAGAGGAAAGCACAATAGAATGTTAAGCTCATTTTTCTACAAGTTTCTTTTCTACAGGGTCTTTCTCCTACAGTTATTAGGTCACTTTGTAGCCTTGAATAACAATCATTTGTCCCCCTGGCTCCAGGAGACCACCATAAGTTCTGAGTTTGTTTATGTTGTTTACTACATTTCCTACTGTTATTAATCAACAAATATCTCAAAATTAAAGTGGCAGAAAATATTGAACTCTTGTCAAGACTTCTGTCTTCTTTCGAGGATCTTTGCTGTGTGTAAAACTGTGGCTTTCTTAATTGTACTCTATTACATTTCAAAAGTTGCTTTTGGTATATATTACAAGTTTTATACTTTTTCTGGATGGGTCAAGTTGGCCTAATAAAGCTAATCTATCACAGTGGGAAGCAGAAATCCCCAAAGGAAAAATTTTAAAAAGTCATTTGTAACTTTTGAATAAATCAGCAAAAAACAGAAGTGGAAAACTGGTAACAATGAAATGACAAATAAAGCAAACATTGAATAAGGAAGTAGGGCTTGTATGAAGTATGCCAAGTATTAAATATTATACTATATACAGAAAACTACTCAATCTTAATAATGCGAAATAAATTCTAAGTGGCAGAATGAATATCATGTTTTTGATAGTAAGAGTACTATTATTAAGTTGTCAATTCTCACTGATATGTATTATAAATTTAATGTAATTTCCAGTGATATCATAGCAATCAATTTTTAGTTGTGTAAAATCACCTTGAATTCCATTTGAAAAATAAAATCCTATGGATACCCAGGACAACAACAACAATTAAAAAAATGACAGTTTGATCTTATAAAAGAATGAAACAATTAGAAAAGGTTTTTGATTTAAGAATAGAAATCCAAGAGGGAAACCAAGAGGAAAACTAACAGATTCCACTGTATGCATAATTGAAATTTTACATTTGGCTGTGGTATATTTTAAATTTGTGAGAACACAATTGCTGACTTAATAACCTGTTGACCCAACTAAACAGGAGAAAATAAAAAATTATCTCTTACTACTCAAGGGAGAAGAAAATGGCAACCCACTCCCGTATTCTTGCCTGGAAAATCCCAGGGACAGAAGAGCCTTGTGGGCTGCCATCTATGGGCTCACACAGAGTCAGACACACCTGAAGTGACTTAGCAGCAGCAGCAGCCTGCTACTCAAAAAATATTTTAGATGAACCAAAACATAAATGTAAAAATTAAACATTTTATAACAAAATATAAGAGATTGAAGGAATATTCTTTTTGGTTAGGAAGAATTTTAGCCATATGAGAAAAAGAAACTATGGATAAAAGATGCATTTGACTATATGTATTTTTAAAAAATATGCTACATCACAAAATACACCATAAAAAAGTTAATATACCTAGTATTGATTAGGATTAATATCTGCACCTCAGTTAACCTCTGTAGTGTAGTGTGGTCACAATTCTGGAGATAGGCAAATATACACAGTAAGTGGTCAGTTTTCATTCCAATCCCAAAGAAAGACAATGCCAAAGAACGTTCAAACTACTGCAGAATTACACTCATCTCACATGCTAGTAATGTAATGCTCAAAATTCTCCAGGCAAGGCTTCAGCAGTAGGTGAACTGTGATATTCAAGCTGAATTTAGGAAAGGCAGAGGAACCAGAGATTAAATTGCCAGCATCTACTGGATCATGGAAAAAGGAAGAGAGTTCCAGAAAAACATCTATTTCTGCTTTATTGACTATGCCAAAGCCTTTGGCTGTGTGGATCACAATAAACTGTGGAAAATTCTGAAAGAGAAGGGAATACCAGACCACCTGACCTGTCTCTTGAGAACTCTGTATGCAGGTCAGGAAGCAACAGTTAGAATTGGACATGGAACAACAGACTGGTTCCAAATAGGAAAAGGAGTCCGTCAAGGCTGTATATTGTCACCCTGCTTATTTAATGTATATACAGAGAACATCATGAGAAACCCTGGGCTGGATGAAGCACAAGCTGGAACCAAGATTGCCAGGAGAAATATCAATAACCTCAGGTATGCAGAAAACACCACCTTTATTGAAGAAAGCGAAGAAGAACTAAAGAGCCTCTTGATGAAAGTGAAAGAGCACAGTGGAAAAGTTTGCTTAAAACTCAACACTCAGAAAACTAAGATCATGGCATCTGGTCCCATCACTTCATGGTGAATAGATGGGTAAACAGTAGACAGAGTGACAGATTTTATTTGGCGGGCTCCAAAATCACACAGATGGTGACTGCAGGCATGAGATTAAAAGTTGCTTGGTCCTTGGAAGAAGAGTTATGACCAACCTAGACAGCATATTAAGAAGCAGAGACATTACTTGGTCAACAAAAGTCCATCTAGTCAAAGCTATAGTTTTTCCAGTAGTCATGTATGGATATGAGAGTTGGACTATAAAGAATTGATGCTTTTTGAATTGTGGTGTTGGAGAAGACTCTTGAGAGCCCCTTAGACTGCAAGGAGATCCAACCAGTCCATCCTAAAGGAGATCAGTCCTGAATATTCATTGGAAGGACTCATGTTGAAGCTGAAACTCCAATACTTTGGCCACCTGATGGGAAGAACTGACTCATGTGAAAAGTCCCTGATACTGGGAAAGACTGAAGGCAGGAGGAGAAGGGGGGCATCACCAATTCAGTAGACATGAGTTTGAGTAAACTCTTGGTATTTTTTGATGGACAGGGAGGCCTGGCATGCTGCAGTCCATGGAGCAGACTCAACTGAACTGAACTGAAGTGTTTTATTGATATTACAAAGTATGATACATTCAACATATTTTTCTCATTAGAAACACTGTTTACAGCAAAAGAAAGTACTATAAAAATTGCTAGTAGAAATATAAATTGTATAGTACTTAGAATTCTATGGAAAAATCTATTAAAATAAAAATATACATAGACAACATTTCTCCTATGACTATATAGTATGGAAACAAAAAGTCCCACTCATACAGTTACAAGGATGTTTACCATAAATGTATTGTGGCAAAAGTAAAATTTATGGAAGCTGATCTGTAAGAAGATGGTTGAGTAAAATATGGCATATCCAAACTGGAGAATATGAAGATATTAAAAATAATACAGAAAAGTTTTTCATCTTGACCTACTAAGTAAAAACTGTAACATGCAGTGAGGTAAGTATATTATGGTCTCATTTCTGTAAAAACATATAAAGCTTCAAATTATACCTCTAAATATAGTGCTTTATGTGATTTTATTAGCATGGAAAAAATAGAATTGAATATACATCAATTTCTCTGAATAAAGATGAGGTAACATGAGACTAGCCGAATAGCATGAAAATGTGTACATTGCCACATGTAAAATAGATACCCACTGGGAATTTGCTGTTCACTCAGGGATCACAAACCAATGCTCTGTTACAAAACAGAGGAGTGGGATGGAGTGGGAGTGGGGAGGGAGGTTTAAGAAGGAGGAGTCATATGGATAACTGTGGCTGATTCAAGGTGATGTATGGCAGAAACCCACACAATATTGTAAAGCAATTGTCCTCCAATTAAAAATAAATAAATTATCATATTGTGTTGGCCTCTGCCACACATCAACATGAGTCAGCCACAGGCATCCATATGTCTCCTCTGTCGTGATCTCCCCTCTCATTTCTCTCCCTACCCCACCCCTTTAGGGGTGTCACAGAACACCAGGTTGAGCTCCCTGTTTTGCTCAGCAAATTCTCACTTGCTATCTATTTTACACATGGTAATATATGTGTTCCCATGCTACTCTCTCAACGCATCCCTCCCTCTGCTTCCCGCACTGTGTGCACAAGTCTGTCCTCTATGTCTGCATCCCCACTGCTGCCCTGTAAGTAGGTTCATTGGTACCATCTTTCTAGATTCCATAGGCATGTGTTAATATACAATATTTGTCTTTCTCTTTCAACTTACTTCACTTTGTATCATAGGCTCTAGGTTCATCTACCTCATTCAGTTCAGTTTAGTTGCTCAGTCGTGTCTGCCTCTTTGCAACCCCCATGGACGGCAGCACGCCAGGCTTCCCTGTCCACCACCAAATCCTGGAGTCCACCCAAACCCATGTCCATTGAGTCTGTGATGACATCCAACCATCTCATCCTCTGTCGTCCCCTTCTCCTCCTGCCCTCAATCTTTCCCAGCACCAGGGTCTTTTCCAATGAGTCAGTTCTTTGCATCAGGTGGCCAAAGTATTGGAGTTTCAGCCTCAACATCAGTCCTTCTACCTGATTAGGATTGATTTGAATGCATTCTTTTTATAGTTGAGTAATATTCCATTGTACATACCACAGTTTCTATATCCATGCATCTGTTGATGGATATCTAGGTTGTTTCTATGTTCTAGCTATTATAAAAAGTGCTGCAATGAATTTTGAGGTACATTTGTCTCTTGTTTTATGTTTCTCAAAAAATGAGTCTAAAAAATAAAGATGTACTGAAGAAATTAAAAATAAAGGGAGCACATTGACACAAGCTGAATGAAGCTTAAGGAGATTATGTTAAGTGAAATACACTGCCACAAAAGGCAAATATTGTAGGATTCCAGTTATATGAGGTCTTTAGAGTAGTTAAATGATAGGGAAAAAGTAGAACGGAGGTTGCCAGAGACTGGGGCAAGGGCAGATAGGTAGCGTTTAATGGATGTAGAGTTTCTTTTTGAGAAATGATAAAGTTGTGAAGTTCAGTGCGCAATAGCATGAATATACTTAATATGACTGAACTGTATACTTAAAATGGTTTTAAGGTGGTAAATTTTAGCTTTGTACTGCTTTAAAATGAGGCTCCTTTGGGATGGACATGTATGCTCAGCTGTATTTAAAGTGGGTAATCTTCTGTATAGCACAGGGAACCCAGCTCAATGTTACGTGGTAGCCTGGATGAGAGAAGAGTTTGTACAAGAATGGATACATCTATGTGTATAGCTGAGTCACTTCACCATTCACCTGAAACTACCACCACATTGTTAAAATAAAAAGTGTTAAATAATAAAAATAAATAAATAAATTTAATTTAAAATAGAAACACATGACTTGTTCACTGCTACACTACCAGTGGATAATACATAAGAGACACTAATAAATGCTTGAATGAATTAAAAAAATAAAATGATGTGAGGGAATGTAATCTGGAAACAAAATTCAATAATGAAGTCTAAGAGATTTTTGATATCAATGATAATTAAAACAGCTTGAAAGAATATGCATGAGAGCTCTCAGCACACGCTTGGAGGCATAAATCCATGTGGGATGCATGAAAGGGGATTTTGAATGATAATCGGAACTCGGTTTTGACCACACTCATTATGAGTTCTTTAAAGCCTTGCTTCCTAAGTGGAGTTTGTAGTTCTCAGCATTACCTGGGAATTTGTTAGAGAGGCAGACACTTGACACAGTTCAAAATTATTCAATCAGAATATTCATTTTACCAAGCTCCCCAGAAGATTGGTATGCACATGAATGTTTGAGGAGCAGTGCCTTTGTAGATGATGGCACACTAAATTCAGAACCCATAGCATATCTTTCTGATTTAAGTATGTACAAGTATGCATAGGAAAGTGTGACAAGCTCTGATTTTAAAAGTCTTCATAATAAACAAAGTAAATTTTGGTGAAAACAGCAGCAGTAAATAACCCCAACAATAGCTCTGTGACAGGTTTTGGTGGGGAGCACACAAATAATTAATGAATTAATATGTAGTGTAATACTCAACATTAAGCTATTAGTCTCAGTTCTCTAAATTACAAGATGGAATTGGAATTTTTAAAAAAATGGATTTTATTGAAGTATAGTTGATTTACAATGTTAATTTCTACTGTACAGCAAAGTGATTCTGTATACACACACATATATATGCATAGTCTTTCTTGTATTCTCTCCCACTGTGATTTATCACAGGACGTTGAATATAGTTCCCTGTGCTATACAGTAGTACCTCATTGCTTATTCATATGATGGCTTACATCTGCCAGCCCCGGCCTCCCACTCCATGCCTCTTCCACCCTTCTTTCCCTTGTCAACCACAAGTCTATTTTCTACAACTGTGAGTGTGTTTCTAATTCACAGATAATCTCATTTGTGTCATATTTCAGCTCCCACATGTAAGGGATGTCATATGGGCATTTGTCCTGTTTCTGACTGACTTCACCTAGTGTGATATCCTCTGGGTCCAGCTGTGTTGCTGCAAGTGGCATCTCTCTTCTGGCTGAGTAATGTTCCATTGTACAGTATACCACATTTCCCTTATCTACTCATCTGTTGATGGATATTAGGTTGCTTCCATGCCTTGGCTGCTGCACATGTATCTTTTGAAAGTATAATTTTCCCTGGATATATGCCCCGGAGTGAGATTGAATAGCAACTCCATTTTTAGTGTTTTGAGGAAACTTCATATAGTTTTCTGTACTGGTTACACCAATTTACATTCCCACCAACAGTATGAGAGGGTTTCCTTTTCCTCACACTCTTTCCAACATTCATTATGTGTAGATTATTTAATGATGGCAATTCGGACTGATGTGAGGTAGTACCTTACTGTATTTCTGATTTGCATTTCTCTGATAATTAGTGGTACTGAGCAGCTTTTCATATGCCTATTAGCTATCTATATGTTTTCTTCAGAGAACTGTCTTTTAGGTCTTCTTTCCTTTTTTTTTCTTTAAATTGCATTGTTTGCTTTTTGCTACTGAGTTGTATGAGCTGTTTGTATATTTTGGAAATTAAGCCCTTGTTGGTTGTATCATTTGCAGATATTTTTCTTTTTATTATTAAATTTATTTATTTTTTAATTACAATACTGTATTTGTTTTGCCATACATTGACACGAATCAGCCATAGGTGAACACAATCTCCCAATGCCGAAGCCCCCTCCCACCTCCCACCTCACATCCTCTACTTGAATTATCCTGTGCATCAGCCCCATGCATCCTGCATCCTACATTGAACATAGATTGGCACTTCGTTTCTTACAAGAAAATATACATGTTTCATTGCCATTCTCCCAAGCCATCCCACCCTTTCCCTCTCCCTCAGAGTCCAAAAGTCCACTCTATACCTCTGTGTCTCTTTGTTGTCTCACATATAGGGTCATCATTACTGTCTTCTAAATTCTATATATATATGTGTCAGTATACTGTATTGGTGTTTTTCTTTCTGGCTTACTTCACTCTGTATAATCGGTTCCAGTTTCATCCATCTCATTAGAACTGAGTCAAATTTATTCTTTTAAGGGCTGAGTAGTATTCCATTGTGTATATGTACCACAGCTTTCTTATCCAATCATCTGCTGATGGACATCTAGGTTGCTTCCATGTCCTGGCTATTATAAACAGTGCTGTAATGAACATTGGGGTACATGTGTCTCTTTCAATTCTGGTTTCCTCTGTGTGTATGCCCAGCAGTGGGATTGCTGGGTCATAAGGCAGTTCTATTTGCAATTTTACAAGGAATCTCCACACTGTTTTCCATAATGGCTGTACTAGTTTGCATTCCCACCAGTAGTGTAAGAGGGTTCCCTTTTCTCCACATCCTCTCCAGCATTTATTGCTTGTAGACTTTTGGATCCCAGCCATTCTGACTGGTGTGAAATGGTACCTCATTGTGGTCTTGATTTGCATTTCTCTGATAATGAGTGATGTTGAGCATCTTTTCATGTGTTTGTTAGCCATCCATATGTCTTCTTTGGAGAAATGCCTATTTAGTTCTTTGGCCCATTTCTTTATTGGATCATTTATTTTTCTGAAGTTGAGCTGCATAAGTTGCTTATATATCTTTGAGATTAGTTGTTTGTCAGTTGTTTCATTTGCTATTGTTTTCTCCAATTCAGAAGGCTGTCTTTTCACCTTGCTTATAGTTTCCTTTGTTGTGCAGAAGCTTTTAATTTTAATTAGATCCCATTTGTTTATCTTTGCTTTTATTTCCAGTATACTGGGAGTTGGATCATAGAGGATCCTGCTGTGATTTATGTCGGAGAGTGTTTTGCCTATGTTCTCCTCTAGGAGTTTTATAGTTTCTGGTCTTACATTTAGATCTTTAATCCATTTTGAGTTTATTTTTGTGTATGGTGTTAGAAAGGGGTCTAGTTTCATTCTTTTACAAGTGGTTGACCAGTTTTCCCAGCACTACCTGTTAAAGAGACTGTCTTTACTCCGTTGTATATTCTTGCCTCCTTTGTCGAAGATAAGGTGTCCATAGGTGTGTGGATTAATCTCAGGGCTTTCTATTTTGTTCCATTGATCTATATTTCTGTCTTTGTGCCAGTACCATACTGTCTTAATGACTGTGGCTTTGTAGTAGAGCCTGAAGTCAGGCAAGTTGATTCCTCCAGTTCCATTTTTCTTTCTCAAGATTGCTTTGGCTATTCGAGGTTTTTTGTATTTCCATACAAATCTTGAGATTATTTGATCTAGTTCTGTGAAAAATACTGCTGGTAGCTTGATGAGAATTGCATTGAATCTGTAGATTGCTTTAGGTAGTAAACTCATTTTCACTATATTGACTCTTTTGACCCATGAGCATGGTATATTTCTCCATCTATTAGTGTCCTCTTTGATTTCTTTCATCAGTGTTTTATAGTTTTCGATATATAGGTCTTTAGTTTCTTTAGGTAGGAATATTCCTAAGTAGTTTATTCTTTTCGTTGCAATGGTGAATGGGATTGTTTCCTTGACTTCTTTTTCTACTTTCTCATTATTAGTGTATAGGAATGCAAGGGATTTCTGAGTGTTGATTTTATATCCTGCAACTTTACTATATTCATTGATTAGCTCTAGTAGTTTTCTGGTGGAGTCTTTAGGATTTTCTATGTAGAGGATCATGTCATCTGCAAACAGTGAGAGTTTTACTTCTTCTTTTCCAATTTGGATTCCTTGTATTTCTTTTTCTGCTCTGATTGCTGTGGCCAATACTTCCAGTACGATGTTGAAGAGTAGTGGTGAAAGTGGACACCCTTGTCTTGTTCCTGACTTTAGGGGAGATGGTTTCAATTTTTCACCATTGAGGATAATGTTAGCTGTGGGTTTGTCACATATAGCTTTTATTATGTTGATGTATGTTCCTTCTATTCCTGCTTTCTGGAGAGTTTTTATCATAAATGAATGTTGAATTTTGTCAAAGGCTTTTTCTGCATCTATTGAGATAATCATATGATTTTTATTTTTCAGTTTGTTAATGTGGTGAATTACATTGATTGACTTGCGGATATTGAAGAATCCTTGCATCCCTGGGATAAAGCCCACTTGGTCATGGTGTATGATCTTTTTAATGTGTTGTTGGATTCTGATTGCTAGGATTTTGTTGAGGATTTTTGCATCTATGTTCATCAGTGATATTGGCCTGTAGTTTTCTTTTTTTGTGGTGTCTTTGTCAGGTTTTGGTATTAGGGTGATGGTGGCCTCATAGAATGAGTTTGGAAGTTTACCTTCCTCTGCAATTTTCTGGAATAGAAATCCTAAAAATTAGGGCAGAAATAAATGCAAAAGAAACAAAAGAGACCATAGCAAAAATCAACAAAGCGAAAAGCTGGTTCTTTGAAAGGGTAAATAAAATTGACAAACCATTAGCCAGACTCATTAAGAAACAAAGAAAAAAATCAAATCAACAAAATTAGAAATGAAAATGGAGAGATCACGACAGACAACTCAGAAATGCAAAGAATCATAAGAGACTACTATCAGCAATTATATGCCAATAAAATGGACAACTTGGAAGAAATGGACAAATTCTTAGAAAGTACAATTTTCCAAAACTGAACCAGGAAGAAATAGAAAATCTTAACAGACCCATCACAAGCACGGAAATTGAAACTGTAATCAGAAATCTTCCAGCAAACAAAAGCCCAGGTCCAGAAGGCTTCACAGCTGAATTTACCAAAAATTCCGAGACGAGCTAACACCTATCTTACTGAAGCTACTCCAGAAAATTGCAGATATTTTTCACCCTGTCTGTAGGTTGTCTTTTTGTTTTGTTTATGGTTTCCTTTGCTGTGAAAAAGCTCTCAAGCTTGATCAGGTCCCATTTGTTTATTTTTGCATTTCCTTCTATTGCCGTGGGTAACTGACCTAAGAAAATATTGCTATGTTTTATGTCAGAGACTGTTTTGCTTCTGCTTTATTCTAAGACTTTTATGATATCATGTCTTACATTTATGTCATTCAGCCATTTTGAGTTTTTCTATACGGTGAGAGGCTGTGTTCTAACTTCATTGATTTACATGCCTCTGTCCAACTTTTCCAGTATCACCTGCTGAAGAGGCTGTTATGAGATGAAATCTTAATAAGTAGAACTTGTTTCATTCAACTCTCATTATAACCAAAACTGCATCCAAAATAATTTGAATATTAAAAAATATATAAAGGCTTTGTTATTTTCATTGGGGTTTTAATTAAATACACATATATTTTTTTGCCTCTTTTTCTGCTTTAATGTTTTTCACATTGGAATTTTCCAGAGAATCATGAAAGAATTTTACTCAGTCAAGAAACTAGAAGGCCTAAAATATTATGTACCAATGCAGTGGTACAGATTTATTGCTTCTTGAAAAATCAGAGATACTGTCTTCTACCTTTTGTGATTTCTATTAATCTTATAATGCTTTTCAAAAATATTTTATAAACTGTATGATTTATAAGTGGAATATTAAGTAAATTATATGTACTATAAACTGGATTACTTCAACAGAAATAATATATCTAAAAAATGAAATAATGTGAAGGTGATTTTATATGTGCATCAATAAAAAAATCATATTAAAAAATTTCTTCAGTTCGGTTCAGTCACTCAGTCATGTCTGACTCTTTGCGGCCCCATGAACTGCTGCACACCAGGCCTCCTGTTCCATCACCAACTCCTGGAATTCACTCAGACTCATGTCCATCGAGTCAGTGATGCAATCCAGCCATCTCATCCTCTGTCGTCTGCCTCTCTTCCTGCCCCCAGTCCCTCCCAGCATCAGAGTCTTTTCCAGTGAGTCAGTTCTTCTCATGAGGTGGCAAGTATTGGATTTTCAGCTTTAGCATCATTCCTTCCAAAGAACAACCAGGACTGATCTTTAGAATGGACTGGTTGGATATCCTTGCAGTCTAAGGGACTCTCAGGAGTCTTCTCCAACACCACAGTTCAAAGCATCAATTTTTCAGTGCTCAGCTTTCTTCACAGTCCAACTCACATCCATACATGACCACAGGAAAAACCATAGCCTTGACTAGACAGACTTTTGTAGGCAAAGTAATGTTTCTGCTTTTGAATATGTTATCTAGGTTGGTCATAACTTTCTTTCCAAGGAGTAAGCGTCTTTTAATTTCATTGTTGCAATCACCATCTGCAGTGATTTTGGAGTCCAAAAAATAAAGTCTGACATTGTTTCCAATATTTCCCCATCTATTTGCCATGAAGTGATGAAACCAGATGCCATGATCTTCGTTTCCTGAATGTTGAGTTTTAAGCCAACTTTTCACTCTCCTCTTGCACTTTCCTCAAGAGGCTTTTTAGCTCCTCTTCTCTTTGTGCCATAAGAGTGGTGTCATCTGCATATCTGAGGTTACTGATATTTCTCCCAGAAATCTTTATTCCAGCTTGTGCTTCTTCCAGCCCAGCATTTCTCATGATGTACTCTGCATAGAAGTTAAATAAGCAGGGTGACAATATACAGCCTTGATGGACTCCTTGTTGCTTCCTGACCTGCATACAGATTTCTCAAGAGGCAGATCAGGTGGTCTGATATTCCCATTTCTTTCAGAATTTTCCACAATTTATTGTGATCCACACAGTCAAAGGTTTTGGCATAGTCAATAAAGCAGAAATAGATGTTTTTCTGGAACTCTCTTGTTTTTTCGATGATCCAGCGGATGCTGGCAATTTAATCTCTGGTTTCTCTGCCTTTTCTAAAACCAGCTTGAACATCTGGAAGTTCTCAGTTCATGGGTTGCTGAAGCATGGCTTGCAGAATTTTGAGCATTACTTTGCTAGCATGTGAGATGAGTGCAATTGTGCGGTAGTTTGAGAATTCTTTGGCATTGCCTTTCTTTGGAATTGGAATGAAAGCTGACCTTTTCCAGTCCTGTGACCACTGCTAAGTTTTCCAAATTTGCTGGCATATTGTGTGCACCACTTTCACAGCATCATCTTTCAGGATTTGTAATAGCTCAACTGGAATTCCTTCACATTCACTATCTTTGTTTGTAGTGATGCTTTCTAAGGCCCACTTGACTTCACATTCCAGGATGTCTGGCTCTAGGTGAGTGATCACACCATCATGATTATCTTGGCCGTGAAGCTAGTTTTTTGTACAGTTCTTCTGTGTATTCTTGCCACGTCTTCTTAATATCTTCTGCTTCTGTTAGGTCCATACAATTTCTGTCCTTTATCGAGCCCATCTTTGCATGAAATGTTCCCTTGATATCTCTAATTTTCTTGGAGAGATCTCTAGTCTTTCCTGCTCTGTTGTTTTCCGGTTTCTTTGTATTGATCACTGAGGAAGGTTTTCTTATCTCTTCTTGGTATTCTCTGGAACTCTGCATTCAGGAGCTTATATCTTTCCTTTCGTCCTTTGCTTTTCACAGCTATTTGTAAGGCCTCCCCCAAAAGCCATTTTGCTTTTTTGCATTTCTTTCTATGGGGATGGTCTTTAGCATCCTGTCTCCTGTACAATGCCATGAACCTTCATCCATAGTTCATCAGGCACTCTATCTATCAGATCTAGTCCCTTAAATCTATTTCTTACTTCCACTGTTTAATCATAAGGGATTTGATTTAGGTCATACATGAATTATCTAGTGGTTTTCCCTACTTTCTTCAATTTAAGTATAAATTTGGCAATAAGGAATTCATGATTTGAGCTACAGTCAGCTCCTGGTCTTGTTTTTGCTGACTGTATAGAGCTTCTTCATCTTTGACTGCAATGAATATAATCAATCTGATTTCTGTGTTGAACATCTTGTGATGTCTATGTGTAGAGTCTTCTCTTGTGTTGTTGGAAGAGGGTGTTTGCTATGACCAATGCGTTCTCTTGGCAAAACTCTATTAGTCTTTGCCCTGCTTCTTTCTGCATTCCAAGGCCAAATTTGTCTTTTACTCCAGGTGTTTCTTGACTTCCTACTTTTGCATTCCACTCCCTATATTGAGAAAGGCATCTTTTTGGGCGTTAATTCTAAAAAGTCTTTTAGGTCTTCATAGAACGGTTCAACTTCAGCTTCTTCAGCATTACTGGTTGAGTCATAGACTTGGATAACTGTGATATTGAATGGTTTGCCTTGGAAACGAACAGAGATCATTCTGTCTTTTTTCTGCATCCAAGTACTGCATTTTGGACTCCTTTGTTTACCATGATGGCTACTCCATTTCTTCTAAGGCTTCCTGCCCACAGTAGTAGATAGAATGTTTATATGAGTTAAATTCACCCATTCCAGTCCATTTTAGTTTGCTGATTCCTAGAATGTTGACGTTCACTCTTGCCATCTCCTTTTTGACCACTACTAATTTGCCTCGATTCATGGACCTAACATTCCATGTTCCTATGCAAAATTTCTTAGTAGTAAATAAATAATTTATGGTTTTTAAACTTATCAGTTAGCTAATAACAATGATAGTCTCACTGTAAAAATTTCTGTTGTGTAAGCATTTTTTTGTCTTTCCTATGCGTATTCTCATCTCATAGCTAATTGACACCAACTATTTCAAATGTTAAGTTAAAGATTCATCAAAAGCTTCAATCATTTAATAGGCCCACATGAGATGTGAGCATGCTCTTAGCAGTTTGAAAAGCGTGGACTTACCGCATAAATAGGTATAGTAGATGCAGTTATGTGACTGACCAAAAATGAAGCAAACGGAAAAAAATAACAACAACAAGAACCATCACTGAAATAGCTGTTAATGAAAATGCAAGTGGAATATTAAGGAAGACATTCATATTAGCAAAAGAGATAGTTAACTTGAAAAGTCATATGTAAGAACAGAGAAGGAACAGAATCTATTCATATTCTATTTTCTGGACCAGTAAAGTAGATGGTGAAATGAAAGAAGAGGGGAGTGTCATTGAAACAGTTTTAAGAATACTATCAGATACAGTACAAGTAAGGAATAAGAAAGTATAGAATAAAAATGAGGGCAAAACTTCCATACACATTAAGAAAGGTGTTAAAGAAATACACATCACAAATCTAAAACATTTTTTTTTAGTCCTAGTTTTAAATAAAGCATATGTCAAAAGGTATTTAATGAACAATGCAAAAAATAGTTTTCTACTTGTATGCAGTGCTGAATCTACTTTTCAAAACACAAAGGCCTTATTGACTTATAATTACAAATTCAATCTAGGTTTCATCCATCATTTTTACTTTCAGTCCAGTAGGATGGAGGATGTTAGAAGAAGAGAAGAAGCTTGTTTCCATTTAAGGAGACTGTACAGAAGCTGTACACTTCTTTCAAATAAATTTCATTGGCTAGAACTTAATCACATGGTAACATCACACTATGAGAGAGACAGCCACATGTGGTTTTATTTGGATAGTCATGTCTGTCTAATATTAGAGGTCTTTATGACAATAGACAAAAGAGAATAGATTCTGAGTTAAATCTAGCAAAGTGTTATTAGGGGCAGTGTATTGTGTTAGTCAGGAGAAGGCAATGACACCCCACTCCAGTACTCTTCTCTGGAAAATCCCATGGATGGAAGAGTCTGGCGGGCTACAGTCCATGGGGTTGTGAAGAGTTGGGCATGACTGAGTGACTTCCCTTTCACTTTTCACTTTTATGCCTGGAAGAAGGAAATGGCAACCCACTCCACAGTTCTTGCTTGGAGAATCCCAAGGATGGAGGAGCCTGGTCAGCTTCTGTCTCTGTGGTCACACAGAGTCGGACGTGACTGAAGTGGCTTAGCAGCAGCAGCAGCAGCAGCAATGTGTTAGTTGCTTAGCCTTGTCCAACCCTTTGCAACCCCATGGACTGTAGCCTTCCAGGCTGCCCTGTCCATGGAGATCTCCAGGAAAGAATACTGGAGTGGGTTGCCATTTCCTTCTCCGGTTATTAGGAGAGAGAATGCAAATTTCTCACTTAGCATATGAAGAAACGAGTGAAGTGAAGTCACTCAGTCGTGTCTGACTCTTTGCGACTCCATGGATTGTATTCTGTAGGCTGTAACCAGCTTCCTCCATCCATGGCATTTTCCAGGCAAGAACACTGGAGTGGTTTGCCATTTCCTTCTCCTGGAGATTTTCCCAACCCAGGGATTGAATCTGGCTCTCCCGCATTGTTGGCAGATGCTTTACCATCTGAGCCACCAGGGAAGTAGAAACTAATATCTACATAAGCTTATCTCTTATAACCATATTCAGTTCAGTTCAGTTCAGTTCATTCGCTCAGTTGTGTCTGACTCTTTGCAACCCCATGATCGCAGCATGCTAGGGCCTCCCTGTCCATCACCAACTCCCGGAGTTTACCCAAACCCAATTCCTTCTGAGTTGGTGATGCCATCCAGCCATCTCATCCTCTGTCATCCACTTCTCCTCCTGCCCCCAATCCCTCCTAGCATTAGGGACTTTTCCAATGAGTCAACTCTTCACATGAAGTGGCCAAAGTATTGGAGTTTCAGCTTCAACATCAGTCCTTCCAATGAACACCCAGACCTGATCTCCTTTAGGATGAGCTGGTTGGATCTCCTTGCAGTCCAAGGGACTCTCAAGAGTCTTCTCCAACACCACAGTTCAAAAGCATCAATTCTTTGGTGCTCAGCTTTCTTCACAGTCCAACTCTCACATCCATACATGACCAGTGGAAAAACCATAGCCTTGACTAGACAGACCTTTGCTGGCAAAGTAATGTCTCTGCTTTTAAATATTCTATCTAGGTTGGTCATAACTTTCCTTCCAAGGAGTAAGCATCTTTCAATTTCATGACAGCAGTCACCATCTACAGTAATTTCAGAGCACCTCCTCCCCCCCCCCCAAAAAAAAATCTCTGCCACTTTTTCCACTATTTCACCATCTATTTCCCATGAAGTGATCGGACCAGATGCCATGATTTTCATTTTCTGAATGCTGAGCTTTAAGTAAACTTTTTTACTCTCCTCTTGCATTTTCATAAAGAGGCTCTTTAGTTCTTTTTCACTTTCTGCCATAAGGGTGGTGTCATCTGCATATCTGAGGTTATTGATATTTCTCCCAGCAATCTTGATTCCAGCCTGTGCTTCTTCCAGCCCAGCATTTCTCATGATGTACTCTGCATATAAGTTAAATAAGCAGGGTGACAATATACAGCCTTGACGTTCTCCTTTTCCTATTTGGAACCAGTCTGTTGTTCTATGCCCAGTTCCAGCTCTTGCTTCCTGACCTGCATACAGGTTTCTCAAGAGACAAGTCAGATGATCTGGTATTCCCATCTCTTTCAGAATTTTCCACAGTTTCATAGTGATCCACACAGACAAAGTCTTTGGCATAGTCAATAAAGCAGAAATCAATGTTTTTCTGGAACTCTCTTGCTTTTTCCATGATCCAGCGGATGTTGGCAATTTGATCTCTGGTTCCTCTGCCTTGTCTAAAACCAACTTGAACATCTGGAAGTTCACGGTTCACATATTGCTGAAGACTGGCTTGGAGAATTTTGAGTATTAGTTCATTAGCGTGTGAGATGAGTGCAGTTGTGCAGTAGTTCGAGCATTCTTTGGCATTGCCTTTCTTTGAAGAGTGGTAAAATCAGCACTAGACTCTCAATTGCTTGTTTTCCTATAGCTAATTTTATTTCACATAAATTAGACTCAGTGCTAAGTAGCTTTAAGGAACAGATTTGGAATTGGAATATTAAATGTTTTTTCCTTTATAACTTTACCAATGTGAATATGAGAACTTGTTATTCATATTAGCCAGTTTGTGTGTTTTCTTTAATTCTAAAAACTTTTGAATAGTCTAAGTTTCAGCTCTTCTACCATCATTGTATAGTAAACTTTATTAGTCTTTAAAAATAGATCTTTTGATTATATATAAATCACTAAAGCATGACAATTGTTGTCTTCTAGAGGAGAATATATAAGTTATGAAAGAAGAGTAAAGCTCCCAATTTACTGGATACCTCATTTTTATAGTCAAATTGGTCATATCGAAAAGAAAGTGGTAACACTTCTTGTTAGAACATACCCATTTCTTTTAATTTATCCCTCTAAAGTTATACCATTATATCAAATACATGCCCTAACTTTATTCATTTTTACTGGATTCTACTTAAGTTAGAAAAGAGCTAGAAAAGACCTAAAATCAGCCCTTATTTCTCACTGTTTTTCTGCAGTTTTGAAAGAACAGTGGCAGTAGAAAGAATTATCTTGGCTTGCTGTTGTGCTCCTTAGAGCATGGCAAAACCCAATCAGAGATAAAACAGGCAACTGTCCATCTGGAGTGGATTAAATAGTCAAAGAAGTTTAATCAGTTAAATATGTATAGATTTTTGTATGTCAATGATAACCCAATATAGTGGTTTAAAAAAGAATAAAAGGAGTGACAATATTATTCTGAAAGTATCCTAACCCTCTTTGAGCAAAGCAATCTCTTTCTGCACTTTACCCCTCTTTATTATATTTACGTACTCTTTCAGCTCAACTAGTAAAGTCTAGTTTTCTTCACACCTTTACAAAAAGCAATTGCAGACTACACAGATCTACCATGAGATTTATAATATCTACTGTTGATTAGTGATTGATATATGTTTGTTTATAAGCATTATTTCTTAGATTAAAGCTCCTATTTCATTATATCACTGCTAAAATAAAATTGTATTCCATATAATGCAAAAGATAATTGAGTCATTAAGTGTAACTAATATCTGGGCACAAATGTTATATCAATTCTTATAAGAGAGGATCAATATTTACAGAGAGAAATGGAATTCAGAAGGAGCATGCATGGTGTGTACTCAAGGGAAGGAAATCCTATGTGAAATAAATAGAACAGTGATATCTTGGGCACTCATTTGATGCTTGGGTTGTTGACACAGCATGACATTCAAGCAGGTGTACCGAATTTTATGGAAAACCTTGCTTTACCTACAATTCTGTAGAGAACATTTCCATACAGTTGAAATAATATATATGCCACTTTTTTTTAAACTGAAACTACACCAGCAGATGAATTTTTTCTGTAGGTCCATGTGAGCCCAATTTCTGATCCATGTATCATAGATTCTAGTTCATGCAATGAACACAGGTTTTTAGATTATCTAAGTCCTGATGGGGGCTTCCCATGTGGTTCAGTGATAAAGTATCCTCCTGGCAGTGCAGGAGATGTGGGTTTGATCCCTGGGTCAGGAAGATCCCCTGGAGAAGGAAATGGCATCCCACCCCAGTATTCTTGCCTGAGAAATCCCATGGACAGAGGAGCCTAGCAGGCTACAGTCCATGGGGTCACAAAAGAGTTGGGACATGACTTAGTGACTAAAAAACAACAAAGTCCTTACGGACAGATAAGATGATACAGGATTTCTTGGGATTTATAAAAGAAAATGGAAAATATAGATTTACCTTAGCATGCTTAGTTAAGCATGAAATAAAAAAAAATGAAATGAATGAAATGAAAAAACATGAAAAAAAAAAACTAGTTTTCTAACAAGGAAACAACTGGGTTTGATAATACTGAAAGTCCTGTGAATTTCTTTTTTATCATAAATTTAGCTCCATGTCTTGTACACATCATTTTTAGTTAAAAGATCTGAGGGCTTCCCTGGTGCTCAGTGGTAAAGACTCTGCCTGTTAATGCAGGAGACTCGGGTTCACTTCATGGTTTGGGAAGATCCCATGTGCTGCAGAGCTACTAAGCCCGCACACCACAACTACTGAGCCTCTGTTCAAGAGCCTCGGAGCCCACATGCCACACATGATGGAACTACTGAGGCCCACATGCCCTAGAACCCGTGCTCTGGAACAAGAGGGGTCCCTGCAGTGAGAGAGTAGCCTCCGTGCACCACAACTACAGCAAACCCCATGCAGCAGCAAAGACCCAGCACGGCCCAAAAGAAAATAAATAAACAAAAGGTCATTGAACCTATTTCTTTATTTTATAAAGTGAAATATCAGCACATAAACTTAGATCCCTCTACCTTTAAAAGAATTTTTTTTTTTAATAATCTTGGGGAATAGTAATAAAATTTCAATTTTTTCTTTATTTTGTAAACTTTCTGTAAAATTTGATCCATGAAGAAAAATAAGGATTCAAAGATCAATTTTTACAGAATGTGGCAAATAAGACACATTTGAGTCAATTTCAGGAAAATATATGAAACATGTTAAAGAGAAGAAATCTTTTTTGTGAGGGCCATATGACTCATTTGAAAGGAACATAATTAGAGCCATGGAGGCCAAAACTCAAATCTTGAAGTTCCCAAATTTCTGTCTGAAGTTGGATTTAATAGAGCAAAGTGATCGGGAAGAGCTCTGGAACACAGTTGAAAGTGAAAGTGAAAGCTGCTCAGTCCTGTCCAACTCTTTGTGACCCAGTGGACTGTGGTCCATGGAATTCTCCAGGCCAGAATACTGGAGTAGGTAGCCTTTCCCTTTTCTAGGGGATCTTCTCAACCCAGGGATCGAAGCCAGGTATCCTGCATTGCTGGCAGATTCTTTACCAGCTGAGCCACAGGGGAAGCCCCAGTTAGAGAGTGAGTGAGTGAAGTCACTCAGTCATGTCACTCTTTGTGGCCCCATGGGCCGTAGCCTACCAGGCTTCTCGGTCCATGGGAGCTTCCAGGCAATAGTCCTGGAGTGGGTTGCCATTTCCTTCTCCAGGGGATCTTCCCAACCCAGGGACTGAACCCAGGTCTCCCACATTGTAGACAGACGCCTTACCTTCTGAGCCACTAGGGAAGCCCCAATTACCTATATTTAAATCCAGGTCTTCATTTTATAGGGGCTTCCCTGGTAGCTCAGCTAATAAAGAATATGCCTGCAATGCTAGAGACCCATGTTCATTCAGTTCCTGGGTCAGAAGATCTGCTGGAGAAGGAAATGGCAACACACTCCAGTATTCTGGCCTGGAGAATTCCGTGGGCAGAAGAGCCTGGCAGGCTACAGGCCATGGGTTTGCAAATAGTCGGACACGACTGAGAAACTTTCACTTCCTCCTTTTATTAATTATTTGACTATCAGCAAATTTAGCTTCTTTGTACCTCAGTTCCCTCTTGTGTAAATATGAGTTAGGAGGATGAATGATTAAATGACTTGTTGCTGCTCTTTATCTAGTTTTTAAGCTTAGGGCTAATTTCCAGGCAAGTCAGTAGTTAAGAATCCACCTGCCAATTCAGGAGATGCCGGTTCAGTCCCTAGAAAAGGTAGATCCCCTGGAGTAGGAAATGGCAACCGACTCCAGTATTCTTGTGTGGGAAATTCCAAGGACAGAGGAGCCTGGTGGGGTGCAGCCCATGGAATGTCAAAGAGTCAGACATGACTGAGGATGCACACACACGTATAGTGCTTAGAAGAATGCCCAGCACTCAGAGTTTACCACTGTCTTTCTTATTTTCATCACTGAACTACTGCCCTTACGTTGTAAAGTAGTAAAGACATCCAGTGTTCAAAAGAAATGTTAAACTGTGGTTGGGAGGTATTGTGAAACAATTTAGTTAGGATCTTTCTCTTTAGATGGTATTTTTAAAACTATTTAAAAGTATGAAAACTCTCTTCTGTTAGAATCCCCATAGTCCTAGTACTGGAAGATAGGAGAAATATCAGGTTTTATCAGACATTCCTTAAAATGCAATGGTTCGTTTTCAAGAGTCTAAAGAGACAATGCATTGAGGCCCTCCCCTGGATAAATCGGTATATGTCCAGGAGGTCATTTGCAGGAGAGAAGGCTTCCTTGGTAGCTCAGATGGTAAAGACTCTGCCTGCCATACAAGAGACCTGGGTTCATTCCCTAGGTTGGGATGATCCTGTGGAGAAAGAAATGGCAACCTGCCGGGAGCCAGCGTGAGGAACTCCACCCATGGCAAAGGTCATGAGGAAGGAGGCTTCAGCAGGATCGAGCCTCAGGAGACCCCCTGTTGCCAAGCATCTACCTCCCAAACCAGAGTCTGTTTTATGCTCTCACCTACACCTCTGACTTTACGGGGGGCTCTCCCCCATCACCATTTCTCTTGGAGAAGGAGTTAACTTGCAGCTCCAGTTAATAAAAATCCCTAGGCGTAACAAGAGTTTTTCAACTTACAAACTCCTCTGAAGGTTCTCTAGCCTGCCTGAGTGGGTTTGCCTGGCCACATGTGATTATTTGCAGCCTCCCAACCATGAGAGGCATGAGATGGTTTAGACTTACTAAAGGCCAATTCTTTTGGAAAGTTAGAAATTATTAGTATTGTGAGTTGATTAGGAATTATATTGGTGAAGGGTTTTTCATTTGTTGTGTCAATAATTGCTGCTAATTTGGGCAGGGAATTAGCAGCAATTATTGACACAACAGCAACCCACTTCAGTATTCTTGCCTGGACAATTCCATGGATAGAGGAGCCTGGTGAGCTACAGTCCATGGGGTTGCAAAGAGTAGGACAGGATTTAGCGACTAACACACATGAACATCAGTGAACTTGGTACACTGGACCAAAGGAAAAGAGCTGGCCTCTGAATGGTCCTGAAAAAGTGACCTGTACTCTACTTATTAGCAAGCATATTTAACTTTTGTGAAAATGCTGCTAGATAGAGTCTGATGTCCAGTGAAATATGAAGAAAAAGGCAGGAAAGACTGTTCTATTCTAGTTCATACCCCTTACTCTGCTGTTAAGACGACACAGTGAGGCAAGGGGTAAGAAGCAGCATGACTTTTACCCAGGTGGTTGAGATTTGGGTCAGACACTGGAAGTGAGAAGACGAATAGGGAGACAGCCATTAAAAATTTAAGTCATTCCACCAATTCTCAGTTTTATTTACTGCTACAATTACTAGTCATAGATCATTGGCTGATACAAAGCAGGTGCCCAATAGCATCTGTAAATAGATAAATGGAGACCTTATAATCTACAAATTATAAATTTCTCTTGCAATTTTAAGATGTTTTTGACAGTTTAATTGGAATTTATGTTGCAGCACTTCGTGTCAATGTATGGCAAAACAAATACAGTATTGTAATTTTTAAAAAAAAAATAAATAAATTTGAAAAAATTAAAAAAATATTTTTCAAATATTATATTTTAAAAATATTTTTCAGCTTGATAATTTTTCAGTTTATCAGAAAGTGCAGACTTACCTCTTTCTTTCTTACTTGCTTTAAGCTGCTTGTGATTAAGATCACATTAAATATTGAAAGAAGACAGTTTTTAAAGAATATGTATGAGTAATGTTTAAGTAAAGAATACTTTGTGAAGCAAATAATTGAATTTTCTTTTTACATCTTTTGCCTAATATTTGGATCATATTATATGCTGGGAGGGATTGCGGGCAGGAGGAGAAGGGGATGACAGAGGATGAGATGGCTGGATGGCATCGATGGACATGAGTTTGGGTAAACTCTGAGAGTTGGAGATGGACAGGAGACCTGGCATGCTATGATTCATGGGGTTGCAGAGTCGGACACGACTGAGTGACTGAACTGAATTGAACTGAACAGATAGTCTTTAAAATGTGCCTTTGCACTTTTCCTTGTTTTTCTCTGAAGACTGGTGTCTCTGCCATAGTAAAATAGGCAGAACTTTGAGAATATTATCAGATTAAAACATCTACGAAAACGGATGCTATTCAGGGAAATGGGGCTGTGCTTTTCTTTGGAGCCTATTCAGGATTAGTTAACACTAAGGAAATGAGACAATATTTCTGTTGTTCACACATACCATATTTGCCACAAGCAGTGAAGTAAAGCTTCACATTGGCAACAACAACAGAATTTGGCCTGGCATTTCCAGCCCTGACGCTCTCAGTTTCAAGGTACAGCCCCCAGTGAAGTGAGCATCTATTGCTGTCTTTTGCCAAAACCAGAATTTTGAACCGTAACTAGGAAGAAGTATTTTCCCCATTTATATGCACACTGACAATTAGGCTCAAGGAAATGAAGTGCATAGAATGGAAATTGAGATTTTGTTTTTTTAATGTGAACTTGTTCAATACCAGCTCTCACTCTTCTGACAGATGGATTCTTCTTGGCAGATGATTATGCAAACTGTTCCTTTCGTGCTTGTCTACATGAAATGTATTCTATAAACACACTGAAGCATCGTTCTCCTCTGAGTCTTCAGTGCTTGGAATGTATTAGCACCATGATGACTTGGATGACAGGATTCCAAAGTGTCTGAGAGTAGAAGCTGGGGAATACTCGTGTGATTACCTTGGTTCTTTCAAGGGCCGTGTGGGTCCCTTGACATTTTAAAAGGAAATGAACTCACAGATAATAGAGGAAAGTCCAAACAAGCAAATTGTAAATAGTTTTTAATAAGTGTTTTAACAGATACCACAAAACTAATGCATTTGGAAAGCAGTGCTCAGGCACATTTAAAATGCATGGCAAGCGCTCACAGAAGTATCCTGCCTCTCATGATCTAATTTTCAGGGTCATGTTTTCTCACGATTTAGCAGTTTTATAATGATTGTTCTAATAGCTCAATTACCAAGAGACCTCCCTCTTTATATTTCTGCAATCAGGGATAGAAGACCGACACAGTAGTCCTTTGCAAGCCAGATTTTAGTGGAACTTTTCTTGAGGAACTACTATTACTGTTACTGCTACTAATAAACACACACACACACACACACACACACACACACACACACACACACATACACACACACACACACACACACATACACACCCACACCCACACACACACACACCCACACACACACATACACACACACACATACACACCCACACACACACACACACACACATACACACACACACACATACACACCCACACCCACACACACACACATACACACACACACATACACACCCACACCCACACACACACACACACACACACCCCCACACACACACACATACACACACACACACACACATACACACACCCACACCCCCCCCACACACACACATACACACACACACACATCACACACACACACACACACACACACACACACATCTTTGTTTTAGGGGAAAAGGTTAGACAGTATTAACTGAACCAGTTAATTTGTGTTAATTAATCATTTCTGGGCATTCACTTGGGTGGTCTGAGACTGCTACATCACACATCTGCTGGATCTTTGGGGGCTCACCCACACTCTGGTCTGCCACCTCACCTAAAATCCTGAAAGCTAGTCTTCCTGAAGGCATTATTAGAACTTCAATACTTCTTTCTTATCAGCTGATATTTTAGAACATTTTGTAGAAGAAAAGGGTGAAGGGAATGAAGTTGAAAGCTTTTGATATCCATTCAATAAGGGTTTGGTAATGAACATACAAGACACTAAGGGGAAGAAATTCCAGTGGTCATGTATGGTTGTGAGAGTTGGACCATTAAGAAAGCTGAGCAGTGAAAAACTGATGCTTTTGAACTGTGGTGCTGGAGAAGACTCTTGAGAGTCTCTTGGACTGCAAGATCAAACCAGTCCATCCTAAAGGAAATAAGTCCTAAATATTCATTGGAAGGACTTATGCTGAAGCTGAAGCTCCAATACATTGGCCACCTGATGCAAACAACTGACCCATTGGAAAAGACCCTGATGCTGGGAAAGATTGAAGGCAGGAGGAGAAGGGGATAACAGAGGATGAGATGGTTTGATGGCATCACCAACTCAATGGACATGAGTTTGAGTAAATTCTGGGAGTTGGTGATGGACAGGGAAGCCTAGTGTTCTGCTGTCCATGGGGTCACAAAGAACCAAACACAACTGAGTGACTGAACTGAACTGAACTGAAGGGGAAGAAAAGAGATTAAGTGCTATATCCTTTGGATTCCACATGTATGATTTACTGTCTAAAAATTAGATTTTTTTTTTGCTTGAAACAGAGTATAACCTTTTATGTTCCCTAATTAAAACTGTACATCTCAAAAGGATGACATACAATTATAGATGTTTCTGAATAAGTGTAGTGGACAGCAAGTTCCTTGAATCATGTAGAAGAGTGGAAGAATGTGTGTTTGTGTGTGTGTAAAATTATCGTCTAACTCAAAATGTTGTATGTGAGACCAGCTCCCATGCAAAGCAAAGATAATCATGAGAAATACTAAAAATACAACTGAAGCCACATACTGGGCACTTTCTTAGGGTGAATTATGGATTTTGGTGTTTCCAATTAATTACTACACATTTAAGCAGCCAACTCAGGTTCTTTGGTTTGTAACAACTAAACCAGCATTATAACTATCTAGATGTTTGGCTTGTAGGTGTAAAGCATCATTGTTATAGACCAGTTATTGAAATATAGTTCAGTTAGAATCTAGTTTCTTAACTTGGTGGATCCATATTTGGAGAGACAATAAGAAAAGCATTTGAGGCTATAAAGAATTTACTCATTTACTTCTAGTATTCTTTTCTTCTATTACTACATGATCAGATTCTCTTCAACAGTCAAGTTGGTAGAACAAAAATTGTCATTTATTCAGTTCATATGTATTGAGGCAACGTTTTGTGTGCATCAGATATAACAAAGAACTAAGCAAAGAGATTTCTTTATTTTATGTAGCCAGTATTCTACTTTGAGTGAGACTAGATAGATACAGATAACAAACACGTATAGAAATAAACAATGAAAGTATATATGTGATGGATTTGAGAGACTAAGAATACCTAAGATGGGGATTCATGTCTTATACTGTTGCATCTAAGTGAATACCAAATTCTCAACATGAAGCAACCCTGCAAGATTTGTGTGAAGATAATTCCACATGGAGAGAACAGAAACACTCTACTGTGAGGATATTCTGGGGTTCCAGTTTTCCAATACTTTTGCCACCTAATGTGAAGAGCTTACTCGTTGGAAAAGATGCTGATGCTGGGCAAGGCTGAAGGCAGGAGGAGAAGGGGACGACAGAGGATGAGGCGGTTGGATGGCATCATCGACGCTATGGACAAGAGTTTCTGCAAACTCTGGCAGATAGTGAAGGACAGGGACGCCTGTTGTGCTGCAGTCAACGGGGTCACAAAAAGAGTCAAACAAGACTGAACGACTGAACAGCAAACGATTGTCTACTTTTATGAAGTAAACAATCTCAAAACTTAGTGGCTTGAAGTATGGATTTTAATTTGCTCGTGACTTTGTGGATGAAGACAGGATGGGTTCTGTGTTGTGCACACTTCTGTTTTATGGACTGTCACCTGTGGTGACTCACATTTCTGGGAGATCTATTCACATTTCTGATAAGTTTGTACTGGCTGATGCCTAGAAGCTGAACTGGGGCTGTTGGTTTGGGCCTCAAGTCTTCCTCATGTGGGTCTCCCCAAGGGCTTGCTCAGCTTCCTTGCAGCATGATAACCAGCATCTAGGAGTGTGTGTTCCTAGAGACAGGACTGGAGGTGTCCTGTCTTTTAACGTGTCACTTCTGTCATACTCAAAGCAGTCTTAGAGCACACAGACTCAAGAAAAGTGGATGCAGATGATAACTGTTAACTATAGGAGAAATGCGAAGAATGTACGATCATCTTTAGTCTGTCATAGTTAGCCTTTTGTCCAAAAATTATTTACATTGTGCCCATATGCAAAATATATTCACCTCCCCAAACCCAAATTTTGTATCCCAATACGGTATCAGGTTTAAGACAGGATCCAGGATTTCATATTGTAAATCAGGTTTAGGGGTTGAGGAACCTTCTCACATGGAAGAGTGAGTTGGTTCTGACTGCTGGCTGGGAGCTTAGCCAGGTTAGTCCTCTCCAGGAGGCTGCTGTGGCTTTCTCACAGCATGGTGGCTGACTTCCAAGACTGAATCTTCCAAGAAACATGGAGTGGAAGCTGCCAGTCTCTGCAGGCCTGGAGCAGAAACTGGCACAGCACAACTTCCAATATATTCCATCAGTCAAAGCAGTCACAAAGCCTGTCCAGTTTGATGGGAGGATCCTCAGGGGATTCATGACTCTCTTTAATTTGTGTATCTGGTATTCTCATAAGGTAGAAAATGAATACTCAGGGAATATCCCATACTGTCATTTGTGTGATTCTCATTTAGAATTAAATCCTTTCAAAAACTCAGAATATGTAGATAGTGCTATAAATGGTATCTTTGAGTAGGTACTAAAAGATATCTCTGAAAACTGTAAAATCACTTTAAGACTGATTAATTAATCTAAGTGTCAGTCATCCTAATGGCACAGAGGTCTTGCTTCTAGAGTGCAGATAAAGAAGGGCAAGTGCATTAACCCCAAGCAGTCAGGAGCAGAAGGGGCAATAGAGCAAATAAAACCTCAGCACTGAATGGAGAGCTGAAATTAGAGGGATTCAGCTTAAACATCCATTGGATGGATAGTAAGGCTGAAAGTATAGGTTTGAGGTCACATTCAGGTGGGATTCAGGGCTTCCCTGGTGGCTCAGATGGTAAAATGTCTGCCTGCAATGCAGGAGACCCAGGTTCGATTCCTGGGTGGGGAAGATCCTCTGGAGAAGGGTATGGGAACCCACTCTAGTATTCTTGCCTGGAAAATCCCATGGATGGAGGAGCCTGGTGGGCTGCAGTCCACGCGATTGCAGAGTCTGACACGACTGAACGACTTCACTTTCACTTTCAAGCGGGACACAACAGGAAGAACGAGGGAAGGAAATAAGGAACTATTGCTTATTGTCCTAAGTACGGATGTGATACCGCCTTCTGAATATTTCCTTCAAATCCTGCTAGGGATATTTAGTTAGACTTGTTTTTAAAGTAACATTGTCAGAGCCAAAAGAAACAATGAATGATTTTCTTCCTCTGGACATTAAATGTAGATAATTATATATTGCTGGCAGTAGCACATTTCTTCAAATATTATATGGAAAAAGTAGATAACCAAAGTCTAGATTTTTCACTTGTACATTTTTGAATGCAAGAGGAACTGATCTGATAGATTAGAGGATATTCTTTAAAGTTTGCTTATGAGAACTCTGATTATTTTCTTGCCTACAGAAGTGTAAGACCGGAAGGAAAGAAACACAGGCAACCAGACACAATAGAAGAATCTATTTTTGAAAATTAGTATGACCAAGATTATTATTATTTGTCTTCTTTGCAAGGGCAGAAAGGATTTAGTTGGTTCTAACTCCTACTTATCCTTCAAGACAACTACTTTTATTTTCTTTAGAAAGTGTTTCTCCATGTCTTATCATTCTTTAAAAAAAATTTATTTGTTTACTTATCTGGCTGCAGGGTCTCAGCTGAGGCATGTGGGATCCAGTTCCCTGGCCAGGATGAACCCCAAGGGAGCCCGTTTCCCTGCAAACAGAGTGCGGAGTCTTAGCCTCTGGACCGTCAGGGAAGTCCCCCATACTTTCTAATCTGAGTTAGAGATTTTCTATGTTCCATTAATCATTCTGTGTCTAATATTATGCTTTCATAATGTACTTAAAGAATTGTACTTAATTGTTTTTTCCCAATAAAAATGTGCATATAGTAGCTGTTTCTTACTGTCATAGATCTGCTCTGTCCAATATGGTAGCCATATCTGGCTATTATTTTTTAATAGATTTAAATATAGAGTGTTTAAATGTGCATTAAATTAAAATTCAGTCCCTGAGATGCATCAACCACACTTCTGGGGCACAGTAGCCGTGTGTGGCTAATGGCAACCACATGGGAAGGTTTAGACGTAAATCATGCCCATATTCATAGCAATTCTGTCAGAGAGTGCTGCTCAGGATGTTTAATAATTTTTATGGAATAAAGGAAAAATGCCTGTGACTTAACATTATTATAGTTATTTGGTCCTCATGTGGGAAATTGTACATGTATACACAAACAATTTATATATATTAAACTTAGATTTTCTTGGCATGATATTAATAGCTATTCATGAAATATGAATTAAAACTTGGACATACTAAATAGAAGAATTTTAACTCACAGAAATGATTAATGGTCACATAGGTAAATTCTATTTGTTCTTAAAATTATTTGGACAGTCTGCCTTAGTTAATGTCTGAGGTAAACTAATCTGAAACTTTCTCATGGGCCATTTTGAGGACCCATACTGAGGAAAATGGAGTGAGTAAGAGGGTAGATCTGTATAAATCCTCATTCCAAACCTTAATTTAATTCCCACTGAAAGATGCCTTAATATTTTCTGATAGCAATTAGCTTAAGTTATGGGCTTTGCATGTGGTGCTCTGGATAAAGAACCCACCTGCCAATGCAGGAGTTATAAGAGATGTGGATTTGATCCATGGGTCAGGAAGATCCTCTGGAAGAGGACATATTTCAACCCACTCCAGTATTCTTGCCTGGAGAATCCCATGGACAGAGGGACATGACAGGCTACAGTCCAGGGGGTTGCAAAGAGTTGGACATGACTGGGCTACTAACTCTTAAGATATAACATACTTTCAAGAAGCAATCAGAGAGACAGTGATAAAATGAAAACTGCTCAGAGTTTCCAAAATTTCTTTCCAGACATGAGGGAGCTGAGTCACGTTAAACAAGCATAGGAATCAGCAACTAAAGGAAAGAATTTTCTAAGGCCTATTTTTAGCTATTTGGAAAATTATAGAAATGATCTTATAAGTTGTTCTCTTCATTGACCGGTATAAAAAGATAATAGTGATAAAACAGCTGAAGGCTTGTAATCAGTCCTTAGTGAGACCTGTGCTCTTGCTTAGTGACTGTCTAGATTTATGCATTTTGCTTATTCAGCTGGAAAATCATATCAGACTCTTAATCCTAAATGAAGAGGAGAGAGAAAAACCCTATGCTTTGGAAAATATGAGAGAAAGAAAATTAAATATTGACTGAAGAAGAAAATTTCTAATTGGATGGGAAAAGTTAATTCATTATGGAATAGAAAATGAGGCCATATCTCAAAGTGGTCTCAGATACACAAGCATTTACTAGTCATATTTTTCCATTATGGATTGCTAAGTATGGCAGGGTAAATTTTTCATTTTCCCTATATATGTCTTCCTATGTTACATGCTTTTTCATCTCTGCTGTTATTTCATAAAGGACTAAGTAGAGCATACTCCTGGTAATATGCATCCAAAGTATCTGTTTTTAACTGTAATAATTATGTAAAAAGAGTTTAGTGCTTTTCTTTACATTTGCCTGAAACTCACATATCCAGATCTTTAGTTTACCTTATGTCTTCTTAACCTATTTTTTAAATTTCACATTTCATAGCCTGACTCCTTATGCAATGCTCATTCATATCTACCCCTATAAACTTTAGGCCCTCTCTCCTGAACTACAAAGTAGTCTTTAGCTGTACTGAAGTTTTTATTCCTTGCTTAGATGATCTGATGTGAGTATGTTGGTGCTGGAATAATAAGAACTTGCACGGTAAAAAAAAAAAAAAAAAAAATTCACGCATTGGAGTATACCCTAACATAAAATATAAGTCTTATCTTTTGAAAACAACAATACATAGTAGGAATAAAAACAAGAGCTTTAGTTCTATTTTTGTATCAAATCATTATATATTAAGATTTTTATTTTATGTGTTAAAATTCTTAATCTACCTGAACACTATAATATCTTTAATTTGGTCATTACTTTTAGTCAACTTGCACAGTTACTAATGGAATCTTTTCCATTATTGACTTCACTGATGACTTAGCTGTACAGAATCCACCAGCAATGCAGGAGACTTTGGTTTGATCTCTGGGTTGGGAAGATCCCCTGGCATGCGAAATGACAACCTGCTCTAGTATTCTTGCCTGAGAAAACCCCATGGACAGAGGAGCCTGGTGGGCTACAGTCCATGGGGTTACAGAGAGTCGACTGAGTATGCACACACATACTCCATTATCAGGTATAAAATTGTGGAATTTGACCTGGTTTCTTCCTACTTACTGCTTGAGACTGAATCCAATTCTGCAGTTATCACAGATGTGATAAAATTTTTAATTGACTTTAACCATCAAATATGATTTTAAGCATAGATGAACTGAATCTACCATAAAACCTTTTTGCTGTAGTGGTAGTCTTTTTCAGCTTGCAGGCTTCATCAAAATTTTTTCAAGGTCATTTTCTATTATAAGACATTAGAGAGCACAGGTAATTGGACTTTTGGATAGTGAACAGTTACTTTTTGGAAATATAGGAGGCCTTTTTACTAGAGAGGGAGCCTATGAAGTTGTCAGTATTTGAGAACAACAGAAGCTCTTGAATCTATTTTCAAACTACAGTTTCAGTGACCTTTCTGAAGCACAAATAAAATGTGAGCATATCACTACTCTACTTAAAAACGTTCACGGATTCTATAACCCCCTAAAGTAAATTCCAAATTCCACAGCATAGTTTCCAAGTTTAAAATGTGTTTCCTAATTATTCCTCCAACTAAGTATCCCACTCCCTGCCACTTATTTGCTGTTCTTTCCACAAGCAGCTTGCAGTGTGCAAATAACCTTACTGGTTCATTCTTAGTCCCTTACATGTATGCTTTCCCATTGCCTTAGCAACTCACCCACCATGTCTTCTTCCCTTCCCCAAACATACACTTAGCTTCTGCTGTTTTGTTTGATTTACAAATATCTGCTCAATCTTGCGGGGGACCTGGGTTTAATCCCTAGGTTGGAAAGATCCTCTGGAGAAGGGAATGGCAACCCACTCTAGTATTCTTGCCTGGAGAATCCTGTGGACAGAGGAGCCTGATGTTATTACAGGCCATGCTGTTTCATAGCTCTACACGTGCCTGAACTTTTCCTTCTTCTTAGAATATCTTTCAGGTCTTCTCTGGGATTCAGTCAAAGCATCTTTTTACTCAGAAGGGCTTCTCTGGATCTCTAGGTTGAGTTCAGCTCTCCTCTCTTTAGCAACTATCACATCTTCATGGACTTATATGCTTATATATCTACTGTCATCCAGTGGTCAACATACATGGTTGCGGTATTTATTTGAAGGGCAGCTTTTTGTCTCTTTTTATGTCCACTCAGCATCTAGCAAACTACCCACCAGTATTTGGTGGCACTAGGCTGTTCAGCAGTTGGCAGCATTCAGACTCTGAAAAGTGATTGTTAGAAGCAGCTGGGGTGAGGGACTTTGTCCAACTCTATCACCATTAATTACTTTCAAAAATCACCCCATTAAATATATCAGCTTAGTAAAAAAAAATACTTGTTACTAGACAATGGTAGATTTTAGATAAATTCCTTAGGCTTCAACTTCCAACCAGAATGTCACTTAAGCCCTTTGGATCTGCAAATTGTGGATATGTCATTGAACATTGATTATGATAATTACTTAAAACCAAAATGATTCAGCTGCTTTTTAATAAAATGGTTAGCTGCTTTTATTATAATTATCATACTGAGATTTACCACTGTTCCATCACACAGTACTTTTAGTTGCAAAATTGTAAAGGCAAGAAATAGATACTATCAAAATGGTAAAAAAATTAATCCACAATTATCTGTTTGAGGTAACTTTATTTCTGAAGATATATCCTCTGCATTATTTAAATAATATTCCACTACCAACAGAATGCTGTACTGTTTACAGATATAATAGTAAGACCAAAATGGAACAAAAATGGACTAAAAAGAAAAAAAAAAATTAGTACTGTAGCAAACTTACAACTCTAAACTTCAATTACTTTCTGCTAACCTTGCCATTTATATAAACAAATACCATTTATATAAATATGAATAATCATATTTTGTTCAATTAAACTTTTTTCTAGACAAAAATTTAATGAATATCCAATGCCAAAATCTCAAATAGTCGTTTAAGTTCATATTATTTGAGTTAAAAGCTATTTTGATTCAATATGTCTAAGTGTAAACAGGGAATAAATATAGTCACTTTTTTTTAGTTGCTTTTTAATGTTTCATCAAAGAAACATTTCATTAGAGAAAATTTTTCAGTGCCTCAATACTTACCAATGGGTTATTTACTCTGCAAAGGAAAAGAATCTTTACAAAGCCTGCCACAATTTTTTTAATAGTCTTAAATGGACTAACAACTTTCATTGAGTCCATTGTCAACTATTGTTAAGGAGATACCTGTTTGAAGAAGGACAGGGCTCAACCAAGTATGTGATTCATGGACCTCAATTCTGCAATTATAAGAAGGTATCAAATAGAACCACTAAATCAATTACTTGGGCAATAAACCAGAGTAATTTTAACAAGAAGAAGGAATAAAGAAAGGAAGTAATTATTATAGTCCTATAGCACTTATCTTAATTAAAAGAACAATTTTTAGCTATTATGAGACACTGTGCCTTGTTTACCTCACCCTTAATGGGGACATCTTAATATGTTCTGAATTTCTGCCAAAGAACACAGTCCCAATATACTGAAACAAGTGACCATTTACTGATGTAAACAATTCTATTGAAGGCACATTTATTTGGCTTCAGTAAGCAAATAATTAGAGTTGATCACAAAAATCATAATCAAAATGTTTATTCATAGTTTTGATTATTTCTTTCCAAAAATGTTATTTCCTAGTTAAACTTTTAGATATAAGATTCATCAACAATGATGCTTTTTAAAACCTAAGCTTGAACATATTAAAAATGAAGATGAGACCACTTATTAAAAAACAAAAACAATACACCATGGAATGCTTTCAAACTTACTTGATTTCTAAAAAATGAAAACATAAGATTTAAAATGTCAAGTTTTGGGTAGATGAACTAGCGTCCCATAATCTATCATCCAAAATAAACTACATTATTTAGGAAGTTTGTGAAGGCAGACAAGCTAAAATCATACTTCATAAATGAAAAGGTCTATACTAAAGTTAAAATTAATGTCATGAACTCAAAGTGACATTTTAAAGGTGTATATGTGGCCTATTGCTTTTTATTTAGTACTATGAAAATGGCTTCATATTTTCAAACTCTGCCTTCAATTTTTGTTAAAATCACTTGACCAGTTAAATAAAATTAATGAGAGCTTATGTAAACAGTATTGATGAAGGAAAAGAAAGTTACTGAGAAATATATGCAGGGTGATATTATGTGGAGGAAGACAATAAATATGTATGCATATATAATGTGAATTAAAGGAAACTTTCGTATTATATGCATATATACTATGAATTAAAGGATATTTTCATATTGCATGTCCATTGTTTTTTTAATTTGTTTTAATGTTCAACATAAATTACCTCTGAAATTGGAAAAAATATTTTTTTTTTTAAAGTAAGATCTATATATATGCAAATAATAAAACTCACTTAGTGAGATTTCCTTGATACCGTCTCTAAAATTCACCCACTTTACATATTCCTCCTTCCTTTATTCAATTTTTTCTCCTTGGAAACATGCATCATCTCCTTTGAAACATGCAAAATAAGATATTTTGCCTTTTTATCGTGTTTATTTTCTGACTTCTCATTAAGAATATAACTCCAGGAAGGTAGAGATTTTTATCTGCTTGTTCACTACTGAATATCTGGAACCAAAACTTTGACCTATAATAAGAGATTGCTTAATGAATGAATGGGCTTCCCTGGTAACTCAATAGTAAAGAATCTGCCTGCAGTTCAGGACATGCAAGTTCAATCTCTGGGTCAGAAAGATCCCCTTGAGAAAGAAATGGCAACCCACTCCAGTATTCTTACCTGGGAAAGCCCATGGACAGAGGTGCCTGGTGGGCTATAGACCATGGAGTTGTAAAAGAGTCAGACATGATTTTGTGACTAAACAACAAATGAATATATACATAAAGTTTTATTCATTAATGCATTCAAAATACATATATGTACATACTAATATATACGTATTTATTTTACATAGAGAGCCATGTCCTCCTACTTTTGTCTAATTCATTATCTGCTTTTAAAGAAGGGAAAAAAGAATACCAAAAACAAAAATTTCCAAACGTCATGAAGAATGCTCTTTATGCAAATAACATCTATTTTTATAACACATGGCAACACCGAGAGAGTACTCTGTGAGAGCATTTGAAAAGTAATCTCTGAAACCATGCAAGAACAAATGAGGCATTTGATATATTTATGATTATAGGCATAACTGTTGCTGCCAAGTAGACATATATCTGATTTTTCAAAATGCATTTCATTTCTATTATAGTCTTTGAAAATAAAGCACTTTTCCATGATGCTCTGTTTGTATCCTGCTGAGGACAAATGTATATCTGGAATCAAAAATATGTCAGACATAGGGAAAGTTGCCCTTTGTCAGAATCATAAGGCTTTGAATTTAATCTATGAAGTTAGTTAATTCACAAGTGCTCTTTATTTGCCTACAGAGTTAAAAGTCTGCAATGAAGGTTGTGGTTCTTGAAGTCAGAATCACAGGCTGACTATTATATACATATATCAAGAAGATGCTACATGGTTTTCTGACCTTGCTAAAGCATATAATTTGAACAGTTTAGTGAAAAATTATTAAGAGCCAACTATGTACAAGACACTGTGGTGAATCCCAGGGAGGAATACAGAGATGAGCACCATAGGGTTCTTCCCAGTAATACATTACACTACTGCCATCCACAACAGCTGCTACTTTTAAAGCACCCTTCATTCACCAGACACTGTAACTTGAAATATCCCTTTTGGACAATGGATTGTAATCATCATTTTACATTTTTAGAAGAAATTTGAGTTTCAGATAGGTTAAGTAGTCATTTCTAAATTACTTGATGTTAATCATCTCTTGTGTATGCTCAATCGTGTCTAATTCTTTGTAACTCCATGGACTGTAGCCTGCCAGGCTCCTCTGTCTATGAGATTTTCCAGGCAAGAATACTTGGCTGGGTTGCCATTTCCTTCTCCAATCATCTCTTGGAGCATATGCCTATTTATATGAGAACTGCTTCCTCACCTATAACAGATATGATTTACACTGGCATGTTCATGTGTGATCCTTTTGTTGGACTAGGAATAGGCATTAGAATTCACCTAGACTATTATTGTTTTCTTAGGAATTTGAAATTGGGATTGAATCCAGTTCATTTGACCAGACTACTTAAAGTCACCTGAAATAAAGTCAGGATCTGACACTTTTTCTTCAAGGAGAAGTAGAAAGTGCCTGTCTGTAAGGAGAAGAAAGAATCGAGTTTGTAAAGAAAAAGAGAGGTGAGCTACCTTTTGAGAATATTTTGATTTCCTTTGGTTAAATTAAGTTACATTTGATTATTGGCGACTTTCTTATTTTGAGAAAGTTCTAAGATCTAAGTGCAAAATCATTGACAGCTATGTGGTAGTAATTTGATAGCATTCAAATCAAATTAGTGTGCTATTGATTATATGTTAAATTATTAAAAAATTTTAATGAGGAATTAGTTTATTTAATGTGCCCACTCACTTTTCTCTATGCTGATGCATGTTCATCATGATTGCCAGTTTCCTTTATACATTTTGCTACATAAAGTCATTCATGAACACTGAAGAAACCATTATATATCTAATTTGGATCCTCTGTTGGGTGTATAATTTTAATATTATGTCATTTTTAGTTCAACACTATCATATATGTGACCTATCATTTATAAGAAAATAAAATTTTACAATACTAAACCTAAGGATCTATAGATATTATTGACTAAAAGATAATATTGATATGTTTAGAATGTATAAATAGCCATGTTACCACCACCAAATCCACCACCACTACTATGACTAACACAGTAATATTCATCTGTGACAGCACTGTTAATTAGCTCAGAACTCTGGATGCCAAATCAGACATTAGTTCATACTGCTCATATTTAAAGTTGGTACACTGTTATCTTGGATTTGGGCAAGTCACTAAAACTGTTTGAAAGACATTTTCCTTATTAGTATAATCTCAGAATTTTATAAAAATTAAATGTGATGAAGCGCATGAAAGTGCTTTCTGAAACGTACACAATTAATCACATTTAATCATTTATGCTATGCTCTAAGTAAATGCTTAACATTAGGGTTATTAACTTTAATTAATAGTATAAAAGTTACACTCTTGATAATTGGGACGTTATAATTTGTCCTGCAGTAATTAATTATAAATAGAAATTTCTACTGTTTCTATTTTCCAGTGTATTTCTTTTTCACTCACTAAAATGATCAGGTAATCATCCTGAAAAGATATAGAATAGCTACACTATTATTTCAGCAACTTTTATACATATGTGACACATTTGAATTGCCATCTCCACCATTATACCCAAGGTTGCCATTTGGTATAATGAATTCCTGAATTTCTTCAATATGCTTCACATCTATCCACATGAAATAAAAATTTCTGTTCTGTAATTAATGATGCAGTATACTCCTTTTAAATAAGGATTCTATCAGCCTGTATAACTAATGATAGAGTCATATAAATGACCAGTTGGCATCATTAAATTTACTAACTACTGTGCTATTATCAATTCCAATTAAATTCTAAATATGTCTCTCACCAACCTGTAAACACATTTTCTAATTGGGAAGTACCATCATGAGTAAATTCAATGGTGCCAAGTTGAACATTTAAGAGATTTAGTAGCTTAGTGAGAAATCATCTGGCTTTGAAGATATTCCTTTTTCTATCCCTGACATTTATTTCAGTTAGGAGTACCCGTTTGATAAAGATAAACATACACTAACTTCATACAAAGCAAGTTCAATAGATTTAGCAGTGATCATAGATATCATTTTGTGTTGGCAGAGCAACTGAATTCAAGTTATGAAACCCCAAAAGGAGATACTGGATAGTCAGCATGAGTAGGTCAGACAAATAAAATTATCAAGAGTTTGATCCTAGAGAATTTTTTTTCCCATAATTTAGTGAAAAGTTTGGACAGCCATCTGGCCTTTTCTAATTTTCTTGTTTCCTTTAAGCATCTAGAATACTGTCACATATATAGCAGAGGTTTGTTGTAGAAATGAACCACAGAATTAGCTCAGTTTCAGTATCGTTTTCTTGTTTGAACATCTTTGAAAGCTGAGGATTGTCAGTAAAATTAATAGCATTTAACATTCATTGAGCTAATTATGTCCTGAGGGCTGTAAGGATGTTTTACATGGTGTATGCTTTGACACTCACAATAATAAAAATGGAATCAGCCAGGATTTTATTTAGACCAAAACCAGACACCATTATATCAAAATGGAAGGAATCAGGGTCTTCAGAACAATTTAAGTGTTGGAGATGTGATGGTTTCCAGGAATGACTCCAAGCCTGTAACTGAACTGGACCACTAAAAGTAGCCACCACTTTGCCACAACAGCCTCAGAGCTGCAGACATTTCCACATTTTTACTAACCAGTAGAAAACAGCTAAAGCAGCTGGAAGATAGTCTCTGTTCCATTTATACTTTCCAAATCTCAGAGAAGTATATTTAATTGGTAGTGACTAGTTTTTTCATCCAGAAATTCAGCTGCAAGGAAGTCTAGAAAATGTTGTTTTTAGCTTTTTAGCTTTTTCTGCGTAGGAAAGAATGAGGGGAAATGAGTAGGAAAAGATTCTGAGTGCCACATGTGTTCATTACAGACTTTATTATTTAAATTTCCGGGCACAGAAATTATCGAACCAGGTAGTTCAGGTAACTTGCTCAGGATGATAGAGATACCATGCAGTAAGGCAGGGGTTCCAATCTAGCTATATTCATAGATTAAAATGCTAGGATAGGCAGTAGAAAGAGCAATATGAGAATTTCAAAATTTCAAGGGCTTATGTTAACAAATGGTGAGATGTCTTCATTATTTCAGAATAGCCACAGCCTATAGTATTTAGGTCATAGTGCAGAGGAAAAAGAACAGCTCATGGACCATATTCATACAGATTGTGATGCAAGTCACAAATGCCCTATACATAAATGCTATTTTTGGTGAGGAATACTTAAGTTGTGAGGAAAAGAAGGGGCTCTTGATTAGAAAAATAGATGATTTTCCATTTGACCAGGATAATTGTTTTTCATCCTGCGTGTATTTAACAAGACACATTATCTGCTTAACTGTTAAAACTAGGCTACATGTCTTTTATTTTTCTTATACTTGTGCCAATCATAAAACATTAAAAAAATGTAAGCTACTTGCTTATTGCTATCTGTGTGCCTTACAAATTAAGTTCCTTGAGGGCAGAGACTCTACTTTGATAATAAAATAGCACAAACACTGGCACAAAATATAGTGATAATAGAAACTGATCTGTATTTTAAATGGATATATTTTTTAGGCAATGTGCTGATAAATTTTATGTGTATTATCACATTTATTTCTGATAATAACTATAAATAAGGTAGCATCATTTTCATGATTTTACATAGAGGAAGATTTGAGACTCTGAGAGGACGTGAAGCTCAATGTCATGACTAAAATATCTTAGAACTGGCATTTGAATTGCAAGCAGTCTGACATTAGAATGCTTACTTTTAATGTGATATGAAAACTGCATTCTATCAACTTTAAGAAACATGAAAATTATGACAAAAATCTGAAGCATTTCATTTTGCTTTATGAAAGTTTTAATCATGAAAATTTATTATTTATTCAAAGAAAAGAAGTTGATTAGCTCTAAAAAGATGGATAATGGCATCTGGGTAGACAAAATGAATGAAAACAATTATTTGCATAATATAGAAGATGAAAACAAAGTAGCATAGAAAACAGTTACTTTTATTTTTACATTTAACTATGTTGATCACTGTATTAGAAATTTAAATATGTATTATTTCCCCTAATCTTCCTAAAAGAACTGTTGACTAAATTGATGCTGAGTTAGATATAATCAGTTCAGTTCAGTCACTTAGTCATGTCCAACTCTTTGAGACCCCATGGACTACAGCATGCTAGGGCTTCCCTGTCCATCACCAACTCCTGGAATTAACCCAAATTCATGTCCATTGAGTCATTGATATCATCCAACCATCTCATCCTTTGCCGTCCCTTTCTCCGCCCACCTCAATCTTTCCCAGCAACAGAGTCTTTTCAAATGAGTCAGTTCTTCACATCAGGTGGCCAAGGATTGGAGTTTCAGCTTCAACATCAGTCCTTCCAATGAATATTCAGGATTGAGTTTCTTCAGGATGGAATGGTTGTATCTTCTTGCAGTCCAAGGGGCTCTCAAGAGTCTTCTCCAACACCACAGTTCAAAAGCATCAATTCTTCGGTGCTCAGCTTTCTTTATAGTCCAACTCTCACATCCATACATGATTACTGGAAAAAACAGCCTTGACTAGACAGACCTTTGTTGGCAAAGTAATATCTCTGCTTTTTAATATGCTGTCTAAGTTGGTCATGACCTTTCTTCCAAAGGGCAAGCATCTTTTAATTTCATGGGTGCAGTCACCATCTTCAGCAGTTTTGGAGCCCCCCAAATCAAGTCTGTCACTGTTTCCACTGTTTCCCCACCTATTTGCCATGAAGTGATGGGACCAGAAACAAAGATCTTAGTTTTCTGAATATTGGCCTTTAAGCCAACTTTTTCACTCTCTTCTTTCACTTTCATCATGAGGCTCTTTAGTTCTTCTTCACTTTCTGCCATAAGGATGGTGTCATTTGTATATCTGAGGTTATTGATATTTCTCCCTGGCAATCTTGATTCCAGCTTGTTTCTTCCAACCCAGCATTTCTCATGCTGGAGTGGTGGCTGCATGTCCCTGGGGCTGCCATGAGGAGATACTCCATGTCCAAGGTCATAGAAACCCCAGCAAGATGGTAGGATAGATGAATTCACTTTTAGAATCAAATCCCTTTCCTGCCAGAGACATTCAGAGGGCTCAGATAAACCTTGTGCATACCAGGACCCAGAGACCCCACAGAGACAGAAACATAACTGTGTCTGACCATCTCCTGTGGAGATACAGGTCAGCAGTGGACTGCTGCAGGAGCAGGGGCTCTGGGTACAGCAGACCTGGGTATGGCATAAGTCCTCATGGAGGAGGTAGCCATCATCCCCACCATAGAGCTGCCAGAACTTACACGGGACTGGGAAACAGACTCTTGGAGGGCACAAACAGAACCTTGTGTGTGTCAGGACCCAGGAGAAAGAAGCAGTGACACCACAAGAGACTGACCCAGATTTTCCTGGGAATGTCCAAGAGTATCAAGCAGAAGTGTGGGTCGGTGGTGGCCTGCTGGAGGATTGGGGTCACTGAGTGTAGCAGTACATGCGTGGGATCTTTTGAAGGAGGTCGCCATTATTTTCATTACCTCCACCATAGTTTGGCTCCAGGTAAATAGCAGGAAGGGAGCACAGCTCCACTCATTAACAGAAAATTGAAGTAAAGATGTATTGAACGTGGACCATCCCATCAGAACAAGACCCAGTTTCCCACTCAGTTTCTCCCATCAAGAAGCTTCCTGAAGCTTCTTATCCTTCACCATCAAAGGGCAGACAGACTGAAAACCACAATTACAGAAACTAACCAGTCTAATCACATGGATCACAGCTTTGTTTAACTCAATGAAGCTGTGAGCCATGCTGTGTAGAGCCACCTAAGATGGACGGGTCATGGTGGAGGGTTCTGACAAAACATGGTCCACTGGAGAAGGGAATGGCAAACTACTTCAGTATTCTTGCCTTGAGAAACCCATGAACAGGATGAAAACGCAAAAGATAGAACACTGAAAGATGAACTCCCCAGGTCTGTAGGTGCAAAATAGGCTAGTGAAGATCAGTGGAGAAATAACTCCAGAAAGAATGAAGATGGAGCCAAAGCAAAAATAACAGCCAGTTGTGGATGTGACTGGTGATAGAAGCAGTCTGAAGATACAAAGAGTAATATTGCATAGGAACCTGGAATGTTAGGTCCATGAATCAAGGCAAATTGGAAGTGGTCAAACAGGAGATGGCAAGAGTGAACATTGACATTTTAGGAATTAGTGAACTAAAATGGACTGGAGTGGGTAAATTTGACTCAGATGACCATTTTATCTACTACTGTGGGCAATATTCTGTCAGCAGAAATGGAGTAGCCATCATAGTCAACAAGAGTCCAAAATGTAGTACTTGATCTCTGTTCATTTCCAAGGCAAACCATTCAATACAACAGTAACCCAAGTCTTTGCTCTAACCACTTAATGCTGAACTAGCTGAAGTTGGATGGTTCTACGAAGACCTACAAGAGCTTCCAGAACTAACACCCCCCAAAAATGTGTTTTTCATTATAGGGGACTGGAAAGTAAGAGTTGGAAATCAAGAAACATCTGGAGTAACAGGAAATTTTGGTCTTGGAGTACAGAATGAAGCAGGGCAAAGGCTAGCAGAGTTTTGCCAAGAGAATCGACCGAGCATAGCAAGCACCTTCTTCCAACAACACAAGCGAAAACTCTACACATGGACATCACCAGACAGTAAATATCAAATCAGATGGATTATATTCTTTGCAGCCAAAGATGGAGAAGCTCTATACAGTCAGCAGAAACAAGAACTGGAACTAACTGTGGCTCAGACTATGAACTCCTTATTGCCAAATTCAGACTTAAATTGAAGAAAGTAGAGAAAACCACTAGACCATTCAGGTATGACCTAAATCAAATCTCTTGAGATTATATAGTGAAAGTGAGAAATAGATTCAAGGAATTAGATCTGATAGACAGAGTGCCTGATGAACTATGGACAGAGGTTTGTAACACTGTACAGGAGACAGGCATCAAGACCATCCCCAAGAAAAAGAAATGCAAAAAAGCAAAATGGGTGTCTGAGGAGGCCTTATAAATAGCTGTGAGAAGAAGAGAAGTGAAAAACAAAGAAAAGGAAAGGTATACCCATTTGAATGTAGAGTTACAAAGAATAGCAAGGAGAGATAAGAAAGCTTTCTTCAGTGATAACTGCGAATAAATAGAAGAAATCAATAGAATGCAAAAACTAGAAATCTCTTCAAGAAAATTAGATACCGATGGAACATTTCATGCAAAGATGATCACAATAAAGGATACAAATTGTATGGACTTAACAGAAGCAGAAGATATTAAGATGAGGTAATAAGAATATACAGAAGAACTATACAAAAAGATCTTCATGACCCAGATAATTACGATGGTGTGATCACTCTCCTAGAGCCAGATATCCTGGAATGCAAAGTTGAGTGGGCCTTAGGAAGCATCACAATGAACAAAGCTAGTGGAGGTGATAGAATTCCTAATTGAGCTATTTCAAATCCTAAAAGATGATGCTATGAAAATGCTGCACTCAATATGCCAGCAAATTTGGAAAACTCAGCAGTGGCCACAGGACTGGAACAGGTCATTTTTCACTCCAGTCCCAAAGAAAGGCAATGCCAAAGAGTGCTCAAACTACTGCACAGTTGGACTCATCTTATACACTAGGAAAGTGAAGTGAGGTGAAGTGAAATCGCTTAGTCGCGTCTGATTCTTTGTAACCCCATGGACAGTAACCTATTAGGCTCTGCCGTCCGTGGGATTTTCCAGGCAAGAATACTGGAGTGGGCTGCCATTTCCTTCTCCAGTAAAGTAATGCTCAAAATTCTCCAAGCCAGGCTTCAACTGTATGTAATCATAAACTTCCAGGTGTGCTGGTTTTAGAAAAGGCAGAGAAACCAGAGATCAAATTGCCAGTATCTGCTGGATCATTGGAAAAGCATGAGTTTCAGGAAAACATCTATTTCTGCTCTATTGACTATGACAAAGCCTTTGACTCTGTAGATCACAACAAATTGTGGAAAATTCTGAAAGAGATGGGAATACCAAACCACCTGACCTGACTCTTGAGAAACCTGTATGCAGATCAAGAAGCAACATTTAGAACTGGACATGGAACAACAGACTGGTTCCAAATCGGGAAAGGAGTATATTAAGGCTGTATATTGTCACCCTCTTTATTTAACTTATATGCAGAATACATCATGAGAAACAATAAACATAATAATGAGTCTAAAAGAACAGATTTTTTAAAAGATGGCATTGTTATTTTAATCACAATATATACCATACTAGTTATGGAGGTATGAGATACCTTGACATGCAGAATGCAGATGGACTAGATAATTTCACTTTGTAACCAAAATGTTTGTTAACAAATGCGTAAAGTTAGTAAATTCCAGAAATAATGATGATTTCTGTGATTAGAGGTTAAAATAATTTGGATGAAGAACCATATATTATGAAATATACTAGCACTAGTTTTGATTCGTTGGAGAAGGAAATGGCAACCCACTCCAATATTCTTGCCTGGAGAATCCCAGGTACAGAAGAGCCTGGTGGGCTGCTATCTGTGGGTTCGCACAGAGTTAGACACAACTGAAGCGACTTAACAGCAGTTTTGATTCATAAATAAATTGCCCTCTTGTAATGCTCTATGACATTGCTGTGAATTTACAACTTCTTTTTAAATCAGTTATCATATAATGAAATCAAACTAACTGGATCTTTGGATTATTTTGGTAGCATTTTACCACAATAATATTGAAAATTTTGTGAAACGTTTTAAAAATTAATTTAATTAGAGATATTAAAATTAGAATTCAGTTTTATCAATTGGTAAGATACATAGAAACAAATACAGAAAGGTTTATGTTAATTCAATATATATCTAGCATACAAACTTAGGGTGAAAAAGGGAGATGAAATTTTTTTACTGAAAATTTTATAATTAAGTAGAGATAATATTTAAATCCAGGGATATAATTGCTGCTGCTGATGCTAAGTCACTTCAGTCGTGTCCAACTCTGTGCGATCCCAGAGATGGCAGCCCACCAGGCTCCCCCGTCCCTGGGATTCTCCAGCCCAGAACACTGGAGTGGATTGCCATTTTCTTCTCCAATGAATGAAAGTGAAGTCAATCTGTCATGTCCGACTCTTCGCAACCCCATGGACTGCAGCCCACCAGGGTCTTCCGTCCATGGGATTTTCCAGGCAAAAGTACTGGAGTGGGGTGCCATTGCCTTCTCCGATAATTGCTAGTTTACATATAATATGTAGCCATTTCTACTCAGATATCGTGTGGCTCATTTGAAGATTCCATAAGTATTCATTTTTTTAAGTCTTAAAAAATTCAGAATCTATTAAGATTGCCAAAAACTTTCTGTAGCTTTTAATATTAAAACATGCTAAATCTTAGACTTTAATGCCTTCCTAATTGCACGTACAAACTGTCCAACTATTTCATAACAGAAATGCTGTAATACAATCCACTTCTTGACAGATGCTAAGCCTCAGAAATTTTTTTCCCTGCTATTGTTGCTTTCATAAAGCAGTGTACACTCAGTTTTGTTCAGGCTAAATACTGTCACTGTTATATTTTATAAAGATAAAGCATAGTGCTGAGTTATAACACCTACTTTTATGGTTAGCTCCTTCTTAAAACAACATAATACTACAGCTCTTACTCTTAAAAAAATATCTGTCATGAAGATAGAAAACTCTGTAGCCCCTTTTGTAAATAGACTTTGAGTTACTAATATCCTAACCTTGGCTTATATAAGACTGGCAGGTAATGGTAATGTAAATAAGTGAAATGGCCAGGTATTGGAGAGTATGGGGAAAGAGGAATAGGTATGGGTGACCACAGCAAACTGAAGAGCTAATTCTTTGCTTAAAAGGGTGTACCATCATTCTACTCCAGTCAGTTTTGTTATTGAATTTGGAAATACATATTATCTGTGAACTTCCTTGATTTTTCTAATACTGAGTAGAACTCACAAGGCATATTTGTGGGCCACTAGCTAGCAAGCTTTGGCTTATATCCCATCAGTTAACGAGAAAGATACAAACAGGAAGATACTCATTGTCATCCCAATCCACAGCTTGGAAACTGAAGACAAAGAGGAACGTGGAATGAGCAATAGGAAACACAGTCACTTTCTTATTTCACCATGTTAGCATGCTTTGTTATTTTAAAAAAATTAATTAATTAATTTTAACTGGAGGATAATTACAATAGTGTGGTGGTTTCTGCCATACATTGACATGAATCAGCCATGGGTGCACATGTGTCCCCCCATCCTGAACCCCGCCTCCCACCACCTTCCCCACTTCATCCCTCTAGATTGTCCCAGAGCACCGGCTTTGAGTGCCTTGCTTCATGCATAGAACTTGCACTGGTCATCTAGTCTACATATGGTAGTATACGTGTTTCAATGCTATTCTCTCAAATCATTCCACTCTCTCCTTCTCCCATAGAGTCCAAGTCTGTTCTTTACATCTGTGTCTCTTTTTCAGTCTTGCATATAGGATTGTCATTACCATCTTTCTAAATTCCATATATGTGCATTAATAAACTGTATTGGCATTTCTCTTTCTGACTTCACTCTGTATAATAGATTCCAGTTTTATCCATCTCATTAGAACTGACTCAAATGTGTTCCTTTTTAAATAATAGTAATATTCCATTTTGTTTATGTACCACAACTTCCTTATTCATTTACCTGCTGATGGACATCTAGGTTGCTTCCATGTTCTAGCTATTGTAAACAGTGCTGTAATGAACATTGGGGTACACATGTCTCTTTCAATTCTGGTTTCCTCAGTGTGCATGCCCAGCAGGGGATTGCTAGGTCATATGGCCATTCTATTTCCAGTTTTTAAGGAATCTCCACACTGTTCAACATAGTGGCTGTACCAGTTTGTGTTGCCACCAACAGTGTAAGAGGGTTCCCTTTGCTCCACATCCTCTCCAGTGTTTAATGTTTGTAGACTTTTTGATGGTAGCCAACCTGGCCAATATGAGATGATACTTCATTGTGGTTTTGATTTGCATTTCTCTGATAATCAATAATGTTGAGCATCTTTTCATGTGTTTGTTAGCGAATAGAATGTCTTCTTCGGATAAATGTATTTTTAGTTCCTTGGTCCACTTTTTGATTGGGTTGTTCACCTTTCTGGTATTGAGCTAGCATGTTTTGGTATTTTACTGAACTCTTCAGTTAAATTAAAAATCTCAGAGAATGTACTTTAAAAAATAGATTAAAGCCTAGGCATCTTGCAAGGACTAATCATTTCAACTCTTTTAAAGGGATTATTGTGTTCATGTAGTTGAACTTTTAAGTAATAATGGTTATTTCAGTGTGGGGTCAAGCTATGTAAATTATTTGGGGACTCTACTTCTGAAAGTAATGTATATATCCAGAATCCGTCACTGCTATGTACTTCTATGAAATGGAAACACATATTTTACCTTATATTACTAGGAGTGAGAATTTATTATACTACCACTAAGAAAACATTTATTGATAGTTCAGTTCAGTTCATTTCAGTCGCTCAGTCGTGTTTGACTCTTTGTGACCCCATGAATCACAGTATGCCAGGCCTCCCTGTCCATCACCAACTCCCGGAGTTCACTCAAACTCATGTCCATTGAGTCGGTGATGCCATCCAGCCATCTCATCCTCTGTTGTTCCCTTCTCCTCCTGCCACCAATATCTCCCAGCATCAGGGTCTTTTCCAGTGAGTCAACTCTTTGCATGAGGTGGCCAAAGTACTGGAGTTTCAGCCTCAATATCAGTCCTAATTAGCCAAAAATGGACTCAAAATATTCTTTTCATAATGCATTATCATTGAACTTGATTATATATACTTTTCTCAAGACTATTAAAAAAATACCAAAAAAACTCATATAGAATTGAATTTTTTTCTTCATGCATTTAGGCATGATAAGTACAAATGGTACCAAAAATAATACCCAATGTCAATGTTTAATATTATAGTCTTCTTTATTGATAACACTTTAAAACCATGAGAACAGTACATGCCTCGTGATTACTGAAAGGTCACAGAGACCTGATTTTTGCCTTTCATTTATCTGCCATGATGATGTTTAAAACAGCATGGGACTATACCAGACAGACTTGAGACTTTATAAACCTCATTGAAGCTTTATGTTTATAAAGCTCCTACTTTATAAGTTCATCAATAATTGGATGTGGCTAGGACTGGAGTGTAGCATTTATTATAATTAGTTTGAAGTGTATTACCATTTTGTGTTATTAAAGGATAAAACATAATAATTCAGAAATTGTTGGCCAAATAATAAATTATCTTTCTTTGATCTAATACTTTATGTGGCTATTTGGGAAATGATATAGCATTATTGATTTCTAAAAACATTTTATCTCTGGGATTATAAAGCAAACACATATACATATTTCAGAGTGGTTGGCTATTAAGTTGAGCATAATTTTTACAAGTTGGATATAAACTGAGACCAAGCACCCCTGCTAAATCATATATGTTTATCAGGCAGTATGCTACTGTTTCAATACACGATCTGTGGAGCCTGGGAAAACAGCAGTCATAGAGTCAACAACAGAGTGGTCTCCAAAGACTTTACTAATGTATTACTATTAGTAAATTGCTTTAGCCCATTCCACACACACAAATACACTTAACAATTTATATTTATGTATGTATTTATTTGTGTATCTCCACCACTATACCAGGATACAAAATATATGCATTATAAACTATATATAAATTAGGAATTAAAATGATTATGCCATACATGAAATAACATTTTCTTGAATTAATTTAATATAATTAGGTTAAAGAACTTTCTTCCTCCAATTAGATATGATGACTTATGTGTCATCTTGTAAAACTTGTTTGTTATTTTCTGGTGCAATTTTTCAAAGATTTAGTCCAAATTTAGGTAGTTCTACATCTAGTTTTAATGGCTGTCATAACTAAAAAGATTATTTTACAAAAATAGATGTAAATGGAAGAAATGTATCCTGAGTTGTGCATGCTAAATAAATTTTATTCTATCCTTCATTAATGCAAAAATATTTCTCAAAATCTGGTTAATACTTTTCTTGAAATTGTAGGGCCTATCATTTGAAGGCAATTAATTTAATTTTTTAAAGAAATTGGTTGAAAACTTAATGATGCTCAATCTTTGGGCTTCCATGGTAGCTCAACTGGTAAAGAATCCACCTGCAATGCAGGAGACCCTGGTTCAATTCCTGGGTCAGGAAGATCTGCTGGAGAAGGGATAGACTACCCACTCTTTTATTCTTGGACTTCCCTGGTAAAGAATCCATCTGCAATGAGGGAGACCTGGGTCTAATCCCGGGTTGGGAAGATCCCATGGAGAAGGGGAAAAGCTACCCACTCCAGTATCCTGGCCACAGACTCTATAGTCCACAGGGTTGCAAAGAGCTGGACAAGACTGAGCCACTTTCAATGGCAACCCAGTCCAGTACTCTTGCCTGGAAAATCTCATGGATGGAGGAGCCTGTTAGACTGCAGTCCATGGGGTCACTAAGAGTTGGGCACAACTGAGCGACTTCACTTTCACTTTTCACTTTCATGCATTGGAGAAGGAACTGGCAACCCACTCCAGTGTTCTTGCCTGGAGACTCCCAGGGACAGGAAAGCCTGGTAGGCTGCTGTCTATGGGGTCGCACAGAGTCGGACACGACTGAAGCAACTTAGCAGCAGCAGCACCAGCAGAGCCACTTTCACTTTTCACTTTCAATCTTTGAAGATTAGTTATACAAGATAGAATATTTTGTTTCTATTTTTCTGGGTTTAATGATTGAAGAGACTTTCAACTAATATAAAATATTTTCAAGAACAGAATTATGTAATGCTTGAAATATGTCCAGATAGGTTTCTTCAAGTCTCCCCTATACCTCATGATAAGCACAACTGAAACACTTGGATATTACCTATTAAAAAAAGCATACGGCTTATGAGGGAAGAGAGACATGGACTGGTTTGGAAACCTGAGGAACAACGAAATATAGAGTTATTGAACTTTATTTTTTTTTCTGGCCTCATATATTTAAGACTTAACTTGGAAGAAACTGACAATCTATAAATACCAATGAGTCCAGACAACCTCTCTGCCAAAAGCCTGCTCTTTTAGCAAAGGGATCAGGAAAGCATCAAGCTAGCAAGACAGAAACTTTTAGATGCAAAGAGCCCTACTTCAGTTTGACACCACAGAAAACACTGTCCTACCTCCCCCATTCATACCATGCAAAGAAAAATGGGAAGCCTAGATTTGTATCTTATGAGACTGTAACAACATGTCCAACAACTCCATAATGCAGGTAGAAAGAAGTGCGAGCACAGAGCTAGAGTTTCAGTCATGCAGTTATGATGTCATTACCATATATTGTCTCTGGAGAATTTGTGGGGATCCTAGTCCCCACGGGCATCCCACATGGTAGTAACAAGTAGTGATAGTGGAGGTCGTAGAAAGTGAAGAGAAGCCGTGTGTGCTAATAATATTGAGACATCCCTCGACAATGTCAGAAGAGACCATGTGGGAAATCAGAGTACCTTTTTCCATGCAACAGTCACATTGAGACCCTACAGTGGATGAACATAACTGACTGTATGCAAGTCAACAAGCAACAGTTAGAACCGAAATGGAATAACAGACTGCTTTAAAATTGGGAAAGGAGTATATCAAGGCTATATATTTTTACCCTGCTTATTTAACTTATATGCAGAGTATATCATGAAAAACGCTGGGCTGGAAGAAGGACAAGCTGGAATCAAGATTGCTGGGAGAAATCAATAACCTCAGATATGCAGATGATACTATCCTTATAGCAAAAAGCAAAGAGGAACTGAAGAACCTCTTGATGAAGGTAAAACAGGAGACTGAAAATCTTGGTTTAACACTCAGTACTCAGAAACTAAGATCAAGGCACCTGGCCCCATTACCTCATGGCAAATACATGGGGAAACAATTGAAACAGTGACAGACTTTACTTCCTTGAGGTCCAAAAATCACTGCAGATGGTGACTGCAGCCATAAAATTAAAAGACACATGCTCCTTGGAAAAAAGCTATGGCAAAACTAAATAGCATATTAAAAAGCAAAGACATTACTTTGCTGACAAAAGACCATATAGTCAAAACTGTTTTTGCCAAGATTTATGTATGGATATGAGAGTTGGACCATAAAGAAGGCTGTCAGTCAGTTCAGTCGTTCAGTTGTGTGTGTCAGGCTGTTTGTGGGCCAATGGACTGCAGCATGCCAGGCTACCCTGTCCACCACCAACTCCTGGAGCTTGCTCAAACTAATGTCCATTGAGTCGGTGACACCATCCAACCATCTCATCTTCTGTTGTGCTCTTTTCCTCCTGCCTTCAATCTTTCCCAGCATCAGGGTCTTTTCCAGTGAATCAGTTCCTCACATCAGTGGCCAAAGTATTGGAGCTTCAGCTTCCGCATCAGTCCTTCCAGTGAATATTCAGGACTTATCTCTTTTAGGGTGGAACTTTAGGATTGACTGGTTTGAACTCTGGGCTATCCAAGGGACTCTCAGGAGTCTTCTCCAGCACCACAGTTTGAAAGCATTACTTTTTCAGCACTGAGCTTTCTTTATAGTCCAACTCTCACATCCATACATTATATTGGAAAAACCAAAGCTTTGACGAGATGGAACATTGTTGGCAAAATAATGTTTCTGCTTTTTAATACCGTCTAGGTTGGTCATAGCTTTTCTTCCAAGAAACAAATGTCTTTTAATTTCATGGCTGCAGTCATCATCTACAGTGGTTTTGGAACCCAAGAAAATTAAGTCTGTTACTGTTTCCATTGTTTCTCCATCTTTGCCATGGAGTGATGAGACTGGATACCTTGATCTTAGTTTTTGGAATGTTCAGTTTTAAGCAGCTTTTCCCTCTCTTCTTTCACTTTCATCAATAAGCTCATTAATAACTCTTAATTTTTGTCCATAAGGTGGTGTCATATGCATATCTGAAGTTATTGATATTTCTCCCAGCAATCTTGATTCCAGTTTTGTGCTTCATTAAGCCCAGAATTTTGCAAGATGTACTCTGCATATAAGTTAAATGAGCAAGGTGACAATAAACAGCCTTGACATACTCCTTTCCCAATTTGGAATCACTCTGTTTTTCCAGGTCTGGTTCTAACTGTTGCTTCTTGACCTGCATACAGATTCCTCAGGAGGTAAGTAACTGACACTGGTGTTCACATCTCTTTAAGAACTTTCCACAGTTTGCTGTTATCCACAGAGTCAAAGGCTTTGGTGTAGTCAATAAAGCAGAAGTAGATGTTTTTCTGAAACTCTCTTGCTTTTTCTATGATCCAAGTATGTTGGCAATTAGATTTCTAGTTCCTCTGCCTTTAATAAATCCAGCATAAATGCCAGGAAGGTCACGGTTCATATACTGTTGAAGCCTGAGTTGGAGTATTTTGAGCATTCGGTTCAGTTCAGTTCAGTCACTCAGTCGTGTCTGACTCTTTGCAACCCATGAATCGCAGCACGCCAGGCCTCCCTGTCCATCATCAACTCCCGGAGTTCACTCAGACTTGCGTCCATCGAGTCAGTGATGCCATCCAGCCATCTCATCCTCGGTCGTCCCCTTCTCCTCCTGCCCCCAATCCTTCCCAGCATCAAAGTCTTTTCCAATGAGTCAACTCTTCGCATGAGGTGGCCAAAGTACTGCAGTTTCAGCTTTAGTATCATTCCCTCCAAGGAAATCCCAGGGTTGATCTTTTTCAGAATGGTCTGGTTGGATCTCCTTGTGGTCCAAGGGACTCTCAAGAGTCTTCTCCAACACCACAGTTCAAAAGGATCAATTCTTCGACACTCAGCCTTCTTCATAGTCCAACTCTCACATCCATACATGACCACAGGAAAAACCATAGCCTTGACTAGATGGACCTTAGTCGGCAAAGTAATGTCTCTGCTTTTGAATATGCTATCTAGGTTGGTCATAACTTTTCTTCCAAGGAGTAAGCATCTTTTAATTTCATGGCTGCAGACACCATCTACAGTGATTCTGGAGCCCAAAAATAAAGTCTGACACTGCTTCTACTGTTTCCCCATCTATTTCCCATGGAGTGATGGGACCAGATGCCATGATCTTCATTTTCTGAATGTTGAGCTTTAAGTCAACTTTTTCACTCTCCTCTTTTACTTTCATCAAGAGGCTTTTTAGTTCCTCTTCACTTTCTGCCATAAGGGTGATGTCATCTGCATATCTGAGTTTCTTGATATTTCTCCCGGCAATCTTGATTCCAGCTTGTGTTTCTTGCAGTCCAGTGTTTCTCATGATGTACTCTGCTTTGCTAGAATGTGAGATGACTGCATTTGTGTGGCAGTTTGAATATTTTTGCCATTGTTGTTCTTTGGGATTGGAATAAAAACTTACCTTTTCCAGTCACATGGCCCCTGCTGAGTTTACCAAATTTGCTGGCATATTGAGGGCACCACTTTCACAGCATTATCTTTCAAGATTTGAAATAGCTCAACTGAAATTCCAACACTTCCGCTAGCTTTGTTGGTAGGGATGCTTCCTAAGGCCCACTTGACTCTGCATTCCAGAATGTCTGGCTCTAGGTGAGTGATCACACCATTGTCATAGTGTGATCATATATCTGAGTCATGAAGATCTTTTGTATTGTATTTTGAAGATCTTCTTTGTATTCTTGCCACCTCCTCTTAATATCTTCTGCTTCTGTTAAGAGCATAACATTCTGTCCTTTATTATGCCCATCTTTGCATGAAATATTACCTTGGTATCTCTAATTTTATTCAAGTAGAAAAGAAGGCTAGGCACTAAACAATTGATCCTTTTGAATTGTGGTATTGTATAAGACTCCTGAAAGTTCTTTGGACTGCAAGGAGATCAAAAGCAGTCAATCCTAAAGAAAATCAATCCTGAATGTTCACTGGATGGACTGAATATGAGGCTGAACATCCAATACTTTGGCCACCTAATGGGAAGAGCTGACCCAATGGAAAAGTCCCTGATGCTAGGACTTTTCCCAACATTAGCAGAAGATAGTAAGAAGTAGCAAGAATACACAGAAATATCTTCATGAAACAGATAATCACAATGGTGTGATCACTCACCTAGAACCAGACATCCTGGAATGCAAAAGTCAAGTGGGCTTTAGGAAGCATCACTATGAACAAAGATAGTGGAGGTGATGGAATTCCAGCTGAGCTATTTCAAATCCTAAAAGATGATGCTGTGAAAGTGCCGCACTCAATATGCCAGCAAATCTGGAAAGCTCAGCAGTGGCCACAGTACTGGACAAGATCTTTTTCATTCCAATCCCAAAGAAGGGCAATGCCAAAGAATGTCAAACTACCACACAATTGCATTCATTTCACTGACTAGCAAAGTAATTCTCAAAATTCTCCAGGCAAGTCTTCAACAGTTTGTGAACCATGAAATTCCAAATGTTCAAGCTGGATTTAGAAAAAGCAGAGAAACTACAGATCAAATTGTCAACCTCTGCTGGATCATTGACAAAGCAAGAGAGTTCCAGAAAAAACATCTACTTTTGCTTTATTGACAATGCCAAGTCTTTGATTGTGTGGATCACAACAAATTGTGGAAAATTCTGAAAGAAATGGGAATACCAGACCACCTGACCTTCCTCTTGAGAAACCTGTTATACAGGTCAGTAAGCCACATTTAGAACTGAACATGGAACAACAGACTGGTTCCAAATTGGGAAAGGGGTATGTAAAAGCTGTGTAGTGTCACCCTGTTTATTTAACTTAAATGCAGAGTACATCATGCAAAACCCTGGACTGGATGAAGCACAAGCTGGAATCAAGATTGCTGGAAGAATTATCAATAACCTCAGATATGCAGATGACACCACCCTTTTGGCAGAAAACAATTAAGAACTGAAGAGCCTCTTGATGAAAGTGAAACAGGAGAGTTAAAAGTTGGTTTAAAACTCAATATTTGGAAAAACTAAAATCATGGCATCTGGTCCTCTCACTTCATGGCAAATAGATGGGGAGAGAATGGAAACAGTGAGATAATTTACTCTTTTGGGCTCCAAAATCAATGAGATGGTGACTGCAGCCATGAAATTACAAGATGCTTGTTCCTTCAAAGAAAAGCTATGACCAACCTAGACAGCATGTTAAAAACCAGAGGCATTACTTTGTCAACTTTATTTTTACTTTACCAAAGGTCCGTCTAGTCAAAGCCATTTTTTTCCAATAGTCTTGTATGAATGTGAGAGTTGGACTATAAAGAAAGCTGAGCACCAAAGAACTGATGCTTTTGAACTGTGGTGTTGGAGAAGACTCTTGAGAGTCCCTTGGACTGCAAGGAGATCCTACCAGTCCATCCTAAAGGATATCAGTCCTGAATATTCATTGGAAGGACTGATGCTGAAGCTGAAACTCCAGTACTTTGGCACCTGATGCAAAGAACAGACTCATTCGAAAAGACCCTGTTGCTGGGAAAGATTGAAGGAAGGAAGAGAAGGGGACAACAGAGGATGAGATGGTTGGATGGCATCTCTGACATGATAGACATGAGCTTGAGTGAGCTCCAGGAGTTGGTGGTGGACAGTTATGCCTTCTGTGCTTCAGCCTATGGAGTTGCAAAGAGTCGAACACTACTGAGCAGCTCAACTGAACTGAGAACTGGTAAAATGAGACACTAGTACACTGTATATAGATACACATTACTCTGTGTATATAGTAATACCCAGGGCAATCTTTAGAAGCTATACAGATACACTCAAAACACTATGAATAAATCAAAATGAAATTCTAAAGAAGTTCTTCCACAAAAGGCAGGAAAATAAAATAGACTTGAAAAGCTCAGTGCATATGCTCAGTAGCAGGATAAAGATTAGGGGAAGATTCAGCGAGCTGGATTTTTATGGCTCAAATATCCTGGGCCATAAAAAGCCTCATTAAAATTTGAAGAACTGAAGGGAACCAAGAGGAAAAAAATTAAATTGACATATTTAAATTAAGGTATCATGAATTAGATTAGAACATATGGTTAAAATGCACTGATTAGAAGACATTGGCAAAGTGAATTAAAAATTGTGACCTACCTACTGTCTATTAAGAAAAAAAACCCCTCATTTTAAATACAACAACATAGGCAGACTGAAAAAAAGGGATGAAAAATATGTCTCATGAAAAAATATAATTTTAAAATGTATTAGTGGCTTTATATTTATTAAAAAGAGTAACCAGAGTCACTGTGGGACATTACACATAGATAACACACTGAGAAGATAGCAATCCTAAATGTATGTGTACCAAAAACAGAAATGCAAAATATGTGATGTAGAAACTGATGGAATTGAAGAATAAATAAATCCACAGTTACAGATGGAGACTTTAACACCTCTTTCACAATGAAACATATAATAATTAGAAAACCAACAAGGGTATAAAAGTAGAAAATACCATGAAACCAACAGAATCTAAAGGATCTTTACAGAACACTCTAACCAACAACACAGGAATACATTTCTTCAAGTGATCACAGAATGTATACCAAGATATATCATATCCTGAATATAAAACAAAACTCATTAAATGCAAAGAAATAAAGTCAAACACAATGTGTTCTTCAACCAGTGTAATCATACTAAAAATCAGTAGGAAAGACAACAAGAAAACTTCCAAACTGGTAGAAACTGAACACACTTCTAAATAATGGGTGGGTCAAAAGTGAAGTCTCAAGGGCAATCAGAAAATACCTGGAACTCAATTAAGTGCAAATTTATGCTTGCTCCTTTGAAGGGAAGTTATGACCAACCTATAGAGCATATTGAAAAGCAGAGACATTACTTTGTCAACAAAGGTCTGTCTAGCCAAGGCTATTTTTCCAGTGGTCATGTATGGATGTGAGAGTTGGACTATAAAGAAAGCTGAGTGCTGAAGAACTGATGATTTTTAACTGTGGTGTTGGAGAAAACTCTTGAGAGTCCTTTGGACTGCAGGGAGATCCAACCAGTCCATCCTAAAAGAGATCAGTCTTGGGTGTTCATTGGAAGGACTGTTGTTGAAGCTGAAACTCCAATAATTTGGCCACTTGATGCAAATAACTGACTCATTTGAAAAGACCCTGATGGTGGGAAAGATTGAGGCCAGGAGAAGAAGGGGATGACAGAGGATAAGATGGTTGGATGGCATCACTGAATCAATGGACATGGGTTTGGGTGAACTCCGGGAGTTGTGCTGGACAGGGAGGCCTGGCATGCTGCAGTTCATGGGGTCGCAGAGAGTCAGACATGACTAAACAACAGAACTGAGCTAACATATCAAATTTGTGGACTATAGCTAAAGTAGTATAAAAGGAAAATTTATAGCAGTCTATGCTCACGAAGATCATGACATCTGGTCCCATCACTTCATGGGAAATAGATGGGGAAACAGTGGAGACAGTGTCAGATTTTTTTGGAGGGAGCTCCAAAATCACTGCAGATGGTGACTGCAGCCATGAAATTAAAAGATGCTTACTCCTTGGAAGAAAAGTTATGACCAACCTAGATAGCATATTCAAAAGCACAGACATTACTTTGCCAACTAAGGTTCATCTAGTCAAGGCTATGGTTTTTCCTGTGGTCATGTATGGATGTGAGAGTTGGACTGTGAAGAAGGCTGAGCACCGAAGAATTGATGCTTTGAACTGTGGTGTTGGAGAAGACTCTTGAGAGTCCCTTGGACTGCAAGGAGATCCAACCAGTCCATCCTAAAGGAGGTCAGTTCTGGGATTACTTTGGAAGGAATGATGCTAAAGCTGAAACTCCAATACTTTGGCCACCTCATGCAAAGACTTGACTCATTGGAAAAGACTGTGGTGCTGGGAGGGATTGGGAGCAGGAGGAGAAGGGGAAGACAGAGGATTAGATGGCTGTATGGCATTACTGACTCAATGGAGGTGAGTCTGAGTGAACTCCGGGAGTTGGTGATGGACAAGGAGGCCTGGCATGCTGTGATTCATGGAGTCGCAAAGAGTCGGACACGACTGAGCGACTGAGCCGAACTGAATTGAACTGATGCTCACATTAGGAAAGAGGAAAATTCTCAGATCAAAAACCTAGATTTCCACATTAAGAGAGAGAAGAGAAAAATAAACCCAAGGAAAGAAAAATAACAAAGATAAGAATAGAAATAAGTGAAATTTAAAACTGCAAAACAGTAGAGAGAACTTTTGAAATGAAGAACTTGTTCTTTGAAAAGATCAATGAAATTGATCTATCTCTCAAAGCAGGACAGAGGGGAGATGGAAGGAGAAAGAAACACAGATTCTATTATCAGGAATAGTATAGGGGCAGTGTGGCAAATCCTAGATCAAGGCACTAGCAGTTTCATTGTGTGATGAGAATCTGTTTTCTGGTTCACAGACAAGTGTCTTTTCACTGTAGCTGCATGTGGTCTAAGAAATGAGAGCTCTTTGTAGAGACTCATTTATAGGGTCACTAGTCCCCTTCACTAAGGCTCTGCCCTCCTGATCTAAACATCCCGAAGGCCCCAACTCCTAATACCATCACATTGGAGATTAGAATTCCAACATATGAATTATGAGGGGACACAAACATTTAAATCATCTATGAAAAGTGACTGCGATTAAAGCAACTATGATTCTCTCTGTTCCTTTTCCATGGACTTTTCCCTTTCTTTGACAACTTAGATGAAGTAGACCAACTGCTTGAAAATTATAAACTGCCAATATTAATGCAATATGAAATAGATATTTTGAATATGTTCATAACTATTAAGCCCAAGTAGAGCAAGTAGCTTCTAGAAACTAAAATGTGAAAGTCCTAGTGAGAAGGCCACATGAAAGGATGATATAAAATTTAGTTGAAGAGTTCAGCCAGCCCAAGCCAGTATCACTATGAGAGAGCTGGAGGAACACATATAATTGTGCTGATTTCTTCATTTCATCGTCCTGATATTCCTCATTGGCCAAGCCCAACAGAAAGCTAGAGAACAAGGTAACCATTGATGAATGCATACAGGTCTGCTTCTATTGGCAGAAAAGTGAAAGTGAGAGTTGCTTAGTCGTGTCTCTTTGCAAACCCATAAATTATAGCCTTCCAGGCTTCTCTGTCCATGGAATTCTTCAGGCCAGAATACTGGAGTGGGTAGCTGTTCTCTTCTCTAGGGGATTGTCCCGAATCAGGAATCAAACCGAGGTCTCTCACATTGCAGGCAGATTTTTTACCATCTGAGCCACCAGGGAAACCTACATAAGGGCAAATTTAGATATTTAGTACACTTAACTGAGGTAAAAAAGTATTTCTTACTTATTTCTAAGTTGTCTTCTTGTTGCCATATGTATTAATATCTTGTTTATACTCTAGCATATGAACTCATTTTGTATACAACTCTAAAATATAATGTTCCCTCTTCAACTACACTGAGAGCTACCATGTAGTATTTGATGGAAAAACACTTGTAAATATGTTTTTCACTATCCTGCAAAAATATTTATTGCATAAATATATAACCTCTTTCTCTATCTCTGTGCTGCCTCCATATATACACACAAATATATATATATATATGTGTATATACACATATAGCAAATATATGTTATATATATATATATATAAAACATTCAACATATATATGCACATTATAATTAAGTTTATTACTCAGAAACACGTACAATATATAGACATGGCAAGAACATGGGAAAATAGATTTTATGCTATAATGCTTGGTGATGTAATTTTTCACTGCAGGTAAATATGATTCTATGTGTGTGTAAGTTAAAATTTCAAATGAGTACATACCTTCTATAAAGTATATCCACTTCTATTAAGTTATTATTAAGGTGTGGGCAATAATTTAAGTTCATGAATGATGGTATCATTCATGATAAGGAAAAGATATATAACAGCTTGAGAGGTATTCTACAGTACCAGGATGATGAAATGAATGTGTGTGTATCCATGGAATCAAATATTATGCACTCGTAAAACTTATATTTAGTGTGTAACTTGTTAGCAATGAAATAATTTCAGTATGTATGACTGGGTCTTTCAAAGTAATATGAACTATGTAATGTTTAAAATCATGTTTATGTAAAATTTACATTCCAACCCTAATACTTACTAGCTCTTTAACCTAGGCTAGGTTTCATAGTGTCTCCAAAATCACTGCAGATGGTGATTGCAGCCATGAAATTAAAAGACGCTTACTCCTTGGATGAAAAGTTATGACCAACCTAGATAGCATATTCAAAAGCACAGACATTACTTTGCCGACTAAGGTCCGTCTAGTCAAGGCTATGGTTTTTCCTGTGGTCATGTATGGATATGAGAATTGGATTGAGAAGGCTGAGCACCAAAGAATTGATGCTTTTGAACTGTGGTGTTGGAGAAGACTCTTGAGAGTCCCTTGGACCACAAGGAGATCCAACCAGTCCATTCTGAAGGCGATCAACCCTGGGATTTCTTTGGAAGGAATGATACTAAAGCTGAAGCTCCAGTACTTTGGCCACCTCATGTGAAGAGTTGACTCATTAGAAAAGACTGATGCTGGGAGGGATTGGGGGCAGGAGGAGAAGGGGACGACAGATGATGAGATGGCTGGATGGCATCGCTCACTGGATGAACACGAGTCTGAGTGAACTCCGGGAAGTTGGTGATGGACAGGGAGGCCTGGCATGCTGCGATTCATGGGGTCGCAGAGTCGGACACCACTGAGCGACTGAACTGAACTGAACTGATGACTCTCATCTAGATACTGGGTATAGAATAAGAACTGTTATATCATAGGGTTATTTTGTAAATTAAATGAAAAAGTGAATACAAAATACTGAATGAAGTTTTGCATTTAATCTGTACACAAGGAAAATGATCAGAGATTCAGGACATTCTGTTGGATTCTCAAGTAATTTCAACATGCAGAATAAATATATAGCTGAAGGTCTAATTTATTTGAGGGGTACGTTAAGTAGCTACTTTTGAAAAGTTGTGAGTATTATTAGTTAGGAAAAATCAGTAAAGGAGAATGTCATTAACTCTGAGGTCTATTATTTTTTTGAGAGCATCCACTTATCTAGAAAATGGGAGCTAGAAAGGGATAGTCTAGCACATACTTCATTTTTGTGTCTTAATTTCCTTTTACAGGAAATAACATTTTAATCTACCTCACAAACTGAGTTAAAGTGTGTGAGTAAAGAGAAATTATTTTGCATCCACCCCTTAAGTGAATGCTAAAATTCATGTATTATGAGGATAAAGTTTAATCCAACAATTGGATTGGTTGGTCTTTTGTCACCCAGTGAAGTTACATTTGCCACCCTGCTTCTGGTAGGTGTTGATCTAAGTGTGAGCTGGCAGGCAGGCGATAGGCAAAACAAGTGTATAACCCAAGAAAGTATTTAATGCAAAGTGTGAATATTTATATCCAAATTCTGAACAAAAAAAAAGAAAAGAAAGAGCATATTGATTCAGAGGAGAACTGCCTAGTCACACAATACTAGAACAAGATTTTCTGGCAGTAAGTATTTCATATTCCAGTCAAGTATCCTGATTAAAACTGAACTGTTATTTAAAAGCATCTCATATGTAAGGTAGGTAGAACAGACATCTATTTGTATATAAGGAAGCTGAGTCAACAGAACATCAGTCATGTTCAAGGTCAAACACTGATTTTCTTCTGGAGTTATGAGTCCTTTGTTTTGTGTCTAGTATCAATAGATACGATGGTAGTTATATAATAAACCTGTGTTCTTGCTCAGATGATTACATTTGTATAAAATGTATATGAAAATACTTTTCTTTGCTAAAATGATGACTCTGACTTTTTCTAATAATGATTTATTTACACTGGACATGATTTAGCTTAATATTTAGCATAATAAACAGACCATTAAATATTGTATATAATTGAATTTAGATAAATTTCTCTTTATCTGGGTTTCACTGGGCTAGCTTAATTGGCTTTATTAACAAAAACAATTTGTAATAATAGTTAAAGATGATGTGTGTAATCTAATTCTTCATTATGAATATTTAACCAGTGCTTTAATTGAATATTTTGATTTAATGATAAAAACAAATCAGAGTAAGTGTATAATTATCTTATAAATATGCAGATAATGAAAATTAAAATAGATGATTAAAGTGCTTTATTTTAAAAAATATGTAGTTAAGTGACCCTCTGAAGAATTTTTGCCTTAAAAAATACACTTAATTAGGGATCAAGATAGCAGAATAAGAAGATCCAGAACACACCTCCTCTGATGGACACACCAAAATTACAATTACATATACAACTATCTTTAAGAATTACCTGAAGACTAGCAGAAAAGATTTTCTCTGACTAAGGATATAAAGAAAGGCCACATCAAGACTGGCAAGAGACGAAGAGACTTGATTTATTCAGAGGCCAGATTCCTTATGTGATGACCCACAGAATAGGAAGGATATTACAACTGCAGAGGTTCCCCTGAAGAGCAAGTGGTCTTGGCCCAACCTCAGGCTCCCCAGTCTGAGGAGACGAGCACCCATAACTTCTGGCTTTGAAAAGCAGCAGGGCCTATGTCAGGAAAACCAGAGGGCCATAGAAAACAGAGGCTCTTTCCTTGAATGCACAGACTCACTCACTCTAGGTCCCAGTGCAAGGGGAACCGCTTAAAAGTGCCTGGGAGAAAAAGATTCATTGATTCACCCTACACACTAGCACATCTGCAGCAACCAAGGTCCAACCATAACAGCAAGGTTAGCTTGGCCCACAGAGGACATACCCCTGGTGCTGGAGGCCAGGGGGTTTTATGCAGCTGGGCCTCACAAAACATCTTCTACTTAAGGCCTTGTTTTTCAATACTGAGAGATATAGCTGATTTACCTAATACAGAAAAGCAAAAAAGAGATTTAGGCAAAATTAGGAGACAAAGGAATACTTTACAGATGAAAAATCAAGACAAAACTCAGAAAAAAGACTGAACAAAATGAAGATAAGCAATTTTCAACATAAAGTGTTCAAAGTAATAATCACAAAAATGTTTAGTGAACTTGAGAGAGGAATAGATGAACTTAGAGTATCAGCAAGAGGTAGAAAACATTTTTAAAAATCAAAAGTGTAGTCTCTCTCCACCCTGCTCACTATCTCTTTCTGTGTCTGCCCTTCTTTCTTTTAACTCTCTCTGTGACAACTTTGTAAAGGGAATGTGGACATGAACATGCAATTAAGAAAGCAAGTCTTGGTTATTTAAATTATTATGGCAGGAGGAGCGAAAAGATGGCAGAGGAATAGGATGGGGAGAACACTTTCTCCCTCTCTACCTCATCAAAAGAACATTTCAACGCTGAGCAAATTCCACAAAATAACTTCTGACTGCTGGCAGAGGACATCAGGCATCCAGCAAAGCAGATCATTGGCTTCAAAACCAGGCAGGAATTATTTTAAAGGATGAAGATAGAGACAAAGGAGGTAGGGAGGGAACCCAGGCATGGGAAGGGAATTCCGTCCTAGGAAGAGACTCTTAAAAAGAGAGGTTCCCTAAAATTGGGGAACTTTCTCACAGCTGTGTATGAGGCGAGCCCTGGAAGCACAGAGGGCAACATAACAGGAAGGAAGAATAAATAAATAATTAAAACCAACAGATTACGAATTCAACAGTATAACCCCCCAGCGGATAAGCAGCGCAAACACCTGAGTCCGACAGCAGTGGGGGTTGGGCAGGGAGGAGCGCGCCCGCGGCAGTGCTCTCTAAGAATTGGGCCACGGGAGACGTAGGCTGCAGGGCTTTTCTCGAGAATCGGGGCGTAACGGGGCCAGAATCGGGTCCGCGCGTGGCCAGAAAGAACTATCTTGGACTAGCAAACCAGACTGTGGGATAACTAACACGCGAAACGCTCGAACATAAGACACCGACGCGCACAGAACAAAGGACGGATCGGCAATAGCCGGCTGCAGACCATCCCCCACCGGCGACAGGCAGCCAGAGCCTTAAGCGCTGGAAGAGGGCAGTCGCAGCTCAAGAGAGACATTACCTACCAAATTGCAAGTGGGTTTCTTTACTGAGACTTCTGGGGTCTCTGAACAGTCATCATCTGCCTGAGAAAGAGCCCCGGCGGAGCTCCCCAGAAAATTGAACGACCCGGAGAGCCCAGAAGATGCAACAATAGTGCACTCCAAACTCCCTAGCCACTCTGACTTGGGAAGGGAACGTAGCCCAGGATCAACCAAACCCGACACCCGGGGGGGCTTCCAGAGCGCCAAACCTGAGCGGCTTAGACCGGGGAAGTGCATGAAGCATAGGGCAGGCCCCACACAGTTATGCCGCAGAGCGAGAAGGGGCAAGCCCAGTGCAGAGCTCACCACCACCCTCCCTGTGGCAAGACAGAAATCAGACACGGAAGAGACAAGCAAACAGAGGAAGTCAAACAGAGGGAACTGCCTTGGTAGCGACCCCACACAGTCCACAACGACAGAGAAAGCACCAGATATACCGTTACTACTTTAATGATCAAAAATTTTTTTTTGGGGGGATGATGTGGAAGCATGATTCTTTTTTAAAGAATTTTTTTCTTTCTTAAAAATTTTTTTTTTTTTTTAAATTTGTTTTTTCTTCTTTTCTTTTTTGTCTTTTTTCCCTAAACTTGCTTAAATTTTTGTCTTCTATATTTCTATTTATTATTTTTATAACCTAATATTACTTCTCAAAAAAAAAAAACCCTATTGTTAAAGCAAACACCATATATAGTTCTATTGGTGGAAGAAGTTGTCTTTTAATAATTCTGGAGTCTTTTATTATATTTTACTTTTTTTCTCTATTTTTTTTTTAAATTTCTCTCTCCTTCTTCTTCTCTTCAATATTCTATCTTTGAAAATCCAATCTTTACTCCAGATTTTTAATCTTGGCATTTTGGTATTTGTTGCCAATTTTGTACTTTTTAAAACCTAATCTTCAGTACCCAGTTTTACATGAGTGCGAGACTACTGGCTTGACCACTCCCTCCACCTTTGGAATCTCTCTTTTCTCCACCAGGTGGCTTCTGTCTCCTCCCTCCCCCTCCTCTTCTCTACCCAACTCTATGAATCTCTGTGTGTTCCAGAAGGAGGAGAATTCTAAGGGAACTGGTCACTGGCCAGATCTGTATCCCTCCTTTCCATCTCCTTCTTTTATCCTCCTGTCCACCTCTATCTACTTCCTCCCTCTCCTCTTCCATGTATAACTCTGTGACCACCTCTGAGTGTTCCAGACTTCGGAGTGCACACAAGAAAGTGGTTTCGGGCTAGCTTGCTTTTTCCTCTTTTGATTCCACTTCATCCCATTCCACTCACCTCTAACTCCTCCCTCCCTCTTCTCTCCTCCAAGTAACTCAGCAATCCTCTAGGGACGACTCTCAAGGTGGAGAAACCTATCATCATTAACCTAGATGTTTTAACATTAGTGCTGAATAGATGGAGAAATCATGAGGCTATTGTAAAAATAAATCTGAAAACCAGAATCAGGAGGCATAAGTCCAAATCCTGAGATCATCAAAGAATTCCTGAATACAGGGAACATTATCCAATAAGAGCTCATCAAACGCCTTCATACCTATACTGAAATTGAGCACTGCCCAAGGGCCAACAAGCTCCAGAGCAAGACATACCACACAAATTATCCAGCAACACAAGAACAAGCCCCTGAGCTTCAATACACAGGCAACTCAAAATACTCCAAAACCATTGACGTCTCATAACCCATTACTTCACACTTCACAGCACTCCAGAGAGAGGAAATCCAGCTCCACCCACCAGAACTCCAACACAAGCCTCCCTAATCAAGAAACTTTGACAAGCCACTGATATAACCCCAAAAACAGAGAGGAAGCTCTGTAAGAAAGAGAATTCCACAAATTCCCAGAATATAGAAAAGCCACCCCAAACGCAGCAATATAACCAAGATGAAGAGACAGAGGAATACCCAGCAGGTAAAGGAACAGCAGACATGCCCACCAAACCAAACAAAAGAGGAAGAGATAGGGAATCTACCTGAGAAAGAATTCCGAATACTGATAGTGAAAATGACCCAAAATCTTGAAATCAAAATGGAATCACAGATAAATAGCCTAGGGTGAAGGATTGAGAAGATGGAAGAAAGGTTTAACAAGGACCTAGAAGAAATAAAAAGAGTCTACATATAATGAATAATGCAATACATGAGATCAGAAACACTCTGGAGGCAACAAATAGTAGAATAATGGAGGCAGAAGATAGGATTAGTGAAATAGAAGATAGAATGGTAGAAATAAATGAATCAGCGAGGGAAAAAGAAAGATGAATTAAAAGAAATGAGGACAACCTCAGAGACCTCCAAGACAATATGAAACGCTCCAACATTCGAATTATAGGAGTCCCAGAAGAAGACAAAAAGAAAGACCATGAGAAAATACTCGAGGAGATAATAGTTGAAAACTTCCCTAAAATGGGAAAGGAAATAATCACCCAAGTCCAAGAAACCCAGAGAGTGCCAAACAGGATAAACCCAAGGCGAAACATATTTTAATCAAGACATATTTTAATCAAACTAACAAAGACCAAACACAAAGAACAAATATTAAAAGCAGCAAGGGAAAAACAACAAATAACACACAAGGGGATCCCCATAAGAATAACTGCAGATCTTTCAATAGAAACTCTTCAGGCCAGGAGGGAATGGCAAGAAATACTTTAAGTGATGAAAGATAATAACCTTCAGCCAAGACTACTGTACCCAGCAAGGATCTCATTCAAATATGAAGGAGAAATCAAAAGCTTTACAGACAAGCAAAAGCTGAGAGAATTCAGCACCACCAAACCAGCTCTCCAACAAATACTAAAGGATACACTTTAGAAAGGAAACACAAAAAGGACGTATAAACCCGACCCCAAAACAATAAAGTAAATGGCAACAGGAGCATACTTATCAATAATTACCTTAAATGTAAATGGTTTGAATGCCCCAACCAAAAGGCAAAGACTGGCTGAATGGATACAAAAACAAGATCGCTATATATGCTGCCTACAAGAGACCCACCTCAAAACAATGGACACATACAGACTGAAAGTGAAGGGCTGGAAAAAGATATTCCATGCAAATAAAGACCAAAAGAAAGCAGGAGTAGGAATACTCATATCCGATAAAATAGACTTTAAAACAAAGGCTGTGAAAAGCGACAAAGAAGCCCACTACATAATGATTAAAGGATCAATCCAAGAAGAAGATATAACAATTACAAATATGTATGCACCCAACATAGGAGCACCGCAATATGTAAGACAATTGCTAACAAGCATGAAAGGGGAAATTAATAATAACACAATAATGGTGGGAGACTTTAATACCCCACTCACACCTATGGACAGATCAACTAAACAGAAAATTAACAAAGAAACGCAAACGTTAAACGATACAATAGATCAGTTAGACCTAATTGATATCTCTAGGATATTGCACCCCAAAACAAGGAATTTCACCTTTACTCAAGTGCACACGGAACCTTTTCCAGGATAGATCACTTCCTGGGTCATAAATCTAACCTTGATAAATTCAAAAAAATCGAAATTATTCCAAGCATCTTCTCTGACCATAATGCACTAAGGTTAGATCTCAATTATACGAGAAAAACTATTAAAAATTCCAACATTTAGAGGCTGAACAACTCCCTTCTGAATAATCAACAAATCACAGAAGAAATCAAAAAAAGAAATCAAAATATGCATCGAAATGAATGAAAATGAAAACACAACTACACAGAACCTATGGGGCACTATAAAAGCAGTCCTAAGAGGAAAGTTCATAGCAATACAGGCATACCTCAAGAAACAAGAAAAAAGTCAAATAAATAACCTAACTCTACACCTAAAGCAACTAGAAAAGGAAGAAATAGAGAACCCCAGAGTTAGCAGAAGGAAAGAAATCCTAAAAATTAGGGCAGAAATAAATGCAAAAGAAACAAAAGAGACCATAGCAAAAATCAACAAAGCAAAAAGCTGGTTCTTTGAAAGGATAAATAAAATTGACAAACCATTAGCCAGACTCATCAAGAAACAAAGAGAAAAAAAATCAAATCAACAAAATTAGAAATGAAAATGGAGAGATCACGACAGACAACTCAGAAATACAAAGAATCATAAGAGACTACTATCAGCAATTATATGCCAATAAAATGGACAACTTGGAAGAAATGGACAAATTCTTAGAAAAGTACAACTTTCCAAAACTGAACCAGGAAGAAAAAGAAAATCTTAACAGACCCATCACAAGCATGGAAATTGAAACTGTAATCAGAAATCTTCTAGCAAACAGAAGCCCAGGTCCAGACGGCTTCACAGCTGAATTCTACCAAAAAATTTGAGAAGAGCTAACACCTATCTTACTGAAACTATTCCAGAAAATTGCAGAGGAAGGTAAACTTCCAAACTCATTCTATGAGGCCACCATCACCCTAATACCAAAACCTGACAAAGACACCACAAAAAAAGAAAACTACAGGCCAATATCACTGATGAACATAGATGCAGAAATCCTTAACAAAATCCTAGCAATCAGAATCCAGCTACACATTAAAAAGATCATACACCATGACCAAGTGGGCTTTATCCCAGGGATGCAAGGCTTCTTCAATATCCGCAAATCAATCAATGTAATTCATCACATTAACAAACTGAGAAATAAAAATCATATGATTATCTCAATAGATGCAGAAAAAGCCTTTGACAAAATCCAACATCCATTTATGATAAAAACTCTCCAGAAAGCAGGAATAGAAGGAACATACCTCAACATAATAAAAGCTATATATGACAAACCCACAGCTAACATTATCCTCAATGGTGAAAAATTGAAACCATCTCCCCTAAAGTCAGGAACAAGACAAGGGTGTCCACTTTCCACCACTACTCTTCAACATCGTACTGGGAAGTTTTGGCCACAGCAATCAGAGCAGAAAAAGAAATACAAGGAATCCAAATTGGAAAAGAAGAAGTAAAACTCTCACTGTTTGCAGATGACATGATCCTCTACATAGAAAATCCTAAACACTCGACCAGAAAACTACTAGAGCTAATCAATGAGTATAGTAAAGTTGCAGGATATAAAATCAACACTCAGAAATCCCTTGCATTCCTATACACTAATAATGAGAAAGTAGAAAAAGAAGTTAAGGAAACAATTCCATTCACCATTGCAACGAAAAGAATAAACTACTTAGGAATATTCCTACCTAAAGAAACTAAAGACCTATATATCGAAAACTATAAAACACTGATGAAAGAAATTAAAGAGGACACTAATAGATGCAGAAATATACCATGCTCATGGGTCGGAAGAGTCAATATAGTGAAAATGAGTATACTACCTAAAGCAATCTACAGATTCAATGCAATTCCCATCAAGCTACCAGCAGTATTTTCCACAGAACTAAATCAAATAATCTCAAGATCTGTATGGAATTACAAAAACCTCGAATAGCCAAAGCAATCTTGAGAAAGAAGATGGAACTGGAGGAATCAACTTGCCTGACTTCAGGCTCTACTACAAAGCCACAGTCATTAAGACAGTATGGTACTGGCACAAAGACAGAAATATAGATCAATGGAACAAAAATAGAAAGCCCTGAGATTAACCCACACACCTATGGACACCTTATCTTCGACAAAGGAGGCAAGGATATACAATGGAGTAAAGACAGTCTCTTTAACAGGTGGTGCTGGGAAAACTGGTCAACCACTTGTAAAAGAATGAAACTAGACCTCTTTCTAACACCATACACAAAAATAAACTCAAAATGGATTAAAGATCTAAATGTAAGACCAGAAACTATAAAACTCCTAGAGGAGAACATAGGCAAAACACTCTCCGACATAAATCACAGCAGGATCTTCTATGATCCAACTCCCAGTATACTGGAAATAAAAGCAAAAATACACAAATGGGATCTAATTAAAATTAAAAGCTTCTGCACAACAAAGGAAACTATAAGCAAGGTGAAAAGACAGCCTTCTGAATGGGAGAAAACAATCGCAAATGAAACAACTGACAAACAACTAATCTCAAAGATATACAAGCATCTTATGCAGCTCAACTCCAGAAAAATAAACGATCCAATCAAAAATGGGCCAAAGAACTAAATAGGCATTTCTCCAAAGAAGACATATGGATGGCTAACAAACACATGAAAAGATGCTCAACATCACTCATTATCAGAGAAATGCAAATCAAGACCACAATGAGGTACCATTTCACACCAGTCAGAATGGCTGCGATCCAAAAGTCTACAAGCAATAAATGCTGGAGAGGATGGGAGAAAAGGGAACCCTCTTACACTACTGGTGGGAATGCAAACTAGTACAGCCACTGTGGAAAACAGTGCGGAGATTCCTTTAAAAATTGCAAATAGAACTGCCTTATGATCCAGCAATCCCACTGCTGAGCATACACACCGAGGAAACCAGAACTGAAAGAGACACATGTACCCCAGTGTTCATTGCAGCACTATTTATAATAGCCAGGACATGGAAGCAACCTAGATGTCCATCAACAGATGAATGGATAAGAAAGCTGTGGTACATATATACAATGGAGTACTACTCAGCCCTTAAAAAGAATAAATTTGGCTCAGTTCTAATGAGATGGATGAAACTGGAGACGATTATACAGAGTGAAGTAAGCCAGAAAGAAAAGCACCAATACAGTATACTGACACATATATATGGAATTTAGAAAGATAGTAATGATGACCCTCTATGTGAGACAACAAAAGAGACACAGAGGTATAGAACGGACTTTTGGACTCTGAGGGAGAGGGAGAGGGGTGGATGATTTTGGAGAATGGCACTGAAACATGTATACTATCTTGTAAGAAATGAAGCGCCAGTCTATGTTCAATACAGGATACAGGATGCATGGGGCTGGTGCACAGGATGATTCAGGAGATGATATGGGGTGGGAGGTGGGAGGGGGGCTTCAGCATTGGGGAGATCGTGTACTCCTGTGGCTGATTCATGTTGATGTGTGGCAAAACAAATACAGCATTGTAATTTAAATAAATAAATAAATAAAAATATAAACAAACAAACAAAAAAAAAATTAATATGGCAGCTGTGGGCAAGAGCCATCTGAATATTTCACATTTTTCTACTCTCTAAAATTTGTGTCCCAACAAGTGCTGAAATCTATTCTTGGACTTTGTTGCAAATAAATGTGAAACCAGCCAAAAAAAAAAAATCAAAAGTGAAGAATACAATAATTGAAATGAAAAATACACTAGAGGGAATCAACAGTAGATCAAAGCATGCAGAAGATCAGAGCAGTGATCTGGAAAACAGTGTAGTGGAAATCACCCAATTGGCATACCTAAAAGAAAAGAATAAAAAACAATAAGGATAGTTTCAGACTTCTGGGACAACATCAGGTGTACTAACACTTACATTACAGAGGTCCTGGAAGAAGAGAGAGAGAGAGAGAGAGAGGCAGAAAACTGATGTATGGCAAAACCAATACAATATTGTAAAGTAAATAGCCTCCAATTAAAATAAATAAATTTCAATTAAAAAAAAAAGATACAATGACTGAAAACTTTCCTAACCTGGTGAAGGAAACTGACATCAAGTCCAGGTATCATGGAGAGTCCCAATGACAAACTGAAAAAGACCCACACTAAAGGACATTATAATTAAAATGTTAAGAGTGAATGGCAAAAAATGAATCTTAAAAGCAGCAAGAGAAAAACAGTTATGTACAAGGGAACCCCCATAAGATTATCAGCTGATTTTGCAACAGAAAACTTATTGTCCCAAAGTGACTGGCAGAATATAGTAAAACTATTGAAATGGAAAAACTTAGAACCAAGAACACTCTACCCAGCAAGGTCATCATTCAGAATTGAAGGAGAGAGAAAGAGTTTCCCAGAGAAGCAAAAGCTGGAGTTCATCACTGCTAAATTAGCCTTACAAGAAATGTTTTAATAATAAAGAGATCAATCCAACAAGAGATGTAACCTACTTGTAAATATCCATGTAAGCAACACGAGTTCAATTCAGTTGCTCAGTCATGTCCAACTCTTTGCGACCCCATGAACTGCAGTATGCCAGGCCTCCCTGTCCATCACCAACTTCTGGAGTACACTCAGACTCATGCCCATAGAGTCGGTGATGCCATCCAGCCATCTCATCCTCTGTCGTCCCCTTCTCCTCCTGCCCCCAATCCCTCCCAGCATCAAAGTCTTTACCAATAAGTCAACTCTTCACATGAGGTGGCCAAAGTATTGGAGTTTCAGCTTCCAAAGAAATCCCAGGACTGATCTTTAGAATGGACTGGTTAGATCTCCTTGCAGTCCAAGGTACTCTCAAGAGTCTTCTCCAATACCACAGTTCAAAAGCATCAATTCTTCAGCACTCAGCTTTCTTCACAGTCCAACTTTCATATCCATACATGACCACTGGAAAAACCATAGCCTTGACTAGACAGACCTTAGTTGGCAAAGTAATGTCTCTGCTTTTGAATATGCTATCTAGGTTGCTCATAACTTTCCTTCCAAGGAGTAAGCGTCTTTTAATTTCATGGCTGCAGTCACCATCTGCAGTGATTTTGGAGCCCCCAAAAGAAAGTCTGACACTGTTTCCACTGTTTCCCCATCTATTCCCCATGAAGTGATGGGACCAGATGCTATGATCTTAGTTTTCTGAATGTTGAGCTTTAAGCCAACTTTTCACTCTCCTCTTTCACTTTCAAGAGGCTTTTAGTTCCTCTTCACTTTCTGCCATAAGCGTGATGTCATCGGCACATCTGAGGTTATTGATATTTCTCTTGGCTGTCTTGATTCCAGCTTGTGCTTCTTCCAGCCCAAAGTTTCTCATAATGTACTCTGCAAAGAAGTTAAATAAGCAGTGTGACAATATACAGCCTTGATGTTCTCCTTTTCCTATTTGAAACCAGTCTGTTGTTCCATGTCCAGCTCTAACTGTTGCTTCTTGACCTGCATACAGAGTTCTCAAGAGGCAGGTCAGATCGTCTGGTATTCCCATCCCTTTCAGAATTTTCCATGATTTACTGTGATCCATACAGTCAAAGACTTTGGCATAGTCAAGAAAGCAGAAATAGATGTTATATATGTTTAATGTGTACAACATGATAGTTTGAATACATACACATTGTGAAATGATGCCCTAATCAAACTAGCTTATCTATCACCACACATGCTTACTTTTTTTTATGTATGTGGTGAGAACTATAGTTTATAACATTGAAATTTTATTTCTTGCAGTTTTATTTACTTTAAAATTTCTGAAAGAGTAGATCTTGAGAAAATTATGTTTTCTTCAATGTAACTTAAATATTTGCTAATGTAATCTGCCATGATATGAATTATTTACCATGCTGAAATTTCTAAGCTTATTTTTTTCATTTGTTTTGTTCTTGGCTCCCTTTCTGTTCTTGTCTCCCATTTATGTTATGAAATAATAGCATAGTGTGCAAGCCGAGCCTCTGAATTATAATTTTGTGAAAATGCTGCACATTTAAAAAATAACTTTGCAAAACAATCTACAAAAGATACTAGAAATTAAAAGTATAATAAGGCCCTAAATACATATTTCTCTGCCCAGCTCCTCCATTCTAAGAATATAATTCCAATTATACTGAAGCTTATGTCACTTTTGTCAGTGCTACATAATTTTGGAAAGAAACAAATATCTAAATGAGGAGCATCTGTCCTAAATACTACCTAGCTGTATGCTTAAAAATCTCAGTTTTCAGGAAGCAAGTATAATGGAAAATGAATTGGAATGATAAATATATTTTGGAAAGTAATGCTATTTAAAACTAATTAATAATTTGAATGAGTTAATAGTTTCAAAGTCCTGCTGCAATGTGGCTTGTACAATAAATTACAAACAATGAAGGAATATAATATTGTGATAAATAATTATATGTTGGGAATTTGTAAAGACATGGAGGAATAATATTTCCCAAAATTGTACCTACTGTTTACTTGAAGACAGCTGTTTAAGAGTGAGAACCATAAGGTTGACATCTAATAACTATTCATCAAATTCTAACAGACCTATCATTAAAGCATTTTTTGATATATGTAGGTTAATGATTCCATTAGTTTCAATTACCAAAGCCTGTCAGACATCCAATCAAATAAGTGGGAAGGATATTCTTATCTCTAAGAATTCTACCTTGGAGTCAGAGAAAAAAAAGAAAACAATCTTAGTTTGTTCAGATCCTAACTAAGCAAAATGATACAATTTATATATAGGTAGCAAAGAGGATATAACTTTCTGGACTTAATTTGTTTGATAATACATGTTTGATAATGCACTAGTAGGTTACATAACATAATGTAAGACTCATGCTTTCAAAATATTGATAAGGGAGAAAAGACCATGAGTATAATGGAAATAAGAATTGGACAGGAAAACCAGAAGGCAGTTCTGGCCCCAGTTCTGTTTAACTGTGTGACAAGGAAAATTGCATTTAGAGGCTAGTTACTTACCTCTCCGGACTTCAGTTTATTCAAAGAGAAAAGGAGAGACAGAAAGAAAGAGATGGGGATGGGGAGAGAGAAAGAATGTGTGTGTGTGTGTGTGTGTGTGTGTGTGTGTGTGTGTGTGTGTGTTATATTAAATATATTCTTCTTTTTGGGTCAAAGTTATCTAAAATAATTTGATAAAAATCTATATGCCATCTACCTAGATAAGCAGTTTTGCTTTTAATTTTAGCAGTTCAGGATGCCTAGATGATAATTGCATGGATACCATTAAAAAAAAAAAAAAAGAACCCTGAACTATATTGTAGCATTCTTTCCCATTGGAGGTTTATAGTTATTTTTTGGCTGGGTTCTAATATAAATTTATTAATGATAACTTACAGACAGATATGTGTGATATAACCCCAGTCAGATATTTCAGATCCAGGAGTGCTCATACTCTGTTTCGTGAACAGCAGTCTTTAATTATGGAATTTATCTATAATCATAATCCCATCATAGAGTTAATGATAGGTTCTTCTCTTACATCCCAAGAATAATGGCAGCACTTGAAAGAGTGGGTCAACTAGTAAACAACTGAAAGGTTTGTAGATTGACTTCTGTTAATGAAAATAACAGCATTAAGAGTACTTGATAAGTTATGACCAACCTAGATAGCGTATTCAAAAGCAGAGACATTACTTTGCCGACTAAGGTCCGTTTAGTCAAGGCTATGGTTTTTCCTGTGGTCATGTATGGATGTGAGAGTTGGACTGTGAAGAAAGCTGAGTACTGAAGAATTGATGCTTTTGAAGTGTGGTGTTGGAGAAGACTCTTGAGAGTCCCTTAGACTGCAAGGAAATCCAACCAGTCCATTCTGAAGGAGATCAGCCCTGGGATTTCTTTGGAGGAAATGATGTTAAAGCTGAAACTCCAGTACTTTGGCCACCTCATGTGAAGCATTGACTCATTGGAAAAGACTCTGATGCTGGGAGGGATTGCAGGCAGGAGGAGAAGGGGACGATCGAGGATGAGATGGCTGGATGGCATCACTGACTTGATGGACGTGAGTCTGAGTGAACTCCGGGAGTTGGTGATGGACAGGGAGGCCTGGCGTGCTGCAATTCATCGAGTCACAAAGAGTCAGACATGACTGAGCGACTGAACTGAACTGGAACTGAAGAGTACTTGGTAGAGTCTATCTATAGCTACTGAGAATTACTAAAAGCTCAATGCATTTCTTTATATATTAGGCTTTTAGAAGAGATCAGTTTATCATGACTATATTCAGTATACACATGAAGTTAAACAACTAAAATTCAAAAACATTATCTTTAAACTCCTGTGATGTATTACATATTCTGAATATGATAGTGGTTAGAATCAGTTCAGTTCAGTCACTCAGTCATGTCCGACTCTTTGTGACCCTATGAATCGCAGCACTCCAGGCCTCCATGTCCATCGTCAACTCCTGGAGTTTACCCAAACTCATGTCCATTGAGTCGGTGATACCATCTAACCATCTCATCCTCTGTTGTCCCCTTTTCCTCCTGCCTTCAATCTTTCCCAGCATCAGGGTTTTTTCAAATGAGTCAGCTCTTTGCATCAGGTGGCCAAAATATTGGAGTTTCAGCTTCAACGTCAGTATTTTCAATGAACACTCAGGATTGATTTCCTTTAGGATGGACTGGTTGGCTCTCCTTGAAGTCCAAGGGACTCTCAAGAGTCTTCTCCAACACCACAGTGGTTAGAATGATGCAGAATATTTCCCTAACTAAAACAGCCAAAAATAGTTCATAAATTATATTGGTACTACAATGGGCAAGAATCCCTTAGAAGAAGTGGAGTAGTTTAAAAAGAGTCCAAAATGCAGTACTTGGTTGCAATCTCAGAAATGACAGAATGATTTCTGTTCATTTCAAGGCAAACCATTCAATATCACCATAATCCAAGTCTATGCCCCAACTACTAACGCTAAAGAAACTGAAAGAGAACAGTTCTATCAAGACCTACAAGACCTTCTAAAACTAACACCAAAAAAGATGCCCTTTTCATCATAGGGGACTGGAATCCAAAAGTAGGAGTTCAAGAGATATCTGGAGTAACAGGCAAGTTCACCTTGGAATACGGAATGAAGTAGGGCAAAAGGTAACAGAGTTTTGCCAAGAGAACCCACAGGCCATAGCAAACACCCTCTTCAAACAATGCAAGAGACAACTCTACACATGGACATCACACTAGATGGTTAATACCAAAATAAGATTGATTATATTATTTGTAGCTGAAGATGGAGAAGCTCTATACAGTCAGAAAACATTAGACCAGGAGCTGAGTATGGCTCAGTTCATGAACTTTTTATTGCCAAATTCAGGGTGAAACTGAAGAAAGTAGGGAAAACCACTAGACCATTCAGATATAACCTAAATCTCTTACAATTATACAATGGAAGTGACAAATAGATTCAAGGGATTAGACCTGATAGACAGAGTGCCTGAAGAACTACAGACAGATGTTTGTGATATTGTGTAGGAGTCAGCAACCAAGACCATCCCCAAGAAAAACAAAGGCAAAATGGTTGAGGAGGCCTTACAAATAGCTGAGAAAAAAGAGAAATGAAAGGCAAAAGAGAAAAGGAACGATATATCCATCTGAAAGCAGAGGTCCAAAAAGAACAAGGACAGAGAAGAATACTTTCTGAAGTGATCAACACAAAGAAATAGAGGTAAACGACAGAACAGGAAAGACTAGAGATCTATTCTGGAAAATCAGAGATGCCAAGTGAATGTTTCATGCAAAGATGGGGACAATAAAGGACAAAACCAAGAAATGTTTGGACCTAACAGAAGCAGAAGATATTAAGAAGAGGTGGCAAGAATACACAGAAGAAATATACAAAAAAATCTTAATGACCCAGATAACTGTAATGGTGTGATCCTTTACCTAGAGACAGATATCTTGGAGTGCGAAGTTGAGTGGGAGTTAGGAAGCATCACTATGAACAAAGCTAGTGGAGGTGATGGAATTCCATCTGGGCTATTTCAAATCCTAAAAGATGATGCTCTTAAAATGCTGCCACTGAATATGCCAACAAATTGGGAAAACTCAGCAGTGGCCACAGGACTGAAAAATGTCAGTTTTCATTCCAATTTCAAGAAAGGCAATGCCAAAGAAAGTTCAAACTACTGCACAATTTCACTCATTTCTTACAGTTTTACTTATTTCACATGCTAGCCAAGTAATGTTCAAAATTCTCCAAGCTAAGCTTCAACAGTACATGAACTGAGAACTTTCAGATGATCAAGGTAGGTTTAGAAAAGTCAGAGGAGCCAGAGGTCAAATTGCCAACATCCACTGTATCATAAAAAAGGCAAGAGAATCTCCAAAAATATCTACTTCTGCTTCATTGACTATGCTAAAGTGTTTGACTGTGTCGATCACAACAAACTGGAAAAATTCTTCAAGTGATGGAAATACCAGACCACATAACCTGCCTCCTGAGAATTCTGTATACAGGTCCAGAAGCAACAGTTAGAGCCAGACATGGAACAACAGACTGGTTCCAAATGGGAAAGGAGCATATCAAGGCTGTATATTGTCACCCAACTTAGTTAACTTATATGCAGAGTACATCAAGTGAAGTGCTGGACTTGATGAAGAACAAGCTGGAATCAAGATTGCCCATACAAATATCATTAACCTCATGTATACAGATGACACCGCTCTTATGGTAGAAAATGAAGAGAAACTAAAGAGCCTCTTGATGAAAGTGAAATAGGAGCATGAAAAAGCTGGCTTAAAACTCAACATTCAAAAAACTAAGATCATGGCATTTGGTCCCATCACTTAATGGCAAACAGATGAGGAAAAAATGGAAACAGTGACAAACTTTATTTTCTTGGGCCCCCAAATCACTGCAGCTAGTGACTGCAGCAAAGAAATTAGAAGATGCTTGTCGCTTGGAAGAAAAGCTATGGCAAACCTAATGAAAGTGAAAGTGAAAATTACCCAGTCTTGGCTGATTCTTTGTGAAAGCAAAAACATGCCTTTGCTGATGAAAGTCTGTATAGTCAAAACTATGGTTTTTCCAGTAGTCATGTATGGATGTGAGAGTTGGCCCATTAAGAAAGCTGAGTGCCAAAGAAATGATACTTTTGAACTGTGCTGTTGGAAAAGACTCTTGAGAGTTCCTTGAACTACAAGGAAATCAAACCAGTGAATCCTAAACAACAACAAAAAATTAACAAATAAACAAAGAAAAAACAAGTCCTGAATTTTCATTGGAAGAACTGATGTTGAGGCTAAAGCTCCAATACTTTGGCCACCTGATGAGAACAACTGAGTCATTAGAAAAGACTCTGATGCTGGGAAAGATTGAAGACAGGAGGAGAAGGGGGTGATGGAGGATGGGATGGTTGGATGGCATCAATGATTCAATGGACATGAGTTTAAGCAAGCTCTGGGAACTGATGATGGTCAGTGAAGGCTGGCGTGCTGCAGTCCATGGGATCGCAGAGTCAGAAATGAGTAATGTGACTGAACTGAACTGATTTGAGAGTAGCAGTATAAAGATGTTTAATAAATTCAAAGCCAGGTATTTTGTTGTTTTTTTAAAAAGGTGAATATATGTTTCTATAATCAAAACCTAATAATATTAGATAGTGATGGGCTGTTTTTCCATATTGTTTCATCCGTTGGTCATAGTCATATAAAATTTTATTATAGTAAGCAGAATCCTCAATCAGATAAATTTGGGAGACCAGAATGGGGAGCTCTCATGCCATATAAGGGAGAGGAAGCCTTCCCTCTGGGAAGGAGAGAGCCCACTGGGAAGAAGTCTCTTCCTTAATGGCAACATTCCAGACAGTGAAAAGCCATGGACTCATTGTTTATGACATGCGCACGTGCGCACACGCGCGCGTGTGTGTATGTATGTGTGTGTGTGTGTGTGTTAGTCACTCAGTCATGGCCAACTCTGTGACCCCATGGACTGTAGCCCACCGGGCTTCTATGTCCACGGAATTCTTCAGGCAAGAATACTGGGGTTGGTTGCCATTTCCTTCTCCAGGAGATCTTCCTGACCCAGGGACTGAACCCAGGTCTTCTGTGCTGCAGGAAGATTCCTTACTGCCTGAGCCACCAGGGAAGTCCTTCCTGTTTGTGACAGCCTTCCCACTTTTCTGTTTCCTCTGTTAAAGAGTTCTTCCCTTGCAGTGCCTTGACATCTCCATAGCCCACCAAGGTTGTCAGCTGTGAATTGCAATTCTTTACCGATCTAAAAAAAAATTTTTGTTGGGGAAATATCTGACAGTCTGTTTTATGTCAATAGTCTGCATCAGCTTACAGTACTTTCATTCGTTCTTAGATGAAGAATAGTTCTCAAAGTAACCTAAAGAGTTACAAAATTTACAGGTGAATTGTTGGACTCCTCTCTAGAATTTCAAAGCCATCTGTGGCTCAGGTGCAGTAAAGAATCTGCTTACAATGCAGGAGACCTGGGTTCCCTCCCTCAGTTGGTAAGAACCCCTGGAGGACAGCATGGCAGCCCACTCCAGTATTTTTCCTGGAGAGTCTCCATGGACAGAGGAGCCTGGCAGACTACAGTTCATGGGGTTGTAAAGAATTGGACACAATTGAGTGACTAAGCACTGCACAGAACTGGAATTTCTAGAACCCTATTTTTGTTTTGTTTGGTGGACTTACTGAAGGCTTAAGCCCCGGAGACAGCCTCTCAAATAGCTATGAGTGAGTGTTCTGTATGAGAGGAGCAAGATATATAGGAGTTTTTGCATAAAAACAAAAAACCGGGTTATCAGAACATCAGAAGTTTACTATTAAAGTAAAACAGACATCTCAAGTTAATGGATGCCGGGGTCCAGCCCCACAGGATCCAGGGGAACCCGAAGGAGAAATGGTGTTGGCAAATGAATGAATGAATGATTGAGAGAGGAATAGAGGAGAGAAAGAGGCTGATATTCTTTGGTTTACACAGAAAGCCAATAAAGCCTCGAGACAAGGAGCTTGCTCTGTTCACGGAGGCCACAGGTGCCCTCCCAATCTCCCGAGGGGGTGAAGGTGCAGAACGTCTTCCCATTCAGGTCTTAGAAACCCAGGCAGATAAGTGAACGCAGAGAGCCTCTATGCTCCAAGGGATCAGCCTGAAAAAGAGAGTAAGAGAGAAAAGAGAAAAAAAAAAAAAAGACACGGGGTGACCAAGCTTCTTTGAGCGAGGCCCATTATTTTCAAAAGGGACTTTTATACCTTAACTTGTACGTAGAGGGAAATGAAAGATGCAAAGTCATACAGAGTCAGCCCAAACATTACATATGTTTTGCCTTTATAAAAACCTGGATTTTTTCTGCATACCCTTCCCATGAACAGTATTGTGTACATTATCTTCTGGCCTTGGAGGGCTGTGAACATTTTTATGACCCTCTTTTGATAAAGGCTGCTCAAACAGAAAACTTATTTTCCCTTGAAATGTTTTTTTTCTTTATATTTCTAATCTATGTCAGCCTCAGAAAATGCTAGAGTTACTTTTCTCACAGAGCAAAGGTACAGTGAGTTACAAGAAAGAAAGAACCAATTAGCTCAAAAGTCTGATGTGGTTAATTCCAAGGTTACTGCTTGTTTTTCTTACATTCCAACTATGTTAACTAATGCACTCCCAGGTGCACAGTGGATAAGCGATATGGGAACTTAGCAACAAGCATTGGACCAATAATGAAATCTTACACCAACACTACTGTAAGTTTTTAACTCTTTGAAAGGCTCTATGTTTTAGGCTTCAGGTGCCTCTCACAGTTGGGAGGTTGTGAATAATCACAAGCATAGCTGCAAGAGTCTGCATAAACCTGCCAAGCAAGCTAGAATGCTAACAGAGGGGTTTGAATTGAAGTATTCCTCTCATGTCCAGGAGACTTATTCGCTAGAGCCCTAAGTTTATTTTCTTCAGAGAAAGGTGGTCAGGGATAGCCCCTGTTAATGTCAGAGGAGTTGGTGAAAGTCATGAAATAATAAAACAGACAGATTTTGGTTTGGGGTAGATACTGAGAAGGGGGCCCCTCGACGCCTGATCTTGCCCTTGCCCGTCAGGCTTCTCTGCATGACCTTTGTCATGGGTGGGAGCTCCCGTGGTGGCTCCCGGCAAATGGATTTAGTGTTCTCCTGTGTATGGGAAGATGTGAGAGTCTGGACTTACAGAAATTATTCCTTTGATAAGTACCTTAACTATTAAGGGCCAGTATCCTGTTTTTCTTCATCAAGAATCCCCTCAAGGTGCTACGTTGGGAGTGACTGTAGTAGCTAAAGGCTTGATGACCAAAACGTTCTTTATTTACTGCTATGGTAAGCAACATTCTTGATCTACATGGGAAAGAAAGGAAGTATCTAATTATTATCTCCACTCAAATATTCAGATGGTCATCAGTCAGTATGAGACTTCCCTGGTAGCTCAGACAATAGAGAATAACTGCCTGCAATGCAGGAGATACAAGTTTGATCCCTAGATTGGGAAAATCCCCTGGAGTAGGAAATGGTGACCCACTCCAGTATTCTTGCCTGGATAATTTCATGGAAAGAGGACCCTGGTGGGCTACAGTGCATAGGTCACAAAGAGTTGGATATGACTGAGCGACTAACACTTTCACACTTGCATCAGTTGGTATAACTGTGGCTGATTCATGTCAATGTATGGCAAAGCAAATACAGTATTGTAATTAAATAAATAAATAAATAAATAAATAAATAATTTTAAAAAATGTTATTTTCCTTTAATTTTCCTAGTATGGAGCTTGTCTTTCTATTTTTTTTAATATAAATTTATTTATTTTAATTGGAGGTCAATTACTTTACAATATTGTATTGGTTTTGCCATACATCAATGTGAATCTGCCACAGGTATACATGTGCTCCCCCATCCTTAACCCCCTCCCCCCCCTCCCTCCCTGTACCACCCCTCTGGGTCGTCTCAGTGCACCAGCCCCAAGCATCCAGTATCATGCGTGAAAGATGGTCTTTTTATTGGCATCTGAGAAAAGAACCATCTTCCAGAACCAACACACCCTTTGTGTGGGAAGTGTTTCTTTGCTTTTCTCCCCCACTAGTTTCTGTTTAGAAAAACAGAGTCTTGGTGCATGTGCCAGGCAGGTCTGTCTCAGAGGCGAGTAGGATCAATGGACTGGCTGGTGTGATTCCTTTTTCTTTTCCTATACCACTTGTTGAAGATAATGTAATACACACAGTGAAAGCAGAGAAAGAGAAAACTATAGGTGCTTTTCTGGCTCTTACTATCCTAAAATGAACCTGTATTGTATTTTTTATTTCAAAAGTGATATCCATTTTGTTGATAGCAACAAAAAGATTAATGACTCATTTTTCTTTGGCTATTAATAGCTGCAGTTTACATTAATATAGAGAACTTAAATCAGCCTAGAATTGACAATCTTTGGTAAAAAAATATGAGACTTTTTAAGAGTATGGATGAGGCATTTCAGTATATTTCTTGACAATATAACAAAATTCAATCCTTTTAAGAATTACCTGATGAATAACTCATTTTTACATCAAGTATTAGGTGGAAACATGGTATTGGATTTCTTTAAAAATAGCAAAAGAGCAAAATGCCTTTTTCCAAATCTTTCACTAATTCTTGACATGTAAGGTCTTGTTTGAATATAAATTGAGTATAAATTTATACAGAAGAGTATTTTTATTCCATTTTTACATCTGCCTGTAGTGGGACCTAGAAAGCTAAAATCAAATTTGTAAGATCAAAGCTGGCATTCAAATCTATGTGTCTGGTTCCAAACACCATCCTTAACCATTACCTTACTGTGCAGGCTTCCCTGGTGGCTCAGTCAGTAAAGAATCTGCCTGCAATGCGGGAGACCCAGGTTTGATCCTTGGGTCAGGAAGATCCCCTGAAGAAGGAAATGGCAACCCACTCCAGTACTCTTGCCTGGAAAATCCCATGGAAGGAGGAGCATGGTAGGCTGCAGTCTCCATGGGGTCGCAAAGAGTTGGACACGACTGAGTGACTTCACTTTCAGTCTAGTCAGTTTAAATCTGTGATCCCCTCTCTTACCTTTCTGCTTCCCTTGTAGCTCAGTTGGTAAAGAATCTGCCTGCAGCACAGGAGACCTGGGTTCGATCCCTGGATTGGGAAGATCCCCTGGAGAAGGAAATGGTAACCCACTCCTGTATCCTTGCCTGGAATGTCTCATGGGCAGAGGAGCCTTGGGAGGTGCAGTCCATGGGGTCACAGAGTTGGGCACGACTGAGCAACTAACACTTACTTACTTACCCTGCAGTACCTCGTCTTTCAGAGGACTAAGATATGTGGATCTGGGCTGGGTGTAAGAATGATTCAGAGAGTGATTTGAGGGAAAAAAAAAAATCCATTTAATTACTGTATCCCCATCAAGATTGTAGCACCAGCAAAGAGTCTTTGCTCTGACAGTCTAAGAAGTAAGTTTTTATTTTCTAACTTTTAAGGGGCCACATTTCCTTGTCACAAATTCTCTGCTGAAGCACAGAAAAACTATAAATACTGTCAATTCTTTCTGACATTTAGATAACTCTGAACCAAAATCTTTTAAAAAGGCATGTGGAAGAAAAATTTTGATCTTTCTTATTTATTACTTCATATTTTTAAAATATGACAACAAAGTGTGAAAAACTCTTTAAAAGATGGGAATGCCAGACCACCTTCTCTGCCTCCTGAGAAACCTATATACAGGTCAAGAAGGAACAGTTAGAACTGGACATGGAACAACAGACTAGTTCAAAACTGAAAAGGAGTACAACAAGGTTGTATGTTGTCACCTTGCTTATTTAGCTTATATGCAGAGTACATCATGTGAAATGCCAGGCTGGATGACTCACAAGATGCAATCAAGATTGCCTTGAGAAATATGAACAACTTCAGATATACAGATGATGCCACTCTAATGGCAGAAAGTGAACAGGAAACTAAAGACTCTCTTGATGAGGGTGAAAGAGAGTGAAAAAACTAGCTTAAAACTCAACATTTGTAAAACTAAGATCATGGCATCTGATCCCATCAGTCAATGCCAAATAAAAGGGGACAAAGTGGAAACAGTGACAGATTTTATTGTCCTGGGCTCCAAAATCACTGTGGACAGTGGCTGTAGCTATGAAATTAAAAGATGCTTGCTCCTTGGAAGAAAAGCTATGACAAACAGCATATTTAAAAGCGAGGGCATTACTTTGCTGATGAAGGTCTGTAGAGCAAAAATTATGGTTTATCCAATAGTCATGTATGGATGTGAGAGTTGGACCATACAGAAGACTGAGTGCCAAAGAATTGATGTTTTTGCAAGATCAAGCCAGTCCATGCTAAAGGAAACCAACTCTGAATATTACTGAAAAGACTGATACTGAAACTGAAGCTCCAACACTTTGGCTACCTGATATGAAGAGCTGACTCAGTGGAAAAGACCATAATGCTGGGAAAGATTGAAGAATGGTACCAAACTGTCTTGATGACTGTGGCTTTGTAGTATAGCCTGAAGTCAGGCAGGTTGATTCCTCCAGTTCTACTTTTCTTTCTCAAGATTGCTTTGGCTATTCGAGGTTTTTCTGTATTTGCATACAAATTGTGAAATTATTTGTTACAGCTCTCTGAAAAATACCATTGGTAGCTTGATAGGGATTGCATTGAATCTATAGATTGCTTTGGATAGAGTACTCATTTTCACTATATTGATTTTTCTTATCCATTAACGTGGTATGTTTCTCCATTTATTAAGTTTCCTCTTTGATTCCTTTCACCAGTGTTTTATAGTTTTTCTATATGTAGGTTTTTAGTTTCTTTAGGTAGATATATTCCTAAATATTTTATTCTTTTCATTGCAATGGTGAATGGAATTGTTTCCTTAATTTCTCTTTCTGTTTTCGCATTGTTAGTGTATAGGAATGCAACGGATTTCGTGTGTTAATTTCATATCCAGCAACATTACTATATTCATTGATTAGTTCTAGTAATTTTCTGGTGGAGTCTTTAGGGTTTTCTATGTAGACGATCATGTCATCTGCAAACAGTGAGAGTTTTACTTCTTTTGCAATCTGGATTCCTCTTATTGCTTTTTCTGCTCTGATTGCTGTGGCCAAAACTTCCAAAACTATGTTGAATAGTAATGGTGAAAGTGGGCACCCTTGTCTTGTTCCTGACTTTAGGGGAAATACTTTCAATTTTTCACCATGGAGGATAATGTTTGCTGTGGTTTTGTCATATATAGCTTTTATTATGTTGAAGTATGTTCCTTCTATTCCTGCATTCTGGAGAGTTTTTATCATAAATGGATATTGAATTTTGTCAAAGGCTTTCTCTGCATCTATTGAGATAATCATATGGCTTTTATTTTTCATTTTGTTAATGTGTATTACATTGATTGATTTGTGGATATTGAAGAATCCTTGCATCCCTGGGATAAAGCCCACTTGGTCATGGTGTATGATATTTTTAATGTCCTGTTGGACTCTGATTGCTAGGATTTTGTTAAGGATTTTTGCATCTATGTTCATCAGTGATATTGGCCTGTAGTTTCTTTTTTTTGTGGTGTCTTTGTCAGGTTTTGGTATTATGGTGATGATGGCCTTATAGAATGAGTTTGGAAGTTTACGTTCCTCTGCAATTTTCTGGAAGAGTTTGAGTAACATAGGTGTTAGCACTTCTCTACATTTTTGGTAGAATTCAGCTGTGAAGCCATCTGGACCTGGGCTTTTTTTTAGCTGGAAGATTTCTGATTACAGTTTCAATTTCTGTGCTTGTGATGGGTCTGTTAAGATTTTCTATTTCTTCCTGGTTCAATTTTGGAAAGTTGTATTTTAAAGAATTTGTTCATTTCTTCCAAGTTGTCCATTTTATTGGCATATAGTTTCTGATAGTAGTCTCTTATGATTCTTTGTATTTTTGTGTTGTCTGTTGTGATCTCTCCATTTTCATTTCTAATTTTATTGATTTGATTTCTCTCCTTTGTGTTTTGATGAGTACGCCTAATGGTTTGTCAACTTTATTTATCCTTTCAAAGAAACAGCTTTTGGCTTTGTTGATTTTTACTATGCTCTTTTTTGTTTGTTTTGCATTTATTTGTGCCCTAATTTTTAAGATTTCTTTCCTTCTACTAACCCTGGGGTCTTCATTTCTTCCTTTTCTAGTTGCTTTAGGTGTAGAGTTAGGTTATTTATTTGACTTTTTCTTGTTTCTTGAGGTATGCCTGTATTGCTATGAACCTTCTCCTTAGCACTGCTTTTATAGTGTCCCACAGGTTTTGGGTTGTTGTGTTTTCATTTTCATTTGTTTCTATGCATATTTTGATTTCTTTTTAATTTCTTCTGTGATTTGTTATTTAGCATCGTGTTGTTTACCCTCCATATGTTGGAATTTTTTTTTCAATACTTTATTCTACATTACAATACTGTATTTGTTTTGACAAACATTGACATGAATCAGCCACAGGTGTACACGATCTCCCAATGCCGAAGCCCCCTCCCACCTCCCACCCCATATCATCTCCCTGAATCATCCTGTGCACCAGCCCCATGCATCCTGCATCCTGTATTGAACATAGACTGGCACTTCATTCTTACAAGATAGTATACATGTTTCAATGCCATTCTCCCAAATCATCCCACCCTCTCCCTCTCCCTCAGAGTCCAAAAGTCTGTTCTATACCTCTGTGTCTCTTTTGCTGTCTCACATAGAGGGTCATCATTACTATCTTTCTAAATTCCATATATATGTGTCAGTATACTGTATTGGTGTTTTTCTTTCTGGCTTTCTTCACTCTGTATAATCGGCTCCAGTTTCATCCATCTCATTAGAACTGAGTCAAATTTATTCTTTTAAGGGCTGAGTAGTACTCCATTGTATATATGTACCACAGCTTTCTTATCCATTCATCTGTTGATGGACATCTAGGTTGTTTCCATGTCCTGGCTATTATAAACAGTGCTGCAATGAACATTTCATGTGTCTCTTTCAATTCTGGTTTCCTCAGTGTGTATGCCCAGCAGTGGGATTGCTGGGTCATAAGGCAGTTCTATTTGCAATTTTTAAGGAATCTCCACACTGTTTTCCATAGTGGCTGTACTAGTTTGCATTCCCACCAACAGTGTAAGAGGGTTCCCTTTTCTCCACACCCTCTCCAGCATTTATTGCTTGTAGACTTTTGGATCGCAGCCATTCTGACTGGTGTGAAATGGTACCTCATTGTGGTCTTGATTTGCATTTCTCTGATAATGAGTGCATCTTTTCATGTGTTTGTTAGCCAACCGTGTGTCTTCTTTGGAGAAATGCCTATTTAGTTCTTTGGCCCATTTTTTGATTGGATCGTTTATTTTTCTGCGGTTGAGCTGCATAAGTTGTTGTATATCTTTGAGATTAGTTGTTTGTCAGTTGTTTCGTTTGCGATTGTTTTCTCCCATTCAGAAGGCTGTCTTTACACCTTGCTTATAGTTTCCTTTGTTGTGCAGAAGCTTTTAATTTTAATTAGATCCCATTTGTTTATCTTTGTTTTTATTTCCAGTATACTGGGAGTTGAATCATAGAGGATCCTGCTGTGATTTATGTCGGAGACTGTTTTGCCTATGTTCTCCTCTAGGAGTTTTATAGTTTCTGGTCTTACATTTAGATCTTTAATCCATTTTGAGTTTATTTTTGTGTATGGTGTTAGAAAGAGGTCTAGTTTCATTCTTTTACAAGTGGTTGACCAGTTTTCCCAGCACCACCTGTTAAAGAGACTGTCTTTACTCCATTGTATATCCTTGCCTCCTTTGTCGAAGATAAGGTGTCCATAGGTGTGTGGGTTAATCTCAGGGCTTTCTATTTTGTTCCATTGATCTATATTTCTGTCTTTGTGCCAGTACCATACTGTCTTAATGACTGTGGCTTTGTAGTAGAGCCTGAAGTCAGGCAAGTTGATTCCTCCAGTTCCATTCTTCTTTCTCAAGATTGCTTTGGCTATTCGAGGTTTTTGTAATTCCATACAAATCTTGAGATGCATGATACAGGATGCTTCGGGCTGGTGCACTGGGATGACCAAGAGGGATGGTATGGGGAGGTCGGTGGGAGGGGGATTCAGGATGGGGAAGATGTGTATACGGCGGATTCATGTTGATGTATGGCAAACGAATACAATATTGTAAAGTAATAAGCCTCCAATTAAAATAAATAAATTTATATTTTTAAAATTTAAAAAAAAGATTGAAGAATGGGAGAGAAGTGGGTGAGAGAGGATGAGATAGTTGGATAGCATCACCAACTCAAGGAACATGAGTTTGCGCAAACTCCATGAGATAGTGAAGGACAGGGACAGGGAAGCCTGGTTTGTTGCAGTACAGGGGTTGCAAGTCAGACACGACTTAGCAACTAAACAACAGCAGCATTCTTTAATAATAATCAGGTCCAATTCAGCAGAAATTTTGAAAGACTGAGCTACTTTTGAGAAATAAAATGCAAGAATGGTCCAGTATAAAGAAATCTGTTATAAATGTCATCTCATCCGTATGTTGTCCTTGTCTCCTCTGTATAGATGTTTCAAACACTATTTCCAAAATTAAAAAAATAAATAAATAAAAGCTTTGGGCAAACTTAAAATTAAAAAAAAAAACTATTACATAAAAGTAAAATATATGTGTAATAACAATACATTGCTTTTGAAAATTAAAAGGCATTCCTATTAAACTTCACAATAAAAAAGAGTCCCTTATACCATTATTAGGGCTTCCCAAGCAACACAGTGGTAAGGGACCTGCCTGCCAATGCAGGAGACACAAGTGATGCCAACTCAATCCTTGGGTTTGGAAGATCCCTTGGAAAAGGAAACGGAAACCTACTCCAGAAATCTTGCCTAGAGAATCCCATGGACATAGGAGCCTTGCAGGCCGTAGTCTATGTGGTTGCAGAGTCAGACATGACTGGGCACACACACACACACACCATTATGAAAGAATAAAATAATAGATGATCTAGAAATGCTAACAGACATTTAACCAAAATGTTAATAGGACACAGAGAAATTTCAGTCAGATTCAAATTAAAAAGGATCATTTTAAAAAGGATCAATTATTCTATAAATGGAGCAAAATGATAAAATGATAAAATAATAAAATTCTAAAATGGTAAAAAAAAATCTCCTCAATATGTGCAAAATCTATTTTAGATGGATTTACTGTTAAAACAGGAAAGACTCACTAAATAATTAGAATACTCCTGAATGTCCTTATATTTGAATGGAAAAATGATTTCTAAGTGTAAAAGTAAGGAAACGAGCAGCAGAAAGTGAAGTATAATATTCAAGATTTCTGCACATCAGAAGATTTATAAGGAAAATTATAAAACAAATGACAGTCTTACTTCTACCTCCCTAAGAAGTCCCATTGAATTGGGTATTCTGGCTGATAAGCCAGGCCTCAGAGGCATCCACAAAGCAACAAAGACAGGGTGAAAGGTTCAGACTTTTGGGGAGATAGTTACTTTAAAATGCAGTGGCTCTCAAAATTTAACTGTTATCATACTCATAGCAAGTGAGCACCTTCTGTTAGCTAACAGCCAAAATTCTTGGAAAGATATAGTCATTGGCCATATGTCTATCTTGCTAATTAGAGAATCAGATCAACTAACAGCTCCAATTCCTTAATGCTTCTTTCAAATCCTCATTGAAATCCCTGTGCCTGGAATTGCAATGTAGAAAACAAAATTTATTTCTTTACTAAGTATGCAGTTTTACTCTAATTTTAATAATAAAAATTGGATCCAAAATAGACTAAGAATTCTCAAATTGACAAGTTTGAAAAGCACTGAGGGTTGCTTATTGGAAAGTGGTAAACAAATATTAAATGTGCCAAAAGTCAAGTGCAAAAATAAAGTGAGATAGATATCCAAAGTTGCATAGTCAAAATTTAAATATGTTAAATGTGGTTTAGAATAGATGAAGACTTAGAGTGTTATCTTGGTAATAAAAATTATAAAGCTTGCTTTTATCTTGATGTTATTCAGTCTCTCAGTATGTCTATCTCTTTGTGACCCCATAGACTGCAGCACACTAGATTCTCTGTCCTTCCGTTACTGTCTCCTGGAGTTTGCTCAAACTCATGTCCGCTGAGTCAGGGATGTCATCCAATTATCTCATCTTCTGTTGCCCACTTCTTCTCACACCCACAATCCTTCCCAGCATCAGTCTTTTCCAGTGTGTCAGCACTTCACATCATGTGGCCAAAGTAATGGAGCTTTTATCTACCAGGGTGGGAGGGGCGGCAGGAAAGGGATATGGAATGAGGACTAAGATTCCACTATTAGTTGTTGAATCTAAATGACCACACATAATTAGATGATATAAAATTTCTATATTTCTTTACAATGTTATATGTATTAAATGAAAGCTCCAGATTTTATTATAAAGATTATAAGAATTGTTCCACCATTACTAATTTAATGTTCTTATACTTTACACAAGTTTTAATAACTAAGTGTCCTCTGTTGTTCTAAGAGTTTCATTTCTCTGCAGTTTTGAATTTGATTTTGCACTTGACTTGTGTAATAATTGGCATGTGCTGGACCAGTGATTTATTAGAATTATAGGGGAGTGAAATTTGCCACCCCAAAATATGTGTCTTTCCCATGAGAATTAATTTAAGCTGATTATTTTTAAGAAACAGAAGAGTCTGGAAGTCCTTCTTTTTATCTCCCTCTGGGTTTCCCTGGTGGCTCAGTTGGTAAAGAATCTGCCCACAATGCAGGAGACCACCTATAGTGCAGGAGACCTGGGTTTGATCCTTGGGTTGGGAGGATTTCTGGAGAAGGAAATGGCAACCCACTCCAGCATTCTCGCCTGAAAAATCCCATGGACAAGGGAGTGGCTGGCTACTGTCCATGCATGAGGTTGCAAAGAGCTGGACATGATATAGATAGAGATATCACCAGAGATATCTTCGGAGAGTATGGATTAGGTGTGGTGGGATGGAGAGATCAGAGTTCATGCTGTGTCCCACTGTCTCAACCTGGAACGAAACATTTGCTTTTCCATCAACTCCAGCTGAATTCTAAGTGGCACCAGTGGTAAAGAATCTGCATACTAATACAGGAGACAGAAGAGATGCAGGTTCAGTCCCTGGTCAGGAAGATCCCCAAGAGGAGGAAATGGTATCTTACTACTCTGATCCCCCAGAGGAGGAAATGTTACGCTAGTTTAGTTCAGTTCAGTTCAGACACTCAGTCATGTCCAACTCTTTGCGACCCCATGAATCGCAGCACGCCAGGCCTCCCTGTCCATCACCAACTCCCGGAGTTCACTCAGACTCATGTCCATCGAGTCAGTGATGCCATCCAGCCATCTCGTCCTCTGTTGTCCCCTTCTCCTCCTGCCCCCAATCCCTCCCAGCATCAGAGTCTTTTCCAATGAGTCAACTCTTCCATGAGCTGGCCAAAGTACTGCAGTTTCAGCTTTAGCATAATTTCTTCCAAAGAAATCCCAGGGTTGATCTCCTTCAGAATGGACTGGTTGGATCTCCTTGCAGTCCAAGGGACTCTCAAGAGTCTTCTCCAACACCATAGTTCAAAAGTATCAATTCTTTGGTGCTCAGCTTTCTTCATAGTCCCACTCTCACATCCATACATGACAACTGGAAAAACCATAGCCTTGACTAGACAGAACTTTGTAGGCAAAGTAATGTCTCTGCTTTTGAATATGCAATCTAGGTTGGTCGTAACTTTTCTTCCAAGGAGTAAGTGTCTTTTAATTTCGTGGCTCCAGTCAGCACCTGCAGTGATTTTGGAGCCCCCAAAATAAAGTCTTCCACTGTTTCCACTGTTTCCCCATCTATTTCCCATGAAATGATGGGCCCTGATGCCATGATCTTCGTTTTCTGAATGTTGAGCTTTAAGCCAACTTTTTCACTCTCCACTTTCACTTTTATCAAGAGGCTTTTTAGTTCCTGTTCACTTTCTGCCATAAGGGTGGTGTCATCTGCATATCTGAAGTTCTTGATATTTCTCCGGCAATCTTGATTCCAGCTTGTGTTTCTTCCAGCCCAGCATTTCTCATGATGTACTCTGCATAGAAGTTAAATAAGCAAGGTGACAATATACAGCCTTGACATACTCCTTTTCCTATTTGGAACCAGTCTGTTGTTCCATGTCCAGTTTTAACTGTTGCTTCCTGACCTGCATACAGAGTTCTCCAGAGGCAGGTCAGGTGGTGTGGTATCCCCATCTCTTTCAAAATTTTCCACAGTTTATTGTGATCCACACAGTCAAAGGCTTTGGCATAGTCACTAAAGCCGAAATAGATGTTTTTCTGGAACTCTCTTGTTTTTCGATGATCCAGTGGATGTTGGCAATTTGATCTCTGGTTCTTCTGCCTTTTCTAAAACCACCTTGAACATCTGGAAGTTCATGGTTCACGTACTGCTGAAGCCTGGCTTGAGGCATTTTGAGGATTACTTTACTAGGGTATGAGATGAGTGTAATTGTGCGGTAGTTTGAGCATTCTTGAAGAGGAAATGGTACACTACATGTTTCTTGCCTGGAGAATCCTGTAGACAGAAAAATTGGTGAGCTACAGTTCATAGGGTTGAAAGGAGTCAAACACGACTGAGTGTCTGGGCACAGCATCATAGCACCAATTACCTTCCTCTCTTTTAAAGTTTAAAACCACCGACCTGAATATTCTCTGCTTGTCTTTAGCTGAAGATGGTATTTAAAATTAAAGTTTCCATTGTGGTTAGTTAATCCATTGTCCTGGGTCTTTCCAAGGTTTTGTTATTGTTGCTCTCCAGTCACTAAGTAACGGATAACACTTTGCGACCCCATGGACTGCAGCACACCGGGCCTCCCTGTCCCTCACTATCTCCTGGAGTTTGCTCAAACTCATGTCCATTGAGTCAGTGATGCCACTCAACCATTTCATCCTCTTTGCCCACTTCTCCTGCCTTCAATCTTTCCCAGCATCAGGGTCTTTTCCAGTGAGTCAGTTCTTCACATCAGGTAGCCAAAGTATTGGAGTTTAGCTTCAGCATCAATCCTTGTAATAAATATCCAGGGTTAGTTTCCTTCAGGATTGAATAGTTTGCTCTCCTTGCAGTCCAAGTTACTCTCAAGAGTCTTCTCCAGCACCACATTACAGAAACATCAATTCTTCAGCACTTGCCTTCTTTATGGTAAAACTCTCACATTCATACATGACTACTGGAAAAGCTGTAGTTTTGACTATACAGGCCTTTGTTGGCAAAGTGATGTCTCTGCTTTTTAATACACTGTCTAGGTTTGTCACAAGTTTTCTGCCAAAGGAGCAAGTGTCTTTGAATTTCATGGCTGCAGTCACCATCGACAATAATTTTGGAGCACAAGAAAATAAAATCTGCCACTGTTTCCATTTCTTCCCCATCTATTTGCCATGTGCCAATGGGACCAGATGCCATGATCTTAGTTTTTTCACCCTCATCAAGAGGCTCTTTACTTCTTCCTCAGTTCCTGCCATTAGAGTGATATCATCTACATATCTGAGGTTGTAGATATATTTCTCCAAGCAATCTAGACTTCAGTTTGTGAATCATCCAGCCTGGTATTTTACATGATGTACTCTGCATATGAGTTAAATAAGATTGCTGGGAGAAATATCAATAACCTCAGATATGAAGATGATACCACCCTTATGGCAAAAAGTGAAGAGGAACTAAAAAGCCTCTTGATGAAAGTGAAAGAGGAGAGTGAAAAATTGGCTTAAAGCTCAACGTTCAGAAAACTAAGATCATGGCCTCTGGTCCAATCACTTCATGGGAATAGATGGGGAAACAGTGGAAACAGTGGCAGACTTTATTTTGGGGGCTCCAAAATCACTGCAGATGGTGATTGCAGCCACGGAATTAAAAGACACTTACTTCTTGGAAGGAAAGTTATGACCAACCTAGATAGCATATTCAAAAGCAGAGACATTCCTTTGCCAACAAAGGTCCGTCTAGTCAAGGCTATGGTTTTTCCAGTTGTCATGTATGGATGTGAGAGTTGGACTGTGAAGAAAGCTGAGCACTGAAGAATTGATGCTTTTGAACTATGGTGTTGGAGAAAACTCTTGAGAGTCCCTTGGACTGCAAGGAGATCCAACCAGTCCATTCTAAAGGAGATCAGTCCTGGATGTTCTTTGAAAAACTGATGCTAAAGCTGAAACTCCAGTACTTTGGCCTTTGGCCAGCTCATGCAAAGAGTTGACTCATTGGAAAAGACTCTGATGCTGGGAGGATTGGGGGCAGGAGGAGAAGGGGACAACAGAGGATGAGATGGCTGGATGGCATCACTGACTCGATGGATATGAGTCTGAGTGAACTCCGGGAGTTGGTGATGGACAGGGAGGCCTGGAGTGCTGCATTTCATGGGGTCACCAAGAGTCAGACATGACTGAGTCACTGAACTGAACTGAACTGAAGCAGAGTGACAATATGCAGGCTTGACATACTCCTTTCCTAATTTTGAACCAGTCTATTGTTCCATATCCAGTTCTAACTGTTGCTTCTTTACAGGTTTCTCAGGAGGCATGGAAGGTCATCTGGTATTCCCATTTCTTTAAGAATTTTTTCAACAGTTTGTTGCGATCCACACAGTCCAAGACTTTAACATAATCAATGAACCAGAAATAGATGTTTTTTCTGGAATTCCTCTTTTTTCTATAATCCAATGGATGTTGGCAATTTCATCTATGGTTATTCTGCCTTTTCTAAATCCAGCATGTACATCTGGAAGTCCTCAGTTCATGTACTGTTGAAGCCTCTCTTGAAGGATTTTGAACATTACCTTGCTAACATGTAAAATGAGCACAGAAGGTAATGGCACCCCACTCCAGTACTCTTGCCTGGAAAATCCCAGGGATGGCGGAGTCTGGTGGGCTGCAGTCCATGGGGTCATTAAGAGTCGGGCATGACTGAGTGACTTTACTTTCACTTTTCTCTTTCCTGCATTGGAGAAGGCAATGGCAACCCACTCCAGTGTTCTTGCCTGGAGAATCCCAGGGACGGGGAGCCTGGTGGGCTGCCACCTATGGGATCCCACAGAGTTGGACACGACTGAAGCGACTTAGCAGCAGCAGCAGCAGTATAGTAGTTTGAGTATTCTTTTGGCATTGTTTTTCTTTGAGATTAGAGTAAACATTGACCTTTCCTAGTCCTATGGCCACTGCTGAGTTTTCCAAATTTGCTGGCATATTGAATGCAGCATTGTAACAGCATCATCTTTTAGGATTCGGAAAAGCTTACCTGGAATTTCATCACTTCCACTACCTTTGTTCATAGTAATGCTTCCTAAGCCCCACTTGATTTCACATTCCAGGATGTCTGGCTCTAAGTGAGTGATGAAATCATAATGGTTATCCAAGTCATAAAAACCTTTTTGCATTGTTCTTCTGTGTATTCTCACCTCTTCTTAATCTCTTTTGCTTCTATTAGGTTCTTGCCATTTCTGTACTTTATTGTGGCTATCTTTGCAAGAAATGTTCCCTTGGTATCTCCGATTTTCTTGAAGAGAGCACTAGTCTTTGCATTCTATTGGCTTTATTTCTTTCTATTGTTCACATAAGAAGGCTTTCTTATCTCTCCTTGCTATTCTCTGGAACACTGCATTCAGTTGGGTATATCTTTCCCTTTATCCTTTGCCTTTCACTTCTCTTTTTTCTCAGCTATTTGCAAGGCCTCCTCAGATGACCAATCTACCTTCCTGCATTTCTTTTTCTTTGGGCTGGTTTTGATCACTGCCTCCTGTACAATATTATGAACCTCCATCCGTAGTTCTTCAAGCATTCTTTTTATCAGATATAATCCCTTGAATCTATTTGTCTCTTCAACTGTATAATTTTAAGGGATTTTATTTAGGTCGTACCTGAATGGGCTAGTGGTTTTCCCTACTTTCTTCAGTATATCCTGAATTTTGCAAAAGGAGCCCATGATCTGAGCCACAGTCAGCTCCAGGTCTTATTTTTGCTGACTGTATAGAACTTCTCCATTTTAGGCTGCAAAAATGTATAGTTTATCTGATTTCAATGTTTACCATCTGTGATGTCCATGTGTAGAGTCTTCTCTTGTGTTGTTGGAAGAGAGTGTTTGCTATGACCAATGCGTTCTCTTGGCAAAACTCTGTTAGCCTTTGCCCTGCTTCATTCTGTACTCCAAGGGTAAACTTGCCTTTTACTCTGGGTATCTCTTTTGACTACTGCTTTTGCAATCCAATTCCCTTATGATGAAAAGGGAATCTTTTTTTTTTTTTTTAATGTCAATTGTAGGAGGTCTTGTAGGTGTTCATAGAACTGTTTCAGCTTCTTTGGCATTAGTAGTTGGGGATATACTTGGATTACTGTGATGTTAAATTTTTTGCCTTGGAAATGAACAGAGATCATACTGTTGTTTTTGAAATTGCATCCAAGTACTGTATTTCAAGGACTCTTTTGTGGCTCTTATGTTAAAGAATCTGCCTGCATTGCAGGAGACCTGGATTTGATTCCTGGGTTGGGAAGATACCCTGGACAAGGAAATTGAAACCCATTGATAGTCCAATATTTTTGCCTGGAGAATTCCATGGACAGAGGGGGCCTGGCAGACTCCTCCATGGGGTTGCAGAGTAGGGTATGAGTAAGCAACTAAGACCTACACTGCATTTTGGAGTCTTTTGTTGACCATGAGGGTACTCCATTTTTTCTAATGAATTCTTGTCCACAGTAGTAGATATATGGTGATCTGAATTGAATTTACTCATTCCTGTCCTTTTGAGTTCACTGATTCCTAAAATATGGATGTTAACTCTTGCCATCTCCTTCTTGACCACTTCCAATTTACTGTGATTCATAGACCTAATATCCCAGCTTCCTATACAATAGTGTTCTTTACAGCATCAGACTTTCCTTTTACCGCCAGAGACATCTGCAGCTGAGCACTGTTTCCTTCTTTGGCTCAGCCTCATGTCTTTCTGGAGATATTTCTCTCCTTTCCCCCAGTAGAATATTAGACACTTTTGACCTGGGAGGCTCATCCTCTAGAGGCATATCTTTGTTCCTTTTCATATTGTTTGTGGGGTTTTTGAGGCAAGAGTATTGAAATGGTTTGCCATGCTCTTCTCCGGTGGACCATGTTTTGTCAGAACTCCACCATGATCTGTCCTTCTTGGGTGTCCTGCATGGTAAATATTGCTCACAGTTTCATTGAGTTACACAAGGCTTTGATTTGTGTAGTCAGTTTGGTTAGCTTTCTGTGATTTTGATTTTGGAGGCTGTGTAGTCATAGTTCTTATTTCTCCTGTCTGCCCTATAAGGGGCTTGTATAAGCTTCTTGGGGGAGGGACTGACTGTGGGGAAAACTGAGTCTTGCTCTGTTGAGCAGGGCCATTCTCAGTTCAGTTCAGTTCATTTTAGCTCAGTTACTCAGTCATGTCCAACTCTTTGCAACCCCATGAATCGCAGCACACTAGGCCTCCCTGTCCATCACTAACTCCCGGAGTTCACTCAGACTCACGTCCATCGAGTCAGTGATGCCATCCAGCCATCTTATCATCGATCATCCCCTTCTCCTCCTGCTCCCAAGCCGTCCCAGCATCGGAGTCTTTTCCAATGAGTCAACTCTTTGCATGAGCTGGCCAAAGTATTGGAGTTTCAGCTTCAGCATCATTCCTTCCAAAGAAATCCCAGGGCTGATCTCCTTCAGAATGGACTGTTTGAATCCCCTTGCAGTCCAAGAGACTCTCAAGAGTCTTCTCCAACACCACAGTTCAAAAGCATCAATTCTTCGGTGCTCAGCCTTCTTCACAGTCCAACTCTCATATCCATACATGACCACTAGAAAAACATAGCCTTGACTAGAGGGACCTTAGTTGGCAAAGTAATGTCTCTACTTTTGAATATGCTATCTAGGTTAGTCATAACTTTTCTTCCAAGGAGTAAGCGTCTTTTAATTTCATGGCTGTAATCACCATCTGCAGTGATTTTGGAGACCATAAAAAAAAAAATAAAGTAGGCCACTGTTTCCACCGTTTCTTCATCTTTTTCCTATGGAGCGATGGGACTGGATGCCATGATCTTCATTTTCTGAATGTTGAGCTTTAAGCCAACTTTTTCACTCTCCTCTTTCACTTTCATCAAGAGGCTTTTGAGTTCCTCTTCACTTTCTGCCATAAGGGTGGTGTCATCTGCATATCTGAGGTTCTTGATATTTCTCCCGGCAATCTTGATTTCAGCTTGTGCTTCTTCCAGCCCAGCATTTCTCATGATGTACTCTGCATAGAAGTTAAATAAGCAGGGTGACAATATACAGCCTTGATGTTCTCCTTTTCCCATTTGGAACCAGTCTGTTGTTCCATGTCCAGTTCTAACTGTTGCTTCCTGACCTGCATACAGAGTTCTCAAGAGGCAGGTTATGTGGTCTGGTATTCCCATCTCTTGAAGAATTTTCCACAGTTTATTGTGATCCACACAGTCAAAGGCTTTGGCATAGTCAATAAAGCAGAAATAGGTGCTTTTCTGGAGCTCTCTTGCTTTTTCCATGATCCAGTGGATGTTGGCAATTTGATCTCTGGTTCCTCTGCCTTTTCTAAAACCAGCTTGAACATCTGGAAGTTCATGATTCACATTTTTCTGAAGCCTGGCTTGGAGAATTTTGAGCATTACTTTACTAGGTTGTGAGATGAGTGCAATTGTGCGGTAGTCTGAGCAATCTTTGCCATTGCCTTTCTTTGGGATTGGAATGAAAACTGACCTTTTCCATTCTCAGTGAATCTTTAATCTGGGTTTCTTCTGATGGCTGGGGGCTGGGGTCCCTCCTGTTGGCTTCGTGGCCTGAGGTGGCCCTGATGTGCAGTCTACAGGCTCCGTGGTACGGATCGCCCTGACCTCTCAAAGGACTGATGCCAACGCACGGCTCCCAGGGCTGCTCGTGTCAGTGCCCCTGTACTCATGGCAGGCCGCTGCTCTCCTGTGGACCACTGCTCTCCTGTGGACCGCTGCTCTCCTGTGGACCGCTGCTCTCCTGTGGACCGCTGCTCTCCTGTGGACCGCTGCTCTCCTGTGGATCACTGCTCTCCTGTGGACCACTGCTCTTGTCCCCTGGGCCCTGTTCACACAAGGTCTTATTTGTGCCCTCCAAGTGTCCCTGGTTTTCCCCAACCCTGTGGAAGTTCTGTATTCAAACCCCACTGTCCTTCAGAGTCAGATTTCCTGGGTATGCATGATATTAATTGTTTTGTTTGCTTTTCTCTTATTAAGCTGTCTTATGTCAAATTAATTCTTAGACCAACCAGAAGAAACCAGAGAGACAGAGGAGAATTCCTTCCTTCCTGAATCTTCCACAAATTCAAGTATAATCAATAAATCTGTCCTAAATACTATAATGTGAAAAGGTAGATGGTCTCCATCTAACAAAATACATGTAATTATCACTGAGTTACTGTGTTCTTTCTAATTCCAAGAATTAATCTAATTCAAATTACCTCCAAATGCTGCTTTTATTTTAGCATATGTAGAATACTTGTAGCAATTTAACAAAGTCCAATTTGAAGAAATATTTGAATTTTAAAAGAGAGGCCACATCTGGAAGAGTAAAAAACAAGGCAAAACCTTAAAAATTAACATGTCTGCAACTGGAAGACTTTCATTTGGTCAATGTTTTTAAATGTTTAAAACAAATCATAGGCTAATATTAGATGTATTCTGGAAAGTAACACATCGCATATGCTTTTATGTACAGAAAATTTAGAATTACATGTTTCATGAAGACCTTGTTTGTAGAGTTGCAAGTTAATGTCAATGTGTTTCAGTGGTCAATATGTCCAGAGAAGTTTTACACTTATAAAGAAAGGAGATATTGTTCATACATAAATCCAAACTGAAACAAGTCAATCATGAATTTCAATTTGATGTATATAATGAACATAATTTTTTGCCTCATATTATTTGTACTTTATTTGTTTTGAATTATATATTGTGTTTGTATACTTATACAATGATTCTTTATATTACAGAGTTTATTTGCATTATTCTTAAAATATAATTTTAAAAAGAAGCAACTGAAAAGTGGAAATAATATACTGGGATAAATTTGCAACATACTTGACAGATAAATGCTTGCACTATTAAAGATATTTATAGAATCTGAAATATGCACAACTTGAATACCTGCACTGTGAGACAGGCCAAGATCATAGATAGAAATTAAAAATTAAGTGTTAATATCAAGAGATAATTTTGAAATATCGTTTTTCTAGTCAATGAAAACAGCTAAATGAGAACTGTAAAATATCATTTTTTAAATCCATTATGTCTGAAAATATTCAAACTCAGTAATTATACCAGTATCTGTAAAAACGGTATAAAACTAGCATTTGCAGACGTTTTTGATGAGGAAAAGTCAAATATATGGATCAAAAAATATAAAGTTGCTTTAATCCTTTCATCCAATTATGTATCCCTAATAATTTCCCTGCAACATAGAAAGGTATATGATACATTTTTGAAAAGTATGTTTATTAAAGATATCTTTTAATAAAAGGAAACTTTATTTTTTAAATTTTTTTCCTGCGGGTCAAAGTCGCCCACCGCGTAGTAGTTGACCTCCTTGAACATCTCCTCGGGGACGCGGGGCACCTGACCTGACCAAGGCTCCGCAGCTGAGGCTCCCACCCGGCCCTGGGGGCCGCTTCCTCAATGGCGCGGCCCAAAAGGAAACTAGAAATACAACAGGGGATTGAATAAAAGTATTTTTGTCACTTTACAGTGACATTTGGAGAAGGAAATGGCAACCCACTCCAGTATTCTTGCCTGGAGAATCCCATGGATGGAGGAGCTGGTGGGCTACAGTCCACGGGTGGCAAAGAGTCAGATACGACTGAGCGGCTTTACTTTCACTTTCAGTTCACTTTCACTTTACAGTAAACAGAGTTAAAATTACAAATGCTTTTTAAAATAATTGCTGATATTCCAATATTTAATTTAAAATGACAACAACAGAATACTTGATTGTGGAGGTAATGTATTTAATTCATCAGTTCTCTGTTGAGGTTCAATTTACGTTACTTTTGTAATGAACAAAATTTGCCACCTCAAAATGTATCTCTTTGACATGTCAGTGAAAAATTATCACTAGATGATTCTAGAAATGAAAAGTTTTATTAAGCAAACTTGAGAATTGTAATCTAAGAGATAGCCTTCCACAAAGGTCTGAGGACCATCCTGCCAGTTAGAAGTCAATGGACATGAATTAGAACTCCAGGAGATAGTGGAGGACAGGGAAGCCTGGCATGCTGCAGTCCATGGGGTCACAAAGAGTTGGACTCGACTTAGTGACTGAACAACAAGATTAATAAGGAAAGTTATCTTGGAGTCATAATACACACTAAAAGGGAGAGAGGAGATCCGAAAGGGCAAAGAAAAATTTTGTGTTTAAAATTTTCTCCTCTTCCCATAAAATATGAATTGATTTCATCATGCATTAAGATTATTTCAAGTTGAAAAATTAAGCACCAAAAGACTCAAGAAGTGTCTTTGGCCTTCTCACTAATGGCCTAAAAGAATTCAAAGGCCCTGTCTGGAGAACAGGGATATCACCAGAGATATTAGCAAAGAATATAGGTCAGGTGCAGTGAGAATGGAACTTCAGAAGGACCTAGAAAGGCCCTATGAATGATAATTACCCAAGATCAGAAGAACTGCAGGTGAATGCAGTGGTCTCAAGAACAGAAGGGACATACGTTCCTGCCCTGGTGAGGCACTCCCAGGCAGTGGCACAGGCCTACAGCGGTACCTGGAGCGACAGCCCTCTGCCTGCCAATGCCAGCAACTTGGTTCCCTAGCAACATGCTCTAGCAACAAGGAACTTTAATTTTTTTAATTTAAATTTATTTATTTTAATTGGAGGTTAATTACTTTATAATATTGTATTGATTTTGCCTAGTAACACAGTCAGCTCCAGGTTGGTGAAGCCAACTCACCTGAGAAACCAACCTTGTATAAAAGGCACACCTCAACTTAATTTGGACTTTGTTTCTGTCATCTCTTCTTGTGTAGAACAATAGGGTAATTAATATATCGGATGTTTGGAGTATGTTATTTCTTTATTGGCTTAATAAGAGACAATTACCCTATAAGCTATAGGCTTGTAAAACTCCCACTCTGAACTTGTGTTAAATAAAAATATTGGCAAGGATCAAGAAGAAAAAGGAATCTGCAGCTGAATGTTTCCCAGTATTGAGCACAGGTGAATGAGTCTTTTTTTTTCCAATATGAGTTTTATTCATAGAACATTTTGTCATGGCAATAGACATCTTTTATTTATTTATTTTTTTAAATATAAATTTATTTTAATTGGAGGTTAATTACTTTACAAATTCTATTGGTTTTGCCATACATCAACATGAATCTGCCACAGGTATATTCAAAGGTACTTGAAAGCCCAAAGCTTGATACAGCATCAGTAGCAGTAAGCACTTGATAAGTGCTGACAAATACATATAGTCCTGTAACCACCACTACCACAACAGAAACTTTCAGTCATCCCCATCCTTCAGTGGCCTTTGCAACCAGTCCTTCCTAAACTGTGGCCCTTGGAGAAGGCAATGGCAACCCACTCCAGTGTTCTTGCCTGGAGAATCCCAGGGATGGGGGAGCCTGGTGGGCTGCCGTCCACGGGGTTGCACAGAGTCGACACGACTGAAGCAACTTAGCAGCAGCAGCAGCAAACTGTGGCCATAAGCCGCTAAGGATCTGGTTTTGTTTCTGCCTATTCTAAAACTTTATATCATAGAAGACTGCAAGGCAATGGCACCCCACCCAGTACTCTCGCCTGGAGAATCCCATGGATGGAGGAGCCTGGTGGGTTGCAGTCCATGGGGTCGTTAAGAGTCAGACATGACTTAGCGACTTCACTTTCATTTTTCACTTTCCTGCATTGGATAAGGAAATGGCAACCCACTCCAGTGTTCTTTCCTGGAGAATCCCAGGGACAGGGGAGCCTGGTGGGCTGCTGTCTGTGGGGTCACACAGAGTCGGACACGACTGAAGTGACGTAGCGAGTGATACTATAAAAGAGACAAACTAGGGTTTAAATTATTTATATATTCAAGATGAGCCTTTTGTTACACACAAGGTTTGCAAGTTATCTTCATGTCTGTAGCTTGTCTTTTCATCTCTTAATTTGGTCTTCTGCAGAAAAAATGTTTTGATGCAGTTCAATTTAATGATTTTTTTTCTTTTATGGATCAGTCCTTTGATGTACTAAGAACTGTTTACCAAGCCCTGGATCGAGGAGATTTTCTCCTATGTTATTATCTTCCATAAGTTTCAAAGTTTCATTTTGTGCATTTGAATCTATAATGCATTTTGAGGTCCTTTTGCTTATGGATAGTTAATCACTCCAGCACCATTTGTTGAAAAATGCTTTTCTTTATTTTCCTTTTCATTAAATTGCATGTATATCTTTTTCAGAAATCTACTGACCACACTTCAGTTCAGTTCAGTCACTCAGTCGTGTTCGACTCTTTGCAGCTCCATGGACTGCAGTACACCAGGCTTCCCTGTTCATCACCATCTCCCAAAGCTTGTTTAAACTCATGTCCATCGAGTTGGTGATGCCATCCAACCACTCTGTTCCCCTTATCTACCTTTCTATCCCTCTGCCAATACCATGGTCCTGATTATTGTGGCTTTATAAGTCTCGGGATAAGATACAATAATCTTGTTAATTTATTCTTCCTTTTCAAAATTGTCTTGCTATTCTACTTTGCTTACATTTCCATATGAATTTTATAATGATCTAGGCTATATCTGGGCCTCCTTGGTAGCTCAGCAGTAAAGACCCGTCTGTGATGCAGACGTGGGTTTGATCCTTAGGCCGGGAAGATCCCTTGGAGAAGGAAATGCTCCCCTACTCCACTATTCTTGCTGGAAAAATCTCATGGACAGAAGAATCTGGCAGACTACTGTTCATGGGGTTGCAAAACAGTCCGACAGGGCTTATCTACTAAACAACAACAACAGCCCATATCTACAAAAATGGTGGAATTTTGATAGGAATTGCATTCAAGTTTTATCATTTGAGAATTGACTTTTTACTATATTGATTCTTTCAAACCACTTACCTGATTTTTCTGTCAAACTATTTACATCTTATTTCATTAGTATTTTATAATTTCAATAGGCAGCTCTGCAGGTGTTGCTAAATTTACACAAAAATATATCATATTTTTTTGAATTATTTGCAATGATAATATATTTTTAAGATCGTGGATGCCAGCAGGCCACTGAATGCCCAGCTTCCCCTCAGACCTCATAGCAGTGCCGCAGCCAGCCCCACCTGGCTGCCTCAAGGGGGTCAGAGGATTGCTCCCGCTGATGAGGTCATGTGCACTCTCACTTAGTCCACTGATGCCCCTCGTGGTCAGCTGCAGAGGGTCCGGAAGGCACCACCTTGAGTTAAGATGCTGGCACTCGTGCTGGTATCTCTAGAAAGCCCCTTCAAGGGACCTTGGGTGTGCTGGGACTTGCCTTCTATGCTCAGGATGCTTCAGTCTGCTGCTTACTCTTCTGGTACCTAGTGATGAAGGTATGATGTTTTGTGGTGTTTTTTTTTTCACTCATTAAATATTCATTTATAGGATCTGGAAATTCGACAGATTTTTGATCTTGTTGTGTAGCACAGATTTGCTGAATACTTATTACTGCTAGGAGTTTGTTTATAGATTCTTTGGAATTTTCTACATAGATTATATCATCTACAAATTGAGGACGGGGGTTTATTTCGTCTTCTCTGATTTGTTGGCATGTTATTTCCTTTCCTAGGACTTCCCTGGTGGCTCAAATGGTTAAGCATCTGCCTACAATGCGGGAGATCCAGGTTCAATCTCTGGGTCGGGAAGATCTCCTGGAGAAGGAAATGGCAACCCACTCCAGTACTCTTGCCTGGAAAATCCCACGGACGGAGGAACCTGGTAGGCTACAGTCCATGGGGTCCCAAAGAGTTGGACACGACTGAGCGACTTCAATTTCTTTTTTTCTATCTATTTCCTTTCCTAGGCTTATTGTGCTGGTTAGAATTCCCACAGCTATCTTAAAGACAAGTGGTGATTGTGGGCACTTGCTTCCTTCCTGATCACTGGTGGAAAATTTTAAGTGTGCTATTTGCTATTCTTCTCTTTTTTTTCTTTTATTTTGGTAGATGTTTGCTATCAGTGTGCCACAGTTTCTCTATATCCTTATTTCTCTGAATTTTTATCAAGAATAGGTGTTGATGTTTTCCAAATGCTTGATATCACTTGATATTGTCATGTTATTTTTCTCCTTTTGCCTGTTGATACTATGGATTACAGGGCTTCCCAGGTTGTGTAGTGGTAGAGAATCCACCTGCCAATGTAGGAGACTTAGAAGACAGGGGTTCAATCCCTAGACTGGGAAGATCCTGTAGAGTAAGAAATGGAAACCTACTCTAGTATTCTTACTTTGTCTGGAGTTGGGCAGCTGCAGTCCATGGGTGTGCAAAAAGTTGAACATAACTGAGCACACACACAGTTACAAATGGTGTGTGTGTAATGTAAACATAATGGATTACATTAATTTTGTAACTTTAGACTAGTTTTGTATAAGTGCAATAAAAACCACTTGCTCATCATATATACTTTTAAAACATATTTCTGAATTATATTTGCTAATATTTTGAGAAATTTTAATCTTGGTTAATGAGAGATGTGGGCTGTACTTTTCTTTTTATGTTGGCTTTTTAGATTTTGATAAATAATACTGGCTTAAAAATAGGAAAGTGTTTCCTGTTATTTTTGAAAAAATTGTGTAGAATTTATGTAATTCTTTAAATCTTTGGTGGAATTTATGAGTGAAACTACCTGGACCTGCAGGTTTCTTTTTGAGAGTGTTAAAAGTAAAATTTTAATTTCCTGAATAGTATAGTACCTTCATTTTTTTAATGTTTATTTTTATTTTCATCCTTATTAATCATCATCAGTAGCAGAAGCATGTCCTAATCCCTAAAATCCTATCCTCCCCCAAATCCATATGTCCCAGTGTCCTATGTGAGCAAAATAAAAGCCCTCATTTGCTTAAGTCACTTTGCTCTGTTTATCTTTCGATGCACAACAAACTACCCTCAATTTAGTGGTTTAAAACAACTAGCAATCGCTTATTTTGCTCATAGATCTGTGATTTAGGATTCAGCAAGGGCAGCACTATTTGCTCCACATGAGGACAACTAGGCAAGCTTGAAAGTAGAGGCTGATAGCATTTTTAGCTCATCCATATCTGGCACTCGATCCTAGCTGTTGGCAGGGACCTCACCAGGTTCTGTTTGCTGCAAGCCCTATTGTGGCCTCTCCATGTGTCTGCTTGCTTCCTTGCGGCATGAATAGTGGACTCGGTTGTTGAGATGAGAAATCTCCTGCAGTCTAGTTGTCATTTCTTTTGGTTATCTGTCTTTTTTTTTTTTTTAATCAGATTGATATTAAGAATTACTTTATGCTTTGGTGTTCTACAATTTCACCTAAATGGATTTACCTTTAGTACCTTCAAATTATCTATTTCAAATTGGGTGCATGTGGTAGTTTGTACTTTCCCAGAAATTGGTCCATTATGGTTGTCAATTGTGAATATTTGTATATTATCATGTGCTTTTGTTGTGTGTAGGGTCCATAGTGGTAATCTGATATTCTATTGATTTTATCACCTTTTCCTTTTCAGCTTCATTGTTTTCTGCTCTATTATTGTTGCCTTCTTTCTGCTTGCTTTGTATTTTTAATTTACTCTTCTTTTTCTAGTTTTTGAGTGGATTAGATGTTTTAATTTTTTGATTTTTTATCAAAGCATTTAATGCTATAGGTTTCTCAGAATTATTTTAGCTGCCTCTGAGAAATATTATTTTCCATTTTCATTGAGTTCCATATATTTTTTAAAAGTTTTTCTTTAGACTTTATTTTTGACCCTTTTGTTCTGTAGGTGTGTGTGTTGTGTGGTTTCCAAGCAATTCAAGATTTTTCTGTTATCTCTTTCCTGTTTGATTTCACTGTGGTCAAAGAATACATTCTATGTGACTTTAATTCTTTGCAATTTGTTGAGGTTTGCTTTAGAGCTCAGTTTATCATGATATTTGTATCTTGGATTCTTGCAAAGCATATGTAGCATTGTATGGTTTATTTGAGTGTTCTATAAATATGATTTAATCTTACTGGTTGATGATATTGTTGAGATAGTCTATATCCTTGCTGATTTTCTGTCTGTTGTACTAACAATTATTGAGATAAGAGTTTTAAAGCCTTCAAATATAACAGTGGAATTATTTATTTAAGTTCTGTGAGTTTTTGCTTTATATAATTTTCAGTACTGAATGCACATTTGTGACTGCTTATGTGGATTAACACTTTTGCTATTAATGCCTGTCTGTTCTACTAGATTTCTTTGTTTGGAAGTAGACTACTGTCTCTTAAAAATATACCCATTCCTGCTTTATTTGATTAATGCTTTCCTGGTATAGCTTTTTCCATCATTCTATTTTTAATCTGTTTCAGCCTACACCTATCATTATATTTGAAGATAATTTATTGTAGATACTGTATAGTTGGGTGATTTTTAAGAATCAGTTTTGCAAATCTCTGTCTTTTGTTTTGCATGGTTTATTTTAATGTAATTTTGATAGGTTAGGGCCTATTTGGGCCTCCTTGGCACCTCACCTGGTAAAGCATCTGCCTGCAATGCAGGAAACCTTGGTTCAATTCCTCCTTGGTTCAGTTCCTTGGTTGGGAAAGTCCCCTGAAGAAGGGCCAGGCTACCCACTCTAATATTCTTGGGCTTCCCTGGTGACTCAGATGATAAAGAGTCTACCTGCAATGAGAGAGACCTTGGTTTGATCCGTGGGTTGGGAAGATCCCCTGGAGGAGGGCAAGGCAACCCACTCCAGTGTCCTTGACTAGAGAATCCTCATGGACAGGTAACTGGTGGGCTACAGTCCATGGGGTCGCAAAGAATAAGACACATCTGAGTGACTAAGCACAGGATAACACAGGGCCTAAATCTGCTATTTTATTTTATTTTCTGTTTGTTCTCTTTGTGTTTTGTTTTTCTTTTGTTTCCTCCATCCTTTTATGTTTGTGGAACATATGTTTAGAATTTTGTTTTGATTTTTTCATTTTCGTCCATAATATTTCAATCTGTTTCTCTCTTTATATAAAGGCTTCCTTCATAGCTCAGTTGGTAAAGAACCTGCCTGCAATGCGGGGAACCCTAGTTCAATTCCTGGGTTGGGAAGATCCCCTGGAGAAGGGGAAAGGCTACCCACTCCAGTATTTTGGCCTGGAGAGTTCCATGGACTGTATAGTCCATGGGGTTGCAAAGAGCTGGACACGACTAAGCAACTTTCACCTTTACTCTTTATATATGTTTTTGTTGTTTAGTTGTGTCTGATTTTTTTGTGACCCCATGGACTATATACCACCAGGCTCCTCTGTTCATAGGATTTTCCAAGCAAGAATCCTGGAATATATATATATATATTTCATGGCTGCTTATCCCAAGTCACTGGAGTGAGTATTTTAAAAGTTCAAGTGAAGCATACAGATTTTTCCTTTCTTATGTCCTTTTATCCTTCACCATCTGCAATCTAATTGTCTTAAATATTTTATTTGTATACATTGAGATATATGTTGAAGAGTTGTAATTTTTGCCTCAGTCATCAAACATAATTTAGAAACCTCAAAGGGAGGAAGAATCTCTCTTGTATTTTTGCATGCTTTGCTCTTTTCCTTATTTTCTCTATTTTTCCAAGTTTTATACTTGTATTGTTTCCTTTTGTTTAGAGAATTTCTGTAAGACATTTTTAGTATAGGTCTCCCGGCCAGCATTTCTCTTAGGTTTTCTTCACTTGAGAATATCTTTATTTACTCCTTTCTTCCTCTTTATTTATTTATTTTTTTGGTAGCCTTTTCCAATCTTTCTCTAACCTCCTCTTCCCTTCACAACCACCATTCTGTTTCTATGCATTCAGCTTTTTTTTAGATTCTAATTATAATTAATGTCACACAGTATTTGTGTTTTTTTTTTTTTCCCCAGGGGGAATCTGTCTTCTTTCAGTTATTTCACTCTAAGCCTATACATGTTCTTGCAAATGACAAGATTTCCTTCTTTCTCATGGCTGAACTCTATTCCATTGTGTTTGTGTGTATGTTTGTATATATGCACATATATTCCATTGTGTGCACATATGTATGTGTGTGTGTGTGTGTGTGTGTGTGTGTGTCTTCTTTATCCATTTATCCATTGATGGACATTTTGGCTGTTTCAATATCTTGGCTATCATGAATAATATTGCAGTGAACATGAGTGAAGGGTAAAATTCCTTTGACATACTGTTTTCATATCCTTCAGGGTTCTCTCTGCTATATAGATTATTTTTTATTTTTCCAAGTTTGGGAAATTTTCAACCATTATTTCTTTAAATATTTTTCAGGTGCATTATCTTTCTCTTACTCTTCTGGAATGCTGATAATATGAATGGTAGATTTTTTGTTATATTCCCACATGTCCCCGAGTCTCTGTTCATCTCTTTTAAATCTGCTTTCTCAGTTGTTCAATTGGATAATTTTTATTGTTTTATCTCAAGTTCATTAATTTTTTAAATCTTTCTTGTCCTTTCTGATGCTGAGTGCCTTCATCGAGTTTTAAAATTCTGGTCACTGTTATTTTCACTGTAAAGTTTCTGCTTGCATCTTGTTTCTACCTTCAATTTTCTGCAGAGATTTTCTATTGTTTATTTGTTTCAAGGATATTTGTAATTACTTGTGGAAGCACTTTCATGGTGGCTGTTTTAAAACCTTGTCAGTTCTCATATTGGTGCCATCTTGTTGCCAGCAGTTGGTTATTTTTATTCACTGAAGTTGGGAATCTCCTTTATTCTTGGCATGATGAGTGGTTTTTTGGGGTCAAACTTCTACATTTGGAGCATTATATGTGGACTGTAGATATCTTTAAATCCTGTGTTTTAGCAGGCTTCCTGTGATACAATTCTAGGTAAAGGAAAACAAAGACAGTTCCTCACTACTGGTTGTAGTTAGAATCGAGGTTTCCTGTCTCCCTTCCTCGACATCCAGGATCGAGCAGAGAAAGATTCCTCTTGAAACATGTATATTACCATAAGTGGAAAAACAAAACAAAACAAAACTATGGGGAAATCTGATAGTGTATGACTCAGTTTATCCATCTGTCTATTATAAACTGTATGAGATAAGGAGGCAGACTTTAAGATCTTACTAGCTTTGGGAAGTGAGTACAAGCCCAAATAAAACATGTTTTAAATGTAGTTGATTTATTAAATTTTTGCCATTTATTAAAACAAGAAGTTCCTCTTTCTCATAGCTTGCAGGTGGCTGGATAGGTTACTGCACTGATGTGCTAATCTAGGCTTCCTACTGGAGGACCGTTAATAGTATCCTCTGTGAAGAGAGGAGGTTACCTCATTACTGCTGACTACTGGTGGAAACCCTGATTTTCCCTAGGCTTCCTCTGAAATGGCCTTTTTGGAGTAAGGAAGGACACCGTGCTGATGCATGGGGATAGAAGTATGAGCTCCCGAGGTGATCTCCACTGACTTCACAGAGGGAGCTCATTGACACCCATTTGGGATGAAAGTCTCAACTCCACACTGTGACACCACCCTGGAAGAAATTTGGACTGAGCCATTACTGTCCGATTTGTGTGCATGTCTGGACTCTACACTTGGAGTTTCTGGAGGACTGGTATGGGGTCACAGTTTTTTCTTTGATACATCCCTGAAGTAGAGTGTTCACTGTTTAAAGTTTTCTGTGTTACTAGCCTGCCCATCCTCTGGCCCTTGTGCTAGAGATAAGCTTTTCTTGTTGTCTGTCTTGTTTTGCTTTTATTTTGTTTTTTGGTCTACACTCACCTGCTGCTAAGTCACTTTAGTCGTGTCCAACTCTGTGCGAACCCATAGATTGCAGCCCACCAGGTTCCCCCATCCCTGGGATTCTCCAGGCAAGAACACTGGAGTGGGTTGCCATTTCCTTCTCCAATGCGTGAAAGTGAAAAGTGTAAGTGAAGTTGCCTAGAGAGCGTATTAAAAAGCTGAGCCATTACTTTGCCAACAAAGGTCCATATAGTCAAAGCTATGGTTTTTCCAGTAATCATGTATGGATGTGAGAGTTGGACCATAAAGAAGGCTGGGTACCAAAGAATTGATGCTTTTGAACTGTGGTGTCAGAGAAGACTCTTGAGAGTCCCTTGGACTGCAAGGAGATCAAACCAGTCCATCCTAAGGGAAATCAATCCTTAATATTCATTAGAGGGATGATGTTGAAGCTGAAGCTACAGTACTTTGACCACCTTATGCAAACAGCCAACTCACTGGAAAATGCCTTGATGCTGGGAAAGTTTGAACGCAAGAGGAGAAGGGGATGACAGAGGATGGTTGGATGGCATCACTGACTCAGTGTACGAGTTTGAGCGAGCTCCAGGAGATGGTGAAAGAGAGGGAAGCCTGGCGTGCTACAGTTCATGGGGTCACAAAGAGTCAAACATGACTGAGCAACTGAAGAACAGCAACACTGACATTTCTGGTTTGATGCCTTCATCAGAACCCAACCAGTTAATCTGATATAAGTGAGACAGAAGAAAATTCAGAGAAATCACCACTGTCCTCAGGTCCTGAGGATCTGGTCTAACCTTTTCTCTGCACCTTTGTTATGACTCGTCAAGAACAAACAAAAATAGGAAAAACAAGAAGACATAAAAACAAAGTCAGTTCATTAAATAATGGGCAAAGGATTTGAGATTTTACTGAAGAGGATATACAGATGGAAAATAAGCACATGAAAGGATATTCAGCATTACTAGCCATTAAAGAAATGCAAATTGAGGACCACAAAGATATCATTACACATCTATTGCAACCATTAAAATGAAACATAATGGCAGCACCAACTGCTGGCAACGAGGTAGAGAAACTGGCTCTCTAATATATGGCTGGTTAGAATGTGAAATGGTATAGTCATTCTGAAAAATAATTTTCAATTTAAAAATATATATATAAACATATACTTACCATATGACCCAGCTCACACTCTGGAATAATTATTCCTGAAAAGTTCAAGTACATAATAGCCTATCCATGAATGTTCAGAGCAGCTCTATTTGTAATAGCCAAAATCTAAGGCAGCCAAAATGTCTCTTGAGTAGGTGAATGATTAAACCTCTGCACAGCTATGCTGTGACTTCTCTTCCATGAGAAAAAGGAAAGAACTTTTGATACATGCAACAGCTTGGATGGATCTCAAAATTATTGCTCTGAGTGAGGTAGCCCATTTCTAAAGTTCACATACTGTTTGATTTTATTTATATAACATTCTCTAAATGAACAAAACTGTAGACATGGAGAACAATCAGCAGTAGTCAAGATTTAAGAATGGTTTACTTAGTACAAACCAGGGGCTGAAAACAAACTGATGGTCACAGTTCTAGAGGTAGGAAGTCTGCAGTCACAGTGCCATCGGGGCTTGCTCTGGAGCCTCTGAGAGTCCTTGCTTCATGCTTCTCCGGGCTTCCGGTGGCTGCCACCAGCCCTTGGGGTTCCTGGCTTGTTGTGTAGCTCTCTCCAGTCTCTGTTCTCATGTGACTTCTCCTTTCTTTTGTGTGTCCCTTTCTCACGAGGACACGAATCACTGGACTTAGGTTTCACTCTAAATATAGGATGAATTCATCTCATAATCGTTAACTAATTCTTCCTGCAAAGACCTTATTTTTTATGCAAAGACCAAAGGCATATCCAGATAAGCCCATATTCTTAGGTTCTGGAAGAAACAAATGTTGGAGGAACGTCATTTAACTCACTACATATGGTGTGAAGGAAGGAGTTGAATGTGGCTAGAGCAGAGTAGAACTAGAGAGGTATTAATGGAGATGGAACAGAGTTGTGTCTTGATTGTATCTAGGGTCCATGAGTCTACATTTGATAAATGGCATAAAACTATAAACATAGATTGTACCAATATCAATTTTCTGGTTTTGATAATATATTATAAACATGGAAGATGTAACCACTGGCAAAAAGAGTTTAAAGAGTACAAAAGACCTATTTTACTGTCTTTTGTAACTTCTTATGAATCTATTATCATTTAAAGTAAAACTTAGAGAGGATCAGCTATGTTTCTTATAGATGACAACTTTTCCTCTAATTATGTACAAATATTCCTTGCTTTCCTTTGTGTTTAATATAAGAAAGGCTTTTTTTTCATCTTCAGAATGGGGGAAATTTATAATTGCTAAAGTGTATCATGCCTCTTGTGTTTAATATTATAACAGATTGCTTACGGTGTCACAGAGTTTATATATCTGCTCAGAATTCTGTAAGAATGAGATCCAATAATTGCCTTACTGTTTGCTTCTGAACTGAATATCAGGCCTAGAGTGTCATTTTCTTTTCTCTCTCTGCTTTTTCTCTACATAATAAAGGTAAATTAAACCCCAAATTAACAGTAAAATGTCACATTGCATCTTATATATTCAAGTTTCCTTTCTACCCTCAAACTGATTTATGTATATTTAATGGGTTTTGTTGAAAAGAAGATGATAGAACAATTAAAGATTTTTAAAAGAACAGAAGCTTTTCCCTGAAGGTAAAAGGGGAACATAAGCAATCTCTGTATTTGCATAAACCTTTTACAAAATAGATGAAATGGATGATGTTCGGGGAAGTCATTAGCACTGGAAATTTACAAAGAATAGTAAAAGAAGAAAGAAAAGGCAATCTTTCATGGTAAATGTGTCATTTAAAGTGATTTAAATGTTATTACTAAAAATTATTTGAACATCATTTTCTTACTAAATTTTTTTGAATTTATAGAATATACAGAAGAATTTCTTCAGGGCTTAAAACCTTGTGATAGCTATAATTAGGTAACTGACTGACAGGTGTCTGTTCTATTGAAAATGAGTTTCCTCCTCTGTCCATCTCAAATTTAACACACAATATGTTGCCAAGTAGAATTTAGACCTGATTAGGATTGACACTTCTTTTCAGAGAAAACTTCCATAAGTGAAATAAAAATGTCATGAGGGAAATAAACCTGCAACATAACAGAACTGCAAAAAATGAAAAAAAAACAAAACAAAAAACAAAAAACAAACACAACCACGGCTCAGTTTATGATTCGTTTGTAGGAATGATGATTCTAAATTCTAATTAGACTTGACTTTCAAATTTTCTATTTGCAGATAGTAACGAGCCATGAATTATTACTTTGAACCATCATTCTTGATCTCAATGATAACAGGCTTACAATGAATTTTTAAAATGATACTTTCTCCTACTTAGTATCATAGCATAAATATTAATATCAAGGGCAGTAACCTACACTTATCTAGTACCTTCAGTGTCAGGAGATCCAAAGATATTTTAAAGGTTAAGTGCTTCACCTTTGTGGTAGAATCCACTAGGGATTCAAAAGCAGTTGCAGTGCATTGCAAACTGGTCTCAGGCGAGGTGAAGCACATCAGTTACTTTTCAAAATCGAATCAAGATTAAACAATTCGATAAAGAAGAGTGCTAAATGTATTTCATGACAAAACGTTGAGCCAAGTATGAGAATCATTACGTTAAATAAACCCTTTAACGTTTTCAGGATGGTCGTCAGGATCCTCATGCTGTTTCAGTGCCTTATTATGCAAACTTATCGGCTGTATTGTTCAGCTCAGGCTGCCATAACGAAATACCATAGCTTGGCCTGTGGCGTAAACGATGGACATGTGTTTCTCCTGTATCTAGAGCCTGGGGAGGCCAAGAGGTGCTGACAAGGTGCTGACAAGTTCAGTTCTTGATGAGAGCCATGTTCCTGGTTTATACAGAGCCAACTTCTTGCTCTGGCCTCATATGGCTTTCCTCAGTGTTTATACTTGGAGAGAGAGAGAGAGAGAGAGAGAGAGAGAGAGAGAGAGAGAGAGAGCTCTGCATTCTTCTTTGTTCTTGTTGAGTCACTCAGTCATGTCCGACTGTTTGCAACCCCATGGACAGCAGCATGGTAGGCTTCCCAGTCCTTCAACACCTCAGTTCAGTTCAGTCGCTCAGTCGTGTCCAACTCTTTGTGACCCCATGAACCACAGCACGCCAGGCCTCCCTGTTCATCACCAACTCCCTGAGTCCACCCAAACCCCTGTCCATTGAGTTGGTGATGCCATCCAACCATCTCATCCTCTGTTGTCCCCTTCTCCTCCCGCCCTCAATCTTTCCCACCATAAGGGTCTTTTCCAGTGAGTCAGCTCTTTGCATCAGGTGGCCAAAGTATTGGAGTTTCAGCTTCAACATCAGTCCTTCCAAAGAATATTCCAGGTTGATTTTCTTTAGGATGGACTAGTTGTAACTCCTTGCAGTCCAAGGGACCCTCAAGAGTCTTCTCCAACACCACAGGTCAAAAGCATCAATTTTTCAGTGCTCAGCTTTCTTTACAGTCCAACTTTCACATCCATACACTACTACTGGAAAAACCATAGCCTTGACTATATGTTCCTTTGTTGGCAAAGTGATGTCCTTGCCTTTTAATACACTGCCTAGGTTTGTCGCAGCTTTTCTCCCAAGGAGCAAGCATCTTTTAATTTCATGGCTGCAATCACTATCCACAGTGATTTTTGAGCTCAAGAAAATAAAGTCTGTCACTGTTTCCACTGCTTCTCCATCTGTTTGCTATGAAGTAATGGGACCAGATGCCATGGTCTTCATTTTCTGAATGTCGAGTTTTAAGCAGCTTTTTCACCCTTCTCTTTCAACTTCATCAAGAAGCCCTTTAGTTCTTTGCTTTCTGCCATAAGAGTGGTGTCATCTGCATATCTGAGGTTACTGATGTTTCTTCCAGCAACCTTGATCCCAGCTTGTGCTTCAACCAGCCCAGTGTTTCTCATGATATACTCTGCATATAAGTTTAATAAGTAGGGTGACAATATACAACCTTGATATACTCCTTTCTTAATCTGGAACCAGTCCACTGTTCCATCTTTGCTTTTAACTGTTGCATCTTGACCTGCATACAGGTTTCTCAGGAGGCAGATAAGGTGGTCTGGGATTCCCATCTTTGAAGAATTCTCAACAGTTTATTGTGATCCACACACTCCAAGGCTTTTGCATAGTCAATGAAGCAGAAGTAGATGTTTTTCTGGAATTTTTTTCTTGCCTTTTCTATGATCTGGCAGATGCTGGCAATTTGATCTGTGGTTCCTCTGCCTTTTCTAAATCCAGCTTGTACATCTGGAAGTTCTCAACTGACATACTGTTGAAGCCTACCTTGAAGGATTTTGAGCATTACCTTGTTGGCATATGAAATCAGTGCAACTGAATGGTAATTTCAACATACTTTGGCAATGCCCTTCTTTTGTATTGGGATGAAAACTGACCTTTTCCAGTCCTGTGGCCGCTGCTGAGTTTTCCAAGTTTGCTGGCATATGGAGTGCAGCACTTTAACAGTACCTTCTTCTTTAAGGATGCTCATCCCATCGTGAAGTCCCATTCTTGGGACCTAATCTAAGCTAATTCCATCTCCAAATACTACCACATTGGGGGTTAGAGCCTCAACTTGTGGATTTGAAGGGGAATACCAATGTTTAGTTTATAACCTTGACACTCCACTCTGTGATGCTGAAAGCAGATGGTGATGAGTTGATCAAGAAGGTGATCTTCTAGTGCCAGAGCTTTGGTAAGCACTTTTCCTCTGTGAGTCACGTTGTAATACAATGAACAGGGAGTTCATTTTTAAAAATGTGATTTTATGATGCATGTGCATGTTAACTGAAATTTCACACTGCTCCAAGCCATAGAACTACTTAGAGACAGAATCCATAGTATATTAAAATCAGACTTTCTGTTATGTTGTCTTGGCCCTCATTTTTCTTCCTAGTTATTTCTGCTTTGTTCCTAACAGCCCAAAGTGTTCTCTTGTCTAAAGTCTTCCCTGATTTACATGTCAGGATATATAATCTCTTAATTCACAGCGGTTCTGTTTAACACTTATTTTATTGATGTAAAACAACTTAATATTGGTTCTCCCTCTCTAGTCAGTTAGCTCTTTGAGAATAAAGACTATAAATTACTCATGTTCATTCTCTACCTGCCTAGTGAAAGACCTGGTTCCAGACTACCTTCTGAAGGCTACCTTCATAGCAAACAACCTTGGAAGATGGAGGTAGTATCTACTTTCAGAGAAAGGACTTTTTTTTTTTTTTTTTTTAACTGTCCAAGATAATAGTGTCTCCTTCCCAGGCAAAGGACAGATATACTTGAGGTCCTTTATGGTTCCTTAGCAATGATTCAAATCCACTGCTGCCATAGTACCTATCTGGACCACTTCATGTCCTCCCGGGGGAGACTTGGAGTTAAAGGAAAAAAGTAATGCAAATGTGAACTTCACATAGTTCTTTATATGCATGAGTAAGTCTTCTGGTTTTGTCCAAAGAATTTCTTGTGACTTCTGACAATATCCATGGAACTATGTCAGGTTAATTTCTTAGCATTCAAGGAGAGCAAAATCCCAGACCCCGCATATTTATTGACATTAGGTACTCAATAGATATATGCTAAATACTTTGTATTATGGATGGCAAAATCAATCATCTAGTCTACATTTCTCTTCATCTACTTAACACATCAGGAATTGAGGTTCAAATAAGTTAAATAACTTAGTATCCAAGATGATGATTGAAACATTTTGTGAACACTTCATCCATGGTTAATTAAAAATTTTGTCATTTGTATTTTCTTTAGAATATCTAATGAATTTTACGATCATATTCAAAATGACTGTTAAAATGTTTTGCCATGTGCAGCCAGTGCTGGTGTTCATTATATACATTTACAATCAGATTGGCAGCAATGAGAAATGAAAAAGGAGACTTAATATATACATAATGAATTCTTGATGAGGCCAATTTTCTAGTAGTTTAATTAGAGAAAAATAATTAATTTTTCACATGGTCCATGTAAAGATAATCATACACATTTTGGCAAATCTGTATTATCCAATATATTAAATCAATGCTATTGATTTAATTTTAATTGATTTTTAAATTATGATCACATTCAATTGGCAATTTTGATTTTTAAAACGTGTCAATTATGAACAAAATATATCTACAGTTATTTTTATGTAATATAAATATAAGAAATTTTATAAGTAATATTATACTTTAATAATCTAAATTAACAGAGTAGATATGTAATTAAGTTTTCTAAAGAAATCTGTACAGGTTCAAATCAACTTAGATTTCAGAAACTGCTCCAAGCCATAGAGAAAATATTACTTTAAAGAGAAGATCTTTCCATTGTGTCATTCTGATTTCCTTATCATTTACTATTTTTCAAAGAAGAACAATAGAAAAATTTCCCTCTTGTCAGTTAAACATTGAGGAAAAGGAGTTTAATTTCAGAATCTGAAGTTATTTGGGTTTAAAGACTACTGATCTATTGGTCTAGTAAATGACCTGTTAGTTATGCTTGAAATGTTTGAGTTTCAATAACAAAATGCAAATATAAAGCACTGTCATATTATTATTGATTTTATATTGCAATGCACTTGAATGCAGATTTGTGAAAATCAACAATTAGCTTAATTTTATATAATACTTTCATTTTCTTTCAAGATTATAACTTAAATACATAATTGATAGTCTCTGCTCTTCTGGAACATTCAAAATGCTTCAAGTTAAAGTGATCATTTTAGATAAAATCCCACCTTTTAGTAAACTAGGTATGTTTTTTCCTTTGGTTTGTTTAGTTAAACTGTTGTTTTTCTTGTTATGGTTAGTTATGCCATGCTCATTCTTTGTGATGCACGCTATTTATCTTCAGATTTCTTCTCACTTATCTCTATTGTGTTCTTCCTACATTTTATTGCTATTATGATTTTGAGATGACAGAATAAAGTAAATGAGTCTTAGTTTATGTAAAAATGCATAAAAGCATATTTTTAAGTTATACATATTTTAAATTGACTTTACATTTTAAATTTAATTCATGGCTTGTGTTAACATAACTTATCCCACAACAGTGATGACTTTCAGAAGCAGAGTCAGAAATAGCTGATCTTTGTCTGGCAAATGTTAAAATTTAAGATTTATTTTTCTTAAAATGTGGTGACCTTTCATCACCTGTAATTAAAATGAAATTCTCTTTTAAACAATATAAATCTCAAAAACAAAACCCAAACAGAAGGTTCTAGATTAGCTTAATGTTGTGTGGAGAATTATTTTGACATTTTTGGACTAAATTTGGGTTTCTTAAGCCAGATTCTTACTTATTGGTAAGAAACAGAAGGCATTTAAGAGGAAGCAAAAATAATATAATAATCAGTAACCACAAATTCTAATTTTTTGACTCAAAATCTATTTATTGCTCCTTATTGATTATGGAAGTCCTGAATCCCAGGGTCAGTAGAAATGTTAGGAATAGTATTTACATATCCCCAAGAGCTGGGAGGTGGGTGGAGAAAAGATGTGAATGGCTCTGGGGCATCATTTCTCTCATCATCTTGAGAGTTTAGTGGAAAACCTACTTAGTAATAGATTTAAGTTAGCTCCAGAGAAGACTAGGCTGATACCTGTAGCTGTGCTGTAGAGACTGACCCATTCTAACCGGACCACTTCCTTAACAAGCAAACTTGCATTATCACAATTCACATAGATTTCTCTCCTCCATCTTGTTTCTATAAAATGTAAAATCATGTGGACCTTGTTCCTATGAATATGTAAAGCAGTATGGAACAATATACTCTTATAAATATGTAAAACGGTATGGATTTTTCTCCAATAGGATATTGGCCATGATACATGTGTATTATTTTTGGCCAGAATAAGCTTCAAAATGATTACATTTCCTGACTATATACTTTATACTTCTCTACTGGCTATTTTAGGCTTCCCTAGTAGCTCAGACAGTAAAGCATCTGCCTGCAATGCAGGAGATCTGGGTTTGATCCCTGGGCCAGGAAGATCCCCTGGAGAAGGAAATGGCAACCCATTCCAGTATACTTTCCTGGAGAATTCTATAGACAGAGGAATCTGTCTCCTCTATGGCTACAGCTCATAGGGTTACAGAGTCAGACATGACTGAGCAACTAACCCCCCCACACACACAGTCTGTTTTAATATAATAAAACTCTCATTTCTACACCATGAGTGAGAGTGAGAGTGAAAGTGAAGTAGCTCAGTTGTGTCCGACTCTTTGCGACCCCATGGACTGTAGCCTACTGGGCTCCTCTGTCCATGGGATTTTCTGGACAAAGGTACTGGAGTGGGATTACCACCATCACCACTACCATCACCACCAATAATTAATGGTAATTGGTGTCAAAACAGGAAAATGTTGTAAATATAATCTTAATATGCATGATTAAAATTATATGTTGGCTTTATCTAAACTTAACCAAGGCTTTACTGACTATGGCAAAGCCTTTGACTCTGTGGATCACAATACACTGTGGAAAATTCTGAAAGAGATGGGAATACCAGACCACCTAACCTGCCTCTTGAGAAATCTGTATGCAGGTCAGGAAGCAAAAGTTAGAACTAGACATGGAACAACAGACTGGTTCCAAATAGGAAAAGGAGTACGTCAAGGCTGTATAGTGTCACCCTACTTATTTAACTTATATGCAGAGTACATCATGAGAAATGCTGGACTGGAAGAAACACAAGCTGGAATCAAGACTGCTGGGAGAAATATCAATAACCTCAGATATGCAGATGACACCACCCTTATGGCAGAAAGTGAAGAGGAACTCAAAAGCTTCTTGATGAAAGTGAAAGTGGAGAGTGAAAAAGTTGGCCTAAAGCTCAACATTCAGAAAACGAAGATCATGGCAGCTGATCCCATCACTTCATGGCAAATAGATGGGGAAACAGTGGAAACAGTGGCAGACTTTATTTTGGGGGTTCCAAAATTACTGCAGATGGTGATTGCAGCTATGAAATTAAAAGATGCTTACTCCTTGGAAGAAAAGTTATGACCAACCTAGATAGCATATTCAAAAGCAGAGGCATTACTTTGCCGACTAAGGTCCATCTAGTCAAGGCTATGGTTTTTCCAGTGGTCATGTATGGATGTGAGAGTTGGACTTTGAAGAAGGCTGAGCACAGAAGAATTGATGCTTTTGAACTGTGGTGTTGGAGAAGACTCTTGAGAGTCCCTTGGACGGCAAGGAGATCCAACCAGTCCATTCTGAAGGAGATCAACCCTGGGATTTCTTTGGAAGGAGTGATGTTAAAGCTGAAACTCCAGTACTTTGGCCACCTCATGCGAAGAATTGACTCATTGGAAAAGATTCTGATGCTGGGAGGGATTGGGGGCAGGAGGAGAAGGGGATGACCGAGGATGAGATGGCTGGATGGCATCACTGACTCGAGGGACGCGAGTCTGAGTGAACTCCGGGAGTTGGTGATGGACAGGGAGGCCTGGTGTGCTGCAATTCATGGGGCTGCAAAGAGTTGGACACGACTGAGTGACTGAACTGAACTGAAGCAAGGCATAGCTGATACATAGACAGATATAAATGTATATATACACACACATTATTAAGGGCTTCCCTAGTATCTCAGTTGGTAAAGAATCCACCTGCAATGTAGGAGACCCTGGTTTGAATCCTGGGTCAGGAAGATCTGCTGGAGAAGGGATGGGCTTCCTGCTCCAGTATTGTTAGCCTTCCCTGGTGGCTCAGCTAATAAGGAATCTGCTTCCAATGCAGGAGACCTGGGTTCTATCCCAGGTTGGGAAGATCCCCTGGAGGAGGGAACAGCTACCCACTCCAGTATTATGGCCTGGAGAATTCCATGGAGTTGCAAAGAGTTAGATACAACTGAGTGACTCATTTTCACTTTCATACTCTTGGTTCTGTCTCTCTGGAGATTTTGCTGTTGAGGGTGGTTCCAGAGAAACAGAATTTTTAAGGATAAGTTTTATGAATTAGTTTTGAGGTTTAAATTACTTTTGAGGAAATGGCTTTTTAACTTGATTAGATTTAAAAATCTTAATGACACTGTTGATCCATAGTATGAACTTGTAATAGAGATACACAAAATGTCTACATTGGATACTTCCAAACAAGCACTTACTGTGTATGGTACTTTCAAACATCTGTGGGAAGGTAGATGAATATGAGACAAAGTGATTAATCCTCATGTCACTGGACAAGGTGGTGAAAGGAAAGGAAGACCTCAGGGATTTTAATTTCTAGCTCAAGCACCACATATGTGATCTTAAAGCGTCTATTGCTCTCTGAGGGAGACCCTTTCCTTCTATAGCTTCAGGGTTGAGATGGCAGAATCTCAGAATCTTCTTCTGCACTGGCCGAGATACAAGTTGAATTTAGTCTTTCAGGGTGTTTATGGTTAAAGTGAAGGCAATGATTAGTAAGGAATGAGACCTTGCGGACAGTAGTAAGGGATATGTAGGAAGGTCCTGGAGAAGCTGGAGACACTGAGTTTCTATGTTCTGATGAGCTCGCTTTGCCATGAACAAGGCCTCCCTGCCCCCAGTAGCAGCAGTCTCCCCATCCTCAGAAGAAGTGGCCTCTTCACCACCAGTGGCATCAGCCTCTCAATCCCCATCATGTGAGGTTTGGGGAGCTGGCACTGTGCTGTCTGAGGAAACTGTCCTGGCCTCACACGAGGCATTGATATGGCCTTATGAGAAGGCATACTACACTTCCAAAAGAAATACTTGAGTCTTCAAATGTATACAGATGGAAATCAAGGGTATATGTATGGGTATAGATGCTAAGGGTGTGGGACAATGGTAAAAACTGGGTTAGTGAAAGTCGCTCAGTCCAGTCTGACTCTTTGTGATCCCATGGACTATACAGTCCATGGAATTCTCTAGGCCCAGAATACTGGGATGGGTAGCCTTTCCTTTCTCCAGGGATCTTCCCAACCCAGGGATCAAACTCAGGTCTTCCACACTGCAGGCAGATTCTTTACCAGCTGAGCTACAAGGGGTTAGGTAGAATTTTTTGATGTAGGTTCACTAAGCAGAGATCCTGCATTTCATGCTGCACCTTAGGGAGTTATAAAGGTCACTAACACGCTGGCCGAAGAAACATGGACTGCGAAATGGCAAACAGTCTAATTCTAATAAATTAAAATTGTGGGGTCTATCTTGGTTTAACCCAAAGGAAGAGATTCAAAAACTCAGAGGGTATCGAGTGTCACAGTAGGTTTATCATTACAGTCTACTCACCCACACTGAGAGGGTTCAGAAGACGTAATTTTCACCCGCGCTGTGTGAGATAAATTTGTGATGGTTCGTCCTGGCATCCTTGAAGAGCTCTCTAATTGCTCTTCTCTGTAGGCCAGACCTCACTGCAGCCTCTGACCTGAGAACCCTAAATGCATTGGGAGAATGAGTAAGCTTTTGTTAAGCTCTATCAAGTGGTGATTCCAATTGCACCTGCTGTATGATGTCTTTGCTTGGGCAAAGTAACACATATCCTGGTACCTGACATGCAACTCTTGACCTGAAAAATGTCTTTTTATCCTTCCCTGTCAATGAGCTACACCAGAAGTTTGCTTTCTGATAGCAAGTTCAGCAAAACAGGGGTTTGTCAATGATCCAGTCCTGTTTCATCATTTAGTTTGCAGGAATACTGGTCTTCTTTTTCCTCCTACAAGAGATCATACCAGTCCGTAATGTTGATCACATATGGACCTGATGAGCCAGAAACAGCAAATACTATAGACATTTGTGTGCCACAGGGTGGGGAATAAATCTGACCAAAATTCAGGGGCCTTCGTGTAATTTTTAGGGTTTCAGTGATGTGCGGCATGTCCACATATTCCTTCCAATGTGAAAGCATACGTCACGCTATTTGGCCTTTTCTACAGCCTGGTGGCTCAGAGGTTAAAGCGTCTGCCTGCAATGTGGGAAACCTGGGTTTGATCCCTGGGTTGGGACGATCCCCTGAAGAAGGAAATGGCAACCCACTCCAGTACTCTAGCCTGGAGAGTCCCATGGAGGGAGGAGCCTGGTGGGCTTCAGTCCATGGGGACACGACTGAGCGACAGACTACTGCTACCACAGCCATAAGAGAAGCACAGCAGCTAGCTCGCCTTTTCGGTTTTTGGAGACAATATTTGGTTTGTCACCTTAGCCCACTCACCAAGTGACCTGAAAAGTTGTTTGTTTTGAGTGAGGCTCAAGCCAGGAGAAAGTTTTATGTCAGGTCCAGGCTGCTGTGAAAGCTGCTTGGACCCCATAAATAGATCCAATGGTGCTTGAAGTGGCAGTGGCAGATGCAGATGCTGTTGGTGGCTTTTTGGCAGACCCAAATACGTGAGTCATGCTGCATATCTTTAGGATATTAGAGCAAAGCCTTATCATCCTCTGCATACAAGCTGTTCAGTTCACTGTTCTGTTTTGAAGACACGTATCTTGGCCTGATACTGCAACTTAGTAGAGAGAGAATACTTAACTGTGGGCTCATTAATAAGACCTGAGCCTGCCCATCATGAACTGTGCTGTTCGGTCCATGAAGCCATAAAATTGGGCGTGCACATCCTTATCTAATGAAAGTGGTATATACGTGACTGGACCTCAGCTAACTCTGAAGGAGCAATAAGCACTATGAGGAAGTGGCCCAGATGCTTTCTGGCCCAGACTCCTGCTGCCCTGCACTCTCCCTGCATTCATGGCCTCATGGGGAGTTTCCTACAATCAGGGGACAAAAGAAGCAGAGACTTGGGCCCCTTTGGCTGATTCTGCACAATATTCAGGCATCACCCAAAAGTGGACAGCTGCGGCACCACAGCCCCTTTCTGGACATCCTGTGGAAAGGATCTGCTTTTGACATAGCATTTCCATTTTCTGGTGCAGGGTTCCTTGGTCAACATTAAATACTATGAGTTGAGAAATCAAGCTTACCGATTAAAAGGCAAAACGGAATAAACATACACACATTTATTGAAAAATACCTAGAAGTATCACTGACTTTATACATATAAATCATTTCATAAAATGTGGACTTGATGTTTTATATGAACTTAAATCTACAAAGTTACTTATTAATTTCCTGTTAGTCCCACTCTCTGCACAATTATTCCTAACTTAGAGTAACAATTTAATTATTCTTCACACAATTTCAATTGAAACTGAAATCTTACAACAACAACAACAAAAAATCAGTAAATATTTTCTTAAAGTGTAGAATACACCTATGGCACTTTCAGTGTTACTCAGTTCAGTTCAGTTCAGTTCAGTTGCTCAGTCGTGTCTGACTCTTTGCGACCCCATGAATCGCAGCACGCCAGGCCTCCCTGTCCATCACCATCTCCTGGAGTTCACTCAGACTCACGTCCATCAAGTCAGTGATGCCATCCAGCCATTTCATCCTTCGTCGTCCCCTACACCTCCTGCCTCCAATCCCTCCCAGCATCAGACTCTTTTCCAATGAGTCAACTCTTCGAATGAGGTGGCCAAAGTAGTGGAGTTTCAGCTTCAGCATCATTCTTTCCAAAGAAATCCCTAGGCTGATCTCCCTCAGAATGAACTGGTTGGATCTCCTTGCAGTCCAAGGGACTCTCAGGAGTCTTCTCCAACACCACAGTTCAAAAGCATCAATTCTTCTGTGCTCAGCCTTCTTCACAGTCCAACTCTTGCATCCATACATGACTACTGGAAAAACCATAGCCTTGACTAGACGGACCTTAGTTGGCAAAGTAATGTCTCTGCTTTTGAATATACTGTCTAGGTTAGTCATAACTTTTCTTCCAAGGAGTAAGCATCTTCTAATTTCATGACTACAATCACCATCTGCAGTGATTTTGGAGCCCCCCAAAATAAAGTCTGACACTGTTTCCACTGTTTCCCCATCTATTTCCCATGGAGTGATGGGACCAGATGACATGATCTTCGTTTTCTCAATGTTGAGCTTTAAGCCAACTTTTTCACTCTCCTCTTTTACTTTCATCAACGGGCATTTTAGTTCCTCTTCACTTTCTGTCAAAAGGTGGTATCATCTGCATATCTGAGGTTCTTGATATTTCTCCCGGCAATCTTGATTCCAGCTTGTGTTTCTTCCAGTCCAGCCTTTCTCATGATGTACTCTGCATATAAGTTAAATAAGCAAGGTGACAATATACAGCCTTGAGGTACTTTCCTATTTGAAACCAGTCTGTTGCTCCATGTCCACTTTTAACTGTTGCTTCCTGACCTGCATACAGAGTTCTCAAGAGGCCGGTCAGGTGGTCTGGTAGTCCCATCTTTTCAGAATTTTCCACAGTTTATTGTGATCCACACAGTCCAAGGCTTTGGCATAGTCAATAAAGCAGAAATAGATGTTTTTCTGGAACTCTCTTGCTTTTTCCATGATCCAGCAGATGTTGGGAATCTGATCTGGTTCCTCTGCCTTTTCTAAAACCAGCTTGAACGTCAGGAAGTTCACAGTTCTCGTATTGCTGAAGCCTGGCTTGGAGAATTTTGAACATTACTTTACTAGCTTGTGAGATGAGTGCAATTGTGCGGTAGTATGGGCATTCTTTGCCATTGCCTTTCTTTGGGATTGGAATGAAAACTTCCCTTTCCAGTCCTGTGGCCACTGCTGAATTTTCCAAATTTTCTGACATATTGAGTGTACCACTTTCACAGCATCATCTTTCAGGATTTGAAACAGCTCAACTGGAATTCCATTACCTCCACTAGCTTTGTTCATAGTTATGCTTTCTAAAGCCCACTTGACTTCACATTCCATGATGTCTGGCTCTAGATGAGTGATCACACCATCATGATTATCTGGGTCATGAAGATCCTTTTTGTACAGTTCTTCTGTGTGTTCTTGCCATCACTTCTTAATATCTTCTGCTTCTGTTAGGTCCATACCATTCCTGTCCTTTTTGAGCCCATCTTTGCATGAAATGTTCCCTTGGTATCTCTAATTTTCTTGAAGAGATCTCTAGTCTTTCCCATTCTGTTGTTTTCCTCTATTTCTTTGCATTGATCACTAAAGAAAGCTTTCTTATCTCTTCTTGCTATTCTTTGGAACTCTGCATTCAGATGCTTATATCTTTCCTTTTTCCTTGGCTTTTCCTCTTTTTTTTCTTTTCACAGCTATTTGTAAGGCCTCCCCAGACAGCCATTTTGCTTTTTTGCATTTCTTTTCCATGGGGATGGTCTTGATCCTTGTCTCCTGTACAGTGTCACGAACCTCATTCCATAGTTCAACAGGCACTCTATCAATCAGATCTAGGCCCTTAAATATATTTCTCACTTCCACTGTATAATCATAAGGGATTTGATTTAGGTCATACCTGAATGGTCTAGCGATTTTCCCTACTTTCTTCAATTTCAGTGTGAATTTGGTAATAAGGATGTCATGATCTGAGCCACAGTCAGCTCCTGGTCTTGTTTTTTTGACTGCATAGAGCTTCTACACCTTTGGCTGCAAAGAATATAATCCATCTGATTTTGGTGTTGACCATCTGGTGATGTCCTTGTGTAGAGTTTTCTCTTGTGTTGTTGGAAGACGTGTTTGCTATGACCAGTGCATTTTGTTGGCAAAACTCTATTAGCCTTTGCCCTGCTTCAGTCCATATTGCAAGGCCAAATTTGCCTGTTACTCCAGGTGTTTCTTGACTTCCTACTTTTTCATTCCAATCCCCTATAATGAAAAGGACATCTTTTTTGGGTGTTAGTTCTAAAAGGTCTTCTAGATCTTCATAGAACCATTCAACTTCAGCTTCTTCAGCATTACTGGTTGGGGCATAGACTTGGATTACTGTGATATTGAATGGTTTGCCTTGGAAATGAACAGAGGTCATTCTGTCATTTTTGAGACTGCATCCAAGTACTGCATTTTGGACTCTTTTGTTGACCATGATGGCTACTCCATTTCTTCTGAGGAATTCCTGCCCGCAGTAGTAGATATAATGGTCATGTGAGTTAAAGTCACCCATTCCAGTCCTAGGAAATGAATAAAATTCCCTCTATAAATTATACTAAAACTTTTTCATTATAACTACCTGAGGAAGGATGGTGATACATTTAATGGAACTGGAAAACTGTATGAATGATTCATCTGGTGAAGAAGGTGTCAAATGCTGAAATAATTTTTTGTAAAAAAAAAAAAAAAAAAAAACACGGTACAGCTTCAAACTTTGTTTCTTTTCAAATTCTGCTAAAAATGCAATATTTGCATTTTAACTACTCTTCTTTCCTTTATCTGATTAAGAAGTTCAGTATTAGCACATTAATCTCAGCCTTCTGTCTTTCAAGAGTGGGAAACACTCATGAATGTAGGAGAGAATAACAGAAGAAACCATCCAAAATAGATATTTTCTTCTCCCCCAATGTACAGAACCTCAGTAGGTTTTGTGCATGTTACCTTACAACACCTATATGTGGTCAAAGAACAAGCAGAATGCAACAGACTACTGCTCATGCGTGCCTGATGCTGCATGTTTATATGCAAGGCAAACCTCAAAAGCCAAATTAAAAATCCAAATTAAAAGCCAAAATAAAAATTGGCATAATGTCATGTACAATGTATGAAACATGTAATCACCCTGCGAATGCCAGAAAAAAAATCTCTGGGACTTCATTTAATTGATCTTGGGTATGATCTGGACATCAGGATATATAAAAGCCTTCCAGGTTATTCTACTCTTCATCCAAGGATGAGAACCACTGAAGTTATATTTAATTTGTATTATTTCAGTTTCAATTCAGATGTTTTAGATGAAAGATAAATAGTTAATTGTAAATAGAACATATCTTATTTTCACATGTGATTCCACTTCAACTGGGACCTAAAATGTGATTAAAATTAAAGCCCCCAATGAAAATGTAATGTGTCTGTTCAAATGAAATGTATTTGATATCACTTCACAGATCCTCAGATTTTAAAATATTCGTTTCTACATGAAAACAAATATGATCCTATTTGAGATTACTTCTTCCTAAGGTTTGAATACTGATTACTAGTTCTTAATTCTTCAAGTACAAAGATATTTGTGACACAAATATAAAACTAAAGAAGAAGCAAGGTTAAGTTGGTTATTGTTAAGCATTTTCACAGGAAATATTTTTGTACTCTTTTAAAGTAGTGTATATACTAGTTAAGCCCTCTGTTAGAGAGAGGTTGCTAAAATGCAATGCATTTTAATTTTGATTTTATTAAAATAAATTGGTTTATTTCCTTAGAGTTTTCCCTCCATATATAGGTTGTTTTACTTGATTGAAATTATACACTATATACAATTTGCATCCTGATAGAATAGTATTTATATATATTATAAAGTACACTTAATTCTCCAGAAAAATGCAGTATTTTTTGATAAGATTGGGTCACAATTGTATATGTAATTTTTCACCTACAGTTCCACTTGGTTAAACTACTTGTAGACAATTTTATATATAAAAGGCTTTGTGTATGTGCTAAGTTGCTTGAGTTGTGTCTGACTTTGTGACCCCATGGACTGTATCCTGCCAGGCTTCTCTGTCCATGGAATTTTCCAGATAAGAATACTAGAGTAAGTTGCCATTTTCTTCTCCAGGGGATCTTCCCGACCCAGAAATTGAAGCTGCATCTCTTAAATCTCTTGCATTGGCATTGGAAGGCAGGTTCTGCCACCTGGACTTTGTTGAAGGGTATTTTCAAAAGTTATCTTTCTGTTGCTTCATATATATTTACTAATGTTTTCTTTATCATTAGAAAAGAAGTAAGTGGTCAACAGAAAAGAATAAATAATATCACGTAGTTTTTAATGATGCACTAACCACACCAAGTGACTTGGATGTCTATATAACGAGTGTATTTTCCATGAATGGGTAGCTTCCTGTCACCTCTCTTCTGGCAAAAATGTGAAAGATAAATGTGTGAATAAATTATTGTGTATTTGCAGTTTGGAATTTTGCCTTAAAATAAAACAAACAGCATTGTGTAGAGAATAATACTTTGATTCCAGTTGCACATAAAGTGAAAGTGAAGTCGCTCAGTCGTGTCTACTCTTTGGGACCCCATGGACTGTAGCCTACCAGGCTCCTCAGTCCATGGAATTTTCCAGGCAAGAGTACTGGAGTGGCTTGCCATTTCCTTCTACAGGGGCTCTTCCCCACCCAGGGAAGGAACCTGGGTCTCCCACATTGCAGGCAGATGCTTTACTGTCTGAGCCACCAGGGAAGCTGGAATATTTTAAATAGGAAGCTGGCACTGAAATAAGCATGACTTACAGGCTATAATGATAAAGTAACTCAGGGGGCAGTAACTTCACGAATCATCTTTGGGCATATAAAGTTTTGTACTTAGTATTACAAAACACATTAATTAAGAAATTAAATTATTAACTCCACACTTTAATCAAAATATCAAATGTAATTTAAAATGTGCACTTTCACCTCACCAAGTTAAAGGTGTTTGAGTTAAGAAGCTTTCCATTGGGAAGGAAATGTTGGTTATTTATTTTAGAGTCTTCTTGTCTTGGGGAAAATCCTGGAATTATTTTTGCTTATAGGATGTTTTTAAGTGTACTTAGTGAACTTCTCTTGTACACATATAACTAAAGGATATTGACTGAGTCTTATATATTCATCTTTCAGCCTACCCTGTTTTACCTGTATGTCTGTAGATCCGTTTATATGCTTATTTATATTTTAGATCACTTGAAATAAAATTTTTGTTGATTTGAATAAATAGCAAATTAGCAAGATAAAATAAACAGTATAACAGATATCATCCAACTGTAAATAAATGAATGGATCAATAAATATATAAGAAAGAGATTTTAGTACCAGTAAATGTGCTAATAATTTGTGCTTGCCTAGTTCAGTTCAGTCGCTTAGTTGTATCTGACTCTTGCAATCGCAGTCACGCCAGGCCTCCTTGTCCATCACCAACTCCCAAAGTTCACTCAGACTCACGTCCATCGAGTCAGTGATGCCATCCAGTCATCTCATCCTCTGTCATTCCCTTCTCCTCCTGCCCCCAATCCCTCCCAGCATCACAGTCTTTTCCAATGAGTCAGCACTTTGCAAGAGGTGGCCAAAGTACTGGAGTTTCAGCTTTAGCATCATTCCTTCCAAAGAAATCCCAGGGCTGATCTCCTTCAGAATGGACTGATTGGATCTCCTTGCTGTCCCAGGGACTCTCAAAAGTCTCCTCCAACACCACAGTTCAAAAGCATCAATTCTTCGGTACTCAGCCTTCTTCACAGTCCAAATCTCATATCCATACATGACCACTGGAAAAACCACAGCCTTGACTAGATGGAACTTAGTTAGCAAAGTAATATCTCTGCTTTTGAATATGCTATCTAGTTTGGTCATAACTTTTCTTCCAAGGACTAGGCGTCTTTTAATTTCATGGCTGCAGTCACCATCTGCAGTGATTTTGGAGCCCCCGAAATAAAGTCTGGAACTGTTTCCACTGTTTCCTCATCTATTTTCAAATGAAGAGATGGGACTGAATGCCATGATCTTCATTTTCTGAATGCTGAGCTTTAAGCCAACTTTTTCCCTCTCCTCTTTCACTTTCATCAAGAGACTTTTTAGCTCCTCTTCACTTTCTGCCATAAGGCTGGTGTCATCTGCATATCTGAGGTTATTAATATTTCTCTGAGCAATATTGATTCTAGCTTGTGATTCTTCCAGTCCAGTGTTTCTCCTGATGTACTCTGCATAGAAATTAAATAAGCAGGGTGACAATATACAGCCTTGAGGTACTCCTTTTCCTATTTAAAACCAGTCTGTTGTTCCATGTCCACTTCTAACTGTTGCTTCCTGACTTGCATACAGCGTTCTCAACAGGCAGGTCAGATGGTCTGGTATTCCCATCTCTTTCAGAATTTTCCACAGTTTATTGTGATCCACACAGTCAAAGGTTTGGCATAGTCACTAAAGCAGAAATAGATGTTTTTCTGGAACTCTCTTGCTTTTTCCATGATCCAGCGGATGTTGGCAATGTGATCTCTGGTTCCTCTGCCTTTTCTAAAACCAGCTTGAACATCAGGGAGTTCACGGTTCACGTATTGCCAAAGCCTGGCTTGGAGAATTTTGAGCATTACTTTACTAGCTTGTGAGATGAGTGCAATTGTGCGGTAGTTTGAGCATTCTTTGGCATTGCCTTTCTTTGGAATTGGAATGAAAACTTCCCTTTTCCAGTCCTGTGGCCACTGCTCAGTTTTCCAAATTTGCTGGCATATTGAGTGTACCACTTTCACAGCATCATCTTTCAGGATTTCAAACAGCTCAACTGGAATTCCATTACCTCCACTAGCTTTGTTCATAGTGATGGTTTCTAAGGCCCACTTGACTTCACATTCCATGATGTCTGGCTCTAGATGAATGATCACACCATCGTGATTATCTGGGTCATGAAGATCTTTTCTGTACAGTTCTTCCATGTATTCTTGATACCTCTTCTTAATACCTTCTGCTTCTGTTAGGTCCAGACCATTTCTGTCCTTTATCAAGCCAGTCTTTGCATGAAATATTCCCTTGGTATCTCTAATTTTCTTGAAGAGATCTCTAGTCTTCTCTGTTCTTTTCCTGTATTTCTTTGCATTGATCACTGAGAAAGGCTTTCTTATATCTTCTTGCTATTCTTTGGAACTCTGCATTTAGATGCTTACATGTTTCCTTTTCACCTTTGCTTTTTGCCTCTCTTCTTTTCACAGCTATTTGTAAGGCCTCCCCAGACAGCCATTTTACTTTTCTGCATCTTTTCCATGAGGGTGGTCTTGATCCCTGTCTCCTGTACAATGTCGCAAACCTCATTCCATAGTTCATCAGGCACTCTATCTGTCAGATCTAGGCCCTTACATCTATTTCTCACTTCCACTATAATATCATAAGAGATTTGATTTAGGTCATACCTGAGTGGTCCAGCAGTTTTCCCTGCTTTCTTCAATTTAAGTCTGAATTTGGTAATAAAGAGTTCATGATCGGAGTCACAGTCAGCTCCTGGTCTGGTTTTTGTTGACTGCATAGAACTTCTCCACCTTTGTCTGCAAAGAATATAATCAGTCTGATTTCGGTGTTGACCATCTGGTGATGTCCTCGTGTAGAGTTTTCTCTTATGTTGTTGGAAGAGGGTGTTTGCTATGACCAGTGCATTTTGTTGGCAAAACTCTATTAGCCTTTGCCCTGCTTCATTCCACATTCCAAGGTCAAATATGCCTGTTACTCCAGGTTTTTCTTGACTTTTTTTTATTTGAGTCCCCTATAATGAAAAGGGCATCTTTTTTGGGTTTTAGTTCTAAAAGGTCTTGTAGGTCTTCATAGAACTGATCAACTTCATCTTCTTCAGCATTACTGGTTGGGGCATAGACTTGAATTACTGTGATATTGAATGGTTTGCCTTGGAAATGAACAGAGATCATTCTGTCATTTTTGAGACTGCATCCAAGTACTGCATTTCGGACGCTTTTGTTGACCATGATGGCAACTCCATTTCTTCTGAGGGTTTCCTGCCTGCAGTAGTAGATATAATGGTCATTTGAGTTAAATTCACCCTTTCAAGTCCATTTTAGTTTGTTAATTCCTAGAATGTTGATGTTCTCTGGTGCCATCTCTTGTTTGACCACTTCCAATTTCCCTTGACTCATGGACCTGATATTCCAGGTTCCTATGCAATATTGCTTTTTACAGCATGGGAACTTGCTTGTATCACCAGTCACATCCACAGCTGTGTATTGTTTTTGCTTTGGCTCCATCTCTTCATTCTTTCTGGAGTTATTTCTCCACTGATGTCCAGTAGCATATTGGGCACCTACTGACCTGGGGAGTTCCTCTTTCAGTATCCTATCATTTTGCCTTTTCATACTGTTCATGAGGTTGTCAAAGCAAGAATACTGAAGTGGTTTGCCATTCCCTTCTCCAGTGGACCACATTCTGCCATACCTCTCCACCATGACCTGCCTGTCTTGGGTTGCCCCATGGGCATGGCTTAATTTCATTAAGTTAGACAAGGCTGTGGTCCTAGTGTGATTAGATTGACTAGTTTTCTGTGAGTATGGTTTCAGTTGTCTGTCCTCTGATGCCCTCTTGCAACACCTACCATCTTACTTGGGTTTCTCTTACCTTGGGTGTGGGGTATCTCTTTACGGCTGCTCCAGCAAAGGACAGCCATTGCTCCTTACCTTGGACTAGGGGTATCTCCTCACCGCTGCCCTTTCTGACCTTCAACGTGGGATGGCTCCTCTAGGCCCTCCTGCACCTGCGCATCCATGGCTCCTTTGACGTTGGGTTGCTCCTCCCGGCTGCAGCCCCTGGTCTGGGACATGGGGTGGCTTCTCCCAGCCACCCCTGACCTCGGACGTGGGGTATCTCCTCTCGGCCGTTCCTGTGCGGTTGTAGCCTGGTACTCTCGGCTGCTGACACTGACCTCGGACGTGGGTAATTCCTCTTGGCTGCCGCCCTTTGGGCATGGGGTCCTCCCGACTTCTGCCTCTGACCTCAGACATGGGTAGCTCCTCTCACAGCGCTTATTGCGCCGGTCCCAGCTGCCAAAGCTAAATATTTGGCTTTTTGTTTTTGAGAGGATAAAGCAAAGAGGTCAGTGGATTATGTTAATTCAATGCCCCTAAGATGAACTGCAAGGAGATCCAACCCGTCCATTTTGAAGGAGATCAACCCTGGGATTTCTTTTGAAGGAATGATGCTAAAGCTGTAACTCCAGTACTTTGGCCACCTCATGCAAAGAGTTGACTCATTGGAAAAGACTCTGATGCTGGGAGGGATTGGGGGCAGGAGGAGAAGGGGACGACAGAGGATGAGATGGCTGGATGGCATCATGGACTCGATGGACGTGAGTCTGAGTGAACTCCTGGAGTTGGTGATGGACAGCAAGGCCTGGCGTGCTGCCATTCATGACGTCACAAATACTTGGACACAACTGAGCGACTGAACTGAACTGAACTGAAGATGAAAACGGATGGCTTGATTAGGAAAAGCAAATGACTGCTTTAAAAAATTTTATCCTCTAAGGCTTTATAATGTTAGCTAATGTTAAGGAAAGGGTTCTTCACGTTAAAGTGCAATATTCAGAGTGAAATATCATGAGTCTCATTCAAACATAATATTAAAATGTCAAATGTCTTATTTCCTAAATCATTTATGGAGAACCAATTACATGTTATGATGGCTTGAAAGACCATTTGAAAAACTAGGCATTTTTATGTATTTAAGATTTATTAGTTAGGTACAAAGCTGGTTAATATTCTACACATTCTTACCATGTTATCTATTTCCTCCCCTGGAGAGAAAGTGTTTGCATCACTATCAGACAAATTCTACAATTTAATCATAGGTTGAAAAGGTGTGAAATAACCCAAGAGATAGAAAAGTCAAGACTATCACTGACTGAAAATACATCCAGTAATCTTTTAATAAATCATTAAGGCTCAAGAGACTACCACTGAAAAATTAAAGAATAAGAGAAAAAAATGTGCTGAAATATAAATAATCTATAGCAAGATAAATAAAGAAAAATAATATAAAGTGATGAGGTTTTAAAAAACACATTTTCAGGAAAACTTGAGGTTTCTTTCTCTTAGTTGAAAATTACTTTATGTGTAAAATTTTCTGTCTTTAATATAGCCTATTCAAATAAACTATGCTGTGAATTTTATAGAGGAATTTGTTTAACTAACAGCAACTTCTCATGTACAAAATCCTTTTCTGAAGAATGAAGAAGTGCATCTTTAAAAATTCAGAAGGTTTGTTTTTATCTTTAGCCAACAGTTTAAACTCCATTCAGTAGTTTGAAAGTTCTAATCTCTAGCTGTATCTAGCTCATTGTTCTCAGAAATTGTATCTGTAATTGATCTGATCCATAAATAGAATAGAGTTTTACATGCATATATTTGAGGTGTAGAATTGTGTTTCATGGATAGCCACTCAGTTGGTATTTTTAACACTGGAGTACTAATAACTATACAATTCATACGAGCCCTATTCCATCCCAATTTTTAGTAAAATGGACTTTTGAGAGAATAAATTATATCATCTTATGTCTGCAGATTGTAATATGTCACTGGCTGATGACTTAGATTAGATCTGCACTGGTGACCTTGAGCTAAAAGACTTAACATACATTATAAGTGAATCCCTTGAGTCTTCTTCCTTCCCATTTGTGTTTTGTTATTATGTACATGCCTGAATACTGTTATTTAAAGATGCATTAATGCCCTTAAGCACACTCTACTAAGTAAATTAGTCATTCCCTTGTTTCCGGGAGAATATATATTAAATATTTATCATCAGAATAAACAAAACTACTTACCTTATAATTGTGATTATCCCAAAATAATTCTTATCACATAAGTGTACTTAACCATGTGTCAGTACTCAGAGATTTATCTCCAGATTAAAGACAAAATTGTTAATATAGTAGCGTTTTTGAATATTACTTCATTCAAAGAACAAGATTTTGTGCTGGAGAGAGTATGGGGAAAAGGGAACCTTTCTAAACTGTGTATGGTGTATCCACTCTGGAAAATAGTATGGAGATTCTTCAAAGACCTAAAAATAGAGTTGTCATATGACCCTGGAATCCCATTCCTGGGCATATATCTGTATAAAACTATACTCCAAAAGATACACACCCCTAGATTTATATATGTATCACTGAATCATTTTGCTATACAGGAGAAGTTATCAGAACATTAAAAAAAAAGGAACAAGATTTTGTCATTCTTTAGTTAAGATCTCAAGAAAAATTATGAAAATGTTCATTTTCTGAAAAGTCTGATCATATAAAATTTTCTTTTTAAAATTAATTTATTTTAATTGAAGGCTAATTACTCTTTTTAAGGGGATCTATCCCTGGTGGCTCAGATGGTAAAGCATCTGTCTACAATGTGGGAGACCTGAGTTCAATCCCTGGGTCAGGAAGATCCCCTGGAGAAGGAAATGGCAATCCACTCCAGTACTCTTGCCTGGAAAATCCCATGGAGAGAGGAGCCTGGTAGGCTACAGTCCATGGGGTGGCATAGAGTCAGACACGACTGAGTGACTTCACTCACTCGCTCATCCATTTGTTCATTCATTATCTATCTGTCCATCATTCATCTATACACCTGTTTAAGAAGTATTTGCTGGAACCTGTGTGTGTGTGAATGTTGCTCAGTTGTGTCCAACTCTTTGTGACCCCATGGACTATACAATCCATGGAATTCTCCAAGCCAGAATACTGGAGTGGGCAGCCGTTCCCTTCTCCAGGGGATCTTCCCATCCCAGGGATTTAACCCATATCTCCCACATTGCAGGTGAATTCTTTACCTGCTGAGCAAGGGAAGCCCCACCATGCCCCAGATACAGTTCTAAGTCCAGAAATAAAATGAACCTCTGTTTGTATGGGAACATTATGTTTCCTATAAATTTAAATTTTGATTCATTCGAGTAGACTTCTGTTCCTTTTAATATATATAATGCTATCTGACAGACAAGGGTATTAACATTCAAGAACTGGTTTATCTTTTTATCTTTGCTGTCTCCTCTCACTGTCTTCCTGTTACACTTTATTATTATTATTATTATTTTGACTTCCAAATATTTATTTCTGATAAGAAAAGAACAGTGAAACAAAGAGTGGAATACATTCCCACATCAAAACCCATGTTACAGTTTTTATGTTTTTCATCTGCCTTCTGTTTGTATGCCTCTAACTTACCTCCTATTATACTGATTTGTTTTACTATCCACATCCTCTACTAGTATTTTTTTTTCTTTAAGCAGTCGTGTTTCTCTTGCCACACAAAAATTTTCTTATTTCAATTTTTTTTGGTTGTAATTTGAATTCATTTTATTGGAAGTGTAAATACTCCCATTAAAGTATTTTTATTTTAAAGCCTATGTGAAAGCATAATGAACACATTTTGAACAAATTCTCCTTTTATATTTTTTCCACTGTTTTTGCCTTCACTGTAGTATATTTTCTCCAATTTCCCTCAGTCTCTATTTTTCAGTTGTTCATTCTCTTTATTTGTCAGTTGATTTTAATTTTTAAAACTACCTACTTATATTAATATAACATGATATGCACTATCTGCTATCAGTAGTTAGTATGGGCTCTTGACAGCACTTTTTTTTTTCAAAATTTGACTTTCCCTAGTTAAACCATGCTCACTTTTGCTCTCCAAGCAATGGCCTGGTAGATTGTTGGGCACCTTCTGTAGGTCAGTATCAAGGTGCTTCTCCTAAGTGGGAGGGAAAAAATGTAGCCTTAAAGACAGCCTACTCTTCTGGAGGCTGCAAGCTTTGACAGACAGAACCTTCAGAAATCCTCTTCTGACAGCAGAAAGTTGGTTAATAACTGTCTTTTCGAGCACGTTAATTAAAGTAGGAAGCAATGAGCCTCCTTCGAATGGGGAAATGGGTGTAGAGGTTTCAAGCCTAGCTCCAGAGCAGATTCTTTGATAGCTCTTTCATCAGCACCTCTTGAATTTCTAGGTGGGGCTGACACTCTCCTTTCCCATTGGCCAGTCAGGAAAGCTGGGGTAAAGGGGCATGTTCCTTATGCTTAGGTCACCTTCTCAGCCCTCTCTTACTATAGTTGCTAATTTTCAGAGTTCTTTCTAACATTAAAATATATATATAATAAAAAATATTGTACATTTTTAGTTTTAAAAAATAAGGGCATAGAAATAGAGTTGTAAAAGTGTCTAGAGAAGTATATTTCTTAACAATATTTTATTGTTAAGCATGGAGCGAGATTTTCTCCAATTTATGTACTGGTATCAGATAGCTATGTGTTTCAGAACAGTAAACTCATGTGTCTTTGCAATTGGCCTTGAAGGCAGGCCTATTAAGAATGAGACGAAATTCATCAATCATTTTCAGTGCCATATTTCCCTGCTGAGAATGTTCTAGTCTTGAATGGCTTTATACCATATGGCATTTTATTGTTTTAGTTGAGAACAGAAGATTCTACAAAAGAAACAATTAAAAGAATTTATTTTGGAGCCTCTATGCTCATTAGACTCATAATCCTTAATGTTGTTCCCCAGTGCACATATAAATATCACTAATAAACACTGATAATATTTGCAAAATTTGACTATTAGATATATCCAAGAAAAATATGAAGGCCAAATTTAATTTACTGTTAAAAATTCTATGCTATATTTTGCCTTATTATATAGAATTTGTAAGAGGAGACCTTAAAGGATAGTATAAGACTTAGTACATCATGTCATTTTAATTTCAAAGAAAACAATCCATGTTAAATTAAACATTGTGTTTATTCTAATAGAAAAATGTGTCAATTTTTCATTATTATTCAACATTCCATTGATTATCTTCTTTGGGATGTTTACTTAACCCTCCATAATTTAGTTGTATGAAAGAAGCATCAGTAGATTTTACTGATTAGGTTGAAGCACAATATTCGATTTTTAGCTGTAAAACAAATTATTCTTAGAGAATTGCATTTTGGTTGCCATTTTTTTGTGTAAGTGCATTGATTCCTGCATAAAACTTTATACCTATCTTAACATGATATTATATGATGTTTTAATGTCAGTTGATAAATTACATTGTAAACATATGATCTCCACATCACAAAGTATTAGTGTCTATGCCTCAAGTCCTAAACTTGTTTAGCCAAGTTTGCTTGATAAAGTAATGGTCAACTAAAGGAATGGTCAACTCTGAAACTGACTTTTGTAATAAATTACGACTTTCCTGGTTCTTAAATGATTGTCTCATTGTATGTCTTGCATGCTCCTGACTGTCTTCTGGTGACTGATTAATGGTCTGCTTATACTTTGATCACTGTACACCTCTTGACTTTTTAGCTAGGCCCTGATTCTGAACTCTATAGTAAATGCAGATTTCTGGGACTGTCTTCTGTCTAGCCAGCTCTTACATATGGACTCTATCTACCAAGCCTCACAGTCTGGTCTCCCCAGTTTGTTGTGGATTAGAAATTGATGTATCATTGCGTAAATTTCCTGTTTGAACACTTGCAACATCAACAGGAAAGCTGGACTCGATGCTCTGTCCAAATAAAGGTGCACGGAGGGGCTCAGCAGCGTGTTCTGCTTGTTATTAAGAGGGTAAGCATTAAGTCAGGTCCTCTTAATTTCAATCCTGTATTCATTACATACTAGTTGTAAACTATAAGCTGTTAAGTGACCTACAGAAAGTTTCCTGACTTACTTATTATCATAACTGATAAATATCTGAGTTTTATTATCAGTAAAATGTTGTCTTTTCCAAGAAGGATCTCTTCCTTATCTTATTACTAGAAAAATGTATCTGGGAAACCGCTTTAGGCACTCAAGAAGCCTTTACTGAAAGAGTTCAATGGATATGCAAGGTTTCCGCCAGCTCAACATTCTTAAATATGTTTCATTTGAGCCATTCTGATGATTGTTAATATTACCTTCCTTTTAAAGAATAGCTCCTATATTATCTTAATCATATAATATTTGGATAAAATAATGATATGGTAATGAAAAAATAATACAAGAGTTGGAAATGCACATTTTTATTTTTAATTCTCAGAATATTATATATCTCCTTTGGAGTATTCCTTAATGTTTAAAAGAAATAATGTGTCTAAAACACCTTAGGAAATTGACTGGCATGTAATTGATACCTGTTAGAAAGTAGACTAACTTGTAGAACAACAACAAAAAAATAAAATGAAAGCCAAACGAAACACATGAATAAAGTCTCCATAAAATGGTTTGAGGTTTGAAAGTAATAGAAATTTATCCCTAATGCATATAATAGTGATGGACATGCAAACAGGTTGGCAGCATAGCCCTCCTTGGGGTGATTCTGCATGATTAACAGGCATTCTGGATCACCTTAAAAGTTATCACTTCTAGCTACTGAGATTATGAGAGATCATGAAAGAGCTTCCAGAGGAAGATTTTGGGATCTTCCTGGGCCCCAAAGAGCTGGAAGAGCTCTGGACCCCTTCCTGGACCCCTGAACCTGGAAGAGCTGTGTGTTACTTCACATATGCCACTATCAGATTGCTACATGTCCACAAGTAAGTTCAGTGGAGCCTTGGAAATGTGCTTTTTCCCTCAGAAAGAAGAGTAGCTCTTTGGAGAGTAGATATTAATCTTTACCACAAAATCTTATCTCCAGTTCACTTTCTATCGATTCCTGCTCCACAGAAAATTAATCAAGTTAATTTGCATTTATAAACCTTAGCTATATCCCAAAGTTTACAACAAGTGAATATAATAATCAAAGGTAGAATTATTTAAGCAGATTAATGTGGTAAAAAATAATGCTCTGCCCCTAATTAAGAACCTGTTAACATAAAGATTTTTTTAAATTATGGTAATCATAAATTAATGAGAGATATTTTTAAACAAGTCTTCCATTTTTATTTTCTAACTTTTCAATTACTGTAGACAATTTAAAATTATGTAATACTTTCTAAACACTTTAAAACATATCTTTATAATTTTGATGAGAGATTTTTCTGCTTTTCTTTAGCAGTGTTATAGAAACATTCATGTTCAAGTGGCATTTCAGTTTAGTGGAGAAATGAATTGTTTAGTAAAATTTGCCCAGAGAGGCATTCAAAGACCAATAATTATAAATAACCAGTAATCATAAAATAATAATAATAATAGGGAAATCCATTATAAAGTAACACCTCTCTTTTTCACTTCTCCTAATTTCTAAAATTTAAGTGTGAAAATACTTAGAGGCATAATATTGTAATACATTGTGAATGGCAATGTGAATTGACACAGATATTTTGGAATATTATCAGATATTATTTATTAAATCAAAAGATGCTTACGCTCTGACCCAGAAGTCATTTTTGTAAGACTCTATCCTCTGTAAATTAAGCTACCAGTATATAGTATTACAGGAATAGACATATTTATTACAACAGTGTCTAATGCAAAAAAACTGGAAACAGCCTGAAGTGGAAATAATTTAGTATTATGTGCCAAGCCATAGAATACTTTTTAGCCAAGGAAATGAGTTAGAGCTGTCTTCTATTTTCTCAGAAGCATTGCAATGATATATGTTTTAAGTGTTAAAGCAAAGATGTGGAGAGTCATGTATAAAATAAACTGTTTTTTTGTAAAATAACTAGGAATATGTTTTTACTAAATGAATAATTCAACATGTACATATTTAAATTATCATATACCCACTTTGTGGGTACCCACTATTGTGGGAAAAGTGAATCTGTAATCAGCAAAATAAGTTAGCAGCAAAGTAAGAAATCAAAAATAAAATTCATGTCAAAATCTGTTTTATTAATTTTTTCTGTGGCTGAACAACAAATTACTACAAACTTTTGTTGCTTTTGTTCAATTGCCAAGTTATGCCCGACTCTTTGCACCTCACGGGGTGCAGCATGTCAGGCTTCCCCGTCCATCACCATCTGCTGGAGTTTAGCCAAGTTCATGTTCATTAAATTAGAGATGCCGTCCAACCATCTCATCCTCTGTCTCCCTCTTCTCCTTAGAGGTAGTGAAATTTTTCTTGTTTCTCAGCCAATTGTTACATTTTCCCCCTATGCTTTTCTCCATAATCTTAAGTTTTTATTTTGATTTAAAGTGAGCATACATTCTTTACAAAATCAGAAATTAGATAGTTAATTTTATTATTAAAGGTAGAAAATAGCTTACGTTTGGGTTATGGATAAATGTTTTAGGAACATATCAAATGAGTATAAATGGGAATATTTAGAGTAACATGCTTTAGGAAGTTGCTAATAGGTTAGATGTTGTGTGCATGCTCAGTCACTTCAGTCACGTCCGACTCCTTGCGACCCCATGGACTGCAGCCTGCCAGGCTTCTCTGTCCATGGAATTCCCCAGGCAAGAACACTGGAGTGATTGCCACCCCTCTAGGGGATCTTCCTGACCCTGGGATGGAACTAGCGTCTCCTTCATTGACAGGCATATTCGTTACTGCTGAGCTACCCTGGTTAGCCTTAGCAAATCCCCCTGAATATCTGCTAAGGTAACAGTTGAAGACCATTAGAAAACTGTCCTGATGGCCCCTTTGGGCATTCATTGTCCTTTACGTATTGCTTCTCTAGTTTACGTATTTTATGACAAGACTGGCTCTTATCTCTTCCTTCAGCGACCCTATAACTCCCCTTCTGCCTGCATTTTGTAGTTCATTTCTTTGTTACTAATAAAGGATCTTATATAACAGAATAGGTTATGCAGAAGATAATTTGGGTTCAAATAAAACATGTCAACTTGGAAATACTTGTATACTTCTGAAATAAGAGTGATCCAGGGACTAATTTCATTTGTTATACTATGAATTTGCCCCAGTCCTTAATGAGCCTTGGTATAAAGTTTTGTTTCCCACAGATCTGTACATATTAACTCATTGTAGTTATCTATTCTGTTATTATGTATAGGAATGATAAAGTGATACTAGGGCTCCTGTAGTCAAAATATTTGTGGTTAGAACTTTATATAGCCTCATTTGATTGTCTTAAAGTTGTTTATTTTTTTTTTACTATGTTTCATGATATTTAGTAAACACTCAGCAGCATGGCAATCTTCAAACAAGTCCCTTCAGGGTGCTTTAAATATCTTGTATTGCCTCTACATCTCATATTATTCTTTAGATGTAGCACTTAGTAAAATATCAGGGTGCCTTATTTTATTTTAGAATATTGGAAAGTTTAACCCTTCTTTTAGAAAAAAGTGTAAATCCAACTGCTGGTATTTCAAATTTTCTTGAGATGCATGTCAATGGACATAATTATTTTAAGCAATTACTTACACAATTAACTTTAAGTACTTTTACAGTCAATCACACACAGCAATAATATTATTTACATAAAAATTAAACCATGAAAACAAACTCTTTTGAAAATTAAAACCTCAGTAACCCTCTACATGCTCATTGTTTTAGCCAGGCTTTACTATAGAAAGGGAGGAATATTATAAAAATTTCTGGCTGTTGTCCAGGAAGATAAATGTACTAACAAGAGAGTGTTAACTTTATATGTGTGAAAGAAAGATGAGAAAAGCAAGTCCTGTCATAGAAACTGCAGAGTAGCTTATTTTTATAATACTCACTGCCTTCCTTTAGTTGTTTTCTTCTAAAATTTCTCATAAGTCATTGGATCAGTTGATTAAAGAAAGGTGCTAAAGTGGAAATTGCTAAGATGCAATTCAAGCTCAGACTTCTATTGATATGTTTAGTCTTAATTTAAGATCCTCTCCTAATACACAGAATATTCCTTCATGCATCATTCTGAGAAAAATCTCTTTCAAAATTTACCAGTCAAAAAATAATAAATAAGGATATTTGGGTGGAGAAAGGAAAATAAATGCATCCTCTCCATTTCCTCCATCATCTAGTTATATCTTATCTTGGAGGATGATCAAGAAGCATGGAGTTAAAGGAAGAACAGGGCCGCATTAGCAAAAACGGTTTAACATAGTTCAAAAATACATTCAAAAGTGTGTTCTTAATCTTTAGCTGTAAAATAAGCAGGAATATTCTCTACAATGCAAATCGACATCTAACATATATATGTTAAAAAAATAAGAAAGCTATTGCTTTTAAAGATATTTATTCACTGACATAGTCATTTTCAATGAACCTGTCCTTGAACAGTCTAGAATGACAACATTTTTAGAAAACCAGGGCACAAAACAAGAAATAAAAAACGAATACTAGGTAAATACAGGTGATAAAAAGGTGTGAACATTTTGAGAATTCATGGTAACGACATAGCCTCACTCTGGCTAACTGACTCTCTTTTATTAGTGGGTTCAATACTCAGAAGTTATATTAATCATTTGTAATCCCAGGATTATAAATTATAACATTGCTATGTTATAATTCTATTTATGTTCCAAGCTATTCGTAATACACATAGTCTGATTCAGTTGTTAGTGTGTGAACCAAATGTTTATGGTTGCATGAGAAGAAACAGCCTTTTATGTTCTCTAAGCTATTCAGAAGACAGGTGCTATTTAAGGGGAGCTTAAACCATGTTTCTATGCATGTTTTACTGTTTTTTACCGAAACTTAAAAAGCAAAACCATAATTATTTACATACATTTTCAGAAATTGATACAAATTGATACCACATTTTCTAGTTTTCAAAATATAACCTGTTTACTATTAGTAATAATTTTTGCTGACACATATTCAGAATGTACTTTTTCTGTCCCACCTCTTGACAGGGCCAAAGACTAAACCGTTAACTGGTGAGGTTGTTTTGTATAGTTTCAAATAGTTTCTTGGCTCTTTAATGAGAGGATAAAACAAATAGGAAAAGGAGTACGTCAAGGCTGTATACTGTCACCCTGCTTATTTAACTTATATGCAGAGTACATCATGAGAAACGCCGGACTGGAAGAAACACAAGCTGGAATCAAGATTGCTGGGAGAGCTATCAATAACCTCAGATATGCAGATGACACCACCCTTATGGCAGAAAGTGAAAAGAAGCTAAAGGGCCTCTTGATGAAGGTGAAGGAGGAGAGTGAAAAAGTTGGCTTAAAGCTCAACATTCAGAAAACAAAGATCATGGCATCCAGTCCCATCACTTCATGGGAAATAGATGGGGAAACAGTGGAAACAGTGGCAGACTTTAGTTTTGGGGGCTCCAAAATCACTGCAGATGGTGACTGCATCCATGAAATAAAAGACACTTACTCCTTGGAAGAAAAGTTATGACCAACCTAGATAGCATATTCAAAAGCAGAGACATTACTTTGCCGACTAAGGTCCGTCTAGTCAAGGCTATGGTTTTTTCTGTGGTCATGTATGGATGTGAGAGTTGGACTGTGAAGAAGGCTGAGTGCTGAAGAATTGATGCTTTTGAAGTGTGGTGTTGGAGAAGACTCTTGAGAGTCCCTTGGACTGCAAGGAGATCCAACCAGTCCATTCTGAAGGAGATCAGCCCTGGGATTTCTTTGGAAGGAATGATGCTAAAGCTGAAACTCCGGTACTTTGGCCACCTCATGCGAAGAGTTGACTCATTGGAAAAGACTCTGATGCTGGGAGGGATTGGGGGCAGGAGGAGAAGGTGATGACCGATGATGAGATGGCTGGATGGCATCACTGACTCGATGGACGTGAGTCTGAGTGAACTCCGGGAGATGGTGATGGACAGGGAGGCCTGGCGTGCTGCGATTCATGGGGTCGCAAAGAGTCGGACACAACTGAGCGACTGAACTGAAAGCATCTCTGGGCCAGCCTGAACTTACAGCAGGGAAAGGCAGCCTGGACTGCTACCAGAGAAGTTTTTTTCGCTCCTAAAGCTTCCATGCAGACAGTTTCTCCTTTCTTGACTTGGGAATCTTTCTGAAGGGCACAAGCATTATAGCCTAGTTGGAAGCCACCAAGTATGAGGGGAGTAATACTAGTTGGAACCAGGAGCAAAATTCTAGTTCTGAGTAAGAACAATGATAGAGAATTCTGATCCAGGAGTTCCTCATGTGGCTCTGTGAGTTTCTTTATTCTAATATTTTAGTCCCTGTCATGGTGCAATGTGATGGTCTGGATGAATCTCATACAAGGCTGTAGGAGTATGGGTTAAAAGTAAAATATACAAGGCTTTGAGTCCTTTAATATTTTCTTTTTTTAATTTGTAGTGAATGCTTTAAAATTTTGCTATCACAAACTGCATAACATCGTACAAAGTAGTATGAGCGTCTCATAGGTTCAGGAGCAAGGGTCTAGCACAGAGTTCAGTGACTGTGAATATGCATTAGTTTTCACAGTCAACAATAGTGGAAACCTTTTCACATACTTTTGTAATAAATCATCAATATGATATAACTTTATTATTTTTATTGAAATTTTCATTCTAACAAGATTAACTGTCTCCAGTAATCCTCACAAATGCCAAGTTATCAAACTTAAATAAAGATGTAGAGAGAATGGGGTGGTGATTCACTACTTATATGCCAGTGCAGTCTTTCTTTGTGGGTATGTTTCAGGGAGAATACAAGAAGGAGTAACTCTGATGGCTATCTTGGTAATTGTCTTTCTAATCTTGTTTCATATATCTCTGTGATACGTGAAGCACGATCTAAGTGTAAATTATGAAACTGAAAACAGAATAAACGTAAGTAAGTTGTGATAACCACGTTGGTGTTTCCCTTTAACAGGTGTTTTTGGAGTCTTTGCATCTTTGAGAATAGATTTTTCGATTTGTTTATGATGCCTTGTATTCAGCAGTCCCCCAGAGAAGGAGAAGCTGTCTCAATCAGAGTTCTCTTCATCTTTTATGTGGAATGCTTTGATAATAATGCCTCACCCTCTGCTTCATATTACTTTAGTGAAGGATCTCTTGACTACTGTCATCTTCTGAAATCGAAGCGCAGTCCATTTGCTTTCCCACACAAGTAAGCCATCCTTGGAATGTGGTCAGAGTTCTTTATGCTGACTGTGCCTCGACTGGGCCAAGGCGTGGAGAAACAGAAAACTAAAGACTTAGCTTGAGGCACAGACAGAATGGGTTTCAGTTTCGTAAGGAATTAGAAATTGCTGTAGGATAGATGGGTTTTACACAGATAGGAAATAAATGTCCTCAGAGAAGAACCTCTGGTAGAGGGAATGGGTATAAAGTGTGAGGAGAATGTTGAGAGAAGGGACAAGCACATAGAATGAAAACGGCAAAGATGTGCGTGTGTGTGAAATGCCATTCAGGCTGAATATTATGAAAATACTGTGCATGCTAAAACAAGAAGCAAATGCAGCACTAGCCGTCTGGAGGAAAATATGGCTCGTATATCTGGCTAGATCTGCAATAGGAAATGCATTTGAGAAAGGCAGTCATCGAGTATGTATGCAAAACAAAATACGGCAGTAAGCTATGTGACACCTGGAATCACATGTACTTTGCTACATGTGTGAGACTGTGAGAGTGGCTTAACTGCGACAGAAACATAAATAACGGGTATCAATATAACAAAGTATAACTGCTGTGGAAATACTCAGAAGGGTAGTAAAAAAATAGAACTCAGAGAAACGTGTACTCTGCCTGTGGCTATTACTTTCATATAAGAAAGTATATTGTACTTACATTTCGTACTCAAATGCTTGCCTTACTGAATACGAATATATTAGTGTTACTGGTCAAGGTTAGACAGTAAAACAGAACCAGTGCTCTAAGCATACTTTTAATAGCATTGCGTTTTTAGTGCTTCCACAATGCATACTGTAGATTTTCCTTTCCTATGGACTGTGAATATTTCTTTTCTTCCCTCCCTCCCTTCTTCTTTTTCCTCACTTCTGCCTTCCTTCTTCCCTTTCTTCTCCGATCCCAAGACCGACTCTGAAGATTCTGCTTGGCCATGAGTTTTTAAAGGGTAAAAGGTAGGGGCTGGGGGAGGATCTCTGTGAGTCCTCTAGGCGGTAGATGGGTCTGTGTCAGTCTCTGCTGCATAAAGACTTGCCTACTCCCTCTTCAGGTGTTATCTGGCCCATGTGATGAGCCTGCAGGATTGCTATGAGAGCTGTTATGGTAGAGAGATAGTCATTCAGTTCAGTCAGTTCAGTCACTCAGTCATGTCCGTCTCTGCAACCCCATGAACCACAGCATGCCAGGACTCCCTGTCCATCACCACTCCTGGAGTCCACCCAAACCCATGTCCATTGAGCCTGTGATGCCATCCAACCATCTCATCCTCTGTCATCCTCTTCTCCTCCTGCCCCCAATCTTTCCCAGCATCAGGGTCTTTTCCAATGAGTCAGCTCTTTGCATCAGGTGGCCAAAGTATTGGAGTTTCAGCTTCAGCATCAGTCCTTCCAATGAACACTCAGGACTGATCTCCTTTAGGATGGACTGGTTGGATCTCCTTGCTGTCCAAAAGACTCTCAAGAGTCTTCTCCAACACCACAGTTTGAAAGCATCAATTCTCCAGCACTCAGATTTCTTTATAGTCCAGTTCTCACATCCATACATGACCACTGGAAAAACCATAGCCTTGATTGATGGACCTTTGGCAATGTCTCTCCTTTTTAATATATTGACTAGGATGGTCAGAGTTAGTCATTATTTAACTATTAATACTGAATTCTTATCTTTTTTATTAATTGATTTTTTATTGAAAGATAATTGCTTTATAGAATTTTGCTGTTTTCTGTCAAGCCTCAGCATGAATCAGCCATTGATATACATATACCCCCTCCCTCTTGAACCTCCCTCCTCTCTCCCTCCCCACCACCCCTCTAGGTTGATGCAGAGCCTCCGTTTGAGTTTCCTGAGCCACACAGCAAATTCCCATGGGCTATCTATTTTATATATGCTAATGAGGTGGATGAACCTAGAACCTATTATACAGAGTAAAGTGAGTCATAAAGAGGAAGGTAAATACCATATTCTAATACATATATATGGAATCTAGAAAAATAGTGCTAAAGAATTTATTTACAGGGCAACAGTGGAGAAACAGACATAGAGAATAGACTTACAGACATGGGGAGAGGGGAGGAGAGCGTGAGATGTATGGAGAGAGTAACATGGAAACTTCCTTCTTTTTAAAAATTTATTCCTTAATTCTTACTTTTTATCTAAGGAAGGAATCAACAGTTTAGGCGAGGCATGGTGTGCGTTCAGGAGAGCATTAAGTCTGGAGTTGGTTTAAATTGGCTAGTGATCTCATTTCTGTGATTCAGTTCTTTCAGGATTAGTTGGGGGGCAAAAATGGGCAAGTGGTAAAGGAGCAAAAGAGCCACTTTCGATTGTATCATTTTTCTAATTCTATAGACATGAATCATATACAAACATTGATTGTTATTTAGTTGCTGAGTCATGTCCGACTCTTTTGGGTCCCCGTGGACTGTAGCCCTCAGGTTCCTCTGTCCATGAAATTTCCTGGGCAAGGATACTGGAGTGGATTGGCATTCCCTTCTCCCCACCCTGGGATCGAACCCACATCTCCTGCACTGGCAGGCGGATTCTCTATCACTGAGACACCAGGGAAGCCTACATACATAGATATATATTTATTATTTTAAAACTCCATCTTTTCTAGGGCAGGCTGAGAGTCTCCTAAGCTCTTTGTGTAAAAAAATTAAGAAGATTTGAGAAGTTTCTGAATTTCCTGAAGTTCAGTTCAGTTCAGTTGCTCAGTCGTGTCTGACTCTTTGTGACCCCATGAATCGCAGCACGCCAGGCCTCCTTGTCCATCACCAACTCCCGGAGTTCACTCAGACTCACGTCCATCGAGTCAGTGATGCCATCCAGCCATCTCATCCTCGGTTGTCCCCCTTCTCCTGCCCCCAATCCCTCCCAGCATCAGAGTCTTTTCCAATGAGTCAACTCTTCGAATGAGGTGGCCAAAGTTACCTTACTCAAATTTACCACTGTCTTTGCTGTGTTTGGCCACAAAATGGCTAAACTTATTTAGAGGGCTATAAAGTACATAGGCTGAATTTTAGTCACAATACACTTTCTAATTTCCTGATAATAGATCTTGATCATGCATAGAAACCTGTTTGAGTGCTTTCTTTGAGTAAGAAAGTGAAAACTTCTGTGTATGTATATATGTATACATATATACACAGATATCATTTTTATTTTTAGTCTAACACAGTAAAATCTTGGTTACAGCCTCTAAATACATCATCTTTAGTTGTCTGAATAAGGCACATAACTATATCCGTCAGAGCTTCTGGTTTTCTCATATGTAAAATATATATAATAAAACCTGCCTTGAATTGTTTTTAAATAAATATAAGTGTTTAGCACCGCACCTGACATATAAAAAGTACTTAATGAGAGTTATCATTGCTATTATAAGGTGATAATGTGCATAAATATGTATAATTACAGAAACATATATAGTAAAATTATAAAGTGATTCATATTAAAATTTCAGAATATTCCACCTAACACAGGAATGAGGGAGATAATGAGATGGTTTGCATCCTTTGGGAAAATGCTGTCTAGCAGGGTGGGGTGGAGTTGACAGCAGTAGGAGAAGACTGTGGGGCATTCACAGATCTACAAGTTGACGGTGCCTTGAAGGCCAATTTTAACATATGGTGAATGTAGAAGAACAGAGTATGTAGAGTGCTTTGGTTTTGTAGCTTACTTGATTGCTTGAGATAAATTACATTTTGAATATAATAATTGTTTGTGTCCTGAGAATCTTGAATTTTTATTTGGAAATGAAAAGTTTCCATGAATGAAGCTGGGATTCTTTGCCTCTGGAGGAGAGAATTTCGATCTGGGGCCAGAAAAGAGGCTTGATCACTTGGAGCTTTTGTGCAGCAAGATTTTATTAAAGTATAAAAGGGATAGAGAAAGCTTCTGATGTAGACATCAGAAAGGGTCAGAAAAGATACCCCCTTGCTAGTTTTTAGTGAGGCCTTATCTACCTGTTGCTGTTCTTAGTCCCCCAGTCATGTCTGACTCTTTGTGACCTCATGGACTGTGGCCTGCCAGGCTTCTCCGTCCTTGGGATTCTCCAGGCAAGAATACTAGAGTGGATTGCCATGCTCTCCTCCAGGGGATCTTCTGAACCTAGGAATCAAACTCAGATCTCCCACATTGCAAGCTGTGGATTAGCAGCCTCATGATAGAGAGTTGCACCAGAGAGTTCTCGCCTAACGTATGCATTTTGAGACAGCATTGGCATGTGGAAAATTCTGAAAGAGATGCGAATATCAGACCACTTGACCTGCCTATTGAGAAACCTGTATGCAGGTCGGGAAGCAACAATTAGAACTGGACATGGAACAATAGACTGGTTCCAAATAGGAAAAGGAGTACATCAAGGCTGTATATTGTCACCCTGCTTTTTTAACTTATATGCAGAGTACATCATGAGAAATCCTGGGCTGGAGGAAGCACAAGCTAGAATGAAGATTGCCAGGAGAAATATCAATAAACTCAGACATGCAGATGACACCACCCTTATGGCAGAAAGTGAAGAAGAACTAAAGAGCCTGTTGATGAAAGTGAAAGTGGAGAGTGAAAAAGTTGACTTAAAGCTCAACATTCAGAAATTGAAAATCATGGTCCCATCACCTCATGGCAAATAGATGGGGAAACAGTGGAAACAGTGGCTGACTTTATTTTTCTGGGCTCCAAAATCACTGCAGATGATGATTGCAGCCATGAAATTAAAAGATGCTTACTCCTTGGAAGGAAAGCTATGACCAACCTAGACAGCATATTCAAAAGCAGAGACATTACTTTGCCAACTGAGGTCCGTCTAGTCAAGGCTATGGTTTTTCAAATGGTCATGTATGGATGTGAAAGTTGGCCTATAAAGAAAGCTGAGCTGAAGAACTGATGCTTTTGAATTGTGGTGTTGGAGAAGACTCTTGAGAGTCCCTTGGACAGCAAGGAGATCCAACCAGTCCATCCTAAAGGAGATCAGTCCTGGGTGTTCATTGGAAGGACTGATGTTGAAGCTGAAACTCCAATACTTTGGCCACCTGATGTGAAGAGCTGACTCATTGGAAAAGACCCTGATGCTGGGAAAGATTGGGGGCAAGAGGAGAAGGGGACAACAGAGGGTGAGATTGTTGGATGGCATCACAAACTCAATGGACAAGGGTTTGGGTGGACTCCGGGTGTTGGTGATGGACAGAGAGCCCTCGTGTGCTGAGGTTCATGGGGCTGCAAAGAGTCGGACACAACTGAGCAACTGAACTGAACTGAACTGAGTCACCCCAGGCCATAGAACAATTGACATGAATCGAAGAAAGGCAGATTTCCAAGCAAATACATAGTTTCATTAACATAGCTTAAGAAAAACATTTCCATGAGTGAGAGGTATAGGTTTGCTGACCCTTTAGAAGCTCGAGGTTTGAAAAATAGTTACGTTTAGGTGGAATCAAATGCCATCATGGCAGCAAAGAATTAAAAGAAGGCTCCAGCCCCAATCATCCTGTATCCTGCATCGAACCTAGACTAGCGATTCATTTCTTATATGATATTATACATGTTCAATGCTATTCTCCCAAATCATCCCAACCCTCTCCCTCTCCTACAGATTCCAAAAGACTGTTCGATACATCTGCGTCTCTTTTGCTGTCTCACATACAGGGTTATCATTACCATCTTTCTAAATTCCATATATATGTGGTGGTGCACTGGGATGACCCAGAGAGATGGTATGGGGAGGGAATTGGGAGGGGGTTCAGAATTGGGAACATGTGTACACCTGTGGCAGATTCATGTTGATGTATGGCAAAACCAGTACAGTATTTTAAAGTAAAATTATATATTTATATATATATGTGTATATATATATATATATACATATATATATATATATATATATATATATATGGAGGCTCCTTTAATCTTGTGTAGAGAAAAAAAAATAAAGTCTTCTACCTGCAATTTATTTCCTCCTGCCTCTTGGAGACCCCTGGCTTCCCTACCAGGGGCTGATCTAACCTCAACCCTTTCAAGACCATCTGGGATATCTTATAGCATGTCTGATATTATGCTTGGCCATGAAAAGCAGGTGAAACAATTCTCCAATTGTTGAAATAGTCAGATTTTTATTTTTTTTAATAACTTACAATCTGATGCTGTCTCCTCAAACAGGCTACTTTTCTTTGCACTGTTGACCACCTTCCCAAATTAAGGAAAAGGCCACATTTAAGCTTTTCTTAGCATTACTTTTTTCTGTCTTCTTGAATCTCTCCTAGGACATGTCCTAGAGTTTTATTGAAATTCATTGTGTTGTGAAAGTAATCTTTGTCAGCAGTGAGAATCAAGAACAAAATGCTGAGTGTTGGCAAATTCTTGGCTATTTATAATCTCATCAGATGATAGACACTGTTGAGAAAAGATGTAAGCAACATTTAGTAACTATCATGAGACTTTCTACTTCTTTAGTTGTAGGAAAAAAAGCATTTTTTTGTTTCTTCAGAGCAATAGAGCATATGCCACATACTCCTTCTATCAACTCCAGATTTAAAAACTTTAGAAGTTTGCTTCTTTGTGGTCTGTCCTTTGTGTTACATTAGTTGCAAAAACCTTAAAGTTGAAAACAAATTGAAAAGTATTGATTCAACCTAGGTTTAGAGACAGTAGCTCAGAAAAAGAAAACCATATGATTGTATTGCACATCTCTGTTATAAAGTAGTAATTTCTTTCTTTGAACCAGCACATTTTCTAAAACAGGTATGAAATAATTCTTAATACAGACTTCAGAGACTGTTTTTCTCAAGATGACAACACGCTCTGTTACACTGAATAGATCACTAATGTTGAAATATTTAATTTTTTTTTTAGCAATTTGTATCTTATCTTTAAAATAAAAGTGATTTCTAGAATGTTTGGTGACCGACTGCACCAATTTGCCTGGAACTGGGAGGTTTCCTGGACTGGGCTTTTAGTTTTCAAATCAGATAGTCCCAGGCACACTGGATGATTGGTTGCCCTAAACGTATCACACAAAAAAGCAGGCAGTGCACATGAAAAAACCCGATGAACACTTCCCATACGGCCTGCCTCTGTCATATAATCACATTTCAAAATCAACCAACAGAGAAATTAGTTCAGATTCTTAAAAGGATTCAGTACATTCTATGTATCTTCATGAATATTTGTACAAAGAACAACTTCTTTTGGAATATTTATGATCATATTCATATGAAATATATATGTATCAAGAGACTCATCATTTAGTATTAATAGTAATGTTCATAAAGCTCTTGCTATTTTAATTAAGGTGAGATCATAATTGAATTTTAAGTCTGATTAAAAGGGAAAACAAATAACTGTGATATGAAATTGAGCAGATGGTAGTTTCAGATAATAAAAGAAAGAATACAGAAAACTATGGAGTTAAAATATATCCTTTTCCTGTTTATCTTTAAACTCCTATTTAATGTCTAGAGTTCATTAAATTTTAAGGTAACAATTTAAGAAAACCCAAGACAATCAGATGCTAATCTAGGATAATTCGTTTCAGGTGGAATATTGATTGAACCATACAATATTTGTAGTCAATACTTTGTAATATTTATGAGCATTAGCTAGTAAGCCTTTTATATATTACTTCAACTATATTAACAGGGAAAAATAATACTAATAGCAGTAAACAGATGCTTAGGAAGTTCTCTGAAAGTCATTTGGGACAAGCATTTTATATATATATATATATATATATATATATATATATATATATATATGACCTTTAAATCTCCCCTTGATGTCAATTAAATATCCAGATATTGCTGCATTTGTTTTCCCATCACAGCTGCTGCTGCTGCTAAGTTGCTTTAGTCGTGTCCGACTCTGTGTGACCCCATAGACAACAGCCCACCAGGCTCCCCCATCCCTGGGATTCTCCAGGCAAGAACACTGGAGTGGGTTGCCATTTCCTTCTCCAATGCATGAAAGTGAAAAGGGAAAGTGAAGTCGCTCAGTCATGTCCAACTCTTAGTGACCCCATGGACTGCAGCCTACCAGGCTCCTCCATCCATGGGATTCTCCAGGTAAGAGTACTGGAGTAGGGTGCTATTTCCTTCTCCAAACAAGAAAGTGAAAAGTGAGAGTGAAGTCAGTCGTGTCTGACTCCTAGTGACTGCATGGACTGCAGCCCACCAGGCTCCTTGGTCCATGGGATTTTCTAGGCGAGAGTGCTGGACTGGGGTGCCTCTGCCTTCTCCAGCAGGACTTCCTATGTGAAGTGTAGTTCATGTTTCCAATCTCTACTGTCTTGCATACCTTGTTCCTATGTGTGTATTTATTTGTATTTTTAGCAACAGTTTTTTTCCAGTGTGTTCAAAATACATAAGAACATATCCATTAACATCTTAACTTTTTTACTTTGTTGTCAAGGTATTTCAAGCATAAGGCGGCAATATATACTTTTGGTTCTGATCTGAGCTTTTCTTCCTCAATTCAGTAGCTGCTGCTTATGCTGCTAAGTCGCTTCAGTCGTGTCGGATTCCTAGCGACCCATGGACTGCAGCCTACCAGGCTCTTCCCTCCATGGGCTTTTCCAGGCAAGACTGCTGGAGTGGGTTGCCATTACCTTCTTCGAATTCAGTAGCATGCATCATCAAACCACCTACCAACTCAACTGAAAATCCAAAAGCCATAATTGATTCCTCTCCTCTTTCCTAGAATAGTGTATAGTATTTAGTTGAGTTTAATAAGTAATTGCTAAGCCTGTTAATAAAATTTTAGTTATATTTAGAAAAACATAAAAGAGAAATTGAAAACCATTCTGTATCAAGCACTTCCTCTGAATAATAAACTTTTACACTTTTATTTTTTATAAGTTTAGTTGATTTACAATATTGTATTAGTTTCAGGTGTACAACATGATGGTTCAATATTTTTATAGACTATAGCTCATAAAAGTTATTTTTAATATATTGGCTATAATTTCTATTCTTTACATTAGTTCTTTGTAACTTATTTATTTTAAACCTGTTAGTTTGTATCTCTTAATCTCCTTCACTTAACTCTGTCCCCTCTGGTTACTGTTAGTTTGTTCTCTGTGAGTTGGTTTTTGTTTTGTTATATTTTTTTCATTTGTTTTACTTTTTAGATTCCACGTATAAGTGAAAGCACACAGTGTTTGTCTTTTTCTGTCTGTTCTTATTTAACTAACCATAATACCCTCCAGGTCCATCCATGTTGTTAAGATTGGCAGAATTTCATTCTTTTTTATGATTTAACAATAGTCTGGTGTGTGTATGTTTGTACACACACACACATTTATCTCTATTGAGGCATACCTCGGAGATATTATAGGTTTGGTTCCAGATCACCATAACAAAGTAATTATCAGAGTAAAGCAAGTCACACAATTTTTTTTTTTTTTAATTTCCCAGTGTGTATGTAAGTTTTGGTTACACCATACTATAGCTTACCATGGGATTTCCCAGGCAAAAATAGCAATGTTCATACCTTAATTTAAAAAATGCTTTATTTGTAAAAATGTTGACCACCATCTGAGCTTTCAGGGAGTTGTACTATTTTTGCAGGTGGAGGGCCTTACCCAGATGTCGATGGCTGCTGACTGAAGGCCGGGGTGGCAGTGGCAGTTTCTTAAAGGAAGACAGCAACACAGTCTGCTGCGTCAGTGAATGCTTCCTCTCATGGACACTGTCTCTGTAATATGCAGTGCTGTTTGGAAGCATTCTATCCACAATAGCACTTCTTTCAAAATTGAATTTAATCCTCTTAAGCCTTGCCACTGCTTTAGCAACTAAGTTTATGTAGTATTTTAAATCCCTGTATCTCAACAGTCTTCTCAGCATCTTCACCAAGACTAATTTCCATCTGAAGAAACCATTTTCTGTGTTTATCTGTAAGAAGCAACTCCTCATCCATTAAAGTTTTATTATGAGATTTTGGCAATCAGTCATATCTTCACCCTCCACTTCTAGTTAATTTGCTATTTCTACCACATCTGCAGTTATTTTTTTCTGCTGAAATCTTGAAGCCTTCAAAGTCATCCATGTGAGCTAGAATCACTCTCTTCCAAACTCACTCATGTTGATTTTTTTGACCTCTTCCCATGAATCATGAATGTCCTTCATGCATCTAGAATGGGGAATCCTTTTCATGTTTTCAATTGGCTTTGCCCATGTCCATTGGAGGAATCACTATCTGTGACAGCTATAACTGTACAAAATATGTGTGAAAGAACAATAATTGAAATTCTAAATGACTTCTTGATCTGTGGGCTGCACAATAGATATTATGTTTGCAGACATGAAGACAACATGAATAACCTTGTCCATCGTTATAAGAGCTCTTGGGTGACCAGGTGTATTGTCAATGGGCAGCAATATCATGAAAGGAAAAAGAAAATTTTTTTCAAGTGGTAAGTCTTAGCAGTAGGCTTAAAATATTCAGTAAGCCATGTTTTAAGAAGATGTGTTGTCATTTGGGCTTTATAGAGCACAGGCAGAATAGATTTAGCATAATTCTTAAGGGCCCCAGAATTTTCAGAATGGTAATTGAGCACTGGCTTCAGTTTTAAGTCTTGGGCTGCACTAACCACTAACAAGAGATCCATTCTGTCCGTCCAAGCTTTGAAGCCAGGCATTGACTTCTCTCTAACAATGAGAGTCCTAGATGGGATCTTTCAATATAACCTTGTTTTGTTAACATTGAGAATCTGCTGTTTAGTGTCGCCAACCGTTATTCATTATCATAGATATTCTAGATTACTTGCTGCAGCTTCTGTCAATACATCAACACTTGCTGCTTCATCTGGCTCTTTTACTTTATGGAGGCAGCTTCTTTCCTCCAACCTTATGAACCAGATCTGTTGGCTACAGACTCCTACTGCAGCTTGCTCACCTCTTGCAGCCTTCATAGAATTGAAGAGTTTTAAGGCCTTGCTCTGGACTAGATTTTGGCTTAAGGGAATGCTATGGTTGATTTTTTTCTTCTATCCAGACCACTGAAACTTTCTCCATATCAGCAATAAGCCTGTTCCATTTCTTGTTTGTGTGTTCAACTGGAGTAGCCTTTCTAATTTCCTTCAAGAACTTTCCTTTTGCATCCACGGGTTGGCTAACTGGTGCAAGTGGCCTTGCTTTCAGGCTGTGTTGGCTTTTGATATGCCTCTCCCATGAGGCTTAATCAGTTCTAGCATTGGATTTGAAGTGAGAGATGTGTGACTCCTCCCTTTGCTGGAATACTTAGAGGAATTGTAGGGTGATTGATTGGCCTAATTTTAATATTGTGTCCCAGGGAATAGAGAAGCTTGAGGAGAGGGATAAACATGGGGGAACTGAGAACTGCCTGTTGGTGGAGCAATCAGAATGCACACAACATTTATTGATCATTTGCCATTTTTTATGGCTTTGATTGGTGGTGCCCCAAAACAGTTGTAATGATATCATCAAAGCCTATTGTTCACTGCTCACCATAACAAATACAATAATAATGAAAATGCTTGAAATGTTAGGATAATTACCAAAATGTGAGACACAGACTTGAAGGGAGCACGTGCTATTGGAGGAATGGTACCAATTTAGTTGCTTGACTCAGGGTTGCCAAAGAGCTTCAATTTGTAAAAAAAGCAGTATCTGTAAAATGCAGTGAAGCAAAGCACAATATAATGATGTATGCCTGTGTCCGCATTTATCTCTTTCTTTTTAAACCCATTTTTTTCACCTAGATTCTTAAAAATAAGCAAAATGTTTAAGTAATCACAGACTCAAAATCCTTTGACTAACGTACTTATGTAAATTGAAAATATTATTAAGGGTCATTAATTTTAAAAATAAAACTGAAATACTTTGTAACTGAGTACTAATTCGTTCTGTCAGTGGTTTGACAAAGCAGTGGTCTTACTATGTCTTAATATTTTAAAATTTTTAAATTGAAATATAGTTAATTTATAGTGTTGTATTAGTTTCATATGTACAGTATATTAATCTTACTATTTATGTTTACTGAAAAATCACAACTATGTTATTATTTCTTTGGATATTTAAATTATTCCAAAAATTGTACGTGTTTATTCAGTGAAAAATCTGATGCACTTCCTTGGTGCACTTCCCTGCAAAATTTCCCCATAGACTAAATTGCAAAAGGCTTGAAAAGCACCTACCAGATATTAAACCATACTATAACATCTCTAAAAAGTGATATGTGTGTGTGTGTGTGTGTGTGTATATATATGCATGCACACACACACATATATATAATAAAGTATTGGATTTCAATAAAAACTCAGAAATAGACCAAAATATATGGAAATTCTCTGTGTCATGTAGATGAAATATTAAATCATTGGAGTAAAAATCTATTCTTTAATAAATCATATATGATCCATATTTTATGCCACAAAAAGGATAAAACATATATGGTTTAAGGATCTAAGGTTAAAGAATTAAACCATACAGAGAACAATAATCATGGATGAATTTCTCTTTAACATTGGTATAGATATATAAGTTTTTAGCTTTTACTCAATATCCAAGGATAATAAATGATTCATTCATTTTATGTGTTTAAAAAGTTGCATTGTGATTAACACTGAAAAGAAAACTGAAAGACAAGTGAAAAGTAAGACAAAATAGAATGTTAATCATGAGGACTTCATATTTCTAATATATAACATAGTCTTAAAAACTTGACAACATGGAAACACAATCCAAGAAGAAAAATGGGAAAGAAAGACATGAACAGGAAACCCATACATACTCAGAAATCAGACATGGTTCCTAAAAGGAAAAAAATCTGAAACTCTTTCCCCTATCAGAATGGCAAAAATTATAAAATTATGATTTTCAGGGAAACAGATGTATTCATACATTGCTGGTGGGAATGTGATTTGGTACATCTCCCCTGGAGGACATTTGGTGATATTGAACAAACTAGCAACATACATACCTTACCTAAAGAAACAAGGGTGTGATCCCCCTTGCATGGCAATTATTACCAGGACCAGGTTCATATATCACATACCCGCTACCTCCATATATAAATAATCAAAATCAGCAAGGGAGGGAGAAGAGATTGACCTGGTGTTGACTGCACACAGTAACAAGGTGACCTAGTTATATCATAAGTGAATTACAAAGTTTAGTGAAGATGATTGGGAAGAAAAGAACTAACATCTAATTTTGGGGAATGGTATTTTAACTGTATGTTTGAAGGCTTAAGATTTTAAAATCTTTAAAGCATTTTATTCTAGTTAATAATTTGTTTCTTACACAGAAATTTGTTATTCTGAAACACCTTTATTTTTAAGTATGTGTATTACTGCAGTTAATGAATATATTGCGCATGACAGCCAGATTTCACATCATTAGAGGAAACAATTATAAGGAGAGGAGGAAGGTTAGGATGATCTCTGTGGTGACGGACTGGTGTTAGTAGCTGATGGCAGCGGTCACACCTACTGTCCAAATCTTGATTTCCAATTACCGTTTTCCAGTTAAAACAAACAAACAGAAAAAATAAATAAATAAATGGAACTCCTTGGAAAAATCTTGTGAGATTAGGGAAATTACAGAGTAAGCCTAGAACATCAGGGTGCTAATTAAAGAAGTCCTCAAAATTTACAGTCATGAAAAAGGACAGTAGCACCAGCATGGAGATCTCAGCGGCCAAAACTGAGACAATTTGAACATCAAAATAAAACATAGATAAAATAAATTTTCACTTAGGAAAATACCAAAGAAAGAAATGTCGTATATAAGATCCGTTGATGATGCTAAAATTAGTGGGTGAAAATGTCATGTGAATCAGATTATTTACATATTATTGTATTCAAGGAGACTGAAAATAATGTGGAGGAAAGAATGAATAAGGCTTAAATTTAAGTAGATAATACTGTTAAAATGACGATGGGGAAATATTTGACCAATGATGTACTAGTATAATTAGGCATGACTACTTGGAAATCATTAAGTAGAAAAATGGAAACTCTGCTATGGAAATACTGTGAACAAAGCTGCAATCTGTTAAATATCTGTAACTTTTTTTTTTTTTTTTAGATAGACAAATTTGTTATGGGTTGTGAAGTGAGAAATACTAGAAAATAGTGAAATCAAACTTTCAATCTCTGATTTACAGTTTTGTGTTTGACAGTCTTTGGGTTTTTGATTCTAGCTTTCACTGCAATCTATTTTGTAAGACAACATCATTGTATAACCTCAGTTTTTAAGCATTGCAAATGAAAAAAAAATCATGTATACAAGCAGTATATCTTCTGTTTATCAAAATTATCTGAAAAAATGCATTGGAATAAAATTAAGCATATCTGAGAGTTCAAACACATGCTAAACCTTTCTTTAGGGTATATGCTGATTTATATTTGATAAGAAATATAATTAAAAATGGAGATATTATAATTAATTTATTTCATTCTTTCCAAAAAAGTAAAATGAAAATGATCAGAGGGAATTGTTTAACAGGATGTATTTTATTTGTTTCCACAAGAAAATACTAATCAATGAGTTAAACCCAAAGTAAGCTGTTTTAATCTAGAGCAGCTCATGTACTATGAGAGAATGTGCTATCAGAAGATTTGAAGGAATAAGCCATTTTATGAAAGACTGTGGATACCAATATATTAACCCAGTTTCTGGAAGAGATGCCCAATATTTTATAATCTTAATGAGTATATACATAGCAAAAAAAAAAAAAAAAGTTTCTTATGACATTAAAATAAACTACAAGTTCTACTACAAAGAAGTAAAAGGAGAGGGAAGAAATAAAAACAAAAAATAAATATGCTACAAAATTGACTAAAATGGCAGTAGATAAATTAATCATCAGTTAGAAAAGAAGTGACAGTCACTGTTCTTTAATATATTTTATTTGTATTTCTTATAAATTATTAAATTTACTTTATAAACTCTTACTGCTTGCTGTATCTCTTATCAACTTTCTACCACAAAAGTAAGCTAAACCACACATTTGATGTTATTACCTCCCTGTTGAAAAACTTTTGAAGCCTCCTCTTGCCTTGAACAAGCTCAGCAAAAATGTTTCTATTCTTGGCTTAAGTACATTATTCAGATACCATATTGTTTCAGTTTGACAGTTAGCTTTTATGGGTGACAAAATGATTAAGGCTGCTGGGTTTATTTAAGAAGGCAATGATAGCATCAGTGCAGGTTTATGCCATCTTTGTCCTGCAGGCATGGATTTGGCTCCTTGTCAAGGGAAACTAGCCTGTCAGTGTTTTGGATAAAACCTGTTTGACTTAAGCTTCAATGTCCAGAAATGCCCTGTTTGGGACTATATCACATGCGGCACCACTCAGCTATCAGGCTTCATACCTTGGCCTGTGAGCCCCACCCAATGCAGCACTGCTGCATCACAAATACCCTACCCCATCTTGCCTTCACTTCAGCCTCACCCTTCCCAGCAAACTTTTCACCAGCTAATTCAGCTTATCTTTTGATCACAACTTAGACAACTTACATTGCTTGCTATATATTTTACAGAGTGTCTGCTGCTGCTGCTAAGTTGCTTCAGTCATGTCCGACTCTGTGCGACCCCATAGACGGCAGCCCACCAGGCTCCCCCATCCCTGAGATTCTCCAGACAAGAACACTGGAGTGGGTTGCCGTTTCCTTCTCCAATGCATGAAAGTGAAAAGTCAAAGTGAAGTCACCCAGTCGTGTCCGACTCTTCGCAACCCCATGGACTGCAGCCTACCAGGCTCCTCAGTCCATGGGATTCCCCAGGCAAGAGTACTGGAGTGGGGTGCCATTGCCTTCTCTGGGAGTGGGTGTCTGCTGCTGCTGCTTCTGCTAAGTCGCTTCAGTCGTGTCTGACTCTGTGCGACCCCATAGACGGCAGCCCATCAGGCTCCCCCATCCCTGAGATTCTCCAGGCAAGACTGGGGTGGGTTGCCATTTCCTTCTCCAGTGCATCAAAGTGAAAAGTGAAAGTGAAGTCGCTCAGTCATGTCCGACTCTTAGCGACCCCATGGACTGCAGCCTATCAGGCTCCTCCTCCATGGGATTTACCAGGTGAGAGTACTGGAGTGGGGTGCCATCGCCTTCTCCAGGAGTGGGTGTCTACTATATGCCAAATAGTATGGTTGACTCAGGAGCTAAAGATGTTAAAACAAAACAAAACAAAACAAAACAATGGCTATTCACCATCCTCATGAACATTGTAATTTAACAATAAGGAACTTATACAAGTAATTATACACTTATACATGAGATAGATAGTTTTATTGATGAGAAAAGGTTGTATAAAAAATATTCTGAAATTTTCCAGGGTAGGCTCGGAGTCCCTCTTCTATGCTTTACATAATACTATTTTCTCACTGTAATGTAATGTTCAGGGACAATTCTAAAGTACTGAGTACAAAACTTCAGCCCTACCAGGTGTTTAGTAAATGTCTCTTTAATTTAAAGATGTGAAATGAGCATCCATAAATCATCAGTAAATTGACTTCCCTGATATCTTGTTAAAAAATGTTTATGCCTCAAAACTTTCCTCTTAGAACTGCTTTTGCTGCATCTCATTAGGTTTTTGAGTTATGTTTTCATTGTCATTTGTTTCTAGAAATTTTTGATTTCCCTTTTGATTTCTTCAGTAACCTGTTGGTTATTTAGAAATGTACTGTTTAATCTCCATGTGTTTGTGTTTCTTATAGCTTTTTCCCTTGATATCCAGTCTCATAACATTGTGGTCAGAGAAGATGCTTGATGCAATTTCAGTTTTCTTGAATTTACTGAGGTTTGATTTGTGACCCAAGGTGTGGTCTGTCCTGGAGAGTGTTTCATGTGTGCTAGAGAAGAAGGTGTATTCTGCATTTGAATGGAATATCCTAAAGATATCAATAGGATCCATCTAATTTAATGTATCATTTAAGACTAGCGTTTCCTTATTAATTTTCTGTTTTGATGATCTTTCCATTGGTGTGAGTGGATGTTAAAGTCTCACACTATTACTGTGTTACTGTCAATTTCTCCTTTTATGTCTGTTCAGTTCAGTTCACTTCAGTCGCTCAGTCATATCTGACTCTTTGCAACCCCATGAATTGCAGCACGCCAGGCCTCCCTGTCCATCACCAACTCCCAGAGTTCACTCAGACTCACATCCATTGAGTCAGTGATGCCATCCAGCCATCTCATCCTGTCGTCCCCTTCTCCTCCTGCCATCAATCTTTCCCAGCATCAATGTCTTTTCCAATTAGTCAACTCTTTGCATGAGGTGGCCAAAATACGAGACTTACAGCTTTAGCATCATTCTTTCCAAAGAAATCCCAGGGCTGATCTCCTTCATAATGGACTGGTTGGATCTCCTTGCAGTCCAAGGGACTCTCAAGAGTCTCCTCCAACACCTAGTGTTTGTCTTAAGTATTGAGGTGCTCCTATGTTGGGTGCACGGTTGCAATTGTTATGTCTTACTCTTAGACCCATCCCTTGGTCATTATGCAGTGTCCTTCCTTATCTCTTGCAGTTTTCTTTATTTTAAGGTCTATTTTGTCTGATATGAGAATTAGAAACAAGAAAAACATCAACTAGACAAAGTAACCTAGCACCTAAAACAACTGGAAAAAGAACAACAGCAACAACAACAACACACACACACACACACAAAGCCAACACAAAATTAGTAGAAGGAAAAAAATCATAAAGATCCAAGCAGAAATAAATGAAAAAGGAGTGAAAAAAATAGTAAAGATTAATAAAACTAAAAATTGGTTCTTTGAGAAGATAAACACAGTTGACAAACCTTTAGCCAGACTCATCAAGAAAAAAAGTGGGAAGAATCAAATCAATAAAATTAGAAATAAGATCAGAAACTATAAAACTCCTAGAGGAGAACATAGGCAAAACACTCTCCGACATAAATCACAGCAGGATCCTCTATGATCCAACTCCCAGAATACTGGAAATAAAAGCAAAAATAAACAAATGGGACCTAATTAAACTTAAAAGCTTCTGCACAACAAAGGAAACTATAAGCAAGGTGAAAAAAACAGCCCTCAGAATGGGAGAAAATAATAGCAAATGAAGCAACTGACAAACAACTAATCTCAAAAATATACAAGCAACTCCTACAGCTCAATTCCAGAAAAATAAATGACTCAACCAAAAAATGGGCCAAAGAACTAAATAGGCATTTCTCCAAAGAAGACATACAGATGGCTAACAGACACATGAGAAGATGTTCAACATCACTCATTATCAGAGAAATGCAAATCAAAACCACAATGAGGTACCATTTCACACCAGTCAGAATGGCTGGGATCCAAAAGTCTACAAGCAATAAATGCTGGAGAGGGTGTGGAGAAAAGGGAACTCTCTTACACTGCTGGTGGGAATGCAAACTAGTACAGCCACTATGGAGAACAGTGTGGAGATTTCTTTAAAAACTGCAAATAGAACTGCCTTATGACGCAGCAATCCCACTGCTGGGCATACACACTGAGGAAACCAGAATTGAAAGAGACACATGTACCCCAATATTCATGGCAGCACTGTTTATAATAGCCAGGACATGGAAACAACCTAGATGTCCATCAGCAGATGAATGGATAAGAAAGCTGTGGTACATATACACAATGGAGTACTACTCAGCCCTTAAAAGAATACATTTGAATCAGTTCTAATGAGGTGGATGAAACTGGAACCGATTATACAGAGTGAGGTAAGCCAGAAAGAAAAACACCAATACAGTATACTAACACATATATCTGGAATTTAGAAAGATGGTAACAATATCCCTGTATGTGAGACAACGAAAGAGACACAGATGTATAGAACAGTCTTTTTGACTCTGTGGGAGAGGGAGAGGGTGTGGTAGTTTGGGAGAATGGCATTGAAACATGTATAATATCATATATGAAATGAGCCACCAGTCCAGGTTCAATGCATGATACTGGATGCTTGGGGCTGGTGCACTGGGATGACCCAGAGGGATGGTATGGGGAGGGAGGAGGGAGAGAGGTCAGGATGGGGAACACGTGTATACCTGTGGTGGATATATGCTGATTTATGGCAAAACCAATACAATATTGTAAAGTAATTAACCTCCAATTAAAATATATTTAAAAATAAAAATAAAAAATAAGAAAAGAAATGAAAAAGTAGATGTTACAACAGACAATGCAGAAATACAAAGGATTATAAGAGACTGTCATGAGCAACTATATCACAATAAAATGGATAACCTACAAGAAACACACAGATTCTTAGAAAAGTGTAATCTTCCAAGACTGAACCAGGAAGAAATAGAAATTATGATCAATCCAATTACAAGTGCTGAAATTGAAACCGTGATAAAAAATCTGTGAAAACCAAAAGACCAGGAACAGATGGCTTCACAGAATTCTATCAAACATTTAAAGAAGAGCAAATGCCTATCTTTCTAAAACTCTTTCAAAAAATTGCAGAGGACAGGAACACTTCCAAATTAATTCTACGAGGCAACCATCACCCTGATAACAGAACCAAAGACAACGCACACAAAAGAAAACTATAGGGTAATATCACTGATGAACATTAATGCAAAAATCCTCAAAAAATTTTAGTAAACAGAGTTCAGCAACACATCAAAAATCTCATATACAATGTTCAAGTTGGGTTTATTTCAGGAATGCAAGGATTATTTAATATATACAGATCAATCAATGTGATACACCATATTAACAAACTGAAAGATAAAAATCATATGATAATCTCAATAGATGCAGAAAAAGCCTTTGACAAAATTCAGCACTCATTTATGATTAAAATTCTTCAAGAAATTGGTATAAAAGGAACTACCTCAACATAGCAAAGGTCATATATGATAAGACTACAGCAAGCATTATTGTTAATGGTGAAAAATTGAAAGCATTGCCCCCAAGATCAGGAACAAGACAAAGATGCCCATTTTCACCACAGTTATTCAACATAGATTTGAAAGTCCTAGCCACAGCAATCAGAGAAGAAAAAGAAATAAAAGGAATCCAGATTGGAAAAGAAGAAGTAAAGCTCTCATTGTTTGCAGATGATATGATACTAAATGATACTCCAAAATCACTGCAGATGTTGACTGCAGCCATGAAATTAAAAGATGCTTGCTCCTTTGAAGAAAATTTATGACTAACCTAGACGACATATTAAAAAGCAATTTATTACTTTGCCAACAAAGTTCCATCTAGTCAAAGCTATGGTTTTTCCAGTAGCCATGTATGCTTGTAAGAGTTGGACTATAAAGAAAGTTGAGCACCAAAGAATTGATGCTTTGAACTGTGGTGTTGGAGAAGACTCTTGAGTGTCCCTTGGACTGCAAGGAGATCCAACCAGTCAATCCTAAAGGAAATAAGTCCTGAATATTCATTGGAAGGACTGATGCTGAAGCTCCAATACTTTGGTCACCTGATATGAAGAACTGACTCTTATAAAAAGGCCCTGATGCTGGGAAAGATTGAAGGTGGGAGAAGAAGAGGACAACAAAGGATGATTGGCTGGATGGTATCACCAACTTGATGGACAAGTTTGGGTAAACTCCGGGAGTTGGTGATGGACAAGGAGGTCTGGTGTGCTGCATTTCATGGGGACACAAAGATTCAGACATGACTGAGTGACTGAACTGAACTGAACTGAACTCTACTATGCCCAGTTCACTTAGGTATGCAGGCAACTTAACAAGAGTGTGGAATGAAATCAGTTCAGCTTCTTAACATGGTTCAGAATTGACCAAATATTTGCCTGATATTTAATTGGCTCTTGCTTCTATCTCCTTATTGGAAAGAGGTCTCAGACCAGGAGATAAATGTTGTCCCTCAGATTAGAGTAAAAAGCAGAAACTACACCTACAGCAGTTGGGATATTTCCCACAGTTATAGGACTGATTTCTCTATGATCGTTTCATTTCATTGTAAAATTGAGCATTTAGGGCACACCAAAATTTGGTACTGTAAGTAGTACAGACTTGTTGCAAGATGTAAACTAGTCAAGTTTGCTATAATTTAAAAAGTTTAAGTGCATTGAAGATTAGATGAAAATGTTATACAGTGAAGTTTAGTATATTCTTATATTATGTGGCAAGTGATATATTGATAGTTATTGCAACTACTTGACTAAAAAGGGCAAACCAAGCATATAATGACCAAATATATTGGGAGAAGATCTGTTAACAAGATGCCAATTTTTCTGTGGTTGGTAAATACTTTATCTTTTGATTCTGACATATGTGTTGTCCTTCTAAAATGATTAATGCTTCCTTGGTGGGAAAACCACTAGACCATTCAAGTATGACCTAAATCAAATCCCTTATGATTATACAGTAGAAGTGAGAAATAGATTTAAGGAACTAGATCTGATAGACAAAGTGCCTGATGAACTATGGAGAGAGGTTCATGACATTGTACAAGAGACAAGGATCAAGAACATCCCCATGGAAAAGATATGCAAAAAAGCAAAATGGCTCTCTGAGGAGGCCTTACATATAGCTGTGAAAAGAAGAGAAGCGAAAAGCCAAGGAGAAAAGGAAAGATACAAGCATTTGAATGCAGAGTTCCAAAGAATAGCAAGGAGAGATAAGAAAGTCTTCCTCAGCAATCAATGCAAAGAAATAGAGAAAAATAACAGAATGGGAAAGAGTAGAGATCTCTTTAAAAAATTTAGAGATACCAAGGGAACATTTCATGCAAAGATGGGCTCAATAAAGGACAGAAATGGTATGGACCTAACAGAAGCAGAAGATATTAAGAAGAAGTGGCAAGAATACACAGAACTGTACAAAAAGAGCTTCATGACCAAGATAATCATGATGGTGTGATCACTCTTCTAGAGCCAGATATCCTGGAATGTGAAGTCAAGTGGGCCTTAGAAACCATCACTATGAAAAAATCTACTGGAGGTGATGAAATTCCAGTTGAGCTATTTCAAATCTTGAAAGATGATGTTGTGAAAGTGCTGCACTCAATATGCCAGCAAATGTGGAAAACTCAGCAGTGGCCACAGGACTGGAAAAGGTCAGTTTTCATTCCAATCCCAAAGAAAGGCAATGCCAAAGAATGTGCAAACTACCGCACAATTGCACTCATCTCACATGCTAGTAAAGTAATGCTCCAAATTCTCCAAGCCAGGCTTCAGCAGTACGTGAACCATGAACTTCGAGATGTTCAAGCTGGTTTTAAAAAAGGCAGAAAACCAGAGATCAAATTGCCAACATCCGCTGGATCTTCGAAAAAGGAAGAGAGTTCCAGAAAAACATCTATTTCTGCTTTATTGACTATGCCAAAGCCTTTGACTATGTGGATCACAATAAACTGTAGAAAATTCTGAAAGAAATGGGAATACCAGACCACCTGACCTGTCTCTTGAGAAATCTATATGCAGGTCAGGAAGCAACAGTTAGAACTGGACATGGAACAACAGACTGTTTCCAAATAGTAAAAGGAGTACGTCAAGGCTGTATATTGTCACCCTGCTTATTTAACATATATACAGAGTCCATAATGTAAAATGCTGGGCTGGATGAAGCATAAACTGTAATCCAGATTTCTGGGAGAGATATAAATAACCTCAGATATGCAGATGACACCACCCTTATGGCAGAAAGTGAAGAAGAACTAAAGAGCCTCTTGATTAAGGTGAAAAAGGAGAGTGAAAAAGTTGACTTAAAATTCAACATTCAAAAAATGAAGATCATGGCATCTGGTCTCATTACTTCATGGCAAATAGATGGGAAATAAATGGAAACAGTGAGAGACTTTATTTACTTGGGCTCCAAAATCACTGCAGATGGTGACTGCAACCATAAAATTAGAAGATGCTTGCTCCTTGAAAGAAAAGCTCTGACAAACCTAGACAGCATATAAAAAGCAAAGACATTACTTTGCTTTCAAAGTTCTGTCTAGTCAAAGCTATGGCTTTTCCAGTAGTCACGCATGGATATGAGAGCTGGACCATAAATAAGGCTGAGCGCTGAAGAACTGATGCTTTTGAAATGTGATGTTCGAGAAGACTCTTGAGAGTCCCTTGGAGTGCAAGGAAACAATCAGTCAATCCTAAAGGAAATCAACCTGGAATATTCATTGGAGGGACTGATGATGAAGCCAAGGCTCCCATACTTTGGCCACCTGATGTGAAGACCAGAAACATTAGACAAGACCCTGATGCTGGGAAAGATTGAAGGCAGAAGGAGAAGGGGACAACAGAGGATGAAATGATGAAATGGTTGGTTGGCATCAGCGACTCAATGGACATGAGTTTGAGCAAGCTCCTGGAGATGGTGAAGGACAGGGAAGCCTGGTCTGCTGCAGTCCATGGGGTAGCAAAGAGTTAGACATGACCCAGTGGCCGAACAACAATAATGTAAGTACTAGTCACTTATATAGTCAAGCAAACTGTGAAGGCAATCAGTGACACCCTACCTCTCCTGAAAATAATTTTTGCAGACATCTTGTATTCTACTTTGTAATCATATAGCAACTCACATCATAATCTTCATATTATTGTCATTCAATAAATGGTATATATCAATATTTGCCCTAGAAGTTTTTAAAGTATGAACTCTTGAGGATCTAGTTTAGAGTCACATAATTACAATTTCTGAGAATGAATTCTGACCATACTTCAGCTAACTATCACTAACATTTATTGTTGATCCATTATATATTTATATTCTGATATATTTCTTACTTGTAAGTTTTGTATAGAATATTTTTTAAATTATTGAAGAATATTTGATTTATAGTGTTGTGTTATACTTTCAGGTGTATTGCACAGTGAATCAGTTAATACGTGCATTTTTTTTCTTTTCTGGATTCTTTTCTCAAATAGATGATCACAGAATATTATGTAGAGTTGCCTGTGCTCCACTGTAGGTCCTCATAAGTCATCTGTCTTTTACACAGTAGGTTTGTTCATTGCAACCTCCCAATTTATCCCAAGTCTTTCCCCCTTGATAATTATACATTTCTTTTCTGTGTCTGTGAGTCTATTTCTGTTTGGTGAGTAAGTTACATTTGTATTACCTTTTTAGATTCCACCTGTAAGTGATATCATATGGCGTTTGTCTTTGTCTGGCTTACTTCACTCAGTATGGCAATCTCTGGGTCCATCCATGTCATGGCAATGGCATTCTTCCATTCTCTTTTATGGTTCATTGTATATGTACCACATCTTCTTTATCTGTTCCTCTGATAGACGTTTAAGCTGCTTCCATCTCTTGGCTATTGTCAATAGTGTGCAGTGAAGAGTGAGGTGCATGCATCCTTTTGGATTATGGTTTTCTCCAGATGTATGCCCAGGGACAGGATTGCTGGATCATATGGTAGCTCTATTTTAAGTTTTTAAAGGAACCTCCATACTGTTCTCCATACTGGTTGTGCCAGTATTCCCAGCAATAGTGAAGGAGGGGGTCCCTTGCCTCCATACTTTTTCACTAGAGTATTGTTTGCATTTTTGATGATGGCCATTCTGACCAATGTGAGCTGATAGGTCATTACAGTTTTGATTTGTATTTCCCTGATGTTAGTGACTTTGCATGTGCTTTTGGCCACCTACATGTCTTCTCTGGAGAACAGTCTGTAAGTTAAGTATGGACATTGATACAACGTTTATATAAATTGCCTCATGTGTGTTATAGCCCATTACCCAACTAGACTTCTAGTGTCTTGCAGGAGACAGCATGGTTTATGCTACTAAAATATCTAACCTAACCAACATCTCAGTTCTATCTTAATAATTTTTCTTAATCTTCTGATGCACTTTTTCTTAACAGTGAACTGTGTTCACCCTCCCATTTCTCTGTCCAGTTTCTCCCAAGGTGACACTCCTATGTATAGAGATGAGAGCTCTGGAGCCCAAGTATAGTAGTAATAGTGTAGTGAAAGTCACTAGGTCGTGTCTGACTCTTGCGACCCCATGGACTGTAGCCCACCAGGCTCCTCTGTCCATGGGATTCTCCAAGCAAGAATACTGGAGTGGGTTGCCATTTCCTTCTCCAGGGGATCTTCCTGACCCAGGAATCGAACCCATGTCTCCTGAATTACAGACAGATTCTTTTTTCTTAATATAAATTTATTTTAATTGGAGGTTAGTTACTTTACAATATTGTATTGGTTTTGCCACGCATCAACATGAATCTGCCACAGGTATACATGTGTTCCCCATCCTGAACCTCCTTCCCTCCTCCCTCCCTGTACCATCCCTCTGGGTCGTCTCAGTGCACCAGCCCCAAGCATCCTGTATCATGCATCGAACCTGGGCTGGCAATTAGTTTCATATATGATATTATACATGTTTCAATGTCATTCTCCCAAATCAGCCCACCCTCTCCCTCTCCCACAGAGTCCAAAAGACTGTTCTATACATCTAAGCTCTACAGCCGAAGTATATTGCCTACCTAAGTAGTGGTTTTCTAGGCAAGTTTTCAAGGGGAAGAAAGCAACAGCTGTTGGTCATCACTCTCAGAATATTTACATAGTTGATATTCAGAGTTATTTGGAGGTCTTGAACTAAGGAAACAAAACTAAGGATCTAGCACTGTGGTTGAAGTATAATGGATAAAAGGCTATTTTTGATACCAGTTGGTACAGAAGAAATTAAGCTCTAAATTGTCTTTTAAGTTTTGAAGAGTTATTTTTCCATGAATGATCAAATGAGCAAGTCTGCCCCAGAAAAGTTTGCAGATCCTCATTCCTTTACGGTTAGAGTTAAATCACAAAAATCACAAACAGCAACGTGAATATTAAGGTCAGATATTTAATAGTTCATCATAGGCCAGGATTTGTTGAGTCCTCTTTATGCACTAAGTAAGTAAGTAAATAAGTAAGTAAAGTCACTCAGTCGTGTCCGACTCTTTGCGACCCCCATGGACTGTAGCCTACCAGGCTCCTCTGTCCATGGGATTTTCCAGTCAAGAGTACTGGAATGGGTTGCCATTTCCTTCTCCAAGGGATCTTCCTGACCCAGTGGTCAAACCCAGGTCGCCTGCATTGCAGACAGACGCTTTACCGTCTGAGCCGCCAGGGAAGCCTCTATGCACTGTAACATTTAATTCTGATACTATGCGGTAGGCACTATTATAGCTTTTCTGTTATTAATGTTTGTTCATATGTAATAATGATGTTAATTTTATAAGCCTAATTGGTCATAAATGATAGATTTTTCTGAACTTGTTCTACAAGCATTCATTGAGCCCTTTATAAATAATATACAGAAATAGTGATTATAAAGCACCAAGGCAGCTTGAAATACGTTCAATACCTTCCTCTCATAAATCAGCCTGAGCTTATAGAAGAAGAGCAGCATGGTGATGCATGTTGGTAAATGTGGCTCACTTCCTCTGCTTTAGTTATTTGGGGGAAATGAGAACTCAGCACTGACATAAACACTGAACACAATATCCTGGCATTAATATAAAAATTACAGATTAAATGATTGGAATGTGTAAACCTTTATCAAAATAATCTGACTGGGGCAATTGGAGAAATTGGATAGGTATTTAGGTGAAACAATATTCTTCATGATTTATTAATTGCTGAAGCTAGATGCTTGGTATATGTATATGATTTTGCATAATAAAGTATTAAAAATTAGAAAAAGATCAATATGTGATTTAAAACTCTAATGAGTTCACAAGTAACCAAATAGTTGTTTTGTCTTAACGTTGTAGTTCAATTTAGCAAATGCATGAATTTCTCTTCCTCATCGAAGCTGCAATTACCATCCATGAAATTGTACAATTTTCCATTTGACTTTGCCCACCTATAATAATTGTGGCTAACAGCCATCTAAATTATTCATTTTATGTGGCAAACAAGTGATTATTCTTAAAACAGATCCTGTGCTCTTTTAAATTGCTTTTCTTCTTTCTCCAGTTGGCCCAGACCATTACTGAGTTAAATGTTTCTTAATGAAGAACACTGCCTCACTGAACTTTGCTATGTCTGCGAATCAGAGGAATAATTTAAAATTCCTAAAGTCCAGAACTGTATCTCAAAATTAGATGGCATAATGCTAAAGGTTTTTTTTTTTTTTTAAGCTCTTCACTAATGGCCTGTCTCTGAAGTGCTTTTTCATTTTCTTTAGAAATAATACACTCAGAGAATATACTTAAAGTCTATAAACCTGGATACAGGTTTATATAGTAGTCAGTGGGCTGATTATTCTAGGAAGTTAATTTTATCAATTAAGACATATAAAACTTATAAAATAAATAGAAATAAATAGAAACAGGCTTTATGAGGGCGAGAGGGCAAAAATAAGGCTTAGAATAATATTGTTCTACTTCCTTCTTTTACCACTCCAGAGCACTTCCTTAGAGAAGAAGCTATTGAGCAAACTGCTTGAGTCCAAGGCATTGATAGGGTTATACTTTTTAGAAGGTGAGATCATCGTGTTAAATCTATTGTGCATCTTCCATTCTTTTTTGATTTTCCACTTCCTTTGTGTACCATCCACTTTGATATGGCCAAGATTTAACAAAGTTGGCTGTACATATCTGACAATCTCACTTGCCCTGCTACTTTGGTTCCTGTTAGGGAGGCAGATAAAGAAAATAAAGCCAAAGTTTAAGAAGCCAGGAAAGTAAGATTTTCCATTAAACTATATAGGGCATTGGAGAAGGTAATGGAACCCCACTCCGGTACTCTTGCCTGGAAAATCCCATGGATGGAGGAGCTTGGTAGGTTGCAGCGTATGGGGTCGCTAAGAGTCAGACACAATTGAGCGACTTCACTTTCCCTTTTCCCTTTCATGCACTGGAGAAGGAACTGGCAACCCACTCCAGTGTTATTGCCTGGAGAATCCCAGGGACGGGAGAGCCTGGTGGGCTGCTATCTGTGGGGTCGCACAGAGTCAGACACGACTGAAGCGACTTAGTGGCAGCGGCAGCAGCATATACTGCATCAGTTTTTACGAGACTTTGTTTCATGGTATGGATTTAGCCTATTAGGTAATACCCTGAGATTTTAATTTGTGTATTGTTTCTTTTCTGTACCCATCTCATCATGGTTGGTGTGTGTGTGTGTGTGTGTGTGTGTGTGTGTGTGTATGTTTTCAAGTGAGGGCCATTAAAGATGATTGGTGAAATATTCCCAGTATCCTGGATCAAATTACAAAACTACTAGCAGAAAACCTTAACTCTAGAGACTGTACATGCACACTTAGCATGGCATTATTTTAACACTGTATTATTTTTTGGTTTAAAAGCTGAAGACTTGGTTTATTTTATGAAATTATTTCAGTGAGCAAATAATTATTTTTAAACGTGTAGTCCTGACTCAGCGGCTGTGTAAACCATTGGTGCAAACATACCAAATTATAACTTGAAAGTTACAAAATCCAGAAACATTTACTTTTATATCACCTGTGTTTGCTTGAGCTTCTGGTTGACACAGCATGTCTCTAAGATATGGAAATCCCTTCTCCTCCTTTGCTCCCTTCAGGTGCCAGGAATGGATTTTTGCAGCCAGCGGGAGCATCATATCCAGCTGTGTCCTTTTCATTTTGCCTTTCCCCTGACTTTACCTTATAGTTAGTCAGAAAGCAATCACATAACCCAACAGTGTCAAAATTGTAGGACGAAATGTCTCAGCTATGTACTTCCAAACTTCCGAATCACCCTATTTTTATGATCAACGACCCATATATACCTAATTGTACCTTCATACAGAGACACTCATTTAGCTAAACTATTATGTATTGTAATCAAAAGTAATTATTTTGATGAAAAATTACTTACCATAGGGATAAATTTATTTATATAATACTTAAAACATGAAGTAAAATTAAATAAATACAATATATTATGGCTCATGAATGTAATAAATTACCTTTCTTTGGGTATACAACTTTTAAGTGAGAGTTTTTCCATCTGCTTTGATAGTGCAGATAATGGGTGTAAACTTTCTGAAAATTAATAAATATAAAGATATGATCAAATATAAAGTTTGATTTCTAAACTTAAACTTTTTTATTTCATGAAGTTTTTAATTTATTTTTAACAGGAGCAACTGCCTGAGGAAACAGACTTGAAATAAATACTTTATCAACTTATGTGGATAATAGTACAGGCATGCCTCATATGTGTTATAGGTTTAATACCAGACCACTGAAATAAAGCAAATACATATTAAAGAGAGTCACACAAATTTTTGGTTTCCCAGTGTGTAAGAAAATTAAGTTTACAATATGCCATAGTCTATTAAGTGTGCAAGAGCATTATATCTAAAAAAAGTACATACCTTAATTAGAAAGTACCTTGTTGCTAACAAATGCTGTCATCTAGCCTTCAATTAATCAGAACGTATTAAAACAAAGTTTGCATGCCTATACTAAAAATCTAGTGACAGACAAATGCATTGGAGTGTGGAAGGTACTTTGTGAACTTATATAGGGGTGGGATATGTTCTAGGAATGGGGATATAGCTATCCCCATTTTAGCTATCCCCAGATTTTAGCTATTTGAAGTATACCAAGACCATGGATAAATGATATGTACTAGTGGAAGCTGTAAATGCATGGCAAAGGGAGCTAAAGCCACTAATTCCAGTGCCTCAAAATATGATAATAAATCTTTGTCTCTAAACCTACTACTCCTGATGAAAGTAAAAGAGAGTAAAAGTTGGCTTAAAGCTCAACATTCAGAAAACTAAGATAATAGCATCTGATCCTGTCTCTTCATGGCAAATAGATGGGGAAACAGTTGAAAAAGAGACTATACTGGGGGGGCTCCACAATCACTGCACATAGTGATTGCAGCCATGAAATTAAGACTCCTTTTAATTTGGAAGAAAAGCTATGACCAATCTAGACAGCATATTAAAAACCAGAGACATTACTTTGCCACAAAGTCCCTCTCCTCAAGGCTGTGGTTTATTTCAGTAGTCATGTATGGATGTGAGAGTTGAACTATAAAGAAGCTGAATGCTGAAGAATTGATGCTTTTGAACTGTAGTGTTGGAGAAGATTCTTGAGAGTCCCTTGGACTGCAAGGAGATCCAACCACTCCATCCTAAAGGAGATCAGTCCTGAATATTCAGTGGAAGGACTGATGCTGAAGCTGAAACTCCAATACTTTAGCCACCTGATGTGAAGAACTGACTCATTTGTAAAGACCCTGATGCTGGGAAAGATTGAAGGCAGGAGGAGAAGGGGATGACAGAGGATGAGATGGTTGGATAGCATCACTGACTCAATGGACATGAGTTTGAGTAAACTCTGGGAGTGGGTGATGGACAGGGAAGCCTGGAGTGCTGCAGTCCATGGGGTCACAAAGAGTCAGAAACGACTGAAAGACTGAACTGAACTGAAATCAACTACAATTTCTGAGTCAGATTTTATGCTTCCTGCTTATGTATCTTCAGTTTTCAAATAAGCCCTGAGGAAGTCCAAAGTCTGTACTTTGTGATATATTCTATTTTGTAAATGATGGCAACAAATTTTTTAGGGAAAAGTATTTAGAGACCAGCTCTAGAGATACAAATGTAAGTGTATTTTCCAGAGGAATTCCATCAGTAAATGTTGTATATACCAACATTTTATTGTAATTTATTTATTTGATCAATTTTCCACTTACAATCTTTTGAGGTATCTATAAGACTGGTTCCAAATAGGAAAAGGAGTACGTCAAGGCTGTATATTGTCACCCTGCTTATTTAACTTATATGCAGAGTACATCATGAGAAACGCTGGGCTGGAAGAAACACAAGCTGGAATCAAGATTGCCAGGAGAAATATCAATGACCTCAGATATGCAGATGACACCACCCTTATGGCAGAAAGTGAAGAGGAGCTAAAAAGCCTCTTGATAGAAGTGAAAGAGGAGAGTGAAAAAGTTGGCTTAAAGCTCAACATTTAGAAAACGAAGATCATGGCATCTGGTCTCATCAGTTCATGGGAAATAGATGGGGAAACAGTGGAAACAGTGTCAGACTGTTGCTAGCAGTCTGCTGCTGACAGTATCAGACTGTTGCAGTCACCATCTGCAGATGGTGGCTGCAGCCATGAAATTAAAGACGCTTACTCCTTGGAAGAAAAGTTTTGACTAGCCTAGATAGCATATTCAAAAGCAGAGACATTACTTTGCCGACTAAGGTTCGTCTAGTCAAGGCTATGGTTTTTTCCTGTGGTCATGTATGGATGTGAGAGTTGGACTGTGAAGAAGGCTGAGTACTGAAGAATTGGTGCTTTTGAACTGTGGTGTTGGAGAAGACTCTTGAGAGTCCCTTGGACTGCAAGGAGATCCAACCAGTCCATTGTGAAGGAGATCAGCCCTGGGATTTCTCTGGAAGGAATGATGCTAAAGCTGAAGCTCCAGTACTCTGGCCACCTCATGCGAATAGTTGACTCATTAAAAAGACTGATGCTGGGAGGGATTGGGGGCAGGAGGAGAAGGAGTCGACCAAGGATGAGATGGCTGGATGGCATCACGGCCTCAATGGACGTGAGTCTGAGTGAACTCCATAGATGGTGATGAACAGGGGAGGCCTGGCGTGCTGTGATTCATGGGGTCCCAAAGAGTCGGACACGACTGAGTGACTGAACTGAACTGAACTGAACTTGCAAAGGAATCCCAAGGCTGATCTTTAGAATGGATTGGTTGAATCTCCTTGCAGTCCAAGGGACTCTCAAGAGTCTTCTCCAACACCACAGTTCAAAAGCATCAATTCTTTGGTGCTCAGCCTTCTTCACAGTCCAACTCTCACATCCATACGTGACCACAGGAAAAACCATAGCCTTGACTACAAGGACCTTAGTCTGCAAAGTAATGTCTCTGCTTTTGAACATGCTATCTAGGTTGGTAATAACTTTCCTTCCAAGGAGTAAGTGTCTTTTAATTTTATGGCTGCAGTCAATATCTGCAGTGATTTTGGAGTCCCCAAAAATAAAGTCTGACACTGTTTCCACTGTTTCCCTATCTATTTCCCAGGAAGTGATGGGACCAGATGCCATGATCTTCATTTTCTAAATGTTGAGCTTTAAGCCAATTTTTCACTCTCCTCTTTCACTTTCATCAAGAGGCTTTTTAGTTCCTTTTCACTATCTGCCATAATGGTGGTGTCATCTGCATATCTGAGGTTATTGATATTTCTCCGGGCAGTCTTAATTCCAGCTTGTGTTTCTTCCAGTCCAACATTTCTCATGATGTACTCTGCATATAAATTAAACAAACAGGGTGACAATATACAGCCTTGATGTACTCCTTTTCCTATTTGAAACCAGTTTGTTGTTCCATGTCTGGTTCTAACTGTTGCTTCCTGACCTCCATAAAGATTTTTCAAGAGGCAGGTTAGATGGTTTGGTATTTCCATCTCTTGAAAAATTTTCTACAGATTATTGTGATCCACACAGTCAAAGGCTTTGGCATAATCAATAAAGCGGAAATAGATGTTTTTCTGGAACTCTCTTCCTTTTTGAAGATTCAGCAGGAATCTTGATCTCTTGTTGGGAATTTGATCTCTGGTTCCTCTGCCTTTTGTCAAACCAGGAAGTTCACGGTTCACGTATTGCTGAAGCCTAGCTTGGAGAATTTTGAGCATTACTTTACTAGCGTGTGAAATAAGTGTAATTGTGTGGTAGTTTGAGCATTATTTGGCATTGCCTTTCTTTGGGATTGGAATGAAAAGTGACGTTTTCCAGTCCTGTGGCCACTGCTGAGTTTTCCTCGTGTATTTAGTGCACCACTTTCACATCATCATCTTTCAGGATTTGAAATAGGTCTACTGGAATTCCATCACCTCCAGTAGCTTTGTTTGTAGTGATGCTTTCTAAGGCCCAATTGACTTCACTTTCCAGGATGTCTGGCTCTAGATGAGAGATCACACCATCGTGATTATCTTTGTGGTGAAGATCTTTTTGTACAGTTCTGTGTATTCTTGCCACCTCTTCTTAATATCTTCTGCTTCTGTTTGGTCCATATCATTTCTGTCCTTTATCGAGCCCATCTTTGCATGAAATGTTCCCCTGATATCTCTAAAATTCTTGAAGATATCTCTAGTCTTTCCCATTCTGTTGTTTTCCTCCATTTCTTTGCATTGATCGCTGAAGAAGACTTTCTTATCTCTCCTTGCTATTCTTTGGAACTCTGCATTCAGATACTTATATCTTTCCTTTTGCTTCTCTTCTTTTCACAGCTATTTGTAAGGCCTCCTCAGACAGCCATTTTGCTTTTTTACATTTCTTTTCCATGGGGATGGTCTTGATCCCTGTCTCCTGTACAATGTCATGAACCTCATTCCATAGTTCACCAGGCACTCTATCAGATCTAGGCCCTTACATCTAATCCTCACTTCCACTGTATAATCATAAGGGATTGATTTAGGTCATACCTGAGTGGTCCAGCAGTTTTCCCTACTTTCTTCAATTAAAGTCTGAATTTAGTAATAATGAGTTCATGATGAGTCACAGTCAACTCCTGGTCTTGTTTTTGTTGACTGCATAGGTCTTCTCCATCTTTGGCTGCAAAGAATATAATCAATCTGATTTTGGTGTTGACCATCTGGTGACGTCCATGTGTAGAGTCTTCTCTTGTGTTGCTGGAAGAGGGTGTTTGCTATGACCAGTGCATTTTCTTGGCAAAACTCTATTAGTCTTTGCCCTGCTTCATTCTGCATTCCAAGGCCAAATATGCCTGTTACTCCAGGTGTTTCTTGATTTCCTACTTTTGCATTCCAGTCCCCTATAATGAAAAGGACATCTTTTTTGGATGTTAGTTTTAAAAGGTCTTGTAGGTTTTCATAAAACTGTTCAACTTCAGCTTCTTCAGCATTACTGGTTGGTACATAGACTTGGATTACTGTGATATTGAATGGTTTGCCTTGGAAATGAACAGAGATCATTCTGTCGTTTTTGAGATTGCATCCAAGTACTGCATTTTGGACTCTTTTGTTGACCTCAGAAGAAATGGCTACTCCATTTCTTCTGAGGGATTCCTGCCTGCAGTAGTAGATAAAATGGTCATCTGAGTTAAATTCACTCATTCCGGTCCATTTTAGTTTGCTGATTCCTAGAATGTCAATGTTTACTCTTGTCATCTCTTATTTGACCACTTCCAATTTCCCTTGATTCATGGACCTGACATTCCAGGTTCCTATGCAATATTGCTCTTTACAGCATCGGACCTTGCTTCTATCACCAGTCACATCCACAGCTGGGTATTGTTTTTGCTTTGGCTCCATCCCTTCATTCTTCCTAGCGTTATTTCCCCACCTAAATCTAGTAGCGTGTTGATCACCTAATGACCTGGGGAGTTCCTCTTTCAATATCCTATCATTTCACCTTTTCATACTGTTCATGGGGTTCTCAAGGCAAGAATACTGAAGTGGTTTGCCATTCCCTTCTCCAGTGGACCACGTTCTGCCAGCCTCTCCACCATGACCTGCCCATCTTGGGTTGCCCTGTGGGCATGGCTTAGTTTCATTGAGTTAGACAAGGCTGTGGTCCTAGAGTGATTAGATTGACTAGTTTTCTGTGAGTATGGTTTCAGTGTGTCTGCCCTCTGATGCCCTCTTGCAATACCTACCATCTTACTTATTAAATCTTTATATCCTTTTCCTTCATTTGCAAGTACTTTTCATCATATCATTTCCATCAGCTTTTCCATGTTTGTTTCAAGGCCCAGTTCAAGTGCTTTATTCTTCAAAAAGCTGTTTTTCTCTCTGACTGTGAAATTGGATTTTATCTTTCCTTTTCCCTGAAGCACAAGGGAATATTTATCTTCTCAAATGACACTATAAGTCAGTTTGCTCAATGGTCTCAGAATTACTTGGGTATTCCACAGACAAAGTGTCTATACCCAAGGGCCTTTTCTAGCCTCAGAGCACACCTGGCTTTGTCATGGAATACTGGGGTTTTTCATTTTGTAGGTATTATGGAAAGTTAGAGAACTATTGTGTACTGAGTACTTATACAAAGCTGGGCACTTGGTTTTATCACCAGGAAATATTCAAGTTGTTTTTATTCTTCTAGTGTTTCATAATTTTAATTAAAACAACCAACGTGTTTGTGATAAGAACTGATACATATTGCCAGGAAACATCTGTCAGAGAAATGATATTTGAAGGTGCGCCTCATATCCATTCATTTATGTGTTACCCTTCCTGTGTCAGCTGGGAAATGTATTATAAATTTAACATTGAGGCATTAAACAAAATGACAGCTGTGAGCTGTAATAGGAAAACAATAATAAGCCTTGTTATTGGTTATTTTTCTAATAGTATTAAAACCAGTTGCCTGCCTGCTTGTGAAAGTGCTGCTGTCTGAGTATCATCTTTTAGTCTGTTGTGGTGGACGTCAGCTCCAGCAGCTTTTATTGGATCAAGCCATTTACTTCCAGTCAAGATCTTTCCATTTATTCCACTCACAGGTTCTAGAACCATCTTCTTAAAATATGTATTGATCTTGCTCCTTCTCTGCTCAAGTGGCTTCTCATGAATTTTAGAATGAATTCCATTTCCTTACCAATGCATTTAAGAATCTCTATAATCTATATCTAACCTAGCTCTTTATCATTATTTCTCTCCTACAATCTCTCTTTGTTGAACAGATTTATTCCTTATCAAAAATCTTTTGAAGCTGTGTCAGTCAGGGATTAGTCTAAGAGATAGAAAAATTCAATCCTAGAAAAATCTGTAGGTATTTTAACAAGAAAGATATCTGGTATAGGGAATTAAGTGACTCCACAACTGGTGGGAATGCTGAAGGGCAAATCAGTTTCCAACTCAGGGTCCAGGATCTTCCACAGTGAAGAAATGATTCACCAGGACAGCCACTTCCTCTGAAGCCACCGTAGAAGCTCATGTCAGCACCAGCAGTCCCCACCAGAAGTGACGTACGACTTACAGAATACTGACAGATAGGCTATGGGACAGAACTGCAGAGAGACTACCACCAGTTTGGGACTGAAAATGGTCTCTGCCATATTTTTGCCTTTTAATCATGCTTTTCATCACCATTTTGGGGAACACCATTTCCTCCTTGGGGAGGGGATACAAAGACACTGGGAGACAGTGGTTATCCTTTAAAGCTTTTCTTTCCTGATGTATCAGCATTTGATTGAGTGAGGTTCTCAAATGTTTATCTCACAGTGTCATTACTTAGAAAGAGAAAGTGTTTTCTGGTAAAATATTTAGAACACAGATAAAGATAGCTTGAGACTGAGAGTTCAAATATCTGAAAATCTGAATTTATCTTAAGGGATTTAATTTCTATTCCCAATACAGAGCAATATAGGGAAGATCATTTGTAGTTGACCACTTTATATGTGCCATTTCTTAATCTCTTCAGCCATTTTCCATCCACTGCCTTTCTAGGTATTCTTATTCCAACTTAATAGACAAAGAAAACTAATCTCAGAAACTAAAAAGATTTTCCCAAGTTTAAACAGAAAGGCATATTCCAAGTTAATTATGCTTGTGATCAATGTTCTTTTTCTGTAAAATAAAACTCATTTTTTATGTTTATATCAGTAAAGACACTAAAAACTTACTGTGATTTTGCATTGTTTAAAACTGGTGTGTGCAGGGGAGGTAAATGGAAATAAACATGTTGCAGTTAAACTCCATATAAAGGTAATTCTAACTATATATTATTGTGGAAGAACAATTTACATTATTTAAGTGGTGGAGAAAGGATTATTTGGCAAGTATTCAAGTAACTCATAGGGAAAAAGCAATATATTTTACACTGTGGACATTTATTGTTACAACGTGTGTGTTTTTCTCCTTCATAATTGTGTGTTCCCTCTTGTCACCTCTGCACAAAACAGAATAATTAACGTACATTGGCTACATTGTGGAAGGGACATTTGGTTTTAATTAATATTAGACCATAAGAAAGGCAATTTACTTTATATTATCATTCATTGTTTGATGCACACATACACAGAGTCACAAGTATGTGGAATGTTAGAAAGGCAACTATGTGAATGTGAGAAGGCTTCTCTATCTGGAGTTACACAAAGCTTACCTAACAATACACAACGCTTTTTCTGCAAAATGAATCCTTTGTTCTCTTTCATGTTATAGACAATTGTGTAGCATTTAATGTAAAATTATTTAAAACCAGAAGTTGATTGTATGGAGATTATTCCAAAAGTGAACTGAGCAATCAACAAAGCCCCTGGTGTTCACATGGCAAGAGCAGTAATCCAGAACTCACTGGAAACTAAAATCACAATGCAAACTCATTTTAAAGTATAACCTGAAGAGACTGATACCTCTGATTTGTCTAATATATTTTCATGAAAAAGTTTATCTTATAATTGAGTGAACTGTCAATTAAACTTATTTGATATATAACAGGAATGCATTTAGATTGCCTGTGTAGTAAACCCTTAACCTTATTCTTTCATCAGGAGGATATTAACCACGTATAACAGCTTTTGTTTTTTACAAATGACTGCAAATCTTAGTGGTTTAACTCACAAGTCTCTGATTGGCAGCTGGGCTGGCCTTATCTGGGCAGTTCTTGTGTTGGTGGGCTCACTCATGTGTCTGAGCTGATCAGTATGGTTAGCTGGGGAGTGCCTAAGTAGAATTAGTATAGCTGAGAGGACGTCTCTGCTCTCTGTTCTTTCTCATTCTTCAGCAGGCAAGCTGGAACTTATTTACATGACAACTGAGAAGGAATTCAATAAAGAGAGGGGAAGTGACTTTGGACTCAAGCCCTACACTCAGAATCCGCATGCTGACACATACTACCTTCTATTGGCCAACCAGGTCACACAGACAGCCTGCATTCAAGAGATGGTAAAAAAATAAAAATAAAAACTTCACTCCTTGATAGAAATGAATGTAAAGCACCATTTAAAGGGTGTGAACATAAGGAGGACTGAGGGATTATAGCCAGTTTTTCAATCTTCTTTTCTACACTGGGAAACAAATTTTGTTGGTGAGGTTGTTCCTTGATAATGAAGTGTCCTATGAAAAAGTAGGCTTCAGAGGCTGGGGGTATATAAACTACTCTTCCAATCTTCCCCAAACTTATTCACTGTCACCTCTGACTCAACCAAATGTCTCCTGTGACTCCTCATGAGAATCATCCCATGCACTTTATACTGCTGTTCAGCAATTCTGCTTTTGTGAGTTTAATTTATTTTAACATCCAAATCTTATACTTAAATATTTCTATGTATGGCCTTTTTGCGGTCCAAAAGTTGATGCCCCGAGAATCTCAGGAAACCCAGATTACTCTGTGTTTCTCATATAGTGTTTTCCTGTAAAACAGTCATTCTGTGCTACCCACATGGGATTGGCTCCAGAATCCCCTCCAGTCCTTGGCAATCAAACTCCTTGGAGACCAAACTCTGCGGATGCTCCATCCCTTATGGAAAATGGCATTGTTATGCTTATAACCTAAACAAAGCCTCCTATATACTTAAAATCATTTCTGGGTTACTTATACTATCTAAAACAATGTAAATACTGTGGAAAGAGCTATAAATACAATATAAATGCTACATAAATCATCGCTGTTGTGTACAAATTCAAGTTTTGCTTTTCTGAAGTTTATGGATCTTTTAAAAACAATATTTTCAATCCATGGTGGGTTGAAACCACGGATGCAGAATCCACAGAAATGGAGGGCCAGCTGTGCTTTGTGCTTCTCACTTCTGTAGTATTATTCTCAAGTTTACTTCATGTTTTAGGTATAATCTCTATATATCAGTTCTTCCATGCATAAGACTCATTGCCTGGAACACCTATGCTCTGATTAAGTAAACTTAATCTTTATATTTATTTGAATATAGAAATTGCCAGTATCACACATATTTTAAGTGTTTGCTGATAGGAAGGATTTTATCTACCTAATCTTCCTATCGCGATTTTAAGACCATGTAGGGCCAGGATAACATTGTTTCCTCTGTATCATTTATACAGTTTACTGCACTAAGTATCTAATTGTTATTGGGGCTAGATTAGTATATGATGTCTCTCTTCCTCTGTCTATATGTGTGTATGTGTATGAGTGTGTAAATATGTAAATAACATAAATAGTATACATATACATATATGTGTGTAGATAGATGGTTATATAGATTCAGTTCAGTTCAGTTCAGTCGCTCACTCGTGTCTGACTCTTTGCAACCCCATAAACAGCACACCAGGCCTCCCTGTCCATCACCAAATCCCAAAGTTCACTCAAAGTCACATCCATCGAGTCAGTGATGCCATCCAGCCATCTCATCCTCTGTTGTCCCCTTCTCCTCCTGCCCCCAATCCCTCCCAGCATCAGAGTCTTTTCCAATGAGTCAACTCTTCTCATCAGCTGGCCTAAGTATTGGAGTTTCAGCTTTAGCATCATTCCTTCCAAAGAACACCCAGGACTGGTCTCCTTTAGAATGGACTGTTTGGATCTCCTTGCAGTCTCAGGGACTCACAAGAGTCTTCTCCAACACCACAGTTCAAAAGCATCAATTCTTCAGTGCTCAGCTTTCTTCACAGTCCAACTCTCACATCCATACATGACCACTGGGAAAACCATAGCCTTGACTAGACAGACCAAAGTAATGTCTCTGCTTTTGAATATGTTATCTAGGTTGGTCATAACTTTTCTTCCAAGGAGTAAGCATCTTTTAATTTCATGGCTGCAGTCACCATCTGCAGTGATTTTGGAGCCCAACAAAATAAAGTCTGACACTGTTTCTACTGTTTCCCCATCTATTTGCCATGAAGTGATGGGACGAGATGCCATGATCTTCGTTTTCTGAATGTTGAGTTTTAAGCCAACTTTTTCACTCTCCTCTTTCACTTTCATCAAGAGGCTTTTTAGCTCCTCTTCACTTTCTGCCATAAGAGTGCTATCATCTGCATATCTGAGGTTATTGATATCTCTCCCAGCAATCTGGGTTACAGTTTGTGCTTCATCCAGCCCAGCATTTCACATTATGGACTCTACATATAAGTTAAATAAGCAGGGTGACAATATACAGCCTTGATGTACTCCTTTTCCTATTTGGAACCAGTCTGTTGTTCCATGTCCAGTTCTAACTGTTGCTTCCTGACCTGCATACAGATTTCTCAAGAGGCAGGTCAGGTGGTCTGGTAGTCCCATCTCTTTCAGAATTTTCCACAGTTTATTGTGATCCACACAGTCAAAGGCTTTGGCATAGTCACTAAAGCAGAAATAGATGTTTTTCTGGAACTCTCTTGCTTTTTCCATGATCCAGCGGATGTTGGCAATTTGATCTCTGGTTCCTCTGCCTTTTCGAAAACCAGCTTGAACATCAGGAAGTTCATGGTTCACGTATTGCTGAAGCCTGGCTTGAAGAATTTTGAGCATTACTTTACTAGCTTGTGAGATGAGTGTAATTGTACGGCAATTTGAGCATTCTTTGGCATTGCCTTTCTTTGGAATTGGAATGAAAGCTCACCTTTTCCAGTCCTGTGGGCATTGCTGAGTTTTCCAAATTTGCTGACAGCCATGATTTAGAAACTAACAACAATGACAGGACAATGAGATGTTGAATGAAAGTAGTAAGACTCTTGAACAAAAATGTACTGTTTTAAAATTTTAATTTTCAGTACATAAATTAAAATGAGAGCTAAAATTATATTCCTATAGATTCTGCCATGAAAAAATATCTTTGTCCAATTTTGAATCTATATAGATAACAGAATATAAGTATATAATAATCATCACTTTACTATGCTTCAGTGCAATAGGAATCAAAATCCTAAACCCTTTAACTATCTGAGAGATTAATTCTTTTCTTTTTTTTTTTTAAGATCCGAGGGATGCCCTTTGTTTATCTTGATGTTTGGTAGTTACACACACACACATCTTACCAAACTTAATCTGTAACCTTTGCCACCTTAAAGTATACTAGTAAGAGTAGCTGTTAGGAGCTAAAGATCTTGTGTCACTTGATCTTGGGAATAAAACCTTATTTTCAACTAGTTACATATTGTTTTGATATTTAAAAAAATTATGCTATTCAGTGCCCAGTTCTCTCACCTGTGTAATATGAATAAGAATCACATCAATTTTTTTGTGATATGATTAAGTTAAAAAATGCGTGCATTGTAAAAATGATGAAAAGAAAGTACTCAACTCAGGATGTTGATACAAAAATGAGATGAACTCCCCTAAGTTTCCTTCTCCCAATGTGTGTTTGTTGTAAGAAAAGTGAATTTTTCCTGGGCTTGTTTTATTTGTGAAATTGGAAATTAAAAATAACAACTTTGTCATATTATACATATTCATTAACAACATGTATGCATGAGCATAGAATTATTTGTAATAAATCCATATTCAGTAAATGTAGCTTCCTTCTAAAAATATCTTAAGGCTCAAGCGACCTTAGCAATATATATAATGAGAACAAGGTCAAGTGACTACAAACAGCCTATGGCATGCACTATATCCATTGTGTCACAAGGGCCATGAGGGTGAAACACGATATACTAGCTAGAGCCACACATATGGTGAACACTGGTAGGTATGTATTCTATTTAAAAATGAAAAAAAAAAAATCAAAGGTCATAAATTTTGGCATACCCCAGGGCATCCAGTTTGGTCTTCTGATCTCAAAGCTCATGAAATTTTTTTCTTATTCAGATAGCACACTCACATTCCTTAATTAAAACACTTTTTTTAGAAACAGACTTTAACACTAAACAGAACACAGTTTAAATTAATCTCTTAGGACTACCAATCTCTATATCATACTGTTAATCTTTCACCTATCAGTATAAGACCAATGATTAGAAGGTTTTAAAATAATCATGTTTCAAGTAGGCTTTCAGTTCAGTTCAATTCAGTCACTTCAGTCGTGTCCAACTCTGTGTGACCCAGAAGTTCAGTTCAGTTCAGTCACTCAGTCGTGTCCGACTCTTTGTGACCCCATGAATCACAGCACGCCAGGCCTCCCTGTCCATCACCAACTCCCGGACTTAACTCAGACTCATGTCCATTGAGTCAGTGATGCTATCCAGCCATCTCATCCTCTGTCGTCCCCTTCTTCTCCTGCCCCCAATCCCTCCCAGCGTCAGAGTCTTTTCCAATGAGTCAACTCTTCGCATGAGGTGGCCAAAGTACTGCAGTTTCAGCTTTAGCATCATTCCTTCCAAAGAAATCCCAGGGTTGATCTCCTTCAGAATGGACTGATTGGATCTCCTTGCAGTCCAAGGGACTCTCAAGTGTAGGCTTTAGACATTATTAAATTAAAACATCTACCACAGTGTTTACAAATTCAAATAAAATGGAAACTAGTATAACTCCCAAATGATAGCCCACTTATAGAGCATTTATGAGATTTAATGCATACTTCAATACACTCAATTTATTATTTTAAATTACATTTTAATAATAACCTTGTTAGGCACTTGACTTTAATACTTATATGAAAGAGTTCATCGTTTCTGTTTTTAAAAATTATTTTTGCTTCTACTTTGTTTAATTAGTATTATAATTCACAAGGCAAACAGTACTTATAAAAGCATGCATTTAAAACTTCAGCTCCTCTAGCCTGATGGAGCAGCTTTCCATTTTCATCCATCCCTGACAGTGTGAATCCCTGTTTTTTTCCACAACAGGGGGCTCTCACATCACCATGCCCTTCTCTGTTTTTCCACTTCCCCCAGCAGCTTTCTGGCTCTAGCCAGAACAAAAAGGTTATGCCATCTATAATCAGTTCCCAGGCAGCTTCCCTGGCTCCATATTGTCATTATGGCCTGATGACAGTAGCAGTAAAACCCCTCCCACTGGGCACCTCAACTGTCAGCAACCCTCTGTTGGCCAAACTGCAAATGCTAGACCCATACCAAACACTCCCAACCATGAAGCACAGGGGCCATAAACACATACATACACACATAAGTAAAAAGAGGCTTTGATTCATGGTTTGAAAGAGAAAGCTGAAAAGCAGGACCGCTTCTTCATTATGAAAATCCACAGGTAACATCGGAGGATAAGGAATTTCACAGATTGCTGTGTTTCAAGCTAAAATGACAGTGACTAACAAGATTTATCATAGCACAGCTCAGAGCTTGCATGACCACAGGTTCCTAAGTCAGAAGTAGATCATACTCAAAAGGAGATGTGAATGAACAGTGTGCAAAACAGGAGAAATTTAGCTCATTAAATTCTGTTCAAATGTCAGAGAACATGTTGAGTGAAGAAGGTAGATTCTGAGGAATGGACTACAAAGTGGGTAGACTACCAGCTCCTCATGTGTCATGGTATATAAATGGAAGCTTTTTGCAAAATGATAGTGTCTTAGGAGGGTTTTCATTCACTCATCTTTGAAGTGATCAGAGCTTCAGGTTCAGGGTCTTACTCATGTATTGTCATGAACAGAACAGGGAAACTACCTTAACTATATAGCTGGCATTCTTGCAAGAGAATGTAGAACACTGATATTTATCTTCAAAACACAGCTCAAAGAAGTTTTGGGGGAGACTCACTAAAGCCAGAATGCCAGCTCTCACGTGCCTCCTTTGAAGGTGTTCTGGAGAAGAAATCATGAAATGGTAAAGTTCAGCACTGACTGAAAAAGCTGATAGCATAATAATTATAGATTACTAATAAAAAATATAAATAAGGAAGATTCTGGGTAACATGGTACATACAGTTACTGAAGCTAAGTTAATGACTACATATAATACCTGAAACTATTAATTGTAATTTTTCCTATCAATTTGAGTTTTGTCTTCTTTCATCTCTATTCACAGTTCTATTTTATTTTCCCTCAGATTCATTTTTTTTTTGAAGAAAATACTTTTAGAGAGCTTTATGAACGTGAAACATCACTCAGTCATGTCTGACTCTTTGCAACCCCATGGACTATACCATCCATGGAATTCTAAATTGTGTTAACTTTTGAAATTAAGAAACCTAATAGAGGGAGACTAAGTATAATCATATAGTCAATAGATATAATCTGATTCTTAGATCTGCTTACTTTAGAGATATAACATCAAGATGTTACCTTTTACTTCTCTGCAAAAAAATTATATATATATGGTTGATTTCTTAAAATCATTAATTACATACTTTTGCTAATGTCTAATTCCTAATTGATAATGATGCCTAGCAAATAGAACAACTTATGTTTTAACTGCCAGGAGAGAAAATGAGTAACACTTTAATATTTAATTAGTAAGTCAATATGATACTTTACATTTGCTATCTTATTTGGCTCTTAAAACACTCTCCCAAGATGAAACCCATCCCCACTTTACAGCTAACAGAGACTTGGAAAATTTAAGTCACTTGTTTTCTATACCTGGGAGTTTAGGACTGTTTCCTAGCTGTCATGAGTCAGAAATCAGTGATCTGATGTCTTGCAGTCTGCTTAAGATAGATATTTAAAATTGTTAGTTTGGTTATTTGAAGTCATATTTTCAAAATATGGTGACAATCGTTACAGCTAAAACTCAAAGAGCATTGCGACAGCCAGTAGAATGATGTAGATTCATTGTTTAAATTGCATATTTTTATTGCATAACTTATGAAACTACTCCCAGCTTCATGAAAGGCAAGATAATTGGTTCCATTTCTTTTGAGTACATTGCAAAAATAATAAAAGGTGCTTTTTAAAGTATCTCCCTTATTTTCTTTTGTATGTGAAATAGAATACTCTGTTTCTTAAGCTCAAGAAGATGGTGTTGAGGTTAGGTGCACAAGGGCAACAGCAGAGACAAGGAAACATATTCAGTTTCCAGAACCTTTGAAAGAATGGTTAAATACATGACATCTTTAAATAAAGATAAAATGGATGAAGGTTCAGTTCAGTTGGGTTCAGTTCAGTCACTCAGTCGTGTCCGACTCTTTGAGAACCTATGAACTGCAGCACTCTCAGGCCTCCTTGTCCATCGCCAACTCCCAGAGTCCACCCAAACTCATGTCCATTGAGTCTGTGATGCCACCCAGCCATCTAATACTCTGTCGTCCCCTTCTCCTTCTGCCCCCCATCCCTTCCAGTATCAGAGTCTTTTCCAATGAGTCAGATCTTCACATGAGGTGGCCAAAGTATTGGAGTTTCAGCTTCAACATCAATCCTTCCAATGAACACCCAGAACTGATCTTTAGAATGGACTGGTTGGATCTCCTTGCAGACTCTCAAGAGTCTTCTCCAACACCACAGTTCAAAAGCATCAGTTTTTGGCACTCAACTTTCTTTATAGTCCAACTCTCACATCCATACATGACCACTGGAAAAACCATAGCCTTGACTAGACGGACCTTTGTTGGCAATGTCTCTGCATTTGAATATGCTGTCTAGGTTGGTTATAACTTTTCTTCCAAGGAGTAAGTGTCTTTTAATGTCATGGTTGCAGTCACCATCTGCAGTGATTTTGGAGCCCACAAAAATAAAGTCTGACACTGTTTCCACTGTTTCCCCATCTATTTGCCATGAAGTGATGGGACCAGATGCCATGATCTTAGTTTTCTGAATGTTGAGCTGTAAGCCAACTTTTTCATCTCCTCTTTCACTTTCATTAAGAGGCTCTTTAGTTCTTCTTCACTTTCTCCCATAAGGGTGGTGTCATCTGCATATCTGCTGCTGCTAATTCCACTTCAGTCGTGTCCGACTCTTTTTGACCCCATGGACTACAGCATACCAGGCTCCTCTTTCCATGGGATTTTCCAGACAAGAGTACTGGAGTGGGGTGCCATCACCTTCTCCACTGCATATCTGAGGTTACTGATATTTTCCCAGCAATCTTGATTCCAGCTTGTGCTTCCTCCAGCCCAGCGTTTCTTGTGATGTACCCTGCATATAAGTTAAATAAGCAGGGTGACAATACACAGACTTGACATACTCCATTTCCTATTTGGAACCAGTCTGTTGTTCCATGTCCACTTCTAACTGTTGCTTCCTGACCTGCATATAGGTTTCTCACGAGGCAGGTCAAGTGGTCTGATATTCCCATCTCTTTCAGAATTTTCCACAGTTTATTGTGATCCACACAGTCAAAGGCTTTGGCATAGTCAGTAAAGCAGAAATAGATGTTTTTCTGGAACTCTCTTCCTTTTCGATGATCCAGCGGATGTTAGTATTAAAAGAAAACTTCCCAATGATGAAAGTTGGTTGTTCATTTTCAACTAAAAATTCAAGTTAACCTAAATGGAAACATTCACATAAAATGATGTTCAACATTGCTATTTATTAGAAAAGCATGAATTGATACTACAGTGAGGTACCACCTCCCAAAGGTCAGAATGGCCACAATTTAAGTCTATAAATAACAAATGCTGGAGAGGGTGTGAAGAAAAGGGATATTGTTATGCTGTTGGTGAGAAGGTAAACTGGTGTAACCACTGTGGGAAACAATATGGAGGTTCCTCAAAAACTAAAGGTAGAGTTGCTGTATGATCTTGCATTCCCCAGTCATTGGCATACACCCAGACAAGGCTGTAAGTCGAAAAGATACTCGCACCCTTCTGTCCCAGCAGCACACTTCACCATCTGCAAGACATGGGAACAACCTCAATGTCCATCGATAGAGGGACAGATAAAGAAGATATGGTACATATATGTAATGGAATATTGTTCAGATGGAACATTACTCGGCCACAAGAAGGAAGGAAATAATGCTCTCTGCAGCAACAGGAGTGGACCTAGAGATTACCATGCTAAGTGAAGTGAGTCAGAAAGAGGAAGACAGACGCCTTATGACAGCACTTATATGTGGAACCTAAAATACGATACAGATGAACTTACCTTGAACATGCAACGCTGAGGATATTTGTAGAATGGTAATGTAGTTCACTAAATCATTTTTTTAAGTTACCTTATATATGGAAATAACTGGAAAAAAACCCTTTTTCATAAAATGACAGTCTTTTCTTTAATCACTGAGCTTGAATCCAGTCAAAAGGTGCTGTGAATAATTTTGTTCTCATATTTCCTATGTATTAACAGTTAAATGAATTTAATAATGGGTTTTGATTTCCACTGTTGATTTGGAATGTAGTGTATACACAGTAAAATATCACAAGATGAAAAATAAGCTAAAGAGCTCATATGTCCATTTGATAGCACTTAGGGTTTTATGTCTTTCAGTGTGAAACTTGACTTATTCTATTAATGCAGTTCACAACCCCTGAATCACCTGTCAGCTTTCAGCTCAAATCTTCTCATTGAGGGAAGAGTATCATATTATTCTATAGGCTCTGAGAGATTTCTTCAAATTATAATTATGACAGTCTAAATCTTGGGACATGGGAGACTAAGCAATTTCATGGATCAATGAACTCTGAACATAAAATCCATTTTTGAAATCACCCTCTTAAGGCTTCTTTTTAAAAAGTTTATAAAACCGTGTCTACATACATCTGTTAGAAAAAAATGAATAGTTTCTGCCAACCATATTTGGTAACTTTGACATATTTTGAAAAATCCTTATATTCTTTATTTCTGTATTACATTCAATTTATTTGACCTTCCCCCATGCCAGTGAGAATTTTTTTTTTTTAATTCCAATGGAATGTTATTGGCACTTCTGTCTGTATTGACATCGCTGTGCTATAATCATTTGTGTGTTCTCTTGTCACTTGTTCACAAAGATGAACTTGTTGAGGGCAAGGGCATTATATCGTCATTCTTTTTTAGAGTATTCATTTCATTTACAAGGTGGACTGTACCTCAATCAATGAACATTTTTCAAGCAATTTTCCTGAAGTAGTTTTTAATCCATAATAGGGAGCTTACTTTATTTTTGTTGAATGGACTGAATGCCTTTGCTTCTTTTTTATATTTCTTAATCTTTACTTTATATTTGAGTACAGTTAGTTAACAATGTGTTAGTTTCAGACATACAGCAAAGGGATTCAGTTATATATACTCAGGTATATGCTATTTATTTCACATTCTTTTCTCATTTAGGTTATTACAGAGTATTGAGCAGAGATCCCTGTTCTATATGGTAGATCTCTGTTGCTTATCTGTTTTTAATTAAATGACAGAGTTTACATGCCGATCTCATACTCTTGATATAGTCAATCCCCTCCTCCTTCCCCACTTGGCATCATAAGTTCATTCTCTAAGTCTGTGAGTCAGTGAAGGGTTTGTTTCTTATTGAACAAATTATTAAAAAATTAGAGAACATTCGAATACAGTGGCTATAAGTATTAGAGACAATTTTCTTCTACGGGAACAGTATTCTAGCTTATCTTGTAAGCTGCTATTTTCACATACTCTCTTTCCGTGAAATTTGAGTCCTTTCAATTCTATGGCAAATCATTATTTACATAAATTATGTTCATTTTCTTCTTCCTTAATAATGCCAACCTATTTGGAGTGAGGGGCAACTGTGTCTGGATAAGTTTCCTGTACTCCCAACTTTTCTTGTTTACTGCCACATAATTGACCTTGGGATATAAGCAAGAATTGATAGCTAGAGCTCTAGAAATCACTTTCAAAAAGACAAAGCCAGCTTTTGCATTTGTACTTCTTATAAAGATATTTGAATAGGAAATGAAAACCTGCATTGTGAAGCTGTCATATCATCCCTGAACTGCTCTACATGCTTATCTGGTAAGCTAAGTAAATCCAGTTAAATTAAATATGTTTCTAGTTCATGAAAATAAATAAAGACAAAATGTTTCAGTGAAGAGTACATTTTGTAGAATGAGCTACCACAAAATCCATTTTGTAATTTTTAAAATAAAAAACTTATTTCTAAGTGATTTCAACATGATACAATAATGAGAGCATTAACAAGACAAATATTTTCAGTGGTATTTTTATGATATTTGATAATAAGAAGAGCTTATCTTATATTTTTGTAACATTATTCATAATCAGTTCAGTTCAGATTAGTCACTTAGTCATGGCCGACTCTTTGCAACCCCGTGAATCACAGCATGCCAGGCCTCCCTGTCCATCACCAACTCCCGGAGTTCACTCAAACTCACGTCCATCAAGTTAGTCATGCCATCCAGCCATCTCATCCTCAGTTGGCCCCTTTTCCTCCTGCCCCCAATCCCTCCCAGCATCAGAGTCTTTTCCAATGAGTCAACTCTTCGCATGAGGTGGCCAAAGTATTGGAGTTTCAGCTTCAGCATCATTCCTTCCAAAGAAATCCCAGGGCTGATCTCCTTCAGAATGGACTGGTTGGATCTCCTTGCAGTCCAAGGGACTCTCAAGAGTCTTCTCCAACACCACAGTTCAAAAGCATCAATTCTTCAGTAATCATCCTTCACAGTCCAACTCTCACATCCATACATGACCACAGGAAAAACAATAGCCTTGACTAGACGGACCTTGGTCGGCAAAGTAATGTCTCTGCTTTTGAATATGCTATCTAGGTTGGTCATAACTTTTCTTCCAAGGAGTAAGTGTCTTTTAATGTCATGGCTGCAGTCACCATCTGCAGTGATTTTGGAGCCCCCAAAATAAAGTCTGACACTGTTTCCACTGTTTCCCCATCTATTTCCCAGGAAGTGATGGGACCAGATGCCATGATCTTCGTTTTCTGAAAGTTGAGCTTTAAGCCAACTTTTTCGCTTTCCTCTTTCACCAAAAGGCTTTTTAGTTCCTCTTTACTTTCTGCCATAAGGGAGGTGTCATCTGCATAACTGAGGTTATTGATATTTCTCCCAGCAATCTTGATTCCAGCTTGTGTTTCTTCCAGTCGAGCGTTTCTCATGATGTACTCTGCATAGAAGTTAAATAAGCAACGTGACGTACTCCTTTTATTTGGAACCAGTCTGTTGTTCCATGTCCAGTTCTGACTGTTGCTTTCTGACCTGCATACAGATTTCTCAAGAGACAGGTTAGATGGTCTGGTATTCCCATCTCTTTCAGAATTTTCCACAGTTTATTGTGATCCACACAGTCAAAGGCTTTGGCATAGTCAATAGAGCAGAAATAGATGTTTTTCTGGAACTCTCTTGCTTTTTCCATAAACCAGTGGATGTTGGCAATTTGATCTCTGGTTCCTCTGCCTTTTCTAAAACCAGCTTGAACATCAAGGAGTTTATGGTTCACGTATTGCTGAATCCTGGCTTGGAGAATTTTGAGCATTACTTTACTAGCATGTGAGATAAGTGCAATTGTGCGGTAGTTTGAGCAATCTTTGGCATTGCCTTTCTTTGGAATTGGAATGAAAACTGATCTTTTCCAGTCCTGTGGCCACTGCTGAGTTTTCCAAATTTGCTGGCATGTTGAGTGCAGCACTTTGACAGCATCATCTTTCAGGATTTGAAACAGCTCAACTGGAATTCCATCACCTTCACTAGCTTTGTTCCTAGTGATGTTTTCTAAGGCCCACTTGACTTCACATTCCAGGATGTCTGGCTCTAGATGAGTGATCACACCATAGTGATTATCATCTTGAAGATCTTTTTGTACAGTTCTTCTGAGTATTCTTGCCACCTCTTCTTAGAGGTTATCTTCATTACTTCCACCATAATTTGGTCTCTGGTCACATATCAGGCAGGGATGGAGTCCCACCCATTAACAGAAAAGTGGATTAAAGATTTACTGAACATGGCCCCACCCATCAGAACAATACCTAGTCTCCCCTTCAGTCTCTCCCACCAGGAAGCTTCCATAAGCTTCTTATTCTTATCCATCAGAGGGCCAACAGAATGAAAACCAGGATTACAGAAAACTGATTAAACTGATCACATAGGCCACAGTCTTTTGTAACTCAATGAAACTATGAGCCATTCCATGTAGGTCACACAATACAGATGGGTCATGGTGGAGAGTTCTGACAAAATGTGGTCCACTGGAGAAGGGAAAGGCAAGCCACTTCAGTGTTCTTGCCTTGAGAACCCCATGAACAGTATGAAAAGGCAAAAAGATAGGACACTGAAAGATGAACTCCCCAGGTCAGTTCATCTCAGTCCAGTCATTCAGTCGTGTCCAACTCTTTGAGACTCCATGAATGGCAGCATGCCAGGCCTCCCTGTCCATCATCAGCTCCCAGAGTTCACTCAGACTCACGTCTTTTGAGTCAGTGATGCCATCCAGCCATCTCATCCTCTGTCGTCCCCTTCTCCTCCTGCCCCCAATCCCTCTCAGCATCAGAGTCTTTTCCAATGAGTCAACTTTTCACCCGAAGTGGCCAAAGTACTGGAGTTTCAGCTTTACCATCATTCCTTCCAAAGAAATCCCTGGGCTGATCTCCTTCAGAATGTAGGTGCCCAATATGCTACTGGAAATCAGTGGAGAAATAACTCCAGAAAGAATGAAGAGACAGAGCCAAAGTAAAAGCAACATCTAGGTGTGGATGTGACTTGTGAGGAAGTAAAGTCTGACATTGTAAAGAAAAATATTGCACCAAGGCAAATTGGAAGTGGTCAAATATGAGATGGCAAGAGTGAACATTGATATTTTAGGGATGCTGTGAAAGTGCTGCACTCAATATGCCAGCAAATTTGGAAAACTCAGCAGTGGCCACAGGACTAGAAAAGGTCAGCTTTCATTCCAATCCCAAAGAAGGCAATGCCAAAGAATACCCAAGCTACCACACAATTGCACTTATCTCACATGCTAGTAAAGTCATGCTCAAAATTCTCCAAGCCAGGCTTCAGTAACACATGATCTGTGAACTTCCAGATGTTCAAGCTGGTTTTAGAAAAGGCAGAGGAACCAGGGATCAAATTACCAACATCTCCTGGATCATAGAAATAGCAAAAGAGTTCCTAAAAATAATCAATTTCTGTTTTATTTACTATGCCAAAGCCTTTGATTGTGTAAGGTGAGGTGAAGTCACTCAGTCATGTCTGACTCTTTGCAACCCCACGGATTGTAGCCTACTAAGCTCTTCCATCCATGGAATTTTCCAGGCAAGAGTACAGGAGTAGGTTGCCATTTGTTGATCACAATAAACTGTGGTAAATTCTGAAAGAAATGTGATTACCAGACCACCTGACCTGCCTCTTGAGAAACCTATATGCAGGTCAGGAAGCAACTGTTAGAACTGGACATGGAACAACAGACTGTCTCCAAATAGGAAAAGGACTATGTCAAGGCTGTACATTGTCACCCTGCTTATTTAACTTCTCTGCAGAGTACATCATGAGAAATACTGGGCTGGAAGAAGCACAAGCAAGAATCAAGATTGCTGGCAGAAATATCAATAACCTCAGATATGCAGATGACACCACCCTTATGGCAGAAAGTGAAGAAGAACTAAAAACTTCTTGATGAAAGCGAAAGAGGAGAGTGAAAAAAATGGCTTAAAGCTCAACATTCAGAAAACTAAGATCATGGCATCTGGTCCCAACAGTTCATGGTAAATAGATGGAGAAACAGTGGAAACAGTGTCAGACTTTATTTTTTTGACTCCAAAATCACTGCAGATGGTAATTGCAGCCATGAAATTAAAAGATGCTTACTACTTGGAAAGAAAGTTATGACCAACCTGATAGCATATTAAAAGCAGAGACATTACTTTGCCAAGAAAGGTTCATCTAGTCAAGGCTGTTTTTTCCACTGGTCATGTATGGATGTGAGAGTTGGACTGTGAAGAAAGCTGAGTGCTGAAGAATTGTTGCTATTGAACTGTGGTGTTGGAGAAGACTCTTGAGAGTTCCTTGGACCACAAGGAGATCCAACCAGTCTATCCTAAAGTAGATCAGTCCTGGGTGTTCATTGGCAGGACTGATGCTAAAGCTGAAACTCCAATACTTTGGCTACCTCATGCAAAGAGTTGACTCACTGGAAAAGACTCTGATACTGGGAAGCATTGGGAGCAGGAGGAGAAGGGGAGGGCAGAGGATGACATGGCTGGATGGTATGACCGAATCAATGGACATGAGTTGGAGTAAGCTCTGGGAGTTGGTGATGGACAGGGAGGCCTGGCATGCTGTGATTCATGGGTTCACAAAAGTTGAACACAACTGAGCGACTGAACTGAACTGAACTAAGGGACTGGACTGAACTGTCCCTTTCTTAATGTCTTCTATTCTTCTTGGGTACCAGGCTCTACCAAATACCACTTTGTATCCCCTGTACAGCTTTTTTTAATATTCTGGACACAATAATAAAAGTGAAGTGGGCTCTGAGGAACTAGTTATGTTTCTCTGTTTTATTTAATTATGTTTGCTTGTATTACAACATTTGTCCCAATCTGCAGACAAATGAGTTCCTTATGTTTCTGCTTTCCAGGCGGGTAACTCATCATACATTTCAACATTCCCATTAGGTTTTTCTATGTTAATTATGGTTTCAGATGGAATATGATGATCAATCCCTGAGGTGTGACAGTACCTCTACACATTATAGCTAAGCTACTTATCATGAGATATCATATAATGTATGGCTTTCTGGTCTTTCACCCTTATGGCTTGTGGGCTCCAGAAATACATAAACATATCTCTATATTCCCAGTGCTTAGCATTCAGAGCTGATCCTCAGTAAATTAGTTTTGACTGCCCAAATGAATAAATGATAATTATTATAATAAAGAGTTGGGATAGGGATCATAGATAAAATTAATGGCTTATCTTCCTTTGCACAAATGTTTTGCTTGCTTTTAGTTAGGATGAGTTCTTCATTTAGCTCATTATCATATTTTAATTCATCCATATCATATTTAAGAAATAACCTCTACATTTTGTAGAATAGAAATTTGTAAATTTATAATATTAACTTTTACAGCTATGAAAAGTTCTCCCTGAATTAATCCTGAGAGATTTTGAATATCTTTGTTTCATTTTATCAAATTATGATTTAAATTATTAGCTGTATATATTTACAGTTTTATGAATCCTACTGAATCAATACTCTCACTACTGTGAGTATCATGACTACCATTAAAAGATGAATGGAAGTCTAATATTAATATCATGATACTAATTTTTATTTTAAGAAGAACCATCTAACAGTTTTATAATAAAATCTCCAAATAAGCAGAAGACCCATTTTACTCTCTACTGAGTTGAGGAATGTTCCCCCAAGTTTTTTATCTCAATAATTTCATCATTAAGTTGCTGGCTCAAACTTAACTTGTCATTCTGTGTTTTTATAAATGGCCCTGTAGGATGTACTTTTGCAATATTCTGAGGTACATGAGTAGAGGCTTCCAAAAACCATAAAGAATCTGCATGGCTTGTTATCTGTAGAGATCAGGAGTGAAAAATTACTAAGATAAACTAGTTTTCGCTTTTGTGACTATAGGTCTAAAAACATAAGATCTAAAAAGCAATTCCTAAGATATATTTTTTCCAGAGTGTAATAAGCAAAATGAAATGATGCAGATTGATTCTAAAATTCAATTGTGCTGCAGATTAAAAAAAAAAACAAAGTCCGTGGGATTTTTTTATTTCTAACCTCTTTAAATATTTATAGGTATTTATCTGATTATTATCGTTGGCAAAGCAAGATATCTGTATATCCTGAAGCTATGACTGAAGTCACCAAGTTTCTGCCTTGCTACATTTGGAAATCAGTATCCAAGATTCAATAGAGAAATGTATCTTGGGCTCTTGATAGAGTGATTTTCACGAGCTCACAGGGCTTGGAGAACTACTGGAGTACAAGAACTCTTGAACACTGGGTTTACTTGTTGACCAGAGGGGCTTTGCTCCTGCCGTTGGCAGCCCTTGAGAAAGTCAATACTACCTTAAGAGAGAGACTCTAGGAGACTGAAATCACAAGTTAGATTAAGAAGAGCTGATGCAAATAGATCGTTTGTATGTCTAATTCCTTATCCAGCTCTGAGGACGGTGTTCTATCTAGCAGAAATGTGTGATGGAGTTTGAAGATAATTGAACATTTTCTGCTGCTGGAAGAAATAATCAATTCATGGGATAAAGTACCACCCAGCATGCTCCTATTTTGAGTTTCACAGTTATAAGAGATACATTAAGTTTAGGCAGATTTCTAAATAACAGCTGCCTCTGCAGCAACTCTCAACAAGTGTGACATCATAGCTCTTGCTGCATGTCTATAGCTTGAAGTTTTAAAAAGCAATGTATGCTATTTTCTTTCTTTTTGTGTGTGTTAATGATCACATCAGGATAACTGTTAGAATTTACCTGATCTCCCTTGAGAAATTGTGTGTGTGTGTGTGTGTGTGTGTGTATACTTCTGAGGTGGCTCAGTGGTAAAGAATCTGCCTGCCAATTCAGGAGTTGCAGAAGATGCAGGTTGATCCCTGGGTTGGGAAGAGAAAGGAATGCAAAGTCCATGGGGTTGCAAAGAGTCAGACATGACTGAGTGACTGAAATGAACTGAACTGAACTGAACTGCATTGTTGATTTGCAGTTTCCTCCAGAGCTTCCTGTCTGTAATCTGAGACTGACCCCACATACGAAGGGCAGGGGAGATCTAAGAAATAGATCTTAGATCTATTAGATTTTAGAAATGGAGGGCAGATCACTCTACATTGGTAGGTGGCAGGTTTAATAAGTAAGATAAATTATTGTACAATGAGTATGTTTCTGCAGCTGCCCATCAGAACCTTGAAAGTTTGCATAGAGGTCTTACCTGAGTTTAGCCATGTACACAGTCCAGACCATTTCATCACCACATTATTATCTCAGGCTGGGTCGTTGAGACAACTTCTGGGAATGAGCAAGTCGAGTGGAATGCACATTCCAAGGACAAAGGAGGGTGCGATGAGTCTCCAGGTGTCCGAGTACAGCTTGTGGGCCAGACTAGGGACTTTCCTGGCTCTTTGATGACTTTCGACAGCAAGCATCTGCATTACAAAAGTGTTGCGGAATTAGATAAGAAAGGTATAGAGTGGACTTTTGGACTCTGAGGGAGAGGGAAAGGGTGGGATGGTTTGGGAGAATGGCAGTGAAGCATGTGTATTTTACTGTAAGAAACGAAGCGCTAATCTGTTTGGTGTAGGATGCAGGATGCATGGGGCTGATGCACAGGATGATTCAGGTAGAGGATGTGGGGTGGGAGGTGGGAGGGGGCTTCGGCATTGGGCGATTGTGTTCACCTATGGCTGATTCGTGTCAATGTATGGCAAAACAAATACAGTATTGTAATTTAAAAAATAAATAAATTTAATTATAAGAAAAAAAAATAAATAAATCACAAAAAAAAACCCTCAAAAAAAAAAAAAAAGAAAGGTAGCACGATTTATGTATTTATTTATTTTTAGTTGGAGGATGATTGCTATACAATGTTGTGTTTGTTTCTGCCATACAACAGAGTGAAATCAGCCAGAAATGTACATCTATCTTCTCCCACGCCTCTAAGTTTTCACAAAGCACCAGGCTGAGTTCCCTGTGTTATACAGCATCTTCCCACTAGCTGTCTCCTTTACACTGGTAGTGTATATATATCAATACTACTCTCTTAATTTCTCTTACCTTCTGGGTTTCCCTAGTAGCTCAGCTGGTAAAGAATTCATTTGCAATGCAGGAAGCCCTAGTTTGATTCCTGGATTGGGAAAATCCCATGGAAAGGGATAGACTTCCCACTCTAGTATTCTTGGGCTTCTCTGCTGGCTCAGCTGGTAAAGAATCACCTGCAATGCAGGAGAACTGGGTTCAACTCCTGGGTCAGGAAGACCCCCTGGAGAAGGGAATGGCTACCTACTCCAGTACCCTTGCCTGGAAGATCTCATGGACAGAGGAGCCTGGTAGGCTATATAGTCCGTGGGGTCGCAGAGTCAGACATGACTGAGTGACTTTCACTCACTCCTTCCCCTGCTGTGTCCACAGGTCCATTCTCTATCTGTATCTCTTTTCCTGCCCTGCACCATTTTTCTAGATGCCGTATATTTGCAGCATAATATTAATATGCATTCCATTAATATACCTAGCAATTTCACTACTGGGCATATACCCTGAGAAAGCCATAATTCAAAAAGACACATGTACCCCAGTGTTCACTGAAGCTCTATTTACAATAGTCAGGGGGTGAAAGAAACCTAGATGTTCACTGACAGATGAATGGATAAAGAGGCTGAGGTACGTTCATATGATGGACTATCACTCAGCCATAAAAAGGAATGAATTTGAGTTAGTTGGATTAGGTGGATGAATCTAGAGTCTGTTACACAGAGCAAAGAAGCGCTATTTATTGAATAGACAGTACATGCCGAGTAACTGTGCCTTTACACATGAATTGTCTAATTCTTATAGCCTCCACATTCAGCAAGTACTATAGTAACTCACTTTTGTAAACAAAGATGCCAAAGATCGGAGTTATAAAGTGTTTGTCCATGGTCACATGGTAGGGAGTAGCAGAAAAAAAAAAGTATGTTAATTGCTCAGTTGTGTCTGACTCTTTGTGACCCCATGGACTGGGGTCCACCTGGCTCCTCTGTCCATGGAATTCTCCAGGCAAAAATACTGGAGTGGGTAGCCATTCGCCTCTCCACGGGATCTTCTCCACCCAGGGACTGTACCTGCATTGTCTGCATCTTCTGCATTGCAGATGAATTCTTTTATCATCTGAGCCACCAGGGAAGCCCAGGGAGGAACAGAGATGGGATTTAGATCTATCTAGGTCTTTGAGACTCTAAAGGTAACATTCATCATCACTATTCAGGGAACTATACAGTATGAGGGATGTATCATACTTATTGTTAAACACTGAGAACAAACACTGCGTTCCATAAGAAGGAGAAAGAATAACAGCATTCTTCTTGACAATAGATAGTCTGAAGGGATGGCTTTTAGGGCTGGGACCAGTTATAGAGACCGCTGAATTCCTTATCTGAGAGATTATGACTCAGGAAAAGAGATTAAAAGTGTAATTTTAATTTGAATTGCTATATAAGTTCCAAAGAATAGCAAAAAGAGAAAAGAAAGACTTCTTCAATGATCAATGCAAAGAAATAGAGGAAAACAACAGAATGGGAAAGACTAGAGATCTCTTCAAGAAAATTAGAGATACCAAGGGAACATTTCATGCAAAGATGGGCTCGATAAAGGACAGAAATGGTATGAACCTAACAGAAGCAGAAGATATTAAGAAGAGTTGGCAAGAATACACAAAAGAATTGTACAAGTAATATCTTCACCACAAAGATAATCACGATAGTGTGATCACTCATCTAGAGCCAGACATCCTGGAATGCTTCAAGTGGGCCTTAGAAGCCATCACTACAAACAAAGCTAGTGGAGGTGATGGAATTCCAGTTGAGCTGTTTCAAATCCTGAAAGATGATGCCGTCAAAGTGCTGCACTCAACATGTCAGCAAATTTGGAAAACTCAGCAGTGGCCACAGGACTGAAAAGGTCAGTTTTTATTCCAATCCCAAAGAAAGGCAATGCCAAAGATTGCTCAAACTACCGCACAATTGCACTCATCTCACATGCTAGTAAAGTAATGCTCAAAATTCTCCAAGCCAGGCTTCAGCAATACGTGAACCGTAAACTCCCTGATGTTCAAGCTGGTTTTCAAAAGGCAGAGGAACCAGACATCAAATTGCCAACATCCTCTGGATCATGGAAAAAGCAAGAGAGTTCCAGAAAAACATCTATTTCTGCTTTAGTGACTATGCCAAAGCCTTTGACTGTGTGCATCACAATAAACTGTGGAAAATTCTGAAAGAGATGGGACTACCAGACCACCTGACCTGCCTCTTGAGAAATCTGTATGCAGGTCAGGAAGCAACAGTCAGAACTGGACATGGAACAACAGACTGGTTTGAAATAGAAAAAGGAGTCCGTCAAGACTGTATATTGTCACCCTGCTTATTTAACTTATATGCAGAGTACATAATGAGAAACACTGGGCTGAAAGAAACACAAGCTGGAATCAAGATTGCTGGTAGAAATATCAAGAACCTCAGATATGCAGATGAAACCACCCTTATGGCAGAAAGTGAAGAGGAGCTTAAAAACCTCTTGATGAAAGTGAAAGAGGAGAGCGAAAAAGTTGGCTTACAGCTCAACATTCAGAAAATGAAGATCATGGTATCCAGTCCCATCACTTCATGGGAAATAGATGGGGAAACAGTGGAAACAGTGTCAGACTTTATTTTTGGGGGCTCCAAAATCACTGCAGATGGTGACTGCAGCCATGACATTAAAAGACGCTTACTCCTTGGAAGAAAAGTTATGACCAACCTAGACAGCATATTCAAAAGCAGAGACATTACTTTGCCGACTAAGGTCTGTCTAGTCAAGGCTATGGTTTTTCCTGTGGTCATGTATGGATGTGAGAGTTGGACTCTGAAGAAGGCTGAGTGCCGAAGAATTGATGCTTTTGAAGTGTGGTGTTGGAGAAGACTCTTGAGAGTCCCTTGGACTGCAAGGAGATCCAACCAGTCCATTCTGAAGGAGATCAGCCCTGGGATTTCTTTGGAAGGAATGATGCTAAAGGGGAAACTCCAGTACTTTGGCCACCTCCTGCAAAGAGTTGACTCATTGAAAAAAGATTCTGATGCTGGGAGGGATTGGGGGCAGAAGGAGAAGGGGACGACAGAGGATGAGATGGCTGGATGGCATCATGGACTCGATGGATGTGACTGAGTGAACTCCAAGAGATGGTGATGAACAGGGAGGCCTGGTGTGCTGCAATTCATGGGGTCACAAAGAGTAGGACACGACTGAGCGACTGAACTGAATGACTGTGTAAGTTTTAATGTAAAAATCAGGTCTTCCTTGGGAGTGAGTGAAAGTCGCTCGGTCAGGTACGATTCTGTGACCCCATGTACTGTAGTCCATGGGATTTTCCAGGCAAGAATACTGGAGTGGGTTGCCATTTCCTTCTCCAGGGGATCTTCCTGACCCAGGTATGGAACTCGGGTCTCCAACCTTGCAGGCAGATTCTTTACTGTCTGAGCCACTAGGGAAGCCCTCTTCTTTGGGAGAGTGCCTGTTATTTAATAATAACTAATAATAATAGTCTTTATGAACCATGTTAGAAGAAATACTGTTATATTTTTTAATTTCTGCGTTGACAGTGGTATTACAAATTGTTTTCATTTGACATGGTGATCAGAATTAATAAAATAAGAATGTAAGAATAATGTATTATAGAGGTGGTGAAACAGTTATTTGATAAAAATATTGTATTCTTCTGGATTCTGAATCCTGCAGTATTTGTAGTTTTCTGAAATTTTCTGTTTCTTGTGATTTATGTAGTCATTTTGGGACTTAATTTATCAGTTGTAATTATTCTTTCTTTCTCTTACAAAAGGCACATCAAATTTTCTACACATCGCAACCTGGGTATACATCTGATTTTCCTCTAAAGCAGTCTGTCTTAGTATATCCCGCAGTATTTCATGAACATGTTTTCTCAGGGAAATGGGCAGCTTATAAAAAATAAATGGAAAAGGTTTCTGATATTTCAGTAGGGCTTTGTTAACATTTTGATGTTTATAAAGCTGTTGGAGAATAAACATAATTTTAGGATTAATGAAAGTAGGTCTAAAGAATAACAGATGGTGATGGGGATGGCACGCGGGTGTTGAGTACTTGAGGACTGTGTAACATAGAGCCACCTGAGGCTGATGTACAATATGAGGCCTTGAAGCCTGCACAGATGTAAGATGAAAGGGGCAGAGTCTGTAAGAGGGACAGAAGAAGATGAGGGGGAAAATCAAAACAATTTTATTATTTTAGTCTATTTGGCAGCTTAACACTGCCAGTGGATATTGTTACATAGGATGATCCATTTGTGGCTTTTTTTTTCCCCCAAAATGAAGCCAATTGCAATACAAATAAATATAAATACAAATAAATACCAGAAGTTTAGTCTGGTAAGGAAAGCAGTTTGCATCAGGAAAAACTTGTAAACAAAAAGATCACTTTCACACGTTAATGCTACATCTGTCTTTAAAACTTGGTCATTTCCCACTTTAGAATTTCCCTGTGTTTCATTTTGTTTCCATTCTGGGACAGTGTAAGGTGTAATATACCAAGGGGCTCAAAAGTAATATCATTCTGGACAGTAGTCTATTTGGTCATGAAGAAAACCAATACAACATTATAATGTAATAATAAAGACCACAGCAAGGGAGAAGACTGGGGAGAAAATGAAATTATTCTGAGAAAATTCATCACAATTATATTTAAAGAAAATTAAATGTCCACAAGTTAAGTTGCTTAAAGAACAGAATTTATTGTTTCACTGTCCCTGATATCATAGTGGCAAATAGTCATTGTCAATTTTTGAAATACATAAAATTTGAAAGCAAGTTCAAGTCATCCCATGCTTTGTTTCATGTACAGAACATCCTCACATCTTACTTGTGCTTTAATAATTTAGTTTTTATATTAATTAGGAAAAAATTACTGGTTTTAGCAAATAGCACTAAAAATCTAAAATCTTAATGTGTGGATAAATTGATGATTTGTCTCATTAGCACATATTTTACAATTGAATTTTTCTTAGTTAAGGAAAATCTTCCTTGATTGAAGATCATATATTATTCTCAAACTCATATCTGATTCTGAGCTAAGAATTACATTCTTTTGAGCACCTTAGCAAATCTTGTGTTGTGTATTGGATATTGCACTTGCAGTACTATGCGGGGATTTAGTCACTAAGTCGTGTCTGACTCACTGCAACCCCGTGGAGTGTAGTGCCCCAGGTTCCTCTGTCCATGGGATTTCCCAAGCAGGAATACTGGAGTAGGTATCCATTCTCTTCTCCAGGAGAGCCTCCTGACCCTGGGATCAAACCTGGGTCTCCTGCATTGCAGGCAGTCTCCTGTATGACTGTAGGCAGGTTCATTACCAGCTGAGCCACTAGGGAAACCTGCAGTACCATCTAGTTGTATAAAACAACTATTACATGCATGATAGTCACATCAGTCATGTCAAACTCTCTGCGACCCCATGGGCTGTAGTTGACCAGGCTCCTCTGTCCATGGGATTCTCCAGGCAAGAGTACTGGAGTGGGTTGCCATGCCCTCCTCCAGGGGTCTCCCTCCCAGGGGTCAAGCCCATAACTCTGAGGTCTCTTGCATTGTAGGTGGGTTTTTACTACACAACTTCTAGTGAAGTATGAATGAATATATTTAATGAATAAGTCTAGAGCTTTATTGGTGGGTCTCTCTCTCTCTCTCTCTCTCTCTCTATATATATATATATATATATATAACTCAAAGCACTGTAGATGTTAAACCTGTTACTAACACTGGACATCAAAAAATGTAAAAAAATGTAAAAATAAATTTATATTTATTTACTGGTGTAACGATTCATGTATTGATGACAAAGAAACAGCAACATGATTGCTTCATGGCAGCCTAGCCAATGCACTAAGAAATGAATTCAATACATTTTTCAGGGCACATGGTATTGCAGTCAGATTCATAATACAATATTGGAAGCATTGTTCCTTTTTGGAAAGAAACATTTACCTGTGGCTATAAGCTGATATGCAATTTCTCCAATTACCAGAAAGAGAGAGGAATACTGTATGGTAATATAATCTTTTGAAAGCAAAATTTTGAAACAATAAGAAAGCTGGCATATTATTAATTTTTTTATTAAATATCACTCACTTTTTCCTATAGAAGGATAGGCTATTCACTGCAACACAAGTCTTACACACAACGTTCCCTTGATGAATACTTAGGCAATGATGTTCATGACACAAAAATGGCGCTCATTCAGTTCTCATGGGACAGTTATTACATTTTTACATAAAGACACACACGTACAAAATAAATAAGTTTATAAATGGATGACAGGATGATGATTCACTATTTGGCTTCTCTTGTGGCTCAGACAGTATTAAATCTGCTTTTAGTACAAGAGACCTGGGTTTGATCCCTAGGATGGGAAAATCCCCTGGAGAAGGGAATGGCAACCCATGTCAGTATTCCTGCCTGGAGAATTCCATGGGCAGAGGAGCCTGGCAGGGCTATAGTCCATGGGTTGCAAAGAGTCAGACACAGTGGAATGCTCACACACGCACAAATGGAAATGGGACGTTTTAAACTTATTCATCTTCATTGTCTTCAGTTGAGTAGGCTTTGCAAGTGAAAGAAGGCATTGGTCTTGCTGCCTCAGAGGTGACAGAGATGAAAGAGTTGGAGGAAGGTAGGAGGAGAGGCAGGGACGTGTGGTATAATTTATGGAACTGCATCACGACTTTTGTCTGACTCCTATCACTTTTTCGCTTTCTCTAAAAGTGTTTCTACCTGGCACCAATCCTTCTTCCACCATTTGCTTTAGTTAGCTGCAGTGCCCGGATCCTAGAAGAGCCATGCCTGTGTCCTTGTTCGTAGTCCCTAAGTCATGTCTGATTCTTTATGACCACATGCACTATAGTCCATCAGGCTCCTCTGTCCATGGGATTTCCTAGGCAAGAATACTGGAACTGATAGCCATTCTTTTCTCCAGGGGATCTTCCCGACCCAGGGATCAAACCTGTGACTCCTGGGTCTCCTGCATTGACAGGCAGGCTCTTTACCACAGGCACCACCTGGGAAGCCTGAGTCATGTCCCCAAAGAAGTGAAAAGCAGTCCTGAATAATCAGAATTCTTCTACCAGATGGTCTAATGTCAGTTTGTTTCTTGGCACCGCTTCTTCTACGTGTTCTTCCTCCTTGTCTGGCACTGGTTCAGAAACCTTCATCAAGTCTAGTTTTGTTAATTCCTCTGGTGTGAGGTCTATCAGCTCTTGAATTCCTCCAATATCTTATGGTAACCCGTCTTCCCACATGTTTTTTATTGCCAATATCCCCAGAATCTTTCAAGATTTCCTCAGTTGGCGCTGGCATGAATCCAGATGCACATCTGGACACCTTTCCTTTAGCAAGAATTCATTGTTTCAGGCTCCATGGCTTTCACAGATTTTACTGTAACAACAGCGACACCTTCAATGGTATGATCCTTCCAGGCTTTCCTGATGTTTTCTCTTCTCTTCCATACCATTGGCAATCCTTTCCACAGAATACTATGTGAAATGAGACGTAGAGGTCCTTAGGATCTCCTGATCTAAAGGCTGAACTGGAGACCTATGTTTGTGGGCAAATAGACCACTTTGAGGCCTTTGGTGTTAAGATGGGGTTCAAGGTGGCCAGGGGCATTGTGCTATATCAAAAAAACTTTAAAAGGCCATTCCTTACTGGCAAGGTACTGCCTGGCTTCAGGAAAAAGCACTGATGTAACCAATCCAGAAAGTGGTTACAATAATCTTGTTGTCCAGGCCTTCTTGTTGTACAACCAAACCCTGGCAGCTGGGGTTTATCTTTTTCCTTCAAGATTTGGGGTCTAGCAGCTTTACAGTTGGAGAAGGAAATGGCAACCCATCCCAGTATTCTTGCCTGGAAAATCCTATGGACAGAGGAGCCTGGCAGGCTACAATCCATGTGGTCACAAGAGTTGGATGCAACTTAGTGACTAAATCACCACCATTGGCTTTATAGTTAAGGGCAGTCCTGATCATAAACCTGACTTTGCACAAAACAGTAATGTGAGTCTGTCCCTTTCTACCTTAAATCCTAGTGCTCACTTATCTTCCTTATTAGTGAATGTCCTTTGTGGCTTTATTTTTTAGAAGAGGGCATTTGCATTTATGTTAAAAATCTGTTCAGGCAAATATCCTTTCCTTCAGTGATTTTCTTAATGACATGGCAACTCATATGCTGACTTTTGGTCAGCAGAAGCTGCTTCTCCTGTTCTCTTAACATTCTTAAAGCCTGACCTCTTTCTAAAATTTTCAAACCATCCTTTGCTTGAATTAAATTCTCCAGCTTTAGATCCATCACCTGCTTTTTGTTTTAAGTTGGCATCTAATGCCTTTGCTTTTTCTCAAATCATATTGGACTCTATAGGTGTGCCTTTCTTATAGTAATTCTATACCCATATAAAAGATGCATTTTCAATATGAGTTAAAAACATATTTGGCAAAAGTGCTAGGTTTTCCTGCCTGCTGGCATGGCTGCGATGACAGCTTCACGAATTTCCTTTCTCTTTGTACAGTGGTCTTCACGTTAGTTTCATTTATCTTGAAATGTGGGCAACTACAGCTGTAGACCTCAATCTGTGGTATACATCAAGAAATTCACCTTTTTCTTATAATGTTATTACTTTTCTCTGCTTCTCAGGAGGGCTTCAGCATCACTACTCGCATTTCACATGGGCCCCATGATTTTATTCAAGATATTGCACTAAACATGATGAAAAATACGCGAGGACCACGAAACATCATTTTTTATGTGATTTACTGCAGAGGCAAACTGCTCACTTGGAGATGGTTAGTGTCACCTGGCATTTTAAGCTGCTAGGCCCAGCTTAGCGCAGCAGCAACAGGAGGTGGCTGAGAAATTATTCCAGAAGTGCAGCATGCACTGCAGTTAATTTTATGAGGCTATGATTTAGTCCTGCATCTTCACATTCATTAACATTTTTCTCACTATAAACGGTATGGTCTGCAGGTGCTAACATGTGTAAGTTCTGATAAATTTTAACTTTTATAATAGATGTGTATGTTTTATGGTAGTAAAATAGACTAGTATATACACATATTTTATGCATTCATTACTTACCCAACTTTTTTATTTTATTTTATTTTTTGTATTTCCAGGCTATGTTCTTTGTGAGGTTTTTCAAATTATCACAAATCTCCATTTTTTCCCCACTATATTTACTGAAATAAAAATTCACGTGTATATGGACCCACACAGTCTAACCCACATTATTCAAGGGGCAGCTGTACAGGAAAGATGATGTTTGCCAATCAAAAATCAGCCTTAGTTGAGGGAAGTGTTAGGAACAAATGTAAACTGTGACAACCAAGAGGGGAAAAGCCTTGTCTAAAGGGTATAACTTTTGTTAATCTTCTTGCATGTGGAGTTTGGGTGTAGACCTTCCAGTTTGTCAAGAAAGACTGAAAATATTAAAATTTAAATAATCTTTTATCATTGGTAAAATCAGTTCAAATAATTACCATGCCGCATATCAAACAAAAGAGGACTCAGTGAATCTCTAGGTAATTGATCATTGATTGGCAGCTACCAAAACTGATCTTTAAGGAGTAAAGAATCAAAATATCCCTAAATCATGATCATGGATGACTGTTAAAATGTGCTTTTACTATACAGCTATGGTAATGTTTGCTAGTGCTTTAAGTATAGGAAATAAAGCCTTCTGATTCCATTTTAATATTCAACCAGTACAACCAAAAACAGTAAGAAAGGAAGAGCCTTGCCTCATCCTGCCTGAAGTTTTGCTACCTCTCTTTATTATTTCAAGCTGATGTGATTCCTATGCTTTTGATTATTAAAATACTCTTATCATCACAATTTCATTATCCTAATCAGCTCAACTTATAGAAGCAAGATACATGGAAGGGTAAAAGTTTGTTAATAGTCAAAGAGAATTCTGGAATCTAAATCCAGTATTTAATTTGTTCTTGTTTAAGGTTCAACAGTGGTGTTTTTTTGTTGTTGTTGTTTTTTTTTTTTTTTTGGTGAGCAATGATGCCTAAATCAGAGCTAAAATGAATAGATGCACTCTTTAGAGTTCAGTAATTTTGGCAAGATTTCTCTCTTTTCCTAACTCTACTCCAGTAGTTTATTTAAACATCAAAGTTGTGCGTCACAACTCAAAAAGTAAAGATTGAAAGTCCCCTCAAGACAGCAGATCACGACAATATGGTTGGAAATGACTCCCTTTTGGCACTAATAGTAAAGAATCTGCCTGCCAGTGCTGGAGATGTAAGAGAGGCAGGCTAGATTCTTGGGTCAGGAAGATTCCCTAGAGGAGGGCATGGCGACCTGCTGCAGTATTCTTGTTTGGGGAAACCCCATGGACAGAGGAGGCTTTCAAGCTACAGACCATAGCGTTGCAGAGTCAGACAGGACCGATGTGACTTAGCACGCACCATGGCTCCCTACTAAACACGCCTTTTTCTGTCCTTCGTTTCCTCATTCACAACCGTTATGGCAAGAAATTTCTTACTGTAAATTACTAGCTGCATCCTCTGTGACTCTAGAGGGCAAACTTTTTCCTACCAAGAGAAAACACCAACTGCTTGACCATGTGATTTTCAACAAGGCAGTAAGGCTTATAAAAAACAAATTTGTTGGCCTCCAAGCAATTAATATTCAAATTGGCTGTAGAAATGAGAGGTGAAATATTAATTCAGTAGTCTTATTTTGAGTTGTTAAGGGGCAAAATTCATTTTACAGTGGCAGCATTTCATTTGTTTTGGTTTCAAATCCGTTATTCTATTGAATCAGCTTTTATCCATGTGAATACTGATTTGGATTTTGTTTTTTAAAAAGAGAAAAAGAAAATTTCTTTCAAAAAGAAAACAAATAAGCATAAAACCAAATTCCAGGGCAAAAGCCGTTTATAGTATCACTGAAAATACTTTGTAAATGAAAACATAGTATTTATAACGCCTGTAGAAGAAAACAGCGTTTGTAGAAATTGTTTGCCATGCCTTAACACTTTTTGAAGGAGGAAAGTTTATGGATATTTCTCAGAAGGTCCCAGCTGTACAGTTCTTCTGTAAACTGTTGGTAATTAACAGACTGTCAACAAGGCCTGTGAAATTTCCATGCCTCTAGTTCCTGTGAGTACCACCCAATATAATCCTTCTATTTCAGAGACCCAGATACCTCCTCTAAAAAGAGCTTTGTTTATCTGCCTATATCCTGGCATCTGATTTCATCAGCACTTGTAAAATTATTTGGGGGATATAATTTAAAAATATGTTTTTGCTTTTGATTGCAAAAATTTATCCATAGAAATAAAATCCTTTTAAAAATGAGCATTTATGTATAATGTAGGCTTATACTTATGACAAGGCATGAATATATTTACAACCACAAGAATAAAAGAGACATCTTTCTCAGAATTCTATGATATTTGCTTTCTTCCCATGTTGATTCTTCCTGACCCACCTCAGGGTACAGATATTCGATAGAGAACAGCTGTAGCCCTAAAGGGTCTCCAGGGGCTGACTACTATCATCTGCCAGTGACTATCGCAGGAGAATTCTAAGGGGTCATTTCGCCCTGCTGAGCTTCCCAATCATACAAGAGTTTACAGTGCAGACTTTTGACATTATCTCTTAATATGGGCCAGTTCTGCATGTTAGCAACCATGCTTGGGTTTGCATGTGATTATTTAAACATTAAAATGATCACATTATGTATAATACTGCTTGATAGATAGATGATCTTTTAAAAAGCAAGAAAGACAAGTGGGAAAGAAGGAAGGAAGGAAAAGAGGGAAGGAGTGCAGAAAATAGCCCAGGTCATTTTGACCTCACTGAAGTCTTGCCCTTATATTAATCATTTGTTGAATATTTTGTTTGGTATTGGATTTTTGTTTTTTAATTCTTTGGTTTCATACCCCAGACACCTTCCTTCCTATCTACTTTGAACCGATATGTAAGTCCCTAAAGGGTGTATCTGATTATTTGGAGGAGTTACTTCCCAAGATATTACCTCCCAGAAATACCATCCAGCTATTAACTCAAAGCAACATATCATGAGAATATGTTGGGCTCTTCCCTTGTGTTCTAAACAGGCTTTCAAGAAATCATACATGGCCGTGAGCCTTTTCCTCCCTATGTGGGGATGGAGATCTTGATACTTTCCTAAGAAATAATAATAAAAATCAAAGTATAAATTAAATTTCAGTTTAAAAGTTATCATTGTATTTGAAAAATAAAGCACAAAAATAATTGAAGTTTTATCAATTTTTAAACAGGAAGGAGACTGAAACCACTTTATGTTGTACAAGCAAAGAAAAATTTCATTCCATCGAGTGAGAGCTTATTTTTTAGGAATTCGAGATTTAAATGTTGAGAAACAAGACACCATGGAGCCAGATTATAAATGTAACCATCATCTCATTGCATTACTGATCTTTGCCTCAAGTATCAATTATTCCAGAGGCTATAGAAACATCTGATTGGGTAGATTCACAAATATGTATAGATAAAATAATAGAGATCAGTTAAACAGCAACTTGGTTCCAATTTCATTACATTTTCTGAGTATGGACTGCAATGCAAAGTGAGCAGCCTGTGATATGATGAGGTCATCTCTTTCAAAACACATGATTAAGCAATGGGATATAACTCAAAATGTGAACATAAGGACACAGTTACATCCCCAGGATATTTTCAAAGCTTGACATGCACTGAAATGCTTCTGTTACCTAGGAAGGTGATTAATATATTTCACATGAAAAATTAACCTCCACAGTTGCCTCACTTCAGATATAAGCAGTGAAATTATTTAAAGTAAATCTTATACTCAGAAATAAAAAAAGAATATAGTGAGGCAGCATAGAAGGCTGCAGGGCTGCACAAGAATTTGAGAAGAACTTCAGTGTAAGATTATTAAATATGTATTTAATTGATTTGATGGCAGAGGATATACATTCTCATTAAATTGAACATTGACTCACATATGCAAAAAGTGGCAATCCTGCAGAAATTGTTTAATTAATAACTTGGAATTCTACTCTTAAGAATCATCTCTCTTTTCCTTGCAATGTCAGCTTACTGCATACAGTTGCCTTAGATTTTAGGGTCTGCATGCTGAGAAAATTGTCAGTCTTCTCTTGTTCCCTTCTTACAAATCTTTACATCTTATTTAGACCACGGCTCATGTCTCTAGGCTGTAAAGCACTCTGGGGGAGGGTTAGACTTCCATATGAACAAAAATGTTTTTCTGAAAGAAAAGTCCCTGAATTATGTAAGCAATTTTCCTACTTGTGGTATCTTTTGGGGAAAAATATAATTTACAAAGAAATGAAATATAATGGGTTAGTTCTTTTTTTTTTAAATGGGTTAGTTCTTTTAGTATATTATATCCACAAACATGTCTCCATTTCCACTGCTCTAGATAACTTTAAACATTATATAACAGCTGTTATTAAAGAACTAAACTAGCCTCAAATAGATACTCATGTACCCATGGATTTGGGGGATCTAGGATGAAAGGAGTCATGTAATTTTTAGAGAAAGGGTAGATTATTAACAGACTATAATTTCTAAGCCTGCTTTAATATATACAATTAGAAGGACCTTATATGGCACAACTGAAAAGTTGTACCCTTTAAAAAGCTCCTCATTTCCTCTTTCCACCTAGTCTCTGGCAACTTTAATTCTCTCTCTTTCTGTGAGTACTATTTTAAAGACCTCATACAAAGGGGACTGTGAAGTATTTGTCCTGTGATTGGTTTATTTCAGACAGTAAAATGCCCCTCAGGTTCATCCATATGTATCATTTGGCAGAATTTCCTTCTTCAAGTCAGAATAACATTCCATGACATGTATGTAACTTTTTTCCTTGATTTCATTGACATATAATTTACATCTAGCACCATGTGTTTACCATGTACAGCTTAATGATTTGACTTACATGCATCATGAAATGGTTATCCCAATAAGTGTAGTGAATATCCATCATCTTATATAGTTAAAAATTAAAGAAACGGAAAAACGTTTTTCCTTGTGATGGGGACTCTTAGGATATAATCTGTTTAACAACTTTCATATACAATGTGCAGCAGTGATAATTATATTTATCCTGTTGTACATCCCTAGTACTTACTTATCTTATGCATGGAAGTTTGTACCTTTTGATTGCCTTCATCTGACTTCTCCACCTACTCATCTCATGACCACAAATCTGATCTTTTCCTGTGAGTTCATTTGCTTGTTTTTGGAGTATAATTAACCTACAACACTATGTTAACTCCTGTTATACAACATAATGTTTCAATATTTCTGTATATTTCAAAATGATCACCAAAACGTCTAGTTAAACATGTCACTGTATAAAGATATTACAGAGTTATCGACCATCTTCCCCACACTGTACAGTTTGTATTGTGACTTGCTTATTTTGCTACTATGTTTATACCTCTTAATCTCCCTCACATATCTTTTTCCTTCGCCCTCTTCCTTCTCCTCTGGCAGCCACCCATTGGATCTCTGCATCTATACTACTATTTCTCTTTTGTGATGTTTGTCCCTTTTGTTTCAGATTCCATGTATACATGAAATCATATGATATTTTTCCTCCTCTATCTGACTTATTTCACCTAGGATAATGCCCTCTAGATCCATTGATATTGTTACAGTTTCCATTCTAATAAATGATTATATGTATCCCCTGTATATATTTACATATTCATCATTATATAATGGATTATATGCATATCACGTCTTCTTTATCCATTCATCTATCAATGGACACTTAGGCTTATTCTGTGTCTCAGATATTGTAAAGAGTGCTGCACTGAACTTGGGAGTGAAGATACACCTTAGTGCCGGTAGTAAACAAAAACATATTGTAGACCTAAAATTTTGTTAGGAAGGTAAATCTCAAGTCAAGTGTTCTTACCACAAAGCAAACAAACAAACAAAAATAAAGAGGCAAGAAGAAACTTTTGGAAGGGTGGGTATATTTTATTAACTTAATTGAGGTGATGGTGTTATGAGTATTTATATATGTTTAAACCATCAAACTGGATACATGTGCAGTCTTTTATATTAGTTTACATTTCAATAAGGCTAGTGAAAAATGAACTATGAACTGAGGTTCACAACATTGTATAGGAGGTGGTGACTCAAACCATCCCAAAGAAAAAGATATGCAAGAAACAAAATGGGTGTCTGAGGAGGCCTTACAGATAGCTGGGAAAAGAAGAGAAGTGAAAAGCAAAAGCGAAAGGGAAAGATATTCTCAACTGAATGCAGAGTTCCAGAGAACAGTAAGGAGACATAAGAAAGCCTTCTTAAGTGGACAACGCAAAGAGAGAGGAAAGCAATAGGATGAGAAAGACTAGAGATCTCTTCTGGAAAATTAGGCTTGCCAAAAGAACATTTCATGCAAAGATGGGCACTAAAAGGACAGAGATGGTATGGCCCTAACAGAAGCAGAGTAGATTAACAGGAGGTAGAAAGAGCACACAGAACTGTACAAAAAACGTCTTAATGACGTGGATAACCATGATGGTATGATTACTCTCCTAGAGCCAGAAATCCTGAAGTGTGAAGTCAAGTGGGCCTTATGTAGCATTACTACGAACAAAGCTAGTGGAGGTGATGAAATTCCAGCAGATCTATTTCAAATCCTAAAAGATGATGCTGTGAAAGTGCTGCATTTAATATGCTAGCAAACTTGGAAAACTCAGCAGTGGCCACAGAACTGGAAAAGGTCCATTTTTAGTTCCAATTCCAAAAAGAGCAATACCAAAGAATGTTCAAACTGCCACACAATTATACTCATTTCACATGCTAGCAAGGTAATGCTCAAAATGATTGGTAAAACCAATACTATATTGTAAAGTAATTAATCTCCAATTAAATTTATATTTAAAAAAATCCTTCAAGCAAGGCTTCCATAGTATGTGAACCAAGAACTTCCAGATGTACAAGATGAATTCAGAAAAGGCAGAGGAACCAGAGATCAAATTGCCAACATTCATTGGATCATAGAAAAAAAAGAGAATTGGAGAAAAACATCTACTTCTGCTTCACTGACTCTGCTAAAACTTTTGACTGTATGGATCACAACATATTATGGAAATTTTTCAAGAGATGGGAATACCAGACCACCTGACCTGACTCCTGAGAAAGCTGTATGGAGGTAAAGAAGCACAGTTAGAACTGGACATGAAACAACAGACTGGTTCCAAATTGGGAAAAGAGTAAAACTGTATTTTGTCACGCTGCTTATTTAACTTATATTCAGAGTATGTCCTGTGAAATGCCGAGCTGGGTGAAGCACAAATTGGAATCAAGATTGATAGGCGTAGTATCAGTAACCACAGATATGCAGATGATACCATTTTAATGGCAGAAAGTGAAGAGGAACTAAAGAGCCTCTTGATGAAGGTGAAAGAGGAGAGTGAAAAAGCTGGTTTAAAACTCAGCATTCAGAAAACTAAGATCCTGGCATCTGGTTCTATTACTTCATGGCAAATAGATGGGGAAAAACAGTGACAGATTTCATTTTCTTGGGCTCCAAAATCAACTTTGCTGTGAACCTCAGATAGCTCAACTGGTAAAGAATCTACCTCCAATGAAGAAGACCCTGGTTCGACCCCTGGGTTGGGAAGATACCTTGGAGAAGGGGAATGGATACCCACTCCAGTCTTCTTGCTTGGAGAATTCCATGGACAGAGAAGCCTGGAAAGTTACAGTCCATGAGGCCACAAAGAGTCAGACATGACTTTCACTTCACTTCTTTAGACTGCTCTAAGAAAAACTGTATTAATTAAACAAAAACATTTCTACATCCATAGAGCTTACATGAGATGGGGGAAACAAGGTTAAAAAGTGAAAGAGATAATTTTAGACACTGAGAAATGTTAGGAAGAGTATGCTAGTTTAGGTCAAAGAACACATTTGTTAGGTGGTGATGTTTATTGTTCGTAAAAAAATGAAGTCCTATGAAAATCCAAACTTGTGACTATTTAGAGAGTATCACTGCAGGCAGGGAAATCAGGAATGCAAAGGTTCTTGTGGGAATGAACAGAAATAATGATTCTTGTGCAAAACAGCTAAAGAAATTTAAAGTATCATCCTTTATCTGAAATATGAAATTTCTGCAGCTTATGCTATTTCTGATAACAGTTTCCAAATAGTAATGTAATAGATATTACTTTAAGAGTATACTATTGTTGAGGCAATTCAATTTATTGGTTCACTTCATTTGGTGATATTGGCAAGCTCAGTTATTGTAACTGCTAAGAGAGGAATATTATCTGACTCACTGGAGATCAAATTAAGGTATATGGAAAATTGGTGAAAGGGAAAAACACCACTTTGGTTGTACTTATATTTTAACTTTTGCTGCTTTTATTTGTATTGTTTGTTTTAGCTCATTTATTCTCTGAAATATGTCATAGATGCAGTGTGAGAGTTAATCAAGTTTTATAGACTCAGATTTTTATTACTGAATAGAGTTATATTCAAAATTTTCTAGCGTGGAGTTTTGGGTTCATAGCTTTCTTAAATGAAATACAGGGCTGTCTTGAATCTCCAGCAGGAAAATTTGAGAAATAGATAGATGACAGCAGATGTTTACTACCTGAGGGGTTAAATAGATATTTGTAGACCAATTTTCTTTTCACTGTACATCATCAGTAACTTAAAAGGTGTAGCCATCGATTAATTCAAATTGCATGTCAGTTTGAGCAAAATATTATTTTGTCAGCTTCTAACACTGACATCTAAAATATGGAACTGTGTCTTAAAGAAACTTAAGTGTACTTTAAGGTTATTTTAAGATATTTTAAATAGGAAGGAGCTTCTTTTAAATAGAATATTTTTAAAAAGAAACTCTAATTTTTGAAAACTTTAAATGGGTTTTTCTCAACTAAATATAATAAATTAAACATATAGTCTGATTATGTTCTTTTTAATGTATTAAATTATAAGTATATATATAAGCAACATCTCACATGCATTTATATATGTTTATATGTTTGACTGTATACATTCCATGAATATGTTTTAAATGATAATTGAATATGAATCATTTTTATTCATATTTATTATAAAATCCAGTATAATGGAAAGGCTGCCACTGAATATGTATTAATTATTTCAATAGAAATTGCCTGGTGATATAATGAATAGCTGAATTAAATACTGAATTTCAAATGGGTACAAAAATAAAAGATTCCTAGAATAAAATGCTTTTAAAAAATTTTTTCTAGTAAGTATTTATATCTGCAACATAAAAATTGGGATGTATATGGAAACTGGATTTTTACATATACTCACTATTAGGCCCTTTAATTTTGATAATCTTTGTTATCTGAATTTTAATATAATTATAAAAATTTCCAAATAATTGTAATAGTAAACTAATATGATAATACAGATGAACATAGGAAATTAAACATATCATTTAAATACATGAGAATGAAAGTAATGTCTCACAGTTGTATAGGGACCTTGATTTCATAAAGTCTACTATTTCAATTATTATATTTTCTGTTTTTAGTACTCAGTGGTTCAGAAATTATATTTTGCTTCCAAAATTCATGTATAAGAATAGAATGTGAAATAGAAAAACACATGGATACAACTGTTCAGAAAATACTGTTTTTCAGTATTTCTGAAATATATTTCAGAAAATACAACTGTTCAGAAATCCATAAATGATCTATCAAAATAAAGTTATTATGGTGATTTAATTAAAAGAAATGAATGAAGAAGTGTTTGTTGACCAAGTTACAGGGAACTAATTAACTGGTCATAATTTCTGATTTTTATTCAGATTAAATCTCAATACTATTTATTCTTATTGTGAAAGTTTTCTTTATTTTTGAATAAAAGATATTTCTTCTCTCTGTATGGAATGTCCTTGTCTTTGGACATTCCTTGTCTCTGTTCAGTGATTTTTCAGTAGTCCCATTATAGATTTTTGATGATTCAATGGATGTTGGCAATCTCTGATTCCTCTGCCTTTCTAAAACCAGCTTGAACATCTGGAAGTTCATGGTTCACATACTGCTGAAGCCTGGCTTGGAGAATTTTGAGCATTACTTTACTAATGTGTGAGATGAGTGCAATAGTGCGGAAGTTTGAGCCCTCTTTGGCATTGCCTTTTTGGGGGACTGGAATGAAAACTGGCCTTTTCCAGTCTTGTGGTCACTGCTGAGTTTTCCAAATGTGCTGACATATTGAGTGCAGCACTTTCACAGCACTATCTTTTAGGATTTGAAATAGCTCTACTGGAATGCCATCACCTCCACTAGCTTTGTTCGTAGTCATGCTTTCTAAGGTCCACTTGACTTCACATTCCAGGATGTCTGTCTCTAGGTAAGTGATCGATCTCACCATTGTGATCTTTTTGTATAGTTCTTCTGTGTATTCTTGCCACCTCTTCTTAATATCTTCTGCTTCTGTTAGGTCCATATCTTTTTGTCCTTTATCGAGCCCATCTTTGCATGAAATATTCCCTTGGTATCTCTAATTTTCTTGAAGAGATCTCTAGTCTTTGCCATTCTATTGTTTTCTCCTATTTCTTTGCATTGATCTCTGAGGAAGGCTTTCTTATCTCTTCTTGCTATTCTTTGAAACTCTGCATTCAATCGAGCATATTTTTCTTTTTTTCCTTTGCCTTTTACTTCTCTTTTTCACATAATTTTGAAAGGACACCTCAGACAACCATTTTGCCTTTTTGTATTTTTTTTTCCCTGGAAATGGTTTAATCACTGCCTCCTGTACAATGTCACAAACCTCCATCCATAAGTCCTTCAGGCCCTCTGTCTATTGGATCTAATCCCTTGAATCTATTTCTCACTTTCACTGTATAATTGTAAGGGATTTGATTTAAGTCATACATGAGTGGACTAAAGGTTTTCCCTACTCTCTTCAAATTCAGTCTGAATTTGGCAATAAGGAGTTCACGATCTGAGCCACAGTCAGCTCTCCATCTTGTTTTTGCTGACTGTACAGAGCTTCTCCATCTTTGGCTGCAAAGAGTAAATTAATCTGATTTTGGTATTGACCATCTGGTGATGTCTATGTGTAGAGTCTTTTTTGTTGTTGTTGGAAGTGTGTGTTTGTTATGACCAGTGCTTTCTCTTGACAAAAGTCTGTTAGCCTTTGCCCTGTTTCATTCTGTACTCCAAGGCCAAATTTGCCTGTTACTCCAGGTATCTCTTGACTTCTAATTTTGCATTCCAGTCCCATATAAAGTAAAGGACATCTTTTTGGGGGTGTTATTTCTAGAAGGTCTTGTAGGTCTTTATAGAACCGTTGAAGTTCAGCTTCTTCAGCATTACTGGTCGGGGCACAGATTTGGATTACTGTGATATTGAATGGTTTGCCTTGGAAACAAAGAAAGAAAGATCATTCTATCATTTTTGAGATTGCATCCAAGTACTGCATTTTAGGCTCTTCTGTTGACTATGATGGCAACTCCATTTCTTCCAAGGGATTCTTGCCCACAGTAGTAGATATAATGGTTATCTGAGTTAAATTCACCCATTCCAGTTCATTGTTCACTGATCCCTAAAATGTCAATGTTCACTCTTGGCATCTCCTGTTTGACCACTTCCAATTTGCCTTGATTCAAGGACCTAGCATTCCAGGTTCCTATGCAATATCATTCTTTACAGCACCACACTTTTTCCATCACCAGTCACATCCACAACTGGGTATTGTTTTTGCTCTGGCTTCATCTCTTCATTGTTTTTTTTTTTTTGGAGGTATTTCTCCACTGATCTCTAGTAGCATATTTGGCACCTACCAACCTGAGGAGTTCAACTTTCAGTGTCCTAAATTTTTGCCTTTCCTTGGGTTCCTGTTCATGAGATTCTCAAGGCAAGAATACTGAAGTGGTCTGTCATTTCCTTCTCCAGTGGACCACATTTTGTCAGAACTCTCCACCATGACCTGTCCATCTTGGGTGGCCCTATGTGGCATGGCTTATAGTTTCATTAGTTAGACAATGCTATGGTCCATGTGATCAGATTGGTTAGTTTTCTGCAATGTGGTTTTCATTCTGTCTGCCCTCTGATAGAGAAGAAAAAGAGGGTCATGGAAGTTTCCTGTGGGAGAGATGTACTGAGGGGAAATGGGGTCTTTTTTCTGATGGGTGGAGCCATTTCCACTAAACTTTTAATCCAATTTTCTGTTGATGGGCAGGGCTGTGTTCTCTTCCTGTTATTTACCTGGGGGCCAAACTATGGCGGAGATGATGAGGATAATGGCAACCTCCTTCGAGAGTTCCCATGTCCTGCAGCAGGCTACCACTAACCCGTGCCTCTGCTGGAGACTCCTGGACCCTCACAGCAAGTCTGGGTCAATCAACTGTGGGGTCACTGTTCCTTTCTCCTGAGTCTTGATGCCTGCATGATTCTGTTTGTGCCTACCAAGAGTCTGTTTCTCCAGACCTGTGTAAGTTCTGGGGTCTCTAATGTGGGAATAATGGCAACCTCCTTCAAGAGGGCTTATGCAATACCCAGGTCTCCTGCACCCAGAGCTCCTACCCTATTGCAGTCCACTGCTGAGCTGTACCTCCACAAGAGACACTCAAACACAGTTCTGGCTCAGTCCCTGTGGGGTCTCTGGGTCCTGGTTCACACAAGGTTTATTTGAGCACTGTGAGAGTTCCAGAGAAACATCTACTTCTGCTTTATTGACAATGCCAAAGCCTTTGACTGTGTGGATTAAAAAAAAAAAACTGTGGAAAATTCTTAAAGAGATGGAAATACCAGACTACCTGACCTGCCTCTGAGTAATCTGTATGCAGGTCAAAAAGTAACAGTTAGAACTGGATGTGAAACAACAGACTTGTTCCAAATTGGGAAAGGAGTATTTCAAGGAGGTATATTGTCACCCTACTTATTTAACTTATATGCAGAGTACATCATGCAAAATGCTGGACTGGATGAAGCACAAGCTGGAATCAAGATTGCCAGGAGAATTATCAATAACCTCAGATATGCAGATGACACCACCCTTATGGCAGAGAGTGAAGAAGAACTAAAGAGCCTCTAGATGAAAGTGAAAGAGGAGAGTGAAAATTTGGCTTAAAACTGAACATTCAGAAAATTAAGATCATAGCATCTGGTCCCATCACTTCATGGCAAATAGATGGGGAAACAATGGAAATAGTGGCAGACTTTATTTTTTTGGTCTCCAAAGTCACTGCAGATGGTGAGTGCAGCCATGAAATTAAAAGATGCTTACTCTTTGGAAGAAAGGTTATGACCAACCTAGACATCATATTAAAAAGCAGATACATTACTTAGCCAACAAAGATCCATCTAGTTAAAGCTATGGTTTTTCCAGTCGTCATGTATGGATGTGAGAGTTGGACTATAAAGCTGAGCGCCAAAGAATTGATGCTTTTGAACTGTGATATTGGAGAAGACTCTTGAGTGTCCCTTGGACTGCAAGGAGTTCCAACCAGTCCATTGTAAAGGAAATTAGTCTTGAATGTTCATTTTGAAGGACTGATGCTGAAGCTGAAACTACAATATTTTGGCGACCTGATGCGAAGAACTGACTCATTGGAAAAGCCCCTGATGGTGGGGAAGATTGAAGGCAGTAGCAGAAGGGGATTATAGAGGATGAGATGGTTGGATGGCATCACCGACTCAATGGACATGGGTTTGATTAAGGTCTGGGAGCTGGTGAGAGACAAGGAAGTCTCTGTGGTGCAGTCCTTGGGGTCACAAAAAGTCGGATATGACTGAGTGACTGAGCTGAACTGAGTTTACATTTGCATTCTACCTTTTATCACCCCAACACTCAGCTGCCTAGCGGTCACAGATAGTGACCTGTGTCCTTAAGTACTAGCATTAATGCCACAGCTATAGCTACAGTGTCCTTGGCAGCTAACTAGTTCATTTGGCGATTAGCTCAGCAATAATAATGCACTCTCTTCAATCTTGCTAAATATAAAGCCCAAGAAGCATGTTAATAAGCATTTACCTCCAAATTTAACAAGGCCTTGACTTGTAGTGATAGTCTTGACTGATTTGGCTTTGTTAATCCAGTAAATATCACGGGCACTTAATAATTATATTTAGTAAAATAAAAACTATCTAAATAAAAAATCTATGGATCCTAATAGATATTTAGCTATTCTCTTGATGGCATTTAATTCAATTCAGTTAATAATTTCAGTAACCACACTCTGAAGAGCTAATCAAATTCTGTGCAATTCATCCAAAATAACACAGAGCAAACTTTATATTATAATGCATGGCTTTTGAACTTTAACATGAAAATTACTACTCTGAGAAGAGTAAATGTGGCAGAAGTGAACATATGAGATTGTGTTGCTCAAAAGCATTTATCCAAATGTTATATTTTTTGAAACACAGATAAAATAGACAATTTTATCAACTAGTAGACATTTAGCCCTGTCCAAAATGTCCATTGAGACTTTATGCCACACCAGAAAGACTCAGAAATTTGTTTCTGTCCAAAACATCCAGGAGCATATTCAGTGTAATGGCTACAAAAACAAACAAAAAACTAAAAACAACCCCTTGTTCTGTTGCTTGGTAGTATTAAATCTTTATTTAAACATTCACAGGCGAACATGTCAAAAATATTATACTCACACACAAAAATGCCAGTGCTACATTACAAAGTTTTGTTACCATTTCTATTATTTTAACAGAGATGGGAATAACAGGTACAGGTGCTATGAAGCGGAGGGAACCTGCAATGCCTGCTGTACATTAATCAGGATTTGGATAAGCTCACAGGCTTCCCACGTGGTGCTAGTGGTAAGGAATCCAGTGTTCTGTGACAGTCTAGAGGTGATGGGGTGCAGTGAGGGATGGAAGGAAGATTCATGAAAGAGGGAAAATATGTATACCTATGGCTGATTCATGCTGATGTATGGGAAAAACCAGCACAGTATTGTAAGACAATAATCTTCAATTCAAAATAAATAAATAAAATATATATTAAAAATTAAAGAAAAAAAAATCCCCCTGCCAATGGAAGAAACACAGGAGACAGACAGGGTTCGATCAGGGGTCAGGAAAATCCCCTGGAGTGGAAAACAGCAACCCACTCCAGTATTCTTGCCTGGAAAATTCCATGGATTTCCTCTAAATTCCATGTAGAGCCTGGCAGCCTACAGTCCATGGGGTTGCAAAGAGTCGGACAGGCCTGAGCGACAGCATGCATACATACAGCCTTTCGGAATAGGACAGGAAAACAACAGTGCAATATTGGTGTTGAAGGGAAAGCAAGAAAAACTCTGACTGGGCTAGAAGTAGCAGAAGAAGAACCAAATGTGACATCATCACAGGTATTTGTAAGAACACTCTGTGATGTTCATGATAAAGAGAGCTTGTTAATGCTACCAAAAGAAACTCATTAAAGAAGCATGTAAAAGAATTAAAAACCCACTTGGGCTGCCAAACTTAACTTCATTGCATGGAATTGAAATTCCAGGGACTTAAAAAGTAACCAGATGTGGAGAATCATTTTTTATGAACAATTTCAGAGATAAAGATGAGAATTCTTATTTACACAACTTAAGAAAATATTTAATAAGTCCCAGCACCACATTATTCAGTGATGGCACCTTCAAGATGGCACCAGCATCGTGCATTCAGTCATTTACTGTGCCTGCTGTAGTAGTAGGTTTTTTGTTGTCCAATCACTAAGTTGTGTCTGACTCTTTGCAACCCGTGGACTATAGCATGTAAGGCTCCCCTGTCTGCGAAGAGATTGTCTCTTGGTGTTTGTTTAAACTCACGTCCATTGAGTCAGTGATGCCATCCAACCATCTCATCCTCTGTTCCTCCCTTTTCCTCTTGCCCTCAATTTTTCCTAGCATCAGAATATTTTCCAATGAGTTGGATCATTGCTTCAGGTGGCCAAAGTATTAGGGCTTCAGGTTCAGCAGTCCTTTCAATGAATATTCAGGGTTGATTTCCTTTAAGATTGACTGGTTTGAGCAATAAGAAGTTGCTGTTCAAGGAACTCTCAAGAGTCTGCTCCAGAACCACAGTTTGAAAATTTCAACTATGTCATTTACCCAGACACTAACAATGAAAAAGATAAATGTATGTATGTTTTATTAAGTACTCACACACACACACACACACTTATATATATTTATATATACACTTCCATTTGCATGGAAGAAAATCTAAACTTTAACCTTTCATAGTGCATGATAGCTTTCAAGATTGCGAATGTGAATGCAATTTGACTACTCCTAACAAAGGCCGTTATTTTGTTCCTCCTAACAAATGAACGATTTTATGAAGACCTACAAGACCTTTTAGAACTAACACCCCAAAAGGAGGCCCTTTTCTTATAGGGGACTGGAATGCAAAAGTAGGAAGTCAAGAAACACCTGGGTAACAGGCAAATTTGGCCTTGGAATACGGAATGAAGCAGGGCAAAGTCTAAATAGAGTTTTGCCAAGAGAATGCACTGGTCATGGCAAACACTCTCTTCCAACAACACAAGAGAAGACTCTACACATGGACATCACCAGATGGTCAACACCGAAATCAGATGGATTATATTCTTTGCAGCCAAAGATGGAGAAGCTCTATACAGTCAGCAAAAACAAGACCTGGAGTGGACTGTGGCTCAGATCATGAACTCCTTAGTGCCAAATTCGACTTAAATTGAAGAAAGTAGGGAAAACCAGTAGACCATTCAGTCATGACATAAATCAAATCCCTTATGATTATACAGTGGAAGTGAGAAATATATTTAAGGGACTAGATCTGATAGACAAAGTGCCTGATGAACTATGGAATGAGGTTCATGACACTGTACAGGAGACAGGGATCAAGACCATCCCCAAGAAAAAGAAATGCAAAAAAGCAAAATGGCTGTCTGAGGAGACCTTACAATTAGCTGTGTAAAGAAGAGAAGCAAAAAGCAAAGGAGAAAAGGAAAGATATACCCGTTTGAATGCAGAGTTCCAAAGAATAGCAAGAAGAGATAAGAAAGCCTTCCTCACTGATCAATGCAAAGAAATAGAGGAAAACAACAGAATGGGAAAGACTAGAGACCTTTTCAAGAAAATTAGAGATATCAAGGGAAAATTTCATGCAAAGATGGCCACAGTAAAGGGCAGAAGTGGTATGGACCTAACAGAAACAGAAGATATTAACAAGAGGTGGCAAGAATACACAGAAGAACTATAAAAAAGATCATGATGGTGTGATCAATCACTTAGAGCCAGACATCCTGGATTGTGAAGTCAAGTGGGCCTTAGGAAGCATCACTACAAACAAAGCTAGTGGAGATGATGGAATTCCAGTTGAGCTATTTCAAATCCTGAAAGATGATGCTGTGAAAGTGCTGCACTCAATATGTCAGCAAATTTGGAAAACTCAGCAATGGCCACAGGAATACAAAAATGATTTTCATTCCAATCCCAAAGAAAGGAAATGCCCCAAAATGCTCAAACTACCACACAATTGCACTCATCTCACATGCTAGTAAAGTGGTGCTCACAATTCTCCAAGCTAGGCTTTAGCAATACATGAACTGTGAAGTTTCAGATGCTCAAACCAATTTTATAAAAAGGCAGAGGAACCAGAGATCAGATTGCAAACATCTTCTGGATCATTGAAAAAGCAAAAATGTTCCAGGAAAACATTTATTTCTTCTCTATTGATTATTCCAAAGCCTTTGACTGTGTGGATTACAATAAACTGTGGAAAATTCTTCAAGAGATGGGAATACCAGACCACCTGACCTGCCTCTTGAGAAATCTGTATGCAGGTCAGGAAGCAATAGTTAGGACTGGACATGGAACAACAAACCAGTTCCAAATAGGAAAAGGAGTAAGTACATCAAAGCTGTATATTGTCACCCTGCTTATTTAACTTATATGCCGAGTACATCATGAGAAACACTGGACTGGAAGAAACACAAGCTGGAATCCAGATTACTGGGAGAAATATCAATAACCTTTGATATGTTGATGACACCACCCCAATGGCAGAAAGTGAACAAGAACTAAAGAGCCTCTTGATGAAAGTGAAAGAGAGTGAAAAAGTTGGCTTAAAACTCAACATTCAGAAAACGAAGATCATGGCATCTGGTCCCATCACTTCATGGCAAATAGATGGGAAAGCAATGGAACAGTGAGAGCCTTTTTTTGGGGGGAGGGCCTCCAAAATCACTATGATGGTGACTGCAGCTAAGAAATTAAAAGAAGCTTGTTCCTTGGAAGTAAAGCTATCACGAACCTAGACAGCATGTTAAAAAGCAGAGGCATTACTTTACCAACACAGGTCCATCTAGTCAATATCAGTGGATGTTCAACTTTCTCTTTAAACCAGTTTCAAATTTCTAAATCAAAACTGCCTTTATCAAGGAACCAGAGATTATATTCAACCACTGTTTGAAGACAAGCTTCTATCCGTTGATGCAAAACTAAAAGTCCCTGAACCTTGCTGAAGTAATGTAGAAATGTGGTGGGGCTTTCCAGTCATTTGTCCCATAACCCCACACTTAGCAATCTCCATAGGTCCTGACAGTCACTCTGTCCACTTGCCAAGGGTGTTCACCAGGTCCCTGTTCGGGCACTACATGTCACGGTCTTTATAGACCGGGACCTGGAGACTGGAGTCGACAAAAGAGGGACACAGGGGACCCAAGTCTTGAGTGAAACAAGGGTGCTTTCTTTGTAGCAGCATGTGCTTATATATCTCTATACAAGGAAGCTTTCAGTTCAGTTCAGTCGCTCAGTCATGTCCGACTCTTTGCAACCCCATGAATCACAGCACGCCAGGCCTCCCTGTTCATTATCATCTCTCGGAGTTCAATCAAACTCACATCCATCGAGTCCGTGATGCCATCCAGCCATCTCATCCTCGGTCGTCCCCTTCTCCTCCTGCCCCCAATCCCTCCCAGCATCAGAGTCTTTTCCAGTGAGTCAACTCTTCGCATGAGGAAGCTTTAGGCAGCAAAAATAAAGTTGAGCAAAAACAGAACCAGGTGAATAACAAACGTCACAAGGCCAAAAGACAACCCATATTCTGAGTAATAGGGACGTAACTGAATAGTTTACATTAACGTAAAGGTCATTAAAGAGAATCCACACATGCGCTCTGTCTCATGACCTCAGTCCTGAGAACTGCGTGCAGCTCTGCTTGTTCCTGTTTTCTAGGAACGGATAAGGAACAGAGGGCCCTTGAGAAACAGCACACAAAGGAAGAAAACAACATATTGGATTTTTTAAAGTTGAACGTCCCCTGACAAGTCAAAGCTATGGTTTTTCTAATAGTCATGTATGGATGTGAGAGTTGGATTATAAAAAAGCTGAGCACCGAAGAATTGATACAACTGTGGCGTTGGAGAAGACTCTTGAGAGTCCCTTGGACTGCAAGAAGATCCAACCAGTCAATCCTAAATGAGGTCATCTCTGAATATTCATTGGGAGGACTCATGCTGAAGCTGAAGCTGCAGTATTTTGGCCACTTGATACGAAGAACTGACTCATTAGAAAAGACCTGATGCTGGGAAAGATTGAAGGCAGGAGGAGAAGGGAACGACAGAAGGTGAGATGATCAGATGCCATCACCAACTCAATGGACATGAGTTTGAGTAAACTTTGGGTATTGTTGATGGACAGGGAGGCCTGGTGTACTGCAGTTCATGGGGTTGCAAAGAGTTGGACACGATTGATTGACTGAACTGAACTGATAGAACTTCATGATGAGGAAGAACAAGACTAAATGTGAAATCCAAAGCTCATCGTAAATTACAAAATAATAATAATAATGTGAATTAAATTTTAGCAAAATTAAATACTTGTCTTACTTAATGTGAAAGTGTAATGTTAGTCACTCAGTCATGTCCAACTCTTTGTGATTCCATGGACTGTAGCCTACCAGGCTCCTCTGTCCATGGAATTCTCCAGGCAAGAATACTTGAGTGGGTTGCCATGCCCTTCTCCAGGGGATCTTTCCAACCCAGGTATCAAACCCATGTCTCCTGCATTGTGGGCAGATTCTTTACCATTTGAGCTACCCAGGGAGTCCTGAACTATGAAGCAAATGTCTCAATGGACACTTGGACAGGAGCTAATTTCAAGGACATTTTGGTGAAGTTAGTTTCAAGAACCTTTTTGGCCTGTACCAAAGGTCTCAGTGGATGTTTTATACAGGACAAAATGTCCTGCAATGATTGCATTGCATTGTTACATGTGATTGATTTCTTCTTCATATTTTAACATAAAATAGTAGTACATTCAAATTTTATTTTAATGATATCAACATATTTTTTGAAACCACTTCACAAAGTCACTAAAGATCAGGCAAAGTTAAAAAAAAAAAAGCCAAATTCAAGAAGTGAAATTATTCATACAAGTGTATGTGTCTTTCTTCCTTAGGCGATACTGATTAAAAAAAAAAATATTGTATTACTTTGCTAGGACTGCCATAAGAGTAAGAGTGAGGGGTTTCACTGAATGGTAAGACCCAGAAGAATCCAGATAAAAGTCAAGTAAAAATAATTTATGGTAGCAATCAGTCAATTTAAATGACAGATAAATGAGGCATATTACATTATAACCATATCAACTATAGTTTGGCAAAATTTTCCCAGTTTGGAAATGAAACTTTTTGGAGTTTGGGATTAGCAGATGCAAACTGTTATATATATAATGGATAAACAACAAGTTCATACTGTTATAGCACAGGGAACTATATTCAGTATCTCATGATAAACCCATAAAATAAAGGAATATCAAAAATACATGTATCTATAACTGAGTCACTGCTGTACAGCAGACATAAACACAAAATTGTAAATCAACTGTAATTCAATAATATTTTTTGGAAAAAGGAGAAACAATCTGTCATTCAGTCTCACATGTTGAACTGAAGCTATGAAGGAAATAAAATTAATTTTTAATTCATTTAGAAACAGAATTTCTGTTGTTTGTAGCCTATATAATCATAACTGACACACCATTGAGTTGTTAAGATAAAAAAATAACGTGAAAAAAAGTAGCATCTGTAATCTTTTCCCCCTTGAGCTCTACAACTAATCACATTTCTTTCAATGTTAATTCTTCATTTAGTAAATTAATCCCAGCACAGGGTCAGTCTGGCAATGTAAAACCATGGCTGTATTCACTCACATACTCAGTATTTGGCTAAATAGGAAATCCTTGATTTTCTTTTTTCTTTATAGTCTATTTATTATCTTTTCCTAGAGGAGAGTGGGAAAAGGTTAATATCCAACAGATCTCCTTGGTTCTGACATATCCTGTGCCCACAGTATGAAAATCTATATGAAAATCTACATTTTCCTGGTAGGCATGAAATTTAAATATAACGATGCTGGGAACTCAGAAGGATAAAGAATAGTAACAACTTCTGGAAAAATTGGTCAAAGAGCAGTAAAAAAACTGCTAGTGCAGTCAGTTTCTGACTTAATGGTAACACCAGAAAACCGGCAAGCCCAAAGATCCTCTCCCGCCTGTTTTGGCCACAGGACTGGCTGTGGTTTTGGCTTTAAACACTCCGGAGCATTTCCTTCCCGTCAAGGCTTCATTATGCAGAATCTGAATTCTCCCTGTTAGAGCAGATTTCGCTACTCTGGCAGAAGGTCTATACAGCTTAACTCTCTTTCTGTTTCTCCTTTTACTTTTTCACTATCAGTGAATTGTGAAGGTGCTAATTCATGACACAGATTAAAGGCTCATCTATTAAAACAATAAAAACAAATTCTAAACAATTCTCACGTGACTAGCATTATACATGACTGATTCTAAAATTTGGAATGGTATAGTAATAATTTTGACTATTAACCTGGTCTCCCCCTACATGCTGAGATCTCTTCTAAACCTGAAATATTTTACCCTTCATCTTATACAGAATAATTAGTAAGGGACAAGGAAAACCTTGGTATTTCTATATAAGAGTTTAAATTATTAATAATACTGCAAAGAACAAAAGAACTAAGTTCATTTTGGAAGGAAGCAAAATATTGATTTAATATAGACATTTTAAAAAAGAGTAAATTAATTTTTATATTCAGTATTCTTTATATCTCAATGTAAAGGGTTTCAATGTACGTGAAACTCTTTTAGCTAGATATTTAAAATATTAATAGAGACCGGGTAAAATAAGTTTTTGTGATTATGTGAACCACTGAAATAAATATGAAATGTTTTAGTCACTCAAATATTTTAAAGTAGATACAGTTATGGCCTCACATCAGCTAAATTTTAATTGACTGATGAAATGATTTACTTTTCAGGTGTTTGAAGGTTGTGTTCTGTATTAATGGATCAGCAAAGTATTTTATTTTAAAGATTATTCCAGTAAAAATGGAAAATCAGTCTGTACACATGCGTATTATGACACCTCACAGAGTTTTATTGATTTAAAGAATATATGTTTGCAATCTAAATCATTTAGAGGTTAACTTGTTAAAAGTATTAAAACTTTATCTGTTAAGAAAATTAATATTTAAAGAGAATATGATTTATGATACTCTTTATTAGAACAGAGGACATACTCCAAGGTAATATTTTTGTTAACATAGATTACTGAAGTTATCTATGGGGAACCAAATTAAGTTTTTTTAAAATTCAAGATTAAATGTAGTATCAACAGGTATATCATTTTACTCATGTATTATAGTGATTTTCTTTCATTACCTATTTATTAATAGAGTTAAATATAAAATCATTTCTATATTTTATGGCCATATTTGAAGAGGTAAATATCTTGTTTAATGAAGAGAGTTGGAAAAATATGAAATAATTGCTGTTCCACAAGAGTGCAAAAATAACCTGGTTTTATTTTAACCCAGGTATGTTGAACACATCCCCAGATCCTTTACAAATACTAAATTGCAAATGATTTTATACCAAGTATAGCAAAATATGAACTCCACACCAGGGAATGTACCTTACTCAAAAACTTGGCTCCTGAATCCTATTATGGAGATAAAGGAATTCCTTTTGTGATTACTCTTTCTTATGCTGCAACATGTGTTTCTACAACCAGTCATATGTGGTTTTTAAACGGGAAATGATGCTGGTGTGGCAAAAATGTTGTGTTGGTTCATCACATTCTGACTTAGGCATAGGGGGAATTTAATTATCTCCTTTGACAACAAAGGGAAAAACTTTCAACTCTGTACACAGACATGAATCCTGTTACATAGAATGGGGCAACTGAGATAGAAAATTTTAAGCTCGAATTTTTATGAAAGTAAAACTTAGTGCCTATTGTACCCATTTCCAGCTATGCTCTAAGATTGTGTTCATCATATGAGAAACTACTGGATAAGCAAGCAAAATAACACTTAACTTTAAAGCATGGTAAATGTACTGGATGTAGCAATGTTTAAAAGGCCTAATTCAAAAAAGAAAGGAGCCTTTTCTAAGTGAGAAATTACTGGGTGCTACATGTTAAACGAGAGTAAAGTGGGAGGTGTGCCATGGAAGGGAGACTTTTTCTGGGATGAGGAGAAGCAAGACTCAACTTTTAATGAAAGCTTGGGCTAGTTTGGAATCTAGAAGAGCCCCAGTGTAAAAATAAATCTCTTGGCCAGACAGTTATAGCTTGAAGGAATTTGCTCAGTGAGCATCTGTGGGTATAGAGTAGAAAACATAGATATCACAATATTATCAGAAACTTAGGTTCACGGGTAAAAATGGAATTCAACTCAGAGTTGAATTGGAATTAAATAAAGCTTCAACCTAGTCCCAGCTCAGCAAGACTTATGATTGGTTTCATCTTAACACCCTTGCAAGAGCAAAGGGCAAGCCCTTAACTGGGAAAACTAACATAGAATAAAAGCAAACATATGAAACAATTGCATATTTATTGGACCTTTATAAAAAAAAAGAACACATTAAGATTAAAATGCATGTAAAGATGTAAAATGAAAAAGAAAAAGAAAAGATGTAAAATGATATGACCCTGTAATAAGGTTAAAATAATAATAGATTCTCAGCTTCAGCTTAGGACATATAATGCTAGAAAGAATGCTGCTTATTATTATAATATGTAAAATTCAGAAAGCTGAGGTCACAGGACAGCCCAATCATCTGAAACCCAAGGAAAGGCCAGGACATGACCACTTTCTTTCCTGGGGTAGCCTTTGGGGAAAATACTAGTTTACAAGACTTCAGTAAGATTGGAACGCATTGCTGGAAGGCAATCGCAGGCTGGCATATGAGTATAGAGTATGTCGGAGCCACAGACACAACTAACGGGTGTCTGGTTGCATGTCTGGTTGCATTAGCAAGCTCTTCACAGACTGTCTAGGTCTTCAAGAGAAAGCCTCGAGGCATGGGACAGCTTGGAAAAGCCTTGCCTCCAGGAAAAGAAGGTGTGACTCAGTTGCTAGTGGCGGGTCACACTCCCTCCCCCACCCCCATGCTGTCTCCCCAGCAGCCCTGCATCCAGCAATCTCAGTTGCGGGGGTGAGGGGAGCGGTGTGGGATAGGACACAAGTGAACACTGCTTGCAACTAGAGGAACTGAACAGAACCAAAATAAAACTCTATGCCTGGGAAAGAGCAAGGAACATTTCATGGTTCCAGACAATTAAAGTTTCTCTACTGCTTGGAGGCTTCCCTGGTGGATCAGACGGTAAAGAATCTGCCTGCAATGCGGAAGATCCCTGGGTTCAACCCCTGGGTTGAGAAGACCCCCTGGAGGAGGAAATGGCATCCCACTCCTGTGCTCTTGCCTGGAAAATTCCATGGACAGAGGAGCCTGGTGGGCTACAGTCCATGGTTCAGGAATGCAGTGCCTCCTTGCTACCGAGGGAACCAGGGCAGAGTGCCCTGTCTCCCAGCTCTCACATCAGGTGAGCTAGCTCAGCAACAGAAAATATCGGAAATAGGGTACGTAGGGGTGAGAGCAAGGAGAGACCTCTAGGAGGCACAAGTGTAAAGGGAAGTTTTAGTTGACAGGGAGCAGACTGAGAAAACAGCCGCAAGGTGACCAGCCCACCTCCCAGGTTCAAGGTGACGGGAATAAAATGTTGAAGCCTGGGGTGCAAGGAGAGGACATGTAAGGGCAAGAGAACTCAAGCACAGCTCAGGTTCTGGCTACGCAGACTCAACTCAGCAAACCACAGCGAAGTCGTAGCTTTGAGAAAGAGTGTGTGAGTTGAAGAATTCATCGGACAAGCTTCAGAGCACATTGGATACAGCATTTCTCTATGTCCAGGCCCTAGAATGCAAAGACGGGTCAACAGAAAATACTCAGACTGAAGTACAGCAAGGAGAATGACACCAGCAAGTGAACAGGGGTTCAGCGACATGAGGGGAAATACCATATGATTAACACACACGCAGTAAGACTTCAGAGGAGGAAAGAAACCAAGCAGGGAGGGGCATCTGAAGAGACAGTGGAGAAACTGGGTCAGGTAGGAAAAAAAAAGATAACCCAACAAAAAGGAAATATAAATCAAAAAGTTCAGGAACCTCGGGTAGAACAAACAGTACTAAAATGCACACCTTGGCCCATCCTAGTTGTATGGCTAAAATCTAAAGAAAAAAATAATTATGTAAAGATGGCAAAGACAATTTACGTCCAGGGGAACAATGATATCCGCTTTTTATCATAAACAAAGGTTGACAAAAATGACTTACTTAGTGATACAGTGATATTAATATAGAATTCCACATTTAATGAAGGTATCTTTAATTTTTGTTTTCCTGGGTGCATATGCATCATGGTTCAGTTTACAGATGGAATAAAACAAGAGGATGTTAACATGTTTGTTTCAGACGTTAAAAACATTATGCCCATTATAGGAACCCATGCATTAGGCTTTTTATATATGCTGTTTGAGTAGGTGCTAACAGAAGTTAAATGAAAAGTCGAGTATGATAATTTTTATGACGTCATGGAACCCAGGGCTTCCCTGTTGGCTCCTATGTTAAAGAATCTGCCTGCAATGCAGGAGACCTGGGTTCAGTCTCTGGGTTAGGAAGATCCTCTGGAGAAGGGAATGGTTACCCACTTCAGTATTCTTACTGGAGAATTCCATGAACAGAGAAACCTGGTGGGCTATAGTCCATGGGATCACAAAGGGTCAGACATGACTGAGGACTCACACGTTCATGTTCAACAGAGGGATGGCCATTATTGATACACATAATTTTGCAAATGCCTGTTCATGTACTTGTTTAGAATTTCCCTGAGGATATACCTAGGGTTAGAATAACTAGTGCTATAGAGAATGAACTTTTAAAACTGTAGTAGATAATGAATGCCTAGTTTTTTTGAAAGTGTTTAATATCCTTATCCATGGGGTCGCCAGAGTCAGACATGACTGAACGAGTTCACTTTCTCTTTTCCCTTTCATGCATTGAAGAAGGAAATGACAGCCCACTCCAGTGTTCTTGCCTGGAGAATCCCAGGGACAGAGGAGCCTGGTGAGCTGCCATCTATGGGGTCGCACAGAGTCGGACACGACTGAAGCGACTTAGCAGCATGGTAGCTCTATTTTTAGTTTTTTAAGGAACCTCTGTACTGTTCTCCATGAAGGAAATGGCAGCCCATTCCAGTGTTCTTGCCTGGAGAATCCCAGGGACAGAGGAGCCTGGTGAGCTGCCATCTATGGGGTCGCACAGAGTCGGACACGACTGAAGCGACTCAGCAGCAGCAGCAGCAATTCAGTGTGCTCTAAAACACTTACCACCAATTGATATGGTCAAGTTTCTTTTTTTTAATTTCTAACAATGACACAGATGTAAATTATATCTTAAGATTGCTTTAAATATGTGATTTTTCTGGTTGTCAAGTTGTGCATACTCTTTTATTTAGGTACTCTTATCTTCTGTGTGGTACTTTTTCAAAACATTTACTTTTTTTGTTAGGTTCTTTACATATTTTAATGCTACTGTTGCATTTGTAGCCATCTTTTATTTTTATGGATGTAAGACCATTAGGACTATTATGTGTTACAGATCCCTTCCTCCAGTTTTATTTTGCCTTCCCACTTGCTTTATTGCAAATTTTGAGGAATAGAAAATTTTAAACTTCTATATCTATATTCTCATATAAGTTGACAATGGTGGAAAGGATTTGTTATATGTGTTTTAGCTTCCAGTTTCTCTTGGATGCCTTAGCATTATTTATTAAATATCACAAAAACCCTTCTTCATTAAACTGTAGTGCTATTTGTACCATAAAATTTCCATTAAGTTCTACTGATCCTTAATCTATTCTTGTTCTGCTATTGCACTAAATAAATCATTATAATTTTATACAAATTCAGTCTTATTTCCACATATTGTTCTAATTGGTTCCTTGAATATTCGTTACTCTTACCTTTCCATAATATTTTAGAATATAGTTTTTGAACTTTCATGTACACACAAACCCACACCATTATTTACTAGGATTTTACTGTATTCATTGAATCGATATATCAGTTTGGGAAGAGATGAGAACTTTAGGAACTTCTAATTAAGAATATTTCTCTATTTATTGATATTATTTACTATGAAATATTAATAACAGTTTTATACTTTTCAGGAAATTGTTCCATATCCTGTGTTAGATGTGTTTCTTTTTAGTTTTCACTTTGAAGCTTTTTAAAGTGGTAACATTTCAACATTTACATAACATCAAAATGTGAAAAAGAGAAATCTGATGAAATATTTCTAGAAAGACCCAAATACTAAAAACTATAAACACTGCTGAGAGAAATTAAAGAATAAAATAGTGTCTAACTAAATGTTTTATGTACTGTGTTAATAGGTCAGAAAACTCAATATTGTAAAGATGTTAATTCTCTCCCAGACTCCCTATAGGTCAGTTCAGTCACTCAGTTGTGTCCAACTCTTTGCGACCCCATGGACTGCAGCATGCCAGGCCTCCCTGTCCATCACCAACTCCCGGAGTTTACTCAAACTCATGTCCATTGAGTCAATGATGCCATCCAACCATCTCATCCTCCCTATAGATGGAATGCAATCTCAGTGAAAATATTCAACAGGCTTTTTAAACTAGAAGTTTGCAAATTGACTATAGCACTTATTTGGAGTCCAAAATATTATGTACAATAGCCAATACAACACTGAAAAGAACAAAAGTGAGAAAGTAACACTATCTGGTATCAACATTATTATGTATCTAAAATTTCAATAAGGAAGAGAAGTGGTATTGGGGTAAAGTTATAAAAATAGTCCAGAAATTCACATATAAGGGACAACTAAACGTGCAAAGACAATCAAGTGAAAAAGAAGGTCAGTCTTTTCAAAAAAGTTTGCCATGAAGTTTACATATATTTTATAAAATAAAAAAACAGAAAGTAACTTAGTTCCATATCTTGCACTAGACATAAAAGTTAACTCAAAATCTATTATAGAGCAAAAGGGACAACCTCAATTATAAAACTTCTAAAAGAGAAAGATAGCTTTTGTAAACTTAAGGTCAGGTTTTTTAAAATAGGATGCTGAAAGCATTGACTGTAAGTGAAAGAAAATAACAAATTGGACTTCATCAGACTTCTGAACGTGTAATCTTTGGTCGAAACTTTTAAGACAAAAGAGCAGCCACTGACTGTTGAAATGTCATCCTTTTACAACTTATGTGTCTACTAAAGGGATTGTGCCCAGAATATATAATTCTCAAGACTTGATAATGAAAAAAGCAATTAAATTAAAAATAGGGAAAAGGATTTGAATAGACACATCATTAAAGAAGATATACGGATACCAAATAAACATATATAGACCTGGACATCAACATATGATCAATACTAAAATCAGATTGATTATATTCTTTGCAGCCAAAAATGGAGTAGCTCTATACAGTCAGCAAAAACAAGACTAGGAGCTGACTGTGGCTCAGATCATGAACCACTTATTGCCAAATTCAGACTTTAATTGAAGAAAGTAAAGAAAACCACTTGACCATTCAGGTATGACCTAAATCAAATCCTTTACAATTATACAGTGGAAGTGAAAAATAGATACAAGGGATTAGATCTGAAAGACAGAGTGCCTGAAGAACTATAGACGGAGGTTCATGACACTGTACAGGAGACAGAGATCAAGACCATACACAAGAAAAAGAAATGCAATAAGGCAAAATGGTTGTCTGAGGAGGCCTTCCAAATAGCTGAGGAAAGAAGAAAAATGAAAGGCAAAGGAGAAAAGGAAAGATATACCCATCTGAATCCAGAGTTCCAAAAACAGCAAGGAGAGATAAAAAACTTTCCTCAATGATGCAAAGAAATAGAGGAAAACAGCAAAATGGAAAAGACTAGAGATCCCTTCAAGAAAATTAGAGATATAAGGGAAAATTTCATTGCAAAGATGGGCACAATAAAGAACAGAAACGGTATGGACCTAACAGAAACAGAAGATATTAAGAAGAGGTGGCAAGAATACACAGAATAACTATACAAAAAGATCCTCATGACCCAGATAATCACGATGGTATGATCACTCACCTGGAGACAGACATCCCAGAGTGTGAAGTCAAGTGGGCTCTAGGAAACATTGCTACAAACAAAGCTCGTAGATGTGATGGAATTCCAGCTGAACTATTTCCTTAAATCCTTAAAGATGATGCTGTGAAAGTGCTGCACTCAAATTTGCCAGCAAATTTGGAAAACTCAGCAGTGGCCAGAGATCAAATTGCCAAATCTGTTGGATCATCAAAAAGCAAGAGAGTTTCAGAAAAACATCTATTTCTGCTTTATTGACTGTGCCAAAGCCTTTGACTGTGTGGATCACAATAAACTGTGGAAAATCCTGAAACAGATGGGACTACCAGGCCACGTGACCTGCCTCTTGAGAAACCTATATGCAGGTCAGGAAGCAACAATTAGAAGTGGACATGGAATAACAGACTGGTTCCAAGTAGGAAAAGGAGTATGTCAAAGCTGTATAATGTTACCCGGCTTATTTAACTTACATGCAGAGTACATCATGAGAAATGCTGGACTGGAGGAAGCACAAGCTGGAATCAAGATTGCCAGGAGAAATGTCAATAACCTCAGATATGCAGATGACACCACCTTTATGGAAGAAAGCGAAGAGCTAAAGAGACCCTTGATGAAAGTGAAAGAGGAGAGTAAAAAGTTGGCTTAAAACTCAACATTCAGTAGACTAAGATCATGGCATCTGGTCCCATCACTTCATGGCAAATAGATGTGGAAATAGTGGAAACAGTGACTTTATATTCTTGGGCTCCAAATCACTCCAGATGGTGACTACAGCCATGAAATTAAAAGACTCTTTTTAATTTGGAAGAAAATCTATGAGCAACCTAGACAGCATATTAAAAAGCAGAGACATTACTTTGCCAACAGAAGTCCGTCTAGTCAAAGCTATGGCTTTTCCAATGGTCATGTATGGATGTGAGAGTTGGACTATAAAGAAAGCTGATCATCAAAGAATGGATACTTTTGAACTGTGATGTTGGAGAAGACTCTTGAGGGTCCCTTGGACTTCAAGGAGATCCAACCAGTCCATCCTAAAGGAAATCAGTCGTGAATACTCATTGGAAGGACTGATGCTGAAGCTAAAACTCCAGTACTTTGGCCACCTGATGTGAAGAACTGACTCACTGGAAAAGACCCTGATGCTGGGAAAGATTGGAGGAGGGAGGAGTAGAGAATGGCAGAGGATGAGATGGTTGGTTGGCATCACCTCCTCGATGGACATGAGTTTAAGTAAGCTCCGGGAGTTGGTGATGGACAGGGAGGCCTGGCATGCTGCAGTCCATTGGGTCACAAAGATTCCCACATGGCTGAGCGACTGAACTGAACTGAGGCATGTTCAGCATCATCAATCTGTATGGAAATATGAGTTAGTTTTACAATGAAATACTACCACATCTGTAGTAGTTGGTAAAATTAAAAAAAAACCTGACCATACTAAGAATTGACCAAATGTCCTGTAACAAACTGATGGTAAAAATATTTTCAGCTGCTCCTTTTTAAATGTTCTGAATGTCACACGCTATTCATTTAAAACATTATGACTCGTTTTTAAAATAATGGTTTTTAATTTGACAGTGCTATAAACTGATTATTTTTTCCACTTAAAAAGATGTTTGACATCATTTACTGACAGTTCCTTTTCATCTCCAACTAGGTCAGCAAATTTGGAACAACTGTTTTGAATGGGATATTGAACAGATGCTGTGTGGTGCAACTATTTTATGGTCCATCACCATTTCAGGGGAAGTATTTCCATGATTAGATTCCACTTTAAATGCTTTGAATATGTAAAATCAATAACACTGATGACAATGTATAATATATTGAGAATGCTGGTTCACTTTCTTGAGCCAGGAGCATCATTTCATTTATGAATCATTTAGTGAATGAGAGATGCCAGCAGCACAAGTTTAGTACGTTTATCACCGAGTCACTATAGTGCCAGTCCAATCTACCAACACATCAGTGGTTACATGTTGTCAGTTTTTTCATGAAGCATCCTATTAGTTTTTAAAAAGTAATTTGCTGGTTAGTATATATCTTTCAAGAGCTTCTCTGGTGGCTCAGATGGTAAAGAATCCGCCTGCAACTCAGGGGACCCGGGTGTGGTCCCTGGGTCAGGAAGATCCCTTGAAGAAGGGAATGGCAACCCACGCCAGTACTCTTGCCTGGAGAATCCCATGGACAGAGGAGCCTGGCAGGCTACACTCCATGGGATCACAAAGTCAGGCACAACTGAGCGATTAACACACACACACACACACATGTATAATGCATTATCTTCCTCCTTTTGAGCTATAAAAACTCTAGCTTTGGAACATGTTAGTTTTTAAACAGACTTGAGAGACTACCATCAATTTTCATGATGTGTCTTCTTTCCGTCTCCCAGCATTATTTGGTAAGAGATGAATGCATTTTAATTTGCCCCTGTATTGTTTACTGTTTATCCTTAAATCAATATGGGTGGTTGCAATGGGAAGTTTTTTCTCAGTACTATGTGGTCGTTAGGTTATAAATGACAAGAATTTTTGAAGTATGTGGCTTTCAAGTATGAATCTTTCAAATATTGTTTTCTTTAGTGAAGTATATAAAATATTGGAAGCAAGATTTAATTTCTTTAAATACCAGTGAACTAAATGCCAGACATGTGGCTTCACATTCTAGTCACTAGTAAAGTGAAGTGAAGTCGCTCAGTCGTGTCCGACTCTTTGCGACCCCATAGCCTGTAGCCTACCAGGCTCCTCTGTCCATGGGATTTTCCAGGCAATAGTGCTGGAGTGGATTGCCATTTCCTTCTCCAGGGGACCTTCCCAACCCAGGGCTCGAACCCAAGTCTAGCCACTAGCATTTATCTCAAAGAATAATATACTTCTCTTATGATAAAATTTATTATTAATGATAATGGACCAAAATGATTACTTCAAATGGTTACTGCCTTGAAATTGAATTTTTTTCCCCAGCTTTTTGTCCTGCCTGATTTTATTGTCATTTTTTCAACTACTTGATGTGACATAGCATTACTCTCGATAGGGTTAATATAAATATCTGGTCTGCCACTTTTTCAATCTTCTGCATGTTTATTAGTAATGCCTTAATATATAATTTTGAAGAAATACTAAGAAACTGTTTCCTATTTTTTTAGTATTAGTTTAATTGATGGTAGATATCCTTAGTGGCTCAGTTGGTAAAAATCCACCTGCAATGCAGGGTACCTGGGTTTGATCCCTGGGCTGGGAAGATACCCTGGAGGAGGACATGGCTACCCACTCTGGTTGTTTTGCCTGGAGAATCCCCACGGACAGAGGAGTCTGGCAGGCTGCAGTCCATGGGGTCGCGGAGGTGGACGCAACTGAGCAATGAAGTACACCAGTAAACCAGTGAAGTCGCTCAGTCGTGTCCGACTCTTTGTGATCCCATGGACTGTAGCCTACCAGGCTCCTCCATCCATGGAATTTTCCAGGCAAGAGTACTGGACTGGGTTGCATTTCCTTCTCCAGGGGATCTTCCTGACCCAGGGATGAAACCCAGGTCTCCTGCATTGTAGGCAGACGCTTTAACCTCTGAGCCACCAGGGAAGCCCACTAACTACACAGGACAGACATATACCAATAATTGTATATTACGTATTAAGTGTATTATTGAGGCTCCTCTGGTGGCTCAGATGGTAAAGAATCTGCCTGTAATGAGGAGACCCGGCTTTGATCCCTGGGTTGAGAAGATCTCCTTGAGAAGGGAATGGCAAGCACTCTAGTGTCCTTGCCTCGAGAATTCCACTGCCTACAGTGCACAGCGTCACAAAGAGGTGGACACAACTGAGCAACTAACACTTTCACTTTCATAGAGTCATTATTTATATAAAATATGATAGGAAGTAATTGTTTTAAACATATTACAGATGAAGTTAAAATACATTGTATAAGACACAATAAATATAAAATAATTATATTTATATATTAAATATATTTTGGACTTTCATGGTAGCTCTCCAGTATTTTTGCCTGGAGAATCCCATGGATAGAGGAGCCCAGTGGACTACAGTTCATGCGGTCACACAGAGTCAGAGATGACTGAAATGGCTGAGCACACAAACAAATATAAATGAGATATATAATCTTAACATTAGGTATGACCTAATTGAAATACCTTATGATTATACAGTGGAGGTAACAAATAGATTCAAGAAACTAGATCTAGTAGAGAGAATGCCTGAAGAACTATGAACAGAGGTTTGTAACATTGTGCAGGAGGTTGTGACGAAAACCATCCTCAAGTAAAAGAAATGCAAGAAGGTAAAGTGGTTATCTGAGGAGGCCTTACAAATAGCTGAAAAAAGAAGAGATGTGAAAGGCAAAGGAGAATGGGAAAGACATTCCCAACTGAATGCAGAGTTCCAGAGAACGCAAGGAAGATAAGAAAGCCTTCTTAAGTGAACAGTGCAAAGAAGTAGAGGAAAGCAATCGAATGGGAAAGACTAGAGGTCTCTTCAAGAAAACTGGAGATACCAAGGGAACATTTCATGCAAAGATGGGCTCAATAAACGGCAAAAACGGCAAGGACCTAACAGAAGCAAAAGAGATTAAGAGGCAGCAGGAATACACAGATCTATACCAATGAGTTCTTAATGACCCATGACCAAGATGCTGTGGTCACTCCCCTAGAGCCAGACATACCAGAGTGTGAAGTCAAGTGGGCCTTAGGAAGCACCACTATGAACAAAGCTAGTGGAGGTGATAGAATTCCAGTTGAGCTATTCCAGATCCTATAAGATAATGCTGTGAAAGTGCTGCACTCAATATGCCAGCAAGTTTGGCATGCTCAGTAATGGTCACAGGACTGGAAAAGGTCAATTTTCAATCCAATCCAAAGGAAGGCAATGTGAAAGAAAGTTCAAATTGCCATACAATTGTACTCATTTCAAGCTCTACTATGGCTCAGATGGTACAGAGCCTGCTTGCAATGTGGGAGACCCAGGTTTGATTCCTGAGACAGGAAGATACCCTGGAGAAGGAAATGGCAATCCACTCCAGTATTCTTCCTGGTAAATCCTGTGGATGGAGGAATCTGGCAAGCTACAGACTTATGGGGTTGTAAAGAGTCAGACTCTCTCTCTCTCTCTCTCTCTCTCTCTCTCACACACACACACACACACACACACACACACACACTATATATATATATATATATATATATATATATATATACACACACACACACACTATATATATATATATATATACACACACACACAATTTTATATGTATCTATATCTATATATATATAGTTGTACTCATTTCATATGCCAGCATGATTATGCTCAAAATCCTTTGAGGTATGCTTCTTCAATACATGAACTGAGAACTTCTAGATGTACAAAATAAATTTAGAAAAGGCAGAGGAACCAGAGGTCAAATTGCCAACATATGCTCGTACATTTTAAAACCAACAAAATTCCAAAAAGATCTACTTCTGTTTCATTTACTATGCTAAAGCCCTTGACTGTGTAGATCATAGCAAACTGTGGAAATTCCTAAAGAGATGGGAATACCAGACCGCATCACCTACCTCGTGAGAAGCCTGTATGCAGGACAAGAAGCAGCAGTTAGAACTGGACATGGAATAGCAGACTGGTTCCAAATTGGGGAAAGAGTACATCCAAGCTGTATATCATCATCCTATTTATTTAACTTATATGCAGAGTAAATCATAAAAATCCTGGGCTGGATGAATCACAAGCTGGAATAAAGATTGCCTGCAGAACTATCAACAACCTCCGATATGCAGATGATACCACTTTGAAGAGGAGCTAAACAGCCTCTTGATGAAAGTGAAAGAGGATAGTGAAAATGTTGGCTTAAAACTCAACATTCAGAAAACCAAGGTCTTCTATTTACCACTTCATGGTAAATAGAAAGGGAAAATGTGGAAACTGTCAGATTTCATTTGTTGGGCTCCAAAATCAATGTGGGCAATGACTGCAGCCATGAAATTAAATGACACTTACTCCCTTGGAAGAATAGCTAATGACAAACCTAGACAATTCATTAAAAAGCAGAGACATCACTTTGCTGACAAAGATTCATATAGTCAAAGCTATGGGTTTTTTTCAGTAGTCCTGTGTGGATGTGAAAGGTGGACTATAAAGACGACTTTTTGCAACCCCATGGACTATATTTGAAATGGTTCCTCTGTCCATGGGATTTTTCATGCAAGAATATTGGAGTGGCTCCCAAGTCATCCTCCAGGATATCTTCCCCACCCAGGAATCAAACTCCAGTCTCCTGCGTCTCTGGCACTGCAGGTAGATGCTTTACTGCTGAGCCACTAGGTAAGTTCTAAAATATAATGTTAGTTAGTTGTAAGTGCTGTGAAATAAAATAAAACATATACTGAACACAGGATGAAATGTGTCAGATATCTTTAATAAGTTAGTTCAGGGAAGGATTTATGAAGTGACCTTTGAACAGTCATCTGAATTAAATATGAGTTGGTGCCATGTCAGTATTTGGGAAAACACTGGAAGAGAGCAAGCTCAAAACTCTGAAGTAGGTATCCACTTGGTGCATTCAGAGAATCATAGGGAATGCAGCGCTGACCGAAAGGACAAGAGCAAGGGGACAGAGATAAGCCAGCTAGTCTGGGGGTGCACGTTTATCCATTGTAACCATTGTAAGGTTGGCATATGTTACAGTGCGTGTCACAGAAAACTAGTGGAGGCATTTGATGGAGAAGTGTTGTGGTAAGATTGAGATTTTCAGAGGGTCATTCAGATTCTGTAGAGAAGACTATGTCTGGAAAAAGTGAGAACAGGAGATATTCTGCCTGTAATAATGTCCAGGCAATAGAGGATATTGACCAGAACTTATAACTGAAAAGCAAGAGGATCTACCGATTCATTTACTATGAGACAAAGAGATAAATCAAGTTTGCCAAAAAATATTTTTGGGGTGAGCATCTGGAAAAGAGGAGGTGTCATGCAGAGAAGAGCAGCTGTGTAGGTAAGCGTGTGTATTTTAGCTCTGTCCAAGGAATACTTGGCCACTTAATAGCCATCTATGTTGTGATGTCAAGCAGGTACTAGGATAAGTGATTCAGGATTTCAGAAGAGCGATCAGAACAGTAATAAAATTGGAAAGTTATCAAAGTGTGACATTTTTACCACACGTTTGAACTTGAATGAATGAGCTCACCTAGGGAGAGATATGAAGAGAGAAGTTACTAAGAACAGAGAAAAGATGCACAACAACACTTTGAAATGGGAAAGAAGAAGACCTAGTAGGTGAGACTGAACAGGACCTGGCGAGTGAGACTGTCCTGGTTAGGAATCAGGAGAGGACAGTGGCTCAGAGATAGAGTGCAGAAAGTGCTTAAAAACCAGCAGTAGCTAGCTATAATAATTACCACTGAAAACCTGAATAATAATGCAGATTGCAAGTTGGAATTTGGCACTGTGGAAGCATCAGCGATATTGTCAAGAGTAATTTAGGAGAATTTGGGGTGCAAAGTTTGGAGTATTTTTAGTTAAGAATAGAATTGAAAGAGATTCCTAGGTTGCAAAGAATCTTCCTCAGTTGCAAAGAATCTGCCTGCCAATACAAGAGATGTGGGTTTGATCCCTGAGTTAGGCAGATTCCCTAGAGGAGAAAATAGCAACCCACTCCAGTATTCTTGCCTGGAAAATCCCAAGGACTGAGGAGCCTTGCAGACTACAGTCCCTCAGGTTGTAGGAAGTTGCAGAGCAGAGAGAGAATGTGAAAGTTGTAGCTTCTTCCTACACCACAAGGGATCATTTTGTGCCATCCTAAAAAATATACTGGCTTGAACTCACTAGGATGTTTTCTTTATGCGAACAACATCTGTATCTAATGTTGTTCACTACTACATTTTTATTTCCTGAAATGTTACCATTCAGGAAATTTTGTATGAAATTAAGACTATCAATGTAAGTTTCTTAACTACCTTTTATTAATTGATAAATTAAAATATAAAGAAAGATGATAAGGCTGCATTAAGTAGAAGTTTGAACAACTTCATTTTCAATCCAATTTTCCACAATATTGGAAATGATATAATCCCCTTGCCCATTTCTTGATTATCTTCTAAGAACTAAGAGTGATTTATCTTTCTTCTCAGTTGGACTTTCAAGTTGGTAATAAGAATGTAAGTAATATTTATAGCTTCTCATGCCACTGTGCCAATAGAGATATCAATAAACTTGAATTTATAGCTCTGGTTTAATGACAAATTTGTTATTTTCGAAATGAGATGTCAAAAGAGTGGGTTGGTTTTTATAACCTCTAAAGTAGGGAAGAAGTGATTAACAAGATTGCAGTCAGTGCTTTGATAAAGTTTCAGTTTCACAGTCACGTGTGAAATCCATTATGTTACAGTCCTTAGACACTTGTGACTGCTGTGAAACTGTACAGACAATACATACATGTCTAAGAATAAAAGTCATTGACTTCTACACAGTAAAGAGCATTTGCTTTGATTCTCCTCCCTCTGATTTTACATTGCTTCTGCACTGCACACTTCTGCTGCTTAGACCTTCCCTGATGTCATGGATATAGCTGACAGATTTGGGGCTGTTTTTTATGAAGAATTCAGGATTTCTGCCATCAGTATTATCAGCCAGATTTAAGAAATCAAGTTGGGAGAGGAAACCTATCTATTGTGTTGTTAAAAATATCTTTCGTTTCAAGGATGTTTGTGTGTATTTTAAGGGAAGAACATAAACTTATAATAGTCCGAGAAAGTATCTTAATATTACATCGTTAATTCTAATTTTATTCATTAATGCATATGAGACAGCATGCATTTGAATAGCAGTGTTTCTGCTCCTGAGCAGGAGGGCCTGACTCTTTTCCAGGAAGCTTTTCCCCATGATGCAGTAGTTGTTAGATCACTTTGAAAATATATGATTTAATGTGTTGCAGTGGGAAAAGATAGTTCGGTGAAGCTTCCATCATTTTGTGAACATTACTTAATAGTATAAAAATCTGAATAGAATCTCTACAGTGAAGGGAAAAAAGATCCAAGGAGAATATTAAATATTTTTTTCATCTTTATGTGGGTATTACTCATTCTCAAAAAATTGTCATTTCTGTGCTGCTGTGGATTTGATAATAACCTCATCTTACTTTAATAGAACAAGTTTGAGCATTACCCTTGGATAAAGTTAATCAACCTGTTTGTCATTGTTACTGGTTTGATTGCTTCCTACTTTTAGACAAAATAGTTTCTATTTTTCTATAAAATATATTTTATGAATAAAGGCAACTCTAGCAAACTAAGTCTGTACTTTGCCAGAGAAGTTATTCCGTAGTTGACATGAAGCATTATTTCCTTGATGCTTGATGTCATGAAAATAAGCTGACATCCACCCCAAGGTAGGAGATATAGATATTCCAGTTAGAAGTATTTTTTTCCTGCAGAAGAAATTATTTATTAGCCTACTTTGCTTAATGTAAAAATTTAACTAAAATAAGGAATTGTGATATTCTGACATTATTTATTAAAAATGAACAATGTGAGTGATGAATTTATTTTTGTGGGTGGGGTTCTTTAAAGCAATTTCAAGTTTATTAAACAATGGCATGTAGCAGATTGAATATTGAGGTTTGTGAAAATAAATTAGGTTATTTTTAAGTCTATGAATAAGAAAGTTATGTTCACTTTGCATGATAAAGAAAAATGAAGTAGTATCTGAATGAAATGGTTTCTAAAATGATGCTTTTAACAAGATTAGAAAATTATTGAATTCCGAAACACATGTGGCCATAGTCACTAATCGTAAAGAGCTATCCATTTGTGACCAAATGAATCATTTAAAAACGTAAATTCTATACTTTTCAAAGAATCATTTAACTTAAATATGCTCAAGTTGATGCACTTAAACTTTTAAAGAATTTAGATATAAAAATGCAGTTATTTAGAACTGGTTAGATTTGGCAACTTTTGAATTCTTACAGAGTTGAATCATGTTAATTAATGGTTTTGTTTTTGAAGTGTAAAACCTAGTTTTGCTAATTTTGACTTTATTCTGAAAGAAAAATTATAAACGATGAGCTTCTTTCTGGTAACAGCTTCAATTTGTTGATCACTGATTTTCCCGTAGCATTAGGTGCCAAATACATTTTAGGCAATAGTTAATGAGATCCACCTATTTGGCCATCTATCCAAAATACTGAAAATATGAAAATGAGTGGGTAGATTTCATCACTAAGGGGAAACTGCTTGGTCACTGTGCTGTCTATCAAAGTTACGATTGGGTCAGTGGAAATTAGTGTTTGTTGCTGTGGATGCAAAGACACGGGAATGCAAGTAGGCCTTTGAGTGCTCTCTCCCTCCTGTATAATCATCACCTTGTCTAATCTGGAATAATGTATGATTCTTTTCTCTTACATCAGATGTATCAATTGATATTCATAACAGCTTACCGAAGAAAAATGCAAAACCTGAAAGTTGCTAATTAATTTTATTTAGGGATCTTTTGAGGGCTATACCTGGGGCACTGCCCCTCAGAAAGCTCTGAGGAACTGCTCCAAAGAGGTATGAGAGGAGACAGGATATATATGAAGTGGTTTGTTTGTTTCTTTTAGGGAATAAAACAAACAAACATGCAGCTGAAAGTCAGAAGGTTACTCCTAACCACAAAGAAGAGACATCTCAAATTCATGAGTTTAGTGTTTTTCTGTGTTTGGGGAGAGGATCTGGGTTCACTGAAGCTATTTATTAGAGACCCGTTGCAATTCTCTAGGGCCAATATTTAGAGCACAGAATGCTTTTTCTCCAGCCTCAGGGCATACTATAAGTGGGCAGCTGCAGTGGCTAATTGCCTGATCCTTGTATCACAAAGAATTGGACATGACTGAGCTACTAACACTTTCGCTGTAGAACTGGAAAGATAGACAATATTCTTTGTTTACTGGAAAGAGAGGCAATATCCTCTGCCCATATAAGAAATTTTTAATAAATTAATGAGTAAATATTGCTACTTTCTTATTTTAAAGAAACAATTGATGCAATGAAGTTTATTTTAAAAATATATGTTTTCTTTCAAATAAATACAATAGTCTGATAGTCAGAGTTACGGATTTCAGCAATTTTTCTTGGCAGCTGTCATCAAGGAGATGAATCATTTTGCTACCATACAAGATAACCTATTCCTCTTTCAGATTCATGAGGAATTTCAGAGGAGAGCTCTAAAATCCAACCTTGCATATAATGATCCTGTACACATTGTTAACACTTAGTCTCAAGATTCTTTCAAGTTCTAGTAAATTGTCCTTCAAAGTAAAAATAAAACCTGATTCTTCATACATATATGCTTCATAATTATCTTCCTCATATGTTTCAGTTTTATAAATACTTTCAGTAGTTCCCAATAGCCACCTATCACTAGATGCCCAGTTAAACCACTAAAGGGATTTACATAGAGGAGCTCTTGGTAGAACTCTGCTGTAAAACTTTCTTAGATTTATATTTCAGTCTAGAATAAATTATTTCCTTTTCAATACACAGGCAGCTTTAGGGTATAAGAGCCTTGGAAAAACAAAAGGAGATATTTTTCTCTATATTTTCCTTACAGCAGGGAAGCCTAACTTGCCACAGGACTTACTCATTTATGGTTTATTTGTTTGTTCTAAAGTGCTAAGTAAAAGCTGAATTAGATTTAATTCCTTATTTATCTTCCAGTTGAATTTAAACTTCTCTTAATATCCATAGATTAGAAAACAACCAATATGAAAAAGAGATAAATTAATTATCTAGAATCTTCACAGATAGCCTGATTAAATTCATATCATAGTGCAACTCACAGTAGTCCAATTTATAGTATGTTCTGGGGAGACGTTTTGAAGTGTTGCAGGCTCCCTCCTTTAAGATCAACCTTGATGAAACTAAGTAAATGAGAAAGTTTTCAAGACATAATTAATTTAAAGGACAGCATATTAGAAACCACTGGGGAACTGAAAGTTCTTGTGAGTGTTTGTGTGTGTGTGTGTGTGTTTCTGTGTGTTGGGGGAAGGGGAAAGTGTTCATGGCTGCACTCTAGAATGAAACACACCTAGGGGCAGTAGTGAGAATATTGAGCGAAAGTAATCCTTAAAGACTGGTTCTGGCCTTTGCCCCATAACATCATTGTCATCTAATAATAATTTCTTGCCTCCTCACCACAGAAATTGGTAACTGCCATTCAGGTCTCCCATGTAGAACCTATCATGCAGGGTAAAACCACGTCAGAATGAACAATTCTTAAAAGTGTTTGAAGACTAATGAAACTCACTTGCGTTCTTGTTCCACAAATGCTTTATTTTGCCTTCACCTTTAGTGAGGGATATTGGTTTAAACCTAAGGTGACTATTTCCTTCCGTTTCTTCATATTTCTAAGAATTTAGTAATGAACATGTAACCAGGAATGGTTAATTTTGAATTTTCACTATAGCTGTATCTGATTTTCACTCCCATTTTTGCCACTTTTGTTATTATAAACCATACACAATGGTCTGTTTCAGGGAGATAACTTCAGCTGCCCATCTGTGAAGGACTGTAGGGAAGTGAAACTAATACATCCTCCTGAGGCTTGCCATTCTAGGGGACATTTGCAAGGACTGAAAAGTCTTTACTTTGTTTCCTCACCTCCCCCACCCAACTCTGACCCATGAAAGAACCTGGCAACCAGGCCCCAACAAGACGGTTATTTTGAGGTGCTAGTCTGCCATCTTCTCAGTTAGCCAGCTCTTGAATAAAGTCCCTTCCTCATCCCAACAGTTCATCTCAGATTCTTTGGCTTATTTTGCAGCAAGGAGAACTAGCTTGGACTGGGTAACAAACAGAGAAATTGTCTGTTGAAGTGAAAGCACGGAAGCTGTGCTGGTTGGGATTCTCATCCAAAGACTGACTACCTCTCCTCTCCAATTCCACTGAAAGGGTGAGGTGTATTCCTAGCTTTAACCCTTCCTCAGTATATCCTCTGTGTTATAGTAGCTGATGTCATGGTTTGCTAGAACCAATTTGTACCTATTCCTTGATAATCAACTATGAATCTTGCTTCTCCACTCTGAATTCAGTGACAACACTTGAGTAGTTTGTTATTGGCCTTGGTGGCAATATTTAAGAACAGAAATTGAAAAGCACTTTAAATCACACTGTTTCTGGAAAAAGATTGCTGGCTTACAAGGATACTGCCTGTGACAATGAACTCACAGCTAAAAGAGTTGCCTGAAGAATGCAAATATAATAAAGCAAAAACAACAAATGGACATAAAAATAGTCTAAAAAGAAAAACAAACTTTCTGGAGGTAGGAAGTCAGTTATTATTCTTAAAAGTTTAAGGAAAATACTCATACAGACAAAATGATTAGAACTATTTTGGACCTACAATTTTGTATTTAGACAAAAATTATTAAAATTCTAGAGTAACATAATGATATTCTCAGACAAATAATGCCATAGATTGTCATATAATCATAGTTTGAAATATTCCTGGAGGAGATATTCTTTAAGAAGAGGAATAAGTTCAAGAAGAGGGTAGCAGAAATTAAGAAAGTAAACATAATAAGATACTACATGAATATATAGTAAGAGTTTACTTTTATATGTTTTATGGATCACAAAACTAGATCTAATAAAGAATGGCAAAAGAAAATGTATCTAAGAACTCACTGTTCATATTTCCATTAAAAAAAAGAAAAAAAGGAGGTATCTTGATTGAAAGATAAAGATTAATTTCTCATTATTTACAAGTGATATAATTAATTATGTTAAAAAAACAGTGAAATTGATAGTATTCAGTTCAGTCACTCAGTCATGTCCAACTTTTTGCAAACCCATGGACTTCAGCATGCCAGGCTTCCCTGTTTATCACCAACTCCCAGAGCTAGCTCAAAGTCATGTCCATCGAATTGATAATGCCATCCAACCATCTCATCTTCTGTCATTCCCTTCTTCTTCTGCCTTCAATTTTTCCTAGCATCAGGGTCTTTTCTAATGAGTCAGCTCTTTGCATCAAATGGCCAAAATACTGTAGCTTCAGCTTCAGCATCAGTCCTTCCAATGAATATTCAGGACTGATTTCCTTTAAGATTAATTGGTTTGATTTCCTTACAGTCCAAGGGACTCTCAAGAATATTTTCCGATATGAGTATTGTTACTCTTGCTTTCTTTTGGTCTCTGTTTACATGGAATATCTTTTTCCAGCCCACTTTCAGTCTGTATGTGTCCCCTGTTTTGAGGTGGGTTTCTTGTAGACAACATATATAGTCGTCTTGTTTTTGTATCCATTCAGCCAGTCTTTGTCTTTTGGTTGGAGCATTCAACCCATTTACGTTTAAGGTAATTATTGGTAAGTATGATCCCATTTCCATTTACTTTATTGTTTGGGGTTTGAGTTTATACACTCTTTTTGTTTTTCCTGTCTAGAGAATATCCTTTAACATTTGTTGGAGAGCTGGTTTGGTGGTGCTGAATTCTCTCAGCTTTTGCTTGTCTGTAAAGCTTTTGATTTCTCCTTCATATTTGAACTAGATGCTTGCTGGGTACAGTAATCTGGGCTGTAGGTTATTTTCTTTCATCACTTTAAGTATATCTTGCCATTCTCTCATGGCCTAAAGAATTTCTATTGAAAGATCAGCTGTTATCCTTATGGGAATCCCCTTGTGTGTTATTTGTTGTTTTCCCCTTGCTGCTTTTAATATTTGTTCTTTGTGTTTGATCTTTGTTAATTTGAGTAATATGTGTCTTGTGCTTGGGGCTGGTGCACTGGAATGAACCAGAGGGATGGTAAGGGGACGGAAGAAGGAGGGGGGTTCAGGATGGGGAATACAGGTACACCCATGGCAGATTCATGTTGATCTATGGCAAAACCAATACAATATTGTAAAGTAATTAGCCTCCAATTAAATCAATTTAAATTAATAAAAGAAATCTTTTCCAACACCACAGTTCAAAAGCATAAATTCTTCAGCTTTTTTTTTCCCAAAAAATCTTTTTGCCAAAAAAATTGTATGATTTAAAGTGCTTTTTAATTTCTGTTCTTAAATATTGCCACCAAGGCCAATAACAAACTACCCAAGTGTTGTCACTGAATTCAGAGTTGATAAGCAAGGTTCATACTTGGCTATCAAGGAATAGGTACAAATTAATTAAGCTATTTGAGATAATTATATCATTCAGGGACATTGACAAATACATGATCAAATAAAAATAACATTTTTATATGTCAGCAATAACTAAAAATAGATGAAATTATATATAATTTGCAATGGGAACAAGATCTAGAATACAGTAGAAATCTATATAAATTAATGGTAGATAAACTTTATCATAGAGAATAGTTTAAAAATGAATGAATTTATTGATTTAATGATCTTGATGGTTGGCAAGATATCCTATGTTCTAGAAAGGAATTGAAAGTAGACTGAAAATCACCAGGGAGAGGGAAGACTTGCATAATACTATCAATGAACTTTAGTAAATTGACTCATAGACCACTCACCAACAATAGCAGCTTTTACTAAGAAAAGCTATATTTTGGGAATCAAAAGAGTTACACAAAATGTGTTTGCTGATTACAATAGAATTGCATTAGAAATTAATATCGGTGAGATCTTTAGAAAATTCCTAAGTATTTGCCGACTAGACAACACAGTTCTAAACAAATCATGTGTCAAAGAAGAAACCAAAAGGGAAATTAGAATATGGATTAATCCAAATAAAAATGGAAACACAACTTATCAAAATATGTGAGACGCTGCTAAGGCAGTGCTTAAGAGATTTATAGTACTAGATACCTCTATTTCAAGACAGAATGGTGTAGAATTGCTGATCTCAATTTCCATCTTAAGAATTTAGAAAAGCAAAATGAAATACAAAGTAAGGAAGACAAGAAAGATCAAAGTTTGGAAATCAATGAGATAGAAATCAGAAAACAATAAAGAAACCCAGTAAAATTAACTGTAAATTATTTGAAGTCCTTAAAATTGATAATCCTCAAGCCCCTAAAAATTATGGCAACACACTTCAATAACTTAGATGAAATTAACCTATTCTTTGAAAGAAACAAACTACTAAAATTCACTTCCAAGGATGGAGATAACTGTCCTATATAATACTGAGGCATTGGACGTTTTAGTAAAAAGCCTTCCCAAGAGAAAACTCAGGATCATATATGTCTTCACTTAAGCATTCACCAATATTTAAGGAAGAAATAATAAGGAATCATCTACAAATGAAGATGCTAAAGAGAACACTTCTCTTCAGAGGAAGGGATACAGATAAAGGAAGCAGTATTGTAATTAAAAAAAAAAAAGAATGAATTAAAAAGTGAATTTGGAAAAAGTAAAAATTAAAAAAAATAAATTCCAAAAAAAAAAAAAGGAAGCTGGGGAATCCGGACTGAAGAGTCTTTCTGCCGTTTCCCTCCTGTCGGCTGCCGGGAGAGAGAAAGAGCCAGGTAAGATTCTAATTCAATTGAGTCGAACCAAGATGGCCAACAGGCTCGAGGAAACAAAGAGGAAGGGGCCCTTTGTCTTCTTTCCACTGGCTGGTTGAACGTGAGTTATATGATATTCTGACAGTTGGGTACAGATTTTTCCAGTTGCTATCACAGCTACCATTGCATATGTGCAGTTAGATTCCCAAGGGACATAGCCGTGCACGAGCAGTGATGGCTGGCAGCACGAGGTTTTCACAGCTTCTGGCAGAGTGTCCCTCTTTTCACCTCCTTCCCTACAGTCTCCTTGGAAATGATAAAGGACCAGCTTCTTCATCGCTCTCATTCCCGCTGTCTCCTCTGGGAATTTTGGAAAGCATAACAATTTTGCATGTTGTCAGTGGTACGATATCTAGAACAACAAAGACTACAGAATACATGCCGAAGGCTTAGAAGCAGGAGGATCATAGTGGGGGAGGCTGATAGTGGAGTTAAGTAGCAAGGTCTGTTTTTGGATGAATTTCTCTAAAAAAATAGCTGAAATATAATGTGGAATATTGGAAAGTTATGAAAAAGGATATAAGTCAGTGTTGGGCTGGCGTCACTCAGGTTTTAAATGGCTAATGAGCATGCTGTGAAGTGCATGCTCTAAGTCTCTTTTCTTGCAAGCAGCAGTATTCTGAAGAGTTCAAAACGCGTGAACGTTTTGAGAGCTGATTTGTTTAAAATTATCATTAAGAGAGACTGGAGACTACAGAGTACCTAGATGTGAACACAACACAAAATTTCAGTTGAGAAAATTAAGCAAATTCCTTTATAAGTATTCACTTAAGACAAATAAGGAGGTATGTCAAATAAAGTGGGATATTTGATAAGGATCTAAATACTTTAAACTATGCTATTTCCAAGTTGCTTATTATACTGTAGTGAAATGGTTTTGAAGCAATTCAGTTATGTTGTTATATACATATTAGGTTAAATCACTTATTTTTGTTTTTAGGCAGATGTCTTATATGCAGCTGATCTTACTTGATTAAAACAGATGTAGGTGATTGGAATTGAGACTAGTGGGTATAACTAAATGACAATATGAAATCTGTAGAGAATAGTGAATTTTTATGAATTTTTGCCCCAAATTCAAGCTATTGGAAATATTTTGATTCACTTTGATTTGAGGCTACACATTCTGTGCTGAGATGGCAAACTGGACAAAGTTCTACTTGATTCCTGGGCTATTTTTACCTGGATGTATGCATTTTTAACATAATTTCCTTTCTGGCCTTAAATATAGAACATTGAATTTATGGCACATTTAAACCCATTGTCAGATTTAAGAGAGAAGCTGGAGAAGGTTGAGAATTCTCTTCTCCCCTCAGTCTTCGATATCCTGTTGGCGCTCCTTCTGCTTTCTCTCGTTCCCTTTCATTTGGGCATCATCGCTACGCTGCCTCCTCTCTACCTTGACATAAAGGTGATTTCTGCTTTCTGAACAACATGTCACAGTCCACTATCTGCAGACATCACTTTTTTCTTTTCATATGTGCTGGCAAAGATGGGCTTTAAATTATATGTACAGACTCTTATTTCAGCAACAATAAATAAGGTGGTTCAAATGCTAAAGAATCTGCCTGCAATGTGGGAGACCCAGGTTTGTTCCCTGGGTCAGGAAGATCCCATGGAGAAGGTCATGGCAAACCACTCCAGTATTTCTGCCTGGAGAGTTTCATGGGCAGAGAGCCTCGTGGGCTGTATAGTCTATGGGTCACAAAGAGTTGAACATGACTGAGCCACTAACACTTTAACTTTCAATTGGTCAAATGTGAATAAAAAGTTCTTTAAAAAAAATTCTTCTTTGTGCCAAAAAAACAGTGATGCTTAATTTTAATTCTGGTCATATATATTTTAGGAATTTATATTATGGGTATTAAGAAAATAAATTAAATTGCAAATTATCAAGCTTTAACCTACTTCTTCGTTAATAGACAACTACTTTAACTTTTTAATAGAACTGGGATACAACAAATCCTTGAGGATCTTAAACACATAGATATTATGCATAGGAAAATATTTTTCTGTATTTCATTGGAACCACTTAAACCACTTTGTCTCAGAAACAAAATAGTAATTTCTTCCATTGGTAGACATTTATATAAACACATTAATGATATTGGCTAGGTGACTTGCTCTGCCCCCATCTAAGGATATCAATGTAATTTAGGTTAGATCTGCAACTAGTTCACTGCTTTTTTTCCTACTTTCTTCATACTTTAAATAGCCATGAAATTTCTGTGGATTCTGAATATGGTTGCACCTTAACACCTCTGTTTAGTGATTCTGATAAGATTATTTCTTGAGTTGCATATGATAGCAAAGTCAGTGTATCAAGAGCCATATTTCGAAGTTTTAAAGTATATTGTAATTACCTTGTAATTACTTTACATGTCATCATGACAATTTTTAAAAGTATAAATTGGTATGTAAGAGAGTTTTTAAAAGTATAATGCCTCTAGCTGATATTATTTTATACTGTATAGTAATATATATATGTATATACATATATGGATATATTTGTAGCTAGGTAATAAAGATGCAGTCTTTATTCCTTTGCTTCTAAGAAAAGTAGGCTTTTATTGTTACCGTTTTATTCATGTTATTCAATAATCTGTTGTATTTATGGATAAAGTGTTTTTAGTCGCTCAGTCGTGTCTGACTCTTTGCGACCCCATAGACTGCCAGAGCTCTTCAGGCAAGAATCCTGGAGTGGGTTGCCATTCCCTTATCCAGGGGATCTTCCCAACACAGGGATCAAACCCAGGTCTTCTGCATTGCAGACAGATTCTTTACCATCTGAACCACCAGGTAAAGCCTATTAATGCATACTGAATCAATTATTTAACTAAACATGGCTATCTGCTAGCATCCTTCAGCAATAGTTAGGGGAATAGGAAAATTAAGTCTGATGGTAACAAAAGAGGAGGTACTTGCTTAGTTTCCCCAAACGAACATTTTTGAAATATCCATGCTTAACTGAAAAATAGTAGAAGGAGGCATAGCAGGAGTATAATAAAAAAGCAGCTGGGGAGAGCTTCTCTATAAAAGGAATCATAAACCCTTAGGATACCTGTCTGTTTTTTTTAACTTACCCGCCTCCCTCTTCCAGGAAAACTTGATATCATAGTCACCAAATGTGTTCATATGTGAGCTCTGCCTTTTTTCAGTTACAAAATATGGATAATGATAGGTCCTACCCTCTAAATGCTACCTTGAGGATTAACTAAGAGAGAAAAGCACTCAGCACAGTGGTTGTCATGGGGAGAGTGCTCACAAAATGGCTGTAGATAGATCAATAGATTTACTCGACAGCAAAAAAATATATGGTAGATCAGTAAGTCATGAAAATCAGAAGACATGTGGGAGATTAAAATAGGGATAACAGAATTCCTAAAAGACAGGGAGAACTTGATGACAGAGTGTAATAGAGATTCAGGAAACATTTAGTGAGCAATTGTGCATGTCATGAGCACCATGGTGGAGCCTGGACATCCATTTAGAGTTAAAGGAACACAATTGCAGCTCTCAGGGAGGTAGGGCATCACCTGGGCAGTGGTCAGCCCACCAGGGTGGATTGATGTGAACTGAGTGGAGACTAGAGTTAAATATTTTATTATAAATATATCAATATGATACTCTTAAATATGCAAGACTAGATACCAAGGACTTTACAACTAAGAATTCATTTCATTTTTATATATCCCTGTAAGGTTAGCGTTATTATTAGTATCCCTAGATTACAATGAGAAAACCTGGACCCAGGGGGATTAAGCGACTTGTCCAAAGCCACGCGCTAGTGATAGGAGGAGTCATTTAACCATGGAGCCCAGAGTCTCTGTCACCCTGCTGTGCTGCTTCTTTTGTTGAGCTCCAGATACCACAACAGGATTTCTAGACCAGAAGCAATTGTACTACGTAATAAAGTGCCTTATAGTGGCTCAAGATGTAGTTTTCCTCTCATCGTGATTGAATTTAGAGATTCACTGTAAATTCACTCGCTTAGTCATGTCACTCCCTCTGTCATGTCTGACTCTTTGCGATCTCGTGGACTATTACCCACCAGGCTTCTCAGTTCATGGAATTCTCCAGACAAGAACACTGGAGTGAGTAGCCATTCCCTTCTCCAGGAGATCATCCTGACCCAGGGGCTGAACCCAGGTTTCCTGCTTTGCAGGCAGATTCTTTACTGTCTGAGCCACCAGGGAAACCCTTAGAGGTAGTGGACAGAGTTAACTGCATGTTAAAGGCCAGGTGTCTCAGATGTGTAGAGCATATGTTTCAAGAATCTGTAAACACTGCAGGACCTGAGAAATATATTGTCTGGCTACTGATAAATATTATTTCATTACACAGGTAATTCTATATTATTATATTTTTAAAAATAACTGTACATGTGTATTCTCTACATTAGTAAGTATTGTTTTACTTTTCTCAAATCCTGGAAATATTTTTTATAGCAAACAATTTAATAACAGTTCATTAATTTATTGCCTTTCATGAGCTATGCACAGTTGTACCAATGACATATGTACTAAAAATAGAATTAAATGTATTAAAATTTATAAAGAAGGTCAGTCAGCATGAAATTGATGCCTACTGTCATTCTTTAAAAATTAATCGTTTCTCTGTAATTGTGCTTATATAATAAGGAATCATAGAAATCATTTTCAAACCCCTAAATGCTTGCATTCCCATGAGTTTCATGGCTAACTAGTACTATAAAATGCCATCTTTGGTAGCCCGTTATATTTCCCTTTATTCAGACTTTTGGAAATACCTGAGTTAAGATTTCTGAAAACTCCATTAAGACTGTAGCCATAAAATTTGATAGTGTTTGCCAGAAAATAAACGGACAGCTAGTAAATGATAAAAGGAAGTTGAAAATCTGTTCCTATTCTGAGCTTAGCAATGCTTTTTGTTCCACTTAAATTGCTGTAATGCCTGGGTAGCTTTAGTTTTCCTCTTCTACTCCTTGCAAACTCCTGTCTATTCACATTCTCCAGGGACTTGATAATCTGAATCAACTTTAGATCAAGTAAAATAGAGAAAACTCTGCTTCTCTGGTTCATTCTAAAAGTTATATCCTGGCCCTGTAACTTAAGGGGGTAAAGAAAAAAACAGAGCTCTTCAAAACTCAAAAACAAGTAATAGTGGATATTTTATTGCATGAAACCATCTTCTTTCTAATGCAGTATAATTTCTTTTTCACTTCCCCATTTTGTGGACAAACAATCACTTCCATTTTTGTCTTAGGCTTAATTAACTAGTTATTTATTTCCCATTCATATGCCTTTGAAATTTAGACTCCTGTGGATGAAAATGTAATCTAGGTTAAAATAGTATCCTAAATCAGACATTTTATTTAGGACAAAACCAGAGGTCATTAATTTATCAAATGCATGGTTTTGTCATGAAGAAAAACCCATTATTTGTGTTGTTGTTCCGTTGCTAAGTCACGTCTGGCTCTTCAGGAAACCATGGATTGCATCAGGCTTTCCTGTCCTGCACTGTCTCCCAGAGTTTGCTCAAACTCATGTTCATTATGTGGATGCCATCCAACCATCTCATTCTCTGTTGTCCTTCTCTTCCTGCCCTTAGTGTTTCTCAGAACCAGGGTCTTTTCCAGTGAGTCAGTTCTTCACATCAGATGGCCCGAGTATTGGAGCATCAGCTTTAGCATCAGTCCTTCCAATGAATATTCACAGTTGATTTCCTTTACGATTGACTGATTTGATGTCCTTGGTGTCCAAGGGACTCTCAAAATCTTCTCCAACACCACAGTTCAAAAGCATCAATTCTTCAGTGCTCAGCTTTCCTTATAGTCCAACTCTCACAGTCATACATGACCACTGGAAAAACCATAGCCTTGACTAGATGAACCTATGTTGGCAAAGTAATGTCTCTGCTTTTCAATATGCTGTCTAGGTTGGTCATAGCTTTTCTTCCAAGGAGCAAACATCTTTTAATTTTATTGCTGTGTTAGTAAAAGTCTGAAGTGATTTTGGAGTCAAAGAAAATAAAATCTGTCATTGTTTCCATTTTTTCCCCATCTTTTTGCCATGAAGTGATGGGACTGGATCCCATGATCTTAGTGTTTTGAATGTTGAGTTTTAAGTCAGCTTGTTCACTCCCCTCTTCACCCTCATCAAGAGGCTATTTAGTTCCTTTTCAATTTCTGCCATTAGAGTGGTATCATTTGCATATCTGAGGTTGTTGATATTTCTCCCAGAAGTTTTGATTCAAACTCAGGATTCATTCAGCCTGGCATTTTGCATGATGTAGTACTCTACATATAAGTTAAATAAGCAGGGTGACAATATACAGCCTTGACATACTCCTTTCATGATTTGAAACCAGTTTGTTGTTCCATGTGCAGTTCGAGCTGTTGCTTCTTGATCTGCATACAGGTTTCTCAGGAGGCAGGTAAGATGGTCTGACATTTTCATTTCTTTAAGAATTTTCCTCAGTTTTTTGTTATCCACATAGTCAAAAGCTTTATCAGAGTCAATGAGTCAGAACTAGATGTTTTTCTGGAATTTCCTTGCTTTTTTTCTGAGATCCAACTGATTGGATATTGGCAATTTGATATCTGTTTCCTCTGCCTGTTCTAAACATGACTTATACATCTAGACATTCTCAGTACTGTTGAAGCCTAGCTTAAAGGATTTTGGGCATTACATTCCTAGCATGTGAAATTATGTGGTAGTTTGTGTGGTAATTTGAACATTCTTTGGCATTGCCCTTCTTTGAGATCAGAATGAAAACTGATTTTTCCAGTACTGTGGCCACTGCTGGGTTTTCCAAATTTGCTGGCACGTTGACCACAACACTTTAACTACATTATCTTTTAAGATTTGAAGTAGCTCAGCTAGAATTCCATCATCTCCAATAGCTTGTTTAGTGATAATGCTTCCTAAGGCCTGTTTGACTTAATACTCTGGGATATCTGGCTCCAGGTGAGATAACACCATAATGGTTATCTGGGTCATGAAGGTCTTTTTTGTATAGCTCTTCTGTGTATTCTTGCCCTCTCTTCTTAATCTCTTCTGCTTCTTTTATGTCCTTGCCATCTCTGCCCTTTATTGTGCCTATCTTTGCCTGAAATATTCCCTTGATATCTCCAATTTTCTTGAAGAGAGCTTTAGTCTTTCCCATTCTGTTGTTTTTCTCTATTTCTTTGCGTGGTTCACAAGAAAAGGTTTTCTTATCTCTCTTGCTATTCTCTGGAACTCTTCATTCAGTTGGGTATATCTTTCCTTTTCTCCTTTGCCTTTCTCTTCTGTTGTTTTTTTCAGCTATTTTTAAGGCTCCCTCAGACAACCATTCTGCCTTTTTGCATTTCTTTTTCTTGGGGATGGTTTTGATTACCACCTCCTGTACAATGGCACGAACCTCCATCCATAGTTCTTCAGGCACTCTGTTAATCAGATCTAATCCCTTGAATCTATTTGTCATTTCCACTGCATAATTTTAAGGGATTTGATTTAGCTTAAAACTGAATGGTCTAGGGGTTTTCCCTACTTTCTTCAATTTAAGTCTGTGTTTGGCAATAAGGAATTCTGATCTGAGCCAGTCTGCTCCCGGTCTAGTGTTTGCTGACTGTATAGAGCTTCTCCATATTTAGCTGCAAAGAATATAATCAACCTGATTTCAATATTGACCATCTGGTGATGTTCATGTGTAGGGTCATTCCTTGTGTTGCTGGAAGAGGGTGTTTGCTATGACCCATGAGTTCTCTTGGCAAAACTCTGTTAGACTTTGCCCTGCTCTTCATTTTGTATTCCAAGGCCGAACTTTCATGATACTCCAGGTATCTCTTGGCTTCCTACTTTTTCATTCCAGTCCCCTATGGTGAAAAGGACATCTGGGGGATTCATTCTAGAAGGTCTTGTAGGTCCTCATAGAATTGTTCTATTTCAGCTTCTTTGACATTAGTAGTTGGGGCATAGACTTGTGATATTAAATGGTTTGCCTTGGAAATGAACAGAGATCATTCTGTTGTTTTTCAGATTGTACCCAAGTACTGCATTTCAGATTCTTTCATTGACTATGAGTGCTACACCATTTTCTCTAAGGGATTTTTGCCCACAGTAGTAGATACAATGGTCATCTGAGTTAAATTCATCCATTCCCATTCCTTTTAGTTCACTGATTCCTAATATGTCGATGTTTAGTCATGCCATTTCCTGCTTGACCAAGTCCAATTTACTTTGATTCATAGGCCTAACATTCCAGGTTTCTATGCAATATTTTTTTTTCAGCATCAGACTTTACTTTCGTCTTATAAACATCCATATCTTTAACTTCACTAAATCAATATATAATTGCTTTTACTTGAATATCATTCCAGCTGACTTCATACATCAAATATTTACCATGCTCTTAAAATGAACTAGGCATTATTCTTTACAGCTCTAGGCATTACAGTATTGGAACTTACCAGGAAGAGAATGCAAACAATTTATAAGTAAACAAGAAAACATTAAATATAGACAAGTGTTATGAATAAACCAAAGCAGCTTTATCAATGAGTTGAAAACTATTAATCATGAAAGTGAAAGTGAAGTCACTCAGTCATGTCCGACTCTTTGCGACCCCATGGACTGCAGCCTACCAGGTTCCTCTGTCCATGGGATTTTCCAGGCAGTAGTACTGGAGTGGACTGCCATTTCCTTCTCCAGGGGATCTTCCCAACCCAGGGATGGAATCCATGTCTCCAGCATTGTAGACAGATGCTTTACGGTCTGAGCCACCAGGGAAGTCGGGGGTAGTTTATTTTAGACAACATGTGAAATGATTTTGACAGTTTAAAATTTAGAACAATATCACTCATACATATATAGAATGTCTGTTCTCAGTTGCTCACTTGTGTCTGACTCTTTGTGACACCATGGACCTTAACAAAGACCACCAGGCTCCATTGTCCATGGGATTTCCCAGGCAAGAATACTGGAGTGGGCTGCCATTTCCTCCTCTAAGGGATCTTCCCGATCCAGGGCTCGATCCTACACCTCCTTTGTCTTCTGCATTGCAGATGGATTCTTTACCACTTACACCATCAAGGAATCAACTGTGTAATAGTTTCCAAATCTTCATATTAATGTTTCATTCATAAGCATCATTTCAGTTTTTTACATCTCAAGTTAGTTTGCAAATTCCTCTGATGATTTCTCCACCTTAATTTTACATTCTAATATGCAATGAACAAAAGCATAATAGTATAAAATATACAAACCATTAATTTAAAGATACATAATTATACTTTCATATTCTGAATATCTACTTTATTTTTGTACCTATGTATTTAATTATTTACATTAATATTTTCTGTTTTCACTGTTTATGTTCTCATATTTTTCATTTAGTATAGCTTTTGATTATATGTGGAATTTGGAAAAAAATTTTATATAACTTATAATATTTAAAATATGCAGTTTATTTTTCATTCATGCCATTTGCTACACTACTGTCTCTAAAACTGATGCATAACTATCATTGGACTCAGTTTAAAAAGATTTCATGATTTATCTTTAAAGTATTATCTTTCATGTGCTTGGGAATAAGTTGCTGCTGTGTTTAAAAAGCATGCTCTCCTTATCTACTGAAAAGTTTGGAAAATACAGACTTGCAGCAAAGCAAAGAAAGATCTATCAGTTCCTCAGCCGGCTACGGCGACTCTTAAATACTGGTGTATTTCCTTCACCTGTCTGGTGGTCCTTCAAATTTTGACTAATAAAATATTTGTTTAAAATAAAATTTGTTTTTTTCTAAAGCACTCAAGCTATTAAAAATCTTCCTGAGGTTGTAAACTGTGTTTTGGAGTTATAGCTTTGAAAATAATCCCAAATGACCCCAAAGGTATGTGTTAATGAGACTTGAAAGTATTCATCCAAACCACTTTTTATGTATTAATAGTCGTGTGTTTGTGTGGTTAGTCCTCAGTCATGTCCAGCTGTTTGTGATCCCATGGACTGTAGCCCACCAGGCTCCTCTGTCCGTGGGGATATCCAGGCAGGAATACTGGAGTGAGTTGCCATGCTCTCCTCCAGGGGATCTTCCCAACCCATAGATCGAGCTCAGGTATCCCTTGCTGCAGGTGGATTCTTTACCATGGGAGCCACCAGGGAAGCCCCATTAATAGCTATAATCTACCGCAAAACACATTTTTATCTTTTATATGTAATATATGATTTGAAATTTTTTCATCATATAACTTAATAATAATATCATCTAAAACTGATAAAGTGGTTTATATATTTTTGCTTATTTAAATAGATTGAGCATTTATGATAATTTTACTCTTACAATTCTGAAAATTTTGAACGATTTTTTTCGCTAATTTTTAATTTTTTAAATGGCATTGCAATTAATAAAGGCATGCTAGAACCTATTCTTTGTTTTTATTGAGAGGATTTACAGCAGGAAAAATGAATCAAGCATCTGTTATGTTTCCAAAATTCATCTGAATAGTGCAAAAAGCTAATAAATCAGAAAATGACAACACTCAATTCAGTTGTATCAAGTGTGGATAGTTTGGATAAGAGGATGGACCTAATGAGATCCTTCATAAAAATTCTTTGGTTAAAAAAAAATGCTAAAAGTGTGTGTATATGTGTCATAAATACAATTTCAGTTATTTACAAAGAAAGCAGAGAACAAATACAAGAGAAGCGTGAAGGAGACTTAACAAAGAAATGCTGAGACAAAGCAACCATAGAAGGTGGAAAAAACTAAAAGAAAATCATCAGTGTGTGAAAGAAGTGAGGCATTTCATTTCTGCAAATTCCAATATATGTTCCAGCATGATTTGCTCAAAACCTAAAGTGATTTCAGTTACCTACATTATGGAAGTTTCACTGCAGCTCTGGGCTGTCAGCCTGCTGGAACAGTAGCGTTCAGTTCTGCATGCCCCCTTTTAGTGTCACCTAGGTGAAAATGAATGTGAACGGTTAATGTGACTCAGAGAAGGTAGGATCTAGATTAAATAATGCATGAAGTGCCATTAAAACAAGATGGATATTTAGTCTAAACACATTGTTAAATGGAACACAGATTCTCTGAAATCTAAATGTATCTTCTTCCAATGAAGACAAATCTGTTATTGTTCTTATTATAATAATTATTTTCTAAAGGCAGAATTGTGTTCTTTAAAGAAAGTTATGTTTCCTTTGCAAAGAATGTGTGACTTTAAATGAATAGAAGGAATCCCACAGACTTAGTCTCAGAGAGTCCGATGCAAATAATCACAGGAAATCATGCTGAATGAGATCTGTGGATCTCTCAGTAGTTTTGGGGAAATTATTTTTGAATGTTTAAATTTCCTGAAGGGAGACTCTACAAAGAAGATAAATAGCTATGGAAAGAATTAGCTAAAAGTTTAACAGTAAGAAGAAGAGGAGAAGAGGGGTCAAGGAGGAGATGAAGAATAGCAAATATATCGCTATTGTATTAAAACAGAAAATAATTATCCTTAATCAAAATAATGTAAGAGGTTGAAGAAATATGTGTGCCCTTCAGTAGATTCAAATTGAAGATCTAAGCCTAAACATAAGCTGCATTTTCATCATTGGTTCAGAAACACCACATCAAGATAAGGTAACAAAAGCCCTGGAAGGATATTGATTTAGACCCTACAAGTTAATTTAAAAATAAGATGGATAAGGAAAAAAGGGCTTGAAAAAATAGGATAAACCAGAAAAAGTGTGGTTTAGCCTTCATTTGTCCTTTCTGAACTTAAAACTGTAGAGCATTATATTATATCAAAATAAGCATGATTTATCTCTCTAAATTGTATACATATAATAAATGTAAACATGCAAACAACCCACACATATCAGGTACACAGTGCAGGTCATTTTAAAGCCTCTTGACTAAATTAGTTCATATTTTAGACAGGAAGTAATATCTTTGTTTACAAACTTTATTTTCTTTAATATTAATGCCAAATGTTTATAAAAGGACTTAAGCAGTAATTTTAAATTATATGTTAGTCAATACTTGAAAGATAAAAATCATATAGAAAATTATCCACTTATAGGGCCCCTTAGAAGTAGTTTGTCAGATGAATATAAAAATGTATCATATTTCTCTACTAACCATAATTATTTTCATCTGAGATGTTTAAGGTACTTAATGTGTTTGGAAGTTAGAGGGGATTTATTTCAAAAACGTATCAGAAAAAAAAAGTGTGGTTTTAGCTGAATCTGGGAAGAAAATCTTAGGAGACAATGAATAATGTTTCAGGAATAGTTGTTGTTCAGTCACTAAGTCGTGTCTGAATCTTTGTGACTCCATGAACTGCCTCTGTCCTCCACTATCTCCTGGAATTTGCTCAAAATCATGTCCATTAAATCAGTGACCCTGTCTAATCATTTCATCTTCTGCTGCCCCCTTCTTCTCCTACATTCTTTCCCAGCATCAAGGGTTTTTCCAATGAGTCAGCTCTTGGCATCAGGTAGCCATAGTATTGGAACTTAAGGTTCAGCAACAGTCCTTCCAATGAATATTCAGGGTTGACTTCCTGAAATTGACTGGTTTGATCTCCTTGCAGTCCAAGGGACTTTCAAGAGTCTTCTCCAGCACCACAGTTCAAAAGCATCAGTTCTTTGGCTCTCAGCCTGCTTTATGGTCCAACTCTCACATCTGTACCTGATTACTGGGAAAACCATATCTTTGGCTATATACACCTTTGTCAGTAAAGTGATGTCTCTGCTTTTTAATATGCTATCTAGGTTTATTACAGTTTTTCTTCCAAGGAGCAAGTGTCTTAATTTCATGGCTGCAGTTACCTTCTGCAGTGTTTTTCAAGCCCAGGATAATAAAATCTGTCACAGAGAAACCAATGCAAACATACAAGGATGAGGGGAAGCAGACATTTAGGAAAACAATTAACAAGGCCAAAGTCCAGTGTGTACAAGATTGAATAAAAGGTGCTGAGTTTGGAACAGTATGCTGCAACTTAAAAAGAGAAAACTCAATTTGCAAGTATCAAGGAGATAAACTTTATTTTATAGTTGTTTGGTGATCACTAAGGGGATAAAGGCAATCTGTTTCTGAACTGACACTCTTTCTAGTTTTGTGGGGTATGTACCTGAAAGGTAGAGGACTAGAAAATATGACCTCAGTTAGGAGGTCTCTCTTTGACCTTGTGTAAAAAGGATAGACTATAGTGAGACTGACTCAAAAAGATGATAAAAGTAAATTAATTAGAAAAATATTTATTTAATATTCAGACACACTGGATCTTAGTTGAGGCACATAGGATCTTGGATCTTTGCTGTGCCTTTCAAGATCTTTTGTTGCAGCAAGCACACTCGTCGTTGCTGCCTGTGGAATCTAGTTCCCTGAGCAGGGATGGGACCTGAGGGCCCTGCATTGGAATAGTGGATGGAGTCTTAGGCACTGGGCCACCAGGGAAGAGCCTAGATGCATTTTTGATATAATTAGAGGTGCAGCTGAAAATATTTAAGGGATAATGTATGTGAGGATAGCAAATAGGTTTTCTCACAGACAATGAGATAGCTTAGCGTTCAGGGTGTTTATATGGGATCCTGATGGTATCAATACCTTAGAAAGGAGAAAGAAGAAGGATGGGCAGAGAGAACATCCAGCTGTGATATAGTTCAAACTGTCTTAACAGACCCAGGGGAGATCCTGAGGCTGAAATTCCTGTGCAGACATATCCTGCTTTGGACTAAAAAGAAGTGTGTTTCTATATTCCCTACACAATTAATCATCGAATGTTGGCCCACACACCCAATGGCATGACTGGTTGAAACAGCACACTGAAGTCAAGGAAACCCCTGAATGCGTCTGTGTGCTCAGGCGTATCCTACGCTTTGGGATGGCATGGACTGTAGCCCACCAGGCTCCTCTGTCCATGGAATTCTCCAGGCAAGAATACTGAATTTAACCCAGTATTTGTAGGTAAATATTATAGGCCACATCTCTGCATATAACAGTTAGATTAATTTGTTAAATAAATCTCAGTTGTATCAGTTCAGTTCAGGTCAGTCACTCAGTCATGTCCAACTCTTTACAACCCCATGAATCGCAGCACGCCAGGCCTCCTTGTTCATTACCATCTCTTGGAGTTCACTCAGACTCCGGTCCATCGAGTCAGTGATGCCATCCAGCCATCTCATTTGCTGGGGTCCAGCCCCGGTGGATCCAGGGAATTTGAAGCAGGGACAGCATTGGCGAGGAAAGACATTTATTTATTAATATAAGGTTAGATGGATCACAATAAACTTTGGAAAATACCAGACTTTGAGAATACCAGACCACCTGACCTGCCTCTTGAGAAATCTGTATGCAGGTCAGGAAGCAACAGTTAGAACTGGACATGGAACAACAGACTGGTTCCAAATAGGAAAAGGAATACGTCAAGGCTGTATATTGTCACCCTGCTTATTTAATGTATATGCAGAGTACATCATGAGAAATGCTGGACTGGAAGAAACACAAGCTGGAATCAAGATTGCTGGGAGAAATATCAATAACCTCAGATATGCAGATGACACCACCCTTATGGCAGAAAGTGAAGAGGAGCTAAAGGGCCTCTTGATGATGGTGAAAGAGGAGAGTGAAAAAGTTGGCTTAAAGCTCAACATTCAGAAAACGAAGATCATGGCATCCAGTCCCATCGCTTCATGGCAAATAGAGGGAGAAACAGTGGAAACAGTGTCAGACTTTATTTTTGGGGGCTCCAAAATCACTGCAGATGGTGATTGTAGCCATGACATTAAAAGACACTTACTCCTTGGAAGAAAAGTTATGACCAACCTAGATAGCATATTCAAAAGCAGAGACATTACTTTGCCGACTAAGCTCCGTCTAGTCAAGGCTATGGTTTTTCCTGTGGTCATGTATGGATGTGAGAGTTGGACTCTGAAGAAGGCTGAACACCGAAGAATTGATGCTTTTGAACTGTGGTGTTGGAGAAGACTCTTGAGAATCCCTTGGACTGCAAGGAGATCCAACCAGTCCATTCTAAAGGAGACCAACCCTGGGTGTTCTTTGGAAGGAATGATGCTAAAGCTGAAACTACAGTACTTTGGCCACTTCATGCTAAGAGTTGACTCATTGGAAAAGACTCTAATGCTGGGAGGGATTGGGGGCAGGAGTAGAAGGGAACGACTGAGGATGAGATGGCTGGATGGCATCATGGACTCCGTGGACATGAGTCTGAGTGAACTCCGAGAGATGGTGATGAACAGGGAAGCCTGGCATGCTGCGATTCATGGGGTCACAAAGAGTCGGACACAACTGAGCGACTGAACTGAACTGAACTGAAGATTAGGTCAGGAAGAAATAGTATAGTAGGAAATTTAAGCAGGGAAAAGAGGCTGAATAACTTGGTTAAGTGGAAAGCCAATAAAGGAACTCTATGTTGGACCACCAGCTCCCGTTTGAATATGGGAAAGTACCCTGCCTTGGGCTCTCTTTCTTACGGATCTTAGAGGCCAGGACAAATAAGTAGACATGATAATCCTCGACGTTCCAAGGGAATTCAGCCAGAAAAGGGGAGAAAAGAACGACATGGGGCAGCTCAGAATCAGTGCAAGATTCCAAAAACTATTTTTCCAAATCAGCTTATATACCCCAAGTTGTACATAATGGAATATGCAGAGTTATGCAGGGGCAGCCGTCCTGACCCTTTCTGTATATCTTTTGTATACAAAAGGTCTCAGGTGATTTACATTATCTTCTGACCAGGAGGCTTGCTAACACTCTTTGGCTCTCTTTCTTAATGTTTCCCCTGAAGTGTTTTTCTTTAATCTGCATCTCCTTAAAGCACTAAAGTTACATCTCTATAGAACAAAGGCACGTGGGTTACAACAAAGAAGGTACTTAACTCAAAGATCTAATGTTGCTACTTGGTTTTTCTATATACCAAATATATCAACAAATAAAAGATATGAAAATTTGGCAGCAAGTATTGGCTCAACAAATGAAACCTTTAATCAGTCCTATTATAATGATTTTGACTCCTCAGAAGCGCCTACATTCCTAGGGTGTTTTAAGCTTCCTGTGCCTCCCGTGGTCAGGAGGCCTCAAAAATCACATGTGCAGCTGTACGAGTCCTGCAGGCAGGCTAGAAAGCCATCAGAGGGGTTTTTGGATTGAAACACCCTTTCAAATGCAGAAGACTAAAGTCTTGAGGTGACTTTTTCCCAGAGAATATCAGAAGAGTGAAAAAGCAGAGTACAGAGGCAGGCAGATTCTTAATTTTTTTTTGGTGGGGGGTGGGGTGGGGGGGTGGATGCTCAGGAAATGCTATGGGGAACCCCTGAAGTTTGATCACGCCCTGCGTATGCCAGACTTCCTTCCACGTGACCCTGTCACAGGCAGGATTCCTCACACTGGCTCCCGGCACTCATCCTCAGTCGTCCCCTTCTACTCCTGCCCCGAATCCCTCCCAGCATCAGAGTCTTTCCCAATGAGTCAACTCTTCGCATGAGGTGGCCAAAGTACTGGAGTTTCAGTACTTTAGCATCATTCCTTCCAAAGAAATCCCAGGGCTGATCTCCTTCACAGTGGACTGGTTGGATCTCCTTGCAGTCCAAGGGACTCTCAAGAATCTTCTCCAACACCACAGTTCAAAAGCATCAATTCTTCAGTGTTCAGCCTTCTTCAGGATCCAAATCTCACATCCATACATGACCACAGGAAAAACCATAACCTTGACTAGACATACCTTAGTCAGCAAAGTGATGTCTCTGCTTTTGAATATACTGTCTAGGTTGGTCATAACTTTTCTTCCAAGGACTAAACGTCTTCTAATTTCATGGCTGTAGTCACCATCTTCAGTGATTTTGGAGCCCCCCAAAATAAAGTCTGACACTGTTTCCACTGTTTCCCCATCTGTTTGCCATTAAGTGATGGGACTGGATGCCATGATCTTTGTTTTCTAAATGTTGAGCTTTAAGCCAACTTTTTCGCTCTCCTCTTTCACTTTCATCAAGAGGCTTTTTAGTTCCTCTTCACTTTCTGCCATAAGGGTGGTGTCATCTGCATATCCGAGGTTCTTGATATTTCTCCCGTCAATCTTGATTCCAGCTTGTGCTTCTTCCAGTCCAGCGTTTCTCAGCATGTACTCTGCATATCAGTTAAACAAGCAAGATGACAATATACAGCCTTGACGTACTCCTTTTCCTATTTGGAACCAGTCTGTTGTTCCATGTCCAGTTCTAATTGTTACTTCCTGACCTGCATACAGATTTCTCAGGAGGCAGATTAGGTGGTCTGGTATTCCCATCTCTTTCAGAATTTTCCAGTTTATTATGATTCACACAGTCAAAGGCTTTGGCATAGTCAAGAAAGCAGAAATAGATGTTTTTCTGGAACTCTCTTGCTTTTTCGATGATCCAGCGGATGTTGGCAATTTGATCTCTGCTTCCTCTGCCTTTTCTAAAACCAGCTTGAACACCAGGGAGTTCACTTTACAAATAAGTGTATTTAGTAATATATGGGTCAAGAAAAGTTACTAAAACTGAAATGCATCTTGTTTACTAGAAATAAAAAAGTTGAATATACACTTTATCTGAGAAGGACTCAGTAACTTTTTCCTTATTAAAAAATAACAGGTTAGTTTCCATGAATAATGACATTATTGGAAGTCTTTTAATAAATGTTAATCTAAAATCATAAAATAATAAAATGTGTCCTACATTAAGAAATTAAATAAAGTGAACAAAATTTCTTTCACCCTTAAAAATAACTGTAGTTCACAGGGGATTTTAATGCCGTAGAACCATCTTCAAAAGCTTCATGCAGAAAGTGGCCGTTTTTTAGTGCTTTGTCACGGCATTTCATGAGATTTGGCATGATATCCTATAATAACTTCATTTTCCTCACAAGAGAAAGAAATGAGGCTACTGCACAGGAAGAATTTGCAGTAAATCTTGAAAGAACTCAGTAGCTGGCATTTATTGCCCATAGCTTCCTTTTGATTTAGCGGGTCTGCTCTTCAATATTTCTTTTCCCCAAATACTTGCCCAACTCTGTTTTTAAAACAGTTTATACTGGTGGCACATTTTACAGCCTTTGGCAGTTCGTGGCATATGTCATTGCATCAGGATGGTCCACTGCAGTATATTTAGAGAAACTTCTGGACATCTTTGGTAGAACTCAATTATTTTAAGAGTTTGTATCTCCAAGAAAGAAGATCATGGTGCCATTTAGTCTTAATCCATGAAGGGTGTTTTTCTTTAAGTGTTGCTATATATTTTACTTTCAGTTTGAAGGAGAACCATATCTAGAAATGGACGTGGATTTTCCGGGTTTTATTTTTGAATTTATTGGAAGTACGAATGCTGAACTAGAAAGACAGACATTATAAAAGCAAAAGATCCAGTAGTTTTTTACCATATCCTTTAATTTAAACATTGATGACAGAGTGTAATATTAACGAAAGCTTAGACTTATTTTTGAGTGTTGCTGTTTTCTACTTGAATATACGTATTTCCTCTGAATTTCTAATTCTCCACTGAAGTTTTGATGTTCATTAAGAGAAGATGGCTTATAACAATTCAGGATCTTCCATTAAATTCTATTGAAACTTTTCCTAGTAATAAAAGGTGATTTGACTTAAATTAAATAACATTAATATTTCAGACTTTAAATTAGAACTTGATTAAAAGATATCTGTTCCAAGATCTCATCACTAAAAGCTCTCTTTGAATTATTGAGAAGCATTTGTTTTTAAAAATATAAATTTATTTATTTTAATTGGAGGTTAATTATTTTACAATATTGTGTTGGTTTTGCCATACATCAACATGAATCTGCCACAGGTATAGACGTGTTCCCCATCCTGAAGCTCCTCCCTCCTTCCTCCCCATACCATCCCTCTGGGTCACCCCAGTGTACCAGTCCCAAGCATCCAGTGTCATGCATCGAACCTGGACTGGCGATTTGTTTCATATATGCCCATTTCACACCAGTCAGAATGGCTGTGATCCAAAAGTCTACAAGCAATAAATGTTGGAAAGGATGTGGAGAAAAGAGAACCCTCTTATACTGTTGGTGGGAATGCAAACTAGTACAGCCACTATGGAGAACAGTGTGGAGATTCCTTAAAAACTGGAAATAGAACTGCCATATGACCCAGCAATCCCACTGCAGGGCATACACACTGAGGAAACCAGAATTGAAAGAGACACGTGTACGCCAGTGTTCATTGCAGCACTGTTTATAATAGGCAGGACATGGAAGCAACCTAGATGTCCATTAGCAGATGAATGGATAAGAAAGCTGTGGTACATGTACACAATGGAGTATTACTCAGCCATTAAAAAGAATGCATTTGAATTAGTTCTAATGAGATGGATGAAACTGGAACTTATTATACAGAGTGAAGTAAACCAGAAAGAAAAACACCAATATAGTATACTAATGCATATATATGGAATTTAGAAAGATGGTAATGATAGCCCTGTATGCGAGACAGCAAAAGAGACACAGATATATAGAACAGGCCTTTAGATTCTGTGGGAGAGGGAGAGGGAGGGATGATTTGGGAGAATGGCAGTGAGAACAATTTGTAAATGTGCATCAAGAAGTTTTCTTTCTTACAGTTAAATTTATGTGTTCTAAATAAAGTTTCTTTATTAATAGAGTTACATATAAAATCAAAGTGGAAAAAGTACCCTCTACAACTATACAGTAACTGTTCCTCACTACAAAGTATATCAAATATGTTTGATTTTTTAATGGTAAATAAGAATTACACAAAATGGGATTAATTTATATCTGCTTTGCCTTTTTGAAGCTTTGGTAATAGTAACTCAATAAGTAGTTATATTTAAAATGTCCCCCAAAGAGTTTAAAATATGAATGGAACTTATCTAAAATGACTAAAAAAGATGGGGAGGATTGCTTTATTCTATTATTATGATTGTTTTTATATGCTATGATTACATACATGCTAAGTAGCTTCAATCATGTCCGGCTCTTTGTCACCCCAAGGACTGTAGCCTATCAGTCTTCTCTGCCCGTGGGATTCTTGTCTGTGAGGCAAGAATACTGGAGTGAGTTGCCATTTTTCCTCCAGAGGATCTTCCCAACCTCAGGATTGGACCCGTGTCTCTTGCATCTTCTGCATTGGGAGGCTGGCTCTTACCAACAGCACCACCTGGAAAGCCCATTCTGTGATTATGTCTATATAAGCCTCTTGTTTCTGCCTGTGATTTTTATACCATTTGGTTTGGTTGATGTGTAAATTGAAGAAAACAATGCTGATAATAGTATGAAACAAAATTTACTTAATTTTGTGATTTCATTTCTTAAGACCCATGCAATACCTAGCTGATGTTGTGAAAATCCCTTAGCCCTAAACAGAAAAAGCCAAACATACTTTAACTGTACAATCCAACAATTGTGCTCCTTGGTATTTTTCCCCCAAAATTTGAAAACTTATATCCATATATAAAACGTGCACATGGATATTTATGGCAACTTCATTCATAACTGCCAAAATTTGGAAGCAACCAAGATGTCCTTTGGGCTTCCCTGATAACTTAGTTGGTAAAGAATCTGCTTGCAATGCAGGAGACCCCGGTTTGATTCCTGGGTTGGGAAGATCTCTGGAGAAGGGATAGGCTACCCACTCCAGTATTCTTGGACTTCCTTTGTAGCTCAGCTGGTAAAGAATCTGCCTGCAATGCAGGAGACCTGGGTTTGATCCCTGGGTTGGGAAGAACCCCTGGTGAAGGAAATGGCTATGCACTCCAGTATTCTGTCCTGAAGAATTCCATGGGCTGTATAGTCCATGCGGTTGCAAAGAGTCAGACATAACTGAGCAACTTTCACTTCACTTCAAGATGTCCCTCAGGATATGTTTAGAGAAATAAAGTGTGATACATACAAACAACAAAATGCTCTGCAGCACTAAAAAGAAATGAGCTCCCAAGCCATGGAAACAGATGAAGGAAACTTACACTCACATTGCTGAGTTAAGGAAGCAAACCTGAAAAAGGTGCATACTGTATGATTCCAACTGCCTGATGTTCTGCAAAAGGCAAAACTATAGAGTCGGTTAAAAGAACAGTGATTGCCATGATTGTGAGATGAAAAGGATGCATGGACCACAAAGAAATTTTAAGGCATTGAAAATACTGTGTATGTTACCATAGAGATTGATATGTGTCACTGTATTTTGTCCAGGCACAGAATGTGAAATATCAAGAGTGACTGTAACGCAAACTGTGGACTTCAGATGACTGCGATTTGTCAGTGGAGGTTCATCAGATGTAACAAATGTATGACTCTGGTGGAGGGTGTTGATGGACAAGATTGTGCATGCATGAGGGCAGAAGCTATATATACCTTCTTATTTTTGCTGTGAACCTAGCACTGCTATAAGATAATTTCCCCCAAAATTCCTGCTTCCATAGAGTTTATAATGAGTACATGAGATAGTAAAAAGAAAAAGGTTAATAAACACAGCACAGAGGGAAATTTAGACATTGTGAAGTGTCACCAAGATTATACTAGGTTAAGGAAGACATCTCTGAGGAGACGACATCTGAGTTAAGACATGAAGACCACAGAGAATCCAGCTATATAATTATTTACACAATATAAATGCATTCAGGAAAGTTAGGAATTGTAAAGATCTTAGTGGGAATGAATGAACAGAAATAATGATTGATGTGCATAATGGGTGTCCAGAGAGAATCAAGAAAACAAGATCTTTAAGAAGTTCATCTACATAAGCATGAATATGTCCTTCACTTTTAGAAGAAGTGAAGCAAACTCATGTGGGTTCCCTGAAATCTTCTGGGGGTGGGGAGCAGTTACCAACAGATGAATACTCTTACGTCTAGCAGAAATGTAAATGGACCATACAGTGAAGTACTGCATGAGTTAAGTGTATAAGTTAGGGGATGATTTGACAAATGGGCCGATGTAAAAATCATAAAAATTGTGCTTTTGGAATGGTGGTCTTTCAGCAGTGTTGATGAATATTGCCTGTGTGAAACACAGGACAGAAAAGAAATATAATAGAAAGATACTGAATTGGTCTGTGGAAAGATGAGTATGCTTTTCTTTAGTACTGGAAATAGAAATAAAGAACACATTAGCTAAAGTTGTAGAGGAAGAATTAATTACAACTGGCTATGAGAGTTGCATTTGACTTTAGAAGGCAATATATACAAGGCTGTTGGACCACAAAAGAAACAAACTGGAAAAAAAAAAAAGAATGAAGGATCATCAAAGTTAAATAGTCTATCAAGTAAACTAAAGATATATATATATATAAATCAATCAGGAGATTATTGATAATCTTTAATGCAGAAAATTTGATTGTATGTTATAAAAAGATTGAGGTGGCATGGAGTGGTAGGTATGAAAAGAGATTATTGATCTGTAGTTGTTCCACTTAGCCACTGATATAGCCAGCCAATATCACACAAAATTGTAGAATGGCTTGGGGGAAATTAACAGAAAAACATGAAGGGGGATCAGTCATTTAAACCAGAAATTCTATATAATAGCTGCTTTCATGATACCAGTACAGCTCTTTATGATTGGACATATCACATGATTATAAAATATAAAAATGTCTTAACAATTATACAAAATCCATAGCTTTGGGATTAGCATTACATTTTAATGCTTAATAAAATTAAAATGTCTTAACTAAGCTATACTTAAAGGTGAATGATATTCTATGGGAATTGACTAGCTGAAACCTTACATGCTGAAAATATTGACAATAGTGATAATAAATTCAAGTATAAAGAAACTTGAATCTTACTACCTAGTTTATTACTTTAGTCTATATATTTTTCTGTTAAAAATGATGAGACATGAATGAGAAAGGAAAATTTTGTTTCTTCAATTAAATAAAACCAGTACTATTTTGTATTTCCTCCCAATTTTCTTTCTGTATAGCTTTAAAAATAGAATTGTAGACATTCCATAGTTATATTTGAATGACAGTCTAGTAGTATATAAATGTATGTATCTCACAAGCTTACAAACCATCATAAAAGGATTTACCTTTGCCATTTGGCTGGCAGGTTGATCAAATTGCAAAATTTAATTTGGAGTCAGCTCTATTTATCCATCTTGGCATCAGAAGTCTTAGATCTAGTCTCCCAGATAAAAGCTTTGAGGTGGAGATTTGGGGCTGTAAGTTTACAGGGAAACAACAATGTATATATATAAAAGAGAAAAGCAGGATTGAGGAAAAACAGGAAGTTGATTTTGAAGCAGTTTAAATAAAGCCTTCAGTTGATTTCATGAGATACGAGGCTGAGTTGGTCTTTTGGAACATTTTCCATTCGAGGCAAGGAAACGGAGCTTTTGTGCTCCCTCAGTATCTGTCATTGGATTCAGGCCCTTCTAGGGGGGAAAGGTATGTCTTGGCCAATTCTATTTGATTGAGGGCACTTTCTAGAAGAGTCTCCAACTGTTAACAGGTCGCAGGCAACACTCCTGGGAAAAAGAGTTCCTGAATCCCAAAGAGAAGAATCCAGGTACATTATCTTTTCTCCCTATTTCAGAATCTCCCCAACATAGCAGCAGAAACTTAATCTTTTTGGGAGGTCAGTAATATATCTAAAGAACACCCAGAACAACTGTATATCATGTAGTAGCACCTAAGTGTAAGTGTGTTAGTCACTGGGTGGTGTCTGAGTCTTTGCAGCCCCATAGACTGTAGCCCGATAGGCTCCTCTCTCCATGGAATTTCCCAGGCAAGAACACTGGAGTGGATGAACATTCCCTTCTCCAGGGGGTTTTCCTGACTCAGGAATCAAATCCAGGTCTCCTTCATTGGAGGTGAATTCTTCACAATCCGCCACCGTAGAAGCCCAGCAGTTCCTAAGTATTTGTTAAATGAGCAAGTTGTCCTTCTGTGTCTAAAGCAGACAAATATGGTTATCTATAGGTTACACTTGCTAGCAGGAGACATTTATCTAGACTACCTTTCCACTGATGGTGTAAGCTCAAAGCTTCCAGCTTCACATAAGAGTCTCTGGCTTAACTCACCATCTGATTGAGCCCTCTTCATCCATTTCTTCATTGACATCGGTCTACAGTGCTTAAAATCCATGATGTAGGCGTTTGTTCTTATCACCTGAGTCCAGAATTAGTACTGTATTTTCCATTAATTGTATTGTGTGCTATTTTAAATTTGTAATTGTTTTAATTCATTTAATTTTATAGATGTTGAGTATTCATAATGGTTTCTTGTAAGCTTTGTAAAGTATTTCAATTTGTCATAAAATTTCATTTGTGGTATGAAAATCTTTTAGCTATGACTCCTGGCTGTTTGTAATCACGCCTGTTGGGCATCCAGCAACTCTGTATTGTTCTTCTTTAGTCGAATGGAATAGGAAAGCATCACAGTTCCGTGCAGGTTTTGCTAGTTCATTACTTTCCTTATTTACTGAAATCACTTTTTAAAATTTTTATGCAAGTTGTGACATGCTCATTACTTCTTTCACTGTTTTGTAATTGCCCGTTTATTTTTATCCAATAGCACAAAATAAGATTCAGTCCTTATTTTTATGAACAAATTGACCTTTGCTTCCTGATGGGGACAAATCTGAGTAAAAAGCTGTCAGATTTTGTTTTGTTGTTTTCAACTGGCCCATTCAAATTCTGTGAATCAGTTTTCAGAATGCTACCGGAAACAAGCCTGTGCAAACAGCTCCATCACGCATCACTATCCTTGTTGCCACTAACAGTCTCCTGCCAAACACACTCTCTCTCTCCGCTCCTGCCCCCGTCACAACCACACTAGGAGCTCCTCCAGGTAGCGTCTTCTCTGTGCCGTGTCTTTGGAGACCAGTGTAATTTGTATCACTTTGCATAATGATGGTATTCACATTAGAGTTTTTATTTTATCTATCTCCTTCACTAGAATTAGAGCTCCTAACAAAAAGTGAACAGGTCAAGTTATTTTTTTTTATAGAGAAACTGTCTAGCACAGTTATTTATACATGGTAGGTACTCATGTTGTACATTAAATGACCAGCTTCACACTTTTTCCAGGTGCTTTCAATGTACATATATAGATATATTTTTAAAATACAGTCTGCACTCTGTATCCTCCACCATTTTATATAAAGGACTTGAGCATCTGTGGATGTTGTTATCTATGATGATAGATCCCAGAACCGATCCCTCTCAGATAACAAGTGAGGACTGTATCTCCAAATTAGACTTCCATTTGTTAACTTTCAGTGGGTAATGATGGAGGTGGAGAGGTGATATAACTCTAAGTACAGAATCACAGGAATCAATGGTCACTATTAATAGCTCTTAAGAGGCAAGGAATAAGAGTCTCAGAGGGAATGTGGATCATGACACCTCGACTTTGGCCTTTAGAAGTGTAAGAAAATAAATATCTGGAGTTTTAAGCCAACAGTTTGTGATAACTTTGTTACAGCAGGCCTAGGGGATTATATTTAGCTTATACAGTCTAGTGAAACCAGATAAATCTATCAAATGAATATCTGCATTTTGGCAAACAGATATATTATGATATACTTCTCTAAAGAAAGCTTTCTTTGGTCAGATAAGTCTGGGAAATAGTACATCTTTTGTTATCAATTAAATGATCTATTTTAATTGGAGGACAATTACTTTACAATATATATCTCTGTTTTTAAGATTGTGATGGTTGGTTTTATGCATCAACTTGACTGGGCCACTTGTGCTAAAATATTTGACCAAACATTATATTAGGTGATTCTGTGAGGATATTTTTGGATGAGGTTAACTGAGGTTAACATTTTAATTGGTAGAGTGAAGCAGATTGCCCTTCAAAATGTGAGCAAGCTTCATGTAATCAGTTAAATAGAATGTATAAAACACATCTTATTGGCTCTGTTTCTCTGACTGATGAAGAGATTTTTTTTATAGATTGATTTGTGTATTTTCATATATTGACTCTAAGTATTTCTACAGTGAAGTGAAGTGAAGACACTCAGTCATGTCTGACTCTTTGCTACCCCGTGGACTGTAGCTCACCAGGCTCCTCTGTCCGTGGGATTTTTCAGGCAAGAATACTGGAGTGGGTTACCATTTCCTTCTCCAGGGGATCTTCCCAACCCAGGGATCGAACCCAGGTTTCCCACATTGCAGGCAGATGCTTTAATCTCTGAGCCACTAGAGAACTCCACAAATATTTCTTTGAGCCCCCCTCCTTTTTGGGGGCAAGAATACTTGGACTGCAAGGAGATCCAACCAGTCTATTCTAAAGGAGATCAGTCCTGGATGTTCTTTGGAAGGAATGATGCTAAAGCTGAAACTCCAGTACTTGGCCACCTCATGCAAAGAGTTGACTCATTGGAAAAGACTCTGATGCTGGGAGGGATTGGGGGCAGGAGGAAAAGGGTACAACAGTGGATGGGATGGCTGGATGGCATCAGCAACTCAGTGGGCATGAGTCTGAGTGAACTCTGGGAGTTGGTGATGGACAGGAGGCCTGGTGTGCTTGATTCATGGGGTCGCAAAGAGTCAGACACGACTGAGTGACTGAACTGAACTGAACTGAAGAATACTGAAGTGGCTTGCCATTCCCTTCTCCAGGAGATCTTCCCGACCCAGGGATTTTACCCAGGTCTCCTGCACTGTAGGCAGACGCTTTACATCTAAGCCACCAGAGAACACCCATCTTTTTAAAAAATTTGATTACTAAAATAGTCACAGAATTCCTATAAAATCACATGCAGGTGTTTTGCACTTGGGAAATGCACACACACACACACACACACACACACACACACACATACACGTATACATAAATACATAGTTGAAACATGTAGGAGTATAGCTGCAGAAACCTTGTCAAGCAGTGTCATGTAACCAGTAAAGCCTAGTGTTGTCTGTGACAGCTACTCAATCATTACTCAAAAGCCATAACCACCTGGAAGTAAGTATTATTATGGTTCTTCAGGGGACAGGATTCCTGTGGGTCCTGACCAGTCTATGCTACATTAATCTTTCTGACCAACATACGCACCCAAAGTATAATTGCAATTGTAGGAATAATGTCCTCCAAAGAACACACAAAATAGCCCAAGAGGTCTAACTTAATGGAGGTGATAGCTCCCCATGAATTCTGGTTATTTAAACACAGTTAACAGTTGGAAATTCTTGATCAAAGTAACTATATAAAAAATTATATGAATGCAAATGACATGAAAAGCTATGTTACTACTCATAAAAATGATCATTCTAAGTAGTAGTATTCACATAAAGATTGGATTTCAGTGATGGAAATGGGAATTTAATACCAGTGATCAAATTGAATAATTTTTGTATGCTATCTTTTGAAGCGTGAAACCCTTTCATAATCATTCTATTGTTAACTGCCTTTTTCTTTATTGATTCACTGCTCCTGTCAGATTATTTCTATATTTACTCAAGGTTGACTTGTACTATATTTTTATGAACAGACTTTGTAATACACCATACAAATGTATTTGCATAGTTTTATAGGATTAACTATTGTGCTTCCTTGAGACAACTTTTATCTTTTTTTTTTTCTTACAAGGAGTCTGCATTGTATTTTATAATTTGATTTGATTATTCACTTTAAGTGCATATTGTTTTCTTTGGGGAGATTTCTGTTTTAATTTATTTATGCTTTGGATTATGTCTGTTTCTACTATTACATCAATCATATTGACTCAGGAGCTTAATGGGAAGTGTGGATATTCTGACCTAGGAACAGCAACTGTGAAGTAGTTTGGCATTACAAAATCAATCAGGAAACCAAAAATCACTTCAATGGTTTTCATCTTCCAAGAGGCTAAGTGTGTAAATCATGAGAAGGTAGTAAGCTCTTGCACTTGAGAGAATGATATGAATTAAAGAACATATAAAAGGAGAGTGGGTTGCCTTCTAGCTGAGACAAATGCTTAAGAAAAATTAAATGGAGAGACTTAAAAGTATGAGTAAATTATATCATTAAACATTGGCCTTGTATTCTGTTCTCTTTAATTCTGATATTACATTTTGAATTGGGCAATTAGTTTTAATTTTGTTAATTCTCACTTGTGTGTTTCCAAAATGTCCAAGTGGATGGACTTATTTTCTAAAGTAGTTACTTTCAGTGACTAAAATTGACTAATTTAGTACTGGGTACTCTTTTGTGATCTTCATGGTTGCAAATATTAAGTAATGATGTTTAATCTGTATTTTCTATTGTCCAAATAACTGCACATTGCATAATGAAATGATTAGATGGACTATCTCTAATTATGAAATGCAAAAAGGTAAATATTCAGTTAGCTATAAATGACCTGCCATTGTTATTACTTAGATGATACCACTCTAATGGCAGAAAGCAAGAGGAACTAAAGAGCCTCTTGATGAAGGTGAAAAAGGAGTTTGAAAACACTGGCTTAAAATTCAGCATTCAAAAAATCAGCTAAGATTGTGGCATCCAATCCCATCACTTCATGGCAAGTAGATGGGAAAAATGGAAACAGTGACAGAATTTATTTTCTTGGGTGCCAAAATCACTGTGGACAATGACTGCAGCCATGAAATTATAAAATGGTTGCTCCTTGGAAGAAAAGCTATGCCAAACCTAGACAATGTGTTAAAAAGCAAAGACACACGTGTATACCTGTGGTGGATTCATGTTGATGTATGGAAAAACCAATAAAATATTGTAAAGTAATTAACCTCCAATTAAAATGAATAAATTCATATTAAAATAAATAGATAAAAAAATAAATCTATGTTGTAAAAGACAAAAAGAAAAAGGCAGAGACATCACTTTGCCGATAAAGGTCTATCTAGTCAAAGCTATGGTTTTAACAGTAGTAATGTACAGATGTGAGAGCCGGACCATAAAGAAGGCTGAGTGCCACAGAACTGGTGCTTTCAAATTGCGGTGCTAGTGAAGATGCTTTGACATCATGGATATCAAACCAGTTAATACAAAAGGATATCAACCCTGAATTTTCATTGGAAGGACTGAAGCTAAACTAAAGCTCCCAATTTGTCCACTTGATGGGAAGAGCCGACTCATTAGAACAAATCCTGATGCTGGGAAAGATTGAAGGCAGGAGGAGAAGGGGGCAACAGAGGATGAGATGGTTGGATGGCAACACCGACTCACTGGACATGAGTTTGAGCAAACTCCAGGGGGCAGTACAGAACAGGGAGGGCTGGAGTCCTGCTGGCCATGGGGTCACAAAGAATTGGACACAACCAAGCGACTAAGCAATAACAAATAATTCAATATACAGGCATGAGTGTTTAGTCGCTCAACTGTGTCTGAGCTACAGCCCAACAGACTCCTCTATCCATGGGAGTGTCCAGCAAAAATATTGGAGTGGGAAAGACCATTCCCTCTAGGGGAAGCTTCCCAACCCAGGGATCCAACTCATGTCTCCTGCACTGAAGATGCATTCTGTACCACTGGGCCACCAGGGAAGACCACTATACAGGCACTCAATTTTTAATGTATTGTGAAAAGCAGTTATATGTTTACTAAGAAATAACAAAGAAAGAGTATTCTTTATTTTTTAATAAAATGTGCAAACATATGTAGGTAATAATTATTCAGAAACTTTAGTGGTGTTAAGTGTCATCAGAAAGAACTTTCAGAATTTATTATCACCAATACATTGGGAAGCTTTTTATCTCTATTAAATGTTAGATCACCAAAGGAACAGGTTTAGCCAGGGAAAAAAAAAGCTCCTTTTCAGTTGTATTGGTTAAACTGAAATATCTGAGCATGTTGTACTTTTACAGTTTGAAATATGAGAGCTTAAGGAACTGAAGGAATTGGAGGTATAAAAATTTTTGTGAAGTAATGGTAATTTGTTTAAAGGTATTCTCGCTTAAAGCTGTTACCAACAAAGGTCCATTTAGTCAAAGCTATGGTCTTTCCAGTAGTCATGGATGGATGTGAGAGTTGGCCTATAAAGAAAGTTGAGCTCCGAAGATGGATACTTTTGAACTGTGGTGTTGGAGAAGACTCTTGAGAGTCCCTTGGACTGCAAGGAGATCCAACCAGTCCATCCTAGAGAAGATCAGTCCTGAATGTTCATTGGTAGGACTGATGTTGAAGGTGAAGCTCCAATACTTTGGCCACCTCATGCAAAGAGTTGACTCATTGGAAAAGACCCTGATGCTGAGAAGGATTGAGGGCAGGAGGAGAAAGGGACGACAGAGGATGACATGGCTGGATGGCATGAGCAACTCAATGGACACGAGTTTGAGTGAACTCTGGGAGCTGGGGATGGTCAGGGAGGCCTGAAGTAGATATTGAGTTAGACAAGGCTATGGTCAATGGACTATGGACTGAGGTTCATGACATTGTACAGGCGACAGGGATCAAGACCATCCCCATGGAAAAGAAATGCAAAAAGCAAAATGGCTGTCTGGGAGGCCTTATAAATAGCTGTGAAAAGAAGAGAAGCAAAAAACAAAGGAGAAAAGGAAAGATATAAGCATCTGAATGCAGAGTTCCAAAGAATAGCAAGACGAGATAAGAAAGCCTTCCTCAGCGATCAATGCAAAGAAATAGAGGAAAAGAACAGAATGGGAAAGACTAGAGATCTCTTCAAGAAAATTAGAGATACCAAGGGAACATTTCATGCAAAGATGGGCTCGATAAAAGACAGAAATGGTAGGGACCTAACAGAAGCAGAAGATATTAAGAAGAGGTGGCAAGAATACATGGAAGAACTGTACAAAAAGATCTTCATGACCCAGATAATCATGATGATGTGATCACTCATCTAGAGCCAGACATCTTGAAATGTGAAGTCAAGTGGGCCTTAGAAAGCATCACTACATACAAAGCTAGTGGAGGTGATGGAATTCCAGTGGAGCTGTTTCAAATCCTGAAAGATGATGCTGTGAAAGTGCTGCACTCAATATGTCAGCAAATTTGGAAAACTCAGCAGTGGCCACAGGACTGGAAAATGTCAGTTTTCATTCCAATCTCAAAAAAGGCAATGCCAAAGAATTCTCAAACTACCACACAATTTCAGTCTCCTCACATGCTAGTAAAGTAATGTTCAAAATTCTCCAAGTCAGGCTTCAGTAATACATGAACCGTGGACTTCCAGATGTTCAAGCTGGTATTACAAAAGGCAGAGGAACCAGAGATCAAATTGCCAACATCTGCTGGATCATGGAAAAAGCAAGAGAGTTCCAGAAAAACATCTATTTCTGCTTTATTGACTATGCCAAAGCCTTGGACTGTGTGGATCGCAAAAAACTGTGGAAAATCCTGAAAGAGATGGGAATACCAGACCACATGACCTGCCTTTTGAGAAACCTATATATAGGTCAGGAAGCAGCAATTAGAACTGGACATGAAACAGCAGACTGGTTCCAAATAGGAAAAGGAGTACATCAATGCCGTATATTGTCACCTGCTTATTTAACTTCTATGCAGATTACATCATGAGAAACGTTGGGCTGGAAGAAGCACAAGATGGAATCAAGATTGCTGGGAGAAATATCAAGAACCTCAGATATGCAGATGACACCACCCTTATGGCAGAAAGTGAAGAGGAACTAAAAAGCCTCCTGATGAAAGTGAAAGAGGAGAGTGAAAAAGTTGGCTTAAAGCTCAACATTCAGAAAACTAAGACCATGGCATCTGGTCCCATAACTTCATGGGAAATAGATGGAAAAACAGTGGAAACAGTGTCAGACTTTATTTTTCTGGGCTCAAAAATCACTGCAGATGGTGATTGCAGCCATGAAATTAAAAGATGCTTACTCCTTGGAAGGAAAGTTATAACCAAGCTAGATAACATATTCAAAAGCAGAGACATTACTTTGCCAACAAAGGTTCATCCAGTCAAGGCTAAGGTTTTTCCAGTAGTCATGTATGGATGTGAGAGTTGGACTGTGAAGATAGCTGAGCACTGCAAGAATTGATGCTTTTGAACTCCAACTGTGTTGGAGAAGACTCCTGAGAATCCCTTGGACTGCAAGGAGATCCAACCAGTCCATTCTAAAGGAGATCAGTCCTGGTTGTTCTTTGGAAGGACTGATGCTAAAGCTGAAACTCCAGTACTTTGGCCACCTCATGCAAAGAGTTGACTCATTAGAAAATACTTTGATGCTGGGAGGGATTGGGGGCAGGAGGAGAAGGGCACGACAGAGGATGAGATGGCTGGATGGCATCAGCGACTCAATGGACATGAGTTTGAGTGAACTCTGGGAGTTGGTAATGGACAGGGAAGCCTGGCATGCTACAATTCATGGGGTCTTAAAGAGTTGGACACGACTGAGCAACTGAACTGAACTGAAATGAACTGATTCCTGTATTAGATTTGAATTTTAAGACAACATGATACAGAAGCATTGATACAGAAGCAAAGTCAGCAGAATGGCAGACAAAAGGTTCCTTTTGTCTCTCTCCTCAATCTGCAACTAATAAAGATCCACCACTCAACAGAGGTGCCTCTGCCCAGAGAACCAGGAGACCAGAGAATTCTATACATCCATATGCCTAAAGATTTTTGTTGTTGTTTATTTGCTAAGCCATCCTGACTCTTTTGTGACCCCATGGATTGTAGCCTGCTAGGCTCTTCTGTCCATGGGATTTTCCAGGCATGAATACTAGAGTAGGTTGCCATTTCCTTCTCCAGGAGATCTTCCCAACCAAGGGGTCAAGGCTGCATCTCCTGCACTGGCAGATGTATCCTTTACCTCTGAGCCACCAGGGAAGCCCACACCTAAAGGTGGGTGACTAGAAAACACAGAGGCGGGAGGAGCCATAAGGAATAAAAGAGGCAGTGCCTTAACCCCAGCCTCTACTCACAGAAGCAGCACCTGCCACCCCAGAGAAACTGACTCCCGGCCACAGCAGTGCCCGTGGCCACAGGTAATTGGGCAACAATGGCAGTGGGGCCTGAGACCCCATCCCTGCGATCACTGAGGTGTTCATGACTCTGGAGCCTTGCCCCCTCCACACGCATTGGCAGAGGCTGTGACCCTTAAAGAAGTCAGACATGGCAGAAGGACCCAGGCGATTCCAGCTCCCATATACTCCTGTGGAGGTGGAGCTTGTTAGTCAAGGTTTCCCACATATAGTGCAAAGCCTCCCATTCCAGGGCCCAGGCAGTGATGCCAGGGCCACTGGCAGCGGAAAGACACTAAGAACCCTGAAGGCACAAGAAGCGATAATGTGGCCGTGACCCAACACCGCTTCCAGAGATGCTGTAAAACGCTGACTGTCATGGAAAGTGACTCTCATGGTAAATGCCTTACATGACTCTCACATAACATGCCTCCGACCAGAGGCAGCTTGGGTAAGAGAACCCAAAACCTCTTTGTGAGCACCACCTACTGGAAACAAGAAAGGCCTCCAATTTCTAACCTGTGGCTTCATGAGAATCAGGTAGAAAGGCACCGTTACTTCAGATCGGCCAGCAGAGGAACAACTTGTCAAACACTAAGAAAAATCACAGAAAGATTCACTGTGAAGAATCACACTGTGCACAAAAAGAGAATGACAATTCTCCAGAAACCAAGCTTAATGCTGTGGAATGTTGCATCATGGAGTGTTGAGAACTCAAAATAGCTGTCATGAAGGGACTCAGGGAACTGCAAGAACACGCAGGCAGTTTGTTGAGCTCAGAATAAAATTAATGAACAGAATAAATACTTCATCAAAGAGATTGAAAGTTTGAAAAAGAAACAAGTAAATTCTGGAGCTGAAGGGCACAATAAATGAGATGAAAAAATGCATTAAAAAGCATCAGAAATAGAGCAGACCATATGGAAGAGGGAATTAGTAAGATCTATGATGGAAATCTAGAAATAATACAAGAGGAAAGAGAAATGAAAAATATTGAAGAAATTGTATAAATTATTCAGTCATTTTATAAAGGGAAATATTAAGGTAAAGGGTATCCCAAGAGAAGAGGAGGATGAGCAGAGGGTTTATTTAAAGAAATAATTGTTGAAAACTTCCTCAAACTAGGGAAGGAACTGGATATACAAATCCATGAAACTAAGAGAACACACAATTACATCAATACAAAAGGACCTTCTTGAAGGCACATTACATTAAAATTGTCAAAAATCAAAGACAAAGAAATTTAAAGATAGCTAAGGAAAAAAAAAAGAGTGGTAATTTACAAAGGAACTGCCATTAGACTATCAGCAGATTTCTCAGTGGAAATTCTGGAGGCCAAAGAGAGTAGAATGACATTCTCAAAATGCTGAAAGACTAAAAACAGTCACACAAGATTACTGTGTCTGGATAAATTATCATTCAGATACAAAGGAGCAGTACTTTCTCAGACAAATAGAAGCTGTTCTTGTTCAATCATTCAGTCATGCTTGACTCTTTGAGACCCCACGGACTGCAGCATGCCAGGCTTCCCTGTCCTTCACCATCACCTGGAGCTTGCTCAAACTCATGTCCATTGAGACAGTAATGCCATCAAACCATCTCTTCCTCTCTCATCCCCTTCTCCTCCTGCTTCCAGTCTTTGCACCATCAAGGTCTTTTCCAAGGAGTCAGCTCTTCCCATGGTGGTGGCCAAAGTATTGGGAGCTTCAGTTTAGCATCAATGAATATTCAAGATTGATTTCCTTTAGGATGGACTGGTTGGATCTCCTTGCAGTCCAAGGGACTCTCAAGAGTCTTCTCCAACACCACAGTTTAAAAGCATCAGTTCTTTGGTGCTCAGCCTTCTTTATGATTCATTTCTCACATCCTTACATGACTACTGGAAAACCATAGCTTTGACTCTATGAACCTTTTCGGTAAAGTAATGTCTCTGCTTTTTAATACTCTAGCTAGGTTTGTCATAGCTTATCTTTCAAGGAGTAGGCATCTTTTAATTTCATGCCTGCATTCACAGTCCACAGTGATTTTGGAGCCAAAGAAAATGAAGTATGTCGCTATTTCTATTTTTTCCCCATCTATTTGCATGAAATGATGAGACCAGATGCAATGATCTTTGTCTTTTGAAGGTTGAGTTTTAAGCCAACTTTTCCACTCTCCTCTTTCACTTTCATCAAGAGGCTCTTTAGTTCCTCTTCATTTTTTTGCCATAAGGGTGTTGTCATCTGTGTATCTGAGGTTATTAATATCTCTCCTGAAAGTCTTGATTCCAGCTTATGCTTTATCCAGCCTGGCATTTTGTATGATGTACTCTGCATCTAAGTTAGATAAGCAGGGTTACAATATACAGCCACGACATACTCCTTTCCTGAGTTTGAACCAGTCCATTGTTCCATGTCCAGTTCTAACTGTTGTTTCTTTCACCTGTATATAGGTTTCTCAGGAGGCAAGTAAGGTGGTCTTGTATTCCAGAAGCTGAGGGAGTTCATAAACACTACTACTACTACTAAGTCGCTTCAGTCGTGTCCGACTCTGTGCGACCCCACAGACGGCAGCCCACCAGGCTACCCCATCCCTGGGATTCTACAGGCAAGAACACTGGAGTGGGTTGTCATTTCCTTCTCCAATGCATGAAAGTGAAAAGTGAAAGTGAAGTCGCTCAGTTGTGTCCGACTCTTAGCAACCCCATGGACTGCAGCCCACCAGGCTCCTCCGTCCATGGGATCTCCCAGGCAAGAGTACTGGGGTGGGGTGCCATTGCCTTCTCCGCGTAAACACTACACCTTTATAACAAATGTTGAAAGGTGTTCTTCTACCAGAAACATAAGGGGGAAAGTACAGTAAATTTTGAGTAAGATAGAATCAGAAACTTACAACTGCTAATCAGAACAGATGTTTAAACACATTATAATTTAAAGGTTACAGGTAGAAAAAGGGGGAAAAATCACTACAGCTACTTCAATTTGGTAACAGATTTCACATATAAAAGGGCAACTTGGGAGAACAAAAACACAAAAGGGAAAGACGGAAAAGATAGAACTTGTATAGATAAATAAAGATATTAATGAATCTATCATCAGAAAAAGGACCATTTTATCTGTGAGATGTTTTATACAAACATCATAGTAACAGCAAGTAGTAAATCTAGAGCAGAGACACAAAGCATAAAAAAGGGACACAGAAAAACATGATAGAAAACCACCAAAATAAAATGACAGACAGAAACACGCGAAAAAGAAACAGTGGAGATAGAGAGAATCAGAAAGCAAAAGATGAAATGGCACAGTACTAGGTCCTCATCTGTAAATTGCACTAACTGTAAATTGAGCTTACCAATCAAAAGGTAGAGTAGCTGGAGTGACTAAAAATAAAGCCAGATTGTATGCTGCCTCTGGGAGACTCAACTCAGCTAAAAAGATAAAAATAGTTTCAAAGTGAGGGGATGGGAGATGACACTCCAAGCCGATGGCACCAAAAGATAGTGGGCATAGCTCTACTCATATCAGGCAAAATACACTTCAAGCTAAAAAAAAGTAACAAGAGACAAAGATGGGCAGTATATAGTGATAAAGGGGACAATTCATCAGAATGCATAGCAAAAAGTAAGACATAATAATTATTAACATATATGAACCTACCTGGAGTACCTAGGCCTACCAACATATATAAAATAATTATTGTAGACCTAAATGGAGAAATTGACAGTAACAAAATAATGTGCTTATATGCCATCTGTATATCCTCATCAGTGAAATGTCCAGTCATGCCACCTGTCCATTTTAAAAGTAAAGGACTTTAATACATCACTTACACTAATGGATAGATCATCCAGACTGAAAGTCAATAAGAACAGACTTAAAACATTTAACCAGATGGATTTGACAGATTTGTATAGAATATCTCATCCAAATAAAGGAAAGTATACAATTTTTTTAGCTGCCCATGAAGCTGATCAAGAATAGACCATACATGAAGACACAAAACAAAGTCTGAACAAATTTAAGGAGATTGAAATCAAAATAAGCACCTTTTTCAATCACAATGATATGAAACTAGAAATCAAAAATAAGAAGAAAGCTGGAAAAACCACAAATACTTGGAGACTGGAAGACATGCTACTGACCAACTGTTCAGTAGGTCAGTGAAGAAATCAAAGATCCATAGTATAACACAAGTCAACTAGCAAGACCTACTTGTTACATATGGAACCACAGACAGTAATAGCAAAATAAACATTTCTCGAAAAATGAGATATTTACCAAAATAGTCCATAGCTTTTATCACAAAACACAATTTAGCAAATTTAAAGAGTTTAAAACATACAGAGTGTCTTTTCTGTTCTCGAAGGAATCAGATTAAAATGGACATCAAGAAAATCTCTAAACGTGGAATATTTTTAAAAATCTAGTTAGGAAATGGGCAAATGTCATGACTGGACATTTCAGTGGTGAGGATATGCAGATGGTAAATAAGCACATGCAAGAACACTCAGCATCATTAGACAAATTAAAATCATAATGAGATACTGCTACATAGCCATCCAAATGGCTAAAACAGAGTGCAAATATGAAATGATGGAAAGGATGTGGAGAACCTGTATGACATTTCCATTGATGATGATAATGTAACATGGCGCGGTCACTCTAGAAAGTACTTTGGCAGTTTTCTATGAAACTAGAGCTGTAATTACAATTCAACCTACCAGTTGCTCTACTCGCTGTTTATTCCAGAGAGAAGAAAACTTGTGTTCACATAAAATCTGTACATGAATATTTATAATAGCCAAACCTTATTCTTAATAGCCTCAAACTGGAAACAGCCCAGATATCCTTCAACAATTAAATAACAAAATGACTAATAAATACATTCCATGCAATATTTTTCTGCAATAACCAGGCATGCCCCATTAATAGACACAATGACTTAGATGAATCTCCAAAGAATTATGTTGCATAAAAGCCACTCTGAAAAGTTATATAATGTATGATTCTATTTATGTGAGTTTTGAAACACACTTTAGACATGGTGAATGTATTATCAGTTGCCTAGATTTAGCGAGGGTAAAGAAAGGGCAAGAAGATATGGTTAAAATGGCAAAACCACCACAATGTTGTAAAGTAATTAACCTCCAATTAAAATAAATAAATTAATTTTAGAAAAAAGGCAGCAGATATCCTTGTGGTTATAGGAGTTGATTCCAGAGACTACACAGACGACAGAAATGTATACAAATAAACATGTGCATGTGTGCACACACAGACACGGGTAAATAAGTAGAAGTGAAACTGAGGAAGTGTAAATAAGATCAATAGGTTGTATCAATGTCAGTATCCTAATATAATATTATACATGTTTTAAAAAATATTAGCGATCTGGGAGACTGGATAAAGGGTACGTAAAATTTCTTTGTATTTTTCTTAAGACAGCATATTAATTTCAGATTAATTTCAGAATAATGACAACTGAAAATGTATGATAAAATGCTTGATATTTAACTATTGTTTTAAGTGGTATAAAGATTAAAATCACAGAGACCTACTTAAAATGTGAATCTAAATATGCCATTCATCTCACAACTTAGACTCTATAAAAATCATGCCTTATACTTTAATCAAAATGGTAATAAGTTTCCTTGTCTCTCTGATGCTCTAGCTTTGCTGTCACTTATGTTTTATGTTAATATTTATGATGTTCTGTGCATTTATATTATCCCACACTGACTTTTTGGATGCGTGATCTCTGAGATGCCTTTCTATTCACCTTTTCACCTGATGAGCTCCTTTATGCCTATCTAAATTGATTCTAGATTGAGAAAACTATCATGACTCTTTCACTCTTTCCCCTTATCCCTTTAACCTCTATGTTTTTATAATACTCTTTTCCACATCTTCACTTATTTCATTGTATTATAAGTGAAAAAGGAATCTATTTGAGGAATTTATTTCAGTCTTCCTACTCTGCCTCATGGGAACAGAGATTATAAATCCCAGAACTAAGCATAGTTGTCATATCACAAATATTCAATAAATTTGATTAAGTAACAGATTGCTAACCCATATATATGGAATTTTAAAAGATAGTGATGATGACCCTATATGCGAGACAACAAAAGAGACACAGATGTATAGAACAGTCTTTTGGACTCTGTGGAAGAGGGAGAGGGTGGGATGATTTGAGAATAGCATTGAAACATGTATATTATCATATGTAAAACAGATCACCAGTCCAGGTTCGATGCATGAGACAGGGTGCTCAGGGCTGGTGCACTGGGATGAATCTGAGGGATGGGAAGGGAGGGAAGGGAGGTGGGAGAGGGGTTCAGGTGTATACCCATGGCTGATTCATGTCAATGTATGGCAAAAACCATTACAATATTGTAATTAGCCTCCAATTAAACTAAATAAATTTTAAAAAAGAGAGAAAACAAACAAACAGAAAATGGGAGTTTTAGATTTAATTTTTAAAACATTCTTTCTAAAATTTTAGTACTATAAGACGTGCAGAATTTGTGTTGCAGAACTCCTCTTTGTATACAATTTTTCTGCATAGTTTCAACTCAAAGCAATTTAAATGACTTCTTAAGATTCATGTTTTACAGCTCTTTCCCTTATGATTTAGATGGTATGCACTGATAATTACTTATATTCACACCAGGAGATTACAGTAAATATAATTGCTAGGGCGGTGTTCCTCTTATGAAATTATACCCAAGCATCCCTAAGGAAAAGAGCTTTTGAAACTCATGTGTTCTAAAATTATTTTTAAATTTACTATTACCAACCCATCAATTCTTCATTTCAGTCTATCTTCTAGCACACATGGCATTGATATTCAGTGTATTAATTCAGATCTGTAGCTGCCAAAGTATTTTTAGTGTGCATAAGGAAGTTAATATAAATTTTAAAATATCTTGAATTGGAATCAGTAAACTTCTGTTCAAATCCAGAAGGCAGATTGATAACTGTGTGACCTTGAGAAAATCAATACTTTTGAACCCATTCCTTCATTAATAAATTTCTGGTGCACCTCAAAGTATGTTTTGAGGATTTAGTAACCTGAGGATATAAATAGTTGTGGTATTTGATGGAAAATAATACATATCATGAGGTTCTATAAATTTCACATTTGCTTGTATAACCTGTTACATATGTATGATTTTGTGTAAATTCACTGATACGTTGTATGTTTGTGTATACTGAAGCATCGCAGCTCTATAGTACACTGAAAATAAATGTCTAAACCTTGTAAAGTACACAAATACTTAGAATGTATGCACAATATAGTTTTATTTTGTTATTATACATTCATTTGGGGAGATACATTCAAGATATTTTAATAAGATGTGATGATTACCATGGAAATTTTGTCTTATAAAGTACTCACAACATTTTAATTCATTCTATGTTATGTATATACTGTTATTTTTGACAATCCACTTTTATAATTTGCAATTGTGCTGATGCTCTGTTGTTCAGTGCAGACATGCTAAGAATTTCTCTGTCTTCTCGGAGAAATGTCCCCTTTATCATTATGTATGCCCCGTCCTATGTAATACCTCTGATACCTTCCTTTAGTTTGAATGCTGCCTTGTTTGAAATGAATATATCTACTCCCATTTCTTTTGCTTAGCGTTAGCATATTTTCCTTTATCCACTTCTTTTAACCTGCATCTGTCTTTATATTTTAATAGGTCTATAGTAGACAACATATGGTTGTGTCTGTTGTTTGATTCACTCTGATAACCTCTGTCTTTTTAATTGGTGCATTTAGATCACCGTCATTCAACTATTCATGATATAGTTGGATTAATATTCACTGTTACAGTTTTCTATTTGTTGCCCTTGTTTGTTTTATTTTTGTCTTCTACTCTGTCTCTGCCTTTTGTGGGTTTAATTGGGCATTTTTTTCTATTATTCCATTTTTCTATTTTCTTGTTGATAGATGTATAGTCACTCAACTGTGTCCTATTCTTTGCAACGCTTTGGATTATAGTCCTCTAGGCTCCTTTGTTCTTGGGATTTTTCAGGCAAGAATACTGAAATGGATTGCCATTTCCTTCTACAGGGAATATTCCTGACCCAGGGATCGAATCCAGGTCTCTTGCATTGCAGGCAGATTCTTTACTGTCTGAGCCACCAGGAAATCAACACTGAATATTCATTGGAAGGACTGATGCTGAAGCGCCAAGACTTCGGCCAGCTGATGTGAAGAGCTGTCTGATTGGAAAAGACACTGATGTAGGGAAAGATTGAAGGCAGAAAGAGAAGGGGACAACAGAGGATGGTTGGATTGCATCACCAACTCAAAGGACACAGATCTGAGCAAACTCCAGGAGAGTGTGAAGGACAGGGAAGCCTGGTGTGCCGCAGCTGATGGAGTCGCAGAGTCAGACACGACTTGGTGACTGAAGAACAATTTTGATCTGTTCTTAGCTAAACAATTATATTATTCTTTATACTTTAAACAATTTCTTTACTTCTTTTTTTTTTAGTGATTGCCCTAGAGTTTGCAATGTATATTTACAGCTAATCCAGTTCTACTTTTAAATAACGCTTATATTGCTTCATAGATAGCATTAGCATAATCCTAAATCCTCCCTCTTTTTCCTTATATCATTGTGGTCATACGTTTCTCCTCTACATAATCATGCCTAAGCATATGTATCAAATATGATTCTGCTGCTCTTGTTTTAACAAACTCTTTCCGTTGCGTCAGGCCCAGCCTGTTGATGGTGAAGCCATCAGCTAGGCATTCCTGAGTCACTTTCCTGGGTCCATGTTACTTAGAAGGAACAGCACACACACTTCCCCCGGAGCCCGTGCAGTGGCAGGGGCCTCCTGGTCTGTTTTCCATTGTGATGTGTCTTTTGCTACAGGATGCATTTCAGGAAAAGCCATCAGAGAACTTTTGGAACAAGACTTACTACTCACGGGTCCTAGAGGGTCCATGGCATGCCCCAGGGCCACAAATGAGGTTGTAAGGGAAAAGAGTGTGGGGCCAAGGGAGAGACGAGAGTGAGAAAGACTGGATTTAGGCTCTACTTGTATTGCAGTGTGAGGCTGGGTTATCTGGATTCCACTGGATCACTCATTGTTGGTCAATTTGCAGCGTAAGAGTGGGATTTGGGGCTTGAGAGAGTGGAAGAAGTGGGGTCACTGAACTGGTTGCCCGGGGTCGCCCATGGTCTTCGTAAAGGGAAATTTCCTGAGTGTGAGGGCCTGGTTACTTATGTGGCTGTTTTGTTAGGAGCTGGGTCATACAATTATTAATAGCAATGCGTTTATTTGAGATGCATGTCTTTTGAAGTAAAAAATGCTTTAGCAATCAAAATCTTAGCATCAGTCACTTATACTACACTGTTAGATCAATTAAGAGTAAGAAAACACATTTTTTTTTTTTTAATCTTCACTTACTATTTCACCTAACATTTTCCCCCTTTAGGTAGATCAAAGCTTCTGACATACATTACTTCCCTTCTCTCTAACGAATTTTTATTATTTCTGACAGGGTAACTCTATAAACAACAACTCTCCTCAATTTTTCTTTTGCTGAAAGAGTCTATTTCTCCTCCACTTTTCAAAGATAATTTTGCATGGACCAGAATCCTAGATTGTGTTTTTATTTTCTCTCAACACTTTAAATACTTCCAGCCACTCTTTTCTGCGTGCATGGTTTCTGAAAGGCAGTTGAATGTCATCCTTACATTTGTTCTTCTATAGGTAAGTTGACTGCCCACCCCACCCCACCCACTGCCGCCCCTGGTTTCTTTTTAATTTACATTTGACAATCTGTATCTTGAATATGATATTGCTAGTTGTTACGATACCCTGATTGGTATTCTCAGTGTTTCCTGGACTTGCTTGCTGTTTGACATGAGTTTAGAGAAATCGTCAGTCATTATTGTTTCAAATATTTCTTCTGTGCTTTTCTCCATCTGGTGTTCCCGTTATGTGTATGCTCTACCTTTTGTAGATGTCCCATAGTTCCCAGATATTCTGTTATGCTTCTTTTTCAGTCTTTTCCTGTGTACCTTTCAGTTTTGGTGGTTTCTGTTGAGAATTCTCAAGCTCAGAGATTCTGTTCTCAGTCATGCCTAGTCTTATGAGTCCATCCTTTAGGCATTCTTAAAGGCATTCTCCATTTTGTGCTGCAAGGTCTCTGATGTCTGGAATTTCTCCGTGGTTCTTTTGTGGATGTCCAAGTTCTGCTTACATCACCTCTCTGTTCTTGCGTGCTGTCTACTTTTGTCATTGGAGCGCTTAGCATGTTCATCACTGTTCTGTTTAAATTGCTGGGTTGATAATTTCAACATCCCTGCCATATCTGAGACTGGTTTGGATGCTTGCTCTATCTCTACAAGGGTGCTTCCCAAGTGGTGCAGCAGTAAAGAAACAGGCTGCAAATGCAGGAGAAGCAAGAGACACAGGTTCAATCCCTGGGTCAGGAAGGTCCCCTCAGTAGGAACTGGAAACCTGCTCCAGGATTCTTGCCTGGGAAATACCACGGACGGAGGAGCCTGGTGGGCTGCAGTCCCTGGGGTCACAGAGAGTCAGGTTCATGACCGAGCACACACATCCACTGTCTCTTCAAAACGTGCTTTTTGCCTTTCAGTAAGTGTGTGTGTGTGTGTGTGTGTGTGTGTGTGTGTGTGTGTGTGTGATAGCCAGGAATGCTGTACTGGGTAAAAAGGAACTATTGTAATCAAGCCTTTAGTGACGTGATAGTAAGCTGTAGGGAGACAAGTGCTCTATAGTTAAATGATTAGGCCTCTTGTCTTTTAGTGCCTCCGTGTCTCTAGAATGTGAACTTCGTATGTGCTTCTCAGTCCTCCCCACCTCTTTCAGGTTTTCCAGGATGGCTAGATTTAGCTAGAGTTGACTATTTCCCCTTCTCCACATGGAGGATAAAACCAGCTGGGACTTTCCTGGTGGCTGAGTGGTTAAGATTCCTTGCTTCCAATGCAGGGGGTATGGGATCCATCCTGGGTGGAAGACTAAGATCCTACATGCCAAGCAATGGAGCCAAAAGTTAAAAAAAAACAAAAACAAAAACAAAAACAAAAAAAACCCAGCTGTGTTAGGTGCTTCCCCTACTCTAAGCTAGAATCAACTCGGGTGGATGTCGCCCTCCCCATGCCAGTTAGATGTCAGTGAAACCTCTGGAGTTCCGGCTTTAGTTACATAGCTTCTCCTGAGGGCAGACTTTATTTGCAAAAACAGAATGCTCTGGAATATGTCAAAATGATTCCTCTCTCTGCCCTGCCAGAAGCACAAGGGGACTTTTCTCCAATAATCCCTATGAGAACCTGCTAGAACTCTAGCAGGTGGAACGCATGAGAATGTGAGTGGCTCAGTAGTGACTGGATCTCCCTGGAGTTTTTAAATATCCCACTGAGCCTCCAGCAGGTCTTCAGTCACAGGTCAGCTTTCTCTACACGGGAGCTGGTTTCCGAGGCGAACGTTTCTTTTCCGGTAAGTTGTGATAGTTTTCCTTTGTATTTGCCTGTTACTCTCTTGAGTTTTGGGGACTTCAGGTCGCTGTATGACTTCTCTTGTGGATCTAAGAAGTTGTTGGTTTTTAGTTTGTTCGTAGTTTACTTGTTGCTAAGAGAAAGTGGCCACTCCTAGCTTCTTCTATGCTGGAATGAACACTTTGTTTCTTTTCAGATAGTTTCAATTATAATTCGGTTATCTAATAATATTTAGCAATACTAAAACCTTAGAGGCACAAGCAAGTAGGATGTCCCTTAGATTTGTTGTACAGTCTGAAATGTAGCTTTGACAGATTGTAAATTTGAGAAGGTATATTCATGTTTGATTCAAACTGGTATCCCTGAAGAAATCATCTCCAGTGCAGCACTTTCCCCAGAACCATGTGACTTTAAGGGTGAAACTTCAGTGAATTAAATTCTCATTATTGCATTGAATTCTGAAGGTATGGCAGTGATTGGCAGGTGCTTAAATTTGGTTCCCAACCTGAAGGAGGCACAGTAATGAAGTTAAGGGGAAAAAGCATATACTTTATAAGCAAAATGATTCCCCGTTTATTTAGTATGGACAAGATATTTAATCACTCTAAAATTCAGTTTCTCCCCTTTCAAAATGGAGTCACCTTACTTACATTATTTGTATGAGGGTTAATTATTTATGATTAAGACAGTACCTAGCACTTAATACATATTTTAGTTTCCTTTCTTGTCTTACATGGATTTTGTTTCCCCAATTTCCTGATTATCAAAAGTATGTGTATGGTTGTTCAAATTTAGATTCCTGGGCCCTACCAAAGAGTTACTGTACCATGCTACCATGCTATAAATTAGAATAAGCAGTGAGACTCAGCACACATGTGTTCCTTGTAGAAGTCATTGAAACGATACATCCTATTAAGTCTCAACTGAGAACAAACCAACCTGTCCAGTACAAAGAGCTAGAATATGTTACCAGTGAAGAAACTCACCCAAACCTGGACATGGTCAGAAGTTTGGGATTTGCTTGATTTTTCCATATATCACTTATTATAAGAGAGTTCCTGTAGTTTGTATTCTTAATTGAATTTTGTCTGAAGGAGACTTTTATGTAAAAGTTGAGGCCATATGATTGTTTTCTGGAGTTGAAATATAAGAAGTTGATTACACTGGGGTGTCTTCTGTGGGAAGTATTACTCACCCACATCCTTCTTATTCCATACTATGAATTTGTGATTGATACCTATTCAGGTAATAGGTCATGTACATTTGTGATATAGAAACTAAGACTGTTTCAAAATATTCACATCATTCTAATATTTCACCTATAGGAAGTCTTATTATAGAGACACACAGAGATACATACATACACATACACAATAATATATTTTAAGATCCTGGCTCTGATACTTGCAAAGTATGTGAACATGGAGCGGTTGTTTCACCTCTTGGAGCATAAAATTTAGTATGTCAGAAATGGAAATCACAATAACTATATTAAAAGCCTATTTCGAGGATTAGGTCAGCTCTCATTCTTATATGCCCGGTTTATCATAGATGTTCTTTGCTCCTCAATTTCACGCTAGTCCAAATGCTTGAGGGTAGTTTATTCATGGAATTCTACTGAAATTCAGTGAAGGGTAACTTAGCCTATCATTTTAAACCTGTACAGTTCTGTTAAACACAGAGGATGCCATGAGCGAGATTAATTTTTTATTGACTGCTCTGGATCTTTGTTGCTGCGAAAAGGCTTTCTCTAGTTGCAGAGAGCAGGGGCTACTCTTCTCTAGCTTGCACATGCTTCTCTTTGCACTGGCCTCTCTGGCTGGAGCATGGGCTCCAGAGCACGTGGGTTTCAGGAGCTGTGGTGCACACGCTTAGTTGCACAGCAACATGTGGAATATTCCAGGATCAGGGATTAAACCCCTGTCCTCTGCACTGGCAGGTGGATTCTCATCATCTGTCTCCCCCCTTCTCCTCCAGCTCTCAATCTTTCCCATCATCAGGGTCTTTTCCAGTGAGTCAGCTCTTTGCCTCATGTGGCCACAGTATTGGAGCTTCAGCTTCAGCATCAGTCCTTCCAATGGATATTCAGGTTTGATTTCCTATCAATGCCTCATATTCTAATTTTCTTAAGTGGTTGTTTATGGTGGTTGATTTCAAGTGTATTAGAAACCACGGAGCAATAACAATGCCTGCAGTACATGTCATGCACACTCGTTATGTCATTTCCTTAGAATAAATGGAGCTATTCATAGTCATCAGGCCAAAACTTATTTAGTTTAAATTTTAAAAAGCATTGCAAATAACTTCAGTAAACTGAATAACAGAAAAATAGCTGAAATACAAAATAGTGCATGTTATAGAATGAAGTATATGTGGAATTAGGAATTGTGTGTGCAGCTGTATTCTAAAGAATGATACCCAATTGTGCATTTTCTACTCTGGGTAGTAGGATTTTAGGTGCTTTTTCCTTGCAGTGTATTATTCACTAACTTAAATAGCTATTTTCTGGTTGTAAATTCACAAATAGTGCTTATAATTTGTAAGATTAGGAAAACAAAAATACAAAACAGTGGAATGAATATATGGCGCATAGGGAAAAACAGCAGCTCTGTTTCTAAAATTACATAACGAAAGGTGTCAGAGTTGTGCAATACTTCAGAGTTTTGTCTGTTTGCATATTTTAATACATACTTATTATATCTTAACATACATATGAGCAGGATTTTCTCATTAATATATTGTTGTTTATTTGCTAAGTCATGTCCAACTCCTTTGTGACCCCATGGACTGTAACCCGCCAGGCTCTTCTGTCCATGAGATTTCCCAGGCAAGAAGACTGGAGTGCATTGCCATTTCCTTCTCCAGAGAATCTTCCCGACACAGGAATCAAACCTCGCATCTTCTGCATTGGTTGGCAGACTCTTTACCACTGAGGCACCAGTTCCGTTCAGTCACTCAGTCTTATCCGACTCTTCGAGACCCCATGGACTACAGCATGCCAGGCCTTCCTGTCCATCACCAACTCCCAGAGTTGATTCAAATGAATGTCCATCGAGTTGGTGATGCCATCCAACCAGCTCATCCTCTATTATCCCCTCCTCCTCCTGCCCTCAATCTTTCCCAGCATCAGGGTCTTTTCAAATGAGTCAGCTCTTTGCATCAGGTGACCAAAGTATTGGAGTTTCAGCTTTAGCATCATTCCTTCCAAAGAAATCCCAGGGCTGATTTCCTTCAGAATGAACTGGTTGATCTCCTTGCAGTCCAAGGGACTCTCAAGAGTCTTCTCCAACACCACAGTTCAAAAGCATCAATTCTTCAGTGCTCAGCCTTCTTTATGGTCCAGTTCTCACATCCATACATGACTGCTGGAAAAACCATAGCCTTGACTAGATGGACCTTTGTCAGTACAATAATGTTTCTGCTTTTTAATATGCTGTCTAGGTTGGTCATAACTTTCCTTCCAAGGAGTAACCGTCTTTTACTTTCATGGCTGAAGTCACCATCTGCAGTGTTTCTGGAGCCCAAGAAAATAAATTCTGCCACTGTTTCCACTATTTCCACATCTATTTGCCATGAAGTGTTGGGACCAGATGCCATGATCTTAGTTTTCTGAAGCTTTAAGCCAACTTTCCACTCTCCGCTTTCAATTTCATCAAGAGAATTTATATTTGTACCAAAATAAATTTGTTTTTGCAACCTGGGTACTTTTGGGCAACTTAGATTCTTGCTATTTGGTTAGATAGAACATTTATTTTTTTCTTGAAATAGCCAAAATGTAACACTGGAGAGTGAAAGAATAAACTATAGTATTTGTCTCACCTACAAGCAGTCTATCTTAAAAGAGATTCACAAAATAAATTCATGTAGATAGCATAGATGAGTCTTAGTGATATACTATTAAACAAACAAACAAAAACACCTGTTACATGAAAGATTCTGCCCTTTTATAAAGTTAAAAGAAATAACATCCTTAAACTGAAGAAATGTATTTTGAAATAAATGAGGGTGAGCTGACTACAGGATTCTTGACATGGGTTTCTTTGTATGATATGGGAACTCAGGGCACCAAATATTCAGATGGATGTTAGATATGGGTTGTTTTCAGATTGTGGCTTTGGTTTTATATTATGAACTTTGTTTATCAAATAATATATGAAAGAATTAATGAATAGAAGTGTGGCTTTAATGGACAAGTTAAAAGCAAGTGGTAGGAACCAAGGTTTGTGGTTAATAGAATATCCAAGTGAGAATAATCATACTTTATTATCTGAGTTTATATTTCGATGATTAATATTGAGTTTGACATTGTGGCCTTTTGCATGCTCTTTCATCTTTTCCCTCACCATTGCTTGCTTGTTTCACTGGGTTTTATTGTAAATATTTAATAATAACAGATTCTATTTTTTTCCCATGAAGGGAATTTCTAATTATATTTCAAGTACAGTCTTTTTTAGGGGGTGATGGAGACATTCCGGCACACTTGTGATAAATGAAATGGACCCTATGTTTTCATTTCTAAATCATTGATGTGGATGTGTCTGTGTCTGTAACAAGGACACATCTATTATATGTTTTTAGAGGTGATAAAATTTTAAAGATATTTCAAAGTTTAATATTTTTATTGATTACATAAAAATACTTAATATTTGTTTAAATAGATCTCTTGACTCTGCTTTATATTATAGGTTTACCATTTTTGCCTAATTTAAAAAGTGGTCACTGTATCCTCAAAATTTTTGAAAGATCCTAGAACATTTTATTTATCTAACTAGCCATAAGGTATGAAGGGAATTTAAACTCATTTAACTGCATTAGCAACTACTAAGAAGAAATGTTGCATTCAGAATAACTAAAAACTGTATCATGTTGTTAATTTGCAACATAAACAGTAATATATGTTCCCATAGATAGAAATCTGCAGAGAAAGTAAGATAGGACATTTACTGAAATTAGAATATTTATCAAAAACAAATTGCATTTTCCTTATGTGCTCACTGAGCTTAAATGTTAATGAAATTCCCCCTTTCAAATTATATTCACAAGGCAAATATTAGATAAGACCATGTTATCAAGGATAAAAAATGATTGAATTTCTGGTTTTACACTTAATAATCTGGAACAGAGATGTAGGTCAATGGGGAAAAAGGGTATTTAAGATGTTACTGTTGCTTAGATAAAGTGATAGTTCATTCAAAGAAATAATCAACCCTGTGCACACTTGGAGAAAAAGTGATTTCTTTTCATTCCAAATGCCAACTGAACTGTAAAGGGTGACATTTTGAATAAAGGAAAGTAAGAATGAAAATGGATTATTAAAAAAAAACTTATCAAGCTTATCAAATTGTACTCTTCCATTGCTTAGTCCAAGCTCTCTAGAGCTGACTTTTCTTATTATATTTTCAAATGTTCTGGTGCAGTTTCATTCAAATTGTCTAAATGATTTTTAGTTGAATTAAATATATTTTTGGACAAGAGTTCTTGTTAAAAATTCTCAGTAAAATGGAAACATGGAAACTTTCCTACCAACCAACCATCTGTTTTGATCCAAAATCACTCTGCAAATTTCTGACAGGAGTAATGGCAAAATTCTAGCCTAGATGAATTTATGTGTGTCCCTGAGAGAGAGAAGTTTAAACAATGATACTGGATATTTTTGCACGTGGATATTTTGCAATAGGTTCTTTCGTTTTTTTTTTAATTCATACAAATGAAGATGAAGGGAATTCACTAAAATCTGAGTAGTCAGACAAAGAAATGGTATAGATGACAATAGAGAATACCAAATTAGAAAGTGAAATTTATCCTACATTTGACTCCTGGGATTAAATCAGCTTCATTCTTAGCCAGATAGAGAGCCTATTGGTTTTATTACAATTAAAATAAAATTTGCCTTGATTCGGAATTTAATATATTTTGAGGACATACAGATATTATTTAAAACTATCTATTCTTTTAAAATGTAGGCATTGACATGTAGTTGTTAATGTTTGAATCCAGAGTAACTGAAACAAAACACTCTTCTAGGGATAATAAACTATGTTAGATAAAAAAGAAAGACATATGGTATAACACAGAAGAAAATATAGATCATACAGAGATAATTTTCAGACTAAAATACTAAAAAACATTCATAGTGACACTCACTTTTGGCTTCCCAAGTGACATTCTAATCTCTGTGTGATTCTCTTAAACAGGAGGAATCTTAGACGTTCCTCTGATCAACTCAGCCATCTAACGATGTTATCCATTTTATTGGCAACATAATTGTTAACCCATGATGAATAGTCATGTAACTTAAGCAGAATATTATGTAACTTGTAATTCAATTTTACCTATGCTATATTTAGGGCTCAACCAAGAAAACAGAAATCACTGCAAATATTTAAATGGAAGGAATTCCGTAGAAGGCATTGATTAGACGGGTAATAGGACTACTGAGAAGCTGAGCAAGGGACTGTGAGTCATATCAGAAAATGGGAGGACACAGCAGGAAGCTGGTGCAGGAAGAGAGGGCTGCGGAAGTGTGGCTAGGCTCGGGTTTAGAATCACCTGCCGGAAGCCAGCAGTGTACCAGCATGTCCAGCTAGAGGAAGGGCTGTAATTGAGATGGCGTTGGAAGCAGAGAGGAAGGGGAAACAGTGACTTCTCCCTGCTGCTGCCTTCCGGGTTCCTGCCCCTGTCTCCTGCAGCCAGGGAACAGTGAAGCCAGCTAACCAGGGAGCCTAGGAAGCAGGATGTGTCTGCTTGTGCAGGAGTCTCAGGCTCATACAACTTCTTAGTGCCCTCTACACAAGTTTGAATCTAATGTTTTTTCAAATGTTTCCATTTTATAAAAGTCTTTTTTCCTAAATATGCACAGTAGTATATCTTGGTATGTCAGGTGACAGGAAATAATTGTGACAGGCAGTTCAGTTCACGTCAATTAGCCACCACTCAGTCAAGCATTAATTTTCTACCAGGGCTGATTAGCTATAAGGTACTGGGTAGTAGCTGAAGGTATGACATTTGTTTCAAAACCCTAGGGATCTCTGAAGCTGTTTTCTTTCAGAAATTACAAACACATTTATTTACCACAGCCATTTTAAGCACCATTAGATCTACTGGTTCCTAAGACCTGTCAGTTCTCTTCAGTTCAGTTGCTCAGTCGTGTCCAACCTGAGTGTCCTGATATTTTTGTGGAATAGCCTGGAGTTACTTCAGAGCTTCCCCTTACCCTGCACCCCTTTCATACCTACCAACATGGTGGGATCCCTGATAAATGAGTCAGAGTAAATAGTGGGAATGTAGAATATACTGACTCTGAAATCCAAGCAGATCCAACAATCAATGTAAAAATGTGTTTTGTATTTTAAAGGGTGACACTCTGACAATACCCCAAACCCAGCTTCCTTAGGAGATTCAATGGCACCTGAATTTTTACAGAATTTGTCTGATATATATGTGTCTCACTCTAATCCATCCTATTTCTAATTCACCAACTTAATCAGATTCTGTATCATTTATACCATTGGATTTGCTTCAAGGCTGAAGATCAAGGAAAATTGGATTACTGACTAATCCTATACTGAAATTCCTTACAGCAAAATGGCTGTCTGGGGAGGCCTTAGAAATAGCTGTGAAAAGAAGGGAGGCAAAAAGCAAAGGAGAAAAGGAAAAATATAAGCATCTGAATGCAGATTTCCAAAGAATAGCAAGAAGAGATAAGAAAGCCTTCTTCAGCAATCGATGCAAAGAAATAGAGGAAAACAACAGAATGGTAAAGATTAGAGATCTCTTCAAGAAAATTAGAGATACCAAGGGAACATTTCATGCAAAGATAAAGGACAGAAATGGTCTGGACATAACAGAAGCAGAAGATATTAAGAAGAGGTGGCAAGAATACATGGAAGAACTGTACAAAAATGATCTTCACAACCCAGATAATGATAATGATGTGATCACTAATTTAGAGCCAGACATCTTGGAATGTGAAGTCAAGTAGGCCTTAGGAAGTATCACTACGAACAAAGCTAGTGGAGGTGATGGAATTCCACTTGAGCTGTTTCAAATCCTGAAAGATGATGCTGTGAAAGTGTTGCACTCAAAATGCTAGCAAATTTGGAAAACTCAGAAGTGTCCACAGGACTGGAAAAAGTCAGTTTTCACTCCAATTCCAAAGAAAGGCATTGCCAAAGAATGCTCAAACTGCTGCACAATTGAACTCATCTCACATGCTAGTAAAGTAATGCTCAAAATTCTCCAAGCCAGGCTTCAGCAATACATGAACCGTGAACTTCTAGATGTTCAAGCTGGTTTTAGAAACGGCAGAGGAACCAGAGATCAAATTGCCAACATCTGCTGGATCATCGAAAAAGCAAGAGAGTTCCAGAAAAACATCTATTTCTGCTCTATTGATTATGCCAAAGCCTTGGACTGTGTGGATCACAATAAACTGTGGAAAATTCTGAAAGAGATGGGCATACCAGACCACCTAACCTGCCTCTTGAGAAATCTGTATGTAGGTCAGGAAGCAACAGTTAGAACTGGACATGGAAGAACAGACTGGTTCCAAATAGGAAAAGGAGTACATCAAGGCTGTATATTGTCACCCTGCTTATTTAACTTATCTGCAGAGTACATCATGAGAAATGCTGGGCTGGAAGAAACACAAGCTGGAATCAAGATTGACGGGAGAAATATCAAGAACCTCAGATATGCAGATGACACCACCCTTATGGCAGAAAGTGAAGAGTAACTAAAAAGCCTCTTGATGAAAGTGAAAGAGGAGAGCGAAAAAGTTGGCTTAAAGCTCAACATTCAGAAAACGAAGATCATGGCATCTGGTCCCATCACTTCACGGGAAATAGATGGGGAAATAGCAGAAACCGTGTCAGATTTTATTTTTTGGGCTCCAAAATCACTGCAGATGGTGACTACAGCCATGAAGTTAAAAGACACTTACTCCTTGGAAGAAAAGTTATGACCAACCCAGATAGTAAAAGCAGAGACATTACTTTGCCGACTGAGGTCCATCTAGTCAAGGCTATGGTTTTTCCTGTGGTCATGTATGGATGAGAGAGTTGGACTGTGAAGAAAGCTGAACACAGAAGAATTGATGCTTTTGAACTGTGGTGTTGCAGAAGACTCTCGAGAGTCCCTTGGACTGCAAGGAGATCCAACCAGTCCATTCTGAAGGCAGTCAGCCCTGGGATTTCTTTGGAAGGAATGATGCTAAAGCTGAAACTCCAGTACTTTGGCCACCTCATGCGAAGAGTTGACTCATTGGAAAAGACTCTGATGCTGGGAGGAGGGGGCAGGAGGAGAAGGGGACGACCGAAGATGAGATGGCTGGATGATATCACAGACTCGATGAACGTGAGTCTGAGTGAACTCCAGGAGATGGTGATGGCAGGGAGGCCTGGCATGCTGCGATTCATGGGGTCGCAAAGAGTCAGACACGACTGAGCGACTGAACTGAACTGAACTGAACTGAGAGTTGGATTATCTGAACTTTCTTTTGTCTAATCAGAAGCCATTGTAAAAAGCCCTCCAGGAGAACACTGGAGTTGAAAAAAGATTGTAACACTTTTAACAGCAGTAGTTATGGAGCTAATTTCTTAAAACAGGTCACTGAACTATATGATATTATATTTATCCTTAGAGAAGAAAATGTAACTATTGCAAATAGAAGAAAGGATTGGTTTTAAATGAGAAATATTATGGACATGAGTGAGAGGTTAATAAACAGCACATTTGAGACATTAAATCCCAACACAGGTTTTGAAGAGTTACTGATTGTTTTAGAGTTTAGATTTTCTTTGTCTCTTAACCTCTGTATCATAGAAGGCAATGGCAACTTTTCCAGTACTCTTACCTGGACAGTCCCATGGATGGAGGAACCTGGTCGGCTATAGTCCATGGGGTTGCATAGAGTCAGACAAGACTGAAGTGGCTTAACAGCAACAGTAGCAACACCCTCTGTGTTCAGATTTATAGGCTCATGGGATTAGGTTAGTCCTGTTTAGATCATCTCTCTTTTGATTGGCCTGAAGTTGAGAAATAAGTACCCTTACCTTAATTACTTCTGTAAAATCCCTTTTGCCATATAATAAATGATACCTGTTTATAGTTGTAAATTTCACCCCCACTTAAGGGAGAGATTATAAAAGCAAGGGTCACCAGGGTCGTTTTAGTATTCTGGGAACCACAGCTTCATTTCCTTTTGCCATTTCCCCTTAAGATAAAGTTATAGGTTTTTTCCTTTCATATATGTTTGAAAAGAATCATGACTTAATAATGTGTGTTCTCTTACTACTTCATCGGGCTTTTGACCATTCCTCCTAGGTTGAATGTAGAGGTTCCATGCTAGGCTACTCCTCTGGATATCAGAATGGTACAAGTTCTGTGACATTTCAAAAGGTTAGTCTTGCCAGGGAGGAAGGATGTGATAATGTCAAACATTCACAACAAGATTAGGAACAGAGCTCCCAAAATAAGATTTATGTATTTTCAGACTGATTTATCCAGTTTATCCTGATGGGCTACTTCTGGTATTGCTTGGGAAAAAAGCCAGAAATGAACTGAGGTTTTTAAGTATTGTATATAAGTTCTTTGGAAAAAGGAATAAGCCAGGAACAGCGATATATACTTTTGAACATTATGTGTGGTGGGACATTTTTCAGTCTTCTGTATGTGAACACTTGCCTCAAATGTATAAAGCCTCTCAAGTTGCTACAGATCAGATTAATAGCTGTTTTCTTTTAGATTTCTTAGGATGTCAGAAATCTGCTCAACATAAAAAGGGGAATCCTCACATATAAAAATATATTCTTAAACTTTCAGGTAATAATTTCTTCATACTAAAATAACTTTAGTGCCTTTGAAACCTTAAGCTAGTGAGACTGTTCTTTTGTTATTTTTGACAAATGGTGTTCTTGGAAAAGATCTAAAAACACCAGATGCCTTGGTTTATTAGGTATGGAGTTAGAAAGGACATGGGGTAGAGATATTTAGAAAATAAATGTAAGAAGCTGAAAGAATATAGTTAAAGAGATCAAAAACTTTTGAGCAAAATGTATATTTGTCCTAAGCAGGTACTCAGTTGGTTGCTCATCTCACACACGAAGAATTCAAGAATAGTACAGCTACACGTTCTAGTCTTAAGTGTCATAAAAGAAAGGATATGGGCCAATAGTACTGGTAGGTAAAAAAAAAAAACACAACTCTCTCTTCATAATCACTTGACCAATTGCCATCATGTTATTCTAAAGTAAAAGCTTCAGTAGAGTGCCGTTTAAGATGGGTAAAATAATCAAGGCATTAGTTAATGGGTTCAGTTCAGTTCAGTTGCTCAGTCATGTCCAACTCTTTGTGACCCCATGGACTGCAGCATGCTAGGCCTCCCTGTCCATCACCAATTCCCGGAGTTTACTCAAGCTCATGTACATTGAGTCAGTGATGCCATCCAACCATCTCATCCTCTGTTGTCCCCTTCTCCTCCCATCTTCAATATTTCCTAGCATCAGGGTCTTTTAAAATGTGTCAACTCTTCACATCAGGTGGCCAAAGTATTGGAGTTTCAGCTTCAGCGTCAGTCCTTCCAATGACTATTCAGGACTGCTTTCCTTTAGGATGGACTGGTTGGATCTCCTTGCAATCCAAGGGACTCTCAAGAGTCTTCTCCAACACCACAGTTCAAAAGCATCAATTCTTCAGCACTCAGCTTTCTTTATAGTCCAACTCTCACATCCATTCGAGACTACTAGAAAACCATAGGTTTGACTAGATGGACCTTTGTTGACAAAGTAATGTTTCTGCTTTTTAATATGCTGACTAGGTAGGTCATTACTTTTCTTCCAAGGAGTTAGCATCTTTTAATTTCATGGCTGCAGTCACCATCTGCAGTGATTTTGGAGCCCAGGAAAATAAAGTCTGTCACTGTTTCCACTGTTTTTCCATCTATTTGCCATGAAATGATGGGACTGGATGCCATGATCTTAGTTTTGTGAATGTTGAGATTTAAGCCAGCTTTTTCGCTCTCCTCTTTCACTCTCATCAAGAGGCTCTCTAGTTTTCTTCACTTTCTGCCGTAAGTTAATGGGTTTATACTATTGCATTCATATTCCTATCCTGAGAGTAATAACTTGAGCAGACTGATGTGCACATTTCCCAGACATTGAAATACAGACAAACTCATAAGCCATATTGTCTGACAAAACAAACATTAATTTTTCCCCACTTACTTAGGAGTTCAAAGTAGGCATGAATCATTTAAAATAAATGCTTCACTCTCTATTCCCTAAAGCCATCAAATTTGCTCCCAGACTTTGCTTTCAGTATGCTCTTTCACTCTGCTGGCTGCCGAAACCAAAAGTGGTGGAGGGATTTTCAATGCAGCAAAGAAATAGAGAATCAGATGCTTATTCATAAAACAACCAAGCAAAACAAGCTGGATAAGCTGAAACACATTGCCAAGCCAATACACAATCCAGCAGGGCTGAGACAAAGCATCCAGGTCTGGCAGAGCTCCCACTGAGGTGGCCCTATTTTAAGCAAAGCCCAGAGCTTGTGAACAGAGTCCATTTTTCTTCCTGTTTTAATTCAATAGAAACAGAACAAAGCAGATTCCAATTCCATCAGTGAATTAGATAGAGCTGAACCGAATGGATTGTATGCAGGCAAAATGATAGAGCAGGCCAATGAAGTCTTTGAGAGAGGAGGCTAGAAAGAGGGCCAAATCATTTAAAGTTTTATTTTATTTTAATTTCCCATTTGATTCAAATAGATTTCCAAGTACTCCAGAGAAACAAATGAGACATTCTAAGATCAATTTGAAATTTGGCGGAAGTGTGCAAGGCAGAATTTCAAACTGCAAAGCCAGCCAGGAACAACTTATGTTTTATAATATAAGATCCTTGGGATGGCCTAAGTTTTATTTCCTAATATATTGTATAGCTGCCTAAACTGTGTGGAAAATATTTTCATTTTCCAAATATATTTTACTTCGTAAACAGTTACAGAATTTTTTTTTAGTTAAAGTTTTCTTCCCAAATCAGTATTTGTGTGTGTGTGTGTGTATGTGTGTGTGCTTGTAACTTTTGGAGGGTTTCTCTGTTTTGGCGTAGTTAAAATAATTTTTTCCAAAATTAACATTAGCATGTGTGCATATGTTTTAAAAGTTCAATTTAATGCAGTTACTTAATTTTTTCTTTTCTATTATTTATAAATAAGAAAGTGAATATATTCTTAAAACTGGAGGTTTGACCTGAGTCCCTTAGGAGTCAGAGACAAACCCAGATCCCAGGCATCACCTGAACTAAGCAGACCAAGAGTCTCCTGAGCATAACTCTGTGTGTGGCTCTGAGTCCTAGTCTGTGGCTCACAAATTCGTTTCTTTCTTGCTCACCATTGCCTTCTTCCCAGAAGTTTGAGTGTTTGCCTTAGTCTCATGGCTCAGAACATCATCTTCACGTAAAAAGCCAGATATAGGCATAAAACCAGGAAAAATACATTAGCTTCATTGTATTTCATTATTAGCTTTGGGAAATAATAAAGCCAATGCCCGAATAACTGTTGGCACAACATTCAGTTAATTGTTATAAAAATGTGTCTTGAAGTGAGTAACAGAGGTATTGGATTTGAAATTAATTTCGAACATTTGATTCATTTTCTTCTAACTGTCCTGTACCCTGTGGGTTCGTGAAGGGATAATGGGTAAACATAATGTGCTTCACTTGCTACAAAGGGAAATAAGTCTGATTTATGGAGAGTGATTCAAAAAGATGATATTTTACAGAGAGCGGTTAGTGAAAACCTCACTAAGAACATGGCATTTGGGCAGAGAGCTGATGAAACCCAAAGCCTGGAGTAAACCTTGGAAATGCTCCAAAGGAAAGATTCCTGAAGGCAAAAGTTCAAGGACCCTGACATATAACGCTCTTGGTAAAATAGTGACTACATAGTGGGTCATTAGTACTGAAGATGTATACAGGGGAGAATGGCATAGGAGTTGGTTAAAGGATGACAGTGCATGGCGAGTATTTTTCACCTTAATAGGTATTTCTTTCTGCCGCTGTAATCTCAATGTAAGCTAAAACTTCCCAACACTGGGAAAACAATGGGAAAGTGTGAGAAGTGCTAGAAAATCTAACTTTGAACGTCAGGATATGCTTTCTTGCTGACTTAGTGGTAAAGAATCTGCCTGCCAATGCAGGAGGCAAAAGAGAGTTCAGTTCCTACGTTAGGAAGATCCCTTGGAGAAGGAAACGGCAACCCACTCCAGTATTCTTGCCTGAAGAATCCTGAGAACAGAGGAGCCTGGTGGGCTAGTCCATAATGTTGCAAAAGAGTAGGACATGACTTAGCAACTAAAGCAAACCAGCTTCCCTACATGTTAATATTTACTACATCTTCCATATCATTTCCTCCCTGTGTATGTTTGTGAGTATGTTATGACCCATTTCAGAGTAAGTGTTCAACATAATATTTAAATATTTCAGTGCATTTTTCCTATAAAAAAGAACATTTCATGCATAAGAACAGTAGAACTATCAATTGTACATACCAAGGATTTGTTTAGAGAACAGGGTAGTTATTCTGAAGACTATCTCATCCAGTGTTTCTCTGGTATTTCCTCATTATTTGACTTTTTTTTTCACAAGGATATCAGAAAAGCAATGTTATGTTTCCTCAGCAAATAATATCAGGAGACACATAATTTGGATTTGTCCTATTATGGTAGTGTTAATTTTGACCTCTTTCTTAAGGTCACGTGGGCAGGTTTCTCGAACTGTAGTTTATTATTGTTTCCCTTTGTATTAAAGGGGAGATAGTTTAAGATTAGATGATAGATATACTTTTTCTCATCAAATGTGTACTTTAGCATTCATTTTAGCACCTATTGATACAGTATCTAATAGATACAGTCTATCGATGCATTAATTTAGCATCATTTAGGGGCTAGGAGTCAGACATGACTGAGCAACTTCACTTTCACTTTTCACTTTCATGCACTGGAGAAGGAAATGGCAACCCACTCCAGGGTTCTTGCCTGGAGAATCCCAGGGACGGGGGAGCCTGGTGGGGTGATGTCCATAGGGTCAGACAGAGTCAGACATGACTGAAGCAACTTAGCATGCATGCATAACTTGGAGAAGGAAATGGCAACCCACTCCAGTGTTCTTTCCTGGAGAATCCCAGGGGTGGAGGAGCCTGGTGGGCTGCTGTCTATGGGGTCGCACAGAGTCGGACGCGACTGAAGTGACTTAGCAGCAGCAGCAGCGGCACCTACTGATGATGCAGTCCCGTGACTTTGGAAATTTTGAGTCTAGCTGGTGGATCAGGCACTCTCCAAGTCCCTCTGTGAACACTGGATACTGTTACCTCTCATCCTTCTGGAAGATTTTTTTTTGCAGACCCTAGTGGTTTCTTCATAGGCATGCTCTTATCAGCACTTATTAATACATACATAAGTGGGCCTCTCTGCAGACTTCTCAGGCTCATTCTCTGTATGGCTTTGCTCTGTCTAACAGTCTGGGCCAAGAACTCTGGCCCCCTTACTTTCCTTGGATTCCCAGTTCAACTCAGGGCATCTGCTAGATTCCAGCTGGGTTCCCTTGCCTGCACTGCATCTGGAAACTTCATAAAAATGAAAGTGAAAGTTGTCCAGTCGTGTCTGACTCTTTTGTGACCCCATGTCTGGCTCTTTGTGACCCTCCCTTTATTCCTTCTAACTGAATAATTGTTTTAATGAATGCCAATTTTATTCTTCACAATAATAAAAACAATAGAAACACTATACAGTCCGTGGAATTCTCCAGGCCAGAATACTGGAGTGGGTAGCCTTTCCCTTCTCCAGGGTATCTTCCCAACCCAGGGATTAAACTAGGGTCTCCTGCATTGCAGGCCAGGTCCATACGCTGAGTCTAGATTGTGTTGTTACCCCATCTCCTCATCTTTCAGGGACTGTTTTGTTGCCTGGTATACAGTATCTTGCTTACTTTAGCATCATGCACTTTTTTCCACTTTTTGGTGGTTTTGGAGGGGAGACTGTATCCATTCTCTGGACTCTGTCACTTCATATGCCATCTGGCATCACTTGTCTCCAGGAGCGAATGGTTGGAACTGACTTCTCTCTGAAGTCTCCTGTTTCTCTCCAGATTTCAGGTTCCTTGGTTAGCCCGTGACTTCAGATTTCTGATGGTTTCAAGTGGAAACCATGAATCTGACATTTTTCCAGTGGGAAAGATGCTCTTTTCAGCTTCTCACATTTCCTGAGACCAGAAGCCTCTCATTTTTTTTTTTTTTTAATAGAAACACTGAAGCGACTTTTAAATGAAAGAGAAAGCATAATGGAGACTTAAAGAAGATGAATCCCTCTGTTTGCTTGGAGATGAGGACGTCTAATATTGGCTAAGGCCATCCTCTTGCTCTCTCTTAGAAACTTTCTATGCAGCTAACAGAAACGTAAGTTATACCAATAAATCAGGCAAAGTGCTTAATTAATGTCCATTGTATATAACTCAGAGTGGCACAGCCTTTCTCTAGTGTATTATATTAGCCTAAGATAAAGATATTAGCCTTTTGATTTAATGACATGCTATAAACTCTATAATATGCCAGTTTATTCCTTCTAATTGAATAATTATTTTAAAGAACGCCGATTTTATTCTTGGCAATAATAAAAATAATAGAAACACTGTTAAGTACTGTTTAAAACATGTAACAGTAGTACAAGTTCTTTATAGCCAATAACGAGAGCAAGGGCGAATCTGCTCATGGACAGGGAAACAGTGGTGCTGGTTATGCAGCTGTCTCTTACTCATAATCAAATTCCCAGGAAGAATAAGAGAAAATACATAAAATGAATTTATATCATTTTGGGGAATTTATTAGAAGACCATATGAAAATGTCAGAAAGAAATTCATTTAACTTTAGTGTTAACATGCTTGAATTAAATGCTTTTATTCCATAAAGTTAGATGCATGTTTAAATCTATTTTTACGTCATTAAGAAAAAGATAAAACTTACATCATATCTATGTGAAAATTCTACTTGACACCTTTAGTATGCTTTTGTATATCCACATTCAAAATAAAAAGTGCGAAGCATTCAGTTGTGAAAAATTGTTGAAAAGTTATTAATAGTTTTATTCCCATATATTAAATTTCTGGATCATGAAATTATGTATGATACATAGCTATATGTATTATATGCGACTGCTTTATTTTTAAGTAAATATACATTTATAGGCCTTCCTGGTGCTTTAGGCAGTAAAGAATCCATCTGAAATGTGGGAGACCAGGGCTCAATCCCTGGATCAGGAAAATCCTCTGGAGAAGGGAATGACAACCACTTCAGTATTGTTGCCTGGGAAATCCCATGGACAAAGGATTTATTTTAACTAAATATATACTTATTATGTAGGCTGATTAGTAGTAAATGTGGTTCTTATATTTTGATGCCTTTGTATGATCCTCTAGCTATACTTTTGCTATAGATATATTTTGAAGTTTTAATTGTAATCAACTGTTTTGAAATTCTAATTCATCTTGTTTATTTTTTTTTGAAGAAAGCGTTGCTATTTGCTGTTTCTCAAAGACATTTAAGTAGGCCAGCATGCTTTTTCCTTTACTAAATCATGGGTTTCTGTACTGCAGTTACAGAACTGAATCAATATTGCTGAGCTAGACAGTAATTAAACAGAGTAAGATGAAGCTACAACAAAGGCCTCCAGATCTTTCAAATAGAATTTCTGATACCTGTTAAAGTAATTTATTGAGCAAGTTATTGAGCAAATACCACATTGTACCAGCTTTCCATCTTAATATTTTTATATAGGATGGGATTTTCTTTCATAATATGTTCTTAGCATAGCCCTTTCTGTTTAGTTTTCTCTCTACTTTTTAAAACAGATTCATGCTTATTTCAAAAGTCAACTAGTGAAACTGCAAAAAAGAGGGCTTGAGTCACATGGACCACAAGACAAGGAAAGGTAATTTCTTGCCTGATATTTCCTTTGTAAGAAAAGAAAATATGAATAAAGTAATTTGGTTAATTTTGAAGAATCTGAAAAATGCTACAGTGTTTATCAAGTTGTTATTTGATATACAAATATAGACTATATTTCATGAAGTAGACTATGACTTTCCTATTCCTTGTATCTCTCCATAGACATGGACATTTTCACTGACTAGTTATTCAAATAAATGTGCCTATAATATCTTGACCACTGAATGACAAGTGGTCATTCCACTAGATGACCAGTTAAATTAGTGGAAATATTTGGTTTGTGTTATTGTATGATTCTGATTTGGAATCCTGACTCTGCTGTAGTTTGGGAGGTTTACCTAGAACAAATGAGTTTTACGATTTAAAATTCAGATTATGAAGTCTATTTCCAAATATTTTATTTCTTAAAGGAATTACAGTCCAGCATGATACTTTGAATGGCATGGTTCTTGATAAAAGTTAATTATTTCTACCGCTTCTCAAATTTTACTCCATAGTATATATAGAGTGTGAAAATCCAGGTGTATTTTTTCTAGCAAAAGGGGAAAAAAGCCAGGTTGATTCTTCCTATCTTTAAGTTCTGGTTGATTCCATCTATTCAAGATTCCCCACTGCAGTACTTCTGTTTATCCTACACACTTTCCCTGGTATATGTTTACCTTCAATTAAATCTCTGTCTCTGCGTCCAAGCTCATATTTCCTCCATGAATCACTTTTAGTGCCTTGAAATGCCTTTCAGCAAATTTGAATTCATTGCAGCATGGCTTTAGACATGTAATTCATTTTGCTTTGTCTAATAATAATTATTTTTAAATATTTGTATGTTGACATTGAAGACTACATAGCAATAATAACATTTGTTTGAAGTATAATTTAGTGACTGCCTTATTTTAATACTTAGCAGTGAATATCCCCATAAGATACTCAGCAGATGAGGCCTTTATTGCTCATCATAAAACCATTTCTTTATCTCTTGCATCATAGGATGCTCTCGTTCCTTAAGAGCAATAGTTTGAGTTATAGCCATATTTTGTTATCAAATGCAAACTAAATTTTTCTGAAGGGATTTGAGGGAATATGTAGTCAATATTCCCAGTGTTTCAAACAAAATGGGACAATAAAAATGTTATTTCTTTTCTCTCTTTTTTTTTTTTTGTTTCTCTCTTAAAAAATAATTTATTTATTTTAATTGGAGGCTAATTACTTTACAGTACTGAGGTGGCTTTTGCCCTGCATTGACCTGAATTAGCCATGGGTGTACATGTGTCCCCCATCCTGAAACCCCCTCCCACCTCCCTTCCCACCTCAATCCTCTGGGTGGTCCCAGTGCACTGGCTTTGAGTGCCCTGCTTCATGCATCGAACTCGGACTGGTGATCTGTTTCACATATGGCAATATACATGTTTCAACGCTATTCTCTCCAGTCATCTTGGAAAGCTACAACATGTGGGCTTATGTTGCGGTGCTTGGTGAAAGGTATGGGGTGGCATGGCACTGTCACTGAGGGTCAACCACAGTGTATTTTCTTCCCATCTTCAATAATTTGCAAGGGAATGGCCAAACCGCATATTGAGTTTAGAATTACATATGACTCTTTGATCAATGGGGCTTCCCTGGTGGCTCAGAGGTTAAAGCATCTGCCTCCAATGTGGGAGACCCGGGTTCGATCCCTGGGTCAGGAAGATCTCCTGGAGAAGGAAATGGTAACCCACTCCAGTATTCTTGCCTGGAGAATCCCATGGTCGGAGAAGGCTGGTAGGCTACAGTCCATGGGGTTGCAAAGAGTTGGACACGACTGAGCGACTTCACCCCTTTGATCAGTAGAAATGGATTTGATTATTGTTTTTCCACTTTGTAAAAATCTACAGCAATGTCTTTTATTATAAAAAGATAACCTAGCTCTATTTTAATCTATCCTTGAGCTATAGAAATATAATGTCTATTGTTAAGGTTTTCATTTTTTTCTTTTGTGTTACTTTTTGCAACTTTTCCAGACATTTTTTCCTGTCCCAGTGGGGCTTCCAAAGATGACTATGCACATCAAGTTTTCCAATGTCTCTATAGTACAATACTTTATCTCATTTTTCCCTCATTTATTCTTTCTTTGCTTTTTCAATAAATAATGTCTTGGTCTAGGCTACCCAGAAGCAGACCTTGAGATAGAATTTGAGTAAAATATTTTCTTTGTTAAACCATTCCAGGAAGCATCAATAAGGTAGTGATGAAGAAAGATCAGAGAAAGAAGGCAATGCAGGGGACAGTTAGAGTTTAACCAGCTGGGGAGCTCTGGGATGTTGAAAATGCATTTCTATCAATTAAGGTAAACCAAGCTACTGTAGTCAGCCACTCACTCTCATCATTCATTATCTGAGCACTACTTCTAAGGGCACTATCCCTCTGACACTTCAAACTTGTTCTGATTGAAAGTAAGTACACTCTTACAGAAAGAAAAGAAATCCAAAAATTCCCTCCCTAAGACAGTTGAGACGTTCTACAGGGGCTGCCTTACTTGTAAAGACATTGAGTGTGTAGAGGATATGAACAGGGCAACAGAATTTGCCACAGTGTCTATTTGATACTCAGTGTATACAAAACCTTCAAATTGCTTAAGTTCTAAATGTCAAATAAGATATGAGTATTAAAGGGTTAACTGACAATATTAAATATTATAGAGCTTCTTAAAGAATACATGGATCAGTATAATATAAAAGTACAGATGAATCATTTAAGTTCAAAAATATGCTGATCATAGGTGGAAAATGAAAGTAATAAGAAAATGCAGTTTATTTTTGGATTGGCCATTGTGGCAGAAAACAGATGGAAATCTAAAGTTTGCCACAATGATTATTACCTGGAGTTAAACATATCAAGGAAAATCAAGATAAACATTATATAGCTTTTCTTTTAGGAGAACGTAATTCTTTCATAAAATGAGTTAATTGACCTAATTAATGATCAGGTATTTTCATGACCTACATTATTTAGAGTTTTTAATACCAGTGTACTTCTAAATGAGCCTTCCCAGGTGGTGCAGTGGTAAAGAATCTTCCTGCCCAGTGTAGGAGACATCAGAGATGTGGGTTTGATCCCTGGGTCAGAAGATCCCACGGAGGAGGATACAGTAACCCAATGCAGTATTCTTGCCTGGGAAGTCCCATGGACAGAGGAGCCTGGAGGGCTACAGTCCATGGAGTCACAAAGGGTCACACACAGCTGAGGGACAGCATGCTCGCACGTACTTTACAAACGAGCTATTTTAACTCATACAAACCCCTTCCTCTTGAGATACTGAGTACTAAGAACATTTTGAATAGTGTATTGTGATGAGTTCATACGATTTATTTTTTTTGGAAAGGGGAGGAGTATTGTTCCCATTTTCTTGTGTTTAAGAGCTAACAGAAAAACACTTAAAGAAATCAAAGTCCCATAGCAGAAATGGCCAGAATTTTGCTCAAAATACTTGAAATATTCTTCCCTTCTGCTGTTTTTCTTTTCATATATATATATATGTCTTGGAAGTCTTAGTTTTTCTTTAGATGTATCTATTTGAAAATTTAGAAAAATGCAAAAGCCATATACCCTTGTAATGAAAATATATTTAGAAAATTTTTTCATAGTGTAAGCTGGTTAATTAAAATAGCAATGCAGAAATATTATAACTGCAGTCCGAAAGTCCTCCTGACTTTGTGCAAGTAAAGGTTGATTTAAATGACCTGAGTAGTGACTACACATAAACACATCAAAGCCTTCTTAAAATTTAGCTCTATGCTTCTGGATATACATTTCAGAGTCTGTGGCCCTTGGAGATCATGGGAATACTTTGAAAGAAATCAGAAGCCAGCCTGGCTGGGAGGCTTTCAGAAGATTCTCTTCGCATTTAGAAAATTTAGAAAAGTCTCCAGGCATTTATAAAATTCCTTTGATATTGTGATGTCTAATAAGACATTATGGGAGCTAAGACTATATATCCCCAATCCTAGCTCTTTGGTGAACATAATGAATAAGGTTTTCAGGGGGAAAAAGGCAATATTTCACTCTGATTGCAATTTTAAGTACTATTTATAATCTTCTACTTAATACCATAAGAGCTCATATCACTGAAAATAATAGGGGCAGGGATCAGTGTTTTGAGAAAATCAGCCTGCCCCTACCTTACCTTGGAAATACTTAGGTCTGCATTTTTGATAGACTCTGTCAAATATCAAGCATCAGTAAATCACACAGTTACCCGATATTACAATTGTTGTTACACAAAAAGTGAGAAGCAAGTTAAATTCATAAAGGTAAAATGGGAACAGATGCACAAGTAACTTGTCTATTCGTGGATTTTTGAAAATCAGTCGTCATCTATAGCTTGAATTGCATTAACTTGCTTATAGCCATTTTGGCTGAAAAGCAATAATTTTATGCATTTATTAGTTTTTTTGTTGCTGTTGACAAATTACCAAAAATTTAGTGACTTAAAACAATAAAAAAAAATCATTATCTTACCTCTTTGGAGGTCAGAAATCTGAAATGGATCTCACTGGCTAAAAGCAAATGTCAGAAGGATTGGGATCCCTCTATAGAAGGTGTAGAAAATAATCAATTTCCTTGCATTTTTCAGATTTTAGAAACCACCTGCTTTCCTTGACTCAAGGCCTCTTTGTCCTCCTGCAATTCTAGCAGCACAGCATCTTGGTCTTTGACTCTTTAGCCTGGTTCTTCCACTTACAAGAACCCTCATGGTTACACTGGGCCCAACTAGATAACCTAGGATAACTCTCCCCATCTCAGAGTCAGCTGATAGATAACCTTAATTATATCTGTAGCCTTCATCTATTAAATAAGATTATTTGGGATCTCAGCTCTTAGTGCTTTTCCTCTAATGATTTCTGTAGATTTCTCTTTCCTTTACCACCAGGAACAGCAAAGGGGTCGTGTTGATTTTCCATATAACCATTGCTACATTTCCTGGAAGAAGCATTTCTCTGAAACAGTAGAGCCCTAAGTGAAGAAAACAGAAGTCAGAATGCTATACAGAGGACATTAGGTTTAATAATGAGAAGCAGAATCCCTCTTTATATCCCTTGGTGATACCTGGACCTACATTATGGCTGTAGATGATAGGGCACTGTATACTGATCAGTGGTTCAAAGCATGTAGAACAACAGGTAGGAGACCTCAGCTTTGTGGTGTTGTCTCCTAGCTGGCACAGCTATTGAATTTTCAATAGGTCATTCCATTGTTCCATCAGACCAGCTGCTTTGCATGATGTTGATAATGTAAATACAGTGAGTGAGTCTTTTGTCTTACTTATTTGACATAAGACATGTTTCAATTCATTTCTGGAGAAGGCAATGGCACCCCCACCCCAGTACTCTTGCCTGGAAAATCCCATGGATGGAGGAGCCTGGTGGGCTGCAGTTCATGGGGTCGCTAAGAGTCAGATACGACTGAGCAACTTCACTTTCACTTTTCACGTTCATGCACTGGAGAAGGAAATGGCAACCCACTCCAGTGTTCTTGCCTGGAGAATCCCAGGGATGGGGTAGCCTGGTGGGCTGCTGTCTATGGGGTTGCACAGAGTCGGACACAACTGAAGTTCACTCACTCAGTTGTGTCCAGCACTTTGTGACCCCATGGACTGCAGCACACCAGGCTTCCCTATCCGTCACCAACTAATTTTCTTCATATGAGTTGCATGTTACTGAGGCCCAGTGATTACTCAGGTATATACATGAATATATGTGTTAATCAATTTATATTATCTCCTTTCTACTGTTACTTTATATGAGGTTTGTGAGGAATGCTCAATTTCATAATTTTCTTTTGGTCCTTTTTTTTTTCATATGTCAGATATCAGGCTCAGAGACATTGTCATCTACCTCAAATCAGAGTTAGTAAAGGGAAGAATACACGCTAGGCCTCATTTTCTAGCTGCAAGTCTAGTTCTGTTTGTATGATACCATGGTTGCTATCAGGAGAATGGATTAAATTATAACATTAACAATAACTACTACTTATTAACACATTATGGGTTAATGTGCTTCTCTGGTGGCTCAGTCACTAAAAAGTCTGTCTGCAATGCAGATGCAAGAGACCTGGGTTTGATCTCTGGGTTGGGAAGAGCCCCTGGAGAAGGGAATGACAACCCACTCCAGTATTCTTGATTGGGGAAACCCATGAACAGAAGAGTTGGCGGGCTACAGTCCATGGGGTCACAAAGAGTCAGACACAACTCAGTGACTAACACTTCACTTCACTGGTTAAGGTAATAGCATTTTGTATTTTCATATCCAAGATCATCCCCACACTTTTAAATTAATTTGCTACATTCCTCATCAAACTCTAAATGTAAATCTTCACTTTGCATAATATGCTTCAATGAGTATATTTGACATCACAAAAAGTGTGATGCAAATTTATAAAGAAAAGGAATACTATAGATGTATTCAATTTAATAATATGATCTAATGCACATATGTAACTTTTTGACATCAATAAGTTATAAATTTTAAGGAAATAAAGTTATTTTATGAATACCATTTAAAAGCTACAATGGATTGTATTAATAAATATCTGAGAAAGGATTAAAACTGTCAGAAATATATAGTATGAATTCACATGGAAGGAAAATTATTTTACTTTTTAGATATAAGTAAATAATGCTGGTAGTTCATCATTATAGAAAAGATAAATTTTCTTAAAGATACAAGGCAAAATTTATACTGTCATAGGGTTTAGTTCAGTTCAGTCACTCAGTCGTGTCTGATTCTTTGTGACCCCATGAATCGCAGCACACCAGGCCTCCCTGTCCATCACCAACTCCCAGAGTTCACTCAGACTCACTTCCATCAAGTCAGTGATGCCATCCAGCCATCTCATCCTCTGTCGTCCCTTTCTCTTCCTGCCCCCAATCCCTCCAGCATCAGGGTCTTTTCCAATGAGTCAACTCTTCACATGAGGCGGCCAGAGTATTGGAGTTTCAGCTTTAGCATCAGTCCTTCTAATGAACACCCAGGACTGGGTGTTTAGGATGGACTGGTTGGATCTCCTTGCAGTCCAAGGGACTCAAGAGTCATAGGGTTAAGAATCAATAATTTAGCTATGGGATTTAAATCCTTGACTCCTTATTAGAATCACTTAGAATAAGATGTAAATAAAAACTATCTAAAATATTTCACCATGCTCTGAGCATGGTGCTCTGATACTTAAATGGAAATCAATAGAAAGATAATTGGTAAAGAGAAATATATATATATACACACACACACACACACACACACACACACACAGAGATAACTTTTTAAGATCACAACAAAAACCTTTAAAGCTTAGATACTGAAAGTTTTATAAGAGGAGAAAATAAAACCCTCTTTAGAAGATGACAACTTAAAAGTTGTAATCACATGTGTCTTAATAAGAGGCACATGTAATTATATATGTGTATATATATATATATATGCATGAAACAAACCAATTTGAAATAAAATTACATGTGATCTGTTTGATATTCAAAGCACAGTCCATAAAAAAGTGCTTTAGCAGAGAAGAGAGCAGCAAACACCTTGCTGAGGAGAGAGGCACCGATTCAGGGACTAGCCCTTAAAACAATTACTAATCTATCAAAGTTTTGTACGTAGGATATAATCTCTGGTTTATCAGGATGAGTCTCAAGGCACTGCAGATTTATTGTTCTATTAGTAATAGTATTGTATAATACTATTTTATATTTTAACTTATATGGGATCTAAATCTTGTGGTTCAAATCCAAAAGAATGTTTCCAGAAAGAATATCCATTAGGTTTCTCATCTGAAAAAAACAATTAATTGCCACAGAATAATTCATATACATATATGGATACATACATTCATTCTGTTATCCACTTTTGGCTTTGTTATCCATTTCATTAGTAAAGGCATCGTATGTGTTAAAAGCAAACCATTTTCCAAGAACTTTGGGGCATTGTCTCATTTATTTTTGTATAGTTTATTGACATAGATAAGGTAAATTTCATCATGTTAAAATGAGTAAAAACAGACTTTAGGAACATTAAGGTATGAAGCTTAAGAACATGAAATTGAAGTGATCAAACAGACAAATACTTAGAGCCTCTGGTGGCACACCAGTGTTCTTGGCATTTCGGAGTCCTGCTCCACTGGCTTTCTGCCTGCTATGAGCATGAACTTCACTGGGACCTTTTGTGTGACTTTGTTTTTGACACAAAAACGTAGCAGCCCCAGGATTTGTCACTTGATGCAATAAAACAAAAGCATGATTCTATTACAAACCCTGTTTTAATTTCAAGAGGAGAAAGTGGGCCACCGATAATACGATTACTGAAAACAGCTTAAGTTGCTCTGTCTCTGTCTCCCCATCACTGATGCTGTGTGTTGTATCTAGGATATATACCAACGGGAACTTACAAACGAATATCTGCTCTGAAAGCCATTTGGAACAGTTGTTTTCTGTGTTGTAAACCTACCACTGAGACACAGCTAAGGCCGTTTGATTCATTTAGCTATTGTTAGAGATGGCTTTTAAATGCAATTTTATTTTATAATTGTATAAAATATTGAGATGAGACCAAAATCATAGTAAATTTTAAAATTCCAGCATCTTTCTTATCCATATCCTGCTAAACCTTATGATAATTTTATTGATCATGCTTCAGTTTTCCACTGTTACCCTAATGAAAGCAAATATGTATATACATCTATTATATATTATCCCTTTCTGAGGTTCATGTTAGCATAAAATATTATAAAAATGGTGGCATAATATACACCTTTTTCTTCATCCTGCTTTCTCACTTAGTATTCTTGTGATCTACTTTGCATAAAGTGTTCCTCATTCCTTTTATGTCTGAATAATTTCCATTATGTAGATCATATCTCATTTAACCAGTTTCCTCCTGCAGATATCTATTTAGATATCTATGTTTCTAGAATGTTGCCATTATAAAAAATGTTTAATGAATATTTTATAAAATATAACTTTGTAAAAATTACTAGAAGTATCATTGCTGACTTAAAGGGTAAAATATGTATGGGATTTTGCTAAATGTTGGCAGGCATATTTCTTTCTATAGGATTGTACCGTTTAACATTTCATAATCTTGGCAACGGAGTGCTATCAAACTCTTGGATTCTACCATTCTGATAGCAAAGACTTGGTATTCTAATGTATTAATAGTTAATTTTTCATATTTTATAAGGAAATTAATCATGTTTTCATATCATTATGAGCTATTTGTTTTTCTTTTGGATCCCTTATCTTCAAATCTCTAGCCAAGTCTTCAACAGAATTGTTGGCTCACTTAGTTTCTATTTTTAGAAGACATGTATGTATTAAATGGGAATATAAATCAGGAATGTTGTTTTCCCAATTAGTCATATAAAAATTTTATTCACAATGGTTTGATTTGTCATATATAGTGGTTTGATTTTGTCTTATTCTTCATATTGTCAGAGGTTAAATGTATCAGCATTTACTTTCTTGTAATGATTTGTAATCATTTTCTGATTTGTGATCATATTTAAAGTTTTTGTCAGTTCTGAAGCATAGTTATTTACTCAAATACTACTACTTGTATATTCCCTTTTTATGTTTAAATTTATTATATATTTGACTGTGTCTTATGTGATGCTTTGTATAACTATTTTCATTTTTCATGACTAGTCCTCCCCAATCTTTCTATTAAAAATGAAGCAAGTTTTCCAACTTAAGATGGTACCCTTATGTATCAAATTACTGAATTTTCAATATATTTTTTAAATTTCAGGTTTTCTCTTCTTAACGACAATTCATCTGATAATTTACGTAACAGACTCCTTGAATGGCAGCGCTGTGCCCTCACTCCCCTCCACCTTCTTATTTCGTTAGTGTTTTCCTGGCTAGTCTTGCTTTTCGCTTTTGCTTTTTCAAATGTGATAGTTTATCATCTTGTCCAGCTAAAAAAAGAACAAACACAATCAATGGCATCTTTATTGAGATTGCCATTGTTACATCTTTAAGTTGTTTACATTGTTTGCTCTTCCCTTACAAGAACTTGGAATGCATTTCCATGTTTTCTCACCTCTCTCTTTGAGTGTTTTACAGTTTTCTTATCCGGGTGTGGCAGCTCTTTTGCTAGGTTTACCTACACGTGCTTCTTTTCTTTTTCTCTCTTCTTTTATGTCTTCTACTTCCTTCTCCTCCTCCTTTGTGTTATATAAACATCCTTGTCCTTATGTTGACTAGAATTATTTTTAAAAGTGCAGAAAAAATAGAATTATCCTGATAGTCTTAAAAAAAAAAACTACTAAATAACTTAAAATATGAACTATATTGATGTTTTTATAAAAATAGCAAAAGTATACATCTAATTCTTATAACCCACTGGGAATATACACATTCCAACCAAAAATATTCAATCAGTAGAGTATAAAGAAGGAAAGTTGTAAACAATACTATATATTGTGATATTGCATTGTTTATGTGTTTGTATTAAAATTTGCAAACATCTTAGCAAATAAGGAGAACTTGAAAACAATGGTCATGAAGTCCTTTGCACTTTTCTCACTCCTTGGGAGATTATGCCCTTGAAGCACTGTGAGGAGACATTTATAATTTCATAAAGACTTTAAATTTAGTTTAATGGTTTTTCTAAATTTTTTATTTATTATTATTATTATTTTTTACTTTACGATATTGTGTTGGTCAAAACAATATATTTCACCTTTATCTCAAGTGGTTTTCCTAATGTTTTAACCAAATATAAAACAAAAGACCATAAGGACCTAGTTTTTTTATTTTTGTATAGACATTTCCTCCCGGGTACTCTTTCAAAATTCTTCATGTCTGTCTAAACTGAATAAGTGAAAATGTTGAACTCTGGGGTCTGTGTGCTCAGTTGCTTGGACCCCATGGATGTTGAGACGCTATGGACTGTAGCTCCCCAACCAGGCTCCTCTCTCTAGAATTTTCCAGGCTAAGATTCTGGACTGGGGTTGTCATTTCCTACTCCAATGACTTTGATAGCATCCTTTAAAAAAATAAAAAAGTAATCAGTCTTACAGATTTTAAATATAAAGAGATACTTATTATCCTTTATAAACAAATTGTAGAAGAACTCTTGTTACAACCAGAACATTTTCAAGAGGATGTCAGTCTACACAGCTGGCTCCTAATATGCTTAGCCCTTGTAGGAACTCAGTTTTGTTAAGTAGAAATTTCCTGGCAATGTATGTAAAATTAGACCTTTCTAGCAGTCTTCTTATACCTGCAAGTGACTGTTTTCTCTCATGTTTAATATACAAAATAAATCTGCATAAGAAGTGAGTTGTTTTATCATTGTATGATGTAAGTTTGATTTTTTTAATCTAGAACAGATTAGATTACAAGCAAAATGTTGCTGGACTGTATAACTTATGTGTGTGTGTGTGTGTGTGTGTGTGTGTGTTTTAAGAAAAACCTCCTTCCTAATTATATGATTAAAAGGAACATAGGATATGTTAACAGAGAAGGCAATGGCTCCCCACTCCAGTACTCTTGCCTGGAAAATCCCATGGACAGAGGAGCTTGGTGGGCTGCAGTCCATGGAGTTGCTAAGGGTTGGACACGACTTTCACTTTCACTTTCGCTTTTCACTTTTATGCATTGGAGAAGGAAATGGCAACCCATTCCAGTGTTCTTGCCTGGAGAATCCCAGGGACGGGGGAGCCTGGTGGGCTGCCATCTATGGGGTTACACAGAGTTGGACACGACTGAAGTAACTTAGCAGCAACAGCAGCAGCAAGGATATATTAAAATTCAGCTTTATGTGAGGAACTGATCATACATTTTATCATTTACTGTTCTCAGTGTAAGGTTTTACAAGAAATGGAATAATTCTTTGTAGTAAAAGTCAGAACCACAGTGATAACTATAAATATTCCAGTTGCTACGAATGGAGAAATCTATTGATAGATTACAATGCAGGAAAATCACAGTATTTATTTTGTTATCTTCTGTTTTGTTTCAGAATATACAATTAATGTAAGGTCATGAATCTAGTATTTAAATATGAAGGAATAAGGGCAATGTTGGTTACTTTTTATCACTGTAAATGCAGTGCCTGATACAGTGCCTGGCATGTTATATGTGTTCAAATACGTTTTGGAATAAGGTAATGACGATGGTTATCAAGCTCTTACGATCCAAAATAATTATTTTACTCATCTTAAGGGAAGATAGGAAGTACATTTACCTATTCAAGAACAAAACAGTAGTAAAAGCTAGATTCTAATTGCTAGTATAATCTCAAGTACTTTCTTTATGTAGGATATAGGTCTTAAACCAGCAATCCCCAAACATTTTGGCACCAGGGACGAATCTGATGGAAGGCAATTTTTCCACAGGTTGGGGTGTGAGGGATGGTTTCAGGATGATTTAAGTGCATTGCATTTAGTGTGCACTTCATTTCTAATCTAATGCTGCTGCTAATCTGACAAGAGATGCTAGTCCAGCCTGGAAGGTTACAGACCTCTGCCTTAAAGGAGGAAATATTTAAATGGACAGAAGGAGTAACATGTTTATTCTTAAATAATGTGATTTTTATTCAGAACTCTCAAGATTAAAATAATAATTTTTGTTTCTTATTCAAAAATTATTTTTAGTATAGTTGATTTGCAGTATTGTATTAGCTTTAGGTGTACAGCATAGTGATTCAGAATTTTACAGATTATAGTCCATTAGCAGTTATAACAAGTATGTTGTTCTTGTTGCCTCAAATATCTGTTCTTTCTCTGTGAATTAATCAAATAGATATAAATTTATCAAAACTTAATGCTTAATATTTTTCAAATTTAAGTGCACCATATGCACTGATTTTCTTAACTGTAAATGAATCATGTGCAGAGGTTTTATCTTAGTTACGTCGTGCTTTTTTTTAATTCTGTAAGGAAATAATAATAACTTGTTATTGCTACACACCATAATTATAATTAAAAATAGCTAGAATACAATAAAACAAAAAAACTTTGCAGAACTTTTTATTTAGATAACTAATCTGTAAAGTATATATCAAGTATCAGTATCTCCAAACTTTGTATTTACAGCCAAAATCTTTAATTATGCAAGTTTCCATATAAAATATGTATTTTTTTATTATAGTTTATAGACTTTCTTAGTTAAGAGTTTATAATAAACTATATTCTTTTCATTCAATAAAAATTATTACATGATATTGACTATAATTCCCTGTGTTATACAATGTATCAATGTATCTCTGTTGCTTAGTTTATACATAGTAGTTTATAGCTCTTATCCTCATAGCACTAATTTGCCTGTACTTCATTCCATTTCTCCTTTGGTAAACACTGTTTTGCTTCCTATATCTGTGAATCTTTTTATATTTTGCAAATATATTCATTTAAATTAAGAGGAACCAGAGATCAGATTGCCAATAGTCATTAGATCATAGAAAAAGCAATAGAATTCCAGAGAAAACATCCATTTTTGCTTCATTGACTATGCTAAAGCCTTTGACTCTGAATCACAACATACTGTGGGAAATTTGTAAAGAGATGGGAATACCAGATTACCTGCCTCCTGAGAAGCCTGTATGCAGGTCAAGAAGCTATAGTTAGAACCTATCATGGAACAATGGACTGGTTCAAAATTGGGAAAGGAATAAGTCAAGACTATATATTCTCACTCTGCTTATTTAACTTCTATGCAGAGTAAATCGTATGAAATACCAGATGGATGAATCACAAGCTGGAATCAAGATTTCCAGGGGAAATATCAACAATCTCAGATATACAGATGACACCACCATAATGGCAGAAAGTAAAGAGGAACTAAAGAGACTCTCATTGAAGGTGAAACAGGAGAGTGAAAAAAACTGGCTAAAACTCAACATTCAAAAACCTAAGATCATGGCATCCAGTCCCATCACTTCATGGCAAATAGATGGATAAAAAAGTGGAAATAGTGACAGAATTTATTTTCCTGGGCTCGAAAATCACTATGGACAGTGACTATAACCATGAAATTAAAAGATGCTTCCTCCTTAGAATAAAAGCTATGAAAAACACAAGCAGCATATTAAAAGTTGAAACATCACTTTGCTGACAAAAGTGCCTATAGTCAAAGCTATAGGTTTTCCAGTAGTCATGTATGGATGCGAGAGTTGGACTATAAAGAAGGCTGAGTGCTGACTAAACTATGCTTTTGAGCTTTGGTGCTGCAAAAGACTTCTTGAGAATCCTTTGAACAACAAAGAGATAAAGCCAGTCAATCCTAAAGGAAATCAACCCTGAATATTCATTGGAAGGACTGATGAAACTCCAATATTTTGGCCTTCTGATGTGAAAATGCTGACTCATTGGAAAAGACCCTAATGCTGGGAAAGATTGAAGGCAGGAGGGAAGGGATCAACAGAGGATGAGATGGTGGGATGGCATCACTGACTCAATGGACATGAATTTGAGCAAACTCTGGGAGACAATGAAGGGCAGAGAAACTTGGCATGCCGCAGTTAATGGGGGTCACAGAGAGTAGGACATTACTGAGTGACTAAACAATAAAGACATTATTTTTGGACTCTACACATTTTTTAGATTAGTTTCTTTCTCTGATTTATTTCACTAAGCATAATACTCTGTAGATCCCTCCACACTGTTCCAAATTCAGAATTTCATTCTTTCTTTATGGCTGACTCATATTCTACTGCAGATATAAACTACTTCTTTGTTTATTTATCTGTTAATGGACCATTGAATTGCTTCAATATATGGGCTATTACAAATAATGCAGCTATGAACATCAGGGTGCGTATATCATTTTGATATGTGGTCTTATGCCATTTTTGATTGGGATATTTATTTTTTAACTTTTTGTTTTGTATTGAGGTTTAGCTGATTAACAAACAAGATTGTGATATTTTAGACAAACAGCAAAGAAACCTATCCATACATATACATGTATCCATTCTCCTCAGACTCTCCCACCCAGACAGCCACAAAACATTGAGCAGAGTTCCATGCATTATACAGTAGGTCCTTGTCAGTTATCCATTTCAAAAACAGCAGTGTGTACATGTCCATCTCAAAATCCCTAATTATCCCTCATCCCCATCCTTCCCACCAGCACTTATAAGCTCATTCACAAATCTGTGAATCTGTTTTTGTAAATTTGTAACATTTCTTTGTAATGAAGATCATGGCATCTGGTCCCATCACTTCATGGGAAATATATGGGGAAACAGTGGATACTGTCAGACTTTATTTTTTGGGGCTCCAAAATCACTGCAGATGGTGACTGCAGCCATGAAATTAAAAGATGCTTACTCCTTGGAAGGAAAGTAATGACCAACCTAAGATAGCATATTCAAAAGCAGAGACATTACTTTGCCAACTAAGGTCCGTCTAGTCAAGGCTATGGTTTTTCCAGTGGTCATGTATGGATGTGAGAGTTGGACTGTGAAGAAAGCTGAGCATCGAAGAACTGATGCTTTTGAGCTGTGGTGTTGGAGAAGATTCTTGAGAGTACCTTGGACTTCAAGGAGATCCATCCAGTCCGTTCTAAAGGAGATTGGTCCTGGATGTTCTTTGGAAGGAACGATGCTAAAGCTGAAACTCCAGTACTTTGGCCACCTCATGCGAAGAGTTAACTCATTGGAAAAGACTCTGATGCTGGGAGGGATTGGGGGCAGGAGGAGAAGGGGACAACAGAGGATGAGATGGCTGGATGGCATTACGGACTCGAGGGACATGAGTTTGAGTGAACTCTGGGAGTTGGTGATGGACAGGGAGGCCTGGCATGCTGCAATTCATGGGGTCGCAAAGAGTCAGACATGACTGAGTGAGTGAACTGAACTGAACTGAATTGAACATTTCTTTGTAGATGCCACATGTGAGAGATGTCATATAATATTTCTCCTTCTTTGTCTGACTTATTTCCTTCAGTATGAGACTCTCTAGGTTCATCCATGTTACCACAAATGACATTATGTCATTCGTTTTAATGGCTGAATAATCTTCCCTTGAATATATATGTACCACATGTCTTTGTCTGTCCCTCTGTTGAAAGTGAAAGTGAAGTCGCTCAGTCGTGTCTGACTCTTTGGGATCCCATGGACTGCAGTCTACCAGGCTTCTCTGTCCATGGGTTTTTCCAGGCAAGAATACTGGAGTGGGTTGCCATTTCCTTCTCCAGGGGATCTTCCTGACCCAGGGATTGAATCCAGGTCTCCTGCATTGCAGGCAGATGGTTTACCTCTGAGTCCCTCTGTTAATGGACATTTAGTTTGCTTTCAAGTCTTCACTGTTGTAAATAGTGCTTCAGTGAAGACTGGGGTGCATGTGTCTTTTGGATCATGTTTTTCTCCAGATGATATGCCCAGGGGTCGGAGCACAGGGTCAGAAGGTAGTTAGGTGATATGCCCAGGGGTTGGACCATAGGGTCAGAAGGTAGTTCTATTTGGTGTTTTGTAAGGAACCCTTACACTGTTCTCATAGTCACTCTACCATACACTCCCATCAACAGTGTAGGAAGGTTCCCTTCTCAACGCATCCTATCCAGCATTTGTTTTTGTGGATTTTTGTTGATAGTCATTCTGGCTAGTGTGAGGTGCTACCTTATTGTAATTTTGATTTTCATTTCTAAAATAATTAGTGTTGTCGAACATCTTTCCATGTGCCTATTGGCCATCTGTGTGCCTTCTTTGGAGAATGTCTGTTGAGTCCATCTGCCCATTTTTTGAGTGTGTTGTTTGTCTGATGCTGTTAAACATCATAAGCTATTTGTAAATTTTGGAAACTAATCCCTTGTCAGTCACACATTTGCAAATATATTCTTCCAATCTGTGGGTTGTCTTTTCATTTTGTTTGTTTCCTTTGTTATGTGAAATCTTTTGGGTTTAAGTAGGTCCCATTTGTTTATTTTGGTATTATCCCCATTATTCTGGGAGATAGATCAAAAAAGATATTGCTGCAATTTATGTCACAGTATGTTCTGCCTGTGTTTTCTTCTAGGAGTTTTGTAGTGTCTGGTCTCACATTGAGGTCTTTAATGGTATGTTTATTTTTTTGGTATTAGTATCATATAGTAGTATGAGCTATCCATATGTTTTGGACATGAATCTGTTACATCATTTACAAATACTATCTCTCATTCCATATGTTTTTCATTTTTCCAATGGCTTCCTTAGCTGTGTAAAATTAAACTTGGAAGTTTACATAGGTCTCATTTTCTTACTTCTCTTTTCATATCTTTTGTCCTAGGAGAAATATTTTTAAAAAGCTATGGTTTATGTCCAAGAGTGTCTCCATCTATAAACTCGTCTAAAGATTCTTGTGACCTCAGGTCAAACATTTAGGTTTTTGATACATTTTAATTTTATTTGTATATGGTATAAGGAAATGTTCTAATTTAATTGATTAATATGTAGCTGTCCAGTTTTCCTGGCACCATTTGTTAAAGAGGCTCTCAGTTCTCCATTATATATTCTTGTCTCCTTTGCTGTAGACTAATTTTCCATAGATTCACGGGTTTATTTTTGGGTTCTGTATTCTGTTCCCTTATCTATGTGTCTGATTTTGCATCAGGATCATGCTGTTTTGATTACTGTAGTTTTGTAGTACAGTCTGAAGTCTGGGAGAGTAATACCACCAGCTTTGTTTTTTGGGCAGATGGTCAAGATTGCTTTTGCAATTCAGAGTCTTTGTGGATTAATGGTTTTAGTTCTGTGAAAAATGTCATGTGTATTCTGATAGGGATTGTATTGAATCTATAGATTGCTTTGGATAGCATGAGTACTTTGGATCCCATTTTTGTGTGTCATCTTCAGTTTCCTACATCAGTGTATTATAGTTTTCAGAGCATAAGTTTTTCACCTCTTTGGTTAAGTTTATTCCTAGGTATTGTAGTCTTTTCAATGAGATTTTAAAAGACTTTTTTTTTTTTAACTTTCTCATTTTGATAGTTAATTATTACAGTGTATAAATAAGTTTCTGTCTGCTATTCTTGTATACAGCAACTTTATTGAATTCACTTATTAGTTCTAATAGTTTTGGCCTGGAGATGTTAGAGTTTTCTATATAAACTATCATGTCACCTCCAAATAGTGACAGTTTTACCTCTTCCCTTCTAATCTGGGTGCCTTTATTTTTGTCTGATTGCTGTGGCTAAGACTTCCAATGCTGTGTTAAATGAAAGTGACAAGAGTAAGCATTGTTGTCTTTTTCCTAAATTTAGTGGAAGGCTTTCAGCTTTTCATCACTAAGTATGAGTGTTGGTTCTAGGTTTGTTATAAATGGGATTATTATGCTGAGATATGTTTTTTCCATATACACTTTAAAAACTGAAGTTTTTAACATGGATGGATGTTGAATTTTGTCAAAAGCTTTTCCTGAGACTATTGAAAGCTCTGTGATTTCTACCCTTTTCCTTTTGTTCATGTGGTATTTCACATTAATCGACCTGCAAATGTTAGATCATCCTTGTGACCTTGGAATAAATCCAACTCAATTGTAGTTTATGACCCTTTTTACATTGTGGAATTCTGTTTACTAATATAGTGTTCTGAATTTCTGCATCTATGTTCATCAAACATACATCTTTATCTGTAGCACATTTATCTTTTTTCCCCTTTGACTCCATCCTGTATCTTTATCCACAAAAGCCAACTCCTATCAAGTCCTGCATTCTCAATTGCTTAGTATACTTTCCTCTCTCTTACACTCTTCCTCTCATAAAATGCTTCATCTTGACCTTAGCATTAACATCACTCTCCAGCAATTCAAAATAACAAACTTGATATCTAGCTTCATTCATATTTTCTTTTATCCTATTGAGAGAATATTTTCACAAGTGTGTGTGTGTGTGTGTGTGTGTGTGTGTGTGTGTACATCTTGATATCAAAATTTAGAGTCTGTATGGTCAAAGGTATAGTTTTTCCAGTAGTGATGTAAGGATGTGAGAGTTGTACCATAAAGAAGGCTGAGCATTGAAGAACTAACTGATGCTTTCAAATTGTGGTCCTGGAGAAGACTCTTGAGAATCCCTTGGAGAGCAAGGATTTTAAATCAGTCAATCCTCAAGGAAATCAACCCAGAATATTCATTGGAAGGACTGATTCTGAAGCTCCAATACTTTAACCACATGATGCAAACAACCGACTCTTTGGAAAAGACTCATGCTGGGAAGGATTGACAGCAGGAGAAGAAGGGTGTGACAAAGGATGACATAGTTGGATGGCATTATTGACTCAATGGACATGAGTTTGAGCGAACTCTGGGAGATGTTGAAGGACAGGGAAGCCTGGTTTGCTGCAGTACACAGGGTCACAAATAGTCAGACATGACTTAGCAAATGAACAACAATAACAGAGGCTCTCAAAGCTTTTTCTTTCCTTCTGATTGAAAATAGCACATATTGACTGAAATAATCCAAAAACAAAGAATCAAATTAGATTTGTAGTGTAGTAATTAGTAATATACAGATTAGTGATATTCAAAAAGTATATCACTAAAAATGCAAATATATGTGGACAAAAGCTTTGCATTGATTTTTTGTTAAGTTTTTTTGCATTTGTCTGAAATTAACAAACCTTAACATTTTAAAACACACTGAGACATGGAAAATTTTGTTTTAAAACCAAAACAAAATAAGCAAGCAAACAATTAAATTGGACAGATACCATACATTATCAGCAACAGTAAAAAGACTGAACATGCCAACTTATACATCATACTTTCTTCATCTTTCCTGTTGTTTATCAACACAAGTTATAAGCACTGGTTATTGGATATTTGCTTCTTATTAATATTTTTAATATATTGTTAAGGCTAAGATATGGTAAACAAAAATTTAAAGCTTGAGATTCTGAGATAATTCAAGATATTCTTGATAGTTCAGATGTTGAAATGACTAAAATACACAACAAAGAACATTCATATACTGAGGGAACATAAATTTCTCATAAGCCTTCTTAAAATGGTCAGCTTTTTAGCTCACTTTCCCTTTATTTTTAAAGTGTTATTGTTAAACATTGTGTTGGCAAATGGCATTTACTAATGTGAGTCACTCTGTGGACCTAAAGGTTGAATCTGATCGATGGTCCATCTGTAAACAAGACAAGGCTATCAGTAATCTTACAACGTGGACAGCTGTATTGGCTTCTTGGGATACAGCCAGATGTACAGCCTACTAATGGAGAAGGAGGGCATCCATTATCGGTTACTGTTCGTGTTTGTGAATTATTCAATTTAGAACTGTATATTGTAATCATAAGACACTGAGATTAGATGCTGCCTCTGCAGGTTCTGATTAGAGGAAACATCAGAACATTTAACTTATTTTGCCTTCTGCGGTTACCTATTAGTTTGGTCTGCAGTCTATCTTTTGATCTGCTTTTAAGATCCACCTGCTTCCTGAAGACTACTCAAGCTAAGGTGCTTTCCAAATCATGAATTTTCTTTTGATCTATAGCCCCATGTGCCGGGAATGTTTTGTTTACACGCCAAACAAACTTCCTTGAGATATTAACAATGAAAACTCAGCTTCTATCCTAGTTGTCAGAGTGAAGCAGTGGGGTGGAGTGGGGTGGTGGTTGAGGACACAATTTGGAAGAAAAGGAACAGGAATAAATTAACACATCTTTATCTTTTCCCTCTTTGATTCCATCCATGTATTCTTATCCACAAAAGCCAACTCATACTGTTTCTTTTGTTCATGATTACTTAGTGTCCTTTCCTCTCTCTTACACTCTTCCTCCCATAAATGCTTCAACTTGACCTAAGCATAAAGATTTCGTGAATCAGACTGGACTTAGTGGACTTCCCTGGTAGCTCAGAGGGTAAAGCTTCTGTCTACAATGCGGGAAACCTTGGTTCAATCCTTGGGTCGGGAAGATCCCCTGGAGAAGGAAATGGCAATCCCCTCCAGTACTATTGCCTGGAAAATCCCATGGACAGAAGACCCTGGTAGGTTACAGTCCGTGGGGTTGCAAAGAGTCGGACAGGACTGAACTACTTCACTTTCACTTTCAGCGACTAAGCATAAACATCATTCTCCAGAAATTCAGAAAAACAAACTTGCTATCTAGCTTTATTTATATTTCCTTTTATCCTACTGAGAGAAAGACATGTATATTTTGGGGACCGACGGTAAAGGCCTAGAGTTTCATACAGTTAATTCACTAGAATTTCATAACTGTGTGAAATCAGTTAATGGCATCACTGGCTCAATGGAAATGAGTTTGAGCAAGCTCCAGGAGATGGTGAAGGCCAGGAAAGCCTGGCATGCTGCAGTCCATGAGGTTGCAAAGAGTCAGACACGACTGAGCCACTGAACAATAACAATTCACTAGAGGCCAAACAACTTCTGTGAAATTTTAACACAAATAAAATTACTCTGATAAATAAGCAATTGTTCTGGGGCGATACCATGAAGCAAAGCATAAAATGGAATGTTGGGTTTTATTGTATTACTTTTGATTAAAATAAATTATCAAGTTTTTCTGTTAAAAAATAGCTATTATTCAAAGAATAATACTTTCTCTTGAGGCAAGATTTCCAGAAAGGCTTCCTTCTTCCCTATCTCATAGTGAAAACCTAGAAATGACCTTTTATTCTATTCTGAGCTAACTCCTTATTGAATTTGATATATTAGTGTGTATTGCTCTGTTTACTGTGAACACCAGGATCTTAATACATACATAAATGCAAACATTTGAATTTATCCTACCATTTTCACTTACATGCACTCATGTACACATACATGTGTGTTAAGTGTATGTGTGAGTAGCTTTTAAGTCTTTTGCAGTCTATATACATCATATGTCTCTTCTGGGGTATTCTTCATAGTACCTGATAAAGGAACAAAAATTTGTTGAATGGATATATACATTTATGTACCAATTATAGTTGTTTCAGTAGAAATCTGGTTTACTTATTTTAAAGTGGTCTTAGTCCTGACTGGGTATAATAAAAATGTTATCTTATTTTGTCTTATAGGAGAATCAGAAGAAATGTATGTTTTACCAAATATAAAGCTTACATAGTAGTTAGATATTTTCTTAATTTTTTTTTGTCATAGCCATTAACTAGCACAATTTTCTTCAAAGTGAGTTAAAGAGCAACAAAAAAAATTCAAATGCATTTAATAAATATTTTACATGACTGTGTGAGTGAAAAAACATTAAGAGGGTTTGCTTAAAAATAGCACTGCTCATATTAGTCTTTTCTTTGAATGCTGTCAAAGATGATTTAACTTCAATTAATATTGCACTTTTGACTCAGAACTTGTCAAATATTTCATTTTATCATCTCTGAACTTGCCCCTAGACATAGAAAAATAGACAGTAATAATCATTAAACATGAAAGGAAGCACATTTCCCTTTAAAGAGCAAAATAGCGTAGGGTAAGGGTTAGGAGCAAGCACATAAGTGATAAATGCATTGACAGTTTGCTTTTAAGGAATCAACATTCTTCAGCATTTGCCAGCAGGAACCAGGCACTGTGACAGGAGAACAAACTGGCAGATGGACCCTTCTTTCCTTTAATAAACCAGAATAGAATGAATGAAATAAAGAGGAAAATGTGTTGAGTTAAAATCAGATACTTAACTTTAGAAATTAAATAGATCATGTTTAGCAGTTATTATTGTTTTTCAGTCTCTCAGTTGTGTCTGAATCTTTGTGACCCCATGGACTGCAGCATGCCAGGCTTGCCTGTCCTGCACTGTCTCCTGGAGTTTGTTCAAACTCATATCCACTGAAACAGTGATGCCATCCAACCATCTCATCCTTTGTCGTCTCCTTCTCCTCCTGCCTTCCATTTTTCCAGGCATCAGGATCATTTCCAATGAGTCGGCTTTTCACATCAGGTGGCCAAAATATTGGAGCTTCAGCATCAATGTCCAGTAAATATTCAGGGTTGATTTCCTTTAGAATTGACTGGTTTGATCTCTTTGCAGTCCAAGAGATTCTCAAAAGTCTTCTCCAATACCATAGTTGGAAAGCAGAGGCTCAGCCTTTTTATGGCCCAACCCTCACATCCATACATGACTACTGGGAAAGCCATAGCTTTGACCAGACAGATCTTTGTCAGCAAAGTAATGTCTATGTTTTTAAAGCACCATCATGGTTTTCCATAGCTTTTCTTCCAAGGAGCAAGCATCGTAATTCCATGGCTGCAGTTACCATCTGAAGTGATTTGGGAGCCCAAGAAAATAATGTCTCTCACTGTTTCCACTGTTTCCCCATCTATTTGCAATGAATGGTACTGGATGCCATGATCTTAGTTTTTTGAATGTTGAGTTTTATGCCAACTTTTTCACTCTCCTGATTCACCTTCAAAAAGAGGCTCTTTAGTTCCTCCTCTATTTCTGCCATAAGGGTGATGTCATCTGCATATTTCAGGTTATGGATAGCAATTAGGAAAAGGGATATTTGTAAAGGCAAACACACTTCCTTAGGGAACCTTCAAGTGGGCATCAGAACCCTAAGGATTTCCTTGTGCAAGACCATGACAATTAAAATCAGTTTTAGTCCCAGATTTTTTGCTCCATAATACCATTAGGTCCATAGCATTTCTGTCCTTTATTGTACCCATCTTCCCATGAAAATTTCCCTTGAAAAGACCTCTAGTCTTCCCAGTCTATTGTTTGGACCTAACAGAAGCAGAAGATATTAAGAAGAGGTGGTAGGAATACACAGAAAAACTGTACAAAAAGATCTTCATGACCCAGATAATCACGATGGTGAGATCACTCACCTAGAGCCAGCCATCCTGGAATGTGAAGTTAAGTGGGCCTTAGGAGGCATCAGTATGAACAAAGCGAGCTGAGGTGATGGAATTTCAGTAGAGTTGTTTCAAATCATAAAAGATGATGCTATAAAAGTGCTGCACTCAATATGCCAGCAAGTTCAGAAAACCCAGCAGTGGCCACAGGACTGGAAAAGTCAGTTTTCATTCCAATCCCTAAGAAATGCAATGCCAAAGAACGTTCAAACTACCACACAATTGTACTCATCTCACACGCTAGTGAAGTAATGCTCAAAATTCTCCAAGCCAGGCTTCAACAGAACGTGAACCATGAACTTTAGATGTTCAAGCTGGATTTAGAAAAGACAGAATAAGTAGATGAAATTGCCATCTTCTGGATTCTCGAAAAAGCAAGAAAGTTTCAGAAAAACATCTATTTCTGCTTTATTGACTATGCCAAAGCCTTTGACTGTGTGGATCAAAGTAAACTGTGGAAAATTCTGAAAGAGAAAGGAATGCCAGACCTGACTTGCCTCCTGAGAAATTTGCATGCAGGTCAATAAGCAACAGTTAGAACTAGACATGGAACAACAGACTGGTTCCAAACAGGAAAAGGAGTACGTCAAGGCTTTATATTGTCACCCTGCTTCTTTAACTTCTATGCAGAGTACATCATGAGAAACACTGGGATGCAATAAGCACAAGCTGGAATCAAGACTGCCAGAAGAAATATCAATAACCTCAGATATGCAGGTGACACCACCCTTATGGCAGAAACTGAAGAGAAACTTAAAAGCCTCTTGATGAAAGTGAAAGAGAAGAGTGAAAAATTTGGCTTAAAGCTCAACATTCAGAAAACGAAGATCATGGCATCCGGTCCCATTCAGTTCAGTTCAGTTCAGTCACTCAGTAGTGTCCAACTCTTTGCAATCCCATGAATTGCAGCACGCCAGGCCTCCCTGTCCATCACCAACTCCCAGAGTTCACTCAGACTCACGTCCATCGAGTCTTTGATGCCATCCAACCATCTCATCCTCTGTCATCCCCTTCTCTTCCTACCCTCAATCCTTCCCAGCATCAGAGTCTTTTCCAATGAGTCAACTCTTTGCATGAGATGGCCAAAGTACTGGAATTTCAGCTTCAGCATCATTTGCTCCAAAGAAATCCCAGGGCTGATCTCCTTTAGGATGGACTTGTTGGATTTCCTTGCAGTCCAAGGGATTCTCAAGAGTCTTCTCCAACACCACAGTTCAAAAGCATCAATTCTTTGGCGCTCAGCCTTCTTCACAGTCCAACTCTCACATCCATACCTGACCACTGGAAAAACCATAGCCTTGACTAGATGGACCTTTGTTGGCAAAGTAATGTCTCTGCTTTTCAATATACTATTTAAGTTGGTCATAACTTTTCTTCCAAGGAGTAAGTGTCTTTTAATTTCATGGCTGCAGTCACCATCTGCAGTGATTTTGGAGCCCAAAAGATAAAGTCTGACACTGTTTCCACTCTTTCCTCATCTATTTGCCATGAAATGATGGGACCGGATGCCGTGATCTTCATTTTCTGAATGTTGAGCTTTAATCCAACTTTTTCACTCTCCTCTTTCACTTTCATCAAGAGGCTTTTTAGTTCCTCTTCACTTTCTGATCCCATTACTTCATGGCAAATAGATGGGGAATCAGTGGAAACAGTGACAGACTTTATTTTTTTGGTCTCTAAAATCACTTCAGATGGTGACTGCAGCAATGAAATGAAAAGATGTTTGGTCCATGGAAGAAAAGATATGACCAACCTAGATAGCATATTAAAAATCAAAGACATTACTTTGTCAACAAAGATCTGTCTAGTCAAAGCTATGGTTTTTCCATTAGTCATGTATGGATGTGAGAGTTGGATTATAAAGAAAGCTGAACACCAGAGAATTGATGCCTTTGAACAGTGGTTTTGGAGAAGACTCTTGAGAATCCTTTGGACAGCAGGGAGGTCCAACCAGTCCATCCTAAAGGAAATCAGTCTTGAATATTCTCTGGAAGGTTGATGTTGAAGCTGAAACTCCAATACTTTGGCCATCTTTTGTGAAGAACTGAGTCATTGAAAAGACTGACACTGGGAAAGATTGAAGGCAAGAGGAGAAGGGGATGACAGAGGACAAGATGGCTGGATGGCATCACTGACTTGATGGACGTGAGTTTGAGTAAGCTCCAGGGGTTAGTGATAGACAGTGTGCCCTGGCGTGCTGTAGTCCATGGGGTCTCAAAGTTTCAGACATGACTGAGCAACTGAATGGAACTGAACTGTCCCAGAATAAGTACAGTTAAGATGAAATTCCCTATCACGGGAAAGACTTAACCCACAATTTGACCTGTTTGCACTCAGGTTTGTTTCTTTTGTGGTACATATCTGGTTTTACAAAATTGTAAAGAAAATACAACTCAGATTTTGAGATAAGCAGAATGTATTCCATCACACTAATACTTGTCAGCTGAAATATCTGAGACACCTCAATCATTAATGGGGATCATGGCAGCATTATTACTGCCTCTCTCAGGCAAATATGTGAAATGGTATCTGGAATGTTCAGTAATTAACTTCCATAACTATTTGAATCATTTCTTTTTCTGTCTCTGGTATTAAGTTTTATAATATATCTTTCATGATATCAAGTTTAAAAAATTCTGTAACATAAAGAATTACCAGAACTTCTGATTCTTCCCAGTATGGATATTTTCTTCCAATAGTCTCCTTAGTTGAAGACAAGGGGAAGTGTGATGATCAACAGACCTTAAAAAAAAAAAGAGCAGAAAAATTGTGCTATGGATGTGAGCAGGGAAACTGAGTCACTTAGACTTACACTCCTATATACAAAATATGAGTAACTATTGCTTTACAAAAACAAATATAGCTATTTCTGGCAAGATGAATACACCTTTGTGAGCTCCAATAGAACTTTAACCCAGTGAATTAAAGGCCTTTGAATTAATGACATCCATAGTATCAGTTCAGTTCAGTTGCATAGTTACTCCGACTCTTTGCAACCCCATGAATCGCAGCATGCCAGACCTCTCTGTCTATCATCATCTTCCGGAGTTCACTCAGACTCACATCCATCGAGTCATTGATGCCATCCAGCCATCTCATCCTCGGTCGTCCCCTTCTCCTTCTGCCCCCAATCCCTCTCAGCATCATAGTCTTTTCCAGTGTATCAACTCTTCACATGAGGTGGCTAAAGTACTGGAGTTTCAGCTTTAGCATCATTCCTTCCAATGAACACCCAGGGCTGATCTCCTTTAGAATGGACTTGTTGGATCTCCTTGCAGTCCAAGGGACTCTCAAGAGTCTTCTCCATCACCACAGTTCAAAAGCATCCATTCTTCGGCATTCAGCCTTCTTCAGAGTCCAACTCTCACATCCATACATGACCACTGGAAAAACCATAGCCTTGACTAGACGGACCTTAGTTGGCAAAGTAATGTCTCTGTTTTGCAATATGCTATCTAGGTCGGTCATAACTTTTCTTCCAAGGAGTAAGCGTCTTTTAATTTCATGGCTGCAATCACCATCTGCAGTGATTTTGGAGCCTGAAAAAAAACACTGTTTCCACATCTATTTGCCATGAAGTGATGGGGCCGGATGCCATGATCTTCATTTTCTGAATGTTGAGCTTTAAGCCAGCTTTATCACTCTCCTCTTTCACTTTCATCAAGAGGCTTTTTTGTTCCTCTTCACTTTCTGCCATAAGGGTGGTGTCATCTGCATGTCTGAGGTTATTGATATTTCTCCTGGCAATCTTGATTCCAGCTTGTGCTTCTTCCAGTCCAGCGTTTCTCATGATGTACTCTGCATAGAAATTAAATAAGCAGGGTGACAATATACAGTCTTGATGTACTCCTTTTCCTGTTTGGAACCAGTCTGTTTTTCCATGTCTAATTCTAACTGTTGCTTCCTGACCTGCATAAAGGTTTCTCAAGAGGCAGGTCAGGTGATCTGGTATTCCCATCTCTTTCAGTAGTTTCTACAGTTTATTTTGACCCACACAGTCAAAACCTGTGGCATAGTTAATATGGTTTAATAAAATGGGTAGTAAACAAGTGGAAATATGTGATTGTAGACCCAAATTTTCAAACTGTGTTATATGTCTAAATTTTCTTGTAAAATCTCACATCTTTCCTTATTAAAATCTTTCCCTTCCTGGAACTGAATCCTTTCTGATCCTTACAAAGCAGTTAATAAGCATCTTCCCTTCAGATGAGCTAACTACAACATTCATTTTGATTTTTAACAGCAAAAATAAATTGACTTATTGTTAGTAATAATTTAATTTGCTTTAAAAAATGTAAGTAAAATCTTGTGCTAGATTTGAACAGACTCTAAGATTCATCCTTCTTAAGTAAGCACAATGCATTTAAAGGATATTACCTGTAAGGAGCACTGTACTAGAAAAGGGCTCCTGTGTTGTAGCTATTTGAGAAATTTAGGTGTGTTTAATATGCTCTCATATTTCTTATAAATTGTGAATGAACTAACGAGTGATACCAGTCGGAGATTCACCCAGTCATTCACATCAGCTGTTAAAACTCTTATGTGATTTTAAATGCCATTTCTGAACAAGAGCTCTCACACACAGAAATAATGTCTTTGAAGGGACTATGCAAGGGGGAATGCATTATGTTTCTATTGAATTTAAGAGTTCAGAAGTAGATCAGTCATAATCTTCAGTAAATAATGACCTAGTGCATTCAGTGCATATGTAGCATCCTTTTACTGTTTTATATTAAGAATATAATGTACATTTCTACAGGTATCTCACCTGGCATCCAGTCAAGAATCAAAAATCATACCAAAAGCTTGTGCCTGACTTTTAGACTCTCCACATTTACAAGTTGGCTACTCTGAAGCCACTAATTTGGAATTTTCTGTTTATCACTCCTTTGCATCAAAATGTGTGTGTATATGTAATATACATACACATGTGTGTATATAGTACACATACAAAATAAAATATATAAAAAAACATGGCATATGTTATGGCATATAATATTATAGGATAAATATCAAACATATAAAATATATACTTTTATCATATATATATGAAAAATTGATATGGTATGATATAGTATAGGTAGTAGAAATGTATAAAATTTATATAAATATGCTTTATCTATATGGATATGCTTTATTCTTTTCATAGATCATATACAATATATAAAATTATATATATATTTTCTTATATATCTACAGCCATAGATTTTATTTGTATTTATGAATAGGCTGTGGAATTGGATGTCATATTGAGAACAGTCTTCTGGAACTTGATATTTAGACACTAGCCATCTATATTCGACAGATTGTTGATCTTATTTTCTCACTCTCCTTCCATTTATTCTATTGCTGCTTTCCAGCTTTTTAGGTTAGAAACCCATTGTGTTGATTTTCATCCATATTTCTTTCATAATATAAACATTTGGAGCTCTAGATTTTATTCAAATCATTTCTGTTACAGAAATTCTGATATTATGCTTTTATTATAATTTATTTCTGGATGGTTTGAAATTCTCTTACAATTTCTTCTTTAATTCCTAACTTAAAGTATTTTTAAACCTCCAAATAAACATGTTTACGTTAAATTTTGATAAACCGTCCTAGATTTATCTTTAAAATGTAATCTGATAGTCTTTATGGCTTAAAAATCTTATTTAATTCATTTTTTTCTTGTTGCAGATGAGTGCCTTCTCCGCACTTTTCCTGGTTATTGTACTTTCTTCTATTCATGAGAGAATTAACAAATCAGTGTTATGTTTTACTATTTTTATGTATTAAGTAATATCTAAAACAGACTTTGTTCTTAAGAGTGAAAGGTAGTCACCATTTTAGAGAATACTTTAAAACTAGTTGAAACTCATAGTTAAAAAAAAAATACATTGATGCCTAGGTTTTATGAGTAATGGGGCTCAACTTTAGTCCATATGAGGACTAAAACGTGGTTTTTGTCCTCAGGAGGTTATTATCCAGCTATGTTCCCAAGGCATGCAAATATCTTAGAAGTTGATCTATTTTTTAAAGAGACCTCTGCTAACTATTTTATTGAACATCTGTCAAATCTGTTCTCATCCTCATCAGAGCCAACATTACCATTCTCCACGGTATTTTCTGACTTTCATTGAGGTTGCTGCTGCTGCTAAGTTGCTTCAGTTGTGTCTGACTCTGTGCAACCCCATAGATAGCAGCCCACCAGGCTCCCTCGCACACTGCTATTTCTGCTATTAGAATATTACAAATACAATATCATCGTATTTGTAATACAATATCATTCACATTCTGTACCCTGGATTTCTTACTCATATACTGTTTCTGATTCTTTGCTTTTCTTTAATTGTATTTCTGTTACCCTAATTCAAGCTTGGGGAATTGAAATTAATACCTAACTGTATTATGCTTAGTGAGGTAAGTGGTACTGGTTGCCAAGTTAGAAAGACTAACACAAGCTGAAAGTAAATTTTGAACAAATGAAACTTTTATTTCATAGTATTAATAATCAAATAATGGATATAAATAATTCTGTTCCAAAATGAATACAGTTATGCAACTGTGCTGTTTGCAACAAAAGATAAGTAAATGATAACTATTTTAACTTAGAAGAAAGCTAACAAAGTCTGGAAAATTACCAAAGGTTTTGCAAAAGATGTTATACTTGATTTGAGATCTAAAGCATGAAAAAGAGCTAAGTAAACAGAGAAGGGAGTAAGGCTCCAGGGAGAAGGAACATATCTGCTGGGGTTCAGCCCTGGTGGATCCAGGGAATTTGAACCAGGGACGGCATTGGCAAGGAAAGACTTATTTATTTATTAATATAGGATTAGATTAGGAAGAAATAGTCTAGTAGGAAAATTTAGTGGAGAAAAGAGGCAGATTAACTTGATTTACATGGAAAAACTATAAAGTTCTGGACAAGGAGCTTGCACCGTCTACGTTGGGCCACAGGTGCCCGCTTGAATAGCGGAGGGTGCCCTGCCTTGGGCTCCCTCTTGTGTGGGTCTCAGAAGCCCGGGCAAGTAAGTAGACTTGGTGAGCCTCCACGTTCCAAGGGATCAGCCTGAAAAGGAGAGGGAGGGAGCAAGAGAAAGAGTCAACAGGAGGGAGGCCAGGCTTGTACAAAAATCCCCTCCAACTTTATTGTTCAAAAGGTGTTTATATACCCTAAATTTTACATAATGGAGGATGCAGAGTCACGCAGAGGCAGCAGTCCTGACCCTTTCTGTATATTTTTTTGTATACAAAAGTTCTCAGGTGATTTACATTATCTTCTGGCCAAGAGGCTTGCTAATATTTCTTGGCTCTCTTTCTTAATGAATGCTAATCTTGTTTCCCTGAAGTGTTTTTCTTTAATCTGCATCTCCTTAAAGTTACATCTCTATAGAACAAAGGCGCAGTGGGTTATAACAAAGAAGGTACTTAACTCAAAGATCTAATGTTGCTACTTGTTTTTTCTCTATACCAACTATATCAACAAATAAAAGATATGAAAATTTGGCAGCAAGTATTGGCTCAACAAATGAAACCCTTAATCAGTCCTATTCTAATGATTTTGACTCCTTGGAAGCCCATACATTCCTAGGATGTTTTAAGCTTCCTGTGCCTCCCACGGTCAGGAGGCCTCAAACAATCACATGTGCAGCTGTACGAGTCCTGCAGGCAGGCTAGAAAGCCATCAGAGGGGTTTTTGGATTGAAACGCTCGTATTATGACCAGGAGATTTATTATCTAAAAACTCTAAATTAATTTTTTTCCAGAAAAGGTGGTGGGGGAACAGCCCCCTGTTAATGACAGAAGAGTAGGTGGAAAGCAAAAGACAGTAAAGCAGGAAGACTGTGATCTTGGGAGGTGGATGCTCAGGAAATTCCAGGGGGAACCTCTGAAGCCTAATCACGTGCTTGCATTTTGTCAGGCTTCCTTCCCCATGACCTTGTCACGGGTGGGATTCCTCACACTGGCCCCCGGCACATACCTAAAAATATTGCTTCTGGATACAGCATGCTGCAGTGCACACGGGGATTAAAAATAAAACTTTTGTAGCAGGATTAGAGAGAGAGTAGAATCTTGGTATGAGATGAGAAAAGAGTCTTAGTTGGGGTCAAATCATATAAGGACTTGTAAACCACATTCAGGAATTTTATATTTATTGTAAGAATGATGGAAAATACTGACATATTCTAGCTAATGACATTAACATTTCTGAAATATCACTTATAATTCATAATCTGATACAGATAGAATGAAACTTTTAAAAATGATGCCCTCAAAACATTGGAGAATGATTCTGAATCCCCAAATCACATTCACTAGCTTTTGCTCAATGGGTTGACAAGCATTTCATGATTAGGGAAGTGCTGGAAAAAGACTGAAGTTCTCTAAGCACATCTTAGCTCATGTATTTAACATAATAAATTAGATTCTGTGCATTTCAGTTGAAAAGATTTTCCTAGAATCTAAGACACACCACAGAAAGTCTAAGGAGAAAAATGGATGTACATTGTTAGCATGCTCCTTTCCTAAGGCCTCTTTGTTTGTTTGTTTGTTTGCTTATTTTCCCAGGTAAGACATCCCATATTCTTTGTGATTGGCTTTATGTGGTTTGTCTAGGTCCCTGCATAGGAACCATACTTCTGCTGAGTTTGGAATTTTAAATAAGAATTGACTACGCCTTCACTTTGATGTGCCCTCTCTGATTCTTCTAGCTATGGAGGAGTTTACCCCATGCACTGAAGTTGGTTCTAAAGCCATCTCATATATGAGAATGTATAAAATATTTCTTGATTGAAATAACAGAAGATTCTGTATATGTATCTTGATAACTGGATGCTTCTCTGTTTTGGTTTTGATAACACATCTTGACTCACTGTGTGTTCTCTGACTCACTTTACCCTTTAAATCTGTGACCTGACTATTTTCAAACCAGACTGCCCACTTGACTTTTTTTTTTTATTTTTATTTTTATTTTTTATTTTTTTAATTAAATTTATTGATTTTTTTAATTACAATACTGTATTTGTTTTGCCATACATTGACACGAATCAGCCATAGGTGAACACAATCGCCCAATGCCGAAGCCCCCTCCCACCTCCCACCCCACATCCTCTACCTGAATCATCCTGTGCATCAGCCCCATGCATCCTGCATCCTACACCAAACATAGATTAGCGCTTCGTTTCTTACAGGAAAATACACATGCTTCACTGCCATTCTCACAAACCATCCCACCCTTTCCCTCTCCCTCAGAGTCCAAAAGTCCACTCTATACCTCTGTGTCTCTTGTTGTCTCACATATAGGGTCATCATTACTGTCTTCTAAATTCCATATATATGTGTCAGTATACTGTATCAGTGTTTTTCTTTCTGGCTTACTCCACTCTGTATAATCGGTTCCAATTCCATCCATCTCATTAGAACTGAGTCAAATTTATTCTTTTTAAGGGCTGAGTAGTATTCCATAGTGTATATGAACCACAGCTTTCTTATCCATTCATCTGCTGATGGACATCTAGGTTGCTTCCATGTCCTGGCTATTATAAACAGCGCTGCAATGAACATTGGGGTACATGTGTCTCTTTCACTTCTGGTTTCCTCAGTGTGTATGCCCAGCAGTGGGATTGCTGGGTCATAAGGCAGTTCTATTTGCAATTTTTAAGGAATCTCCACACTGTTTTCCATAATGGCTGTACTAGTTTGCATTCCCACCAGCAGTGTAAGAGGGTTCCCTTTTCTCCACACCCTCTCCAGCATTTATTGCTTGTAGACTTTTGGATCGCAGCCATTCTGACTGGTGTGAAATGATACCTCATTGTGGTCTTGATTTGCATTTCTCTGATAATGAGTGATGTTGAGCATCTTTTCATGTGTTTGTTAGCCATCCGTATGTCTTCTTTGGAGAAATGCCTATTTAGTTCTTTGGCCCATTTTTTTATTGGATCAGTTATTTTTCTGGAGTTGAGCTGCATAAGTTGCTTATATATCTTTGAGATTAGTTGTCTGTCAGTTGTTTCATTTGCTATTGTTTTCTCCCATTCAGAAGGCTGTCTTTCACCTTGCTTATAGTTTCCTTTGTTGTGCAGAAGCTTTAATTAGACTGCCCACTTGACTTTTTAAACCTACCCAGAGTTGAACCTTGATCTGAGCGACCCTCAGCACATTCTTGTGCAACCCCTCATTGGTCCTCTTAAAGCATGACTTACTCATTTCTCTGTGATCCACCAACTCAGATTTCTGGTGTTACAGAAACTATTTTTCTATCAAATATTGTTCTGTTGTGTTTCGGTATTGATAGTACTTAATTCACACCAGAAATTATGGACGTGGAAACTCTAGACAGTATTATAACACTGGAGGTTTTTAAAGCATTGCTCTTGGGGTAACTCTGAGATTAGGATTGTTATTGCTTTACTTTTTCTTGTACTCTTTAGAATAAATGATTAACCTTACTTGGCTTTGGTTTTAAAAGTTGAGATAATAATAAAAATAACCTTAACAGTAGTAACAGTACTGAGGAAAAGACTTGTAAAGGGCATAAATTATAAAGATTAAAAATATAAAGTATCATGACATTTTTAACCAGTTGACTGAAATTACATCATATTCTAGGTAAAAGTCAAATTGATATTCAATCATAGTTTGTCAAACATTACCTTTGATCCTATCACTGAGTCATCAGATTTCAAAACAAATATCACACTTGATCTAAATAAATACTCTATAAGTAGATGTTTTTCTATTCTACCTCTGTTGAGAAATAAACTGTTTTTCACAGTTAATAGTCACTTTTTTTTTTAAAGATACACGTTTTGCAATCCAAATAACATGTCAATCTAATATTCTTTGGTAATCAAGAAATAACATTCTCACATTTACCTTTTTGCAAAATATAAAAAGCTGAGTATTACATATAAATTTCTTTAAGTCAAACAAATGCATGTACAAAGGTATCATTTATACACTTAGTCCAATAAAGCTTCTTGTTTACTTACAACTACAAAACCTTCAGAATGCCTGACAAGCTCTAAGCTCACAGATTTCAATTAAACCCTTCAGACTATACTGGGGTCCATTCTCCTCAAGGGTGTGCACTGGACTTCCTTTTCTGTCTGCTTAGCACTGTAAGATTGCCAAAACCTCCATTTTACTTTTCAGTGTCTTCCTACTCATTTCTATGCCCTTGACACCCACTATCGAAATCCAATATTCATTAGGAAGACTGATGTTGAAGCTGAAACTCCAATATTTGGCCACCTGATGCAAACAACTGACTCATTTGAAAAGACCCTGGTGCTCAGAAAGATTGAAGGCAGGAGGAGAAGGGTTGACAAAGGATGACATGGTTGGATGGCATCACCAACTCAATGGACATGAGTTTGAATGAACTCCTCTGGGAATTGATGATGGACGGAGATGCCTGGCGTGCTGCAGTCTATGGGGTCGCAAAGAGCTGGACATGACTGAGTGACTGAACTGAACTGACACCCACAGATTTAAGACTCTGGTTTATCATTTGGTAGAAAACCAGAGAATCTGTCTCATTTATCTGTCCCTACACCCTCTATCTCTAGACTGTTGAACCCCTTCTTCAAGGTTTTGGCAGCTCTGAACTCCATTTTGTGACTCCAAAAGCTAAGGCCGGCCAAAAGATCCCTGGCCTTTCTGCTTATCAGTTATGACTCCTTTTTGGATTCTCAGCCTCTGTCACTGCACCTATTACAGGGGTAAATAGAGCCTTAAGGAAAACAATGACTTTCTATTCTTAAGTTTCCTTTTCTGTGGGATTTTAACCCTTCAGGCCCTAGTTTCCATAGAGGCACACCAATGCTTTCATTTACAACTTATTTGTTCAGAGAAGACTCTTGAGAGTCTCTTGGACTGAAAGGAGATCCAACCAGTCCATTCTGAAGATTAGCCCTGGGATTTCTTTCGAAGGAATTATACTGAAGCGGAAACTACAATACTTTGGCCACCTCATGCAAAGAGTTGACTCATTGAAGACTCTGATGCTGGGAGGGATTGGAGGCAGGAGGAGAAGGGGACGACAGAGGATGAGATGGCTGGATGGCATCACGGACTCGATGAATGTGGGTCTGAGTGAACTCCGGGAGATGGTGATGGATAGGGAGGCCTTGCGTGCTGCGATTCATGGGGTCTTAAGAGTCAGACATGACTGAGCGACTGAACTGAACTGAACTGAACTGAGGTTAGGGGTGCCCACCCACTACCAAGTCAAAAATTCACCTAGAACTTGCTATCTGCCATTGGCACTAGAGGTTCTTCCACATCCATGGATCAGACCAGGTAGTGCCACAGTATTTATTACTGAAAAAAAAAATCCATTTTTACTGTTGCAAAAAATCTTCAAGTGGACTCAAGCAATTCCAGCCTGTGTTGTCCAGGTTAGCTGTTTATTATTCCACTTCCCTGACGTTTTCAGTGGAGGAATAGATCATCACAAGTAACTCCATCTTACCCAGGAGCAGCAGTAAGATTTTCTCTTCTTACCTTTATCCTATACTTTCTCTCTTTCCCATTTTATAAGCATATAATATGGAACAAGAACTACAAATCATGTGAGATTGTAAGAGATGCAAATTAGAAATTAAAAATATCTAGTAACTCATGATTATTTCTGGGATGCTCTAACTCATAATTATTTCTGGGATGCTCTGGCCTTAAAATTTTCTTAGATTTCTCGTTTACAGTTCTGTTTTCCAAATGTTTTGAAATTGACAATATTGATTTCAGTGCTTGAGAAGCTACCTTTGTGCTCCCAACTTTTCTTCCAGCTTTCACTCTTTTCTCTGCACTGATTTCTCTTACAAGTCTGCATAGACAATGTAATACAAACAAGAGTGTGAAAACACTTTTAAACCTCTTTCCGGACTTCTTCTCTGGTGGTCCAGTAAAGACTTTGCCTTCCGGTACAGGAAGTGCCAGTTTGATATCTGATTGGGGAGCTAAAATTCCACATGCCTCACAGCCAAAAAACCAAAACATAAAACCGAAGCAAGATTGTAACAAATTTAATAGAAGATTTTAAAAGTGGCCCATATAAAAAAAAAAATCTTAAAAAAACACACCTTTTTCTACTCTGGCATTTATGCAAATTTAGATAAAATCTATTTTTATCATCTTTCTTTTTTTTTCAGTAAGAAAACTTTTTAGTACACCTTTCAAATTACAATTGTGTAGAAAGGTTAAGATTTGAACAAATTTAAAATGTTTGGTAACAATCCTAGATTCCTAAAATAAGTATGTAAAATGGAAAGCTACCATAGAAAATTTTAACTTTCCACACATAAGTAAAATATATTCCTAATTATTTTAGAATTAATCCTATAATGCTTCACATATGTCAATAGAATTTGCCAAGAATATCCACTTGTACCTAACATATGAATAGCAAAAGAAAAAAAAATAAAAACACTGCTACTTTGAGAGATAATAATAAATTTTAGAAATTGCTCACATAACAATTTGCTAAGTTTGCTTTCTGATTAGGAAATAATATTATGTGATATAAGAAAAATGAAATTTACTGTTTGAACTAAACAAAGTATACACTAAAGTTCATGCTTATCTTCTGAAAAATACCCTTGATTAATAATTAGTCATATATTTAAAATGTTATCTCTGCTGTTCCATGGGATTATATGTGAGATTTTCCATGGAATAAATATTATCAAATAAAAATATTAAAAGTGCTTTGACATTGCAGAGTGTAGGTGGAGCAATGAATTTACAAAGTTAAATGATTTATGAGTAATAATTAGAATATTTCATTTAGCCATGCCATATATTTGATCAAATTTAGTGGTATAAAACAAGTATGGGAATGTCACCTCTGTTATAGCAATTAAAATGTCACTACAAATAGCAGAATCAAGAGTTTTCTTATTTATGATGCAAAATAAATTATCTTTTAAAGCAATGTAAAACTTTTAAGAAAACTACTGACACTTATGTTCATAAAGTGATATTCCTATGTTATTTCTTTGGCTTAAGAAAGGGAATACCCCTAGTTTTTAAATCATTTATCAGCACAATATTTTAAACATTACAGCCTTATTCCTCTTGGTTAAAAACTGTAGTGTCTAATCCTAAAATGTATATTCTTGCATTTGCCATTTATTTGTCTCCTTTAGATGACATTTGTAGGCAGCAACTGCAATTTCCTATTGTCCTTTTTTAAAAAGGAGATTTATGACATGGAAATTCAGTTCAGTTCAGTTCAGTCGCTCAATCGTGTCCAACTCTTTGCGACCCCATGAATCACAGCACGCCAGGGCCTCCCTGTCCATCACCAACTCCTGGAGTTCACTCAGACTCACATCCATCAAGTCAGTGATGCCATCCAGCCATCTCATCCTCTGTCGTCCCCCTTCTCCTCCTGCCCCATTCCCTCCCAGCATCAGAGTCTTTTCCAATGAGTCAACTCTTCGCATGAGGTGGACAAAGTACTGGAGTTTCAGCTTCAGCATCATTCCTTCCAAAGAAATCCCAGGGCTGATCTCCGTCAGAATGGACTGGTTGGATCTCCTTGCAGTCCAAGGGACTCTCAAGAGTCTTGTCCAACACCACAGTTCAAGAGCATCAATTTTTCAGTGCTCAGCTTTCTTCACAGTCCAACTCTCACATCCAGCTTAGAGCCTTATTAAAAGGAGAATTTTTTTAGTTATCAATTTACATAAAGCCTAATTATTTTATCTTTAGCTTTTAAATGATTTATTATATATTGTTGTTGTTCAGTTGCTTGGTCGTGTCCAACTCTTTGTGACCCCGTGGACTTCAGCACCACCAACCTCAGTCCCATTCTCCTGCAACTAGGTGGCAAAGCTACAAAGCTGAGAGGGCTCAGCTCTCTGACTACAAATCCTGTGTGCACCTGGCCCTCATCTCCCCTCTCCATACCTCCACCACTTCATACACACAGTACTGCCCTTCTAGATCATCTGTCTCCCCAGAACTCCAAGCCCCTTCTAAGTATTTGCTTCTCACATCTCTAGAGGTGAAACAACAGAACATGAGAGAACTTTCTGGAGTGATGGGAATTTCTATATTTTGATTGGTTTGATACTTCTATAGGTATATACATTTGTCAAATAATTCATTGTATATACGATAGTATGTATATACTTAAGTATAAATTATGCTTGAAAGTTTTGTGTTTAAGTACAGAAGTGAATTCAGTTGTAGTAAGGTCACAACGGTTTTGTAGACAGGAAATCATTCTGTCAAGAGAAGAGGGCTGGAGAGAGATGATAATACCATCTGCATCCTTAATAGTGTTATTTCCTGATCTTCTATAGCTTTGAGGGGGACACTGGCTCTGTATCCTGCTGATGGATTGGTTTTCTGTTGCTATGACAAGAAATGCATGTTGGAGTTTGCTACCTATACAGCCTCTCAAGTATCCAAAGCAGTTGGTAACTCCATCCTTACCACCATTCCACCCTGAAATACTTGGACTATGTCTTCATGTAGACAATGAAGCCATCTATGGTATCCGTCACTGTAACCAGGACATCAAATACCCGACCTACACCCACCTCAACTGGCTCATCAGCCAGACTGTCCTTTGATTGCCTCCCTGCATTTGGATAGTGCCCTCAGTGTGAACCTCACAGAGTCCAAGACCCATCTGGTGCCTACCCCCACATCCACCCTCCCTTGTGACCCACTCACACGTCTCAGCCGAGAAAGAACATCATGAGCATCTCTTGGTGTCAGGGGTTACCAATGTCTGTTCCAAAGCCCCCAATCAGATGGTCAGGTGTGACCCTCACCATGGCAAATGATAGCCTGTGCCACCATGGAGATGTGGTACCCAAGCATGTGAATGCTGCCATTCCACTCTGAAGACCAGGTGAATCATCTGGTTTCTGGGCTGCTGTCCCATGTGTTTCAAGGCAAGCTGGGGGAAAGGGAGGGATTAGCATGCTTTCTGTGTACCCACTGAGAGGTGCAATTCCTGTAGAACTTCAGGCACTAGGGATGGGAGAATCAGCCAAATAACAGCCTCAGAGACTGTCTTTAACTTAATAGATCTCAACTTGTTTAGAACATCTGAAATAATTTTTGAAGTGCCAAAGAGCCTTTTAGACAAGAAGATCAATAAATTCTTCTCTTAAAGGGATCAGTTCAGTTAAGTTCAGTCGCTCAGTCGTGTCCGACTCTTCGCGACTCCATGAATCGCAGCACGCCAGGCCTCCCTGTTCATCACCATCTCTCGGAGTTCACTCAGACTCATGTCCATAGAGTCCGTGATGCCATCCAGCCATCTCATCCTCTGTTGTCCCCTTCTCCTCCTGCCCCCAATCCCTCCCAGCATCAGAGTCTTTTCCAATGAGTCAACTCTTCTCATGAGGTGGCCAAAGTACTGAAGTTTCAGCTTTAGCATCATTCCTTTCAAAGAAATCCCAGGGTTGATCTCCTTCAGAATGGACTGGTTGGATCTCCTTGCAGTCCAAGGGATTCTCAAGAGTCTTCTACAACACCACAGTTCAAAAGCATCAATTCTTTGGCACTCAGCCTTCTTCACAGTCCAACTCTCACATCCATACATGATCACAGGAAAAACCATAGCCTTGACTAGACAGACCTTAGTCAGCAAAGTAATGTGTCTGCTTTTGAATATGCTATCTAGGTTGGTCATAACTTTTCTTCCAAGGAGTAAGCGTCTTTTATACTTTAATAAAAGTAACCTATTATGACTAAGATTATATTTCTCTGTGATAGAAAATAATTTTTTATCTTACTTTGAATCAGATGAATTTTGTATCATTTTTACTTGAAATATTCCTCAATGTACTTTAAAGAAGCCTTTTGAAAACAGAATAGTGTAAATGCCTCTTATTATGGAACTTAAAATGTTTAGAAATTCCTTCTTTATGTTGTACTCAACAAACAGGGAGACTAACCAAAAAGTGTCATTTCTTGACTTCATTCTTGTTAATCCCCCTTACTTCAGGAGAAATATTCACCCTTACATCAGGTTGATCCTCACAGCCTACATATTTTGTCTCATGTAAAAACATTAGGTCTTTAAAATGTTCTTTGTTTTTTATTTTTACTGGAATATATTTTTAGGGTTTAAGAAGGATATTGATGTCCTACACATATTTTAATTAGCTATATCCTTTGAGGTGTTGAGTAATTTTATAAAAGACACAGTCTGTCTCTAAGATTTTGAAACATTCTTTTACATTCATAAGAGTTGAATGATTCTTGAGAGCTTCATAGAAAAGATTATAATACAATTATCCCTTTTGTGATAACATGTAACAAAGGATATGAGTATGTGCATAATATTTTGATTAAAAGATAAATGCAGAAACATAAACATCTTCATTTGCAATATGTGACAGATTCTTGCCTGTTTTGATTCTGACCTAATTCCATAAATTCAGGGGCTTCCCAGGTGGCGCTAGTGGTAAAGAACCACTTATGTGCAGGAGACATAAGAGACTAGGATTCAGTTCTTGGGTTGGGAAGATCCCCTGAAGGAGGGCACAGCAACCCACTCCAGTATTCTTGCCTGGAGAATCCCATGGACAGAGGAGCCTGGCGGGCTACAGTCCATGTGGTCACAGGGTTGGACACGACTGAGTGACTAAATTTAATATCATAAAATTCACTTTCCTTTACTGACAGTAAAGGAATGAGTTCAGGAAAATCAGATTTTAACCGTGGCAATTTTCCCCATTACTTAAAAAAAAAAAAACAGTCAATTGCTTTTAAATATATAGTTCAGTTCAGTTCAGTCGCTCAGTCGTGTCCAACTCTTTGCAACACCATGAATCAATAGTTACCACTTTTTAAAAACAAGTGTTCAGAATTACAAATGACTTCATATATCTAATTAAAAATTAAAATGGCAAAATACATCAAATAGGAGACATGTGTGCTAATGTTTAATTGAACATACTGTACATATGAATTAAGTATGTAATGCAAATAAATTTTACTGAGTATGCACCATTGTAGCTATCACCAAGATCAATATAAAGAAAATTCCCCTGATGTAACCATTATGAACACCATATATTAATGCCAGTAGTTAATGAACTCATACAAGTGAAGTCATATGGCATATATGCTTTGATTTTTGACTGTTCTTTCAATGTTTAATGTAGTGATATTCACTCATGTCACACCAGAAGGTTTTTTTGTTTTTCTGTTTGTTTTCTGTTTTTTTCATTTCTGTGTAGTTTTCTTTATGTGAATATACTACAATTTGCTTATACATTTTATCATTGATGATTATTTCCAATTTGGTGTTGTGACGAATGAAGCTGTGCTGAACATTCTCGTGTAAGGCCTTGGTTGGGATTGGTTTGTCACATTGTATACCTTAGCTTCTGAGAAGGGGATGGCAGCCCATTCCAGTATTCTTGCCTGGAAATCCCATGGACGGAGGAGCCTGGTGGGCTGCAGTCCATGGGGTCACGAAGTGTCGGACACGACTGAGCGACTTCACTTTCCCTTTTCACTTTCATGCATTGGAGAAGGAAATGGAGCCCCACTCCAATGTTCTTGCCTGGAGAATCCCAGGGATGGCGGAGCCTGGTGGGCTGCCATCCACGGGGTTGCACAGAGTCAGACACGACTGTAGGGACTTAGCAGCAGCAGCAGCAAACCTTAACTTTAGTTGCTACTGCCAAGCGTATTTTAAAGGTGATTGTCTCAAGTTATACTTTCACGGCCAGTGTTAACAATGTGACACTTGACTCGCATCCTCTCTGCTACTAGTTACTCTCATTTCTATTAATTTTCTCCCATTCATTTGGGTGCAGTAGTATCTCAGAAATTTAATTTTCATTTCCCTAATGGCTAAAAACCTTTTCCATGTCCTTACTGGCTAGTTGGATATCTTCTTTTGCTAAGCATTTGTTCCATTTTTTTTTTTTTTTTTGCTGCTTTTATTGATTTTAATGATATCTTTTACTTACTTTATTTAAATAAACATTTCTGTCACAGTCCTTTGATATATATATATATATATGTATATAAAAATTGTATCTCAGCCTATGTCTTAATTTTCACTCTCTCAAAGTTATCTTAGAATTATTTGATATTCTTAATTTTAGTGACACCTGATTGACCATGTATTTATGATTACTTATTATGTCTTATTTAAAATAAATACTTCCTTAGTATAAAATCATAAAACTAATTTCTTAGTGTTCTTTTTCTAGGTTTATTTTACTTCTAGGTCTAGGTCTATGTTCTGTCTGAAATTAAAGTTTTACTTGTCATTTGAATGTGAGGTGATCATTATACACTTGAACCTTGAATAACACAAATGTTAGGGGCTAGGACTCCCACAGAGTGGAAAATCTGTATACTGCTATATCTGCCTCAGTAACAAAGAAATTGATCAATGATTCATCCAAAAACAAGAAGCTGAAACAGTTTGGATTGAATCAGGACTCAAACACTCGTCATTTTGATTCTTCATATTGTGGCTGTATTCAAATAAAAAGTTGCCTCCACATTTAGTTGGTTTAAAGATCCATAAAATGAAAAGTGCAGCTACTGTGCAGATTGAAAGATCTGCATGTAAGTGGATCCTTGTTGTGTAAATTCATGTCTGAGTGTCACCTATGTTCATTTTTTCCATGTGTTGTGATAGGCAGCCTCTGAGGAGGTTCTCAATTATCCCTGCTACCAAAAATCCATGCCCTTATGCAGTTCTTTCCCCACGAGTGCAGATCAGATGGCATATTGCAGAAGTGACAGGATGTCCCTTCCAAGATTTAGCTGTAAAAGACAGACCTCTAGTACAGCCACTATGGAGAACAGTGTGGAGATTCCTTAAACAACTGGAAATAGAACTGCCATACGACTCAGCAATCCCACTGCTGGACATACACACCGAGGAAACCAGAATTGAAAGAGACACGTGTACCCCAATGTTCATCGCAGCACTGTTTATAATAGCCAGGACATGGAAGCAACCTAGATGTCCATCAGCAGATGAATGGATAAGAAAGCTGTGGCACATATACACCATGGAGTATTACTCAGCCCTTAAAAAGAATGTATTTGAATCAGTTCTAATGAGGTGGATGAAACTGGAGCCTGTTATACAGAGTGAAGTAAGCCAGAAAGAGAAACACCAATACAGTATACTAACACATATATATATATATAATTTAGAAAGATGGTAACAATGACCCTGTATGCGAGACAGCACAAGAGACACAGATGTAAAGAACAGACTTTTGGACTCTGAGGGAGAAGGTGAGGGTGGGATGATTTGAAAGAAGAGCACTGAAACATATATATTATCATATGTGAAGTGGCTCCCCAGTCCAGGTTCGATGCATGAGACAGGGTGCTCAGGGCTGGTGCACTGGGATGACTCAGAAGGATGATATGGGGAGGGAGGTGCGAGGGGGGTTCAGGATGAGGAACACTTGTACAGTCGTGGTAGATTCATGTCAATGTATGGCAAAACCACTACAATACTGTAAAGTAATTAGCCTCCAATTAAAATTAATTAATTAAAAAAAAGAGACAGGCCTCTGTCACTCACTGTATGTGGTACTACTGCTGTAGGTGTATAGCATTTCACCTCCACCACACTTTCTTTATAATCAGAGCTTTATTTAAAAAAAAAAATAGTCTTGATGTCTAATACTCTAAGTCCTCCAATGTTGTTTTCTATTTGAGGATTATTTTGATTATTTTCATTATAATTTCCATGTTGACTTTTAAATTCAGATTGTCAATTTTCATAAAATTCTGGGATTTTGAAAATTCACATTGAATCATTCAACCAATTTAGAAGGAGTAATATTTTTTACCATGTTATATATTCAAAAAATGAAGGCTAGAGAGTTAGTTTCACTTTTAAGTATCTTTTCAACTTTCTATTAGCCATTATTTTAAAATTGCAGATTTTTTACATATTTTTCATTAAGTTTGTTCTTTTTTTATTGCTTCAGTTATTTTTAGAAAATCACTAGTATTATATACAGGTATAGAATTGTTTTATATTGAGCTTTCATCCAGTAGCCATGGTGAAAATACTTACTGATTTTAATAATTTCTATATTTTGCCATTTTGTACATGCACAATTACTTCTACATCTCTAATATGATTTGTGATTATTGGCAATTTAATTTTTTACTGACCATCTTTAAACTTCTGCTTCTTATAGTATAGGTCACAGTGTTTCTAATATGCATAAAGATTTGCATAAAAACCTACTGTTGAATGTTGCCTATTGAATCATTCTAAATCCATTCCTTACACCCCTTGTTTGAGAGGCTGTGGGCGTGCATGCTAAGTCGCTTCAGGCATATCAGACTCTGTGACCCTATGGACTATAGCCCTCCAAGCTCCTCTGTTCCTGAGATTTTCCAGGCAAGAATACTGGAGTGGGTTGCTCTGCCCTCCTCCAAGGGAAATTCCCCACTCAGGGGTCAAACCCATGTCTTTTATATCTTCTGCCTTGGAGTGGGTTCTTCTCCATTAGTGCCGCCTGGAAGCTTGAGAGGCTGGACACCCCCACCCAAAAAAAGAAAGTTATTTCAAAAACTCTAGTGCTGCTTGAGCTTTGGGGGCACTCACAAGAAAGTGGGCTATTTATGGTGGTAATAGTACTGGGAGTTGGCAGTGTCATGGATTCAATTTCCTTATCTCTGAAACAAAAGTTTTGGGTATCACTGTTCTAATCTCAGAGTTATTTACAGGGATGACAGCAGCAAGAACGAGTGTTGATAGCAATGGGTTAATGAATTTAGCATCATTTTAACCCCAGTCTCACTAGTAGTTTCTATCAGAGTCAGTTCATCATTTTTTGGAACCATGGGTATTTTCAGCTGAGTTACTTTCAACACTTTCAATATTTTGCTGGTACCTATTTTTTTACATTATTATTATTATTAGTTATTAAATATTTATATAATTATATATATTTCTAAATAATTATAGTATATTATAATCATCATCATTATTATTATCACTTAAAATTCCTGAAGTATTTGCTTTTTCTATTCAGCCCTCAGTAATAGTGTTTTATATAAGAGTCTCTCAACTTAATCTAGGATTAGTTATCTGGTATGATTATGTTTTGGGCTTCCCTGGTGATAAATGGGGCTTAGTGATGAAGAATCCGCCTGCCGATGCAGGAGACTTGGGTTCAGTCCCTGGGTTAGGAAGATCCCCTGGAGAAGGGAATGGCAATCACTCCAGTAATCACGCCAGGAAAATCCCATGGAGAGAGGAGCCTGGCAGGCTACAGTCCATGGGGTGGCAAAAGAGTCAGACATGACGCAGCAACTAAAAAACAGCATAAAATTAGGTTTGAAGTTAATGGTGACCCCCAAATAATCACAATTCAAATTATCTTAGCAATTCATAATCTTACTGGGACAAAATTTTCCTAAAGTTTAGCTTGTAGGGCATTTGCCTGTGTGCTGCTGCTGTTGCTAAGTCGCATCAGTTGTGTCCAACTCTGTGCGACCCCATAGACAGCACCCCAACAGGATCCTCTGTTCCTGGGATTCTCCAGTCAAGAACACTGGAGTGGGTTGCCATTTCCTTTTCCAATGCACGAAAGTGAAAAGTGAAAGTGAAGTCACTCAGTCGCGTCCGACTCGTAGCGACCCCATGGACTGCAGCCCACCAGGCTCCTCCGTCCATGGGATTTTCCAGGCAAGAGTGCTGGAGTGGGGTGCCATTGCCTTCTCCATTTCCCTGCTTAGTGGACTATTAACTGGAATGAGGAATGAGTGAATTCTATGAAGTGGGTGCTACAAGGTGAATATCCTAAAATTTACATATTGAATTCCTAATGCACAACATGATGGTTTTAGATGGGTCCTTTGGAGGTAATTAGGTCATGATGGAGTCTTCATGAATGGCATTAGTGCCCTTAAAAAGGGCCTCTTATCACTTCTGCCGTGTTAAAGATGCTTTGTCCTCTGGTGAGGTTACAGGGAAAAGAAAGCCATTTAGGAAGCTGGTCCCCATCAGACACTGAATCTGCTGGTGCCTTGACCTTGGACTTGCCAGCCTCTAAAACTATAAGAAATAAATTTGTTGTTTATAAGGCATTCAGGTTCTAGTTGGGGCTTCCCTGATAGCTCAGTTGGTAAAGAATCTGCCTGCAATGCAGAAGACCCCAGTTCAGTTCCAGGGTTGGGAAGATCCCCTGGAAAAAGGATAGGCTACCCACTCCAGTATTCTTGGGCTTCCCTTGTGGCCCAGCTGGTAAAGAATCCGCCTGTAATGCAGGAGACCTGGGTCAATCCCTGGGTTGGGAAGATCCCCAGGAGAAGGGAAAGGGTACCCACTCCAATATTCTGGCCTGGACAATTCCATGGACTGTATAGTCCATGTGGTCACAAAGAGTCAGACACAACTGAGTGACTTCCATTTTCACACTCTCTAGTATTTTATTATAGCATCCCAAATGTACTAAAACAGTGGGACAGCTGCTTCTGACTAGAGTAAATAATTTAAATAAAGAAAATTTTAAAAAGTCCTGATTTAAATTTTCTGAAAGTCACAGAGGATAAATATATATGACTATTCTAAAGAATATCTAATAAATTTTGTTCCATAAGATCTGTAAAACAACAAATAATGTTTAAGTTTGAGGGTTGTTAAAATGCATTATAAGCAGATTTTGCTTTCTAAAGGTGACTACAAAGTCACCATCCATTTTATATGCTCTTTGGAAATGTGACTTTGATCATCCTGATGAAAGGAGTTTATATTTTCATCCCTTTGACAGTAGTACTTCCTCAGTGATCAGTGCAAAGAAATAGAAGAAAACAATAGAATAGGAAAGACTAGAGATTTCTTCAAGAAAATTAGAGATACCAAGGGAACATTTCATGGACTGATGGGCTTGATAAAGGACAGAAATGGTATGGACCTAATGAAGCAGAAGATATTAAGAAGAGGTGGCAAGAATACACAGAACTGTACAAAAAACATATTCATGACCCAGATAATCATGATGGTGTGATCACTCACCTAGAGCCAGGCATCCTGGAATGTGAAGTCAAGTGAGCCTTAGAAAGCATGGCTACGAAAAAAAGATAGAGGAGGTGATGGAATTCTAGTTGAACTATTTTAAATCCTAAATGATGATGCTGTGAAAGAGCTTAACTCAATATGCCAGCAAATTTGGAAAACTTAGCAGTGGCCACAGAACTGGAAATGCTCAGTTTTCATTCCAATCCCAAAGAAAGGCAATGCCAAAGAATGCTCAAACTACTGCACAGTTGCACTCATCTCACATGCTAGTAAAGTAATGCTCAAAATTCTCTAATCAGGCTTCAATACTTCATGAATCGTGAACTTCCAGATGTTCAAGCTGGTTTTAGAAAAGGCAGAGGAAACAGAGATCAAATTGCCAACATCCATTGTATCATCAAAAAGGCAAAAGAGCTCCAGAAAAACATTGATTTCTGCTTTATTGGCTATGCCAAAGCTTTTGACCTTGTGGATCATGGTCAACTGTGGAAAATTCTGAAAGAGATAGGACTACCCAACCACTTGACCTGCCTCTTGAGAAACCTTTATGCAGGTCAGAAAGCAACCATTAGAACTGGACATGGAACAACAGACTGGTTCTAAATAGGAAAAGGAGTATGTCAAGGCTGTATATTGTCACCTTGCTTATTTAACTGATATGCAGAGTACATCATGAGAAATGCTGAGCTGGAAGAAGCACAAGCTTGAATCAAGATTGCTGGGAGAAATATCAATAACCTCAGATATGCAGATGATACCACCCTTATGGCAGAAAGTGAAGAAGAACTAAAGAACCTCTTGATGAAAGTGAAAGAGGAGAGTGAAAAAGTTGGCTTAAAGCTCAACATTCAGAAAACTAGGATCATGGTATCCGGTCCCATCACTTCATGACAAATAGATGGGGAAATAGTGGAAACAGTGGCAGACTTTTTTTTTATTTTTTGGTTAGGGGTGCTCTGAAATCACTGCAGATAGTGACTGCAGCCATTAAATTGAAAGATGCTTACTCCTTGAAAGGAAATTATGACCAACCTAGACAGCATATTAAAAGCAGAGACATTACTTTGCCAACAAAGGTCTGGTTGGCAACAAAGGTCTAGTCAAGGCTATGGTTTTTCCAGTGGTCATGTATGGATGTGAGAGTTGGACTGTAAAGAAAACTGAGCCCAGAAGTATTGATGCTTTTGAACTGAGGTGCTGGAGAAGACTCTTGGGAGTCCCTTGGACTGCAAGGAGATTCAACCACTTCATCCTAAAGGAAATCAGTCCTGAATATTCAGTGGAAGGACTGATGTTGAAGCTGAAACTTCAATACTTCGGCCACCTTATGCGAAGAGTTGACTCATTGGAAAAGACCCCGATGCTGCGAAAAATTGAATGTGGGAGAAGGGGACGACAGAGGATGAGATGATTGGATGCCATCACCAACTCAATGGGCATGAGTTTGAATAAACTCTGAGAGTTGGTGATGGACAGGGAGGCCTGGCATACTGCAGTCCATGGGGTCACAAAGAGTCAAACACAGCTGAGTGACTGAGCTGAACTTGAATGTAGGCAAGCCCTGAGCTGGCTTTTTCCAATAACATAATGGCAGAAATGATCTTATGTCACTTATAAGTGTCTGTATACAAGAATTTCTTTACATTACTAATGATGACTACAACTTATAAGGTTTTACAATAGTTCAAAGGCAATAAAGACTAAAATCAGATAACAGAATTGTGTCTCTTTTATATGGCAACATTTTCCATTGAAGAATCTAGGCTATTCTGATGACCTTTTGATATGCTGGGGTGTGGAGGAAAGAGGGAAACTACCACATGGAAGACTAGAGGCACCAGACATTTTTTGAAGATACCAACTTGGATAATCCAGCCAAGATGAGCCTCTGATGATTCCAGCACTGCTTGTCATGACTAGCATTGTATATGAAAATCAGTGAGAAAAATCTTTGAAGATGCAGAACCACGAAATGAATATCTTTTTTCCTAAGCTGTTAATTTCTTGGTGGTTTATCACACAGCTATAGAATGAAGATTGCTATGAGAACTGGAGTACTGACAAACAAAAACCTAAAATGTGTGACACTGGTTTGGGAACTCGATCCCAGGAAGTGGCTAGGAAGACCTTGAGGAGACTGATGCCAGCAGCTGGAAAATTAATGAGCATAGTGTTATTGGAGTCTGGATGGAAAACAGCCTGTGTTATAGAGCAGGAGAAAGGACAGCAAAACGGTTGTCTATTATAACATGAAAAATAGGAAATTAACTGGTGCCTCTGTTCCACCAAGAATGTTCAAAAGGCCAATTGATGTTTTATCTATATTTGCTAAAAAATACAGATGAATGAAAGAAGGAACTGCCCGATTGTTGAGCAGGATTAATAGAACATATAAGGCAATCTGGATGCTTTCAAACCAAAATGTTCTCAGAGTAAGAAGTGACCTCAGAATAAAGATCAAATTCAGGAACCAGGGCTTCCCTGCTGGCTCAGGTGGTAAAGAATCTGCCTGAAGTGCAGAGATTTGGGTTCTATCCCTGGGTCAGCAATATCTCCTGGAGCAGGGAATGACTATCCACTCCGGTACTGTTGCCTGGAGAATTCCATGGACAGAGGAGCTTTGTGGGCTACTCTATGGGGTTGCAGAGTCAGACACAACTGAGTGACTAACACTTGTCCAGTAAAATGTACCCTCAGAGAGAAAGTAAACTAAGGATGTTGTAAAATTCTTCATCAAAACACTAAAAGGACTTAAGTTGACATCCCTTATGTCATCTCAGTTGGAGAAAAATGACTTTTGAGGAACTTAAAGACTTTCTTGACTTTTTTCTGCTAGGCATATTGGCTTCTAATATCATGAAGCTGTCATTTAATAGTTGTTTAAATGTCAGTTCATGAATCTTATTGAGAGAATTTATCTTGAAGAAATTTGTGAGTGTTACTTTCGTTTTATAGTAGGAATACCAGTGAGATTCATAGGGCTATCACAAAGATTTTAAGAGAATCAGGTCAGCTAAAGCATCAGCATCTTGTACTGAGAGGTAGAGACAATTACAACTGAAACAGTCCTTAGGGGTCACAGATTTCAAGTGTTGGGAAGCAGTTTTGGAAAACTATTCAGCTGCAAATATGAACTGATCAGAAAGAAAGTTGATTCAGAATGTAGAGTTAAGCTCAATTTCTAAGATCAGAAATGACCTTAATCAAGGAATTTGTGAAATGCCTAGGCAGATGCTGTAATTTGTATGGGCCAATGACTACCATGTTCCCTGCAGGCTATGCCTGTCTTACCAACATATGTTGGATGAATGTGGGAGTAGTTAATAATTAATACTCTTCAAATATAAATAAACATCTCCCCATATTCTGGGTTTGTTGACAATCTTGTCATCTTATTTAATTGAAAATTTTTCTGTAGATTTCTCTTTTATTTGTTTTAAAATAAGAGAATTTGTGGAAGTTTTCCTCTCTCCCCAAACACAACAAGAAGAAATCTATTCTTCTCTACATATTTACTAACAAGAATATTCTGTGTTAATATGAGTTCCAAGGAATTCCTGAATATTCAATTTAATTTTCTTAGGCAACTTTATTTTTTAAAAATACTTATTTATTAGTGTGTAATCAGGACTTGATGTTTTAGACTCTTTTATACCACATAAGGGGCTTCCCTCATAGCTCAGCTGGTAAATCATCTGCCTGCAATGCAGGAGACCCAGGTTCAGTTTCTGGGTTGGGAAGATCCCCTGGAGAAGGAAATTGCAATCCACTCCAGTATTCTTGCCTGGAGAATCCCATGGACAGAGAGGCCTAGCTACAGTTTACAGGATCACAAGAGTTGGGCACGACTTAGCGACCACACCACCACCATCATACCACATAAGAACCTCATAAGAAAATGTTAGAGATGCCTCCGTAAATATTCATATTTCCAAAATCATATCAAAGAATTTTATCACATGTATTTGATCTAAACTTTGCCCTAAAGGCTGCATTCTACTAGTAATGCTCTGGATTTGATCTTTACTCTCAGGCTCTTTCTTACTTGAAAATATTTTGTTGGCTAAAAATATCATTTAGGGGATCATAACTAAATTTATGAAGGTCTGTCTTGGTTTCATGAAGATTTTTTTGTGTATGTGCTTCCCTCAGATGTAGAAAACATAGATGGCAAAACATGCCATTCATGACTTTCATTCCTTGGCAATTACAGATTCCAAATGTCAGAATCCATTCTTGTCCTTGAGATCTTATCATATCCACTTTTCAATCTGTTATTTCTATGTGGTCAGGTTAAGCAAATAACCATATTTCCCATTATGAATGACTCTTTAAATCATATAGGAGGTATACTTTTACCAAAAGACTATCAGAACTTCTTTTTAAGGCTTACTCTTTTAAAGGTATATCACAGGATATATGATAAAATGGAATTTAAAAACTGTTAATAAGATCTAATTGTTAGGTACATGACTTTGGAGAATATAATTAACAAGTCAGTATCACTGTATCAGAATAATTTAAATATAAATGCCTTTCTTTTGGAATTTTTATTACATTTTCTTTTGGAATTTTCTTAAGATTAATGATGTAATGTGTATGGGATGGCAAACGAAACTTATAACAGAGAAGAGGTTTCAGTAAATGAATTCTCTTCTGTATTCTCCTGTTTCCTTTTAAAAGTTTTGATTAAGAAACATCATCTGTGCATGCCACCTGGCTAAAAAGTCTCTGGTATATTTCCACAATGTTGTTATTCAGTTGGAGAAGGCAGTGGCACCCCACTCCAGTACTCTTGCCTGGAAAATCCCATGGATGGAGGAGCCTGGTAGGCTGCAGTCCATGGGGTCGCGAAGAGTTGGACACGACTGAGCAACTTCACTTTGACTTTTCACTTTTATGCATTGGAGAAGGAAATGGCAACCCACTCCAGTGTTCTTTCCTGGAGAATCCCAGGGAAGGGGGGAGCCTGGTGGGCTGCCGTCTGTGGGGTTGCGCAGAGTCAGACACGACTGAAGTGACTTAAAATGTTATTCAGTAACTGAGCTCTGTCCAGCTCTTTGTGACCACATGGACTGCAGCATGCCAGCCTCCACTGTCCACTATCTCCCATGGTTTGCTCAAAGTCATGTCCATTGAGTCAGTGATACTATCCAACCATCTCACCCTTTATCACCCCTTTCTCCTGCTCTCAGTCTTACCCAGCATCAGGGCCTTTTCCGATGAGTCAGCTTTTCATTTCAAGTGGCCAAAGTATCAGAACTTCAACATCAGTTCTTCCAATGAATAATCAGGATTGATTTCCTTTAGAATTGACTGGCTTGATTGCCTTGCCATCCAAATGAAACAGGAATCTTAGTTCCTGTTCATGAAGCTGAAGAATGAACTTCATGAACATGCAAACACTCACAGTAGCAAGCAAATAGGATTTATTTTAAAGAGAAAGAAAATACAAAGCTCTCAAACTAGATACTGAGGGGGGGTAAAAATTCCCCAAGAGGTGGGACTTACAGCAGTCTGATAACTTATTAGACCAAGGACACATTCCAGGAATTTAGGATAAAAGGTATAGTTACAGGTTAATGGAGTGAGAACTTTGTTGAAAACAAGACCTACAGTGTAGGTTGCAGACTCCTACACTGACTGCTAGCAATTTCAACCTCACAAGGGACTCCCAGAAGTCTTCTCCAGAGCCACAGTTTGAAAGCATTATCTTCAGCACTCAGCCTTCTTTATGGTCCAGCTCTCACGTCTGTACATGATACTGAAAAAATTGTAGCTTTGACTATATGAACTTTTGTTGGTAAAGTGATGTCTCTGCATTTTAATAAGCTGTCTATGTTTGTCATAGCTTTCCTTCCAAGAAGCAAGTTTCCTTTAAATTTATGGCTGCAGTCACCATCTGCGGTGATTTTGGAGCCAAAGAAAATAAAATCTGTCACTGCGTTGACTTTTCCCCTTATATGCCATGGAGTAATGGGACTGGATGCCTTGATCTTAGCTTTTTAATGCTGAGTTTCAAGACAGCTTTTTCACTGCATCTTGACCCTCATCAAGAGGCCATTTCCTCTTCACTTTCTGCCATTAGTGATACCATCTGAATATCTGAAGTTGTTGATAATTCTCCTGGCAATCTTGATTCCAGCTTGTGATTGATTCCACAGTACCTCAGCCATAATTCTGGCTAATACAATACTATGCTTTACCAATTACTATTGATAATAATTGATTTGTCAATTATAACAGTGGTTTCTGCAACAAATGAAGATGTTTAAAAATTAGATCATCTGCCTTCCCCATGAAGATACTGATTCAGTACTGATGGAATGAAGACAATGGTTTGTATTTTTAAATATTCCCTTAGTGACTCTGATATATACACAAGCTTTAGATTAAAAATCTAAAGCTCTTTTTCTGAGTCTGAAAAATAGTATCACTGTAGGAAAAACATTAATAGGAGATGAACAAAAAGCAATTGTGATTCAAAAGTTAATAATAAGAGACTGTTAATAATAAAAATACATATAGCTCAGAGTTCTTTAGGGTGACAGTTTAGTATTACCTTAAGAAAGATAAAAGCAATTACCACTATACTTGAATGTCTGAATATTTATTAAAAGTTATATACTATATGCCTTATATTCCATGTCTTTATTTTCCTGATCTGATTTATTTTCTCTAATAAATTTGTATATACATTTCTACCTTAGATAAAGAATAGCTAGGAAATCTTAGAAAAACATAGAAGTATATAATGCTGAAGGAAATACAATGCTATTGAAAAGACTACATTAAATAGATTTGTACCTGTAACATCTCTTGAATGATTAACCTTTTAAAAATAACATTCCATAATTTTAGCATTCTTACAGTCTAAATGAATTGTATCTGAGAATGAAGATTTAGTTTGAATAAAGCTTTTGTTAATGCAAATATTAGTCATTGACTGTTAAGGATTTTGTTTTTTTTTTTAACTATGAACATAAAGGGTACCTTAGGCTTTCGAGCTCTGAAAATTTTGGTCTTCATATTTTGTGGGGGGAAACGTATGACTGTATTGCTGTTACTAGACCTTTGAGTGAAATAAACTGTGGATGGTGGGAAATGCTGTTATGTTGTTCCCAGAACTACAGGGTTTGGGTTTAGAAATTGGATTGTGGAGATTGCCTTAAATCAAACAAAGTGGTTATTTGGCAACACGGTCTGGCCAAGAAGCTTGTTCTGGCTCTTCTGTCAATAAGTAATTTTGAAAAATGCTTCTATTTTCTAATAAAAATTTATATAAATTAGGAAAGAGAAACCACTGGAGTTATTGAGGGAAATGTAAAAACTCAGGATAATTAAGAGAAGAGAAGTTCAGTTCAGTTGCTCATTCATGTCGGATTCTTTGTGACACCAAGGACTTCCATACTCAGGCTTCCCTGTCCATCACCAACTCCAGGAGCTTACTCAAGATCTGAGTTATTGTTTTTTTTCTTTTTACTTTAGCTAACATCATTTTTTTTTTTTTTTAACATCCACCTGCAATGCAGGAGACCATGGTTCAATTCCTGGGTCAGGAAGATGTGTTGGAGAAGGGATAGGCTACCCACTCCAGTATTCTTGGGCTTCCCTGGTGGCTAGGCTGATAAAGAATCTGCCTGCAAATGCGGGAAAGCTCCGTTTGATCTCTGAGTTGGGAAGATCCCTGGAGAAGGGCATGGCTATCCACTCCAGTATTCTGGCCTAGAGAATTGCATGGACTGTATAGTCCACGGGGTTGCAAAGAATTTGATATCACTGAGCAACTTTCACGCTTGATAACAACTTTGGAATAGTTTCAAGCATGCAGCTCAGTTCAGTTCAGCCTCTCAGTCATGTCCCACTCTTTGCAAACCCATGGCCTGCAGCAGGCCTGGCTTCCTGCTGATCACCAGCTCCTGGAGCTGGCTCAAACTCATATCCATTGAGTCGGTGATGCCGTCCAACCATCTCATCCTCTGTTGTCCCCTTTTCCTCCTGCCTTCAATCTTTCCCAGTATCAGAGTCTTTTCCAGTGAGTCACTTCTTCCCATCAGGTGGCCAAAGTATTGGAGCTTCAGCTTTAGCATCAGTGCTTCCAATTAATATTCAGGACTGATTCCCTTTAGGACGGACTGGTTGGATCTCCTTGCAGTCTAAGGGACTCTCAAGAGTCTTCTCCAACACCACAGCTCAAAAGCATCAATTCTCCAGCACTCAGCTTTCCTCACAGTCCAACTCTCATGTCCATACATGACTACTGAAATAAACCATAGCTTTGACTAGATGAATCTTTGTCAGCAAAGTAATGTCTCTGCTTTTTAATATGCTGTCTAGGTTGGTCATAGCTTTTCTTCCAAGGAGCAAGTGTCTCTTAATTTCATGGCTGCTGTCACCATCCACAGTGATTGTGGAGCCGAAGAAAATAAAGTCAGCCACTCTTTCCCCATCCTTTCTGAATGTTGAGCTTTAAGCCAACTTTTTCACTCTCCTCTTTCACTTTCATCAAGAGGCTCTTTAGTTCCTCTTCACTTTCTGCCATAAGGATGGTATGATCAGCATATCTGAGGTTATTGATATTTCTCCAAGCAATCTTGATTCCAGCTTGTTCTTCATCCAGTTCAGCATTTCACACAATGTACTTGCATATAAGATAAATAAGCAGGGTGTCAATATATTGCCTTGATGTACTCCTTTCCCATTTTGGAACCAGTCTGCTGTTCCCAAGTGATTCAGTTGCACATATACATGTATCCATTCTTCTTTAAATTTGTTTCCCACTTAAGGTTTTACATAATATTAAGCAGAGATCCCTGTTTGTCAGTTACCTATTTAAATAATGCATGTGTACATGTCAATCTCAGACTCCCAAAATATCCCTTCCTCTCTGATAACCTTAAGGTCATTCTCTAAGTCTGTGACTGTTTTGTAAATAAGTTTATTTGTTTATTCTTTTTAGAGTATGCAGATAAGTGATACCAATCGATATTTCTCTTTTTCTGTCTTCCCTCAGTATTACAATGTCTAAGTCCATCCATGTTGCTGCAAATGCCGTTATTTCATTCTTTATAATTCTGAGTAATATTCATTGTATATATATACCACATCTTTATCCATTTCTCTATCAGTGGAGTTTAGATTGCTTAATGAACACTATGCTTCCCTGGTGGCTCATACAGTAAAGCATCTGCCTGCAATGAGGGACACCCGGGTTTTGTCCCTGGGTGGGGAAGATCCTCTGGAGAAGGAAGTGGCAACCTACTCCAGTATTCTTGCCTGGAAAATCCCATGAATAGAGGACTCTGATAGGCTACAGTCCATGGGGTCACAAAGAGTCGGACACGACTGAGCGACTTCACTTTCACTTTCAATGAACACTAGGGCACATGTATCTTTTTTTAAATATAAATTTATTTATTTTAATTGGAGGCTAATTACTTTACAATATTGTATTGGTTTTGCCATATATCAACATGAATCTGCCACGGGTGTACACGTGTTCCCCATTTGAACCATGTTTTTCTCTGGATATATGCTCAGGAATGGAATTACAGGATCAGATGTTCACTCCATTTTTAGTTTTCTAAGGACCTTCATTACTGTTCTCCACAGGGGCCATAACAATTTATATTTCCACCCTCACTGCAGGAAGATTCTCTTCTCTCCATACCATCTCTAGCCTTGGTTTGTGGATTTTTTTAACAATAAAAAAATTGATTGCTGTGAGGTGATATCTCATTATAGATTTGATTTGCATTTCTCTAATACTTAGTGATGTTGAACATCTTTTCATGTGCTCTTTGGCCATGTATATGTGTTCTTTTGAGAAATATCTATTTAGGTCTTCTGCCTAATTTTTGATTGGGTTGCTTGTTTTGATGGTATTAAGCCATGTGAGCTATTTGTAAATTTTGGAGACCCAATCCCTTATCAGTCATATCATTTGAAAGTATTTTCTCCCATTCTGTGGGCTGCCTTTTGTTTCATCTATTCTTTGCTGTGAACAAATTTTTGAGTGTAATGAGGACTTTTTTTTTTTAATTTTTGTTTTTATGTCCATTACTCTGGGAGGTGGATCAGAAAGATACTGCTGTGATTTATGTCAGAGAGTGCCATGCTATGCTTATTTTTTCCCCTGAATTTTGTACTGCCAAGTCTCACGTTTAGTTCTTTAATCCATTTTGAGTTTATGTTTGTATATGCTGTTAGAGAATGTTCTAATTTCATTTTGTTTAATGGCACTGTCCAGTTTTCCCAGCACCATCTATTGAAGGACTGTCTTTCCTCCTTTGTGTAGTCTTGTTTCCTTTTTGTAGATTATTTAAGCAGAGGTGTGTGGGTTTATTTCTGAGCTTTCCATCCTGTTCTACTGATCTATATTTATTTATTTATTTTTGCCAAGACCATACTGTTTAGATCACTATAGCTTTGTTATATAGTCTGAAGTCAGAGATCCTGATTGCTTCAACTCCATTTTTCTTTCTCAAGATTGCTGTTGCTCCTTGGAGTCTTTCAGCTCATTGCATTTCAGTCAAAAAGATGATAGATGGATAGACCACTAATTAGATTTCGATCAATAGATATATTAAAATCTTAAAACTTGTGATGGAGGTAAGATATGTAAACATAAAATTAATAAGGATTCAGTACTTTATCTAAGAGATGCTTAAAGTGTCAATGGTCATAGAAAATACTACCGTAACTGGGTGTTATGAGAAGCTTCCAGGAGAATAACTTATCTGTGAAAATAATTGGTAGGATTAAGTCAATTATAATATCATATTCAAAGTAAGTCAGTGGACTTCAGAAGATCAAGTATGGTGATAATCATAATCTTGTTAATTTGGTTCCCTTCAGGTTTTTTCCCATTTCATGTATCCATGATTGTTATAAAATTAATAACCTATAGCCCATGCTATGTGTAGATGATGACCTTTCTTCTTGCATCTGTAAATAATAATAAAGATATAGCAGAAATTTGATCTAATAATGCAATTGCATTTTAGGAAAATTTGTGAATAGATAACCCTCTAGTACTAAGGTAACTCAGCATTTAGGGATCAGATTAATATCTTGTGAATTTAATCTACACGATTGCCAGTATATAAAGAAGAGTAATATATTAACTCTGAGGAGAGGCATTAAAGGCTCTGCTCAAAAACTCACTGATGCTCTCTTACCAGATAAAATTCTGTTGCATTTCATTTCTCAGAACTAATTAATTTTATTTCAAAAAGATTTACAAATTGCATAATTTAACTCAGACAAGGTACTGTGAGCATACCAGTTATTTGGTAAAGGCCAGGAGGAGTAAATTTGTGGATTATGGAAAATTTCCATCTGTAGGTATTAAAATCTTTTCAGGATGTTAACATTCTCATTTTGCATGCAAGTGGACAATTATGGTGCAGATTTAACACTCTTTTTCTAATTTAGCCGAAGCTTTGCACTTTCTTTAGAAACATTGTTTTTCCAGGAATGTTTAGCTCCATAATCATTTCATGAATTGTGAAGCAACATTCTGTGTATTTTGCAGCTATCAGGTGAAGCACCATGTGACCACTCCAGGAGTCATCAGTTACAGATACACAAAAGAGGCTGTCACCAACAGTCTGGCATTCAGGCATCCTCAGTGGTACTGTGGATGTCAACCACATTTATTAGCGATAATTTTCATATCTAGGCATGGCAGATGGCAACTTGCTCATCAAGCAGTAAATACAAAGATAATTTTAAAAATCAGTGAGCAATAACAGCGGTAGAAATAATCTTTATAAAAGTTTTCCAAGCAAATAGAACTCATTTGTGATTTTGAAGGTCCCATTTTATTCAAATCAGGCTAACCAAAATCCTACACACAAAATACTGTTGCATTGAACACTACTCTATTGCTGGGACTCTGCCTTATTATATATCATTTCAATTAATTTTCACAAACAGTGAAGTTGATATGATCTTTAATCTACTTGGTTGGCTGATATGAAGAAAACTGAATTGATTAGTGCCACATGACTTGGATGTTAATTCAAAATGGTATTTGTTTCATGCTTTAGGCATTATATTGTTTCTTAGTAACAATAGATTAGAAAAACAGTACATCTCAAGAAAAGAAATAATATAAGTTCTGTTCAGTTGCTCAGCCCTGTCCGACTCTTTGTGACCCCCTGGACTGCAGCACGCTAGGCTTCCCTGTCCATCACCAACTCTCGGAGCTTACTCAAACTTAAGTCTATTGAATAGGTGATGCCATCCAACATCTCATCCTCTGGCGTCCCCTTCTACTCCTGCCCTCAATCTTTCCCAGCGTTAAGGTCTTTGCAAATGAGTCAGTTCTTTACATCAGGTGGCCAAAATATTGGAGTTTCAAGTTCCAGTGAATATTCAGGACTGATTTTCTTTAGGATGACTGGTTGGATCTACTTGCTGTCCAAGGGACTCTCAAGAGTCTTCTCCGAAACCACAGTTCAAAAGCATCATTCCTTGGCACCTAGCTTTCTTTATATTCCAAATCTCACATCCATACATGACTACTAGAAAAACAATAGCTTTGACTTGATGGACTTCGCAGCAAATTAATGTCTCTGCTTTCTAATATGCATTCTAGGTTGGTCACAGCTTTTCTTCCAAGAATTGAACATCTTTTAATATCATGGCTGCAGTCACCATCTGCAGTGATTTTGGAGCCCCCCCAAACTATGTCTCTCGCTGTTTTAGTTATTTCTCCATGTATTTGCTATGAAGTTTTGAGAGCAGATGCCATGAGCTTCATTTTTTGAATGTTGAGTTTCAAGCCAAATTTTTCACACTCCTCTTTCAATTTCATCAAGAGGCTCTTTAGTTTTTCTTTGCTTTCTGCCAAAAGGGTGGTGTCATCTGTATATCTGAGGTTATTGATGTTTCTCCCAGCAATCTTAATTCCAGCTTGTGCTTCCATCCAGCCTGGCATTTTGCCTGGTGTACTCAGTATATAAGTTAAATAGGCAGGGTTACAATATACAGCTTTGATGTACTCCTTATCCTATTTGGAATCAGTCTGTTTCATGTTAAGTTCTAACTGTTACTTCTTGACCTGCATACAGATTTCAGAGAAGTCAGATCAGGTGGTATGGTATCCCCATCTCTTGAAGAATTTTCCACAGTTTTTTGTGATCCACACAATCAAAGGCTTTGATGTAGTCAATAAAGAAGAAGTAAACTTTTTTTCTGGAACTCTCTTGCCTTTTGATGATCCAGGGGGTGTTGGCAATTTGATCTCTTATTCCTCTGCTTTTTCTAAATCCAGCTTGAATATCTGGAAGTTCATGGTTCACGTACTAGTAAAGCCTGGCTTGGAGAATTTTGAGCATTTCTTTTCTAGCATGTGAGACAAGTGCAATGGTCCACAGGTTGAGCATTCTTTGGCATTGCCTTTCTTAGGAAATGGAATGAAAACTGACCTTTCCAAATCCTGTGGCCACTGCTGAGTTTTCCAAATTTGCTGGCATATTGAATGCAGCACTTTCACAGCATCATCTTTTAGGATTTGAAATGGCTCAACTGGAATTCCATCATCTCCACTAGCTTTATTTGTAGTGATGTTTCCTAGGGCCCATTTGACTTTGCAATCCAGGATGTGTGGCTCTAGGTAATTGATCTCATCACTGTGGTTATCTAGGTCATGAAGTAGAGGAAAACAACAGAATGGGAAAGACTAGAGAGCTTTTCAAGAAAATTAGAGATACAAGGGAATATTCATGCAAAGATGGGCTTGATAAAGGACAGAAATGGTATGGAACTAACAGAAGCAGAAGATATTAAGAAGAGGTGGCAAGAATACACAGAAGAACTGTACAAAAAGATCCTCATGACCAAGATAATCATTATGGTATGATCACTCACCTAGAGCCAGACATCCTGGAATGTGAAGTCAAGTGGGCCTTAGAAAGAATTCCTATGAACAAAGCTGGTGGAGGTGATGGAATTCCAGTTGAGCTATTTCAAATCCTGAAAGATGATGCTGTGAAAGTGCTGCACTCAATATGCCAGCAAATTTGGAAAACTCAGCAGTGGCCACAGGACTGGAAAAGGTCAGTTTTCATTCCAATTCCAAAGAAAGGCAATGCCAAAGAATGTTCACTACCACACACTTGCACTCATCTCACACGCTAGTAAAGTAATGCTCAAAATTCTCCAAGCCAGGCTTCAGCAATACGTGAACTGTGAAATTCCAGGTGTTCAAGCTGGTTTTATAAAAGGCAGAGGAACCAGAGATCAAATTACCAACATCTGCTGGATCATGGAAAAAGCAAGAGAGTTCCAGAAAAACATCTATTTCTGCTTTATTGATTATGCCAAAGCTTTTGACTGTGTGGATCATAATAAACTGTGGAAAATTTTGAGAGAGATGGGAATACCAGACCACATGACTGGCCTCCTGAGAAAACTATATGCAGGTCAGGAAGCAGCATTTAGAACTGGACTTGAACAACAGACTGGTTCCAAATAGGAAAAGGAGTATGTCAAGGCTGTATATTGTCACGCTGCTTATTTAATTATATGCAGAATACATCATGAGAGATTCTGGGCTGGAAGAAACACAAGCTGGACCCAAGATTGCCAGGAGAAATATCAATAACCGCAGACATGCAGATAACACCACCTTTATGGCAGAAAGTGAAGAGGAACTAAAAGCCTCTTGATGAAAATGAAAGTGGAGAGTGAAAAAGTTGGCTTAAAGCTAAACATTCAGAAAACGAAGATTATGGCATTCGGTCCCATCACTTCATGTGACATAGATGGGGAAGCTGTGGAAACAGTGTCAGACTATTTTGGGGGCTCCAAAATCACTGCAGATGGTGACTGCAGCCATGAAATTAAAAGATGCTTACTCCTTGGAAGAAAAGTTATGACCAACCTAGATAGCATATTCAAAAGCAGACACATTACTTTGCCAACTAAGGTCCGTCTAGTCAAGGCTATGGTTTTTCCAGTGGTCATGTGTGGATGTGAGAGTGGTCATGTATGGATGTGAAGCAAGCTGAACACTTAAGAATTGATGCTTTTGAACTGTGGTGTTGGACAAGACTCTTGAGAGTCCCTTGGACTGCAAGGAGATCCAACCAGTCCATTCTGAAGGAGATCAGTCCTGGGTGTTCATTGGAAGGACTGATTATAAAGCTGAAACTCCAGTACTTTGGCCAGCTCATGCAAAATGTTGACTCATTGGAAAAGACTCTGATGCTGGGAGGGATTTGGGGGCAGGAGGAGAAGGGGACGACAGAGGAGGAGATGGCTGGATGGCATCACTGACTTGATGGACATGAGACTTAGTGTACTCCGGGAGTTGGTGATGGACAGGGAGGCCTGGCGTGCTGCGATTCATGGGGTTGCAAAAGCCAGACACGACTGAGCAACTGAACTGAACTGAACTGAGTTCGTGAAGACGTTTTTTTTTATGTAGTTCTTCTGTGTATTCTTGCCACCTCTTCTTCATATCTTCTGCTTCTGTTAAGTCCATACAATTTCTGTTCTCAGTTGTGCCCATTTTTGTATGAAATGTTTGCTTTGTATCTCTAATTTTGTTGAAGAAATACCTAGTCTTTCCCATTCTATCATTTTCTTCTATCTCTTTGCACTGATCACTGAGGTAGGCTTTCTAATCTCTCTGTGCTATTCTTTGGAATTCTACATTCAAATGAGAAAAGAGATCATTTAGGAAGGAATATGACCCATTTTTTTATGTGGATATACTTCATGAAAGAACAGTTTAAGATTTTTATGCTTTATTATTATCAGTTTTTTTTTTTCCTGCAAATAACTTTCAAATGGCCTGAGTGAAAGATTTATAAATATTAAATCTGGTTTATTCTGGTACTGCATTATTCTAAATGTTAGTAGAAATAATCCCCATGTTGTAAACATTTATGTGGGATTTTTATGTATCACAGAGCACTTCCAAACATAAATAATACTTATAAAGTATATACATCTTGAAAGGCTAGTGTGTTTCTTGTAATTGTTATTTTTTTTTCCCACAAAGGAACTTAGCTACTTTGCAGAATAACTATTTTGGAAATTAAGTAAGGGTCTACAAAAATAAGAATAGGTTTTCAACTCAGAAGTTCATTACTGAAAATAATAATTTAGAGGTAAGCTCAATAGGGCCAAGTTTTTTTTTGGGGGAGGGGGTGGTGGTATATATCAAGAATGTACCTCCTACTACAAGAGTTGAGTTCAGTTCATTTGCTCACCTGGGTCCAACTCTGTGACATCATGGACCATAGCATGTCAGGCCTCCCTTTCCATCACTGATTCCCAGAGTTTACTCAAACTCATGTCCATTGAGTTGGTGATGGCATCCAACCATCTCATCTTCTTTATGTTATATAACCTCAGATATGCAGATGACATGACCCTTATGGCAACAATTGAAGAGGAACTAAAGAGCCTCTTGATGAAAGTGGAAGAGGAGAGTGAAAAAGTTGGGTTAAAGCTCAACATCCAGGAAACTAAGATCATGGCATCTGGTCCCATTACTTCATGGCAAATAAATGGGGAAACAAGTGGCTGACTTTTTATTTTGGGGGTTCCAGAATCACTGCAGGTGGTGACTGCAGCCATGAAATTAAAAGATGCTTACTCCTTGGAAGGAAATTTATGACCAACCTAGACAACATATTAAAAATTAGAGGCATTACATTAACAACAAAGGTTCATCTAGTCAAGGCTTTAGTTTTTCCAGTGGTCATGTATGGATGTGAGAGTTGGACTGTAATGAAAGCTGAGCACTGAAGAATTGATACTTTTGAATGGTAGTGTTGGAGAAGACTCTTGAGAGTCCCTTGGACTCCAAGGAGATCCAACTAGTCCATTCTAAAGGAGATCAGTCCTGAGTGTTCATTGGAAGGTATTATATTGAATCTGAAACTCCAGTACTTTGGCCACTTGATGCGAAGAGGTGACTCATTTGAAAAGACCCTGATGCTGGGAAATATTGAAGGCAGGAGGAGAAGGGGATGACAGAGAATGAGATGGTTGGATGGCATCACTGACTTGATGGACATGAGTTTTGGTAAGCTCTAGGAGTTGGTGATAGACAGGGAAGCTTGATGTGGTGCAGTCCATGAGGGTGCAAACAGTCGGACATGACTGAGTGACGGAACTGAAATGAGGTTGGTCATATGTTCCTTCCAAGAACAAAGCGTCTTTTAATTTCATGGTTGCAATCACAATCTGCAGTGATTTTGGAGCCCCTCAAAATAAAGTCTGCCACTGATTCTACTGTTTCTCCATTTATTTGCCATGAAATGATGGGACTGGATACCATGATGTTCCTTCCTTTTCTGAATGTTGAGTTTTAAGTCAGCTTTTTCACTCACCTCTCTCCCTTTCATCAAAAGGCTCTTAATTCTTCACTTTCTGCCTTAAAGATGGTGTCTTCTGCATATCTGAGGTTGTTGATATTTCTCCTTGCAATCTTGATTTCAGCTTGTGCTTCATGCATCCCAGTGTTTCTCATGATATTCTGCATATAAATTAAATAAGCAAGGTGACAATATACAGCCTTGACATACTCCTTTTCTTATTTGGAACAAGTCTTTTGTTCCATATCCAGTCCTAACTGTTGCTTCCTGATTTGCATACAGATTTCTCAAGAGGTAGGTCAGGTGGTCTGGTATTCCCTTCTCTTTCAGAATTTTCCAGTGTCTTGATCCATGGTACAGGAGTTACTCCTCTTAAAAGACTGCTAAAGCAACAGGTAGAAGGAAAGCAGTGCACGGACAATAAATGACAGGCCTTCATCCTGGAGTCATAAAATGCAGCTGGAAGATTCTGTGGGCTGTACGAAGGGTCTCAAGTAGAGGGTGCAGCCACTTGGCACAGTTCAGTTCAGATCAGTTCAATCACTCAGTCGTGTCCAACTCTTTGCGACCCCATGAATCGCAGCATGCCAGGCCTCCCTGTCCATCACCATCTCCCAGAGTTCACTCAGACTCATGTCCATAGAGTCAGTGATGCCATCTAGCCATCTCATCCTCTGTCATCCCCTTCTCCTCCTGCCCCCAATCCCTCCCAGCATCAGAGTCTTTTCTAATGAGTCAACTCTTTGCATGAGCTGGCCAAAGTACTGGAGTTTCAGCTTTAGCATCATTCCTTTCAAAGAAATCTCAAGGCTGATCTCCTTCAGAATGGACTGGTTGGACTCCTTGCAGCCCAAGGGACTCTCAAGAGTCTTCTCCAACACTACCGTTCAAAAGCATCAATTCTTCGGTGCTCAGCTTTCTTCACAGTCCAACTCTCACATCCATACATGACCACTGGAAAAACCATAGCCTTGACTAGACGGACCTTAGTCGGCAAAGTAATGTGTCTGCTTTTGAATATGCTATCTAGGTTGGTCATAACTTTTCTTCCGAGGAGTAAGCATCTTTTAATTTCATGGCTGCAGTCACCATATGCAGTGATTTTGGAGGCCAAAAAGATAAAGTCTGACCCTGTTTCCACTGTTTCCCCATCTATTTCCCATGAAGTGATGGGACCGCATGTCATGATCTTCGTTTTCTGAATGTTGAGCTTTAGGCCAACTTTTTCACTCTCCACTTTCACTTTCATCGAGAGGCTTTTTAGTTCCTCTTCACTTTCTCCCATAAGAGTGGTGTCATCTGCATATCTCAGGTTATTGATATTTCTCCTGACAATCTTGATTCCAGCTTGTGCTTCTTCCAGCCCAGAATTTCTCATGATGTATTCTTCATATAATTAAATAAGCAGGGTGACAATATACCGCCTTGACATACTCCTTTTCCTGTTTGGAACCAGTCTGTTTTTCCATGTCCAGTTCCACCACTTGGCACAGTACTTCCCGATTGTAAAGATGTAGTGAAGCCCTTTTTGTACATCACATATACCAGGGGGAAATGGATTGGTGTCCTGGCTCCTGTCCTAATTTGCACTCTTCTATGGGACGCTCATGCCCTTAGCACTATGTCTCTTTTTGACTGCACTTTCTTTATCACATATCCCAGAGATAGAAGAAATCATGAAACAGCATTAAAGAACAGAATTTACTGCTGCTCATTACTAAATTAGTATTAGCATCAAACTGCATCAGTTACATCCTCGACCCACCATTTAAACATTTGGACTATGGACAACCCATTTTGTTTCTCTAAAACTAAGTTATCCGATCTATTGAAATGAATGTTCCAATAAGCTGTGCAAAGTTTTATTTGTCAGAATTGAATAACATTATCACTACAAAGTATTTAACAGTATATATGATACTCAATAAATTAAACATGTGTCAATTTCAATATAATTATTTCTGACTTAAGTTCAGATTTTACTACATGGCTATCTGCTACAGAATATACTTAGTAGAATGATTTGGGACCCTGGAATTCTGGCTAGTATAATCCAGATGCATCCACTGTGTCTACATACAGTTCTCTTAAATGATGGACATTCATTCTTTCAATTGTCATTTTCGTGATAGTGAAGGGTTAGCTGAGACTGACTGAGTCAGTTCCCTACCTGAGAACTAGATGCATTTTTACACTCTTTACTTCACTTGGACACATTTGTAAGCCACAAATTCTGAAGTCTATGGAATGTTATTCGTTTTCTCCTTGATAACTCACTAAAAGTTTTTAACTGTAAGAAGGGCTTCTCCTGGAGAAACCAAACTTACTTTCTTAACCCTTTGATGACCCTCTCTCCAGTGCTATATTTTGCTCTTCCCTTAAACTTCTCTGCATTAGTTCCCTTTACAGGGCTTTATTTCTGGCTTAGATTCTTCATTTCCACTCTTTTAATTCCCACTGAACAGCTTTTATTAGTTATATTATTAAAGTATGCCCCCTTCCTCCTACATTCAATAAAATTCTGGTTACTTTCTTAACAGTTCTCACTGTAACTAAAATATCTCCTTTCTTAATCTGGGAAATCTATTTTGTGTATGTCTCTGTGTGTGTATGTGTGTGTGTGTGTGTGTGTGTGTGTAGAGATATGGAAGGATTTCCCCCTGCGTTACCTTTACTATGAAGCTAATGATTATTTTATTATGATCACACTAAATTTATTTTCCCTTTAGCCAGACAAACCAGGACACTTTTACTGAAACATTTTATCAGGTACTAAAATGGAGACAATGTGTTGGTGATTTAATTTTTAACTCTTTGAAGTTCAGAATAATTTAGAGTCAAATTTTCAGTCTAAAAGGGCAATTTTTATTATAGTACATGAGGAATTAGTGTTTATTGTTATCAACATTTTGTTATTGGGTGATTCTAAATTCACATTTATGATCATATTATTAGTTACCACAGCACATATAAGGAAAAAAAGTATTAATCATAAATATTAAGATATGAGATGGTTGGATGGCATCACCAACTTAGGGGACATGAGTATGAATAAAATCTGGGAGGTGGTGACGGACAGGGAGGCCTGGCGTGCTGCAGGCCATGAGGTTACAAAGAGTCAGACTTGACTGAGAGATTGAACTGAACTGATTAAGGGATCTGTTAACATGAATGTAGAAATAAAATAAGAAATATTGAGACACCTTAACATTAACTATATTTGAAAGTTAAGTAGAAGAGGTTGCAGTTTAAAAATACTTATTTTTCATCTCCTTGCTATTTCAGTTCACTTCAGTTGCACAGTCGTTTCTGACTCTTTGAGGTCCCATGGATAGAACCACGCCAGGATTCCCTGTTCATCACCAATCCCTGCAGCTTGCTCAAATTCATGTCCATCCAGTTGATGATACCATCCAATCATCTCATCCTCTGTCATCCTCCATCTCCTTCAGCCTTCAATCTTTCCCAGCATCAGGGTGATTTCCAATGAGTCAGTTCTTCATATCAGGTGGCCAAAGTATTGAAGTTTCACCTTCCAATGAATATTTAGGACCAGTTTCCTTTAGGATGGACTGGTTGGACCTCCTTGAAGTCCAAGGGACTCTCAAGAGTCTTCCCTAACACCACAGTTCAAAAGCATCAATTCTTTAGTTCTCAGCTTTATTTATGCTCTGACACTCACATCCATACATGATAGCTGGAAAAACCATAGCTCTTACTAGATGGACCTTTGTTGGCAAGGTATTGTCTCTGAGTTTTAATATGCTGTTTAGGTTGGTCATAGCTTTTCTTCCAAGAAGCAAGTGTCTTTTAATTCCATGGCTGTAGTCACCATCTGCAGTGATTTTGGAGCCCAAGATCAGATTTTTTTTTCCCCCAAACTTAATGACAGTCATAATGCACTCATCATCAGAATTCCTGTGTAATAGAGTCAACTCTCAAAACTGTGGTGGCCCATGAAAAGACATGGTTTTTCTGCTTTATTAAGTCTGCTACCCAAGCAAATTGTTCACTCAATCGAGAATTAAGAAAATTCTAAATAGTTTGTATAGGTAAAACACAGGTTTTTACTCTGCAGTATAGCAACAGAGCTGCTATAGATGTACCTCAACACATCACAATCTATAAAAAGGATTATTCAGGACACATTTTAAACAAAAGGAGAATTTAGCAAATACTGGGTTGACCCAAATGTTCTTTTGGTGTTGAAATACCCAAATGAAGTTTTGGCCAACTCAATATAAAGATATATTGCAGGGATGCATTATATAATGAATTACAATATAATAGTAATTTAAATTATATATCTATCCATTCACTCAAGTACATATAGTTAATACTCAATTTCAAATTTATCTGTATTCATATATGTATAGATACATAAATATATAGATATATATTTCAAGTTAAAATGCATTGTAATATGGGGAATTTATTATGAATGTCGGCTACATCACTGAGGAATGACATCATAGACTAAGTGATTTGGTCATGATATCCTAGCAGCCATAGGTAGAGTCTGAACACAAATCCAGTCTCTTGCTCTGAATACTCTGTTCTTTCATCACAGAGTGACACCTGTGTAATAGAATTAAAGATCTTGAAAGGGTCCTCAGCAGTCCTCTGAGTTAGACTGGTGTGTTCATGCAAATCTAACTACTCATAACTGATAACTTCAAGAAGTTACCTGAGACCTTCCTTACACCTCATCTTCCACTAGAAATCTTTCCTTCAGTTCAAATTCCTGTACTTATTTATGGATTCCAATGGCTGTGAAATACAATGAGACAAACAGAGGTAGCGAGACTCTCCAAAATTAATTTTTTTAAAAGTCAGCTTACTTCTCTTTATTAATTAACCTGGGTCTAAGTATTTCACAGAACAGCAAAAATGTTAAAAATATTCGTGCTTTTCTGATCATTAACTGTTATACTTTGTTTTGTAGCACTATTCAAATTCTTAGAGCAGTTTAATCAAATATAATTTTCATTTATATTAATAGATTGTCCTGTTCAGTTACTTGAACCTTGTTATACCCTTTTCATCATGAATAAGCATTATAAATACTTTTAGTAAGGTTATCATATTTTCTCTAATATATTACATTTGTTTTGTGGGATAGTAATTTCCTGGCTTACCTTCCCAAATATTTCACATATTCATTTTGACAGTGCAATGACTATATTAATACAATAATTCTCAGGAAAAAATATTTTTGACACTAATCAAATCCTGTCTTGGACTGCAAGAAGATCCAACCAGTCCATCCTAAAGGAGATCAGTCCTGGGTGTTCACTGGAAGGACTGATGTTGAAGCTGAAATGCCAGTACTTTGGCCATCTGATGCATAGAGCTGACTCATTTGAAAAGACCCTGATGCTGGGAAAGATTGAGGGAAGAAGGAGAAGGGGATGACAAAGGATGGGATGGTTGGATGGCATCACCGACTCAATGGGCATGGATTTGGGTGGACTCAGGGAGTTGGTGATGGACAGGGAGGCCTGGCGTGCTGTGGTTCATGGGGTCACAAAGAGTCAGACATGACTGAACTGAACTGAATACCTGCCTATTTAAATTATTAAAACTAGGAGTAAGATACAAGTGTGGTTTTTCAACTACATAATAATTTTTTTTTGGTTATTTATTTATTTATTTATTTTAAATTACAATACTGTATTTGTTTTGCCATACATTGACACGAATCAGCCATAGGTGACACAATCTCCCAATGCCGAAGCCCCCTCCCCACCTCCCACCCCACATCCTCTACTTGAATCATCCTGTGCATCAGCCCCATGCATCCTGCATCCTACATTGAACATAGATTGGCGCTTCGTTTCTTACACGAAAATATACATGTTTCATTGCCATTCTCCCAAACCATCCCACCCTTTCCCTCTCCCTCAGAGTCCAAAAGTCCAAGAGACACAGAGGTATAGACTCAACTACATAATAATTTAAGCATTTTATTTCATCAGCATTTTTAGTGAACATACTAAATGTAAAATCTGTGAGATTTTGCTCAAATGAAATTTATTTTCCACCTTATTTATTCAAGAGTGATAATGACAGCATTTGAGCGATTTATTTTTATATATTCACATAAAATTTTCAGGTGCTCAATTACTTTCTGTGTTGCTGACTGAATTTTTCTTCCTATTAATTGCTAATTGCAAAGAAAAAAATGATACAGTGAAGATATCTGGTTGCCATCAATGTAGCCATTATATGAGTGAACTTTACTTTCTTAACGATAAGACAACCTTAAATTATTCACATGCTGTCATCATTTAAAAAAGGAAGCACACAGATTCATGCATGTTTTTAAATTTTTAAAATACAGATCTAAATTCTAAATTAGAGAAAATAGAAAAGATAGAGAAACAGAGTAAATTGTTTAACACCCTCAGACAACACAAAAGTGTGGAATGCTTTGGACAATAGCTGGCCTGGACACTTCAAAAAGTTCCCATAGGAAAATGGTGACCGCAATATTTATGAAACATAAATATCAACAACGGGAGCATACATGACATCACCTGTTTTCCATACTTACAACGTAACTATCCAGACTTCAAAATACATGAAATGAGTGGAGAAATAAACCACTGAGTAAGTTGGTAAACTTATTTAAACACTTTCAAAGAATGAGTTTAGGATTGTGCATATTAGAGGAGCCTCTCAAAGTCCTCATGGAAAAGATACACATATCATATCAATGAGGGTTCACACCATGAGAAAGTCCAATCTGAAGTAGGACTGAGGTAACAGGTTCTGTTGGAAGCCCCCTAACCATGTTTGCAGATACACGAACCCTGCCCGCATCCACTATATCATGCAGACTCTATATACAAAAAAGATCTTCATGACCCAGATAACCACAGTGGTGTGATCACTCACCCAGAGCCAGGTATCTAGGAATGAGAAGTCAAGTGGGACTTAGGAAGCATCACTAAAAACAAAGCTAGTGGTGGTGATGGAATACCAGTTGAGCTATTTCAAATCCTGAAAGATGATGCTGTGAAAGTGCTTCACTCAATAGGCCAGCAAATTTGGAAAACTCAGCAGTAGCCACAGGGCTGGAAAAGGTCAGTTTTCATCCCAATCCCAAAGAAAGACAATGCCAAAGAATGCTCAGACTACGATACAATTGAACTCATCTCACACGCTAGCAAAGTAATGCTCAAAATTTTCCAAGTCAAGCTTCAAAAGTATGAGAACCATGAAGTTCCAGATGTTCAAGCTGGATATAGAATAGGCAGAGGAACAAGAGATCAAATTGCCAACATCTGTTGGATCATGGGTAAAGCAAGAGAGTTCCAGAAAAATGTCTGCTTTATTGACTACGCCAAAGCCTTTGACTGTGCAGATCACAATAGACTGTGGAAAATTCTGAAAGAGATGGAAATACCAGACTACCTGACCTGCCTCCTAAGAAATCTGTATGCTGGTCAGGAAGCAACAGTTAGAACTGGACATGGAACAACAGACAGGTTCTAAATTGGAAAAGGACTATGTCAAGGCTGTATATTGTCACCCTGCTTATTTAACTTATATGCAGAGTACATCATGAGAAACGCTGGGCTCGAAGAAGCACAAGCTGGAATCAAGACTGCCAGGAGAAGTATCAATAACCTCAGATATGCAGATGACACCACCGTTATAACAGAAAGCAAAGAGGAACTAAAGATCCTCTTGAAAGAAAAGTGTGAGAAAGCTGGCTTAAAACTCAAGATTCAAAAACTAATATGATAGCATCTGGTCCTATCACTTCATAGATGGGTAAACAGTGATAGACTCTTTTCTTGGGCTTCAAAATCACTGCGGATGGTGACTACAGCCATGAAATTAAAAGACACTTACTCCTTGGAAGAAAAGCTATGACCAACCTACCAGCATATTAAAAAGCAGAGACATTACTTTGCCAACAAATGTCCATCTAGTCAAAGCTGTGATTTTTCCAGTACTCATATATGGATGTGACTGTTGGACCATAAATAAAGCTGAACACCAAAGAATTGATACTTTTGAACCGTGATGTTGGAGAAGACGCTTGAGAATCCCTTGGACAGCAAGGAGATCAAACCAGTCAATCTTAAAGGAAATCAGTCCTGAATATTCATATAAGGCCTGAAGTTCCAATTCTTTGGCCACCTGATGCAAAGAAACGACTCATTGGAAAAGTCGCTGATGCTGGGAAGTTTGAAAGCAGGAGGAGAAGTGGACAACGGAGGATGAGATGGTTGGATGGCATCACTAATTCAATGAAGCACGAGTTGGAGCAAACTCTGGGAGTTGGTGATGGACAGGAAGGCCTGGCGTGCTGCTGTCCATGCGGTCTCAAAGAGTGGGACATGGCTGAGCAACTGAACTGAACTGAAAAGGTTATCTAACAACCACCCTGTATTGTAATTGAGGATTGATTCTGTTGACTACACTAGACTGTAAACTCTTCATAAGTAAAAGAAGTTTTTAATTTTTTTCAAAGACTTTAAAATGTTTCATTAAGTAAACTATACTGTGAAAGACTGTATCTTCCTATATTGCTTCATTAGAATTTTTATTTAGAAAAAGAAAGGACAATAGTGGATTGTTTAATTCTTTAAACTAACATTTGGGAATAGGGAATACAATTTATTCTGAGTTTTTGTGCAGCCGAACACTCATTAGTTATTCTTTGTGCTTCAGCAGAATGAAATTATTATGGGTTGTTAAAATTGTTCTAGAGGAATATTAAAAAATGAGCTAAAATTTTATGCCAAAATATTCTTCCAAGAGATTTATAATCAGTATTTAAATTAGTGCTTATCAGTTTTTAAATGTCAGAATTTTATAACATGTAAATTTTTCTAATTATTTTAATATGCAATGAATATTAGCTTATGGTAACTTTGTTAGAAAATGTGGTTGGTAATATATAATCATGGATAATCTTCAGATTTGTAAAGTTATATTTTATTACCTCATCTGTGTTTCTAATTAGTTTAAAAAACCTTATTTGAGTCTTTACATTAATCCTATATTATGTTAAGCCAGATTTTCTTGGTAGCCATTTGAATTGTGAATTTCTGAATCCAAATATATAAAATGCAAAAATCTTTTCATTGTATTTAATTTTCTACTCCAATTTTTAAACAGCTTGGGAACTAACTGAAAATACAGCTTATTTCTTATAGAAGGGAATTAGGAGATTTTGGGGTCATTTCTAAAACAATGTATAATAAAGTCCTTGAAAACTTCTTTTGAATTCGTTAAGTTATAGAAGCAGCAAACCTGCTTAGAAGTCTCCTTGTTTGTGATTTACTGATTTATGCTGAAAATGTATATTTCAAATCAAAGCAATTTAAAGCCGTAAGTTGAACCTCAACTATCTTTTCTTGAAAGCGTATAAGAATCAAGGTTTTCTTTTTCATCTCTAAAGCACCATCTTCCTCATTTGTTTGTGCAGAGGACACAGTTACGTGTAGGCTCGGTTCTTTTCAGTGCACTGTTACTTCTTACATCTTAGACACTTGACCATTTTTTTTTCCCCCTTAACATCTTTTAGAAGTTGCTCTAATAGGAAAGTTTTAATTGTCAACTCTCAGTACTTGCTTATGCAGAAATGTCTTTTTTCTTGAAAGATACATTTTAAAATCTTTATGTATTTTATTTTTGGCTGCCCTGGGCTTCCCTGGTGGCTCAAATGGTAAAGTGTCTGTCTACAATGTGGGAGACCTGGGTTCGATCCCTGGGTTGGGAAGATTCCCTGGAGAAGGAAATGACAACCCACTCTAGTACTCTTGCCTGGAAAATCCCATGGACGGAGGAGCTTGGTGCAGGCTACTGTCCATGGGGTCGCAGAGTCGGGCACAACGGAGCGACTTCACTTTCACTTTGGGCTTTATTGCTCTGCGTGGGGTTACTCCTGTGGCTGGCGGGAGGCTGCTCCCTCTTGCTGTCTGTGTGCTTCTCCACTGCGCTGGCTTCTCTGGTTGTGGAACACGGGGTCAGTTGCTGTGGCACAGCATGGTTAGTTGCTCCACGGCAGGTGGAATCTTCCCAAACCAGGGGTCAAAACTGTGTCCCCTGCACTGGCAGGCAGATACTTATCCAAGTGCCACAGGGGCAGTCCTTGAAAAATATTTTTGAATCTGTTGTCTCTGCAAAGCTCTCATTAAGTATTTCTATTCATCTTATATATTGCAAAATTGCACATCATATGTTGAAGTGTAGGCTTATGTTTTAAACCATGGTTGGGATATTTCCAAAACTGATGGTACATTTCTTTCAACAATCGTTAACATTTATCTCTTCAAATGTTGTCCCTTCTCTTTTTAAATATTACCTTTCTCCAGATACCAAATATGCCTTAAGACGTCTCACTATATTTTTGATGTTTCATAAACTATCCTATTTGACATCAGACTGTGACATCTAAGATGCTATGAGAACAGATATAGACATAAACTATCAGAATGACATTATCATTCTGACACCAAAAAAAATCGTTAGTTGACGATCTATTCTTCTGTCTGCTTCGTTGTTTAACATTCATTCAGTTTCTAGTACCTTTTGGTTCCTTTGACGTTATTAAGTGTTCTTCCTTTTTTTTTTTTAACTTATAATGGTTTGTTTCCATATGAATCTATGTCTGTGTCTGTATAAGAAAAAGAGTGGAAGGGGAGGGGAAGGTAAAGAAATTCATATTTTTACATTTGTAGAAATTGGAAGGCATGGGTTCCAGTTGCAGGCCAGATTGAAGGTCATTTTTAAGTGATTTGCATTTGTCTCCATGAACACTTACACCTTAAGAAAGGAAAATCAATTTAGCCTAGGGCCTTGGTTTGCGGTGGGGAAGGAAGGAATTTTTCAGATCTCACAAGGCCATATGAACTGTAGCTAGGTGCCCATTTGAAGGCTGATTTATGATTATAAATTCTGAGAGAGTCTCCGGTGTTCCCATCCCAAGTACAATGGCCCAAACAGGCACATTTCATCACCTGTCACCCCCTTTGGGTGGATCTCCTCATGCATACTTTGCTGGAATAAGCTTTCTGGGAGGACTCAGCTTTATGCAGGCTCTCTTGGTTCTGTCTTCCTGTTTTAATACAGGGCCTCAGGCTGGCATCCTCTTCCTGTTTCCTGTTAAACAAGAAAATCTAGACAGGTGAGATTTAATATTTTTTCCATGGGCAGCTACCAGCTACACTTGTTCAATTTCTCTATTTGAGTGTGATTTGGGGCCTCTGGATATTTCTCTAACTTTTTGTTGTTGCTTAAAGGATAACTAGATGAGAGGTTGCTGAAAACTGAAGTCTCCACTGCAGTTTTACGTTTATATTATTCTAGAAGACCTGTTCACCTGAAATTGATGAACGAAACAGTATGGCAATTAAAGCAGGTGATTCGATATTTATGTCCACTATCTTAGCTGAAATTATATTTGCCATCCATTCCTGCTTTTTAAACTGTGAAATGATATATCTTTTATTGCATTTTATTGTTCTCATATCCAAGGATAAAGCATATGTGATAGGCATCCTGACAGGGGCTAACGTTTAAATGTGGTGGTTGGGGATTTTTACATTTATATTTTTATCTTTCAGAAGCATACTTTCCCCTCAAGCAAAGTCCACTTCCCATGGTATGGGAACTTTGCCATTTATATCAGACTCAAAACATCAATGCCTCAGAGTTAGTTGTTTAATGAGACTAATCCTTGGTCCTTTGACAATATGTAATTCAAATTACCTTAAACAGTTTAATTTAATGGTAGAATTGTGCAAACATAAGAAATGCAACTATGCAATTTTCATGAAAAATAATTTGCCTTTTTTCCTTAATGTTTTTCCTTTGCTTTTGAGTAAAACTAAGAAAGAATTCTCTAGAATTTTGCGGGTTTGTTACATACATTTCCCATGATTTTAATGTTCTTTCTCTCAAATGCCTGACAAACATAATGTTGGTATTTTTGTCATTTTTTTTTCTTTTGCTGCAAATAAGAGGAATTATCGAAATTCCAAATGATAGAAATAAAAATGATAATTATCTTTGAAAATGTGAATTGATCCTTTTATAGTAGGTATGTTATTTAGAGGCTCAAAATAACATAACGAAGTAGCTAAAGAGTAGAAAACAATTAGATCTTCCTGTCTCTAACAGTATGTCTTTTTCTATTTAGGAAAGGCTGCTTAATTAAATTCACTGCTGCTGCTAAGTCACTTCAGTTGTGTACGACTCTCTGCAAGCCACAGACGGCAGACCACCAGGCTCCCCCGTCCCTGGGATTCTCCAGGCAAGAACACTGGAGTAGCTTGCCATTTCCTTCTCTAATGCATGAAAGTGAAAAGGGAAAGTGAAGTCACTCATGGACTGCAGGCTACCAGGCTCCTCTGTCCGTGGGATTTTCCAGGCAAGAGTACTGGAGTGAAATAATGATCAGTAGTGATAAATTGCCTGGAGAAGGAAATGGCAACCCACTCCAGTACTCTTGCCTGGAGAATCCTATGGAGGGAGGAGCCTGGTAGGCTACAGTCCATGGGGTCACAAAGAGTCGGACACGACTGAACGACTTCACTCACTCCGTCAGTGATAAATTGAAAGAGTAGCTGTTTTCCTGTCTAGTATATTGTGTTTTTAGCTGTGTCTCATTTGTCAGCAATTAAGGAGGATAGGCATAAAAGAAAAGTGGAGAAGAGAAAACTTCAGCATTGTATTCTAAGACATTTATCCCCAAGTCAGATCTGTATTGAAGATATATTTGCCTTGTCTTATCAAATAGTCATATTTATGTTTAAAATCTTTACTAACTTCATGGATGTATTCTTGCAGATATTTCTATATATTACATGCAGTTTAATTTCCCAAATAATCTTGAATTTTAAGCATTATGTGATTTTGATTCTTTACTATAAGCACTCTTAAAGAACAAAGAAATCTTAAGCAGTTTAGTATAACATTGTTGAAAGGACTTAATCTCTTAGTCTTAATCTTCTCATTTGTAAAAAGGTAGACTATCCAATTGAAAAGTACCTATTAACTGAAATTACTATTCCTGAAAATAATTGTAGTTTGTAGTCTGTATTTTAACTTGTCTGAATTCCTATCATTTAAAATTTAGACAATTAGTCTTGCTTTCAATAAAATGACACATAAAAAATTGTAAGTTAATCAGTAGTTTTAGGCAAACAGTGGCAGGAAAGGCCTTAGGAAAATATGTATAAAATATATCCCAAAATCATATAGCAGAGGAAGATGCTAACTCCATATGGCTTACTATAATCATTGACATTTAAGGAAGAAGAAATCAGAAACTTCAATTTCTGTCCTTATTTACTTAAATTCCCACACCCCCCCCGCCTTGGGTTATTTGAAAAGAAACATTTTAGAAATTGAACAGAGCTATGACAACAGGCATTTACTCTTTGTTGACTGCATAATGTACAGCTTTTTGAACTGTTTTCAAAAGTTGTAAAAATAAAAGCGGTTTTCTATTATTCACTTGTTCAGATGAATTTTTATCCTGTACCATCTCATAATTTTCCTATAACTAGATGAGGAAAATTTGAAAGCTTGAACAGTTACAAAATTATTCTCATAGAAGAGATTGTGCATCTACTTGGGGAATGGAATGGCTAATTATGCAAAACCTTTTTTTCCTATATTCAATTTGCACATTAACGTAAATTGTTTCCTATACCTTCACAATTTTTATAAACTCCTTGATGTGAGCATATCCACTTTGATTTGAAAAATTAAGTGGCCAGGCTCTTGAATATCTATAGGTTTGTTTCATAATCCACCATGTTCCATTTTCACGGCATTAGATTATAGTTCAATGTGTGAGTCTAGCCACATAGTGTTTACAGTGAACACTGAACTGAATCTTCTAGGGACTTCCCGATGGTCTAGTGCGTAAGACTCTGTGCTTCTGTGCAGAGGGCCTGGGTCCAGTCTCTCAGGGGGACCTAAGGCCTCACATGCCAGGGGGCAAAAAAAAATCAAAACAAAGCAAAACCCCTCTTACACCGAATCTTATCACATTAGTAGGGGAAAAAAGGAAGTCAGTTACTCTCCAGACTAAAAACGGGCAACACTATTATCCGTCATTTAAGTCTTAAGTCCATCTCACTTGTAGTCAAAATGTTTACCTATACAAAGGAGTATATATATATTCAGCAGCTGTCTCTAGTTTTCAGAGTACTGAAGCTTAATTCATTGGGTCCAATTTTTTTTTTTAATGTAACATAAAAATGTTAATTATCGAAATACAGGCCAAGAATCCTAGAATTCAGCAAAGAAGCAGAAGGTGTTTTTACAATGATATAGAGATAGATGGTAGATGAGAATAACTGAAAGCAGGGTGAGAATACTTAAGCGTCAGTGCTCCTGAGGGACTTGGAAGCCACAAAAGAAAAATCTTGTTTTGACTGTAATTTCTCTGAATGTATAAAATAGGTATCTTCACTTTTATAAATTTACATTTGTCTGCTAATTTGAAACCACCCAGCCTCTTTGGTATGAGGTAGTTGCTATCTGTGAAGAAGTTTGATGGATTGCAATTTATCATTGTTGTGTAATGTAATTATTGCTTTGAAGTCACTGTGACCTTTTTGTGGGATCTTATCCTTGGCTGAGAAAAGTAATCCGGGATTAAATCATTAGTCTTCATCTCACTAGAGGAAAATAGACAAAAATTAGGAATATCTGAAATCCAAGTTCCTTATTGTTGGATATCTACACATATACATATATTTGCATCTATATCTGTATCCATATCTATATTCATACTCCTATCTGTATCTACATAGTGTATTGGTTCCCAGTATGACATTACAAATTGAGACCCTGCCTACCATCTACCCTGATCTCCTTACCCAGAATTAACTACTCAGTGATATTTTCCTTATGTCATAAGGTAGTAAGAAGCAGCAGCCCATGTGATTAAATTTTGGACTCCAAATAGGAAAATGGAATCTCCCACTAACAAGCTTACCCCCTCTGTACTTTGTCATTCTCATCAGAGGCAGTAACAGTATATATATAAATATATGGGTTGCGTGCCCTCCCCCAGGGGATTTATCTGACCCAGAGATCAAGCTGATGTCTCCTCCGTGGGTAGGTGCGTTCTTTACCACTAGCACCAGCTGGGAAGCCTATATATACTCAAATGGTTTTCTAAATGGTTAGAAATAATTCTTAAACATATATACACACATATATACTACAAAATCCGGAAGAAATGTTCAGAATATTGTTGAATTAGAAGACAAGGCCAACAGCTATCCTATTCAACAATTATTGCAACTTAGTTCACTCAAGAAAAGAGCGTTATTAATGGGAGTATAAGACACTTCAAGGAGCTGCATGGCAGTTTAAGCCAGCCACTCACCCTAATGTGCCTGTGTAGTTCAAGAAATGCTTTTCTGTTCAATATGTGGCATTTTTCATGAGCTTTTTAAGATATTTTGTGAACACAGGGTTATTTAAATATTGAAAGGCATTTCACTTATAGAATTTAGACACCAGTTTTTTGAAAGAGACTTAAAACATATTTTGTTAAAGGGCAGAAAAGGAAAAGAAATTTAACACATTAAAGATTGAAACTTCATTATTAGAACACTTTTCCTTTTTATTCAAATAAAGTAATTAGTATGCCTTTAATGAGGGAATTTAGACAAGATACATTTGGTACTAGCATCATAAATGAGATCTGTTTGGTACTAGTACCATAAGCCTAATATTCATGAGGTAATTCTTCATGTTTAATCCAAAGTTTCATACTTTCTCCTATGTCTGACTTTTAATAAACTACATATAATAAACACAGAGGATGTTATTTATGACATAAATGAAAACTAAGTTATTAATTTTTCTAGCCTCAAAATTCCTTGATGACAAACATCTCATTTATATGTTGAGTGCGTATTACCAAGAGCATCATATTGTAACAGTAATATATTATTAAAGTCACTTAAAATTTTAGTCAGAATTAAATACTTTTAGTACAATAAAACAATATACAATTAACCATAAGTAAAATATTTTACATGTGCATGAGTATAAGAAATAAAATACCATAATTAAGAAATAAGATCCAGACTTCAGCTTTTAACATTACTATCAAAATAATATTTAAAATTCTTGAAGTAAGTATAGCTGGCAGTGGAGAGGAAATAATAAAAGAAACTATATAAGTATCTGAGGCCCATAGTATTTTATGTTAAAACAAGTACTCAAAAATCAAAAGGCAAATTAGGAAATATATTGAATGTGGGGCTAAAACCGAGTATTTTCCTTAAGAAAATCTTACAAGTTACAATTTCTCTAAGCCCAATAGTTCAGTCAGTTCTTAAAACCTGGTTCTAAAGTGTATGAGAAATTACTCATTATTAAATTCATGTATGCTAAATTTAGACTAATAATTACTTAAATGTCAAGAGATTTTCTCTCTCTTCAGTGTTGAGAAATTCTCTTCTCTTTCTTTCATTTTCTTTTCCTAGAACAAAAATCTAAAGTACCAAAGTCTTTACTATTTGGTAAAGAAGCATTTAACTTGAAAAATAACTAAATATTGTGGTTGTTCAGTCTCTCATCCATGTCCGACTCTTTGCAACCTCATGGACTGCAGCACACCAGCTTCCCTATCCTTCAGCAATTCTTGAGCTTACTCAAACTCATGTTTATGAGTTCATTTTAATTCATTTTAATGAATTTATCCTATAGACTGGAAAAGTATTCTTTGTTTACTTTTTTAAATTAAATTTATTTATTTTTTTAATTACAATACTGTATTTGTTTTGCCATACATTGACACGAATCAGCCATAGGTGAACACAATCTCCCAATGCCGAATCCCCTCCCACCTCCCACCCCCCATCCTCTACTTGAATCATCCTGTGCATTAGCCCCATGCCTCCTGCATCCTACATTGAACATAGATTAGCGTTTCGTTTCTTACAGGAAAATATACATGTTTCATTGCCGTTCTCCCATACCATCCCACCCTTTCCCTCTCCCTCAGAGTCCAAAAGTCCACTCTATACCTCTATGTCTCTTGTTGTCTCACATATAGGGTCATCATTACTGTCTTCTAAATTCCATATATATGTGTCAGTATACTGTATCAGTGTTTTTCTTTCTGGCTTACTCCACTCTGTATAATCGGTTCCAATTCCATCCATCTCATTAGAACTGAGTCAAATTTATTCTTTTAAGGGCTGAGTAGTATTCCATAGTGTATATGAACCACAGCTTTCTTATCCATTCATCTGCTGATGGACATCTAGGTTGCTTCCATGTCCTGGCTATTATAAACAGCGCTGCAATGAACATTGGGGTACATGTGTCTCTTTCACTTCTGGTTTCCTCAGTGTGTATGCCCAGCAGTGGGATTGCTGGGTCATAAGGCAGTTCTATTTGCAATTTTTTAAGGAATCTCCACACTGTTTTCCATAATGGCTGTACTAGTTTGCATTCCCACCAGCAGTGTAAGAGGGTTCTCTTTTCTCCACACCCTCTCCAGCATTTATTGCTTGTAGACTTCTGGATCGCAGCCATTCTGACTGGTGTGAAATGGTACCTCATTGTGGTCTTGATTTGCATTTCTCTGATAATGAGTGATGTTGAACATCTTTTCATGTGTTTGTTAGCCATCCGTATGTCTTCTTTGGAGAAATGCCTATTTAGTTCTTTGGCCCATTTTTTTATTGGATCATTTATTTTTCTGGAGTTGAGCTGCATAAGTTGCTTATATATCTTTGAGATTAGTTGTTTGTCAGTTGTTTCATTTGCTATTGTTTTCTCCCATTCAGAAGGCTGTCTTTTCACCTTGCTTATAGTTTCCTTTGTTGTGCAGAAGCTTTTAATTTTAATTAGATCCCATTTGTTTATCTTTGCTTTTATTTCCAGTATACTGGGAGTTGGATCATAGAGGATCCTGCTGTGATTTATGTCAGAGAGTGTTTTGCCTATGTTCTCCTCTAGGAGTTTTATAGTTTCTGGTCTTACATTTAGATCTTTAATCCATTTTGAGTTTATTTTTGTGTATGGTGTTAGAGAGGGGTCTAGTTTCATTCTTTTACAAGTGGTTGACCAGTTTTCCCAGCACCACCTGTTAAAGAGACTATCTTTACTCCATTGTATATTCTTGCCTCCTTTGTCGAAGATAAGGTGTCCATAGGTATGTGGGTTAATCTCAGGGCTTTTGATTTTGTTCCATTGATCTATATTTCTGTCTTTGTGCCAGTACCATACTGTCTTAATGACTGTGGCTTTGTAGTAGAGCCTGAAGTCAGGCAAGTTGATTCCTCCAGTTCTATTTTTCTTTCTCAAGATTGCTTTGGCTATTCGAGGTTTTTTGTATTTCCATACAAATCTTGAGATTATTTGATCTAGGTCTGAGAAAAATACTGCTGGTAGCTTGATGGGAATTGCATTGAATCTGTAGATTGCTTTGGGTAGTATACTCATTTTCACTATATTGATTCATCCAAGCCATGAGCATGGTATATTCCTCCATCTATTAGTGTCCTCTTTGATTTCTTTCATCAGTGTTTTATAGTTTTCGATATATAGGTCTTTAGTTTCTTTAGGTAGGAATATTCCTAAGTATTTTATTCTTTTCGTTGCAATGGTGAATGGAATTGTTTCCTTGACTTCTTTTTCTACTTTCTCGTTATTAGTGTATAGGAATGCAAGGGATTTCTGACTGTTGATTTTATATCCTGCAACTTTACTGTATTCACTGATTAGCTCTAGTAGTTTTCTGGTCGAGTCTTTAGGATTTTCTATATAGAGGATCATGTCATCTGCAAACAGTGAGAGTTTTACTTCTTCTTTGTTTATTAAACATACACATCCAGAGAAGAAATATCAGTTCAGTCCAGTTGCTCAGTCTTGTCTTACTCTTTGCAACCCCATGGACTGCACACACCAGGCCTCCCTGTCCATCACCAGCTCCCAGAGTTTACCCAAACTCATGTCCATCCAGTTGGTGATGCCATCCAACCATCTCATCCTCAATCATCCCCTTCTCTTTCTACCTTTAATCTTTCCCAGCATCAGGGTCTTTTCTGATGAGTCTGTGCTTCACATCAGTTGGCCAAAGTACTGGAGTTTCAAATTCAGCATCAGACCTTCCAATGAGTATTCAAGACTGATTTCCTTTAGGTTGATTGTTTTAATTTCCTTGCAGTCCAAGGTACTCTCAAGAGTCTTCTCCAACACCACAGTTCAAAAGCATCAATTCCTCAGCACTCAGCTTTCTTTATGGTCCAACTCTCACATCCATACATGACTACTGGAAAAAACCTAATTTTGACTAGATGGACCTTTGTTGGCAAAGTGATGCCTCTGCTTTTTAATATGCTGTCTAGGTTAGTCGTAGCTTTTCTTCCAAGGAGCAAGCACCTTTTAATTTCATGACTGCAGTGATTTTGGAGTCCTCCAAATTAAAGTCCGTCACTGTTTCCATTGTTTCTCTGTCTATTTACCATAAAGTGATGGGACCAGATGCAATGATCTTAGTTTTTCTGAATGTGAGTTTTAAGCCTACGTTTTCACTCTCCTCTTTCACTTTCATCAAGAGGCTCTTTAGTTCTTTGCTTTCTGCCATAAGGGTGGTATCATCTGCATATCTGAAGTTATTGATATTTCTTGAAGAAATCTTGAAAAGCAACCTGTGCTTCATCCAGCCTAGCATTTCACATGATGTACTCTGCGTATAAGTTAAATACACAGGGTGACAATATACAGCCTTGACGTACTCCTTTCCCGATTTGGAGACAGTCTTTTGTTCCATGTCCAGTCCTAACTGTTGATTCCTGACCTGCATACAGATTTCTCCAGGAAGCAGGTAAGGCCGTCTGGTATTCCTGTCTAAAGGTTGTAGAAATAATATCTTCAGAAAATAGTCACAGTAAGCTTAAAATGTGTCCTGCTTCTATAAATACACCATATTGAATTAGTTTATTTACAATAGTTACCTGACAAGAGCAATCTTAGGATACTTTCCATTTGTTACTTACTTTTTATTTCTTATGTATTTATTTTTTCCTTATGTTTTTCTAACTTTTCTTCAGACGTTAGAATTTATGATATGATAAACAAATTTTTTATAGAACTAGAATAATCAGATGAGAGAAATGAGATTTGACTATTTTATAAGATTTAGGATTTTTGGGGGCTGCTGGCAGTATCAGTAAAACTTACTGGCACTCACACAGATGAAAGGCAAAACTATTTGTTGCAGCACCAAACCAGAGAGAGCTGCCAGGCAGGGCTATATAAAGGAGACAGAACCAGGGGCAAGAGAAATAGTAAGCTGGAGACATAGAAATCAGCTTACATATTGTAAGGGCTGGCTTAGTAAGGTTTCCCGGGCTCCCTGTTAGGTGGCTAATCTGAATAATTTGGCAGGCTCCTGGGCATAGGGGGTGTCCCTGAGGGAATCTGTTGTGGTTGTTCAGTCACTAAGTCATATCCAACTCTTTGCGACCTCATGGACTGCGGTATGTCAGGCCTCCCTGTCCATCATCAACTCCCAGAGCCAGCTCAAACTCGTGTCCATTGACTTGGTGATGCCATCCAACCATCTCGTCCTCTTTCATCCCCTTCTCCTCCTGTCTTCAACCTTTCCCAGCATCAGGGTCTTTTCCAAGGAGTCAGTTCTTTACATCAGGTGGCAAAGTATTGGAGCTTCAGCTTCAGTCAGTCCTTCCAATCACTATTCAGGACTGATTTCCATTAGAATTAGCTGGTTTGATCTCCTTGCAGTCCAAGGGACTCTCAGGGGTCTTATTCAAGAAGAAGGTCTTCTCACTCAGCTTTCATGGTCCAATTCTCACATCCATACATGACTACTAGAAAACCATAGCTTTGACTAGACAGATCTTTGTCTGAAAAATATTGTCTCTGCTTTTTAATATGCTGTCTAGATTTGTCATAGCTTTTCTTCCCAGGAGCAAACATTTTAATTTTATGGCTGCAGTTACCATCTGCAATGATTTTGGAGCCCAAGAAAATAGTCTTTCATTGCTTCCATTTTTTTCCCCTATCTGTTTGTCTTGAAGCAATGAGACTGGATGACATGATCTTCATCTTTTGAATGTTAAGTTTTAAGCCACCTTTTTCACTCTCCTCTTTCATTTCTTCAAGATTCTCTTCAGTTCCTCCTCACTTTTTGCCACAACGATGGTGTTATCTGCATATATGAGGTTATTGATATTTCTCCTGACAGTCTTGATTACAGCTTGAGCTTCATCCTGCCTGGCATTTTGCATAATGTACTCTGCATATAAGTTTAATAAGCAGGGTGACAAGATGCAGCCTTGACATACTCCTCTCCCAATTTGAAACCAGTCTGTTGTCCCATGTCTGTACTGGCTTTTGAGTTCATAGTTACTGTATCAGTGATGGGGTTTCATATGCCATTAGGTGTACATGATATACGTATTTGAATTATTCCATAATGAAAGTATATTGTATTCCTAGCATACAGGGTCAGCATAGATGGGTAAATAATTTGTCAGTTTAATGAGAGGAACAAGTGATTGGTGAAGCATTGATAAAGTGAACCAAACATAGTTGTCTAGTTTGAAGCTGGCCCCAAAACTTAAATACAGCTTTTGTGTGGGCTCAGGGAGACTCTAAAATGCCAAGTGAAATTTGTTTTCTTTCTATGGAATATTTTATAATTTGTTTAGCTTTAGAGGGACAAAGCATCCATATAGTTTTTCTTAAGGACTTGAACAGAATCACTAGTTACCTAAGAAACCAAAAAGTGTGTAGGAGACCTGTGAAATTACTCTTTTGTACCATTCCAAGGATCGTATTGTTCTTCTCACGTGATAACCTTAAAATTTTAAATAAACAATTATATGAAAGTAATGCAAAGACAATAAACTGTAGTCAGGTCATATGAAACAGCTTAAAAATAATTAATATTGAATTGTTTCAACTGAGATTAAAATTCTGGTCTAGTCTGTCAACAACTAAAAGTTAATTCATTTTACTGCTTCAATCTCTGGTCGGGAACATCCCTGGAGAAGATAACGGCAGCCCACGCCAAGATCCCTGGGAAATCTGATGGACAGAGGAGGCCAGCTGGCTAGGGTCCATGATGTGGCAAAATAGTTGGACACAACTTAGTGACTAAACAACAAAAACAATCACAAATACTCATTGGATTTTTTTTTTTTTGAGGTATAAAGTTAGTTATTTTAGAGGGAACCACCTAGTTCCCCTCTAAAATGAATTTTATTTTTTTTTACTTTCACACACTACAGCATGCTGCTTCACTTGGTGTCATTAAATTTACAGAATCAAAAATAGTGTCTATCTTTAGTACAAATAAACACTTTATCGTCCTTTAGTGGGGCTTCCCTGATAGCTCAGCTGGTAAAGAATCTGTCCGCAATACAGGAGACCCCAGTCCAATCCCCTGGGTTGGGAAGATCCCCTGGAGAAGGGATAGACTACCCACTCCAGTGTTCTGGCCTGGAGAATTCCATGGACTTGCAAAGAGTTGGACATAATTGAGCGAATCAACTCCAGTTTGACTTTCTGGCAAGTATGGCTGATTCATTTTGCTGTACAGTAGAAACTACCACAACACTATAGAACAACTATACTCCCCCAAAAAATAAATTAAGTTTCAAAATACCTTCATATATCAACTTCTTTAATTATACTAAAGACTCATGTACTATATAATTATTTTGGACTTGACTTCAAGTCATTCAAAATCCTGTTAATTGTTATAAGAGCACATAATAATTAAAAAGCAACATCTCTGTTCCTAATAAAAAGAAATTTCAATCCCCTTCTTTTCTAAGAATTTTACACCAGAAAACATAAGTTCTTTTTCTGTTGCATTGAAATGTACATAAATCTCTTTTAGAGGTAAATAAGCCTCTTGCCAGTATTTTTTTTTTTTTTTCTTGCAGTCTCAAATCATGCTGCTTTATTGCCCAAAATATATATCCACAGGTGCAAAGTTTGCAACTCATATAGTAGTTCCTTTTTACATCAAAGGATAAATTTCTTCTAAAATTCTAAAGATGCATAGATTAAAATACCCTAGTAATATTTTAAGCATTTGATGAAGTTCTTTTGACATTATCTTACATATCAGTGGTATAATGGTGAAGATGCAGAACAGCAAGTAAAAACAGTGTACAATTTTTTGTAAATAAAACTCTATGTGAAGGGCACTCAAATATGATAACGTTTTGAAATTATAAGAGATCAATGCTTTCACAGTAAGTGCCAAGATGATTTCTGTTTAAGGACTGAGTACAGTACATTGCCTGAATACTTTACAGGGTACTGTAATACCATTAACTATCATTTTTGCCACAGTTATTTGTAAAAGTCTAAAATATTCCTTCTTACCATACTGTTACCAGTTAAAGAAATCTATTATGTAACTAAATTTATTTTGCATGCATTCAATATTAGAACATAAACAATTTGGGTTTGGACCAAACTGTATGTAAAGTGTATAAGATTTTAAATGTAGACTTGTAACTTATATTGTATGTGGTTGCTATTCCATGGTTTTGGATAGATATGGACTATACAATATCAAGAAATGAATAAAATCAAGAATAAAGATATGTTTTCAGTATTGTTTTTATCAAATTCTCATGCTTTATATTTCTTACCATATTATGACTGGGACTGGCATGGTCAGACTGAGAAAGTCTTTGAACAGGGCATTTTATAGATATTTTTATTTGAAATATAAATGTTTTCCTCTTTAAATTATTTAGCATGAACTTAGTACTGAGGAGCTTTAAACTAATTTTTGTACTTTAAATAACAGGCTCTAAAACCAGATTGACTTATAATGGAATTTGTTAGTGAAAACAGAGTCAGTGTGGTAAGAATATTAGGTAATTTTTTTTCTGATCTTTTGTAGTTTTTGTAACTTTTAGATCAGTGTTTTCTTTTCTCTACTCCAAACTTTTAACTTTTTGGAAAGGCATGCTGAATGGCTTAAAATTGGAAAAGTAAAATATTACTCATAATCAGTGAATATTATTGCTGTATACATTTTTCAGTTTGAAAACTTTTAGTGGCTGTCAAGTTTGTGGGACATTCTGGATACTGTTTTCTTGTTTTTTTGTTTGTTTTTTTGTTTTTGTTTTTGTTTTCTTTTGAGTTATTCCTTGGTGGTTTCCTGGAACTTTTTTTTTTTTTTTCCAGTTTTACTGAGACATAAATGACATACAGCCCTGTATAAGTTTGGAGGTGTTCAGCACAATGACTTTATGCATATGTCTTATGAAATGATTTCCATATACTTGCTAGGTTGTCTTTTTGTTTTTTTATGATGGGTATTCTAAGAGATGTGAAAGTGAAAAGTGAAAGTCACTCAGTCCTGTCTGACTCTTTGCAACCCCATGGACTATACAGTCCATGGAATTCTTTAGGCTAGAATAGTGGAGGGAGTGGCTAGCCTTTCCCTTCTCCAGGGAATCTTCCCAACCCAAGGATAGAACCCAGGTCTCCCACCTTGCAGGCAGATTCTTTACCAGCTGAGCCACAAGATGATATCATATTGAGATTCTGGTTTGTATTTCCCTGATGATTAGTGATGTTGAGCACATTTTTATGTACCTATTGGCTATTCATTTATCTTCTTTGGGAAAATATGTGTTTAATTCTTCTGCCTATTTTTAACTGAGTATTATTATTATTTTGGGGGCACTGAGTTATGTAAGTTCTTCATATATGTCAGATATTACCCCTTATCAGATACATGTGCTTTGCAATTGTTTTCCATTCCATTCCAAAAGTCTTTTCATTTTGTTCTTTCTTTTGCTGTGTGGAAACCCTTTACTTTGATGCAGTCCCATTTGTTTATTTTGTTGTTGTTGTTGCTTGCATTTTAGGTGTTGTATTTTGAAAGTGGCTTTCCTGATGTTTGTAGTGGTTTCTGTTGTTTCATTTAGAACCTTATCCTACATATTACAACAATACTCAGCAGAGTTATATAGATACTGACAAGAGTGTTCTACAGGTTCTTTTTGCAAGCTCTGTTTAAACTGGGACTTCCCTGGTGGCTCAGAGGTTAAAGCATCTGCATGCAATGTGGGAGACCTGGGTTCGATCCCTGAGTTGGGAAGATCCCCTGGAGAAGGATATGGATATGCTACCTAATTTGTTAGTAAGTCTTTACATATTGCCACAATACTCAGCAGAAATAAACATGTTGGTTTTGCATGTTCTTTTAAAAACATTTTTAATACTACTAAAAAGATTCTCTTTCATGTTGGGGGGGTAATTTATATCATCAGTTGTACAAAGATTCTTATGTGAGTAACTTTAACTATACACTGTGTCTTTCTAATTTATTGCAGGCCTACCTCTATTGCTTTGTAGCAATTATAAATTTTATTGTTTTCATGTTTATTGTTCAAACTCCATTCCCATATCTTTCCTTCCTGTTGAATGAAAAAAAAATATTTCAAGAATAGTTCTGCTTAATAGTCAGGTAAATACTTTATTACATTGTACAGAAAAGATATCATCTTCAGCTTAATTCTTGAAGTGTTTTTGTTAATAGTAGAAATTAGGATATTGTTCAAATATTTAATCAGAGCATGTTACATATAAGTTGATACATTTTTGAAAATGCTTTTCAAAGACAAAAATCCATTTTGTAAAACTACACTATCACTTGCATTGTATTACAAGTCATGTTTTTAATGACAATATTGAGGAGTACAGTAACATGAAGTAAAAGCGATATATTTTTATTCTAATATAAATGTTGTTGAGATGTTATTAGAGATAAGATTTTAATCAGAGTTATATGTAGGTATTTTATCTTTTTTATGAACACTATATCAATTCAATGAATTCTTTTTAATGAAATAATTATGCAAAATAAATTGTATAGGATAATGAAAATATAAAACAGATGGTCCTGCCCGTCATCTTATATTTTATATCTTTAAATGGCTTCATGCACTATCAATCCATTTAAAGCACAGAGAGGGGTAAGCATTAAACAGTTTTCCATTCTTCTTCACTAATGATACTTAAAGACATTTAATAACATTTGCTAATTATGTAATGCCAATCCTCCAAAAATAATGTATCAGTAGGGAGTATTTCTGCTTCAATCCTTTTATTTCTAGACAGCATTTAATGAACTGGAATGATCATAATTGGCAGAGTATAATGCATTGGAAAACATGTTGCTTGGGGAAGTCTTTAAATGTCAAAAAATTTACCTTCTGCCTGGGGAAATCAAGGAAGTCAATAAACTTGTATTAAAATGGAAGTAGTTAAAACTTCCTGTAATATTGCTTTTGCCACAATATGAAAAGCATGGTAGAGTTGTCAGTATGACAAAACTTTGTATTACATTCTTACGTAATTATTTGTGTTCCTTCAACTAAACTGATGCTTTCCTAGACAAGCAAAATTTCTATTTTTTTAAAAAATTTATTTATTTATTTATTTATTTAAATTACAATACTGTATTTGTTTTGCCATACATTGACACGAATCAGCCATAGGTGAACACAATCTCCCAATGCCAAAGCCCCCTCCCACCTCCCACCCCACATCCTCTACTTGAATCATCCTGTGCATCAGCCCCATGCATCCTGCATCCTACATTGAACATAGATTGGCGCTTCGTTTCTTACAGGAAAATATACATGTTTCATTGCCATTCTCCCAAACCATCCCACCCTTTCCCTCTCCCTCAGAGTCCAAAAGTCCACTCTATACCTCTATTTTATGAGTGAAGAGGCCAATAATAAAAACATAAAATAAATGAGGATATCAAGTTGTCCTTAAATAATCAGAATAATAATATGAAATTTCCTTTATTCAATATTTTTTTACTTTAAAAAATCAGAAAACACATTTTTAAAAATCCACAGTAGAAATATCAAATCATTAAGTACATTTCATCCAAATGTGCCCTTGAATTTCTCATTTTCACATCATAAAACTTGATTTAATGATGCCTTACCCTAGTAAATGGAGAAGGAAATGGCAAACCACTCCAGTACTCTTGCCTGGAAAATCCCATGCACAGAGGAGTCTGGTGGGCTGCAGTCCATGGGGTCGCTAAGAGTCAGACGTGACTGAGCAACTTCACTTTCACTTTTCACTTTCCTGCACTGGAGAAGGAAATGGGAACCCACTCCAGTGTTCTTGCCTGGAGAATCCCCGGGACAGGGGAGCCTGGGGGGCTGCCGTCTACGGGGTCGCACAGAGTTGGACACGACTGAAGCGACTTAGCGGCAGCAGCAGCAGCACCATAGTAAAATAATTGCTTTTTGGTGAGAGCAAGTCTCTGGACAAAACTGCAGCCTGCTCTATTTGAATATTAATATTTTGTCAAATGTTAAAGCCCATTAGTACCTGTCACCGTGGCAAGTGGCGGCAGCACTTGCCTCGTCACCTCCTGAATATTCTTATCCGCTTCATATTTTAGGATATCCCTCATTTGCAGATCCATTCTTTCACCATTATTTTTGTAGAACTAGTAGTAGACAGTTACCTACCACTCCTTACAGAGTAATATGCTTTTTAATTATATTATTTATTTATTTTACTTTTGGCTGCGCTGAGTCTTCCTTGCTCTGCAGGCTTTTCTCTAGTTGTGAGCGGGGCTCCTCTCTAGTTGAGGTGCGTGGACCTCTCTCGCAGTGGCTCCTCTTGTTGCGCGTGTGGGCTCCAGGTCACGCAGGCTGCAATAGTTTGCTGCCTGTGGGCTCCGTAGTTGCAGCCCATGGTCGCTAGAACACAAGCTCAGAAGTCGTGGTGCTCGGGCTTCGTTGCTCCGTAGCATGCGGGATCTTCCTGGTTCAGGGATCAGACCCAGGTCTCCTGCATTGGCAGGCGGATTCCTGACCACTGAGCACCAAGAAAGCCCCACCCACACAGTGGTGCACTTTTAAAGGAATGGCTATCTCAAGTTAAAATGTGAATAAATGAATGAATAAGCAGATCTAGCAAATATACACCATAGGTGACTACATAGGTTTTACTTTCCTAGGCATATGAGTTCATTTAATTCAGGTTGGCACATTTTTCATTACAAGTGAAACATATAAGACCTAGTTAAAATGATATAAAAAATTTGAGGTATTTAATTACAAATTAGTTTTAGAGGCATATGCTGCACTTGATATGAGATCGTGTATAGACACACATAGAAGTAGTCCCACTCATGCCCAATTACCTCACCATTTACTTTCTCCTTCCATGAACATAAATATATATATATATATATATATATATATATATATATATATCTCCTTAAATGATAAGACTTCAGAGAAATTTAGTGAGGTGGATTCATTTTCTATTGATGTGGAGTAAAGAAGGCAGCTTACAGCACTTGCCTCGGTTTTTAGACACAATTTTATTGGATCCTCTGGTTGGGGTTCTGGAGGCCACCCTGAAGGTGTCAGCAGGACTGAATTCGGTGCTGGAGGCCAGGATCCTCTCTCAGGTTCACATGGTCATTGCTAGAGTGGAGTTCCTCACAGTTGTGAAAAACTGTTTTTCTTTTGTTGGTTGGCTGTCAGGTGGAAGTTCTCAGTTCTAGGGGCTCCTCACAGATCCTTGTCTCATGGCCCTGACCGTCTGGGGATATTCTCACTACACAGTAGCTCCCTTCAAGTTCAGGAGGATCTCTAAGTCTGCTAAGATGAAGTCTTGTGCAAATTAATGCAATCAATGGACGGAGTATCCTATCACCCTTGCTGCTGCTGCTGCTAAGTCGCTTCAGTCGTGTCCGACTCTGTGCGACCCCATAGACGGCAGCCCACCAGGCTCCCTTGTCCCTGGGATCCCCCAGGCAAGAACACTGGAGTGGGTTGCCATTTCCTTCTCCAATGCATGAAAGTTAAAAGTGAAAGTGAAGTTGCTCAGTCATGTCCGACTTAGCGACCCCATGGACTGCAGCCCACCAGACTCCTCTGTGCATGGGATTTTCCAGGCAAGAGTACTGGAGTGGGGTGCCATTGCCTTCTCCACCTATCACCCTTAACTGTACTCTATTAGCTAGAAGTGATTGACAGATAATGCTTATAACCAAGGGACAGATATTATAGAAAACTGTGAAGCATTGGGGTTGACCTTTACTTGGTCCTCCACATGATTAAGGGATAGATTTACTGAGCACACAGTAGGCACTAATTATTTGAAATGGATTATTTTATAGATATACACCTGACACATAAGGACTTAGTTCTACATCATTAGTGTGATCACAGTTTTTATAAATTTTCATTTTTTCTCATACAGATAATTGTCAGTTTCCTTATAAGTGAAATGCTACTCGAGTATTTATGGTAAAGGAAAAGAAAGTCAATTTTGTTCTACAATATTTTTAAATGATGGAAAGGAAGTTAATGAATATAAAAAAGATGTGTGATGAACTTGTTTAAAAACTCTTTTATAATACTACATTTATAGTTATGATCAACTATTGGCTATATTCCTTGTGTTGTACAAAATATCCCAGTAGCTACTTTTATACATAATAGTTTGTACCTTTTTTTTAAATTTAATTTTTACTTTATGTTGGAGTATAGTTGATTTACAATGTTGTGTTAGTTTCAGATGTACAACAAAGTGATTCAGCTGTACATATATATATATATCTGTTCTTTTTCAAATTTTTTTCCCATATAGATTATTATGTTATACAGTAGATCATTGTTGATTACCTTTTCTATATATAGTAATTATTGAGGGCAAGAGGAGAAGGGGTTGACAGAGCATGAGATGGTTTGGGATAGTATCACTGACTCAAGGGACATGAGTCTGAGCAACCTTCAGGAGATAGTGAAGGACACAGAAGCCTGGCATGCTACAGTTCATGGGGGTCTCAGAGCCGGACATGACTTTATGATTGAACAACAATAACAATGTGTGTTTGTTAATTGCAAACACCTAGTTTATCCCTCTCTACTTATGTTTCCACTTTGGTAATCATAAGTTTGATTTTGAAGTCTATGAGTCTGTTTTTGTTTTGTAAATAAGTTCACTGGTATTTTTTTTTTTTTTTAGATTCCACTTATATGTGATAATATATGGTATTTGTCTTTGTCTGACTTAACTTCATTTAGTATGATAAACTCTAGGTTCATCCGTGTTGCAGCAAATGGCATTATTTTATTCTTTTTTAGTGGCTGAGTAATATCTCTATGTATTTTGGATATATGTGTATATATACATGCATACACACATGCAATGGAATACTATACATATATGTATCACATCTTTATCCATCCATCTGTCAGTGGACATTTAGGTTACAGCCATGTGTTGGCTATTGTAAATAGCACTGCAATAAACATTGGAGTACATACATTCTTTTGGACCATGTTTTTTTCAGGATATTTGGCCAAGAGTGGAATTCCTGGATCATATGGTAGTTCTATTTCTAGTGGTTTAAGGCACCTCCATATTGTTCTTTATAGTGGCTGTACCAGTATACATTCCCTTTTCTCCATACCCTCTCCAGAATTTATTGTTCATAGAATTTTTGATGATGGTCACTCTGAATAATATAAGGTGATACCTCATTGTAGTTTTGATTTGCATTTTTCTAATAGTGATATTGAGCATTGTTTCTTGGGCTTTTTGACCATCTATATGTCTTCTTTGGAGAAATGTCTGTTTAGGTCTCCTGCCAGTTTTTTATTAGGTTGCTTGTTTTCTTTGATTTTGAGCTGCATGATCTGTTTGCATAGCTGTTTTGGAGATTAATCACTTGTAGGTCACATCGTTTGCATATATTTTCTTTTTTACATGTAACAATGCACTCCACAGCATTGTTTTAGAATGGAATCTTGGAAGGTATCCAAAAATAAATCAGTAATATGCTGCTAAAATAAATCATGTATATCTACAACAAAGAAGACTGCCTAGAAATAAAATAAATAAACATTTTTTTTTTGCTTATATTTTTATTTGGATTCTAGGTGGTCGCTAAGAGTCGGACATGACTGAGCAACTTCACTTTCACTTTTCACTTTCATGCACTGGAGAAGGAAATGGCAACCCACTCCAGTGTTCTTGCCTGGGGGATCCCAGGGACGGGGGAGTTTGGTGGGCTGGCATCGATGGGGTCGCACAGAGTCGGACACGACTGAAGCAACATAGCAGCAGCAGCCGCAGCAGGTGGATTCTCAAAGATCTTGCTGGGGATATGTCAAAGCATGTACTTCCTGCCTATATTTTCCCTCTAAGAATTTTATAGTATATGGTCTTATATTTAGATCTTTAATCCATTTTGAGTTTATTTTTATGTACAGTGTTAGAGAATGAAATAACATTTTATTCAAATCATTTTGTGCATTATAAGGAAGAGGCAAGTTATAAACTAATAAATACAAATAAGAAAAACTAATAAGGCAGGTTATAAATAATACTTTAAGATGTGGACTTAAACATTATTTGACAATTATAAATTGTTTTCATTTTAAAATTTGACCACTTAAGTGTGACTACTAAAAAGAGATGTTTTTCAGAGAATTTAAAATATTAAAAGACTCTGCCATAGTAATATTTTAAGGATTGTGTTAGTTACCCTTTTTCTATAATACAAGATTTAATTTTACTCCTTTTATGTTTACTTGAACCCTAAGTAAAGCAAAATAGCTTTATTTTACCAGAAATATCATAGTCTTGATATTTTTTCAGCAATCAGTAAATAGCTACATTGGTGTAATTAACTGAAATGTACAAAAAAATATTCATCAGATTCATTAATGTAGTCTTGAATGTGAATATGAAAGTCACTTTGTCGTGTCTAACTCTTTGTGACCCCACGGGGTATATAGCCTGCAAGGCTCCTCTGTCCATGGGATTTCCCATACAAGAATCCTGGGGTGAGTTGCCATTCTCTTCTCTAGGGGAACTTCCTGATCCAGGGATCAAATCTGGGTCTCCTGCATTGCAGGCAGATTCTTTGCTATCTGAATACCAGGGAAGCACGATGTAGTCTTACATATTTTTAATGGGTTTCTTTACAGTATTATCTTCTGTTCAGTTCAGTTCTGTCACTCAGCAGTGTCTGACTCTTTGCAACCCCATGAATCACAGCACACCAGGCCTCCCTGTCCATCACCAACTCCAGAAGTTTATCCAAACTCATGTCCATCGAGTCAGCGATGCCATCTAGCCATCTCATCCTCTGTCATCCCGTTCTCCTCTTGCATCAGGGTCTTTTCCAATGAGTCAGCTCTTTGCATGAGGGGGCCAAAGTATTGGAGTTTCAGCCTCAGCATCAGTGCTTCCAGTGAACACCCAGGAATCTTACAAGATGATAAAACAATGTCAAAATCATTTAAAAATTATATATATATATATATATATATATATACACACACACACATAAGAAAATCTTATCTAGAAAAACAAAAAGGGACCACCACTGATAAATTGTGATGAATATGTTAGTGAACATATTTCTAGATCTTTTGAATAAATAATATACATTTATTTAAATTAGATATCAAATTTTCTTTGGCAACCATGTATAATAGAAATTCTTTCCACAGAGGCTGTGTCTATTTCACATCAATTAATACAGATTCTTGTCATTCTTTCCCTTTTCTAGGCAGTCTTCTTTGTTATAGATATACATGATTTATTTTATCAGCCTATTACTGATTTATTTTTGGATCCCTTCCAAGATCCCATTCTAAAGCAATGCTGCACAGTGCATTGTTACATGTAAAATGATACTTAGGCTCCAAATTTTTACCTGTAGTCTAAACAGCAGAAAACTGGAAGGCAAATAGGTTGAGACATTACAAATTACTGCACCTGCCCTTAAGGAGTAGTTCTGTGTTGTTCTGGCACATGATAAAGGTAATAAAAAAGTGAACTCATAAACTTTTCTGCAGGTTTTATGAATACTGAAGGGTGAAATTATAGCAAAAGACAAATTTCTTTAAAAGCGACCTGTGGGAAGCAGGCCCTTGGAACTTGTTGATTAAGGGATCATTCTTGATTTGGGGGAGAGTGCGTTTGTTCGTTTTGTTTCCACCACGGCCTGGTGGATTTGGACCTTAGAGATGCTCTCGAGTGCTGAAAGAAGTATGTAGAATTTGGTATTGAATGGCCGTAAGACAGAGCAGAAGCGCTGTTCCTGGTGGAGGTGTCAGTGGAAGTGTTGAGGGAGAAACTGAATATTGTCTCCTGGACTTTTCTCTATTTGCTTCTTTTTCACTCCTATGCTACAGTTTTTATATTTCTACTTTAGTTTTTAACAAATTTCAACTTTAGTTTCTTCTGCTGATTAACAAAAAAACTGCTCTATTTTTCAAAAGTTCTTTTTAGGTTCAACTCATTCCACTTTTTTGCTCTTTGTAAAAACTGACTCTAAAAATAACAAACACATTAAATATTCAGGTTTGTTTTTAATAAGTATATGTTGCAGCTTTAGCACACATGAGGTTTTTAGGAAGTTAACAGTCAGTCAGAGATAAAAACCTAGGTCATGCTGTAGAAGATTCAGATGTTGTGATCATACCTTCTTCCCCTGATTCACGAGTTAAATTCTCTAGTTGAAAAGCCAAGTAATTAAAAACCAATTATAATATTTTACTTCTGAATATTTGTGAAGAACCTTGGTTCAAGAGTAAAGAAAATGAAGGCAGAGAAAACTGACTTTTTTTTCTCATTCCCCAAAGGTATTTCATAAACCCCAAATGCTACAGATAATTTAAAGTTTAATATTTTTGACTATAGATTTCACAATGTAATTACTTGTTTTTCTCTGTTCTCCCTCAGAATTGTTTTGGCAATTCACATTTCCTTCGGTACTACAAGTTTTGTATTAACCTTTAGGGCAGCTGAATGGAATTGTTACAGGTTTTGTAATTAGCCATGGTTGCGCAAGACATTCAGAAGGCAGAACTCACTGTCAGAGTGAGCATGTGATGTAAGTGCAAATGCGCTGGGAGAATAAGTCGGTTGCTGTAGCAACAAGTCCTCATTCTGCACCAAAAGAAGAACAAACAAGACAAGTGCAATGCCTCAAGTTTCGATTTAAAACGATAGATATTCCCTGTGGGATTATGGATACAATCTTTAAATTCAACAATTTAACCAATAATAAGTGACAGCAGTAGTTATATTTTTAAATCAACCCATCAGAAAAAGGACATAGAAAATAACTTTTAAGATTCTGAAATTATAGATTGTGGGGCAATAGAAACTTGCTTTCTTTGGGCAGCAGACTATTTTTTGTTGTTGTTTGCTTTTTTTTAAATTTCTTTAAAATGTATGGAGAAATTGCATGAAAAACTTTTCTCTAAGAGTATTTGTTGCCTCCCTGGAGGTTTAAAAACAGTTTCAACCAATGTAGAATATTGATAATTTTTTTCCTACCTCAAAAGACATTTCATGAGCATCTTTGTGAGGACTAGAGAGAAACAGACTTTTCTTGATTTATACATAAGACTCCTGGTTTCTAGTAATCTAATAAGTTTAAAGAAGACATGATACATAATTGTTGTTCTTCTCTTTGCAACCCATGGACAGCAATATGTCAGGCTTCTTTGTCCATCATGATCTCCCTGAGTTTGTTCAAACTCATGGTCATTGAGCCAGTGATGCCATCCAACCATCTCATCCTCTGTTGTCCCCTTCTCCTGCCTTTAATCTTTCCCAGCATCAGGGTCTTTTCCAGTGAGTCAGCTCTTCTCATCAGGTGGCCAAAGTATCGGAGCTTCAGCTTTAGCATCAGCCAGTCAGTTCAGTCTCTCAATCATGCCCAACTCTTTGTGACCCCATGGACTACAGGGGAATCCAGGCCTCCCTTTCCATCACCAACTCCCAGAGCTTGCTCAAACTCATGTCCATTGAATCGGTGATGCCATCCAACCATCTCATTCTCTGTGATTCCCTTCTCCTCCTGCCTTCAATCTTTCCCAGAAGAAATGCCAGCCCAACATTTCTACTCTTCACATACTCGTTTTTCAGTGAGTCTTTTCTTTGCATCAGGTGACCAAAGTTTTGGAGTTTCAGCTTCAGCATCAGTCCTTCCAAATAATATTAAGGATGGATTTCCTTTAGGATTGACTAGTTTGATTTTGCTGTCCAAGGGACTCTCAAGAGTCTTCCCCAGCACCACAGTTAGAAAGGGTAGTTTCTTTGGTGCTCAGCCTTCTTAACGGCCACTCTCTCACATCCATACATGACTACAGGGAAAGCCATAGCTTTGACTAGATGGACCTTTGGTGGCAAAGTGAAGTCTCTGCTTTTTAAAGCACTATCTAGGTTTGACAGCTTTTCTTCCAAGGTTGACATAGCTTCTCTTCCAAGGAGCAAGTGTCTTTTAATTTTGTGGCTGTAGTCACCATCTCCAGTGATTTTGGAGCTCAAGAAAATAAAGTCTGTCATTCTTTCCACTTTTTCCCCTTCTATTTGTCATGAAGTGATGGACCTGGATGCTATGATCCCCCTTTTTTGAATACTGAGTTTTAAACCAGCTTTTTCACTCTCCTCTTTCACCTTCATCAAGAGGCTCTTTAGTTCCTCATCTCTTTCTGTCATTAGAGTGGTATCATTTGCATACCTGAGGTTATTGATATTTCCCCTGGCAGTCTATATTCTAGCTTGTCATTCATCCAGCCCAGGATTTCCACTCTTCATATAAATCAAGTAAATAGGGTGACAATATATAGCTTTGACACACTCCTTTCCCAATTTGAACCTGTCAGCTGTTTCATGTCCATGCTAACTATTGCTTCTTGACCTGCATACAAGTTTCTCAGAAGGCAGGAAGAGTGATATTCCCATTTCTTTAAAAATTATCCACAGTTTGTTGTGATTCACAGTCAAAGGTTTGAGCATACTCAATGAAGCAGTTCAGTTCAGTTCAGTCCTTCCAATGAACACTCAGGACTTATCTCGTTTAGGATGAACTGGCTGGATATCCTTGCTTTTCAAGGAACTCTCAAGAATCTTCTCTAACACTACACTTCAAAAGCATCAATTGTTTGATGCTCAGCCTTCTTTGTAATCCAACTCTCACATCCATACATGACATATAGGGACAGAATAACATGTAATGTTGAAATGCTATTCTGTTTGTGCAACTTAATAACTTATTAAAGTTGGAGGGTGCTGCATTGGATAATTTAAGAAACTAGGAAGGTGCTATACTGGATACTCTGTGCTGTACTGGATACTTTGTCATATGGAAGCAATTTTAAGTGGCAATTTCAAACAGAGATATCTACATGGATTTCTTTAACACATAACAGTTCAGTTCAGTTCAGTTCAGTTGCTCAGTCATGTCCGACTCTTTGCCACCCGATGAATCGCAGCACGCCAGGCCTCCCTATCAATCACCAACTCCCGGAGTTTACTCACACTCATCTCCATCGAGTCAGTGATGCCATCCAGCTATCTCATCCTGTTATCCCCTTCTCCTTCTGCCCCCAATCCCTCCCAGCATCAGAGTCTTTTCCAATGAGTCAACTGTTTACATGATGTGGCCAAAGTATTGGAGTTTCAGCTTTAGCATCAGTCATTCCAGTGAACACTCAGGACTGATCTCCCTTAGAATAGACTGGTTGGATCTCCTTGCAGTCCAAGGGACTCTCAAGGGTCTTCTCCAACACCACAGTTCAAAAGCATCAATTCTTTGGCATTCAGCTTTCTTCACAGTCCAATTCTCATCCATACATGGCTACTGGAAAAACCATAGCCTTGGCTAGATGGACCTTTGTTGGCAAAGTAATGTCTCTGCTTTTTAATATACTATCTAGTTCAGTTCAGTCTCTCAGTCGTGTCCGACTCTTTGTGACCCCATGAATTGCAGCACGCCAGGCCTCCCTGTTCATCACCGTCTCCCCGGAGTTCACTCAGACTCACGTCTATCGAGTCGGTGATGCCATCCAGCCGTCTCACCCTCGGTCGGCCCCTCTCCTCCCGCCCCCAGTCCCCCAGCTTATTAAAAGCACAGGGTAGAACCTGTGCAGTATTTTTGTTCACCATGTCTACCAATGTAAACATTGAGCAAGACGTAGTTTTGAACAAAATGTGGGCATTTTGAAATCCAGGCATGAGTTCAGGTGCTGACTGCATAAGATTGCCTCACCTACCTGCAAGGGCAACTACACAGGAAACAGAGAAGACTGGGATGGAAAGCCAGATTTAATCCTTTATATTGAGAAGGCAGAGTCATTTACAAGCTAGGTCTGCTTATCTCTCCTGATAATTCCTAATACTTTTTATACAGTGAAATGACTGTAACAGTTTGAGGCATTTGAAATGATATTTCAATATGGGTATAGCCTATATAAGCTTTCCTGAAAACATCCTTTTAAGTTCATGAAATCAATAACCTAAGTTCCTACTGAAGTACTCACCCATGTTTCCTGTTTATGCATATTTCAACTAGAATAGAGACCTACTAAGTATTTCTCACTTGAGGTTATAAAACATGAATTAAAAACACACATAAGATATACTTTGAGTAATTAAATGTGATAGTGTCTGGTTGACCACCCTTAACATATTTTCTCTTAAGAATAATTGTAGGGTTGTCTAATCACTGACTCAATGAACCTGAATTTGAGCAAACTATAGGAGATATTGAAGGACATAGAAGCCTGGCTTGCTGCAGTCCACGGGGTTGCAAAGAGTCAGACATAATTTAGCAACTAAGCAACAATAACTAATATTTGAAAGATGCTATTTTGTACTTTCACTATTTTTTAAAGTCGTTTAAAGTAGAAAGGTAAGTATGTCCACTGTTATTCTATCATGTCACTAGTAGAAGTTCTATTACCAGGTTCATAGTGCTAATACATTGAGGGTTCCCAGATTTATTTCTCTAGACTTGGTCATAAATATATTTGACTAAGCCAAAGCCTTTGATTGAGTGGACTACAACAAACTCTGGAAAACTCTTAAAGAGATAGAAATAGCAGACCACATGACCTGCCTCTTGAGAAATCTGTATGCATGTCAGGAAGCAACAGTTAGAACTGGACATGGAACAACAGACTGGTTCCACATAGGAAAAGGAGTACATCAAGGCTGCATATTTTCACCCTGCTTATTTAACTTCTCTGCAGAGTACATCATGAGAAATGCTGGGCTGGAAGAAGCACAAGCTGGAATCAAGATTGCCAGGATAAATATCAATAACCTCAGATATGCAGATGACACCATCCTTAGGGCAGAAAGTGAAGAAGAACTAAAGAGCCTCTTGATGTACTTGAAAGAGGAGAGTGAAAAAGTTGGCTTCAAATTCAACATTCAGAAACTAAGATCATGGCATCTAGTCCCATCACTTTATGTCAAATAGATGTGGAAACAGTGGAAACAGTGACAGACTTTATTTTCTTGGACTCCAAAATCACTGCAGATGGTGACTACAGCCATGAAATTAAAAGACACTTGCTCCTTGGAAGAAAAATTATGATGAACATAGACAGCATATCAAAAAGCAGAGATGTTACTTTGCCAGCAAAGGTCCATGTAGTCAAAGCTATGGTTTTTTCAGTAGTCATGTATGGATGTGAGAGTTGGACTATAAAGAAAGCTGAGCACCAAAGAATTGATGCTTTTGAACTGTGGTGTTGGAGAACACTCTTGAGAGTCCCTTGCAAGGAGACTGACTGCGAGGAGATCCAATCAGTCTATCCTAAAGGAAATCAGTCCTGAATATTCGTTGGAAGGACTGATGCTGAAGCTGATGAAACTCCAATGCTTTGGCCACCTGATGTGAGGAACTGACTCACTTGAAAACACCCAGATGCTGGAAAAGATTGAAGGCAGGAGGAGAAGGGGATGACAGAGGATAAGATGGTTTAATGCAAAGGACCTGAGTTTAAGTAAACTCTGGGAGTTGGTGATGGACAGAGAGGCCTGGCATGCTGTAGTCCATGGGGTCGCAGAGAGTCAGACACGACTGAGTGACTGAACTGAGCTGATATGACCAAGAAGCTCTTGGAAACTTCTTAGAAGCTCTTAGAACTTCTACTAGTAACGTGTGTGTGTGTGTGTATCTGTAGTACAATTTCTTAACTCTAATGAGTTAAAGTCTAATAGTAGCATGCATTTTTCTTAAGTTCTACATACCAATATAAAAGCAAATAAAGTGTTTAAGAATTGATAACCATGTGTAAAAAGGATCTTTTAAGGTCACGCAAGAAAGAATAACTCCACACATGTTAATGTTGGTTGACAACAACAAGATTTAGAGACTGGACTCCCACCAAATACATCTGAATTTTCTAAGCCTCCTAAATTTAAAGATAAGATTTAAAATTTTGCTTGACCAAGCATTCTCTCGCTCATGTTATTAGGTGACATGTTTGGTTTCTTTTTTCCATGCTTGCACTCAAAGAAAATTTAAAAATAAGAAACAACTTAAAATAAATAAACATTTTAATTAGAGAATTTAAAGAAGCACTGTTCTCATGTTATAGTGGTTAAACTTCTTTAAAAGCATATATAAGCTATTATTTTTGAATAGGGATTAGAAAACAAAATGATAATTGATTTACAATTATGCCATCAAAAGTGCAGTTTCAGGTACTAACATGAAATTCATGTTTTTATTTTTCAAAATGTATACCAGTAAACTTAACTGAACTCACATAAGCCCCTTTATGAAAAAAAAAAAAAACCTCAACACAGAGATTCAGCCACTGAGTCCCTAGCCCAAGTAAACTGTAACTTACAGTTGACCAAAAAAGTAGTCAGTACATACTTATTAAATGCTTACTGTATTCAAAACTCTTAAGAAGATAGGGGGAAAAAGCAACATATTCTTGGGTATTGCCATTAACGAATTTGTAATCTACTAAAATGAGATGAATATGTATGTATATAATAAGTAATAAGGTAGGAAATAAAGTAGGAACAGCTTTCTCAGATACATCATAATTGATTGGCATGTTAATAAATAACATCCCCTTAAAGATAGCAGAAAAAAGTGAAATGTAAAGTAAGATAGTAACATAGGAGTGAAATGAAAAGGCCTTGAATAGGTGCAGAAAAGAAGTAAAGTTTATTCTAGGATCAAGGAATTGCTTCATTTGACTTAAAAATAAAGCAAGGTAGAAGGGGAACAAGCAAAGGACTTTGTGTCAGGGCCACAACGTAAAGCACTTTGAACACTAGGTCGCTTTGTTCTTGCAAAGAAATTTAGTCATACCTCTGTCTCTCCCAGAAGTCACTGGGAGCTAGATACAAAACAACAAACTAGATACAAAATAACAAAACAAAATATCTTGATTAAAAAAAAAAATCTTTTTACTACCAGTAATCAGGACTGGGGATTGTAGACCAGGTTTATGGCTCAAATCATCTCCTTTGTCACAGAGGTTTCTCTGAGTAGCTCTAGAGAGAATCTGGATAAGTTAATGAAATCTATATGAATGAATGACATCTATCTGATTTCATACACACACACACACATATACATATGGAGAATACATATGAATGAATATATAGAGAGAATGAACTCTCTAGGGAGTGTCTATTTGCACTTGTTTTAGATTTTTCCCTTTACCTTTCATAACTTCTGATTTCATCTATAATCTAAGTTAAATTCTAAATGTAAGTATACATGAAATGACTTCTTTCTTAATATAATTGATCATTTTATGAATTCATCTCACTTTTATCTGTTTTTATCTTGTTGTCATCACAAGTCTGTATGTTACATGAAACTTTATAGGCTTTGTTATTATTCAGTCACTAAGTCATGTCTAACTCTTTGAGAGCCCAAGGCCTGCAACACGCCAGGCTTCTCTGCCCTTCACTGTCTCCCAGAGTTTACTGAAACTTATTTTCACTGAGTTGTTGATGCTATCTAACGGTCTCATGCTCTGTTAACCACTTTTCATATTCTGTTCAATGTTTCCCAGAATTAGGGTCTTTTTTCCAATGAGTGGGCACTTTATATCAGGTGGCCAATCTTTTAGGATTGACTGGTCTGATCTCCATGCAGTCCAAGGGACTCTCAAGAGTCTTCTCCTACACTGCAGTTCAAAAGCATCAATTCTTCAGCACTCAGCTTTCTTTATGATCCAACTCTCACATCCATACATGACTACTGGACACAGACCTTGTCAGCAAAGTGGTGTCTCTGCTTTTTAAAATATTATCTAGGTTTGTCATAGCTTTTCTTCTAAGAAGCAAGCATCTTTTAATTTCATGGCTGAAGTCACCATCCATGGTGATTTTGGAGCCAAAAAAATAAAGTCTGTCACTGTTTCCATTGTTTCCCATCTATTTGCTATGAAGCGATGGGACCAGATGCCATGCTGTTAATTTCTTGAGTACTGAGTTTTAAGCCAGCTTTTTCAGTCTCCTCTTTCTCCCCTCATCAAGAAACTCTTTAGTCCTCATCTCTTTCTGCCATTTAGAGTGGTATTATCTGCATATTTGAGGTTGTTATTTCTCCTGGCAATCTGGATTCTAGCTTGTGACTCATCCAGCCCAGCATTTCACTTGATGTTAAATAGGCAGAGTGACAGTATACAGCCTTGTCATACTCCTTTCCCAATTTTGAACCAGAATGTTGTCCCATGTGTGGTTCTATTTGTTGCTTGCTGACCTACATACGGATTTCTTGGGATATAGGTGCGGTGTTCTGGTATTCCCATCTCTTCCATAGTTTGCTGTGATCCACACATCAAAGGCTTTAGTATGGTCAATGAAGCAGAAGTGGATGTTTTTCTGAAATTCCCTTGCTTTCTCTATGATCCAGTGAATGTTGGAAGTTTGATCTCTGATCCTTCTGCCTTTTAAATCCAGCTTGTACATCAGGAGGTTCTGGGTTCATGTACTGTTGAAGCTTAGCTTGAAGGATTTTGAGCATAATCTTGCTAGCATATGAAATGAGTACAATTAATTGTGTGGTAGTTTGAACATTCTTTGGCATTGCCTTTGAGGTTGGAATAAAAACTGACCTTTTCTAGTCCTGTGGCCACTGCTGAGTTTTCCAAATTTACTGGCATGCTGAATGCAGCACTTTCACAGCATCATCTTTTAGGATTTGAAATAACTCAGCTGGAATTTCGTCACCTCCACTAGCTTTGTTTGTAGTGATGCTTCCTAAAGCCCATATGACTTCACACTCCAAGACGTCTGGCTCTAGATGAGTGACCAGACTATCGTGGTTATCCATATGCTTCCTTTTTACAAGTGAGAAAACAAGGTGTTTTCTTAAACTGAGGATTTACATAATTTCTATATTGTATAGTGTCATGGAGCTAGTAAATGAAAATAAGACTTGTTTGTCTACAAAGTGCTTTCTTTCAATACTCTGATATGCTCCTTCTCTTGTTCCAAGTCTCTTTTTAAAAAGCCAAATCATAATTATCATAATCAGAAACTAAAGTTCTCCAAGTAGTAGTATATAGCAAACAGTAGTAGCAGCAAATAATTTATTAAAAAGTGATATTAAAGTTTTGCTAAAATATAAAGCATTTTCCTCTCTTCTATGAGCTCTCTTTAATTGTCATGCTGTATTTTATTTGGTATTTAATGTCATCCTAAGTAAAGAAAAATTAAAATTTTAAGAACTTGTCATTAATTTCTAGAATTCATCTTTACATTGTACAATAGCAGTTTCAGTGCAAATATAAGAGCATTTAACTTGTGGAGTAACTAACATTATCCACTTTTAGCTCATCATCTGAGCCAATGCTCATATATGCATATTTCATTGTTACTATAAAAATTGCACAAAAATATCATGACTTTTAATTTTGCTTTTGATACAAATCAGCATGTTGCATATTAAGACTCTGCCTTTGGTTTACTGATGAGTCAGGAAGAGCTGAGAAAGTAACTCTGGGTTGGCTCACCTTTATCTTTCATCCCGTGTCATCATGTTTCAGTCTATCATTTAGCTGATCTAGGGGACCTACACGTAAACAGAATTAAGTTCCCTTGGCTGTGTGTGTTTCTTAGAATGCCTCTGCCTTCTTTCTGTGTGTAAAGCAAGCGCTGCTGGGAGCAGGAAGCGTGGCTCCTTGAGGCTGTCAGTGTCTGTGCTTTGTCAGTTGTAGAGATAGCTCACATCCTTTATACTCGTTTTGGTCTCACTGAACCCCACATGTGGCCACTGTACCGCAGCTGCGTTCACTTCTATAAGGCTCTGGGCCTGCCATACGTGGATGGGGTAGCAAGGAACAGTGGACAAACACACTGTACCTATCTCCTCTGCTTACACACGTTCTCACCATCCATATCTCCTTTTCTTACACACTTGCTTCATTTTCAAAACACATGTTCAAAGATAAAATTGTCAATAATTGTAAAAGATGATAGTAGAGAATGAAACTGATTGTGAATCGCAGTGAATGTGAACCCTGAAAGACTGTAACAGTCATGCCCAGATCCTCTGTTGACTCAGTTTCATTTAACATTCTTAATTCTTGCACACTGTACTTCTTATTATAGTTTTTATGTGTAACTTTCAAATCATGGTATACACATGGACTTGTACACTAGATTATTAATAGCACTTACATTAGAGGTGCCAGCATCTTCACATTTATATGTATTATGATCATATACATTTTATGTCCACATATATCCACACACATACATATATACATATGTATACACACTCGTGTGTATGAGCGAAATTTAATGAGTTTGCTAAAAATGAACCCTCATTTTCAGATTTTGTCTTAAATACTATGATAGATATGTTCATATTTAACTGTATGAGGTTGTATTTCAAGAAATGTTAACTAAGAATTTTACAGGAAAACAGCAGCCAAAGAGTATTCAGAATATTTCTGCTCTGTTGGAAACAGGTAGAGTTAAACATCTGTATCTCCTCAGGCCAATGTAAGGAAACATCTGTGAAACACATATTAAATTGTTTTCCAGGGGAACCAGCCAGCAAACAAACTCTTCCATATTTTCAACCAGAGAGAAATGGTTTAGAGCCAGAAGGGAAAACAAAATAAATGTACAAAGTCAGAGAATTCCAGCAATGGAGTTGTGATGTATGGGTCTGTCCTCATCAGGGGTACCATGGTGATCTTGTAGTGCTACCTGAATTTACCAAAGCGTATTGCTTGCCATGATACAAATGCAGCTTGGACTGTTCAACAGAATGGCCAAGTTTGCCACTTTTCATCTTAAATGTTAATCAGTTAAGCACAATTTTGAATAGAAAAATCCAAAAATATTTAAAGTCTACTGTGTCAAATGCTAGTGATTCAGAAAGAACTATGAAAAGTTTATTTTTCATGTGTCATCAAAAACCTAGCAACTCTGTTGTGACAAGAAGGATGTGATCGGCAAGGCAACACTGACATAAGAAGGGAAAGGAGTGGGTGATACTCGAAATGAGATCTCTCACTGTTTTTTAATCTTTACTTTCTATATGACTTACCAAACAAACCCTACCCTAGCTGTCACCACCATAACCCTCTCTGTTCTACTCTTGCTTAAAAACAAAGTTTAATAAATATTTTGTTTGGAATAATTTTAGAGAAATATGGCAAAGGTAGAACAGAGAATCAATACCCGTATACCATTCATGCAAGCTTCCTCAAATGTGAAGAAAGTCTTGGTATATTTATCAAGACTAAGAAATTAATATCAGTGCATTACTATTACCTAAAATTATAGAATTCATGTTATTGACACTGCTGCTGCTGCTAAGTTGCTTCAGTCGTTTGTGTCCAACTCTGTGCAACCCCACAGACAGCAGCCCACCGGGATCCTCCATCCCTGGGACTCTTCAGGCAAGAATACTGGAGTGGGTTGCCATTTCCTTCTCCAATGCATGAAAGTGAAAAGTCAAAGTGAAGTCGCTCAGTCATGTCCAGCTCTTACCAACCCCATGGACTGCAGCGTACCCGTCTCCCTCTGTCCATGGGATTTTCCAGGCAAGAGTACTGGAGTGGGGTGCCATTGCCTTCTAGTTCCTATTAATGTGTTTTTCTCTGTTCTAGGATCTACTCCAGGTTTTCAAATTGTATGTAGTCCTCATATGTCCTTAGTCTTCTCTGTGACACTTTTTTATGCTTGTTTTTCATGACCTTGATGTTTTGAAGAGTATACTGACTAGGTGGTGAGTTTGGGTTTCTTTGATGTTTTTTGTTTTTTTTTTCATGATAAGGCTGGAGATAAGTAGTTTAAAAATATATATATATACCACAAACATAACTTGTACTTCTTATTTCATCGTATCAGAAGACATGTGATAACAACATGACTTATTATTGTGACATTAAACTGGATCACTTGGCTTAACTTTATGTTTCTCTGCTGTAAATTTTCTATTTTTGCTTTTACTCATTATCTTCTATGGAAGCAAGTCACCACATGCAGACAGTATTAAAGAGGACAAGAATTAAGTTCCATCTACTAAAGGACAATTTTCTTCAAAAATTATAATTTTTCTGTAAGAAAGATTTACTATTTCTATCTCATTCATTTATTTATTCAATCATTTATATAAGCATGAAATTACATACATGCATTTTATACTTCAGGTTGCTGCTACTGCTCAGTCACTTCAGTCGTGTCCGACTCTGTATGACCCCAGAGATGGCAGCCCATCAGGCTCCCCCATCCCAGGATTCCCCAGGCAAGAACACTGGAGTGGGTTCCCATTTCCCTCTCCAGTGCATGAAAGTGAAAAGTGAAAGTGAAGTTGCTCAGTCGTGTCCGACTCCTAGCGATCCCGTGGACTGCAGCCTACCAGGCTCCTCAGTCCATGGGATTTTCCAGGCAAGAGTACTGGAGTGGGGTGCCATTGCCTTCTTCAGATTACACACTATTAAAGAATCCTCTCTCATATATATGAGATATATATCTCAAGTATATATGTATGTGTGTGTGTATGCATACATGTGCATGTATATTTCTCCATCATAATTTTAAAAGTACTTTGATAAGAGAGTTTGGACTTTAAAATTTTGATTTTTTACCTGGTCTGTTATATGTAATTAGTGAAGGAGAAATTAGATATTGTGTTTTGACTTAGAATTAAAGTGATATTGACATGCTTTAAAGTTTTTCTAGAATATGTGAAAGTTAAAGTCACTCAGTCATGTCTGACTCTTTGTGACCCAATGGACTATACAATCCATGGAATTCTCCAGGCCAGAATACTGGAGTGGGTAGCCTTTCCCTTCTCCTGGGGGATCTTCCCAACCCAGGGATCGAACCCGGGTCTCCCATGTTGCAGGTGGACTCTTTACCAGTTGAGCCACAAGGAAAGTCCAAGAATACTAGAGGGGGTAGCCTATCTCTTTTCCAGCAGATCTACCCAACCCAGGAATCGAACTGGGGTCTCCTGCATTGCAGGAGGATTCTTTACCAACTGAGGTCTGAGAGAAGCCCTAGAATATGGTTATATTTTAATAGAAGTAGTCTACTCTCTTTAGGTTTGTCAGTTGACAGAAAGCAATAGCAAATATCTAAAGGAATATACTGCTAATGTAGCAATACAAATTTCTCAACAATATCTGTCTAAATAGAATAACATTCATAAGCTAAGATAAAGGCCATGTGCATTACTATACTGTTCACAAGAGTCAGGTGTGGGAACAACTTACATTAACAAATGAATAGATACAGAGCATCCACATGCACGAGAATACTATTCAGTCTTAGCAAGGAGGCGAAATCTGCACTATGCAAAAACATGGATGGTCTTTGAGGCTAGTATGCCAAGAGAAATAAGCCAGTCACAGAAAGGAAAATACTGCATGGGCCCACTCGTATGAGTTATCTAAAATAGCTGAATTTATAGAATCAAAGGGTAGAATTGGAGGTGGGGGAAAGGGAAATTGGAAGCAACTAAATAATAGACATAATAATTAAATGAGAAGAATCTCACAGTTTGGGAGATCTGTTGTGCAACATTACCCTGTAGACAATAGTAGTGCTTTTGTACAATTAAAATATTTTAAAGAGGATAACTCTCAAGTGTTCTTACCAAAGCAACATTTTGAAAAGAGAAATGCAAGATTCTGGATATAGAAATAAATTTATAAAGTAATAGAATTGTGTGATACTCTGTCTGATACATTTTATTAGCTAATTGTCATAGACACAACTATTTAGGGATATGCTTATTTCTTAACCCAAATTTCTAAAATTCTAATATGATTTTATTAAACTTTATGATTACTTTCTCAAGAGTATTAACTTAAATTCTTCAGTCATTTATTTATTTAAAATATATATTTGTACAGTATTACATGCCACTTGCTAAGTCTCTTGAGGTATATAGCAGAGAAGAAGTCTAAGAGACTATATAATTAGGAAAGATAAATATTGTCATTTGACCTAATTAGGCAATTATTTGTAGAAGTGAATAGAATTAGACAAAGGTAAGCTATTCCTACAATCTTATCCTTTGGCTTATACAAAAGTAAAGCCTCAGTCAAGTCATATCTAATTCTGCCTTGCCTGCCGATATTTATTAAAAGATAAACAGTTTTAAACCTATTCTATGAATTTGGCATATCCTCAGCCCTCTGTCTTATTTCAAGACGCCTTACACAAAAGCTTCATGAAAATTTCCAGTGGCCAGATTCAATCATCTATCACAGTAAGATAGATATCAGGTTGTGATACAAACAGGGTTGTGACACAAGCCATCTAAGAGCAATATACGAACTTATATTTAGAGTCTTATGCTATGTTCTAAATAGTTTAGACTTTTATTACCATTGTTGTTCAGTAGCTAAGTTGTGTCTCTTTGCAACCAGATAAACCACAACACGCCAGGCTTCCCTATCCTTCGCTATGTCCCAGAGTTTGCTCAAACTCATGTCCATTATGTTATTTATGCCATCCAACCATCTCGTCCTCTGTCACTCACGTTTGCTCTTGCCCTCAATCTTGCCTGGCATCAGAGTATTTCCAAAGAGTTGGCTCTTCACACCATGTGGCCAAAGTATTGGAGCTTCAGCTTCAGTATCAGTCCTTCCAATGAACATTCAGAATTGATTTCCTTTAGGATTAACTGGTTTGATCTCCTTGTTGTGCAAGGGACTCTCAAGAGTCTTCTACTGCACCACAGTTCAAAAGCATCAGTTCTTCAGTGATCAACCTCCTTTATGGTCCCTCTCTCAATCCGCACATGACTGCTGGAAAAGCCATCATTTTGACTACACCAACCTTTGTTGGCAAAGGGATGTCTCTATAATATGCTATCTAGGGTAGCCATAACTTTACTTCCAAGGAGCAAGTGTCTTTCAGTTTCATGGGTGCAGTCACCATCTGCAGTGATTTTAGAGCCCAAGAAAATAAAGTTTATCACTGCTTCTACATTTTCTCCTGCTATTTGCCATGAAGACGCAGAACTGGATGCCATGATCTTCATTTTATGAATGTTGAGATTTAAGCCAGCTTTTTCAGTCTCTTCTTTCACCTTCATCAAGAGGCTCTTTAGTTCCTTTTGCTTTCTGCCATTAAAGTAGTATCATCTGCCTGTTTGAGGTTGTTGATATTTCTCCCAGCAATCTGGATTTCAGCTGTGCTTCATCTAGCCCATTATTTCACATGATGTACTCTGCATATAAATTAAATAAGTAGGGTTGCAATAAAGCCTTGAAGTACTCCCATCCCACTTTTGAACCAGTTCACTGTTCCATCTGCGGTTCTATCTGTTGTTTCTTGACGTGCACACATGTTTCTCAAGAGGTAGGTAAGGTGGTCTGGTATTCCCATCTCTTTAAGAATTGTCCACAGTTGGTTGTGCTCCACATGGTCAAAGGCTTTAACATAGTCAGTGAAGCAAATGTAGATGTTTTTTCGGAATTCCCTTGCCTTTTCTATGATCCAGCAGATATTGATAACTTGCTGTCTGGCTCCTCTGCCTTTTCTAAATCCAGCTCGTACGCCTGGAAGTTCTTGGTTCATGTACTACTGAACCCTAGCTTGCAGGATTTTGAGCATAATCTTGCTCGCATGTGAAATGAGTGCCATTGTCTGATAATTTGGACATTCTTTGGCATTGCCTTTCTTTGGGATTGGAATGAAAACTGACCTTTTCCAGTCCAGAGTTTTTCAAATTTGCAGGCATAATGAGTGCAGCACTTCCAGAACATCATCTTTTAGGATTTGAAAAAGCTCACTTGGAATTCCATCACCTCCACTAGCTTTGTTTGCAGTATTGCTTCCTAAGGCCTACTTTGCCTTCTTGCATTTCTTTTCTTGGGGATGATTTTAGTCACCACTTCTTACATGTTACAAATCTCCATCCATAATTCTTTAGGTGCTCTGTCTACCAGATCAAATCTCTTGAAAATGTATGTCACTTTTTCTCTATAATCATAAGGGTTTTTACTTAGGTCATACCTGAACAGCCTAATCGCCTACTGGTGGTTTTCCTTACTTTCTTCAATTTGAGCCTGAATTTCGTGATAAGGAGATGTTAATCTGAGCTTCAGTCAGCACTAGGTCTTGTTTTTGCTGACTGTAAAGACCTTCTCCATCTGCAGGGAAAATACTCAATCTGATTTTGATATTGGCCATCTGGTGATGGCCATGTGTAGTGTTGTCTCTTATATTGTTGGAAAAGGGTGTTTGCTATGACCAGTGCACTCAACTTCCATTATACAAAAACTTTAAAAAAATTAAAAATAATTTTAAATTAATTATTCTAATGAACAGTGTTTGTGATGATAATGAGAGATATGAAAGCTGAATCTTTCATATCATGTATTTTCCAGTGTGAAATTTATGATTAAATGCTTGGAGATCATGGAGTAGAAATTCCTTTAAAGGCCACTAATGGCTGAAGAATTGATGCTTTCAAACTGTGGTGTTGGAGAAGACTCTTGAGAGTCCCTTGGACTGCAAGGAGATCCAACCAGTCCATTCTAAAGGAGATCAGTCCTAGGTGTTCACTGGAAGGAATGATGCTAAAGCTGAAACTCCAGTACTTTAGCCATCTCATGTGAAGAGTTGACTTATTGGAAAAGACTCTGATGCTGGTAGGGATTGGGGGCAGGAGGAGAAGGGGACGACAGAGGATGAGATGGCTGGATGGCATCACTGACTCGATGGATGTGAGTTTGAGTGAACTCCAATTCATGGTGTCATAAAGAGTCAGACACGACTGAGCAAATGAACTGAACTGAATGGTCCCTAGTTAATAGGGGCCTAGTGGTTTGAACATGGAAGAGCTGAAGGATAAAGATATATATATATATATATAAAATAAATACGAAACTACATTGCGCAACCTAGATACAATATATGGAGAAGGAAATGGCAACCCACTCCAGTACCCTCGCCTGGAAAAATCCCATGGATGGGGGACCCTGGTAGGCTACAGTCCATGGGGTCACAAAGAGTCGGGTAGGACTGAGAGAATTCACTTTCACTTTTCACTTTCATGCATTGGAGAAGGAAATGACAACTGACTCCACTGTTCTTAGCTGGAGAATTCCAGGGACAGGGGAGCCTGATGAGCTGCCATCTATGCGGTTGCACAGAGTCAGACATGACTGAAGCCATATAGTGATACCATATAGTGATACCATATAAAGTGAAAGTGAACTCGCTTAGTCATGTCTGACTCTGTGCGACCCCATGGACTGTAGCCTACCAGGCTCCTCTGTCCATGAGATTTTCCAGGCAAGAGTACTGGAGTGGGTTGCCATTTCCTTCTCCAGGAGAACTTCCCTACCCAGGTATCAAACCCAGGTCTCCCACATTGCAGGCAGATGCTTTACCATTTGAGCCATCTGGGGAGCCTTATATGCAAATATCAAACTATTTTGTGTAACTTTTTTTCTTCCTGAACCTCTAGTATGCACTGATTTTTCCCTCCAAAATGCACAGACATATATTTAGTAATTTTAGCTGATAAGTTTTATAGCTAAGTGACACTGTAACTGTTTATTGACTCTTTCCCTTTAGCTCAAATGGCAAAGAATCTGCCTGCAAAGCAGGAGACCAGAGTTCAATCCCTGGGTTGGGAAGTTCCACTGGAGAACAGAATGGCAGTCCACTTCAGTATTCTTGCCTGGAGATTTCCATGGACAAGAAGCCTGGCAGGCTATAGTCTGTGGGGTCAAAAAGCGTCAGACACGACTGAGTGACTAACACAGTAACACAGTCACAGAATACATGTAAATTTCTAAAACATAATAATCATGTCTAGTATATCCATACTGCCTTGCATAGTATCTGGACTTTTTCACTCAATATGTATGCTATAAGTTAATACTTTTCAGAATCCACTTTGCTCTCTTTAAAAATTATCATCTGGCTCCTTTCCTATTTTACATTACTCAGAATAAGTAACTGCTAAATATTTGCATTTTAAATGTGTCCAGCATCTCAAATGCCATTTGTCTTGACCTTGGAAATGGGAAATCATATAACATGGCCAGATGCTCTCCTAGTATCTCTTCACCTATGACTAATAAAATAATTGTCCAGTTGAAACAGAAGATGAAATTTAACAACAGTTATGGACACAGCTGTCCTTTTCATTAAAGGGGACAGGGATGCAAAACTAGGATGAAAAGATGTCCTTTTCATTATAGGGGACTGGAATGCAAAAGTAGGAAGTCAAGAAACACCTGGAGTAACAGGCAAATTTGGCTTTGGAATATGGAATAAAACACTCTCTTCCAACAACACAAGGGAAGATTCTACACATGGACATACCCAGATGGTCAACACTGAAATCAGATTGATTATATTTATTGCAGCCAAAGATGGAAAAGCTCTAGACAGTCAGCAAAAACAAGACCAAGAGCTGACTGTGGCTCAGATCATGAACTCCTTATTATCAAATTCAGACTTAAATTGAAAAGGAAGGGAAACCACTAGACCATTCAGGTATGACCTAAATCAAATCCCTTATTATTTTACAGTGGAAGTGAGAAATAGACTTAAGGGCCTAGATCTGATAGATAGAGGGTCTGATAAACTATGGATGGAAATTTCTGACAAGAGATAGGGATCAAGACCATCCTCATGAAAAAGAAATGCAAAAAAACAAAATAGCTTGTCTGCGAAGGCCTTACAAATAGCTGTGAAAAGAAGAGAAGTGAAAAGCAAAGGAGAAAAGAAAAGATATAAGCATGTGAATGCAGAGTTACAAAGAATAGCGACAAGAGATAAAAAGCCTTCCTCAGGGATCAATGCACAAAAATAGAGGAAAACAACAGAATGGGAAAAACTAGAGATCCCTTCAAGAAAATTAGAGATAACAAGGGAACACTTCATGCAAAGATGGGCTCTATAAAGGACAGAAATGGTATAGACCTAACAGAAACAGAAGATATTAAGAAGAGGTGGCAAGAATACACAGAACTGTGCAAACAAAAATCTTCAAGACCAAAATAATCATGATGGTGTGATTACTCACCTAGGGCCAGACATTCTGGAATGTGAAGTCAAGTGGGCCTTAGAAAACATCACTATGAACAAAGCTAGTGGAGGTAATGGACTTCCAGTGGAGCTATTTCAAATCCAGAAAGATGGTGCTGTGAAAGTGCTGCACTCAATATGCCAGCAAATTTGGAAAACTCAGCAGTGGCCACAGGACTGGAAAAGGTCAGTTTTTATTCCAATTCCAAAGAAAGGCAATGCCAAAGAATGCTCAAACTACCACACAATTGAACTCATCTCACACACCAGTAAAGTAATGCTCAAAATTCTCCAAGCCAGGCTTCAGCAATATGTGAACTATGAACTTCCAGATGCTCAAGCTGGTTTTATAAAAGGCAGAGGAACCAGAGATCAAATTGCCAACATCCGGTGGATCATGGAAAAAGCAAGAGAGTTCCAGAAAAATATCTATTTCTGCTTTATTGATTATGGCAAAGCCTTTGACTGTGTGGATCACAATAAACTGTGGAAAATTCTTCAAGAGATCGGAATACCAGACCACCTGACCTGTCTCTTGAGAAATCTGTATGCAGGTCAGGAAGCAGCAGTTAGAACTGGACATGGAACAACAGACTGGTTCCAAATAGGAAAAGGAATGTGTCAAGCCTGTATATTGTCACCCTGCTTATACGCAGAGTACATCATGAGAAACACTGGGCTGGAAGAAGCACAAGCTGGAATCATGATTGCCAGGAGAAATATCAATAATCTCAGATATGCTGATGGCACCAGCCTTATGACAGAAAGTGAAGAGGAACTAAAAAGCCTCTTGATGAAATTGAAAGTGGAGTGTGAAAAAAGTTGGCTTAAAGCTCAACATTCAGAAAATGAAGATCATGGCATCCGGTCCCATCACTTCACTGCAAACAGATGGAGAAACAAGTGGCTGACTTTATATTTTTGGACTCCAAAATCACTGCAGATGGTGACTGCAGCCATGAAATTAAAAGACGCTTACTCCTTGGAAAGAAAGTTATGACCAACCTAGATAGCATATTAAAAAGCAGAGACATTACTTTGCCAACAAAGGTCCTTCTAGTCAAGGCTATGGTTTTTCCAGTGGTCATGTATGGATGTGAGCGTTGGACTGTGAAGAAAGCTGAGCACTGAAGAAATGATACTTTTGAACTGTGGTGTTGTAGAAGACTCTTGAGAGTCCCTTGGACTGCAAGGGGTTCCAACCAGTCCATTCTGAAGGAGATCAACCTTGGGATTTCTTTGGAAGGAATGATGCTAAAGCTAAAACTCCAGTACTTTGGCCACCTCATGTGAAGTGTTGACTCATTGGAAAAGACTCTGATGCTAGGAAGGATTGGGGGCAGGAGGAGAAGGGGACGACAGAGGATGAGATGGCTGGATGGCATCACTGACTCGATGGACATTAGTTTGAGTGAACTCTGGGAGTTGGTGATGGACAGGGAGGCCTGGTGTGCTGCAACTCATGGGTCGCAAAGGGTCGAACATGACTGAGCGACTGAACTGAACTGAACTGATGGACACAGCTTGATGGTGCCCTGGTTTAAGTTATCCTTAATAATTAACAGAAACTTATATCTTCACTATGAATGTGCTTGCCTGTTGGAGAAATCAGAAATGAGTCAACTAGCTCCTTGAAGTTTCACAAATTAAAAAAAGAAAAAAATCCTGTTATGGTCTTTGGAATTTTCTGCTAAGATCAGCTTACTTTGCCATTGCTTTCCTGACATTGTTGCCCTGAATTTCTTTGAAGTCTTGTGTGCCAAGCATTGCTCTGCATAATTCATATACAGGGATACCTTGAGATATTAGGAATTCAGTTTCAAACCACCATAGTAAACTGTATATAACAATGAAACAAATTGCATATTATTTTAGTTTCCCAGTGCATATAAAATCAGATAAACACTGTCCTGTAGTCTGTCACGTGTGCAATAATAGCATTGTGTCTAAAAACACAATGTATTAAGCTTAGTTAAAAATACTTTATTGCTTAAAGGCTAACCATCATCAGAACCTTGAGAAAGTCATAAGCCTTTTGCTGGTGGGGAGTCTTGCCTCAGTGTTGATAGCTGCTGATTGATCAGAGTGATGGTTGCTGAAGGTTGGGGTAGCTATGACAATTTCTTAAAATAGAACAAGAGTGAAGTTTGCTATATCAGTTGACTCTTAATTTCACAGTTTTTTCCCTATAGCATGTAATGCTGTTTGATAGTGTTTTACTCACAGTAGAAGAAGTGAAAGTCAGTCAGTTGTGTCTGACTCTTTGTGACCCAATGGTGTGCAACACTCCAGGCTTCCCTGTCCATCACCAACTCCTGGAGTTTACTCAAACTCATACCCATCGAGTCAGTGATGCCATCCAACCAACTCATCCTCTGTCGTCCCCTTCTCCTCCTGCCTTCAACCTTTCCCAGCATCAGGGTCTTTTCCAGTGAGTCAGTTCTTTGCATCAGGTGGCCAGAATATTGGAGTTTCAGCTTCAACATCAGTCCTTCCAATGAACATTCAGGACTGATTTCATTTAGGATGAACTGGTTGGATCTCCTTGAAGTCAATGGGACTATCAAGAGTCTTCTTTAACCACAGTTCAAAAGCACCAATTCTTTGGTGCTCAGCTTTCTTTATAGTTCAACTCTCACTTCCATACATGACTGCTGGAAAAACGATAGCTTTGACTAGACGAACCTTCGTTGGCATCTTTCTAGAGGGTTTTCATTTTATTTTGCCTAGAGGCACTGCTATCTTTGGCAGCTGTAGCTTTATGAAGTGTGTTTCTTAAGGAAACTAGAAATTACTCCTTGATCAATGGGCTGTGGAATAAATATTATATCAGCAGGCAGGAAGACAACATTAATTTAAAATATTCAGTAAACTACGTTGTCAGCACATAACCTGTCATGCAGGGTTTTCTGGTCCATCTGTTGGACACAAAGTAGATTTATTATCATTCTTAAGGATCTTAAAGTTTATTAAATTAATTTATCAAAAATAGAAAATTGCTGCAGAACCATAGCCTATTTCAAATACTTGTAGAACATACTTATAATTAAGGTTGGTGTGCTGATAGAGTAGTTTGATTAAAAATTAGGTGATAAGGGTTTACAAACACACAGACAAAACATGTTAGTGTACATATAGGCAATCTACAAGTACATAGTTACCTATGAAATAATGTGTATGAATCATAAGTTTTAGGATGAATACTGTGCTTGCTTAGGAGAATGCTTTGATTAGCAATTAAGTTAGAAGGTGTGACACCCAGCATCACTAGAGAGAAATTCATCTGCATTATGGAGGTGAAAGGAATTGGAGCTCCAGCAAGCAAACAGGAAACGGAAGGGAGGAGGAGATTAAAGAAATAAGGAACTAGAGAACCAGTGAAGATTCTGTCATGGCACAGATACTTATTAAGTACCAGCTGTGATTCAGGCATTATCCCAGTCACTGCAAAGACAAGATTGAACTAGAAACCCATTTCTAATTCTCAGTGGCCTGACATCTTCAGTTCAGTTCAGTTGCTCAGTCATGTCCGACTCTTTGCGACCCCATGGAGTGCAACAGGCCAGGCCTCCCTGTCCATCACCAGCTCCCAGAGGTCACTCAAACTCATGACCATCAAGTCGGTGATGACATCCAGCCATCTTATCCTCTGCCGTCCTGTTCTCCTCCTGCCCTCAGTCTTCCCCAGCATCAGGGCCTTTTCCAGTGAGTCAGTTCTTTGCATCAGGTGGCAAAGCTCCAAGTACTGAAATTTCAGCTTCAACATCAGTCCTTCCAAAGAACACCCAGGATTGATCTCCTTTAAGATGGACTGGTTGGATCTCCTTGCAGTCCAAGGGACTATCGAGAGTCTTCAACACCACAGTTCAAAAACATCAATTCTTCAGTCTTAGCTTTCTTTATTCAATTCTCACATCCATACATGACTACTGGAAAAACCATAGCCTTGACTAGATGGACCTTCATTGGAAAAGTTATGTCTCTGCTTTTTAACATGCTGTCTAGTTTGGTCATAGCTTTTCTTCCTAAGAGTAAGTGTCTTTTAATTTCATGGCTGCAGTCACCATCTGCAGTGACTTTGGAGCCCATGAAAATAAAGTCTGTCACTGTTTCCATTATTTCCCCATCTATTTGCCATGAAGTGATGGGGCCAGATGCCATGATCTTAGTTTTCTGAAAGATGAGTTTTAAGCCAACTTTTTCACTTTTGTCTTACACTTTCATCAAGAGACTCTTTAGTTCCCTCTTCTCTTTCTGCCATAAGGGTGGTTTCATCTGAATATCTGAGGTTATCGATATTTCTCCCAGCAAACTTCATTCCTGACATCTTAGTATGCAGTAAAGAACATCAAAAAGTAATTGAACAGAACAAATTCAGAAGGTAACAGGTACAGTGAAGAAAATGGGGCAGCACCATGGAGAGTGAAAGTCGGAACCTCTTCAGTGTGCCCTGAGGTGTCTCTCCATGGTGCTCCTGTGAAGCAGTAGGGAGAGTGTCAGAGGAGAGGTAGGATCTCTGTACCATGTGCAAGGCTCAGATCCAAAACTCTCCAGCCCAGTATTTCAGTGACTCAGCTGAGCTCATATAAATAGTCCATTTAAGTAATACCAGACCACCTAACCTGCCTCTTGAGAAATCTGTATGCAGGTCAGGAAGCAACAGTTAGAACTGGACATGGAACAACAGACTGGTTCCAAATAGGACAACGAATACGTCAAGGCTGTATATCGTCAGCCTGCTTATTTAACTTATATGCAGAGTACATCATGAGAAACGCTGGACTGGAAGAAATATAAGCTGGAATCAAGATTGCCAGGAGGAATATCAATAACCTCAGATATGCAGATGACACCAGCCTTATGGCAGAAAGTGAAGAGGAGCTAAAACGCCTCTTGATGAAAGTGAAAGAGGAGAGCGAAAAAGTTGGCTTAAAGCTCAACATTCAGAAAACGAAGATCATGGCATCTTGTCCCATCACTTCATGGGAAATAGATGGGGAAACAGTGGAAACAGTGTCAGACTAGTTTTTGGGTTCCAAAATCACTGCAGATGGTGACCTCTGCCATGAAATTAAAAGATGCTTACTCCTAGGAAGAAAAGTTATGACCAACCTAGATATTATATTCAAAAGCAGAGATATTACTTTGTCGACTAAAGTCCGTCTAGTCAAGGCTATGGTTTTTCCAGTGGTCATGCATGGATGTGAGAGTTGGACTGTGAAGAAGGCTGAGTGCCAAAGAATTGGTGCTTTTGAACTGTGGTGTTGGAACAGACTCTTGAGAGTCTCTTGGACTGCAAGGAGATCCAACCAGTCCATTCTGACGGAGATCAACCCTGGGATTTCTTTGGAAGGACTGATGCTAAAGCTGAAACTCCAGTACTTTAGCCACCTCATAAGAAGAGTTGAATCATTGGAGAAGACTCTGATGCTGGGAAGGATTGGGGGCAGGAGGAGAAGGGGACGACCGAGGATGAGATGGCTGGATGGCATCACGGACTCGATGGACATGAGTCTGAGTGAACTCCAGGTGATGGTGATGGACAGGGAGGCCTGGTGTGCTGCAATTCATGGGGTTGCAAAGAGTCAGACATGACTGAGTGACTGAACTGAACTGAACTGAATTTTTAAATATGGAAATAAAAACATACATTTAGATTCATGTTGGTATCCAGATGATGAGAGGAACACAGAATACATGGAACTTGCAGCTTCAGAGGCAGAAAAACCTCCGGAATTGTGCCCATTGGGGCATTTGGTTCCACAGATGCTCCATCCATACGTAGTACTTCTCTCACATTTCATTACATATGTTAACATATTTATATTGGTAGCTAAATAATGGAGAAAGTAAAGATAGTCCAAAAAATATGTGTATAAGAATATATATCTGAATCTAGCAACACAAAATATGAATGTTCTCTAAAGTACTGACAACCTTAGCATAATATTATATAAAATACCCCAAACACTATTAAATGTAAGAGTATAATGTGTGTATTTACATTTATATATGCTCCTCTCTTTTGTTTTCACCTAAGAAAAAGAAAATAGAGGCAGTGGCAGATAGAAAAACTAATCACCCACAAGAGAATGGAAAAACAGAAGGAACACTGGCGTTGATTCTTAGCTATTCCTCCCCACCTTTGGTTCCTCTGGAAGAGCTATGAAATTAGCTAAGATTCCTATGATAGCTTTGAAACACCTAAAATGAACCTGAGTGGGTTACATAGAGTTTGGGTAAAGAATATATGAAGTTGTATATCAACAATTGTAACACTGATAAAAAGAGCCTCTAAAGTAATGTATCATTATTGAGAAGTATAGTTTGGACACTTGTGTCCAAGTTTCAGCTTTGCAGTTAATAGTATTATTGACATGCTTAATTAAGCCATGTAACTTCCACAAAATTCACAGTTTTCAGAATTAACAAAGAGAGATCATATTATGATCGTTGTTGCTTTTGTTCATTTGCTCAGTAGTGTCTGTCTCTTTGTGACCCCATGGACTGCAGCATGCCAGGCTTTCCTGTCCATCACCAACTCCCGGAGTTTACCCAAACTCATGTCCATTGAGTTGGTGATGCCATCCAACCATCTCGTCCTCTGTTGTCCCCTTCTCCTCCTGCCTTCAATCTCTCCCAGCATCAGGGTCTTTTCTAATAAGTCAGCTCTTAGCATCGGGTGGCCAAATTATTGGAGTTTCAGCTTTAACATGAGTCCTTCCAATGAATATTGAGGATTGATTTCCTTTAGGAATAACTGGTTTGATCTCCTTGCAGTCCAAGGGACTCTCAAGGGTCTTCTCCAGCACTATAGATGGTATATATATATATATATATATATGATCAGTCATGTCTGACTCTTCGTGATCCCGTAGATTGTAGCCCACCAGGCTCCTCTGTTCACGGGATTCTCCAGACAAGAACAGTGGAGTGGGTTGCCATGCTCTCCTCAAGGGGATCTTCTCAGCTCAGGGATTGAACCCAGATCTCCTGAATTGAAGGCGAATTCTTTACTATCTGAGCCATCAGGGAAGCATAGTATATATACTGTTATATATAATATTACATATACTATTATACATATTATATATACTATTATATAAACTATTATATATTATAAATAATTGGAACTATATATATTATATATATAATATATATAGCATATATGTATTATTTCTGTAAAAGTATAAATTGGAGCCACCCTTATTTTCAAGGTGATTATTAGTTTGTTGGTTATTCCTACTACTTTCCCTTACACCACTTCTTTTTAACATTTGATTTTAAATCATCAATAAGAGAGTAAGGAGTTTAAATGCATTTATGTCCTGGTTTTAGCTAGATAGCTGTTGTGAGTTTGATTTTTGAGTTCGTTATTTGTGGACAAATTAATTTCAAGATTTTCCTGAAGATTTTAACTTAAAAAAAATACTTCCCTCTATCCTTATAATTTTAGGAAATAGGAAAGTACCAGGAGCTGCACCAATAGTAATATTTCTATTGTTCAAATGTTGACATTCTCCACCTACCAGTGTCTTTTATTTGTTTTGAGTGGAGATTTTACCAGCTTATTTGGAGTAGCCAGTAGGGATGTTTAGAACCACGATCTTTGGGAAGACCACTCATTTCTCTTATCTGTTTTTTGTGGGGTTTTTTTGGTCTATGTTTTTAACTTGTTCATTTATTTAATTGGAGGACAGTCAGTTCATAACACTCTGGTGGCCTCTACCATACATTAACACAAATCAGCCACTGGCACACATTATCTCCTCTCTGCCCTTATGACTATTCATACCCATTGTATTCCAGTTGCCTCTACAATCTGAATTTATAGGAAAAAGATCCTTTTGTAAGGTCCGTCTAGTCAAGGCTATGGTTTTTCCAGTGGTTCTGTATGGATGTAAGAGTTGAATTATAAAGAAAGCTGAGGGGACTTCCCTGGTGGTCCAGTGGCTAGGACTCCAGGCTCCCAATTCAGGGGCCCCAAGTTCAATCCCTGGTCAGGGAACTAGATCCCACATGCTGCAACTTAGACCTGGTGCAGTCAAATGAAGAAATAAATAAATATTAAAAAAAAAAAAAAAGAAAGCTGAGCACTGAAGAATTGATGCTCTTGAACTGTAGTGTTGGAGAAGACTCTTGAAAGTCCCTCGGACAGCAAGGAGATCCAACCAGTCCATCCTAAAGGAGATCAGTCCTGGGTGTTCACTGGAAGGACTGACGCTGAGGCTGAAACTCCAATACTTTGGCCACCTCATGCAAAGAGTTGACTCATTGGAAAAGACCCTGTTGCTGGGAGGGATTGGGGGCAGGAGGAGAAGGGGACGACAGAGGATGAGATGGCTGGATGGCATTACCGACTCAATGGACATGGTTTTGGGTGGACTCCGGGAGTTGGTGATGGACAGGGAGGCCAGGCATGTGGCAGTTCATGGGTTCGCAAAGAGGTGGACATGGCTGAGTGACTGGACTGAACTGAACTATAGCAATATCATATCCTCTTGGGAAACCATCTGCACTTTAGAGTTTTCACAGAGACACCTGAGACTCTCTTGTGTTGCAATATTTTGTTACAACTCTCACACTCACCCGAAAACTAATCCAAAGAAGGCCTGAGTGAAGGACCTTTTCATGTTCATCAGTGTACCATATCGAATTTGATATTATCATATCTGATCACTATAAAGGAGAGCACACATCCCAGTATATATTCCAGCTATTGGGTTACAGAGTGACTCTTGGTCACCAGTAGCTTAGTGAATTTCTCAGTACATAATTGTTAGTATCAAAATGAGCAAGTAATAGTTTTGCCTTTGCTTGGTTTTATTTTTTTGAGCCTGTGGTAGCATATGACTGAATTCACAAAGAAGCAGTTCAAGACATCAGTGAATTCTTTCTTCATGAGTATTCATTTCATAAACAGCTATTAGTGTGGAATTCTGATAGGATACACGTAAACAATTCTTAGTCATTGTAATATAAGCAAAATGGTAAGATGGTTTAAAACACAAAATTGTCTAAGTAAATATATAATGTTTGCAGTACAAATCTGAAGTTGCAGCCCTGAATATCAACGTGGAAGTGCACGCTAACTCGCTCAGTCGTATCCAATGCTTTGCGACCCTATGGACTGTAGCCCGCCAGAGTCCTCAGTCTACGGATTCTCCAGGCAAGAATACTGGCTTGAGCTGCCATGCCCTCTTCCTGGAGGAGACATGTGTTGTTTGCTCCCTCCAGGAAGAGCTGTGTAACAAGCAGTGGCAGTAGCTATGCATCATGGAAAGGTGGAAAGGTGACTGCTCTCTTACAGACATTTAGGATTACTAGTTGCTATCCTCGCAAAAATAAGGTGGATCAAGCTATGAACTTTGAATTTAGGTATCCTTGAGTATCCTACATAAATAAGGGCAGAAAATAAACTATAAAATCCCATTTCCTTGCTTCAACAAAGCCTGTTTAAGAGCACACACAGAAAATATGTGATATGCATGGAGTCCACACATCAGTGTTTGAGGAAAAACTTTTGAGCCGTCAATAATCTGGAGAAAAGACAGCCAGTCTATGATATCATGGTTCTCACAATAAAGAGAGTCAACCATGAAACAGAAGAGTTTAATATTTTACAGATACTGATAACAATTCCTGAGTCTGAATTTGCAGATAAATTACAAATTAATGATAGTATAAATTAAATGGCAAGGGTTCAGTTATTTAATATTGCACTTTGAAAAACCGAATTAGAAGCAAATGCTGTACAATTTAAACAAATTGTTAAAGGACACTCAGGTGAGCATTTTATTATGCAGTTGATGTATTGTACCAGAAAAAAAAAAAGAAAGAAAAGATTAATGTAACTTCAAGATAAAAGTCCAGAAATCATAAAGAATTTATTTACTGCCATCAAGTAAGACAGCAATCAACTTAAAGACTTCACTAATTTCTATAGAAAAATTGTGGGTGCAAGTATCTTTGTTATTTATGGTTTCTCTGCTCATAGTTTTTATGAGCATTCTGGAAATTTGACAACATTTTAGATTTCAAAGTTAAAGTCATTTAAAATTAATTATTTTATCATCTATAAAATGTTAAGCATCATTCTCTCTCAAACTGCTGCAATATTGGTATTAAAATAGGGGAGATCTTGTATACTAATGTTTAAAGTAATGTCCAACTAAATAGCCAAGGAAAGTAAACTTTCAGAGAGGAATGTTGTAAATGTGTTTCATCCTAAATTATTATGTTTTCAGCTTACAGCATACGTGTTTAAAGTGGTCGAAGGTGTTCTCTCAAACAAATGTCCAGATGGCTGACTGTCATTGTAAACTTTATTAGGTCCATGTATTTATGAAATAAATTTTATAATTCTGCTTTTATAGCAGCTGGAGTGAGGTCTTAGTATTTATCTTAGTATTTAATATTATAAAACAAAGAATGAGTTAATATTGTTCTTCAATTATTTTTAGAAAACATAATTTGCACAATTTATACAAAGTGAAATGTTGCAGCTGTGTGTTTACCAAACTATATTCCTGGAAAAAATGATCTTATTATTGGCATACCAGTATGAAAATTAAATGAAGGGGATATTTTGATATAACAGTTAATTTTCAGTAGTGTATTTTATACAATATTTTCAGTAGTACAGAGTGTAACCTTCACTATGTTCTGTTCAACTTCTTTTCAGACTCTGTGGGTAGTAAAACAAAATAGTAATTTTGTTGAGGAAAATAGAAATCAATTGGTTGCATTAACTATCTTGTATACTGTGAGCTGAGGCTTGCTTGAAATCATGTGGTTTTCACAATGCTATCTGATTTTCAGGTTCACTGTTTCTATACTTGGTCATTTAAAACAAAACTTCAAGTTACATGCATGTATTGAAAGGGCAGATTGTATTCATTTAGATGCAGTATACTAATCTCACGATGGATCTAAATCCAATTTAAAGATGATTTGATTTTTATAGACATCTAGATAAGAGAAATGGATAAATCAATATGTATACGCATTGTCACAGATATCTGCAGTGAAAATAAAACATTTTTTTCATGAACCGATTCTTGGTTGTGTTATCAGTTCTGACGATCTACCCGGAGTGTTTATAGGAAATGGGCTTTAAGTAGCACTTTGGTACATTTTTATGCCTTTCAGTGGCCATAGCAACAAGTATAACTATCATTCTTACAACTGATCAGAGACTGTCTTCTCATATGGCTATATTATGTATTAAATGTTATTAAATGTTTCAAATCAGAGAAAGCTAATCTATTCTAAAGAAGTATAGAAAAGTAGACAATATTGTCTTGGGTTATTATAAATGACATTTTAGTGTTTATACACATTGAGAAATCTATTTAGGCTCAGAAAAAAACAAAAGACAAGCATAGCCAGAAAAAAAATTTGCTTTCTTTTTTTCCCAATACACTAAGGAATAGTGTCTATTTACCAAGAGCTGACCACTCCCTTTAATGTCATTCAAACCTTTGATTTCTAGGTAGACTATATAGGACTCTAAACAATGAATTTATTTAGTAATAAATTATTCTCATGACCATAACAGAAAAGTTATATACAGTATCAAAAATTTTGTCTCAAAGTTGTTGATCTATGATGCCATTAAAATAAAAGGATTTAGTTAAGCCATGGAATATAAATTCATTTGAAAGAAGGGAAGGACTTATAGTTCATACATCAATTTTGATACAGACAAATGCTGTTTAAATAAGGACAAACTGCAAGGAGAAAAATGAATGTGGTGAAGGGTCGGAAAACATATTAGAACTTGAGAAAGTATCTGTGGACCATGAAGCAGGAGATGTTGTGTTTCAGAAATAAGTGAAATTATTTAAGAGCAGTTGTTTCAAATGAAATAACAAGCAGTAATTATATGAGAGGAAGAATAATTTGTCAAAGGTAATAAACTGATAGCATAGCTATCATCTACTGAGCTGTAGAATGTACTTAGTACTGTCAATAGATTGGAGCTGTAAGCTAATTATATGAATCCTCACAGAGACACTGTGACTTGGGAGTTTATTCCAATTTTCTTGATAAGGCTATCAAATCTCTACCACATTGTCACTGTGTCATAAATCGCGTGACTGTATGTACCTGTGTGTCTGTTACTGGATTTTCTATTATTTTCTGTGAATCAATTTGTCTACCTTTATGACAGTATTGCTCTGTCTCGATTCTACCAGCTTTCTCTTAGGCTTCATTAGAACAACATTAGTAATTTTTCAAAATAAAATATTTTTTTGTTCTGGGGGAAATCATAATTAAATTTTATCTCTCTGAGTCCAGATAGAAAAACAGAGAAAACTCACACCAGTTATTATTTTAATATTGTTTAGTCTCTCAGTCATATCTGACTCTTTGTGACCCCATGGACTGCAGCACACCAGGCTTCCCTGTCTTTCACCATCTGGCAGAGTTTGCTCAAACTCCTGTCCATCAAGTTGATGATGCCATCCAACCATCTCATCCTCTGTTGTCCCCTTCTCTTCACTCCCTCAGTCTTCCCAGCATCAGGGTCTTTTCCAATATTATAATTAGCAAAACTTAATGTGGAGAGCCATGTAGATTAGGGCTGAGTAACCAAAAATATACAATGATAGTCACATCTGAAGGAGCAGTCACACCTGGGACTAGAACAATGAAAGAGACTATAGACTTACTAGATTCTAGCAGCTTAGGAGATCCTCAAGGAGTAGGTATGTGGGTTTTTTTTTTTTTTTTTTGAGGATAATTGCTTTACAATTTTGTGTTGCTTTCTGACATACAACAACATGAATCAGCCATAAGTATACTAAGTCCTCTCCATCTTAAGCTTCCCCTCCCACCCCCTAACCTACCCCATCCTAGCCCTCTACTGTGCTTCCAAATGAAATTTGGTTAAAACCAAGTGAAAAAAACTATTATTTTGATAATTATTTAATACATTTGAACTCAAGAGCAAAATAATCTGTACTAGAGGACGTGAAGAAATGATTGAAGAGAGAAATATTTAAGTAAATAGTAAATGTACACAATTGTATATTTAAATACTATTTTAAATGTAATTAACTTATATTCCATACAGAATAAAATATTTTATAATAACAAATCATATATCACTAGTATTATACTACTTGAGTTTAAATAGAATATTACATGAAAAAGTTCATAAGTAAAATCCATGCAAATAAAAGACAAATCTTAAAAGACATAAATCTATTATCATACAATATTGTGCATTTATTTACAAAACAGTTTGTTTCACTAATAAAATGTAAGAGGCAACTGAGAAACTCCAATATTAGAACAAGCAAGTGAGCATTTTTCATTTTTACAGGAAACAAAAACTTAAATAATTATATTCATGTAAATATAAAGTATATATATATATTACTTCTAAGTTAAAGGAAAGAAAAAATGATAGTGTCTATAAAAATACAATCTTTTGCAAAAATATTTTTGCTAATAGTTAAAATTATACAATAAAATACTATATTTGAAACATGTCTACATGATTCTTTAAGGTATACATAATCTGTTTTCAGAAGGTCAAAAATTATCCAATGGAAATGCAGAGGAGATACTATATTTACATCTGTGTTTATAGATAGCAAGGAGATCCAACCAGTCCATTCTAAAGGAGATTGGTCCTTGGTGTTCTTTGGAAGGAATGATGCTAAAGCTGAAGCTCCAGTACTTTGGCCACCTCATGCCAAGAGTTGACTCATTGGAAAAGACTTTGATGCTGGGAGGAATTGGAGGCAGGAGGAAAAGGGGACGACAGAAGATGAGATGGCTGGATGGCATCACCAACTCAATGGACGTGAGTCTGAGTGAACTCCGGGAGATGATGTGATGGGCAGGGAGGCCTGGCGTGCTGCGATTCATGGGATCTCAAAGAGTCGGACACGACTGAGCGACTGAACTGAACTGAACTGATGTGTCAATGATTATGAATTAAAAAAAAATCTGATTTGGTGATTCCTAGTGAGAGTTAACATTTCCTTACTACAGAGAAGTGTTAAAAAGAAATGGCCTATAAGAATTTTGTAAATTCTTGATTTATAATACTCTGTTCTAGAAAAACAGTGTTGTAGAATAAGTCAGGTATTTTAAGAAAAAAACAAAACAAAACACATGCAGTTCGATAAACTTTGATTCTCTGGCTTCTCCCTAAACCCAAGCTTTTATAACCTAAATATGACTTGATTTTGCATTTTTTAAAAAGCACTTTTATCTTCCTGCATGTCAATTTAATACAACACACATTTACACTTGGGTCTAAATGTTCCAGACTAAAATTAATGTAGTTTGACATGCTTTTAAAAGCTACCATTTTCCTTCTCCCTAATGAGAGCAGTAACTTTGGAAATGAATCTAAGTAAAATGAAAAATTTTATATTATTATTAAAAATAAGTTAAATGCCTATATATAAACATATATTTTTATATTCTATAGTTGAATACTTTGCAAAAGCAATTTTCTCAGTAAATTTAATTTGAAAATGAATATACAATGACCCAAATAATAACTTTCCCATTACCTCAAAGGGATCTGTATAGCATAAACTAAGCGAAGTCTCTTGTTATTGTCACTCAGCATTGAAAAGATAGTAAACTGCCATTATTTGTCCATGTCAACTTCATTTTTTTTTCATTCTTATTATGAAATAACTAACTATAATATAAAAGCAATGCAAAATAAAGATAAAACTGTATATAAAATGCCTGTATATCAACATTTTATGTGTATAAATACAGTATATAAAATGTATGCAAATAAAAATACAGTGATCAATCTTCAGCCCACCACAGAATACTTAATTGAACATTTAATTCATTGGTTATCTTTAATTTGGTATTTTTTTCCTGACACTACTATTTGCCTTTGGACTATGTTGCTTGAGAAGGTATTTTTTCTTCTTAAAATGAGATTAAGTGACATTTTATATCAGTTTCAAGTATATAGCATAATAGTTCAGTGTTTGTATATACTACCAAAATTGATCACTACAATAGTTCTAGCTAATATTCATCAACAAATAGAGTTATATATATATTTTTATAATGAGAAATTTTAAGATTTACCCTTTTAGTCACTTTGAAAAATGCAGTACAGTATTATTAACAACAGCCATCATGCATAGGTAAGTCATCCCCATGAACGACTTTTTATTATGAAATTATTATTTCTTTTATAGCTGGAAGTTTGTGTCTTTTAACCCTCTTAACTAATTTTGTCAATGCCACTCTCCACCTCTGGCAACCACCAATTTGTGCTTATATCTATGAGTTCATTTTTGTTTGCTTTCTAGATTTTGCATGTTAGGTCATACAGTATTTGCCTTTCTTTCTCTGACTTATCTCACTCCATATAATGCTCTCAAGTTTCATCACATAGCATAATGCCCTTGAATTTCATCCCTGTTCCAAATGACAAGATAACCTTCTCTTCTCCGGCCAAATAATATCCCATTGTACATACATACCACATCATTTTATTGATTTATGCCTTGATGACCATTGAGGTTATTTCTATATCTTGGCTATTATAGAAAACTGCAGTAAATATGAGGTTGTTATCTCTTTTCAAGTTAGTGTTTTCATTTTCTTTGGATAAATACCCAGAAGTGGAATTGGCGGATCATATCAAACATCCCTTTTTAATTTTTGAAGAACCTCCGTACTGTTCCCTACCACAGCTGGACCAGTTTACATTCCTAACACTATACAAAGACTCCCTTTTCACTACATCCTAGAAACCTCTGTTCTTTCTTGTCTTTCTAACAGATGAGATGATACCTTACTGTGGTTCTGAATTGCATTTCCCTGATAATTGGTTGTTGTTCAGTTGCTAAGTCCTGTCCGACTCTGTGACTCCATGGACTGCAGCACCTCAGGCTTCCCTGTCCTTCACTATCTTCCACAGTTTGCTCAAATTTATGTCCATTGAATCAGCGATGCCATCCAACCATCTTATCCTCTGTCGCCTGCTTCCCCTTTGCCCTCAGTCTTTCCCAGCATCAGGATCATTTCCAATGAGCTGGCTCTGCGCATTAGGTGGCCAAAGCATTGAAGCTTCAATTTTAGTGTCAGTCCTTCCAATGAATATTCAGGGTTGATTTCCTTTAGGGCTGACTCATCTGATCTTTCTACTCAAGAGACTCTCAAGAGTCTTCTCTAGCATCACAATTCAAAAGCATCAGTTCTTCAGTGTTCAGCTTTCTTTACGATCAAATTCTCATGTCTGTACATGACTGCTGGAAAAACCATAACTTTGACCATGAAGACCTTTGTCAGCAAAATGCTGTCTCTGCTTTTTAATATGCTGTCAGTTAGCGATACTGATTACCCTTTCACACACCTCTTGGTCCTCTGTACTTCGTCTTTGGAAAATGTCTCTTCAGATGTTTTTGTTCTTTCTTTTTGCAGCTGAGTTGTGTGAGTACTTTATTTATCTTGGATATTAAAATATACCCATATCAGGTCTATGATTAATAAATATTTTCTTCTATATAGTAGGTTTCCTTTCATTTTATTGATGGTTTCCTTTGCTGTATAGAAGCAGTTTTTTTTGATGTAGTCCCACTTGTTTAATTTACATTATGCCTAGTGAAATAAGTCAGACAGAAAATATTATCACTTATGTGTGAAATCTAAAAAAAAAAAAAAATTACATAACAAAACAGAAGCAGACTCACAGATATAGAAAACAAACTAATGGATACCAGTAGGGAGAGAGAAGATAGAAGTTTGGTACTGAAAGGTACAACCTATCAGTATAAAGCAGATAAGCACCAAGGAGATCTTGTATAGCACAGGGCAATATAGCCAATATTTTAAATGGAATATAGTCTATAAAAATAGAATCATTGTGTTCTATACCTGAACCAAATAATGTAAGTCAAATATACACATCAATGAAAAATGCTATATTTACAACATTAATTGTATTCAAATACTTTAAAGATCCAGGCAGGTAATGTAAATGTGCACAGTGAGTTGGTTTATTAAAAAAATGGGCAGAAAAATGTGATCCAATGGGCAAGCATGTTTCTTTTAGAAGTGTTTGAAGTATTTAAATAATGTCATGGCTGAACAACAATGCTAATTACAGAAGTCTCCAAAAAGAATTCAACCTTGATTTATACCAAAAGAGTATTAATATCTCTAGATTCTTGCCTGTGGTTAGTTTTTGTGAGTGGTATATAGCTTGGTAGAGAAGATTCCAATTCCATGTACTTTGTAAATTCCAGTTAATTGTGATTTAGAATGGGCTTTCCAGGTGGCTCAGTGGTAAAGAATCTACCCGCCAGTGCAGGAGACCCAAGAGACATGGGTTCAGTTCCTGAGTTGGGAAGATCTCCTGGAGATGGAAATGGCAACCCACTCCATTATTCTTGCTTGGAAAACTCCATGGACAGAGGAGCCTGGTGGGCTACAGTCCATGGAGTCCAAAAAGAATCAGATATGACTGAGCTCACACACACTGTAATTTAGAATATGTTGTCTATCACTCCTTCCTGAATCTTATGTTCTTCCGTATCTTCATTTGTAAAAATAATTATAAATTTAGTTGCTGTACAAATTGTTTTACATATTTAAATGTTCTCTGTTTTAGATGTTGCTAAATCAAATGCAATTTATTTACAAAATAGTAGACCATCAGTTTGGTAATCTTGAGTATACTACCCCACATCTGTCCTGTAACACGCAGAAATTTTCTTTTTCATTAGACTATTTTCCCAAGGTTTAATGATTGAGCATTAATATACATAAGCTTATTATCTCTTGTAATATGTTTAGATAATTCATAATCTTATGATAAGTGTGATTATTAAAGTATCATAGAGCATGAATTCTTAGTTTCTTATAATATTGTGAAGGAGAAAAAGTGAAAAAAAAGTAAACAAGCAAGGCATGAGCTAAAATAAAAGGAATACAGATTATGTAGAAGTAATTAAATACCTCATGCTGATCCAGAGAATCAAAGCATCTATTAGAAAAACAAGGAAAGAATACAAGGGAAGTGAAAACTTTAACAAATGATTAGTAGAGTCCTAGTAGACAAAGAAGAAAGGTTAACTCTAAAAGGGAAAACAAAGTAAGGAAAAGGCAATGCTATGAGAAAAACAAAAAAGACAAGCGTATTCCTAGGTCAGTGGGGAAGCCACACCCTGTGGTTCACACGTGCCACAAAATAATGGTGATTTTTTAATGTGGGTCAAAGAAAGTACTTTTGCTTGCCGTTAACTGAATAATTGCTGTGCAATAGGCCCCCAGCGCATTTAAGAGTATGTACATTGTCTCATTTAGTCTACAGAAACATATTTTGAAATGCTTACATTTTTATCTCAGTCTTTGCAGATATAGAACCCCAGCCTCACATAACTAGGTGACATTCCTAAAGTGGAATAGCTGTAGACAGAGGGCAGGGTTTGAACCAAGTTCAATAGGATTCCAAAATTTATCCTGTTAGTTACTGATAGTTGTTAACAGAAACAACATTTTAAACTGCTTTCCTTAACCTCGGATCACACTGTGGGTTGACAAACTGAATTTCATCTGGAGAGCTAGCAAGGAGAATGATTGTGTTTACTTATTTTTAGTTAAGTAAAATTTATATTTCATCCTGTTGTTTATCTCTTATTTTTATGTTGATTTGTGATTGCACCTAATTGTCATTAGTAACATGTTTTGTAAAACAAATGGTAGGAGCACATAGACATTTTTAATGACCCTTTCAAAAGCTCAAATCAGCACAGAGTAAAAATTCAGTATTATTACCTCTGCAGTTACACCTGCTTCCTCCAATTATTTCAGTATCATCAAATTGCTAAAATGATAGTATAATGAAAGCAGATGTGTTATATATTTATTTTCATCTTCATGATCATGTAGACTAAAGTATCTTTTATTGTGGGAAATAAATGAAACTATTATCTACAGAAGTACTACAGAACAAAATTTACGCAAAAATAGACTAAGCGGTAGTTATCATATTGATGATAAAGCTTAATAAATTCTTTTTGTGCTTCTACACAGCTGTCTGGAAGGCACTAGGGTTTTGTTTTTATTTCTGTTTTTGAACCAATTTACTCCTGTTGAAGAAACAGCCATCTAAACTCATAGGCAGGACAAAGAGAAAACAATAGTATCTTTCAATTATGCAAAAGTGCAGGTGAATAATTACATGGAACAATCTTGACCAGCCTGAGAACCAGCAAAGAAAGGAAGGTTGTTAAAGGTAACAGCTTGGAAGTGAGGCAGTATCTATGAGCCAAGCCCTAAAAAGGGTCTATGTAATGCTAAACTCTTTAGGATTTAAGGAGAACTTACCTTGAAAGAAAAGACTGAGTTAAAATCTTCCTAAACTGAGAACTTTCTCTTCTAGCAAGAGTTACTTCATTATTTATTGTGTGTGAGGAATAGACATTCTGATTATGAATGGCCATTAGGCAAACGTGAAAACAGTGAGACAACCCCAGATAGAAGAGACCTCCATCTAGGATGGGTTGATACAGTCACCATTTAGCACACCTCAGGACACTTTCCTTCTATTTGTACAGTAATCATTTTCAGTGGACATTAGTCTTTAGACGTATTTTACATAAGGGGATTCTGTTGATTTGTATTTCATTGTTAAATATGTGATTTATTTAATAGCACATCACAATGTTTGTATCCTGTTACTGGAGAGGAGGGGAAACATTAGCAAAGGTTAAGTGCAGTAAAAGTAAGTAGAGATGTTCCATATAAAACAAATAGAGTCCTTTTATGTTGTTCAAATAAACTGTAAAACCACCTAGGAATTTCTTGTTTCATTTTTTTGTATCAAACCAGGATTTACATGTTAATCCTAACTACAGTTCAAGGAATAATATATTTCTGACTTCCTATGATAAATAAAATGATTTCAGTAATTCTAAATATCTCTAAATTTTCTAAAATTTGTTACAGTATCAAATATTATAAAAACTCTTCTCAATATTGGTGAAAGATAATGAAAATCAGATATTCTAATTTGCATGGGAGAGCTCATTAAAGTGATATTAACAAAATTAGTATTCCTAAATAAGGACCTAATGACATGTGGTAAGCACAGTAATAATAGCAGAAAGATGCTGCTTAATTTTTTATGAAATTTGTAGAACAAAATTCCATCTGTAATTAATAATCTCATTTTATTCAATTGCACTAATCAAGCTATACTTTAATATGGCATAAATTTAATTATTCCACAAGCACTCCCTGAAGCCTCTGCAGTTTTCCTAAGACTATAAAATGGTGCTAAAGAGAATAAAAACAGATATTTTTAAATGTTTCAATTCTATTTTAATGGGGGAAAGCATTGCTTTTTACTGATGACATTAGTTACTTTTTTCAATAAAATTGAGATTGCTTTAAACAGCTGTAAAAGGATATGTCACTGGTCACATCTCCAAAATCAAAGGTATGCTTAAATTATGTAAATGTATTATACTCACTGTTTTTAGGTCAGAAGAAAACTTACTTTATAATTAAAGCTAATCCATCGAGAGTTGCAATCAAAGTAACCCTAATCACTTAAAAATTCAGCATGCCACAACTAAATGAGTACCCCAAATGTAAGGGAATATTTATGTACTAGTACTTTCATCATCATAAGTTGATGACCCAACTTTCACATTTGAATGACATCGAATAGAAACGAAACTTAAACAATGGAATGGATGAGATTGTTTAGAAGAAAAACTAAAGGAGAAAAGAAAGTACTGGGGACAGTCATTCATAAGTAGAATAGAGGATGAAGACTTATGCAAACTGAACAGTGGTAGAAAAATAGGCCAGAGAAAAAAGGTACCTCTCATTCCCACACAACGATGGAGTGAAAGATATGCTTCTTGGCGCTGAGTGGTGGAGTTATATGGGGATGGTTGAGTGACCACTGCATATTTAGTAGCATAATCCCTGGGAGTGTGAGACCATAGCACATAGGGAGTAGAAGGGAATAAATCATATTGGACTGGTTTGCGATGAAACTAGGGGATGAATCAATTTTTTGAAAATAAACTGTATGAGTTGTGGTAATCATCTCACTTCTTTGCTGAAAAAGTAAAAAATAATAGGCATTAATCACTGGGAAATGAAATCTCTGAGATGTGAAGGACAAGCTTGATAATAAATTCTAGCCTTGCCACTGACTGCATGTTGCTGTGTATCTCTAGTAAGCAGGGAGAGAGAAATGGCACTTACAGAGTTCATGAGCTAAAACCATGAAATACGCACTTCACTTACCTTCCGCATCCAATCAAATCAATACAGTAGGTAGAAAGTAAAATTGGTTTGATTTAACACAAAATACAAATAATACTCTTCCAAGCACTTCAGATTTATGTCGCTTAACTCCTGCTATCTCTGTATTCTAAGTTGTCATTATAGCTGCTTTCCATGGGCTTAGGCCCTGGTGTGTTAAATGGTCATAAGTTGGAGGATGTTTTTACTTGGATGGCTCCATAGAAGGTGCCAGAAGAAAACATGAAGAGTAAAGATAAAGGAACCAAACTGTGGTTTCCTTGTTAGTTATTTTTTAATAGCAACTTAGCTAGAGCACACACATTTGAGATGCACTGAAACTGTAAATTTCTTCCCTGTCTGACGGTCTGGTCAAGTAATGAGATAATGAATTTTGTATTTACTGGAATAATAATAACAATAAAATTAACTACTACCTAAGCATTTAGCAAATATTGCAAATATTGACTCACATAATCCTTACTCTAACAAAGATTTTGACTCCATGTTTTGATATTCTACTATAAACACTTAATGTTTCATTTTTCCCTCTTCCCCTTCTGCACCACATTTGTGCAAGTTGATAAGAAAACCAGGGTGCCCTTTCTTTGGTCACTGGTGGAAAGTCAAGCCAAATGTGGGAAACTTCACCTCAGTTCCACCTTGAACAAAAACCCCAAGCCAGTTTCTTTCTCTGCTCTCTCATGCCCTTCTTGAACCTGCTGGAGACCTTCCCTGTTTTCCAAAGAAAGAATCATTATATGAATAATAATGATTTTCATACTCTTCTGCTATGTGTGTGCCACGATCTGATCAGATCAGTTTCAACACTGAAACCAAATTTTTGGTGTGTGGGAAGAAATTTACTTGAATCTGAAAATTTACCAAATCTGCAAAGTGATTATAATTTAATAATTAGGTAAAAATTATGCTATTTCCATTTTACAGAACAGTAAAGTGAAATATGGAACAGTTAAATTACTTGCCTTTGAAGAGTCTGAGCCTTAGGACTTGAATATAGCTATCATTGTAGGTCTGCCAATTAATTGTAGATTTGATACTGAAATATTTTATTTTTATTTATATAATAATCCAGTTTTCATCATGAGATAAACATTAGCTTAACTCATTCTGTAATAACCAAGCTAAAATTAACAGAGAGGTAACATCTTTCAAAGAAAGCAGTATCAAAATCAACCTATGCCAAATTTAAAAATATTAAAAACACAACTCAGTTAACTACAATTTTGAACTTAGGCAGGCCACTATAGCAATATAAACAAAACAAAACAAAAATATTCTTGCAGATTAAAAAATTGTGATCTTTTGCCACCAATAAAAACTATATACAAAAGCTTACAGTTTTACAAAAGGATGAAATAGTTGTGGCAAAATGTCTTGAAAAATGATAAAGAGATAAACTTTGTAATTCATATGTATCAAAATATAAAAGAATATCATATAGGCATTAAAAAGAGAAGTAATTATATATAATTATACATTTAAAGTAACAGCCATTATGGAAAACAGTGTGGAGATTCCTTAAAAATTGCAAATAGAACTGCCTTATGACCCAGCAATCCCACTGCTGGGCATACACACCGAGGAAACCAGAATTGAAAGAGACACATGTACCCCAATGTTCATTGCAGCACTGTTTATAATAGTCAGGACATGGAAGCAACCTAGATGTCCATCAGCAGATGAAAGGATAAGAAAGCTGTGGTACATATACACTATGGAATACTACTCAGCCCTTAAAAAGAATAAATTTGACTCAGTTCTAATGAGATGGATGAAATTGGAACCAATTATACAGAGTGAAGTAAGCCAGAAAGAAAAACACCAATACAGTATACTGACACATATATATGGAATTTAGAAGACAGTAATGATGACCCTGTAGGTGAGACAACCAAGAGACACAGAGGTATAGAGTGGACTTTGGACTCTGAGGGAGAGGGAAAGGGTGGGATGGTTTGGGAGAATGGCAATGAAACATGTATATTTTCGTGTAAGAAACGAAGCGCCAATCTATGTTCAATGTAGGATGCAGGATGCATGGGGCTGATGCACAGGATGATTCAAGTAGAGGATGTGGGGTGGGAGGTGGGAGGGGGCTTCGGCATTGGGAGATTGTGTTCACCTATGGCTGATTCGTGTCAATGTATGGCAAAACAAATACAGTATTGTAATTTAAAATAAATAAATTAATTAATTAAAAAAATAATAAAGTAACAAGAAAGCAACGTTTGATAAATAAGCAGAATTGAAAGCACAGGGTCAAGGAAAAAAGAAAAATTATCAGCAGGCATCAATGAGATGGACACATCTGTGTCCCAGTATCACAGATATGATGAGATAAGACTCTAATGTCGCCCTAGATAGAAGGCTCCATAGCATCACTAATAAAGGTACCACATAAAAACAAGAGTGGATCAAAGTGAGGTTACAAAGACAGAAGGATTTCTTTTCTTTTTGGCGGAAATATATTTGACAAGTAACATTGCATGTATATATTAATATGATTGCCATTGTAACAGCAATTAGCACACTGTTACATAATTATTTCTTTGTAGTGGTTGGAATACTTAATTTCTAGTTTCTTGGCAAGTTCAATGACTATAACACAAGATTTTTGTCTATACTTACTACCCTATATATTAGATCTTTGGGGTTTATTTACTCCTCTTTATAAGCCTGTTTCCTTAAATAGCATCTATCCTATCCTCTAGTAACTATAGTTTTATTCTGTTTGTATGAGTTTGGCTTTTCCATATCCTACAGATTAGTGATACCATACAGTAGATGTCTTTTCACTCTGATCTGTCTCATTCAGCATAATGTGCTCAAGTTTCATCTATGTTGCCAGTAGCAGAGAATTTTTCTCATAGTTGAATAACATTACATAATCACTACGTCTTTATGGATTCATTCTTTGATATACATTCAGACACTATTAATGCTGAAATAAAACTTGGGAGTGTATATCTCTCTCTGATAACTTGTTTTCATGTCCTTTAAGCATATACTCAGATGTGCAGTTACTGGATCGTGTGGTAGTTATATTTTTAATTGTTTGAGGAATCTCCCTATTGTTTTCCAAAGCGGCTAAACCAATTGCACTCCCACCAACAACATATAATAAATGTTCTATTTTATCCACATTCTCACCGATGTTTGTTCTCTCTTGTCTTATTGTGCTGAGAAGGCTATGGCAACCCACTCCAGTACTGTTGCCTGGAAAATCCCATGGATGGAGGAGCCTGGTAGGCTGCAGTCCATAGGGTCGCTAAGAGTCAGACACGACTGAGCAACTGAGCGACTGAGCGACTTCACTTTTCACTTTCATGCATTGGAGAAGGAAATGGCAACCCGCTCCAGTGTTCTTGCCTGGAGAACCCCAGGGACAGAGGAGCCTAGTGGGCTGCCGTCTATGGGGTCGCACAGAGTCGGACACGACTGAAGTGACTTAGCAGTTAGCAGCAGCAGTCTTGTTGTGATAGCCATCCTAACAGATGTGAGGTAACATTGTGGTTTTGATTTGCATTCAGCCAATGATTGGTGATGTCGAGTATCTTTTCCTGAACAGAGTTCTTCCATGTCTTTGTTAATGAGCTGTAATAGCTCTTTGTATGTTTTGGACGTTAACCTTTATTCAATATATGGTTTGCTTTTTTTTTTTTTTTTTTTTGCTGTGCAGATGCTTTCCTGTTTCATTAATCACATTTATTGATCTTTGCTTTCATTGTTGGGTGCCGTATCCAAAAATATTGCCGGGAGCAAAGTAAAGTGGTTTCTTCCAAATATTTTTCAACTAGGAGTTTCATGGTAGCAAGTATTATGTTTAATTCTTTAACCTATTTCAAGGTAATTCTTAACTGGGGTAAGTTAAGGGTTCAGTTTCATTGTCTGTGTATTTTTATGCAGTTTTCTCAACACCATTTGTTGTAGAGACAGTTATTTCCCCATTGGGTGTCTTGGTTTCCTCGTCAAATATCAGTTAGCTGTATATGGCCGGGGGGGGTTATTTATGCTTTCTGTTCTATTTCTATGATCTAAGTGTCTATTTCTGTGCCAGCACCATACTGTTTTTATTACTATCAGTTTGTAGTATAATTTGAAATCAGGAAATGTAGCCTTCTTCCTCACGATTGCTTTGGCTATTTGGATCTTCTGTACTTCTATACAGAGTTTAGAAATTTTTTTTTTTTAAATGTGAAGATGCCATTGGAATTTTGATGGGGATAATGTTGCATCTATAGATGACTTTGAGAATTGTTAATATAACTATTAAATATTTAAATGTGTTTAAAATCCAAGATTTTGTATCTGAAAATGATCTTGAAACTTCAGACTCTGGTACAATGCATCACCTGTCCTGTTAATCACTTTCAAACATGGAAAAGAAACTGTAGACTGGAAGAAGTGAAAGCTGTGCTCTCCTGGGGCAAAGAGTGAAGTGGCTGAGAGGAGAGGCAGACTAGAAAGACCTTACAATTTACCAGAAAGATCAAATGTGCTCTAGAGGAAAGTAGAAGAGGAATTCTTACCAAGGCAGAAAGGAAAGCAGCATAACAATCCACAATTGCATTAATTAAGTATAGCATTAAATTAATTACTAAGACTAGAAAGGAAGCTCTCTTTTCTAGTAGTGATTAAAAAAGTGGTGGCTCACATGGCAAAGAATCCACATGCAATGCAGGAGACCTGAGATTGATGCCTGGGTTGGGAAGATTCCCTGAAGAAGGGATAGCAATCTAATCTAGGACTCTTCTCTGGAAAATTCCATGGACAGAGGAGCTACATTCCAGTGGATCACAAAGAGCCAGACACAACTGAGTGACTAAGCAAACACACACACAGAAAGGAAATTTTCCTTTTTAGTAGTGATAAAAAAAAACAAACAGACAAATATAGCATTATAAATACAGGAGATGCTTTTGGTCTGGATATGAAGTCCTGAGGCATTAGAATATAGATGTTATTTGTTACCTTTTGAAGGGCAGAGGTTGACTAGGGAATGAGGTTAGTAGATTCATGAAGACTGAACCTTAATCCTTCAAAAATGTATAGGAAGAGGCTCCATCTAGAAGCCAAGACTCATCACTCTGTGAGGTAGGAAGAGAAGAGAGAAGATGGTGGTCTGGAAGGAGTGCGTGATCCACACTGCCAACAGTCCTATGCAGCAGAATAAAATGATAACTGAGAAAGAGCTTATTGCCTAGTACAAAAATTCCCCTTAGGTACTGGCTGAAAACCCCATACATTTCAGTTTATTAAATTGACTATTATTTGAAATAAATTGAATATTTATTGAATACCAAAATGCTAATCATTCATGATTTAAATTTTTCTCAGACAATCATAAAATATTCTTTAAGAAAATCTTCTAAGATAGACTGTAGTCTCCTTTTTCAAATTCCCCAAGTTAAGAATTTGACTACTATGTGGGATGTTTGCCCACAATGTCAATATTTACCTGAAGGCACACAGTTATAAATAACTTTAGAGTTTTTAAAATGAAAGGGCCCCTATATTTGAATAATATGTACATCTAGAAAAATTAAAAAATCAAAATTAACACAGAAAATTAAAATATGTGGCAACTACCCAGATTCCCAGTCAATGTGACCACTCTGATTACCTCTCTCATTTTTAATTAGTTATTGCTTTGAAATTTAATAACAATTATTGACCATTCTTTGAAGGAAATAAAAAACCATCCATAATTTTATCAGATAAACATCTGTAATGAAATTTATTTTTCATTATTCATGAATAAACTCATATTAAAATTCAAATTTTTAATTTTTTACTATAATTAGTGGGCATATACAATGAATACCTTCACTGTCTTCATAAATGCCAAATTATATTTTTTCTTCTGCTCTTTGTTCAACATTGAGATATAATTAACAGATAACACTGTATATGGTTAAGGTGTGCACCGTGTTGATTGTATATGTTTATATATCAATTCCCACTGTAACATTAGCTAACATCTCCATCCTGTCACATAATTACCATTTCTTTTTTGAGATGATAACATACATTTAAGGTATATTCTCTCATCATCCTTCAAGCTTATAATACAGGGTTATTAGCTGTAGTCACCACACTGAATAGCATCCCTGTGTGTGTGTGTGTGTGTGTATTATATCTATTTGTAGACACTCACATTGTCCCCATATCTAGGTTTTTGTGAGTAATGCTGCAATGAACATGTGAGTGCAGATCCTGATTTCAATCCCTTTGAACATAACACTCAGAAATGGCGTTGCTGGATCCTCTGGCAGTTTTATTTTTAATTTTTGAGGAACCTGCATACTGCTTTCCATAGTGACTGTGCCAACTTACATTCCCACCAGCAGTGAGCAAGGGCTCCCTTTTCTCCACACCTTTGCCAGTACATATTATCTCTTGTCTTTTGGATGATAGCCATTCTGACAGGTGTGAGATGATAGCTCACTGTCGTTTTGACTTGCATTCCCTGACGGCTGGTGATGTCAGACATGTTTTAATACACCTGTTGGGTATTTCTATGTCTCCTCCAGAAAAAAATCTTTTCAGTCCCTCTGCCCACTTTTTAATTTTTTGCTATTCAGTTGTGTGAATTCTTTATATATCTTGGATAGTAACACTGTGTCAGATATATGATTTGAAAGAAATCTTTTTCTTTTCATTTTGTAGATCATTTTGGTGTTCAGGAGCATTTTGGTTTTTAAGCCTACTTAATACTTTTTGCTTTTGTTTCTTGGAAAATATCAAATTCTTAATTTATAGAGTGAAAAATGATTTGATAGTTAATAGCCTTGAAACATACAGTAATCATTTTGTGTGATCTTTAAAATAAACATAACAAATGAAAGCGCAATTATAATGAACATCTTTTTTTAAATAATTATTGAGTGCATATATATATATTTTAATTTGTAGAAGTGAAAAGAAAATAAAAGTGATTCAGTTGTCTCAGACTCTTTGTGACCCCATGGATTATAGAGTCCATGGCATACTCCAGGCCAGAATATTGGCGTGGGTAGCTTTTCCCTTCTATAGGGGATCTTCCCAACCTAGGGATCAAAACTAGGTCTCCTGAATTGCATGTGATCCAGTAGGGAAGCCCAAGAATACTGGAGTGGGTAGCCTATGCCTTCTCCAGTAGATCTTCCTGACCCAGGAATAGAATCAGGGTCTCCAGCATTTCAGGTGGATTCTTTACCAGCTGAGCCACCAAGGAAGCCCAATTTATAGAAAAAAATATTCCATTTTTTTTCTTTCTCCTTTTCTAGATTAAAAGTTCTTTGAGGGTAAGAAAGTATCATAGGCAATGCCAAATATTGAACTATTACAGAGCAAGATAGTTAATATTTTAAAAAGAAGTCTGTTCTATACATCTGTGTCTCTTTTGCTCTCTCACATACAGAGTTACCATTACCATCTATCTAAATTCCATATATATGGGGTAGTATACTGGAGGTCAGTGAAGAAATTACTCCAGAAAGAATGAAGGGATGGAGCCAAAGCAAAAACAATACCAGTTGTGCCTGTGACTGGTGATAGAAGCAAGATCCAATGCTGTAAAGAGCAATATTGCATAGGAACCTGAAATGTCAGGTCCATGAATCAAGGCAAATTGGAAGTGGTCAAACAAGAGATGGCAAGGATGAACATCAACATTCTAGGAATCAGCGAACTAAAATGGACTGGAATGGGTGAATTTAACTCAGATGACCATTATGTTGACTACTGTGGGCCGGAATCCCTCAGAAGAAATGGAGTAGCCATCATGGTCAACAAAAGAGTCTGAAACGCAGTACTTGGATGCAGTCTTAAAAATGACAGAATGATCTCTGTTTGTCTCCAAGGCAAACCATTCAATATCACAGTTATCCAAGTCTATGCCCCAACCAGTAATGCTGAAGAAGCTGAAGTTGAAAGCTTTTATGAAGACCTACAAGACCTTTTCGAATTGACACCCAAAAAACATGTCATTTTCATTATCGGGGACTGGAATGCGAAAGTAGGAAGTCAAGAAACACCAGGAGTAACAGGCAAATTTGGCCTTGGAACATGATATGAAGCAGGGCAAAGACTAATAGACTTTTGCCAAGAAAATGCACTGGTCGTAGCAAACACCCTCTTCCAACAACACAAGGCAAGACTCTACATATGGACATCACCTGGTGGTCAACTACAAAATCAGACGGATTATATTCCTTGCAGCCAAAGATGGAGAAGCTCTGTGCAGTCAGCAAAAATAAGACTAGGAACTGACTGTGGCTCAGATCATGAACTCCTTATAAACAAATTTAGACTCAAATTGAAGAAAGAAAACCGCTAGACCATTCAGGTATGACCTAAATCAAATCCCTTATGATTATACAGTGGAAGTGAGAAATAGATTTAAGGGCCTAGATCTGATAGATATATGCCTAATGAACTATGGAATGAGGTTCATGACATTGTACAGGAGACAGGGATCAAGACCATCTCCATGGAAAAGAAATGCAAAAAAGCAAAATGGCTGTCTGGGGAGGCCTTACAAATAGCTGTGAAAAGAAGAGAGGCGAAAAGGAAAGGAGAAAAGGAAAGATATAGGCATCTGAATGCAGAGTTCCAAAGAATAACAAGAAGAGATAAGAAAGCCTTCTTCAGCAATCAGTGCAAACAAATAGAGGAAAACAACAGAATGGAAAAGACGAGAGATCTCTTCAAGAAAATTACAGATACTAAGGGAACATTTCATACAAAGATGGGCTCGATAAAGGACAGAAATCGTATGGTTCTAACAGAAGGAGAAGATATGAAGAAGATGTAGCAAGAATACACGGAATAACGGTACAAAAAAATCTTCACTACCCAGTTAATCATGATGATGTGATCACTAATATAGAGTCAGACATCCTGGAATGTGAAGTCAAGTGGGCCTTAGAAAGCATCACTATGAACAGAGCTAGTGGAGGTGATGGAATTCCAGTTGAGCTGTTTCAAGTCCTGAAAGATGATGCTGTGAAAGTGCTGTACTCAATATGCCAGCAAATTTGGAAAACACAGCAGTGGCCACAAGACTGGAAAAAGTCAGTTTTCATTCCAATCCCAAAGAAGAGCAATGCCAAAGAATGCTCAAATTTTCACACAATTGCACTCATCTCACATGCTAGTAAAGTAATGCTCAAAATTCTCCAAGCCAGGCTTCAGCAATATGTGAACTGTGAAATTCCAGATGTTCAAGCTGGTTTTAGAAAAGGCAGAGGAAGCAGAGATCAAGTTGCCAACATCCAGTGGATCATGGAAAAAGCAAGAGTTCCAGAAAAACATCTGTTTCTGCTTTATTGACTATGCCAAAGCCTTTGACTCTGTGGATCACAATACACTGTGGAAAATTCTGAAAGAGATGGGCATACCAGACCACCTAACGTGCCTCTTGAGAAATCTGTATTCAGGGTCAGGAAGCAACAGTTAGAACTGGACATGGAACAACAGACTGGTTTCAAATAGGAAAAGGAGTACGTCAAGGCTGTATATTGTCACCCTGCTTATTTAACTTCTATGCAGAGTACATCATGAGAAACACTGGACTGGAAGCAACACAAGCTGGAATCAAGATTGCCAGGAGAAATATCAATAACCTCAGATATGCAGATGACACCACCCTTATGGCAGAAAGTGAAGAGCTAAAAGCCTCTTGATGAAAGTGAAAGAGGAGAGCAAAAGTTGGCTTAAAGCTCAACATTCAGAAAACGAAGATCATGACATCTGGTCCCATCACTTCATGGGAAATAGATGGGGAAACAGTGTCAGACTTTATCTTTTGGGGCTCCAAAATCACTGCAGATGGTGACTACAGCCATGAAATTAAAAGACGTTTACTCCTTGGAAGAAAAGTTATGATCAGCCTAGAAAGTATATTCAAAAGCAGAGCAGAGACATTACTTTGCTGACTAAGTTCCGTCTAGTCAAGGCTATGGTTTTCCAGTGGTCATGTATCGATGTGAGTGTTGGACTGTGAAGAAGGCTGAGTGCCAAAGAATTGATGCTTTTGAAGTGTGGTGTTGGAGAAGACTCTTGAGAGTCCCTTGGACTGCAAGGAGATCCAACCAGTCTATTCTGAAGGAGACCAGCCCTGGGATTTCTTTGGAAGGAATGATGCTGAAGCTGAAACTCCAGTACTTTGGCCATGTCATGCAAAGAGTTGACTCATTGGAAAAGACTCTGATGCTGGGAGGGATTGGGGGCAGGAGAAGCAGGGGACGACCAAGGATGAGATGCCTGGATGGCATCACGGACTCGATGGATGTGAGTCTGAGTGAACTCCAGGAGATGGTAATGAACAGGGTGGCCTGGCGTGCTGCGATTCATGGGGTCGCAGAGTCAGACATGACTGATTGACTGAATTGAACTGAACTGTGCTGAAGTGGGTACCTGGGATGTTCACTGTGACATATACAGCATGCAATCTGTCAAGCCACATAGATATAGTTTATTCCTATAATGCTATGGAGAAGGACATGGCAACCCACTCCAGTGTTCTTGCCTGGAGAATCCCAGGGACAGAGGAACCTAGTGGGCTGCGGTCTATAGGGTCGCACAGAGTCGGATGTGCCTGAAGCGACTTAGCAGCAGCAGCATAATGCTATGGAAACTGCTTCTTCAAATTCTACCGTGTCTTGTTTCCTGGGATGACGTTTTTAGAGGGAGGTTGGTTGAGGAAGTACAATCTCTATTTCTGCAGCTCCTCTTGATGGTATAATTATTTATCATCACCATCTCCCCTTCCATCCATTCTAGATTCTCTAAATAATGAACTAGCACCTAGTTAACATAGAGGAGAACTTCATCTTTCCTGTGCTTCCCTTGTAGCTCAGCTGGCAAAGAATTTGCTTGCCATGTGGGAGACCTGGGTTCAATCCCTGGGTCTGCAAGATCCCCTGGCAAAGGGAAAGACTACCCACTCCAGTATTCTGGCCTGGAGAATTCCATGGACTGTCTGTCCACCTGGTCACAAAGAGTCAGACATGACTTTTTCACTTTCACTTTCATCCTTCTTGGTGGAGACTGCAGAGGTATACCGTATTTTTCTGTTCACAGTTGACAATAAGGTGGATGGCCTCACTTTCCAAATTATTCTTCCCTACTGTCTCCATTATATAACAGAAGTCTTATCACCTCCTGATGATCAGAGTCAATTTAATCCTGCCAGGATTGACTCTTTTCCTTGCCTGATAGACTCTAAATATGAGAAGTACAATGTGATGGGGTTGGTTACCATATCTAGAGTATAATGGGAATATTGCTGTGTTACCTGGTGGAAGTATACCTCCTCTGGGGCACAAGACCATTAACTCAAGGAGCCAAGAGAAACAGAGATGGAAAGCACATGTTTTCTAAGTACATCACTAAGAGTCAAGGTAAGCAGAGCCACCACTAATTTCACTTTATGATTTTCAAACTAGTGTACTCTACCAACTGGAGACATCTCACAATATAACAGCAACTGGGTTATAGCATCTAAAGGAATTACTCTTCATAATCACAGGGAATTATCTTTAAGATGACATGTTCAACTATATCTTTAAACAGGCCATTCCATTACTCTATCAAGCTTGGAGCTTCAGGGTGGCATGATATGCATGGTGGATTTTACAGTTGAGTGCTCACTATTGCCGCATGTCCTTTGATCATGTGTTTGTCATGCCATCTGATGGAATATCAGTAGATTAAATACACTATATTACTTATATATTATTGCCACCCTAGAACATTGCAAGCAGAACAAGAAACTCCAACTAGAATATGGATCTGACTTTGTGATGATAAAATGCTTCCCTTTTCATGATGACGGGAGTCCAGTGTAATTAGCTTGTCACCAGATAGCTTGCTCACTTGTTCAGTAAGTGGTGCTATATCAGGGGCTGAGGGTTGATTTCTGTTGTAGTGAGACTGAGTGATATAAGGAAGCAGTAGCTCCATAGCCTCCATCCTTGCCAGGGTAGCAACTGTTGTGCCAGTACTGGAGTGGCCATGAAAATGTTTGGTTGGCAGCAAGTGTCCAAGTTATTCTGGGTCCTTTACTGTTCAGTGAAAGAAAGAAAAAAAGAAAGTGAAAGTGAAGTCACTCAGTCATGTCTGACTCTTTGTGACTGCATGGACTGTAGCCTACCAGGCTCCTCCATCCATGAGATTTTCCACACAAGAGTACTGGAGTGGGTTGCCATTTCTTTCTCCAGGGGATCTTCCCAACCCAGGGATCGAACCCTGGTTTCCCTCATTGCAGGCAGATGCTTTAACCTCTGAGCTACCAGGGAAGCTTTCAGTACACTTTCTCTAATGAATGCTTTTTAGTAGGTGTTAACCAGCAGTAAGACGGTTTTCAAAGTTAGAACCATGCCTCTCCATCCTTGAACACACCTTGTTCTCAGTTCTCCGTGTCTCTAATCTTCCATTCCTTCTTGTAGATTTCCTTCTAACTAGCCAAAAAAGTTGGCCTTTTATTAGGGCTGCTGTAATATGAGAGACTGGGTGGTTTAAACAATGGAAACTTATTTTCTCCCTGTTCTCATAATCTGAGATCAAGGTGTCGGTAGTTCCATTTACCCTGAGGTCTCTCTCCTTGGCTTTAGATGACCGCCTTCTTCCTGTGGCTTCACATCACCTTTGCTCTGTGTGCCCATCCCTGACGTCTCTTCCTATAAGGATGGAAGTCACACCAGATTACGATCTCACTCTGAAGGCCTCGTTTTAACTCAGTGACACTTTTATAGCTTTACGTTACTACATTTTGAGGTATTGGAAGTTGGAATTTTAACAAATGCATTTTGGGGGACAGAACTGAGACCAGAGCATCAGTGCCAGTGATATTTGTTGTCCAGTCACTAAGTTGTGGTCCAGTCACTAAGTCATGCCCGATTCTTTGTGACCCATGGACTGTAGCATGCCAGACTCTTTGAAGAGCTTCTACTATCTCCCTGAGTTTGCTCAAATTCATCTCCATTGAGTCAATGATGCTATCTAACCATTTCATCCTCTTCTGCCCCCCCTTCCTTTTGTCTTCAATCTTTCCCAGCATCAGAGTATTTTCTAGTGAATCAGCTGCTTGGATGAGGTGGCCAAAGTATTGGAGTTTCAGCTTTATTATCCATCTTTCCAGTGAATATTCAGGCTTGATTTCCTTTAGGTTGACAAGTTTAATGTTTTTGCAGTCCAAGGGACTCTTAAGATATCTTCTCCAGCACTACACTTAGAAAGCATCGATTCTTTGGTCCAGTATTCCCATCTCTTTAAGAATTTCTTATAGTTTGTTGTGATTCACATAGTCAAAGCCTTTAAGAAAGTAGATATTTTCCCTGATATTATATAGTTTAATAGTCTAATGACAGGCTACTTTTCTGTCTACACAAACTGGCTAACCAGGTATAAAATTTAAAATTACTTCCATCAGGACATTTATTCACCAGTCTCTTTTGGGCCACCCTTAGGTGCCTTAACATAGCCATTAAACAATATTAGTGTGTCCCAACACATTCTCACAGGTCAACTTGAGCAAAAGTTGAACCAGACTTGGACTTGACCTCCTTTTTACAGCTATCCATATGGCATCCTTGTGGCCACAGGTGTGAGCTGAGGAGGAGGGCTATGATAAAACGCTGGTGGATGATTTGGGAACCTTGGCCATCTGTACATGCAGCTTGCATTTACCTTCTGGCTGTGCTTGTTTCCAATCCCAGATGTATGAGACATCTTATAATGGATTGCTATTAGGTCCACCTACACTTAGGCTTCCCAGATGGAGCAGTGGTAATGAATCTGCCTGCCAAATCAGGAGATGCAACAGACACAGTTTCGATCCCTGGATTGGGAAGATCCCTGGGAGTAGAAGATGACAACCCAATTCAGTAAAGAACTGTACATGACTATGCACAGCACAACCTTCTCGTCTTCTGATTTGGTGGGTCTGATACCAGCTGGCTCATGCAGTTACGGCCACGTGGTCACCTGATACTCCATGTTCTAAGAATTGCCCCTAACAAGTTCATTCAAAGTCATTGATCTGTCACATTCTTAGCCAGTGCCATTTTCAGTTTTCTTGTGTTTCATTATGCTTGTGACAGTTCCTCTAAATACACCATCTCTTGAACAACTCTGCTTCCTTGGTTTAATTCACCTTTTAAAACATGCTTAAAAAGGCTATGGCTTGTTTCTTTTTGCTTTAATCCAGAAATGGTTTATAATATGATTTGTACTGCTTTAAAAACAAAAGTAATGATAATTTTTCCTAAGGTTATTTTCTAATATGTTGAGTCATGTCTGTCATGATTTTGTTTTCTGATTGATTTACTAGTTATAATGAAAAAATGGCAAGGATCCTCTTAAATTATTAACTCACAAATAAACTGCATAACTTGGCATGATTGCAAGGCTAAATCAACCTCTGGTTGATTCATTAGATTATGAAGCCAAGAATCCTTGTATGAAGAAATAAAGTGAACAGCTGCTTGGTGTTGACTTATAGCCTTGTTGTAAATAGCTGAATAGATGTTGTCCTCTTGGGAGATTACCATTTAATCTTTAACAGGAAATTTTAGTGATGTGTCCCACTGGGACAAGTCCACAGCTGTAAAATATGAAAGGTAGAGTACCTCCCATGGATAAATAATTCTGATAAGAAGCATTTTTCTGACTTGAGACTTTGAATCTATTTACCTGGTTATGGTGCATCAGGGTTTGCCTCAAGCAACAGAATGAAAGTTTAGATCAGCCGAATTATGGTGGAGTGCCAGATAAAAATTGACAGCAATAAGATCTGACTGAATTCAATTATCAAGGGAAAAAGTCTTAAAAATAAAACAAAGTATGCTTACTACTGGAATAAAAGTCATTTTCCCTTTACGTAGGATAAATAAGCTCTTGATCTGACCAGTGGTAACTGCTCCCTGGATGATCATAACCAAGTGACAGTGTCTGCATACTATCTAACCACATTTCCTGGTACCTTTGAAAGACTTGTGACTAATTTTTTTTTAATTTTTTAATGTAGGATAACTCAGCTAAGCTATAGTTTGGAATAATAAAATTAGAAAGAAGAGAAAGTGGTACCTTAGATTTGAGAAGTGATGTTCCCAATTATAGTGACTTCATTTCAAAAGCATTCCATTTAGAAAGGTAGCATCTAGTTAATTCCACTTCAGGGAACACATTTCCACCACAATAAAGATGTCATTACGTATTCTCACATTTCAATTTCCTCTTGAAAACCAATAGCTGCAAAGGAACATAATTTTCACTATCCATATTTTTTCCCTTAATCTTAAGAAATTTTTATTCTGTGTTATGCTTTTTCAGGCTTTTGTTTTTTTTTAAATTTTTATTGGAGTATAGTTGATTTACAATGTTGTGTTAGTTTCAGGTGTACAGCAAAGTGAATCATTATACTCAATAATGGATAATCAATATATATTGCATGTATCCACTCTTGGATTTTTTTCTCATATAGGTCATTACAAGAGTATTGGGTAGAGGCCCCTGTGCTATACAGCAGGTTCTTCTCAGTTATCTGTTAATATTTTATATAAAGTAGTATGTGTATATCAGCCCTAATCTATAAATTTATTCCTGCCACCTTCCTTCCTGGTGACCATGTTTGTTTTCTACCTCTGTGAATCTCTATTTTGTAAATAAGTTCATTTGTACCCTTAAAAAAAGATTCCACATATAAGTAAGCTCATATTTGTGTCTGACTTACATCAGTCATTATAACAATCTCTAGGTCCATCCACATTGCTGCAAACAGGATTATTTTGTTCCTTTTATGGCTAAATAATATTCCATTGTATATATGCAGCACATCTTCTCTATCCCTTCCACTGTTGATAGATATTTAGATTGGTCCCATGCCCTGGCTACTGTAAATAGTGATGCCATGAATACTGGGATGCATGTATCTTTTGGAATTATGGTTTTTCTCCATGTATATGCCCAGCAGTGGGGTTGCTCGGTCATACGATAGTTCTGTTTTTAAATTTTAAGGAACCTCCATACTGTTCTCCATAGTGGCTGTGGAAAATGAAAGTGCAAATCATCCAGTCATGTCCAACTCTTTGCGACCCACTTCTCCAGGCCAGAATACTGGAGTGGGTAACCATTCCCTTCTCCAGGGGATCTTCCCAACTGAGAGCTCAAACCCAAGTCTCCCTCACTGCAGGCAGATTCTTTACCAACTGAGCCACCAGAGAAACCCAAGAATACTGGAGTGGGTAGCCTATCCCTTCTCCAGGGGATCTTTCCAACCCATGAATTGAACCAGGGTCTCCAGTATTGCAGGTGGATTCTTTACCAGCTGAGCTACAAGGGAAGACCCCTAAATGCCGGGAGCCAGCATGTGGAATCCCACCCGTGACAAGGTCATGTGGCAGAGATCTGATGAGCCAAGGCGAATCAGATCTCAGGTTTTCCCCTGGTATTTTCTGATCATGTACCCCCCAAAATAAGAATCTGCCTGCTTTTCCATTCTTCTGACATTCTCTGGAAAAAGTTAATTCAGGGCTTCAGTCTCCTGCAAAAGAATGTCTTGGCTTAAAACCCCCTCTGATAACTTTCTAGCTTGCCTAACAGGTTCCCCCAGACTTTTACAGCTTGTGAATTGTTTACAGTCTCCCAACCGTGAGAGGCACAAGAAGTTTAAAACATCTTAGGAATGCAGGGGCTTCCTGAGGTGTCGAGATCATTAGAATAAAACTGATTAAGCGTTTCATTGTTGAGCCAATACTTGCTGCCAAATTTTCATATCTTTTACTTGTTGATATAGTTGGTATATAGAAAAACAAGTAGCAACATTAGATCTTTGAGTTAAGTACCTTCTTTATTATAACCCACTGCACCTTTGTCCTATAGAGATATAACTTTAGTGCTTTAAGGAGATGCAGATTAAAGAAAAAACACTTCAGGGGAAACGAGATTAACATTCATTAAGGAAGAGAGCCAAAAAGTGTTTGCAAGTCCTTTGGCCAGAAGATGATGTAAATCACTTAAGACTTGTGTATACAACTAGGTATGCAGAGAGAAAAGCCTGGTTTTGATAAGAGTCTGGGCTGCTAATGCTGCATAATTTTGTATTACCCATTGAATTCCATGTACTATCAAAAGTATAAAAGCCTTCTGAACAATAGAGACTGGGCCAGTCACTGGAAGGACTGGTTTCCCCCGTGTCTCCTCTTTACTCTAATTTCAGGCTGAATTCCCATCTGGGACATGGAGGCTCACCACATCTACTTACCTGTCTTGGCTGCTAAGACCCGCACGAAAGGGGGCCTAAGGTGGGGCACCCTTCAATATTCAAGTGGGCACCGGTGGCCCAACGTAGATGGTGCAAATTTCTTGTCCTGAGATTTTATTGGTCTTCCCCATAAGCCAAGTTATTCAGCATCCTTTCTCCACTTAATTTTCCTACTACACTATTTCTTCCCAATCTAATCTTATATTAATAAATAAATAAGTTTTTCCTCACCAATGCCGTCCCCGCTTCAAATTCCCTGGATCCACCAGGGCTGGACCCTGGCACCTAAACAAGTGTGAAAGTCATTACAATTTATTTTGACACCAATAGTGTAAGAGGGTTCCCTTTTCTTTATACCCTCTAGCATTTATTGTTTGTAGGTTTTTTTGATGCTCACCATTGTGACCAATGTGAGGTGATACCTCATTACCTCATTGTAGTTTTGATTTGCATTTCTTTAATAATTAGTGATGTTGAGCATCTTTTCATGTGCTTTTTTGGCCATCTATATATCTTCTTTGGAAACATTTCTATTTAGATCTTTTGGTAAAGTTGCAGGATACACAATTAATCTCTTGTATACCTATACACTAACAAAAAAGTCAGAAAGAGAAATTAAGGAAACAATCCTACTCATCACTGCAATGAAAATAATACCTAGGATATCCAGGAATAAACCTACATAAGAAGGCAAAAGACCTGTACTCAGAGAAAACAAAAGATACTGATGAAACAAATCAAAGATGACACAATCAGAGGAGAGATAAGCCATGTTCTTAGAATGGAAGAATCAATACTGTGAAAAATGACTATGTTATCCAAAACAATCTACAGATTCAATGTAATCTCTATCAAATTACCAGTGGCATTTTCCACACAATTAGAACAAAACATTTAAAAATCTGTATGGAAATGCAAAAGACCATGAATAGCCAAAGCAGTCTTGAGAAAGAAAAGTGAGCTGGAGTACTCAGGCTCCCTGACTTCAGAGAATACTAAAAAACTACGGTAATCAAAACAGTATGGTACTGGCACAAAACAAGAAATATAGATCAGTGGAACAGGAGAGAAAGCCCAGTAATAAACCCATGCGCTATGGCCAGCTAATCTATGACAAAGGAGGCAAGAATATGCAGCAGAAGAAAGTCTTTCTCCACCTTTGCTTACATATACTTGAAGTTCTCAAAGTTGGCGAGGCAAAAATTAGAGGAAGGGAAATCAACTGCACCCCTATGGATACATGGAGTACAGGCTAGGTATGTGGACAAAAGATGTGTAAAACTGACAGTAGGCACTAACAATGATGTTTCAACAAAGAAAAAAAGATGGTAAATGTCTTAATCAGAATCTACTAATGGTTCTAGTTTTTGTCATTTTGTGAATAATGTAATCCTGAAAATAAGTGTTACTTAATATGTAAAATTCAATTGATTGGTTTAAGCATGATAGATTATTGTTGCAAAAATCTGAAAAATATACTGTACAAAAAGTTGTGTTTCACTTTCTCTGATGAATACAATTAGTTGATAATGTATTTCTAGGATTTTTAATATAGATCATATAATTTTATTCCTTTAACTTATATTTGTGTCTTTTGTTCTTTTTATTTTTGGCCATGACACAAAGCATGAGGGATCTTAGTTCTCAATCACAAATGGAATCTACACCCCCTGCAGTGGAGGCATGGAGTCTTAATCACTGAACTACTAGGGAAGTCCGATATGCTTTCATAGTAGGTGTCTAACGGTCAACACTGAAATCAGATTGATTATATTCTATGCAGCCAAAGATGGAGAAGCTCTATACAGTCAACAAAATCAAGACCAGGAGCTGACTGTGGTTCAGATCATGAACTCCTTATTGCTAAATTCAGACTGAAATTGAAGAAAGTAGAGAAAACCACTAGACCATTCAGGTATGACCTAAATCAAATCCCTTATGATTTTACAGTGGAAGTGAGAAATAGATTTAAGGGCCTAGATCTGATAGACAGAGTGCCTGATGAATGAGGTTCGTGACATTGTAAAAAAGACAGGGATTGAGACCATCCCCACGGAAAAGAAATGCAAAAAAAGCAAAATGGCTGTTTGGGGAGGCCTTAAAAATAGCTGTGAAAAGAGAGGCAAAAAGCAAAGGAAAAAAGGAAAGATATAAGCATCTGAATGCAGAGTTCCAAAGAATAGCAAGAAGAGATAAGAAAGCCTTCTTCAGCGATCAATGCAAATAAATAGAGGAAAAGAACAGAATGGGAAAGACTAGAGATCTCTTCAAGAAAATTAGAGATATCAAGGGAATAGTTCATGCAAAGATGGGCTTGATAAAGGACAGAAATAGTAGGGACCTAACCGAAGCTGAAGATATTAAGAAGAGGTGGCAAGAATACATGGAAGAACTCTATAAAAAAGATCTTCATGACCCAGATAATCATGATGATGTCATTACTCATCTAGAGCCAGACATCTTGGAATGTGAAGTCAAGTGGGCCTTAGAAAGCATCACTACGAACAAAGCTAGTGGAGGTGATGGACTTCCAGTTGAGCTATTTCAAATCCTGAAAGCTGATGTTGTGAAAGTGTTGCACTCAATATGCCAGCAAATTTGGAAAACTCAGCAGTGGCTACAGGACTGGAAAAGGTCAGTTTTTATTCCAATTCCAAAGAAAGGCAATGCCAAAGAATGCTCAAACTACTGCACAATTGCACTCATCTCACATGCTAGTAAAGTAATGCTCAAAATTCTCCAAGCCAGGCTTCAGTAATACATGAACCGTGAACTTCCTGATGTTCAAGCTGGTTTTAGAAAAGGCAGAGGAACCAGAGATCAAATTGCCAACATACACTGGATCATGGAAAAAGCAAGAGAGTTCCAGAAAAATATCTACTTCTGCTTTATTGACGATGCCAAAGCCTTTGACTGTGTGGATCATAATAAACTGTGGAAAATTCTGAGAGAGATGGGAATACCAGACCACCTGACCTGCCTCTTGAGAAATCTGTATGTAGGTCAGGAAGCAACAGTTAGATCTGGACATGGAACAAGAGACTGGTTCCAAATAGGAAAAGGAGTATGTCAAGGCTGTATATTGTCACCCTCCTTATTTAACTTCTATGCAGAGTACATCATGAGAAACACTGGGCTTGAAGACACACAAGCTGGAATCAAGATTGCCGGGAGAAATATCAATAACCTCAGATATGCAGATGACACCACCCTTATGGCAGAAAGTGAAGAGAAGGTAAAGGGCATCTTGATGAAGGTGAAAGAGGAGAGTAAATAAGTTGGCTTAAAGCTCATCATTCAGAAAATGAAGATCATGGCATCTGGTCCCATCACTTCATGGCAAATAGATGGGGAAACAGTGTCAGACTTTATTTTGGGGGCTCCAAAATCACTGCAGATGGTGACTGCAGCCATGAAATTAAAAGATGCTTACTCCTTTGAAGAAAAGTTATGACCAAGCTAGATAGCATATTCAAAAGCAGAGACATTACTTTGCTGACTAAAGTCCGTCTAGTCAAGGCTATGGTTTTTCCTGTGGTCATGTATGGATGTGAGTGTTGGACTGTGAAGAAGGCTGAGTGCCAAAGAATTGATGCTTTTGAACTGTGGTGTTGTAGAAGACTCTTGAGTGTCCCTTGGACTGCAAGGAGTTCCAAACAGTCCATTCTGAAGGAGATCAGCCCTGGGATTTCTTTGGAAGGACTGATGCTAAAGCTGAAACTCCAGTACTTTGGCCACCTCATGTGAAGAGTTGACTCATTGGAAAAGACTCTGATGCTGGGAGGGACTGGGGGCAAGAGGAGAAGGGGACTACCGAGGATGAAATGACTGGATGGCATCACGGACTTGATGCACATGAGTCTGAGTGAACTTTGAGAGTGGTGATGGACAGGGTGGCCTGGTGTGCTGCAATTCATGGGGTCACAAAGAGTCAGGCACCACTGAGCGGCTGAACTGAACTGAATGTACAGTCAGACCATTAGCAGATCTTATTACTTCCTATAGCCACTTAATTGTACTAAGTCTATGAAATATATGTACTTAACTATTTCATCACTGTAAATTTTATAACATTTTATAAATTAAGAATTAAAAATATTTAATATGTCAATTATTATTAGACAAGAGGCTGTTGTTGTTCAGTTGCTAAGCCGTGTCCAATTATTTAAGACCCCATGAACTGCAGCATGCCAGGCTTCCTTGTCCTCCACTGTCTCCTGGAGTTTGCTCAAGTTCATTTCCATTGATTTGGTGATGCTATCCAACCATCTGACCCTCTCTTGCCTTCTTCTACTTTTGCCTTCAATTTTTCCCAGTTTCAAGGTCTTTAGACAAGAAGCTATGGTCATGAAGATAAAGTGATCTGGCAAGCAGTACCACGTATGATAACTGAACTTATTTTCTGATCATTTGAAATAGAGAAGTCTGAATTTACCTGGTGGATTGAGCTTCTCAGTGTGTGATGAAGCGAAGTGGGAGTTTTCAAAAGATGGCTAACTTGAAACCTAAATAACAATGGAAATCTCTAGCTCATTTTCTTAGGGGAGAACTTACAAGGCTTAAAAAGTAAAAATGAAAAAAATCCAAGTAAGTAGCACCTAGTATAGCTGTCATAAACAAATTTCTCCAGCATGAAAAAGGAGATTAACTTATATTTGGTGAACAGTATAGGAAACAGAAGAAATCTGAAACATAATATACTTTAACATACTTGTTGTTTTAAGAATTTAATTGATTCAGACTGAAAAATAAAAGCAACCTAGAAGAGTTAACTCAGGAACTAATGTTTTTCACAGTGCCATTGGAGATGTTAAAACAAGATTTTAAACAGTAAGAAATAGACTATATTTTGACCAAAAAAACAACAACAACAACAACAACAACAACAAAAATATATATATATATATATAGCTTTTGTAAACCTTGGGATCTACAAAAATATAAATGACAAAAAGAAAATCTCAAAGAAGTAAAGACATCATGTTTAAATCAACGAATAAAACAAACCAAGTATAAGTACATCAGAAAAGGATGGGAGGGAAGTCAGTATGTTTTTAAGGATAGAAAACACAAAATAAATCCAGAGCATGGATGACTGGCATTCCTTAATAAGAGGACATAACAAAGTGAACAAAAACATTACTAAACAATGCTATTCAAACGAAAAGAAAATCTAACCCCCTTTAAAAAAAAAAAAAAACTGAGAAGCATCCAACTCCCATAAAGTGTACTTCAAATTTAAATTTAATCAACAACAAATTCTATAAAGCCCCAGTAAGTAAACACAAAAATAAGATAACTCAACCTGTCCTCCTACTTTGGTTCCACAAATTCAAATACATGAAGGCCATGAAAGTGTAAAGTTTTAACTTGTAAATTCTATTCTTATCCATATTTAGTTTTTATTTATATATAAAATGAAAAAATCTGTTCTCAGATATCTAAATAAGCATAAGACATGCATATGTAAACCACGAGTTTATTTTTCCTATAAAAACTTGTACACAACTAGTAAAACATCAGATAAGTTAAGTGAGGATAATGTCTGTACATCAGCAAATCTGGTTTAAAAAATTATAATTTTTAAAGCAAACATAAAAGCTGTTAATGGAAATTAAAAATATAGGCAGTAGCAACTTCAATTAAGAAATTGTTACACCTGAAAAGAAGAAAAAACTCAACAGAATTGTTGAATAGGAAAAAGTTTGCTGATAAAATACAAACCATAAAATAGGCTGATTCCAAGAATTCTCCCAAAATCCAGAATCAAAAATAAAAATATCTTTAGAAATATGATACCTTAACAGGATAACCTATCCCCTTTACTAACTCTGTGACCTTGGGTTAGTTTCTTAGTAAAGTTAGGAAAAAATACATGCAATGGGGTGACACACAGTGTGATACAGATCTAAGTGATTTAGAGGAGAAATTTAAAACACGCTTTTAACTGAGGAAAAGTAAATTAAAGAAGCCTGGCTTGCTGCAGTCCATGGGGTTGCAGAGTCAGACACAACTAAGCAACTGAACTCAACTGAACTGAATTGTGCTGTGAATATACTTATGTAGAATAGACGAGTGATAGTTGAATAAATACAGCAGAAGAAAGTAATTGAAAATATTTCTTTCAAAAGCAACTTTTCTTGCCTATTTTATTAGGTGGGAGAAAAGATAGGAGAATGTTAGTAACTTTGGTAAGCTACATTAAGGAAAACAGCTTTAGTTTAGATTATTATCTTTAATCATGATACTGACTTTCTCATTCTGAACAAGCCATTTTGAAGCTACATTAAGAAGTTTAGCTCCTTTATAGTTATATGTATAATAGCAATTACATTTAGAGGAAAGTTCTCCATTTAAAATATGTTCTCTAAGAAATAATCTGTGCTAAGGATAAGCAGGATATTGTGGCTTGTTCTTAGTTTTTCAGATATGGGTCCCTGAAAAATATCAAAGAAAAAAATATTACAAAGAGCAAACACTGCTGACTGGCAATGGTTAAAAAACAAAAACAAAAACAAACCCACAATCTCATTTCAAGAAGATACATGGGAAACTTTGCTGATAGGATAAGAAGATAGTCCTAGAAACCAGAGGGACTGTATAGTCAAGTTGTACTTACTGTTTCAATAAAAATGATTTAAACCTGACAGACAGAGGTCATAGCTGCCGTTCAGTATGCAAAACAAATACCATCAGTGATAAAGTGCAATGGTTTAAACAAAGAATAGGCATGCCTGATGGTTCTGCCTAAGGCAATTGTATTCTTAGCTTAGGAGGAAAAGGGGACTACAGAGGATGAGATGGCTGAATGGCATCACTGACTCGATGGACATGAGTTTGAGTGAACTCTGGGAGTTGGTGATGGACAGGGAGGCCTGGTGTGCTGTGATTCATGGGGTCACAAAGAGTCAGACATGATTGAGCAACTGAACTGAACTGAACTTGCATGAAATATTTCCTTGGTATTTGCATTAAATATTGAAAAAAAAATATATGAAATATTGAAAAAATATTGGGAAAATATTGAAAGATTATCCATAATATTTGCATGAAATGTTCCCTTCATTCCCATCTTTGCATAAAATGTCTCCCTTGAGCCATATACCTCTTTATCATCTGATGAAAATGATGAATCTGGCCCTTCATAAAAAATGCACTTTCATGCATAAAATAGGCAAACAATATCAGGGCATTTGTGGACCCTTTGCTCCAAATTTAAAATCTGTTTTCTAGGGAAGATATATTGAAACACATTTTTCCTTGCTATTTCTGGATTCAGTATTACTTACACCACAGCAAAGGAGACTGGTTTAATGATTGAGTGACCAGTCAATAGTGCACAGGCAGCTTCTTGACAGAAAAACCATCAAACAGAAGTGACAACATGAATAATGGATCGGTATTTTTTCTCTTTGGTTTCTGTGAGCTCCTGGAGAGAGAAAACACCCAAATCAAGCATTTTCTAGGATGCTATACTCTGAAACTAGAACATGATAAACAAAACAGAGAAGGGACCCAAAAGCCCCCAGTTGAGACCTAGGTCAGCAAAGTAAAGCCAACACACAGCACTCAGACCAAATCCAAGATTTTTACCTTATAAATTACATTTTGATTTTTTTTTTCATTCAGCATTATGCCTGTTTGATTCATCTGAGTGTGTCTAGATCTAGTTCATTTATTTGTATTGTACCTTGCATTTATAGTATCCTGTTTTAAGTATATAAGTAAGAATATATATCATCATTTATGATCTACAGGTTTTGAAGTTTTCTTTTATATCAAGTCAAAGGTTATTCCTATTACATAGAAGTGGAATTGCTAGGCACCTAGGACATTTGCATGTTTATCCTTAGGAGTTACTTTCATAAAATTTCCCAAAATGCTGAACACATTGAAAATGCTACCAACAAGTTGTGAGAATTCCAGTTACTGCAGTCTTAACCATGAACTTGAAATTGATGTTTTAAAAATCCCAGCTATTTGAGTTGTTGTATAGAGAAACCAAGTTGCAATTTTAATGTATAATTATCAAATGAAGGACATGGTGGTATAATTCACACTACTTGATTTCAAATTTTATTATAAAGCTACAGGAATCCTGACCATGCTGTATTATGGGAAGGTATAACTCAATAGATCAGAATACAGAGTCTAGAATGAAAATCTCATCTGAGTGGCCAATTAATTTTCAACAAATATGTAAATGACACAATACAAGAAAGATCATCTTTTCAACAAATAGTGCTAAAACATTTGAAAGTTCATATGCAAACAAATAGACCTCAACTGTTACTTCAAATTATGTATGTATGCATGCTTAGTTGCTCAGTCATGTCCAACTCTTTTTGACCTCATGTTACAGCCCACCAGGCTCCTCTGCCCCTAGAATTTTCCAGGCAAGAATACTGGAGTGGGTTGACATGGCCTATTGACAAGTTTTACATTAAAACAAAACAAAAAAAACCCTCAAAATAGATCATAGACACTAATGTAAGAAGTAAAACTATAAAAACTTTAGAAGAAAACTTAGAAAAAGTTTTGTGACCTTGGATTAGGCAAAGATTTCTTAGTTTGCAAAAAGCACAAACTTTAAAGGGAAGAAATATGTATATATGCTGAAGTTAATAAAGATTTAAAAGATTTCTTTGTATGACACTGTTAATGAAATACAAGACAGAGATTGAGAGAAAATATTTGCAAAATACCTATCTCGTAAAGAGCTTGAATCCAAAATACATAGAAGTTAATTGCAGCTCAATTATAAGGTAATAACCTAATAAAGGAAATTGCCAACATTTTTTACCTAAAAATGAAAAATATGTCAGCAAGACATATATGAGCTACTGGTGAGCCTATGACAGGGGGTTCATCATCATTATTAGTTACAGAAATGCAAATAAAAAACCTATTGGATACTACTACAGCACATTTAGAAAATGGCTAAAACTAGAAAGACAAAGTACCTGAGAAGATGAGAAACTGGGGCTTTCAATTAACTGAGGAGATAAGCAGAATGCTGGCCAAATGCATAACTATTCTGGAAGACAGTTTGGCAGTTTGTTTTGAACTAAAAGTACACTTGCTGTATGACTCAGTAATGCCACTAGTATTTACTCAAGAGAAATGAGAATAATAGCCATACTAACTCATCCAAGGTAATGAGCAGTGGCTGTGCTTTGCTGGAGCAGCCGTGAAGAGATAACCCACACACACACCCCAGGTAACAGAAACCCAAGTAGAAGGTAGGTGTTGTGAGAGGGCATCAGAGGGCAGACACACTGAAACCATACTCACAGACAACTAGACAATCAGAATCACACAGACCACAGCCTTGTCTAACTCAATGAAACTAAGCCATGCCATGTGGGGCCACCTGAGATGGGCGGGTCATGGTGGAGAGGTCTGACAGAATGTGGTCCACTGGAGAAGGGAATGGCAAACCACTTCAGTATTTTTGCCTTGAGAACCCCATGAACGGTATGAAAAGGCAAAATGATAGAATACTGAAAGGAACTCCCCAGGTCAGTAGGTGCCCAAAATGCTACTGGAGGTCAGTGGAGAAATAACTCCAGAAGAATGAAGGGATGGAGCTGAAGCAAAACCAATACCAGTTGTGGATGTGACTGGTGATAGAAACAAGGTCTGATGCTATAAAGAGCAATATTGCATAAGAACCTGGAATGCCAGCTCCATGAATCAAGGCAAAATGGAAGTGGTCAAACAGGAGATGCCAAGAGTGAACATCAATATTCTAGGAATAAGCAAATTAAAATGGACTGGACTGGGTGAATTTAACTCAGATGACCATTATACCTACTACTGTGGACAGGAATTCCTTAGAAGAAATGGAGTAGCCATCATGTTAATCGAAGGAGTCTGAAATGTAGTACTTGGATGTAATCTCAAAATGACAGAATGATCTCTGTTCATTTCCAAGGCAAATCATTCAGTATCACAGTAATCCAAGTGTATGCCCCAACCAGTAACGCTGAAGAAGCTGAAGTTGAACGGTTCTATGAAAACCTACAAGACCTTTTAGAACTAACACCCAAACAAAAATGTCCTTTTCATTATAGAGGACTGGAATGCAAAAGTAGGAAGTCAAGAAATACCTGGAGTAAGGAGTAACAGGCAAATTTGGCCTTGGAATATGGAATGAAGCAGGTCAAAGACTAATAGAGTTTTGCCAAGAGAAAGCACTGGTCATAGCAAACACCCTCTTCCAACAACACAAGAGAAGACTACACCTGGACATCAACAGATGGTCAACACCATAATCAGATTGATAATATTCTTTGCAGCCACAGATGGAGAAGCTCTATACAGTCAGCAAAAACAAGACCTGGAGCTGATGGTGGCTCAGATCATGAACTGCTTATTGCCAAATTCAGACTTAAATTGAAGAAAGTAGGGAAAACCACCAAACCATTCAGATATGACCTAAGTCAAATCCCTTATGATTATACAGTGGAAGTAAGAAATAGACTTAAGGGACTAGATTTGATAGAACGAGTGCCTGATGAACTATGGAATGAGGTTCGTGACATTGTACAGGAGACAGGGATCAAGACCATCCTCATGGAAAAGAAATGCAAAAAAGCAAAATGGCTCTCTGGGCAGGCCTTACAAGTAGCTGTGAAAAAAAGAGAAATGAAAAGCAAAGGAGAAAAGGAAAGATAGAAGCATCTGAATGCAGAGTTCCAAAGAATAGCAAAAGAGATAAGAAAGCCTTTTTCGGCGATCAATGCAAAGAAATAGAGAAAGACAACAGAATGGGAAAGACTACAGATCTCTTCAAGAAAATTAGAGATATCAAGGGCACACTTCATGCAAAGATGGGCTCAATAAAGGACAGAAATGGTATGGACCTAACAGAAGCAGAAGGTATTAAGAAGAGGAGGCAAGAATACACGGAAGAACTGTACAAAAAGATCTTCATGACCAAGATAATCACGATGGTGTGATCACTCATCTAGAGCCAGATATCCTGGAATGTGAAGTCAAGTGGGCCTTAGAAAGTGTCACTATGAACAAAGCTAGTGGAGGTGATGGAATTCCAGTAGAGCTATTTCAAATCCTGAAAGATGATGCTATGAAAGTGCTGTACTCAATATGCCAGCAAGTTTGGAAAACTCAGCAGTGGCCACAGGACTGGAAAAGGTCAGTTTTCATTCTAATCCCAAAGAGAGGCATTGCCAAAGAATGCGTAAACTACTGCACAATTTCACTCATCTCACATGCTAGTAAAGTAATGCTCAAAATTCTCCAACCCAGGCTTCAGCAATATGTGAACCGTGAACTCCGATGTTCGAGTTGGTTTTAGAAACGGCAGAGGAACCAGAGATCAAGTTGCCAACATCTGCTTCATCATGGAAAAAGCAAGAGAGTTCCAGAAAAACATCTATTTCTGCTTTATTGAATATGCCAAAGCCTTTGACTGTGTGGATCACAATAAACAACGGAAAATTCTTCAAGTGATCGGAATACGAGACCACCTGATTTGCCTCTTGAGAAACCTATAGGCAGGTCAGGAAGGATCAGTTAGATCTGAACATGGAAGAACAGACTGGCTCCTAATAGGAAAAGGAGTATGTCAAGGCTGTATATTGTCACCCTGCTTATTGAACTTATATGCAGAGTACATCATGAGAAATGTTGGGCTGTGAGAAGCACAAGCTGGAGTCAAGATTGTTGGGAGAAATATCAATAACCTCAGATATGCAGATGACACTACAATTATGGCAGAAAGTGAAGAAGAACTGAAAACCTCTTGATGAAAGTGAAAGAGGAGAGTGAAAAAAGTTTGAGATTGTGTTCACCTATGGCTGATTCGTGTCAATGTATGGCAAAACAAATACAGTATTGTAATTTAAAAATAAATAAATAAATTAATTAATTAAAAAAATAAATAAATTCTGGCTCCAAAAAAAAAATAAAGTTCAACATTCAAAAAACTAAGATCATAGCATCTCGTCCCATCACTTCATGGGAAATAGATGGGAAAAGAGTGCAAACAGTGTCAGACTTTATTTTGGGGGCTTAAAAATCACTGAAGATGGCAATTGCAGCCCTGAAATTAAAAGACTCTAACTTCTTGGAAAGAAAGTTATGACATACCTAGATAGCATATTCAGAAGCAGAGACGTTATTTTGCCAACAAAAGTCCATCTAGTCAAAGCTATGGTTTTTCCAGTAGTCATGTGTGGATATGAGAGTTGGACATTTGAAGAAAGCTGAGCATTGAAGAATTAGTACTTTTGAACTGTGGTGTTGTAGAAGACTCTTGAGAGTCCTTTGGACTGCAAGGAGATACAACCAGTCCATTTTAAAGGCGATCAGTCCTGAGTGTTCTTTGGAAGAAATGATGCTAAAGCTGAAACTCCAGTACTTTGGCCACCTCATGCAAAGAGTTGACTCATTGGAAAAGACTCTGATGCTGGGAGGGATTGGGGGTAGGAGGAGAATGGGACCACAGAGGATGAGATGGCTGGATGGCATCACCGACTTGATGGACGTGAGTTTGAGTGTACTCCGGGAGATAGTGATGGACAGGGAGGCCTGGCGTTTTGCAATTCATGAGGTCACAATAAGTCAAACTCAACTGAGAGACTGAATTGAACTGAACTGAACTTGCCCATATGCAAATATATATAAGTAATGTGCTAATAATTGCTCCCCCACCCACAGAATGTGTTCAACTATCTAAACAAATCTGGGTATGCCAGTACAACTATAAGAAGGATTAGAATACTGATGCATTCAATGATTACACATCTGCACAGGTATTTCTCAAAAGCATAGCACATGAACAAAGCCAGACTCAGAGGCTACAAGTGTATCAATTTGTTCATATTATAATCAGGAGAGGGCAGACATTTAAGAAGAACATGTATGTTTGAGATAGTATATTTTGTAATTAATTATGTCTTTGATGATGGAACACAATTTGTTACTGAGCTCTTGATGTTTTTTGTACTTTGCTATTCAACATTTATGCTATTTGTGTTTGAATAGCAAACACCTAGGTATCTTCCCTGTATTGCTGAATTTACTCTTTATAACTTTAGTAAAATATATTATCAATCACATTCTAAGCAATTTTTATGTGCTAGCATAGACAGAAAAGAATAATATACATCCTATGTATATATAAGGATTCTTATTTTTTGTTTGATGAGGTGAGTATTTGGCTCAAATTTTTATGTACCCTTTTTCTTTTGAAAAAATGATCTATCTGAGTCACAAGATAAATTTATCATTAAGATGTCTAGATTTTTAGAATATTCACTATATTCCCATCCTTACAGAAGTGGAATGAGTACTTGAACTATATATTTACTTGTTTCCCAAGCTGCCTTATCTTCAGTATTTTGTACAAATACCTGTGTATTTGGAGGAAACACATTTTGATTTTGTTTTTTCTTCCAATACCTAGAAAATGTTTTTGAAAATGATTACCTTCCCTCTTTTGGCATCCCTCCTTCATTTTCCACCTATTCCTTCTGATATCCTGTGTTTCAGAGTAATATACATCTGCTACTTCATATTCCCAACAGCAAGAAGCATTTCACATCAGAAGGTAATCTTAATGATTCCATTAATTATAATTCATAACAATATAGTAATTACATTGACACAGCTGGAAAGTCAAGACATGTCATTCTGCTCTAAAGAACATTCATTTACTGCCTATTATTACCATTATTGCTTTGGTTTGGGGCCTATTCTCCAGGTGTATACCCATATTTAGGTACCTAAGGATTTTTAGAAAAAAGGTTCAACATTCTTTATGTAAAGTATGCTGTTGTTTAGTTGCTAAGTCGTTTTCAACTCTTTGCAACCCCATGGACTGAAGCGTGTCAGGCTCCTTTGTCCATGGGATTTCCCAGGCAAGAATACTGCAGTATGTTGCCATTTCCTTCTTCAGGGGATTTTCCCAACCCAGGGATTGAACCGGGGTCTCTTGCGTTGTAGGTGGATTCTTTACCAGCTGAACTCCTTGAGAGAAACACAAGATAGTAGAGTTCAGCAGTTATTTGCAAGAATGTAGTTAAAGTGAAATAATTGTGAACAAATGGATTCAGATTGGTGAAGAGTGTTTTTTTTTTTTTTTTTTAAATTATAACCATGTATTAATGTCACACAAGGTTGAAATCAAGCATTTTACAATCCACAGTATGCTGCTGCTGCTGCTGCTGCTGAGTCGCTTCAGTCATGTCCGATTGTGTGCGACCCCATAGATGGCAGCCCACCAGGCTCCGCCATCACTGGGATTCTCGAGGCAAGAACACTGGAGTGGGTTGCCATTTCCTTCTCCAAGGTGAAGAGGTTTTGAAAACAAATTTTTGAAGAAATATTTGACTAATCTTTGCATATAGTATTATGGTGAAATTTAAAAGATAAGGCTAAATGTAGACAAATGATATCATGAAAGATTTCTTCTGAGGCTTTTACTACAAAGCAACTTTTGGCTCTTAATCATGCAATACCATTTAAAATATATTCAGGAGATTTTAGCATGTCTATCTAATTGTAAACTTTGTGTTCACTGATATGCTGGCTATTCCTATCAGGCTCACGAAACTGGCTATGTGTATTCCTTTTCTACTTCTACTTTAGTGAGGGACAATCACACTGGTAGCTTAAAATTGGCCTTGGTGGGAAAATGCAAGCATATGACTGCATAAAATCAGGTATTTTTCTTATGTTAGAGTAAACCAAAGCAGTTCTGGATGCTCAAGATAGATATTAAATAATCTAAATAAAAATTATTTTTAATAACTCTCAGCATAACACAAATCAGTTTGTAAAAATGCATCACTGGCGAGATTAATGAATGCCATTTATAAACCTTTTGGTAAATGAATTTAAGCTAATACAATAGTAATAGATGTGGTTTCTTCTAAGGTAAAAGACATAGATTCTTGACAAGAAATCTCTGTTGAACTTCAGCTAGTAATCCTACAAGAAACAAACCCATTGTAGTAAATCAGTCACTACATTTATTCAGTAGTTGGTAGTTGGCAGGATTTCCTAGAAAGAACCTTTGTCTATAAATGAAAGAACGTTGATGAAATTATAGATATAAGGTAAATATTATAGGAAATGAATTAAAGTGTAAAATTGCTGTTCATGACAATTTGAAAAAAAATAATATATTGAATAACAAATTTAAAGAATATAGGAAGTAATCAGAATTCTAATGAACAGAAAGTTATATATATACAATATTAATGTGGTAGTGATTGACTGCTGAGCTCTTTAGCTGTTTATTCATTCCCAAGGAGAGTAATTCATTTGCCTAGCATAATTTTAATTCCTGATATTATTATCAATAGCTATTTTTTTTCAAATAGATATTTCAGAATGCCAATTAAGAAGAGTTGAAATAACATTGACTAGTCTTTGCTGTAATTCACAAATTTTTAACACTAATACATTACACATAAAGTTATATCAGTAACTTTTTCAGTAATTTTCCTTTGTAAGATGGAAACACTAATCTTATAAAAACATACTCTGTTTAAGCTGATGTTTATAATTATGGATAAAATCTCAGCTGCTTATAAAAACTTAATTAAAATCATTATTACATCAGAATCAGGCTCTGGCTTTGCCTATAAAATTAGTAAAGGAAGAACAGTTGAGAATTCAAACAATTCTTTTGTCCAACTATCAGCAGAACAAAGGTGGGTAGCATTATCCCTGGAATTAAAACTAATGAACAGGTCTCAAGTATAAGGCAACTAGGAAGTTCAAGTCTACAACAGATTTATTATTTGTTTGTTAAACTCAGATATCAGTTCACAGTAGGATTGAATGCAAATCCAGAATTTAAGATCCAATGTTAATTAAATCCTAATAAGCAGAATTTTCTGATCTTAGTGGCAGACTAGTAGTTCCTGATGCACTGCTTATTGGTTTGTAACTAGAACCAGGCACCCATGGTGATGCTTAGAACTACCACATTGGCATCAGTCCCCACTCACATTCTTAAGTAATGGAAATGAAATAACAATAATTTGCTTGAATTTAAAATGTAGTAAAAGAATGTTAAATGTCTGCCACATTAGTCTGTAATCCATGGATTTTACAGGCCAATGTTATACAAGTCCTATCCTGCAAAAATGCAACATCTCACCATACCAGACAGACTTCCTCTTTCCATTCCAGTTCCTCAGAGATCAATGCAAAGAAATAGAGGAAAACAATAGAATGGGAAAGACTAGAGATCTCTTCAAGAAAATTAGAGATACCAAGGGAGTATTTCATGCAAACATGGGCTCAATAAAGGACAGAAATGGTATGGACCTAACAGAAGCAGAAGATATTAAGAAGAGGTGGCAAGATTATACAGAAGAACTGTACAAAAAAAAGCTTCATGACCGAGATAATCACTATGGTGTCATCACTCACCTAGAGCCAGACATCCTGGAATGTAAAGTCAAGTGGGCCTTAGAAACTATCACTATGAAGAAAGCTAGTGGAGGTGATGGAATTCAAATAGTTAAGCTATTTCAAATCCTAACAGATGATGCTGTGAAAATGCTGCACTCAATATGTCAGCAAAATAGAAAAACTCAGCAGTGGCCACAGAACTGGAAAAGGTCAGATTTCATTCCAATTCCAAAGAAAGGCAATACCAAAAAATGCTCAAACTACTGCACAATTGCACTCATCTCACATGCTAGTAAACTAATGCTCAAAATTCTCCAAGCCAGGATTCAGCAACATGTGAACCATGAACTTCCAGATGTTCAAGCTGATTTTAGAAAAAGCAGAGGAACCAGAGATCAAATTGCTAACATCTGCTGGATCATGGAAAAAGCAAGAGAGTTCTAGAAAAACATCTACTTCTGCTTTAGTGACTATGCCAAAGCCTTTGACTGTGTGGATCACAATAAACTGTGGAAAATTCTGAAAGAGTCAGGAAGCAACAGTTAGACCTGGACATGGAATAACAGACTGGTTCCAAATAGGAAAAGGAGTACATCAAAGCTATGTATTGTCACCCTGCTTATTTTACTTATATGCAGAGTACATAGAAATGCTGGGCTGGAAGAAGCAAAAGCTGGAATCAAGATTGCTGGGAGAAATGTTAATAACCTCAGATATTCAGATGACACCATTCTTATGGCAGAAAGTGAAGAACTAAAGAGCTTCTTGATGACAGTGAAAGAGGAGAGTGAAAATGTTGACTTAATGCTCAACATTCAGAAAACTAAGATCGTGGAATCCGGTCCCATCACTTTATGGCAAATAAATAGGGAAACAGTGGAAACAGTGGCTGACTTTAATTTGGGGTCTCCAAAATACTGCAGATGGTGACTGCAGCCATGAAATTAAAAGATGCTTACTCCTTGGAAGGAAAGATATAACCAACCTAGACAGCATATTGAAAAGCAGAGACTACTTTGTCAACAAAGGTCCGTCTAGTCTAGGCTATGGTTTTTCCAGTAGCCACGTGTGGATGTGAGAGTTGGACTATAAAGAAAGCTGAGCACCGAAGAATCGATGCTTTTGAACTCTGGTATTGGAGAAGACTCTTGAGAGTCCCTTGGACTGCAAGGAGATCCAACCAGTCTGTCCTAAAGGAGATTAGTCCTGGGTGTTTATTGGAAGAACTGATGCTGAAGCTGAAACTTCAATACTTCGGCCACCTAATGTGAAGAGTTGATTTCATTTGAAAAGACCCTGATCCTGGGAAAGATAGAGGGCAGGAGGAGAAGGGGATGACAGAGAATGAGATGGTTGGATGGTATTGCTGACTCAATGGACATGAGTTTGTGTAAACTCTGGGAGTTGGTGATGGATAGGGAGGCCTAGTGTGCTGTGGTTCATGGGGTCACAAAGAGTCAGACATGACTGAGCGGCCAAACTGATGTGAACTGATTCCAGTTCGGTAGTTTTAACTGCTGGTATGAAAAATAACTAGAGAGAGACAGGTAAGGGAAATGATCACTCTTTTAGATGTAGAGATAGCAGATAACTAAGGTACTTTATCTGAAGATAACTAGGAAAGTCAAGATCAGTGTCTGTTGGGATAGGAGTAGATTTTGATGTATAATTTGAATGTACAAATTGGATTATGATGTCTCAGACACAGTTAATTAAAAAAGAACCAAGATGTGAACATTTGCACCTCAGTGTTAAATCACAGGGCTACCCTGGGGGCTCAGATGGTAAAGAATTTGCATGCAATGCAGGAGACATGGGTTTGATCAAGTTTAAAATATGCCAGATGAAGCCTCTCTAAATTCAGAAAAATAGTTTATCAGAAATGTGTGTTCAGAGTGTTATATATTGCGTGCAAATTATAGGAAAATATTTTGTTATTTAAATGGATAAGAAATATTTAAAAAATATTTCAGATAGACTTGACTTGATATTTTAGAAAAGTCTTGATTTGACTCTATTTAGGAAGCAGGTGATTTTCCTAACAAAAATTTTCCTTTTCCACTTCTCATCAAAATAGAAAATGTATTTCTTAATAATTAGAAAAATGATTCAGTTGAAGGTGAGAAATTCATTAGAAAGCCTTCTATTTAATGGATTCCTAATATTTTCTCTTTATATTACCTAAAGGTAAACTATGTCTCTAACCAATGGCTCATTTAAACAAACATGCAGACAAAAACCTCAGTTTTTTCTTGTTTTTACAAAGATTTTCATTTTCTCAGCAAAAGCTAAATGTGGTTAGTCTGTTCAATTTACTGAAAGATCTAGATACTTTAGGAAAGTTCTATAGTGTAGACATAATCTGGTTAAGGTTCAAAACCCAAGATATTATTGTTTTTAAACATGCATATAATAGAATCCAATTGATATTTAAATGTTTTGATTTCCCCATAAAAGTTAGAGCATGTGGCTGTGGGGAATAAAATTATTTACCTGGATGTTATAGTTACTTTTTTTTCTTTTTTACACTATGTGACAATCAAATTGCATGAAGTTAAGGGCAGGTACTTTTACTTAAAGTTTATGGTTAAGATTATGTATTTTATGGTCTTCTAAGTAATCAATTTAGTAACTTTTTTCTATAGGTTGAAAATAGATATATATTCTCGAATTTTCAAGTTCAATGTTCTTTTTATTATTTTTAATTTTTTTATGTTGGAGTATAATTGCTTTACAGTTTTTTTGGACCTCTCTCCCACCTGCCCCATCCCACCCTTCCATCTCACGGATGGCTGAGCTGAGCTCCCTACGCTATACAGACACTTCCCACAAGCTATCTATTTTACACAAGGGAGCAATACATCAGTGCTACTCTCTCAATTTACTCTACCCTCTCCCTCCCCACCTCCACGTCTGCAAGTCTGTTACCTGTGTCTGCATCTGTGTTCCTGAGCTGCAAATAGGTTCATCGGTATCACTTCTACAGATCCCATATATATACACGTTAATATATGGTATTTTCGTTTCTCTTTCTGATTTGCTTCACTCCATATGACAGACAGTAGGTTCGTCCATATCAGTCCTAATGACTCAGTTTCATTCCTTTTTATGGCTATTATTCTACCGTGTGTGTGGGCATCTGTGCATATGCATGCATACATGCATCTTCCTTGTCTATTCATCTGTCGATGGACGTCGAAGCTGCTTCCCTGTCCTGGCTACTGTCAGCATGCTGCAGTGAACACTGGGGCACGTGTCTTTTTAGATTATGGTTTGCTCAGGGTATATGCCCAGTACTGGGATTGCTGGTCCATATGCTAGTTCTATGTTTACTTTTCTAAGGAACTTCCAAGCTGCCTTCCATACTGATTGTGTCGATCTACATTCCCCAAAACAGTGCAAGAGGATCCCCTTTTCTCTACACCCTTTCTAAAATTTATTGTTTATAGACTTTTATTGGTGGCCATTCTGACCAGTGTGAGGTGATACTTCAGTGTAGTTTTGATTTGCATTTCTCTCATAATTAGTGGTGCTGAGCATCTTTTCATGTGTCTCTAGGCCATCTGCATGTCTTCCTTGGAAAGGTGTCTATTCAGGTCTTCTATCCATTTTTTGACTGTGTTTACTTTTTTGATATTCAGCTCCATAAGCTGTTTGTAACTTCTGGAGAGTAACCCTTTGTCTATTGCTTCATTTACTAATATTCTCTGCCATTCTGAGGGATGTCTTTTGTTGTATTTACAGTTTCCTTTGCTGTGTAAATGCTTTTAAGTTTCATTAGGTCCCATTTGTTTATGTTCGTTTTTATTTTCATTACTCTAGGAGGTGGGTCAGTGAAGATCTTGCTGTGGCTTGTGTCAAAGAGTGTTTTCCCTATGTTTTCCTCTTAGAGTTTTCAAGTGTCTGGTTTTGCATTTATGTCTTTAATCCATTTCAAATTTATATATATATACATAGATATATTCTTAAATTTTTGAGTTCAAAATTCTTTTGTGTTCATTAGATCAAGCTCAAGTCTGTGTTCTTTAAATGTATATTGCAACTTTTGGGGGCTTCCCATGTGGTGCTAGTGGGTGCAGGAGACATAAGGGACACAGCTTCAATCTCTGGGTCATGAAGGTCCCCTGGAGAAGGGCCAGGCAACCTGCTCATTTTCTTGCCTGGAAAACACCACAGACAGAGGAGCCCGGTAGGCTGTGGTCCCCAAGGTAGCAAAGGGCTGGGCAGGACTGGAGTGACTTACCACACACGCAACTTTTTTTCTGCAGAAAGATTTTGTTACAATATTGAATCATTATGGAGATTTGTCAAGAATTGTGTGTGTGTGTGTGTGTGTGTGTGTGTTTTTAAACTGGCGATTTTTACTTCAATTTAAAAAATTTAACTAGTACCCAAGCAAAAATTCAGAATATTCACATTTTATGGGTTGAGTTAAACTGTTTGTTGTAGTACTGTAACCTTTTATTTATGGTACCATTCTTTGTCTTGAAGTCAATTATGCCTACCTGACTGTAACTGTGACATTTTAGTACTTTTTGTTGTTGAATCAAAGGACTTACAGAAAAGTATAACCACTGTAGATGTAGATCTTACTTCAAAATATACATACTTAACAGATCAAGAAACCCAGCATTGCCAGTACCTCAGAAGTCAGCTTTTCCTGATCATTACTTTCCATTCCACCCAAGGGCAATCACTGTCCTGACTTGTAATACCAAATTTTTGTTTTGCCTGTTTTTAAGCTCTGTATAAATAAATGTATAACTCTGTGTTATTATCTTTTCTTATCCCTTTTAACTGTAGTTTGTTCAAGTATTTTACAATATTTCATTCTATGAACATACTAAAGTTTCTTTTTTTTTAAACCTATGATGGACATTTAGCTGTATCAACTTTGGAACTCTGACATATGATACTGATGTGAACATTATTGTAGTTTTCTTTTGGTGAACAAATGCATTTTTTTCTGTTATATATTTACCTAGAAGTGGAGTTGTCAAATAAAATACACTATGTAGAGTCCAATGTAAATTTTGTATAAGCAGAAAAATTATTTAGTATTTATATGCATCAAATATTGCATGCATGCACTTATACCAGTAAAGATTACTCAGTGCTTATCTGAAATTCACATTTAGCCAGGGGCGACATATTTTTATCTTCTAAATTTGGCAACCCTCTGTAGAAATAAAATAATAAAGTAATAAAAAGTTCTTTCTAGGGAAGAAGGTATCCTGCTATGTTCTCTTCTAGATTTTTTTGTTAAATCTTCAATTTTGTGTATGTGTGTGTGTGTGTGTGTGTGTGTGTGTATCCTCTTGGATTAGAATATTGGTTGTTAAGTTTCATTTGTGGATTTCATTTTTTCCCCAAATGCCAATCCAATTAAAACAATTTATAGAAAATAAATATTTTTTTCTCCACTATGATGCCACCTTGGTTTCATCAAATTCAACCAAAATATGTGGGGATCTTTAATGAGCTGATATGTAGGGATTTTTAATGACATTAAATCTACAGATCAGTTTTGGAAGAAACGACACCTTCAGTGCATTCAGTATATGAATGAATTCACCAAGTTTAATACTTGAACTTAGTATGTGTGTGTGCTTAGTCACTTAGTCATGACCAACTCTTTGTGTAGTCTGCCAGGCTCCTTTGCCTGTGGAATCTTCAGACAAGACTGCTGGAATAGGCTGCCATTTCTTTCTCCAGGGGATCTTCCTGACCCAGGGACTGAACCTGTGTCATTTTTGTCTCCTGCATTTGCAGGTAGATTCTTTACCACTAGTGCCACCTGGGAAGCCCTGAACTTGGAACATCTCTCCAATCATTTAGATCTTTCCTTTCCTAAATATATGTTAGTGTTTACGTCTAGATCTTAAGCATATTTTGTTGGATTTATTCCTAACCATGTGATATCTTGCTGATATTTTAAGTAGTTAACAGTTTTGTCAACATTTCTGTAATTATTATGGAGTTATCTACCAATATTTACTAATCTTTCCTTGTACTTCTAACAGTTGTGGTTTTTGTGATTAATTCAGTAAAGTTATTCCCTGTCACTTGACTGTAAGATCTATTAAGGCAAGAGTCAAGAATCATTTACTCGTCACGACATCCATGTGCCTAGGTCATTGTATGGCACACAGTAGGCAGTCAGTAAAGATCTGTTGCATTGTCTGACCCCTGTGATTTGACGATTGGCCCTGGATTCCACTTACATAGACTATTTGACTGGCAAGCATGCTTCAGAAGCACAAATGCCAATTTTGAGCATGTGCATAGTAATCTACTAACAACTTCCTTATTCTAGAAAAGTATGAGACTAGTTATTTCTGAATTTAGGAGACAAGGAAGAGAAACTTAGGATATAATCATTTTACATGACTAGATAGGGGAAAGTTGGTAACATGGTCTTTAGATTTCATTTCTAAATATTCAAAATGCAGGGACATATGGGTTCAGAAAAGCTACTTAGGTTTTCTCTGCCTTATCAGAATCCAGAATAAGGGAGCATTTGGTTCAGAGATCCAGATTTTCATGAGGGGCAGTAATCAGAATACTTGAAAATAAAGTGGACAGTATAGGAAACCTCCAAAGACACCATGTTTAGCATTTTTTGTAATCAAATAAGGGATTGTTATACCTACTCTCAAGTGTCTTATGAGCTGATAGGTGTATTTGGCAACAAGAACAAAGGATTAAACATGACAAAGAATCAACAGTTGGTTAGATATATGACAAACGTTTTTATAGTTAGATTCACCCAAAGATGAAAACAATTTATGACTCTATCAAAGGTGAATTGTCCCTCTCTGACCAGAGCATGCCCTCCATTTGTGAGTATATCTATCATCTTTCCAATTATTGATCTTCCTCCACTGAAAACAGAAAGCCATAATATTATTGTTCAGTTTAAGAACAATCAACAAGAGAACAACTATTTTTCTAATATGAAGAAGTTATGCAATGTTTGTATCCCAATACATAAATTCCTTGTATATATTCTATCATATAGCCTATGTATGCATCATTTTTAAGGGGCTTATGTTTCATGAAAAAGATAACATAACAAGCAATGTCACATGTATATGTACCAAAGAAAATTAGACACATAGACTAAAAAGATATTTTCTTGTTTCTAAAAAGATTTACAAGATTATTGAGTCTCTTCTTTTATATTTTTATTTGAATTTAATGATGATATGGCCTAAGTTATATTTTGAAGTAATTTTTAATTTTTAAATATACCACAACAAAAATAACTGCTCCTAGTGTTGCCTGCCCCTCCTTTTGCTTTTTATTTGCAGGCATAAAATCATACATCAGTATTCTTGTGGGTGAACGCAGATACCAGTAATGTAATGCACCATTTTAATTTAAATGCAAAATATTTATTGCTCTTACATAAAGTCAATAACATCCATACTGGTGAATAAGTGCCTCTGATCCAAATCAATTTTTTAAATTACATAATAATTTATTATTGCTCATAACTTTATATATCTCTAGATACTATGTAAATCTTTAGAAACAATTAGCAAATCCAAAAGCACTTTGTATATCTATGAATTTTTAATGCGCCTTTTTATGCCATCTTTCTTCCAAGTTGGAAAAATAATTCTTTTAAATGTTCCCTCCCTCTTCACCCCCTTTAATTTCTAGCAATAAGCAGCTATGTAGACATACATAACATATTAATTTTCATGGCCTATGAATCGGGCCAACACTATGAATGACTTTTCAACCATTTTAAAGGGCTTTCAGTCATATTTGACTCTCATACTGCACTGGCTGAATATATGGGGAAAAAAACTTGTAAGTGATGTGAAGTCTTTGGAGGAAATGATCTATCATCTTGAGGTTGAGGAGTTCATCATTAAAGAATATGGGAGGTGATTCAATTCGGGATGAAAGTAGAAAATAGTGGTAATGAAACTACTGTTACACATGGTGAAAAATTATATACATATATTTATTCTTCAGATTCAAATAGTTTTAGGGAAGTATCCTTGCTAAGCCAGGTATTTATTATCAAGGCTATATAGCATTAGTTACCTTTGTTTCAGAGAAGGGGTGTAAATGGGCATTTCACACTGGTTAAGGAAAGTAATGAATACATAATGTATAATAACTCCATCAGATAGCCTATTCTTTTTTAAAATTTTATTTTAATTTTATTGGGTCTTCATTGCAGTGTGGGCTTCCTCTCGTTGCAGAACATGAGCTCTAGAGGGCTCAGGCTCAGTGGTTGGTGTTTGCCGGCTCTCTAGTTGTGGGATGACGGCTTAGTTGCCTGGTGGCATGCGAGATATTTGACTTGTGTTGTGTGGACACTTAGTTGTGGCATGTGGGATTTTAGTTCCCTAACCAGGGGCCAAATCTGCATCTCCTGCATTGGGAGGTTGTTTCTCAACCAATGGACCACCAGGGAAGTCCCAAGATAACCTCTTCTTAATCTTCAATCTATCATTCTTAAATAATTGTTTTCATTTTTTATTTTTAAAAGAAGTCTTTCTTGAATCAAAAGACTGTGCTCACGCACTGCTGTGTAATGATAATGAGAAGACTTCTGTGTCTGCTTCAGGGGACATTATACTTGCTGGTGAGATTTGATTAACTGCTGAACATGCTGCTGCTAAGTCACTTCAGTCGTGTCCGACTCTGTGCAACCCCATAGACGGCAGCCCAACAGGCTCTCCTGTCCCTGGGACTCTCTAGGCAAGAACACTGGAGTGGGTTGCCATTTCCTTCTCCAATGCATGAAAGTGAAAAGTGAAAGGGAAGTCGCTCAGTCGCATCTGACTCTTCGTGACCCCATGGACTGCAGCCTACCAGACTCCTCCATCCATGGGATTTTCCAGGCAAGAGTACTGGAGTGGGGGTGCCATTGCCCTCTCCAGCTGAACATGAGAGACAAGCAAAAATTAGCTTTCGTATCCTGATTTCCATTTACTTTGGGCAGAAGGAAGTACACCTGTGTATTAGTCACGTCGTTATAGGTTGTGTGTTAGTTAGTTGCTTAGTTCTTTCGAGCTCTTTGCAACCCATGTACTGCAGCCCACCAGGCTCCTCCATGCATGGAATTTTCCAGGGAAGAGTACTAGAGTGGGTTACCATTTCCTTCTCCATGGAATGGAAAATTACTGATAGAATGGTTTGAGTCCCAAAGAAAGTGAAAGTTGCTCATTCATGTTCAACTCTTTGTGACCCTATGGACTCTATAGTCCATGGAATCCTCCAGGCCAGAATACTGGAGTGAGTAGCCTTTCCCTTCTCCAGGGGATTTTCCCAACCCAGGGGTTGAACCTAGTTCTCCTGCATTGCAGGCGGATTCTTTACCAACTGAGCCACAAGGGAAGCCCTTGAGTTTCAAATATTGCCATAAAATAGAGTTTGAATTATATGAAAGAGAGGCTACAACACTTTTTCCCTAGAGCACTTTATGTGACACAGCTTCTATAAGTGGGTGACAGAGAACAACTCAGAGAGCAGAAAGTGGGCAAAGAGACTGACTCTCAACATTAGTGGTACTCAAGAGAAGATAGATGCAGATCATTTCTTTGATTTCTAGGTTGCAGAGCACTGAGCAATGTCACTCAGTCCAAATCAGGATTCACCCAATGAACAGAAGGCCCCTTCAAGTAGTCTCTCAGGAGAGGGTACCTTGTCTGAGACCTGGCTTGGAGAAGAGGAACACAGCAGGTGCCTTTATATGGTTGTTGTCTTTTGGCTTTAAAGTGGTATCTTGTGGTAATTTTAGATTTATGGAAAATTTGCAAAGCTATCATGGAGAATCTCCATATGCCCCTTTACCAACATTAAAATTTCACATAATCATGATACATTTGTCAAAACTGAGAACTAAATTTGTGTATTACTATCAGCTGAATTCCAGACTTGATTCAGGTTTCCTCAGATTTTTTTCCAGAATTCTCTTTGTGCGCTCCTCACTCCACGCATATTATATTTAATCATCATGGTCCTTTGTCTCTTCCAATCCATGACTGCATCTAAGCTGTGCTTAGTTTTATTATGACTCTGATAACGTTCAAAAATACCTAAGAATTTAAGAATCATTGTCTCTATATGCATATAGCAAAAAAAGACTGAACTGTGAATGCTGATCTATCCCCCACCACCCCCATTTTATGAGGTAAATTGTGGCTAAGAGGAAACAATTAGAGATGCAGCTAGTGCCTTGCTGGGTGCTATGGATGTCACTAGGACAAGGAAATCTTTTAAAATGAAAGATAAACCATGGGCAGTATATGTAGGATCAATTAGAAGGAAAGCCCAGAACTTGAAAAAAAAATTTAAAAGGCAAATAATGAGCAAACAGAATGTGTGTGTGTGTGTGTGTGTGTGAGAAAGTGATGGTCATTTAGTCATGTCTGACTCTTTGTGACCCCACAGACTATACAGGCCCTGGAATTCTCCAGGCCAGGATACTGGAGTGGATAGCCTTTCCCTTCTCCTGGGGATCTTCTCAACCCAGGGATCGAACCCAGGTCTCCCTCATTGCAGGCGGATTCTTTACCAGCTGAGCCACCAGGGAAACCCATATACATATGTATTTCATATTAATGATTTAATATTAATTTTTTTCAGTCTAATCATCTCTCTATAAATTTAGTATTGCCCTTTCTAAGAGTTTAGAAAATTCTCTATTCCTTCTACTTATTAGATATACATAATATAACAGTAATAATATAGATCAGAATGTAGGGAACTTGTCTAGACATGAATATTGAAGACTATATAGCCATCAAGAAAAGGTAAGATATATACTCTACTAATTTGAGCCCCTCTTTTGGATGGAGGGGTGAGGGAGGCAAGAATACTGGAGTGGGTTGCCATTCCCTTCTCCAGGAGATCTTCCTGACCCAGGGACTGAACCCAGGTCTTCCACATTGTAGGTAGACGCTTTACAGTCTGATCCACCAGGGAAAGAGGAGAGTGAAAAAGTTGGCTTAAAGCTCAACATTAAAAAACTAACATCATGGCATTTGGCCCCATCACTTCATGGGAAATAGATGGGGAAACAGTGGAAATAGTGTCAGACTTTATTTTTCTGGACTCCAAAATCACCGCAGATGGTGATTGCAGCCATGAAATTAAAAGACGATTACTCCTTGGAAGGAAAGTTATTATGACCAACCCAGATAGCATATTCAAAAGCAGAGACATTACTTTGCCAACAAAGGTCCATCTAGTCAAGGCTATGGTTTTTCCTGTGGTCATGTATGGATGAGAGAGTTGGACTGTGAAGAAAGCGGAGCACTGAAGAATTGATGCTTTTGAACTGTGGTGTTGGAGAAGATTCTTGAGAGTCCCTTGGACTGCAAGGAGATCCAACCAGTCCATTCTGAAGGAGATCAGCCCTGGCTATTCTTTGGAAGGACTGATGCTAAAGGTGAAACTCCAGTACTTTGACCACCTCATGCGAAGAGTTGACTCACTGAAAAAGACTCTGATGCTGGGAGGGATTGGAGCAGGAGGAGAAGGGAACAACAGAGGATGAGATGGTTGGATGACATCACAGACTCAATGGACACGCGTTTGAGTGAATTCCAGGAGTTGGTGATGGACAGGGAGGCCTGGCGTGCTGCGATTCACGGGGTTGCAGAGAGTCGGACACGACTGAGCAACTGAACCGAACTTATACTCTATTTCTGTATTCACCACTTACTGAAATTGATTTTATGAAATAGTTCAAACTCTTACGTTTACTAGGTTTTAATATAGAATCTTGTATTATCTATGTGTCAAGTTTAGGTAGACAATGGAAAATGTGTTTTTGATTCATCTGTTTTCTACATACTGTTTTCATTCTTAGAGTCCCTTGCTTCATTTTACATGCTGTTATCTTTTATCTTAACTGTTTAAAATTATTTATATAGATACATGGTACTGTGAAAGACAAAATTTTCCAGACGCTTAAGAAGATGATTTTATTTAGGCTATTACGATAGGTAGAACAGACCATTTCTGAAGATCAATGTCTCAGCAGACTGTTTTTGCCAGTGGCAAACAAGTTATTGACAGGGTGCTTTACTCCCACAGTTTTGTTTTGCTCTGTTTTGTTTTAATTTGTTGACATATAGTTGATTTACAATACTGTGTTAGTTTATGTGTAGAGCAAACTAATTCACACACACACACACACACACACACACACACACACACATATATATATATATATATATATAGTTAGTTAGTTAGTTAGTTTAGTCACGAACTCCTGTCTGACTATTTGCAACTCCATAAATCACAGTACGCCAGGCCTCCCTGTCCATCACTAACCCCCAGAGTTCACTTAAATTCACATCCATCAAGTCAGTGATGCAATCAAGCCATCTCATCCTCAGTCATCCTAATCTCATCCTGCTCCAAATCCCTCCCAGCATCAGAGTCTTTTCCAGTGAGTCAGCTCTTCGCATCAGGTGGCCAAACTCATGGAGTTTCAGCTTTAGCATCACTCCTTCCAAAGAACAACCAGGACTGATCTTCTTCAGAATGGACTGGTTGGATCTCCTTACAGTCCAAGGGACTCTCAAGAGTCTTCTCCAACACCACAGTTCAGAAGCATCAATTCTTCAGTGCTCAGCTTTCCTCACAGACCAACTCTCTCATCCATACATGACCACTGGAAAAACCATAGCCTTGGCTAGACGGACCTTTGTTGGCAAAGTAATCTCTCTGCTTTTCAATATGCTATATAGGTAGGTCATAACTTTTCTTCCAAGGAGTAACTGTCTTTTAATTTCATGGCTGCAATCACCATTTGCAGTGATTTTGGAGCCCCCAAATAAAATCTAATACTGTTTCCACTGTTTCCCCATCTATTTCCCATGAAGTGATGGAACCAGAGGCCATGATGTTAGTTTTCTGAATGTTGAGCTGTAAACCAACTGCTTCACTCTCCTCTTTCACTTTCATCAAGAGGCTTTTTAGTTCCTCTTCACTTTCTGCCATAAGGGTGGTGTCATCTGCATATCTAAGGTTATTGATATTTCTCCCAGCAATCTTGATTCCAGCAGCTTGTGCTTCTTCCAGCCCAGCAATTACTCATGATGTACTCTGCATATTAGTTAAATAAGCAGGGTGACAATATACAGCCTTGATATATTCCTTTTCCTATTTGGAACCAGTCATTGTTCCATGTCCAGTTGTAACTGTTGCTTCCTGACCTGCATACAAATTACTCAAGAGGCAGGTCAGGTGATTTGGTATTCCCATCTCTTTCAGATTTTTCCACAGTTTATGTGATCCACACAGTCAAAGGCTTTGACATAGTAAATAAAGGAGACATAGATATTTTTCTGGAACTCTCTTGCTTTTTTGTGATCCAGCAGATGTTGACAATTAGATCTCTGGTTCCTCTGCCTTTTCTAAAACCAGCTTGAACATCTGAAAGTTCACATCTGAAGCCTGGCTTGGAGAATTTTGAGCATTGCTTTACTAGTGTGTGAGATGAGTGCAATTGTGTGGTAGTTTGCTCATTCTTTGGCATTGCCTTTCTTCGTGATTGGAATGAAAATTGACTTTTCCAGTCCTGTGGCCACTGCTGAGTTTTCCAAATTTCCTGTCATGTTGAGTGCATCACATCCATGGCATCATCTTTCAGGATTTGAAATAGCTCCACTAGAATTCCATTACCTCCACTAGTTTATTCATAGTGATGCTTTCTAAGGCCCACTTGACTACACATTCCAGGATGTCTGGCTCTAGGTGAGTGATCACCATCGTGATTATCTTGGTCATGAAGATTTTTTTTACACAGTTCTTCTGTGTATTTTTGCCACCTCTTCTTAATATCTTCTGCTTCTGTTAGGTCCATACAATTTCTGTCCTTTATTGAGCCCATTTTGCATGAAATGTTCCCATCAATTCAGTTCAGTCACTCAGTCATGTCTGTCTCTTTGCGACCCCATGAATTACAGCATGCCAGGCCTCCCTGTCCATCACCAACTCCAGGAGATCACTCAGACTCATGTCCATCGAGTCAGTAATGCCATCCAGCCATCTCATTCTGTCGTCCCCTTCTCCTCCTTCCCCCAATCCCTCCCAACATCAGAGACTTTTCCAATGAGTCAACTCTTTGCATGAGGTGGCAAAAGTACTGGAGTTTCAGCTTTAGCATCATTCCTTCCAAAGAAATCCTAGGGTTGATCTCCTTCAGAATGGACTGGTTGCATCTCCTTGCAATCCAAGGAACTCTCAAGTGTCTTCTCCAATACCACAGTTCAAAAGCATCAATTCTTCAGTGCTCAGCCTTCTTCATAGTCCAACTCTCGCATCCATACATGACCACAGGTAAAACCATAGCCTTGACTAGATGGACCATCGTCGGCAAAGTAATGTCTCTGCTTTTGAATATACTATCCAAGTTGGTCACAACTTTTCTTCCAAGGAGTAAGCGTCTTTTAATTTCATGGCTGCAGTCACCATCTGTAGTATTTTGGAGCCCAAAAAGTAAATTTTGACACTGTTTCCACTGTTTCCCCATCTATTTCCCATGAAGTGATTGGGACCAGATGCCATGATCTTCATTTTCTGAATGTTGAGCTTTAGGCCAACTTTTTCTCTCTCCTCTTTCACTTTCATCAAGAGGCTTTTATTTCCTCACTTTCTGCCATAAGGGTGGTGTCATCTGCATATCTGAGGTTATTGATGTTTCTCCTGGCAATCTTGATTCCAGCTTGTGCTTCTTCCAGCCCAGCATTTCTCCTGATGTACTCTGCATAGAAGTTAAATAAGCAGGGTGACAATATGCGGCCTTGATGTACTCCTTTTCCTGTTTAGAATCCATCTGTCGTTCCATGTCCACTTCAAGCTGCTGCTTCCTGACCTGCATACAGATTTCTCAAGAGGCAGGTCAGGTGGTCTGGTATTCCCATCTCTCTCAGAATTTTCCACAGTTTATTGTGACCCACACAGTCAAAGGCTTTGGCATAGTCAATAAAGCAGAAATAGATTTTTTTTGGAACTTTCTTGCTTTTCTTATGATCCAGCAGATGATGAAATTTTGATCTCTGGTTCTTCTGCCTTTTCTAAAACCAGCTTGAACATCTGCAAGTTCATAGTTCATATATTGCTGAAGCCTGGCTTGGAGAGTTTTGAACATTACTTTACTAGCATGTGAGATGAGTGCAGTTGTGTGGTAGTTTGACCATTCTTTTTCATTGCCTTTCTTTTGGATTGTAATGGAAACTGACCTTTTCCAGTCTTTTGGCCACTGCTGAGCTTTCCAAATTTGCTGGCATATTGAGTGCAGCACTTTCATGGCATCATCTTTCAGGATTTGAAACAGCTCAACTGGAATTCCATCACTTCCACTAGCTTTGTTTGTAGTGATGCTGTCCAAGTCCCACTCGACTTCATATTCCAGGATTTCTGGCTCTAGATGAGTGATCACACCATCGAGATTATCTTAGTCATGAAGATATTTTTTGTACAGTTCTTCTGTGTATCCTTGCCACCTCTTAATATCATCTGCTTCTATTAAGTCCATACCATTTCTGTTCTTTATCTAGCCCATCTTTGTATGAAATGTTCCCTTGGTATCTCTGATTTTCTTGAAGAGACCTCTAGTCTTTCCCATTCTGTTGTTTTCCTCTATTTCTTTGCACTGATTGCTGAAGAAGGCTTTCTTATCTTTTCCTATTCTCTGGAACTCTGCGTTCAGATGCTTATATCTTTCATTTTCTCCTTTTTTTTTTTTTCACCTCTCTTCTTTTCACAGCTATTTGTAAGGCCTCCCAGACCTCCATTTTGCTTTTTGCATTTCTTTTCCATGAGGATGGTTTTGATCATCTGTCTCCTGTACAATGTCATGAACCTCATTCCATAGTTCATCAGGCACTCTATCTATCAGATATAGGCCCTTAAATCTATTTCTCACTTCCATTTATAATCATAAGGGATTTCATTTAGGTCATACCTGAATGGTCTAGCGGTTTTCCCTACTTTCTTCAATTTGAGTCTGAATCTGGTAATAAGGAGTTCATGATCTGAGCCACAGTCAGCTCCTGGTCTTGTTTTTGTTGACTGTATAGAGCTTCTCCATCTTTGACTGCAAAGAATATAATGCATCTGATTTCCGTTTTAACCATCTGGTGATGTCCATGTGTAGAGTCTTCTCTTGTGTTGTTGGAAGAAGGTTTTTGCTATGACCAGTGCATTTTCTTGGCAAAACTCTATTAGTCTTTGCTCTGCTTCATTCCATAGTCCAAGGCCAAATTTGCCTTTTACTCCAGGTGTTTCTTATCTTCCTACTTTTGCATTCAAATCCCCTATAATGAAAAGGACATCTTTTAGGGTGTTAGTTCTAAAAGGTCTTGTAAGTCTTCATAGAACCATTCAACTTCAGCTTCTTCAGGGTTACTGGTTTGGGCATAGACTTGGATTACTGTGATATTGAATGGTTTGCCTTGGAAATGAACGGAGATCATTCTGTCATTTTGAGATTGCATCCAAGTACTGCATTTCGGACTCTTTTGTTGACCATAATGGCTACTTTATTTCTTCTACGGTATCCCTGCCCATAGTAGTAGATACAATGGTCATCTGAGTTAAATTCACCCATTCCCGTCCATTTTAGTTCACTGATTCCTACAATGTCGACATTCACTCTTGGCATCTCCTGTTTGACCACTTCCAATTTGCCTTGATTCATGGACCTGATATTCCATTATTGGTCTTTACAGCATCAGACCTTGCTTCTATTGCCAGTCGCATCCACAGCTGGGTATTGTTTTTGCTTTGGCTCCATCCCTTCATTGTTCAAAGATCTTCTCCACTGATCTCTAGTAGCATATTGGGCACTTACCATCTTGAGGCATTCCTCTTTCAGTATCCTGTTTTTGCCTTTTCATACTGTTCCTGGGGTTCTCAAGGCAATAATACTGAAGTGGTTTGCCATTCCCTTCTCCAGTGGGCCGCATTCTGTCAGAAATTGCCACCATGAACCGGCTGCCTTGGTTGGCCCCACACAGCATGGCTTAGTTTCATTGAGTTAGACCAGGCTGTGGTCCATGAGATTAGATTGACTATTTTTCTGTGTTTATGGTTTCAGTGCGTCTGCCCTTTGATGCCCTCTCACAACACCTACCATCTTAGTTGGGTTTCTCTTACCTCGGACAAGGGGTATCTCCTCACTGCTGCCCCTCCTGACCTTGAACATGGAATAGCTCCTGTAGACCCTCCTGTTCCCATGTAGCCACCACTCCTTGGATGTGGGATTGCTCCTCTTGGCCACCCCCTGACCTCAGGCATGGGTATGTATATATATACTCTTTTTAGATTATTTTCCCAGTGTAGCTTATTACAAGACATTGACTCTAGTTCCCTGTATAAGGAGGGCGAGTCTCAGTCAGTTACTTGAACAGGAAGTGTTTACTTCTGTGCCTAGCTACTTTCATGAAGACAAAGAGTTCACATTTTAATTAATTACTCATGCAACAAAGGGCATAACATTGGCAGGAGTGAAAGGGTAGGAGCTGTGTCTCTCCTTGTCATCAGATATAGGCAGAAGGAAAAGTCTGTTTTTGACCTTATCAGTACCCATCATAAAAATATTAAACTTGCATTATTTTCTCCATTAGATGTTCCATTGTTATATTTGTTGTGCAATATAATGTTTGACTGACTGAATCTCACATAATTTTATTTACAAATTCAACTTGCAAATTCTACCTGGATATGAAGATAGGCTAGAGTCACAAAACGTCTCTACAAATGTGACCAAAAAAACGCCTAACTGTCCAAATATAATAGCCTTCCTCGTCCTCTTCTAGAGAAATAAGTTGCCCCAGTATGAAGTCCATGGTATCTCAAGGTGTGTATTTTGGAATTTAACGTTGTTCAACCATAATAAGAACTTGAGTTTTCTGGAGCTATAACAGCAGTAGATGTGTCATTTCTAATGCTAAGGACATCTGCTATTTCTAGTATTGCCACCATGCTGTGTCTTGTTAATGTTTTATTCTGATATTTCTCTGGTAAGTTATGTACAGGTAACTTTCAACTCAGCCTGTAATTCTTGACTCTTTCATTTTGTCTATGGAATTTACTGCCAGCATCCTGAAAGGATTTTTAGGTAATTGTTTTTTCATAATAATTATTATAAAATATGGCTACTTCCACTAATTATGTACGTAAGATGAAGGGTTGTGTATGAAGTGTGAAGAGTGGATACATTAAGTGTTAATCTGCCATCCTGTGAATCCAAATGCCATTTCTTAATGGATTGTTTTGCATTAGGAATTGCTTTGCTGTGTCTGCTTATCTTAGTGCTGAGTCTTGGTGGGGATGTGCCAATAACTTGACAATTATTTTACTTTTAATACGGGGTTAAAGAGATTCTTCCTCCAAGCCATTCTTTCTTGGTTACAGCAGGAGTATTAGAAAGCACTAGTGGGGTGATGGGTGCTGTCCTTTCTAGAACTTTACAAATGCCAGATCCTATTTTATTTTGGATCATGTAAAATAGGGAGTTTTAGTCTAGGGACTTCATCTAAACATAAAGAAATAGCTGACCTAAGGAATATGATATGGGTGTGAAGTATTACTGAAAACCTGAATAAAGAACTAAAAATGACTTCCCCACCACCAAATTCTGTGTCTGTCCCAGGGAAATCTAGTTAATATTATACAAAATACCATTCACTGTGGAAACTTTTAATCTTAGACATTTTGTAAATTTAGAAGAGATAGATTTGCTAAAAAGTAAAAGGAGTTAGTATCTAGGATTTAGTTTTTCTGGAGAATACTATGTATACTTGGTTTAGACAATGGCTTGTTATCTTAACCCAATAATATGGTGAATGCCAACTATCAGAAGAAGTCACTGCTGCTTGTAAAGGTAGAGGGAAATATATATGTATATACCATTCTCTTAGACTCTAGTGATATTTTAAAAAATATTTTTAGGTTTTATTACAAAGAATGTTATACCATATTTATCAAAATAGGTTTACAATAACAATTAAAATATGTTCTACAAGTATCAAATTGTTGTGGGATCACCTCCATTTAAAGACAACTAAATAGAACTTGTAAAGAAAATGAAATTTCATAAAATTCATGAAGTCTCAAAACCAATTTTTCAAAAAGATTAATGAATAAGAAAGCATTAAACATTTGCAAAAATGCATTCTCAGCTTTTTTCAGGAGACTGTACATATCAGCAATTATTTCCTGAGTTATTAAGTAATACATACTAGTGGCATTATTATACCTGATAGATACACAAGGATTTCTTTTATAATAATAGTTTATAAAATAAGTTTTTTAATATTGAAATGGATATTAGAATCTTAATAAAATGAGACCCAAACGATGAACCTAATATAAAAAGAAAATTTGAGTGAAAATCTGTTTATGATTAAAGTCAGAACTCAGTGATCAAATCATTGAAAGTATATAGACTGAAAGCAGGGGCAAAAATGCACTTTTAATCAATATTAATGAAAAATAAATAATAGAATCTATCAAAAGATTAGGATCATAGATTCTGTAAAATATCTTAAAATAACTTTGAAGCAATATAAAATGGGAAATTGAATTTATTTCCTATTATGATAACAGTATCACTACAGCATAAAAATAGAAGTGGGCAATCCAAATTTAATAATGTGAGTGGCATTATTGTCGAGACAATAATAGTGAAACATGCTAGTTATTGCATTTATTATCATTGCTTAGGCACAGATATATTTTAATGTGGGGGTAATTCAGGGAACTTTTATTCTTGTCTAGGTTATAAAGCAAACATTTAGAATTATAAGAGATTTGTTTTCCAAGTTTCAGTACAGTTCAGTCACTCAGTCATGTCTGACTCTTTGCGACCCCATGAATCGCAGCACGCCAGGCCTCCCTGTCCATTACCATCTCCCGGAGTTCACTCACACTCATGTCCATCAAGTCGATGATGCCATCCAACCATCTCATTCTCTGTTGTCCCATTTTCCTCCTGCCCCCAATCCCTCCCAGCATCAGAGTTTTTTCCAATGAGTCAACTCTTCGCATGAGGTGGCCACAGTACTGGAGTTTCAGCTTTAGCATCATTCCTTCCAAAGAAATCCCAGGGCTGATCTCCTTCAGAATGGACTGGTTGGATCTCCTTGCAGTCCAAGGGACTCTCAAGAGTCTTCTCCAACACCACAGTTCAAAAGCATCAATTCTTCAGTGCTCAGCCTTCTTCACAGTCCAACTCTCCCATCCATACATGACCACAGGAAAACCCATAGCCTTGACTAGACGGACCATCGTGGGCAAAGTAATGTCTCTGCTTTGCAATATGCTATCTAGGTTGGTCATAACTTTCCTTCCAAGGAGTAAGCGTCTTTTTATTTCATGGCTGCAGTCACCATCTGCACTGATTTTGCAGCCCCCCAAAATAAAGTCTGACACAGTTTCCACTGTTTCCCGTTTCCCCATCTGTTTCCCATGAAGTGATGGGACCAGATGCCATGATCTTTGTTTTCTGAATGTTGAGCTTTAAGCCAGCTTTTTCACTCTCATCAAGAGGCTTTTGAATTCCTCTTCACTTTCTGCCATAAGGGTGGTGTCATCTGCATATCTGAGGTTATTGATATTTCTCCCAGCAATCTTGATTCCAGCTTGTGCTTCTTTCTGCCCAGCGTTTCTCATGATGTACTTTGCATAGAAGTTGAATAAGCAGGGTGACAATATACAGCCTTGACATACTCCTTTTCCTATTTGGAACCAGTTTAAGCATGCTTAATTTGAAATTTCTCTTCTTCCATTACACTTACTAATAGCTGAATCCAACCAGATGATCTCTGTTTACAAACTCATTCACTAAAATATGCCTTTCTCTGCAGTCATTGCAATAAAAACAATGCAGTCCATTGTACGCCAAAATTGGTGCATGAAGAACAGAATAGCTACTTTTATATACATTTTCTTTCCATTTACCTTAGAAACCTGATCAAAGTCTTTTATGCTATGTGCTGCTGCTGCCTATCAGGGCAGAGCAATAAACTTAAAATTTCACCCTTGCTAAGTTAGTGCTATTAATGTCAATTTACTGTAGCTAAAGTCGACTTTTGAAATCAATAGCAAGGATTACTGTCAGTAGAAAGCATATCTTGCTAGTTCTTGGTCAGTTGTAGAAAGAATTAAGTGAATTGAATGAATCATTCTCAAAATGTTTTCAGTGAAATTTCATAATTTCCTATAGACTGCTTTCCAGTTGGTGTTGCTGATATTAAATTATAAAACTCAGAGTCTGTTCACAGATGCTATTATGTTTCATTATCTGTCATACACACAGAACCTCCGTTTTCCTGGCTTGTGTGTTTTCCACTTACTCGCACTCATCTGAGGAGGAGAGAAAAATAAAAACCAGTAAGCATATATGTTTTATGAGCCATGCCCTTAAAGGATTTCCATGCATGCATGTGACTGTCGATCTCTGAACTTTGTGGTAGAGATTGAACAAATATTTCCATAAAACATAAGTTTAAATCTGTTGAAGAATGTGCATTTCAAGAAGAGAAGAGCAAAGATTGGCTTACAAAGAGACTTAAAAGTTAGTAGCTGTGAAAAGAGAAGTGAAAAGCAAAGGAGAAAAGGAAAGATATAAGCATCTGAATGCAGAGTTCCAAAGAATAGCAAGGAGAGATAAGAAAGCCTTCCTCAATGATCAATGGAAAGAAATAGAGGAAACAGCAGAATGGGAAAGACTAGAAATCTTTTCAAGAAAATTAGAGATACCAATGAAATAGTTCATGCAAAGATGGGCTCGATAAAGGACAGAAATGGTATGGACCTAACGGAAGTAGAAGATATTAAGAATAGGTGGCAAGAATACACAGAACTATACAAAAATATCTTCATGACCAAGATAAACATGATAGTGTGATCACTTACCTAGAGCCAGGCATCCTGGAATGTGAAGTCAAGTGGGCCTTAGGAAGCATCACTAAGAATAAAGCTAGTGGAGGTGATGGAATTCCAGTTGAGCTATTTTAAATCCTGAAAGATGATGCCATGAAAGTGATGCACTCAATATGCCAGCAAATTTGGAAAACTCAGCAGTGGCCACAGGACTGGAAAAGTCAGTTTTCATTTCAATCCCAAAGAAAGGCAATGCCAAAGAATGGTCAAACTACTGCACGATTGCACTCATCTCACACACTAGTAAATTAATGCTCAAAATTCTCCAAGCCAGGTTTCAGCTATACATGAAACATGAGCTTCCAGATGTTCAAGCTGATTTTAGAAAAGGCAGAGGAACCAGAGATCAAATTGCCAACACCTGCTGGATCATTGAAAAAGCAGGAGAGCTCCAGAAAAACATCTACTTCTGCTTTATTGACTATGCCAAAGCCTTTGACTGCGTGGGTCACAATAAACTGTGGAAAATACTGAGAAAGATGGGAATACCAGACCACTTGACCTGCCTCTTGAGAAATTTGTATGCAGGTCAGGAAGCAACAGTTAGAACTGGACATGGAACAACAGACTGGTTCCAAATAGGAAAAGGAGTATGTCAAGGCTGTATATTGTCACTCTGCTTATTTAACTTATACACAGAGTACATCATGAGAAATGCTGGACTGGAAGAAGCACAAGCTGGAATCAAGATTGCCAGGAGAAATATCAATAACCTCAGATATGCAGATGACATCACCCTTATGGCAGAAAGTGAAGAGGAACTCAAAAGCCTCTTGATGAAAGTGAAAGAGGAGAGTGAAGCAGTTGGCTTAAAGCTCAACATTCAGGAAACAAAGATCATGGCATCTGGTTCCATCACTTCATGGCAAATAGATGGGGAAACAGTGTCAGACTTTATTTTGGGGGGCTGCAAAATCACTGCAGATGGTGACTGCAGCCATGAAATAAAAAGACACTTACTCCTTGGAAGGAAAGTTATGACCAACCTTGATAGCATATCACAAAACAGAGACATTACTTTGCCAACAAAGGTCCGTCTAGTCAAGGCTATGGTTTTTCCAGTGGTCATGTATGGATGTGAGAGTTGGACTGTGAAGAAAGCTGAGCACCAAAGAATTGATGATTTTGACCTGTGGTATTGAAGAAGACTCTTGAGAGTCCCTTGGACTACAAGGAGATCCAACCAGTCCATTCTAAAGGAGATCAGCCCTGAGTGTTCACTGGAAGGACTGATGCTGAATTTGAAACTCTAATCCTTTGGCCTCCTCATGAGAAGAGTTGACATATTTGAAAAACTCTGATGCCGGGAGGGATTATGGGCAGGAGGAAGAGGGATGACAGAGGTTGAGATGGCTGGATGACATCACTGACTAGATGGACATGAGTTTGAGGGAACTCCAGGAGCTGGTGATGGACAGAGAGGCCTGGTGTGCTGTGATTATTGGGGTTGCAAAGAGTCAGACACAACTGAGTGACCTACCTGAACTGAACTAATGGTATTTAAAGAAAGGATTTCTAATGTAGAGCTAAATTTTTATGAAATTATATTTTAAGTTAATTTTCAGAACTGGTGTACTATAAAAGTACTAATTAAGGTTACATCAAGAGAAACTCTGGGCTGGAAGAAGCACAAGCTGGAATCAAGATTGCTGGGAGAAATATCAATAACCTCAATTCCCTTTTTTTGTTTTAATCACACATGCTTGTTGAATTTTACAACATTGTCCTACTCTAATTGAAAAGAAAAGTGTAAAGTTTTTGGTTATTGTCTTTTCCAGTAGTATTTCATTTTTATTTGTTTGTTTTCATTTTGTTTTCTTCTGTCATTGAGGAAGCTGGCATTAGAAACCATAGTAGGTTAAGCTACAGTGGAAAATCTATTTGTTAAAATAGAGAAATAGTCAGTGCCACAAAGGCTTAGGTAAATAATTCAAGACCTCTGAATGCTCAAGAGGACTCTTGTTAATTACTTGATATAGAAAGGTAAGGAAATAGGAAGCAGAAGCCTCATCTTTTCCTACAATTTTCTACTACTATTGTTGTTGTTAGCTTTTTCATTGTATAATGTGAAGAAAAGATCTGACCTAGATTAAAAATTATTGAACAAGTACTCAGCATTAAATCCCAAATAGATACAGAAGGCAAAGGAGAAGAGGAGATGAGCGGGTTGGATAGCATCACTGATTCAACTGACATGAACTTGGGCAAACTCTGGAAAATAGTGAAGGACAGGGAAGCCTGGAGTGCTGCCGTCTTTGAGGAAGAAAAGAGTTGGATACAACTTAGAGACTGAACAACTACAGATATGGAAAACATTTATTCCATATATGGAATTCCAAGTCCTCTTGGAACTATTGGGTTGGCTAGAAAGTTCATTTGGGTTTTACTGTACAATTTTACAAACCAATGTTAGTCTACATTCAATCAGGAAAACAAGATTCAGTGTTAAAAAACATAAATTACTCTGCATTAAATATTTAATGTGATCTTTAAAAGACTTTGAAATTGGTTGCGGATACAAAATTCAGGGAAAGATTACACCAGCTGTTTGGGGAACAGCCATTTTTTTAATCCCTAGTAGGATACAGTCCATGGGGTCGCAAAGAGTCAGACATGACTGAGCAACTTCACCTCACCTCACCTCAACCAAACTAGAGATGCTCAAGTGTCTTTCTGGGAGCTGCTAGGACTTTTTTGAGGACTTTTTGGGGACTTTGAGGATTTTTGAGAACTTTTGAGGGTCTCCTGCAAATTATCTAGTCTGTGACAGTGAAAAGGGTATTCCTCAAGAGCTTGCCACTGTGCTACTGTGAACTTCATTTCTATCAGGGAATAATGAGTTCTCCTTTACTTCAGCCATCCAAATGTCCTGCATTCTTCTCTTAGGAAAACCTTTGTAAAGTCAAAGGCATAATCATCTTCTCCCAAAAAGGGAGATACAAAATCCCCTATGCCCTTCTATTTATCTTGGTAGTGTTCATTTCTTTTCCAACTCAATCATTTTCCCTCTTGGGTATCTTGAAACTTAAGGATCTAAACCAAAATCTCTAGTAATCCCATTAACAGTAAATAATAAGGGAACCATAGAGAAAGATGAAACTAGTTTTTAAAATATTTACAAATATCTATGTATATAAAAGCGAAGAAGAAAATATGAATGATCACTATAACGCTTACTTTGGTAAAAGGTCACGTTGTCATAGTTGGCTCTGTTGGGTCTTGCTGTGGTGCATGCGGGCTCTTCACTATGGCATGCAATCTTCTCCAGTTGTGACGGTCAGGCTCTAGAGTGTGCAAGCTCAGGAGCTGCAGAATCTCGTTCCCCCACCAGGGATCAAACCCACATCACCTGCACTGGACGGTGGATTTCTTACTACTGAAACACAGGGGAGTTTCCATGGTTTGTATTTCTCTTATCATGGCTTCCATATTCCCTTCATCCTCAGCTAGCATAACAGCTGATCATAGTTTTTCATCTGGTGAGTTCTCAGATTTATTCCCAGAAGAACCTGTGTCATAAGTAGGGTCCATTCGTAAAGTAGTTCTAGTTTTCTATTACTTTTTACTAGAAAACACACATGTCAGAAGAGAATCTCCTGAATTTCAGGCCTAGAGGACATTGCCCAGCACAACAACACCATTTTGCAATTATTCTACAACTCTTTAACAGTTTTAAGGTTGTGTGTGTAGCAAGGTTTTATGGATCGTGATGGTATATGATTGTGAACAGAACATTATATAAAGCAGGAAAAGTAGGTATTTTCAGAGTAAATATCTATTCTTAGGAAATACAGATGCTGCCATTTCCAATATGAAGATATGCAAGATAATCTATAACCTAAGAAGTTTGTCCCAGGGTAGTAGTATCATATTGGAAGTTCCCTGCTTATCACTGTCACTATCAAGAGGACTCTAAGCCAAATCAAACCTTGGATAGAGGAAATACTACCTTTTAAAGTCCACAGCTAACCTCTATTATTATCTCCACGGTCAATTAATTCAAGAGACTATTAAGAAAGATATGGAGTTTCTGGGCAGAGAGGCTGTGAGACATCCACAGAACTGATCATCTTTCCCAGTCGGATTTTAAGAGCTTTCTCTGTTGTGGTTATACTTTGTGCCCATACCAAGATGTCCTTTGACTTATCTCCTCCCCATGTATCTTGTCACCAGCTCTTAGATCATGCTTGGTCCTGCTCCTTGGCCTCCAGCCAAAAGTGAGTCATGGCTTATGAATCACTGTAGATGACTCCAGTCATCTGTATTTCCAGGGCAAGTAAGCAATCACTCATGCCACTTGAACTTCTCTCCCCTGAGATTTTCCTTTACCACTAGCATTCAAGAACTCCCTGAAAGGGACTGAAAGGTTGATATTTCCTACCAACAGGTTGTTCAAAGTTCAAATTCTGTTTTTTGTTGTTGTTGTTTTTAGCATTCAACTGATTATAGGGGATTCTTCATGAGGTCATATATATGGGTTGAAAAGGAAGCTATATATCAGGAAGAGATGGCATAAGATTCTGGCCTACTTACTAGGACTTGGAACATTATGGAGCTTGCTCGTTCCTTATGGAGTTCACTAGCCTGATCTCATAAATCACAGTTGATTTTGATTGTGCAGTGTTGCTGTGAACACCCAAATTTATGACTTGGTAGGTCAGAAAATACCCATTTCAAAGTCTTAGGTCATAGATAACTTGATGGCTCATAGTCAAGCATTCAATCATCTTCAAGGACATTGTGTTAAGTCAAAAGTATTTCTCAAGAGAGAGGCATTGTATGTAGAAAATATACAGGGCTTAGCTATAAAATCATAAGGGATAATGCATGATTAGCTAAGTCCTTTCACTGTGTATCTGTCTGCTACAGACACTTTAGACACCACTGGATCTACGATATCCCAACCATCTCTATGTTGGTCCAACCATTGCTTCTTGTATCTGCTCTATATTTGTCTGCTCTTAATATAACAATACTGTGTAACTGTGTAGTTGTGTCACCAACAAGTATTTTCTGTGTTTATGGGTGTGCAGGTCACTGTGGTTTGACTATAGCTGAGTCCAGTTTAATGGCTTCTCTTGAAACTGTAAGAAGGATGGGCTTGTCTCTGGGTAGCTAACAGGGTTCACTTCTATTCTCCAGACTTCAGGATAGACTTTGTTGGAAGGCTCTCCTCAAGACTTGAGGTTTATCTCTAGGGTGCTGACTGACTGACTTTAGGTTACAGTAGTAGGAAGAATAATGCCTCCCCAAGGATGGCTACACTTAACCACCCAACTTGTAAATATGTTAAAGGCTTCCTTGCTGGTTCAGATGGTAAAGAAATTTCCTGCAGTGGAGGAGACCTGGGTTTGATCCCTGGGTTTGGAAAATGTAAATATGTTACCTTACATGGCAAAAGAGACTTTACAGATACGATTAAAGTTAGAAAATCTGAGATGGGGAGATTACCTTGGGTTAAATGTGTAGGTGAAGTCTAATGACATAAATTCTCCAAATCAAAGAAGACAATGAAAGATGTGAATACGGATATGGTATGGATTTAATCAACTGCCTAAATGGGAACTGGCCAGTTTTTAGCCTTCAGAACTGTCCAGACAGCACTGAGAAAACCCCCAACAGCAACAAAGCAACAACAACTGCCTAAAAGCTGTGTGACATCATGACACTTAAGTGCACACTAAGATGTTTCAGTCATGTCCAACTCTTTGGGCCCCACTGAAGAGCAGGCCACCAGGCTTCTCTGTCCATGGGATTCTCCAGGCAAGAATACTGGAGTATGTTGCCATGCCCTCCTCCAGGGGATCTCCCTGACCCAGGGATCGAATCTGCATCTCTTACGTCTCCTGCATTGATAGCCAGGTTCCTTACCACAAGTACCACCTGAAAAGAACGTGAAGTCGCTCAGTCAGTTCCAACTTTTTTGACCCCATGGACTGTAGCCTACCAGGCTTCTCCATCCATGGGATTTTCCAGGCCAAGAATACTGGAGTGGGTTCCCATTTCCTTCTCCAGGGGATCTTCCCAACCCAGGGATTGAATCTGGTCTCCTGTATTGTAGGTAGATGCTTTTACAGTCTGAGCCACCAGGGAAGTCCACCAGTACCTCCTGGGAAGCCCCTAATGACACTTATATTAAGTGAATTTTGCTAAGAATGAATCTGGAAAAGTTAATTTTACAAGATTGTACTGTAAATGACAAATGATAGATGAGTGCTACTGATAATAAGCATTTTGATAGTGAAAAGACGGTGGATTAGTGGGTAGGAAAACTTCCAAAGCAAGAAAAGCTTAAATTAATTATGAAATAGGTGTAATGTTGAGTTAACTTGAGCAGATGAGAAGGTGTCCAAGCAGAGAAAATAACAGAAATAATGACTTGGGAAAATATGTGAATTAATGTTAATAATAGTTTGCAAGTTGTAGCCACATATTATAAGGGATTGTATCTGAAGCCAACGGTTTGGGCCCTTTAAAATTTAATTTTGACACTGGCTTTGCAAAGGCATTTCATACTTTTCTGTTTATGTCGATAACACAATTTAACTATTATTAGAAAATGTTGGGAATTTGAAGAACAACTATTGTTGTCTTTCAGGGAAACCATTAGCCACAGGATATTGGTGTACTAGAAATTATGAGATCAGAATTATCCAGATTTATGGAAAGATAATATTCATATATGTGATCCTTAATCTGTGTGTGTATATATATTTTATAGATATATTTAGAGACAGAGAAAACATTTCAAATATCTAGGTAGAAAATTAACAGTAAAATTAATTGAGATAACAAATAGTACTATCAGATTTGAGTAATTAGGGGGAGGGGACAGGAGACAGACAAGAATACACCTTGAGCGTGGATATGACTGGTGCAGTTAGTCTGGAGTGACCCAGGCAGAGGATTTGGTAGTATAGTCAACATAATTCTCATTGTCCCTCACACCAGTGCCAGCCGTCCTGTTGCCTGAACACAGCAGTCACAGAGGAAAGTGTGCTCATTTGTTAGCCCATCCTGGTCTGCTTCTTGTAGAGAATTGTTGAGGAGAATGGATCTAATAGCACAGATGGAAGATACCTTGGAAAGACTGTAGTGACTATCAGATGATTTCTGTTTGTACTTCTCTGCCTGAGGGAAATACACACCATACAGTTTATACTAAATTCTGACACTGAATAGAGAGATAAGCATGCGACACAATTCAGAGCAACAAAAGAACCACTTGATAGTTTCAGAAGTTAGTGTGTAGCCCAAACTGAGAAAACGAAAATCTTCCTACAGATGTTATGCCTGAAGTATCAGGAAAGATATCTTCCTAAGATGTCCATGTTAGACTCATAGACTGTTGAGAGGTAAATTGGTAGTCAGATTACTCAACAAAAAATGAGGTTGTTTCTGAAGAATCTATTTAAGCCAGACAGTCAAAAAATGAGAAGAGAAACAAAGACCAGAGGTTAGTTTAACATGTTATTGGCCAGGGGATTTTTGCAGAAACTAATGCCTTGGTATTTATAATACATTAAATTCACAGGTCTCTTCATGGCTGAAGCTAGCCTCAGTCAACACTTTCCATTTCCCAGCAGTCTGGAACAATATATTCTTTTTAAAAATTGTTGGAATATAGTTACTTTACTACTGTACAGCAAAGGAATCAGCCATACATGTACACATATCCCTACTTTTTGAGTTTTCTTACCATTTAGTTCACCACAGATCATTGAATAGAGTTCCCTATTAGAAAAAATCAGATATAGAAAAAACATCAAACATAGAAAAAAAAAAAAAAAGATAAACTCCTAAATAAATGAGCTTATGCTTTCTCCCCAATAACTTAGACATGCTAAGTTCTTGTATGTCTACTATGCAGTAGGTTCTCATTAGTTCTCTGTTTTATACATAGTAGAGTATGTATGTCAATCCCAATCTCCCATTTCATCCCATCCCCCTTTCTGCCTTGGTGTCTATATGTTTGTTCTCTACATCTGTGTCTCTATTTCTGCTTTGTAGATAGGCTCATCTTTATTATTTTTTCTATATTCTACATATATAACTACTATACAATATTGTCTTTCTCCGACATACTTCACTCTGTACAACAGTCTCTAGGTCCACCTATATCTCAAGAAAGGACGCAGTGTTATTCCTTTTTATGGCTGTGTAATATTCCATTGTATATATGTATCACATCTTCTTTATCCATTAATTTCTCTATTGATGAACACTTTGGGTGCTCCCATGCCCTGGCTATTATAATGCTGCAATGAACACTGGGGTGTATATATATTTTCAAATTATGGTTTTCTCTGGGGATATGTCTAGGAGTGGGATTGCTGGGTCATATGGTAACTCTATTTTTAGTTTTTAAGGAACCTCCATACCATTCTTCACAATGACTGTATTAATTTACATTCCCACAAACAGAGCATGAGGGATCCCCTTTCACCACACCACCAACAGTATTTATTGCTTATAAATGAAACATTGAATTCTTGGTTAAACTAGTTTAATATGGGCTTTAGTCACAGAATTTGATATTTGAAGATAGAATATTTCAAGTGAAAGTGAAGTCGTTCAGTCGTGTCTGACTCTTTGCGACCCCGTGGACTGTAACCTACCAGGCTCCTCCATCCATGGGATTCTCCAGGCAAGAATACTGGAATGGTTGCCATTTCCTTCTCCAGGGGATCTTCCCAACCCAGGGATTGAACCTGGGTCTCCTGCCTTGCAGGAAGATGCTTTAACCTCTGAGCCACCAGGGAAGCCCAGTTAAGGGTCTGGGCTTTCATTTCAAGTGAAGAACCTAAATTACAAAATTGTCCCAGTTGAAGTTGGAAGCAGAGCATTAGTGTTCCTTCACTTTCACTTGGGATGCCTGCAGAGCAAAACAATTGAATTATTGCCTGTTGGCAAAGGTCCATCTAGTCAAGACTATGGTTTTTCCAGTAGTCATGTATGGATGTGAGAGTTGGACTATAAAGAAAGCTGAGCTCCGAAGAATTGATGCTTTTGACCTGTGGTGTTGGAGAAGACTCTTGAGAGCCCCTTGGTCTGCAAGGAGATCCAACCAGTTCATCCTGAAGGAGATCAGTCCTGGATGTTCATTGGAAGGACTGATGCTGAAGCTGAAGCTCCAATACTTTGGCCACCTGATGCAAAACACTGACTCGTTGGAAAAACCTGATGCTGAAAAAGATTGAAGGCAGGAGGAGAAGGGGTCGACAGAGGATGAGGTGGTTGCATGGCATCACCGACTCAGTGAACATGAGTTTGAGTGAACTCTGGGAGTTGGTGATGGACAGGAATCCTGGCATGCTGCAGTCCTTGGGGTTGCAAAGAGTCCAGACACAACTGAGCAACTGAACTGAACTGATTGCCTGTTGTCCATTTGAAATCAGAGTGTGTATTAATGAAGCTAGAGTACACACAAATATCTTTTACAAGTATTTATTAGCTATTTTTAGGTTTTATGGCAAAGTTTATAAAAATTAAACCAATTTCTGTCTAAGCTATCTACCTGTAATCTTAAAAGAAATAAAATATGGGTTTTTAGACAGAGTCTTTCTGTGGTCAACAACCAGAGTAAGTAATTAATCACATTATTTTTATATGTAGAAAACTTAGTCTTCTGCTATGAAATAATTATTTTGTCTCCACTTCAATATCAACTGGACAAGCTTTCTTTCTGTTTTCCTCAAGTAGTGAGTAGTGTTTATTTGATAGAGTTAATTTCTGGCACTTGAGTATTTTCTTATGAGCTTATATCTGTTTAAATTTTTAAAATTTCATTATCTTTTTATGTTCATAAGCAAAAAATATTCCATATTGCCACATTACTAAGAGAATTGTTTTATCATGCTGAATATTCATTCCATTTTACTATATCTCTACCTGTTAACTACATCAAATGTTTTTGAAGGTTGCAGCAAGGAAAGAAATATAAATAAATATGTGAAAGCCTTTCTCTATACTAGTCATAGGCACTTACAGCAGTGTCCTGTTTGTAAAATTATTTCAACATCACTAACAGAAAAAAAAGCAGATAAGCTCCTAAATAAATGGGTTTATGATTTCTCCCCAAGAACTTAGACATGAGGTTATGAGTGTGTGGAAATTCTTTCACTACAATCTCAAAAAATATATAAAATATCACCATTTTAAAGAAAAATATCTTCAATCTGATTGTCAGATAGAGTTGTCAGACCAGATGTGTCATAGCAGCAACTTCAGCCAATAGATTCGGGATGGTGTATTCCCAAACTTAACCTCAGCCCTATTGTGGAGCAACATTGGTTCTCTTGGTTAATGATAATAATTATAGCTTCAGTGATTAGATAAGTCCTACTGTAGAGGTAAACTAATCAGTCTCACTTAGAGCTGCTGTCATTGTGCATTCATTTGATTCATTCCCATATGATTTGGGATTCTATTTTCATCTATTTGCATAGCTTGGTTCATGTCCTATGGCAAAGTATGGTTAGTATTCTGTTTTTATATATTAATCTTTAGATTTGTTTATGTAATCATTCCTCTCATGGAAGATCCATTCCTGTTTTGATAAGGTTGCATTTCTGACATGAGGACCATAATTTGAAATGTAGTACTATGATAGAATCAGCAGGGCAAATCTCACTTGGATGAGAGTCATTCATCACTTCCTGCTTCTCAGTACAAAATGAATATGCACCACCCTCTTGCCTTTCCCTAATTATGTCTCACCACGTTCAGGGAAGACATGTCCTGGTAAATCTAAGTATTTGTAGGAGCTCTAATAGGAGAATTACTTTCCCTAAAGGTAATTTGATGTAAACTGTGTTTGCAGGCTTTTCTACTTAAATGTTACTTGGAAGCAGGTTTACTATACTGCTTCAATAATTTCTCTCAATTCAGTAAGATTTATAGTTGGATATAGCATGTAGCTGAATTTACAGGTTTTATATGCAATATATGTCAGTCTTACTCCTGGAGTGATCATTAGAGTCTCTGAAAAAGTAGCCAAGATTTTGGCTGTGTAAGCTACAACTTGCTTACACAATTTTAATTTATTTGCAATCAGAGTTTGAGAGGGTGTCTGAAAATACCAGGCATGTTTTCAAAAATCACAGCCAACTTCTGTGACAGTGAATTGTATTGCCAGAAGAAATGATATATTTAATATACAATAAATCTATGTCTTAATCTGCATCCTGTTAACCTTTACCATTTATGAGGTATTCTCTAACATCATTTTTCTATGAAGTATAATGTCTATTATTGAAGAATATAAGCATTTGTAAATGTTTAATAACTAGCTTGGGGAAAGAGAAAGGAAAGAAAAATAGAGATCCAATTTGCAACATTTGACAGTTTTTGTTGAGCACATGTTCCTATTCCAACTGAATCCAAGCTGCTAACATGTCATCAGTGAATGTGGAGCAAGGGAAAGATGTGCACAAAATGTTCTCATGAACTAGAGACACTTGGCTGTAACACATAAATGAATAAGATAATTTTAATATGGAATTGGATTTTTTTCCTCAGGGAAACAGTAAAGGATCTAAGCTTAACATGCCATAGAGACATTATAGAGATGAAAATATGAGGACTTTAAATTTAGTTAAATTGAGTTTTAAATAAAATTATTTTGGTTGGAAGTAATATAGTAGGATATTTTGCCCTAGTTCATTCATTTTAGTGCTGAAGAAAGCAGTTTCCAAGGTATACAGAGATTTGCTTCATTTGTAGGACTGGTTAGTTGACAAAGCTTGAACTATGACTGATTTTCCACATGCTGACAGTGAAAAAAAATGGGATAAGAAATGAATAAAGTTTTGGTAGATCAAGTTTTAAAAGGTTTTCAAAATGTGTTATTTAGGTCCAAATTTAGCAACCTCTTTCTTTTAGGACTAATGACTGCACTTTTTGGTAGAATAAAAAAATTAAAATTGTTAAATTATAAACGAAGTGAAAAGATCTGGTTCCATGTAATGTGAGGTAAACTTGTTCCACTGCATCTTCCACTGAACTCAGCTATAAAGTCTGAAGAAAATGCATGGAAAAGCTATTTGACAGCTCTGAAAAGTGAATAGTAGCAAGTACCTTGAAGAATAAAACCAGAATTTGAACTATTACTGAAATAGTAGTAAGTTTTTCATCTTCTCCTTCAGGTGTACACTGACTTAGCACAGCTTGAAACCTGAAGGTGGGTGAGGTCCCTGACCCAGTGTGTTCAAGGATAAGCCTTCTGGTTCTTGCCTGAGAAGAAAGGGTCTCCTAACATTCAGAGAGAACAGAGGGAACCCTTGAAGGTTAACCTGTTCTCCATTCTCCTATATCTCAGCCTCAAAACAAGAGTGTGATGTGGCAGTTTCAGCAGCCGTGAAACAGACAGCTACAGTAACTGAAAATTTAAGACAGGGAAATTTACTCTGATTGGAGGACCACAGTTCCAAGAGTACAGGGCAAGTCTATTTTTTCCTGGTTTTTGTCTCTCTCTCTCTCTTTGTCATCTTGTCTCTTGAATCACAGTACAGATATGAGAACTTCATGAAAAATACAGGTAAATAAAGGCCCAGACATGTGCCAAAGCCTGTAAAAAAGAAGCCCAGGGTATCACAAAGTATGGAGGAGATTGTAGAGAAAGACAGATTTTGGAAAGTAGCCCTGTGTTTATGAATTCCTGAGCTCACCTCTAAGATGTGCTTTGGGGAATCTGATCTAAACACGGTGAGCAGACATCCAAAACTGATCCATCAGATCAGACCACTGTCAAGATCCCAGATTAGACAGTGTGTAGGACACAGATGAGACAGCTCTTAATAGCCCTTCAAAGATTTAAGAATGATATTTACTTTGAAGCCATGACATACAGAACTTAATAATCTAACCAACATAGATTTATTTTCTGTCAGAACAGCAAAAAATGCCAACAGCATGCTCTATAGGATTTAAGTAATACAAAGTTTCATAATCAAAATGAAGAGCAGACCATTTAAACTATCTTCACTTCAGTTCAGTTCAGTCGCTCAGTCATGTACAACTCTTTGTGACCCCATGAATCACAGCATACCAGGCCTCCCTGTTCATCACCATCTCCCGGAGTTCACTCAGACTCATGTCCATCGAGTCAGTGATGCCATCCAGCCATCTCATCCTCAGTCGTCCCCTTCTCCTCCTGCCCCCAACCCTTCCCAGTATCAGAGTCTTTTCCAGTGAGTCAACTCTTCACATGAGGGTGGCCAAAGTACTGGCGTTTCAGCTTTAGCATCATTCCTTCCAAAGAAATCCCAGGGCTGATCTCCTTCAGATTGGACTGGTTGGATCTCCTTGCAGTCCAAGGGATTCCCAAGAGTCTTCTCCAACACCACAGTTCAAAAGCATCAATTCTTTGGTGCTCAGCTTTCTTCACAGTCCAACTCTCACATCCATACCTGACCACAGGAAAAACCATAGCCTTGACTAGATGGACCTTAGTCAGCAAAGTAATGTCTCTGCTTTTGAATATACTATCTAGGTTGGTCATAACTTTTCTTCCAAGGAGTAAGCATCTTTTAATTTCATGGCTGCAATCACCATCTGCAGTGATTTTGGAGCCCAAAAAGTAAAGTCTGACACTGTTTCCACTGTTTCTCCATCTATTTCCCATGAAGTGATGGGACCGGATGCCATGATCTTCGTTTTCTGAATGTTGAGCTTTAAGCCAACTTCTTTGCTCTCCTCTTTCACTTTCATCAAGAAGCGTTTTAGCTTCTCCTCACTTTCTGCCATAAGGGTGGTGTCATCTGCATATCTGAGGTTATTTATATTTCTCCTGGGAATCTTGACTCCAGCTTGTGTTTCTTCCAGCACAGCATTTCTCATGATGTACTCTGCATAGAAGTTAAATAAGCAGGGTGACAATATACAGCCTTGACATACTCCTTTTCCTATTTGGAACCAGTCTCTTGTTCCATGTCCAGTTCTAACTGTTGCTTCCTGACCTACATACAGGTTTCTCAAGAGGCAGGTCAGGTGGTCTGGTATTCCCATCTCTTTCAGAATTTTCCAGTTTATTGTGATCCACAAAGTCAAAGGCTTTGGCGTAGTCAACAAAGCAGAAGTAGATGTTTTTCTAGAATGCTCTTGCTTTTTCCATGATCCAGCGGATGTTGGCAATTTGATCTCTGGTTCCTCTGCCTTTTCTAAAACCAGCTTGAACATCAGGGAGTTCACGATTCATGTATTGCTGAAGCCTGGCTTGGAGAATTTTGAGCGTTACTTTACTAGCATGTGAGATGAGTGCAATTGTGCAGTAGTTTGAGCATTCTTTGGCCTTACCTTTCTTTGAGATTGGAATGAAAACTGACCTTTTCCAGTCCTGTGGTCACTGCTGAGTTTTCCAAATTTGCTGGCTGTGAGAGCTGGCGCACTAAGTGCGGCTGAGAGGAGCTACCCTGTGTCCGAGGTCGGAGAGGGGGCCGAGAGGAGACTCCCGGCATCCGAGGTCAGGGGCGGTGGCCTGGAGGAGCTACTCCGTGTTTGAAGCCAGTGGCAGCTGGGAGGAGACACCTCGCTTCTCAGGTTAGGGGCAGTGGCTGGGAATAGACACCCTGCGCCTGAGGTCAGGGGTGGACGGGAGAAGCCACCACATCCAACACCAGGGGCGGTGACCCTGAGGAGCCACCCGAGCCTCAGGCCAGGGGTAGCAGCTGGGAGGAGCCACCCACTCCCAAGACCAGGGCCAGCGGCTGGCTGCAACCCAAAGAGCTATGGCTGAGCAGGTGCAGGAGGGCCTAGAGAAACTATCCCATGTTGAAGGTCAGGAACAGTGGTGGTAAGGAGATACCCCTCCTCTGAGGTAAGGAGCAGGGGCTGTGCTTTGCTGGAGCAGCTGTGAAAAGATACCCTACGCCCAAGGTAACAGAAACCCAAGTAAGATGGTAGGTGTTGCAAGAGGGCATCAGAGGGCAGACACACTGAAACCATACTCACAGAAAACTAGTCAATCTAATCACACTAGGACCACAGCTTTGTCTAACTCAATGAAACCAAGCCATGCCCACGGGGCTACCCAAGATGGGCGGGTCATAGTGGAGAGGTCTGACAGAACGTGGTCAACTGGAGAAGGGCATGGCAAGCCACTTCAGTATTCTTGCCTTGAGAACCTCATGAACAGTATGAAAAGGTAAAATGATAGGATACCAAAGAGGAACTCCCCAGGTCATTAGGTGCCCAATATTCTACTGGAGATCAGTGGAGAAATAACTCCAGAAATAAATCCAGAAACAATGAAATAACTCCAGAGTCAAAGCAAAATCAATACCCAGTTGTGCATTTGACTGGTGATAGAAGCAAGATCCGATGCTGTAAAGAGCAATATTGCATAGGAACCTGGAATGTCATGTCCATGAATCAAGGCAAATTGGAAGTGGTCAAACAAGAGGTGGCAAGGGTGAACGTCGACATTCTAGGAATCAGCAAACTAAAATGGACTGGAATAGGTGAATTTAATTCAGATTAAACTATCTTAGCATAAAGAAAATCAGAAAGATATCAACTAAGGAGGGAAAAAATCACCAAAAGACATCACATTTGAAACAACAGATATTACATTTATTTTAGAAAAATCTTAAAGCTGCACTTTATAAAAATGTCTACAAATAAGGATATACATAATTGAAATGAAAGAGAGAAATTCTCAGTAATCAATGATATAAGCAATGGAAAAAGCATTTATAAATCAAATGGAAATTATCTAGTTTTAAATTCCAAATAGAAAGTAGCCAATTCAGCCAAAACAGAAAAGACTGACAAAATGAACAGAATATGAGGTTTCTTTGAGAGGTCACTCTTGACAGAAGTTGAGAAAGACTTCAACAGAAAAATACCAAAAGTTGAAGAAAAAGAAGGGTTGGAAAATCCCAAATTTGGCAAAATACATAAATGTGTATATTCAGGATGTTCAGTGAGCCCCAAACAGTGTGTGTGCATTAGTTTGCAACCTCTGGAGCTTCTTGTGTTGTCAGAGACTGACGTTTGTACGTGCAAGGAAAGCAGGAACCAGAGAGAGAGGCGGGCCCATCCAGAGTGGAAGATGGCAGGTCATAGCAAGGGAGTGACTAAGAGGCTGGTCTAGGGTGCCACAAGATGGAATAGATTCCACACCTGCTGGCCTAAAAGGACTGCAGCTCTCATGCACAGTCAGGATGGTCTCAACAGCACATTCAGTTCAGTCACTCAGTTGTGTCTGACTCTTTGCAACCCTATGGACTGCAGCACCCCAGGCCTCCCTGTCCATCACCAACTCCCAGAGTTTACTCAGACCCATGTCCATTGAGTCGGTGATGCCATCCAACTGTGTCACTCTCCGTCGTCCCCTTCTCCTCCCCTCCCCTCAATCTTTCCCAGCATCAGGGTCTTTTCCAAGGAGTCAGTTCTTTGCATCAGGTGGCCAAGTATTGGAGTTTCAGCTTTAGCATCAGTCCTTGCAGTGAATACTCAAGACTGATCTCCTTTAGGATGGACTGGTTGGATCTCCTTGCTCTCCTGTATTCTTGAAACTGGCTTCTACTGTGGAAATGGCAGGCATAAAGTGCATTTCAAAGGGATGGACGAGGAGCCTCTGATTAGGTGCCACATACCCTCCATGACCTGCTCCAACAATATGCAAAGCAACTGGTATTAAGATATATCATTATCAACTGCTAAAAGTTAAAGACAGAAAAATACTGAAAGTAGCTGGAGAAATATGACAAACTACATACAAGCTAATGATCCAAATGACAGTATATTACTCTGTAAAATCTACAGAGGTAAGTAAGTAGCACATGGTTAAAGATCTGAAATAAAGTGTTAACCCACCCATAAGTCTACAGATCAGCCCTGGGATTTCTTTGGAGGGAATGATGCTGTAGCTGAAACTCTAGTACTTTGGCCACATCATGCAAAGACTTGACTCATTGGAAAAGACTCTGATTCTGGGAGGGATTGGGGACAGGAGGAGAAGGGGACGACCGAGGATGAGATGGCGGGATGGCATCACTGACTCAATGGACATGAGTCTGAGTGAACTCCGAGAGGTGGTGATGGACACGGAAGCCTGGCGTGCTGCGATTCATGGCGTCACAGAGTCGGACGCAACTGAATGACTGAACTGAACTGAAGTCTATATTCAAGGAAGATATCCTTTAAGAAATAAGGTGAAATAAATACATTCTCAGATGAAAGAAAATTGGGAGAATCCTTTGTAAGAAAAATGACTTTGTTTCTGCTTTTTCAAATTGCTGTACAAAGTTCTTCAGGCAGAAATAAGATTGTATTAAATGACAAAGTAGAATACTTATTAAAGAAAATTCTCAAAATAAGAGGGCTATTACATCAAAAAAGTCAACTCACTAAAAATATGTGTGCACCTAACTAAAGTACCTCAAAATACTAAAGAAAATATGTCCTTTAAAAATTGAAGTATAGTTAATTTACAACATTATATTAATTGCAGGTGTATAGCATAGTGATTCAATATTTTTGCACATTATACTCCATTAAAAGATACTACAAGAAAATGGCTGTAATTCCCTGTGCTATGCAATATATCTTTGTGCTTATGTATTTTATACATAGTGGTTCATATCTCTTAGTTTCATACCTAAAATTTACCTCTACCTCCTTCCACCTACATGTCCCCTTTCACTAGTTTGTTTTTGAGGAGGGCCCAGCAATCCACTCCAGTCTTCTTTCCTGGAGAATCTCATGTACAGAGGAACCTGGTGGGCTATAGTCCATAGGGTTGGAAAGAGTTAGGCACAACTGAAGTGACTTAGCATGCAAGCATTCTTTTTTTTTTCAATATCTGTGAGTTTGTTTCTGTTTTGTGTATATATTCATTCCTATTACTTTTTAGATTCCAAATATAAGTGATATAATACAATATTTGTTTTTCTCTGACTTAGGTCACTAGGCATAACAGTCTCTAAGTCCATCCATATTGCTCCAAATGGCAGGATCTCATTCATTTTTATGGCTGAGTAATATTCTGTTGTATATACATACCAATCTTCTTTATTGGTCTGTTGATAAACACATGGGTTGCTTTTTTTCTTCAGTTCAGTTCAGTTCAGTCACTCAGTGGTGTCCGACTCTTTGCTACCCCATAAATCACAGCATGCCAGGACTCCGTGTTCATCACCACCTCCCGGAGTTCACTCAGACTCACATCCATCGAGTCTGTGATGCCATCCAGCCATCTCATTCACAGTCATCCCCTTCTCCTCCTGCCCCCCAATTCCTCCTAGCATCAGAGTCTTCTCCACTGAGTCAACTCTTTACATGAGGAGGCCAAAGTACTGGAGTTTCAGCTTTAGCGTCATTCCCTCCAAAGAAATCCAGGGTTGATCTCCTTCAGATTGGACTGGTTGGATCTCCTTGCAGTCCAAGGGACTCTCAAGAGTCTTCTCCAACACCATAGTTAAAAAGCATCAATTCGTCAGCACTTGGACTTCTTCACAGTCCAACTTTCACATCCATACATGACCACAGGAAAAACCATAGCCTTGACTAGACAGACCTTACTAGTCAAACTAATGTCTCTGCTTTTGAATATGCTGTCTAGGTTGCTCATAACTTTTCTTCCAAGGAGTAAGTGTCTTCTAATTTCATGGCTGCAGTCACCATCTGCAGTGATTTTGGAGCCCCAAAAAATAAAGTCTGACACTGTTTCCACTGTTTCCCCATCTATTTCCCATGAAGTGATGGGACTGGATGCCATGATCTTCGTTTCCTGAATGTTGAGCTTTAAGCCAACTTTTTCACTCTCCTCTTTCACTTTCATCAAGAGGCTTTTAGCTCCTCTTCACTTTCTGCCATAAGGGTGGTGTCATCTGCATGTCTGAGGTTACTGATATTTCTCCAGGCAATCTTGATTCCAGCTTGTGTTGCTTCCAGCCCAGCGTTTCTCATGATGTACTCTGCTTAGAAGTTAAATAAGCAGGGTGACAATATACAGCCTTGACGTACTCCTTTTCCTATTTGGAACCAGTCTGTTGTTCCATGTCCAGTTCTAGCTGCTGCTCCTTGACCTGCATACAGATTTCTCAAGAGACAGGTCAGGTGATTTGGTATTCCCATCTCTTTCAGGATTTTCCGCAGTTTAATGTGATCCACACAGTCAAAGGCTTTGGCATAATTCAAGAAAGCAGAAATAGATGTTTTTCTGGAACTCTCCTGCTTTTTTCCATGTTTCAGCGGATGTTGGCAATTTGATCTCTGGTTCCTCTGCCTTTTCTAAAACCAGCTTGAACATCAGAGAGTTCACGATTCATGTATTGCTGAAACCTGGCTTGGAGAATTTTGAGCGTTACTTTACTAGCATGTGAGATGAGTGCAATTGTTCCCTTGGTATCTCTAATTTTCTTGAAGAGATCTCTAGTCTTTCTCATTCTGTTGTTTTCCTCTATTTCTTTGCATTGATCGCTGAAGAAGGCTTTCTTATCTCTTCTTGCTATTCTTTGGAACTCTGTATTCAGATGCTTCTATCTAGTGATGTTGAGCACCTTTTTGTGAACCTATTTGACATCAGCATGTCATCTTTGGAAAATTGTATGTTCAGTTCCTCTGCCTATTTGTTAATAAGATATTCTTATTATAGCCATCTTCACTAGCAAACAGAATGGGACTGTTCCTTATTTTAGCTTATGATTTGTAATATTCTATTTCTTCATCATCTGTATGATATATATTTCTTCTTCTTCTTTCCCTGCGGAGGTATATTTGACATAAAACAAACTGCATATGCTAAACTATACAAGTCAGAGTATAATTCTGAATATACCTGTGAAACTGTCACTGCAATCATATTGTGAATATAGACATCATTTTATTTTTTAAATTTATTTATTTTTTTAATTACAATACTGTATTTGTTTTGCCATACATTGACATGAATCAGCCACAGGTGTCCACGATCTCCCAATGTCAAAGCGCCCTCCCACCTCCCACCCCACATCCTCTCCCTGAATCATCCCGTGCACTCGCCCCATGCATCCTGCATCCTGTATTGAACATAGACTGGCGCTTCATTCTTACAAGATAGTATACATGTTTCAATGCCGTTCTCCCCAAAGGATCCCACCCTCTCCCTCTCCCTCAGAGTCCAAAAGTCCGTTCTATACCTCTGAGTCTCTTTTGTTGTCTCACATAGAGGGTCTTCATTACTATCCTTCTAAATTCCATATATATGTGTCAGTATACTGTATTGGTGTTTTTCTTTCTGGCTTACTTCACTCTGTATAATTGGCTCCAATTTCATCAATCTCATTAGAACTGAGTCAAATTTATTCTTTTAAGGGCTGAGTAGTACTCCATTATGTATATGTACCACAGCTTTTTTATCCATTCATCTGCTGATGGACATCTAGGTTGTTTCCATGTCCTGGCTATTATAAACAGTGCTGCAGTGAACATTGGGGTACATGTGTCTCTTTCAATTCTGGTTTCCTCGGTGTGTATGCCCAGCAGTGGGATTGCTGGATCATAACGAAGTTCTATTTGCAATTTTTTAAGGAATCTCCACACTGTTTTCCATAGTGGCTGTACTAGTTTTCATTCCCACCAGCAGTGTAAGAGGGTTCCCTTTTCTCCACATCCTCTCCAGCATTTATTGCTTGTAGACTTTTGGATCGCAGCCATTCTGACTGGTGTGAAATGATACCTCATTGTGGTCTTGATTTGCATTTCTCTGATAATAAGTGATGTTGAGCATCTTTTCATGTGTTTGTTAGCCATCCGTATGTCTTCTTTGGAGAAATGCCTATTTAGTTCTTTGGCCCATTTTTTTATCGGTTCGGTTCGTTTATTTTTCTGGAGTTGAGCTGCATAAGTTGCTTGTATATCTTTGAGATTAGTTGTTTGTCAGTTGTTTCATTTGCTATTGTTTTCTCCCATTCAGAAGGCTGTCTTTTCACCTTGCTTATAGTTTCCTTTGTTGTGCAGAAGCTTTTAATTTTAATTAGATCCCATTTGTTTATTTTTGCTTTTATTTCCAGTATATTGGGAGGTGGATCATAGAGGATCCTGCTGTGATTTATGTCAAAGTTTTACTCCTCTGGAATTTTTCATCCTGCCCTTCTCCCTACTCTTTATCAAGTCTGTAGGCAACTATCAGTTTTCTTTCAGCCACTATGACTGGCATTTTCTACAATTTATATTAATGGAATCATACCATATATATACTTTTCTGTCCTTTTGCCTATAAATATTTGACTTCCTAGAAATTAAAAATTATTTATTCTGAGCAAGGATAACATTCTTCAATCAGACAAAAGTCATGTAGTCAACAAGAGGAGAGAAATCAGTTCCTTCTCCCACCGATCTTGTTGTAATCTAGAATTGACTTTTTTTGGCTGTATTTATATTCCTCTGTCCTCCAACTCTACTCGCTTTACATAAACCTACTAACTCTATGTTAATTCATTCTTTTCCTCTTTTCCTTACTCTCCTTGAGCTCCCTGTCCTTCATTTACCTGTGAAGCTTCGTGTTCATATTTGCTATATCACTAAATCACTTCACAGATACTTAGCAAATAGACTTTAAAAACAAGATGTACATAATTTTATTATACTTACTGTATTATAATTTTTGATTTATCAAATCTATTGCTAAATGGTTGACTTACTAAGAGCAGGGACTTTATTTATGATTTATTTCCAGGTGATCAGGATAGGGCCCAGAATATGTGGCTCACTGTAAGTGTATACTGAGTAAATAAGTGATGGATAAACAGAAATGTAGATAATTTGTTTTTGCCATTTTCTGCATCAGATATGTGGGCATTGGCAACAGTTGCACAGCCATGAAATGTCTTTTTAGGCAATTTCTGTGATGTGATATGGTTCCTAGGATCATGTGGGAAATTTAGATGTCAATCTCTTAATGCAGGCCTCACAGTGCTTTCTTGTTAAAACAACTTTATTGTGTTTACATACCATATAACTCACCCATTTAAGACACGCAGTTCAGTGGTTTTTAGTGTATTCAGAACTGTGCAACCATCACCAAAGTCAAATATAAAACATATTTTTCATCACAAAGAAAAACCTTGTACAGTGTAGCTGCTTTTCACCTACTCCTTTACCACTTCTTAACCCAAAGCAATCACTAATGTAATCTTTATTTCTATTAATTTGCCTATTCTGTACATTTCATGGGGCTTCTCAGGTGGCTCGATGGTAAAGAATCCACCTGCCAGTGCAACAGACACAGGAGACACAGGTTCGATCCCTGGGTCTGAAAGATCCCCTGGAGAAGGGCATGGCAACCCACTCTAGTATTCTTGCCTGGAGAATCCCATGGACAGAGGAGCCTGGAGGGCTGCAGTCCTTGGAGTTGCAAATAGTTGAACATGACTTAGCAACTGAGCATGCATACACAAATGGATTTTATATATATAGTATCTCAGAATGTGTGCCCTTTTTGACTGGCTTCTTTCACATAGCATAGTGTTTTTCAAGGACCATCCACACTATAGTATACATTAGTACTTCATTATTTTTTATGACCAATATGCCATGGAAAATGGACATTGTACCATACTTTACCCATTCATCAGTTGCTATATATTTCTGCCTTTAGGCTATTGTGAATGATGCTGTGATAAACACTCCTATGTAAGATTTCATTTCTCTTGAGTATATACCTAAGAGAATAACTCAGTCATAAGACAATTCTGCATTTAACTATTTGTGAAACTGCCAGGTGATCTTTCAAAATGACTGAAAATATTTTGCTTCTGTCTGTAATGTACAAGATCTCTGCTTCCCACATATTTGCCAATACTTATCTGATTTTTTATTCTAGCCATGCTAGTGGGTGTGATATGAAAGGCTTTGAGGAACTCAGGAAGTTTAGATTTACTATAGGAAATAGGTGCACTAGGACTTAAGGAGAAAAAAATGATTATTAATCTTCTGCAATAACCTACTTCTAATCCTGATAGAATAATTCCAGGTGTTACATTTGGCCAAACATCTGAACTCAGTTTCAGAAACCTATATCTTTGAAGGCAAGTCATCATCTCTAACTCAGAATTATCCCTTTTAAGAGGCAGTTTTGTCGTATGAACTTTACTGTGATCTGATAGCTTATATTTGTGATCTGTGGCTTCATAACATTTTGAGAATTAAGGTAGTTCCCCAGATCCCATGTCCAATTTTTTCCATTACAAAAGTCAGAAAATTTACAATCATAGACTTTTCTATATATAAGGCACAGGGTCATGACCTTGGTTTCATAAGTAACACGTAACTGAAGATTTGAATTGAAGTCAACCAGTGTGACAATGAAGATTTGATCCTTTAGGGACTTTAGTAGCAGAAATGCTGGCATCCAGATGCAGGTGTCATTGGTGCTAAATGCTGTGTTGGGCTTTATTCCTTCCCTCAAGCCCATGCAAAGAATCTGTGAGCAACCCAACATATTTTAATAATCTATCCAGAATAGATGGTATTATTTGTATTCCCGATTGATATTGTTGTAAAGTACTTTTCCAATTTACTTCAAGTTATATATAAACCAATAAAAGATACAAATATACAGCTATATAAACAAAGCCTTATCTTATTCCCTCTACATTCTCTCTCTATAATTCTAAACTGATAACATTAGAGAAATAATAAAAATGGATTTAAGTATAGCAAAAAGTCAATTTTATTTTAAATTTAATGCCAAGGGTATAATATTAAAAATTCTACTTTTATTTCCACCAGCACCTGAAATTCATGTCACACTGTTTCAACAGATATTCCACTGTATATGCTTTTATGTATCATTTCTAATTTTTTGAATTAACACTTTCTAGCAATTAAAAATAGTAATTATTACAAATCTGCTTACACCTTTTGTTTGTGTTCACTTCTCTTTAGACTTTTAGGGAGGATTTTTGCTGTAATGTTATACAAGTGATTTCCTTTTTTTTTTTTTTAATGTTCTTTTTCTTGATTCCTACTTTAAAAAGAGGATCTGTGGTCATGAAACCTGTTAATAGTGATACCCAAATGCCACTCCAACACTGTGCTAATAAGACTTTGTCTTGGCTGTGTGCACACACATTTTCCTGTGTAAACTAGTTTCATAAATTGTTGCTGACCTTGGACACGACTGATTGGAAATCATAGACTGAGGTAAAGTTGATGTCAAATTTTTATTCTTCTGGTTGATAGAGAGAAATATAATAAATAAAATAATCTTTTATATTTTATAACAATATTTAAAATGCTTTGAAATTTTCTAAGTAAAAATATGAAGTTTTAATTTATATTTCTTTTATTTTTTTGTACTTCCTCTCCAATTTTACTTTTACACCCTTTACTAGATATTCATGATATATAATTCTAGGTATGTTTCAGCCAGTAGAGTCAAGAAAAATAGATATCTCTGCCTCAGTTTCTTCCTGTAGAAAACTAAAATGCTACTATCTACCTACCTATCTCTTTGTTTATTTATGTTATAAAGTCTGAGGCTTCCTTGTCCAGTTAATTGTTGCCATGTTGGGAGCTATGGTACTTCAAAAGAAAACAGATCTCTCTAGATTCCAGAAAATTAAAGATTGCTACCTTTCTTCTTCTTCTTTTGTTGATGTTCCCTGGAGCATAGAATCTGGGTTGCTTAGGATAGAACATTACCCAGTGATTTGTGAGGTATTCCTGCTCTAACACTGACAAAGTTTCACAGCTTTGAAAGAGCTCAACAGTCATGGGAAACCAAACAGCCAATAAAACTTTTGCATAATGAATATATGTAAGTCTTGTTTTAGGAAATTTTAAAAATATGATATACTTTTCATATATTTTGGGGTGCATTTGTTAGGACTACTTTTTATATTTGTGTGGTGCTAAGGTGTTTACCATACTACATACCTAATGGAGGGTTTTTTGTTCTAAGTAGATAAACCATTTATGTAGATAAATGGTTTAAGTAGGTAAACTATTTATGTATTCAAAATAATCTAACAAATCCATGCCTTGTCCTAGCCAGTGGTTACTGCTAGTGACTGAGTGTAATGAAGCAGACACAGCTCAGACCTTGATGGTGCTTATATTCCAGTGCAGCGACAAATAGAAGAGGAAGCAGTTTTAGACAGTGATGTGTAATATGGAGAAAATAAAGCAATGAAATAGGGAGTGACATTAGACGGCTGGCGAGGGAATGTCTCATGCTTTAGGAAGTACATTTAAGCTGCATTGTGAGTTATTAGACTCAACCAATTATGAAATTATTAACAAAGAGTGTTCTCAGTAAAGACAAAGATAAAATCAAAGATCTGTGGAAGAGACATATTTGCTGATTTCAGATAGAAAGACAGTATAACTGAAATGCAGTGATTAAGAGGTTAAGGGGTATAGCAGCACAAAATGACATTACATTTTAAATATAAATTTTATATATATTTCAAAGTTATGTATATATGTGTTTATATAATATATAGATACATATGTATATATGTTGTTGTTCACTAAGACGTGTCTGACTCTTTGCAACCCCATGGAATGCAGCATGCCAGGCTTCCCTGTCCTCCACTGTTTATGCGTGTATATGTGTATGTATATATTTAAATAGGTATGTATATTTAAACTTTAATTGGAAGTTCTTGGAAAGTACAGAGCATTTCTTCCTTGAAAGGCTAAATACAAGGCTATGACCTTGAAAACAGCTGACTGGGCATAGAATAGATATCTGATCCAAAGTCATCAAACTGTAGGTGAGTCAGCAGTCTAGTAACCATGCTGGTAAATATCCTCTGCTAAACAAACTAATTAGTCCTTCTGCCTTGAAGAGTCTTGTATAAAACGTGCAGAAATAGAGTGCAGGTAGTGTGGTAAGATGAGCAGAACAGCACAGAGAATGCAGGAGCCATTATAGTGCCGGGAAGTACACACTAGACTAGCAGATAATGTGTATCTGCTGCTGCTGCTGCTGAGTCACCTCAGTCGTGTCTGACTCTGTGCGACCCCATAGACGGCAGCTCACCAGGCTCCACCGTCTGTATCCTAAACAATCACATAGTTTCTGAACAGAATTGCGGTCTCTGAGATATGACTAAGCTGAAGCTGAGATCATACTGTTCAGTGAACTCTTCATATTTCTTTTAATACCATATTATTACTGTATCTGCACATAGGGTTCTGCTCTTTGGGTTCTGACAGAACTTTTGTAACACATAGGCTATTTCTTTGTCCTGGAAAATCATAAGATGAGCTAAATGTTAAAAGATTTTAATAGTAAAATCCAAAGGTCACACATTTAGTGAGTAGAAAGGTGGGCTTAGAATGAAACCATTTCTGACACTAGAGTTAATATTCTAGAATGAACAGACATTTAGACAAGTATTTTATATAACCCTGATTCACATGTATCTTCAGTTGCTGTCTTAATGGTCAAAATTGGACACAAGATAAGAAAATGAGAAGACAAACCACAGGTTGAGAAAAATTATTTGCAAAGGGTATATTTGATAAAAGACCATTATCCAAAATAGGCCAAGAATACTTAAAACTAAATAATAAAAAATAAACCAATTAAAAAATGAGCAAAAAATCTATATAGACATCTCAGACATACAGATGAAGAGTAAACATCTGAAGAAAGACTCAACACTACCTGCAATTAGGGAATAGTATATTAAAATAGTAATGAGATCACACCACACAGCTGGCAAACACAACACAAATATGGCTAGGATGAGGAGCTCTCATTCGTTGCTGGTGGGAATACAAAATGGCACATCCTCTTTGGAAGACAGTTTACCAGTTTCTTATAAAAGTAATTGTATTCTTACCATACCGTCCCGCAATTATGTTTCTTGGCATTTACCCAAATGAACTGAAAAAAATTTGTCTCCCCAAGAACCTGCCCACAGATGTTTATAGCAGCTTTATTCATAATTGCTAAAACTTGGAAGCAACCAAGATATCCTTTAATAGGTGAATGGATAAATAAATTGTAGAACACCCAGACAATGGAACATCATTTGGTACTAAAAAGGCATGAGATACCAAGCCATGGAAAAACATGGAGTAAACATAAATGCACATTATTAAATGAAATAAGTCAATCAGAAAAGGCTATGTAGTGTATAATTTCACCTATTTGACATTGTATATAAGGCAAAACTTTGAAAATAGCAAAGGGATCATTGGTTGTCACAGGCTGTGGGTAGGGACAGAAAAATAGGGAGAGCACAGAGGACTTTCAGGCCAGAGAAACTATTCTGCATGATGTAGGAGTTGGTGCATGCCATTATATACTTGTCAAATCTATAGACATGTAACACCAAGAGTGAAATCTAATGTAAACTATAGACTTTGGGTGACAATGATGTGTCAGAGTAGGTTTATTGATTGTAACCAATTTGCCCCCTGGTGGGGTATGTTCATAATGCAGGAGCCCATGTATGCATAGAAGCAGATGATGTAAGAGAACTATCTATTCTTCTCAATTTTTCTATGCAGCTAAAACTACTCTAAAAAAATTGTATATGGAAACATGAACACAAGACTTCTGAAAGAAAATAGGGATTTATCCATAGTCAATGAGCACTATCTTACAAGAAAAGTTTTTGTTTGCTCAGTTGAGGGCCTGAAGTGAAAACCAATGTAAAAGAATACAACTTATTTGTGTATTTGTATCTTACCTCTTCCAGTACTCATATTTAAATGCCTTCATCTTAATGGCTTGGAGGTATTTCCTATTAAAAACACAATTACACTTCTATTATACTGCCACAAGTAGTGATTTAAGATACTTTATTGATAGTAGCACAATGCATTCATTAAAAATTGACAAGTAGACCTTCAATTGTTAATTAGTCAGTGTATAATGATAGCCATTGTAAAAAAACATATGAATGCTTTCAAAATATCACAGTTTTAAAAAGGCATAGACCACATTTGTCTCCAAACTGTATCCTTGAACAAAATATTGATGTTTCTAATCAGTGCCTAAATATAGTGAATACATTTCTCCCTTATACTTTGTATTTTCATGGGAGACTATATGGAAAAAATAGATAACTTTAATTCTTGCACAAAATTAAGTGAAATTTCATGTGAAAGAGTACATGAGATTAAAACAGAATGACTTGATTTAAAAGTATACTCTTACTTGAGTCTACCTCACGTATTAATAACATTGGAAAATAAGTCTTTCTTGAGTATTCATTCAGTACTTTTATCAAAGTGTCTTGAAGTCCTGTTTATTGAGATTAGCTGAGACATAATAAAATCTTTTCTCAGTACAGACAAAAATTCCTACTTTAATGTTCTCATCTAGAAAGTTCTTCTATCTTCATAATAAATTTTATCATATTTTAACATAATTCCTTGGGACTTGGGATGTAGCTTTCCCTTTTCCCTTCACATAAAATTGTAAGAATCTAGAAATATGTCAGCTTTGTCTTTCCACTTTTGAGTGTTTTAATAATTCCCACTGAAATGGTAAAATTTTCATTAAATTCCCTCTTGCAATTCTATAAATCTATGCTTGTATTTATATTGTTACATTAAATACACTTTAATTTGGACGTTATGCTTTACTCACATGCTTAGCAGTTCTTCACTTTATTAGTTCTCCTTGTACCTGGGATTCTCTTTGTAGGATTATTTCCTTCTTCTGAAAGTCCAATCTTTTTAATCTCTAGGGATTGCATGAGGCCTGTAATGAGGGCATTTGCTTCTGATAGGTGTAAGGATGCTACCATTTTGAGAACATTGTAATTCTTGATTTCTGAGTTGGAATTCTCCATCTTGTACTGTTAATATAAAATTGAACTACAGACCCATGTGAAACTGGCCAGAGGTATACCTTCTTGGGGTTTTCCAGGTGGCACAGTGGTAAAAGAATCTGCCTGCCAATACAGGAGACTTAAAAGATGGGGTTCAGTCTCTGTGTCAGGAATATCCCCCAGAGCAGGAAATGGCAACACTCCAATATTCTTTCCTGGAAAATTCCATGGACAGAAGAGCTTGGCAAGCTAAAATCCATGGGGCTGCAGAACAATTGGACACAACTGAACACATACATTCCTAAGGATACTTTTTATACTAAATCTTAGCCAAAATATTTATTTTTCTTCTTTTTCTGGAAGATGGGTTTTATGACCTGGTCTAATAAGGTCAACATTCAGAAAACTAAGATCATATGCCATCTGGTCCCATCACTTCATGGCAAGTAGATGGAGGAACAGTGGAAACAGTGGCTGACTTTATTATTTTGGGCTCCAGAATCACTGCAGATGTTTAATGCAGCCATGAAATTAAAGATGCTTACTCCTTGGAAAGAAAGTTATGATCAACCTAGACAGCATATTAAAAAGCAGAAACATTAGTTTGCCAAAAAGGCCTGTCTAGTAACTGCCATGGTTTTTCCAGTAGTCATGTATGGATGTAAGAGTTGGACTATAAAGAAAGCTGAGTGCAGAAGAATTGATGCTTTTCAACTGTGGTATTGGAGAAGACTCTTGATAGTCCCTTGGACTGCAAGGAGATCCAACCAGTCCATCCTAAGGAGATCAGTCTTGGATGTTCATTGGAAGGACTGATGCTGAAGCTGAAACTCCATGAGTTTGGCCACCTGATGCGAAGAGCTGACTCATTGGAAAAGACTCTGATGCTGGGAAAGACTGAAGGCAGGAGGAGAAGGGGACAACAGAGGATGAATGGTACCATCCGACCTCTGTTGGATGGTGTCACTGACTCAATGGACATGAGTTTGGGTAAACTCTGGGAGTTGGTGATGGACAGGGAGGCCTGACATGCTGCTATCTATGGGGTCACAAAGAGTCAGACACGACTGAGCAAGTGAACTGAATGAGGGTTAAGTTCTTGAAGCTCTATGGCTTCAGGGAAGGCTTTCAGGTCCAACTATGCAAGTCTTGTGTGCTCAGTTCCTAAGTGACCCCTGTGCACTGGATTCTCCAGGGGGACCATGGCATTAAGAATGGTTCACACATTGGTTTCCTATGTGCTCTAAGTTCTTAGTTACTGGAAAGAAGTCTTCCTTTGTTGTGGGTTTAACCATTCCTTAAAAAGTAGTTTAGTATCTAGGCTTTCTGAATCTACATTAATGTAAATTTTTGTGTCATATTCTTATTGCATTTTCCTTTTAAACGTTTTTTGCTTGCCTAACAAGCTTATATTATCACCACGAAATGGAGATGGTATGAACAAGTGTCCATGAAGTCATTCTGAACCGAGCGAGATAGCCTTCAGTCTTTCATGATTATGTATGCTGTTGCTTAGATGTCAACACGATGGTGAAATAGGAAATCCTCTGTAGAAACACCAATTTAAAAATGATGTAGGAATCAAAATACCTTTATGACTGACCAGAATCCATTTAAGAGGTTGCAGTACCCCCACAGAAAGGCTTGAAAGCCAAAAGGGCTGCACTGAAATGGGTAAGAGGGGCAAGTTCATTTGACTATCATTAGGCCCTTCCCCAATCCAGCAGAGCTTGGCTCTAAGAGAGAACACCTTGGTCTGCAGTTGCTGTTACTGTCTTGCCTCACTGGGAACACCGAGGAAACCAGTGTAGCTTGAATGTCTGTAGGCAGCTAAGAACAAAGTAAAGGGATGGTGTCTTGCAGCAGCTGCAGTTCCATGGGGTGGGGGATAGGCACACAACACAGAGACTTCTCCTGAAAGAAGAGAGGGAAGCAGGTTTGCCTCCAGTGTTTTGGGCATCCGGTGTACTGCCCTAGGGAAAATGGGCTGGTTGCTTACTGTGGCTATCTTGGATGTGTAAGATTGGGAGAAGGTTCACAACCATGAAACTCCTCCAGAGAGAGAGTACAGCATACTCCTAAAAACTTTTCTCGTAAAAAAGGTTTGAGAGGTTCTCCAAATTCTAGCCAAGATGAAGGGCTCTCTCTGTTGACAATCCATGGAGTCCAAGAGAGATGGCAGTCTTTTCAAATACACAGACACTAAGTGCAGAGCAAGGAGCATGAGAAATGAGGGGAATATGGCAAAAGCTAAGGAGCAAAGTGATCTCCATTGACCTACTCTAAAGAAATAGACATCCACGAATTGCCTGAACACAATGCAAAATAATCTTGAAGCTTGGGGAGTTGCAAGAGAACACAGTTGGAAAACTAGAAAAAATCAAGAAAATGATACATGGCCAAAATAAGACTATGAACAAAGACACAAAAACCAGAAACAAAACCAAACAGATTCTGGAACCAAATACTACAATAAATGAATTGAAACAATCAATAGAGAGTTTGAACAACCAACTTTGTGGGGCCCTAAATGGGAAACCTTAAAAACAAAGGGGCTAGCTTTGCAGTCGAAAACCTGAGATGGTGCCTGGCGGAAGAGATGGGGGCAGGGTCTATGTTGTCTGTCAAAATTTTTGATTGGCTCTCTTGATTTCCAAGCATGTAGACAGTGTGTGATCTCTATAGACTCCTGTTATAATGAAGGAACATGATGATTTGACCTTTAATGTGATTGGTGCAACTATGGAAAGTCCCTCCTAAAACCCTCCTGTTTGTCTATATAAGCTGAGAGTTTGCAACAATAAAGGGGAACTGCTTCGAGGGAACCCCTGTCGCGTCTGATTGTCTCTCGCTGGCCGAGGGGCTGGGTTGGCGGACAGCAGGCTCACCTCTCCTCGGGAACCCCTCGGCTTTGCTGAGGGAAGTTCCACTGCCTCTACTCTTTCTGCGGAGCGCCCCTGCACAACTTGATGGAACAGAAGGAATGAGTGATTCGAAGACAAGTCATTTGATATTATTTATTGAAGACATGCATATACATAAGAAGATCATACTGTCACTCATAAAGTATCAGCAGTTACATTGCTTGTGAATTGGAAGAATTAATATTGTTAAAATGCCCATATCACCCAAAATCACCTACTGAGTCAACGCAATCCTGATCCAAGTTCTAATGGTATTTTTCACAAGAATAGAATAACCAATTCTGAAATGTGTATGGTACCACAAAAGACCCCTGGAGAGACAAAGCAATCTTGAGAAAAAGAACAAATCTGGAGGCATTCCACTTCCTGATTTCAAGCTACATTACAAAGCTATTGTCATTAAGAATATAGGACTGGCTTAAAAACAGATGCATAGATCAATGAAACAGAAGAGAGACATGCAATAAACCTATGTATAAATGGTCAATTAATTTACTACAAAGGAGCCAAGAATATACAATAGATAAAGGACAGTGTCTTGAATAAATGGCCTTGGGAAAATAAGCCACATGCAAAAAATTGAAACTGGCCTACTGTCTTATACTATATACAAAAATCAACAAAAAGTGAATTAAAGACTTGAACATAAAACCTAAAACCATAAAACCCTTAGAGGAAAGCATAGGCTGTAAGCTCCTGAAATCAGTCTTGGCAATAATTTTTTAAGTTTATTACCAGAAGCAAAAGCAATAGAAGCAGAAATAAATGAAGTGAAACTACTTCAAACTAGAAAGCTTCTGCACAGCAGAGGAAACCATCAAGAAAATGAAAAGACAACCTGCCAAATGGGAGAAAATGTCTGTAAATTATATATCTGAGAAGAGTTAATATTGCAAAATGCATAAAGGGCTCAGATAACTCAATATCAAAGAAACCAAACAATTCAGTTTAAAAATGGGTAGAAGTGAGTAGACATTTTTACAAAGAAGACATATAAATGGCCAAGAGGTCCATGAAAATGTTCTTAACATCACTAGCCTTCAAATAAATATAAATAAAAACCACAATGAAACATCACATCACATCTCTTAGGATGGCTATTAGAAAAAGAAATAACAAGTGTTGGCAAATATATGGAGAAAAGGAAGGCCTTGTGCACAGTTGGTGGGAATGTAAATGGTGCAGTCACTATGGAAAATGGTGTTAATCAAAATTTAAACTAGAACTACAGTATGATACAGACATCTCAGTTCTGTGTATATATATCCAAGAGAATGAAATACACTCTGATTTTCACTGCAGTATTATCCACAATACCTAAGATATGGAAACAAGCTAAAGGTTTTTCAAGATTTATCAATAAAAATGTTTGGTATATACATGCATTCAAATACTATTCTTAACTTAGTTGGTCTTAAAGAGGGAAATCCTGCCATATGCAACATGAGGTATTAGCCTCAAGGACATTGTGCTGCATGAAACTAGTTAGTAATGAGTCCATCTATATGAGGTACCTAAACCTAAAGTAGGACTTCCCTGTGGCTTAGATGGTAAGGCATCTGTCTACAATGCCGGAGACCTGGGTTCAATCCCTGGGTCGGGAAGATTCCCTGGAGAAGGAAATGTCAACCTACTCCAGTACTCTTGCCTAGAAAATCCCATGGATGGAGGAGCCTGGTGCAGGCTACTGTCCATGGGGTCGCAAAGAGTCAGACACGACTGAGCGACTTCACCTCACCTCAAACCTAAAGTAGTCAAACTCATAATAATAGAAACAGAGAGTAGAATGGCAGTTGCCAAGACCTGTTTTTATTCACTAAGCCATTTCTGACTCTTTGTAACCCAATGGACTGCAGCATGCTAGGCTTCCCCTGTCCTTCACTATCTCCTAGAAGTGAAGAAGTGAAGTAAAGTGAAGTCGCTCAGTCGTGTCCGACTCTTTGCGACCCTGTGGACTGTAGCCTACCAGGCTTCTGTGTCCATGGGATTCTCTAGGCAAGAGTACTGGAGTGGGTTGCCATTTCCTTCTCCAGAGTTTGCTCAAATTCATGTCCATTAAGTTTATAATTCCAACCAACCATCTCATCCTCTGTCACCACCTTCTCCTCATACTTTCAATCTTTCCCAGCATCAGAGTCTTTTCCAATGAGTCCACTCTTCCCATAAGATGACCAAAGTATTGGAGCTTCAGCTTCAGCATCAGTCCTTCCAATGAATATTCAGGACTGGTCTCCTTTGAGGTTGACTGACCTCATCTCCTTGCTGTCCAAGGGACTCTCAAGAGTCTTCAGCACCACAGTTTGAAAACATCAATTCTTTGGTGCTCAGCCTTCTTTATGGTCCCCCTCTCACATTTGTACATGACTACTGGAAAAACCATAGCTTTGGCTAGATGGATCTTTGTCAGCAAAGTGATAGCTCTGCTTTTTAGTATCCTGTCTAGCTTTGTCACAGTTTTTATTCCAAGGAGCAAGGTCTCTTAATTTCATGGCTGCAGTCACCATCCAAAATGGTTTTCGAACCCAAGAAAATAGTCTGTCACTTTGCATTGTTTTCCCATTTATCTGCCATGAAGTGATGCCATAATCTTCATTTTTGAATGTTGAATCTTAAGCCAGCTTTTCTCTCTCCTTTTCCACCTTCACCAAGAGGCTCTTTAGTTCTTCTTTGCTTTATGCCATTATGATGGTGTCATCTGCATATCTGATACTCCCAGCAATCTTGATTCCAGCTTGTGCTTCATCCAGCCTGGCATTTCACATGATGTACTCTGCATAGACGTTTAAGCAGGATGACAGTATATAGCCTTGTTATACTTTCCCAGTTTTGAAGGGGAAGGGCAAATTGGGGAGCTGCTGTTTAAGAGATAAGAAGTTTCATTTTTGCAAGCTGAGTAAGTTAAAGAGATCTGGTGTGTAACACTATGTCTATAGTTAACAATAGTATTATTTGTTGTTTGCCTTTCTCCTTTTTTTCCCTAAGTAAAATAAGGACTGCAAAACTTTTAAGGCATTATCATCTAACGGTAGTCATTGTTTCTGTCATAATTAATATTTTTGATTGTTTTTCTTGCCGGGTGGTAAAATCATTTCAAAACCTGCATTTTATCTCTTGAGTGATATACCTACAGCACCACAACCACTATTATATATTCAACCTGACCGTTTCTGGGACTGTTTGAGTAGATAAATAGGAAAATGTAACTGTGTATTGCCAACCATTGACATCATTAGGCTTTCCACTGACATAATGAAAGATTAAGTTTGTGGGAGTGTTGATCTCATCTAATTTTCAAACTGAGTTACTGTGAACCTCCATTAAAAATTCAAAGTATGATGTCAGCATCATAGAAGGACACAGTCTCTCTTTGCACAGTACTCGTTTGGTGGCTTTTGCAAATTCAAGTGCTAAAAATGAAGACAGGGACGCTTGGAAATAAAGACTCATCAAAGAGAACAGAGGGTAGAATATATTGCTAACCTTGTCACATTTCGGAATTTATTTTAGGTGACAACATAATTATTTAATATTCTTAATTAAATATGCGGAATTATGGAAAACACAAGAAATATCTCTACTACTAGAGTTTTACTTAAATAACCCTCCAAAAACTTGGTCTGTTATGACATACAAACTTACGATAAAATGGTTTTCTTAGCTTTTGAACTTAGAATAAATGCCAAGATAGGAATACATTCATTTTTAAGCAGCTTGAAGATTTGTGCATTTATTTTACTCTAGTGATTCTTTAAAAGGCTTTAAAATTCTGTCAAACAACATGTTCTGGATTTGTTTGTGGATGATCACCCAATTTGAAAAGACCTTGTCATAGTAAAGAATCTGTCTGCATTACAGGAGACCTGGGTTCAATCCCTGGGTCTGGAATATCCCTTGAAGAAGGGAATGGCTACCCACTTCAGTATTCTTGCCTGGAGAATTCCATGGACTGTAGCCTGCCAGGCTCCTCAGTCCATGGAGTCACAAAGAGTTAGACATGACTGAACGGCTAACAGTTTCACTTTTGTCCTTTAAAAACAACAATAATCCTAAGTATTATCACTTAATGTTTCCTTCAGGGTTTAATGATTGTGAGGTAGTACTACTTGGCATTTTGTGTGTCTGTTGAATTTAAGTTCAGTTGACCACTACATGGAATTCAGGAGAAGAAGTCTTTACATTAGTTAAGGGTATTTAGTTTGCTATTAAATGTTTGCAAGATTATACAATTAATTTCTTCCTAAATGTATGAAAATTTTAATTTTAAATGATTTTCAAAATAATTCCACTTATATCTCTATGTGCACTTAATGTCTTGGAAAAAAATATGACCTACTTGTTTCATTGAACTTACTTTGAAAGTGAAAGTGAAGTCATTCAGTCGTGCCCAACTCTTTGCGACCCCATGGACAGTAGCCTGCACCAAGCTCCTCCGTCCATGGGATTTTCCAGGCCAGAGTACTGGAGTGGGTTGCCATTTCCTTCTCCAGGGAATCTTCCCAACCCAGGGATCGAACCCAGGTCTTCCTCATTGTAGACAGATTCTTTACCGTCTGAGCCACCAGGGAACTTACTTTAGAGATGGTATAAAGAGGACTAGTTCAATTCAGTGTATCAGTCTTTTTTTATGCTGAGATATAATTGAAATATTACATTAGTTTCAGGTATACAAAATAATGACTTGATGTTTGTGTATATTGTGAAATAATCACCACAATAAGTCTCTTTAGCATCCATCACCACACAGCCAAAATTTTTTTTCTTGTGATAAGGAATTTAGGATTTACACTTTTGACAACTTTAAAATATGCCAATGCAGCATTATTAGCCCTAGTCACTGTGCTATATGTTACTTCCCACGCCTTGTTTATTTTGTATCTGGGAGTTTGTATATTTTTACATTCTGCACCTATTTTGCCCCTTCACTTCCCCCAGTCCCACCACTCTGGCAACCAATAATTTAATTTGCTCTCTATATCTAAGGCTGCTATGAACATTGGGGTGCAAATATATTTTCAAGTTAGTATTAGTCCAAAAGGAAGAACAGGTTTCCAAGGAAAAGTAGGAAGTGAATTCTTGAGAAGCAAAATTTGAAGGGTTAGGAGGTTTTTAGGTATAGATGAATCACTCCCATCTCATTAGAGCAGTTAGGACGTTAGTGACTCCTACAGGTGTAGATTCAGGTGGTGCTAATGCAGCACTGGCCAATGCAATAGGCATAAGAGACGCGAGTTCGATCCCTGGGCAGGGAAGATACCATGGAGGAGGGCAGGGCAGTATTCTTTCCTAGAGAATCCCATGGACAGAGGAACCTAGTGGGCTACAGTCCATAGGGTCACACAGAGTCAGACATGACCAGAGCGACTGAGCACTCACAGGTATGGATTAAGCAATAGTTGTGTTTACTGTAGTCAGTTCATTTAATTTTCATGGGACACAATATTATGTTAATAGATAACATCATCTTGCCTTATCAAGAAAATGACTTGATTAAATATTAAGTGAAAGGGATACATAAACGAGAGGAAATGCTCTAAGATGGTCTTTGCTATTTGAATCCCAGGGTACATCTTACTGCAAGTGGATATGTACAGTCATGGAAAACACCTCTTTGCATGGTTTGTAAATTTTTGACAAAACTTAAAAAGTGAGGATTTCAAGGAATAAGGATTAAGGATTTAGGGAAGAGTTAGGCTTACAATTCGGAGAAATTAGAAACGTAGGACACTACTAAGGCTTTGGAATATAAACCTGATAATAAGCCAGAGATTTTTATACCAGTTACCATTCCTAATCCTGTGTATTTTGTTATGTTTGTGAGCTAATCCTTCCTTGACACTATATTGATTTGTATAAAAATGAGGGTATGAAGGAAATATTATTACAAATCTTGCCAGTATTCTAATGTCTCAATATATCCTAGCAATGTGGAAACAAATTTGTTGATCTACATTTCTAGTCCAGAATTAAATATAACTATATTCAGGCTTTGATAAGAACCTGTCAGAAAAACAAAATATATTCTGGTCCCATCTTTAACTATTTTTTTCATTTTTACTGAATATATATTTGCCATTTTGAAATGGTTGTCTTTAACTAAATAGGATTTTTATTGTTCAGCCACTCAGTTGGGTCTGACTCTTTGAGACCCCATGGGCTGCAGCACATGAGGCCTCTCTGTCCTTCACCATCTCCCAGAGCTTGCTCAAACTCATGTCCATTGAGTCGGTGATGCCATCCAACCATCTCATCCTCTTTCATCCCCTTCTCCTCCTGTCTTCAATCTTTTCTAGTATCAGGGTCTTTTCCAATGAGATAGCTCTTCATATCAGATGGCCAAAGTATTGGTGCTTCAGCATCAGTCCTTCCAATGAATATTCAGGGCTGTTTCCCTTTAGGATGGACTGGTTGGATCTCCTTGCAGTCCAAGGGACTCTCAAGGGTTTTCTCCAACACCACAGTTCAACATCATCAATTCTTCAATGCTCAGCCTTCTTTATGGTCGAACTCTCAAATCCATACATGACCATGGAAAAACCATACCTTTGATTATACAGACATTTGTCAGCAAAGTAGTATTTCTGCTTTTTAATATACTGTCTGGGTTTGTCATAGCTTTTCTTCCAAGGAGCAAGCACCTTTTAATTTCATGGCTACAGTCACCATTGCAGTGATTTTGAAGCCCAAGGAAATAAAGTCTTTCACTGTTTCCATTGTTTTCCCATCTACTTGCCATGAAGTAATAGGACCAGATGCCATGATCTTCATTTCTTGAAGGCTGAGTTTTAAGCCAGCTTTTTCACTCTTCTCTTTCACCTTCATCAAGAGGCTCTTTAGTTCTGCTTTACCTTCTGACATAAGGGTGATGTCATCTGCAAATCTGAGATCATTGAGGTCTCTCATATCAGTCTTGATTCCAGCTTGTGCTTCATCCATTCTGGGATTTCACATGATGTACTCTACAAAGAAGTTTAAGCAAAGTGACAATATAAAGCCTCAATGTACTTTCCCAATTTTGAACCAGTGTGTTGTTCCATGTCCAATTCCAACTGTTGCTTCATGACCTGCATACAGGTTTCTCAGGAGACAAGTGAGGTGGTCTAGTATTCCCATCTCTTTATGTCACTAATAGAATTTAGTGGCATATAAGAGTTCAGTGAGGTCATATGGAATGGAATTTCAAGAGTTAATCATCATGATTCCAAGTATAGGTTAAGGAAAACTGCAGGGAGGAAGACAAAGACAGAAGAGTTACTTTTTCAACAGTATTAGTGCCTATAAGTTGCAAGACTATTTGGTAGGCATTTGGGATACAAAGTTAAATAGGATTGCTATTTGTCTTGCTATAACTTTATCAAGAAGAAAACTCAGGTAAAGCCTGGGAAACAAATTTAAAAATTAACTACTTAGATTCACAGTCATAAAGAGAATACTTGCACCAATGAAGAATAATTTCTTTTGTAAACTAGAAAAACAAAAACAAACCTCAAAGTCAGTTTAAAAAAATGCAGAGTAAATGAGGGAAACAGAGTCAGCATAGGCAAAGTTCTAGTTAATGATTCAGAGATCCTATAGGAGTCTTCAAGGACTCATTTAAACTTAAAGAGAATACATAATATGATTCTTCAAACACTGAGTTTATCAGTTGTTAGGTGAACCTACTTGGGAATCTCAGCAAATGACCTTCAACACTGTAGAAGTATAGTTATCAAAAAATTTTACTCTCAAAATATAAAATGAACATGCATCACATGTTATTATTTGACTCATGATTAATGAGGGCATTAGGCAATCCACCATGCACAACTCCATAACAGAGTCACATTGACTTTCCAGGCAGTAGTCATGAGAGATGAATTCAAGATGACCCCCAAATCTCGTTTAGCACAACATCCTTAGTGTGGTGGGCAGATTATTTTGATGTTTAATAGTTTTCTTCTTCATTCTTTCACCAAAAACTCAGTCCAAGCCATAGCCTTGAAAAGGTATGAAGTTCAAAAGGTAAAAGAATGACATTCATGATTTCCAAACATAAAAGCATATATCAAAGATTTTGTTTAACCCATTAATTAATGATGGGAAAATTAAGTCATTATGACTGGTCCAGTGAACATCTGAGAAAATACATTACCTCTAAGTCAGTTTAATAAAGAAATATTACAATAACATTGCTGGGTTAGATATAAAACTGGCTAATGCTCAACAGGCCATAATTCTTTGGAATAATCAGTTACACCAGACAGAATTTCTTGTATCACGCCGCATAAAAATCAAGTTAAGAAAAACTTTACTTAGTTTGAGACAATTAATCAATAGTAAAAAGTGTAATAAAGTAAATAAACAACTTTAGCCTTTCATTAGGTTATTTTCTTGTCACCATTGTAATATCAAAAGGATCTGCCCCTAAACTTTTTCCCTCATTTTGGCTTCATGATTTTTTTTTCCTGATAATCATTGCCAGCTGCCTTTCCCATATGGATATTTCATTTGCCAAATCCCTGTCATAAATATCTAACTATTTTAGTGATTTTATAAGCCCTTTTATCTTGGAATAAGGTGAAAGGGGAAGGACCTTTTCCCTTTCTCATAATCATGAGAAAAAATATTTTATGCCCACAGCTCTCCATGGCAAAATCTTCCCTTTCAAGATTCAGCCCCGTCATTTTATATCTGGACTTGGGTAATCAGTAATGTAGGAAGAGTTGATTTATAAAAACATTAAGGATCGTTTCCCTTTCCTTTAGATAAGAGGGTATTTGTAATGTTAGGTATATTTCTTACACTTTGAAGCTCAGCCAAAATAGTTGTAGAGATTCTATATTAACATTCTGCTGTAGTTCACATGTCTCATCCAAAAATATTTACTCTCTCTAAGTTCTTGAAAAATTTTTATGATTAATTAGTTATCAGCCTACAAAGAGTTCTATTTGGAGAACTCCCTGTTTCTCCCCTTATCTCCATATTCTGAATATACCCAGTTCTTATTTCTAATTGAAACTAAATGAAAACTTCAATGCATACATTGAATATCAAATCTATATTGAAGTCTAAAATTCATTTCCTAGTTCAAATCTGAGCTGAGAAGGTAAGCCCTGTAGCTCTGTTTCTCAAATGACAACCCCTGTATATGCAGTATCAGCACATCAGGGATATTCACTAAAATGCAAAAAGCCTCTAGCCAGTTGGGTCTGTCATTACCTTCAGGCACAGTGTTAGGAATCTGTGCTTTTGGTAATTCTGTAGATGGTTACGGTGTCCAGTCCAATGTAGAAGGACTGTTTTGCTGTTTAATGTTGATGGCTTTGAAATTGTTTAGGGTTCCCTGGTGGCTCAGATGGTAAAGTATCTGCCCATAATGCGGGAGACCCGGGTCCTATCCCTGTATTGGGAACATCCCCTGCAAAAGGGATGGCAACCTATCCCAGTACTCTTGCCTAGAAAATTCTGTTAATGGAGGAGCCTGGTGAGCTACAGTCCTTGGAGTCACAAAGAATCAGATAAGACTGAGCAACTTCACTTTCTTTGAAATTTCTGTATATCCACTGGAGCAAAACTCCATTCAGAAGCAGTTGATCATGTGACTATTTGGCCATTTCATAGAAATGCTCCTATGACTCTTCCTCTACTTACACACACACAATAGCATACCTAGGACAAATTCAGAATTTCAGTCAGTTCTAATATCCATTCAATATCTTCATCTATTTAAATATATCAGTGTTACTTCTTATTGTTTACAAATAATGGAGAGTATCACGTTTTACTCTGGACACATATTTAGTTTAAAACAGTGGAAGTATCCCCCTTCTTTCATTCAGATCAGTGTTCTGTAGATGATAAGTAGTTGTACATAGCAATGTAGATAGTCATGTCAAACATCTGCAGTCGGACGTCTACCTCCTGAATATATTAGAAGCTCTTTGAGGACTGATGCACAGTCGAGGGAATAATTCTCTGCAGATGACAGGGTGATGTGCTGGGTGGTTTAGTAGAACTGCTTGCTATCAGTTATGGCCTCTGGGTCTTCACAGTGGGATATGGTTCTTGGCTTCATCCTTTGATATGTTTTCAGGGCAGCTGCTCCTAGGCTCTCACACTAGCCTACTTATAAAATGGCTAATAAATCTGGTCCTCTGACCCAACTGGCATATAACCAGGAAAAAGCTGGAATTTCAGAGATGTACACAGTGACAGTTTTTAAGCGATGACCCCTGAAAACATTGAGCAGGTCTACTTGTTCAGGACTTTTCTTGTCCTTTTCTTTCTTGGCCATCATGCACAAATGTCTTTCCCCTTCTAAATGTGCCCTGTTTTTGTGCCTCTCTGATACTTCACGTATTGGTCCATCTTTGGAAAATGGACTCCTTCCAGTTTCACATAGCCAGTTCCCATCCAACTCGAAGGTTCAACTTAGGGGGCAACTCATTCCAGAAGGCTTCAGTCATCATTTCTTCTATTTAAAAAAGTATACTTTTCATGTATTGTCATAAAAGTCTACAGATTAATCTGTCCTAGAGTTCATAAAATTACACTGAAACTATTTACTTGTCTGTCACTTCTGCTAGTCAAAGTGTTCTTACACATTTTGTCTCTTTCAATATGGTTACTTTTTATGAAGCTTAGAAAGTGGTTGGCATTCAAATAAGGATTGATAATTAAGTTAGTTATGCTTATCTGCATAACAGTATTCAAGTCTATTGATAACATTCACACACTTGAAATGCAGAAACAATATGAAGATTTTATTCAAAATAAATTTTCCTAAATTTTCTATGCAATGTTACTGTATTTTCCTATTTCTTTAAATGATACTTCAGTTATATAGGTTATATATATTCATGTTGTAAGTCACTTCTCAAATAATTCTATCAGTTCTCGAATATACAAATTTTCAGTAATGTTAAAGTCTGTTAGATTACATATATCAGATATCTTTGAAATTAAATAGTATATATTCATTTATAATATACTGAATTTTCTACAAATTAATCATGAAAAATATATTTATTCTACAAAATATTTAAATAGTGATAAGCTCAAAATTATTGGCTCTCATTTGCTAGTTGAGCAAAAATTTCAGTATTTTATAAATTTCTTCCAGAACCATAGAACACGTATTGGCTTAAAAGTTTACCAAACATTTCTTTCATTATCAAGTTCTTAGAATAATGAAATTTGAATTTTGAAATTATGAAATTTGAATTAATGATGCTACTAAATAGCACTTCATAAATACATTAAGTGAATTTACATATCATACTGCTTTAGAATTAGGGAGTAAAAGACTAAGGAATTTTGAATTTATATCAACAAATATTTAATCTTAATGTGATTATTAATGATTTTATGAGTTTAGACAAGTATATTTTTACATATCTTTCTTGACTTACATAGGAATACATCCTGATAAGCCCATTTTAAGTGGAAAATGTATTTAATGCACCTAGTCTACCAAACATTATAGCCTGGTCTAGCCGACCTTAAATGTGCTCAGAACAATTATAATAGCCTATAGTTGGGCAAAATCATCTACTGCAAAGCCTATATTATACTATAGTGTTGAATATCTCATTTACTTTACTGAATAGTAAAAACCAGTATGGTCATCTGGCTACAGCATGTTTATAAGTATAGTGGTTATTTACCTTTGTGATGGCCTGGCTGACACCTGTGGCTGCTGCTGGTCCAGCATCATAAAGAATATCTTACTGAATATTACTAACCCAAGAATGATCAAAATTTGATGTACAGTTTCTGCTGAACGTATATGGCTTTTACAGCATTGTTAAGTATAACACTGAAAACAGGGACCAACTATACCATGTACCTATATTCATTTTAGAAACCTAGAATACTCAGTTTATATTTCTACACGATGTTGATAATAAACAAAATTATGATTCTCTATTTTGTTTAATGATAATTTTTAATTACTGAGAGTGATACATTTTTCTTTGATTCTTTTTGGGGCATCTAATTGGAAGCTTGTTTTGAGAGCAAATATACCATGAGAAAAGTGTGATTTTAATATCTTAATATCTGAAGTGAGGTTATTCTCTTCTCTACCATTTGAAAAGTAAAAAAATAAAGGCCTATGATGACTCTAACTTAAGTCCAAAGAAATAACACAACATAGATTTCTTTGATCTAAATCTTAAAATAAGTATCAAATTTCAATTAACTATTGCTAACATATAAAACTATATTGCTAATATATAAAACTATATAGCTACCATATAAATATATAAGCTTACTATATTTATAATAAAATAACTTTGATGCTTTTGAACTGTGGTGCTGGAGAACACTTGAGAGTCCCTTGGACTGCAAGGAGATCCAACCAGTCCATCCTAAGGGAGATCAGTCCTGCATGTTCTTTGGAAGGACTGATGCTGAAGATGAAACTCCAATACTTTGGCTACCTCATGCGAAGAGTTGACTCATTGGAAAAGACCCTGATGCTGGGAGAGATTGAGGGCAGGAGGAGAAGGGGATGACAGAGGATGAGATGGCTGGATGGCATCATCGACTCGATGGACATGAGTTTGAGTGAACTCCGGTAGTTGGTGATGGACAGGGAGGCCTGGCGTGCTGCGATTCTTGGGGTCACTCAGAGTCAGACACAACTGAGTGACTGAACTGAACTGAACTGATTTAACTTTCCACAATAACATAAGGAGATACTCTATCTTCAGTTCAGTTCAAAAACAAACCAGGTTTCCCTGTCCATCACCAACTCCTGGAGCTGGCTCAAACTCATATCCATCAAGTCGGTGATGCCATCCAACCGTCTCATCCTCTGTTGTCCCCTTCTTCTTCTGCACTCAATCTTTCCCAGCAACAGGGTCTTTTTCAATGAGTTGGCTCTTTGCATCAGACAACCAAAGTATTGGAGCTTTGACATCAGTCCTTCCAATGAATATTCAGGACTGATTTCCATAGGATGGACTGGTTGGATATCCCTGCAGTCCAAGGGACTCTCAAGAGTCTTCTCCAACACTACAGTTCAAAAGTATCAAGTCTTTGGCGCTCGGCCTTCTAAGGACCAACTCTCACATTCATACATGACTACTGGAAAAACCATAGCTTTGACAAGACAGACCTTTGTTGGCAAAGTAATGTCTCTTCTTTTTAATATGCTATCTAGGTTGGGCATAGCTTTTCTTCTTAGGAGTATGCATCTTTTAATTTCATGGCTACAGTCACCATCTGCAGTGATTTTGGAGTCCCCAAAAATAAAGTCTGAAACTGTTTCCATGTTTCCCCTTCTATTTACTGTGAAATGATGGGACCAGATGCCATGATCTTCATTTTTAAATACTGAATTTTAAGTCAGGTTTTTCACTCTCCTCTTTCACTTTCATTAAGAGGATCTTTAGTTCCTCTTCACTTTCTGCCATAAGGGTGGTGTCATCTGTGTATCCGAGGTTACATATATATATATATCTCCCAGTAATCTTGATTTCAGCTTGTGCCTCATCCAGCCCAGTGTAAATTATCCATAAAAGTTAAATAAGCAGGATGACAATATGCAGCCTTGACACACTCCTTTCCTAATTTGGAAGCAATGTGTTGCTCCAACTCTATCTTAGTTGCATTTTATTCAACTATGTGCTACATCCTTGTGAGTTAATGCTCATGGCAAAAATATGTTCTTACTTTATTTCACTACTCTTTGAAATGTAAATTAAGATGATAAGTTTATCCCAAGCCACATTAGACCCCCTCAAACTTATCTTTCTTAGCATGTTAAAAATATTATATCTTCGCTGAACTAAAATGTTGCATCTGTAACTGGAAAATAGTTGATTATATTGTCTTAGGGCATTATTTTTGAAATGTATTGTTTCTTTGGGTGAATTAATATTCATAAAAACATTTTTGGTGGGCTGGTAGCACATATTTACCAAGCACAGTTTGAGATAACTGTTTTCATTATAGTAGCATCTTCTTATCTATAATAGAAAATATCCCTGTCAATTTCAAACAGTTAATTCCTTGATTTTGAAGTAGTCACAGTATGATTATACAGTGGAACTGAGAAATAGATTTAAGGGCCTAGATCTGATAGATAGAGTGCCTGATGAACTATGGAATGAGGTTCTGACATTGTACAGGAGACAGGGATCAAGACCATCCCCATGGAAAAGAAATGGAAAAAAGCAAAATGGCTGTCTGGGGAGGCCTTACAAATAGCTGTGAAAAGAAGAGAGGCAAAAAGCAAAGGAGAAAAGGAAAGATAGAAGCATCTGAATGCAGAGTTCCAGAAAACAGCAAGAAGACATAAGAAAGCCTTCTTCAGCAATCAGTGCAAAGAAATAGAGGGAAAGAACAGAGTGGGAAAGACGAGAGATCTATTCAAGAAAATCAGAGATACCAAGGGAACATTTCATGCAAAGATGGGGTCGATAAAGGACAGAAATGGTATGGACCTAACAGAAGCAGAAGATATTAAGAAGAGGCAGCAAGTATACGCAGAAGAACTGTACAAAAAGATCTTCATGACCCAGATAATCATGATGGTGTGAACTCTAATCTAGAGCCAGACATCCTGGAATGTGAAGTCAAGTGGGCCTTAGAAAGCATCACTAAGAATAAAGCTAGTGGAGGTGATGGAATTCCAGTTGAGCTATTTCAAATCCTGAAAGATGATGCCGTGAAAGTGCTGCACTCGATATGCTAGCAAATTTGGAAAACTCAGCAGTGGCCACAGGACTGGAAAAGGTCAGTTTTCATTCCAATTCCAAATAAAGGCAATGCCAAAGAATGCTCAAACTACCACAAAATTGCACTCATCTCACATGCTAGTAAAGTAATGCTGAAAATTCTCCAAGCCAGTCTTCAGCAATACATGAACCGTGAACTCCCTGATGTTCAAGCTGGCTTTAGAAAAGGCAGAGGAACCAGAGATCAAATTGTCAACATCCACTGGATCATGGGAAAAGCAAAAGAGTTCTAGAAAAACATCTGTTTCTGCTTTATTGACTATGGCAAAGCCTTTGACTGTGTGGATCACAATAAACTGTGGAAAATTCTGAAAGAGATGGGAATACCAGACCACCTGACCTGTCTCTTGAGAAATCTGTATGCAGGTCAGGAAGCAACAGTTAGAACTGGACATGGAACAACCGACTGGTTCCAAACCAGAAACGGAAAAATGACTACATCAAGGCTGTATATTGTCACCTTGCTATTTAACTTACATGCAAAGTACATCATGAGAAACACTGGACTGGAAGAAACACAAGCTGGAATCAAGATTTCAGGGAGAAATATCAATAACCTCAGATATGCAGATGACACCACCCTTATGACAGAAAGTGAAGAGGAACTAAAAAGCCTCTTGATGAAAATGAAAGAGGAGAGTAAAAAGTTGGCCTAAAGCTCAACATTCAGGAAATGAAGATCATGGCATCTGGTCCCATCACTTCATGGGAAATAGATGGGGAAACAGTGGAAACAGTGTCAGACTTCATTTTTGGGGCTCCAAAATCACTGCAGATGGTGACTGCAGCCATGAAATTAAAAGGTGCTTACTCCTTGGCAGAAAAGTTATGACCAAACTAGATAGTATATTCAAAAGCAGAGACATTACATTTCCGACTAAGGTCCGTCTAGTCAAGGCTATGGTTTTTCCTGTGGTCATGTATGGATGTGAGACTTGGACTGTGAAAAAGATTGAGTGCTGAAGAATTGATGCTTTTGAACTGTGGTGTTGGAGAAGACTCTTGAGAGTCCCTTGGACTGCAAGGAGATCCAACCAGTCCATTCTGAAGGAGATCAACCCTGAGATTTCCTTGGAAGGAATGATGCTAAAGCTGAAACTCCAGTACTTTGGTCACCTCCTGCGAAGAGTTGACTCACTGGAAAAGACTCTGATGCTGGGAAGGAGTGGGGGCAGGAAGAGAATGGATGACGGAGGATGAGATGGCTGGATGGCATCACAGACTCAATGGACGTGAGTCTGAGTGAACTCCGGGAGATGGTGATGGACAGGGAGGCCTGGCATGCTGCGATTCATGGGGTCTCAAAGAGTCGGACATGACTGAGCAACTGAACTGAACTGAACTAGTGAAGAACATATTGAAACCATTTATAAACTCTCTCTTTCCAAAAATGATTTGAGAGTCTTACAATAAAAAACAACTTTAAAAAAATGGGACCAACTGATATGGGTTAATATGGTTGATTCCTACCATCAGCAAATCTAGATTAATATAGGAATTCATGAGTAAATATAGAATTTCCTTAGGCAATAATTTTTATAATATTATGAATAAATAATTCATGTGACCTACCACAGAGTGTGGCTTCCCAGGTGGTACAGTGGTAAAGAATCCATTTGCCAATGAAGGAGACATGGGTTTCATCCCTTGGCCAAGAAGATTCCCTGGAGGAGCAAATGGCTAACCACTCCAGTATTCTTGCCTGGATAATTCCCTGAACAGAGGAGCCTGAAAGGCTACAGTCCACAGGGTTGCAAAGAGTGAGACATGACTGAGCAATTGAACATGCATGCAGGCACCACAGTGAGAGATGTCATGATCCAATATATGCTTGCTTTTTTGACTAAATTTCATTTCTTTGAAAACTTCTCTTTGTTGATAACTTGCTTCTGATAGGACTGCACATCATAGAAACCCCTTCCCTTCAAACCTCAGGAGTGCTGGACTCATGACAAAGGCTAGACTGGTTAGGAAGTTGGATCATGAACAGGATTTACTGGTCCAAGATGCCTGCTGACACTGATCTAGACAGGAACCCTTCACCTTTCCTCATGAGATTTCAGGGATGCTTCAGAGCCTCTCTTTCAGGATGCCTAGCAATTTTTCTCCTCACCTGAGTATTTGTTTATTTCTTCAGTAAATGTTTACGCCCTAAGATTTTACTTAGCTCTTGGGTATTGTTCTTAGCACTGAGCAAGTTCAAGTGAGGTCCATTAAAAAGAAGCCAATTGAGTACAGTCTTCTAGGGAACCACCAGACAGCTCAAGGAATCACAGTTCTTTGGAAATAAAGCTTCTGTGGCTTACTCTGATAGCAGGAATGGGGCTTATTCTTTCAAGGCTACTGATGGGTATCACCTACCCGATGAAACTGACTTTCATCTCCTCCTCTCTAGCAGTCATTTTCACTTCCCATCAGGCTAGGTGGTATCATAGAAAGATCCCATGGGTGATAGGATCTACAAGAAAGAATGAAATGTAAATGCTAGAAAATCTTTAAAAGTTGGTGACAGAAATGGAGAGCATCTCTGACTGCCTCAACGGAACCAATAAGCAGAGGGGAGAATAAGTCAGAATGGAAACCTATCAGTAGGAGGAATTAAAACAGAAATGCAAAGGAAAAAAAGAAAATGACACGAACACCACTAAAGACCATCCTAGAGCTAAGCGACAACATTAGAGTTACTGCATGTGTACGAGAAACTCAGAAGTAGAATAAAGGAGCAGTACGTAAGAAAGGATGCTGAACATTTTCTGAAGTTAATCAGAGACACTAAACCATAAATCCAAGAGACTGAGAACATCAAGCAGTATAAACACCAAGAAAAAACAAGCCTATACATATTATATTCAAACTGTTGAAAACCAATGACAAAATCTGGAAAGCAGCAAGAACAAAAAAATATTACTTACAAAAAGAGAAGCATAAGAGTACAGCAGCTTTTCTCATTAGAAACTATGCAGATAAGACAAGAGGATTATATCTTTACTGTGCTGAAAGGAAAAAAAAAGTCAATACAGGATTTTAGATTCCATGAAAAAAGCATCCTTCAAAGTTAAAGGGGAAATAAATACTTTCGCAGTGAAACAGAAAAAATGAATTAATTTGTTGCCATTAGACCCACTCAAGAAGAAATGCTACAGAAAAGTTTTGGAGGAAAAAAGGGATATGATCAATCAGAAAGTTAAACTGGCAGAGAGAAATAAAGAAGGTTGAAAATGAAAAAAAATGTATTTTACCTTTAGTCTTCACTTTTTCTTAAAGATAACTGAGGAAAAACATACCAACAGTATTTTGGGTATTAACAGCATAAAATCCATGACAACAAGGGCAGAAAAAATGGGAGGGAGCAACTGATTTTACATAATTAAAAATATCTTATCCTGCACATGAGGTGGTATAGTGTGTGAAAGAGGTTTTAGATTATTTTTAAAAGTATGTTGTAGACCTTAAAATATTATTAGCAACCATTAACAATAATAATCAATGAAAGGGGTAAAATGGAATCGTTAGAAAACTAAGTTAAACCAAAGAAGGCAGGAAAAAGAGAAACGGAAACAAATGAAAAATAGCTGACAAGATGCTATCACACACTCCAACCACATAAAGAACCATTTGGAGTGAAGGTGAAGGTGAAGTCGCTCAGTCGTGTCCAACTCTTTGCAACCCCGTAGACTGTAACCTACCAGGCTTCTCTGTCCATGGGATTCTCCAGGCAGGAATACTGGAGTGAATTGCCATTTCCTTCTCCAGGGGATCTTCTCGACCCAGGGATGGAACCTGGGTCTCCCACATTGGAGACAGACACTTTAACCTCTCTAAATCCTTTGTTCAAAGAGAGTCTTCTAATGACTGGTTGGTGGTGAGATAACAGAGTGATGTTTCAGGAATCTCAATATTTTTGTTCTAACCAGTCTGGAGTCTAGTGCCTGTGGTCAGCCTATAGTCACCATTCAAAACCTGCGTTCTACGGAACAATTCAAAGGTATACTTCAGATTGTTATCAGTATCCTTGCAGGAGGATCTAGGAGTCTTGTGACTCCACCATTGTGATCATTAACTGCTTGAGTCTGCTCTTTGGGACTTGGGAAAGGCTAAGGAGATTAAGCCTCTTTGTCCACAAATAAGAAAGGGTGCTTTTGAGTGGCCACAGAGGTACTTTTGTGCCTGGGAAGGCCCCCCCCGTGTCCTGTTTGACTTCAGGCCCCCTTTGTCTTTGATATCTCTTTAATCCTAAAATGAACCAGGATGGGAAAGAAAGCAAATAAAGTTTTACAGAGAGATTAACCATAAACTCAGTACGGCAACTTAATTTTAGGGGACTCAGCTTCTGTAAGACAAAATAGAAATAGATATAAAAGCACCCAAGTCATTTTCTAAGGCTAATATGACTGTCATAAACTAGTAGCTTCCAATATAAGGAAAAATATAGGGCTCACTTAATGCTATTGATTTTTAAGTAAAAACTAAAATAGTAGCCCCCAAATCCAGCCATTTGAAACAAAACTAATCCACTCCAATCGGAAGTTAGTTCAGAAATGCAAGAACACTTCAGTCTTTGGGTGGGGGGAAAATGGAAGAGACTATCTTAATATTAATATCTTAATCTCCTTACCAGAAAAACACTGTCAAAAACTTCAGCAAATATGATGCCTAATTTAGAAATTCTAAAAAAGCAAATTAATTAATGTCCAAGTCAGAACAAGAATAGCAGCACCTGAGAAACTTTTGCGTGTGAACAAAGATAAATAGACTAAATATTTGTCTATGCTTAGTGGCTCAGTTGTGTTTAATTCTTTGCAATCCCATGAACTATAGCTCTCCAGGCTCCTCTGTCCATGAGATTATCTTGTCAAGAATACTGCTGCGGGTGGCCATTTCCTTCTCCATTTCTTCCATAGGGAAATAAGTAAATGGCTAATATACAGCAGCAGAAGAAGAATGTATGTATTTGATAAAAATTCAAAGAGTACACTAAAAAAGTAGATGTTAAAAACATAATTATCACAAAAATATTTTAAATATCCATATTATGAATCTATATCAAATCCATAAAATTATGTAGAAGGACTCTTTCAAATTAACTTATACCCATAGTTGCTTAACTGAACAATAAAGGGTAAAGGAGAACATCATTAAAAATTATATTTGATTTTCTTTCAAAATATATAAATGTCTATTCATTCATAGTTTGCTTTAGGATGTAGCATTTTAAGCAATGCTTAATTTATTTTCTCTACAGTAAGAATTTTAAAATATTTCCACATCAATTCAGGTATAAAATTCTTCTAGAATTGCCTATGTTCCCCCAAATTGATGCATTTCTCTTTCTCATGCTAATGTTTGATACTTTTTTGTAATTTTCAAAGCAGCAAAATTAGCTGTAGCAAAATTATTATTTATTTGGTTTCCTGCATTGCATAATAATTAAATTATAAAGTTAAATGAAGTATATGTGGAATAAATAAAATAAACCCTTCTGAGCCTTGATAAACATGAAATCCATTGTTAGGGAGTACATTGTGAACTATGAAAATTCAGTATCCTATGGAAATAAAATATGTTACAGAGGTTAGAAAAACTATCTGCTAAACTGGTGAATAGCTTAATCAGTGACCAGTTAATGCATTTTCTGCTGTATGCTGCTGAAGGAAGATATAAAAGTATTAAAAATATGACTACATAAACTAGAGATACCGGTAAAATTCAGCAGATTCCTTTCTTCTTCAGAAGGTAAATTGATGTGTTTAAGGAGGGAAACAATGAGAAAATTCCTCTGCATTACTCACATATGGCTTCCCCCAAAATGCTAATCATTGAAGTTAGAACACACCCTCATACCATATAATAATCTCAAAATGCCTTAAAGATTTAAATATGGTAGTACATCATAAAACTCCTAGAAGAGAACATAGGCAAAACATTCTCTGACACAATGAAATCAATGTTTTCTCATGGCAGTCTCCGAAGACAATAGAAATAGAATAAAAAATAAACAAATGAGACCTAATCAAATGCACAATTATTGTACAGAAAGGGAAACCATACACAAAATGAAAAGACAAACTTGGACCAGGATAAAATATTTGCAAATGATGTGACCATCAAGGGCTTGATTTCCAAAATATGCAAAGAGCTCATATAATTCAATAACAAACAACCCAAGCCAAAAAAAAAAAAAAGACAGAAGAGCTAAATAGACATTTCTCCAAAGAAGACTACCAGATGGTCAATGGGCACATGAACAGATGCTCATCACTGACAATTATTAGAGAAATGCAAATCAAAACTACAGTGAAGTACCACCTCACACCAGTCAGAATGTCTATCACTAAAATGTCTGTAGGTAATAAATGCTGGCGAGGGTGTGGAGAAAAGGGACCCCTCCCACACTGTTAGTGGGAATGTAGATTGGTAGAGCTGCTATGGAAAACACTATGGAGGTTCTTCAAGAAGATAAACTACCATATGACCCAGCAACCCTACTCCTGGACATATACCCAGGTGAGACTATAATTCAAAAAATACATGTACTCCTATTTTCACAGCAGCACTATTTAGAATAGCCAGGACATGGAACCAACTTAAATGCCCCTCAATGGATGGGTAAAGAAAGTACGGTATATATATTGCTACTGCTAAGTCATTTCAGTCATGTCCGACTCTGTGTGACCCCATAGATGGCAGCCCAGCAGGCTCCTCTGTCCCTGGGATTCTCCAGGCAAGAACACTGGAGTGAGTTGCTGTTTCCTTCTACAATGCATGAAATGAAAAGTGAAAGTGAAGTCGCTCAGTCGTATCCGACTCTTAGCGACCCCATGGACTGCAGCCTACCAGGCTCCTCTGCCCATGAGATTTTCTAGGTAAGAGTACTGGAGTTGGTATATATAAGCAAGGCAATATTACTCAGCCATAAAAAGAATGAAATAATGCCACTTGCAACAATATGGATGGACCTAGAGGCCATCATACTAACTGAAGGAAGCCAGAGAAAGACAGATATATATAATATCACTTACATGCAGAATCTAACACAGATGAACATATCCACAAAACAGAAAAGGACTTTCAGACATAGTGAACAAACTTGTAATTGTCAACAGTTAGAATGGGTAGGGGAGGGAAAGACTGTGAGTTTGAATTACCAGATGCAAATTATTACACATAGAACGAATAAGCAAGAAGGTCATATTGTATAACAAGTGTACTATATTCAATATTCTGTGATAAACCATATGTAAAATAATCTGAAAAAGAATATATATATATATATATATATATATCCAAATCACTTTTCATTATTGTTGAAACTAACACAGTGGTTTTTTTTTTAATCAGTTAATACAATAATGTCCTTTATTGCTGTGATTGGATTTAAACCTATCATTTTATTTTTATTTTTTATTTCCTGGATTCTGCTTTTTATTTATTTTTTTAAATTTTTATTTATTTATTTATTTATTTATTTAATTACAACACTGTATTTGTTTTGCCATACATTGACATGAATCAGCCACAGGTGAACACAATCTCCCAATGCCAAAGCCCCCTCCCACCTCCATCCCACATCCTCTACCTGAATCATCCTGTGCATCAGCCCCATGCATCCTGCATCCTGCATTGAACATAGATTGGCGCTTCGTTTCTTATAAGAAAGTATACATGTTTCAATGCCATTCTCCCAACCCATCCCACCCTTTCCCTCTCCCTCAGAGTCCAAAAGTCTGTTCTATACCTCTGTGTCTCTTTTGTTGTCTCACATATAGGGTCATCATTACTATCTTCTAAATTCCATATATATATGTGTCAGTATACTGTATTGGTGTTTAAATCAACTATACTTCAATAAAATTTTTGAAAAAATCTTGGTTATTAGCTCAGGGAAGTTTCACTTAAAGCAGAAATGACACAGTAACAGAGACCAGGTTCTATTTCCTTATAACTGACATCAGGGAAGAAGTGTCCTAAGATACACATGGCTAAACAGTCATTTGGGCTTCCCTGGCGACTCAGGTGGTAAAGAACCCATCTGCAATGTGGGAGACATGGGTTTCATCCCTGGGATAGGAAGATCCCCTGGAGAAGGGAAAGGCTACACACTCCAGTATTCTGGCCTGGAGGATTCCATGGACTGAGGAGTCTGGCAGGCTACAGTACATGTGGTTGCAAAGAGCTGGACAGGACTGGGCGACTTTCAAACACACACAAGCAGTCATTTAGGAATCAAAATTCAGATGTCAACTTTATGCAGCAAATCTCACAGGATTCCTATTATCTGCCCAGGGATTTGTAAGGACTATTTTCAAAATACTGAAGGCAATATTTTTTAAAGGCCTCATTAAATCTTTTCATCTTCTTCATACAAAGTCCAGACTTTGTATGTCCAAAAGCCCATTCTCACCCTCATCAGTACAGCAAGCCACAGTTTTCACTAAATGTAACTCTTACATCATTTATGGTTTTAATTATATAAGGCTTATAGTGTTGACTGAGATGTAACTGATACTATTGCTAAGAGCCATGTTTCAAGTGAGGACATTCTACACAGAATGAATTGTTAGTATGGGCACGTGCTCGTCTCTAGATTTAAAGCTTAAACTACCATAAGCTATCATAGCTTATTCAGCTTCTTTTCTATTTACATTATATTATTTCCAATATTGGCAATTATAAGGAATGTTACAGAGATAACCTTGCTCAAATGTATCCTTACTATGTGAGAGATTCGTCTTCAGGGTAGAAAACTACATGTAAGATTTATGAGTCAAAAGTTAAGTTCATGTCTAATTTTGTTCAGTTTAGTCGCTCAGTCATGTCCGACTCTTTGCAACACCATGAATAGCACAAAGCCAAGCCTCCCTGTCCATCACCAACTCCTGGAGTTCACCCAAACTAATGTGCATCGAGTCAGTGATGCCATCCAGACATGCCATCCTCTGTTGTCCCCTTCTCCTCCTGCCTCCAGTCCCTCTCAACATCAGGGTCTTTTCCAATAAGTCAACTCTTCACATCAGGCGGCCGAAGTATTGGAGTTTTAGGCCTCAGCATCAGTCCTTCCAATGAACACCCAGGACTGGTCTCCTTTAGAATGGACTGGTTGGATCTCCTTGCAGTCCAAGAGTTTTCTCTAGCACCACAGTTCAAAAGCATCAATTCTTCAGTGGTATTGTCAAGTGCCTTCCAGAAGGAGTGGACCTGTTTGTATTTCCACCAGCAACAATGAGAATGCCTGAGAGAACAGCTTCACCAATGCTCTTTTTTTCATGTTTTTTTTCCAGTTTCACCAGTAAGAAATAGTATCTCTTGTTCTTGATTGTATTTCTGTAAATATGAGTTTGAAATTTTTTCTACATTTTCAAAATCCATTTATCTAACTTTTTGTTGAATTGCCTGTTCATATATTTTTCCTCTCATTATCAGTAATTTGCTTCTTAATGAAATAATTTTAAGTTTCTTATTATTAGGAATATTAGTTCTTTGTTTTATATATTACAAACATTTCTTCCCATTTTAATAGTTTTTTATTATTTTAATAGTTCATTTTCATAATACAACTCTTTAAAAAAATAGAAAAAGTTTTATATATTTAAATTCATTAATCTTTTCATTTTGTTGAGTTATACTTAAAAGCCTTTCCCTTCACCAGGATTTAAGAGAATTTCACCCATGTTTCCTCCCAAACTTGTATAGCTTTATTTTTTACATTTGTATCCCAAATCTAACAGGACTTCTTTCTTTGTGCAAAATATGGATTTTTTTCTATTTAAAAATGACAACAAAGGCGTCCAAAAATTTTAATTAAAAGTCTGTTGTTGACAATCTAGTTTCTGTCCAGAGATGAGACACTGGAAACGAGTGCTGCCTCCAAGCTTTTGGGCTTCCCTGATGGCTCAGAGGGTAAAGCATCTGCCTGCAGTGTGGGAGACCTGGGTTTGATCCCTGGGTTGGGAAAATCCCCTGGAGAAGGAAATGGCAACTCACTCCAGTATTCTTGCCTGGAAAATCCCATGGACAGAGCAGCCTGATAAGCTACAGTCCACGGGGTTGCAAAGAGTCGGACAGGACTGAGTGACTTCACTTCACTTCTTCACTTCCAAGCTTTTCGAGGAAAAACAGTCAGACCAGGTACAAATACAGAACTTTGCTTGAGCTTACTTAAGCACTGAGGTTGCAGGGCAACAAACTAACCTAAAATCTAAGGAGATGCCTCCAGGGAAAGACTGGACACAGGCAATACCTTATGAAGCAACTGGGTGCCAGGAAGAATTTATTTAGCCTGGTGTGTGATGTGGTCATCAGCAGCACCTTGGTGATGGAGTGTGACACCCGTGGGTCCACAGAAATTAACGGAGTACCTTCTTTTCAGCGTTTTCTCCTTGAACCCCAGTGGGTGCTCAGAGACATTGCTGGGTGAAGTTACAAAGAAAATATTCCTATCTTAGCCCTAGAAAGAACACCGGTGGCTCTGGTACGAAGGGCAGGCAACTGTGCTTGTTCTTTACTCTCTCCCCGAAGGAATTAAAGCCTTCATATTGGAAGTAAGAACAGCAAACATTGTCACCCTCGGGCACTGAAGTGAACATCTGAAGGAAAAGAACAGGAAACAAAACTGTCCCTGGAGAAGGAGAAGAAATGTAAGGTAGACCCAGAAATACACCCAGGGAGGGGCGGGGGGACCTGAGAAGAATAAATAGCTGAGACTCAGGGATTTGGTGCTTGTCTAAGACTTAGGTTAAATCAGAAATATAAAGCACATTCTTCCCTTAACACCAGGCTAAAAATAGATAATACTGTCAGTCAGGGTTCTTCAGAGAAACAGAACCAATAGAGTGTGTTAAAGTATCTCAATATTGCAGGATTTTCTAAGTAACTTTTCAGCCCTAGAATGGCCGCTCTTGCTGTGTTTCTCTACGTACTGCACCCCACACTTGCCCTTTAGGGGTTATTCAATGCCTTATGGGCATATTGCATATAAAATATTAGATGCAGCCATGTTTTTATGTTTCTTTTATGTCTCTATAGGATTATAATGTCTAAAATTCCTGGAAGTTTGGTTGTGCTGAACTATCTATATTTATTTTCTCCCTTGCCCACGGAGAATTTAGGAGGCTCTTAGATACTTTTTCTTGAAATATTTTTCAGAAGTCAGCAAGTGATTAGATTCTCTGAGGAGGACAAGCAGTAGTGAACCTGGGGGCTCCCTTAGCATCTTTATCTGTTTTCTGAGATGTCAGCCCCTTGAGTTCTGTCTTTGATGTTTCCTGGTGCCTTCAAAGTTAATTGTTTATTTTTAACCTAAGTTTTACAATTATTAGTGATATAGGTTTAGTCTCATATTTTGCTGAGGTCATTAATAATGTTTATTCTAACTTTAAAATTCTGTTTTCTGGATATACTAATTCTAATCTATGTAGGAATAATTTTGACTTCTAGTACTTGTTCAATGTAAGTTTCTTGTTTATTTCCATTTTACTTAAATAGTGTGAATCAAAAACTAATTATAAAACACATAATATGAACATTCCAACTAGTTTTCCATTCAAGAGTATCTTGCTTTTTATTTTATATTCATGATCAAGTTATTCTAGCTATATATGAAGGAATGAAAGATGTAGAGATTAAATAATATTGTCCATAAAGAATGTGGATATCAGGCTATTCAACTTTAAGCCATTTGGGAAGAGATTTCTAACAGATTTGATATGAAAGTGTTAGCAAATTTTACTGTTTCACTTAAGCTGTTTTAACTGCTGTTAAAAAACAAGGAATAAAAACTAAACTTGCAAATTATTTTCGTAAGGTCCAATCGGATTTTCATGATATAGACCTTTTATAAAGTTTTGTTTCACACACTGGAGTTTTGAGAGCTTTGATTTTTAAATACACGACAGATAGAATTCAGCCTTAGAAGGCTGTGCTTTCACACTATAAATCGGTCACATTGCACACTGAGATTTATCATCATTTATGGGCATCTTACACTCCTGTTAGAAGTTTAAAGCATGATTATTAACACTTGTATTACAGACTTTGAAGAAGCCCCTAGGGTTAGTCAGTCAGTGATGCAAGTTGAAACAGTAAATACTAACTCAATTTCTGAGGTAGAGAAGACAGATTATTTTTGCAGAGTTTAACAATCAAGACAAAATTACTGGTCTCATGATGGAAGTTTAAGTCTTATAATTAAGCTTATCACCCTGTGACCTTGTCAAATTGATGAAAGTAGCTGCAGATTCCTAAGTTCCAGGTGGCACAGAGTAGACTGATACAGTGGAAATTGCTAAAGGACTCTGCCTATTTCAGGGTATTAAAAACTATACACTAACACAAAGGAACTATGCATGATTCTATATGATTAAATGTGTGAAAAGAATTTCAGTAAGAAAAATGATTATGATTAGACTATTATCTGGGCCAGTTTCTAAAACCTTCGACATTACCAGAATACATTGAAGTGATATAAAGTTAAAGTTTATAATTACTTTAGCAAAGATGAAGAATTAAACTCTATAACACGTATTTCAAAAGCTTTATATCATATTAAGGAGTAAATGAACATACTTTAAAAGTTTTTAAGAAGCATAAGATCGTTAAACAAACACTTGGCAATCTGACTTGCAAACACTTTCTTGATGAACTTCATTATCTTTGGAAGATGTTTCAGTTCAGTTCAGTTCAGTTGCTCAGTTGGGTCCGATTCTTTGCAACCCCATGAAACACAGCACGCCAGGCCTCCCTGTCCATCACCACTCCCGGAGTCCACCCAAACCCATGTCCATTGAGTCGCTGATGCCATCCAACCATCTAATACTCTGTTGTCCCCTTCTCCTCCTGCCCTCAATTTTTCCCAGCATCAGGGTCTTTTCAAATGAGTCAGCTCTTCATATCAGGTGGCCAAACTATTGGAGTTTCAGCTTTAGCATCAGTCCTTCCAATGAACACCAGGACCAGTCCCTTTAGGATGGACTGGTTGGATCTCTTGCAGTCCAAGGGACTCTCAAGAGTCTTCTCCAACACCACAGTTCAAAAGCATCAATTCTTTGGCACTCAGCTTTCTTTATAGTCCAACTCTCACATCCATACATGACCACTGGAAAAACCACAGTCTTGACTAGACAGACCTTTGTTGACAAAGTAATGTCTCTGCTTTTTAGTATGCTGTCTAGGTTGGTCATAACTTTTCTTCCAAGGAGTAAGCATCTTTTAATTTCATGGCTGCAATCACCATCTGCAGTGATTTTGGAGCCCCCAAAATAAAGTCTGACACTGTTTCCCCATTTATTACAGACCATTTTTCTAAGAGCCTGTGGCTGTCACATATGGTGGGAAAAGACCAGGAAAGTGAACCTCTTTGGAATCTGATATAAATGATGGATATGGATTGGTAAACACTGAACATGAAACTCTATACACACAGATCATCAACTTTTATACATATGCTTTGATTAAAAAAATAAATAACAATTCAATCCTTACCAGAGGAATATCATTACTAACTGAAAAAATACTTCTACTGTACAATTCCTGAACTTAGCCATCATCAGATCGTAATCTGACATGTCACCTACATGGTTTTGCCCTTGACATTCCATTTTCTTGCCAGTTAGAGGTAATACAGGTTAGCAGCTTTACTCTGGTTAAGTCTATATAATGAGGCAGATAATGAGGTCCCAGCAGGTGAGTCATGCCTTCCACGGTCTCATGTGGTGAAGCAGCCACACAGATCAACACTAGTATTTGCTACTTCGAGTGCCTCTCTCTGCCTGCTGTTTCAGCAGCTAATAATGCAAGGGGTTCACTGCAGAAAAGTTCGTCTTTTACATCACCTATTCCCCAAACTTTGTCTTGCTCATATGAGTGCTTTAACCTAAAACATATTTTGCAACTCCCCAGAGGATACAGATATATAAGGTGAAGCTCAGACATTACCAAATATACCCTAATTTAAAGTTATTATGCTTTGTTTTTCAAATATAAGAGGGCTACTTACAGACTTGGCATATAGGCTCTGTGTGTGTGCTCCGTCTCTCAGTCGTGTCCGACTCTGCGACCCCATGCACGCTTGCCTGCCCGGCTCCTCTGTCTATGGGATTTCCTGGTAAAGAACACTGGAGTGGGTTGCTGTGTGCTCTTTCAGGGTATCTTCCCTACCCAAGGGTTGAACCCACATTTCCTGCGTCTCCTGCACCAGCAGGAGACTCTTTACCATGGATACTTTACCACTGAGCCATCATAGAGTCTATACCATTAGTCAAAAAGTATATACTAGTTAGGGAGAAGGCAATGGCAACCCACTCCACTGTTCTTGCCTGGTGAATCCCAGGGACGGGGGAGCCTGGTGGGGTGCCATCTATGGGGTTGCACAGAGTCAGACACAATTGAAGCGACTTAGCAGCAGCAGCAGCATATACTAGCTATATGTAGTAAGTGATGTTGTTCATTGTTTTTGTCACAGTTTTTTTTTTTTTTTTTACTACTCCATGCTGGCTTAGTAATACTTAGACATCTAATATTTAGAAAAATTTGAGTATTAATGTTTTTTAATAAGTGAATATTATTAGAAATTTCTGATAAAATAATAAGTATTATGGACTTGAACATTTATAAATCTTCATTAACATTTTTACATTTAATAGAATGGGGAAGATTATTTTATCAAAAACGTTAAAAGCATTTATTTTTTAATGATAAAAGGTTTAAAAGAATGAACAAAAATAACATATGTCTCAACTAAACTTTCCTTCATTCTTTAATACACGAATTCAATGTAGATGTTCTTATTCCTGGTTTTCATTTCTTCCCCTCTAACCACCTCCGAAGCATACCTGTTTAAGCCTTATTTAACAATTTCTTTAATAATTAATTGTTTTAGTGGATTAACTATCAGAGCTTCCCTCGTGGCTCGGAGGGTAAAGAATCTGCCTGCCGTGCAGGAGACCCAGGTTTGATCCGTGAGCCAGGAAGACTTCCTGAGGAAGGGAATGGCAACCCACTCTAGTATTCTTGCCTGGAGAATTCCATGGACAGTGCTAAATTACTTTTATGTTCTAGGGCTTCTACTACATTAAGTACCTTATGTAATCATTTAACTTGAAAACCTATGCTATCAAAGCATAAACTGAAGAAAATGCAACCAAATACTTTTTAAAAGAGAATTATGTCATTAAATCTAAGACTGATCACAGGGTGAGAAGTTATACAAAGAAACTGACCTTACATTAGACAAAAATTTTGAATGGCATAAACTACAAAAATAAATTATTGCACATACAAAGTCATATCTGGAATTATGCAACAGAGCTTATTTTCACTTGCTACATTACATTTCAGAGAAAAAAATTTTCACAAGTATTGCTTCTTTCATTCTTCTTATATTCTTTTCAGATTCCAAGTGCACATACTCTCAAAGAATCTGCTTCTAGTCTCATCTAAAATTCTAATGTTGTTTGAAATAAAGTGGAAAAAATAGGGCAGCAGAACAACTGTGTTCACTCTTTAACTTGTGTTTTAAAGTCCATTGGAGAGCCAGTTGCTGCATATTGTAATAGACAGGTTTTGCTTCAGAGGCTGATTACTTTTATTGATTAACACTACAGCTGATTTACTACCTTTTGCCTGCCTAGAGAACACTTGATTCTTTGAGGAAGGTGAAGCTTGTTGAAAAACACTTGCCAAACTGTGTCTGTTAGAGCAGAACAGAGAGGAAGTTGCTTCTCTTCTAGTTGAATAAGACTGAATGAGCAGCCACATGAACAAATACAATTTTTTTGCTCTGGAAACACTGACTACAAGCAAAATATTAAACACTGTGTAATTATAAAAGAAAAGCTGCAATAGTGATGCTTACAGAATCCAAAAGAAAAATCCATATACAAAAAACCTAGTAAAATAAATTTTACAGATTTTTTTCTGATATTCTTTATATCCCTACATATTTTTCACACTATCTACTTAAAAAGAATTATGTACTGTAGCCTACCAAGCTCCCCTATCCATGGGATACTCCAGGCAATAATACTGGAATGGGATGTCATGCCCTTCTCCAGGGCATCTTCCCAACCCAGAGATCAAACCCGCATCTCTTATGTCTCTCATATTGGCAAGCAGGTGCTTTTCCACTAGTTTTGCTACATTTGCTACATTACATTTCAAAGAAAAAATTCTCACATGTATTGCTTCTTTTATTCTTTGTATACTCTTTTCAGATTCACAAGTACACATACTCTCAAAGAATCTGCTTCTAGTCTCATCTAAAATTCTAATGTTGCTTGGGAACAACCTGGGACGCCCATGTATAAAGATGTGCTTAGTCACTCAGTCATGTCCGATTCTTTGCGACCCCATGGACTGTAGCCCACCAGGCTCCTCTGACCATGGGAATTTCCAGGTAAGAATACTGGAGGGGGTTGCCATGCCCTCCTCCAGGGGATCTTCCAAACCCAGGGATTGAACCCAGGTCTCCTGATAATGGGACCCAAAAAACTGTTTTAATTCAAATTTATTTTTAAATCAAATTTTCAAGTCTAATTACAATTTATAGTCCTTACCTGGTGGCTCAGACAGTAAAGAATCTGCCTGCAATGCAGGTGAACTCGGTTAAATCCCTGGGTTGGGAAGATCCTCTTGAGAAAGGAATACCGCCCACTCCAATATTCTTGCTTGGAGAATACTATGGGCAAAGGAGCCTGGCAGGCTACAGTCCATGGGGTCACAAAGATATTCTTTACATTCTTACATATTTTTCAGAATATCTATTTAGAAAGAATTATGTATAAATGTAATGGCATCCAAAAAGTTCTGTTTTGTTCTAATTCAAGTTTTCAACTCTATAGTTACTATTGAAAAAAATCCAATGTCTGACTTTAAAATAATTTCAGAAAAGGATATAAATTGCTTTTAAGAAAAACTAGAGTAATGTGGACAAGGTTATAAAGCCAATAAGAAGCACAGACAGGACTCCTGACACCCTTGTAGTGCCAACTCCAACTCAGTGGATCAACTTTACAAGTAAAGGCATGTCAGTATCAATAACCAGCTAGTTAGTGGAATAAAGTGTACACTAGTATATTTTTTCTGTTCTATTAGATAGTGATTGTCTATCTAATTGCATTTGGGATAATTATAACCCCTAAATAGTTAAACAATATAAAACCACTACAATCGTAATTAAATATCCAAGTACAAACAAAAAGAAAAACACTTTTCAGCGTGCCTCAACATTTAGAAAAAATGACTAACTGAATTTATAATGAAAGGAAATCAAGGAAGACAATGATCCAAAATTATTTGAAAAGTAAAATCTTGATGAATTATTGATAAAGAATCTAGAAAAAAGATACCAAGATCTCTCTCATCAGTCTTTAAATATAATTATAAAAAAGTTAGGAAGAACCCACAAAACAAATTAACATATATATTCACAATTTAAGAAGAAAATTATAAGTACAATATAATATTGTGAATCTTAAAGATGAAGCAGCAAGAACATTTCCATTTCTAGGTGTGTATGACTATACCTTACCTACAAAGGCCCATATAGTTAAAGCTATGGTTTTAAAAGTAGTCATGTACGGATGTGAGAGCCAGACAATGAAAAAAGGCTGAGCACCCAAGAACTGATGCCTTCAGATTGTGATGCTGGAGAAGACTCTCAAAAGTCCCTTGGACAGCAAGGAGATCAGACCAGTCAATCCTAAAGGAAATTAACCCTGAATATTCATTGGAAGGACTGATACTGAAGCTCCAATACTTTGGCCACCTGATTCAAACAGCTGACTTACTGGAAAAGATCCTGATGCTGGGAAAGATTGAAAGTGGGAGGAGAAGGGGATGACAGAGAATGAGATGGTTAGATGGCATTACTGACTCAGTGGGCTTGAGTGTGAGCAAACTCTGGGAGATGGTGAAGGACAGGGAAGCCTGGAGTGCCGCAGTCCGAGGGGTCGCAAAGAGTCAGACAGAATGAGTGAGTAAACAACAACTCATGCTATAAAAGGAAACATCCTGACACAATTTAAGTGGAATTAGGTTTTGCTATCCAGAGAGGAGGAAACAAAATGAGATGAACTTCAACTTTTTGTTGCTTTTCCCAAGAGACATTTGTTATATCATAAGCAGCTCAAGTGAAGATGCTGCGGAGCTGAGTAGGAAGGTATAAATGAGAGTGAGAACAGGCGAGCTTTAGGCTATCAGAGGGCTTCCCGGGGGCTCAGTGGTAAAGAATCCACTGCCAATGCAGGAGACGCAAGTTTGATCCCTGGGTTGGGAAGGTCCTCTGGAGAAGGAAATAGCAACCCACTCCAGTATTCTTGTCTGGCAAATCTCATGGACAGGGAGCCCGGCAGGCTACAGTCCACGGGACCACAAAGAGTTGAACACAACTTAGCAACTAAGCAACAACAATGTTATCAGAGTTGAAGAGACAAATACTGGCATTTAGGAATTAAGTGAACGAGATCTCAGGAAAAATAAAAATGCAAATCAATACCTTTTTTATCTCAATATATTTTTGTTATTGGAATGCAGCAGTGAAAAAGACTGACGATTTAGCAAAAATAGCGGCTAAGAGTCTTAGAAACTAAACACAGCTCTTGGCAGATTGTTGTCAAGACTGTTACAAAAGGAGGAGGCTCCTTAGACAAAATGGTAGGATTTTAGTATAGATCATAAAGGGAGATAGTCTGGAAACCAACTGATCAAAATAAAATAGAAAACACCTTAAAATCACCTCATTCCAAGACTGATTCAGATCTATCTCCTTTCTTAATATGTCCAGAACCAAACTGTACACTTTTTCCAGAAAGATGACCTTATCCAGAGCCTCATATGCAGTGTCTGCATTCAATGAAACATTAGAGTTATATCAAAGAAACAAGACCAAGAAAAACAACAAAAAATAGAAATACCTGGATGATCCAAATATCAATATTATTAAAAATTGTTTTAACTACTAATAATAAGTTCAAAAACATAAATGAGAAGAAACAAAATTACAGATATAAACTGAAGTTTATAAAAAGAGTAATTGGCACTTCTAAAACTGAAAACTATAATAGCTGAAATTATATATTGATCGAAATAACAAATTAGACACAAATCAAGAGACAATATTTGAACAGAATGATGTCAGTAGGAAAATGCAGATTAAAATAGAGAGACAAAAAGTAGTCTGAAAACACATATAATAGAGTAAGAGCTATAGTGCACATAGATGAAAATATTTAATGTTTGAGTCAGAAGAAAAGGAGAGCGAAATGGGGCAAAATATGAGAAGAGATGATGGATTGCCTATGGCATACCACCCTGAATGAGGCCAATCTCATCAGAGATGATGATAGATAAAATAGTTTATAATGATAAAACTGAAAAAAAAAAAAAAGGACAAAATACATCCATTTGCACAATTTCAGAAGTTCTACAAAACCCAACAGAAAAGAGCTGAGGAGAAACACGCTTAGTGCAACTGTTAAGAAAAAGATAAAGAAAAGTCTTAAACATAACAAACTGCAGATCATGTTGAAAGGAACAACAAAATGAGTTGTATTCACAAGAGAAAAGGTGGATCAGCATCTTCTAAATGCTAAAATAACTGCCAATATAATATTAATATTTCCAGTGGGAAATACCCTTCAGGATATTGACAAATGAAAGATTTTCAAACAGAAACTGAGGGAAAACACTCTATAGGTAATCAGCACTAGGAAGAGTGGCTGGACATTTCTGACTTGAATCTTTCATGAGGTTATGTTCAGATATCAGCCACGGCTGCAGTTATCTGAAGGCTGAACGAGTTGATTCTGGGTGACTCACTTCTATGGGCTTGTAGTTAGTGTTGATTATTGATGGGAGACCTCAGTCATTCTTGATCTACAACTTGGGTCTTTTATAGCATGGCTATCGGATTCTTCCAGAGTGAAAAGAGCAGGGATTCAAGATGGAAAGTGGCATGCCTTTATAGCTTATTCTCAGAACTACTACTCCATATCTAGTATTCTTTTGATCATAAGGGTAAGCTTTGTTTCAGTAAAGAAGGTGTACTACATAAGGACAAAATATCAAAAAAGTAATATTATTGGACTTCATCTTTTAGGCTGATTCCCAAAGGTATATTAAAACAAAAACAAAATTAAAAAAAAAAAACACTAGTACTATAACTCATAAGTAGCTATAATTCATAATCAGATAAATACAAGTTAAACTATATATGTGTGCATGCTTAGTCACGTCTGACTCTTTGTGACCTTTTGAACTGTAGCCCACCAAGCTCTCCTATACTGTGATTCAGTTTCTCAATTTCTACCTCCTCGACTGCTAAAATGTTAAACTGTAGGACAGCATATTCTGTGTGTGAATGTGTGGGTAATGGGTGCTCATACACATTTCAAACTAAAGAGGATTTTGGCAATATCTAACAAAAGTACATTAACCTTTAACTTTTGACCCAGCAGATTCACCTCTGTGAATTTAGACTGAATAAACATCAGCAACAACTTGAAAATACATATTGGCATAATTATTCATGCAATAGTACATGTAGTTAAAAGCATAAAAGGAAAAATTAAAAGCAGAAATAAAGTTTTACTTCTCCTTTCATAAATAAATAAATATATATATATTTAAAAAACTGATAATAACTGCTTCAAATAGTGTTTATAAGAAGAGCTATTTGAGTGAAAATTAGACAATGTTACTTTTTCTCTTAAGGTGACAGCTAAACATCATATTTGTTGTAGACTATTTTTGACTGCAAAGATTTCTCATCATGATCACTAAAGAGATGGAAGCAGCGAGATGAGATAGGCAGCTGTTGTGATGATTCATCTGAGGGCAGATGGTGGCTTGGGCCAGTGGCCTCCCGACTATAGGGGTGCTGAGATGTGGATGGAAGGCAGAGACAGTAAGATTTTAATGAGCTTTTGAATGTCAGATGTGAGGGAAGGAAAGCAGTTGAATTTAGCCTGAGCACCTGGAAAGAGGGAATTAACATTTATTGAAATGGAAAGACTACAGCGAGATTATCAGAAGTTTATTTTTTGATGTGTTAAGTTTGGGATGCCAGTTAAGCAGCCAAGTGTAATATCAGCTAAGCAGCTGCAGACATAAGCCTGGATTTTCGGGGGAGATCAAAGCTGAAGATGTACATTTGGAAGTTGTTAGTAAATATATGATTCTTAATGAACCATGAAACCGGATGAGCGCAACAGGGATTGTATATATATAGAAAAGGGAAAAGGTCCAAGGATTGTACCTTGGCCAGTGTTGGAAGGATAGAGAGGGATAAACAGAATACTCAACAAAGGAAACCAGTGGAGTAGAGGAAAAACCAGAGAATATGGGAGAGAAATCGACCGATAGATTTCTCAATGCATAGGTGATTGATAGCTTTGTGAGCATAGTTTTAGTAGAGTGGCCCAGTAAACAGGAGGCAATTTATGGAGAGAGTAGCTATAGAAAACTCTTTTAAGAAGAAAAGAAATAAGATAGTGGCTGGAGAGAGACAGTGGTTCAGGAGAGGATTTTATTAAGGTAGAAAAAATACAGCCTGTGTGTTTATTGATGGGAATGTTTCAGTTGATAAGGGAGAAATAAATGCATAATGAAAAATCTGAAGTGAAGTCCTTCAGTAGCAGAGAGGGAAGGGACCTGGTGCAGAAATGAGAGTTGGCCTCGGTGAAGAGCAGAGAATTCTTACACATCCAGAGGTGAGAAGGCAAAGCACAACAGCACAGATGGCAGCGAGGGAGAGCTTACATGACGGTGGGAGGCGCCAAAATGTTCTTCTGGTTGTTCGTGGCAAAGTGGGAAGCAAAGATGAAAGTTAATGCAGATGAGGGGGAAAGTGTTGGATGTTTGACAAGAGAAATAAGAGAACGACATAGTCATCTAGAAGTGTGGAAGACTAAATGAGCCAGAGAAATATAGCGTGACTGATAGACAGGACTGACGAACTGTAGGAGAAGGCGATGGCACCCCTCTCCAGTACTCTTGCCTGGAAAAGCCTGCAGTCCATGGGGTCGTGAAGAGTTGGACACAACTGAGCGACTTCACTCTCACTTTTCACTTTCATGCATTGGAGAAGGAAATGGCAACCCACTCCAGTGTTCTTGCCTGGAGAATCCCAGGGACAGGGGAGCCTGGTGGGCTGCCATCTGTGGGATCGCACAGAGTCGGACACAACTGAAGCGACTTAGCAGCAGCAGCAGCAGAAATGAATAACCTTCTTTATAAAATGAGATCAGTCATGATTATGCTCATTTTGTAGACGAGGAAATTGAGGCAGAGAAAATAATGGAACATGAATTATCACACATTAATAAATGCCAAAATTAAAACACATATCATATCTGAACATAATGATCAACCACATTATCCTGACTGACTAATCTTTAGGCTTTACCAATATTCCCGAGGACACCAGGAGGCAGAGTGTTGTCACAATTTGAAGTAAATCACCCCCACCCCACCCCTATTCCCTCATGAAACAACATTACATTCACAACTAGGGTTTAGGAAGCAGAAGCTCTATAAGCCAAAGTAGAATCAAAGAAAATCTGTGTTTCCAAATTTGGAGGAACTCAGACCTGTAAGCTAAGCAAATATGAAATGGATGGAGAATATGGGGGTTGTGGAAGAGTCACACCTACCCGTACACACCCCAAAATTTGGATGATAGCAAGAAAAAAAAATAACAAAAGGGAAAGAAAATGCTGAAAAATTGAGCCACTTAATTGCTGCAGATTCTTCCTTTGAAACCTGCTCACTATGGGATTTTAAGATGACTCACCTTCCCTAAACTCCTATCACAGATATTCCTTAAAAATAGATTGGTATGCTTAAAACATATTAAAAGTTCAATTTTACATCATGTATATTTTACTGCAATAAAATTAAAACATATCGATTGGAAAAACATGTGAACATTAGTTCTCTCTGAGGAAAAAAATTTATGAATTGCAATACAGGGCTAATTGAGTTGAAAAGTATAGTTTGTCAGGGGTGATTCAAAAACAAAGTGAAGTCACTCAGTCGTGTCCGACTCTTTGTGACCCCGTGGACTGTAGCCTACCAGGCTCCTCTCTCCATGGGATTCTCCAGGCAAGAGTACTGGAGTGGGTTGCCATTTCCTTCTCCAGGGGATCTTCCCAACCCAGGGATCGAACCCATGTCTCCTGCATTCCAGGCAGACGCTTTAACCTCTGAGCCATACTTTATTGGGTATGAGCCCAGGAAGTTTCCTTACATTCTTAAATTAGGAGGAAATGAACATTTATCAAATTAGCTCATTTCTATCTCAGAAGTTCTCAGAGCAGATGTTATTAGGAAAATGAACAGTGGGGTTTACAAGGCTAAACCAGAGATAGTAACAGAGGAGGAGGGAGGCCTGAGGTGGGGAGACCCTGTCCACAGGCCCACTGTGCGGGGCTTCTCCTGAGACCCCTGGTATTACACTAGAACTGTTGACATCCTCGAGGGGCTGCACTCTGTCTACAGTGACACCAGGCCGGTGGTAAATAAAGCTCTCCTGCAAGACAAATAAAGATTTGATATGTTCCAAAAAAAAGAAGACTCAGCCATAACATATGAAGTATGGAGACTTGGCAAGATGTCTTTAAAATATGAAAGATAGATGGACAGAGGGTGATGAAGGGAGGTTGTGTCATTTGGAGCTAATGAAAGACAAGAAACTAGTACTAGTTAGTAAAAATCTTAATGTTATTTTCCTCAATTATTTTTAGTTGTAACATGAAATGTTAAGCAAGTATAATCCAGACAGTCATATATGTCAACACTTCAAAAATTCTTGTCCCTTGTCATACACTCCATACTTAATGTGATAATTCTCTCAGTGTACATCTTTGCTTCTGGACAGCTAGTTAAATATCTCATTCAGGCCATCTACAATTTTTACTTTTTACTTAAAATATAAAATTGTAGAAATGCAGTGTTTGCTTTCCATTCTCTTTCCAGTAATATCTTGTCATAAAATGAGAAATGCAAACTGCAAGTTGAATAGAAACTGGCCATTAGCTGATTCTGCTCAATTTGTACTTCCAAAACAATCATTATTTGTAATTATATTTTGCTTCCATAATGATGGTTATTAAAGCGACTCACTCAAAATGAGAACCTAGCAGAATAGTTCTAGACAACCTCACCTTGACAACAGTACCTCCAAAAACGTAATTATTCCATGACACCTAGAAGTACTTCCCACTGTTTGTCTCTTAGGAATGAGACAATACCCAATTTCTGGTCATCAAGGATACAAAACCCTTTGTATTTCTGCCAGCTCTGCTATGAAACAATGCTAATTTTTAAAGCACTGTTAAATCAATCAGAGTTATACAATTACATGGTAGAGAACAGAATTTGTTAATGGGAAGTTAAATCTAAAGTAGGGAAGTATTAGTCTCCAAAAGTTTTGTGACAATAAAAGCATGAATTTAATCAGTGAAGTGTGTGTTTCTTAGAACATGTGCTAGCCTGCTCATCGCATGGTTTTCTGAGCACATACTTTATCATCCCTCAAGTCAGACTTTAGATATGTAGAGAAAGGTGTCATGTAAGTCTGTTTATGGAGAAGGCAATGGCACCCCACTCCAGTACTCTTGCCTGGAAAATCCCATGGACAGAGGAGCCTGGTAGGCTGCAGTCCATGGGGTCGCTGAGGGTCGGACATGAATGAGCGGCTTCACTTTCACTTTTCACTTGCATGCATTGGAGAAGGAAATGGCAACCCACTCCAGTGTTCTTGCCTGGAGAATCCCAGGGACGTAGAGCCTGGTGGGCTGCTGTCTATGGGGTCGCACAGAGTCAGACACAACTGAAGCAACTTAGCAGCAGCAGCAGCAAGTCTGTTTATACACAAGAAAATTTTGTCAAACTCAGGTCAATTCAATAGTGTAGAGGCCATCAGTAGGCCTCATTAGGACACTCATGTTTCAGTCTTCTCTTATCTTTCCAGAAATATCATCTCTGTACTCCAGAAAACTCTAAATTTTTGCCAAATAAGTTTCTAGCTTCTATGTTTTGATCACATGCTTTCCTTTATTTAAAAAAAAATCCTCTTCAGCTCATTCATCTATTTCCCAGGTGTAAATTTATTCTACCCTTCAACTTTCAGTTCAGTCTTTCTCCCTCCATAAAGCCATCTTTGATCCATGAACTTTTTTATTAATACTTCAAATGAAAGCACATGCTATCTACTATAAAGAATCATATGACTTTACAGCACCTCTGTGATGTCATATTTAATACTTTATGTGAGTTATGTATGCACATGTCTACTTTTCTGTAATAAGAATAGGAATCAGGTCTTATATGTCATGATAGTAGGTACTTGATAGATAGTACTTAACTCTTGTAGAATACTTTATATTGAATTATTCAAGGACTACTTAATACTATATGGTTTTTAAAAGCACTTTACAGTAAATCTGACTATGTTCTATTATTATTGTTAGGTAGGAAGTTAGGCATGAGCAACAAGGGGTAGCCCAGTTGAAAAAGATTCAAGCTGACCTCTAAACCCAGCCCAGACCTGTCCCAGTGCGGCCCAAGAGAGCTCACAGATATGCTACAAAATAACCACAGAGACTTTTCCAACCATGGCACACGAACCCGAGGTGCATCATGGCAACTGACTAACCATAGGGAGGTCCACTTTGGGCACAGGCACCCTCTATGGACAGCTCTGTCCTTAAATGACTTAAGACAGCTAGGAGTCTATTAAGAGTTCATAAATATTCTATACACACATAGATACATCTGATTACAGCCTGAGTTAAGGGTAAGACAGGCTCAATAGAGCATAATTGCTCCATAACATAATTGTTGTCATGTAACGTGCAAATGTCGATCAAAACTGTCAGTCCACGCCCGCCTTGATGGATATCTAAAATCCCTGTCTTGAAAGCTCCGTACCTCATCATTCCAGTGCCTGGGCCTTTCTTGTCTTGTCCTGCCTCTCCCCTGATGGAGGAGGGGTTCTTTCTGTTATTTCGTCAATGTACTCATTTTTGCCACAGGGAAGACCATATTCTTTGGGTCCTGCCCGAGAACTGAGACCCACAAGGAAGGGACTTCTCTTCAACTCTCCCTACCTGTACTGAAACCTGGGAGATGGTAAGCACAGAGGGCAATCTAAGTAGCTGGCTATTTTAATTTTCCAGACCACAGGTCAAGTTACCTCGTGAACAAAGAAGGAGCCCCCTCTGTTTCTCAGTTTTAAGGTTTTATTTTAGGCACAACTGCCAATAAATAAAAGAGGAATGATAACACATATGTGCAACCATAACTACATTAATGTTACCAGAATTTGTGGGGAAAAGAACAGATTCTCAAATGCAGAAAATCTCATAGACATAAAGCTTGAAATAATTATACTTTCAACTAAAATGAATTTCTTTATTTGATTCAATTGCATTATTTATTAAGGCCAAATTGTCTTTATCCACACAGTTTCTCAAAATTTTCTATAAAGTTTTCACAGAGTTAGAGAGATGAAAAGTGATTCTGACTATACATTCTGGTTACTTTATTTGCTCATCTTCATAAAGTAAGGACAAAGGCAAGGGTACATTGCATATTAAACTTTTCCTTGCATCTTAGCCTAGCATTGTCTAAGTAAATTTCCATTCTCTTATTGACTCATCTCACTTATTTCATCAAATGAATACAAACCATTTCACAATTCTATCAATTTCCTCTATATGTTTTTTTCACTCATACATCCTAGTGACCTGAATTGAACTAAAAGTGTTTTTAAGATTAACTTTGGGGAGGGGATTTCCCTCCCCATAAAACAGATATCCATATCTGAAAATTCAGCCATCTAAGCAACAAATAATCTAATCTGTACTGTTATTTGGGATATTTATAGATATAACTATATAGCTACAGATAAATTTGTCTTGCCTAAGTAACAAGATGGAGAAGGCAATGGCACCCCACTCCAGTACTCTTGCCTGGAAACTCCCATGGATGGAGGAGCCTGGTGGGCTTCAGTCCATGGGGTCACTAAGAGTAGGACACAACTGAGCAACTTCACTTTCACTTTTCACTTACATGCATTGGAGAAGGAAATGGCAACCCACTCCAGTATTCTTGCCTGGAGAATCCCAGGGACAGGGGAGCCTGGTGGGCTGCCATCTATGGGGTCACACAGAGTTGGACACGACTGAGGCAACTTAGCAGCAAGTAACAAGAGACTTAATATACAAAGACATAACACCAAGACCATATACAAAAATAGAACTGACCCACAATCTGGAGAAACCAATCCAGGAAACTCAACCACAAGCAGCGTAGCAACAGGCACAAACCACTTAGTACTAAATCAGTAACTGACAGCTTCTCTAATTTTTACCCCCACTTCTAATCTAGGACCAGCTGGAGAAAGCCAAAAAGAAGCACACAGCTTTGAAACTCCCGAGTGCTTCTTCTTTATTAGCATATCAGCCTGTGCTTTGGACCAGAACTTTTGGTTAAGTACATTCACACTTAGTTGCTAGTCTTCTCTAATCTTGTGTACTGCATACATTTACTATTTTAATATTTTATAGTATTTCATACATGCTTTTTTATCTTTTTGATTACTTTTAGGATCTATCACTTGATTTTTAATACTTTTAAGTTAAATTTTTTTTTTTTTTTACTTTACAATATTGTATTGATTCTGCCACACATCAACATGAATCCACCATGGGCATACACATGTTCCCCATCCTGAACTCCCCTCCCTCCTCTCTCCCTGTACCATCCCTCCGAGTCATCCGAGTGCACCAGCCCCCAAGCATCCTGTATCCTGCATCCAACCTGGACGGGCGATTCATTTCTTATATGATATTATACATGTTTCAGTGCCATTCCCCCAAATCGTCCCACCCTCTCCCTCTCCCACAGAGTCCAAAAGACTGTTCTATACATCTGTGTCTCTTTTGCTGTCTCACATACAAGGTTATTGTTATTACCTTTCTAAATTCCATATATATGCGTTAGTATACTGTATTGGTGTTTTCCTTTCTGGCTTACTTCACTCTGTATAATAGGCTCTAGTTTCATCCGCCTCATTAGAACTGATTCAAATGTATTCTTTTTAATGGCTGAGTAATACTCCATTGTGTATATGTACCACAGCTTTCCTATCCATTCATCTGCTGATGGACATCTAGGTTTCTTCCATGTCCTGGCTATTATAAACAGTGCTGCGATGAACATTGGGGTACATGTGTTTCTTTCAATTCTGGTTTCCTCAGTGTGTATGCCCAGCAGTGGGATTGTTGGGTCATAAGGCAGTTCTATTTCCAGTTTTTAAAGGAATCTCCACACTGTTCTCCATAGTGGCTGTACTAGTTTGCATTTCCACCAACAGTGTAAGAGGGTTCCTTTTCTCCACACCCTCTCCAGCATTTATTGCTTGTAGACTTTTGGATAGCAGTGCTCAGTAAATCAAAGAAGGCGATGGCACCTCACTCTAGTACTCTTGCCTGGAAAACCCCATGGAGGGAGGAGCCTGGTAGGCTGCAGTCCATGGGGTAGCACAGAGTTGGACAAGACTGAGTGACTTCACTTTCACTTTTCACTTTCATGCATTGGAGAAAGAAATGGCAACCCACTCCAGTGTTCTTGCCTGGAGAATCCCAGGGACAGGGGGAGCCTGGTGGGCTGCTGTCTGTGAGGTCACAGAGTCGGACATGACTGAAGTGACTTAGCAGCAGCAGCAGCAGCTCAGTAAATATAACAAACTGATGTATTGTTTGTCTTACTCATTATTAGTTTTGTGATATACAAGGTAGTTATAGTAATATCCTAATAAAACTAAATTACAAGCTGCTATTGGTTTATAAAAGATTTTTTTTAATGATTTTATATATTAAGTTTGAAGTTATTGATTTCATTGACTTCACTGAGGTAGGTAATTTGAAAATTATCAATAATATAAATTGAATCATTTTCTAAAATTAACCACCTGCCCTTTTGATAACATGATTATTACAGGTGGGGTTATCCTCAATTTTAACCTTAACACTTTTACTTTCCAAATGTTTTGAACAACATACTCTGGGTTTTTTGGGGGTATTTCTGCTTGCTTATATTTAAATTTTTTTCACTGCCTTGCATGTACTTACATGTACATATAAATAAAACTAATTGCATCAGTATATCTCTATGATACTTATGTGTCTGATACTTTGAACAAATAGAAATTGTAAAGCTTACTTGTAAGATACTGCTAGGTATTTTCCTAAAGTGGCTTTCAGTTTTATGGTGGCTTTATTTTCTTTTTAATAATAAACCGCCTCTTTATTTATCTGCTGATATTCTCTTTAATGTTTTAGATCTCCTTAAGGTATATATAAATGGTAAGGGGATATAAGAGGAAATGAAATTTAAAAATTAAAATATAGTTTGCATTTGATGTATAGTAAGAACTTAGAATTTTCAACTTATATTTAAATTGTTTACTCTTAATTTTTTATTTTACACATTTTCTGTGTTAAAGCTAGTATATCCTTGTTAGAAGTTTAAAATAAATATCTTTTTAAAAGTCTTCATTTCTTTGCTCAGTCAAAGAGTTTAGCACATATTTAGTTTATAAGCTTTGCTTTTATTGAAGTCACAAATGCAGCAGCTGCTGATGATAATGATGTAAGGACAATGGAAGATAATCTAATAATTCTACTTTTTGTCTTGAAATACACAATGAAAAAATTCTACATTATAGTACTCATAATGCTTAGGTAGTTCCTTGCCCTGCCCCCCATACAAAGTTTTCTAATATAGTATATTCACTTATTTTGAGAAAGAGAATTGTCCTTGTAGGCAAAACTAAACTAGCATTTGCTATGTATCAGCACTTTCTTTAATCTCCTTCAGGAGACCTTTCTTTCTTATTTCATGATAAGGCAGGAAATAGAATGAGCCCAAGGGTATTATTTAATTACATGCTTTCTCAGCTAGAAATCAAATAGGTCACTTCTCTCTGAATGAAACCTTAATGATAAAGGAAGACACATCAGAAAAAATTATTAGGAAAATGATAGTCAAAAGCAGATCCTGATACAGGACATATCAAGATAATTTTCTAGGTTTCTACCAATGGTAACCAGTAGGACACACCTTTAGGCTGACTGCTCAGCCCAAGCCAATAATGACATTTTTGTTCTATCGCATCCATGCCTCTCCCTCCAATTCAGAGTTGAACTTACAGTGGGATTGTCAATTCAATGAGCCCCATGCCCACAGACACAAATACCTACACAAGAAATGGTGAGCTAACACAAGACAAGCAGAATCTACTTCCCAGGATTTGAAGTTCGTATTAGGTGACTGATTTATAAGAGATTATCTCTTAATATGTGCAGAAAATGGGGAGGGGATTTAAAAACCTGGGCACTGAAGTACAATCTGCCTCCAGTACTTGGTCAAATTTGGTGATGGAAAACAAAACAAAGATTATAAAAGAAGATGAATAAAGAAGACAAATGCTGAAAACTATAAATGAGATTATCTTAAGTTCTTAGTATATTTCTAGTTCCTAGTCTAGTTGCTGTTTAAATTCTGGCTATGTTTCTACTTTTGCATCCTTGAATCCTCAGAATAAAGTCTTTGTTTTCTTAAACTCAAGTTAGTTTCTGTCATTTACAAATATAGTTGACCCTTGAGCAACATGCCGTCTAGGGGTGCTGACCCTCTGCAAAGTCAAAAATCCACAGTTAAGGGCCATATATACAGTTGGAGTTCCTCTATAGTCACTGTTTCTAATCCTCAAATTCGATCAATCTGGGACTGTGCCGTACTGTAACATTTTCTGTTGGGAAAAAAAGAGAAACTCATCTGTAATCAAACCATGTAGTTCAAACTCGCATTGCTCACGACGCAGCTGTAATATCACTATAAAGCAATGTCACCTGGGCCAGCACAGTCTTGGTCAGAGACAGATTCACTTGGCAGATTTGGCTGTACAAAATTCTATCATCCTAGGCTACACAGCCTAACTAAAATACATGAAAGCTATGTGTTCTCAAGGTCAACATGGCATATACATGGAAACTTAAAAGGCGAATTTTTAAGTCAGAACCTTTTAGGATCCTATCCAAAAGGCAAATATTTTCCAGTGTCTATTTTCCCCCTACGTTTTCATTCTTTATCTGGATAGTTTTTCAATTCAGGTAATGGCACCTCTCCCTAACTATGTAAATTGCCTGGAAGAACAACAGAGCGGGGAACAAAACCACCGACAGGGATGCTCACCGAGAAGACATGGTTCCAGCCAGCCTTGGTGGTCGAGTTATTAGCAGCTGATCTGTGCCAGAACCACTCCTGCCACCCAGGGAAGTGCCCCGTTTGTGCTGCTCCGCTCTTTCATAGGTAGAGTGTTTCAAATTTTGTAATGGAAAGTGTTCAGAAAAGGAATGATATGAGTCAATATACAACTGAGTGAATGGAGCGAGAAAAACTACCCAGTTGAAAATCATCCTGTATCCTTCTAGGCTGCCTTCCCATGACCACACCCCTGCTCCCCTGAGCAGACAGATATGGCTGCAGGAACACACAAGTCAGGATTGTGCTGTGCTCAAAGACAAGGGCCTAACCTCCACCTCGGAGGTGTGGAAGATCCCTGGATAGAATCACTTATGTAAAAACGTGTCAGTAGAACTTACTCTGAGTTAGTAAGTGGCAGGTAGTGGCTGAGCATTTTCATTTACCCTTCAGTTATACCACTAGACTGCTTCCAGTTTTTAAAAATATAACCATTCATCTTTAAGCTGGCAACCTAAAAATGAGAAAGGGGATTCCTGACAAAGAATGATATACATGTATAAAGCTGCAGTGATAGGTATAAGGGTAGAATGGCCTAAAATAAAATTGTACTGACCCAGGTATTTGAAATGCAGAGAAAAGAAATACAGGAAAGCAAAAAGAAAATTCAAAATTGGGAAAGGAGTACACCAAGGATGTATACTGTCACCTTGCTTATTTAAATTCTATGCAGAGTACATCATGTGACATGCCAGGCTGGATGAATCACAAGCTGGAATCAGTACTGCTGGCAGAAATAACAACAACCTCAGATATGCAGATGATACCACCCTAATGGCAGAAAGTGAAGAGGAAGTAAGAACTCTTGATGAACATGAAAGAAGAGAGTGAAAAAGCTGGCTTAACTCAACATTTGAAAAATTAACCTCATGGCATCTGGTCCTATCACTTCATAGTAAATAGAAGGGGAAACAATGGAAACAGTGAGAGATGTTATTTTCTTGGGCTCCAAAATCACTGCAGATGGTGATTGCAGCCATGAAATTAAGACACTTGCTCCCTGGAAGTAAAGCTAGGAAAAACCTGGAGGGCATATTAAAAAGTAGAGACATTACTTTACCGACAAAGGTCCATCTAGTCAAAGCTATGGTTTTTCCAGTAGTCATGCATGGATGTGAGAGCTGGACTATAAAGAAGGCTGAGTACCAAAGAACTGATGCTATAGAAGATGCTTGAGAGTCCCTTGGACAACAAGGAGATTAAACCAGTCAATCCCCAAGGAAATCAACCCTGAATATTCATTGGAAGGACTGATACTGAAGCTGAAGCTCTAATACTTGTGATGCAAAGATCCAGCTCATTGGAAATGCCTCTGATGCCGGGAAAGACTGAGGGCAGGAGGAGAAGGGATGACAGAGGATCAGACTGTTGGATGGCATCACCGACTCAATGGACATGAGACTGAGCAAACTCCAGGAGACGGTGAAGGACAAGGGAGCCGGGCATACTGAAGTCTACGGGGGCTGCAAAGAGTTGGACGCAACTGCAACAAAATGACTGAACAACAATGATAACTGAAATAGAAGAAGAAATAAAGTTTTCAGAGAGAATCTTACGGGTTATTGGTTTGTTTCAGAATCTTTTTAAAATCTTTGATACAAAGGATTTATACAGATATTTACACAACACATGAGGTACACACACAGACACACTCACAAACTATAAAACATACAGTCATCACTTTTGATGATATATGTAAATTTTCCCCTTGTGGCATTTTTATTGTTATCTATTCACTTAGTTTCTATTTCCAATATGAAAAAACTTGGTAAAAGTAAATGAAGTACCACTTTCTATATACTAAAGAATCATACTATGTTTACCGGGTAAGTTTTACTTTTACTTATATACTCATAAATATACTAAAGATATACACACACATACACACACACATATGCATGTTCACTAGTTAACCTTCAGGCTATCAAACAGAGAAGAAATTATTCTCCTCGCTTCTGAGTGCACATGGTTAGTGACTTTTGGAGGGTCATGCCGATGAACGACCTTCGCAGCATGGTGGTGTCAGAGTAGTTTGACATGTTCCATATTGGCTGGTGTCTAAGACAGAACATGTCAGGGGGTAAAGGCAGCGCAGCCTATCTTTTAAGCCTCAGAAGGTGTACAAGGTCACCTCTCCACACTTTATTGGCCAAATTAGTTCACAAGGCCAGATCAGTTTCAAAGGGAGAGAAAAATAGACTCTATTTCTCTCTCTCGAGAAAGAGAAAAAGGTTTACATTCATATCTCATCCATTGCTCTAACTATCTGGCTAAGTCCAGTCACCCTAGGATTCTCAAGACTTCAAGAAGTGAGACTCTCAACTTTAAAGAGGACGATAGACAAAGAAGGGCCTCTCCGGTCTGCAATAGCCTATTAAATAGTTTTAATCTAATTTCAACTCTTGTGAAACATAATGTTTTTGTACAGTTCTGAAATATATCCAGTATCACTGGTATTTAGTATTAATAATCATAATACATATTATAATTTTAAGATACAGGAATGTAACATAACCATAGTTCCCTTCAGCCCTTTAGAGTTTATAAATTTTAAATCTAAATGCAATATATTTCATTACAGGTCTATTTCTCTTTATTATTTTAAAAGTGCTTTTATGTAAGTAAATAGTATACCTGCTTTTGTTCTAAGGACTTAGTAAGTACATAATAATGGGATACTTAGCAAGTAATGGAATGAGAGAGTGAAATATTTATCTTGATCATGTATCATGTGTAAATAATGAGGTACTTATGGAAGTAACCTTTCAAAAATCAATGGAAGAACACAGAAAGTATATGAATCATATGCGATATTGAGAAAAATGCTCCAAAAAGTAACAAATCCTTGTCATACAGGAGTGTGTCCTTTCAAATGGAAATTCATAGACCTCTGCTGCTCCTCCCATGTCAGCAGATCTTGCAGTGACGGTTATGCATTTGTGAACTCTGGCATGTGTTTCCCCCAGCAGTGGGAATCAGGGAGAGGCTTTGGAATCCGCTTTTGGCCAGAGAAAATTGATTTTCCTCAATACAAACATTCATGAAAGGACTTAACACTGCAGAAACTTCACTGGCAATTACTAAGAGAGCTTTGCTCTCAACATTGCATTCAAAGTACAAAGGTCAACTCTGAAATCTTTGTCCCTGGCCTTTAATCTCCTTGGGTTCTGATTCTGTATCTAAAATAATTAGATACAGGAGATATTCTGAGACATTCCATTTTCATCTCAAATTTGGCATTGTGAGAACTGAATTAATAATTTCCCTAACAAAACCCATTTCATGCTTACCTTAATTATCTGATCTTTAGGTTTTATGTAACTTCTCTCTCAGCCATTCCTCTTTTTATATTCTTACAGCTCACACTAGGGTGGGCCCCTGTATATCTCCTGGAATGTTAAAATGATGTCATCTCTTTTCTTCTTGCTTTTAACTTGGGTATTAGAATTCACTTGCATCCTACCTCCTACTTTTTTCCTAAATAATACTTTGTCATAGGTTACTTGCTGCTGCTCCTGCTGAGTTGCTTCAGTCGTGTTTGACTCTGTGCGACCCCATGGACGGCAGCCCATCAGGCTCCCCCGTTCCTGGGATTCTCCAGGCAAGAACACTGGAGTGGGTGCCATTTCCTTCTCCAATGCATGAAAGTGAAAAGTGAAAGTGAAGATGCTCAGTCCTAGCCGACTCTTAGCTACCCCATGGACTTCCAGCCTACCAGGCTCCTCCATCCATGGGATTTTCCAGGCAAGAGTACTGGAGTGGGGTGCCATTGCCTTCTCCGACATAGGCTACTTAACCTGGTATAAAATACTCTCAGCTTCAGAATACAAACTTTTCATCTGGTTTTACCAGATGTTATATTCACAAACCATCACTATTGAGCAAAATGGTATATATATATATATATATATATATATATATATATATATAGTTTCACAAACTTCATTTGCTTTCTAGCTTCTATGCCTTTTGCACATCTTTCCTAGCTTCGACCCTAAGGATCAATCAAGCTACTCATGTTCTAGCATCTCAAATACAAACATACCCATCCTTTAAGTTTCAGTTGTATCTATCTTCAGTCTTGGCATTCCACCTCTATTCTTACTTCCAACTTCTCTGCATAGGTATCTGTCTCTGTAAATTCTGGTATTTATTCCCATCTTTCTCTAATCAATCTATTAAATGTTTTGTCCTCTTTGATTTATTTTTAATTCCTTTTATTCATGCCTTTTCACCTTCAATACATTCTAAGAATGATTAAGGCAAGGAAACATATTTATACAAGTCTGGTGTCCAGACTTGTTGGTTGACTAAGTCAATTCTCATAGTTCACTGAAATAATACCACTTGGGTTCATAAAAGCAGCAGGGCATTTAGGGACTATGAAACAAACCTCCTGCTGGCTATAGATCGACTTCCAAATGTTACAATAAAGTAAAATTTTGGTAGTTTATAGAAAGATTAGATGCCAGACAGAGAATTAAGATGCTGCATAGTCATTTCCAGAAATCAATGCTAATAAGTGACTAAGACTTCAATAACCTGATAGGATAAGATTCACTAGCTATAAACCATACACTGAGAAAACCATGGCAATCTGTGTACAGTAGCAGCCAAGCAAGAAAGCTTACAATGTGCCATAATGAAGAGAATAGAAGGGGAGAAGTGCCTCAGAAACATTCTTTATAAAAGAAAAATATATTAAGAAAGCTACATTTGTGCTATTTTATAGATAGCACTGTGCAATAAAGTATGACACAGTGTTGAGGAAAGAACTCAAAATTAAGATTTCTGTGTTTCTATATATCCTGCCTTTATGTTGAAAATCCTATTATACTCATGCCCATTGCAATATGAAACAGGAGGCAAAGGATCCTCCATGAACCAACATTATAGATAAAACAAAGCATAAACATACTTAGGGAAAAATCGACAACGGAACTTTATGTCGAATCAGTTATGGGTCACTATCTCTCATGTAGTGATGAGATAAATACCCTTTGTCTAAAAGAGATAATGCCTTAGAAAAGGTTGCCCATAAAGTCACAGGGGTTCATTACCACAGCAGATTGGTAAAGGAAAGCAACTCAGTAAATGAAATATCACTTACTCATGTTGTTTATCAAGCATTGAATGGCAACTCCCTTTTGAATACCAGCCAGCACATCTGGGACTTACTCAAGAGGCATCTAACAGAAATGACGGCCTTTTCAAAGAACGTGAGTACGATCTGAAAGTTCAGCTATAAAAATTTATTTTTATTTTCTCAGTCTGCTGTGGTTTCTGTCAGATGCCATGGGTGATGTGGTGTCTGAGTCCCAAAGACAGAATGAAATGAACCCAAGCCAGAGATCAGAGAGGACGCTGACAGATGATGGGCGCGTGGGCCCTAGTGAGGCCGGTACATGATCCCCCAAGGATGCCTCTCCAGCGCAGGTTGGAGCACGTCCACACTGTCCAAACTGTCAAGAGTAATTCTCCGATACGTATGTCCATGGAGTGCCTGCAACTATCAGTGAGGATGGATGCCTTGTGCTCTGAGGATCCTGAGCTTTCAGTTATTTCAGTTCAGCTTTTACAGATTTCTAAAGGCACTCATGCACAATTCCCCCAATTATATGCCCATGATGGCAATATGCTTTATAAATGTTTAACCTTTCATGATACTATTGATTTTCACAGTGTATCTTCTGTAAGCCAAACAGCATTTTTGTTAAATCTGTGAGATTTGCAAGCAGGCACTATTCAGCTTTCAGTGAGATATGAGCTATTTTGAATATGTAATAAAGCAGGGTAGAATCAGGAATAGAAAATATAGGAAGGCTGTAGACAGCACGAAATTGAAAAAAAACATAAAAACATTAAGTGAGCTCCAAAAATCAATCCAAATATACCACACACACACCAGAAATAATTATAAAGCTTTCAAAGAAGCTTTGAAACTAAAAAAAAAAAAAAAAGAAAAAAATTATACAGCCTTATTTCAGACTGATGAAAATGAATGACACTGAGGAGAATGTCAAATACTACTAATTATTAGCTAAATAGTCCCTGATGCTCTGAAAGATAGAAGGCAAAAGGAGAAGGAGGCAGAGGATGAAATGGTTAGATAGCATCATTGACTCAATGAACATGAATTTGAGCAAATTCTGGGACGTACATAGAAGAGGCTGGTATGCTACAATCCATGGGGTCATAAAGGGTTGGGTAAGACTTAGTGACTGAACAATAACAAAAACTAGCTAATTGTTTAAACTGTAAATAAAACATGCAAAGAAATGAAATAAAACCTGCCCCAATCTAGCAGAAATATAAAATAGAATGGCTCTTTAATGAATTCTTAGAATTAAAACAAAACAAAACATCAGAATCCTTCTGTGTGACTTTCTGTAGCGTCACTGACTCAATGGACATGAGTTTGAGCAAACTCCAGGAGATAGAGAAAGACAGGGAAGCCTAGCATTCTGCATTCCATGGGGTAGCAGAAAATCAGACACAACTGAGCGACTGAACAACAAAATGCCAGATATAAAAAGACAGATGAGACAAGTCACTGACAGTTAAAGAGCAAGCCAATGGTGGGGCCAGTTGTGTAGTCTTGGTTGTTAGTTGTGGCTAGTTTTGTTACTTTATGTGCAGTGAATTTTCAAAGACTCAAATACACATGTGATAAGTTTTCCAGTCTTTATCAGAAACTATGAGGGCTAATGATACCTGTGAAAACAAAAGAATGACAAGACAATTTCACACAGGATATTGGCTGTTGAACTAGCTTCCAAAAAAAAAAAAAAAGTTGTAGTTAGATTTACTTAAAACAGATATATTAAAAACTCTGACGATTTCAGAATTAGGAAGACTTCTACACTGGCAAAAAGGAGCCAAATGGGTTTGACTAATATTCAGGGAAAATTCCAAATCAACATCCTATGGTAAAAATGTGGAGGGCAGAAACATGAAAATGCATTGTATCAATTAAACATTAACCTAGCCTCTTAGGGAAAAGTAAAGCTAATTTCTTCTTATTGTTTAATCTGCTGAGTTCACTTTTTGGTTTGTCATAACTTTTACTGATAGAAAGTTTGAAATTTTAGACATTTAAAATCATTTCCACTTGGAAAATCTATTTCTGAAGAAAAGTTTTAAAGTAGTTTAAGAGAAATAAATGTGGTTATTTTCTCTGAGATGAAAGAATTTTTGAATCAAGACATGCAATTTTAAATCTCTTGACAATATTATCTTTGGATGGCAGATTGGCTGCGATGACACCTGTGTCTGTTGCATGTAACTCTCCTCTTCAGTCTGTTCAAGTTCCCATACTATTTCCACGCTGCCATTAGGGGAAATTGGAATTGCTTTTAGTGGGAAAGCGAGCTCTGACACAGGAGTGAACTCAGAAATGGGGACATTCCGCTTGGAGTTAAAAAAGAAAAAAGGTGTTCCCTCTGGATAATAGTGGACTTCTGAAAGCAAACCATATTTACTGATATTCATAGTATATTATATTGTAAATTTTGGCAAAGTCAACTAAGCACCATACTAAATTAAAGCAATAGTAACCGAGAAAATATGGATGTTTTGTTTTAGATATTAAATACAGCAGTTTTAATATTTATGTGCAGAAGCATGTCATTGTATAAGATTTCTACTCAGTAACTACTATGTAGTATAAAACTTAAGTTTAAGGTATTGTTAGTTTATAAGTAGCATATTTTATTGAAAATGCATAAATATATACTTGTTAAAAATTCAGATAATCCATCACTGCATTTAAATTCTTTTTAAAATATATTTATTTCAGTTTAATTATCCTCTGCTAAAATGAGCATCTATTTTTAGAAATAGTGTATATTTGTTTAACTCCTCTACATCCCTTAAATAAGTGCAGATATTTCTTCCTGAAAAAAAGAAAGGAGTAGGATTCAAAAGCAGCCCTTTTATCTTATCAAATACATATTTTGAAAGAGGATATAATCTATTTACTTATTTCAGGTAGAATATAGAAAATAGAGAAGCAACAATAAATTACAAAAGAATACTTAATTTGTGGGTAAAAATATTGAGCATATAGAAATCTCTCTGAAGACTGTTGTCATGAAAACTGGTATTTTATTCCACATGGGCAAATGCTGAATAAGCAGTATGGTAGCATGGACTATTTCTGTCTCAGTCATCATTGCACTTTGTCATCTGTAAGAGTACCTGGCATATAGTAGAGGTTTATTAGATATTTGTTAAATTAATGAACTTATGAATATGTGCCTTTTGGTTTTTCTGAGTTGCAAGATCATATGTCTCACTTGCAGCCAATAGTCACTTGATAGAGGTTTTACAGATTATTTATAGAACTTTTGGACCATCTAAAATGGTGAACTAAAATGAAAAAAGAGTTCACATTTTCTAATGTGGGGTTTTGAGGAAGGGAAGAGGTAAAACATTTTAATAACTACCTTGCATTGAGATTTATACTAGAAAGAATAGCAATCAGAAAAATGGTTGGTTAAAAAATCTGTGTATATTTGTAACAGAATAACTTCACATACTTTCTAAGTCTTTGATATTTTTCATATTTTTACTCCTTATAGTCTATCAGGACTCGAATATATGATGTAACTGATGGTAAAATGTTTGTTCTAATGTGAACTGTGTCTTTATGTAGTGTGCTTGTCTCTGCTACTGGTGTGCTACAGTCTTTATGGGTTAAAGAGCCCAGGAATCACCAATCAACGTGATATGAAAGGACAGATTGTAATACTAGGATTGTTCACACAGCTAGATGAGCAACCAGGATTAGAAAGGAGATGATACTGAAGGCAAGTAAGTGACAATTAAAAACTCGGCCCACGTGCTAGAAAGAACTGAGGCTCTTGCTTCAGACTCTAATCTTAAAGTAACTTAGAGAGAATTTCTATCGTTAACAATGAGTTTTACTTCTTTCTTTTTTTTTTTTAAACCTTATCCACTATACTCCACAATCAGTTTCCTAAGGAAAAAGAGACAAGTGAGAGGAATGGATAGGAGAGACTGATAAAGGTATTCTTAGAATATGTTTTAAAATGTGACTTAATCGGTGACTAATCCTGTCAGAGGAGGGCAGAGAAACTGATCTACAGTCATTCAGACAGTCAACAAATATTTGATGATTTCCTACTCTGTATGGATCACTGTTCACATATTTGGCTAAATGCTTGAAGAAATTAAGGGAGCAAGTCATGAATATGTCTAGGTCAAGGTTTTCAGGCAAAGGAACAAAGGGCAAGGGCTCAGTGTGACTGGCTCGGGGGGACAGTGGGGTGGGGTATTGAGAGATGAGCGTGAAGAAAAAAATAGAGGACCTCACTGTGTCAGTTCCAGCAGGAACTTTGATTTTCATTGTAAATAGGATGGGGAAAGCGTGGAGAAGTTTGAAGAGGAGTAAGACAGTTTAGTTTAATTTTTATTAAAGTCATGTTCACTGCTATATTGAGAAAAGAATGTGGAGAGCTAAACAGAGAAACCCAGAGACCAGTTCAGACCTTCTTGAAATAATTTAGGTAAAAATGCTAGCAGCAGAGATAATAAGAAAGGATCAGTTCTGGATATAACTTGAAGATGAGGCCAACAGAATTTGCTTATAGATCAGATATAAGGGATCAATATAGTTGACCAAGACTGCAAACAATGTGGAAAGAGATTTTTTTCAAAAGTAAGCAGGGATGCTTCTACCAAGAACAAGAGTGATGCTTAGTAGGTGAAATCAACACATATCCTTAACCATTACCAAGAAGACATGTAAGACATAACAGAAAAGAGAGGGGGCCAAGTATCACTACAGCACAAGGTTAGAGATAGGTGGTCAGTGGGAACCATTTCAAGCTGATATCCAGAGTTTTACACTACAATTCCTTAAATTTCTCATACCCAAAATCTGGGTTGAATGTACCATCTAGGAGAGAACTAACTCCAATCGTTTTTGCCAGGTGGTACTTTTTTTATTTTTATTTTTTAATTTTATTAAAAGATACTTACTCCTTGGAAGAAAAATCATGACCAACCTAGATAGCATATTCAAAAGCAGAGACATTACTTTGCCGACTAAGGTCTGTCTAGTCAAGGCTATGGTTTTTCCTGTGGTCATGTATGGATGTGAGAGTTGGACTGTGAAGAAGGCTGAGTGCTGAAGAATTGATGCTTTTGAACTGTGGTGTTGGAGAAGATTCTTGTGAGTCCCTTGGACTGCAAGGAGATCCTACTAGTCCATTCTGAAGGAGATCAGCCCTGGGATTTCTTTGGAAGGAATGATGCTAAAGTTGAAACTCCAGTACTTTGGCCACCTCATGCGAAGAGTTGACTCATTGGAAAGACTCTGATGCTGGGAGGGATTGAGGGCAGGAGGAGAAGGGGATGACAGAGGATGAGATGTCTGGATGGCATCACAGACTCGATGGATGTGAGTCTGTGTGAACTCTGGGAGATGGTGATGGACAGGGAGGCCTGGTGTGCTGCGATTCATGGGGTCGCAAAGAGTTGGACACGACTGAGCGACTGAACTGAACTGAATATAAATTTATTTATTTTAATTGGAGGTTAATTACTTTACAATATTGTATTGGTACTTTTTGTTGGTAAAAGAACTAAAAGGCTAAGAACAACCAAAACTGATACATATTTTAGCATTTAAAAGAAAATGAGAGATAAGAATGGCAAGCTTAGAGTCAGTTTTGTCATAGAGTTTACACATTTGATTCTGGTGACTAGTGGGCAACAAAATTCCCAGGGTCCCCAGTATGGTTTTGCGCATGGGTACCAAGAAACAGGAACCCCACTAGGTATTTCTCCAGTTGTACAATGGAAAGAGAAATAAGTTATAGGCATTGTTTCCATTCCAAGTATTCTGCCTGGAGCAACTCAAAGTGTTTCAATTAAGATTCAATCAAGAGACTAAAACAAATGCAATAAATGTGAATTGAGTTTTCTAACCAAAGGACATCATTACTATGTGAGCAATTTTAGCACAGGTATAAGAAGGAAATGTCAATCCATTCCAGTATTCTTGCCTAGAAAATTCCATGGACAGAGGAGCCTGGCAGGCTATTGTCCATAAAATCACAGAGTTGAACCCAACTGAGCAACTGAGCACACACACTTGTAATTTACCACACATATATTTGAAATTTTAATATATGTTATGAAATGGAATGAAAAATATTTTCTGAGCATGTAAATAAAAATAACTTTAAATGAAATATAATCGGGTGAAAAATTTTTTTTCTTGGTTAATTGGGAGTGTTGACAAATTAAGAAATTATTGCATATCTAGGTTAAATGTTACCTGAAATATTGACTAAAATCAAGAATTTTGCCTCCAGTTCAAGACCAGTAATACGTGAAGACAGTAATTAGAAACATATGTGCTTGCTACACAAACCCTGGCAAGCAAAGTACTGCTAGATACAAAGTGTAAATCACTATTTGTTGACTAATTGACACTAAGTATAGCTTGATTATACTTATTATTTTCCTAAAATTACTTTCCATCCTTATTCTTGTATTTCTTTGCATTTCTGTTTTTATTGTCTTACAATACAATGCAAAAAGATTCTTGTTATGATGGTTTTGCCTTTGCTATATTAATAATTCATTCAAATAATTTCCTATATCAGAGTCTACTCTTCAATATCTTTGGCCATCTCTGACATATGCTACATAATTGTAAAAGTAGATATTTGTGATATAGTAAATGGGAAAATAATCCCATATTAGGAAAACTATAATAAAACTATTAAGTAAATCTCCACTTGTCAATCAAATTCTTCAAATAGTCAACTATCTCCTCATTTTTGATGTATATAATTAACACTGAGATAATTCTATGCAAAACCAACCTACACGTACTCTAGAGCTTCAGAGACGTTCTAGAAGCATAGAAGGTACTATTCATCTTATTCCCAGAGCAACAAAGAAAGACATGATCAACTCATACTGAACTAATAAAATTCGAGAGCCAACAATATCTATAAAATGACTTTTGAGGATTCTACCCATAGAAAGTGTATAATCAATAAACTATGAGTTCTAGTCTAGTGGAAAATTCATAAAGAGATTGTAATACCAGACCACCTGACCTGGCTCCTGAGAAACCTATAGGCAGGTCAAGAAACAACAGTTTGTTAGAACCAGACATGAAACAACAGACTGGCTCCAAACTGGCAAAGGAGTATGTCAAGGCTGTATATTGTTACCCTGCTTATTTAAATTACATGCAGAGTACATCATGCAAAATGCCAGGCTGGATGAAGGACAAGCTGAAATCAAGATTGCAGGAAAAATATCAGTAACCTCAGAAACGCAGATGACACCACCCTTATGGCAGAAAGTGAAGAACTAAAGAGGCTCTTGATGAACGTGAAAGAGAAAAGTGAAAAAGTTGGCTTAAAACTCAACATTCAAAAAATGAAGATCATGGCACCCGGTCCTATCATTTCATGGCAAATAGATGGGGAAACAATGGAGACAGTGAAAGAGTTTATTTATTTGGGCTCCAAAATCATTGCCGATTGTAGCTGCAGCCATGAAAATAAAAGACACTTGCTCCTTGGAAGAAATGCTATAACAAACCTAGTCAGCATATTGAAAAGCAGAGCTGTTACTTTGCTGACAAAGGTCTGTCTAGTCAAAGCTATGGTTTTTCCAGTAGTCATGTATGGATATGAGAGTTGGACTATAAAGAAAGCTGAGTGCCAAAGAACTGATGTTTTTGAATTGTGGAGTTGGAGAAGACTCTTGAGAGTCCCTTGGACTGCAAAAAGATGCAACCAGTCAGTCCTAAAAGAAATCAGTCCTGAATATTCATTGGAAGGACTGATGCTAAAGCTGAACCTCCAATACTTTGGCCATCTGATGCGAAGAACTGACTCACTGGAAAAGATCCTGATGCTGGGAAAGACTGAAGGCGGGAGGAGAAGGGGATGACAGAGGATGAGATGGTTGGACGGCATTACCTACTCAATGGACCTGAGTTTGAGTAAGGTCCAGGATTTGGTGACGGACAGGGAAGTCTGGCATGCTACAGTCTGTGGGCTCACAGAGTCGGACATGACTGAGTAACTAAACTGAACTGAACTGATGAGTTCTAGAAGGTAAACTATTTAAATGGCTAATCCATTTTCATTTGTTTAGAAAGGCTGTATTTGTGTCAAATGGTGGATATATAAAACAATCCTATAAGACAGAGAAATATGAGGAAGAATAAGGAAAGAAAAACAAATACTGCTGTTGGGGATTTGAATATTATAGGCGTGGATTGGGTATAATGTGTATGTGTCCTCATATTTTATTCATTTGATGTAGTATCAGCTGCTGTGTTGATAAGACTAAATCCAACATAGTGAATTGAGTTACTGAAGCTAACTTAGTGAAGTTTCAGACATGAACCCAGAAAGAGAAAAAGAATGTTCAAAGAATGAAAAGATTCCTCAAATCTGTGTAAATAAGTGACTATAACTAGCTAATGGACATCCACAGTTCTCCTAAGTAATTACAAGACTTCACTATATATCTGGAGTTTGTCCTTCATTCTCATCTACAGCATCTCATCCTAGAATCTAATCATAACATTAGCAAATCTATTAATATTTTTAGTATTTATCCACTATTTAACTTGAATCATTTATCTCCCTCTGGTCTCACCTGGTCCTATTTGCTTGGTTTCTGAGTGTGCCCCATTCCCTGACCTTGACTCCATTCCCTTAACTTTCTTCATGATACAGCTCAAATTGGAAAAAAAAAAAAAAAACACTACTCTTTTCCTAACCTTCATGGTGAAGGGGCCTGCATAACTCAGTGAAGCTCTAAGCCATGCAGTCAGGGCCACCAAAGACAGATTGGTCATAGTTAAGAATTCTGACAATATATGGTCCACTGGAGAAGGAAATGGCAACCCACTCTAGTATTCTTGCCTGGAGAACCCCATGGAGAGTATGAAAAGCAAAAAGATATCACACCAGAAGATGAGTTATCCAGGTGGGAAGGTATCTAACATGCTACTGGGAGAGTGGAGGGTAATTACTAATAGGTCCAGTAAGAGTGAAGCAACCGAGTCAAAGCAGAAATGACACTCAGTTGTAAATGTGTCTGATGGTGAAAGTAAAGCCCAATGCTATGAAGAACAATAGTGCCTAAGAACCTAGAGTGTTAGGTCATGAATCACAGTAAGTTGCAAGTGGTCAAGCAGGAGATGACAAGACTGAACATCAACATCTTAGGAATCAGTGAAATAAAATGGATGTGAATGGGAGGATTTAGCTCAGAAGACCATTTTAACTACTGCTGTGGGCAAGACTACCTTAGAAGTAATAGAATAGTCCTTATAGTCATAAAAAGAGACCAAAATGCAGTACTTGTTTGCCATATAAAAAAAAAAAATAGAATAATCTCAGTTTGTTTCCAAGGCAAACCTTTCAACACCACAATAATCCAAGTCTATGCCACAACCACTAATACTGTTCAGTTCAGTTCAGTTCAGTTCAGTTCAGTCGCTCAGTCGTGGCCGACTATCTGCAACCCCATGAGTTGCAGCACACCAGGCCTCCCTGTTCATCACCAACTCCCGGAGTTCAATCAGACTCATGTCCATCGAGTCCATGATGCCATCCAGCCATCTCATCCTCTGTCGTCCCCTTCTCCTCCTGCTCCCAATCCCTCCCAGCGTCAGAGTCTTTTCCAGTGAGTCAGCTCTTCACATGAGGTGGCCAAAGTACTGGAGCTTCAGCTTCAGCATCATTCCTTCCAAAGAAATCCCAGGGCTGATCTCCTTCAGAATGGACTGGTTGGATCTCCTTGCAGTCCAAAGAACTCTCAGAGTCTTCTCCAACATCGCAGTTCAAAAGTATCAATTCTTAGGTGCTCAGCCTTCTTCACAATCCAACTCTCACATCCATACAGGACCACAGGAAAAACCATAGCCTTAACTAGACGGACCTTAGTCGGCAAAGTAATGTCTCTGCTTTTGAATATACTATGTAGGTTGATAATAACCTTTCTTCCAAGGAGTAGGCATCTTTTAATTTCATGGCTGCAGTCACCATCTGCAGTGATTTTGGAGTCCAAAAAAATAAAATCTAACACTGTTTCCCCATCTATTTCCCATGAAGTGATGGGACCGCATGCCATGATCTTCGTTTTCTGAATGTTGAGCTTTAAGCCAACATTTTCACTCTCCTCTTTCACCTTCATCAAGAGGCTTTTTAGTTCCTCTTCACTTTCTGCCATAAGGGTGGTGTCATCTGCATATCTGAGGTTATTGATATTTCTCTTGACAATCTTGATTCCAGCTTGTGTTCTTCCAGTCCAGCGTTTCTCATGATGTACTGTGCATATAAGTTAAATAAGCAGGGTGACAATATACAGCCTTGACGAACTCTTTTTCCTATTTGGAACCAATCTGTTGTTCTATGTCCATTTCTAACTGTTGCTTCCCTGACCTGCATACAAATTTCTCAAGAGGCTGGTTAGGTGGTCTGGTATTCCCATCTCTTTCAGAATTTTCCAGTTTATTGTGATCCCACACAGTCAAAGGCTTTGGCATAGTCAAGAACGCAGAAATAGATTTTTTTCTGGAACTCTCTTGCTTTTTCCATGATCCAGCAGATGTTAGCAATTTGATCTCTGGTTTGTTCTCCCTTTTCTAAAACCTGCTTGAACATCAGGGAATTCACGGTTCACGTATTGCTGAAGCCTGGCTTGGAGAATTTTGAGCATTACTTTACTAGCATGTGAGATGAGTGCAATTGTGCGGTAGTTTGAGCATTCTTTGGCACTGTCTTTCTTTGGGATTGGAATGCAAACTGACCTTTTCCAGTCCTGTGGCCACTGCTGAATTTTCCAAATTTGTTGGCATATTGAGTGAAGCGCTTTCACAGCATCATCTTTCAGGATTTGAAACAGCTCAACTGGAATTCCATCACCTCCACTAGCTTTGTCCATAGTGATGCTTTCTAAGGCCCACTTGACTTCACATTGCAAGATGTCTGGCTCTAGATTAGTGATCACATCATCATGATTATCTGGGTAGTGAAGATCTTTTTGTACAATTCTTCTGTGTATTCTTGCCACCTCTTCCTAATATCTTCTGCTTCTGTTATGTCCATATAATTTCTGTCCTTTATCGAGCCCATCTTTGCATGAAATGTTCCCAAGGTACCTCTAATTTTCTTGAAGAAATCTCTTTCCCATTCTGTTCTTTTCCTCTATTTCTTTGCATTGATTGTTGAATAGGCTTTCTTATCTCTTCTTGCTATTCTTTGGAACTCTGCATTCAGATGCTTATATCTTTCCTTATTTCCTTTGCTTTTGCCTCTCTTCTTTTGACAGCTATTTGTAAGGCCTCCTCAGACAGCCATTTTGATTTTTGCATTTCTTTTCCATGGGGATGGTCTTGATTCCTGTCTCCTATACAATGTCACGAACCTCATTCCATAGTTCATCAGGCAACTCTGTCAGATATAGTCCCTTAAATCTATTTCTCACTTCCACTGTATAATCATAAAGGATTTGATTTAGGTCATACCTGAACGGTCTAGTGGTTTTCCCTACTTTCTTCAGTTTAAGTCTGAATTTGGTAATAAGGAGTTCATAATCTGAGCCACAGTTAGTTTCTGGTCTTGTTTTTGTTGACTGTGTAGAGCTTCTTCATCTTTGTCTGCATAGAATATAATCAATCTGATGTCGGTGTTGACGATTTGGTGATGTCCATGTATAGTCTTCTCTTGTGTTGTTGGAAGAGGGTGATTGCTATGACCAGTTCATTTTCTTGGCAAAACTCTATTAGTCTTTGCCCTGCTTCATTCTGCATTCCAAGGCCAAATTTGCTTGTTACTCCAGGTGTTTATTGACTTCCTACTTTTGCATTCCAGTCCCCTATAATGAAAAGGACATCTTTTTGGGTGTTAGTTCTAAAAGGTCTTTTAGGTCTTCATAGAACTGTTCAACTTCAGCTTCTTCAGTATTACTGGTTGGGGCATAGACTTGGATAACTGTGATATTGAATGGTTTGCCTTGGAGATGGACAGAGATCATTCTGTTGTTTTTGAGATTGCATCCAAGTACTGCATTTCAGACTCTCTTGTTGACCATGATGGCTACTCCATTTCTTCTGAGGGATTCCTGCCCGCAGTAGTAGATATAATGGTCATCTGAGTTAAATTCACCCATTCCAGTCCATTTTAGTTTGCTGATTCCTAGAATGTCGACATTCACCCTTGCCATCTCTTGTTTTACCACTCCCAATTTGCCTTGATTCATGGACCTGACATTCCAGGTTCCTATGCAATATTGCTCTTTACAGCATCGGATCTTGCTTCTATCACCAGTCACATGCACAAGTGGGTATTTTTTTTTTTTGCTTTGGCTCCTTCCCTTCATTCTTTCTGGAGTTATTTCTCCACTGATCTCCAGTAGTATATTGGGCACCTAATGACATGGGGAGTTCCTCTTTTGGTATCCTACCATTTTGCCTTTTCATACTGTTCATGGGGTTCTCGAGGCAAGAATACTGAAGTGGCTTGCCATTCTCTTCTCCAGTGGACCATGTTCTGTCAGACCTCTCCACCATGACCTACCCATCTTGGGTTGCCCCGCAGGCATGGCTTGGTTTCATTGAGTTAGACAAGGCTGTGGTCCTAGTGTTATTAGTTTGACTAGTTTTCTGCACAGGCACAGGAGGGCCTAGAGGAACTATCCCATGTTGAAGGTCAGGAACGGTGGTGGTAAGGGAGATACCGCTCATCCAAGGTAAGGAGCAGTGGCTGTGCTTTGCTGGAGCAGCCGTGAAGAGATACCCCATGCCCAAGGTAAGAGAAACCCAAGTAAGATGGTAGGTGTTGCAAGAGGGCATCAGAGGGCAGACACACTGAAACCATACTAATACTGAAGAAGCTGAAACTGACCATATCTATAAGACCTACAACACCTTCTAGAATTAACACCCAAAAAGTGTCCTATTCATCATAGGGGATTGATATGCAAAGGTAGAAAGTTGAGAGATACCTGGAATAATAGACAAGTTTGGCCTTGGGGTACAAAATTAAGCAGGGCAAAGGCTAACAGAGTTTTGCCAAGAAAACACACTGGTCATAGTAAACACCCCTTTCCAACCACCCAAGAGATGAGGCTATGCATGGACATCACCAGATGGTCAACACTAAAATTAGACTGATTATGTGCATTGCAGCCAAAGATGGAGAGTGTATACAGTAAGCAAAAACAAGACCTAGAGTTAACTGTGACTCATATCATGAGCTCCTATAGCAAAATCCAGGCTTAAACTGAGGGAAGTATGGAAAACTACTAGTCCATTCAGATATGACCTAAATCAAATCCCTTATGATTATATAGTAGAGGTGACCAATCCATTTAACAGATTAAATCTGGTAGACAGAGTGCCTCAAGAAGTATGGAAGGAGGTTCATAATGTTGTACAGAAGGCAGTGACCAATACTATCCCCAAGAAAAAGGAATGCCAAAAGGCAAAGTGGTTGCCTGAGGAGTCCTTACAAATAGCTGAGGATGGAAGAGGAGCAAAGCACAAAGGAGAAAAGGGAGGGATATACTCTATTGAATGCAGAGTTCCAGAGAATAGCAAAGAGAGATAAGAAAGCCTTCTTAAATGAACAATGCCAAGAAAGAGAGGAAAACAATAGAATGGGAAAGACTAGAGATTCCTTCAAAATTATATTTAAGGATGATCATGATAAAGGACAGAAATGGTAGGCACGAACCTAACAGAAGCAGGAAAGATTAAGAAGAAGTGTCAAGAATACACAGATTATACCAAAAAAAAAAGTCTTAATGATTCAGGTAATGACAATGCTGTGGTCACTCACATAGTCAGACATCCTGCAGTGTGAAGTCAAAAGGGCCTTAGAGAGCACTATTATGAACAAAGCTAGTGGGGGTGATGGAATTCCAACTGAGCTATTTCAAATCCTAAAAGATGATGCTGTGAAAGTGCTGCACTCAATATGCCAGCAAATTTGGAAAGCTCAGCAGTGGCCACATGACCAGAAAATATCAGTTTTCATTCCATTCCTAAAGAAGGGAAATGCCACAGAATGTTCAAACTACTGTACAATATTGTGTTCATTTCACATGTTAGTAAGGTTATGCTCAATCAGTTTTCATTCCATTCCTAAAGAAGGGAAATGCCACAGAATGTTCAAACTACTGTACAATATTGTGTTCATTTCACATGTTAGTAAGGTTATGCTCAAAATCCTTCAAGCTAGGCTTCAGTAGGACATGAACCAAGGATCTCCAGATGTACAAGCTGGGTTTCAAAGAGGCAGAGAAACCAGAGATCGTTTGTTGTATCGTGGAGCAAAGCAAAGGGGTTCCAGAAAAATCACTTAGTTCTGCTTCATTTACTAGCCTAAAGCCTTTGACTGCAAATCACAACAAACTGAACAATTCTTAAAGAGACAGGAGTACCAGGCCACTTTACTTGCCTCCTGAGTAACTGGATACAGGTCAAGAAGCAGCAGATAGTTAGAAGCAGACATGGAACAATAGACTGCTTGCAAACTGGGAAAGGAGTATGACAAAGCTGTATAATGTCACCGTGCTTATTTAACTCATATGTAGAGTAGATCATAAGGAATGCCAGACTGGATGAAGCACAAGCTGGAATCAAGATTGCTGGGAGAAATATCAGTAACTCAGATATGCAGATGATACCACTCTAATGACAGAAAGTGAAGAGGAACCAAAGACATTTTGATGAGAGTGAAAGAGGAGAGTGAAAAAGCTGGCTGAAAACTCAACATTCAGAAAACTAAGATCATGGCATCTGGTCTCATCGGTTCAAGAAAATAGGAGGAGAAAAAGTGGAAGTAGTGACAGACTTTATTTTCTTGGGCTCCAAAATCATTTCATACATTGACTGCTGCCATGAAATCAAAAGATGCTTGCTCCTTGGAAGGAAAGCTATGACAAACCTAGACAGTATATGAAAAGAAGAGATATCACTTTGCCAACGAAAGTTCATATAGTCAAAGCTATGGTTTTTCCAGTAGCCATGTATGGATGTGAGAGCTGGACCATAAAGAAGGCTGAGCACAGAATACTTGATATTTTTGAATTGTGGTTTGGAGAAGACTTGTAAGAGTCCCTTGGACAGCAGGGAAATCAAACCAGTCAATCTTAAAGGAAATCAATCATGTATATTCACTCAAAATACTATTGCTGAAGCTGAAGCTCTAGTACTTTGGACACTTTATACCAGGTAACTAGAAAAGACCCTGATGCTGGGAAAGATTGAGGGCAAGAGGAGAAGGGAATGGCAGAGGATGAGATGGTTAGACAGCATCACCAACGCACCAGATGTGAATTTTAGCAAACTCTGGGAGATGGTGGAAAACAGAGAGCTTGATATACTGCAGTCATGGGGTTATAAAGAGTCAGACAGGACTTAGCCACTGAACAACAACTTTTCTCCTAGCACAGATCTCCTTTCTTATTACAAGTTTTCTAAATATTTAATAAATCTGTAAACACCTACAAGACATGTCCAAAGTTTTGCGCTCTTTTATTAATATGTCCCATGCAGCAGATTGTTATTTGTTTAAAATTTATATTTTATGATTTAATGATCAATTTTCTATTCATTACCTGAAGTTTATGATTCAGAGATATTTTTGTAATCCAGCATGGAGCATATAGACTTCCTTTTTGTTTGTTTGAATGGAAACACTAATCTAAACTTTGGTGCTCTAATCATAAATAGTGACAGCTAATTTTGTTTCAACTTGCATTGATCTGAATATAGAATAGTGAAATTTTCTCCCTGTGTTTTTAGTCCTCCGATTTTCTTCTCTAAATTGCTCATCTCCCTTGCCAACTTCTTTTGTGATAGTTCTATTTTCCATGTTAAATCACAAGAGTTTTTGGATTTTCTCTATATTATTCTGTTGTCAGTTTTAGACACTGCAAATATTTTTCTCTGTCTATTTTTATACAGCTTGTATATACTCATTACAACAAATCCAAACAATAGAGCAATGTGAGAAATAATTGCTTCTTCCTATTTATTCAAAAATAGGGCTATTTCTTATTGGTTATTGAATACTCAGGATATTATACAAAGCCAGGGACAAAATATATAATCTATCCCACATGCTTTGAATATATTAATATGAACTGCAAGCAGAATCACTTTAGATGCAGGCACAAGTGTTCATGTTATGAACTCTGTGGCTGAGGGCCTCACTATTGGTCTCTTTTAGCTGAATCCTTCCTGGATTGAGGGATCTATGTGACTAAGTGTGATGAAGTTAAGTGCTGGACTTGAGCCCAATATCTCTTTCTAGACTCTGCTCTGAGCATCTGTGATCCTGTGTTCTCTGTCCAAATTGCCCCAAGCCCATTTTCAAGATCTAAGCAGATCTCTCCTCCAGACAATACTAAAGACAGGCTGTGCCGCAAGGGATGGGCACAGAGAAGAAGATGAGGAAAACTTGGGTGTGAGACCTTCACGACTGAAAGGGAGCTGTGAACAGAAAGAGAAGGGTACAAAGTGGCTTTGCTGCCCCTGTGGAGATTCTCCAGTGCTCTGTCTAGAACTGCAGGCTTTCAGTAAGTTTTTAGAAAACAAAACAAAAGTAAAGTTTTGCATAGCCCCTCTGACCTTGCAGTCTCCCTCTAGAGCACCCTGTTGGCAGAGCTTAACAGGGATCTACCAGGTAAAGGAGAAATGTATTTTTGCAGAATCAAATCTTCAGCATCACAGAAAAGATAGAGAAGGGTCAGTATTTAATTAAAAGACAAGAACTTAATAACCCACCCAGCATGCTGAGAAATAAGAATAGCCTTAACAAAGTTATAGAAAGAAGAACAAAATTGGAGGATTTAAGCTAACTGTTTGAAAGACTTATTATAAAGCTATATAATCAAGAAAGTGTGATATTGGCATAAGGCTAGATATTTTGATAAACTGAAAAGAATTGAGAGTCCAGGAGAAAAATGAGATACATTCTTTGGAAATATAGATGGGGAAAGTTGAATCTCAACTCCTGCCTCCCACCTTAATGTCAAAACTGATTTATACACCAGAACTTATAATTAAAAAAAAAAAAAAAGCCTCAAGAAGACAACACAGAAGAAGAGCTTGAATAGGTAAATATTTCTTTAATAGGTAATATTTCTTTTAAAAGCTTGAATAGTAACTATTTCTTAAGAGAGGATAAAAAAGCATTAACTATAAAACTCAAAAGATAATTATATATTGGACTTCTTCAAACTTAAAATTTCTACTTATCAGAAAGCCCTGTTATGAATCACAGATAGGGAACACTTTTGTAATATGTATATCTAAAAAGGATTATTATTCTGAATACATAATGAAATCTCACAACCAAACAAAGAAAACAACCAGTTTAAATATGAGAAAAGACTAGAAGAAACAATGTACAACAGAAAATTAGGAATATCCAATAAACACTTGAAAAGGTTCTTAATAATATTTAGTCAGTTCAGTCCAGTTCAGTCCAGTCACTCAGTCGTGTCCAACTCTTTGTGACCCCATGAATCCCAGCACGCCAGAACTCCCTGTTTATCACCATCTCCCGGAGTTCACTCAGATTCACGTCCATTGAGTACGTGATGCCATTCAGCCATCTCATCCTTGGTCGTCCCCTTCTCCTGCCCCCAATCCATCAGAGTCCTTTCCAATGAGTCAACTCTTCTCATGAGGTAGCCAAAGTACTGGAGTTTTAGCTTTAGCATCATTCCTTTCAAAGAAATCCCAGGGTTGATCTCCTTTAGAATGGACTGGTTGGATCTCCTTGCAGTCCAAGGGACTCTCAAGAGTCTTCTCCAACACCACAGTTCAAAAGTATCAATTCTTCGGCACTCAGCTTTCTTCACGGTCCAACTCTCACATCCATACATGACCACAGGAAAAACCATAGCCTTGACTAGACAGACCTTTGTTGGCAAAGTAATGTCTCTGCTTTGCAATATGCTATCTAGGTTGGTCATAACTTTTCTTTCAAGGAGCAAACATCTTTTAATTTCATGTCTGCAGTCACCATCTGCAGTGTGTTTGGAGCCCAAAAAGAAAGTCTGACACTGTTTCCCCATCTATTTCCCATGGAGTGATGGGACCACATGCCATGATCTTCGTTTTCTGAAAGTTGAGCTTTAAGCCAACTTTTTCACTCTCCTCTTTCACCTTCATCAAGAGGCTTTTTAGCTCCTCTTCACTTTCTGCCATAAGAGTGGTGTCATCTGCATATCTGAGGTTATTGATATTTCTCCCAGCAATCTTCATTGAAGCTTGTGTTTCTTCCAGTCCAGTGTTTCTCCTGATGTACTCTGCATATAAATTAAATAAGCAGGGTGACAATATACAGCCTGGACATACTCCTTTCCTATTTGGAACCAGTCTGTTCTTCCATGTCCAGTTCGAACTGTTGCCTCCTGACCTACATACAGATTTCTCAAGAGGCAGGTCAGGTGGTCTGGTATTCCCATCTCTTTCAGAATTTTCCACAATTTATTGTGATCCACACAGTCAAAGGCGTTGGCATATTCAATAAAGCAGAAATAAATGTTTTTCTGGAACTCTCTTCTTTTCTCATGATCTGGCAGATGTTGGCAATTTGATCTCTGGTTCCTCTGCCTTTTCTAAAACCAGCTTGAACATCAGGGAGTTCACCGTTCACGTATTGCTGAAGCCTGGCTTGGAGAATTTTCAGCATTACTTTACTAGCATGTGAGATGAGTGCAATTGTGTGGTAGTATGAGCATTCTTTAGCATTGCCTTTCTTGGAAATGAAGACTGACCTTTTCCAGTCCTGTGGCCACTGCTGAGTTTTCCAAATTTGCTGGCATATTGAGTGCAGCACTTTCACAGCATCACCTTTCAGGATTTGAAACAGCTCTACTGGAATTCCGTCACCTCCACTAGCTTTGTTCGCAGTGATGCTTTCTAAGGCCCACTTGACTTCACATTGCAAGATATCTGGCTCTAGAGTAGTGATCACATCATCATGATTATCTGGGTCATGAAGATCTTTTTGTGTATTCTTGCCACCTCTTCTTAATATCTCCTGCTTCTGTTAGGTCCATACCATTTCTGTCCTTTATCGAGACCATCTTTGCATGAAATGTTCCCTTGGTATCTCTAATTTTCTTGAAGAGATCTCTAGTTTTTCCCATTCTGTTCCTTTCCTCTGTTTCTTTGCACTGATCGCTGAAGAAGGCTTTCTTATCTCTTCTTGCTATTCCTTGGAACTCTGCATTCAGATGCTTTATCTTTCCTTTTCTCCTTTGCTTTTCACCTCTCTTCTTTTCACAGCTATTTGTAAGGCCTCCCCAGACAGCCATTTTGCTTTTTTGCATTTCTTTTCCATGTGGATGGTTTGAACCCTGTCTCCTGTACAATGTCACGAACCTCATTCCATAGTTCATCAGGCACTCTATCAGATCTAGTCCCTTAAATCTATTTTTCACTTCCAATGTGTAATCATAAGAGATTTGATTTAGGTCATACCTGAGTTGTCTAGTGGTTAGTCATAAGGAAAATATTAATGGAAATCTCCACGAGATACCATTTTATACCATTCAATTGGCTAAAATCAGACTGGCAGAAACACGGAACCCAACAACTTTCCCTCTGTTCCTATCCAGGATGATCAGAATATTTTTGATTCATATAAGAAACATTTTCTTATTGCTAATGACCCAATGAGATGAGACAGTTGCACGGTGAGATATTTTAATAGCATGTTATCTAAACTTTTTGATGAGTGAGATTAAAAATGTAAGAGATATGAACATTTGAGTTAGGTTTTGTATCAGTTTTGTTCCAATTTCATCTAGTTTCATCCTGTGATAAATATCTTGGGCTGAGACCTGAGAATCACGAATATGCAGATCCCTGTTATCAGCTTGAAAAGAGTGTGTGAAATCATCCAAACAGCAGGAGGCAACTTGAAAGGTGACACAAATAGAGCTAATCAATGGTTTCCAAAAAATATCCCAGCAGTCATTTTCTTTGGAAGAGTTTTCATCTACCAAGATGAACTTATTTCATAGAAAGTAAAATAGACTCCTCTTCTTTTAAATTATCCTCACCAGCCCCTTATCTCTCAAGGAAGGTATGAAGAACATATTTCACTGAATGAGAACCCCAGTTAAGTTCAAAAACTTAGGTCACTCTCTATTACAACCCCTAGGATGCCTAAAAGCATCTCCTATACAGAGACATCTCTACTGGAGTTTCTACGTGGAAAGACTCAGCAGGAACACGTGTGCAATACTGAAGCTGTAATCACAATGCATAAAGATCTGTAGATGAACTAACAACTCATAGTTTATCTAAAAGCATGCAATAACAAGGGGTCCCTAGTGAAGGCTGGAGGCAAAACTTCAGAGTCTGAGAATATTCTCTGATTTAATCGATGAGAAATTTACCTTTTCCTGAAACAGTGCAATTATTTCTAAGGTTTAGGGCTTCCCTGATAACTCAGTAAAGAATCTGCCTGCAATGCAGGAGACCCCAGTTTGATTCCTGGGTAGGGAAATCCCCTGGAGAAGGGAAAGGCTACCCACTTCAGTATCCTGGCCTGGAGAAGCCAATGGACTATAGAGTCACAACGAGTTGGACATAACTGAGTGACTTTCACTTTAGAATTTTTAACATATTAAATACAATATGCAATTTTAAAAACAATTTTAAAAATATTTTAAAATTGTAAAAGCATAGCATCAAAGCAAGCTTATGTATATCTGTGTTTAGAAGGGAATACTTCATAAAGGGTAACAGGGCTTAAATGGGACAGTGATTATAATTGATTGCAGTTAAAATTTCTTCTGCAATTAAAAAAAAATATATATATATATATACATCTTTGAAGAGTCCCATGTAAATGAGAAATCTTAATGAAACATCATCAAGCTCAACTTCCTTCCACAGATATTATCTTTTTCTGACTTTCTTTTGTTGAATGCTTAATATATCACTTCTTGCTTAAAGCAAAAGAAAATCTTGAAAGAAATAGAGGAATATAAAGCACAGGTAGTTGCTTAAGGCCTTTATTCCTCTTCTAAAAATAAGTTAAAAGGAGCATGTACAAATAAATGTCATGCTAAGATAAGTGGGAAATAAATTTAAAACTTGGCAAATTAATTATGCTTGAGATCAGGCCTTTATTTTTGCTTTGAATTAACCGAAACAACATATGCTTAATGATGAGTAAACAACAGATTGCATTACATTTCCAAGAAATGAATTTTTCTACAAAACTGAAACCTCATGTGTTCTAATTACCAGCAATAATCATGCTTTAGGTAAACCTCATAAATTGTAATGTTAATATTGAATTAAAAGGTAACTCTTATTTATGTATTTGCAAGTCATTGAAAAGAAGATATTTATCTTTTCTTGAATCATGTAAATATCTATTGGTTCTAAATATCTCTTTCTCAAATAAAGATTCAGTTCAGTTCAGTTCAGTTCAGTCACTCAGTCATGTCCGACTCTTTGCAACGCCATGAATCGCAGTATACCAGGCCTCCCTGTCCATCACCAACTGCTGAAGTTCACTCAGACTCACATCCATCGAGTCAGTGATGCCATCCAGTCATCTCATACTCTGTCATCCCCTTCTCCTCCTGCCCTCAATCCCTCCCAGCATCGAGGTGGCCAAAGTACGGGAGTTTTAGCGTTAGCATCATTCCTTCCAAAGAACACCCAGGACTGATCGCCTTAGAATGGACTGGTTGGATCTTCTTGCAATCTAAGGGACTCTCAAGAGTCTTCTCCAATACCCACAGTTCAAAAGCATGCATTAGTGCCACTCAAGATTAGATAAATACTTTCTATTTGAGTGGCACTAATGCATATTGCAATTCTGTTAACATGAATTGCAGACATACAAAATGGCAGGCGTGATTGACAAAATTCCTTTAGATTCATCCGAGCAAAATGATTTTATGTGCCTTATTATTTTTTTAGCAATTGCCACATCTTAAGACTATGGCACAATGAGAGTTTTACTAATAGAGATCATTTTGCATACCCTTTTGGATGATGAGAGAATCTAATGTAGTACACGGGTTTAGGTACTTGGTAAATGTATTCCAGGCTCTCTTTTAGTTTTCTATTCCTCCACAGTAAGGAGTTCAACATCACTTAATTGCTCACCAGAATGTGATGCTCCTCTTTCCATAATTTACAGTTGTCACTAGACAGTGCTCAAGCTGAGGACCAGATTTTGCATTTCCTCTTACATCTGAATGGGGTTATGTGAATACTCCTCTAATCACAGATGAGATGCGTAACTGAGAAAAAAAAAAAGGGTTAAGAAGCAGATATACCTTCCTCTACCTCTTTTCCCCCAAGGCCACCTGGATTGAGGAATCCAATGACCTAACAGATCCAAAGTTGGAGATTATTTGCCCTTGTATCTTCAAGTGGAATAATGTCTCTAATAAAACACAAAGGTGTGTTGATCCATTACCTGAGCAACATTTTTTTAAAACTTTAAGTCATGGGGCTGATGCACAGGATGATTCAAGTAGAGGATGTGGGGTGGGAGGTGGGAGGGGGCTTCGGCATTGGGAGATTGTGTTCACCTATGGCTGATTCGTGTCAATGTATGGCAAAACAAATACAGTATTGTAATTAAAAAAATAAATAAATTTAATAATAGGAAAAAAATAAAACTTTAAGTCAATGAAAAATTATATTTGTGACACCATTCAAACTAAAATGTGATTAATTAACCAGACTGGATTTATTCTAAAGTTTATTTCTCACTCAAAAAGATACTGGTTCTCAATAAAACTACTTTAATGGCTTATCTTATTGATTTTCAATGCTTTACTTATGTAATCATTTTGCAGTGTTTACTTGTTAAAAAAATTACTATTGAAGTACACAAGATTCAGCAAGAGGACCCATTGTTTTCAGAAACTATTTGCTTTTATCACATATAAAAAAATTCTGCTTTTATACATAACAACAGATATGTCCATATTCTATAGCCAATGACAAGCAGTTTATAAACATTTTCTTACTAAATTCCTAAAGTAATTTTATCAATATATATGTACTCTATACACATTTTGTTGATAACTGAACTGAAGCTCAGGGTTCAAGAAAGTTGCTCAAGGATGCCCCTAGCAGGCAGTAGAACTGAGATTTGGATACAAATCCATATTATTTCCTGTATTTTCTATTGCTGTTATAACAAATGGCCACAATTTTAGTGGCAATTAAAACAAAAATTTATGTTACATTTTTCTAAGTTAGAGGCCCGGTGTGGGTCTCACTGGTCTACAATGGTTGTGTTGGCTCCTGTCTGAAGGCTCTAGGGGAAAATCGATTCCCTTGCCTTTTCAGCTTCTAGAAGCTGCCCACCTTCGTTGGCTCATGCCCCTGTCTCTAGCTTCAGAGCCAGCAATACTGCATTTCTGATTTTTCCTCCATAGTCCCATTCCCCTCTCACTCCATTCATCTGTCTTCCCCTGCTACCTGAGATTGCATTGGCTTCACTGGGGCAACCCAGGGTACCCCCTTATTTTAGTGCCAGCTGACTGGCAGCCTTAATCCCATCTGCCACCTAAATTTCCCTTTGCCAGATAACGTACTCCCAGGTTCCTGGGATTAGGACGTGGACATCTTTGGGGGAGGCAGAGCAATATTCTGCCTACCAACTTTCTCAAACCAAACTCTTGACCATAATACATAATGCTTCAAGACCCCACTCACATGTGGTAATGTTGACACTTGTGAAATGATTCCAAGGCATTTTCAAGATGCTAGAAAATGTCACTTCTTAATGCTAAGTTATCTTCTGAAAAGTTTTAGCCATGGTTAGCATATCTCTTCTGTTGGAAATCTTATTTCACAAAGAGAATATTTTTGCTCTTTATATGTATAAAAAAATAGGGAAAGATGCATTTGTAGTCATCCACAGCAGGTAAATTATAGTGCAATTTTCAGCATCAATAAAGTGTTATTTCTACTGAAAGAATAGTTAGGGCTTCATTTTTCTCATGTTCGTTTCTAGAGTATTCATGTAGGCACTCTCCTACCAAGTAGTTCAAGTAAACATAAGCATAACCAGTAGGCAGAGCTATATAAATAAAAACAAAGCAAAAAAATCCATATTATAGAAAGATGTTCACAAAGGGAATATAAGTTTTTATGGAGCTTCCATGTGAGAGTAGAGGGATGAGTTTTGTGAAAATATAGTGTGCTATCAAAAAGAATCAAAATGTCTTAATAAAAGAAAATAAAATTTAAGCAGCTCTGCTTTAATTTTACATTAACTCTAAATGCAAAAAGATTTTAGGTTTTAAAAAACAAATTGTCAGATGAAGCATAATAGAAGGCTGAGAACTGAATATTCAGAAATCATTCAGCCAATTCAAATTTCTAATTATTATACATATGCTTATTGTACATGCTCAGTGATTGCTGTTCATAAATCTAAGTATTCTGCAAATATGTTGAATTCAGGGATGTGCAATAATTAGCATGCAAAATCACAAGTAAACTTGAAACCAGTTCTCTGGTCCTGTGGTAAAGGAGAACCTGAAATGTAAACATGCACACTTAAATGAATAAGCAGACTTACGTGACCCTGAACCACTGCATAACTCCTCTCACCTCTGTTTTCCATGTGCAAAGGCAGGGGTTTGGACTTCAGTGATTTTCAAACATGTACATGCCTCAGAACCACTACAGAGCTCATCAGAAACCAGATTGCTTGTCCTCAGCCCTCCAGTTTCTAACTCACCCAGTTTGGAGAAGGACTCAGAAATTAACATTTCAGATAAGTTCTCAGATAATGCCAGTGCTGCATATCTACAGCCACACTTTGAGAATGATCAAATAAGATAATAGTTCTTTTAACCATTAGAAAAGTTTATCAGTTACTCCATATGCATTTTCTTCCCTTTGTCCTTCTTTCCCATCTTTCCTTTTCTAAGTGATTCTTATTGTTTCATCCTCTGAGAATTAGTAAGTTACATCATTATTTCAACCCAGTAATTCTTTACATCTGTGCCCATACTGAAACCATATGTAGAAACTATTTTTGAAAGAAAGAAAATAGAAGATATATTTTATTTTCACTGAGTTGTTACCCTGTAACTAAAACTATGATAGATGCTATGCAAGGTAGAGGAAAAGTACAAAAATGATAAGGATCTTGCTGTTAAAAAATTAATATATGACTGAAGACCATAAGAAGAACAAACGTGAGGGCTGATGGAAAGGAATGGAAAAGACAAACCTTAGAATAATTGAGAAATCTTGTTTATTTTCTTTAAGAAATAAAGTGTGTGATGTGCAAAGTTTATTTCCTGGATTCTTGAAGTTCCAAACTGCAACTGTAAGCCTGTTGAATGGAACATACAAAGCATCTTAGAAAGAAATTGCACTGTACAAAAGGCCATGATCAACACTGCAAATGACACCCACAGAATCCCCGCAGAGTCTCCTCCTGGTTTCTAAAGATGTGGTCTCTATGGCAGCTCCCTGACAATGGTGCCTCTGTAGTAAACTAGCCCTGTGAGGTGAGTCTCCACAGAGCAGATAATTGTCCGCAGAGTCTCCAGAATTTGCGGTCGCCTTGTAGTTTGCAAAGTATCTAGCATTATGGAGAGAATAGTTGATCCTGAGCTTCTGTAGCTTGTAAGGGTCAAAAATATAAAAATATGCTTCCAGTTAATGAATCAAGTATGAGAGAAAATATTTTGAAAGGCAGAATTCTTGACTTTTCATTCTATGAAGACAAAGGGAAATAATGAAAGTGTTTTAAACAAGATGAACTCCATGTGATAATGCAGCCCTAATGAATTTTACACGGAAGACTTCAGTGGAATTCTTAAGATTGTCATGGCAGCTTCTCATTACGGCCTTTTGTGGTTACCAAGGAATTCCAGTAACAGAATGAAAGCAGGACAAGGCAAATGAAAGCATGCAAACTTCTTCATTTTTTATTTTTTTATTTTACTTTATTTTACTTTACAGTACTGTATTGGTTTTGCCATACATCAACATGAATCTGCCATGGGTGTACACATGTTCCCAATCCTGAACCCCCTCCCCACCTCCCTCCTCATACCATCTCTCTGGGTCATCCCAGTGCACCAGCCCCAAGCATTCATTTTTAAATTACAAGTTTGGAAATTTTATTTGGGTGGGGCCTAGAAATAAAGGGCTATGTTGCATATGGCAGGCAGTTTGCCAGGTACTTGAAGACCACCGCATATTCTCTATGATGTCCCCAAACACATTCATATCCCTACCTACAAAAACATGTGCATGCTCGGTCACGTCCAACTCTTTTCAACCCCAAAGACTGTCACCGCAAGGTTCCTCTGTCCATGGGATTCTCCAGACAAGAATACTGGAGGGGCTTGCCGTTTCCTACTCAAGGGGATTTTCCCTTCCCGGCCCAGGGATGGAACCCGTCCCTGTCTCCCGCATTGGCAGGCGGAGTCACCTAAGGAAACCCCCTACCTACCAAAACTATGAGAAAAACACCATGCTTCTTGACTTTACAATTCTTTGAATAAAATAAGGTTAAATATCCATAGAAGGAAAAAGGAAGATTTGTAGAAAACATGACAGCAGTTTACAAAAACTGCCTATCTTTCCTATTACCTATAACCATCTGCTGCTGCTGCTAAGTTGCTTCAGTTGTGTCTGACTCTGTGCAACCCCATAGACGGCAGCCCACCAGGCTCCCCGTCCCTGGGATTCTCCAGGCAAGAATACTGGAGGAGGTTGCCATTTCCTTTTCCAATGCATGAAAGTGAAAAGTGAAAGTGAAGTCGCTCAGTCGCCAGTCGCGTCTGACTTATCGCGACCCCATGGACTGCAGCCCGCCAGGCTTCTCCGTCCAGGGATTTTCCAGGCAAGGGTACTGGAGGGGGTGCCACTGCCTTCTCTATCTATAACTGTCTAATAACTATCTAAAGTGTAAATAATTAATATGACACTTGGAATAACGCGATGAAAGAGAACTTGAAGAAGTGGAATGAGTGGAAATAAACATCTAAGGACTTAGATCAGAAGAGACAGAGAGAGAGTTTCATTTTTTTCTTCCAGTAACCTTTTAATAAAATATTTGTAAATGGAGCACACCATGAAAGTTGACTTAAATATTGCTATGAAAAAGATTTAATGCATCTTGTAAAATGTATAATCATAGAGTAGTATAATATTAATACTTACTTTCAGTGGTCAACATCTTTCTGGGATTCCTTTTACAATCTCCCTCACTTATTTCTGAAAGCTAACAAGGATCAGACCCATGCACGGGAAAATTACCCAGGTGTTCCACTTGTCACCTTACTATTGTCTACAACCTTCTTGTGAGTGGCATCTCCCTATCAACAAGATCAGTATCAACTTGTTGATACTGTTCTCTGAGAAAATGCCCCTTCCTCACTAGTGACACCACCTACAGCTGTATAAGTGTGCACTGCATACACAAGGGACATCTGGAGCTAGCAATATATTGTCTCGCTCTTTAAAAATCAATATAATATTACAGTTTTCTGGTAGAATTAAAGTGACCATGGGAAGTGGGCCTTTACTTTACAAAAGTACAATAGAGGTTATGGTTAGTTCTCCTTTCCTCCTTAGGCCATCCTCTAAATCGGAAAGCCTGTGATAGCTAATCAAAGCTATTGTGTCAGTCCTGAGACCATACGGTTCTCTTGAAGAAGAGGTAAAAGTTGGGGTAGGCAGAATAATTCTGCCCCCTCCTCCAAGGAGGTCTATCTCCTAACCCCAGGAACCTAGGCATAAGTTGCCTGGCAAAGGAGAATTTAGCTGGCAGAGGGAAATAAAGCTGGAAAATAGCTGGCACTAAAATTGAGAAATTACTCTGGATTATCTAGGGAAGCCCAATTCAATCAAAATGTTTCTTAAAACTGGAAGAGAAACACAGAACAGTGGAGTGAGAGGGATTTGTGGCTGTGGAGGAAAATTCACCAGCCTAATCTGTGTGTCCTGAATTTTATAGGTTCTTTCATATTAACAGTTCTGTCCGCTATAATTAGTATCACTCTCCAGGAATTAGGCACTGTCTTTGGAGTTTGTGTAAGAGCAGGAGTCAGCATATTTCCATCTTCTTATCCTTCCCAAACATTCATAAATCACAGCCTTGTCATGGCAAAGGAGCTTGTGTAACTTAATGAAGCTATGAGCCACAGCATACAGGGCCACCAAAGATGGACAGGTCATGATGAAGAGTTCTAACAAAACACAGTCCATTGAAGAAGGAAATGGCAACCTACTCCAATATTCTTACCTGGAGAACCCCAGGGACAGGATGAAAAGAAAAAATATGGCACTTGAAGATGAGTCCCTAGTCAGAAGGTGTCCAGTACACTATTAGGGAAGAGAAGAAAGTAATTTCTAATAATCTCCAGAAAGAGTAAAGCAGATGGGCCAAAGCAGAAACTTCTCTCTGTGTACTCAGCTGTGGATGTGTCTGGTGGTGAAACTGAAGTCTGATGCTGCAAAAAACAATATTGCATAGGAACTTGGAATGTTAGGTCCATAAATCAAGGTAAACTGGATGTGGTCAAACAGATGGCAAAATTGAACACTGATATTTTAGGGACCAGTAAACTAAAGTGGATGGGAATGGGCACATTTAATTCAGATGACCATTATGTCAACCACTGTGGGCAAGAATCCCTTAGAAGAAATGGAATACTCTGCATAGTCAACAAAAGTGCCCAACATGAAGTACTTAGGTGCAATCTCAAAAATGATAGAACAATATCAGTTCATTTCTAAAGCACACCATTCAGCATCATGGTAATGCAAGTCTACACCCCAACCCCTGATGCCAAAGAAGTTGAAGCTGACTGGTAGTTGAAGACCTAAAAGACCTTCTAGAACTAAGAACAACAACAAAAAAGTCCTTTTAGTCATAGGGGATTGGAATGCAAAAGTAAAAAGTCAAGAGATACCTGGAGCAACAATCAACTTTGGCCTTGGAGTACTAAATGAAGGAAGGCAAAGGATTACCGAGTTTTGTCAAAAGAACATGCTGGTTATAGCAAACACCTTCTTCCAATAACTCATGAGACAACTCTACACATGGACATCACCAGATGGCCAATGCTGAAATCAGGTTGATTATATTCTCTGCAGCCGATGATGGAGATGCTCTATACAGTCAGCAAACACAAGACCTGGAGCTGACTGTGGCTCAGAACATGAGCACCTTACTGCAAAATTCAACTTAAATTAAAGAAAGAGGGGAAAATCATTAGGCCATTCAGGTATGACCTAAATCAAATCCCTTGTGTCATATAAGGTCATATACAGTGGAGGTGATGAATTAGGGATTAGATCTGGTAGAGACAGAGTGCCTGAAGAACTATGAATGGAGGCTCACAACATTGTACAGTAGATAATGACCAAAATCAGTCCAAAGCACAAGAAATGAAAGAAGACAAGTGGTTGTCTGAGGAGGCTTTACAAATAGTTAAGGAAAGAAGAGAAGCAAAAGGCAAGGGAGAGTTCCAGAGAATAGCAAGGAAAGATTAGAAGGCCTTCTTAAATGAACAGGGCAAAGAAATAGAGGAAAACATTAGAAAGTGAAAGAGTAGAGATCTCTTAGATCTCTTCAAGAAAATTGGAGATATCAAGGGAACATCACATGAAAAGATGGCCAAGATAAAGGACAGAAATGATAAGGACCTAACAAATGCAGAAGAGATTAAGAAGAGGCGGAAAGAATACATAGAAGAGCTATACATAAAAGGTCTTAGTAAACTAGAGAATCATTATAGTGTGGTCACTCACCTAGAGCCAGACATCTTGCAGTGTGAAATCAAGTGGGCCATAGAAAGAATTACCATGGACAAAGCTAATGGAGGTGATGGAATTCCAGATGAGCTATTTCAAATCCTAAAAGATGATGCTGTGATGGTGCAGCACTCAGTATGTCAGCAAATTTGCAAAACTCAGCAGTGGCCACAGAACTGGAAAAGGTTAATTTCATTTTATTCCCAAAGAAGGGCAATGCCAAAGAATGTTCAAATTACTGTACAATTGTGTTCATTTCACATGCTAGCAAGATTATGCTCAAAATCCTTCAGGCTAGGCTTTAGCAGTCTGTGAACCAAGAACTTCCAGATGTACAAGCTGGGTTTCAAAGATGCACAGGAGCCAGAGATCAAATTGCTAACATCCATTGAACTGTGGAGAAAGCAAGAGAATTCCAGGAAAAAAAAAAAAATCTACTTTGGCTTCATTGACTATGCTAAAACCTTTGACTGTGTGGATTACAATAAACTGAAAAATTCTTAAATTGAGGATACCAGATGACCTTATCATTCTGCTGAGGAGTGAAGAGAGGTCACTCAGTCATGTCCGACTCTTTGTGATCCCATGGACTGTAGTCTACCAGGCTTCTCTGTCCTTGGGATTTTGCAGGCAAGAGTACTGGAGTGGGTTGCCATTTCCTTCTCCAGGGGATCTTCCTGACTCAGGGATGGAACCCAGGTCTCCGGCATTGTAGGCAGATGCTTTACCCTCTGAGTCTGCTGAGGAGGATTGAAGGCAAAAGGAAAAGGGGGCATCAGAGGATTGGGATGGTTAGATAGCTTCACTGACATGAATTTGATCAAACTCCAGGTCATAAAGGGAGACAGAGGAGCCTGGCAAGTTTCAGTCCATGGGGTGGCAAAGAGTTGTACAAGACAGCAACTAAACAACAACAACAACAACAAATCCTTCCCAAATTACCCACAAGCTATGAGGTTCATCATCCACCAACACTAGGCATATAAATGCATTCACAGAACCCTTTAGGAGTTTGAATCTCAATCAAGGTTCAGTTTGGTAAACAATTCAGTACTCTCTTTTAACTTACTAGATATTTTTTTCCCTTCTATCATGTATTATATTTTGTTTTTATGTAAGACCAGTGTGAAGATCTCAACTCGCAGTTGAACTAATTTCATTATTCTTCAGTTTACCATCTTTTCTTTCTCAGCATCTGCCTAAAAACCCTCAGTTCAGTTCAGTTCAGTTCAGTTCAGTCACTCAGCTGTGTCTGACTCTTTGCGATCCCATGAATCACGGCACACCAGGCCTCCCTGTCCATCACCATCTCTTGGAGTTCACTCAGAACCACGTCCATCAAGTCAGTGATGCCATCCAGCCATCTCATCCTCTGTTGTCCACTTCTCCTCCTGCCCCCAATCCCTCCCAGCATCAGAGTCTTTTCCAGTGAGTCAACTCTTCTCATGAGGTGGCCAAAGTACTGGAGTTTCAGCTTGAGCATCATTCCTTCCAAAGAAATCCCAGGGCTTATCTCCTTCAGAATGGACTGGTTGGATCTCCTTGCAGTCCAAGGGACTCTCAAGAGTCTTCAACAACACCACAGTTCAAAAGCATCAATTCTTCGGCACTCAGCCTTCTTCACAGTCCAACTCTCACATCCATACATGACCACAGGAAAAACCATAGCCTTGACTAGACGGACCTTAGTTGGCAAAGTAATGTCTCTGCTTTTGAATATGCTATCTAGGTTGGTCATAACTTTCCTTCCAAAGAGTTAGCATCTTTCAATTTCATGGCTGCAGTCACCATCTGCAGTGATTTTGGAGCCCCTCCCCCAATAAAGTTTGACACTGTTTCCACTATTTCCCCATCTATTTCCCATGAAGTGATGGGACCCGATGCCATGATCTTCGTTTTCTGAATGTTGAGCTTTAAGCCAACTTTTTCACTCTCTTCATTCACTTTCATCAACAGGCTTCTTAGTTCCGCTTCACTTTCTGCCATAAGGGTTGTGTCATCTGCATATCTGAGGTTATTGATATCTCTCCCGACAATCTTGATTCCAGCTTGTGCTTCTTCCAGCTCAGTACTTCTCATGATGTACTCTGCATATAAGTTAAATAAGCAGGGTGACAATATACAACCTGGACATACTCCTTTTCCTATTTGGAACCAGTCTGTTGTTCTATGTCCAGTTCTAACTGCTGCTTCCTCACCTGCATATAGGTTTCTCAAGAGGCAGGTCAGGTGGTCTGTATTCCCATCTCTTTCAGAATTTTCCACAGTTTATTGTGATTCGATCCACACAGTCAAAGACTTTGGCATATTCAGTAATGCAGAAATAGATGTTTTTCTGGAACTCTCTTGCTTTTTCCATGATCCATCAGATGTTGGCAATTTGATCTCTGGTTCCTCTGCCTTTTCTAAAGCCAGCTTGAACATCTGGAAATTCACAGTTCATGTATTGCTGAAGCCTGGCTTGCAGAATTTTGAGCATTACTTTATTAGCATGTGAGATGAGTGCAATTGTGCGGTAGTTTGAGCATTCTTTGGCATTGCCTTTCTTTGGGATTGGAATGAAAACTGACGTTTTCCAGTCCTGTGGCCACTGCTGAGTTTTCCAAATTTGCTGGCATATTGAGTGCAGCACTTTCACAGCATTATCTTTTAGAATTTGAAATAGCTCAACTGGAATTCCATCACCTCCACTAGCTTTGTCCATAGTGATGCTTTCTAAGGCCCACTTGACTTCACATTCCAGGATGTCTGGCTCTAGGTGAGTGGTCACACCATCATGATTATCTTGGTCATGAAGATCTTTTCTGTAGAGTTCTTCTGTGTATACTTGCCACCTCTTATTACATATTACAAATCTAGACATTCATTGCTAACACAGAACTCCTTAAAGTGAAACATCACAGATTGTTGAAAATAGTAATTTTTCTCTTTTTTGAGGGGTAAAGAGGAAAGGATAAAGTCTTTAAAAAATGGAACAACTGGAACAAACTTGATTGTCTTATGGAAAAAGAAATGAAGTGGCCTGAACAGAAAAAATAAAAGCAATAAAACTCTATATTCACTATTCAGCAGCTTAAAAAGGTAAGGTGTGTTTTGAAAACAAAGATAAAGGAGAATGAATTCTTTTAAATTGTAACTATAGTATTAAGCAGATTTTACTCTATATTGAGTATGTGACAAACAGATTACAGATTACCAAGAAACATAACAGCAATGTTAAAAATGTGGCCTTCTTGTTTCAATATAAATAAGATAATGCAAAATAGTAATAAAATAGTAATATATTAAAGTTTAACATAATTTAGTTCATATGAATTCCTCAATTGCAACTGTATAGGAAGTTATTATACATAAAAACAAAATTAGGATTAGTGGTTTAGTTCTGACAGTTATAGAAATGGAAGAAATTTAAAATATACTGTATTGGAAGAGTATTATATAGAATATTTAGTAAGATATATTATTATACAGCATTTATCATTTTAGGATTTTCCTTTAATAATCAAAATCCAAGCAGTTTTTCAGCTATTAAATATGACAGTATGCTTTGAGATAATGTTGTTTTTTATCATATTATTTAAATAAAACTAGGTGACTTGCAAAAGTTAACATACTTGTCAAATCACAAATGGAAATAAATGCTAATTTCACAAATTATAACATAGTTCAGACTATTTAATCACTACTAGGTTAAAATCACAGATATATCTCCTGATGGATACATGATATAGCTTGATAATGTGAAGTACTTAACTCAGAGAAAAAAATGCATCCACAGGGAAAGAAGTGACCAAAGGTTTTGTTGTTGTTGTTGTTGTTGTTTTAATGTGGTTTAAAGGGCTTTCAATCTCTTCAAATCTTGATGTGGATTTGGATGGAAAGGCAGTTCACAGTACAATAATTAAAAAATCAGAAACCAGTTAGCTTGATAAATGAAAATGAAAGAAATCATTCAATAGAAATTACTTCTTCAATTTAATTCAGAATAGGCAGCCTGGCAAAATAAATGAGGCCATTAACAATAAGAAGCTACAAGATCAAGTAGATAAATGTGAAAGGAAAGCTAGATGAATTTCTGAGCCAGAAAAAATTATCTGCTGTCCAATGGAAATCCTAATTGCGACTTGTGTGACACCAACACACACATACACACAAAAACACGGCTATCGTTTAAAGTCACTATTATTCTGTGTATTTTTATACACTTATCTTCCCAAATCATCTAATTTTTCCTTCTTTGTAATTAAAATGGAGAACTAACCTGGACACTTTAAAATTTGCGTTGATGTTGATTGCTCATAATCTTGCTTTTGAAAATAGGTGGAAATTTTTAAAATGCTTCTGTAATACTTAAATAGTTGAATTTAGAATTCCTAATTACTTGGTATATGTAAGTGTTTCTCTCTCTCTCTCTCTCTCTCTCTCTCTCTCTATATATATATATATATATATATATACACACACACATATATCAGTTCAGTCACTCAGTTGTGTCCAACTCTTTGTGACCCATGAATTGCAGCATGCCAGGCTTCTCTGTCCATCACCAACCCCCGGAGTTCACTCAACCTCACGTCCATTGAGTCAGTGATGCCATCCAGCCATCTCATCCTCTGTCATCCCCTTCTCCTCCTGCCCACAATCCCTCTCAGCATCAGAGTCTTTTCCAGTGAGTCAACTCTTTGCATGAGGTGGCCAAAGTACTGGAGTTTCAGCTTTAGCATCGTTCCTTCCAAAGAACACCCAGGGCTGATCTCCTTCAGGATAAACTGGTTGGATCTCCTTGCAGTCCAAGTGACTCTCAAGAGTCTTCTCCAACACTGCAGCTCAAAAGCATCAATTCTTCAGTGCTCAGCTTTCTTCACAGTCCAACTCTCACATCCATACATGACCACTGGAAAAACCATATATATATATGTTCGACTTCTGGAAGTTATTTACCTTCTTTGGCTATCAATTCCCCATTAGTAAAATGAGATATTATGTGCATCCTTAACTGAAAGGTATTTATGGGCTAACATACTAAAACTGATCAGATGTACCAAGAGCTCTGGAAGACAGCATGTATAACTATGAAATACTCAGTATAACGTCGAGCATCTGATGTTTTATTTTTAGCAGTTGTTGACAGTAAACATCAATCAGGAAGATTTTCATTTATTGCCTTTTTAATTCTTTATCTTTATTAAAAGTTGAGAAAGTGTGTTAAAATAAATCAAACATAATTTAATTTCTAAACATCTTTTTAACATCTAAAAGTGGCCTTTTCAGTGATTTTTATTTTTCTTGCTAGTATTGGTTATGGGGATCAGGAACTCATACTCTTATGTGTATTTCATTCCATACAGATATTGTTAGGAAGTGACAAAACATGAGCACAATGGAGGTCTTATCATACCTCCAGAATTATAGTGATTCTAGAGGCGTTTTCCTGATTAATCCTCCCGATACCCTTTGAAATGGATATTCCCACCATAAATAAAATAGACACTGTAAGGAAGTGATAAAGCATGAGCACAGTAACACGACTGGCACAGCATGGCAGAGCCACGCTGTGTGAAAGGCACTAGTTCAGTACAGACACATTGGTGGATCAAAGTGGCAGTCCACTGGACAACACATATGATTTGGTCCACCAAAGTGTCAGAAAATGTTTGTATTTGTTGCAAACTGTATAATATAAGTATTTCAAATACATGTCTGATTTTGTTTCTTTTTTTTATAAGAAGAATGAGAAGGAGGAGAAAGAGGAAGCATTCTTACGCATTTGAAAAAAATTGCATCTTTCAATGAGCAAGAATGATCTAAGGCTGTTTACAGCTGCTGTTTATCGTGATGCTTCGCTTTTGTTGTCTGTCTTTCTCGCACTCGGAATCACTTATAGTTATCTGCCTGCCCCAGGTGGCACTGGTGCTCATAACTCCCATATTAATATCATTATGTAGAGATTAATGGATAGATTAAAAACAAAAATTAAAGCCAATTTTGATTAATTTACCTGTACTTTACAATCTTCAGTTTCCTTGTCTATAAAAATGTGGTAATATCGATCACAATGGGTATTGTGAGAACTGGAAAAAATGTATCTGGAGACAATGTAGTAAAATCTCAAGAAACACATACTAATAATAATTCTTACTAAATTATAAGGATATCAATGAAGCAGATGGCTTCACTGATTCTAGGGTTAGATATTATTTCACAAACCACACAGATAAATCAAGATATATTTAAACATACTACAAAAAGAGCAAGCTAAATAGGAATCCAAGCTAGCTATACAAAATAAACATTATTAAATGACATTATTTGGTAATCTGACAAACAAAAATATTTTATTTTTTAAATTGTATTTACAGTTATATTTCATTTTAGTAAGTCAAGATAATATTAGGAAAAAAAGCCCACAGTATTCAATATTCTTAAGAACTACAATAATGTCTTCCTAAATTGACCTGTTCTCTTTCTTCCCTCTATACCAACATCTTTCATACCAGAAATATGAACAACAGCTTAGCAGTTATTGAAAGCTTAACCTTTGGAAAAGGTAAAGAATACTTTGGAACAAGACAGTCACTTTGAGATAACCCAGTAAGGTTGAATCTAAGGAAACTGAGATTCAAAAGCAAAAGTAACTCATCTGAGATAGAAAAATTATTAATAAAAAAATCAGGTATTTTAATCTGGAAATCCTAAATTCCAGTTCATTGTTTTCCAAACATAATATATTCATTCCACTCATATTTTGTTATAAGTGTATATGTGAATCTTTAGGTTTAACCATATTGAATGTCATTCTTACCAATAAAATTCAAATAGATACAAGTATTCTAAAGAGCATAACAATGAAATTACGGCACTTATTCCAGCAATCATTACAGATTTAAAGGAATAAAAAGACTAAGAGGAAGTAAGTTGAGAATATCATCACAAGAGCCAAAGTTTTTTATTTTTCATTTTTGTCCTTCTGGTTTCTACATTAAGACTTATTTTAAAATGAACTCATTTGAGAGCACTGGATAGAAAAAAAAAAAGATAAAAATATAAACTTCAAACTAAAAAATGTATTTTAAACATACATACAAAATATTTGATAAAAATATATATTCACAGTAAACAAAAACAAAAACAATAAGAAACAAATAACCCAATTATAAAATGTTCAAAAGATCTATATAGACACTTCAGTCAAGAAGATATATAGATGTAAAATAAGTGTAAAAATTTTTCTCAGCATCATATTTTATTAGAGAAATGCAAATGAAAACCGCAGTGTGATACCACTACACATCTATAATAACAAGTGAAAATAAAAATATGATACTACAATTTGCTGAAGAATATATAGAGCAACTGGAACCCTTGTATGTATGCTTGTCTGGCAGACTGTTCAAAAAGTACACATAGTTTGCCATGTGGGCCAGCAATCCTACTTCTAAGTATTTACCTAATATATGTGAAAATCTATTTGCAGGCAGAAACCTACATACCTATGTTTATATAAACTTTATCCGTAATCTCCAAAAAGTGGAAGCAATAAGGATGTTCTTCAACAAGTGACTAGATATACAAGCTGTGGCACACACCCCTACAACAGAATGCCATTCACCTTCAATAAACTAACAAGTACCAAGCCAGGCGGAGACAAAGATAAATAACAAGTGCTTATTTCTAAGTGGAAGAAGCCAGTTTGAAAGGTTACTCTATTATTCCACTTACATAGCTTTATGGAAAAGGCAGAACTACAGAGACAATAAGTAAGGCACTGCTTGTTAGGGGTGTTAGGAGGAGGGAGAGGTGAATGGATGAAGAGAAAAATAAGTAAGGTAATAAAATTATTTTCTGTAATATAGTCACAGTGGGTACAACCACAGAACTTTTCAAGACGAAAATGAAAATTAATGTAGTAGAATTAAAAGGAAGAAAAAAGTCTTTTAGGAGGTTTGGAGGACCTAGCATAGAATGCAAACTGTAACCAAAAAAATCTAACTGTATCACAAATACATGAAACACGCTCACTCAAAGAGTTGGGGGTTGGGGAAGCCCTTGATAGAAATCTTTTAGAAAATAAGTGGAGATTGAGAATAAAGGCAAAGAGAACCACATGTAAGCACTGTATTATAATTGATAATTCTCTTTGATGAGATTATTGTTGTTGTTGTTCAGTCACTAAGTCATATCTTACTCTGTGTGACCCCATGGACTGCAACACACCAGGCTTCCCTGTCTTTCAGTATCTTTGGGATTTGTTCAAACTCATGTCCATTGAGTCAGTGATGCCAACCAACCATTTCATCCTCTGTCACTCTTTTTTCCTCCTGCCCTCAATCTTTCCCAGTATCAAGGTCTTTTCCAATGAGTTGGCTCCTCTCATCAGGTGGCCTAAGTATAATGGGATTATAGGCTATCAATCTGGAAAATGTTATACATGAATAATGAACTTAAAAAAATCTAGCAAGCAAAATGCAGAGGGTGGGAGCCAAGTATCCTAGAAACAGCCAATGGGAGAATCTAAAAGCATACACTTGGTAACTGATTATACATCAATGTGAACTAATGCTTACTTTAATATAGATATAGATGGATACACAGACATACAGGATGACTTATAGATATTTGTATATATCTGAGTTGGTGTACACACACACACACACACACACACACACACACACACACACACATTTCCTAGTTCTGTAACTGAGAGAAATTGGAGTCAATAGAACTCCACCAGCAATGATCACACCAGTTATCCAAATATTGGTATTTAATACTCTTTTCTAAAAAGGGAGCTAGGGCTAGGGCATGGAGAAATAACTAATTCTATGACTGAGTAACATGAAATATACAAGATACTCCTTGAGATCTTGTAATACCAGAAAATAAAGAAATGCTAAAGAAAAAAAAAAAAAAAAGAGGATATCAAAAGGATACAAAAGCCAATGGTAAGAGCTCCCAAGGGCCAAAGCTGGACAAAAATGAAGCAATAAATTTGGAAAAGGAAATTTCATTTTAACTCAAACTATAAAAGAAATATCTATATAATTCTAATAATAATTGATTAAATATATTTTGAAAAGTCAAAGAGAACATTTCTCAACATACAGAAGTCCAGAACCAGATGGCTTCATATGTGAATGACACAAAACATTTCAAGAACAGTTTATACCTACAATTCTCAAACCATTTCAAAAACTGTCCGAGAAAGTTCAATGAGGCACTGCTCCCAAAACCAGCACTGCTTCTCAAACAAATACCTTATCTTCCAGACAAGATATTCCAAAAACAAAGACTATAAGGCAAGGCCACTGACGAACACACATGCAAAATGCTCAACAAAATGTTAGTAATCTACATTTAGCAGTGTATTAAAAGGATCATACAACATGACCAAGTAAGATTTTTCCCAAGGATGCAAGGATGGATCAATATTTGCGAACCAATTAATATGATACTCACATTAGCAAACCAAAAATACAAAGCATATGATTATCTAAACAGATGCAGAAAAAGCTTTGATCATATGCAATATCCAGTTATGATTAAATCCTCTCAACAAAGTTGGGGAACAAAGTTCCCCATAGAGGGAACATACCTCAACAAAAGAAATGCAATATATGACAGTCCGACAGTTAATATCACACTCAGTTGTGAAAACTTGAAAATATTTCCTTCGAGGAACAAAACAAGGATACCCCATTTTACTATTTTTATTCAATATAGTATCGGAAGTTCTAGGCACAGCAATGAGAAGAAAAATAAATAAAAGGATTCCAAATTGCAAAGAAAGAAGTAAAATATCACTGTTTGCAGATGATATGACTCCATGGATAGAAAATCCTAAAGATGCCAACAAAAAGCTATTAGAATTAATTAATGAATTCAGTAAAGTTTCACGATACAAAATCATACAGAAATTTGTTACATTTCTATACAGTATCAATGAACTATCAGAAAGAGAACTTAAGAAAATAATCCCATTTACAATCACATAAAAGATAACAAAATACCTAGGAAAAAATTTAACTGACAAGATAAAAGATAAATATAGGACATTACTGACACAAAGATATGGAAGTACATACTGTGTTAATGGATTAAAAGTGTTAATATTGTTAAAATGAACATGCTACCTGATAATCTCTAGGTTCTGTACAATATTTATCAAAATATCAGTGGAATTTTTCACAGGACTATAATAATTCTAAATTTGTAAGAAAACACTAAAGGTTCTGAATAGCCAAAACTATCTTGAGACAGAGGACCAAAGCTGGAGGTATCATACTTCCTGGTTTCAAGTTACACTACTAAAAAGCTATCATCATCAAAACAGTATAGCATGGATACACAAAAAATGGAACATGGATAAATGGAGCATCATAGAGAACCCAGAAAGGAACCCACACTTAAATGGGCAGTTAGTATATGGCAAAGAAGCCAAAAATATGCAATGTGGAAAAGACAGCCTCTTCAATGAATGGTATTGGAAAAGCTAAATATTCACATACTTTTGCACCATCCACAAAAGTAATTTGAAATGGATTAAAGACTTAAAGATTGAAACCATTAAACTTTTATAATAAAACATAAGCAGTACTCTCTGGGGTGTGTATGTGTGTGTATATATATTGGCATGTCTCTGCAGGCAAGGGAAACAAAAGGAAATAAACAAATGGGAGAGTATCAAACTAAAAAGCTTATGCACAGTGAAGGAAACTATCAATAAAATAAAAGATAAGGACTAAATGGGGGAAGATATTTACAGATAAGATACATGACAAGGGGTTAATAACCAAAAGACACAAAGAATTTGTAGAAGTCAACATCAAAATACCAAACAGTCCAATTTTTAAAAATGGGCTGAGAATCTGAGTAGACAGTTTTTCAAAGGAAAGGCACATGAAAATATGCTCAACATCTTTAATTATTAGGGAAGTGTAAATGAAAAGAGCAATGAGATATCACCTCACACTTGTCAGAATGGTTATTATCAAAAAGAAAACAAATAACAAGGCTGACAAGGATGTGGAGAAGAGGAACCCTGGTTCACAATAGGTGGGGATATAAAGCAGGAAGAGCTGATAGAAGAAAAACACTATGTGGACTCCTCAAAATGAAAGATAGAACTACCATGCAATCCAGCAGTTTCATTCCTAAGGGTTAATATGAAGAAAACAAAAGTACTATTTCAAAGAGATATATTCATCCCTGTTTATTGTAACATTATTTTCAATAGTCAAGATATGGTGGCAACCTAAGTACTCATTAACAGATGGATGGATGAAGATGTGGATAAAGATGTATGTATGTACATACATATACACACATTGATATATAATCCATGGAATATTACTCACTCATAAAAAGAGTGAAATCTTGCCATTTGTGACAACATGGATAGACCTAGAGGGTATTATGCTTATAGCAAAATAAGTTGGACAGAGAGAGAGATAAACACCATATGATTTCACTTCCATATGGACTCTAAAAAATGAACAAGCATAAGAAAAACAGAGTTACAGAGAATAAAGGTGGTTGCCAGGGGGCAGAATAGATAAATTTCCCACCTTGAAGAATCCCAAACAATGTTTTCTGAAATTTCACCTTCAAGTAACTCATGTATACTTCCTCACTCTTTACGTACAACCTGTGCATGGTGACCTTCTGAAGCCTACAGTGTGGGAGGGAGGGAACACAGCAATGTCACAGTGGAGGCACGGGGCAATCATGGCCTTGGTTTGATGACCATGGAGGCATCATCAATGATATCATGGACATAGCATTTGATATGATGTTACGATTATAGTACTTTACCCCTATCGTCTCCCTACCAAAACCCCATAATCCCAATATAATCACACAAAAAAATTTTTCAGACAAATCCCAGTTGAGGAACACTGTACAAACTCTTTGTACAGTGACTACTCCTAGATGATACCACTCTAATGGCAGAAAGTGAAGAAGAACTAAAGAGCCTCTTGATAGGGTTGAAAGAGGAGAGTGAAAAAATTGACTTAGAACTCAATATTGAAAAAACTAAGATCCAGTCCCATCCCTTCATGGCAAATAAATGGGGAAAAAGTGAAAAGAGTGAGAGATTTTATTTTGGGGGCGCCAAAATCACGGCAGATAGTGATGCAGCCATGAAATTAAAAGATGCTTACTCCTTGGAAGAAAAGCTATGAGCAACCTAGACAGCATATTAAAAGCAAACACATCACTTTGCTGACAGAGGCTCATCTAGTCAAAGCTACGGTTTGTCTGGTAGTGATATGTGGATGTGAGAGTTGGACCATAAAGAAAGGTGAGAATCAAATTAAATTATGTGTATAAATTACTTTCAGAGCTTCTCTGGTAGCTCAGCTGCTAGAGAATCCGCCTGCAGTGCAGGAGACTCCAGTTCAATTCCTGGGTGGGGAAGATTCCCTGGAGAAGGGATCGGCTACCCACTCCAGTATTCTTGGGCTTTCCTGGAGGCTCATATGGTAAAGAATCTGCATTCGATGTGGGAGACATGGGTTTCACCCCCAGGTTGCAAAAGATCCCCTGTAGGAGGGCATGGCAACCCACTCCAGTATTCTTGCCTAAAGAATCCCCATGGACAGAGGAGCCTGGTGGGCTACGGTACATGGGGTTGCAAAGAGTCAGACACGACTGAGCAACTAAGCATAGCACAAAGTACTTTCAAATAGTTAAAATCTTAACATGTATTTAATTTTCCTTAATTCCCATCTACATACCACCCTCAATCTACATTCACAGGCAAATGGTACAGGTAAGTTTAGGAAACATATGTACTGTATCAATCAAAGTGTTTGAAATTGGGTTGGCTTGGGTATTTGTGAACTTATTTAAAGTTTCGTGAGTAAAAAGGTCCAGAGGTTACTACTAGAGTTCTACAGATGAAAAATGCACATTAAAAGGGATTTCAGAATTATCTGGTTTCATGGTGAGTCGCTGCTAGCATAAAAACATGAGCTCAATAGAGACTATATGTTCTAAGTTCTGTAGCTTTGTCCCTAACATTTATGCAGTGAGATGTCATTCCAGTTTGCTTCTACCAGTTTGTATCAATTAATATAATAAAAAAACTCTGTAAATTGTGAAATAGTTATAAGCAGTTCTCACCCTGCATAATAGTACAATGCCATAACAAATACCATGGAATCTGTGATCTTAATAATTGTTCTGTGACTTTTAAAATCCTTTGTTACAACATATTTTTTTTCCTGTCAGTTATAAATGTATAAGAAAAAATTTAAAATACAGTTAACATCTATGTAGTGTACTGTGATTTATAACAATAGAAACATTGATAATTAAAGTGTTTAATTTCTTTGTAAAGAACTTATCAACAGTAATTTAGATAGCGCTTTATTTTTCCACCATGTAATTTATGATATAGAGAGAAACAGCATCTTATGTCCAGCATATTATGTCCTGGCAAATTGTCATATTGCTTTCTAGATTGATTAGTGCTAATATTTTATCCTTTGCCCTTTCAATGACATAGAATGTCTGCAAGTGTTCATTTAGTGTGATTTTTTTTGCCAGTGTCACTTGCTCCGTTCTTTCCTTCACAACAAATTTCCTTTATATCTCTATGATGCCCTCGACCTGTTCTACTGGTGGTGATCCAGACACTCTCAAACAGCTGTTGCCTAAGCATTCCCACAGCCAGCTATTTCTTCTGCAGTTCCCTTGGTGTATGCAAGCTCTCGCATGTTCAACTCTTTGTGACCCCATGGACCATAGCATACTTGGCTGCCCCGTCCCTGGAATTTTCCAGGTGAGAATATTGGACTGGGTTCCCACTTCCTACTCCAGGGGATCTTACCAACCCAGGGATCAAACTCACATCTCTGGTGTCTCCTGTACTGACAAGCAGATTCCTTACCACTAGTCCACCTGGGAAGTCCTTATGGGGATTCAGATTTCTCTTTTAGTAATATCACTTTTCCTTTTTACCTATGGTTTCCTTTTGGAGCCACTGTTTTCTTCCAATGACTTTTTTGTGTGAAATGTCACATGCCTTTATTACCGGGGTCAAAGAATCATTATAAATACGTGATCAGTTCCTGTGTATGAATGGATTGACACGTGGAATGACCGATCTCCAACAGACTTTGAGAAAAATGTTGTGATTGGGACTAATGAAGATGCAGATTTGATATTTACAGAGTGGTTTGTGGGACTGAGGTAATAATGACCACGCTTATACTTTACGTAATTATCTACAGTTAACATATCCTAGTAACTAGAATCTGAACCCTTTTGTCAGGGACTGGAATTTAACTAATCTGTGGTAATTGAAATACATGCACATCAGACCTGTGGAGAATGGTGACTGTCTATATAAGCACAAGGGGTTATAAAATCCAATCTCAATTAACATTTTTATACATACAAATTCTTTCCACTAAAACTGTATTAATTTCTCAGTAAGAGATCATGAGTAATTCATACATCTTTTCATATATATGAGAATAATTCACATGTCTTTTCAGTCATTAAAGCAAGATTTAGTAAGTAATTGTAACATAACTTCCAGGAGGATAGAAAAAAATTTCTGCCCTCACAAAACTTACACTGTAGTGAGGAAAGTTCAGTTCAGTTCAGTCGCTCAGTCATGTCCCACTCTTTGTTATCCCATGGACCGCAGCATGCCAGGCCTCCCTGGCCATCACCAACTTCCAGAGATCACCCAAACCCATGTTCATTTTGTTGGTGATGCCATCCAACCATCTCATCCTCCATTGTCACCTTCTCCTGCAGCCCTCAATCTTTCCCAGCATCAGAGTCTTTTCAAATGAGTCAGCTCTCTGCATCAGGTGGCCAAAGAATTAGAGTTTCAGCTTCAACATCAGTCGTTCTAAGGAACACCCACGACTGATCTCCTTTAGGATGGACTGGTTGAATCTCCTTGCAGTCCAAGGGACTCTCAAGAGTCTTCTCCAACAACACATTTCAAAAGCATCAATTCTTCAGAGCTCAGCTTTCTTTATAGCCCAATTCTCACATCCATATATGACTACCAGAAAAACAATAGCCTTGACTAGATGGATCTTTGTTGGCAAAATAATATCTCTGCTTTTCAATATACTATCTAGGTTGGTCATAATTTTTCCATCCAAGGAGTAAGCGTCTTTTAATTTTATGGCTGCAATCATCATCTGCAGTGATTTTGGAGCCCCAAGAAATAAAGTCAGCCACTGTTTCCACATCTATTTCCATGAAGTGATGGGATCAGATGCCATGATCTTCGTTTTCTGAATGTTGAGCTCTAAGCCAACTTTTACTCTCCTCTTTCACTTTCATCAAGAGGCTTTTTATGTCTTCACTTTCTGCTATAAGAGTGGTGTCATCTGCATATCTGATATTATTGATATTTCTCCCAGAAATCTTGATTCCAGCTTGTGCATCTTCCAGCCCAGGATTTTTCATGATGTACTCTGCATATAAGTTAAATAAGCAGGGTGACAATATACAGCCTTGACGTACTCCTTTTCCTATTTGGAACCAGTCTGTTGTTCCTTGTTCAGTTCTAACTGTTGCTTCATGACCTGCATATAGGTTTCTCAAGAGGCAGGTCAGGTGGTCTGGTATGCCCATTTCTTTCAGAATTTTCCACAGTTTATTGTGATCCAAACAGTCAAAGGCTTTGGTACAGTCCATAAAGCAGAAATAGATGTTTTTTCTGGAACTCTGTTGCTTTTTGATGATCCAGCAGATGTTGGCAATTTGATCTCTGGTTCCTCAGGCAATTAAATAAATAACTTATAAAAAGCTTAGATAAGTACAACAACAAAGGAGACAATAAAGTGTAACATGGTGTTAGGGAGGGGGTCAAAATTTTAAGTATGGATACCAAGGAAGATTTTACTGAGAATCTAAACACCTAAAGGAAATGAGGGATTGAAGCTTATGTACATCTTATAGAGGCACATTGTGAAGAGGGATTGGTAAATGTTAAAGCTCTGAGTGTGGTTCTGCTACATTTAGAGGAAGAGAGAGAAATCCAGTGCAGCCTCGTGAGAGGGAAAGTGGAAGAGATGCTAGAAGCAGGTCCAGGTGAGCCAGAATACACAGACTGTCAAATACCGAAAGTCATAGCAAGGCTTGAGCAGGAGAGTGGGATGAGCTAATTTACACTTGAATAGTACAACTCCATTGGACTTCCCTGGTGGCTCAGGTGGCTAAGTCTGTCTACAATGTGGGAGACCTGGGTTCGATCCCCTGGGTCGGGAAGATCCCCTGGAGAAGGAAATGGCAATCCACTTCAGTACTATTGCCAGGAAAATCCCATGGACAGAGGAGCCTGAGTAGGCTACAGCCCATGGGGCTGCAAAGAGTTGGACACGACTAAGCGACTTTACCTTAGTACAACTTTAGCTTCCTTCTGAAAAACAGAGTGAAGAGGTGTCAGGGCAGAAACAGAGTAATAATTGAGCAAAGAAATCATGGTGCCTCGGACTAGCACAGGGCTTTCACAGTGATGCTAACTAGTTGAATTCTGTATATGTTTCAAAATCATAGACCAATTTTTCAATGTCACAGAGATGCTTACATGATCCTCTAGACTTGGTTGAAAGGGAATTTGAGATATTATTTGACTGGGAGAAAGAGGAGTAGCCCAAACACTAAACTTCTGTAAAGAAGTCTATCATTACCCATGATAGGCCTTACTCAGCAAAATGTGCCATTCCTTGCATTTGTGAATAAAGTTGGAACAAAAAGAAAGAGGATATTTGACCAAGACTTTTCAAGGTTAATTGTAAGGGGTTTTTTGGGAGATAGGTGGAGAAACAGTGAAACAGTGTCAGACTTTATTTTGGGGGCTCCAAAACCACTGCAGATGGTAACTGCAGCCATGACATGAAAAAGACAATTACTCCTTGGAAGAAAAGTTATGACCAACCTAGATAGCATATTCAAAAACAGAGACATTACTTTGCCGACTAAGGTCTGTCTGGTCAAGGCTATGGTTTTTCCAGTAGTCATGTATGGATGTGAGAGTTGGACTGTGAAGAAAGCTGATTGCAGAAGAATTGATACTTTTGAACTGTGGTGTTGGAGAAGACTCTTGAGAGTCCCTTGACTGCAAGCAGATCCCACCAGTCCATTCTGAAGGAGATCAACCCTGGGATTTCTTTGGAAGGAATGATGATAAAGCTGAAACTGCAGTACTTCGGCCACCTCATGCGAAGAGTTGACTCATTGGAAAAGACTTTGATGCTGGGAGGGATTGGGGGCAGGAGGAGAAGGGGACGACTGAGGATGAGATGGCTGGATGGCATCACGGACTCAATGAACGCGAGTCTGAGAGAACTCCGGGAGTTGGTGATGGACAGGAGCTCTGGCGTGCTGCGATTCATGGGGTCGCAAAGAGTCGGAAAGGACTGAGCAGCTGAACTGAACTGAACTTCAGCTTTGTATGGGTTATCAGTTTCCTTCAAAGAATGAAAGACAGGGAAAGGAGCCTATGTCAGATGCAGGAAAAGAGGCAGCATGATTCAGTCCAGGGAGAGCTAACCTACCCTCCAGAATAAAAGACAGAGTCACGGGGCTGCAGGGATTCTCCTCTGAAACAACTTTATATTAAAAAACGTGAATACATAACAGCCTAATGCAAAAGCGAAAGTTTGTGCTTTCAAGAGTCATTTTAGAGACACACTTATTCACATGAATGTATATCTTCATCTCTCAGCTAGTTCTAGTATCCAGGGGAAAACCTTCTACTTTTGAGTATTTGCGTTTCCAGTATGGAATAGAGAATGCAACTTCGTTTCAGTTGCTCACAGGTGAGGTGATATATGCAGAGATTTGCCCACAAACTTGTGGAAAATGCATATTGACCAAATGCTGTAAGTTGCGTGTGATAATCTTTGTTTAGTCAGATCCACTCACTAGCAGATGTCCTGTGAGTACCCTTTATGTTCTCTTCCTGATATTCCCTCCCTCCAGACACTCAAACAACTAAGGCTTCAGGATGTTCATTTTAACACGTTCTGCCTTCTGCTGCTGCTAAGTCGCTTCAGTTGTGTCTGACTTGGTGTGACCCCATAGACAGCAGCCCACCAAGCTCCCCCATCCCTGGGATTCTCCAGGCAAGGACACTGGAGTGGGCTGCCATTTCCTTCTCCAATGCATGAAAGTGAAAGTGGAGTCATTCAGTCGAGTTTGACTCCCCAGCGACCCCATGGACTGCAGCCCACCAGGCTGCTCCGTCCATGGGATTCGCCTGAATACTGATTTTTGTCAACCCCAGGTGACTCATCTTTATAATTTGTCACACTGGATTTCATCAGCCACTTCATACTGGTTCACAGGAAAAGTACAACAAAATCCAATTGATTCACCATGAGATGATTCATCATAACATGACATGTGTTCAATGATGAAGTGCCAGGATAGACACAGTAAAAGTCATTTAACTGTTCAAAAAATCCATAGAGAAAAAGAATAAAATCTTTCTCTTGGTTAACCAATATTCATAAACATATTTCTAAACATTCTGATCATTTTGATTAAAAACTCAATTAAGAGCAATCTCCTTGATTTTATATATATATATATATATATATATATATATAACTCATTTGCAGATTCAAAAGTTGGCTAGATTGGTATAGGACTAATGCATCAAGTATAGCACATTCCAATGTTTACCCACCAAGTTTACCTTGATTTTTCAGATTCAATTCTAGCCATTCAGCACCTGCTAATTATGAGAAATACAACTTCTAAGTTTTTCTGAATAAAATTTTGGAGTGCTCCAAGACCAGCACATCATCAAGAAAAGTAGCTAGACTCATTATCAAGAATCTGTGATTGCAATGCCAAATGAAGCATTATTTTGACTGGTTTCACCACGTTGTCTTTCTTCTTTGGCAGTCTGCCAGCTGACAGATTTTTTTTTTTTTGACAGCTCCCAAAGGGATTTCCATAAAGCCCATATGTCAATTTCCCTATATATTACATACAGGAATAAAATGAACAATCCTGCTGTACATTTAAAAGACACCATTGCTGCATATACAACTTCTTTGGATAGCTGTCTTCCTAATTCACAGATATTTAACCATAACCAAAATAGTTATACATGTCTACCATTATGATGGATGTGATATTGAAAGTGAAAGTTGCTCAGTCATGTCTGACTCTTTGTGACCCTATTAACTGTACAGTACTTGGAATTCTGCAAGCCAGAATATTGGAGTAGGTAGCCTTTCCCTTCTCCATGGTATCTTTCCAATCCAGGGATCGAACCCAGGTCTCCCACATTGAAGGCAAACATTTTACCAGCAGAGCCAAAGTGATATTAAGTATAAATTTACAAGCTATGGTAATTGGGTAGAGGTAAGTTTTACTCATTCAACACATCAAATATAGCAATAATAGCACTGTGCTGAGTTCTTTAATTTCACTTTGTTTTTACATCTCTCCTAGGAACACAATTATATCCCTATTACACTAATGAGAAAACTAAAACAGTGATGCTAGAGATTTGAGCAGATGAAACCTAACCTATGATATATATGAACCAACAATTTTTAAAGTTAATTATAACTATCATGTCCATTAATCATGGATGAAGATAGGAATGGATAGCAAGTGGAACTGACCAACTTTTAGAGTAGAAAAAGAATTTCAGTGCTAAGGAAGTTCATAGCAAGAAGTCAAGGCTAGATGTTACTTAGTTAAAAGTATTGTAAAGTAATTAGCCTCCAATTAAAATAAATATATTTTCACGTCAAAAGCCTACAAGCAATAAATGCTGGAGAGGGTGTGGAGAAAAGGGAACCCTCTTACACTGTTGGTGGGAATGCAAACTAGTACAGGCACTATGGAGAACAGTGTGGAGATTCCTTAAAAACTAGAAATAGAATTGACTCCAGTTCAGTTCAGTCACTCAGTCGTGTCTGATTCTTTGCAACCCCATGAATCGTGGCACACCAGGTCTCCCTGTCCATCACCAACCTCGGAGTTCACTCAGACTCATGTCCATTGAGTCAGTGATGCCATCTAACCACCTCATCCTCGGTTGTCCCCTTCTCCTCCTGCTCCCATCCCTCTCAGCGTCAGAGTCTTTTCCAATGAGTCAACTCTTCGCATGAGGTGGCCAAAGTACTAGAGTTTCAGATTTAGCATCATTCCTTCCAAAGAAATCCCAGGGCTGATCTCCTTCAGAATAGACTGATTGGATCTGCTTGTAGTCCAAGTGACTCTCAAGAGTCTTCTCCAACACCACAGTTCAAAAGTATCAATTCTTTGGCACTCAGCCTCTCTTCACAGTCCAACTCTCACATCCATACATGACCACAGGAAAAACCATAGCCTTGACTAGACAGACCTTAGTCAGCAAAGTAATGTCTCTGTTTTTGAATATGCTGTCTAGGTTGGTCATAACTTTGCTTCCAAGGAGTAAGTGTCTTAATTTCATGGCTGAAATCACCATCTGCAGTGATTTTGGAGCCAAAAACATAAAGTCTGACACTGTTTCCACTGTTTCCCCATCTATTTTCCATGAAGTGATAGGACCGGATGCCATGATCTTCGTTTTCTGAATGTTGAGCTTTAAGCCAACTTTTTTCACTCTCCACTTTCACTTTCTTCAAGAGGCTTTTTACTTCCTCTTCACTTTCTGCCATATGGGTGGTGTCATCTGCATATCTGAGGTTATTGATATTTCTCCCGACAATCTTGATTCCAGCTGTGCTTCTTCCAGTCCAGCGTTTCTCATGATGTACTCTGCATATATGATCCAGCAATCCCACTGCTGGGCATACACACCGAGGAAACCAGAATTGAAAGAGACACGTGTACCCCAGTGTTCATCGCAGCACTGTTTATAATAGCCAGGACATGGAAGAAACCTAGATGTCCATCAGCAGATGAATGGATAAGAAAGCTGTGGTACATATACACAATGAAGTATTACTCAGCCATTAAAAAGAATACATTTGAATCGGTTCTAATGAGGTGGATAAAACTGGAGCCTATTATACAGAGTGAAGTAAGCCAGAAAGAAAAACAGCAATACAGTATACTAACGCATATATATGGAATTTAGAAAGACGGTAATGATAACCCTGTATCTGAGACAGCTAAAGAGATGCAGATGTATAGAACAGTCTTTGGACTCTGTGGGAGAAAGAGAGGGTGTGATGAGTTGGGAGAATGGCATTGAAACATGTATAATATCATATAAGAAATGAATCGTCAGTCCAGGTTCGATGCAGAGTACAGGATGCTTGGGGGCTGGTGCAATGGGATGACTCAGAGAGATGGTATGGGGAGAGAGGAGGGAGGGGTGTTCAGGATGGGGAGCATGTGTACACCCATGGTGGATTCATGTTGATGTATGGCAAAATCAATACAATATTGTACAGTAATTAGACTCCAATTAAAAAAAAAAACTCCATATTGTTGCAAAGAAAAGAAAAAAAGTGCACAAGGAGAAAGAGAAGGAATAGGTGGAAAAGATTTCAGCATGCACCAAGAACTAGATGTGGAAAAGCATATGTAACTGCAAAGAGTTTAATCTGTTTGAAAATGAACCTGATAGTGTGAAGGAAAAATGAATCTAAAGAGAAGGATGCTGCAAAATTGTGTAAGAATTTGTATCCTGCGATAAGTTTAGATGCTGTGCTAAGAGCGACTGTTAGTCACGGAAGCATTTTTAATCATAACAGTTCTACATTTTAGAACATCACTCTGGCTCCAAGTGGGAAAGGAGTAGAAGCTAAAGAGCTTGAATGCAAACAAACTTAATAGAAAATCACTGTCATAGTATACTTAGATAAATTTAAATATGTTTTACCTGAAATAAGAGGTTAAGAATAAACAAAAAGTGTAGAGAAAACATATGGAGAAATAGGAACTGAGGGCAGTGGCTTAACATAACCATGTGTCAGAATCACCTGAAGGGTGTAGTGTAACATACATTGCTGGGTCCCAGGGCTCTAGATACTCCAACGCATCTAGTCCAGGAGATCTGGGATGGGGCCAAAGAATTTGCATTTCTAAGAGGTGATGCTGCAGCTCCAGTTAAGAGCTCCTTTTGAGAACCACAGGTCCAAATAAGGAAACTGGAAAGGGAGCCAAAAAAGGCAAGTCACACAGTCACACCCTTCAACCTCATCCTGTTGTTGAATTTAGGAGAAAGGCTGTCCAGGAAATAAAAGTAAAGTGAATCCAAATCACTCGGTTCTCATCAGAGCTCAGGATTCTATGTCTCCAGAGACCATTTTCCCCTACAAACTCCATTTGAATGGTTCCAAATCACACTTTAACAACATTGTCCCAGGTGGGCTTTAGAAAGTGAGATGGGTCTTGAAGTCACGTTTATCTACAGATTATCCATGTACAGAACTGAATTAATCATTATCCTTTTTCCTGACACAATTCAGTGCAATTCAGTTGCTCAGTCATGTCCAACTCTTTGCGATCCCGTGAATCGCAGCACGCCAGGCCTCCCTGTAATCATCAACTCCTGGAGTTTACCCACACTCACGTCCATCGAGTCGGTGATGCCATCCAGCCATCTCACACTCTGTCGTCCCCTTCTTCTCCTGCCCCAAATCTCTCCCAGCATCAGGGTCTTTTCCAATAAGTCAACTCTTCACATGTGGTGGCCAAATTAGTGGAGTTTCAGCTTTAGCATCATTCCTTCCAAAGAAAACCCAGGACCAGTCTCCAATAGAATGGACTGGTTGGATCTCCTTGCAGTCCAAGGGACTCTCAAGAATCTTCCCCAAAACCACAATTCAAAAGCATCAATTCTTCGGCACTCAGCCTTCTTCACAGTCCAACTCTCACATCCATACATGACCACAGGAAAAACCATAGCCTTGACTAGACGGACCTTAGTCGGCAAAGTAATGTCTCTGCTTTTGAATATGCTATCTAGGTTGGTCATAACTTTCCTTCCAAGGAGTAAGTGTCTTTTAATTTCATGGCTGAAATCACCATCTGAAGTGATTTTGGAGCCAAAAAAATAAAGTCTGAGACTGTTTCCACTGTTTCCCCATCTATTTCCCATGAAGTGATGGGACCAGATGCCATGATCTTCGTTTTCTGAATGTTGAGCTTTAAGCCAACTTTTTCACTCTCCTCTTTCACTTTTTTCAAGAGACTTTTGAGTTCCTCTTCACTTTCTGCCATAAGGGTGGTGTCATCTATATATCTGAGGTTATTTCTATTTCTTGTGGCAATCTTGATTCCAGCTTGTGCTTCTTCCAGCTCAGGATTTCTCCTGATGTACTCTGCATATAAGTTAAATAAGCAAGGTGACAATATACAGCCTTGATGTACTTCTTTTCCTATTTGGAACCAGTCTGTTGGTCCATGCCCAGTTCTAACTGTTGTTTCCTGATCTACATACAGATTTCTCAAGAGGCAGGTCAGGTGGTTTGGTATTCCCATCTCTTTCGGAATTTTCCACAGTTTATTGGGATCCACACAGTCAAAGGCTTTGGCATAGTCAATAAAGCAGAAATAGATATTTTTCTGGAACTCCTTTGACTTTTTGATGATCCAGTGGATGTTGGCAATTTGATCTCTGGTTCCTCTGCCTTTTCTAAAACCAGCTTGAACATCTGGAAGTTCACGGTTCATGTATTGCTGAGGCCTGGCTTGGGAGAATTTTGAGCATTACTTTACTAGCGTGTGAGACAAGCAATGCTCAAAATATGACTGACTGATGTTGATTGCTTTCATTAATAAAAAGGCACCCCCAAGCCAGTTACCCTGAATCCAAGTTAAAATATTGACAGAAACCTACATAGAACCACATATGTTAACCCCCCAACCCAAGTCCCAGTCTTTTCCAGTCCAAGTTAACCATCACTTTAATGCCTTGCATGCTTTCCATATAACCTCATGCCTAAATACACACATATATTTCTTAAAAAAGAATTTTTAAATTTTAATATTTTGTAGCTATAAAAACTGTGCTATGCTATATTTTAAGTTTGGGGACATACTTTTGTAATTAGAATCATATTGGTGATATTCATCTATAATTCCATGTGTCTGTCACTGTAGCTCAGCTGTGGTGACTACAACATAGCATTTTATTACTTAGATAAACTATAGTTTTCATTTTGTTTTCTGTGTAATGTTGCTGTTAATCTTGTGCATGTCCAGTAATAAATATTTGCAAGTTTATCTTGGACATTTACCTGGGAATGGCATTGATAAGTCATCCTGTACAATTATGTTCACATTCAGGAGATAATGTCAAGTCTTTTTTTTCCAGTTGATTATAACATTCCCATCAACAATTAAAGATCCTGTGGATCCTTTGCTCTTCAACACTCAATAATGACAAGTGGATTAAGAAAAATGTTGACTTCAAATGAACATAAAATTGTATTTCATGGTGATCTCGATTTGCTCTTTTCTTGATCACTAATGATTTTGAACATCTCTTTGTGTATTTGCTTACTATATGTTTCTCCTTATATATTTATTCTCTTGTTTCTCATTATTTTATTGAGCTGTTGTGCTTTTCTTGTTGACTTATAAAAGTTCATTGCATAACCTTCTAAGTATTTTTACGTTTTATGTATTAATATATTCAAATGTATAACTTGTCTTTTTAATCACTTTAAATATTTTGATAATGAAAAGTTTTTGCTTTTATTTAAATTAGAGTTTTTATCATTGTTGCTTATGTCATGAAATATTTATTCAATTTAAAAGTTACAAGATATTCATTTACCTCTATTTTCTATATATTTTGAAGTTTGTGGTTGACATTCACATAATCTATTGTTGGTTATTGTATACAGTATAAGTAAAGATAAAATTTAATCATTGTCTATGGAGAACTTAGTAAACACTAAGAGAAGATTATATAAAAATGATAACATACAACCAATTGGAATTTACCCAAGAAATTGGGTCCTCCATGTCCAATGAAATAGACTTCCACTTAATCAAGTCACCGCTCCTTTAAGTATACACACAATTGGACCTCAATTCTGAATCACAAGTTTAACACAGTTTACTCTCAAGCCAGAGCCCTTCACTCCCTCTTGCACATGCCCCTGCTCAATATGCACACAGAACTCAAATTTAATAGAGATGCTTTAAGGAATATAAGTTTTATATTCCAGAAAAATGAAAACCATGATTATTGAGAAATGCCATGGAGCTAGGCAATGAGGATTCACATAGGTGATTAACATTAATTCTTTGATGAGTAATATTTTATATGCACATTGATCATTTCTCTGGACTATATAAAATATCCATGTAACTTAAAAGAATTTTTGAAATTAAAGGAATAAGGCACAATTGACCTAACAGATATCCTATGGAGACACAACTTTTCCCTTTTCTTAGTACCATAGAGTATGCAGGGAAAGTTGATGATATTTCTAGAACTGTAAGTGAGCATAATACGGGGAGCACCAGTAGTGCATTTTTGGGGGTACCTTTAATACTTGAACACAGACAGTAGAGTAACATGAGTTAAAACTATAAGTAGCAAGGACAAGCAGAATATCTGTTTTAAAGAGTCACAAGCTGCTACATTTTCAACATATGCTATACATTTATCGTGCACAGAAGTGATTAGATAATTCAATGTTTTAATCAAGAAAGTCCCCCGGATGTGTAGGGCAGAATGAGCCTGCAGTCTAAGAAGCAGAATTACATTATTTTAAAATAACAGTGGTAATTTTAATCAAGATTTGCCTAAATTTGTGAGCAGAGTGAATAAGTGATTACATAATAATCAAAGAAGTAATCTTGTTAGATGGTGATGCCCACATTTTCATGTCTAAAAATAATCACCTAAGTTCTCTCCCCAGTTAGATCCACATATATTAATGAGAAAGGGGACAGCTGTTTTATTGAAAACTAATTCTTATCAACAGATTTAGTAAAGCAAATATGCATAATTGACCTGAAAAAGATAGTTTAAAAATTTTTAAAGAATTATTCAATTCTTAAAGGTTTGCAAATAGTTTAACATTATTTGAACATCTAGCTAATCAAGTATTTGTTTTTTCTAGTCAAGTATTTTTTTTTTTTCCTTCTATAGTCAAATATTTACTGAAAATCTATTTTCCATGCATTGTTCTGGATCTTGGAGAAGTGATAGTGAAAAATCATATAAGATTTCCTTTGTCATAGACTTTAAATTCTAGTGGAGGAAAACAAATAATATGTGACATGAAATCAAAATATATAATATGTAAATAAGAAATGACTATGGAGCGTGAAAGTAGTATGCAGACTCAGTGTGGGATGGATCAGGAGATAAGATGCAATATCGATTCATTTTGACAACAACTAAAGAAAGTATAATTTTCAGTACTCTTCTGTTATCCACACGGGAGCTGTTATTATCTGCATAATGTACTGAGGCATTTGCAATTAGGCTTACTGTTCAGATTAGTCTCCCTCGGTTTCAAGTCACTTTCACTTGAAACGATAAAATTAAATTAGCCAGGAGTCCAAGGATGTACACAGGAACTGGTGATTACACATGCCTAAAACTACAGTCCTATAGGAACCATCTAACTCTGGTTTGGGTTTGCCCAAATCACAACAGTCTCATAGTTATAACGTTCTCTCTGTTGGAACATAATATTCCATCTGTCATCTCCTTTTTTTTTTAATACCACTGGTTGTTCTTAGACTTCCCCAGGAATGACAGCAGGACTTCTGCAAGGCTCTTGTATTCAGCATGGAGCCCCAACAGCCCTAAGGCTCTGCTCCAGCAGAACTGACCAATGGAGGTTCTGTCTTCCCCACTGGCTGCCTAGGAAAACTGGATAACACAGACGAGAGTATTTGGGAATTTACATCTCAGGAGGTAAACGTTGACCAGTGAGAAATCCAGGCTTGCAAAGAGACCATATAAACCATTTGCTCTTCCTTCTGCAGATGCTTGATTCCAAGAAGCAGTGAATCAACAGATCACTTCTGTAAATGAATGAAACTTCTTGTGAGGCCATCAACAGTTCAATAGGATCATCTTGTATAGTTTTCTTTGTTGTCACCTGACATACTTTCTTTTTTCTTAGATACTCCTACCTAACCTTTGTCTTAAGTCCTGTTTGCTAGGAAACTCAGCGATTTTAGTTACCTCCTATTGCATAATAAATTTCCCCAAATGTAGTGGATTAAGAGAAAAGCCATTTGTTGTTTGGTGAGTCTATGGGATGCTAGGACAGTTCCAGTGATCAGGGCCCAGCTTTGCTGATCTCAGTCAGGGTCTCTCGTATCGGTGGTTAAAGGCTGGAGGCAGCGTGTCTAGATGAACCTCAGGTTGAAAGATCTCGGCTCCAATGCACATGGTCTTTCATCCTCCTGGCCCTCAGCTTGTATTCAGGGTGGTGACCAGGCTCCAAAAGTGTAAACATAAGTGTGAAAAGTCTCTTAAAACCTATGCTCAGGATTGAAACCTATCACTTCCACAGCAAGCTAATTCCCAAAGCAAAGGTTATCCTGGAGTCAAAGAGTAGAAAATGCCTAATCTCTATCATCATAGTGGCAGCTGCAAGGTTATATTGCAAGGAACATTGTCAGTGGTGGGGGAAAAAATCATGGCCATTTTTGCAACAATCTATCATGAGAGGATAAAACAGAAGGCCTCAATGAAAAGCTGGCATTTGAGTTAAAATATAAAGAAGTATAAGAAAGGGCTATGAAATTGTCTTGGGAAAATCATTTTTGTAGTGGAGAACATTCAGAACAATGTCTTTAAGGCAGAGACATGCTTGGATTATTAAAGAAAAAACGAGGGTGACTGCAGTTCTAGCAGACTAAACACAGCAGAGAACATATGTTGAAGTTCTGAGGTCTGGGGTGAAAGTGGGTGAATGATTCCAAAGTTCAAAGCACCAACTTCATGACATAAAAATCCCTTTGGGCCTCTGGTTGTCAGGGTGAGAAGAAATGCCTCATCTCAAAATGGGAAGAGCAGTGTAAAGCAGCATATTTCAAACTGTTTCAAGCAGCTGAGCAATTTCTTCCAATGAAATCTTTTATGGAGCTGTGCTATATATGAAAAGTAAACTCAGAAGCAATCTGTTCCAAGTAAGAGGGGCCATGCTCAGCCTCCCTGCATTGGGGCACCCTAGAGGCTCTTTCTTAGCAATGTTTACAATAACAAGCCAAAATCTTGTCCATCTCTGTGTCTTTACATGTAATAAAGTTGTTCATAAACTGCCTGCATGTCAGAAACTTGATCAGTTAACTAGCCCTTCATTTCTAGCCCTCCTTTACTCTGTCTCACACACACAAAATCATTCTTCCAAGCTATTTATTTTAATGACTAAATTGTAAAAGAATTAACATATGTTTAAAGGCTAGGTGTTATACTATTTCAAAATTTCTTTTAATCACTATTTTGCAAATTCACTCAAGGGAATATTTCCTAGAACCATTTTCTGAGACTCTCAAGAGACATTATTAGTTTCTGTTTATATATAATTCCTATGGTACCTAAAAGAAAAAAAAAAATACTGCTGGTAGGAAAAACTACTCATTTATAATTGTATAGTCTAATAAATTCTATAGTAAATAGTTTATCTGCATATGTGATGTGTTACTTACTTAAAATAATGTTATGAAAAGATGGTAGGATCATGTGTCCTTCAATCAAACATTTAGTTATAAAATATGATTTTTTGCTGCTAAATTATGAGCCATATGCAGTGTAAACTAATGTTAGACACAGTATTTTACAAGGGAAATCTATTTTAAAATGAGTTATTCTCATAGATATTACAGTTAATAAAAAGAATTTACATTTGGTTATGATACTTTAAATGCATTTTAATAGAGATGCTGCAGAAACTTGTCGTTACAATCCTCTCAGTGACGTCATTTCCTTTTCTCCTCCGCTCTGTCCATATTTTACCTAATTTCAATGTGTCATTGCCCAAACTATTTATGTCCTTATAGGTATTTTTGTCTTTTCTTTTGCTCCAGCATTATTTATCTTAATTTTGAAAGCCATTTTCACAATACGGTTAATATATATAATGCCAGAAATATAGAGTTGGAAAACATTAGACTATTTCTTTTAGTACCAGTTCATGGGACTTAAAAATATTTATTAAAGATAAATAATTTCCTTCATATTTATGCAAAAATGCACAAAATAAACCCTTGATCTTAAGTGACATTTATTAACCTGAATGTGAGATTAACTATCACATTTGTCCTGAATAATATTTCACACTTGTCTAGGACCTTTCATCTTAGACTCTCAGAAAACATAAATACATTAATTCTGTAATCTTTACAAGACACCTATAGCTAGGTAATTATTTTTATTCATCCTCTACTGATGAGAAATCCAAGGCACTGAGATTATCCCAAAGTCATACCAAAAGTCAAACCTGACTATAAATATGAGAGCTGTATTTGAACTTCTAGCTCTCTAATATTAATACAAAGTTGAAGTTTTTATTCAAAACAGTGTGCTATTTTTATTTTCAAAATATATACCTCTTAAAATATAGAACATATAAAAACATATCCTCCTTGGAAAATCAAACAAAAATAATACTTCTAAATATTAAGATTTTCCAACATGTGGACTATGAATAGTTATACGAAGAAGTTCATTGAATATTTACTTGCTCAGCAACAACAAAAGATGTATGAAAGATTTTAGAAAGGCAAGGTTAGCGGAAAGCACAGGCAGAAAACTCTCCAATATAAATTGCAGCAATATCTTTTTTGATCTACCTCCTAGAGTAAAGAAAATAAAAACAAAAATAAACAAATAGGTCTTAAAATCTTTTGCACAGCAAAGGAAACTATAAACAAGACAAAAAGACAGTCATCAGAATGGGAGAAAATATTTGCAAATGAAGCAACTGGCAAGGAATTAATCTCCCAAATATAAAAACAACTCATGTAGTTCAAAATTTTAAAAAAAACAACAAACAACCCAATCAAAAAATGGACAGAAGATCTAAATGACATTTCTCCAAAGAATACAGATGGCTAAAAAGTACATGAAAAGATGTTCAACATCACTAATTATTAGAGAAATGCAAAATAAAACTTCAGTGAGGTACCACTGAATGACCATCATCACAAAATAAACAAACAATAAAAGCTAGAGAAGGTGTGAATAAAAGGGAACTCTTTTCTACTGCTGGTGGGAATGTAAATTGATACAGCCATTATGAAGGACAGCATGGAAATTCATTTAACAATTAAATACAGAACTACCATATGATGTAGCAGTCCCATTCCTGGGCATATATCCAGTTCAGTTCAGTTCAGTCACTCAGTCATGTCCGACTCTTTGTGACCCTATGCACTGCAGCATGCCAGGCTTCCCTGTCCATCACCAACTTCCAGAGTCCACCCAAACCCATGTCCATTGTGTCAGTGATGCCATCCAACCAGCTCATCCTCTGTCGTCTCCTTCTCCTTCCACCTTCACTCTTTCCCAGCACCAGATTCTTTTCCAATGAGTCAGCTCTTTGCATCAGGTGGCCAAAGTATTGGAGTTTCAGCTTCAACATCAATCCTTCCAGTGAACACCCAGGACTGATCTCCTTTAGGATGGACTTGTTGGATCTCCTTGCAGTCCAAGGGACTCTCAAGAGTCTTTTCCAACACCACAGTTCAGAAGTATCAATTCTTCTGTGCTCAGCTTTCTTTACAGTCCAACTCTCAAATCCATACATGACCACTGGAAAACCATAGTCTTGAAAAACCAGAAAACATTCAGTGCACCTGAATGTTCACTGCAGCACTATTTACAATAGCCAAGCCATGGAAGTTACCCTAAATGCCCATCAATGGAAGAATGGATAAAGAAGATGTGATGTATGTATGTGTGTGTGTGTGTGTGTGTGTGTGTGTGTGTGTATGCAATGCAATATCACTCATAAGAAAGAATAAAATAATGTCATTTATATCAACATGGATGGACTTAGAGATTATCATATTGAGTGAAGCAAATCAGAGAGAGAAATAGAAATATCATATGACATCCCTTACATGTGGAATCCAAAACAAAGGTACAAATGAACTTATCTACAAAGCAGAAATAGAGTTAAAGGTATAGAAAATAAACTTAAGGTTACCAGGGATAAGGGAGGAGAACGATAAATTGGAAGATTGTGATTGACATATGCCATATACATACTACTATACATAAAAATAGATAACTAATAAAGACTTACTCTATAGAATAAGGAACTCCACTCCATACTCTAATGACCTGTATGGGAAAAGAACTTTAAAAGTGGAGTGGATATATGTATATGCATAACAGATTTGTTTTGCTGATATAACATTGATACAACAATGTTACATTGATACAACAATACTTATATACCTGATGTGTGAGTGAGTGAAGTTGCTCAGTCGTGTTCAACTCTTTGCGACCCTATGGACTATAACCTACCAGGCTCCTCTGTCCATAGGATTTTCCAGGCAAGGATATGCCTAATACAACATTGTCAGTCAGTCAGTCTGTTCAGTTGCTCAGTTGTGTCTGACTCTGCAACCCCATGAATTATAGCATGCCAGACCTCCCTGTCCATTACCAACTTCCAGAGTTCATGTCCATCGAGTTGGTGATGCCATCCAGCCATCTCATCCTCGGTCGTCCCCTTCTCCTCCTGCCCCCAATCCCTCCCAGCATCAGAATCTTTTCCAATGACTCAACTCTTTGCATGAGGTGGACAAAGTACTGGAGTTTCAAGATTGTAATAACCCAATAAAAACTTTTTAAAAAGAAAGGCAGAGTTGAAGGGCCGTGTGTTAAAAGCATAAGATCAACTTCCATTTCGGCATAAATTTTATGATACTATTCAGCACAAAAGGTGATGGAGACAAAAGTGCCTAAAAGATAAAAGTTTTTGCTGATCCTATTGTTGTGAAAGATGGTTACATAAGCATATGTAGTTGCAAGTTATGGTTACAGCACGAACAGTACTGCCATTACAATTTGGACACAGATTTATCTAAACATTTTCATGATTACACTTTAGAAACAGTTCATCTGAGAAGTCATCTCTCGTCTCACTGCCTTTGTCAAATCAAATATGCTTTTGTAGCACCATGTCATTCTCCATGTAGCTAGCAAGTTGTACATTTATATTTATTGTTTGTAGAACTGCATAATTATCTATCTTCCTTACTGGATTAGATGTTTCATAAGAATAGGCTTATCGTATCTGTTTTCCACACCATTCCCAGAACTTCATACAATCTTTTACATGTTAAGTAGGACAGAATTAGTATATTAAAACATTTTAATTTAAGTTGGATATCTGCCTAAATTGTGGTTCAGTGATATTTCCATTATGCATAATATTTTAATAACAGTTATGGTAAAGCATCCCACACCCTTTAATCGGACAACATAATAGAATGGTAGAGTAAAAATGCTTCAAGCATTTTGTGGCCTTAAGAGGACTTTCAGAAAATGAACTAAATATTCTAGAATAATATTAGTTCATTTATGTAACTTACTCTGAGTTTATCATGCCATTATTGATGTAAAGTATCATAAATTAATTTAGTTAATTTAAATTAACTTGAATAAAGCCCAAATCTGCTTTTATTTGGTAAAGAAGTTTTCATCTTTAGATTCCTGCCAAACCCTTTGTTAATTCTCTTTATTAACTTCCTTTTGAATATTTAGTTCTCATATTAGATGGGGTCTAGTGAATGGTTCAAGTTGGTTTTAGAAAAGGCAGAGGAACCAAAGATCAAATTGCCAACATCCGCTGGATCATCAAAAAATCAAGAGAGTTCCAGAAAAACATCTATTTCTATTTTATTGACTATGTCAAAGCCTTTGATTGTGTGGATCACAATAAACCATGAAAAATTCTGAAAGAAATGGGAATACCAGACCGCCTGACCTGCCTCTTGAGAAATCTGTATGCAGGTCAGGAAGCAATAGTTAGAACTGGACATGGAACAACGGACTGGTTCCAAATAGGAAAAGGAGTACGTCAAGGCTGTATATTGTCACCCTACTTATTTAACTTCTATGTAGAGTACATCATGAGAAACACTGGGCTGGAAGAAGCACAATCTGTAATCAAGATTGCTGGGAGAAAATATCAGTAACCTCAGATATGCAGATGATACCACCCTTATGGCAGAAAGTGAAGAGGAACAAAAAAAGCCTCTTGATGAAAGTGAAAGAGGAGAGTGAAAAAGTTGGCTTAAAGCTCAACATTCAGAAAACGAAGATCATATCATCTGGTCCCATCACTTCATGGGAAATAGATGAGGAAACCATGGAAACAGTATCAGACTTTGTTTTTGGGGGTCCAAAATCACTGCAAATGGTAACTGTAGCCATGAAATTAAAAGACACTTACTCCTTGGAAGGAAAGTTATGACCAACCTAGATAGTGTATTCAAAAGCAGAGACATTACTTCGCCAACAAAAGTCTGTCTAGTCAAGGCTATGGCTTTTCCAGTGGTCATGTATGGATGTGAGAGTTAGACTGTGAAGAAAGCTGAGCACCGAATTGATGCTTTTCAACTGCGGTGTCTGAGAGTCCCTTGGCCTGCAAGGAGATCCAACCACTCTATTCTAAAGACCAATCCTGGGTATTTATTGGAAAGATTAATTCTAAAGCTGAAACTCCAATGCTTTGACCACCTCATGCGAAGAGTTGACTCATTGGAAAAGACTCTGATGCTGGGAGGGATTGGGCACAGGAGGATAAGGGGATGACAGAGGATGAGATGGCTAGATGGCATCATCGACTCGATAGACATGAGTTTGAATGAACTCCAGGAGTTGGTGATGGACAGAGAGGCCTGGCATGCTGCGATTCATGGGGTTGCAAAGAGTTGGACACAACTGAGCAACTGAGCTGAACTGAACTGAAGTGAATTGTTTTCCAGAATGAATTTTATGAGATCAATGTAGTATGTTCTTTGGAATTACCTAGAATTCCTGAGACTTCAGAAACTTTATATTTTATTGCAATGTACACCATTTGGGGAAGCAACTGAATTTTAAAACAGACAAGAGCATTCTGTTCTATTACCTAATTTAAAATACTTTATGCCGCAGTAACTTGCCTAAAGTTAACAATTTTTAAAAAGCTTGGTCAGTGCCAACAACCAAAATAAAACAAAACCCCAAAACCAAAAAAGAAAAACTACACCAAGTAGTACCACACTGTAAAGCAAAATGTATGAATTTACTTAATAAATATAACTCAAATCGTAACTTTAACTTGGGATGAGCAATTCTGCTTGTTAAGAAGAATATTTTTAATATCTGCATGTCTGTGTGCATATATGGGCCTGTGTGTATATCATCAAGAGCACTGCACACATCAACAGGGGCAAATGTAGAATTAATGGATCAGCAGTTAAAGACAACCCTTGTGAATCACCAGTGGTCCTAGCCTGAGTGGGGACTCAACAGGAACTCATGTCCTGAGTCTGACCCTGTTTCTCACTGCAGTGTTAGGTCTGTGCCAGATTTTTCTTGGGTGTCCACATGGTACAGTCCCTCTCAACACCTGATGGTCTTTGATCTCTGTATTAGAGGGATGAAAGTCTTATTTTCATGTGAGGTATAATTCAGTGAAATGATTTAAGTCTATATGCAAATATTAAATATCTCACCGCTTATTCACAATTGCACTTATTGTGTTTTATTTAACAGTGTAAATTCTGTGTGTGGTTTAGCAGCTCACCCTAATTTCAGACACATTCAGTTTCACAGGCATATGGACAGAATATCTTTTGTCTAATACAGACTGAAATGGAAATCTTTTCAATTTATTTGAGATACAATAATAAAAAGACCCTGATGCTGGGAAATACTGAAAGCAAAAGGATAAGGGAGCAGCAGAGGATGAGATGGTCAGATAGCATCACTGACTCAGCACTTGAATTTGAGCAAACTTTGGGAGATAGTGAAGGACAGGGAAGCCTGGCATGCTGCAGTTCATGGGGTCAGAAGAAGAAGACAGGACTTAGTGACTGAACAATAACAACAATGAATGCAGGTGATAAAACCATATGAAGCCATCGATGTATCTGAATAGAATTTCCTCTTTCTGGGTTTTTTGGGGCTATTTTCAAATATTGCTACCGTGAGTACTTTTAAATTTAATAAAAATAAGTGCATAAGGAAAAAAACCAAAAGTTTCACATAATATCCTGTCAATAAAATTAGTAAAACCTGGAAAGCAATTTCCAGTGTAGTATGTGGATCAGGAGATAAGGTGCAATATCGGTTCATTTTGACAACAACTAAAGAAAGTATAATTTTCAGTACTCTTCTGTTATCCACACGGGAGCTGTTATTATCTGCATAATGTTCTGAGGCATCTGCAATTAGGCTTACTGTTCAGATTCGTCTCCCTCGGTTTCAAGTCACTTTCACTTGAAACGATAGAATGAAAGTAGCAGTCTTACCCAGGTCAGTGTGACGTCTCTCCCAGTGGATTTTGCATGCTCTTGTTGCTCGGTTACAGTTTTCATATCATAACACTGGATGCACTTGGAATGCAGATATTTTTGCTCTATTTGTAAGAATTTTTAATAAAAGAAGGCAAAATATAATTTCATTTAGTTCAATTTCTTCCATTTAGCTGTTGTACAGGAATTTAAAATAACAATAGAATGCTTGCTTTGGAGTTAAGTGTATACTTTCGCTGTTTCAAGTTATGTGGTGAGTTTTATGTTAAAAATAAAATATACTGGCAAGATAATACTGAATTCCAGTTATAACACAAATCTTATTTTTCCTTGAAACAGGAGGTAGAATTACCCTATGAAATTAAGTTTAGGAAAGAACTAGTTGCTCTCTTGCTTGCTTTTCTTTTCTCTTTCATTATATTCTTTATACACATTTCTTTATATCAGTTCAGTTCAGTCCCTCAGTCGTGTCTGACTCTTTGTGACCCCATGGATGGCAGCACGCCGGGCTTCCCTGTCCATTACCAACTCTTGGAGTTGCTCAAACTCATGTCCATCCAATCGGTAATGTCATCCAACCATCTCATCCTCTGTTCTTCCCTTCTCCCTCCTGCCCTCAATCTTTCCCAGCATCAGGGTCTTTTCCAATAAGTCAGTTCTTCACATCAGGTGGCCAAAGAATTGGAGTTTCAGCTTCAGCATCAGTCCTTCCAATGAACATTCAGGACTGATTTCCTTTAGGATTGACTGCTTAAATCTCTCTGCAGTCCAAGGGACTCTCAAGAGTCTTCTCCAACACCACACCACAGTTCAAAAGCATCAGTTCTCTGATGCTAAGCTTTCTTTATGGTCCAATTCCCACATCCGTAGATGACTACTGGAAAAATCATAGCTTTGCGTAGATGGATCTTTGTTAGCAAAGTAACATCTCTGCTTTTTAATATGCTGTCTAGGTTGGTCATAGCTCTTCTTCCAAGGAGCAAGTGTCTTTTAATTTCTGGCTTCAGTCACCATCTGCAGTTATTTTGGAGTCGAAGAAAATAAAGTCTTCTTTGCCATGAAGTGATGGGACTGGATGCCATGATCTTCATTTTCTGAATATAAATTTACTTCTTTTCTCCTATAATGAAAATGTTATTGTTGTTTTGAGTTGCTAAGTCATGTCCGACTCTTTTGTGGCCCCATGGACTGGAGCCTGCCAGGATCCTCTGTCCATAGGATTCTGCAGGCAAGAATTCTGGATTGGGTTCTCATTTTCCTTTGTCTTTCCAACACAGGGATCAAACCCCTATCTCCTGCATTGGCAGGCAGATTCTTTACCATTGAACCACCAGGAAGCCTGAAAAATGATGTACCTTTATCAGTTATAACCAGAAGAATTTTGGGGGTATGTTTGTTTGTTTCTTTTTGTGTGTGTGTCGTTGTTTGCCTTCTTGAGAGTATAAGTACAGAGAATTTTTTTCCAAGAAATATAAAACACACACCTCAACAGTCTCACACTTAAATTATACTGACTTACAACTGATAAAAGGAGAAAATGTGAAATTAACAAAAATTCCAAGTCTTACCGATGGAGGTAGCTCTATTTTGCCTTGCTTATTTCAAACAGGAAATACATTTTTATCCTAAGCTCTTGCCATAATGGATTCTCCTTAGTTCCTCAGAATATAGTTTATTCTGCCTTCTCTGTGGGAAACCATTGTCCCATTCATTGCTTGACTAGCTTTTCCTCTTTCTTCACAACATTTGTCATTTCTGGGGATGCTCCCCTCACATCCTCAGACCAAGAAGAGTGCTCATGTGTTGGAACTCTACAGCATCGTGCTCCTATCCCTGTGTGATAAGCATATACTGTTTAGCTCATCTTTAAAGCATGAACTGACTCTTTCACTTCAATTTCCCCCAGAGTTTTACACTCATTTTTAATAAAGTAGAAATTTAATTATTTGTAAAAAGACTGAATAAGATGAATTAATATATAAATAAGATAGATATTGTTTTTAGAGAAGTAGAAAAGAGTGGCAACAAGCAGCTAAATTTGAAAGACTACTTCAGTTCAGATCAGTTCAGTCTTTCAGTCGTGTGTGACTCTTTGTGACCCCATGAACTGCAGCATGCCAGGCCTCCCTGTCTATCACCAACTCCCAAAGTTTACCCAAATTCATGTCTGTTGAGTCGGTGATGCGATCCAACCATCTCGTCCCTCTGTCATCCCCTTCTCCTTCTGTCCTCAATCTTTCCTAGCATCAGGGTCTTTCAAAACAGTCAGCTCTGTGCATGAGGCAGCCCAAGTATTGCAGTTTCAGATTCAGCATCAGTCCTTCCAATGAACAACTAGGACTGATCTCCTTTAGGATGGACTGGTTGGATCTCCTTGCAGTCCAAGGGACTCTCAAGAGTCTTCGCCAACACCACAGTTCAAAAGCATCAATTCTTTGGTGCTCAGCTTTCTTTATAGTCCAACTCTCACATCCATACATGACCACTGGAAAAACAATAGCAGGACTAGACAGATCTTTGTTGACAAGGTAATGTCTCTGCTTTTTAATATGCTATCTAAGTTTGTCATAACTTTCCTTCCAAGAAGTAAGTGTCTTTTAATTTCATGGCTGCAGTCATCATCTGTAGTGATTTTGGAGCCCCCTAAAATAAAGTCAGCCACAAGTGTCCACTGTTTCCCCATCTATTTGCCATGAAGTGATGGGACCAGATATCATGATCTTAGTTTTCTCAATGTTGAGCTTTAAGACAACTTTTTACTTTCCTCTTTCACTTTCATCAAGAGGCTCTTTAGTTCTTCTTCACTTTCTGCCATAAGGGTGGTACCATCTGCATATCTGAGGTTATTGATATATCTCCTGGAAATCTTGATTCCAGCTTGTGCTTCATCCAGCCCAGAGTTTCTCATGATGTACTCTGCATGTAAGTTAAAAAAGCAGGGTGACAATATACAGCCTTGACATACTCATTTTCCTATTTGGAACCAGCCATTTCCAGTTACCTGTTGCTTCCTGATCTGCATATAGCTTTCTCAAGAGGCAGGTGAGGTAGTCTGGTATTCCAATCTCTTTCAGATTTTCCACAGTTTATTGTGATATACACAGTCAAAGGCTTTGGCATAGTCAATAAAACAGAAATATATGTTTTTCTGGAACTCTGTTACTTTTTCGATGATCCAACAGATGTTGGCAATTTGGTCTCTGATATCTCTGCCTTTTCTAAAACCAGCTTGAACATCTGGAAGTTCATGGTTCATGTATTGCTAAAGCCTGGCTTGGAGAATTTTGAGCATTACTTTACTAGCATGTGAGATGAGTGCGATTGTGCAGTAGTTTGAGCATTCTTTGGCATTGCCTTTCTTTGGGATTGGAATGAAAACTGACGTTTTCCAGTCCTGTGGCCACTACTGAGTTTTCCAAATTTGCTGGCATATTGAGTGCAGCACTTTCACAGCATCATCTTTCAGGATTTGAAATGGCTCAACTGGAATTCCATCATCTCCACTAGCTTTGTTCATAGTGATGCTTTCTAAGGCCCACTTGACTTCACATTCCAAGATGTCTGGCCCTAGATTAGTGATCACACCATCATGATTATCTGGGTCATGAAGATCTTTTTTACAGTTCTTCTGTGTATTCTTGCCACCTCTTCCTAATATCATCTGCTTCTGTTAGGTCCATACCATTTCTGTCCCTTATTGAGCCCATCTTTGCATGAAGTGTTCCCTTGGTATCTCTAATTTTCTTAAAGAGATTTCTGGTCTTTCCCATTCTATTGTTTTCATCTATTTCTTTGCATTGAATCATTGAGGAAGGCTTTTTATCTCTCCTTGCTATTCTTTGGAACTCTGCATTCAGATGGGTATATCTTTCCTTTTCTCCTTTGCTTTTCAGTTCCTTCCTTTTCATAGCTATTTGTAAGGCCTTCTCAGACAACCATTTTGCTTTTTTGCATTTCTTTTTTCTTGGGGATGGTCTTGATCCCTGTCTCCTGGGCAATGTCATGAACCTCCATCCATAGTTCATCAGGCACTCTATCAGATCTAGTCCCTTAAATCTATTTCTCATTTCCACTGTATAATCATAAGGGGATTTGATTTAGGTCATACCTGAATTATCCAGTGGTTTCCCCACTTTCTTCAATTTCAATCTGAATTAGGCAATCAGGAGTTCATGATCTGAGCCACAGTCAGCTTAGTTTTCTATAAAGACTACTATAGTTGCTATAAATCTATCTTACACACACACACACACACACACATATATATATATATATCTTACACACACACACACACATATATATATATATATCTTCCACACACACACACACACACACACACACACACACATATATATATATATATATTCCTCACTCAATAATCACATCTGGTTCTGTGTATTTGTGTATGAGACAGAAAGACAGAGACAGATAGATGGAAAGAATATGGCTGCCTAGAGGCCAACTATCCCATCTTCAGTTCTTATTCTCTAGTACTTCCAATCACTTCATATCTGACCATCTGACCATTTTACCCATTTATCGTACTGGTTTGTCCCTAGAAAATAAGCATTTGGATTTGGAATTCTGGTTCTAACTATATTTTGGAGATACCAATGCTTTAATAACAATGGAAAACTAGACAAGAAATATTTATTTTAACTTAGTGATTTTTCTTTACAGAAGGATTGACCATTACAGTATTTTGATGATTTTAAGACACATTTACTGTTGTATTTTTTTAATTTATAAACTTCATTTAAATTTAAATCTCTCATAGGAACCATCACAAGCATGTTATCCCTCTCCAGAATTCTTAAGACCAAAAATGTCTGAAGATTCAATGTTAGTGCACAATTGATCTGACAATAACACTTCACTAGAACTCATGTAAAGTGCATTTTGGTCTTTATTTATTGAACATAATTATTTGCATATTTCATTATATAGATATTAATAGTTGATTATGAGGTCAATATTTGAAATATGTTCTAAATTCCTTCTAAAACACAGAAATGAAAGTAATCTAATTTATGAAACTCATCTGACCATATGGATTTCAATTAAGGCAGTAAGAAATAAAATATAAAACAATTTCAAACGTAAATATAGCTACACTAGAAAAATTTTTAAATAACAAAATAAGAAAGAAAGAAAAACACTTCCTGTGGCTGACACAGAAGGGACACTTTCATTTTAATCTTACACAAACATTCATATTTTTCCCACAGGGAAAACCTATTTTTAATTTGAATCCAGGAATGAACACAATTAATGTATCTGGTTACTATAAATTTTTTCCAGGATAGAAATTATCATTATCCATTATTTTAAGCAACCCCATTGTCAGTTTGTATTTGACAAATGTTAGCGTACTCTTGTCTGGAAAATCCCATGGATGGAGGAGCCTGGTAGGCTGCAGTCCATGGGGTCGCGAAGAGTTGGACATGACTGAGTGACTTCCTTTCACTTTTCACTTTCATGCATTGGAGAAGGAAATAGCAACCCAGTCCAGAGTTCTTGCGTGGAGAGTCCCAAGGACAGAGGATCCTGGTGGGCTGCTGTCTATGGGGTCACACAGAGTTGGACACGACTGAAGTGACTTAGCAGCAGCAGCAGCAACTAGCTTGCTTATTTTGATCATGTCTTTAAAACATAGTACAATAGTTAGTTTCAAGATAATCATTACCAGACACAGTTAACAAATAATGGTGGTATAGCTAGCATATCTAATAACTGCTAATCAGGGAGGGTGGTGAACTTGCCCGTGACATCTACAAACCTCTCTGCCCCTTTTCACTTTTCACACCATGGCTAAATGTGTTGCTTCTCTAGGCTTTCAAACATATGACTAGAAATCGAGATTTTGAAAAGAAAACTGAAGTTAAAAAAAAAAAAGACTTACCTTCAGTCTTTTTGGGTTTTAATCATGTATATTGTATATGAGGTAATCCTCTTATTGTAGCCAAATATTGATGCCTCTCTTTGTAATAATCTGAATCCTATCATCTTGCATTTCAGAGAAGTGTGACTTTTAAAAGGGCTTTTTGCAAACCTTGATGCTAATTTGGAAGACTTACCACAGAACACAAGCTCTATAGAGAAAAACCTGATGTAATTGAAATTCAGAATTAAAAGATCTATGCATATAAACTGGAGACGGCAATGGCAACCCACTCCAGTACTCTTGCCTGGAAAATCCCATGGACAGAGGGGCCTAGTAGACTGCAGTCCATGGGGTCACTAAGAGTCGGACACGACTGAAGCGACTTAGCAGCAGCAGCAGCAGCAGCAGCATGCATATAGACAAACTTCTCCAGTTGTAGTGAATAGCACTTGATTCCAAAGGTCATAAAAATGGCCTAATTGCTATGAAATTATTAACTTTCTAGAAAAACTGCATAGTCTATCTTATTACATTACTGCTTAAGATTATTTTTTGCAATGGATGATATAAAGTGTGCCTTACAGTCCGCAAGCAACTATCATCTCATAACAGTGCCATGACACTTGACAGGACCTAAAATTTTAATAGAAACTCATTACAAAAATATATTTTTAAGAATTCCAAAATACCTTCCATACTTTAAAGATACGCTTTAACAAAGAAAACTTAATGTTTATATATGCTTCTCAACGAAACAGAAACTAGGACTATCACAATTTAGGTCAGGAGGAGATAAGTGTATCTACTTATACAATAAATAAATAGATATAGTCAGTCAATTGAACTTTTACTCAGCAAACATATCAGATAATTTAATTCTGACTTGTCTATTAATGTTTTAATTTAAAGATTTATTATCTTCCTTTGCCAAACTGCCTTCTAAGCCAATATTTTTTGAATGGCATTGAACTTCAACAGCAAAAACATACTTTCTATGTGGAAGATAAAAAATGCCTACAGTGGCTCAAAATAAGCCAAATAACAGTGAAACCAAATTGTCTCTATAGGCTCAGTTCAGTTCAGTTCAGTCGCTCAGTCACATTCGACTCTCTGTGACTCCATGAATCACAGCACGCCAGGCCTCCCTGTCCATCACCAACTCCCAGAGTTCACTCAGACTCACGTCCATCGAGTCAGTGATGCCATCCAGCCATCTCATCCTGTGTCATCCGCTTTTCCTCCTGCCCCAATCCCTCCCAGCATCAGAGTCTTTTCCAATGAGTCAACTCTTCGCATGAGGTGGCCAAAGTACTGGAGTTTCAGCTTTAGCATCAGTCCTTTCAGTGAACACCGAGGACTGATTTCCTTTAGGATGGACTGGTTGTATCTCCTTGTTGTCCAAGGGACTCTCAAGAGTCTACTACAACACCACAGTTCAAAAGTATCAGTTCTTCGGGGCTCAGGTTTCTTCACAGTCCAACTCTCACATACATACCTGACCACTGGAAAAACCATAGCCACCCTCCCCACTCCCAAAAAAGAACATGGATAGGGACTCAGCTACTTGTGAATCGTAAATATTAAATCCTGTCTTAGTAAATATGTTAAAAGTTGAATGATGAAGTTCATGCAAATTAAAGGAGCACTATAAACAAACAACAACAAAGGTCTAGTACATTTTTCCTACTTCTGTGACACTGATTACAATAAATATTTAGTAATCAAAGCATTTTGGAAATTAACAGGGGAACAAAAATGTCATACAATTAAGTCAAATTACTAGGACCAAAATTAGACATATATTTAGAACAACTGAAAAATAAAGAACCACATTTCAAAGAAACCTAAGGAGAGATATGACCTCAGATTCTATCTGAATAACTTAACTTGTAGGAGAGGATTATGTGCTCAGTCCTGTCTGACTCTTAGCCCACCAAGCTCCTTTGCCCACGGGATTTTCCAGGTAAGAATACTGGGATGGGTTGCCATTTCCTCCTCCAGAGGGTCTTCTCAAACCAGGGATGGAACCCATGTCTCATGTGTCTGTCTCCTGCATTTGCAGGTGGATTCTTTACCACTAGCACCACCTGGGAAGCCCAGAAATATGTAATTGTAACAGAAAACATTAAAAGATTGCTTTAGCAAACTTAATTAAAATATATTTACTATACAGAGAAAGTTTGAAAAACAAATGTAAACAAGTTTAAGATGTTCAAAATGTTCCTGATTTGTTGGGTTTCTTCTTCCCCTGATATTATTTCTTCCACATTCCTTCTCTAAAATAGGATATAGATGGTGAGTAACGATGCCAATATAATCACCTGTCTCTGTGTAAAAAAATGAAGCTGGGCATATTTTCTGATTCTTAGTTAAACAGCTCAGACCAAATAAAAATAACCTTTCAACTGACCCTAGGAAATATTTCCTCTCAGAAAATAGGCCTGCAACCCAAGCAAATCAGCCTTCATGGAAACTAACAGCTGTATCATCAAGACTCATTTTAAGACCATCACCTTGCTGTGTCTACAAAACAAAAGCTATGATATCATAAACTCTCCTTAATTCTAAGATTCTTTACTGTGCAAAATCCACCCTAAATCACCGAACAGAGGTCCTAAAACTCTTTAAATAACCTTTCTTAACTTCCCACAAATAAGGCTAGGCCAAGTTCAGGTTCTCTTTTGCTATTCCAAGTAAAATAAATTTTCTTGATGATTTTCTGGTGGGGTGGGGGTGGGATTTTCAAAAATTCTGGAGACCCCAGCAAGATCCAGCAGAAACCACTTTGCCATCATGACTGAAGATTTCTACCTCAGAACTAGAGATTTCTCCAGGGTCGCTTGAGGCCTCCTTCTGGAACAGTGAGAGCTACATTCTATGTTGAGTACAAACTTCTGCTTTTTAAAATTAAATCTGGCTGATTCATGTCAATGTATGGCAAAACAAATACAGTATTGTAATTAAAAAATAAATAAATTTAATTTAAAAAAAATAAAAAAATAAAATAAAATTAAATTAAATCCCAAGCACTGAGTTTATTGTGTATCCTAGGAATGTATGGTGCTGCTGCTGCTAAGCCACTTCAGTCGTGTCCAACTCTGTGCGACCCCATAGATGGTAGCCCACCAGGCTCTGCCATCCCTGGGATTCTCCAGGCAAGAACACTGGAGTGGGTTGCCATTCCCTTCTCCAGCGCATGAAAGTGAAAAGTGAAAGTGAAGTCGCTCAGTCGTGTCTGACTGTTAGCAACCCCATGGACTGCAGCCCACCAGGCTCCTCCATCCATGGGATTCTCCAGGCAAGAGTGCTGGAGTGGGTGCCATTGCCTTCTCTGCTAGGAATGTATACACATGTTTCAAGAATCCTTTTATAAACTGATCAATTTTTAAAATTTACACTCCATGTTAAAAACTGTATTCTTACTAATGACTCTGTGTGTCTCTCTATCTGCCTTCATCTCTTTCTGTTGTTAGTCTGTAAGAGTAAATTAAAGGACACAGGCCAAATATAGATCTGCTAGGTTTGTCTTTCAAGCCAGCTACAAGTAGTAAAAAATGATAGGTTGCAAAAGTCTAATGTTCTTAAAGATCAATATTTCACTGGAATCATCTCTGAAGTAATTTGTCCATGGAATCTGGGTCTAGTAAAGATCTGCTCAACATGATCAATATCTTCTATTACTAGAGACTGCAGGTTTGTCAGTTCTCCAATTGTAAAGGACCAACACTTAGGCTAGGATTCTGATACACATGGTACTCAAGCAACGTATCTGATTAAACATTTTCATGGATTTGTATCAATCTATGTATACATCTCCTCTGGATGAAAACTTTGCCTCTTGTATGACTCTTAGTAGAGGACCCATTTTTGCACTTCTATTTCTAAATATAAAAATATAGCAGAGTATAATGACAATCAAATGGTCACTTCAGGGAACTTCCAATATATAAAAATGCTCATTTTAAAAAGCTTCTTATGAAAATGGGAATTGGGAATAGCAATTCAAAGAGCCCAGAGGAACTTTTCCCCAGCTAAATCCATTTAACTGGTAAAACATAAAAATAAACAAAATGGACTAAGGCTCTGAGAAGTATCCTAAGGTCATACTGCAAATGGAGAACCGTTATTCAGGAAAATCTAATGACTCTCAGTAAAACTGAGATGTTGTCACTGTTCCTACCCCAGTCAGCATGACAAAGCTACACTCTGGGTGGACAGACACAAAAAGCTGCATCTTGTAAGACTCCATTTTTATGAGCTGTCCAGGACAAATAAATCTGCAGAGACAAAAAGTAAATTAGCACCTGCCTGTGGCTGGGAAGGGAGGAAAGCATGGGAAAGTATCCCACAATGTGCACGTCTTCTTTTGGGGTGAGGAAATGATCCAAAGTGGATTTTGGTGATGACCTCATGATTCGAATGTACTTCAGAAAAAAAAAAAAAAAAAAAAAAAAACCATCAAATTGTACATTTTCAATGGGTGGCTTGCATAGTACATGGATTATTTCTCAAGAAAGATATGGTTCAGGGTACTGGTCTTATGCCCAAAGAGACAGCTTGTGCAACGTTCTAGCATGATATTTCTAGTTACTAGAATAATGTATTAGTGTAAGATAATAGCTATAGACAGAAATTCTATTCTAGCCAGCTTAAGCAAAAACATATTTAAGGAGTGTTAAGTTTCTCCGAAACCTCCATCTGGGCTACAGAACCAGATTTAGATGCTATTAGGAATATTTTACAACCTGCATTGTATGCAGACACTTTACCCTCTGAGACACCAGGGAAGTCCATTATATTTTACTAAAGACCATCCTGATAGAAGAATTATCAAGTTAAGCTGTAGTAATCATACCCATGGTTAAAATGTAGAGGGAAAACATATTCCTAGAAAAATAAAGAAGACAAATTTATAAACATCCAAGGATGTGCACTTTTGATTGATATAAAAACTTTGCAAAAAAAAAAAAAAAAAGAGAGAGAGAGAGAGAGATCTCAGATTTCAAAATTGCTTCCTTCAGGATTCCTTGAATAAGACAAAAAAAATAGTGTGGGAAACTTAAACCTAAGTTGAATCTAAATTTTTTTTTATCTTAAATTCCCCTTCACACATTTGCTGCTCACTATTTCTCACTATTCCTTCTGACTCTGTTCCTTCTATTCATTCAGGCCAGAAAGAAACCCTCAAAGCTCAGCTGACCCTTTACAAGTAAACTTCTCTAAAGGAAGAAATCCCTCACAGTTGATTTTAAGTCAAGGTCTCTATCAGAATTAAGAGCTATTTAGAGGATTTTCCCAAGTTTATGTAAGATGGTAAAAAATAAGTAAATAAATAAATTACAGTGGCATTTAGAGTACTCCACATGGTAGACCCTGTGTTTCACTGCCCAGGCCTTCCTTTTGGAAGTGAGGTCTTAACTGGCTGAAGGTCACACCACTTTCCTGGGGGAAGCTATGCTCAATGTAATATATTGTCTTTTTTCTAATTTATTTCAGAAACTCAGGTCACATTCTCAGACATTGTTCCTTTTTACACAGGAGCATTTAGAATTTTGTTTTAGCATTTAGTAGATTTTCTTTTTAAAATGATTTAGCCATACGCTATTCATTCACATAAATACCTTTTATAAGATAATTCAATTATAATTTTTAAAATTTGTATTATAAATTTTCCCTCCTCTTTGAGTTACTGAAAAATGTATTTTTATTGTCTCTAACTTGATTGCCTTTATATTACTTTTGTACACAGAGGATATGGTCTACAGGAGTTTAATTGTTTGTAATTTGTTGAAGCTTGCTTTGTTCCCTAGTATGTGTTCAATTTTTGCAAATGCAAATGAAACTTCAACGAACTTGCATACACCAGCATCTGTCTATGTCTCTACTTTCCCATTTTTGGATAGTTTGTGGCCTGTGAAAAGTCTTTATTTTCTTGCCCAGTTCAACAGTGCTATAAAAATGCTTTAAATATTTTATTCACTGGGGGTTATTTGGAGGCAAGTTTTTTTTTTTTAATGAAAATGCCTATATCTTAATTGTGGTATGATTATATATATATATATATATATATATATATATATATACTTACTAAACTATACATTTAAATTGAATGCATTTTGCAGTATGTAAGTTATAGCTCAAAAAGATGATTTTAAAAATGCTTGAGTATTTTCAGTAGCTACACTGAAAATAATTTTGTTAACCATGCAGGCAGGCATAATGCCTTCAAAATCACCAGCAAATGCTGCAAAGATGGACTGATACATTTCAGGCATCATTTACAATGTCTAAACTGACTGAGAGTTGGGAGAATATAGATACCAGAAATAAGACAAGTACAAGACTACTCAAGCAAGCAGGGTTATAGATGTGAAGTAAGACAGGGAGTGACAGTAGAAAGGAAGTGAGATATACTCAAAGGATGAATGCAGGCACTCAGTTTCTGATAAGCAGGGATAAAAATCCCTTTTCAGAAGAGGAGGCATAAAAAGGTCACTACATTGTGGTGAAGTTTACTACTTCCAATTAGTATGTCCACACGAAATAATTCACATTGCTGACTAGGCAGAACACTGTGTAAATAAGTAATTATTATTGTTTTTCTAAGGAGCAAGGAAACAAGAAAATGGAAAACAAGTCTTTACTGAGAGAGTAATCCAATATGCCTGCATCTCTGGAAATAAGGAGCCAAAGAGGCTCTTATATCAGAAAGATGATTTAAGAAATGACCTGGGGACAAATTTTATCTATTTCTGATTTCACTTTGGACCAGGCTTCCTAACTAACGATAATAACAGCAGCAACAACCACAATAATAACAGCTTTCTACCTGAAGTCTCGCCATTATTTGAGGCCACACTGCTTCCTCATTGGCATTAGGAGTCACAATAGAATTTTTCAAATTTGAGACTTAAACCCTGCCTGAAAACACAACAAAATAAAAAAATAAGCCTCAAGTGATGAATTGAGAAAGACATTCAGAAATAAAATCTATAAATATCAACATCACTTGTCCTTTAATAAATGAACTGTAATTGCTGACATTTCCCTAATTGGAATAATGGGAATGTCTGAACCTGATCCATATCTAGTCTGACAATTTTTAACAAGATCTGTCCAAGGAAATATCATGTGGATTGTGGTCAGGAAGGGATATTCAGCAATAATAGAAATCTATCCAGCAGTTAATATGTTTAAAATGGTTGCCAGTTTTAATATATTTTAGATAAAGATACAGTCATTTTACTGAAGATCACTCATATAGTGGGAAATAAGAAATGTCTTTAGTAGACTAAAAAATTTATGTCCCCAAATCTCAAAGGGACCAGTTAGGAAATGGGCATTTTATTCAGCCTGCAATGAGAATAGTTGTATAAAATAATTCAAGGACTTCTGTAGTAAATTAAATAGTAATACCAATTCCCATCATGCCATTATATGCATCTATTTGACCTGATTGCCTTGATAGTTAGTATGAATTTGGAAGGATAGAACAAATTATTAATTTGATGAGTTGCTGTGAATACAGCAAAGAGACAGAACCAATTAAATTCATGACAGAATGAGATTTCTATTCCTCCAGGACAACTGAATTATACCTATAAAATATGTCTGTTGTGTAAGCTGAATTTTTAGAAGAATAATGACTATAGATACAGTACCCTAAAACATATAGTATATAGCACTTTATTGAATATTTTCCTTTCAAGAATCAGCAGTAACATATTACATTGATCCTTATGGGACATATGGGTTGAATTTACAAATAAATCATGTATATTCTTAAACATCTTGGATATAAATATTCACTAATTTAAAAAGTAATATTTTCTCTTTGTCATATTTGAGCTCATTGGAACTGTATCCATTTTATTGGAAGCAACTCAACATGGAAAATCAACTTTTCATTTAAGCCATAAAGGAGTTCATTGTTACTATGCATACTTTGAATTTGATAATATAGCAATTTTCTTTAATTTCTTCCATGTGAAATGGTGTATTAAGCATGTATTATTCTGAAAGTATATGAAGGAATAATAAATAGAAGCATCTGCTACCCTCAAGTTTAGAAACAATTTAGAAATAAGACAAAAATATTAACAAGCAGACAACCAAAATTCTGTCATTTCTACTAACGGGTATGTGTGGCAATGAGCCCAAGATCCCTAGCTTCACCCTATGTATAGTAAAGAAGCAAATCCTCCTGCTTAGTATGCAATATCTCTATTCTATCTCTTTTTAAGCACTAATATATTTCTCTCTAAAACATAGCTAAGTTAGACTATACTTTCTCAAAAACATTCGTGCTCTGAAAGTAAAAAGTAATTTTGAACAACGTCATCTGTAAGACTTGATACGTAGTTCTTAAAACCCAACCTAACACAACAATGTGGATGCATTTAATGTCACTAAACTGTACACTTAAAATGGTCAAAACGGTATATGCAAGCAAAAACAAACCAACCCCCAAACAAAAACAACAACAACAAAAAAAACAAGCTAGCTCTGCTCCCTATCTCCATTCTTACAGTATTAAAATTTTCTCAACTACTAAAACTCTGGTCAACAAATATCTGATATGAGCCCACTTAGCTCTGAGGAATGATGGGCTTCCTAGTTATTATTTACATTTACAATATCAAGTCTGGAACTCCAATGTGTATAATACATTCTACATGAAAAAATTAATAACAGCCACTCAAAACTACAATCAAATCCAGTCTGTCATTTGTCCTTCAACATAGACACAGGAGAGAAGCGGTTACATCTTAGTCTTACATTTTAAGTGACTAATTTTCTAAAGTTCATTGACATGCTACTTTTCTATTTTTATTTATTTATTTATTTTAATACTTTATTCTACGTTACAACACTGTATTGGTTTTGCTATACATTGACATGAATCAGCCACAGGTGTACACGAGCTCCCAATGCCGAAGCCCCTCCCACCTCCCACCCCATATCATATCTCTGGATCATCCCGTGCACCAGCCCCAAGCATCCTGTATCCTGTATTGAACATAGACTGGCGTTTCATTTCTTATATGAGTGTATACATGTTTCAATGCCATTCTCCCAAATCCTCCCACCCTCCCCCTCTCCCTCAGAGGCCAAAAGTCCGTTCTATACCTCTGTGTCTCTTTTAAAAATGTATTTTTTCCTAAGTGCTCAGTTCAGTTCAGTCTCTCAGTCGTGTCTGACTCTTTGCAACCCCATCAATCACAGCACGCCAGGCCTCCCTATACATCACCATCTCCCGGAGTTTACTCAGACACATCCATCGAGTCAGTGATGCCATCCAGTCATCTGATCCTCGGTTGTCCCCTTCTCCTCCTGCCCTCAATCCTTCCTCAGCATCAGAGTTTTTACCAATGAGTCAACTCTTCGCATGAGGTGGCCAAAGTACTGCAGTTTCAGCTTTAACATCATTCCTTCCAAAGAAATCCCAGGGCTGATCTCCTTCAGAATGGACTGGTTGGATCTCCTTGCAGTCCAAGGGACTCTCAAGAGTCTTCTCCAACACCACATTTCAAAAGCACCAATTCTTCAGCACTCAACCTTCTTCACAGTCCAACTCTCATATCCCTACATGACCACAGGAAAAACCATAGCCTTGACTAGATGGGCCTTAGTCGGCAAAGTAATGTCTCTGCTTTTGAATATACTATCTAGGTTGGTCATAACTTTTCTTCCAAGGAGTAAGCGTCTTTTAATTTCATAGCTGCAGTCACCATCTGGAGTGATTTTGGAGCCCCCCAAAATAAAGTCTGACGCTCTTTCTACTGTTTCCCCTCCTGTTTCCCATGAAGTGATGGGACCGGATGCCATGATCTTCGTTTTTGAATGTTGAGCTTTAGGCCAACTTTTTGCTAGGGATCACAAAATATTCTAAAATCACTTACAGGCTCAACATATAATCCTAACATTTCAATGAATAAAATGTTTGTTTTGTTTTTTATTGGTGTGTTTAATTTCTCACACATAATTGTTTTAAAATTGTGTAATAATGTTTTACAGTACAAAGTTATATTATAGCTAAAATACAGCCAGTCATGTAAATATTGTAAAATACTATTTAAATTCATCCAAGAGTTTATCATTAAACTGAAACCATGTGGCTAAGGCATTTGGAAAGAACTTATATATTTTATTTACATAGGAAGTCAGTAAATATTGTTTATGAGAGAGTAACTGTTCACCTAATTAAATATAAAATCCAAGTATAAATTAGAATGTGTGCTTATCTGGAATGCTCATTTGTGAGGATCAGAGATTTATTTCCACTCTTGGGTGTTGTGTACATACCGTGCATTTATAAATATATCCCTGCTAGGAAGTCATTAACCAAGGACAGCAGAGGAAAACATAAAGGCTCTGAAACTCTACATTAGAAGCAGTTGACTAATCTCCAAGCATTTGCTCTGATTCACTAGGATCTGTCTCCGTCAGTAAGCACATACAGGCAACTGTTCTCACATGTTTTGTCTAAATTATGACTGAGAAATTTTCAGTGAGCTTTTCCTCAGAGACTTGTTTATTGATTGGAATAACAAATAGAATAATGCAAATCCAGGGGTTTAAGCATGTACATTTCTAGAAATCAACCAATGCCTGAAATTCTGACTACTGAACAGAATTTCAGTAGTACTGGGACATTTCTACCAACAAGGTATATTTGCAGGTCACAGAAAAAGCTCCTTCCCCTAACCCCTGACTCATTGGAGAAGACCCTGATGCTGGGAAAGATTGAAGGCAGGAGGAGAAGGGGACAAGAGAGGGTTAAATCATTGGATGGTGTCACTGACTCAGTGGACGAGTTTGAGCAAACTCTGGGAGATAGTGAAGGACAGGGAAACCTGATATGCTGCAATTTATGGGATCGCAAAGAACTGGACAGGACTTAGAGACTGAATGACAACTCCCTACCCCCACCCTCAAATATAAGAAAAACTTACCCTCTTGCTTTAAGAACTATAGACATCGTTGCTAGGGATTTTCTCCTGGGATCCTAGCTGAGAAATGTTGGATTTCTTGTTCTCTAGAGCTTTTGTTAGTATCACTAAGAATCGGATTTGGATTGAAAAAGGATTAATGTACAAATGCACTTATTTGTAAGTGTGTTTTCTTTCTAGTTAGTGAATGTTTGAAATACACAAAGGTTGGGTATTGACTTTTAGATTTCTTACCTTATTCTTAACGAGAGCCCTTTAGAAAACTGAAGACATATCATTAACAAAATATCTAATATTTACTTAGTGCCTATTCATGGGGCAAATATTGTACCAAGATTTTTATGGATTATTTTATTTAATTTTCCCAAAGTTCTCCAGAAAGAAGTTGCTATTATTATCTTTCATACAAAATGAAACCACAAACACAGACAGGTAAGATGCTCAAGATGTTACGGTTAGTGGTTTATACACACTGTTAACTGTTTGTGTGTGTGTGTGTGTGTGTGTGTGTGTGTGCCTGCATGCGCACACACATAAACATATATAGATATATATGTGTATTTAAAGTGCATTTTTTCCATCAGTGTCTCTCTCCTTTTATTAATTTCCTTCCTGCTTTTTACTCTTTACATTTAACACATTTATCTCCACTCATCCTTCTGTATCTTCTGTTTCTTATCTTGCTATCAAATTTTAAACTGTTTATAAATTTTACTAAATGTCGGCATTTTCTCATTTCGACACACCTTTAGTTCATTGCAAAATGGTATCTAGTATCAATAGGTTTTCACAGTAGAGACCATATTTACTGAATTTTTTAAATGAAAATTTTCAAAGTCCTGGAGATTGTGATTGGTAAGTCTATGGTAAAATTCAATAATCTATATTCTTTTTTTTTTTAACAAGTAACTGCTGTGGCTCTAATTCTTTTCCTCAAACATGCTTGTTTTCAGTTACATTGTTCACAGTTTCTTAATCTACATGGATTTGTCTTCATGTGCTTCACCTCTTACATGTTGATTATAAGCTGAAAATACTCTGCCAGTCCTCTCTTTTCCCACCTCGTCTTTGGAAGCCTTTATCTGTAGTCCATGCTCCAACCACAACCTACAAAGAAACTCTTCTCTAATCTGTCTCTCCAGTCCAGATTTATCATCTGATTCCTTAATCATTATACAGGATGTGTTATGTGTTAGTATGCCTGGATATCCCACAGGCTGTTTAAATTCAATATATCTCAACCTTATCTCATTGTATCTTGTATGCCAAATTTACTCTTTATCAGTTCAGTATCTTAGTTAATGGTGCCATTAACCTAAGTGAAAAACCTAAAATCTTTAACCAAATTCTCTTGCACTTTCAATCTGTCCAACAAATCACTTATGGATACACAAGTTTATCCTGTAATTGTGTAGCTCTTACTAGTTGGAAAGCAAAATAGTACAACCATCTTTAAACAATTTTTTTAATCAATCTCTTACAAAGTTAAACATAATCTCACCATAGGATCTAGCAATACCATTCATAGATGTGTGCCCAATTGATTTGAAAATTTACATCTACACTAAGATAGGAACAAAAGCGTTTATTATAGCTTTATTCATAATTTCCCAGAACAGGAATCAACCAAGAAGATGTTCAATGAATAAACTGCTGTATAGCCACACAATGAAATAATCAGAAAAAAAGAAATGAGTTATGCCACTAAAAGATGCAGATAAACCTGAAAAGAATATTGCTAAGTAAAAGAAGCCAATCTGAAAAGATTACATAATATATGATCCCAAATATATTTCCATATATTGAAGAACCCTTGCATCCCTGGAAAAAACCCAACTTGATCATTGTGTATGAGCTTTTTGATGTGGTGATGAATTCTGTTTGCTAAAATTTTGTTGAGGATTTTTGCATCTATGTTCATCAGTGATATTGACCTGTAGTTTTCCTTTTTGTGTTGTCCTTGTCTGGCTTTGGTATCAGGGTGATGGCAGCCTCATAGAATGAGTCTGGAAATGTTCCTTCCTCTCCAATTTTTTGAAAGAGTTTTATAAGAATAAGCATTAGCTCTCCTCTAAATGTTTGATAGAATTCTCCTATAAAGTCATCTGGTCCTGGGTTTTGTGTTTTGGGAGATTTTTGTCCACAGATTCAATTTCAGTGGTTATAATTGGATTGTTCATGATTTCTATTTATTCCTGGTTCAGTCTTTGAAGACTGAACTTTTCTAAGAATCTGTTCATTTTTTCCAATGTATCTATTTCATTGTCATGTAGTTGTTCATAATAGTCTCTTATAATCCTTTGTATTTCTGCATTGTCTGTTGTAATCTCTTTTTCATTTCTGATTTTGTTAATGTGGTTCTTCTCTCTTTTTTTCTCAATGAGTCTGGGTAATGGTTTGTCAATGTTGTTTATTTTCTCAAAGAACCAGCTTTTAGTTTTATTAATCTTCTTTTTCATTTATTTTCTGCACAGATCTTTATGATTTCTTTCCTTCTACTAATTTTTTTCCCTTCTTCTTTTTCCAGTTGCTTCAGGTGTAAAGTTAGGTTGTCTATTCAATGTTTTTCTTGTTTCTTATGGTAGGATTGTATTGCTATAAACTTCCCTCTTAGAGCTGCTTTTGCTGCATCCCACAGGTTTTGAGTTGTCGTGTTTTCATTGCCATTTGCTTCTAGAAATAAGAAATGCAGAAATTTCTGCAGAAATGCAGAAATTGTAGGAGTTTTTTCTCTCTTTTGATTTCTTCAGTAACTTGTTGCTTGTTTAGAAATGTGTTGTTTAATATCCATGTGTTTTTTTTTCTTACAGTTTTTCTTCTTGTAGTTGATATCTAGTCTCATAGCATTGTGGTTGGAGAATATGCTTGATACAATTTCAATTTTCTTAAATTTACTGAGGTTTGATTTGTGACCCAAGATATGATCTATCCTGGGGAATATTCCATGTGCATTTGAGAAGAAGGTGTATTCTTCTGCATTTGGATGGAATGTCTTGAAGATATCAATGAGATCCATCTCATCTAATGTATCATTTAAGACTTGTATTTCCTTATTAATTTTCTGTTTTGGTGATCAGTTCATTGGTGTAAGTGGGGTGTTAAAGTCTCCCACTATTACTGTGTTACTGTCACTTTCTCCTTTTATGTCTCTTAGTGTTTGTCTTATTAGTGAAGTGCTCTTATGTTGGGTGCATAGATATTTACAATTGTTATGTCTTCCTCCTGGATTGATCCCTTGATCATTATGTAGTGTCCTTCCTTATTTCTTGTAATTTTCTTTATTTTAAGGTCTATTTTGTCTGATGTGAGGTCAGTGTGATACACCATATTGACAAATAGGTGTAGAAAAAGCCTCTGACAAAATTCAGCACCTATATATGATTGCTGCTGCTGCTGCTAAGTCACTTCAGTCGTGTCCAACTATGTGTGACCCCATAGATGGCAGCCCACCAGGCTCTGCTGTCCCTGCGATTCTCCAGGCAAGAACACTGGAGTGGGTTGCTATTTCCTCCTCCAATGCATGAAAGTGAAAACTAAAAATGAAGTTGCTCAGCGACCCCATGGACTGCAGCCTACCAGGCTCCTCTATCCATGGGATTTTCCAGGCAAGAGTACTGGAGTGGGGTGCCATTGCTTTCTCCGATATATGATTTAAACTCTTCAAAAATGGGTATAGGAGGAACCTACTTAACATAGTAAAGGCCATATATGATAGTTCAGTTCAGTTCAGTCACTCAGTTGTGTCCAACTATTTGCGACCCTATGAATCGCAGAATGCCAGGCCTCCCGGGCCATCACCAGCTCCTGGGGTTTCTCATCCTCTGTCGTCCCCTTCTCCTCCTGCCCCCAGTCCCTCCCAGCATCAGAGTCTTTTCCAATGAGTCAACTCTTCGAATGAGGTGGCCAAAGTACTGGAGTTTCAGCTTCAGCATTATTCCTTCCAAAGAAATCCCAGGGCTGATCTCCTTCAGAATGGACTGACTGGATCTGCTTGCAGTCCAAGGGACTCTCAAGAGTCTTCTCCAACACCACAGTTCAAAAGCATCAATTCTTCGGTGCTCAGCCTTCTTCATAGTCCAACTCTCACATCCACACGTGACTCCTGGAAAAACCATAGCCTTGACTAGATGGACCTTAGTCAGCAAAGTAATGTCTCTGCTTTTGAATATGCTATCTAGGTTGGTCATAACTTTTCTTCCAAGGAGTAAGGGTCGTTTAATGTCATGGCTGCAGTCACCATCTGCAGTGGTTTTGGAGCCCCCCAAAATAAAGTCTGACACTGTTTCCACTGTTTCTCCATCTATTTCCCACAAAGTGATGGGACTGGATGCCATGATCTTCGTTTTCTGAATGGAAGCCTACAGCAAACATTATTCTCAATGGTGAAAACCTGAAGCATTCCTCCTAAGATCAGGAACAAGCCAAGGATGTCCACCTTTATCACCATTATTCAACAGAGTTCTGGACGTCCTAGCTACAGCAATCAGAGAAGAAAAAGAAATAAAAGGAATCCAGATTGGAAAAGAAGTAACACTCTCACTGTTTGCAGATGGCATGATATTATACATACCCTAAAGATAGTATCAGAAAATTATTAGAGCTAATCAGTGAATTTTAGCAAAGTTGCAGAATACAGAATTCAATACACAGAAATCACTTGCATGTCTATATTCTAGCAATAAAAAATCAGAAAGAGCAAGCAAAGAATCAATCCCATGCACCATTGCAACAAAAATAATTAAATATCTAGGAATAAACTTACCTAAGGAGACTAGATAATTGTACACAGAAAATTATAATACCCTAATGAAAGAACAAAGATGATATAAATAGATGGAGAGATATTCCATGTTCCAGGGTAGGAAGAATTAATATTGTGAAAATGACTATACTACCGAATGCAATCTACAGATTCAATGCAATCCCTATCAAATTGCCAATGGCATTTTTCACAGAACTAGAACAAAAAATTCACAATTTCACATCGAAACACCAAAGACTCCAAATAGCCAAAGCAGTCTTGAGAAAGAAGAATGGAACTGGAGGAATCAAGTTCCTGACTTCCAGTTTTACTACAAAGCTACAGTCATCAAGAGAGTATGGTACTGGCACAAAAACACAAATATAAACCAGTCGAACAAGATAGAAAGCCCAGAAATAAATCCATGCACCTATGAGTACCTTATCTTTGACAAAGGAGACAAGAATATACAATGGGGCAAAGACAACCTCGTTAATAATTGGTGCTGGGAAAATTGGACAGCTATATGTAATGAAATTAGAATACTTTCTAACACCATGCACAAAGATAAACTCAAAATGAATTAAAGACCTAAATGTAAGACCAGAAACTATAAAACTCAAACATAGGTAGAACACTCAATGATATAAATCAGAGCAAGATCCCCTATGACCCAACTCCTACAGTAAAGGAATTAAAAACAAAAGTAAACAAGTGGGTCCTTATTAAACTTAAAAGCTTTTGCACAGCAAAGGAAACTATGAAAAAGGTGAAAAGAAAACCCTCAGAATGGGAGAAAATAATACCAAATGAAACAACTGACAAAGGATTAATTTCCAAAATATACAAGCAGCTCGTACAACTCAATACTAGAAAAACAAAGTGAAAGTGAAATTGCTCAGTCGTGTCCGACTCTTTGTGACCGCATGGACTGTAGGCTACCAGGCTCCTCCCTCCATGGAATTCTCCAGGCAAGAGTACTGGAGTGGGGTGCCATTTCCTTCTTCAGGAGATCTTCCCAACCCAGGGATCGAACCCAGGTCTCCTGCATTCCAGGCAGATGCTTTAACCTCTGAGCCACCAGGAAAACATACACTAATCAACAACCCAGTCAAAAAGTGGGAAAAGACCTAAGCAGACATTTCTCCAAGAAGACACACAGATGGCTAACAATCAAATGAAAAGATGCTCAACATCACTCATTATATCACCTCACACCAGTCTGAATGGCCCTTATCAAATAGCCTACAAACAATAAATGCTGGAAAACGTGTGGAGAAAAGGGAATACTTTTGCAGTGTCGGTGGGAATGTAAATTGATACAGCCACTATGGAAGACTGTATGGAGAGATTCCTTTAAAAACTAGGAAAAAACCCACCATATGACCCAGCAATCCCATTCCTAGGCATATACCCTGAGGAAACCAAAATTGAAAGAGACTTATATATCCCATTGCTCACTGCAACACTATTTGTAATAGCAATAACATGGAAGCAACATAGATGTCCATTGACAGATGAATGAAGTTGTGGTAAATATACACAATTGAATATTACTCAGCCATAAAAAGGAACAAATTTGAGTCAGTTCTAATGAGGTGGATGAACCCAGAACCTTTTATACAGAGTGAAGTGAGTCAGAGTACATCATGAGAAATGCTGGGCTGGAGGAAGCACAAGCTGGAATCAAGATTGCCAGGTAAAATATCAATAACCTCAGATATGCAGATGACACCACCCTTATGGCAGAAAGTGAAGAGGAACTAAAGAGCCTCTTGATGAAGGTGAAAAAGGAGAATGAAAAGGTTGGCCTAAAGCTCAACATTCAGAAAACTAAAATCACGTCATCCGGTCCCATCACTTCATGGCAAGTAGATGGGGAGACAGTGGCTGACTTTATTTGGGGGAAGGGCTCCAAAATCACTGCAGATGTTGACTGCAACCATGAAATTAAAAGGCATTTACTTCTTGGAAGGAAAGTTATGACCAACCTAGATAGCATATTCAAAAGCAGAGACATTACTTTGCCAACAAAGGTCAGTCTAGTCAAGGCTATGGTTTTTCTAGTCGTCATGTATGGATGTGAGAGTTGGAGTATAAAGTGAGTGCTGAAGAATTGATGCTTTTTATTTATTTATTTATTTTTTTAATACTTTATTCTATGTTACAATGCTGTATTGGTTTTGCCATACTTTGACATGAATCAGCCACAGGTGTACACGAGCTCCCAATGCCAAAGCCCCCTCCCACTTCCCACCCCATATCATCTCTCTGGATCATCCTGTGCACCAGCCCCAAGCATACTGTATCCTGTATCGAACATAGACTGGTGCTTCATTTCTTATATGATAGTATACATGTTTCGATGCCATTCTCCCAAATCATCCCACCCTCTCCCTCTTCCTCAGAGGCCAGAAGTCCTTTCTATACCTCTATGTCTCTTTTGTTGTCTCACATACAGGGTCATCATTACTATCTTTCGAAATTCCATATATGTGTCAGTATACTGTATTGGTGTTTTTCTTTCTGGCTTACTTCACTCTGTATAATCGGCTCCAGTTTCATCCATCTCATTAGAGATTCCTTAAAAAATTGCAAATAGAACTGCCTCATGACCCAGCAATCCCACTGCTGGGCATACACACCGAGGAAACCAGAATTGAAAGAGACACATGTACCCCAATGTTCATTGCAGCATTGTTTATAATAGCCAGGACATGGAAACAACCTAGATGTCCATCAGCAGATGAATGGATAAGATACCTGTGGTAAATATACACAATGGAGTATTACTCAGCCCTTAAAAAGAATTGATGCTTTTGAACTGTGATGTTGGAGAAGACTCTTGAGAGTCCCTTCGACTGCAAGGAGATCCAACCTGTCTATCCTAAAGGAAATCAGTCCTGGCTGTTCATTTAAAGGACTGATGTTGAGGCTGAAACTCCAATACTTTGGCCACCTGATGCGAAGAGCTGACTCATTGGAAAAGACCCTGATGCTGGGGAAAATTGAGGGCAGTAGGAGAAGGGGATGACAGAGGATGAGATGCTTGGACGGTATCACCGACTCAATGGACATGAGTTTGGGTAAACTCTGGGAGTTGGTGATGGACACGGAAGTCTGGCATGCTGTGGTTCATGTGGTTGCAAAACGTTGGACATGACTGAGTGACTGAACTGAACTAAATTGATGTGAGTCAAGAAGAGAAAGATAAATACTGTATTCAAACACATATGCGTGGAATCTAGAAAAATGACAATGAAGGATTTATTTGCAGGGCAACAGTGGAGAAACAGACATAGAGAATAGACTGACAACATGGGGAGAGGGGAGGAGAGGGGTGAGCCTGATGGCAAGAGTAACATGGAAACTTACATTACTATATGTAAAATAGATAGCCAATGGGGATTTGCGTTTATCTCAGGAAATTCAAACAGGGGTTCTGTATCATCTAGAGGGGTGGAATGGGTAGGGAGATGGGAGGGAGTTTCAAAAGGGGGAGGATAAGTATACATATGGCTGATTAAAAATATATATATACACATGTATATGATCCCCAATATATGACATTCTGAAAAAGGCAAAACTATGGAGGCAGGAAAAAATTTTGTGGTAGCCTGGGATTTGGGGATACAAGAAAAGTTTTGAACAGATGAAGCACAGAGAGACTATTTTTATGCTATTTAATGGTTGAGAGTAACCTATGCATTCTTCAGATTCATATAAATGTGTAATACAAAGAGTAAACCTTTAATGTATAAAAAGTAAGGAAAAGCTCATTGAAACAGTTGCAGATCCCAGGAAGGAATGCAGTCTGTGACAAGCGAATCAAACTGTGATGGAAAGTGTAGAATAACCTCTGGGAAGGGCATGAAGGAAAAGATCCTTACCCAAGTGATTGTGGAAATGAACGTAGTCTGTGAGAATGAAGATGCAAGGGACTGCACATAAGGACTGTACTTCAGTTGATAAAGTTGTATCCCCAAGTATTATGGGGAAGAACCCTAATACCGCTGCATAAGTACACCACAGCTGAACAACTGGATACATGCATGATGAATGGTAGAAACCAGTTTTCTCACAGTTGAAGAGGGAATGGGTAGATACAAGAAACTAGAATGATTCATGTGATAATGGATTAGGGTTGGAGACATTAGTATAAACTATATTAGTTTAATATAGCTACCAGTGTTAACATATAGAAATATTTATACATATATGCACACTAAGAGAAGGATGGAAGGCAATAACTTTGCACACCACCTCAGCCAGATGACCAAAGTCAAGATCACCAGTGATATACCATGTTGATATTTTGTACTCTTGATCTGATGGGGTGAAAATGGCCCTCTACCTTGTGATAGTATTCCAAGAACAACCCCTAATTACAATCCAGCCGTGAGAAAAGCATCAGGAAATTTCTAGCAGAAGGCCATTCTAAAAAGTATTCGACCAATACCCCTCAAAACTGTCAAGGTCATTAAAAACAAAACACATCTGACAAACCATTAGCAACCTATGGAAACATGACAAATAAATGCATTGTGGTCCCCTGGATGAGCTGCTGGAACAAGAAAGGGCATTAGATAAAAACTACGTAGGCTAAAGCAACTAAATAAGGATTCATGACATTTATATATATATATATAGATAGATAGATAGATAACTTCTTTCATACTATCTTGAGATTCTTAGAGGTGGATGTATTTATATAATAATCATGCCAAAATATAAAAATTAAAGATGTCTCCTCAATAAAGCAAACTCTACACTAATAACATTTCAACACTTTGCAGAAGTGCCTACTTTTGAGGAAAAAAAATTACATATGAGGGACACATTTTGCAAGATGTGGGCTAATTTTCTGTTATTGTAGTTTATAAGGAAGCAATCCAAATATAGTTCATAGATTTTTCAAATAATATTCTATTTTTCTAACTTTTATAAAGTTGTTAGTTATATTTATGAAACCTATAACATTATTCAAGAAACAAAGACTTTTCTGAATATAAAATAGCACATTTTAAGCTGCTATAGAAGAAGGTTCAATTCATTTCACACTCCTGAATAAGGCTGATTTTCATATAAATTATGTGATATATTATCATTTGTACTGCACATATATCACTTTCTCCCTTCATATTGAGATAGTTATCTTGTGTGAGAGGGTTAAGGCAGATGGGGAAAAATAAAAATTAAAAAAAAGTAACTCAGGGCTTTTTCAGTTTAAGAAATAAAATACCTTGTTATTTCCCAAAGTGAAAATTAGAACCATTCGAATTGGCTTAAAACTGAAGCCTGTCCGCTCTGTGGAAAAGCTTTTGTATTATGAGCTGTGAATCACAGGGACCTGCTAACCAGCGCCTATCTCTGCCAGGATTATAAACGCATTATTTTCAAGAGTATGATTTTTCATCAACTGTTTCAATAGTGTCTTTTTATCTAGTTATCCTTATGCTTTATTTTAATGTTCATGCTTTTCCCATTATGATTCATGGGCTACAGATGACTTTTCATCACTCCTTTAGAAGCGAGAATGTAAAAACCACAAAATACTATCTAGCAACTGTTCTTTCTAATGTTCCAAATTTTGAAGCTGTGCCTATTTCTATGAGAAAGCAGTATTACCTTGGGGTTTGGTTCCCCATTTTCCATTGGCTTACCATTTGACAAAATGGTTTCTAGTCCAACATAGCTTAAAAAGAACACAACCAAACACTCAACATAATCAAAGGGCAGTATGAGCTATGTCTCAAGGGTGTCATTCTGTCTGAACCGAATTGATAAGAACTTAAAGCCCATTTTCTGGAGAAACAGGCAATGATTTAGAAATCCTCCCAGAATCTCTCCTTTTCCTGACTGTGTGTCTAAGAACTACAGTTTCAAAACTCTACAGAAGCAAAACCAAGTTACTCTGCTGCAGGGCAGAATACTCTGGTTTTTTTGGGAGACAAAACCAGTCAAAGGGTAAATTTAAAGTATTACTAGCTCACTATGTAAATCACTTAGTGCTGCTGGAAGCACCAAAGCATCATTACCAAAGATGTTATGGTAATGTTTGCTAGGGAGAGCTTTTCAAATTACCTTTAAGCATTAATTCTTGAGTGGAGATTTTTCCCACTAAGTTTTGGAAAAATGTTTTGCAATAGTTGCTTTTCTTTATATAGCAGTCTATATGCCAGTCATTATCTCCTAAAATTACATATTCCTATTAATAGGAATATATGGTTATGGACTCACTGTGTCTCACCAAAATCCATATGTAGAAACCCTAACCCCACACTGTCACTATATTTGGAGATGAGGCATTTCACCTATAAAAATATAATTAAAGTTAAATGAGGACATAAGGTCGGGGCCCTCATCCAAGAGAATTATTGTACTTATAAGAGACATCAGAGAACCTATTTTCCTTCTTCCTGTAAGAACAGTGAAGAAAGGCCATGTGATGACTCAAGAAGAAGGCAATAGTCTGCAAGGTATGACAAGCATCCTTTTCAGGAAACAAATTAGCTGGCACCTTGATCCTGGACTTCCAGCCTCCAGAACTGTGATAAATTAAATTTCTGTTGTTTAAGTACATAGGTTATGGTATTTTGTTATAGCAGCCTGGGTTGACTAATACATATATCATACTGAATGGTTAATGAAGACATATTCCCTCACTATACTTTCACTTCCTCAAAACCACTTCCCCAAGATCTTTTATTTAAACATTTACTCAATGTTTTTTTTTTTTCCATCATTAATCAAAAATGTTGTTTTCTTTTTTCTTAATAATAGAGTGATTTCAGCCAATATAGAAAACACTGTCAGTTATTCTATACTTTCCTTTTATGAGAAGACATCTCAATTTATTTGAGTGCTAGCTTTCCTACAACATAATTACATAGTAAAAGTGTGTTTGTTTTACATCACTGAAACTACCCTTACTGTTAGTAATTTATCGGTAAGCATGTGCAATATTCTGAACAATAACATCTTATGTGCTAAGGAGAAAAATATTTCATTAAAAGGCTTCTTATTATTAAAGGGGGAAACATAATAAGTAGTCTTGGTCTTTTCCTAGATATTACTGTCTGTGTATAAGACATCTAGAACTACTTTAACTTCTTGCAAACATGAGAAACAGGTGGAAACTGATATACTGAGATAATATAGTAGAAAGATGGAAATAATCTAGAAGTCTGAGGGTATTATTCAATCTTGAATTAAACTACATTGGAGTGTTTCTATATCCAGACTTTTTGTTTGTCAAAACAATAAAATCTCCTCTTGCTTAAGAAGGAGCAATTTGAATAATAATAATTATGCATGATAATTACATCTTCATTTACAGATATAGTCTGAAACTAAAATAACTTTACTTCCTTGAGTTGTCAACAAAATACTTTTGAAAATAATTTCAATTCTTCAATCAATTTAATAAATGCCTTTCACATTAGAGAGAAAAACACACATTGCATGAAACTATACTTACTTTTTGGTAAAGTCAACATATAAATTTTTTTTGTCGAAAAGATCTCTGGAAATAATATATGAGAATTAAATGATATCACATTTAAGGGGTACTGAGAACTGGCACTGGAAGTCTAAGTAAAGGGATACTTTCTACTTTATGAAATTCTATATTTTGAGTTTTAGGAAAGTTTATATGTATCACCTATTAAAATATAAATGTTCAGTTAAAAAAAATAAAGACTATGGAAGCTATCAAAATTAGATACTGAAGAAAAACAAAAACAAAAATAAAAATGTTACTCAAACTACAATTGCATTCAATCTTATATACTGTGGTCTATATGCAATGAATGAAATTATAGAAGTATTCTCACAACTATTTCAGCAGTTTTCTTATCAGTACATACCATCTTTAAAATTTCTAACCTGATAACTAAACAGATTTTCCTTACATTTTCTGAGCTTGTTTGTTCCTTATAGCCTTTTCTAAATATCTGCATACAGAGACTTGTATTTAATGTCACCAGTAAGACTCAGAATATATAAAACTCTGAGGAATATATTTTTTTCAGTATTGACTTAACACTGCATACTCAAAGTGGAAGAAGAACAACACAATAATCACTCATTTTAATTCAACTATAGTCATATTGAGGATTCTATTGGTACCTGATCTAATGTGGATGTTACCAAAGGTCTGATAGTTATAGAGCTCCCTAATATAAGCTCTAAAAAATCAGTAATTATCTAAGATATTCTGTTAAACCATTACAAGAATTACATTTCATTAATTTAATAAAAATTAACCATGATACCTAGTGCTACCTGACCAGAGTAAAATTAATACACTCAAATTTTGCTCACGACAAGACAAGGGTGTCCACCTCACCACTACTATTCAATATCATACTGGAAGTTTTGACCACAGCAATCAGAGCAGAAAAAGAAATAAAAGGAATCCAAATTGGAAAAGAAGAAGTAAAACTCTCACTGTTTGCAGACGACATGATCCTCTATATAGAAAATCCTAAAGACTCGACCAGAAAACTACTAGAGCTAATCAATGAATATAGTAAAGTTGCAGGATATAAAATCAACACTCAGAAATCCCTTGCATTCCTATACACTAATAATGAGAAAGTAGAAAAAGAAGTCAAGGAAACAATCCCATTCACCATTGCAACGAAAAGAATAAAATACTTAGGAATATTCCTACCTAAAGAAACTAAAGACCTATATATCAAAAACCATAAAACACTGATGAAAGAAATCAAGGAGGACACTAATAGATGGAGAAATATACCATGCTCATGGGTTGGAAGAATCAATACAGTGAAAATGAGTATACTACCCAAAGCAATCTACAGATTCAGTGCAATTCCTATCAAGTTACCAGCAGTATTTTTCACAGAACTAGATCAAATAATCTCAAGATTTGTATGGAAATACAAAAAACCTCGGAATAGCCAAAGCAATCTTGAGAAAGAAGAATGGAACTGGAGGAATCAACTTGCCTGACTTCAGGCTCTACTACAAAGCCACAGTCATTAAGACAGTATGGTACTGGCACAAAGACAGAAATATAGATCAATGGAACAAAATAGAAAGCCCTGAGATTAACCCACACACCTATGGACACCTTATCTTCGACAAAGGAGGCAAGAATATACAATGGAGTAAAGACAGTCTCTTTAACAGGTGGTGCTGGGAAAACTGGTCAACCACTTGTAAAAGAATGAAACGAGACCTCTTTCTAACACCATACACAAAAATAAACTCAAAATGGATTAAAGATCTAAATGTAAGACCAGAAACTATAAAACTCCTAGAGGAAAACATAGGCAAAATACTCTCCGACATAAATCACAGCAGGATCCTGTATGATCCACCTCCCAATATACTGGAAATAAAAGCAAAAATAAACAAATGGGATCTAATTAAAATTAAAAGCTTCTGCACAACAAAGGAAACTATAAGCAAGGTGAAAAGACAGCCTTCTGAATGGGAGAAAACAATAGCAAATGAAACAACTGACAAACAACTAATCTCAAAGATATACAAGCAACTTATGCAGCTCAACTCCAGAAAAATAAACGATCCAATAAAAAAAAAAATGGGCCAAAGACCTAAATAGGCATTTCTCCAAAGAAGACATACGGATGGCTAACAAACACATGAAAAGATGCTCAACATCACTTATTATCAGAGAAATGCAAATCAAGACCACAATGAGGTATCATTTCACACCAGTCAGAATGTCTGCGATCCAAAAGTCTACAAGCAATAAATGCTGGAGAGGATGTGGAGAAAAGGGAACCCTCTTACACTGCTGGTGGGAATGCAAACTAGTACAGCCACTATGGAAAACAGTGTGGAGATTCCTTAAAAAATTTCAAATAGAACTGCCTTATGATCCAGCAATCCCACTGCTGGGCATACACACTGAGGAAACCAGAATTGAAAGAGACACATGTACCCCAGTGTTCATTGCAGCACTGTTTATAATAGCCAGGACATGGAAACAACCTAGATGTCCATCATCAGATGAATGGATAAGAAAGCTGTGGTACATATACACAATGGATTACTACTCAGCCCTTAAAAAGAATAAATTCGACTCAGTTCTAATGAGATGGATGAAATTGGAGCCGATTATACAGAGTGAAGTAAGCCAGAAAGAAAAATACCAATACAGTATACTGACACATATATATGGAATTTAGAAGGATAGTAATGAAGACCCTCTATGTGAGACAACAAAAAAGACTCAGAGGTATAGAACGGACTTTTGGACTCTGAGGGAGAGGGAGAGGGTGGGATGATTTGGGAGAACGGCATTGAAACATGTATACTATCTTGTAAGAATGAAGCGCCAGTCTATGTTCAATACAGGATGCAGGACGCATGGGGCTGGTGCACGGGATGATTCAGGGAGAGGATGTGGGGTGGGAGGTGGGAGGGGGCTTTGGCATTGGGAGATTGTGGACACCTGTGGCTGATTCATGTCAATGTATGGCAAAACAAATAGAGTATTGTAATGTAGAATAAAGTATTAAAAAAAATAAATTAATTTAAAAAAGGAAAAAAAAAGAAAAAAAAATTTTGCTCACGTCAGCACTTTAGACATTATTTCTAAATATCCAAATAAAAATAGGCATGCCTAACAGCAAATAAAAAACTGAACAAATTGAAAAGGCAACAACTATTCCAAGATTTGTAAGAGAGGTGAGAATACAAGGTAGATCACCATCCTTAAGGCTGGAAAGATGGTAAAGAGAGGGAGTCATGGTCTGCCAGAGGAACTCATGAATGGAAACCACTGCAAGAACAGGAGCCAGAGTAGGAAAGTTGACATGGAATTGATAAATCACCTGAGGCTTAGTGTGGTCAAATCTGAGATCTAAACTCTCCAGCAGGGCCTGATCATAGGGCGTCCCCTGCAATTTTGTGAGATTTACTTCAGGAGGCTGGATCAGTTTCTTTCATATCAAAGAAAACTCCCCTCTTGTTTCCCACAGAGGAAGGGGGAAAGGAACAATTTTGAAATTTGTAAGGGCACTGTGTTCTTAATGAGGCCTGCCCTCAGGAGAAAGTAGTTAACCACAGTCTAACCTGCTGGGAGCAACATTCCTAACTCAAGAGAAGGGAAATCCCCAACTCCAGTCAGCTCTATCCTTCAAAGTGAAGATTTTTCCACACGTGGTTTTGTGCTCAAGAATAAAGCCCTGCTGTGATTTATCTCTTTTATTTGGATGTCTCAGCTTGCTGCTGATGCTGTTACTTCTGCCCTTCTATTGCAGCACACATATGCTGAAATGAGAATGAAGATATTGGTTGTAGTATCTAAAGATACTTTCTCACAGGACTATAATCAAAGAGATACAAAGGGAAAGTCCTAATTTTAGACTTTATACTACAGCTTCATTGTTGTTGTTTAGTCACTAAGTAGCGTCCAACTCTTTTGTAACCCCATGGACTGTGGCCCACCAGGCTCCTCTGTCCCTGGGATTTGCCAGGCAGGAATACTGGAGTGGGTTGCCATTTTTTTCTGCAAGGGATATTCCCAACCCAGTTATAGAACCTGCTTCTCCAGCATTGGCAGGCAATTCTTTACCACTGAGATATCAAGAAAGCCCTTATACTATAGCTTACACAGGCAGTAATAGTGAATAGTCCCTTTTAAATAAAACTGGAATGGAGTTCCAAAAAAAAAAAAATATATATATATATATATATATATATATATATATATATATAAAATGCCATTTCAATCACTGAGGACATCAGAATTTTACTATTAATAGTAATCTAAAGAAAGATATGCAAACCATCTATACTGATAATATAAAATAATAGAGAGAAATTAAGGAACTAAATGTATGGAAATTGAACATGTTCCTGGATTGAGAGATTTGATATTGTGAAGTCAATTCTTTCCAGACTGACCTCTAGGTACAAAGAAATCCTTCACAAAAATATAAGAATAATGAAAAACAAAGAGAAGATGTATTTCTTAGTATCAAGCATATAAAGATGTCATGCCTACAGTTCTTACAATCAATTTAACTTTATGCAATGAAGTTGCAAAACTAGATTACCAATTTCTCAGGAAATCACTTTTACCAAAACTGATATTTGAAGGACTAAGAAAACCTGGAAAATCTTGTATTTATTTAAATTAGATTCAATTAGCATAGGAGTGTTTACCTTAGGCCTGCCTCACCATTGTATTTTGGAAGCAAATAATTTGTTTTATTTCACAGGTTCACACCCAAAGTCTCACTCATATCTGATTTAGATAATATTTAGATGAGATGACGATATTGAGTTTGCATAGATTTAGATGATGCTATGAATTAGGACTTCTGGCATTATTCAGATGTAATGAATGTATCCTAACTGTGAGAAGGAACATGATTTTTGCATGGCCAGTGGTGGAAATGCTGTGGTCTCAGTGTCTGCGTCTCACCAAATGTATATGTTGAAATCCTAACACTCAGTGTAATGGTGTTAGGAAGTGAGGCCTTTGAGGGGTGCTTAATTCTGGAAAGGAGCCCTCATAAATGAAATGAATGCCCTTATAAGAGACCCTTTAGAGCTTCCTAGCCCCTGCTACCATGTGACAACACAGTGAGGTAGTCTGCCGCCTGAAAGAGGGCTTTCACAGAACGCAATCCTGCTGATGCCTTACTCTTAAACTTTCCAGCCTTTGAAACACTAAGAAATAAATTTTTGGTGTTTAAAAGGCTCCTCGTCTATGGTATTCTGCTATAGCAGCCATAAGGGACTAAGACAACTACATAAGATAAAAGAAGATACAGTTGATCAGAATCAAATTTGATCTCTTTGGTAGAAACAAAAGAAATCCAAAATCTGATTTGATCAAGGCTATTTTATAACATATTTTTAGCTCAGTTTTTCTTGTTTTCAACTAGCCTACAAAATGCTGACACATTGCTTATCTCTGGAATGTTTCCACTTCTGTTTTCCATTTCTAACAATGCAATCTCAAAATAACAGTATATCAGTGCCTTTCTGGCATAGACACGGAAGGCATCATGTTTCAGTTATGTAAAATAACATCAATGGAAATATTATGACTGGAAATATTCAATGTAGGGTTTATTCTTTAATTTATACATCTATATGATTCACCTTTTACTTCTCTTAACATTTATATGTTACCTTTCTCCTGCTTACTTAGGTAGTCTTTATTTTTGTCATAGATATAATGATATGATGGGTGTATCTTGAGATATTATTGAGTTTGTTTATATTTCATTTATATGAAAGTTGAGTTCTAATGCCCTTGTGTTGCCAGAGTCATCATATTTATTGGTTAAAATAATTATATTTAATTCAAAGTTATCTGTAGAACTCAGAGAACTTAATTTTATGGTATCTCTCAAATTCAACATTTATTTTTATATTTATCATATTATTATATTTTTAAAATTATATATTTAGCAGAGTATGCTCGAAATGAAGACAATGTGTATAGAGGAACTAATTAGTGGATGATTGCTGTTTCAACAAATTTCCTTGTGACCTGAGTTCCAACAGATTCAGCATGTCGTTTTTAATTTCTGGGCAAGATTCTGTCAGAGACAGTGCTCACCTTCCAGAAGGCAAGTAAATAAACTTTGAGCGTCAGCATGCCCTTACCCACTGGGGAAATAATATTCCTATTGCTCCTCTGGCCAAATAATGTAACCTCAGGGATATTTTACAGTGTTCTTCAAAACATGTATTTAGCCACAAATATTTTGATTAAAGAATAGTAGGGCATCTCACGGAGAAGGCAATGGCACCCCACTCCAGTACTCTTGCCTGAAAAATCCCATGGATGGAGGAGCTTGGTAGGCTTGCAGTCCATGGGGTCGCTCAGAGTCAGACATGACTGAGCGACTTCACTTTCACTTTTTCACTTTAATGCATTGGAGAAGGAAATGGCAACCCACTCCAGTGTTCTTGCCTGGAGGATCCCAGGGACAGGGGAGCCTGGTGGGCTGCCGTCTATGGGATCACACAGAGTCGGACACGACTGAAGTGACTTAGCAGCAGCAGCAGCAGCAGCAACAGGGCAACTCTTGTGATGACTAGAAATGCTAACTGAGAGATTAATTTAAAAAAGAACTTGTCTCATATAGAAAAGACAAAATTATTTCAAGCTTGGACTTGCTTCCCAAGTGGCACTAGTGGTTAAAAATCTGCCTGCCAATGAGGAGATGTAACAGACCTGGGTCAATCCCTGGGTCAGAAAGATCCCCTGGAGGAGGGCACAGCAATCCCCTCCAGTATTTTTGCCTGGAGAGTCCCATGGACAGAGGAGCCTGGTGGCTTACAGTCCATGGGGTTGCAAAGAGTTAGACACAACTGAGCAAAACATGGAGGAGGAAACGGCAACCTACTCCAGTATTCTCGCCTGGATAACTCCATGGACAGAGGAGCCTGGCAGGCTATAGTCCACAGGGTCGCAAAGGGTCAGATGTGACTGAAGCAACTTAGCACGAGCATAATATATATTGAAAAGACAGCGTTATTTCAAGTTCGGGCATGCTGGTGAAACAAACTAAGAGATTGTTGTTGAAACATTAATTAGTTCATGAAAGAAAGAAATGGACAATTTATTTGAGTCACATTTGAAGATTATAATCCAGGAAAAACATCTCAGAAAGCTCTGAGAATTGTTCTGCCCATTAGAAGTCAAGGCACGGTTTCATAAGTTTCTTGAGACAGAAAGCTACGTGTCAAATGACATATGATTGACACTTTACATGATGTAGATCTAAGCCTCATCCTGGTGAGTCATGTGACCCCTTACAAGATCCAAAAGTAATGTTATCTTTTAAGCAGTTGTTTTGCTGATGCTAGGAGAATGTTGCTCTTTATGGCTGAACAGGTATTTCTGCTGATAGGAGCAGTCTGGTCAACGCATAATGCAAATACACAATGCACAGTGTGGGGGAGAGGAGATAAAAGGGCAGAGAATTTTTATATTTCAATTTTTCTTATTGTAAAATTTGAATTTTACTTCACAAGGTGTTAGTAGACAGCCACATAGAACAATAGGAGATGAAAAAATGGATGGATTTGAAATGTGACTGGTAGGCAAAGCCATTAGAATTTATACATGAAGACTGGAAGAATGGGAAAGCCAAGATACTGCCAGAGAAGTGGATTAAGCAAATGATGATACATATTTTGGAAAACAGTTAAGGAATTCCTTTGTTAAGCGTGTTGAATTCTTGACTGTAGTTAGACAGTTATAACCAATCAGTTACTTAATCTGTGAGATTAGAAGATCAAATGATGAGCTGATCAGGGTACTGCTGAGTCTCCAATAACATTCACCTCTGAGAAAGGCCAACAATTGTATTTTGTGAAATGGGAGAAAAATTATATTTTGAGAAGTTCTTTGTTCTCTTTAATTTCACTGAGGAACAATTAATGAGCAACCATGCTGAGAACTATCTATAGTTTACTATAGGAACAGAATCCAATCCTTCCCCTATAAGATATTTGTCACCCAATGAAGGAAACGCACTCAAAAGTAAGAAATGACTTTTAATTATATTTCTATTTTCTTTCCAAAGAGAAAAAAAAATATTAATTTTTATCAGAAAAATCCAATTGGGTTGGTCACCAAAGAATTATGCACACAAACACATACACGGTACTTTATGAAAATCTTGTATGTCACTTGGTAGAACTGAGTGTAGAAAAACACTGGCTCTTTAAAGTGGAAAGAGATACACTAAAAATAGGGACATCAGGTGGACTCTGAAGATGAATGATTGCACTTCATTGTCTTAGTTTTCTTTTCTTTTCTTTTCTTTTTTTAAAAATTCATTGGCTTAAAATAGAAATCTAGCATTTGTTGTTTGGACAATTACCTCCTTAGATACAGAAACTGCTGATACAGTGCCAACTGAGAACAGATGCTACAAAATGGTACCCTCCTATACTCAGCTTTATGGCTGCTAATTTCAATCCACTGCAAATGCTTCTCACTTCCACTTAAAGGAGATGATAACTGTGATGTGTAGTGCTTTCATTGTTACTAATTCATTTATTTTTGTAGCCTTGCCTCATATAACAATGTGATTTCTTTAGGCTTGATTTTCTCTTTCTTTCAAAGTGTTTTGTTATTTAAATATTCTCATTACTTAAAGCTTTCTCTTTTGTTCATTATTTGGATTCTCATAACCAGCACTCTTATTCATGTTTGAAATGCTGTATTAAACACTTTTGTGTAGAAAAGTAAACAATTTAGGAACAACAGCATGGTGCACACTAGTTAAGCAACACATACAGGCAACTGGTGTAAGAGAAAGAAGGTAAGTCAACTAAGTGTGCATGTGTCTGGGGACTGTATATATATGGGTTGCTTCATTCAGCTGGAAGCCATCTTTTGGTTTAAGCTGCTATGTCTGCTATGCCAAGTCACCTCATGAAATGTCAGAAAATGAGCTGATACATTTTCATGTTTAGATGTTATATTCCGCTATGAAACTATTGCATTTGAAAAATGTGTGCACTGCACTTAGATGAATATTATAATGAAAGAGACAAAATTATCCAACTGAACTGATGTCAGCAAGATCCTTGGATCTTACATTTCCTTTCTGCAGAGAGAGTTATATTTATGTGACTTGATTTGGAAAGAAATCCCATAATTTACCTATTTAAAAAAAAAGAATAAATTCAGGCAGTGTCTAATATCAAATACTAAACTAGAACAAGACACATGACACACACACACACACATACAACACACAGAGACCAAATTACATAGCAGTTTGATGTTAATAACTGCTATAGACTAACTTGGTATAAAAAGAAACATGTAAAAATAAACAAATGGGACCTATTAAACTTAAAAGATTTGATACAGCAAAGGAGACCATAAACAAGACAAAGAGATAGCCCTAAGAATGAGAGAAAATATTTCCAAATGAAGCAACTGACAAGGATTAATCTTCAAAATATACTAACAGCTCATGCAGATCAATATAAAAAAATGATCAAAAAAATGGGCAGAAGACTTAAATAGACATTTCTACAAAGAAGTCATGCAAATGGCCAAGAGGCACATGAAAAGATGCTTAACATCAATAATTATTAGGGAAATGAAAATCAAAACTACAATGAGGTACCTACCACCTCACATCCATCAGAATGGCTATCATCAAAAACTATACAAACAATAAATGTTAGAGAGGGTGGAGAAAAGAGAACCTGAAGAAAACTGTAATTCCAAAAGAGACATGCACCCAAATGTTCATTGCAGCACTATTCACAATAGCCAGGATGTAGAAGCCACCTAAATATCCATTAAGAGAGGATTAGATAAAAAAAGATGTGAGACATATACACAATGAAATATTACGCAACCATTAAAAAGTACAAACCTGTGCCATTTGCACAGATGTGGATAGATCTAGAGACTGTCACAGAGCATAAAGTGGTCAGAAAGAGAGAAACAAATATCATATACTAACACATATATGTGGGGGTCTAGGGAAAAAATAGTACACATGAAACTATTTGCAAGGCAAAAATAGAGACACAGACTTAGAGAACAAGCATACAGACACTAAAGTGGGAAAGGGAAGGTGGGATAAATCGGGACATTTGGATTAACATATATACACTACTGTGTATAGAGTGGATGACTAATGGAACCTACTGTATAGCATGGGGTGGGGAAGAAGGTACAATCTGTTTGTAGGGCATTTATTAAGTTAACCTAAAAAATGCATTCCAATATATATTCAGTTCAGTTCAGTTCAGTTGCTCAGGTGTGTTCAACTCTTTGTGACCCATGAACTACAGCATGCCAAGCCTCCCCTGTCCATCACCAACTCCTGGAGTTCAGACTCATGTTCATCAAGTCCGTGATGCCATCCAGCCATCTCATCCTCGGTCGTCCCCCTTCTCTTCCTGCCCCCAACCCCCTCCCAGCATCAAAGCCTTTTCCAATGAGTCAATGCTTCCATCAGATGGCCAAAGTACTGGAGTTTCAGCTTCAGCATCATTCCTTCCAAAGAAATCCCAGGGCTGGTCTCCTTCAGAATGGATTAGTTGGATCTCCTTGCAGTCCAAGGGACTCTCAAGAGTCTTCTCCAACACCACAGTTCAAAAGCATCAATTCTTTAGTGCTCAGCCTTCTTCACAGTCCAACTCTCACATCCATACGTGACCACAGGAAAAACCATAGCCTTGACTAGACGGACCTTAGTCGGCAAAGTAATGACTCTGCTTTTCAATATGTTATCTAGGTTGGTCATAACTTTTCTTCCAAGGAGTAAGCGTCTTTCAATTCCATGGCTGCAGTCACCACCTGCAGTGATTTTGGAGCCCCCAAAATAAAGTCTGACACTGTTTCCAATGTTTCCCTATCTATTTCCTATTAAGTGATGGGACCGGATGCCATGATCTTCGTTTTCTGAATGTTGAGCTTTAAGCCAACTTTTTCACTCTCCTCTTTCACTTTTTTCAAGAGGCTTTTTACTTCCTCTTCACTTTCTGCCATAAGGGTGGTGCCATCTGCATATCTAAGGTTATTGATATTTCTCCTGGCAATCTTGATTCCAGCTTGTGCTTCTTCCAGCCCAGCGTTTCTCATGATGTACTCTGCATAGTAGTTAAATGAGCAGGGTGACAATATACATCCCTGACATACTCCTTTTCCTATTTGGAACCAGTCTGTTGTTCCATGTCCGGTTCTAACTGTTGATTCCTGACCTGCATACAAATTTCTCAAGAGACAGGTCAGGTGGTCTGGTATTCCCATCTCTTTCAGAATTTTCCACAGTTGATTGTGATCCACACAGTCAAAGGCTTTTGCATGGTCAATAAAACAGAAATAGATGGTTTTCTGGAACTCTCTTGCTTTTTCCATGATCCAGCAGATGTTGGCAATTTGATCTCTGGTTCCTCTGCCTTTTCTAAAACCAGCTTGAACATCAGGAAGTTCATGGTTCATGTATGAAGGGATGGAGCCAAAGAAAAAATAATACCCAGCTGTGGATGTGACTGGTGATAGAAACAAGGTCCTATGCTGTAAAGAGCACTATTGCATAGGAACCTGGAATGGCAGGTCCATGAATCCAAGGCAAATTGGAAGTGGTCAAACAAGAGATGGCAAGGGTGAATGTCAACATTCTAGGAATCAGCGAACTAAAATGGACTGGAATGGGTGAATTTAACTCAGATGACCATTATATCTACTACTATCAGCAGGAATCCCTCAGAAGAAACGGAGTAGCCATCATGGTCAACAAAAGAGTCCGAAATGCAGTACTTGGGTGCAATCTCAAAAATGACAGAATGATCTCTGTTCGTTTCCAAGGCAAACAATTCCATATATATTAGATGCAGACAAATACTGTTTTGATTCTAGCTATTTGAGGTAACTAGGCTAGTCATACTGACAAGTGTCAGAAGTTCATTGGTAGACGTCAGGACCAGGAAGTGGGTGGGGGTAGGGAGGAGGAATGGGGAGTTAGTGTTTAATGGGGACAGAGTTTCAGTCTAAGAAGATGAGAAAATTTGGGAGATAGATAATTGTGAAAGTTGTACACAATATGAATGTATTTAAAGCCACTAAGCTGTACCATTAAATATGATTAAAATAGCATGTTTGATATAACTTTTACCACAATAAAAAAAAACTTAAAAAAAACTTAGTTAACATCACTTCATGGCAAATAGAAGGGGAGACAATGGAAACAGTGACAGACTTTATTTTCTTGGGCTCCAAAATCACTGTAGATGGTGACTGCAGCCATGAAATTGAAAGACGCTCACTCTTTGAAAGAAAAGCTATGACCAAACTAGACAGCATCTTACAAAGCAGAGATGTTACTTTTCTGATTAAGGTCCGTCTAGTCAAAGCTATGGTTTTTCCAGTAGTCATGTATGGATGTAAGAGTTGGACTATAAAGATAGCTGAGCACTGACAAATTGATGGTTTTGAACTGTGGTGCTGGAGAAAATTCTTGAGAGTCCCTTGTACAGCAAAGGGGATAAAACCAGTCAATCCTAAATGAGGTCATTCCCTGAATAATCATTGGAAGGACCTATATGAAGCTGGAGCTGCAGTACTTTGGCCACCTTATGGGAAGAACTGATCCATTAGAAAAGATCCTGATGCTGAGAAAGATTGAAGGTAGGGGTAGAAGGGAATGACAGAGGATTAGATGGTTGGATGGCATCACCAACTCAATGGACATGAATTTGAGCAAGCTCCAGGAGTTGGTGATGAATAGGGAAGCCTAGCATACTACAGTCCATGGGATCACAGAGTTGAACACAACTGAGCAACTGAACTGAACTGAATTGGCTTTAAACACACACACACACACACACACACGCACACACACTATTTTCATCAGCTGTTGTTTTCTTCTTATGAAACTAGACAGAGTATTTTCTGGGCATGAAGAAATGGCTTTGGTTTTCAACATGAAGTGAAATGAAAGTCACTCAGTCTGTCTGACTCTTAGCAACCCCATGGACTATACAGTCCATGTTATTCTCCAAGCCAGACTACAGGAGTGGGAAGCCTTTCCCTTCTCCAGGGGATCTTCCCAACCCAGGGATTGAACCCAGGTCTCCTGTATTGTAGGCAGATTTTTACCAGCTGAGCCACATGGGAAGCCCTTGGTTTTCAACATAGGTATCCTGATAAAGACTAGCCTATCTCACAGTTGACACACATCTAAATATTGTCTTTTTTCTTTTTTTTTTAAGTCTCAATGTTATTTTCTCAATATGTATTTCTTTACAAATGTGTATATTCCTCCACCAGATATGAATTTACATAAGCCAGTCATTCTGAATAAAAGGCAGCTGTAACTGCCGTACTTACTTTTTCAAAAGATTTAGAGTGAAGAGCAAATTGGAAACAAAAATATTGATCTTACTCTAATAATTGAGTTTTTCCATGTTTTAAAGGAATTGGTCACAGGAAACTAATCTCAAACTGATATGAAGTCATAAGAACTAAAGGTCAGAGGTTCTGATAAAAATGTTTTAAAAATCATTGGTAAAGAATTTGTGTTCAAATTCTTCACGCTTATCCACTAGTCACAGTATTTTTTTAAAGCCAGTTTCTGGGCTCCTAAAACCCCAAAACTAATTCACTATTACAGATTACACTATAGATAAGTATTACTGGTCATTCTATATATTTATTCCTGAATTGTTAAAAGAAAACTTGAAACTCTTCCAAATTAAAACAAATGCAAAAATAATTTTATTAAAATACTTTATTCTTAAAGCAACCTAAAACATTGATGAATACGTTTTTCCTCATTTCATTAAATTCATGAAGAGCTGCAATGTTGCTAAATTAATGCTGAAGATGTAAGACAGCTACTTTGAGTAAAAATGTGGAAAAAAATCATTTAATCCCAAAGCAGTTTATCATGGGTTTAAAAAAACAACTACAGAGTGTCCTTTTTGGATCCCGTGTCCAACTGAGAATGCCAACCCTTACATTTAAAAATGATATCTTGCTGCTGCTGCTAAGTCGCTTCAGCCGTGTCCGGCTCTGTGCGACCCCATAGGTGGCAACCCACCAGGCTCCCTCACCCTTGAGAGTCTCCAGGCAAGAACACTGGAGTGGGTTGCCACTTCCTTCTCCAATGCAGGAAAGTGAAAAGTGAAAGTGCAGTCGCTCAGGCGTGTCGGACTCTGTGCTACCCCATGGACTGCAGCCTACCAGGCTCCTCCATCCATGGGATTTTCCAGGCAAAAGTACTGAAGTGGGGTACATTTAAATCTTAAAACAGTTATTTAAGAAACCTAATACCAGACATAAACACTGACCTAAAATATTTGCAAGACAGTTTCATTTCTTACTTCATATCCTGTTCACTCTGTTTCTCTTGTATCTGTGAAAGCAAAATAAAGGTCTCTTTTCTGGACCACTGATGGATCATTTTGAGAATACAGAAAAAAAAAAGTGAAATATACATACATGTGCAAATTTTGCACATAAAGGTTTCATTTATACTACACCAAAGGCCATCTCTGTTCTATAGGTTTCATGGGCCCAAGTTAAGAATCCCTTGCCTAAAACAATGTTTTATCAGCTTACAGAATTTCGTAAACCTCCTACCACCATCCTCAAGGCTTCTTTAAATGACAAGCACAGAGTTGGTGCTCATCAAATATTAGTGGTTAGTGATGATAAACATCTGTTCCTCCCCTCATACAAATGATAATTTGAAATCATCTGCCATGTGAATTTTCTGCCAGAAACATTCAATTCACATCTCCTATTTCCCACAATATTGAAAGTAAAGCAATTTTAGAGGTTGAAACAATCTTTCAATAACTAGGAATTAACAGAATCAAAGTAGCCTAAAGAAGTTCATGAGAAACAAGATGTCCCAATTCCATAGAACTTAGTTCTGAAGGTTCAAAAAGGCTCAGAAGCCCAATAAGCTTAGATAACAACATGCAAAATTCACATTCAATTATATTGGAATCTACTCATAATGAGAAATGATACTCTTCTGGGGGTGGTAGCAATTACTGTCTCTCATCATTCATTTCTCCTCTCCTTCCTGGATACTCAGAAGACAAAATTTCTACCCTGCTTACAATTAGTCAGAGTCATGTGACTAGTTCCAGTTAATGGAGTATAAACAAAAGCCACAAGTGTTGTTTCTTGGCTTAGACACTGAAAAGTCTCTGATCCACCCTCTAGCTTGCTCAAGCAATGACCTTGACCCTGGAAGCACCATATTTACACTGCAAAACCACAGGGTAAGATCTAAGAAATCACTTGTAAGTGAACTCCCTGGAAAAATAAATGCAAGTGATTCATATTTCAGGGCTTATTTGCTACCTAAGAATGACTTAGCTTAATCTGACTAACATTCCAGACAAGGTAACATTTTGATCATTTAAATTAAAATGCAATGAGTAAAAGAAATGTTGAGAAATCTTAAAGAAATTGGTCAAAGGATTTTGAAAACCCTTTGTTTTTCAATTATTTGTTCCCCACAGTTCACACATTAAACTTAAATACACTGACATTGTTTTCAGCTCTCTGAAAATAATGAAAACATCAAATTTCAAGTAGACATGGAACCCAAAGTGACACTTGATTGTACATATTCAGGGTAGTTTGTATGGGAGCTGGCTGTTGTGTTTGCTTGCTGACTGGCTAGAGCTGAATATTTGCTACACATTCTTAGACCATCTATTTCCACTAACTGTGATGATTAGCTGTTTCCTCCTATCATCTTTCTCTGATAATGACTGAGGATATATTGGATGTGGTTGGTGACAAAATCTACCTGAAAAAGGCAAAGTTTAATATATTTTAAGTAAAGGAAAAAATGCATTATCTTCTTTAAATAGACCATAAAGATGTCTATTCTATAGGGAGAAGCAGCAAGTTTCCTAAACAAAAGAAAATAAATTATTTATACTTTGTTGTGCAGTCTCTAATTCATGTCTGACTCTTTGTGATCCCATGGACTGCAGCACGCCAGACCTTACTTATCCTTATCCAATGCTAATGGACAAACATCTTATAGAACAAAACTGCAGGTATCACTGGCAAATGTTCCTTCAAATAAACACTTAAATTATCAATAACCATTGTTTTCATCCATATAACAAATTGTTAATGGCAAATGCCCGGAGATTTATGCACTGAATTGCAGAATCTGTGCATTTTTCCAGAATCTTTCTTAAAATCAATCACTGAGTTGTACAGGTCACTTGAACCCAAGGTTACTTTTAAGTCGTCAATGCTCAACATAGCTTGTATGTTATTAAGTAATATTCACATCCAACAAGAAGAAAGTTTAACACCCTTCATAAGCAGGATAATAAAGACAGTAATTGCTAATAGAACACTTGCAGTGACTGCATGTCAAGCCCATAAACACCTACCCATCGACTGTCTCAATTGCTCTTGGATGAATCTCAGACGGTGGCAGAACGTTTTTTAGTGCAAACTGGCATTTAGTTATGGGGTTCATTTAATTAACTTTCTATTCACAAGGTCAATTTGTTCTCTATGCACAGATATTACATCTTCCTTATCGAAAGCAGAGTAGTGTCCCTGCCTTTCTGCCATTAAAGGCTGAAATCAGGTTAGCATCTTGTGTAATGATCCTTGCAGATAAAGATGCATTGTTCAGCTGAGCGGGAATACAGGACGATACTCTAATCACAGAACAATATACTTTGAATTGAGAGGAAGTAATTCATCTCCACAGTATGCTGGGGGAAAAAAGAGATGGCAGTTTTCTTACCTTTCGGTAAGGGAAGCAAAAGCACTGAGATCAGTAAACTTAGATGACAGGATAAATGAAAACAAGACTTCACACAGTTTCTATTGCTGTCCCTTGCCTTCTATTTTTAACTCAAGTGAAACAAGTCTTTCTAAGTTTAGGTGGAAGGCAAGCTCAAAAGTTGTCAAATATTATTAAAGCACATAAGTTCATAAAAAGCACTGTAACCTTGCGCGCACGGACACGCACGCAGACACACACACACACACACACACACACAGAGCAACTGTGAACCTCTTTCCCTTCTTTGAAATTACTTCTCCAACAGCTGCTCATAGCTCTTCTGTTCTCACCTCCCTCTCCTGTATCTGAAAGTCTCTCCTCTGTCTACTAGACTGTCTCTTTCGCATCCTTGTCTCAACCTCTATCTTTCATCTCAAGCCCTTTCCTTTCAAGTGTTTCTATTTTTCCCAGGCACATACTTTTTCACTCTCTCATCGTATCCAGGATAAATAATTTTTCTTAAGCAGCAGGTGTATGTTTGTGGACTTGGCTAGACACAGAAAAATAAACATGTGAAGTTCATAGCTTAATATAGATTTTGATCTTGTCCTATCTATATATATGCAGACATATGGCTCTTTTAGCTTCCCTGATAGCTCAATTGATAAAGAATCCGCCTGCAATGCAGGAAACTCTGGTTTGTTTCCTGGGTTAAGAAGATAACCTGGAGAAGAGATAGGCTACCCACCCAGTATTCTTGGGCTTCCTTTGTGGCTCAGCTGATAAGAAATCCGCTGGTGATGTGGGAGATCTGGGTTTGATCCTGGGTTAGGAAGATCCTCTGGAGAAGGGAAAGGCTGCCCACTCCAATATTCTGGCCTGGAGAATGCCGTGGACTGGAATTCCATTCCATATAGTCCAAGAGGTTGCAAAGAGTCAGACACAACTGAGCAACTTTCACTTTCACTATACATTTCTTTCATTTTAACCAAATTTAGGAATGACAACTAGGTTCTCATAAGATGATGAGACTTAAGTAATTTTTTTTTAAATTTAAGCCATTAATTTTTTTCTCTTCTTTTACTTTGAAACTCTTGGTGTCTCAAATATTGTTAAACCCATTCTACCAGAAGTTTTCTACTTCACACAGTCCCTAGTCCCAAAGTGCAAAGCCCAGAGATCTCAAAACATATATATTGACTATAGATAATCTGAATGGGAATAAAACCTGTCAGCAGAGGAGGTCTATCACCTATTAAAATGAAACTTAACCTCTAGATTTAGGTTACTCATTTACAAAATGGAGACAATCATAACTATTCTAGCACCTTCAATAACTTACAACTAAGTGTTATAAATGAAATCACTTGAAAATTGCAGAATTCCAGTCCAATGACAGTATTTATGTTGCTTTGATCACCTTGCCAGATGGTATTGAATGGGATTTTCTGAAAAATGTATTTTTCCATTGCTTTCTAGCTATCTTCTTTTGCATATTTTTGCTATTTGCTCAACCATTCTATATTTATTTAAAGCCATAAGTAAAGAATTAATAAACTAGATTCTAGAATTATACTAAGCTTAAATTCTGAGTTCTGCCACTTACTACCTATGGTCTTATAAGATGTCACCTAATCTCTTTATGCCTCTGACCTCACATGTGTAAAATGAAGACAAAACTAGTCCCTAACTTTAGGTATTTAAATATGTAAAATAATCCCCGGTGGCACGTGCAAAGTGTTACCCAAATTACATGAAGAAAAAAAGAATATTTTCATTATCAGATATTCTATGAGAAAAGTCAAAAGCCTCAGATTACTGTAAATATTGTTGGCACTGCCAATTCAAACTTCATGTGTTTTCAAATAAGACAATATTTTCCAATATATTAATGTTGATTTTATAATATTGATTATACTTGATTATATATATTATAAGCATTGCCATTTAGAGAAAGGAACACAATATATGGGAAAAGATACCCACTAGGCTGTCATCTGTTTATCTTTAAGCCAATTCACTAACATCTCTTTGCCTCATTTTTGGCATATATAAAATAATAATAGTATAATTCTTAAGATTTTTGTGAGGCTAAATATGAAGTTCTTCATACCGTTTCTGGCAAATGGGTTTTAAGAAACACGTCATATTAATTAGCAAAGTGTCTGCCTCCGGTGCAGGAGACCTGGGTTCGACCCCTGGGTCGGGAAGATCCCCTGAGAAGGAAATTGTAACCCACTCCAGTATTCTTGCCTAGAGAATCCCATGGACAGAGAAGCCTTGTAGGCTACAGTCCATGGGGTCTCAAAGAGTCAGAGTGACTTCATTTTCACTTTTCTTTTGAGGGTTTATGTTTGCGTGTTCTTTCTAATGATATCCATTATATATCAGGCACTTAGGGTCTTCAGACTGAATTTCTAAATTTCAACTGAGAAACCAGTCTAAAGGTTGAAATTCATATTCTTAAGAAATGACACTTTGAAGAAGTGATCTATGATCGGTGGCCCTGGGCCTCTATGGTAGCCTGAGATTATTTCCACTGTTATGCTCCAAGTCTCCGAATAGACTGAGAGAACAGGTCCACCACAGCAATGCAAAGGCAAGAAGGGAGTTTATTTATTGCTAACTTGAGTTAGGGCACTCTGCCACTTCCAACACAGTGGAGTAAGGCAAGAGGGCCCCGAGCCCTGAATTACAGCAGTATTTATAGACTCAGAACAAAGACAGGGAGTTGGCAAGGGCGGATTGGTTGCAAGGGGTTCTTGGCATCTATTAATTGGCTAATTTTTGCGCATGCGGGCTCGCTTAAGGAACTTTTTGTGTTATCTGGGCTAGCTATGGATAGTATGCTGACTAGCTGAGTCTCAAGGTCGGAGGGATGATGATCTCAGCTCCTTCTGGGCAGTGACCCAGCTTTTCTGTGATTGTGGCTCTGGCTACTTTAGTCCTTGAAACTTATCATGCCTTCTGTCAAGTCTCAACATCCACCAAACCATGTGTACACTCAGTCTGTTCTGCTGATTACAGAAACAACACAGCATACACCTGAGTTAGCACACCATATAAAATCATTGTAAAACATCGCTTTTTTTGCTATTAGACATTCTCTCAGGAGATGGTAATGGTGTATCTTAGGAGATCATAAAATTGTCTGTTAAAACCAGTCCTTATCCTAGAAGCCTGGAAACCACTAGCCAAAGGACACTCAAACTAAGACATTTTAAAGTTATTTTAAACCTCTGATTTAAGCCAGGGCTTTTATTTTAACTGTCCATCTTCCCCACGCTCTGGTTGTTTTTATAGTTTTCCCTTTATGCTCTGCTTTTATAGTATGACTGCTCATGCAGATTTGTTCCAGGGCTAGATTTCTAGTACGCATGGAATCATGCACTCAGAATTCAAAAGGATCTTAAAGTCATCTCGTACAACCATCCATCAGATGCATAAATTATTCCTACTTTGTCTACAACCACTCCTGTGCTATCTTAAATATACTCTAGACATTAGCCCTGTAGCCAAACATTAAGTCTGACTCTAAAAGGAATTCTTAATTCATCAGCACTTTTAAAACTTCCCACTTGTAACAAATATCTCAATTAAAGTGTATTTAAACACCATTTTCACAAGAATGACTGATTCTCTATACCATATATTGAGCTAGCTCATCATCAGTACCCCAGTCACCCTCATGTATTAAACTAGATGCTTAAGGAGCTCCATTAACACTTTCAGAACACCAGGGCATTAGTGTGCCAAGTGCAGTGACTGTAGTAGTTACGTACCAGAGAGAGAGGCATGAGTAATAGAGCGCTAGACAAGAAAAATACGTATACAGTAAGACATAAATGACCTTTAGAAGAATGGTGCTTTTTAGTACATGCCAAATACAAAGGGAAATACGTTATTAAATACCATGAGCTACCATTTAAATAGATTTCATCAGACATTTACGTCTATCCAGGCACGCACTCTTTGAAGCATCACATTTGGAGCTGTATTGCCTGTTGCAGACCTCATATTGACAGAGATGGTGTGAAAATGATGGTCGTTAAAGTAACTGCCTAGTCAGACAAAATGATAACATTAAATTTGTGTTGATTAACTGCTAACATCCTTTTAATGATGTTAGAAATACAAAATGAGAAGTACTGAATTTAAAAGTTTTCCTTTCTCTTCTCTTGCCCCCTTAAAAGACATACACAATTTATGGAGCATTATAACTGAGACTAAAATAATACATGATTAGAATATTCAATGTACTGACACAAAAGTGATGCTTGTCAATAATTTTGGATATAAAAATAAGGAACATGGCTTTTCATAGTACCTTTTTCCTCACCTTTACATTCATTGCTATTGAAAACTGAGTGTACCCTGCAGAGTCTAGCATCAATTTAGGCATGAAGAATGAGTTGAAAACACTCTTCTTGATAAAAACTGCAAAAATTTTCATTTCCTAGCACCTGTGAAATAATTTGATTTTTACTTTTTAAATACACAACATAGCAGCCACAATCTCTTTTTCCTATTTGCAAAGTTCTGAAATATATTTGCTTCAGCATAGGAATCATTGGAACTAAAACTATTTTATGTATATGTGCATTTTAAGTTTTTAAATGAAGAAAAATATATATAAATGAAAGCACAATAATTTTTAATGAAAAATTTTGAAGTGTCACATAGTGAATGCTCAGACTAACAAATTCAAACATCCAAAGTGAAAGTGAAAGTCAATATTGTCCGACTCTTTGCGACCTCATGGACTATAGTGCATGAAATTCTCCAGGCCAGAATACTGGAGTGAGTAGCCTTTCCCTTCTCCAGGGGATCTTCCCAACCCAGGAATCGAACCCAAGCCTTCTGCATTAAAGGAAGATTCTTTACCAGCTGAACCCCAAGAGAAGCCCAAGAATACTGGAGTGGGGAGCCCATCCCTTCTCCAGGGGATTTTCCCAATCCAGGAATCAAACCGGGGTCTCTCGCATGGCAGGTGGATTCTTTACCAACTGCTCCATCAGGGAAGCTCTCAGACATCCAAAGCAGAACCTTATCAGCACCCTAGATACCCGCTTCCTTATGTTAGGTGCACACCCCTCACCATGTAAACTGAATCCTAGCACCATTGATTAGCAGTAAGCAAAACACTTAGCAGAAATGCCTGATAATTTATCTTTTTTTTTTTTCCAGAGAGGGTTCACCCTTTCTTCTCATCATGTAATCAATACTGACTTCAGGAGTTTAGTTGGGCTCCTAGTACAGTGCAGAAAATTACTGTTCTTAAGGCTTCAACCCCGGGCTTCTTCACCTCCTTGGTACATTTTTCAGTGCTCTTCTCCCAGGCACACCCTGAACTCTGCTCCTTGTCTGCAAGCACAGAGAGCTGCCAAATTGTCATCCTCCTTGTAAGTCTGTGTTTTTCAAAGTCCTGCCAGGGAAGCTTCAAACACAGGCAGATCCCTTCAGAAAAAAAAAAAAATCTTTCATATGTTTGATGACTCTCGAGTCCTGGTTGTTCACTCCAACCATGCAAGACTACAAAAATACCACCACCACCACCAAAGCTATCCTCAAAAGTATAATATTCTATTGTAGTTACTTGTTTAAACAAGCTTTATCAAAGCAAGGAACTTTCCTTCTATTTCTAATATGACAAGACTTTATTAATCATAACTACTTTTGACATTATCATATGTCTTCTCCAGTTGGTAAAGAATCCATCTGTCATGCAGGAGACCCCGGTTTGATTCCTGGATTGGGAAAATCCCCTGGAGAAGGGATAGACTCCCCCACTCCAGTATTCTTGGGCTTCCCTTGGGGCTCAGCTGGTAAAGAATCTTCCTGTAATGCAGAAGGCTTGGGTTCGATTCCTGGGTTGGGAAGATGTATTGTGTATTATTTTACACAATACTATGATTTTGTTTCTCTTTAGCCCATCACTGAGGTAGACTATAGCAACAGATTTTCTTAGATTAAACCATCCTCACTTCTACTTGATCATGATGTACTATGATCTTCATTACACTGCTGTTTCTAGTTCAAATTTATTTAAGATTTCTAAAGGGAACAAAATATCTTTGCAAGTGAATGGTCCTATAGTGTTTTATTTCTATTATCTTTTCTGGCTTTAAAAGCAATTGTTTCATTCAGAAATTGCCTCTGAAGCATTTTCTTTCATTTCTGTTTTCTGACATTATATATAGTGTACAGGAGCTATCTTGAATGTTGAAGAATTCACCTGTCAAAGCAAGTGAATTTGAGAGAGTTTTGTTGGAAGTATTTTATTATTGATTCAATTCCTTCAAGATTCTTTATTTATTCAAGTTTAATATTTTTCCTTGCAAAATAATAGAATCTTTTGGCTAGATTTTCCTTGACTCTGTTCCTCTTAAGTGTGTGTATTAAATTTTTCCTTCAAAATTTCACGTTAGAGTTAAAAATATTTTGCACTCCATCTGCCTCTCACTAAGAGACTTAATACATTTCACAAAGGACTTCTTTAGCAAAAGTCATATTTTTGTTTTCTCTTCTGATGCTTTAATACTCCTAAGTGAGTTTTTATTGATATTTTCCTTGTTAGGAATTTTCATTGCTTTAGCATTAAGTCAATCTGTCTCAAATCGGAACCAGGGAATAAAAGAAAATGCAGCAGTCTCTGCTCTATAAGGCTAGTGGTGACAAGATCAACACACACCAAAAACAGTAAAGTTGAAGTTCCGGAATGAGGGACCAGGAAGGAGCATCGGTGCTCCCAGACAACCAGCCTGCAAGGGGGCAACTCCCAACCCAGCTCGTGTTAATTCTCTCCATTTGTAACAACTGGCACTGACTAAAATTAAGCACTTCAGGGTGATTTGGTTCCACATGTTTGTCTGTCTAGGCATTTTGGTTTTTTAGTTAGTTGGTTGACTTTCGATTTAAGTAGAGAATCAAGGCAAGTCCTACCACTGGCTACTTTTACCTTGGTTCTCACCCAGCCATTGAAGAGCAGAAACTCATGGATTTGGATAGTTAATTAAGTCTGAGAGTTGTGTGACCCAAAATCTGCAATGTACCCATTCTGGCTTTTACTCTCACTGCAAGGAAATTGATAAGAGAGAGAAGCAGACATGCGTAAAGTGCTACTGTTCTGAAATATTTCTGATTTCTGTTTCATTTTTAAATAGTTACTATAGTCTTAACTATAGGCAAATATCACAAAGCCTTAACAAGACTCAGTTCAGATCAGTTACTCAGTCATGTCTGACTCTTGGCGACCCCAAGGACTGTAGCACGCCAGGCCTCCCTGTTCATCATCAATTCTCTGAGCTAGCTCAAAGCCATGTTCATTGAGTCGGTGATGCCATCCAACCATCTCATCCTCTGTCATCCCTTTCTCCTTCTGCCTTCAATCTTTCCCAGCATCAGGGTCTTTTCTAATGAGTCAGTTCTTTAATTCAGATAGCCAAAGCATTGGAGTTTCAGCTTCAGCATCAGTCCTTCCAATGAATATTCAGGACTGATATCTTTCAGGATGGACTGGTTGGATCTCCTTGCAGCCTAAGGAACTCTCAAGAGCCTTCTCCAACCACAGTTCAAAAGCATCAGTTCTTCTGTGCTCAGCTTTCTTTGTAGTCCAACTCTCACATCCATGCATAACTACTGGAAAAACCATTGCACTGACTAGATGGACCTTTGCTGGCAAAGTAATGCCTCTGCTTTTTAATATGCTGTCTAGGTTGGTCATAGCTTTTCTTCCAAGGAGAAAACGTCTTTTAGTTTCATGACTGCAATCACCATCTGCAGTGATTTTGGAGCCCAAGAAAATAAAGTCTATCACTGTTTCCATTGTTTCCCCATCTATTTGCCTTGTAATGATTGGACTGGATACCATGATCTTAGTTTTCTGAATACTGAGCTTTAAAAACATTATGAGATGATAAATCACGAGACATAAATTTTGTTTCCACACGTGTCTCTCCTCCTCCAGTTCACCTTCATCATATACTAATGCTGTTAATACTTACAGCATTCCATGCACAGGGGCACATACATATACACTTTGAATTGTAATTTTTTATTGTCAGTTATCTGGCCCTTGCTTTTTCTCTCTATTTTCTGCGTCAAGTTGCTACTCATAACTGTAAAACTGATCTTTAAAAAAAAAACAGCAACATACTATGCATCCAAATGTATGATTATCCCATAACTTAACCAATCATATACTAACATACATTTAAATTGTTTCAAATTCAGTAAATATGATGCAATGAGTATAGTGTACCTAGTCGAGTACATGTAAAATTACATTTCTAGTATAAATTCCTAGAGATTTGAGGGATCAAATAGTATATAAATCATAATATGTATAGCCAAATTTTTCTACATAAATATTATGTCATTTGACACTTCACTAATCACATTGCTTTCCCTAACCAATGCAACAAGCAAAGGTTCTATCACCTAGTTTTTGGATATTTGTGAATTTGATATATAAAAATGATTTTATATTCAATTTTCTAAATTTGAGTTAGGATATTTTAAGCGAAGGTATAATTTACAAGAGTAAAACCAACACTTTTTTTGTTTTTCAGTCACTAAGTTGTGTCCAAATCTTTGCAACTCCATGGACTGTAGCATGCCATGCTCCTCTGTCTTCCACTGTCTCCCAAAGTTTGCTCAAATTCATGTCCATTGAGTAGATGATGATAACTAACCATCTCATCTTCTGCTCCCCCTTCTCTTTTTGCCATCAAGCTTTCCCAGCATCAGGTTTTAGGATATGTTGTTCTATGAATTTCCACAAGTGTATAAAATTGTGTAATAACCACTTCAGTCAAGATATAAAACATATATATCACCCCAAATCTTTTTTTTTGGTGCCATTTTGTAGTCATTTCTCTCCCACCTCCAGTCCCCGAGAATCATGGATCTGATTTGACCCCTTTAAATTTTTCTTTTCCATAACGTCATATAAACTGAGCCACAGAATATGTAGCCTGTTATGTCTGAGGTCTTTCATTTAGCATGATTCTTTACCTATGCTATTACATGGACTTTCAGTCCACAGAGTCACAAGAGTTGGACATGGCTTATTCTGTTCATCTTCATGTTTGATAGTGAAAGTGAAAATCACTCAGTCCTGTCTGACTGTTTGTGATCCCATGGACTATACAGTCCATGGAATTCTCCAGGCCAGAATACTGGAGTGGGTAGCCTCTCCCTTCATCAGGTGATCTTCCCAACCCAGGGATCGAACCCAGGTCTCCTGAATTGCAGGCGAATATTTAGGAGCTGAGCCACAGGGGAAGTCCCATCTGCATGTTTTCCCTTATGCTAATGTTGCTGCATCTGTATCATGTTACTACAAATTCAGAGTCTGAAAATGAGGTAATGTGAATGCTTATTTAATAGTCCTCTTTCAAAACTGTGCTGGCTCTTCTAGATTCTACAATTTATATTTACATTTTCAAACTGAACTGTCAAATTGTAAAGTGCATGCTGGAATAGTCACTGGGATTATCTTCATAGATCAACCATGGGAACTGACATTTAACAATAATGAGCCTTCCAAGCTCATGAACGTACCTACTCTGAGGACAGAAGGTTTTGGCTTCTGCCCCTCCCCAGGCAACAATGGATCTTTGCCTGAATGATGGGTCTGAGACAGTTTCCTATTCCTCCACTGAAGGCAGAAAGACTTTGCCTCTAGCTCCAGCATTATTGGAGTTTTGTCTGAGCCCTGTGTAGGAAGAGGGAAACGTTTGGGCAAATGAACAGGGATTAGTTTCTGTCTCCCTTCAGCAACTAATTACCTCCAACATGCCAACTGTGTACGTAATTTGTGACTCTGAGTGCAAGCTAAACACCTTGGGCCCCTTGTTCAAAAACTATTAAATTCAAGATGGTGCAGAGCATCAAACTCAATGCAGAGCTCTCCTAAAACGAGGCCTACATTACTGTACAGGCTGCATGCACATGACTTTGCCTTACTGCTCTGTGCCTCACACAAAAAAAGGCTCTCTTGGAAAAGTGCTTGCTGATGAATGCCAACTTCTCTTGCGACTGGGAACTCTAGACATCCCACACTAACACATCAGCACTATACTTGGCCTTTAAGAATTTGTTAAAATTTTGGCTGATTTCTTCATAGCTGCTTTCATGGAAACCACCTATTTCTCCTTGGGTACTATGAAAGATAAAGAATTAATAAGTCCCAAACTTCCTTTGGGCTTTCCTTGTGATAAAGAATCCACCTGCAGTGTGCGAGATCTGGGTTCGATCCCTGGATTGGGAAGATCCCCTGGAGAAGGAAAAAGGCCCCAGTATTCTGGCCTGGAGAATTCCATGGAAGGTATAGTCCATGGGGTTGTAAAGAGTCAGACAGGACTGAGCAACTTTCACCTACACTTTCAAACTTCCTTAAATGGACTTGTTAGTCTTAAGAATTCAGTATACATTATTGCCTTCTGATCTCATTTATCCATATTTAGCAAAGATATGGAAAACTTAAATCAACAACTTATAGCACCATTTTATCTCAGATTTATCAATGAATAAAATGATAAATGCTGTTGGCAAGCAAATTTCTTCAGTTCAGTTCAGTCGCTCAGTCGTGTCCAACTCTTTACAACCCCATGAATAGCAGCACGCCAGGCCTCCCTGTTAATCACCATCTCCCAGAGTTCACTCAGACGCACGTCCATCGAGACCGTGATGCCATCCAGCCATCCCACACTCTGTCGTCCCCTTCTCCTCCTGCCCCCAACCCCTCCCAGCATCAGATTCTTTCCCAATGAGTCAACTCTTCGCATCAGGTGGCCAAAGTACTGGAGTTTCAGCTTTAGCATCATTCTTTCCAAAGAAATCCCAGGGTTGATCTCCTTCAGAATGGACTGGGTGGATCTCCTTGCAGTCCAAGGGACTCTCAAGAATCTTCTCCAACACCACAGTTCAAAAGCATCAATTCTTCAGTGCTCAGCCTTCTTCACAGTCCAAGTCTCACATCCATACGTGACCACAGGAAAAACCATAGCCTTGACTAGATGGACCTTAGTTGGCAAAGTAATGTCTCTGCTTTTGAATATACTATCTAGGTTGGTCATAATTTTCCTTCCAAGGAGTAAGCGACTTTTAATTTCATGGCTGCAGTCACCATCTGCAGTGATTTTGGAGCCCCTAAATATGAAGTCTGACACTGTTTCCACTGTTTCCCCATCTAATTTGCCATGAAGTGATGGGACCAGATGCCATGATCTTCGTTTTATGAATGTTGAGCTTTAAGAGAACTTTTTCACTCTCCTCTTTCACTTTCATCAAGAGGATTTTTAGCTCCTCTTCACTTTCTGCCATAAGGGTGGTGTCATCTGCATATCTGAGGTTTTTGATATTTCTCCCAGCAATCTTGATTCCAACTTGTGTTTCTTCCAGTCCCACGTTTCTCATCGTGTGCTCTGCATATAAGTTAAATAAGCAGGGTGACAAAATACAGCCTTGACGTACTCCTTTTCCTATTTGGAACCAGTCTGTTGTTCCATGTCCAGTTCTAACTGTTGCTTCCTGACCTGCATACAGATTTCTCAAGAGGCAGGTCAGGTGGTCTGAGTATTCCCATCTCTTTCAGACTTTTCCACTGTTGATTGTGATCCACACAGTCAAAGGCTTTGGCATAGTCAATAAAGCAGAAATAAATGTTTTTCTGGAACTCTCTTGCTTTTTCCATGATCCAGCGAATGTTGGCAATTTGATCTCTGATTCCTCTGCTTTTTCTAAAACCAGCTTGAACATCAGGGAGTTCACGGTACATGTATTGCTGAAGCCTGGCTTGGAGAATTTTGAGCATTACTTTACTAGCATGTGAGATGTGTGCAATTGTGCAGTAGTTTGAGCATTCTTTGGCATTGCCTTTCTTTGGGATTGGAATAAAAACTGACCTTTTCCAGTCCTGTGGCCACTGCTGAGCTTTCCAAATTTGCTGGCATATTGAGTGAAGCACTTTCACAGCATCATCTTTCAGGATTTGAAACAGCTCAACTGGAATTCCATCACCTCCACTAGCTTTGTTCATAGTGATGCTTTCTAAGGCCCACTTGACCTCACATTCCAAGATATCTGGCTCTAGATGAGTGATCACATCATCATGATTATCTGGGTAGTGAAGATCTTTTTGTACAATTCTTCTGTGTATTCTTGCCACCTCTTCTTAATATCTTCTGCTTCTGTTAGGTCCATACTATTTCTGTCCTTTATTGAGCCCATCTTTGCATGAAATGTTCCCTTGGTATTTCTCATTTTCTTGAAGAGATCTCTAGTCTTTCATATTCTGTTCTTTTCCTCTATTTCTTTGCATTGATCCCTGAAGAAGGCTTTCTTATCTCTTCTTGCTATTCTTTGGAACTCTGCATTCAGATGCTTATATCTTTCCTTTTCTCCTTTGCTTTTCACCTCTCTTCTTTTCACAGCTATTTGTAAGGCCTCCCCAGACAGCCATTTTGCTTTTTTGCATTTCTTTTCCATGAGGATGGTCTTGATCCCTGTCTCCTGTACAATGTCACAATCTTCATTCCATAATTCATCTGGCACTCTATCTATCAGATCTAGGCCCTTAAATCTATTTCTCACTTCCACTGTATAATCATAAGGGATTTGATTTAGGTCATACCTGAATGGTCTAGCGGTTTTCCCTACTTTCTTCAATTTCAGTCTGAATTTGGTAATAAGGAGCTGATGAATGAGCCACAGTCAGCTCCTGGTCTTGTTTTTGTTGACTGCAGAGCACTTCTCCATCTTTGGCTGCATAAAATATAATCAATCTGATTTTGGTGTTGACCATCTGGTGATGTCCATGTGTAGAGTCTTCTCTTGTGTTGTTGGAAGAGGGTGTTTGCTAAGATTAGTGCATTTTCGTGGCAAAACTCTATTAGTCTTTGCCCTGCTTCATTCCACATTCCAAGGACAAATTTGCCTCCAGGTGTTTCTTGACTTCGTACTTTAGCATTCCAGTCCCCTATAATGAAAAGGACACCTTTTTTGGGTGTTAATATTAAAAGGTCTTGTAGGTCTTCATAAAACCATTCAACTTCAGCTTCTTCAGCATTACTGGTTGGGGCATAGACTTGGTTAACTGTGATACTAAATGGTTTGCCTTGGAAGTGAACAGAGATCATTCTGTCGTTTTTGAGATTTCATCCAAGTACTGCATTTCAGACTCTTTTGTTGACTATGATGGCTATTCCATTTCTTCTGAGGGATTCCTGCCCACAGTATTAGATATAATGATCATCTGAATTAAATTCACCCATTCCAGTCCATTTTAGTTCGCTGATTCCTAGAATGTCAATGTTCACCCTTGCCATCTCTTATTTGATCACTTCCAATTTGCCTTGATTCATGGACCTGACATTCCAGGTTCCTATGCAGTATTGCTCTTTACAGCATTGGACCTTGCTTCTATCACCAGTCACATCCACACAGCTGAGTATTGTTTCTGCTTTGGCTCCATACCTTCATTCTTTCTGGAGTTATTTCTCCACTGATCTCCAGTAGCATATTGGGCACCTAATGACCTGAGAGTTCTTCTTTTGGTATCCTATCATTTTGCCTTTTCATACTGTTCATGAGGTTATCGAGGCAAGAATACTGAAGTGGCTTGCCATTGCCTTCTCCAGTGGACCAGGTTCTGTCAGACCTCTCCACCATGACCTGCCCATCTTGGGTTGCCCCACAGGTATGGCTTAATTAAACAATTTCCTAATTACTACTTATTCAGTTAATATCTTTTAGATTGCCACTTGTACAAATGTATTATCTTCAAATAATGATGGCATTAACTTCTTCATTGAAATTTTTATCATTTTAATCTATTTTCCTTGTTTGATTGTATTGCTTAGTACCTTCAAAACAATTCTAATGGTGGCAAAAATGTAAATTGTGTTAGTTGCTTGAATTTATGATTGTTTTCATATTCTCTCTATGTTCTAATATTTATGATTTATACATTTTTTCTTTGTTTTCTAAGCTTACATTTCAGTTAATTAAAAGACCAAATTTTGCATTGTACTGATCCTACCATTTTAATTCTAGCCTATTAATTTCCTTTTGATCTTTGCCACATCTTTTCAGCCTCAGGCTCTCACTAAATTGTTTTCTTTTAAATAACATTTATGTTGAATTCTAAATTCACTTATTTTCATTCTTACTGCTGCTTAAATGGAATTTTCTAGGCCTTTAAAATAGTGGTATTTCCATTTCGATTACTCTTTTTATCTTTAGAAATTTTATTTCCTCTGTATATTTTAAAACAAAATTTCTGTATATACTGAAATTCTCTTTATCTGTTTCAAACAATATTTTTTCCTAATTTAGAGTTAATTTCAGCTATTTGACTTCAGAAAAAAAGAGTATTTTTCATACTATTTCCATGTTTTTTTATTATTAAATTTATTTATTTTTTAAATTACAATACTGTATTTGTTTTGCCATGCATTGACACGAATCAGCCATAGGTGAACACAATCTCCCAATGCCAAAGCCCCCTCCCACCTCCTACCCCACATCCTCTACTTGAATCATCCTGTGCATCAGCCCCATGCATCCTGCATCCTACATTGAACATAGATTGGCGCTTTGTTTCTTACAAGAAAATATACATGTTTCATTGCCATTCTCCCAATTGACATTTTCCTAAATTTTGATTTGTTTTGTGTATTTTCCTTAAACATTTGGAGGTAAAACTATTTTCTCCTCTGCCTTCAGAATATAAAATTCAGTATGTTAAAAATAAGCTATGCGTTATTCATCTTTCATATTTTTATTTACATTTTGTCTATTTGTCATCTATTGAAAGAAGCTAATTAAAGTCTCATATCATTGTTTTGCTGTCTTCTTCAGTTTTAGATTTTCTTTATAATCGTATTAATAACACATGATGATTTTCTGTTTCACCAGTTACATGAAAAGACAAAAAAGGAAAAAAATTTTTTTTTCTGTTTGTTTTTAATTTTTTGTTGTTTGTTTTTGTAATCTGGAAGCCTAGCAGTTTGACTGACATATGAAAGGGGCATAGTAAGTGAACAAATAATAAGATATTATTTGGAACACAAATATGCATGACAGATACCTCACTGTTTGGGTTCATATAATGTACCATTATCACTGTCCCTTTTAAAACTTTTGTTCTTAATTCAGTTTAATCCATTGTTAAGAATGTGCTATGCAAAATCACTCATTTTTGCCTGACTTTTTGTGACCCCATGGACTGTGGCCCCCAGACTCTCTGTCATGGGATTTCCCAGGAAAGAATACTGGAGTGTGTTGCAATTTCCTTCTTTAAGGGATCTTCCTGACCCAGATCAAACCCCTGTACCCTGCATTGGGAGGTGGATTCTTTACCACTGAAACACATGGGAAGCCCTCTAATAATTTACATGTTTGTAATAATATATTTTTCTGGGCACAATCTGTTACTATTTTTATGCTTGCAATTGTAAATATTGAAGAAATGTTCAAGAAATATCAGATTATCCTTTAAGAGACAGCATTTTCAATTTGACTCTCATGAAATTAGAGATGATTAGATTTGGAAAGAACATCAATTCCACCACCTCTCTAGTGAAAGGATTATTTCCACATCATCCTTGACAAATGACCATATAGCCCGTGATTTAATGTCCCCTCCACCACAAAGAGCTCACCATTCTGGGACAGCCCATTCTTCATGTTGGAAGCTTCCAGTGTTTATCATGTGATTTCATCTATTAAGATAAATTCTGCTCAAGTAATTTCAACTTCTCATCCTAGTTTTTATTCCTATCACATGCTCATATAACTAGCTCAGTTCTTCCTACTTTCTTTACCAATTCTTCAGAAGTAAAGACAGCTTAATCTTTATTCCAAGCATCAGCTTCTATATAGCCTATTTTAAAAATGTTCTCTTTACATATGACATTCAGCAAAGTTCAACGTTGCAAATATATCATTCCCGGTTAAGAAGACTGTAATATCGTTTCCTCATCTGATTTATACTTCAAGTATGTTAGTACAATCTAGAAAAAACTTTGTTGGCTTTTTAGTAGTCAAATTTTTAAAAGTAGTTCCAATCTTTCCAAACATATCAGAAGAAATGAAACCTATAGCTAAAAGCAAAAGCAATATTAATTCCATTTCTTTTTATCTAACAATTTATGAGAAAGGCAATGATTGCATTAAATAGGATGGGTTACTTATTTTTCTGGAAGATAAAGTTCAGATAGGACCAGATTGAGAGAAGGTACACACTCCCAGTTCAGTAGGGTCAGAGAATGGGCCAAACTATAATATAAGGGCATTTTCCAACAGAGAGAAAAATTTCAAGCAGAGAGAAGCAAGGTATAGGAGAGAATACAAATAGGGGAAATTCAAGAACTTGGATAAGTTTAAGCACTTTGTAACTCTCCACTAACCCATACATGAGACTTCAGAAAGTATTCTTAGTGGCCATTTACCAGAGGTGATGTAATACAATTGAAGCCAGTGTCACTGAGAAAGGCTGAGTCAACATCCCTCTATTGAGTAACAGTACCCAAAGGAAGAAGAGGAAACTCAGGGTGAATGTTCTCAAATAACTAAATACATTCTCAAATAACTAAATACATTGGATCCCTGCAATAGGAGCCACTTGGGATCAGCAGAGAACACATTCAGATAAAGAAAAAATTTCCAAAATAAAAGCAAGAAACATGCAACAAAGTGAGTATTGCATACTGAAAAATTTCTAATCAGTTACTTGGAAGGTGGGTTCAAATAACATGCCAGAATTTGGAGTAAACACTAATGGTAAGTAAAAGGACACAAAAAAGTATCAAGAGAAAACAAAATGTAAGCATTTTGTACTTGGATCTGTAACATCTGGATGCTTAATCACTTCAGTTCAGTACAGTTCAGTGGCTCAGTCATGTCTGACTCTTTGCAACCCCATGAATCGCAGCATGCCAGGCCTCCCTGTCCATCACCAGCTCTCAGAGTTCACTCAGACTCACATCCACTGAGTCAGTGATGCCATCCAGCCATCTCATCCTCAGTCGTCCCCTTCTCCTCCCACCCCCAACCCCTCCCAGCATCAGAGTCTTTTCCAGTGAGTCAGCTCTTCTTATGTGGTGGCCAAAGTACTGGAGTTTCAGCTTTAGCATCATTCCTTCCAAAGAAATCCCAGGGTTGATCTCCTTCAGAATGGACTGGTTGGATCTCTGCAGTCCAAGGGACTCTCAAGAGTCTTCTCCAACACCACAGTTCAAAAGCATCAATTCTTCGGTGCTCAGCCTTCTTCACAGTCCAACTCTCACATCCATACATGACCACAGGAAAAACCATAGCCTTGACTAGACGGACCTTAGTCGTCAAAGTAATGTCTCTGCTTTTGAATATGCTATCTAGGTTGGTCATAACTTTCCTTCCAAGGAGTAAGTGTCTTTTAATGTCATGGCTGCAGTCACCATCTGCACTGATTTTGGAGCCCCCAAAATAAAGTCTGACACTGTTTCCCCATCTATTAATAACTTACTCATATTTTAATCTTTTGAGAATCACTCTAGGTTTTGAGGGATCCTAAGATTCTCCAAGCCAGGCTTCAGCAGTACATGAACCATGAACTTCCTGATGTTCAAGCTGGTTTTAAAAAGGCAGAGGAACCAGAGATCAAATTGCCAACATCCGCTGGATCATGGAAAAAGCAAGAGAGTTCCAGAAAAACATCTGTTTCTGCTTTATTGACTATGCCAAAGCCTTCAACTGTGTGGATCACAATCAACTGTGGAAAATTCTGAAAGAGATGGGCATACCAGACCACCTGACCTGCCTCTTGAGAAATTTGTATGCAAGTCAGGAAGCAACAGTTAGAACTGGACATGGAACAACAGACTGGTTCCAAATAGGAAAAGGAGTACGTCAAGGCTGTATATTGTCACCCTGCTTATTTAACTTATATGCAGAGTACATCATGAGAAACGCTGGACTGGAAGAAACACAAGCTGGAACCAGGAGAAATATCAATAACCTCAGATACGCAGATGACACACTTATGGCAGAAAGTGAAGAGGAACTAAAAATCCTCTTGATGAAAGTGAAAGAGGAGACTGGAAAGTTGGCTTAAAGCTCAATATTCAGAAAACGAAGATCATGGCATCCAGTTCCATCACTTCATGGCAAAATAGATGGGGAAACAGTGGAAACAGTGTCAGAGTTTATATTTGGGGGCTCCAAAATCACTGCAGATGGTGACTGCAGCCATGGAATTAAAAGTTGCTTACTCCTTGGGGGAAAAGTTATGACCAACCTAGATAGCATATTCAAAAGCAGAGACATTACTCTGCTGACTAAGGTTCGTCTAGTCAAGGCTATGGTTTTTCCTGTGGTCATGTGTGGATGTGAGAGTTGGACTGTGAAGAAGGCTGAACGTTGAAGTATTGATGCTTTTGAACGGTGGTGTTAGAGAAGACTCTTGAGAGTCTCTTGGACTGCAAGGAGATCAAACCAGTCCATTCTGAAGGAGATCAGCCCTGGGATTTCTTTGGAGGGAATAATGCTAAAGCTGAAAGTCCAGTATTTGGCCACCTGATGCAAAGCATTGACTCATTGGAAAAAACTCTGATGCTGGGAGGGACTGGGGGCAGGAGGAGAAGGGGATGACCGAGGATGAGATGGCTGGATGGCATCACGGACTGGATAGAGGTGAGCCTGAGTGAACTTTGGGAGATGGTGATGAACAGGGAGGCCTGGCGTGCTGCAGTTCATGGGATCGCAAAGAGTCGGACATGACTGAGTGACTGAACTTACTGAACTGAACTGAACTGAAGATTTATATATTTTCAATGATTTATTTAAGGTTCTATCTTAGACCATTTTCTTCTCCCTTCCCTTCCTCTTTTTTTTTTTTGAGATAATGTATTTCTCTATCTCTAGATTTTATATATCTAATGTAGATACATATATATAGATTGATATGTAGATATAGATATGTGTGTGTGTGTATATATATATATATATATATATATATATATATATGTATAAGCACATTTCACTGTGAACTCACAGATATCCTTTAAGGGTAGGCAGGAAGTGATTGCAGAAAGAAGAAGAAGAGATATTTAAAATGCATTGATTTTTTTTTTTTTCAGACAGCTAAATATTTTCGAGGCACACAGTTTAAATATCCCAAACAGCTCATGGGTGTTGTCTTAGTCTCTGTGGGCTACCCTAACAAAATACTAGATTGCATAGCTTATATAGCGGAGGCTGGAAGCTTGAGGCTAGGGGTGCCAGCATGATTGGGTGAAGGCCCTCTTTCTGAGTCGTAGACTTCTCACATGTCCTTAGATGGTAAAAGAGAGAAAGAGAGCTCTCTGGAGCTTCCTATAGAAGGGAACTGATGAGGGCTCTACTCTGATGCAGTAATCTCCTCCCAGAAGCCTCACTTCCTTATATCACCACGCTGGTCATTAGGGTTTCAACATGGTCACAGATGTTCTCTCCATAGCAACAGCACAGAAAATTGTATTCGGACGCTTGAAAGCTGTGTGTCTACTACAATCCAACCATGAAACAGTTGAAACAACTGAGTGAACTTAGACACCCAAGTCCCACGTACCATCCACTTTGGTGAATATACTTAGGTCAAGATTACTGACAATCCACGCAGCAAATGCCACTAGAGAGTACTGAAAAACTGGGCATTAGATGCCTGTCATGATAGTTCAAACTGATTTCATGAGCACTCTCCTAGAGTCTCATTTCTCTGAATGTACCTACCTTTTAATTTCTGTCACTGACTTTGCTTTCACATCTCTAAGGAGAGAGAGAAAAAAAGAAAGCATTTTAGTTTTGCTCATTCATCTCCCTATGACAAAATCTGCAAACCTGTCAGTTCCCTCTTCTAATCTGCTTCTAATGAACCAAATGTTTTGGGATATTTTTCCCTATTTTTGGTAAATATTTTCTTCATCGCACTTGATAAAGAATGTTCTTTCCTTTTTCCTCTTGACTTATCAGTATCTCCCTATTAGATTATCCTCATCATATGAAGCTGTTCATTTGTTTCTCAGATTAAATAGTTTTAGCCTCCCTTGACTTCAAATTCCTCAGCAGCAAGAGTTCTCTATAAACTTTTGTAGAAAATCGTTTACATTTCTCACCTCCACTTGGTGACATCACATCACTCTTCATACCACTCCACTTGACTCTCACCCACCCCTTATACACCAACCACTTTAAAGGATTCAATTCAGCAGAGATCACGAACAACCTTCATTTCTTCAAAACCTGTATATACTTTCTTAATTTATTTAAAAAGTAGCACTGGAACAGGTGATTTACTGCTTTGTAGACTGCTTTCCTCTTGGGTTCTATGACAGCACAAGGCTTTAACTTCTCAGCTAATCTTCTGCCTTCTCCTTTACAGTCTTTTTTCTTTTCTTTTTGCTAATGTCTGCATGTTAACTTTACCCTAAAATGATGAAATTTCTTGGGATGTGGTCCTGGCCCCACCTTCTCTCTATATACTGTCTCTGTAGGTAATCTTATTCTCATGACATTAAACCATGCCATCTTACTCATGACTGTCAAATATTTTCCAATTTCTTCTCTCAGGTGTATACTCATGTGTATACTTGAGCTCAACATGCTGAAATCTAAACTCTTGGCTTTTCTTACCCCCAGGCTGTACCCTTCTAATCTTTGAGCTGCTAAAGTTTAAAAATATTCAGGGACTTCCTTGGTTGTGATGTGGATAAGACCTGCCTGCCAATGTTGGGGTCACCAGGTCGATCTTGGTCTGGGAGGACTCTACATTCTGCAGAGCCACTAAGCCTGTGTACCACAACTGCTGAGCCCGTGCTTTAGAGTCCATGAGCCACAAATACCGGGCTCATGGGCTGCAACCACTGAAGCCCATTGCACGGTAACAAAGAGTTATCCTCACATGCTGCTGTTAGAGAAAGACTGCTTGCAGCGATGAAGAGCCAGCACAGGCAATAAATGAAATATAAATAAATATTAATATGCATATAAATACTTTATCCTGTAAAATTATCTTAAATAAAACTAGCAAGACAGAGCAAGGCCAGCTGCTGTAGTTGGCATTGGTCCCCCATGGCCAGTGGGTCTCTCCAGGTGCTGGACACAGGAAAACTTGCCCATATGTGTCCCTCTTGTAGCATAGTGGAAAGGACATACTGGAGAATGAAATGGTAACCCACTCCAGTATTCTTGCCTGGAGAATCTCAGAGATGGAGGAGCCTGGTGGGCTGCCATATATGGGATCGCACAGAGTTGGACGTGAGTGAAGCAACTTAGCAGCAGCATAGGACATACAACCTTTCAGCAGAAATAATCTAAGAGCAATCACTGAGCCTGAAACAAAAGAAGATATTCTCACACAATGCATGCATCTCTTTTAATTTCAACCTCTCAGAAAGGCCCGCCTAGTCACCTTAACAGGTCTTCATGACTAGGACCCATCATTATGTATTTTTACAACATTCTGTAATTTTCAAAAATTTGTACTACACCTGTGGTTGATTCATGTCAATGTATGGCAAAACAAATACAGTACTGTAATGTAGAATAAAGTATTAAAAAATAAAAAAAAAATAATAAATTAAAAAAATAAAATTTTCACTTGTGATATGCCTCTGAGGTTTCATGTTTAAACATAAACCTCTGATTTATCATGAGAAAAGTGATTGTATCATAATAATTTCCCCCTAACACAGTTCCTTGCACTCAACAGGCACCCCAAAACACCTTTGCCATTGACAGACTTCTGCCAGAAATATGAACTGGAAAATCAAAATATTAAACAATTTAAGACTAGAATAATCAATCAAATAATAATGTAAATAAAAAACCTTCTTAAAGGCCTCACTTATAAAATATCCAGACAAGTAGATAATCTATAATAATATACACATTTCTCCCTATTAAAGACATTCTTGAAATTGCTTTCAACCTTAAAATGATGAGGTTTTCAAAAGTATGCAAAATTTTAATTGTCATGGTATTTATGTCACCAACTGCAGTGATTTTAGAGCCCAAAAATAAAGTCTGACACTGTTTCCCTATCAATTTCCCATGATATGATGGCACTAGATGCCATGATCTTCGTTTTCTGAATGCTGAGCTTTAAGCCAACTTTTTCAGTCTCCTCTTTCACTTTCATCAAGAGGCTTTTTAGTTCCTCTTCACTTTGTGCCATAAAGGTGGTGTCATGTGCATAGCTGAGGTTATTGATATTTCTCCTGGAAATCCTGATTCCAGCTTGTGCTTCTTCCAGCCCAGTGTTTCTCATGATGAATTCTGAATATAAGTTAAATAAGCAGGATGACAATATACATCCGTGACATACTCCTTTTCTTATTTGGAACCAGTCTGTTGTTCCATGTCCAGATCTAACTGTTGCTTCCTGACCTGCATAGAGGTTTCTCAAGAGGCAGGTCAGGCAGTCTGGTATTCCCATCTCTCTCAGAATTTTCCACAGCTTATTGTGATCCACACAGTCAAAGGCTTTGGCATAGTCAATAAAGCAGAAATAGATGTTTTTCTGGAACTCTCTTGCTTTCCTCATGATCCAGCGGATGTTGGCAATTTGATCTCTAGTTCCTCTGCCTTTTCTAAAACCAGCTTGAACATCTGGAAGCTCACAGTTCACGTATTGCTGAAGCTTTGCTTGGAGAATTTTGAGCCTTACTTTAATTCTGTAATAAAAATTCTGAAAATTTATTAAGGCCACATGGGATGTTAAAATAACTATTCTAAATACCATTTCTAAAACTAATCACTTCACTGTTCCATATGAGTTTACTTTATAGGGTAGATGAAAAAAACCCAAGCATTCAGAGATAGTAGACATCCATTAAGAAGTGTCTGCATGTCTAGTATGTTCTAAGCACTAATACAGATTGTTTCAATCCAGTAATAAATATGGCAGAAAAATCCTAGCTTTATGGATCTTAGCTGTGGCATCTAACAACTGACAAGTGATTAATTATACAACATGATTTCTACTTAAGATCATATTTTATATAAAAAGCAAGGTACTATGATCAGGGAAGCCACTCTGAGGAGGTAACATAGGATCTAAAATCTCAGTGATGAGAATAAGGTTGTTCCCAAGATATCTAGATGAATATCAACACAAAGTTCATAGGATGAGAAAAGACTTGGCATTTTCAAGGAGGGGAATAAAAAGAGAAAACTAGTGTGGCTGGAGCATGATGATGAAGGGGAAATGGACCTTAGAAGAAATTACAGAGGAAAATGGAGGCTTCTTCACGTAGGACCCTGTGAGAAGGCCATAGTGGGTTCTGGATTTTACTCAGGGTGATGGGGATGCAGGGATAGTTTTATTTTTACTTTGTTTGAATGGTTGGTTTTTCATAAAGAACTGTATGTATTTACTGTAAATACTCTGAGTTTAGACATATGCAAACACCCACGGTCCCATGTAATCAAGGAAAGACACATATCTGCCACCTCCCAGCTTCTTGTGTGTCTTGGTTTCAGGATTTTTGCTTTTGAGGTTTTTTTTTTTTTCAGGGGGAGGTTGAAGAGGGGATTCGCTTGTTTGTTTTTAGTTGAAAGAGGGACAAAAATGAGTCTGAATACCAAGAGAAGAGTGTATTGAGAGGAGCGGGACATAATCTTGGAAAAGGAAGGTCACTTAAAGGTTCTTGCAATAGGACAGTAAGAGATAGTGATGAAGATGGACAAAAGTAAACAGATTTGGGGTATATTTTTGAGGCTGGACATTTAGCATTCAATACTATATTAGGTTTCTATCCTGATCCAAAATTTGCATTTTGCATAAAGTTACAAAAGAGAAAAAAAAATGAACTGGTACTATACCTTTTATGTTTTTGGTTGATTTTTCTAATGTCTTGTATTTTAGCAATTTTATGATATTTACAATTTGTTTTCCCACTAAGTATGTCAACACTTTTAGATGAGACACTTCATTGCAATGTGGGGTTATATTTTAATGTAGGAAAGTACATGCTATGATGAGGAAAATGTCCTTTTCCCCCTCACTCCTCACACTCTGCTATCTTCTTAAATTGAAGTTCTTCAGACTAAGACATATCTGACTAGTGTTAATTACATACTGACACATGGTTTTTAAGTCATTATGGAGCTTCACAAACACTTACTGAATTCTAAGAAATATCCTAGTTTGTGTCAAATGAACAAAACCATGAGGATGGCTGCTACAAATTAGGAACTGAGTGCAAAGAAAACTGAGTGGCAGTGAACTCCTTAAAATAATTATGAATTAAGCTAATGAGTGCTCATCTTTAAAGCTGAACCACTTCAGATGTGTAGCTTATTCAGAAAGAAAACCTGCATTTCATTCTGAGAAATCAATGTTAAATTTAGCATTCATTGTACTCGTGTCTCACGCTTTTGAAGGTCTGAAAGGAGCCCATATTTTCAATGCCACTCTATTTGCTCTAAAACGTATTTAATACAAGTTTTCAGTTTCAATGTGTGTTAAAATCTGTAAGTGCAGTTTTCAAATTCAAGAATTACCTACAATCAGTATATGTAGACGATGCTCTCTGCATGCTCTTAGGTGCCACCAGGGTTGCCATCCTGGTGATGCACAAATGGTGAGGCAGGAGCGACGCTGCCCCCGCCACTAGGTAGCTGCACACTTTTGGGCAAGTCACTGAACTTCTCTAAGGCTGTCCCATGTAAACCATAAAGAGGTTGACCTAGAAAATGCATGAGGCCTATTTTAATTCCAGTTTTAAAATTGTCCTCCATTACAATACGCTGGATATGGAAACACTTCCCAAAAGTCATAAAGGGGCTATAAGTGAAGTCGCTCAGTCAGCTTCGACTCTTTGTGACCCCATGGACTGTAACCTACCAGACTCCTCTGTCCATGGGATCTTCCAGGCAAGAGTACTGGAGTGGGCTGCCATTTCCTTCTCCAGGGAATCTTCGTGACCCAGGGATCAAACCCAGGTCTCCCTCATTGCAGGCAGATGCTTTACCATCTGAGCCACCAGGAAGTCCAGTAAAGGGGCTATAATAGTTGGATAATATTTAATAATAGTACATAATTCTTTCTCAGTAAATATTGTTTGCTCAGGCCATGGCACAAGGATCTCACCTGGGATAGACTCTATTGATAATGAAAGCTGAATCCAAGAGGCTATTTAGTTGCCATGCAGTCAAGATAATCAAGTAACTTTTAGCCAGAAAAGACATGGAAAATGGTTTTCAAGTTGTGCACCTATGCTGGTGGAAATGTAACTGCGGAGAACAGCTCTAATGCTATACCGCTGTTCATCGGGGAAGTGATGTGATGCTATTTTGGCAGTGAGGTAGAGTAGGAGGGAGTGACACAAGTGCCAGTATTCACCATCCTTAAAAACTAACCACTTTTTAATTCCTCACTGCCCACTGAACTGCGATGGCAGCCCTGGGATCTTTTCAAAATCACAAACATAAATAGAGGAGGCCTAAAGTATGATCTACCTTATAGCTTGTACTGAAAAAATTCAAATACAGGAATATAAATCAGTAGTGACTGATTGATGCTAATAGGCTGCCCCAAGGCCTGGAAACTGGTCCTCCATTTATTTCTAGTATTATCACTCTCTGCTTTAAGTCTTTTCCAACTTTGTGGATTATTGCTATATCTCTGGAAAGAGGTTAAGACTGGGTAGCTATAATCTTTTGGACAATTCTGACAAAAACAAATTGAAAACTTAAAAGTCCATAATGAAGAGGTATGCACTATAGACTCTATAAAAGAAGGCACAGATATATTATACAAGAAAAAAGTGAAATATTTTCAGATATTAACCAGTTAGTGGGCAAATAAAATCAATCAAAATATTTATTATGTGTATGACTCTGAAGAGCAGTGGTAATTTTGGCAGAAATTTGAATTGTGTGTTAGTAATATTTGTGTGCAAGATCCAGGCATAAGTGAAAACCAAATGTCAGTAACCAAGAATTGACTGAGGTTAATGGTCATCACTGACTAAGAAAGTAAAACAAGTGAAAAATGACTGAATTAGAATATTCCAAAGTCTCCACTCCAAGCACAACATATATTAAAGTCTCAGTAGCTCTAATAGAATTTGAATGTTTAAACCAATGATATTGGACACATATACTTTAAATTTTTCACCATGTCACGTGTACTGATCTGGGTGTGTGCGTACCAATTAGCTAAACTACTCCATGATATCAGTTGCGTCAGCATCTCTCTTGTGTGGCCAAGCAGCCTGCAGGTCCTTGACATGACACTGTGCTGTGACCGTCTGCCCTGGATAGCAGTCCACAGAGTCACGAGCAAATATAAGTTCCTGATGTGACTTCTCCAAGAGCCCTTGCTAGCAGCAGTCTCTCATGCCTCCCATAGAACTACCATATGATTGAGCAATTTCACTCCTGGGTATTTGTCCAAAGAAACCAAAAACACTACTTCAAAAAGATATTGTACCTTAATGTTGACTACAGCATATTTTCAATAGCTAAGGAACCTACTATAAATGAATAGATAAAGAAGATACAGTAACACACACACACACACACACACACACACACACACACAATGAACTATTGCTCAGCTGTAAAAAAGAGTGAGATCTTGCCATTGGCAACAATGTAGATATACCTGGAGAGGTATTATCGTTGGTTAAGTAAGTCAGACAAAGATAAATATTGTGTAAGTTTTATTTATATGTGAAATCTGAAAAACAAATGAATAAATATTGACAAAAGAGAAACAGACTCAGGTAGAGAGAACAAACTAGTGGTTGCCAGAGGGGAGAAAGGGTGTGAAGACAGGCAAAACAGATGAAGGTAATTAAGAGGTACTAAATACCAGGTCAGGAAGCAACAGTTAGAACTGGGCATGGAATAACAGACTGGTTCCAAATAGGATGTCAAGGCTGGATATTGTCACCCTGCTTATTTAACTTCTATGCAGAAGATATCATGAGAAATGCTGGGCTGGAAGAAGCACAAGCTGGAATCAGGATTGCCAGGAGAAATATCAATAACCTCAGATATGCAGATGACACCACCCTTATGGCAGAAAGTGAAGAGGAGCTAAAAGCCTCTTGATGAAAGTGAAAGTGGAGAGTGAAAAAGTTGGCTTAAAGCTCAACATTCAGAAAATGAAGATCATGGCATCTGGTCCCATCACTTCATGGGAAATAGATGGGGAAACAGTGGAAACAGTGTCAGACTTTATTTTGGGGGCTCCAAAATGAATGCAGATGGTGATCGTAGCCATGAAATTAAAAGACGCTTACTCCTTGGAAGGAAAGTTATGACCAACCTAGACAGCATATTCAAAAGCAGAAACATTACTTTGCCAACAAAGGTCCGTCTAGTCAAGGCTATGATTTTTCCTGTGGTCATGTATGGATGTGAGAGTTGGACTGTGAAGAAAGCTGAGCATTGAAGACTTGATGCTTTTGAACTGTGGTGTTGGAGAAGACTCTTGAGAGTCCCTTGGACTGCAAAGAGATCCAACCAGTCCATCCTAAAGGAGACCAGTCCTGGGTGTTCTTTGGAAGGGCTGATGCTAAACCTGAAACTCCAATACTTTGGCCATCTCATGTGAAGAGTTCACTCAGTTCAGTTCAGTTGCTCAGTCATGCCCGACTCTCTGTGACCCCATGAATCGCAGCATGCCAGGCCTCCCTGTTCATCACCATCTCTCAGAGTTCACTCAGACTCACATCCATTGAGTCAGTGATGCCATCCAGCCATCTCATCCTTGGTCACCCCATTCTCCTCCTGCCTCCAATCCCTCCCAGCATCAGAGTCTTTTCCAGTGATTCAACTCTTCACATGCCATGGCCAAAGTACTGGAGTTTCAACCTTAGCATCATTCCTTCCAAAGAACATCCAGGATTGATCTCCTTAGAATGGACTGGTAGATCTCCTTGCAGTCCAAGGGACTCTCAAGAGTCTTCTCCAACACCACAGTTCAAAAGCATCTGAAGGATTCTTTAGCACTACGCCACCTGTATGCTACTGCTGTTAAGTCATTTCAGTCGTGTCCGACTCTGTGCAACCCCATAGACAGTAGCCCACCAGGCTCCCCTGTCCCTGGCGATTCTCCAAGCAAGATCACTGGAGTGGGTTGCCATTTCCTTCTCCAGTGCATAAAAGTGAAAAGTGAAAGTGAAGTCGTGTCTGACTCCTAGCGACCACATGGACGGCAGCCAACCAGGCTCCTCCATCCACGGGATTTTCCCGGCAAGAGTACTGGAGTGGGGTGCCATTGCCTTCTCCACCTGTATAATTCACGCTAAAAGAAGTGTAATATGTTCACTATAAGTATGTATTTTGACAAAGACGAGAGCTTATATTTATTTCTGAAGATCTCTGTGAAAATCAACTAGTATTTTAAAATGGAACATTTCTTATTCTAAATTAACAACAACAAAATATATCCACAGAGCAACTGAGAAAATAACTTTTTATTACCATTTCACACTTGTGCTTACCAATAGTTCTCTCCAACCTGGAAACTCTCTTATTCACTGGGTTTGGTTTATAAAGACACTTAATTTGTCCAGCAAGTTCATTAAATAATGATGAATTATTATTAGTTATGATAATTCAAATATATATATATATATATAAGACAGGTATTTGTCATTATCATTTGCAAGCTTTTTAAAAATGTGATCTCACATGTTTTAAGCAATAACTAAGAGTATTTTACAGAATTTAAAGTTATAAGGACCTTGAAAATATATATATTAAAACAATGAATTAATTCTTCTTATGGAGGATTCACTTTTTGATACTTGAAAAAAAGAGATCACTTTTCTGACAAGGAAAATATTCTCTTATACTAGGTAGTTCTAATTTAGTCCTAATCACAAGAAGACTTGAAGCTATGGGATGAAAAGGCAGTCATTCCAGAACATCAGTTAAATTTAATTATTGCTTTAAAGTCTCACAAACGTTTCTGATTATACTTTTAAATTCAGATGACTATAAAAGTGCTCTCTTTCAGACTGGCAAAGCTGTATCCTAAGCTATGTGCTTACTTTAACATTGTAGAAGATAACATGCAACATAAAATTTTAGCCACACTGAAAAATAGGAGAGAATGAAACAAGAACAGGAATGAAACTATTAACAATAGTGTTGTTAAATATAAGCCTTTTGTCCCTTTATAGATAGGATTTAATTTTTCCAGTAGTCACCTATGAATGTGAGATTGGACTATAAATAAAGCTGAGCACCTAAGAATTGATGCTTTTGAACTGTGGTGTTGTAAAATACTCTTGAGAGTCCCACGGACTACAAGGAGATCCAGCCAGTCAATCCTAATGGAAATCAGTCCTGAATAGTCATTGGAAGGACTGATGCTGAAGCTGAAACTCTAGTACTTTGGCTACCTGATGCGGAGACCTGACTCATCTGAAAAGACCCTGATGCTGGGAAAGACTGAAGGCAGGAGGAGTAGGGAATGACAGAGGATGCGATGGTTGGATGGCATCACCAACTCGATGGACGTGAGTTTGAGTAAACTCTGGGAATTGGTGATGGGCAGGGAGGCCTGCCATGCTACAGTCCATGGGGTCGCAAAGAGTCAGACACGACTGAGCAACTGAACTGAACTGAACCTTTGAGGGCATCACAATCATAGAGAAAGCAATCCCTAGTTTAAATATGATCTCAAAATGTTTTTTGTGTGAATGAATAAACAGACACATTGTCTTGGAAAGAAGCCATTAATACTGTTTGGTACTGCTCCTGAACTGACATTGAGTTTCTTTTAGATAAATTATGGTACAGATTGGCTATTACTCAGAGTCACAAGGTCTATTAAATACATTTGCCAGCACAGCAGAAAGATGGGGAATGATCTAACTTTGGAAGTAAAAAGAAGCTGACTCTCAGTCAGTGTGGGTTACCATAAAAAAAAAAAAAGAGAGAGAGAGAGAGAGAGAGAGACTGGGTGTCTTAAAGAACAAACCTTTCTTCCTCACAGTTGCAGAGGCTGGGAAATTTGACCAAGGTAAGAGCCCACTTCCTGGCTTATAGTTAGCTGCCTTCCAGCTGTTTCCTCACATGGCTGAGAGGGTCCTCTCTTGATTTTCTCTTCTTGTACAGAAACTAATGCAATGATGGGGCATTAAATGTAACCACATTCCACAGCTCCATCTTCAAACACAGTCACACCAGGGGGCTAAACTTCAACATATGAAATTGGTGGGATGGTTGGGAGTGGGGTATGGACACAAATGCACCCCAAAATGTTGACCAGTTTCAAGTAGATTGAAACCCTTACCTCCTTAAGACAAAACAATAATCAACCCCAAATAGATTACATTAATCCCTTTAATGGCAACACACTCCAGTACTCTTGCCTGGAAAATCCCAGGGACAGAGGAGCTTGGTGGGCTACAGTCCATGGTGTCGCGAATAGTTGGAGATGACTGAGCAACTTTACTTTGACTTTTCACTTTCATGCATTGGAGAAGGAAATGGCAACCCACTCCAGTGTTCTTGCCTGGAGAATCTCAGGGACTGGGGATCCTGGTGGGCTGCCATCTATGGGGTCGCACAGAGTCAGACATGACTGAAGTGACTTAGCAGCAGCAGCAACCCCTTTTTAGACTAAAGAGTTCAAACTTATTTAAATTCTAGGCAGTTACACATGAGAAAGAACTTTACATTTTTAATAATCACATTAAAAATTATTTTTAATAAGGTGCATGTATTTAAAAATTCATTTATTTAGCCCTCTACTAGCTGACAATGTAACACTGCCCCTAAGCTATATCTTAGATATATCATCACTAGCTACCAAGCACTCCAGTGAAAATATATTTCATTCAGTACCTTAATCTTCTTTGAGAATATTAATAAATTGTACAAAAGGAGTGCCTTGGAAAACTCTTCAATGAAAAAAAGCTGTTACAGAAAGGAAGTATTGTTAAATAGACTTGAAACAGCTAATGAATCATTCACTGGAAAACTTCACTTGAACAGGAAATACAGCACCGTTTGGATAATACCTTTTTCATTTACACACAAATTAATTGTAAGTGAATCTCCCTACTTCCATTAAGTTGTAAAGAAGTATGGTGTGATGCAGTTTACTGATACTTAAGACAACCAAAGAACAATTTTCACACCTCATTGCTACACATAAATGAGAGGTAAAATGAAATCTAAGACATATAATAGGAATCTTTTGGGCTCTTTGATCACTGATTATGTAGATTTCCCCCTGCGATATCACATTAGCTTCCCTGCTTTATACACCAGAACTGAAAATGATTCACATGACACGTAAATGTTTCATATAATATTCAAAGTCTAGTATACTCTTTCAGCTCAAATTATTGAAACAGAACCAGGTTTTTTCACTTACCCAGTCTTCACCAAATCATATTTTCTCAGACAACTGTTATACTTCATTAATTTTTACATTGATTTTAAAATTGTTCATTGAAATGTAAAAATATATATTTTTAATTTTCTTGCAATATTTTTATCTCATAGACTAGTTAGGTATTCATTGTGAAAAGTGAAAACTCAGCATTTCTATGAATATAAATTCTGTACCCTTCCATGTCCCTGGAGAAGGAAATGGCACCCCACTCCAGTGTTCTTGCCTGGAGAATCCCATGGAGGGAGGAGCCTGGTGGGCTATGGTCCATGGGGTGGCAAAGAGTCAGACACGACTGAGCTACTTCACTTCACTTCCCTTCACCCTTCCATGTCAGTTTAAGGAATCCTGGATTTCTGAAAGGTCGTTCCTAACTCCTTATATACATATACCCCCCACTTCAACCTTGCTCCCTATGAGCTCTTTCAAATTTTGTACTTCAGTTTTTGTCCTAAACTTAAACAAATTAGTAAATTCTGAAAATCCTTAGCACTAACAGAAAATCCTTTAGTGTATTGCCTCATGAACAGAACATTCATAAAAGGACAAATTTAGACATAAATTTAGAAACTCCCTTTATTCACATTTTTCTATTTGTTATAACCAACTGCTTAAGTGGAGATATCAGAGGAGCCACATTCCAAAGTGAAAGCTATTGTTAGATACAAAAATAACTCTAGAAACCCAGAGCCGCAATACAGAGGTCAGCAGGAGTGCAGTATGAAGTCTCAAGGAGGAAGGCAGCTCTGTGCTGTACAAGGTGATGCTTAGTGAAGACTTAAAATATGTTTGTTTGACTTTCGGGAGCATGGCTTTCATGGAACAGTGTAAGTGGGAGTAATTTTAAACTGGAAAATTCGTTTATTTGTCCCCATTGGAGACATTTCTATAACAGATGTTCTTGATGTTTTGAAAAGTGTGCTAGAATTTAGAAAAACTATTTTTTTCTGTCTCTACCATTTTTTCCCTTGAGTAAGCCACTTGATTAGTCTACTCTTATTTCCTTGAAAGAAAATAATACCTGAATAAATAAAATAAAGAAAGAAAATAATTAATAAAATAAAGAAAGAAAATAATTTCTGAATAAAAATTTCAGAAATTTCTTGAATTGAAAAAGAAGATAAAGTGTCAAGTGGCTGACAAGTTCAATTTAAAGGTTTTCACAGGAATAAATTTCTATTTATGGATATTTAGATAAATATTTATAAAAGTTTACTAAAATTTTATAATTATCTAAATAAACTTTTTGGTGCCATCTGGCAACATTCAAAGTGATTGATTTTGTTATGTTAAAAATCTCAATCTTTCTTAAATATTTTGGAGAAAATGGAAATTAATGCCAAAAATTACAAAGGGTTTTATTTAATGCAGTTTTACAATTAATTTTTATTCCTTAAATGGATGAGTATGCAAATAAGTAAGTGCTAGTTCACATTGCATTTAAATAAAAATAGCAAACTCATTCAATAGCACCGATGCCATTTTTATATAACCTGGTTCTCAATACGAAATGAGGAAAAAGCAGTCCCTGCAAACTGAGCCAAAAGAGCTGATTTTAGCAAATATCTTCTTAGTACATAGGTCAACTAATCCCAGTTAAAACTTAAACCAGTTACCAAATCTAAGGAAGTGTAAGATGACAATGTGTGTGATGAAAGCTAAATAATATCTAATAGCTATGATTTAAGTCAAAACTTCTGGTTAGAATTTAAGATTTAAAGTATTCCTATATGATAACAACAAAAAAATGTCCACAAGCTAGTTTCACGAAAAAAAAAAAAACCTCCTCAATATAATTTTTAATGTCACATGTGTAAATTGTTTCAAAGTTAAGAAAATCTGTGAGCTATTGGCATTTTATGGCTAATTAAAATGTTTAAAATGTAATATATAATATATAAGCTAATCAACTCAGACATATGTTAGCTTAAAATTAATTTGTCATACCCTACAATTTAACAAAATTTCACAGAATATTCCCTCAGAGAAAATACTGTATTTATCTCTATGAAATGCTTAAATTAAGAGGAACTATTAAGTAGCAATTGTAGAATAGAGCCTGAAAATTAAATGTGTGTGACTGTCTAAGACAAATGTCCTATCAATAATCACTGGTTTAATATGAGAGTATCACTTCAAATATGCCTGTACATTAAAATATAGATTTACAATGACATTGTATTAGGATATTACATGCATGCCAGAGGAAAACTCAAATTACTATTTATCACTTTAATCTATCCAGAAAATAATATCATGTTTAAAGAGGTTGCCTAATTTTAAGGAAAGATTTTCAGTAGGTATTGACCAAGTAAGAGTTTGTTTTCCTATTGGAATGTAAAAGTGCATGTGGCAAGAATTTTCCTGTTCCATTTCTGAATGAAAGAGAAACAGGAATACATACATTGAAAATAAATTGCAGACACACACATGCATTATTATACATACCTGTACATTGTTAATAGATTCCATTTACTATCGCATATCTTTAAATCATTCATCATATTTAAAGAAAAAATTAATAAAATAGGGATTTTAGAAAGACTGAAAAAGATGTATCTTGTTTTAAATATCTAATTTGGTATTACGGTAGCTAACCTTAAGAGGGCTTCCAATGATCCACTCTCTTCCTCTCACTCATAATGTTCTTCCATATTGTATCATGGCTGGTCTGTCGTGGCATGAGTATAGAGTGGCAAAGGGATGGTATATCGCTTCTGAATTAGGTTATAACAAGACAGTGCAGCTTCCCTGTAGTGCATTCTTTGTTTTTCTCCCTCCCAGCTCTCTCTGTCTGCCTCTTTCCCTCCCTCTGGAGAAAGCAGGTGCCATGCTGCCTTGTGAAGGAATCAAGATCTCCGCCAGCAACCAAGCAAATAAGTGTGAGGGTGGATCCTCCAGCCCCAGTCAAGTCTGCAGATGATGCAGCCCTGCCCAACATCTTGACTGCAAATTCATGAGAGATCCTAAGATAAAACCGCTCAAATTTTTGACACACAGAAAGTATGAGATAATGGATAGTTGTTGTTTAAGATACCAAATTTGGGGCAATTTGCTACACAAAAATGTGAAGATAAGATGATTTGAAGATCATGGATGTAAATGAAGCTACAACTCATGTGTGTTTTCTTTTAAATTTAATAGTATTTTTAGACAAAAACTTTCATAAACCATACATTTTCTTTCTCACATGGTATCTTTTGTTTGCTTATTCAGAGGTCAATTTGCTCAATAATAGATTCACAAAGTTTTTAGTGGCTTATAAAGTCTATATCTGTCTAGTCTCATGTCTAACTTTGGTGATGACATCTGTCCATTGATAAGTGTTAGTCACTATATCCCTCCCTTTTATGAAAACAGATTTGTGAAATATATCTCGACTTTTGAGGAGAGTCTACATTTGTGAAGCAAGAGTTACTACTGATATTCCGTAGGAATTATTCACAAGTAAATTCTCCTCTGAGCTTGCTTTCCTTATCAAGGTTTTGATGTATAAATATATATCAAAAGCTTTTAAGCACTGCAATTCATTTAACACAGCCTCTACTCTACTCAGCTATCCAGGAATCATTTAGAAAGTCTAATCATCTATTTTTCTCTCTCCTGTAATTTTTTTTATGTTGCATTTGTATTGCTACATTTCTCTAAATACACAAGCTTCTGCAATCTGCTTCTATTTTACTTTTAAAGATATTTAGTGAAACAGTAGCACCGAAAGGCCAAAAGTTACCTCTAAGCTAAAGGTCAGACATGACAATGCTTGAAAATAAGAAAATGTCCAAATAATAAAAACTTCACCCTATGAGATAAGTGACCTTTTTTCAAATGATGACAAAATGTGAGAAGTTCTTTTGTGCTAAAACTACAGTGCACAAGGCTAGTTGATTAAATATGTTATACTCAAACAAGACTTGTTACACTATTTATAACAAAACAAATTGCTATATAAATTTTGTATGAAATGGAATTTTTCAAGTTGTTCATATGTACCTTGTGAGAGTTTGTAAATTAAGAAAGCTAATTAAAATTTTTCCCCTGGAGGCTGATCTAAAAGTATAAACATATATATTTGTTCTTTAGTTGTTACAGAGAAACTACAGCAATGAACTGGGATAATAACATTTGGATTACTTAAGCCTTTGATTAATCTCTATCACACTAGAAGCATGAAGAAAATGGATAGGGTAGAGATTGTACAAGAGAACCCAAAGGTGGTCAGCTGCCGAGTGTAAAGGAAGCTGAGAATTTAGTTGTAGAAATTGTATGCCCATATGTATATATATCCATTAGAAAATAATGTGGGGTTTTAAATATAAGTAAATTTCTGTGAAAAATTCTATGGTTGCTAGTCTCCACAAATCTGCTCACCTACCCGAGTAAAGCATATTCCTCAATATTCACAGCCTTTGTGGACCCTTATAAATCTGGGTTTGTCCTGTGATTTTCTAATAAAGAATATAATGTGTTAAAAGGGGGTACAATGAGACCTATGAACCAGATTATCTAATTAAATATTCAGATTGCTCATCACATAAAACTTTTATCTGAAAACACATGAGAGACCACAGCAAAAACATCTCAGCTGAACCCTGTCAGACAACAAAACTATGAGATAACATATTTTTGCTTTATACCATTACATTTTGGATGATTTGTTATACAGAAATAGACAGCTGAAACATATTTTTGTTTGATAACAAAACTTGCTAAGAGAAATATGTTGACCAGTGACAGGTGAAATATACAGTAGAAAAGACTGGATTATCATTCACTGCTAAAGGGCAAGTTCAGTTGAAACAGAATTTTTGTGACTTTTAAAAAATGTATAATTATAGGAGCTCAGCCTGGAACTTATTTCTAAGATGGCTATACTGTGAGAAGATCAGGTTAGCTATGTGTAGAAGCTATGTGATAGTTACCCTTCAGTTCAGTTCAGTTGCTCAGTCATGTCTGATTCTTTGTAACCCCATGAACCACAGCACACCAGGCCTCCCTGTCCATCACCAACTTCCGGAGTCCACCCAAACCCATGTCCATCCAGTCGGTGATGCCATCCAACCATTCCATCCTCTGCCATCCATTTCTTCTCCTGCCTTCAATCTTTCCCAGCATCAGGGTCTTTTCAAATGAGTCAGCTCTTCACATCAGGTGGCCAAAATATTGGAGTTTCAGCTTCAACATCAGTCCTTCCAATGAACACCCAGGACTTATTTCCTTTAGGAAGGACTGGTTGGATCTCCTTTCAGTCCAAGAGACTTTCAAGAGTCTTCTCCACACCACAGTTCAAAAGCATCAATTCTTTGGCCCTCAGCTTTCTTTATAGTCCAACTCTCACATCCATACATGACCACTGGAAAAACAATAGCCTTGACTAGATGGACCTTTGTTGGCAAAGTAAGTGTTTGTAAAATCTAAGATTAGATCGCTTGTGTCATGGATGTATAGCTATCCTGAAACATGAACTTGAATAATTTAATGACAGAAGAAATATTTTTAGTGTGGAAACACCGTTACATAGTAGATACAATGTAGATTTTATAGTTAGTTGTCTTAAGTCCAAACCACTCACCAGCTGTATAAAACTGAGTGAGAAATAGAATATATCAACAGCAAGGTATCTATTCATGTACTTTTCCAATTATACCAGTTCATCCCAAGTTAAAGCCTATCTTGAATTATAACAGTATAAATTTACTTTGTCTCTTTCAGAATTTTAATTACAAGGAGTATTTATAGCATACAACTGTATGCTATATACTGTGTTATGCTGTTCCAGGTTTCCTTGACTCAATATTATATTGGGATGGTCAAAAAGTACATTTGGGTTTGTCATAACATGTTAGGGAGAAAAAAATGAATAAACTTTTTGGCCAATCCAATATTTGTGAGACTTATCCATTTTTCTCCCATAGAGTTGTAGTTAAGTGATTCTTCAATGTTTTATAAGATTCAAGTATATATTCACATTATTTATTTTATTGTCTGTAGAAATCTCTATTGTTTCCTTTTTAACTGTTAGGAATAATTTTATGATAAACTTTCATGAATAAGTCAGATTGTACATGTACATATAGAATTCTTTTGAAAAAAACTGGTAAAAAAAAATGTCTATATTTAAAGACAATTAAAAATCAGAAGTACGTTTTCAAAGTAGTACAAATTCAAAACTCTTCAAATGGTATTTAAGAGATTCAATTGTTCCATAGCCTTAGCAACATCCAAATTTCTGTCTAACATTCTAAATGTTAGATATTTTAATTCAGTTTAGTTCAGTTCAGTCACTCAGTCATGTCCGGCTCTTTGGGACTCCATGAATCGCAGCCTGCCAGGCCTCCCTGTCCATCACCAACTCCCGGAGTTCACTCAAACTCATGTCCATCGAGTCGGTGATGCCATCCAGCCACCTCATCCTCTGTCGTCCCCTTCTCCTTCTGCCCCCAATCCTTCCCGGTATCGGGGTCTTTTCCAATGAGTCAACTCTTCTCATGAGGTGGCCAAAGTACTGGAGTTTCAGCTTTAGCATCAGTCCTTCCAAAGTACACCTAGGACTGATCTTCTTCAGAATGGACTGGTTGGATCTCCTTGCAGTCCCAGGGACTCTCAACAGCCTTCTCCAAAACCACAGTTCAAAAGCATTAATTATTTGGTGCTCTGCTTTCTTCACAGTCTACCACTAACATCCATACATGACCACTGGAAAAACCATAGCCTTGGCGAGAAGGACTTTGTTGGCAAAGTAATATCTCTGATTTTCAATATGCTATCTAGGTTGGTCATAACTTTCCTGCCAAAGAGTAAGCATATTTTAATTTCATGGCTGCAATAACCATCTGCAGTGATTTTGGAGCCCCCAAAAATAAAGGCTGACACTGTTTCCACTGTTTCCTCATCTATTTCCCATGAAGTGTTGGGACCGGATGCCATGATATTCGTTTTCTGAATGTTGAGCTTTAAGCCAACTTTTTCACTCTCCTCTTTCACTTTCATCAACAGGCTTTTAGTTTCTCTTCACTTTCTTCCATAAGGGTGGTGTCATCTGCATATCTGAGGTTATTGATATTTCTCCCGGCAACCCTGATTCCAGCTTGTGCTTCTTCCAGCCCAGTGTTTCTCATGATGTACTCTACATATAAGTTAAATAAGTAGGGTGACAATATACAGCCTTGACGTACTCCTTTTCCTATTCGGAGCCAGTCTGTTGTTCCATGTCCAGTTCTAACTGTTGCTTCCTGACCTGTATATAGGTATCTCAAAAGGCAGGTCAGGTAATCTGTTATGCCCATCTCTTTCAGAATTTTCCACAGTTTATTGTGATCCACACAGTCAAAGGCTTTGGCATAGTCAATAAAGTAGAAACAGATGTTTTTCTGGAACTCTCTTGCTTTTTCAATGATCCAGCAGATGTTGGCAATTTGATCTCTGGTTCTTCTGCCTTTTTAAAACCAGCTTGAACACCTGAAAGTTCACAGTTCACATATTGCTGAAGCCTGGCTTGGAGAATTTTGAGCATTACTTTACTAGCATGTGATATTTTAATTACTGATTCTAATTTCCAGTAAGAATACAGCTCTGAAGTTTAGATAATATGTAATATGTCTGTGTAACTTTACAGTTCTCCAATTTTTAAACTTTGGTGACAATGAGTAAACCTTTTTCAGAGGATATATATTCTTATGGACCACAATGATCAATTACTTCTCAGTTCTAAGCTTTCCTTGTGTTCTCTGCAACTGCTTCTTTCTCAGAAAAAGCCAGGCCTACAATAATACATTATGACTTCCAGTCAATACCCATTGGTATTTGTATTGCCCCCCAATAGCAGTCCAATGCCAACTCAGTAACTTTTTATATAAGTCCATTTTCAAGTAAAATTTTTCTCCAATTGGTAGTGAGTAGAGTTCCTCCCGCATTATTGGCTCAGTTAGGTAAGAAGGAAATGTACTCTCCTCAGTCCAATTAGGCATGGCCCTGCTCATCCATGCAAACTTATTTCAAGGAACTATTTTTAGAACTTAAGGCATCTGCCTGAGTATTCCCTATCCCTGTATATTTAGTGAGTATCTACTCAACCCACCTTAATTCTGACTCTTCTGAAGCCTCACAGAAGCTATTTATTCCATAAGGAGAATAGGGCTGTGATTTATGTTCAGTTATCTAGAACTACAAGAAAATGCCATTGACTGTGGAATAAGAATATTAAAATATTCAAATACTGTTTACTCAGGTCTAAGTCTACCTCTTTCTTCTGTTTATTCCTAAATAAACAACTTTCAGTTCTGCCTGTTTTGCAAATTTGCTCCTTCATTTTTCACTGGAATGTTACCTTCTGTGGGATGTACTGTGACCGCTTTCCAATTGTGATTCAATTCTAGATTTAGGAACTCCAATCAGTGAACCAAGTGAACTATTGTTTGGCATCAGCCAGTACAGCAGCGGGTAATAGGGAGGTGAAGAGGTAGAGAGACCACGTTGAGCTCTGTCACTGGCCTTAGAGCCAGTGAAGCAAGCTGCCATATAGCTGGCTACATCTGAACTTCTTCACACACTATTGAGCATATTTCCATTTACTAGTCAATTCAGATGAACTTCTTCTCTATCCTTCTTTTTTTTTGTTTTTTAGTTTGTTCATTTTATTTAAATTGTAGGTTAATTACTTTACAATATTGTAGTGGGTTTTGCCATACTTGACAGAAATCCGCTATGGATGTACATGTGTTCCCCATCATGAACCCCCCTCCCACCTCCCTCCCTGTCACATCCTCTGGGTCATCCCAATGCACCAGTCCTGAGCACCCTGTCTCATGCATTGAACCTGGACCGGTGATCTGTTTCACATATGATAATATACATGTTTCAATGCTATTCCCTCAGATCATCCCACCCTTGCCTTCTCCCACAGAGTCCAAAAGACTTATCTTTACATCTGTGTCTCTTTTGCTGTCTTGCATACACGTTTATTGTTACCATCTTTCTAAATTCCATATATATGTGTTAGTATACTGTATTGGTGTTTTCCTTTCTGACTTACTTCACTCTGTATGATGGGCTCCAGGTTCATCCACCTCATTAGAACTGAATCAACTGAATCAAAAGAATTCTTTTTAGTGGCCAGGTAATATTCCATGTGTATATGTACCACTGGTTGCTTCCATGTCCTGGCTGTTGTAAACAGTGCTGTGATGAAAATTCTGATACACGTGTCTCTTTCAGTTCTGGTTTCCTCGGCATTCATGCCCAGCTGTGGGATTGCTAGGTCATATGGCAGTTCTATTTCCCAGCTTTTAAGGAATCTCCAAACTGTTCTCCACAGTGGCTGTCCTAGTTTTCTTTCTTTTTTTTTATTTTTTTAATTTATTTATTTATTTATTTATTTTTTTAAAATTACAATACTGTATTTGTTTTGCCATACATTGACACAAATCAGCCATAGGTGAACACAATCTCCCAGTGCCAAAGCCCCCTCCCACCTCCCACCCCACATCCTCTACTTGAATCATCCTGTGCATCAGCCCCATGCATCCTGCATCCTACATTGAACATAGATTGGCGCTTCGTTTCTTACACGAAAATATACATGTTTCATTGCCATTCTCCTAAACCATCCCACCCTTTCCCTCTCCCTCAGAGTCCAAAAGTCCACTCTATACCTCTGTGTCTCTTTGTTGTCTCACATATAGGGTCATCATCACTGTCTTCTAAATTCCATATATATGTGTCAGTATACTGTATTGGTGTTTTTCTTTCTGGCTTACTTCACTCTGTATAATTGGTTCCAATTTCATCCATCTCATTAGAACTGAGTCAAATTTATTCTTTTTAAGGGCTGAGTAGTATTCCATAGTGTATATGAACCACAGCTTTCTTATCCATTCATCTGCTGATGGACATCTAGGTTGCTTCCATGTCCTGGCTATTATAAACAGCGCTGCAATGAACATTGGGGTACATGTGTCTCTTTCAATTCTGGTTTCCTCGGTGTGTATGCCCAGCAGTGGGATTGCTGGGTCATAAGGCAGTTCTATTTGAAATTTTTTAAGGAATCTCCACACTGTTTTCCATAGAGGCTGTACTAGTTTGCATTCCCACCAGCAGTGTAAGAGGGTTCCCTTTTCTCCACACCCTCTCCAGCATTTATTGCTTGTAGACTTTTGGATTGCAGCCATTCTGACTGGTGTGAAATGATACCTCATTGTGGTCTTGATTTGCATTTCTCTGATAATGAGTGATGTTGAACATCTTTTCATGTGTTTGTTAGCCATCCATATGTCTTTGGAGAAATGCCTATTTAGTTCTTTGGCCCATTTTTTTATTGGATCATTTATTTTTCTGGAGTTGAGCTGTATAAGTTGCTTGTATATCTTTGAGATTAGATGTTTGTCAGTTGTTTCATTTGTTATTGTTTTCTCCCATTCAGAAGGCTGTCTTTTCACCTTGCTTGTAGTTTCCTTTGTTGTGCAGAAGCTTTTAATTTTAATTAGATCCCATTTGTTTATCTTTGCTTTTATTTCCAGTATACTGGGAGTTGGATCATAGAGGATCCTGCTGTGATTTATGTCAGAGAGTGTTTTGCCTATTCTCCTCTAGGAGTTTTATAGTTTCTGGTCTTACATTTAGATCTTTAATCCATTTTGAGTTTACTTTTGTGTATGGTGTTAGAAAGGGGTCTAGTTTCATTCTTTTACAAGTGGTTGACCAGTTTTCCCAGCACCACCTGTTAAAGAGACTGTCTTTACTCCATTGTGTATTCTTGCCTCCTTTGTCGAAGATAAGGTGTCCATAGGTGTGTGGGTTAATCTCAGGGCTTTCTATTTTGTTCCACTGATCTATATTTCTGTCTTTGTGCCAGTACCATACTGTCTGAATGACTGTGGCTTTGTAGTAGAGCCTGAAGTCAGGCAAGTTGATTCCTCCAGTTCCATTCTTCTTTCTCAAGATTGCTTTGGCTATTCGAGGTTTTTTGTATTTCCATACAAATCTTGAGATTATTTGATCTAGTTCTGTGAAAAATACTGCTGGTAGCTTGATGGGAATTGCATTGAATCTGTAGATTGCTTTGGGTAGTATACTCATTTTCACTATATTGATTCTTCCAACTCATGAGCATGGTATATTTCTCCATCTATTAGTGTCCTCTTTGATTTCTTTCATCAGTGTTTTATAGTTTTCGATATATAGGTCTTTAGTGTCTTTAGGTAGGAATATTCCTAAGTATTTTATTCTTTTTCGTTGCAATGGTGAATGGAATTGTTTCCTTAACTTCTTTTTCTAGTTTCTCATTGTTAGTGTATAGGAATGCTAGGGATTTCTGAGTGTTGATTTTATATCCTGCAACTTTACTGTATTCATTGATTAGCTCTAGTAGTTTTCTGGTCGAGTCTTTAGGATTTTCTATGTAGAGGATCATGTCATCTGCAAACAGTGAGAGTTTTACTTCTTCTTTTCCAATTTGGATTCCTTGTATTTCTTTTTCTGCTTTGATTGCTGTGGCCAAAACTTCCAGTACGATGTTGAAGAGTAGTGGTGAAAGTGGACACCCTTGTCTTGTTCCTGACTTTAGGGGAAATGGTTTCAATTTTTTTCGCCATTGAGGATAATGTTAGCTGTGGGTTTGTCATATATAGCTTTTATTATGTTGAGGTATGTTCCTTCTATTCCTGCTTTCTGGAGCGTTTTTATCATAAATGGATGCTGAATTTTGTCAAAGGCTTTTTCTGCATCTATTGAGATAATCATATGATTTTTATATCTCAGTTTGTTAATGTGATGAATTACATTGATTGACTTGCGGATATTGAAGAATCCTTGCATCCCTGGGATAAAGCCCACTTGGTCATGGTGTATGATCTTTTTAATGTGTAGCTGGATTCTGATTGCTAGGATTTTGTTGAGGATTTTGCGTCTATGTTCATCAGTGATATTGGCCTGTAGCTTTCTTTTTTTGTGGTGTCTTTGTCAGGTTTTGGTATTAGGGTGATGGTGGCCTCATAGAATGAGTTTGGAAGTTTACCTTCCTCTGCAATTTTCTGGAATAGCTTCAGTAAGATAAGTGTTAGCTCTTCTCAAAATTTTTGGTAGAATTCAGCTGTGAAGCCATCTGGACCTGGGCTTTTGTTTGCTGGAAGATTTCTGATTACAGTTTCAATTTCCGTGCTTGTGATGGGTCTGTTAAGATTTTCTATTTCTTCCTGGTTCAGTTTTGGAAAATTGTACTTTTCTAAGAATTTGTCCATTTCTTCCAAGTTGTCCATTTTAGTGGCATATAATTGCTGATAGTAGTCTCTTATGATTCTTTGTATTTCTGTGTTGTCTGTCGTGATCTCTCCATTTTCATTTCTAATTTTGTTGATTTGATTTTTTTCTCTTTGTTTCTTGATGAGTCTGGCTAATGGTTTGTCAATTTTATTTATCCTTTCAAAGAACCAGCTTTTTGCTTTGTTGATTTTTGCTATGGTCTCTTTTGTTTCTTTTGCATTTATTTCTGCCCTAATTTTTAGGATTTCTTTCCTTCTACTAACTCTGGGGTTCTCTATTTCTTCCTTTTCTAGTTGCTTTAGGTGTAGAGTTAGGGTTATTTATTTGACTTTTTCTTGTTTCTTGAGGTATGCCTGTATTGCTATGAACTTTCCTCTTAGGACTGCTTTTAAAGTGTCCCACAGGTTCTGTGTTGTTGTGTTTTCATTTTCATTCGTTTCGATGCATATTTTGATTTCTTTTTTATTTCTTATGTGATTTGTTGATTATTCAGTAGGGTGTTGTTCAGCCTCCAAATGTTGGAATTTTTAATAGTTTTTCTCCTATAATTGAGGTCTAACCTTAGTGCATTATGGTCAGAGAAGATGCTTGGAATAATTTCGATTTTTTTGAATTTATCAAGGTTAGATTTATGACCCAGGATGTGATCTATCCTGGAAAAGGTTCCGTGTGCACTTGAGTAAAAGGTGAAATTCATTGTTTGGGGGTGAAATGTCCTATAGCTATCAATTAGGTCTAACCGGTCAATTGTATCGTTTAACGTTTGCGTTTCTTTGTTAATTTTCTGCTTAGTTGATCTGTCCATAGGTGTGAGTGGGGTATTAAAGTCTCCCACTATTATTATGTTATTATTAATTTCCCCTTTCATGCTTGTTAGCAATTGCTTTACATATTGCGGTGCTCCTATGTTGGGTGCATATATATTTATAATTGTTATATCTTCTTCTTGGATCGATCATTTAATCATTATGTAGTGGCCTTCTTTGTCCCTTTTCACAGCCTTTGTTTTAAAGTCTATATTATCGGATATGAGTATTGCTACTCCTGCTTTCTTTTGGTCTTTATTTGCATGGAATATCTTTTTCCAGCCCTTCACTTTTAGTCTGTATGTGTCCGTTGTTTTGAGGTGGGTCTCTTGTAGGCAGCATATATAGGGATCTTGTTTTTGTATCCATTCAGCCAGTCTTTGCCTTTTGGTTGGGGCATTCAACCCATTTACATTTAAGGTGATTATTGATAAGTATGCTCCTGTTGCCATTTACTTTATTGTTTTGGGGTCGGGTTTATACGTCCTTTTTGTGTTTCCTGTTTAAAGTCTATCCTTTAGCATTTATTGGAGAGCTGGTTTGGTGGTGCTGAATTCTCTCAGCTTTTGCTTGTCTGTAAAGCTTTTGATTTCTCCTTCATATTTGAATGAGATCCTTGCTGGGTACAGTAGTCTTGGCTGAAGGTTATTATCTTTCATCACTTTAAGTATGTCTTGCCATTCCCTCCTGGCCTGAAGAGTTTCTATTCAAAGATCTGCAGTTATTCTTATGGGGATCCCCTTGTGTGTTATTTGTTGTTTTTCCCTTGCTGCTTTTAGTAATTGTTCTTTGTGTTTGGTCTTTGTTAGTTTGATTAAAATATGTCTTGGGGTGTTCCGCCTTGGGTTTATCCTGTTTGGCACTCTCTGGGTTTCTTGGACTTGGGTGATTATTTCCTTCCCCATTTTAGGGAAGTTTTCGACTCTTATCTCCTCAAGTATTTTCTCATGGTCTTTCTTTTTGTCTTCTTCTTCTGGGACTCCTATAATTCGAATGTTGGAGCGTTTCATATTGTCTTGGAGGTCTCTGAGGTTGTCCTCATTTCTTTTAATTCGCCTTTCTTTTTCCCTCACTGATTCATTTATTTCTACCATTCTATCTTCTATTTCACTGATCCTATCTTCTGCCTCTGATATTCTACTATTTGTAGCCTCCAGAGTGTTTCTGATCTCATTTATTGCATTATTCATTATATATTGACTCTTTTTATTTCTTCTAGGTCCTTGTTAGACCTTTCTTGCATCTTCTCAATCCTTGACCCCAGACTATTTATCTGTGATTCCATTTTGATTTCAAGATTTTGGATCATTTTCACTATCAGTATTCGGAATTCTTTCTCAGGTAGATTCCCTATCTCTTCCTCTTTTGTTTGGTTTGGTGGGCATGTCTCCTGTTCCTTTACCTGCTGGGTATTCCTCTGTCTCTTCATCCTGGTTATATTGCTGCGTTTGGGGTGGCTTTTCTATATTCTGGGAATTTGTGGAGTTCTCTTTATTATAGAGTTTCCTCTCTGTGTTTGGGGTTATATCAGTGGCTTGTCAAAGTTTCTTGATCAGAGAGGCTTGTGTTGGAGTTCTGGTGGGTGGATCTGGATTTCCTCTCTCTTGAGTGCTGTGACGTGTGAAGTAATGGGTTATGCGACGTCAGTGGTTTTGGAGTATTTTGAGTTGCCTGTGTATTGAGGCTCAGGGGCTTGTTCTTGTGTTGCTGGAGAATTTGCGTGGTATGTCTTGCTCTGATGTCCCTGTATTCAGGAATTCTTTGATGATCTCAGGATTTGGAATTACGCCTCCTGATTCTGGTTTTCAGATTTATTTTTAGAATAGCCTCATGATTTCTCCATCTATTCAGCACTAATGTTAAAACATCTAGGTTAATGATGATAGGTTTCTCCACCTTGAGGGCTGTCCCTAGAGGATCGCTGAGTTACTTGGAGGAGAGAAGAAGGAGGGAGTAGTTAGAGGTGAGTGGAATGGGATGAGGTGGAATCATAAGAGGGAAAAGCAAGTTAGCCTGTAACCACTTTCTTGTGTGCGCTCCGAAGTCTGGACCGCTCAGAGGTGGTCACAGAGTTATACATGGAAGAGGAGAGGAAGGAAGTAGATAGAGGTGGACAGGAGGATAAAAGAGGGAGATGGGAAGGAGGGATACAGATCCGGTCAGTGACCAGTTCCCTTAGAGTTCTCCTCCTTCTGGAATGCACAGAGGTTCATAGGGTTGGGTAGAGAGGGGGGAGGGGGAGGGAGGAGACAAAAGCCACCTGGTGGCGAAAAGGGAGATTCCAGAGGTGGAGAGAGTGGTCAAGCCAGTAGTCTTGCACTCATGTAAAACTGGGTACTGAGGATTAGGTTTTTAAAAGTACAAAATTGGCAACAAATACCAAAATGCCAAGATTAAAAATCTGGAGTATAGATTGGATTTTCAAAGATAGATTATTGAAGAGAAGATGAAGAAGTAGAGAGAAATTTAAAAAAAAAAATAGAGAAAAAAAAGTAAAATATAATAAAAGACTCCAGAATTATTAAAAGACAACTTCCTTCACCAATAAGACTATATACGGCGTTTGCTTAAACGATAGGGGTTTTTTTTACGTAATATTAGGTTCTAAAAATAATAACTAGAAATATAGAAGACTTAAAAATTTAAGGAAGTTTAGGGAAAAAAGGATGAAAAAGAAAAGGATAAACAAATTTAAAAAGGAAAAAATAATTTTTAAAGAAAGAAAACAAAATTCTTAAAAAGAAAAAAAAATCACGCTTCCACATCATCCCCCCACCCCCCAAAAATTTTTTTTTGATCATAAAAGTAGAAACGGCGTATCTGGCACTTTCTCTGTCATTGAGGACTGTGTGGGGTCACTACCAAGGCAGTTCCCTCTGTTTGACTTCCTCTGTTTGCTGGTCTCTTCCATGTCTGACTTCTGTCTTGCCACAGGGAGGGTGGTGATGAGCTCTGCACTGGGCTTGCCCCTTCCCAATCCGCAGGATAACCATGTGGGGCCTGCCCTATGTTTCATGCAATTCCCGGTTTAAGCCGCTCAGGATTGGCGCTCAGGAAGTCCCCCTCCGGGTGCCGGGCTTGGTTCCAAGTCCAAGTGGCTAGGGAGTTTGGCACGGACTATTGTTGCAGAAGTCTCAATAAAGAAGCTTGCTTGCAATTTGGTAGGTAATGTCTCTTTTGAGTTGCGACTGCCCTCTTCCAGCGCCTAAGACTCTGGCTGCCTGTCACTGGTGGGGGATGGTCTGCAGCCGGCTATTTCTGATCCGTCCTTTGTTCTGTGTGCGGGCCTGAATGTGTCTTATGTTTGAGCATTTCGCATGTTAGTTATCCCCCAGTCTGGTTTGTTAGTCCGGGATAAATCGTTCTATCCACGTGCAGACCCGATTCTGGCCCTCTTACGCCCCGATTCTCGAGAAAAGCCCTGCAGCCTACGTCTCCCGTGGCCCAATTCTTCGAAAGCACTGTCGCGGGCGCGCCTCCTCCCTGCCCAACCCCCACTGCTGCCGGACGCAGGCGTTTGCGCTGCTTATCCGCTGGGGTTATACTGTTGAATTCGTAATCTGTTGGTTTTAATTATTTATTTATTCTTCCTTCCTGTTATGTTGCCCTCTGTGCTTCCAGGGCTCGCCCCGTGCACAGCTGTGAGAAAGTTCCCCAATTTTAGGGAACCTCTCTCTTTAAGAGTCTCTTCCTGGGACGGGATTCCCTTCCCGTGTCGGGGTTCCCTCCCCTACCTCCTTTGTCTATAACTTCGTTCTTTAAAATAAAATAAAATATTCCCTACCTGGCTTTGAAGCCAATGATCTGCTTTGCTGGATGCCTGATGTCCTCTGCCAGCAGTCAGAAGTTATTTTGTGGAATTTGCTCAGCGTTCAAATGTTCTTTTGATGAGATAGAGAGGGAGAAAGTGTTCTCCCCATCCTATTCCTACGCCATCTTTTTTCCTCCTCTCCTCTATCCTTCTTTGACATTACCCAAGAGAGGAAAGGCATTTATGGCCCCAAGTTTATCTGCTATCACTATTTTTTAGGGTAACTTTCCACCAATGAATGCCCTCAGTAACAAGTTGGCAAATTATTTTTCCAAAGGTCTGAAAAGATCCTCTGCATCTTTTGAGATGCTCTACAGTTTTTTAGTTCAAATTCCCTGTGATTTGCTCAGTACAATATCCAGTTTCTGCCAGAGGTGCCAATGAACACATCTTAGAGATACTACTAAACCAGCTGGCAGTCAGGTCAGAAGGTTCAAGTGGGACTTTCACTGCTCAGATTTGCTCAGGGCTCCGGACAAACACATTTTCTTTCTGGTGGGTTTGTGAATTGGGACTAACAGAATTCTTAAGTAGGAAATATGCTTTCATAAAACCCCCAAAATCTCCCTGTCTTTTGGTCTCTTGTTTAGTGGCAGGGTCAGAAAAGACAGTTATTTATTTCTCATAGTTCGAAGGATATCTCTGGTTTCTCCTAGCAATATAATTCCTCAGAACCTAACACAGTGAACAAGTTGTATAGTTCAGCTGTGCTTATCAGTCAGCCACTACTTGTCAATATGGACTACTTAAATTCTCCTACATTCCTTTCTCCAAGGAGGCAATTACCATGATATCACAAATGCAGGGAACCAACTTATTCCTAATGGTAATCAAGTTCACTAAATTATGCTATGTGCCAGTAAATTGAAATATCCCTGTAGAAAAACCATAAATGTATACTGAAAATCACTTCACAAAAATGCAAATAATGTCATACTGCATTCTGAATAGGTATGAAAATGAACCATTAGTCAAGTCTATTATGGCACACCAATCACTTCTGGCCAGTTATCCTTCTTATACAGTCTTTATTATATTGGTTATGTTTTAAGTAGAGAGGAGAACCACTTTATTTCATCCTCAAATGTGTACTGTCATTCTCCATGAATGAATGAAAGTTAATGCTCCCACTTTAATCTTTTCCTTAGTAAGAAGAGTGGTATCATCCTTGTGGAATTCTATTTGCTTAATTTTCCTAAAGAAAAGTACTTGGGAATACAAAGGTTTCCATTCAGCATGCCTAATTAAAACTACATAGCATCCCTTTCACATGTAATTATCAATTCTAAGTTCACATTCAAACAAAGCTAACAGAACCTTGGAGCATATTCTCCAGTTACATTTTCCAATTTGTAGCTTAGTTATAACCCACATACCCTCCACCATCTATGTGCCCTCTAGATTTTGTATCTGGACCTGTAAGGGTGCTCCCCAACTCTGCTGTAGGATTTATGCACACTAATTATCCCCCAAAGTTTTCACACTACCTCCAGACCATCTGGTCTATGTTTTGGACATCCTGCTGGGAGTTGAGTAAACTGATCACAACCCTTCAGTCAATCATTTTTACATTCTATTTCTTTATGTGAGAGTAAATTTAGCACTATGCTAAGTATTTTCTGTTCCTTATCATACTCCTTTATGATAAGATTTAAATTCATGCAAGTTTGGCTTTTGAATTTAACAGGTCACTTTAAGATATATCATTGGGGGCCATGAATGGAATATTATGGACTAAATATGTGTGCCCCACCCACAAATTTATAATCCTCAATAGATCATATTCAGAGATAGTGGCTTTGAGAAGTGATTAGGTCATAAGGGTAGAGTCCTCACAGTGGATTGGTGCCCTTATGAGGAAAGACCTAAGAACTTGCTGCTTCTCCCTCACTCCACCATGTGAAAATACATGACAACAGCCATCTACAAACTAAGAAGAAAGCCCTACTGAAAACCCTGATCTTATACTTTGTAGCCTCCAGAATTTCCCCTAAAGTCAGGAACAAGACAAGGGTGCCCACTCTCACACTACTATTCAAAACAGATTTGGAAGTTTTAGCCACAGCAATCAGAAAAGAAAAAGAAATAAAAGGAATCCAGATTGGAAAAGAAGAAGTAAAACCCATGGTTTGCAGATGACATGATCCTCTACATAGAAAACCCTAAAGACTCCACCAAAAAATTACTAATCAATGAATATAGTAAATTTGCAGGATATAAAATTAATACAAAGAAATCCTTTGCATTCCTATACACTAACAATGAGAAAACAGAAATTAAGGAAACTCCCATTCACCATTGCAATGAAAAGAATAAAATACTTAGGAATAAATCTACCTAAAGAAACAAAAGTCCTACAAATAGAAAACTATAAAACACTGATGAAAGAAATCAAAGATGACACAAATAGTTGGAGAAATATACCATGTTCATGAATCAAAAGAATAAATATAGTGAAAATGAGTACACTTCCCAAAGCAATCTATAGATTCAATGCAATCCCTATTAAGCTACCATTGATATTTTTCACAGAACTAGAACACATAACTTCACAATTTGTATGGAAATACAAGAAACATCAATAGCCAAAGCAATCTTGAGAAAGAAGAATGGGACTGGAGGAATCAACCTGCCTGACTTCAGACTATACTACGAAGCTACAGACAATACAGTACTGGCACAAAGACAGAAATATAGATTAATGGAACAAAATAGAAAGCCCAGAGATAAATCCACCCACCTATGGACACCTTATCTTTGACAAAGGAAGCAAAAATATACAATGGAGAAAAGACAATCTCTTTAATATGTGGTGTTGGTAAAGCTGGTCAACCAACTATAAATAAATGAAATCAGAACACTTTCTAACACCATACACCAAAATAAATTCAAAATGGATTAAAGATCTAAATGTAAGACCAGAAACTATAAAACTCCTAGAGGAAAACAGGAAAAACACTCTTTGACATAATGCAAGATCTTCTATGACTCAACTCCCAGAGTAATGGAAATAAAAGCAAAAATAAACAAATGGGACCTAATTAATTTTAAAATCTTTTGCACAATGAAGGAAACTATAAGCAAGATGAAAAGATAGGCTTCAGTATTGTAATTAAAAAAATAAATTAATTTAAAAAAAGAAAAGATAGGCTTCATAGTGGGAGAAAATAATAGAAAATGAAGCAACTGACAATTAATCTCAAAATATATACAAACAACACTTGCAGTTAAATACCAGAAAAATAAATGACCCAATAAAAAAAAAGGGGGCCAAAGAACTAAACAGGCATTTCTCAAAAGGAGACATACAGATGGAAAACACATGAAAAAATACTCAATATCACTCATTATTAGAGAAAAGCAAATCAAAACCAAAATGAGGTACCATCTCACAGCAGTCAGAATGGCTGCTATCAAAATGTCTATAAACAATAAATGCTGGACAAGGTGTGGAGAAAAGGGAACCCTCTTACACTGTTGGTGGGAATGCAGATGAATACAGCCACTATGGAGAGCAATGTGGAGATTCATTTAAAAACTGAAAATAGAACTTCCATATGACCCAGCAATCCCACTGCTGGGCTTCAGTTCAGTCACTCAGTCATGTCCGACTCTTTGTGACTCCATGAATCGCCCCACGCCAGGCCTCCCTGTCCATCACTAACTCCCTGAGTTCACTCAGACTCACATTCATCAAGTCCGTGATGCCATCCAGCCATTTCATCCTCTGTGGTCCCCTTCTCCTCCTGTCCCCAATCCCTCTCAGCATCATAGTCTTTTCCAGTGAGTCAACTCTTCACATGAGGTGGCCAAAGTATTGGACTTTCAGCTTTAGCATCATTCCTTCCAAAGAACACCCAGGGCTGATCTCCTTCAGAATGGACTGGTTGGATCTCCTTGCAGTCCAAGGGACTCTCAAAAGTCTTCTGCAACACCACAGTTCAAATGCATCAATTCTTTGGCGCTCAGCCTTCTTCAGAATCCAACTCTCACATCCATACATGACCACTGCAGATGGTGATTGCAGCCATGAAATTAAAAGATGCTTACTCCTTGGAAGAAAAGTTATGACCAACCTAGATAGCATATTCAAAAGCAGAGACATTATTTTGCCAACTAAGGTCCGTCTAGTCAAGGCTATGTTTTTGCCAGTGGTCATGTATGGATGATGGGAAGGTGGGAGGAGGTTTCAGGATGGGGGACACATGTTCACCTGTGGCTGATTCTTGTCAGTGTATGCCAAAAACCACCACAATATTGTAAAGTAATTAAGACTACAATTAAAATAAATAAATTAATTTTTTTTAAAAGAAACAGAACTGTAAGAAATAAATGTTTGTCATCTAAGCCACTCCGTCTTTGGTAATTTCTTATAGCTACCAGAACTGACAAAGACAGCTAGAGTTGGGAGAAATCACTCTTAAATTTGATAACGTGCTTTCTGTTGGAAATCAAATTGTTTTTCCCTTTTTATTTTATTTTTCAATAGCTATTTAAAATCTCCATCAGTGCTCCCATCACCTCCCTATTCTTGTTTATTTTCAGGCAGAGTAACTAAGCTAGCAAACAAATCACTGTCTCTTGAGTATTTTCTTGGCACTTATTTGCAAGGTTATTAAAAACAAACAAACAAATCCTGAGGTTTGTGGGAAAGCAGGGAGCTGGCTGTGCCACAGCATCTATCTATCTATCTATCTATCTATCTATCTATCTATCTATCTATCACTGTCTGGGGTAGCAACTCTCATTTAAATGTGTCTCCCTACCACTATACCATCATGTGCCAATTTGGGGTAGACAGCGTCTGTGATACTTCTCCTTCAGAAGGTGGATTCTAAAAAAGTCAAACATGACTGAGCAACTGAACTGAACTGAACTATATACATAGAGGTGAAAAGGGTAGTTTCTCCTCTTAGCCGTAAGTATGGACAACTCCTTTTTCTTTACCCACTGAAACAGATTATAGTTTTCATTCTACCCAGAATGACATGCTCGCAGAAACTTGGAGTCCCTTGGAATTAGTTGAGAACCTAAATAATCCCTTTAAATCACCATTATCTATAAGTGATATGACCCCCTTCATCTCCTCAGTGTTTGTTTTGCAGCAAAAATTAGTCAGTCTTCCACTGTGATTTCTTCACAAAGTGGCCTTTAACAGTCTACTTTCTGGGTTCCATGGTCCTCAGGAAATCAGTAGTTATCAGTGACTTACTTTTCTAGTAAATATGGGGGCTAAAGTGGCCACTGAAGCATGGGAAGGCTTTTGGCAACCAGAAAATCTGATCTTAATTCATTCTCTACTAATATTCTCATTTTTTTCCTTTAAGTGTTCTATTTTCACCAAGTGAAGGTGAAGGTGAAGGTGAAGTCGCTCAGTCGTGTCCGACTCTTTGCCACCCCGTGGACTGTAACCTACTAGGCTTCTCCGTCCATGGGATTCTCCAGGCAAGAGTACTGGAGTGGATTTTCACCAAAGTCGGTATTAACAACCAGGGAAGAGTATTTTTGTTAATTATTATTCTGCTTCTCTTTCTATCCACTTAGCAAATTCCTTCTAGTCTAAATCTATTGTCTTTAAATTGCATTGATAAGATTCAAGCCCTTATTCTGCTTCAAGGCTTTTGCCAATTAATTCAAGGATACAGGGAGAGTAATTCCCTGCCCCACCCCTTCCCACATCAAATAATCAAATAATCCTGTCACTTTTCTTCTTTCATTAAAAAATATATATATATATACCACAGCAGGAATGAAAGGCAAGGCAGAATTGTCAAAGCTGACTTAGACAAATCACAGAGCTCACCTCCACTGGTCTATTTGACTACCCTTACAGGAATACTGTGCTGTTCCTATTGTAATTTTATAGTAAATTTTGCTATACAGTGGAGCAGTCCTCTCAGATGCTTCTTTAAGACTATACTTAGGGGCTTCCCTGGTGGCTCAGTGGGTAGAGAATCTGCCTGCTAATGCAGGAGACCTGGATCGATCCCTGGTCTGGGAGGATCCCACATGCTGTGGAGCAACCAAGCCAATGAGCCACAGCCACTGAGCTTGTGCTCTAAAGCCTGGGGACTGCGACTACTGAACCTGAGTGCTGCAACTGCTGAAGCCAGTGAGCCTGACGAGTATGCTCTGCAACAAAAGAAGCCACCACAATAAGAAGCCAGTGTACTGCAACTGGAGAGAAGAACTTGGTGGCTACACCTAGAGAAAAGATCACGCAATAATGAAGACCCAGCACGGTCAAAAATGCATAATCTTAAAAAATATTATGCTGGCTAATTTTGGTCTTGTGCATTCTAATGTATCCTAATATAAATTTTATATTTAGCCTGTAAATTTTTGACAAATTGCATTAGCAATTGAAATAAAATTGCATTGAACCTATAGGGCAATTTGGGGAGAATGGACATTTTTACAATACTTAGTTTTCTCACTAATTAGCAAAATACTTTTTAATCTTTTAAAATGTCTTTCAGTAAAATGAAACATGAATGGATTAACATCTATTTTTTCTTTCACATAATGACCTTGTTCAGTTTATACTTGCCTGTTTTATTGAAACACACACACACACACTGATGTGGTTTTTTTCTTATGATTCTCTGAAAGATTTTACAAAAAATTGAATTTCTTCTCCCCAAAATGCATATCAGCTAAATTTGAAAATTTATTGGATTAAATTTGTTTATGTAAAGTAGTCACTCAGTCGTGTCCGACCCTTTGCAACCCCATGGACTGTAGCCTACCAGGTTCCTCTGTCCATGGGATTTCCCAGGCAAGAGTACTGGAGTGGGTTGCCATTTCCTTCTCCAGGGGCTCTTCCTGACCCAGAGATTGAACCTGGGTCTCCAGCATTGCAAGCAGATGCTTTACCATCTAGTCACCAGGGAAGCCCAAATTTGTTTATACTGCCACTTTATTTGGCTGTTTCCTCCAGACTGTTTCCTCCAGACTTTTCATTCACTTTCCAGGGTGTATAAATTTTATCAGTCTTTCCAAAAACAACTTTTGGCTTTGATGATTTTTTTCTATGGTCTATTGGTTTATTTTTATCTTTTCAACTTCCATTTATGATAAAAACTCCAGAAAGCAGGAATAGAAGGAATATACCTCAATATAATAAAAGCTATATATGACAAACCCACAGCAAACATTATCCTCAATGGTGAAAAATTGAAAGCATTTCCCTAAACTCAGGAAGAAGACAAGGGTGCCCACTTTCACCACTACTATTCAACATAGTTTTGGAAGTTTTGGCCACAGCAATCAGAGCAGAAAAAGAAATAAAAGGAAAAGAAGAACTAAAACTCTCACTGTTTGCAGATGACATGATCCTCTACATAGAAAACCCTAAAGATTCCACCAGAAAATTACTAGAGCTAATCAATGAATATAGTAAAATTGCAGGATATAAAATCAACACACAGAAATCCCTTCCATCAGTCTTTTCTTTTGACCTGGTTTATGCTTTTTACTGAATTCTCAAGATGTAAGTATAAAACAGTTTTCAGCTTGCATTCTTTCCCAATGTATGCATTTAAATTTATCAACTCTTCCAAATTCATAAATTTAGATGTATTCCTTCTGTTTCAGTGTCTTTTTGTTGTAGTCAATTTAATTTATATATTTTAATGTACATTAAAATACCACTTAATTTATGCTTTTAGTATTAAAACATAAAGTATATGCCTTAACTTCTGAACCTCTAGTGACTTTGCAGTTATGCCTTATAATAAGTTAATTGCTGCATGGAGAGGAAATATGTTTTATATGATTTCAAGCCTCTGAAATTTGTTGAAACTTCCTTTGCACAATAACACATGGCTAGTTCTGTAAATTAATCATTCAAAATGAATGTGTCTTCTGCAGCTACAATGTGTTGCATTCCACATACATCAGTTAGGTCAAGTGTATTACCGTTGTTCAGTCCTTAAGTTGTGTTCAACTCTTGTGACCCCATGGACTGCAGCACACCAGGATTCCTTGTCCTTCACTGCCTCCTGGAGTTTGCTCAAACTCATGTCTTTGAATTGATGATGCTATCCAACCATCTCATCTTCTGTCACCCCCTTCTCCTGATACCTTCTTTCCCAGCATCAGCATCTTTTCCAAGGACTTGGCTCTTCATATCAGGTGGCCAAAGTATGGGAGCTTCAGCATCAGTTCTTCCAATGAATATTCAGGATTGATTTCCTTTAGGTTTGACTGGTTTGCTCTCCTTGCTGTCCAAGGGACTCTCAAGAGTCTTCCCTAGCACCACAATTCAAAAGCATAAATTCTTCAGTGCTTGACCTTCTATATGGTCCAACTCTCACATCCACACATGGCTACTAGAGAAACGATAGTTTGACTATATGGACCTTTGTTGGCAAAGTGATGTCTCTGCTTTTTAATACAATATCTAGGTTTGTCATAGCTTTTCTTATAAGAAGCAAATATCCTTTAATTTCATGGCTACAGTCACCATCCACAGTGATTTTGGAGCCCAAGAAAAAAAAATCTGTTACTGTTTCCATTTTTTTCCCCTATCTATTTGCCATGAAGTGATGGGATCAGATGCCATGATCTTTGTTTTTGAATGTTGAGTTTTAAGTCAGCTTTTACACTCTCCTCTTTCACCTTCATCAAGAGGCTCTTTAGTTCTTTACCTTCCACCATTAGAGTGGTATCATCTGCATATCTGAGACTGTTGGTATTTCTCCCAGCAGTCTTGATTCCACCTTGTGCTTCATCCAGCCCAACATTTCACATGATGTACTCTGCATAGAATTTCAATAAGCAGGGTAAAAATATACAGCCTTGAAATACTCCATTTCCTATTCTGAACCAATATTTTTCATTAAAATTTAATATTCATATGTAAACTTTCATCTTATTACTTATTTATTCTATATTTTAAAATTATTCCTTTATTTTAATTTTTATAGTTTTTATTAAAGTTGACTTTCAGTATTATATTAGTTTAAGGAGTACAGCATAGTGATTTAATATTTTAATAGACTATATTCCATATGAAGTTATTATAAAATTTTGGCTACACTCCCTGTGCTATTCATTACATTCATATAAATTATTTTATATGTAGTAGTGTATACTTTTTAATCAGCTCAGTGGTAAAGAACCTGCCTGCCAGTGTAATAGATGCAGGTTAAATCCCTGGGTTGGAAAGATCCCCTGAAGGAGGGCATGACAACCCACCCCAGTATTCTTGCCTGGAATATTCCATAGACAGAGGAGTCTGGCAGGCAATACTCCATGGGTTCGCAAAGAGCTAGACACAAGTAAAGCAACTTAGAACACATGCATGCATATACCTCTTAATACCCTTTCCTTATCTTGTCCCTCCTATCACACATCTCCTCTGGTAACCACTAACTTGTTCCCTGTTTCTCTGAGTCTGTTTTTATCATTATTACTTCTGTTTGTCTTATTTATTTCTTAGATCCCACATATAACTGAAAACTTGGTATTTGTCTTTCTTGACTTATTCCACTAAGTGTAATATCCTCCAGGTCCATTTATGTTGCCAGAAATGACAAAACTTTACTATTTTTAAGACTGAATAGTATTCCATTGTAGATATATTCCACATCATCTTTAACTATTCATCTGTTGATGGACACCTAGGTTACTGCCATATCTAAGCCACTAGAAATAATGCTGCTATGAACACTGGGGTGTATATAATTTTTAAGTTAGTGATTTCATTTTCTTCTTCAGATGTATACCCAGGAGTGAAATTGGTATATTATATATTACTTCTACTTTTGATCTTTTGAGTAAACTCCATTCTATTTTCCATAGTTGCTATTGCAATTTAAATTCCCACCAAAAGTGTATGAGGGTTCCCTTTTCTCCATATGCTCATCAACAATTCTTGTTTTCTTAATAGTGGTAACCATTCTGACAAAGTAAGGAGCTATTTAACTGTGGTTTTGATTTGTATTTCCTTGACAATTAGCAATATTGAACATCTTTGCATGTGCCTGTTGTCAGTCATATGTCTTCTTGGAAAAGAGCCTGTATATGGTGTGAGGAACATGTTCTGATTTCATTCCTTTACATGTAACTGTTCAGATTCCCCATCATCACTTACTGAAGAAATTGTCTTTTCCATTGTATATTTTCACATTCTTTGTCATAGTGTAATTAATATGTGCTTATTTCTAGGATTGTTTTTAAGTTCTTGGATTTCATTGATATTTCTGTTTTTAAGCTTTATTTTATTTATTTAAATTTGGATGTTTATTATCTTCTTCCTTCTGCCGAATTTAGAATTTGTTGATTTTTTTCTAATTCCTTTAGATGGAAATTAGTTTGTTTATCTGATATTTTTCTTCATTCTTGAGGTAGGTCTATGTCACTATGATATGTTGCTAAAACCTGCTATAACAGCTGTAATTTGAAGGCATAAAATTGCAACTAGTAGTAAATAAATCTGAGGAATCTAATGAACTATGAACTGTTATAATAATCAGACTTTCTTAGAGAACAGAACTTAATTATTCCAACTATTAAAAAGAAATGATAATTATATAACATGATCAGTTCAGTTCAGTCACTCAGTCATGTCCAACTCTTTGCAACCCCATGAACCGCAGCAAGCCAGGCCTCCCTTCCATCACTAACTCCTGAAGTTTACTCAAACTCATGTCCAACCAACCATCTCATACTCTGTCATCCCTTCTCCTCCTGCCCTCAATCTTTCCCAGCATCAAGGTTCTTTTCCAGTGAATCAGCACTTCGCAAAGTATTGGACTTTCAGCTTCAATGTCAGTCCTTCTAGTGAATACCTAAGACTGATCTGCTTTAGGATGGAATGGTTGGATCTCCTTTCAGTCCAAGAGACTCTAAAGAGTTTTCTCCAACACCACAGTTCAAAAGCATCAATTCTTTGACACTCAACTTCCATTATAGTACAACTCTCACATACATACATGACTATTGGAAAAATGATAGCCTTGACTAGATGGACCTTGCTGACAAAGTAATGTCTCTGCTTTTTAATATGCTTTCTAGGTTGGTCATAACTTTCCTTTCAAGGAGTAAGTATTTTTAATTTCATGGTTGCAATCATCATCTGCAATGATTTTGGAGCCCCCAAAAAATAAAGTCTGCCACTCTTTCCCCATCTATTTGCCATGAAGTAATGGGACTGGAATACATGATCTTTGTTTTCTGAATGTTGAGCTTTAAGCCAGCTTTTTCACTCTCCTGTCACTTTCATCAAGAGGCTTTTAGTTCCTCTTCACTTTCTACCATAAGGGTGGTGTCATCTGCACATCTGAAGTTATTGATATTTCTTGCAGCAATCTTGATTCCAGCTTGTGCCTCTTCTAGTCCAGTGTTTCTCATGATGTACTCTGCATATAAGTTAAATAAGCAGGGTGACCATATACAGCCTTGACGTACTCCTTTTCTTATTTGGAACCAGTCTGTTGTTCCATGCCCAGTTCTAACTGTTGCTTCCTGACCTGCATACAGATTTCTCAAGAGGCAGGTCAGGTGGTCTGGTATTCCTATCTCTTTCAGAATTTTCCACAGTTTATTGTGATCCACACAGTAAAAGGCTTTGGCATAGTCAATAAAGCAGAAATAGACGTTTTGCTGGAACTCTCTTGCTTTTTCCATGACTGAACGAATGTTGGCAATTTGATCTCCAGTGCCCCTACCTTTTCTGAAACCAACTTGAACATCTAGATGTTCATGGTTTATGTATTGCTGAAGCCTGGCTTAGAGAATTTTGAGCATTACTTTACTAGTGTGTGAGATGAGTGCAATTGTACAGTAGTTTGAGCATTCTTTGGCATTGCCTTTCTTTGGAATTGGAATGAAAACTGACCTTTTCCAGTCCTTTGACCACTGCTGAGTTTTCCAAATTTGCTGGCATATTGAGTGCAACACTTTCATAGCATCATCTTTCAGGACTGAAACAGCTCAACTGGAATTCCATCACCTCCACTAATTTTGTTCATAGTGAAGCTTCCTAAGGCTCACTTCACATTCCAGGATGTCTGGCTTTAGGTGAGTGATCACACTATCATGATTATCTGGGTCATGAAGATCTCTTTTTTTGTACAGTTCTTCTGTGTATTCTTGCCACCTTTTCTTAATATCATCTGCTTCTGTTAGGTCCATACCATTTCTGTCCTTTATTGAGCCCATCTTTGTATGAAATGTTTGGTATCTCTACTTTTCTTGAAGAGATCTCTAGTCTTTCCCATTCTGTTGTTTTCATTTATTTCTTTGCATTGATCACTGAGGAAGGCTTTCTTATCTCTCCTTGCTATTCTTTGGAACTCTGCATTCAGATGCTTATATCTTTCCTTTTCTCCTTTGCTTTTCACTTCTCTTCTTTTCACAGCTATTTGTAAGGCCTCCTCAGACAGGAATTTTGCTTTTTGCATTTTCTTTTTCTTGGGGATGGTCTTCATCCCTGTCTCCTGTGCAATGTCATTAACCTCCTTCCATTGTTCATCAGGCACTCTGTCTGTCAGATCTAGTCCTTTAAATCTATTTCTCACTTCCACTGTATGATCATAAGGAATCTGATTTAGATCATACCCAAATGGTCTAATGGTTTTCCCTACTTTCTTCAATTTGAGTCTGAATTTGGCAATAAGGAGTTCATGATCTGAGCCACAGTAAGCTCCCTGATCTTATTTTTGCTCACTGTATGGAGCTACTCCATCTTTGGCTGCAAAGAATATAATCAATCAGATTTTGATATGGCCCTCTGGTGATGTCCATGTGTAGAGTCTTCTCTTGTGTTGTTGGAAGAGGGTGTTTGCTATGACCAGTGCATTCTCTTGACATAACTCTATTAGCTAGAGGTGTTAAATATTGTTGCAATGACAGTCATATTGCTCTATATAAAGTTATCAAGTTAATATGTTGTATATCCCAATCTGTCTTTCTCTAAGTCTGCCACATCTCAATAAACGACATCATTATCTCTTAAATCAAATGGTGTTACTGTCCATTTCCCCCTTTCCTTTATTCTTCACATCTAGTAAATCAATGAGTCATCCAATTCGATGTCAAAATATATTCATCGATTCATCCTCATCTGTTCCTCTACACTAATATAATATTTTTACTTATGGGTGTGTCACTCCTTTACATTCATTATCAAGTGTTTCCCATTAACCTAGAAATGAAGTCCCAGCTTCTTAGTTATCCAAAGCCCTACATAGTTCCTCTGATATACTCTTGTTATCTTTTCATCCAGCCACATTCAACTAACTTTAATTTCCACCAATAAATCTTTTACATCTGTAACATTTCATATGTTGTTTTGATATTTGGAAAACTTTTTTCCTTCAACCCATTTTATCCTTCTAAGAAATTTTTCAGGCCTTAATTTATGAATTGTTTTTTTCTAGAATATCATCTATGATCCTCCACCTTCCCAGATTTTCCAATATGCAATTGGTACTTCTCCTCTGTATTTCTACAGAAATATGGACATTATGAGTTTTGATTATTATTGTTTTCCCATCTCCTAACAAAATCCATGTTATATAGAAGGCCATCAATAAGTGTTATGGAATGAGAATGTTAATAAAATTAATTGCAGGGAAAAGATAATAAAGTAACAGTCCTATAGATATCATATGTTCTAACATGTTAAACTGTTGTTTCTTCTAATTTCAGAGACTATAGTTCATTTGAAATCTTATTGCTCTGTTTTGTATGAGACATAATTTTTTTTCTCCATAATAATATTGGATATTTTATTGGAACAGGTCAGTTTTCACTCCAATCCCAAAGAAAGGCAGTGACAAAGAATGTTTAAATTACCACACAATTGCACACATTTCATATGCTAGCAAGGTAATGCTCAAAATCCTTCAAGCTAGGCTTCAACAGTACATGAAGTGGGAACTTCCAGATGTACAGGTGTATTTTAAAAAGGCAGAGGAAAAGGAGATCAAATTGCCAACAGCCACTGGATCATAGAAAAAGCAACATAATTCCAGGAAAACATCTACTTCTGCTTCACTATGCTAAAGCCTTTGACTGTGTTGGTCACAACAAAATGTGGAAAGTTTTAAAGAAATGGGAATACCAGACCATATTACCTGCCTTCTGAGAAAACCCATATGCAGGTCAAGAAGCGACAGTTGGAATTGGACATAAAACAATGGACTGGTTCGAAATTGGAAAAGGAGTATGTCAAGTTTGTATACTGTCACCCTGTTTATTGAACTTCTATACAGAGTACATCATGTGAAATGCCAAACTGGGTGAAGCACAAGCTGGAATCAAGATTGTTGGGAGAAATACTAATAGCCTCAGATATGCAGTTGACACCACTCTTATGGCAGAAAGTGAAGAGAAACTAAAGAGCCTCTTGATGAAGGTGAAAAAGGAGAGTAAAAAGTCTGGCTTAAAACTCAACATTCAGAAAATGAAGATCATGGCATCTGGCCCCATTACTTTATAGCCAATAGGTGAGTAAACAATGGAAATGGTAAGAGACTTTATTTTCTTGGGCTCCAAAGTCACTGCAGATGGTAATTGCAGCCATGGAATTTAAAGACGCTTGCTCCTTGGAAAAAAAACCATGACAAACCTAGGTAGCATATTATTAAAAAGTGGAGACATTTCTTTACTGACAAAGGTCCATATAATCAAAACTATGGTTTTTCCTGTACTTACATATGGATGTGAATGTTAGACTATAAAGAAGGCTGAACACCAAAGAATGGTGCTCACAGATGGCCAACAAACACAAGAAAAGAGGCTCAGTATCACTAATTATCAGAAAAATGCAAATCTAAAGCACAATGAGGTATTACATCCCACTCATCAGAATGGCTATCATCAAAAGACAAGAAGTAACAAGTGTTGGCTGGAATGTGGAGAAGGGAACTCTTATGCATGATTGATGGGAACTGGAAACATAAACTGGTACAGCTACTATGAAAATCAGTACAGAGCTTCCTCAAAAAATAAAATACAGATCTACAATATGTTCCAGGAATTCTACTTCAAAATATATACTTGAAGAAAACAGAAACACTAATTCCAAAAGGTACATACACCCCAATCAATGTTCATTACAGCATTATTTACAATAGCTGAGATATGAAAGCAGTAAACTAATATTTATAAAGCTGGTTTTAGTTCACTCAAATCTTCATGAATTGGTGCTGTTTGCTTTTTCTTGAAAGCACTCTACTCTCATGCTGTTTCATGCCCATCTTCACAGGGTTCTCTTCATCTGGATGTTTTTCTTCTCAGTTATTTTTGTATACCTTCTTATCTCTCTATTCTTAATGTTCTCATTCACTTCTCATATCATTTTTAAAGACATAACTGGTAAACTATTTCATTAAATGGTTCCCTTTCTTGATGATGATCTCCAATTCATCCCTTATTAAAAGATTTTTCTTAATCCCTAGACATTATTTTTACCTTCTATCTCTATCTAAATTACCTATTAGTACTTCAACGACAGTATATTTAAAACTTAATCATTTTCCTCATCTATATTTCCCATTCTATTAACAGAATAAATGAAATACTTTTATCCTCTTTCATTTCATATTTTGTGAATGTCATGAAATAATAATCTTTGTCACTTGAAACCGCTCTATCTAAAGTACCATATACTGACACATATATATGGAATTTAGAAGGATAGTAATGAAGACCCTCTATGTGAGACAACAAAAGAGACTCAGAGGTATAGAACGGACTTTTGGACTCTGAGGGAGAGGGAGAGGGTGGGATGATTTGGGAGAACAGCATTGAAACATGTATACTATCTTGTAAGAATGAAGTGCCAGTCTATGTTCAATACAAGATGCAGGACGCATGGGGCTGGTGCACAGGATGATTCAGGGAGAGGATGTAGGGTGGGAGGTGGGAGGGGGGCTTTGGCATTGGGAGATCGTGGACACCTGTGGCTGATTCATGTCAATGTATGGCAAAACAAATACAGTATTGTAATTAAAAATAAATAAATAAAGTACCACTTTATAGCCAGTTATCACAAAATCTTCTTTTACCTCTAAAAGATTTTGTACTTTTCTTGATTCTGTGTTTGCTCAAGCTCAGCTGTGTAGCATCTTTTGGTAATATATTACTGTTATGACTTCCTCTATTATTTCTTGTGCCACTCTGTCATTACTTCTAGATTATTCACCATAGTAGAGCAAGATGAACCTGTCTAAAGAAATAAAACATTTTAGTGGACCCAGTAATTTCCCTTGATGTCTAATGCAGTGTCATCATCGTATTCAAATATTCAGTAACAAAGGAAAAATTCAACCAAAACATTCTGTTTTCAGTGAACAAATCTTTGGCTGTTTTCTGTAATATCAGTGTGACCTATTTGATCATCCTTTCAATACTTTTGATGAATGTATATTATAAAATAGGGAAATATGCCAGACACAGATGATAAGCAGGATGTTATCTGTACCTTAGTCTGCACAAGTAAGAAACCCAGAAATGTAAACAGAAAAATCACAATACCAAATAATTGCAATTGCTGGATATTAACCTATTTTTATAGCAACAAAAAATATTGAAAATATAAAATCACTGCCTTTACTAGGTAGGATAAGGTCTACAAAGGTTTGAGCAGATTCTGAAAAACTGATTATGAGTATGATATGTTAATAAAAAGGAGATAGGCATTTGTGGGCAGGAGAAAAACAATATTAAACTACAAGTCAAAAAAGTCAACATAGCAGAGGAGTAATAAAATTCAATACACTAGGCCTGTGATGCATATAGAAGCAGAACACATTAAGACAGAATTTCAGAAGAAAGCAAAAAAGTTCAGCAAGGTCAGCTCCATTTCACCGATATTTTCCTACATGTATTTCAAAAGTAGATAACATTGCAATTTTGATCACAAAAATATAGACATAGAAAATCATATTAAGTTTCTCTTTACCATGCAAATATTCTGATTTTTGTGACCCTGAATATAGTACTTTTCTCAAAAGCTTAAATAAAAGTACCTGGTAAAATCTGGTAAATTTATAGGAGATTTAAAATCATTAAGATACCACTGTTCTTATATGACACAATAGACCAGTTGGATTTAATAGATATTTTTCAAGGGCAGATGGAAAACATCTTCAGACTAGATAACAGTATGGGTCACAAAATAAGTCTAAACAAACTTAAGAGGATAGAAATTACAGTAAGTCCCCTACACAATAACAAGTTTCATTCGGCGAGCACATTCATAGGCCCAATTTTTTTAAGTGCAACAACGTTAGCCAAGGCACTCACCTAACACAATCAGCTATATAGTACTGCACTGTATATATCTATAATACTTTTCATATAAATAATACATAAAGGATAAACATAAAAATAAAGTATTTTTAATCTTAAAGTATATTACCTTGAAAAGTATAGTAGTACAGTACAACAGCTGGCATACAAGGGCTGGCATTGAGTGAACAGGCAAGAAGAGTTACTGACTGGAGGAGAAGAAGGGAGTAGTGGGAGATGGTAGAGCTGAAGGACCATCAGCAATAGGCAATGGACCAGCTGCAATTTCACTTATGCCTGATGTTGATGAAACAAATGTTCACATCTTCTAAAGTTCACAACTTGAAGGTTCATATATAGGGGATTACTGTATATCGAGCTTTTTTCTTCTTCTTTTTTTGACCATGACACTAGGAAACTAGGAATCAGTGAGAGCTACTAAATGGGAAAAAGAACAATCATATACAGACTAAACAACAACCATGTAAGACTAAACAACAACCATGTACAGACTAAAAACAACCATGTACAGACTAAAAACAACCATGTATGACTAAACGAAAACAATGTACAGACTAAACAAAAACCATGTACAGACTGAACGACAAACATCACAGACTAAACAACAACCATGTACAGACTAAACAGCAACCGTGTACAGAATAAACACCAACCGTGTACAGACTAAACACCAACTGTGTACAGACTAAACAACAACAGTGTACAGACTAAACAACAACCATGTACAGACTAAACTACAACCATGTACAGACTGAACAGCAAACACCACAGACTAAACACCAACAGTGTACAGACTAAACAACAACCATGTACAGACTAAAAACAAAAATGTACAGACTAAACAACAACCATTTAAAGACTAAATAACAACCATGTAGACTAAACAACAAACATGTAAAGACTAGACAACAACCATGTACACACTAAACAACAAACATGTACAGACTAAACTACAACCATGTACAGACTAAACAACCATCTACAGATTAAACAGCAACCATGTACAGACTGAACTGAACTGATGTACAGACTAAACAGCAACCATGTACAGACTAAAGAACAACCATCAGTCAGTTCAGTTCCAGTCGCTCAGTCGTGTTCAACTCTTTGCGACCACATGAATCGCAGCACGCCAGGCCTCCCTGTCCATCACCATCTCCCGGAGTTCACTCAGACTCACGTCCATCGAGTCTGTGATGCCATCCAGCCATCTCATCCTCTGTCGTCCCCTTCTTCTCCTGCCCCCAGTCCCTCCCAGCATCAGAGTCCTTTCCAATGAGTCAGCTCTTTGCATGAGGTGGCCAAAGTACTGGAGCTTCAGCTTTAGCATCATTCCTTCCAAAGAAATCCCAGGACTGATCTCCTTCAGAATGGACTGGTTGGACCTCCTTGCAGTCCAGACTCTCAAGAGTCTTCTCCAACACCACAGTTCAAAAGCATCAATTCTTCAGCATTCAGCCTTCTTCACAGTCCAACGCTCACATCCATACATGACCACTGGAAAAACCATAGCCTTGACTAGACAGACCTTAGTCGGCAAAGTAATGTCTCTGCTTTTGAATATACTATCTAGGTTGGTCATAACTTTTCTTCCAAGGAGTAAGCGCCTTTTAATTTCATGGCTGCAGTCACCATCCACAGTGATTTTGGAGCCCCCAAAAATTAGTCTGACATTGTTTCCACTGTTTCCCCATCTATTTCCCATGAAGTGATGGGACTGGATGCCATGATCTTTGTTTTCTGAATGTTGAGCTTTAAGCCAACTTTTTCACTCTCCTCTTTTACTTTCATCAAGAGGCTTTTAGCTCCTCTTCACTTTCTGCCATGAAGGTGGTGTCATCTGCATAGCTGAGGTTATTGGTATTTCTCCCGGCAATCATGATTCCAGCTTGTGTTTCTTCCAGTCCAGCGTTTCTCATGATGTACTCTGCATATGAGTTAAATAAGCAGGGTGACAATATACAGCCTTGACGTACTCTTTTTCCTATTTGGAACCAGTCTGTTGTGCCATGTCCAGTTCTAACTGTTGCTTCCTGACCTGCATACAGATTTTTCAAGAGGCAGGTTAGGTGGTCTGGTATTCCCATCTCTTTCAGAATTTTCCACAGTTTCTTGTGATCCACACAGTCAAAGGCTTTGGCATAGTCAATAAAGCAGAAATAGATGTTTTTCTGGAACTCTCTTGCTTTTTCCATGATGGAGCGGATGTTGGCAATTTGATCTCTGGTTCCTCTGCCTTTTCTAAAACCAGCTTGAATATCAGGGAGTTCACGGTTCATGTATTGCTGAAGTCTGGCTTGCAGAATTTTGAGCATTACTTTACTAGCATGTGAGATGAGTGTAATTGTGCAGTAGTTTGAGCATTCTTTGGCATTGCCTTTCTTTGGAAACTACAACCATGTACAGACTAAACTACAATCGTGTACAGACTAAATGACAACCACGTACAGATAAAACAGAAACCATGTAAAGATAAAACAACAACCATGTACAGACTAACAGCAATGTACAGACTAAACAATAGCAATGTACAGACTAAACAACAACCATGTACAGATTAAACAACAAACTTGTAAGGACTAAACAACAACCATTAAAGACTAAACAACAACCATGTATAGACTAAACAACAACCATGTAAATACTAAACAACAACCATTAAAGACTAAACGACAACCATGTACAGACTAAATAACAACCATGTACAGACTAAACAACAACCATGTACAGACTAAACAACAACCATGTACAGACAAACAATAACCATGTACAGACAAAACAACAACCATGTACAGACTAAACAACAACCATGTACAGACTAAACTATAACCATGTAAGACTAAACAACCATGTATAGATTAAACAACAACCATGTAGAGACTAAACTACAACCATGTACAGACTAAACAACAACCATGTAAGACTAAACAACCATGTACCGATTAAACAACAACCATGTAGAGACAAAACAGCAGTCATGTAGAGACTAAACAGCAACCATGTACAGACCAAACAACAACCATGTAAGACTAAACCACAACCATGTACAGACTAAACCGCAACCATGTACAGACTAAATGGCAACCAGGTACAGACTAGACAGCAACCATGTACTGACTAAATGGCAACCATGTACAGACTAAACAACAACTATGTACAGACTAAACAACATGCTCCTCAAAAAAACAATTGATCAATGAGGAAATCAAAGGAAATAAAACTGTCACTATTTAAAGATGACATGATACTACATGCAGAAAATTGAAAAAGTTTCCTCACACAAATTATTACAATTAATTAATTCCAGGTATAAGTTGCAAGATATAAATTAACATAAAAATATATTGATTTTCTATGCACTAATAATGAACTATTAAAAACACTGAAAGGAAAAATCTTGTTTAAAAAATTTCGTTAAAAGAATAAAACAACTAGCAATAAAACAAGGTGAAAGACATACTCTCAAAACTCTAAAACATTAATAAAGGAAATAGAAGGTGATAACAAAAAAATGGAATGATATCTCATACTTTTGGATTGGAAGAATTATTATTAAAATGGCCACATGATGCAAAATAATCTATGGATTTAATGTAATCTCTGTAAAATACCTATGACATATTTCACACACCTAGAACAAAGAATCTTAAAATTCATATGGACCTATAAAAGACCCCAAATTACAAAAACAATCTTGAGGAAAATGAACAAAGCTGGAGATACAACTTTCCCAGATTTTAAACTATACTATGAAGTTACAGTAATATTAATGGGTTTCCCTGATACCTCAGTTGGTAAAGAATCTGCTTGCAATGCAGGAGACCCTGGTTCACTTCTTGGGTTGGGAAGATCTCTGGATAAGGGATAGACTACCCACTTCATTATTCTTGGGCTTCCTTTGTGGCTCAGCTGGTGAAGAATCTGCCTGCAATGTGAGAGACCTGGGTTCGATCCCTGGGTTGGGAATATCCCCTGGAGAAGGAAAAAGCTACCCACTCCAGTATTATGGCCTGGACAATCTCATGGATTGTACAGTCCATGGGATCACAAAGAGTTGGACATGACTGAGTGACTCTTCATATATACAGATATATAATGGAATATTTATCAGCCATAAAAAATAATTTCAAATCAACAAGGATAAACAGAATACTGTGCTTAGTGAGACAGGTCAGAGAAAGACAAATACTGTATGATATCATTTATACATGGAATCTAAAAAATAACCCAAATAGATACATATAACAAAACAGAAACATACTCACAGACATAGAAAACAAACTAGTTGTTACCTGAGGGGAGAAGGGAGGAGGCAGGCCCAAATTAGGGGTGCAGGATTAAGACAACAAAGTACTATTTATAAAAAGATAAGTAACTGACTAGGATATATTGTATAACACTGGGAAAATAGCATTATCATGTAATAATGATATTGGAGTTCAATCTGTAAAAATACTGAATCAATATGTTGTATATCTGAAGCTAATATAAGAGTGTAAGTCAACTATGACTCAACAAAAAAAATTTTTCAATGAGGATTTCTTGTATTGTTTCAATTGTTACAAATACCTAAATAAACCACTGCTTCTAGAGTTAGTAATTCAACATATATCTAAAATATCAGAATAGAATAAAAATCTAGGTTTTTAAAGATATTGTTTTGAATTGAAAGCTATATTATTGAATTATAAATTTAAAAATAAACACGAAATACATGATACTAGTTAGAATTATCAACATATCTCAAGAGACTTTTCTTTGGTGTTGGTTAAATCTTTTGCAAATATCATAATCTCTTCCTTGGGAAGTATCTTTTATGCTTTAGGTTTGTGGGTATATTTATCTGATAACCAAACTCTATTTTCTTTGTGCATAAAATACTTTTTCTTTATGTAGCTCTTTAGTGTGTTCTAGATGAGATAACTATAAAATTTGAATTTTTTTCACTTCTTTTCTTCTCACTTCAATTGAAATATCTCAGTACTTAATATTCTCTGTCATATGCTTTTAATGCTTGTCTAAACTGGGGGGGTGGGGGGAAAGCCATCTAGATTTCATAATCATAAAAATGAGAAAAAAATTTTTCAGTATGGTTAAAAATAAAATATGAATCTATGAAAAATAAAGGACATAAAGTTCCATTCTCTGTGAATGAGTTCACTTTTATTGCCAATAACAACTTTTTTGGACTATCCAAAATTTTTCTTTCAGGTACCCATTACTGAGTTTACCACAATGTGGTACATGTAACTCTGGGGTCATCACAGAAGACTTTCAAAGATGGGCACTTTAAATTTTCAATAGTATCAAATTTGTTAAATTTTTAGTACACATTTCCTTAGGGCTTCCAAGTGGCCCTAGAGGTAAAGAACCTGCCTGCCAATGCAGGAGATGTAAGAGATGTGGGTTCTATCCCTGGATCTGGAAGATCCCCTGGAGGAGGGCACAGCAGCCCACCCCAGTATTCTTGCCTGGACAGAGGAGCCTGGCAGGCTACAGTTGAGGAGATCAAGAAGAGTTGGACACGACTGAACTGACTTAGCACGTGTGTACGCACATGTTTACTTATGTACCTATTATGTAAGATGAAAGTGAAAGAGGAGAGTGAAAAATTTGGCTTATAGCTCAACATTCAGAAAATGAAGATCATGGCATCTGGTCCCATCACTTCATGGCAAATAGATGGGGAAACAGTGGAAACAGTGTCAGACTTTATTTTGGGGGCTCCAAAATCACTGCAGATGGTGATTGCCACCATGAAATTGAAAGATGCTTACTCCTTGGAAGGAAAGTTATGACCAGCCTAGATAGCATATTCAAAAGCAGAAACACGTTGCCAACAAAGGTCCGTCTAGTTAAGACTATGGTTTTTCCTGTGGTCATGTATGGATGTGAGAGTTGTACTGTGAAGATAGCTGAGTGCCAAAGAATTGATGCTTTTAAACTGTGATGTTGGAGAAGGCTCTTTGAGAGTCCCTTGCACTGCAATGAGATCCAACCAGTCCATTCTAAAGGAGACCAGTCCTGGGTGTTCATTTGAAGGACTAATGCTGAGGCTGAAACTCCAATACTTTGGCCACCTCATGTGAAGAGTTGACTCATTGGAAAAGACCCTGATTCTGGGAGGGATTGGGGATAGGAGGAGAAGTGGATGATAGAGGATGAGATGGCTGGATGGCATCACCGACTCGATGCACATGAGTTTGGGTGGACTCTGGAAGTTGGTGATGGACAGGGAGGCCTGGCATGCTACGATTCATGGGGTCACAAAGAGTTAGACACGACTGAGCGACTGAACTGAACTGATCATGTAAGTGTTTTTTCAAATACTAGCACTTAAGGTGACAGTACTTATGTAAGTTTTAAAATAAATGATAGATTTTCTTATAAAAACAATGAAAAAGAGATAGTCAAAAGGCACAAAAATAAATTGGTTTATATGCAGAAAAAGAAATCAACCCTAAATATTCACTGGAAGGACTAACGCTGAAGGTGAAGCTGCAATACTTTGGCCTCCTGGTGTGAAAAGCTGACTCACTGGAGAAGACCCTGATGCTGGGAAATGTTGAAGGCAAAAAAGGAGGCAGCAGAGGATGAGATGGTTACATAGCATCACTGAATCAATGAACATGAATACGAGCAAACTCTGGGAGACAGTGAAGGACAAGCAAGCCCGACATGCTGCAGTCTATGGGGCTGCGAAGAGACGGGCACGACTTAGTGACCAAACAACACAAAAACAAGGGAAAAAGTTGTGATATTGTGTAAAGATGACTTTTTCTAACACTGTTTATTTAAAAACAGAAACAAATTCTTCAGGGACTTTTTCCCTACAACATAGAACCCAACGGTTGTTGGTTATCATCACTGTTTATTAACTGTATGAAGAAACAACTTTGTTGTTAAGAGAAAAAGGATATTAGCTCAAGAAATGTCTAATTTACAGATTAAATTTGCTCTGTTGGATGGTTACCTCACTTTCAATTTTGTTTCCTTATATTCTCAAGCTCTGTAACTCTGTAATCCTGAGACACATTTTGTTCTATTTTGATATCACAGAAGATAAGTAGACTCAAACACTTTTAACCAAATTCAAATGCATTTCTTCTCGAAGGAATGTAAATTACAGAAAACAAAGAAGAGAGGAGAAAAATAAGCTATCCTCTCTGCTTTGGTATTGGTAAATAGAATAAAATATAAGCATTAAAACCTCTAGTACATGCTTGACACCTTGAGCAAAAAAAAATAAAAATAAAAATAATAATAATAAGAGGCACCAGAGGGTGTTTCTTTGGTTTGACAGGTATGAAAACTGAACCCCAGTGAAACTAAGAGTCACAGGCCATTGCCATAAACTAGTCTGAACACAGGCTTCTTAAACACAAATTTTCCTAACTAATCTAACACCATATTTACTGTGATATTTTGGGTTATGGAGAGAATGATTAAAATCATCTTCCTAAAGAAAACATAATTATTAGGAATTGAGAAGAAAATAGTAAAATTATCAGCAGTTAAAAATATTTTTTGGACATGAATTTTTATAATAGTGAAGCTAATGCAAGGTAGATATAGACAAGTATTTTTTTTTAATTTAAATGAAACATCAGTGTGATAAAACTATCACAAAATGCATGTCCAAGAATCTAATTCCAAGTCATTGATCTTTGAATCCAGTTGTCTTATGCACAAATTTTTTTACCTAGTATATCTAACTGTAGATCTTATAAGTAGCCATAGCTCAGTAAGTCATACCACACAGCATGTGTGGCTACATTTGCTTCAGTAAACTGGGATAATATACTGAATTTTTTCAGTAAGTTATTACAAATCATCAATCTTGAAATAGGAATTTTTGAAAGAGGAAAGGGGTTTTGAAGAACTATCCTAAAATAGTTACAAACTCCATAATAGGCTTTTTTTCTCCTCCTTTTCATTAGCCTATGCTGTTCAGTTCCTTCAAACACAGTTCAGGCACAGGAAATTATTTGCTGGACAAATTATCTGATACAACTTTACACTCTGTTTTAAAGCTGGAGGCATGTATATAATTTGTTTCAAACAGCTCTTTGATTTTTGGTAAGTAGAAGATAAAAATATTCCTTTTAATGACAGCTTATTTGGGACTTTACTCTCTGGAGCTTTTTGTGTTTTAAATATACCTGAATGTATATAATTATGGTTTTACAGGACATGTAATACTTTCAGGCAGGTTAAACTTTCTCTATAATAATGCCATTCCATTTTAATGATTAGTATGACAAAATTTTGATTGGAAAACATATTTACTTTCTTAATTTTTTGCCTACTATTTTTATAAACAAGAGTTTCAACAAAACACTGTTCATCTTTCTTCAAAATAAGGAATAGTTTAACAGGGTTCCCTCCCCCTCGTTCTACAAGAAGGTAATCATTATGTTACATACTATGTTACTGGAAACTAGTGACCTGCAACAAAAAAATTATATTTGCTTTTCACAAAGAAAATTATAATGCCTCAGAAGAAAAGCAGCATAGCAAAGTTTTTTTTTGTTGTTGTTTTTCCTAAATAAAATTTGAACTATAGCATGTAACAAAGCGGCATTTTGTTGAGTCTCTCAATAACAAGAAATCAGAGAAAGAGACAGGATGTGGGTAGACATAGGCATTTGACAAGTTAAATGTAGAAAGTCACACCTGAATGTGAATCAGGGAAAAGAAAATATTTCTCAGTCCTTATCATTTCCTGAGGCTAATGGTCTCTTGTAAGAGTAGCCTTCCAGCCCCTGTTTCTTTCCCAGTGTGACTTCTTTGACTCATGAAGAGAAATGGAAACTATAACGGCAAATTGAGATCTATTTTCAGTGGTTCTTTTGACTTCCAGGAGCATTAAATGTATTTTGCTTTACATTGAGCAGGAAATGATTTTCATCACCTGATAACTACATTTATTAAAAACTCAGAAAAAGAACACAGTGTTATTGAGACAGTAAAGAAAGCAATGCACTGGCTCTGTTAGAGTGATCACAGAATTATTTACGTTAGTTATTATTATCAAAACTGTGGACATATACAGATATAACACTTAAGAGAACAGCTGTAAAAATCAAAAGTAAATATAGTGTGATAAAGATTCAAAGTATATACAAAAAATTTTTATCCTTAATTGGAAGAACACTTTATGGTCTACATTTCTAAACCATTGCTTTAAATTCACCTAACTCTTGTTTGAAAGTCACACATTTCCAGGTTATTTTTCACACATAAACTCAAACAAACATGCGTATACACAGATGTTTCATATACACAGACATACACATGCATATCGTCCTCTGTTTGACTTCACATTTAATATATTCCACAGGCTTGAAGAGCAGATCACAGAATTTCTGACAAAATGTTTTCATCTTGTCAGAAGAAACTTATCCCTTAGGCCATTTTCGTTTTCTTTGTCAGTAAATTAAATGAGGAAGGTGAACATCTATAAAGAGATTAGAATTACCTCCAGGTTAAGGATGACACTTGTAGAAAAACAAGATTTAAACAATTTAGAAAAAGAGATTTGTAAAAAAAAAAAAAAAAGAGTCAATTTGTTTACACAAGCTTGATGTACACTTTTTCTAAAAAGCTAAATGTTTCTAGAATGGAATATCACCTCCACATTCTAATGAATACTTCTGTGATATTTCACACTCTTCCTGTGAAAATCAACATCAGAACATGAGAAACTCTAGGTAATCAAGGATATAAGGATAATGTTTGGCAAAATAGCACCATCTTGGAGAATTTGGGAATATCTTAGGTACATTATTATTTAACTAACCTCCCTAGGAAATATTTTCAGGAGATAAAGTGTAATCAGTTCAGTTCAGTCACTCAGTCGTGTCCAAATCTTTGTGATCCCATGCACTGCGGCATGACAGGTTTCCCTGTCTATCACCAACTCAGACTCATGTTTATTGAGTTGATGATGCCATCCAACTATCTCATCCTCTGTTGTTCCCTTCTCCTCCTGCCTTCAACATTTCCCAACATTAGGGTCTTTCAAATGAGTCAGCTCTTTGCATCAGGTGCATCAGGTGGCCAAAAAGTACTGGAGTTCCAGCTACAGCAACAGTCCTTCCAATGAATATTCAGGACTGATTTCCTTTAGGATTGACTGGTTTCATCTCCTTGCAGTCTAAGGGACTCTCAAGAGTCTTATCCAACACCACAGTTCAAAAGTATCAATTCTTTGGTGCTCAGCTTTCTTCACAGTCCAACTCTCACATCCATACATGACCACTAGAAAAACCATAGCCTTGACTAGATGGACCTTTGTTGGCAAAGTAATGTCTCTGCTTTTAAATATGCTATCTAAGTTGGTCATAACTTTCCTTCAAAGGAGTAAACGTCTTTTAATTTCATGGCTGCAGTCACCATCAGCAGTGATTTTGGAGCCCGCCAAAATAAAGTCTGACACTGTTTCCACTGTTTCTCCATCTATTTGTCATGAAGTGATGGGACCAGATGCCGTGATCTTAGTTTTCTGAATGTTCAGTTTTAAGCCAACTTTTTCACTCTACTCTTTCACTTTCATCACAAAGCTCTTTAGTTCTTCTTCACTTTCTGCCATATGGATGGTGTTATCTGCATATCTGAGGTTACTGATATTTCTGCCAGCAATCTTGATTCCAGCTTGTGCTTAATCCAGCCCAGCATTTCACATGATGTATTTTGCATATAAGTTAAATAAACAGGGTGAAAATATATAGCCTTGACGTACTCCTTTCCCAATTTGGAACTAGTCTTTTGTTCCATGTCCAGTTCTAACTGTTGCTTCCTGACCTGCATACAGATTTCTCGGGAGGCAGGTAAAATGGTCTGGCATTCCCATATCTTTAAGAATTTTCCACAGTGTGTTGTGATCCACACAGTCAAAGGCTTTGGCATAGTCAATAAAGCAGAAGTAGATGTTTTTCTGGAACTCTCTTGCTTTTTCAATGATCCAACAGATGCTGGCAATTTGATTTCTGGTTCCTCTGCCTTTTCTAAATCCAACTTGAACATCTGGAAGTTTACGGTTCACATATTGTTGAAGCCTGGCTTGGAGAATTTTGAACATTACTAGCCTGTGAGATAAGTGCAACTGTGTGGTCATTTGAACATTTTTTGGCATTGCCTTTCTTTGGGATTGGAGTGAAAACTGACCTTTTCCAGTCCTGTGGCCACTGCTGAGTTTTCCAGATTTGTTGGCATATTGAGTGCAGCACTTTCACAGCATCATCTTTTAAGATTTGAAATAGCTCAACTGGAATTCCATCACCTCCACTAGCTTTGTTGTAGTGATGTTTCCTATGGTCCACTTGATTTCACATTCCAAGATGTCTGGCTTTAGGTGAGTGATCAAAGCATTGTGGTTATTTGGGTTATGAAGGTGTTGTTTTTTTTTTTTTTTTTTGTTTTTTTGTATAGTTCTTCTGTGTATTGTTACCACCTCTTCTTAATATCATACGCTTTTGTTACATCCATACCACTTCTGTCCTTTATTGTGCCCATCTTTGCATGAAATGTTCCCTTAGTATCTCTAATTTTCTTGAAGAGATCTCCAGTCTTTCCCATTCTATTGTTTTCCTCTATTTCTTTGCACTGATCACTGAGAAGGGCTTTCTTATCTTTCTCCATGCTATTCTTTGGAACTCTGCATTCAAATGAGTATATCTTTACTTTTCTCCTTTGCCTGTTGCTTCTCTTCCTTTCTCAGCTATTTGTAAGGCCTCCTCAGGCAACTATTTTGCTTTTTGCTTTTCTTTTTCTTGGGAATGGTCTTGATCCCTACCTCTTGTACAATGTCAAGAACCTCCATCCATAGTTCTTCAGGAACTGTGTCTATCATATCTAACCCCTTGAATCTGTTTTTCACTTCCAGTGTATAATGGTTAGAGAATTTATTTAGGTCATACCTGAATGGTCTAGTGGGTTTCCCTACTTTCTTCCTGAATTTGGCAATATGGAGTTCATGATGATCTAAGCCACAGTCAGCTCTCAGTCTTCTTTTTGCTGACTGTATAGGGCTTCTCTATCTTCAGATGTAAACAATATAATCAATCAGGTTTCAGTTTTGAACATCTAGTGATATCCATATCTGGAGTCTTCTCTTGTGTTGTAGAAACAGAGTGTTTGTTATAAACAGTGTGTTCTCTTGGAAAAACTCTGTTAGCTGTTTTGCGGCTTCATTTTGTACTCCAAAGCCAAATTTGCTTGTTACTCCAGGTATCTCTTGACTTCCTACTTTTGCATTCCAGTCCTCTATAATGGAAAGTGTATCGTTTTGGGGTGTTAGTTCTGGAAGGTCTTGTAGGTCTTCATGGAATCATTCAACTTCAGCTTCTTCAGCATTACTAGTCAGGGAATAGACTTGGAGTATTGTGATATTGAATGGTTTGCCTTGGAAACGAACAGAGACCGTTCCGTCGTTTTGAAGAGTGCATCCAAGTACTGCTTTTTAGACACTTTTGTTGACTATGAGAGCTACTTTTTTTTTTCTAATGTATTATGGTCCACAAGAGTAGATATAATGGTCATCTAAGTTAAATTCACCCATTCCAGTCCATCTTAGTTCACTGATTCCTAAAATGTTGATGTTCACTCTTGCCATCTCTGTTTGACCACTTCCAATTTACCTTGATATGCAATATTGCTCTTTACAGCATCGGACTTTACTTCAATCACCAGTCACATCCACAACTGGGTGTTGGTTTTGCTTTGGCTCCATCCCTTCATTCTTTCTGGAATTATTTCTCCACTGATCTCCAGTAGCATATTGGGCACCTGCTGACCTGGGGAGTTCATCTTTCAGTTTCCTATATTTTTGACTTTTCATACTGTTTGTGGTTCTCAAGGCAAGAATACCGAAGGCCATTCCCTTCTCCAGTGGACCACACTTTGTCAGAACTCTCCACCATGACTCGTACATCTTGGGTGGCCCTACACAGCATGGCTCATATTTCCTTTGAGTTCAACAGGGCTGTAGCTGGTGTAATAGATTCTCTCAAGAAGAAGAAGACAGTTATATTGCAGTTTTAGACAATAGGTAAATCATTCTGAGGCACCAAAAGTTGCCTTTGAGTAAGATGAAAATAATAATGTTTGCTTTCTAAGATTATATGAAAAATTACTGTAAAAACGCATGCAAAGCATATGGACAGACACCAGCACATAGAGACAGTGAATGAAGAGTAGTTATCAGTAAATAAAAGCAACCGTTTTTAAACAATGAAATTCATCAACAAGTGCAAGACAGAGCTTGGGTTTTGCTGTTAAAGTACAGAGGAGGTTCACCAAATCCAAACAAATATATCAAATTGTCTGTGGAGACCTTCTCCAAGAAGGGTCACCCTCGTCATCTGAGTCGTGAAGGAAGAACAGGATTTAGTTTCATGAAGGATGAATGATTCGGGCATAAAGAAATGTCTAGGCAAAAGCAAAGTCTGTACTTTAATGCTGTGTTCAGGAATGATAAATAGTTCAACATGTGCCAGACACAATGCTTGCATACGCAGACATGGAAATATAGGAATATCATTATGACCCATTGTAATTGATTTGTTATGGCTTGGTTTCCCTTAGGAGATTCTGATTTCACTGAGAGCAGCGGTTTGTCTTAAGTATCTGAGGATCTCCTGGCACGTTTTCAGTACAATAATCATTCGTTGAGTGAACAGAAAAAAAGTAAATGAGATTCAGTCACCCCTCTGCAGAATGCATGTGGCGTGGAAGAGGAAGACGAGTGGTATCAGGTAGGTAATGCAGGGAGATGCAGGGAGATGAAAGAGGTATGTGCAAATGTTTTGTGGAAGCAAAGAGGAAGATGTGATTATCTGTGTGGAAAGAAATAGAAGGCTGTTAGGCAAGCAGAGTGGAACTTGCAACACCCAGTGATGGGTTATGTGACACCAGTGCTCGCTCACAGAGCCGATGAGGGAACGAGGCAGTGAGTAGGGCTGGCAACTTTGAAGGCAGAAAGCCACAAAAGAAAACACAAGTGACGAGTCTAGATGGAGCAGCAGAGCCCTATCGCTGCTGTTATCAGCTGATGCCAAGTCTTCCATCTCTCCCAATCAGAAAAATCTATTTATGCATAAAAACAAGTAAATGAAGACCTGAAGACAATGGTAGAAGCCTTGTCACAAGTACTTCTAAGAGAGGAGAGAAGTGGTGGGAATTCCTAACCTATGGGTATATTCATGGAAAAAATACAAGACCCAGTGAATATCAGCTTGCCTTTATGGTAGAATCTCCCACCATTGGTTCCACATGGGTAGGTTGAAGGACTTACAAATACCTCACAACACTATTAAACACATAAATGTCCTTTTCATTGTTTCAAAAATGTTAGCCCTCTCTTGCCAATAGATTATGACCTCCTGGAGACAGTAAATTGTACCACATACATTTTCAGGTTATAGCAAATTTCATGATATTCTACCTAGTTCCCTGTCCCTGAGGTCAATGCACCTGACTTCAGCAGCTAAGAATACTGTCAGCTGATGACCTCTGCTGTGTGCTGCTTACAGGGAATTACCACTGGCCACAGAGAACACCCTTGTATAAAGTTATTGCCTTGCACAGCATTCAGTCTGAAGACCGTGACTGACTGATGCAGGGAGACAAGTTCTAGTTCCTTTGTCTCAATTCAGAAAAGTTCTGAAACAGCAGCTAGATCCAGAGCTCTCCATAAAATGGTTAAGGTCTGACTTCCCAGTACACAATGGGATAATTTTTTTCTCTGTCCAGTTGTGTCTCTCTCAGTTCCTCACAGGTGAGTCCCCCTAGGCCATTCTTCAGTAAATCTTCTGGTACAACTCTATCTTACAGATCATTTCCAAGCAACATAATTTAAGACGGTCACTAGCAAGAATGGCTCTAGGAAAGTGAAAATGAAGTCATTCAGTCCTGTCTGACTCTTTCTGACCCCACAGACTGTAGCCTCTGATATAACAATGAAGTTATTAAAAATTCCACCAATGGTTAACTGGAATGAGATATCAGTGGAAGGGCTGGCCTGGCTGGTAGAGTATGTTTGTGACTGGAAAAGTATGACAAGATGGTTAATGATAAATAACACAGAATTGAGTAAGTGCTGTTGACTTCTACTGATTTGTCAAGAATAGGTAGTGACAGGGTTAGGATGATTTATAATCAACTCAAGGCACAATGTGAAAGCCAGTGTCTCCTTGGTAAAATTTATGGAGACCCTGATCATTTACGTCTGAAAGGTAGGCAAAGCAGAGGACCAGGTGTAGGACTTAACTTTAATAGAAGAGCTTCTGCTGCTGCTAAGTCACTTCAGTCGTGTCCGACTCTGTGCGACCCCATAGATGGCAGCCCATCAGGCTCCCCCGTCCCTGGGATTCTCCAGGCAAGAACACTGGAGTGGGTTGCCATTTCCTTCTCCAATGCATGAAAGTGAAAACTGAAAGTGAAGTCACTCAGTCATGTCCAACCCTCAGCGACCCCATGGACTGCAGCCCACCAGGCTCCTCTGTCCATAGGATTTTCCAGGCAAGAGTACTGGAGTGGGTTGACACTGCCTTCTCTGAGAAGAGCTTCAGAAAATATTAAATTCTCAGTCTCAGGAGTTTCTCTAAGCCAAGGTTAATACCATAATAAGAAAGGAGCAAGACCCTCATGTTGAGGTAAGGAAATCTAGTTAAGTATAGCTCTGAAACTTGAGATCCTAGATTCCTCTGAACCCACTAAATTTACCAATGTGGCCCTTCACTCTTTGGTGCTAGAAGATTATAACTCACCATGCTGGCAGACGCTGCAGCCTCAAGTGAGACAGGGACCTTACAAAACAAATCTCCTCCTGACAATCCAACAAAAAATCAGGGTTAAATCCCAATACAGCTCAGCTTCATAGTATAAAAGAGAGAGTGTACAGTAAAGAAGCTGCAACACATAGACATCATATGCTGCCAATAACTGAGAATATAAGTAAGACTGGAATATAAAGTGTGATACATAAATCTGATACATTAGAGTTTCTCAGCATACAAGTAGTCTCTCATAAAAAGGTTTAACAGTCTGATATGAACCCAAGTGTACAGAGCAGGAATGCTGCTAGGATGGCTGTTAGAACCCTGAAGGAAAATGATGGAAATAGAAACGTAAGAACTATGTTTAATTTGTTCTGCCTAATCTATGTTTAAAAAGTAATCAGATCATTTGAATAAAAATTGGATCATGCAATGTAATGTTTTAAATAGCTTTATACTACCAGTATTGCCTATTGCCCTCAAAACAAAATAGGTTCTCAATAAGTGTAAGCAGATAGTCTAGGGGGTTCTGGAGAAAGAGAACCAGGCAAGGCTTTCTTGACATAAGGGAAGCCATTTTTGGCCTATAAGCCATGTTATGATCTAAGTCTGGCCACAGTGCTTGCCCTTGAATAGTGAAGTCACTCAGTCGTGTCTAACTCTTTGTGACCCTCTAGACTGTAGGCCACCAGGCTCCTCCATCCATGGGATTTCCCAGGCAAGAATACTGGAGTGGGTTGCCATTTCCTTCTCCAGGGGATCTTCCCGACCCAGGGATCAAACCCAGGTCTCCCTCATTGCAGGCAGATGCTTTAACCTCTAGGCCACCAGGGAAGCCCTTGAATAGGTCTCAGTAATCAGTTGTTTTAAAGGAAGCAAAGGAAAACAGGAAAAAAAAACAGTCAAAAACCAACAGTTCAGTTATAGAGCAGAGTCGTAGTTCCTCCTCAAGGGATATACATAGTAATCTGATACAGTCTTCAGGAACTAAGACCCCCACCCAGGAGGAGGACGGAGTGGTGATATTAAACCTCCAGACCTCAATCAACTAAGGCCTGGACTCTGTAGTCCTTGCCCCCAGCTCTATGCTGAACTCTCCTCTGCTCAAGCCCCTTCACGAATATGTATGTACCTTTAACTGAAAACTTCCCCAATTTGGCTGCTCCCAGAACACTGCTTTGGGAAGGATCCCTGATGTCCTCCTCCTTACTTGCTGAAAATAATAAATCTTTCCTTCTGTCACTCATTGACTTGGTTCTGTCTTTTGGCTTAACACACTCTAAGAGGAAAACTCAATTTCTTGAAAGAATAACTTTAAAAAATCAATATTTAAAAGGAAGTTTTTGTTTATATTTATTTTCACTCTTTCTGCTTTCATATTTTCAAAACGTTCACTTTCACATAGGTCATTATGTTGGTAAATGATAAGAAGCTTTATGAAAATAGAATAAATCATATTTTATTAAATTTCTTTATATAAAGGAACTCAATAATTTTAAAAAAACATACTTGCTGAGTTTATTGTTTATAGTCTACTTTATCTTAAAAAATGATTAAATTGGATGTCACTGGAAAACCAGAATGGCATTTAATATACTTTGATCTATTAGTGTATAGAATCTACCATTAATCATCAAATACAGAAGTATGTTTGATTAAGTTTTACTTTATTACATTTTAAATTATATTACAATTTTAATTTTTATTATATTACATTTAATATACTACAACTCTAAATTTTGGCAACTCTAAATTTTTCTCATAATTTATATTTGGAAGTTCTTCGTTTATTCTGATAGCATGGAATTTTACTTTTCTTAGATGATAAAGTCTAGAAAATAGACAAAATGTTTTCTGTATTACCTTGGTTTCTGACAATCTTAAAGTCAGACTTTGTACTCAGTTGCTGCTTCTACCTTCTATCTATATATTCTGGCACAAGTAGTATCTTTGATTTGATATGACTCATCATACTTTAGCTTTATTTTAATGATTTATTATATAAAGTATCTCAGAAGTTTCTTGGATTTAGGTGGGTTATGAATAAGAAAGGAAAAGGAATCAATTGTTGCTTATTTCCTCTGAACAATTGCCTCTATTACAAAAATTAATATCAAAAATTTGGATCAATATAGCTACATCATGCAGCAAAGATTGAAGGTGTTTTATGAAGAGAAAACATGTTTCAGTTTAAACCTGTTAATAAATTATAACGTGATTATTTAATGAGCATATTTGCTTCAATGGTGAATTTCCTTACTACTAATACTGTTGTGTCATTACCTTGATAGCTCTCAATATATGTTTGAATTATTCAGCCTTGCTTCTGAAGGTCAAAATTCTGTCCTAGAGTTGACTGTTGAAACTTGCCATGTACCCCTCTTCTGCTTCAGTAAAGTTTTGTAGTCCCTCCTATTTTTCAGTAGGGTAAAATTGCAGGAAATAAGTTGCTGTAGCTATTTAGTCATGGAGGAGTTTACTCCAAGAAATCAGATGCTTATACATTTGTTAGAAATATTGCAAAGGTGGGCTAGAAGCTAGATCTCCAGCAAAACCTCCCCGGACGAACAATGTGTAAAGTTTTCTGGAAAAATGATTAATTTCTGTCACAAATACAAAACTAGAAAACAGGATTTCAGTCTTTAAAGACCCCTGACAAAGCTTTGGGCTAGGAATCAAGAGACAGATATAATGACTCCTCAGTGCCCCAAATTAAAATACGACGCTGAGCAGTGCTGTGGAGACTGCCCACTTCTCCACAATGGAACTCAAGAACAGACATAGCTAAATGTACAGGTTAGCTAAACTAACCTCTGCTCCCTTCAGTCTTTCAAACCTTGTATGAACATGACAATCAATGTAGAAACACTAACTCTATGCGGGACTAGAAAAAAGGTAGTGGTGGTTGTTTCATGAAGTTTTTACACTTCCTGGCTCCAGAGGCCAGGAAGTCAGGCAAGGAGGACAGTGGAACAGATGCTGAGTGCCTGTTCACCATGCCCCTCCACCTGTGCCCCCTGCCCCTGCTGGCAGTTGTTGAGCCAACTGTCTAGTAATCGTGGTGATTATAATCATGGTTTGCCCTCTTTGATTTATGCATGATTCACGTGTTCATCTTTTCCATAAAACAGGATATATTGGTTCTAAGCCATACATATTGGTAATGAAAGAAATAAAGAAAGGTGCTAAGAAAAGAATATGTATATAAAATGGAAAGTGTATCTGCTGGGAAAAAGAGATAAGAGAAAGCCAAGTCATCGTGTCAGTAGGGAAAGGATAGTATTTTCCATAAGTGGAGCTGCATCAGTTGTATATCTATAAAGAAAAACAAAATTGTATTTGACCCTTGCTTATACCAGGTATAAAAATCAATCCCAGATGAATTGAAGATCTAAATTGTGTGACAGGCAAACAATAAAGCTTTTGGGAAAAAAATAAAGGAGAATGACCTTGAGTAAGGCTAAGTTGTCATAAACAAGACACAAATGAAATAAAACCATAAAAACTGGAATACACTAAAACCATGGACTTCTGCTTATCAAAAGATGACATTAAAATAATGAAAAAGCAAGCAACAGAATGAGAAGTGGTATCACTAGATGCATATATCTAAGAATTGATTCATATCCAGAATATATTTTTTAAATATAAGAATAAGAAAAAGTGTGGAACACAAAAGAAAATGCATATTGCCAATAATCATGTAAAATGAGTAACTTACTCAGAGAAATACATATTACAGAGAAATATATCACAATTTGATATCACTAAATAATCTTCAGAATTGCTAAAATGATAAAAGACAGAGGTGAAGATGTGGAACACAGAAATTTTCATAAATTCTTGGAATTGACAATTATTACAGTCACTTTAGAAAGGTGTGTTGCGATATCTGTTAACTGAATATATAGTGCTTATGAAGCAGTAGCATTAATCAAAGATATATACTTAACAATAATACATACATGTGTTGATCACAAGACATGTGCCCACAAATAAGAATGAACATGCCTCAGTTCCTCATTACATTATGTGTGAAACTCACAAGCATAATATTGAGAGAAAAAAGTCAGGGGAAAAATGTATATTATATAATCCAAGATAAGACTTATACCCAGGCAAGACTAATTTATAATGTAAGAAATTTAGGTACTCATTTTGTAAATGGTATGGGTGGGAGTAACTAGAAAGCAACAGGCTGAGGGGTGGGCAGTTCCAGAATGCTGGTGTATTCGGTTTCTCACATGGGTACCTTGTAAATGAGAGCATTAGTGTTTATGGAATATATATGTGTTTGGTGGTTGGTGGTTTAGTTGCTAAGTCATGTCCACCTCTTGGGACTTCATGGACCATAGCCTGCCAGGCTCCTCTGTCCATTAAATTCTCCAGGCAGAAATACTGGAGTAGGTTGCCATTTCCTTCTCCAGGGGATCTTCTCAACCCAGGAGTCGAACCTGGGTGTCCTGCATTGCAGGACAGATTCTTTACCAACTGAGCTACAAGGGAAGGCCATATATACGTATGTATGTGTGTATATATGCTTTTTATGTGTATATATACACACACACATACACACATACACATATAAATAAAAGCTATTTAAAAAGTCATTTCAGTCTTCATGCCCACACATGTTGGAATTAAGTTGTGGATAGAACTAAGGCTCTGGAAGGGCATACAGAGGAAGACAGTTTCAACACAATTTTGTGGCTAAGCTGATTTGAGCAAATATTAACATTTCTTCATATGATGGTGTAGCTATGAAGATATTCTGAACCCCAAGATCCTCAGTTGTGTTTTCTGCGATTAGAGGCAAAAACTCCAAACCATAAAATCAGAATTGAATTGATGAGAACCAAGCAACTTCACTTTCACTTTTCACTTTCATGCATTGGAGAAGGAAATGGCAACCCACTCCAGTGTTCTTGTCTGGAGAATCTCAGGGATGGGGGAGCCTGGTGGGCTGCCGTCTATGGGATGGCACAGAGTAGAACACGACTGAAGTGACTTAGCAGCAGCAGCAGAAAACATAGGGGACAAAAGGCTATTGATAATCACATTACCTGTAACAAACTAGAACAGATTTCAAGCATCTTACTAATATTGCAGAGAACAGATATCTTGATAGATTATAAGTGGGCATTAATTTCATTGGCTGTGTTTTATTTTAACAAACATAAAATATTTATACATGATTTTATGATTCACTTGTGACCTTTAGGGTTTTAACGTACTCTTCAAGTGCAAATGATCTTACTGTAAAAGTCTTTAGAAAAATAACTCTAAAAGCTCAAGAATAGAAAATATTGCATATTTTCTCTTAGTTATGTTAGATCATTCATTAAAAAGTGGCCAATGAGGTTATATGAGAATTATCAATAATAACCAATGGAATACATTAAGGAATTGAATTTGGAGGTAAGAAACCACAGATGTAATGGTACTTATTTGAAGATGAGAAAGGGGAAGCAGTAATTTACAAAGATGCATTGAATGTTTACAATGAGTTAAACAAAATTCTAGTATTTGGAATTAATCAGAGAATTAAAAAAATATTTCCCCAACTAAAAAGTTTCCATTCCTTCAAAATGGTATAGTAGTGAGATGTAAACGTCTTTCCTAGACTCCCTAGATTTAAATGCTAATTCTATTACCTAATAGCTGTGAAATTTTGAGGAAATCACTTAATCTTGCTTTGCCTAAGCTTACTCATCTGAAAAGTTGGTACTTACATCATCAGGTAGTATGAGGTTCAGAGAATTTAATTTCTGTGAAGTATTTAGCATGTATTTCACAGCTGGAAATGGAAACCCACTCCAGTGTCCTTGCCTGGAGAATCCCAGGGATGGCGGAGCCTGGTGGGCTGCCGTCTGTGGGGTCGCACAGAGTCGGACACGACTGAAGCGACTTAGCAGCAGCAGACATTCTAAGTGGTTTCAATAATTATTATTTTATTGGGTAATTTTCATAACTGCTATTATTTTCATACTGTTCATGGGGTTCTTCACTATTGGGAGATGGAGAAGGACAGGGAAGGTTGTTTTGCCACAGTCCAAGGGGTTGCAAAAGTCGGACACCACTGAGTGACTGAACAACAACTGCTATTAATTTAAAATGCTCATAACATTTTGGAATCTCAATCTCCTTTGTGAATCTGAGGAATTTATTCACGTGAACACCAGATAATAGTAACTGAGACAACCGAACACATGTGTTCAAGGGTGCAGAAACCTCCCTGATGACTATTTTATATCCACAGATCCCCGTATCAGGAATCTTCACTCAAAAAACGTCAAGGAATATATTGCAAACTATAGCTTCCCCCAACCTCCACCCAGGTGGCTCACTGGTTAAGAATCCACCTGCCAAGCAGGAGATGCAGGCTGGATCCCTGGGTCAGGAAGAAACCCTGGAGATGGAAATAGCAACCCTTTCCAGTATTCTTGCCTGGAAAATCCCATGGACAGAGGAGCCTGGTGAGTTCCAGTCCATGGGGTCACAAAAGAACTGGCCACTCCTTACGATGAAGCAGCAATTACATTTAGCAATCAAAGCACTCTCAGCGCTGCTCTTATCACTTGGATGATGCCACCAGCTTGTCAATGGACTCATAAGCTAAAACTAACACAGATTTTCTCATATTATCTAATCATTTTATTTGTTCTGGAGTCCCTGTTAGTCCTATGGAGAGTTTAGTCTTGTTTCCTTCTTATGTTTATCACAAGAAAAAACTGCTAGCAGAAAGAAATTGTTTTTTTCTTTCATTTATTAAAAAAATTAAACTATGTATATAATCCACCATGTAGTTCTTGCCTTGCTTAAGGACTTAAGTTTATTGTATCATTTGGTAGAAACAAACAGCTTATTTCATTTTTAAAAACATTATTTTCTTTTTCATAGGAGGTTTATTTTAAACAAACCATTTTGTTATATACTGGTTAATCTTTAAGTTGCTTCAACTCTTTCTTAAAGTATTTATAATTTATATGTAAACTGAAAACAAATAAAATAGACCAATAGAGTAAACATCATGGATTTTAGAGTTAGACATCAGATTTGAGAGCTGGTCTGTTTTTTAAAATGTCATTGGACAAACGAATTGCCTAATTTCTCTGAATGTCAATCTGATTATCTATAACATGGGACTCACACACTAGTAAAGTAATGCTCAAAATTCTCCAAGCCAGGCTTTAGCAATACGTGAACTGAGAACTTCCAGATGTTCAAGCTGGTTTTACAAAAGGCAGAGATCAAATTGCCAACATCTGCTGGATCATCAAAAAGCAAGAGAGTTCCAGGAAAACATCTATTTCTGCTTTATTGACTATGCCAAAGCCTTTGACTGTGTGGATCACAATAAACTACTGGAAAATTCTGGAAGAGATGGGAATACCAGACTATCTGACCTGCCTCCTGAGAAACCTATATGCAGTTGAGGAAGCAACAGTTAGACCTGGACATGGAACAACAGACTGGTTCCAAATAGGAAAATGAGTACGTCAAGGCTGTGTACTGTCACCCTACTTATTTAACTTGTATGCAGAGTACATCATGAGAAATGCTGGGATGGAAGAAGCACAAGCTGGAATCAAGATTGCCAGGAGAAGTATCAACAACCTCATATATGTAGATGATATCACCCTTATGGCAGAAAGTGAAGAGGAACTCAAAAGCCTCTTGATGAAAGTGAAAGAGGAGAGTGAAAAAGTTGGCTTAAAGCTCAGCATTCAGAAAATGAAGATCATGGCATCCGGTCCCATCACTTCATGGCAAATAGATGGGGAAGCAGTGGAAACAGTGTCAGACTTTATTTTGGCGGGCTCCAAAATCACTGCAGATGGTGACTGCAGCCATGAAATTAAAACATGCTTACTCCCTGGAAGGAAAGTTATGACCAACCTAGATAGCATATTGAAAAGCAGAGATATTACTTTGCCAACAAAGGTTCGTCTAGTCAAGGCTATGGTTTTTCCTGTGGTCATGTATGGATGTGAGAGTTGGACTGTGAAGAAAGCTGAATGACAAAGAATTGATGCTTTTGAACTGTGGTGTTGGAGAAGACTCTTGAGAGTCCCTTGGACTGCAAGGAAATCCAACTTGTTCATTCTGAAAGAAATCAGTCCTGGGATTTCTTTGGAGGGAATGATGCTGAAGCTGAAACTCCAGAACTTTGGCCACCTCATGCGAAGAGTTAACTCATTGGAAAAGATTCTGATGCTGGGAGGGATTGGGGGCAGGAGGAAAAGGGGATGACAGAGGATGAGCTGGCTGGATGGTATCACTGACTCGATGGACATGAGTCTAAGTGAAGTCTGGGAGATGGTGATAACAGGGAGCCCTGGTATGCTGCGATTCAGAGTCAGACACGACTGAGCAACTGAACTGAACTGAACATGGGACTTAGCAGCAGCAGGAGCAGGATCTCCCTTTTAAGTTGTAGATGAAAAGATAATGTGATAATTTATTATATTTTATTCACAATATACCGTATACTCTGCTAGATTCTATTTTTTTTAAAGACATGTATCCAGCTCCTAAAGAACTTAGTGGCCTTGGGATAATATAAAAATACAGTTGCTTAGCCTGAACCTAGGACCTAAAAATAGCTCCCTATTTAGCTCCTTTTTTTTTTCCTACCCTTGTTTCAAAAGAATCTAAGTTTTCCAATTTAGGCTCCTGCCAACAGAAAAGCATCAGTCTCTGGTTTCTTCCATATCAACAGAAATGGCACCTGGCTGACAGCACAACAGTCTAGATCTGGGAAGACCAAGAACTGAGATAAACATTCCATGTAGGACAGAAAATCCAGTATCTTTAGCAAGCAAAATTCCGTCAGTTCAGGAAACCAGAAAATTATGATCTGGAAGTTCCAGCACATTATTTCAGCCACAGGAAAGAAAGTTCAGGGATTGTACTCTACTCCCAACAGAGAATTACTATCAACAAATTCCGTAACCAAACAAAAACCTTTGTTTTAGAAATCCAGAAAACCCAGCAGAAAACAGAGCTGGGATAAAAGTCAATGCCACAGCCAGAAACAGAACACAATCCCTAAGTGTTTAATCATTTCTAATTATTATCTGGAAAAAGGCCTTTTTCTTGTAGGCTTCTCTATGTCACCCAACTTGGCCTTATAGAAAGCTTCTGTTCTCGGTTGCATGTAGGCTGTGGCTGGAAAAGGAAGCTCACTAATGCTGGCTCTCATCAGAATTTCTTAGTGAATTGTCTGGATGCTCATTCTTATCACTGGCAACAGATTGGCTCAAAGCTGAAAAAATTCAACTCATTTTTCAAGAATTACAGCACTTCTTGGATTTGAGAGGATGAGTAGCTTGTTATAAACCAACTTGCCAGATCCTTTGGCAGCCTACCATGGGAGAAGCACATAACCAAGGAATTATGGAAAATTAGGTCTGCTCTTTAAGAACAGGTTATGCTGGGCATTTACTCTGACTTCAGGGCCCTTAGCAGCATAGGTCTAGCTCATAGCACAATGGTTAGAGAGTCTGTAAGGCAAAAATGCTGTAGGTTTATGCCTAAGAAATGTGGGGAGGGAAGTCTGCTCATATAGCAAGTAAAAGTAAGATATCTCAACTTGTTCAGATGCTTTGAGGGGAAAAAATACACACCACACACACACACACACACACACACACACACACACACACACACTCACATATATATATATATATATATATATATATATATATATAATTGTTTCTTCAGTTGCTAAGTCTTGTCCAACTATTTGCAACCCCATGGACTGTAGCCCACCAGGCTCCTCTGTCCGTGGAATTCTCCAGGCAGGAATACTGGAGTGGGTTGCATTCCCTTCTCCAGGGGATCTTCCCAACCCAGAGATTGAACTTGAGTCTCATGTCTCCCACATTGTAGGTGTGTTCTTTACCACTAGCACCAGCTGGGAAGCCCATACACACACACACACATATAAAAATACATATTTACACACACACGTTTAACAATGACATCATCTTGTGGGAAAATATAATTGCCCAGGCCTTTCAAATTTGTACATTTTGGTATCCCTTTGGTAAAGAGGAAAAAGAGGTGACATTCTTTCTGTCTAAATAAGCCATGTTCCTATTAAAGACTGGGCTGTCTGAAATCATGCAATTTATAAGTCTTTGATTTGGAAGGACTGAGACTTTGAAAAAGATAGAGATGATGGAGACCAATGCTTCTAGGTAATGAGAGTGGTGGCTTTGACAGCAGGGTTCATCTAAATGAGGTGTAGGAAATATTTTAGTGTTTTATAATGTTCCAGGAGTGGGATAAAGCTGGGGCTCCTTTCCACATAGGATCCCTGAGATGCCAGGAGTCTGGATGAGGTTTCTGGAGGAAACTGGGGACTCCCTGTGGCATCTAAGGGATGAAACTATGGAAGAGTAACGTCCTTTGAACAGAGCCTAGGGTATGAGTCCTTTTTCATGAATGTTTTGTCAGGTAACTTCTGCCCTCTGTGATGCACTCATCTTTTTTTTTCTTCAGTTGGCTGAGACTTAGCCTGTTTCTTGGTTCCACTGTCCTATTTCTTTCAGCCTCCTGTTGTAGCTATCAGAGGTAATGAATGTGTTGACAAAATAACATTTTGGTTTTGTTCTTATAAGTTGTGGAACTTAGTACTTCTGCCAAGACCTCATTTTAGAGGTTGAGAGGATTTGTACAAATGGGTTATAAGGTTAGGAGTCTCCTGATTTTTCAGTTTTACAGAGTTTCCACATAAAACCTCTGTTGAAGGGGAGATTTTACAAATTTAAAGCCATTGGAAACATTTTCTCTGTGAAGCTGAAGTCAATAAACCATTTTTCTTTATATCACTGTATATTTGGTTCTCTAGTCACACTGTATATATTTCTAATTTGAATAAATTAATGAATTAAACATTATTAGATTTGTTTTTATATACAAAACAGAAAATGAAATACTATCAATAGAAGCATTACAAACACCTCCTTCCTAGGTAAAAATGTGGGATAGAAGTTTAGTAAACCTGTGATCCTGCAACCCCTCATTAGTGCAGATGTGTGTTTACTATAGCACTGTTCCCTTAGTTTGTTGCAGAGGCAAAACCAAAACAATATCAGGTGATGTAAAAGTCAAGAAATGACCTTCTCTCCTTCTAACCTCTCTCTCCGTGTTATACTTTGTCAAAGACAATCATTCTGCAAAGGCCTGAGAAAAATCAAATGAAAGAGTTTTCTTACCCTTGCAGTCAAATGAGCACAGAGCTTTAATAGCATAAAGATTATTCACATATTTGCTGTCTTTAAAATTTTTCAAATATGGTTTCTTTTAGGATGACTACCAGACTTGCAGTAAAAGGAACTCAGAAGATAATATATTTATAATAAAATAACATGAACTATAATAGAGTCACATTAGGTTGAGTTTTTACTGAAGTAATAAATCTCAAACATTAATGTTTTTCTGTGAATTAAATAAAATTCAGCCTTTTATGATCTGCTTTATAGCCCTGTGACCTGCACTTTTGCATGGATGTTTCTTTCCAGTTAAGTAATAAGCTCCTGGATGTCTGGAGCCAAGTCTTTTTTATGGCTGCATTTCCATTTCCTGACCCCTAACCTTAAGCACAAGCTCACAGTAAATAAATGTTAGTTAAATAATTGAAAAAGTAAGTAGGTAAATGAATGGATGTACGCAGTTAGAATTTTATATGTCTTAATTGCTCATTTTAGAATTGGAATACTTTAGAAAAGCCATTGAATGACTGCCATACCACATTACTAAAGCAGATGCCATGATCAGTAAAATATCACCACTAATGTATTTAGATGTAGAAAGTAAGACTTTGTTAGGAAGATTCATTTGCAAAACTTCAGAATAATATCTAAAGTAACTGTAACTTGCTAATGCCCAGTAGACCCATGAAAAGATGCTCAATATTGCTAACTATTAGAGAGACATAAATCAAAATTACAGTGGGGTACCCCTCACACTGGTCAGAATCACCATAATTAAAAATTCTATAAATAGCAAATGCTAGAGAAGGTATGGAAAAGGTAATTCTCCTACACAGTTGGTAGGAATGGAAATTGGTGTGACCACTATGGAAAATAGTATGGAGGCTCCATGAAAAATTGAAGAGAGTTGTCGTATAATCCAGAAATCCCAATTCTGGGCATATATCTGGAGAAAATAATAATTCAAAAAGATACATACTCCCCAACATTCATAGCAGCACTGTTTACAATAGCCAAGACAGGGAAACACCTTAAATGTCCATCAACAAATGAATGGATAAAGAAGACGAGGTACATATACACAATGGAGTATTACTCAGCCATTTAAAAAGAGCAAAATAATGCCATTTGCAGCAACACGGAGAGACTTAGAGCCTGCCATACTAGGTCAGAAAGAGAAAGCAAATGCCATATGATCTCACTTGTATGTAGAATCTATGACACAAATTAATTTACTTACAAAACAGAAATAGACTCACAGACATAGAAGACAAGCTAATAGTTTCCAACGGGAAAAGGAGATGATAGAGAAGGGATAAATTAGGAGTTTGGGAGTATCAGATACAAACTGCTATATATAAAACAAACAGCAAGGTCCTGTTGTATAGCACAGGGAACTATTCAGTATCCTGTTACAAAGCATGATGCAAAATAATATGAACAAGCATAAATATGTTTATGCAAAACTGAATCTGTTTTCTCTACACCAGAAATGAACACAACATTGTAAACCAACTATAGTTTAATTAGAAAAATAAAGTTATGTAGTTCATTTATGTCCTATAGTGAAATCATGTGTAGCATGGCAGTTGGCTAAGACGAACACCCCATCATTCTAGGCTCAGATTGTGACTGAGAAGGCTGGTCCATTTACCAGGCAATAAGTCAATTAAGCCCTTAATGATTCAAAAGGTCTGTTCGAAAGATAAGTCTATCTTGTAAATTAATCAACAAAAGGTAACAGGCACTTAAGCTCTTCAGAATAAACACTCAGCCATTGGAACACAAGCTATTCTCTCTCACAGTAAACAAGGAATTGAACATGTTAATTCAAGTTCTGTGTCTTCTTACATAGTATATGAAGTATATATAACAATAACTAGGTTCCAATGATCAGTCAGTGAGAAGGGCTGAGGCATGAAAAATAAACACATTACCTCCCAGATAATTAGCTTTCTTTTTTTTTTAATTAATGGAATCATAAAGAAGGAAAGAGGCAATGCATCTGTCTACCTCTGGCATTCACTCTAAAGTTATTCCCTTCTAAATACGCCCAATGGCAGGTTGCTGGAGAGAGTAGTGAAGGGGGAGTGGAATGTTCGATTTATTTCCCAAGAGTCAAAATGGTTTCCAGATTAACAAATCTCTACTGAAAACATTTTTAAACAACTGGGAGAGGGATTTTGTTTAATATTTAAGTTTTAAATGTTTATTATTATTGATTAGAACAAGAAGTATATTTATTCAGTAAATGCCACTGTACAATATGAAGGGCTTCCCTGGTGGCTAAGATAGTAAAGTGTCTGTCTGCAGTGCAGGAGACCCAGATTCATTCCCTGGGTTGGGAAGATCCCCTGGAGAAGGAAATGGCACCTGGAAAATCCCATGGACAGAGGAGCCTGGTGGGCTACAGTCCATGGGGTTGCAAAGAATTGGACACAACTGAGAGACTCCACCTTCATTTTCTTTCACAATATAAAAAAGTTATATGTAATCTGTGTATTCTAAAATCAAATGAGTTCATCTCTTGGAATTCTTGACCAAGCCACCTAATTATTGTTTTATTCATTTTGAAGGACCTGAGTCCTTCATTATGTTGTACACTCTTATTTTATCAAAACCAATGTGTGGGTTGAACAAAAGATATAAGCTGGCATCTGGAAAATACATATGACTTCAGAAAGCACATTTTTTATTCTCAATAATATCTGATACTGAACAAAGTAATTAAATACCTTCTTCTTAAGATAGTTATTTTTAACATTTGTTATATGCAATAGCTGAACTAAGCAGACACAGTAATATAAAATTGTGCCTCCTGATTTTACTGTTTTAGTGAATTAAATGGTATTCATTCCCCAAATGCTAACCCAAGATAATGCAACTGAAACGTAAGTGAACCCTATGGTGCTAGATATCCCAGTCAAAATCATATCTGCCTTTTGGGGGAAAAGTTTCCCAAGGGATAGCTTTTCGGCTGAGGTTTGATAGAAAGCAGGAGTCTTTGTCCACTGCATCCAGGGAGAGAAATGGAGTAGAACTTTAACTCTTCAGAAGTAGAAGAGAGGGTCCAGGCAAAGTGGAAAGTTCCTGGGTATTTCACAGTCATCACAGAGTGTGGGTTCAAGGCCATCCAGACAGTAATGGAGAGCTGCACGTTGATCTGGTCCAGTGGCCATTTGTTTTGGCTTTGTTTCATGTTTATTTATTTCTATTTTATCACCGCTGTGATGATCCCCTGTACCTCAGCTATCTAAAGCTTGCATGCCCAGAATCTGTGCTCTGCAAAAAAATGCAGCCACCAGAATGAGAAGCCCATGCACTGCAAATAGCGAGTAGCTCCCACCTTCTGCACCTGGAGAAAGCCCACATGCAGTAACGAAGACCCGTGCGACCAAATGAATAAATGTAGCAGTGTGCACATGTCGAGAAAAAAAACCAGAACAGGCCCAGGGGTCCCTCTCAATTTCTAATGCATCCCCCTAACCAATCTGAGCAAGCCACTCTGGTCCTCACTGCTTCTTAATCGGGAAAAAAATAGAACAGGCCCAGGGTCCCTCTCAGTTTCTAATGCATCCCTCCTAACCAATCTGAGCAAGCCACACTGGTCCTCACTGCTTCTTAATCACAAACAACACAATCAAGCTCATGCTTCAAGGACTTCACATTTGCTTTTCCTTCTGCTGGGAATGCTACATTCCCAGAGAGCTGCATGGTTCAACTCATTCATTCCCTTATGGACTTTAACAATTATTGCCTACGTTATAGGGAAATGTTTTATCTCAGCTTATTTTCTAAAATTCTTATGACTGAATTTCTGACTTTGGCAGTCTAACTTCTATACTGTTCTCTAACAAGCCAGCTCCACAATTCCACATGGTCATAGCTAAGTAAAATTCATAATTTCATGGCCAAAAGTCTATAAGTCACCTACTCTGGACACATAAGTAGTGATGTGTAAATGTTCAGCAATGTCATCAGCGTGACTTTGTTTTTAATATAGAAGAATGAACTAAACCCTGTCAATCCATATGGTGTTTTTATTCCCTAGGGGCTTCTGAAAGCCTTTTGGAAGAACATTAACTTCTTCACCTCACTAGAATATTATGTAGGAAATATATAAGTACATGCCTGCGAAGTTGCTTCAGTCATGTCTGACTCTTTGCGACCTCCATGGACTGTGGCCTGCCAGGCTCCTCTGTTGATGGGATTCTCCAGGCAAGAATACTAGAATGTATTGAACCCACGTATTCAACCCAGGGATTGAACCCACGTCTCCTACGTGTCCAGCATTGGCAGGTGGGTTCTTTAACAACCACCTGGGAAGCCCATAAGATCAATAACTGATGAAAACTACTCTCATCACCTGAAAGAGTAAATTTTGTTTCTTGAATCTTTTACTTGAAGCAGTGTTTCATTTTTAGTTTATTTAAGTCCTTTAGCACTGCAAAAGAGAAAGAAAAAAGAAGTTGCCATTTTCTTGGAAAAAATACATACAGTATTTAAACTTCTGGAAAACTTTGCATTTGTTTAATTTCCTGTGAGATTCAAGCTCAAAATGTTTCCATAGTATTTTAAGTTTAGAGGATATTTTTGTAAAAGCTTTTTTTCTCATAAAGGAAAGTCCCAAATGTTATCTCTAATTATACACTAAATTGTGTATTCTTAATGGAAATAAAATATACAGTTGGGAGAAATTTAATAAAACTGTTAACTGATAGTACATTCAACCAATTTGGTGAATTACAGCCTTGCTATGAAATTATTTTGCTCTCTTCTGAAATACTGGCCTTTATAGTGCAACATACTGTTATTACTGTGGGCTTGATTTTGGCTAATTTAATCAGTCATATTTTGAAGAAAAATGCTAGAATTGGCTATTATTAATAGGAAAAGGGAGGAAAAGGGTGCCTGTATTTTTTTTTTTAATTTCTACCATAGGCCAAAAATTAGACTAGGCAGTTTAAATATGCAACCTCATTTAATCAGGAAAAAGAAAGCTCTCCTGAGTGTCCTCTCTGCTGTCAACATTTCACTTCTTATCACCACGTGTATGGCATTTGTCTGCACTGACCAGCTCTCCAGTACCACTGGGCATCCTGCAATTCCATTTAATTCTGACACAGTGTACCGGGAGTTAGCACAGACCCACCGATTAAGGGCTCAGTCCCATAAGAATGCCCCCACTTCCACTTCAGTTGACAACTATTAATCCAATTTTTCACCTGTACTGCTGGATGAGTGACCGTAAATTAGACACCCCTAAACCCCCCATGGGTTTATAATTGTCTAGAGCAGTTTAAAGGATACAGAAATACAGTTTACTTACTAGACTGCAGGTTTATCATAAAATGATACAACTCATGAACAGCTACATAGAAGAACCATATAGGGCAAGGTCTAAGGGCAGGGGCACGGGTCTTCCATGTCCTCTCTAAGTATGCCCCCTTCCCAGCACACGCAGGTGCTCATCAACCCAGAAGCATCCCCCAGGAACTGTTTTTGGAGGCTTTGTTGTACAGGCATGACTGATTAAATCAGTGCCCAATGGAGAGGAATTTCACCCCCTGCCCTGCTCTCCTTCCTGGAAGTAAGGGCATGGGGCTGAATGTCTGAAGCCTCTAATCACAGGATGGTTATCCTGGCAACCAGCTCTCATCCAGTGGTTAACTAGGAGCTTTCCAAAAATCACCTCATTAACATAGACTTCAGTTCAGTTCAATTCAGTTCAGTCATTCAGACATGTCTGACTCTTTGTGACCCCATGGACTGCAGCACAGAGAACCTCCCTGTCCATCACCAACTCCCGGAGTTTACCCAAACTCATGTCCATTGAGTCGGTGATGCCATCCAACCATCTCATCCTCTGTCATCCCCTTCTCCCCCTGCCTTCAATCTTTCCCAGCATCAGAGTCTTTTCAAATGAGTCAGTTTTTCGCATCAGGTGGCCAAAGTTAGGAAGTTTCACCTTCAACATCAGTCCTTCCAATGAACACCCAGGACTGATTTCCTTTAGGATAAACTTGTTGGATCTCCTTGCAGTCCAAGAGATTCTCAAGTCTTCTCCAACACCACAGTTCTAAAGCATCAATTCTTCACTGCTTAGCTTTCTTTATAGTCCAACTCCAACATCCATATGTGACTGGTTAAAAAGGCCTATTATAAATATTAAGATATTCCTTTCACTTTATCACTATGGAGTTATTTCAGAACTGAAGACAAAAAAACTAAAGTTTAATAATAGATGCTCCCAGTATTCTTACCATTTAGGAAATTATAAGGATTTTAGGAGCAGTGTACCAGGAATGGTACCAATACCAAATATATGCTTATTATAAATAATAATATTACAAAATTAATCATATAAGATGAGGTCTATGATATTATCTCCACGCTTCAGGTGAAAAGCTGGCCACACTGATATTAAGTTATATGGAAGGAGAATTCCAAAAAGTCTTCTCTTAAAAGTCTTTCCAGCAAGATACATGCATGCCTGATCACAGATTTATTCTCATAAAGGAATTCTCATAAAAGAATTTTGATTTACTTAATCTCCTATTATGTGTTACATCATTTTCATTAAATTCAATATTTTATTGAATCAGCGTTACTCAGCAATGGGGAAACTGAGTTAGTTTTGACACCATGATAAACTTCCTCCCAGAAGCTAAAAATTCACACTAAAGTAACTTTTAAATAGTCTGATTTCTAAGGCAAATTCTAGTTTAAAATAAAAAAAAATTAGTCAAAACAAAAACTATTAACATTAAGATAAATGCCTTGTAACAGTTTACTATGGCCTGTGTTCTCTATGTAGTAACTTTTGTCTTGGGTTGAATCAAAGAAAATTTGCACCAGCTGGAGTTAAACCGATTAAGAGACTTTATTTTGCAATAGGGAAGAAGAGAGATGAAATTCAGCTCTAAATACAGCAGGGACAAGTGAGGATTTAGAGCCAGCAGGCAGAGTAAGGGCATCAGTGGATGGAAAATTAATCTGAGGAGTTTGATTAGGTATCAAAATGATACCTAAGGCAGGTCTACCCTAATGGGAGATTCTTGATTGGCTCAGCAGGATTCTTGCTGAACTGGACCTGTCAGACCAAGGACAAGGCTGAGTTGAGAAGAGAGCTCCGAAGAGCCTGACTGAAGCTTGGGTGAGGGAAGGGTCCTTCAGAATCACTCCCCACCACACCTTGTGTTTCCCAGCTGGAGCTAGTGGTAAAGAACCGGCCTGCCAATTCAGGAGACATGAGATGCAAGTCGGATCCCTTGGTGGGGAAGATCCGCTGGAGGAGGTCATGGCAACCCGCTCCAGTATTCTTGCCTGGAGACTCCCATGGACAAAGAAGCCTGGTGGGCAACAGTTCATAGGGTCACAGAGTCAGACAGACTGAAGCGACTTAGCATGTACCCACACACCACACCTTGTAAAACAAAGAAATGAACTTGGAATCAATCTGAAATGTGGGTTGGGCTTTCCTGTTTACTGAGTTCACATCGCTAATTTCTATAAGTTTTACTTTCTTGATTTGCAAGATAGATGTTAACAAGATTTCAAAGGACCAAATTATGTTAATTATGTAAAAATGCTTTAAGGCACTATAGCATGTTTTAAAATGTTAAGCATTACTATCTGATCATCTAAGCTATTATATTAACGATGATTCACTATTTCCATTTCAGAAAATGTCTGCATGTAAAAGGGAACCTCATTGTCTTAATACAAAATATAGATAGGCCCTCTGAAACTGAGAGCAGATAGGAACACGTAATGTTTCAGAATGATTTTTTTTTTGGCAATATTTTTGGAATTTATTTATTTTAATTGGAGGCTAATTACTTTATATATATTTTTTTAATTTTTTAATACTTTATTCTACATTACAATACTGTATTTGTTCTGCCATACATTGACATGAATCAATTCTGATGGAGAAATATATTTATGATTTTCAAAACAACAAGCAAGAAATGGTGGAATTATAAAAACATTTTAAATCAAATGATTAAAGCTGTGGCTTTTGAAAAAAAAATAATTAAAATGCTACTTTAAAAGAAAACCAACATCATAAATAAAGGTCCTGTGAATTCACTAAGAAACATTCATTCCAAATTATCCTCATTTCCTTTCAACTTTTTTTAAAAATTATTTCTTGCTCTGATTTTATTTATTGAGACATAATAGACCTGTTATATACTATTGTGTAAGTTTAAGGGATATAGCCCAATGATTTGATTCCTATACATAATGAAATGACCATAAATTTAGAGAACATCCATTATCTCATAATAGTGCAAAAGAAAAAGAACAAAATTGTTTTCCTCGTGGCAAGAACTCTTAGAACTTACTCTCAACAATATTCATGGGAAATACACAATAGCGTTTATTATATTAATGATGCTGTACATTACACCTGTAGCACCTAATTATCTTATAACTGGAGGTTTGTATCTCACCCCAATCCCTGCCTCTGGTAACCACAAATCTGATCCTCAGCACACAACACTATCCTAATTCCTGGAGCACAGCACAGTGAAACAAAATGATCACCATGACAGATTCAGTTACCAAGTATAATATGCAAAGAACTACATTATCATCAGCTATATCCCCCACCCTACATTTCACCCGTGTGACTCATTTATTTTCTAACTAGGAGCTTGTCCCTCTTCATCTCTCTCACCTGTTTCACTCATCCTCACTCTCCTCCCCTCTGGCAACCACCTGTGTGTTCTCTGTATCTATAAAGGGCTAATATTCAAACTAAACAGAACACATACACCTCGACATCAAAAAGACACACAACCCAATTTAAAAATGGCAGAGCACCTGAATAGACATTTTCCCAAAAAATACATACAGGTGGCCAACAGACACATGAAAAGATACTCGCCATCACTAATCATGAGGAAATGCAAGTCAAAACCAAAACACAATATGGCTTCAAAAACCATGACTCTTTAGGGAGACTTACAAGTCCCCTCCCACCATGTACACAGTCTTCTTAGCTTTGTTCAGGTTTCATGCTTTAGCCTTTATACCTTTCCAATATTTTTATAACATTTAAAATTTTATTTTCTTCTCCAAATAGAATGTGAATTCTACTAAAAACAAGAAATGTTTTATTTCTTCTGTTAACAGATTTTTCTCCAGAACCTGTGTCTAGCTTTTGCTATCAGTTCAGTTCAATCGCTCATTCATGTCAGACTCTTTGCAACCCCAAAAATCTCAGCATGCCAGGCCTCCCTGTCCATCACCAACTCCCAGAGTTCACTCAAACTCATGTCCATCGAGTCAGTGATGCCATCCAGCCATCTCATCCTCTGTCGTCTCCTTCTCCTCCTGCCCACAATCCCTCCCAGCATCAGGGTCTTTTCTGATGAGTCAACTCTTCACATGAGGTGGCCAAAGTACTGGAGTTTCAGCTTTAGCATCAGTCCTTCCAATGAACACCCAGGACTGATCTCCTTTAGAATGGACTGATAGGATCGCCTTGCAGTCCAAGGGACTCTCAAGAGTCTTCTCCAACACCACAGTTCAAAAGAATAAATTCTTCGGTGCTCAGGTTTCTTTGCAGTCCAACTCTCACGTCCATACATGACCACAGGAAAAACCATAGCCTTGACTAGATGGACATCTGTTGGCAAAGTAATATCTCTGCTTTTTTTTTTTATTTCCAGAAATTGGATTAGAAACTTTTATTTATTTTTTTAATACTTTATTCTACATTACAATACTATATTTGTTTTGTCATACATTGACATGAATCATATGCTATCTAGGTTGGTCATAACTTTCCTTCCAATGAGTAGGCATCTTTTAATTTTATGGCTGCAATCACCATCTACAGTGATTTTGGAGCCCCCCAAAATATAGTCTGACACTGTTTCCACTGTTTCCCCATCTATTTCCCATGAAGTGATGGGACCAGATGCCATGATCTTTATTTTCTGAATGTTGAGCTTTAAGGCAACCTTTTCACTCTCCACTTTCACTTTCATCAAGAGGCTTTTTACTTCTTCTTTACTTTCTGCCCTAAGAGCGGTGTCATCTGCATATCTGAGGTTATTGATATTTCTCCCAGCAATCTTGATTCCAGCTTGTGCTTCCTACAGCCCGCGTTTCTCATGATGTACTCTGCATATAAGTTAAATAAGCAGGGTTACAGTATACAGCCTTGACGTACTCCTTTTCGTATTAGGAAACAGTCTGTTGTTCCATGTCCAGTTCTAACTGTTGCTTCCTGACCTGCATACAGGTTTCTCAAGAGGCTGGTCAGGTGGTCTGGTATTCCCATCTCTTTCAGAATTTTCCACAGTTTATTGTGATACACACAGTCAAAGGCTTTGGCATAGTCAATAAAGCTGAAATAGATGGTTTTCTGGAACTCTCTTGCTTTTTCCATGATCCAGCAGATGTTGGCAATTTGATCTCTGGTTCCTCTGCCTTTTCTAAAATTAGCTTGACATTTGAAAGTTCACGGTTCATGTATTGCTGAAGCCTGGCTTGGAGAATTTTGAGCATGACTTTACTAGTGTGTGGGATGAGTGCAATTGTGCAGTAATTTGAGCATTCTTTGGCATTACCTTTCTTTGGTATCAGAAAGAAAGTTGAACTTTTCCAGTCCTGTGGCCTCTGCTGAGTTTTCCAAATTTGGTGGCATATTGAGTGCAGCACTTTCACAGCATCATCTTTCAGGATTTGAAATAGCTCAACTGGAATTCCATCACCTCCACCAGCTTTGTTCATAGTGATGCTTTCTAAGGCCCACTTGACTTCACATTCCAAGATGTCTGGCTCTAGATGAGTGATCACACCATTGTGATTATCTAGGTCATGAAGATCTTTTTGTACAGTTCTTCTGTGTATACTTGCCACCTCTTCTTAGTATCTTCTGCTTCTGTTAGGACCATGCCATTTCTGTCCTTTTCGAGCCCATCTTTGCATGAAATGTTCCCTTGGTATCTCCAATTTTCTTGAAGAGATCTCTAGTCTTTCCCATTCTGTTGTTTTTCTCTATTTCTTTGCATTGATCCCTGAGGAAGGCTTTCTTATCTCTCTTTGCTATTCTTTGGCACTCTGCATTCAGATGCTTATATCTTTCCTTTTCTCCTTTGCTTTTCACTTCTCTTCTTTTCACAGTTATTTGCCTCCCCAGACAGCCATTGTGCTTTTTGTATTTCTTTTCCATGTGGATGGTCTTGATCCCTGTCTCCTGTACAATGTCACGGACCTCCATCCATAGTTCATCAGGCACTCTATCTATCAGATCTAATCCCTTAAATCTATTTTTTACTTCCACTGTATAATCATATGGGATTTGATTTATCGCTTTTGCCATAGTGCTAAATAAATACTTTTCATGACTGGATAAATGAATGAATTACAGAGCATCTTACATGCTAAATTTAAGATTATATTAATCACTTACAGCTCTATTTTCTTTTTTTCATATAGTTAACACTCAATCTACTGAAGAGATAACTATTTTGATAGTGTTCTCTAATTAATTTCTTAGTGCTATTATTTACCCTGGCATTGTTTTTTAAAAAATGAATTATTTGAATATTTTCTGAGGTATTTTTTGCTACTGTCCATCATATATAATAATGATACAGTAATGGAAGAATGAAGTATGGGAATTATTTCTTTGAATTGGGAAGGAAAAAAACCTATAAGCTAATATAGGACATAACTGAATTAAATAATGAAAAAGAAAATAGATTATCTTAAAGACCAAGCACAGGCAAGCCCAGTAAAGACAGTTTCCTCCAGTCAGAAATACCTCTCTAGGTGTTATAGAGGTTGATAAAAACAATTCATTAGATGTAGTTTAGTTTATTAGAGAATTTCTTTCCCATCCTCATTTTTAAAGCTTAATACATAATTATTCTTTATTATGGAACTATGAATCAGATTATGGAAATTTTTAGGAATATATTTACTCTTACTTTTGTTGGGGAATAGCTTTATCTTTCGTATCAACAGAGCCATCACTCCTGAGTAGACCTGAAACATTTATTGATGGCTGGTGTAAGATATACATCTTTGCTAATGAAGGCAATTAATCTATTACCACAGATGGGTTCACACTAAGTATCTTTCCTGAGCAGACAGCACCTTCTTTCTTGCCACATTTAAATCTTCATGACCTCATTTTTCATCCAGGGATGGTAATTTGTTAGTTCCCGACTGCTTTAAGAACCAGTCTACCATCCACCCTCTCTATTAGGATTTATGCATAAGTCTGCTCATGACACAGAGGATTGGCGCACAAAGGGAAGAGCTGTGAGAGCCACCCATCAAACCAGTGACAGCCTCGATGCCGGAGCAACATTGAGAGGAGATGAATTAACAGTCTGGTTCTTTACCCTTCCAAATATCATCAGGCTGAGAGAAAATGACTCTCCTTGCTTTGTGCATGTGAACTTTCTAATTAAAGAAACTTCCCTAATCTTTTTCCTCAAACTGATGGAGCTCGACTTTTCCAAGGAAAATTGCCACTGATTTCTCAGGAGATGGCAACTTTACACATTGTTCTCTCTGCTTGGTTTTATCTGTCCGCAGTGATTGCAATTCTGATTTATCAGTTCCAATGCCCAAGCTATTAACTGACCGGACTCAATTCTCAGTGTAATATATGGAGCTAAAACAGAGCTATTTTTTGAATGAAAAATAAAAGGTGTTAGAGCATACTGGATGTGTGTATCCCCATGTGCAACCTGCCAAAACTGATCTTCGTTTCTGTTTACATATATGTAAAGTTTGCCATTTCATTTTCAAACCTAAAAATTCTTAGCATTTCAATAAATATTCACAAATATCAGGCGTTGAAAATGAATAAAATACAAGTGTTATTGAGATAGATACTGAATTAGATTTTAAAAAATAAATACATGGAAAATTATTCAGTTATATAGACTATATCTTATCTTCATTAAATATCACAGAATTAAAATATAGATTCATCTTTACAAGCATGGGCTCTCAGAGTATTTGGAATCAAATTCTAAGTTTTTGTCTTACTAGTTGCGTGGTAATAAAAAAAGTTAATCAATCATCTTATGCCCTGTTTTCTTCAAATGTCAGCTGGCTCTGGCAGAGGACAACTGATAACCCTCCATGTTCTAGAGGCAGAAAATTATTTTTGAAACCACCTGATTGTTTATCCTGAGTCCACAACATACAAGTCCATCACTTGCATAAGCCATGTGTTGAGATGCACAGGGAATACTTGGTATATATACGGTGTGAAGATATTTAAGAATGTTGAGGTTTTAATAAGAGGTTTTGCATTTATGTTTAATTGCAGAATCTTGGCACAAGAGATCGCCAATTACTTGCATCCAGAAATGGGAGAAAGATCTCTGGCTGATTATTTTGTGAAATTGTGAAACTAGTTTGTCACACCATGACCCATTATAGCTCATCTGACAAAGAGAATAAAGATACCTGCCTCTCATTAACTAAAAGGCAAAGATAGATGGAACAGATTTTTGAAAACTGATTTAAGTTTTGTTCTTAAAAAGCAAGGTGCATCATTGAGACTGATTTTCATACCTGTTAGCCAAAAAAAAAAAAAAAAAAGAAAAAAATCAGCCTGAACCCCAGAAGTTCACCCAGGCACAGAACACACTAAAACTGTGGCTCCCAGAATATGGGTCATATTCCCTTTCTTTTACTTTCTCCTAATCTGAGGCAGTGTTAGTGTTTTTCTAAAGCTAATTTTCCCTAGTTTTTCTAGCTTTTTTTCTTCCAGTAATCCTTAGGTAACATATTGGAGCTAAAGTTGATATAGCTTATATAATAGATTTTATTCTTAATGCCATAGGGTTAATATTTGTATTTCATTCTATAAATTATTATGCACCTTAAATGAGATGAGGCGTATAACATGTGTAGCATGTGCTTAGCTTTCTGTGAGCAGTAAACACAAGTTACCCCTCACTGTTACCATTACTACCACCATCATCATCATGTGTCAGACACAGTGCTAACACCAGGGGATACAGAATTAACAAGATTGATACAGGCATTGCCCTCAGGGAGTTTACATTCAATTGAGGAAGACAACCAACAAACATGTTAAAAATAAATATATCTTAAAAGTAAACAGGCCAAACCCCTCAGACTGTGAAAAATGCTATGAAGCAAAGGAACATTACACTGGGCTGTAACAAAGCTAGAGATAACCAGTTTACATAGCAGAGCTAGGGAAGACCTCTCTGAGGCAGTGTTACTGAGTTAAACTGGAGTGTGAACATTAAAGAACAAACCAGACATTCCAGGAACTAGGAGAAGAGCAACTCAGCAAATCTGAAAGAGCAAAAGTAAAAGAATGCAGGCTGGAAAGAGCATGGCTTACGTGAAGAGAACTAGTTACAGCATACGTGAAGCAGAGCAAATGAGGAAGCAGAAGGTATAAGAAGAGGCCACAGAGGGAGACAGAGCCAAGAAAACAGAAAATACCATCAGCAAGAAAAAGTGTATGCCCCCTTAATACAATGAAAAGCCATACACTGGACAGTTTTAAAAGGCAGCTATAACACACTTTGTGTTTAAAATGACTGAAGTTGTTTCCAGTATAGAGGATCCTGCTGTGATTTATGTCGGAGAGTGTTTTGCAAACAACTAATCTCAAAGATATACAAGCAACTTATGCAGCTCAACTCCAGAAAAATAAATGAACCAATCAAAAAATGGGCCAAAGAACTAAATAGGCATTTCTCCAAAGAAAACATACGGATGGCTAACAAACACATGAAAAGATGCTCAACATCACTTATTATCAGAGAAATGCAAATCAAGACCACAATGAGGTACCATTTCACACCAGTCAGAATGGCTGCGATCCAAAAGTCTACAAGCAATAAATGCTGGAGAGGATGTGGAGAAAAGGGAACCCTCTTACACTGCTGGTGGGAATGAAAACTAGTACAGCCTCTATGGAAAACAGTGTGGAGATTCCTTAAAAAATTGCAAATAGAACTGCTTTATGACCCAGCAATCCCACTGCTCGGCATACACACCGAGAAAACCAGAATTGAAAGAGACACGTGTACCCCAGTGTTCATTGCAGCACTGTTTATAATAGCCAGGACATGGAAGCAACCTAGATGTCCATCAGCAGATGAATGGATAAGAAAGTTGTGGTACATATGCACAATGGAATATTACTCAGCCCTTAAAAAGAATAAATTTGAATCAGTTCTAATGAGATGGATGAAACTAGAGCCGATTATACAGAGTGAAGTAAGCCAGAAAGAAAAACACCAATACAGTATACTGACACATATATATGGAATTTAGAAGGATAGTAATGATGACCCTCTATGTGAGACAACAAAAGAGACTCAGAGGTATAGAACGGACTTTTGGACTCTGAGGGAGAGGGGGGGATGATTTGGGAGAATGGCATTGAAACACGTATACTATCTTGTAAGAATAAAAATAAAATAAAATAAAATAAAATGACTGAAGCCATTCTGTTCCCTGAGCAGCAATGGGTCAAAGGTGGAAGCAGCAGTTGCCAGAACACTAAGACAGTTGTAGCTTAGATCATTTGTAATTTGGAAAATGAGTTATTGTTTGGAGAATGAAACAGACAGCCATAAAAGGGCAGGAAGATTACAAGAGGCAGGGATATCTGTCAAGACTGTGCTGCACTGATCCAGGTGAGAGGTGAGAATAACCTAAGCAAACTGTGCAAAGATCAAGAGAATGGTGTGAGTTTGGGGCTCCGGAAATGAGGGAACAAGGCATACTTTAACACTGATTAGAAATCAAAAGTGAAGAAGAAAGGGTCGAGGATTCCTTGCAAGTCCTAGCTTAGACAAAAGCCACAGCTGTCCACTGATATCTTGGACCATGTATGCAGGTGAGTTGATTTTGTTGAAAGATAGTGTGGGCCTGTGACACAGTGGATAATCAAACACGTGTCTGGTTGGCAGTGAGACAGATGAAGCTGAAGCTGCAGAGACAAACTGAAGATACATGTAATCTGTGTTTCTTGGTAGTAAACTCCAAGGTTCTATTTTCCTGAAGGTATTTTAATTTCTCTTTCACACAGGAAATATGCATTCTAAGTTGACAGTTATATTATCTCAACATGTTGAAGAAATGCTTCCATTGTCTCTGTCTCCTAATACTGTTTTTAAACATAAATTATCAATCACCGTTCTTTTATAATTAATTTGTTTTTCTTCTCTGGCAGCTTTTAAAATATTTATCTTTTTATTTGGTGTTCTGCAGTTTAATTATGTTATGCTTTGGTAGAGATTTATTTTCTATTTATGTGTCATTGGATTTCTAGAATTTCAAGGTTACTGTTGATCAAAACTTGTGAAAAGTTTTTCTTTTTTTTTCCTTCTTGCCCACTTCTAATGAACATCAAGCTCAAAGAAAGAAGTTTCTTGTACTTGATTCATTCATGCCTAATGGCTAAAGTGAACAGGGCCTTAGGAATCATCACTATGAACAAAGCTAGGGGAGGTGATGAAATTCCAGTTGAGCTGTTTCAAATCCTGAAAGATGATGCTGTAAAAGGGCTGCACTCAATATGCCAGCAAATTTGGAAAACTCAGCAGTGGCCACAGGACTGGAAAAGGTCAGTTTTCACTCCAATCCCAAAGAAAAGCAATGCCAAAGAATGCTCAAACTACTGCACAATTGCACTCATTTCACAAACTAGCAAAGTAATGTTCAAAATTCTCCAAGCCAGGCTTCAGCAATATGTGAACCATGAACTTCCAGATGTTCAAGCTGGATTTATAAATGGCAGAGATCAAATTGTCAACATCCACTGGATCATCGAAAAGCAAGAGTTCCAGGAAAAAAAAATCATTATTGACTATGCCAAAGCCTTTGATTGTGTGGATCACAATAAACTGTGGAAAATTCTGAAAGAGATGGGAATACCATACCACCTGACCTGCCTCCTGAGAAATCTGTATGCAGGTCAAGAAACAAGTTAGAACTGGGCATGGAACAATAGACTGGTTCCAAATAGGAAAAAGAGTATGCCAAGGCTGTATATTTTCACCCTGTTTATTTAACTTCTATGCAGAGTACATCATGAGAAATGTTGGGCTGGAAGAAGCACAAGCTAGAATCAAGATTGCCAGGAGAAATATCAGTAACCTCAGATATGCAGATGACACCACCCTTATGGCAGAAAGTGAAGAACTAAAGAGCCTTTTCATGAAAGTGAAAGAAGAGAGTGAAAAAGTTGGCTTAAAATTGAACATTCAGAAAACGAAGATCACGGCATCTGGTCCCACCACTTCATGGCAAATAGATGGGGAAACAATGGAAACAGTGGCAGACTTAATTTGGGGGGTTCCAAAATCACTGTAGATGGTGATTGCAGCCATGAAATTAAAAGATGCTTGCTCCTTGGAAGAAAAGTTATGACCAACTTAGATAGCATATTAAAAAGCAGAGACATTACTTTGCCAACAAAGGTCCATCTAATCAAAGCTATGGTTTTTCCAGTAGTTATGTATGGTTATGGAAAGCTGTGTGCAGAACTGATGCTTTTGATCTATGGTGTTGGATAAGACTCTTGAGAGTCCCTTTGACAACAAGGAGATACAACCAGTCTACCCTACAGAGATCAGTCCTGGGTGTTCATGGGAAGGACTTATGTTGAAGCTGAAACTCCAATATGTTGGCCACCTGATGCAAAGAGCTGACTCACTGGAAAAGACCCTGATGCTGGGAAAGATTGAGGGCAGGAGGAGAAGGGGATGACAGAGAATGAGATGGTTGGATGGCATCATCAACTCAATGGACACGAGTTTGGGTAAACTCCTCGAATTGGTGATGGACAGGGAGGCCTGGTGTGCTGCAGTCCATGGGGTCGCAAAAAGTCAGACACAACTGAGCGACTGAACTGAACTGTACTGTATGGATGTCAGAGTTGGACTATAAAGAAAGCTGAGCTGATTGAAGAACTGATGCTTTTGAACTGTGATGTTGGAGAAGACTCTTGAGGGTCCCTTGGACTGCAAGGAGATCCAACCAGTCCATTCTAAAGGAGATCAGTCCTGAGTGTTCTTTGGAAGGAATGATGCTAAGACTGAAACTCCAGTACTTTGGCCACCTGATGTGAAGAACTGACTCATTTGAAAAGACCCTGTTCCTGGGAAAAATTGAAGGCAGGAGGAAAGGGGATGACAGAGAATGAGATGGTTGAATGGCATCACTGACTCGATGGATGTGAGTCTGAGTAAACTCTCAGAGTTGGTGATGGACAGGGAGGCCTGTGTGCTACAGTCCATGGGGTTGCAAAGAGTTGGACATGACTGAGTGACTGAACTTACTGACTGAATGGCTAAACTCTAGCTTTTGTTCTTTCTTACTTCTCATCAGTTCAGTTCAGTTCAGTCTCTCAGTTGTGTCCAACTCTTTGCGACCCCATGAATCGCAGGACGCCAGGCCTACTGGTCCATCACCAACTCCCAGAGTTCACTCAGACTCACGTCCATCGAGTCAGTGATGCCATCCAGCCATCTCATCCTCTGTCATCCCCTTCTCCTCCTGCCCCCAGTCCCTCCCAGCACCTGAGTCTTTTCCAATGAGTCAACTCTTTGCATGAGGTGGCCAAAGTACTGGAGTTTCAGCTGTAGCATCATTCCTTCCAAAGAAATCCCATAGTTTACTTCAATAGAATTCCTGGGAAATCTTTGCTATTACATGAGTTGTAACATGCTAGGTTTTTTTTTCTTTTTCCTATATTTTAACTAATAATCTTAATTCAACTAAATGTATTTAATTTTTATACTGTCAGAAATGAAATCTATTTTAAGTCAATTTTCCATCTGTTTTATGCAATAAATTATTTTAATTGTGATAGTCAATGGTAAGGTCTTAGCATGAGATTCATAGACAGCATGACAGCCCTCTGTACTTGGAAGATGTAATGTACTTAGTTTTGAATGTAAAATAAAAATGCTAAGCAGGGCAACACTCAGAGGAAAAATTACATTCATAAATTAAAAATAATTGTATCAAATTATTCAATTTAATAGTTAATTCAGGTCTTTCAACATTTTTACTTAACTTACTTTTTGCTCATTTTATTTGAAGAGAAATATTCTAAATACATTGTTTTCCTTCATTCCCAGATATAAGTGTTCTTTAAAGCTTATGGTCAACTGATTACTAGGTCTTCTAATAATGTTGAAAAGATTATATATGAGTATTAAACAAGTTTCATGATCTGGATGTGAACACATCCAGGCAGATGTTGAAACTGCTTTGTAGTCTTCTCTCTGCCCATGAAAATGCAAGAAGACAGAGATAAACTAAAGCAAGAGCTGTTTTGTTGCTGAGCAATATTTGGAGGAAATAGGAAAGAGTCAGGACTTTCAGTTTATGAAAATAAATCAGGTTCTCCACCACAGTCTTGCCCAGCAAAGTACTTAAGGAAAGAAGTGATCTCAGAGAAGACATGAACCCCAGCATGATAACAAGAAAGTACAGCTCCAGGAGGCAGATCAGAATATTATGACCACAAGATCCTTCGTAAGTGTGTCTAACAGTGAATCTAATAGGCTTCAAAGAATGTTCAGGGTCTGGAACCTGCTCAGCTGGACAGGAGGATTTCTAAGACTCTGAAAAGCATGCCTCAGAGACAATTTTCCTTCACAAAATGTTTCCAAGATGCTGAGTGACACTGTTCCTTAGTACTCTGCTAAAGAAAAATATGTTTAAAAAGGAATTATGAGTATGACTTTTTGTCAAATATTATCAGTTTACTTTGACACACTGAAGCTCATGATGGTTTTAATGGAATTATAACAAACAATGACTACTGACTTATAGACAGAGTAAAAGAATTGACATATGCATTTGCAAATTTGGATTTGGAATTAACAGCCATTTTCCAATGAGAGACTCATGTTAGAGAGTAGGTTCAAAGTCTCTTCTTTTATATTTTAAAGGCTTGGGAAGAAAGATTATAAAACCTGATGATAAGGATTATAAAATCTGATGACAAGTAGCTGAACCCCTTCCTTTAAAAGAATAAGTTTCCTTGGAGTATACAAACACCCCTAAGAAGGACAAACTTCCTATATTCTGGAAGGGAGTGAGCTAGTTTCTACCCACTAATCAGCATCAATACAGTAAAGGGTATGTCAGCACTTTTGTAATGAGGCAGCTGTTCATAAATAGTTACAACATGATTATATTAGCTAACAGAGGGAAAACGCTCAAAACCTCTATACGTGAGAATCATAGAGCATTAACTTACAACCCAGCATTAAATTAAGCATATGGATGCGCATTAAACACCTTCACACACAGTTTGCATAGCTATACCACCATTAATTTTTGCTTTTCTAGACATAAGGTGTGATTAGGTTGAAGCAGTCAGGCTGCAAATAATTGGTATCTCATAACATTCTCACAGCCCATAGGCTTGTGCTTTTAAAGAGTGATAGCTTAAAAAGTACAGCAAGGGGAGAATCAGTGACTCCCAACCTCACCCCAACACACACCCACATGCAGACTTAGAGGATGGCCTGCATTTGGAATGACTGTTATATTCAGAGCCTGACCCTTGGCTTTTCTGGGCCAGCATAGGCAACCCACTCCAGTATTCCTGCTTGGAGAATCCCAGGGACAGAGGAGCCCGGTAGGCTACAGTCCATGGGGTCGCAAAGAGTCGGACACGACTGAGTGGCTTCACTCACTCACTCATTTCAGCTTGACATCCTGGGCTCATTTCTACTGAGCTCTCAGGTGTTGAGTCAAGCTAATCAAAATGACCGAATAATGTAGAAACAGTTTAAACAAGCATGTAAATTGACTGCTGCCTATCTTTTCTAGTGGCTTCAGTTCTCGGTTCTTCCTCTCAGGATACAACCTCCTGAACCATGGACTTGGAACCTTCATTTTGAAATCCCGAATTTCGTTGGTACTCTCCTTCCTCACCCATATAGCAAACAAAGCAAAACTCTGAAGCCATATTTTCTTAGCTCTGAAAATTTAAGTTGTGCATCCTGCCTCCTATTTTCTCCTTCAAACTTCTCCTCCTCCACACCCATCTTTTTATATCCACCCTAGACTCTTCCCTCTCTGCCTGGGTCTCCTATCACAATGCTTCTTCCAACAGTCGTCCAGCACCCCTCAGGCAGCCCAGATACTTGCACAGAAAGCTCTTTACCTAAAACTAACCCTCACCACACCGTTTCCTGGTGGCTCAGTGGTTAAAAAAAAAAAATTCTGCCTGCCAATGCAGGAGTTGAGAGTTTGATCTTTGAGGTAAGAAGATCCCCTAGAGGAGGAAACGGCAAAGTGAATTGAAGTGAAGTGAAGTCGCTCAGTCGTGTCCAACCCTCAGAAACCCCATGAATTGCAGCCTTCCAGGCTCCTCTGTCCATGGGATTTTCCAGGCAAGTGTGCTGGAGTGTATTGCCATTTCCTTCTCCAGGGGATCTTCCCGACCCAGGAATCGAACCCGGGTCTCCGGCACTGCAGGCAGACGCTTTACCGTCTGAGCCACCAGGGAAACCCTAGGAAACAGGGTTTCCTACTGCAATATTCTTGCCTGGGAAATCTCATCAACAGAGGAGCCTGGTGGGCTACAGTCCATGGAGATGAAAGAGTCAGGCATGATTTAGTGGCTGAAACACGAACACCCCATTTCCCCACACCTACGCCTGACATTACATTTCTTCTGACAGCTGCTGTGACTTTCCAGTAATAAATACCACTAACAAGTTTTTAAACCACAGTATTCATTTTCTAGGGCTTCCATAACAGAGGACCACAAACTGGGTAGGCTGAGCAATAGAAACTTGTTTTAAGTTCTGAAGGCTAGAAATCCAAGATCATGGCATTGAGAAGGTTCATTTCTCCTGAGACCTCTATCCTATCCGTGGCTTGTAGATGGCCATTTTCTTCGTGTCTTCACCTGGTTTTTCCTGTGTGATCCAAATTTTGCAGATGAAGACATAAGTCACACTAGGTTAGGGCCTACTCTGATGACCTCTTTGAACCATAATTACCTCTTTAAAGAGCCTGTTTCCAAATACAAGCACATTCTGAGGAACTGTGGGTTAGGATTTCAACATGAATTTGGGGGAACATGATTTAGCCCATAATATAGAAAAGTACAATAAAGGAAAGATAAAGGGAGTGAAAAAGTTTAGAATACTTTAGAAAACAAACTATTTTGAAATGATTCAAACCAAAATCTGATTCTTTTGGAAAACTTGAAAAAGAAAGAGGTCTAGCAAAACTGACAAAAGAGAGAAAATACCTAAGAAAGAAAAAAAGGGGGCACATAAGTACAGATATATGAAACATTTAAGAAATACTAGCAGTGATATTTTCCCAAGGTCTGTCTTTATTGATATGAGTGGACAATTTTCATTGAAAAAACATAGGAAGAAATATTTCAACTAGCACACATGGTAAAGCTGCTTAGTGCTGTATGGGTATTCATTATACTATTTTGTGTACTTTTCTGTATGTTTACAACTTCTTTTAACATTTAGACCAACTTTGGTATTTTATAATACAACAATATTTGTTAGAGAATCAAAGAAAGATGCTTAAGAACAAATATTAATATGAGTGGTTGGTATCCCTGCTTGGAGTACCATGATAGAAAATAAAGAATAAGAATCCTGCTTTTTATTTTCTAGTGCAATAGAGCAAGAATGACTCCACCGAAGTGCTATGAACTTCAGGTCACAAACTAGTGAGAAAATAATGACCATTTATGCCTTTTTTTCATCTTGGCTTTCTTCCAGTTAAATTTCTGCTTCCTCAGCAGTGCAGTATTTACAAGGACTTAAATACTTGCCTTAGGAGATTCCCAAGGGGCCTTTAATTCCTAAATACTAATATAATTTCTTTTGGTATTTTGTTTATTTAAGCATACATTTATCAAGTACCATACTTTAAATGCTTAATGGGGCCTTACTTTTTATTTTTAGTGATCTCTAATTTTACACTTTGTTTATTTGACTCTTCATTTATTTAACAAGCATTTATTAACTGAACCTTTGCTACACATCATGGTCACTGCTGGCTATCATGCCAGTAGTATACAAGAGCCACACGATGCTTCTCTCTCTGTCCTAGACGCTAAGTCATTTCTGACTCTTTTGCAAACCCATGGAGCCCGCCAGTTTCCTCTGTCCATGGGATTCTCCAGGCAAGAATACTGGAGTGTGTTGCCTTGCCCTCCTCTAGAGGATCTTCCCAATCCTACGATCACACCTAGATCTGATCCAGGGATCAAACCCACACCCCCTGCATTGTAGTCAGATCCTCTACCACTGAGTCACCTGGGAAGCCCACACTTTATGTACTCTTGAATAATTTAGTGATTCTCATGCTTTGACGTCAAAATGGCATCCTACAGGTTTGTTAAAATACAGATGTCTGCATATGTGGTTCCAAAACATGTATTTCTAACACGTCATCAGTTATTGCATGCTATTTCGTAATCTAACTCATAAATGTTAGTTCCAATGCTCTTTTCTTCTAACCTTCAACACTTCAAATGATAATTTTAAAATGTCTTTTTTGTCTTTCAGTTCAGTTCAGCCACTCAGTCATGTCCAGCTATTTGCAACCCCATGGACTGCAGCACCCTAGGCCTCCCTGTCCATCATCAACTCCCAGAGTTCACTCAAACTCATGTCCATTGAGTTGGTGATACCATTCAACCATCTCATCCTCTGTCTTCCCCTTCTCCTCCCACCTGCAATCTTTCCCAGCGTCAGGGTCTTTTCCAGTGAATCAGCTCTTCCTATCAGGTGGCCAAAGTATTAGAGCTTCAGCATCAGTCCTTCCAATGAATATTCTGAACTGATCTCCTTTAGGATGGACTGGATGGATCTCCTTGCAGTCCAAGGCACTCTCAAGAGTCTTCTTCAACACCACAGTTCAAAAGCATCAATTCTTAGGTGCTCAGCTTTCTTTATAGTCCAACTCTAACATCCATACATGAATTCTGGAAAAACCACAGGTTTGACTAGACAGACCTTTATTGGCAAAGTAATATCTCTGCTTTTTAATATGCTTTCTAGGTTGGTCATAACTTTTCTTCCAAGGAGCTATTGTCTTTTATTTCCATGGATGCCGTCAGCATCTGCAGTGATTTTGGAGAGCAAAAAAGTAAAGTCTGTCCCTTTTTCCACTGTTCATCTATTTGCCATGAAGTGATGGGACCAGATCCATGATCTTAGCTTTCTGAATGAATGTTGAGCTTTAAGCCAACTTTTTCACTCACTTCTTTCATTTTTATCAAGGGACTCTTTAGTTCTTCTTTGCTTTCTGCCATAAAGGTGGTGTCATCTGCATATCTGAGGTTATTGATATTTCTCCCAGAAATCTTGATTCCAGCTTGTGCTTCATCCAGTCCAGCATTTTTCATGATGTACTTTGCATATAAGTTAAATAAGCAGTGTGACAATATATAAACTCATTAATTTCTGCTTTTAAATTTTTGCTATTGTAAGTCTTTCATTCTAAAACACAATTTTGCAGTGACTTTTTATGCTTGAAATAGTTTCTTCTATATCCCCTGAATATCTTTCATTTTATATTAATTTCTGCTTTAAAACTTGCCAAGTATCTAAAGGCTTTTCTTCTCAGACATTTTTAATGACCTACTTTTACAAAAACTTGCAGCTGTGAGGAGCCTTAGGCAGAGCTGCTTCCCCACCCTTCCCACAATTACTTTTTAGAGCTGTTTCTCGACCCTTCCTTTATGGTCTCCACATTCCCATTAGTCCAAAGAATCAGAGACTCAAAAACAGTTGACCTCAGTCAACTCCACCATAAAATAGGACCACCTGATTCTCTGGACAACTATTGTTTTATATTTCACACTGTTTTAACATCCTATGAAGTTCATGCCCTAATTTCTATTATTTTCAAAACAGGCATTCACAGGACTATTGCAATAAACCAAATATACCAACTGCATGACTAGGATCATGTATGCTGCTCATGGACTCAAAGATCCAGAGAGGTCGGTACTATTTACCCTGACTTAACTCTAGTGGAAAATGATTTGATGTTGAAATTCACTGAGGGAAGGAACATGACTCATTCTAGATGTTATAAGCTGCTTCCCAACAACAAAAAATGTTTAAAATAGCAAAATCTCTAAACCATAAATATATGTTTAATATTTTAATAGATCATAAATAAAATTTTGGGTTTTGGCCCCTAAATTGAGTTGGCCTCACTTTTGGAAAAGTATTTAATGGCCGTGAGTTTGCCTACCATTGTAATTTTTCTCTGACCTATGCCACACATGGTAGCCATTACTAGGGGATGTCAAGGAAAAACTCACTCAGACTGTATTTACACAGCATTTTATGGAAATTGGTGTGCAATCATTTTAGTTAAATGAGTGCTTTAAGGTCAGTACTGTAAATAATTTAAAGCAAATGAACTATTTTTGTGATGGCAATTTCTCTTTATCTTTGGTTAATTAAGACCTTCTGCAAGAGAAGGCTTTAAACTATTCCATGAAAATCTTTCCTGGGATCAAAACAGGAACATCTGAACAAAAGCCCTAAATTTCCTGTTCTACCAAATGATTGTTTGGTATCAATTATCTAGCCAATTTTTTTCTTATGAAATCTTATCACTTAAGGTTTTGTTTTGCTTTTCATTTTTATAAATTGTTTTAACTAAACTTTGTAATAGAAACCAACTTAGGAAAATGAATAATTTATAAAATTTTAATTCAAACATTTTTTGGTTGACTTATGACTTATACTGGGAAGTATGAGGGAAAACAAAGAAATAAAAGAAAGAAGATAAATTTAAAATGTCCCCTCCCTCCACTTCTCTATCCTCTTTTCCTTTCTTTTAAAATAAGTTTACAAGATTCTTAGAAAAAAAATTTTAAACAAAAACTTAAATTATGTAATTTAAATATCAGGTCAGAAAATTTGTATTTGTCCTTGCCCTATACTTTTTCAAGATTTATTTTCCTATTGTGATAACAAAACACGTAACATGAAATTCACCATCTTAACTATTTGTAAATGCACAGTTCAATAGTTTCAACTGTAGTCACATTATTGCACAATAAATCTCTAGAACTTTTTCATCTTTCCAAATTGAAGCTGCATTTCCACTGAGCAACAATTCCTCACTCTCACCTTCTCTCCAGCCTCTGTCAACAATCATTCTAGTTTCTGTTTCTCTGAGTTTGACTACTATAGATAACTTAGTATACGAGGGACCATAAAGTATTTGTCTTTTTTGTAGCTGGCTTATTTCACTTAGGATAATCATCTGTCTTGCAGTAAATAATGGGATTTTCTTCTTTTAAAGGCTAAATAATATTCCATTAAGTATATTTATACTAATTTTTAAAATTCATTCATCTGTTAATAGACAACAGAGTGCTTCCAGTTTGGGGCTATGGAGAATAAGACCACAGTGTGCACAAATCTTTTGAAATCCTGCTTTCAATTCTGTTGGATACATACCTAGAACTGGAATTGTCAAATTATCTGAAAATAATTAAAAACTTGTTTTGAGGAACTGCCTTGGGGTTTTGCACTGAGGCTGCAACATTTTACATTCTCCTCCTCTCTTGGCAGTGCACAGGGTTCCCATTTCTCCTCTTCCTTACCAACACTTGTTAATTTCTGTTTCTTTAATAAAGGTCATCTTAATGGATATGAGGTGATTTCTCATTGTGGTTTTGATTTGCATTTCTTTAGTCACAAGTGATGCTGAGCCTCCTTTCATATGCTTATTGACCATTTGGAAATCTTCTTTGGAGCAATGCCTACCCAAGCCCTTTGCCCAGTTTTTAATCAGGTTAGTTTTTGTTGTTGAATTATAGAAATCCTTTTTATAGTCTGCATATTAACCTCTTTATAGATATGTGCCTTGAAAATATTTCCTCCCATTCCACACCTTACCTTTCCACTCTGTTGATTGCTTCCTTTGATGTACAGAAGTTTTAAAGTTTTTATGTAATCCCATTTTGTTCACTTTTGCTTTTCAAGAAATTATTAACAAATCCAGTGTCAAAGTTTTCCCATGTTTTTCCCAAGAGTTTAATAGTTTGAGGTCATATATTTAGGTATTTAATACATTTGAACTACTTTTTGTGTACCGTGTATAAGGGTCCAACTTCATTCTTTATTTTTTTTTTTTTATTTTTTAATACTTTATTCTACTTTACAGTACTGTATTGGTTTTGCCATACATTGACATGAATCAGCCATAGGTGTACACAATCTCCCAATGCCGAAGCCCCCTCCCCACCTCCCACCCCACACCATCTCCCTGGATCATCCCGTACATATGGTTATTCACTTTTCTCAACACCATTTGTGAAAGAGACAGTTCTCTCCCCACTGTGTTGCCTCGGCATTCTTGACAGAGATCATTTGACAATATGCATGAAGGATTATTTCTGGACTCTATTTCACTGATCTATGTCTGTCTTTATGTTGATACCACATCGTTTTAATTATCATCACGTTATAGTATGTTTTGAAATCAGGAAGTCTGAGGAATATGTTGGAGCAGTGTGCAATTTCCTTGGTTCTGACTTGCTGCAGCAAAGATTTGGAATGGTGGACCACTGTTACAGCCCACTTATGGCTCAGAGTTTTATTCTGCGAGCAAAGGAAAGCATACTCTCGAGGCTTGAGGGCAGGCTGACCCTAAAGGAGAGGTCTCAGTCCATCTGGCTTCCCTCCTTTTATACGTTTGTCTCCTTTCCCTCTTCAGACTGCCCTGCGCAAATTCAGATAGCCAAAAAGGGGGTGTGTTTGTTTCACCTGAAGTTCTCACTCCAGTCCATGGATTTTCTTTTGTTCCATTTTTCCAGCCTTTTCTCTATCTTTGTCTTTTAGCCACCACCATTTTGGACTCCTTTTTCCTATTCTCACTACCTAACATTTCCAATTTTGCTCTTTTTCAAGATTGTTTTGGCTGTTTAAGGACTCAAGGCTTAACCCATGATTAGGGTTAAAGATTTCCCTGGACTCACTTGCATCAAGAAGAACAGGCATCCAATCTTGTTTGGTTCTGCCTCATCAACAGTTTATTGATAAATCTAGAACTATAGAGAGCTTGTCACTATAGCCTATGTCTAGTGTTTAGCATAAACTGTGTGTCTCAGTAGTTGTTAGGTATGCTTAGTTGAACCTTTGCCCCATTCAGTGGCTTTTATTGATTATATATATATTTTTAAGGTTAGATGGTTCACTTCCTAGTGTTTGTTTAGAGAACATCTGTGGCAAACCATTACAGACAGCTTCAGGTCAAAATTCTTAGATTTCTCCTTCAGTCATTTGTACACTGTGGTCAACTCCTGCAAAAGTGGCAGTCTAAGGATAAGACCCAGTGCCTCCTAGGATGGCTGATGAGAAAGAGATGTGGACTGCGGTAGATATGGCTCATGTTCTTAAATGAGTCTTTTCATGAAACAAGGATCTGCTTGAGTGGCAGTAGCAGGCACACTGTTTCTAGTAGAAAATAATAAAGATGCTGGGAGCAAAGGTCAAGATCAGGACCACTTTCACTATTAGCCAATACAAAGGCCTCAAAACACTAACTTCTCTCATCCCTTTACTCCTAACTCAGGACTAGGACTAGAATCTTGGTTCTGTCTTTCCTTTCTTATTATTAATGGTAACTTCATTTCAAAGCCTTATTATCTCTCCCTGATACTGGCCTTAATTAAAGCCTTCATAGCCATCATGAAAGAATGCTCAACTCTGAATTTTACCAAGAAGTTGTCAGAGATGGGAAGGGTCAGTGGCTCATCAATCCTGTACTCACAGAAGAGCTTTTGATCTTCATGTCTCTCTTCCCAAAGCTTAGCATATTGATGCGCTGCTGGCTCAGCTAAAGCAAACCAAAGGAGGGCCTCTTCCTTTGCTTCTATAAGCAGTGGGAAACAGTTGCCAAATTTGTGTTTTAATTTTCACTTATTCTGTTGCTAATGAGATTTTCCCTTTTTGTGTATTTAGAGAATTCACTTGTTGTTCATCTTCTGTGAATCATTCATGTTCTTTGGCACTGTTTCTCCTATTGGATTCTGTGTTCATCTTTATGAGCTCCTTAAATATCAAAAATGATCTTTGGCTGTCACATCTGTGACAAACTAATAGTTCTTAAACAATGAAGCAGTACAAGTTTCTAACAGCATATTGATGATTACATTAACTGAAGGACCAATGAATGAGCTCTTTTTCTTCACGACTGCTATTCTTGTAATAGTCAGTGCAATTAAAAACACTGTATTTATGAATACAGTCTAAGTAGTACTTTAGACGTAAAGTGTTAAGACGAACAACTCATTCTTTTTTGGTTGCCTTTTTTCATTTATAAGTATTGTGGGATGAGTAAAGGAAAGACAAGTTATAGTTTAGAAGTACTTCCATGGGATTATAGAGAAAAAGGTAGAGAGAAAAAATAGTGGCAAACAATTATAGGTTGACTTACTAGCCATATATCTGAAAAGAACTTGTCCTTGGATTGAATAATTTTAAAGGTTCCTATCAAAGAAGTACAAATAATCTATTATTATATTATCTATTACACTTTTATGCTAGCTCCTGACTACAGTGGTTGTCATACTATAATTCTTATACCTCCAGGTATAAGAATTACAATATCTTAATATGGACCACAGGCTTCCCAGGTGGCTTAGTCATAAAGAATCCACCTGTCAATGCAGGAAACAGAGGTTCAATCCCTGGGTCAGGAAGATCCACTGGAGGAATAAATAGCAACCCACTCCAGCATTCTTCACTCCAGTATTATTGCCCGGAGAATCTCATGAACAGAGGAGCCTGGTGGGCTATGTTCCATGGGGTCACACAGAGTTGGACACAATTGAAGTGACTTAACATAAAGAATTCATAATGCTTAAATATCTAATTACCCATTAGATATATATATATATTTTTTAATAAGAAGAGGTGGTAAGAATACACAGAAGAACTGTACAAAAAGATCATGGTCAAGATAATTATGATGGTATGATCATTCACCTAGAGCCAGACATCCTGGAATGTGAAATCGAGTGGGCCTTAGAAAGCATCACTATGAACAAAGCTAGTGGAGGTGATGGAATTCCAGTGGAGCTATTTAAAATCCTGAAAGATGATGCTGTGAAAATGCTGCACTCAATATGTCAGCAAATTTGGAAAACTCAGCAGTGGCCACAGGACTGGGAAAGGTCAGTTTTCATTCCAATCCCAAAGAAAGTCAATGCCAAAGAATGCTCAAACTACCGCACAGCTGCACTCATCTCACATGCTAGTAAAGTAATGCTCAAAATTCTTCAAGCCAGGCTTCATCAGTACATGAACCATGAACTTCCAGATGTCTGAGCTGGTTTTAGGAAAGGCAGAGGAACCAGAGATCAAATTGCCAACATCCGCTGGATCATCAAAAAGACAAGAGAGTTCCAGAAAAACATCTATTTCTGCTTTATTGACTATGCCAAAGCCTTTGACTGTGTGGATCACAAGAAACTATGGGAAATTCTGAGAGAAACAGGAATACCAGAACACCTGACCTGCCTCTTGAGAAACCTATATGCACGTCAAGAAGCAACAGTTAGAACTAAACATGGAACAACAGACTGGTGCCAAATAGCAAAAGGAGTACATCAAGGCTGTATATTGTCACCTTGCTTATTTAACTTATATGCAGAGAACATCATGAGAAACACTGGACTGGAAGAAACACAAGCTGGAATCAAGTTGCTGGGAGAAATATCAAGAACGTCAGATATGCAGATGACACTACCTTTATGGCAGAAAGTGAAGAAGAACTAAAAACCTCTTGATGAAAGTGAAAGTGGAGAGTGAAAAAGTTGGCTTAAAGCTCAACATTCAGAAAACGAAGTTCATGGCATCCGGTTCCATCACTTCATGAGAAATAGATGTGGAAACATTGGAAATAGTGTCAGCCTTTATTTTCTTGGGCTCCAAAATCACTGCAGATGGTGACTGCAGCCATGAAATTAGAAGATGCTTACTCCTTGGAAGAAAAGTTATGACCAACCTAGATAGCATATTAAAAAGCAGAGCCATTTCTTTGCAAACAAATGCCCATCTAGTCAAGGCTATGATTTTTCCAGTAGTCATGTATGGCTGTGAGAGTTGGACTGTGAAGAAAGCTAAGTGCTGAAGAACCGATGTTTTTGAACTGTGGTGTTGGAGAAGACTCTTGAGAGTCCCTTGGACTGCATGGAGATCCAACCAGTCCATTTTGAAGGAGATCAGCCCTGGGTGTTCCTTGGAAGAAATGACGCTAAAGCTGAAACTCCAGTACTTTGGCCACCTCATGCAAAGAGTTGACTCACTGGAAAATACTCTGATGCTGGGAGGGATTGGAGGCAGGAGGAGAAGGGGACAACAGAAGATGAGATGGCTGGATGGCATCACCAACTCGATGGACATGAGTTTGGGTGAACTCCAGGAGCTGGTGATGGACAGGGAGGCCTGACATGCTGCAATTCCTCAGGTCACAAAGAGTCAGATATGACTGAGCAACTGAACTGAACTGAAGGGAATAATGTACACCGGGTAGGTGTACATTATTTACATTATTTACTGTTTTATTCTAAATAAATGCCTGGACCAACATTTGGACCCAGCTCTGTATAGTGGTAAAACCCCTTTTTTGACTCTGCTAGAAATAAAAATTTCATAGCATGAGGATGGAATACAGTCCACAGATTGTACTGTTTAACCTGCATAATTATTTGGAACAGTTTATAATTACTTGCCAAATTCTGAAGAAGCAGATTTTACATTAAGAATGGAAGTAAAAAAAAAAAAAGAATGGAAGTAGCTGGCATTTCTCCTGTCAATGGTCCCTACACTCCTTAGTATGGACATGGCTTCACTGTAGACTTCACATTCGGGCTTACAGGACATTTCTATGTTTTGTTATACCATGAACTGTTAGAGCCTATCTGCTAAATCATATGTGGAATCCCTAACCCCCAGTGCGACTATACTTGGAGAGAAGCCCTTTAAGGAGATGATTAAAGTTAAATGAGGTCATAAGGGTGGGGTCCTCATTTGATAGGACCAGTGTCCACGTAAGAAGTGGTGCCTCTCTCTGTGCACAGAGGCGAGACCACATATGGACATCGCAAGAAAAAAACCATCTGAAAGTCAGAAGGAGGAGCCTCACCAGAAACTCTGCCAGCACCTTGAACTTCTAGCCTCCAGAACTATGAGAAAATAACTGTGTGTTGTTTAAGACACCCAGTCTCTGGTTTTTATTGTGGCAGCCTGAGGACCCAGCTCACTCACATTCAGCTCTCTCCCCTGCATTCTGCTGCTGTCACTGCCTGGCTCCTTGACCTGAGTTTGCTCTATGTTGCTTCTCCACCCAGCCGCAGAGAAGATACTCTAGGTTGTTCTAATTTTAATATTCCCAGTTTACACTGCAGTTTATCAGATTATAATGAGCTTTAGGATGGTCATGACACTGATTTATTAGAAAATGATTAAGTAGCAAGATTTTGATGTGAAATATCCAGGGTAAGTATATCTTAAGCAATATCTTTAAAAAGTCAGTCCTTAAGCAGAAAAATATTTAAAAACTAGTAGAGCCTGGCTAATGCAATTTCCCATGAGTGCATTAAAGTGTGCCCTTAATAAATCAAACATCAAGAAAACAAAATAAGCTGTTACATTTAAAGTATAGTACATATATAATAAGGAGAATGTATGAAAGTCATATTCAAATGAAAATACAAAAGTGTTTGAACCATTGAGGCATTTTTTGTGTTGAATTATGAGCAAATGTTATAGATTTAATTATTAATGTCCTCACTGTTATATGCACAGAGACAGGTTTCAAGGCACAGTCATTCTCTGGCTTTCATAGGCCTAATTTGTATAATTATTGCATGAATAAAGAATTTTCCCCCAAAACATTGGGAGATCATGTACACCTGTGGCTGATTCATGTCAATGTATGGCAAAACAAATACAGTATTGTAATGTAGAATAAAGTATTAAAAAAAACCATATCAAAATCAAAATAAATAAATAAATAAATGGCACAGTTGTATTTGTGAAAAGTGTGCTCACAGATGCATGAGGTGGATACTTTGGAGGATGCTCATCCACAGTAATAACCCCAGAGACAGTGCTTAAACTTTTCTGAAATGTTTGAATTATTTATGAAGTGTATGTACCATTTTAATATAATCAATGTTAAAAATAATCTTTAAATTCCTAGAAAGAATAATGAAAATGGAAAATAGATGAAATATAATATTTTCAACTGGAATGTATTACCTATGAGAGCACAAAACACTTTATGACCTGTTTACCATTGTGCTCCTAGGGCCATCACATTGTAGATGTTCAGCAAATACTTGTGAAAAGAGTGAGTGAATATTCCAAACTCAGCATACTGCAAAAGAAGCTAAATATCCTAAATTCAAGAGACCAGGCTCCATTCCTGATTCTTTTGATAACCCTGCAGCGCTATATAACTCCCTAAACTAAACCTAGAATTATTTTTACCTTTTAGTCAAATGAAAGGTTAAATTCTCATTTTGCCTGGGGACATGAACATTCTTAAAACCTAGAGAGATTTTAATTAACCTGTGCATGGGACTGATGATTCTAAAGGAGATCGGGCTTGCTCTCCAATTAGTGGAAAATAGTTCCTTAGAACTAGGGCACTGATGTACTCTGACACCTATCCTTTAAAAGGCATGATGACAAAAGAATGAAACATTTGTTGTCTTATAAGTTTGCACTGTAGAAACCATTTGTCCAGATAAATCAGTAAAAATAAAAAAATTTAATATGATGTCATTTTTGAAATCTTTAAGATGATTTGCCTATTACTAAATGTTAAGGAAAACCTACAAACAAATGTGTTGCTACTGGGCCCTGATTTTGAAATATACTTTGAGGAAATGCTTAAAAGGCATTTTTAATACTAGAGGAACACTGAAAAAGAACTGCTCCAGTGCATTCTATGTATCTTAAAGAGTGTGTAGCTGTGGTGATGGTTGGTGGTTTAATGGCTAAGTCATGTCTAACTCTTGTGACCTCATGGACTGTAGCACACAAGGCTCCTATGTGTAGTTGTAGAAGTATCTAATTTACTCTATGGGAGCAGTTTATATAGTAGAGCAATTAAGCTTATTTAAATAGTTTCCCAACATATTTTGATAGTGTTTATCAGATTAATTACAGTGACATCTGTTTATAAGTTAATGTTGTGACTTCAAATTGTATAATTGCATAGTCACCCACATTCCTTATTCATCCCAATTCTTACTATTTTTTACATGCTTTCCTTTGGCAGTACGACAAATAGATTATTAAATAATAATTATATTGAATAATTAATGATGGTAATAATTAGAAAAAAAGAAAATCCTGTTCACTGCATTAGCCTCTTACACAATCACAGAATTCTGTAATGTCTGATAGAAATGTCTGATAGAAAAATGATACCATTAAAATTTACAGATCATTAGAAAATGCTAAAACTACTTTTTAAGAATGCAAAACACAGGCATCTCCAAATTTGTAAACCTGTACAAAACACTCAAATTACATTTCATATTAAAATGGCTTGAATTTAAACTACCTCTGACAGATGGGCTCTACTGAATCTGGAAAATAACTTACACTGTGTATTTTAATCATAATCGTATGAAAGTAGATTATTTTTAGCCTCCTCTCTACCAAGAAACATCACACTCACTGAGCCCACTTCTGCATTTTACTAGCTAACCAAGGAGTGATCAAATAAAACTCACAACTAGACTTTGAAGGAAGATGTGTGTTATGGGTCCATTTGTCTATATGCATATATTTACAAACTAGTGTGTACTTGCTTGTATTACACTGGGCTGCAGATAGGGGGATTTTTTTTTTTTTTTCTCATCATTTGCACTGTCCATCAGTCTTCTCCTAGGATAAAACTCCTACTGTTGGCTAAAGCCATACAAAAATATTCATTGACTTTTATTCAGCACCTATTGTGTGTCAGAGAATATTTGCTGGATATTCAAGATCCATTAGTAAATAAAAAAGAATTGATTCCTGCCTTATGAGACTTACCATGTTGTGGGAAAGATAAAAAAACAAAAGCATGATAAGTACTGAAAACTAAGAAGCAAAGAGGAATGGGATGCTAGGGAGCATGTAGCAAGTCAAGTTAACTAACTTTAGCGAGTCAGTGCTGTGAAGCCTCTCAGTCATGTCCGACTCTTTGCGACCCCATGGACTGTAGCCTAAGAGGTTCCTCCATCCATGTAATTTTCCAGGCAAGAGTACTGGAGTGAGTTGCCTTTCCCTTCTCTAGGGGATCTTCCTGTCCCAGGGATCGAACCTTGGTCTCCCTCATTGTAGGCAGATTCTTTACCATGTGAGCCACAAGGGAAGCTCCCTTAGAAAGTCAAGGAGGATTTCAACAGAGAATATTTTGAATATGACTTACAGAAATAGTAACATTTAATCAGACAATGATGGGAAAGAACATTTGAGACAGAATGAAAATTCCAGCAGAAAACTAAAAGGTAGGGGGATGGACAGGGAGCAGGGTGTATTGGGAACACTGAAACAAGTCCTGGCAGTAGAATGTGTAAGGGGAGGACCTTTCAGGAGAAGATGAGGACACAAGACCATGCAGGGCTTCAAGCAGATGCAAGACACAGAGAAATGACGGCAGAGGTGAGAGTGACTTTGCAATATGTGAAGTGAAAGTGAAGGCGCTGAGTCATGTCCGACTCTTTGCGACCTCGTGGACTACGTAGTCCATGAAATACTCCAGGCCAGATAATGGAGTGGGTAGCCTTTCCCTTCTCCAGGGGATCTCCCAACCCAGGGGTGGAACCCAGGTCTCCAGCATTGAAGGAGGATTCTTCAGTCAGTCAGTTCACTCAGTTGTGTCCAACTCTTTGCGAACCCATGGACTGCAGCACGCCAGGCCTCCCTGTCCATCACCAACTCCCAGAGTTTACTCAAACTCATGTCCATTGAATTGGTGATGTTGTCCAACCATCTCATCCTCATCGTCCCCTTCTCCTCCTGCCGTCAGTCTTTCCCAGCATCAAGGTCTTTTCCAGTGAATCAGCTCTTCACATCAGGTGGCCAAAATATTGGAGTTTCAGCTTTAGTATCAGTCCTTCCAATGAATATTCAGAACTGATTTCCTTTAGGATGACTGGTTGGATCTCCTTGCAGTCCAAGGGACTCTCAAGAGTCTTCTCCAACAACACAGTTCAAAAGCATCAATTCGTCTGTGCTCAGCTTTCTTTATGGTCCAACTCTCACATCCATACATGACTACTGAAAAACTGTATGTCACACATAAGAAAGCATAGAAAACATATTATAGGTCAAGAATATAAGAAGCAAAATTAACAGAATTGTATTACTATATATATATATATATATACACGACCTGACAACAATATGTATAAAACCTTTACTTTATTAAAAAATTGTCTTTGATGACTAGCCTTATCTCTCTTATTTTCAATTTTTTTTCAGAAATAAAAGCTATAGCAGATAAAAGTCTTATGAATAATTTGAAAAATAAAGAGAAAATGCAAACTCATACGAGAACAATCACTAGAAAATAATATAGTATGAACAAGCATAGGGTTGGTATAAGAAAATAATTATTTGAAATTTCAACTTTTCAAATAAATTATTCAAAAAGAAGGATTCAAAGAATCTTTTATATTCACTAAGGGCAGTGGAGAAAGCAGCCAGTTTAAGTCTCATATAGTATCCTAAGAAAGGATCATGTTACTTTTAAGTACAAATTTTTCCTTTTTAATGGCTAGAGATCAATTACTGTAAAACATTCTTAATGCAACTGTCTGAGGGCAAAGTGTAATACACGGCCATGCTTTCTTCTTTTGTGATGCCCAACCCCAAGTCACCTGCAAAAATACAAACAAACAAAAAACAACTTATAATCGTGCCCAATTCCAATTCTACTGTAGTAAGATTTTATACTGCATTGTGAGTTTTGAGCCTCCACTCTGATTTCTGGAGGAGGACTAATTATATAGTCTGAGCTAGTTGAGCACTGCGGGCTGCTTCTTCATCAGACTTAAAACAAGGAAGCCAAGTGCTCCAGTGGGGGTTTCCCAGGATGCGCATCTCTGGTGGATGGCTCATTCCAGCTTAATTAATAATCGGACTCTTTTCTTTCACATATTGCTAAGGAACTACAGATGGTAAAAGTTTGGATTTTTCCCAGAAAGGACTCTGAGAGCAAAATCAGGGGAAGCAACTGGGGTTTTGTTCTCCTTACGCAGACCCCATCTCAGTTTCTGTCAGTACTGGAGTGATGAGCCAAATCAGAAATCCTGTGCTGTTTACAGTTTCACCAGTGACTCACAAATGGCTGAGGAGGGACTTTTCTTACCAAACCTGTCTACTGTCCACAACCCAGAGGAAACTGCTGGGAAGGCTATGCTTCCTTTCTGCCTACAACAACAAAACTTGGGAAGGAGAAAAGAATTTCAGATATGCTGTGCTGTGGTGAGAATAAAGCAGCCTGGTAGGTGTACTGTATCTACAAAGATGATGTTTCCCTAGTTAGGTCCAAACCTTCCCATTTTTTAGCTGGACCAATAGGACTATATCAACACAAAAAAATAAAATGTCAATTTGTTTATAAGAACTCTAAAATACTATATAAACACTGACTCTAAAGTTAGAAATGATAATCATGGCTTGCATAGAACCATTTTTCTTGATAATACATTAAAAAGCCTTTTGTGTCTAGTCAGTCAGTGCTGGTCAATGCTTGCATATTGTGAAAGGTGTGTCTCAAAGCACATTCCATAGTGGACATCACACCATAAGACTCAATTTTTGAGTGATTTTTTCCCCTGGAAAAAGTTACCAGAACATGGCTGTGCAAAGCAGTAATACTGTAGACAGAGAGTGCCTTGAGAAGCCAGCTAGATTGATTTTAGGATGGAAATCATTGGGGGTGGGGGGAATGGTTTAATTTTTTCTGTGCATGCTTGTGTGCTAAGTCACTTCAGTTCAGTTCATTTCAGTTGCTCAGTCATGTCTGACTCTTTGTGACCCCATGAATTGCAGCATGCCAGGCCTCCCTGTCCATCAGCAACTCCTAGAGTTCACTCAGACTCAAGCCCCTCGAGTCGGTGATGCCATTCAGCCATCTCATCTTCTGTTGTCCCCTTTTCCTCCTGCCCGCAATCCCTCCCAGCATCAGAGTCCTCTCCAATAAGTCAACTCTTCACATGAGGTGGCCAAAGTACTGGAGATTCAGCTTGAGCATCATTCCTTCCAAAGAAATCCCAGGGCTGATCTCTTTCAGAATGGACTGGTTGGATCTTCTTGCAGTCCAAGGGACTCTCAAGAGTCTTCTCCAACACCACAGTTCAAATGCATCGATTCGTCAGCTCTCAGCCTTCTTCACAGTCCAAATCTCACATCCATACATGACCACAGGAAAAACTATAGCCTTGACTAGACGGACCTTAGACTTCAGTCCTGTCTAACTCTTTGTTACCCCATGGACTGTAGCCTTTGTTACACCAGGCTCCTCTGTCTATGGGATTCATCAGGCAAGAATACCTGAGTGGGTTGACATACCCTCCTCCAGGGGAATCTTCCTGACCCAGGGATCAAACCCATGTCTCTTATGTCTCTTGCATAAGCAGGCAGGTTCTTTGCCACTAGATTTTTTTTTTTTTAATTCCAAGTTTCTGTTTTTCATTGCAGGGAGGTAAAAACTTAAATGCATAAAAAGAATGTGTTTGCATATATGCTGTGAAATGAAGGTTACTGGTAGTCTGCTCCTATCTCCTCACCTATCCCCAGAAGTCACACAGAGACAACCTCTTGTTCTCCAGATTCAGTCATATTCCTGCCCATGAAACAGGCCAAACACATCAAAATGGTATGTCCCTAAATAGTCCTCACACTGTGAGGGAGGGAACTCTTCAGGGTAAGTTAGTCATTCCTCACTAGGACAATTTTGAGGTGTTTTCCATACGTTCTGCCACAGATTCCAGAGGCGACTGACAATCATCCTCCTGCTCAGTGAGACACCCTTCATTCGCTTTGCTGTCACACTCTCAGGGGGCTTCTGAAGAGCTCCTCCCACTGAATGACTCACTTCCAAATTGCGGCTTCAGGGTCTGACTCAGAGCACATCCAAACGAAAATATCACCAGAGTATTAAGCATAGCCAGTCATCTCACTCAATACCGAGTATGTTGGTATTTTCAACATACTATTCTGGGGCAGTATAACTAATATTCAGAAAATCTGTGGAAAAGTGTCTTTTTAAACCTCAGTTGCTCAGAAGAAAACCTGCTTGAAACATACTCTGCAGTCTTTTTGGCCCTGGCTAAAGTAAAGAGAAGATTCACCTAGAAAGGAAAGCTTTGTGTTCAGAGACAAGAACATACAGCAGTCCGTTATCTCTTCTTGTGAGTTCCACATCCTGCTTTTGTTTTCCTTTCTTTCCACTGTTTCTCTAATTTCACCTTTCTATATTGACAGAAAAGGACAAGCGAGAGATACAAGGAATGGGAGTCTGAACAGAAAGACAAAGTCCAATGAGCAATGAAAATACAAATAACAGAAGATCACTAATAGTGATATGCTTAGTGCAATTCGTAAGCATCCCTAATCCATGTAAGAAGACAGAAGTCCAAGATGAGGGGCACTGGTTCAAGTGTAACAGAAAGAGTACAGAACAAGTAAGAAGGCGACCCGAGAATCAGGAGGACAAATTCCCTTAAATTCTGAGTCCACATCAGAGAATTTGTTAACCTATGTATTCCATCGCTATCCTATGTAGCTTTGAAGTTTGATGTTAAAGAGACTTGGCTAAAATTTAAAATGTGAGTGTAGACCAGAAATCTAAAGAAGGCAGGGAATTAAACCCCAAAAGGGGCATCTATTTGGGCAGCTAAGTAAATTATTTCGCATAATGTCTGCTGCAATAGAATAACAGTTTCAGCAACCATTTCTGTCCTTTATTGAGCCCATCTTGCATGAAATGTTCCCTTGGTATTTCTCATTTTCATGAAGAGATCTCTAGTCTTTCACATTCTGTTCTTTTCCTCTATTTCTTTGCATTGATCACTGAAGAAGGCTTTCTTACCTCTTCTTGCTATTCTTTGGAACTCTGTATTCAGATGCTTATATCTTTCCTTTTCTCCTTTGCTTTTCGCCTCTCTTCTTTTCACAGCTATTTGTAAGGCCTCCCCAGACAGCCATTTTGCTGTTTTGCCTTTCTTTTCCATGGGGATGGTCTTAATCCCTGTCTCCTGTACAATGTCATCAACCTCATTCCACAGTTCATCAGGCACTCTATCTATCAGAACTAGGCCCCTAAATCTATTTCTCACTTCCACTGTATAATCATAAGGGATTTGATTTAGGTCATACCTGAATGATCTAGTGGTTTTCCCTACTTTCTTCAGTTTTCTTCAATTTCAGTCTGAATTTGGCAATAAGGAGTTCATGATCTGAGCCACAGTCAGCTCCTTGTCTTGTTTTTGTTGACTATATAGGCTTTTCCATCTTTGGCTGCAAAGAATATAATCAATCTGATTTCGGTGTTGATCATCTGGTGATGTCCATGTGTAGAGTATTTTCTTGTGTTGTTGGAAGAGGGTGTTTGCTATGACCAGTGCATTTTTCTTGGCAAAACTCTATTAGTATTTGCCCTGCTTCATTCCACATTCCAAGGCCAAATTTGCCTGTTACTCCAGGTGTTTCTTGACTTCCTACTTTTGCATTCCAGTCCCCTCTAATGAAAAGGACATCTTTTTCGGGTGTTAGTTCTAAAAGGTCTTGTAGGTCTTCATAAAACTGTTCAACTTCAGTTTCTTCAGTGTTACTGGTTGGGACATAGACTTGGATAACTGTGATATTGAATGGTTTGCCTTGGAGACAAACAGAGATCATTCTGTCGTTTTTGAGATTGCATCCAAGTACTGCATTTCAGACTCTTTTGTTGACCATGATGGCTACTCCATTTCTTCTGAGGGATTCCTGCCTGCAGTAGTAGATATAATGGTCATCTGAGTTAAATTCACCCATTCCAATCCATTGTAGTTTGCTGATTCCTAGAATGTCGACATTCACCCTTGCCATCTCTTGTTTGACCACTTCCAATTTGCCTTGATTCATGACCTGACATTCCAGGTTCCTATGCAATATTGCTCTTTATAGCATCAGACCTTGCTTCTATTACCAGTCACATCCACAACTGGGTATTGTTTTTGCTTTGGCTTCATCCTTTCATTCTTTCTGGAGTTATTTCTCCACTGATCTCCAGTAGCATATTGGGCACCTACTGACCTGAGGAGTTCCTCTTTAGGTATTCTATCATTTTGCCTTTTCATACTGTTCATGGGATTCTCAAGGCAAGAATAGTGAAGTGGTTTGCCATTCCCTTCTCCAGTGGACCACATTCTGTCAGTCCTCTCCACCATGACCCTCCTGTCTTGGGTTACCCTGTGGGCATGGCTTGGTTTCATTGAGTTAGACAAGGCTGTGGTCCTAGTTTGATTAGATTGACTACTTTTCTGTGAGTATGGTTACAGTGTGTCTGCCATCTGATGCCCTCTTACAACACCTACCATCTTACTTGGGTTTCTCTTACCTTGGGCATGAGATATCCACAAAGTGCAGCTGCTGCTCCTTAACTTTAAAGGACAGAAATGTTCTGGACCTAACATAAGTAGAAGATATCAAGAAGAGGTGGCAAGAATACATAGAAGAACTGTACAAAAAAATCTTCATGACCCAGATAATCATGATGGTGTGATGACTAATCCAGAGCCAGACATCCTGGAATGTGAAGTCAAGTGAGCCTTGGAAAGCATCACTATGAACAAAGCTAGTGGAGGAGACGGAATTCCAGTGGAGCTGTTTCAAATCCTGAAAGATGATACCATGAAACTGCTGCCCTCAATATGTCAGCAAATTTGGAAAATTCAGCAGTGGCCACAGGACTGGAAAAGGTCAGTTTTCATTCCAATTCCAAAGAAAGGCAATGCCAAAGAATGCTCAAACTATTGCACAATTGCACTCATCTCACATGATAGTAAAGTCATGCTCAAAATTCTCTGAGCCAGGCTTTAGGAATATGTGAACCATGAACTCCCTGATGTTCAAGCTGCTTTTAGAAAAGGCAGAGGAACCAGAGATCAAATTGCCAACATCCGCTGGATCATGGAAAAAGCAAGAGAGTTCCCGAAAAACATCTATTTCTGCTTTATTGACTATGCCAAAGCCTTTGACTGTGTGGATCACAAGAAACTATGGGAAATTCTGAAAGAGATGGGAATATCAGACCACCTGACCTGCCTCTTGAGAAATCTGTATGCAGGTCAGGAAGCAACAGCTAGAACTGGACACGGAACAACAGACTGGTTCCAAATAGGAAAAGGAGTACGTCAAGGCTGTATATTGTCACCCTGCTTATTTAACTTCTATGAAGTGTACATCATGAGAAACGCTGGACTGGAAGAAACACAAGCTGGAATCAAGATTGCTGGGAGAAATATCAATAACCTCAGATATGCAGATGACATCACCTTCATGGTAGAAAGTGAAGAGGAACTAAAAGCCTCTTAATGAAAGTGAAAGTGCAGAGTGAAAAAGCTGGCCTAAAGCTCAAGATTCAGAAAATGAAGATCATGGCATTTGGTCCCATCACTTCATGAGAAATATATGGGGAAACAGTGGAAACAGTGTCAGACTTTATTTTTGATAGCTACAAAATCACTGCAGATGGTGACTGCAGCCATGAAATTAAGACCCTTACTCCTTGGAAGAAAAGTTATGACCTACCTAGACAGCATATTCAAAAGCAGAGACATTACTTTGCCAATTAAAGTCCGTCTAGTCAAGGCTATGTTTTTTCTAGTGGTCATGTATGGATATGAGAGTTGGACTGTGAAGAAGGCTGAGCACCGAAGAATTGATGTGTTTGAACTGTGGTGTTGGAGAAGACTCTTGAGAGTCCCTTGGACTACAAGGAGATCCATCCAGTCCATTCTGAAGGAGATCAGCCCTGGGATTTCTTTGGAAGGAATGATGCTCAAGCTGAAACTCCAGTACTTTGGCCACCTCATGTGAAAAGTTGACTCATTGGAGAAGACTCTGATGCTGGGAGGGATTGGGGGCAGGAGGAGAAGGGGACGACCAAGGATGAGATGGCTGGATGGCATTACTGAGTCGATGGACGTGAGTCTGAGTGAACTCTGGGAGTTGGTGATGGACCGGGAGGCGTGGCGTGCTGTGATTTATGGGGTTGCAAAGAGTCGGACATGACTGAGCGACTGAACTGAACTGATCAGCAACCAAAACTTGCCTCATCACCTGCCTTTCCAAGTATCTCAATTTTTCTTTCACTTTGAGGAAACTAGTTGGCAGAAGAAACAGAAAATCCAATCATAGGTGAACACAATCTCCCAATGCCAAAGCCCCCCCACCTCCCACAGATTGTGTTCACCTATGGCTGATTCATGTCAATGTATGGCAAAACAAATACAGTATTGTAATTTAAAAAATAAATGAATTTTAAAAAAATAAAAGAAAAAAAAAGAAAATCCAATCATAAAATCTAAAACCTAAAACATTTTAAAATCCACCAGAAAAATTTTTGATAACTCCCAAATAAACATTCAACCCTACAAAATTCTACTTTCCTGATATACTACACTGAACATGTCCTCATCACAGAGATAAAGTTGCATGGCACCTGATAATACTGTACTTGCAGTAACATGCCGAGAGAGAGAAAACTGAGAAGAGTCCTAGGGATGGTAGTAGTTACTGAACCATCTGTTTTGCCAAATAGTATAAAATTCACATCTATTCACTTTACAGATGGTGGTTTCATTTCAGGAAAAGCAATTTCATAATGGATAGTATAGATCACCACTTTCACCTATTGGAAGCTTTAAAAAAAAAAAAAAACTTTAACAATGAAAGTACTGAAACAAGAATTATAAGGAATGCTTTTTTAAAAATAAACAGTGAGGCACTCAATATTATTTCATATTTCCTCACTTATCAAAGATCCAATTAGAGAGCTCAGGATTTTTTTACTTCAGAAAATGAGATGCAGTGATTCATAGGGCTTGTAAATAACCTGTGTATAGATGACTGGAAGAGTCATATCGCATTTTGTATCCTCACAGTTACATGACCTTATTGCAGCTTCTCTAATAGCCTCTGTAAGATACCTTGCAAAATCTCCAAGGTGGTTAGAGATGGGAATGGTAGACTTTCAATTTTTGTTCATATCAGATTTCTGATTTTAGCAGTCCTCTCAACCATGCAGAAAATCCTTCCTTAGTAACTTATACACTATCACAATTTCAGGAAATTGAAAATCTATTTTACTTCATCCAAATTTGAAATAAGTTACCACTGTCCTAATAGGCCTGTTACAATGCTAGGAGACAGAACAGTCTAACGATCCAACATTCTCTGAAAAATATGATTATCTTATCTCCTAGTCAAAAATCTCATTTGTTCACCATTATCTCTAGAATAATCATAAAACTTTTTAACATGCCTCTTGATATGCATCTTTCCTCTACTACAATGGAAGTAACTTTTCACTATTCTATAGTACGCAGCTTAAGTAGCTCTTCTACCATAATCCTAAACAGATTTAATATCCTTGCTATGGTGATCTCACCTTTGAGTCTACTGTTTCTTCACAACCCGCATATCAAAATCATCTTACTTTTCTAACTTTACAATATATCTGAACATATTCATCCATTTTTCTATGTCCATCCTCTAAGTCACCATCATTTTTCACCAGGAGTATCCAAATATACTTCCTATTTTCTCCTTTTGCTGTACTATAATCCATTCTCCACATATCAGGTAGTAAGCTTTGAAATACATAAGTAAAACCAGACCATTCTGCTGAGTATCATAGCAAGTGGCTTTCTACAGAAGTTAGCAATAATGACTTTTGTGTTGGATAAAACTCTTGAGAATCCCTTGGACTGCAAGGAGATCCAACCAGTCCCATCCTAAACTGACTCCTTGAAAAAGACCCTGATGTTAGGAAAGATTGAAAGCAAGGGGATGACAGAGGCTGAGATGGTTGGATGGCATCACCAACTAGATGGATATGTGTTTGACTAAGTGCCGGGAGTTAGTGATGGACAGGGGAGCCTGGAGTGCTACAGTCCATGGGGTTGAGCAACTGAGCTGACTAATTGAATTTAGGAAAAAGCTGACTCACTGTTGTGATCTATCACATGTGCATGTTATAGCTCTTGCTTCCCTCTCATGCATAAGTTCATATTTCCTACATGCTCATTTTGTCTTGATCATGTATCTCCAGATTAAACATCTGAGTCCTTATACTATAAGCATTCCTAAGCTCATTTTTTCCCATAATGACTTTCCCAAAATATTCCCCTGAAATGTTATTTCCCCTAACCTTTGGTTGGTTGGCTTCTTTATGCTCTTCAGACCTCACTAATTCAGCCACTCACTAGTGCTCAGTCACCTGCCATACATCATTTCCATTGCTTTAGAATGCTTGATACTATGTTAAAAACCATTCATTGACTAGTTACTCGTAGTAACCTTGTTTTTGTTGTGCTCAGCCTTAAACTCTAATCTTGGCATGTAGATTAGCTTTGGCACATAGCAGCTTTCAGTAAATATTTGTTGAATAAATAATGATTTATAAATGAATGTTGTTTGTTTCAATGCTATACTCATATATATGCTAGTATAATGACTAATCATAACAGATACTTGACAGAAGTATTTTGAAGGAAATTAACTGATTTTACTAGGTCAATTTATGTTTTTCCAACAATTAAAGAGCCTACTTCCACTTCCACTTTGTCTATATCAGATAATTAAATGTGTCTCTTTTATATGCCAATACCCAGTATGAAAAAACTGTTAAAGGAGATGAACAACTGAGTGGACCATATCTATTGCAGAAGTTGCACTTAACAAGACTATGTCACTAGGAAAGACACATATATATATGAGCAAAAGCATACTGATCTATTAAAAAGAATTTAGAAATACTGTTTATAATAGAAATTATAAAGTATTATTGAAATGAACAACTCTAAAAAGGACTAAATTATACAGCAGAGTGGCTAATATTGTAGAGTCAGTTGATGAGCCAGGAGAGAAAGCCAAAGAAAAATTTTAGTAAAAATTAAATTTTGAGAACATAAAGTTCAGTATAATATCATCTCTATTAAAGAAACTTACAAGGACATTATAGTAAATGCCAAGCTAAAGCATAACTCAGGAAACTTAAAATAAATATAAAGGGAGGGAATAAAAAGTTTTTGATCCTGAGGCTTGCATTTTAAATGCAACACAATGGATGTGTAAGATGGGATAAGTCAAGAAACAGAGTTTGGAGATATCTGTCTTTTTAAAATTTTCTCATGAAAAATTTATTTATGTATTGCATATTTTATTTTTAAATAAACATATTGAGAGGAACAGATGACTCAGGCCAATAAATCTGGTAAGGGAATATTTGAAAAGTCTGTAAATGGAATCTGACAGTACAATGACTATTTTTCCTTCTTGTCAGAATATGTGAGACCAAGATTTTGACCCTTGATTTTAATCAGAAGAAGTCAAAGTGTATGCACCATTTTCTTTTAAGACTGGCCACACATCATAACTGAAGGAAAAAAAATGCACAGTGTAAATGAAGCTCATTAATCTGGTTCTACATTTTAAAACCCCTTCTGGAACTCTTTCAGTAAACCAGCCTCCCTAATCTATTTAGAAGGAGACATCGAATGTGTTTCCTGTGTAGTGGGACTCTGCCACTTTGAAGATTTAATGGCATTAGACCAAGAGGAGAAGGTGAGAAAGACTGTCATCAGCCATTGTCTGGAGCATTGTCTTTGCTCCAGAAAAAATTTGCAATACAGGGTCAGGACACCTATCCTTATCCATAACAGTCATGAGATTTTCTCACTGGAGTATACTGCATAGGAAAAACCTCTCTGTTTCTATTCCAATACCAAACAAGTCAGTCCAAGAGATAAAGACTTGGGTCAACAGCAGGCAAAGGTATTCAATTAAAGACTTACAAACTCAGGTTATAGAAAAGGCAAAAGTGCTGCTGCTAGTTGAGCAGATTCATTGCCAGTAGGCAGCAGCAAATGCAATTTTTTCCAAAGGAAAGTATCCTCATTTTATGTATTCAGAATTCACACAAAGTATGGAGGAAAAGCATAGCAAATCAAAATTAGTACTCTCATATTAGAGACTAAACAATAATATAAAATTTACAGACACATTTTGTGGTTTTTCCTCTTACTATTTTTCTGTGTTTATATCATATATATGTTTTATTTACAAACATAGAAATATAAGAAACTTGTTAAACTTTATGTTTTATATAATAATAAATCAAAAAGATATATTTTTCACAAAATTTTTCAGTTTATAAATTTTTTAAAATTGAGATGAAATATACATCCCTTATAATACAGTGCTTAGGTGTTTGGTCTGATGAGTTTTGATTACATGTAGCCATGTAATAACCATTCAAAGTAAGATATAGAACATTTATATCTCCTTTGAATGTTCCCTGATGATTTTCTCCACTCAATTCCACCCTTACTAGAAGTAACCACTTTCTTATTTTCAATATTAGTCTAATCATGCTTATATTTCAAAAAAATGAAATCATAGAATAGTTATCATTTTATTAAATATAATACTTTTTGAGTCATGTATGTTCTCGAGTTTGTTAGGAGCTCATTTCTCTTTTTATTTTTGAATACTTCATTATATGAATATAACAGTATCTGCTTATCTATTTTTCTTTTAGTAAATATTTCTGTTATCTTCAAAATATTGAAATTTTATGAATAAGAGGAATAAGAAGTCATAAAAGTCATTTGTAGCATTATGTTTTTATATCTCTTACATAATTACCTAGGAGTACCAGTTTTGGCTGATTTTTTTTTATCTTTTGTTTTATATTTTTATGAATACCTACTTGTTCCAGAATGATTTGTTAGAAGGATTTTTCTGTTGATTTAACTTGGCACTCTTGTCAAAAATCACATTACAATATTGTACTTGTCAAAGTTATTTACTATATTTTGTGGATAGGCTCTCCTATACTTTACCAATTACACACTATTCTGTTTACTATAGGTTTAATATATGGGCTTCCCAGGGAGCTCAGTGGTAATAAGTCCAGGTGCCAATGCAGGAGGCGAAGCAGACGCATGTTCAGTCCCTGGGTCAGGAAGATCCTCTGGAGAAGGAAATGGCAACCCACTCCAGTATTCTTGCCTGGAGAATCCCATGGACAGAGGAGCCTGGGGGGCTATAGCCCATAGGTCACAAAGAGTCAGACACAACTGAATGACTGAGAAATCAGACGTCACAAAACCAGCTAATAGGACTGGTTAAATAAATTGGTTCTTAGTTTATCTTAGTTTGTGCTGCTATAATGCAAACATGTATTTCTCCAATTCTGGAGGTGAGAAGTCTGAGACCAGGGTTGCAGTATGGTCAAGCTCTTGGTGAGAGATTTCTTGTCAGTTTACATGGCAGAGAGAGAGAGACATGTGGGGTCCCTTCCTCTTTTTATAAAAGCATTAAATCCATCGTGAGGGCCCAGACTCAAATACCTCCCGAAGGCCCCTCCTCCAAATACCATCACATTAGGGGAAGGGTTTTGACATGTGAACCAGGGGCCCGGGGACACCAACATTCAGCATTCAAGATTATCTGGGCTCCTCCAAATCTTTGAATTTCCATGAAACTTTCAGAACTTGCTTATCAGTTTCTTCAAAAAAACATTCATTATTATTGATGACTTTTTTTCAAACCTACATATTAATTTAGAAAGAACACACATTAAGAAAATATGAAGTCTTTTTGTCAATGAAAATTATATATTTTCCATCAAAAAAATTTAGATCCTTTTAGATTTAGATCTTTCATTTCTTTCTGCATGGTTTCATCATTTTCAACAGAGATGTCCTGCATAATTTTATAAGTTTTATTACAGCTTGATATATGAATAACTTGTTGCTATGAAAAAGATATTTTTATATTTCAGGTCTAATATTCCATTGCTACTATAGAAAAATGTAATTTATTTTTGTGTACTCAAGTTCTATTGTGCAGTCTGGCTCAGTTAACTTACTAATGCTAGAGGCAGTTTCTAGATACACAGCAATGTCATTTACAAGTAGAGCTTCACTTCTTCACAGTCACCTCAGCTCTTATTCTTATATGTATGTAATATATATGTATGTTTTCTCTTATTCTGTTTTCAATTCTTATACTGTTAATAATAATCCCTTAAAATTTATAAAAATAAAACAAAAAGAACTGTTGCAGCAGGGACAAAAGATACTCTTATTCATGGACTCAGATGGTTCAGTTCAGTTCAGTCACTCAGGCGTGTCCGACTCTTTGCGACCCCATGAATCGCAGCACGCCAGGCCTCCCTGTCCATCACCATCTCCCAGAGTTCACTCAGTCTCACATCCATCAAATCAGTGATGACATCCAGCCATCTCATTCTCTATCGTCCCCTTCTCCTCCTGCCTCCAATCCCTCCCAGCATCAGAGTCTTTTCCAATGAGTCAACTCTTCGCATGAGGTGGCCAAAGTACTGGCGTTTTAGCCTTAGCATCATTCCTTAAAAAGAAATCCCAGGGCTGATCTCCTTCAGAATGGACTGGTTTGATTTCCTTGCAGTCCAAGGGACTCTAACCAGTCTTCTCCAACACCACAGTTCAAACACATTAATTCTTCAGCGCTCAGCCTTCTTCACAGTCCAACTTTCACATCCATACATGACCACTGGAAAAAACATAGCCTTGACTAGACAGACCTTAGTCAGCAAATTAATGTCTCTGCTTTTGGATATACTATCTAGGTTGGTCATAAATTTTCTTCCAAGGAGTAACCGTCTTTTAATTTCATGGCTGCAGTCACCATCTACAGTAATTTTGGAGCCCAAAAAATAAAGTCTGACACTGTTTCCACTGTTTCCCCATCTATTTCCCATGAAGTGATGGGACTGGATGCCATGATCTTCGTTTTCTGAATGTTGAGCTTTAGGCCAACTTTTTCACTCTCCACTTTCACTTTGATCAAGAGGCTTCTTGGTTCCTCTTCACTTTCTACCATGAGGGTGGTGTCATCTGCATATCTGAGGTTATTGATATTTTTCACAGCAATCTTGATTCCAGCTTGTGTTTCTTCCAGTCCAGCGTTTCTCATGATGTACACTGCATATCAGTTAAACAAGCAGGGTGACAATATACACCCTTGATGTTCTCCTTTTCCTACTTGGAAACAGTCTGTTGTTCCATGTTCAGTTCTAACTGCTGCTTCCTGACCTACATACAGATTTCCCAAGAGGCAGGTCAGGTGGTCTGGTATTCCTATCTCTTTAACAATTTTCCACAGTTCCTTGTGATCCACACAGTCAAAGGCTTTGGCATAGTCAAGAAAGCAGAAATAGATGTTTATCTGGAGCTGTCTTGCTTGTTCCATGATCCAGCAGATGTTGGCAATTTGATTTCTTGTTCCTCCGCCTTTTCTAAAACCAACTTGATCATCAGGAAGTTCACGGTTCACATATTGCTGAAGCCTGGCTTGGAGAATTTTGAGCATTACTTTACTAGCATGTGAGATGAGTGCAACTATGTGGTAGTTTGAGCATTCTTTGGCATTGCCTTTCTTTGGGATTGGAATGAAAACTGACCTTTTCCAGTCCTGTGGCCACTACTGAGATTTCCAAATTTGCTGGCATATTGAGTGCTGCACTTTAACAGCATCATCTTTCAGGATTTGAAACAGCTCCACTGGAATTCCATTACCTCCACTAGCTTTGTTCATAGCGATGCTTTCCAAGGCCCACTTCACTTCACATTCCAGGATGTCTGGCTCTAGGTGAGTGATCACATCATCATGATTATCTGGGTCGTGAAGATCTTTTTGTACAGTTCTTCTGTGTACTCTTGCCACCTCTTCTTAATATCTTCTGCTTCTGTTAGGTCCAGGCCATTTCTGTCCTTTATCAAGCCCATCTTTGCATGAAATGTTCCCTTGGTATCTCTCATTTTCTTGAAGAGATCTCTAGTCTTTCCCATTCTGTTCTTTTCCTCTGTTTCTTTGCATTGATCGCTGAAGAAGCCTTTCTTATCTCTTCTTGCTATTCTTTGGAACTCTACATTCAGATTCTTATATCTTTCCTTTTCTCCTTTGCTTTTTGCCTCTCTTCTTTTCACAGCTATTTTCCTTCTTTTGAACAAGTGAAGAAAATAAAGTTTGCCTCTGAGGAAAGTATAGAGAAACTATTGATGTCCTAGACACAAACAATAACACGCTGATGCTGGGGTTAGAGGGATTCCAGAGCTCTTGGCCCTGGTAGAGAATCAGGAAGTCATCTTGGGCGAAGGGTCCTATACTGATTGCAAGTGGAGCTCTGTAACCTCAAGACAAGAGGTAGTAAATTCCTTACTACCAAGGACATCAGGATGAAGTAGGTTTCTGAGAAAGCCTCATCCTGATGCCCAGGAGCACAAGATTTATCTAAGATTTATGTGGACAAGGACAACGGAGGTCTGCCTCTGCCTTTATCATAAGCCTGGGGACAAGAAACAAGCAGTGACAGTCCACTGCTGATGGAGCACGGGAACATGGCAACAGACCCCCTGTGCAAACAAGTGAAGAGGAATAGCAGAAAGTTTAGGGAGGAATCAAAACACTGAGAAAACCCTCTAGCCTCCTGGGTCCTGCATTCGAGCACAAGGTATCTCGGGCCCTCACCCAGAGAATGATGAACCATAAATTGCCAAGAATATGAAAATAGGAATACAGTCCCAGCAGTTCAACTCCTAACTAGACTGAATCAGCCACCTACACTCTGGCCTAATAGAAAAAGCAGCATGACCACTCCTTGACAAAAGTAGAATTTTGTCTCTATTGTTATGCTACATGTGATAGCTGTTAGTCAATCAAAAGTTAAAGAGCATGTAAAAACAAGGAAAATTACCCACTTTTAAGACATAAAGCAATTAACAGAACCAGACTCAGAAATGACCCAGATATTGTAGCTATTAGGGAATGGAAAACAGCTATATTTAATTTTTGAAAAATTTGAGGGGAAAATGTTAACACACAGGAACAGACTAGGGAATTTTAGTGGAGAGATATGATCTGTAAGAAAGAATACAATGGGATTGTTAGAAATAAAATTAACAATAAAGAATTCTTTTGATTAACTCAACAGTCAGCAGAAATCATCCAAAGTCAAGCATAAAGAGGAAAATAATTTTAAAGAAAAAAAAAAAAGACAGTATCCAGAAGCTGTGGAATTAAACAAATGGCCTAAATTCAAGTTTGAGGAGTTCAAGAATGAGAAGAGAGAAAGGGGAGGGAAAAAATGAAAGTTGGAGAGACATAGCTGAGAACTTTCCAAAAGAAATAAAAACATACAGGAGATAGACAACAAAATACAGACATCAGTAGCACAGAAAAATCCTAGCAGGATAATAACAACAAAAACACATACCTTAATCAAAAACAAACAAACAAACAAACTAAAAGTAAAGAGAAAAGCTTAAAGGAAGCCAGAAAAAAAAAAAAAACATAAAGAAGGACAAAAATAATTATAGCATACTTCTTCTGAGTAACATTTCAAAATACTAGGGGGGAATAAACCCAGAATTCCATATCCAGTGAAATACATTTCAAAAATAAGAACCCTTTCAGAAAACAAACACTGGAATGTCTTGTCAGGAGACTTGCTGTGCACTAAATCTTAAATTGATGCTTTTGAACTGTGGTGTTGGAGAAGACTCTTGAGAGTCCCTTGGACTGCAAGGAGATTCAACCAGTCCATTCTAAAGGAAATCAGTCCTGAATATTCACTGGAAGGACTGATGCTGAAGCAAAAATTCCAATTCTTTGGCCACCTGATGTGAAGAGCTGACTCATTTGAAAAGATGACCTCCCCTGATCCTGGGAAAGATTGAGGGCAGGAGGAGAAGGGAATGACAGAGGATGAAACGGTTGGATGGCATCACTGACTTGATTGACATGAGTTGAGTAAACTCTGGGAGTTGGTGATGAACAGGGAGGCCTGGTGTGCTGCAGCCCATGGGGTCACAAAGAGTCGGACACAACTGAGCAGCTGCAATGAACTGAACTGAACTGAAATATTGTATAAGGTCTTATGAAAGTAAAAGTTTATCATCTTACGGAAATTTGAAGGACACAAGTAAATGGAGAAGACAGAAACTACAAAGAGAAGTAAACATGAAAGACACTGTTGTCTTATTTCACATCCCTTTGTAAGCTGACTGATTATGTGAGCAAGAACACGGACAATAAAGTGTGAGATTTACAAGGTCTCTTCAGATAATCTGTTTTTTAAAATGGCACAAGAGGTAAGAGGGAAGATTTGGGAACACACTGTTTTAAGTTTTATAAACTTTATGCAGAGTAGTATAATAAATAAAAACCAAACGACAAACAAATAAAACAGAAAGAGACTCCAATACAGGGAACAAATTAGTGATTACCACTAATGAGGGGTGGGGTGGGGGAACAAAACAGAAAAAGGGGAAGAAGAGGTGTAAACGCCCAGTTACGAGACTAGTGAGTCACAGGGAAGTTATGTACAGTATAGGGAATATAGTCAATATTTTACAACAATTGTGTAAGGTGCGTATAATGTAAAAATACTGAATCACTATGCTGTGTATCTGAAACTAATAATATTTCAAGTCAACTATACTTCAGTGACTTTTTAAAAAAGTAGATAATAAGTTACAGACATATTTCATTAAGTCTAGGCCAACTAATAAAAAACAGGTAAGAAAGATAGAATTGATTGACCAACAGAAAAGAATAAAATTACTGAATCCAAATGAAGGTAGGAAATAAAGGCAAAAAGAAGGAGCAAAGTCACCATAGAGAACATACATTAACAAGATGGAATACTCACATCAAATTGCATAATTACATTAAATAGGAATGCTCGAATACTCCAGTATGAAGTAGATTGTCCAATTAAAATTTTAACAGACCAAAATGTGTCATGTGTAATAGGAAACCAACTTTAAATGCAAATACGTAGATGGTTTAAATGTAAAAGACTGGGAAAAATACATCATGCAACATTGGTTAAAGGTGACATGACTAGATTACCAGGAAAAATAAATATATATATATATATATATTACAGAATTAAAAAATTACCAAGGGTAAAGAGGAACATCAAATAATTTTAAGCTAGTCATTTCATCAAGAAAATGTAACAATCCTAAGAATAGATTAGCCACCAAGAGTACTTCAACTAACATGAACCAAATACTGTTATAGTAAAAGAAGAAATAGAAAAGCATAGAGGTATACATGGAGACTTCTCATTTCTCCCTCAGTAATCAATTTCAGAAGACAGAAAATCAGTAAGGGTTTGGAAGGCCCGAGATGTCAAACAGCTTGACCAAATTGAAATTTATAGTACAATCTGCCCAACAACAGCAGGACATACTTTGTTTTTGAAACTGGTTATGGCAGATTGACCAAGACAGACTATAGTTTGGGTTGTAAAACAAACATCAACAAATTCAAAGAGCAGAAATCATACAAAGTTATGTTCTTTTCATTGCTAAAATTGAAAAAAAAAACACATGCAATATATCTGGAATAATTAGATTTTAGGGGCTTCCCTGGTGGCTCAGATAGTAAAGAATCTGCCTGCAATGCAGGAGACCCAAGTACAATCCCTGGGTCAGGAAGATGCCCTGAAGAAGGAAATAGCAACCCAACCCACTCCAGTATTCTTGCCTAGAGAATTCCATGGACAGGGGAGCCTGGGCAAGCTACAGTCCATGGGTTCACAAAGAGTAGGACACAACTGAGCAACTAACACACAATAAGATTTCAGCAGATTTCATGACATGAGGCTAGGTAGACATAAAAATTAATTATATTGATTCTTAAAATTATATTTAAAATGTTGTACTTATTTGCTATATAAAGCATATAATAAATATGACTAAAATTCTAAATTTCCAGAAGAGATATTCATTCGTGTTAGGTCTAATGTTAATAATTTTTAAAATATCCATTATTGTGTTTTTGTACTTTTATACTTTGTTAATCAGTTTTCTTATATTCCACTATGAAATTTCAATGAGTTAAAAAGAAAAAGTGTCTTAAACAAAGGGGGCTGCAGATGAGGAGATGATTAGATTCACACGTGCTAAGTCACTTCAGTTGTATCTGACTGCATGACACTATAGACTATAGACCTCCAAGCTCCTCTGTCCATGGGATTCTCTAGGCAAGAATACTGGAGTGGGTTGCCATGCCCTCCTCCAGGGGATCTTCCTAAGTAGGGATCAAACCCTTGTCTCTCATGTCTCCTGCACTGGCAGGTGGGTTCTTTACCACTAGCAGCACCAGCAGCACCAACTCAATAGACATGAATGCAAGCAAACTCCAAGAGATAGCAGAGGACAGAGGAGCCCGGTATGCGGCAACCCATGGGTCACCAAGAGTTTGACATGACTTAGTGATGGAACAACAACAAATCTCATCTACTTTGTTGAGTATAATTATTTTAATAATAATAACAAGAGGTAAAAGTAGCTTTTCTGCCACAAGATGCATTTAAAGCAGAGGACTTAGACTAATAATTATGAGAGTGTATAAATATAAATCATCTGCATACTCACTAAGAATGACAAAAAATAAATTCAAGAACTTTTTTTGGTTATTTTTTTCCCTAGTGACTCCTGCAATGCAGAAGACCCATGGGTCAGGAAGATTCCCTGGAGAAGGGCATGGCTACTCACTCCAGTATTCTTGTCCGGAGAATTCCATGGCCAGAGGAGCCTGGTGGCCTACAGTCCATGGGGTCATAAAGAGCTGGACATGAGTGAGTGACTAACAGTTATCCAATATTTAGTTTGAAACATTAAAATATATTTTTAAACTCTATCTTTAGAAAATAATACTGAGATTTTGAACTTTTACAAGTAATCAATCATGTATTTGAGCTTAGGTTGGCTATCATAAACATCAAACTTTTTCTAAGGGGGAAAAAAATACTACTCCTTTTCCTTAATGCCAATTCTTCTTTCTTGATTCTTTAAAAATATGAGGAGTTGGTGGTGATGGGAGAATTCCAATTATATATTTTCTCCTAACTCAAATTGTTCATTGGCAGCTGGCTCTCTGGTTCTGAAGTTTTATAAATCCTCTTTGGACGCATATATTCTAGAAATGGATTTTGCCTTGAGCACTATGATTCATCTTGAGGTAGGAAAACTTCTAAATTAATGTCTGTCTCTCCTCACTCTCATTCTTGGATTTTAAATGTTTTTTTTTCTTTTTTTTCCTTATCAATATCATGAAAAGTGATATAACATTCTACATCTGGACCATTTGATTATTTTTCACTGAAAGTTGTATAAAATGAAAACTTACCAAATGACAGCTTATGTGTTATCAATGTTTAAAAATCATTATTTAAATATAAAAGACCCAAATGTGTTTTATTTCTTAAATCTATTGATAGTGGATATCAATAATCATCACACATAGGTGATTAAATAATCATCACACAGTGCAGTCTTTAAAATATAGCATAAATGCTTTGAATAAAGATTAAGCAAAGAAAAAATATCATTAGTACTTTGTGTTTAATACTGATGAGAATCTAGACATGAAATAGAGCAGTTATATATTGAAAACAACAAAAATTTACAAATTACTTGTTCTCAAAGTGAAAGTGAAGTCGCTCAGTTGTGTCCAACTATTTGCGACCCCGTGGACTATAGCCCGTGGCTCCCCCGTCCTTGGGATTCTCCAGGCAAGAATACTGAAGTGCGTTGCCATTTCCTTTTCCAGAGGGTCTTCCTGAACCAGGGATTGAACCCAGGTCTCCTGCATTGCAGGCAGATGTTTTAACCTCTGAGCCACCAGAATTCAGCTATCCAGAGTCTAATTTAGGAAACTGCTTTTCAAATATGTTAACCAGTATGTTAACTCTCTTTCTACCATTGCTTCACATTTCTATATTTACAATGTGATGTCAACTCCAGAGCAGGGTTGGAGGGTGAGAGAGGAGGGTAGTCTTTGCCACTTTGAAGAAATCTATTCTCTGATACCTCATGGAGCCTTAAAGGCCTTCAGATATGAAAGTTATTAGTATCACTCAAAAGGGCTCTCTCATCCCATCCTTATTTCTGGCTCTCTTTTGTGGCCTATGTGGCCCCATGGAGCTCACCAGGTTCCTCTGTCCATGGGATTCTCCAAGCAAGAATTCTGAAATGTACATCATTTCCTTCTCAAGAGGATCTTCCTAACCGAAGAATCAAACTCAGGTGCCCTGTATTACAGTCCGATTCTTTACCATCTGTGCCACAAGGGAAGTCCTCTGGCATATATAAGCCTGCCTACATCAGGGGATTTCATTTATTTGCACTCAAATCTTTGGAAGTTTAATGTGTGGCTTAGACAAATATTGGGATGTTGCTATGGGTCTCAATGTTTCATCCCCCAAATTCAAATACTGAAATCTTAATCCCCAAGATGATGGTAAAAGTGGGTGTGGCTTATGAGAGCTGATCACATCATGAGGAAGAAGCCCTCATAACTGAGATTAGTGACCTTATAAAAGAGTTCCCACAAAGCTGCTTGGCCCTTTCCACCATGTGAAGACTCACAGAGAAGTCAGCAGTCTCTCAAGCCAGAAGAGGCTCTTTGCCAGAACAGAAAACATGCTCACTCTCTGACCTTGGTCTGTGAGAAATAAATTTTTGTTGTTTATAAACAGCCCAAACAAATTAAGACAGATGAGCATAAAAGTAAAGTGGCACAGGAAAGTAATGAGAAAGAAATATGATCAGGAAGGCATAACTGAAATTGTTAATACTATGATGGTTAGGAAAAAAAAAAATCACCTGAAAGAATTAGTTACTAAGAGTCAGCAAGACATTGCCAAGAATTATGCTTTGAGTCGATACCTACACAAGGCAGAACCTGCTGCGTGGGCTCCTTTCCCTCATTTCCTGAGGGCTTCATGGTTTAGAGCTTTTAACTGTGAAAAGAATAAACAGGCTGTGGATTAAAACTCATTGTAAGATGTTGCCATTGTGACAGAGAAGGAATTAACAGTTTGTTCATTTAATTTCAGGCGGTAGCTCAGACGGTAAAGAGTGTGCCTGCAGTGCTGGAGACCCAGGTTCAATCCCTGGGTCAGGAAGATCTCCTGGAGAAGGAAACAGCAACTCACTCCAATATTCTTGCCTGGAAACCCCTTGGATGGAGGAACCTGACAGGTTACAGTCCATGGGGTCACAAAGAGTCGGACATGACTGAGCAACTTCACTTAATTTAGTTTCTGAAATTAATATAACACTTTAAATCAAATACTGAAAACTCATCTATTTCCTTGCTATTAAGAAGCATAATTATATTCTTGGGTTGAAAAGATTTTTGCAAAATTTAGTAATATGTCAAATATTCTCATTCAAAATGTTGATTCCTGGAAAGTAATCATTACTTTATCTTAACCTAAGTAAAAGGCTCATGAGATTTCTTCTCATTTTAATAATATAGAGACATGTTACATGTACCAGATACTCAAGTAAAGACCTTATATTGTTGTTCAGTCGTCCAGTTGTGTCCAAGTCTTCATGACCCCATGGACTGCCAGACCTGTCTCTTGCCATCTCTCAAAGTTTGCCCAAGTTCATGTCCATTGTATCGGTGATGCCATCCAACTTTGTATAAGCATCTTATTTAATCCTCACAACAGCCCTATAGTATGGCAAAGCTATATAGGAAAACAGACCAATGTTTACAGAAGCTAATGACTAGCACAGAGCAAAGGTAGAATGTGAACCCAGGGATTCTGATCATAGATTCTACTTGCTTAATTATCAGGTTACATTGTTCTCTGTGTGTGTTAGTCACTCAGTCGTGTCTGACTCTGCAACCCCATGGGCTGTAGCCCTCCAGACTCTTTTGTCCATGGGATTTTCCAAGCAGGAATACTAGAGTGGGTTGCCATCTATGTATGCAGAAACTGAGCAAGGAAGAACCAAATGACTTGTTAATGCTCATGCAGTAAATTAGAGATAACAGACATTAAAATGAAAATTACAAATATCATTCATTCTACCAGTCAAACCAGACTGAAATCCAGGGGCTGGTCAGAACTAAGCTCTGATCAGAAGCTTGCAGGGGGAATGATCCCCTCCCAAGCTCCCTCAGATTGTTTGCAGATCTCATCTTGTGACTATAGGACTCAAGTCTCCACTGTCTTGTGGGATGTCATCTGAGACCTCTCAGCACACACAGACTGATCAAAGTCCTCTGTTACCCAGCCTCTCCATAGCCAGTGAAAAGCCATGGCTTTTGGTCATACAGATGCAAGAAAATGAATTCTGCCAACAACACAAGTGAGCTTTGAAGTGATTCATTGCTTAGTGGGGTCTTCAGATAAAAACATGGCCCAACTGAAAAAGTGACTGCAGCCTTATAAGACTCTAAGTAGAAGACCTATATAAGCCATCTCCACTGTCCATCCCTACTGTGCTGACCCTTCTAAGGGAGGAAAGGAACAGGTCAAGCTGACTCCATCTTGAAAAAGAAGGAAACTCTGTCTTGCACTTTCAGTGAGCTTTGGACTACTTGTCTGGTAGCAATGGGAATAACATACCTATGGCCAAACTGGCCTCCTGGACTGACAAACACCAGATCCCATACCAAGATTTCCCATCGCCAAAAAGATTGTAATAATCCTCAATGTAGCCAATCATATCTGTAATCTTTATGGCACCCATAGGTGTAGGCTACAATGTATACCCAGCTGACCCTTCTGATTATGAATCATAGCTGTAACCTGACTGTATCTCCCAATAACACTTTCCAGGCTAGGTTTAAGAAATTTGGGGATGTGGGCTTGAGCAGCACACTTAAGGTATATAAATAAGGTTTTCACAGAAGTCAGTCAGGGTCCTTGGGTAGGAGGAGACTCTGCCTTGGGCCCACCGGTGTAATAAACTGCACCCCACTATCTGCATTGTCCTTCTGAGTGAGTTTGTTTCCCGGGACACGTGGCTACAACACCTTGACCTAAAGGGAATGGATTGTCAAGATTGTCAAGGGACATGGCGTCAATAGCAGAGGGCAAGGCACTGGCCCTTATTTTATGTAGACAAGAAGAGAAGCCTGGTGTAGGGCCTAGAAGTGGGAGGTGGGTGGAGGATTAGGGTTTAGAATTCTGACCCACAAGAACTATGAGATGACATATTTGGGTTGTTTTAAACATCTAAGTTTGTATTAAACTGTTGTACAACAATAGAAAATTGATATAGATTTTGGTATCACAGATGAGTTAATGAGAACAATGTTATGACTTGATTAGTTAGGTAAAAATAAATTTGAGACATGCAAAGTTACTTTTTAAGCTTAAGAGAATTTAGTTCAAGAAAATAAAGTGAAGTGAAATTGAAGTCACTCACTCGTGTTTGACTCCTTGAGACCCCATGGACTGTCCACTAGGCTCCTTCATCCATGGAATTTTCCAGGCAAGAGTACTGGAGTGGGTTGCCATTTTCTTCTCCAGGGGATCTTCCTGACTCAGGGATTGAACTCGGGTCTCTCACTTTGCAGGCAGGTGCTTTTACCATCTGAGCCATCAAGAAAATAGTGGGCTATTTTGTGTCAAAGTTTATATGGATTGAAAAAGTCATAAAAAACCTTACCCAATATTTCTATACATTGAATTGGTTAAAAAAAAAAAAAAAGAGGGATTCAGTGAACTTAGCACCAGATTTGACTTACCAGCAGAGAAGGGTCTTGACCTAAATCACCAGACTCCTATTCCAGCCAGTATTTGCCTACATCACACTGGTCTTTGTGTGGTTGTCTGTTTACTCATTTGTTTTCTCAAAAGCTAAGTGCTGATTATACAGCAATGGACATAATTTTCTAGGTATTGAGGGAAATACAATAATAATCTAAGTATGCTATCAACAATGCAAAGTGAAAGAAAGTGAAGTTGCTCAGTTGTGTCTGACTCTTTGCGACCCCGTGGACTGTAGCCCACCAGGCTTCTCTGTCCATGGAATTCTCCAGGCAAGAATACTGGAGTGGGTTGCCATTTCCTTCTCCAGGGGATCTTCCTGACCCAGGGATCGAACCTGGGTCTCCTGCATTGCAAGCAGATACTTTACCCTCTGAGCCACCAGGGAAGACGAAGAATGGCACAAAAGAGCACGCAGAGTGTTTCATAGGAGAGGTGCAGATAACGATAACTTGCAATTTAATGAAAAAGAATGCTTTTACTTTGGGAGGAATAATCATTGAGAAGAAATCTTTAAAATGAGACTAGCACCCTACCAAACTTGAAAAGACCAATAAATTTAAAATTGATGGCATTAGAGTAAATGTTAAGATAAAATACTCCTTTCTCATGAAGATTTCATATAAAATAACTTGTTCCACATCAAGTAGACTTAGTTTTCTCAAACGCTGGTCATATCAAAGTCATCCATGTATATTTTTAAATGGATTTACCTTAGGAAGAGTGCTTACATATGTGCTGGCATGTATGTGTGTGTTGAGGGTGGTGTGACTGCTTTTCCTCAAAGTACTTGCAATGGGCTCAGCAGCTGTCCTTTTAAAGCCTCATTGAGGATTTTGATAAACAACATGGATTGAGGAACCAAAGCATTACTTCCCAAGAATGCACTTAAAATTCTCTTGGACTTCCAGTTTCAGGACAGTGTCTTTCAACCTCTAATATGCATACATATTGCTGGGGATCTTGCCCAAATGCAGACAATATTTCAGCAAGTCTAGAAGGGACCTGAGATTCTGCATATCTGAAGCTGGAAACAACTCCTCTGAGCTGCTTTGGTTTTACTTTGTACTTCTTAGTATCACAAGAACAGGATTCCACCCACAAGACTCACCCACTAAAGTTATTTATCCCTGTAAAGCAACTTTGCCTCAGACCCTCCTGCAGGCTGGGCTCAGCTACAGCAAAGAGCAGCACTAGAAGAGTTCCCCAGCTTTTCATGGGAATGTGCTGATACTTGAAATCCACTGGCGGTTAATTTTTCCACTTACAAAGAGAAGGAAAACCCCTTTAAAATTAATCCAGCTACTGCAAAGCAATGACATTTCTCTGTTAGACGCTTTTCAACACATATATTATTGATGGGCCCTTCATATTTACTTTTTCCCTGATTACCCTGTGAAATGAAATATTTATTGCCACATTGGTAACAAAGACGTCACAGCCATCAGCAATTTCAGCCTTTCAAATGTAACTTTCTGAGCCCAGAAGGCAACACCAGGTACTTGGCAGCCACCAACCTCTTCCCTGGTGAGCACTGAGGAATAGGAGTGGGTGGAGGTGGGGGAGGGGATGCAAGAAAGCATTAGAAGCAGCCACCTGCCGCATCCACCACCCCCTCATGGTGACTGAGGAACGAAGGACACGAACAATCAAAAGGCAGGATTTGGCCCAAGACAGATGTGATGAACATGAAACACAATTTCAGTAAGCCTGGATGCTTGCATCTTCCCATACATGGAAAAGTGCTAAATCCATTAATGCAAGGAACCTGGGTTTCCAATTAACAATAATCTTTTAATATTCAGATTACCTGTCCTTTGCTGCAAAACTTCTATGTAGCCTGACTCCTCCTCCAGCCTCCTCAGAAACAGTTCTCTAGGGGTCCCCTGAGATGCTGTCTTCCAGGCTTGAAGTCCTGGGGATTCCTATCAAACCTAATTCTCAACTTTTAGGTCACGTGTATTTTTTTCAGTTGACATCTATTACATCTATATGTAACTTTTAACAAATATCTAACTGAGGGAAAAGTATCAATTTCTTCTGAACAAACATAAGTGTGCTGACCCATGATGCATTAAAAAAAAAAATAAGCACCTTGCTGAATGCTGCTGCATGAAAGAATACTCTGGATTTTAAAGACAGACAGTAGAAGGCCAAAATTATAACAACATGGGATTCAGAGACAGACAGGTCTGCATTTTACTTCTGACTTGAAATTAACTGCATGATCTTGGGTCATTTGCTTATGTCTTAGTTCTGAAAATTGGCACTTGCCATGGGTGCTTGCCATCCAATTCTACATGGATTAAACCCTATGCTGCTGCAGCTGGTGACCTCCAGCACCCGCTCAAGGAGCTCAGGATGGGGAACAGACATGAGGCTCTCTGTGCTCTGAGAAAGCTGGCAGGACAGGTCTTCAGATAGACATTCTCAGGAGCTTGCTCTATGAGCCCTGTTCTTATATCTCCTCATATCTAGAATAGTGTTAAAATCCATCATGGTGATCACTGTTTCTCTGGTCTAGCAGAAGCTTCACCAGAACAGAAAAAACTTCCTAAAAATAAACGAGCTTAACTGCCTGTACTCCATATTTACCAAAGTGAAAGTGAAAGTGAAGTCATTCAGTAGTAGTGTCTGACTCTGCGACCCCATGGGCTGTAGCCCACTATGCTCCCTCCATCCATGGAATTTTCCAGGCAAGAGTACTGGAGTGGGTTGCCATTTCCTTCTCCAGGGGATCTTCCCAACCCAGAAACTGAACCCAGGTCTTCCACATTGTAGGCAAATGCTTTAACCTCTGAGCCACAGGGAAGTCACTCCATATTTATCAAAATCATGTCTATTTTGGTCTGCTGCCCCCATCTCTCTGGAGCAGCCTCTCACAGCTATCTGAGGTGCTGTCTCCCAGGCTGCAGTCCTCATACTGCCCCAAATAAAACTTAACTTGTAACTCGCATGCTGTGCTTTTTTTTTTTAAGTTGATGGTGCCTCGGTTTCCACAACTACAAACAGGATGCGGATATTGATAGCCCTAAAGAACCAGGTTTCGATGAGAACTACACATGGTAAAACTCTCAATCCATAAAGATCTACACAACAGGTATTTTTGTTCTTAAAGTGGAAGAAACTGAAAACTAATTATTGCCCAATTCTCCTTCCCTGGACCTTTAGTCTTACAAATCACGGGAAACATCTGTGATTTATTGTGAAAGAGGAATAGAGATGAACACTCTAGAAGCCTCTCTACAAAAACCACAGAAGCTTTTATACCTTTTCCAAGTAGCAGAATGCTAGCTTCTATTTCCTATTTCCCTTAGTATGACGTCCTTGAAAAGAACTGTCATTTTCATTCAATAGAAAAACTAAAAGCTAAGTTTACTTTCTAAAATTGTAGCTAAAGTGAAACCTGTCAGGGTCCAGCCCCAGTGGATCCAGGGTAATTAGAAGGGGAGACGGACTAGGCGTCCTAGGAAAAAACTTAATTATAGATATATAGAGAGATTAGAAACGGATAGTGTAGTAGAAAATATTAGTGGAGAAAAAGAGGCTGAATAACCTGGTTTACGTGGAATACCAATCACCACCTACGTAGGCCACAGGCGTCTTTCCGTTCTCCCAAAGGAGAGGATGCACTGAGGCCTCCCCAGTCCAATCTTAGAAGCCCCAGCAGAATTTGCAGGCTTGGTGAGTACCCACATTTCAGATGGGAATTCAGCCAGGAAAATGGGGAGCAAGAAAGAAACGACACGGGGAATCAGTCTTTCCAGAAACGGATCCAATTTCTTTATTTTTCAGGTTTGTTCATATACCTTTTGTTATACATAGGGATGAATACAGAGTCATGCGGGGGTCAGCAGACCTGACCCTTGTCGCAATCAGGTGCTTCATATAAAAGTATACAAAGGTCTTATGGGTTTTGCATCATCTTCTGGCCATGAGGCCTGCTGACATTTTATGGCCCTTTCTGATATTGGTCAGTTAACCAAGAAACTTATTTTTCCAGGGGTGATTTTTTTTTAAAATCAGGTGCCACCCTCCAAATAAAGTTGCATTCCTATAGGGTGAGGGTGTAGTGAGTTACAACTAGGAAAGGAATTTACTTAACCTAAGGTTAACATGATTAATCTTAAAGGTTAATACTTATTTCTTCTATAGGCTAGTTATATTCATTATAAGGGCAGGAAATATGGAGATTTAGCAGCAAACATCAGCCCAACAAATGAAAACCTCTCACCAATGTTCCCTTTAAGATCTATTTAGTCTTGAAGGTGAAGGTGAAGTCACTGAGTCGTGTCTGACTCTGCGATCCCGTGGACTGCAACCTACTAGGCTTCTCTGTCCCTGGGATTCTCCAGGCAAGAATACTGGAGTGGATTGCCATTTCCTTCTCCAGGGGATCTTCCCGACCCAGGGATCGAACCCGGGTCTCCCGCATTGGAGGCAGATGCTCTAACCTCTGAGCCACCAGGGAAGCACCTTATTTAGTCTTAAGATAGTGATAAAGTTACATTTTTACCTAGCAAGGACACAGTGATTTATAACAAAGTACAGTGCTCTATAACAAAAGAGAAAATTCATTACCTCAAAAAGTCTAGTATTGCTAACATCAAAAAAAACTACTATATTTCCTTTTCTATATTCCAAATTCATTGATTAATATATTCCCAGGTGCCTAAGGATATGGAGGCCTGGCAGCAATCATTGATTCAATGAGAAAAGCCCTATGCTAATACTCCAAACTCTCTGTGCTGTTTATGATTGAGAGGTTGTCACACAAGCTAGTCTGTCAGCAGAGAGGTTTGACCTGAGACACTCTTGTCACACCCAGGGCAGGGAATTAGCAGTAATTATTGGCATGAAAAAAACCCTTCACCAGTATAATTCCTAATCAACCCACTAATACTATACTAATAATCTAACTTCTCAAAAGAGTCTGTATTTAGAAAGTTTTAAAGCATCTCGTGCCTCTCACAGTTGTGAGGCTGTAAACAATCACATGTGGCTGGACGAACCTGATCAGGCAGGCCAGAGAACCTTCAGAGGAGTTTGCAAGTTGAAATACTCTTGTCACACCCAGGAATTTTTATTGACTTGGAGCTGCAAGTTAACTCCTTCTCTGAGAGAAATGGTTATTGGGAAGAGCTCCCCGTAAAGTCAGAGATGTAGGTGAGAGCTTGAAGCAGACTCTGGTTTTGGGGTTGGATGCTTGGGAACAGGGGATTTCCTGAGGCTTGATCACATCTTTGCCTATGCCAAGCCTCCTTCCTCATGACCTTTGCCGTGGGCAGAGTTCCTCACTATGGCTCCCGACAGAAACCAAAGTTAAATTCTTCTTTTTTTTTCTGAATTTTTCATCTGAGTAGTTGTATCTTACAGTTTCTGTGTAAATAATATTCTTTCCATTATAACAATGTGTATAAACCAAAATCATAGGATAACTGTTACTTTAAGTAATACATTACTCTATAAATGTAAATAGCCATAAAGAGTAAAGAACACATTAAAGAGCAACTGAGTTTAATTGCATCCCTGGGACTGTTTATTGTGCCTACAGTTGGATGTTAGCTCAAAAAAAGTCAAGGTCAAAGATGTATTTTCCAATTGTCTCTGAGATTGTAAAGTGGCCCTATGGCTAGCCTTCAACCACTGAATAATATTTAAAGATGAAAGGTTTTTAAATGTAATTTTTTAATGTTGACATTTTACCCCACAATAATAGTATAAAATTTACTTGTTTTGTTTCTCTTTTTCTCCCATCCCTCCCACTACCACATTCCACCACTTAGGGAAGGCATAAAATGGTATTTCTGAGCAGGCATCATCGAAATGTTGGCCTTCCCAAATAACTTTAAAATTAGGACTGTAAAGAGACCATAAACAAATTGTATTGAATTTTAGTAATTCCGACCCATATGGCAAAAAGCAAAGAAGAACTAAAGAGTCACTTGATTAAAGTACAAGAAGAGTGAAAAAGTTGGCTTAAAATGCAACTTTGAGAAAACTAAGATCATGGTATCCAGTCCCATCATTTCATGGCAAATAGATGGGGAAACAATGGAAACAGTGACAGACTGTTTTGGGAGTTCCAAAATCACTCCAGATGGTGACTGCAGCCATGAAATTAAGCCACTCCTTGGAAGAAAATCTATGACCAACCTAGACAGCATATTAAAAAGCAGAGACATCACTTTACCGACAAAGATCCAACTAGTCAAAGCTATGGTTTTTCCAGTAGTCATGTATGGATGTGAGAGTTGGACTATAAAGAAAGCTGAGCGCCAAAGAATTGATGCTTTTGAATTGTGGTGTTAGAGAAGATTCTTGAGAGTCCCTTGGACTGCAAGGAGATCAAACTAGTCAATTCTGAGGGAAATCAGTCCTGAATATCCATTGGAAGGATTGATGCTGAAGCTGAAACTCCAATACTTTGGCCACCTGATGTGAAGAACAGACTCATTGGAAAAGACTCTGACACTGGGAAAGATTGATGGCAGGAGAAGGAGATAATAAAGGATGAGGTGATTGGATGGCATCACCGGCTTGATGGACATAAGTGTGAGCAAGCTCTGGGAGTTGATGATGGACAGAGAATCTGGCTTGCTGCAGTCCATGGGGTCGCAAAGAGTCAGACACTACTGAGTGATTGAATTGAAGGTATAAAAGGGGTCTGTGTTAAAGGGGAGAGAAACATGTTACCCCAAAATATGCATCTTCAGCATAAGAATTATTTTAGGCTAATTATTGAAAAAGCAGAAGCTGGAGAATCTAAGTTACCATTTTGTAAGAGACACTTGCAAGGGAAAATCTCCATTTATAAGGATGTCTCCAGGACTGTACCTGGAACAGAAGAATGACTCTAAATCTCTGGGAATGCTCAACAATGGAGGAGGCAAAGGCTTAAGTCTTCATAACAACCATACCCTGTTTACTGTGCCTTTCCTGTTAACCTTTCATCACTGACCTTCCCACCCACTCCTTCCCATCCTTTTATTTTTTTCTGTTTTTAGCTGGAGATGGCATTTTTAAGGTGGAAGCTCAGGCATTTTTGGAGATTTACCCAGATTTCCTGGGTCTTTGCTGCATATACAGAAGGCATCCTCTTTATTAAACTTCTGTTTGTGTTTCTCCCATTAAATTGCCTTTTCTTACAGGAGGTTTCAGCCAAGATCTTGAAAGGGTAAAGAGAAAACTATTTTTCCTCCCTCAACAGTATATAGATGGGTCAATATAGCCTGGAAACAAAGATTCCTACAAATTTCCTTTGGTAATAGGGCATTAATATGGCATATTTCTCCTTAGATCCTAATGTGGTCTATAATTACCCGCTAGTACTTAATAAGCTATTTCCAAGGATAGGGAAGACACTGTTAGTTACTCTGACAAAAGCTATGGAAATGAAATCCATTAAGTAAAATGTAGCAGGTGACCTTAAGCCAAAGAAAAGGAGGTGAAAGCATATTCCACGGGAACACTCATCTGCCAGTCTTAACCTTTCACCTTTGCATACTGTGGATCACTCTGTTGTCACAGGGAAAATAAGCCTAATATGTACCAGCTTTAAATCTTTCATAAAAATAGCAATATCCCAGGTCACATCATCCAATGGATAGTAACAATTTCCAAAACCTTGACTCAGAACTTTATGATTCTTGGGGAAATAAAGAAGAGCTTCATCTAATCAATAAGACAGAAAAAGAAATAAAGAACAATTCTATCTGATGCATATATATTTTCATCTTTTCCTTTTGTTAAGTTTACTTTACTAAAAAGGTCCATATGGTCGAAGCCATGGTTTTTCCAGTAGTCATGTATGGATGTGAGTTGGACCACAAAGAAAGTTGAGTGCCAAAGAATTGATGCTTTTGAAGTGTGGTGCTGGAGAAGACTCTTGAGAGTCCCTTGGACTGCAAGGAGATCCAACAAGTTCATCCTAAAAGAGATCAGTCCTGGGTGTTCATTGGAAGGACTAATGCTGAAGCTGAAACTCCAATACTTTGGCCACCTGATGTGAAGAGCTGATTTATTAGAAAAGACCCTGATGCTGGGAAAGATTGAAGGAAGGAGGAGAAGGGGATGACAGAGGATGAGATAGTTAGGTGGCTTCACAGACTCATTGGATATGAGTTTGAGCAAGCTCTGGAGATGAAGAACGGGGAAGCCTGGCGTACTGCAGTCCATGGTTTCGCAGAGTCAGACATGACTAAGCAACTGAGCAACAGCATGCAAGGCACTACTGGAGCATATTATTGCCACCACACTAGCGGAGGACCGTGACCAAGATGGCCTAATGGCCTTATCCTTCTCCTCAGCTTCACCAACATTCAAATGGGCTTCATTCTCACGCTAAGTCTCTGATCTCCCTTTTCTGAGAACCTTTACTTTAGGAAGCTTGTAATTACAAATTCTTTCTCCATCCCTTTGAATTATAAGTAAATCTTCCAGCCTCTGACCAGTTTTCCAACCCAGGAATATCTTTTTCAAAGACCAAAGAGCCAGTACCTTTGAAATGTAATAATCTAATGAGACAGTTCCCCTATCTCCAAGTTTCCTGAGCCTGATTTAGATAAACATCAATTAGCAAATATAAAAGACTTCATCTAATTGACCAATGGCCCCCAATAGCCTATTTCACCCCAGCTAATGAGAAACTCTCTTACCTCTTGTTTTAGTGGAGTTGAGTTCAATCTTTCCTATTGCAATAGTTTTGAATAAATTATTCCTTGACTCTTTAACTCTGCCCAGGGCAGTTTTTCTTTTGACAGACTATGGATTCAATAGAAATTGGACAATAGGAAAAATGTTATATTGTTTCAAAGATTGAAAAGTTATCAGTTATAATAATGTATATGAACATGATGAGTCAGGGATGAAAGTCACAAATTTAGACTGTACCTGGGTCTCTGCTTAAGTGTAAGATTTCTTTGTCTTAGATTTCTGTCACATGCGTGTATATCTTTGTGTCCCCTTGACCTGTAAGTAAAGTTAGATGCTACTCAGTTACTCTGAGTTACTATACAATGGTAGTAATCAGGCTTCCCTCATAGCTCAATTGGTAAAGAATCTGCCTGCAGTGCTGGAGACCCCAGTTTGATTCCTGGGTCTGGAAGATCCCCTGGAGAAGGGATAGGCTACTCACTCCAGTGTTCTTGGGCTTCCCTTGTTGTTCACCAGGTAAAGAATCTGCCTGCAATGCGGAAGACCTAGGCTTGATCCCTGGATTGGGAAGATACTCTGGAGAAGGGAAAGGCCACCCACTCCAGTATTCTGGCCTGGAGAATTCCATGGACTGTATTGTGCATGGGGTCACAAAGAGTCGGACATGACTGAGCAACTTTCATTTCACGTCACTATGAAATGGATCTTATAGAAGAGTCTAGAACAAACGTAAGTGTTCAGAGAACATGAGTAAAGAGTAAGGACCAAGGGATTGCAGGAAGAAATTAAATGTCAGGGAACAGCAACCATGTGGTATTTTAACTAGAGTGTGTCAACTGCAAATTGGCACTTGTCATGGCTACTTACCATCTACAAGGGTTAAATCATGTTCTGCTGCAGCTGCTGACCTTTAACTTTCCCTGAAAGGAGTTCAGGATGGAGATCAGAAATGAGGTACTCTATACGCTGGGAAAAACTGGAAGAGCAGATCTTCAGATAGGCATTTTCAGGAGCCAATTTTATGAGCTCAATTCTTGTATCTCCTCATATTTAGAAAAACAGTAAAAGCCTTCATGTTGAGGATGGCTTCTCATGCCTAGCAGAAGCCTTCTGGGAAAAAGAGATGTATAAGCTTGAATGCCTATACTCCTCCTTCACCAGAACGACATATATACTGACCTTCATCCCTTACCTCTGTGGAACACTTTCTTAGATATATCTGAGATGCTGCCACCTGAGCTATATTCTTCATTTTGCCTCAAACAAGACTTAACTTGCAACTCTCACATTGCGTGTTTTTTCTTTTTTTTTTCAAGTGAGCAAATGTGAAGTTCAATTCGGGAAAAATAAAAAATAAAGGTGCTTAGTTATAGAAATCCATCACTGAGAAAGCTTAAACACATAGTCTCTGTTGCTTAAAAGGGTTCTTTGAAATCAAGTGGATTTTATTAATACTTTTGAAGACTGACATTTGTATTCAGACAACCCAAACAATATCTGTTTAAAATGAGTATTAGAAGTCTTTCCCCTTTCTCATTTTAATATTAAAACTGATCAGATGACTGAATTATATTAAAAGTATTTTCACAGTAATCTCACATTAAAATATTCTATCTGTTTATATCATGCATTACTTTATTTAGATATTTAGATCTGTATTGTTACTCTATCTCTTCGTAAAGACCTTTGAAATGTTCTTATCATCTACATAAAGCAGCATGTTTTTATTTATACCATAATTACTACAGCTATAATATTCAGCACTCTGCTCAATGATTAATTAACTCACAGTAATAAATGCAAGGGTTTTCAGTTTACATGGCATTTCTGCAGTATTGAACCCTACTGATCACTCTTTTTTTTCGTTCATGATATTCTCTCATTTCTTTGCATTTATACACTGAATAATCACGATTTTCATTCAAATACTTTCTCCCTCTGCCTCTAAAGGTACGTCTGTAATTTGCATTAACTTTTCTTCTGTACTTTTTCCCCTTAGAAACCTCATCACTTAAACATTCATCTTGGCAAGCTTACTGAAGTAAGCAAGTTACATCGCTAGCATTCCTAAGATAGGGCTATGATTGTTTAGTGGAGACCCAAGAGCAGTTAATAGGAACTTGTCAGACTAAATCCCTGGGGCTGGGGGTATTATGACGTTCACTAGCATGTCATTTATTTATACAATAAATATTTAGCAAGGATTTACAGTGACCCAAAGACTGAGATAGATTATGAATATATACCAACAAATAAGAAGAACTCATTCTAGCAAAGACAAAGTAAGCAAGGAAAATGAGGTGAGTGAATATTGTAGCAAACTTCTTATTTGCCAAAAGTTGTGTACGGTGTGAGAATGATTATCTCTTGCTATCATATGAGACAGTTCAAAGAAATGAAACAACTTTTAAAGGTTCAGTCTGGCATGGTTAGTGCATTGCACAATCAGGATGAGAATCTATAATTATAAGGATGTCCAAATTCTTTCTATAGTCCCTTTCTCAAAAGAAATTACCCAGAATGTTAAAGCCATAAGACAGAGAAAGCCATCAGCAAGATAATAAATAGCAGGTATCAGGCATCATCTGTCTCATAAACACTGGTTGAGTAGCCATGTGCTAACCAAAGTGCCTTTGCAAGACCTTTGGGATCCAGGTAGAAGAATGCAGCACCCTAGTGTCCAAGAGCAAGGACAGCAGCTTTCTGAAGACAGGGCAGCTGAAAGCAGATCTGAGTGTGGATCTGATCTGGAAGTGGCCTGATGACTTATCTATAGTCCCTCTCAATCATCTCCCAGAGTCTGTTTCACCTATGGACCCAAAAGGAGCTACTACATATGCCAATGAAATAAACAAAATGAAAATGTATCCAACTGAACAGGAAAAAATATTTGTAGAGCATATACCTAAAAAAAGTAAATATTCTGTGTATATAAGGAACTCCTATAACTCAGTAACAGTAACAACAATAACAAAGGCACCCAAATAATCCAATTTTAAAAACATGCAAAGGGCCTGAGTATACATTTCTCCAAAGGAGATATACAAAATGCCAACAGGTATGTGAAAAGGTGCTCAAAATCACTAATCATCAGGAAATTCAAATCAAAACCACAACAGGATATCACCTCACACCTGTTTTAGGATGGCTACTATGAAAAAGCCAAAAGATAAAAAAATGTTGGTAAAGCCATGAAAATAATTGTACATTGTTAATGGGAATGTAAAATAGTACAGATATGGAAAAGTGCAAGGAGTTTCTTTAAAAATTTAAAATACCACTACCATATATTCCAGCAACCCTACTTCTGGGAATATAGCCAAAAAAATTGAAGCCTCAGAAAGATATTGGCTCTTCCACGTTCACTGCAGCATTATTCATAAGAGTTAACACGTGGCTGCTTAGTTGCTAAGTAGTGCCCAGCTCTACAGCCCCATGGACCACAGCCCAACGGGCTCCTCTGTCCACGGGATTTTCCAGGCAAGAATACTGGAGTGGGTTGCTATTCCATAAACTAAATATCCATCACTGCATGAATGGGTAAAGAAAATGTAGCATATATAAATACACACAATGGAATATTACTCAGCATTGAAAAAGAAGGAAATCCAACCATTTGCAAAAACATGGATAGACCTGGTGGGCATTGTGCTAACTGAAAAGAGTCAAATACAGAAAAACAAATACTGTATGACCTCATAGGTTAAAACTAAATCAGTCAAAACTCATCAAAGTAGACAGTAAAATAATGGTTACAAGGGGCAAAGGAAGATAAGAACATGATGGTCAAAGTGTAGCAAACTCAGTTATAACAGATAAAACAGTTCTGGAGATCTATTGTAAAATATTGTGCTTATAGTTATTAATATTGCATTGTATACACAAAAGTTTTTTAAGTGGGTAGATCTTATATTAGGTGCTCTTATCACAAAAGAAAAAAAAAATGGGAGGAGAGAGAGGACTGCTGGGGTTCAGCCCCAGTGGATCCAGGGTAATTCAGAGCGAGGACGGAGTCAGCATCCTAAGAATTAACTGCTTAATTAAAGATATAGAGGGAGATCAGAAAGAAATAGTGTAGTAGGAAAATTAATGGAGAAAAAAGAGGCTGAATAACTTGGTTTACGTGGGATACCAATAAAGCTTCGAGACAAGAAGCTTGCACCACCTACACAGGCCACCGGCGCCCACTTGAATATCAGAGGGTGCCCGGCCTTGGGCTCCCTCTCGCGTGGAACTTAAATGACAGGGCAAAATTAGCAGGCTTGGTGGGCACCCATGCTCCAGATGGGAATTCAGCCAGAAGGGGGAAAGAAAGAACGACATAGGGGAATCAGTCTTTCCAGAAACTGATCCGATTTCTTTATTTTTTAGGTTTGCTTATATACCCTTTGTTACACATAGAGACAAATGGAAATTTTAAAGTCACATGCAGGTCAGCAGTCCTGACCTTTATCAAAATCAGCTGCTTCACATAAATGTATTTAAAAAAGGTCTTAGGGGTTTTACATCATCTTCTGGCCATGAGGCCTGCTGACATTTTATGACCCTTTCTTTCTGATAATGGTCAGTTAACCAGAAAACTTATTTTTTCCAAGGGTGTTTTTCTTAAACCAGGCGCCACCCTCTGAAGGTACCAGATAAAGTTGCATTCCTATAGGGTGAGGGTGTAGTGGGTTACAACAAAGAAAGGAATTTATTTAACCTGAGGTTAACATGATTAATCTTAAAGGTTAATACTTATTTCTCCTATATGCTAGTTATATTCATTATAAGGGCAGGGAATATGGAGATTTAGCAGCAAAAATCAGCCCAACAAATGAAACTCCTTCACCAATGTTCCCTTTAAGATTTATTTAGTCTTAAGATAGTGATAGAGTTACATTTTTACATAGCAAGGACACAGTGACTTATAACAAAGTACAGTGATCTATAACAAAAGAAAAAAATCATTAACTCAAAAGTCTAGTATTGCTAACATCAAAAACTACTATATTTCCTTTTCTATATTCCAAATACATTAATATATTCCCAGGTGCCTAAGGATATGGAGGCCTGGCGGCAATCATTGACTCAACAATAAGAAAAGCCCTATGCTAATTAAGATTTTCAAAATACTCCAAACTCTCTGTGCTGTTTATGGTTGAGAGGTAGTAAGCAATCATGTGCGTAGTGGCAGGAGTATGGATAATCCTGTCACACAAGCTAGTTTGTCAGCAGAGAGGTTTGACTTAAGACATCCTTGTCATGCCCAGGAATTTTTATTGACTGGAGCTGCAAATTTACTCCTTCTCTGAGAGAACTGGTGGGGAACAGCCCCCCTCCCCATAAAGTCAGAGGTGTAGGTGAGAGCATGAAACAGTAAAGTAGGTAGACTCTGGTTTTGGGGGTAGATGCTCGGGAACAGGGGGTTTCCTGAGGCTCAGTCCCTCCTTTGCATATGCCGAAGCCTCCTTCTTCGTGACCCTTGCCATGGGCGGATTTCCTCATGCTAGCTCCCAGCAGAGGATATTTTGGGGAGTTATAAATAGGTATATAGCATTGATAGTGATGATCGTTTCACAGGTATAGATTTATCTTCAAGCACCTCAAGTTGTATATATTAAGTTTTCACAGCTTTTTACATATCTATCATACTTGGAAAAAAAAGATGTTTTTTTAAAATCTAAATCATGTACAATCCAGTCATTAGAGAACGTGTGCCAAGAAGCAAAGATCAAAAAGACATACAACAGCAAAGTAATCATTCTCCCAGCAAACAATCTCTTCATATGTTTTCTCTTTGCTTTGAATTAAATAGTAGAGCATCTAAGGAAGTGTGTTAAGATGTAGGTGAACATTAGTAGACACGTAAGTTGAAGACAAATGGGTGATGGGGAAAGAGACAGTTAAGGTGCTTTAATTGGACTCTTTAATTTGAAGATGAATATATTAAAAAATCAGTTTATTTGGGACAAATGTATATGCTACATTTTCTTTGTATTCTAATAGAATACTTAATAGAAATCAGTATTATTCTGCCTTGACACTTAATGAATAAAAATTTTTCAGCAGTAATATCAGAGTCTTTAAGTTTTTTTTTTAACAAATGTAACAAATATTAAGAGAAGGAAAATAGAATGGCAATGTTACAATTGCTATGTAAAACTGCTGTCATTTTTTAGTTCTGCATTTTACAAAAGCAGTGAGAAAAACTGTGAGAGTACTTTCTTTTCTAAGCAGTTTGGAATGATATTATTTAGCTTGGATAACACTATCATTTATTTAGCATCAATATTAATGATTTGGAATGGGACTAAAATTACAGTAATGAAATTCATGGCTGATACTAAGTCCTCAGCTGTTAGAACTGCCGATGCAAGATAAAATATACAAAATGACTTGCACTTCTTAGAACCCTGGTTTATAAATTGCAACAGGAGTCTTTACATGCACTTGGACTTTGGGGAACAGGCAATAGATATTTCCAGTGAAGAAAGAAACTCTGAATTGAAGAGTATTATTTAAAAACCAATATACCAAATAAAAGAAGATCAGCTCATTTCATCTGAGTACTATTTTGTTGCTTTTACACTCTCTGTAAAGGAAATCTGTGTATTATTCTTTTAAATATGAATTACTCACAGGGACTCTGAGGCTAAAGTCCTATTCCTGGACTAGTCTCACCAACATCAGCTGAGTCCCTTGGAATGTTTGATTTAGAAAACAAACAAAACATTTCCTAAAAGTTGAGGTTTGATGACATCTCTTACTGAGCAATTTGAGCTTTCCTCTCCTGAACCCACTACTATCTGCGTTAACTGGGGCGGTGGCCCTGGTCCCTAATGCCCGTTCCGGTGAGGGGTTAACTCAAGCTACAAGGGAATGTAATGGGAGCCGTGTCTGCCTGTGTGTAAGAAGATTTCGTCTCGGATTCTGCCTACAGAACACTAGTCCTTTCATTGAAACCAGAGCAGTGCAATTCCCACCCGACTCCAGTACTCGCCTGGAAACTCCCATCGGTGGAGGAGCCTGGAGGGCTGCAGTCCATGGAGTCACACGGAGTCGGACACGACTGAGCGACTTCCCTTTCACTTTTCACTTTCATGCATTGGAGAAGGAAATGGCAACCCACTCCAGTGTTCTTGCCTGGAGAATCCCAGGGACGGGAAGCCTGGTGAGCTGCCGTCTATGAGGTTGCACAGAGTCGGACACGACTGACGCAACTTAGCAGCAGCAGCAGCGCAATTCCACCCCCACTCCACCCCACCCCCAAGTGAAAGTGAAAGTTGCTCAGTCATATCCAACTCTTTGCGACCCCACAGCCTATACAGGAATTCTCTAGGCCAGAATACTGGAGTGGGTAGCCTTTCCTTTCTCCAGGGGATCTTCCCAACTCAGGGATCGAACCCAGGTCTTCCGCATTGCAGATGGATTCTTTACCAACTGAGCTATCAGGGAAGCTCCAGCCCTCGCTATTATTGGTGAAAAGGTTGATCCCAGAGGCACTGGGGGCAAAGAATAGCACCTTGGATAATATGTGCCAGGTCTTTAGCAGAGAACCACAGAGGAAAAAAAAATTCTTTAAACCAAATGAAGTTTTTTAACCCCCTCTCCAAACTGGGGGACAGGCAATGATTTTTTTGAAGGAAGAACTTAAGTTTGAAAAATTTGTGAAAAATAAAGTTATAAATCATCATCACCAACTCCACCATAAGAGCAGCTACCACTCACTATTAACAAGCTACATGGTAGGTGTTCCAGCTGGTATAAATACATGTGACTTTATACTTTATACTCTATACATTTTGTGTAGACAGCATCCCTCTACAAAATATCATTCATACCATTAAACATGAAAGGAAATGACATCTCAAAAAGTGATAGTAATGTAAAGAAGAAAGGTTGGCAAGTATCACAGTCCACACACAGCCAAGGGCAGGGAGCCCTGCTTCCAAATTTGGTGATCTTTTCACCCAGTGTGGTAACTACCTATAAGAGGTTATCAGCAGAATTTAAATAAATGTAGACAAATGATACCAAAATGAAACTAGACAAACACAAATTTCCATGGATTAGGAGGCAATGAATTTTCACTGGTGTATATTAAGGAGGAATTAAGAATTTATATCAGAATGCCAACACAATATTTACATGTTGTATAGAATTACCATATGTTAACTTTATAAAATTCTCTATGTAAAATTATGTGCATTTTTTTTCTGTATTCATGTTTTCTTTCTTAAGCCAAAAGTAGAACACTTGGTGTACTTTTAAGTTCTTAGAACTATATGGTAAATGTCTTTACATGACTATTAATGACAAAATTTCTAAATTAGATTTACATAAACTGGCTCTCTTATTCTACATCTGTGACTTATCAAGGCTTATGCCTTTTAGAGAGGGCTGCTGCTGCTAAGTCGCTTCAGTTGTGTCTGACTCTGTGCAATCCCATAGACAGCAGCCCACTAAGCTCTTCTGTCCATAGGATTCTCCAGGCAAGAAATATTGGAGTGGATTGCCATTTCCTCCTCATTTTAGAGGGCTACATATTACCAATGGAGTAGGAAATGGCAACCCACTCCGGTATTCTTGCTTGGAAAATTATATGGGTGGAGGAGCCTGGTGGGTCACAGTCCATGAGGTCACAGAGAATCAGACACAACAGAGTGACTGAGAACATACCTGTATCACCAAAGCAGATATGATGGCATTAAGCCAGGCAGAGGAGAAGGGGATGGCAGAAGATGAGATGGTTGGATGGTGTCACTGACTCAATGGACATGAGTTTGAGCAAGCTCGAGGAGTTGGTGATGGACAGGGAGGCCTGGCGTGCTGCAGTCCATGGGGTCACAAAGAGTCGGACACGACTGAGTGACTGAACTAAAGCAAAGGTTGACACTATCAGTAATAACTGTAGAGTCATCAGTTGAGTCTCCTCCCTAAAGATTTTTACAAAGGAATCTGATTATTTAGAGCTATATAGAAATTAAATTTTCCTCCCTAAAAATAAAATCATGAATGCTCATTATATGTAGTAAACGGAAAAAAATCCTCAATGGAAAACTTGGCTTCAGTTCAGTTCATTCGCTCAGTCGTGTCCGACTCTTCGTGACCCCATGAACTGCAGCACACCAGGCCTCCCTGTCCATCACCATCTCCCGGAGTTCACTCAGACTCACCTCCATCGAGTCAGTGATGCCATCCAGCCACCTCATCCTCTGTCATCCCCTTCTCCTCCTGCCCCCAATCCTTCCCAGTATCAGAGTCTTTTCCAGTGAGTCAACTGTTTGCATGAGGTGGCCAAAGTACTGGAGTTTCAGCTTTAGCATCATTCCTTCCAAAGAAATCCCAGGGTTGATCTCCTTCAGAATGGACTGGTTGGATCTCCTCGCAGTCCAAGGGACTCTCAAGAGTCTTCTCCAACACCACAGTTCAAAAGCATCAATTCTTCAGCACTCAGCCTTCTTCACAGTCCAACTCTCACATTCATACATGACCATGGGAAAAACCATAGCCTTGACTAGACGGACTTTAGTTGGCAAAGTAATGTCTCTGCTTTTGAATATACTATCTAGGATGGCCATAACTTTTCTTCCAAGGATTAAGCGTCTTTTAATTTCATGGCTGCAGTCACCAGCTGCAGTGATTTTGGAGCGCAAAAAAATAAAGTCTGACACTGTTTCCACTGTTTCTCCATCTATTTCCCATGAAGTGATGGGACCGGATGCCATCATCTTTGTTTTCTGAATATTGAGCTTTAAACCAACTTTTTCGCTTTCCTCTTTCACTTTCATCAAAAGGCTCTTTAGTTCTTCACTTTCTGCCATAAGGGTGGTATCATCTGCATATCTGAGGTTATTGATATTTCTCCCGGCAATCTTGATTCCAGCTTGTGTTTCTTCCAGTCCAGCGTTTCTCGTGATGTACTCTGCATATAAATTAAATAAACAGGGTGACAGTATACAGCCTTGACGTATTCCTTTTCCTATTTGGAACTAGTCTGTTTTTCCATGTCCAGTTCTAACTGTTGCTTCCTGACCTGCATACAGATATCTCTTAAATCCTGATAAGCACTTGCTTAAGCTACTGTTCTCTGACCACAGGAGATGGAAAAAGTTAAGGAAGTTGAAACAGGAAGTTGTGGGAGTTGGTGGTGTAGCATTGTTGCTAAGCAAGGGAAAGTGCCTTGCAGAGAAGAGGGTGAGACAACCAGCTCCTTTGTTAAGTAGGAAAGGAGAAGGCATGTAACTAAGAGAAAAACGTTTCTGTAAACTATGTTCAAAATTTAAAAAGCGTGCCCCTCCTCCTGCATTATCTTCCTGCTGAAACAACGCTGAATTTCTACATAGCTTGTCATCCCTGTCCAATACTAAGAATAAATTATTTCTGAAGTTCCTATTTGTTGCACATCACATTCCTGTCACAAGTGTCTCTGATAACCCTTTGCAAAGACAGTTTTGAATCTACAAAATAGTATTACAGGACTAACAGTCAATTTCACTTCAGAATTATAAAAAAGATAAAAACAAAGCCCAATATCACAGGTGATTCAGGATTCTCACAGAATAGATAAAGCAGAAAATTTGAAAGCTTCATATTTTGACAAAAATTCCAGTGAAAAGGTAAAATAATATAGAATATGAATTTCCTTTCTAAAAAAATTAATAACGTAAATTAATGAGAAATAGGGATAACAATTCTAGTTTCATGGAATCTTTTTTTCATAGATATATAATGGAAAAATCAGTCTGCTGACATGGGCTAATATAATTTTAAAAATTAAACTTTCAGAAAACATAGTGAGAAGCTGTCTTATTCTACTAGAGTTACCAGAATGGAATACCATAGGCTAAGTGGCTTAAATGACAGATATTTGTTTTCTCATAATCTGGAAGCTGGAAACTCAAGATCAAAGTCCTGAAGGTTTCAATCCTATTCCTCCAAAATAAATAAATAAATAAACAATCTTTCTTTTTAATAAAGTATAATCACATTTATTTATGAGCTCTTTTCAATATATAGTTTGAGTATCTCTTTATCATACTCTTTATTTCAATTATAACTGGTAGCTAACAGAGGAAGTCAAAATTAAATGCTAAATTGGATGTATAGTATGTTTTATTATATTTTCAGAAAAGTTTAAACAGTCTCTTCTTTCAAAGAGATAGCATAAACATGGAAAACTATAAGATAAATAGACTGGAATAAATTGCTATACAAGAACTGAATTAAATAAAATATATTCTAGGTAACATAATTTGATATGAGTACTCTCCATTATTATGGGAGAGATTATGTCATGATAAAAGGAAATCTCATTATCTTGATTGGTCAGGATAATTATAATCTACTAATAATTTGAATAATTTGACAGTCTGTGAAGGTTTAGCAGACTTTCAGAAGCTATTTAAATTACCTAAATAATGCTTTGTGTGCCAGAATAGGAGGGTATGCCAAGATAAACTGTGCTTTGCAAAAAGATGAAACAGGGTGACCATTTAAATGAAAAATAAGCAAGAAGGGGAATTCAAAGCCGACAAAAGCAACTGGGAGAGGTGAAGATAGAAAAAAGGAAAGCATTTTGATCTTTTTGATGAAAGGCTTTAGGAATAATGAGAATATTGCAGACTTGGTGTTCAATGCAATGGAAAACTGGTGAAGGGCTTCAGGTAGGGAAAGATGGGTCAGTGCAACAGATGAAGAAGCCAGCTTTGACAATAATAGCCAGACAGATGAAAAGTACTCGATCCTGAAAATGGGAAATCAAGCGAAAATGAGGTACTAGCTGGCAAGCTGAAGATAATCATGTCTATTTCACAGTGGGAAAATAATATGAAGAGGAACAGGGACTAGAACTCAGAAAGCAATTGTAGTGCTTCCTTGAGAAACTGGCAAAACGTAAGTTATCAAAAGATAATTCTTGAATGAAACAATTAGTGATTCACTGAATGATAGTATGTTCAGTTCAACAAACATATTTAGTACACATTCTGTATCCGGTAAGTTTGTTGCTAGGGGTGGATAGCAAAAATGGTGTCTGAGCTTCCTTGTTTGCCACACTAAAGAGATGACGACATTTCCAACAACAAATAGAAATCTACATTTAATCTTCATGGATGCATTCTGGTTTTGCTGGGACTTAATCCTAACGTCATCGACTACTTGGAAAATATTTATTGTTGACTGGCAAAAGGAAGGCATTTTCAAGTGTAACTTCTAAGCTTTCAAGCTTACTAGCAAATTGAATATTAAAGTCAATATAATTTGCATTTATGAAGATTTATATGCATAGAAGTGAATTTTTCAGAATGTTTCTATCTATCTCAGCCCCTGGAAAATGAGAAAAATGAAACATTAAACTGAGTCTTGCAGCTTACCTCCTCTGTCATTCATGACACCTAATTCTGCATCTTGCAAAATAAGAGTATAATTTCAGAAAGCATTTGGTTGATGGTTGAAGAAAATATTAAATGATGCTGTTATTCACCTACAAATGTCAGCGCCAAATAATACAGCAGCGCTTTGCTCCTGGATTTGTATATTCTCTACCCACAGGTTTAAGAACCAGAGGAAAAGAGCAATGAAAGATTTTCTACCTTGAGCTTCAGGTATTGTTTAAGGCCTATTTGCAATAATGATGTCTTCTTCATTGGAGTATTATAAAGTATTTTTATATCTAAAATGCTTTTGATATATTAAAAGTGTTTTCAAATCTAAAATGAGTTATTCAAGAGAAAGTAAAGCCCTTGGAAGCTATTTGAATTATCTACGTAGAAAATAGCTATTTCTAGTCCATAGTATTAGAAAAACAATCATCTTCTCTGACACTGTTTCTTCCACTTTCCTTGCTGAAATAAGTTACAGTGGTGCTTCATTTTAGTTTTGGACCCTGCCAAAACTAAAAGATAGCAGCTTTATTTATAATATAAATACACATAGTCTTAGCATAGGTTTAGGGCAATAGATACTGAACTTTTAAAAATAACCATATTGCATTGCACCTGGGATGCTTTGAAATCTCTCAGATCTTGATTGGAAAGATTTTTACTTTCTTGGTCATTCACAAAATTCAGTGTTGTCTTAGGTTTGATGATATAGAGTAAGCTAAATTGTTATGTCCAGTAATAAATTCCCAATGTATCTTTGAATTTGTGACCCAAAGAAAAAATTTAAAAAGGGTGTGAAAAGATAAAGACCTTCTTGCAAGACCTGTGAAGTTATCATTTGGGATGTGTTAGCTATACAATCAGAGGCACAATTTTTACTCAGCGAACTTTGTGCTTGACCAGGAACTTGTTTAAAATGGCTACTTTCACCTTTACTTGGAGGCACACTTTAATGCCCAAGAGACAAGTATAGCTGCTTAGATAATTAAATAGTTTGTTTTATTTAATGTTTGGGGGAAAAAATAAATGCCTGACACTGTGAAGGTAGCAAGCTTAATTACCACTTCTGGAGCCACTGCAAATCACTTGTGTGGCCATTCTGTCTTGATTATATAGCAGGATGAAAATGGTACCACTGCCCAAGACAGAACGTTTGCTATAAAACCTGCCACATGGGAAGATGAAATAGTGAAGTTAGAATCACCTTAATGGCTGAAACACCAGCTTGGGAATACAGAAACTACTTCTGTTTAATCTCTCTCCATCTTCTCCTCACAAGGCCAACACTCCCTTGGTTATATTAATTAAATGGAAATGATTATATTTCCAGTTTCTGTGAGATAATACACAAGTAACACAATCAAGACATGTAGTAATTTTTGCTCCTTGGAAGAAAAATATCACTTCAATACAAATAAAAGGAGAAGAAATTATGACAAATAAATCAGAATTACCATTTATCAGGGTGGGCAGAAATTTGATTTGTGATAAAGTTGCAAGTTATGATAAGTGAATTTTTGTTAAACAAGAAATATTTGGAGTTTTCAAGGCTCAATTTCCTACCAGTTTGGTGGGACTATGGTTTTAATTTTTTTAATTTAAATTCCTACTAGGAAAAAAAAATCCTATTGTCACTACCTAATGCACTTGGCAAGCTGCTCACGACACACTGCACCTTTTAGGAAACAGAACTGGTGCCTAACACATTTAAGCAGGTGATCTGTGAATCCAGATGGTCTCCTAAGCAAGTTTCATTGTATTTCCAATCTCAGAAGATAGAGGCAGAAAAATACAGGCAAGATATTCAATATAGCTATATTTCAGAGGAAGTAAAGTAGCATTCTTGAATAAACAACTTAAAATTTCACGAGGAGCGAGAGCATAGCCTGTGTGAGGCTCATCTGAACAGGGATGCAGAGACAGGCATGGGTCTTGGCTCCATGACGCCAGCTTAATTACAGACCCCTAAGTATTTGTCAACAAAGGGCCATCTAGGTAAAGGTATGGTTTCCCAATAGTCTTGCACAGATGTGAGAGTTGGACTATAAAGAAAGCTGAGCACTAAAGAATTGATGCTTTTGAACTGTGGTGTTGGAGAAGACTCTTGAGGGTTTCTTGGACTGCACGGAGATCAAACCAGTCAGTCCTAAAGGAAATCAGTCCTGAATATTCACTGGAAGGACAAGTGCTGAAGGTGAAACTCCAATACTTTGGTCACCTGATGTGAAGAACTGACTCACTGGAAAAGACCCTGATGCTGGGAAAGATTGAAGGTAGGAGGAGAAGGGGACGACAAAAGATGAGATGGCTGGATGGCATCACCGACTCAGTGGACATGAGTTTGAGTAAACTCCGGGATTTGGTGATGGACAGGGAGGCCTGGGAGCTGCAGTCCACGGGGTTGCAGAGTCAGACCCAACTGAGCGACTGAACTGAAGCCTCTGCTCCCCATCATCTCAGAACTGGGGAGAACCTCAACAATTTCTTCATTCACATTCCCATTTTTAAGATGAAGAAACTGATACTCAAAGCGAGTGAGGGACTTGCCAATAGTTCCAAAACCCGAACAGGGGCATACACAGGTGAAAACTCAGTTCAGCGTTTTTGCCGTTGCAAACATGCCACCCTTCCTCAATGGAAAAGAAATGAATATGCTGAATTACTACAGACTACTGTATGCTCTCTAGCATTCCCTCCAACTCTAAACTTGCATATTTTTGCATCAACATAGTAAAAGCTTGGAAAGTGTTAAATATTTACATAGAGAGCAATTTTAAGCTGGCTAAACCAACAAAACAGAGAAGCTAAATGCAGAACAAAAATGGAAGAGAAAGCACCAGTGCTATTCTCCTCAAACCTCACTGTCAATCTTTAACATTTACTCTCAAGCATTTATATTCAAGATGATGTTTTTCTTTATTTACTATTTCCATTTGCAAAAGCCACTCCATTTCAAACTTCCAGGAATCTGCAATAAAATCACATTAAGCTAAGTAATAAAATGCCATTATTGGAGTGACAAGAAGCTTCACTACCTGAAGCTTATAGTGCTTGCTCCCCTACCAACAGGGATGTTGTGAGGATTAATGAGATATTTAAAAAGCATTTTATGCATACAGAGAAAAGAGCCTCATAAATGCAAAGGAGAAATAACACTAGTTTATCTCTCCCATCAACGGAGGGAATCTTGTCTAAACAGATGGACCTGGAATGATGTCTTGAAATTGAGAAAACACTACCTGTGTTAGAGAAGGCTTAGGAGAAAGAGCTTCTTGAGAATAAAAAAAGCCTCTGAAACCAGATAGGTTTTATTCTTTAAGCATTTATCCAGGGTGGCCCACCATCTTGGTGTGCCCTTGACTGTGGTGTTTCTTGGGTTGTGGATTTGCAGTGCACAAAGCCATACCGTTCTAGAACTGGCTGGTCATTCTCTTTGTAGGAGTTATCTCTTAAGTGGTTTTCATTTTTCTTAGCTCATTGACACCCTCACTTTCTAATATTCAGATTCAGACTGTGAACTACTTAATCAGCTGTGACGGTGACATGTTTAGGGAAAACGTTCATAGTATTTATCGTGAAACTTCCCTGGTGGTCCAGTGGTTAAGACCCTGTGCTTTCAATGTAGGAGACCTGAGTTCAAAACCCACTCAGGGAACTAGGACTTACATATCTCAGCTAAGAGTTCACAAGTCACAGTGAAGATCCAGTGTGTTGCAACTAAGACTTAGTGTAGCCAGATCAAAAATAATAACAAAAATGTAATGCATAAAATAACCTTAGTTCCTGTTCACAAAGGCCACACTAACTTTGGGGACAGCCAAGCAAAACAAGGGAAATTGCCGTAACATTTCAGTCCAACATTTCAGCTACTTCCCTGGTGGCTCAGAGGTTCAAGTGTCTGTCTACAATGTGGGAGACCTGGGTTCGATCCCTGGGTCAGGAAGATCCCCTGGAGAAGGAAATGGCAACCCACTCCAGTACTCTTACCTGGAGAATCCCGTGGACAGAGGAGCCTGGTGGGCTATAGTCCATGGGGTTGCAAAAAGTCAGACATGACTGAGCGACTTCACTATCACTTTCAGTCCAAACTTCATCATCTGATTAAGCTGCTGATACTTCACCATCCCAGCCACTTCTCATCTGTCTCAGAGTAAGAAGCTCCCAGTAATCTGTTTTTTCTATTTACTCTTAGTTGCACTAGGTCTTTGCTGCTGAATGTGGGCTCTCTCTAGTTGCCGTGAACAGGGGCTACTCTTTGTTGAGGTGCCTGGACTTATTGTGGCGGCTTCTCTTGTTGAGGAATATAGGCTCTAAGTACACAGGCTTCGGTAGCTGCAGCAGGCTGGCTCAGTCATTTGTGGCATGTTGCTCTACAGCACGTGGAATCTTCCCAGACCAGGGACCAAACCTGTGTCCCCTGCATTGGCAGGTGGACTCATTCACCACCAGGGACGCCTGCTCACACTAACCTTAACCATGATCTCCTACAGTAGTGCTATGCATTTCCTTGGGGTTGGCAATAGAGGGAATTTCCAAAGGGTTATAACTCCTGCAGTCCACTGTGGATTGCATGATCACTGCAGGAGCTCCATTGTTTGAAGATGTGGCTGCATAGAGCTGTTGCCCAGAATGCAACCTATCCGTTGAGCACCATTCTCAACAGGTTTTGGAAATGCTAAGATGCCTTTGCTTCTACTTTGGACCTCTCTTGGAACTCTATTTATCTTTCCTTTCATATTTCACTATTCCTTCTGTTTCTTCCAATAAAAGTTTAATGTCAAAAATAACAAAAATCTATGAAATGTTAGAAGCAAGTTATATACTTCGCTTAAAAACTTAGTTTAAAATATAGAATATCTCTGCCATTACAGTTTCTAAGCCTGGAGGAATTAGGGAGAACTTTAGGGCGGATAAAATATGGACTTTGCAAAAACAAATGTTATACAACTTTAAAACTGTTGTTTTAGCCTGTATTAGCAATTTCTTTTTCTTTCTTTTTTCAATATACTGAAATATCAAAAATGAAATGGTCCACAGCATTCTTACCCTCTGGCAGATGCTGGTACTGTGATGAGACCAAACAGTAGGAGCAATATGTATCTTTCCTTTACTCTGTGGTCAACGGTCTTCTTACTATAACTCTATAAAGAAAATGCACTGTCTTTTGCCTCTTTTATGCATCTTTACATGGCAGGTTCATTTGCTAAACTGCATATTATCAGAAAAGGGGACCTTAGCTTCAAACTGGACTCCATGATGACCTGCTTCTGTATCAAATGATCATACACAGAGAAAAGAAAAAAAAGGCATTATTCCCCAGCGACCTAATGCTCATTCTAGCTCACTAGTTCTCTAAACAGAGTTACAGCTGCCTTGACTGCTTTCCTGCCCCCAGCTCCTTGTAGATTAATGCCTATTTGCCTGAATTGCTACTTTTCATTCTGTAGTACAGCTTGAAAAAACAAGTAGCATCTGAAACCAACAAGCCCGGTCACGTTTGGAAGGTTTTTCCACATACATGGGCTTCCGTGGTGGCTCAGCTGGTAAAGAATCCACCTGCAATGTGGGAGACCTGGGTTCGATCCCTGGGTTGGGAAGGTGCCCTGGAGAAGGGAAAGGCCCCTCACTCCAGTATTCTGGCCTGGAGAGTTCCATGGACTGTACTAGTCCCTGGGGTCACAAAGAGCTGGACACAACTGAGAGCCTTTCACTTTCCATATACATGCTGTGCTCACATGCTCTGTTGCTCCCCCTCCCAATTTTACCTGAGTGTTCTCAGCCCCTAACAAGGTATAATTTTGCATTCTCCCTGATACTACAATTATATGGAAAGTGGTTAACATTTTTCTGCAGCTCATAATGGAAGCAAAAGGAGACAGTTGTAGCTGGATACCTAAAAATAAGAGCCCTCCTTGTAACTTACATAGAAACCCCATATTTTAACTGTAGAAGTTGAAGAAAGCCATGAAAATTCTCATTTTCTGTGGAAACCATTCAAATATACTTTTATCCAGTGTACCTCCCTGGTGGTCTAATGGTAGAGAACCTACTGGCCAATGCAGGGTTCCGTCCCTCGTCCAGGAAGACCCCACATGTGGCAGAGCAACAAAGTCTGATTCACAACAACCAAGCACGTGTTTTGAAACAAGAGAAGTGACTCAGTGAGAAGCCTGAACACTGCAATGAAGAGTTGTCCCTCACCCTCAAAAAGCCTGTTTGCAGCAAAGAAGACCCAGTGGAACAAAAAAAAACATATAAATAAATACATCTTATATATATACATACATACTTCCACCCTGTAAAACTGTCTTACAAGTAGCAATGCGTCAATTTTTAGACATTAGATGTCGGTCTGATAAGCATAGCTATGACTGTAATTCTGGGTCCATAAAAACTTGAAACCAACAAGAAATGTTTTTGAGCTCCTGCTTCTTCCAGGAAACAAAAGGATGAGGAAGACATGAGCTTCAGAAGCTGACAGACCAGTAGAAACATAATGCAAGCATATGAACCACTAGAAGGATCCGAATGAACGCCGAGGCAAGGTAGAGTGGATAGGGAAGTAAGAAAAAGGAATTACGGCAGTTTAAAAAGGCGGGGGTGGATTTCCTTTAGGAAGATGGCAGACAAAAATATCTTCATGGAAGGAGTACTGTTTGATGCAGAGGCTTGAGGGAAGAGGAGAATTCTGAAACACAACAGAGGGGAGCGATTTCTTTCTTTTCTGTGTTATCGTCAATAAGGTGACACTTTACTATCCATCTTGAATGGTAACCATGATGAAGCGAAGACTATCTTTTCCTTAAATATCTTTATTTAATTAACATACATTCATTCATTAAGTGATGTTGCTGGTTAAGGCTCTCTGGGATTCATTCCTGTCTTTTCACTATCTAGCTCTATAGCCCTGGACATATTACTTACATATTTTGTGTCTCAGTTCCTGTAACTGTAAAATGAATGTGATTTCAGTTTCTACTTAACAGGGCTGCCATGAAGATTATGTGAGAAAAAAAAGCACATAAAAATCTTAGATATTGCAACACAATAAGTAAACTTTACATGTTGTGAACATTGCCAGAGGTATCAGTAGGAACAAAAATTATAGAAGTTGACAGTGGGGGAGGGGATGGGGAATGATATTTAACCATGTAGGCTGGTCTCAGTATAGGAGAGGAAAGTCATAGGAGCTACTGAGGATCATCTCCTGGAAACATAATGGGGGTCTTTCATATTGTGTAAGACGAGGCACACCAGAACTGGGAGGTCCTCCTCAGGGAGTGGAAGTGATAAAGCATCAGTGCTGCATGGAATGAAGTGGGGAAGCCAAGTGCTAGTTATCAGCTCAGCAGCTCAGTTGTTTCTGACTCATTGCAACTCCATGGACTGCAGCCTGCCACATCTCCCTGTCCACTACCAACTCCTGGAGTATACTCAAACTCGTGGCCATTGAGTCAGTGATGCCATCCAACCATCTCATCTTCTGTCATCCCCGTCTCCTCATGCCCTCAGTCTTTCCTAGCATAAGGATCTTTTCCAATGAGTCAGCTCTTCGCATCAGGTGGCCAAAGTATTGGAGTTTCAGCTTCAGCATCAGTCCTTCCAATGAACACCCAGGATTGACCTCCTTTAGGATGGACTGGTTGGATATCCTTGCAGCCCAAGGGACTCTCAAGAGTCTTCTCCAACACCACAGTTCAAAAGCATCAATTCTTCAGCACTCAGTTTTCTTTATAGTCCAACTCTCACATCCATACGTGACTATGGGAAAAACCATAGCTTTGACTAGACAGACCTTTGACAGCAAAGTAATGTTTCTGCTTTTAATATGCTGTCTAGATTGGCCACAGTTTTTCTTCCAAGGAGCAAGTCTCTAATTTCATGACTGCTGTCACCATCTGCAGTGATTTTGGAGCCCAAGAAAACAAAGTCTGTCACTCTTTCCATTGTTTTCCCATCTATTTGCCATGAAATGATGACACCAGATGACATGATCTTAGTTTTCTGAATGCTAAGTTTTAAGCCAGCATTTTCATTCTCCTCTTTCACTTTCATCAAGAGACTCTTTTGCCATATCTGAAGTTACTGCTGTTTCTCCTTGCAATCTTAATTCCAGCTTGTGCTTCATCCATCCCTGCACAAGGCCAAAGAATGTTCAAACTAGAGCACAAATGCAATCATCTCACATGCTAGCAAAGTAATGCTCAAAATTCTCCAAGCCAGGCTTCAACAGTACATAAACTGAGAATTTCAAGATGTTCAAGCTGGATTTAGAAAAGGCAGAGGAACTTGAGAACAAATTGCCAACATCCATTGGATCATCGAAAAAGAAAGAGAGTTCCAGAAAAATATCTACTTCTGCTTTATTGACTACGTCAAAGCATTTGACTGTGTATCACAACAAAATGTGGAAAATCCTTAAAGAGAGAGGAATACAGAACACCTTACTGGCCTCCTAAGAAATCTGTGTGCAGGTGAAGAAGCAACAGTTAGAATTGGACATGGAAAAACAGACTGGTTCCAAATCCAGAAAGGAGTATGTCAAGGCTGTATATTTTCACTCTGCTTATTTAACTAAATTGCAGAGTACATCATGAGAAATGCTGGAATGGATGAAGCACAAGCTGGAATCAAGATTGCTGGGAGATATATCAATGCCTTCAGATTTGCAGATGACACCAACCTTATGGCAGAAAGCAGGAGTGAGGGGTGTTCAGGATGGGGAACATATGTATACCTGTGGCAGATACATGTTGATGTATGGCAAAACCAATACAATATTGTAAAGTAATTAACCTCCAATTAAAATAAATAAATTTATTAAAAAAAAAAAAAAGCCTCTTGATGAAAGTGAAAGAGGAGAGTGAAAAAGTTGGCTTAAAACTCAACATTCAGAAAACTAAGTTCATGGCATCTGGTGCCATCACTTCATGGCAAATAGATGGGAAAATAATGGAAACAGTGAGAGATTTGTTTTTGGGCTCCAAAATCACTGCAGATGGTGACTGCAGTCATGAAATTAAAAGATGCTTGCTCCTTGGAAGAAAAGCTATGACCAAGATAGACAGCATGTTAAAAAGCAGAGACATTAATTTGCCAACAAATGTCTGTGTAGTCAAAGCTATGATTTTTCCAGTAGTCATGTATAGATGTGAGAGTTAGGCTATGAAGAAACATGAGCACTCAAGAATTGATGCTTTTGAACTGTGGTGTTGGAGAAGACTCTTGAGAGTCCCTTGGACTGCAAAGAGGTCCAACCAGTCAGTCCTAAAGGAAACAGTCCAGAATATTCATTGGAAGGAATGATGCTGAAGTTGAGACTCTAATACTTTGGCCACCTGATGCAAAGCACTGACACATTTGAAAAGACCCTGAAGTTGGGAAAGATTGAAGGTGGGAGGAGAAGGGGATGATAAAGGAAGAGATGGTTAGATGCCATCACCGATTTGATGGACATGAGTTTGAGCAAGCTCCCGGAGTTGGCGATGGACAGGCAAGCCTGGTGTGCTGCAGTCCATGGGGTTGTGAAGAGTCAGACGTGACTGAGCAACTGAAGTGAACTGAGCTGAACTGAAGCAGGGTAATAATATACAGCCTTGGCATATTCCTTTCCTAACTTGGAACCAGTCCATTGCTCCATGTCAGTTCTAACTGCTGCTATTTGGCCTGCATACAGATTTCTCAGGAAGCAAGTCAGGTGGTCTGGTATTGCCTCTCTTGAAGAATTTTCCACAGTTTGTTGTGATCCACACAAAGACTTTAGTGTAGTCAATGAAGCAAAAGTAGATGTTTTTCTGGACATTTCTTGCTTTTTCTATGATCCAATGGATGTTGGCAATTTGATCTCTGATTTCTCTGCCTTTTCTAAATCCAGCTTGAGTATTTGGAAGTTCTTGATTCACATAGTGTTGAAGCCAAGCTTGGAGAATTTTGAGCATTACTTTGAGTGTGTGGAATGAGTGCAATTGTGTGACAATTTGAACATTCTTTAGAATAGATTTTCTTTGGGATTGGCATGAAAAGTGACCTTTTCCAGTCCTGTGGCCACTGCTGAAATTTCCAAATTTGCTGGCATATTGAGTACAGCGCTTTAACAGCATCATCTTTGAGGATTTGAAATAGCTTAACTGGAATTCCATTACTTCCACTAGCTTTGTTCATAGTGATGCTTCCTAAGGCCCACTTGACTTCACATTCCAGGATATCTGGCTCTGAGTGATCACACCATCATGATTATCTGGGTCATGAAGATCTGTTTTCTACAGTTCTTCTGTGTATTCTTGCTACCTCTTCTTAATATCTTCTGCTTCTGTTAGGTCCATATCATTTCTTTCTTTTATGGTGTCCATCTTTGCATGAAATGTTCCCTTAGTATCTGCAATTTTCTTTAAGAGATCTTTGTTTCCCATGACAACAGAATAGAAAACACATTCCAGTTCTTCTCAAAGTAAAAGTCAAGATAGTATCCTGCCCCTGGCATGACCACCATGAGAATTCTCCTCTTTGTGGAGCTCTTTCACCTCTTGGCATCATTGCACCATGATCCTGAGTCTTTAACAAGGGTATGTTCCATGTTATGTGAAGGACACCAATCTAACCCAAGCTTCTGGCATTCAAAGAAAAAAAAAAAAAAAAGAGTTCTGGTTCCTTTTTGTTATCCGTATCCATGACTGAGTTTCTCCTCAGCAAATCTCTATGTTAAAATTTTGGTCCTAGACTCTAAACCTCATGAAGATAAGTCTGCTAGCCTATCTTACCTGGCACTTGGTAGATCACTGTATATGTGTGTATGTTTATATATACAGATATAAATAGATGTATAGTTTTGTCAACCACCCAGTCAATTCAGTCATTTCAAATAGTAAAGCTTAGCATGACACAGTTAAATAATAAAACTCTTTTGCAATTTTCATGACATAGGATTAATTAAGTATGGAATAAAGTAAACAAAATAATTCTTAGGATTAAGAGTCATTGAGGTGTTACTTAGCTTGAAATTAATTCTATTCTATTGTCAAAGTGGTTAATATAACTTCCCACCATTGTTGAAAAGAGAGGCATGACACACATCCTTAAACAGCTACAGCAGGCATGTTTTTAAAATGGGCAGTGGCAAAGAGTCTCAGCCCGCTAGGTTATAGCATCGCAAGAATGTGGAAGATGCTAGTGAGGATAGCATATACAAAGCTAGAGAAATTCCATTCCCAACGCAAAGAGATCATGGTATAGACATGGGAAAATACTGGTGTAGACAAAATTGCCCTGGCTGCTTTAGAGTAAAACATTTCATAGTCTTTAACATGGTCATATAAATTACAGACATCCTAAAATAAGATGAAACATCCCATAGTTCCCAAACTTGACTGAACAATCCTGATGTGCTATTGAACAAACTTTGCAAAAATGTTGCTCTGTACTTTGAAGCTGGAAGTTTGGCAAGTTGCAGTTTCCGAAGTCTAACCAATTAGCATGTAAACCTTGATATAAGATATTTCATATTTCAAAATGAGCCATATCAGGATTAAATGGAGATATGAAAAAGAAATGCTGCAGATGTAGATTTAAATAAGAGTCTCCATATGATCCATACAGGAGAACAGACACTTCTTTTATGAAGTCCTCTAGGAAAGAAGAACCAAAAGACAGACCAGAGATATACCAAACAAGATCCATGTAGAAAATATAGATTGGCCTCAGTGTGTCTTTACATGTATTTTTTTTTTTCCACTTGGTAAACAAAAGTGAGTGATTCTATAGTATGTGTTCGGAGTTTGTTTGTTTAATTGAGTTTGACCCACTGCCTTTGACTGACTAAACTATAACTAGACGTAACTAAAATTAAAATGTCCATGAAGTTTTGTGTCAGCAAAGAAAACCTGATAACGACACCACTTACAGAAGGATGTGTAGACCAACCCTTTCTGTTTAGATAAACCACGTGTTATGGCATTATTTAAATGAAAAAGAAAATCCAAATGAATTTAAGGTAATCACAAAGAGAAAACAAAGGTTTGGGGCAAATTTTTCCACATTTTAACAATAGGAAGAATATTTTTAAACAGAATGTTATTGCTAATTGAACTAAAAATAGTGAAATATGAAGGTTCTTTTTCTCTGCCATTTTAACACAAAATAGAAATGTTATGGTAGATATGTGTTTGAGCACACTTGTTTGACAGAATAATCCCTGAAATACAGACATATGTCTAAATTGCTGTGCTGCATACAGGATATATTTGAATCAAGAAAGTTCAATTAATAAATATTTAAAGATTACAAAAATTGTTCCACCATTAAAAAGTAAAACCACCTTCTTTGATATTTATTTCCTATATAGTTCTTTGGCCATGATAAGGGCAGGAAAATTAGTATAACATTGAAGTTGGGAAAACAAATTTCAAAGAGAAGCAATGTAAAAGGCTTTGCTCAAGTAAGTTCAGTTTAAAATAGTCTAAAGAATTTCACTATAGCAAGAATAAAACGGAGAAAATACAGCATAGAGAATTATTTTATCAATATTTATTTTAAAAGTTCAATCAGTGACTGAGTCCAAAGGGCTTTTATCTGTGGGAAAGCATGATTTCAAATACAGTCATTTATATCAGCACAGAGGATGAAAGATGTGAAAGGAAATTAAATTTTCAATGAAGCAATTGCCAATCACTTTGCCATTTAAAACAGAATGAAATAGCAGGTGCACAAAGTATTTTATTTCATTTTTGACCTTCAGGAGTCACACTATTTGTTGATAAGACACCACGTAGGAAACTGAAAAGCACTGGTAATAACCGCTATAAATCAAACTTTATGAGTATACAGTGTGGTCAGTCCTTCTGGTTTTGCTGACTGTATCATTAAAATCTTTATTTGTTCTTTGAATGATTCACAATATACATTTTTAAAGAGATAATTAAAAATTGGAAATGCTTATAATAATCTAAAACTGATAAATAATAAAAGAACATTGAAATTCTAATTTCATTGTCTTATTGCGTCCCAGTCTTAGAAACGGAGAAGGCAATGGCACCCCACTCCGGTACTCTTGCCTGGCAAATCCCATGGACAGAGGAACCTGGTAGACTGCAGTCCATGGAGTCTGAGGAGTCAGACACGACTGAGCGACTTCACTTTCACTTTTCACTTTCATGCATTGGAGAAGGAAATGGCAGCCCACTCCAGTGTTCTTGCCTGGAGAATCCCAGGGATGGGGAGCCTGTGGGCTGCTGTCTCTGGGTTCGCACAGAGTCGGAAATGACTGAAGCAACTTAGCAGCAGCAGCAGCAGTCTTAGAAAGCTGAAGGAAATTACAGTGCTCTTTGATAGACCATCTCTAATCATGAATGTGTACCACTCTGTCCTGGCAGACCATCTTCTAGTTATGTAACACATACACATAGACATCATTTTCTCTGTGTCAGTGGTTTGATTTGCAATTCTTTGATGTTTACAACCCAATAAAATATTTTAATTATACCTAATTTATAGGTCAAGAAAATCTGACACAGAGAGTTCAGATAATTTGCCTATGGTCACACAGCTAGCAGATGGCAATCCCCCAAATTTATCTAGATAATGAAGTTCTAGGTTGTTTTTAATGATTAAGGCTATTGCCTTGCAATGCTCAGAGTAAATTCACAATTTATTCATAATCTTAAGGTTTTTAACTAAATTTAATTTTATTTCTAACAATAAGTCACTTCTACAAAATGTACCAGTTTTAAATTAAGAAATTTTTTATTAAATCTTAAAATATGTTTGACAGTAAATTTTATATATGTCTGAAGTATCATGATAAAATATGGTATGTGAATTGGAGAACTGAATTTACATCAAGTGATTCCTTAGAGGTGGGCAGGAGACTGAACCATATAAATGCTGAGTAACATTAAGTTCTGTGTTACCTTATGACTTATCTACAAATAGGGATTTAAAAATACAAGCTATACAGGTAAGATTATGCCAATAAGATAATGAGAGCATGTTTGAATTTTTTTTTCCAAATTAATCTATGGATCAGCTAATATCAATACCAGACAAATCTTTCGATTTTGGCTCATTCAAGTCAAATGTGATTGAGTCTATGACTATAAAAATGAGGTATTTGTATTTTATCAGGTTTTATTTTCCTTTAGACAATGATTGGCATCTGGATGGATTACTTTGTAAAGACCATCCTTTTAAGTAAAAGACATTCACCCTTCTTTACTCCCAGGATGTTCTTGCCTAAGTTGTCCTTCAGGGTAACTGCAGAAATGCAGACTAGCCTGAGAGAATTAGAGCTAATCCATAGAGAACCAAGATGAAGGCAGAGATATCAGAAGGACTTACTGTTCAAACTGTAACTAAGGAGGATGGAGAAGACCAGCTCTAAACCAGAAAACAAACCCTGGAGGAAGCCAAATCAATAAGATACAAATATAACAACAGAACAGCTATAATATAAGCCAGAAAAAACCTGGAAACATTTTGTAGAAATGGGAAATGCATGCAAACTAAGATAAATCTAATAATTCATTTTCATAGGGCTTCTTTGGAAGATGTCTGCTGAATTCACAGAGACATAATGGAAGATTTCCTGAAAAATCTGCATTGGATCCTCCTGCCATCCAAGGCAGGTCCTTTGTTCCATCAGGTTTTCCTTGTGTTAATTTACTTTTCTCTGAGTCACGGCTGGGAACACAGGAGCAGGGGTACTTGTTGGGTATATGTGTTCCCTTTGACCTTTATCTTCAAATACTGTTAAAAAGTTATAACTGGATTGACACATCAGACCAGACTTGAACACGTGACTTGCTTTCTCTTCCCCAGGACTCCAAAGAGGGTATAGGTTGCAGGCATAGACTGAAGTCCTGCAGTTACATTCAGATGAGACCAGCAGAGCACACGGTGAACATCCATGGGTTTAAGGGAAAGTGAAAAAGAGACAGAGAGGGACAAGGCAGAAGGCAGAGTACTGTATATGAAGCTATAATATTTAATGCTGTGGTTTAGTTGCTAAGTCCTATCTGACTCTTTTTGACCCCTGGACAGTAACCTGCCAGGCTCCTCTGTCCATGGAATTTTCCAGGGAAGAATACTGGAAGGGGTTGCCATTTCCTTCTCCAGGGGAATCTTCCCCACACAGGGATCAAACCTGGGTTTCCTGCATTGTAGGCGGATTCTTTACCAATGAGCCACCAAGGAAGTCCTAATATTCATAGGAAAATCCATAAACCAGAAGATGTAGACATTTCCATGCAGGTAACAGAGAACATAACGTTTATATTTTTGGGGCAGAATATTATGAATTACCCAATCAGATATCGGAAATGTAAGCTTTATATCTTAAAGTTATTTTCAGAATCATTAAATCAGTAGCAATAATAAAAGTTTTTATTCACTTGAAACCTGCTCCAAGTCTCCTGCCACCTGATCATCTATCTGGCCTTGTTACCTCTATATATATTTGCGTGGAAGTTTTCTTTACTGCAACTCTCATTGTTATAGTTAGCCATTCTGTTGCCAAGCTGGACACCCATGCAAACCTCTAGCCTACCCTTCATTTTACTCACTGATTCACTTACTTAAAAATGTTTTTGTCAAGTGCTGACTTTGATAGATATTATGATTGGCACTGGAGATTCATCTTCCCTTCACCCCTATTTCCACAGCTTTAAATTCATTACCTCATAATTTTTCAACTAAATCTTAGCAGGAGCAGCTGTGCTCTGTCTGATTCTGATTATGCCCTTTTCAATCTTGTCTCTTTATTATTCCTAGAATGATCTTTATAATACACAAACCTGATTATGTCAAGTCCCTGACATAACTCAAACTCTTTAGCATCACACAGAAAACCCATTATGATATGCTCTGTGCTTACCTTTGCAGCCTCATCTCTTGCTCCTCTTCAGTTACCACCAACTTCATTTTCCTGAATTAACTGCATCCCAAGGTCATGAACTTTTCTTTCTCAACACTGACCCTCAGCTTATAGTGCCTTCTGTATTTCCTAGATCCGTGTCCATCTCTCTCTATTTTTAGGACTCATTTCAGGTGACACCTCCTCTAAGAAGCCTTCCCTAACCAATCACTCCAGGAAGGCTGCTTTTGAAAGTTCTTCAGTAACTTTTCAAAAACACCTGTGCACATCTTTATTCTCAAGTCTGTCACACAGAATAATCAGCATCTGTTTATTGTCTGTCTCCTCTCATACAAATTAGGCTGGAAACCTTTTGTGGCAGGGAATGTATCTTATTTACACTTACCATATATAAATCTTTCAAAAACTTTGATGAAATAAAACATGGATGAATATCTCATTTGTATAAATATCAAACATCCCCCAAAACTGACAGGATGAAAATTATATCTGACAGAAAATAAATAGAGAAAACAACAAAGAAGATCTTAAATGTTCTCACCACAAAAAGATAACGATAATTATGTAACATGATAGAGGTGTTAGCTAACACCACACTAGTAATCATACTCCAAATATACATAATTGTATGAAAGCAATACTTTTATGTCTTGAGCTTACCCAAAGTTACATGCCAGTTATATCTCAATTTAAAAAACATAAAACTGCTTCCCTGTGTGTCATATGAATGTAAATCAAGTTCCAGTTGATAATTACAGGCAACTTGAATAAGAGACAACTTGTTTTCTTAGAGAAAATTACAGAAAAAAGTGGCTAATGGGGCAAAGTCAGTATTTGGAAGTGGAAGAAAGGAAAAACAGCATTAGGAAAGTTTCTAAAACAAAGTCGTTAATGGAAATCATGAGTAATTGCACTTAATAAAAAAAGAGAAATGTGTTTAAAGAAATAGATAAGGTTGCACAGTAAACTCAATGGAAAAGTCATGTATAAAAGAGACAAGTTCAAAAGACTTTTAACAAAGTATTATGATATCTATAATTTACTGCTCTTTGCGACCCAATGGACTATACAGTCCGTGGAATTCTCCAGGCCAGAATACTGGAGTGGGTAGCCTTTCTCTTCTCCAGGGGATCATCCCAACCCGGGATCAAACCCAGGTATACCACATTGCAGGTGGATTCTTTACCAGCTGAGCCAGCAGGGAAACCCAAGAATATTGGAGTGGATATCCTATCCCTTCTCTAGTGGATCTTCCTGACCCAGGAATAGAACCAAGGCATACCACATTGCAGGTGGATTCTTTACCAGCTGAGCCAGCAGGGAAACCCAAGAATATTGGAGTGGATATCCTATCCCTTCTCTAGTGGATCTTCCTGACCCAGGAATAGAACCAAGGCATACCACATTGCAGGTGGATTCTTTACCAACTGAGCTACCAGGGAAGTCCATATCATTTACTGCAGGGGTCAACAATCTGAGACCTAATTTCTGATGATCTAAATAAACTGCAAGATAAATGTAGTTGCTTGAATCATCCAGAAACCCTTTCCCACCCCAATTTACGGAAGTGTTTTCTTCCACAAAACTGACCGCTGGTGCCAAAATGATTGAGGATTGCTGATTTACTGCAAAACTCTTCAGCATGGACAGTGAATACAAATGTGTGTGTGTATGTGTACATGTGTCTGTCTATCTGGAAATTCTTCCATTTGGCTCCTAAAATCTCTGTGATATTTCCCACTGTTTTATTTGGGGTGTTTTTAGCTCTAAAAGATGTTCCAGCCTCATCTTGTCTATCTCCTGCCCCAGTCCTAGAACTAGTCATTTCTCTAAGAAGTACTGGTTCATTTTTATTCAAAAAGTCACCAGAAACTAAGATGTGATAACTGACTGTGTGTTCATTGCTGCTATACTATCATTCCGTCTAAACTCCCTAAGCGGACAGGGCTTATATTATAAGCTCTCTGTTAGAATGTGGTATGCCTTGGTTCTATTCCTGGGTCAGGGAGATCCACTAGAGAAGGGATAGAAACATAAGAAATATAGGTATATATACCAACCGGTGTAAATATGTCTAGAATGACCCATGTATCTATATATTGATATTGCTAACATTAGTTTGTGTTGATGTCTTTAATCCTAATCCAGTACCACATGGGTCATTCTACCCTTCTGCCTCGTTTACCTGAACCACCACTTCAACACTGAGAAACACAGTTCCCACCATCCATGTACTTTCATCCTTGATTTTCAACTGCACTTGTATCTTTTTATTGATTCAGAGGACTGTTTGTTATCTGAGTCTGTACAGAAAAGTCCTGCTGCTAAAATAATGTTACATTTATCTTAGGTCTACAAGCCATACGCTATTTGAACGCTAAAAGGATAGAGTCCAGAAGTCATCCAGCTCACAAAGTTCATCCTATTGTTTGTGTCTATTTGCCCGTGAACAAAAAACTATGTATCAGAGTTTCATCTGGATTAGAGGGATGCCAGCAATAGACTCTTCCACTTCTAATTGTTAAGATTTAGCTATATTTTCCCCAAAAGAGAATCTGATAGCTCTGCATGTTTCAGCTATCTTAATCAGTTTATAATAAGATGCATAATCAAGAAGAAATTTTAAAATTGGCCTAGATTTTTAAGTATATCACTAGTTACAAGGATGGGTTCTAATAAACTGAGACTCATGGTTAATAATAGTGAAAAGTGAAAGTTGCTCAGTCATGTCTGACTCTTTGCGACCCCATGGACTGTATAGTCCATGGAATTCTCCAGACCAGAATACTGGAGTAGGTAGCCTTACTCTTCTCCAGAGGATCTTCTCAACCCAGTGATCGAATCCAGATCTCCAGCATTGCAGGTTGATTCTTTACCAGCTGAGCCACAAGGGAAATAGTAAATATTTGTCAACAAACTTCTGCTATATTCTTATCCATTCCCAATACAACAAGGGATTTGCAAATAAATGTAAAACAATCCATTTTTCTCCTAAAACAATGTTAAAAGTTTAAAAATAAAAACTAGCATATATCACCAAATGCTGTTTGAGTGAGCACTCTTCAAATATCAAGCTACATCTTGGACAAGGGAGAAAATGCAGTGCATAGCATGGAGACAAATCGTATTTCTCTATTTTCAAAATTTCATAATTATCTTCCAAGTACAAAAATAAAATGTCTGCCCTTAAAACAGGTATCATACATGAATTTTACATTATTTCAGAATAAAATCACCAGCTGAGTCCAGAAACAGAATGATTTTCTTACAACAAAGTCACATTTTCCAATTTAAGATTTATTCATTTTCATTTTTCTCTGTTATTCCTGCTGTATATCCATTGGGAATTAAACTGTTTGTTTATGCCACTAAAAAGAGTAAGTAGGGGAAAAAAAACAAACATCTAAAACTAAATGCCATTTGTTTTGTTTCCAATTTCAAGGAAAGTACTGGTTGAAGAGACTTGGAAATGAATAATAAAAGAATTAATTTCCACTTGGAAGAATCAAGAAGCCATCAAATAAAATTTTTCCTCTGATAAATAAGAAAACTAAAATCCAATGAGATTAAATGATTTATACAAGTTTTAGTAATTAGTAAGGCTGATTTCTGGTTTCCAGCTCTTCCCAATACACTCTACCATAATTTTACTTTGCCATATTTTGCTTTTTCCACATAACACAAAAGTGGCTACATCCTGCTGTTCAAACTGCTGTGTGTTCTGTGCTTAGTAGCTCAGTCATGTTCAACTCTTTGAGACCCCATGCATTGTAGCCCACCAGGCTCCTCAGTCCATGAAATTCTCCAGGCAACACTACTGGGTGGGGTGCCAGGCCCTGCTCCAGGGGATCGTCCTAACCCAGGGATCAAACTCAGGTCTCCCGCATTGCAGGCAGATTCTTTACCCTCTGAGGTACCAAGAAAGCCCAGGAATACTGTTTAAACTGCAAGAATGTTAAAAACAAAATTTATCCAAGATCCTGTTTTCAAAGTATCAACTTCAAAAGAATCTATGTTACAAAGTAATGAGATTGTCTCAAAAAAAAAAAAAGGGGGGGGAGGGGGGTCAGTAAAGCAATAGACCAAGATGCAAAAAAGGGCCCTAAGCCTGCTGTCATTTAATCTTTTTGTACCCTTTCAAACGGATAACCTTGATGTTGAAAGGAAAGGAATCAATTTTGCTACATTTTATGCCCATCGGTGACAGTAAGTTTGTGAAGTGCTTACCAGAAAGAGAGCTTGGCTGGTTGTCTAGCAACAAAGTAAATACACATGTTGGTATAAACAAACTACTCTTTAGAAGGAACCACTTTCATTATCCACCTGTTAAATGTATCTCTTAACAAAGAGACACTTAAATACTATACTTAAATATTGTGCTTGTAGGGCTAAAAAGGAAAGACTACAAAATAATATGCTGATGAGAGTGATGACAAGAACTGGCACCGTCTTTGAGTAATGCATGTGCCTTCTATGGCACCTGAGTTTTCACTGGAACTTAAAAACACTATTCAGTGGATGTGCTCTAGAGTATTAGCTAACTAATTTATTACAGATGTGAAAAAAAGCAACATAATTCAAGTATGGTACTTATGTTACTCAAGATCACACACAAAATAGGCCAAAGAGCTCTAATTAGAAATAGTCTTGTATGACTTCAAAACTGAGACTTTCAGCCATTTTTTCTGTTTCTCCTAAGAAACCCAACCTTAACGTCCCTGAAATTCTATTAAAAAGAAAACAAATTGAATAGGTGACTCTGACTAAAAGCTTCAAAGGCATTATATTATCTTATTACCTTTAAAGCTGTACATCCAAAGGGAAGAAAAAGCAGTTATTCTTCTCCACTATTGTAAAATAGTGTGTGTGTGTAAACTGGTACAAATACCATGGGAAACTATTTGGCAGTTTTTCCTAAAGCTAAAGAGGTACACAGTCACCAGCGGTAATTCTATGCTGGGTACAGTATGGACTGTAAAGAAATAAGTGTATATGTCTACTAAAAGCCATGCATATGAATGTTCATATAAGAATTATTAATAATAGTCTAAAACTCTAAACAGCCTAAAATTTCATAAATAAATTCCTAAAATTCCCTAATACAATTAATTCTACAGATTGTGATATATTCATACAGTGGAATAGCGATCGGAAAAGGACAACTATGTACCTCATAGACAGAAAATGGATCTACAGAACCTGAAGCAAAATAGTAAGCTGCTTGGGTTCAAAAGTCCTAAAACATGGAAAACTGAACTCTGGTGACTGGTGAGGAGAGCGCTTTCTTTGAGAGGGCAGTGCTGCCTGGAAGAGGCAAGGAGCTCTTCCAGGGCACTGGAAGTACTCTGCTTTGGTTTGAGAGTCAGATGTCCCTCATGTTCACAAATATTCACTGGACAATTAAGATATGTGTGTGTCTAACTTATGCTTTCATTTAAAAAAGAAATGTTCCAGGATGAGATAAAAATAAATTATTTATTAAAAAGCTTATAACAATTATTTTAAAAATACATAATTTGAAACACTGAGTTTGAGTCTGACTTTTCTATAAGCCATGTTATAACTATAAACTATGACTATGACTTTCCCCCAAAATATAGGTTTAAAAATAAGAGTTAATAATCAATGCTGAGAAACGGTATCACTTTTTGGAGTAAGAAAAGGTCATATTAGATCATTTTCTCACAGTGTATTAGAAAATAAATTCTATATGGAATTAAAAGTTAAATAAGCAAAGATATCTAAAAAGATACCCAAAAAGATTATTTTTCTATTACTCAGTTGCATAAGTCTATCTGTAAAACTCTATTTAAAACGTGAAGGAAAATATCAAAGTATTTTCTTCCATATTTTAAAATGTCATTGAAAACTCAAAAGCAGAATTTGAAAAGCAAACAATAGGATAGGAAATATATTTTCACAGCCTCTGACAAGAAATGGTAACATTATCTGTAGCACATAAAGAATGCTCATAAGCTATAAATGTATTTTTCTAAGAAAAGCAGCACAGCAGAAATAGAAGATACAGACAACATAAAAATAAATAAAGTATATAGTCTATCCACATGAAACTGTTTGACTTTGTACATCAAGGATATGCAACTAAAATTACAAATTAAAAAATGTTTTTTTTTCTAACAAATTGATAAAAAGTAAAAATATAATATAGAGGGGAGTAAGAAGACTCTTGAGAGTCTCTTGGATTGCAAGATCAAACCAGTCAATCCAGAAGGAAATCAACCCTGAATATTGATTGGAAGGTCTCATCCTGAGGCTTCGCCCACCTGATACGAAGAGCCGACTCATTGGAAAAGACCCTGATTCTGGGAAAGAATGATGGCAGGAGGAGAAGGGGGTGACAGAGGATGAGATGATTGGATGGCATCACCAACTCAAAGGACATGGGTTTGAGCAAACTCTGGGATATAAGGAAAGACAGAGAAGCCTGGTGTGCTGCAGTCCATGGGGTCCCAAAGTCAGACATGACTAAGCGACTCAACAACAACAACAATTAAGAACTACAGTAAATCCCTTACATACAAATAACTTCCATTTCAGGAGCATGTTTGTAAATCCAACAAAAGTAGCCTACGTGACTAACTGTTGACACAGTCATCTATGTGCTGTACTGTACTGTAATAGGTTTCTAATATTTTTCACACAAATGATACACACACACAAAAAAAACAAAAACAAAGATACCATTTTTAATATTACAGTACAGTACCTTGAAAAGTCCAATAGTACAGTACAACAGCTGGCATACCAGGGCTGGCATCAAGTGAACAGGCAAGAAGAGTTACTGCCCGGAGAGTGAGAGGAGGTAGGAGATGGCAGAGCTGAAGGAGAAATACGAGATGGAAGACAAGCTGCAACTTCACAGATGCCTGATGCTGATGGCACAGGTTCTGACTCCTTGCTGGATTCAATTCTATCTACCCTTTTGAAAAAGAAGATCTAATGATGTCTGGGTAGTATCTCTCTCTCTCTTTTTTTTTAGGATCTTTATTTTTTTATTTTATTATTATTTTTTATTCTACATTATAATACTGTATTTGTTTTGCCATACATTGACATGAATCAGCCACAGGTGTACACGATTCTTTTTTGTTTGTTTGTTTGTTTTTATCATCACTGATGATGCCGCAACACTGGACTGCTTTCTGAACCGCTGCTGCAATCTTCCTGTACCATTCTAGGTTCACGTCCTGTGCTTCAAACAGTAACAGTGCCTCTTCAAACAAAGAGCATCACCTTGCCATTTCCTGTGCTGTGAATCCCTTCGGTTCTTCATTTACTTCTTCTTCCTCTTGTCGCTCTTTGCCCGTTCTCTGGGCCTCCAATTCCATTCATTAGTAAGTTTCTTGTGTTGCCCAGCAAGTTCTGTGAAGTCATCCTCTTGCAAATTTAGCTCCAGCTTCTCACTGAAGGTCACTGAGTTGCTGAAGGCCTCTTTGGATTCCTCATCCACCTTCTCAGAGCCACAAAAACTGCAAACAAACTTCAGGCAAAGGTTCTTCCAAACTCTATTCATGATGATGGCTGTAACCTCACACCAAAGTTGATGTCTTTTATGGCCTTTAGATGTTATTCAGTTCAGTGCCATTCAGTCGCTCAGCTGTATCCAGCTCTTTGCGACCCCATGGACTGCAGCATGTCAGGCCTCCTTGTCCATCACCAACTCCTGGAGTTTACTCAAGCTCATGTCCATCGAGTTGGTGATGCCATCCAGCCATCTCATCCTCTGTCGTCCCCTTCTCCTCCTGCTTCAGTCTTTCCCAGCATCAGACTCTTTTCAGATGAGTCAGCTCTTTGCATCAGGTGGCCAAAGTACTGGAGTTTCAGCTTCAGCATCAGTCCTTCCAATGAATATTCAGGACTGATTTCCTTTAGGATGCTATATTCCTTTGAAAATTGTTGTATGATTATTCTTGATTTGTGACTTGTCTTTACTGCCTGACAAAAGTGTGGTGTAAATAGCATTTCTTGAAAGTCACTATAACTCTGATGCTGATGGCACAGGTTCTGACTCCTTGCTGAATTCAATTCTATCTACCCTCTTGAAAAAGAAAATCTAATGATGTCCATAGGTGCATAGCGGGTATTTGGCAGCAGATGCACTATTTTGATGTTGGGATGAAAGACACCCATGACTGGAGGTGGCCTGGAGCACTGTTGAGCAGAAAAAGAATGTTGAATGTCTTTCTCTAAGCAATATTTCTCTACCTCTGTGATAAAATGATGGAAAAACCAGTCCTGGAAAATGGCCTGTGTAACCCAGGCTTTGGGGGTCACTCTTTCACACAACAGCAAAGAGCCCTTGGGTATGTTTTCAAGGGCTCTTGGAGTCTCTGAATGACCTAAGAGAGGTTTCAGATTCACAGTGCCAGACGTATTGCCACCAAACAGCAGGGTTAGCCTATTCTTTGCTGCTTAGTAGCCTGGCATCAACTTTTCTTCCTTGCTGATGTGACTTCAGTCTGACATCCTATTCCAGTACAGTCCTGTCTCAACCACATTCAAAGCTTGCTCAGGTGAATGGTTGCCTTCGTCAATACTTTCTTTGAAGCATTTCAGGAAGTCCTCAGGCAGCTACGGTATCTGCACTTATTGTCTCATCACTTACTTTTATGTTGGCTCTAGTCATGATTCAGTGAAACCCGCCATGGCTGGCATGAAAAGATACACGCTCTGATTCTTTGCCACATTACTTCTTCAAGTCTTCATAAAGGTTTTTAGGCTTCCCTGGTGACTCAGATGGTAAAGAATCTGCCTGCAGTGTGGGAGACTCGGGTTCGATTCCTGGGTTGGGAAGATCCCCTGGAGAGGGGAATGGAAACCCACTCCAAAACTGCTGCCTGGAAAATTCCATGGACTGAGGAGCCTGATGGGGGTCCATGAGGTCAGAAAGAGTTGAACACGACTGAGCGACGAACACTTCACTTTCACTGAATCAACATTAAACTGAGCAGGACTTGATGCTGATGCCGATGCTGCATCCACACACACTGAGCAGTTTCTCCATGCTTTTTCAATATTACTGTTGACATTTTTGACATTGCAGAGTTCACATTTTCACAATCTTGAGTATCGTGTGGATAGTTGCATGATTTGTGTTACAAGTGTGAGAGATAGCCACCATCTTTTCATCTGATTCCAACTCAATTATTTTCACTTTTGTATCCACTGTTATCTCTTGGCATTACTTAGCACCACCAGCTACATCTCTGCAGCTTCCAGACATCCTGGGCTTAAAATAAAGATACCATACTATGTACTCTATGCAGTACTGAACAGTAAAGTACACAAAGGTACAACCACCTGCAAAGGGACAACCACCTGCCAAGGCACAACCACCTGCCGAGGATGCACGCGTGTGACCATGCATGCTGGACAGGTGAACTTCATGACTGGACACAGGAAAGCAAGTCCACATGTTCAAAAGTTCAAAACTTGAAGGTTCATATGTAGTAGACTTCCTATGCAGTAAAATAGACACTAACTATGAATGCCTATTACATGTAAATTGGCTCAAACTTTGAGTGAAATCTAGCAAGCAGAAACATTTAAATGCCTGTGCCTTCTGACTCAGTAATTCCAATTAGCTGAATCCATTTTAAAAAATAAAACAGCAATCAGAAATGTTAATTAATAGTTTTATACAAGAAATAAGCATCATTCTCTTCTAGAGAAACTCAGCAGATACTTACTGAGAACCTACAACATTCCAGGCAATATAGAGCAAAAGGCACTGCAATAAACAAGATATGAAGTCTATGTAATAACCACCAATATAAACTGTAAACAGATAATTATTAGCACAATTGTTCCTCTCAACAGGAAATATTACTGGGCTGTGGAAGCATGCAGAAGATGTAAGCTACTGGGGCAATGATAAAAGCCTCTGAGAAAATGATATTTAAGCTGAAGCATGATGGTTGATAGCTCGCACTGCCCTTAGACTCAGGCATGAAGGATCCTTGCCTGGGCTTTGTTCTTAGAGGATGCTACATATATTCTATCAAGAACACATGGCTTCCTCTACCACTCAGGGTCTGGCACACAACATCCACACTCATGACCAACATCATTCAAGCCCCAGGAACATATTTATTTTCTGTCTTTGAAGCAAACAATACTGTCTCCAAATGCCTTGAATGCTTATGGATTACACCCTTGTCAATATCAGAAATGGGCATTTTCATAGTATGAGGGTGAACTGATTGACAGAAGCACTTAAATACAAGAAAAAAAATTAACTAAAGTACTTAAAAATTCTCTTAGTTGAAATTCCCTATCAGATTACTTGAATGCAATCAAATCATGCATAACAAAGTAGCTTTAACTACTCTTGTCAAACATCTGTTTTTATTCTTTGGGGGATATAATTCATGGTCCTGAGGTACTCAGAGAAAAGCACAGTATTTGAAAGACTTGCACTTGGCACCTAAGAAATATTTTGAAATTTTAAAAATTCATATTTTTCCTAAGTTTGTGTATATGTAGTCCTATACTTCAAATGTATGAAACATATAGACAGTCTGTTATACTGACTAGACGCAAATGGAAAGCCAGAATTATAATGTAGTTTTACTCTATTAAAAAATTTTAATAAGATTTTACTAAATGCTCTACTTACTAAAGTAGTAAAGTAAGAATATACTTACTGAAGAATTAAGTACAAAATTATTCATAAAAGTAACTTTGTTCATATATTGACTTACATGAGTCAATTAATATATAAAGTAAATATTAGTATATTATTAATTCATATATTAACAGAAAATTTATCTTACAATTAAATTTTAGTAGATATTAAGATTTTATAGGAAAAATAATTTTTTCAAAACATGAAAAATAATTATATTCATGGTTTAGATTTACATTAATTTCCATTTGTGAAAATATAAATTTATATGTTTTATAATAATTTTATTTTTTATATTTTTAAAAAGTGAGTAACAGTAGAAATCAAAATAAAGCTAAATAATATTATTTATTAATCATAACACCACATTAACCAAAGGAAGAATAAAAGTCACATGAACATCTCAATAGATACAGAGAAAGCATCTGGTGAAATTCAAAATCCATTCCTGATAAACATTTTCAAAGTTGATACAGAGGAAACATACCTCAACATAATAAAGACTATTTATAACCAATCTACAGTGTTGGAGAAGACTCTTGAGAATCGAAAGGACTCGGGAGTACAGTCCATATGACTGCAAGGAGATCAAACCAGTCAATCCTAAAGGAAATCAATCGTGAATATTCATTGGAAGGATTGATCTTGAAGCTGAAACTCCAATAATTTGGCCACCTGATGAGAAGAGCTGATTCATTAGAAAAGACCCTGATCCTGGGAAAGATTGAAGGTGGAAGGAGAAGGGGACAATAGGGGATGAGATGGTTGGATGGCATCACCGACTCTATGGATGTGAGTTTGAGCAAGCTCTGGGAGATGGTAAAGGACAGGGAAGCCCGGCATGCTGCAGTCCACTGGGTTGCAAAGAATCAGACACAACTGAGCTAATGAACAGCAACAGCAGTAGCTAACATTAAAATTAACAGTGAAAAGCTGAAAGACTTTCCTCTAAAATCAGGAACAAAATAAGGATGCCCACACTCATTGGTTTTCTTGAACATATTATTTGAACTCCTAGCCACAACAATGAGAGAAGAAAAGTAAGTGAAAGGAATTCAAACTGGAAATAAATATGTAAAACTGTCACTGTTTGCAGATGACAAGGTACTATATAGAGAAAATCTTTATGATGTGACAAAAAATGTTCTAGAGCTCATCAATGAAATCAGTAAAGTTGCAGGATATAAAATTAATATGTAGAAAGCAGTTGTTTTTCTATACACTAAAAGAAACTTTTCATACTATTCATGGGGTTATGTGTAAATGCTAGCTTAAAACTCAAGTTTCAAAAAGCTAAGATCATGGCATCCAGTCCCATCATTTCATGGCATATAGATGGGGAAAGGCTGGAAAAAGTGACAGACTTTATTTTCTTGAGGTCCAAAATCACTGTGGATAGTGACTGCAGTCATGAAATGAAAAGACGCTTGCTCCAAGGAAGAAAAACTATAATCAACCCAGACAGTATATTAAAAAGCAGAGACATTACTTTGCTGACAAAGGTCTATCTAGTCAAAGCTATGGTTTTTCCAGTAGTCATGTATGGAGGTGAGAGTTGGACTATAAAGAAAGTTTAGCTCTGAAGAACTGATGTTTTTAAACTGTGATGTTGGAGAAGACTCTTGAGAGTCCGTTGGATAGCAAGGAGATGCAATCAGTCCATCCTAAAGGAATTCAGTCCTTAATATGCATTGGAGGGGCTGATGCTGAAGCTGAAGTTCCAATACTTTGGCCACCTGATGTGAAGAACTAACTCATGGGAAAAGAGGCTGAAGCTGGGAAAGATTGAAGTCAGGAGAAAAAGGGGATGACAGAGGATGAGATGGTTGGATGGCATCACCAACTCGACAAACATGAGTTTGAGCAGGTCTGGGACTTGGTTACAGACAGGGAAGCATGGCATGCTGTAGTCCATGGGGTCACAAAGAGTCAGACATGCCTGAGCTATTGAACTGAACTGAACTGAAGAACAAATTACCAAAACGAAGAAAATTCGTGTCAATGTATGGCAAAATAAACACAGTATTGTAATTAAAATAATAAATACATTTAATTAAAATTAAAAAAATAAATTTAACAAAAGGAAAAAAAATTCATTTAAAAGTGCATCAAAAAGAATAAAATATCTAGGAAATAAATGAAACAAGGAGGTAAATAACCTATACTCTGAGAACTATAAAACATTCATGAAGGAAAATGAAGATGATTCAAACTAATGGGAAGATATTATATGCTCATTGTTTGGAAAAATTAATATTACTAAAATGCCTATGTTATCCAAAGCAAATGTACAGATTCAGTTCAATCCCAACCAAAATACGTGTTCAGCTGCTTCAGTTCAGTTCAGTTGCTAAGTCATGTCCAACTCTTTGTGACCCCACGAATCACAGCACGCCAGGCCTCCCTGTTCATCACCATCTCCTGGAGTTCACTCAGACTCACATCCATCGAGTCCGTGATGCCATCCAGCCATCTCATATCTGTTGTCCCCTTCTCCTCCTGCTTCCAATCCCTCCCAGCATCAGAGTCTTTTCCAATGAGTCAACTCTTCGCATGAGATGGCCAAAGTACTGGAGTTTCAGCTTTAGCATCATTCCTTCCAAAGAAATACCAGGTTGGATCTCCTTCAGAATGTACTGGTTGGATCTCCTTACAGTCCAAGGGACTCTCAGGAGTCTTCTCCAACACCACAGTGCAAAAGCATCAATTCTTCGGTGCTCAGCCTTCTTCACAGTCCAACTCTCACATCCATACATGACCACAGGAAAAACCATAGCCTTGACTAGACGGACCTTAGTCAGCAAGGTAATGTCTCTGCTTTTGAATATGCTATCGAGGTTGGTGATAACTTTTCTTCCAAGGAGTAAGCGTCTTTTAATTTCATGGCTGCAGTCACCATCTGCAGTGATTTTGGAGCCCCCAAAACCAAAGTTTGACACTGTCTCCACTGTTTCCCCATCTATTTCCCATGAAGTGATGGGGCCAGATGCCATGATCTTCATTTTCTGAATGTTGAGTTTTAAGCCAACTTTTTCACTGTCCTCTTTCACTTTCATCAAGAGGATTTTTAGCTTCTCTTCACGTTCTGCCATAAGGGTGGTGTCATCTGCATATCTGAGGTTATTAATACTTCTCCCGGAAATCTTGATTCCAGCTTGTGTTTCTTAGAGTCCAGTGTTTCTCATGATGCACTCTGCATAGAAGTTAAATAAGCAGGGTGACAATATACACCCTTGATATTCTCCTTTTCCTATTTGGAACCAATCTGTTGTTCCATATCCAGTTCTAACTGTTGCTTCCTGGCCTGCATACAGATTTCTCAAGAGGCAGGTCAGGTGGTCTGGTATTCCCATCTCTCTCAGAATTTTCTGCAGTTTATTGTGATCCACATAGTCAAAGGCTTTAGCATAGTCAATAAAGCAGATAGATGTTTTTCTGGAACTCTCTTGCTTTTCCATGATCCAGTGGATGTTGGCAATTTGACCTCTGGTTCCTCTGCCTTTTCTAAAACCAGCTTGAACATCTGGAAGTTCATGGTTCATGTATTGCTGAAGAATGGCTTGGAGAATTTTGAGCATTACTTTACTAGCATGTGAGACGAGTGCAATTGTGCGGTAGTTTGAGCATTCTTTGGCCTTGCCTTTCTTTGGAATTGGAGTGAAAACTGAGTTCTTCCAGTCCTGTGGCCACTGCTGAGTTTTCCAAATTTGTTGGCATATTGAGTGAAGCACTTTCACAGCATTATCTTTCAGGATTTGAAACAGCTCCACTGGAATTCCATCACCTCCACTAGCTTTGTTCATAGTGATGCTTTCTAAGGCCCACTTGACTTCACATTCTAAGATGTCTGGCTCTAGATTAGTGATCACATTATCATGATTATCTGGGTCGTGAAAAACTTTTTATACAGTTCTTCCATGTATTCTTGCCACCTCTTCTTAATATCTGCTTCTGTTAGGTCCATACCATTTCTGTCCTTTATCGAGCCCATCTTTGCATGAAATGTTCCCTTGGTATCTCTCATTTTTTTGAAGAGATCTCTAGTCTTTCCCATTCTGTTCTTTTCCTTTATTTCTTTGCACAGAATGTGGTCCACTGGAGAAGGGAATGGCAAGCCACTTCAGTATTCTTGCCTTGAGAACCCCATGAACAGTATGAGAAGGCAAAATGATAGGGTACCAAAAGAGGAACTCCCCAGGACATTAGGTGCCCAATATGCTAGTGGAGATCAGTGGAGAAATAATTCCAGAAAGAATGAAGGGGTGGAGCCAAAGCAAAAACAATACCCACTTGTGCATGTGATTGGTGATAGAAGCAAGATCCGATGCTGTAAAGAGCAATATTGCATAGGAACTTGGAATGTCAGGTCCTTGAATCAAGGCAAATTGGAAGTGGTCAAACAAGAGATGGCAAGGGTGAACATCGACATTCTAGGGATCAGCGAACTAAAATGGACGGATGAGGTGAATTTAACTCAGATGACCATTATATCTACTACTGTGGGCAGGAATCCCTCAGAAGAAATGGAGTAGCCATCATGGTCAACAAAAGAGTCTGAAATGCAGTACTTGGATGCAATCTCAAAAACGACAGAATGATCTCTGTTCGTCTCCAAGGTAAACCATCCAATATCACAGTTATCCAAGTCTATGGCCCAACCAGTAATGCTGAAAAAGCTGAAGTTGAATGGTTTTATCAAGACCTACAAGACTTTTTAGAACTAACACCCCAAAACAGATGTTCTTTTCATTATAGGGAACTGGAATGCTAAAGTAGGAAGTCAAGAAACACCTGGAGTAACAGGCAAATTTGGCCTTGGAACACAGAATGAAGCAGGGCAAAGACTAGTAGAGTTTTGCCAAGAAAATGTACTGGTCATAGCAAACACTCTTTTCCAACAACACAAGAGAAGATTCTACACATGGACATCACCAGATGATCAACACTGAAACCAGATTGATTATATTCTATGCAGCCAAAGATGGAGAAGCTCTATACAGTCAACAAAAACAAGACCAGAAGCTGACTGTGGCTCAGATCATGAACTCCTTATTACCAAATTCAGACTCAAGTTGAAGAAAGTAGGGAAAACCACTAGACCATTCAGGTATGACCTAAATCAAATCCCTATGATTATACAGTGGAAGTGAGAAATAGTTTTAAGGGCCTAGATCTGATAGATTGAGTGCCTGATGAACTATGGAATGAGGTTCGTGACATTGTACAGGAGACAGGGATCAAGACCATCCCCATGGAAAAGAAATGCAAAAAAGCAAAATGGCTGTCTGGGGAGGCCTTACAAATAGCTGTGAAAAGAAGAGAGGCAAAAAGCAAAGGAGAAAAGGAAAGATATAAGCATCTGAATGCAGAGTTACAAAGAATAGCAAGAAGAGATAAGAAAGCCTTCTTTAGCGATCAGCTGCTTCAGTCATGTCCAACTCTTTGTGACCCAGGGATCCTCTGCCTGTGGGGGTTTTTCCTGAAAATAGGTTTGAGAGGGTTGCCCTGCCCTCCTCCAGAGGTTCTTCCTGACCCAGGGATCGAGTCTGTGTCTCCTCCATTGCAGGTGGATTCTTTACCACTGATCCACCAGGGAAGCCCATTTATCATAGAACTAAAACAACCCATGTAATGGAAATGTACCCATTATTATGTAATAGCTTTAATCATCCTAAAATCTAGAAAATTATTGAATCACTATATTGTACAGCTGAAACTAACATAATATTGTAAATCTATTATACTTCAATACAATTTGCTTTAAATGAAGATAGCAAGTTTTTATAATATTGCCAATACAGATGGTGAAAGAAATGTGAATGAACCAGAAATTTAGCTGAAAAATTCCAAGAACTTTTTTGCCAGTTATTTTATATGTTATCGGGTGAAATAGTCTCAAGTGCAACAAGACTGATGACAGTATTTGAAACAGATATTATAAATGACATTTTCTCGATCTGTCCAATATAAAAAGAGCATATTAAATATTTTATCCAGCAACCTCTCTCAAACATATGGTAGGAATATAATCTGCTGTTAAAGCAACTGGATCTCATTCAACAAAGTTACAGCATACCAGAAGAATTAAAGGAAACAATCAAACATTCTCAGATGAAGAATGAAGTGTGATCTAGCAAAATAAAAATTAATTTTGAATTTTAGCACATCTATAGCTATTTTATAGTAACTTTTTTCTGTTACTAATAATGTTAACAAGCCTTTAAAAAGCTAAATAAATTTTAAAGTGTTAATTTTTTTTAAGATGAAAATTTTTTTATATTTTTACATTAAAGTAAACTTCATGTGAAATTGGTAAAAAATTGGAAGTCCAATGAAATACAACACAGAAATAAAAATGTTTCCCTGAAGGGAAAGTTTCACATGCAAATATTGCAAGCTACTTAGTATACAGTTTATTGTTTAATCTCTACAGACCAAGAAATAGCTTTGATTAAACAGAGGGATAAACAGATTGAGGAAAACAGTACTATTTTTTAAAGTTGCTGTTTTTATAAACATTCTACCATTAAAATATTTGAAAATAGAAATCCTGTGTAGATCCACATATTGCTATAAGATTATGAGTATTGTAACTATAAATAAAGCTGATTTATTTGATGTTAAAATATGTTGAACTACTTTCTCATTATGATAATTTATCATATGTAACCCTTTTATGATATTTTAACATGATGTATAAAAATTTTTTCTAATCTAGATACTGCTTTAAGAAATGTTCTACTACTTTGCCAAAATAACTGTATTCAATTTTAAATCCATAAGATTCAAAAGAAGTTGCTCAGTAAGGAATATAAGTCATGTGAAAATATTCTTTAGAACATGAGCAGTGACCTTGTTGAAATGAAAGCAAATTTATGGATCAGTCATTTGTAAATGATGTGATTTATCCCAATATCTTCAATATATCAAAACACATCAGATAAGGGCAGTATCAATTAGATGGAGTCATCTTTGATCCTGATATTTTTGCCATCCTTCAATAGTGGAAAAACCATGCTTTGAAAAAGTTTTTATTTATGATGGTATATTTGTGTGGGTAAGTAAAAGTAACATGTTTTATATATCATCTGCTAACTTGATTTATACCTTTAAAATATTTAGACATTATATGTGGCCTCCAATAGCACCTATGTTGATAGGTGCACATATGTAAGATATGGCTGCACATATGTAAGATATTGGACAGGAGTTCAATCAGTAGAAGTTAACTCAGTAAAGAGAAGGTGGTACATGGAGGAGAAGAAATATTTAAGAAACTAAAAAGAGCATCTATAATGGTCTAGAATTATTTTTTTAATCATTATTTCATTATAGAAACTAAAAGCATTTCAATATGCTAGAACATCAGATATGGGATAAAAATGCAGCAGTGGATATTAACAATAGGTGAATAGTTGAATATTTTATGTTATATCCAAAAAATAAAATGCTGTATAGTTACTGAAAATCAAAATTTTGAAGCCTGTGAAATTTACAGGCAAATGTTTACAATCTAAGCTTAAGTACATAATAAGATATAAGCAAGATTTACACTGTGATGTGGATTATCTCTGTTTTTGCTTTCTCTCTCAATCTGATAATAGGTCTGACGCTGTCTCTCTTCTGTGCACTCTGTGGATTTATTTATACACATAAAAGTCTAAGTAAATAACCTAAAATAGAGTTGATTTTTCAAACAGTTCCTTTATTCTAAGAGGCTTAAAATACCAACTCCTCCCACACATCTCAGCCAAAATGGGATATACAAACCATCTTATTAACTGGAGTCTAATTTTGTATCAGTGAAAGATAATCTGTTACATATTTTTGTATCTCCCATAGGGCCTACCCTATCATTTTGATATAATCATGCATCCAAAAATGCTATTTTAAACATGAGTTCAATATTTATTCACTGTAAGAACTGAACTTCCCAGTATTTGAATGAAATTAAAACAACAGGCACAGCAAATAAGCTAATGACAAAAAGAGACAAATGGACTGCCTTTGTTTTGGCTGCAGTTACTTCAGCTATGAAAATGACAAACTACACTGTGAAAGAAACTGCAGGTTAATTGAAATTTTCTGTTCAGCTCTTACTTGGGAAAGTCGGAAGAACACCATTAGTATTTGAAAAGCTAGAGTACACCATTAGTATTTGAAAAGCTAGAGTACACCATTAGTATTTGAAAAGCTAGAGTACACCATTAGTATTTGAAAAGCTAGAGTACACCATTAGTATTTGAAAAGCTAGAGTACACCATTAGTATTTGAAAAGCTAGCGTAGACAGGCGGCAGTGGGGAGGTATGGACCTGTTTAATATGCAGGGCGAATGACTTGCCATTCTCCTTAGGTCATGATAATCAGAAAGAATCCCTGCCACTCTTTCCCAGATGATGATACAGGAAGATAGCGGAAGCATCAGTAAATCGCGGAACCATCACGCCCAGAGCCAATGCAGACTGTTGCACTTCCTGCTTTAAGAACGCTAACAGGAAATTGAGTCCACAACGTTTCGTAAGCGGTCAGACATATGGGCTCTTTGAATGATCCCGTGAAGGGTTCAGGCACCCTTTGCTTTCCACCATGTCTTTCTGTCTTGCCCTCTGCAATATTTCACTAAGGAAAGCATAGACTTTTCCAAACGTGGAAGACTGGAGTGACTGGAGGCTGCATTTAGATGGGTGGACAGTGGTGCTGCAGAAAGATGCTAAAAGTTGTTGTTTCAATTACAAATCGCCATACAGCTGCCTCAGAATGTGTTGGCCTGGGACCACTACCGTTCCTTGGCCATTGGTGCCGGCCTTTTCGACAGGCTCATCTGGGAGCGTGACTCTCAGTTCCATGTGTATGTTCAGAGACAGCAAGTCCCAGAGGGCTTCCCTTGTTTATGAACTCAACTAGGACTCCTGGATGGAGAAGGCAATGGCACCCTGCTCCAGTACTCTTGCCTGGAAAATCCCATGGACAGAGGAGCCTGGTAGGCTGAGCTCCATGGGGTCGCTGAGAGTCGGACATGACTGAGCAACTTCACTTTCACTTTTCACTTTCATTCATTGAAGAAGGAAATGGCAAGCCACTCCAGTGCTCTTGCCTGGAGAATCCCCAGGGATGGGGGAGCCTGGTGGGCTCCTGTATATGGGGTCGCACAGAGTCGAACACTACTGAAATGACTTAGCAGCAGCAGCAGGACTCCTGGCCAGGGTGTTTCCACTCTCCCCATATAACTTTTCCAACAGAGGATTACTCTTCTTGATTTGGTGGCTGAGTTTCAAGAGAGCAAGACCCGGTGTGCAAGGATTTATCAAGCCTGGCTGAGTCACGTTTTCTGTGTTCATTTGGCCAAGTCAGTCAGTTCAGTTCAGTCGCTCAGTCGTGTCCGACTCTTCTCAACCCCATGAATCGCAGCACACCAGGCCTCCCTGTCCATCACCAACCTCCAGAGTTCACTCAAACTCAAGTCCATCGAGTCGGTGATGCCATCCAACCATCTCATCCTCTGTCGTCCCCTTTTCCTCCCACCTTCAATCTTTCCCAGCATCAGGGTCTTTTTATTTGGTCAAAGGAAGGAAAACAAGCCCAGAGTCAATGTGTAAAGAGTTTAGATCAGGGTATGCGTACCATTACTCCATCAGCAGAAAGGTACATAGAGGGGCTTTTAGCAGCGCAGCCAAATGGCCTCAAAGAAACATGACACAGTTTTTGAAACTAGATAAAGGTTACAGTTGCAAAACATTGAGAATGTGCTACTTGCCAATAACTACACACTTTAAAATGGTTAGTTTTATATTAGAAGAATTTTACCTCAATAAAAAGAAAGGGAGAGATTCTAAAATGTTTCTTCAATTAAGAGAGCACATACCATACATAATATATATAAATATGAACAACTCTTCTATCAATAAATAATCATTTAAATATTAAAATTTACACCTCACAGACTGTGCAGAAACTTTTTATCAGTGAAAATCCCATAATAGCTTTAGGAAAAATAATAAATTACATGTTATATGGGCCTCTTTTATAACATTTCCTTATAGATATTTTTAAACTATCCTTCTTTCATTTATTGTTTGGTGGAAAAATAAACTCCTTAGAAGAGATAAAATTTGAGAAATTTACAGAATAAGAACAGTGTTCTCACTTATTTTACTTCAGATAAATATTTCTACTTTACTTTTTTCCGGGAATAATTTCTCTTTCTCTAAAAGGTAACTTCCAGGTTGTTAATGAAGTCTTATTGGTCTTATTCTTGTGTGTGCCACATGTTTAGTCTCTCAGTTCTGTCTATGTCTTTTCAACCCTGTGGACTTGTAGCCCACCAGCTTCCTCTGTCCATGGGATTCTGCACACAAGAATACTGGAGTGGGTTGCCATTTCCTTCTCCAGGGGATCTTCCCAAGTCAGGGATCGAACCCAGGTCTCCTACATTGCAGGCAGATTCTTTACCATCTGAGCTAACTGTAAGTAGGGGCTTCCCAGTGAGCACAATGGTAAAGAATTTGCTTTCCAATGCAGAATATGCAAGAGACATGGATTCAGTCCCTGAGGTGGGAAGATCCCTTGGAGGAGGGCATGGCAATAGTCCATTCTAATATTCTTCCCTGGGAAATCCCAAGGACAGAGGAGCCTGCTGGGCTATAGTCTGCAGATGGCCAAGAGTCAGGCAGGGCTGGGCACAAATACACACAGCCTGCTTTTGTTGTTATTGTTATGCTTTTATTGGAAGAATCTGAATCTTGTTTTGGGACTTTAGAGTTTAAATTACTGGTTGCCAAGGTTTAGGGATTGGCAGTGAAGTGGAAGCTAGAACTATTAAGAATTAACAGAAGGGCAATCCTTCTCTTAATGGACTATGTCTATATCTTGATAGCAAAGATGGTTACACAAATCTATATATGTAATAAAATGACAAAGAAAAAAATAATGCATAGGTAAAATGACTTTGTACCAATGTCATTTTCTTTGTTTTGATATTGATATAGTTATATGTGTTTACTGGGGGAATGAGTGATTTGTACACAGAATCTGTTCTATCATTTCAACTTTTTATGAACCTGTATTTCAAAAAAATGTTTAATAGCAAAGTATAACTGTAATTTGTGTGTACATGTGTACATGTTGTTTCTGCACAGCAGTTAGGCAAGTTTTAGAGAAAGCTTGGGGAAGTTTTAATCTAATTTTTATTGTATTATATATTATCTCCTCCTTACACTCATTTGCCTATCTTCCTAGCTTTGCCATTGGAAGGCTAGCTTTGAGGATATATTTTAATCTTTCACTGTTTCCTCTATATAGCACATAATTTGAGACGGAGACGGTTCTGGAGGTACTCTTTTTCTTTTCAAAAGTTTGAATGTTTACAAAGAATTTACAGTAAGATTTCACAACTCCAAAGGAAGTAGATGCTTCTCTTAAGTCATGGGCCAGATATTGAAATAATGCATGAATTGAGTTCCTCAGTGTCTTCGGGTCTAAGCATTATATAAAGGAGTTTTTAATGAAAGCTTGTTATGTCTTCAGATTTGAGGTTTCAAATTCATATATCCCATGAACTATGAGTTAATCTATTCTGATATAATTCTTAGAAACTGTAAACCTAGATAGGTGAGGAAAGATTTTTGAAAAACTCAAAGTTTACATAAAAATTGCTTGAAAAATAAGTTTATCTTCTTCCAAAGACATGTTTCAATTTTTGCATGTATTCGAAACATGTTACATGAATTCCCATTCAAATATAAAGCCCTAAATTTAGATGTGTAGACATAGACTATGTAAAACAAAATTTGACAAGGGTCCTTAATTATTTACATTGTGTGGTAAATCACACAATACAAAAATCTATCATTTTTACTAGAGAACAGAAGATAGTTGAAAAGAATCTTCCTAGGAAACTTCATTTAACTTGGATTAATCAATTGAAAATTAATCAGGTCTTTGTTTAGTCCAAATGTCTGTCAATTTTGTTTCCTCTTCTGTATAAGCTGAGACATTTTGATAATACAATAATTGGCTTTTTAGTACAAAGAGACAGTTTCATGGTTTCCCTTTAATTAGAACTATTTTCAAATTTAAAAGGAGAATGACAATTTTAGTTTAATATTTTCTCTTTTCAATCAATGTATTATTCTGCTTTCAAATTATTTAACATTAGGGATCTGTTCAATCACATGGCAATTGATTCTTCATGCTTGAAACCTTCTCTTACTCCCTTAAGGCTTTAGAAATGTCATTAGGACTATATAGAATTCTAGAAGATTTGTTACCCCTAATGGGCTTTCTGATAGCTCAGTTGGTAAAGAATCCTCCTGCAATGCTGGAGACCCTGGTTCAATCCTGGGTAGGGAAGATCCACTGGAGAAGGGATAGGCTACCTACTTTAGTATTCTTGGGCTTCCCTGGTGTCTCAGCTGGTAAAGAATCCACCTGCAATGTGAGAGACCTGGGTTCAATCCCTGGGGTGGGAAGACCCCCTGGAGAAGGGAAAGGCTTCCCACTCCAGTATTCTGGCCTGGAGAATTCCATGAACTGTGTAGTCCATGGAGTTGGAAAGAGTCAGACACGACTGAATGACTTTCACTTTCAATAACATCACAATTCAAGAAAATTTCAGAGTATCACATTCAGCTACTATTTATGAACAGTTTATTTTCTAACAAACTTTTCAAACTAATATCTTAAAATACTTCTTGAAAGATACTTTTCATCAATATAAGTAACATTCTCCCACATCTAAATTGTTAGTGAAAATTGAGCTTAAATACAACCTCATACATACTCTAAAAATTCATTTAATTCCAGAGTCTTAATTACAACATCTCATCATTTGAGGTTAAAGGCTGATGGAATAATACAACATTAAACATTAAATGTAACTTCCACTAAGAGAAGATTTTAACAAATTATATTTCTGTTATAGCCTAACTACAAAAAAGTAATATAAACAGACTTGGAAAATCAATACTGATGTAAATTTGTATTTATTTACATAAAATAACTATAGCATTCTACTGAGTGGAAAAGCAAGTGCCATCCATTCATTGGAAAGTCACAATATGAACTAGATTCATTTGTCAGGATCCAGTTAGGAAATCAGAATCTTGTCTATGAGAGGAAGAAGAAAGTGAAGGTTTCAACCCAAGAAATTTGTTGCAAAGGTGATGGAATGGAGGAGAGAGCACAAAGGAGAAGATGATATCACCTAGAGATGAGGAGTACTCTCTGGGTGGGATTCTGTGAGCTCAGATCCACTGTTAATGCTTGTTGAGGTGTCTGCTTCCAACTAAGCAGCTGCTTCTGTTTCTATCACTGAAACCACTAGTGCTGCTGATAGGAGCCCACAGTCACCTGTAATTTCTACCAATGCTACTATTAGAAAGAGGTAGAATGGCATACCCTCTTATCAGGCATCTTACCTCTCTGACTACGAACATCTGTTGGCAGAACCTGTGAAATACTCAACTGCAAGAGATTGCAAAATGTCATGTTCAACTTCTAGACCCTTGCAGTAAAGGCAACACAGAAGCATGGGACTAGGGGTGGGTACTAACAAGTATTCTTCAAATGGCAAGGAAAGGTTTTAAGCCATGCCCTCATGGAAAGCTTCCTCTTTGCGGTGGGGGTGGAGAGCTGGGTGGAATGTAATAATCAGCTTATCTGGAAAAAATGTAATATTACATCTGTTACACTGTAGATGTAGAGGTATCAATATGTGTTATAAGACCATATAGTATTGGGAATTGGTCTAGAAAGGGAGAATTGTAAATTTTTCTCTGACAAAATAATGATTTATCTGAATTTGAAGGTGTCATATGTGTTGATTAGGGGAAGACTAGAAGGGAAAACATCCCAGGCAAAGATATTCTCATAAGATAACAGAGACATACAAGGTACCATTAGAAAATCACTGAGGCCATGGTGACTGCAGCCACGAAATTAAAAGATGCCTGCTCCTTGGAAGAAAAGCTATGACCAACCTAGACAGCATATTAAAAAGCAGAGCCATTACTTTACCAACAAAGGTCTGTCTAGTCAAAACTATGGTTTTTCCAGTAGTTATGTATGGATTTGAGAGTTGAACTATAATGAAAGCTGAGCGCCGAAGAAATGATGCTTTTGAACTGTAGTGTTGGAGAATACTCTTGAGAGTCTCGGACTGCAAGGAAATCCAACCAGTCCATCCTAAAGGAGATCAGTCCTGAATATTCATTGGAAGGTCTGATGCTGAAGCTTAAACTCCAATGCTTTGGCCACCTGATGCGAAGAACCGACTCACTGGAAAAGCCCCTGATGCTGGGAAAGATTGAAGGTGGGAGGAGAAGGAGACGACAGAGACTGAGGTGGTTGGATGGCATCACCGACTCAATGGACATGGGTTTGAGTAAGCTCCAGGACTGGTGAAGAACAGAGAGGACTGGCGTGCTGCAGTCCGTGGGGTTGCAAAGAGTCAGACACAATTGAGTGACTGAACTGAACTGAGGCCAGAAGAGAGAGCTAAGGGAGAGGGTTGGATGAATGGAAGTTGCTGAGGTAGACAGGATCTGAAATAATATGTGGAATAAAATACCTGCTTATGGGAATTAGCACAGCTGTAATATATGGATTTATATACTACAGATATTTTGAAGCTTGTTCACCAAAATTTTAGTAGGAATTATTTCTAGAAAGTATAATTCTAGACAGTTTATAATACCTTCTGGGCTCCTTTATTTTTTAACCAATGAATGTACATACTTTTTATAACAATACTATTGGAGCACAAGCAAAATCATTGGTCTGAATATATACTCCTAAAAAACTTGCAAAGATGATCTAATGTAAGTAGTACCATAAATGAGAGAAATTCAGTGAATTAATTTTGAAAAAAATCTTTAGAAAGCCATGAACTTCCAAACAAGACTAAACTCTTAAGTTCCTTTATTTCTTGCCTCAGATGCTGTTTAAACATAGGTTTATTATCCAAGAACATAAACTATGTAATTATAAACTGTTCATAAATGATATATACCCCTGAAATTCGAATAAGGAACTACAGTCAGAATTCATGCCTGAATTACTGAACGCTTGACCAGTAGACATTCCTGTGTAATCAACCTATGCTCTAAAATTAAAAGAGAAATTATATCATGGTAAGCATCTTGAATGGCACAATTACCTATGGCATCATTAACCAAAAAGTGTTTCATAGGTTCCAGAGTACACTGGTTACATAGGATGTTAACAATTACTTATTACAAGGAGTTTATAGCCAAACAATGAAATACAATTATTTTTAACCGTAAGACTTCTTCTTTGAAATATTAATGATAAGCATTTTAAATCTGTAAGAGGGAGATGTAATATGTAGCATTTCCAAAATTTTTTGATAATACAGCCAGCTGTTAAATTACTGCATTGTTGATCTTCTACAGGACACAATGAAAATGTTGTTTTGGAGAGGTATAATTTAAAAATACTTCTTGAATAGGTAGTTCCTCTCTGTATATGTACATGCACATAAATGTCAATAAACCTATAACTTTGGACTTGACACAAATAGGAAGCAACTTTAATCCAATTCGTATTTGCTAGACATTTCACTCTTTCATTCAATCATTCAGCAACTATTTTCTGAAAGCTCACTCTATGCAAGCCCTATTCTACATTCCAGAGACACAGCATTGAATAAATCAAATCCCTGATCTTGGGGAGCTTACACTCAAATTGGAGAGTCAGACTTCAAGTCAATGATAAGGCTCAAGGCTCAGGGCAATGCTTGACAGTTTGTCTAAAATTTGGAACAGTGTTTTTACCCAGTGTGTATTTAATATATGCTAATCAATACCAAAATATATTCTTTTGATCACAATATTAAAGCTTTCTGTGAATGTTTTAAGTGACCAGTTGCATTATATTACTGTTATATAAGTGGACAATTAGATTATTCCCATGCATTTATTATTATAAAGAGCATCAGAATAAAACTTTTCTCTGTGTAAATACTTACTTTCTAATTATTCTCTTTTTTACAAAGTGAAAGATTTTATTTTTTATTTTTACTTTATTTTACTTTACAATACTGTATTGGTTTTGCCATACATTGACATGAATCTGCCACGGGTGTATACGAGCTCCCAATCCTGAATCCCCCTCCCACCTCTCACCCCATATTATCTCTCTGGATCATCCCCGAGCACCAGCCCCAAGCTTCCTGTATCCTGTATCGAACACAGACTGGCACTTCCTTGATATACTGTTAGAACAAAAGCTATGGTTCAAAGTATATTAAGGTTTTTACATATTAAAAACTATTTATTAAATTATTTTATTAATTTATTAAAATTATTTATTAATACTTTTAGGGAAGTATTAATAAAATTGCCTTCTATTAAGGTTGTACAAATTTCTCTTTCCCTAAAAGTTCAAGAGCAGATTCTTTTCATAATACTATATTTTAATCTTCAAACTCTTGCTAGATAAAAAATCTTGTTGTTTTCAGTTCATTTCAGTTACTCAGTCATGTCTGACTCTTTGCAACCCCATGAACTGCAGCATGCCAGGCCTCTCTGTCCATCATCAGCTCCCAGAGTTTACCTAAACTCATGTCCATTGAGTTGGTGATGCCATCTAACCATCTCATCTTCTGTCGTCCCCTTCTCCTCCTGCCCTCAATCTTTCCCAGCTTCAGAGTCTTTTCCAATGAGTCAGCTCTTCACATCAGGTGGCCAAAGTATTGGAGTTTCAGCTTCAGCATAAGTCCTTCCAATGAACATCTAGGACTGATCTCCTTTAGGATGGACTGGTTGGATCCCCTTGCAGTCCAAGGAACTCTCAAGAGTCATCTCCAACACCACAGTTCAAAAGCATCAATTCTTCAGCTCTCACCTTTATTTATAGTCCAACTCTCACATCCATACATGACTACTGGAAACTACAGTTGCTTTAGCTTGCATTTTTTATTTCAAGCAATATTGAACATTTGTCTATCATCAGTCACTTGAGTTTCTCTGTTAAACAGCTAACCTATGTGAGGCCTTGGGAAAAAAGTGATACGTGAAGCAGACCAAAGATCTAGCATCCCTGGGCTCTTCATCTTTTCTTTATTGACTTCTGTGAGCTCTTCACACAGTCTTCATCATCTAACCCACTTGACTTAGAGTTGTGTTTAGTAAATAGTTGGTGAGTGATCATATAAAACATTTTCTATCATGGTTGCTATAAATTTTTTAATTTGTCTTTTTTCTTTTAAATTTTTGAAAATGATTCTTTGATCACTTTGAAATCCTCTTGTTTAAAAAATCACTATTTTATAATATTTGCTATCTTAAGGTAATACTTAATACTATATAGAATCCTTGAAATTTAGGTAGGAAGGCATAAAAAGACCATTATATGTGAATATACATATTTGTTTAGATACATATGCTCTTGTGCATACATATCTACAGTAAAAAAAGTAAAGATACTACAATTCAATGGTTTGTGAAAATTAAAACATCAAAAGAATACTATTAAAAGTAGCAAACTGTTAAAAAGGCATTTATTCATATGAATTTACTCCATTTCCTAGGTTTTTGTGTCACAAGATGGTTTGCTTTTCTCAGGTTTCACCAGGTACTTAAAATCTTTGGTCTTGTATTTATTAATATTTAATGCCAATAACTGATGAGCATGTTAACGTACGTAAAATATTGAGCGGTCACGGATACACTGGAACAGCTGCATTTTAATACAACACTTCTTTTCATGTTTAAATGATCTAAATTTTGTGGCTTTTTCTATTTATTTAATTCATTCCACTTTTGAGAAGCTTTTTTCCTTTAAACTGAGGAACTAAACATTTGTATTATAATTTTAAAAATATTAATATTTATTAACTATTTTGTACATATTTATAGTATTCCAATAAACTAGATAGCATATTAAAAAGCAGAGACATTACTTTGCCATCTAGTCAAGGCTATGGTTTTTCCAGTAGTCATGTATGGATGTGAGAGTTGGACTGTGAAGAAAGCTAAGCACAGAAGAATTAATGCTTTGGAACTGTGGTGTTGGAGAAGACTCTTGAGAGTCCCTTGGACTGCAAGGAGATCCAACCAGTCCATCTACAAGAGATCAGCCCCGGGTGTTCTTTGGAAGGAATGATCCTAAAGCTGAAACTCCAATACTTTGGCCGTCTCATGAGAAGAGTTAACTCATTGGAAAAGACTCTGATCTGGGAGGAGGAGAAGGGGATAACAGAGGATGAGATGGCTGGATGGCATCACTGACTCAATGGACGTGAGTTTGGGTGAACTCCGGGAGTTGGTGATGGACAGGGAGGCCTGACGTGCTGCAATTCATGGGGTCGCAAAGAGTCAGACACAACTGAGCGACTGAACTGAACTGAATAAAAAATGGAAGAAATTTGAAATGATCTGTCATATTAATATACTTATTAACCAAGAATAGGAATATTCTTTAAAATAATAAGATGATTTTGTTGAAGAAAATGTTTTATTTTTCCATCCTTCCTTTCTTTCTTCCTCCTTCCCCCGCTCTCTCCTTCCCACTTATTCTTTCATACTGGTTTAATTCAAATATTTTTTTATGTTGCCTTGATATGTATATTTGAGCAAATAACTCCACTGGATATATACATGAAAGTGAAAGTGAAGTCACTCAATCGTGTCCAACTCTTTGTGACCCCATGGACTATAGCCTACCAGGTGCCTCTCTCCATGGGATTCTCCAGGCAAGAATACTGGAGTGGGTTGCCATTTCCTTCTCCAGGGGAATATATACTATATATCCCTTTTAATAAAAATGTAAGGAGATTTCATCTCAACAAAACTCAGGCTTTTTACACACTTACACTGCTTCTTACTTGGTTCACTAATTTTCAAAAGAAGAGACTGGTAATAGGATAAGATAACTTAGGGAATTAAATTGGATATAATTTGTGTAAAGTACCATTTATTCGGGAAAAATTTTATAAGCACTAGAATTAGGTTTCTATAAATAGGCAGGCATATATGTTGACTATGAATACTTCATATTTATTAAAAAAACATTATCTTTATAAAAACATATCTTTATAAAAAAACATTAAAAATTATCTAAGACTCATAGATATAACCAGCACATAAATGATAAGAAACCCTATCATTACTTCACTTCTATCATCATTGTTATTATTCTACTGAACACCTGACTTTTTACTACAACTTGAAATAACTAACTTGTGAATATGTTCACAAATCCTTTATCTTTTATTTTAGGAAGATGAAGTTTCTATGATCTGTTATCACAAATGGACAAATATCAGGAAAAAACCTGATCTTTGTGATATTAGCCTTAGGAAGCATTACTGTGAACAAAGCTAGTAGAGGTAATGGAATTCCAGATGAGCTGTTTCAAATCCTAGAAGATGATGATGCTATAGTCATGCACTCAGTATGCCTGCAAATATAGACAACTCAACAGTGGCCACAGGACGAGGAAAGGTCAGTTTTTATTCCAGTCCCAAAGAGGGGCAATGCCAAAGAATGCTCAAACTACCACACAGTTGAATTCATTTCACATGCTAGAAAGGTAATGCTCAAAATCCTTTAAGTTAGACCATCAACAGTAAGTGAACAGAGAACTTCCAGATGTACAAACTGGATTTAGAAAAGACAGAAGAACTGAATATCAAATTGCCAGTATCCATTGGATCATAGGAAAAGCAAGGAAATTCCAGAAAAACATCCACTGCTGCTTCACCGACTATGCTAAAGCCTTTGAGTGTGTAGGTCAAAGAGATGGGAATACCAGACCATCTAATCCATCTCCTGAGAAACCTTTATGCAGGTCAATAAGCAAGAGAACCAGACATGAAATAATGGGTTGGTTAAAAATTGGGAAAGGAATATGTCAAAGCTGTATACTGTCACTTTGCTTATTTAAATTATATACAGAGTACAGTGTGAAATGCCAGGTTGGATGAAGCACAAACTGGAATTAAGGTTGCCAGGAAAAATATAAATAACCTGACATGCAGAAAACACCACCCTACTAGCAGAAAGCAAAGACGAACTCAAGAGCCTTCTGATGAAAGTGAAAGAGGAGAGAGAAATAGTTGACCTAAAATTCATCACTCAAAAACTAAGATCATGGCATCTGATCCCATCATTTCATGGCAAAAAGAAGGCAAAAATAGAAACTATGACAGACTTTACTTTCTTGGGCTCCAAAATCAATGTGGACAGTGACAGCAGTCACAAAATTAAAAGACGCTTATGCCTTCTAAGAAAAGCTATGACAAACCTAGACAGCATATTTAAATCAGAGACATCACTTTGCCAACAAAGGTCTGTATATTAAAAGCTATGGTTTTTCCAGTAGTCATGTACAGATATGAGAGTTAGACCAAGAAGAAGGCTGAGCACTGAAGAACTGATGCTTTCAAACTGTGGTGTTGGAGAAGACTGTTGAGACTCCCTTGGACTGCAAGGAGATCAAACCAATCAAACCTAAAAAAAAAAAAAATCAAACCTGAATATTCATTGGAAGGACTGATGCTGAAGCTCCAATACTTTGGCCACCTGATACAAAGAGCTGACTCTTTCAGAAAAGACCCTAACTAATACTGGAAAAGAGACTAAAGTCAGGAGGCGAAGGAGTTGACAGAAGATGAGATGGTCACATCACATCACCACTCAGTAGATGTAGTTTGAGCTAACTCCGGGAGATACTGAAGGATGGGGGGAGCCTAGCATACTGCAGTCCATGGGGTCACAAAGAGTCGAACACGACTTAGCAACTCAGCAACAACATCTTAATTCATATGATGGATGCTTCAGATATCACTATTTGTAAGCTGTGTTCATTTTTTTAGACATATTTGGAGGAAATATATGAAAGTTTCTCCATGCCCATAAAATTTTCAAAAGGATGGAAAATGTAATTTCATCTTTTACTATCTTTTTATATCCTCCAGTAAAAGTTCATTAAATTTCAGAAGGTAGTAAGTTTGATATTGGTATTCCAAGCCACACACATTCTCCTTTTTCTCAAAACTTCTAAAAGTATAGTTGAAATTTCCTAAATGAATTCTGACACATCCTCCTTTATACTTGTATAAATTGACAGCGTATAAGAAAGTTTAGGATGGAGAATAAATTCTAACAGTGCAACAACAACAAAAAACACCAGTTAAGAAATGCAGGGAACTTGTTTTGGAGGAGATCATTGAGAAGATATGACTCCTGGAAGACCCACGAGCTAGACATGGGCCACTGAGGTTCCTCACCCCACTCCTGACCTTGAACTCTGCGTTTTGCTCACCATCTCTGTGCTAGGACACAGCCTGAGATAGTCGTGTGTTGTTGAGACCATCGAGATGATATAAGTGACTGAACCCAGGTAAGGCCTCCACATAAACTTTCTTAAGATTCTGGAAAGACAGGTGCAGGGATCTACTCATCTTGTGATCACCCAAGACAAGTGTCATGTCTAAGTCCCTTGGTTTACCATCCCTGCCACCTTGAGAGATTTGCCTCTGTTCAGTTTCTCCTTGCCTGCCAGTATGTGGGGGCTGGTTTATAATTTCACCCAGGAAGGTCCTGAGGTTGCAAACTAACAGCTTGACACCAGATCTGAATGAAACTATAACAAATGCTTCGTATCTGATGGGAAAAGAAAACAGGCTGCATAATATAACCTCACCATAGTTCCTGTAAAGACTGTTATTCCCTGAATATATATGGATCGTAATTCATGGAAGATATCTCTAAACATAGAAATAAAAACCTAATAATTAGACATAGATGAGAGGAAGATTTTTTAAAAATCACTACTTGTATATTTATGTTATATTTTAAAAGTTAAAAGATATTTAGTTCAAAATGGCACGCTTTGAACATACATTTAATTCCTCTACCTCCCCAAATCTCATCTATATGCCACTGCATCTAAACATCAGAACAGCAAAACACAAGCAGTCTGGTTGAAAAATGGGCAGAAGACCTGAATAGACATTTTTCCAAAAAGGAAATGCAGATGGCCAACAGGCACATGAAAAGATACTCAGCAGCACAAATTATCTGGGAAATGCAAACCAAAAGCACAGTGAGACATCACTTCACATGTCAGAATGGCTATCATCAAAAAGTCCACAAATAACAAATGCAAAGATAACACTTGTAAGTGCTTGGTGGGACTGTAAGTTGATGCAGCCACTATGTAATTCAGTATGGAGGTTTCTCAGAAAACTAAAAATAGAACTACCATATGACCCAGCAATTCCACTCCTGCATATATATCTGAAAGAAACTAAAACACTAATTTGGAAATACATATGTATTGCATTGTTCATAGCAGCATTATTATAACTGCCAAAATATGGATGCAACCTACGCATCTCTCAACCCATGAAAAACAGGTTAAGAAGATGAATGTGTGGGATATATATACAGATATATACATACACACACACTGGGATACTATTCAGTCATAAAATGAATGAAATTTTGCCATTTGCTACAATGTGGATGGATTTCAAGAGTATTATGCTAAATAAGACAGAGAAAAAAGATCACATGGGATCATGTATATGCGATACCTAAAAAATACACCAAACTAGTTAATACAACAAGAAACAGACTTACAGATATAGAAAACAAATTACTAGTAATCAGAGGAGAGAGAGAAATGGTGTGGAGCAATATAAAGGTAAACCATTAATATTATGTATAAAATATGGTAGCTCAGCTGGTAACGAATCCGCTTGTAATGCAGAAGATCCCAGTTCAAGTCCTGGGTCGGGAAGATCCCCTGGAGAAGGGGTAAGCTATCCACTCCAATATTCTTGGGCTTCCCTGGTGGTTCAGACAATAAAGAATCCATCTGTACTGCTGGAGACCTGGGTTCGATCCCTGGATTGGGAAGATCCCCTGAAGGAGGGCATAGCAACCTACTGCTGTATTCTTGCCTAGAGAATCTTCATGGACAGAAGAGCCTTGCAGTCTGCAGTCTTGGGGTCACAAAGAGTTGGACACAACTGAGAAACTACCATAGCACAGCACATAAAATATGCTACGAGGATACACTGTACAACACAGGGAATGTAGCCATTATTTTATAGTAACTGTAAAAGGATTATGTGCTTCAAAAATTGTGAATCACTATATTACACACCTGTAACTTATATAATATGGTATAATACATCAACAATACTTCAATAAAAATAAGTAAAAATGAAAACTACCTTGACACACGTTTTCCCTTGACTCAGAGCCCACAGGCAGTTCTGTTCAAATAAGAGACTATTTGACAAATTGCAAAGGTCACAAAAACAGTTCATACTCATCACTCTTAGTCCTTGTTTAAAAATATAAGCAAATAATCAAGAATTATCAAATATTTGCAGTAAAGCTCTAACAGCAAAAAAAAAAAAAAAATGGGGAGGACTAAGACAAATTTAAAAGAAACAGATAATGCAAATAAGAGAATTTTAAAATGCAAATCTTTATTCTCAAAAAGACAAACTCCAAAAAGAAACAATTATGTAATTAAATTAGAGATATTAGGCATTTTAAATTTGACTGCTAAAGAAAAAAATAAACACACTAATATGGGCACAAATGGAGAGTAAATTAGTAATCTGGAACTTTAATCAAAAACAAAGCATTGGACAAATGCATGATAGTAATTATATGTTTTGACTTTTTCTCAGAATAATTTATGAATGGATATTTTTAATACACTTTACTAAATAAGAAACTTGGGTACAGACAGGTTTTTTTAGCTTGCTTAAAGTCACCCAGTTAACCAAATGTTAAAATGAGAATTTGAAATTTAATGTCGCTCCTCCAAAGATTACTTTCTTAACTACCTCAGTATTCTGCTTTTTTACTGAAGCAAAGAATAGATTCAGAGAAATCAAAAATCTATCGTATTACAAGCTCCAGAAAGAATAGAAGGAATGAACTACTCAAACACAAGAAAATAAAATGTGTCGTTGCTAAAGAGAAGTCCCAAAATATCTCATGTATTAAGCCTTTCAAGAACCAATCAAGACTGGGTTTTTTTCCCCCTGAAAAAGATACATCTAGATCTTCCAGATGAAATTTCAAACCTCCAAGAAAATGAGAGAATTTTAAATCACAAAGAGATGTGAAAAAAAAATTACTGCATTGGAAGTAAAAGTCATTTAAGACACTAGAAACTGATATCACTTGAATACTATTAGCAAGGGTCACTAATCTAGGATGTCTGGGAGGTTGAGCAGAACTCCTGAAAATCTCATAGGACCACAAGACTGATCAGGGCTCATCCACCAGGGAGGTGGAGACCGTGGCATGTGTCTTGTCTGTGTGCATTTTCGAGGTAGTAGGAACACCAAAGGACTAAACTTTAATTACAGTGAACCAGAAGCAGTTGAACTCTACGAAGAATCAAACTTCAATCCCTCAGTGAATTCAAGGTGATCTCTTAATCCTAACTACCTGACAGAATCAAAAGTAAATTATTTCCAATGAATAACATCTTTCTGAGCTTCAAAATTAAGTCTACAATTTTCACCTATAATGTCCAATATTCAATAAAAGAAATAATCAGTTATAAAAAGCACAAGGATCACTCAAACTGCAAGAGAAAAATGATAATAAAAACATATTCACAGGAGAGCTAGAGATTAGATTTGTTAGACACATAATGAAACCTCCTAACTATAATTAATTTCTTCAGGAATGCAAATAAGGTGTAGAATTAAGACAGATGACTAAAAGCTATGTTCAAAAAAATAAATGGAGATGGAGATATACTTAAGAACTTAGTTCACTTCAGCTCAGTTGCTCAGTCATGTACAACTCTCTGTAACCCCATGGACTGCATCATGCCAGGCCTCCCTGACCATCACCAACTCCGAGTTTACTCAAACTCATGCCAGTTGAGTCAGTGATACCATCCAACCATCTCATCCTCTGCCATCCCCTTCTCCTCCTGCCCTCAATCTTTCCCAGCATGAGCGTCTTTTCAAATGAGTCATTTCATCACATCAGGTGATAAAAGTATTGGAGATTCAATTTCAGCATCAGTCCTTCCAATGAATATTCAGGACTGATTTCCTTTAGGATGGACTGGTTGGATCTCCTTTCAATCCAAGGACTCTCAAGAGTCTTCTCCAACACCACAGCTCAAAAGCATCAATTTTTCAGTGCTCAGCTTTCTTTACGGTCCAACTCTCACATCCATACATGACTACCAAAAAAAACACATGGCTTTGACTACACAGACTTTTTGGCAAAGTAATGTCTCTGCTTTTAATATGCTATCTAGGTTTGTCATAGCTTTTCTTCCAAGGAAAAGTGAAAGTGAAGTCGCTCAATTGCGTCCGACTCCTTGCAACCCCATGGACAGTAACCTACCAGGCTCTGTGGTCCATGGGATTTTCCAGGCAAGAATACTGGAGTGGGCTGCCATTTCCTTCTCCAGGGGATCTTCCCAACCCAGGGATCGCACCCGGGTCTCCTGCATTGCAGACAGATGCTTTACCGTCTGAGCCACTAGGGAAGCCCCTTCTTGCAAGGAGCATGTCTTTTATTTTCATGGCTGCAGTCACCATCTGCAGTGATTTTGGAGTGCAAGAAAATACAGTTTGTCACTGTTTCCACTGTTCCCCCATCTATTTGCCATGAAGTGATGGGACCAGATGCCATGAAGTGATGGGACCAGATGCCATGATCTTACATTTTTAAACGTGGCGTTCTAAGCCAACTTTTTCACTCTCCTTTTCAACTTTCATCAAGAGGCTGTTTAGTTCTTCTTCACTTTCTGCCATAAGGGTGATGTCATCTGCATATCTGAGATTATTTATATTTCTCCCAGAAACATTGATTCCAGCTTGTGCTTCATCCAGCCCAACATTTCCCATGAGGTACTCTGCATATAAGGTAAATAAGCAGGGTAACAATATACAGCCTTGACGTACTCCTTTCCCAATTTAGAACCAGTCCATTGTTCCATGTCCAGAGCTAATTGTTGCTTCCTCACCTGCATACAGATTTCTCAGGAGTCAGGTCAGGTGGTCTGGTGTTCCCATCTCTTTAAGAATTTTCCAGTTGGGGGCTTATAAGTTATTATATATTAATATTTTCAGAAAAATCTCAACCTTAATCCTGTACTCATTTTTATTAAATCTTTTTAAGTTATATTATTAAAATTTATCTTCCTTTTTCCTTTCTTTATATTCTTTAAATAGTATTTTCTATTATTTTTATTATTTTCTGTTACATTGTTTTTCTGTATCACTTTCAAATAGTCTATGGCCAGACACTTTTTCTGTACTTTTTTAAACTTTATTTGTATTTATCATTTGGACTAACAAAAACCTCATTTTGTTTATTTCTATGATTTCTATGATTATTTTTGTTTGGTTGTTTGTTATGATTATTTTTGTTTCTATGATTATTTTTATTTGGTAATTTACTTTTCTGTTGAGATGTTTGCAAGGTCACTAAGCACTTTTGCTTATCACATCATATTTTTGGCAGAGGAAACCCTATCCTGACCTTACTTTGAACACATATGTTATAGATAGAATTTCACTGGTTCTTTTTCTATCTTATTTGGAGCCTATTTGAAATTCTTCTTCAGAGCTACAGTCATAAAGCTTAATTTTGTAGGTTTAGATAGCATTTTTCCTGTTTAGCCTAGAGGTTTCAACAGTCATGGTTATGGATTTGGTCTGAAACTTGTTTGTGCTTCTCTTATATTGGTTAAGGGAACTGGCCAGAGTGGACTCACGTGGATGCCCTCAGGTTCTGTTTTGTTTCTCTATCAAGCTATTGTGACTTCATTTCAAATAGAAATGATCAATCCAAGGGACTTTGAGAAATTCTCTCTTTCCTACCAGCCAGGGGAGGGAAAATAAATAGGCAAAACTTACGGGTTTTGACCAATACTGTTATAAATCATCAGAAAAAGAGGTGAATGACATATTAGATTACCTACTACCATCATAGTTTACATATCTACCCCTGTTCCTTTCTATTTTTATATTTTGTTGTGAACGATCATTATCCAGATCATGCCGTAGGTTCTTACTAGTTGGGTGAAGCAAATGGCTAGTTTTTCTCCCCAGTGCTTGTTGAATGATGATTTCCCTAGAGTGGCGATAAAGAGCTTCGAAACTAGAGTGACAGTCTGCACTTCTTCACCCCTGCCAGTTAACACCAAACTCTCTCATTAAGTTCCCCTTCAGTCCCTGTAGTTACAAGGACCCTCTTTTGATGGTGTTAATGGAATCTTATCTGAGATAGCTTGTTCTCCTTCAGGTCATCTTCTCTCTACAGCGTGTCCCTCTTCACTCTTTCCCATGGTTAAGTGCTTTACCCCCAGCTATACGCCTACAGTTTTTTGTCTACCCTTGATTTTCTTCCCTAATTTGAGGAGCTGGACAGGGACTACACAGAACTTTAAAAATGTGGTCAGACTCCCTATGGCTAAGCCCAGGCACACTGATCAGTGGGATGAGGAGCTGACTAAGCCACAGTAAGTGTCGTCACCAGCATGCTGGTGAAGGTGAGTAGCAGAGGCAGGTCCTATGCGAGGAGACCTGGGATAGTAATGGGGAGGCAGTCAGCAGTGGTGGTATTTTTTATGATGGTTGTCGTGAGAGCTGTGTTGATATTATGAGCAGTGGTAAGTGGTTATAATTGCAATGATGAGAGCAATTATGGTAGCTTGGGAGGTGTTGGTAATGGCAGAGGTGGTAGGTGGGGGATGATAATGATGGATCAGAACTCCTGAAAAATCTTTCCCTTCACCTATCAATTTATACCTACCCTGCCTGAAACCTTTTCCCTATTTCTGCCATCATAAGTTATTAGGAGTAAGGAGACTCACCACCTTCTCTTTAAAAAGATAAACATTCACCATCTAATTTGCCATTACAACTACAGAAGAAAGATGTGAAAGATGTGCTTCTGGATTTTATGTGAAACCTGGAAGGTATTCGTTTATGAAAACAATGATATATATGACATAAACATATGAAAAAAATAAACCCATTTTCTCAGCTATAGTATTGGAGTACAAGGATTCTAACAATGCCTCTCCTCTGAAAGTGAGGGCTGCATGAGAAATATCGCCTGTCAAACACGCGGTAGCTCTGCCCTGTACCTTTTAACATTTTTTTTCCCTCCTTTTCTCTCTTTTCCTTTAACTTTGTGGGCCAACCTGGTACGCAAACTGTTATTTCAGTTTGAAAATCTTACTTCTACGCAAAAATCAGTTCCGGGTTTTAAGGTATATGAATTAACTTACAAAACACAACATGATCACATAAAAGAAATTAGCGAGATGTGGCTTCAACAACTGGATAGGAGATTTGTCCAAATGTCAGGGGAGTGATTCGAGGACAACTTCCCTCTCAACTCATATTTTATGGTTTTACAATTGCTCAAGAAGAAGCAGAAGAAATATCTGTTTTATTTTGTTTTGACCACAGTAGGGAGCGCAATGCTTACAGCAGTCAACACAGATATGACTAAGAATGCTAAGATGCTCAGGTTAGAAGTCACAGCATCACAAAAACACAAGTTTCCTCCAATGAGTAACCAGGATCACACATTTAGCAGAGAATACTGAGGGAGACAGACATCTTCAAAACAACCCACAACAACAACAAAATGTACTAAGTGAAAGTGAAGTCATTCAGTTGTGCCCGACTTTGCGGCCCCATGGACTATGGCCTACCAGGCTCCTCCGTCCATGGGATTCTCCAGGGGAACTTGTAAAAGTTGCAAATCCAAAAGCTAAGGTGTTTCTTGAAATATAAAAAGATAAGTTTGGTCTCCACTTCAAATCAGTTCTCCACCCTAATACTAGAGAAATCATCTGCAAGGAAACATCTGATAATTTCACCTTTCTGCTTTTGAATTCTTCTGATGGACACTCAATACTCTTAGAATAAAGGTAATATCATTTAAGGCCCAGAATCATTTTGTCCTGACCTACCATCATGATTCCCACCCTAATTTCACACCATGTTTCCCTGCGCTAACTCCACTTCAACCACCTCAGTTTATTTCTTTCCTTCTCAAACCATTCCCCCACTGCTTGGAATATTATTCTCCTCCAATGATCCTCTTCCATACCCCCAATGAACCAGATAATTTCTTCAGGGAAGCCTTCCCCTAACTTCCTAACCTTTGCCAAATTAGCCTTTTTCATGACTTTTTTCACATTTATTCACAACGATAATTTTATATTTGTTTAGAAGATGAGTTGAATGATGTATCATCTTCCAAATTAAAATTTAAGCTCTAAGAGCTCGGGGACTGTGGCTCTTTTGTTCCCTTCATTTATGCTTCCAGTACTTTGCCCAGTGCCAACACCTACGAGGTTGATATACTCTATCATCTGTTAAAACTGATCCTTCCTTATCAGATCAGGTGAGATGAAACCAAAAGTCACATTAGAAGTTTTTAAAAGCTAGAGTAAAGAGGAAACAAAACACCTTAGTCACAAGAGCTAAAGTTTCTCACCATGTCCTTATTGAGGAAAGAATTAGTACGTTAGTACATTAGTTCTTGCTATAAACTTTGAGAATTGGAAACAGAATATTTTCAATAGATTACTGAAAATATGTATGCCCATATATTTATATTTTCTTTCTGGGATAAAGCTTCCATTTGTTTAAAATTTGGAGGAGTTGTTGCTAGATCCACTCTATCCAAGTATTTCCATTAAAGAAACTGAAATTGGTAGATCCTGCATATTTCAATATTATTGTTGAGTTTCTTTTCCAAAAAGAGAAAAATTAGGTGCATAATACACCTTGAAGACCCCTTTCTCAAGCAATAGTTCTTAACAGATGGTCTATATCTGTTTGATTGACAGCAGGGCTTTTCTTCACGCAATACCATGACAGAATTGCTGCTGCATATTATGATCAGTGGGGGAACCTGGTGGGCTGCCGTCACGGAGTCGCACAGAGTTGGACACTACTGAAGCGACTTAGCAGCAGAAGTAGCAGCAGATAGCATATTCCAAAGCAGAGACATTACTTTGCTGACTAAGGTCCGTCTAGTGAAGGCTATGGTTTTTCCTGTGGTCAGGCATGGATGTAAGAGTTGGACTGTGAAAAAGGCTGAGCACTGAAGAACTGATGCTTTTGAACTGTGGTGTTGGAGAAGACTCTTGAGAGTCCCTTGGACTGCAAGGAGATCCAACCAGTCCATTCTGAAGGAGATCAGCCCTGGGTGTTCTTTGGAAGGAATGATGCTAAAGCTGAAACTCCAGTACTTTGGCCACCTCATGTGAAGAGTTGACACATTGGAAAAGACTCTGATGCTGGGAGGGATTGAGGGCAGGAGGAGAAGGGGATGACAGAGGGTGAGATGGCTGGATGGCATCACTGACTCAATAGACATGAGTCTGAGTGAACTGGTGATGGACAGGGAGGCCTGGCGTGCTGCGATTCATGGGGTTGCCAAGAGTCAGACACGACTGAGTGACTGAAATGAATTGAACTGATACCCACTCAGTGTTGTGTGTTTTTTTCCCAAGAGAAACTATGGTTTACATTCTCATGGCCTGCTTTCACCACCAGCTTCCCCACCCATCTCACCCAATGCTATGACCAATATTCTAAAAATCAGAAAGAGACCACACAGTATGACTTCACAGACTATTGCTGGGAAAAATGAAGATCCCAATACATATTGAGTCCAGGCAGAGAATATATGAATGAGAGACACTTTATAACTCCCCATCTGATATCCTTGCACCACTCACTCTAGCTGGTGGAAATCATCAGTCTGATCAGTTCGCATTTCTAATTGCCATTATCCACGTGACTCCACATGGGTGTTCATATCTGATTCCTTTCCACTATGCCCAGGCCACTGAGAACTTAACTCCTGCTCTGTTTCTGAGAGGCCTACCCTAGTATTCTGCATTGGAAGTGGGTTATGGTGCAAGGAAGGTTCAGAACGTATAGTATCACTGCTTATATGTCAGGATCAGATACAGTAGCTAGTTCACTAGGAAGGGTTTGGCAGGAGGAATCAGTGGTAATGGGAATCTAACTGCTGGCACTAGAAATATATATTGTGATCTAATAATTAAAACTATGAAGCCCTAAACTTTTGGGACAGGACTGTGGAAACTGGTCCTTATCAGTTCCATCATCAACCAAAGGCAGATGTACCACTCTCTGTGAAAATCACCTATATCTCAGCTCCTAGGCTTCAGGGGAATCCACCCATTCTCTGCCTCTGGTATCCTATCAATTTGTTGTGTCATTGTGTCTCCAGATTTCAGTACCCCATCTTGGAATTTATACCAGTGTCTGTGAATGTGGAAAGATCCATCAGCTGCACTGTTCACTGGGATTTCAATCTGAACTCAGTTTCTGATGCTGCCTTCTGAACTACCCTAGACACCCTGTCCTAGATTTCACCTGCCTGGTTCATAGCCCCCATGTGGCTCTTAGATGTCTGCCTTGCTGGGTTCCAGGTCTTGCCAGGTCTTGAGCTTCACCTTTTGGAAAGGGAATTTGAAAAAATATTAAGGACAGGTTTACAATTCTCTTGCCCAGGTAGCTGTTAGTGGAGAGAGAAAGCAGTGTGTGTCCGAAGGGTTCACATATCTTGGCCAAAGGATGCCAAATTTAAGAATCATGCTGTGTAGCTGCTTTTCTGAAGTTTCCTGTGTCAGTACTCAGCTCACAGGAATCAGGTCATATCTAGACCAGTCAAGCCTGAGATTATAGTCCCCAGCAGCAGATTATACACATTTTTCCTTCTCTTTCCAACTTATTCCCAATGCTCACAGAAGCAACATCTAAAAAGATGCTTACCATATTATTTACTGAGACAGAAAACATCTAAAATTATAATACATTGAGCTAGTAAAAGTGAAAAAGGAGAGTGGTAAGATCACAGTCTTGTGTTTTTTGTTTTTCTTCTTAATTTGATCTCAAATGTTTGTTCTCAGAAAGCAATTTCTGGCTATTTCAATTCTAGTGCAAGTGTTTTAACAAAAGCTCTGAAACAGCTTTAAGAAGTAGGGATCAATACTGAGATTATACAGAATGACCTATAAGCAATCCCTGCCTTTTGCAGTCAAAAGCTGATGGAGAAAGCCATAGAAACAGTTTACACTTAACTGATTTTTCTACAAGAAAAAAACAGAGTGTCTACGATAGAAGTGAACCATGAAAGAGTTGGGAAACATTAGACTAGTTTTTCTTCTTCAAGATGTTGATTTCCAAATTCTCACTTGAAATATACTGGTGACAAACTCAGCAAGGATTTAGATGGTACCTGGTGAACTGTAAAGTTTTTAATCTAGGAGTTGTTGTTGCCTAGTTGCTAAGTCGTGTCTGACTCTTTTGCAACCCCATGGACTGTAGCCCACCAGATTTCTCTGTCCATGGGATTTCCCAGGAAAGAATACTGGAGTGGGTTGCCATTTCCTTCTCCAAGGGATCTTCTCCACCCAGGGATCAAACCTATGTCTCCTGAAGCCCTTATCTTGGAATAGTTTTCTTTATCCAATATTTATATTAAACTTATGATGGCTAATTATAGATATTGGGTAAAAATGTCCCCTCAGTGTGACAACTCATCTTTTGTAATAGAGAAAGTCTAGTTCCTTGTAAAGAAAAAAAGAAGTATTCCTGTGTACACTTCTAAGAAGCATGTAAGCAAAGATATTATAATGGTTCCATGTATTAGGCTCCAGCAGCCAGACATTAAGTCCCACAGCAGCTTGAAAGAGCCTTCAGCAAACTTACACATGAGCTTCTGTGTCCTGGACAACCGCTCCTCTGTCCCCATGCCTGGCCTCCCCACATCCTCCACCAGCAAGCTTTCTTCAAATATCCAGGCCACCATTTATTTTCCAGGGTTAGGGGCATTTAAAAACAAGAGGAACTGAAGGAATATGTATTTAAGAAGACAGACTAATTCTTGGCATCACAGAAGAGCCGAACCACCAGGCCACTGGAAACAGGAACCAGAGCAAATGCAGTGGCAGACACTCAGACCATCCCGTTAGCTTGCTGCCTTGGGATGGCTTAGCTGGGGCTACAGCCTCTGCTTGTATCCTTAGAGGGTGAAAGAACTGTGTTTGATAGATGAAAAAACCACCCTGGAGTAGGAAATAAAGAGGATCTCCCAGTGGAAGAGATGTTGGTGTGGCACACACTGTCTAGTACACTGCTCTGTGATGCAAGGAGTATTTTCCAAAGGTAAAAACGGGCCAGTATTTACCGCATACATGCTCAGTTTGATACCTGTAACTCCACTCTGTTAAAGAAAACTTTCTCCTCCAAAGTTGATTCCCAGCACACTTGAGATAATTGCAAGCATTACCCTACTACATGAAGCACTGTTGTTCAAAAGTGTTAATTCGCGTATTCTGATGATGCTATAGTAAAATTTAAAATAAAAAATACTTTAATATGTAGTCGAATAAAATACTTAACAAGATGAAATGCATCTGAATTATCACCTATCAGGGACACCATATTTGGAGGAAAAATATACTTAACCATGGTCTTAAAGCTCTGTTTCTCTGCTCTTCTTACCTTGTGCTTCTTTCACTCTCCCTTTAAATTTTTGTTCACTCTTAAAAAGTGAACTGATTACCTAACGCATCTATCTTAATAAATAAAAAATGGAATACATTTGTGATCTAATATTTTTATTGTTTCTAGTCATTCTCATAATCTAACAGTTATGTAGATACAATTATTTTTAGCAAATTATAAATACCAGTGCTTCTCTAGGTATCTGAAGTTTAAAACATAAGGATTTTTCTTGTTTCATAAAAATTTTCCTAGTTTTCTTTGCTTTTATGCACATCTGCCAGCAGTCTTTTTCTGACATATTTAAGAAATACAGTCATAATTTAGCAGGCATTCTGGAAGTACATTTTTATCATTTTAATTCTATCTAACATCAAAAATACAAATTAAATATAAACTAAACATATTTAAAGCAGCTCCTTCATAAGACATTTTCATTTCATCAATGTATACTATACCTTGCTAATTACTTAAAAGTGGTAATTACTTAAAAAAATTTTAAGGTGTACTCTAATGATAATGCCTTTTCTAGATGCCTAGTTTATTAAGCAACTTTTTTGCTATTAGGTTGGGGCAACATTAATTGTGGTTTTGTATTGTTGAAATTTGCTGTTTGATATTGGAATACATTCTTAAATAAATGCAGTTATGTTATACATCACTTTAATACACATTCTTGCTTTATGTGTTTTTGCTAATGACATTATTTGATGTTTATCTTATATTTATTACAGACTAGGGAAATGATATTAGACAGAAAGAAAATTTGAGCAATTTTTATTCGAGTTCAAAATGAGTTGTATAGCAGCAGAGACAACTCAACATCAACAATGCATTTGGCCCAGAAACTTCTAACAAACGTATGATGCGGTGGTGGCTCAAGAAGTTTAGCAAAGGAGAGAATAGCCTTGAAGACGAGAGTGCAGTGGCCAGCCATTGGAAGTTGGACAACAACCAACTGACAGGATCATCAAAGCTGATACTCTTACAACTCCAAGAGAAGTTGCTGAAGAACCCATCATCAACCAACCATTCTATGGTCATTCAGCATTTAAATCAAACTGGAAAGGTGAAAAGGCTTGATACGTGGGTGCCTCAAGAGCTGACCACAAATCAAGGGAAGTGTCATTTTGAAGTATCCTCTTCTCTTTTTCTATACAACAATAACAAAACATTTCTCGATCTGATTGTAATGTGTGACAAAATGGACTTTATACCATAACTGGTGATGACCAGCTCAGTGGCTGGACCGAGAAGAAGCTCCAAAGCACTTCCAAAAGCCAACTTGGCACCAAAAAAGGTTATGCTCACTGTTTGGTAGTCTGCCGCCATTCTGATCCATTACAACTTTCTGAATCCTGGTGAAACCATTACATCTGAGAAGTATGCTCAGCAACTCAATGAGATGCTCCAAGAGTGCAAGGCTTGCAGCTGGCATTGTTTCACAGAAAGGGCCCAACTCTTCTCCATGACAATGCCTGACCACATGTCACAAAACAAACACTTCAAACGTTTAACAAATTGGGCTACAAAGTTTTGCCTCATCCACCACATTCACCTGATCTCCTGCCAACTGACTACTACTTTTACAAGAATCTTGACAACTTTTTGCAGGGAAAATACTTCCACAAGCAGCAGGAAGCAGAAAATGCTTTCCAAGAATTCCTCAAATCCTGAAGCAAGGATTTTCACACTATAGGAATAAGCAAACTTATTTCTCAGTGGCAAGACTGTGTTAATTGTAATGGTTCCTATTTTGATTAATAAAGATATGTTTGAGCCTAATTATAATGTTTTAAAATTTGTGATCCAAAACCACAAGTATGTTTGCACCAACCTAATAAATACTAAACAGTTTCAAGTAGTTTGTTATTATTATGCCTTGTCCTGAATCAAACTTTTTACTCTGGTCTTTGAAACTGGTATGTTCCAATGAAACTTTTTTTTTTTTTTTTTTTAGCACCAGAGTTTTGGAGATAACTTTGAAAAAAATGAGCAAAGACAGAAAGATAAAAGACATTTTGTGAATTTTGTGGCAATGGCTTATATTTACATATCATTTCATCATATTTTTTAAAAAATGCCCCAAATGCTATTGTCCTAGACAGCATGAACCAACAAAGTTCCTATCAACAGCAAACTTAAAGTTGGATATCTATTGTCACTGTGGATGTTAAGTCACTTCAGTCGTGTCCAGCTCTTTTCAGTCCTATGGACTGTGGCCTACTAGGCTCCTCTGTCCTTGGGATTCTCCAGGCAAGACTACTGGAATGGGTTGCCATGCCATTTTCCAGAGGATCTTTCTGATTCAGGGATTGAATCCACATCTCTTACATCTCCTGCATTGGCAGGCGGTTTCTTTACAATTATCACCACCAGTCTGTTTAAATAAGAAACAATTTGATTTTTAGGGTCTATTTCTATAAAAGGGTTTGCCAAATAAATTTTTGTTGTAAGATGATCTCATTAGATTTTTTTCAGATAAATAATGGCTCACCTGAAATAATGGCAAAATGACTGCCATTTCAGTGCATCAGTACTACACATACATGTCATATAAAGATTTCAACTGGGCACTAGGTCAATACAGAGAAAGATCTGGAAGAAATTATAGGTTTTTGACAAAGAAAATGGTCCCAGAAATTGGAAGTGGCAGGGTCCATGCAAAACAAGAATAGAAAAGAGAGAAGAGACCCTGAAAATTTACAGCAGGGACAGGTTAAAATAAGACTTAGGAATGTAAGTAACACAAGATCCATAACGGGAGCATAGAGGCCAAGGTGGGAACCACTTAGGCCCTATATGTATATGAAACTGAGAAAGAGCAATACTGAATGCTCCCTGAAGGACACATTTCTGTGTAGGTCACTACTCTTACTGCCATGTATATATTTCAATGTAGGTCTGATTCTCTCTGCCCTAAGGTAATGGGAGTGAGGACTCAGAAGAAAAACTACTTAGAGAGAATATTCAGCCCAAAGAAAAGAATAGACTACAGAATGGATTTTCTCTAAAGTGGAAATGCTTACCAGTCTCAGAAGAACCATCACCATAACCTTAGTTGGCTGCTTCCTACTCCACTCTTTCACATACATCTCAAATGATTATTTCATGGGTTTATCTCTGTCCTCATATCTCTGATACTTCCTCTCTCTGGCCTTGCTCCCTTGTCCACACTGAGAAAATAAAAATAATCAGAAAAGAATTCCTAAAAGTTGCCAGCACCACACCTGTGCCCCATATCTTCCTTTCCTTTTATGGATGTCATCTGTCCTAACTAGAGCCAACAGAAATACCGCATTTCTTGTTTTATAGCAAACTCCTTGAAAAAGTCTATTTTCACTGTTGACTTGTTTCACTTCCACTTTTATTTTTCTTTCCTGAACCCATTCCAGTCAGATTTTTAAGTCACCAGTGACCTTTGAGTCATTTTGAGTCAGACTTCAGAGATCATTTTTGTGATCTTTCAGCAGCCTTTCACATAGATGTTTAATTTCCACCAAACAGGGTCTTTAGTTTGCTAGGTTTTTAGCCGACACACTTGCCTGGTTCTTCCTATTTCTCTGGCCCTTTCTCAGTCGCTTCTGCTATTTGACTAATTAGAATTTCCCAAGAGGGCTGGGGGGTCCCCTGATGGTCTTGTTGCTTTCAACACCAACTATGTATTAAATGGGCTTCCCTAGTTGGGCTCAGTCAGTAAAGAAACCACCTGCAATGAGGGAAACCTGGTTTTGATCCCTGGGCTGGGAAGATTTCCCTCCAGGACGGAATGGCAACCCACTCCAGTATTCTTGTCTGGAGAATCCCCACGGACAGAGGAGCCTGGCAGGCTACCCAGTCCATGGGGTCGCAAAGAGATGGACATAATTGTTTCCAGGTCAAACTTAAATTTAAAATTTTATCTTTAACAATTCCTATTAACTGAACAAGGTTACTAATTTAGGCACTCATTTACTAACTCATTCATTCAGCAAAGAGATATTTATTGAAGGCGTATTATGTGTCAACACTAAAATTCCCTGAAAATCACTGTCTTAGAGGGGAAGAAGACAAAATTTGACAATATGATAAATTAAATAAATGAGAAATAAAAGTGGAGGAGAGTGCAGAGATATTAACTCTTCATAAAATAAAGCATTTAAAGCAGACCATTATTATTGGCATCTAAAATGGTTTGAGTGAAACCATAGGTGATTACATTGAAAAAGAAAGTAAAGGCCACATCAAGTTCTTTGAAACACAAATAATTAAAAACTGTTCTAAAAGTTATTAAAGGAGTCAGCATGGTTGATTGTATATCATAGATGCATTTTAGAAAGGTAAAATGCTCTAGGGTATGATGGACACATGGGAGCAAGAGAAAGTTATAAGGCAGGAAAACCATTACAGTTAAAAAGAGAATAATGTGGAAGGTATAAATTAAGGCAATGCACTAATAGTCTTAGATATGGTCACCAACCTCCATTCATACAGATTCAGGCACTGACATTGTCACCCACTCTGACACTGCTTTTTAGGAAATTCAGCGTCAGTTAAGTGATTCATATGACACTCAGCACCTCTTGGACTTTCGAACTCTTCATCTCCAAAATTTTGTATCCTCAGCTATGCAAGTCCAAGGTCTGCATTTACCTACTAACTGGGCTTCCTCTGATTTATTTTTTCACTCTTGAAACACCACCACTGGGCTCCTTGATTTCCTCCATGAGCAGTATTTCCACAGTCAATGCTTTAACCTCCTCAAAGTCATCAGTCCAATGACTTCATACAGAGAGTTCTGTTCTTATAAACCTCTTTAAAACATCCTTCATTCTTTCATACACAAATTCCAAACTTGCATGAGATCAGTTTCCTTACTCTTCCAAGGCTGGTTCTGAGCACTTCCTGGATAAAACATGCATATACATTGATTATTTACCCCTTAAATATATCGGTCCATTTAGCAAATATGTTTTGGATGCCTCATATATTACTGGATACTGCTCTAGGCTTGGGGGATTCAGGGATGAGCAAGACAAAAGCCTTGTCTCACTAGCTTTTCTATTCTAATGAATGAAATCCATAGACAAAAGGGGGCCGAGAAAAAGGAAACATTTGCATCAAGCAACTTCAGTTGGCAGTAAACATTAAAAATTCAAATCAAGGTAAATGGATAGATCAAGTTGGAAAGTCAACTGCATTGGACGTTGGGGGTCTTTCTCAGGTAATGAAATCAGAGCTAACATTTGAAAAGTGGAAAGAAAGAGATGGAGAGCATGATGTAGAACCAAGAAAAGAGTCAGCCTGCACGTGGCTCCTGCTTCGTTCAGGGCTGAAGGTCACAGCCTTCAAGGCCTTCCAATGACCTTAGAGGCCCTAGAGCAAGGAAGGCTCCTGTCACCTCTCTGGCCTCAGCTCCTTTTACTCACCTGTTGGCTCACTCTGTTCCAGCCATGCAGGCCTGCTGGACTGGCACAGAGCAGGCAGGCTGCCTGGTGATGGTGTCCACTGCCTCTGAAATGGCTCTCTCTCTCTCCCTGGAGCACGGTTCTTCCTGGCTAACGCCCTCAGTGAGCCTACTCAGAACCGTGCCGAGCACATAGTCACTGTTGACTATTTTTGTTGTTGTTGTTCAACTAGCTGAATTTTTATTTTGGTTTCCATCTAGTTTCATGGGGAAGTTTAAATTGGCCTTTAAGGAGTCCTCCTCAGCCCTATTTCCGTGACAATGGAGGCAGGCACAGCGGACTTCCTTTGCCTACATACTTTCTAATTAAAAATTAAAATCAGCAAACACTTTTCCAGAAAATATAAAACACACCTCTGGTGTGCTTTAGTCTGCAGATCCTAATTTTGAGGTTTCTGATTTAAGGACTCAGCCTTTGGAAAACCACAGTAAGTCCCAACAATTTCTACTTTTGTATCGTATCACATTGCTGTCTTAAGGCAGTGAACATGGATCTATGTACTGTTGGAAGGGGAGTGATGGAAAAGAAGAAAATACAGGAAGAAAAGAGTGAAAAAAACAAACAAACTAACTAATGGAAATGGTTTTCTCTCTCCAAAATGAGTGTAGATTTTACAAACTGTTTCAAGCACTGAAGGATTTCTCTGAAAGTTCTTTGAAATGTTTGTGTATCAGCAAAAGATTGGTAAAGGGACTTTGCATTTCATCAGGAAAATTTAAACTCTCTGATTTATATTCTTTTTCACTAAGAGAAGTGTAGTTAGATCAGTGCTTCTCCAACTTTCTGTACAGTGAATTACCCGGGGATCTTGTTAAAAAGCAGAATTTAAGCGGTTAAGGTATGGTGCCTATGGTTTCACATTTCTAACACACTCTCAGGAAATGCTGATGCTTCTGGTGCTAGAACAATAATTCAAATTTGACTCAGACTATGTTTCACCTAAAAGAGTTTATACAGTTGTTCTATGTAACATATCTTTATGTGTGCAGGTTAAAACTTATTTCACAGAAGTTAAAACTCATTTCACAGAGTAATAAGAAAATTAAAAAGCCGAATTATTTTATTTGCTTTATTGCTTTATTCAGGGAATGAGTTAACAGTACAGAACATCTAGAATCTTAGTTAATGGTCCTTAGTATTACACACTAGATTATTAACTTCTAAATTTTTAACAATACTTAGAATTTGAATTTTTGCTGTATATTTTTAAGAAAAAAATTTCATGTATATTTTTAAGATAAAGTGTTTAAATCTTGAATTAATAAAAATTGATTAGTGAGCTAAAACACTTCCTCTCTCATACATACAGAAATACAATTTTTAATGGAAGAAAGAACATAAATTGTCTTTAGGTAACTTGAAATCATCTAGAGTATTTTAACTTTATATATTTAAATGTTAGTAAAGTATCCAGACTCATCACTTCATGGCAAATAGATGGGGAAACAGTGGAAACAGTGGCTGACTTTATTTTGGGGGCTCCAAAATCACTGCAGATGGTGACTGCAGTCATGAAGTTAAAAGACGCTTACTCTTTGAAGGGCTTCCTGGTGGCTCAGACAGTAAAGTGTCTGCCTGCAATGCAGGAGACCTGGGTTTGATTCCTGGGTCAGGAAGGTCCCGTGGAGGAGGAAATGGCAGTCCACTCCAGCACTCTTGCCTGGAAAATCCCATGGACGGAGGAGCCTGATAGGCTACAGTCCATGGTGTCACAAAGAGTCAGACACGACTGAGTGACTTCCCTTTACTCCTTGGAAGGAAAGTTATGACCAACCTAGACAACATATTAAAAGCAGAGATTAAAAAAAAAAAAAAATAAAAGCAGAGATAAAACTTTGCCAACAAAGGTCCATCTAGTCAAGGCTATGGTTTTTCCAGTAGTCACATATGGATGTGAGAGTTGGATTATAAAGAAAGCTGAGTGCAGAAAAATTGATGCTTTTAAACTGTGGTGTTGGAGAAGACTCTTGAGAGTCTCTAGGACTGCAAGGAGATCCAACCAGTCCATCCTAAAGGAGATTAGTCCTGGGTGTTCATTGGAAGGACTTGATGTTGAAGCTGAGACTCCAATACTTTGGCCCACCTGATGCGAAGAACTAACTCATTTGAAAAGACCCTGATGCTGGGAAAGATTGAAGGCGGGAGGAGAAGAAGACAGAAGATGAGATGGTTGGATGGCATCACCGACTCAATGGACATGTTTGAGTAAACTCTGGGAGTTGGTGATGGACAGGGAGGCCTGGCATGCTACAGTTCATGGGGTCACAGAGAGTCGGACATGACTGAGTGACTGAAATGAACTGAACTGAAAGTAGAATATGAAAATTGAAATGAAAGAAATAGGCCTCTTAAATGAGTTTTTTTTTTTAATTACATTTGTTTCAACATATTGACAAAGTTATCAAAGAGATATTGAAATAAAATTTACCTCAAAGAAATTTCATGAACATGTGATTATATTATATAACTCATTAGTGCAGAAACATCAGAACACAAATATTTGGTTTAAAGAAAAGCGTTTCAATCAGCCTTTTATCCTAAGTTTAATTTAATTAATTCCATAAGAGAGACTATTTTTTCCCCTTTACTCTCCCCTTCTTACGTAACCCTTGGAGATGCAGAATTTATTTCCATAAGGACTGACCTCCAAGCATACCTGGGGTGGGGGGGTGGGGGGAACCCGCTATCACTATGCAATAAAATATTTTAAAATTAAATGCAACTTGAACAAATCTTTACCATCAAAGCACTATATATCATTAGTAAGTTGCTAGAACAAAGTAGGAAATACGATTTTTTCCAATGTCACAAACCATAGTACTCTCTTTTCTGTAAACTCCTTGGCAATCTCAAGTTTATTACCTTAAATATCACACAAAGAAGATAAAGTCTATCAAGTAAAAAGGGAATGCAAGATTAAAGTATAGAATCCTCAGAGCCCACAGATACACAGCAGTAACAACACAATTAAATATTCCTCAGTTCAGTTCAGTCTCTCAGTCATATCTGATTCTGCAACCCCAGGGACTGCAGCGTGCTAACCTCCCTGTCCATCACCAACTCCTGGAGCCTACTCAAACCCATGTCCATTGAATCAGTGATGCCATCCAACAGTCTCATCCTCTGTCGTCCCCTTCTCCTCCCGCCTTCAATCTTTCCCAGCATCAGGGACTTTTCCAATGAGTTGTTCTTTGCAACAGGTGGCCAAAGTATTGGAGTTTCAGTTTCAACACCAGTCCTTCCAATGAACACCCAGGACTGTTCTCCTTTAGGATGAACTGGTTGGATCCCCTTGCAGTCCAAGGGCCTCTCAAGAGTCTTCTCTAGCACCACAGTTCAAAAGCATCAATTCTTCGGTGTTCAGCTTTCTTTGTAGTCCAACTCTCATATCCATATATGACTACTGGAAAACCATAGCTTTGACTAGACCTTTGTTGGTAATTCCTGTTGTGTGTTTATTTAATAACAGGCTCAGTAAAATTATAAATAAGAGGTACCATTTTGGCACTTGAAAGAGATATAGCAAAGTACTTATTAATTTATACAGCAATTAACATATTTACTGGACCTATCACCTTTTTGTAGAATATAGGAAAACATTTTTTAATTAAAAGTAAGATTTATATAAATACCTTTGTGAAAATTCTATGATAAGTTAAGAAAATTATTTATTTTGTGAAGTTTATGATCAGAGATAAAAGCTATGCCTTATGCCAACACATTTTTGATAGCCATGGCCAAAATAGAGTATATTCAGTAAGTATTTGCATATTGGAACGCAGTGTCCACTGAGACTGACAAGTATTGCAGATTTATCCTTACATGAAACAAGATAATTACAGCTGTTTGTATTATCTTAGTGGACTTCTTCATAGGCAGAAGAAATAAACATTCTCATATCAGCTAAGAGTTGGCCCAGGTTATAAATCTGAGAGGAACTGATTTTCTTTGCAGTTTAATGGAAATAACACTAACTGTCCATTTTTGTTAAAGTCATATCTATCCAGTAGAGATCTATTTTGGCCATGGGGAAAACATTTAGCATTCTCCTACCTCAACAAAATTTTAAGTATCAGTGGCATTTGATAGTTTGTTATTTGTCAAGAATGACCAGGATACTCCAACCCCTTGTTTACCTGATTTATTTCTTGTAAACCGTTTAGACTCAAGAACCATCTTTCCATAAGAATTTTCTGAATTGTTTGTTTATACTTCAGCTGACATTTCCTTCTTCCTGGGGCCACACTGGCATTTCATATGTATCTCTCAGCACCAGGCCCACTGTATTATAACAGGTTGCTTTCACACGCATCTCCTCTATTAACCACCAGCTTCACCAGGGAGGGGACTAGGGGCCCAGCCCAGATTTCTCTCTCTCTCATGCCTAATATTCTACCTGAGTATGATAGAGACTCTACCAACAAGCTTGATAGATTGGATAAGGGGCTAGATGAATCATGAGTAAATTTTCTCTTCAATATATGGGCTTATTAACCACTTAAAATATGGCAGCATCCAAGTTTCAAACACCACCTGTATTGTAACATATAATCCCCACTACATTTCCAAGAGGAGGGAACAATTATTAATTCTATGAAAGTAATGAGGAAACCAAGGCTGGAAAGGTTAATATATTCAAAAGCCATGTAACTAGCAACTGATAAGGCTAAAATATAAACTCAGGCCTCTTGAGTTGCTTACTGCATGAAACCTGAAACAGGACATAAGCAGAGGAGAAAGATTGGAACATTTCAGACAAATCTGAGCCTGTGAGATAGCAAAAGCTACTATCCACAGAAATGTTGAATTCCTTATATTTTAACTATGAACTCATCATGAAACATTGCTCTCATGTGGATTTGGGAATTTCTAACCTTGGCCATGCTGTATTACATCATACCCCACAAACAAGGTTTTAAGTTCTTTCTCTGAGTCTTCAAAATTCACAAATTATTAATCTACCTCCACTTTTAAGTCCATAACACGCAATGAGCCAGGCAGTCCAGATAAAAGAGCAGAGAGGCCAAGGGAAAACAAGAGAGAGAGGAAACATACAATAATTGAAATACTTTAACTCTGTTTTGTGCTTTGTTTGTTAAATGTTTATGTCAGAAATGTATTTGTAACCTGGCAAACCACAAGTAGCAGTTGATAAATACATGCCACTTAATAAAAAGAGATTAAATAAAAATTACAATGAAAACAAGCATCATATATAAATCATATGTTACTATTTCTACTTCATAATATACCATATAGAAAAAGAAAATTGAACAAAAGAAGAAAACATGAATTTGCTATTTTTGTTTGTTTTTATGGGATCATAATCTATTCGAAGTTTTGATTGACTAACAATCTGACTTATACACACTGGGTTTTCAGACAGTGAAAAAATGGTAGACTAGAATTCAGCTTAACATAGATTTAAGCAGAGTCCAGAGATCATTCATGTATAGCTCCAAGTTCCACACAATTAACAAAAAGGAGTTACTGATCATCCAGAATAAAGGACATGAGTCAGTAGCACTTTAGCACTTACTTTTTCAGAAATGGTGATGGGTTTTACTAAGCTTTTCAAATTCATTTATGTGGTGCTTTATTGAAAATACAAGCAAGAACACTGACGCCATATGTTTTTCAGGTACTGCTAACCACTGAATCTTCTTTCTCACTATGAACTACTGGGTTTATCTTATACTAAAATTTATAGAATAAAAAAATTATACATGAAATAAAAAATATGGTCCCCCTTCTCCTTCGCATGACAAGCAAAATTGAAAAAGTTTCTTATGATCAACAACATGCATTTAATATCCAAAAAAAAGTTATACATTAAATAAAAATATGGTTCTCCTTCTCCTTTGCATGATAAGCAAAACTGAAAAAGTTTCTAATGATCAACAGCATGCATTTAGTATCAAAAAAATTTATACATGAAATTAAAAATATGGTTCCCCTTCTCCTTAGCATGATAAGCAAAACTGAAAAAACTTCTTATGATCAACAACATGCATTTAGTATCTGTATATATCACAAATCCTGAGAGAAATCAGAAGAGATGAAAGGTGTGGTGTCTAACCTTTAACAACCGAGGACCACACTGAGGCTGAGTGAATGGCCGTGGACACCATGGGTGAGCAAGACTGAGCTGACGGAGGTCAGTGGCCAGGGCTTGCACACTGTCTAGGTGTGCCTCCTTGAAGCTGCTCATCGACCACATTGTTACTGGTGCCTCTGCTTGGTGCTTGCAAGAGCTGTTAAGAGTAAGCTTTAAGCATATATTCTTTAAGCATGGGACTTTTCTGTGAATTTGGTTATGATCTGGTCTTATTAGTCAAGTATTCTAGGCAACTGGAAAGGAATGCTTCGACTCATTTAGATAATCAGAAAATGTTTTCTTTCTGAAAACAAGTATGGGAAAGAATAGCCACCAAATCCCCTTATGTTTTTTTTTTTTTTTGGAAGTTCTACAATACTAAATAGAACTTGACACTGAAAATAAAAAACACAATAACCTGACATTTTAAATTCAATATTTAGTAACAATTTTACGGTAGTGAACATTGATGAAGACTCCCACTCAGGCTTTATTACTTTAATAAAATAATTTTAGTACACTTACTATTCTACAGTAGCACTTTATTATGAATTACCAATAGCAAACTACCCTTGTCAAAATAAATAAAGCAAGTACATCTCAGGATTCCACATTCCTAATTTTATAATGCTGTCTTTTAATATTCATTGCTACTCATTTGCACAAGTTAGTTATCTCTTGGGAATACTCGAGTCTTTAGTGTGAATTACTATAGCATTAAGTATGAAATGACAGATGCTTCAAGAAATTTTAAAAGAAATGCACTCTTAGGCAAAGATTAATGGCAAGTAGTGTATCTCCTTCTACATTTACAGCTCCTACAATGAAAGCAGATGGGCCACAAATATGCTTTTTGCCAAGTGGTCATTGTTAGCAGTAGAACTGCTAACACAGCAATATTCTAAGTCCATTTTTCCAACACAATCCTACAGAGAAACTCAACATCCTGTAGCAGAAAGAACCCTGAAGAGACATAAGATAAGATTCTATCCTGCCCTTGAATGACTCCATGCGTCATATGGGTCCTTCATATGTCCTGAAGGGTGCCTTCCACACTGTGCATACTTCTGAGTCAAGAATATCTGGTGTTGTTTAGGGAGTTGATAGAGTAGTTTGTAGTTTATATAGGTCTTTCCTCTCTACACTGTTTCATTTTCACCTCTCCATAGGACAGAGTCTAACAGGTAGGGAAACTGCTGCGCCTATAAGAAGTAAATTATAAGAGCATTCTGCTACAAAGTGCCCAAATCAGTATCATAACCTACATATTCTAAGTCCTTGTGGGTTTATTATTAGATTAGAAAGCTCTCTTGGTCCATGACCCCATAAAGGTTTCATATACCAAAAAGACTGGTCAGAGAGAGCAAAGCACATGAAAAATTTGCTAATGTGCACTTCCGTCTAAATTAATAAATCCCCACCCAAATAAATAATCTATTTGCCCAACCTTTGAGGGAATATGGTTATCTTTTATGAGTAACAATTAGAATCACCTTGAGCTAGTGTTCTTTGAGTTATTGCTAACTCTCAGAAGGAATCATTGATAACATCTCTTTGGAGAAACCATTATCCCCACATTTAACACACTGTAGCTATATAAACACTAAGTTCTTAATACATTCCATACCTGCTTTAGCTTAAATTACAACAATTGGAATTATGTAACAACTAAGAAAAATGCCAAATCTGTAAGTATATGTCATCAAATACATGGTAAACTATTGTTGTAAGTCTAGTTGGTATGAGGGGAAATACAAAATAGAACTTTAAATTAAACCTAATTATAAATATTAACTATAGAAATGATGACTATCATATTCTTGTTATTATTCTTATACCCCCAAAGAAATCCCTACACTATCCCTTCTTTTGGAATTCTTTATTCTCAACCCATCCTCCAATCCACTTTTTGCCTGAAGAGTTCCTGCTTACACTGCTTGGACCCCAGTTCTCAGTCTTTAAGTTTGGCTTTCCTAGATGATTTAAACACATCCTATCTACTCCTCTTCTATGATACCCAATTTAACTGTATTTCTCTTTCAATATTTCTAGTTTGCATTACAGTTATTACTTGACACAGTTATTACTTTACACATTTGTCCTACACTTGAATTATAGAGTCCCTCACAAAAGGACCATATATATTTAATTTTGGTGGGTAGGGTATACTGAGCACCTAGAATAGAAACTCAGTAAAGATCTGGAATTACTGTATAAACAAGATGAGAAGACATAAAGTACTGAAATGTGATAACTAAAAGTCAGTACAACCACATCATGAAATTAAGTGTAATATTTTCTTATAGTCCATATATAACTTACTGCAGTAGCAGGTGCAAAAACAATTTAATAAAAGTCAAGAGGGAGAAGCATTTGTATCTTTCCATAGCACTGGAAAGAGAGGAGGGCCAAGTTTAAGATTATCATAGTCCATCAAATTATTTCTTATCTCTTCTGGACATGAGTCAGATGGGTTCACTAATTTGTACTAATGAACAGAAATCCTTAGGTAAATCATTGATTTCCTTTTGAAAGGAGGCCAAATTAATATTAGGATAGGTCAAAGTTAGATTCAGAATCTTCAGAAATGACTATTTAATTGAGTGGATTTAACTTACCTTCCCATGATAACTGATAGCATAAGCATTCATTTAATTGGAAAGGTTCCTGAAATAAAGCAGGATATACTGAAATCCTATTCCTCAGTTTTCCATGACTCACTTATCTCTAAAGAAAAATGAAGTTACCTTTGTATTTAGCAATTAGTTTTTAGCTAACTGTCACACAATCTCAATCTTTGACCAAAAAATTAGATAACTGACATTTTACTTCTAAAATTAACAAACAATGCCAAATTTATGTGTTAGTTAAAATGGTCACTGTAAATATACAAACTCTTTACCATGAATAAGTCTTAATAGTAACATGGAGTGCCCCAAGACAGAATTGCAAAACAGCATCCTTAGAATTGGGGATTGTTGTCACAAATGTAGATGTTTAAAAAGATCTATTTCATCTCTTCAGAAGATCAATGAGCTTTAGTAAAGAGATATAGAAGATAATGAAACACTGTTAAATAAGAAACACAAATTGATCTCAGATCTGCTTTCCTGGTGACTCAGAAGGTAAAGAATCTGCTTGCAAAGCAGAAAACCTAGGTTCTGTCCTTGGGTTGGGAAGATCGCCTGGAGAAGGGAATGACTATCCACTCTAGTATTCTTGCTGGAAAATTCCATGGACAGAGGAACCTGGTGGGCTACAGTCCATAGGGTCATAAGAGTCAGACACACTGAACAACTAACTTTTTCATACTTCTTTGATCCTTTACTTAAAAGAAAAAAATAAAACATAAAAACAGGAGGATAAAAATCTACATACTGATTACCAACACAAGAATCTTGCAGACAGGGGACTGTGGATGATGGTAGAAATGAAACTAATGACCCTGCTCCCAATCATCAGTCATGAGATTTAAGATGAAAGGCAGCTTCCTTGCAACCAGAATATATAGGTGGAGTCTTCACATGCTGTGAAACCTTCAGGGGCAGAGTAAGGAGAGAAGCATCTTTATCCTCAGAAAGTAGTAAAAAAGAGATACCCTCAAAATTCAGGACCCAGGGCAGAACCCTAAGTGTAAAAAGGGGGTTCATGTTTCAGAGCATCAGTGGCTGACCTCAGTACTGGGAGTCACTGCAGCCGCAGAACAGGGAGGGGGACAAGGGGGCGGCTCTGCTGGAAGGGAGCACAAGAAGCCTCCAGAAGGTAGTAGAAATAGCTGCACCAAGACAGACTTGTAGACTAATGCTCTTCCTCCCTTGCTGGCTTTGTGTACTTGTTCAAGTTCATGACTCACTAAACCTGTCCCTTTAATAGAAGACGAGAATATCAATAGCAACATGTTATCAGTGTTTTCCAGGAAAACAGAAGCCACTTCATGTGTTCTAACTGTGAAGGGATTAATACAAGAAGTAGAGAATTAGCCAGCCATTGAAAGAGCTGGGCAGTGAAGTCCAGGGAAGTCACAGCTGACCACCTCATCCTGAAGCACTGCTAAGGTTTGGTTTTGTTTTCAAGAGCTCACATGAAGCTGCTGCAATCCCTGCAAATACACAGATGCTCCCATCAACTCTGCAATTGACTCTGCTCCCACTGACTCTGTCTGCAGTAATGAAGGGGGTGGTTCTCAGGAGCTGGCCAGGAAGCCAGTGTGCTTACTCATCTGCATAGCATTTGGCTAAACTGTTTTCAGACAACGATGACCTACTCCTTCCTTCTGCCTTTCTATCAAATGGAAATGCTTCTGCTTGGCATAGCCAACTGCAACGTACAGGGAGAGGAATTCTGTAAAAAGAAGGCCTTGGCTTTGGCTTTTCTGCACAGCAGAGAGGACCTTGCAAACAGGTTGTGACAAGGCAATTACCCAGCCTAATTGGAAATAAGGGTTAAAATAAGATCATGAGTGATGAGTGTACAGTGAATACTGGCATTACTATTATTAATTTCATCATCACTAGCATCTCCTCTACAGGGCAGAAACAATTGCTGGCAACGCCAACTATGTAAGAGAAAATATGTCTCATTTGGTTCCAGGAAGAACTGCACAAGAGAAACAGAGTTTGACGGACCTTCAAGGAATGAAAACAGTCCAGGAGGGTTTTTCCACTGTAGCTGTTGTCGTTGTTTAGTCGGGTGTGTAGCTCACCAGGATCTTCTGTTCATGGAATTTCCCAGGCAAGAATATTGGAGAGGGTTGCCATTTCCTCCTCCAGGGGACGTTCCCAACCTAGGGATTGAACTCACATCTCCTGCAAGTCTCCTGCATTGCAGGCAGATTCTCTACTGCTGAGCCAAATTTTATCAATGAACTCATATAACTTAGGGAGAAGGCAATGGCAACCCACTCCAGTACTCTTGCCTGGAAAATCCCATGGATGGAGGAGCCTGGTAGACTACAGTCCATAGGGTTGCGAAAAGTCCGAAATGACTGAGAGACTTCACTTTCACTTTTCACTTTCAAGCCTTGGAGAAAGAAGTGGCAACCCACTCCAGTTTCTTGCCTGGAGAATCCCAGGGAGGAGCCTGGTGGGCTGCCGTCTATGGGGTTGCACAGAGTTGGACTGAAGCAACTTAGCCGCAGCAGCAGCATATAACTTAAACAAAAATAAATTAAACGCTATTATCTTAGGGGAAAACAAGGAAGAAGAAAAGGAAGAGAGAAGGAGGGAGGGGAGAAGGAAGACAGATAGATGAAAGCAAAGGGTGAGAGAACCTTGAATTTTCAGCCAAAAGCTTTTGCTCTTTACTCTAGGATAACCGTAACTGACGTGTTCTGTTTCTTAGCCTAATAACTGGAAAAACACCTACTGTATCTTGAATCAGCAGGAGACATGACAATGAGAAGGGCAGTTTTAGTTAGCAGAAGTTTAGAAAATAGAATCAAGCACAAGAAACTGAATAATCTAAATGCTAAAAATTTTCACTGACATTTCAGCACATTCACACAGCACATGCCTTATGTGCAATAAATTATAATACAGAGAAAATCGAATGCACTGACACACCAATACAGCAGAGTATCATCAGCAAAACCAAACATGTACTGAGCCTCTCTAATACACACAGCTCTGCACCGACACGGTGGAGACAGTGACCCGCAGGCAGAGGCAGGAGACCAGCGATGATAGATGACAGCACAAATTGGCTCATGCCATGTTCACTGACTGCCACAGTCAGCCAAGACAAGGAGGTCGCAGCTGAAATCAAGACGCAAGAGTAGCTCTGCATCAAAGTGAAATAAAGCAAAAAGTGAGTTCAAACTTCTCTCTTTGAAAGAGAGTGAAGAACAAGGGAAACAAAATGAAAGTATTTGGCAATGTTCCCAGAGTTCCAGGAGCCATAAAGCCGTTCACCATACTCTGTGAAGTGGGTCACTGCAAGGGGATCATCAATCAGTCTGGTCACACGGGGACACTCCCTCAGGCCAACTTAAAAGGAAAAAAATAAAGACCTAAACAGCTCCACGGTATCAGTCCCAGGAATCTGGGAACAGGATGGTAAAAGTGGCATTTATGGTACAAATTAATCCAAATGACCAAGGGAGGGCAAATGTCTCCAACACGAACGCTCTATGTCATAAAGGACCTTGTGACTAAGCATAAAAGAGTGCTGTACTTTGCCAGAAAGGACATTGTGTTGACATTAGCCTTTTTCTTAAGCCTTATCTGCCCCAAACATACACGTAGGTCAGCAGCATGCCAATATACTCAAGAATACATGAAGACATTTTATTACTTCTATTCTCATGTCTTTTGATGAACATTAAAGGGTTTTTTACCTGCCACTTTCTCACATTGGATTGAGTTCCACTATGTTGGATTGCACTGGATTGTAATGGATGCTTTAGGAAAAAAATACTAATTCTAGTCATACATTCAGTGGTCACTCAAGAGGCGCCTTCAATGTCCTTGCCCCTCTCTTGGTTATGAACAATGCAATGGTTTTGTGTGACTCCTCTAAGCAAATGAGGCCAGCTCCCTTTGCCTTCAGAGTTTAAAATACCACATCCCAGTTATGAAGGTGTTCTACAACACGCCCTCAGTTCATCATTCGGACACATCTTTCAGTATAAATCTCAGATAGCACATTCATTTCTCTGTAACTGACTGTGGCCCCTCTCTACCTAAAATATCTTTTCTGCTCTTTTATGGAACATTGCGACTTGTTCCCAGTAAAGACTGGCTTGTAACAAACATCCCTTGAAACTTTAGAGAATAACAATGACCACATTTATTACTTCTCATGTTTCTGAGTACTGGCAGGGAGGTTCTCACTGATTTTGTCTGTTCTCACTTAAATGTCTGCACTTGGTGGGAAAGTTCCAAAATGGCCCCACCCATGTGGCAGGGCATGCTGCTACCAACTGATGTGCCTTTGTTTTCTTCAACACGTCCTTCCATCCTGCTCCAGCAAGACTGACTCAGGGATATCATGGTCTCAGAGCAGACTTCTCAGAGGGCAAAGAAGGAAGCTGCAAGGTCTCTCTTATATCCTAGACTTTGGAGATCCCACATCATTTCATCTATATTTTTATTAGGGTCAGTGAGTCAAAGCCAGATATGACTCAAGGTGTGGTAGAGGAGACTCTACTTCTTGATGGAAGAAGCTATGAAGAATTTATGGCCATATTAAATCTACCACCATTCATCATCTGTTCATAATTATTTACATCCTCCCATATGTAAAATACATTTACCTTTCCTAAAAGGATCCTAAGAGTCTTACCCCATAAGTAGCTGCTGCCACTGCTAAGTCATGTCAGTCACGTCCGACTCTGTGCGACCCCAGAGATGGCAGTCCACCAGGCTCCCTCTGTCCCTGGGATTCTCCAGACAAGAACACTGGAGTGCGTTGCATTTCCTTCTCCAAAGCATGAAAGTGAAAAGTAAAAATGAAGTCTCCTAGTCATGTCCAACTCTCCACGACCCCATAGACTATAGCCCACCAGACTCCTCCATCCATGGGATTTTCCAGGCAAGAGTACTGGAGTGGGGTGCCATTGCCTTCTCTACCATAAGTAGCACTGGATTCAAAATCCAACATCTGATTATCTGTATCTTGTCCAGAGATTTGTAAGCTAAAAACACTGATGTAACAAAAACACACACACACCCATCCATTCATATAACATACATCAGTAACATGCGGACAAAATAATCTCAATATAAATAATGTGAATACATAAACTCAGTAGGAAGAATGGGAACACATAGATTTACTGGCTCAGGCTAATACTCACGTGCAGCTCACCACTTATGGCCAGTTACCCTAACACTGAAGGTACAGGATAATCCTTGGTCATAACCCACATATGCTCCCCGAAGAATGGTTCCCCAATGCATTGTTCTCCTAAATTCTTGGTTCTTTCTCTCCATTCATGGTTCTATTCTCAAAGACAATTTTGCCCATGTTTAAGTGGTTCTCATGACATATTCTTTGTCCAGAGGTCTCTTTTCTATGCACTTCTGTCCCTAAAGGGCAAGTTCAAGTTGGTACATTTTTCACCAATGCAAATCAAATATTCTTTAATCTAGAAACACATGGCCTTCTATTCTTCTTCTAAAATTTGCTTTCTAAAAGCTCAACATTCAGAAAATGAAGATCATGGTATCTGGTCCCATCACTTCATGGGAAATAGATGGGGAAACAGTGGAAACAGTGTCAGACTTTATTTTTGGGGGCTCCAAAATCACTGCAGATGGTAACTTCAGTCATGAAATTAAAAGACGATTACTCTTTGGATGAAGAGTTTTAATCAACCTAGATAGTATATTCAAAATCAGAGACATTACTTTGCCGACTAGGGTCCATCTAGTCAAGGCTATGGTTTTTCCTGTGGTCATGTACGGATGTGAGAGTTGGACTGTGAAGAAGGCTGACTGCCAAAGAATTGATGCTTTTGCACTGTGGTGTTGGAGAAGACTCTTGAGAGTCCCTTGGACTGCAAGGAGATCCAACCAGTCCATTCTGAAGGAGATCAACTCTGGGATTTCTTTGGAAGGAATGATGCTAAAGCTGAAACTTCAGTACTTCAGCTACCTCATGCGAAGAGTTGACTCACTGAAAAAGACTCTGATGCTGGGAGGGATTGGGGCAGGAGGAGAAGGGGACGACAGAGGATGAGATGGCTGGATGGCATCACGGACTTGATGGATGTGAGTCTGAGTGAACTCCGGGAGATGGTGATGAACAGGGAGGCCTGGCGTACTGGGATTCATGGGGTTGCAAAGAGTTGAACACAACTGAGCAACTGAACTGAACTGAATCAGACATTTCCTTCTTTAATGCATCTCTAGTTCCCCATACTAAATCATACACAGTTAGGAAAAGCACATGGGCACCATCAGTCTCTAGAGATCTTCTTAGTCAGACCCATACGGGTATTTATTTAGTGCAATACCAATCTTTTGAATTACAGTTCAGTTTAGTTCAGTCGCTCAGTCATATCTGACTCTTTGTGACCCCATGAACGACAACACATCAGCCCTTGCTGTCCATTACCGACTCTTGGAGTCCACCCAAACTCATGCCCATTGAGTCAGTGATTCCATCCAACCATCTCATCCTCTGTCATCCCCTTCACCTCTTGCCTTCAATCTTTCCCAGCATCAGGCTTTTCAAATGAGTCAACTATTCGCATGAGGTGGCCAAAGTATTGGAGTTTCAGCTTCAACATCAGTCCTTCCAATGAACACCCAGGACTGATCTCCTTCAGGATGGACTGGTTGGATCTCCTTGCAGCCCAAGGGAATCTCAAGAGTCCTCTCCAACACCACAGTTCAAAAGCATCAATTCTTTGGCGTTCAGCTTTCTTTATAGTCCAACTCTCACATCCATACATGACCAATGGAAAACCACAGCCTTGACTAGACAGACCAGTAAGTGAATGTTTTAACTACTCTTCAGCCAGACGCCAAAGCTTCCAACAGTGCCTTCTCTACTTTCCTAGCCTTTACCTATAGTCACTCTCCTTGCCTCTGTCTGTCACTTGCTCCCAAATATTAAACCCACTTAGCATTTTGTTTCCAGCTCATGTCTGGCAGTTTGTGTTTCCCACCAGCTGGGGCGCCTGAGTTCCTTGCCATGGGGCCCCTCACTCTTCAGTCAGTAATAACAGCTTTTTGACATGATGGTCTCAGGGCAGCATTCTAAGAACACAAGGCAGAAGCTGCACAATGTTGCTTCCATCTCATTCTATTGCTCAGGAAACTGATAACTTCAGCTCCCCTTCAAAGATCAAAGAAACAGACTCCACCTTGATGCAGAGAACGTGAGGCCAAATTTCTACCACACACCTCTTATTAGATACTCTTATTCTTACCAGTCTTCTAGGCTAGGGACTCTATCACCAGGGTATCTCCAGTATTATTTGGCACAGTTTGTTATTTATCTTTCAGTTCAGTTCAGTTGCTCAGTTGTGTCTGACTCTTTGTGACCCCATGAATCGCAGCACGCCAGGCCTCCCTGTCCATCACCAAATCCCGGAGTTCACTCAGACTCACGTCCATCAAGTCCGTGATGCCATCCAGCCATCTCATCCTCGGTCATCCACTTCTCTTCCTGCCACCAATCCTCCCAGCATCAGAGTCTTTTCCAGTGAGTCAACTCTTCACATGAGGTGGCCAAAGTACTGGAGTTTCAGCTTTAGCATCATTCCTTCCAAAGAAATCCCAGGGCTGATCTCCTTCAGAATGAACTGGTTGGATCTCCTTACAGTCCATGGGACTCTCCAGAGTTTTCTCCAACACCACAGTTCAAAAGCATCAATTCTTCTTAATATTAATTCTACAAAATTTAAGAATCACCATGGTATACATCTTAGTCATATGTCTTATGTCATATCTATGCAAATGTTTAAGACAACATGTTTTTAAAATTGAGGAAATATCTCTTGGTCATTAAGCACTCATGAAAATTACAAGCCTTTCTAATATGCTCAGTCTGCCTTCTGCTAACAGAAATGTGAACTATGTGTCCTTGGGTAAAACAGTTAAATTTATTTTAAAACAATTATTTAGATTTTTTTCCTTTTCTAATTTGGATTTTGTACACCAAATGGAACTGCAGTATAAGAAAACTTATAAAACCACCTTCAGAAAGTATACATATTGTAAAATAAGCCTTCTAAAAAGTGAGACAATGACTTAAAAACTCTCATTTGAGAATGGATATATTTTTGATTATCAGTTGAACATTTTTTCAACTACATTGACCTTGCCCTCTATGAGGGAATTCCATGATGAGAATACTGCATAAAGTATGCTTTGTTGCCCTGTTGATATAATTACTTATTTCAACTAAATGTTTACTTTCTTATTTTACTTCCACTTAAGCATACTTTAAAATAAAATTGAACCTGCCTCTGTTTTCCCCAACAAAAGTAAAGTTTGATACATGAGGATGTGAATGCATTTCATTAAAGGTTAGATTTTTAATTAATAATTTTCTTATATTAACTATATGACATTGAGGAAATTACCTGATCTCTTTGGATTTCTATCTTTAAGATAGAAAAGAGGAATTTCTTTTAGGTCTTACAGCTCAAAGACAAGTTGTTCTCTACATGCCTCTTTGCTAATGTAATTCAAGGACTCATTCAATTTTTTTCACTACTCATCAGTTTCATTAACAAGAGCTTTAATACTTAGAAGGGAGGCTAGAGTAGTAGATGATTAATGAGCCACAGCTTCAGCCCAAACATACATTCCCAAGTTGCTCAGCAAAATATAAACCAACCAGGAAAGAAACACACATTGAGAATGTGTGTGCTTATTCAATTCACATAAGGTGGCTATTTTAATTTTTAGTTAATAAAGTTAATACCTAGGAGATCTAACAAGAAAAAGAGTTAATGAACAGATGTCTGCAAAATGAGGGCAAATGGCAAATACAAGGAAAAATTAAAATTAGAATAAAAGTTTAAATTTAATTTACATATAAATGTTTTTAAATTATTAAGTTCTCAGTTGTTCCTGTTTTCTTAAAGACACAAACTACTGTCCTCTGATCATAATGTCCCTTCTTCTCAGTTATTATTTTGACCTCTAATAAAGGTTAAGATACCATGGAACTTTTAGATTATGGAATTTATAACTATATTTTCCTCCTTACTGAAAGGAACAAAGGCTTCTTAGGCAAATAATTTCAGCTGGATCAGCTAATACATCATCCACTGTGCTAAGTCACTCAGGCTTGTCCGACTCTTTCCAATCCCATAGACTGTAGCCCGCCAGGCTTCTCTCTGTCCATGGGATTCTCCAGGCAAGAATACTGGAGTGGGTTACCATTTCCTTCTCCAGAGGATCTTCTCAGCGTCTCTTATGTCTCTTGCATTGGCAGATGGGTTCTTTACACTGGTACCACCTGGGAAGACCAGAGATGTCTGACATATTCTATTCTGACAGAAAACAAAGACCACTGTGTTAAAAGATACAGGAGCCAACCAGAAGACAGCCTCTTACTTCCCAAAGATGGAGCTGTTTTAGCAAAATATAATAATGATAATAATAGCAACTGTAATATACATAGCTATATCAAATAAATGAAGTTTTGTAAGTTCATAATGGTATTTTTAAAACATAGCTTATCATTGGAGGTAATTAGAATACCTACTCACTGTTCTGGAAACTGGTAGAGGGAATAACTGAGCATTCATTTCATGAATTACATTTAGGGTAAGCAAAGAGTATAAGATAGGGCAGCAATAAATAAAACTACATAGTACGTAAAGATGTAAAAATAGAAATTTTCTTGAAATCTCTTAAGCAAAGTTTTCTTAAATTCTCTAAAGATGAAGACTATCCTTAACTTTCCCTAAGTGCTTAGGTGTTTTTCCCCATGCTCCTCCCAATGAACAAGAGCTCTGAGCTCCTCTGGTTCTCTGCTTCCTTCCTCCACATGAGCACACTCTCTAACCTCGATGTTTCTCAAGGAAGAGCATGGAGAGTCCCAATTTGTTGTTGCCTTATCACACATGTATTTTTCTCACTCTTTGTGAAAGCAATGAACTTATTCTCAAATATCATTTTGCAGTTTTTCAATCCAAAACAAGTCTTTGTTTTAGCTTAACAAATCTTCACTGATTGTCAAAGCACTTCCATAGAAATGGTCATTTGGTCATCAATAATGTTATTCTGAACAATATTACTCACTTGGAATGTTATCAGGAAGACAGCGCTTCAGTATACAGTGTGGCTGTGGGGTAGAAAGAAGCCTACTGGAGAAGGCAAAGGATTGGGAAGTAAAAAGAAATAGGAGTAGATCTGAGCGGGGTATAAAAATAACCTGTTGGAGTGGAAGAAAAAAGGGTTGGGGAATTCAATGTAAAACAAGAGAAAAATGAGGAAGAAACGTACAGAGATAATCTGTTGAAAAAGATTTAAAAACCTATGTAAAAAGAGGAAATGAAGATCAAAGAGGAAGGAGTGCAAAATAAAATGATAGATTCAATGGGTTCTGAAATACGTTCATCAAGTTGAATGCTTACACCTCACTGTGCTGTCCATTTAATCTGTGGCTATTAAAATAGGTTGTAACTCAATGTATTATCTGTCCTTTGAGATGCTAATTAGCTGTCCTACAATTAAACACTATTCAGGACTCCTCAGCTGTTCTTATCAAACCTTCAACTAGCTATAAACGTACAGTCAATGCAATCTTTGGGGAAAGATGATTCAACTGCAAAATTGTAATTAAAAAAACAAAAAACTATGAGAGCAGTTTTTCTCGAAGTGTGACCCAAGTCTCTAGCATCAAAATCACCTAGAATCCATAGTAAATGCAGATTCTTGAGTACTACCAGAATACACTAAATCAGAATTTCTGAAGGTGGGACCCAGGAAATTGCAATTTACTAAGAATCCTGTCTTTTTGATATGCAATAATGCTTCTTCTGCTAGAAAAAAGAGTTAAGAGGCCAGGCAGTTTAGTCATCTAAAGTGGTGTTTACTTTTATCGCTTACTGGATCAGTATCTTTCAGAAAGAGAAAAACGACAGTTCTCTGCTAGGCTTGATCATCTCAGGGTGAGTTCAAGAAAACACTGGTTGGCTTGAGTCACTATCTCTTTTAACTCCCACAACTGGTTGACTAAAGTAAAAGATGAGTGTCTTTAAGTTAAATAGAATATTAAATAATAAAATTTTAAAGTAGCAAGCTGCCCATAATTCTGCGGGGTTTACTTCTTTCTCAAGTTTTTAATTTCTTATCTTACTTAATGTCTTTATTTCACCCAAACTCAGAGACTAGGAAGATTAAAATTGGAGCATGCGTTTATTCCAAAAGCCTTAGAGAAATTTTGCTTAAGGGTCACAAAGACCAGGGACTTAAGAAAATACAAGCCCACGGTGATAGGGACAGAATAGGGAGTTGTTGATACAGAGGCAACTTTAGGGAGACTGGGGAGGCCACCGTAAGACCAATGATCACTCAAGAAAGTAATGGGAAAATTCTAAAACAATGAGAGGCTGCATGACTCACGAAGCAAAGCAAGTCACTTAGCATCAGAGTCAGATTGGCTTGTTTAACGATAAAATCCAGCTAACTTGCTTAGCAACAAACCCATGCAACAGAGACAGGAGACATGACCCCAAACAATAAAGCAACGGTGGCAAGAGACCTACATCTTTTCAGGAAGCTCAGAGAGTTAGTAACCTCCAAAATATGTTCTTTGGCCCCTAAGACATGTTCTTTGCACCCATGCCCCCAAACAATAGTAGGAAATAAGGCCTCACCCTGTTCAGTGGTGTCATCAAGTTAATGACTCCCAAAATAGGCTCTGTTGCACACCAAAAAAAAAAAAAAAATCATTTATGGGAAGTTGACTTTTCTTTTTTTCTATTATTTATTTATTTATTTATTTATTTTTAAATTACAATACTGTATTTGTTTTGCCATACATTGACACGAATCAGCCATAGGTGAACACAATCTCCCAATGCCGAAGCCCCCTCCCACCTCCCACCCCACATCCTCTACTTGAATCATCCTGTGCATCAGCCCCATGCATCCTGCATCCTACATTGAACATAGATTGGTGCTTCGTTTCTTACAGGAAAATATACATGTTTCATTGCCATTCTCCCAAACCATCCCACCCTTTCCCTCTCCCTCAGAGTCCAAAAGTCCACTCTATACCTCTGTGTCTCTTTGTTGTCTCACATATAGGGTCATCATCACTGTCTTCTAAATTCCATATATATGTGTCAGTATACTGTATTGGTGTTTTTCTTTCTGGCTTACTTCACTCTGTATAATCGGTTCCAATTTCATCCATCTCATTAGAACTGAGTCAAATTTATTCTTTTTAAGGGCTGAGTAGTATTCCATAGTGTATATGTACCACAGCTTTCTTATCCATTCATCTGCTGATGGACATCTAGGTTGCTTCCATGTCCTGGCTATTATAAACAGCGCTGCAATGAACATTGGGGTACATGTGTCTCTTTCAATTCTGGTTTCCTCGAGTGTGTATGCCCAGCAGTGGGATTGCTGGGTCATAAGGCAGTTCTATTTGCAATTTTTAAGGAATCTCCACGCTGTTTTCCATAATGGCTGTACTAGTTTGCATTCCCACCAGCAGTGTAAGAGGGTTCCCTTTTCTCCACATCCTCTCCAGCATTTATTGCTTGTAGACTTTTGGATCGCAGCCATTCTGACTGGTGTGAAATGGTACCTCATTGTGGTCTTGATTTGCATTTCTCTGATAATGAGTGATGTTGAACATCTTTTCATGTGTTTGTTAGCCATGCGTATGTCTTCTTTGGAGAAATGCCTATTTAGTTCTTTGGCCCATTTTTTTTATTGGATCATTTATTTTTCTGGAGTTGAGCTGCATAAGTTGCTTATATATCTTTAGGAGGTTGACTTTTCAAAATGAAAGATTCTCATTGTACTGAGACCTGAAACTATGTTTCCCAAAGTGCTACGACTGTTCTGGCCTGACCCTATAGAGAAGGACAAATAAACTTCCCGGCCCTATCTGAGGGGAGGAACTGATGATGAAAACGTGGTGTCTACTCAAGAACTCAAGAAAGATAAAGATCATCTCCCCATCCCCTCTCTTCCTCTGACCATAAAAATGTAAACCACTGAGTACTTGGGCAGCACAATGCCTGCTTGCCTGCTTGTGAACCATACAAGCATCCTATTCGAATTATTTCTTATCCATCACTCTGCCTCTTGCTGAATTTCCTTCTACAATGAGACATAAAGGACTGTGGTGTCAGAGCTCTTTGGAGCCCTGGAAATGCTTCCTAATGCTTTCAATGACAGCTCACTTTCAAGGCAGATGTATAGCAGGATTCAGCAGGGACTCACATCCGTACACATGTGCTAGCCTTCCTCTCTAGAAACCTTCAGCCGTGGAATCAAACACATTTTTGCTAATATAGAAGTAGGGTGGGCTGAAATTTGCGTGGTTCACTTACTGCTTGTTCTTGGACAAATTCCTGGTGAGAACAACATGAGAGATCAAACAGCTATACATTTTAGGAAGCCTCGTTGAATAAGATCTCAGTAACTGTTTGGAAGCCATACTTGTCACTGCATCAAGTATCTTTGGACAAATGGCCCAGAAAACACCCAACTTACAGAGTCCAATTTTGTTGAAGTCCAGGGTGATTTCTGTTCTACACAAGCCAAAACATCTCAGAGGTTTCATGTAAGATCTCATCGATGCAATGTTGAAGAGATATGAATGGATGAAGAAATTCTGAAAGAGACTGAATTTATCCAGTTCCTAACCAGATCAAGAACCCCATGAAATTATAAATGAGCAATGAACAAAGTATCCCCTACAGGGTCATTACAGGCTCATTTATTTGTTAACCCCAATAAAAAATAGGATTGCCAATATTTGTTCTACTACCTCTCATGTGGTTATAAGAAATATTTAATATTTGTATAAAAGTGCTTTTAAAAAGCATGAAGTATAATATAGAATGGGATCATGTGACTGTATTCTAGAAAATCTGTTCCAGGATATTGTGCTCATACTAATATTCCATTGAGAAAGTAATTTTAAAAATTAATTTGTAAATATGTTTAGGATCACTTACAAAGGTGATTCTGCACAAGAAGCTGGTTACTCTATTAGATAACTGCCTATTACTTCCTCTTCCCCTTCACACATCTCACTTGCATGCAGGGTATCCTCAGCCTTCAATGATGTCCCACTGATTTCTGTAACTTACAGACTCTTGTTATTCATATAAGGGGATTAAATACAGCAAAATGAGTCTTTTAAGTTGTGCATGTGGAAATATTTGCTACAATAATTACTGGCATATATGGAAAACATGAGTATCATTATGTTAATGTGCTGACAATGTATGAAAAATTAAAATATTGCTCCTGTGTTCTATTTTCATTCCTTGACTTCCTTAGATACAGTAATTTTTTTGCAATGAGTTCAAGAAGTACCTAAAAAAACACTCTGAACAACACCTTTGACAGTTCATACAGGATTTTCTCACCTAGACTTCCATATAGTAAAATGTGTAATGAACATGAGAGCATGATAACAACCAGCAGGTATTTTTATTTATAATTTTGTTATTCCTGACAACACCATGTAGTAGATAACCATTACTATTTCTGTATCATGTATGCTAAACTGAAGAACACAGTTCAAGTCACTGACCTAGGCCATGCAGTCCATAGATGCCAAGCCCAGGTTTGAACCAGCTTATTTGAATCCCTAGTGGAGTTAGTTCAAGTGTTCCCAGAAGAACACACCAAAATAGGATTAAAAGTGCAAAGACGTCATTTTGGGGAAATGCCGATGGGGAATGGGAGAGAAAGCCAGGAAAGGATGGGAGAGATTTCAGGCCACTACCCTCACTGTAGAAGAGGAAGAGGGTCAGACGGAAATGACTCAGACACAGGACGGTCCAAGGAAGGTTTGTCAGGGCTGTCAAGAGTTCTCAGGGCAAAGCTGCCATCCTAGGGGCCTCCGTCTCCCCAGACCGGGACCCCCTTGGTCTCCCTGCTGTGTTCAGTCATGGACCAGAAACAGCCATGGGAAGTGAGCCTCAGAGCAGCCCACAACTCTGGGTTTCAGACCACAGCATCCGTGGTCACAGTCAGCTCTGCTCCCTGTAGCTGCAGAACTGCAGGGCTGTGTGTGCTTAGGACCACCAGGAGGGCGGGGGAGGATGGAAGGGGTAAGGGGGGAGGGGGAAAGAAAGAGGGGAGGGGGAGGGGAAGAGGGGAGCAGGGAGAGGAGCCAGAGACAGAGACTCCCAAGCAACTGGGAAAGGCAAAAAGGGTCTAAAAATTCCTAAAGGCAAATGGTGTTGAAAAAAACCTATTGGGATCTTCACCCCATTAGATGGTAAATATCTGTAACAAACGGCCTTTGGGGGTTTTAAAAGTCAAGAGGAGCTTGTTACTCTAATGGAGATTGTTCTTAAGTCTTCATTTCACAAGCTCTAAACACAGTAAGATGTATTCTTTGGATACATATCCAAGTATCGTGTCTTTTAAATGAGAATATTGACATTTTTCAGTCAACTCCTTTTACTATGTAACACTTGAACTGTGAGTTTTTATACATGTTTACCAGCTTTACTGGAGAAGGAAATGGCAACCCACTCCCAATATTCTTGCCTGGGAAATCCCATGGACAGAGGAGCCTGGCAGGTTACAGTCCATGGGGTCACAAAGAGTCAGACATGACATAGCAACTAAAAAGCAACAACAACCAGCTGAAGTGAGATAAGAAAATTCAGAGTTTATGCAAGAAATGTCCACGCAGTTAGATATTTCAGAACCCTCATTTTCTTCTACCTGACTTCCTATAATATTTATCAGTTATTCCTATTCCGGCTTCACTCCCACTACAATCTATCGTAAACACTGTTGCTGGATGAATCTTCTAGAGAAGCAACATATTATGAAAACTAAAAGCACACGAGTTGGAATTTCAAGCTTTTTGAGCCCTTGTGTGATTAGGCACACAAAAAAAATCTAACAATTTCCAAATATGAATGGCAAACACGACCATTCTTCCAGTTTTAAATTTACTATCTTTCAGTTTGAAATTTACTTCACGTTGCCTGCTTCATTGTTGTTTAATCATCCAGTTGTGTCCCACCCCTTTGCCTGCTACCACATCCTAACTGTTTCTCCTTTCCCTGTGGGAATGAAGCTAAACTTTACGGATGGAGGGCATTACATGAACACTAGACATTCAAGTCGTTTCTCTTCCTGGTTCTGCCGGGTCTCTTCTGCATGTTCCTGCAGCACTCAAGGCTTGGATGTCCAGTTCCTACTTGTGGAAAGCCCCATTTTTGGCAAGCAGCACTCTGCATCTCTCCACGAGCAGCTTCCTTGGGCTGGCACTCCAGCAGCTCTGCAGGGGCTGAGATCATCTGCACGTCCCCAGGAATCACTTTCTTCCTGGCTTTACCTGGAATTCTGAGGCTCAGTCTTTGCTCAGGCACAGCTTCAGTATTACTCATAAGGAGGGTTCGAGGAGTCGTGCTCCCAACACCTCAGCCAGTTTCATCATCCACTGCACCACTGGGTGTGCACTTTTCAACAGCATTTGGACCTCAGTTGCCTGGGAAGAGATTACCCAAATATGTCTTTTCCAGCTAAGAAGAGCAGCTTCTTCCTGTAATTACTATTCTAAAAATTCTTTAGTTTTCTTTTCCCCTTCCTGGCCAATCTCATGATATAGTCAGCAACTCTTTATATTTAATTTTCCCTATTTAAATTACTGGGTGATTTCTGTCTCTTATGTGGAACTTCACTAATACAAGAATATGTATAATTCATTGCCATAGGAGTGTTAATTGAAATGAAAGATGTAAATCACAAAGTTCAGAAACATGCTAACAGTGAAAGTGCTCAGAAGATTGTAAATGTTAATGTTATTAATGAAACTTAATCCTGACAATAATTCCTAATCAGTCAAACTGGAGAACCCATTATTCTGCAAATGTACTTGTGTTTCTTATCTCTATGTCTTGCTAACACTAATACTTAGCTTAGATTGCCTTTGAACCAACCCATCACGATTCAGAATCACTGGGAAAAGAACAGAATTCTAGCCTGTTGGTTATTCAGCCCAAGCACAAAGGAACTTTGATTTCAAAGCAAATGCTCTTGGTGAAAAAAATTTATCTCAAGCCAACAAACATTGTTTTAGCATTTTCTCTATGCCAAGCATTATGCTCTTCACAACAGATACCAAAGAGTAAGATAAATCTCTGCCTTCAAATCACTTACATCCCATTAGTATATATAGAATTGATGACCAAGAACTATAATGTAATTCTAATGGGGTTACAAATTTATTTACATTGCACTTAAATGTGCATGGAAAATGTATCTTCTTTTATGTATTACTGACCCTACTTCTAAGCAGTAAGATAGACATAAATATTAAATGTTTGCCCAACAACATGCCCTTTCACTATACACAAAAATAAACTCCAAATGGCTTAAAGACTTAAACATAAGACATAACATCATAAAACTCCTAGAGGAGATCATAGGCAAAACATTCTGACATAAATCGTAGCAATGTTCTCTTGGGTCAGTTTCCCAAGGCAATAGAAATAAAAACAAAAATAAACAAATGGGACCTAATCAAACTTACAAGCTTTGGCACAGCAAAGGAAACCATAAACAAAAAGAAAAGACAACCAGCAGACTAGGAGAAAATATTTACAAATGACACAACCAACAAGGGCTTAATTTCCAAAATATACAAACTCATACAACTCAACAACAAAAGGCAAATAACCCAATCAAAAAATTGGCAAAAGATTAAAATAAACATTTTTTCCAAAGAAGAAATATACATGGCAAATAGACACATGAAAAGATGCTCAATGTCACTAACTATTACAGAAATTCAAAATGAAACTACAATGAGTACCATCTCACACCAGTCAGAATTATCATCATTAAAAGTCTACAAATAAATGCTAGAGAAGATGTTGAGAAAAGAAAATCCTCCTACACTGTTGGGTAGGAATACTAAGTTGGTATAGACCCTGTGGAAAAGCAGTATAGAGGTTCCTCAGTTGGAATTACCATATGATCCAGCAAGTCCAGTCCTCAGCATATATCCAGACAAAACTAACTCAAAAGCATACACGTACCCCTTATGTTCATAGTAGCACTATTCCAAATAGCTAAGACATGGAAACAACGTAAATCACACTATAAATGCTGCAGTTATAAACAACATAAATTACCTTCGACAGATACATGGATAAAAGATATGATAAATATACATAATGGAATACTACTCAGCCATAAAAAGAATGAAGTTGAGCCATTTGAAGCAACATGGATGCAACTAGCAATTATCATACTAAGTGAAGTAAGTCAGAAAGACAAAGAACAGTACCATATAATGTCATTTCTATCTGTAATCTGAAATATGACACAGATGGGGGAGTGGAGTGGGAGTGGGATGTTGGGGTTAGCAGAGGTAAGCTTTTATATGTAGAATGGATAATTCCTAGAAATGGATAGTTCCTTTTTTAATATAAATTTATTTATTTTAATTGGAGGCTAATTACTTTACAATATTGTATTAGTTTTGCCATGCATCAACATAAATGCTATTGTATAATACAGAGAACTATATCCTTTATCCTATGATAAACCAAAATGGAAAAGAGTATTTTTAAAAAGAATTGTGTATGTATATGTGTATGTGTGTGTGTGTGTGTATATATATATATATATATATATACAGAAAAATAATGTACATATATATATATAAACACATTCTTGCTGTATGGCATAAATTAACACAACATTGTAAATCAACTGTACTTCAACTTTAAAAACTTTATAAACTTGCCAACATATTAAAATGTTTCAATCTCTTTTAATAAGCAGCCTCTTGTCTAAATGACACTCCTCATTCCATATTCACTCCATTCTGAGAAGTCTTGTAGATTTGTTAAAGATAGTTTATTTGGCGTCACAGCATCCACAGAAAGCAAACAGCCTCACGCTGCACTGGTTGGGGTTTCTGAGGCATCCTTTTCTGAGTTCCCATCCTTGGGCAATGGGATGGTTCCTGCCACTCAACTGCTGCCTGGAATAGCTTGGTTTTTATCTCCATCAAGCTGATTGGGCCTCAGTGAGACCTGCTGTCTGACTGGGGCTCCTGCTGGCATTGTACAGAGACTCTGATTTAGCTCCCCGCTGTTCATCATGAGGTCCTAGACTGGGTCTATGAGACAGTCTCTGTGGTGAGCACATCTTGGCTCTGATGCATGACATGTACACAAAGGCTCAGGTACCTTCAACATCCCCTGATAGGGGACAAGGAGGGAACACTGGTGCTTCATGACTAAAAAGAGCCCAGGGTCACCCATGAGTGTGGAGGAGGTCATTACTGACTACAGTAGTCTGGTCTCTCCAGAGCTGCCGGGCCCCAGACCACAGCATGCTGCCAGCTGTCCTTAAAGAATCCCATACAGGAGGAGGAGAAAAAGTCGCTTCTGCCTCAGTGGCCCCCTCTGACATCTGAAATACCTTTTGTTCTGGGATTTCACTGAGGCTTACCCATCTCAACTGGATATCTCCCTTATATCTGCTCCCTCTTGTTCCCCTAATTCCTCGAGCCAAAAGAAGCAGATTTTTATTTACTTCCCCATCTTCCTTAACAGCGATTTCACCTACCATATTTGTCCTTTCTTAGTTTGTTTTACACAGAAAAGCCAATGGCAGCACAGAAACTGCTGCTGCTGCTGCTAAGTTGCTTCAGTCGTGTCCGACTTTGTGTGACCTCATAGACAGCAGCCCACCAGGCTCCCCCATCCCTGGGATTCTCCAGGCAAGAACACTGGAGTGGGTTGCCATTTCCTCCTCCAATGTATGAAAGTGAAAAGTGAAAAGAAGTTGCTCTGTTGTGTCTGACTCTTAGCGACCCCATGGACTGCAGCCCACCAGGCTCCTCCGTCCACTGGCTTACCAATAATGGCATTTTAACTGTTTGACCTATCACATCACTTTCATTTTCCAAGATAGTTCAATTATGAAATTGCCTTTACAATATTCCCTGAAAACTATAAAAAGTCTTGAGGCTCCTTGTTTTCTTTAGAGAAGGAGATGTCATAAATTGCATCCAAATCCTCTTTTCCTTCCTGAGGGCCTACCTCATTAGTTCAACCACAGTCCAGCATCTAACACTTACTCAAGATACTGCTGTGACTCATGTGTGTGTGTGAAAAATACTTAGCTTGACTTCTGAGCCAGAAATTGATTTTGCAACCTGTGTTCCCCTCTTAAGATTCTGCTAGCAGCAGCATCTTCATTTCTCTGTTGGGACTACATGTACAGGCAGAAAATAATTTGGACACAGGATCTAAAAGCAATGTTTCCAATAGTTAAAAGACTGTAGCCCCACTTCAGAGATATAGAAACAAATAAAGTGGTACTTGACTCCAATACAAGCCTCATGATGAATCTCACCAAACTATAAAAGGGTATGTATGGTCTAAAAGGACTCAGAAAGATCAAAAGGAAGTATTGAATTAACTTGGGAGGAGGGAGACTGCCCTGAACTCAGAGACTGTGTCTTGGTTATCTCTGTATTCTGTGTAATACCTCATAGAGCTCCTCTCATATTGTAGCAACAGTATTTCATGAACTGAATTTATGAAATCAACCTGTCATCCTCAGTTTCATACTGAATAGGTAGAAACTAAAATCATTCACGTTTCCTTGATAAGATAAAATCATGTGCCGTGTGTGCTGTACTTAGTGATGGTCTGTCTCTTTGCGACGCCATGGACTCCTAGCCTGCCAGGCTCCTCTGTCCACAGGGATTCTCCAGACAAGAATACTGGAGTATGTTGCCATGCCTTCCTCCAGGGGATCTTCCCAACCCAGGGATCAAACCCAGGTCTTCAGCATTGTGGGTGGATTTTTACCATGTGAGCCACCAGGGAAGGCCAGGACTACTGGAGTGGGTAGCCTATTCCTTCTTCAGGGGGAAGGAATCGAGCTGGGGTCTCCTGCATTATAGGCGTATTCTTTACCAGCTGAGCTACCAGGGAAACCCATATAAAAGCATCTTCCTCTGCAAAAAAAAGAACCTCTCATGAAATTTCAGGAAGAACCTAAAGTATTTTGGTTTAAACTGGGCTTATTTTATTTCTACTAAAAATGAATGCACTTATATCTAAAAGGCCTAAGTGGTTGCCACTTGGTTCGGTTTGTACACCCCAGTTCATAAACATTTTCATGAACGGTTGCTTTTGTTTGCCTTCTCTTGAGGGGTGTTTGGGCTGTTTCTCTTGACTGGAAAAAGAGAAGAGAAGCCACTGTTGCATGTACATTTCAAAACAGCCTTCCTCCTGACTGATTCTGTAGTCAAAACAAGCATATCGCTGCAGGTGGTTGTGAGTCTGAAATTCAGCTTAAGGGAGAGAAATCAATGATTCACTTTAAGGAAAAATAACTAGCTTTAGGCAAAACATTAAAATTCAGGACAATAAATGAAAGCAGTATATATCACGTTCTGAAATTGTTTTAGTGTCTCAGAGAGCTGAGAAATTCAACAGTTTCAGCCTTGCCTTTATTTTTTTTTTTAAAGTGTTATGGGTGCTTTTATAAAGTCATCTAAGCTTTCATCTAAGCTTTGTCTGATGCAGTGTTGTAAACTTGGCACAAAAGTGAAATACCCCAAAAAGCAATTTAATCAAAATTCTGTCACATTGATCAGACCATATCATCTACATGGAAGCACAGGATTTAAGTATATCAGTTACACACCACAGAGATAGACTGAACTGATTAGAGAGACCTCAAAATGGTCTTTAGAATAACTGAACTCACATACTCAGGTACAAGTTTGAAATACATGAAAAGAACTCAGTATCTACATGCTTACTTTGGCATAGACTGCCGCAGTGTCTGGGAATAAATGTAGATGCGCACACGGCCTTTCACAGTATTGATGAGTGAAGTTGCTCAATCGTGTCCAACTCTTTGCCACCCACGGACTGTAGCCCACCAGGCTCCTCCATCCATGAGATTCTCCAGGCAAGAATACTGGAGTGGGTTGCCATTTCCTTCTCCATAATATGTTGTAAATGATACAAATTAGGTGCAAGAGAAGACCATGTAGACTGGTGTTGGCTCTTCATTTGTACTATCTTGGGTATGGCAATGCTGTAACTACCAAACAGCCAAAACTTCAGCAGTGTTTCTTGAAGAGGCTGGGGACGAAGGAGCACCTGTGCCTTGCTGGAGGGGCTGCAGAATGCTACAGCCCTTATGGAAGGGAACTAACCAGTATCTAGAAAACCCAGAAATACTCTAACCTTCAGTGTAGCCATCTGTCTCCTAGAAAGGCATCCTAAAATAACATGGGAAAAATGATAAAGATTTATGCAACTGTCTTTCAGTAAGACCATTTCAGTTTACAAAATAAAAGACTGGAAATAATCATGAATAGAACTTGAAAAAAGTATTTCATACACACACAATGAAATATACGGTTTTGCAAAAAGTAGTAACTAATATGTGGAGCTATGGAGTGATCCCTGGTATATGTTCCTAAGTAAACAAGCAATGAGAGAAAGTATTATCATTTATCTAAAGCTAGTATTGCTATAATTCCACTTGTCTTTAAAATGAAAAACTGATCAATATTTTTAAATCTATAAATTTAGAAAAATGTTTAAAAGAATCTCATTGGTCACATATAGAACATGTTATAAAATTAACTCAATGTTTTTTAAAACAGGATAAAAGAAAAAGGTTAAGCATTAATCTGGATTTTGTATATGAACTGTACCTCAGCGGAACAAAATAGTTCATGAGGAAAATTTTCTCTTCCCAAAAGCATTGTAGTCAATAAGTAAAGAAAGATGAGCAGAATTAGAATATCATGATTTTGCAATTCCTTAGGGAAATAATAATTTAAAGCTATGAAAAGAGAAAATCACACCATGGGTCCCTATATATATAAGTATTCAATACAACTTATGAAGAAATCTTTACAAATATAGACTTCTACCTAATTAAGCCTCAAGCTTTGAACAACCACTTTGTAGAACAGGGGCAGCATAATGCTTTAAACAACACAAGAAGGATGCACTCAGATTGTGGAAAATTCTACCAAACAATCCTGTTATTTCAAGAGCTGAATTGCAAAAATAAAATTTTTAAAAGGAAAAGGAAGGGAGCTTTAGGTTAAAGTAGAACAATTATATCAACCAATTATTGGCCTATTTTAATCATAATTCGAAGTGAGAAGAATGAGGCAGAAGAATTTGAAACCTGTATATTTAGTAACACTAAAGAAATATAATTTTTAAATGTGATGATAGTATGGTTGGCAATTTCATTAATAATTTTTGACTTTCATATATGAGTAATATGAGTATTTTCTTAGAAATAAAACAGAGGGTGAGAGAAAGTGGGAAGGAGGGTCAATAGATAAGATTAGATGAGAGCTGATAATTATTTAAACTGAGCAATGTGCACGACATAGCTCAATATACCAGTATGTTTTAATTTTGCATATGTTTGAAAATGTACTAAGAGAAAAACGAATGTTGGTATCATGAGCTCTGTAAAGTTATCAATCCAGAACTTCGCTGAAAAGCATATAAAAGGGGGTATTGTTTTCATAGAGGGTTTATCTAGCAGGTTACTGAAAAGCATATAAAAGGGGGTATTGTTTTCATAGAGGGCTTATCTAGCAGGTTACTAGCTGATGCTGGCTCCCTTTACAACTTAACCAGAGTCCACTAAATCCTTTGGCATCTAACCTAAAATGATATATTTCTGCTGGTTAAGTAAAATGTCTACATTACATTAATAGAAAAACAGAAGCATGGAAACTTAAGCACATTTGATACAATCACTTATGACAAGATTCAACATTAATCTCAAGTCCAAGTATAATTTTATAATAAAAATGTTAAACACAGCAAGTTTTCTTTAAAATTACTGAAACGTCAGAGTTTTGCTTTACTTCATATAAAAATTAACAATCAATAAGCTATATTATTTTATAAAATACCTACTTGTATTTCTGAGATTTACCTGTATATGAGGCATGACATTTTTTAAGCTTTACTCTTACAGGAGAAAAGGTACTGAATGCATCTTTAACTACAACATACAGTTTAAAGCAAATACACTATACCAGCTCTGGAGAAGGATAACCCTGCAGCCTGTTTAGAGGGACTGGAACTATCAGGAATAAACTTTTTATGGGCATGGGGTCAACAGCAAGGCAGGTTGTGGTTCACCTTGTGACATTTTCACAGTGGCTCATCATAATTATAGATGTAAAAGGCGCTTGGTCAGTTAATTCCATACATTATTGGCAGAAATGCCAGAAACATCTCCTGTCCCTCTCTCAAATGACCTGAGGCAGCACGATATTCTGCATTTCCCATCTATCAGTTTAATAGACAGTCACAAATTTTGTTTTAAACGAATATCTTTCCAATTTCATGCAAGCCACACATGCACACATCCTACTCCATCCTCCAAGAACGAAAGAGTCACCCTTCTAAGATTTCTTTTTTAAATAATTGAAATAATAATAGAAGAAAATATGATGGTGCTTATTCCATCTATACTGCCAAGACCACTTGGGAATGGAACCATGTAGAAGTAACGGTGTTTTGGTTTGCTACTTCTAGGAGAATCTAGATTTTTGAGCATTCTTTGTTTTGCAGCACTTTGCACTCTTCACATACGATTTTTACTGTAAACAGTTGCTGTTAAGTTTGCCAGTAGAGAAACGGGTTAGGCTATTTTTAGGAATATTTTGTCAGCCTATGGGAAAGAACAGGAGTAAGACATAGAGAAAGATGTGTGCTGGCCCAAAATGTTCTGAGCACAGCAGGTCAGGAGTCAAAATTAAAAGCTCGGTTATAACCAACTATACCCCAAATTCAGTTCAGTAGCTCAGTCACATCAGATTCTTTGCAACCCCATGGACTCCAGCACGCTGGGCCTCCCTGTCCATCAACAACTCCTGTGGCTTGCTCAAACTCATGTCCATTGAGTCGGTGATGCCATCCAACAGTCTCATCCTCTGTCATCCCCTTCTCACACCTTCAATCTTCCCCAGGATCAGGGTCTTTTCCAGTGAGTCACTTCACATCAGGTGTCCAAAGTATTGGAATTTCAGCTTCAGCATCAGTCTTTCCAATGAATACTCAGGATTGATTTCACTTAGGACTGACTGGTTGGACCTCTTTGCAGTCCAATGGACTCTCAAGAGTCTTCTGCAACACCATGGTTTAAAAGCATCAATTCTTCAACGCCCAGCTTTGTTTATAGTCCAACTCTCACATCCATACGTGACAACTGGAAAAACCATAGTTTTGACCAGACAGACATTTGCTAGCAAAGTAATGTCTCTGCTTTATAATATGCTGTCTATGTTGGTCATAGCTTTTCTTCCAAAGAGCAAATGTTTTAATTTCATGGCTGCAGTCATTATCTGCAGTGATTTTGGTGCCCAAGAAAATAAAATCTGTCACTGTTTCCATTGTTTATCCATCTATTTGCCATGAAGTGATGGGATCATATACCATGATCTTAAGCCAACTTTTTACTCTCCTCTTTCACTTTCATCAAGAGGCTCTTTAGTTCTTCTTCACTTTCTGCCATAAGGGTGGTCATCTGCTTATCTGAAGTTATTGATATTTCTCCCGGCAATCTTGATTCCAGCTTGTGCTTCATCCAGCCCAGCTTTTTATATGATGTACTCTGCACATAAGTTAAATAAGCAGGGTGACAATATACAGCCTTGACGTACTCCTTTCCCAATTTGGAACCAGTCTTTTGTTCCATGTCCAGTTTTAACTGTTGCTTCCTGACCTGCATACAGATTTCTCAGGAGGCAGGTAAGGTGGTCTGGTATTCCCATCTTTTGAAGAATTTTCCACAGTTTGCTGTGATCCACACAAAGGCTTTGGTATAGTCAATAAAGCAAAAGCAGATATTTTTCTGGAACTCTCTTCCTTTTTGATGATCCAACAGACGTTGGCAATTTGATCTCTGGTTCCTATTCCTTTCCTCAATCCAGCTTGAAAATCTGGAAGTCCACGTTTCATGTACTGTTGAAGCCTGGCTTGGAGCACTTTGAGCATTACTTTGCTAGCATGTGAAATGAGTGCAATTGTGTGGTAGTTTGAGCATTCTTTGGCATTGCCTTTCTTTGGGATTGGAATGAAAACTGACCTTTTCCAGTCCTGTGGCCACTGTTGAGTTTTCCAGATTTGATGCTGGCATATTGAGTGCAGCACTTCCACTGCATCATCTTTTATGATTTCAAATAGCTCAATTGGAATTTTGTTGCCTCCACTAGCTTTGTTCCTAGTGATGCTTCCTAAGGCCCACTTGACTTCACATTCCAGATGTCTTGCTCTAGGTGAGTGATCACTCACACCATCGTGGTTATCTGGGTTGTGAAGATCTTTTTGTATAGTTCTTCCGTGTATTCTTGCCACCTCTTCTTCTCAAAAGATAAATACTTAATTCCAAATGAACCTATTAAATTTATAAACACTGGGCTTACAGTATTTACAGATACTATGCTATGTGCTTAAAATACATTACATCTTTAATGTTCAATATACATTATATTGATAATCTTCCTAATAAATTTATGGAGTAGATCCTAATTTTATTCCCATGTTTTTGGGAACATGCAACAAATTCACACTAATTTCAGAATTTAAAAGAGAGCTGACTCCCAACCTGAGCATTAAATCACATTTTTCAAATTTCATGAAGTTAGGCATTAATTCTGGAAAAGGAAATGGCAACTGACTCCAGTATTCTTGCCTAGAAAATCCTATGGACAAAGAAGCCTGGTGAGCTACTGTCCATAGGGTCACACAGAGTTGGACACGACTGAAGCAACTTAGCAGCAGCAGTGGCAGGCATTAATTCATGATGTTCAAAAAGTGCTAACGACATGACGAAAGTTGCTGTAAAGTCAAGAAAGATACTAAATTTAACATAGAACTACAGAATCAACTATGAAATAACATATAAAAGGAGACATAAATTTGTTAAAATATTAATAGTTGTTGCTGTGGGTGGTGATTTTAAGGCTGCTTTTTTTCTTTGTTTACATTTTCCTTGTTTTAAAAAAAATGTTCTAGGTGTCATACCTTACTTTCATAATTAGGCAAAAATGTGCAGTAATTGGTTCAGTTCCTTCAAATTATATTTACTCAGACCAATTTTAATTGATGTAATGTTACTTCTCAAAAACTTAAATTTGTTAAAGCTCACTACTTACTTTATCCAAAGTCTAGTCAATTTTTCTGTTAAGACTTTTGGTTAAAATATCACAAAAATTAATTCCCAAATCTATACTAAATCAAAGAATCTCTTATTCCCTTCTGGAAATTTCCTCTTCTCAAATTCAACATGTCTAAGCCCCAAATTAACATTTTGAAAACCAGTGTCATCAGCTGTCTTGTCCCTGTGAATGTGCCTTTTCCTAATGTTTTAGGCAAAACTCTTGGGACAACTCTAAAGGAATGACTTTATTCCACACTTCTATCACTCTCTTTGTAATCGTTATAAAGGACTCCTCTGAAATATTTGCCACAACTATCCCTGACTTTCTTGTTTAAATGGCACCACTCCGATTCATGTCCTTGTCAAGTTGGCCTCAAGTATGGACTAGACATATTTCATACGCAGTTCTCAAAATTATGTGAAAGCACTGCCTTCACTAGGCCATTTCTATGCTTTCCAACCATCAGTACTCCCATATACCTAGCAACATCTTACCCAAGTTTTATGCCCCACCTCCTGCCTCTCCTATTTTAGTCAACTTTTTGGTTTCAACAGCTACTGCCTGGTTCCTTCATTCCAGCTGAACACTGGTTATTCACCTTCCACTCATCCTACACCTCTGTGGCCAGGTAAGTCTTGTCTGTTCCTTAGAGCCTAATTCACCCTTCAGCTTCCCGAAGCCCTCACCAGCATGGAAACTTCTTAGACACTACAGACAATAATGTTTCTTTTAGAGAAGACTAAGATGCTGAAGAGGGTATTGCTCCATGTGAAGACATAAGAAGAGGATTTTGTTACCCTTTTAACAAATGTTTTGGAGGCTGAAAAATGGTTTCAGCAAGCTACAGAAAAGATCAGGGTCTACATGGTACAAAAAAAAATTATATTGAAAAGCACTAAACTGGTATGAGTGGCCTTTTTGTAACAAGAATTAATGAAAATAATAGATATTTTGAATTTCTTTCCCCACATGTTTAACTTGAAGAGACCATGGAAGATGAAAGATGACAGATACTCTATATAAGAAACTCTTGTATCTCTAATCCTTACTCATTTTGGTCACTACTTTGATATATACCTCAGCAAAAAGACACAATATAGTATTTGTCTACAAGATATCAGGAACAAATAATTCATATGGTGGCTTTTGGAAAGCCAGTTCCATCAGAGGTAAAGACAGGAAAGTAAGAACAGTGATCTCTAGTCTTTGCTCCTCTCTGTGTCCTGAGCTTAAGAAAGTCAGAGCAAATGTATTTCTATTTTCACTCATGAATAAAACAACAAAACTTAACCCTTGGTTTACATCATCCATGGGAAAATGCTCACTTTTGTGTTTATAGACAAGGTGTTATCCTTTGTCTCATTGATTCCAGCAATGAATTTCAATTTAAATAGTTGGTGAGGGATGGTTACAGCTCTGGGTGGGTGTTGAGGATGTGGGGGATGTGGAGGGTGAGTGTGTGTGTGTGTGTGTGTGTGTGTGTGTGAGTGCATGCACATGCATGCACAGTCAGTCATGTCCAACTCTTTGTGACCCCATGAACTACAGTGAGCCAGGCTCCTCTGTCCATGGACTATTCCAGGCAAGAATACTAGGGTGGGTTGCCATTTCCTTCTGCAGGAGATCTTCTTGACTCGGAACTGAACCCATGTCTCTTGCATCTCCCGCACTGGCAGGCGAAATCTTGACCACTGCGTCATCTGGGAAGCCCCGGTCAAGGCTCTAGGAATGCTTAATTTATCAGACATATTTAAGAAAGTTACGAATATTGAATTACGTTAGTGACTTTCATTTTTAAATACAACACCATGTCATATTTTTCTTGCTTTTTGCCTAATACCTGCTTTTATTTGTGGTTCTATTTTCTATTAGATAAATGAATGTAGGCAGAATTAACATGAGTCAAGTATAAAGTATTATGAAATCTTAATATTAAAATTATCTACTTATCTCAGCAGGCTTCTACATGATTTCCAAGGAAATATTTAGTCCTTAAGATATTTTAGACTATAAATTTCTAAAAGAATTAAAAAGAAGTTGCCTTTCTTTGCCTCAGCTATTAAAGTGTACATATTTCTCAATAAAGAAAGAATTTTTAAAAAGGAGATCTCATCAATAGTATTATAATTGTTCTTATTAAAAATACTGCAAAACAAAGCATTTAGATACTATATAAAATCATATATATATGTGATATTCTAATCTGAACATATTCTTTTCTAATTTTTGAGCAATTATTTTAACTATAAATAAAATATAAAACAATGCAAAATATGCTGTCATATCTCTAAATAGCCTTTAGAAAATTCCTCAATAAGTTTGTTCAATCTTATCTCATTACACAATGTATTTTAAGAACTTTTACTTTCGTGCCCGCGATGAATGCACCTCCCAAGAGATTCCAGCATCTGCAGGAATAGAGCAAGGACCATTTGGTGGGCCTGGGGTCTCATCACCACAGTAAATCCCTAGGAAACCCTAATCAGCAGAATGTTGGAAGCTCACGTCACAGATGAGCGAGCCACAGAAAGAGAAGCATTTGGGAGCCAGAAAGGAAGCACCGATGGCAAACAGGCAGGAGGGAAGCTTTGGCCGAGACACACGAGTGCCCAGAGGCCTCACAAAGCGCACACTTAGATTAGGAGACACACCTTCTGTTTGAGGCTGTGATTGTTTGCCCTGGGGTCCTTTTCCTGTTTCCCTCATTTGCTTCATTTTCTGTCACTTTTCATGTTGAGATACTTGTGGTTTTCTTGAAAGGTGTTTGAAAAGTGTAAAGATTATATGTAGAAACCTTGCGGCTCTTCACAGGAAAAGCGCCATAAAATCTAATACATAAATAATAAATCAGCTCAACAGATGTTGACTTTTTCTTGCCACACAGTGACTTTAAACTCCTGATTCGGAATCTGTGACTAAATAAACAAACTAAAAGTGAAACTCAATTTGTCTACCTTACCCAAGGACGAAAGATAAAAAGCCTAGATTAAACAGAATTATCTATATCCTATCAAATATTATGGGACAAGAAGCAACATTCATATCTTCAAAGCTGATCTGGTAATAAAAAATAACACTCAGAAGAGGACTTTTTCAAGTTAAATATCTTGTTCACTAAACAGATATTAATAAATCCAAACCCCATATGTTCCTAATTAGATTCTGAAAATAAATTAGTGCACTTTTTAAAAGACAGCAAACACTGAATATTAGCCGAGAAATATTAAAATATAAGAAGCAATCGAGATCACCTTGCTATTTCATTTCTTTAAAAAAAATCACTGTTTTCTGGCATTACAAGCAGAACATTAGTCAAGAAGCAGACCATCTTTATATCAAGAAATGGAATATAGCCCTCTGGAATTTTAAGTTCACTATCAACAGTCCTTGGAAATTTATCCTCATTGAGTACCTTTCTACTTTTAGCACTACAGTACAAATACTTACTATTTAGATTTATCTATCCCTAAAAATTCCACAACTTCTACTGTTAAAACTTTTCAGTATCATCCGTGGGAAAACCTCTGAACCTCTGGCCGTCACAGTGTGGGGCAAGGGCAAGCAGCATAGCCGTGGCATTTGGACCCTAAATCCCATGGGTGGAGGAGCCTAGTGGGCTGCAGTCCATGGGGTCTCTAAGAGTCGGACACGAATGAAGCGACTTAGCAGCAGCAGCAGCAGCAGCAGACACACAGAATCAAGAACTTTACCCCCCATCTCGATCTACTGCGTCAAGCATGAATTTTTACCAAAATCCTCACGTGGTTTATATTCACACTATAATTTGAGATGCACTCTGTTTGGCCACTGGCACATAATTAAGCCTCCTATGACTATTAATAATCTTTTGGTGATTTCTGTAAATTAATTTTTACAAATCTAATCCTATCTCCCAAATATACTCAAAAGAGTTACATGATGCCATTGAATGAATGGAAAGGCGTGCTTTTGCAAGTTAAATTTCATGTGAAAATATATAGAGAGAATGGAAACATATCTTAGAGAAACTATGAAATACATCAAGTTTATTTTCTATGATCTTACACTACGCTCACAAATGACAACGATTCCCTCATAAATGTCCATTTTCTTTCAACCACATTTTCTCCCTTTATTATTCTTGTACATTGTTATTTCCTTTCCTTTGAGAGAATTACTTTTGCCAAAATTTTGTCAAGCCTCTAAATGTTTCAGTTGCTTTTTTTTTTTTGCATACACTTAATTTTTAAAACATGGCTTCCTTTCTCTTTGGGGGTTTGTTTTTCTTACATATCTAAGTTGCACACATACAAAACTCATAACAAATGTCAAGTGCTTAAAAATAACAATGAAAACATAAGAATTGAAAGACCAGAAATAAACCTATGTATATACTGTCAACTAATATTTAATAAGGAGCTAAGAATACTCAACAAAGACACTCTCTTCAATAAATTGTGCTGGGGAAATTGGATACTCAAATGTAAAAAAATAAAAGAAACTAGACTCATATATGACATTACTCAGTATACCTGTGGTAGATTCATGTTGACGTATGGCAAAATCAATACAATATTGTAAAATAATTAACCTCCAATTAAATAAATTTATATTAAAAAATTAACTTCAATGAGTCATGAAGCTCTTTTTTGTACAGTTCTTCCATGTATTCTTGCCACCTCTTTTTAATATCTTCTGCTTCTGTTAGGTCCATGCCATTTCTGTCCTTTATCGAGCCCATCCTTGCATGAAATGTTCCCTTGGTATCTCTATTTTTCTTGAAGAGATCTCTAGTCTTTCCCATTCTGTTGTTTTCCTCTATTTCTTTGCATTGATCGCTAATGAAGGCTTTCTTATCTCTCTGCTATTCTCTGGAACTCTGCATTCAGATGCTTATATCTTTCCTTTTCTCCTTTGTTTTTGCTTCTCTTCTTTTCACAGCTATTTGTAAGGCCTCCGCAGACAGCCAGTTTGCTTTTTGCATTTCTTTTCCAAGGGGATGGTCTTGATCCCTGTCTCCTGGACAATGTCACGAACCTCATTCCATAGTCCATCAGGCACTCTATCTGTCAGATCTAGCCTAACAAGTGTGAGGTGATGCATCGCTGTAGTCTTGATTTCTATTTCCGTAACCGTTAGCCATAAGGGATTAGAAAACAACAAGAACAACAACAAAAACTAAAAACAAACAAACAAAAAAACCACTCAATCAAATCCCTTATGACTAACGGTTAGGGAAATACAAATCAAGACTACAGCGATGTATCACCTCACACTTGTTAGAATGGTTACCATCAAAAAGACAAGAGGCACCACGTGTTGAAGGTGTAGAGAGAAAATAGCCCTTGTGACTTGGTGGTGGGGCTGTAAACTGGCACAATTTCTAGGGAAAACAGTATGGAGGAGCATAAAAACCGAAAGTATGATGCAGCAATTTTATTTCTGGAAATATATTCAAAAGAAATGCAAACACTATGTTGAAGGAAAATCTGTATCCTCATATTCAGAGCAACATTCTCTATAATAGCTAAAATACACCGTTATTCTTCAGTTGCTAAGTGGTGTCTCACTCTTTTGCGATCTCATGGATTATCACCCACTAGACTCCTCTGTCCATGGAATTTCCCAGGTAAGAGTACTCAAGTGAGTTGCCATTTCATTCTCCAGGGGATACTCCCAATCCATTGTTCAGACCCACCTCCCCTGCTTGGCAGGCAGATTCTTTACCACTGAGCCACTGGGGAAGCCCAAGATATGGAGACCACCTAAATGTTCACTGATGAATGGATAAAGAAGTTACCAAACTTCACAGTGGAATATTATTCAGCCATCAAAAGAAGGAAATCCTATCATTTGTGACAACAACTATGGACCTTGAGAGTATTATTTCAAATTAAATGTCAGACAGAAAAAGACAAAAGCTGTATGAGTGCACTTACATATGGAAACTACAAACCAAACCACCACCACCACCACCAACAACAACTCATACAAAAAAGAGATCACATTTGTGGTTATGAGAGGTGGGAGGTACTAGGTAGGAGAATGGGATAAAGGAGATCAAACAGTACAAACTCTCAGGGAAAAAAAGGAACTTAAATATACACATCACCCACTTTTAGATAAAGAACTCTTTGTGTGCTCCTCTCCAGGAAATCATATTTTAAAATTCAGCATTTTGCTGCTTTTTAATTGTATACAGATAACTGTATCACTAAACAGTATATCATTTAGTCTTAAATGATGTTATATAAGTATGTCATTCTATAATACTTGAGTTTTTGATTCAATGTTATGTTCCTGACAATCATTTTATTTTGACATAAACTGTAGCAGATTGACTTTCATTGCCATATAATGATACGGTTTTCTTTTCTATGGGCTTTGTGTTATTCCAAGCCTTTAGCTAACATTAACAATACAATCATACTTGTCTTGCCTCTTACACATGCAACACTTCTAGGACACATACCTCAGAGGAAAGTTGCAGGGTCGGGGAGAAGTCACATGTTAACACTGTTAGGCAAATATTCTCAAGGTTGGTTATTCAGATTTCTACTCCTCTAGCTGTGAAAAGAAGAGAGGTGAAAAGCAAAGGAAAAAATGAAAGATATAAGCATCTGAATGCAGAGTTCCAAAGAATAGCAAGAAGAGATAAGAAAGCTTTCTTCAGTGATAAATGCAAAGAAATAGAGGAAAACAACAGAATAGGAAGGACTAGAGATCTCCCTTCGACTTCCCTGGTGGCTTAGACGGTAAAAGCATCTGCCTACAATGCGGGAGACCTGGGTTCAATCCCTGGGTTGGGAAGATCCCCTGGAGAATGAAATGGCAACCCATTCCAGTATTCTTGCCTGGAAAATTCCACGGACAGAGGAGCCTGGCAGGCTACAGTCCATGAGGTCACAAAGAGTTGGACACGACTGAGGGACTTCACTTCAGAAATCTCAAGAAAATTAGAGATACCAAGGGAACATTTCATGCAAAGATGAGCTCAATAAAGGACAGAAATGGTCTGGACCTAACAAAAGCAGAAGATATTAAGAAGAGGTGACAAGAATACATGAAAGAACTATACAAAAAGATCTTAATGACCCAGATAATCATGATGATGTGATCACTAATCTAGAGCCAGACATCTTGGAATGTGAAGTCAAGTGGGCCTTAGAAAGCATCACTATGAACAAAGCTAGTGGAGGTGATGGAATTCCAGTTGAGCTGTTTCAAATCCTGAAAGATGATGCTGTGAAAGTGCTTCACTCAATATACCAGCAAATTTGGAAAACTCAGTAGTGGCCACAGGACTAGAAAAGGCCAGTTTTCATTCCAATCCCAAAGAAAGGCAATACCAAAGAAAGCTCAAACTACCACACAATTGCACTCATCTCACATGCTAGTAAAGTAATGCTCAAAATTCTCCAAGCTAAGCTTCAGCAATATGTGAACCGTGACCTTCCTGATGTTCAAGTTGCTTTTACAAAAGGCAGAGGAACCAGAGATCAAATTGCCAACATTCGCTGGATAATGGAAAAAGCAAGAGAGTTCCAGTAAAACATCTATTTCTGCTTTATTGACTATGCCAAAGCATTGGACTGTGTGGATCACAATAAACTATGGAAAATTCTGAAAGAGATGGGAAATCCAGACCACCTAACCTGCCTCTTGAGAAATCTGTATGCAGGTCAAGAAGCAACAGTTAAAACTGGACATGGAACAACAGACTGGTTCCAAATAGGAAAAAGAGTACGTCAAGGCTGTATATTGTCACCCTGCTTATTTAACTTGTATGCAGAGCACATCATGAGAAACGCTGGACTGGAAGAAACACAAGCTGGAATCAAGGTTGCCAGGACAAATATCAGTAACCTCAGATATACAGATGACACCACCGTTATGGCAGAAAGTGAAGAGGAACGAAAAAGCCTCTTGATGAAAGTGAAAGAGGAGAGTGAAAAAGTTGGCCTAAAGCTCCACATTCAGAAAACGAAGATCATGGCATCTGGTCCCATCACTTCATGGGAAATAGTGTCAGACTTTATTTTTGTGGAAACAGTGTCAGACTTTATTTTTGTGGGCTCCAAAATCACTGCAGATGGTGACTGTAGCCATGAAATTAAAAGACACTTACTCCTTGGAAGAAAAGTTATGACCAACCTAGATAGTGTATTCAAAAGCAGAGACATTACTTTGCCAACTAAGGTCTATCTAGTCAAGGCTATAATTTTTCCTGTGGTCATGTATGGATGTGAGAGTTGGACTGTGAAGAAGGCTGAGTGCTGAAGAATTGATGCTTTTGCACTGTGGTGTTGGAGAAGACTCTTGAGAGTCCCTTGGACTGCAAGGAAATCCAACCATTCTGAAGGAGATCAGCCCTGGGATTTCTTTGGAAGGAACGATGCTAAAGCTGAAACTCCAGTACTTTGACCACCACATGAGAAGAGTTGACTCATTGGAAAAGACTCTGATGCTGGAAGGGATTGTGGGCAGGAGAAGGGGACAACAGAGGATGAGATGGCTGGATGGCATCATGGACTGATGGACGTGAGTCTGAGTGAACTCTGGGAGATGGTGATGGACACGGGAGGCCTGGCGTGCTGCAATTTATGGGGTCGCAAAGAGTCAGACATGACTCAGCAACTGAACTGAACTGAACTGAACTGAAGAACTTCACTGGGATCATCAGGGGAGAAAAAGCTTCCAGGACACTCAGGTGAGGACAGAAAGACAGACATACATTAGCAAGCATTGAGAAGACTTACTAAAAGGTGTGCTGATAACATATATTTAAAGACATCATTCCACTATTCAGGAAAATACTCAGCATCTGCAAGAGAGGTTACATTGGAGATCTATAAAGTGGGACTTGTCTTTTTCCAGAGTAGAAAAACATTCACAGTCTCATTGTAAGTCAGATATTCAACTTTTAGGATGTGTGACATGAATCACTGTGGTTTTATGGAGTGATAGCTTTCATCACACATTTATATATGTATGTGTGTGTGTGTGTGTATTTACACTATGCGTGCTCAGTTGCTTCAGTCTTGTCAGACTCTTTGCAACTCTATAAACTGCAGCCCACCAGGATCCTCTGTCCATGGCGATTCTCTAGGCAAGAACACTGGAGTGAGTCGCCCTGCCCTCTTATCCAGGGGACCTTCCCGACCAAGGGATCGAACTCGCATCTCTTATATCTCCTGTATTGGCATGTGGGTTCTTTACCACTCTTGCCTGCTGGGAAGCCTGATATTTACACAATAGACACATCTTACCAGTGATGAAAACGGATCTTGACAGAGACAGGAAAGAGGGTTTCCCGGTGAGCAGAGGGTAATGCCACAGCAATTTTTAGATAGGGTATGAAGTATACAGTTGAAGTTGTTTAACACTTCACAAATATATTATAAAATATGTATCCTAAAAGAAATGTTGGAACGGCATTTTCTACCCTGCAGGAGAAAATCTAGAGAACAAGTATATTCTATTAACATATTGCAGTATGAAATCAACGTAGAATGTCATTTTGTAGGAGGATCAGAGACCCTAAAGTCTTGATGTTGTTCTGATGTGTGGGACTCAGATCTTTTCTGCATTATAGGCATCACAAAGCAAACAGTGCCCACAGTGAGAAACTGCCAAAGTATGAAAAGGCGTGTAACTAAGCATGTGTTCTATCATCTCCCTTTTGCCTGTGAAAGTGGGTGGTTCCTGGATTAGTCCAGGAAAATGGGATTTAGGAGATCCAAGAATCCCTTTTATAAGTGGTTGCAGAGTAAATACAGTGGGGAAGGAACTTGGTGATGTTGGCCTTTTGTAGATCTAGCATTTAGTGGCCAGGAAATGGAACAAAGATGCCAGCAGTGGTGGTTTAGTTGCTAAATCGTGTCTGCCTCTTATGACCCCATGGACTGTAGCCTGCCAAGCTCCTCTGTCCATGGGATTCTCCAGACAAGAATACTGGAGTGGGCTGCCATTTCCTTCTCTAGGAGATCTTTCCAACCCAGGGATCAAACCCGGGTCTTCTGCGTTGCAGGCAGATTCTTTACCAACTGAGCTATGAAGGAAGCCTGGACATGCCAGTGTTAGTAGTTAATGGTTTGTGTATGAAATGGATATAGCTGGCTCACCTCAAATATTGCCTTTCTTGGTATTAATATTGCATGGTTTAACAGATGCAACCTTCCTGATGAGAAGATAATTCCTATAAAGCTAATATACTGAACTTACACTTTGAATTTAAAGTTATCTTTGAGATTTCAATACTAAGAAAAAATTTAGTAAGGTTTCACTTCAAAAATCAAAGTCTTAATTGGTCATTTACATCATTGTTGGGATCTTTAGAGCTCTAACAACAACACCTTCTGAATGAATGTACCGTCATTCTTTTATGTGCTTAAGACAGTATCGCTCTTAAGGATATCTACTATTTTATCAAAGTGAATTATCTACATTTTGCTAATTTCTGTCTGCCTCCACATAACACATATGGGTGTGGAGAGGGAGGCTGTGTATGCATTTTAACTGTTATTTCTTATGATTTAGAAAATACCATTTAAATGAGTTAATAGTTGTAGTTTCTTTTTTCTTCATTGATGCATTAAAATAGACCAGATGAATAAATGACTTTGATTTACAATGCTTTGTGATTCACGGTTTTGGGGATTAATATGTTTCAATAGACCACAGCTATTTTTCTTCTTTTGATGCTCATTTTCACAACTTTGGCCTGAGAGAATCCCATTAACATTCGCTTTTGTGACCCTTTGACATGATGTCATTAATACTTAAAAGCCTCCGTGCTTTTAAGCACAACATGATTTCCCAGCCTCATTTATACCTTCCTGCTCCTAACAACCTTATCTTCAAGGAAGCCTGGTTCACTTGAGCAGAAAAATGCAATTAACAATGAGAGTCTGGACACCAAGGTGAAGCATTTCAGTGAACAAAGTCAGAAAGACATGTCCTTTTTCTCACAAAGACATGCATTTATCTAGATGGTTCCAATAGTAGATAGTCTCCATTAAAATTTTTAATCCTAAATGATATTTATATCTGCTTAAGTATAAAACTGAAAAATTATTATGTATATTCAGTGAAAGGTCATTACCTATGTTTTATCTGCATATTAAAGAAAATCAATTATATGAAATTATAGCAAACAGAAAATAACTGAAGTTCAAAATTTTTCTACGCTGTTTTCTTTATTCTTGGAATGTAGCTCACAAATGATAATTGATCAAATTTCTTTGTTATGGAGCTGCTTTTAATCTCTCATCCTATGTGGTTATGCAAGCATTATTGGATGGACATAATGGTCCATTCTGTTTTCAGTTCACTTTCGATTTTTAAAGTTTTGGCATTCTTCTAAGCTCCTAGAATATGAAAGCTTCCAACTACTAGACTTTTCTTAGTAGGAGAAACATTTCTTGGAGAGAAAAGAGTCTTTTCTTTTTCGTCATGATTAAAACTGATCAACTTAGTCTCCAAAATGTCTTTGATGATTTTATTTCATTACCTGGTCCATGCATGACAACTTCTAGATAGTTATAGCTGCAAGATTAACATACATGATATCTACTTGCTTTTTACTTTTCTCTGTCTTTTTCCTAAGGTATTAATTTTATAATCAATACTGTCTTATGATGGCAAATATCTTTTCACGACAAATAGATGGGGAAACAGTGGAAACAGTGGCTAACTTTATTTTGGGGGACTCTAAAATCACTGAACAGTTTGAAAAGCCAAAATGATAGGATACCAAAGAGGAACTCCCCAGGTCAGTAGGTGCCCAATATGCTACTGGAGGTCAGTGGAGAAATAACTCCAGAAAGAATGAACGGATGAAGCCAAAGCAAAAACAATACCCAGTTGTGCATGTGACTGGTGATAGAAGCAAGGTCCGATGCTGTAAAGAGCAATATTGCATAGGAACTTGGAATGTCAGTCCATGAATCAAGGCAAATTGGGAGTGGTCAAACAAGAGATGGCAAGGGTGAACGTCGGCATTCTAGGAATCAACAAACTACAATGGACTGGAATGGGTGAATTTAACTCAGATGACCATTCTGTCTACTACTGCAGGCAGGAGTCCCTCAGAAGAAATGGAGTAGCCATCATGGTCAACAAAAGAGTCCGAAATGCAGTACTTGGATGCAACCTCAAAAACGACAGAATGATCTCTGTTCATCTCCAAGGCAAACCATTCCATATCACAGTTGTCCAAGTCTATGCCTCAACCAGTAATGCTGAAGAAGCTGAAGTTGAACAGTTTTATGAAGACCTACAAGACCTTTTAGAACTAACACCCAAAAAAGATGTCTTTTTTTTATTAGGGACTACAATGCAAAAGTAGGAAGTCAAGAAACACCTGGAGTAACAGGCAAATTTGGCCTTGGAATGCGGAATGAAGCAGGGCAAAGACTAACAGAGTTTTGCCAAGAAAATGCACTGGTCATAGCCAACACCCTCTTCCAACAACACAAGAGAAAACTCTACACATGGACATCACCAGATAGTCAACACCGAAATCAGATTGATTATATTCTTTGCACCCAAAGATGGAGAAGCTTTATACAGTCAACAAAAACAAGACCAGGAGCTGACTGTGGCTCAGATCATGAACACCTTATTACCAAATTCAGACTGAAATTGAAGAAAGTAGGGAAAACCGCTAGACCATTAATGTATGACCTAAATCAAATCCCTTATGATTATACAGTGGAAGTGAGAAATAGATTTAAGGGCCTAGATCTGATAGATAGAGTGCCTGATGTACTATGGATTGAAGTTCATGACATTGTACAAGAGACAGGGATCTCCAAGACCATCTCCATGGTAAAGAAATGCAAAAAAAGCAAAATGGCTGTCTGAGGAGGCCTTACAAATAGCTGTGAAAAGAAGACAGGTGAAAAGCAAAGGAGCAAACGAAAGATATAAGCATCTGAATGCAGAGTTCCAAAGAATAGCAAGAAGAAATATGAAAGCCTTCTTCAACAATCAATGCAAAGAAATAGAGGAAAACAACAGAATGGGAAAGACTAGAGATCTCTTCAAGAAAATTAGAAATACCAAGGGAATATTTTATGCAAAGATGGGCTCAATAAAGGACAGAAATGGTATGAACCTAACAGAAGCAGAAGATATTAAGAAGATATGGCAAGAACACACGGGAGAACTGTGCAAAAAGATCTTCATGACCCAGATAATCATGATGATGTGATCACTAATCTAGAGCCAGACATCTTGGAATGTGAAGTCAAGCAGGCCTTAGAAAGCATCACTACAAACAAAGCTAGTGGAGGTGATGGAATTCCATTTGAGCTATTTCAAATCCTGAAAAGTGATCCTGTGAAAGTGCTGCACTCAGTATGCCAGTAAATTTGGAAAACTCAGCAGTAGCCACAGGACTGGAAAAGGTCAGTTTTCATTCCAATCCCAAAGAAAGGAAAAGCCAAAGACAGCTCAAACTACCACACAATTGCACTCATCTCACATGCTAGTAAAGTAATGCTCAAAATTCTCCAAGCCAGGCTTCAGTAATACATGAACTGTGAACTCCTGATGTTCAAGGTGGTTTTAGAAAAGGGAGAGGAACCAGAGATCAAATTGCCAACATCAGCTGGATCATGGAAAAAGCAAGAGAGTTCCAGTAAAACATCTATTTCTGCTTTCTTGACTATGCCAAAGCCTTGGACTGTGTAGATCATAATAAACTATAGAAAATTCTGAAAGATGTGTATACCCTATCACTTAACTTGCCTCTTGAGAAATCTGTATGCAGGTCAGGAAGCAACAGTTAGAACTGGACATGGAACAACAGACTGGTTCCAAATAGGAAAAGGAGTATGTCAAGGCTATATATTGTCACCCTGCTTATTTAACTTACATGCAGAGTACATCATGAGAAATGCTGGACTGGAAGAAACACAAGCTGGAATCAAGATTGCTGGGAGAAATATCAATAACCTCAGATATGCAGATGACACCACCCTTATGGCAGAAAGTGAAGAGGAGCTAAAAAGCCTCTTGATGAAAGTGAAAGAGGAGAGTGAAAAAGTTGGCTTAAAGCTCCACATTCAGAAAACAAAGATCATGGCATCTGGTCCCATCACTTCATGGGAAATAGATGGGGAAACAGTGGAAACAGTGTCAGACTTCATTTGGGGGGCTCCAAAATCACTGCTGATGGTGACTGCACCCATGAAATTAAAAGATGCTTACTCCCTGGAAGGAAAGTTATGACCAACCTAGACAGCATATTACAAAACAGAGACATTACTTTGCCAACAAAGATCTATCTAGTCAAGGCTATGGTTTTTCCCGTGGTCAGTCATGAATGGACGTGAGAGCTGAACTATAAAGAAAGCTGAGCACCAAAGAACTGATGCTTTTGAGAGGCCCTGGAAGAGATCCAACCAGTCCATTCTGAAGGAGATCAGCCCTGAGTGTTCATTGGAAGGCCTGATGCTGAAACTGAAACTCCAATATTTTGGCCATCTGATGCAAAGAACTGACTCATCTGAAAAGTCCCTGATGCTGGGAAAGATTGAGGGCAGGAAGAGACGGGGACAACAGAGGATGAGATGGTTGGATGGCATCACCGACTCGATGGACATGGGTTTGGGTAAACTCCGGGAGTTGTTGATCGACAGGGAGGCCTGGCATGCTACAATTCATGGGATCACAGTCAGATACAACTGAGCGACTGAACTGAACTATCTTACCAACATAATATAACATGTTTCTGCTGCTGCTGCTAAGTCACTTCAGTTGTGTCCAACTCTGTGCGACCCCATAGACAGCAGCCCACCAGGTTCCCCCGTCCCTGGGATTCTCCAGGCAAGAACACTAGAGTGGGTTGCCATTTCCTTCTCCAGTTCATGAAAGTGAAGTGATAGTGAAGTTGCTCTGTCATGTCTGACTCTTCAAGATCCCATGGACTGCAGCCTACCAGGCTCCTCCATCCATGGGATTTTCCAGGCAAGAGTACTGGAGTGGGGTGCCATTGCCTTCTCCATATAGCATGTTAAATAATGCTAAATCAAAATTTACCACATATAAAGCCAAATATTCTTTTAAATATAGTTGTAGAATTAAATTTCCTGAAGAGTAATAAAAATACATGAACAGTCTTAGATTTTCATTAGATTACCAGTAAGTACAGGCATTTGATATTTGCATGAAATCTTTTGACTCATCAACAGAATGCAGACTTTATCTCATATAACCAATGTCTCTTTTTTCCTCGGTCTTTTTACTGTACTCTAGTTGATGTAAAATATTGTGCTAGTTTCAGGTGTGCAGGAAAGTGATTCAGGTATATGTATTTTTTCTGGATTCATTTTCATTAAAGGTTATTACAAAATAATAAATGTATTTCCCTGTGCTATATAGCAGGTCCTTGTTGTCTATGTACAATTTGATTTATGTATTAATTCTATATCCCTAATTTATCCCCTCCCCCTTTCCTCTTTGGTACTCATAAGTTTGTTTTCTATGCCCCCTCCCGTTTTTTGTCTAAGTTGTTTTGAATTGGAATTTGTCACCTGCATCCAAAGGAGTTCTGATTAACACAGTGGGAATGTTTCTTAATTACTAACTAACCTAGAATAAAACTTCAATTTTTAAGAGGCTTTTAGATAAGCACAGACATTTATTATCTCATTTTACATGAATTCAAACTTTCAAATAAAACTTAGGAAACATAACAAAAATATACCAAATAAACTAACATTTTTAAAGCAGCCATAAAAATGTGTCAGAAATTTATATTTTTAACATGCTCCAAAAACTTCAGGTAGAAAAATTTTAATAAATTCATATAACTTAAAGATCATTTCTATGACTCCTGCTACAACTGATGTATAAAATATTCCAGTTTTTACAGTCATAGCACTCCATTTTTTTAAGGGAACAAATTATTTCACCTATAAAACCAGTATTGGCAGGGATTTTTGATAACTTGTGATAAAACAATGAGGTCAAGTACTACCTCTTCTGGGCTGCTGAAATAAACATAGCTTAAAAAAATAAAAGTAAACATAGTCCAGATATTCAGCTACAAGTTAAAATAGAGCTCACTAGTGTTATAGATGTTAAATGTAAGCATTTATTCAATGTCTCCCAATAGACAAAGATTTTTATCTCTTCGATAAAGAGGCATGGTCGTCACTGAACTAGAACTAGATTCTAGAACTTGTTCTGGACTTGAATATAGTACCTGCAGACTCTAAGCTGTGACTTGAAAACTAAGCCCTTAGTGATAATAACTTGAGGATCAACTGCTAGTCTAGGCATTTTGATAAACACTTGCAGTCAACTTCAGGGAAATCAGGAAGCATGTGGGACCCTGATACAAGAGTCAAATATGTCCAGGATCAGCAAAAAGAGCTGCTGATGTTTAATTTTGCATTTATTGCACAACTATATACATTTTTTAAAATAGTTGTATTTCCCACAATGTAAAGATAGAAGAAATAAGTTCTATACCTCCTCTAAGGCAGGGGACCTCAACCTTCTTGATCTAATGCCTGATGCTCTGAGGTGAAGCTGATATAATAATAATAATAGATAAAGTATACAATAATGCAACGCACTTGAATCATCCCAAACCAACTCTCCCCCACCACCCAGTCTATAGGAAAATTGTCTTCCATGAAACCATTCCCTGGTGCCAAGAAGGTTGGAGATCACTGCCCTAAGGTGTGATAATTTGGTCTTTTTGCTCTTGGGAGTTATTTGTGGGAATTTGAGAGAATTCTTCAAGACATCCTTGAAGTCCTTAAATAGGTCTGGCACCTCTTTTACGAAAGGTCATGAATTTTTTTAATCACTTTTACTTTATTGCTAAATTTCATCATCTCACAAATTTCTTGAATACATGTAAACTTGATGGAGTGTTCTAAGCTTTTCCACTAGCTATTTCAGTACAACCTAATGACAGCATCCAAAAAGAAAAAAAAAAAAAAAGTAGTTTTGGTGGTCATATTTTGACACCTTTTAGAAGGAAACTCAAAGATTTAAGTGCAAATAGGTTCTTTGTAAGGTAATTCCAGAAATAAGCAGCCAGATAGAATAGGGAAATGAGACAAGAAGAAAATCAGCCAAATATATGACTACAATGGGTCATTAGAATTCAGTACTACTAGAGAACCCTAGGAGATAGTGAAGAAACATTCCTCTGAAATGTCAAACAGGGGAGCAAGGAAACTACAGTATGTATCTCTCAATGTTCCGTTAGCAATTGGCTGATGAGAGCATGGCTGCCATATTTTTTAAAAGGCACAGTAGTCTGAGACACAGATCCCACATGGGAGATCTAACAAGGCTGACAGATATAAAAAGTTCAGAAATAAGCAAACACAGTCAGTATACACAGCAGAGGGGTCAATCAGTTCAGCTCAGCTCAGTCATGTCTGACTCTTTGCAACCCCATGAATCACAGCACACCAGTCCTCCTTGTCTATCACCAACCGATGGAGCCTACTCAAACTCATCCACTGAGTCAGTGATGCCATCCAACTATCTCATCCTCTGTCATCCCTTTTCCTCCCACGTTCAATCTTTTCCAGCATCAGGTTCTTCTCCAGTGAGTCAACTCTTCCCATAAGATGGCCAAAGTACTGGAGTTTCAGCTTCAGCATCATTTCTTCCAAAGAAATCCCAGGGTTGATCTCCTTCAGAATGGACTGGTTGGATCTCCTTGCTTTCCAATTGACTCTCAAGAGTCTCTCCAACACCACAGTTCAAATGCATCAATTTTTCAGTACTCAGCTTTCTTCACAGTCCAACTCTTACATCCATACATGAATATTGGAAAAAAAATAGCTTTGAATAGATGGATTTTTGTTGGTAAAGTAACATCTCTGCTTTTTAATATGCTGTTGGTCATAGCTTTCCTTCCAAGGAACAGGTGTCTTTTAATTTCACGGCTGCAGTCACCATCTGAAGTGATTTTGGAGCCCAAAAAATACAGCCTGTCACAGTTTCCATTGTTTCCCCATCTATTTACTACGAAGTGATGGGACCGGATGCCGAGATCTTAGTTTTCTAAATGTTGAGCTTTAAGCCAACTTTTTCACTCTCCTCTTTCACGTTCATCAAGAGGCTCTTTAGTTCTTCAATTTCTGCAACCAGGGTGGTGTCATCTGCATAACTGATGTTATTGATATTTGTCCCGGCAATCTTGATTCCAGCTTGAGCTTCATCCAGCGCTGTGTTTTGCATGATGAACTCTGCATGAAAGTTAAGTAAGTAGAGTGACAATATACAGACTTGATGTACTCCTTTCCTGATTTGGAACCAGTCTGTTGTTCCACGTCCAGTCCTAACTGTTGCTTCTTGACCTGAATACAGATTTTTCAGGAGGCAGGTCAGGTGGTCTGGTATTCCCATCTCTTGTAGAATTTTCCACGGTTTGTTATGATCCACACAATCAAAGGCTTTGGCATAGTTAATAAAGCAGAAGTAGGTATTTTTCTGGAACTCTTTTGCTTTTTGGATGACCCAACAGATATTGTCAATTTGATCTCTCATTCCTCTGCCCATTCTAAATCTAGCTTGAACATCTGGTAGTTCACTCTTCATGTATTATTGAAGCCTGGCTTACAGAATTTTGAGCATTACTTTGCTAGTGTGTGAGATTCGTGCAATTGTGCAATAGTTTGAACTTCGCCTTTCTTTGGGATTGGAATGAAAACTGATCTTTTCCAGTTCTGTGGCCAGTGCCGAGTTTTCAAAATTTGCTGGCATATTGAGTGCAGCACTTTCACAGCATGATCTTTTAGAATTTGAAATGCCTTAACTGGAATTCCATCACTTACACTAACTTTACATTCCAGATGTCTGGCTCTTGGTGAGTGATCACACCATTGTGATTATCTAGGTTGTAAAGATCTTTTTGTACAATTCCTCTGTGTATTCTTGCCACCTTTGCTTAATGTCTCCTGCTTCTGTTAGGTCCATACCATTTCTGTCCTTTATTGTGCTCAGCTTTCCATGAAATATTCCCTTGATATCTTTAATTTTCATGAAGAGATCTCTAGTCTTTCCCATTCTATTGTTTTCCTCTATTTCTTTGCATTGATCACTGAGGAAAGCTTTCTTATCTCTCCTTGCTATTCTTTGGAACTCTGCATTCAAATGGTATATCATTCCTTTTTCCTTTGCCTTTCACTTTTCTTTTCATAGCTGTTTTTAAGGCCTCAGACAACCATTTTGCCTTTTTGCATTTCTTTTTCTTGAGGAGAGTCTTGATCACTGCCTCCTGTACAGTGTCACAAACCACCTGCCATAGTTCTTCAGGCACTCTGTCTATCAGATCTAATCCCTTGAATTTAGTTGTTACTTTCACTATATAAGGGATTTGATTTAGATCATACCTGAATGGTCTAGTGGTTTTCCTACTTTCTTTAATTTACATTTGAATTCAGCAATATGGAGTTCCTGATCTGAGCCACAGTCAGCTCCCAGTCCTGTTTTTGCTGACTATATAGAGCTTCTCAATCTTTGGCTGCAAAGGATATAATCAATCTGATTTTGGTATTGACCATCTGGTGATGTCCATGTGTAGAGTCTCCTCTTGTGTTGTTGGAAGAAGGTGTTTGCTATGACCAGTGCATTCTCTTGGCAAAGCTCTGTTAGCTTTTGACCTGCTTCATTCTGTACTCCAAGGCCAAGGCATCTCTAGACTTCCTGTTTTTGCATTCCAGTCCCCTATAATGAAAAGGACATCTTTTTTGGGTGTTAGTCTTAGAAGGCCTTGTAGGTCTTCATAGAACTGTTCATCTTCAGCTTCTTCAGCATTACTCATCAGTTCATAAACTTGGATTACTGTTATATTGAATAGTTTGCTTTGGAAATGAACAGAGATCATTCTGTCATTTTTGAGACTGCATCAAAGTACTGCATTTCGGACTCTTTAAATAACTATGATGGCTACTCCATTTCTTCTAAGGGATTCTTGCCCACAATAGTATATATAATGGTCATCTGAGTTAAATACACCCTTCCCAGTCAATTTTAGTTCACTGATTCCTAAAATGTTGATGTTCACATCTTGCCACATCCTGTTTGACCACTTCCAATTCATGGACCTAACATTCCAGATTCCTATGCAATATTGCTCTTTACAGCATCAGACTTTACTTCCATCACCAGTCACATCCACAACTGGGTGCTGTTTTTGCTTTGGTTCCATCTCTTCATTCTTTCTGGAGTTATTTCTCCACTGATCTCCAGTAGCATATTGGGCACCTACCGACCTGGGAAGTTCATCTTTCAGTGTCCTATGTATTTGCCTTTTCATACTGTTCATGGGGTTCTCAAGGAAAGAATACTGCAGTGGTTTGCCATTTCCTTTTCCAGTGGACCGCATTTGGTCAGAACTCTCTGACATGACCCGCCCATCTTGGGTGGCCCTACACATCATGGCTCATAGTTTCATTGAGCTAGACAAGGCTGTGGTCTGTGTGATCAGTTTGGTTAGTTTTCTGTTTTTGTGGCTTTCATTCTGCCACCCTCTGATGGAGAAGTATAAGAGGCTTATGGAAGCTTGCTGATGGGAGAGACTGACTGAGGGGGAAATAAGGTCTTGTTCTGATGGGCAGGGCCATTTTTAGTAAAAATCTTTAATCCAATTTCCTGTTGATGAGAGATCAATAACTTCATCTAAAATCTGGACAAGGTGTAAGCTTATAAGATCTACCTTTATATGGCCATTCTTAGAGCTACACAACTGTAGATAATTAGTCTAACAATGTCATGCTAGACCATCTGGAAGTTTAGTTATACCCTCCATCCCAGCTTTATGTACACAAGAATGCAACAATTCTGCACACAGTCTGGTCTAGATATACACTCAGGACTGCCTCAGTTGAGCTGAGTTCACTTACCAGCCTGATCACAGAGCACATAAGTAAGATAATTACTTCACCTTAAATACCCCTGTGGCTCACAGCCCTCCCAGGACAACACATCCTGGCCTAGGTATTCTCCTGAATTGAGACCTCCAGAACTAGAACTAGGGCCAGTTAACTGCAGGTCTCTCAGATGATGCCATCAGGCTCTTAGATACACTGTGGACCTCTTAATTTTCTGCCAATTTTCATCCTTGCTGAGAGAAACAAAAATAACTCCGAAATAGGTTTGGATTAAAGTTGCCAAAAATGCTAAAAATTTTAACTTACTACAGTGTCCAGTTCATAAAACCTTTCTCCTTATATGTTCCTTTGAGTCTTATAGCACACACATTCATCAAATTTATGACATAATCTCAGACTCAGCATCTCTCAAAGGACCCAATATCTTTCTGACACCAAGCTTATTCTCCCTCTCTTAGCATTAATTTTATTGCTGGACTTTTCTATTTGTCTAACTCAAAACCTAACATTTCTTTCTCTGTCATATGCCACATCCAATCAATCTTCGAGTGTTCTAAGTTTGCCTTATCAATCTTGAGAATCTATCCCTCAATGGCTATATCCTCAGCTTCTGATTTATTTCTAGCCTTCATGGTACTTCAGCTAAGCTACTTAGGGAGCTTCCTAATTGGATTTATTGCTATAGTCCCATGACACCTAAATCCATTCTTTACAATGCAGCTATCAGAATGACTTTGTAAATCCAGATCTTATCATTTTATTTGCCCACTCAAGCTCTTTTCATAACGATCAAACACAAGCATTTTGTTTAAATAGGATAGATGCTAATGCCTATATCTTTTTACTCCTTTTGATCTTTCACAGCAGCATTTCTAGCCATAAGGTCTTAAACTTTGTCTACAAGAAATACCAGTCTTCCCAAACTTTCCCTGAAGCTTCAGCCCATTTGCACATAACATTCTCACTTCCAAGGAAAATCTATTCTTTGCCTTTCCAACAAATGCCACCTTCCATCTCAGTCATACTGACAGAAACTGTAGTTATACAAGTTATGAGTGAAGATTTTTAAATTTTACTGAAGAATAGTTGATTTAAAACGTGTTAATTTCTGCCATACAGCAAAGTGACTCAGTTTATATATATAATTTCATATTATTTTTCATATGGTTTATCACAAGATATTGAGGAATTGATATCATCGACCCATCCTATATATAAGAGTTTGCATCTGCTAATTGCAAACTCCCAGTCCTGCTCTCCTTACCTCATCTTGACAGCCACAAGTCTGTTTTCCATGCCCATGAGTTTGTTCCTGTTAAGTAGGTAAGTTCATCTGTGTCACATTTTAGATTTCACATGTAAGTGATATCATACAGTATGTGTCTTTCTGACTTTCTTCACTTAGCAGGTAAATCTCTAGTCCCATCCATGCTGCTACAAATAACATTGCTTTTTATGGATGTATTCCATTGTGTAGTATATCACATCTCTTAGTTCATTCATCTGCCAATGGACTTTCATGTTCTTTGTCTGTCTTGGTTATTGTGGAGGTGTTGCTATGAAAACAGAGGTGCATATACCTTTTCAAATTAGAGTTTTGTTTGGGTGAGTGAAGATATTTTGACATCAAAGAGATTTAGCTGCTCCAGTCATGGTTCTCTCTTTACCCTTAATCAATGATCTAAGTCATCTCCTTCTCCTTAGCATAAAGTTCAATATATACATATTGTACCATTCTGGCTGAGACAGGATAAGTGTTCCATAGAAAGGTGACTTTATCAAAATAAAAGAAATAATCTCAAAAGGAGAAAGCCCTTTATCCTCTATTTTTATATCTTTTTTTTTTCAGAGTCTTCTTGTCATCACAAGGTGACAAGCAAACACACTCAGAAGGGTGGAGAAGGAAGAAGAAATTGGGATCAAATTCCCAGTAGACTTTCATTTTTATTTTGTAAGATAACAATGTTATTTTAGCATTATAAAGCTCTCATATATCATGGGCTGCAAAATCTGAAGAGAAGATTATCACTAGGCAAAATATAATCAAATAGAAGTCCAGTTTAAAAGATCACTTTGGTTCATGCCATAAAACTTTTTCTCTTAGTATTCCATCAGGAAGTTTGATCTAAAATTCACTATTAATAGTATTGAATAATAGGAACTAATAGCATTGAAAATACAATTGACCCTTGAACAACACAGAGGTTAGAGATGCTGACTGACCATGCAATCAAAAAACCTCAAAATCTAGGAATAATCTATAGTCAACCTCCTACGCCTCTGTTTCTGCACCCATGAATTTAACCAGTGATAGGACTGTATAGTGCAAGCACGCATGCTCAACTGTTTTAGTGTCTGACCCTTTGTGACCCTACAGACTGTAGCTCTCCAGGCTCCTCTGTCCATGGGGTTCTCTAGGCATGAATACTGGAGTGGGTCGCTGTGCCCTCCTCAGGACTGTGTACTATAGTCCTATAAACAGTACTATACCTATTTATTGAAACATGTAAATGGACCCGTGCAGTTCAAACCTTCCGGGGTCCTGCCCCGGTGGATCCAGGGAATTTGAAAGGGAGACGGCATAGGCAAGGAAAATATTTATTTAGAAATATAAAAGAAATTAAGAAGAAATAGTATAGTAGGAAATTTTAGTGGAGAAAAGGTGCTGAATAACTTGGTTTACGTGAAGAACTAATAAAATCTCAGGACAAGAGATTTGCACCATCTACATTATGCCACTGGCATCCATTTGAATACCGGAGAGTGCCCCACCTTGGTCTCCTTCTCTCATGGATCTTAGAAGCCGGGGCAAGTAAGTAGACATGGCGAACCTTCACGCCCCAGATGGGAATTCAGCCAGAAAATAGAGTAAGAGAAGAAGCAGGGGAAACCTGTCTTTCTAATGACTGGACCCAATCTATTGTCCAGAAAGGCCTTATATACCTTTTGATTTTACATAGAGATCAATGGTTAATACAAAATCATTGCAGCATCAGCAGCCCTGACTCTTATCAAGACCAGGCTTTCTCTCTGCATACTTAGTCGTATACACAAGTCTTAGGTGATTTACGTCATCTTCTGGCCAAAAGGCCAATTAACATTCTATGGCCCTTTTTTGATAAGGGTTTGTCAGCCAGAAGACTTATTTGTGTTCTTCTTCCCAAAGTCTGGTGCCACTCTCAGAAAGCACTAAATAAAGTTACATTCTTACACAGCAAGGACACAAGAGGAGTGCAGTGATATATAACAAAGAGAAAAGTAATTAACTCAAAAGTCTAGTGTTGCTAACATCAAAACTACTATATTCCCATTTCTGCATCCCAATTACATTGATTAATATCCTTCAGGTGCCTAAAAGATAAAGAATATGGAGGCCTGGTGGCAAACATTAACTCAACAAAGTCTTCACCAAACTAATTCTTAACTCTAAAAGGCTCTATATCTTTAAGATGTTTTGAGCTTCGTGCCTCTCACAGTTGGGGGGCTGTAAACAATCCACAAATTGTAAAGTTGGGCAGACCAGTCAGATAAGTTAAAAAGCCATCAAAGGGGTTAAGCTGAGACATTCTTTTTATATGCAGGAGACTGTTAACTGGAGCTTTGAATTAACTCTTTCCAGAGAAAAAGTGGTAATGTCAGAAGAGTATAGTTTAGCAGACAGTAAACACACAGATTTTGGTTTTGGGGTAGATGCTCAGACAGAAGACCCCTCAAGACCTGACTCGCCTTGCCCATCAGGCCTCTCCACATGACCTTGTCATGGGTGGGATCTCCGTGCTGGCTCCTGGCACAAACCCACATTGTTCAAGAGTCTACTATGCAGTATGTTTAACAATGAACATTCGTCTCAAAAGAAAATATTAAAGATCTCAATTACTGTAAGGAAATATTATTCATATATTAAATGAACAATTCAAAGTGATTTTAATATGACAAATATATTCTAATTATAATTTAAATCCATTTTATTGTCATCTTTTGCCTCACATTGAATAAAATACTGTTTTTTTATATTGACTATACTTGTAGTCTTTTTTTTAATTATATTTTAATTAGAGGCTATCTACTTATAAAATTATATTGGTTTTTCCATACATCAATATGAATCCACCATGAGTGTATACGTGTTCCCCATCCTGAACGCCCCTCCCACCTCCTTTCCCATACCATCCCTCTGGGTCATCCCAGTGCACCAGCCCCCAAAATCCTGTATCATGCTTTGAACCTAGACTGGCGATTCATTTCACATATGATATTATACATGTTTCAATGCCATTCTCCCAAATCATCCCACCCTCACCCTCTCCCACAGAGTCCAAAAACTGTTCTATACATCTATGTCTCTTTTGCTGTCTCACATACAGGATTATCATTACCATCTTTCTAAATATGGGTTAGTATACTATATTGGTGCTTTTCTTTCTGGCTGACTTCACTCTGTATATTTGGCTTCAGTTTCATCCACCTCATTAGAACTGATTCAAGTGTATTCTTTTTAATGGCTGAGTAATACTCCATTGTGTATATGTACCACAGCTTTCTTATCCATTCATCTGCTGATGGACATCTAGGTTGCTTCCATGTCCTGGCTATTGTAAACAGTGACGTGATGAACATTGGGGTACATGTGTCTCTTTCAGTTCTGGTTTCCTCGGTGTGTATGCCCAGCAGTAGGATTGCTGGGTCATAAGGCAGTTCTATTTGCAGTTTTTAAGGAATCTCCACACTGTTCTCCATAGCGGCTGTATTAGTTTGCATTCCCACCAACAGTGTAAGAGGGTTCCCTTTTCTCCACACCCTCTCCAGCATTTATTGCTTGTAGGCTTTTGGATCGCAGCCATTCTGACTGGCGTGAGATGGTACCTCAATGTGGTTTTGATTTGCATTTCTCTGGTACTGAGTGATGCTGAGCATCTTTGCATGTGTTGTCAGCCATCTGTACACTCTCTTTTAGTTTGCTTTTCCCCCATTCTACATGTCTTTGCTGTAAAGTTACAAGAGGAGAGCCAAAGACTAAATACTGAAATACATAATCTGATGAAAATAAGAAATCATTGCAAAGACTAGTCCAGGGTCTATATAAATAATACAGTAATGTCTAGAAAAATAATTCTTACCCTAATCTCTAGAAACTGTTATGTAGCTCAGTCAGTAAAGAATCTGCCTGCAATGCAGAAGACCAGGTTTGATTCCTGGATTGGGAAGATCCCCTGGAGAAGGAAATGGCAACCTACTCCAGTATTCTTGCCTGGAGAATCCTGTGGACAGAGGAGCCTGGAGGACAATAGTCCGTGGAGGCACAAAAGTCCAACATGGCTTATTGACTAAACCACCACCACCACCAAGAGCAGAGGAATAGATTTTTATTTGGTAGACACTAATAGAATAAATAATTCTGAATGTGATGAGGCATTATTTTGCCACCAGTTTTTACTTTAGCTCCAACACACAAAAGGAAATAGGAAATCCTTCCACTTATCTAAATGCATATCCCTGTTTTAACAGCTTACATTTCAAGAAGACTTTTTTTTTTCATTTCATTAGAGTATGAGCCTATATCTGTGTAGAAAAATTAAATTAGAAAATTCCAAACACAAGAGAGAATCACTTACATACTTACCTGTGATCACCCACCTCACCTTGAGCAACTTCACCTTTCCAAGTGCTATAAACTATGCAAGGGAAACAAGATTGAGGTGATTATCCAGAATACTTAGTGGGGAGAAAGCCAAATTATTTTCAAGTTCTGGAAAATTAATTCATAAACATTGTCCTTTGTGTTCAAATTCCAGAATGAAAGATATGTCTAATTTTATTTGTTCAGTCTGTCAGTAATTAAAGTTCCAGGCAACATGATAGTCATCACAGAAACCAAGACTAAGATAAAAGCATTGTCTTCAAATACTGTAATCAAGTGGAAGAGAAAAAATGAATAAAGAGGTACAAAATTGACTATTACATTTATAACTGTGGTATGAAAAGATAAAGAAATAGGTAAAAAATAAAAATAGAGGAAGGCTACAGAGAAAAGGTAATACTTAAGCTGATCCTTGAAGGATGAGCAACAGAGCACAGAAAAAAGAGATAAAGAAAGGGATTTTGAGGCCAAATACTTTGTCATAAGCAGCTTAACAAAGGTGGGACTCAGTGTAAATACAAGAGAAAGACAAAAGACACAGTTGACCGGATTATGGAATGCTTTTAATTTCAAGGCAAAGAGGCATGTAGGAAATAGGTATCACTGTAGTGTTTAAACAAGTCAGAGATATAGCTGAGGTTTTGTCAGAGTCCCTTGGTAGGTCTGTGAAAGATGAGTTTTAAAGGGACAAGACTGGAGACAGGGGCATGAGTTATGATACAGCACATGGATCAGTCAATCTATGTAGTATCTTAAGAAGATTGACAAGGTAAAGAGAATGGAGTGGGTCTGAAGAAGCTAGACAAGTAAATTAGACTGAACTTAGAGACACTTAGGAACGGTGGCAGTAGGGAGATACCCCTCGTCCAAGGTAAGGAGCAGCGGCTGTGCTTTGCTGGAGCAGCCGTGAAGAGATACCCCACCCTCAAGGTAAGAGACACCCAAGTAAGATGGTAGCTGTTGCAAGAGGGCATTAGAGGATAGACACATTGAAACGATATCACACTAGGACCACAGCCCTATCTAACTCAGTGAAACCAAGCCATGCCTGCGGGGAAACCCAAGACGGGCAGGTCACAATAGAGAGGACTGACAGAATGTGGTCCACGGGAGAAAGTAATGGCAAGCCACTTCAGTATTCTTGCCTTGAGAACCCCATGAACAGTATGAAAAGGCAAAATGATAGGATACCAAAAGAGGAACTCCCCAGGTTATTAGGTGCCCAATATGCTAATGGAGGTCAGTGGAGAAATAACTCCAGAAAGAATGAAGGATGGAGCCAAAGCAAAAACAATACTCAGTTGTGCATGTGACTGGTGATAGAAGCAAGATCCAATACTTTAAAGAGCAATACTGCATAGGAACCTGGAATGTCAGGTCCATGAATCAAGGCAAATTGAAAGTGGTCAAACAAAAGATGGCAAGAGTGAACGTCGACATTCTAGGAATCAGTGAACTAAAATGGACTGAAATGGGTGAATTTAACTCAGATGACCATTATATCTACTACTGCGGGCAGGAATCCCTCAGAAGAAATGGAGTAGCCATCATGGTCAACAAAAGAGTCCGAAATGCAGTACTTGGATGCAATCTCAAAAACGACAGAATGGTCTCTGTTCATCTCCAAGGAAAACCATTCCATACCACAGTTATCCAAGTCTATGCTCTAACCAGTAATGCTGAAGAAGCTGAAGTTGAATGGTTTTATCAAGACCTACAAGACCTTTTAGAACTAACCCCCAAAGATATCCTTTTCATTACAGGGGACTACAATGCAAAAGTAGGAAGTCAAGAAACACCTGAAGTAACAGGCAAATTTGGCCTTGGAATACGGAATGAAGCAGGGCAAAGACTGATAGATTTGCCAAGAAAATGCACTGGTCATAGCCGACACCCTCTTCCAACAACACAAGAGAAAACTCTACACATGGACATCACCAGATAGTCAACACCGAAATCAGATTGATTATATTCTATGCAGCCAAAGATGGAGAAGCACTCTGCAGTCAACAAAAACAAGACCAGGAGCTGACTGTGGTTCAGATCATGAACTCCTTATTACCAAAATCAGACTTAACCTGAAGAAAGTAGGGAAAACCGCTAGACCATTCAGGTATGACCTAAATCAAATCCCTTATGATTATACAGTGAAAGTGAGAAATAGATTTAAGGGCCTAGATCTGATAGATAGAGTGCCTGATGTACTATGGATTGAGGTTCGTGACATTGTACAGGAGACAGGGATCAAGACCATCCCCATGGAAAAGAAATGTAAGAAAGCAAAATGGCTGTCTGGGGAGGCCTTACAAATAGCTGTGAAAAGAAGAGAGGGGAAAAGCCAAGGAGAAAAGGAAAGATATAAGCATTTGAATGCAGAGTTCCAAAGAATAGCAAGAAGAGATATGAAACCCTTCTTCAGTGATCAATGCAAAGAAATAGAGGAAAAGAACAGAATAGGAAAGACTAGAGATCTCTTCAAGAAAATCAGAGATACCAAGGGAACATTTCATGCAAAGATGGGCTCGATAAAGGACAGAAATGGTCTGGACCTAAGAGAAGCAGAAGACATTAAGAAGAGATGGCGAGAATACACAGAAGAACTGTACAAAAAGGTCTTCATGACCCAGATAATCATGATGATGTGATCACTCATCTAGAGCCAGACATCCGGGAATGTGACGTCAAGTGGGCCTTAGAAAGCATCACTACAAACAAAGCCAGTGGAGGTGATGGAATTCCAGTTGAGCTATTTCAAATCCTGAAAGATGATGCTACGAAAGTGCTGCACTCAATATGCCAGCAAATCTGGAAAACTTAGCAGTGGCCACAGGACTGGAAAAGGTCAGTTTTCATTCCAATCCCAAAGAAAGGCAATGCCAAAGAATGCTCAAACTACTGCACAATTGCACTCATCTCAGATGCTAGTAAAGTAATGCTCAAAATTCTCCAAGCCAGGCTTTAGCAATACATGAACCATGACCTCCCTGATGTTCAAGCTGGTTTTAGAAAAGGCAGAGGAACCAGAGATCAAATTGCCAACAACTGCTGGATCATTGAAAAAGCAAGAGAGTTCCAGAAAAACATCTATTTCTGCTTTATTGACTATGCCAAAGCCTTTGACTGTATGGATCCCAATAAACTGTGGGAAATTCTGAAAGAGATGGGAAATCCAGACCACCTAACCTGCCTCTTGATAAATCTGTATGCAGGTCAGAAAGCAACAGTTAGAACTGGACATGGAACAACAGACTGGCTCCAAATAGGAAAAGGAGTACGTCAAGGCTGTATATTGTCACCCTGCTTGTTTAACTTATATGCAGAGTACATCATAAGAAACGCTGGACTGGAAAAAACACAAGCTGGAATCAACATTGCTGGGAGAAATATCAATAACCTAAGATATGCAGATGACACCACCCTAATGGCAGAAAGTGAAGAGGAGCTAAAAGCCTCTTGATGAAAGTGAAAGAGGAGAACAAAAAAGTTGGCTTAAAGCTCATCATTCAGAAAATGAAGATCATGGCATCTGGTCCCATCACTTCATGGGAAATAGATGGGGAAACAGTGGAGACAGTGTCAAACTTTATTTTAGGGGGCTCCAAAATCACTGCAGATGGTGACTGCAGCCATGAAATTAGAAAGTGCTTACTCCTTGGAAAAAAATTTATGACCAACCTAGATAGCATATTCAAAAGCAGAGACATTACTTTGCCGACTAAGGTCCATCTAGTCAAGGCTATGGTTTTTCCTGTGGTCATGTACGGATGTGAGAGTTGGACTGTGAAGAAAGCTGAGCATCAAAGGATTGATGCTTTTGAACTGTGGTGTTGAAGAAGACTCTTGAGAGCCCCTTGGATTGCAAGCAGATCCAACCAGTCTTTCTGAAGGAGATCAACCCTGGGTGTTCTTTGGAAGGAATGATGCTAAAGCTGAAACTCCAGTACTTTGGCCACTTCATGCAAAGAGTTGACTCATTGGAAAAGACTCTGATGCTGGGAGGGACTGGGGGCAGGAAGAGAAGGGGACGACCGAGGATGAGATGGCTGGATGCCATCACGGACTCAATGGACATGAGTCTGAGTGAACTCCGGGAGATGGTGATGGACAGGAAGGCCTGGCGTGCTGTGATTCATGGGGTCGCAAAGAGTCGGACACGACTGAGCGACTGAACTATGAACTAGAGACACTTGTGATTTGAGTCTTCAAGGTAAGATATGGAAACCATTTAGCTTTTTGAGGGTTTTTCAATTTACTGAAGGATAAGAGAAGGAAAACTAAAGTGGATTACTTTTGTGGTTCTTACTTATGTTGGTTATTTTGTTTGTTCAGAGAATGAGAATGAAGGGAAAACATTAAGTCTCCTGATGTCCAACAAGCTGTCAGAAATGTGTACTGTGGGGATGATTTTCAATATATTTAACAAACAGCTTAACAGGAGCACCAGGTGAGGCCAGCTGGGAGGAGACGCTGGTGCCTAGAGCCACCCTGTTTTGTCAAGTCTTCACGTTCTGAAGTGCAGGAGATGTGAAGCAGGACATTGTGGGGAAGGAGTGTGGCAGTAGGTTGCAGGCAATGGCTATTAACTAGTATGGAAGTATTTCAAGATTTTAGCTACTAGTATGTTGAGGGTCCATACAACTTAGGTATCATCCCTCAGTGTAGTTAGGACACAGCACAATTCAAAAATCTGTAGTTCTTCCCACACTTTAAGATACAGAGGCAGCATGTCTCTTTGGTGGAGAATGTTCTTTTGAATGGGAGCACTATAATGGCATTTTATTTTTGCAAGATAAGTCTCAGGCTGAACCTAGGCCAGAAGGTACAGGTGGAGGAAAAAGGGGGAAAATGCTTTCAATAATAAAACAAAAGAATTTCTCATACATTGGAGAGAAGACAATTGCCCCAAAGAGATATTTTGATGGAGGAGATTTTTTAGCCTTTCCCAAGAGTCAATGAAGCAAGAATTTTACAAGATGAGTGGGTCCCAGAAAGATGGTGTCTGATGAGATCTAAGTAGAGGAGCAGCCAGCAGGATGGTGACAGGGAAAAGCAGGATAAATGTCAAGTGTGTGGGGAAGGGACCTGATGAACAATAGCTATGAAATGCAGAAGCAGTGATTTGGTAGCCAAAGTTAACAAAGCATAAGTCCCAAACAGGAAATAATAAGTATCAATTTAAGGTTCTTTTGAGGATATTTATTAGTCAGTATAGTCAAAGCTATGATTTTTCCAGGAGTCATGCATTAATGTGAGAGCTGGACCACAGAGAAGGCAGAGCAACAAGGAACTGAAGCTTTCAAACTATGGTGCCTCTTGAGAGTCTCTTGGACTGCAAGGAAATCAAACCAGTCAACCCTAAGGGAAATTAACTCTGAGTATTCATTGGTGTATTGGTATTCTGGTGTCTCAGAGGTTAAAGCGTCTGACTCCAATTTGGGAGACCCGGGTTCGATCCCTGGGTCGGGAAGATCCCCTGGAGAAGGAAATGGCAATCCATTCCAGTATTCTTCCCTGGAGAATCCCATGGACATAGAAGCCTAGTAGGTTACAGTCCACGGGGTCACAAAGAGTCAGACATGACTGAGCGACTTCACCTTATCTTACCTTACCTATTCATTGGAAGGACTGATGCTGAAGCTCCAATACTTTGGACACCTGATGCAAAGAGCCAACTCACTGGAAAAGACCCTGATGCTAGGAAAGATTGAAGGCAAAAGGAGAAGGGTGCAGCAGAGAATGAGATGGTTAAATAACATCACCAATCAAAGGAAATGAATTTGAGCAACACTGGGAGATAAGGAAGGACAAGGAAGACGGGTGTGCTGCACTCCATCGGGATGCAAAGAGTCAGACAGTGACATAGCAACTCAACGGCAACAACACAATAGCTTGGAGGTATGAGCTGCCTAAAGTCAGACAGGATAAAAATGCAGCCTATAGGTAAATCGATATTAAATAGGAGGTGAAGGAGATCGGGCTTCCCTAGTAGCTCAGTCGGTAAAGAATCTGCCTGCAATGGAGGAGGCCTGGGTTTGATTCCTGGGTGGGGAAGATGGATATTAACTAGGAGGTAAAGGTCAAATTGCCAACATCCGCTGGATCATGGGAAAAACAAGAGAGTTCCAGAAAACATCTATTTCTGCTTTATTGACTATGCCAAAGCCTTTGATTGTGTGGATCACAGTAAACTATAGAAAATTCTGAAAGAGATGGGAATAAAAGAACACCTAACCTGCCTCTTGAGAAATCTGTATGCTGGTCAGGAAGCAACAGTTAGAACTGGACATGGAACAACAGACTGGCTCTAAATAGGAAAAGGAGTATGTCAAGGCTGTATATTGTCACCTGCTTATTTAACTTCTATGGAGAGTACATCATGAGAAACGCTGGACTGGAAGAAACACAAGCTGGAATCAAGATTGCTGGGAGAAATACCAATAACTTCAGATATGCAGATGACACCACCCTTATGGCAGAAAGTGAAGAGGAGCTAAAAAGCCTCTTGATGAAAGTGAAAGAGGAGAGTGAAAAAGTTGGCTTAAAGCTCCACATTCAGAAAACGCAGATCATGGCATCCAGTCCCATCACTTCATGGGAAATAGATGGGGAAACAGTGTCAGACTCTCTTTTTTTTTGGGGGTTCCAAAATCACTGCAGATGGTGACTGCAACCACGAAATTAGAAGACACTTAATCCTTGGAAGAAAAGTTATGACCAACCTAGATAGCATATTCAAAAGCAGAGACATTACTTTGCTGACTAAGGTCAGTCTACTCAAGGCTATGGTTTTTCCTGTGGTCATGTATGGATGTGAGAGTTGGACTGTGAAGGCTGAGCGCTGAAGAATTGATGATTTTGAACTGTGGTGTTGGAGAAGACTCTTGAGAGCCCCTTGGACTGCAAGCAGATCCAACCAGCCATTTTGAAGGAGATCAACCCTGGGCGTTCTTTGGAAGGAATGATGCTAAAGCTGAAACTCCAGTTCTTTGGCCACCTCATGTGAAGAGTTGACTCATTGGAAAAGACTGTGATGCTGGGAGGGACTGGGGGCAGGAGGAGAAGGGGACGACAGAGGATGAGATGGCTGGATGGTATCACAGACTCGATGGACATGAGTCTGAGTGAACTCTGGGAAATGGTGATGGACAGAAAGGCCTGGCGTGCTGTGATTCGTGGGGTCGCAAAGAGTTGGACATGACTGAGCAACTGAACTGAACTGAACTGAACTGAAAGGAAAACACTGGTATCTTAGGTAACATACAACTACAATATTTAAGTTTTCCTTAACTACTTTGTTTAAAAGATAATTCCACCATTCCAGATGGTTTGATGATTACAAGTTTGTAGAATTAGAAGAACCAAGGACAAAGTTCTGCAGGACAGTAACATTTGTAGAACAAATGAAAAGGTGACTTTCAGGAAAACTAAGAAGGAAGTCTGAAATGCAGAAGAATTAAAAGAATGGATTTTTGAAGACACTGAGAATTTTAAAGTGTATATAGTCAGAACAAGTTAATTAAGATAGAACTGAAAAGAATCAGTTTGGTATTTGGTAGTAAAAAGCAATTAGGAAGCAATAATGGAGGCCTCTCAGTAAAGCAGGGGTAACAGAGCCTATTTATAATGAGTTGAGAAAAGAAAAGGTGGAAGGGAAAATGAAATAGCAAGTACAGGCCAAACTCTTGCTAAAGGATTGTACAGACAAGAAATGATGCAAGGGAAGAGCTAAAGAGATTACTGGGTTGAGGAAGATATTTTTCTTACGATGAGATCAAGCTAAACAGATTTATGTGGTAAAGGAAGCTATAAACAAGGAAGGGAAATAAAGAAAGAGAGTTAGGGAGAAATAGATAGTGATAGAGGTCTCAGAAGAACTAGAGTGATAGCAATCCAAACTCAAGGAGGTAGCACTAAGAAGAAGAAAGTTCTCTTCTTCCTGGAATCCTTGTCTCTTTAACTCCTGTTTCAGAGCTGGAAAATTCAAAGCTCTGAAATAAGTGAGAGGATAATTGGCAGGTTGCATTAGGATGGCGTTGTTCAGTTGCTAAGTCATGTCTGACTCTTTGCAACACCATGGACTGTAGGCCCGCACCACGCGCCCCCCCGCCCCCATTGGTTTTCCTCTGTCCATGGAATTCTCCAGCCAAGAATACTGGAGTGAGTTGCTATTCTCTTCTCCAGGGGATCCTCCCAAACCAGGTATCAAACTCATGTCTCTTGCATTGCAGGTGGATTCTTTACCACTGTGAAGCCAGGAAAGTCCCTACAAGGGCACAGTTCCCAATAATTTGTTGTATAATAATAACTGAAGTCCTCTTACACAATTTTTAAAAATAGTTTTTACATTTAAGGCAATACTTGGAAGAGTCTGGATATGGAAAAGTTATTCCTTGAGGATGCTGTTTGAATAGTGATCCTGTTTTAAGAATTAGTATGTAAATCATTCCACACAATACCATCAGCAATGAATAATTATGGAAGGTCATTTCATTTGAAAACTCTGTCTCTCATAAAGAAAACTGGTTTTAAGAGAAGTGTTTCCATCTCTTTGACTTCTATATGGAGGGAGTATTTGGGTAGGGTGGTATTTGGTTTTGCTTATGACTTTAGCGATTATGTGTGTCTCAAAAGAAATAAGGTAAATGATTGAAACATGTACAAGTGGGTTTATAAATGTTTGATTCATATCACTGACAAGCAGCTTATGAAAGTAGTTAAGAAAGTGGATTCTGAAACTGTACTGCCCAGGACTGAATCCCTTTTCTTGAGCAAATTACTTAATCTAAGTCTGAGTGCCTTCCTCTGAAACAGAGCCATGAATAACAGCACTAATAATCGTATTACTCACGTCATAAAATAATTAAGAGGGGTGTGTGTGTGTGTGTGTGTGTGTGTGTGTGTGTAAATGCATTTAGAGTGGCTAAAGATGCATTTGAAGTGGCTAAAACATCTATTTCTCCCAGGATGTAATGAATTTCCTCACAAATAAGAATCAGCTAGAAGATAAACTGATCAATCCAAGTATTTGCTACAATTTATTAAAACTCTAGGATTTTGAGATTTTTATAATCTTGATGTTAAAGACAGACAAAATGCTGCACTATTTATTTGACCCAAAGAAAGCACTAAGTAAATTCAAAGCCTCTATACCACACACTTGACCAGGATCAGCTTAACCTGGAAAATCAACTTAGAGTGTGTGCGTCGTGGTGCGTGTGTGTGTGTGTGTGTGTGTTGTTGTTGCAAATACTACTTAAAGAAATTTGAACAGCAGGTGCCTGTTATTAAAGTCATCTCACTGACCTCCTCGGAGAGAAACAGCCACTGGAAATATGAAAACCCAGTTACAAATCTCCACAGAGCCCTGTGAGACCTATAGATGGATGGATACAGAGTAGAGATGCATATTCCAAATAGGTGACATTTTGATGATATATTCTTTTGAAAGAGACATCAGAAAAGGAGACCTTTACTAGTTCTGTCTTAGAATGTCAGTGGGGTGCTTCAGGGATTCAATGAAGTTTTCATCCTGTTGAACTTCCACCCTTTGCTGATCAAAAACTTCAGTTCTAAAACAAAACTAAATAAATAAAAGTTGCCTTTCTCTCATAAATTCCTCAAGGAGAAACAGATATGCAGTCATAAATTATAGATTCTCTGCCTTTTAAAAAATGGCACTTTGTACAGTGTCTGCAATCTGATTATTTTTAATCTTTTCTCCACACAGTATTTCAGAATTATCATACTACAATGACATTAGGAATTCATATTCAGAAAACTGATGGAGATCCAAGGTTGATGGAGAAGAGCTGAACACCTTGGGAATGAATTCACTATTTTAATACATGTCACAGCTATAATCTAATGATAGCTATTAAATGTAAGTTGATCTCAAAGTTCCTGATTGCTGATAATGAAAATGGCTCACTAAAATGTAACATGGTTTCATAAATAATTCCATTGGTTTGAATGAGGAACAGTGAACAACAATTTCCATCTTAAGAAGGGGCACTGACACCTAAAAAAATATAAATATGCTTTAATACCATGAAATAAAAAGATGGGCTACTTAGCACCTTTTCATGTTTATGGAACAAACCCCAAACCCCATAGGACACATGAGAGTCTGAATAAATAATATAGTTATATCTACCCAATACATGCCTATATCTGGAAAACAAAGAATAATGTGGCTTTCAAATAAAAATTTTCTATAACTCTTCCTTCATCACTCTTCTCACTAAAACAGATAAAACATGCCTTCTCTATCAAAAGACAAACAGCAGAGAAAATATTTGCAAACCATGTATCAGATAAGGGTTTAGTATCTAGAATATAAAACAATTCTTAAAATCTAACAGAAAGAAACAAAAACTAGGAAAAGAGTTCAACAGACATTTCTCCAAAAATGTGTATTAATACTAATGACCAATAAAGCTGAAGACAACTGAAGATGCCTGTCCCTTGTGACTAGTTGCAACCTTTTACTGAGACTTATGTTTGATTTGCATATTCTCTTCACCTAAACCACCTGCATACTAATCGCCCCCCACCCCCTTATCCCTTCAGAGAAGTTTTCAAAGCCTTCTGAGAGGCTGTCTCCTGGGCTCTAGTCTAAGACACTGAATAAATTTGACTTCTGGCTTTTATTCTTGTGTGAGTTTTCTTTTTTAGTTGACAATTCAGTTCAGTTGCTCAGTTGTGTCTGACTCTGTGATCCCATGAATCACAGCACATCAGGCCTCCCTGTCCATCACCAACTCCTGGAGTTCACTCAGACTCACTTCCATCGAGTCAGTGATGCCATCCAGCCATCTCATCCTCGGTCGTCCCTTTCTCCTCCTGCCCTCAGTCCCTCCCAGCATCAGGGTCTTTTCCAGTGAGTCAACTCTTTGCATGAGGTGGCCAAAGCATTGGAGCTTCAGCTTCAACATCAGTCCTTCCAATAAACACCCAGGGTTGATCTCCTTCAGAATGGACTGGTTGGATCTCCTCGCAGTCCAAGGGACTCTCAAGAGTCTTCTCCAACACCACAGCTCAAAAGCATCAATTCTTCGGTGCTCAGCTTTCTTCACAGTCCAACTCTCACATCCATAATAGTGCTTAAAGTATAGAAAGAAATAAAGATATAATACTTGGCTAAGTGAATTCACAATCATAGGAATCTGAAACATATATGCAAGTATAATTAGAATAATGCTTACTATGTGCATACACATAGTATGTACAAGGGTATCAAGGGTGCATACATCACCCTTGATCAAATCTTGGAAGTTGTGTCTCAGGAAATGACTATTATACCTTTAACTGGTTGGAGGAAACTTTCTTCAACCTGGGACAGTAGCTGTTTAAATGATGGAAGGCAGAAAGTTTGGCAAGCTTTACAAGCAGTGGTCCTGGAGAAAAGCAAGAAATTTGACTGAGATAATTAAAAGCAAACAACAAAATGATCAGAAGAATCACAGATTTGTATAAAGAGATTTAAAGTAGAATCTTGGTCCAAATTTGAAGAACATTTGGAAAGTCACTATATGGTGCAAAGGAAGCAGCTGGCAAGGTTAAAGCAGAAGTCAAATTGATTTAACAGCGGTTCTAAGAAATTGCTGGAGTCAGGCAGGACTGAAGTCTGCAAGTGAAAAGACATAAAACCAAGCCAGGTGGACGAGGCTGGCTCTGAGGCTTGGCAGCTTGTATGCTTGGTTAAGAGTATGATTGATAAAAGTCCACGTGATGCTAAAAGACTTATTTAGAGCAGAAAAAATGTGAATACTTCAAGACCGGTCTCTGGTCCTCTTTTGTGTCCATCTTTTATATAGATTCATGAGAAGAGAAAAGAAAGTCAATTTAGATGATTAAACAAACACTCTCCTTCCAGCCAGCCATGCATACTGAGCCTGCTGTTTCCAAACACACTGGTGATAGGAATTACCTTGCAGCCACAAGAAATATATTTCATTAAAAGAAGGTTTTTCAAAGACCATTCATCCAAGCAAATGGCTACCTCATTAACCAAACTGGGAAGGAGTCCAAATATTTACAGAATAACTATACTCAATACCTACAGCCCATCCCACGCTTATTTCGTGGGCTTTCCACCCTTTCAGCTGAATTAAAGCAGCCCACCATTTTCCCAGGTAGCGTTTCAATGCTTTATTTTTTTTTTCTTATTCCAAACAAAGCATGACAGACACTGATAAAGGAAACTATGTATTAATTTTCCATCACCAAAAATAAAAAAGAAGATATGTTCAGATGCTCCATGCTTCCACTGAGGCTTGGGGTATAAATTCCAAGCCATTCATTTAAACAAGTTCACTTCATCCTTTGTTCAGCTATGCATGAAAGCTTAACCAGTCAGATTGCAGAAAACATATAATTACCACATCTAGTCTAACTCTAAAACTCCCTTTAAGTCCCTTTTGAAAGTAAAATTATCTCAAAATGCAATATTCTGTTTATTTAGTCTCAGATCCCTCTCACTTAAAAAAAAAATATTACCTGTAAATTGATTGGGGAAAAAAAGTTGTTTAATATTTTTGCAGCGTTTAGTGTACTAAAATAAAACCAGACTTAAGGAAAAGGTGTTTGCCTAAGATCTCCCTGACCTCTACTTAAAACCCACTTTCTACAGTATTTTCTATACACACCCACCCTTAGGTTCTTAGTGACCTCCAATTTCCTCTTTACTCTCAGGATGCTAATAGTCAGAAGCCATGACCTCATGCTTCAGAAGGTTCTTATCCAGCCTGCCATTAGAATATACCTGCCTTTGGCTTTAATTTTTCAGAACTTCTCTCTTGAAAGGCACTTTAGTCCTCAGATTTATTTATTAATTATGATTGGCTGTTTATCTTAGCATCCCTCTAAGAAAATGTATTTAAATCCAAACAGGAAACTTCTGTTCATAAATCTTCATTCAGAGAAATAATCCTGATGGTAGGAATGCCAAGCACTGCATAGCAGGCTCCTCTGGATATGCTGAACAAAACATAAGAACTGCCTTTTTCAACTTGCATCAGACTGATTGCCAGAAAATAAATGCACATGGATAGAAAATCTTCAAAGAGCAAAGCCGAAAAGCTAAGTCACAGGAGTCGTTCATCATAGCATTAGGTAATTCTTGACCCTTAGGATGATTGATGTGTTTAATTTAAACTGGCCTGGGTACACTCGATGTGTCCCTGAAGTGGTAACAGGGTGAGTGGGAGAGATGGAGGAGATTTTAATGGAAAGTAGCTTTCTTTCAAACTTCCTGTGTGTTTTTTTTTAATGACAATTTCTGAAGTGTTTTAACAACTGCCATATTATTCAATTCTACCCTATTCTCTGGATTTCTTCTAAAATAATACTGTGGTATAACATTGTCTTAAATCCCATTGCATAAGTGGAAACTTATATTACCATATGTAAAATAAATAGCCCACAGGAATTTACTGTATGGCTCAGGAAACTCAGATACAGGCTCTGTATCAACCTACAGGGGTGGGATGGGGTGGGAGATAGGAGAGCAGTTCAAAAGAAGGGAATGTATGCATACCTATGGCTGATTCATATTGAGGTTTGACAGAAAACAGCTGTAAAGCAATTATCCTTCAATAAAAAAATTAATTAAAAATAAAATAATAGTGAGGTATAACTTTGTCTTAAGTCGCAGTGCATAAGCCATTTATTTTTAAATAAGTAATAAGTAATGAAGCCTTTCATAGAGAACTCTTTCAGTTTCTTTTGACAGTAGAATGTGGAGTCAGGTGAAATCCCACTTGATATGTTAAAATATGTTAGCAGACATAATGGAATTCATATTAGTGGGCTCTGATTTAGTCTTTCTATTTAAGGGAAAATACTGAGGAATTAAATACATGTGACAGAAACAAAACCTATTGTATTGTGACTTTCTGGTCTTCATTGCTAATAAAAAAGCTTTTCTATTTGTAATTTAGTATTCCCTAAATTGGATAATAGAACATGATTGAGTTAAAGTTGTTAAACTCTGGTATTAAAATTTGGTACATGCGTAAAATGTCTAAGTAGTTTTGGTGAAGGAAGTGCTTTGACATGGTCTGATTTCCTGATTATTTTTTCATGTATTGAATATTTACACTTATGTGGGCCCAATACTGTGCCAGGTTCTATGGATAAGACAGTGAGCCCCTTTGAACTGTGCCATTTAGATAAGCAAAATGCTTAATAACAAAAAGTTTCCATGAATAAAAATATAATCAAATTATATATATAGTACCATGAAATTAAAAGATGGTTACTCCTTGGAAGAAAAGTTATGACCAACCTAGATAGTATATTCAAAAGCAGAGACATTACTTTGCCAACAAAGGTCCATCTAGTCAAGGCTATGGTTTTTCCTGTGGTCATGTATGGATGTGAGAGTTGGACTGTGAAGAAGGCTGAGCGCTGAAGAATTGATGCTTTTGAACTGTGGTGTTGGGGAAGACTCTTGAGAGTCCCTTGGACTGCAAGGAGATCCAACCAGTCCATTCGTAAGGAGATCAACCCTGGGATTTCTTTGGAAGGAATGATGCTAAAGCTGAAACTCCAGTACTTTGGCCACCTCATGCGAAGAGCTGACTCATTGGAAAAGACTCTGATGCTGGGAGGGATTGGGGGCAGAAGGAGAAGGGGACGACCGAGGATGAGATGGCTGGATGGCATCACGGACTCGATGGACGTGAGTCTGAGTGAACTCCGGGAGTTGGTGATGGACAGGGATTCCTGGCGTGCTGTGATTCATGGGGTTGCAAAGAGTTGGACACGACTGAGCAACTGAACTGATCATGAATAAAAATTAAATGTGCTTTGAGAGCATATTGCAAGAGACCCTAATGTAGTCTGGAAGATCAGAAAAGATCTCCCTGTGGAGGTTATTACCTGATCAAGTTCTGAAACCTGATCAAGTTCTGAAAGATGCTTGGGAGCTACATGGTGGGCACTATAGGAAGAGGCTCAAATGGAAAGTGTGGCCATGAAAGATGATGACAGTGATGGGAGAGAACTGTGAAACATGAGGATGAAAATATAGACAGATAGCAAATAACAGAGGACATATTACAACAGGCTAGCAATTTTGTATTCCGGCCTAAAGACACTAGAAAATGATGAAAGTGTTTTAATTAGGACATAGCATGAGCATAGCTAGCATGAGGCAAAGCTATTGTTTTTCCAGTAGTCATATATAGTTCTGAGAGTTGGACTATAAAGAAACCTGAGTGCCAAAGAATTGATGCTTTCTAACTGTGGCATTGGAGAAGACTCTTGACAGTCACATAGACTGCAAGGAGATCCAAACAGTCCATCCTAAAGGAGATCAGTCCTGAATATGCATTAGAAGGACTGATGGTGAAGCTAAAGCTCCAATAGTTTGGCCACCTGATGTAAAGAACTGACTCCTTAGAAAAGACCCTGATGCTGGGAAAGATTGAAGGCGGGAGGAGAAGGGGACGACAGAGGATGAGATGGTTGGATGGCATCACCGACTCAAAGGACATGAGTTTGAGTAAGCTCTGGAAGCTGGTGATGGACAGGGAGGCCTAACGTCCTGCTGTCCATGAGGTCGCGAAAAGTCAGACATGACTGAGCGACTGAACTGAACTGAGCACAAGCACCTATCCATGTTAACACCATTCTGGTGCTAACAAGGAGAATGGATGGAAATTGAATCAAAGTAGAAAAATCAAATTTTAAGTTATCATATCAATGCAGAAGAATGGATTGTAGCTTCAACTTTAATGGAAATCGTAAACTGGAGAGACATAGACAAACTTAATAGTTAAGAGGTGATGTAGACAGAATTTAGCTAAGGATGAATTAAAATTTTTAGGAGAAACAGGCCTTTGTCTTTTCAACTAGATAGATGTGGTGCCATTTGCTGAAATAAAAGAACAGTGAGAGCAGAATCCAGTCTTGTAACATAATAAGCTCAATTTTTATCATATTGATCAAATTTTAATTTCCCTTGAGACATCAAAGAGGAGATGTATTTAAATACACGAATGTGAAACTCGGGAGATAAATGTGAGCTACAGATATAAACCAGCATCACTGGCACATAGATGGCAAACAACATGATGAACATGAAGAGAAAAAGATTCTAGGATGGAATACTGAGAAATTAAATATCTAGTTCAGTTCAGTTCACTCACTCAGTGGTGTCTAACTCTGCAAACCCATGGGCTGCAGCATGCCAGGCCTCCCTGTCCATCAACAAATCCTGGAGTTTACACAAACCCATGTCCATTGAGTCAGTCATGCCATCCAACCAACTCATGCTCTGTTGTTCCCTTCTCTTCCCACCTTCAATCTTTCCCAGCATCAGGGTCTTTCCAAATGAGTCAGCTCTTCTCATCAGGTGGACAAAGTATTGGAGTTTCAGCTTTAGCATCAGTCTGTCCAATGAACATTCAGAACTTATTTACTTTAGGATGAACTGGTTGGATCTCCTTGCAGTCCAAGGGACTCTCAAGAGTCTTCTCCAACACCACAGTTCAAAAGTATCAATTCTGCCAGGGTCCAGCCCCAGTGGATCCAGGGTAATTCGAAGGGGAGACAGAGTTGGCGTCCTAGGAAAAAACTTATTTAATTACAGATATGGAGGGAGATTAGAAAGAAATAGCATAGTAGGAAAATTAGTGGAGAAAAAAATGCTGAATAACTTGGTTTACGTGGAATACCAATCACCACCTACATAGGCCACAGGCGTCTTTCCATTCTCCTGAAGGAGAGGAGACACTGAGGCCTCCCTGGTCCAATCTTAGAAGCCCAGAAAAATTAGCAGGCTTGGTGAGTACCCACATTCCAGATGGGAATTCAGCCAAAAAAATGGGGAGCAAGAAAGAAACGACATGGGGGAATCAATCTTTCCAGAAACTGATTTGATTTCTTTATTTTTAGGTTTGCTTATATACCTTTTGTTACACATAGTGACAAATGGCAATTTTAAAGTCACGCTGGGGTCAGCAGTCCTGACCTTTATCAAAATCAGGTGCTTCACATAAATGTATAAAAAAGGTTTTAAGGGTTTTAGATCTTCTTCTGGCCAAGAGGCCTCCTGACATTTTAAGATCCTCTCTTTCTGATAACCAAAAACATATTTTTTCAAAGGGTGTTTTTTTCTTAAACCAGGCACCACCCTCTGAAGGTAGCAGATAAAGTTGCATTCCTATAGGGTGAGGGTGTAGTGGGTTACAACTAAGAATGGAATTTATTTAACCTAAGGTTAACATGATTAATCTTAAAGGTTAATACTTATTTCTCCTATATGCTAGTTATATTCATTATAAGGGCAGGGAATATGGAGATTTAGCAGCAAACATCAGCCCAACAAATGAAAACCCTTCACCAATGTTCCCCTTAAGATCTATTTAGTCTTAAGATAGTGATAAAGTTACATTTTTACATAGCAAGGACACAATGATTTATAATAAAATACAGTGATCTATAACAAAAGAGAAAATTCATTAACACAAAAAGTCTAGCATTGCTAACATCAAAAACTACTATATTTCCTTTTCTATATTCCAGATACATTAATATATTCCCAGGTGCCTAAGGATATGGAGACCAGGGGGCAATCATTGACTCAACAATGAGAAAAGCCCTATGCTAATTAAGACTTTCAAAATACTCCAAACTCTCTGTGCTGTTTATGGTTGAGAGGTTGTCACACAAGCTAGTCTGTCAGCAGAGAGGTTTGACCTGAGACACCCTTGTCCCACCCAGGGCAGGGAATTAGCAGCAATTATTGGCACAACAAATGAAAAACCCTTCACCAATATAATTCCTAACAAACCCACTATACTAATAATTTCTAACTTCCCAAAAGAATCTGCCTTTAGTAAGTCTAAAACATCTCATGACTCTTACGGTTGGGAGGCTGTAAACAATCATATGTGGCCGGACGAACCTGTACAGGCAGGCTAGATAACCTTCAGAGGAGTCCGTAAGTTGAAACACTCTTGTCACGCCCAAGAATTTTTATTGACTTGGAGCTGCACTGCACGTTTACTCCTTTCCGAGAGAAATGGTGATGGGGGAGAGCCCCCTGTAAAGTCAGAGGTGTAGGTGAGAGCATAAAACAGACTCTGGTTTTGGGGGTAGATGCTCAGGAATAGGGTGTTTCCTGAGGCTCGATCCCGCCTTTGCGTATACCTAACCTCCTTCCTCATGACCTTTGCCATGGGTGGAGTTCCTCATGCTGGCTCCTGGCAAATTCTTTGGTGCTCAGCTTTCTTTATAGTCCAACTCTCACATCCATACATGACTACTGGAAAAACCATAGCTTTAACTAGACAGACCTTTGTTGGCAAAGTAATGTCTCTGCTTTTCAATATGCTATCTAGGTTGGTCATAACTTTCCTTCCAAGGAGTGTCTTTTAATTTCATGGCAGCAATCACCATCTGCAGTGATTCTGGAGACCAAAAAAATAAAATCTCTCACTGTTTCCACTGTTTCCCCACTATTTCGCATGAAGTGATGGGACCAGATGCCATGATCTTCATTTTCTGAGTGTTGAGCTTTAAGCCAACTTTTTCACTCTCCTCTTTCACTTTCATCAAGAAGCTCTTTGGTTCTTCTTTGCTTTCTGCCATAAGGGTGGTGTCATCTGCATATCTGAGGTTATTGATATTTCTCCCAGCAATCTTGATTTGAGCTTGTGCTTCATCCAGCCTAGCATTTCTCACGATGTACTCTGCATATAAGTTAAATAAACAGGGTGACAATATACAGCTTTGATGTACTTCTTTCCCTATTTGAAACTAGTCTGTTGTCTCATTTCCAGTTCTAACTGTTGCTTTCTGACCTGCATACAGATTTCTCAAGAGGCAGGTCAGGTGATCTGGTATTCCCATCTCTTTCAGAATTTTCCAGTTTGCTGTGAAGATTCCATATAATATTGCTGTGCCTCCTAAAGAACTTTCAGGATGGAGTAAAAGCTGTAAAACTAGAAGATGGGTGAATTTAAGGCAATAATGTTTGCATTATTAATACAATGAAAAATTAAGGATAACTGGTCTTTATTCAAATCAATGAGCATGCTTATATAAGAAGAAAGACCCAAAACTAGTGGAAACTAAGTTTACTCTTTTGCCATGAATTTGAAAGTTATATTTATTGAAACCATAAATATTGAAAATTATCTATTTAATGGTTTTTAGTGTCTTAGAGATAAATATTATAGCAGATTCAAACAAACATAGCAAAGATGTTGCTTGAGCTTAAGGAGACCATCAAAATCAGGGACTTCCATGCATGTTCTGTTGCAGTTGAAAATATATTTGTTTGCATCTTTCTTATCCTTTGCTTAATCTTCTATGATCTTAGCATTAATTGTTCCTCAAAATTTCTGGCAGGAGTAAACTTATTTGAATTCATGCAAAGTCATTAAGCAAGCTACATTTTCTCTTGGGAATCCATTTTTGAGTCCATGGATCTCAATCTTCAAAACAGACCAGAGGCTTTCTAATATACTAAACAAAAGTGTAACTATTAAACCATAACTATTCCTGTAGAAATTATTTTATCAGCATCTTGGGAATTTTGTCTCTTTACTTATTTCTATGTTTCTGCACTTTTTCCAGCTTACTGAGATATAATTGACAACATTTTATTGGTTTTAGGTGTATAACATGATAATTTGATACCTGTATCTACAGAGATATGGTTACAACCAAAATTAGTTAACATTCACTACCTCACCCAGTAATTAATACAATTTTTGTAGTAACTTTTAGTATGTATCTTCTTAGCAATTGTTAACTATAGTCGCCATGTGTAGTGGAATTCCTAATAATGTACTTTCACAGCCTTGGAAATTTCACAAAAATAACACCAGGAAAAATAGCATATATTAAGAAAGTATGTTAATGATTATCTTTCAAGTTTTCCTTAAAAATAATTACCCTGTTACAAAGCCCAAGGCCAGACCCAGAAGGGACTATGACTGAGATCATGAAAGCGTGGACCTTGGAACACTGGGTGGGCGCCAGGCATGAACGCTGCCTATGCACTGCTAATTGTTCCTGAGACTAGCCCAGAGGGAAGGGCCTGGGGTAAACACAGGAGATCTGGACCATGTCAGTGCTGTCCATGACATTTAGGAGTATGTGATCAACACAGCGTGTCTTGAGAAAGATAAGATCAGAGAAAGTCTTGTAGTCTTTGAAAGTCTTGAAAGTAGTCTTGAAAGTCTTCCTAGTAATTAGGAGTTAAAGCTGGACTCAGAGTGGACGCTGCACCTCAGTCCAACAGAGGCTGCAGGTGCCCTGACCATTGCACCAAATTTTCTGTCATTATTTTCGTCACTCCCTCCCAGACCATTAGGGCAACAATCATGCTTTATATTACATTCCCCAACCCCAGAACTTACAAATCCTATAACTAAGCTTTGACCTTTTGATCTTTTGCATTTAATCTCATATTTTGGAAGAACACCTCCAGTGTTTTTCTGAAGAAAGACTATATAGTGTGTGTATATATATATATAATATATATATGTATTTTTAATTATTACATGTCTGAAAACATGTTTGTTTTATCCTTGCACTTGACTGACAGGTTACTAAAGCATTCAGTCACATGGAAATCACCTTTTTTCTCATAACCATGAAGGCACTGCCCCATTGTCTTTGAGTTTCCCATATTGCTGTTGATATAAATACTGATTTCTATTTTCTTTCCTCTGTGATTTTTTTTTACCCATATGTAACATCTAAGAACCTTTTCATTACCAATATTTTGAAATTGAAATTTTCCTATTACTGAGTCTTGGTGTGAGTGTTCCTTTGTCCATCATGCTGAACACTCACTTGGATCCTGCAATATGGAACAATATGCCCTTAAGTCTGGTTAATAGTTTTTTATCTTTGTTAATTTTACCCCCTCTTGACTTTGTTCCCTTGAAATTCCTGAAACATTTGCAGATATTGGAATTTCTGAACTAATTCTCCATCTTTTCTTCCCACCATTTCTCTTTTTATTCTATTTTCTGGGAGATTTCCATAACTTGATATTCCAAATTTTATAATGAATTTATATGTTATCTATTCTTTTACTTTTCAAGGTAAAAGAATCTTTTACTTTCAATTCAGTTCAGTCATTCAGTCGTGTCCAACACTTTGTGACCCGATGAACCACAGCACGCCAGGCCTGCCCTTCACTGTGCTTGATGTTCAGGAGTCAGAGTCCCTCTGATTCAGCCTCTCTAGTAGTTAATCTTCATTTCTTCTTTGGGGGTGGAGAAGAGGAGGTATCTGATTATGATGGTTGTGGAGAAAATTGGTGAGTCTTCGCATTCAGACTTTCTGCTGACTCTTCTGTCTATAAGACACCCTTTACAGTTGCTCTCGTTGATACTTGGTTCTCCCAGTTTATGACCCTATTGGGTATTCTGATATACAAACTATCTTTGGCCATCTTAATTTTGTCAATTTGGTTGCCATTTTTATCTTCTTTCCAGTGTCCACACATTATTGATATCACTCCTCACTAGATCCACCTTCTCTATTTTTTTTAATGAACAGCAGTTAATTTGATCCAGACATTGTTATAAGTTCTTTGCAAGTAATGAATTTTACTGTACCTGGAACAACCTATAGGATAGGCATTTTACAGATGAAGAAACGGTTATGAAAAGGTTAACTAAATTGCACAATTTACAATGTTGGTAAATGCAAACCCTGAATTAGAATCTCAGTCATTTGGCTCTGGGATCCAGGTTCTTTACCCCTTCTCTAACAGACTATTAGTGGGCATGATTTACCCATGCTGGAAGTGCTAATAGGAACACTTTCCCCACATTTATATACACCAAAAAAAGAGAAGACTCCTTTTGATAAGTTACTTTAACCTTAAGAGTTTTTGCCCATTTATCCCTTTATTTTTCACTTCTATCATGTTTAATCAGAAATCTTAAGAGTTCTTAAGAATATTTTAAAGGCAGGCTACATTCATATTTAAAATCTGGTGGTACTATGTTTAATTAGCAATCAGCACATCAAATAACATCAAAACTAGTGAGAAATGTTTGACTTCAAACTAATTCATCTGTTTCTGATCTAGAAATTTCTTTGATCTTAAACTCAACATTAACCCCGAAGTACTAGCAGCCTATTAAATGAGGTAGTACATCACCAACATACATACAAGGCAAGGGACATTAAGCTATAAATAAATTCTGTACTGACCAGATCTATATTTATAGGTGCTAAGATAATAAGAGGTGACAAGAATAGGATAAAGCTACCGAAAACAGGTCAAAAGTAGAAATTTGGAATGTTCTAGTCTCAAGGGGAAAGCAGTAATGGTTGAGGGAGTGGACCTGATGGGGAAAGTCCACTGAAGCCTGGAGAAAGGCAGAGTGTTGCTGGGCAGCTTCTCCCCTCCCCCATAAGGACTTCAGGACAACCTAGGAAGTGGGAGAAAATATTTGCAAATGATGTGACAGACAAGGGCTTAATCTCCAAAATATACAACTCAACAACAACAAAAACACAATTGAAAAATTGGCAGGGAGACCATAATAGAAGTCAGAAGGTACATAAAAGATGCTCATCATCAATAACTATTAGAGATAAGCAAATGAGCACTACAATGATGTACCACCACACATAAACCAGAATGGCCATCATTAATATTCTACCAATAACAAATGCTGTAAAGAGTGTGGAAAAAGAGAAGCCTCTGACGCTGTTGGTGGGATTATAAATTGGTACAGCCACTGTGGAAAACAGTATGGAGCTTCCTCAGAAAACTAAAAACAGAACTATGATATGATCCAGCAATCCCCTTCCTGGGCATATGCCCAAGATGAAACTAATTCAAAAGATATATGCACCCTTATGTTCATAGCAGCACTATTCACAATAGCCAAAACACAGAAATGTCCATCAGCAGGTGAATGGATGAAAGAAGATGTGTTATGTGTACACACACACACACACACACACATACACACATATATATATATATGTATGTATGTATAATGGGATATTACTCAGCCATAAAAAGAACAAAATGATGTCATTTGCAGCAACGTGGATGCAACTAGGGATTATACCACTAAGTGAATTAAGTCAGAAAGATCAATACAATATGATATCACTTATATGTGGAATGTAAAATATAGCACAAATAGAAACAGACACGCAGACTTATGTTTGCCAAGGGGGAGAGGGAGAAGCATAGACTGCAAATTTAGGGTTAGAAGATGCAAACTATTACATTCAGAATAGATAAACAACAAGGTCCACTGTTGGTCCAACGAATTAACGAGGCTCACTGTGTATAGCACAGGGAACTATAGCCTACCCCTGGGATAGATCATAATGGAAAGGATGATTTAAAAATAATAGATATATGTGTGTATATAACTGAGTCACTATGTTGTACAGCAAAAATTAAATCCTTGTAAATAAATCAACTATATTCAGTTTTAAAAACTAGAGGAAAAAAGAACTTCAGGGCTCTGCCTTTCCACACAGAGGCTGGGTAGTTCCTCCTCTTAGAGTCCTCCTGAGACAGGGACTCTGATGGGAACACAGCTTCCTTCCCAGGATCTTCTGAAAAAGGAGCACAGAGGATGTTGCTGTCTTCATAACATACTTGATATTTATATGAGTATCAGACCAGAATATATTTGAAAAACATACAAAATGGCTTTGAAGAAAAAGTCTTGCCAATAATTTTAGCATAAATTATGTAATCCACTGACTTATTCCACATCAAAATCTAAAGATACTTGTACTGTATCATCACATAAACAGATGCAACTCGAAACATTCCAAAAACAGTCATTTGGAATTTTGTCTGGACCTGCATTAAAGTAATTGAGAGAATGGAAAGGTTCACAATCTTGAAACTTCTAATTCAGGAACTTGAAAACTAAAAGATATGAATTGTCATGACTGGGTTTCCGTTCTTTCTGAAAATTCATTTCTTCAACCAAAGCCTAACAGATCAAGGGAATGGTTTGGAACAATCTGGGAGGAAATAAATTTGGACAGATAGTGAAGAAATAATAGAAATCGTTGTATTAAAGGGAGATGATCCTTTTCTATCCAGCAAATAGAGAATCAAAATCATTTAGATCAGTAAACAGCCATAAACCTCAATTTCAGATTTCTGCCTGAAAAAGATTGAGTATTATTTCTAAGGAGCAGATTTCAGATATCTTGATATAAGCTAAAAGAAAGTGATGTTAATAAAAATTGGCATTTATAAAAATGTGGAAGCTTTCTTCATGAGAAACTTTTCAGTAATGCACATAGCTTAGATTACCATGATACTTTTTGAAGATAATACAACTTCCACTAGAAACTGAACAACATTTTACAATATTTGCATCAACTTTTAGAATTATAATGTTACAGGTAGAATTTCAGAGAAGACAATGGCACCCCAATCCAGTACTTTTGCCTGGAAAATCCCATGGATGGAGGAGCCTGGTGGGCTGCCGTCTACGGGGGTCGCACAGAGTCGGACACGACTGAAGCAACTTAGCAGCAGTAGCAGCAGCAGCAGGTAGAATTTAAATTAAGCACATAATATTCCCCAATCCATTTAACTTTTCTTTTACTATGCCTCTCCTTCCTGTCCTCCCAAGAATTAACCAGTAATATGATTCAGTATTTATTGCTTCTATGCATATATATTTTTGGTTGTCAAATAATCCTTTATTTTTCTTTTTCCTTCGCTGTTTTAAAGTTGCAGTTCCTTTCCTGACTGGGCACTCTACCACACCACTGTTGATACATTCTATGATGTCAAGAGGGTGGCAGCCGTCAACACTGCAGCACACAGACTGGGCAGTCCTTGGAATTTCTTTAATGGTTCTAGAGAGTTCTCTAGGAAAAGATCGATGCTGCAGCTGAGAGGCAATGTTGACAGACTCATCAAAAGTGATATTTTCACTGTGCTTAATGTTTTTCTGCCTCTTTCTGACTCTTGGTGGTTCCTTGAGGGCTTTCATAATAAGGGTAGAAGAAAAAGGTACCACCTCAATCTGACCCTGTCTGTTCTGAGTGGTCAGTTTCACTGTCATTCTCGGACCCATCCAATCACCAGTTGCCTTGGCAGTGTCATCACCAACAGTTTTTGGAGACAGAACCAGCGGGCCGACTTTGGTGGCTACAGAAGACATGGCACCAACTTCCAATCTGGTGCACCTTAGGTACACTAATTTGATCTTGCTGGGGTCGAATTTAGGCAGCCTGGTGGAGGGAGCTGGTATCAGATAAACCTAGACTTGGGACTACTTAAGAAAGCTTCACCTTTGCCTCCTCCCAGCCAAAAGCCAATAGAAGCTTTCTATACATATACATTGCCTAAAAAGTTCGGTCTAGTCAAGGCTATGGTTTTTCCAGTAGTCATGTATGGATGTGAGAGGTGGACTGTGAAGAAAGCTGAGCATGGAAGAAATGATGCTTTTGATCTGTGGTGTTGGAGAAGACTCTTGAGAGTCCCTTGGACTGCAAGGAGATCCAACCAGTCCATTCTGAAGGAGATCAGCCCTGGGTGGTCTTTGGAAGGAATGATGCTAAAGCTGAAACTCCAGTACTTTGGCCACCTCATGTGAAGAGTTGACTCACTGGAAAAGACTCTGATGTTGGGAGGGATTGGGGGCAGGAGGAAAAGGAGACAACAGAGGATGAGATGGCTGGATGCCATCACCGACTTGACGGACATGAGTTTGAGTGAACTCCAGGAGATGGTGATGGACAGGGAGGCCTGGTGTGCTGCAATTCATGGCGTCACAAAAAGTCAGACATGACTGAGCGACTGAACTGAACTGAACTGATACATATTTTATAACTACATTTCTGTTGAATGCTTTTGTACTTTATAGAAAATATATCATGTATATTCCTCTGCATGTCTTTATTTAACATGTTTAAATTGCCCTACTTTAATTATTTTCATTATTATCCAGTTCAATTTTTTGACTATACCAAAATCTATTGAGGCATTCTCAGATTGACAGATATCTCTATTATCTCAATATATTCATTGATGTAAACATTGCAGGTCAGAAAGAAACACTTAGGAGTGGACATGGAACAACAAACTGGTTCCAAAAGGAAAAGGCATACGTCAAGGCTGTATATTGTCACTCTGCTTATTTAACTTATATGCAGAGTACATCATGATAAATGCAGGGCTGGAGGAAGCACAACCTCGAATCAAGATTGCTGGAAAAAATATCAATAACCTCAGATATGCAGATGACACCACACTTATGGCAGAAAGTAAAGAGGAATTAATAAACACCTTGATGAAAGTGAAAGAGGAGAGTGAAAAATTTGGCTTAAAAAACATTCAGAAAACTAAGATCTCCATCTGGTCCCATCACTTCATGGCAAATAGATGGGGAAACAGTGGAAACAGATACAGACTTTTATTTTTGGTCTCCAAAATCACTGTAGATGGTGATGGCCACCATGAAATTAAAAGACACTCCCTGGAAGGAAAGTTAGGACCAATCTAGATAAATTAAATTCAGTCACTCAGTTGTGTTCAACTCTGCGATCCCATGAATCGCAGCACGCCAGGCCTCCCTGTCCATCACCAACTCCTGGAATTCACTCAGACTCACGTTCATCGAGTCAGTGATGCCATCCAGCCATCTCATCCTCGGTCGTCCCCTTCTCCTCCTGCCCCCAATCCCTCCCAGCATCAGAGTCTTCTGCAATGAGTCAACTCTTTGCATGAGGTAGCCAAAGTACTGGAGTTTCAGCTTTAGCATCATTCCCTCCAAAGAAATCCCAGGGTTGATCTCCTTCAGAATAGACTGGTTGGATCTCCTTACAGTCCAAGGGACTCTCAGGAGTCTTCTCCAATACCACAGTTCAAAAGCATCAATTCTTCAGTGCTCAGCCTTCCTGACAGTCCAACTCTCAGATCCATACATGACCTCAGGAAAAACCATAGCCTTCACTAGACAGACCTTAGTCGGCAAAGTAATGTCTCTGCTCTTGAATATGCTATCAAGGTTGGTCATAACTTTCCTTCAAAGGAGTAAGCATTTTTAATTTCATGACTGCAGTCACCATCTGCAGTGATTTTGGAGCCCCCAAAAATTAAGTCTGACACTGTTTCTCCATCTATTTCCCATGAAGTGATAGGACCGGATGCCATGATTTTTGTTTTCTGAATGTTGAGCTTTAAGCCAACTTTTTCACTCTCCTCTTTCACCTTCATCAGAGACTTTTTAGTTCCTCTTCACTTTCTGCCATAAGGGTGGTGTCATCTGCATATCTGAGGTTTTTGATTATTCTCCCGGCAATCTTGATTCCAGCTGTGTTTCTTCCAGTCCAGCGTTTCTCATGATGTACTCTGCATATAGGTTACAAAAGCAGGGTGACAATATACGGCCTTGACGTACTCTTTTTCCTATCTGAAACCAGTCTGTTGTTCCATGTCCAGTTCTAACTGTTGCTTCCTGACCTGTGTACAGATTTCTCAAGAGGGAGGTCAGGTGATCTGGTATTTGCATCTCTTTCAGAATTTTCCACAGTTTATTGTGATCCTCATATTCAAAGGCTTTGGGATAGTCAATAAAGCAGAAATAGATACTTTTCTGGAACTCTCTTGCTTTTTCGATGATCCAGTGGATGTTGGCAATTTGATCTCTGGTTCCTCTGCCTTTTCTAAAACCAGCTTGAACATCTGGAAGTTCATGGTTCATGTATTGCTGAAGCCTGGCTTGGAGAATTTTGAGCATTACTTTACTAGCATGTGAGATGAGAGCAATTTTGCAGTAGTTTGAGCATTCTTTGGCATTGCCTTTCTTTGGGATTGGAATGAAAACTGACCTTTTCCAGTCCTGTGGCCACTGCTGAGTTTTCCAAATTTACTGGCATAGTGAGTGTAGCACTTTCACAGCATCATCTTTCAGGATTTGAAATATCTCAACTGTAATTCCATCACCTCCACTAGCTTTGTTCATAGTGATGCTTTCTAAGGCCCACTTGACTTCACATTCCAGGATGTCTGGCTCTAGGTGAGGGATCACACCATCATGATTATCTGGGTCATGAAGATCTTTTTGTACAGTTCTTCTGTGTATTCTTGCCACCTCTTCTCAACATCTTCTGCTTAGACCACTTCTGTCCTTTATTGAGCCCATCTTTGCATGAAATGTTCCCTTGGTATCTCTAATTTTCTTGAAGAGATCTCTAGTCCTTTCCATTCTGTTGTTTTCTTCTATTTCTTTGCATTGATGGCTGAAGAAGGCTTTCTTATCTCTTCTTGCTATTCTTTGGAACTCCTCATTAGATGCTTATATCTTTCCTTTTCTCCTTTGCTTTTCACCTCCCTTCTTTTCACAGCTATTTGTAAGGCCTCTGCAGACAGCCATTTTGATTTTTGCATTTATTTTCCATGGGGATGATCTTGATCCCTGTCTCCTGTACAATGTCTCAACCTCCGTCCATAGTTCATCAGGCACTCTATCTATCAGATCTAGGCCCTTGAATCTATTTCTCATTTCCACTGTATAATCATAAGGGATTTGATTAAGGTCATACCTGAATGGTTTAGCAGTTTTCCCTACTTTCTTCAATTTAAGTCTGAATTTGGTAATAAAGAGTTCATGATCTGAGCCACAGTCAGCTCCTGGTCTTGTTTTTGTTGGCTGTATAGAGCGTCTCCATCTTTGTCTGTAAAGAATATAATCAATTTGATTTTAGTGTTGACCATCTGGTGATATCCATGTGTAGAGTCTTCTCTTGTGTTGTTGGAAGAAGGTGTTTACTATGACCAGTGCATTTTCTTGGCAAAACTCTATTAGTCTTTGCCCTGTTTCACTCCGCATTCCAAGGCCAAATTTGCCTGTTACTCCAGGTGTTTCTTGACTTCCTACATTTGCATTCCAGTCCCCTATAATGAAAAGGACATCTTTTGGGGGTTTTATTCTAAAAGGTCTTGTAGGTCTTCATAGAACTGTTCAACTTCAGCTTCTTCAGCATTACTGGTTGGGACATAGACTTGGATTACTGTGATATGGAATGGTTTGCCTTGGAGACGAACAGAGATCATTCTGTCATTTTTGAGATTGCATCCAAGTACTGCATTTCGGACTCTTTTGTTGACTATGATGGCTACTCCATTTCTTCTGAGGGATTCCTGCCCACAGTAGTAGATATAATGGTCATCTGAGTTAAATTCACCCATTCCAGTCCATTTTAGTTCGTTGATTCCTAGAATGTCGACATTCACTCTTGCCATCTCTTGTTTGACCACTTCCAATTTGCCTTGATTCATGGACCTGTCATTCCAGGTTCCTATGCAATATTGCTCTTTACAGCATCAGACCTTGCTTCTATCACCAGTCACATCCACAGCTGTTTTTTTTTTTTTTTTTTTTCCTGCTTTGTCTCCATCCCTTCATTCTTTCTGGAGTTATTTCTTCACTGATCTCCATTAGTGTGTTGGGCATCTACTGACCTGGGGAGTTCCTCTTTTGGTATCCTATCATTTTGCCTTTTCATACTGTTCATGGGGTTCTCAAGGCAAGAATACTGAAGTGTTTGCCATACCCTTCTGCAGAGGACCACATTCTGACCAACCTAGACAGCATATTGAAAAGCAGAGACATTACTTGTCCAACAAAGGTCCTTCTAGTCAAGGCTATGGTTTTTCCAGTAGTCATGTATTGATGTGAGAGTTGGACTGTGAAGAAATCTGAGCACTGAAGAATTGATGCTTTTGAACTGTGGTGTTGGAGAAGACTCTTTAGAGTCCCTTGGACTGCAAGGAAATCCAACCAGTCCACTCTAAAGGAGATCAGTCCTGGATGTTCTTATGAAGAACTGATGCTGAAGCTGAAACTCCAATAGTTTTGCCACCTTATGTGAAGAGTTGACTCATTGGAAAAGACTCTGATGTTGGGTAGGATTGGGGACAGGAGAAGAAGGGGACGACAGAGGATGAGATGGCTGGATGGTATCACCGACTCAACGGACATGAGTTTGTGTGAACTCTGGGAGTTGGTGATGGACAAGGAGGCTTGGCATGCTGTAATTCATGGGTCGCAAAGAGTCAGACATGACTGAGCAACTGAACTGATAAACATTGTAATGAACATATTTAAATATTCTTTTTGTATACATGGATGTGCAATTCTCTAGGACAGGGTTTCTCAATGTTGACATCTGGGGCAGGATAATTCTTTGTTGCTGAAGTCAGAATTGAGGAACTGCCCTGTGCATTGTAGGATATTTAGTAGCATCCCTGGTCTTTACCCAGTAGTAGTCAATGATAATCCCTATTTTATGATCTACAAAAATGTTTCCAGATGTTGTCAAATATCCCCTGGGAGATAAAATCGTCCCTGGATTAAAAACACAAAAAGCACTGCTCTAAAGTGTACACATTTAAGTGTAACTGCTGTTTTACAGGCTGCACTTAGCTTCACAAAATATTGCTGAATTGCCCTGCAAAATAATTTTACCAATTTGCTTGCAGTCAGTAGATGATCCACTCCTAGATTTATTATGAACTATTTCTAACATAAAAAATAATAGTATAATGCAGATAGAAGAGTGAAGTTGTTCAGTCATGTCCAACTCTTTGGGATCTCATGGACTGTAGCCCTCCAGGCTTCTTCATCCATGGGATTTTCCAGACAAGAGTACTGGAGTGGGTTGCTATTTCCTTCTCCAGAGGATCTTCCTGACCCAGGGATCAAACTAGGGTCTCCCACATTGTAGGCAGACTTTTTACCATCTGAGTTACCAGGGAATCCCCATCTGCAAATAGAAGATGTCAATAGCAATTAACATATGTATTCTGAACTTGGTTTAACAAATAGAAGGTCAAAATACTTTAGAGACCAATGTGTCCCTATTCTGAAGCCACTCTTGTTTTCTTCGCTTCTCTGTCGGCAAAGGTAACCATTATCTTGACTTGCTTATTCATCATTCCTTTTATTTTCATACCACATATAAGCACATACCTAAATTTTACATTGTTTTGGATATTTTCATATACTTTTCAGTTTTACATGTATGAAATCATATTTCTATAACTTGGTTGTTTTGTTTTTGTTCAACCTCATGATTAGTGTTCACCATTATAATTTCAATTCTAGCAGTGCTCATACAGATAATTGTAATTCATTCAAAGGTAAAACATACAATTAAAATCTTGTTTTATGGTTTCCAGAATACTAATAAAATAAAAATTCAACCTGATTTATCATTTAAATATAAACCTAAAATTTATAAACCAAAGCTCTGAGTAAGAGTAAAATAGACCTAGGAGAACCAAATGGTCTTAAGTAATCCCTTGGTCAAATCCTAACATTTTACAAGTAAGTCATTGAAACTCAAATTAAATGACTAGCTATGGTTTATCAACTATATCAATTTAATTGCATAATCCAAGACTAGAATTTCCCAACTCCCAATCATGATTCTTTTCAATAATCAAACTGGCTCTGCTGTAATCACCTCAGGGTAAAAACTGTGTCTTTTACATCTTTTCCTCCCTTTCTCTTTGACCCAGTGTACAGGATCATGTCTTATACATAGCAGAGTGAAAATCAAATATTTCAGCATATTTGGAGTTATGCTTCATTAAAGCATGACTAATTTTAGCTAGCAAAACATCTTAATTGTAGCTGATTATTTATTCAAAGAAAATCAAAGGGCAATTTCATTGAAGTCAAAAATGCACTTGGACTCAACTTCTGTGGAAATGTCTGACAGCAGTGCCTTTATGGACAGCAGGAAAAAGAGTCCTAGGAGGTAAATGGTTCTTCTCAGAAGAGAAGTTATAAAGATATGCCACCTTTAAAAGATAAGATATGAAGGAGGAAAGGAAATTGATATTTTTATGATTTCTCAGAAGTAAATGAAAATAACTTGGGGATGATAGTATAATATGGCATTAAGCCGTGCACTTCACTCACTTCATCCCCACCAACTGAGGAACAGCTACAAAACTGTTAATTATATGCATAACTGATATGGAATGTTTTTAAACCTGGCATTTTGAAAGTGTACTTCTCATTCCTCTGAAAAGTGCATGCAAATGAAAAGAGATGTGAAACTTCTCATTGAGCTAAATAAAGTTAGACAAGAGTTAGATGACTCATTTAACACATTTAGGAAAATGACATGATAGAATACATTTCTAATCTGTGTGAACTAAAAGGAAATAGAACTATATTTGGTCATGTTCAGTGGTTTCCTCCTGCATGGCAGAGGAAAGTCATCTAATTAATTTGTAGTCTCAAATTAACTTCTCAATCAAGCTATGACCAGGAAGAGACAGCCTGGTGTCCCCTCAGTTCTGCTGCACCTGCTACCACTCAAGTGATCTCCAAGGAAAAAGGATGAGCCTTGCTGACAGGATAGCAAGCACTTCAAGACTTATTATGTAGAGATAAACCATAATGAAGCATAATGCTGTCTCAACATCTTTGGATTTCTCTACTAGGAATCATTACAGATTCCATAGTTGTTCCTTTTTATTTGTGTTTTTAATTTATTTTTACTGAAGGATAATTGCTTTACAGAATTTTGTTGTTTTCTGTCAAACTTCAACATGAATGTGCCTTAAGTATACATATATCCCCACCCTTTTGAACCTCCTTCCCATCACCCTCCCCATCCCACCCCTCTAGGTTGATACAGAGCCTCTGTGTGAGTTTCCTGAAAGGGTGAGATGTATGGAAAAAGTAACACAGCTCTTCTTTTCCTATTAAAAAAATAGCTTTACATCATTAGATGTACTTATTTTCTTCTACGTGCCAGGCACTGTGCTAGACATCAGGGATAAATTGTAAACAAAGCTCATATACTCCTGACATTAAACAGACTTTAAATGAATGTAGCACAGCTTCAGCTGCCCATGGTGGGGAACCAAGCATATGCCTTTGGAAGGGAGACGATCTAGAAAAAGTAAGATGCAAGCAAACTGATGTATTCGTTATTTTCTTCATAACATGTCTTATTCTCCTGCAGAATCAAGAAGAATAAATGAGTTAGATACCTGTTTTCATAGTACAAAGTAATTTGATTCAATTTTAATGTAAGGACAGGCACTTTGTTTTATCATTGCATACCCAACGTGTAGTGAAGCACTTCAGTTCAGTAGCTCAGTTGTGTCCAACTCTTTGCAACCCCATGAATCACAGCACACCACCTGTCCATCACCACCTCCCAGAGTTCACCCAAACCCATGTTCATCAAGTCGGTGATGCCATCCAGCCATTTTATTGTCTATCGTCCCCTTCTCCTCCTGCCCTCAATCCGTTTCAGCATCAGGGTCTTTTCCAGTGAGTCAAGTCTTCATATCAGGTAGCCAAAGTATCAGAGTTTCAGCTTCAGGATGGACTGGTTGGATCTCCTTGCAGTCAAAGGGAATCACAAGAGTCTTCTCCAACACCACAGTTCAAAAGCATCAATTCTTTGGTGTTCAGCTTTCTTCACAGTCCATCTCACATCCATACGTGACCACTGGCACTTAGTACCCAATAAATGTTTAAAGACTGTTAAAAGGAGCACTGGTAAAAGGAGCACAGAATGATGGAGCAAGGACCTCCAAAATCAGCGATCTATAAAAGCAGTGAGAAAACTGGCAAGAAAAATAGTCATAATTGACTTTTTCAGAAATATGGAAAGTAACCAACATCTCCAAGAGTGCTTATTCTAGAAAACTGTCTGAATCTCAGTAAGAACACACTGTATAGAGTTGTAAATGTCACTGTTCCTTTCCCTCTCTCTCCAGCCCCACAGAGCCTCAAAAAGCAGCAGCGGCCTTGGAATCACAGTAGGTGTGATAAACAGCATTCTAGAAACAAATGAAGGGGACAGAAGGAGTGAAAGTTCTTGCCCTAAAAATGTTATCCACAGAGAATTAAGCTTTGCGCCTGGCTGGAAACGTTTTGGAAGAGCTCCATTCAGAAGGCTTGTCGTCATTTGACCTGACTCAAGGCTTCCTCAGCAAGGAAAGTCCAGCCTCAAAGCATTTTTGGAAAACAATCAATAAATATTATTTCATCCCAAAGCTAATGAGGCAGCAATGGGGGCAAACAAGAGGTGGCTGCCCAACTCCTCCCCACCTCTTCCCTCCTCAAAAAAACACAAAAACAAAAACAGAGGACCACATAAATATGCAGGCAGTGCATGTACACACAAAAAACACACCAGAAAAGGCTGCAGTCTCTGACACTGGCTGACACTGGGGGCCTGTGCCAACTGAAATTGCAAGCAAAGGCAGAGGTGACTAGTGCACTTGCTTCAAGGTTTCTGGATCTTCCATGGCTTTGGCAGAAAGGGCTGGTTCAGACTTCACTGGTGATGGTGCAGAGCAGCTTTCTTTTGACTGTGGCAAGAAAGGCTAGTTGAGGTTTGCTGTTTATTCAGCCCCCGGTCTACAGCGGTTGTAGAACATTGTGTAACTTTGTCTTGACCATCCACACCATCCTGGAGCACTCGATTATGACTCCATGGTAGATGAGGAGGCCACGCCTGACATCTGCCACTGCAGCCTGGACGCTGAGCTTCCTACATACACAAGCTTCAAGCGGCTCATTGGCCAGACTGCGTGCTCCTTCACCTCCTCCTTTAACTTTGACGGCGTTCTCAATGTGGACATTAAAAAGTTCCAGCCCAATCAGGTACCCGATTTCCACATCCAGGTGACCTATTCATCCAGTGTCTCAGCTGAGAAGCTGCCACAAGCAGCTGTCAGTGGCATTAGAGTGCTACCAGCACACCCCCAAGGCCTTTCAGCAAAGAAGGGAACAGTTAGCAATTCAATCCATTTAAGTAAACCTCTACCTAATCATTAGGAAACACAAAGTTAACTTAGCAGAGACAATGGTGTCCACACACTTAACAAAAAACAGAAACTGTAGGAAATTAGTCCAAGCAATTCACTAAGCAAGGGGCAAAATAATGAAAGGCTGCAATGAGAAAACTCTGGAGTTCTGTCATTTTAAAAGTCTAGTTTCCAACAAATTATAAGACACATACAAAAACAGGAAAATATGGCTCACACATTAAAAAAATGCAATCAATAGAAAGTTTTCCTCAGGAAGCCTAGATGTGAACTAAATAGGCAAAAACTTTAAATCAGCCATCATAAATAGATTCAAAATTAAACATATTTTACATATACAAAAACTAAAGGAAAATATATGAACAAATAAAGAAAAGTGTGAAAAATATTAGGTAGTAGTATCAATTAAGAGATAAGAAGTGTATAAAGGAACAAAATAAAATTCTGGTGATGAAAAATACAATTAATGTAAGACAGATTTAGTAAAGAGGCTTGAATTGTAGAAAAAGAAAGAATGAATTTAATAAGTCAGTTGAGATTATCCAGGCCAAAAGAAAATAAATGAAGAAAAATTACCAGAGCCTAAAACACCAGTGGTAAACTGTTAAGCGTACTCAGTTCAGTTCAGTTCAGTCGCTCAGTCATGTCCAACTCTGCGACGCCACGAACCACAGCACACCAGGCCTCCCTGTCCATCATCAAACTAACATATGCATAATGGGAACTCCAGAATGAGAGGGGAGGAAGAAAAGGACAGAAATAAAATTTCCCAAATATGGTTCACATTAACCTACACACTTAAAAGCTCAACGTACTCCAATTAGGATAATTTTAGAGAGATCCAAAACTACACACATGGTGGTTAAACTATTAAAAGACAGGCAAAAAAAAAAAAATCTTGAAACATCAAGAGATATGACTCCACACATTCAAGGGGTTCTCAGTAATAGCTTCTGTTCAAAGACACAAAATAGGTTGAAACTGAAAGGCTAGAAGAAAGATACTCTCTGCAAACAGTAGTCAAAAGAGAGCTGAATATTAATATTATGCTAAAATAGACCTGAAGACAAAAAGTTTTCTTGCAATAAAAACCGTTTTATAATGAAAGAAGTTTCATCAGGAACAATTATAAAAATTTGCTTTTATATTTTCATAAAATATAGCAGCTCCTTTTGATAATAGAACCCCCAAAATACATGAAGCAAAATTTGACAGTTTGAAGGGAGAAATAGCAGGTTAATATTGGAGGCTTCAAAATTCTACTGACAATACTAAGAAGAATTAGAAGATCAATACGGAAATGGAACACTTGATCAACATTAAGAACCAATTAGATCTAACAGACATCTAGAGAACATGCCACCTAACAAAAGAGGGAAAATTTAAAAAACAGAATATACCTTCTTCTCCAGTGCACATGGAATCTCCTCCAGATTAGGTCATAAAACAAAAACAAATTCAAAAGACATAAATCATAGAGAATACATTCTCTAAACCACAACATAATTAAAATCAATAGAAGAAATCTGGGAAATTTCATGAATGTATGGGCTTCCCTGGTGGCTCATATGGTAAAAGTCTGCCTGCAATGCGGGACATCTGGGTTTGATCCCTGAGTTGGGAAGAACCCCTGGAGAAGGAAATGGCAACCCACTCCAGCTTTCTTGACTGGAAAATCCCATGGTGGAAATTAAGTAATGCATTCCAAAAAAGAATGAGTCAAAAATAATCAGAAAAGAAATTAGAAAATATTTTGAGATTAATTTAAATGAATATATCAAAATCTAATGGATACAGATAAATCTTATTTACTATTTACTTATTTATTTATTAAAACCTATTTGATATAGCTGCTAATGTTTTATTAAAAAGATCTCAAATCCCTGATCTTTCATTTTAGAAAACTTAAACACACACACACACACACAAAAGAAAAACCAAATTAAAGTAGAAAGAAGGAAATACTTTGAGATTAGAACAGAAATAATTAATATTTTTTAAAAACGGGAAAATCAAGGGAGATAATCAATGAAACCAAAAGTAAACCACTCCATTTGATATCAAAATTTACTATATAGTCACCAAGAAAGTATAATGTTGGCTTATAAATATATACACAGACCAATGGGATAGAATTGAGACACCAGAACCCTTACATTTATGATTAACTGATTCTCAAAAAGATGGTGAACTCAGTTTAAAAAAAGATAGAATGGACTTTTTAAAAAAATGGTGTTGGGACAAGGGAATAGTCACATATACAAGAATGAAGATAGACTTCTATTCAGACCATATATAGATTAACTAAAAATGGCTCATATATTTAAATATATTATAAAAGTTCAAACTATAAAAATCTTAAAAGAAAACAGGAGTAAATCTTTGTGAATGTGGGTAATCTTCAGATACACTTATTGTCATCTTGCTAAGTTTTTAGTTATCTACCCAGAATATTAGTAATTAGTAATATAATTAGTTAATTATATTAATTAGTAATATAACTAAATTATATTAGTTATGTTAGTAAGCTAATTAGTAATATAACTAAAGTAATATAATTAATTAAAAACTCAAAAGCTTAAGGGAGAAGGAAATGGCAACCCACTCCAGTGTTCTTGCCTGGAAAATCCTGGGGACAGGGGACCCTGATGGGCTGCCGTCTATGGGCTCACACAGAGTCAGACACGACTAACGTGACTTAGCAGCAGCAGCAGCAACCAAACCTTAAGATCTTTCAATTACACCACATCGCCTTCAACTAGATTTTAAAAAGACATCGATTTTTACTAGAGTCAAGCACAGTTAATATTAAAGCAACACTATTTAAATTCAAATAACTGAATAGTGTTTAATATTTTGAGGAAAGATAAATTTTGTCATTGTTTATTGTTATCTTCTGAAAGAGATGGTAATACCAGACCACCTGACCTGCCTCTTGAGAAACCTGTATGCAGGTCAGGAAGCAACAGTTAGAACTGCACATGGAACAACAGACTGGTTCCAAATAGGAAAAAGAGTATGTCAAGGCCGTATATTGTCACCCTGCTTATTTAACTTATATGCAGAGTACATCATGAGAAACGCTGGGCTGGAGGAGGCACAAGCTGGAATCAAGATTGCCAGGGGAAATATCAATAATCTCACATATGCAGATGACACCACCCATATGGCAGAAAGTGAAGAAAAACTGAAGAGCCTCTTGATGAAAGTGAAAGTGGAGAGTGCAAAAGTTGGCTTAAACCTCAACATTCAGAAAACTAAGATTATGGCATGTGGTCCCATCACTTCATGGGAAATAGATGGGGAAACAGTAGCTGATTTTATTTTTCTGGGCTCCAAAATCACTGCAGATGGTGATTGCAGCCAAGAAAATGAAAGACGCTTACTCCTTGGAAGGAAAGTTATGACCAACCTAGACAGCATATTAAGAAGTAGAGACACTACTTTGTCAACAAAGCGTCTAGTCAAGGCTATGGTTTTTCCAGTGGTCCCGTATAAGTGTGAGAGTCGGGCTATAAAGAAAGCTGAGCACTGAAGAATTGATGCTTTTGTACTGTGGTGCTGGAGAATAAGCTTGAGAGTCCCTTGGACTGCAAGAAGATCCAACCAGTCCATCCTAAAGGAGATCAGTCCTGGGTGTTCATTGGAAGGACTACTGTTGAAGCTGAGACTCCAATACTTTGGCCACCTGATGCGAAGAGCTTACTTATTGGAAAAGACCCTGATGCCGGGAGAGATTGGGGCCAAGAGGAGAAGGGGATGACAGAGGATGAGATGGTTGGATGGCATCACCAACTCAAGGGACATGGGTTTGGGTGGACTCTGGGATTTGATGATGGACAGGGAGGCCTGGCATGCTGCAGTTCATGGGATCACAAAGTGCTGGACACGACTGCGCTACTGAACTGAACTGAAACGGTGAGCATGTGGAGAGTATGCCTTGAGCCTTAGAATATCCTTCACCTGTTAGTGCCTAGTATGTACTGAGGTGAGGTGAGGTGAAGTCGCTCAGTTGTGTCTGACTCTTTGCGACCCCGTGGACTGTAACCTACTGGGCTTCTCCATCCATGGGATTCTCCAGGCAAGAATACTGGAGTGGATTGCCATTTCCTTCTCCAACTAGTATAAACTTTTGTTAAAAGAAAACACAATCCCATTTTCAGTTAATTTAGTTAGGAAACAGTAGCATTTTCAAAAGCTATTATCCAGCATATGGCTGTTTCAGATTGTGTGCATTCAAAGTGGAGGAGAACACAAGGACAGTCTATTTTGCACAAAGCCACATAAGAGGACACTATTTACTAAATCATAAGGATATATAAGTGTCCATCTTAAATTGAACGATGGTTGATAGGGTAGAGAGGCAAAGTCTTTACTAATAAAATATTTTTTATGTATTTTAGCCTTTAGTTATTACTGCAGTGTCCATGAACACATAAGTTTCAAAAATTAAAATATACAAATATTTTTCTTAGTCATAAAGCAGAATGAAATTTTGATATATGCTATAATATGGATGAACCTTGAGAACGTTATTCTTAGTGAAATAAGCCAAACGCTGAAGGACAAATATCATATGATTCCATTTATATGAATCACCTAGAATGTGTAATTCATAAATACAGTAAGCAGAACAGAAAGCAAGAAGGGAGAGTTATTGTCTGTTAAGTACAGAGTTTTCTTAGGGACGATGAAAATGGTTTGGATGCAAACAGTCCTGGTGGTTTTATAACACTGGTGGCACTGAACTGTACTTGCAAATAGCAAAAATGATAAATATTACATTCCATATATTTTACCACAATAATAAAAGGAAGAATATGACAAAAAGAAACAATTCTGATGAACAAAATATAGTCAAATATAAGTTATAACCCCCTCATCTCAAGATACCTACAGTTACATCTTTGACATAAAAAATTTCTTCTGCAACTTTAGAGGTTTAATAAGAAAATATATGCTGTATATAAATTTTTATTAAATAATAAATGTATTTCCAAGTCACTGAAAAAAATAAGATTAATCATGATATGCTCAGATTAGCTGGTATCCAGCAGACCTGCAATATAGAAAATGTTAAAGGAAGTTCTTCACATGGAAGAAAAACAATACATGATAAAACTTGGATCCACACAAAGGAATGAAAAGTGTCAGTAAAGGTAATATGTGGGTAAATATGAAGGATTTGTCCTCTCATTTTTTCCTGTTAAACTGAAGAACTCACTTTAAATATATGAAACCAAAAATATACAAAATGATGTTACTCCATCAAAAAAGTAACATTTTTTATTATGCATTAGATATATATTATGAAAAAGTTATTTTTAAGTTTAAAATAAAAGTTTACCTAATGTAAATGTAAAAATGTTCAACAACATACTAGCAAATCAAATCTAATACAATAAAATTATCATATACCATGACCAAGAGGGGTTTATTCTAGAGATGCAAGGATTCTTTTACATTAAAAAATCATTCAGTGTGATTCCACACATTAACTGAAGAATAAAAATCATATGATCATTTCAACAGATGCAGAAAAACCTTTTGACAAAATTCAACACCGATTTATGATAAAAAGTTCTCCAGAAAGTGGGAATAGAAGGAAATGACTTCAACGTGTGTGTGTGTGTGCACGTGTGTACATGTGTGCATGCACATGCATGTTAGTTATTCAGTTGTGTCTGACTCTTGCAACCCGATGGACTGTAGCTCACTGTAACTGTACCAGGAGCCTCTGTCCATGGTATTCTCCAGGCAAGAATATTGGAGTGGGTTGCAATACCTTTCTCCAAGGTATCTTCCCAACCCAGGATTGAACCCAGGTCTCCTGCTTTACAGGCAGATTCTTTACTATCGGAACCACCAGGGAGCCCCTACTTCAACATAATAAAGGCCAATATGAAAACTCACAGCTAACATCATTCTCAAAAGTGAAAAGTGGAAGGCATTTCATCTAAGATCAGAAACAAGGCACAGACGTCCATTGTCATCACTTTTATTCACAGTTTTGGAATCCCTAGCCATGAAAATCAAAAAAGAAAAGGAATCCAAATTGGAAGAGAAGTAAAATTGTGACTGTTTGCAGATGACTTGATACTATTCATAGAAAATCCTAATATCATATATGAAACAAATAGCCAGTCCAGGTTCGATGCATGATACTGGATGCTTGGGGCTGGTGCACTGAGACGACCCAGAGGGATGGTATAGGGAGGGAGGAGGAAGGGGGGCTCAGGATGGGGAACACGTGTATACCTGTGGTGGATTCATGTTGACGTATGGCAGAACCAATACAATATTGTAGAGTAATTAACCTCCAATTAAAAAGAAAAAAAAAGAAAATCATAAAGATGCTACTAGAAAACTACTAGAGCTCAGTGAATTCAGTCAAGTTTTGGACACAAAATTAATACAGAGCAATCCCTTGCATTTCTATACACTAACAAAAAAACATCAGAAAGATAAATTAAGGAAACAATGCCATTTACCACTGTATCAAAAGAATAAAATATCTAGAAATAAACCTACCTAAGGAGACAAAAGTCCTCTACTCTGAAAACAATAAGACACTGATGAAAGAAATTAGAGATGACACAAACAGGTATGAAGATATATTGAGCTCTTGGACTGGAAAAATCAACATTATCAAAACGACTATACTACCCTACTCAATCTACAGATTCCATGAAATCTCTATCAAATTACCAATGGCATTTTTCACAGAACTAGAACAAGAAATTCTAAAAATTTAAGGAAACACAAAAGACCCAAACATCTAAAGCAATCCTGAGAAAGAAAAATGAAGCTGAGGGAATCAGCCTCCTGATTTCAGACTATACTACAAACCTACAGACATCAAAACAGAATGGCACTGGAACAAAACCAGAAATATATATCAACAGAATAAGAATAGAAAGCCCAGAAATAAACCCACACACCTATGGTCAATTAATCTAGGACATAAAAGGCAAGCATATTCATTGGAGAAAAGGCAGTATCTTCAATCAATGGGAATGGGAAAACTGAACAGCTACATGTAAAAGAGTGAATTTGGAACATTCTATACACTAACAAAAAATAAACTCGAAATGGATCAAGGACATAAACGTAAGGTTAGACACTATAAAACTCCTAGAGGAAATATAGGCAGAACTCTCTTCAACATAAATCACAGAAAGATCTTCTTAAAAAATAACAGCTAACATTTATTGAATTTTTCAGTTATGCTGTCTCAGAGACAGACTTCTTACAATAACTTTGTTAAGAGGATGTTAGATCCACTTCATAGAGTCATGAAAATATATCAAAAACAAATGGAACTGAATTAAACTTTAAAGCTTTTCACAGCAAAAGAAATCATAAGCAAAATGAAAAGACAACCCACAGAATGGGAGAAAATATTTGCAAATGAAGAAACTGACAAGGGATTAATCTCCAAAATATACAAGCATCTTTAAAAAAAAAAAAAAAACAACAGCCAATCAAAAACTGGGCAGAAAATCTAAACAGACATTTCTCCAAAGAAGACATACAGATAGTCAAAAGTACATGAAAAGATGTTCAACATCACTATTTATCAAAGAAATGTAAATCAAAACTACAATAAGGTATCATCTCACATCATTATCAAAAAAATCTGCAAACAATAAATGCTGGAGAAGGTATGGAAAAAGGAAGCCTCTTACACTGTTGGTGGGAATGTAAATTGGTACAACCACTATGGAGAACAATACGGAGGTTATTTAAACTAAAAATTGAACTATTGCATGATCCATCAATCCTACTCCTGGGTATATATCTGGAGAACTATCAATTAGAAGAGAGACATGCACCTGGATGTTCGCTGCAGCTCTATTTACAGGAGCCAAGACGTGAAAGCAACCTGTGTCCACTGACAAAGGAACAGACAAAGAAGATGCAGGACATACATACAGCGGCAGCCTAAAGAGGAATGAAATGATGCCATTTGCAGCAACATGGATGGACCTATCAAACTAAGTGAGGTGAGCCAGACAGATAGAGATACATACATGATGGCACTCGTGTGAAGTCTAATTTTACCAAAAAGATGATCTCATTTTACAAAACAGAAACAGACTTACAGGAATTGAAAACAAAATTATAGTTACCAAAGGGGAAATGTGAGGAGGGATAAATTAGGAGGTTGAGAATGAACACACACATGTACTACTGTATACTATATACAGTATATAAGACAACCAAAAGGACCTACTGTATACCATGATATCTGTATGAAAAAGAATCTAAAAAGAATGAATATATATATATATATATATATATATATATATGAGTCACTTTGCTGTACAGCAGAAACTAACACAATGTTATAAATCAGCTATACTCCAATAAAACTAAAATATCTTAAAAATAAACAAGTCATATTTGCAATATCACAAATACAATTACTTAACCAAATTGCTTTTCTTAGGAAAGATCATCCTTAATTTTCAATGTGAACTGCATGACCCAACTACCACACTACTAATTTGGAGCATGAAGTATAAAGACAACTCAGTTAATCATTTGAGGCCCTACTTTTCTGATGATTAGACAGTTCAAGAGCTGTGGTATCTTCTTGCATCTTAAGTTGCCCTTTACAATTTGTCCTAAAACCATTGAGTCAAAACTTCAACTGGCAAAATTTGAAAAAAGAGTCAAAGTCTTTGATTTTACTCATTTGTAAAATGTAAAATTCTGTAACCAACCTTCAAATTCTGATTCTAAAGGAAAGAAGGATGAGAGTCTAATAAGCCAAATGATATGAAAAAAAAAACTTTACAGAAATATTTCTCTTTTTGAAACAAGGTAGACTTTTAGAGGAAATTAAAGTGTCCAGAACACATCCGGTTAAAAACAAATGCACGGAAACCTTCTGCACATACACAGTGTGACAATACTGAAAAACATCTTAAAACTTTTAAAATAAAATTTCCATTTCTTAAAAAGCCCAACTGTCCTTCAGAGATGTATAAGATGGCACATGTGTGTATACACACACACATATACACATTTACACAGCTTGAATTATAAGAGCGGACGTGAGATTTAGGGTAAAAAAGAAGAAGGGGAAAGGAATTTTGAGTCATCAGAGTCTAGAAAGATCTCTGCCTGACAAAGAATGAACCTATTTAAACTGTAGGTAATTTTCTCTTTCCTCTTGGTAAAGACCAGATGGCTATGTGAGGTATTGTGTATTAAACCAGCACACGTGGGAGAAGTTGCCAAACACATCCAACTGGAACTAAAAGGGATATTTTTTACACAACAGAATTCAGCATCCCTCTTCAGTGTTTCAGCCAAAACATCCCTGATAATTTACTTCCATAATGGAGACTGGCAATCCGCCCTGATAGTTATTTAGGACAGTACCCATAAATTTCCATGCTTTCAGTGCTACTTGACACTTTATACTTTGATTCCAATGTTGATTCAAGTTATCAATCATGTATTATTTAATTGAAAAATAAAGACATTTTAACTTTATTCCTTTGTTTTACACAGTCTTTCTTTGGAGGAGGAAAAAAAAAATCAACTTCACTGGCTAATATTAAGCCACAAAGAAAACGTGATTGGCATTACCCAAAGTAAATAAAACCCTTTTGCTAATGCCTAATTGTGTAGGAAATATTTGCAGCCACTGCACAATAAGCTTTTCAGAATAATGAGTTGATAGATGAGTCCCTCAAGCTCCTATTTATTTCCATTATTCTACTTTTTCCCCCACTGAAACCTAAAACCCCTACCTAAAATTCCTTGACCCAAGGAGCATATTGCTATCTGTCTTTTACTTCAAAGACTGGGACCCAGTAACACTCTAGAGTCCTTTGGCAAGTGACCAGGCAATCAAGGTCAACAATACTGAGAAGGAATCGTACATCTATTAAAAAAAAAAAAAAAGAAAGAAAGTTTTTTTACAAAATCCATTCCTCTCTATAAATATTTGAAGGCTCAACTCATTACAGTTTCACTCTTTCAACTATTTCACTCAAAAATAGGAAACACTATGGATATTCCACTAGGTTTCCATCAGTACTAGAATGAAAGGATGTGTGAATCTTCAATATTTTTCTCTCATTTAAGCTAGTCAGGAAAAAAAATGCTGTCCTCAATAACTTTGAAAGTTACTTTCCTGATAAAACCAAGCACTGACTATTAGAACTGGAAGGGGTAATTTTTCTAGAGAATATGTAGTTTAGGATTAGTTCAATACCTCTATTTGTAATGATCTAACTCATGGGATCTCTCAGATTCAGTGAAGCAGATGAATGACTCAAAGGACAATCAAGAAATAAGCTAAACTCCTTATCAAACTGGGGAATGAGCAGGTGAAAAACAGAATGGAAGGACATGCTGAACAACATGTCTCATACAAGACAGCTGCTTGGTATTATGTCGCAGTCACTAGATACACTAGCATTCTATTCTGTTTTATCTTTCAATGATAATGATTCAATATAATACTTGAATCTGTTTCTTACTTTATCAAAATTATATATCTTGACTTTCTACAAATTCATTTTAAGAAACAAACTCCTCTATATTTCCCTCCAGGTTTTCCTCTTCTATAGGCATCATAAAATTTTGTTACCTACAGCATCTCCGTCATTGAAAAAAACATCATCTTATAATATCTTCATGACATTCATTAAAACATCTGCACTTTCATTATTTTTACTTCATTTAAAAAATTTCACAGTGATTTTAGTTATGGTTACAAAATATTTTTTTCTCCACATAGCAGTTTAGTATAATTTAACACAGAGAGAAATAAAAACCTAAGTTAAAACCATCCTGTAGTTTTGTTTTATACTTTTACCACAATTTCCTTGCAAAGACTGGGATTTTTTTTTTTCTCTTTAAAACTTTTTTGGTAAAGACTTTACCAAAACACTAAAATTATGTATCCTGTTGATCATACCAAACATTATCTAAAATCTTCCTTCATGAAGATAATCTTCATTCATCCCTCTAATTTGGGTTTAGACCTGGATCAAGCTATTATGAGTTTATTCCCTACCATATTTCTCAATATTTTCAGTAGCATTTAGGAAATAAGATATTGTCTTAGGAAATACATGCCAGGTTCTGAACGATGCATATCTTTTAATCCCACTTCACAACTTCTGCCTTTTGCCACGAGAATACCCTTGCTAGCAAACAGTCTTTTTAAGCAAGTCTCACAATGGCTCAAAATTACTAAGATGGCTCAAATTTGGTTCCCTTTTACCTGTGCTATTTTTTTACACAGAACACTTATACATTAGTATGTGTCTGCTCATTTGTGTGCATCTTAGGAATCAAAATCTCACTTCTGGCAATAGCACCTTGTTAGTATCTACTCAAGAGACTTCCTCCTAATGAGAACCAGTACACTACAGTGTCAACATATTAGGGGTGTATAATTTGCATATACATGGAATCTTAGCCAAAAGGGGGTGGATGGTAGAGACAGCATGTGTACTAATAATATCTCTGAGTCTCTGACTAGAAGCCCTGGACCTTGCTCTTTTGGAGCTCTCATACTGGATTCAGTCCACAGTGATGCCCTAAGCACCTGTCACAGACAGAAAGCTTTAGTACCTGTACAGCGACTAATGGACCATTACAAACATCTTTTAAAGGTTAAAGCATTATGGTGTTCTTTCCATATTTCCTCTCTTTCAATTTTTTTGGAGAGAGGAGCAGACAAGTGTTTTATTTTTAGTTGAATGATTGATCTATGTGTAATTGCTGAAAGATGAGGAGCTTTATTTCTTGGTATTTTCTGCCTTGAATAGGGGGTTATTTTTTATAATTGAAGTATAGTTAATTTATAAGGTTGTGACAAGCAAAGCGGTCAAATATACATTATTTATAAACATGCATATATTCTCCTAGATTCTTTTCCATTATAGGTTATTACAAGATATTGAGTATAGTTCCCTGTGCTATAAAGTATGTCCTTGCTGATTATCTATACTGTATATCTATTTTATCTCAGTTAATCCCATCTCCTAATTTCTCCCTCTTCCACACCTTCCTCTTTGGTAATCTATGTCTGTATAAACAACTTCACTGGAGTCTTTTTTTAAGTGAAGTGAAGTCGCTCAGTCGTGTCCGACTCTTTGCAACCCATGGACTGTAGCCTACCAGGTTCCACCATCCATGGGGTTTTCCAGGCAAGGATACTGCAGTGGGTTGCCCTTTCCTTCTCCAGGAGATCTTCCAGACCCAGGAAATGAACCCGGGTCTCCCACATGATAGGCATTGTAGGCAGATGCTTTACCATCTGAGACACCTGGGAAGATCAAAGATTCTACATGGAAGTGATGTCATATGATATTTTTATCTGGCTTATTTATTTAGTGTCATTATTTTAGGCCCATCCGTGCTGCTGCAAATGGCATTGTTTCATTGAATAAAGTTTTGATTTCCTCCTTCTTGGCCTGGAGCTCTCTTCCCAAGGGTGCTTCCTTGATCTGAGACCAGAGAGCCTCAGCCTGGTCAGCCAGGAGCTTCTTATGGACTTTTATGGACATGTCAGCTTCTGGACATGTTCAAGAGAACACACTGGGTCAAATACATTTCCATTCACCTTTAAGTACAGACTGACACAGAGGGTAGTAAACCATCCTAGATTCACAAAATCTTCTGAGAAGCAGAGTTGCCATCCTCCTTGTCTGGGGTAACTTCTCAGGCACCCCAGCACTGGCAGGACCCTTTCTCAACTTGTGACCCTATGCCTGGTCTCCAGGCAGGCAAGGTGTTCTAGATCAAGCCAGCAGATGCTCAGCCCACCCATAGTCAGCATCCAGATCTGCTGATGGGAGTTGGCCTTGGAGACTGCATTGGTCTTATGGGGATCCAAACAGCATTTTTGCCAGAACGCAAGACACTGGAGGCAAACGTCTTCTGAAGAGTGAGTATACTCATGGCTGCAGCGGCTTCAGCAAAAAGAAAACTTCTTTCCCATGTTCTAAAAGATTACAGATAGGTGTGATACATGTATAAATATGAAGATTTACTTCAGACAAACATCTGAAGTCTGTCTGCTCTTTTATTACTTATTTATTATTCCTCTGTCCACAGGATATTCCAGGCAAGAATACTGGAGTTGTTTGCCATTTCCTTCTCCAGTGTCATCTTCCCAATCCAGGGATTGAACCCAGGTCTCCTACATTGCAGGCCGATTCTTTACCAACTGAAATACCAGGGAAGCCCTACTTTTTTATTACTATGGCAACCCACTTCAGTACTCTTGCCTAGAAAATCCCATGGAGGGAGAAGCCTGGTACAGGCTATAGTCCATGGGGTCGAAAAGAGTCGGACACGACTGAGTGACTTCACTTTCATTTTCATAATACTAAAAAAATGTTTTTAATATTGTGTTGAAGAATTTTATACTAGTATGACTAATTTTAAATTTTTACCTCTGAAACTACATTATTAAGGTCAAAGTTTTCACATTATTAGACTTAATGTACCATGATCCACATATAGATCCCTTGTAAAAAGAAAGTGTAGTTGCTCAGCCATGTCTGACTCTTTGTGACCCCATGGACTGTAGCCTACCAGGCTCCTCCATCCATGGGATTTTCCAGGCAAGAACATAGGAGTGGGTTGTCATTTTCTTCTCCAGGGGATCTTACCAACCCAGGGATCGAAGCTGGGTCTCCCATACTGCAGGCAGACTCTTTACCATCTGAGCCATCAGGGAAGCCCAGAACCCTTATAATGATTAATTTTAAATGTCAACTTGACTGGACCATGGTGACCATATATTTTCTTAAACATCATTCTAGGTATTTCTGTAAAGATTTCTTTTGGGTGAGATTAACATGTAAATATGCAGGCTTGGAGAAAAGCAGATTGTCCTCTGGTGTGGGTGGGCCTCACCTAATCAACTAACACACTCACTAGCACAGCCTTCTCTTGAACAAAATGGAATACTGGCAGCAAGGTTTCTTTGAACTTGAGACTCTTCCTGAGTCTACAGTCTATTCATGAATCCTAACCAATGTTAAGTTCGTAGATCAGATGTTATGTTCATGGATCTTAAATAACTGCATAAAGCTAACTCCTTAAAATCAGTCTTTCCCTGCTCCCCTCTCAATATATATCTATATATAAGATATAAAATATGCTATATATATAATAATACAAATATAATTTATATAATTATATGCATATACTTATATATTACATATAATATATGTTATAGCAACTAATTAAAATGTAATTACATATTCTATAAATTATATCCTATTGTGTCTGTGTATATGTATATATAAGCATACACACACACACATATATACATCCTGTTTGTTCTGTTCCTCTGGAGGACCCTGACTAATACCCCTCCTTAGCTCTGAGGACTGCCAAGCTGTAAGAAGAAAAGCTATTATGGTGAACACCATAATGCGCTATCCAGACCTCAGTTTTCAAATCAACAATTTCATGAAGCCAGAAGAAAGCCCTCAGCTGCCAGCTGTCCTTAGGGATTAACTCATCTGAGAAAAAAACGATCATACCCAAATTCTCACCTCTTTCAGAAACAGCCTGCCCAGGCTGGGTCAGTGGAGGGGTATAAAGTTCAGCCCCTTCATTTCAACTCAGAACAACTTTGATGATCTCTCCATCTTCAGAGATGAAGCTTTTGTCAGGTTTGCAATGCCCAATCCTGCCTCCTTCCCTTTTTCTCCCATAGGCATTATTCCCAAAAACAATCCCTACTAAGTGACCAACATGCTAATCTGTATCTTAGATTCCTCTTCTGAAAGGCTTCCCTGTGGCTTAGCTGGTAAAGAATTCGCCTGCAATGAGGGAGACCTGGGTTCAATCCATCGATTGGGAAGATCCCCTGGAGAAGGAAAAGGCTACCCACTCTAGTATTCTGGCCTGGAGAATTCCATGGACTATACAGTCCATGAGGCTAAAAAGAGTTGGACACTACTAAGTGACTTTCACTTTCTGAAAAAATGCAGCATGCAATAGTATTTTTTTCTGCCCTGGTATCACTTTGCATTACCTTCCTGCCAGCTCATATCAGTACAGAGTATATCAGCAATCTGACCCATACATCAATATTCAAGCCAGAAACAAGATACCGATCTCTTCTTGGAACACTCCTTATTTCTACAGGTGATTTTCCTGATGCTCTCCTAACTTAGCTTGGCAGGGCAGTGCAAAACCTCTCCTTTCCCCCTTGCCGTCCCAGCTGCTCCATCTGTAGTTCTCTGCATCTGGAGCTGTCATCCTCAGTCATGCCTCCAGAATCAAGTTCAAGTTCTCCACAGGGCCTTCTCACTTTGCTCCACTGCAAAGATGGCACCAAGAGAACACACAGATTAAAGCTCAGCAATCTAACAGAAGAACAAGATTCTGCTGGCTATATCTGTGCCCCTAAGAACATTTCTACTGAAGCCCTCCCTCACTTAACTTGGATAGGATGGGTCACCCTTCCAACCCCCTTCTCTCATAGCACTTCTCTCCATAAGGACTCACTGAAAGATTTAAACATAAAATGATTGAGATTATTTGTTAACTTTAGCTTTCTGTTGCATCTTTATGTTCACAAATATTCTTTGTATGACTATTATTCCCACACCTGACAAGTTTGGGGCTTGTCTTAATATGATCTGGCTTAGGACTTACTCAGTGAGAAAAATCCAGTCTTAAGGCATTTGTAGAAAACAAAAATTGAGTGTCCTCAAATTTGAGGCCCCTTTGGCGTACAAAATTAGTCAATATAAAGTTCTACCACATTTGATGATGCTAATGAGAACTGTGAGTAGTCACTGCTTCTAGGGTTGTTTTTACTCAAGGGCCTCAACTGTATTTATGACCCAACACTGTAAGATGGCTAGCCAGTGTCATGGGTGCATTTCTTTCCTTGGACCAGAGTTCTCTATTCAAAGCTAAATGGGTGCTGACATTATTCAGAACGTAGAGCAATCATTTAAGTTAACCATCCATCCTATTAAAACAAAGATCTTCTGCATCTTCGCTGAGTCCTCAGAAGGAAGTGATTGCACAAATTCTTGTGAGAGGGTTTTGCATGGACACAGCAGCCATGAACTGACTTATAAATTTGTACCACGTGTACTTCATGAAATCAGAGTCCTCTTTCTACCCTCAGTTCAGTTCAGTAACTCAGTCGTGTCTGACTCTTTGCAATCCCATGAATCACAGCATGCAAGGCCTCCTTGTCTATCACCAACTTCCGGAGTTCATTCAGACTCATGTCCATCAAGTCAGTGATGCCATCCAGCCATCTCATCCTCTGTCATCCCCTTCTCCTTCTGCCTCCAATCCCTCTTAGCATCAGAGTTTTTTCCAGTGAGTCAATTCTTCACATGAGGTGGCCAAAGTACTGGAGTTTCAGCTTTAGCATCATTCCTTCCAAAGAAATCCCAGGGCTGATCTCCGTCAGAATGGGCTGGTTGGATCTCCTTGCAGTCCAAGGGACTCTCAAGAGTCTTCTCCAACACCACAGTTCAAAAGCATCAATTCTTCGGTGCTCAGCCTTCTTCACAGTCCAACCCTCACATCCATACAAGACCACTGGAAAAACCATAGCCTTGACTAGACAGATCTTAGTCGACAAAGTAATGTCTCTACCCTGTCACCAGGCAAAAGAACATCCATTATATATAGTATATATGCTTTAATACTTAAAGTAATAGCCTACCTTCTTCTGCCGTCAGACTAGAGATTTTGTCTCCTTCAATAGCTTGGTCTAATTAAATAAATTTTATCTCTCTGCTTTAAAAATATCTTTGTTTAAATCTTTGATCATGTTGTGTGTGTTTTTTTTTCTTTTGAAGTTCATTTCAATGACACTATTCTTTAATCTTAAAATCCTTTGCTAAAAATGCTCCACCTTACTGATTAGAGTCTACAATCTCTTTCAAGCCATCAGTAAAATGTGTCCCAGGAGGAAGAAGTCAAACAGAAAAGATCATTCAAGCATTTCTCAATTAGTTAAGGAACTTCTGATGCATCTCATTTACGGTTCCAGGTGAGCAGAACACCTCAGAAATGTTTTCTTCAGGTCAAAGGGCACACTTCGCATGATAGTTAGCCAGATTTTTGTATAATTACATCATATTGGGATTTAGGCCTTCTATTACTTTAGTTGCATATGCTATGAATAGAATTTGCTAAATCGTGACCTACTGAGAAACAAAAATAATTGAGAAAGTGACCTTGGCACTTTAGGAAAGGAAGCATAGAGGCTTTTGACAGCAGAAAATAATACAATTATTAGTAGGCTAAAGTTCAGGGGAAAGAAGCTATAGTCATGTGAAGGGGAAAGAAAAAAGGCAGCTGACTGTATCTGACACTTTTACATTGTTCAATAAAGACATAATATTGCACATACTAGTACCCATATTCAATGATACATGAAACATAAAAAAGAATTATGGTAGATAAACAAGTGCCTTGAATTAGATATTTGGCCACTTTATTTTCCATAATTATCAACAATTAAACTTATAGAAAGCACATAGAGCCCTCAGGTGAATAGTGATATCAGTCATGGCTGTGGAATTGAATAAAAGAGAAACATTTTAAAAGGTGAGGTTTAATGTAAATATTAATTGCATAATAATTTTCATACATCTATGTATGACTGGAGTTAGGCATATCAAAGGTAAAATTTCTGTTCTATTATTCACTAGCTGGATAATCTTGGCCAAAACACCAATCTTTGCTGGTTTACTAATGTACAAAATGGGGTCAATATTGTTGGACCTTTAAAAGGATTGAATGAGAAAATACGTGTAAAACAGTTTGGCATCTGGCATATACTAAATACTAATACACTTGAAAATATTTAACTAATAATTTTTTAGAATATGAATGGTAGGAATAAGACTGAATTTTTTGGAAATCAAATTCTGTTTCCAAGAGTGTTTTACCTCCAGAAACCCTGTATGAAAGTCTAAAGTATACAGTGAAATTCATGGCAAGAAAACAGCAGACTTTTTTATCTTTCCTGTATTTCCCTTCATCTTCCCTTCCCCAACTTCTATGATAACTTCTGTTAGCTTTATTGAAAATTCCTCTCTAAATTTTCATAATCACATGTCCTAAAAATTTCCCTATAACTTTTGTGGGAATTGGATATAATGTCACGTTCAGTCGCTCAGTCGTGTCTTTGTGACCCAATGGACTGCAACACACCAGGGTTCCCTGTCAATCACCAACTCCCAGAGCTTACTCAAACTCACGCCCATTGAGTCAGTGATGCTCTCTAATCATCTCATCCTCTGTCGTCCCCTTTTTCTCCTGCCTTTAATCTTTCCCAGCCTCAGGGTCTTTTCCAAGGAGCCAGTTCTTAGCATCAGGTGGCCAAATTATTGGAGCTTCAGCTTCAGCATCAGTCCTTCCAATGAACATTCAGGACTGATTTCCTTTAGGATTGACTGATTGGATCTCCTTGCAGTTCAAGGGACTCTCAAGAGTCTTCTCCAACACCACAGTTCAAAAGCATAAATTCTTAAGCACTCAGCTTTCTTCATTGTCCAACTCTCACATCCATACATGACTACTGGAAAAAACATAGCTTTCACTAGATGGACCTTTGTCGATAAAGTAATGTCTCTGCTTCTTAATGTGCTGTCTGCTGCTGCTGCTGCTGCTAAGTCGCTTTAGTCGTGTCTGACACTGTGCGACCCCAGAGACGGCAGCCCACCAGGCTCCCCGTCCCTGGGATTCTGCAGGCAAGAACATTGGAGTGGGTTGCCATTTCCTTCTCTAATGTGTGAAAGTGAACTCACTCAGTTGTGTCCAACTCTTAGCAACCTCATGACTGCAGCCTACCAGGCTCCTCCACCCATGGGATTTTCCAGGCAAGAGTACTGGAGTGGGTTGCCATCGCCTTCTCCGAATGTGCGGTCTAGGTTGGTCCTAACTTTTCTTCCAAGAAGCAAGCATCTTTTAATTTCATGGCTGCGGTCACCATCTGCAGTGATTTTGGAGCCCCCAAAATAAAGTCTGTCACTGTTTCCATTTCCCCATCTATTTGCCATGAAGTGATGGGACTACAGGCCATGCATCTGCATCTGCATCTTAGTTTTCTGAATGATGAGCTTTAAGCCAACTTTTTGCCAACTTTTCCACTCTCCTCTTTCACTTTCATCAAGAGGCTTTTTAGTTCCTCTTCACTTTCTGCCATAAGGGTGGTGTCATCTGCATATCTGAGATTATTGATGTTTCCTCCAGAAATCTTGAATCCAGCTTGTGCTTCATCCAGCCTGATATTTAACATGATGTACTCTGCATATAAGTTAAATAAGCAGGGTGACAATATACAGCCTTGACATATCTAGAACCAGTCTGTTGTTCCGTGTCCGGTTCTAACTGTTGATTCTTAATCTGCATACAGATTTCTCAGGAGGCAGGTAAGGTGGTCTGGTATATCAAAATTCCTTAGGATGTTGGGCGACTCAGTTGTGTTCTAACTACCCATTTAGAAATGCACGTGTCCCTGTAGACACACGGTATCTGGGAGATGGTACAGCAGACACTAACATCAGTCACCAAAGCATCAGTTGCTCCACATACAAGCCACACACGCACAGAACCAAGAGCCAGAAGCAGTCCTGACACATCATTTCATTTCTAATTATTAAATGTTTGTTCATTCTTAAATAGCTTTTGTCTGGTTAGTCCCACAGAATACTATGGTCATTTGAAACAAATGTTCTGATTAATAACTGCATTCAGTAAATTTGATCACACCATGAGAGACATCAGATTTCTAGGATTTGTTTCAATTTTTTCCCATTTTTCTTTTATTTAAAGGCCACACAGCTTAAAGATTTAAGCACAAGACATAACACCATAAAACTTCTAGAAGAGATCATAGGCAAAACACTCTCTGAAATAAACTGTACAATTGTTCTCTTAGGTCAGTCTCCCAAGGCAATAGAAATAAAAACAAAACTAAGCAAATGAGACTTAATCAATCTTACAAGATTTTGCACAGCAAAGGAAACCGTAAACAGAAGGACAACATATGGAATGGGAGAAAATATTTGCAAACAATTCAACCAATAAAAGCTTAATTTCCAAAATATACAAAAAGCTCATACGTCTCAAATAAATAAATAAATAAATAAATAAACAATTGAAAAATGAGCAGAAGACCTAGATAGACATGTCTCCAAAGAAGAAACACAGATGGTCAATAGGCACATGAAAAGATGTTCAAATCACTAATTATTAGAGAAATGCAAATCAAAACTACAAAAAGGTATCGCCTCACACCAATCACAATGGCCATCATTAAAGAGGTCTACAAATAAAAAACAATGCTGGAGAAGATGAGGAAATGGTGAGAATGTGAGTTGGTATAGCCACCGTGGAAAACAGCACGAAGGTTCCTCAGGAAACTAAAAACTTGAGTATCATATGATCCAGGAATTCCACTGCTGGGCATATATTCAGACAAAACTCTAATCCAAAAAGATGCATGCACCCCTATGTTCACAGCAGCACTGTTCACAAGAGCCAAGGCATGGAAACATAAACACCCACTGACAGATGAACAGCTAAAGAAGATATGGTTCATATATACAATGAAATACCACTCCATCACAAAAAAGGACAAAATAATGCCACCTGCAGCAACATGGATGTAACTAGAGATTATCATATAAGTGAAGTAAGCCAAAGAGAGAAAGACAAATACTGTATGATATCACTAACATGTAGAATTTGAAATATGGCAAAATAAACCTATTTGCAAAACAGAAATAGACTCATAGACACAGAGAACTGAGATATGGGAGATGAGGGTTAGTAGATACAAACTATTATATACAAATGAATAAACAAAAAGGTCCTACTATACAGTATAGAGAACTATATTCAGTATCCTATGAGAAGCCGTAACAGAAATGAATATAAAACAAAGAATGTATATATGTATATACACACACACACACATATGTGTGTATGACTGAATCAATTTCTATTACTTTACTTCTGCAACAGAGCAAAGTAACACAACATTGTAAATCATATCTATTCCAATAAAAAAATAAAATTAGAAAAAAATCTCACAGATCCATAAAGAAAAACATGATTTTTTTCTACTATGTAGGAACTTGTGAAGAAAATTTAAGCTTTTAAATCACTAAACAAAAGAATGACCAAATATATGTGATGAAAAATATTTGTAAATTATTCAGGAACTAGGAAATGACTAAAAAATGGTTAATGTGAATACACAAGAGATCAAAGTAGTATTATCAATCTATATTTTAAATATATGAATATCTTATTTATTGAAGCATTACTTACCTTTTATATCATTTTACTCATAACACTTCTGATGAGATGGAACATGAGCTGTTTCTATGAAGCTATTATACCCAGTAGAACCCGGAATTGTTAACCAACACTAAAGCACAGACAAGAATCTACTCAAGGTTCCCATTTGAATCTAAAAACAGATTTTTCAGGAAGTGAAAGGTAGAAATTTGGTTCAAAAATCCATGTCACCATTCTTTAGTGATGCTTCTTTAATAGAACAGATACTAAATGAAATTTTACCTAAAGGGCCATTTCTTAACAGACAAATTAAGTGACTTCAAGATCAAACATACTCAATTTATATCCAAAGTCAATGCTTAGGGGGCAGAGTAAGCATAATGCAGTGTACTGTGCACTTAAGTCATCTGCAATTTTGCTAAGGTTAACTAGCAGAATGTTAAGCTTTTGATTTCTAGCATGAAATATCATTTTTAGCAAATCCTATGTCTACACTAAACATTGATTTTAGCTGACTAAAATCCATTTGGAATTCTGTTTCCTACACAGAGTAGTCTTCCTTTCCATGAGTATAGAAGAAATGTTTTAAACTAAAGGCATTTAACAACTACAGAATAACTTGCCTTTTCAACATACTCTTATCCAATATATCTACAATTCTCAGAGTCCATTTAACAACGCTTTGACTGCATCCTACCATCTCTGCTTAAGAGATTGTTTTTACTTAAACATAACAAACCACATGTGAATCTGGAAGTTCAGTTTGGAATTGGGAAAATAACTCAGATTCTAATAATTTTGCAATCATAATTTATTTTTGTAAAAATTGTTGTTATAAAAGTAAGGAGGTTAAAGCATTTCTGCATGAAACATTTAGTTATAGCAGTCTTTTCTGAATATTATCACTTACAATAGTTTAACACAGGTCATTTGATTGTTCTGCATCTGAATTTTATCATTTTCATGGTTAGGATATTAAATCCAAGTAACATTTTGATGAGACATTAAAAAAATGTGATATGTATATGAAAGTACAAACTGTATAAACTATAATGTTTAGCCAAATTAAAGTTTTTATATTTCATCAATGTAAATCAAACAGGTAATTGAAGGTCCATGAGGAGTTAAAATTGTTTGACTCTAGGACATTTTACCAACTTAGAGTGAGAATACTGTCATGTCCATCTTATATGTTATTTTAGCAGTAAATATAAAAGAAGGTATGTTGCAAACAGATGGATCTCTATAGCAGGTATAATCAAAATCAGTTCCATTTATTGATCCAATAGCAGAATTTACATATGGTTTGTATTCACCATTGATCTGACCTTCATACCAAAGAATCTCTCTGTAGAAAATACTAAAGACAATCTTTGTAGAAAATACTAAAGACAAGCATAGTAACTAGCACTTGACTTTTAGATAACTGTGTACTGTATCTTTTGAAGATTTTTACTTCTAGATATTTTAGTCACCTGGCTATTAAAATTAAGATATGCTTCTGTAAATTCCATCTCTATCAGAGATTATTTCTGCTAGTGTTTTACAAGAATTACAAATATTTTCTTTGAAGAGTTTTAATCATTCCCATTTTTTCTCAAATACTGAAAATTCAGAAACTTTATCTATGCTTTAGAAAATATTTGAATCCGTTTAGTGTGAAAGATATGATGTCAATTCTGATTTTTCACAAATATTACCTGCCTTAGAACCCAAATAAAGCTGATAATTTGATTTTCATGATTTCTGGCTCAGTTTTAAAAGTACTTCTATACACTACAATAAAATATTTTTTAAAGAAATAAAATAATTGCAGAAGGGATAAAGTCACTATTTTCAGATGAAGTGATTTTATACATGACAAATCTAAAGGAACTATCTAAGAAACTGGGAGAGCTCTGGAAAAGGACCACTCGGCTGCCAGAAAATGCACTGATAACAAACTTCATACACAAAGCCCACTAAGTGCCTCCTAATAAAGTTCAGAAATATGTGAAAACCTTAAAATTTTAAAAATATTGTAATAAGTGGGAAGTTTTTTTGACTAGAAAGACTCAGTGCTGTTTATCATGTTTGTATTTCTAGAAAACTATCTCACAGATTACAAGCCCAGTCAAAATATCATTTTTTGTTCAAACACAATAAGAAATTTGATACTCCGTCTGATAGAAATCAACTCCCTGGTGGCTCAGATGGTAAAAGCGGCTGCCTCCAATGCCAAAGACCTGGGTTCAGTCCCTGGATCGGGAAGATCTCCTGGAGGAGGAAATGGCAACCCACTCCAGTACTCTTGCCTGGAAAATTCCATGGATGGAGGAGCCTGGTAAGCTATAGTCCATGGGGTTGCAAAGAGTTGGACATGACTGAGCAACTTCACTTTACTTCTTTCTGATAGAAATCAGCAAATTTAGTCAACACAGGCTTAAAGAAAGTACACCATTTAAAAAGAAACAGTCTTAAGCAGAAATAAAATGCATCCTTGAGTTCAAGTAAGTAGAATGTGACATGACTGGAACTGATCAATGGGCCAAAGGAGAAGGCCCAAATAGATTCAGGGCATATAGAAATTTAGTACATGATAAAGGTAGCAATTAAACAATGAAAAATAGATACTTTAAAAATTAGTATCTAGAGCTCCAAAGGAAAATAAAACTAGATCTCCACTTCATTTCTTATTTTAAAATATGTTAAAGATAAACATCAAAGTGTGATGTTTCTAGTGTAATGTGAAAGTACTAAAGTGAAAACTACATCGTTGTAAAAGATAATTCTGGGTTCAAGTTAACTTGTAAGATGGTACAAATCTCAGTCACAGAAGAAAGCTCTGATACATTTATTTCAGCAAAATGTCATCTTATACAGATTTAAGTCTTGGAAACAGATCATTCATTCATTCATTGAGTAAGCATGCAAGAAGCAGACACTGTGTTTCAAGCACTTTTCTAGCATAAGGGCTACAGCAGCGAGCAAAGTTGACAAAACCTTCTGCCCCAGGTAGCTTCTCAATGAGTAGAAATAGATAAATAAGTGAACATAAGATGGCAGGTGGTAATAAGTGCTATGAAAGAAAATAAAGCACAGGGGGTAAAAGGGTAGTGATAAATATTTGTTGAATAAATGAAGGAGTCTGAGAGTAGACAGTATTATCAAGGGTATGAAAAGAAATGTATTTCCATATGCTATTACTGAGAATATTTATTGGTACAACATTATGGATAGGAATTTACCCAAATGTAAAATGTGCAAGCACTTTGACTCAGTAATTCTACTCGGAGGTATTTACCCTACAAACATATTTGTGCATAACTCATACATACAAACGCAAGATTATTTTTAAGCATTATTTGTATAAGGGGTGTGGGGTAGAACTGTAAACAACTTTAATGTTTCTCGGAGGCAATTGGTTAAATAAAATAAGAACATTTATAAAAAGGGAGACTATATACATCTGTTAAAGATAAAGTAGATTTGCTATGATAATCTGGAAAAGTCCACCAGATATAAAGCAAATAACAGAACAGTTTGTACATATTATCCCACTGGTATAAAACAAGGTGGGTCCATATGGTTGTGTATATGCCTGAAAACATTCTGGAAGGATGCACACAATTACTTCGAGGGGGTAGGATGGATATTTTGAGAATGAGACAGACTCATTTTTGTTTGTGCTACTTACAATTTTTACTATGTTCACTGTTATTTTCATAGAAATAATTTAAAAATTTAAGCACTGAGGAAACATTGTTCATTTTGTTCGAAAAGCTGAAATGCCCTCATGACAATATCTCATTAGATTAGTAATCAAAATAAATATTGAATTTATCCTACGAGGATGGCCAGAACAAATAAATTATGCCAACAAATCCTCTACGGATTCTAAATTATATTGGCTGGATGACTACAGCAATCACATTAAAAGCCTAATTAGCAAATTGCCATCTCTAACTGTGATTAAAAAAAAAGATGATGACAGACTACAACACAAACTGTCTTAGTCTATTCGGGCTGTTGTAACAAACCGCCGTCAACTGCTGGGCTTATAAACAACAGGAATTTATTTCTCACAGGTCTGGGAGGAAGGTCAAAGGAGCTCTTACAAGGCTGTATCTTACAAGGGCACTGATCCATTCACCAGGGCTCTACCTCATGACCTAATCATCTCCCAAAGATTCCACCTCCAACCACCATCTCATCTGACATGTGAATATTCCACTTGATAAAAAAGTAAAAATACAGCATTAGGGGAATTTACCACAGCACCTTCAAAATCATTAAAACTCAGAGAGATACACACGATAGACGCACGTATGTCAGAAAACCTGTCACACAATGCAAACTATATCTCATAAAAACTGCTGAACTCTCTTTTGCTAATTCTAACTTGCATATGATTTTTAAAAATGATTTCTTACCAGTATAAATAAATCCTAGAATGTTGTGTACGACTTGTTGCAGTTGACAATTTTCAAGTGCTACTCATTGACCCGAACCATCCCCTTTTCTCAGGTTTGTGTTTCTTTACTCATTTATATATGTGTATCTTTGAAGTTTATAAATACTTAAAATTTCTCAATAGTAGTCTTTAAAAATTCTCACTTAAAATCATGTACAGATACTGTGGTACCATCAGGTATACAGACGTGGAGTGCCCACCATCTTCAGCATGATGCATGTTAGGGCCACAGGACCTAGAAGAGCACAGAGGCTGGACTTGGGGCAGTTCCAGGGACTGCCTGAAGGCTAGGTACCGGGGAAAGACCTGGTAGAATGGCAGAGTGTGGCCATCTCTAGCAAGGTTTAGGTAGATTGAAGAGGCTGGGGTGGATGGCAATATAATCTGACTGTCGGAGAATGACGTGACAATGTAGAGACAGATCCTAGCAATCTGTGTTTTTATAGCAGGTCTCCAGCCTGTTACTAGAAGTTCGGCAGACAGTAACACACCCTTCCAAAGGAGAGGATTTTCAGCAGTCAGGAGGGCTTGAGGACACCAGAAAAGCTCAGTGTAATACAAAAAGGGAAAGTCAACATTGACTGAAAAGTGAAGTATTTGCCAGATAGTCAAAAAGACTTCCAGATGAGGTTTAAGGCTTTGTCCTACACCTCTGTCTTCTCATTTCAACAAGACCAGCAGAAGTCCTATCACACCGTGGGTGGAGTCTGGATCAGAATTAGGCCCACTCATCAATACTGTCAAGGTGACTCAGCTGGTAAAGAATCTGCCTGCACTGTGGGAGACCTAAGTTCAATCCCTGGGTTGGGAAGATCCCCTGGAGAAGGGAAAGTTACCCACTCCAGTATTCTGGCCTGGAGAATTCCATGGACTGCATAGTCCATGGGGTCACAAAGAGTTGGACACAACTGAGCAAATTTCACTTTCACTGATACTGTCTTGGGAAGTTGGGGAAGAAATTGGGAAAGGCAAGGGTATCAGAGTTGAAGGTATTATTATGTGTTACCAAGGACTTCCCTGGTGGCTCAGATGGTAAAACATCTGCCTGCAATGAGGGAAACCTGGGTTTGATCCCTGGGTCAGGAAGATCCCTGGAGAAGGAAATGGCAGCCCACTCCAGTATCCTTGCCTGGAGAATCCCATGGATGGAGGAGTCTGGTAGACTACAGTCCATGGGGTCGCAGAGAGTCAGACACAGCTGAGCTACTTGACTTTCATCAAGGACTCATGCTTAAACACTAAAACCTAAGCCTGTGGTCTAGCATTCCAGGCCTGGCCACATGTAGCTTCAGTTCATCTTTTCAAAATTATCTTCTATGAATCAGTTTTTCTCACCTTACAGTCTAACTAGATAAATATTGTAACACACCTTCTTTATATCCTAGCATCTCCTATGCTTTATCCCTGATATTTCTCCATGTCTGAAATGTCTTTCGACACCTCCCCATCTTCCTATCCACATGTTCAAAAGAAATCTAGCTCTGCTCAGAATTATCTACTCTTCTCCTTAGAACCTGAACTGAGAGACACTTTAGGAAATAGCCTTTTCTATGAAGTAAGACACATCATTTCCTATCCGGTGTAAGTTTTAAGAAATCAATTTACATTTCTCATCAGCTTTTAAGTCTGTACCATTTTGAGGAAAGAGCCATGACAATTATTTGTGTATGCCCCATGGTGCTTCACATACATCTTCACCAAAATACAACTTTTTAACAAATGTATATTAAGTCAATATTTTTCAACCTTACCCTGTTAAAAAACTAGTCATGTTTAACCAGTCTGATACAGATAACACAGACAATTCATTTCTTACCATCATAATTATGGAATGCCCTGTTGCTTTAATAGTGTGGAACACAAATACCAGAAGGAAAAACACATGAACTCCCTTTTCTTTAAAAACTCAAATTAATCCTACTGAACATTTAATTGGAATCTTAACCAAAGTATTAACTACACAAGATTTTAATTCAGCCCTGTCTCAGCGATTTTTGTGGTTCTAGCATTAATGTTTCCATTGGCAAATACAAAAGGGACTGGCCATTAAGTAATCAAATAACGGACATAAAAGGGCAGTTGAGTTAGAAGCCATGGCTGAGCAGATCAATATTCTCAAAAAGCAGCAGGACAAGCACACTCATCTGGAGTCACTGTACAGTAAATAAATCCTCATGTCTTAGGAATTCCGCTGAAAACGAAGAATATTCTTTCAAGGTGTGGACAGTATTACTGATCCAGAGTGATTAGTTGTGGAGACATTGTAAAGGGCAGTAAATTCTACATTTTTTACTGTCTTTTTAAAAATATCTACTTGCCAGGTTTTATGCATTTTGATTTTCCTTCAAGTGTGTATTTCTCTCTGTGAAGAACAGATTCTCCTGAGCCTTTAAAAATGATTTAACTAGTAATACTGAAAGCTCAGCAGTCTAGAGCAGTTCTGCAACAGAAACCATAGCATATGGGTCAAGACTGAAAGTGCCACAGTGAGGATTCAGAATTCTGGAGAGGGATCATTTGGCGTGGGGGAATGCTACACAGTGGGGATCATTGTGAATGATGAGTTAGTAACATGCCTTTTCACTTGTCCATTTCACTCAGGTATGTTTTGAAGTAAGGGATGTTTCGGCAAGTTAAACAGTAAGAACTCTATAATTTTTTAGTGGGTAATAAATCAAGTTATATTGTTAATATCCAGGTTTAGAAGTTAGGACAGTAATGGCAATTGCCTTTGTTGCCTTGGAACCCTATTTAAATGACAATTTACAAGGTCATTTGGGGCATATAAATTCCAAGAGGTTATACGTATTGACTAAGTCACATCAGTCTGGCCCATAGACTGTTTTGCTCTTGTGAGGACTGAAATCATCTGAGCATCTTCAATGGCGCCGTCCTCCAGCACTCTTGCCTGGAAAATCCCATGGACAGAGGAGCCTGGTGGGCTGCAGTCCATGGGGTCACACAGAGTCAGACACGACTGAAGCAACTTCACTTTCCTGCATTGGAGGAGGAAATGGCAACCCACTCCAGTGTTCTTGCCTGGATAATCCCACGGACGGGGGAGCCTGGTGGGCTGCTGTCTATGAGGTCGCACAGAGTCGGACACGACTGACGTGACTTAGCAGCAGCAGCAGCACATCTTCAAAACATAGCAGACCAACCCCCAGTCTCAGATAACCTCCAGGCGATCCCTGGTAAATACAACATGAAAAAGAACAGGCTGTAGAGACTTTATGTATGAGTTATCCAGGAGCATCATGGGTTAAGAGAATTTTACTTAAGAATGAATGTATTCATTACTTCAGGGTAGAAAGGGGTCTTTTTCACAACTAATTTCAGCAAACTTGTAAATCTTTCTGGAAATAAGACAATAAGGAAATTTTCAAAGAGGAAGTTGTCAGTACATCATGGGACACCATTACTGCATTTACCAATAGGCAGGGTTGATTGCTACCCAAAGAATATTCTGTCACTGGTAAATCAAAAATGTTCCAATTCAGGAGCTAAACTGTTCTACAGAAGCAATAACAACTGAGGGAAGATTATATATCTCTGATCCCTTGATTATTTGCTTCAAAATGATTCACCCTGCCCGTATCTATCTGCTTTCTCTATACTGTATAAAGAATAACAATTTCTGCTATTAAAGATGCCAAGAGGAGAAAATTCCTAGTGCAATACAAGTATTGTAGAAGGTACAGAAAGAGATGGATTGGGATAAAGAATAGAAACACATTTTTCAAAGTAATGTTCAAGTAGGGAAGCACAGAAATGGGGCAGGAGCTATAAAAGGATGTGAAATCAAGAGAGTTTTGAAGACAGAGAAATTACATAATGACATGAAATCCAACTGAGAAAGAAAATTTGATGATGCAGAAAAAGAGGGGAGAATTTTTGGAGCAATATCCTTGACTATGCAAGACACTTTAGGCTCTGGAACACAAGTAGGGAGGCTGTCCTTAGGTTAGGTGTCTAAGGACACCTTGTCCACAGTGACAGGAAGATAGAAAATAGGACATAAAGGTAGGTAGATAAAGTGGTGGCAACCTGTGGAGGTCTTAAAGGTCATCAGACTAAACAGAGAGTGGAAAAAGGAAAGTTTCAGAATTTGAGGCGAGACGGAAGGGTGTGGGAGACAGCCTCTAAGGTAACTGCCAAAGACCTCTGCTTCCTATTATTCCTATGTTTGTGAAATCCCATTTTAATTTAACTAGGTGTGCTTGGCCTAGTTAACGTTAATGAAGAACGCATGCTTCCCAGGTGGCACTAGTGGTAAATAACCCACCTGCCAATGCAGGAGACATGGGTTCAATCATGGGTCATAAAGATCTCCTGGAGAAAGAAATAGCAACTCACTCCAGTATTCTTGCTTGGGAAACTCCATGGAGAGAGGAGCCAGGAGGACTACAGTCCATGGGGCCACAAAGAGTTAGGCAAGATTGAGGGAACACACGTGGCGAAAGTGAAAGGGTGGCACTTTTGAAATTAGGTTCTAAAAAGACTATGATATTAATCACTCTCTGTCAGCCCTCACTCTGGGAGAAACAAGCGGCCATGTTCTGAGCTGCCTTTGAAGGGTCCACATGGCAAGTTACCACTATGTCTCATCAATAGCCAGCAGAGACTGGGGCCTACTGACAATCATATGAGTGGGCTTAGAAACAGACCCTTCCCTATGAAAACCTCAGGAGACTGGAGCCCTTGCCAACACCTTGTCTGCAGCTTTGTGAGGGCCCTCTAGCCAGAGGTATCCGGTCTAAAGGGATCCCAGATTCCTGACCATTACTGTCTACAGTATCATTGATGTTCATTGCTTTACACAGTATGAGGCCTGGCATGCTACAGTCCATGGGGTTACAAAGAGTTGGACATGACTGGGCAACTGAACAGCAGGATGAGAATATTTAGGGCTTGCATGGGTAATGACAAGACATATGTTTTGATTATGGAAGGTAGTTGCTGGAATATGGTGAAAGACAAGATCATTAAAGGAGAGCACACCCAGGGACTGAGACCAGGATGAAAGTGAATGCAAAAGTCTCTCAGTTGTGTCCGATCCCATGGACTATACAGTCTGTGGAATTCTCCAGGCCAGAATACTGGAGTGGATAGCCTTTCCCTCCTCCAGGGGATCATCCCAACCCAGAGATAGAAACAAGGTCTCCCACATTGCAGGCAGATTTTTTACCAGCTGAGCCACGAGGGAAGCCCAGGGTAAAATAGAGTAATATTAAAATCCTTTAGACAGAAAGAAATAAAATGAGATATATTAATACAAAGAGTGAATTATGAGTCACAGTCTTCAAGAAACTGGAGTGTGCCCCAGGTGTCGGCACATAACTGTATAAATAATGGGTGGGAGGGAATTTAATCTGATGACCTAAAAATAAAATCTGCATTTTCCCGGAATCTGGATATTTGTTACCAAAAAATGTGATGAAAAGTGTTAATGAATATATTAATAATTTTCCAAAATATTATCACTGGATCATTTGGAACAAAAATATTGAGGAGTTTCAACTGTCCCATTCCCTCCAGCTAGCACTTCAGTCCCCCGCTTAGAAGACCTGCCACACTGCTGGGTGGTCATTGTACTGTTTGCCTTCTCAATAGACTCTAAATACTAATATTGCGAAGGCCATGTATGATGCGTCCCAATTGCATTCTCAGCTCTAGCCACTGCTCCTGAAGCACTCATATTTGGTGCCTCATCAATGCTGTTAATACGGGAAAAGGAAGCTGGCTTTTTGCAAATCATTTTAAAGGCATATGTCATGCGAGCTATGTCAGGCACTATTCTAAGAGCTTGAATATAATAATTCATTTAATTCTCACAATCCCACTTTGAGATTAGTATCACTAGTGTTCCCATTAATCTACATTACATAATTTGAAAAGATACATGCACCCCAATGTTCATAACAGCTTTATTTACAATAGCCAATACATAGAAGCAACCTAAATGTCCATCAATAGTTGAAAGGATAAAGAAGATGTGGCAGATATATGCAATGGACTATACTCAGCCATAAGAATGAAATAATGCCATTTGTAGTAACATGGATGGACCTAGAGATTATCTTACTAAGGGAAGTATTTAATCTGAGCCAGAGAAGACAAATATCATATAACCTTGCTTATATGTGGAGTCTAAAGAAGAAATGATACACATGAACTTTTATACAAAACAGTAGACCCACAGACATTGAAAACAAATCTGTGATTACCAAAAGGAATAACAGGGAGAGGGAAGATAAATTAGGAGTTTGGGATTAAAATATGCATACTACTATATATAAAACAGATAACTAACAAGGACCTACTGTGTAGCACAGGGAACTATACTCAATACCTTGTAAAAAAGAATATTTTATATTTATATATATATATATATACATGAATCACTTTTTGTATACAGGAAACTAACACAATATTATAAATCAACTATATTTCAATGAAAATAAATAATAAGTAAATAAATAATGAGTTAGAAATGCCTGTCCACCTCACAGTAATCAACTGGGAGAACCAGGATCAAATCCAGGCAGACTGTACTCATTTTACATGATCACATATTAAGGTACAAACACAAGACAGTGAAAAAGAGTTCCTGGACATAATCCAACAAACACCATTTTGAGCCCATTAGACAACAAAACTGTTATTAATAGTAAGAGAATGGCAAAGAGATAGCAGAAACACATCATTGAATTCAGGGTTTCAGCTACCAATGATAAGGTTTTACAGAGCAATGCACAAAGAGGTGAAAGAGTGAATAAAAACAGCAACAATGCCAGCATCATCAATCACTGAGGAGTGAGTCAGCAAGTTGGAAGCAACCTCTGACAGTATTTCTGGAAGTGCTCATTTAAGCTAGATAGGGAACAGAAGTGAGTTGGAGATGCCTAATGATGTTTGACTATCCTTGAACAGAGTTCTGAGAGAGAGAGAAGTGGAGATCAAATAAAAGCTGTCTGCACTCATTATCAAATAAAAAGGTATCACCCAAAAATATTATTCACATTGTATTATTTCAGCAAAATAACTTAAGCTTTTTAATAGTACCTTAAAATGCAACATTTTATTCATCCTTTAACACTGCTAGATATGTCTTTGAACTCACCCGAAAGATGCAATATAAATTCAAGTTCATTTTATATTCTGTAAATACCACATAATTGTCTTCCTCCCATTCTAGCATTATCATCCAAGATATCATGGAGGCTCCAAGTTGTTTAATGATATGAAAATAGGGTGGTTTTGATTATTCAAAGTTCTTTTGGGATTCCAAGAGGAATATAAGAGACAAAGGTTATTCAGCAAAGAGACACAGATGTAAAGAACAGACTTTTGGACTCTGTGGGAGAAGGCAAGGGTGGGACAATATGAGAGAATAGAAGGCAATGGCATCCCACTCCAGTACTCTTGCCTGGAAAATCCCAGGGACGGAGGAGCCTGATAGGCTGCAGTCCATGGGGTCGCTAAGAGTCGGACACGACTGAGCAACTTCACTTTCACTTTTCACTTTCACGCATTGGAGAAGGAAATGGCAACCCACTCCAGTGTTCTTGCCTGGAGAACCCCAGGGACGGGGGAGGCTGATGGGCTGCCATCTATGGGGGTCGCATAGAGTTGGACGCAACTGAAGCAACTTAGCAGCAGCATTGAAAAGTATATTACCATTTGTAAAATAGATAATCAGTGTAAATTCAACCCATGAAGCAGGGCACCCAAAGCTGATGTTCTGTGACAACCCAGAGGGATGGTGTGAGGGAGGCTCAGGACGGTGGACACATGTACACCCATAGCTGATTCATGTCACTATATGGCAAAACCCACAATACTGTAAAGTGATTAGCCTCCAACTATAATAAATAAATTAATTTAAAAAGGTTATTAGTGATGGTGGTGTCATTAAGACATCTGATAAAATTGCATTATACCTTACTAGTCTATAATAAGACTTTTATTTAAGAGGTTGGAGGAAAATTGTATAAGATAATTGTTTGAAGCCATTTAGCATTGCTGGAGGTATATAAACATACACAAGGAAGAAGGTGAAAAGTGTAGACTTACCTTCAGGATCCCAAGTGCTTTGTATGAGAAACATCCAGTTATGCCATTATAAATTTGCTTTACTATAGCACTAAAATAATAGATTTGCATTTAAATTTGTAGGTAAAGAACAAGACTACCAACAGTAAATTATAGAATTAAAGGAGTATGCTTTTGGAATGTTATTAGAATTCTAGATTATTCTAACAATATTAGAATATTGATGCAATGCCTAACTTGAAGAGTGCATCAATAATAGAGCAAACATTAAAAAGTGGTGATGTAAGAGGAATTTTTACAATACATTCTTAAAGTAAGAAATAGCTATATTATTATGTGTGGCAGTTGAAAAAATAATAATGATGCTAATAAAGATAGTATATTTCAATTCAGGTGCACACTATTCAGCTTCGACATTGATAACATTTTCAGTTTGGAATGTGTGCTTAAAAGGTTATGTTTACCCAACTGGTAACCTGGAGTGCTTTGGTATATTCCACAGTAGTCTTAGCATAACATACAAGCATTTCCCTTGCTATTTTTGTCTGAAAGTACAAAAGATAAGTGATATAATAATGTGGATGATAGAAGCAAGGTTTCTTTTACAGATATGTATGTGTGTGTACATATGTGTATGTATATGTGTATTATACACATGTTAATATTTACATGTGGGCATCTACACATACTTGTTATGAAACCTCAGATATGTGTGCATGGCTATAAAATAAATGATTCAATTAGAAATAGAAGTATTTAGGGAAATAGATGAAAACATTGGAGGACACATAAGGAAGTAATAGGTTTGAAGATATGTTAGTGATCTAGTGAAGTCGCTCAGTCGTGTCCGACTCTTTGCAACCCCGTGGATTGCAGCCCACCAGGCTCCTCCGTCCATGGGATTCTCCAGGCAAGAATACAGGAGTGGGTTGCCATTTCCTTCTCCAGGGGATCTTCCCAACCCAGAGATTGAACCCAGGTCTCCCACATTGCAGGCAGACGCTTTGTTACTAACAGAAAAAGATGAGAAGTTGTACAATTGTTATCTTCTGAAATGGTCTGAAAATGAGAGAATTACAGTACTATAGTGATAATAAAATTTTGGAATCATCTTGTCTTCACATCTTACATCTGCTATCATCTTGCATTCACAACCGCAAACAGATCTGAGTGAATTTTTTTTCTTGTACAACAGCTTGCACCCTACCCAAAACCTACCTAATCGGGATTCCCACGATGGGATTGGCAAGGTTGAGATGTGCAGTATTGACTAAAGTTCTGATTAAATCAGCAACTTCCTGATTTAATACCTAGGAAGAAATTCACCTTCCTAAGTATTGCCAAAAAGTTTATTTAATAAAAAGAGAAAAAAATCAAAACTATATTTATCATTGCTTGAAAGATTATTGTAGTTTAAATGTACTAACTTAGCTTACTGGTTCAACATAATGCTGCATATTAATTATGTTCATATTCAATTGATAAAACTCATAAGCAACTCAGAAAATGTCAAAGTAGTAGATAATATCTATTGTTTTAAAAATGTATTAAAGGGAATATAAGTGATGGATTGGAAGGAAAGTTGTATAATCACTCTTCCTATAGCAGGACCTGAAAGAAGCCTCCTTTTGCCTTATCTATGTTATCTACCTATCATATCTATCATTACAATTCCAGGCTAGATGATGCAGACCTCATCTTACAGCTTTACAAACTTTTTAAAAATTATGTATGTCTATTTTTTCCAAAATTAAATTCTGACATCTCTGGCAAGATGAAATTTATTCTCTTGCTCCATTTTCATTTGTTTTATTGCTATGACACCAATGCACAGTGGTGAAGGATAATGGCTCTGAGGTTTGGCGAATCAGACATCATCCACCAATTCATTAACTCCTACAAACACCTTGCCCTTTGACAGTATTCTTCCAAATGGGAAAGTAGCCACACTCTTGCTCCTCACTCCTCCACAAACAGATTGAGTGCACACCCACTTAAGGATTATTCATACACCCAAATTTCACTATCTGTTTTCAAAATCAGTCTTCAGCAGGAGGCATGTTGTGGATGACACCTATTCTACCGTGTATGGCTTTTAGAGGACATGTAGGCCCATTTTGAAGCCAGAACTGTATACCTTAACAAGTGCCTTCTGGCCCACTCCCTGACCCCAAATTTTGATGCAGACTCTAAAATACAAGGAAGGGGAAAGAGAAGAGTCATGGTATCCTTTTTACTCTGGGTGAATAGAAACTGGCCTACAACCAGTGTTCATGAAGTACATTATTTTGATCACATCATTTTTCTGTATTTTATAATAGTGGAGAAATAATGGAAGTTTGTGAGAAAAGGTGGGCTTCCCAGGTGGCTTGGTGGTTGAAGAATCTACCTACAATGCAGAAGACGCAGAACATGCGGGTCTGATCCCTGGGTCAGGAGTATCTCCGGGAGGAGGGCCTGGCAACAGTATTCTGAGGGCCTCCAGTATTCTGGCCTGGAGAATCCCATGGACAGAGCCTGGCAGGGAGAGTCAGACATGACCAAAGCAACTGAGCACACACACGCACACACGTGAGAAAAGACTCAGACGTTTGGATTACCAAAGTTGACCATGTCTATTTGTCAGGTTGGTGGACTGGAAATACATTCTCCAAAATTAGCTATAGCCCTCATGCTGCGTGACTACAAAGTAAAAATTATTTGGTGACCTGATGTTTGTAGCATTATAATTTCCTACTATGTAGCATAAAGCATCTGTCTACAATGCGGGAGACCTGGGTTCGAGCCCTGGGTTAGGAAGATCCCCTGGAGAAGGAAATGGCAATCCACTCCAGGACTATTGCCTGGAAAATCCCATGGACAGAGGAGCCTGGTAGGCTACAGTCCATGGGGTCGCAAAGAGTCGGACACGACTGAGCGACTTCACTTCATTTCACTTCACTATGTAGCTGGACTGTATTAAGACTAATCTCAGCAGTATTTCTTCAAGCCTACTCAAAATTCACCGCACGCTTTCCCTTTAATATGAAAAGAGCACTTAGTAGGATCACAAGCTCTTTTTAATTAGATACTAAGAACAAAATCACATACTGTACACTACCAATTGTGTTCCAACTTAAATATGAAATATCTAATTAGGAGACATGTGATAGTCACATAAATATATGCTGCCTTAATATGCTGTCTTATCGGAGAAGGCAGTGGCACCCCACTCCAGTACTCTTGCCTGGAAAATCCCATGGATGGAGGACCCTGGTGGGCTGCAGTCCATGGGGTCACGAAGAGTCAGACATGACTGAGTGACTTTTCTTTCATTTTTCACTTTCATGCATTGGAGAAGGAAATGGCAACCCAGTCTAGTGTTCATGTCTGGAGAATCCCAGGGACGGGGGAGCCTAGTGGGCTGCCGTCTATGGGGTCGCACAGAGTCGGACACGACTGAAGCGACTGAGCAGCAGCAGCAGCAGCAGCAGCAGCAGGCTATCTTATTATCCAGAACCTTCTGCTTAGTCTCAGAACAAAATATCTGTCATTATTGGAAGCTATGTTTGCAATCTTCTTGAAAATAGTAAAACCTGTGACTGTATTTACAGAATGAGACTTGGATGGACACCTTAGTTCCAAAGCAGGAAAGCAATATTTTGTACTTGTTTAAGATGACAAATTACTGGGTTTATCATAAAACTTACTGTGCTTTTTATTATGCAAAATTTTAATGAGCCATAAGACTTTTTAAAAACAATATTTTGTACAGTGTTCTCAGGATTTAGGACAAGTAGAGCAAGCTAATAAAACCTAATATCTAAAAAATGTATTATTTGATTAACTACTTGATATTTTTCTTTTGGGCTATTTGTATGGAAATAAGACTCTGATGCTGGGAGGGATTGGGGGCAGGAGGAGAAGGGGATGACAGAGGATGAGATGGCGGATGGCATCACTAACTCGATGGACATGAGTCTGAGTGAACTCCGGGAGTTGGTGATGGACAGGCGTGCTGTGATTCATGGGGTCGCAAAGAGTCGGACATGACTGAGCAACTAAACTGAACTGAACACCAATAAATTCACACTGCATTTGAATCCGCAAAAAGAAAGACTCACATCTTTACATTCAAAGGATTCTGTTTATTATTTTCACTGTAAGCTCTGAGTTGTAGTGTTTTTTTCCTGAGCTGTAGTATTTACAATATTTTTGTCATCAGTTCTTGTGTGATTCAATGATTCCTTCTGAGCTATTTTGAAACTTTTGTGCAACATCACAACTATGGTGTTTGTACAACAGTACAATAAAACAATAAAGCTACAGTAATTAGAACAGTACAAAACAGGCAAAAAACACTGCCATAAAGACCAGTGGAACAGAAAAGAGTGCCCAGAAAACAATCCACCCGTACTTGGTAAATTCGTCTTTGACAATGACGCCAAGAATACACAATCAGGGAAGGATAGTCTTTTCAACAACTGATGCTGGGCACACTGGATATCTACACTCAGAAATATGAGTTAAACCCTTTTCTTGTATCAGACACAAAAAATCAACTCAAAATGGATTAAAGATTAATACATAAGACCTGAAGGGATTTAGATTCCTTATCAACTGAAGATTTTTATCTATTAAATACAAATGACCCAGCACCCACCTACAAAGATTAGTTTTTTTCTGACCTTAAACCACAGATTTATTCGTGATTCACAGTTTACTAAGAAATAAGGACACAATGTCTTCTCGTCTAATTAATGCTTACTCTCAGGACAATTTTATCAAAATATTATTTTCACTCACAAATAGAGATAGAAGCAGAAGAAAGAATTACCAATGTCCGCAGCATTAGTAAAGTGATGGTAGGAGCTATCGCTTAATATCTCAAACAATTAAAGTCATAACTGTAACAACTAAAGAAGCAGAAAAGAGCAAAACTTTACTGTCTCCATTTCCCATGAAGCCCTTCAACAACTTGAGCAGTTAGGCTGTGTATTCTGTGGTTTAGGAATTTTAAATAATATTAATTGACCTAGAAATGTGTTTAAATGGTAGTGTCTCCTCAGGCAAAAGGCACACTGTGTAACTGCTACATGTGAAATAAGTATAAAGTAAAATGTGACGACCTTTGAAAATAAAACACTAAATGAAAATGCATTCTAATAACAAGTAATTTACTCTTCAACCCCAAGTGACTCCCTTTAAAGCAGTTTATGGCCTAGAGAATTCCATCCATTTATGGTAAAAAAAAAAAAAAATGAATAAATAAAATAAAGCTCTGTGAGTTTTATGTGAGTGAAGAATTTTAAAATACAGAAGATAGCAATGCCAAAGCACAGGTCAGCAAGGAATCATGAATAGTCCTTGGTTTTGAACACAAGCCTATATAATAGCAAGGCAAAGACTCATTTTTGTGCCCTGTATGTATTTGAATTTTGGTATCTCCTGCCCTCTGAACCCCAACTCAGGGCCAAGAAATAGGACGGGCAGCAGCAGTGGAGATGAATCATTCATCACGAAGCACCCTCTTCCCGGACGCCTGTGTGGGCCGCTGCCCACATCACCTTTTCTGAGCACTTTTGAAGGGGATGTGTCCTGCAAGCCTGCTTGGTATTCAGAACAGAGCAGCCTTTGAAGAACTTTATGTACTCCCTGAAGGCCATTTTTCATTTGCAATCCAGAGGACCTCAACTTTCTGACAGACTCTTCCTTTTATCTCTCCAGTCTACTGTGAACTGCAGTAATTACCTGCAAGCGCACAGGGCCTTAGAAAAGTCCTGTTTTGCTTCTTTCCCCTATCTTTATTTACTTCCATTGCAACTTTCTGCCTGACTAGGCATTTCTTTTTCATTCAGCTGACACACTCTTTCTTACATTGTTTCTCTCTTTCCCCCCTCCCTCTTCTCACCTCTCTCCTCCAAGCGTCCCTATCTCCCCCTATCTCTTTCTCACTCTTCTCCTTTTTGGCCAGCAGAGTTTTTACACTTTGATTAACAGCCCTGACATACATAAAAATCACCTTGCTGATAGCAGAGGGGACAAGACCACTGCAGAAGTCAAGATGAGTTAAAGAGCCTTGTGTTTTCTTTCCCAGGTAAAAAAGCCAACAAGAGACCAACTTCCTACCAACACCCACCACTTTTTGCCTTACAAAAGACAAAATGAAGCACACTATTTGGTCAACTTTTAGTGGACATATGGGTGTCTCTGAGAATACCAAGGTCAAGCTCCCAAGCTCTCATCGGCCACAGTACTGAACAATCTTGTTGGGAGTTGCTTTTTTTCCTCCCAAGCTTCAATCAATATTGCAATTTATTTTGTAAATAAAATGACCTTGCTTTAGGCACTGAGGAAGAGAATTAATCTGTCCTGAGAACTGGTGTGCACTGTAGCCATAAGAACAGGGGAGAAGCCAGGAGCCACAGTCACAAAGTGGAAACAGAGATGCATCTCCAGTCTTACAGGAAGGAGGTCTTCCCTGTTAAAGATAAGCATGTCAAATAGGCTCATTAGTGATGACAACACATGCAGGGTCCCTGACCAGGGCTGCACATGTGTACAATCCATGTCTCTTAACAAGAATTTAATATATTTTTCTAGTTGTATCACCTGGAGAAGGAAATGATAACCCACTCCAGTATGCTTGCCTGGAAAATCCCATGGACAGAGGAGCCTGGTGGGCTACAGTTCATGGGGTTGCAAAGAGTCAGATACAACAGAGCGACTGAGGGCAAAATTTGGTCATGGTTTATTCCTCTTAAATAATATCCAGCATCATCATTTTCATAATATAAACTAGGAAAAGAATACACAAGGTATGCTCTGACTGGGCAGAAGGACACAAGTCACAAATGGACGGCATCTTACTGTTAGTAAGAAAATGCCAACCTCCCATGGTTGGGTAACAGCTGCTACTTAGATTGTTTGCAATCTTTATACAGGTATAAGAAAAATGAGTCTTCTCCATTCCAGGAAATTTTGTGTTTCTTTCTGAGCTATGATGGTGACCCGTAGGCACAACAAGATAAAGAAAGAAAGTGAAGTCTCTCAGTCATGTCTCTTTGCGACCCCATGGACTGTAACCAGGCTCCTCAATCCATGGAATTTTCCAGGCAAGAGGACCAGAGTGGGTTGCCATGTCCTTCTCCAGGGGCTCTTCCCTACCCAGGGATCTAATCCAGATCTCCCTCATTGCAGGCAGATGCTTTACCTTCTGAGCCACCAGTGAAGCCCAAACAAGATAACAGAGATGTACACACGCATTTACTGAATATTTTGATGACACTGGCTGCATCCAGGTCAGCAGGAGAAACACGCAGCCAAGTAAACCTTAGATTCTCAAGTGTGTAAGTTCAGGTTCCTCCCTTTTATGCACATTCCTCCACTCAGACTGTCTCAAATTCCATCCCAGATCTCCCCCACAGCCTCATGGAAGCAAATTACCAATCAGATGACTGAAGATCTACGTTTTAACTACATTTCCTTCATTTGAAGACGGTTTTATTACTTATATTATCATTACCATAGGTAGAGTTTCTTCTGACAAGACAATTGTAGTGAGTCAAGCTTTAAGACTAACTTTTTTCATTATCTTATTTCAGGATTATCCACTGCCTTCACTCCTCACTCAACAGAATGGAAATCATACTTCTTTTCTGATTTGCTTTGCCTACTTTTCTCCTTGTCTTTTCACACTCCATGTTTCTCTCCATAAATTCTCACTCTAGCTCCCTACATCCTGGCTGACCTGCAGAGCTTTAGTTGCATAGTTTTCCTTCATTTTTATAAGCAAGTTCTTTAATGAGTTTTCTTCTCACTATATAATAGATAGTCCTCTCTCACCAATATTTTGCAATTAAAATTTGTCAATATATTTCACAATCAAAACATCATATAGTTATAGCATTATTGCCTTGACAAAACTAAAATATTTTTAGTATATTTTAGGATATTAAAAGATGTCCTAAAGGAAAGCCTTGCAAAGGAAGACAGTGGACTAAGACAGACTGAGGAAAAGATTTATTTGTTGAAGCCCTTTGTCCCAGTTTCTCTAAAAGTATGGCCAATGCCATACCCCCATCACAGGAGCCAGCTGACAAGGCCTTTTGCACTAGAAATCAGACCAACTCCCACCCTCTATCCCAGGAACAATTGCTGACCAGCTAAGTTTCCCATCACAATCTATAACTCACCTCTAAGAGCCAAAATGCTTCATCAACAAAGAGAACAGTGTTATGCTTTTGAATAACTGTCTTTTGTACAAAACTGACTTTCATATACTAAGCAGAATAATAAGGAGACTGAAAATTACATTACTTAAGATCAGAGGCTTCACTGTAGGAAGACTTTGAACTTAATAATAGGACGGAGGTTCGTGACATTGTACAGGAGACAAAGAGAAAGATCATCCCAAGAAAAAGAAATGCAAAAAGCAAAATTACTGTCTGAGGAGGCCTTACAAATAGCTGTGAAAAGAAGAGAGGTGAAGAGCAAAGGAGAAAAGGAAAGATATACCCATTTGAGTGCAGAGATCCAAAGGATAGCAAGGAGAGATAAGAAAGCCTTTCTCAGTGATCATTGCAAAGAAATAGAGAAAAAAAAAAAAAAACAATGGGAAAGACTAGAGATCTCTTCAAGAAAATTAGAGATACCAAGGGAACATTTCATGAAAATATGAGCACAACAAAGGACAGAAATGGTATGAACCTAACAGAAGCAGAAGATATTAAGAAGAGGTGGCAAGAATACATAGAAGAACTGTACAAAAAGATCTTAACCCAGATAACCACGATGGTGTGATCACTCACCTAGAGCCAGACATCCTGGAATGCAAAGTCAAGTGGGCTTTAGGAGGCATCACTATGAAAAAAGCTAGTGGAGGTGATGGAATTCCAGTTGAGCTATTTCAAATCCTAAAAGATGATGCTGTGAAAGTGTTTCACTCGATATGCCAGCAAATTTGGAAAACTCAGGACTGGAAAAGGTCAATTTTCATTCCAATCCCAATGAAAGGCCATGTCAAAGAATGCTCAAACTACCGCACAATTGCACTCATCTCACATGCTAGCAAAGTAATGCTCAAAATTTTTCAAGCCAGGCTTCAGCAATACATGAACCATGACCTTCCTGATGTTCAAGCTGGTTTTAGAAAAGGCAGAGGAACCAGAGGTCAAATTACCAACATCTCTTGGATCATTGCAAAAGCAAGAGAGTTCCAGAAAATATCTATTTCTGCTTTATTAACTATGCCAAAGCCTTTGACTGTGTGAATCACAATAAACTTTGGAAAATTCTGAAAAGATAGGAATACCAGACCATCTGACCTGCCTCTTGAGAAATCTGTATGCAGGTCAGGAAGCAACTGTTAGAACTGGACATGGAACAACAGACTGATTCCAAACAGGAAAAGGAGTACGTCAAGGCTGTATATTGTCTCCGTGCTTATTTAACTTATATGCAGAGTGCATCATGAGAAATGCTGGGCTGGAGGAAGCACAAGATGGAATCAAGATTGCCGGGAGAAATATCAATAACCTCAGATATGCAGATGACACCACCCTTATGGCAGAAAGTGAAGAACTACAGAGCCTCTTGATGAAAGAAGAGAGTGAAAAAGTTGGCCTAAAGCTCAATATTCAGAAAATGAATATCATGGCATCTGGTCTCATCACTTCATGGGAAATAAATGGAGAAACAGTGGCAGAATTTATTTTTTGGGTTCCAAAATTACTACAGATGGTGATTGCAGCCATGAAATTAAAAGATGCTTTCTTCTTGGAAGAAAAGTTATGACCAACATAGACAGCATATTAAACAACAGAGACATTACTTTGCCAACAAAGGTCTATTTAGTCAAAGCTATGGTTTTTCCCGTAGTCATGTATGGATGTGAGAGTTGGAACATAAAGAAATCTGAGCACCAAAGAACTGATGCTTTTGAACTCTGGGGTTGGAGAAGGCTCTCGAGAGTCCCTTTGACAGTGAGGAGAAAAAACCTGTCAGTCCTGAAGGAAATCAGTCCTGAATATTCATTGGAAGGACTAATGTTGAAGTTGAAACTCCAATACTTTGGCCACCTGAGGCAAAGAACTGACTCATTGGAAAAGACCCTGATGCTGGGTAAGATTAAAGGCCGGAGGAGAAGTGGACGACAGAGGATGAGATAGTTAAATGGCATCACCGACTCACTGGACATGAGTTTGAGTAAACTCCTGGAATTAGTGATGGACAGGGAAGTTTAGCATGCTGCAGTCCATGGGGTCACAAAGAGTCAGACATGACTGAATGACTGAACTGAACTGATAGTTCTAACATGTACTCAGCAGAAAACCTTAGGCACACTCCTTAATCTGAGTATCTGTATTGTCATCTATAAAGTGAGGATGATAATCTCCCTACCATACAGGACTGTTTTGAAGGTAAATAAAATAAACTTTTCTTTTAGGTATATCAACTTACATCACCTAGTTAAAACTCAAATAATTCTATTTTTTAAAGAGGGATACATAAAAACAATCTGGAAAAAAAAAAAAACAGTAGCATAATAACTAGTTGAGAGTCAAAGAAAAAGAAAAATTACCTAATAAACCAGAACTCATATCAGCCTTTGTTATGATATCAGCCTGGAATCACTCTAATTTCTGCAACTCCAGAAGCAAGTTTAAGTGGCATTTTGACTCTCTCAGGGACCACAGCCACTGTAGGACATGTGCCCTGAGGTCCTGAACAGGACACAGTAAATGAACTAAGCAGAACTACCCACGGTTGGGAGCAGGGTTTTCCCCAGGCAGCTCAGTGGGCAATGACTCCATCTACAAAGCAGGAGATTCAGGAGATGTGGGCTCCATCCCTGGGACTGGAAGATCCCCTGGAGGAGAAAATGGCAACCCACTCCAGTATTCTTGCCTGGAGAATCCCATGGACAGAGAAGTCTGGGAGGCTACAGTCTATGGAGTCACAAGAGTCGAACACAACGTAGCAACTAAACCACCAAAGATGAATTGTTGATAAAATGGTCATTTTGAGACAAATGAGAGTGAACTACTTAACTTCCTTCTTTGTGAATCACCACAAGTACCCTTTCACAGGGCCCAAAATAAATTTCAGATTTTTTCCTCAAAAACATTTATTTACATGATTATTGGTACAAGTCATTGTACCTGACTCTTTGAAAATGTTAGGAATCATCCTCAAGCGCTAGTGAAAATATTCCTACCAAGAAGATAGATTCATGACATTGACTCTGAATGCAAGGATATGATCAAGTACAGTATGATAAGCAGCAAACAAAACTGGAACTGGCTGTCCAATGACAATGCCAAGCGGTTTCCATAGTAACATTATTTTAACTTTTGATTTGATAACTTTCTGTTTCACTCACACATTCTCATGGCATATAAGTACTTCCCAACAAAATCTTCTCTTTATATCATTTATAGTTTGTACCACATTAACTTTGGCTTTCTTACTATCTTTTGTACTGATACTAGAGGTTGTTTACATCTTAAGTTTTATAAAATACCAGACTTATCTTTTATATTTAATTAATATTCCAAAAATATCACAATTTATTGTGAATGAAACAGATTTCATGCCTCAGAAGGGCAAAGTAGATTAAATCCAGTTTTTGAAAAATGAAATAGAAGATCTTCAACAATTTGAAATGTAAAATATTTATACAGCTGATTCAACAGTTATAAAACAAATTATATTAAGTAAAAATATAAAGGTATCTACTGTTTTTCCCTGATAAACAGGATTTTTTATTCATCCTTTTCAGATGAAATGAGTAGTCTTGTATGCAGTAATGCTCCATAAATATTGTGATTAAAATTTTTATTCTTAAATATGTGATAATAATAAAATGTAATAATATAACAGCAACCTAAATCTTCTTTGTGTGCATCTCACCAAGCTCATTGACTAGCTACCAATGGAAGACACCAGAAAAAGAAAAACTGTTAAAAACTGATGGGGTAAAACAAGCTCCACAACTCTACATATTCTGCAGTTACTAACCTTATTAACAAAGGAGGTAAAAGGAAAAGCTTTATTCTTTGTCCTGATCTATGTCATGAATAAACCAACCAATTGAGTCTAACATAATTTTAGTGCATTCTTCTTAAAAAATAAAGGTTTATTTTTTAAATTATTTTACCTTATATAGGAGGAGAAGTTTAATACATAAGAACAGTTTCCAGGGTGAATTCTGGTAACTTATGCAATTTTTTTTTAATTTAAAGTGAATTTTGAGCCAATATAAATTCATTATCTCAACACTATCTAATACCTGCCAGGGTCCAGCCCCAGTGGATCCAGGGTAATTCGAAGGAGAGACGGAATCGGCATGCTAGGAAAAATCTATTTAATTAGAAATATAAAGAGAGATTAGAAAAGGATAGTGTAGTAGGAAAATTAGTGGAGAAAAAGAGGCTGAATAACTTGGTTTACATGGAATACCAATAAAATGCCAAGACAAGGAGTTTGCACCACCTACATAGGCCACCGGCACCCACTTGAATAGCGTAGGGTGCCCCGCCTTGGACTCCCTCTCGTTGGGTCTTAGAAGCCAGGGCAAAATTAGCAGGCTTGGTGAGCATCCATGCTACAGATGGTAATTCAGCCAGAAGGGGAAAGGAAGAATGACACGGGGGAATCAGTCTTTCCAGAAACTGATCTGTTTTCTTTATTTTCAGGTTTGCTTATATACTTTTTGTTATACATAGGGATGAATACAGAGTCACACGGGGTCAGCAGACCTGACCTTTATCAAAATCAGGTGCTTTTTATATAAATTATACAAAGGTCTTAGGGGTTTTACATCATTTTCTGGCCATGAGGCCTGCTGACATTTTATGGCCCTTTCTGATAACAGTCAGTCAACAAGAAAACTTATTCTTCCAGGGAGTGAATTTTCTTAAACCAGGCGCCACCCTCTGAAGGCACCAGATAAAGTTGCATTCCTATAGGGTGAGGGTGCAGGGGGTTATAATCAAGAAAAGGAATTTACTTAGCCTAAGGTTTAACATGATTAATATCAAAGGTTAATACTTATTTCTCCCATATGCTAATTATATTCATTATTAGGATAGGGAATATGGAATTTAGCAGCAAATATTGGCTCAACAAATGAAAAACCCTTCACCAATATAATTTCTAATCAACCCACTATACTATACTAATAATTTTTCTAACTTCTCAAGAGAATCTGTATTTAGAAAGTTTAAAGCATCTCATGCCTCTCACGGTTGGGAGGCTATAAATAATCACATGTGGCCAGACGTACTTACTCAGGCAGGCTAGAGAAACTTTAGAGGAGTTTATAAGTTGAAACACTCTTGTCACACCCAGGGATTTTTATTGACTGGAGCTGCAAGTTAACTCCTTCTCCGAGAGAGGTGGTGGGGGGACAGGCCCCCTTAAAGTCAGAGGTGTACGAGAGAACATAAAACAGTAAAGTAGGCAGGCTCTGGTTTTGGGGGTAGATGCTCGGGAACAGGGGGTCTCCTGAGGCTCAATCCCGCCTTTGCGTAATTCCGAGCCTCCTTCCTCATAACCTTTGCCATGGGTGAGTTCCTCACACTGGCTCCCGGCAAATACCCATGTCCATAGTAAAATATCTTCTTTCTACTGAAACTCAGGAAATAAAAGCCAATTAAAGGTATGATTTTCAACAATTTTTGAAGACTACCAGTGATGGTCTTATGATAGATAAATGAAGTCACAGGGAAGGGAGAAGTAAAGAAACAACACAGTATCAGAAACTTTAACTAGGACACTTAGACTTAAATTCACCCTTCCAGGTTGATGAGTTAATGAGATTGATGACTCCTACTTCTTTAGCCCTGTTGAGATGTGGAGAATAGGGATCGTAGTGTATAAAAATCATCAGGATTAGATTTCCTTTAACGTGCATACATTCAAAGGGGGGAAAACATCTGAAGAAGAATTTTCCATAATGAGGCTAAGATGAGAAACTAAAGTAATATTAAGTCACTGAGAACATTTATAATTAGAAGAGCCATTTTTAATTTTTTGATTTTGTTTTTGTTTTTCAGTACCAGATTTGGGTAGCATATTCAATATTTGACCAAGTAGAAAAATTATAAATGTTCTCATGACTTAATCATACAACTATGAGAGGGTCAATTGGTGTAATTTTTCTAGTGAGAATATTTGGTGAAAAAACATTCTAGAAATGGGCATAGAGGGAACCTACCTCAACCTAATAAAGGCCATATATGACAAACCCACAGCAAACAGTACTCTCAGTGGTGAAAAACTGAAAACAATTCCTCTGAGATCAGAAACAAAACAAGGGTGCTCACTCTCACCATCCTCCCTCCACTCTCAGACACATAGAAAAGGCTCAGTGCTTCTGAACACATGGAGGGATTTTTTTAAAGGAACTGTGATGCAGCATGAAGTAAGTCAGAAAGAGAAAAACAAATTTCATATACTAATGCATATATATGAAGATGCTAACTACAGAGTTCAGCAACATTTGTAGTAGCATATAAATATTACCCATTTTGTGTGTTGTAATTAAACAAAAGTACAATATGATATCAGTAAGAGTTTTAGTGCTTCATAACGCTCATCCTTTCTTCCAGATCCAAAAACACTCTGCTGCTCATCATATAATATTTCCCAGTTCTCCCTCGTCTCTGATTCTAATTCCTTACCTCTGTCTTAGCATCTCTACTGTCAATCCCTTGATTTCCTCAGTTGCTTCTTATCCAATTCTCCTCTGTATTTTCCTAAGAGATGGTATTCAAGGTTGGCTTAAGAAATTATTCCTGATGACAACTGTGACCCCCAGTGACATACCTGCAGTGTGGGAGCAAATCACTTAGATTTTCTGTGCCCCTTGTTCCCATTTTCTAAAGCTTGCCATAATGACGCTGACTTCCCAGCCCTCCCCAGCCAGACTGAGAAGCTCATTACTGTTCATGTGACAGAGACACACTAGTTTGACTGGTCGCCTAGCTATTCCCCATCTACAGCTTTGCTTTCTGTCAGAGAATTTCCCTGTACCCCGAAAGAGTTTCCCTCTACCCCTAAGAAACAAAGTTCTTATTCCTGACAGTTTTCAATATGTTACCTTACTTTAAGGAAAAGCTTTCCCCAAAACAAACAAAGAAAATAAGAAAGAATCTTATATTCAAGAAGATTAGGGGTGATTATTAGAGAAAACAGTCTTGTGAAAGCATAGATTTTTAGGCTCAGAAATCAATGAAGTCTGCTCTATAAGACAAATGCTGTTTGAGGATATGTTGCTGCTATTATAATTGGGAGAAAGGGGGTGAAGATTATACTCAGTGTTGGATGTGAGACTTGATGGACTGAAAGAATTTAAACAATACAAGGTTAACTTGCTTGGGGTTTAAGATTTGCAATTGAAGGTCTAGCCATATTGGATTCATCATAAACAAGGTCAGTTTCTTCCCTGATATTCAGGCTGGTAGAGAGCTCTCTCTGCTTTATCTCCAAGGAGATTTTCACTGCTATATTCTCACTTAAAAAAATACCTGGGAAATAACTGTTGATTCACTTGGTAATTCTTGTTCGGCTTAACAGCATGGCCTGTAGCACTAGATGTCCATCATCATCTATATTCATTTCAGGGAAAAAGAGTAAGCTTTAGAGATGTCACACGTAGCAATGAAATCCTTTACCTTGTTATACAAATATTAGAAATTCTCTGAAAACAATTACACACCGAAATAAAACTGGGAAATTAGGTTTAGCACAGTACTAGGATGATTCTCTTATTAAAGGTGACAGAAGCAGTTTCCGAATGCATACTAGGGGTCATTTTTCCCTTGTATCAGATACTTTAGGGTGTTCAATATCTATTCATGAGAAAATCTCTTACCTAATTCATCAGGACAGAAACTGAATATCTCAAGGGCAATAAAACTGTGTAAGTCAAACTCTATCATAGTAAACATTTTCTCCTTGGGGTATAAATAAAGCTATCAATTTAAAAATTCTCTTTTTGAGAACAAAGCAAACTAAGAAAATAACAAAAACTCCTAACAAAATTACTACAATTCGACAAAAAAAATTTCTATATATATTGCTATGGCCCCAAGGTAATTAGCCCAATATAACATAAAACCTGAGATTGGCTTTGGTGAGAAATTTAGCTCAAATAAATATATGACATGATTATCTTACATAGTTAACACTTTGAGCTCAAATATCTCACTACTTTAAAATAGAAGTATATAAATTTCTGTTCTGTGGCTTAAAAGTATTTGCATTATACATTTGCTCATTTCATCCATATTACTCAGATTCCTCTACCACTATCAACACATTCCCTTTCGATATGATTTATTTCAACCATCTTCATGGCAGACACAAATTATTTAGCCACTGCATGCTAAACAAACCTGCTTCATTTTGTTACAGAAAATGCTTCTCAGCTTCTGAGTGTTTTCTTTCCAGTTAAAAATGTCTAAGTCTAATAAAATTTAAAGGTAATCTTACATTTCTTCAAGATCTAGTCTCAATAGATAAGAAAATATTTATCTATGTAGAATCTTTAGACAACTTAAATAATAATGGAAAGCTTTCAACTACCTAGTCATTTTAGATGCTCCAAGCAAATAATTTTAGCAAAATGAGCAATTCAAAAATGATTTATTCCACTGGATCTTTGTATACAAACATAGCTCCAAGAACGACATCATGTTGATTTGAGGGAATATAACCCTACGTTTGGGGACTAAATTTTGTCCGAGGCACAAAATACCCAAGAATTTTAGCAAGGAAGAAAGAGGAGAATTAGTTAAAAGACTTCCAGGTAAAACATACATACATACTGCCAGAATACTTTAAATTGTTGCATAAAGCATTTTAAGCCCTTCTTTGAAATTATAGCAGTCAGCCTTACTTCTGCAGGGACACAAGCACCTTAAGTGATGATGACGGTATCCTGAGGAAGCAGATAAGACACAGCAGCCCTGGAGACCCACGGGCGGAAGATGCGGAGTTTGAGATGGAGGAGTCTGAGTGCCTGAATCAGAGCTTTGAATAGAGCCACCCTCTCATCAAAACATCTCTTCTGCACTTTACCTGCATGAAGAGTAAACACTCACATTTGATCCATTCCTCATTTGGGGATTTGTCTGCTATAGCAGCTAACGTAACCTTCATTTAATCCGCTAAAGAAAAAGCTAACTTCCCCAACTCTGAGCATGAAAGAAACACTGATTGCTTTAAATTTCAAGTTTGAAAGAGTTTCATCTTTAATGTGACTGTAGAGGTTTAGAAAGCTTTTCACTGTTGACATCTTTGAGTTGCTTTCGATCTAGCCATATGCTTCTTGGTGCAGAACCTTAAAAATTAAGGGGGAGGGTGCTTTTGACTTGTACTTATTTATCTCTTTCTAAGGTTTCAAATATTTGAATTTTTTTCTCACCCTGGCACATCAAAAATCTGATTAATGCAAAATTACCCTATGGTTTTAGTCAGGGCTGAATTGTGGCACTCAATTCACTGTCTATCAGACAAAATTATTATAAAGCACTAGGGTCTAAGTAGCTCAGGTGGTAAATAATCTGCCTGCAATGCAGGAGACTCCGGTTTGATTCCTGGGTCAGGAATTTCCCTGGAGAAGGGATAGGCTACCCACTCTAGTATTCTTGGGCTTCCCTGGTGGCTCAGATGGTAAAGAATCTGCCTGTAATGTGGGAGACCTGGGTTTGATCCCTGGGTTGGGAAGATCCCCTGAAGGAGGGCATGGCAAACCACTACAGTATTCTTGCCTGGAGAATCCCATGGACAGAGGAACCTGGTGGGCCACAGTCCATGGAGTCTCAAAGTCGGACATGACTGAGTGATTAACCACACAGGGTCTAAGTTGAAAACTTTGTTGCCAACCTTGTAACTGTCCCACCACTTAAAACACAGTATCTCATAAAGTGGACTTCTATAGTGTGTTAGCAATGAAGATGAGAAATAAGTTATTAATACTAGTCTCAGTGGTGTAAGAAAATAGGAAAAAATAAAAATGAATAACAGAAAAATGATATTATGTGGGTCCCATTAAATCATAATTGGTTAATGTGGTAGACCCACTGCTGTGCCAGCCATGAACAAACCCTTCATGTGTCAAATGCTTTAATATATTACTTACAATTCTATGGCTTAGGTGCTATTATTATTTACATCTTTCAGATAAAAATAAAGGCTTAGAGGAGCTGTTATTGTGTGTTAGCAGCAGCTGCTGCTCAGTTAACACACTCTGTGTGTTAGCCTGGAATTCTCCAGGCAAGAATACATTCCCTTCTCTGGAGGATCTTCCCAACCCAGGGATTGACCCAGGTCTCCTTCATTGTAGACAGATTTTTACCATCTGAGCTACAAGGGAAGCCTGATTAAGCTGTTAATACTTGCTCAAAGTTTGACATTTAACCTGTGAAACCTCAAGCCAACACTAAGCCAATTTGCTAATACATTCAATGACCCTTAAATGACTCTCTTTTTATTTTTAAATTTTATTTATACTTTATTCTATGTTATAATACTGTATTGGTTTTGCCATACATTGACATCAATCTACACTAGCTCCCAATCCTGAAAGCCCCTCCCACCTCCCACCCCATATCATCTCCCTGGATCATCCCGTGCACCAGCCCCAAGCATCCTGTATCCTGTATCGAACATAGACTGGCGCTTTGTTTCTTACATGATAATATACATGTTTCAATGCCATTCTCCCAAATCATCCCACACTCTCCCTCTCCCTCAGAGTCCAAAAGTCCGTTCTATACCTCTGTGTCTCTTTTGTTGTCTCACATAGAGGGTCTTCATTACTATCCTTCTAAATTCCATTAGCCAGACTCATCAAGAAACAAAGAGAAAAAAATCAAATCAACAAAATTAGAAATGAAAATGGAGAGATCACGACAGACAACTCAGAAATACAAAGAATCATAAGAGACTACTATCAGCAATTATATGCCAATAAAATGGACAACTTGGAAGAAATGGACACATTCTTAGAAAAGTACAATTTTCCAAAACTGAACCAGGAAGAAATAGAAAATCTTAACAGACCCATCACAAGCACGGAAATTGAAACTGTAATCAGAAATCTTCCAGCAAACAAAAGCCCAGGTCCAGACGGCTTCACAGCTGAATTCTACCAAAAATTTCGAGAAGAGCTAACACCTATCTTACTGAAACTATTCCAGAAAATTGCAGAGGAAGGTAAACTTCCAAACTCATTCTATGAGGCCTCCATCACCCTAATACCAAAACCTGACAAAGACACCACAAAAAAGAAAACTACAGGCCAATATCACTGATGAACATAGATGCAAAAATCCTCAACAAAATCCTAGCAATCAGAATCCAGCAACACATTAAAAAGATCATACACCATGACCAAGTGGGCTTTATCCCAGGGATGCAAGGATTCTTCAATATCCGCAAGTCAATCAATGTAATTCATCACATTAACAAACTGAGAAATAAAAATCATATGATTATCTCAATAGATGCAGAAAAAGCCTTTGACAAAATTCAGCATCCATTTATGATAAAAACTCTCCGGAAAGCAGGACTGGAAGGAACATACCTCAACATAATAAAAGCTATATATGACAAACCCACAGCTCACATTATCCTCAATGGCGAAAAATTGAAACCATTTCCCCTAAAGTCAGGAACAAGACAAGGGTGTCCACTTTCACCACTACTCTTCAACATCGTACTGGAAGTTTTGGCCACAGCAATCAGAGCAGAAAAAGAAATACAAGGAATCCAAATTGGAAAAGAAGAAGTAAAACTCTCACTGTTTGCAGATGACATGATCCTCTACATAGAAAATCCTAAAGACTCGACCAGAAAACTACTAGAGCTAATCAGTGAATATAGTAAAGTTGCAGGATATAAAATCAACACTCAGAAATCCCTTGCATTCCTATACACTAATAATGAGAAAGTAGAAAAAGAAGTTAAGGAAACAATTCCATTCACCATTGCAACGAAAAGAATAAAATACTTAGGAATATTCCTACCTAAAGAAACTAAAGACCTATATATCGAAAACTATAAAACACTGATGAAAGAAATCAAAGAGGACACTAATAGATGGAGGAATATACCATGCTCATGGCTTGGAAGAATCAATATAGTGAAAATGAGTATACTACCCAAAGCAATCTACAGATTCAATGCAATTCCCATCAAGCTACCAGCAGTATTTTTCTCAGAACTAGATCAAATAATCTCAAGATTTGTATGGAAATACAAAAAACCTCGAATAGCCAAAGCAATCTTGAGAAAGAAAAATGGAACTGGAGGAATCAACTTGCCTGACTTCAGGCTCTACTACAAAGCCACAGTCATTAAGACGGTATGGTACTGGCACAAAGACAGAAATAAATTCCATATATATGTGTCAGTATACTGTATTGGTGTTTTTCTTTCTGACTTACTTCACTCTGTATAATCGGCTCCAGTTTCATCCATCTCATTAGAACTGATTAAAATGTATTCTTTTTAAGGGCTGAGTAATACTCCATTGGGTATATGTACCACAGCTTTCTTATCCATTCATCTGCTGATGGACATCTAGGCTGTTTCCATGTCCTGGCTATTATAAACTGTGCTGCAATGAACACTGGGGTACATGTGTCTCTTTCAATTCTGGTTTCCTTGGTGTGTATGCCCAGCAGTGGGATTGCTGGGTTGAATTTGTCACAATACTGCTTCTGTCATTTCTGTTCTGGTTTTTGGCCAGGAGGCGTGTAGGCTCTTAGCCCCTCAAGCAGGGATGGAGCCCGCATGCCCTGCATCGGAAGGCACAGCCTTGTCCTCTGGGCCGCCAGGGAGATCTGCAGTGCTTTACTGATGCTGTTGCTGGTGTTGCTGTGGTCGTCACGTTAAGTCCGACTCTTTCGTAAGCCCATGGACTGAAGTTCGCCAGGCTCATCTACCCATTGAATTTCCCAGGCAGGAACACTGGAGTGAGTTTCCATTTCCTTCTCCCAAGGGAGTCTTCCTGACCCAGAGATTGAATCCACGTCTCCCGCATTGTCAGGCAATTCTTTAGTTCTGAGCCACCAAGGAGTAGCCATTTAATATTACAAAGTATTAGTAAATGTGTTTTTTTTTCCTGTTATACTGTTATCCTATAATTCTACCCTATTTTGGCCACTTGACATAAGATTACCATTATGACAAGTATTAGCAGAACCAGATCATATAACCTAAATTCTTGATGTTAAAAATAAGTTAATAAATGAGTTCCAGGTACATACAGGGATCTAAAACTATACTGAAGCTCTACTTGTGTGTTTCTCAGTTGTCTTACAGAGAACTCCCTACCTTCTACAGCAGGGCAGATAATCAACCAGAGGTTGGATGAGTTGAAAAGGCAAGTGGGACTATATCAGGCTCAGTCAGCACCCATGGGTCCAGATTCACCTTGGGAAGAAGCAGTGCCTTCCCCTTTGCCCAGAATTGGGCATTATATTCGAGAAGCAGAAAGCTTGGGAGACTATCATCAGCATGAGGAGGATTCCACCCTAAAGCATGGCACAAACTGTGGCCCCAGTGAAAATTACAAAAACTGGAGCAGAAGCAAAGGGAAGCTCAACGCAGGGACAAGCTACTTCCCTGAACCCAAAGCTATGACTACCTCTAACCCCTCAGCTTTTCAGGCCAGTCCCTGGAAGAAGGCAAGGAAAAAGCCTGCTTACTGCATTTTAAATGGATCTAATTTGGAGAATCCAGAATTGAGGTACAGCACATTTTCGCCATCAGACAGCATGACAACTTGACTTCAGGATTAGGTTGAGACAGAAAAATGTGGTTCCAGTGTTTGCATATGAAACTATATGATTTTATATACCTCTGTATAAGTAACATATTGTTGCCTTTTTCTGCAATGATAACTCTTAGCAAATGTACTCTCTTAGCAAATTTCAAGGATACAATAGAGTACTGCCAACTAAAATGGCCATGCTATGTATTAGATTCCCCAAAATGTATACATACAGTAAATCATCACATTCAGTTCAGTTCAGTCACTCAGGCATGTCCAACTCTTTGCGACCCCATGGACTGCAGCACCTCAGACCTCCCCGTCCATCACCAACTCCCAGAGCTTACTCAAACTCCTATCCATAGAGTCAGTGATATCATCCAACCATCTCATCCTCTGTTGTCCCCTTCTCCTCCTGCCTTCAATCTTTCCCAGCATCGGGGTCTTTTCCAATGAGTCAGTTCTTCCTATCAGGTGGCCAAAGTATTGGAGTTTCAGCTTCAGTATCAGTACTTCCAATGAATATTCAGGACTGATTTTCTTTAGGATGAATTGGTTGGATCTCCTTGCAGTCAAGGGACTCTCAAGAGTCTTCTCCAAAACACAGTTAAAAGCATCAATTCTTCAGCGATCAGCTTTCTCTATAGTCCAACTCTCATATCCATACATGACTATTGGAAAAATCGCATGGCTTTGACCAGATGGACCTTTGTCTCTGCTTTGTAATATGCTGTCTAGGTTGGTCATAGCTGTTCTTCCAAGAAACAAGCATCTTTTAATTTCATGGCTGCAGTCACCATCTGCAGTGATTTGGGAGCCCCCAAAAATAAAGTCTCTGTTTCCATTGTTTCCCCATCTATTTCACATGAAGAGATGGGGCTGGATGCCATAATCTTAGTTTTCTGAATGTTGAGCTTTAAGCCAACTTTTTCACTCTCCTCTTTTACTTTTATTAAAAGGCTCTTTAGTTCTTCTTCACTTTCTGCCTTAAGGGTAGTTTCATCTGCATATCTGAGGTTATTTATATTTCTCAAAGCAGTCTTGATTCCAGCTTGTGCTTCATCCAGCCTGGCATTTTGATTGATGTCCTCTGCCTGTAAGTTAAATAAGCAGGGTGACCATATAAACCCTTGAGGTACTGCTTTCCAATTTGGAATCAGTCTGTTGTTCCATGTCCAGTTCTAACTGTTGCTTCTTGATCTGCATACAGATTTTCAGGAGGCAGGTCAGGTGGTCTGGTACTCTCATCTCTTGAAGAAATGTCTACAGTTTGTTGTGATCCACACAGTCACAGGCTTTGGCATAGTAAATAAAGCAGAAATAGATGTTTTTCCTGTATTCTCTTGTTTTTCCATGATCCAGAGGATGTTGGCAATTTGATCTCTGGTTCCCCTGTCTTTTCTAAATCCAGTAAGTACATCTGGAAGTTCATCATTTACATACTGTTGAAGCCTGGCTTGGAGAATTTTGAGCATTACTTTGCTAGTGTGTGAGATGAGTGCAATTGTGTGATAGTTTGAGCATTCTTTGGCATTTCCTTTCTTTGGGATTAGAATGAAAACTGACCTTTTCCAGTCCTGTGGCCACTGCTGAGTTTTCCAAATTTGTTCACATATTGAGTGCAGCACTTTTACAGCATCATCTTTTAGGATTTGAAATAGCTCAACTGGAATTCCATCACCTCCACTAGCCTTGTTTGTAATGATGCTTCCTAAGGCCCATTTGACTTCCCAGTCCAGGATGTCTGGCTCTAGGTGAGTGATCACACCATCGTGATTATCTGTGTTTTGAAGGTCTTTTTGTACAGTTCTTCTGTGTATTCTTCCCGCCTCTTCTTAATATCTTCTCATTCTGTTACACAATCATCACATTGTACACTTTAAAAAGGAAAATCACATTATACAATCCAAATATGTGCAATTTTTGTTAGTCATACTTCAAGAAATTTACTGATAAGAAAAATATGCTGCTCATACTTTTGTGTTTCTAGGATACCTTTTGCTTCTTTTTGCATGCTTTCTCCATAAGTTCATGCTTACTAAACCATAAAGAATCATAGTGACCTATTTATAAAACTTTTGAACATCACATACAAAGCAAGAGTTCAATGCTTAGTGTTTGGTAGGTGCTTAAAAATCATTTGTTGAATTTAAAGTGATGGTAGAGGACCTCATATTATCATCTACATTTTTCTTACAGTCTCACTAAGAAAGAGAGTAGAAAATAGATGCTAGATCTAGTAAGTAAAATGCCTTTTTTCTGTATGATTAGTTATCCAGTGGATGCTGTATCTGAGACTTCAGCACTTAAATATCCAAAGGATTCACTGGGTGGTATCCACAAAATTAAAGAAAATGTTATTCAAATACAGTACATGTGCATGCATTTTAGTTCCTCTATAATCTCTCTGAAAATGAAAGATATTGATAATTAACTGTATTCTCAGAAGGAAGAAGGATGACTCATTTCTCAAAAAGTCATATTCAATTTTCACTTCCTTCTGAAATTTGGGATCATAAGAAGAACAAACATTTCTAACTTTCCTAGAGTTTTATTTAACTGATGCTATTGTTAAAATCAGTTGTCAAATATCCATAAATGCACTGCAATCTTCTTAGCACTGTAAAGAGCATGTAAAACTAAGAAAGTGTACAAATGACTCTACCCTGTAATTGCTTTTCTATCTATTATTAGATTTCTTTGCTAAATTCTGTGGGCAATTTTTTGGGTTTAATAATGAGCAGAGATTATGAGCCTTTATAGTTATTACATATCCAGCTCCATATAACCAGTCTCTTACCAGGAGAAAGTCAAGATTATGCAAAATGGTTAAAAGATACCAGGTATAAGGAGCAAATACACATTACATCGCCCAGCATTGTGAGTGACAGAGTGCTGTCTCCCAGGAAGATCCTAAGCATCTACTTAGAGCAACATTGGGTGAATGGTAAATGCTGATCGTAGGAGGAAATGACTTTGCTTTCTGCTAATGAAATTAAGAAGTTGAAACTAAGCTACTTTATAAACTTGAAGAACTATCTTTTTAATAAGTGGATTAACTACATTAATGCTTTTAGCAGCTTTAATCTCCCATACTTAAACCAAGTCTGTTTTAACAAATGAAAACAAGGTTCAGGCTGAGGTCAACTTTAATCTGCAGGCGAACTTTCAAAAAATAATAAAAGATGTTTAGCTATCTCATCACTTTGCAGGAAGGGGAAGTGAATACTTTCTTATGAAATCCCTAGTGAGTATAAGGCTTACTATATTGGTTTTGAAACTTTTAAAAAACCTAATATATTGGTGATGAAGCAAATCGCTAATGACTCAAGCATCACCTTGAGGGATGAGCTTCTATATAATCCACTGATGCACAGGAATAAAAAAGTTATATATTTATCTCTGAAGATAACCACTGATAAATCTGCATATAAAGTTTAATTATCCTGAATTATTACATTATAGCTTAAGAATATACAAATATTTTATACTTTAAAACAACAGATAAAAGAAAATCCATTGTTAATGGAAACAGTCATCTTAGATTCAGGAGAGGCATGTGATCAAACTTCAGTATGATGATAATTCACAGACCACAGGAAACAAAAATCTGCTTCCTTGTCCTATTAAAAATGTAAGTCTAAAATAACTTGCAGGAATTCACCCTTAAAATATTGGCAGCATCTTCTTATAAGTCATGGCTCAAGTAAGAGTGTTAAACATAATTGTTTCTTTCAACATTACAGGTGTCTTATCAAATTTAAAACAGAAAAGTGCCATGTAGATATGATTAATAGTATTAAACCTACACAGAGAGCAAGACAATTTACAGACAAATTGTTAGAACTCATAAGGGATTCAAAACCTAGGTCCCAGCTGATGGCTGGCTAGCAGTCACCCTCAGCTTCTTGCCATATTGGGATTAACCAGAACAACAGTGTTAGAAAGTCAGAGTGCAAGCAAAGGCATGACAAATATCCAGGCCTTTCTTTTTGAAAATGAAAATCGATACTTATTCATTATTTCTAAAATTATTATTCATTAACATAATAAAATAATCTTTAGAAACAACACAGTGTCATTTGTCTCTAATCGTGCCACAGTCTTTTATAACCTAATCTTGGAAATACCTGGTGATCACTTTTGTCATAATTTATTTCTTAGAAGCAACTCCTAGGTCCATCCCTACTCAAGAGAAAGGAGGTTCTACAGGGGCACAAAGAGTAGGAGATGGAAACCACGGAGAGTCACTTTAGAAGCAGCCAACTACAGCTGTAGAGAGGAAGAGGCAGTCCTTTGAATTTCTTGATGCTTCCTGGAATCAGGAGTCAGCTTATGGCTAGACATGAGGTTCTCTTTGTTTTGTCAAGCTTTACCATGTAGTTATGTTTACCCAGGTAATGCCTGGTTTACGACTGCTATAGCAGTATTTCATCTCTTCACTACCTCCTTACATTCTAAAAGGGTCTCAGTTTAGACAACAAATTAAATCATCACCCAAGATCTTAGATTTTAACTGGGTTCCTTACCCCAGTTAATTCTATCAGACTTTTGAAGTACAGATGGCTCCATAACAGACAAGGAATACATATCAAAAGCCAGTAGGATATTCATAAAAGAGCACAGAATTCACATAAGTAATTAATATTCCCTCAGTGCAAATAGACAGTCATCATACAAGGAGCAGAGTGACTTCTGGCTCTCTTAATTGATCAAACAATTAAAAACTATTACACTGAGAAACTACAGGAGGTTTAAATGTCTATTTTCAGAGAAAATTTTCTGAATTTTCCCATAAGATCTGTATCTCAGTCATTTCTCTCACACAGTAAGGAATATCTACACAAGTCATCAGTATCATCAATTCACTTATGGTAGCACTGAAGAAACTCAGAAATTAAAGACCTGGTCTCTGGCTTGAGTATGTTTATGGTATCTTTGGTGAGACAGAACGTAGAAGTTAACCAACAAAACCATGAATTAAATGATCCACAGCAAATCACTGTTAGAGAAAAGACATCCAAAGATTGAAAATATCATAAGTAACTGAACTACTTATGGATGAAAGTTTTACAGAAACAATGTTTTTGTGTCTAACAAAATAGTTCACAGTTGAGTAAGAACAGAGAGGAAGGAGGCTTCAAACAAGGTGAAGGGCATATGGTGAGCACTGAGGTGAGAAACTAAAAAAAAAAAAAAAAAGGATTCCATGGGGAAATAAAGTAATTCCAATCATCTAGTGGGTAGGTGTGATCAGGCTGGAAAGGCAAAGTAGACCTATAATAGAAAGGGTTTCAAGTATGGTACAAGAAAGTCACTGGATCTGAGTGGTAATGTTTAAGGTTAATCTGACTAAACTATGTAGGATAAATTATGAGAGAAAACATGAGAGAGAGGAGTCAACCAGTTTAGGTATTTTAAAAGAGTGTTAACAATGAGATTAGAAAAAGAGAGGCAAAGGCAGTTAACTTGCATGAGTCCTGGCAGAATATGGAAACTAATTGGTCTTGAGGATTAAAGATGAAAGGAATAAAGGCGGCTTCCGAATCAAGCACGGGTGACAATCAAATCGAACAGTGGTCTGGTAGGTAATGCAAGTAATCAAACTGAGGCATAGGTAAGTAAGTAAATATATTACTCCTTATTTTTCATGGGACACTTTGTCTTCCCAGTTTAGTTCTATAACTCTGACAGAGATGTAAGTCTGCAGAAAAGTGTGCTCTATCAGAAGAAAACATTTACTCTAGTATAAGGATGCTTTTGAACTGTGGTGTTGGAGAAGACTCTTGAGAGTCCCTTGGACAGCAAGGAGATCCAAACAGTCCATCCTAAAGGGAATCAGCCCTGAGTATTCATTGGAAGGACTGATGTTGAAGCTGAACCTCCAGTGCTTTGGTCACCTGATGTGAAGAACTGATTCCTTGGAAAAGACTCTGATGCTGGGAAAGACTGAAGGCAGGAGGAGAAGGGGATGACAGAGGATGATATGGTTGACTGGATGGCATCACAGACTCAGTGGACATGAGTTTCAATAAACTCTGGGAGTTGGTGATGGACAGGGAGGCCTGACATGCTGCAGTCCATGGGGTCACAAAGAGCTGGACATGAATGAGGGACTGAACTAAAGCAAAAAAAAAAAAAAAATCCACCCTAATTCAGAGGCAAAAAGATGAGTGGGAAGACCCAGGTGATAACTGAAAGAGAGTCATTTCCTAGGCAGGTTGATAAGAAGTCTAGGGGTCCCCAAGGAGAGAAGAGTCTGGAATTCTCAAGGAGGAAGAAAGTGAAGAAGGAAGTAAGATGTTTCACAGGGAGTTGAATACTAGGTCAGCTTTACTGGGACGGAAAGCCCCCAAAGTTTAAAGGGAACAATGGATACCAGGTGTGTCACTGCAATGTTTGCCCTGCAACCTAAGAAACAGGATCTAGCTCTAGGAAACAGGGACTCGACGCTAACTGCAAATTGTCACCAATGGTTACATAAACCTTACCTGCCTGCCCACCAATCATGCTCTGCCGAGTAGCCTCCTCCTCCTCTCCTGCACAACAGGATAAAAGGCTCCCAAAGCGGGTGTTCGGGGCTCCCCACCTTCGATTGGCTTGGTGGGGGCCCGGATCCGAAATTGCCAATAAACTGCTTTTCTCTGAACTCCGACTGGTGGTCTCTATTGGCAGCTAGTCTCTCACAATAACTTCGAGGATGCACCCCACCTTAAGGACTTGTTCTCATTTCACTCAGCTCTTACCCTAAAAGAATTCATGCCAAATACATACCTGCTGGTCTTTCAAGAGAAGGCAGAAACGTGTCTGCTATCATACCTCAGTATGTAAATGTATGCTTTAAGGTTCTAAAACAGTCCTACCAAAAAATATATATATTCATCTAGGCATGATCTATGGGCTGAGAATTGAGTTTAAAGATGCTAATATTTAGTGCTGTTTTATCTTTTACTTACCTTACTGAATGAACCCTAAAACACCTTCCCAGTATAAAATGTACATATTTTATATACTCATACATATCTTGTCTACACATGTGGAAAGCTGGCCACTTGTTTCATTTTTCTTTCTCAGACTAAGTGAATCAATAAGCTGACAGCAGATGATATAACTTATATCACAAAAGCCAGGACTCCCCAAAATGTGGATTTGACTCTTTTAATTTTTATATAACAGAAACAATATGTATTATTTATGTAGATATTTAATATTCTTATTGTCTTTATGTTCACTCATATCAGTTTATTTAAGGGTCTCCCCCAGAAGCATCAGCAATGATTCAATAACTACCAAACCTCTTATGTAAATAAGAGGCTGTCTCCTAACAATCCATTCTGTGTAATTCAAACATGCAATAATCTAATATGCAATTTCCTATCAATAGATTTTCTAATAGTACAAAAGTTTCTATACCCAGAAATGTTAGATATAGTTTTTATATAAAATAATTATAAAATTATCATTCACCACTTTGCCACCATTTTACTGTAAATATTCAGAATTTCACATTTTTAAATATTTGTTTGCTTTTGGTTTTTCAGCTGGAGTATACTAATTGAGGCTGGAATTTCTTTAACATTTGGTATTATTAACAATGTCCATCTATGCTTAGTTACATCAACTTATGAAACTCAGTTTTTATTATTATTTACTTTGTTTAACATACACATAAGTTAAAAAACACACAGAAGCTAAGTAACTATAGAAATGACTTGTTGGATGTATGAGGTATAAATAGAAAGCAAATTATGTGGAGTGAAGAAGCCGAAGTTGAAAGGTTTTATGAAGACCTACAATACCTTTTAGAAATAAGATGTCCTTTTCATTATAGGGGACAACAATGCAAAAGTAGGAAGTCAAGAAACACCTGGAGTAACAGGCAAATTTGGCCTTGGAACGCGGAATGAAGCAGGGCAAAGACTAATGATAGAGTTTTGCCAAGAAAATGCACTGGTCATAGCAAACACCCTCTTCCAACAACACAGGAGAAGACTCTACACGTGGACATCACCAGATGGTCAACACCGAAATCAGATGGATTATATTCTATGCAGCCAAAGATGGAGAAGCTCTATACAATCAACAAAAACAAGACCAGGAGCTGACTGTGGCTCAGATCACGAACTCCTTATTGCCAAATTCAGACTGAAATTGAAGAAAGTAGGGAAAACCGCTAGACCATTCAGGTATGACCTAAATCACACCCCTTATGATTATACAGTGGAAGTGAGACATAGATTTAAGGGCCTAGATCTGATAGATAGAGTGCCTGATGAACTATGGAATAATGTTCGTGACATTGTATGGGAGACAGGGATCAAGATCATCCCCATGGAAAAGAAATGCAAAAAGGCAAAATGGCTGTCTGAGGAGGCCTTACAAATAGCTGTGAAAAGAAGAGAGGAGAAAAGCAAAGGAGAAAAGGAAATATATATGCATCTGAATGCAGAGTTCCAAAGAATAGCAAGAAGAGATAAGAAAGTCTTCTTCAGCGATCAATGCAAAGAAATAGAGGAAAAGAACAGAATGGGAAAGACTAGAGATCTCTTCAAGAAAATTAGACATATCAAGGGAACATTTCATGCAAGGATAGGCTCGATAAAGGACAGAAATGGTCTGGACCTAACAGAAGCAGAAGATATTAAGAAGAGGTGGCAAGAATACACAAAAGAACTATACAAAAAGATCTTCATGACCAAGATAATCATGATAATGTGATCACTCATCTAGAGCCAGACATCTTGGAATGCGAAGTCAAGTGGGCCTTAGAAAGCATCGCTATGAGCAAAGCTAGTGGAGGTGATGGAATTCCAGTGGAGCTGTTTCAAATCCTGAAAGATGATGCTGTCAAAGTGCTGCACTCAATATGCCAGCAAATTTGGAAACTCAGCAGTGGCCACAGGACTGGAAAAGGTCAGTTTTCATTCCAATTCCAAAGAAAGGCAATGCCAAAGAATGCTCAAACTACTGCACAATTGCACTCATCTCACATGCTAGTAAAGTAATGCTCAAAATTTTCCAAGCCAGGCTTCAGCAATACGTGAACGGTGAACTCCTGATGTTCAAGCTGGTTTTAGAAAAGGCAGAGGAACCAGGGATCAAATTGCCAACATCTGCTGGATCATGGAAAAAGCAAGAGAGTTCCAGAAAAACATCTCTTTCTGCTTTATTGACTATGCCAAAGCCTTTGACTGTGTGGATCACAATAAACTGTGGAAAATTCTGAAAGAGATGGGAATAACAGACCGCTTGACCTGCCTCTTGAGAAATCTGTATGCAGGTCAGGAAGCAACAGTTAGAACTGGACATGGAACAACTGACTGGTTCCAAATAAGAAAAGGAGTACGTCAAGGCTGGATATTGTCACCCTGCTTATTTAACTTATATGCAGAGTACATCATGAGAAAGGCTGGGCTGGAAGAAACACAAGCTAGAATCAAGATTTCTGGGAGAAATATCAATAACCTCAGATATGCAGATGACACCACCCTTATGGCAGAAAGTGAAGAGGAGCTAAAGGGCCTCTTGATGAAGGTGAAAGAGGAGGAAAAAGTTGGCCTAAAGCTCAACATTCAGAAAACGAAGATCATGGCATCCGGTCTCATCATTTCATGGCAAATAGATGGGGAAACAGTGGAAACAGTGTCAGACTTTATATTTGGGGGCTCCAAAATCACTGCAGATGGTGGCTGCAGCCATGAAATTAGAAGATGCTTACTCCTTGAAAGAAAAGTTTTGACCAACCTAGACAGCATATTCAAAAGCAGAGACATTACTTTGCCAACTAAGGTCCATCTAGTCAAGGCTATGGTTTTTCCTGTGGTCATGTATGGATGTGAGAGTTGGACTGTGAAGAAGGCTGAGCGCCGAAGAATTGATGCTTTTGAACTGTGGTGTTGGAGAAGACTCTTGAGAGTCCCTTGGACTGCAAGGAAATCCAACCAGTCCATTCTGAAGGAGATCAACCCTAGGATTTCTTTGGAAGGAATGATGCTAAAGCTGAAACTCCAGTACTTTGGTCACCTCATGCGAAGAGATGACTCATTGGAAAAGACTCAGATGCTGGGAGGGATTGGGGGCAAGAGGAAAAGGGGGCGACAGAGGATGAGATGGCTGGATGGCATCACGGACTCAATGGATGTGAGTCTGAGTGAACTCCGAGAGATGGTGATGAACAGGGAGGCCTGGCGTGCTGCGATTCATGGGGTCACAAAGAGTTGGACACGACTGAGCGACTGAACTGAACTGAAGCAATCAATAGCTTGGGTTTTCTTATAGCTTGGTCTTATTTTCTGAAAAATTTGCTCCAGTATAAGTGACTTTACAATATCAATAATCATTTTAAAAATACATTTTTAAGTTATATATCATTTAGAATATATGCTTAGCTAATTTTCTAAACTAGAACTGATATTCAAATTCTGTATATTAGTCTATTTGTAATTTTATTCTGCCAACTATTTTTGATTCTAGTCAAGTCATAATATGAGACTGAAAATAAAAAACAATCCTGTCTCTGGCCCTGGAATTCCAATATTATTTTTATAGAGAAATTAAGCCAACAATTTTGATTGTGTTATAAACTCTCTTTTATAATAAGAATGGTCTTAAGGAATTTTTACATTAATATGTCATAACTTATTTGTTACATTGAAATATTATATACTAATAAATGAATATTATTACATAAAATAGTATACTCTTTATTACAGTTTTTTTTTTAATTTTTTATTGTTTCTTATTTTATGGATAGGGATTAATATCCAGTAGCTATTTGTAAGCATTGCCAGGAGTTTTTATAAGTAATTTCATCTTTGAAAATATTTTTCCTTAAATAGAAGTCAAAATAGTTTCACTGGGATCACACTAATTTTGGATTTGTGATAACATTAGACAAGGACTACCCATGATGTGAGTCTGAGTGAAATCCGGGAAATGGTGATGGACAAGGAAGCCTGGCATGCTGGGATTCATGCGGTCGCAAAGAGTCGGACACGACTGAGCAACTGAACTGAACTGAACCCAGTGTGTATGATATATATTTGCAAAATAAATTAACACTGCAAACCACATGTGATCTAATTAGTAAAACAGTCTTAATAAACATTTAACAGCATAAACCCTCTGTCATTCCTGAATACATGATGGATCCATGTATCTCCAAGCCTTTTGGTGCTGCGGTTGCTGAAGACAACAGTGAACACAGTGGACCTCATTACATTATCACATTTTCTAGGGTAAGAGTGTTTATCCCAGTAGCAGAGGAAGTCATGAGCATCTTCTAGCTCTTTGAGAATGGTGATGTCAGGAAGAGCTAGTATGTTTCTTAAGTTATACTCTACTTTTCAAAATAAAACTGAAAATAATCTCTGAGTACCTATTTTCTGCTACCTATTTTTATATGCATTATTGAAATCCTACTTTACAATAATCCTACAAGGTACTCATTACTATTCCTAATTAATACATGAGCAAACTAAAGCTCACACAGTTTGCATTAGTCTTGGGTTATATAGCTATGAAGTACTAGAGTCAAGTTCCCATGTTCCACATATATTTTTATTTATAGACTTAGTTACAGCTTTAGATGCACCTCAAGATTATTTTCTAGAAGAATTTCCATTGTAGATTTGTGACCTTTTCCTTTGTTGAATATTTTTTGTTTTTTTCAGATAGCACTTTATTGAATGAACCTGAAATAAATTTCTGTACTGGGCTCTAGAAAGAAAAAAATAATAATGCATATTTACTGCCCTTGCAGTAACTAAACCTTGGAATCAAGACTGCTGAGAGAAATATCAATAACCTCAGATATGAAGATGACACCACCCTTATGGCAGAAAGTGAAGAAGAACTAAAGAGCCTCTGATGAAAATGAAAGAAGAGAGTGAAAAAGTTGGCTTAAAGCTCAACATTCAGAAAACTAAGATCATGGCATCCAGTCCTATCACTTCATGGCAAATAGAGGGAGAAACGGTAGAAACAGTGGCTGACTTCATTTTTCTGGGCTCCAAAATCACTGCAGATGGTGATTGCAGCCATGAAATTAAAAGGCGCTTACTCCTTGGAAGGAAAGTTACGACCAACCTAGAAGGCATATTAAGAAGCAGAGATATTACTTTGCCAGCAAAGGTCCATCTAGTCAAGGCTATGGTTTTCTCAGTAGTCACGTATGGATGTGAGAGTTGGACTATAAAGAAAGCTGAGTGCCAAAGAATTGATGCTTTTGAACTGTGGTGCTAGAGAAGACTTTTGAGAGTCACTTGGACAGCCAGGAGATCCAACCAGTCCATTCTGAAGGAGATCAGTCCTGGATGTTCATTGGAAGGACTGATGTTGAAGCTGAAACTCCAATTCTTTGGCCATCTGATGCAAAGAACTGACTCATTTGAAAAGACCCTGATGCTGGGAAAGATTGAGGGCTGGAGGAGAAGCGGACAACCAAGGATGAAATGGTTAGGTGGCATCACTAACTCAATGAACATGAGTTTGAGTAAACTCCAGAAGTTGATGATGGACAGGGGAGGCCTGCCATGCTGCAGTCCATGGGGTCACAAAGAGTTGGACATGACTGAGCATCTGAACTGAACTGCCCTTGCAAAGCTTGGAATCTAGTACAAAGAGAGGATGGTGTGCATGCATGCTTGTGGGTTTGTGCATAAAAGTTTCAGCACTAACATAGAATTACTCAGAGACAAACGGCCTGATCACAAAGAGAGAAACATCAATTATTACTGTGCAGTGAGACTCCAGAGGGGAAGTGTTGTGCTGAGTCTCCAGTAATGACTTAGTAGATAAAATGAAAAGAGAGACAAGTGCCCAGACATTAGAGAATTTTAGAACATGGGGCCTTAGGGAATTTCAATCACTTGGCATATTTGGTATTAAGGGCGGTTTTAAAAGGTGAATAGGGACCAAGTCATGAAAGCTTGTTTATACTATGGTCAATAGTTAGGCCTCTACAGTGGTCTTTGAAGTGTTTCAGAGAAAGGAGCAATACTATGTGACTTATGTTTAGAAGGATCATTCTGTGACAATGTAGAGAAGGGTATGTGGATTCCTGAAGGCACAGAACCAGTTAGATGAGTATTTCAACAATCTAGGAACAAATGAAGGGTCAGAAATAAGGCAGGATCATTAGAGCTAAAGAGGAGAGGTCAGATATAAGAAGTTAATGAGGTAGCATTGCCAGTTCCCAACCACCAAGCATATTTTTGGATTGACAGAAGAGGCAGACTGAGGATGACTCCAGCTTCTGGTTTAGGCTGGACTATTTCAGCAGGAACTAGAGATCAAATTGCTAGCCTTCTTTGGATCATAGAGAAAGCAAAGGAATTCCAGAAAAACATCTACTTCTGCTTCATTGACTACACTAAAGCCTTTGACTGTGTAGATCAAAACAAACTGTGGAAAATTCTTAAAGACATGGAAATACCAGACCTGTCTCCTGAGAAAACTGCATGTGGGTCAAGAAGCAACAGTTAGAACCAGACATGGAAAAAATGGATCGGTTCAAAAGTAGGAAAGGACTACGACAAGACTGTATATTGTCACCCTGCTAATTTAACTTATAAGCAGAGTACAGCCTGTACAATGTCAGGCTGGATGAAGCACAAGCTGGAATCAAGATAGCCAGGGAAAATATCAATAATCTCAGATATGCAGATGACACCACCCTTCTGGCAGAAAGCAAAGAGGAAATAAAGAGCCTCTTGATAAAAGTGAAAGAGAAGAGTGAAAAAGTTGGCTTAAAGCTCAACATTTAAAAATGAAGATCATATCATCAACATTTAAAAATGAAGATCATGTCATCTGGTCCCACCACTTCATGGTAAACAGAAGGGGAAAAATTGGAAACAGTGACAGATTTTATATTCTTGGCCTCCAAAATCACTGCAGATGGTGACTGCAGCCATGAAATTCAAAGATGCCTGCTCCTTGGAAGGAAAGCGATGACAAGCCTAGACAGCCTATCAAAAAGCAGAGTCATCACTTTGCCGACAAAGGTCCATATAGTTAAAGCTATGGTTTTTCCAGGATTCCTCACGGATGTGAGAGTCGGGCTATAAAGAAGGCTGAGTGCAAAAGAATTGATACTTCTGAACTGTAGTACTAGAGAAGGCTCTTGAGAATTCCTTGGACAACAAATCAAGGGACAACAGTCCATCCTAAAGGAAATCAGTCTTGAATAATCATTGGAAGGACTGATGCTGAAGCTGAATCTTCAATACTTTGGCCATCTGATGTGAAGAACTGACTCATTGGAAAAGACCCTGATGCTGGAAAAGAGAAGGGGGTGGCAGAGGATGAGATGGTTAGATAGCATGACTAACTCAATGAACATAAGTTGAGCAAACTCCAGGAGATTGTGAAGGACAGAGGAGCCTGGCATGCTGCAGTCCATGGGGTCACAAAGAGTTGGAGATGACTTAGCAACTGAACAACAACAATTTCAGCAGTAGTTAATTTGTATGGGGAACACAGGAGAAAGGTCAGGTTTAAAGGCCAAGTGACAACTTCAACATGTTGATTCTAGGAGACCTATTTTATACACAACTGGTGATATCTAGCAGGCTGGTGGGAATATGAATCTGAGGCCCAGAAGAAACCCTTCCCCATGCTGACCTAATGTTCCTGAAATGTGGTTATAATTTTTTTCATCTTCGGCTCTCTGGCTGTTTGTTTAAAATTAGCTTCTAAATTTTTCAGAAATTTGATATGCTCACCTTCTTACCAGTAACAACAAGTTTGGGCTAGTTGATTTGAAGATAGTGTGCCCAGTAAACCAATCCTAAAACACAATTAGAGTTAATCTGAACTCTGTCATTAATTTTCAGCGTCACCTTAGGCCACTTATTTAACCTTTCTATGTGTTAATGTTCCCAGTTGTGAAATGCAAATACTGTAATACAAGCTAATATGCCAAGCTAAGGGAAAGAAAACTAATATAAACTTTACTAAAGTGCTTAGTAAATAGAAAATCTTATATAAATGCTAATCCAAATATATTTCCCATTTTATCACTGTGCTGTTAATAGCTTAGAGAGAGAAGGGGTGACAGGCAAAAAGTACTACTCCACAATTGGCTGCAAAGCAAGAGAAAAAAATGGGATAAAATGCCCACACAACAGCCTCTAATACAGCATCTATTTACTGGCAATTCTGACCAGTGGTAAAAATTCTTATGAATTTCTATGAGCTACCATGATTGAATTGTGGAGTTATCAGCCCCAAACCCATGGAAAACTACACCCTGTCTGTGACACTCTGGTTTCTGGTGAACATGGGAAGCAGACTCATTATTCAGCATTTTCAATAATTTACCTAAGCTGTTCACTGAGCTGAGATGCCAAGCTAAGTTTTGCTTTAAGAATGGATTGCTTAGAGGGCTTCCCTGGGGGCTCAGTTGTTAAGTATCTGACTGCCATCGCAGGAGACACAGGTTCAATCCCTGGTCTGGAAAAATCCCACAGGCTGTGGAGCAACTAAACCCATGTGCTACAACTACTATGCTTGCACTCCAGAGCCCTTGAGTCGCCTCTGCTGAAGCCTGTGTGCCTAGAGACTGCTCTACAACAAGAGAAGCCACTGTAATGAGAAGGCCACACACCGCAATGAAGAGTAGCCCCAGCTCGTAGAAACTAGAGAGAAAGCCTGTGTACGGCAACAAAGACCCACCACAGCCAAGAAATTAACTAAATCTAAAAAATAAAAAAAAGGATGGATGCTTAGAGAGGTAGAAATTGGAGCACTCCTGGGATGAGTCTATCTGGGAAATATCTATGCACAGAGCCCTGAATAATTCTGTCCTCAAGGCCAAAGCCCAGTGCACTGCTTTGAAAGGTAACTTTCCTGCATGTTGTTCTTGGCACATTCTTCCCCATCCTCCATTTCTTTTTTTTTTTTAATTAAATTTATTTTTTAATTACAATACTGTATTTGTTTTGCCATACATTGACACGAATCAGCCATGCCCACTCTCTGACTTTCCATGGTTTGGATGAGGGATGTTGAGATAAACAGCTGCCAGAGACCCACACCTCGGCAGAAACCACTTCTGGGAGGCCCCCAGGAAAACGAACTGCTTCCAGGCAGAGTTCCGATGGCACCATGGCATTTTTAGGAGACTACCCTGTCATTTAATTTCAGGATCCTCTGAAGCCTGCATCTCTAGTCTTTAACCTATACCCCAGATGTCACTGTTTCTAAGTCATTTTTTATTACTTTTTTTTTTTTATTGAAGGATAATTGCTTTACAGAATTTTACTGTTTTCTGTCAAACTTCAACATGAATCAGCCATAGGTATACATATATCCTCTCCCTCTTAAACCTCCCTCCTCTCTCCCTCCCCATTCTACCCCTCTAGGTTGATACAGATACCCTATTGGAGTTTCCTGAGCCATTAATTTATTTTTAAAACATGGGTATTAAAAAACTTTGTTTCAGGTGCCATGCTAGGTGCTGGAGTGATGATGAGGGTTAGACGTTTTTAAAGGTGTTCACAATAGAATGAATGCTAGCCATAGTCATCGTAATGATGTTTGTTGAGGAGTTTTCCATGCCAGGAACTCTATATACTAGTGATGCTCTCTTTTATACTCATATAAATTCAGCTTCATGGCAAATAGATGGAGAAACAGTGGAAACAGTGGCAGAATTTATTTTCTTGGGCTCCAAAATCACTGCAAATAGTGACTGCTGCTGTGAAATAAAAAGACACTGACTCCTTGGAAGAAAAGTTATGACCAAACTAGACAACATATACAAAACCAGAGACATTACTTTGGCAACAAAGGTCCATCTAGTCAAGGCTATGGTTTTTTCAGCGGTCTTGTATGGATATGAGAGTTGGACTATAAAGAAAGCTGAGCACCGAAGAATTATGTTTTTGAACTGTGATGTTGGAGAAGACTCTTGAGAGTCCCTTGGACTGCAAGGAGATCCAACCAGTCCATCCTAAAGAAAATCAGTCCTGAATATTTATTGGAAGGACTGATGCTGAAGCTGAGACTCCAGTCCTTTGGCCACTTGATGTGAAGAGCTGACTCACTGGAAAAGACCCTGATGCTGAGAAAGATTGAAGGTGGGAGGAGAAGAGGACGACAGAGGATGAGATGGTTGGATGGCATCACCGACTCAATGGACATGAGTTTGGGTGGACTCCGGGAGTTGGTGATGGACAGGGAGGCCTTGCGTGCTGCAGTCCTGGAGTCACAAAGAATCAACCATGACTGAGTGAATGAGCTGAACTTCAGTGGGGTATATATTACTTTCCTAGGGCTGCCATAACAAATGGCCACAAAGGGGATGGCTTGCAAGAGCAGTGTGTTGTCACTCAGCTTCTGGGGACCAGAAAGTCTGAAATCCAGGTACTGACAGGTTTGATTACTGGAGAGGCTCTGAGAAACAATCAGCTCCATGCCTCTTTCCTTGTTTCTCGTGGTTGACCTGAAATCCTTGCCATTCCTGGGCTTGTAGTTGCATCAGTCCTATCTATGCCTCCGTCTGCCCCTTTATGTCCTTTTTTTTTTTTTTTTTTTTTGTCTAATAGGAGAAACTCATTAGATTTAGGGCTAATCTAAATACTCTAATGTAGTATAATTTCATCTCAATTCTTCATCTCAATTCTGTAAAGACTATTTTTAAATAAGGTTGCATTCTGAGGATATGGGTAGGTAAGAATTTAGGTGGTAGGGTGGGGCTCAAGGCTATTCAATTCATAATAATGTGTACAAGATCATTACAGCAGAGAAAACTGAGGCTCAGGTAACTTCTCTATTATCAGTTGTTGCTTCACAACAAACTCCCTCAAAACTCAGTGACTTAAAAGGAAAATACAGATTTGCCGGGCTCCAGCCTTGGTGGATCCAGGGTAATTCGAAGGTGGGGACGGAGTAGGCGTCCTAGAAAAAAACCTATTTAATTACAGATATAGAGAGATTAGAAATGGATAGTGTAGTAGGAAAATTAGTGGAGAAAAAGAGGCTGAATAACTTGGTTTACATGGAATAGCATCCATGCTCCAGAAGGGAATTGAGCCAGAAAAACGGGGAGCAAGAAGGAATTACATGGGGGAATCAGTCTTTCCAGAAACTGATCCCATTTTTTTTTTATTTTTAGGTTTGCTTATATACATTTTGTTACACATCACCAGTCCTGACCTTTATCAAAATCAAGTGCTTTACATAAAAAAGGTCTTAGGGGTTTTACATCATCTTCAGGCCATTTCTGCCTGCTGACATTTATGACCGTTTCTTTCTGATAACCAAAAACTTATTTTTTCCAAGGGTGTTTTTCCTTAAACCAGGCACCACCCTCCAAATCAAGTTGCATTCCTATAGCATGAGGGTGTAGTGAGTTACAATCAAGAAAGGAATTTATTTAACCCAAGGTTAACACGATCAATCTTAAAGGTTAATACTTATTTCTCCTATATGCTAGTTATATTTATTATAAAGGCAGGGAATATGGAGATTTAGCAGCAAAACATCAGCCCAACAAATGAAAATCCTTTCACCAATGTTCCCCTTAAGATCTATTTAGTCTTAAGATAGTGATAAAGTTACATTTTTACCTAGTAAGAACACAGTGATTTATAACAAAGTACAATGATCTATAACAAAAGAGAAAATTCATTAATTCAAAAAGTCCAGTATTGCTAACATCAAAAACTACTATATTTCCTTTTCTATATTCCAAATACATTGATTAATATATTCCCAGGTGCTTAAGGATATGGGGGCTTCCCTGGTGGCTCAGAGGTTAAAGAGTCTGCCTCCAATGCCGGAGACCTGGGTTCAATCCTTGGATCGGGAAGATCCCCTGGAGAAGGAAATGGTAACCCATTCCAGTATTCTTGCCTAGAGAATCCCATGGACAGGGAAGCCTGGTAGGCTACAGTCCATGGGGTCAGATGGAGTCGCAAAGAGTCGGACACGACTGAGCGACTTCACTTTCACTAAGGATATGGAGGCCTGGCGGCAATCATTAACTCAGTAATGAGAAAAGCCCTATGCTAATTAAGACTTTCAAACTCCTCCAAAACTCTCTGTGTTGTTTATGGTTGAGAGGTTGTCACACAAGGTAGTCTGTCAGCAGAGACGTTTGACCTGAGACATCCTTGTCACACTCAGGGCAGGGAATTAGCAGTAATTATTGACCAATAACCTTAGATATGCAGATGACACCACCTTTATGGCAGAAAGTGAAGAGGAGCTAAAGGGCCTCTTGATGAAGGTGAAAGAGGAGAGTGAAAAAGTTCGCTTAAAGCTCAACATTCAGAAAATGAAGATCATGGCATCCGGTCCCATCACTTCATGGGAAATAGATGGGGAAACAGTGGAAACAGTGTCAGACTTTAGTTTTGGGGGCTCCAAAATCACTGCAGATGGTGACTGCAGCCATGAAATTAAAAGACGCTTACTCCTTGGAAGAAAAGTTTTGACCAACCTAGATAGCATATTCAAAAGCAGAGACATTACTTTGCCGACTAAGGTCCATCTGGTCAAGGCTATGGTTTTTCCTGTGGTCATGTATGGATGAGAGAGCTGGACTGTGAAGAATGCTGAGTACTGAAGAATTGATGCTTTTGAACTGTGGTGTTGGAGAAGACTCTTGAGAGTCCCTTGGACTGCAAGGAGATCCAACCAGTCCATTCTGAAGGAGATCAACCCTGGGTGTTCTTTGGAAGGAATGTTGCTAAAGCTGAAACTTCAGTACTTTGGCCACCTCATGCGAAGAGTTGACTCATTGGAAAAGACTCTGATGCTGGGAGGGATTGGGGGAAGGAGGAGAAGGGGGCGACCGAGGATGAGATGGCTGGATGGCATCACGGACTCGATGGACGTGAGTCTGAGTGAACTCCGAGAGATGGTGATGTACAGGGAGGCCTGGCGTGCTGTGATTCATGTGGTCACAAAGAGTCGGACACAACTGAGCGACTGAACTGAACTGAATTGACACAACAAATGAAAAAACCCTTCACCAATATAATTCCTGACCAACCCACTATACTAATAATTTCTAACTTCCCAAAAGAATTTGCCTTTAGTAAGTCTAAAACACCTCGTGTTTCTCATGGTTGGGGGGCTCTTGTGGCCGGACGAACCTATACAGGCAGGCTAGATAACCTTCAGAGGAGTCCTGTAAGTTGAAACACTCTAGTCATGCCCAGGAATTTTTATTAACTTGGAGCTGCAAGTTAACTCCTTCTCTGAGAGAAATGGTTATGGGGGAGAGCTCCCCGTAAAGTACTCTGGTTTGGGGGTAGATGTTTGGGAACAGGGGGTTTCCTGAAGCTTGATCACGCCTTTGCATATGCCAAGCTTCCTTCCTCATGACCTTTGCCATGGGTGGAGTTCCTCACGCTGGCTCCCGGCACAGATTATTATTCATCAGTTCAGTTTAGTCGCTCAGTCATGTCCAACTCTTTGTGACTCCATGGACTGCGGCATGCCAGGACTCCCTGTCCATCACCAACTCTGGAGTCCACCCAAACCCATGTCCACTGAGTTGGTGATGCCATCCAGCCATCTCATCCTAGGTTGTCCCCTTCTCCTCCTGCCCCCTAATCCCTCCCAGCATCAGAGTATTGTCCAATAAGTCAACTCTTTGCATGAGGTGACCAAAGTACTGGAGTTTCAGCTTTAGCATCATTCCTTCCAAAGAAATCTCAGGGTTGATCTCCTTCAGAATGGACTGGTTGGATCTCCTTGCAGTCCAAGGGACTCTCAAGAGTCTTCTCCAGCACCACAGTTCAAAAGCATCAATTCTTCAGTGCTCAGCTTTTTTATAGTCCAACTCTCACACCCATACAAGACCACTGGAAAAACCATAGCTTTGAATAGATGGACCTTTGTTGACAAAGTAATGTCTCTGCTTTTTAATATGCTGTCAAGGTTGGTCATAACTTTCCTTCCAAGGAGTAAATTCTTTTAATTTTGTGGCGGCAATCACTATCTGCAGTGATTTTAAGCCCCCTAAAAATAAAGCCTGCCACTGTTTCCACTATTTCCCCATCTATTTGCCATGAAGTGATGGGGCTGGATGCCATGATCTTAGTTTTCTGAATGAATGTTGAGCTTTAAGCCAACTCTTTCACACTCCTCTTTCACTTTCATCAAGAGGCTTTTTAGTTTTTCTCACTTTCTGCCATATCGGGGGTGTCATCTGCATAACTGAGGTTATTGATATTTCTCCCAGCAAATTATTATTCATACATTGTAATCATCTGAGTAGTTCTTTTAAGACTAGCTTGGTTTGGGTTGGACAGTGTAGTCTATAACCTCACTTATATGTCTAGAGCTAACAGGATGACTTGGCCAACAGTCTCTCTCTATTCAGCAAAGTAGCCTGGGCTTATTATTCACACAGTTCCAGGAGCAGCAAAAGAAAAATCCCTGTGTAAGTGCTTCTCAAGACTCTGCTGGTGTTTTATTTGGCAATTTCCCATTGGTCAAAGCAAATCATAGTGCCAAATCCAGAATCAAGGTCAAAAGAGATTACCCAGTGGTATTATACAAGGAAGGGAATTATTCCAGGAGCTTTATGATTTTTTTTTCTTTTTGGTAAATAATCAATGAGAGTGGCTAAGCAACTAATGAATGTTAAGTTAGTGTTTGATCAAGGCTCCTGTACCCCTTAAAGCTATTTTTCTCCACTCAATTCACAGTATAGTCTCCCAAAGAAAGAGATTAGAAATAAATATGAAAAAGAATATATATATATATATATATATATATATATATATATATATATATATATTTCAGTTCAGTTCAGTTGCTCAGTCGTGTCCGACTCTTTGTGACGACATGAATCGCAGCACGCCAGGCCTCCCTGTCCATCACCATCTCCCGGAGTTCACTCAGACTCATGTCCATCGAGTCAGTGATGCCATCCAGTCATCTGTCATCCTCTGTTGTCCCCTTCTCCTCCTGCCCCCAATCCCTCCCAGCATCAGAGTCTTTTCCAATAAGTCAACCCTTCACATGAGGTGGCCAAAGTACTGAAGTTTCAGCTTTAGCAACATTCCTTCCAAAGAACACCCAGGGTTGATCTCCTTCAGAATGGACTGGTTAGATCTCCTTACAGTCCAAGGGACTCTCAAGAGTCTTCTCCAGCACCACAGTTCAAAAGCATCAATTTTCAGTGCTCAGCCTTCTTCACAGTCCAGCTCTCACATCCATACATGACCACAGGAAAAACCATAGCCTTGACTAGACAGACCTTCATCGGCAAAGTAATGTCTCTGCTTTTGAATATGCTATCTAGGTTGGTCATAACTTTTCTTCCAATGAGTAAGCGTCTTTTAATTTCATGGCTGCAATCACCATCTTCAGTGATTTTGGAGCCCAAAAACTAAAGTCTGACACTGTTTCCACTGTTTCCCCATCTATTTCCCATGAAGTGATGGGACCGGATGCCATTATCCTCGTTTTCTGAATGTTGTTGAGCTTTAAGCCAACTTTTCCGCTTTCCTTTCACTTTCATCAAGATTATATCTTAGTCCTTTTTTTTAATAGGAAAGGATACTAGAGAATAAATGGTATTGGCAGGAGATTCCTTGGTTGACTACTATAATTTGAGTCCTTTTGGTAAGAAGACTATACCCTCTGGCATTACAGATATTTTTATGATTTGGTGAAGCAACTATTCAAGGCACTTCTTTGAAACTCAGTTTCCCAAACAGAAGAATTATAAAACTGGGCTGAGCCACAATTTATCTTTACATTTATGGGAAACATATGACTAAAACATCCCAGGTTTGATAAGTGATATGGATAGGAATTTTAACAAGCAAAGCATAGAATTGGGTCACAGAGCAAAATGACCATTTTTCACCAGATGCCCCCAAAAAAAAAACTTTACAAGACTAGCTTTCTCTCAAAATTCCATGCACAATTCTGACATTGAGTAATAAATATAATGAGCATTTATTGGACATTTACTGCTTGTCAGGGACTGAGATAAAGATACCACATGTACAATTACTTTCAATTCTATATTAGGAAGTAAGCCATTTTATAGATGAGGAAATTGAGGCAAGAAAGTTTAAGGTACCTATAACTGGTTATCTTCTATCACACTGAACCCCTACTGATAACAAAACTTTCATTCTTTCTCTGTAAATTATCTTTTTCTAACTTAATCTCTAGCTCATTGAAGTTGAATCCTGTATGCTAGCCCAGGTGCTTCAACTCTGTGAAGTAGATGACATTTTTATATATAAAATAAAATTGGAAAAAATCTTTCTTTCTTCATTTACCATGATTCCATATAGGTCTAATTCATGCTTAATTTTTTAGTTCAAAAGGGAGAAAAAGCTGGTCACTTACTTCAGCTTATACCTTAATGCCTTACCTATCAAAAGGCTAAAAATGACTTTTTAAAAATCTCTGCTCCTACCCACCAATCCCTTTTCAGAGGAAGGCAAAAGGGATAGCAGTATCTTTGATTCTCAGTTTTGGAAAGGACAATTTTTCATAGAGTTTGCATAATAAAGAAGGCAATTTTTGTAAACAGTAGTTCATACGTGCCCTTTATAGCCATGCCTGCTCACAAGTAATACTACTTTTGCTCCAGATCTATCAACATGCAAAATAAGCACAACATTTTATTTGTTAGGCTGACCATTTTTAATACATTTTTAATGAGATTTTTATCGAGCTTTTGTATCTAAGTCTTTGCCAGTGCGATTCTATTCTGCAGAACACCAGATGGCTCAACCACAGAAATGACACCTGCAGAAGGAATTAAATAAAGAAGGAATATTCACTAGGCTTTGCCTTCTCGTGGCTGCCAGCTGTATGCATAGTTACATGCAAAACAAGTATAATCTACCATGCTGGTTTCCTTAAAGAGACCATGGGAAGTTGTTAGCACCATGCCCAGAGACTCAAATATGAAATCAGAAAGAATGTGAGTGGAGAACCGTATTCGGCCTTCACAGGCAGCACTGGCAGTGCTGGGGAATCAGACTAGGGCTCCGCCATCTGCGGGCTTGTTTGAAGTACAAGAGCCACCGTTGACCTGCAATGATTCAACATCCCTCTTGGGAGTACAGAGATTGCAGACACATATGGGGTGAGTTTGTACAGAGAAAAAAAAAAGGAACAAAGAAAATATGGAGCTTGCTACTTGAGCACTTTTAAGGTCAAGTGCTGCGACTCTAGATGGCCTGATTAAATGAACAGATTCCAGAGGATAATAAATGTTTCCTTGCTCACGGGTCTACGTTGTAGATCACCAGGGTTTTTGCAGGCTTCTCACTGATACAGTTGATTGTGGTTATTACATATACTTCCCATTAAAACCTACTGTCATATTTCTTGAAGAGCTGTACATATTGGTTTGCTATCATTTGTCATCATGGAAACTTTCTAATAAAACCAACTATTATCCGAATTGCCTTGCCTAACTTCAAACATCTCACAGGACCAAGGATTGAGCCATAGGCTCATTTTTATACCAGATCTTAGAGGAGAATACTTCAACTAAACTACTTAAAACTTAACTGAAGTATAATTAAATGCATTTGGTTATAGAAACCTCTTTAAAAAAAAAAAATGGCTATGGTAACAGCTGTAAAACTCCCTAAATAAACTAAACACCATTGAGCTGTACACTTTGAGTGTGCTAACTCTAAGGTAAGAAAAGTATACGTAAATGAAGCTGTGAAGAAAATTAGTCCATCGAAGTTTGACTAATGCAGCATTGGTTCTTCTTTTAGAGATTTCTAACCTCTCTCTTTCTCTTGCAGATTCTTTTCTATCCCCCAAGGACCCCTAGTAATGCACTTCAGTAGCCCAGACTCCAAGCAAGTTCTTTCACAAGCATGTCTCCCTTACAAACACATTTCAGTAAAAGCTTAAGAACCCAGCTGAATTTCTGCTTTTTTCACAAACGCATTTGCACATCATTTTTCTTATATCCTGCCCACATATTTCATATATATGAGAAGGGTTTCCTGTAACCACAATAAATACAATTTCAGGCTACACTGCTATTGATCAATAGAAGAACTGAGGACCCTCATTTTACAGGAAAGGCCTTGCTTTCAAGTATTAACCTAGACATATGGCCAGTCTATGTTTCCCCTCCTTTCTTTTTCTACAGTTGCTTTGCTAGCACTTTACATGTGTGCTTTCTCTTAGCTGAACTCATTCGGTTCTTATCTCTAAACAAAAGGAAGAAATCAAAGACTGGCTGACATTCAAGCACATCACTGAGTTTTCACTTTGTTTTCATAAGTGGATTCCTGATAGGCAAGTTTCTCTATTGCACGTTTTACCATGAAACAATAAAGCCTAACATGGATGCCTGGGCCATCAGTCCTCTGGACTAAACATTACATAACAAGTTTTGAAATTTTGTAAGGCTCCATTTATCTTATTAGTCCTTAGAGGTTCTTCATCTGTTAAGACTTTTGGCTGGTGAAGCTCACAACCAATTCTCCTTCAGAGGCACTGAAAGCTCATATTATAAGTAGAAAGAAATGGTCTCTCTTGGGTAGGAGTTGATGCTCTTAAGTTCGTTTCCTTAAGTATACAGACTTTTATAAGTACTGTACTTAAAAACAATTTTAAAAAAGCTAATTTATGCCTATTGTAGAAATATGAGAAAATGCAAATTAAGCAAAAATAAAAAATTAAAACACTGAAACTCTTACTATATACATAAAAATAGCTATTATCAAGTGTTGTGTGAGTGAGTGTGTGTGTGTATTATATTGCAGGGGTCCCCAATCTTTTTGGCACCAGGGACTTGTTTCAACACAGACAATTTTTCCATGGACCATGGAGGCGATGGTGCAGGTGATATTGTGAGTCATGGGGAGCAATAGGAGTGGCAGATGAAGCTTCAGTCTCTTACCCATCACTCAACTGCTGCTGTGCAGCCTGGCTCCTAACAGGGTGGTACTGGCCAAAGGCCTGGAGTTGGGGACCCCTGAGACAAAGCATTTCTCAATGTTTATACTTCATATTACACCTTATTTTCATTCAGCAAACATGTTTTAATAGCAATTGTGCTTTAGGTTCCATGCTGGGCACTTTGAATAATAAGAATGATATGGCTTGGTCTTGAGAGCCTTTTCTAGTGGAAGGCAAAGCAAAACAACATCAAAGCAAACCAACAAAATAAAATAAAAACCCAAAACACACAATGTGTTACAGAAAATGTCGTAAAGAAAATATCAAAGGGCTGAGATGCAGAATTATATCTGGGGCAGTACTCTTTGTAGTTTAGCAATCCTGAGAGAGCAGCATTTAAGCCAAGATTCAAGGATGGAAAGAAATGTCTCTTTGAAAGACGGATATGTGGAGCATCCTCAGGCAGAAAAGCTAACAAGTTTCAGGTCTCTGTGATGAACAGTGCATTGTGTCAACTTAGTGAGGCTATTCAATCAAACACTAATGGAGGTGACGATTTGAAGGTTTTTTGACTAAGATTTATCATCAGTTGACTTTAAGCAAATGGCAGTCTTGGGGGATCTGATTCAATCATTTGAAAGGCTTTCAGAGCAGAACTGAAGTCTTATGGAAAACAACAAATTCTACCTCTGGATTACAGCTTCAAGTTCCCTGCTCTCATGACTGCCTGCTTCATAGATATCAGACTTGCCTAGACAGCCCCCAAATCACATAAGCCAATACCGTACAATAAATCTCCTAATGTACAGTTTCTCCTGCTTGTTTCTCTGGTAAATGAAGACTGATAAGAGTCCCAAAGGAGAAAAGGAAAGATATAAGCATCTGAATGCAGAGTTCCAGAGAATAGCAAGAAGAGATAAGAAAGTCTTCTTCAGCGATCAATGCAAAGAAATAGAGGAAAAGAACAGAATGGGAAAGACTAGAGATCTCTTCAAGAAAATTAGAGATACCAAGGGAACATTTCATGCAAAGATGGGCTCAATAACGGACAGAAATGGTCTGGACCTAACAGAAGCAGAAGATATTAAGAAGAGGTGGCAAGAATACACAGAAGAACTGTACAAAAAAGATCTTCAAGACCAAGATAATTATGATTATGTGATCACTAATCTAGAGCCAGACATCTTGGAATGTGAAGTCAAGTGGGCCTTAGAAAGCATTGCTACGAGCAAAGCTAGTGGAGGTGATGGAATTCCAGTGGAACTGTTTCAAATCCTGAAAGATGATGCTGTTAAAGTGCTGCACTAAATATGCCAACAAACTTGGAAAACTCAGCAGTGGCCACAGGACTAGAAAAGGTCAGTTTTGATTCCAATTCCAAAGAAAGGCAATGCAAAAGAATGCTCAGACTACCACACAATTGCACTCATCTCACATGCTAGTAAAGTAATGCTCAAAATTCTCCAAGCCAGGCTTCAGCAATACATGAACCATGAACTCCCTGATGTTCAAGCTGGTTTTAAAAAGGCAGAGGAACCAGAGATCAAATTGCCAACATCTGCTGGATCATGGAAAAAGCAAGAGAGTTCCAGAAAAACATCTCTTTCTGCTTTATTGACTATGCCAAAGCCTTTGACTGTGTGGATCACAATAAACTGTGGAAGATTCTTCAAGAGATGGGAATACCAGACCACCTGACCTCCCTCTTGAGAAGTCTGTATGCAGGTCAGGAAGCAACAGTTAGAACTGGACATGGAACAACAGACTGGTTCCAAATAGGAAAAGGAGTACGTCAAGGCTGTATATTGTCACCCTGCATATTTGACTTATATGCAGAGTACATCATGAGAAACGCTAGACTGGAAGAAACACAAGCTAGAATCAAGATTGCCAGAGGAAATATCAATAACCTCAGATATGCAGAGGATACCACCCTTATGACAGAAAGTGAAGAGGAGCTGAAAAGCCTCTTGACGAAAGTGACAGAGAAGAGTGAAAAAGCTGGCCTAAAGCTCAACACTCAGAAAACGAAGATCATGGCATCCGGTCCCATCACTTCATGGGAAATAGATGGGGAAACAGTGGAAACAGTGTCAGACTTTATTTTGGGGGCTCCAAAATCACTGCAGATGGTGACTGCAGCCATGAAATTAAAAGACGCTTACTCCTTGGAAGAAAAGTTATGACCAACCTAGACAGTGTATTCAAAGGCAGAGACATTACTTTGCCGACTAAGGTCCATCTTTCAGGTCAAGGCTATGGTTTTTCCTGTGGTCATGTATGGATGTGAGAGTTGGACTGTGAAGAAGGCTGAGCACCGAAGAATTGATGCTTTTAAACTGTGGTGTTGGAGAAGACTCTTGAGAGTCCCTTGGACTGCAAGGAGATTCAGCCAGTCCATTCTGAAGGAGATCAGCCCTGGATCTCTTTGGAAGGAATGTTGCTAAAGCTGAAACTCCAGTATTTTGGCCACCTCATGCGAAAAGTTGACTCATTGGAAAAGACTCTGATGCTGGGAGGGATTGGGGGCAGGAGGAGAAGGGGATGACAGAGGATGAGATGGCTGGATGGCATCACTGACTCAATGAACTTGAGTCTGAGTGAACTCCAGGAGTTGGTGATGTACAGGGAGGCCTGGCGTGCTGCGATTCATGGGGTCGTAACGAGTTGGACACGACTGAGTGACTGAACTTAACTGAACTGAACTAAGGAGAGAAAAATAACAATAACAATCAGCAAGTTATTGCCTAAACATATACGTGCACCAGGTGCATATCCACATGCTGTTCTATTTCCACTCTGTTGATGAGGAAACCAAGACACAGGCAGGTGATGCCCAAGGCCACAAAGTTAGCCATTACTGGAGTATGTCTCAAATTTAGGCCTTCTGGGTATGAATATTGGGCTTAAAAGGTACTTCCAGAGTCCAGAGATCAAGAAGGAAAGTGGCACAAGATGACATAAAGCAGAGCCAGAGACCAGAAGAAGCAAGAGCTAGTGTGGAAAAGGGCAGATTATCATTAGATGAGCAAATAAAAGTACTGACTCTTATTTTTATATCATCAGAGAGGGACATTACCTGCTTTAAGCTTTAATAAAATTGCACTGGTTGCTGAAGGAGGGAAGGGAGGAGAAAAAGAACAAGAGTTATGCCATTCAGGAGAAAGATCATGCCTGCTATGCCCCCAAAGTAGGCTGACTTGGGTTTATCTTTCAGATAGAGTGGTCAGAACTTAGATATAATGAGAACCCCAAAGAGGATCCCTACATATTTGGCTTGAAGGATAGGGCAAGCAGGGGGTGGGGCGGGGAGGAGTGTTCTACTTGATATGGGAGACAGGTTCAGATTTTGCTGTATTAAATTTGAGATGTCCCTGTGGTATCCAACTGGGTATCCAGATGGGTACCCACATCTGGAGCTCAGAGTTTTGGGTTGGAGATACCAACTAAGAATTAGCAGTTTATACTTGGGTGATTGTGTTCACCTATGGCTGATTCGTGTCAATGTATGGCAAAACAAATATAGTATTGTAATTAAAAAAATAAATAAATTTAATAATAAAAAAAAGAATTAGGAGTTTATGACCATACAGTCAGTACTGCAATTTGTGTAAATACATAAGGTCTTTAAAAGCAAGTGTAGGGACTTTCCTGGTGGTCCAGTGGCTAAGACTCTGCACTCCCAAAGCTGAGGGCCCAGGTTTGATCCCTGGTCAGAGACCTGGATCCCACACACCACAACTAAGACCCAGTGCAATCAAAAAAATAAATATTCTTTTTTAAAGCAAGTGCAGAAAGAGGAGGAGAAAGAGGCAAACATCTCAATTATGAGATGCTCCAAAGTTCAGAGATCAAGCAAAGATTCCAAAAAAAATGTACTAAGAAGTTGCTAGTGATAGAAAGAAAACCACAGGATTGCAACACTGTGTGAGCAGAATGAGGAAAACCTCAAGAAGTAAGGCATGTCAGTTGTTTCAAATATTGTTGAAGAGTAAAATACAATGAAGACAGTAAATTCCCTGAGTGAGATGGAGAACACGGCACCCAAGAGAACACTGATGACGTTGACAAGAATGGGGTGGATCAGTCACTAATTTAATTAATAATAAAGATTAATAGCAGACCCAAATTGTAATGAGCAAAAGTATGGATAGAAAATTAAAATATGAGCACAGGACATCAGTTACACTTTTGTGAAATGGCAATAAAGAAAACAGATTTTTATGTAATTGGAGCTACAATAACATAGTAGAGTGGGCTGCTGCTGCTGCTGCTGCTAAGTTGCTTCAGTCGTGTCTGACTCTGTGCAACCCTATAGACAGCAGCCCACCAGGCTCCCCCATCCCTTGGATTCTCCAGGCAAGAACACTGGAGTGGGTTGCCATTTCCTTCTCCAATGCATAAAAGTGAAATGTGAAAGTGAAGTTGCTCAGTCGTGTCTGACTCTTAGCGACCCCATGGACTGTGGCCCACCAGGCTCCTCCATCCATGGAATTTTCCAGGCAAGAGTACTGGAGTGGGGTGCCATTGCCTTCTCCGATTAGAGAGGGAGTGGTTGCTTATTCAGGAGCAAGATGATATAAGCAAAGGAACAATGATTCTCAAGAAAACCAAACAAACTTGGAAAGGTTAATCTTTGGGAAAAAGAAAGGACACATTCCTCACTATAATAAGAAAGAATAGGAATAATGGGTAGAAATGTAGGTTGTCAGGGATAAAATGGGGGATTTCAGATCTGATGACTTTTTTTTTCCTTTAAGAATAAACCCTAATTATCATCTCAAAGAACAGTGAGGAAGGACTATGACACATTTGAGAAAATGTGGATGTTGAATCTTAACATGTGAAAAAGCAAGGCCACCAGAGAAATATGTGTGATCCAGAATTTCTAGTAAGTGGCAGAGAACTACAGAAACAGACAAGTCAAGTCTTCCAATCTCCCTAAATCACCACTCAAGAATAGACAGAGCAACTTAGGATAGCAAAACAAAAACAAAACACACAAAAACACACCAATAAAACTAGTGGAAAGATATTCCCTTAAACCTCAAAAACTGAGGTGAATGAACACAAACCAAATGACTGATCACAGTACAACCACGTGGTGAGAGCCCCTGTGAGCAAAGGAGAAGAGCTAAGCCAGGAGGCTGTGTGGGGCGGGTTTCTGATAGAGCTAGGATTTCCTGAGTAGGATACTTAGAGAAGGGTTAAATACACAAGACAGACTGGAAGACAGAGGGTGCAGTGGGGGCGGGGGCATATTATTGGAGCACACACATTTTCATGTCTTAATTTAGGTCCATACTTATATCTTGAACAGTTCCACAGAATTCAATTATAGATAGATGGCGGATTCTTCCATCACCTATTGGTGGACAATCTGTTCTTAGGGGAAAAATTCAAGAACACTGTAAAAATAAACTGCATAAAACCATAATTGTGCAATCTACTTTACACACTCATTTGATTATTTCCTGAGACTTTGTAAACAGAAATGACTAGCTTAATGTGTGCATTTAGCTATGAGTTTTGCTGTTTATTTCTAAGCTGCTTCCAAAATGAATATCCCCACTAATGGTTTGAAAACAGCAAATGTTAAGTGCTAATAATTTAGATTTATTCATTTTTTATTGTCTGTCATTATTTTATTTTTCATTTAAGTCACTTAATACAGAAAACTGAATTCATCTTTAAGATTTTCAAAGAAATTAATTGACATATTGATATGAATTTTTATCTCCTCTACAATTGTGATATGTTTTTTTCAAGTTTACATTGTTAATGCTAGACAGGTATATACCTTTTATTTTAATTGGTCTTGCTAGATAGCGATGCATCTGTTTTAGGTTTTTCCTCAAAAACTGCTACTTTTTATTTATCGATCCTTGGGTTCTACTTTTTACTTCAATAATTTCTAGTTTTCTGTTTTAATCCCCTCTTCCTACTTTATTATGTTCATTAGCATTAATAGTTTTAAAAAATGATTGTAAATAGCATTTAATTGTAGTTTTAGGTTTTCTCACAAGTTAAAGAAACATTGCTTTTTTATTCCTTTACAGTTCTTCAGTTCAGTTCAGTTCAGTCTCTCAGTCGTGTCCAACTCCGCAACCCTGTGAATCACAGCAGACCAGGCCTCCTTGTCCATCACCAACTCCCAGAATGTACTCAAACTCATGTCCATTGAGTTGGTGATGCCATCCAACCATCTCATCTTCTGTCGTCCCCTTCTCCTCCTGCCCCCAATCCCTCCCAGCATCAGGGCCTTTTCTAATGAGTCAGTTCTTTGCATGAGGTGGCCAAAGTATTGGAGTTTTAGGTTCAGCATCAGTCCTTCCAATGAACACCCAGGACTGATTTCCTTTAGGATGGACTGGATGGATCTCCTTGCAGTCCAAGGGACTCTCAAGAGTCTTCTCCAGCACTACAGTTCAAAAGCATCAATTATTCGGTGCTCAGCTTTCTTTACAGTCCAACTCTCACATCCATACATGACCACTGGAAAAACCATAACCTTAACAAAACAGACCTTTGTTGGCAAAGTAGTGTCTCTGCTTTTTAATATGCTTTACAGTTCTGGTTTTATATAATTTCAAAGATTTTCAATTTGGGGTATTTTTAGGTTTTTCCATGTTGTCAAAATATGATCTCTTCTTATATATATTCCATAGACATTATATAAACTAACATTATATGAAAGATTTTGGTATTTATTTTTAAATATTTATTTTAAATTATTCAACTCCTTTATCTCCTTATTTTATTTCCAACATTTAATGAAGAGAGAGGGAAACAATGAGAAAGCAAATGTAGGAAAAATTTAATTTGAGGAAAGTGAATGAAGGATATCTGGGATTCTCTGTATTACACTTCCAAATTTTGTGCCAATCTGAATTAGGAAAAAATGAAAAAAAAATTTTAAGAAAAAAACGTGATAAGCTGTCTGATGAATCAGGAAATCATTCTATTGCATACGTGCTTGATACACTTTAGAATCAAAAAGTGACTTCAGAAACATTGCCTTTTTCCCTAACAACTCAACACATAATAAAGAAGAAAGTAAGTAAAGTAAAGTGTTAGTCACTCAGTCGTGTCTGACTCTTTGTGGCCCCATGGACTGCAGCCCACCAGGCTTCTCTGTTCATGGGATTTTCCAGGCAAGGATACTGGAGTGGGTTGCCATTTCCTTCTCCAGGGGATCTTCCAGACCCAGGGATCAAACCTGGGTCTGCTGCATTGCAGGCAGATTCTTTACCAACTGAGCTACAAGGAAGCCCATAAGAGAAAAGGAGAGTCTAATAATTTAAAGGAAAAACTGCTTGGCATATTACTGAAATTGGAGGGAATTAAATAAACAGCAACGAATTTTCAGAAAAATACAATAGAAATTTTATAAAAGAAATTAGCATAATCTTGACAAAGCAATAACCAAGATTCAACAACAACAATAACAAAAAAAAATAGCTGTGAAAATGCTCCTTTGTCAGTGTTCATTATTTTGAAGATTCATTCACACCAGCCCATAACCAGACTCCTGACAATCATGAATCTCAATGAAGTTCAGTGGTTGTATGGCCAAAAAAGCTATTTTTTTACAGGGTATTTAAGGAAAAAAAAATTATTTCTTCAATCCAAACTTTTTCAGAGCCTCAACAAGTCCAACCTATGCAGAAAACATCCTCAGAAAGGAAAATGTTTTGTTAGGAATTTTTTAAATAGCAGTTGGCTTTATGTATTTATGTAATGATTGTACATAAATGTGTATGCTCCCTTTTCTTATCGTTACACATCAATTTGATACTCATAATGTGAACTAAGTTTTCAGAAATATTTTATTTTGATTTGTAGTGTTCACTGTTTTCCATGTTATTTAATGTTATACTCAATGTTAATGTTATAATCCAATGATTTCAGTGTTATTATTCACACTGTGGCCCAATTTCAAGGTGCTACCCTTGATGTTTGGCTACCAAAGAGTTAGAAAGAGATGCTGACAATCCAGTGCAAGCCAATTCCAGGGCACCTCACCGCTTTCTGTGAGTTGTGTTTAAGTGCCTGTCACCAAAACTTGGGGGAAAGCATGCAAGTATCCATGTCGATGCCTGCTGAGATAGATGTCATCCTCTATTATTAGTCCATCAAGGACGCTGCTCTGTTTACCTGTTCCCTAACTCACAGGCTTTGCATCTGTCTCTTGGCTAGCAGTAGTCCACCTGGACCCATGAGAAATGGGCCCTTACTCCATACAGGGAACTCTAGGCACCTCTAGCAGACCTACTCACCTACACACATCCTGCAGCCATTTCTCTTGCAGCCCCTTTGGCACACTGTGCTGCCAGGCACATTGCAAGGTGATGTGAGGATTGACCATGACCTCAGATTCCAGGTGGGACATGAAGCATGGGGAACTTTGCTCCTGATTCATCCAGCCTACCTCAGGCTTCTGTCACCTCTTCACCCAAGTGTTCTTTCAGCACCCAAGCAAGGATGCCTAGAAAGAAGGCTCTCCCATCAGGGACACTCAGACACCTAACAATGATTTTCCTACCGATTATTTTCTCACCAGACCAGGGATCTATACCCTTAATGGGAGTTATAGAACTGTTTTACAAGTCACGCTTTCTTCCACAAGTTTTGTTTACACCCCAACCTGGGTATTAACTATTGCCAGGCTCTGGCACGATAAACTCTTTTCCTGTCTCCTTAGCATTTTTTTCATGGGGAAAGATATATCACACTGAACAATGGGATAAAAGACCAAAAAAATGCAAAGAAATTTAAGGGAAATCTTTAGTTAATATAAAAACACTATCTTACTACTTATAAGTTTGTTGCAGAGGGATATTCACCTTTGTTTGTCAAGAGCATTATTTATATGTATATGCTTTCTCCAGCAATTCAATTCCTAAACTTTCATCATGAAAGATAATTATAATGAAAACTCAGTAATGTAAATAATGGTATATATAGACCAATGAAATAGTATATAACTATTAAGTGAGGTTTATTGAAGGGTATATTACCACAAAAAGTTTCCTAATTCATGGTTTTGTGAAAAAAATAAAACATCTCTCTGAATAAAACAACTTTCATCATGTGTATGTGTGTGTGTATATAATGTTTCTATAGAATTTGTCATCCAAGTGATAATATGGTCATTGATTTTTATTTCCTACTTATTGCTTAACAACTTTCTAATTTTCTTCTTAGCAATAACATTAGCTAACTGGTAAAAGATCCTGTTACCAAATATAATTTGAATAGCATTTCAGTCAAGAAAATGTTTTTCAAGAATAAAGTATCATTTTTTTTTATTATGAGGAAGAGATGGTCTAATATTCATTTTATTTTCATTACATTGTATTTGTTCTATGGTTTTGAGATGAACAAAAGTTTCACACACATTTCTTAATCCTCAAAACTATCCCTGCATGATGTAGTGAGGTGAAAGTGAAAGTCATTCAGTCGTGTCCAACTCTTTGCTACCTCATGGACTATACAGTCCGTGGAATTCTCCAGGCCGGAATACTGGAGTGGATAGCCTTTCCCTTCTCCAGGGGATCTTCCCAACCCAGGGATTGAACCAGGTCTCCTGCATTGCAGGCGGATTCTTCAACAGCTGAGCCACAAGGGAAACCCTGCATGACGTAAAGGGCTTTTATCCTTGTTTTACCCTTGTTTTATCCTTGTTTCCATGCAGAAAAAATTAGGCCTATGTGATGTGTCATGATTTTTCCTCTGCACCTCAGCATGTAGGTTACGAAGAAAACTATCTACCTCCAAATTCAGCACTCTTCCTAACATCACTGTGTTTCACAGGAAAGTTGTTCACACAATATTTGAGCACAGACTGCAGAAAATAAATCTTATTATTCAGGGATGCTAGAGAAATTGCACAAAGGCATGTTAATTAAAGGAAATTACAACTACATCTTTAAATAGATGTTCGAGCTCATTAGTTTAAATAATAGTTTATAATAGAAATAAATATAAATACTTTAAAAATAAGAAAAGACAAAGAAAACTATTAAGAAAGTTGTATGTATTCTCTTTATTAACAAATTTACTTTATAAAATATGTACCCTCAAGTTTGTGACAGATGTATTTTCTCCTATGATAAAACTGAAGCTTAAAAATAATCTATCCCAAGTTGTACAAATAGCAAATGGAAGAATCAGATCTGTGGGTCAAAAACCAAAGTCAACAGTCTTCACCAGTGCCTCACATCTACAGGTACAAGTGGTCCTCTACAGAGCTCTGCAAGAGACATGGATTGAACAGCTACCCCAAACACCAGGCAGAACATTTAAAGGAGATGCGGTTATCAGTGACATTTCTCAGTGCCTCAGATTTCTCTCAGCAGATATACTAACCTTGGAGGAAACTTGCTGAGAAGGATGCAGAGCTGTGACCTCACTATCCTATTTATGTTTTATAATATTCTTTATGATCATCAAAAACCCTTCTGATTTTGACTAAGCGCAATATGAAATAAAGGAAATGGAACAGTTACATAGCTTGACTAAATGTGCTGCTTTTGATTGAATTATATGGCAGTTTTATGTAGAGCTGCTTTCAGGCACCTAAATTATGTGAGGAATTGTGAGCTGTCTTCCCCTTTGCCTCACTGCACATCATTAAGTGGCCGCATAACCTCTGTGTTACACTATTACCCTAAAGGCAGTCACTATTATATCCCTTATATGTATGAGTGTATGAGAAGCCTGAGTTCTAACTGTTCTAAAGATATTATCTATACGTCTGACATAGAAAAAGAGTTCTTATCCAAAATTTATAACTATTTTGTTTTCTTCCCTGGTGGCTCAAAAGTTAAAGCATCTGCCTCCAATGCAGGAGACCCAGGTTCAATCCCTGGGTCGGGGAGATCCCCTGGAGAAGGAAATGGCAACCCACTCCATCCAGTATTCTTGCCTGGAGAATCCCATGGACGGAGAAGCCTAGTAGGCTACAGTCCATGGGGTCGCAAAGAGTCGGACACGACTGAGGGACTTCACCTCATCTTGTTTTCTGAAAGACCTCATTTACTTCTAATTCACATGAAAGACCAATAAATATGAGTTAAGGAGACTTAACAGAAAGGAAAGCAGCAAGATTTTTAAATTTATTATAAAAACACAATTGATATAGTTGAATTGATATGCATTCAACTCAGTAGACTATATAGAATTCCCTATTTTATGCCAGGCCTTGGGTACAAGAAAACAAATAACCCCCTGCCTTCAAGAGCCTTTTGTTCTACTGATATTCTTATCAGTAGCACCATCATCAATTTCCCCTCTACCAGAAAGGGACTTTCCCATCCTAGTACATATAAAAGGATTTTAAAGATGGCTCTTTGTACTGCTGGTGTGACTAACTAGAGTAGTCTGGCAGAAAATCACCTCCAAGATCAGTTCTGTGTCTTCTCTCATCCTCTTCACATAAGTCTGTTTACTAACACAGCTTCAAAACATGTCACATCTGCAGCTCTCACTTGAAAGGAAACACATGAAAGCCTGGGGAAATCCAGCAGAGGAAGACGGATCAAATCAAGGACATGCACACTGCAGAGGACAAGAGCAAGCCAGCAGGTCCAGCTCATCGCGCACATTTTCATGTCTCCAGAGACTGTTGATCAGAGTCCTGCTTCGATGATGTCTGTGCTTCTTGGGAATACCACGATTAAATCATTTTTCACTTCTCCTATTTCCTTCTCTATCAGCCTGCATATCTATTCTAAAGCTACAGGACCGCATTTGTCAAAAAGATAAGTAACACAGTCGTTCAGAGGGAGAATGAGATTTAAGAATAAAAAGTGAATTGAAGAAAATTATTGTCTTTTTTCAAAAAAAAAAAAGAACAGATGAAGAGCACCTGTGATCAGATCATTACTGGATCATATATACACATCCCCATGATGGGGAGGAAGGCAGTTAAGTTAGTTTTCTGCTGATCTAGCAATATTTTTTTATTTCAGTACATTAGTTTATCTTCTGACATATGAACAGCCTAAGTGTGCTCCTACATGCTTAATTTTTAATTCTTCTGAACTTCTCAAACAGACATATTTTCTCCACAACTTAGCTACTAGCAGCAAAAGAAGATGCCTGCACATCAAAGCAAAGCACAGGTCATACATGTCATGAGTCATGAAAAGTTTGCTTCGTTTGTTTCAAAGACTCGTTTACAGAAATGTTACAGCCACTTAGATGCTACTTAAGAAACTTGTAATGAAAGTTAAGCCAGCAGTTAGACTCGACAGTTGACCACTAATGCACCATGCCTCTAAAACTACCCTTTTAAGTAAACATTTTCTTAATTTCACAAAGATGTGAGGAAGAACGTGTCTTTCAGAAGTCACATTTTACTTCCTGGGCCATGAGAAGTAATACACACAATGAACACATTTTCTGTTACAACTCTTCCTTAGAGTACCTTTGTACAGTCTTAAGATTGTTTAAAATTTTGCTCCTGCTAAATAAGTCCAGTCAGATCTGCTCAGAATAGTTATAGACTGCTTTTATTTCTCAGTGATAAATAATTTGATGAGCCCTCTAACATATTATGATAAGCAACAAATTGTCCAAGATTTTAAAATTTCATTCCAACACTTTAAATACTAACTTGAAAAAAGCTTTTTGTTCATCATTCTTTCCCCTAAAAATTTCTAGTCTCTGTTTTATTTGTCTTCCATGGTGGCTCCAGAAGTAAAAGAATCCACCTGCAATGCAGGAGACATACGAGACATGGGTTCAACTCTTGGGTCAGGAAGATCCCCTGGAGGAGGACATGGTAACCTATTCCAGTATTCTCGCCTGGAGAATCCCAAGGACAGAGAAGCCTGGTGGGCTACAGTCCAGAGGGTGGCAAAGAGTCTGACATGACTGAAGCGACTGATCACACATTGCTTTTTCCTCCCAGTATCTTTTACTGTAGTAAAGTTTCTATACTTCTTTGAGGAAAAACAAAAAACATTATTTGGAATGCATTAGGATTAATTTAAACACCAAAAGGATATCATTTGGGAAGGAGACATGGCTTAATTTCATATTTTCCTGTACCTCAGCAGTGTTCACATAGCCAGCTTGCAATTATCCGCAATTATGGAGGCTACAGAATGCATGGACCTGGAAATCCATGTATAAATCCCAAACTTCTTTTTATCCAAAACATTCAATCTTCTCATAATCTAAACTTCCACTGGAGAACTTGGTAATTAGCTCAACTGACTGAAGTTTCACCTCATCTCACTTCTGGTAGAAAATGGACAAAAGTAAGTAGTGGCCAGGGTGTAAGCCAGAACTAGGAGTTGTACCAAAGTGAACTGAGGCACGGAATTCAGCAATTAAGTAAATGTGCCAGGAATTCTGAGCGCTGTAAGACCAAAAGGAATAGAACAAGAGAAGGATAGGATGTGGTTCCATCCATGGCTAAAAGTTCACAGGAAGTGTCTTATCTCAGGCGCTGATAACCTGTGATGTCAGTCAAGGGCTGCAGACTCAGATCCTCAGTACTCGGGATAAAGTACATCTGTGGTTTCGAAACAGAGGAAGAAACAGGGAAAGGGATTTGGGAAGCTTCCACAGTACCAAAACCTGAAGATAAGTATTAGCTCAGCAAGATCTGCATGAATCCTTCCTTGGGGGAAAAGACAAAAACAGGAGGGCCACACATTCAGAATCTTCAAAAAAAAAAAAAAAACACAATGAATCTTCACTGCCTTTTAAGCAGGAGCAGGTTGGGTGAACTAAGATCATGGCATCTGGTCCCATCACTTCATGGCAAATAGATGGGTAAGCAATGAAAGCAGTGACAGACTTTATTTTGGGGGCTCCAAAATCACTGCAGATGGTGACTGCAGCCACGAAATTAAAAGACACTTGCTCCTTGGAAGAAAAGTTATGACCAACCCAGACAGCATATTAAAAGCAGAGACATCACTTTGCCAACAGAGGTCTGTCTGGTCAAAGTTATGGGTTTTGCAGTAGGCATGTATGGTTTTGAGTGAACAGTGAAGTCGCTCAACCATGTCCAACTCTTTGCAACTCCATGGACTGTAGCCTACCAGGCTTCTCCATCCATGGGATTTTCCAGGCAAGAATACTGGAGTGGGTTGCCATTTCCTTCTCCAGGGGATCTTCCCCACCCAGGGATCGAACCCAAGCCTCCTGCATTGTGGTCAGATGCTTTACCCTCTGAGCCACCAGAGAAGCTGATGATATTGAGAGTTGGACTATAAAGAAAGCTCAACACCAAAGAACTGATGCTTTTGAACTATAGTGTTGGAGAAGACTCTTGAGAGTCCCTTAAACAGCAAGAAGATCCAACCAGTCAATCATAAAGGAAACCAGTCCTGGAAGGACTGATGCTGAAACTGAAACTCCAACACTTTGGCCACCTGATGCAAAGAACTGACTCATTTGAAAAGACCCTGATGCTGGGAAAGATTGAAGGTGGGAAAAGAAGGGGACGACAGAGGATGAGAGGGTTGGATGGCATCACCGACTCAATGGACATAAGTTTGCGTAAACCCCGGGAGCTGGCGATGGACAAGGAAGCCTGGCGTGCTGCATTCCATGGGGCTGCAAAGAGGACGACATGACTGAGCCACTGAATTGAATTGACTGAGGTTGGGTCTGTTCCATCTTCCCTTCCATCTGGGCCCTTGCTACCTTCAGAGAAGTTTCCCTTTCAATCCCAAAGATACAGAGAGGGCGAATGTTCTAGGTCTGGACTCTTGGCACTCCAGATTCAGTCATGTCCAAGCCACAGGTGCATCCTTACATGGGGATCATTTCCATGGTCTGAGTTCCAGGACTGTGTCTTCTGTGATCTATTCCAGACACAGTGACAAATAAACAGTAATTATGGTTACAATCTGTATCCTAAAAGTAACTGAGGTCCTTACCATCTTTAGAACACTTTTTAAAAATCACATATGCTAAGTGAAAAACATGTGTCAGTAATCAAAGACTGAGGGTAATGAAATTAGCAGGTCTAATCTGAAACTATGACAAATGAACCATAAACTATGTCTGAGCTCCCTGAGAGTGAAGGCACAGGGGGAAATACATTAAGAGGAGATTCCCATAGGTTAACTAAGTACTTTTGTAATAGGCCAGTTTTTCCTCCTGTTGAGGCATGATTTAAGCATGAGCTCAATGACTGACTCAAAGTTATGTTGAATACAAAAAAAAAAAGAAGTAGGTAAACAAAATTAATTATGTAACTAAAAGCAGAGGAATCAAGTCTAATGAGTAAACTGGGTGGTGAGGCATAAGATATCAGCCCACTCTGTGGTTAGTTGTTGATTTTTGAGAACTCACGTGGGGAACCTCCACTAAAGAACACATCACCCAGGCTGCTTCAGGTAAAGGTAGAGACAGGAGCCAGATAGAAAGCTCAGGAACTTCTGATAATCACAGCAAAGTTTTAAAAGGAGCAGGAAAGATAAAATCCTACATTTAAAACATTAGCAAATGCCATGTATCCAGTAGCATTTCAAAGATCACAGAAAGTAAATCCCATATCACAAGGGTTTTATTTATTTTAAGGCAGTTTAAAGATATTCACATAGTGACAAATATTACCTTTGCTCTCAGGAGGTAAAAAAAAATCAGCACACAGGCTATGCTCAGAATATTAGAAGATCTATGAGTAGCTCTGAATGCAGATATATTTGGATCTGTTCATTAACTTTGAATTTTAATACCCGACCAGAAGAGTTGGATGGCTTCCAAGAGTTGCGATGAGAAGCATGACAATTATAATGCAGTATGCTTTACAGGGAGGAGTATTTCTGCCTTCAGATACATTCTTAAATCAGCGGGTTTTCACTGTAACAAGTATTTCTATATCAAGAGGAATATTTTTTACTTCCATTTTTTCAACAAGATAAATATTGGCCCAGAAATACTAGTAACTTCATTCATATGGTATATGATCAGTTAATATAGATTTTAAGAGTAATTGTCCAACTCAGAATAATTATATATATCTTCATTGAAATCATCTGATAAAAGTTAAAACACACATAAGTGCACACATATATAAACATATATATAGTGCACACACACACAAACATACACACACACATAAAATAGGCTTCCCTGAAGACTCAGATGGTAAAGAATCTGCCTGCAATGCAGGAGAACTGGGTTTGATCCCTGGATCAGGAATATCTCCTAGAGAAGAGAATGGCTACCCACTCCAGTATTCTTGCCTGGAGAATTCCATGGACAGAAATGTCAGGGTGGCAAAGAGTCAGACATGACTGAGTGTTGGGAGCCAGCACGAGGAATTCTGCCCATGGCAAAGGTTAAGGGGTACAACAGGCAAAGGCGAGTCTGGCCTTAAGGGAGCCTCGCTGGATTTTCTCGAGCATCTACCCTCAAAACCAGAGTCTGCCTGCCGTACTGCATTACGTTTTTCGCTTATGCTCTGACATTAACAGGGGCTGTCCCCCACCACCTTCCTCTAAAAGGAATTAACTTAGAGCTCCAGTCAATAAGTCTCCTGGGTGTAAAAAGAATGTCTCAGCTTAAACCCCTCTGATAGCTTTTTAACTTATGTGACCGGTCTGTCCAGATTTTTACAACTGCACATGTGACTTGTTTACAGCCTCCCAACCAAGAGAGGCACTGAAAGCTTAAGAAATTCTAGGAAAAATCATTAGAATAAAACTGATTAAGGGTTTTATTGTTGAGCCAATACTTGTTGCCAAATTTTCATATCTTTTATTTGTTGACATAGTTGGTATATAGAGAAAACAAGTAACAACATAGATCTTTGAGCTAAGTACCTTCTTTGTTATAACCCACTGCGCCTTTGTTCTACAGGGATGTAACTTTATTTAGTACTTTAAAGTTGATGCAGATCAAGGAAAAACACTACAGGAAAAATGAGATTAACATTCATTAAGGAAGAGAGCCATAAAATGTTAACAGGCCTTTTGGCCAGAAGATAATGTAAATCACCTGCGACCCTTTGTATACGGAAAGATTTACAGAAAGAAAGCCTGGTCTTGATAAGGGTTAGGGCTGCTGACCCTACATAACTTTGTATTATCCATTGATCTCTCTGTACAACCAAAAGTATAAAAAGCTTTTCTGGAAAATAAAGGATGGACCAGTTCCTGGCAAAACTGATTTCCCCTGTGTGGTCCTTTTTGTTCTCTCCTTTTCAGGCTGATTCCCTTGGAATGCAGAGGCTCTCCGTGTCTCCTTATTTGTCTGGGCTTCTAAGACCCACGCGAGAGGGAGCCCAAGGAGGGGCACCCTCCGCTAATCAAGTGGATGCCTGTGGCCTAACGTAGACGGTGTAAGTTTTTAGTCTTGAAACTTTATTAGCTTTTTGTTTAAACCAAGGAATATTAGCCTCATTTTTCCTCTATTTTTTCACTATTTTTCTCTAATCTCTCTTTAAATTTTTAATTAATCTCTCTTTAATCGCTGACTCTGTCCCCGCTTTGAATTACCCTGGATCCACGGGGCTGGACCCCGGCAATTGAGCGACTAATGCTTTCACTTTTCATATCTAGTCTCTCCTACTTAACCTGACTAAAACTGAGTATCTGATGGGCCTTGTGAATCAGCTCCCATCAGCTTTCCATACCATTGTCAAAGGCAGGGACGTTCTTGCAGTTGTTTTAACCAAAATCTTAGCGTTGTTGTCTCTTCTCCTCTGTCTCTCACACCCCATATTGGATCTATCAGCAAATCTTCCAGCTGTACCTTCAAAACATGTACAGATTCCCATCAATTCTCACTGTGTGTGTGTGAGTCACTCAGTCATGGCCGACTCTTTGCAACCCCATGGATTGCAGCCCACCAGGCTTCTCTGTTCGTGAGATTTTCCAGACAAGGATACAGGAGTGAGTTGCCATTTCCTTCTCCAGAGGATCTTCCCGACCCAGGGATCGAGCCTGGGTCTCCTACATTGCAGGCAGATTCTTTACCAACTGAGCTACAAGGGAAGCCCCGTTGTGAGTTGGCTCTCAGTAACTTCCTTATTATCACCAGAGTCCAGTCCAGTGTCATCTCTAAACTCTTATTTTCCAGTTGTTCCCTATAGTCCACTTTTAACTTGGCAACCAGACAGATTCTGATAAAATGTAAGTCAGATTCTATCACTCCTGTGCTCAAAACCCTCCAGCGGCTTCCCACCCCACTCAGCATGCAGACCAGCCTTCACAGTGATCTGTCTGGCCCATTACCTCCCTGCCCAATTTCCCACTGCTATCCCCTCACAACTCCATTCCATCCCCTCTGGCCTCTTTGACATTCTTCCCCTTTGGTAACAGCATATTTCTTATCTTCCCATTTCCAGTATCCAAGCATGCCATTGGCACCTTTTTCACCTCAAGGTATTTGTACTTGTTCTTTCTACCTGGAGTACACCAGCCACAGACACTTTCATAGACACAGTCCCTCTCCGGCTTCAGGCCTTCACTTACATGCCACATACTCAGTGAACCCTTCCCCATCCAGTCTTCTTAAATGGATTCTCCCAGCCATCTCTAATCCCTTGCCTGATTTTTTTTTTCCCCTCTAAATTTATTGACTAATAAAAGATTACATTGTATGCTGACTTTTTGTTGATTTTCCCATAGTGGAATATAAGCTCCATGAAGGCAAAAATTTTTTTTTTGGTTGATTGTCTACTTTCTATTCAGTGATTAGAAAATCATCTATCAGCTAATAAATAATTTTTGGATGAACGAGTTGTTTTATCCACCTTTGAGTGTACTCAAGCTGTGCAAGCAGCACCATATAGTGAAAATTAATGTGATATTTGGATCCAGAGGATATGATCTTAAATCTTTAAACGTGATTATAGCCTTGGACAAACTATCTCCATTCTGAGCTTCAACGTTCTAACATATAAAATAGAAATTTAAAAACATCTTTTCTCAAGCAGATACTATAAGAATTAAATTGAGAAACTGTGTCATCAATAATCTGACCACACATACCTAAAGTGAAAGTGTTAGTTGCTCAGTAGTGTCTGATTCTTTGAGATCCAATGAACTGTAGCCTGCCAGGCTTTCCTGTCCATGGAACTCTCTAGGCAACAGTGCTGGAGAGGGTAGCCACTCCCTTCTCCAGGGGATATTCCTGAATCAGGGGTCAAAACTGGGTCTCCCACACTGCAGGTAGATTCTTTACCAACTGAACCGCCAGGGAAGCCCTGTACTTGTATAAATTTGCAGAAGTCATACACCATTCTGTTAGCCCAACTTCTACACATTCTTATTTTTGTCTATGTTCCTGCCTTTCCACATCACAAATGTGTTACCTGTCTGATCCATGGAAGCATTTGAGCTTGATCCCTGAGAAATGTTCAATACAGGTTAGTTTCCTATGGTGAACAAAGAGGTGGAAGTTCCTTGGAAACCAAGGTAAGTTTTGCAAAGGATCAATTTGTTTTCATATACAGAGAAAGCTTTGAAGCATTCATCAGAACTTAATAAGTTCTATGAAAAAGGAAAAGAAAGAAAAAGACAGGACTGAAGGAAGAAGTAGCAGCTACCTCACCATAGTCCATCTGCAGACAAGAGAAATCGAGAACAACAAGAAATAATCTAGGCTGCAGGATGTGGACAGGAGCATGTGAGTCAGCTCTGAAACCTGTCACCAAAAAGCATTAGTGGTCACAAAGAAAATGCAAACAATAACACATAGTAACAAGCAGAGGAAAAAGAAAAATCTCTCGTTGAACAACCAAGATAGTCAATTTGGGGGGCTGAAATAATTTGAAAGTTTTCTTTTGTGGGTTTACAATGAGTTTGAAAGAGGGAGTTACACTATCTTTTATCCCAAAACTAGCTGTAGGCATAAAATATCTGGCTTCATTTTCTTGACAGGTTTTATTGGTGTGTCCAACCAAGTGAAAATCTCTAGCCATTGGGGAACGCTGCTGTGAATACTTTCTATTTGCAGGTTTGTTTTTGTAGCCAGTGGGAGGTTATTTTTTTCCCCTTCTAATCCCCTAAGATGTATTTTATTCTCCTGGCAACTCTTCTTTTCATTTCTCACAAAAGGACATTGAAATTGCTGTACATTTATGCTTTTAAAAAAATCACTATATTGCTCATCTTTTTATGTATGAAACTTCAAGCAGAACAAATCTCAAAACTAACAGTGTCCAGTTTTCACTTTAAATAGACCATAAAGGTCAGCTTGTTGTAAGCTAAAAGTGATTATTTCATTAAGATGACTAAACATGGAATTAGCTGACATGCAACTTCAAAGAAGCAAATGAGAGCGTTCGTAAATGTGGCACTGCCGTCAGATGACAGCCTTGCTCCTAAGCTAAACAGGTAGTTATGCTACATTAGAGCAGCCACACTGACGAACTCCCCAGCTGATACCCATGTGGAGGAAGGAAACAGAGGCATTAAAAACAGCTGTCTTAATACAACATCAGACAAGCCAAAAGCAAGGTGCACTCTAAAGGGTATAACTCTCTATACTCAAGGTTTCAGCAGAGAAAAGAGGAACAGAAATTTTTTTTTCATCCAACAAAAGGAAAAGAAGGTAGGGAAATTTCAACTTGAGAAGAAATTCAATACAATGTCATATGCTGAACTTGCCAGCATTCATATGCGTCAGTCTTTCTGGTGAAATAGCAAGTGACTGCTACATAGCTGTCACTTCACAAGAAGTGTCTTTAATTCTTCAAACAGAGCTGTAGCACGCATACTTTTCAGATAAACTAAGACTCAGAATATTTAAGTAACTTGTCTCAGGTCACAAACACGTAACGGGCAGAGCCAGGATTCCCATTCAAGTCCACCTAACACCATGGCCAACCTTACTGTTCAGTCTCTCAGCCCAGCACTCCCCTTCCACGAACAACCTATATTTTGTTGGTAAAAGTTTAGGTCTCACTCATACCTGTGAACCTCATTCCCAAATGCAACATCTCCACTTGAAGTCCCAGATTGGGAAATGCTCAAAAGTAACCCTAAGAAAATTGATAATGAGAGGAAACCATACCCTAAATCCACTGTGTCTTCCACTTTAATTTAAAAAAACCTAATCTACAGCTTCATTCATTGTTGACAAACTGCAAAGCAATGCAGCTCTCCATTAGAAAATACTCAAAGTTCCACAGAAGTAAGTTCTTCAGCAGGAAGAAAATGGCATTTTTGGAGACAGGCCAAATGAGCAGAGTCAATAAATATTATTTTTGGTTCCTAGAAAGTACTGTTATAGGGTATAATGATTGGATATAATGTAACACTATTGTAAGATAAGAGTAATACACCCAGGTTGAATTATGTGAAATAAAAGCTTTCTTCTGTTCAATCTGGATGTTGCTTTTATTCAAATTTTGTTGCCTCATGCAACAGAAAATGGGCTAGGGACTGCTGAGTTACACCAACCTTTATGACAGATAGTAGATGTAGACACAAAGTGTAAACATTCTCTTTATTCAAAGGATTGTATTTATGGCCAAGATTCATTTAAAACTTAAGAAAATTTTCTCTAAAGAATACAGCCTTTATCTTTGAAGAGACTGCAGAGAACTGACTACAAAAAGACAAAATCAAAAGTATTACTTTAATAGTCTTGTGTATTAACGTAGCTCAGTCATATCTGACTCTGTGATCCCATGGACTGTAGCCAACCAGGCTCTTCTATTCGTGGAATTCTCCAAATAAGAATACTGGAGTGGGTTGCCATGGCCTCCTCCAGGGGATCTTCCCAACTCAAGGATCAAACCCAGGTCTCTTGAATTGCAGATTCTTTACCATTTGAGCTACCAGGGAAAGCCTTTAATTGTTTTAACCCTTAATTGCTTTACCTGGTCTAGTTATAGCATTCATTATATTGTCTTTTCAATTATATATGTACAAGTTATACTTGAACATACACTCTCACTACCAAGTTACCTAAGGAAGTAATTTTATTTGTCTTTGTCTTTCAAGCTTCGGCAGCTCTTTGATGGCCCTGTCTTTCCAGTCAAATCAGGGAGCTGAAAATAGGAAAATGGACACTGTCCTCTTTTTCAATCGCTCTTCTGTATTTCAAAGTTAGCTCAAAAATGATTTATGACACAGACATGCATTGTCACTGCTGTATAAATCAGCTATCATCATTTATTTTAAAAGAGAAATCAAAAATGGTTTAAAGAACAAAGGATAGATAAAGATCAAAGTTACACCTTAGCCTACCCACAGCTAAGAGGCTCAAAGTTCAGCTCACTCATGCAAGGTCACCTTCCACCCAGAGATCAACAATGAATGGACTGAACTCCTCTCCTGAAACAGTGATGCTCTCCACTCCAGGTCTGCTGCCTCCACCATCAATCAGGCATCAGGTTAAGAATCCAACCCAGCTCTTTCAGATTTCCTCAGCCCTGTTGAAAGGCATCAAAGAAAAGCCCAGATAACAACCCTTCCCTAACCTCTAACACTCAGTCTCATGGCCACTTTCTTGAATCCACCAGGGTCAATCTTATGACGCCGTTTATCCGTATTGACATTAGTCAACACCAGCATCCTCAGATTATCGGGTCCTTTCTCATTTTCCGTGCTCTGGGAAGAGGCTCTAACATGATCCATGCTCTTCATTTCCTGCTCCACCTTCCTACCCCATACACGTATCTTCAAAACCTGACCCTGTTCCTTCTAGAATTAAAGTCCACCATCAGCAAAAGTCTCCATGCTCTAAATTCTCCTAGTATTCCCTTCATTTTCTGGCTGCATCTAGCAGAAGCCTGACTTTCCCTAAGTACTCTGCTTCCCACCCATGAGCTGGGCTTAGGGGTGGTGGATTTTCTACTCACTTCTCTCCTCACCACTTCATTCTTCTGCCCACCTCCTTAAATCTCGAGCTTGTCACAGACATCCCATCATGAGACAAACTCACATCATCAGACTGTGAGCCTTACAAATACCTGCTTCCAAATTTGGTCCCTGGCTGGCATCTGAGAATGTGAATTTTAGGAGAGTTCCTGTCATTCCCTGATAAGAATGGCTCACTGAGCCTCTAGTGCTTGTGCAAACAATATGGTTTATTCTGAACACCTGCTTTCCTTCTGGAACTCTGCAATTTTAATATGTGCCAGGCAGACGATGCTCCAAAGACCAGCCCCCAATAAAACTCTGGGCAATGAGTCTCTAATGAGCTTGTTTAATTGACAGTGTTTCACACGTGTTGTTGAAAGTGGTTGCTGAAGAAATGGAGCATGTCCTGTGACTCCACTGGGAAAGTACTCTTGGAAGTAGGCACCTGGTTTCCTAAGGACTTTGCCTTGTATGTCTTTGCCTTTTGCTGATTTTGGTTCATATCCTGTCACTGTAACAAATCATACTGGTGAACCCAATTATATACTGAGCCTGTCAGGCTTCCTAGAGAATCATGGATCTAACAGTGGTTTTGGATACTTTCTACTCTTTCTTTAAGCATCCAACATCTCCCCACTCTCACTGTAAGCATGTGACCCTGCTCCCTAATTCTTTGATAAAATTCAGCTATCCATCAACAGAATTAGAATCGAGCTCTATTTTCACATCTGTTCACATACCAGCAACTGTATCTCCATCCCTGTCTGTTCCTCCTTCTTCCTGTTACTATAGATAAATTCCGTATTCATGTTTAAACCAATCCCTTGAATAGGATATACCCAATATCCTGCAATAAACCATAATGGAAAGACATGAAAACATGAATATATGTATCACTGCATCAGTGCTCTATATGCCAGAAACTAATACAACAGGAATGATGCTAAAGCTGAAACTCCAGTACTTTGGCCACCTCATGCGAAGAGCTGACTCATTGGAAAAGACTTTGATGCTGGGAGGGATTGGGGGCAGGAGGAGAAGGGGACAACCGAGGATGAGATGGCTGGATGGCATCACGGACTCGATGGACGCGAGTCTGAGTGAACTCCCGGAGTTGGTGATGGACAGGGAGGCCTGGCATGCTGCGATTCATGGGGTCACAAAGAGTCGGACATGACTGAGCGACTGAACTGACTGAACACAACATTACAAGTCAGCTATACTTTGTTGAAATATTTTTAAATATTAAAAATAAAAAAAAAACCAACCCTTTGACTCCACATCTTCTAACCTACTCAGGCACATTGTTTAACTGATTGTTCTTCTATTTCCTGCATTAAATAACCCCTCTCTATTAAATCTTTGTCAACAACATGTACATAAGCTGTTATTTCTTTAAAGTATTATCTTGGGTACCTTCCCCCAAGTTTCCTCCCTATGCTTTTTACTCTTTGTTGCAGCAGAGTACTTTAGAAAGGGTTATCTGAATTTGTTTCATACTCCTCTTCTCCCTGGAGTCTGGTTCCCCACCACTAAAGAGAACCTTCTCCCACCAAGGTTACCAAGGTAAGGTAAAGGTAAGGTAAAGTACCAACTTTATTGTTAAATATAATGATCAATTCTTAGTCCACATCATATTTGCCTTTGACAACATTTGAAATTGTCAGTCACTTCTGCCTCACAGATATATTTTTCTTCACATAGCTTTTAGCATAAAATATTCTCTCAGTTTTTCTCCTCCCTCAACGAATCATCCTTCTCAGTACCCTTAGCTGATTTCTTCTATTTTTCCAGAGCTTTAATGAGTAATACCAGTACTCTCAACTCACTCTCTCTTCTAGGTATTTTTTTTCATGTGTGTGTCAATGATTCCCAAACTTAGATATCTAATGCTGCCTCTCTTCTGAAATCCCAATTCATATTTCCAGATGCCTGCTTGACATTTCTAGTTAATTGTCGGTCTCTCAAACTACCAAACTGGACACCTATTCTTTCTTTTCCAAACTGCTCTATCCAGTCTTCACCATCTCAAACTGATAAATTCTCTTTCCAGTTGCTCAGGCTAAAAACCTTAAAATCAATTTTGACCTCTCTCTTTTGTTTTCCAAACCAGCAGAAACTCTTACTGGCCTTACCTCCAAAATACACGTAGAATCTCATGGAGTTTAACCACCATCCCTCAATGTCCCTGGTCAGGCCACCATCATCTCTTATCTATTAACAGATTCCTGCTCTAGGCTTTCTACCAGATTTCACTATCATCTTCACACTTTTTCCCCTGTTGTTTTCAATACAGCAGCAGGAGGGGTCCTTTTAAAATGAAGTGGAAATGTTACACCGTAGCTCAAAACCCTGTATTGGTTTCCTAATTCCCTTGGGGTAAAGGCCAAAATACTGTGACCAATTCCTCATTAACTGCCTCAAAGCTACCATGCATGTTACTATTTAGAAATACATCTTTGACAGCCCTTGATTTAGTGAAAGGATCCTTTCATATACAGGGTCTTTTCCCCACTTATTACTTTCCTAAGTTTTTCTTCCTTGCAGGAACTACCTCTCTGCCTTTCTTCCTAGTTTTCTTTATCTCCTACTCAACCTCATGGTGAAAGTTTCCCTCACATACTAAGTATATATGAAGGTCATATACTAAGATCCAGGAAGCTTTCCCCCAAAACTTGTAGGTAGAAAGGGATTACTGCAATGATAATTGCCAGAACACAGGAAGAAAACATAGTAGAAGATGGGAAATAAATTTACATTTTTATAGCAAAAATTTTTCTTATGGAAAAACTCCAAAAGAGAATAATTATAATGAGGCTCATGGAGAGTTATTATATACAGAAAAAGAAATCTTAGAATTCTATAGGGAGAAAGAAGATTTTATATAATTCAAATTTCTAAATTTTAATTCAAATTTTGGTCTTTGGAGAAAGGGATGAGAAGAAAACGGAGGGAGGGGAGACAAGATGGAGGAGGAAGTGGGGATGGAGGGTGAGGAAGAAGGGGGAAGATGGAGAGAGTGAAGTCCTACTCAGATGTCAGGGTTCTATCAGTTATCTGTTAAGGAATTTTAGCAGCTTGGGGTGTATCATTTCAAGTCTCAGAGACTTGGTGGGATTTTTGTGTTTTTGTTTTTGGTGAGTAAAATGTTGATAGCATGTCTTACACCATATAGAAAAGTTAACTCAAATGAATCAATGACCTATATGTGAGTGCTAAAGCCATACAATTCTTAGAAGTAAACATAGGAGGAAAGATTCATGATGTTGGACTTGACAATGATTTCTTGGATATAAAACAAAAAAATCAAATTGGACTTGATTAAAACTGACAGGATGTGTGCAAAGAATACAATAAAAGTGAGAAGGCTATCCACATAATGGGAGAAAATATTTGCAAGTCATACATATGATGAGAATAACATCAAGAATATGTAAAGAGCAACTCACAACTCAACAACAACCAAATAACGCAATTAAAAGATGGGTAAAGGGTCCGATAGATGTTTCTTAACAAAAGATATACATTTGGCTTGGAAGCACATAACAACATGCTCAACATCGCTCATTATTGAAGAAAAGCAAATCAAAACCTCAGTGACATACAACCTCATTCTCAGAAGGAAAAAAACACACGCACACACACACAAAGCTGAAGAGGAAGCTGAAAACCAAAAGGCAGAAGCATTCCAAGTGTCCATCTACAGATGAATGGATAAACCAAATGTGGTATATAAGGACAATGAGTGCTTAGTTGCGCAGTGGTTTCCAACTCTTTGTGACTCCATGGACTGTAGCCCACCAGGCTCCTCTGTTCATGGACATTCTCCAGGCAATAATATTGCAGTCGGTTGCCATGCCCTCCTCCAGGGGATCTTCTGAACCCAAGGATCAAATCCAGGTCTCCAGCCTTTCAGGCAGATTCTTTACCGTCTGAGCCACAAGCGAAGCCCTTGTAAGAACAATAGAAGTTCTTTAAAAGAAGATTTTGACACATGTCACAATATGGATGAAACTTGATGCTACCCTGGGGGGTCAGACAGTAAAGAATCTTCCAGGAGTGCAGGAGACCTGGGTTTGATTCCTGGATCAGGAAGATCCCCTGGAGAAGGGAATGGCAACCCACTGCAATATGATTGTCTGGAGAATTCCATGGACAGAGGAACCTGGCGGGCTACAGTCCATGGGTCACAAAGAGTCGGACATGACTGAGCAACTAACACTTTCATAACATGGATGAACCTTGAAGATTTAATGCTATGTGAAAAAGTCAGTCACAAAAGGACCAATGTGTGACTCTTCTTATATGTGATATCTAGGGTAGTCAAATTAGTATGAACAGAGTAAACTGATGATGCCAGGGGCTTTAGGGAATGGAGAATGAAGTTATTGCTTAATGGAGTTTCAGTTCAGAAAGACGAAAAAGTTCTGAAAATGAATACTGGTTTGCACAGCATTGTGAATATACTTGATGCCACTATTATGCATTTTCTTAGATTCTCTTTTTATCTATTTAGCATCCGTTCATCACAGGGCTAATAATATTAACTACGTTTCCTTATTTTCTCTATTGTGAGATTTCCAGGTGGCATCAAAATGTTTGCACAAAGAATCCACCTGCCAATGCAGGAGACACAAGTGATACAGGTTCAATACCTGAGTCAGGAAGATCTACTGGAGTAGGAAATGGCAACTCACTCTAGTACTCTTGCCTGGAAACATCCATGAACACAGGAGACTAGCAGGCTACAGTCCACGATGTCGCAAAGAGTCGGACACAACTAAGTACACACGCACGATGCTCTGGTATTTGTGGAGAAACCTCCCAGGGCTGGCCAGTTCTTAGAGACAACTTAAGAGCTCAGCAGAGCACGTCTTTTACATGCAAACTAACCAATCCAGAGTCACCCCTCCTCTAGGTGGCCCAGATATTCCAAAATATTCTTCTCTGCCTTAATCATCCTGAAGCGAAGTACCAGTCAGCAAGGAACCATCCCCACAGCCCAGAGCCCTTAGAAATCATTCCAACTAGCCAATCCTAGCTGTGGCCCCCTTTGCCCAGCAAAACAATAAACAACGCTATGGTTTCCTACTTCACCAAACTCTTGTCTCTGAGATGCAACTCGGCACTGTTGTAGAGTGAGCAATCAAGCTCTCAGCATCAGTAGCAACATAAATTGATTTATCTTCATTATATACTTTTAGGCATATTTAAAATAATGACTGTAAGTTTTAATACTTGACTTAAGCTATCTTGTCCTTATTTTTACATCATATTTCTAAGGCATGTATTACTCTTTTAACACACAAAGAACCTAGGATTTAGTGATTTTTTTCAGTTTATAATTTTACAGAATATGTCTTCTAAATCCATGAATATTTTTATATATCATTAAATTTTCACTTAAGTCAAGTGATTCTTCACATGTTTTAGCTTCTACACTTGAAATGAAATTTACCAATATGTTTTGTTCCAGGATAAAATATACAATATTAGTCTTATATGAGGTAAAGATTTGCATGAATACTCATACTAACTTCAGTGAAAAATCTCAGTGGCAGAACTTCTGGTAAAATCTAATGACAGATACTAAAAACAAAAATGAAACAAAACACAATAGTTGTCCCTCTCCTTTTTATAATAAATGCCAATTTTTAAAGGACTGGGGACTTACAAAAGAAACACCATCTGTTTTACAGCTGATCATTTATCAACAAAAAAACCTCTAACTGAACATTTTATACTTAATATACCATTAAGTAAAACTTTATGATTTTAATTACAAATACAAAATCTTTCATATTTTAATTATTTATGGATGATCGTTTACCATGAGTAAACTTTAGTTCCATAAACTCACTTAGTGCTTACCTATAAAGGTCACATTTTTTTGTAACTAGAATACAAGAGAATAAACTAATCAGACTTGTCTAATTTGTTTCCCTGCACTGTCAATGTGAACCAAGCTTTGTGCCTCAAAAATATTGATTTATGGTATTATTTCTTCTCTTATGTACTAGAGAACTTCAAAATGCAGATAAACTGCCACATTTGTGTCAGCCAATGGTTTTTAATGAAGACAAACACACATTCCCATGTTCACAATTGTTTAGCAGAAGAAACAGAGCTTTTCTCTTAATAGATTCTACCTTTTGAGCTATTTGAATACAGTTTTACTGGTTTCAAGCTACTTTACTCCTCTAGAAGAGTATCTGACCTTTATTATCTTCCAGAAGAAAAATCGCAAAGCTAATCATGCGCAGGGAAGCAATTGACAGACTCTTGACAATATGGAAGAGAAACAAACAAGGAGGAGTGTCTGAGGGTAGGGACGGATCCAAGCTTAAAGTGCTAAAAATAAGCCAGTGCCAACAAAACGGTAATTGCACCATATGTCTTTATACTCAATGACACTTTATACTTGGGAAGTTGAAGTAGCAGAAAGGCACATTTAAAACTACCTTGAAGGTCAGCTTGGGTATCTGCTACATTTTAGCCTTCTGGATGAAAGTGAAAGAGGAGAGTAAAAGTTGGCTTAAAGCTCAACATTCAGAAAGCAAAGATCATGGCATCCGGTCCCATTACTTCATGGGAAATAGATGGGGAAACAGTGGAAACAGTGTCAGACTTTATTTTGGGGGTTCCAAAATCACTGCAGATGGTGATTGCAGCCATGAAATTAGAAGACGCTTACTCCATGGAAGAAAAGTTATGACCAACTTAGATAGCATATTTAAAAGCAGAGACATTACTTTGCCAGCTAAGGTCTGTCTAGTCAAGGCTATAGTTTTCCCAGTAGTCATGTATGGATGTGAGAGTTGGACTGTGAAGAAGGCTGAACACCAAAGAATTGAGGCTTTTGAACTGTTGTGTTGGGGAAGACTCTTGAGAGTTCCTTGGATTGCAAGGAGATCCAATCAGTCCATTCTGAAGGAGATCAGCCCTAGGATTTCTTTGGAAGGAATGATGCTAAAGCTGAAACTCCAGTACTTTGGCCACCTCATGCGAAGAGTTGCCTCATTGGAAAAGACTCTGATGCTGGGAGGGATTGGGGGCAGGAGGAGAAGGGGACGACAGAGCATGAGATGGCTGGATGGCATCAATGATTCGATGGACGTGAGTCTGAGTGAACTACGGGAGTTTGTGATGGACAGGGAGGCCTGGCGTGCTGCGATTCATGGGGTCGCAAAGAGTCGGACACGACTGAGCAACTGAACTGAACTGAACTGAAACTATTGGAAAAGACCCTGATGCTGGGAAAGATTGAGGGCAAGAAGAGAAGAGGGAAACAAACAATGGGAGGTTGGATGCCATCACTGACTCAATGGACATGAGTTTGAGCAAACTCCAGGAGACAGAACAGGACAGGGCAGCCAGGCATACTGCAGTCCACGGAGCCAGAGAGTCAGACACAACTTAGCAACTGAACACCAACCAACTACCAGGTTGTAGCAACATTTCCCTTCTCTTACCACAGTTTCGGGCATGGGCAAATAATATTCCAAAAGATAAGAATCTTTTGCATCACTATCAAAATCACCCGATAAAATGAATTAAACATCTTTTGACTTACTTGAATGCTATGCAAAGAGTCGGACATGACTGAGCGACTGATCTGAACTGAACTGATGTGCTGTTAATTCTGCTATACTGAAAGTGGCCCCCAGCCTCCAACCCTTCAGCATTTTCACCCTGCGGTAGCTGTGCTCATTCATGTCTAACTCTTTGCTGTCCCAGAGACTCTAGGCTGCCAGGCTCCTCTGTCCATGGAATTTTCCAGTCAAGAATACTGGAGTGGGTTTCCATTTCCTACTCAGGGACTTTCCTGACCCAGGAATCAAACTCTTGTCTGTGTCTCCTGCACTGGCAGGCAGATTCTTTACCACTCTGCCCCCTGGTTAGCCTCTTTCCACACTAATTGATTGTAACTCGAATAGACATTCCATTGCTTCCTTTTTATAATCCATGTAAAAGGAACATCTCAAGCTCCTGAAAAATTGAACTAGTAATTCAAATATTTTTTACTGATAAAAGGATCACAGAAGAATTTGAAAGGAAATCAGTATTTTTGCGCATTTCAGGTCTTTCAAGAAAAAAAATTCACACAATATGTAGTTTAATGATAAAATACACCAAGGAATTTAGAATATAATGTAAAACAAAACTCATTAAAGAAGTGTTTGTAGGAAAAGATATCCGAGATAAATGTATTAATATTGTGAAATAAAATTCAAATTTTATTACAAGAAAAATTTAGACACATTTTCCCCTGCCCTTTGGCCTCCCCTCTCGCCTCACTGTACATTGTGTATCTATGTTATGATTCAATCAGACCTTCCCCACCAGCAGGAATACCTGTTCAGTCAAAAACAGCAAAGGCAACTCCTTGAAAGATAACAGTTCTTCTTGATCTTCTAAGGGGTTACATGACCCACCACAAGGATGACGCTTAGATCTGGATTATGTAAACTGTCAATAACGTGTCAGTGGATGTACTGTCTCAAAGTTTATATAAATGCACCTTCACTTCTCACAGGAGTCTCAGAGCCTTCTGTGATGCTTTTCCTGACTTACCATCCTTTGATTTAGCCTGAATAAAATTTTCTATTTCTTTCATAGGCTGACGGATTTTTTTGTCAGCAGGATCCTCAATGGTATGTTGAGCTACTGCTATTCTGTCTGTATGTGTCACATGAAAATAAGATACTTTATATAGAAATACTTGACAGAGGTTCGAAGTAGAGTAGCAATTATTTAACTGAAGTATAGTTGATTTACAATACTGTGTCAGCTTCAAGTGTACAGCAAACTGATTCAGTAATACACGTGAATTTTGTCAGATTTTTCCCACTATAGGTTATTACAAGATTTTGAATATAGTTCCCTGTGCTGAAGAATACATCCTATTGTTCATCTACTTTGTTATACAGTAGTGAGTGAATGAAAGTCACTCAGTCATGTCTGATTCTTTGCAACCTCATAGACTATACAGCCCATGGAATTCTTCAGGCCAGAATACTGAAGTGGGTAACCTCTCCCTTCTCCAGATCTTCCCAACCCAGGGGTTCAATTCAGGTCTCTCGCGTTGCAAGTAGATTCTTTACCATCTGAGCCACCAGAGTATGTATCTATTAAATGCATATTCTTAATTTATTCCTCCTCTACCTCCATCCCGTTTGATAATCATAAGTTTGTTTTCTATGTCTGTGAGTCCTTTGTAAATAAGTTTATGTTATCATATTTTAGGTTCCACTTATAAGAGGTATCACATTTGTCTTTCTCTGTTTGACTTTCTTCATTTAGTCATTGATTTGAAGAGTCATTGATTGAAGTCACTGAAATGAAGAGTCATCGATTCTTCATTTCTTCATTATATTCTCAACTCAAATATTACAGGAAAGTATACTAGAAAGACTCAGACTAAGTCAGAATGCTGGGTTTTGATTAAGTTTGGGGGTTTTGCCCCACTCTTAGTGCTGACATTGTAAGACTTTAATCATGTTAATTATACTCTCTGGATCTCAGTTTTCTCATCTAAAATAAAATCTCAGATACTTTGTAAGGTTTTTGACAGAGTCTCACTTTTAAATTATAGTTTTTGAGCTGAAAAAAGCTATCTACTTAAAAAATTAGAAGTTACTTTTAATCATACATGCTATTATTAAAACAACTTTTAGCTTTTATTTTATGACAAACATAATAATTTACTTCCTATGACTATCATCTGATTTTTGTACTTTCAAGAATCATATATACTAATATGAATAAGAAAGAATAAAAATAAACTGAATAATTTTAAAGGAATGTCATGTTAAAATATAAATCTAAACAGTTTACCAAAGTAGGTTAACTCATTTTAAGTACTCTTTTAATAACTTCTGTAATAAGTCTTCTTCCATCTCCTTTGAAAACAAATTCTACATATATATCCACATATACACACATCCATGTGTATGTATGTCATATACAAATACAGATATTTAATTCATATAAGTTTCCACTTATATAAATATATGGAAAAGTACATGCACACATTTAGTTCATGTAAAGTGCCACATGGCAAATAAGAATTAAAAATTAACCAAAGTGTCATAGAACCTTCACTGAAAGCTCTATCTAAAGATAAGTCGATTTATTCTATCACTGAGTACATTTCTATCACAATATTTATCAAACTATACTACAATTTCTCCTACTAATCTTCAGAATCTTTGAGATTAAGAATCATGTTTTACTGAGGGCATTTACCCAGGGGAACTCAATAAATGTTTGTGGAATGAATAGATATTACCTTGTATAAATACAAAGGCACCCTTACAGTTATAAATATACAATTTACAAATATCTACTGTTTCCCTCTCCTTCAGATTATCTAATTGCATTTTTTAAATGACACAAAATTTATTCAACCAATCCTTACTAAGCATCTGATGCTATAAGCCATATATAGCAAATAAATGGAATAGTTGGTTGATAAGAGGAAAAATCAAGAAGGTTAAGATTCTACCACTGAGGTTGGCAGAAAAGCACATGAAGAATAAAGTCTGTTAAAGGGGGTACTGAAATTTTATAAACAAAGTCAAAAGAGGCTTCATTTAGAAGATGACATGTATTCAGTCTTTACTTTTAAAGACTAAAGGTAAAATCACTTTTGTTGAATTTTCTTATCATTCTTTATGATCTCTGACTTTCAGTGTTGTGATAAGAATCTTAAAATCTTTGATAGATGTCTAAAGCTGTGATGTATTAAAGCATTAAGTTCTATCTGTAGAACATATGAACACTGACAGGTGTTAATCACCTAGGTATTAATCCATTTTGTTTTAAAGTCTTTATAACAATGAATTTTAGCCTATTTTAGTATTTTGAAAAATGGCATTAACTAGCCACTCAATAATAGTGTTAATTAAATTTATGGAGTTTTTTTTTTTTTTTTTGTACTTGATTTAGTCTTTTCTCTGAACTTGGAAGCTTATGCTAGATATTTACGTATGACTGACCAGATCCTACAAAGGGGTGTAAGAAAAGCAATGTCACGACATATACAGTACAGTTTTGGTCAGCACACTACCATTTAGGGAAGGGAAGGGAAGTGAGGTGAAGTCGCTCAGTCGTGTCCGACTCTTTGGGACCCCTTGGACTGTAGCCCACATCAGGCTCCTCCATCCATGGGATTCTCCAGGCAAGAATACTGGAGTGGGAAAATCAAAGTTATATGAAGTGACTTAAGATTATAATACAATTTTCAGGTTTCACATCCTTTAGAGTTATAAATGGAAATTTGATTTTAATGCGTATTTATCAGTTTATTGACTGGCAATGATTTCATGAAATGTGTTGAGGAAGATTCTGAAGCTGCATCTTAAATCACAGGAAAAGCACGTGTGATTGTTAGACATGTCTGCAGTGCGAAGATGGGGGTAAAGGAGGGGAGAAGCCCCTGTGCCATGTATTCCTCAGCCTTGATCTCCATTATGTAGAGTAGCTGACATGACACTTGAAAACCACGCCCAGCCTAAGCCAGGGCTTTGTAGAATCAAAACTAAGGGCCATGTTTTCTAGGCTTGGAAATCTGTGCTGAGAATCAATGAGCATAAATGGGCTGACTCAGTAATATAAAAGGTTAAATTAGAGAAAAGGTAGGGTAAAGCCTATCTCTAAGGGTATGTCAGAAGTCTAAGATGAAAATAGAGCCAATTCTTAGCTGAGGGTAATATTAATGTATTAGAACATGTGGGGGGGATCAAGACAGCCAGCTCAAGATAGGGATACACAAGAAATATTCATTAAGGGACCATAGCACTTTTCACCGGGTTCTTGCACTTTCCTCCTTTACTGCCTCTGAGAGGCCGAATTCAGCATCTGGCACCAACAGAATTATTAGAATCGCAAAATCTAACTTAGTAAGACTAACTTCAATTTGCATATTCTAGTCTACTTTCTCAAATCTCATTTTTTTTAAGAAGACAGAAAAAATACGTTGTTCAAAGTATGTTTCTGTCATAATTCCACAAATAAACTGTTATTTTCAGCTGTAGGCTAGGGCAGCTTCAGGAAAAGGGTCCAGAAAGAGGAATAAAAGAATCAATAAGTGAAGGGACTATGCCTGAGCCACAGGGGTCACAGAAGCTAAAGCAAAACACAGCATGTTCCCCTTGTGGGCAAAAGAGAAAGGGGAAGTTCTTATGTGTGTCTTCAATTATACTTGGAGAAGGAAATGGCAACCCACTCCTGGATTCTTGCCTGGGAAAACCTGTGGACAGAGGAGCCTGGCGGGCTACAGTCCACGGGGTCACAAAGAGTCAGACGTGACTTAGCCACTAAACAAGCAACAATAAATTATATTATGAAATGGATTTTGACATCCGTTTTCAGCAACAGAATCTTCACTCCTTTTGCAGTGTCAGCATCCTATGGAGTCTAAGAACTCGGGTGACTTTCCTTTTGTCAGTTCTAAATGTTCCTTCATGATCACCTTCTTAGATCTCCCCATCATCCATTTCACCTAGAAAACATGTTTTCTTTATCAGATGCCTAATTTTCCTGCCACTACATTTCAGAGTCTTGCCCTTTAGAGTCACTTTAAATTTCCCTTCTCTTTTTAATTTTTAACAAAAATTTATTTATTTTAATTGGAGGTTAATTATTTTACAATATTGTATTGGTTTTGCCATACATCAGCATGCCACAGGTATACACGTGTTCCCCATCCTGAACCCCCCACCCTTTTTAGCTCACTATTCTATTCAAGGTCTGACCAGCTCTGGCCATTGCTTAGGAAGTGAAAGAACATAACCATTGTTGAAGGTCTTATTTGGTGTTTTGTCTTTCCTTCTCCACCCTGTTCATAGACAACGATCACCTTTTCTCTTCACAAAATGCTCCCACAGTTCTAGAAGCAGATAGTAGCCAGCTCTGACTTCGGCATAACTGATAATGACGATTGAACATACACTCAGTGTCACTTTAGAAAGACAGCCAGATTCAGACCTTATTTACAGAGAATTCACCTATTAATAGTGACACCTAATACCAGAAGTAAAGTTTTACTCTATCATTTAAGTAAATAAATTAATGCTAGTTACTATAATAAATCTGATAAATATTCTAGTTTTTAGAATTTTTTTTCATTTGTTTATTGCTGGGGCTAAATGTAACCCTAGTCCATCCACCATTTACAGAATTTTTGTCTTCTTCCCAAAGGCCAAAATGAAAATTTTTGAAGTCCAATTTCTATGTGGCTTCAAATATAGAAGAAACAATATCAGTAGCATCTTCCTCATGCTCCCTAGGGCTACCACATTTCCTTATAACAGTCTCAATACAGTTGTGTTGGGTTTTTTTTTTTTTAATATAAAACTTTTACTTTCTCAGAGTGTGCATTTGAAGGGTCCAAGACCCAGCTTGGTCTAACCTTGGCAGTCATGCTGGGCCTCTTCTGCTTTCCATTCACCGCACACACAGACTAAGTTTAATGTGGATGAGCAACTACAATATACTGTGACCATGTGGAGCTATAACCCATTAGAAGGTCAACTTTGGAGACTAGTTACCAACCTCATGCAGCCACACATAAGGCCATACCTAATGAACTGTCTGTATCACTGAATGGCGTATGAAGAAGGGAGCTTCAGATGGGACTTATATCTCCTCACCTGAAATACCCTGGTCATAATGGGGGTTCTATACCCCCAACCAGCTTCATCATGCAGGGAATATGTGATGTGTTTAACTTAGTGAAATGTGCTTGGAAATGATGCTCACAAACATATATGCTGCATGATTACTTATGAAGGTAAAAAACTCAAAACAACCCTTTTACGCTAACAATGGTATCTTAATTATAAAATAGCATATGTGGAATACATACCACCACAAAAACATTCTTAAACATAATTAAACACATGGGAGAAATGCTTCTGTTAATTAAGTAAAAGAAGGTTCATCTAGATAAAAGGTAGCTTGTATTATACATATCTTTATAAATATATATTTATGTGTATATATGTATACACACAAATACACACACCTACTATGTATATATAGGATTGTATCTGACTGGTAGAATTATGTATGACTTCTTCCTTTTTTCCTTGTACTTTTCCATATTTCCATAAGTGTTTAGTTTATATATCTGAAAAACTTCAAAAATAAATCCTTTATTACAAGATCTCTTAATGGCAAGTGAAAGAAAAGGAGAAAAGCCTGATGTCAAACTTTGTTTAGCATCTTTTTTTCATTATGACTAAGAAATCAACATTTTATAAAAAATCATATTACAGAAGATAATTTGGTACGATGAAATGATGATGCCTTGACTGCCTGAAAAATCTAATGCATTTCAAAATGTGATCAAACTTTCTAGAACACAGTCATACCTCAACTCACAGTTTCTGGCTTCAAGTGCAAGAAGGCAGACCGACGGCCCATCCGTCTCTCCTTCCTTCAAAATTCCACTGGAATAACTGAGAACTGACGGGGGAGAGAAGCAGAACAATCCTGAAATGCCGAGAAGTTTGCTGCTACAGACTAGAAATCTTGATGGTTCACTAACAGAATTTAGGTTAAGAGTTTGAGAAAGCACAGTCCAACACATATTCAGGCAGATTAGAGAGGCAGAACAGAAAGCACATAGTATAGGGCTTAGCAAATTAGTGAAATATCAGATTACTGTTGTTGTTAGTGTATTATGTCATTGCTCAGGACTCTTACAAGTACTATACCCGTATATACAATTTCCTGCTAGACGTCTTTTCTTAGAGGGGCCCCAGTTCAGTCGCTCAGTCGTAACTGACTCTTGGCGACCCCAGGGACCGAAGCACCCCAGGCCTCCCTGTCTATCACCAACTCCTGGAGCTTACTCAAACTCATGTCCATCGGGTTGGTGATGTTGCCCAACCATCTCATCCTCTGTCATCCCTTTCTCCTCCCACCCTCAATCTTTCCCAGCCTCAGGGTCTTTTCCACTGAGTCAGCTCTTCGTATCAGGTGCCCGAAGTATTGGAGTTTCAGCTTCAGCATCAGTCCTTCCAGTGGATATTCAGGACTGATTTCCTTTAGGATGGACTGGTTGGATCTCCTTGCTCCTTTCTCCTGGGTCCTGGTGCACAAGGTTCTGTTTGTTCCTTCCAAGAGTCTGTTTCCCAGCCCTGTGTAAGTTCTGGTTGCTCTATGATGGAGCTAACGGCGACCTCCTCCAAGAGGGCTTATGCCACACCCAGGTCTGCTGTACCCAGAGCGCCTGCCCCTGCGGCAGGCCACTGCTGACCTGTACCTCCTCAGGAGACACCCAAACACAGTTCTGGCTCAGTCTCTGTGGGGTCTCTGGGTCCTGGGGTACACAAGGTTTGTTTGAGTGTTCTAAGCATCTCCAGCGGGTATGGGGTTTGATTCTATATGCTATTTTGCCCCTTCTACCATCTTGCTGGGGCTTCTCCTTTGCCCTTGGACGTGGGGAATCTCCTCAAAGTCACTCTAGTGCCATGAAGCTGCTCCACCAGGAGGGGCCCCAGACATGGCAAATTCAGTGCATTCAAAAAGCAAAACTTAGTTCTTTCCACCTAAGACTTGCCTCTCCTCTTGTGGCCCTAATCAGCTGAAGTTAAAACCCTTTTGTGTTATCCTTGTCAGCTCTCTACCCATCAGTTCCTACATTTCACCAATCACTACCTCATAATTATGTGTTCTTATCTTTAATTTTCCATTTTCATATCTCAAATTTAGGTTCCTGTTATCTCACTATAGGATTAAAAAATTTCTCCAGACTTTCTCCATGACAGTACATTTCCTATGTCTTCATTTTTTAAATTTATTCCTTTACAAGAAATGAAAGTGAAAATTACTCAGTCATGTCCAACTTTTGTGACCCCATGGACTATATAGTCCATGGAATTCTCCAGGCCAGAATACTAGAGTGGGTAGCCTTTCTCTTCTCCAGGGGATCTTCCCAACCCAGGGGTTGAACCCAGGTCTCCTACATTGCAGGCATATTCTTTACTAGCTGAGTCACAAGGGAAAGCCAAGAATGCTGGAGTGAGTAGTCTATCCCTTCATCAGAAGACCTTCCCAACCCAGGAATTGAACTGGGGTCTCCTGCATTGCAGGCAAATTCTTTACCAACTGAGCTATCAGGGAAGCCCTTTTATAAGTAATATATTTCACTAAAATTAGAACAATGTGTAGATGGAAGAATTCTTTTCCTCAAATTTCAAGTCCATGGAAGTAGTCTCCAAAGCAAAGAGTCAGCAACAGAGAACAGTCAAGATGAATTCAGAGGTTTTGTGTAATGACCCATTCATGTCTGGCTTCATCACACACAATCCCTTCAGTAAACTTGAAACTGAATACCATCATAGCCCAGACTGCTCTTACCTGGGATGCAACTGAGATGATCATCAAGAAGATATGATAGCACATTTGACCTTTGAGCAGGACCTAGCATTAAGAACCTGCTTGCCCCAACCTTGTCTGTGGAATGCGTCCCCTACCTGCCTTCCTTATACTAGAAGCTACCCAAGAACACAGTCTAGAAATAGTAATGTGGTGTTGAAATCTTCTTGACTAGGAGCATGGATTAAGCCACTTCAAGCCTCTATTAAAAACTTTAAGATCTGGCAGAAATCAACTTATCTTGGGGCCACCCAAGAAAAACCTCTTCAGCAATTTCTTTGCCGCCTACCAATCTGAAGTCATCTGCCTTTTTCTTCAGCTCTTCTTACCCAACCCTGAGTGTGGGGGATAGTTTCAGATTACACTGGGCAAACTCCCAAAGTGGCTGTGATCCAACAAATGTGGACCTAAGTCTAGTTTGCACTAAACCTGCCTCTGCTGAGCAATTCTCCATCTGTAATTTCTGAAAATCAGCCCACTACATTTGAGCATCCTACCTATCCAGAGATAGACATCATACAGAGAAGGACATAAAGGACCTTCTAAATAAAAACTAAAAAGCCTTTAATGGCTGGCTGAGGAAACTGTAGTGAAAGGGGCTTCCCTGGTGGCTCAGACAGTACAGAATCTGCCTGCAATACAGGAGACACGGGTTTGATTCCTGGATGGGGAAGATACCCTGCAGAAGGAAATGGCACTCCAATATTCTTGCCTGGACAATTCCATGAACAGAGGGGGCAGGCAGACTTGACTGAGAAAATAGCAGTACAGTGATTTAAATAGGGTAATGACTGGAAGGGGGTGGGGAACAAGTGATCAGAGTTTTAGAGTAAAAGTAGCAATTTCAAGATTTATTTAAGACTTAAGGTGATGAACTGAAAACAGAACATACTAGGAAATACATTTTATTGATATAAATGCTTATAAGTACAACTTCTCAGCAATTTTGTCAAAACTGGGAACCAGAATTTTTACTATGGTAATAATTGAGAAACTTCAAATCCAGGTATGGTAAAAATCTCCTAATTTCAAATCTTATGTGGAAGAAAGTCACTAACGATGGGATTATTTTAATGTCAAAAACATTTATGGGACATAACTAAACTCATAGTCCGCAATGATAAGTATATGTTGATTCAGTTCAGCTCAGTCACTCAGTCGTGTCTGACTCTTGACGACATCATGAATCACAACACACCAGGCCTCCCTGTCCATCACCAATTTCCGGAGTTTACTCAAACTCACGTCCATCGAGTCTGTGATGCCATCCAGCCATCTCATCCTCGGTCGTCCCCTTCTCCTCCTGCCTCCAATCCCTCCCAGCATCAGAGTCTTTTCCAATGAGTCAACTCTTCGCATGAGGTGGCCAAAGTACTGGAGTTTCAGCTTTAGCATCATTCCTTCCAAAGAACACCCAGGGCTGATCTCCTTCAGAATGGACTGGTTGGATCTCCTCGCAGTCCAAGAGACTCTCAAGAGTCTTTTCCAACACCACAGTTCAAAAGCATCAATTCTTTGGCGCTCAGCCTTCTTCACAGTCCAACTCTCACATCCATATATGACCACAGGGAAAACCATAGCCTTGACTAGACGGACCTTACTCAGCAAAGTAATGTCTCTGCTTTTGAATATACTATCTAGGTTGGTAATAACTTTCCTTACAAGGAGTAAGCATCTTTTAATTTCATGGCTACAGTCACCATCTGCAGTGATTTGGGAGCCCCAAAAAATAAAGTCTGACACTGTTTCCACTGTTTCCCCATCTATTTCCCATGAAGTGATGGGACCAGATGCCATGATCTTTGTTTTCTGAATGTTGAGCTTTAAGCCAACTTTTTCACTTTCACTTTCATCAAGAGGCTTTTAGTTCCTCTTCACTTTCTGCCATAAGGGTGGTGTCATCAGCATATCTGAGGTTATTGATATTTCTCCTGGCAATCTTGATTGGTGTATATGTGTGTGTGTGTGTGTGTGTGTATGTACATATTATACAATAATAAACTCACAAAAATATGCTGCTTATATACTTCACAATGAATAAGATGCTGCAAACTTGGCCATCACTTTTTTCCTCTGAGGAACTAGTAGAAGTTCTTAGCCAATATGCTGTTCCATCTGAAAGTTCTTCCATCTATCCTCCACTACTCTTGCCCCAGACCAACCTGGTTCTATACAGGAATGTTCATTCCTGCTCTAGGAGTGATATTATTAAGTCTTGGTTTGGTTGGTAGTCACTCACAGTACTGCTCTGAATGCTTTATCCATGCTCTTACTGTGTAGACTGGACTTGTAGTCAATCTGCCTCAGGTAAGAAGTCTTCTGTTCTGTTATCTAGATTTATTTCTGATTGTTATCTGCAAAATTTTCAAGAACTCTTGTGAGAAAAAGGTCTTTCTTTCAGAGTTCAAACTGAAAACAAATCCACTATCTTTATAGGGCTACTCCTTTACAAACACCATCAAGCACATCACAGAAAAAGGAAAGCTCTGGACACTGCTGATTCATGACTACCTGCCCACACTCCCATGTGTTAGAAAATGATTAACTAGGAAATACCCAATATGCAGTCAGTGAACACGTGACGAAGGTAGTGAATGGACAGGAAAAGTACGTATTCTTATCACAGTCATTGATGGAACCAGGAGGGAAGCTTTTTCTAAGCCTGAGCCTATACATGCAGCCCTGCCCACCACACAACCCCAGGCTTAGAGGGTGAAAAGAGAAGCAATTGTCAGAGAACTAGAGTGATGGCTTTTCATAAAATTGTTTAGAATCAGCATTTTTAAAATGGCCTGATGACAAACTTGAGGCAGACTCAATGAATGGCCTGAGGGCTCTCTACTTCAACCAAACAATGCTAAGCTGACAAGCCAATCACTTTTACTTGTGAAAATTGGTAACTATTGCCTTTATAAGCCCTATCTTTAACTTCAGCCTGAAAAACAGTGTTCATGAGTTGTTTTCTTCATATATACATAGATTCAAGTAAGTCTCCAGTGCTTTACACTTACTGTGAATTATTCTCTGCAGCTTAATAATCATTCTGCCAAAGAGTCTTTATTTTTCTCTTCTCTGTAAAAAAAAACCTCTGATCAAAAAATCTCTTCTGTATGGCTGTCAGTTTTAGAGAAGCTATGAAATATTTTAAACAGACATTAATCCTCAGTCTTCTGACCACTTTCCCTTGCTATATTAGGTGGATCCCCAGGTATCCATTAACACTTGATTTTTATGACCGCTGATTGCTACAATATCACTTCCTTTGGTTTTCACTAAAACCACTGAGGTTCCTCAGTGTGGAAGAAAATATTAATAGTAGATTCTGGAATAATATTTGTTGCTGCTCTAATTTATTGTACGCATTTTTACTGAATTAAATATTACATATTAGAGTATTTAGCAAATGGCAATATGCATATGTGTTACATTTCAGTTAGGTTTAAGACCTACCATCAAGTGTGGAGAAATGAGAGAAAAGTTGAATGAGGGAACAATACTCTAGAATTCTATCATTTTAACTGTGAGTTCTTAGCTCCTTGACTCCTACAGCATTTATTTTTATAGCTTTCACTGATGTGACCATAGTCACACCTCTAAGTGGAATTTTTATGCTAAAACTGAGCTGTGTACTGTCCTTCCCCCAACCCACAATTATAGAGCAGATGGTGAAAATGACTCTGAATAAATTTGTTGGATCAATTTTTAAGAGACAAAAACAGTCAACCAGACTGTTGACTACCTTGGCACTGAGCCTTGTGCATGGTTAGGAGGAACTGTCACTGCATGAATATGCAAATAATTGAAACTGAACTATGCAAGGGTGGAGACAATATTCTGCATCATACAGTGTCTCTTCCAAGCTTCCATCAATGTCTTAATAGTGCCACCTGACTTTAGTAGAGCAGAAAGGCTTTTGCATTCCAATTTTTCTTACTTTCTTGATAACATCTTCCTTTAACAGATTTATGCTGACAGTCATTGCTTAGTCAACAGTTTTCACAGCTCTGAAGAGCTTAAGTCATTTTATTTTACTCCTTGTAGAAGATAAACTGTGGTGAAAGAAGAGTAAGGAGCTTTCCTGGTGGCTCAGTCAGTAAAGAATCTGCCTGCATTCAGGAGATGCAGGTTCAATCCCTGTGTTGGGCAGATCCCCTAGAGGAGGGCATGGAAACCCACTCTAGTATTCTTGCTTGGAAAACACCATGAACAGAGGAACCTGGTGGACTACAGTCTATGGGGTTGCAAAGAGCTGGACACAACTTAGCAGCTGAGCACACACACATGCAAAGATTAAAGAGATGACATGACCTGCTCACCTCACACAACATTCTTTCTAAATTCATCTTTTTCCCTAAGTTGAAAAAAATTTTATTAATAAATATTTCATCATTTTTATTAGTAGAAATATAGTATTTATTTTCCAACCTTTATTCTTAGGCCTGTTTACCTTTAATGGAGATAACTGACAAAGTCATAAAAGCACCAAAGAATTGATGCTTTTGAACTGTGGTGTCAGAGAAGACTCTTGAGAGTTCCTTGACCTGCAAGTCCAACCAGTCCATCCTGAAGGAGATCAGTCCTGGGTGTTCATTGGAAGGACTGATGTTGAAGCTGAAACTCCAATACTTTGGCCACCTCATGCAAAGAACCAATTCATTAGAAAAGACCCTGATGCTGGGAAAGATTGAAGGCAGGAGAAGGGGATGACAGAGGATGAGATGGTTGGATGGCAGCACTGACTTAACGGACATGAGTTTGTGTAGGCTCTGGGAGCTGGCGATGAACAGGGAGGCCTGGCATGCTGCAGTCCACGGTGTCACAAAGGGTCGGACACAACTGAGCAACTGAACTGAACTGATTAGCTCACTTTGTTTGGAATCAACTTCAAATGTGTCCTGGTAGCTCCAACGACCTTGGAGAGTAAGCAAAACTTTTAGATTTTGATTGAATAAGTGTATTAGTCACTCAATTGTGTCTGACTCTTTGCGACTCCATAGACTACAGCCCTCCAGGCTCCTCTGTCCATGGGATTCTCCAGACAAGATCACTGGAATGGGTTGCCATTTCCTTCTCTAGAGTGAATAAGGTATTGGGGTTTTTAGGAATCTACCTTCCCATGTCCAAGATCCTTATGAACATGGGTTCCAAAAGGCCTGTGAAGAATTACCATCTTGATCCCTAAAACCCAAAGCCATAAGTGAACAGCTGAGTTTCTCATTTGTATTAGTGGGCTCTAAGAGGTGCAGAGTGGGAGTTCAGCAGTTAAAATCATGAGCTAAGTTCTAGAAAAATAGGAGTTGCATTTTCTTAGGTTAAGAATTTTCCTAGTCTTGTGCTGGTCTTGGGGTATATGACTGGCACACCCTTAAGTCCATGGTGACCAGCTTTGCTAGCAAGCTTGGTTTCAATTGACAGGTGAGAGGATAACTCCCCAGCTTTAGAGCCTGAGAGTGTTCTCTGGTTAACCCATCCCAACCTTACACCCTCCTGGCTGGAGGCCAGTCCAGAAGTCTTCACCATTCCCCATTCAGCCCCGTGGCCAGACAGCATGCCCAGTCCTTTGCTGCAAACATGGCAGACCTTCTGTCACCATAATACATCTGATAGGGCTTCACTCACCATCCACAATACACATTAACTGAGAAAAGCGTTTGACTATCCAACCTCCAGGCCTCTGTCTGTCTGACATACTGCATAATCTTTCCCAAAACAGAGTGAGAAGACTTTACAGCTAAATGCAAGAGAGTGTCCTGGATATGGTCCTGGGAATGGAAAAGGTTGCTAGTAAAAATCTGATGAAATCTGAATAAAAGCTTGAGTTTAGCTAATAATACTGTACCAATGTTGGCTTCTTAGTTTTGAAAAACATACCAGGGCAATGTGAAACTCTAACATTGGGAAAACTAGGAGAGGAGCATTGGAGAATTCCAATTTTTCTTAGAACTTTTACAATATAAAGTTACTACAAAAAATAAAAGGTTGTATAAAAACAAAAAGAATTAGTAGAATACCACTTCTACAATTAGATTATAAAAAATGACTTCCATCCTGCTCACCCCTACCCCTAGAGACCTTTCTCCGGGGAAGCATGTTGCCATGCTGTGAATAACTCTGTGGAGAGGCCCATATTTCAAGGAAGTGTTGTCTCCAGTCAACATCAAGCAAGGACCTAAAGCCGGCCAAGAGTTACATAAATAAATGCAGAAGTTGATTCTCATCCAGCATAGCCTTGCAATGACTATAGATCTAATTGACACCTTGATTTCAACCTTGAGACAGAGTCAGAGAACATCCAACTAACTGTACCTCGATTCCTAACCAAGAGATGCACTAGGGAAATATTTATAGCTAGCAAAATTTAACTGTCTTCTCCATCCAATGGAAATGACCAATCAATTTCTGAGTTATGATAAAAATTAGTTACCAGAATAATAAAGGAAAGTTATACCACAAGTTAAACTATAAGTTGTTTTTGACCACACAAACCTACTTTTCAGGTACAGAGGATAATAATAGATACTGAAAACAGAAGCCTGGTCCAGAATTATTTCCCTAACAAAATCAGAACTCTAAGAGGTACAAATGGAGCAAGACTAAGCTAACATGAATTCAATGTTCACTGTATCTGTCCATCATACAGATGCCGACAATGACAGGCTTATAGCTGTGTTTTAAGTTCTGTTTACACATCCGTGACTTAGGGGAAAAGAGATTTCAGTTATACGAAAAGTTCTTTGCAAATGTTTCCCAAAATGGATTATTAGATTAGTCTAGTCATTTAATGTTAAGCTTGATCATAGAGATGTATAAAAGAGGTAGTTGAAATCTAATGCAATTTTTTTAACTTTCTATTTTCCAGTGGCTAAAACTCTGTTCTGTTCTAAGTATTGATAAGACTAATACACTTCATATAGGCTATAATTCATATTAAGTTTAAAACTAAGGATCTAGTGAAATTCTCTACTTTATTCCTAATAATCAGTATCCAAAACAATCTAATCTGCACCAAAAGTTAGTTTCCTATTAGTGAAGCTTAGTAGATATTATTTTCTTCCTTTAAAACTAAGTTCTAATCATGTAATCTCTGACAGCAGGGAGTAAGACAGAAAATGAATTATTTAATACAGGAAAATCTGAGTAAGAAAATTATTAAGAAATTAAATTGAAAAAGTTATGACTCAAGTGAAAAAGTTAGGTATCCCTGAAACATCAGGAAAGCAATTCAGTATCTGGAGAAATGTAAGAAAATTGTGTCTATTATCAAGAATACAATGGCTTAATGGGCAATTTAGTAATGTCCATCAAAATTTTAAATCTATAAACCCACTGAACCAGCAATTCAACTTCTGGAAATGAAGAAACATACAAATCATACAAATCTATATGTAGAATGATATGCCCATCATAAGAGTTGCTCCAGCCAAGGGATGAAAAAAAAAAAAAAAAATCCTGTCCTGCTGCACTTTCTATACAACAGCAAACAAATTCTCACTTATTTAAAAGAATAAGATGAACATATGTGTATTGACATCCATGGTATATTAATAAGCAGAAAAATGAGCTGCATCACATTATCAGCCTATGATTGCCTTGAAGTATTCTTCCTCGCATACCCGGAGAGCTCGTTTCCTCACTGCCTTCGGGTGCGCTGCTGCTGCTGCTGAGTCCCTTCAGTCGTGTCTGACTCTGTGTGACTCCAAAGATGGCAGCCCACCAGGCTCTCCTGTCCCGGGGATTCTCCAGGCAAGAACACTGGAGTGGGTTGCCATGTCCTTCTCCAATGCATGAAAGTGAAAAGTGAAAGTGAAGTCGCTCAGTCATGCCCGACTCTTCGAGACCCCATGGACTGCAGCCTGCCAGGCTCCTCCGTCCATGGGATTTTCCAGGCAAGAGTACTGGAGTGGGGTGCCATTGCCTTCTCCACCTTCAGGTAAGCACCTGAAATAACCTTCTCTTACCACCCGTATGAAATATAACACCCATACACAACTAACCCTATGTTATACCTTTATATGCACTAATATCCTTTATTTTATTGTTTTCCTTTCACCTGGAATGTTGCAAGTACATGTATTTGTTCATTATATGCCTTCACCCTGAAGAATATAAGCTCATAAAATCAGCGTCATGGTCTGTAACCCCAGTTTTAAAAACGAGGCCTAGTCCAAAACTAAGATCATGGCATCTGGTCCCATCATTTCAAGGGAAATAGATGGGGAAAATATGGAAATAGTGACAGACTTTATTTGGGGGGCTCTAAAATCACTGCAGATGGTGATTGCAGCCATAAAATTAAAAGATGCTTGCTCCTTGGAAAAACGTTATGACCAACCTAGACAGCATATTAAAAACAGAGACATTACCTTGCCAACAAAGGTCCATCTAGATAAAGCTATGATTTTTGCAGTAGTCATGTATCGTTGTGAGAGTTGGACTATACAGAAAGCTGAGTGCTAAAGAATTGATGCTTTTAAACTGTGGTGTTGGAGAAGACTCTTGAGAGTCCCTTGGACTGCAAGGAGATCCAACCAGTCCATCCTAAAGGAAATCAGTCCTGATTATTCATTGTAACGACTGATATTGAAGTTGAAACTCTAATAATTTGGCCACCTAAGATGAAGAACTGACTCGTTGGAAAAGCGCTGATGCTGAGAAAGATTTAAGGTGGGAGGAGAAGGGGATGACAGAGGATAAGATGGTTGGATGGCAACACTGACTCAATGGACATGAGTTTGAGTAAACTCCAGGAGTTGGAGATGGACAGGGAAGACTGGCGTGCTGCAGTCCATTGGGTCGCAAAGAGCTGGACACGACTGAGCAACTGAACTGACTGACTGAGTGCATAATAGCCAACCAATCACTATTTGTTGAAGAAATAAATGGATTAATGAATACCTATTAGCAGATGAGGGAAGTAGCTACCAAAGAGTTAAATGGTATTCATTTAAGAGTTAAATGGTTTACCTGAATTCACACAGCTTTTGAGAACTGATGATATCTTTTTCCAAGTCTGAGCCTGTGCAGCTAACTATTTCATGACACAACATCCCCTACATATGATCATACTCTCCTCTCTTCTCTAGAAAAAGCATGGCAGTAAGAATTTGGCTGTCAAACGTCCCAGTTCATAGCACATTATCACCATCATTAGACTTTGCAAGAGTCTGTTCTTTTTTATTTTTCCCTTCACCCTAAGAACACTCACTATGTTTTGTTTAAGTACATCTTCCTTTTTTTAATTTTCAGCAACAGATTTTATTTGTAAACTGAACTTTTAATCATGCACGAAGACCTCTGAAGTAGATTTTCTTAGGATAGACCCACTTTGGCCAACTCAAAAGTGAAAAATCAGGACATTTTGTACAGGAAAATCTTCAATAAACCCAAGGAATGTTTTTCACAAGACAAAGACTGGACCCTCAGTTTTTTGTTCTACAGGCTGTTGATTTGACTTCATTCTACCACATCAAGATTTGCCACAATAGTTAGGGGAAGGCAGAGGAAAGATAAAAGTCACCCAGACAACAATATATTTAAACTTGAAAGTATTCATTGTTTAATAACTGACCAGATTACAAAAATAATCATGGTAGATACTTCAGTTCATCCTTCTAATTAATAAGCTTGTTGATCTGGTCTTCCCTATAGCCAGCATCTCCACCTTCTACAAAATCGGTGGTTTTCTTCATTCCACCTTGTGGAGAAGACAGTTTGAAGGGCCACAGGAAGTTGTTTGCTCCCTTGAAACAATTTGCAAAAGTTTAGATCACCTGAATCAGATCCTCCATGCAGATGATGCCATATTTGCCAAGAGAAAGAGAAATCAATGAGTTATCTGTCAGGGCAATTCATTTCTTTTGATTTTGCCATAACTATGTTTTCAGATCAATTTATTTACAGACTGCAGATTTGGATACCCCACCACACACACAGCATATGCTAGATCACACAAAAAGCAAGATTATTCCAAAAAAAAAAATCTACTTCTGCTTCATTGACTACACTAAAGCCTTTGACTGTGTGAATCACAACAAACTGTGGAATATTCTTAAAGAGGTGGGAATACCAGACTACATTATCTGCCTCCTGAGAAACCTGTATGCAGGTTAAGAAACAACAGTTAAAACTGGACATGGAACATCAGACTGGTTCAAAATTAGGAAAGGAATACATCAAGGCTGTATATTGTTACCCTGCCTACTTAACTTATATACAGAGTACATCATATGAAATGCTGGGTTGGATGAGTCACAAGCTGGAATCAAGATCGCCAGGAGAAGCATTAAAAACCTCAGATATCAAGTGATACCACTTTAATGACAGAAAGCAAAGAGGAACTAAAAAGCCTCTTGATGAAGGTAAAAGAGTGAAAAACCTGGCTTAAAACTCAACATTCAAAAATGAAGATCATGGCATCTAGTCCTATTGCTGCTGCTACGTCACTTCAATCGTGTCCAACTCTGTGCAACCCCATAGACGGCAGCCCACCAGGCTCCCCCATCCCTGGGATTCTCCAGGCAAGAACACTGGAGTGGCTTGCCATTTCCTTCTCCAATGAGTGAAAGTGAAGTCACTCAGTCATGTCCAACTCTTTGGGACCCCACGGACTGCAGCCTGCCAAGCTCCTCCACCCATGGGATTTTCCAGGCAAGAGTATTGGAGTGGGTTGCCATTGCCTTCTCCTCTAGTCCTATTACTTCATGGAAAATAGATGGGGAAAAAGTGGAAATGATGTCAGATTTTATTTTCTAGGCCTCCAAAATCAATGTGGACGGTGACTGCAACCACGAAATTAAGACACTTGCTCCTTGGAAGAATAGCTATGACAAACCTAGACAGTGTATTAAAAAGCAGAGATCACTTTGCCGACAAAGATTAGTATAGTTAAAGTTATGGTTTTTCCAGTAGTCACGTATGGATGTGAGAGTTGAATCATAAAGAAGGTTGAACGGCAAATTCAAATTGTGGTGCTGGAGAAGACTCTTTAGAGTCCCTTGGACAGCAAGAAGATCAAACCAGTTAATCTTAAAGAAATCAACCCTGAGTATTCATTGGAAGGACTGGTACTGAAGCTGCAGCTCCAATACTTTGGCCACCGGATGGGAAGACCCTGATTCTGGGAAAGACTGAGGTCAAGAGGAGAAGGGGGCAACAGAAGATAAGTGGTGGGATGGCATCACTGACTGAATGGACATGAATTTGAGCAAACTCTGGGAGATAGTGAAGGACAGTGGAGCCTGGCGTGCTGCAGTTCATGGGGTCGCAAAGAGTCAGAAACAACTTAGCAACTGAACAACAATGTGACGTATGGTTCCATAATTCTCAGTGTGTTAAGTGAAGCCTTGTTGAGCTTCACACAGGTGCCACGGAAAACCTGACAAAGGTAAAGACACTAACAGCTTTAGAACCTGGGGGCTGACACCACTGATACCTCTTATCCTGATGACAAATGCCAACTTGGGTTCTACAGGTACACACAAGTTGCCGGCTTTATATGCCATCCTGGTCGTTTGACTTTCAGTTCTTAAAGCTGCTTGTATTCCTTGTGATACGGCTTAGCTTTCTCAGATAAGCTTCCTCCTTGCCTTTCAAAGCAACATTTAGGGAAACTTCTTTCCCAGGCACTTGATCATAAGCTCTATGAAATTCTTTTGCTCTTTCTTAAGGGTTTCTGGCACAACAGAAACCTTCTTTTTCTTCTCTTCTGCACCCTCCATGGTTCCAGCCAGGAAAGAGATAAGTACATCTGTAGATATGTCTTCTTGAAAGCTAGGCAATCCCACTGTACATATGTGGGTTTTATTTTTTTTATACTGTAACATTTTTTATTTGTTCACTTATACAAGTTACTGACTTACTCTTAAAAGCTTATCAGATCCATTCTCACAGCTGCTGCTCTGGCTGCTTTCAGTGGTTACATCAGAGAACAGTGGCCAGCAAACCGTTAGGAAATTGTGTATTACAATTGTGACTCTAAAAAGAGTTTTCAAAAGATTAAGCAAGCCTTCCTTGGTCCCATCTGATAGTTCTCCCACATTAAAAGGAAATGTCTCTGCTATTTTGTCCAAGGATCTTACCTTTTAGCAAAATAGAGTCCTTACTGCCTCAGTTATGTCAGATATAGAAAACATATATTCATACTTTGCCATTTTTTATATTTGTCTCCAAGGCACTCAACACTGACTATAATTTTGGAGACATGTTAGTTTAACAGAGGAACCTTGATCCAACCAACTAGACATAAAAACAGGACTGAATGGGGGAGGGCTAGGAGCAAGGTGAAATATACACACACACACAGATAAACATACAGCTGATTCATTTTGTTGTATAGCAGAAACTAACACAACATTGTAAAGCAATTAGACTCCAATTTAAAAAAAAAAAGGAATGAATGTTTACACTTATTTGACCTTAAGATATTGCCAATTAATAATGGAGAGGATGAGTTATAAGCACACATGTGTTTTTAGTGACATTTTATATTTGTTTTACACTACTACTAGTCATGAATAGCTCTTGTTGTTAAGACCTTTTGCCTGTTCTGGGAAACCTTGCATATGTTTATGAGTAGTGTGTATCCTTTGTTAATTCAGGACCTCTCTTAACTAAAGGAGAGCACTCATTTGCTGCCTGCCTGACAGTCTCTTCTTATTTATCCACGATCAGAACTCTTTCCTTTTGCTTGCTGGGATCAAAACAACTCTCGGCAATTTTTCTTAGAGCATACTTTTCCAAATTCTTTGGATTTGGTTCATAGTAGCTCACATACTATAATGCTTCCTAAAGCAGTTGGGACTTGGCTGAGAGAGCTTAGAAAACTGTGATTGTCATGACAACTTTATGCTGTCCATATAATTCAGCCTTGACCTGCGGAGCAACACTCAAAATAGGACAGAAGTCTTGACTCCACAACCACTTAATCTTTGGCCTCACTACTAAGCAACCAACAAGAGTACCAATTAGCGGTAGATCTGAAAGTGGGTTTGGATAGCTTTCTACAAAGTCTGCAAAAGCTCAGATGCAGGAAAAAAGGGGGAGAAAGATGTGGGGAGACTATCTCAGGGTTATTTCTTTGATTAAAAAAATAAAGAAAAATCAGAAGTTCTCTCTCCTCTAGGCTTTTAACTTTCTATTACAAGAAATAAGAAAAAAGAAAATTGAAAAAGAAGTTTAACCTCAGATATGCAGATGACACCACCCTTATGGAAGAAAGTGAAGAGGAGCTAAAGGGCCTCTTGATGAAGGTGAAAGAGGAGAGTGAAAAAGTTGGCTTAAAGCTCAACATTCAGAAAACAAAGATCATAGCATCCAGTCCCATCACTTCATGGGAAATAGATGGGGAAACAGTGGAAACAGTGTCAGACTTTATTTTTTGGGCTCCAAAATCACTGCAGATGGTGACTATAGCCATGAAATTAAAAGACGCTTACTCCTTGGAAGAAAAGTTATGACCAACCTAGATAGCATATTCAAAAGCAGAGACATTACTTTGCTGACTAAGGTCCGTCTAGTCAAGGCTATGGTTTTCCCTGTGGTCATGTATGGATGTGAGATTTGGACTGTGAAGAAAGCTGAGCACCGAAGAATTGATGCTTTTGAACTGTGGTGTTGGAGAAGACTCTTGAGAGTCCCTTGGACTGCAAGGAGATCCAACCAGTCCATTCTGAAGGAGATCAACCCTGGGTGCTCTTTGGAAGGAATGATGCTAAAGCTGAAACTTCAGTACTTTGGCCACCTCATGCGAAGAGTTGACTCATTGGAAAAGACTCTGATGCTGGGAGGGATTGGGGACAGGAGGAGAAGAGGACGACCAAGGATGAGATGGCTGGATGGCATCACGGACTCAATGGACGTGAGTCTGAGTGAACTCCAAGAGATGGTGATGAACAGGGAGGTCTGGCATGCTGCGATTCATGGGGTCTCAAAGAGTCGGACACGACTGAGTGACTGAACTTGACTTGACTCTCTTTCATAAAATACTTGTAGACATGCTCAAATGACTAAAACTCATTTAAATTCATTGAGTTTTTATTATCTCTTTTTTATTTGTCACTACTAATGACATTATAAGGCTGGATCCCTAAATCTTTCTTCCTTTCAAATAACTTACTATTTAGGATGTGTAGAGACTATTAAAAATCAAAACCATAAATATACTTTACCTCAGTCATTCAACTGAGCCATTATTACCGTATAACATGATTGTGAGGCTTGCTCTTTCACTACCTTATTTCTAATTCATTACAAAAACCCATTCTGTTGTTTTTCATTTATCAAATACATTTGCTTGTTGTTCTATGGCAATCTGTCCTTGACAGAGGCATCAACTATAATAGTGAACTGAATATATAGAGATATATAAGCTGAATAGGTTAACAGTATGGATATTCTATCCAGTTTTACTCCCTGCTCTCATTTTAAGTAGGAATATTAGAAGTATATGTGGAAAATGTGTCACCATTATCACTCTGCTACTTCCTAGCTATGTGTCCTTGGGCAAGTCACCAACTATCATTCAGTGTCATTCAATTTGTTCATTTGCCACATGCTGGACTAAAAAATCACTTCATGTCTAGGTTAACTCTACAAAAGTAAATCTTTATCAATACTATGAAAAAAAAAGCAGCAGCAGTGGGGTTGGTGGAAAACAATTGCAAATTTTTTCACATTTTTATGATATATAAAAACAATTATGCAGCATGATGCTAATAAGGCATGACAGTGTGCTGTGTTTTGCAACCACCATTTTCTATCATCATAACACCCATGTTAATGTAGTGGCTCTTAAAGATAAAGTGAGAAAAAAATTTCTTTATGAACTGTCTTTTTTCTCTATAGTTTTCTAAGCTAATCAGATGTTCTTAAATTTTAACACTGAGATACACAAAGTTGGTACACAACAAGAATATTACAAATTGGGAATAACTAAAAATCATGTTTTTAACTACTTTTTACAGTCCCAGGAAACGTACCTTTGAATAAGAAAGTGTATATATACATATGTACACATATACACAGGTATAATTGTATATACATATGTATATACATAGCTGTAATTTACATTAGAAAGTACCATCACAGATTACACACTAAAAATATTTCTCAAAGGCACGTATGTCTTTTGTTGGAAAAACACTTGAATTAACAAAGCCAAAGAATCACCTTCAGACAGAAAATTAAGCTTTTCATATCTAATGGATCAATAGAATGCTTTATTTTTCTAGTTATTATTTTCATAAAGCAGTCTCCTACCTCTCAGCCAACTAAGAAAGAGAGCTCAAAGCACAGTGAGTGGTATCCTACTGCTCAGCACAGGGCTATTCCCCACTGAAGAAGCCGAGAAGGGTGAGAAGGGCAGAAAAGTGATGGCAGGTAAGCCATGACACGCTCTTGGTGTTAACAATTTATCACGCACATCCAGTCTCCACTTCCCCTTGGAAATTCTTTTGATTTTTTGGAACAAAATTTGCCATATATGTGATGAGAAGTCACTGATTTGTGTTTAGTCCCCATTTCATTTGTATTGTTTGTGCCTTATATTTTCCCTGTCCTTGTAGGGCAGAAATGAGTTCTTTGATGGGAAAGGATCCTCTTGTCTTGAAATGCTTATATCATGTTCCCCAAAGAGGGAGAGAAAGAGAAGAGGGTGTTGAGGAGGTACATGTGGGGAGATTCCTCAAAGCTGCAAACCGAACTGCTGTGAGCAGGTCTCCAGGGAAGAAGAAAGAGATACAAAGACTCACTTTCCATTCTCTGAAAGAAACCTTAGGACAGAATGGCAGGAACTCACAGGATAATGTCTGGATCATTTAGAGATGCTGGACACCAGAAACGAGAATTTCTAGCACCAGCAAAACCTCTTGTCCCCATCTGGGGATCTTGGCTCAACCCTGGAGACATGGAGGAAGAAATCCCATAATAACTGAGATCAAATCCTCCCCACCTCAGCCAGGTAGGATGGGTACTTAAATTTGCATTATATATTTAAAGAATTAAAATTTCTTATACACCTATGGCTTAAATTTCTTACCTATTGAAATCTGATGTTTCATAATAAACTCTTACACCCTCTCCTTGTTAGTCTTCTGTGCCATTTCCTTCATTTCCTCCAACATCATCCCCTCAAAGGACAATCTATAGTCCCAGCCTTTCTACATGTCCCAAACAATTTATTCTTATCTCCTTTACAGTCGGGTTTCTACCTCAACTCCATAATAAAACACATTGATGGTGATCACCACTAATCTCTTCCTTGTCAAAACCAGACTTTTCCCAGCTCTCTAATAGACCTTCTATACACCGCACCCCCTTGTCTTTATCTTCTTTCCAGAATTTGTTTCTATAAACTCATTTGCCTCCTCTTCCTCTCACTACCCCTTAACTGCTGCTCCTTCCTAGGATCTCTGAACCTTTTCTCCTACGCACTCATTCCCTATCTGATATCTTTGATTTTCAGTTACTTCAAACATTAAATGTTGATTATGTTCATGGAAGTGAATACATAAAATCTTCCTATTTCTTCTCAGCATCAAATCATACACATTACTGCCAAGAAGATATCTCCAAGTTCATACCCTTCTGCCTCATGAAAACTTGCAGGCTTCAAGGTGCAGCTTTCTCTTTTGCTTTTCTCCTCTCTTCATTTTCATTCAATTGATTAGAAAGGTCCATCTCATGGAGATAGTAGCAAGGGTAACATGCAAGGCAGATGAAGACTAGAATGAGTCACTCAGGCCAGTTTATTCTAGGTCATTTAGAGAACGCTATTCATGTTTTCTATTTTTATATGTTGACCATCAGGATTTATAAGATCTTCCATTCTCTTTCTTCAACTACCAGCCATATGTCAGTGACCTGGGGAGCCACATGCTGATGTCTGCACTTTACACGGCAGACACAGTCAATGAGACCCCTGAATAACTGTGTGAAGACCCTCCCTTATAATTTTGTGTGTGTGTGTTAAGTCCAGTGAGAGTTCAGGACTTATCTATGACAGAATTAGCATAACTCTGACAAATACAGGTAATTTTAGCTCAATGAAATAACTTACACGATCACAAAGCTAGTCATATCAGAATTTGAATTAGTAAACAGGCCCCATTAATCCCAAAATCCATTTTCCTTTCTCTCAGCTATGGCTCATCAATTTAAGTTTTTCAACTGCCACCTGTATATCTTTTATCCCAAGTGCATGCTTCTCTTAATCAGGACAAGACAGGATCTCTCCTCTCATTTTCTGATGCCCTGGCATCTATATAAAACAAGCAAGCAAAATGGGTGAAACAGCTTAAAGCAATTGACAGTAAAGGAACATGAGCCATTAAATGTACTAATCATCTTCTTGAACTTAGTTCTCAATTATGAATGACCTATATCACAATTACTGGAGATTTCAGCTTGTTAAAAACAGATTCCCAAGCCTCATTCCAAACCCACTGCTTCAGAATTTGTGTTTTGCTTAACTTTTAAAACCTACATCATAAGCAATTCTGATGTATACTACAGTATGAGAACCAAGACTAATTATCCTAAATTCCATTCCTTATTTAAAGAACACTATTTGATTGAACTTTACAGATCAAGACATCAACAAAAATGTAGTTATCTTTTAAATTTTGGTTCCACAAACTTGAAAGTTAATGGAGGTTCTAACATAAGTGATGAGTTATGAAAAAAATGATTTGTGATCCAGAACACAGGAGTCTGTTTCCCATAATACCACATTTTCTGTTATCACTTTTACTTTCTTATTACCTATGCATAATGGCTAATAATTACTAACATGTGAAACAGACATCAGTATGGAGAAACTTGCCTCAGATACAACTTGGAAGAATATTTTCTTCTGGAATTTAATAATCCAATTTGCAATATACTTTTCAATGAAAAGTATTTGACATAACTGAGATTTGGGGGTCTTGGGGCTCTTCCCCATGATTTTTTTTTTTTTTTTTTTTTGCTGTGAAGGTGATCTACCTAAAATACAAGATAAGCAAACATATAAACATGACTAAAATTCTTTTGCCACTATTTATGTGATGAATTAAAGCTCAGGGTGTCCATCCGCAATGTGTGAACTATACCTTAGATATATTTGTCTTCACTTTTACAAGTGCAAAGAAAACAAATGCCTTTCACATGGTTCCTAAGCCATATATATAAAGCAGGTCGAGTCCAGCTGCCTTTCTGTTAAATTTACCACAGACCATCTGGTTGGCGGCTATCCCACATAGAGAATGCCAACACATATCCTGAACAATAAAATATTCTCACAAATATATCTTTTTATCCAGAGGAAATGAAAATTTTACATATGTCAAACCAACCAGTCCCTTACAAAAGTGTTAATCTATGCAAACCTCACTATATTGTATCTTCAAGTTCATGTCTCATCACAATTTTCACTTATACCTTACACAAGCAGTTGATATATTATAGAAGATTATTAAGAATAGGACAAAATTTTATAATGTTTAAGAGTCATGATTCTAATGGATATTTAGGATGACTTGGGTTGCTTTCTTTGGTCTACTTCTATATTTTTAAAAAACTATTTGATATTGCTTAAATGGGTATCTGCTAATGAATCAAAATAGTATAAGGTTTGGAGAATTTTCTCAATAAATCAACAATTTGTCCTAAGTAGTTTATTTAAATAAGTGAGACAAACATGAATATTAAAATATCAATGTGAGTTTTCCACATTGACTAAAGGGTAATGCAGTATCTATTGAAATCATCACAGAAGTGACCCAGTTAGCATGATCCAACCATGTTTACATCAGGCATTGGTCATGTTTACTTCATTAACTGAGAGTCTATCAGAACACAATTAATTTGCTAACACTTATATCAGCATTTATTTTCTACTGAAAATCAGCCTGACTATAAGCAGTATCAAATAGTGCCCTTTCATTGATGAGTTATTCATTCCAGTTCAGTCGCTCAGTCGTGTCTGACTCTTTGCAACCCCACGCACTGCAGCATGCCAGGACTCCCTGTCCATCATCAACTCCCGGAGTCCACCCAAGCCCATGTCCATTGAGTTGGTGATGCCATCCAACCATCGCATCCTCTGTCATCCCCTTCTCCTTCTGCCCTCAATCTTACCCAGCATCAGGGTCTTTTCAAATGAGTCAGCTCTTCACATCAGGTGGCCAAAGTATTGGAGTTTCAGCTTCAACATCAGTCCTTCCAATGAACACCCAGGACTGATCTCCTTTAGGATGGCCTGGTTGGATCTCCTTGCAGTCCAAGGGAGTCTCAAGAGTCTTCTCCAACACCACAGTTCAAAAGCATCAGTTCTTCGGTGTTCAGCTTTCTTTATAGTCCAACTCTCACATCCATACATGACTACTGGAAAACCCATAGCTTTGATTAGATGGACCTTTGTTAGCAAAATAATGTCTCTGCATTTTAATATACTATCTAGTTCGGTCATAACTTTCCTTCCAAGGAGTAGGTGTCTCTTAATTTCATGGCTGCAATCACCATCTGCAGCGATTTTGGAGCCCCCAAAAATAAAGTCAGCCACTGTTTCCACTGTTTCTCCATCTCTTTACTATGAAGTGATAGGACCGGATGCCATGATCTTGGTTTTCTGAATGTTGGGTGAGTTCTGAATGAGTTATTAGAACTACAGAAAAATCAGTTTACAATAGGGTCTTACTCACATGTCATTTGCTCTCTATTACATTGTTTTTCCTCATACACTAGTTTTAAATTAGCTTAACATACTATTCATATACCTACATCTATTTTTTTAACAGAGAAAATAAAAGAGCAGCTAGGTGCCAGTGTGGATTGTATATTAAAATCCGCTTTGAGTTTTGTCCTGCTCCTTCCTTAGCTGCCTTCCAATTTTGCAGTTTCATCTACATGTTTCTGTCATTTGTACAGATACGTGTGGCCAGATGAAACCAGCCATTACATAATGTCATAAAACTTCACCTTCCAAGTTAGTAAATATTAACCTCTCTTAGCCTGATTCAAACAATTAAAATTAAACCAATTGAACTTGTAAAGTTAAATCATGTTTCAAATACAAACATTTTACCTTATCAAATTTTCATTCTTTCCCTTAAATGAAACTATTTGTTCTTGATTATAAAACATAAAAAATATTTTCCCATTATGAAATATTTCCTATACATGTAAATATCCTTTGATAGCTTAAGAATGAATATGAAAATATTTATATGGAAAGTGTGATATGACAACTTTGTGTAAGAATCAGAAAATTTGGGTTATTGCCACTCAACTGGTTTTTCAGTACTGGAGAAATGTTGAACTCTGTGGACCTGAGTGTAAAGAATGTTGAACAAAATCTATTTCCTTGGGACTATGATATTCTATATTTAAAGAGGTCTAGAGATGCTGATTCTGGGAAAGACTGAGAGTAGGAGGAGAAGGGGATGACAGAGAATGAAATGGTTGGATGGCATCACCAACTCAATGGACATGGGTTTGGGTAGATTCCGGGAGTTGGTGATGGACAGGGAGTCCTGGCGTGCTGCAGTTCACGGGGTCGCAAAGAGTCGGACACGACTGAGTGAATGAACTGAACTGAACTGAGCCATCTAGAAATATGATGTTACCTAGAACAATTCCTGTCATATCAAAGTTCAAATTCTAGTGTGAACACAAACATAGAAATCTGTATCTTTATAAATGTATTTAATTTCATTCTAAGATAGTCAACTGGAAGGAAAGACTAAGTTAAATGAAAGATTCAAAGTCTTACCCTATCTTCTAACTATTCTTAGCCTCTGACAGTTGGAAGAATATATGTTTACTACCAGAAATTTATGACAAAGCATACTACAAAACTCTGGCACTTCAGATAGGATTGAGTGTGTGAACACTCAAGGAGCCTACAGTCATTTTTTTTGGCTTGACAACTAGCTGTCACACTTATGAAAGTAACTGAAGAATTGTCATACTGTCTGATGAAATATAGACTCTTCAGGTTTTTTTCCCTCTAGAAAAACATTCATTTTTTTAAAAGTGAGAGATTGCCAAAGATGGCATCCAAAAGTTTCCTGGCAATATTGCCCTCAAAAACCCTGCTTTCATTAGTTCTGCTGGCACATGCTAAATTGAAGCTATTTTAAAAGCACTTATTCTTTTACTATGTACATTACAATACCATATCAAGATCCATGAAAATTCTTTGTTAATATCGGTCAGAGCTGCATATAAACCTGATCATGATTTAGTGCATCTAATTATAACTCACTTTCCCCCGGCAATATCATTCAGCCAGCAATGAAATCACATATGATTTTCTGTAATTCATTCTACTCAAAGATTTTGGGGCTCTGACCCAAACTCATCAGGTATCTGATAGAATATCTGAGAAATTATTTTCTTTCCTCAGTATCTTCCACTACTTGCCTTCCTTAACAAAAGATATTTACAAATTCAGCAATGTGTTTATATAGAAATAGAAGAAATGAAACCCTCCAAGAAGAAACATTTACCTAATTTAACACTTATCTTTGAAATCTGTGGTTGCAGCAATCCAATGGCACTCCCTGGCGGAAGCTTCCTGAGCTCCAGTTCTACCAGGTCATGTGAGAAAGCACTCTGGTTATACAAATACTCACACCTAGATTAAAAATCTCAACCCATGATTTGAGAGAATAGCATTGAAATATGTATATTACCATATGTAAAACAGATGACCAGTGCAACTTCAATGCATGAAGCAGGGCACCCAAAGCTGGTGCTCTAGGATAACCCAGAGGGATGGGGTGGAGAGGGCAGTAGGGGTTCAGGATGGGAGGACGCATGTACAGCCATGGCTGATTCGTGTTGATGGATGGCAAAAACCACACAACACTGTAAAGTAATTAGCTTCCAATTAAAATTATTATTTTTTTAATTCTCAACTCAATCTCTTATTTTCTGTGTGGCATTATTCAGTAACATCTTGATGTTAAACAGCAATTCATTGAACATGTCTAATGGGGTTGTTTTTCAGTCGCTCAGTCATGTCCAACTCTGCAGCCTCATGGACTATAACATGCCAGGCTTCCCTGTCCTTCACTATCTCCCAGAGTTTGCTCAAACTAATGGCTATCAGGTGTTTAATAAAAGCACTATCACTGGAGAAGTGAAAATTTTTTTCACTGCATGTAAATCGTGAATCACATGCTGAAATATTTCAGAAATATTCACTTCTAGCATCTCATTCAACTAAATTAAACTTGAACCCTGAGTGAGTGAGTGAGTGAGTGAGTGAAGTCACTCAGTCATGTCCGACTCTTTGCAACCCCATGGACTGTAGCCTACCAGACTCCTCCCTCCATGGGATTCTCCAGGCAAGAGTACTGGAGTGGGTTGCCATCCAACTAGAACAGCAGGAAATTCAGTTTCAGATATATTGCCCTGCACAGCTTTATGATCACACGAGACTCCCTATAGGATCACACCAAAATTACGCAGTGATGAGAGGAAAAAAGGAAGAGGAGACCTTTAATCATCACTGTATCATGGTGTCCACTTAAGCAGCTCTCATCTTTGTATTCCATGTGCAGGGAATACCAGCATCTGTATTCCCAGGCCTCTTCCTCTCGAGCAGATCCACAGAGCTACCATTTCACAGGTCTCTCACCCTCCCCAACCACAAGCACATGTGGAACTCAGGTTCCCTGTGACTTTAGGACTCGTGGCTGCAGACCTATTCACTCCCATTTTGAATCCCACGCGTCTTTCTTTCATTCAAAGATTCTCCACCACTTCCCTCTACTTGCTCCCTTCCAGGGCCTCAGATATTATCTTTGCCAAGGATTTGCATGTTTCCAGAAGGCCATGACTGACTTTACCCTAGACGGCTCTGCCCTGAAAGTGTGCCTCGTGCAACTCAAAGAACCAAGTGGTTTACCTGCAACATGAAGAGAAGGGGGAAAAAATGATTCACACTTCCTGAAATCAGGAAAGGATTTATTTTGCTGTTGTTTCTATCTCTGGACTTAGCACAGTGTTTGGCATGTCGTGCTCAATAAATGTTAATGACAGGTAACTGAATCAGTGAGTAAGCAAATAAGCAAGCAATGGCAGGACATTTTTGAGAACCTAAGCCAAGCAGTTGTTTTTCTCTGAAAAATATTATTGATTTCCTGTGATTCTCCATCCATTGAATTTGTGGCACTTGTGGTTTCAAGGGGAAGCCTGAACAGTCTGGAACAAGGCTAACTAACTGCAGCCAAAAAAAAAAAGGAAGGTCTTAAACTCATAGCAAGCACAAGTGTCTGAAGGTGTAGTATTTGAAAGAATTTTAAAAAGAGGGGATATATGTGTATGTATGATATTTATTTTGCTATGCAGCAGAAAATAATATTGCAAAGAAACCATATTCCACTAAAAAAATTTTTAAAGGAGAAGGCACTTAATATTTAAACGGATTTGCTGTGAATTTCAAAATCTCTTGGCTTTGAAACTGGGATCAGACCCTGGAGGTCTAGAGCAGAGGTCAACAAATGTGTTCCATAGAAAGCCAGATAGCAGACATCTTAAGCTTTGTGGGCCATAGGATTTCTACCAAAACTGTTCAACCCTGTCGCTGTAGCATAAAACCAGTATATGTTTATCAGTTAATAAAAGGTCACAAAAACAGACAGTGGGCCAAACGTGGCCCATAGACTGTAATTAGCTCAACTTCTGGTCAAGAGAGAAGTTATATAAATACTGACCACAGAATAAAGCAGAGGTAAGATACAGTATGAAAGTGTTAGCTGCTCAGTCGTATCCAACTCTTGGTGATTCTCTGCCTGCAATGCAAGAGATCCGGGTTCGATCTCTGGGTTGGGAAGATCCCCTGGAGAAGGGAATGGCTACCCACTACAGTATTCTTGCCTGGAGAATCCATGGACAGAGTAGCCTGGCAGGCAACAGTCCATGGGGTAGCAAAGATCAGACACGACTGAGCGACTTTCACTTCACTTCTTTATGATATAGTATCAGGGTAGCTTTCCATATCAATATAAAAATAATCCCTCCCTAGACTATGGAAAAGTCTAGAGAGAAAGGGAGAAATGATATTTACTCTAAAAATCAATATTTAGAAAACTATTACAAAAAAAAAAAAACAGGGACCTCTGCTCAGTGTTACGTGGCAGCCTGCATGGGAGGAGAGTCTGAGGGAGAACGGATACACGTATACCTATGGCTGAGTCCCTTCTCTGTCCACCTGAAACCATGACAACATTGTTAATCAACTATAATCCAATATAAAATAAAAAGTTTTTAAAAATACTGCAAAAGAAAAAACCGTCTTCGAAAAGCTAAGGATCCAAAGAACAGAAGGTACTCCTCTCTCTTTCGTTGTCTCTCTGGCTCAACTCTGGAACATGAAAGTGAAAGTCGCTCGGTCGTGTCCGACTCTTTGCAACCCCATGGATTGCAGTCCACGGAATTCTCCAGGCCAGAATACTGGAGTGGGGTAGCCTTTCCCTTCTCCAGGGGATCTTCCCAACCCAGGGATCAAACCCAAGTCTCCCACATTGCAGGTGGATTCTCAGGAGGGTTGATAAATATTCTAGGCCAAAAGTTGTGCAGCTACAGTGTAATACAATCAGCAGCAGCAACAACAAAAAGAGCTTCTGTGCACCTGCCATGGAATTGCGTGCTCAGGATGGAAGGGCTCCGTTGCAGACAACTCGAGCTGCACAGGCTAAGGCTGGGAAAGGGTCAAGAAGATGGCTGAGCATCAGATAAGCTGCTTCTGTGAGGGCTGAGGGCTGATGAGTAGGAAAGAGGATCCTCAGAAGCAACAACCGTACACAACTAGTACTGAGAGAAAGATAAGAGCTGTGGGAACCAGGGTTGATGTACAAAGGGCAGGAGTCATCCATAACCCCCAGGGCAGGCACTGACAGCAAGACAGCTCTCCCCACCACCCTGCTGTACTCAAACGGTTGCTTCCGTACCTGGAGGCCACCTTGAGGAGGACCAGAATACGTGAGAGGAAGACAGCTCGAGAAGGCCCAGGAACGTGGAAGAGAGCAGACATCCTGGGCTGAATGAAATAAACAAAAATGGTATTTCCAAGACAAGTGAATGACTAACCTTGAAAGGCACATTTCAAGCTTCTAAAACTAAGGTATGTTCAATTTCAGAGTGAAAACAATTCATAAACATCTCACTTAGTCAAAGAATAAGCAGCTGTACTGCCCAGGGTTGCTGTATCAGTGGTGCCACTGGAGGCTGGTTCATGAGGTCCTCACCAAGCCCTTTCATGCAGATATAAGAATTCTAGCCATGAATCACCAGTCCAGGTTCATCCTGATACAGGATGCTCGGGGCTGGTACTCTAGGATGACCCAGAGGGATGGTACAGGGAGGGAGGTGGGAGGGGGGTCCAGGATGGGGAACACGTGTACACCCGTGGCGGATTCATGCTGATGTATGGCAAAACCAATACAATATTATAAAGTGAAAAAAAACAAAAGAATTCTAGCCAAGAGTTAAGTTACAGAGCATCTCAGTACTCCTTTACTATGTAAGCATGAAGCTCAGTAGCTCAACCATGTCCAACTCTTTGCAACCTATGGACCTTAGCCTGCCAGGCTTCTCTGTCCATGGGATTCTCCAAGCAAGAACTCTTGAGTGGGTTGCATTTCCTCCTCCAGAAGATCTTCCTGACCCAGGGATTGAACCTGTGTCACCTACATTGGCAGGCAGATTCTTTACCACTGAGCCTCCTGAAAAGCCCATTGCTTTAACTACATGAGTTGCCAATTCACTCAACTGTCAGTTTTATTGACAATATAAGCTGTCAATAGCTATATGAGGTGGACACCAGTATCATGCCATTTCTTATAGATAGAAACAGAAAAGCTAAAGCATTTGCCTAAGATCAGAGTTATGTGAAACAGAGGCAGGTTTCTCCCCCAGCCATTTTTAAAATGCTTCCAAAGGAGATGCTACCTCTTTCTTAGAGGACTCAAAGGAAATTTGCCCATTTTCTTCCTATTTTAGACAGTCACAGCAGAGTAAAGCTTTATAGTGACAAACTTTCCTCCCCCAATTCAGTTATTCACAGGCATTAGAATCTGTAATGAATTGCTCTTCATAAGCCCTGAACACAAACTTTTAAGTCATAAATATAATTTACACACACACACACACATATTATTTTTATATAGCAAGATAGGTATATAGATATCTATATGTCTCTAAGTTATAATTAGGTAATATTGTTAGGTTTCAACATGAGTAAACTATAAAACTGTAGCCAAGACCCTATATTTCCTTGAAACTAACCTGCATACTTTAGAACCAACTGCAGAGAGTATGGGAGATGGCAATGGCAACCCACTCCAGTACTCTCGCCTGGAAAATCCCATGGACAGAGGAGCCTAGTGGGCTGCAGTCCAGGGGGTTGCTAAAAGTCGGGCACAACTGAGTGACTTCACTTTCACTTTTTACTTTCATACATTGGGAAGGAAATGGCAACCCACTCCAGTATTCTTGCCTGGAGAATGCCAGGGACAGAGGAGCCTAGTGGGCTGCCGTCTATGGGGTCACACAGAGTCAGACACGACTGAAGCAACTTAGCAGCAGCAGAGAGTATGACTGGTGAGACAAATGTCAGGAAAGCATGCAAAAAGCTCCCTGTGTGCCTCACAGGCAACCACTCAAGGCTAAAAGGCAGGTTATAGACACCTAGTGACGAATGCATACTTGAGTCCTGCACATACAGGCAGCTTTTTAAAGTTCAAAAACTTCCCCAGAGTAAAGAGTTACACAAGGTAAAAAATAATACCAGCAACTGGAACTGAGCTGATCACTCAGGTCTGTTTCTGTAACTCAGTCTATAAACTAGGCTTTCGGGGTTCCTTAGGATTCCAGTATGACCTAGCCCATATCTGCAAGACTGCAAGCAGGCTTGTCACTACTGGTACTGTGAAAGTCAGCACATGAGGGCCAGGGTGCAGGTCTAGTCCAATCTAAAAACCTCTGGCTCTATCCTGGAGCAGAGTGCAGTCGCTAAAAAGTCAAAGCAACACCGATTTCCAGGAGTCCTTGAAAGTTAACCTTAGAAATGGCAAATGGACATCATCAATGCCAATACCCAAGAAAGATGCCAGGACTGAGAATTTTTATCACCTCACAAAATGAAAAGAGCAACTGCACTTGTACGTGTAGTTATTTTTAAGCCAAAATAAGTTAGAGTCCCAGAATTTTAGGCATTTCTAAGAACTTATTTCATAGACCTAATGGTAAAAAAAAAATCACTTTCTTTCAGCCTATGTGGTTTGCGAACAGATATTTAATCAAGTAGAGACTTTATCGCCAAAAGAAAATTAAGCAGTTATTGCTGATGTACATATATTGTTTATCACCATTTCCCCGAAGAAAATCACCTGGTATCTGGTATAGAAGATTCTTCAAAGAATTTAAGATGAGGTTAACCTTTTAGAGATGAAAGGGAAATGCTATACTGTGGGCAAAGAGATCTTTTTGAAGAATATGCTGTCATATTCTTCACTTTGATAACCTCTTTCAGGGGCAGCTGTACCCCTGTTTTGAGCACATACTAAAACAAAGGAAACAGTATGCCTCACTACTCTGAGGTCCTGCTGAGGCTTAGAGAACTCCCTATGAAAAGATGAGCTTTACAATAAATGGATAGCTGAGTGTAAGGGGTTCTCACTGGGAAGGCACTGTATTTTTATTTTCAAATAAGATTGTAAAAATCCTCCAATATCCTTACCTATTGTACTTTTATGTGCTTTCTGTTCAAAACTTTTAGTATACAATACACAGTCAATTGTTAAGCTATCAGATTTTTTTCTCAGGACTGATGTTGAAGCTGAAGATCCAATACTTTGGCCCATCTAATGTGAAGAACTGACTCACTGGAAAAAAACCCTGTTGCTGGAAAAGATTGATGGCAGGAGGAGAAGGGGACGACAGAGGATGACATGCTTGGATGGCATCACCGACTCAATGGACATGAGTTTGAGTAAACTCTGGGAGCTGGTGATGGACAGGGACGCCTGGCGTGCTACAGTCCATGGGGTCACAAAGAATCGGACATGATTGAGCGACTGAATGTTAATCTCATCCAGGAAAACAAAACACACCCTTACAGAAACATCCAGAGTGAAGTTTGACCAAGTTACCTGGACACCATGGCTCAGCTGGTATGACACAAAAATAAGTGTCTAAAAGTTCATTTTTAGAGTCATTTTAATGTTCCAGTTATATGTATCAGGTGTGGTATAGTTGTGAAATACAGAGAAAGGTTCCTAGAACTCAATCATGTGCTAAAAATTAGCTTTAAGACTTGTATTCAATTGCTTCTTCATTTACATTGGAATATCATCTGTTACAAACGTTAACTTGAGATACTGTTTTCTGTTTGAAGTTACTTCTAAGATAGCATAACTTTGCCAGCAGGGATAATTTACTGATCTACATGAAATATTTAGAATGTTCAAATCGCTGCCACTGCAAGATGACATTTTGTCAAGATCAATAAGGTCCTTCATTTTTCTAAAGTATGCAGCTGAAGGTTAGAATTTGCTTGAACATTTTTCCTGACTTAAGATACATTTTAACACATTTAGAATGTTATTGTAGCCCCACTTACTAGTCAATATCCATACTTTCTTTTAACACTTAGCAGCAGACTTCCCTAAATACCATCACTAATCATATCTATGTGCGTGACACTTTTCCTCAACAACACTCTCATTCACATCTTCCCCAGAGTCTACAAAGTATCTCTGACACCAAAAACAGTCAAGATATGTTATAGATAGATAGATAGATAGATAGACAGACAGACAGACAGACGGACAGATAGATGATAGATCCTTCCCAAGCTAGAATCTCATTTGCCTGTAGCCTTAGCACTTACTATCTGACATATGATCAAAAACGGGATAACATCAGCCTATTAGAGTTGGGGTGCATATTTTGGATGCCCACCTGAATAGCAATTGAAGTAAGAAAGCACCTTTTTTACAGTAGTGTAAAGAAGACTCCACTGTGGATTGGTCCAGCAGCAGACTAAGGACTGAGTTAGTCCTAGCTAGATTTGAACTTCTGTGATGTTAGAGTGGATCACGGAGTGTGTGGTATGATGTCAAGGAGCTGGAGAGATTCCAACTGTTGGCAGAGAACGAAACAAAGGGATGGATGTAAGAGAGGAGAGAAGGGTAGCAGAGGACGACAGAGGGCAGAGAGAAAAGCAGGGAGGGAGGGCTGGTTTGCATTCAGGATTGATACCCTGTCTACAAGCTACATTCTTTTAGCTTTCCCTGCTGAAACGAAAACCTCCATAGTGAAAAGTAATTATGTCTACAATAACTTCGAATTGACAGACAAGTCACTACTTTAAGATTGTGAATAAAGAAAGTAAAGCAGTGCAGAGGAGGAAAGCTTGCAAATCTGAGAGCATGCTGAAGGCAAATTCACTCATTTCACAGTTGTGCTGGGACGAGGGGCTAATGCTGACTACTCATGCAGACTTCCAGCCAAATGGCACTTTGTGCTGAGGGATGTTAAGTAAACACAGGATTGGAAGCATATTTGATCTTGTGACAGATTTCATTCAGGTTCACAGTCTGAGTTACAGCATGAGACAAGGGCACACAGAAGCACAGGCACAGTAAGTATCATCAGTAAACGCACAGATAAACCATTTCTCACATGTATGCACTACATTAAAAATATGTGCAAATACCTTAAAATACAAGCAATTATGCCGATAGTAGCAGCGTAGTGCAGAGCTGAGGAAACTGTTTAGAATCAATCGAACTCCAGCTGCCACACTTAAGGCAAGTTGTAAACCTCTCTGTACTTCAGTATCGTCACATGAAAAAGGCATATATGAGAGCTGAGGTGAAAATTAAGTAATTTAAGGTTGTTTGTGCTTAGTGTGTGTCTGGTATTTGTGTCACTATATAAATGCCATAAGAGTTTTTACCATTATGTATCATCCCCATTAATGAATATATGAATATTATAAGCATTACTTTGTCAATAAAGGTCCGTCTAGTCAAGGCTATGGTTTTTCCAGTGGTCACGTATGGATGTGAAAGTTGGACTATAAATAAAGCTGAGCACTGAAGAATTGATGCTTTTGAACTGTGGTGTTGGAGAAGACTCTTGAGAGTCCCTTGGACTGCAAGGAGATCCAACCAGTCCATCCTAAAGGAAATCAGTCCTGGGTGTTCATTAGAAGGACTGATGTTGAGGCTGAAACTCCAATACTTTGGCCACCTGATGCGAAGAACTGACTCATTGGAAAAGACCCTGATGCTGGGAAAGATTGAAGGTGGGAGGAGAAGGGGATGACAGAGGATGAGATGGTTGGATGGAATCACCAACTTGATGGACATGAGTCTGGGTAGGCTTCGGGAGTTGGTGATGGACAGGGAGGCCTGGCTGCAGGCCAGGGGGTTGCATAGAGTCGGACACAGCTAAGGGACTATCACTTTCACTTTCTTTCAAAGCAGGATTTCAGGAGTACGCTCACAAACTACTGACAACTGTCATGCCCGTAGAAGCAGGGCACATGCACATCCATACTGACATCTGTACTTATTAAAGCTTTCAGCCAGCCTTTTCCAAATGATCTGCTGCATTCAACAAACCCTGGGCTGTCGAAGATAGGAATATAATTTCCTTTACTTTGAAATTAAACCAAAGTTATATGATTTAAGCAGATTTAATTAACTATTATACTCATGATATTAATATTTGAGTCATTTCCTTCTGCAAATTCAAAAACATTCTCTCCTTTGCCTTAAAAATTGGGAGAGGGAGAGGGTGGGATGATTTGGGAGAATGGAATTGAAACATGTATAATTTCAAATATGAAACAAATCACTAGTCCAGGTTCAATGCATGGTACAGGATGCTTGGGGCTGGTGCACTGAGATGACCCAGAGGGATGACACAGGGAGGGAGGTGAGAGGGGGTTCAGGATGGGGAACATGTGTAGACCTGTGGCAGATTCATGTTGATGTATGGCAAAACCAATACAATATTGTAAAGTAATTAGCCTCCAATTAAAATAAATAAATTTATATTTTTAAAAAAATTAAAAAGATATGCTAGGCAAATATTAGCCAAAAGAAGAAAAAAAATTGGGTAATGAAAATCATTTAAATTTTTGTTCAGTTCCTGAGTCTTCTCTTAGTGTGATTAAAATAACATCAAACTGATGGAACTAGAGAGATATGAAAGAAGATTAACCAGAAACCAAGCCGTTCTCACTTTGTTTAAGTGCATTTTCTGTCTGTCTTTACATCACTAGAAGAAAGAGAGAAAACTTAAAGATTACAATATGCCTGACTTCCTGTGATATTGTCTTGAGAACCATTCTCAAGAGCTGAGAAAGCAGGGCTAAACGTTTATACAAATGGCAAAGGTTGCATATGATCTTCACTCAGGGGAAGAGAATTGCAGACAACTTGGAAACTGTGCAGTAGAACTCACTCAATAGCAAGACGTCCTTGCTTGGCGAGGTGATTTATTTTCAGAGGGACACAGTAAATGTTATTCTAGATCACCTGGAGAGCAAAACGGTAAATGAGCATAATGATTAGTTATAAATATTCATGAAATTGGGCAGTTATACCCATAACCATTGTTTTTTCAGTCTTTTTAGAAGTAGACTGATTACCATACGAAAACCATCCCTCCTTGAAAGAGTCCTTTGGATTTAAGCATTAACATTTGGCACAATTCCTCTTGCATAAGATGTATAACTAATTCAAAATTCTCTCCCATCAGAGACAGTACGGAGATTCCTTAAAAACTAGGAATAAAGACACCATATGACCCAGCAATACTACTCCTAGGCATATACCCTGAGGAAACCAAAACTGAAAAAGACGCATGTACTCCATTGTTCATTGCAGCACTATTTAAAATAGCTAGAACATGGAAGCAACCTAGATGTCCATCGACAGATGAATGGATAAAGAAGTTGTGGTGTATATATACGCAATGGAATATTACTCAGCCATAAAAAGGAATGCATTTGAGTCACTTCCAGTGAGGTGGATGAACCTAGAACCTATTATACAGAGTGAAGTAAGTCAGAAAGAGAAAGATAAATATCATATTCTAATGCATATACACTGAATCTAGAAAAATGGTACTGAAGAATTTGTTTACAGGGCAGCAGTGGAGAAATAGAGAGAATAAACTTATGGACATGAGGAGAGGGGAGAAGAAGGTGAGATGTATGAAAACATGGAAACTTACATTGCCATATGTAAAATAGATAGCCAATGGAAATTTGCTGTATGTCTCAGGAAATTCAAACAGGGGCTCTGTATCAACCTAGAGGGGTGGGATGGAGAAGCAGGTTCAAAAGGGAGGGAATGTATGTATACCTATGGCTGATTCATGTTGAAGTTTGACAGAAAACAGCAAAATTCTGTAAAGCAATTATCCTTCAATAAATAAATAAAAATTAGGAGGCAAAATAAAATGAATAAATGTAAAAAAAAATTTCTACCATCAATTTGGTAAGAGCAAATGGTAGTAATATTTTCCAAAGTAGTTTGCTAAGGATGGAGACAGTGGCCTAGAAAGTACAAATACTATCAAAAATAGCAAGGGAAAAACATATCAATGTGACCACACATCAGGAGGAGTTTGTTTGGGTTGCGACACATTTGTCAAGAAAACAACCCATATGCTCACCTCTGAGCATAACAGCTATTATGAGTAGGCATTACTGTAGTAAGCTGCAGCTCCCATAGAGTGAAAGGCAAAATTTATGAGCCAGAAAGGGAGGAAGTTAAGATAGGCTGGTTAGAAATACACTTTGGAGTAGGCAGATCTTCTAATCCTTTGAATGATGACATCATAGAAAAAAGCCTGCCTTGAGGCATACAGTCACCTAGGGAAGCCCTAGCAATCAAAGATGTGCCATGGCAAAATTGCTCACTCCATAAAATAATAATAAATCAGAGTATGTGTTATTGCTAGATCAATCTACCTAAAAAGCAAATACACTCTTATCCCCACCACACTTAAACTCGTTCAAGATAGACTCCACATTCCATTGGCCTGGAATTATTTTCCTTCCTGGTCAGACCCTGTTGTTTAGTCCCTAAGTTCTGCTGACTCTTTTGTGACCCCATGGACTATAGCCCACAAGGCTCCTCTGTCTGTGGGATTTCTCAGGCAAGAATACTGGGAGTGGGTCGCCATTTCCTTCTCCTGGGGATCTTTCTGACCCAGAGATGGAACAGGCATCTCTGGCACTGGCAGGCAGATTCTTCACCACTAAAACACCTGAGAAGCCCAGTCAGACTCTTGTTACCACCAGCTTTTGAGAATACTCAACCTCTCAGGCACCATCATCCTTCTAAACACAAAAAGTTGACAAAGAAAAAAGGGACTTTCCTAGCAAACCTGCATAAGTAAAAATGTATCAGAAAGTGATAGACCTTTCAGAAAGTGTTTAAGAACAGAGTTACCTGAAACAGAGAACCTATCCTAGGAACTAAAGGTTTAATAGCTCTTCCCTGTCACAAGCAAGAGTTTTAATGAGTTATCTGACAAACTGGAAACCCTTATCTAGAAGCCGATACAAATGACCATCAATCGCGAGAAAACAAAGTGCAAGATTCTTTTTAAAATATCAATTCTACATATATTAAAAGCCTGCTAAGTCGCTTCAGTCATGTCCGACTGTGCAACCCCACAGACGGCAGCCCACGAGGCTCCCCCCGTCCCCAGGATTCTCCAGGCAAGAACACTGGAGTGGGTTGCCATTTCCTTCTCCAATGCACGGAAGTGAAAAGTGAAAGTCAAGTCGCTCAGTCCTGCCCGAATCTTAGCAACACCATGGACAGCAGCCTACCAGGCTCCTCTGTCCATGGAATTTTCCAGGCAAGAGTACTGGACTGGGTTGCCATTAAAAGCCTACACACTATCAAACATAAAATAGACACACAAAGATTTACTTTATGACACCTGGGACTATCATCAACATATTTTAAGAAACTATAAGAGAATATTTTCTAATACATAGAGATACATATATATTTCATTTTATATATATATATATAACTTCCTGAATCTCCCTGCCAAGGTAGGAGATGCAAGAGACATGGGTTCAGTCCCTGAGTTGGCAAGATCCCCTGGAGGAGGATCTATCCCAGTATTCCAGGGAAGGCTACAGTCCAGGAGGTTGCGAAGAGCTGGACATTACTGTGCACAACAGCACATATATTGGATGGCATCACCAACTCGATGGACATGAATTTGAGTAAGTTCCAGGAGTTGGACAAGGAAGCCTGGCATGCTGCAGTCCATGAGGTCACAAAGAGTCAGACATGACTGAGCGACTGAACTGAACTGAATATATGTGTGTGTGTATGTGTATATAGATAGATAGATGTAACTGAATTGCTTTGCTGTATACCTGAAATTAAAACATTATCAATTATATTTCAACTTTTTAAAAGCCCTAAAAAGTTAAGTCAGATCACTTAAATATTTAATAATAACAGAATTTTGTTTTTATTTGTATACTTGAGGAAACTGTAAGATTGCGGTAACTTGTACGGTGAATGTCCATGATGACCAAACAAAACAGTAGGAATACAAAGAAGCATACCAAAAGAGGAGGCAAGAAACAAAGTCACAGTAAAACAGATCCAAAGAGTACTGGCCTAAGTGTCAAACTATGAGGTTTCTGGCCATTAACTCCATTAGTTCACATTTTCCTGATTCTCCAACACCTCTCCTGACTCCTTCTCAGTATCTCTTCTCTTTCTGTTCCATCCATTTGTGAACCATTTCATCCTCTTTCTCCTATGCTCATATTCTATGACTGTAGTCCAAACTCCCAAAACATGTGTCCAAAGCTGAATTCCTCAACTCCTCTTTCTTCTGCCTTCCCCATCCCAGAAAAAAAAGATACCATTTACTCAGCTGACCAAGATATAACACCTCTTCAGCTTCAATGAAACTATTTTACTGAAGTCTTCATCTTTTGATGATAGCCTCAAGACTGCCATCCCTGACTCCAGAATGCTTTTCTCCATTTTTCATACTACTGATAAGTCAGTTTATCTAAAATGCAAATAGCTATTTTGATGTTGTGGTCACAAATATGTCTGTATACATCTGCATGTCAAACTTTAGAGTGTTTATCTTAAATGTGTGTGGTGTACTGTATGTCAAATGTATCTCAATAAAGTTGTAACTAAAAGAATTTGGGTATATCTCTTCGATCTGTAAAATTATTCAAGATGAGCCTAAATTAATTACATGGCCCACAGAGCCTTTCATAAGTGCATTCTAGTTAACCTTTCTATGCTCATCTCTTGCCACTGTAGCTTTACACTCTATCTGCACCAGGACCACTTCTAATTCTTTAAATGTGATGTTTCTACTAATTCCTTAAATGTTATATTACTATTTTCTCCCTCTCTCACCCCAACAATTTTAGATGCTTCTCCTTTGCCAGGACATATTGGTGGTTCAGTCACTAAGTCATGTCTGACTCTTGTGACCCCCTGGACTACAGTCCACCAGGCTCCTCTGGGATTTCCCAGGCAAGAATACTGAAGTGGGTTGCCATTTCCTTCTCCAGGGAATCTTCCTGACCCAGGGACTGAACCCAAGTCTCCTACACTGCAGGTGGTCTCTAGCACTGCATACAGATTCTTTTGACTGAATCACCAGGGGAGCCCTCTGGACACATTTACTCCCTTCTGTTTCTCTGCCTCATCTACTCCTGCTTCATCAGGACTTGGTTTAGGCAACATCTCCTTCAGAAAGTTCGCTCTGCCCTGATAGCGTGGTTGGTGCTCCTCCCACAGGCTCCAAAGTTCCCCAGGCACACTTGTCAGTAACAACCCACAGACTGTTAGCTTACTCTTTCCTCAGTAGAGCTTTAATTTATTGGCTAAAGGGACCAGTGTTAGTCATCCTGGAATCCTTAATTCTCAAGATATACCGGACACAGAGCAGATATCTATTGCTTGTTAGTAAACTGATATGGTGAAAACTGTTTTATGGAATTAAATTGCACTGAGTGAAAGGAAAAACTGTGATTTGGCATTGAAGTAATTAATTATACTTAGTTCCTTTGAGGCATATAAACAAAGGGCCAAAGAAGAGACCAATCACGGTAGTAGAAACAGTTCATAAATCATCCTAAGGACTCAGAACAGGCTGACCCTGGCTCATTAGGTAGAAAGGTCACAACCATGGTATTAACACAAAGAAACTCATGCTCAGACTCCTAATGTCCTATCTATTTCTTCTCGATCTGCAGTATTATAGAAGGGTAAGCATATTTAGGCATATCAATGTACATGCTGCAGACTGCATTTGGACACTGTTTACACAGATGAGACTGGGGAAGAATACTGTACATATGAATGTCTATGTGGCTACTTCTAAAAACAAACAACCCAATATGTCTTTAAGTATTCCTAAGCAAATTCAGCAGCCAAAAAGACTTGATTCTAACAGACTGAATAAATGATTATTGAAACAGATAAACCACTGTTCTGACAAAATCGGGTATTTCTCACTGCATTTTCTATAAATTCAAGGCTCGACAAACGGATATATCCTGTTTGGCTGACTCTACTATAGATGAGGTGTGATTAATTCAGAGTGCTAGGCAATGACAAAGCAAGGAAACAAAGTACCTCAAAGACATTCAAATGCTAAAAGTGCTACCATATTTAGTAATTCATGAATACAGAGCTGTACTTAGCATTCCTTAGCCAAAGTTTAAATTTCTTCTTACTGGGAGATTTCTTTTTAAAACCCATCTTCAATTCTGTGTTTAAAGAATTCAATTAAGGGTTCCCTTTTAGCTCTTTAAAAACTGGAACAAGACAAGGGTGTCCACTTTCACCACTACTATTCAATATCGTACTGGAAGTTTTGGCCACAGCAATCAGAGCAGAAAAAGAAATAAAAGGAATCCAAATTGGAAAAGAAGTAAAACTCTCACTGTTTGCAGATGACATGATCCTCTACATAGAAAATCCTAAAGACTCAACCAGAAAATTACTAGAGCTAATCAAGGAATATAGTAAAGTTGCAGGATATAAAATCAACACTCAGAAATCCCTTGCATTCCTATACACTAATAATGAGAAAGTGGAAAAAGAAGTCAAGGAAACAACCCCATTCACCATTGCAACGAGAAGAATAAAATACTTCGGGATATACCTACCTAAAGAAACTAAAGACCTATATAAAGAAAACTATAAAACACTGATGAAAGAAATCAGAGGACACTAATACATGGAGAAATAAATATACCACGCTCATGGGTTGGAAGAGTCAATATAGTGAAAATGAGTATACTACCCAAAGCAATCTACAGATTCAATGCAATTCCTATCAAGCTACCAGCAGTATTTTTCACAGAACTAGATCAAGTAATCTCAAGATTTGTATGGAAATACAAAAAACCTCGAATAGCCAAAGCAATCTTGAGAAAGAATGGAACGGGATGAATCAACTTGCCTGACTTCAGGCTCTACTACAAAGCCACAGCCATCAAGACAGTATGGTACTGGCACAAAGACAGAAATATAGATCAATGGAACAAAATTGAAAGCCCTGAGATAAACCCACACACCTATGGACACCTTATCTTCGACAAAGGAGGCAAGAATATACAATGGAGTAAAGACAGTCTCTTTAACAAGTGGTGCTGGGAAAACTGGTCAACCACTTGTAAAAGAATGAAACTAGACCTCTGTCTAACACCATACACAAAAATAAACTCAAAATGGATTAAAGATCTAAATGTAAGACCAGAAACTATAAAACTCCTAGAGGAAAACATAGGCAAAACCCTCTCTGACATAAATCACAGCAGGATCCTCTATGATCCACCTCACAGTATACTGGAAATAAAAGCAAAAATAAACAAATGGGATCTAATTAAAATTCAAAGTTTCTGCACAACAAAGGAAACTATAAGCAAGGTGAAAAGACAGCCTTCTGAATGGGAGAAAACAATAGCAAACGAAACAACTGACAAACAACTAATCTCAAAGATATACAAGCAACTTATGCAGCTCAACTCCAGAAAAATAAACAAACCAATCAAAAAATGGGCCAAAGAACTAAATAGGCATTTCTCCAAAGAAGACATATGGATGGCTAACAAACACATGAAAAGATGCTCAATATCACTTATTATCAGAGAAATGCAAATCAAGACCACAATGAGGTACCATTGCACACCAGTCAGAATGGCTGCGATCCAAAAGTCTACAAGCAATAAATGCTGGAGAGGATGTGGAGAAAAGGGAACCCTCTTACACTGTTGGTGGGAATGCAAACTAGTACAGCCACTATGGAAAACAGTGTGGAGATTCCTTAAAAAATTGCAAATAGAACTGCCTTATGATACAGCAATCCCACTGCTGGGCATACACACCGAGGAAACCAGAATGGAAAGAGACACATGTACCCCAATGTTCATTGCAGCATTGTTTATAATAGCCAGGACATGGAAGCAACCTAGATGTCCATCAGCAGATGAATGGCTAAGAAAGCTGTGGTACATATACACAATGGAGTACTACTCAGCCCTTAAAAAGAATAAATTCGACTCAGTTCTAATGAGATGGATGAAATTGGAGCCGATTATACAGAGTGAAGTAAGCCAGAAAGAAAAACACCAATACAGTATACTGACACATATATATGGAATTTAGAAGATAGTAAAGATGACCCTGTATGTGAGACAACAAAAGAGACTCAGGGGTATAGAACGGACTTTTGGACTCTGAGGGAGGGGGAGGGATGATTTGGGAGAATGGCATTGAAACATGTATACTATCTTGTAAGAAATGAAGGGCCAGTCTATGTTCAATACAGGAGGCAGGATGCATGGGGCTGGTGCACGGGATTATTCAGGGAGATGATATGGGGTGGGAGGTGGGGGGGCTTCGGCATTGGGAGATCGTGGACACCTGTGGCTGATTCATGTCAATGTATGGCAAAACAAATACAGTATTGTAATAAAGAATAAAGTATTAAATAAATAAATAAATAAATAAAAATAAAAAACAAAATGGAGTAAGAAACTAGTATTGCTTATAGACAGTTTTACTGGTATGTGACCTTCTTTCCACAATCCACATATATGAAAAAACATGGATCAAATATCAGAGTACTTTTTTTTTTAATTTTATTTTTACTTTACAATACTGTATTGGTTTTGCCACACATTGACATGAATCTGCCACGGGTGTATATGAGCTCCCAATCCTGAATCGCCCTTCTACCTCCCACTCCATATCATCTCTCTGGATCATCCCCATGCACCAGCCCCAAGCATCCTGTATCGAACATAGACTGGCATTTCATTTCTTACATGATAGTATACATGTTTCAATGCCATTCTCCCAAATCATCCCACCCTCTCCCTCTCCCTCAGAGTCCAAAAGTCCATTCTATACAACTGTGTCTCTTTAGGTGTCTCGCATAGAGGGTCATCATTACCATCTTTCTAAATTCCATATATATGTGTCAGTATACTGTATTTGTGTTTTTCTTTCTGGCTTACTTCACTCTGTATAATCGGCTCTAGTTTCATCCATCTCATCAGAACTGATTCAAATGTATTCTTTTTAATGGCTGAGTCACTGTATATTGTCACCTTGCTTATTTAACTTATATGCAGAGTGCATCATGAGAAACGCTGGACTGGAAGAAACACAAGCTGGAATCAAGATTGCCGGGAGACATATCAATAACCTCAGATATGCAGATGACACCACCCTTATGGCAGAAAGTGAAGAGGAGCTAAAGGGCCTCTTGATGAAGGTGAAAGAGGAGAGTGAAAAAGTTGGCTTAAAGCTCAACATTCAAAAAACAAAGATCATGGCATCCGGTCCCATCACTTCATGGGAAATAGATGGGGAAACAGTGGAAACAGTGTCAGACTTTATTTTGGGGGTCCAAAATCACTGCAGATGGTGACTACAGCCATGAAATTAAAAGACGCTTACTCCTTGGAAGAAAAGTTATGACCAACCTAAATAGCATATTCAAAAGCAGAGACATTACTTTGTCAACTAAGGTCCGTCTAGTCAAGGCTATGGTTTTTCCTGTGGTCATGTATGGATGTGAGAGTTGGACTGTGAAGAAGGCTGAGCACCGAAGAATTGATGGTTTTGAACTGTGGTGATGGAGAAGACTCTTGAGAGTCCCTTGGACTGCAAGGAGATCCAACCAGTCCATTCTGAAGGAGATCAGCCCTGGGTGTTCTTTGGAAGGAATGATGCTAAAGCTGAAACTCCAGTACTTTGGCCACCTCATGTGAAGAGTTGACTCATTGGAAAAGACTCTGATGCTGGGAGGGATTGGGGACAGGAGGAGAAGACGACAACCGAGGATGAGATGGCTGGATGGCATCACGGACTCGATGGACGTGAGTCTGGGTGAACTCCAGGAGATGGTGATGAACAGGGAGGCCTGGCATGCTGTGATTCATGGGGTCACAAAGAGTTGGACACGACTGAGCAACTGAATTAACTAACTAATACTCCATTGTGTATATGCACTACAGCTTTCTTATCCATTCATCTGCTGATGGACATCTAGGTTGTTTCCATGTCCTGGCTGTTATAAACAGTGCTGCAATGAACATTGGGGTACATGTCTCTTTCAATTCTGGTTTCCTCGGTGTATATGCCCAGCAGTGGGATTGATGGGTCATAAGGCAGTTCTACTTGCAATTTTTTAAGGAATCTCCACACTGTTCTCCATAGTGTCTGTACTAGTTTGCATTCCCACCAACAGTGTAAGAGGGTTCCCTTTTCTCCACATCCTCTCCAGCATTTATTGCTTGTAGACTTTTGGATCGCAGCCATTCTGACTGGTGTGAAATGGTACCTCATTACGGTCTTGATTTGCATTTCTCTGATAATGAGTGATCTTGAGCATCTTTTCATGTGTTTGTTAGCCATCCGTATGTCTTCTTTGGAGAAATGCCTATTTAGTTCTTCGGCCCATCTTTTGATTGGGTCATTTATTTTTCAGGAGTTGAGCTGCATAAGTTGCTTGTATACTTTTGAGATTAGTTGCTTGTCAGTTGCTTCATTTGCTATTATTCTCTCCCATTCAGAAGGCTGTCTTTCCACCTTACTTATAGTTTCCTTTGTTGTGCAGAAGCTTTGAATTTTAATTAGATCCCATTTGTTTATTTTTGCTTTTATTTCCAGTATTCTGGGAAGTGGATCATAGAGGATCCTGCTGTGATTTATGTCAGAGAGGGTTTTGCCTATGTTCTCCTCTGGGAGTTTTATAGTTTCTGGTCTTATATTTAGATCTTTAATCCATTTTGAGTTTATTTTTGTGTATGGTGTTAGACAGAGGTCTAGTTTCATTCTTTTACAAGTGGTTGACCAGTTTTCCCAGCACCACCTGTTAAAGAGACTGTCTTTACTCCATTGTATATTCTTGCCTCCTTTGTCGAAGATAAGGTGTCCATAGGTGTGTGGATTCATCTCAGGGCTTTCTATTTTGTTCCATTGATCTATATTTCTGTCTTTGTGCCAGTACCATACTGTCTTGATGGCTGTGGCTTTGTAGTAGAGCCTGAAGTCAGGCAAGTTGATTCATCCCGTTCCATTCTTCTTTCTCAAGATTGCTTTGGCTATTCGAGGTTTTTTGTATTTCCATACAAATCTTGAGATTATTTGTTCTAGTTCTGTGAAAAATACCGCTGGTAGCTTGATAGGGATTGCATTGAATCTGTAGATTGCTTTGGGTAGTATACTCATTTTCACTATATTGACTCTGCCGATCCATGAACATGGTATATTTCTCCATGTATTAGTGTCCTCTTTGATTTCTTTCATCAGTGTTTTATAGTTTTCTTTATATAGGTCTTTAGTTTCTTTAGGTAGATATATTCCTAAGTATTTTATTCTTTTCATTGCAATGGTGAATGGAATTGTTTCCTTAATTTCTTTTTCTACTTTCTCATTTTTAGTGTATAGGAATGCAAGGGATTTCTGAGTGTTGATTTTATATCCTGCAACTTTACTATATTCCTTGATTAGCTCTAGTAATTTTCTGGTGGAGTCTTTAGAGTTTTCTATGTAGAGGATCATGTCATCTGCAAATAGTGAGAGTTTTACTTCTTCTTTTCCAATTTAGATTCCTTTTATTGCTTTTTCTGCCCTGATTGCTGAGGCCAAAACTTCCAGACCCATGTTGAATAGCAGCAGTGAAACTGGGCACCCTTGTCTTGTTCCTGACTTTAAGGGAAATGCTTTCAATTTTTCACCATTGAGGATAATGTTTGCTGTGGGTTTGTCATATATAGCTTTTATTATGTTGAGGTATCTTCCTTCTATTCCTGCTTTCTGGAGAGTTTTTATCATAAATGGATGTTGAATTTTGTCAAAGGCCTTCTCTGCATCTATTGAGAAAATCATATATATGGCTTTTATTTTTCAATCTGTTAATGTAGTGAATTACACTGATTGATTTGCGGATATTGAAAAATCCTTGCATCCCTGGGATAAAGCCATCTTGGTCATGGTGTATGATCTTTTTAATGTGTTGTTGGATTCTGATTGCTAGAATTTTGTTAAGGATTTTTGCATCTATGTTCATCAGTGATATTGGCCTGTAGTTTTCTTTTTTTTCCTTTTTTCCTCTTTTTTTTTTTTGTGGCATCTTTGTCAGGTTTTGGTATTAGGGTGATGGTGGCCTCATAGAATGAGTTTGGAAGTTTACCTTCCTCTGCAATTTTCTGGAAGAGTTTGAGGAGGATAGGTGTTAGCTCTTCTTGAAATTTTTGGTAGAATTCAACTGTGAAGCCATCTGGACCTGGGCTTTTGTTTGCTGGAAGATTTCTGATTACAGTTTCAATTTCCATGCTTGTGATGGGTCTGTTAAGATTTTCTATTTCTTCCTGGTTCAGTTTTGGAAAGTTGTACTTTTCTAAGAATTTGTCCATTTCTTCCACGTTGTCCATTTTATTGGCATATAATTGCTGATAGTAGTCTCTTATGATCCTTTGTATTTCTGAGTTGTCTGTTGTGATCTCTCCATTTTCATTTCTAATTTTATTGATTTGATTTTTCTCTTTTGTTTCTTGATGAGTCTGGCTAATGGTTTGTCAATTTTATTTATCCTTTCAAAGAAGCAGCTTTTGCTTTGTTGATTTTTGCTATGGTCTCTTTTGTTTCTTTTGCATTTATTTCTGCCCTAATTTTTAAGATTTCTTTCCTTCTGCTAACTCTGGGGTTCTCCACTTCTTCCTTTTCCATTTGCTTTAGGTGTAGAGTTAGGTTATTTATCTGACTTTCTTGTTTCTTGAGGTATGCCTGTATTGCTATGAACTTCCCTCTTAGCACTGCTTTTATAGTGTCCCACAGGTTTTGGGTTGTTGTGTTTTCATTTTCATTCGTTTCTAGGCATATTTTGATTTCTTTTTAATTTCTTCTGTGATTTGTTGGTTATTCAGAAGCATGTTGTTCAGCCTCCATATGTTGGAATTTTAAATAGTTTTTCTCCCGTAATTGAGATCTAATCTTAATGCATTATGGTCAGAAAAGATGCTTGGAATGATTTTGATTTTTTTGAATTTATCAAGGTTAGATTTATGGCCCAGGATGTGATCTATCCTGGAGAAGTTTCCATGAGCACTAGAGAAAAAGGTGAAATTCATTGTTTTGGGGTGAAATGTCCTATAGATATCAATTAGGTCTAACTGGTCTATTATATCATTTAAAGTTTGTGTTTCTTTGTTAATTTTCTGTTTAGTTGATCTGTCCATAGGTGTGAGTGGGGTATTAAAGTCTCCCACTATTATTGTGTTACTGTTACTTTCCCCTTTCATACTTGTTAGCATTTGTCTTACATATTGCGGTGCTCCTATGTTGGGTGCATATATATTTATAATTGTTATATCTTCTTCTTGGATTGATCCTTTGATCATTATGTAGTGGCCTTGTCTCTTTTCACAGCCTTTGTTTTAAAGTCTATTTTATCAGATATGAGTATTGCTACTCCTGTTTTCTTTTGGTCTCTATTTGTGTGGAATATATTTTTCCAGCCCTTCACTTTCAGTCTGTATGTGTCCCTTGTTTTGTGGTGGGTCTCTTGTAGGCAGCATATATAGGGATCTTATTTTTGTATCCATTCAGCCAGTCTTTGCCTTTTGGTTGGGGCATTCAACCCATTTACGTTTAAGGTAATTATTGATAAGTATGATCCCATTGCCATTTACTTTATTGTTTTGGGTTTGGGTTTATATGCCCTTTTGTGTTTCCAGTCTACAGAAGATCCTTTAGCATTTGTTGGAGAGCTGGTTTGGTGGTGCTGAATTCTCTCAGCTTTTGCTTGTCTGTAAAGTTTTTTATTTCTCCTTCATATTTGAATGAGACCCTTGCTAGGTACAGTAATCTAGGCTGAAGGTTATTTTCTTTCATCACTTTAAGTATGTCTTGCCATTCCCTCCTGGCCTGAAGAGTTTCTATTGAAAGATCTGCAGTTATCCTTATGGGAATCCCCTTGTGTGTTATTTGTTGTTTTTCCCTTGCTGCTTTTAGTATTTGTTCTTTGTGTTTGGTCTTTGTTAATTTGATTAATATATGTCTTCGGGTGTTTCGCCTTGGGTTTATCCTATTTGGAACTCTCTGGGCTTCTTGGACTTGGGTTATTATTCCCTTCCCCATTTTAGGGAAGTTTTCAACTATTATCTCCTCAAGTATTTTCTCATGGTCTTTCTTTTTGTCTTCTTCTTCTGGGACTCTTATAATTCGAATGTTGGAGCATTTCATATTGTCCTGGAGGTCTCTGAGATTGTCCTTATTTCTTTTGTTTTCTTTTTTTCCTTTCTGATTCATTTATTTCTACCATTCTATCTTTTATTTCACTAATCCTATCTTCTGCCTCTGTTATTCTACTATTTGTTGCCTCAGAGTGTTTCTGATCTCATTTATTGCATTATTCATTATATATTGACTTTTTATTTCTTTTTTTTTTTATTTCTTCTAGGTCCTTGTTAAACCTTTCTTGCATCTTCTCAATCCTTGACTCCAGGATGTTTATCTCTGATTCCATTTTGATTTCAAGATTTTGGATCATTTTCACTATCAATATTCAGAATTCTTTCTCAGGTAGATTCCCTATCTCTTCCTCTTTTGTTTGGTTTCGTGGGCATTCTCCTGTTCCTTTACCTGCTGGCTATTCCTGTCTCTTCATCTTGGTTATATTGCTGCATTTGGGATGGCCTTTCTATATTCTGGGAATTTGTGGAGTTCTCTTTATTATTGAGCTTCCTCACTGTGTGTGGGGTTGTATCAGTGGCTTGTCTAGGTTTCTTGGTTAGGGAGGCTTGTGTTGGAGTTCTGGTGGGTGGAGCTGGATTTCTTCTCTCTGGAGTGCTATGAAGTGTCCAGTAATGGGTTATGAGACATCAGTGGTTTTGGAGTAACTTTGAGCTGCCTGTATATTGAAGCTCAGGGGCATGTTCCTGTGTTGCTGGAGAATTTGCGTGGTATGTCTTGCTCTGGAACTTGCTGGCCCTTGGGTGGTGCTTGGTTTCAGTGTAGGTATGGAGGCGTTTGATGAGCTCCTATTGATTAATGTTCCCTGGATTCAGGATTTCTCTGATGTTCTCAGGATTTGGACTTAAGCCTCCTGCTTCTGGTTTTCAGTTTTATTTTTACACTAGCCTCAAGACTTCTCCATCTATACAGCACCGATGATAAAACATCCAAGTTAAAGATGAAAGGTTTCTCCACATTGAGGGACACCCAGAGAGGTTCACTGAGTCACATGGAGGAGAGAAGAGGGAGAGGTTAGTCAGAGGTGACTAGAATGAGATGAGGTGGGATCAAAAGAGGAGAGAGCAAGCTAGCCAGTAATCACTTCCTTATGTGCGCTCCTCAGTCTGGACCACTCAGAGATGTTCATGGAGTTATACAGGGAAGAGGAGAGGGAGGAAGTAGACAGAGGTGGCCAGGAGGATAAAAGAGGGAAATGAAAAGGAGAGAGACAGATCCAGCCAGTAACCTGTTCCCTAAGTGTTCTCCACCTTCTGGAACACGCAGAGATTCGCAGAGTTGGGTAGAGAAGAGAAGGGGGAGGGGAGGAGACAGAGGCCACCTGGTGGAGAAAAAAGAGAGTCCAAAGGAGGAGAGAGTGGTCAAGCCAGTAATCTCGCTCTCAGGTAAAAGTGGGTACTGAAGATTGAGTTTTTAAATGTACAGAATTGACAACAAATACCAAAAGCAAAGATTAAAAATCTGGAGTAGAGACTGGATTTTCAAAAATATAATATTAAAGAAAAGAAGAAGGAAAAAAAGCCACAAGAATTATTAAAAAAAAACAACCACCACAAAAAGACTATATACGGTGTTTGCTTTAAAAATAGGGTCTTTTTTTTTTTGAAAAGTAATAGTAGGTTATAAAAATAAAAATTAGAGAAATAGAGGACTTAAGAAAGTTTAAAAAAAAGAAGAAAAAGAAAAGAAAAAACAATCACGCAACAACACCACACACACACAAAAAAGAATAATTGTAAAAATAATAAAGATATATCTGACCCTTTCTCTGGGGTTGTGGGCAATGTGGGGTCACTTCCAAGGTGGTTCCCTCTGTTTAACTTCTTCTGTTTGCTGGTTTCTTCAGTGTCTGATTTCTGTCTTAACACAGGGAGAGCGTTGGTGGACACTTTTTTTTTTTTAGGCTCACTTGTTCAGTTGCACTGTGGGGAGGGAGGGATGCTGCCAACAAATAATACTGGCATGTGCTTGCAGTGTCTCACCCACGCTGGGCCTGCCCCTGCTTGCAGCGCACACTGCTCAGACTCTACATTGCTCTGCTGGGGAACCATCTGAGGCGAGTCCTAGGCTTCATGCACCTCCCCGGTCTAAGCCCGCGCAGCCTCGGTGCTCAGGTAGCCCTCAGTGGAGCAGATTTGGTTGGGCCTGCATTTCGTGCCCTTCCCAGGTACGAGTAGCTCAGGAGTTTGGCGAGCACAGTTGCTGCAACTTATCACCTTTCCCTGCTGCTCAGTTTTCTGGGTGTACCGCTGGCGTCCTTTTGCAGGCAGATGATGACTGTCCAGAACCCCCAGAAGTCTTAGTTATCAAAGAAGCCTGCTTGCATTTTGGTAGGTAATGTCTCTCTTGGGCTGCGATTGCCCCCTTCCAGCTCTTAAGGCTCTGGCTGCCTGTCACCAGAGGGGGATATTGTGCAGCCAGCCATTTCCATTCCGTCCTTTGTTCTGTGTGTAGTCCTGGTGGTGTCTTCTGTTCCAGCATTTCACGTGGTAGCTATCCCAGAGTCTGGTTTGCTAGCCCAAGTTAGTTCACTCTGGTTACGCGCAGGGTGTTCCGGCCTGATTCTTAAAAAGAACTGCAGCCCGTGCCTCCCGTGCCTCCCTGCCCAGCCCCCACTTGCTAGTGGCGGATGCAGGCATCTGTGCTGCTTTTCCACCGAGGGAGTTACTGTTGGGCTCGTAATCTGTTGTTTTTAATTATTTATTTTTCCTTCCTGTTATGTTGCCCTCTGTACTTCCAAGGCTTGCCACAGACAAGCAAGAATGTTTCCTGGTGTTTGGAAACCTCTCTTCTTAAGAGTCTTTTCCCAGGACGAGACTCCCTTCCTGGGACAGAGCTCCCTCCCTACCTCCTTTGTCTCTTTTTCGTCTTTTTTATTTTTTCCTACCTGTTTTTGAAGCCAATGATCTGCTTTTCTGGGTGCCTGATGTCCTCTGCAGCATTCAGAAGTTGTTTTGTGGAATTTACTCAGCACTGAAATGTTCTTTTGATGAATTTGTGAGGGAGAAAGTGGTCTCCCCATCCTATTCCTCCACCATCTTAGGACCGCCCTCCAGAGTACTTTTAATAAAAGGTAATGAAGGTCATTATCAGTTGGATAAATACTTATTAAAAATATGAGATTTTTCTATGTTCAATAAGAATAAGAGGACACTTAGAGCAATTTCTTCCGAGGACAAGATTTCATGTAGCCCCTTTCAGTCAAGAATTCTAGGTGTTTTACCAGCTTCCCCCACCTGAAAAAAAAAAAAAAGGTCTTGAATCAGATAGACCACAGCTAAAATATCTAATGCCATTTCACTGCTGCTTCTATTAAGACATTTTATAGCTATCATAACTTGTGCATGGTGGAAAGCGCTTAGTCTGTCACATATACGCTCATAAGACAATGTAAATTCTGCAACATAAGTTAGGAGATTTAATAGAATTCTGCAAGTCTGTTAACAGTCCACACATCATTCCAACTCTAAAAAGTATTGAAATTTCTTCAATACCTGCAACCTCAACTTTTCTGTAATTCAGTAACATAAGTCTTGTGTGTGAAAATTCATATAAAAGACAGAGGATAAGTACCTAGGAAATTTACTATAGACATCTATAAATAATTCTATTAAACTTATATTTAATTTTTTGCATGAATAGACTAATAAATTTTATATTTAACTTTCCATTGATTTTATAATCATTAAATGTGATTTTCAGTACCATATTCACTTGCAGGATTTTCTGAAGATTAGTCTTATTCTAGCTCCCTTGAAAGCCATGTCTATGTCAATTCATTAAAACCTCAGCTGGAGATCCCCTCGCCCTTGAGCTCTCTACAGAGAATCCTAAACAAGAAATTAGAGAATATCACACGGGCCGCTCTTATCCTTGCCAATCCATAGAGCATTTTAATATGGACCGAGCAGTGCAGCACTAGTTCAGAATACTAAAGACTCCGACGCGACTCTGTTACAAACAGACGGCTATCCAGGGGGAAAGAAGAGTAAATAAATGATCATTAAATGAATTTGCTAATCAATGAAATGCATCGTTGTAAGTTCAGTAATACAGAAATGAATGAACAAGATTCACTATTAGCATAGAGAAGGAAATAAAATGCACAAGGTCAGGATAGTGAGTTAGCAGACTGTGGGGCTGAATACTGCAGAATGGTTTGATTATGAGCATTAAAAATATATATAAGGGAGAAGATGTTAGCATCTGTAAGATTAAATGCACAACAAAGAGTATATCTGAAAATGCTCAAAAACAATCGATACTGCTGGAGCTTAGGTTTAATGCAGAGAGTTCAACTGGATGAAGATTAGAAAGAGATGAAAGTGAGAGCAGATGGTGTTCAATTGTTTAAATGCAATTAAATCCAATGGGAAAAGAGTAAGGTAAATAATATATAAGAACTCACTCCTTGCCAGGCACCCCTGTTAGTTTTTTTATACACATACTATCTCTTTATCCTTATAACCTCATTTCATCCTTATTAGACAAATGAGAAGATTAAAGCTCAGAAAGATCAAACAATTTCCCCCAGGCCATAAAATCCAAAGGTAGCGGAGTTTCTCCCTCTATTCTGGTACCTTGCCTTCACCAGATTTTGTAATTCGGATTAGTTAGAGCCAAAGTAAACTAGGGACCGATACTTGATCAGAGCTGTGGTTCTGAAGCAGTAGCATCAATATCACTTGAAAACATTCTAGAAATGCACATTCTGACCCATCCCTGGCCTACTGAATCGAACAAGAGGGGTGGGCCCCAACCTGCGCTTGAACAAGCCCAAGCAGTTATAACCCCCGCTACAGTGGAGACTACTCAAGTGCAGGAAAAGCAAAGGCCTGCAAGAAACCTCTCAAGTAGAAAGGATTTCAGCAGAGGTTTCTCCTCTGCTGTCATTACACTAAGTAAGATTTAAGGGCATCACCTGTGGCGTGCTGTCATAAGGGAAAAGTGATTCCCCCAGAAGAGGGCTTCCCAGAGGTTAACGTGCATATGAACCACCCAAAGAGGCATTAAAACAGATTTCCATGGAGCAGACGCAGTAACCTGAGATCAGCACATCTAAGATGTCCTCGCTGACTCCAGGACCACAGTTCTGAGCAGCACGCTGTGAAAAGCAAGGCCCGAGGACACAAAGTTACATTCTAGAGATACCGACTTCTAAATTTACAAGTCAAACAGAAAGTCTTGTGAGTCACATCAGAGTGAAGCTGCTCAGTTGTGTCTAACTCTGTGTGATCCCATGACTGTAGCCTATCAGGCTCCTCCATCCATGGGATTTTCCAGGCAAGAGTACTGGACTGGGTGCCATTTCCTTCTCCAGGGGATCTTCCTGACCCAGGGATGGAACCCAAGTCTCCCCCATTGCAGGCAGATACTTTACCATCTGAGCCACCAGGGAAGCAGAAAATACCAAAAAAACACCAGCCAGAGAATTGAACCAATGGCAAAACACTAGCATACAATTGCCTTTAAAACATCCCTAAAGCAATTTCCATAATTATTTTTTAAAAGAGCATTCATGGAAGAAATTCCCCTCAAACGTTAAGCTGCACATTTCTGTATCTGTAAGCTTTTTCCTTGTAACTCAAGTCCTCTGGCTGTAAGGAAAGCCAAACTTCTTTCCCAGTCTCAGTGGAGATGAATAACAGCTGACTCTAGGCCATTTAAATATGTCCCTTCAATCAAAGTTGGCCCAGGTCACAGTTAGTTGAGACTTTGCACCATGACAGACAAAGCTAATTATTTTATTTGATTGCCTGAGAGACTGACAGATGACACCATAATATCTGACCACAAGCAGCTCAGAACCACTTAGTGAGAACTTTTAATGGCTTAATCACTGTTTCCTCAAAAATCTAAGACAACCAAAAAATTAAACAAACCAAACAGACAGCTAAGAGTTTTGAGATATAAAAGGGGCTGTTTTCACAAACAGTCATCACATTCAAATGTGTTTCCGCTGTGGTATCGACTGCTTTGTTAACTTTCACTTATAGTTCTAGCTCAAATCAATGGTACCACTTGCCACTTTGCTACAATATGCAACATAGCTTTCCATCAAAAAATAAAAGTAAAAGCTTCAATCAAAGTGTTACTTGTATGGCTCACACACAAATTCTGGAAGCTTTCTTTGCAAGTCTCCAAGCTAGAATGCAAGTGGTTTATGATAAAACAGGATATGTCCTCAGTGGACTTGGGCACTCTCCTAATCATTTTCTTTTTTGTTTTCCTCCCTCAATTCTGTATGTATTTAATATCCCTTAGCTACTTGATCTGTCCTCGTTTCAAAAGTTTTATTTCAGCAGACACTTAGCAAAATGGTGGGGCAAGGACTCAGTGAAATACAGATCATATCTAGCCCAGCCCTTCAGAAAACTGAGGTGTGTGAAAGGCAGCAGAGGACGATGGTCAAGGAGAGCTTCCAGAAACACACCTGCGTTCATGTTCCATCATCTGCCACTTAAATTTTTTAGGCAAGTTCCATCAACATCCTCTGCCTTAACTGCCCCATCTAATTTAAAAAAATAAGAGAATAAGACAACGATAGTATTTTTTCATGGTGAGATGATGAAAATTAGTTCTATTCAAAAAATACCTAGAAAGAAACCTAGCACATCAATAAAAGTCGATAGTTAAGATGCAGATGACATGCACCTTAGCCCAGAAACTCAGATCACCAGAGCGCCCCAGATACAGTCATTTCCAGTTTGCTAAAATGAAAAGAAATTACTCTTTCCCCTCATTCCAAGTACGATGGAGCAAATTTACTTTCAATCAATCATCTGGCCACGTTCAGTTTTTTTATCTGAATCTGTTTCTAAGTTCTTAAAGGCTTACAAAATAAAAAGGCATCAAAAAGAAGGGAGGAGAAGAATAAATATATAGTTTCACTGCCCTCTGTCCTCAGTCTCCTGAATCAACCTCTTTAACCCTTAATCTAAGCAGGTAGCAAAACCGAGGTGCCCCTGACTCTTGTCTACAGGTCTCATTAGGTCTGGAGAGTTTCAACCACTTTCAGTTCAGTTCAGTTGCTCAGCCCTGTCCAGTTCTTTGCAACCCCATGGACTGCAGACACTAGGTCTCCCTGTCCTTTACCAAGTCCTGGAGTTTACTCAAACTCACATCCATTGAGCCAGTGATTGCCATCCAACCATCTCACCCTCTGTCGTCCCCTTCTCCTCCTGCCTTCAATCTTTCCCAGCTTCAGGGTCTTTTCAAATGAGTCAGTTCTTCACACCAGGTGGCCAAAGTATTAGATATTCAGCTTCAACACCAGTCCTTCCAATGAATATTCAGGACTGATCTCCTTTAGAATGGACTGGTTGGATCTCCTTGCAGTCCAAGGGACTCTCAAGAGTCTTCTCCAACACCACAGTTCAAAAGCATCAATTCTTCAGCGCTCAGCTTTCTCTGTGGTTCAACTCTCACATCCATACATGACCACCCTGGAAAAACCATAGCTTTAACTATAAGGACCTTTGATAGCAAAGTAGTGGCGTCTCTGCTTTTTATATGCTGTCTAGGTTTGTCATAGCTTTTCAACTACTTTAAGGTTATAGAAAAAGAACTTAAATTGTTCAAGAAAATAGGAATATAATGGTATTTTGGGAAATTTTCTTTCCAAATGATTTACTTGAACAGTGGGCATGGGAACCCCTTTCTCCATAAAAGCTTCAAAACTCTTATCCCCTACCACCACCTACTGACTCCAACTGAGAAGAAAAGAATGGTTCTCGTTCTGGTTCACTCCATGCACCATGAAATCTCCATAAGTTCATCCACCCAGGGGACCCAGCCCCAGAATCAAGGGGCCCTGTGACCTGCCAACTTCTGTGCTCCAGTCCCTCCTCTGGCATCCTTTCCTTCCCTGAACCCTGAAGGAAATTTCCTAGCGATGGAGATAGGTAACCTCCCCCTCTCCAAAGCCCTAAATATTTTAGTTAAACTCTGAAGTTCACTCCATCCCCCTAAGAGTTTAATATTTTAGAAACCAAAGCCAGGAAAAGCTCTTTCGAGTGATGTCCATTCTGTTACATCTGTCCCTGGAGGCAAGGCTCAGTTGACAACCTTCCTGCTTGAAGGAGAGCAAGGGAACATATGAGAATAGGAAGAGAGGAAACACAAGTGAGTTAACTGCTGTGAAAGGCTATCGAGAAACGCTTCAGCGCACAGATAACCATAATGCAAGGCAGCATGTTCTAACTGTTGCAAGAAAAGGATGAAGAAATGATCAGATATTTAAAGGGAGAGATCTCTGGGTATGGAGTGGGGAGTAGGTCAGAAAAGCCTCTGGAGGATGCAGCATGCAGGCTTTCAAGAGGATGTGACTGGGCAGAAGCGGGTAGGAAAACTTCCCAATCAAGTCTGAGCAATCACTCAAAGAGCCAGGAGAACCCAGTTTCTACAGAAGGCAAATCAGTTTGAAAACCTGAAACTCTATCTTTGCCTATAAGAAGTTTTGAGGTAGAATAAAACACCGTAACCGTAGGAATACCCTAGACAGGGATAACCACAACTAATCCCCAAGTCCTAGTGAACAGAAAACATTTTTATGTCATTGGGAGATTGTGTTCACCTATGGCTGATTCGTGTCAATGTATGGCAAAACAAATACAGTATTGTAATTAAAAAAATAAATAAATTTAATTAAAAAAATAATAAAATAAAATGAAAATGAAAAAAAAATAAATAAAACAAATCAAAAAAAAAAAAAGCAGCCTGGTAGGGACCCCTGAATAAATCAGGTTATAAAGGGCTAATTTATAAAGGAAAAGTTTTTCTATCAGTTTGGCACATGTGTCCATTAATTTAAAAGATCCAGGCACCGACTGATGTGTTATAAGAATTAAAGAAACTTGACTCTGTGAGACCATCATATCCAACGTCTGATTTATTTTAAGGTTACAGAAAAAGAACTTAAAACTCTGATTCCCACTAGTCTCCTACCACCAAGCACAAGATGTTCTAGATACAGCTGAAGGGAACTGACTCATGCATAACAAACTTTTTTTTTCATTATGACCGCACCTCCTGAACCCCGGCAGCTCTGCGTGGCAGGTGGCAATGCAGCTGAAGCAGTGTGATTTATTTCTTCCCCAAACTACATTCAGGCAATGTTTGTCCCGTCCATCTGCATAGGTGTTGGACTTCTCTCTGTTTTGTTCTCTTATAGTTATTTACTAGAATACTGTTTATAGGGTCAGAATTAAATCTTGGTTGAAAAAAAAAAAAACATGAGGGTTATTTGTGTCACAGATTAAGTAAATGGACTTTATAAAGAAGATGAAAAGTTTCAAGGTTAAAAAAAAATTCTGTGTCAAACCAAAATACATAACGTACGGTGTTATTCACAAACATTTCAGTATTATAGCCACAGAAAACACTTTTAAAAATCAGCCTTTTACCTTGGGAAAATGTGCAATTTCCTCCCAATAATGGTTTTACTAGATTTTTTTTCTTTTATCTAGCACAACACTGACATCTATCCATCATCATTGGGTCCTTGGGGATTTGCATTATATTAACATTATCACTTTACTATATTACAGAGCTTAAGCCAGCCCAATAGTAAATCTCTCTGGAGATTAATAAAGATGAAACACACAGATAAAATTTCAGAATCTGAAAAATCATCAGCAAAACTATTTTGTTGGCAATCTTCTTAATGCTGAAGGAACTAACCAAGCTCAGTTTTTATGGGGCAAAGTGTCTGCTTTTAAAATAAAAGTTTAATTTCTCAATTACCTCCATTTCAAATTCTTCAGAGTCTTAAGCTCCTAAATGTCTCTTTTCCTTAGCAGTAAACACATTCTTTCAAAATTACAATAATAGTCAAAAAAATAATCACTGGACAGTAAGTTCAAGCACTGAAGTATTTCTTAGTACAAATTAAATAGAGGTATACATATACACACTATTAGGTTCTGCCTCAGTTTTAATCCATACTCTGGTTCCTTGGGGGCGGGGCTCATAGATGTGGAAAATGTTCTTCATTTACTGTATGAAAGAACACAGGGTAAACAGAGAAATAGAATGCTAACAGCCTTGTAACTTAAAAAAAAATCTGTGTTCTGGGTGCAAAGTGTATTGTGCAGGTGGCTGAGTCACACCTAGTCAACCAGAGTAGTTACTGAACACACACGCCTTGAGCTGAGGACCACACATTTCTTACGTCTTTGGATGGGATGGGATCAAACAAAGAATCAAGTTGCCACACTGCAATTCTGTGGCTTGGAAGCCTTTCATGTTTCCAGAAAAGACTAAGAACTTTGAAGTATATTTAGTATGTTAATATAAAGAAAGTAAGCAGTGATATAGCTACTTTCTTAAATCCTGTAACATTACCTGGATTCTGCCATCATTAAAACTACTACAAAACTGAAATATTCCTGGCCAGTGGGCAGTAAGGCCACACTTATTTGAACATGAATTTTCTACTCTGCTTCCTTCTCTGTCTTCTGTAAGCTGGGGTCATTCCTTTCTGCTACTAAAATTCAGAGCATAACACCACTTATCAGTTGCTTTCCCCCAAGAAATCCAGAAATTTCAGGTATGTCCCTAACATTCTGACTTACCAAGAGCATACTGAAAAAATAACCTTACCAAAAAGGGGGAAAAGGAAAAAAAGAGAAAAAAAGGATGAAAATATCCCTATTTCCTTTATTGGTTCATTGTAAGGATATTCTTCAAATACTGCTTTAATTCTTTTAAAATATGCTTTAACTTAGTGTCCTTTAAGTGCTATTATTGGTTACTCTGAACTGTAACATGTACCCCATTTTTCCAAAGATCATTTGTTTTAAAGTCACAGAATAACAGAAGCACAGTGTACATTAGTGATGCTACAACTTCCTGAATCTCTACACTTTGGTCTCTCCAGTTGCAAGTACACATCTGCCTCCACGTTTCCAGCAAAGTTTTAGCTTATGGCGAATGCAGAAGCACTCCAGCTTTGCCCTCAAAACCTGCAGAATCAAGCTGGTGCTTTATACTGCATCCATGAAACCGTTGTTAAAAAATACACCTAACATAAGAATCAAATGATATAAAATGATGTTTTCTCATTTTTAACACTGAGGACCCCCAGGGGTGTTCCCACTTGCTTTGTTTCCTATAGAAATCATCCCATCTTTTCAATGACTGTAATAAGCTTGCATGGCAGTTGGGAAGGTCTTGTCTTCATTTTCAACTGACCAAGGCAGTTCTTCGTTGTCACTGAGTCTTCCCAGGTGGTGCAGTGATAAAGAATCCACCTACCAAGGCAGGAGATGTGGGTTCGATCCCTGGGTCAGAAAGATCCCCTGGAGAAGGAAATGGCAACCCACTCCAGTATTCTTGCCTGGAGGAGCCCATGGACAGAGGAGCCTGGTGGGCTACAGTCCAAGGGGTCACAAAGAGTCAGACATAACTGAGCATGCACAGATTACATAATATAGTGAGTGTATGGTTATGATGAAACCCTTTTCCACTGAACATAATTACCTGTCTCAGCTTCTTCACAGCTGTTCCCACTGATGCCAGAACAGAGGTTTTGCTGCCCTCTCCCCTCCCGCAAGCAAGCTCTGTTTCTCCCCCTCCTCCCCTGCAGTCCTTTACTCCTTTTTCACTTTTTCCTCTGGGAAACTTCTTTTTGTAAAAGTGGCTGCACTTTATTGCTCTCCTCTCGTTTCTTATCATCTGCCTTCTGTCACAGCCCAGCTGGGAATTGATTGAACGAAAAAGCAAGAGCTGGAATTGTTTCAAGTCATTTTCTCCTGAGCCCCAGGACACCCCAGGAACTGATTCATATACTTCTCACCTCTTTGCAACCTTCTCTCTTCTCTTCCAAGTGGCAGGCTAAAGCCACCAAACAGCATGTGGCAGCCTGTCACCAAAGGAAACACGTGGTCCCAAACCCCATTATCACCATGACACCTGATGCCTCGGACAGTGAGCCTAATGCCTTGCCTTTGCCAACACTCGTTAAGTCAGGAAAATTATAGAATGTAATCAAGTTATCCATCTTTGTGACTTGTGCTGTGTCTTGTTTAGTACTGGAATTAAATGAGTTGTATATATTGAAATAAGGAGATCAGCCAGGTATCAGTGAGTCTTGTGCTCAAGTTTGCTACAAACGTCTGCGTAGGGCTCTTAGGATGAAGAGTTGTCCTTTTCCATCTTCACTATAAGAAGTAAACTGGTTATAATAAAGGGGAAAATACAGGTTATAGACAAGAATCCTAAGCATGCAGCAAGAAATATGAGACTTATATATCAGATGACTACTAGCTGGCTTCATTGCCAGCTAGTGATGCCAAACACCAAGAATCAGTACTTTTATGCAAACTAAAAGATGTCTTTTTATCAGTGATATTGCTATTAATGTTAAGACCCTTAAATAGAGCCATAAGGGCATGCATATGTTCATAGTGGCAAAAAGTGAAAGAAGAACTATTGTGGCCATTAAGGCTAATATACCACAAGAATGACTATAAAACACACTATGGTCTATCAAGGTTTATATGTGTTCTAAACCAGAGAAGCCTGGAACATTCTCAGCAACTACACAGCAAAAGCTAAGTGAGGATAGCACTATTGCAAGAGAAAGAAAACAGGTTAAGATGCAAGTTATTGAATTATATTTGTGTCTTTATTCCCTAACTTTAAAGGAAGTGCTTTCAAAATTCCTTATAGACTTAATCTTGGCTCCTTTATGCAAAGTGATAAACTGTTTTAACTGTAGGGATTGCTTTATGGGAAATTTTTACTGGCTTTTAAACTGTCAAAATAGTCACTTTGCCTTTCTCAGGAATTGAACAAGGCTGAAAATGCTTCCCAGTTATTATAATTCAAACAGATTCAAAGCACAATCAAAGCAGAGTCTCCAGCCCATTGTCAGAAGGGAAAAAAAATGAGGTTGTGAATGCTAAGCACTAAGGCATCTTCTGTAAATTGACCGGCAAGGATTGTAAAGTGGTTTATTTTTCAGTATTATTTTTTCCCACAAGCCAGAAAAAAAAAAAAAAAAAAAACAACCACTACATGTTAACACTGGCCTTTCATTTCTCCAGTTTACAAATGGTTTACATTCCGCCTAATGATTTTATATCTTCACACTTCTTCAAAGTTTCTGGTCCATGGGTTATTAATTTGCCTGAGTGTTTTGAAAGAGAGTTCCACATGCTTCCCAGTAGCCACTCCTTTTGGTGTGGTTTCTTAGGCCATCACAAGGTGGGCAGCAGTGACGACCGTGACTTCCAGCTCACACTCTTATTAGAAATTGTCTGACCTCTTTCCCTCTCCTGTTGCCTTTAATGCAGATATGATTCTGGTGACACAGCTCTGTCCATACAGACAAAGGAAAACATCCTGAAAAATGATGGATGAATCAAAGAAAGCCTGGTCCTCAAACGCCCTGCTAGATCATAATCATTTACATGTTGCAGCTAGTTTTTTACCTTTTATATAGGAAAGAAATAAGTTTCTACCATGTTTGGGTCCCTACTTTCATTTTCTTTATTATAGCGACTCAGCTTGTATTCTATCACAACTGTTTTATTTTTCATTTTATAAAGCTTTTTCTTTCCTACTATTCTGGATGAGAATTTAAAAGTCCCAGTGAGTAAACTCCAAAAAGTAACACAAACTGACACAATTAGAAAGTGTTTTACATTAAGTTCACAATTGTCTAGGAAATTTATCTTGACTAGAAAATGACAAACACTACCCAAAAGTTTATAAAATGTCCCATAATTCTGTATTGTGCAAAATAAAATTTCACTTGAATAACTGTAATACTTCAGGGTCAGCAAGGAAGATTTTTTTAAATACATATGATCAAAGGTTCTAAGATATACTGAACAGGATGGAAGAGTCTATATACAGAGTAACTTTTTAAAATCCTGGGCCTTGCCACAGAAACATGCTCCTGCTAATCTAACAGCAATAAGGAGGGCACTGTTAGTTCACAGTTGTTACTGTATTTATATTAACTCTTACACATTTCTGATAACCCTATGGCCAAAACCAGATATTTTTAATTGCTGTTAAGGACTATTAAGAGAGCCATCACTGGGAGCAATGTTAGGGGAAACTAAGGCTAGAAATTTACCCTCAATACTTGCTTTCGAGGGCTCAGAGGAGACAAAAATAGCCAAACATAATTATCATTGAGCATTAAAAACCCTTTCATTGATTATCTGGTGGCTGAGAAGTTAAAGTGTCTGCCTCCAATGCGGGAGACCTGGGTTCGATCCCTGGGTCGGGAAGATACCCTGGAGAAGGAAATGGCAACCCACTCCAGTATTCTTGCCTGGAGAACCCCCTGGACAGAGGAGCCTGGTAGGCTACAGTCCACGGGATTGCAAAGAGTCGGACACGACTGAGTGACTTCACCTTCACCTATCATTGATCTGCCTACTTCCAAGGCAGCTTAAGCAGTTAATGCTCAAATATATGGGAAGCACCCAGTGCTCAATGGTCAGCTAAAAATGGTGAAAGACAGAAAACAAATATGATTATAACTATATAACAATAGTCTACTGCGTATTGATAGCCTAGTGTTATTTTATCAAAAAGCTCTTAGATATTCTATCATATTCAAGATGATAAAGACACCAGGTAAAACTCTGTCAAGTACATAATAAACTTAATATTATTTCTTTCTTATTCCAGAGAGCATAAATCTTTTAGTCTGCCTGAGAATAAGAACTCTTCTACTTCTCCATAAAACATGAACATTTCAACAGACATAAAGTAATTTAAAGCATGCATTACGGAGATTGAAGACTTCTACTCAACGGATGATGGAGAACCCTCAAAGTGTGAATATGTATGCAAATTTCAAATACAAGGAAATTGCTGTATATGAGATTATGTTTACACATAGAACATCCAAATTGGAATTCACCCTGAGCGGAATTCTTACAGAGTAAAATAAGTCAAGCTGAAGTCAATAGGAAATAAAAATATGGGAGGAGGAGAGGAGAGGACAAATTGTCCCAGGTAAAATAATAAAGACTGAAGGAAGACATGCAATTTTGCAAAACATATGCATTAAAGACTCATAGTGCCCAATCTGTCAGAGTTCTTGTCACAGCACCTGGCACAAAGTGGATTCTCAATGAACATTAGTTCCTTCTTTTGCCTCATCTTCTTCTTTTACTTCTTAATATTTTTTATTTAGTTCCTAGTACTGTCTGGTTCTGTTTTCTCAGTTCAGTTCAGTCCAGTCAATCAGCCGTATCTCTGTGACCCCATGGACTGCAGCACGCCAGGCCTCCCTGTCCATCACCAACTCAAGTGAGTTTACTCAAACTCAAGTCCATTGAGTCAGTGATGTCATCCAACCATCTCATTCTCTGTCGTCCCCTTCTCCTCCCGCCTTCAGTCTTTCCCAGCATCAGGGTCTTTTCAAATGAGTCTGCTCCTCACATCAGGTGGCCAAAGTATTGGAGTTTCAGTTTCAGCATCAGTCCTTCCAATGAACACCCAGGACTGATCTGCTTTAGGATGGACTGGTTGACCTCCTTGCAGTCCAAAGGACTCTCAAGAGTCTTCTCCAACACCACAGTTCAAAAGCATCAATTCTTTGGCACTCAACTTTCTTCACAGTCCAACTCTCACATCCATACATGACCACTGGAAAACCCGTAACTTTGACTAGACGGTCCTTTTGTTGGCAAAGTAATATCTCTGCTTTTTAATATGCTGTCTAGGTTGGCCATAACTTTTCTTCCAAAGAGCAAATGTCTTTTAATTTCATAGCTGCAATCATCATCTGCTGTGATTCTGAACCCACAAAAATAAATCTCTTACTGTTTCCATTGTTACCCCATCTATCTGCCATGAAATGATGGGACCAGATGCCATGATCTTAGTTTTCTGAATGTTAAGTTTTAAGCCCACTTTTTCATTCTCCTCTTTCATTTCTACTAGAAGACAATTTAAGCAGGCCCTTTTGAGAGCTCTTCGTGTCATTAGTTGTCAGAGAATTATCTAATTACCAGGTTTCCTTACACCATCAGCTCATAACACTAACCAAGAACACATCTTCTCCTGCAGCTAATGCTTCCATGTGTACCCTGGACCTCATTTGTTTTCTATTTCCCAGGATGCTGCTTTCATGAGAGCTCCCTCCCTTCATTAATCTGCAATATTATGTATTTTTGTATTTTTACTCATCTCCCTTTAACGATATTTAAACATCTTCTGTTCAAGAAACTCATAGTTTGACCCTCATCCTGTTTTTATTCTTCTATTCAATGCCAGACTCATCATATATAGGTCCTCTTTACATTGCTTCTAGATATTTCCCATTTATTTATAAGAAATTTGCTTTTGTACTGATATTCATGAAACTATTACCTCAAATACAACAATGAACTTTCTCCACCTATCTTCACTTTTCTGTAGCATTTAGTAAAAATATCAAACTTCAAATCCCTTGATTTTCAAGACTGCACTCATTTCTTAGTGCTTCACGTTGGTTTCCATAATGTGGATAAAATGAGCTAATACAATTGATATGTTTAGAGTAGGACATTCATATAGAAAATGCTCAATAAATGGTTATTTCTTTAGTCCTTTTGTCTAAAGTACCTTGTCTTCAATGTATCTGAAGTCTAGGATGGTGTCCTTCTTCCCATCTCACCACTGAGATGTCATCTTATTCACTGATGTAATTCTCCGTGTATATAATTCCCAAATACATCCCCAGACTTAAGCTTTTATACCTTGATTCCATATTTCTAGTTGCCCACTTGATCCCTCTCTTCTATGTCTTGCCAGCTATGGAAACACATCAGATCCCAAGATAAGCTCCTCTTGGCATTTTCAAACTGCACATTTTAAAATCTTTAATTTTTATTCTAATATCTACACCCCCTGCATATAGTATGTAACTTAAGTCTTGATGCTTATTGCAAAATATCTGAATTGCCCATTTCCTCCCATTCTTATAGCTCAGATCCAAATTAGACCATACCTTAGGTAGAGCAACAATCTGATTGTTCTTCCCAACTGTCCCTGCTTCCCAAATTCCTTCAACATATTACTATCAAACCATCATTCCTAAAGCATGTCAGAAGCTGTCATTCTCACTCAAAGTCATGTCACAGTCCATAGTCTCTGCTTTGTGCTGAAGGCTCTGCTTTCACTGGACCGTGTACCTCTGACACTTTGCTTCACACTGTACTATGACCTGATACCTGACCCCAGTCCCTTGTCTTGCTTCTTCTTTCTGTCCCTCATCTACTTCCACTCTATGACACACTCTTCTTCTTACTTCCACTCACTCTTCTTTCCCCTACCTTAACAACTCCCTAACCTTAACCCAAGAAGCATCCCCAATTTTTCCATAAAGTTCTCCCCAAACTCTTATTTTATTTTGTTCCAAATCTCCCAATTAGTTCAAAGTGAAAGTTGGACATGTTTGCACAGTTTTTTCCTTCCCTGATATGCACTATATTCCATCGTCAGCAATTCATCATGTTTAAGCTGATTTTAATTTATGGCCTTGATTTAAAATACAAAAACCAGGAGAGGAAAATAGCAAATAACAGCAGGTCATTTGAGAAAGGAGACTTCTTAAAACGTTAAGTAAAAATAAAGGGACTAGGAAAAATTATGTGAAATGCATACAGACAATTTTATCTACTTCCCAATATTGCCTTTGATCAGTCCTGGGGATGAAAATACGACCTTAATGGACTCTTATTTTCTCAACAGGAATGCTGGAAAGAGAGAGAATAAGAACTTTGCCAGTGTCTATGAGGAACTGGCCTGGAGAGCAGAGACACTGCCTGTGAATGACAGGTACTGATTACCTGTTGCATCTACCCTTATTGTCTAGAGGTATAATTCCTTCAGGTTCTATCTCAGCTTCAAGAAGATGTTCCTTAAATCCATCCACTTCCCTTGCTGTGGCCGATTCTATGCTTCCCAAAGCCATCAATTATTAACAAATTGAGTTTCCCACATATATTGCTGTCAAAAGAGTGGTATCTTGAGAAGACAGCTGGTTCTAGTTATAGATAGCCCTAGGTGGATCTTGCTTTATAAATAAGCCAGACTCTGGTTTACAAATCCATCTCTTCAGAGTCTTATTACTGTGAATCAATTCATCAACATGAAAACAACTTAGGGCAGCCGTTTGTCAAGGAGAAAACCCTACAGCAGAGAAGCAAACAACACAGCGGCGTGAGAAGCGCTGAGTCATCGGCTCCTTACAGGTCCTCTTAGCAACACTAGAAGAGAAAGGAGAAATCCAAGAACCTGCACAAATATTTGTTCCTTGACTTTTTTACCGCAAAATTAGTAAGTTGAAATAGGCATGAGCTAAGGAATAACTCTTAAAATATCCTATAAAATCTAGATAGCCAACTTCTTCCCACTAATTTTGCCCATGGGCCATATTACCTCCTTACTTTCTTTTCTGGAAAGTGAAGGATGACACTCTCTTCTCTGAGCTCTGACTATAATAGTGCTTTATTTATTTCTAAATGCCCTCTCAACTCCTCTTTAAAACCTTACCTGATATTCTTCTCCCAATCTTTTTGTTGTTGTTGTTGAATCAAATAAATTGTGAAAGACTATCTGTGAACAATTACAAAACCAACTGGGAAACTACTTCCCCTCAACTCCCATCCTACCCAGGTAATGACTTTATCTTTAATTTCTCTTTATTGCTCATGTTTTTCATGTAATATAAATGGATAAGCAAGTTAAAAATCAAAAAAAAAAAAAAAAGGCATGTATTCAGACCAGATAAAGCCTAGCCTTGGGAATTCCAATACTTTGGCCACTTGATGCAAAGAACTGACTCATTTGAAAAGACCCTGATGCTGGGAAAGATTGAAGGCAGGAAGAGAAGGGGGTAACAGAGGATGAGATAGTTTGATGGCATCATTGACTTGATGGACATGAGTTTAAGTAAGCTCTGGGAGATAGTGAAGGCCAGAGAAGCCTGGCATACTGCAGTCCATGGGGTCACAAAGGGTCAGACATGATTGAGTGACTGAAATGAATTGAACTGAACTGAACTGAACCAGGATTATTCACGGAAGACAGTGAGGAGCTCTTGAAGTGTTCAAAGCAGGAGGAGTGCAGGTTTAGGATGGGTCTTAAATGATGTTCACAATCATGGAAGATGGATTTGAAGTAAACAAAACTGAAAGCAGAGATCCCAAAGAGAAGATAATTGAAATAGCATGGCAAGAGTTGAAATCCTAAGATAAAGGTATAATAGTAGGAATTATTAGTAGACAAGGAGAATTTGAAAGAAACACACACACAAGTAAAAAGTCAATCTTGTTGATTAAGGAAATATTCTAAAGTTTGCAGGTGAGTAACAAAGACAATAAGGTAAGAAGATACAACAGTAAGGACTCAAGAAAAGTTAATGTAGGAGGCAAGATAGTAAATTCATCCTGAAAATGAATTCGAGATGTCAAAAATATTTTGTGGTGGAGATCTCCAGCAAGCAGTTCAATATATTAATATGAGGCTTTGAGGAAGCTTTGGACTAGGCTTATAAATTTGGAAATACTATGTAAATGAAAGCTAAAAATATCAGAATAAGTGAAGCTAATGAAAGTCAATGTGAAGTGTAGGTAAGAAAGAAAATGGACCAAGACCCAAACTGAAGAAGCAGAGGAGCAAGCCCACCCAGAACAAAGAAATGGAATGAACAAAGATAAAGGAAAGTGTGGAAAGAAAGACCAGCTACATGGTAGAGAAGAAATAATCCATGATGCCAAGTTCATGGCTCAGTTTTTCAAGAAGTTTATTAATGACCTTATAGAGAGTAAAAAGACCTTATAGAGAGCCAATCAAAATGTGTTGGAAGGTGAAAGACATAAATGGAAATACATAAATTACACATTAGTTGAGGGAGGAAACCACAATAATTGCAGAAATGTGACATTAAATCCAGAGGATTTTTAATATAAAATATTGAATATGTATTTACATCACAAGAAAGTGACTAGTGGTAGAAAGATGGAGATAGAGAAGATAAATGTAGAGACAGACACTGATGGGGAAGCATCTTAAGAAGACAACACACAAGGGTCAGTAACACCAAAGGAAACACAGTTTTTGGAGAGGAGGAGAAATAGGTTAAAAGTTACCATGATGGAAAAAAGAAAAGATAATGTCTTTGGGAATTCCAGTTGACAGTGGGAAGACAATTTTTTTTTTTCAAAAACATAATTTTTGCTTACCAGGTGTCCATTCCACCCTTCTAGAAATAGCACTTTGCAGGAAATTTTGCTTTGAGGAAACGTCTCAATCTTTATGGTTTTGATACAGCTGAAACCATCTCCCTGCCACCACCTTCAACAGGAACTGAGATCTCCTAGTGAGCACACTCCATTCATCTGGTCAAAATATTTGACTAAGTTCAGGTGACCCACATACTAGAAGGATTTCTGCCATGATAACTAAGCTGCCATGAGCCACTACAATTCCAGACTGGAATGGCTGTAGCCCATCTCACAGCCACCAGTGAAATACGCACAAGAGCAATTCAGGGGCCAGTAGGGTGGCCACAAAAGTCATCATCCAGAGGAAAACACTTTTGTCCAGGAGAGCTGCTAAAACTGGCCTCCAGAAGGACAAAATGGATCTGGACTATCCCAGGCAAACCAAGTCACCTGACCAAGAGATGGAGATAGATTCTTCACAGTATTAACTGAGAATCTGGACCCAGAATTTCAGATTATATTGCTGACAAATTCCCAACTTTTCAAAATCCAATTCGAGTAGGGTTTCTCTCTCCTAAAACTTCATGGAATTGCATAGAGAAGCTATGTAAAAAAGAAAAAAAAAAGTCATACAGAGTCATGTCAGATTTGGTTCAGTTGACCTCAGTCACTCAGTCGTGTCCAACTCTTTGCAACCCCATGGACTGCAGCACGCCAGGCCTCCCTGTCCATCACCAACCCCCAGAGCTTACTCAAACTCATGTCCATTGCATCAGTGATGCCATCCATCCATAGCATCCTCTGTCATCCCCTTCTCCTTCTGCCCTCAATCTTTCCCAGTATCAGGGTCTTTTCAAATGAGTCTGCTCCTTGCATGAGTTGGCCAAAGTATTGGAGTTTCAGTTTCAGCATCAATCCTTCCAGTGAATATTCAGGACTGATTTCCTTTAGAATGGACTGGTTGGATCTCCTTGCAGTCCAAGGGACTCTCAAGAGTCTTCTCCATCACCACAGTTCAAAAGCATCAATTATTCAGTGCTCAGCTTTCTTTATAGTCCAACTCTCACATCCTTACATGACCACGGGAAAAACCATAGTTTTGACTAGATGGACCTTTGTTGGCAAAGTCATATCTCTGCTTTTTAATATGCTGTCTAGTTTCGTCATAACTTTTCTTCCAAGGAGCAAGTGTCTTTTAATTTCATGGCTGGAATCACCATCTGCAGTGATTTTGGATCCCCAAAAATAAAGTCTGACACTGTTTCCCCATCTATTCACCATGAACTGATGGGACCAGATGCCATGATCTCAGTTTTCTGAATGTTGAGCTTTAAGCCAACTTTTTCACTCTCCTCTTTCACTTTCATCGAGAGGATCTTTAGCTCTTCTTCACTTTCTCCCATAAGGGTGATGTTATCTGCATATCTGAGATTATTGACATTTCTCCTGGTAATCTTGATTCCAGCTTGTGTTTCATCCAGTCCAGCATTTCTCATGATGTACTCTGCAAATAAGTTAAATAAGCAGAGTGACAATATACAAACTTTGTGTACTCATGTCAGATAAGGCAGTCATATTCACAAGGCTGGGAACATGAGGAGAAATAGGAAATCACTGAATTCACAGCATTCTACAGTAATGTCAATCTGCGGAGTTTGAATAATTAAATATGCTAACATAACACTGTGCTTTTCATGCTTCGGAGAGCTCTGCATGACATATAATCATTACAAAATGTAATAAAGCAGATTTTCCTAGAGTAGTACCTACCAAAGCAATCACGTTATTAAAAATTCTTAATACATTTCCTCTAGGCTAAGACAGGAAAGGCAAAGATAACACATGGATCAAAATTATTTGAGACAGAGCTTGCCTTTATTGATTGCATCAACTGAAACAGCTTCCATTAAGAAGATCAGTGAGCAGGAGTATGAATTCCATCAACAACAAGAGCAACTACTTTCACTGGACTCATTAAATTACTTAAAGCTCTATTCCTTGGTCTTTCCCACTGCAGCATGTTACATAACATCTACCTATTGGGATTGCTGTAAGAATGGATGTAAGAGTATTTCTCAAGTACTTCAGGCTTTAAGAAAGTCAGTATTAACCCAACTCTTTTATTTGGATTCTGATGTTAGGTGATAGCTGTGAGGAGATGAAAAAGGCCAGAGTAACTGAATGACCATTCTCGTTAGGTCTCTCTCAAGGTACCTGTACTTCAGGGGAACTGGTCCTGAGCATGCAGCAATGTGAATGCAAATAAAGGAACTCTGGTGCAGGCACAAAAGTCCAGAAGACAGTCAACAGGTCTGGTTTGAGGACCAGATTTTATACAAAGAGCTGAATAACCTTGGACAGGTCAAATGAACTTTACAGGACTCAGTTCTCTCATGTATGAAATGAGTGTATTAAAAAGTATATGTCATATATGCTAAGGTAAAATGGATTTCATGTGCAGATGTGTAAGAGGGGAGTTTCTGCAGAATGGGGGAGGTATGTGGTAAGGGATCAGGAGGAGGTGGTACATACATAAGAAAATAAGGAATTAGAGAGCAAATAGTGATTTTTCAGGGCTGGAAATGAATGAAAAAATTGAGTAACAGCTACAGAAAATAGTAGAGGCAAGAGAAGCACTTTTCAAGATAAAGAAGATGTCCTTTCCTTCCAAAATGTCCTTGATGGCTTCTCCGGGCATTCTTGATTCTGGCACACAGTTTTGTCTACCATCTGGTACCAGTCTATTAGCCAGCCTCATCAACACATCCTCCAGCTTGAGCCTTGAACTTCATAAAATCATCTTACTGCCGCTGTAACTCTTCACTCCCATAACTGACTCCAAGTATTTTTCATGCCATTTACCCTGTCTGGAATCCTTTTTGTCCTGGCTCCTAGGCTTTGAATAAACTCCAGCTCCTGTCTGAGATCTTCTGAAGCTCACATCTTCTCTTGCACTGTCCCTGGTACAGCCCATAGCAAGTAATCACTGTTAAGTGTGACAGTGATAGTATTGAGGACAATTACAAACGGCTCAACTAACCCCACCCACAAAAGCACGTGTGCGGGTGTGTACTCACAGACATTATATAATTTCTCACTATCCATAAAATGGATAAATAACACATGCTTTATCATTTCATATTTCTTTGTCCAGATTGACCAAATCATATCCTGACTTCTCAAGGGACCAAGGATCGTGTCATGTTTATATCCCTTAACTTACAGCTTAACATAAAACACTGACCAGTCAATACTCATTTTAAGAATGAATTCAGCTACAAACCATTGTTTGGCTTCAATTATGTAGTTAAGCTGTACGTCTCCAAAAGATAATTGTTCCTATTCTTTTACATCATTTTTTTCTATTGGCTTCTACTTTTAGGGCAATTCAGAAGTTGTTCATTTCATGGAATGTAAAACACCATTGATTGTAAGAAGCACTATCATTTCATGTACTTCTACAATTTACACCACAACGTGCTATCACTTATGCATCCCAATTCCAAAGATGTCCAAAAGTGAAAAAAAAAGTATGTCTGTTACAAGTAATGCAGCATGACAGTTAATCTAGGAAACATTTGTTATAAAACACCAAGAACTCGTTCGTCGTCAGTTATTGATAAAGGCTTTATAGAGATCCTCTCTAAATAAAACATGTTCAGGAGACAAATATTTCAAATGCCTTTAACCTTATAGCAGTTTCTTAAAATTATATAAAGATAATCTGTAAAGAAATGCTAATTAAAATACATTGCAAATGCAATTAATATGGCTGAACCATGCTTACTGAGAAAGTCAATAAATATTCATTGTAATTAGAACAAACTTTTTCATTGAATGTGAAAGTCGCTCAGTCATATCTGACTCTTTGCAACCTCATGGACTATACAGTCCATGGAATTCTTGAGGCCAGAATACTGCAGTGGGTAGCCTTTCCCTTCTCCAGGGTATCTTCCCATCCTAGGAATCAAACCCAGATCTTCCACATTGTAGATAGATTCTTAACCAGATGAGCCACAATGGAAATGGAACTCTTCCATTACTTTTGAAAATTAGAATCCTGACTTATGATCTAGAAAATTTAGGTTTGCTTTCTTTGTTGAAGACAATTGTTGTCATACAAATGAAATTTAAGATTAACACACTAGTGGCATATCACCTACTAGTGACATATCACAACACAAACTCTAGACATATGCGACATCCAAAGAAAAGCATCCATGAGATGAAGCTAATGGAGAAGTGTCTTGAGATTATGAATTACTGTTCATGATATCTAGAGAGCACCAGCCTCTCCAATAGGTGACAAACCTGAGCTGTGCAACAGCTCATAGCCATAAGAAAATGAAACTGGTGATTGCAAGCCTTATATCCCAACATGGAAAGACACTTTGACAAACTATGAGGCATGGCAACAGTGGAAGATTTAGCCCAAATATAACAAACTGAACTTGCTGAACTCTTCCCTGAAGTTACCATCCAGACATTAAAAGTACCTACATGGTCTGGTTATTATCTGCACCCAGAGAAGCAGTTGAGCAGGCCCTCACAAGAATGGTTTGTCTGACTGGATGACCTGGTTTTCTTTTGGGCTAACAGCTCTTTCAACTGCTAGACAAGCCTTCAGCCCATCTGTTGGAAATTTCCTTACCAAGTACATAGGAACCAATTTCTCAAAGGCTTAGTTCTGACCAGGGAATCGTTACAGAGCCTTTGTAACTGAAAGACAGAATTTATTCCTGAACTGTGCCTTTCTTTTCTTTTTCCTTTTCAATATACAGTGTTTTTATTTTCCTGAATGATTTATTAAACTAGGTCAGGTTCTTTTCCAAGCAGTGAAATTATGAAACATCAGTAACTATTAGGATTCCTTTTCTGTAGAGGGACTTGACATTTCCATAATAGATTAAGTAAATGCCATTTGATTGTTGAGGACCTGATTTTATGTTTACCAGATGTCATTTTGTCTTTAATAGTGCAGACAAGTCAACCAAATCAACATTTTCTTCTGTCTGATCATTTACAGCTCTATAAACTCAAACAGTAACAGCTCTAAGAATATCGGTGTTCCTATATATCCAATCAACCAAGTACTCTGGATGCTAGCCTGAATTATTAAAAGTAATATAGACATGGTACAAAACGATTGGATCCTGTAGGTATGAGCAAATTATGACCCACAGACCAAATCAGGCCTGCTGTCCATCTTTGTTCAGGCTGTGTACAAAGAATTTTTTTACATGTTGAAATGTTTACATAGTAAACGGTCATACTGGTATACCTACATAATAGCCTTGATTTACTTTCTGACTCAGAAAAACTAGGATGTTAACTTATCTGGTTCTTGACAAAAAAGGTTACTGACAGCTTCTATAGAACATTAATGTTTATATTAAAAAGCTTCCTAGGCCTCACATTTTATTCCTGGAGGCTGCTGTGACTGCTGCTACTGATGAACCCATATAAAGCATGCCATGACTACCAACTCCACAGCCCAATCTATTTCCCAAGTCCTGGCAAAACAAACCCCTGACCTATCTGGGGAAAATCTGTGCTTACTCTGCACAGATACCCCAGGTCCTAATATAAGTTATACGGTGGTACCCAGACTCTGTAGCTCTCAAACTTCCAAAGATTCAGTCATATACTGCTGTATCACTCTTCGAACTCGATTTTGTTAGGGGTCTGTTTGGGGCAGTCATCTGAACTGTTAGTTCTATGAACCTTCTGTCTGTAGTTTAGCAGTGTATGAGCTAGAGATAGGAGACAGATGTATATCATGACATCCAAGCAGCTCGCTCTGGGCACAGTTTTATTAGAACCACAATTTATGGATCCCTTCCTGTATGTTACTAGCCATGAGCTTATCTTCATGTTTCAATCTAACACAGTACCTCTCCACCCAGAACAAAATTTCACTTTTGGTATCTAGTTCCCACAAAGGAGCAAAGGCTTTTTATCTTGATAGTGAACTTTGGTTTGGGTCCTTAATAATAGATGTGCTTTTACGAGAGTGCAAGTCTTCTTGAGGCTTAAATTGTTTCGCTAATAAGTGTGAATACAAACACTGAAATACAACTACCTGAGATGTGAAAAACACTTGTGTAAAACTTCCACACAGCTCCTAATGATTTTCATTTTAGCTGAGGGCAACTTTCTAAAGGCCATATCTAATGATGTTAGCACAGCCAGGTATGGGGGCTCTTCACTGATGCCAGACAAAATGGTGAAAATAGAATGAAGTCATATGATTGCAATTTGCCATAGGAAGCCATTATTGAAAGGGCATGTGGTATTTATAATGAAACACACTAGTCTGGGCTGATAAAAGGTGAAGTAAATAAAACTTAAAAATACTAGATGACAGTGAAGCCTGAAATGTACACTAGGAAAATCTGCTGAGTCTGTTTTATATGCATAGTCAAAGAGATGACTTTTAAAAAATAGAATATATTAACTCTCACTTAGACAACACTTAGACATCACTTAAACAGTGCTTGGTGAGTATCTGACTGCTTTCATGCCTTTGGGAAAGAGTGTAACATAACAAAGGAAAGCAATCAAACTGGTTTTTATTGTCATCTATGGAGAAGGAAACAGCAACCCACTCCAGTACTCTTGCCTGGAGAATCCCATGGATAGAGGAGCCTGGCAGGCTACAGTCCGTGCAGTTACAAGAGTCGGACACGACTTCGCAACTAAACCACATGAGGTTAACTCAACTTTACCCACACAAACTAGCTGAAATCAGCTACCATGTATGATGTTTTTAAAAAGAAAGAGTTAAGCTTTAAAAATGAAGTTTAAATTGAGAATTGGCTGAAAGGTCACAGATTACATCACTACATGCTCATTTAATCAACCATCAGTTTCAGTACATGTGAAATTGGTAATAGCAAATCTTTTCCAAGTGCTCCAGTGCACCTAAATGCTTTTTTATTTTTTTATTACCCATGTCTATAAAACAGAAAATGAGGAGAAAATCATTCAGGAGGCAAGTTGTTCACATGGGCAAGTAAACTGTAAGGGGCCTTGCCAAACTCTAACCACTGTTTACTACTAAATTGCCGATGACAGTCGGTGCCTCGTATTCCATATTACATTTCATGGAACGTGTCCCCGCCTTTTGATAAGTGGAAAAATGGTCATTAGTCGCAAAGAAACAATGAACTTGCCCACCGTGTGCTGCACTAAATCCTAACAAAGAAGAATTAAACACTCAAGTGGAAAATATCACGAGAGAGAAGAGTGCCACCTTCTGTTCTCCACCAGAACATGTAATCATTTATCAAAATGAAGAGAAAGAAAAATAACTACCAGGACTTGAATGCTAGCAGGGACACTATTGGAGTTAATTAAAACATTTCAAGAGAAAAAAAAGATTTTAGCTTCAGAAAAATCACCTCAAAATTCTTCATTCATACTTAATGAATACATGTTCATGTCTTTCTTGTAGAATTGTTTCTGTAAATATGAGACAATACTTTCCTTTCCAGAGCAGATAGTTTGAGATTCCATGAAAATGGTCTTTGCAACACTACTACTTCACAGATAAAGTTCCTAGTTTGTAAGATTCTCTTAATGTACCTCCTTTATTTGTATATATTTTTAATTTTAAAAACTCCACTCCTACTAAACAGATAAACATCATGCATTTTGCAATTCAAATTTATTCTTCAGTTAATCACCAATGCTTATGATAGGGCATTCTATTTGCCATTATTCCATATAACCTGAAGTTCTAACAATCCAGTGGGAAAAGACTCCATACGCAGAAAAACACTCTTTCAAATATAACTTTCTTAAACTAGTTAATCAAGGTCATGACCAGGATTTTGTTAAAAAATAGTTTTCAAAAATAATTAGATTTTTCTTTTCAAAATAAAACTTTCAACTTATGATGCATGTGATATAATTACATGTGTGTGTATGCTAAGTTGCTTCAGTTGTGTCTGACTCTTTGCGAGCCTCATGGACTATAACCCAAAGGCACCTCTGCCCATGGAATTCTGCATGCAAGAATACTGGAGAGGGCTTTTCCTACTCCAAATATGATTATATTTAGCAACAAAAGAGATGTGTTTTTATTACTTATATTTAACTTATATTTAATTATCTTTACTCTCCCTTTTGCTGTGTGCTACTGCCTACAGACAATAAATGATCTGGGACAACTTTTTTATATATTGCTATACTTGGGTCTGTGCTCAGACATCATTACTACCCAGAGTCAGAATATCCATTGGCCACAGTGTGTGCTCAGCTCTGTTCGGGGTTCAGTGATCACTTTCTATGAAAGTACAAGATGTTGAAATGTACTGCAGGCCAAAGACTAACAAAAAGAAACAAAATATTCAATGTTTTAATATTTGATACAGCAAAATGTATTTCTTCATGGACAAAGGATGATTCCCGGTAGTATTTCTTGGAGAACATTGAGGAAAAAAATTACAGTGGAATATTAGAAAATACTATGAATTCAAAGGCAGGTAAACAGGCCATGGTCGCCCTGCCTCATGGATGCAGCTACTTCCATGCAGTTTGTACAACAGAATTCCCACATCAAACACATTGAACTATCTCTCTTAACCAAATTCTAACTTCAAGTCTTACAAACTTTGGCATCAACATATTCCCAACATTGTTGGTTTGGTTTTATGAACAGCAAAAAAAAAAAAAAAGAAAGAATTCAAGTGTATTTACAATAAGAAAATTCTGGTTTTATTTAAACCAGGTTTCACCTCCTAACATTTCCCAACTCTCCTCATCTATGAAACTGAAAGAAACACTTCAAAGAGAAAAAGCCTTAGGGGTTTAAGATAAACAAGGAAGGACAACAACAGAAAAAAAAAAAAGCAAACAAAAGTTTTGGAAGGCAGATGGACGTAAAAAAGAAAATCCAAATTGCCCAGCAATTAAAGAAACTGTGGTCTAATCAAGCCATGGTACACACACACAGTAATGAAATGGACAAAATGTACTGCAACTATTCATAGCATGGATAAACCTAATTCTCATAATATTTAGCAAAGGACACACTCAAATGGTTTGTGTAATCTATTTCCACCAATATCGAGCTCAGAAAGGGGGCAAAAGTAAAATATATTAAAGAAGCTTCTGTAGGTAGTAAAATTCTAAACAAAAGCAAGAAAGTGATTACTACAAGTATCAGATGAGGGTGTGCCTTTAAAGGAAAGCATAGGATAATCACATAGTATAATAAACATAGTATAATCACATAGTATAATAAAGGAAAGCATAGGATAATCACTAAGGGACATACAAGAACTCTGGAGCCGGCATTGTCCTATTATTGACCCAACAGGTGGTTAGATTTTAAAATTGTTATACAGCAATGTAAATACTTTATATTCCATTCCATAGGCATTCTATATCATTATTTAAAGGCTACAAGCAAAAGATTAAATGACAGCAAATGCAACAGACCAGAGCAAGCTGAAGTAACACATTCAAGATTATGGGAAAGAATATCCCTTTTCCTATCATAGATGTCTATGTCCCACCAATTAACTCTCAAACATCAGAGTAACACAAATATTACACACACTCCAGATCTCAAAAAAACTCTTTTCCCACTTACCTTCTCTCCAAAGCAATGGGCTTTTAAAACCAAAGTAACCTAGAGGGATGGGAGGAAGGTTCAAGGGGAGGGAACATTTGTATGCTTATGGCTGATTCACCGATGGCTGAATCACTTATGGCTGCTTCACGGTGTTGTATGGCAGAACCCAACACAGCATTGTAAAACAACTATTCTCCAAATTTAAAAAAAAAAGTTTGTTTACTAATAAATGCAATTTAAAATAAAACAAACAAAACTGTGGCAATTACTACAGAGAAAATCAACATTTGGCCCAAACATTATATGGTTCACCTGTGAAAAGTATGACATGGCCCTAAAAATATAAGAACTGAATTTAAATATAACTACTATTGTGATATATCCCTAGTGGATAAATTGAGAAATGATTAAACCTTTCTTTCACAGTAAAACTTTCACTGCTAACACCTATTTTAATTTCTTAGCACTAGTAAAACAAATTATCACAAATTTAGCAGCTTAAATCAAAATAAATTGAGTAACTTACAGTTCTGGGGCTTCCCTGGAGGCTCAGATGGTAAAGGGTCTGCCTGCAGTGTGGGAGATCCAAGTTTGATCCTTGGGTCAGGAAGATCCTCTAGAGAAGGAAATGGCAACCCACTCCACTCTTGCCTGGAAAATCCCACGAATGGAGGAGCCTGGGAGGCTCCATGGGGTCGCCAAGAGTTGGACACGACTGAGTGACTTCACTTTACAGTTCTGGAGGTCAGAAGTCCAAAATAGAGCTCACTGGGATAAAAAGTGCCAGGTGCAGCAGGTCTGTGGGCATTCTTGGAGTTTCGAGGGAAAAGTCTGTTTTCTAGCTTTTTCCAGCTTCTAGATGTTGCTTCTTTCTCCTTCCCCAAGCCTCAAAGCAAGTCACGGCCAGAGAGTTCACCTCACAACGCACACCATTGAAACACTGACTCTCTGCCTCACCCTTCTACCCTGAAAGGAAGCTCTGATTATATTGGACCCACCTGGATAACTAGCTTACTCACTTTAAGGCCAGAGGATTAGCACCTGCGGTTCCATCCATCACCTTAACTGCCCCTTTTTCTAACAAGATATTCACAGTTTCTGGGGGTTAGGGTGTAGACATATTTGAAAGCCATTATTCTTTCCATCACAATATGTAAAAGCATAAATTAAGCATGTTATTTTGAAATGTAGAGGCAAATGCCAAAAGGACAACTGGAGATGTTCAAAATGGTTGCATCTCCAGAGAAAAACTTGAGAGTAGTGAGGGATGGAGCAAGCAATACTGTCTTTCATCATAAAATTTGTAAAATCAACTTGATATTTTAAGCTGTGTGATATTTAAAGAGTGTGTATTAGTCACTTCAGTCGTGTCTGACTCTTTGTGACCCCATGGACTGTAGCCTGCCAGGCTCCTCTCTCCATGGGATTTCCCAGGCCAGAGTACTGAAGTGAGTTGCCATTCCCTTCTTCCAAGTAAAGGAGGCACCTCCCTAAAATTAAATATATATATATATATATAGTTGTTTCTCTTTCCTTCTATTCTTAGTATCCATCAGAGACATCCACAAAATAGGCTTCTGAAACCATTATCACAAACTGAAGTTTGAAAAAGGCTTTGATTTGTAAGATTAATGTTTTCATTGACAGAAAAAAAAAGTTCTTGTCTGAATGAGAGACACTGAGGGAAGTTCAGCACTGGCGTGTTTTTGTCATTAAAAAAATAGTCTAGGAAGAGTGGAGGAAAAGTCAGATAAGCCTTTCTCCAGGAGGCTGGGTGAGAGTCATCTGGTGAAGAGGAAACAGGGAACTGAGCTATGAGTTCTAGAACAAGTCAGTAGTAAATCTGGTGGGGGTGAAGAGAGCACATATGTGGGAAAAAGAAAATCAACCCCACCCAGAGTTCATACCAGGGAAATTTGTGCAAGCAGAAGCAAAGCCCACAAACTCCCCATCACCTAATCTCTGATAAAGATGCATCTTTATCTAGTTGCATTCTGCTGCTGCTAAGCTGCTGCTGCTAAGTCGCTTCAGTCGTGTCCGACTCTGTGGAACCCCATAGAGGGCAGCCCACCAGGCTCCCTCGTCCCTGGGATTAATCAGGCAAGAACACTGGAGTGGGATGCCATTGCCTTCTCCAATGCATGAAAGTGAAAAGTGAAAGTGAAGTCGCTCAGTCGTGTCCGACTCTTAGCAACCCCATGGCCTGCGGCCTACCAGGCTCCTCTATCCATGGGATTTTCCAGGCAAGAGTGCTGGAGTGGGGGTGCCATTGCCTTCTTCCAGTTGCATCCTATCCTGTGATAAAGATGCATCTTAGCTGTTTAGTTGCCATCTGGTGAGCGCCTTCCATCAACACCCTTGGATCGGTCAGGAGAAATGACGTGAATTACTGTCCCATTATTTTCCTGAACCTGTGAACTGCCCCATGCTGACTCTCCCAGGACATTCATTATGTCCCCTCAAAAAGACAGTGCACATTATGCTATTGCTAAAACATTCCCTAGCCCGTCACATCCTTGTATACATCTGACAATCACACTTTATTTTTCTATCATAACAGTTGCCTCTTACTGTGCAATGGTCTGATCCTTTCTTATCCATTTCCTTACTAGACTAAAATCCTGTGTCTCATCTTTTATATTCTCAGCCATCACACAGGTCCTGCTGCAGGAAGAACTTAACAGATACTTAATAAGTGAAATATGAAATATGCTTAGTATCTTCTGATATAAAAGTTGTCCCTGAACTGGTATACAGAATGGTCTAAGATTTTGTTCCATAAAAAAATAAATCCATTAAGAATAAAATAAGATATTAATTAAGGCTGAAAGACTATAACAAAATGACCTCAGAAATATTGAAATTCTTTACAAATTAAATCTCTTCTATCTTAGAGATGTGCATCACAGTTATTGCTCAGAAGTCAAATATATTTAGGTTCTAATTTTTTCTTTGTCACATTGAATTTATTATTTTGCTACTTAAATTTCCTCTTGGAAACATGGGTGAAATAATACAAACTGCATAGAATGTTACCATAATGAGATAACATATATTAGAAATAGTGTAAAGATTAGATGTATATATGTAACAGCAAAACATATTATGTGAGATTTTGTAATAATATACAAAAGTGAGGAACTCTTCAATATTTAAAAACCATCCCTAATTATAGAAATAAATGGTTAACTATATGCATATTAATCTATTTAATGAAAACACATTTTATAATTCAACTCATTTTATATATATTGAACCATTTAAGGAAGACATAATAATTTTGTTTAAATTTAATAGTGCATTACTTCCTTATAAAAGAAACTTAACACACAAAAGCTTGGAAATAGAAATTATGGCTACTATCCCAAAGTCTGAAAAAAAAAAGGAACATTCAAAGATCAAATTAGAAGAATAAAAATTTTAAAGCAACATTAAATATTCAAGTTTGCTTTCAGTATTCAAAAAATAATGTCTTTTTAAGCTATTTTGTCCAAATGAGTTTGCATACATACAGTATTAAGTTATTTCCCAATTTGGTTCAGATGGGATTACAATTAGTATAAAATGAGAGTTAGTTATGCTAAAAAAAACATATTCAGAGCCCCAAAGACTTAATCAATATTATGGAATAGCTGTATAACCATCAACATATACTAAAAGGAAATCTTTCCACAAGCTATAAACATACAGCTCTGCAAAGAACTGTGCAGAGATTTCATCTTTAAAATACAGTATTGGAAGAATGTAATTGAATCCAACAGTGTTATTAAAAGACTGTATATTTTATAAGGCTTACAAACTACATACAAATTATGGACATTGACTTTGTCAAGCTTAAAATTCTTTAGTATCTCCAATGCTTAGACACCCATCAGTAGGATCATTCCTAGGCAAACTGTGCAACTCCTAGTAGTAAATTTTCTACTTTTCTCTTTACCTGCTTTAATGATCTCCTGCTCTTGTTCTCAGGCCATTTGTCTCTCTTGCTCAAAACTTCTTATCCAGCTTATTACAGGATTAATGTTGTGACAGGCCCTGTGTAAGCCCTTTCCAAGCATTATCCCAAATCATCTTTACAACTAGCCTATGAGGAAATTAAACACCATGCCACGTGGAAACTGTGGCTTTAATAACTTCCCCAACATTCAGACACTTGCTAAGTGATAGAGCCCAGACTTGAAGCCTAAATTCACACTCCTACTCACCACTCTATGATTTTCTATTTTTTTCTTAGCTTCAGAACAAAACTTCAGAAGTTCAATATGCACAGTAGATAAACTGGAACCAAACCCACTTGGTTGAGTGAAGGTGAGGGGTTGAAGGTCCAAATGTCTTCCTTTGTTGCACACTTTCAACAGGAACTCCTAGGAGACCAGACTTAAAAGCCACCACTCCTAATCTTTCCTTCATGCAAAATACACCTGATTGAGCCAGTTTCCTCCTCAGGGCATCCATACAAAACTGTTTATCTCTTCAACGGGCATGTGGTAAACACCTCTTGGACTTGGGTGACACCTCCCTTTAACCTACAGCTGTGAGACAGACATTAGACACCTCTTTCTGGTTCGTACTGAGTCCCAAATCTTCCCCACCACCACCACGGGAGTGCAACAAATCTGCGTACAAGCAAAACCCAGAAGGCGCACGGAGTTAATGCACCAGGGCAAGCTTCAGGCAGAAAGGACACAACTGGACGGACAAAAGTGAAATAGCACACAAATCTGGCCAGCTTAAAGTGGTTTTGCCTCCTCAGATAGGATGCTAATTAATCCAGCCCTGAGTTATTTTATAGAGACAGCATTGCACAAGCATAAGACAGGACCCCCTATCTCCAGGATGATCCCAGAAACAAGAACCTTCAGTCTAGAGAGGCTAAAGAAGAGAAATGTTGCCAGTGGAGTCCTTTATGAAGCTAGAAGCCCTTCAGTAAGGAAAAGCTGACTTCCAGCAAGCAGACCAGCTTATATATAATTCAGTTCAGTTCAGATGTTCAGTCGTGCCCGACTCTTTGCGGTACCATGGACTGCAGCACGCCAGGCCTCCCCTGTCCATCACAAACTCCTGGAGTTTACTCAGACTCATGTTCACTGAGTCAGTGATGCCATCCAACCACATATAATTCAAGATTAGCCAATTAGCATTCAAGTTAGAAATTCCCTTAGTGAACCAGTGAAATTGCTCATTCATGTCCGACTCCTAGCAATCCCATGGACTGTAGCTCACCAGGCTCCTCCAACCATGGAATTTTCCAGGCAAGAGTACTGGAGTGGGTTGCCATTTCCTTCTCCAGGGGATCTTCCCGACCCAGCGGTCAAACCCAGGTCTGCCGCCTTGCAGGCAGACTATTCCCCTAACCCCTTAAATTTTGCCCAACCCTGAACAGGGAGACAGATTTAAGAGCCTGGCCTCCTTTTTCCTTGTCTGTCGACCTTGAAATAAAGCTCTCTCCTCAAAATCTGGTGGTATAATATTGATTTTTACACTTGCCAGAACTTTAGCCCTCGTACAGTAACAAAATCTCCATTCTCCTGTTTCCCCAGATTAGACTTCTCATAGCTCCCTGCAGACTGAAGCAGTAATCTTGGTAATACACCTTCACATTGACTTTTCTTGTTCTCTCTGCTCTCCCTACTCCCTTACTCTTAAGTCCTGGTATCACCTCACAAACTGCCTTGCCCAACTCCACGCCTCCAGCTGTACTCTCAGAGGACTCAGTCTGAGTTAGAATACACTGAAGGCTATGGGTCACCCTTAGCACTATAGGACTCAGCACCAAGAGGCACTATAATAAGACTGTGAGGAAAAGAAGTAGCAACAGGGGCTGTTTTGGTACTCCTCTGTCATTCTTAACATCATCTCCCCACTTCTCATCTGCCTCACTAATGATACAGCTGCCCCCAGTGGGGAAAGTGCAGGTGGATGATAAACATAGAAATTATAAAATAAAATTAATATTTCCAGATCATGACATTGCTCTATTATGACTTAAGTGTGTGCTCAGTTGCTAAGTCATGTCTAGCTCTTTGCGACCCCATGGACTGTATCCCATCAGGCTCCTCTGTCCAGGATATTTCCCAGACAAGAATACTGGAGTGAGTTGCCATTTCCTTCTCCAGTGATGACTTAAGAAATATGTGGAAATTAAATCAAGAATATTCTGTTTCTATTCTGACCATGCAGTAGATACAATGGAATTTGCAAAGCACAGCTCAGTCTAGACTGTAGAAATGTCTGAAGAAGGCAGAGAATGTCCTGGAAACTGAGTCAGCTAACCCCTCCTCAGGACCAGATTCTTCAGGCCACTAACACTACAGGCTCTCGATTCCCTGAGCAATTTATTAGAGTATTATTTGTCAATATTTAATTTCAAAATACAGGGCATATAAATCAATGAAAGAAAGTGAAAGTCGCTCAGTCATGTCCGACTCTTTGTGACCCCATGGACTACTATACAGTCCATGGAGTTCTCCAGGCAAAAATACTGGAGTGGATAGCCTTTTCCTTCTCCAGGGGATCTTCCCAACTCAGGGATAGAACCCAGGTCTCCCACATTGCAGGTGGGTTCTTTACCAGCTGAGCCACAAGGGAAGCCCAAGAACACTGGAGTGGGTAGCCTATCCCTTCTCCAGGACCCAGGAATCAAACCAAGGTCTCCTGCATTGCAGGCAGGTTCTTTACCAACTGAGCTATGAGGGGAGCAGGTACAACTTATGGCAAATTCTAAATCAGCAGCAATAATAAAAGTTCTACAGAAATATTATAGGAATTTTGTTTTATTTTACACATCAAAGAACGTAAAATCATTTGTTGACAAGACCAAGAAAAAGCTCCTAAAAGAAATGTGATTTGATCTGCCTAGGACCTGAAACAAATGCAAAGATAGGAAGGCATCCCAGTCTGGGGAAAGGAAAGGGCCGTCTAAAAAGAATGATGTGATAAAGGCCCTGGAAGGCATATGGTGGTGCTTGGCACCAAAACACCCAGAACACTAGCATGATTGCCACAAGGACAATCTGAATTGGGATTTGTTATTGCAGTGTTCCAGATGGTTCAGTGGTAAAGAATCCACCTGCCAATGCATGAGCCACAGGTTCAGTCCTGTAGTTGGGAAGATCCCCTGGAGGAGGAAATGGCAACCCTGTCTACTATTCTTGCCTGGAAATTCCCATAGACGGAGGAGCCTGGCAGGATACAGTCCATGGTGTCTCAAAGAGTCAGAAACAACTGAGCATGTTGAAATGAAAGCTACAAATATAAATACAAAGGCCCTAAAGAAGCAATTCAAGATTAGAAGGTGCAAGTTTCAGAGAACTATAGGCAGATAACTATTTTAAAGAGTTTTCGTATTTGCACCCATATCTAAGTAACTACTTATAGAACTGGAATTTATTTATACATACTTATATTTGTAAAATATAGATTTCTCATTTTTAGAGGAAGCCTCAATATAAGCCTCACTATACAGTCCGTGGAATTCTCCAGGCCAGAATAGTAGAGTGGGTAGCCATTCCCTTTTCCAGGGGATCTTCCCAACCCAGGGATCGAACCCAGGTCTCCCGCATTGTGGGTTGATTCTTTACCAGCTGAGCCACAGAGGAAGCCCAACAATACTGGAGTGGGCAGCCTATTGCTTCTCTGACAGATCTTCCCAGGAATGGCACCAGGATCTCCTACAATGCACGCAGATTCTTTACCAACTGAGCCATAAGGGAAGCCCAAAATAAAATTAGAACTTTAAAATTTAAATATTTGAACTCAAACATGAAAACAAATTTTAACATTCAACATATGTGATAAAAGTAAATATTCCCAATTCATCTACACTTTGTCTTATTTTTCATGCCCATCTATATATTAAGGATCAGATTTTTAAATTACTAAATATGCACCACTCTCAAGGTTGAGAGACTACAAAAATAAATAGTTCTGGGGAAAAGTATATAAATATTTTAATATCATAGATTTTTATATTTTGAGTTGATGTAAATAGTTCCAGATCTATTATATTCTAATTTACTTGCTTATCTTAGTTTTCATTACTATTTATCTTTCTAGTTTAGTTCAATATACTTTCTTCAATATTTCACTAATAATTTTTTTCACCTCCTTAAAAAATGAAAATTATTTGAAATATTTAGCTGAGTTAAAAAAATTTACTGACGAATTTATTTACAGGGCAGCAATGGAGAAATAGACATAGAGAATATTTATGGACATGGGGAGAGGGGAGGAGAGGGTGAGATGTATGGAGAGAGTAACATGGAAACCTACATTACTGTCTGTAAAATAGATACCCAACGGGAATTTGCTGCTGCTGGCTCAGGAAACTCAAACAGGGGCTCTGCATCAACCTAGAGGGCTGGGGGTGGGGAGGGAGAAGGGAAGGAGGTTCAAATGTATACCTATGGCTGATTCATGTTGGGGTTTGACAGAAAACAACAAAATTCTATAAAGCAATCATCCTTCAATAAAAAAATAAAAATAAGTGAAATAAAAAAATGTTTCAAACAAAATATCTGACATTATAAACAAAGCTGTTTTAAAGAATTCTTTTAGAAAAACATTTTGCTTTGATTTATAAATGGAGAAATAACAAATCTTTTTAGCCAAATTAGATGACTTTAAATGTGGCTTATTTGTATTTACTCTAATTTGTGTAAGAAATATGAGTATCAATAAATCTCCTTTCCTTCTTTACTCAGAAATAGTGGCAGGAGAATCATTTTCACTTTTGATAGACTTCATTTGAAATCTTGCCTCATGATAACTCCTAAAAATATCATTTGTTTCAAGAAGAAAGAAGGCAGAGATGTCATTGATGTGACAAGCTGGCCATGCAGATAATATCTATGTTCTGTACAACCACTTCGGGGACATTAGAGTCAAGAAATCTGTGTTGGAAAAAAAAAGGATAATTCTGTGTTCACCTGCATCTCCAAAAGCTTTACTTTTTGACATTGCTCATAGAGTAACCTAAGTCAGGATGACTAATATGCTAAGCAAATAATGAGTCTCCAAATAATAATTTAAATGAGTACAAATAAAGTGTTATGTCAAAAATGTTTAATAATGATAAATAACCACCAATGACAAAGAATATTTTCTAAGCTCCACAGAGGTTATGCTTATTTCATTGCACAACATAGATCTAGTGTTTTAGTCGCTAAGTCGTGTCGGACTCTTTGCGACCCCATGGGCTGTAGCTTGCCAGACTTCTCTGTCCATAGGATTTTCCAGGTAAGAATACTGGAGTGTGTTGCTATTACCTCCTCTAAGTATAGATCTAGACCTAAACATAAAATAGATGCTTCATAAATATTTGTTGAATTATTTAATCAACATTTTTAATGTTGGTGTACAGAGGATCTGCTATATATCTCTTTGATAAAAAAATTTCTATAATTAAATCTATAAGCATTTCCTTGATAATTTTAAAATCAGAATAAGAAGATTCACTGCTCGATGAGCCACGAAGCTGTGATGGACAGCTTCATCCTTGATGGAGAAGTGGGATTGCAAGAAGATTAGAATGCTCTGGTGGTTGTAAGGATTCTCCCCTCCGAGGGCAGAGATAAACAGAAAGTTTAGGCTATCCTTTTCTAGGTTCTCAGCAAATCTCCCTTCCTGTTAGTATCATTTTCCTTTGACTACAGAAGAGTACAGCTGACTGAGGTTTCTCTTTTCTTAAGTTACACTCACACTTATTCATTACTTCTTGATTCTGAACCCCAGTAATACCAAGTCTCTCAGCAACATATTCAGAAGCCCTCTCTTGAATGCATCTTCAATTGGCTAATCTCATCAGTGCATCCACTCCTAAAAATTTTGCACTTCACGTTCAGTCACTGCTATGTCTGATGTTCTGTTAAGGCAACGGTTTTGAAAAGGCAATAGCAAGCAAATGAGGTGAGACATAGTATTAACTTCTGATTACATCACATTAAAATAAACCTCAGGGCTCATTTTAATGTAATATACACTTTTCTATATTTTATTATATTAAGATATGCATCATATAGTCATCATGAGAGGACTTGGAATTTTGAAAATGTTAAGAATTTTGACATGAATACTTAAAGATATGTTTAGTACATTCTCTATATGAAAGTATATCTAAATAGGAATATATTTTTCCATTTGCTATTTATTCAGTCTCTTTTCTATTTCTTTCTCCTCTCTTTACCTTTTTTGGGGGTTAGTGGGGATGATATTCACTCACCAGTAGATTCAGACAATAGACAAAAAGAAAAAGAAAAGGGTTTGATCGAATCATAATTCATTGAGTTTCAATAGCTTATTCCCAGGTTATACATTAGCCTTATTATCATGTTCATTTTTTGAACGCTTTTCTTGCTTAACTTAAAAGAAGAAATTGACTTAAAACAAAAAGTGAATTTCTTTCTATCTAATAATTTTCTCTACAGTATAGCAATTGTTCTATTTTCCACAATCCTGGATAACTTTTTAAATATTTAAAAAGTAATTTCTAGATCTCAAAATGACTGAAATTGCAAGCTTGATTTCTATTTTAGCGTATGATGCATTAGTGCCATATTTGTATAACCTGTTAATTTTCTATTCTATTGACTACATATCATATGAGAATTTCCAGTGACTTTAAATGGCTAACTGCAGTCAGACAAAATGTTACAATGAATAAATGAAGTATATACACAAATCTGTAGCAGGAACAGAGGGAAAATAACTTTAAACCAGAGAAAGAAGAGCAGCAGGTACAGATACCTCCCTCCAAAGGGAAGAATTGCAAGATTACTCTGCTTTTCTCTGCTTTGGAATAGCACCACCTCCAGTAAGCTTCACCACAATTAGCTGCAAAACGTCCCCAAGCCTGCTGACCATGGATGGTTGCTATTTTGTATATTACAGCTTTACCGAAGGGTGGAGGTTTGCCAATCCATACTATTATTTCTAACAGTAGTTACTCTACAGTGTCACCAACATGAGCCATGTAGTGGTCAAGGAGGAAAATATTTGTTTTCCAGGGTGCTTTTGCCCTGAGAATTGATCAGATCACCCCCAAAGGCTATATAGAAAAACAGTAATTTATATGCAACTTACTAGTACAGCTCTTTCTCAACTTATAATGGTATTACACATCTCAATAAGCCCCACTGAGTTGAAAATATAAGTTAAAAATACATTTAACACACCTAACTGATCAAACATCATAAGTGAGCCTAGCCTACCTTAAAGATGCTCAGGATACTTATATTAGCCTACAGTTGGGTGAAAGCATGGAACACACAGCCGGTTTTATAATAAAGTGTTAAAGGTCTCAAGTAGATTGTAGACTGTGGTACTGAAAGTGAAAACCAGAATAGTTGCTTCGGGACAGAATTGCTGTCAGTTTACTGGTCGTTTACCCTTGTGATTGCGTGGTTGCCCCTGCAGCATCAGGAGAGAGGTGCACACCACGTATCACGGCCCAGAAAAGCTCAAAGTTCAAAGTACACTTGCTACTGAATGGGCATTGCTTTCACACTACCATAAAGTTGAACACTTGTAATTTGACCCTTCTTAATCCAGGGACCACCTCTACACATCAGTACCTGTATCTCGCCCATGTTTGAAAAATAAAATCCTTGACACTCCAACACCCAATCTAGCTTTTTGGTTCAGTTATTTACAGAAAATTTCCTTTAAATGATGCTTCTCTCACTGCCTCCTCTCTCCTCTCTCCACTACTCTCTCCATTCTCCTCCACTGCACGGAGTGATGCCTCATGGGTCACTGCACCTTCACCCTTGCTGAACTCTGTAAACAATTGTCCATTCCCATTTTACGTGGTCTCTCAGCCACACTTGCTGCCTGTATTTTCCACATTTATCCTCATAAAAGGTGAACAAGATCATCCAGAGACGTGCAGTTTTGGAAAATACCAAGACTCCTGAGATTTATTTTTACTTTAAAAGTGAGAAACAAACTTCACTTCATGTTAAATAAATCCTGAGGCATGGGGTCTCTCAGTTGCCCAAAGACATGTGATCACAGTCACAGAGTGCATCCGAAATATCTGAAGGGAAGATGGGGGCTCTACAACTCAGAAGGACCATAGTGAATCTCACTCACAGATTAGCTAAATGCATTGCAGCTTATCTATGTGTGATTAGTACCCAAGTCTCCCATATTGCAGGCAGACGCTTTACTCTTTGAGCCTCCAGGAAGTCAATATATTATCTACCTTAAATCAAATAACTCATTTAGGGGAGCAAATAGTTTTAACATTGGTTCCTACAATACCAATTATTGACTATGCCAAAGCCTTTGACTGTGTGGATCACAATAAACTGTGGAAAATTCTGAAAGAGATGGGAATACCAGACCACCTGACCTGTCTCTTAAGAAATCTGTATGCAGGTCAGGAAGCAACAGTTAGAACTGGACATGGAACAACAGACTGGTTCCAAATAGGAAAAGAAATAGATCAAGGCTGTATATTGTCACCCTGCTTATTTAACTTATATGCAGAGTACATCATGAGAAACACTGGGCTGGATGAAGCACAAGCTGGAATCAAGATTGCTGGGAGAAATATCAATAACCTCAGATAGGCAGATAACACCTTTATGACAGAAAGTGAAGAAGAACTAAAGAGCCTCTTGATGAAAGTGAAAGAGGAGAGTGAAAAAGTTGGCTTAAAGCTCAACATTCAGAAAACTAAGATCATGGCATCCAGTCTCATCACTTCATGGCAAACAGATGGGGAAACAGTGGCAGACTTTACTTTTGGGGGCTCCAAAATCACTGCATATGGTGATTGCAGCCATGAAATTAAAAGACACTCTCCTTGGAAGAAACGCTATGACCAATCTAGACAGCATAATAAAAAGCAGGGACGTTACCTTGCCAACAAAGGTCCGTTTAGTCAAAGCTATGGTTTTTCCAGTAGTCTTGTATGGATGTAAGAGTTGCGCTATAAAGAAGGCTGAGCACTGAAGTATTGATGCTTTTGAGCTGTGGTGTTGGAGAAGACTCTTCAAAGTCCCTTGGACTGCAAGGAGATCCAACCAGTCCATCCTAAAGGAGATCAGACCTGGGTGTTCATTGGAAGGACTGATGTTGAAACTGAAACTCCAATATTTTAGCCACCTGATGCAAAGAGTGACTCATCTGAAAAGACCCTGATGCTGGGAAAGATTGAAGGTGGGAGGAGAAGGGGATGACAGAGGATGAGATGGTTGGATGACATCACCGACTCAATGGACATGGGTTTGGATAGACTCCAGGAGTTGGTGATGGACAGTGAGGCCTGGCGTGCTGTGTTTCATGGGATCACAAAGGGTCAGACACTACTGAGCAGCTGAAATGACTGACTGACAATACCAATGTATTGAAGTCTCAAGTAAAATTTTTCTCCTGTTCAAGAATAATCGACATGGCCCCACACTTGAAGACAAATTGTTTTGAGGTAACATTCTAAAGAAATATGGTAATTAGGACTAGGTCCCAGAGCCACAGATTACTAAGGAGAAACAAAACCAGACCTAGTTCCTTGAGAGGCTCTTGCCTATAAATATTTTAATATATTTTATTTTTCAGAGTGGTGTAAGGTTCACAGAAAAATTGAGCAGAAGGAAGAGATTTTCTATTCATGTCATTCCCACACATGTATACCATTCCTCATTCTCAACATCCTCCTTCCCACAAAGTTGTACCTTTGTAACAACTGATGAATCTTCATTGACATGTCATTATCTCTTGTGAAGTATAAAAGGTCTGTGTCTAGATTCCACTTTTGCATGTGGATATCCAATTGTTCCAGCATCATTTGTTGAAAAGACTACCTTTTCTTTATCGAATTGCCTTTGCTCCTTTATCGAAGGTCAGTTGATTATATAGGAGAAGGCAATGGCACCCCACTCCAGTACTCTTGCCTAGAGAATCCCGTGGACGGAGGGGCCTGGTAGGCTGCAGTCTATGGGGTCACGAAGAGTTAGATACAACTGAGCAACTTCACTTTCACTTTTCACTTTCATGCATTGGAGAAGGAAATGGCAACCCACTCCAGTGTTCTTGCCTGGAGAATCCCAGGGATGGGGGAGCCTGGTGGGCTGCCGTCTATGGGGTCGCACAGAGTCACAGACGACTGAAGCGACTCAGCAGCAGCAACAGCATCAGTTGATTATATTTATGTAAGTCGATTTCTGGACCCTTTGTTCCTCTGACCTATTTGCCTCTTCTTTCACCAATACCACACTGCCTTGATTACTGTAGCTTCATAGTTAAGTCTTAAAGTTGAATAGTATCAGCTTCAACTTTGTTCTTCTCATTCAATATTGCAAATATTCTGGATCTATACATATTTTTAAGCTTGGTCTATATTTCTGTGATCCTTTAATCTTTATCTCCAGGCTTAACTTCTTTGCTTATTCTGCAAATTTATCTATTCATCTTCTACTTGACTTCTGAGTTTGGATGTGCCTAGTTGCTCAGTCATGTCCAATTCTTTGCAGCCTTATGGACTGTAGCCTGCCAGGCTCCTCCATCCATAGGATTCTCTAGGCAAGAATACTGGAGTGGGTAGCCATGCCCTCCTCCAGGGGATCTTCCCTAACCCAGGGATCAAATCCATGTCCCACCTCCCCCATTACAGGCAGATTCTTTACTATCTGAGAAACCAGGGAAGCCCTCTTAATTTGGATAGACATCTAAAATTTAATAGGACCAAAATATAACTCTTAATATCTGTCCCTTTACCCAGACAGGCTTCTCTACACATCTTTCTTATCTCAGTACATGGCACCACTATTTACCAAGTTGCTTAAGCCAAAACCTAGGCATCATCCTTGATTTCTCCCTTTCAACTCTTTTTCAGTCCTACTCAGCATATGGCTAGACAACAAGTCCTATCAACTCTACCCCAAATCCAAACATTTCTCACTGTTATTCAGTGGAAAAACTCTTTGTCAATCCAATCATTTTCACACAGCTAAATTCAAAGTGCTGGCCAAGCTATGATTCCATCTAAGTCCTAGAGTGCTGTTCCAAAGTTGTTGGCAAATTCAGTTCCTTGTAGTTACAGGATGAAAGCCCCTATTTTGTTGGACACTGTTGACTAAGAACCATTCTCAGCTTCTAAATACTGTCCCTTGTTCCTTCCACGTGGTCCTTTAACACGTGGTAGTTGCTCCATTTAGGCCCGTGGAGAATGTCTCTGTCTTTGCAAATTTCTGAGCTCTGTCTATGACCTCTAACTCCAACTTTGAAGGGCTCATGCACTTAGGTCAGATTCTCCTTATTAATCGCTGAATATTAAAATCAACTGAATTGAGATCTTAACTACATCTACAAAATCACTTTGTAGTATCTAGACTCATACTTGCTTAAACAACTGGAAGAAATTATACATAGTGTAGGCGCCAGAAACTTTGCTGACCACTGTAGAATCCTGACTACCACACACATCTTTCTCATCCCAATATCACCTCCTTCTCAACTCCTAAGTACCCTGACTAAATGTGTTCTCCCTCTTCCCCATTATTCTTTATACTGTATCCTGTTTCATATTTTCTAATATTAAATAGACTCTAACATACATTAGTTCATGATAGGCACTGAAGAAATAGTTGATGTATTAATTAATAGATTAAAGTAAAATAGTTTAAGTCTGATTGTATTAAATGGAGTTCTGAGTAAGGAACAGTGGAAGACTTACTAGTCCAACAAATACATAAGTTTATTAAAGGATAGTACATAGGCCATTGAAGCTCTAAGTAATCTGGAGAATCCAGCTTCAGTTTAGTTCAGTTCAGTCGCTCACTCGTGTCCAACTCTTTGCGACCCCATGAATCACAGCACGCCAGGCCTCCCTGTCCATCACAATCTCCTGGAGTTCACTCAGACTCATGTCCATCGAGTCAGTGATGCCATTCAGCCATCTCATCCTCTGTCGTCCCCTTCTCCTCCTGCCCCAATCCCTCCCAGCATCAGAGTCTTTTCCAATGAGTCAACTCTTTGCATGAGGTGGCCAAAGTACTGGAGTTTCAGCTTTAGCATCATTCCTTCCAAAGAAATCCCAGGGCTGATCTCCTTCAGAATGGACTGGTTGGATCTCCTTGCAGTCCAAGGGACTCTCAAGAGTCTTCTCCAGCTTGGAGCCTACATTAAAAAAATTTAAAAAACAGTACCTACATCTCCCTGCTCAGCAGACTGCATCACTGCTGTCCCCGGACACAGACAATGAAGCTTACAATTGATGCTCATAAAGGAATCTTCCGTAGACTCGCTTCTGTCTCTATTACCTCTGAAACATGGCAGTCTCTTTGCCATGCTTCCACCATCATCAGAATGAAATCTTCACCATGCCTCCATCACAGCCCTCATAACAGAAATCTCAACAAGATACATTCAGTAAACAAAGGTAAGTCTATACAACTACACCCAAACCATAAAAGAACTTGTCATATAACTTCTAACTTATTATTTTAGTGTATTTTCTATCTTTTTCACAAATAAACTGTATAGTTGAAATTATATATACAATTTCATACTTTACTCTTACCTTAGCAATTTATCACAAGCACTGTGAAAAATCACTGCATACCATAACCTTCCACTACTAGCTGAACATTGGAATCTTATACAATTTTGCTTTAATAAATAGGGCTATAATAAAAAACTGTTTTTCATGCTTTTACCTTACTTTTCTTAGCAAAGATCCATAGAATTTACAATTGGAGATTGGTGTTAGTTGCTCAGTCGGGTCTGACCCCATGGACTGTAGCCCACCAGGCTCCTCGGTCCATTAGGATTTCCCAGGCAAGAATACTGCAGGCGATTGCCATTTCCTTCTCCAGGGATCTTCCTAACTGAGGGATCAAATCTGAGTCTTCTGCATCGGCAAGTGCATTCTATACCGACTGAACTACCAAATTACAATAAATGAGTTAAAAACTTAGTATGAACATTTGCATGCTCAGTCACGAAGTCATGTCCAGCTCTTTGTGACCCTAGGGACTGTAGCCTGCCAGGCTCCTCTGTCCAAGGGATTCTCCAGGCAAGAATACTGGCATGGGTTGCCATGCCCTCCTCCAGGGGGATCTTCCCAGCCCAGGATCAAAACCACGTCTCTCATGTCTCCTGCACTGGCAGACAGGTTCTTTCCACCAGTGCCATGTACTGATATGCCATTTCTCAAAAATGCCATCAAACTACAACACAATGGCACTCATCTCACACACCAGCAAAGTAATGCTCAAAATTCTCCAAGCCAGGCTTCAACAGTACGTGAACCATGAACTTCCAGGTGTTCAAGCTGGATTTAGAAAAGGCAGAGAAACTAGAGATCAAATTGCCAACATCTATTGGATCATAGAGGAAGCAAAAGAGTTCCAGAAAAACATCTACTTCTGCTTTATTGGTTACACCTAAGCCTTTGACTGTGTGGATCACAACAAATTGTGGGAAATTCTTAAAGAGATAGGAATTTAAGATGGAAATTCTTAAAGAGCAGGTCAGACCACCTGATCTGCCTCCTGAGAAATCTGTATGCAGGTGAAGAAGCAATAGTTAGAATTGGACATGGAACAACAGACTGGTTCCAAATTGGGAAAGGAGTACATCAAGATTGTATATTGTCACCCTGCTTATTTAACTTATGTGCAGAGTACATCATGCAAAATGCCAGACTGGATAAAGCACAAGCTGGAATCAAGATTGCCAGGAGAAATAACCTCAGATATGCAGATGACACCACCCTCATGGCAGAAAGCAAAGAGGAACTGAAGAGCCTCTTGATGAATATGAAAGAGGAGAGTGAAAAGTCTGGCATAAAACAGTATTCAAAACACAAAGATCATGGAATCTGGTCCCATTACTTCATGGCAAATAGATGGAGAAACAATAGGAACAGCGACAGACTTTACCCTCTTGGGCTCCAAAATCACTGTAGTTGGTGACTGTAGCCATGAAATTATGGTACTTGCACCTTGGAAGAAAAGCTGTGACCAACATAAACAGCATGTCAAAAGCAGAGACATTACTTTGCTGACAAAGGTCCATATAGTCAAAGATATAGTTTTTCCAGTAGTCATGTATGGATGTGAGAGCTGGACCATAAAGAAAGCTGGGCACCGAAGAACTGATGTCTTTGAACTATGGTGTTGGAGAAGACTCTTGAGAGTCCCTTGGACTGCAAGGAAATCCAACCAGTCCATCCTAAGGGAGATCAGTCCTGAGCATTCATTGGAAGGACTGATGCTGAAGCTGAAACTCCAATACTCATTGGACTCACTGGAAAAGCCCCTGATGCTGGGAAAGATTGAAGGCAGGAGGAGAAGGGGATGACAAAGAATGAGATGGTTGGATGGCATTACCAACTCGATGGACAAGAGTCTGAGTAAACACTGAGAGTTGGTGATGGACAGGGAGGCCTGGCATGCTGTAGTCCATGGGGTGACAAAGAGTAGGACACGACTGAGCAACTAAACTAACTGAATGTGACTGAACTGGACTGGACAATTTTGGTGCAGACATGGAGAAAAGGGAATCCTGTACACTGTTGGTGAGAATATAAATTGATATAGCCATATGAAAAAAAGTATGGAGATTCTGCAAAAAAGTAAAAATAAAATTATCCTATGATCCAGCAATCCTACTTGTGGGTATATGTTCAAAGGAAATGAAATCACTATCTCAAAGAGATATTTATACTCCTCTGTCCACTGAAGTATTATTTACCATAACCAACACATGGAAACAGCCCAAGTGTTTATTAACAGATTAATGGGTAAAAAATATATGGTAAATGAACATAATATAATATTAATATTCAGCCACAAGAAAAAGGAAATTCTGCTATTTGCAACAACATGGATTGGGCATTACACTAAGTAAAATAAGCAAGAGAAAGAAGACAAATCTCTAGGATCTCAACTGTATGTAAAATCTGAAAAGCTGAACCCAAAACAAAAGGATAGAGTAGTGGTTACAAGGATATGTTGGTCAAAGCCTATAAACTTTTTATTATAAGATGAATAAATTCTGGGAACCTAATATACAGTGGGTTACCTATATTTAATCATATTTCATGTATACATGAAATTTGCTAAGAGAGCAGACAAGTGTTTTCACCACAAAAACAACCAAAAAAAGGTGACTGTGAAATGGTGGATACATGAGTTAATTTATTTGTGGTAATAATTATTTCACAATGTAAATACATATCAGCATGTATATACATACAATTTTATGTCAATTATACATGAGAAAAGCTGGCAAAAACTGACAATCAATAAAAGGAAATTACTTAAAATTCTTAATATCCAATATGAGCAATATTCTCCCTTTAACAATGTTTATTTGCTTAAATTTTGACTCCCTCAAATAAATCAACCAATAAAACCTGTCAAATGTACAATAAACATAGTCTTTTTCCCAAACAATAAAAAGCAATACAAAGTGAATTTCAAATATCTTCAGATAATTTTACTGACTATCTGCCTTAAGTGTTTAAGCAGCCACATTGATTATATGATTACTGCAAGATTTAGAAGGAATTGACTGGCTAGGGAAAAAAAAAAAAAAACACAAATTTGTAGACAAGCAGTGAACTGAGTTAACTTTTGATTCAAAAGTTGTAACTGAGTGTTAACAAGGTTTTCTCCTTTCCATGGTTCTTTACTTTTTATCTTGTATGTATCCAATGGAGGGCAGAAGATTCATCACTAAAATTCACATAGTTTAATAACTATTTTTATCAATATGACTGATTGCTAATAAAAGTGGAGACAGTAATCTTCTGATTCTTATTCATGGGATAAGAAGATAGTACTTAGCCTCTAGATGATGAACACAGTTAACATGAACAAGATAAGGCAAACACAAAAAAGATGGGAAACAGAGATTCACAAAAAGAATTTAGAAACAGGGCAGAGATGCGTCTGTCTTAACTCATGTCCACTGAATCTCAGGAACTGGGCCTTAATGCCCTCTTTTCTTCAACTTTAGAGCCCAGTACTCTTTGGTACTTTCCCTCAAATTACCGCTTCCAGCGTGACTTCAAGAACTGCATGTCTGCAGCTGGTGGCCCGACGCTCACTCTCATTTGCACAGTGAGGTACAAGCAGATCCAGGACCTCAGTCAACGACCGAAATTAATTTCCAGTCCCTCCCCAGGCACATAGCACCAGAAGCTAAAACAGAAGTCAACAACCTGAATGAGAAATCAAAATCAGGATAAAAAGTACTTCAGTATATGTCAAATAACTGCGACAGCTCATTAATGTGCGAAAGGGAAACTAATGTTTGGGAACGAAACAAAATATTTAAAACCAAAATTGTACTCAAAATGCTTGTATGAGTGAGTGAAAGCTGCTCAGTCGTGTCTGACTCTTTGCGACCCCATGGGCTCCTCTGTCCGTGGAATTCTCCAGGTAAGAATACAGGGGAGGGTTGCAATTTCCTTCTCTGGGGGATCTTTCTGACCCAGGGATTGAACCTGGGTCTACTGCATTACAGGTGGACTCTTTACCAACTGAGACACCAAGATACAACAAAATACTTGTACATGAATGTTCATAGTAGCAGTATTCTCGATAAACAACCCAAATGGACACCAGCTGATGAGTCAATAAACAAATGATGGTATATACACGCGATGGAATTTTTTCCAGCCACTAAAACGAATGAAGCACCAAAACGTGCTGCAACATGGACGAATCTCGAAAACATTTTGCTCAGTGAAAGAAACCAGATGCAAAGCATAATATTCTGCATGACTTCATTTATATAAAATACCCAGAATAGGTTAATCCATAGAGACAAAGTAAATCTGTGTCAGAGGCTGGGGGAAGGGGAAATAACAAATAACTACTTAATGGGAATGAGGTTTCATGTGATAAAAACGTCTTGACCTAGACAGAGGCGGTGGCTACACCACTTTGTGAATGTGCTAAGTCTGACTGACCCACACGCTTCAATAGGACTCTTTCATGTTATGTGAATTTCACCTCAATTTAAAAGCAAAACAAAACACTGATTGTAGCCATTTCTTTCTGAAACCAAAGGCATCATTCACAGTGCAAAACTGAGACTAAGTTCCCTTCCCTTCCCTCTCCTTCCCTTCCCTTCCCTTCCCTTCCCTTCCCCCTCCCCGCCTCCCCCTTCCCCCTTCCCTTTTCCCTTCCCTTCCCTTCCCTTCCTTTTATAGACGTGGCTGATAGTCTCTGTAACTTCTTCAATATAGAAAACAGTTTGGTATATTGATAAGAAATCACTCAGAAGTATAGTTGGATATGGAAGAAGCTGAGTGTCAGATAGAGCAGTAAATTACTGCCTGTAACAAGCCGAGAAAGATTTGGTGGGGAGAGGGAGAACAGTTCACTGCCAAAAGGCCCAAGACCGTGGGAAAAGGTGGCCAGTGAGAAAGCCTTGATGTGTGGATGACCAAATAACATTGAAGAGCAAGGCTGTCTAACATCCAAATGCATTGTATAAGTACAATGCAATTTGCTTGGGGAAAAGAAAAAGTTATTGATTTGCTGAATTGAGCACACACACAAAAGAGGAAACAGATCAGATACTGGAAATTAGACCCAACAAGAATAAGAGTTTAAAGCCAGTGTTAGTGACCACTAAAACACGTAAATTACTCAAGAATTCCAAGAAATCTAGCTGCAGCATTGGATCTCTACAACATATGACACCATGCTGAAGGAAATTTTATCGATGGGGTCAGAGAATGAGACTATCGGGTGGTGCCGGGTTATGATTCATTAACTGCTAAGCACAAATGAGGTAGGTGTATCTTGTCCACCTATTCCTTAAAATTCTCTAATTAAACAGATTAAAGAGTGATTACTCAGTCACTCCATTTCATTCCCTGGATAAGTATGTAAAGTTTCAAACTGAAATTGATATGCTAATTTCCTCATATTATGAGGAAAATCGGGAGGAATTTGTATTCCCTTTAGTCTGAGTTTCTTAAAGTACAGTGTACTAAGGAACTACATTTGAAATATCCAAGATGCTTGAGACAGCTACTAATTCCCAAGCCACACTCAGACCTAATCAGAATCTCTCTGGGAAGCCCCTAGAGACTTGTATTTTAATACTGTTTCTAGATGATTCTTACACACACTAAAGTTTGAGAATCACCACTTCAGCTCAGTGCTCCCCAAAGTAGCGGGTAATCTCCAGGTGTTTGGAACAATCCGCTGGGATTTTAATTTCTTCATTATTCATTTTTAATCTAAAAATGTGTCCATATTAATATTCCGTATGTGGGTTGGTCCCAACACAGCTGTGAAGCAACCTGCAGAAAGAATAAATTCTATATCAGAGAGTATTTAACAATTGTTCCCTCCCAGGTACAGCCTTTGTGGGAGACTGCAGCTGGTTACTTTGCAATATCATTGTATTGTTACATTTACTAAAACAAAAATATTAAATAGTAGAATATTTGCAATACTCTACAACAATGTAAGAAGTCACTAAAAATTCTTTTCGACCACAACAGGTTCACTGGTTAGTGCTCACCCTTCTTTATAGTCCAACTCTCACATCCATACATGACTACTGGAAAAGCCATAACTTTGACTAGATGGACTTTTGGCGACAAAGTAATTCTCTGTTTTTTAAGATGCTGCCTAAGTTTGCCATAGCTTTCTTCCAAGGAGCGTCTTTTAATTTCATGGCTACAATCATCTGCAGTAATTTTGGAGCCCAGGGAAAGAAAGTCTGCCACTGTTTCCATTGTTTCCCCATCTATGCCATGAAGTGATGGGACTGGATGTCATGATCTTAGTTTTCTGAATGTTGAGTTTTAAGCCACCTTTTTCACTCTCCTCTTTCACCTTCATCAAGAGGCTCTTTAGTTCCTCTTTGATTTCTGCCATAAGGGCAGTGTCATCTGCATATCTGAGGTTATTGATATTTCTCCCAGTAATCTTGATTCCAGCTTGTGCTTCATTAATTTAAGCTTGCAAAATTGGTAGATGATTTTTTTATGAATTCCATGATAATGCAGCCAATGATAACGTTTCTTTCTTTTTTTCAATTTATCTTAGTGAGGTATCTTTGTCACTGAGGTATTTTATCACCTTTTAAAAGCAAGCTGTGAAATGAACTGACCTTAGATATAAACTTTCAAATAACTGGATCACAAAGTGTTAAACCAAGTTTTTCAAAAGGAATGAAACATACTCAAGTACATTTCTACTAGTAATAATACTAGTATTTTAAGTAAAAGCAAAACTTGTTTTTAATTTTTGAATATCATTTACTTCATTTTACTTGTGCTTTAAATTTCCATTTGCATGTACTTTTACAACATATATTAACACATCATAAAATTGTAAAATAAATAAACATAACATAATTTGGAGAAGCATACTTTAAAATACTTTACCGAAAAGAGGTGCCATTTGGAAAATGCAGAAACAACTATTAACACTTCAGATGGTAACATTTTAGCTGGCATAGCTATATTTTCTTGTTAAGTTAAAATTGGAAAAGAAAGAGCAAAAATTCCTTTTCCTAAGCCATTCAAAATAAAATCATCTTATTTATAGTACAGTGACCTGGTGAAGTTTTTGCTGATGCGATTTCATCACATAATATCCCATGTTTTCAGTGTGTCTTTCACATAATAGTCCTTGAAATCTCCATGGCTGAGGAACTTGGTCCCACAAAACACTGACTTGCCAACTTCTGTTCCGTAGAGATAACAGTTTATTGGTGCTGTGATAATCATATGTGTGTGAATTCCTTTTCAATTCTATGGCTTTCAACATCTTCAGGGAAGAAAAAAAAAATCCATAAGCTGTCCAAAAATCTTTTGATTTAGATCAAAGTCTTAAGAACTGTTGAGTCCAATTTAACTTTTGTAGCATTGTATTTTCAGATATCCAAGATACACTTTGAAAACAATGGTTTTACTTTGTTTCTCCCCAAACAGCAATGTACATTTATAGCTACCTCTTTTACAAATCCTAAACTTTATCTCACTGTTTTTTTCCCCCTCTAGAGGCATGTAGAACTCAGAGTAGTATCTCTACTTATGTGTCTACCTATAAGATCCTAATCAGAAAAGTAGATGTGAGCTGGCATAACTTAAATGGGAAAAAATACCACAAAGGGCACAACAGCCTATTTATTCCTTTGCACTGTTGCTGACGGAGTAGAACACAGACTCCCTATCGTTTCTGCTGACATGAACATTGGTTCTTTCCTAGAACCAGTAGAAGGATTTGATAGAACAAACACAGGCTTGGGATTCAGACTGGGTCTTTGAGATTTACATTCTTTGAGATTTTTTTTTTTTTTTTGGTCACATTTAGCTGTAACTTTATTCCGTGGTTTTTCATATATAAAGAAGGACTAAAAAAAATGTAACATAAAATTAATGAAAGCAATATATGACATAACCTATGGTAAGTGCCCTGCACATACAGAGAGTCAAAAGGACCCTGTGAATTAATGACCCTGTTTCACTTAATTGCCCTATCATTTGAACCATCCTCTGGCTATCACTGTAGGCATTTTTGCAACAAATAATAATGAATCCCTGCAACTTCATCCAGTTCCAACAATCCTGGAAATATGATTAGTATCTGAATACTCCCTGATCTGCTTTTGTTTGTTTGTTGTTGGGGTTTGCATAAAGAGGACAATAGTTTTGGAAATATTAAACCAGTATATGTTCCGTGACCCAGTAAATCATGTCCCATTACACTCCTTGGCCCTTAGGCATTTGCCTTGAGTTTAACTGCATCAAGAAGAAGAGAGTAGATTCAAAGAGGTTTTATCACTAGGAAGCTCTCCTCCAACAGAGCCAAGAACAAGACTGGCAGAGATAGACTGAAAGAGGTCGCAGGTGCCGCATGTAGAGTAAAAGGGGATGGCTTGCCAGCTATTATTCCCTCAATTTATTAGCAAGAGGCAACGATATCCAAGCGTGAGAGAGGATGAAGTTGATATTGGACAGGTTTTGTCCCACTGACCATTAGAGAGAGAGTCTAACAGAAAAGCATGTACCATAATATGAAACAGCTACAGCAAAGCAGGATTGTGCGGAGAACATTTAGGCAGAAGGTGATCAGAGGAAGCACCCCTCAGCTCCGTGGGTACAAGTAGACTCCCTCCTCCCTTCAGCTCCCACATAAGCATATAGAAGGGGAAACTGTAGCATTAGAACTTTGAATGGAATGACGATTGCTGGCTTTAAATTGACTATTTATGTGCTTTAACCCTGAGGAGACTAAGAAACCTTCAGTTGGCAAGTTTATGTTCCCCTGACCTCCCCCTTCATAGGAAGGGCTGATGTTGAAGCTGAAACTCCAATGCTTTGGCCACCTGATGCGAAGAGCCGACTCATTGGAAAAGACCCTGATGCTGGGAAAGATTGAAGGCTGGAGGAGAAGGGGACGACAGAGGATGAGATGGTTGGATGGCATCACCGACTCAATGCACATGAGTTTGAGTGAACTGGGAGTTGGTGACAGACAGGGAGGCCTGGCATGCTGTACTCCATGAGGTTGCAAAGAGTCAAAACACAACTGGGCAACTGAACTGAACGGAACTGACCTCCCCCTAAGTCTTCTATCTCAGTACCACCAAGCAAAGTAGGACCTGGAAATCAAAATAGTGTAGAAAACTTTAAATTCTGGTTTTTGCAGGTATGTGGCTAACTGTTTGTATGCGCCAACACAAAGGGTCTAATTGCCACAAGACTCATATTCCCACCCAGTCAGAGATCTTCCTCACTCTCAAACTATGTTAATAATTTCAAGGATACATGCAATCAAGAAGTACAACTGAAGCAGGGAGACAGCTCAGAACACCTCACGTACCTCCTGAAGTACATTCTTTATGGACTCTCTCTGGCTCAGACTAATAGATGAAGCCTCCCAGTGAGGTCTGTAGGTCTCTTCACATACTAAGAAGTGTTTAAGTTATGAAATACTTTGAACCAAATCTCTACAGGCCCTTTGTGACAAAATATTTCCAAGAATTCATATCTCATAAATTAGAACAGAGAAATGAGAAAACAAAGAGCAAAGATGACTAATAAGATATAAATATAGATATATAGATAGACATGAATCAAAAGAAAGCTTTAGTGTCTATACTAATATTTTACAAAGTAAATTTCAGGACAAAAATGTCATGAATTTACCAAGGACTTTAAAAAAAGTTACTTCATAATGACAAAGGAGTTAACTCATTAAAAAATATAACAAGTCTAAGAATTATGTACCTAAAATAGAGCTTAAAAATATGTAAAGCAAGTCTAACAGAACTGTAAGGAAATATAAAAATAGGCAAATCTGTAATTAGAGTAAGAGATTTCAATACCTATCTCTCAATAATGCAAAGAAGACAGAAAATCAGTTAGGATGTTGTTATGGATTAGACTGTGTCCCCACCAAAATTCATATGTTGAATTCCTAACCCCTAGTAATCGCAAAGTGTCAGACACGACTGAGCGACTGCACTGAACTGAACTGAACTGAGTATCTCAGAAGGTGACCTTAGAAATAGAAATTACAGATATTTGATTAACAGATACAAACTGCTAACTGCTATATATAAAATAGATAAACAGCAAGAATTTACTGTATAGCACAGGGATTTATACCCATTATCTTGAAACAATCTATAATGGAACAAAATCTTCAAAAAGAATGAATCACTATACTGCATACCACAAATTAACACAATCAACTATGCTTTGATATTTTTAAAAAGCAAAAAAGGAAATTTTTTAGAAAAGTAAAAGTATCATGTTCTGACCATGATAGAATTAAATTAAAAATCAATAAAAGTCATTATTCTTTCATTTTCTCTTTTGACACATAAACTGATTATGTTTCAGTACTTTATACATACAGTGTAGAATGTGGTATGCAGATGATCCCTTTATAGATTTAAAACTATGGATTTATAACAAAGAATTTGGGTCTTCTATATTAATCCAAATAGGATGTAGGCAAAAGCTTTTGTAAAGTACATATAATGTCAACCAAAATACCTGGGACTAAATTAAGCAAATATGCAAGGGCCTATCCATTTAAATGTGCATTATTGCCTTGTTTAAAATCACAAAAAATAGAAACAATGTGAGTGAAGTCGCTCAGTCCTGCCCAACTCTTTGGGATCCCATGGACTATATAGCCTACCAGGCTCCCCCTCCATGGGATTCTCCAGGCAAGAGTACTGGGATGGGTTGCCATTTCCTTCTCCAGGGGCTCTTCCCGACCCAGGGATCGAACCCGGGTCTCCTGCATTCCAGGCAGATGCTTTAACCTCTGAGCCACCAGGGAAGCCCTAAACAATGTAAATGTCAATATTAATTATTTTAGTAACAAAAGAGAAATGAACATGAAAAAGAAAATAAGTCTGAATAAGCGTTAAGGTGTTGATCAGTCACCAGTGTTGTAGTAGAAATCCATCAGTGGCTTACATTTTACTCCAAGAAATTCTGCATTAACTAAAAACTATTCTGTGGAGGCAAATTTTATAATCCAAAACCATAAATTTTTGGCAAAAGTATGAAGTTAATGAAATATTTAATAATCCCTTTAAGCCACACAATAGTAATAAAATCACTATCATTTTTCATAGAGGTTCCAATTTACAAACTGATTTGTCATAAATTACCTAATGAAAGTTTCAATATGTCCATAAAATAAACAGGATGAGGATCATGCTCAGTTTCCAGAGGAAGAAATCTAGGCACAGAGATAAAGAGAAAATGTGAAAATTGGAGCTAGGAATCAGTTCTTCTAATGGTCAAACCATTTGATGACTCAAAAAGGTGTAATTTACAATGAACATTTTCTTTGATCTAGGAAATGAAGTTTTATATGTGAAAGTAGATCCTTTTATCAACACCTCTTATCACATAACTAAAAATATGTGAATAGAAAAACACTGTTCCAAATTACATTTGGAAAATTGAGTGAAATCTATGTCGCTTATCACAATCCCAAAGTGAATGAGTTACTAATCTCAAAAAAAAAAAAAAAAAAAAATCACAATGACTGGTCCAAATGCAGGGCAAATGGCCCACTAATTTTCTCTCACATGTAACTAGTCAATTTTCTCTTCCATTTTTAAAGCCCCTGGATCCCATTACAGTGTAATCAATGTAATGAATTCAGAAATAAATAAAGGAGGCAGACTTTGCCTCACAGCAGATATTTGCATTACATCCATGAGAATTTACTGTTATTAAATTAGCTGCAGGAGGGCTTTTTTATTGCTACCTAAATGCAGAGAAATAGTCAAAGCAAATAAAATTCCATTTTAACAACCAAATATTATACTAAGAAAGGTCAAATATACCTGTTTCTACTATTATATGCATGCAAATTTTGATACACAACAACCTTTAATTTTCAATTAAAAATGCCAATAATGTTTGCCCTACATCTTAACTATTTAGATTTCCCTACAAATAAAGAAGACATTAAAATTGCATCATTTTGAAGTTCATGTAATAAAGAAAATGATGACCTTAGTAGGCTTAATAGCATATAATTTGGGTTTTTGCCAAGTTTATTGCCTATATTAATACCCTTATTAACCAAAATACCAGCCAAAAGCCAAAAAGCAAGCCATGTATTACAGTGAAAACAAATCTGAATTGTGGAGTCAGATGGAAGTGATTTTGAATCCCAGCATAATCATTCACTGGCAAGGTGAATTTGAGTAAGTTCTTAGCTTCATCTGTAAAACAGAGATCATGATGGCTATTCCTTATGGCTACACAGCTTAAATAAGAGAATAAAACATGTGGGGTGGCTTTTGCACATAATAAGTACTCAGCTGTTATTACTGTTATTAAGCTGCTACCGCATAAAACTAAAATTTTACTCCTCATAGAACCATGGAGATAACAACCAACAGTCTATTTGCTCTTGTACCCTTGGCTCTAAGTATCTCACTTTCCCTAATTCTCTGTACTAATTTTTTTTTTAATTTACTCATCCAACATATATTTATTAAATTCCAACTGTGTGTCAGGCACATATTTAATCACTGGGGCTACAATAGTAAGCAAACAAAAGTCTTTGTTCTCATGGACAATATAAAAGGTACACTAGAAAAATATGCAGTATGATAAACAGCAATGAGGGCTAAAGAATAAACACTATTGGATAGTGGGGCAGAGACTGCTGTGAGGGGCATGAAACGTCAATGTGACCTACCTGGACTTCCACTGAGAAACTGGCATTTCTGTAAAGACATATAGGAGGTGAAGGAAGAAGCTATATAAAGTGGTAATACTGTGGTTATATTGCAAAGGCAAAGCCAGTAAGATTTGACAGACTGGATCTAGGTTCTAAGAAAAGGAGAAAAATCAAGGATGACGTCAAGATTTTTTGCCTCAGCAACTAAAAGAATACAGTTGCAGTTTACCAAGATTGGAAATATTAGGAAAACAGTAGGTCTGGGAAAAAACAAACTCAGGTTGGCTCACACTAACTTTGAAATAATTATCAGACATGTAAGTAGAAATTTCAAGTTGTCAATTAAATACAGAAATCTGGAATTCAGAGAAACGCCCATCCTGGAAGTGAATTTGGAAGCCATCAGACTGTTATCAACATATAATCCATGAGACTTGTGAAGATCTTTAGACTCATTCAGAATTGGACGTATATAGAAATTCTAAAAGGACCAAGGATTAGGACCTGAGCTTTCTATCATTCAGAAACCAGAGAATGAGAAGGGAAAAATAGCCAGCCAAGATGACTAATAAGTAAAGGTTAGTGACATAGAAACAACACAATAAGCAACAGTGTCTAGGAAACCAACCAAGAAACAGTACATAGAAGAGAAGGAAAGAGTTAATGGAGCCAAATGCTTTTGAAGGTCACATAGCCTGAGGACTGAGATTTGCCCATTGGATTTTTTTTTCAGTTTACTTATTATTCTTTTGTAGGATGCCACTGTGACTCCTTTTTCTAAATATAAATTTATTTATTTTAATTGGAAGTTAATTATTTTACAATATTGTATTAACTTTGCCATACATCAACATGAAAAATCTGGAATCAATTAGCACTTTAATAAGAGATGTTTCACTGGAGTTGTAGAAGCAAAACACAGAGGTAGAACTCATTAAAAGAAACTGAGGCAGAAAGTATAGAGAAAGTTCTCAAAGATGTTTACAACAAAGATAAGGAGAAAAAGTGATGGTAGTAGGAAAAGAAAGTAAGTCAGGAAGTTTTGTTGTTGTTATCTTTAAGATAAGAGAAGTTCCAGCATGTGAAATGGTGAAAAAGAAATTCTAAGAGATGAGGGAATCTGATGATGCAGAAGAAAGAGAGGACAAGTGTTAAAACAATGACCTTGGGTAACAAAAAAGGGATGTGAGCTGGTGTGGTGTAGATGGATAATAAGAGGTAGAAAAGCAGTGAACATTAGTGCAAATGTTCATTGGAAGATTTATATGTGGGAGTGGAACCTTAAAGAAGTTCTCTCTTGATTGCTTCTAATTTCTCAGTAACATGGAAATCAAGATGACGAGCTGAGACAGAACCATAATGGGTTTGAAAAAATAAAATAAGGTATGAAATAAATAATAGTCTGTGAGACAGAGAATAAAATGGACTTCAGAATGGAGTAAGACCATCTGGCAGCATTGAAAACCAGTGGAGATAAGTGATCACAAATTTTAAATAAAATCACAAACAGAAAAACAAAAATATGCTATATTACACACAGCCTTAAAAAGGAATGAAATTCTGACATACGCATAACACAAATGACCTTGAAAACATTGTGCTAATGGAAATAGTTCAGTTCAGCTCAGCTGCTCTTTGCAGTATCTGACTCTTTGCAACCCCATGGACTGCAGCATGCCAGGTCTCCCTGTCCATCACCAACTCCTGGAGTTTACCCAAACTCATGTCCATTGAGTCAGTGATGCCATCCAACCACCTCATCCTCTGTCATCCCCTTCTCCTCCCACCTTCAATCTTTCCCAGCATCAGGGTCTTTCCAAATGAGTCAGCTCTTCGCATCAGGTGGACAAAGTATTGGAGTTTCAGCTTCAGCATCAGTCCTTCCAATGAATATTCAGGACTGATGTCCTTTAGGATTGACTGGTTGGGTCTCCTTACTGTCCGAGGGACTCTCAAGAGTCTTCTCTAACACCACAGTTCAAAAGCATCAATTCTTTGGTGCTCAGCTTTCTTTATAGTCCAACTCTTACATCCATATGTGACTACTGGAAAAACCATAGCCTTGACTAGGCAGATCTTTGTTGGGAAAAAAATGTATCTACTTTTAATATAAACAGGTCTCAAAAGAATAAATACCATATGATTCCACTTATACAAGGTACCTAGATTACCTCAAGAGTAGAGTACCTAAAAGAGCAGTCACAAGGTAGAATGGTGGTTGCTGGGGGTTTGAGGAAACAAGAAATGAAAAGTTATTATTTAAAAGCTGTTGTCTGAAGTTATTGTTAAAGTACCAGTTTGGGAAAATGAAAAGTGCTGGAAATTGATGGTAGTGATGACTGGAAAATAATGTGAATGCACTTAAGGCCAGTGACTTGTATACTTCAAAATGGTTAGAATGATAAGTTTTACACTACACGTGTTTTATCACAGGTTATTTGTCATTCGTAAAACATAAAGAAAATCAGACATCAGGGCTGTGAATTTCTCTCCAGCCATGTTCAGCTATACAGCCATAGAACAGGGGGAGAGTTGCATGTAAATAACATTGTTGTTTTCCTCTTCAAGGTCAAGTAAGAAGTCATTATAAGGATAAATTGTGTAACTAAAGACCAAAAAGTAAGGAAATGAGGACACAAAGCGAGTTACAGGCACTAAAATTTTGGTGGAATCATACCTGATTGGATTGGAAGATTACTGGAGTTGAGATAATTTGAGAACATAAGCTGGAAAAAAAAAAAAACAGGAGATGATTTTCAGGGAGAAGGGTGCTTGAAATTAAGACTATGGGAATATTAAATTATGTGTACTGACAGAGCCTAAAACATGACCAGGGGAGTGAAAACTTTAGGGATTGCTGAGGATAAAAATCACTAGAGAAGGGTAGGTCAAGGAACGGTTGGGTCAGCTCAGGGTTTCGGATGCAAAGATCTCTGCAGACCGTGAAACAATCGAGAATTACAACAGTATTACTGTAAAGAGTGTCAGTAAGCCAAAAGCTAAAATCTTCCAAGAATAAAAGGTAGTGGGTGTGGGTGCAACAGATGGTGGCCACAGATGATTGCAATCAGGAAGAGTAGGGGCAGTAATGCAGTCTGATGAGATACAATTTAAAACTGAATGTCTGCAAGGAGAAGGAGGGACGACTTGAATCCGCAAAGAGAACATAGACTCCATCTGCAGGTCCAGCAATAGAAAATGCGTGAAAGAAAATACAGCTCCCGCTTGGGAGGGCTGCAGGGGAAGAAGTGCCCAGGTCCAGTTAGAACACAGCATCAATGTCATGTTCAGGAAAGAGGTCAGTGATAAGGGCAGTTTGCAGTGACTGGTCTAATCAGCCAAGGACCACGAGGAGCAAAACTGCAGTCTGACAAAATCAGATTTATTGACGTGATGCAGTGAGAAAAGGCACTCAGAGGAATCCTGGAACACCTCTTTCAACAAGAGGGAGGAGGAAAGCGTGCCTTGTAGGGCTGGGCTCCTGCTGAGGGATTTGGAGGAGGGGCAGAGGGGAGCCAGGATCAGCGCTACATCCCTCCCCTTTCTCAGGTGGAATGTGGAGAAGCGAGAGCTAACTAGCGCTTCCCTGGTGGCTCAGCGGGTAAGGAATCTGCCTGCAATGCAGGAGATCCCGATTTGATTTCTGGGTGGGGAAGATCCCCTGGAGAAGGGATAGGCTCCCGACTCCAGTATTCTTGGGCTTCCCTGGTGGCTCAGCGGGTAAGGAATCTGCCTGCAACACGGGAGACCTGGGTTTGATCCCTAGGTTGGGAAGATCCCTTGGAGAAGGGAAAGTCTCCCCATTCCAGTATTCTTGGGCTTCCCTGGTTGCTCAGCTGATAAAGAATCTGCCTGCAACACAGGAGACCTGGGTTTGATCCCTGAGTTGGGAAGATCTCCTGGAGAAGGGAAAGGCTACTCACACCAGTATTCTGGCCTGGAGAATTTCATGGACTGTATGGGGTCGCAAAGAGTCAGACACAACTGAACAACTCTCACTTCACTTCACGCATTAACTAGGGATCAGAGGATGTTATGAGGATGTTATGAGGTGAGGGTGGCTGAGTGACTGAGTGTCCCCAGTCATACATGAGGAGAGCGAAGTAGGTACAGGATGTCATGGGTAAGAAAGCAATAGTCATTCGAAGAAGGGAGCCTTGTGGCCTTTAAGGTTGCCGCCTCCTGTTCGCTTTGCAGTTGGCTTTATCTTTAACCACCGAGCCCAGTGAACAGTAGGGGATTTTTTTTTTTTTCAGTCTGAGCTGATATTTGCACTTTCAGTCCCAGACAGACTCACTCCTTCACTGAACATGATTCCAGAAGGCATGATGGAGGAGGTTCAGAAGAAGGAGAAGCAGGGAGAGATGGGGCCAGAACAGACATATCTGGACAAAGAGGACTGGAGTTTAGGAAATGAGTGATGATCTGGAAAGCATGGACGTCTTGTCCTGATCACTTAAACCTAGTGTCCTGAGATGCTTCGTGGAGGGAATGGATGGGGTTGGGGAGGCTGAGTACTCTGGAAGTACTCAGGACCTGGAGTCCTGCCTCACCTCTGCTGTGGGGGGCCCTACAGGAAGGTGGGCTTCTTTGGAGCACTGTGGCCCTCCCTTGACTTCTATGAGAAAGCAGAAAACAAAACAGAGAAAACATCTGGAATGGATATTGTCTCATAGTGAACAGAAGTGACAACAGACAAGGAAATAAAGATTATAAATGTATAAAATATATCAATTTCAAAATACACAACAATTTGGAATTATTTGATATCAAGGTAAATAACCTAACATACAACATGATCCCTGAAATCATCATAGTGTTTTACCAGAGGATGATTAATATTCTTAATGGTGTCCCTGAATTACCAATAAAATGGGAAATTATGGTGAGTGTGCTCTTTACAAGGCAATAAGATAGAACCAGAATATATTTTCTATTTCCTTCTGTTCATAATAAATAATCCATCTCTTCTTCTTCACTAGTTTCTTCCTCATCAAATTTATGGGAAAAGATTCCCATCAAGATTGCCATGCAGAACACTTGACTCTACAGACAGACTGTTAACCCAAAGGTTGTCCGGTAAGTGGACTAAAACATGCCAAGTCCCCAAGTTCACATTCCGTCCCTCGACAGGTGGTGATAGAACAGGTTCCTGCTACCAAAGCCATCCTTAAAAGAAAAATGCTGGAAAGTTAGAGACAAAGGAAATAATCCCCACCTACGGGCACTGACGGTCTAGCACAGATTTGTAACAGTAAACTCACTTTTTCGTGTTTCACAATTCACTTAGTGTTTTCGAGTGCATTCTCCCACTTGGTCCTCACAAATATCCAGTGACAATATTAATATGTAATCTCATTTTGCAATGGCAGCAACTGTGCTTCAGGGAGTTTAAGAAGCTTGTCCAAGGTCACATTACTGATGAGTAGAGTTGTGGATATTGTTTAGTCACAAAGTCCTATCTGACTCTTCTGTGACCCCATGGACTGCAGCCTACCAGCCTCCTCCACGGGATTTCCCAGGCAAGAATTCTGGAGTGGGTTGCCATTTCCTTCTCCAAGGAGCCTCCCAACACAGGGATCGAATCTGCAACTCTTGCATCGCAGGCAGAATCTTCACTACTGAGCCTCCAGGGAAGCCCTAATTAGTAGAGACTGGACTTCAATTTGTGTCTCAAGCTTCACATCTGAACAATTCTTTGGCCAGAGGAGGAGCAGGGAGAGATTACATGAGCGTTTTAGGGAGGGCAACCATAACTCTTCTTCCTGCATATAATCAGGACACAGAAGATTGCTAAGACGGGTCAAGAGAATGAGAAAGTGTCTGCACCTCAAACGCAGGTGAGATACAGGCAGCAGCCATGCTTAGCCACTGGTTAAGACACGCTTCCATTCGTTTTCTTCTCTTTCTGAGCAGAATGGATAAGTTCTAGCCTTGTAGTGGGTCTTACTTAGACAGTATTCACCTGAGTTTGACCTCAGAATAATAAACTCATGTTATTGGTCTCATTTGACTTGAACCATAATCTTAAATCTTAACTCGTTGTGTTTATGTTGGCCAAATCATATAAGCTCATTTCATAAACAAATTGGATATCATCCAGTTTTCCTCATGTGCACACTGTTTTCATTTTCACTCTTCTCATATGTTAATATGTTAGTGATATGGGCAGTATATCGACTGTGTTTAAGAAAGAATAAGATCTACATTAAAATAAAAGTTCCCTCCAAAAAATAAATAAAAATAAAAGATCCCTAAATGTTATACATACATCCTCCTGATTCCTATAGAGATTATCTTCCCAGATTATTAAGTCAAGTACACTGACCTATGAAGTTGGACTATAAAGAAAGCTGAGCGCCAAAGAATTGATGCTTTTGAGCTGTGGTGTTGGGGAAGACTCTTAAGAGTCCCTTGGACCGCAAGGAGATCCAACCAGTCCATTCTAAAGGAGATCAGACCTGGGTGTTCATTGGAAGGATCAATGTTGAAGCTGAAACTCCAATATTTTGGCCACCTGATGTAAAGAGCCGACTCATCTGAAAAGACCCTGATGCTGGGAAAGATTAAAGGCAGGAGGAGAAAGGGATGACAGAGGATGAGATGGTTGGATGGCATCACCGACTCAATGCTCATGAGTTTGGGTAAACTCTGGGAGCTGGTGACAGGGAGGCCTAGCATGCTTTGGTCCATGGAGTCGCAAAGAGTAGGACACAACTGAGTGACTGAACTGAACTGAACACTAACCTGTATAACAAAAAAAAACATTTAAGAACCTACAAACTCTAGAAAATACGAGAAATAGCTAGTTGTTTATTAATGTGCATGGCAAGCAAGTAGAGTTGAAATGCAAGCATTCGTTACTAATATACCTTAAATGTGCCTAGATTTCTTATCATGCATTCCTGTGCTTAGATACAGCAAGCACCTGCTATAAACCAGCATCTTCCCTCATGTGGTTTACAGTTTAGCAGGGAAAAATATCCATGTGGGAAATATGCCATGAAACCTATATGGTAAGGTGGGAATACAAAAAGTGAAATGGTAAATTATATATTATATTATTGAGAAATTCTTATCAGCAGAAATAGCTTTTAGTCTTGATCATGGAAGAGGATTAAGTGTTTGCTATGTTAATTGGGAAAACTGGAAACTTTTAGAAGAGGTTGTTTACAATAAAACTGCATATGACGAGAGCCAAAAATGCAGAATGGCGCTCTTAAGAGAGCTAAAGAAGAAGACAGCTTTATGCCATAAAAATCAGCTTGGACTTTATTTTCTCAACAATATCCTCATTAATCAGAGCAGGATAACACCACAACTCTCAATTTCAATATTTTGAAACCAATTTTATACCAATATTATGATGATATATGAATGGGTAGAGGGTAATGTTTGCAATAGCATGACCAAAGCTAGCTGTCAGATCTTGCCCTTGGTTTTTATTTGCTTCATGGATAACACTTTTCCCTGTGAGTCAATGATTCAAGACAATCACAAAGTTCTACTTTCATAGGTATCCATGTCCAATAAGTCTGGAGAAAAAGTGAAGTCGTTCAGTCGTGCCTGACTCTTTGTGACCCCCATGGACTGTAGCCCATCAGGCTCCTCAGTCCATGGGACTTTCCAGGCAAGAGTACTGGAGTGAGTCGCCATTTCCTGCTTCAGGAGATCTTCCCAATGCAGGGATTGAACCCAGGTCTCCCGCATTGTAGGCAGATGCTTTACCACCTGAGCCACCAGGGAAGCCATGTACAAGAACTGAAAGATTGGGACTTCACTGCTGCTGGTGGTACAGTGGACAGGAATCTTCCTGCCAATGCAGGGGACGTGGGTTTGATCCCTGTTCCAGGAGGATTCCACATGCCACACAGCAGCTAAGTCCACTCACCACAACTCCTGAGTCTAGAGTAGTTTTAGACTACCAGAGTCCACATGCCGAAATTACAGAGCCCGTACGTCTAGACCCTGCACACCACAACTTCTGAGCCCGTGTGCTGCTAACGCTGAAGCCTACACGCCTAGAGCCCACACTCTGCAACAAAGGAATTGCTGCAGTGAGAAGCCCATGCACCAGAACGAAGAGTAGCCCCCACTCGCCCAACTAGAGAAAGTCCTTTCACAGCAATGAAGACCCAGCACGAGCAAAAGGAAAATAAATGCATAAATATGTTTTTAAGTCCTAAAAATCCTGAAAGATTTATTCTACATCTGCTGGGAATAACCGATAATAATTACTGAGTATGTGATATCCTTCTAAGCTAAGTGCTTTGTGTATATACACTTTCATCCTCAAGATACTTGGATTATATAATACCATTTTCTCCATTTTTTTAAGGAAGAAACTGCAGCTCTAAAGATATAATAGTTCACCCAGGGTCATGCGCCTTATGAATGGCAAATTGGAACTCAAAGCCAGGCCTCACAGACGGCAAAGCCATATTCATGATCATCACACTGACTCTGGAATATAAATAATTACAGGTCCTTCCCTCAAGGAACACATAATTTAGCGGAGTAAATAGTCACCTGCAAAATAGATAGTGATACACAATCTGAGGGCACATGGGATAAACATCCACCACAGACTCGGAGTCCCAGGGGAATGTATTCTGAATGAAGGAAGAAAAGAAAAAGGCTATTTCAGGCTAAAGGGAGAGAGAGATAAGAGACCAACGTCTCTATACAAAACAACAGTAGCTCCACGGGACCACAGGGGTCTGGTGGATGGTGACAGGACCCCGAACTAAGACATACATTGTTCATCCAGTGTTGCAGCCACTTGATTTTGGTTTTAATACTCCACCTGGTTTCAGTCTAGTCCAAAAGAATACATTAAAGTTAGAAGTCAAAGACACACACAAAATATAAGCTGCAAGGAGAATAGCGTCTGTTAAACATGATCAGGAACATATGTAGTTTCTAAGAGGTTGCAAACTTCTGTTGTTACACACAATGAAAATGTTGGTCTCTGTCTAAGGCTGTAAGTACCACTTACCCTTTCATACCTCCGGGATCAGGCATTTCAAGTTTATGTATACAAAAGGGCAGCTCTTCAGGGAGCCAGCTCAGGGTACCTGTAGGTCAGAAAAGCATAAAACTTGTAAGATGATCCAAAACTGTTATATCTAATTTCAAACTTACAGCTTTAGGATTGTGGAATACCACTAAGTATTATAAACTCTAGCAAAGGGGACGGAAGTAGAAAAACAAGGATGCTCGGGGCTGGTGCACTGGGATGACCCAGAGGGATGATACAGGGAGGGAGGTGGGAGGGGGGTTCAGGATGGGGGACACGTGGACACCCCTGGCGGATTCATGATGATGTATGGCAAAACCAATACAATATTGTAAAGTAATTAGCCTCCAATTAAAATAAATAAATTTATATTAAAAAACATTCACCAAAAGTGTCTGGATTACTATACTAGAAAAAAAAGTGTGGATTATTATACTAGAGAGTATGACCCAGCACTGACTTCAGGAAGTTTTTTCTAATTTTAAATTAACCTTCAAAGTAGTTTAGCCTCATGAACTTGTATTACCAACACAACTCAACTTCCCTCCCACACCCACAAACACCAGCAACACCATCACTGAGAGGAGAAAAATTATATCTCGCCTCACATGGTGGTTGCCATTCGGGATCCAGGACTTTGTAATACGCTGCAATATGACTCCAGCTTAGGCAATGAAACAAGGATTTATCAAAAGAAAAAAAACCCACCACTATACCATAACTAAGCTCAGAGAGGCTGCCTAACCCCATCTCTGAAATAGGGACTGAGCACAGTGCAGTCTCAAATTACCTTTTTCTTACCTACTAATCTACACATCCATCGTTTTAATTCATCTAAATTTTGTTTAAAAAATAATCCCTGAATGTCAAATTAAGAGAGAGAAAAACTCGGGACAATTTATGTATCAGTTGAGCTCATCTCCTCAGGTTAAATTTGAGGCTGTCCTACAAGTGCTTTCCCTAATTCAGTTCAGTTCAGTCACTCAGTTGTGTCCAACTCTTTGTGAGCCTATGGACTGCAGCACGCCAGGCCTCGCTGTCCATCATCAACTCCCGGGGTTCACTCAAACTCACATCCATCGAGTCGGTGATGCCGTCCAACCATCTCATCCTCTGTCGTCCCCTTCTCCTCTCACCTTCAATCTTTCCCAGCATCAGGGTCTTGTTTTTCACATCAAGTGGCCAAGGTATTGGAGTTTCAGCTTCAGCATCAGTTCTTCCAAGGAATATTCAGGACTGATGTCCTTTAGCATGGACTGGTTTGATCTCCTTGCACTCCAAGGGACTCTCAAGAGTCTTCTCCAACACCGCAGTTCAAAAGCATCAATTCTTCGGCGCTCAGCTTTCATTATAGTCCAACTCTCATATCCATACATGACCACTGGAAAAACCATAGCCTTGACCAGACAGACCTTTGTTAGTAAAGTAATGTCTCTGCTTTTTAATATGCTGTCTAGGTTGGTCATAATTTTTTTCCAAGGAGTAAGTTCGGTTCAGTCGCTCAGTCATGTCCGACTCTTTATGACCTCATGAATTGCAGCACGTCAGGCCTCCCTGTCCATCACCAACTCCCAGAGTCCACTCAAACTCACATTCATCGAGTCAGTGATGCTATTCAGCCATCTCATCCTCTGTTGTCCCCTTCTCCTCTTGTCTCCAATCCCTCCCAGCATCAGAGTCTTTTCCAATGAGTCAACTCTTTGCATGAGTGGCCAAAGTACTGGAGTTTCAGCTTCAGCATCATTCTTTCCAAAGAACACCCAGGACTGATCTCCTTTAGAATGGACTGGTGGGATCTCCTTGTAGTCCAAGGAACTCTCAAGAGTCTTCTCCAACACCACAGTTCAAAAGCATCAATTCTTCAGCACTCAGCTTTCTCCAAAGTCCAACTCTCACATCCATACATGACTACTATGGACAGGTATAAGTAGATGCTGTGTGCTGGGGGCTTCCCAAGGCTGGTCTGTCTTGGGAGGTGGCAGTGGGGGGTGGGGGAGGTGCGGAGGGGTGTGGAGTTTTCCAAGGAGTAAGTGTTTTTAAATTTCATGGCTGCAGTCACCATCTGCAGTGATTTTAGAACCCAAAAATAAAGTCTGTCGCTGTTTCCAGGAAGGTGAGAGAGAGAGAGAAAACACTGAGCTACCTGAAAAGAGCTGTAACTTTTGGGCAAAGTATGCATCCAGTTTGTGGTGCGATGCCACGGGGCAAAGACTAAAGGAGTAAATCATGCCTCTCTCCCTCTGACCTACTACAATTGCTCCAGCATCCGACCCAAACAGAAGCCGGAGAACAGGAAAGGCTGTCAACTGCAGTCGATCCAGTTTATCCCCTGCAGGCACAGTGTCTAGAGGATTTGAATGATCAAAAGCAAAACCTTATATAGTAACTGAAATTCCTCGTTCATAAATGAGTTCAACCAGATGTATAGGCCAAGCAATACACAAAATTTTTTTTTCCCAGGAGTGAAAATTTTTCACTCCTCTCCCTAGAAATATTTCTACACATTTGCAGTTCCTTGAGAAGTCACTCAGAACACAAATTATTAGTGTTGCTATGCTTTATTATTAAATTTTGTTTTCTGATACAGATATGAACAAAATTCATATCAACAGACACAAAAATAGTGGTAAGTAAATTAACCAAAATATTTTATTCAGAATAAGTTTTCATCTTCTAGCTAAATAGAAAGAGATAAGAATAAAAAAGATAAGATGTTTATATCTTAAATATTTCTACAATCCTTTACCAGTTTCCCATCTTCTACTTTTCCCTTTTTTTTTTCTTTTGAGCAACTTTATTTTTAGCCCAACCATTTTAAAGATTTCTTCTTTCATTATAAAATAAATATAATATCTGTGTTTGTAACAAATCAAATTTATTTCAATCTGTATCAGTAATATTTGCAGATAGCACTGACCCTTCTCATAAAGGCATAAATTCAATGTATATACACAGAAGAGCAAATAAACACTATGAAAAGACACTGGCAGCTTAAGGTAAGATCATTCTGAGATATACCGATATTTAAAGTCTCTGCTTTAAAAAAAAATCCATATATTAGAGTATTAGCTGATTAGATCTCTTTTAAAAGTAAAATGTCCTACGGATAACAGATAAGTTTCTCAAAGGAAGCATTCTTCTGATTTAAACCAAGAGTCTAAGTAATCTACATTAGCATCTTGATTTTATAACATTAATCATATACCTGCTATGTGACAGATACTGTACTAGGAAGTGTTAGTGTAGTTAGAGAAACTAATTTATAAACACTTATAAATTCATGTGACTCACAGAACAATCTATTGAAACATGCCTCCAGCCATTTCCAGCAACTTACTTTTTCACAACCACGCAACATGACTGTCCTCAGCCTCGCTCTCTGTTCTTCAGCTTCCTCTGAGGTATGTTCCTTTTTCCTCTCCAAATCATATGCCTCTTCAAAGTTTCAACTCAAATGCTGTGTGATACAGACTGCGAACCAATCATCAAATTAATTCTTATCCTTCTGCTGGGAGTGTAGCTTTACCACATTTCACTGCCTAACTGGGGACCAAGAATGAGTCCTAGCCAATCAAATGGACATGGAAGTGGTTTGAATGGTCCCCAGTAAATAATCCATAAAAAGTGGTACACTCACTTCTTCATGCTTTCAGGAGACTGAGATGGCGATATTCAAATCAACTTCAGAAGCTATTTGTTAAAGATGTAATTTCTGCCACTAACCTGAATTCTCAATGACTATCTTGAACCAGAATCCTCCTGCCAACCAAACAGCCTCTGGACTGGTACAGGAGCAAGGATGAGCTTCTAATAGGATGAACCATTACACTTGGGCCTCTGTTTATTATCATTCAGGTTTCCATAATCTGCCAATTCCAATAAACCACTATGGTCATTCTCTTTCACACCCATTGAACACTTGTGTATTATACCAAATATTACAGCACTAATTTGTATCCTTACCTTTTGGTTTAACATTATAAGTAGCCTTCTTGCATTTCTTCAGCTCAGTTCAGCTCAGTTCAGTCGCTCTGTCGTGTCCAACTCTTTGCGACTCCATGAACCACAGCACGCCAGGCCTCCCTGTCCATCACCAACTCCCGGAGTCCACCCAAACCCATGTCCATTGAGTCAGTGATGCCATCCAGCCATCTCATCCTCTGTCATCCCCTTCTCCTCCTGCCCTCAATCTTCTCCAGCATCAGGTCTTTTCAAATGAGTCAGCTTTTCGCATCAGGTGGCCAAAGTACTGGAGTTTTAGCTTCAACATCAGTCCTTCCAGTGAACACCCAGGACTGATCTCCTTTAGGATGGACTGGTTGGATCTCCTTGCAATCCAAGGGACTCTGAAGAGTCTTCTCCAACATCACAATTCAAAAGCATCAGTTCTTTGGCACTCAGCTTTCTTTATAGTCCAACTCACACATCCATACATGGAATGGAAAATATATCCACTAGAAAAACCATAGCCTTGACTAGACAGACCTTTGTTGACAAAGTAGTGTCTCTGCTTTTCAATATGTTGTCAAGGTTGGTCATAACTTTCCTTCCAAGGAGTAAGCATCTTTTAATTTCATGGCTGCAATCACCATCTGCAGTGATTTTGGAACCCAAAAAGATAAAGTCAGCCACTGTTTCCCCCATCTATTTGCCATGAAGTGATGGAACCGAATGCCACGATCTAGTTTTCTGAATGTTGAGCTTTAAGCCAACTTTTTTCATTCTCCTCTTTTACTTTTATCAAGAGGCTGTTTAGTTCTTCTTCACTTTCTGCCATAAGGGTGGTATCATCTGCATATCTGAGGTTATTGATATTTCTCCCAGCAATCTTGATTCCAGCTTGTGCTTCTTCCAGCCCAGCATTTCTCATGATGTACTCAGCATAAAAGTTAAATAAGCAGGGTGACAATATACAGCCTTGATGTACTCCTTTTCCTATTTGGAACCAGTCTGTTGTTCCATGTCCAGCTCTAACTGTTGCTTCCTGACCTGCATACAGGTTTCTCAAATGGCAGGTCTCTTAGCTCTTTTAATTTCAAAAACTAGAGATAATTAAATACCTGAGCTGCAGCCAGGAGATTTAGCATAAAAGGGACATGATTATAAAGCAAAAATGTTAAATAAAAGCCTTGTTGTATAGTGAATAGCATCGATGTGCTGTAGTACACACCTACAGCATTTACTGAAAGAAGAATGTGTCCCCACTCTTCAGAGGTAACTTCTTTTTTTTTTTAATACCTTATTCTACATTAAAATACTGTATTTGTTTTGCCATACATTGACATGAATCAGCCACAGGTGAACACGATCTCTGAACCCTTAGGATTCCCCACATGGTAAACAGTGTGCTTGTTATCCAGACCACACCTAACGGTTCATGCTACTCAGGAAGGTCATGGTGCCCTCTCACAGATTATGTGAGTGGCTTGCTCCTTGGAAGTGAAGTATGACACACATAGACAGCATATTAAAAGCAAGGACGGCACACTGCCAACAGAAGTCAGTATAGTCAAAGCTATGATTTCTCCAGTCACTGACTCAATGGACCTGAATTTGAATAAACTCTAGGAGATAATGGAGGTCACAGGAGCCTGGTGTGCTGCCGTCCATGGTGTCACATAGAGTCAGACATGACTTAGCGACCAAATGAGTCAGTGATCCTATCTAATCATCTCATCCTCTGCTGCCCGCTTCTCTTGTTGCCTCCAATCTTTCCCAGTATCAGGGTCTTTTCCAAAGCATCAGCTCTTCAGATCAGGTGGCCAAAATACTGGAGCTTCAACTTCCAGCTTCTGTCCTTCCAATGAATATTCAGGGTTGATATCCTTTGGGATAAGGTTTCCTGTTGGCTCAGACGGTAAAGAATCTGCCTGCAATGTGGGAGACCAGTGTTCAATACCTGGGTCAGGAAGATCCCCTGGAGAAGGGAATGGCAACCCACTCCAGTATTGTTGCCTGGAGAACTCCATGGACAGAGGTGCCTAGCAGGCTACAGTCCATGGGGTCACAAAGAATCAGATATGACTGAGTGACTCATTTCACTTTCAGTTCCTTTAGGATTGCCTGGTTTAATCTCCTTGCAGTCCAAGGGACTCACAAGAGTCTTCTCCAGCACCACAATTCAAAGGTATTAATTCTCCAGCTCTCAGCCTTCTTTAAGATCTAACTCTCATATTCATACATGATTACTGGAAAAAATCATGTATATGACTATAGTGATGTTCATCAGCAGAGTGATGTCTCTGCTTTTTAACATGTTGTCTAGGTCTGTCATAGTTTACCTTCTAAGGAGCAAGCATCTTTTAATTTCATGGCTGCAGTCACCATCTGCAATGATTATGGAGCCCATGAAATTAAATGCTGTCACTGCTTCCACATTTCCGCCCTCTATATGTCACAAAGTGGTATGACCGGATGCCATAATCTTAGTTTTTTGTTTTTTTTTTTTTTTTTTTTAATGGTGAGTTTCAAGCCAGCTTTTTGCTCTCCTCTTTTACCCTCATCAAGAGGTTCTTTGGTTTCTCTTCACTTTCTGCCTTTAGAGTGGTATTGTCTGCATAGCTGAGATTGTTGATATTTCTCTCAGCAAACTTGATTCCAGCTTGTGATTCATCCAGCCTAATATTTTGTAGGATGTACACTGCATATAAGTTAAATACGTAGGGTAACAATATACAGCCTTCTCATACTCCTAGTTTTGAACCAGTCACTGGTTCCAAGTTCAGTTCTAACTGTCATTTCATGGCCCATGCACATTTCTCAGGAAACAGGTAGGTGATCTCATACTCCCACCTCTTTCAGAATTTTCCACAGTTGTGACCCACACTGTCAAAGGCTTTAGCACAGTCAATGAAGCAGAAGTAGATGTTTTCCTGGAGTCCCCTTGCTTTCTCCATGATTCAGTGGATGTTGGCAATTTGATCTGTGGCTCCTCTGCCTTTTCTAAACCCAGCCTGTGTATCTGGAAGTTCTCAGTTCATGTACTGCTGAAGCCTAGTTGGAAAGATTTGGAGCATAACTTTGCTAGCATGTGAAATGAGTGCAAATGTATAGTAGTCTGAGCATTCTTTGGCATTGCCCTTCTTTGGGATTGGAATGAAAACTGGCCTTTCCCAGTCCTGTGCCCACTGTTGAATTTTACAAATTTGCTGACATACTGAGTGTAGCACTTTGACAGCATCATCTTTTAGGATCTGCAATAGCTCAGCTGGATTCCATCACCTCCACTAGTTTTGTTTGTAGTGATGCTTTCTAAGGCCCACTTGACTTTACATTCCAGGATGTCTGAATCTAGGTAAGTGACCACACCATCGTGGTTATTAAGGACATTAAGACCTTTTTATATAGTTCTTCTGTCTATTCTTACCACCTTTTCTTAATCTCTTTTTCTTCTGTTAGGTCCTTAACATTTCTATTCTTTATCGTGCCCATCCTTGCATGAAATTCCCTTGATATCTACAAGTTTCTTGAAGAAATCTCTAATATTTCTCATTCTACTGTTTTCCTCTATTTCTTTGCATTGTTGTTTAAGAAGGCCTTCTTATCTCTCCTTGCTATCTCTGAACTCCATAGTCAGTTGGGTATATCTTTCCCTTTCTGCCTTACTTTTTGTTCCCCTTCTTTTCTCAGCTATATGTAAGGCCTCCTCAGACAACCACTTTGCCATCTTGCATTTCTTTTTCATTGGGATAATTTTGGTTACTGACTCTTGTACAATATTAAACCTTCTGTCCATAGTTCTTCAGGCACCCTGTCTACCAGGTTAATCCATTGAATCTATTCATAACTTCTATTGTATAATCATAAAGAAATTGATTTAGGTCATACCTGACTGGCCTAGTGGTTTTCCCTACTTTCTTTAATTTAAGCCTGAATTTTGCAATAAGGAGCTCATAATCTGAGTCACAGTCAGCTCCAGGGCTTGTTTTTCCTGACTGAATGAAGCTTCTCCTTCTTTGGCTGCAAAGAACATAAGCAATCTGATTTTGGTATTTACCTTCTGGTGAAGTCCATGTGTAGAGTTGTCTTTTAGGTTGTTATAAAAGGGTGTTTGCTAAGATCAGCTTGTTCTCTTGACAAAACTCCATTAGCCTTTGCCTTGCTTCACTTTGTACTCCAAGGCCAAACTCACCCATTACTCCAGGTATCTCTTGACTTCCTATTTTTGCATTCCAGTCCCCTATGATAAAAGGGATATCTTTTTGGTGTTAGTTCTAGAAGGTCTTATAGGATTCCATAGAACTCTTCAACTTCAGCTTCTTTGGCATCAATAATTGAAGCATAGACTTGAATTACTGTGATGCTGAATGGTTTGCCCTGGAAACAAACTGAGATCATTCTATCCTTTTTGAGGTTGCACACAAGTACTGCATTTCAGATTCTTTTGTTGACTATGATGGCTACTCCATTTCTTCTAAGGGATTCTCACCCACAGTAGTAGATATACTGGTCATCTGAATTAAATGCATCCATTCTTATCCATTTTAGTTCACTGATTGCTAAGATGTCTATGTTCACTCTTACCATCTCCTGCTTGACCACAACCAACTTACCTTGATTCATTTACCTGAAATTCCAGGTTCCTATGCAGTATTACCATCTTCTTTATAGCAACAGACTTTGCTTTCACCACCAGACATCCACAACTGGAAGTCGTTTCTGCTTTGGCCCAGCCGCTTCCTTCTTTCTGGCTAGTAGCAACTACCCTCTGCTCTTCCCCAGTAGCATATCTGACACCTTCTGACCTGAGGGGTTCATCTTCCAGTGATGTCGTACCCTTATCCTTTTTCACACTGATTAAGGGGTTCTCCAGGCAAGAATACTGGAGTGGTTGCCATTTTCTCCTCCAGGGACCATATTTTGTCAGAACTCTTCACTATGACCCATCTATCCTGGGGGCCCTACACAGCATTCCTCAAAGCTTCACTGAGTTATGCAAGTCCCTTTGCCATGACAAGGCTATCATCCACGAAGGGGAGAAGCAATGACTACCTGGCAGCAATAAATTCCTCTGGCACCCAGATCATGATTCTAAATATCATCTCTGACCAGATTTCTTGATTTATTCCAAATTAGAACCAAAAGCTTACACCACAGATCAGATCATCTTGCTGCACCAAAAAAGCAACAAGCTATGAAGGATGAGTGGGGTCCAAAAGGACACAGAAGTCAACATAAAGGGGCCTGCAATACCCAAAAAATGGGACAATGTGAACACAAAATGGAATAACAAAAACAATAAATTGAAACATCAAATTCAAATATAAAAGCAAAATTTAATGAGTTCATAATTTTAATTTTTAAACAAACTCATCATCACCATCAAATACTGCCAGGGTACAATTTCTTATTTTGAAAACTAACAAAGAGGAATTAAGCACAATATTCAGATGAGATGTGACTTTAAAGACAAATCCCAGACAAAATATACAGAAGGAAGAATCAAATTAGAAAATCATCTTTTGATTATTCATCTTACCTCTTCATCCTCTAACCCTGGGCAATGAAAGGTCATGATATACCTGGATCATCTTGTATCAGAAAGCAAGTAATTGCTCAAAGAATAATGGAGTCACTTCAAAAGGACACAGGGGCCAATTCTCAAGGGGCTCTGACTGGCCAAATCAATTTGAGCATCAAAATTTTAAATGATATTAATGGATTATAACTCATTGAGTAAAGTAGGAGAATATAACATAAAACACTGCTATAACAATAAATAAGTTGAAAGTCTCATGAAGAGCAGGACATTTAAATAGTTTCAAAGTACCTCTCTGTAAAATATTAAGTAATTACAAAAGGATAAAGAATAACCTAACAGTGGAGAAACCTGGCAGAGGCTACCTTAATCAAGTGATGAAAGTGAATGTCATCAGCAAAGGAACAAATCAAAATCATGAGACACTTGATAGTTTGGAACAAGAATACAGTATCACTTTTGTGACATTTCTGCTACAGTTGCATAACTTGGCTCTAGTCATCAGGAAATACCAGTCAAACACAAATTGAAGGACACACTAGGAGCGCTCTGTAATCTTCAAGAAAGCCAAGGCTGTAAAGGTCAAGGAGGAACAGAGAAACTGTTCCAACTCAAAAGAAAATAAAGAAGCTTGACAGCTAAGCACAGTGCAAGATTCTGAACTGGATCTTTTTCTTATGAAGGATATTACTGAGGTATTTGGCAAAACTTGAATGGAGTCCAAGATCAGATGATAGCAATGTGTCAATATTAATTTACTGATTTCAATGTTTGAACTGTGGTTATGTAGAATGCCCTTGTTGCAGGAAATACATGAAAGTATTAAAAGATGGCTGGGCATCACATCCTTAACAAACTTTCAAATACATAGAAGTGAAGTCGCTCAGTTGTGCCCGACTCTCTGCGACCCCAGGGACGATAGCCTACCAGGCTCCTCCAGCCATGGGATTTTTCAGGCAAGAATACTGGAGTGGGTTGCCATTTCCTTCTCCAGATCTTCCTGACCCAGGGATTGAACCCAGGTCTCCTGAATTGTAGGCAGACGAGTTATCGTCTGAGCCACCAAGGAAGTCAAATATACAGGAAAAAATAATTTTCTGTACTGTACTTCCAACTGTTCTACAGGTTTAAGATTTACTTTTTAATAGAAAAAGAAAAATCACCATTTTATAATCACAATTAAATGATTACCTAGATAACAATCAACAATGGATGCTATAATTATAAGGTATCTTGTAATACAATATCTCATAGATTAAGCTTCCATAGGCTCTTCTTTATAGTGGAGCGTTTAGGCTGACTCCACCTGAACCAACTGATCAACTTAATGTCATCAAATGTTAGTCAACAAAGGAAAATAGAAATTATGATGTAATATAATATGAAGGATACAGTAGCCACTATGAAATATCTTTCCCTCAAAATATGAGTGTGAATCTCATAATGCCTCTAGCTCTAATGAAGAGAGAGCAGGAAACACAGGGAATAGACCAGTCATTTAATAACACCACCAGGATGCAAGCAGCCAGATCTACAGTGCAGAACATTCTACAGGACAAACGAGCTGGTCTCTCCAACAGGTCAGTTATAAAGAGGAACAAAAAGTGGTGTATACCGGAGGACTTGAGTAGAATAAGAGACTTCAGGGAAAGACTCTTACTCCTTGGAAGAAAAGTTATGACCAACCTAGATAGCATATTGAAAAGCAGAGACATTATTTTGCCAACAAAGGTCCATCTAGTCAAGGCTATGGTTTTTCCAGTGGTCATGTATGGATGTGAGAGTTGGACTGTGAAGAAAGCTGAGTGCTGAAGAATTGATACTTTTGAACTGTGGTGTTGGAGAAGACTTGAGAGTTCCTTGGACGGCAAGGAGATCCAACCAATCCATTCTGAAGGAGATCAGCCCTGGGATTTCTTTGGAAGGAATGATGCTAAAGCTGAAACTCCAGTACTTTGGCCACCTCATGCGAAGAGTTGACTCATTGGAAAAGACTCTGATGCTGGGAGGGATTGGGGGCAAGAGGAGAAGGGGACGACAGAGGATGAGATGGCTGGATGGCATCACTGACTCGATGAACGTGAGTCTGAGTGAACTCTGGGAGTTGGTGATGGACAGGGAGGCCTGGCAAGCTGTGATTCATGGGGTCGCAAAGAGTCGGACACGACTGAGTGACTGAACTGAACTGAACTGAACTGAGGGACATAATAACTGAATGTAACTATGGACCCTGCTTGATCCTGATTTGAATAAACCAGTAGCAAAATAACATCACTGAGATAATCAAAAAGACTTAAATAAGGGCTAGTCATAAAAATATGAAAAAGCAATTGGTAAAATTGTTAGAATTAATTAATGCATAATAGTTACATTTTTAATTTCTCTTTATAGACTAAAAATGTGTATCAGTGTATTTAGATGATATAATGTTTGAGATTTGCTTTAAAATAGAGAAGCAAAATAAAAGTGATTAAAAAAACATTTAGCAAATGTTAACAATTTTTGAAACTAGGTACAAGTTCATTATGGTCTTCCCTAATGGCTCAGCAGTAAAGAATCCCCTTGCCAATGCAGGAAATGTGACTTTGATTCCTGGGTCAGCAAGAGCCTCTGGAGAAGGAAATGGCAACCGACTCCAGTATTCTTGCCTGGGAAATTCCATGGATAGAGGAGCCTTGTGGGCTATAGTCCACAGAGCTGCAAAAGAGTTAGACACAACTAAATACATACACCCACACCCACACACACACCACACACACGTGCACACACACACACACACACACACACAAGTTCAGTATATTATTCTCTCCTCTTTTGTGTATATTTAAGAATTCCCATTTTGAAAAAAATCAAATATATATGCAAAAAATTAGCTTGTTTCATTTCTTTAAATGACTGAATATTTTTATTACCCTTTAATGAAACATGTGTGTGTGTGTGCTAAATCACTCCAGTCGTGTCCAACCCTAGGTGACTCTTTGTACTGGAGCCCGCCAGGTTCCTCTGTCCATGGGATTCTCCAGGCAAGAAAACTGGAGTGGGTGTCCATGCCCTCCTCCAGGGGACCTTCCCAACCCAGGGACTGAACCCACATCTCTTATGTCTCCTGCATTGGGAGGCAGGTTCTTTACTGCTAGCGCCACCTGGGAAGGAAATAAAACATCAGCAAAGAAATTTGGGGAGAAGAAAGGACAGAAGGAAGGTTTGGCTTATTTCAAATGGTTCAAAATTAAGAAAGAAGTTGTGAATTTACTTACACACATACACATACACACACATACCCACACTGACAAACAGACCCCTTAGTTAACACTGTGAAGAGGCACTGCCAGTAGAACCTTGCTAATGAAAAGTGACGAATGGAGCAAGATTGTGATGAGACCATACTGTAAACCCAGTTAAATCCCATGTTGTGCTTTGAATCACTATAATAAGTCACACACCTAGTGTGGAGAAGGAAACAGCAACTCACTCCAATATCGTTGCCCGAAGAATTCCATGGACAGAAGAGCCTGGTGGGCTACAGTCCAAGAGTTGGACATGACTAGCGTGCGCACACATGCACGCACACACACACACACACACACACACACACACACCTAGTCAGTCTTTAGAGTGAACTCTTGATTCTGCACATAATGCTGCAGTTCCCAACTTCATCAAAAATACTGAGATAAACCCTTGCTTCCAGCCTTCGTACAGAGGCCCCAGCTTACTTTTCAGGAGACTTAGAGTAAAGGAGTCATCACTCCCCTCAGGAGAGAGTAATTCAATTACTACAAGGTCAGCTTATCATGAGGATGTCCTTCTACTTATCCAGATTCTGGAACAGATGGCCCCATGGGTCAGGGGTTGGACCATCTGCTATGAAATCAGTTATCAAGACTTGTGGAGTTACAGTAGTAAATTCTTTCTATTCTGGTGTTGTTCAGTTGCTAAGTCATGTCCAACTCTTTGTGACTCCGTGGACTGGAGCCTGCCAGGCTTCCTGTCCTTTATTATATTCCAGAGTTTGCTGAAATTCATGTCCTCTGAGTCAGTGATGCCTTCTAACCGTCTCATCCTCTGTTGCCCCCTCTTCCTGCCCTCAATCTTTCCCGGTATCAGGGTCTAAAGAAATATAAATGTGCCAGCATAATGATAGATACATTTCTGTGCAGAAAATCAAGACCACAGTGAGGTACCATTTCACACCAGTTAGAATGGCTGCTATCGAAAAGTCTACAAGCAATAAATGCTGGAGAGGATGTGGAAAAAGAGAACCCTCTTACACTGTTGGTGGGAATGCAAACTAGTACAGCCACTATGGAAAACAGTGTAGAGATTCCTTAAAAATTGCAAGTAGAACTGCCTTATGACCCAGCAATCCCACTGCTGGGCATACACATTAAGGAAACCAGAATTGAAAGAGACACATGTACCCCAGTGTTCATTGCAGCATTGTTTATAATAGCCAGGACATGGAAACAACCTAGATGTCCATCAGCAGATGAATGGATAAGAAAGCTTTGGTACATATACACAATGGAGTATTACTCAGCCCTTAAAAAGAATAAATTTGAATCAGTTCTAATGAGATGGATGAAACTGGAGCCGATTATACAGAGTGAAGTAAGCCAGAAAGAAAAACACCAATACAGTATACTGACACATATATATGGAATTTAGAAAGATAGTAATGATGACCCTGTATGTGAGACAAGAGACACACAGATGTATAGAACGGACTTTTGGCCTCTAAGGGAGAGGGAGAGGGTGGGATGATTTGGGAGAATGGCATTGAAACATGTATACTATCATGTAAGAAATGAAGGGCCAGTCTATGTTCAATACAGGATACAGGATGCTTGGGGCTGGTGCACAGGGATGATCCAGACAGATGATATGGGGTGGGAGGTGGTTTCAGGATTGGGAGCTCATGTACACCTATGGCTGATTCATGTGAATGTATGGCAAAATCAATACAGTACTGTAAAGTAGAATAAAGTAAAAATAAAATTTAAATAAATAAATTGTATTATGAGAAAAAAAAAAGTATTACTCAAGAAAATCAATGTTCAGAAATGTTTCAAAGAAAATAAAATTACTCAATAAACCAAAAATCTTCCAAAGAATTTTTTAAAGAAACTGACTTTACTCCAGCCACAAAACTCTTCCTCACAAAGGGACTTGCAGAATATCTTTAACACAGTAACCATCTAACAACTGCTCTACTATGTTTAATTAAAAAACAGCAGCCCAAAAGCCCTACTGAATTCTTTCACCGACTGACAGGGATCATTGTACTCAATCTAGAACTGCTAAATCTGAATATCAAAGAGTTTCACGTAGCTTGCTCCAAACTGCTCAACTGTTACTCCTTAATAGTAAAACAAATAGCTGCAAATTAGAAACTTCAGTTTCCAGCAGCCTTTGTGTTAGGTCTTTTCTTTTCTCTTTCCCCTTAAAAGGCTAGGTCAGGGAATAAAGGTAATCTTCAGAAGTGAGATAGATGGGCAGAGCAATTCAAAACAAATCCAGAGAGAACCAAGTTTCCTGTGGAGGAAGTCAACATTACTGAGATGTCACCGTGTGTGAAATGTATCTTCTGAGCTTAATATTTCATATTAACTTTTTTTCCCGCTGAAATTTACTTTAGAAAATTCAAGCCAAAACACCCCTTTGGGATCCAGATGTGTCCTTTACCTTTGACCTCAATAGAAGTCCTACACGTATGAAAGCAGAAATTGGCTTTTTACAGTAGATCGATAAAAGCTCTCTGGGAATGAGCAGGATGCCTCCCAGAAAGATTTCTGTCTTTACATCTCATAAAATGACCTCGATATCTGAGAGAGAAAATATTCTCTCTATTTTCCCATCCAATTCTATTTTCTCATATCACAGAGACTGCACATTGCTTATACTATTGCCAGTACACCACGACAACCGGGAGAAAGATTTATCACGTTCTGATACTCCTCAGTTCAGAGAGGTCTTGCTGCAGTTCCATTTCATTTGTATGCATCTGGAAAACAGAGACAGTGGACTCAAATACTCAATATAAGAAAATATTCCATCAACGAAGTCAGTAAAGACATCGTCTGTCCTGGCTTTTCATCTTTCCTTTCTCCATCTCCATCTTCCCTTCTCATTCAATCCTCTTTTTCTCACATAAACACACAGGATTGAACATGCTGTAATACATTCCAGAATTGAGTCCCCTACACTTTAATTATCAGCACATATTATGGATTAAAAAAATTTATTCAGGCCAATTAACACAAACAGTGTATGACCTTCAAATGAACTGTACTGGATTTAGGGGAAAACATTTTAGATTTTATTTTTCACATATAATTTCCTGAAAAATATTTACATTGAAAGAATGCTGCAAGCTTGCCTGTCTTGCATGAAACAAATGATTTTAGGAAAACTCCTGCAATTGGAATTTAGATATCTTGATGTACACAATCCCAAAATTTTTAAAAGTACTTTTTAAAAGCTAGTTACTTGGATTTAAAAAGGAGAAAATCAGAGTTTAGTTTTAAAAATTTTGACCATCAGGAGCTGTCATTTCAAAGCCATGGGTGTGTGTGTGTACAACTAAATCAGTACTGTACTATGGCAAATATAATGCCAACTTAGCAATTTCCAGATGGGACATGAAGACATGTACCTTTCTGCAGCCTCATTTTGAATTTTATAGTTCTGTTCTCCTACTTTAGGCACTTCAGTTAGTGAGTCCAAGTACTCAGCTGAGCCCAAACTTTCCCTGGCTATTCTTATTTCTATATCTTTGTTCATACACCCTTATACTTGAATTATCTATCCTTGTGATCTAAATATGGTAGCTGTATGGCTATTCAAATGTTCATTTTAATTAACTGAAATTACATAAAATTAAAATTTCAGTTCCTCAGTCACCCTTGCTTTATTTCAGGCACTCAGTAGCCGTATTTGGCTCATTGGTACTATATGAGACACTGAAAATAAAGCACTCATCATCATAGAAAGTTCCACTGGACAGAGATAATCTATACTATCTTTAACTTTGGGCATACTGTCTGTCCCTGCCCCCAATTACTAACAGAAAATGACGCTGCCCAGATAAATCTCATACATCCTTCAGAGCTTCTGCTCTGCTGTTGAATTCTCGCCCTTCTAACCTCCACAGCTCTTATTTCCAGGCCCCTGTGCTTCCAATCCTGCTTCGTATTACTAAATCTTTTTCTATATAACTACCACACTCATTCAGTCTTCAAATATCCACTGAGTACCCCATGTGGCAGTCTCTAGTCTGCGTTCTGGGAGGTGATGCTTATCAAGACAAGCAAGAGCATGAGCTCCTTCAAATCACAGCCAACACTTTGATTTCTTTAGCACTCAGGACAAACTAAGGACACAAAAAGGGAATGAAAGATACACTTATTAAGCAGCTTTGGAATAAAGAAATAAGTTTAAAAAAAAATAAGATATATTGTGACAGGAAAGAATTTGATGTCTCCTCCCTGGGTCTATATCCTGAATTAGACACTCACTGAGTCACATACATGCTGTTGTGTGATTACATTTACGAAAGCGTGCCACCACGTGTATCATTTCAGAAACTTTTTAAACATCACTGCATTGTTGAGGCAATTAAATACCACATACACTAGGCTATATGTTGAGCTCTTTCATAGAAGCAAATATTTATTTCAAGCATAAAAGATGAGGCATATTAGTTACAATAGAGGCTAAGGCACTTTAACAGAGAAATAAAAACCGTGGCTTACTTCTCTTTCACTTAACAACCCCAGGGGGAGAACTCAGGTTTGCTAAGGTAGTTCTGCTACTCAAGGTCCTTCGGGATTACAGGTCCCTGTCGTTTTATTGCCCTATCATTCAACAAAGTCATCACTTTCATCTGCATGGGTGAAGCTGGGTCACAAACACATTATGTTTCTACTCACAAGAAGGGGAAAAAAGAGAGGAAATCCAGAATATATATATATATTTTTTTTTTAATTTTTAAGCAAACGAGTCTGAAGTTGTCCACACAGTTTATATTCCCAACCCATCGGTGATAACTTAGATTTATGGGCACTCTAGACCAAAAGAATTTGGGGAAATGTAGTCTCTAACTAGATAGTTATTTACTCCTAAAGAATGAGAAAATGGAATGGTGGAAGGAAGGGAGTCTGCCAGTGAAATTATTTTAGCTATATTACTGGGAGAAGCTATTCTCTTAGGTTATATCCCATTCATACATAATACATTAAGGAACTACGAAAAGAATTATAATGCTAAGAATGTACCTGTTGAAGAAAGCACTACTGTGTTCTATTCAGAATTCATATTGTCATTTTCCGTACATTTACGTATGACCTGGAATAAAGCTGATAAAAGAAATGCTTAGCAGTTAACAGTAGGATGCAATAAATGCTATTGACTTACCAAATTACTATAATATATGTACATACATGAACCTTCTTCAAAGAACATATGACTTCAGAGGTGATCAGCAGAGTACCGCATAAATAGAAATGCAAGTATATACTGCATTTATCATAAGCTCAGATAAAATTATGAGGTACGCGATTTATGTCATCTCTTCCTTCTCTCCATTTCAACACTCAGCATCCACCAAAAAACACCCGCAACTCTTTAAAGTCTCTTTAAACAAGAACACTTTGAAAATTCTTGTCCATGTAGGAAAAAAAGATTATATCTGAAACTCCTTAATACCTGAGTGTAAGTTTGTTCAAGTCACATTCTTCAAAGAATATTAACATTTTAATGGAGGTTTAGGGGAGAAAAAAAAGAACACAAATGGCCGAATCTGCAATGGGCACATTTCAGGATTTAGACTCTTATGTGAGGAAAGTACTTAGGGTAAATTTTTTCCTGCTGGCTTTTACAAGTCACACAACATAAGGAATCAGTTCATTGTAACTGACACACAGACTACCCTTCCTGCATTCACATTATTAAACCACTAAACGCTTGCATTGTCTCCTTCCTGTCCACTTCAAGTGTGCAGTTTTTCCCTGAGGACAAAGCCTTCCACCAAGTATACTCTGACACAGCCACCAGGGACAAACTAGTGAGCTCAATGTTCCCCTAAATTATTATGTTCTAGAATTTTAGTTTGACAGCGACTCAGAAAACTGTAAGAATATTGCCTGTTGCCAACCTTGAGAAATATCTTACTGAACCCAGTCCTTGGCAATGTTACTGAGACTCAAATATTAATCTACCCACTTGTCCCAGCTGGCAACCGGACTGCAGCTAACAAAAAGAGAGAAGATAGATAAATAGATAGATGGATGAATACATAGACAGATAGATAGTTGGATAGATAGATAGAAAAATGTGATTTGTGCTCATTTCTTCAAATCCACAGGCTGTTCAACCATTTCCAGAGGTTACAGAAAATCTGTGATGATGCTGGAAGCTCTTTAGGAGTAAAATTCTGACAAAGAAAATGCAATGTTCCTGGTGTTTAGAATCACATAAAGTAACAATTTATTATGACCCCTTACATCCTTGACTTGGCTGGAACAGCCAGACAGTTTTTGCTTGGAGTCTCTTATTGATTGCATTCAGCAAGTACCTGGGGCTTAGTTTATCCAAGGGCTCTATTGGACTGATATCTAGATGGCTCAACTGCTACTGACTGCACAATGAGGCATCGATAGAGCTGCTATCCAAGGCTCCTACCCATGACCTCTACGTGTGTGCTCAGTTGCTCAGTCATGTCCAACTCTTTGTGACCCCATGGACTGTAGCCCGCCAGACTTCTCTGTCCATGGGATTTGTCCAGGCAAGAAAGGGGTTGCCATTTCCTACTCCATGGGATCTTCCCCACCTAGGGATTGCACTCGTGTCTCTTAGGTCTCCTGAATTAGCAGGCAGATTCTTTACCACTACTCCACCTGGGAGGCCCCGACATGCGTGTGTAGCTTAAGCTTTACATTGTGGTGACTCCATTCCAAGAGTGTCTATTCCAAGAGAAGCTGCCATTTTCTCAAGGTGTGGGCTTGAAAACTGGCTCAGCATCCACCCTGCCATATTCTACTGTCTAAGCAGTTGCATAGCTCACCCGGATTCAAGGGGGGGGGACCGCAGACTCCCCTTCTCAATGGAGAAGGGTCAGACCATTTATGGACACCTTAAATTGGTCACACATGGCCACATACTCACTGCAGATGGAAAAAAGAGCCCAGAGATCATTAAGAACATATTTTGGTATTACTAGATAATTAAACTAAAAGTGATATTTCATAACAAAACAATTTACTTCAAATTACTTCACATGAAGTTCATCTGGCCTCTAAGGAATTACAGAAGTCCTGTTATGATTATTACTTTGTAAGTTATGGTGTTCTCTTCAACAGAAGCAAGGAGCTTGATAATTAAAGTGAGATCCTAAGGTAGCAATAAATATAAAAATAGGAACTTAATAGTTATATTCAGAATACCCTAAATTACAAAGAAAGGAAAAGTGAATAAGTCTTTCATGAAAAAGCAACAAGGATAAATTTTAATTAATGTATCAGCTACCACCTGTGCATCATTCAAAGGGAAGTCACTCAGTTGTGTCCGACTCTTTGCAACCCCATGGACTGTAGCCCACCAGGCTCCTCCGTCCATGGGATTTTCCAGGCAAGAGTACTGGAATGGATTGCCGTTTCCTTCTCCAGGGGATCTTCCTCACCCAGGAATCGAAGCCGGGTCTCCTGCATCATAGACAGACACTTTATCATCTGAGCCACCAGGGAAGTTCATCATTCAAAGTGAGTTTTAAATGCTGCTGCTGCTGCTGTTTCATCATTAAGTCATGTCTGACTCTTATGATCTATGGACTGTAGAGACCATGTTCCTCTGTCCATGGAATTACCCAGGTAAGAATACCACAGTGGGTTGCCATTTCCTCCTCCAGGGGATCTTCCTGACCCAGGGATCCTTCCGTGTCTCCTGAGCTGCAGGTGGATTCTTTACCTAAAGAGATATAAATTTTCCAAATATATTCCAATTAAACATGAAACATTTGTAAGAAAAAAATGTGTGCAGCTTGCTTGTCAATGCCATTTTCTCTTTCTGGGCCTCCATACATACCCCGCCTCCCTTGTGGTTGTTTAGAGATATATGACTGGGTTCCAGTCAGTGGAATGTGTGTAGAATTGATGTGCAACTCTTTCAAAAATGTCTGTAAAATCACCTGTATGATTCTGCATACTTTCTCTTTGCTTCTTAGCTAGGCAGATGAAAGAGAGAGTGTGGACTCCCAGAAGCCTCTAAGGGTCAACCAAAACAAGTCACCTTCTAGTAGAGACTTACCCTGTCCACAACTAATCTATTTCTGCTTTTATTGACTATGCCAAAGCCTTTCACTGTGTGGATAACAATAAACTGTGGAAAATTCTGAAAGAGATGGGAATACCAGACCACCTGACCTGCCTCTTAAGAAACCTATATGCAGGTCAAGAAGCAACAGTTAGAACTGAACATGGAACAACAGACTGGTTCCAAATAGGAAAAGGAGTATGTCAAGGCTGTATATTGTCACCCTGCTTATTTAACTTATACGCAGAGTACATCATGAGAAACACTGGGCTGGATGAAGCACTAGCTGGAATCAAGATTTCCAGGAGAAATATCAATAACCTCAGATATGCAGATGACACCACCCTTGTGGCAGAAAGTGAAGAGGAACTAAAAAGCGTCTTGATGAAAGTGAAAGAGGAGAGGGAAAATGTTGGCTTAAAGCTCAACATTCAGAAAACGAAGATCATGGCATCTGATCCCATCACTTCATGGCAAATAGATGGGGAAACAGTGGAAACAGTGAAAGATTTTATTTTTTTGAGCTCCAAAATCACTGCAGATGGTGACTGCAGCCATGAAATTAAAAGACGCTTTACTCCTTGGAAGGAAAGTTATGACCAACCTAGACAACATATTTAAAAGCAGAGACATGACTTTGCCAACAAAGGTCCATCTAGTTAAGGCTATGGTTTTTCCTGTGGGCATGTATGGATGCGAGAGTTGGACTGTGAAGAAAGCTGAGTGCTGAAGAATTGATGCTTTTGAACTGTGGTGTTGGAGAAGACTCTTGAGAGTCCCTTGGATTGCAAAGAGATCCAACCAGTCCACTCCGAAGAAGATCAGTCCTGGATGTTCATTGGAAGGAATGATACTCAAGCTGAAACTCCAGTCCTTTGGCCACCTCATGCGAAGAGTTGACTCATTGGAAAAGACTCTGATGCTGGGAGGGATTGGGGGCAGGAGGAGAAGGGGACGACAGAGGATGAGATGGCTGGATGGCATCACAGACTCGATGGACGTGAGTCTGAGTGAACTCCGGGAGATGGTGATAAACAGGGAGGCTTGGCATGCTGCGATTCATGGAGTCGCAAAGAGTCAGACACGACTGAGCGACTGAACTGAACTAAACTTTACTGAACAACTAATATGACCAAGAAAAAAAAATCCTGTTTTGCCAAACCACTGACATAAGGGAGTTGCTTGTTACAGCCACTGATATTAAACAAGCTGATTAATATAGAAAGTAAAAGTTAGCATCCCACTTCTCTTCTAAAACAGACACTGTAATCACTTTTGGGAAAGCTTAATGTATCGTGGAAATTCAGAGCTGACAGGCACCAGAGATGTCATCTTGCTGATCTGTTTTCTTGATGCCAGTAACCACACTGCCGCCAGTGAATAAAATACTTGTAAACACCCATACTCAGAGAAATATACATTGCAGAAAACAGGGGTGTAGAAGCCTATGTTGCCATGGCAACAAGAACATAATTCCATTTCAAAAGGACCACCAGCTACGGTATGAAAAATAAACTTCTTTTCCAAGCAAGCTTTTTAAAATGTTGCATGCAGGATGGAAGCTATCGAACATCTCACTGTGAAAAACCTGTTACATTCTTGGTAGTATCAATACCAACTGTAACAAATAGTAAAAAGCTACTTTGATTTCTCTAGGTATTAATGTGAGTGCCAACAGCAGCATGAAGCTTCCAGATAATGGATCATTTCCTCTGCTAGGGAATAAAGTATAGTTTTTCCTTGAATAGTAATAGTCATGCAAGTTCAATAGTTTCCTCAAAATAAAATGTTTTGCTATAATATATTAACCTCATGAACAAACTTATATGCCTAAAGCCTTATTGTTTTAAATATAGTCCTCAAAATTACATGACACCAATGTTCTCTGAAGCTACAACATAGTAATGTTACAGATATTTTAGAATTATAAGTAACCCTACAGATCATTTAGTCCAAATTATTCATATTAAGGATTAGAAAACTGAGGCTCAGAGATGTTTAATGACTCAACCAATGTTACAGAATTAATTAAGATGATCTTGTACTATTAATATTATACACTTTTGTACTACTGCATTTTGGGTACTATTTTCATACTGTAGAGTATTTTCTATTAAAAATAAAGTACTCACACTTCTGGAAATTACTTTAGAATGTTTGCTGCTGCTGCTGCTGCTAAGTCACTTCACTTATGTCCGACTCTGTGTGACTCCATAGACAGCAGCTCACCAGGCTCCCCCGTCCCTGGGATTCTCCAGGCAAGAACATTGGAGTGGGTTGCCATTTCCTTCTCCAATGCACGAAGGTGAAAAGAGAAAGTCGCTCAATCGTGTCTGACTCTTAGCAACCCCATGGCCTGTAGCCTACCAGGCTCCTCCGTCTAAGGGATTTTCCAGGCAAGAGTACTGGAGTGGGGTGCCATTGCCTTCTCTGAGAATGTTTACATAACCAATATCATAATCTCTAGGGATTTTTTCAAAACTTTGCCAAGATTGTACTTCAGCATGTAGAAGTAACTTCTAATGTAGTCTTTTTAACTGTAAGGAGTTTAATGAAAGAATAAATTTATCTCTTAATTATTAAAAACTTCCTTATCCTTATTATCTTTTAAGAATCTGATACTATAAAACTTTATCAAGTTCTTAATACATATAAAAGATATTATCTAGCAAAAGCATCCATTATTATAAATGTAGCATTATTTTAAATGTATGGCTTTATTATTTCAACTGTAAACATTAACTGAACTACCCAACATTAAAGCCTACCTTTGGAATAGATAATAATACTTTTATTAGAGTACCTGAAATCAAAAATTTTTTAATTTATTTCATAATAGCAATGATGTAATATTTAATGTTTAAAGTTCTTCAAAGCTGTCTGAAAATAATTCACTTATCAAATTTGATAGATGTGCTGTTGAAATTTCACTTACTATTCATTTTCTTAGCAAACATGTTTTTCATTGAAAATATATAAAAGTACATTTAGGTAAGCACCTCTTAAAATTAGTTTAAATTTATCATTAAGAGAAATTCTAAATAAAATATTTTTGTACATTAATACTGATTTAACATTTAAGTAACAAGAAAAATAGGTCTGGGAGAAAATATTTATTGTGATATTTTCTAAACTGAAAAAATAGGGAAGCCAAGAAAAGAGTTGATAAACAAATATATCCTTTCCACCAGCCCTTTATCAACACTTATTATTTTTAAGCCTTAGCATGATGGAACAATCAATTTAGAAATCAGATCTATCAATATTATGACCCAAGAAATTCCTCATATGTTTTAGATAAAGGGAAAAAGGAAAAATTATGGAGAGTGGTAAACATATGCACTGATAATGTATGAGCTTCCTATCTTCTGAGGCCACCAGAGGCTTCCTTGGACTTTTCAGGTGGCGCTGGTGATAATCCAGAACACACCTGATAGTGCAGGAGAGGTTCAGTCCCTGGGTTGGGAGGACCTCTGGGCAAAGGGAATAGCAACCTGGCCCAGTATTCTTGCCTGGAAAATTCCTGGACAGAGGATCCTGGCATGCTGCAGCCCATGGGGTAATCACAAGAGCCGGACCTGACTGAGTGCCGGGACAGCAGCAGGCCTCTTTCTGCAGTCTCCGGTTTCCTCTGTAACTGTCTACCTCTTTTATATCACAGCCCAAAACAGTCAGGTCATGAGGTGGACCAACCCCCTCCCAGAGGCTCCCATCATCACACATACAAAAAAAATGCTGAAAAGGAGATTCAGCCTTACTGCCACTACTGGCCATTTTTTAAGAATAAGATCTGAATAAAAACAAATGTTATGTATTAGAAACACCTACCAGTTAGCTCATCCTATAAAACACATTTGATGCTTATTTAATACATGTTAAATTTAACCTTTCTTTAACTCTTTCAATTATGGCAAAATTAGCATAGCATTGGAGAGATTATCATTCACACTTTATTTTCCAAAAATAGAAGTAATGATTACCGAATGGGAGAAAATAATTCTAGGAGCAGGAGAAGATTTAGAAACTATCTCTTTCTCAAAAGGACAATCTGGTCTCTTTATTCACACAAATATCTGTGTTGAGTTACTGACAGAATGATTAAATGTGATTAAAAATCATCAATATAATCATCATCATCATCTGGACTAAATATCATCCATCACATTTGTCTCTGTCTCACTACAAACATTCTTAACGTAGTCATAGAAAGTGCAAGCTATTTGTAGTTTCTATTTTGTTTTGATTTCAGAGCTTCTGCCCATCTAATATAGTAAGAACAATCAGTAAATATTAACATGAAAATTATAAACTCAAACTCCATTTTAAAATATATTTCTTTCTTTAATATAACCAGAAGATCACATTTCCCCACTGCCATCGCTTTCTAGAATACCACAAAGTCTACTCCAACGTGGGGATTCAGGAATCCACCCATCTCCCTGCCAGTTCAGTTGCCTAGGGGAAGACATTGTTTGGTTTTCCTTCATCTCTTTTCCCTCATCAGTTCTGCTCCATAACTTAACTTGAGCACATCATCACTTCTCTACAGAAAAGCAGCAGTCATCATTGAAGATGTTTGTGATGTACAAAGCTGAAAACTAATGAGGTGAGAAAGATTAAGGGACTGTGAGTAACTCATCGCCTGGGCACTGACAGGAGTAAGTGAATGCAAAGTGGCTTTGAAATGTGCAAAACGAAACAGCTGAACTTCTTGGGTGCTATGAAACTGTATTTTCAAGCTTCTAAGTCCACCTCCTAAAACGAATTTCAGAATTCTGGTTATGCTCCGTTCTGGATGCGTCCTGCGCCATTTATCTGGGCGAGGAAGCAGGGGCAGTTGGCTCTGGCCTTCCCCTTGCCAGTGTCCAGTGTGTTTCCAGCACCAGTTCCATCAAGACACTGGCCAGCTCCCTTCACTTCCCTTTTCCTCTGGTAGGAATCACCTCACCAGGTTAGCAGCCCTAAGAACATCTGCTGCTGAGTCGCTCCAGTCGTGTCCGACTCTGTGCGACCCCATAGACGGCAGCCCTCCAGGCTCCCCCGTCCCTGGGATCCTCAGGCAAGAACGCTGGAGTGGGGTGCCATCTCCTTCTCCAATGCACGAAAGGGAAAAGGGAAAGGGAAGTCGCTCAGTCGTGTCCGACTGTTCGTGACCCCATGGACTGCAGCCCGCCAGGCTCCTCCGTCCATGGGATTTTTCCAAGCAAGAGTACTGGAGTGGGGTGCCATCGCCTTATCTATGTCTCTCGAATAAGGAAGCTCTCAGATTTTATCTGCCAATGGGTACTCTGATTTGTATTATTTTATTTTAGCCAGTAAGAACAGGATAAAACTTTAATTCATATTTTTAGATATTTGTTGTTGTTTAGAGAAAAACAGAAACAATAAAATCCACCACCTTCAACTTTACCAAATCACTGAAAAATACCAAACTAGACAAAGTTAACAGCCACAGAACTGGAGCATAAACTACCAACATGAGTCATGAAATTTGTAAATTCATTTCACTTATGAAGAAAATTAAACACTACATGAGAATATATTTGTAAAATAATACATAAGAGCTTCTGAATCGAATAAAATGGTTCTATAAGATGGCTGAATGTACTCTAACATATAATTTGTATGTAAAATAGCCATGTTTATTAGTTTCTGTATAACTTTGCAACCTGTTATGCAGTAATATCACTTCATTATATTTTCACATGGTCAACAAATATTTTAGAGATACTTACTTATTCAGAGGTCTAAATAGTGTTCATAGGACTATTTGCTCAGTCATGTCTGACTCTTTGCGACCCCACGGACTGCAGCCCACCAGGCTCCTCCGTCCACGGGGGATTCTCCAGGCAAGAACACTGGAGTGGGTTGCCATGCCCTCCTCCAGGGGACCTTCCCGACCCAGGGATGGAGCCCAGGTCTCCCGCATTGCGGGCGGCTTCTTTACCAGCTGAGCCGCCAGGGAAGCTCTTGGATATAATGGAATTCCTCAAATGCACAGCAGCACATAGAGTTTTGTGAGATAAAAGGATAAAGATTAATAAAATATGTACACCTGTACAGCATTTTTAATGCGCTGGAAAGATGCAATATACATGTAACATTTGATTTAATAAAATGCTACATATACTCCAGACATCTTTATGTAAAACCAAAGCATTTGATAAACAGCCCTGGAGACCTCCACACATGTATATGCCTAATAAATCATTGTGTACATGAATATTAGTTATTTACATCATTCCAAGTACCCAAGAGCCTGATTTTTGAAAGAAAATGGACCATCATACTCAGCAAACAGATTAAAAATGATAATGACATTTCTTTTGGTTACTCTTTCCCAGTTAGCCTATTCTTGCTGGTGAAAGTACTGAAAGAAGTAAGATGAACAAGTCCTTCTCCAGAGATCTTCACTTGCTGCAGGAGGAATTAAGCTCCACCCACCCTTTTTGCAGAATTTCCAAAAAAAAAAAAAAAAATCTGAATAGGCTGTTTAGTTTTCATAGATACTTGAGTCCTTTGTTTTTTTCATTAAAAAAAGTAAATAAATAAATGAAGAGTCTTAATTTAACCTTTGAGAAAGGCCAAAGTCATCACCTATATTTGCATTATTGGCTTTTTCCTGTTTGACTTCTAAACACTTTCTAATTCTCAAGGGAGCCAGGGATTATTCAAAAAAAAAAAAAAAGATAGGAAACACTGCATATTAGGGGGGAAAAAGAGAGCATAAGCAAACATCCTCAAGAAGAATTGAAGAGTGGACTCTCATTATATTGCTTCTTGACCACAAGATAGCATCTACTCAGCCTGCCAGCTATTCGCATCTGTGCTGGGCGGTTCGGTTGCCTGCCCTCCCTAGCGCTGCCTTCCTCGTGCACACCTTCAGGCATTATGTAGATTAGGAGGCAGAAAGCCCGAGAGACTGAGCCTTGGCCATCGTCTTGAAATTCGATTTTCTTTCTCTGATCAAATGTCCATTTTTTAGATTTTACACATATTGTCAAGTAAGCCCAGCACACCACCAGGAAAGTATTCAGGGCTGTCAAAAGAGATGCCCAAGTCTCTCTGGTGAGCGTGCTACTGGTGATGAATTTACAGGGACAGCTCAGTGCAAAGACAGAGAAAGAAATAAGGCAACTGGCAACTCAATGTGAAGTATTTCAGGCGGCAATAGACTCCTGTTAGCCATTTCTAGATCTGCTTTATGTCTTCTTTAAAAATTCATCTTTAATGAGGAAACCCATGGAGTGCACTTGGGGGCCCATGGTTCTGCCTTTAGCTTCAATAGTGTTTGAACTGAACAGAGCCAGGTTTGTTTGTTTGTTTGTCTGTTTGTTTTTCCTACAGCAAAAAGAAAGAGGGGGGAACGATTTCAAATTTTTACCCAAGGAGGGCCTATAGAAATACTTTTGTTTTCTTTTACTGTCAGAAATATAAGGCTAGTTCAAACTGAGAAAAGAATAAAGCTGAAAAGATTTCTTTAAATTAGACCTGCACATAATAGTCTAGTCTGCTCCTCTCCGTTCTTTACTTTTAACCAATAATTGAAAAACCTGTAACTTGCACTTTCAACTCCCTAGGTTCTTCTGGAGTACAGTGTTTTCCAGCATATTACACATCGTTGCACATGTTAAATGTATTTTTATTTAAATGTCCTCTTTTCCATTAACAGCTTAAGCCTGTAGGCCCTGCATCGTGAGTACTAGCTATGGTGAACAAATGAGTCCCTGAAATCAGTTTGCTATAGTGCCACAGGGAGAGAGCCAACAGAACTGAAAAACTGCGGAACGGAGGACCTCTGCTGGCGGGTTCGTGGCATGATTTTCTTAACTCCGGTAATACAAGAGGAAAGGGAAAGTCACCTATTTAATACTTAAAAACCTTTGATTGCCTTCCTAAAACTTTATTTACTGCTTCTGCCACATTTTCAGCAATTTGCATCTTTCATTTCCACAGTAGTTGCTTTACTTTCTGAAAAAAAAAATACATGGAAAGGAAGACCATTGGGTGAAAACATTAATTTTAATATTATTAATGTTCCAGCAAATTAAATTTGTTCATGAATAATGCTTCAGATTTTCTTAACATGGGGGCTGTACATAAGTATATATGCATATGGAGGCCTAGATATAGATAGGTAATCCTCATGATATAGAACATGGAATTTTGTAAAAATCTAGTTTTTATAATTACTAAGAAAATTCTCATTTTTCAAGAAGCTAGATTTGTTTTATATTCAATATACACCTAGATAGCATTGGAAGCCAAGTTTTCATCTAAATGTCCAGAACACTTTGTTAAACTTGAAAAGGCAATCGTACTGGTTATCCGTCGCTCCACTTCTCTGCTAATGTTGCTTACCTGTGCATTCCCTCTAGTATCAGTAAGTCACAGATTACTCTAACTGAAAGAGACCTTAAAAGTCATGTAGCCCAACCCTTTGGTTTTACAAAAAGAATCTGAGATTGGTGGAGGTCAACAGCAACCTGTGCCTGTTCTCTCCAAGTCTGGACCAAATGAACAAATAACTACCCAAGGCCTTCTCACCTTCTAGCGGAAAGAGAGAAGGGGAAAGAGACAGCAGAGTCCCAGCCCTGGGCCACAGTGATCCAGTCCTGCTGTGAAGGCAGGAAGACTTAAACCACGTCTGATTTCAAGCATTCCAACCGCTAGGAAGACGTTTGCATCGAGAGGACAAGAGCAAGAGTGATAACCATTACAAACATTATTGAGCACCGAAAATGTGGCAGGAGGACACAGTTCTAAGTGGGGTAGCTCGTGTAGTCATTGCATCACCCCCATGCAGTGGATAAACTTGCTGGTATAATTGAGGAAACGGAGGCACAGGGCGAGCATCACTAGACTAAGGCCACTAAGTCACATCCATGCGGTGGAGATCCAGAGCTCACATGCTTAACCCTACACTCTGAGAAAATATAAAAAGCCCCAAAATTGGTCCCAAAGGGTCCACCTTGAATTTTATAGCTGGTCTGTCTGACCTTGAATCAGAAAGTGATATTCTATAGCCCGATCCCATTAGATCTAGAATTCTGGAATTTTAAGAGCTGGGGAGAGCCTTATTAAACATGTAGTCTGGTGGCCCTTCATCTCTTTTGGTTTATAGACTTATTTGAAAATCTTCTAAAAGGAATAAAACTTGTTCTCTGAAAAAAAATAGTCACTACATAAACATACACTACTGCACAGCAGCAGACCCATGTGCAATAAAATTTCGTATTGTTTATGGAATCTTTGAATACTCATTTATAGACCTTAGGGGACCATAGGATTCTGATTCTGAGTTAGTCCAATGTTCACAATTCATGTTTTATATGAAGTTATTGATCTCATATCTCTGTAGCCAAAACAAATATGCCAGTCTTATAAATGTCCAATCTTACAAATCTCAGTGCCGTCCAACTATCTCACATGCCAGCACATCTAAAAAATAATATGACACACAGGCATAAAAAAGAAGCTTTTGTGAACCAGAAGTGACGAGCTCCAAGAACTCAGCCTCCCCAGACCTCACCAAACCACCCAAAGTATTAAGAAGAATCACTGTCTCAATGTACCCAAATCACAACACACCAGTTGGGAGGTGCTGGCTCAGAAACCTCCAGCAGATAACAAAGAATGAACAGGAGTAGGAGACCAGTGCTTAAATTTCCTTCTCAATTCTAAATCTGCTTCAAATTCTCACCCCTAACCACTAGCCCCAACTTAGTTTAAATTTTAACCCTCACTTCCCAGATCTTCAAAATAATGGCTATGTGTATTGATTGCCACTCAAGACTATGCTTTTTCCAGTGGTCACGTATGGATATGAGAGTTGGTGTATAAAGAAAATTGAGCACTGAAGAATTGAAGCTTTTGAACTGTGGTGTTGGAGAAGACTCTTGAGAGTCCCTTGGACTGCAAGGAGATCCAGCCAGTCCATTCTAAGGGAAATCAGTCCTGAATGTTCATTGGAAGGACTGATACTGAAGATGAAACTCCAATACTTTGTCCACTTTGATGTGAAGAGCTGACTCATTGGAAAAGACCCTAATGCTGGAAAGATTGAAGATGGAAGCAGAAGGGGATGACAGAGGATGAGATGGCTGGAGGGCATTACCAACTCAATGGACATGAGTTTGAGTAAGCTCCGGGAGTTGGTGATGGACAGGGAGGCCTTGCGTGCTGCAGTCCACAGGGTCACAAAGAGTCAGACATGACTGAGCAACTGAACTGAACTGAACTGATTGATTGCTGCAAAACAAATGAACCCAAATTTAGTGACTTCAAGGAAAGTACTTGTTATCTCACTGTCTGGGTGGGTCAGAAATTCATGAGCAGCTTAGCTCTGTGGTTCTGACTTGTGGTCTTTCACAAGGCTGCAGTCAGAGTATCGGTTGGGGCTGCAGTTTCTGGGGCTACTTCCAAGCTTAATCAGAGGGCTGTTCACAAGAATCCTCAGTCCCTCCCCACCCTCTCACGGGGGCTGCAAGAACATGTCCTCTCTGACATCGAGCAATACAAAGGGAGACAGAGAACCTCAAATGAATACTGCAATCTTTGTATCACCTAATCTCAGAAGTGACACTTCTGCTGTATTTCATTATCACCCAAACCAACTCAGGTAAGTGTGGAAAGGAAATGAACAGAGTTGTAAACACTAGTGGGTGGGGCCCTAAGGGACATCTCAGAGGCAGCTACCAGACTAGGGCTTACTGAGTGCCTACTTTGTTGGGAGCACTTTAAATTTACTCAGCATTATCTCATTGCATTTTTGCAACAGCACCCTGATATAGAGATCTCCTTTCATGGTTGAGACTAAACCAAGAAAGGTTAATTGCCCAAGATCATACAGGTAATCAAGCCTATCCATCTTTAATGATTCACATTCTTTTCAATACATTTTTATGCTGTGCTTTGCCTTCTGAACCTCAATTTTTCTGGACCCCAGTTCTCATGTATAAAGCCCCTCCCACTCTTCTCAGTTCTGACCCATTATCCTATTTGGATTTGAGAGTTGACCATAAAGAAAGCTGAGCACCAAAGAATTGATGCTTTTGAACTGTGGTGTTAGAGAAGACTCTTGAGAGTGCCTTGGACTGCAAGGAGATCAAACCAGTCAATCCTAAAGGAAACTAGTCCTAAATATTCACTGGAAGGACTGGTGCTGAAACTGAAGCTCCAATACTTTGGCCACCTGATGCAAAGAACTGACTCATTGGGAAAGATCCTGATGCTGGGAAAGACTGAAGGCAGGAGGAGAAGGGGATGACAAAGGATGAGATGGGTGGATGGCATCACTGACTCAATGGACTTGAGTTTGAGTAGGCTCTGGGGAGTTGGTGATGGACAGGGAAGCCTGGCATGCTGCAGTCCATGGGGTTGCAAAGTTGGACACAACTGAGCAACTGAACTGAACTGATCCTATTTGTCCACTTTTGCTGCCAATCCATACTCTGTGATTACTTAAATCAACAACACTTCATAAGGACATATTTAATTCCATCTTCTCAATAATCATATAAGATAATATGAGGCATTAAGTATTAAAATATAATCATAAATTTATTAATGAAAGTGAAGCTGCTCAGTCATGTCTGACTCTTTGCAACCCCATGGACTGTAGCCTACTAGGCTCCTTTGTCCATGGGATTTTTGAGGCAAGAATGCTGGAGTGAGTTGTCATTTCCTTCTCCAGGGGATCTCCTAACCCAAGGATCAAACCCAGGTCTCTTGCATTTATTAATAGCTATTGTTAAAAGACAGAGAGAGAAAAGAGTAAAGATGTTTCAGAATAAATTTGAGACACATAATTGTTTCATTTGCAGTGATTAACAAATGCATTCCACTATCCAGTAAACACAGGCTGAAAATTTGGAGGAGAATGAAGCAAAGTGGAGGTGCCCATGTTTGATTCTCACATTTCTCACATGTTTCCTAAAGACTAACTGAAGATACTGTTGATTAAAATGGATACACAACAAATCACAAGATAAAAGTGGGTCTATAGAATGTTAACTGGCCAGGTAGGTTTTCATATGAAAAATTGTCTTACTTTCTGACCCTTTATCAACTACACTAAATGGTTCTTATACCGGATTGGTGGGTATTTAGTAATTAAAGAAATCCACCGCAATATCAACTTATTCAGATATTAACACCCCAGGGTATCAATCGATATGATATGAGCCAAATAAATAAGTTGAATCAAGTTTCCTGTCACATGAAAAAGAGCCTTAATAATAGTGCTTCTTGCGTTACTTCAAATCTGAAGTTACATCTCTCTGGTCATTCTGAATAGGCAGTGGTAAAAATGTGTTGGGAAGACATTGTACGCACATGTATGTGCATTTGTGCATGTGTGTGTGAGCACATGCATACTTGCATGAATGTCATTCTACGGTTGATAATGGAAATCCCACTTTTCAGTCTGTTTGTGATGGAAAGTGAGAGTCGCTCAGTCGTGTCTGACTCTTTGCAACCCCATGGACTATACAGCCCATGGAATTCTCCAGGCTAGAATACTGGAGTGGGTAGCCTTTCCCTTCTCCAGGGGAGCTTCCCAACCCAGGGACTGGACCCAGGTCTCCCACATTGCAGGTGGATTCTTTACCAGCTGAGCCACCAGGGAAGCCCACTGTTCTAAGTCTTTCTCTCTAAAGTCATGCATTTGTAGATATGCTTTTTCCATTTTGTCTGAAGGGAATGCAGTCATCATCTTCCCCAGCTTACAAATGAAACAAAACCAACAACCAAAAAAAAAAAAAAAATGCTGCAGCTTGGAGAGAAGGTGTGAGATACAGAAAACCCAAGACTGAACCTAGATCGCCCAGCTCTGATTCTAACACTCTCTCCTCTACATGACACCAGCGAGTCATAATTAGAGAAAACTATTGGAGAAAGACTTCCCTAGTGGCTCCAGTCAGTAAAGCGTCTGTTTACAATGCGGGAGACCCGGGTTCGATCCCTGGGTTGGGAAGATCCCCTGGAGAAAGAAATGGCAAGCCACTCCAGGACTATTGCCTGGAAAATCCCATGGACAGAGGAGCCTGGTAGGTTACAGTCCATGGGGTCGCAAAGAGTCGGACACGACTGAGCGACTTCACTCACTCACTCACTCATTGGAGAAAGAAGAGCTATGATATCAAAGTAAGGAATAATATCTCTTCAATGGGTATCTAACGTTAGAGAGAGCCCTTTCACATATATCTCAGCAGTATCAGCTCATTTAATGAAGAGTGGGAAGAGTAGAGGGATACTGTGAGTAAAAATGAAATAAAATTTTCTCCTTCCTTCTCTCCTGTTTTGGTGCCACCCTGCAATGTTCAGCTATGGTAACAAGTGCCTGCCCAGAGTCTTCAGCAGAACTGCAGCCCCTGACGAATTGAATCAGTATGGCCAAATCCAAAGTCCATTACTCTACAGTTCTGCTGGTGCCATTCTAAGGCTCCAAGTATTTCATGACAGAGACAAAATTTATTCTCAAGCTCATCCATTCTTAAAAAGCACCATAGTACATGTCGGGCTTCTTTATTGTAAGACACCTAACTTTATCTTACAAAAGACTAACGAAATTTACTGAGAAAGCTCAATTCTAGAAAGGATTAATTCAAGTAATGATATCATAGAGGACCCTGTTAGATGTTTCCTAAGACAAAGAGAAATAAAATGATCTACTGGGAATTCAATTTTGAAGAGTGAACAACTTAAGGGTAAAACTTACTATCATACCTTTTGGATTCTAAGAAATTTTTTAGCACTAATAAAAATCATAATGCATCATAATATTGGCATTATTATGGTTTTTAAAAATAGGTTGTTACTTAGCAAATGGTGTGGTTTATAACCCATGACAAAGGCAAATCAAGGAAAAATGACATCTACAGATGAACATTAATGAATGTTTTAGAAATATGTGTCCAAAGAGACTTTGAAAAAAACATAAGTCTTTGAAAGTGTTAGGCATCATAACTAAGTAAATCTGTTATTTAATAACTTGCACTGTCCTCTATTTGAAGAAAAACCTATTGACAGGGGCAGGTGTCCTCTGAGAATCTCAAAAGTGGAGGATGAAGGAGGATGGATGTGTAAGTTCACCTCCAGTTGCTACAGAGGACAAGTGTCTTATCACCAGGCAAGTGCAGCCCATGTACAAGGAGGGCAGTGGGACCAGTGCCCTCAGATAAGATCTCTTGTTCTGAGCCCAGAATGTTCAGTTCAGTTCAGTCGCTCAGTCATATCTGACTCTTTGCAACCCCATGAACCCCAGCACGCCAGACCTCCCTGTCCATCACCAACTCCCGGAGTCCACCTAAACCCATGTCCATCGAGTCAGTGATGCCATCCGAGTCAGTGATGCCATCTCATCCTCTGTCATCCCCTTCTTTTTTTTTTTAATATAAATTTACTTATTCTAATCAGAGGCTAATTACTTTACAATATTGTATTGGTTTTGCCATACATCAACATGAATCCACCCTCAATCTTTCCCAGCATCAGGGTCTTTTCCAGTGAGTCAGTTCTTCGCATCAGGTGGCTAACGTATTGGAGTTTCAGCTTCAACATCAGTCCTTCCAATGAACATTCAGGACTTATCTCCTTTAGGATGGACTGGTTGTACTCCTTGCAGTCCAAGGGACTCTCGAGTCTTCTCCAACACCACAGTTCAAAAGCATCAACTCTTTGGTGCTCAGCTTTCTTTATAGTCCAACTCTCACATCCATACATGACCAAAATATATTAGTCAGACATATTTCAATCGTAAGTCAAAGAAACCCACTCAACCAGACTTAAGTTGGAGAGGGATCTTGGCTGAAACACTTATAGATGGACCTGGTCTCAGGCAGTTCAGGGATTCAAACACTGCCTTGTGTTCATCCCTGCTTAGTCCCTGTTTTGTTTTGTTTTTTTAACAGCTGGATAACCAGTTACAATATTGTGTTGGTTTCTGCCATACATCAACACAAATCAGCCATAGGTATGCATATGTCCCCTCCCTCCAGAACCTCCCTTCCACCATCCCACCCCTCTAGGTGGTCACAGAGCACCGAGTTTGAGCTCCCTGCATCATACAGCGAATTCCCACTGTCTGTCTATTGTACGTGCATTTGAGTCAGTTCTAATGAGGTGGATGAACCTAGAGCCCACTATACAGAGTGAAGTAAGTCAGAAAGAGAAGAACAAACATCATATATTAATGCATACGGATGGAATCTAGAAAGATGGTGCTGGCAAACCTATCTACAGGGTGATGGAGACGCAGACGCAGAGAACAGACTTGTGGGCGTGGGGGGAAGCGAAGGGGGGTGAACTGGGGAGCAGCACTGAGGTGTATGCCTCACCATACGCGGCACAGTCCCTGCTTTAGACGTCCCCCCGCCCCCATCCAGTCTCCCAGATCCATGCTTCTCTGTCCATCGACATCGGCCCTCATCACTGAGGCAGAGGACACAGGGACACAGTCAACACAACCTGAGAGGGAAAAGAAAGCTCTTTTCTCTCAGAGATGATATTGCCCCGGCTTGTGCTATTAGGCTCGCTCTTTTTTTTTCTTTTTTTTTACTTAATTTTACTTTACGATACTATATTGGTTTTGCCATACATCAACATGAACCCGCCACAGCGTTAAACACTACCGCTGGGGGATGGGCCATTAAGTCTCCACTCTAAGTCCCAGGCCCACCCATATAACCAGGCTAGAGGGACCTTGTCACTGGTGGTCTCTACTGAGTTCCAGGGGATGAGGAAAGGCCATTCCCAAGAGGGAGAAAAGGCAAAGAAAACAACAAATATCCCACACACACACATTCACAACACAGACTTACATACACAAAGTCTGCTTCCCACATAGACTTTCCCACCAGGGTGCCAATGCGATGCTCACTGGAGGGGTATTTCCACATACTTGCAATTTCAATTCTCAGTATGTGGCTGACATTTCAGAACTCTTCAGCGTTTGATCAGTCTGAGTCCGTCCCTTGAGCTTAATGAATCAATAACTAAACAGGCTGCCAATCTAAAGGATGACTTTGAGTAAATTAGAGAAATGTGCTCCTCCTTCAAGACACTTTAATGCCATCTACCAAAAATTGGTTAAAATGACATGTATCATGTCAACTGATAGAAATACTACTCCATGGATTTGTATAATGCAAAACTTGCACAAAAGAACTGTAGCCCTGACCAGGAGCTAGAGACACGTGCTCTTGCCCCGGCACTGTTGCTCTGTAAGATGCTAGGTACTCCCTGACCTAACCTTTATACTTCTCCAAATGCAGGCTCACCAACATCATCAATAGATGTCTACGAAGTACCCACTTTGTACATATGGCTGAACAAGAAAAGACGATCTTTGCTCCAAATCAAATTTTCTCCATCTGATTGAAAAATAAAACACAGGGATCCTCAAGTTCTTTGAAAAAATAGAGCAATGTTTTGAGCATTGAAAAAAGCTAAATGGTAAGAACTACCAGCCCTAAAATAATTTTACTACTGTCTAAAATTTTCTTTAATAAGTTCCATTGTATTATCTTGAGAAATCCTTCATAAGACAAACGTTATTTACTTAGGAGCTGCTGCTGCTGCTCTGTCCAACTCTGTGTGACCCCATAGATGGCAGCCCACCAGGCTCCCCTGTCCCTGGGATTCTCCAGGCAAGAACACTGGAGTGGGTTGCCATTTCCTTCTCACATACCAATTCATGTGATGAAATAATCATATACAATGAGTTGCACAGAAATTTTCATATCGCATTAAATCTTTCAGGTACTTGAAAAGTATCTTGGAAGCTTGCTAGCAGGTGTCTTGGCAAATCTTTACTTCCCTCACATGCCTTGTTTTACAGTTATCTCATGACTCTGTCAGTTTTACACATTGACATTTTGTTTGAATAAAGGGTTTTATTGTTTTTAAATGTTTGAAAGTCAATGCATTGATTGATATTATAATTTCTCTCTTGGCATGTACATGCTGAGTAAATATTATACCCTAAGACAAATGGAAAGAGTCATAGGGGCAAGGGCACTGGAAAAAAAAAAAATGAAAACCAAGGAAAATGTGAAATTCATCAATTCTGTCATTAGAGGGAGTGCAAGGCAAGCATGGAATTCAGATTCCAAGCACTTATGGAAAATAGAAAAAAAAAATGAATAGACAATTCTAATGAGATGAGTCGATAAACGAGCTTCCCTTTCCATCTGCAAAACTTGGTGTTTGTTGTATGCTGGAGCTGGCCCTGCAAAAGAAAGTTTCTTCTCCTAGAAGAAACTATATTCAGCATAAATCTTGGAGATTATAAAGAACAATACATTTGGCAGAGACTTTATGAAGCTAGGAAGGATACAGCTGTACTAGCAAGAAGTATACAAAGTGTATAAACTTAAGCACAGAGGATTTTGGGGGCAGTAAAATTCTGTATGATTCTCTAGTGGGGATACATGTCATTATATATTTATCAAAACCCATAGAATGTAACCAGCAAAAGTGAACGCTATTGTAAACTACGGACTTTGGGTGATAATAATATGGTCATTTAGGTTATCAGTTGTAACAAATGCACCACTCTGGTGGGGAATATTGATGACAGAAAAGGCTATGCATGTGTCAGGGCAAGGAATATGTGAGAAATCTTGGTACCTTCTCCTTAATTTTACTGTGAACCTAAAACTGCTCCAAAAAATAAAATCTACTTTAAAAATTTGTGTTAGCTTTTCAGTCGTGTGTCTGACTTTGCAGCCCATGGACTGTAGCCTGCCACACTTCTCTGTCCATGGGATTCTCCAAGGCAAGAATACTGGAGTGGGTTGCCATGCCCTCCTCCAAGGGATCTTCCTGAGGATCAAACCCAGGTCTCCCACATGGCAGGCAGACTCTTTATGGTTTGAGCCACCAGGGAAGCTTCTCAGTAAACTCAGTGCCATACACAGATTATAAATTTGCTATTTGACCTAGAGACCTATGAATTACTCACTCTTAACTATTTCTCCTTCATTAAAATTGAGAACAGATCTTCATCAGGAGAGCTGGCAAGGTAATACAATGCAATCAATTACCTAAAAAATGCAACTTAGAGTTTTACCCCCATCTAGAGGGACAGTGGCCATAATATTGCCCTCTATTTACATAACTCTCAAGAGCTGTAGGGTTTTTAAAAGCCTCAAAAGATTTTGACATGGGTAACCTCGTGTGGTCATCAAAATTATCCTAAACATATGCAAATAACCATCACACAAATGAGAAAATCAGCCTCAGAAAGTTATGATTTACCCAAAGTTATACCAACAGTGTGTGAGTTCAACTCTTTTGTTCTTAGATAGATGTCAGAATTGGATTCTTATTCCACTACATCAGAGAGGGAAAGACAAGAAAAAAAAAATCCAAGCCTGGGTTGATTCTTTGGAAATCTGGTAACAGAGAAGGTGGATGCCCTTCTTCCAAAGCAAATCCCTTACATCTTTATGTTAGATCCTATCCCTTCCTACTTCCCAGGAATTGTAATCAATGATATCCTATTTTCATTTGTCTTCAATATCTTCTTTTGTTCCTGGATTTTTTTTCCTTCAATATATATGTGATTATCCCAAATCTCTCAAATCTCAAACAAATTAACCAAACTTTTCTTCACTCTATGCCCTACTTCCAACAACACAAGACTCTACATGTGGACATCACCAGAGGGTCAACACCAAAATCAGATGGATTATATTCTGTGCAGCCAAAGATGGAGCAGCTCTATACAGTCAACAAAAACAAGACCAGGAGCTGACTGTGGCTCAGATTATGAACTCCTTATTACCAAATTCAGACTGAAATTGAAGAAAGTAGGGAAAACCGCTAGACCATTCAGGTATGAACTAAATCAAATCTCTTATGATTATACAGTGGAAGTGAGAAATAGATTTAAGCGCCTAGATCTGATAGACAGAGTGTCTGATGAACTATGGAATGAGGTTCGTGACATTGTACAAGAGACAGGGATCAAGACCATCCCCATGGAAAAGAAATGCTAAAAAGCAAAATGGCTGTCTGAGGAGGCCTTACAAATAGCTGTGAAAAGAAGAGAGGAGAAAAGGAAAGGTATAAGCATCTGAATGCAGAGTTCCAAAGGATAGCAAGAAGAGATAAAAAAAAAAAGCCTTCTTCAGTGATCAATGCAAAGAAATAGAGGAAAAGAACAGAATAGGAAAGACTAGAGATCTCTTCAAGAAAATTAGAGATACCAAGGGAACATTTCATGCAAAGATGAGCTCGATAAAGGACAGAAATGGTCTGGACCTAACAGAAGCAGAAGATATTAAGAAGACGTGACAAGAATACATGAAGAACTGTACAAAAAAGATCTCAAGACCCAGATAATCATGATGATGTGATCACTCATCTAGAGCCAGACATCTTGGAATGTGAAGTCAAATGGGCCTTAGAAAGCATCACTACGAACAAAGCTAGTGGTGGTGATGGAATTCCAGTTGAGCTGTTCCAAATCTTGAAAGATGATGCTGTCAAAGAGCTGCACTCAATATGCCAGCAAATTTGGAAGACTCAACAGTGGCCACAGGACTGGAAAAGGTCAGTTTTCATTCCAATCCCAAAGAAAGGCAATGCCAAAGAATGCTCAAACTACTGCACAGTTGCACTCATCTCACATGCTAGTAAAGTAATGCTCAAAATTCTCCAAGCCAGGCTTCAGCAGTATATGAATCGTGAACTTCCTGATGTTCAAGCTGGTTTTAGAAAAGGCAGAGGAACCAAGGATCAAATTGCCAACATCGGCTGGATCATGGAAAAAGCAAGAGAGTTCCAGAAAAACATCGATTTCTGCTTTATTGACTATGCCAAAGCCTTTGACTGTGTGGATCACAATAAACTGTGGAAAATTCTGAAAGAGATGGGAATACCAGACCACTTGACCTGCCTCTTGAGAAATCTGTATGCAGGTCAGGAAGCAACAGTTAGAACTGGACATGGAACAACAGACTGGTTCCAAATAGGAAAAGGAGTACGTCAAGGCTGTATATTGTCACCCTGCTTATTTAACTTATATGCAGAGTACATCATGAGAAACGCTGGACTGGAAGAAACACAAGCTGGAATCAAGATTGCTGGGAGAAATATCAATAATCTCAGATATGCAAATGACACCACCCTTATGGCAGAAAGTGAAGAGGAGCTAAGGGGCCTCTTGATGAAAGTGAAAGAGGAGAGTGAAAAAGTTGGCTTAAAGCTCAACATTCAGAAAATGAAGATCATGGCATCTGGTCCCATTACTTCATGGGAAATAGATGGGATAATAGTGGAAACAGTGTCAGACTTTATTTTGGGGGGCTCCAAAATCACTGCAGATGGTGACTGCAGCCATGAAATTAAAAAGACGCTTACTCCTTGGAAGAAAAGTTATGAGCAACCTAGATAGCATATTCAAAAGCAGAAACATTACTTTGCTGACTAAGGTCCATCTATTGAAGGCTATGGTTTTTCTGTGGTCATGTATGGATGTGAGAGTTGGACTGTGAAGAAGGCTGAGCGCTGAAGAATTGATGCTTTTGAACTGTGGTGTTGGAGAAGACTCTTGAGAGTCCCTTGGACTGCAAGGAGATCCAACCAGACCATTCTGAAGGAGATCAGCCCTGGGATTTCTTTGGAAGGAATGATGCTAGAACTGAAACTTCAGTACTTTGGCCACCTCATGCGAAGAGTTGGCTCATTGGAAAAGACTCTGACGCTGGGAGGGATTGGGGGCAGGAGGAGAAGGGGATGACCGAGGATGAGATGGCTGGATGGCATCACGGACTCGATGAACGTGAGTCTGAGTGAACTCCGAGAGATAGTGATGAACAGGGGAGGCCTGGCGTGCTACGACTCATGGGGTCACAGAGACTCGGACATGACTCAGCGACTGAACTGAACTGGTGCCCTACTTAAACTGTATTCTTTCCTTTTCTACTCTGACTTCTAAAGTTCAGTTCAGTTCAGTTCAGTTCAGTCACTTAGTCGTGTCCGACTCTTTGTGACTCATGAATTGCAGCACGCCAGGCCTCCCTGTTCATCACTATCTCTCGGAGTTCACTCAGACTCATGTCCATCGAGTCCGTGATGCCATCCAGCCATCTCATCCTCGGTCATCCCCTTCTCCTCCTGCCCCCAATCCCTCCCAGCGTCAGAGTCTTTTCCAATGAGTCAACTCTTCGCACGAGGTGGCCAAAGTACTGGAGTTTCAGCTTGAGCATCATTCCTTCCTAAGAACACCCAGGGCTGATCTCCTTTAAAATAGACTGGCTGGATCTCCTTGCAGTCCAAGGGGCTCTCAAGAGTCTTCCTCAACATCACAGTTCAAAAGCATCAATTCTTTGGTACTCAGCTTTCTTCATAGTCAAACTCTCGCATCCATACATGACCACTGGAAAAACCATAGCCTTGACTAGATGGACCTTAGTCGACCAAGTAATGTCTCTGCTTTTTAATATGCTATCTAGTTTGGTCATAACTTTCCTTCCAAGGAGTAAGCGTCTTTTAATTTCATGGCTGCAATCACCATCTGCAGTGATTTTGGAGCCCAGAATAAAGTCTGACACTGTTTCCACTGTTTTCCCACCCATTTCCCATGAAGTGATGGGACCAGAGGCCATGATGATCGTTTTCTGAATTTTGAGCTTAAACCAACCTTTTCACTCTCCTCTTTCATCAAGAGGTTTTTTAGCTCCTCTTCACTTTTTGCCATAAGGGTGGTGTCATCAGACTTCTCAAAGACAGTCTCAAAGACAGTCTCTAATAATTCACTTTATGACCTCTTTTTTGTCCTTCAGCCTAAGCCACTGTACCTTCTACTCCTTCCATGCCATTTTAATTATTACCACTTTAGCCAGTGACATTTTTATTAATAATCCAAATGAGAATTTCTCCATTACGAATTACTAGACATCTTAGCTGCATTTTACAAAACTGATTGCTACCATTTTCTTGGCACTCTTTCCTTCCTTGGCTTTTGGGTTGGGGAAGAATGGGAAGAAAGATGACCAGAAAGCTTTCAAGACAAAAACAACAATGTATGTAAAGACTTTAAGGCACAAGGGAAGTGATCCAAAGAACTAAAGGGCAGTCATTGTGATTCGGATGTGTTAGTGAGAGGAAGCATAGCTGAAAATGAGCTATGGATAGAAGCTATGATCATGCAGGTCATTTTTAAAATTTTAGATTTTCCCCTAAAAGAAAGACTAAAGGATATGAAGGAAGGATATGATCTGATTTGTTCTTTAACCACTCTGGCTATACTCAAGAGAAAACATTGGCAGGATAGATTTGTAGACAGGTCACAGAGGAGGCATGGGTTTCCCTGATAGCTTAGTTGGTAAAGAATCTGCCTGCAGTGCAGGAGACTCCAGTTTAATTCTTGGGTCGGGAAGATCTGCTGGAGAGGGATAGGCTTCCTACTCCAGAATTCTTGGGCTTCCCTAGAGGCTGAGCTGGGATCTGCCTGCAATATGGGAAACCTGGGTTCAATCCCTGGGTTGGAAAGATCCCCTGGAGAAGGGAAAGGCTACCCACTCCAGTATTCTGGCCTGGAGATTTCCATGGACTGTATAGTCCATGGGGTCACAAAAAGTCGGACATGAGTGAGCAACTTTCACTTTCACGGAGAAGGCTAATCTTTCATATGAAAGAGGATGATGATTCAAAGTGGACTTGTGATTGTAAAGCTGTAGAGAAATAACTAGATGCCACTTTATTCTGTTTTAATGTGACTTTTTGACCACTCTGTTTTTTCCGTGACTCCTAATTTACCACCCCTAAAATATTGATGTCATCCAAAATGGAGTTTGTCTACAGCTGAACTTTTTCATTTCATTATTCACTATTGTTTCTAAATCAGTATCACCTATATAGCTTCCAAAATAAAATGTCCAGGCTCAGTTTCTTGTAACATTTGGCATATATGGTGGCCATGAGATCATGGCTCTCAGATCTCTGACCACAAAGAGTATACCTTCATTAGTTCACCAAGGGGCCTGGCAGCTTCTCACTGGAGCCGTCACATTTGTACTGAGGCCATGCTGAAGGCCAGGCGTTTCCCTAATTCATTAATTTCTTCTGCATTTAACCCTATCATGGCATCTGTTTCTTCAGCAACCCAAACTAACCCTAGAGGTGCCAATAGTAAACCTAGATAAAGATAGTAAGATCAAGACTTGTGGTTGCCTCCTACCTGGCAGCTGAATTGGATGCTGTCCAGGTTAGCAGGGGGTCACAGTTCATTGTTGACACAAGGTCTGGGCAGGCCATTCCAGTGGCTATTCTCTTGCTGTCTGAACATGTCCTGCTCGACCAGTCCCTGCTTCACTCACATGACTACCCAGTTCACTTATGTACAGGGCTTAATCAATAACAGCCTACATGCTTGCCCACTCCCCAGCCTCTGGTTTCCCTGGTAACTGGTGAGCCAGCCTGAGGTCAGTTCCCCCTGGAAGTGGTAGCCTCCATTTGTGCCCCGAGTAATGAAGATAGCTGCCATGTCCTGCCTGCCGTCGGCTATGTGCACGGTGGGATGTCTCTCCAGGAGGACCATTTGTTTTGGACTTGCAAGATCCCATTTCTAGTAAAGCACTGATGTCTCTGTAACTGTGTCTGAGCCCTTTCTTCAGTCCTGAGGTGGGCAGTTGCAAGGCTTCCAGGCCTGTGGGGTACAGCCCAATACACAAGGTGACAACATAAATGTTAAAGCTTCAGTAGCAGTAATGTGGGGCCATACCCCGGAGGAGGATGCTATGCTATGTGCAGTGATGGGCATTCTGAAAAACCAACCCGAATCCCTGCTAAGTTTTTTGACACACTACGGAAGGGTAATGAGAGACTGAGGGCTGTTAAAAAGCCATTAATGGTTAAAAGGAAAAGCACTATGTCCTCTCTAATAACCCACAGGAGGCTCTTTTCTCAGACAGAGGAAGGGCAGACATAACTGAACAATAAGCTGAAGACCAAATTGTTAGTCTGAGTCCAAGTGATGTTTGTGTACTCAGCCAAAGCAGGTATGTTATGTAAAAGTCAAGTTCCTGGTGGGGAAATGTGGGACGCTTAAGATAGGACCATCTGAATGGATGCCCTGAGGCTGCTGTCCCTGAAACCTACGGATTTACATAAATGATCAACATTCTGTAGAGACCCCTCCTTCATAAAGCATTACCTGCTCCCCTCAGAAACCATCTGTTTGATCCACCAGAGTGAGAACCGTAAGAGTTAAAGCTGAGCAGAACTTGACTAGAAACATAATGGATCCAATAAAAGACAAAAATAAACGATATACCTAAAGAGTAGCAAGAAATAGTACTTACCAGCAGGAGCTAAGGGCAAATTCCTAAGACTGATTTAAGAATACTTGATCAAGTAGAAGAGAAGGTAACACTGGACAAGAAAGAATTCATTGATTGGGGGATGTTTCTTTGGACACAGAATTTAGCATCTTAGCAATGTCTCCAGGGAACAGCCAGTTCGCTGCCAGGATGGCTTGTAGAGGCCTGATAAAAATAATGGCCACTGTCAAGAAAGTGGAAATGTCTGACTTGTCCTAAAGGAGAACAGAGAAAGAAATAGGCTGGGAGAAGTGGAATAATATGTGAGGCCAGAAAAACTCGCACAGGACTGTGCTCCATGGGAGGGCTCAGGGTACACTCAGCAAGGCCATCAGGACTGTGTGGTGATAAGGGCACTCCCCCGGCAGACCAGGCATGGTGGTAAGGAAGGCATTCGTGTAACTGGGCTAGTTAATGAGATTCTGATGTAACTGAAGGCAGGTGTTACAATGCTCAACTGCCAAACCCAGGAGGCTGCGATTATCATGAGGATCGGCAAGGTCAGAAGGGCAACCAAAGTCGCTGGACCTTCAGAGAATTGAGACAGTTAAGAGCGAGTGGTGCCCCAACCTGCAAAATTGATAGCCAGCCCACCAACATGCTGCCTTCCGTCTGTCACTGGGGGATGGGGAAGTAAGCAAGAATGCAGGAGCAGGACTCTACAATGAAAATGATGGCTCAATAAAAAGCCACAATCCTTTGCTCATTTTCCAGACCTGAGCTACTTTCCAGATCCAGAATAGGAAGCCAGTGACTGAGAAGGTGGCCAAGAACCTAAGAAGAAGACCCTGCCTTACACACTGGGATGACCCTCTCAGTCCTTCCCTTAAAGGGATATAGAGCCTTTTAGGGTGGGTGAATGTACTGGAGAAGAAAAAACACTTGCTGATGACCTACGAGAAGGCAAGCTAGTAACAAGGCAAAAGTGCTAAGGAAGGTTTTAAGGAAAAAGTGCACTGACTCGATAGGACTAAATCGCATCTACTATTTGTCATTTTGGGCTTCCCTGGTGACTCAGATAGTAAGGAACCTGCCTACAATGCCAGAGGCCCAGGTTTGACCTCTGGGTCAGGAAGATACCCTAGAGAAGGGAATGGAAACCCGCTCCAGTATTCTTGCCTGGAGAATTCCATGGACAGAGGAGCCTAGCGGGCTACAGCCCATGGGGTCACAAAGAGTCAGACATGACTGAGCATGCACATAACCATCATCATATAACCCATGGATCAAAGAATACATCAAAAGAAAAGCAATAGGGACTCCCCTGGTGGTCCAGTGGTTAAGACTCAGCTTTTCAATGCAGGGGGTGCGAGTTCAATCCCTGGTCAGGGAGCTAAGCTCCTACATACTTATTGGTCAAGAAACCAAAAAACAAACAAAAAAGAAACAATGTTGTAACAAACCCAATTTAAAGATAGTCCATATGAAAAAAAAATCTTTAAAAACTGAGAAATAATAAAATACTACTGAAATAATGAAAATGAAAATACAACTAATCAAAATTCTGAGATACAGCTAATTGCCTACATAAATTTTCCCTTTTTCTCCATATGTGATAATTTTCCCTTTGTCTCCATATGTGTATTCATTTAGCATCTAGGATATAAGCTCTATGAGGCAACAATTTCATTTTTTTCTCCACTGCACATGTAGTCCCTAGAATAATGCCCAGTCCCAATTAAAGAAACATATGTACATGAGGGCTTCCCAGGTGGTGCCTGCCAACGCAGGAGACATAAGAGACGTGATTTGATCTATGGGTCGGGAAGATCTCCTGAAGGAAGGCATGGCAACCCACTCCAATGTTCTTGCTTGGACAGTCCCATGGACAGAGGGGTCTGGTCAGCTATGGTTCAGAGCTATGGTTCATAGGTTGCAGAGTCACACAACTGAAGCAATTTACCACGCACATGCATGTATCATTAAAGGGTAATAAAAATACTCAAAGTCAATTAAAGAAATTGAACAAGCTGACTTTTTATATATATCAGTTCAGTTCAGTCGCTTAGTCATGTCCGACTCTTTGCGATCCCATGAATCGCAGCACGCCAGGCTTCCCTGTTCATCACTCTCTCTCAGAGTTCACTCAGACTCAGGTCCATCAAGTCCATGATGCCATCCAGCCATCTCATCCTCGGTCGTCCCCTTTTCCTCCTGCCCCCAATCCCTCACAGCATCAGAGTCTTTTCCAATGAATCAGCTCTTCGCATTAAGTGGCCAAAGTACTGAAGTTTCCATTTTAGCATCATTCCTTCCAAAGAAATCCCAGGGTTCATCTCCTTCCAGAATGGACTGGCTGGATCTCCTTGCAGTCCAAGGGACTCTCAAGAGTCTTCTCCAACACCACACTTCAAACGCATCAATTCTTCGGTGATCAGCCTTCTTCACAGTCCAACTCACATCCATACATGACCACAGGAAAAACCATAGCCTTGACTAGATGGATCTTAGTCAGCAAAGTAATGTCTCTGCTTTTGAATATACTATCTAGGTTAGTCATAACTTTTCTTCCAAGGAGTAAGCGTCTTTTAATTTCATGGCTGCAGTCACCATCTGCAGTGATTTTGGAGCCCCAAAAAATAAAGTCGGACACTGTTTCTGCTGTTTCCCCATCTATTTCCCATGAAGTGATGGGACTGGATGCCATGATCTTCATTTTCTGAATGTTGAACTTTAAGCCAACTCTTTCACTCTCCTCTTTCACCTTCATCAAGAGGCCCCTTAGCTCCTCTTCACTTTCTGCCATAAGGGTGGTGTCATCTGCATATCTGAGGTTATTGATATTTCTCCCGGCAGTCTTGATTCCAGCTTGTGTTTCTTCCAGTCCAGCGTTTCTCATGATGTACTCTGCATATAAGTTAAATAAGCAGGGTGACAATATACAGCCTTGACATACTCCTTTTCCTATTTGGAATCAGTCTGTTGTTCCATGTCCAGTTCTTACTGTTGCTTCCTGACTTGCATACAGATTTCTCAAGAGGCAGGTCAAGTGGTCTGGTATTCCCATCTCTTTCAGAATTTTCCACAGTTTATTGTGATCCACACAGTCAAAGGCTTTGGCATAGTCAATAAAGCAGAAATCGATGTTTTTCTGGAACTCTCTTGCTTTTTCCATGATCCAGCCGATGTTGGCAATTTGATCTCTGGTTCCTCTGCCTTTTCTTTTTTTTTTTTGTAAAATTTTATTTTATTTTATTTTATTTTTTTAATTACAATACTGTGTTTTGCCATACATTGACACGAATCAGCCATAGGTGAACACAGTCTCCCAATGCCGAATCCCCTCCCACCTCCCACCCTCCACCCCCCACCTGAATCATCCTGTGCATCAGCCCCATGTCTCCTGCATCCTACATTGAACATAGACTAGCGCCTCGTTTCTTACAGGAAAATATACATGTTTCATTGCCATTCTCCCATACCATCCCACCCTTTCCCTCTCCCTCAGAGTCCAGATGCCCACTCTATACCTCTGTGTCTCTTGTTGTCTCACATGTAGGGTCATCATTACTGTCTTCTAAATTCCATATATATGTGTCAGTATACTGTATTGGTGTTTTTCTTTCTGGCTTACTTCACTCTGTATAATCGGTTCCAATTCCATCCATCTCATTAGAACTGAGTCAAATTTATTCTTTTTAAGGGCTGAGTAGTATTCCATAGTGTATATGAACCACAGCTTTCTTATCCATTCATCTGCTGATGGACATCTAGGTTGCTTCCATGATCTGGCTATTATAAACAGCGCTGCAATGAACATTGGGGTACATGTGTCTCTTTCACTTCTGGTTTCCTCAGTGTGTATGCCCAGCAGTGGGATTGCTGGGTCATAAGGCAGTTCTATTTGCAATTTTTAAGGAATCTCCACACTGTTTTCCATAATGGCTGTACTAGTTTGCATTCCCACCAGCAGTGTAAGAGGGTTCCCTTTTCTCCACATCCTCTCCAGCATTTATTGCTTGTAGACTTTTGGATCGCAGCCATTCTGACTGGTGTGAAATGGTACCTCTTGTGGTCTTGATTTGCATTTCTCTGATAATGAGTGATGTTGAACATCTTTTCATGTGTTTGTTAGCCATCCGTATGTCTTCTATGGAGAAATGCCTATTTAGTTCTTTGGCCCATTTTTTTATTGGATCCTTTATTTTTCTGGAGTTGAGCTGCATAAGTTGCTTATATATCTTTGAGATTAGTTGTTTGTCAGTTGTTTCATTTGCTATTGTTTTCTCCCATTCAGAAGGCTGTCTTTTCACCTTGCTTATAGTTTCCTTTGTTGTGCAGAAGCTTTTAATTTTAATTAGATCCCATTTGTTTATCTTTGCTTTTATTTCCAGTATACTGGGAGTTGGATCATAGAGGATCCTGCTGTGATTTATGTCGGAGAGTGTTTTGCCTATGTTCTCCTCTAGGAGTTTTATAGTTTCTCGTCTTACATTTAGATCTTTAATCCATTTTGAGTTTATTTTTGTGTATGGTTAGAGAGGGGTCTAGTTTCATTCTTTTACAAGTGGTTGACCAGTTTTCCCAGCACCACCTGTTAAAGAGACTGTCTTTACTCCATTGTATATTCTTGCCTCCTTTGTCGAAGATAAGGTGTCCATAGGTATGTGGGTTAATCTCAGGGCTTTCGATTTTGTTCCATTGATCTATATTTCTGTCTTTGTGCCAGTACCATACTGTCTTAATGACTGTGGCTTTGTAGTAGAGCCTGAAGTCAGGCAAGTTGATTCCTCCAGTTCCATTTTTCTTTCTCAAGATTGCTTTGGCTATTCGAGGTTTTTGTATTTCCATACAAATCTTGAGATTATTTGATCTAGTTCTGAGAAAAATACTGCTGGTAGCTTGATAGGAATTGCATTGAATCTGTAGATTGCTTTGGGTAGTATACTCATTTTCACTATATTGATTCTTCCAAGCCATGAGCATGGTATATTCCTCCATCTATTAGTGTCCTCTTTGATTTCTTTCATCAGTGTTTTATAGTTTTCGATATATAGGTCTTTAGTTTCTTTAGGTAGGAATATTCCTAAGTATTTTATTCTTTTCGTTGCAATGGTGAATGGAATTGTTTCCTTGACTTCTTTTTCTACTTTCTCGTTATTAGTGTATAGGAATGCAAGGGATTTCTGAGTGTTGATTTTATATCCTGCAACTTTACTATATTCACTGATTAGCTCTAGTAGTTTTCTGGTCGAGTCTTTAGGATTTTCTATGTAGAGGATCATGTCATCTGCAAACAGTGAGAGTTTTACTTCTTCTTTTCCAATTTGGATTCCTTGTATTTCTTTTTCTGCTCTGATTGCTGTGGCCAAAACTTCCAGTACGATGTTGAAGAGTAGTGGTGAAAGTGGACATCCTTGTCTTGTTCCTGACTTTAGGGAAAATGGTTTCAATTTTTCGCCATTGAGGATAATGTGAGCTGTGGGTTTGTCATATATAGCTTTTATTATGTTGAGGTATGTTCCTTCCAGTCCTGCTTTCTGGAGAGTTTTTATCATAAATGGATGCTGAATTTTGTCAAAGGCTTTTTCTGCATCTATTGAGATAATCATATGATTTTTATTTCTCAGTTTGTTAATGTGATGAATTACATTGATTGACTTGCGGATATTGAAGAATCCTTGCATCCCTGGGATAAAGCCCACTTGGTCATGGTGTATGATCTTTTTAATGTGTTGCTGGATTCTGATTGCTAGGATTTTGTTGAGGATTTTTGCATCTATGTTCATCAGTGATATTGGCCTGTAGTTTTCTTTTTTGTGGTGTCTTTGTCAGGTTTTGGTATTAGGGTGATGGAGGCCTCATAGAATGAGTTTGGAAGTTTACCTTCCTCTGCAATTTTCTGGAATAGTTTCAATAAGATAGGTGTTAGCTCTTCTCGGAATTTTTCGTAGAATTCAGCTGTGAAGCCGTCTGGACCTGGGCTTTTGTTTGCTGGAAGATTTCTGATTACAGTTTCAATTTCCGTGCTTGTGATGGGTCTGTTAAGATTTTCTATTTCTTCCTGGTTCAGTTTTGGAAAATTGTACTTTTCTAAGAATTTGTCCATTTCTTCCAAGTTGTCCATTTTATTGGCATATAATTGCTGATAGTAGTCTCTTATGATTCTTTGTATTTCTGAGTTGTCTGTCGTGATCTCTCCATTTTCGTTTCTAATTTTGTTGATTTGATTTTTTTCTCTTTGTTTCTTGATGAGTCTGGCTAATGGTTTGTCAATTTTATTTATCCTTTCAAAGAACCAGCTTTTTGCTTTGTTGATTTTTGCTATGGTCTCTTTTGTTTCTTTTGCATTTATTTCTGCCCTAATTTTTAGGATTTCTTTCCTTCTACTAACTCTGGGGTTCTCTATTTCTTCCTTTTCTAGTTGCTTTAGGTGTAGAGTTAGGTTATTTATTTGACTTTTTTCTTGTTTCTTGAGGTATGCCTGTATTGCTATGAACTTTCCTCTTAGGACTGCTTTTATAGTGTCCCAAAGGTTCTGTGTAGTTGTGTTTTCATTTTCATTTGTTTCGATGCATATTTTGATTTCTTTTTGATTTCTTCTGTGATTTGTTGATTATTCAGTAGGGTGTTGTTCAGCCTCCAAATGTTGGAATTTGTAATAGTTTTTCTCCTATAATTGAAATCTAACCTTAGTGCATTATGGTCAGAGAAGATGCTTGGAATAATTTCAATTTTTGAATTTATCAAGGTTAGATTTATGACCCAGAATGTGATCTATTCTGGAGAAGGTTCCGTGTGCACTTGAGTAAAAGGTGAAATTCATTGTTTGGGGGTGAAATGTCCTATAGATATCAATTAGGTCTAACTGGTCTATTGTATCATTTAACGTTTGCGTTTCTTTGTTAATTTTCTGTTTAGTTGATCTGTCCATAGGTGTGAGTGGGGTATTAAAGTCTCCCACTATTATTGTGTTATTATTAATTTCCCCTTTCATGCTTGTTAGCAATTGTCTTACATATTGCGGTGCTCCTATGTTGGGTGCATATATATTTATAATTGTTATATCTTCTTCTTGGATCGATCCTTTAATCATTATGTAGTGGCCTTCTTTGTCCCTTTTCACAGCCTTTGTTTTAAAGTCTATTTTATCGGATGTGAGTATTGCTACTCCTGCTTTCTTTTGGTCTTTATTTGCATGGAATATCTTTTTCCAGCCCTTCACTTTTAGTCTGTATGTGTCCGTTGTTTTGAGGTGGGTCTCTTGTAAGCAGCATATATAGGGATCTTGTTTTTGTATCCATTCAGCCAGTCTTTGCCTTTTGGTTGGGGCATTCAACCCATTTACATTTAAGGTAATTATTGATAAGTATGCTCCTGTTGCCATTTACTTTATTGTTTTGGGTTCGGGTTTATATGTCTTTTTTGTGTTTCCTTTCTAAAGTCTATCCTTTAGTATTTGTTGGAGAGCTGGTTTGGTGGTGCTGAATTCTCTCAGCTTTTGCTTGTCTGGAAAGCTTTTGATTTCTCCTTCATATTTGAATGAGATCCTTGCTGGGTACAGTAGTCTTGGCTGAAGGTTATTATCTTTCATCACTTTAAGTATGTCTTGCCATTCCCTCCTGGCCTGAAGAGTTTCTATTGAAAGATCTGCAGTTATTCTTATGGGGATCCCCTTGTGTGTTATTTGTTGTTTTTCCCTTGCTGCTTTTAATATTTGTTCTTTGTGTTTGGTCTTTGTTAGTTTGATTAAAATATGTCTTGGGGTGTTTCGCCTTGGGTTTATCCTGTTTGGCACTCTCTGGGTTTCTTGGACTTGGGTGATTATTTCCTTCCCCATTTTAGGGAAGTTTTCAACTATTATCTCCTCAAGTATTTTCTCATGGTCTTTCTTTTTGTCTTCTTCTTCTGGGACTCCTATAATTCGAATGTTGGAGCGTTTCATATTGTCTTGGAGGTCTCTGAGGTTGTCCTCATTTCTTTTAATTCGCCTTTCTTTTTCCCTCGCTGATTCATTTATTTCTACCATTCTATCTTCTATTTCACTAATCCTATCTTCTGCCTCCGATATTCTACTATTTGTAGCCTCCAGAGTGTTTCTGATCTCATTTATTACATTATTCATTATATGTTGACTCTTTTTTATTTCTTCTAGGTCCTTGTTAAACCTTTCTTGCATCTTCTCAATCCTTGACCCCAGGCTATTTATCTGTGATTCCACTTTGATTTCAAGATTTTGGATCATTTTCACTATCAGTATTCGGAATTCTTTCTCAGGTAGATTCCCTATCTCTTCCTCTTTTGTTTGGTTTGGTGGGCATGTCTCCTGTTCCTTTACCTGCTGGGTATTCCTCTGTCTCTTCATCCTGGTTATATTGCTGCGTTTGGGGTGGCTTTTCTATATTCTGGGAATTTGTGGAGTTCTCTTTATTATAGAGTTTCCTCTCTATGTTTGGGGTTATATCAGTGGCTTGTCAAAGTTTCTTGATCAGGGAGGCTTATGTTGGAGTTCTGGTGGGTGGATCTGGATTTCCTCTTTCTGGAGTGCTGTGACGTGTGAAGTAATGGGTTATGCGATGTCAGTGGTTTTGGAGTATTTTGAGTTGCCTGTGTATTGAAGCTCAGGGGCTTGTTCTTGTGTTGCTGGAGAATTTGCGTGGTATGTCTTGCTCTGGAGCTTGTTGGCCCTTGGGCAGTGCTCAATTTTAGTATGGGTATGAAGGCGCTTGATGAGGTCTAATTGGATAATGTACCCTGTATTCAGGAATTCTTTGATGATCTCAGGATTTGGAATTACGCCTCCTGATTCTGGTTTTCAGATTTATTTTTAGAATAGGCTCATGATTTCTCCGTCTATTCAGCACTAATGTTAAAACATCTAGGTTAATGATGATAGGTTTCTCCACCTTGAGGGTCGTCCCTAGAGGATCAGTGAGTTACTTGGAGGAGAGAAGAGGGAGGGAGTAGTTAGAGGTGAGTGGAATGGGATGGGGTGGAATCATAAGAGGGAAAAGCAAGTTAGCCCGTAACCACTTTCTTGTATGTGCTCGGAAGTCTGGACCGCTCAGAGGTGGTCACAGAGTTATACATGGAAGAGGAGAGGAAGGAAGTAGATAGAGATGGACAGGAGGATAAAAGAGGAGATGGGAAGGAGGGATACAGATCCGGTCAGTGACCAGTTCCCTTAGAGTTCTCCTCCTTCTGGAACGCACAGAGGTTCATAGGGTTGGGTAGAGAGGGGGGGGGGAGGGAGGAGACAAAAGCCACCTGGTGGTGAAAAGGGAGATTCCAGAGGTAGAGAGAGTGGTCAAGCCAGTAGTCTTGCACTCATGTAAAACTGGGTACTGAGGATTAGGTTTTTAAAAGTACAAAATTGGCAACAAATACCAAAATGCCAAGATTAAAAATCTGGAGTATAGATTGGATTTTCAAAGATAGATTATTGAAGAGAAGATGAAGAAGTAGAGAGAAATTTTAAAAAAATAGAGAAAAAAGAAAAAAGAAAAAAAAGTAAAATATAATAAAAGACTCCAGAATTATTAAAAGACAACTTCCTTCACCAATAAGACTATATACGGCATTTGCTTAAACAATAGGGTTGTTTTTTTTTAAGTAATATTAGGTTCTAAAAATAATAACTAGAAATATAGAATACTTAAAAATTTAAGGAAGTTTAGGGAAAAAAGGATGAAAAAGAAAAGGATAAACAAATTTAAAAAAAAAAAATAATTTTTAAAGAAAGAGAACAAAATTCTTAATTTAAAAAAAAAAAAATCACGCTTCCACATCATCCCCCCACCCCAAAAAAATTTTTACGGCGTATCTGGCGCTTTCTCTGTCGTTGAGGGCTGTGTGGGGTCACTACCAAGGCAGTTCCCTCTGTTTGGCTTCCTCTGTTTGCTGGTCTCTTCCGTGTCTGATTTCTGTCTTGCCACAAGGAGGGTGGTGATGAGCTCTGCACTGGGCTTGCCCCTTCCCAATCCGCGGGATAACCATGTGGGGCCTGCCCTATGTTTCATGCAATTCCCCGGTTTAAGCCGCTCAGGATTGGCGCTCAGGAAGTCCCCTCCGGGTGCCGGGTTTGGTTCCAAGTCCAAGTGGTAGGGAGTTTGGCGCGGACTATTGTTGCAGAAGTCTCAATAAAGAAGCTTGCTTGCAATTTGGTAGGTAATGTCTCTCTTGAGCTGCGTCTGCCCTCTTCCAGCGCTTCAGGCTCTGGCTGCCTGTCGCTGGTGGGGGATGGTCTGCAGCCGGCTATTTCCGATCCGTTCTTTGTTCTGTGCGCGGGCCTGTCAGTGTCTTATGTTCGAGCGTTTCGGGTGTTAGTTACCCCCAGTCTGGTTTGTTGGTCCAGGATAAATCGTTCTATCCACGCGCGGACCCGATTCTGGCCCTGTTACGCCCCGATTCTCGAGAAAAGCTCTGCAGCCTACGTCTCCCGCGGCCCAATTCTTCGAAAGCACTGTCGCGGGCACGCTCCTCCCTGCCCAACCCCCTCTGCTGTCGGACGCAGGCGTTTGCGCTGCTTGTCCGCTGGGGGTTATACTGGTGAATTCATAATCTGTTGGTTTTAATTATTTATTTATTCTTCCTTCCTGTTATGTTGCCCTCTGTGCTTCCAGGGCTCGCCCCATGCACAGCTGTGAGAAAGTTCCCCAATTTTAGGGAACCTCTCTCTTTAAGAGTCTCTTCCTGGGACGGGATTTCCTTCCTGTGCCGGGGTTCCCTCCCCTACCTCCTTTGTCTATAACTTCGTTCTTTAAAATAATATAAAGTATTTCCTACCTGGCTTTGAAGCCAATGATCTGCTTTGCTGGATGCCTGATGTCCTCTGCCAGCAGTCAGAAGTTATTTTGTGGAATTTGCTCAGCATTGAAATGTTCTTTTGATGAGGTAGAGAGGGAGAAAGTGTTCTCCCCATCCTATTCCTCCGCCATCTTTTTTCCTCCCCTGCCTTTTCTAAAATCAGCTTGAACATCAGGAAGTTCACGGTTCATGTACTGCTCAAGACTGGCTTGGAGAATTTTGAACATTACTTTAATAGCATGTGAGATGAGTGCAACTGTGCAGTAGTTTGAGCATTCTTTGGTATTGCCTTTCTTTGGGATTGGAATGAAAACTGACCTTTTCCAGTCCTGTGGCCACTGCTGAGTGTTCCAAATTGGCTGGCATAGTGAATGCAACACTTTCACAGCATCATCTTTCAGGATTTGAAATAGGTCAAGTAGGATGCCATCACCTCCACTAGCTTTTTCATAGTGATGCTTTCTAAGGCACACTTGACTTCACATTCCAAGATGTCTGGCTCTAGATGAGTGACCACAACATCATGATTATCTGGGTCATGAAGCTCTTTTTTGTACAGTTCTTCCGTGTATTCTTGCCACCTCTTCTTAATATCTTCTGCTTCTGTTAGGTCCAGACCATTTCTGTCCTTTATCGAGCCCATCTCCACATGAAATGTTCCCTTGGTATCTCTAATTTTCTTGAAGAGATCTCTCGTCTTTCCCATTCTGTTCTTTTCCTCTGTTTCTTTGCATTGATTGCTGATGGAGGCTTTCTTATCTCTTCTTGCTACTCTTTGGAACTCTGCATTCAGATGCTCATACCTTTCCTTTTCTCCTTTGCTTTTCACCTCTCTTCTTTTTCACAGCTATTTGTAAGGCCTCCTCAGACAGCCATTTTGCTTTCTTGCATTTCTTTTCCATGGGAATGGTCTTGATCCCTGTCTCCTGTACAATGTCACGAACCTCATTCCATAGTTCATCAGGCACTCTATCTATCAGATCTAGGCCCTTAAATCTATTTCTCACTTCCACTGTATAATCATAAGGGATTTGATTTAGGTCATACCTGAATGGTCTAGCGGTTTTCCTTACTTTCTTCAATTTCAGTCTGAATTTGACAATAAGGAGTTCATGATCTGAGCCACAGTCAGCTCCTGGTCTTGTTTTTGTTGATTGTATAGAGCTACTCCATCTTTGGCTGCATAGAATATAATCAATCTGATTTTGGTATTGACCATCTGGTGATGTCCATGTGTAGAGTCTTCTCTTGTGTTGTTGTGAGAGGGTGTTTGCTATGACCAGTGCATTTTCTTGGCAAAACTCTATTAGTCTTTGCCCTGCTTCATTCCACATTCCAAGGCCAAATTTGCCTGCTACTCCAGGTGTTTGTTGACTTCCTACTTTAGCATTCCAGTCCCCTATAATGAAAAGGACATCTTTGTTGGGGGTTAGTTTTAAAAGGTCTTGTAGGTCTTCATAAAACCATTCAACTTTGGCCTCTTCAGCATTACTGGTTGGGGAATAGACTTGGATAACTGTGATATTGAATGGTTTGCCTTGGAGACGAACAGAGATCATTCTGTCGTTTTTGAGGTTGCATCCAAGTACTGCATTTTGGACTCTTTTGTTGACCGTGATGGCTACTCCATTTCTTCTGAGGGATTCCTGCCCACAGTAGTAGATACAATGGTCATCTGAGTTAAATTCACCCATTCCAGTCCATTTTAGTTTGCTGATTCCTAGAATGTCGATGTTCACCCTTGCCATCTCTTGTTTGACCACTTCCAATTTGCCTTGATTCATGGACCTGACATTCCAGGTTCCTATGCAATATTGCTCTTTACAGCACTGGATCTTGCTTCTATCACCAGTCACATGCACAGCTGGATATTGTTTTTGCTTTGGCTCCATCCCTTCATTCTTTCTGGAGTTACTTCTCCACTGATCTCCAGTAGCATATTGGGCACCTACTGCCTGGGGAGTTCCTCTTTCAATATCCTATCATTTTGCTTTTTCATGCTGTTCATGGGGTTCTCAAGGCAAGAATACTGAAATGGCTTGCCATTCCCTTCTCCAGTGGACCACGTTCTGTCAGACCTCTCCACAATTTCTTCAAAATGGAAATTCTTAAATATACACCAAAAAAGAGAATAAACAATATAATGAACTTATCTCTGTCTGTGTTTAGTTGTGTCCAGCTCTTGCCACCCTGTGAACTTTAGACCTCGAGGATCCCCTGTCCATGGAATTTCCCAGGCAAGAATGCTGGAGTGGGTTACTTCGTGGGCTACATCCATAGGCTGCAGAGTCCGACACAACTGACTTGACTTTGTACACACACATATATGTATATGAATCCTATCACTCAGAAGCAACCACAACAAAAATTTAATTGCATATCCTTCCAGAATTTTCTACTACTACTACGTCGCTTCAGTCATGTCCGGCTCTTAGCGACCCCATGGACTGCAGCCCACCAGGCTCCTCCATCCATGGGATTTCCCAAGCAAGAGTACTGGAGTGGGGTGCCATTGCCTTCTCTGTCTAGAATTTTCTAGACATATATAAAGATATGTACATTTCCTTTTTACAACAATGGAATAACACTATCCACATCAGCTTGTAGACTGCATTTCCTCAGCTAACAATATATTGGGAAGTTATTTAAGTGCAACTAAATGAAAATTTACATCAATTACTAGTGGTTGTATCAGTTCAGTTCAGTCACTCAGTCGTGTCCAACTCTTTGCAACCTCATGAATTGCAACACGCCAGGCCTCCCTGTTCATCACCATCTCCCAAAGTTCACTCAAACTCACATCCATCAAGTCGGTGATGCCATCCAGCCATCTCATCCTCGGTCATCCCCTTCTCCTCCTGCCCCTACTCCCTCCGGGCATCAGAGTCTTTTCCAATGAGTCAGCTCTTTGCATGAGGTGGCCAAAGGGCTGGAGTTTCAGCTTTAGCATCATTCCTTCCAAAGAAATCCCAGGGCTGATCTCCTTCAGAATGGACTGGTTGGATCTCCTTGCAGTCCAAGGGGCTCTAAGAGTCTTCTCCAACACCACAGTTCAAAAGCATCAGTTCTTCGGCACTCAGCCTTCTTCACAGTCCAACTCTCGCATCCATACATGACCACAGGAAAAACCATAGCCTTGACTAGACGGACCTTGGTTGGCAAAGTAATGTCTCTGCTGTTGAATATGCTATCTAGGTTGGTCATAACTTTTCTTCCAAGGAGTAAGCGTCTTTTAATTTCATGGCTGCAATCACCATCTGCAGTAAGTATTTATTAATACTTGCATGTCTATTATATTTATAATTTGTCCCTTTTACTCAAATAATTGTTCAGATAACACTTTTTCCTTGTAGCACCTTTGTGCATGTTCAGTTACTCAGTGGTGTCCACCTCTTTGTGACCCCAAGGACTGTAGCTTGCCAGGTCCTTCTCTCCATGGGATTTTCCAGGCAACAATACTGGAGTGAAGTGAAGTGAAAGTTGTTCAGTAGTGTCCAACTCTTGGCCACCCCATGGACTATACAGTTCATGGAATTCACCAGGCCAGAATGATGGAGTGGGTAGTCCTTCCCTTCTCCAGAGGCTCTTCCCAACCCAGGGATTGAACCCAGGTCTCCCACACTGCAGGCAGATTCTTTACCAGGTGAGCCACCAGCAAAGCTTTGCAGCATCTTAGTAGTCCATTAACAAAATACTGATAACAACTGTGCATTTTAAGTTTTGCATAATATTTATAAGCCAGTTGTTTTTCAAATTGTTGATAAATCAGCTACACTACCAATGCTGACTACCAGTTGAATAGAATGAACCCAAGCAAGCACTTATTTTGCAAATGCTTTAAAACTTGAGCATATTATTTGACATTAAAATTACCTACTCAAGGTTAAAGTATTCTTTCTCCTCTCCTACAAATCCCTGTAGCTACTTTGGAAGATAGGGGCTCTGGGAATTAAATTCCAAGTCTAACACAGTTACTCCAAAATAGTGTTCATTTGAGACTCAATTTGTCCAATGACAAGATACAGACAACAGCACTTGTATAACAGCCGCATATCAGAAAAATAAGATGTATGTCCGAGAATTACTGGAGGCCCCCATGCTACTTCCAGGCCCTTTATACTACTGTAATCTTCATAAAAGATCAATTGGCAAAATCGATTGGATCACTGGAAAAGCAAGAGAGTCCCAGAAAAATGTCTACTTCTGCTTTTCTGACTATGCCAAAGCCTTTGACTGTGTGGATCACAACAAACTATGGAAAATTCTTTAATACATGGGAATATCAGACCACCTGACCTGCCTCCTAAGAAATCTGCATGCAGGTCAGGAAGCAACAGCCAGAACTGGACGTGGAACAACAGACTGGTTCCAAATCGGGAAAGGAGTACATCAAGACTGTGTATTGTCACCCTGCTTATTTAACTTGTATGCAGAATACATCATGTGAAACATCAGGCTGGATGAAGCACAAGCTGGAATCAAGATTTCTGGGAGAAATATCAGTAACCTCAGATATGCAGATGACATCACCCTGATGGCAGAAAGTGAAGAAGAACTAAAGAGACTCTTGGTGAAAGTGAAAGAGGAGAGTGAAAAAAGCTGGCTTAAAACTCAACATTCAGAAAACTACGATCATGACATCTGGTCCCATCACTTCATGGCAAATAGATGGGGAAACAATGGAAATAGTGACAGACTTTATTTTGGGGGCTCCAAAATCACTGCAGATGGTGATTGCAGCCATGAAATTAAAAGACTCTTGCTCCTTGGAAGACAAACTATGACAAACCTAGACAGCATATTAAAAAACAGAGACATTACTTTGCCAACAGAGGTCCGTCTAGTCAAAGATATTTTTTTTCCCAGTAGTCACATATGGATGTGAGAGTTAGATCAGAAGGAAGGCTGAGTGCCAAAGAATTGAACTGTGGTGTTGGAGAACACTCTTGAGAGTCCCTTGGACTGCAAGGAGAGCCAACCAGTCCATCCTAAAGGAAATCAGTCCTGAATATTCATTGGAAGCACTGATGCTGAAGCTGAAACTCCAATACTTTGGCCACCTGATGCAAAGAATTGACTCATTGGAAAAGACCTTGATGCTGGGAAAGATTGAGGGCAGGAGAAGGGGACGACAGTGGATGAGATAGTTGGATGGCATCATCGACTCAATGGTAATAAGTTTGAGTAAACTCCAGGAGTTGGTGATGGACAGGGAGGCCTGTCGTGATGCAGTCCATGGGGTCTTAAAGGGTCAGGCATAACTAAGCAACTGAACTGAAATGAACTGAATAATGGAACAAGTTAAAATCACAGACTACTTGATAGGATACAATAAAAAGAACACATCCTTACTTCTGGGTTTCTGTGATATTCCTGCCATGTACACAAAATCTAAATCAAATAATGAGGAAACATCAGATGTACCCACATTGAGAAGTATTCTACCAAATAACTGGTCTCTAAAGGTCATGAAATTCAAAGACAACCGAGATTCAACACTGAAGGAGATTAAACAGAAGTGACAACTAAATGCAACATGTGGCCCTTGACTGGACCTTTTTACTGTGAAACATATTACTTGGACTACTGCCAAAACATGAATGGGGAAGCGACTAGCTGGAAGTAATGAAGCAACAATAATTTCCTGGTTTTGATGATTATGCGGCATTTGGGTTCGAACAAGTCCTTGCTTTTCCATTTACCCATTAAGTATTGGAGTTAACATGCATCATGTCAGTAACTTACTTTCAAATAGTTCATGCCAAAAAAGTTCACTGTACTTGTAAATTTTACACATATTTAAAATTATTTCCAAGGAAAAAAACTTAAGGGTATGATTTTTTTTTTTCATCTAAGCCCAGAAACTATAGTTGAATGAATCATCATCTCAGACAGACAAGACTGATTATGTTGTCTTGAGTATTCCTGGTCAAATAACCAAACAAATTCTAAAAATGATGTACACAATTTAATATGCCACTTTATGGAATTTGACGGTGCACTAGCCACAGCTGTTTCCTCATTCAGATATCTATCACTGACACTGATGCATTTCTAATCTCCTCCTTTAGGGAAGGCAACCTGCATGGTAGACACCACTATCTATCTACACAGTATCCATTACTCCTTCCTCTTTTCTAACAAAATCCCCCTCTTGCTCAGGCAGAGAGATTGGTTCAGCTAATCCAATTAGATCATGGTAGTTTCCTAGCCTCAAAAACTGGTTCAGGAATTAGCTTGTAACCTACTATGGGCCAGTAAGTCCTGGAGCAACAACAAAGACTTCCTGTAATTTTTCATATGCTTGGTTATATGGAGCCTAGAACCTCAAGGCTCACGAGGCATTTTTGCCACCATGAGGCAAGTCAGCCTAAGCAAAAGCCCATCATAAAAGAGCAACAAAGGCAAGGAAACCACAGTAAGCTGAGCTGTGTCCACTGAGTTAACCGAAACCTATCCTGCCCTTGCCTATTACTTTGTGAGCCAATTTAAATGAGTGGGATTGAACTAAATTTTCTGTTACTTGCTTCCAAAAGTATGCTAACTTATACAGTCTTCAATTTCAGGTGTGAAAAGTGGCATACACAGGCCAATCTTTTTAGATGATTTCTTATTTTGTTCTCCCAAAGCCTAGTATGAGTAGAGGGAGAAGATAAGAAAGAGAAGGCAATCAGTCTATCAGCTGAAAAAAGGTCTGAGGTTAGGTGGGTGTTTGCACATAATTTAGAAGAGGGATAAGTATTTTATTTCTTTAAGAAACATGTATATGGCAGTATATGTTTGGCACCATTTAGATGTTTCATAATACTAACTTACTTGATTCGTGTAACAAATTTATGAAGACCTGTTATAACTTTTTCCCATTTTCAGTTGAAGAAACTGAGGCATGTAAAGTTAAGTAATGGGCCTAAGGTCACATAGCTAGAAAGTTGCAGAATCGGGATTCAAATCATTAAGTATATTAATACTGGAGAAAAACAAAAAATCATCCAATGAGGACATTTCATTTTTATATGTCTGTTACAGGATATAGCATGTAGTTAATTCATTTGGAAACATAAAATTTGCAAGAAACTAGATATTTCTCAACTATCAGAAAAAGAATAAATGGTACTATTAGTCATTTATTTAAAAAAAAGATAATTACCAGATGTCTATGTTTATTTAAAATCAACACATGAGTAGATAGTACCACAAACTCAGTAATTAAGAAGTACTACAATAGAAAAGTCTATTAAAAATAGAAAAATAAAAACTTCTCTTTTTAAAAATAGAGAGTGTGTGAGTTATATAGTGGGAAATCTGAATAATTACAGTTGTTAACTTGGAAACAGTACCAGATACAATTTTCTTTTTTGTCTGTTACATTGTGTATCTTTGCTCATTCAAATCTGCCTGACACCTGAACTTCATGTCTCAGCACCTTGACCCACTTAATCTGTACTTCCCATAGAAGGATGGTCTAAAGAATCTTCTCCAGGCTTGAAGGGGAGGAAAACAAGAAGGCGGACCCCCCACCTGAGGCTAAAGAAAGTCTTGTGTTGCCCAACAGTTTGTATATGACTTAGGAGAGCTGCTTGTCTCTCCTTGAATAAATCCTCCCAGAATTTTCCCTTTCAAAGCTGTCCACCTTTATTTTTTCCTTTAATTCTTTGTTTATTCTAATACAAAATGACATTTATAATAAAATTCAATAAAAGCTCAGCAAACAGAAAGACTTAAGCCAGCAAATGTGACATAATTTACTAATGAGGTCACATTTTATTCATTTGCCAGTTTTTTCTGTTTTTATTTTAAAAATAAATAAATAAAATAAAATAAAATAGAAAACTCTCCCTTAAAAAACCCTTTTAAAATTTTACAGTTAAGATTTTACAAATCTGTCCATCATATTTGAAGTAGGTATAGAGAAGAGGCCTAAAATTAAAACACAGAGAAAATGAGTAGGAAGGCATCTCCCTTCAACCCATCATGACTGAAGTGTTTAATGATGCCTTTAAGTATTTAAATGCTGCAATATCTAAATTTTAAAAGAACAAACACAATATTGAGCACACAGGAAGGTTAACAGCACAATTTTAAATATTTTTGGTCACTACAAGGAAACTGATCAGAAACAAATCGCCAGGGAAACGGCCCTGTACAGTGTGTAAGCCGCCTGGCTCATTCTAAACAGTCCCCAAAGCTCAGCTAAATTGTAAGAAGGCAATCAACATTACTGTTAAACTGTTCTGTTGCTCTGGTAGCTAGAGCATCTTCGTTTTATCTAAGTCAGATGTTATGGAATTTGGGGGGTTTCGGTTTGTTTTTCCATTCCTGTATGTCACAAAACATGTCTTTATGTTCCCCAAGCTCAATGGACATGAGTTTGAGCAAGCTCCAGGAGTTGCTGATGGACAGGGAAGGCTGGCTGCTGCAGTCCATGGGGTCGCAGAGTCAGCCACAACCGAGCAACGGGAAAACAGCAGCAAATACTCCCCAGAGTGTGTTGAAAACGGGCTTCCCTGGCGGCTCAGGGGGTAAGGCGTCTGCCGGCAGCGCAGGAGACCCGGGGTGAACATATGCTGAATCTAGCAGCTACTAAACGATCCCTCTTGAACAAATGAACTGAAAAGGCCAGGCGTCAGGAGCCCAGAGCCGAGGTCGGAGCCCACCAGCCTCAGCGGGCCGGGCGGCGCCGCCTACCGGCGAACGCTGCAGGCAGCCCGGCCCGGAGCCCGGCGCGGAGCCTGCGAAAGCGTCGCCGGGCTTCACCAACGGCGGCCTACTCGAGTTGCGAGTTCCTCGGAGTTGCGTCCAACCTGGCCGGCCCTCTCTTCCCACAGTCTGGCCAAAGGGCACCTCCAAGTGTTCTTTCCGTGACGTAGAAGGACTATCAGCTAAATTCAAATTCATATGCTGACTTACTGTGTGGAAGTTGCTCAGCTGGGTCCGACTCTTTGCGACCCCATGGAATTCTCCAGGCCGGGGTACTGAGTGGGTAGCCCTTCCCTTCTGCAGGGATCTTCCCAACCCAGGGATCGAACCCGGGGACCTGCACTGCAAGGGAATTCTTTACCAACTGAGCCACAAGGGAAGCCCTGACTTCCTATCTAATCATGGACAAATTAACTTCTCAGAGTTAAGTAATTTCTTCTTTTCTTAAGTACCAGTTTGTTCCTTCAAGCCAAAGGTTGAACTGTTAAGAAAGAACAGGAAATGACTTCCAACATGGTCCATATCCATGCTTTCTTTGACCACATATTGGGTGTATATGTGTCTAACATTTTAAATTACTTGCCCACATTTTAAGTTGACTGGAATTTTTTAGTAGATTCTCGAAAATATAGAGATTCTGATTCTGTAACACAATTTTATTAGATTTATTGTAGGTTTATCATTGTGTCTGCTTTTATAACGTGTTGCTAGTCACAGCCATGACTGACTTAATAGTGATTTAACTGAGCAGGAATGCAGCTGCAACTTTAGGCTCCTGTGGGAAAATGCAGTGTGTTTATAATGCATTTTCCAGAAGAGAACTGGGGGAAAATGAGGATTATCCTGTGATTTTGTTATATTATAAACTCACATGCTCCCTAAACTAGCTTTTACTTTGTTTGTATAATTAGTTTTGATCTCAGAGTTTATAAGAGTTTGCTGATATGATAAAATTTAGATTGTAGCTAAGGTTGCTAATATTTTCTTAAAAGTTAAGTTTGGTTGCTAACTGTGGAATATAAATAGTTGAAATTTGTATTAGGGCCAACCGAATTTGGTTCTGTTTTCTTTCAGCTGCTTGTCTTTAACATTAGAAAATAAAGAGGAAAAAAGCCAAAAATCTTAAGAATGTAGCTGAAGTTAATTTTCAAATGCCATTCAAACAAATTGGGGGAAAGTGAAAATAGGCATAAAAGAGTAACAGAGATACGTGGAAAATTCTACAGGAGAATTTTACTTTTAAATTTATTGCATGATTTAAATGTGTATAAAGTTTGCTTGTATGTAGATTTCTGATACACATTAAATAATAAAAATTAGATACATATGAAATCTTTAAATAAGTTTCAAATACATGATTAATGCAGTGGTGTTTTTATGCTGAAAATAGGATGCCCTCTTGAAATTAGTTAAGATAATATCATCTTCCAAACTAGAATATGCTTTTATTAAATGAGTATTGGTTATCTGGATAAATAACACCTTGAAATAACATTTTGTAATGGTAATGCTAGTGAATCTGGATAATCTACTAAAATCCTTTCATGGAAACAAAGAAATAAATATAACTCATACAAAATAAACTTTAGTCTGCATGACATTTTTAAAATTTATTTATTTTTTAATTGAAAGATAACTGCTTTACAGAATTTTGTTGTTTTCTGTCAAACCTCAACATGAATCAGCCATAAAAAGCTGAACTCAAAGGTTAAAAATTCCTTTGTCTCTGGTTTCGCCTTTTCAGGAAAACAAGTTCCCCGGTATGATGGTTAACTTTATGTGTCAAATTGACTGGGTCACAGGATGCCAGATATTTGGTCAAACATTTTTCTGGGTGTTTTCTGTGAGAGTGCTTTTGAATGAGGTTAACTTTTACATCAATGGCCTGAGTAAAGCCCTCCCTAATACGGGTGTGTTGGGGTAGGTTGAGGGGGCAGGAGAAGGGTTCATCCAACCCACTGAAGGCCTGATAACAAAAGAGTGATCCTCCCCGAGAAAAGATCATTCCTCCTGCCTGAATGCCTTCAAGCTGGGACTCGACTTTTCCGGCTTCAGACTCAAAGTGAAACCTCAGCTCTTCCTAAGTCTGAAGCCTGCCAGGCTCAGATTGGAACACCACCATCAGATCTATGGGTCTCCTCCTTGCTGACTCACCCTGTAATCTTGGGACTTGTCAGCTTTCATAATCTTGTGAACCACCTTATAAAATCTATATACTTTTGGTCTGTTTCTCTCAGTTCAGTTCAGTCACTCAATTGTGTCCAACTCTTTACAACCCCATGGACTGCAGCACGACAGACCTCCCTGTCCATCATCACCTCCCGGAGTTACTCAAACTCATGTCCATTGACTCAGTGATGCCATCCAACCATCTTATCCTCTGCCGTCCCTTTCTCCTCCTGCCTTCAATCTTTCCCAGCACCAGGGTCTTTTCCAATGAGTCCGTTCTTCACATCAGGTCGCCAAAGTATTGGAGTTTCAGCTTCAGCATCAGTCCTTCCAATGAATATTCAGGACTGATTTCCTTTAGGATGGACTAGTTGGATCTCCTTGCAGTCCAAGAGACCCTCAAGGGTCTTCTCCAACAGCACAGTTCAAAAGCATCACTTCTTCAGCGATTAGCTGTTTCTCTGCTGCTGCTGCTGCTGCTGCTAAGTTGCATCAGTCGTGTTCGACTCTGTGCGACCCCGTGGACGGCAGCCACCAGGCTCCTCCATCCCTGGGATTCTCCAGGCAAGAACACTGGAGTGGGTTGCCATTTCCTTCTTCAATGCATGAAAGTGAAAGGTGAAAGTGAAGTTGCTCAGTCGTGTCTGTCTCTTAGCGACCCCATGGACTATAGCCCACCAGGCTTCTCCATCCATGGGATTCTCCAGGCAAAAGTACTGGAGTGGGTTGCCATTGCCTTCTCCAAGCTGTTTCTCTAGTGAACTCTAAATATACCAGCTCATCCACAACATGACTTCATGCTCATCATGTTCTTTCCTATTTTACAGACAGATCCATGACACTCTCTTATTCTAAAGCCATTATGCTTTATGAACATTCAGCTCTTCATTTTCTCTAAATTGCTTTATTATCTTTCTGATACTAATTTGACTTAGTAGGAAGTTATTGTTGAAGGTAAAAGAAGGTAGACCGCTTAAGTAGACCACTAAATGTGTGTTTTATAGACTTCTTATCTAGAAATTTCATTTTTAACCAAGTATTTTTTAAGATTAATACATCAGGACTTCCCTTGTGGTCAAATGGTTAAGAATCAGCCTGCAATGCAGGGATACATGTTTGATCACTGCTCCGGGAAGATTCCACATGCTGCAGGGCCACTAAGCCCAGGAGCGGCAACTACTGAGCCCACATGCCCTAGGCACCAGGCTCTGCAACAAGAGAAGCCACAGAAGAAGCCAGCGCACCACAACCAGAGAGAGACTCAGTTCCCTGCAGCTAGAGAAAGCACAGCCATCAAGACCCAGAGCAGCTAAAAATAAATAAAATAAGAATTTTTAAAATTGCTGGTTGTAATCCAGTACACACATGCACACACACATATATATATGTAGCATAAGAGAACATATTTTTAAAAATTAATAAATCAGCTTCTTCACACTATACCTATCTCTGAAAACCTAGTTGTTCCTCAACTCACAAAATAAAGGTGCTCAGAACCAAGGCTGCAGAGCAAATCCTAGGTTCAAGGTGGGCTCACATGGAATATATGCCCCCTATGGCCTCTCTGAAACACAGCTTCAATCAGCTACCTCTTCTCTCCTTGTCCTCCACCCTTTATCTCTCCACCCCACCCTAACCCCACTGACATCACTAAATTTCAGAATTCTCCACATCATACAGTCTCTAGGGAACAGATGATGGTAAGTGTATTCCAATTTAAATTTCTGATTCAAATTCACTAGTACTGGCGGCTTCACCCACTTTGTTGAGGATTAACTAGCGAGCGTAGACCATAGAGAGAAATGATTAATGAGCTATATCTGCCAGGGGTGAGGGAGAAAGTAGTGGCTGCAAAAGTCACGCCTTCACCACCCATGCTCCAGACACTTAAACTGACACCTTTTCAAAATATACATGGAGAAAAGTGTTGCTGGGTAATTTTTGAGATAATCATTTCTCCTGTTCCTACCCCTACATAATCCTCTCAGAAGAAGTACGATTTTTATTTCATTGTGGTTACCTAGACCCTTAGAAATAGAAACTCCAAGCATTGCACTCTGATTTCCTTTACTTCTAGGGACTGTTCACAGCTTTGAGTTCCAGAAGCAGAAAGAGGAGTTGTCTGGCACAAAGAAGGCATGTCCTTTTTAGGCTTTTGTTTGGCTCACTAAGGCTCACTTCCCGGTGGAGAGGGAAATGTGACAGTGCTTGGAGTGGTTCTGAAAATGGCTCATTCTGGAAAAGAAAGGATAGCTTCTGGGAGGACTCATGAATGGGGACTATCCGACTTTCATATCCAGGGAGCATGCACAAACCCCTGCTCCCAGTTCCAGAGACTAGGGAGGACAGAGGCCTTTTGGACATCTGCAGGATCCTGACTCAGCATCCTAAGACTCTCCTTCACAGAGAAGAGGGTCTCTGTGGTCAAGCCTGAGTCAGTACCGAAAAGTGATGTGAGGCATCTGAATACCTCAAGACCAACAGGGCCTGAATAATGGGAGAGACACAGCTTTCCTAGGAGCATCCCTTCATAGAAGGAATAGTAATGACAACCAACACAGTGACGAAGAATGAGAATCTTCTCCCATTTTTCAAACGAGTGCATGTTTGCACAAGTGGTCTCCCCACCCTCACCCTTCAAAAGGGTGAGTTAGACTAAAGTTCACAATTTAAGCTATGATAAATTCATATTTAAGCTATGACAAAATGTTATCTATTATTACCCAAGAATTGCAGAGCAAAATCATACATAATATACCAGATTTATAAACCAACAGAAAAATATAAGCTTTTAAAAATAGGTTCAAATTCATGGGCATCACTAAACTTCTGCAAAGCTGGGAGAAGGAATCAGAAGATATTAGAGATCCATGAGGGAGATAAGGAAGCAGAGCTGAGGCGATAATAGTTTAAGCCATTTGTCCAAGATCACGCAACTCGTATGAGAGGGCCTAATACTAACCAAGGTCTCCTGATTCCTGTGAGACTAGAGGAGCCAAGAAGATTCGATATTAAGCATAATTCATACTATAGTGTTTCGAACTCAGTAGGAGACCAGAGATAAGGTGGCTGAAAGCACTCCGAGGGCCCCTAAGTGTGTTAGGGAGGAAAGAGTGGCGAGTCATCAGGAACACGGCGGTGCAGTATAACGTCCTGAGCGTGCATTGCAGCTGACTGAGAAACTGTACATGGGATGGTCAGAGGTAATCAGGCATATCTGAATTCTTATCCCTGCCTTTTTTTTCTTTGCCTTTTAAAAACTTTTGTTACATATTGAGATATAACTGGCATACATTATATTAGTTTCACGTGTACGGCATACTGATTTGATATCTGCAGACGCTATGAAGGGGCTTTCCAGGTGGCGCTCGTGATAAACAACCAACCAATGCAGGAGACGTAAGAGATGCTGGTTGAGTCCCTGGGTCAGGAAGATCCCCTGGAGGAGGCCATACCAAGCCATTCCAGTATTTTTGCCTGGAGAATCCCATAGAAAGAGGATCCCAGCTGGCTACCATCCACAGGGTCACAAAGAAACGGACATGACCGCAGCGACTTGGGATACATACACTATGAAATGATCACCACAGTAACTCTAGTTTTATCACCATACATAATTACATAATTCTTTTTCCCTGTGTTGAGAAATTTTAAGATTTACTCTCTTCTGCTAAGTCACTTCAGTCATGTCTGACTCTGTGTGACCCTGTAGACGGCAGCCCACCAGGCTCCCCCGTCCCTGGGATTCTCCAGGCAAAAACACTGGAGTGAGTTGCCATTTCCTTCTCCAATGCATGAAAGTGAAAAGGGAAAGGGAAGTCACTCAGCCGTGTCCGACTCTTCGAGACCCCATGGACTTCAACCCACCAGGCTCCTCCGTCCATGGGATTTTCCAGACAAGAATACTGGAGTGGGGTGCCATCGCCTTCTCCGATTTACTCTCTTAGCACCTTCCAAATAAGCAACACTGTACGACTGATGACTATAGTTGCCGTGTTGTACATTATTTGTCAATGACTTGTTAATTCTATAATTTGAAGTTTGTGTCTTTTTATTTCTTTTTATCAGTTCACCTACCCTTTACCCTCTGCCTCTGGCAACCACCTAACCTTTCTCTGTAACTACAAGCTTTATTGTTTTTTAGATCCCACACGTGTGTCTTCTCACTTCTTTAAGAAATGTTTCTTAAACTGAGTTTTTAAAATGCCTATAATGTGACCAGGACATGACAGGTCCTTAGATCAACATACTTTGACTAGAAGTACAGTGAGATCGAGTCTAAAATTTGAGAAGGAATCTGCCACAGCAGATGAAAACATCACAGCAAATTTCTTGGAGAAGGAATTGTAAGAAAACGCCGCGGGAAGAAAAAGCCACCTCTAGGGACCGTTAGTAAAAGGCCTTTATTGGGCGGTCGCTCTCGGGCAGAACTCCCAAGGACAGGCAAGCGAGGGAAGCGAGGGAGTCTGCGAGGCGGGGAGGGGTGCGGGAAGGTTTTATAGCAAGGGCTGGCAGACAGGCCAAGTTTTTCCTGACAAACACAGGCTACAGCGGTGATTGGTGTCCAAGGGCTCTGTGTGGGCACCTGATTGGGCCAGGATGCCGGGGGTTGGCCCCGGAAGCCTGGTCCACTTCCGGTTCCTGTTTGGTTGTTGTCCCGCCTCCAAGGCTTGTCTGCGGCACTTTTCGGGAGCGTGCCTCCAGCCAGCCTGGGCATGTCCTAACCTTTCAGGAATTGAGGAAAGTAAGTATCTATTACTGTAAGTTTTTCATAGCCTTGACTTCTGGTTTGAGTTGAAAGGAGCTGCTTTTTTAACTTTTATTTATAACTTTTATATTTCTATGTCTACATTTTGCTATATATTGCAATATTTTCCCAATTTCTGTTAATTTCCAAATTTCTATGAGACCCTATAAAATTTCTATAAAATCCAGGAACATAATCCTGAAACGTGGCAGAAATTAACATGTACCAAATTTCACTGTTCTCTCAATCTTTTACTAGACTCTCACTTGCTATGTGCTGTGCTGCACTAAGGCACTTCAGTCATGTCAACTCTTTGCAATCCTATGGACTGTAGCCATTAGACTCCTCTGTCCATGAGATTCTCCTGGTAAGAATACTAGAGTGTGTTTCCATGCCCTCTGCCAGGGGATATTCCTGACCCAGGGATGACCCTGCACCTCTAATGTCACCTACATTGCCAAGCGGGCTCTTTACCACTAGTGCTGGAAAACCCTTTGCTTTCTATCAGTTCACTTCAGTTGCTCGGTTGTGTTCAACTCTTTGCAACCTCATGAACTGCAGCACACCAGGCCTCCCTGTCCATCAGCAACTCCCGGAGTTTACTCAGACTCATGTCCATCGAGTTGGTGATGCCATCCAACCATCTCAACTTCTGCCGTCCCCTCCTACTCCCGCCTTCAATCTTTCCCAGCATCAAGGTCTTTTCCAATGAGTTATTTCTTGACATCAGGTGGCCAAAGTATTAGAGTTCCAGCTTCAACATTAATCCTTCCAATGAACACCCAGTACTGATCTCCTTTAGGATGGACTGGTTGGATCTCCTTGCAGTCCAAGGGACTCTCAAGAGTCTTCTCCAACAGCACAGTTCAAAAGCATCAATTCTTTGAAGCTCAGCTTTCGTTATAGTCCAACTCTCACAGCCATACATGACCACAGGAAAAACCATAGCCTTGACTAGACAGACCTTTCTTGGCAAAATCATGTCTCTGCTTTTCAATATGTTGTCTAGGTTGCTCATAGCTTTTCTTCCAAGGAATAAGTGTCTTTTAATTTCAAGGCTGCAATCACCATCTGCAGTGATTTTGGAGCTCAAAAAAATAAAATCTTTCACTGTTTCCACTGTTTCCCCATCTATCTGCCATGAAGTGATGGGATCTGATGCCATGATCTTCGTTTTCTGAATGTTGAGCTTTAAGCCAACATTTTCCCTCTCCTCTTTCACTTTCATCAAGAGACTTTTTAGTTCCTCTTCACTTTCTGCCTTAAAGGTGATGTCATCTGCATATCCGAGGTTATTGATATTTCTCCCGGCAATCTTGATTCCAGCTGGTGTTTCTTCCAGTCCAGCGTTTCTCATGATGTACTCTGCATATAAGTTAAATAAGCAGGGTGACAGTATACAGCCTTGATGTACTCCTTTCCCCATTTGGAACCAGTCTGTTGTTCCATGTCCAGTTCTTACTGTTGCTTCTTGACCTGCATACAGATTTCTCAAGAAGCAAGTCAAATGGTCTGGTATTCCCATCTCTTTCAGAATTTTCCAAAGTTTCTTGTGATCCACACAGTCAAAGGCTTTGGCATAGTCAATAAAGCAGAAAGAGATGTTTTTCTGGAACTCTCTTGCATTTTCCATGATCCAGCGGATGTTGGCAATTTGATCTCTGGTTCCTCTGCCTTTTCTAAAACCAGCTTGAACATCAGGAAGTTCACTGTTCACACACTGTTGAAGCCTGGCTTGGAGAATTTTGAGCATGACTTTACAAGCATGTGAGATGAGTGCAACTGTGCAGTAGTTTGAACATTCTTTAGCATTGCCTTTCTTTGGGATTGGAATGAAAACTGACCTCTTCCAGTCCTGTGGCCACTGCTGAGTTTTCCAAATTTGCTAGCATATTGAGTGCAGCACTTTCACAGCATCATCCTTTAGGATTTGAAATAGCTCAACTGGAATTCCATCACCACCACTAGCTTTGTTCACAGTTATGCTTCTTCAGGCCCACTTGACTTCACGTTCCAGGATGTCTGGCTCTAGGTGAGTGATAATACCATCTTAACCATCTAGATCTTGATCTTTTTTGTACAGTTCTTCTGTGTATTCTTGCCACTTCTTCTTAATATCTTCTGCTTCTGTTAGGTCCATACCATTTCTGTCCTTTATTGAGCCCATGTTTGCATGAAATGTTCCTTTGGTATCTCTAATATTCTTGAAGAGATCTCTAGTCTTTCCCATTCTGTTGTTTTCCTCTGTTTCTTTGCACTGATTGCTGAGGAAGCCTTTCTTCTCTCTCCTTGATATTCTTTGGAACTCTGCATTCAAATGTGTATATCTTTTCTTTTCTCCTTTGCTTTTTGCTTGTCTTTTCACAGCTATTTGTAAGGCCCTTTCAGACAGCCATTTTGCTTTTTGCATTTCTTTTTCATGGGGATGGTTTTGATCCCTGTCTCCTGTACAATGTCATGAACCTCATTCCATAGTTCATCAGGCACTCTGTCTATCAGACCTAATCCCTTGAATCTATTTCTCACTTCCACTATATAATTGTATGTGATTTGATTTAGGTCATACCTGAATGGTCTAGTAGTTTTCCCTATTTTATTCAACTTAAGCCTGAATTTGGCAATAAGAAGTTCATGATCTGAGCCATAGTCAGCTCCCAGTCTTGTTTTTCCTAACTGTATAGAGCTTCTCCATCTTTGGCTGCAAAGAATATAATCAATCTGATTTCGGTATTGACCATCTAGTGATGTCCAAGAGTCTTCTCTTCTGTTTTTGAAAGAAGGTGTTTGCTATGGCCAGTGCATTCTCTTGAAAAACTGTATTAGCCTTTGCCCTACTTCATTCTGTACTCCAAGGCCAAATTGCTTTCTATGTTTGTAGTCAATTTTTTGCCTTAAAAATGAAAAAAAAAAAAAAGCAAAGGAAAAAGAAAGGAGAAAGATTGTCTGAATGCTTTTCTACTTTATGAAACCCAGCTCCTATTGCTGATCAGACTGTCCTCTGAACTTCTTAAATGAGAGACTCTTTTCTTATATAAAATTTTTATATCTTTAGCAAATATTCCGGCTACATTTTAAAAGATTTGAAATTGTGCTCATATTCAGTTGTACTTATATTTATTAATTATGGATATATATCACAAAACTAGGTTAATAATGGATGGATACATATACCCCCATATATGTGTGCTTTAAAATCTCTATAAAATCAATAATTACCTTAAGTGGTCTCTCAGCTTATCACACACAAACAATGTAACTGAGAAACAAGGAGCCTTACATTTGAATCACCATTTTCTACTTGACTAGTTTCATTCACATATAAAATAAATTAGAATGTGGCTGAACAGTCAGCGTGTTAATTGCTCTCTGAACAAGTATTAAATGTGTCATTATTACCTAAATAATTAAAAACTGTGGTGTGATTTCAATATGGAACAACCTGCCTTTGCCTTTTATTTCTTGAGAGATGTAATGTCACTTCAATTGCTCTCAGTCAGATGTGACATCTTCTGTACACTGATAGATGTATTATTGATATACATGGTCTTGATATGATGTGACAGATTATTTCTTTTATCTTTGATTAAAGTGAATTATCACATTGCAATAGCTACTCTCCCAGTTGTCAGTTGCACAGGCAGCTTACCACTTATTCACTGCAATACTTCAACTTTAAAACAAGTGATCAGGGAACACATTTGTGCTTCGATGTGTGTAACAAGAAATGCAGACTTCCACTCCTGTACAGTAGAACGCTATTGGTTTGGCCTGCCTCCCTTCCACTCTCGTCACAACAGCCCGATTTTCCTTGGCGAGTCTCCTCTGCCCTGCTTTCAGTCTTTGTGATATGAGTGCGGCTGATGTTAACTGTCCCTCAATCACCTCATGCCAAAGACTAGGAATATGAGTAAACTTGACCAATGAGCTTACTACATGACCCATTCACATTTGAATCATCATTCACAATGAATGGCTCAGAGTAAGGGATGCAACCCTGTCAGTGAATCAGAATCATCCTTTGGACTGTGTTGGTACAAAAAAAAGAGTAAAACGGCCAGCTGGACTAAGAAAGAGACCCGCATCTTGATGACAGATTTTGATTCTTTGGATTTAGCTATGACTGCCTCTGAAGACCTCTCTGGAGAACGGAATGGCAACCCAGTGCAGTATTCTTGCCTGGAGAATCCCACGGACAGAGGTGTCTAGCAGGCTACAGTCCATGGGGTCGCAAAGAGTTGGACACAACTGAGCGACTAACACACACACACACCTCTCTGAAGACCTACTCTTGGACCATTCAATTACATAAACCATTCAAGTCCCCTTCTTTTTTAAAAATGGATAGAGATTTTCAGTCACTTACAACCAATAAACTTGTGATTAGTATGCCCATGGCCTGATTTTTTTTTTTTTTCTCCTGTTTGGAGAGTGTATTATTCAAGATAGGATAAACTCTGATTACATAACAAATGAAATCTGAAATCTCAGTTATTTAACACAATACAGATTTAATTTTGTTTGTCTCATAGTCCAATACTGGTCGTACTGCCTTCTTCAGTGGCATAAGTATGTTATTAATATGTGGGCACCTACTTTCCAAGGTCCTCCCAGTCGAGGATGGGGGAGAAGAAGGCATCCTGGCTTCTCAGTGGCTTGGATTACATATGACACCATCCTTGCAGCTCACAGCCCATTGTCCAGTCTGATCACCAGATATCAGACTAAAGAAGGCTGGGAAAATGCAGGCGAGCACATGCATACTCACTGAGCGGTGCTCTCTGTATCAGTCAGGGTCCTGCAGAGAGGAGTAACCATAGACACATGTCTGCATGTGTATGGAGAGAGCTAAAGGAATTGGTTCACATGGTTGCAGAGGCTGGGAAATGTGAAATCCAAAGGCCAGCAGGCTGGTGAGGTGGGGTCACCTTAGAGACTGTGGACACGTGACCCCGGGTACAAGGTCTGGGATTAGTGTTACCTTGGAGCTTATGGAGGGGTGACCCCCAGGGGCAGGGGGCTAGGAAGGAGGCCTCTCCCTGGAGCTCAGGGACATGTAAGCCCAGGTTCAGGGTCTGGGAGGGGTGTCACCCCACAGACTGTGGCTATGGGACCCCAGGTGCAGGGTTTGGGGCTGGTGACCCTGGAGATGTGGACATGTGAACCCTAGGCAGGGTCAGGAGGAGGTCACTCTGGAGACTGTGATTATATGTCCCCAGGCACACGGTATGGGAAATGGGGTCACCCTGGACACTGTGGGTGTGAGACCCCAGGTATAGGGTCTTGAGGGTGGGGGTCATACTCTGGAATATATTCAATAGTGTGAGCCAACTGGAACTTTAAAACAAAGGTATTTCAAGCAAAGGACTGGCGTGATTCATGATAGGCACTCTGGGTGATTCATCATGCATACTCTGTAAGTATCAAGTTGATATGTACAATCTTGAACAATAACTCTTTTTTTTGAAAACCTCAGGTTTTGCTCTTATGTCCTTTGATTGGATTGGACCTAAAGTCAATTGATTATAGTTGTTTCACTCATGTGTACTAAGTCGCTTCAGTTGGGTCCGACTCTTTGTGACCCTAAGGACTGTAGCCCACCAGGCTGCTCTGTCCATGGGGATTCTCTAGGCAAGAATCCTGGAGTGAGTTGCCATGCCCTCCTCCAAGGGATCTTCCTGACCCAGGAACTGAACTTGTGTCTCTTATGTCTCCTGGATTGACAAGCAGGTTCTTTACCACTAGCACCACCTGGGAAGCCCCTAATATATGTTAACTAAATTGAAGCATCATTGACACAATGGACATGAGTTTGAACAAACTCTGAGAGGTAGTGAAGGACAGGGAAGATGGGTGTGCTGCAGTCCATGGCATCACAAAGAGTTGGACACTATTTAGCAGCTGAACAACAACAGCAGCAGCTAGATTATGTCTGGTTGAATCACCATATACTACAGGCTAGCCAAGTCTACATAGAAAACTAACCACCACACTATCTCTGCCAAAGATCCAATGCCCTTATTTTTTATTTTCTTCTCATTACATTGCTGTGGGAATAAGTATTTCTGGTGGGCATTATAGGTATGTCCCATTATTCAACATATTCTGTGTATCTCCTTCTAAATGAAGAAAGAGAAAAGATACCTGAAGACAATAATCAAGTCTCTGGATCTAGTTCTTCCTCTCATCTAGACTACTTTATCAGATGAGCCAGAAAATTCTTTCCTTTACTTTGGCTTCTCACTTTCTTGCATTGGAGAAGGAAATGGCAACCCACTCCAGTGTTCTTGCCTGGAGAATCCCAGGGACGGGGGAACCTAGTGGGCTGCCGTCTCTGGGGTCGCACAGAGTCGGACACGACTGAAGCAGCTTAGCAGCAGCAGCAGCAGCAGCAGTTTGATCATTGTTTAAACAACCAGAAAATCTTGAGTAAAGCAAAGTTACATGCTTTCAAAGAATGTTTGTTAATGTCTAGTGATGGTGGGTAGTGTCAATTCAGATAGGCAATTATATAATCATGCAAACTAACTGACACAGAATTGTAATAAAATTAGTATAGTATCACAAAAAAATCTTCCAGTTAATGGGTAAAAGAAGTATCTGATTAGGTTTGTTAATTCAATTTTTTTGGTAACTATGAAATAAAACAGAAATTTCAAAAAAAATAATAAAAATATTCTTCTGGTCTTCAGAATGCTAATTCAATTCTGAAATCTTAGCTAAATTCTAGGTCTATATTTTTAACTGATTTCATTTACATATTTATTAATTCATTCAATTAATATTTTTGAGTTATCTACTATAACCTAGCACACCAGAGGTCATCTTTTCCTGTCAGATATCTGCAGCTTCACATTGAGAAGAAATCAATAACTGTGGCAAGAATTTATGCTCTGTCTCAAAATTATCCCCACACTTGAAGGCTTAAAGCAAGAAAACTATGTTTCATGGTTTCTATGGGTTAAGAATTTCCAAGTAGCTTCACCAGGGAGTCTCCTGGGAGTGCAGTCAGATGTCGATGGGGCTGTGGTCATTAGATGGTTGATCAGGACTGCAGGCCCTGCTTCCAAGGTGGCTCACTCACCTATCTGGCAGGTTGGTGCTGGCTGCAGCAGGATTCTTTCCTTGTTCTCTTCATGGGCCTCCTCACAGGGTTTCCATCACTCCATACAGTAAGCTTCCCCAGAGGAGAGATCCAGGAAACCGAGGCAGAAGCTTCAGTGCCTTTTATCACCCCGGCTTGGAAGTCACACACTTTCATTTCCAGTGAATCTACTGGTCACATAGAACAGCCCTGAACTATGTGGGGGAACACCACAAAGGAACACAGATTCCAGGAGGTAAGGATCCTGGGGGGCCAGCTTGGAGGTCAGCTATCACAGTGATGCATACCAGTCTTTTCTTGAAATACCTTTGATTAAAGGATCCAGTTGGCTCACACTATTGAATATATGGCTCCATAATTCACATATTCAGGTCTACTAGATCATGAGCTGAGGTTTTAGTTTAATTTGGCATAGATCTCAAACTGTGTAGATTACAAAAATAGTAGAAAATTCTTAAAGATGGGAATATCAGACCACTTTATCTGCCTCTTGAGAAACTTGTATGCAGGTCAAGAAGCAACAGTTAGAATTGGACATGGAACAACAGACTGGTTCTAAATTGAGAAAGGAGTATGTCAAGTGCCAAGGTCCAGCCCCAGTGGAACCAGGGTAATTCAAAACAGGGATGGCATGGCAAGAGAGAGAGATAGATTTAGAGAGAGATAAGGAAAGAGTTTGCAGTTAAGAGAATAGAGGGAGAGAAAGATGCTAAATAACTTGGTTTACATGGAAAGCTAATAAAACCTCAAGACAAGAGGTTTGCACTATCTAAGTGGGCCACCAGCACCCACCACCCGCCTTAGGCTCCCTCTCACGTGGGTCTTAGAAGCCAGGGCAAGTAAGTAGACATGGTGAGCCTCCATGCCCCAGATGGGATTCAGCTAGAAAAGAAGAGAAGGAGAAAAGACCACATGGGAGGAACCAGTCTTTCCAGTGACTGGCCCATCATTTATTGTCCAGAAAACTTTTTATACTTTTGGTTGTACATAGAGATCAATGGATAATACAAAGTTATGCAGCATTACAGCCCTGACTCTTATCAAGACCAGGCTTTCTCTCTGAATACCTAGCTGTATACACAAGTCTTAGGTGATTTACATCATCTTCTGGCCAGAAGGCCAATTAAATTTTACAGCCCTTTTCTGATAAGGGTCTGTCAACCAGAAAACTTATTTGCCTTAATAGTGTTGTTCTTTCCAAAGTCTGGTGCCACTCTCAGAAAACACTAAATAAAGTTACATTCTTACATAGCAAGGACACAACAATTTATAACAAAGAAAGAGGAGTACAATGATTTATAACAAAGAGAAAATTAATTAACTCAGAAGTCTAGTGTTGCTAATATCAAAACTACTATATTCCTTTTTCTATATCCCAATTACATTGATTAATATCCTTCAGGTGACTAAAAGATAAAGAATATGGAGGCCTGGCAGTAGTCATTGACTCAACAGTGAAACCCATCACCAATATAATTTTTAGCTTTTAGAAAAGGCTCTATATCTTTAAGATACTTTAGCTTTGTGCCTCTCACGGTTGGGGGGCTGTTAAAAATCACAAGTGTAGTTAAACCTGTCAGGCAAGTTAGAGAGCCATCAAAGGGGTTTGAGCTGAAACACTCCTTTCATATGCAGGAGACTAATTGGAGCTCTAAGTTAAATTTTTCCAGAGAAAGGTGGTCGGGGACAGCCCCACTGTAATGTCAGAAGAGTGGAAAGCACAGTACAATAAGGCAGGCAGACTCTGGTTTGGGGGGTAGATGTTCAAGAAAATTCAGCGAGGCTCCCTTAAGGCCTGACTCACCTTTACCTGTCAGACTCCTTAACCTCATGACCTTTGCCCCAGGTAGGAATCCTCGTACTAGCTCCCAGCAGTCAAGGCTGTATAGTCACCCTAATTATTTAACTTATATGAGACTACATCATGCAAAATGCCAGGCTGGATGAAGCACAAGCTGGAATCAAGATTGCCAGGAACAATACCAATACCCTCAAATATGCAGATGACACCACTCTAATGGCAGAAAATGAAGAGGAACTAAAGAGCCTCTTGATGAACCTGAAAGAGAGTTTAAAAAAAAAAAAAAAACTGGCTTAAAACTACATTCAGGAAACTAAGATCTTGGCAGCCAGGAATATTCAGGGATGATTTCCTTTACAATGGACTGGTTTGATGTCCTTGCAGTCCAAGGGACTCTCAAGAGTCTCCTCCAACACCACAGTTCAAAAGCATTAATTCTTCAGTGCTCAGCCATCTTTCTAGTCCAGCACTCACATCCATACATGACCACTGGAAAAACCACAGCTTTGACTAGATGGAACTTTGTTGGCAAAGTAATATCTCTGCCTTTTAATATGCTGTCTAGGCTGGTCATAACTTTCTTCCAAGGAGCAAGTATCTTTTAATTTCATGGCTCCAGTCACTATCTGCAGTCTCAAAGAAGACATAAATGTTAACAGAACCACATTTTATTTACTTTGTTGTAATGGGTGCAAGATTGATGGAAGAAATATCAATAACCTCAGATACACAGATGATACCACCCTTATGGCAGAAAGTGAAGAGGAACTAAAAAGCTTCTTGAAGAAAGTGAAAGAAGACAGTGAAAAAGTTGGCTTAAAGCTCAACATTCAGAAAACAAAGATCATGGCATCTGATCCCATCACTTCATGGCAAATAGATGGGGAAACAGTGGAAACAGTGTCAGACTTTATTTTGGGGGGCTCCAAAATCACTGCAGATGGTGAGTGCTGCCATGAAATTAAAAGACGCTTACTCCTTGGAAGAAAAATTATGGCCAACCTAGATAGCATATTCAAAAGCAGAGACATTTACTTTGCCAACAAAGGTCCATCTAGTCACAGCTATGGTTTTTCCTGTGATCATGTATGGATGTGAGAGTTGGACTGTGAAGAAAGGTGAGCACCAAAGAACTGATGCTTTTGAACTGTGGTGTTGGAGAAGACTCTTGAGAATCCCTTGGACTGCAAGGAGATGCAACCAGTCCATTCTGAAGGAGATCAGCCCTGGGATTTCATTGGAAGGAATGATGCTAAAGCTGAAACTCTAGTACTTTGGCCACCTCATGCGAAGAGTTGCCTCACTACAAAAGACTCTGATGCTGGGAGGGATTGGGGGCAGGAGGAGAAGGGGACGACCAAGGATGAGATGGCTGGATGGCATCACCCACTCGATGGACATGAGTTTGAGTGAACTACAGAAGTTGGTGATGGACAGGGAGGCCTGGCATGCTGCGATCTTGGGTCACATAGAGTTGGACATGACTGAGCAACTGAACTGAACTGAACGGAATGGGTGCAAAAGTGAAGACCACGAGCTCTTGGTCTTGGGAGCTCTGATAGAATAAAAATTGTGATAATTTCCACTATGGGTATAATCAATTTAGATCTGGGTAATGTCAGAAGTTTATTTCTAGTTCTTACATTCATCAGTTATAGTAATAAACCAGTTTTTATGAATATCTGTCCCAGAAAACAATTTAGATAGGAAAAAATGCTTTTTTTTTTTAAATCCGCCATATAAATTCAAGGAATCATTCTCAGTTTTCTCCTCCCAATTGTACAGGACTTCTAAGACTATTTACATTTGGACCCCAAATCTTGGATTCAGAATATATTCAAGTTCAATATTAAACCAGGTAATTGAGCTAATAATGTCACAAAAGCTTAGTTAAAGAGTTGTTCAGAATACACTATTTATAAAAACCTGAGTTAGTTGGCCAAAGAAATATTTAAAATTTTTCAAGATTAAATAATCAATGCTGTATTACTTACATGGAAAATTGATAACACAATAAGTTTTAATGATCTAAGTGATGGAAAATTATAATAAAATTTCTTTAAAATTTTTTCAACATCCTGATATTTCTCCATATTTGTGACTATTGTATATACTTTCAAAGGAATTAACATCAATGGAACAATTAAAGAATTAAAATGGAGCTCATTTATACCCAATTCTCCTTTTCTCAAAGCTTTATGCTGCTGGTTTATGTAGTCTTTGGATTAAAGCCAGAAATATTTTTTTCTTGGATAAAAAATTAGCTTTTCTGGTTGTTTCAGAATAAACAGAAAGCACAGTGGTAAATTATCTCATTATCATAAACCCAAACTTCAAAAGAAAATCATGAAACCATATCCAACTAATCTAAACTGCCAAATTGAAACAAATTTCTATTTATTTCAAATATTCAGAACAAAAACACTAGTGCTTCAGTTAAAAACAAACATGTAGCATAATTATGTTGTTGATATGACTATATAATAATGTATCCCATCAACTCTAGTTAAACCTGAATGATCAAATCTCTAGATTTTCTTCAGAGTTCACAGCAGGCAAGAACTTCACTGATAGTATTAAATCATCCATAGAAATCTTACAATGACACTGTTACTTCTATGCTATATCAAGCTACACTCAACTATACTTGCTCGATCTTTTTAAAAAAATAAATAAAAGAAAATGTAAAACTTATCCTCAAGTTTCACATGTGTTGAGAATAATACAGAAGAAAAACCTAAGTGGTAAATATTAGTGGTCTATAGAAAAGTAACAAATTACCCCCAAATTTACTGCCAGTAAACGATAGTATTATCTCATTGCTGTTCCAGTTCAGGAATGTGGGCACAGCTCAGCTGGATCCTTGGCTCTGGATCTCATGAGGGTCATCTCTGAAGGCTACAGTCAAGCTGTCACCCAAGTCTGCAGTCAGCTTAAAACCTGACTAGTGGAGAAACTATTTCTCAGCTCATTTCAATGACTGTTGGCGGGATTCAGTTCCTCTCCAGCTGTTGGCTTAAGTGCCTTAGTTTCTCATTTACTTTTGGCCAAGTGCCACCCTCAGTTCTTTACCCCACAGGCGCCTCCACAGGGTAGCTCACAACACGACAGCTTGCTTCATCAGAGCAAGCGCATAAGTAGAACCAAAGCAAGACTGAAAATACAGATTTTGCCCCTTAACCCCAAAGTGACATCCCATCTCTTCTGAGTATTCTAGGTATTAGAAGAAAGCCACTGGATCCAACTCACATAAAAAGGAGGAGATTGTACAAGTGGTGAACAGGAGGAGGTGGGGGACTTCCCTGGTGGTACAGTGGATAGAAATCTGCCTGCCAATGCAAGGGACACAGATTCGATTCCAGGTCCAGGAAGATCCCACACGCCACGGAGCAACTAAGCCAATGCTCTGCAACCACTGAGTCCAGGTGCCACAAGTACCAAAGCCCAGGCACCTGGAGACTGTGCTCTGCAACAGGAGCAACATAAGCAGCCCACGCACCACAATGAAGAGTAGCCTCCAGTCTCCCAACTAGAGAAAACGCAGACGCAGCAATGAAGACCCAGCACAACCAAAAACAAACAAAGATGAGTGTTTTTAAAAAATAGTTTGAAGAGGAGGTGGGGATTTCAAAACACTCTACTGTAGGCTGCTACTCAACTAGAGGGGTTGTCTGAGTTTAATAATGTCCCCAATATTCATATCCTTCTGGTGGCTCAGAGGTTAAAGCGTCTTCCTGCAATGCAGGAGACCTGGGTTCGATCCCTGGGTTGGGAAGATCCCCTGGAGAAGGAAATGGCAACCCACTCCAGTATTCTTGCCTGGAGAATCCCATGGACAGAGGAGCCTGGTGGGCTACAGTCCACAGGGTCACAAAGAGTCGGACACGACTGAGTAAGCGACTTAACTTCCCAGCACTTTAGAATGTGACCTTATTTAGAACCAAGGTTGTTACCCTTGAAATTGGTTATGCTAAATTTAGGTCATATCATAGTAGAGTGATCCCTCAATCCAACGACCGATGTCCTCATAGGAAAAGAAGAGGCCCAGGAAGAATGCCAGCTGACAACAGGGACAGAGATGGAGGGATGCATCTACAAGCCAAGGAATGCCAAGGATTTCCAGCAACCCCCAGAATCTAGGAGGAGGCAAGGGAGGATCCTGGGCTTCCCTGTGGCCCAGATGCTAAAAAACCTGCCTGAAATGCAGGAGACCCAGGTTCCATCCCTGAGTATTCTCAGACCTGCAGCTCCCTTCTAACAAACAGAATATAGCAAAAGTGCGGGCTATCACTCTCACAATCGCAGGACGTCGTATCAGAGTTCTGCTGGAGACTTTCTACTGCAGACTTGGATGAAACCAGCTGCTGTGGCTCCCACAGCTGCAACTAAATGAACTCTATGAACAACCTGAGAGAGCCAGGAAGTGGATTCCTCCATTCAGGCCTCAAGATGAGAACCTAGGCGAGCAGAAGCGCTGACTACACAGCCTTCTGAAATGCTAAGTGGGGGCCACAACAAACACATGCTCAGACTCCTGGCCCATAGAAACTCTGAACTAATGAGTTGTTTAAAGCTGCTGTTTGTGGTGATTTGTTTTGCAACAATAGATAAGTAATATCCAACTTGATTCTTATTTTAAGCATGATAATCCCTCATTTGTGTTGTAATCATCATGTTGTCACTAATTTTTTAAATATTTTTTTATAAACCAGTTCCAGGTTCACAACAAAAGAGGAAGGAGATACAGAAATTTCTCACATACCTCTTGTCCCCACACAGGCATAGTCTCTGTCATTATCAACATTACTCATCAGAATGGTATTATACATTTTTTTAATCAAGGATGAATCTACACGACATATCATGATCACCCCAAGTCCATAGTTTATCATAAGTTTCGCTTTTGGCTTTGTGTATTCTGTGGGTTTAGACAGATGCATAATGACATACATCCATCATTTGAGTATCATACAGATTACTTTTACTGCCCTAAAAATCCTCTGTACTCTTCCATTATTTTTAATAATATATTGCTTTTAAACTATCGATTGTTTTTTGATGAATCAGTTACCTAATGCTAACATTCAACACTAAAAAGTAAAAGAATTCCATTAAATTAAAAAGCTTTTTGTATATTAGTGTTAGTATTAAGAAATTTCTCCAAGTTGGGAAGGAAATAACTTAGAGATATTTGTATTACTTTTAGCAATGTTAATATGATACTATCTTATGCCATAGAAGATTCAATTCTCCAGTCCTCTCAATTTAAACTACTACGAAAATTCAAACCATACAGCATGTCACAATGTCACTTGGCCTTCACCGAGTAAAATGTAAGTTACAGAAACATAAAGGCATACTCCACAGAAATCATGGAGCCATTCCCAGTTACAAGTGTTCCACCAGATGAGCCAGATTATATTTATCTTGCTTACGTTACAATTTCAGATATTTATAAACAAAACTACAAAATATAAAAATTATCACTGATGTATATTCAAAATTTTAGACTCTCCCAGTTGCACCTCTTCTCATAAAAATAGAAAAATGAAAACAGGTGAAAGTGATAGTAAAAGGATAAATTGAATAAAGCTAGTTCAGTTCAGTTCAGTCACTCAGTCATGTCCAACTCTTTGCAACCTCCATGGACTGCAGCACACCAGGCCTCCCTGTCCATCACCAACTCCCAGAGTTTACTCAAACTCATGTCCGTTGAGTTGGTGATGCCATCCAACCATCTCAGCCTTTGTCCTTCAACCCCAATCCCTTCTTCTCCCTCCTTCAGTCTTTCCCAGCAACAGGGTCTTCTCAAATGAGTCTTTTCTTCACATCACATGGCCAAAGTATTAGAGTTTCAGCTTCAGCGTCAGTCTTTCCAATGAATATTCTGGACTGAGTTCCTTCAGGATGGACTGGTTGGATCTCCTTGCAGTCCAAGGGACTCTCAAGAGTCATCTCTTGAGATAATAATACTAATATAAGGTTCTTGAATAATGCTAACATAAGGTTAAATCTGCTAGTATAAATAATATGCTACATTTAGTTCATTTATCATTACTAGTTATATAACAGGCGTATCTCCCCTTTGTCACCAGCCTGGGATGCAAAGACAGGTTCCAATCCTATCCCTAAATCATGGGTTATTGAGGCCCTCCCCAAGTCCTATTAGTTTTCAGGTACTCCATAGAGTTTACCCAGGATCCTGGAAGTATCCCCATGTGGTGTTTAAGCAAGATGCTGCACTCATACCCCTAGGATAGGGTACCCTGACCTATTCATCAGCGTAGTGCTGATGTGATAGATGGGGTTCAACCTCTGCTCCTGGGAACTCCCTTTATATGCCACAGTCAATGCTCAGATATTATGACCCTAAGACTCCTTCACCCTTCTTGGAAGTATAGACCTGGAGGCTGCTGCTGCTAAGCTGCTTCAGTCATGCCCAACTCTGTGCAACCCCATAGATGGCAGCCCACCAGGCTCCTCTGTCCCTGGGATTCTCCAGACAAGAATACTGGAGTGGGTTGCCATTTCCTTCTCCAAGGCATGTATGCATGCCAAGTCACTTCAGTCGTGTCCGACTGTGTGCAACCCTATGGACAGCAGCCCACCAGGCTCCTCTGTCTACAGGATTCTCCACGCAAGAATACTGGAGTGGGTTGCCATTTCCTTCTCCAGACCTGGAGGAGCAGGTAGGAAAGAAACACCTCCCAGCCCTCAGTAGTGACTAGCTTATCACCAAGAGCAGAAGAGTCTTCTTAATAAAGCATAAAAAAATAAATGCTATCAAAGTTTGCTTGGTGAGAACTTCCCTCTACAATATTACATTTCTAGTAGCACATCTCAAAGCTGACAGCCACACAATACTATCTTATGATAATGTAGTTTTTAAAAGAACCATATAGCTCAAATATACTTTCACATTTACTTGGTGGATTTGAAGAATAACTTGAAATACCACACTTGAATGTATTATAAAAGAATGCTTAAAAGGAAGCTGTTCTAATTCTAGGTATTTACCCAAGAGAAACAAGAACATGTCCACAGAAAGATTTGTGAAGGGCTTCTGGCTTCCAGTCCAGCATGTTCGGAGCTTGAAGTCATCAGGCCATCATAACAGCAAGCATGAAGCTGTACACGCTGAAAATCAGCTCTTCTTAGACTCATCAGAGAGTTGAGGTCACAGGGCAAGCCTTGTTAAGAAGAATGGAATGATCTGGTGTGTTTCAAATGCACTCAAAATGGGATTTTTCTTCAATTTTCACTGTGAGAACCTGGCAGAGCTTTGGAGGTAAATCTCACAGAAGTGTGGCCGTGTTCCCTGGAGGCCATAGCTCTCAGCTTTGAGCCCACAGCCACTGGTCAGTTACAGTTCAGGGCTTCTCAGCCCATACTGATTCCCATGGAGGCTTCTGCTCGTGGGTTTCTGCTCCAGTAAGCGGTGGTTCTCTGTGCCTGCCTGTATGTCTCTCCAATTTTTGAGGGCACAGACACGAAGTACTGCGTACATATTATCCTCATATCATCTTTACAGGTCTTCAATTATTTCCCCCTATTACAATGAAGAAACAAGCTTAGAAAGTTTGAACTGTACCTAAAGTCTGAAGCAAAGCCAGGCCTTGAGTCTAGGCTGAGCCAACTCCAAAGCCTGTTCTTTGAACCACCATCCTGTATGGCCACACTCATTTCCAAACTCATTTCTAAGTCACCAGACTTAGAACCTGAGTAAATTAGCCACCTTCTGATAGTGGTCGTGGGGAAAGGACTTGACGGAAGACATGGGTGGCAGATTGTTAAGGGAAAAATTTATTACTGTAACCTAGACCTATTAATACTTTAGTATATCACCTTGCCTTGATAACTTTTTGAATAAAGGAAAAGAAAGTGGACAGACTAGATCCAGACTTTTCCCTTATGTTGGAATATATTATTGGGCTGGGTGGGATCAAAGAACACTGAAATTCTGTGGTGGTGGTGGTATGAATGTGTGCACACACAAGGGCGTATGTATTTTTCTGGGAAGGAGATCCAGGACTTTAGATTCTCAAGCAGGCTTAAATCCAAATAGTTTAAGATGACCTCTGAGATCCCCGTGAACTCCAGGAGTCTGTGCACCTTTCATTTTAAGTCACAGTTCTTCTTTACCTTCATTTCAATCCATTATATAGATAACTTGTATTCCTCCCAAAATATAATATTTTAGAGGAAAAGAATAGGAATAACTTCACATTTTTGAAATATGATGCTTGAAAAGCTCTCTGGTGGATGTTTATACTGTGTCTAAAAATTGCATCTACATCTTTGAACAAATGCACTGGATGGATAAATATATGGTCATTTTCCCTATCTCAGTCACCTAAAATATTACCTAGGTGTACTAATGTATATTCACTTTATATAGTTAGAGAGGTTCTGGACAAAAGCAGAGTAGTAGAACCCAGTCATTCCCATTTTCACAAACATGGTCAATGTGCATGAAGTTAGAAAATCTGAATTTTTTTTTTAGTGAGTTTTAAGAAACTTTTATAACCAAAGTGAAAAACCTATTTTTCCCCCTTGGAAGAAACCCTCCCTATGTTCTGAGAGGAAATGTTTTGTTAAGCATCTTTTTAGCCAGTTATGACAAGAATCTTCACATACTCTCACTGAAACCCTGAAATCAGTAAATAATCCAGAGCAAGATACTTAAGGCTGGATTTGTGACACACAAGCATTCCATGAGAATTCTAAGAAATAGCTGAGGAGGATACTGGGCCTCCATTAGTTGTACATTTGGGACTTATGGTGTTCACTGAATTTTCAATGGAGCTGAATTCTCTCATAAGGACAGAAACTCGAGAACAAACAAGCTGTGATACGCTGGTAAATGTTTCACAACTGAGTTTCCAAGAAAACTGAAAAGCTCTGATTTGTCGTGTTTGCTGATTTCTGAAAAACTTTCTGAGACAGCAAGAGTAAAAATAAACTTGTCTTGAAAAACAAAAAGCAGCCCTTGCTGTTAAGCAGGTTGAAAAACCAGTGTATAAAGTCAGCAAAGTTAGGGAACAAATTGCTTCTCCCAAGGTTATGTGGCTGTGAAATGTCATAACAATCTCCTCTACGAGTGATCACTACTTTCTCACCAATGACACTCCCAGATGTCTTTGGTTGTTTCCAGTCGAGAACGTAACCCCTAGGAAATCCCCACTCCTCTTAATCCTGCCTCAGAAACAGCAGCCAACCCAGAAGGGATCTCCCTTGCCCTTAGGCCATCCTCAGAATCCTCTGGCAGGATCCAGCGCTTCCACCATTCTCTGCACTCCTTTGTCCAGGTTGGGCTCCAACAGAGCTTCTCAGAGTGAGCTGCCTTACTGTGCATCAGCCAGTAAACCAGAGTTTTCAGGGGGAGAAGGGGGCGACAGAGGACGAGATGGTTGGACGGCATCAACCATCCAATGGACTCAACCATCACGGCATCAGCCATGGATGCCATAGGGTTAGATGGGCATCAACCATCCAACCCAATGGACACGAATTTCAGCAGACTCTCAGAGACAGTGGAGGACAGGGAAGCCTGGCGTGCTGCAGTCCATGGGGTTGCAAAGAGTCAGATATGACTTAGCAACTGAACAACAGAACAACAACAGGCTAGAAGCCTTTAGCTAATGAGGTTTTAACATTTTCATACTGCTAATATTTCCACCAGAGCTGATTGTAAGCTACCAACTGCCGTGTCCCTGAACACAATTTGGAAAGAAATGACCACAATCAACAGAAGCGGGTAAATCTGGCTCCACTGCCGAGGTCGCATTCTCAACAACTGTGGAAGAGAGACATTTTTAATCTCCATCCTATAGACAAGGAAACAGGCTTAGAGTTTATATTAAACAGTATAAATTGTTTAAGGTCACAAAGCTGGTGGCAGAATCACTATTTAAATCTGTGTCAATTTGATTAAAATATTAAGATCTTTTAACTAACTCCACACTTTAATATGTCCAAATATTGTCTCTTCTTATATGAATGTCATGGGTATACTTCCTTCCATAGACTGCACATTCCACTGCTGATACAGACAGCATTTTATAATTCTCTTGTACATCTTTCACACACTGTATGATATCTGCGTAACTTTAGGCAAAATATTTATCATCTTTAAGTCTCAGCTTCCTCATCTATAAAATGGGGACAAATACAGTGCTTACTACATAGGACTGTTGAATGAATTTTAAAATTAATAAATGTATATTGTTTAGTATAACGGCTGAAGTAAAAAGTGAAAGTGTAAGTCTCTCAGTCATTTCCGACTCTCTGTGACCCCATGGACTACATGTAGCCAGCCAGGCTCCTCTGTCCATGGAATTCTCCAGCAAGAATCCTAGAGTGGGTAGCAATGCCCTTCTCCAGGGGATCTTCCTGACCCAGTGATCAAACCTGGGTCTCCCTCATTGCATGCAGATTCTTTACCATCTAAGTGCTTTAAAATATTTGTTATTAAAATTATAATGCTGAATATGTAAAGGGCTGAACATCATACTTACAGACATTCAACCTCACAAGGCTATATAATTCTCTTTGAAAGACTTTTAGATTTTCATATACAGGTGAGAAGGTTTAAAAAAATCTTTCTTGGGAATTCCCTGGTGGTTCAGAGGTTAGGACTCCAAGCTCCACTGTCAGGGGCCAAGTTCACTCCCTCATTGAACTAAAATTCCACAAGCTGGGCATCACAGTCAAAAAAATAAAAATAAAAATCTTTCTATAATCTGTTATCTATTGTTGCTTTACAAACCTAAACTTATTGGTTTAAAGCCACAATGATGCACTATTTCCACATTTTTGTGGGTTGATTGGATGGTTCCAGTCTATGTAGTGTCACCTAAGGTCTCTCATTTGGTGACATTCAACTGCAGACTTGACTCAGACACCTTGGTTTTCTTCCACCTAGAAGAAGTGTTGTATCCTCCTCCAAGGTCATTCTGTATGGCTTCTCTCCATAGCATCATAGCCTAGACGTCCTCACACTGTGATATCTGGGTCCCAACATGGAGTTTTCTAAGAGAACAACTTGAACCTGCATGTTCTCAACAAGCCTTGTGTGTGTCTGATTTTTTAATGTCCTTTGACTACAGCCACTTATGAGGTCAAGCCCAGAGCCCTTGTGAGAGTGGATACACAAAGGCTTTAGCATTGAGAAGCCACCGGTGCAGCAGCCTGCCACAGGTTCCTATGCATATTCATGCATAAGTCTCTTTCAGAATCAATAAGAAGATGACAAACAACTGCTTTTATACAGAGAGTCTTTAGTCTTGTGAAAAATGAAAGCAGAATTAGAACTGATGAAAAGTTCCCATCAGTCTGATTCCCTGTGCCATGTGTGTGTGGCCCTATCACATGATGAAATTTGGAAATAGTGGCAATGCCATTTTAATGAGCTAGGGACGTATGGATATATTATGATTCCACAGGTACCACTTTTAACTACCTCTTTATGGACAAAAAATAAGTGTCACAGATTATCTAATCATCCATCTAACCACATACACACATAACATCATCGTCATTAGAGTTGCCTTTATAACCATTACATTTTTATTAACATTTTCTCCCTGAAATTTCCATTTGAAAGCCAGTGGTAATTTTATTTTGAAATCAGTTCTAACTAACTATGAATGGCTCCATTACATATTTTGATTCTGAAATCAGCCTCCTATGATAAAAACCTGGCCTGTTTTACTTTTTTCTTATTCCTTCCTCTGCCCTTCTGGGGATAAAAATGAAAAGACCATTAGAAAAAAAAAAAAAAAACAGCTATTATTGTACATCTACTATAATTATAAACAAGATTCAATTACACTGCTCTAAAATATTCATTGCAAATTTATGATTTAAAGGTATTTCATTTCGTATTCATGTGTAATTCTCATACTCACAGTATAAATATTTACAGTTAATTATGGAAAATTTCACACATTAGTCCCAGGAGCGTGAAAATATATTAATAAATTTACATTAATAAGTGGTTCTTTGAAAAATTATTGGAAGTGGGAAAAGAAAAGACTTTCAAGTAACTATGGTAGCCAGAGGCTTAAACTTTGGGGCTCTTATTCACCCAAGGCCTTTCCAAGGCCATGTTCAAACAATTGTATCCTTTTGTAAAAATCACAGAATGAGGATATTTTATCTTAAGTTCCTTTGTCTCCTTCTCTGAATTCCTTTCCATCACATGTCCCCTCAAGTTGGGTGGCATTGGAGTGACTGTAGGGTTTTTAGACTCTGTAAGGCAAGTTAAGTACATTTAGTTTGAGTTTTGTAGGATATATTTATATGCCTTACAGTCTCAAGGATATGTAGTTAAGTGATTACTAGTCATCTCAGAAGAGAAAAGACTTTCAACAAAGTCATTCCAGTAAAGACCAGGCCTGCTCCCCCATTATGACAGGAAGGTAAAAGTCAAGTTCCCCTCTCCATGTGACCATATCTTACAGTGTCTGGCATGGGACTTTGTTGGTAGTGGAGGATAAACATGATTTGAAATTTATAGACTAAATTATCTATATATTCTCAAGTGATAGTCAAAAATATACAGTAAAAATCTATTGAGGGGGAGTAATGTACAGGTCTATCAGGCCATTAATTAATAAAAAGTGCATGTTTCTCTTTTACTTTTCAATAAAAAGTGAATTTTGTTATTCTTCCAGTATTTTTCAGTTTTAAAACTTTTGTAATTATTGTGATTCCTCTTCTCAACCTAAATATTCACTTCCATACCTAATCTTATAGGAGTAGTTTTATAGTCTCTTAAAGACAGTTCCCTAAACTGTGTAAGCAAAACCTGGATCTGCTCCCAGTGATAACTAATCTCTGGCACTGTGAAATCCCCTTCTATGTGAAAGACTGGACAAAAATAAACTTATGTTGAATAAATGATTTTCTTATTTTGGACTTCTGTTTTTCCTTTCTTCACTCATGAAGACTGATTCATTCATCTACAAAATGTGACTCTAGTCTTTCACCTTTACTCTAGGATTTTAAACGAATTTTGGCCAGAGGTAGATCATTAATCCTGACTTACTGATTACACTAGCCAGGATTTTCCTGAGAAACTACAGATTTAGATCGAGAGAGAAAGAGAGAATAGACAGATGCTGGATAGATACACACATATACAGAAAGAGGGGAATTTAAGAAGTTGGATCACATAATTAGGGAAGCTGACAAGCATGAAATCTACATGATTTGATTTGTACCCGTCTTGGTCTACATGCTGCAGACCCAAGAAAGAGGTGATGTTTCAGCTCAAGCCTGAAGGCAGCCTACAAGCAGAATTTTCTCTTCCTCATGGAAGCTGGTCTTTTTCTCTTAAGGCCTTTATTTGCAATGAGGTGACTACAACCCCCATTATGGGAGACTAATTTGCTTTTACCCAAAGTCTACTGATTTAGATGTTGATCTTATCATAACATACCTTCACAGCAATGTCTAGACTAGTGCTTGATCCAACACGGAACATCTGAGTCCTATGGCCCAGCCAAGTCGACACATCTAGTTAACCATCATGTGGATGGATACACGGTGAAGGTGGGAACCAGCATTGCTACATTCACCAAACTCATGGCACAAAATAAATTTGCCTTATCTGATTAATTTGTAGAAGGATTACTGCTATGAAACTGAGTATCAAAATCAATAAAAAGGGATCAGATAAAGAAAGCATGTTTTGCTTGTGAAGCAAACAGGGTATCAGGAGGAGTCCTGAGGGCCTGACTGTAGATGCAGAGCAGAATGTTGAGATCCAGGCCAGGTGATTACGCTAGGAGAGTCCTAGGAGTCACCTAGGACAACCAGAGTACTTCAAAATTGTATTTCCTCTAATCCTCTAGAGGATTCCAGAGAAACAAAGCGATTGCAACCAACATCCCTTATAGATCTAATATTCAGCTGGATGTTATTAAATAAGACTTAGCGAAGATGGGAGAGGAATATTGAAACAAGATTTCATAATAGCTCTACATTAGATGTGTTATGCTACCTTTTGACTCAAAAAGCCCATCTGTTTAATTATCATCTAAAAGATAGCTTTGAGAGGCAAAGGAGGCTTAAAACCAGACACATTCATAGTCCATATCGTAGTTCAGAGTGGCTGATTCTCTAAATAATGTTTCAAAGAACTGCTTGTAAAGAGACTCTTAACAAGGACGTTAAATACAAAGTAACCCCTCTTGACCATCCAAATCTTTAACATTATAGAAATGAATTTCATGGGGTGGAAAAATAATGCAAACAAATTTTATTATATGACATGTCATACTTAGCACCTTAGCAACATAAGAGTGTATACATATATATATGCATATATCTGTATATATATATATATATATATATACTTTTTAGATTCTTTTCCATTATAGTTTATTACAAGTATTGAATATAGTTCCCTAGGCTATAGAGTAGGCCCTGAAGTTTACCTATTTTATATATACTAGTGTGTATATGTTAATCCCAAACTCCTAATTTATCCCTCACTGTTCTTCCCCTTAGGTAACCGGGCAAGTTTGTTCTCTACATCTAAATTAGCTCATTTGTATCATTTTTTAATTCCACGTTTAAATGATATTATATGATACTTGTCTTTCTCTATCTGCCTTAATTCACTTAGTCAATAATTTCACAAAAGACCTCAAATAGCCAAAGCAATCTTGAGAAAGAAGAACAAAAAAGTGGAGGAATCATGCTTCCTGACTTCAGACTATACTATGAAGCTGCTGCTGCTGCTGCTAAGTCACTTCAGTCGTGTCCGACTCTGTGTGACCCCATAGACGGCAGCCCACCAGGCTCCCCCGTCCCTGGGATTCTCCAGGCAAGAACACTGGAGTGGGTTGCCATTTCCTTCTCCAGTACATGAAAGTGAAAAGTGAAGTTGCTAAGTTGTGTCCGACTCTTAGCGACCCCATGGACTGCAGCCCACCAGGCTCCTCCATCCATGGGATTTTCTAGGCAAGAGTACTGGAGTGGGGTGCCATTGCCTTCTCCTCTTATCTACCAGGCAGTTTAATATGATATGGTAAGGTAATGTAGCCTATCAAACCCAGTCTCCAAAAACACATTCTCTTGTTAGTAAATTGATCCTCCTCTGCATTTTTGGTTAAGGTCTGTCTGCATATCTTTCTCCTTCACATCGTTTACTCTCCAAGTTTATGTCCTATTTTTATCCTAATCCAAATCTAATACTTCAATCAAAGATTAGACCAAGTCTTAACCCCTTAATAAATGTAAGTGCACAAAAGAGAAGCACCAAGATAATAAATCATTCAAATTTATAACAGTAGTTTTCAAACCATCCTCTTGCAAAACACTGGCTTCTCTCATGTTGATCTGTGACATTTTAACTATTAAAATCTTAACATGGCAACTCTTCCCAATCTGCACACTTAAAAATTTAATTAGCAAATAAAAATTTTGATGTGAAAGAATTCTTTCATTTATTTAAAGTAAAACCTTAGTGTCATTTAGTACCAACCAGATGACAAAATGAATGTATCAATAAATATTCAGTTCAGTTCAGTTCAGTGGCTCAGTCATGTCCTACTCTTTGCAACCCTATGAATCACAGCACACCAGGCCTCCCTGTCCATCACCAACTCCCGGAGTTCACTCAAACGTGCATCGAGTTGGTGATGTCATCCATCACTAAATTTTACACAAGCATTATCACCACTTGAAAAGAATATTCCCCATTGTACATTAATATGTCAACATTCTAATTATCCATTAGCTTCTTTTGAGTTTGGTTAGAAAGAATAAGTTTCTGACAAAAGCTCAAAGTCCACTAACAAATTGAGTTTCTTTATTCAATGTTTTAGCATTAACCTTGAGTTTTGACATCCCCACCAAAGTTATCATCGTCGTATGAAATCATACAGAAACGACCAGCCTTCCAACCCACTATTATCTCTCATTTTAAAAATGCAATATCTTTCATTTTCCAGCTGTAAATTCTTCAAAATGTATGTATAGCTATGATTTTCTAGTCTTTGTATCCTCCACATCATTTATCACATTACTGACATGTCAGAGATGCTTAATAAATATTTATGACATTTATTTCTACCATTAAATGACACTCTTCAACTTTAAACGATCTACAGTTTTTAGTCCACTACCCACACAACCACACATGTCTTTCCAGCACCAATCCTAGCTGCTAGTCTCTTGAACAGCAGAAAGAATAATTGCAGACCAAAGTTTGCTTTGCCTGTTTCCCACAGTGTATTCAGTTTATCTCCTCACTCTCAGTACTGAAAAATAAACAAAAGAAAATGGTAACTTCACCTACCTCTTCGCTGGCAACCAGAGCTCTGGAAACCCAACATGCAATGATTGGGAATAAGAACAGCATCAATAACATTAAGAATAATAATTACCAAGACTTACCTGGTGGTCCGGTGGCTAGGACTCCACACGCCCAATGCAAGGGGCCCAGGTTCAATCCTTGGTCAGGGAACCAGATCCCACATGCCACAACTAAGAGTTCACATGCCACAACTAAAAAAAAAGATCCTACATCCTGCTGTAACAAAGACCCGTGTGCCACAACTAAGACTCAGCACAGCCAACTAAATAGAATATTTTAAAAAAGAAGAATTTATTTTACTAGGTGCATAATTTATTTAGACATTGTACTAAGCACTTTACAAGGATCATCTTGTTTATTCCCATTAATGCACTTAGAAGGTAGGTTTTGTAATTGGATGAGTGCTCTCCATTAACCCTAAAGTAAGTCTGCATGGAAGAGGCCCTGCAATTGGGGTGACAAAGAAACAGCAGCCTTGATAACTAAACCCCAGACAGGTGGGAGAACAACCCAGCTATCCTATGTTCCTACTCCCTACCTTTGTTACAATTTAGAAGAAGGGGAGCATTTTGTGTATATGGAGGAACATGAACCCTGAAAGGACTAAGACCGTTTCCACAATAGATGGACTGAGGATTCATAATAGAAATTAATATCAGTTATGGAAAAGTAAATGTGTATTTCTTGCATGGGTTTCCCCTGTTGACTCAGTGATAAAGAACTCATCTGCCAAAGCAGGAAATTCAGATGTGTTTGATCTCTGTGTCATGAAGATACCCTGGAGGAGAGCATGGAAACCCACTCCAGTATCCCTGCCTGAAGAATTCCATAGACAGAGGAGCCTGGGGGCTACAGTCTATGAGGTCAGAAAAGAGTTGGACACGACTAAGCAACTAAACATTTCTTGCATATCTGAGACTCTAGACCTAGGTAATGGTATCACTCCTATGGTTCAAAGAGCAGGTAAAAGCTGAGATTCAGACATTTGTCATTGATGGTATCTGAATTAGAAACCATAACATTTGAAACCACACTTTACTCTTTTGAGCATTGGATACATATAAATTTTACAAATTTAATGGGAATATTTTGACATTAAAAATGTAACCTGCCTCAGTATCATTTCTCCCAGAAGTTACGTCCTTCCTGCATATCTCTGGGTAACCAAAAAATAAAGGCATAAGTGGATCTGGATAATAGCTCTGTCCTATAGAAACATAATCCAATCTAAAGATAATTTTAAATTTTTTAACAGCCACAAGTAGAAAAAAACTTCCAAAAACAGTCAAAATTAATTTTCATAATATATTTCCTTTGCTGCTGCTGCTAAGTCACTTCAGTCGTGTTCAACTCTGTGTGACCCCATAGACAGCAGACCATCAGGCTCCTCTGTCCATGGGATTCTCCAGGCAAGAAAATTAGAGTGGGTTGCCATTTCCTTCTCCAATATATTTCCTTTTAAAATAACCAAAATATTATCATTATCAATATTTTAAATTTTAAAATAAATTATTCTACATTTGTTTTTACACTGTCTTCAATTCTGGTGAGTATTTTACACTAATACACATCTCAGTTCAAATTAGCCACATTTCAAGCACTCAACAGCACGTGAAGCTAATGACTACCTTTGGACTGTGCTAACCTAGATAAAACACAATAAAGTGGTAATTCAGATTCATCACAAAGGACACTTTTCGACCCCGAGTCATGTTTTCCCCAGACACTCCTTCTTCCATAAAGTGCTGTGCCCAGCCCTTGGGTGCATCTTTCCCAGAACCTCACCTTCCTTTGAAAAACAAAATCTCAGAATTCTGGGGAGTCAAGCTTAGCCTTTGTTTTAGTAAGACAATTGTTACTTGAAATTTTCTTCCCTCACTTTTATTAACAGCTTTATCGAGGAATAACTGGCATATAAAAACTCAGCTTAGTGAGAAATTATTCTGTTTTAGTGAGGGCAAGAGTTCCTCGGGTCTTTCCTGCATGTCTTGCATTACGCTAGCTTTTAATAACCCCGGTGAAGTCTCGCAGCCTGTGAGGGACTGCTGTCAGTATCATTGATCCCACTTCATGCATCAGGAAATTGAGGTTTAGAGGGCCGGCGTGACTTGTGAAAGTTATTCGCTGGTTAGTGGAGCACCTGGATTCAAAACTCCGCAGGCTGCCTAAGCAATCTTGCCTTCAGGCTACCTACCTGTAAATGCCAATACGACCTAGGTTTATGTTGCCACACGATAAAACGCTAGAAGCAGAGCTGAAGAAGTGCTAGAGCACTGTGATATTATTACCTAGAAAAGCAGAAGAAACAGAGAAATGCAGGCTTCTGGCTAGTCAAGCTCATCTCCCTTTAGAAAACACCTCCTTACTCACACTTGACTCATTTGACCCTACGGTCTCTTGTGGGCTTCCCTGGTGGCTCAAGATGGTAAAGAATCCGCCTGCAATGCGAGAAACCTGGGTTTGATTCCTGGGTTGGGAAGATCCCCTGGAGGAGGGCATGAAACCCACTCCAGTATTCTTGCCTGGAGAACCCCCACAGACAGAGGAGCCTGGCGGGCTACAGTCCATGGGGTCGCAGAGTCTCTTGTAAACTTAATATTTGTAAACAGGAACTTAACAGTAATTTTGTGTTATTTTTGCTGTGTAATGGAATGCAGCCACATTACAAGCTGGAAGTATGTTATGAAACAGAAAAAAAGCTAGAACATCATGTTTCCTGTTCTCTTCTCATAATATACTCAAGAACTTTTGAAGCTATCCTCTGAATTCCATGACATGCATTCTCCCTTCAAGAACAACTGCTAGAACATCTGTGAAGCGTGAACTCCACCAGAATCTGCCATCCACAGATAATCTCTTCTGCCTTAACCTGGCAGCCACGCCCCCCCTACCCCCCGCCCCCGTCACCTCATCATCACTGGTAACTAGGGAATCACTGGTAACTAGGGAGAGAGCAGCCCCCTGGACACAACAGACGCAGACGTGTCTGAGCATTTCTGCAAACGGAGGAATCCGAGCTAGGAGGAATCTGTTTGAGATGGAGGAGTCTTTAGGCAAAGTAAGAGAAGTGAAGCTCACCGTTTCTCCTGATAAAAATACTCTGGATAGCGAGTGAAAAGAGGAACAGCCGGCAAGTGCGGTCCCCTTGCCTGGTGAGGTCCCCTCTTCCTCCTGGTCCTGCCTCTCCTGCAACCGAGGGGGCGCCTGGAGCCACAGGGGCAGAGCTTTTAACAGGAACGCAAGAGAGCTGCCTGGCTCAGAGGTCAGCACGACTCTGGGAAATCTGAAAGACATAAAACAAGGGTAGGCCTTTTCTCCCCCGATGGGAGATGAAGCCAGAACAGATTTGAGAAATCCCAGTAGGAGTGGAACCTTGGCACGGCTGCTCCGGCGCACCAGCAGCGTCCGAAATGTTTCCGGCCACGGGGTGCAGCTGTGAGCCCAGCTGGCCTCGGCGTGGCAGGGGGCTGCATCCTCTGAACCATACATTCATCAGCAGCCTACACCCACACCCACAGGCAGCACCAGACGGGCTGTGCATCCTCGGCAGCTGGGGGAATGAGAGGAAAGCACGCGGTGGACCGGTGGCCGAGAGAACGGACTGTGAGCTCTTCTGGGAATTTCGGGGAACACCCAGGAGTCGTTGGGAGACATCTGGAGGGTCCATAGAGGCAGGTACAAATAGAATCAGAGAAATCATCTACAGGTTGTGAGCCTAATTTTATTCCCAGCTTTGTGTTATTAGGCATACAAGCATCACTCTTTACCCGTTACTCAGACTCCAACTTATGTGCTCAAGGTCAGTAAATTATTTTTTCCGACCTCAGGAAGAAAAGGAACATATCAGTGGAGAAGAGGCTAAGGGAGACCTCTGTGTAGGAGATCCCAGGGAAGGATGGGCCCCGGGGTGGACTGTGAAGTTGTGTCCGCAGGGACACACTTTCTGACAATGAATGGTGAGTCCTGACCCTGAACCTGAGCAGATAAATGCTGAATGGAAGCCTCCCTGTAGCCAATTTAGGCAATGGTATTTTGCCAATTAATCATTATCAGTACAAGTGAGGACAAATGATTCCACCTAACAAAATTTAATAGGAATGTTTTATCAGAATTTTTTATAGTGTCTCGTTTATTTCATAGAAATTTACCTAACTCCTCAGTCTTATAGTTGAGCAAGTATTGAGTCACATTTGTTTCAGAAATTCACATCGTGCTGTACAAATAAACAGGAAAATGATTCATCCTTTCAGATTTCCACAAACTGCAACTGAGCTGCCAATAAGACTAACACCAGGAGCATTTCTCCACAAGAGGGCGCCAGAAACTGACGTTTCTTAATGACATAATCTTGCTGAACAAGTGAATATTTCTGAGTTTAAAGACAAGGTTAAACTGGCCTGGAGAAATTCCATGGACTGTATAGTTCATGGGGTCGCAAAGAGTCAGACATGACTGAGTGACTTTCACTCACTCACTCAAAAGAGAGAAGAAGTCAAATACATAGAAGCAATTGGCAGATGTATCAGCTTCATATGCTTGCTTTTGCTACTGCTTAAATAGTTTTGAAATCTCCATAATAGTTCAGGACATTAAATATGTAAATAGCAACATTTGAGCAAGGGAGATCATGGTGTCATTCTTCTTGAGATTGCCTTGCTGAGTACAGTGGGGGTTTTGTAATGAATTAATTTTAATAGGTTTTCTCCACTTAAAAGTGACTTAGGATGGTATTTCAATTATAATCACTGGTACGTATCCTTTTATGCAATGGCCAAACTGTTACATTAAACAACAGAAGACATAACAAAGTATCTATTACGGTATGTCATTGTTAACTTGCTAAGGAATGCCAGTTTTAAGGATTTGGCTTTTAAAATGACCTTGTAGAATACAGATAGAGTGCTTTAGAATATTCTATTATCAAAATAGAGAGCAATAAATTTGTTTGGGGAGGGAGGAAAAATATGATCCAAATTACAATAGAAATGGATTTAAATAAACTTAAAAAAAAAGAAAGAAAGAAGAAAATGTCAATAGTACTGAGGAGAGAAGAACCAAGATACTTTCAACAGGAAAATGTCAAGCTGGTGATTCTCAAGACAGGTACACAGAGTAAGTTTTATTCAGATTACTCAGTCTCTCACATCTGTATTACTCTCACATTTAAGCCATAACAGTATCAGGGAGCTGTGCTCCTTCACTGCCCCCTGTCTCTCTCCTTTCAGCACTTAAAACTGTAACCAGAACATCAGACCTTTTGTATGAAAGATGGGGAAGAATAGCCTGTGACTTCTAAGCTGATTCAACTGTGTCCGACTCTTTGCGACCCTATGGACTGTAGCCTGCCAGGCTCCTCTGTCCATGAGATTCTCTAGCCAAGAATACTGGAGTGATATTGCCATACCCTCCTCCAGGGGATCTTCCCAGTCCAGAGATTGAACACATGTCTCCTGCGTTGGCAGGAGGGTTCTTAACCACTAAGCACCACCTGGGAAGGCTGGGGAGTATAGTACATAGTCCTAAAGGCTTGGTTTGAGCTACTCAAACAGACACAGAGAATTCAAAGAGCAAATAGCTCACATTAAAACAGTGTGTTCACCTCCTACAGAACCCACAGGGCAGTGGAAACTTGGAGTGGATCCCATTTAATTCATTTCCCTATGTATTAGCTATCTATTGTCACATAATAAATTACTCCAATGGATAGTGATTTAAAACAACACAGATCCATTACTAACAGTTTCTTTGGGTCAAATATTCAGCAAAAGCTCAACCCGTGGTTCTAGCTCAGGGTCTCATGAGGTTGCAGGCAAGATATTAGCCCAGGCTGTAGTTATCTGAAGGCTTGACTGAGGCTAGAAGATCCACCTCCAAGATTTCTCACTCAAAGGCTTTGCCTATGGACCTCTCCAATAGAGCTGCTTGAGAGTTCTCATAACAGGCAGCTGATTTCTCCCCAGACTAAGTGGTCCAAGACAGCAGAGCAGAAGTCACATATGTTTTACAACCTTGACTACAAAGGGAAAGGAAGGGGAAAGGGAAGTCACTCAGTCATGTCTGTCTCTTTGCGACCCCATGGACTGTAGCCCACGAGGCTCTTCTGTCCACAGGGTTTTCCAGGCAAGAGCACTGGAGTGGGTTGCCATTTCCTTCTCCAGGGGATCTTCCCCATCCAGGAATTGAACCCAGGTCTCCTGCATCATAGGCAGATGCTTTTACCATCTGAGCCACCAGGAAAGTCTACAAAAACACACTCATCAATTCTACAATACCATATTGGTTATATAAGTCAGAGTCTTCTGAAGTGGGAGGAAACCACACAATGACTTGAATACCAGGGGCTAGAATCATTGATGACTGCCTTGAGAGATGGTTCCATGCCCAGGTCGTCTAGATACTCATGTTCTACGTATCCATGGCACTCGCAAACAGCCACCCGAGATGTAAGCAGACAGGCATCTCGGCCAAGGGTCCTTTCTCTCTCCCTCCTCCCACACACTCTGATCCTCTTTACGCCCCTTTTGTCTTCACTCTCATCTCCTTCAACCAGACCCACAGAGTCTGTCACTGGATCTCTCCTTATTCAGACCCGTAATGTTTCATTGCCACATCATTCCAGAGCTTTCCATCGCTGAGAGCAGAAGAGAAGGGAAAACAATTTTTCACTGAGATCAGTCTTTTAGAATCTCAGTATATGAAATTAAAAGACACTTACTCCTTGGAAGAAAAGTTATGACCAACCTAGATGGCAAATTCAAAAGCAGAAACATTACTTTGCAGACTAAAGTCCATCTAGTCAAGGCTATGGTTTTTCTTGTGGTCATGTATGGATGTGAGAGTTGGACTGTGAAGAAAGCTGAGTGCCGAAGAATTGATGCTTTGGAACTGTGGTGTTGGAGAAGACTCTTGAGAGTCTCTTGGTTGCAAGGAGATCCAACCAGTCCATTCTGAAGATCAGCCCTGGGATTTCTTTGGAAGGAATGATGCTAAAGCTGAAACTCCAGTACTTTGGCCACCTCATGCAAAGAGCTGACTCATTGGAAAAGACTGATGCTGGGAGGGATTGGGGGCAGGAGGAGAAGGGGGCGACCGAGGACGAGATGGCTGGATGGCATCACGGACTCGATGGACGTGAGTCTGAGTGAACTCTGGGAGTTGGTGATGGACAGGGAGGCCTGGCATGCTGAGATTCATGGGGTCGCAAAGAGTCGGACACGAATGAGTGACTGAACTGAACAATAAAGCCATTATCAACTTCATACGGCCAAGATACAACTTTCAGTGTATCTCCTACACTTGATTATGCTAAAGAATATCTGTCTCCTCCTGGAGTCAAATTTCAAAAGATACTCTGTTTTCTTGGCCTCAATATGGGTCAGGCTCCAGGTCGAATGGGGGAGGAGGGGTTGTGGAATGAGGAAGGGGAAAAGGAAACAAAAACCATATAACTATGCAACAGTTGCAATACAAAAATTACTAGTAAATTATTCCTTTGACGTACATCTTACCTGATAAAATATATACTCTCCAAATGCAAACAGTGTCTACTTGTTTGCCACTTTAATCCTAATACTGGCCACAGTGTCTGACACATAATAGATACTCTGTTAATCATTTAGTATAAAATAGGCAGTCTTCTAAAATACCCAGTTTACTAAGCCTGTTAGACACTCTGCCAGTCCCGGTCCCCCTGGCTTGCACTTTCTCTTAAGGCTTGTCTGCATCCTGCCATATCTTCAAAACTCACCCCTTCTAAAATAAATCCTCCTTCTTGAACCAGGAGAAAGTTGCCTGGTTTTTGTTGTCGTAAGTGGTCTCCTAGAGAAGAAATGTGACCATCCATAGCCAGCCTCACCCTTTCCCCTCCCTCAGGGGAGAGCACCCAAGACAAGATAGCACCAAGAGAGGAGAGCTTTGTTTTATTTCTCTCTGAATCTTTTGCAGGGAACATAGTATTCACCACAAGTAACAAGTCCCTAGGAAATGTTTTGTGGGAACTGAACCAGACCACTCCTCCCCTCTCCCCACACTAAAGCTGTGAAAACTGGTAGGTCCCCACCCCCAACACGAGAATGATAATATGAAAGGTTCTTCCTAAAAAAAAAATTAGAGAGCGAGAGAGAAAGACTGTGCTGTGAACTCTACATTTCTACCAGATACAAGCCATGGAAAGTCCCTGAAGGAAGGCGTCCTCCATATTCATAACACAAAATCGCCATTGGCTAGGATCACTTGGTAATCAAAAAGCAGGGCTGACTTTCACCTTTTTGTTTTAAATGTGTTGAACAGCCTCTGTTTTCCTTGTGTAGTAGGCAGAGCTAGGTATAAGGGTTAACCTGTGTCTTGCATTGCTCATTATTCCCTACCTCAGTCGTAGATTTCCAAGGAGAGAAACACATCTTCTAACAACTAACACCTACATAGTTCCCATCATCATTAAAAGTCATGCTATCAATGTAAAAAAATGCAAAAAGAGTAATTTATGATTTTTCAGTTGTACACACATATACAAATACACATAAAATAAGCATGAAACAGAGATGTGCTTATATATATGTACACACACATGTATGTACAAAAAACATACCATTTACATATATATGTACATACACACATACATATAAGCCAAAAATACCATTTACAACATGTGAAGATTTCAGATGCTGATTTCTCTCCTTTAAATTATTCCATTTGATAAAATAGGTAATCTAAGATAGAGGAATCTATATTTATTTCCACATGACTCAGTAATTCTATTTTTATTTTTCATAGCAAAAATGTCACTTACAAAAGAAAAAATTATTGTATTATTAGTTGAGACTTAACCAAGTCTGTGTAAAGGTAGAACTGAGTTGTTCAATACAGTACTAGTCATATGTGGTTATTTAAATCTAACTGTTAATTAATTAAAATTAAATAAATTTAAAATTCAGTTCCTTGGTCACATTTGTCACATTTCAAATGCTCACTAGCCACGTGTATCAGATGGTACAGAACAAACATTTGCATCATCACAAAAAGTTCTACTGGAGAACTGCTGAGCCCAGAATAATGACCTCTTTGGATTCTTCCAAAATTAAATTTATATGAAATTTATATGACTAAAATTAAAAATTGATCACACTTTAGAAGAAAAGGGAATCTTCCTACACTGTTGATGAGAATGTAAACTGGTACACAGCCACTATGGAGATTCCTTAAAAAACTAAAAATAGAGTTACCATGTGATCCAGCAATCCCACCCCTGGGCATACATCCAGAGAAAACACTAATTTGAAAAGATGCACGCACCCCTGTGTTCACAGCAACAGCATTCACAACAGCCTAGACACGGGAAGAACCTCAATGTCCACTGAAAGTCGGGAGGATGGAGAGGATGCGGCACGCATACGCAATGGAATGCCACTCAGACACAGAAAATGAGACAATGCCCCTTGCAGCAACATGGATGGAGCTAGAGATTATCATACTAAACTAGGCAAACCAGGAAGAGAGAAAGACAAAGGCCATGACATCACCTCTATGTAGAATCTAAAAAGTGAGACAAATTAACTTATTTACAAAACAGAAGCAGACTCATGGACATATAAAACAAACTTATGGTTACCAAAAGGGAAAGGGTGGGTTGTGCAATAAATTAGGAGTTTAGGATGAACAAACTACTTTACATAAATAGAGAAACAACAAGATCCTACGGTATGGCATGGGGAACTTTTTTTCAATACTTTGTAATAAACTATAATGGAAAAGACTGAAAAAGAATACATATGTATATCCATATCTGTATGTATTCTATCTGAATCGCTTTTCTGTACACTAGAAACTTATAAACATTGTAAATTAACTATACTTCAATAAGAAAAAAATGGTAATTAATTTTTTTTTTTTAAAAACCACCCTTTGGCTAGGTCATTTTGTCCAGGGTTGAAGTATGGTCACAACAGTACATTCCAACTATTAATAATGGCTATTAAAGTGAAATCTTTGATTTTTAGAAAGAAAGCTAATATTGCCATATCAGCTGCTCTTAAGTTAGATTTAACAGGAATGATAAAAAGTTAAAGTGCATGGAACTATGGGGATTTTTTTAAGCTTGTAATTTCTCTCTACTCATGTAAAAGAGGTTCTATAATAAAAAAAATTTAATGCCATTTTGCCAAGTGAAATCATTTACTTATTTCTATGTTAATGTAACAACACAAGTGTGATTCCAGGTAGCCAGAACACAGATATTTTGAGATTCGATCTGCCACATCATTCAGTCCTTATTATAGCACAAAGTATGACTAAACTACTTATAGCAGGATGTGAAACTGGATGTTTTTTGTGGACTTCAAATCTGGACAACAGTTTAAAAAATGCATGAACATCCTACTTTCTATACATGGCCGTACAGTGGAGCCAAGATCACACCCAATGGCCCACGTAGGGAGAACACGGGCAAGGAAAGAGACCAGCAGCTCCAGTGGTTGGTATCTGCAGTGACAAGCTGGGCCTGGAAGCACGAGGTTTCCTGTGTTCTCTCTCTGCTGCCTGACCTGGGAAGAAAATCACCTGAGTCTAGTGCTAGGGCAGGAGCTGGGACCGGGAAATACGACAAGTGTCTGCCAGCAAGTGCTGCAAGCGTCAGGAAACCACAGTGCGGGAGCGCCACGGGGGAAGGAGAGGGCAGAGAACTCACAACATCCACCAGCGAAAGAGAGGTGACAAGATCCCGGAAGGAAGGCCGACACCCGGTGGCAACAACCCAGGAGCAATATCCAGAACAGCCAAGGCTTCTTGTGTAAACACTTTACATCAGCTGCATCACCGATCCTCACAACCACAAATCACTATGAAAATGAGGTCACTGAAATAACTATTAATTATTGAATAATTTAAATAATTAAAATTATTATTATCACATTATAGACAAGGAAGCTGAGACATTACGGAGTTAAAACCCAGGTCATAAAGCTGTGAGTGGCAGGGGATCCAGCGTCAGGTATCTAAGTCCAGAGTCCACGCTCAACTGCTGGACCTTCCTTGTCTCGCTGTCTCCCCTCTACTGTTCATCAAACTCTCTACCTGCACAAAGAAAGAACTCAGCACAGCACTATGAGTGGAGAAGAAGTGGAAGAGGGTTTGAAAAAACAAAGGGGAAAATTTTACTTTGGAAGCAAGATTAAGATGTTGCTTTAGAATGGACTTTTTTTTTTACACCTGTTAATGGCTGACAAGCTACCAAGTCTGTTTGAAATGCTAGCAAATACTGGAGAAGGAAACGCCTAAAAATCAGGTGTGAGAGAGGAATAAAGCTGTTTTCTGACTGTATACCCCTGAACTCCGAGCAGCTGATAAATATTTTGTTTTTGTAGTTATTTTTAATAGTTTGAAACTGACAAATTTGTGCTTATAGCTCTGCCATGCACGTTGATAAATAAACTCATCAAAGTGGAGCCAAGATTAATTTTAGTCATAGGTTTATCAATATATGAATCTGAAAGGACCTTGAGAAGCCATCCATCTATAATCCTTTCAAAAGACTGTGTTAAGTGTAAACCAATAATGAAAAATGGCTGGGCATACTCTGTAAATGAAATAGATAGGAAAAATGACTAATTGCCATAGAAGTTTTCAAAGGATAATTGAAACTTAATGAGTATCTAAAGACACAAAAGAATAAACTAATAGAATACCTATTTGCATGTCTTTTCAAATTTTAAAAGTTCAAAATTTGCAACTCCAAAATTATATTTCCTTATCAATCAATTCATCCTTTCACTTCAATCCTGGCAGTAAGATAAATGACTTAAGACAAACTAATAAAGACTGTAGGATAAATGGAAAAATATTCTAACTTCCAGGAAACTACAACTTACAGAAATTTGAAATAAATTGGACAAAGAAACTCTCTTTTGTCTACCCCCTAGAAAAACATAATTCTTGAAAATTCAACAGATTTTCCAAATGAGATTTCAAATGTGTAATATCAGATTACACATTAAAACTCTCTCAATAGTTACTGAGGGGGATAAAAATCTGTCAAAAACATACTGATATTTCAGACCAGATAATGTTTACCTGAAAGTCTACTCATTACGGTAAAACTTGATCCATATGTTTTTATTTAGTAAATGACTTTCCTAAGACATTTCACATTATAAAAATGGTCTCAAGAAGAATATCATGTTAGAAAATCAAAAATGTCTATAGAATCTCTAAAGTTGACTAATCTTAAAAGGAGGTAATCTCTAGAGAAGAAAAAAGAAGCATAACGGCCTGAGATAATTTCAAAGGGCTGAAAAACCCTAAACAGTGGCTCAGTGTGGGGTTTGCAATTATGCTCATAGAAGGCACAAACAAAATAGCTACCTCATCTGCCTTTCTTCCTGACTTAGTGTAATTTTCAAATGTAATATGCTTTCCTAAAATTAATTTTATCACTAGCTTCCCATTTTCACCTGAGTGCAAAACTTAAAGGTGCCAATTCTAACTTTTTGGCATAACAGCCATAAAATACCTAGGCCACACCTCCAGATATTCTGATTTGTAATCGATCTTGGGTGGACCCTAGATGTTAGTATTTTTCAGTCGTCTCCCTGAGATGAGAACCATTGCTCTGTCTTATTTGTATATATGCATATGTGTCTCAGTTTTCCTTTACTAAAAAGACCTTCAATCCAAACCAAAAGGGAGTAGAGAGATGAAAACCTCCACTTAAGTCTACAAGTGGAATTGGTCTTGTATGTTCAACATTCCTGCAGTTCTGCAATTGTGCCCTTTCCCAGCCATTTGCTGTAGTCTTCCAGGCACAATACATATCACAATTATAAATTATAACTTTTATAGTGAAAATGAAAGTGAAGTCACTCAGCCATGTCCGACCCTTTGCAACCCCATTTACTGTAGGCTACCAGGCTCCTCTGTCCATGGGATTTTCCAGGCAAGAGTACTGGAGCAGATTGCCATTTCCTTCTCCAGCAGATCTTCCTGACCCAGGGATGGAACCCTGGTCTCCCGCATTGCAGGCACACACTTTACCATCTGAGCCATCCTAAATAGTATTCTGAAGCTGTTTTATAAACTGTTAAACACATTAGGTGCCCAAATATTTGGTACTTTTTGAGCCTTTGATAAAACTGAAATTAGAACATTGTTTTTACTTCAAATGACCCTCCTTGCACATTTATCTACTGTTCATTGGAAAGACACTTTTTGTAATAACATTTGCATTCATATGCATTCATATTTATTTCTATGAATAATCCATTTTAAATCGCCATTGGTTAAAAATTAGTTGATGGTTCTTCAATTGCTTAGTTTGGACCTGAGCCCAGTCGTCATTGCTTTCAGAGAAGCTCTAAGGCAGCTATAATCAGGATTTCTGAGTCCAAATAATAGTTTCTTGTCTCATTTGCCACCTTAGCCAATCATTATTTCAACTGAATTGTCACTTGGTAAGAGAAACAGGAGAAAGCTCATTCTCCAATTATAATATGCCATGCATAACTGCATGGTGATGGCCAAGAGAGAAATGGAAACCATAGGGAAAATCATTTTCCTTTTTTTTAAATATCAGGGTGGTTTTTCAATCAGCAAGTTCATTCAGCCTTTCATTCAACTGCTGATCTTAAAATTAAATATTAAGTGTTGATACCTTTTATTCAACAGAATAACCCTGATTTTTTTAACCAGCACCTATGTTATCGCTCATGCATTTTCTCATTCCCATGGCAAATTGATGAGGCAGAACATCCACCTTTTATAGACTGGTAAGGTGAAGCTCAGAGATATTTAATGATTTTTTTTTCAGTGGCAAAGAGAAAAATTATGGCAAGGAAGGACCTAATTCTTAAATTCGAATTCTTACTTCATCCCTAATGTAAATGTTAACATATGTGAGTCAAAAGGATTGTTACTGTTAGTAACTGATCAAAAAAAAGTACTATATTTGCCTAGCCCTGTGCCATCAGGCCCTAGAAGGATGTAAAACAGTAATTTAAAAAAATGACATCATAGACTTTATAGTCTGGTTGAATCTAGCTAAATTAACTTCTAGTCTCAGCAAGTTAATTTAAATTTTCAGCAAGTTAAATTTTAAATTCTGATTTTTGGGGGTTAATATTTTCAATAACACCATGGTGGGTATTTCCTTCTTGGAGAAAGAAATGGCAACCCACTGAGTATTCTTGCTCAGGAAATCCCACGGACAGAGTCTGAGCCTGGTGGGCTACAGTCCTTGGGGTTGCAGAGTCGGACACAACTTAGCAACTGAGCATGCATGCACGTGGTGGATATAACCAGACAAACAAGAATGTGAGAAATACTACAGATCTAGTGATCCAATTTTTTTTCAACAAATGAAAAGCATGGGGAAAAAGAGGGAAAGAAACCAATAGATTAAAGACTGTTAAGGAAAATGTTGACCAAACTTGATGTGTGTATTTGGTTTAGATCCTAATCTGAATAAGCCTACTAAGGGAGTATGAACATTGGGCATTTCATGCGAGCAAAGAATCATTAATTTCTTTAAGGAATTATAATGTACTTAATCACATTTTTTAAATGCTCCTTCAAATTTTAGAAATAAAATTTAAAAGTTAGCAACCAGCTAACAATGGCTAGCCTTTCATATGTTCCAAGGACTATCTGAAGTATATTACATATTATCTCATTTAAAACTTGTAACATACACATTGAGTCCCCACTTTGCAGATAAAAACTGAGATTCTGATTCCTTAAAGGTAATAACCCAAATCAGAGAGCTATCAAATGTCTGAGCTGGTATTTGAATCCAAGTCTGCTTGATCATAAAGCTCATGCCTAATCAATCCACCTGTAGTTAGTTGTGTGGTTTTGTTTGTTTTTTTGTCTAGTGCAGCACAGGCTATGCTTTGAAAGACTGAAGGAATAAAGAAACTTTGTAATTTTCATTCTAAAACCTGAACAATAAAAACTTTTACTGCTGCTGAGTATGTGAGAAGTGTCTCACAAAGTACAACTCCGATTTTCTCTTGATTGTCACTGAAAGGAATTTGAGGAATTTCTTACGGGAGGCAGAAACATTGTTCTTCTCCCAAATTGGTTCTATAAATTCAGCAAGTTGAGTGAACACATTTAAGAACAAGGGATGTGGCAGAACAGGCATTTAAATCACGTCAACTTCAAAATGTGTTGTGCTCTCTAAATCCTTTTGATCATTAAGCCAGCAGTAAGTGGATGTCTAAATTAGAACATTTGGAAAAATATTTTCCAGAAAATGTGTAAGAAATATTGCTTCTCTGAATTGAATAAATTTCCCCCGTAATTTATTTGAAGGCAGATAAGCCACTGCTCCAAGGAGATAGCCTATTCTCATTAATGTATTGAATCCTTTACTATGTTTTAGAAAATAATTAGATGTGCTAAAACTAGAGGGACAGAGAGATAGTATTGAAGAGATGGTACTCAGAGATTTAGAACCTGCAATGTCCTTCAAATGAACACATTTGTCCTAACATTGCCTCCATTTGGGAAAGTACTGTGAACTGGCATTAATGCATTTTTAAACTTTGGAAGAGAAGAAAGAGCCTGATCTCCAGCCATCCTCTTCTCCATATTTGTACCAAAGTATGTGCACATTATTCAGCATAGCAAGGCTGTGCACATGCCACACTTTGTGTTTATAAAATTTGTGTAAGAAAGCACCAGCAGAGATGCATGATATCCATCCTAGAGTCCCAGTTACTGGCAGTTATCTCCATATCTAGCCAAAAAAATAATAATAATAATAATAATATTTGCAGGTAAATTTGCAGATGAAAGGAAGTACTTCTCTTAGTACTTTCTTCAGATAGTGAAATTTTAGATCTCTTACCAAAGATTCACAGAAATTTAGAACTGGAAATGGTTCTAGAAATCATCTAGTCAAACTGTCTTATTTTTCATGTAGAGAACGTAACCTCAAAAATAATAAATAATTTGCCTAATGTAGCAACAGTGAGTGAGTGAACAGTGAAAGTCACTCAGTCATGTCCAGCTCTTTGTGACCCCATGGAAATCTCCAGGCCAGAATACTGGAGTGGGTAGCCTTTCCCTTCTCCAAGGCATTCTCCCAGCTCAGGGATCAAACCCAGATCTCCCACATTGCAGGAGGATTCTTTACCAGCTGAACCACAAGGTAAGACCAAGAATACTGGAGTGGGTAGCCTATCACTTCTCCAGCAGATCTTCCAGACCCAGGAACTGAACTGGGGTCTCCCACATTGCAGGCAGATTCTTTACCAACTGAGCTATCAGGGACGCCAATGTAACAATAGCATTGGTGAACTAAGACAAGAGCTGGGACTAGAACTAGAGCTTCTTTATTTCCCAGGACCATCTGGAGCAAGGGACTGCCTGGATATCTTGGGACATGTAAACATATATCTTTAAGTTTATACTTAAACCATCAGGGTAACAGTGGACATTTTAGCTAAATCTTGCTTTATGAAATAAAGACTTTAAAACCACTTTATGTCATGAGAGTAGCCCAGCTCTGGAAAATATTTTTCTCCCTTCAAAATGAAAACATTAATAACACATATAGAAAATATTTAGAAAGAACTAAAGTAGTGACAGTATTTTTAAGAAGCAATGCATATCAAACTATACTGTAAAAAATGGCCAGCATTGAACACTGCATGCATTTTAAAATATACTTCCACCAGGAAAATTCTTTAAGAAAGTCCTGTAATTTAACATATCTGAACAATACTGGATTGTCCATCTGAAAATCCCTGTGGTATTTTTATTTTTTAAAGCGCTAGATAATTCAGAATTCTGAGAGTACATTAAATGTCATAACATCTAATTTAAAACTACATATGAAAAAATATCCTAAGACACTCAGCGCTAAAAAGAAGCATTGAAAAAAATGTTGCAGATAAAGTTACACTAAGAAGCAAATGTCAATTTAAGGTTCATTGTTCCCATTCCAATCTTCAGTATTAGGTTCAGTTCAGTTCAGTCGCTCAGTCGTGTCCACCTCTTTGCGACCTCATGAATTGCAACACGTCAGGCCTCCCTGTCCATCTCCAACTTCTGTAGTTCACTCAAACTCACATCCATCGAGTCCGTGATGCCATGCAGCCATCTCATCCTCAGTCGTCCCCTTCATCTACTGCCCCCGATCCTTCTCAGCATCACAGTCTTTTCCAATGAGTCAACTCTTCACATGAGGTGGCCAAAATATTGGAGTTTCAGCTTTAGCATCATTTCTTCCAAAGAAATCCCAGGGCTGATCTCCTTCAGAATGGACTGGTTGGATCTCCTTGCAGGCCAAGGGACTCTCAAGAGTCTTCTCCAACACCACAGTTCAAAAGCATCAATTCTTCGGTGCTCAGCCTTCTTCACAGTCCAACACTCATTTCCATACGTTGACTACTGGAAAAACCATAGCCTTAACTAGACTTACATAGCCTTAGTCGGCAAAGTAATGACTCTGCTTTTCAATGTTATCTAGGTTGGTCATAACTTTTCTCCCAAGGAGTAAGTCTTTTAATTTCTTGGCTGCAGTCACCATCTGCAGTGATTTTGGGAGACCCCCAAAATAAAGTCTGACACTGTTTACTCTGTTTCCCCATCTATTTCCCATGAAGTGATGGGACTGGATGCCATGATCTTCATTTTCTGAATGTTGAGCTTTAAGCCAACTTTTTCACTCTCCACTTTCACTTTCATCAAGAGGCTTTTAGATCCTCTTCACTTTCTGCCATAAGAGTGGTATCATCTGCACATCTGAGGTTACTGATATTTCTCCCGGCAATCTTGATTCCAGCTTGTGTTACTTCCAGTTCAGCATTTCTCATGATGTACTCTGCATAGAAGTTAAATAAGAAGGGTGACAATATACAGCCTTGATGTACTTCTTTTCCTATTTGGAAATAATCTGTTGATCCATGTCCAGTTCTACCAGTTGCTTCCTGACCTCCATACAGATTTCTCAAGAGGCAGGGCAGGTAGTCTGGTAATCCCATCTCTTTCAGAATTTCCCACAGTTTCTTGTGATCCACACAGTCAAAGGCTTTGGCATAGTCAGTACAGCAGAAATAGATGTTTTTCTGGAACTCTCCTGCTTTTTCCATGATCCAGTGGATGGTGGCAATTTGAACTCTGCCTTTTCTAAAACCAGCTTGAACATCAGCTGGTTCACGGTTCACCTATTGCTAAAGCCTGGCTTGGAGAATTTTGAGCATTACTTTACTAGCATGAGAGATGAGTACAATTGTGCAGTAGCTGGAGCATTCTTTGGCATTGCCTTTCGTTGGGATTGGAATGAAAACTGACCTCTTCCAGTCCTGTGGCCACTGCTGAGTTTTCCAAATTTGCTGGCATGTTGAGTCCAACACTTTCACAGCATCATCTTTCAGGATTTGAAATAGCTAAACTGGAATGCCATCACCTCCACTAGCTTTGTTCATAGTGATGCTTTCTAAGGCCTACCTGACTTCACATTCCAGGATGTCTGGCTCTAGATGAGTGATCATGCCATCATGATTCTCCAGGTCGTGAAGACCTTTTTGTACAGTTCTTCTGTGTATTCTTGCCACCCCTTCTTAATATCTTCTGCTTCTCTTAGGTCCATGCCATTTCTGTCCTTTATCGAGCCCATCTCCGCATGAAATGTTCCCTTGGTATTTTTAATTTTCTTGAAGACATCTCTAGCCTTCCCCATTCTGTTCTTTTCCTTCATTTCTTTGCATTGATCACTGAAGAAGGCTTTCTTATCTCTTCTTGCTATTCTTTGGAACTCTGCATTCAGATGCTTATATCTTTCCTTTCTCCTTTGCTTTTCACTTCTCTTCTTTTCACAGCTATTTGTAAGGTCCTTTCAGACAGCCATTTTGTTTTTTTTGCATTTCTTTTCCATGGGGATGGTCTTGATCCCTGTCTCCTGTACAATGTCATGAACTTCATTCCATAGTTCATCAGGCACTCTATCTATCAGATCTAGGCATTTAAGTCTATTTCTCACTTCCACTGTATAATGATAAGGGATTTGATTTATGTCATACCTGAATGGTCTAGCGGTTTTCCTTACTTTCTTCAATTTTAGTCTGAATTTGGCAATAAGGAGTTCATGATCTGAGCCACAGTCAGCTCCTGATCTTGTTTTTGTTGACTGTATAGTTCTTCTCCATCTTTAGCTGCAAAGAATATAATCAGTCTGATTTTGGTGTTGACCATCTGGTGATGTCCATGTGTAGAGTCTTCTCTTGTGTTGTTGGAAGAGGGTGTTTGCTATGATCAGTGCATTTTCTTGGCAAAACTCTATTAGTCTTTGCCCTGCTTCATTCCACATTCCAAGGCCAAATTTGCCTGTTACTCCAGGTGTTTGTTGACTTCCTGCTTTTGCATTCCAGTCCCCTATAATGAAAAGGACATCTTTTGGGGGTGTTAGTTCTAAAAGGTCTTGTAGGACTTCATAGAACCGTTCAACTTCAGCTTCTTCAGCATTACTGGTTGGGGCAAAGACTTGGATTACTGTGATATTGAATGGTTTGCCTTGGAGACGAACAGAGATCATTCCGGCATTTTTGAGATTGCATCCAAGTACTGCATTTTGGACTCTTTTGTTGACCATGATGGCTTCTCTGAGGGATTCCTGCCCACTGTAGTAGATATAATGGTCATCTGAGTTAAATTCACCCATTCCAGTCCATTTTAGTTTGCTGATTCCTAGAATGTTGACATTCACTTTTGCCATCTCTTGTTTGACCACTTCCCATTTGCCTTGATTCATGGATCTGACATTCCAGGTTCCTTTGCAATATTGCTCTTTACAGCATCGGACCTCGCTTCTATCACCAGTCACATCCACAGCTGGATATTGTTTTTGCTTTGGCTCCATCCCTCATTCTTTCTAGAGTTATTTCTGCACTGATCTCCAGTAGCGTGTTGGGCACCTACTGACCTGGGGAGTTCCTCTTTCAGTATCCTATCATTTTGCCTTTTCATACTGCTCATGAGGTTCTCAAGGCAAGAATACTGAAGTGGTTTGCCATTCCCTTCTCCAGTGGACCACATTCTGTCAGACCTCTCCACCATGACCCACCCATCTTGGGTTGCCCCGTGGGCATGGCTTAGTTTCATTGAGTTAGACAAGGCTGTGGTCCTAGTGTGATTAGATTGACTAGTTTTCTGTGTGTATGGTTTCAGTGTGTCTGCCCCCGATGCCCTCTTGCAACACCTACCATCTTACTTGGATTTCTCTTACCTTGGTCATGGGGTATCTCTTCATGCCTGCTCCAGCAAAACACAGCCACTGCTCCTTACCTTGGATGAGGGGTATCTCCTTACCGCTGCCCTTCTTGACCTTCAACGTGGGATGGCTCCTCTGGGCCCTCTTGCACCCATGTAGCCACTGCTCCTGGTTGTGGGGTTGCTCCTCCCAGCTGCCCCTGGCCTTGGGTACCACCCCTGGCCTCAGATGTGGGGTGGCTCCTTTCAGCCATTCCTGTGCCATTCCTAATCTTCAGTATTAGACTTTGCATTTAATAAGAAGAATTTTTCTTTAAAAGACATAATTTACCATGGCATATAAAAATATCAACGTATACATACATAGGGATTTCCTTGTAGCTTAGTTGGAAGACAATCTGCCTGCAATGCAGGAGAACGGGGTTCAATCCCTGGGTCAGGAAGATTCCCTGGAGAAGGAAATGACAACCCACTCCAGTATTCTTGCCTGGAGAAACCCATAGACAGAGGAGTCTGGCAGGCTACAGACCACGGGGTCACAAGACTCAGACATGACTTAGCAACTAAATCACCACACGTACATATAGGCTTCCCCGATGGCTCAGATGGTATAGATCCACCTGCAATGCAGAAAACCGAGTTCTACCGCTGGGTCTGGAAGATACCCTGGAGGAGGGAAAAGCAGCCCACTCCAGTATCCTTGCCTGGAAAATTCCTGGACAAAGGAGCCTAGCAGGCTACAGTCCAAGGGGGGTCTCAAAAAGTCAGACATGACTGAGACACTAACACTTTCAGTTTCCTACATACATATCAATCTTGCCCTAAAGACATTGAACAGACCAAGTATTGTTTCAAATTACTAAATCATTCATATTGGTAGGAGAGTCATAGAGGAGATAGCAAAAGAGTAGCAAACCTGAAGGTTAAATCTTCTAAGACATAAAATCAAGAGAAATTAAAATATAATGGATATATATGATCATGTCAAAAGCACAAAGGAGATAGCCTGTAGGGACTCTCTCTGGTCAAATACGGGACAATTTGACATCAAAATAATAATAATTCTAACGAATTGTTATGCACTGAAAATTTTCACAACCCATAGTATTAAAGAAGAGAGAGACAAAAAATTTGAGAGAGAAGATAAGCACATAATTTGGCAAAGTATTAACAATCGGTAAGTCTAAGTAAGAGATACACAAAGATTCATGTTACTACTCTTTTAAATGTACTATAATTTTTTTTAATTTTCAAAATAAAATGATGGCAAAACAGCACTTCTTCCCCTCTATAATATTTATGGATATTCGTATAGGTATAGACATAGATGTAGATGTAGATACAGATATAGATAAACAGCAAGAGGGGAAAAGTAAGGGATAAGGTCAGACATTTTTTGGTAGAGAACTAAAATTCAAATAAAAGGTAGAAGCTCAGAGTAATAGAATTAAGTGATTAGGTTCTGGTCATAACAGGGAGGCTTAAACCCAATTAATTTTATAGACATTAACTTTTTTCTTTTTAAAAAATATATAAACAAGAATGGAGTAGCCTGTTTGTTATGTGTAAAAGGCTAATTTTAAGAGCCTAATTTTATCACAGAAAGTGAAGAGGAACTAAGAAGCCTCTTGATGAAAGTGAAAGTGGAGAGTGAATAAGTTGGCTTAAAGCTCAACATTCAGAAAACGAAGATCATGGCATCTGGTCCCATCACTTCATGGGAAATAGATGGGGAAACAGTGGAAACAGTGTCAGAGTTTATTTTGGAGGATCTCCAAAGTCACTGCAAATGGTGCCTGCAGCCATGAAATTAAAAGACGCTTACTCCTTGGAAGAAAAGTTCTGACCAACCTAGATAGCATATTCAAACGCAGAGACATGACTTTGCCAACAAAGGTCCACCTAGTCAAGGCTATGGTTTCTCCAGTAGTCATGTATGGATGTGAGTGTTGGACTGTGAAGAAAGCTGAGCACCGAAGAATTGATGCTTTTGAACTGTGGTGTTGGAGAAGACTCTTGAGAGTCCCTTGGCCTGCAAGGAGATCCAACCAGTCCATTCTGAAGGAGATCAGCCCTGGGATTTCTTTGGAAGGAATGATGCTAAAGCTGAAACTCCAGTACTTTGGCCACCTCATGCAAAGAGGAAAAGACTCATTGGAAAAGACTCTGATGTTCGGAGGGATTGGGGGCAGTAGGAGAAGAGGACGACTGAGAATGAGATGGCTGGATGGCATCAAGGACTCGATGGACATGAGTTGAGTAAACTCCAGGAGTTGGTAATGGACGGGAGACGTGGCATGCTGCGATTCATGGGGTCGCAAAGAGTCGGACACGACTGAGCGACTGCACTGAACTGAACTGAATTTGACTGATAATGGGTTTCCAGCCCTCTCTAGAGGACAGATGAGTCTGACAAGCATAGAATTTGTGTTAATTTTATGGTTAAACCACCGTAATGGAATTCAATATATCAAGTACCAGCTATGGTGGCACATTCATTAAAAGTATCTGATTTGCTAAGATGGCAGAGGAATAGGATGGGGAGACCACTTTCTCCCCCACAAATTTATTAAAAGAACATTTGATGTTGAGTAAATTCCACAAAACAACTTCTGAATGCTGGCAGAGGACATCAGGCACCCAGGAAAAGCAGCCCATTGTCTTCGAAAGAAGGTAGGAAAAAACATAAACGATAAAAAGAGAGACAAAGATGTAGGGACAGAGATCTGTCCCAGGAAAGAAGTATCAAAAAAGAGAGGTTTCCAAACACCAGGAACACTCTCACTGGCGAGTCTATGGCGAACCTTGGAACCTCAGAGGGCAACATAATCAAGAGGGAAAATAAATAAATAATTAAAGCCCACAGATTATGAGCCCAGCGGTAACTCCCCCAGCAGAGAAGCAGCGCAGATGCCCGCATCCGCCACTAGCAAGCAGAAGATGGGCAGGCAGGTGTGGGCTGCATTGCTTAGAGTAAGTACCAGGCCTGAATGCCCCGAGGGCAATCTGAGAGAACTAACTTAAGATAGCAAACCAGACTGTGGGATAGCTATCCCGAGAAAAGCCCTAACCTAAGACACCGCCAGGCCCACTCACAGAACAAAGGACTGAGCAGAGCTAGCCGGCTGCAGACGGGCCCCATCCCCCACCGGAGAAAGGAGGCTGAGGAAAGCCAGAGCCTGAAGGGGCAATTGTGGCTCCAGAGAGGCATCATCTACCAAACTGCAAGCAGGCTTCGTTGCTACCCAAGACTCCTTGGGATTCTGGATGGTCGACATCTGCTGGGAGGGTCGAAGCCAGAGATCAGCTCCCCAGAAGAGACACATGGCACACCTGAGAAGGCACGCCAATTGTACACCTAAAAAACCGAGCAGCAGGGTTGAGGGAGGCAATAGGTCACAGCGACCACGCTCGCCAAGCACCTGGTAACCTGAGCTGCTTGGACCTGTTCAGTTCAGTTCAGTCACTCAGTCGTGTCCGACTCTTTGTGACCCCATGAATCGCAGCACACCACGCCTCCCTGTCCATCAACAACTCGCGGACTTCATCCAAACTCATGTCCATCAGTCGGAGATGCAATCCAACCATCTCATTTTCTGTGTCACCCTCTTCTCCTTCCCCCAACCCCTCCCAGTATCAGGGTCTTTTCCAATAAGTTGACTCTTCGCATGAGGTGGCCAAAGTATTGGAGTTTCAGCTTTAGCATCATTCCTTCCAAACAATACCCAGGATTGATCCCCTTTAGGATGGACTGGTTGGATCTCCTTGCAGTCCAAGGGACTCTGAAGACTCTTCTCCAATACCACAGTTCAAAAGCATCAGTTCTTCGATGCTCAGCTTTCTTAACAGTCCGACTCTCACATCTATGCATGATCACTGGAAAAACCATAGCCTTGACTAGACAGACATTTGTTGGCAAAGTAATGTCTCTGCTTTTCATTATGCTATCTAAGTTGGTCATAAATTTCCTTCCAAGGAGTAAGCGTCTTTTAATTTCATGGCTGCAGGCACCATCTGCAGTGATTTTGGAGACCCCCCAAAATAAAGTCTGACACTGTTTACTCTGTTTCCCTATCTATTTCCCATGAAGTGATGGGACCAGATGCCTTGATCTTCGTTTTCTGAATGTTGAGCTTTAAGCCAACTTATTCACTCTCCACTTTCACTTTCATCAAGAGGCTTCTTAGTTCCTCTTCACTTTCTGCCATAAGGGTGGTGTCATCTGCATAGCTGAGGTTATTGATATTTCTCCTGGAAATCTTGATTACAGCTTGTGCTTCCTCCAGCCCAGCATTTTTCATGATATACCCCACATGTAAGTTAAATAAGTAGGATGACAATATACAGCCTTGACGTACTCCTTTTCCTACTTGGAACCAGTCTGTTGTTCCATGTCCAGTTCTAACTCTTGCTTCATGACCTGCACATAGGTTTCTCAAGAGGCACGTCAGGTGGTCTGGTATTCCCATCTCTTTCAGAATTTTCCACAACTGATTGTGACCCACATAGTCAAAGGCTTTAGCATAGTCAATAAAGCAGAAAAAGAAGTTTTTCTGGAACTCTCTTGTTTTTGATGATCCAGCGGATATTGGCAATTTAATTTCTGGTTCCTCTGCCTTTTCTAAAACCAGCTTGAACATCTGGAGGTTCACAGTTCATGTATTGCTGAGGCCTGGCTTGGAGAATTTTGAGCATTACTTTACTAGCGTGTGAGATGAGTACAACTGTGTGGTAGTTTCAGCATTCTTTGGCATAGCCTTTCATTGGGATTGGAATGAAAACTGACCTTTTCCAGTCCTCTGGCCACTGCTGAGTTTTCCAAATTTGCTGGCATCTTGAGTCCAACACTTTCACAGCATCATCTTTCAGGATTTGAAATAGCTAAACTGGAATGCCATCACCTCCACTAGCTTTGTTCACAGTGATGCTTTCTAAGGCCCACTTGACTTCACATTCCAGGATGTCTGGCTCTAGATGAGTGATCACACCATCGTGATTATCTGGGTCATGAAGCTCTTTTTGTACAGTTCTTCCATGTATTCTTGCCACCTCTTCTTAATATCTTCTGCTTCTGTTAGGTCCATGCCATTTCTGTCCTTTATCAAGCCCATCTTTGCAGGAAATGTTCCCTTGGTATCTCTAATTTTCTTGAAGACATCTCTAGTCTTCCCCATTCTGTTCTTTTCCTCTATTTCTTTGCATTGTTCACTGAAGAAGGCTTTCTTATCTCTTCTTGTTATTCTTTGGAACTCTGCATTCAGATGCTTATATCTTTCCTTTTCTCCTTTGCTTTTCGCTTCTCTTCTTTTCACAGATATTTGTAAGGCCCTTTCAGACAGCCATTTTGCTTTTTGCATTTCTTTTCCATGGGGATGGTCTTGATCCCTGTCTCTTGTACAATGTCACGAACCTCATTCCATAGTTCATCAGGCACTCTATCTATCAGATCTAGGCATTTAAGTCTATTTCTCACTTCCACTGTATAATGATAAGGGATTTGATTTATGTCATACCTGAATGGTCTAGCGGTTTTCCCTACTTTCTTCAATTTAAGTCTGAATTTGGTAATAGGAAGTTCATGATCTGAGCCACAGTCAGCTCTTGGTCTTGTTTTTGTTGACTGTATAGAGCTTCTTCATCTTTGGCTGCAAAGAATATAATCAGTCTATTTTGGTGTTGACCATCTGATGATGTCCATGTGTAGAGTCTTCTCTTGTGTTGTTGGAAGAGGGAATTTCCTATGATCAGTGCATTTTCTTGGCAAAACTCTATTAGTCTTTGCCCTGCTTCATTCCATATTCCAAGGCCAAATTTGCCTGTTACTCCAGGTGTTTGTTGACTTCCTACTTTTGCATTCCAGTCTCCTATAATGAAAAGGACATCTTTTTGGGTGTTAGTTCTGAAAGGTCTTGTAGGTTTTCATAGATCCGTTCAACTTCAGCTTCTTCAGCATTACTGGTTGAGGCATAGACTTGGATTACTGTGATATTGAATGGTTTGCCTTGGAAACGAACAGAGATCATTCTGTCTTTTTTCAGATTGCATCCAAGTACTGCATTTCAGACTCTTTTGTTGTCCATGATGGCTACTCCACTTCTCTAAGGGATTCCTGCCCACAGTAGTAGATATAATGGTCTTCTGAGTTAAATCACCCATTCCAGTCCATTTTAGTTCACTGATTCCTAGAATGTTGACATTCACTCTTTCCATCTCCTGTTTGACCACTTCCCATTTGCCTTGATTTATGGACCCGACATTCCAGGTTCCTATGCAATATTGCTGTTTACAGCATCAGACCTCACTTCTATCACCAATCACATCCACGGCTGGATATTGTTTTTGCTTTGGCTCCATCCCTTCATTCTTTCTAGAGTTATTTCTCCACTGATCTCCAGTAACATATTGGGCAACTACTGACCTGGAGAGTTCCTCTTTCAGTATCCTATCATTTTGCCTTTTCCTATTGTTCATGGGGTTCTCAAGGCAAGAATACTGAAGTGGTTTGCCATTCCCTTCTCCAGTGGACCACAGATATTTGCCTAATCCTTTTAGCACCAATTGATAAGACTTGATGGAATCAGTAATCTCATTAGGGCTTGCAAAGTACTTATAGCTATAATTCTATCATTTATTTCACAGTTCTTAGCTGACTTTCTTCTATCAGGTAGACTATCTTCAGCTGAGGCTATTTTTATTTTCGATGACAGCTCCCTCTGAAAAGGTGGAAGAAATGTTAACTCATTTCTTGTCCTCTAAAGTTTGGAAGTAATTTAATGAGCAGATATCTGTCTTCAGAACTCTAACTGACCCTGCACAGTGTGACTGCTTTCTAATGCATAATCTGTTAATTTTAAAAAATAATTCCTATTGTGCTTGTGCCAAAGTGGCTTTCTGGGATCAATTTTTATGGAGTATTGCATTTCCTAATTCCTGTTGTCATGAAAGTTCCCTCAGTGTCTGAAGATGCTGTAATCACTGCTTTTACTCTATGCATTATATGCCTTGTAGGGATTACTTGATTCATGTCCTGACAGAGTATTCCCATGATGTTCCATGACCTCTGCTGTGTTTCACTTATTTCATTTACAGCACTTATTTGGTGCTAAATGGGTTCTCACAAATATCCAATGCTGTATCCTGCTTCTTCCCATTCTGCCATCACTAACATTCTCCTTAGTACCCAAATAAATCATCGAACTCTCTTGTAGGTGGCTTTGGAACCAACTCATATGGCCAATATTGAAAAAAAAAAAAAGATCTAGCACATTGGGTAGAAAATCACCTCCTGAAAATTTTAATTAGTTATAATTAAATTTTATTTGAGACAGATATGTGTTCAGTAAATTACTTCCAAACTTTAGAGGCAAAGAAATGAGCTAACATTTCTTCCTTCCGCCTTCCCAGAGGGAGCTGTCATCTGGAGCAATAAAAATAGTAGCCTCAGCTGAAGATAGTTTACTTGACAGAAAAAAGTTAATGTTGTGGTTCAGTTGCTCAGTTGTGTCTGACTATTTGTGACCCCTACGGACTGCAGCACTCCAGGCATCCCTGTCCATCACCAACTCCTAGAGCTTGCTCAAACTCATGTCCATCAAATCAGTGATGACATCCAACCATTTCATCCTCTGTCATCCTTTGTCTTCCAGCCTTCAATATTTTCCAGCATCAGGGTCTTTTATAGTGAATAAGTTCTTCACATCAGGTGACCAAAGTCTTGGAGCTTCAGCTTCAGCATCAGTCCTTCCAATGAATATTCAGGACCGATTTCCTTTCGGACTGACTGGCTTAATCTCTTTGCAGTCTAAGGGACTCCCAAGAGTCTTCTCCAACACCATAGTTCAAAAGCATCAACTTTTTGGCACTCAGCTTTCTTTACGGTCCAATTCTCACATCCATACGTGACTACTTAAAAAACCATAGCTTTGACTAGGTAGACTTTTGTCAGCAAAGTTATGTCTCTGCTTTTTAATATGCAGTCTAGATTGGTCATAGCTTTTTTCCCAAGGAGCACGTGTCTTTTAATTTCATGGCTGCAGTCACCATCTACAATGATTTTGGATTCCCCCAAAATAAAGTCTCTCACTGTTTCCACTGTTTCCCCATCTATTTGCCATTAAATGATGGGACCAGATGCCACGATCTTTGTTTTCTTAATGTTGAGTTTTAAGCCAACTTTTTCACTTTCCTCTTTCACTTTCATCAAGAGACTCTAGTTCTTCTTTGCTTTCTGCCATAAGAGTGGTGTCATCTACATATCTGAGGTTATTGATATTTCTCCTGGAAATCTTGATTCCAGCTTGTGCTTCATCCAGCCAAGCATTTCAATTGATGTACTCTGCATATAAGAAAATAATCAGGGTGACAATATGCAGCCTTGACTTACTCCTTCCCTATTTGGAACCAGTCTGTTGTTGCATGTCCAGTTTTAACTGTTGCTTCCTGACCTGCATACAGATTTCTCAAAAGGAAGGCCAGGTGGTCTGGTATTCCCATCTCTTTAAAAATTTTCCAGAGTTTCTTGTGGTCCACAAAGGCTTTGGCATAGTCAATAAAGCAGAAGTATATGAAGACGCTTACTACTTGGAAGAAAAGTTATGACCAACCTAGATAATATATTCAAAAGCAGAGACATTACTTTGCCGACTAAGGTCTGGCTAGTCAAGGCTATGGTTTTTCCTGTGGTCATGTATGGATGTGAGAGTTGGACTGTGAAGAAGGCTGAGCACCGAAGAATTGATGCTTTTGAACTGTGGCGTTGGAGAAGACTCCTGAGAGTCCCTTGGACTGCAAGGAGATCCAACCAGTCCATTCTGAAGGAGATCAGCCCTGGGATTTCTTTGGAAGGAATGATGCTAAAGCTGAAACTCCAGTACTTTGGCCACCTCATGCAAAGAGTTGATTCATTGGAAAAGACTCTGATGCTGGGAGGGATTGGGGGCAGGAGGAGAAGGGGATGACCGAGGATGAGGTGGCTGGATGGCATCACTGACTCGATGGACATGAGTCTGAGTGAACTCCGGGAAATGGTGATGGACAGGGAGGCCTGGTGTGCTGCAATTCATGGGGTCGCAAAGAGTCGGACACGACTGAGCAACTGAACTGAACTGAACTGATATGTTCTTCTGGAACTCTCTTGCTTTTTTGATGATCCAGCCGATGTTGGCAATTTGATCTCTGGTTCCTCTGCTTTTTCTAAATACAGCTTGAACATCTGTAAATTCACTGCTTAAAATTCAGGCTTAAACTAAAGGTAACTGGCCTCTAAGCCAGACAGATATGACTTAAGTAAATTCCCCTATGAATATGCAGTGGAGGTAATGAATAGATTCAAGGGATTAGAACTTGTAAACAATGTGCCTGAAGAAATATGAACAAAGGTCTATAATACTGTATAGGAGGCAGTGAACAAAACCTTCCCAAAGAAAAGAAAAGCAAGGACGCAAAATGGTTATATGAGGAGACCTTACACATAGCTAAGGAAACAATAGAAGCAAAAAGCAAGGGAGAATGGGAAAGTTATATCCAACTAAATGCAGATTTCAAAAAACAGAATGGAGAGACAAGACGGCCTTTTTCAATGAACAGTGTATAAAACTAGAAGAAAACAACAAAAGGGGAAAGACTAGAGATCTCTTTAGAAAAACTGGAGATATCAAGGGAACATTTTGCACCAAAAGTGGGCACAATAAAGGACAGTAATGGTAGGGACCTAGTAGATGCTGAAGAGATCAAGAAGCAGTGTAAAGAATACATGGAAGAACTGTTCAAAAATGATCTAAATGAACCACATTACTACAGTGCTGTGATCAGCCACCCAGAACCAGACATTCTGTAGAGAGAAGTCAAGAGGGCCTTAGGAGGCACTGTGTTAATAAAGCTAGTGGATGCGATGGAATTTCAGTAGAACTGTTCAAAAACCTAAAGGATAATGCCATCATGGTGTTGCATTCAATATGTCAGCAAATCTGGAAGACCCAATGGTTGCCACAGGACTGGAAAAGGTCAATCCTCATCCCAGTTTCCAAGAAGGGGGTAAGTAATAAAGAATGTTCAAACCATAGGACAATTGCACTCATCTTCCATGCTAGTAACGTCATGCTTAAAAATCTTGCGTGCTAGGATTCTGCTGCTGCTGCTAAGTCACTTCAGTCGTGTCCGACTCTGTGTGACCCCATAGATGGCAGCCCACCAGGCTCCCCCATCCCTGGGATTCTCCAGGCAAGAACACTGGAGTGGGTTGCCATTTCCTTCTCCAATGCATGAAAGTGAAAAGTGAAAGGGAAGTCACTCAGTCGTGTCCGATTTTAGCGACCCCATGGACTGCAACCTACCAGGCTCCTCCATCCATGGGATTTTCCAGGCAAAAGTACTGGAGTGAGGTGCCATTGCCTTCTCCGGTGCTAGGCTTCAGCATTATGCAAACCAAGAACTTCCAGATGTCCAAGCTGGATTTAGAAAAGGAAGAGGAACCAGAGATCAAATTCCCAACATTCGCTGGGAATTCCAGAAAAAGACATCTACCTCTGTTTCATCAGCTATGCCAAAGCCTTTGACCATGTGGATCATAATAAACTATGAAAAGCTCTAAAAGAGATGGCAATAACAGAGTATCTTACCTGTCTCCTGAGAAACGTGTAAGCAGGTTAAGAAGCATTAGTTAGAATCCTGTATGAAGCAATTGATTGGTTCAAGATTGAGAACGGAGTATGACAAGGCTGTCTGCTGTCACCCTGTTTGTTTAATCTATATGCTGAGCACATCATGAGAAATGCTGGGCTGGATGAGTTACAAGCTGGAATAAAGATAGGTGGGAGAAACATCAGCAACCTCAGATATGTGAATGATACCACTCTAATGGCAGAAAGCGAAAAGGTACTAAAGGGCCTCTTGATGACAGTGAAAGAGGTAAGTGAAAGAGCTGGTTTAAAACTAAATATTAAAAAAATAGGATTATGGCATGCAACCCCATTACTTCATGCAAATAGAGGGGGAAAAGGTGGAAGTAATGACAGATTTCCTCTTCCTGGGCTCTAAAATCACTGCGGATGGTGACTGCATCCATGAAATCAGAAGACGTTTGCTCCTTGGCAGGAAATCTATGACAAACCTAGACAGTGTGTTGAAAAGCAGAGACATTACTCTGTCAACAAATGTCTGTATAGTCAAGGCTATGGTCTTCCCAGTAGTCACGTATGGTTGTGAGGAAGTGAAAGAAGGAAGAAAAATGAAGTCACTCAGTCATGTCTGACTCTTTGTGACCCATAGACTGTATGTAGCCTGCCAGGCTCCTCCTCCATGGAATTTTCCAGGCAAGAGTACTGGAATGGTTTGCCATTTTCTTCTCCAGGTGACCTTCCTGATCCAGGGATCAAACCTAGGTCTCCCACATGACAGGCAGATGGTTGTGAGAGCTGGACAGTAAAGAAGATGGAGCACCGAAGAATTGATACCTTTGAATTGGTGTTGAGAAGATTCTTGAGAGATCCTTGGAGATCTCTCTGCAAGGAGATAAAACCAGTCAATATTAAGGGCAGTCAACCCTGAATACTCATTGGAAGGACTGGTACTGAAGCCAAAACTCCAGTATTTTGGTCATCTCATGCGAACAGCTAATTCATTGGAAAAGTCCCTGATGCTAGGAAAGATTGAGGGCAAAAGGAGAAGAGGGCATTGGAGGATGAGATGGGTGGATGGCATCACCAATGCACTGGACATGTATTTGGGCAAACTTTGGGAGATGGTGAGCTTCCCTGGTGGCTCAGAGTAAAGACTCTATCTGCAATGTGGGAGACCTGGGTTCCATCCCTGGTCAGAAAGATCCCCTGAAGATGGAAATGGCAACCCACTCCAGTATTCTTGCCTGGAGAATCCCCATGGGCAGAGGAGCCTGATAGGCTACAGTCCATGGGGTTGCATACAGTTGGACCCTACTGGGTGACTGTTCAACAACAACAATCCATTTCTTATTCATATTATTACTAAACTTTAAGGTCACTTCAGAAACATGCGGCAGTACAATGAATGCACCACCTGAACAAAGTGTCCCAATATCTATCATGCCTTAGGTTTTATCTCCTGTGTTGACATATCTAAAAACTCAGAAACACAATTTTTCCTAATCACCTAGACATAATTAATCATGTACACTCACTAAATCTAGAGGAGGCTGAAGTGTCAAGCAGAAACTCAATAGAAATATACCTGCCAAAGGGACAGAGCATTACTGACTAGTCTACATGGTTCCTCTTCTCCCTTCTGCCACTAAAATCTGCAGAAGGATCTTCAGGGTCAGGGAATTAGATACTTTTTAAAATATATAACTTTATTTATTTTAATTGGAGGCTAGTTACTTTACAACATTGTATTGGTTTTGCCATACATTGACATGAATCTGCCATGGGTGTACATGTACTCCCCATCCTGAACCCCCTCCTACCTCCCTCCCCATCCCATCCCTCTGAGTCATCCCAGTGCACCAGCCCTGAGCATCCTGTATCATGCATCAAACCTGGATTGGCAATTCCTTTCACATATGATAATATACATGTTTAAGTGCCATTCCCCAAATCATCCCACCTTCACCCTCTCCCACAGAGTCCAAAAAACTGTTCTATACATCTGTTTCTCTTTTCCTATCTCGCATACAGGGTTATCATTACCATCTCTCTAAATTTCATATATATGCAGTATTATACTGTATTGGTGTTTTTCTTTCTGGTTTACTTCACTCTGTAAATAGGCTCCAGTTTCATCCACCTCATTAGATTCAAATGTAATCATTTTAATGGCTGAGTAATACTCCATTGTGTATATGCACCACAGCTTTCTTATCCATTCATCTGCTGATGGGCATCTAGGTTGCTTCCATGTCCTGGCTTTATAAACAGTGCTGTGATGAACATTGGAGTACAAGTGTCTCTTTCAATTCTAGTTTTCTTGGGCCAGGAAGAGCTACCCCATGCAGAAGTCAGGGGTGGCGGCCGAGAGGAGCAACCCCACATCCAAGGTCAGGGGGCTTCCATGAGGAGATACCCCTCGTCCAAGATAAGGAGCAGCGACTGCGCTTTGCTGGAGCAGGCATGAAGAGATACCCCACGCCCAAGGTAAGAGAAACCCAAGTAAGATGGTAGGTGTTGCAAGAGGGCATCAGAGGGCAGACACACTGAAACCATACTCACAGAAACATTAGGACCACAGCCTTGTCTAACTCAATGAAATTAAGCCATGCCCGTGTGGCAACCCAAGATGGGCGGGTCATGGTGGAGAGGTCTGACAGAATGTGGTCCACTGGAGAAGGGAATGGCAAACCACTTCAGTATTCTTGCCTTGAGAACCCCATGAGCAGTATGAAAAGGCAAAATGATAGGATACTGAAAGAGGAACTCCCCAGGTCAGTAGGTGCCCAACATGCTACTGGAGATCAGTGGAGAAATAACTCCAGAAAGAATGAAGAGATGGAGCCAAAGCAAAAACAATATCCAGCTGTGGATGTGACTGGTGATAGAAGCAAGGTCCAATGCTGTAAAGAGCAATATGGCATAGGAACCCAGAATGTCAGGTCCATAAATCAAGGCAAATTGGAAGTGGTCAAACAGGAGATGGCAAGAGTGAATGTCAACATTCTAGGAATCAGCAAACTAAAATGGACTGGAATGGGTGAATTCAACTCAGAAGACCATTATATCTACTACTGTGGGCAGGAATCCCTCAGAAGAAGTGGAGTAGCCATCATGGTTAACAAGAGTCCGAAATGCAGTACTCAGATGCAATCTCAAAAACGACAGAATGATCTCTGTTCATCTACAAGGCAAACCATTCAATATCACGATAACCAAGCCTATGCTCCAACCAGCAATGCTGAAGAAGCTGAAGTTGAGAGGTTCTATGAAGACTACAAGACCTTTCAGAACTAACACCCAAAAATATGTCCTGTTCATTAGCGGACTGGAATGCAAAAGTAGGGAAGTCAAGAAACACCTGGAGTAACAGTTAAAACTGGCCTTGTCACCCTGCTTATTTAACTTATATGCAGAGTACATCATGAGAAACGCTGGACTGGAAGAAACATAAGCTGGAATCAAGATTGCCGGGAGAAATATCAATAACCTCAGATATGCAGATAACACCACCCTTATGGCAGAAAGTGAAGAGGAGCTAAAGGGCCTCTTGATGAAGGTGAAAGAGGAGAGTGAAAGAGTTGGCTTAAAGTTCAACATTCAGAAAATGAAGATCATGGCATCCAGTCCCATCACTTCATGGGAAATAGATGGGGAAACAGTTGAAACCGTGTCAGACTTTATTTTTCTGGGCTCCAAAATAACTTCAGATGGTGACTGCAGCCATGAAATTAAAAGACGCTTACTCCTTGGAAGAAAAGTTTTGACCAACCTAGATAGCATATTCAAACGCAGAGACATGACTTTGCCAAAAGGCCCCTCTAGCCAAGGCTATGGTTTTTCCTGTGGTCATGTATGGATGTGAGAGTTGGACTGTGAAGAAGGCTGAGTGCCGAAGAATTGATGTTTTTGAAGTGTGGTGTTGGAGAAGACTCTTGAGAGTCCCTTGGAAAGCAAGGAGATCCAACCAGTCCATTCTGAAGATCAGCCCTGGGATTTCTTTGGAAGGAATGATGCTAAAAATGAAACTCCAGTACTTTGGCCACCTCATGCAAAGTGTTGACTCATTAGAAAAGACTCTGATGCTGGGAGGGATTGGAGGCAGGAGGAGATGGGCACAACAGAGGATGAGATGGCTGGATGGCATCACTGACTCGATGGACACGAGTCTGAGTGAACTCCTGGAGTTGGTGATGGACAGGGAGGCCTGGCGTGCTGCGATTCATGGGGTCACAGAGAGTCGGACGTGATTGAGCAACTCAACTGAACTGAACCAGGCCATTCAGTGAGCTCTAGTCTAAACTTAAAATTTGATCACAAGCTGAGAAACATACCTTTACAATGGAAGGACTGATCTTTCAAATCTCTCAACCCTATGGCCACACTTTATCACCATTGGTGGGATTACTAGACATTTGTGACTTCTAGTGTGATGCATTACAGCCTATTCTTTGGCAAAAATGTTTAAACTTAAACTTTGTAAAGCCTTTACTTTTGACTTCTAGATTAGAGATTATTGCAGGCAAAGGAACAAGTAAAACACCACCTCAGGAAAGGAACCAGTCATGTCAGAATGTCATTGCAAAATGTCCTGTGGAAAAACCAAGGAGACTCAAAGAGTTTAAGAACCTATGTTTGGATTGAATCTTGTTTCAAATAGACCACTCATAAGCAGACAATAGGTATGAACTATTAGGTGACATTAATAAATCATTAATTTTCTTAGGTGTGATAATGTCATTTTTTGCTATTTAAGATGTTTCTCTTTTTAAAAAACTATATTGGAATGTTTGGATGGAAGGTTACGTTTACTTAAGTTAAAGTATATTACCATAGACAATGTGATATATATATGAATATATTAGATTTAATCTACAAATTCAAAGCAGAATACATAAACCAGAGACAGCATTTTGGCGACTACTCAAAAGCCCTTCAAAAGTACCTGCTTCTAGCTTCAACTATCTTTGTCTCTAGCAACCAAAGTATTTATTCATTGACATAATGGATTTTAGAAATTATCTAGTATTAGTGAGATGACTGTGTTCAATGTACATGTATTGGCTGGAAATATTTTGCTGGAAATGTTGGTCCTGAATTCTGAGGCTCTAATATTACTCCATCTGCCTTGAGTAAACCTTCCACACAAGTTGCTTGTCAGAGGCCCGGAAAGGGAGCTGGACATCACTGGGATGCTGAGGAGTGGGATGACTGTGTTGATGTTTTCATGCTGATAGATGCTTGCTGACTTCAAAATTCAGTCTGAATGAGTCTTGATTTCTCACCTTGTAAAATGTGTCACCTCATATCTAGGCTGAGGAAAAGTACACCCGTGGTCTTCACTGCCACCTAAGAGTCGGAAGGTGTTAACTACCTAACCACCCAAGGAAGTTAAATGTGAAGGAGCAATGGAGCTTCTGTTAGCTGGACACAGGGTCTGAAGGACAATGATCAAGAGTAATTTCAGGTGCTCACCCCTGTGAACACTGGACTGAGTGTGAAAGCAGTGGCTCGACCCGAGAGGGTCGTTCTCAAGGAGTGTACATTGTGAAAGTGAAAGTCGCTCAGTTGTGTCCGACTCTCTGACCCTATGGACTACACAGTCCATGGAATTCTCCAGGCCAGAATACTGGAGTGGGTAGCCTTTCCCTTCTCCAGGGGATCTTCCCAACCCAGGGATTGAACCTAGGTCTCCCACATCACAGGTGGATTCTTTACCAGCTGAGCCACCAGGGAAGCTTAGATTATGTAGAGACAAAACTTGAGTCCATAAAACCAGCTTTTGTCTAACTTCAGTTAAAGGAATTTTCATTAAATGGCTCATTATTTTTTCATTTAGTCTTTTTATATATATAAAAGTAACATCTGGGTATCTATTTTCAGTTCAAAATTGAGTGCTTAGTTTAACTTCAACTAGTTCAATTACCAATTCCTTGCCTTTTATTTTTCCCACAAAGTATATCACATTTTCTGAAATAGATTGTTTATTTTTTAACATCAAATTATATTTATGCTAGCTTTTTGAAGTTAGTGATAAAACATATTTAACCTATAATTCCCATCAAAGTGAAAAACAAAGGATGTCTTACAGGACTCCAGGTTCTAACTAATTGAAGTGAAGTCACTCAGTCCTGTCCGACTCTTTGTGACCCCATGAACTGTAGCCTGTCAGGCTCCTCTGTCCATGGGATTTTCTAGGCAAGAATAGTGGAGTGGGTTGCCATTTCCTTCTCCAGGGGATCTTCCCAACCCAGATCGAACCTGGGTCTCCTGCATTGCAGCCAGACTCCTTACTGGCTGAGCCACGAGGGAAGTCACACAAGGGAAGTCTAAATAATTAATTGAACATAAATCAATGCTTGCCATTTATAGGCTAGTTCTCAATAAGGCCAAGAAAATTTCTCAGGTCTTTTATTAAGCATTTCTGTTACTGAATCTTGCCAAGATAACACTCAGCTTTGTGAAAGCATAGAAGGAAAAAGAAGCTGCTTACTATTAGATCACTTGACACCTGCAGAGTAAGTATCACAGTTTTATAGATCAAAGGCCAGATGTTAAACCTTTCTGGTCGACTGATGACTTGATTTAAAATTCCTAGTTCCAGAAAAACATCTATTTCTGCTTTATTGACTATGCCAAAGCCTTTGACTGTGTGGATCACAATAAACTGGAAAATTCTGAAAGAGATGGGAATACCAGACTACCTGACCTGCCTCTTGAGAAACCTATATGCAGATCAGGAAGCAAGAGTTAGAACTGGACATGGAACAACAGACTGGTTCCAAATAAGAAAAGGAGTACGTCAAGGCTGCATATTGTCACCCTGCTTATTTAACTCTATGCAGAGTACATCATGAGAAACGCTGGGCTGGAGGAAGCACAAGCTGGAATCAAGATTGCTGGGAGAAATATCAATAATGTTAGATATGCATATGACACCACCCTTATGGCAGAAAGTGAAGAGAAACTGAAAAGCCTCTTGATGAAAGAAGAGAGTGAAAAAGTTGGCTTAAAGATCAACTTTCAAAAACGAAGATCATGGCATGCGGTCCCATCACTTCATGGGAAATAGAGAAGAAAACAGTGGAAACAGTGTCAGACTTTATTTTTGAGGGGCTCCAAAATTTTGAGGGGCTGCAGAGGGTGACTGCAGCCATGAAATTAAAAGACGCTTACTCCTTGGAAGGAAAGTTATGACCAATCTAGATAGCATGTTGAAAAGCAGAGACATTACTTTGCCAACAAAGGTCTGTCTAGTCAAGACTATGGTTTTTCCAGTGGTTATGTATGGATGTGAGAGTTGGACTGTGAAGAAGGCTGAGCACTGAAGAATTGATGCTTTGGAACTATGGTGTTGGAGAAGACTCTTGAAAGTCCCTTGGACTGCAAGGAGATCCAGTCAGTCCTTTCTGAAGGAGATCAGCCCTGGGATTTCTTTGGAAGGAATGATGCTAAAGCTGAAACTCCAGTACTTTGGTCACCTCATGCAAAGAGTTGACTCATTGGAAAAGACTCTGATGCTGGGAGGGATTGGAGGCAGGAAGCAAAGGGGATGACCGAGGATGAACTGGCTGGATGGCATCACGGACTTGATGGATGTGAGTCTGAGTGAACTCCGGGAGTTGGTAATGGACAGGGAGGCGTGGCGTGCTGCGACTCGTGGGGTCGCAAAGAGTCAGACACAACTGAGCGACTGAACTGAACTGAGTCACAATTTGCTAGAGCATTACACATTTCAGTGTTTTCTAGTATTAATCTTTTGTGCTTGAAGTGGTTTATACAACTAAACAATATATATTTTAAGTGGATTAATGTGATATTCAAATACATATTTTTTGGCCCTATTTTATGTAATAGCTCTACTCCCAAAAATAATGTCCCCAAATCAAGTATTCATGGAGTTTATATTTTAATTTCACCAGGAATTCTTACTTAAAATAATAGCATCAGAGGACTTTCCTAGTGGTCCAGTGATTAAGAGTCCATCTTGCAATGCAGAGGATGAAGGTTCAATTCCTGGTTGAGGAACTAAGATCTCATATGCCATGGAGCAATTAAGCCTGTGTACCACAACTAGAGAGTCCATGAACCACAACTAAGCCCCACTGAAGCTAAACAAATAGATAAACATTTATTAATTGAAAAATAATAACATCAAAATACACAATGGAAAAAAATTATGTTACAAGAAAATTTATTTATGACTAAATTGTAAATTATTTTAGAGATTAACTTTATTTGAATATATTTCAGGTGCCCTGAGCAGGCTCAGTAGCTTCAGTTGTGTTCACCTCTTTGCAGTCTTATGGACTGTATAGGAATGCTGAGGTGAGTTACCTTGCCTTCCTCCCAGGGATTTTTCTGACCCAGGGATCAAACCTGGGTCTCCTGCATTGGCAAGTGGATTCTTTACCACTGAGCCACTGGGGAAGGCCTCGAGTGACCGTGAAATTTCTAATAAAGGTAACAGATAGCTTTTAAGGTTCATTATTCCAGCCAAAATGCAGGACTTGAAGCTAATTTATATTTTTTTACATTTAGGCTTATGAATCAGTTACAGATGAACAATCATTAATTTCTTCTTATGACATTTACAGTCAGAGTTGATAAGGCCAGCTAAAGGAAGGCTGACATATTTCCTCCATGCCAATATCATTGTCGTTCTTGTTAATTCCAACAGTGAAGGTTGGTGCTTTAAGATACAATCATGTCCTTGAGCTTTTCTCTCCAGCGCTAAGAAGGGGCAGGTGTGGCTCACAGGCCACTCAGTTATTTCTATTTTATTAAAGGGTCTTTTATCCCCCAAAGAGTAAATCTTAATTATTAATATTTGCAGAAATATTTAAGAAAATTAATAAACTTCATGAAGCACTATTTCAAGAAATACAGAAAAGTCTTCTAAGATCACCAGCTTGAAGGTAGATAAAAACTATTCAACTTGAATCTTTTTAGGCTCTTCCTTTTTCTATTTTAATCTACTTAGCAAAAGGAACCAGGAAACTGCTTCCTTTTGGCAGTTGATAATGTTAACTGCACTGTTGACTAAATTGCCCAGAAGAAGAGTAGTTAGATAAATATAGCATTATATATCTAACTGGTTTATAATCTTCAAGAACCTCAAGATCTCACTTGAGTAAAAAGTTCTCTCAGGAGGACAGTTCTCTCTCCTGACTGAGCCCTTCCTGGTACAAATATCAAAGAATTTGTGTTTTGAGTAAGTTTTATTTTTTATTATAAATTTATTTATTTTAATTGCAGGCTAATTACAATATTGTATTGGTTTTGCCATACATTGACATGAATCTGCCACAGGTGTACACATGTCCCCCATCCTGAACCCCCTCCCACCACCCTCCCCCGTACCATCCCTCTGGGTCATCCCAGTGCACCAGCCCCGAGCATCCTGTATCCTGCATCGAACCTGGACTGGCGATTCATTTCACATATGATATTATACATGTGTCAATGCCATTCTCCCAAATCATCCCACCCTCGCCCTCTCCCACAGTGAATAAGTTTTAAACACAACTTTCCCTTTTTTATACTAAACAGATAATTATTTTTGATAAGAGTTTCATGTTTACTGTGTTCCTGAGCCTTGTGTATCCGTTCAGTACTCTGTTTCCTCTGAAGAATTTTATCTTTCTATAGAACAGTCAAGTCTTAAAGGATCCAAACATTTCACTTACTTTTGGGGTGCATTTGTACTTTTGGGGGCATGCAGTATGTAGGGTCTTGGTTTCCCAGCTAGGGACTGAACCTGTACCCCTTGCCTTTAAAACGCAGAGTCTCAACCAATGGACCACCGGGGAAGTTAGGGTGCCCTTGTGTGTATTCGTGTGTGTGCACATGCACACACTCTCTTCAAAGCAGACTGGAGAATACAGTGCTTATTTACTCTTTTTATCCTATTTTTAATCATAAAGTTCACTTATTTCTCAAGAAAGCAGATAAAATCATCCATTATTCCATCATCCAAAGATAACAGTAATAAAATTGCATTGACTATCTCCCCAGTATATTTTACGTATTTGTATACATTTCTTTAAGGTCTCAGCAGGGGTCACAGGACTGGAAAAGGTAAGTTTTCATTCCAACCCCAAAGAAAGGCAATGCCAAAGAATGCTCAAACTACCACACAATTTCACTCATCTCACACACTAGCAAAGTAATGCTCAAAATTCTCCAAGCCAGACTTCAGTAGTACGTGAACTGAGAAATTCCAGGTTCTCAAGCTGGATTTAGAAAAGGCAGAGGAACCAGAGGTCAAATTGCCAACATCTGCTGGATCATGGAAACAGCAAAAGAGTTCCAGAAAAACTGCTTTATTGACTGTGCCAAAGCCTTTGACTGTGTGGATCACAAGAAACTGTGGAAAATTATGAAAGAGATGGGAATACCAGACCACCTAACCTGCCTCCTGAGAAACATATATGCAGGTCAGGAAGCAATAGTTAGAACTGAACATGGAACAACAAACTGGGTCCAAATAGGGAAAGGAGTACATCAAGGCTGTATATTGTCACCCTGCTTATTTAAATTATATCCAGAAATCATGCAAAATTCAGGGCTGGAAGAAACAGAAGCTGGAATCAAGATTGCCGGGAGAAATATCAATAACCTCAGATATGCACACGACACAACCCTTAAGGCAGAAAGTAAAGAGGAACTGAGGAGCCTCTTGATGAAAGTGAAAGAGGCGAGTGAAAAAAATTTAACACTTAAAAACTAAAATCATGGTATCTGGTCCCATCACTTCATGGCAAATAGATGGAGAAACATTGGAAACAGTGAGAGACGGTATTTTCTTGGGCTCCAAAATCACTGCAGATGGTGACTGCAGCCATGAAATTAAAAGATGCTTGTTTCTAGGTTGACAGCATATTAAAAAGAAAAGATATTACTTTGCCAACAAAGGTCTGTCTAGTCAAAGCTATGGTTTTTCAAGTAGTCATGTATGGATGTGAGAGTTGGACTGTGAAGAAAGCTGAGCGCTGAAGAAATTGATGCTTTTGAACTGTGGTGTTGGAGAAGACTCTTGAGAGTCCCTTGGACTGCAAGGAGATCCAACCAGTCCATACTAAAGGAAATCAGTCCTGAATATTCATTGGAAGGACTGATGCTAAAGCTGAAACTCTAATCCTTTGGCCACCTGATGCAAAGAACTGACTCATTGGAAAAGACCCTGATGCTGGGAAAGATTGAAGGCAGGAGGAGAAAGGGATGACAGAGAATGGGGTGGTTGGATGGCAAGACCAACGTGATGGAGATGAGTCTGAGCAGGCTCTGGGAGTTGGTGATGGACAGGGAGGCCTGGCGTACTACAGTCCATGGGGTTGCAATGAGTCGCACACGGCTGAGTGAATGAACTAAACTGATACATTTTTAAACTTAATTTGTCTTTTTTTTAAAAAAGGTTTAATATATATATATTGTCTTAGCCAATTTTCCTTGGAGAAGGAAATGGCAACCCACTCCAGTATTTTTCTCTGGAGAATCCTATGGACAGAGGATTCTGGCAGGCTATAGTCCATTGGGTTGCAAACAGTCGGACACAACTGGGGGAGTAAACAATCAGCCAGTTTTCCTATAGTACGTATAATATGTTTTCATATATCAAAAATACTGTAAGTGTGATTCTAGTGTAATCAAGGTAATAAGGGGGTTTTAAAGAAGCTGTACACTATTCATCTTATGCTTATCTTTAGAGATAAGGAAACAGAAAAAAGGTCTATATTGATCTTTTTATTCATTTTTATATATCAAAGCAATTTTTGTCAAATGTCTACTATTAGCTTCTTATGTGCTATAAAAAATGAACAAGTTCTTCAGTTCAGTTGCTCAGTCATGTCCAACTGTTTGCAACCCCATGAATCACAGCACGCCAGGAATCCCTGTCCATCAACAACTCCTGAGTTCCCTCAGACACATGTCCATCGAATCAGTGATGCCATCCATCCATCTCATCCTCTGTCATCGCCTTCTCCTCCTGCCCCCAATCCCTCCCAGCATCACTCTTTTCCAATGAGTCAACTCTTTGCATCAGGTGGCCAAAGTATCGGAGTTTCAGGTTTAGCATCATTCCTTCCAAAGAAATCCCAGGGCTGATCTCCTTCAGAAAGGACTGGTTGGATCTCCTTGCAGTCCAAGGGACTCTCAAGAGTCTTCTCCAACACCACAGTTCAAAAGCATCAATTCTTCGGTGCTCAGCTTTCTTCATAGTCCAACTTTCACATCCATACATGACCACTGGAAAAACCATAGCCTTGACTAGAGGGACCATTTTGGCAAAGTCATCTCTCTGCTTTTCAATATGCTATCTAGGTTGGTCATAACTTTTCTTCCAAGGAGTAAGCGTCTTTTAATTTCATAGCTGCAGTCACCATCTGCAGTGATTTTGGAGCCCCCCAAATAAAGTCTGACACTGTTTCCACTGTTTCCCCATCTATTTCCCATGAAGTGATGGGACCAGATGCCATGATCTTCGTTTTCTGAATGTTGAGCTTTAAGCCAACTTTTTCACTGTCCTCTTTCAATTTCATCAAGAGGCTTTTTAATTCTTCTTCACTTTCTCCCATAAGGGTGGTGTCATCTGCATATCTGAGGTTATTGATATTTCTCCCAGCAATCTTGATTCCAGCTTGTGCTTCCTCCAGCCCAGCGTTTCTCATGATGTACTCTGCATAGAAGTTAAATAAGCAGGGTGACAATATACAGCCTTGACATATTCCTTTTCCTATTTGGAACCAGTCTGTTGTTCCATGTCCAGTTCTAACTCTTGCTTCCTGACCTGCATTTAGGTTTCTCAAGAGGCACGTCAGGTGGTCTGGTATGCCCATCTCTTTCAGAATTTTCCACAGTTTATTGTGATCAACACAGTCAAAGGCTTTGGCATAGTCAATAAAACAGAAATAGATGTTTTTCTGGAACTCTCTTGCTTTTTCCATGATCCAGCGGATGTTGGCAATTTGATCTCTGGTTTCTCTGCCCTTTCTAAAAACAGCTTGAACCTCTGGAAGTTCACGGTTCACGTATTGCTGAGGCCTGGCTTGGAGAATTTTGAGCATTACTTTACTAGCATATGAGATGAGTACAATTGTGCGGTAGTTTCAGCATTCTTTGACATTGCCTTTCTTTGGGACTGGAATGAAAACTGACCTTTTCCAGTGTTGTGGCCACTGCTGAGTTTTCCAAATTTGCTGGCATCTTGAGTGCAGCACTTTCACAGCATCATCTTTCAGGATTTGAAATAACTCAACTGGAATGCCATCACCTCCACTAGCTTTGTTCACAGTGATGCTTTCTAAGGCCCACTTGACTTCACATTCCAGGATGTCTGGCTCTCGATGAGTGATCACACCATCGTGATTATCTGGGTCGCGAAGCTCTTTTTGCACAGTTCTTCTGTGTATTCTTGCCACCTCTTCTTAATGTCTTCTGCTTCTGTTAGGTCCATGCCATTTCTGTCCTTTATCGAGCCCATCTTTGCAGGAAATGTTCCCTTGGTATCTCTAATTTTCTTGAAGAGATCTCTAGTCTTCCCATTCTGTTGTTTTCCTGTATTTCTTTGCATTCATCACTGAAGAAGGCTTTCTTATCTCTTCTTGCTATTCTTTGGAACTCTGCATTTAGATGCTTATATCTTTCCTTTTCTCCTTTGCTTTTTGCCTTTCTTCTTTTCACAGCTATTTGTAAGGCCCTTTCAGATAGCCATTTGCTTTTTTGCATTTCTTTTCCATGGGGATGGTCTTGATCCCTCTCTTGTACAATGTCACGAACCTCATTCCATAGTTCATCAGACACTCTATCTATCAGATCTAGGCCCTTAAATCTATTTCTCACTTCCACTGTATAATCATAAGGGATTTGATTTAGGTCATACCTGAATGGTCTAGCGATTTTCCCTACTTTCTTCAATTTAAGTCTGGATTTGGTAATAAGGAGTTCATGATCTGAGCCACAGTCAGCTCCTGGTCTTGTTTTTGTAGACTATATAGAGCTTCTCCATCTTTTGCTGCTGAGAATATAATCAATCAGATTTTGATGTTGACCATCTGGTGATGTCCATGTGTAGAGTCTTCTCTTGTGTTGTTGGAAGAGGGTGTTTGCTATGACTAGTGCATTTTCTTGGCAAAACTCTATTAGCATTTTCCCTGCTTCATTCCGCATTCCAAGGCCAAATTTGCCTGTTACTGCAGGTGTTTCTTGACTTTTTACTTTTTCATTCCAGTCCCCTATAATGAAAAGGACATCTTTTTGGGTGTTAGTTCTAAAAGGTCTTATAGGTCTTCATAGAACTATTCAACTTCAGCTTCTTCAGCATTACTGGATGGGGCATAGACTTGGATTACTTTGATATTGAATGGTTTGCCTTGGAAACGAAAAGAGATCATTCTGTCATTTTTGAGATGGCATCCAAGTACTGCATTTCAGACTCTTTTGTTGACCATGATGGCTACTCCATTTCTTCTGAGGGATTCCTGCCCACAGTAGTAGATATAATGGTCACCTGAGTTAAATTCACCCATTCCAGTCCATTTTAGTTCACTGATTCCTAGAATGTCGACATTCACTCTTGTCATCTCTTGTTTGACCACTTCCAATTTGCCTTGATTCATGGACCTGACATTCCAGGTTCCTATGCAATATTGCTCTTTACAGCATTGAACCTTGCTTCTATCACCAGTCACATCCACAGCTGGATATTGTTTTTGCTTTGGCTCCATCCCTTCATTCTTTCTGGAGTTATTTCTCCACTGATCTCCAGTAGCATATTGGGCAATTACTGACCTGGAGAGTTCCTCTTTTAGTATCCTATCATTTTGCCTTTTCATACTGTTCATGGGGTTCTCAAGGCAAGAATACTGAAGTGGTTTGCCATTCCCTTATCCAGTGGACCACATTCTGTCAGTTCACCGAGTTCTTAGACCAGTTGTATTACAGAAAAGTCAGTCAAATAATGTTATCTGTGTGCTGAGTACTGTGACAGAGATAGGTCTCAGTGTTACAGGAGCACAGAAAAAGGAGCTTCTAAGTCAAAATGAGAATTGCTGTTAAGTGACACTAAACTTCTGAAGGACTAGAGGAAGGATCCTGCAGGACAAGAAACATGAGTACAAGAAATATTTAGTACTTCTACTAAAGTACTTCCAAGAAACATCCAGGTAGTGTTTCATAAACATACCCCATCTAAAGAATTAGTAAGTATTCCTATATTCTACCCCTGGAGACTCCAATTCAATAGAGCCAGGCCAAAAACCAGCATGGTTAGCAGAGCCCCCAAAATTTCTTACAGCAGACAAAGTTACAAAATAACTCAAGTCGCTCTGAAAAGAAGTTTGATTGTTTTATAGTAAAGACATAAGTAACTGGCCATCAAGCAAGGCTTAGAAAGTGGGCAAAGACAGGATGTGAGGGATAGACTTTGAAGTCTGTCCTAAAAGATAAAAGGACTAAATCCACACTTACAGATTAGATTAGCATTTTAGAAAAACCACTCTGAAAAAATGGAGTATGATTTGGTGGGAAACTGGTTTTGAGGAAGTTGATGTAGCAATCTAAGTGAGTAAGTATGAAGATCCTAACCTCTTGTGTAGTTACAAGTGAGGGGGAAAGGAGGACCAGGAATAGTCGGGAAGTAAATGCCACAGGGTTTGGTGAGTGATTGGTGACTGATGAGTAAGTGTTCATTGTCAAAGTGACCTGGGAAGGCTCTCAGGAAGTGGACTGGGTGACCAATCAGAGATAAGCCATTCACCAAAATAGAGCATATCTGGGGCAAAAAAGGGTCACTTTTGTTGTTGTGCTTAGTCACTCAGTCATGGTCGACTCTTCATGACCTCATGAACTGTAGCCCTCTGGGCTCCTCTGTCCATGGGATTCTTCAGGCAAGAATACTAGAGTGGGTTGCCATTTCCTTTTCCAGGGGATCTTCCTGACCCAGGGACCGAATCCATGGTTCCTGTGTCTCCTGCAGTGCAGGCAGATTCTTTACCCTCTGAGCCATCAGGGAAGCCTCTTTTTCAGATATGCTTAATTTTATTGGATAATTCAAGTGTGGGATTCAGTCTAAGATGCAAGAAGAACTTTGGCCCCACCCTGAGACATGCAGGATCTTAGTTCCCCAATGAGGGATTGAAACCATGCCCCCTGAAGCGAAAGTGTGGAGTCTTAACTGCTGGACTGCCAGGGAAGTCCCTCGAAAGAAACTTTTAACATGTGGTTTGGTTTGTAACATTGACAGCAGAGAAAGTTGAAGCCACACATCTGAGAAGAGAATATCCGCAGGGCCATCAGGAACCCATATTTAATGGTTAAGCAGGAAAAAAAAAAAAAAGAATCTACAGTGGAGACCAAACAGAGTTTCAGTATATTTTTCCTTTAGTGGAGAGAATGCTGTCACAGAGATCAGAGAAAGACAAGAACTTGTGCAGGAGGAAATGTTCGTCCCTGTCAAGTGCTACAGAAAAATCAAGCAAGATAAGGGCAAACAACACCCTGTGAACTGTACCAAGTGGAAGTCAGAGGTGGAAATATCAAGAATGTCTCCTCTACACGTATTTCTTGTGGGCCAGGCCAGTCGAGTTTCCTTCTTAGGAGCTGAATCTTGAGTGGTGACGCCCAGGGAGGGTCAGATGAACCTATATCTGCACATATATGTGACCATGAAGGTCTAATGTTCCATTTTCTATGATGCTGAACTTTCTGCCCTCAGAAAGCTTGACTGTTTAGCATTTTCTTCTAGGCTCTGAGTTACACCAATATTTTTCCAATGAATTCTACTTTTTGGTAAATTACTTTGAGTTGATTTCCTTTGCTTTTGGTTAAAAACCCCAAACTGGTACAGTAGACTTGCTTTTGTTCTGTTTTGAGGGGATAAAGCACTGTGCTCTCTGTTTTCTAATGTAAAAGAGGAGAGGGGAGATGATTGATATAATGAACTCATTGTGTAGCCAGGAGGGGATGGAATCCAGGCCATAGGTTAAAAATGAACCTTTGCTTGGGCAGCTCTTCCATCAGGGAGGGGAGGTACAGATGCCAATAAGCTTATAAGAAGGAAGGAGAGGGAGATACAGTTCTTACCTTGTGTCCTTGGCTTTTCTTGGGGAAATGGCAGATTGTCATCGGCTGAGTCTGAGAAAGCTTGGTGGCAAAAAGAGGGATTTAAGACAAGAAAGAAGATTTAGAGCAACCACTGTCGGCTGATCAGACATATTGACTATCAATACGGACCCAGCCTTAGTCAGAAAGCAGCAATATGTAGTGACATCAATGGTCACAGCTGTGTAATTTTTCTCCAGGAACTCTCGGCTGCTCAGTCTAAGGGCCAAAGAAAGAGGATGGCTGTATAAGAGGTGAAAGTGATAATGAAAGCATGATTTAAGTGGTGGACACCAGTGTCCAGGGCTGGACAGGGGAAAATGGGAAGACAGCAGGGGCTGATTGATAGGAGAAAATGGAAGACTCAAAGCACTGAGGGTCACGAGGTCAAAGAGCAAGCACAGTTCAAGTAAGAACAAGAAAGCTAGCAGAAGCAAATGGTGGAGAGAAGCAGATGTCTTGCTTAAACATGAAGCCTGAATCTGAATCTCTCTACAGAGGAGGATTTGTGTTCATCCATCTTCTGTCTTATCATTCTTTCTTAGGATTCCTGATCTTTCTGTGACTTTCACCCACAGGCTGGATGACCACTTGGTGGGGCTCTTGCAGAGACAATGTCAGCCTGTTGGTTGAAATGAAGATCCCCTGAAAACCGGAAATGCTATGAAATTTTGCAGTTTAGTTTATTCTAGCACTTTAGTGGTTAGTATTGAGAAGTACTTTTAACCTCACTTTTTGAGTTACCTAGTCCCTGTTGCATCCAACAGAAAAACAGCTGACTTCTGGTATACTGAAATTTTGGGAATTTCTTTGATCTTAACTAAACAATTACTATTCCCTTTATTACCAGCATAACTCTAACTTTTTCTTTCAGTAGAAATCATCTTTAAGAGAAGATGAGAAAAAGGGACTATAGGAACTCCCTGGTGAACCAGTGGTTAGGACTCCATGCTTTCACTGCCAAGCACCCGGATTCAATCGCTGCTTGAGATCCCTCAGGCAAAATTTTTTGGGGGTTTTGTGTGTGTGTGTTGTTTTTTTTTTTTTTAAAAAAAAAAGGAACCACAGTTAGGACATAGTTCTTTTAGTCTTAGTCTGTTAATACTATCTTTACTACTCCACTTCAAATGTTGGAAAAAAAAATCTTTCTATTGCCTAGTGCCACTCTTCCTTACTGCTGACTATGAAACAGTAATCTGCTGCATAAATTACCACCTACCTTTTATCCTATAGCAGCCATGTGTTAAAACTGAAAGGCCAGTAATTACCAGTAAAGAGAGTGGCATTATTGGCTGTGACTTCCTGTTCATTTTCACTTTGAAAAAGTTTTAGCAGGTGAGCTTTACTTGGATATTGTGTACCATAGACGACATATTCTCCTGTCCTTGGCACAGCCTCCCAAAATACGCCTTATCTCTGCAATAAGAAAATGGCTGAACTGTTCATGTTCATTCACCTCTGTAACTGGCGAGATGACTCAAACCACAAAAATTTCATTACCTAGGGTTCATGATTTCATCTTGGTTCCTGACCAACAATGCATACTTTCTACTGTAGTGTGAGCAAAGACAACGTAGACTAACCACTTTGCAGCCAGATACTTGTGTGCTCCTTACAACTCCACCCAGTGGTTGAAATCATTATACTAAAAGCTGCTTTTAGGTAAGCTGTCCATGTAGGTATGCTCCTACACCAGGCCAAAAGTTGCATGAAAGAATCCTTGTGATCTCTTCCGAATTCTGAGAGTTTACGCTCACAATACCAACTTAAACTACAATGTTTGTCTGTACTCCAAGGGCAAAGTTTACTCCAGGCCTATAGTCCAGCCTTGATATCTTAAGAAAGATGTGACAGAATATAACACAACAAAAATAAAGTAGGCCACATACCTGAATGGGTTGTCAGGGTAGAGAAAAACAAATTGATTAACACAATATTGAGGGTTAGTCTTGCATCACCTAAAAATAGATTCAAATTATATTATAGTATCTCATTGTCTTAGATTTCCATTCAACTCCATAAAAACTAAAGATATCTTGGGATTAAAAGAAGAAGAAATTTATTACAGAGGTTTTAAAATTTGAATTATGTCATTGAATTGAACTGGAAACAACTGTCAGTCTTCCTATTTTCCAAGATAGAGAATTCTCCAACTCAAAACTTTTTTCATGCCACAAAATTATCAAGATGTTTTCCTTTATTTAATCACTATCCCAAATTATTTCCTGGGTGTACAGAGCATTTTGTTCTGTTCTGTTCTGCTCCCTAGACAGGAGTAAGTAATACTTTGACCTTTCCTCTGTTTTATTTTCTTTCCACAAGAACGAGTTGCCTATCAGCAAAAATGAGCAAGGACAAAGTACAAATAATTAGTAGAAAGAAACAGCATGGTTGAGGAATAAGATGGTGAGGAAGAGGTATATTCAACTGAGCAGAGAAATCACCATCACATTCTCTAAACCCTTCTCAGTTTCTTGCGGTGTCATCAGAGGTTACAGTTTGGAAGACCCTGCTCTGGTAGGGGAAACAGAGGAGAAACTGGGGCTGCAGAGGTGTGTCAAAGGCACAGTCAAGCCTGATAGAGTGACATTAATGTAGAAGAGGGTGTGTTTTTGTTTGGGGTTAAGAAGGAAGGTCTGGACAGGTCAGCACCTAAGAAAGGTGCTAACTTCTAATTAAAACACTTGGGGGAAAGAAAAACAGGTATGTGACTTCCTGGTGGTCCAGTGGTTAAAATCATGCTCTCAATGCAGGGAGCAGAGGTATGATCCCTGGCCAGAGAAGATCCTGCATGCTGCGTGGTGTAGCCAAAGAAAAAAGAGAGAGAGAAACAAAACAAAAAACCCAGGTATGTGTGCTCTGAAGTTTCTGAACTTATTTTATGAGTTTATATAAGGCAATCACATATTTCCATGAAATTTCTTTGAGGGGAATTTTATTTCAATATTTCTTTAGTAACTCTGGGATCAGGGACACTGATCTAGGGACCAGGGATGGAAGGACTGAGGAGAATAAAATGGAAGAAAGAAAATCAGTACATGGAATGCTCTCAGGTTGGACATGACCAAAGGCAACTAGGACAAGAGTCACTGGGACCTCTAAAGAGGCCTCAGAACTGTGAATATAAGGGATAGAGTCCATGGGGTCGCAAAGAGTCAGACACAACTGAGCAACTGAACACACAGGTAGATAAATAGGTGAGGGAAGAAAAAACAGCAAAATGACAACAATGAGCAAATCTGGGTGAAATACACATGTTCTTCACACTACTATTGTAACTTTTCTCTAAGTTTAAAACTATTTTTGAAAAAAACTTAAAAATATTAAGCTCTAGGTCAAATGAAACTGCACATACAGTTCAGCAGACCTGAGCTGCAGTCCAAGCCACCGATGCTTGTTAAGTCTAAGTTTTCTCATCTGGAAACTTGTAGAATTTTCGTAAGAACTAAATAAGGTAATACATGCAAAAGAGATTTGAAGCATTTAAAATAACACACATTTGGGGAACATTGTTAGAAATGAGAGTCTGACATTTGAAAAACAACTTACTAGATGGGGTGTATGATCAGGCATCATCTGAGCAGTAACAGACATATCCAGACAAATGGAAGAATGGGTGAGATAAAATGAAAGAAAGGGGGCATTTTTTGGTTATTTTCAGTAACCAACACCCTATCCCAAATTGGTTCTCTTCAACAGGCTTTATTATCTACTACATATTAGATAATATACATATTACAAGAATTGAAAGGATACACATTTGGTATCCTCAGGGAACTGAGTCTATCATAGTGAAAGTCACTCAGCCGTATCCGACTCTTTGTGACCCCATGGACTATAGCCCGCCAGGCTCCTCTGTCCATGGGATTTTCCAGGCAAGAATACTGGAGTGGGTGTCATTTTCTTCTCCAGGGGATCTTCCTGACCCAGGGCTTGAACCTGGGTCTTCTGCATTCCAGGCAGATTCTTTACCATCTCAGCCACCAGGGAAGCCCAAGTCTATCATAGGATAAGCAAAAAAAAATTTAAAAATCTGCAATATGATGTATTGAGAAGCATCTACAGAAACACAAATAAGAAACCAGTAAATGTGAGATTTGGGGGCAGATATAGGAGAGTTTCTGGCAGGAAATAATTATTTGAACTGAGCCTAGAAGAATGAGCTGATCACTTAAACCTAAGAAAAAGCATTTGAGAAAAAAGAATGTTTGATGAACGTATTAAAGTAATTAATTTGCTCAGTCTCTTGGCAATTTTTTGCCTCCTCTGTAACATCTCTTCCACATAACTTCCTTGCATGCATGATGCCAAGAGAATTCTCTCTATTTTAATTTCTTTTCTGTTACTATCTTTGAAATTTTAAAGTATAATAAAATACTGGGTGGCCTACCACAATATGAGGAATGAATGAAACCTGCTGATAAAAGGTTTAGGGCTAATTAATTCTCTTAAATCTGATACTGGATCCCAAGAAGGTCATGGAATTGCTTAAAATAAAGAAGCTTAACATCTGCATATCATGCTGTGCTCTTCTTTAGAGTCTGGGTTATCTCATAGAGCATTTGGGTTAATGCTGCTGCTGCTGCCGCTAAGTCGCTTCAGTTGTGTCCAACTCTGTGCAACCCCAGAGACGGCAGCCCACTAGGGCTCCCCGGTGCCTGGGATTCTCCAGGCGAGAACACCAGAGTGGGTGATTAATGGTGCAGGTGAGTCTAATTATCAAACCAGACCAAAGCTCTCAGAAATGATGTCAGTGAGCACGCAAGCTGTGGAAAGGGAAAGAAGCAAGATTCTTCATAAAACCACAAATAACTATTTTGGGTATCCATAAGATGCCTTGGCTGGTACAGAAAACAGTAAGATATGTCCCGATTTAGAATGTAAGTGAAAGACACCTCTGTGGTTAATCATCGCACTTGCAGCAAGGGAGCAGAACCCCCGGCGGACACATCCCACTGGAGCTACAGACAGGTAGAAGGAGACTTTCAGTTTCAATTTTGCTCTCTCTTTCTCTAAAATGATTATAGCTTCTGCTTTTGAACAAACAGTAACAGTTTCTGATCCCCATTTTACTGCCACTGAAGACCAAAGTGAGAACTTGTTTTTGACACAGGAAATGCTGGTGAAACTCCTAGCTCCGTCAGCACTTTCTAAGCAAGTTTCCGCACATTTCTTCCACTCCTGTGCTTTGCGGTCTTGCCCTCTCCAAGATACTCACTAGAATCCGGAAGCTAAAATAATCCAGATCCCAGGTACTACTGACATTCTTTTTTTTCCCAAGTGGTACAGAGACTTAAATGAAGCAATGTCTGAAAACTGTTTCTAGTCACCTCAAGAGAAAACTACATACTCTGAAATCATCGACTTAGAAGGCATTGCTAGAACGCTGCTCCAAGTCAGCAGTGATCTTGACTTACAGGGCAGAGTAAGTAAAGATGGGTATTCTGGGCCTTTCGTTTTGAAAACTCAACGACACGCAACTTAAAACAGCTTTAGCTCTGTCATCTTTGGCTGCCGATTTATGCCCAAAGAAGTCAGCTCTATACTTTTTAAATTAATTACACACACAGATTCTTCCCTTCTTTCTGCTCTCTTCACCAAAGTAATGCCTATGTATAAGGTCTCTCTCCACTCATTTCGTTTAGGCTATCTCTGGTTCTTGTGAAGTATTCTACCCGTCCCCCCGCCCCCGCAAGCTACCTTTGATGTGCAGTTTAAATGCCCTTTACCTGTAATGAAACTGAGAGCAGCTGGCAGGCAACGGAGGCAGGAAGAAAGATTTCTCAGATTCTGGAATTCTCAGGTTCCAATTGCAAGATGGATTCTGAAATCCTTAGAGGAGTTCAGAAATTCTCAGGAGGTAGCTTTGTTAACTCACTGCCACTGTATCCCCAATTGCTTTCTCTCCCTTGGGGTGCAATGCTCTAATTAGCAATATTTAAGTTAAATACTCCCCCAGCACCACAGTTTTGTATGTCTTTCCCAGGTGAGCCAGATGCACCGAGGAGGCTCACAGGAACTACTGTTTTTAGTTTTCCCAGCCTTCCAAGCTCCTTGCCAAGATGCTCCCTCACAGCTCCCTCTCCTCTACAACAAATTCTCTCTTTTAGTTGATACTTAAAATTATATTCATTTAAGAGTTATGCCTGCAGCCTAATGTTTTAATTTCTGCTAAAATGAAAATGCTTTCTGCAATACTATTAATTTTATTCTAATGGATGATTCTAAAAACAATTTTGATACACAGAGGACTGCTTTAGACTTTGAGATTCAATTAACCATTATTGATCACTCTGAGAATTAGCATTTATTGTTATAAGCTCTGGACTGGGCACTTTTTAAAGGCACTTTTGGTTGCAAGCAAGCATATTCAATCACATCTGACTCTTTGCGACGCTATGGACTGTAGTCTGCCAGACTCCTCTGACCATGCAGTTTTCCAGGCAAGAATACTGGAGTGGGTTGATATTTTATTTTCCAAGGGATCTATCCCACCGAAGAGTTGAACCCGCACCTCCTTGTTAGAAACGCTGCGGCAAGAAAGAGCCACCTCTAAGGACCGTCGATGGAAACCTTTATTGGGCGGTCGCTCTCGGGCAGAACTCCTGGGGGCGAGCGAGCAAGGGAAGGGAGTCTGCAAGGTATGAGGGGTGAGGATGGGGTTTTATAGCCAGAGCTGGCGTTCAAACCAGGTTCTCCCATATAAGGTAGAAAGCGCCGGGCTGTAGCAGCGGTTGGTGTCCAAGGGCTCCGTGTCGGCACTTGATTGGGCCAGGCCATGGGGTTGGTTCCTGGAAGTTTGGTCTGCTCCCGGTTCCTGTTTGGGCATTGGCTGTCCATGGCACTTTTCCGGGGCTTTCCGTCGCGACATGCCCGACCTCTCATCCTGGCCTTTTGATATAGGACAAGGGGCACCGGTTCTCTCGCTACTTCCTGCTGAACGGGGGCGACGAGAGGTAGGGTGTGGCCGGGACTCAAGGCGGGCCTGTGCCACTTATGTCAAACTGTAGGGGGCGTTTTGATCTTCTTGGTTTAACCTGGTGTAAGCCGTCAGCACCATGGCCCGGCCGACTGCGGACTGCATCAGCTCACGAACCCTGCGAAAAATGATCTGGAGGAGGCATGGTCCCAGGGTGAGGCCCAGCACCAGAAGGAGCACTGGACCTAGCAAGGGTAGGAGGTAGGGGAGTAGGCCATTGAGCCTTGTCCATAGAGGGTTGTCCTGGAGTTGTCTGCGCCTCTTTTCCAGGTCTTCCTGTAGCTCCTTAATTTTGGTTCGCACGATCCCAGACCGGTTGGCGTATAAACAACATCGCTCCTGCAAAAGAGACAGACTCCTCCTTCTTTGGCAGTCAGAAGGTCTAGCCCACATCTATTTTGGAGGACCACTTCGGCTAGGGAGTCAATTTGACCTTGGAGTTCCAGCATGGTGTCAGCCATGTGTTGGACGTCAGAGTTCATCTGTTGGGAAAGCTTAACATATGTGTGTTGAGATAGACCTATGCTGGTCACCCCCACGGCCAGACTAGTGGACAGACCTAGACCCACCAGTAATGGTATCATCTGAATGGCCCGCTTTTGCCTCCCAGCTATATGGTCTAGGCTGGGTATGGGGAAGGGGTCTTTCCCTGATATGAGGTCTATATCTGGTAGGAGGATTGTGATGACACATGTCCCTGTCCAGCTGGTAGGGAGGAAAGTGTATGCCAAATTTCCTCCACAGACTAGGACTAGGGGAGGGGGGACACACATCGAGATGTTGATATAGTCGACATCTGAGCAGCTGGCATATTCCTGGATCCCCACATCCAGGGCCGTCTCATTGTCGGCTATGAGGACCATCAAACAGTTTCCACCGGTTGCAGGTCCCACTGGTTGCACCCTCAGAGGGTTGTCACCCTACACGTAGATGGGTCATCCGAGGTGTTAACTGTCAAAGAGTAATTAGTCAGGACTGCCAGAGGGCAGGGGGTACCTATGGCCAGACATATCCAACAGTCTTAGGCTAGTTGAGAGTTAGATTGGTTTAGGATATTCCAGGTGAGTTGTATCACGCTGGCAGTTTGTGGATCTATCTGGAGGGAGCCTCGCCTTTCTGGGAGGGCCAGTGGGTGATATTGGACCCTTGGAAACATGCAATCGAGAACCATCTGGATCTTTAGATGGACTTGTTCCCTACGGGCCATGTCCTGGACCCCTCCTCTGTCGGAGGTCCCTATGGGGGCCGTCAATCCCCAACAGACATCTTGTCCTGTTTTTCCTCCGCAAGCTGGAGAGGACCCGCTTGAGCCCGAAATCCCTCTGAACTCTCCTGTTTTAGTGGCCATCCAACGAGGGCGGCCATCCGGTCCCAGGCATTGCCGGGCCCGTTCTTTTAGGTAGCACAGCGAGTGGAGGGTGTCCAAGTATTCCTTACAGGACCAGTTTTTAGTTGTCCCAGTGGTTGAGGTTCCTGGACTGGGATGGCCTCTACGCATTGCCATGTGTTGGCCCTGCCAATAAGGGAGTATCCAAGTCCACATCCAGAGGGGATGGTTCCCGATCCTATAAAGTTGTAGGCCATTTTATCTCCACAGTTGACTATTTGGATGGGCCTGACATGGCCCTCAGGGTATTGGGGAAGGGTGCCACCGGTGCAGTCACATGGCTTCCCCATTTGTCTAGCTATTATTTCTCTAGCTTTGGCAGGATCGTCAAATCCTCCCCAGGCATGCCCTAGGAGTAGGAGGGAGAGGATGAGGGAGGGGAAGGGAGATGCCATTTTGGTCATTTTGGGATTGGTGGCCAGGTCAAGTTGCCCCCAAGGGAATAGCACCCCAGGAGTAGGGAGCAGATGGCTAGGTAAGTGAGGGCTAGCGACAGTCAAAGTGCAAATGACCAGTTTTGGGGAGCCATGGCCGCCAATCCAATGGCAAAGAGTATGGCCAGAGCTGTGAATGTCAGCAGCCACAGCAGGTGGTGCCAGGCAAGCATCGGATTGGGACGTGTTTGCTCCTGGTGGGAGGTGGTGCCTCAATTACTCTGAGATCAGTGAAAGAGGGGTTCGGGTAATGGTTAATTTGGTCGGCCCCATGAGGGTAGAGCAGTAGGAGTAATCTTGGGGGGCAGTTTGGGCCGGGGCCGCCTCTGTTTCCGAGAGACCCGGGGGAGCTCGTTTGAGCTGGGTCAGGTGGTACCAGGGCTCGTGTCCCAGAAGTTTGGCTGCCATAGGAGTGGTGAGGATTACGATATGGGGTCCCGTCCAGCGAGGCTGTAGCGGGCGGGGACTTAGGGGCTTTTAGCAGTACCTGATCTCCCGGGGCCAGAGGCTGAGTTGGCCCCTCGTCTGTCGGTTGTGGCAAGACCCAGTCTGCGTGTTCCCTCAGCAAGGATCATAGGAGGGAGAAGAGGGGGAGGTAACCCGCAAGTGGGGGAGCCTCTCCCTCCCGGGAGGTGAGTCAGGAGATAGGGCCTGCGGTAGAGCAGTTCAAAAGGGGTCAAACCTGTTTTTGAATGTGGTGTGTTGCGAATACGAGTGAGCGCCAGAGGAAGGAGGTTGACCCAGGACAGCCGCAGTTCTGAGGCAAGCTTGGTCAAGTGCGTCTTGATGATGCCGTTCACCCGCTCTACCTTGCCTGACGATTGGGGCTGATAGCAGGTGTGGAGATGCCAGGCGATGCCCAGGGCCACAGCCACCTGCTGGGAGGTCTGTGAGGTGAATGCAGGCCCATAGTCATACTGGAGAGAGTTCTGCAACCCAAATCTGGGAATGAGATGGGTCATCAAGACCTGTGCCACTGCCGCTGCCATCTCTCGGGCGGTGGGGAAGGCCTCGACCCATCCTGAAAAAGTGTCCACCAAGACCAGCAGATAGCGATGGGTTCGATGTCTGGGCATGTGGGTAAAGTCTATCTGCCAATCCTGCCTGAGCATATGTCCCCTTAGCTGATGAGTCTCCTGTGGGAGTCGGAGTCCTCCTTGAGGAGAGGTGGAAGCACCTGTTAGGCAGGAGTGGTGGACGGCATATATGGTCTGTCTGAGATGTAGGGGGAGAAAAGACAGGGCTGAGAAAGGAAAAGAGAGCCCTTGGTCCGATGTGGAGGGTATTGTGGATTGGGATATTATGGCCTTAGCCTGCGCTCAGGAAGCACTGGTTTATTATGGAGTAGTATCCATCCCGACGGGTGCCTCTGAGCCCCCTCCTGTGCCAGCAGGGCTCCGGCTTCCTTGCTGGAATAATCTGGGTTGAGGGTGGGTCTCAGAGTCAGCAAGGGCTCGGGGGCTTGTTGTCAGGTGATTTCCGAGCCACTTGATCTGCCATATTATTACCCAGAGCGACAGTGTCGTGAGTATTCTGGTGTCCCTTGCAGCGTATGATGGCGACTTCCTGGGCAGGGATATGGCTTCTAGCAATCGAGTGATGTGGGGGCGTTACAGATGGGAGACCCTTTAGTAGTTAGGAAGCCCCGTTCTTTCCAGATCACCGCATGGGAATGGGCAATCAAGAAGGCGTATTTGGAATCTGTGTAAATATTGGACCTTTTTCCTTTTGCTAGGTGTAAGGCTCTAGTTAGGGCTGTTAGTTTGGCCTTCTGAGAGGTTGTCCCGGGCGGCAAGGGCTGAGCCTCCAGGACTTCCCGGGTGGTTGCCACAGCACAAGCCGCCCTTCAATTCCCATTGGGGTCTCGCTTTGAGCTCCCATCAATGAACAAAGTTAGCTCTGGATTTGGTAGAGGTTCGGAGAACAGGTTGTGGGGTGGTTGCATAAGGGACTCAAGGACCTCTGAGCATGAGTGGGCTGGGGGTTTTGAGGAGAGGGGGAGGAGGGTAACGAGGAAAGCAGGTTTAATTGTGGAGAACGACCCATGGAGACCAGCGGATTGTCCAGAAATACCAGGTGAAACTGCTGGAGCCTAGACTCGCTGAAGTCAGAGAGAAATTTAGAGGCTAAAATGTCTCCAAGACGATGAGGTGAGAAGATGGTCAGGGGTTGGCCATGAATCAGCTTTTTAGCATCAGCGTACAATGTTGTCACCGCCGCTAGTGCCCGCAGTCAGGGGAACCATCCCTGGCTGTGGGGTCAAGTTGTTAGGATATGTAAGCAATAGGCAGCAGTTCGGAGCCGATTGGTTGCAGTAAGGCTCCAAAGGCTATCCCTCCCTTTTCATCAGTATATAGATGGTGCAGATAGTTGGGATTTGGGAGAAAGAGAGGGGGGTGCAGCCAGTAGAGTTGAGCGTAAAGCTTGAAAGGCCTGAATCACTTCTGTGGGGGAAGACAGCGGTCCTATGGGAGTTTCTCTAACGGCGGCATATAGGGGTTTGGCCAGGGTGGCGTAATTTGGGACCCAGTGTCGGAAGAATCCCGTCAGTCCTAAGAAGGACAATATCTGGTCTCCGTTGGCCAGAGGGCAGATGGACCAGAGGAGGCTACACCGGTCTGCTGTCAGGGCCTTAGTGGTGGGAGTGATTTGGAGGCCTAGATAGACAACAGAGGTCTGAGTTAGTTGAGCCTTAGATTGCAAGGCTCTGTAACCCTGGGAACCAAGGAAATTAAGGAGAGTTGCAGTATGTTGTCGGGAGGTTTCTTCCGAGGGGCTGCAAAGGAGCAGGTTGTCTACGTATTGGAGGAGGGTGCTAGGGCAAAACGAGCATCTGGCCAGGTCCGGGACAGGGCCTGCCTGAAGTAGTGGGGACTGTCTCTGAACCCCTGAGGGAGTATGGTCCATGTGAGTTGTGTGGTCAGCTGGGTGTCAGGTGAAAGCAAAGAGGAATTAGCAGTCGGGGTGGAGTGGGATGGTAAAAAAGGCATCTTTGAGGTCAATAACGGTGAAATGAGAGGTTTTAGGAGGTATAGAAGAATGGAGGGTGTAGGGGTTAGGGACAAGTGGATGGGCAGGGACCACTGCCGCGTTTATCAGGTGGAGATCCTGCACTAGTCAGTAGTCTCCCAAGGCCTTCTGAACAGGGAGGATAGGCATGTCACAGGGGGAAGTCGTGGGGATCAGGAGGCCCTGTCCCATGAGGCGGTCAATGATGGGTTTTAGCCCCCTGAGGTTACGGGTAGACAAGGGAAACTGGGCCAGGCTGGGAAACAGGTGGGGTCCCTTAGCTGGATGAGGACTGGAGGGTGGTGCCGAGCCACCACCGGGACTCGGGTGTCCCAGACCTCAGGATTAACGGGAGAGGTTGGAGGGTCAGCAAGTAGCATTAGGAAGGCCCCCTGACGTGGGAGCCGATCCTGGAGTTAGGTGAAAAGTGGCCTTCAGCTTAGCAAGTATATCTCTTCCCAAGAGAGGAGTAGGGCAGGAGGGGATGACTAAAAAGGAGTGGGCAAATAGGCAGGAGTCTAGTTGACAGGATAGTGGTTGGGTTTGGAGCTGGCACGAGGGTTGGCCGTCAATTCCCATAACCAAAACCTGGGAAGGACGTAGAGTGCCCCTGAAAGAGGGAAGGACCGAATAGGTAGCCCCTGTATCAACCAGAAAATTGATGGACTTACCCACTACCTGGAGCGTTACCCTGGGCTCGGCTTGGGTTATCAGGGTTCCCGAGTCTGGGTGGTGTCAGTCATCATCAAAGCTCAGCAGCTCCAAGGCTGGAGGAGGGCAGGAGGTCTCCCTAGGGCACTCTGGTCCCCGGCCCCTAGAGTCGGGGCCCGAGAGGCCTGGGGACAATCACTAGCCCAGTGTCCTCATTGTTTGCATCTTGGACACGGCTTGGAGGGAGGCCGCAGATTGGGACACATCTTAGCCCAGTGCCCTTCTCGGCCACACTTGAACCAGGCCCCCAGAGGGGGGTTTGGGGCCCTGAGCCTGCTGCCGGCTGCAGGGCCACTACCAAGGCCTGGGTTTGTTGATTTAGGAGGCTCGCCTGAAATTTGGCCTTTTGCTTGAGCCTTGCCTTTTGGCTGGCCTCAGCAGTTTCCTCATGGGCACGGTAAACCTTAAAGGCCATTTTTACCAGGTCTCGAATAGGGGTCTGAGGGGCCGTCCTTGGCCTTGGCCAGCTTCTTCCGAATGTCAGGTGTGGAATGGGAGGTAAAACGGTTGGCCAAGGTGACCGCCCTGATGGGGGACTCAGGGGACAGCCTGGTGTATTGAACAAGGCTTCAGTCAGCCGATTAAGGAACATGGCTGGGTTTTCATCAGGCCCCTGAGTCACCTCATCCAGTTTGAGGAGGTTTACAACCTTACGAGAGGACACTTCCATCCCATCGAGGATACACTCTATCATATAACGTACCCACAGCTGGCCGCCACCCCCTTCCTGGTAGTTCCAGTCAGGGTTGGTGTCAGGAACCACCTGAGCTCCCGGGGGATGCTTGGCGGAGGGGTTGGCATAGTGTCGTTGGTCAGCCTGAGCCTTGGCTGCCGTCCAAATGCCTTGCCTCTCTTCGAGGGTGGTGGTAGACCCCAGGATGACATATATGTCCTGCCATGTTAAGGCGTAGGCAACGGATCAGACTAGTGAACTGCTTAATGTTCTGAGTGGGGTTGAAGGAGAAGGATCCCAGCTTGGTCTCAATCTGTGCTAAGTCTTGGAGAGAAAAGGGGACATGGACTTGGGTTAGACCCTCAGCTCTGGCCACCTGTCGCAGAGGGAACAACAGGGCCGGGGGGGGGGAGAAGAGGCCTCTGGAGGGTGTGGGAGCTAACTGGAGAGAGAGAGGGGGTAACGAGGGGAAGGGGAGGGTACGGGATAGGGTTAAGGGCGGGAGGGTCCAGGGCTGGCAGCGGAGTCTCAGGGGCAGAAGCTGAGGGTGAAGGGACCGGAGTGGAGGGGGTAGGAGCAGTGGGAGTACTATAGGGAGGAGGAGCCACCAGGTCTTCTGGGGGGACAGAGAAAGCAGACCACTCAGGAGCAGGGGTTAGTTTGGCTGAGGAAGGTGGAACTGGGGGAGCCATCGTGAGCAGGATCTGGCTGGGAGCACACGTGGTGCACAGGGTGGGGCGAGAGCACAGTGTCCAAAAGGCCTGAACATAGGGGACCTCAGATCATTTTCCCGTTCTCTGGCAGTAATTATCTAAATCATGGAGGACATTGAAGTCTAATGTCCCTGTGGCTGGCCAGTGAGAGCCGTTATCTAGAGGATATTGTGGCCAGGCCTGTGAGCACAAAAAGGCGAGCTGCTTGGGGCGAATGTAGCCTGTTAGCTGTAGGGTTCATAGGTTAGCCAACAGACATTCTAGGGGGAAACCAGTTGGACTCAGGTTTGGAAGCCGTTGATCCCATGGCGACCACATGGAGGCAACCCCTGTCGTCCGAACGTCTCTGGGCGTGTCAGGGGGCGGTTTGGGACCTCGGAGGAGGCCGGGGTCCATTCAGCTCCTTGGGATGTCTCCCTCATGAGCTGGGGACCGGGTAAGGCTTAAGCCGGAGGTTTACTCAGCCGCTTGGGATGTCTCCCTTACAAGCCAAGAACCAGGGGCAGGCAAGAAACTGCCGAGGGAGGGCCCAGTAAGTACGCACAGATTACGGGGCCCTAGGAAATAGTCGCCAGAGAGGGCAGGTCCCAAAGCCAAAGGGACTTACCCCATAGTCTGCCATCCAGGAGGTTGGTCAGCCGCCTGGGTCCAGGGCTACCGTGGCAGTGGAGCTCAAGGGGCCTCAACAGTGAGTGCCAGGGGCCCTCACCTCGAGCCCCATGTTGGGCGCCAGAAGTAAGAAACGCCGTGGGAAGAAAGAGCCACCTCTAGGGACCATCGATGGAAGCCTTTATTGGGCGGTCGCTCTCGGGCACAACTCCTGGGGGCGAGCGAGCAAGGGAAGGAGTCTGCGAGGTATGAGGGGTGAGGATGGGGTTTTATAGCCAGGGCTGGCGTTCAAACCAGGTTCTCCCATATAAGGTAGAAAGCACGGGCTGTAGCGGCGGTTGGTGTCCAAGGGCTCCGTGTCGGCACTTGATTGGGCCAGGCCATGGGGTTGGTTCCCGGAAGTTTGGTCCGCTCCAACCGCTGGGACTGTCCACGGCACTTTTCTGGGGCTTTCTGTTGCGACATGCCCGACATCTCACTCCTACATCTCCTTCACTGGCAAGCTGATACTTTTGCCACTGAGCCACCTGGGAAGCCCCAGTTTTTGGTACGTTACTTATTTTAAGTCACAATAATTCTGCCAAGTAGCCATTCTCATCTTTGCTTCTCAGAAGGGGAAATTGAGCTGCAGAAGGTAGGAAAGATTTACACTACCTGTAAGTGGTAGCCAGCATCTAAATTCATCTCTGCCTGTCAGATGCCAAAGCTGAGGCCACCATTGTGCTGAGACCCAGAACAGGATGTGCACATTTTTATCTTGAATGGTAGCAGGAAGAGAGTGGATGGATGAGGACCAGAGATCTAGAGGAAGACTAGTTAGGGGTTCTGTTGAAGGAAAATAAGAATGAAAACAGAGAGAGTGAGAGAAGTGAAACATGAAGAGACTGTCTCCTCATTTTAGTTACTAACTACTCTGGGGAAGATATTGTGCTAAGTCTTGGTACAGGAGGGAAGAGGGAAAAGCCTCAAAGAGCACAGGCAAGAGAAGAGACAACAAGTCAGTGACTTGTACAGGACAGGCTGCTAACAAGGACAGGCTGCAAACTGGTGGCCCATTCAAAGTTGACCGACTCACTGAAGTGAAAGTGAAGTCACTCAGCTGTGTCCAACCCTTTGCGACCCCATGGACTGTAGCCTCCCAGGCTCCTCTGTCCATGAGATTTTCCAGGCAAGAGTACTCGAGTGGGTTGCCATTTCCTTCTCCAGGGCATCTTCCCGACCCAGGGATCAAACTTGGGTCTCCCGCATTGTAGGCAGATGCTTTACTGTCTGAGCCACCAGAAATTTTTAAATGTTGCCTTTTTTGTTTACTTTTTAAAATAAATGATCACATGCATATGAAACAATCTTCAAAAAAATAACAAAAGATGCAAGTGAAAAGTAAATAGTAGCCTTCCCTACTCTGTTGCCAACCACGCAGGCTCCCATCACAGAGAAAAGTCATGCTTCTAGTTTTCCTATGTTCTTCCACAGATAATCTTTAAATACATTTAAATACATGGAGAAGGCAATGGCACCCCACTCCAGTACTCTTGCCTGGAAAATCCCATGTACAGAGGAGCCTTGTAGGCTGCAGTCCATGGGGTCGCTAACAGTCAGACACGACTGAGCGACTTCACTTTCCCTTTTCACTTTCATGCATTGGAGAAGGAAATGGCAACCCACTCCAGTGTTATTGCCTGGAGAATCCCAAGGATAGCGGAGCCTGGTGGGCTCTGGGGTCGCACAGAGTCAGACATGACTGAGTGACTTACATACATAGGTATTATATATCTTCTTTAAGATAAAATACATTCTTGTTATATGAAAAATATAAAGACAAATGGTTAGCATAGAATATAAACTGTTTATTATGTACTTTGCTTTTCTTAACAATACACATCATGTTAGTATGTATAGGCTGCTTTATTTATCCTTATGGCTATAGAGCATTCCATTATATTCATGTAGCATAAATTATTTAGACAGGACCCTTTTGATGGACATTTAGGATGTCGCCAATATTTTACTACTAAATAAGTCCTGCAATGAATATCCTTATGCACATATCACTTTGCAAATATGCAATATCCTTGCACGGTAAATTCCTAGAAGCAGACTTGCTGAGGCAAAGAATACATGCATTTGTATACTGCTTTGACAGACAATGTCAAACGATCTCCACAGAAATATTCTCAAACTCACATTTTCATAAACAGTACAAGAGAGCATCTATTTCCCTATCTCACGCTGTCCCACACCTTAGCCAATCTATAGTAGAATGTGGAGTCTCTATAGCTTGTATTTGAATAGCCAACAATTTTAAATGCAGGGTATTTCACAAGGAGGAAATAAGCATGACTTCCAAGTTCTCTTAAAAATCTAAAATTTGGCAACTTTGGACCAACATTTCCACGTGGTTACCATCTGAACAGTGACCAGTCTCCTTAGAATGTGTGTGTTGGGTATTGTGCCAATCCACCCCCAGAGTCCCTCTATATCCTTCCCCAACACTGAAGCCAAGAGCCAGTTACCACTTATTGGCTTTCACTAGAGCCCCATTTAGTAGTTTATATTTCCTTCCTGGTTTTAGATATTTGAGTTCTCAACTGGTTGGAGAGAGATTATTAACAAAAGGGAAAACAACTGAAGTAAAAAGTAGAGTAGATAAGACAGCCAGAATAATAGGTAAGCACAGAATAAAAGTATGTTAACACAGCTCATGAACAACAAATATTAGGCTCTTCTGAATGATCACCCATCCTCCTAGAATTTTATTATCAGGCTAGCTGTATAAACTAAATCCAGCACTGAGTAACTTTATACGGGTGGCACAAACATCCCAGAGTAACTCGAAAATCTTGGGGTTAGCCCTTATGTGGATCTAATCTTGTAACAGGCATGGTTCTTGCCTTCTAGAATGCAAATGTCCTGTATATATCCTGGTGCAGGGAGCATCACATTGCTTTATTTTCCTAAATCAAATTAAATTTGGAGTCACACGCATACCCACAAAGAAGTAAAATCAGCAGACTTCAGTTATCATGAGGAGGCAGCAGAGCTTATCAGACCTACCCTGATAGCTTGCAGAAGCACTCTGGTCTGGGTTCTGTCATTATCTAAACCTGAGATGTCCACCTGGGAGACCAATAGCCCACTCCCTTCGTGGCAGTTATGGGCACAAGAACTCTCAGGAAATTCTAACTCAGGCCTTTAGAAACAAAGTGTTGGCTTCTCCTCCCTTGTTTGGGGAAAGGAGATGCCTTATTCTTTCCTTTTGATTTGCAGTGGAACAAAACATCTTGGCTTGATTTTCTGAATAATTTATCTGATGCTTAAGGAGGAAAGTTCTGCAGTTTCTGCAATTTAAAAGGAGGTGAGATCCTCCTTTGATTAGAACCACATAATACATCAGGTCCTAGATCAACCAAAACAATCTGAAGAATCTTTAAATTGCCATAGATGGAGCTATTAAGAATCCTCTGCAGTCTCTTGGGCCCTTTTATCTACACAACTATTTATGGAAATATATACATCTAGCCTAGAGAAGGAAGTGGCAGCAACTGAGCATGCATGCCTGCAGTGGAGAAGGAAATGGCAACCCACTGCAGTGTTCTTGCCTGGAGAATCCCAGGGACAGAGGAGCCTGGTGGGCTGCCGTCTATGGGGTCGCACAGCATCGGACACGACTGAAGCGACTTAGCAGCAGCAGCAGCAGCAGCATACATCTAGCCTAGATCTGCATCTCACCATTTCGGGGGTTTTTTACATGGGCATTCATTTTTCTGAAGGCTGATCTGTCATTTAATCCATTCTCTTTATGATTTTGAAATGATTTGTTTGGAATAAAAAAGTTAGATTTACTATCCTCAAGGCTTCGGTTAAAAGGAAGGATAGGAAGGGGGCAGTGACCATTAGATTAAGGTTCAATTAAAACCTGAAGCAGATATGAATCGGTACAAAACATCACTCACACAGATTTTCCTTCTTTCTTCTGACTGACAAGTACATATCTGAAGAAGTCTCTCTTTCTTAAAAAAAATAGTTTTATTAATTTATTGTTGGCTGTGCTGGGTATTCATTGCTGTGTGGGCATTTCCTCTCCTTGAAACAAGTGAGGGCTACTCTCTAGCTATGGGCTCTGTCTTATTGCTGTGGCTTCTCTTGTTGCAGAGCACAAGTTCTAGGGCACGTGGGCTCTTGCACATGGGTATTTGCACAGGAGAGTTTGCAGCTCCATGTCTCTAGAGCACAGGCTAAATAGGTGCAGAGTACAGGCTCAACTGGTCCAGGCATGTGGGATCCTCTCAGATCAGGGATTGAACCCATGTTTCCTTCATTGGCAGGCACACAGGTTCAATCTGAGCCTCCCTTTTTGTAGTAAAATCACTACAGAGAAATACAGAGACATTAGTTTGTCCACAAAGGTCCATCTAGTCAAGGCTATGGTTTTTCCAGTGGTCATGTATGGATGTGAGAGTTGGACTATAAAGAAAGCTGAGCACCGAAGAATTGATGCTTTTGAACTGTGGTGGTGGAGAAGACTCTTGAGAGTCCCTTGGACTGCAAGGAGATCCAACCAGTCCATCCTAAGGGAGATCAGTCCTGAGTGTTCATTGGAAGGACTAATGTTGAAGCCAAAACTCCAGTACTTTGGCCACCTGATGCAAAGAGCTGACTCATTGGAAAAGACCCTGATGCTGGGAGGGATTGGTGGCAGGAGGAGAAGGGGACAACAGAAGATGAGATGGTTGGATGGCATCACCGACTCAATGGACATGTGTTTGGGTGGACTCCGGGAGTTGCTGATGGACAGGGAGGCCTGGTGTGCTGTGGTTCATGGGGTCCCAAAGAGTTGGACATGACTGCTCAGTTCAACAGAACTGAACAGAAAAATAACTCCCATGGCAAAGAATAGGGACATATATGGCAGTTTCCTCCTTTTAAGATTTCAGCAATTGACTACAGTTGAATATTTTGCTCATTGACTATTTGCTCCAACATTTGTGACATTTCTAATAAATAATCTAAAATTTTTGAGACCAAAAGAATATATTTTCTTCCAATGCCTAAAAATATGCAATATTACATTTAAGCCAGTTTTTGTTATAAGATTTGTTGGCTTTTGAAAGTCAACTTGCTGTGACTGTTTCAGAGATAAGTGTAAAAGTTGGAATCTTTTGTTTACAACTCATGTTGGAGAACAGTTATGCCTCTATAAAAATTTGACTTTGTACTTTGCCCTCTTGAGTGTGATCTTGCATCCCCGAATTCAAACTCTGAGAATATAATTAAGTTGGATTTAGAGTGACAGCATCTTCAACAAGGTATTTACCATTTTGATGAGAGAATTTTTGCACTGATTTAAAGCAAAACAGCTATAGATAAATAATTTTTACAGAGTGAAGTTTTCCAGAAATAAATTGCTCTTAAATGAGAATGATGTCATCATAAAGCCATATATCAAGGACAATTACCCAACATGTGGCCTGTGAAAATTAAACTCATTTTAGGTTTTATGTGATGAGTCTCTATAGTTACAGTCACTGGATGGTGTCAGCAGTGCAAATTTTGAATAGACTTTCCAGTTCATAGAAATTCTTGGCAGCTTTTATACATAAAAACATTGTAGATTTCTTCATGTCCCACTTGTTCTGTTTTGTTTTGCATGGATCCAGCCCAGAGCTTCTCCAGAGCTCTCCTAGGAAGAACAGAGCTCCCCTCCACATACCATGGTGCTGTTTCTTCTGTTCTTTCTCAGTCCATCTGACACCATTTGCTTTCTACCTCCTATTATTCCTCATGTCTTACCTACTTAAGAGTGATGCTATGGTCTCATTACTAAAACAAACAAATAAAACCTGAAGAGCAAAGATAGCTTTCCTGGCATTTCAGTGGGAGCTTGGCAGGGAAGTGAAGGAGGTGCGTGAGTTCAGTCCTCCTTCGTGAGCATGCTCAGCGGCTCTTCATCACCTATTTACCTATTTAAAAGAATTTTATTTCCTGAGTCTAGTGTTCGTGGCCTACCAGATCTCTCCAAGCTTACTGATGTTGTTATTCAGTCGCTAAGTCATGTCTGACTCTTTGTGACCTCATGGACCGCAGCACACCAGGCTCCTCTGTCCTCCACTGTCTCCCAGAGCTTGCTCAAATTCACGTCCATTGAGTCGGTGATGCTGTCCAACCATCTCATCCTCTGCCAGCCTGTGCTCCTTTTGCTTTCAAGCTTTCCCAGCATCCAGGTTTTTTCCAGTGAGTCAGCTCTTCACATCAGGTGACCAAAGTATTGGAGTTTCAGCATCAGCATCAATCCTTCCAATAAATATTCAGGACTGATTTCCTTTAGGATTGACTGGTTTGATTTCCTTGCTGTTCAAGAGACTCTCAAGAGTCTTCTCCAGCACCACAGTTTGAAGGCATCAGTTCCTCAGTGCTCAGCCTTCTTTATGGTCCAACTCTCACATCTGTACACAGTTACTCAAAAGATGATAGCTTTGTGGCCCTACACAGACCTTTGTTAGCAAAATCATATCTTTGTTTTTGAACACGCTGCCTAGATTTGTTATAGCTTTCCTTCCAAGGAACAAACATCTGTTACTCCTAATCACTGTTCCATAAAACTACTGTATTAGTTCAACCGTAACTGCCCTCAGCCCCCACCCCAAATGGGATGTCAAAATCCCAATACTTCAGAAGTGACCTTATTTGGAAACAAGATTTATACAGAGGCAATCAAGTTAAAATGATGTCACTAGGAGGGGCCCGAATTCAATGTGACTGGTATTCTTATAAAAGGAAAATTTGGATCCAGAGACAGACATGAATAGAAGAAAGATGATAGGGAGACAGGGAGAACACCACGTGAAGATGGGAGATTAAAGTGATGCCTGTTAAGGAACACCAAAGGTTGCTGGCAAACCATTAGAGCCAGGAAAAAGAAAGGCTTCCCTAGAGGTTTCAAAGACAACATGACCCTGTCTACACCTTGATTTTGAATTTCTATCTTCCAGAACTATGAGACAGTAAAATTCTATTGTTTCAAGCCATGCAATTGTTGGTACTTGGCTACGGCAGCCCTAGGAGTAAATCTCAAGGGTCTCTTCTGCTTTTATTTCTCTTCTTCCTTCTTCTTTAAAAAATTCTATTCTTTTCCAGAAGCCCGATTACACCTTGCTTCCTCGGCTGCCACTGTCCCTTGTAAAAACAATCATTCCTTGGAATTTGAGCTGCTATAGCATTTCCTGTGTTCTTAATACTGATGGTTCCTTATAGCCTATGGGTATTTAGCTTACGTGCATACGTTCTCTTCCTTATTCTAAACTCTAAAAAGACTATACTTTTAATATTAGCTAGGTAAGCAATTAATTATGTGAAAGTATTCAACAAATAATTTTATTTATTGACAAACACAGTTGGCACTTGAACAACACAGGTTTGAACTACACAGGTCCACTTATGTGGGGATTATTTTCAATAAATACATAATTTATATACTATAAATGTTTTTCTCTTAATGATTTTCTTAATAACATGTCCTTTTCTCTAGTTTACTTTGTTGCAAGAATACGGTTTATAATACATATACAAAATGTGTGTTGATCGATCATTTATGCTATTAGTAAAGCTTCTGGTCAACAGCAGAGTATAAGTTAAGCTTTGGGGAAGTTAAAAGTTATACACAGATTTTTTACTGAGGGGGGTCAAAGCTTTTAAGCCCTGTGGTGTTCAAGGGTCAAGTGTACACTTAAGTAAGTATCTATTGATCTATTTATCTATGTATCCTACTGGAGAACTCTGACAAACACAGTTATATTTCCTTTTTATTGAAGTGTAGTTGACTTGGGCTTCCCACTGGCTCAGATGTAAAGAATTCTCCTGTGATGCAGGAGACGCCATGGGTTCGATCCCTAAGTCAGGAAGGTCACCTGAAGGAGGTCATGGCAACCCACTTGAATATTCTTGCCTTAGAGAATCCCATGGACAGAGGAGCCTGGCAGGCTGCAGTCCATATGGTCGCACAGAGTTGGACACTATAGAACCAACTGAGAACACACATAGTTGACTTAAAATATTATAATAGTTTCAGGCATAGAACAAAGTGATTTGAGATTTTTAGATTCCACACCACAAAAAGTCATTACCATGTTCCCTGTACTATACATTACATTTCTGTGACTCATTTATTTTATAACTGGTACTTTGTACCTCTTAACCCTCTTCGCCTATTTCACCCCTCTCCCACCCTCCTCCCCTTTGGCAAACACTATTTTATTCTGTGTCTGTGAGTCTGTTTCTGATTTGTTATGTTTGCTCATGTGTTTTGTTTTTAGATTCTACATAAAAGTGAAAACACACAGTATTTTGCCTTTCTTGGCTATATACCATTTAAATCATATGGTTACACCATAATTTAATTATTCTCTTTATGATCATATAAGTGGTTGCAATCTTTGCTCTTATAATTTCATGAAAATTAGCTTTACTCATACAGACTTGATAGCACCTATAGTCATTTTCTTGAATAGATTACTAGAAGGAGTCTTAGTATATCAGAGTATGGATGTACCTGCATTTCTTGACACAGTTCATCAAACCGTTCTTCACAACTGGCTATTCTGGTTTAAAGTTCCATTAATAGCAAATGAAAAGTGCCTACTACACTATAAACATCTCAGTATTATCATTTTAATGATAATACTTGCCAAAAAAGGTCCGTCTAGTCAAGGCTATGGTTTTTCCAGTAGTCATGTATGGATGTGAGAGTTGGACCGAAGAATTGATGCTTTTGAACTGTGACGTTGGGGAAGACTCTTGAGAGTCCCTTGGACTGCAAGGAGATCCAACCAGTCCATTCTAAAGGAGATCAGCCCTGGGTGTTCATTGGAAAGACTGATGCTGAAGCTGAAACTCCAATACTTTGGCCACCTCATGCGAAGCGTTGACTTAATTGGAAAAGACCTGATACTGGGAAGGATTGGGGGCAGGAGGAGAAGGGGATGACAGAGGATGAGATGGCTGGATGGCATCACCGACTCGATGAACATGGGTTTGGGTGGACTCCAGGAGTTGGTGATGGACAAGGAGGCCTGGTGTGCTGCAGCTCATGAGGTCGTAAAAAGTCGGACACGACTGAGTGACTGAACTGAACTGAATATGTAAAATTATTATAATAGTATAATAATTTTTTAAGTCATCTGAAACGACAAAAGTGAGTCTTTTGTTTTCCTGGGAATTTTCTGTTTAAGCACTTCGGTCTTTTTTTACTGCAGTATTAGTATTCTTTTGGCAGAATAGGATGTCTACTATCTGGAATCTAGGTTCAGGTTTAAAGTTGAGGTTCAGAGGTACAAAGTATCCTACATGCTAAAGAGATACATTGTGCCAAAATGTCACCAAAAGTTTCCACTAGAGAGTTCTTCCTCCCTTTGAGGGAGAAAGAGGTAGCAGAAACAGTGCTATTTCTTCCAGTCTCTTCTCACCCCTATCTACCACCCCAGATAAAGCACCAGGCTAGGCAGTTTTTGTAGTGTTTCCTCAACTCCCTATACCCATTTCCTGAAGTCACTCCCACTGCCCAGAGACATAGCTTCTAGTGGTACCAGGGATGGGGATTTGAAGTTGTGGTCTTAAACTATTCAGGACTCATTTAATAACAAAATCCCTATAAGATTTTGGAATCTGTCCAGGAAATTGTTAAGGGATAAAAAGGAAAGTTAAACACAGCACATTTTCAAGCAATGGTTTGTTTTTTCTTTTTAAAAAGCTACTTCATTTTTATACCTGAAGAAGTAGAAACAGCTCAATGATCTGTTATACTTGTTATTAATAATATAAAAGCTTTTTATTTCTGACAATGTGTTACTATGTGTTAGAGATAGTTTTCTCAATTGTCTTTGCCTTTAACTTAAATTTGTTGTTTAATGTACTGTGTTACATTAAAACTACTGGCCTATCTTACACTTTAAATGAATCTGTTAGCATGTGTGATTTTGGAACATTGTGCTTCAATCATTTCAAAAATATTGGCTCACTGAGTTATTCAGACCTTCTATATGCTGACACATTCCATTATATGATATCAAAAGTAAATCACATTAATTAATACCACCATTATATCGAAAGTCTTTATTGCCAAATTTTTAAGCTCACAGAGGTAGATAGCTTTCAAAAATTCTAACCTATTTGGAAGCTTGAATATTATCATTGGAAACAAAATATTGTCAGTTATTTCCCTTGAAATGACAGGCTCGCTTCATTTATTTTTGAGAAAATATCTGCCAAATACACAGGTCTGAATAGTTCTAATTTGTCGATTGTTCTTTCAAATAAAAAAGGCAGCTAATTCAACTTGTAATTGGCATAGTTGCATAAGTGCTTTTTACAATGCAAACTTTATATTTTGGTGTGTAAAAAAATGCTAAAGCTCTCACTTTCTGAGACAGTCCACCGTCTGCCTATGGAATGTGTATCTCTCTGAATAAACCTGATTTCCCACTTAGTTATCTGGGCAGAGGCCCTTGCCTGACTACTCATATCCCTTTCAAGTGTCTTATATTAATAAATCTACTTCTTGCCGCCTGCTGCTGCTGCTGCTGCTGCTAAGTCGCTTCAGTTGTGTCTGACTCTGTGCGACCCCATAGACGGCAGCCCACCAGGGCTCCCTGTCCCTGGGATTCTCCAGGCAAGAACACTGGAGTGGGTTGCCATTTCCTTCTCCAGTGCATGAAAGTGAAAAGTGAAAGTGAAGTTGCTCAGTTGTGTCTGACTCTTTGCGATCCCGTGGACTGCAGCCTTCCAGGCTCCTCCGTCCATGGGATTTTCCAAGCAAGAGTACTATCAAAAGTAAAATGCTGTATGCACAACCTCTTTTGTTACACAGACATATCCTAGATGCGTCAAACTTTAGTAAAATTAAACATTTTGACTACTTCATCTTGAATATTTTCATATTCTTTTTTTAACTTTGAAGGATAATTGCTTTATGGTACCGTGCTGTTTTCTAGCAAACATCGACATGAATCAGCCATAGTTCTACCCACATCCCCTCCCACTTGAACATCTCTCCCACCTCCTTCCCTATCCCACCCCTCTAGGTTGTTACTGAGCCCCAGTTTGAGTTCCCTGATGAACATTTACATATTCTGGGTGTAAAATTTTTTTTTCTGGGAATGCCTAGTGGTAAAGAATTCTATGACTTTTCATCTAGTTTCTTGTCCCTTCCTTGCTTCATTTTAAGGGGTCAGAGGTCTTACTGACCACTGGACCATTGGTATAAATGAACACAAAGAAAATGGCAAACAATGTTTTAGTTTAATTAAAACACAGTTTTGACAGAGGACCTGTACTCTGAAAACTATAAGATGCTTATGAAAGAAATCAAAGATGACACAAAAGAAGGAAAGATATACTATGTTCTTGGACTAAAAGAATCAGTACTGTCAAAATGACTATACTACCCGAGGTAATCTATAGATTCAGTGTTATCCCTATCAAGTTACCAATGGTGTTTCTCACAGAACTAGAACAAAAACCATTAAAATTTATATGGAAACACATACCTGAAGACCCTGAATACCCAAAGCAATCCTGAGAAAGAAAAATGGAGCTAGAGGAACTGGACTGCTTGACTTCCTACTATACTATAAAGCTATAGTCATTAAAACAGTATGATGGCACAAAAACAGAAATATAGATCAGTGGAACAGAATAGAAGGCCCAGAAATAAGCCCATGCAAATATGGTCAATTAATCTATGACAAAGGAGGCAAGAATAGAAAATGAAGAAAAGATAGTCTCTTCAATAAGTGGTGCTGGGAAAACCAGACAGCTACATGTAAAGAACTGAAATTATAACCATACACATACACAAACAAAACTCAAAACAGATAAAAGGTCTAAATGCAGGGCTGGACACTCTAAATTTCTTAGAGGAAAACAGGCAGAATGATCTTTGATGTAAATCGAAGCAATACCTTTTGTATCCTCCTTCTAAAGTAATGAAAATAAAAACAAAGATAAACAAATGAGCCTTAATTAAATTTGAAGCTTCTGCACAGCAAAAGGAACCATAAATAAAATGAAAAGACAACTCACAGAATGGAGGAAATATTTACAAACAGAGTGACTGACAAGAGATTAGTCTCCAAGATATACAAACAGCTCATGTAGCTCTATGTCCAAAAAGAAGGGGAAAAAAATTTAAAAATATGCAGAAGATCCAAATAGACATTTCTCCAATGAAGATGTACAAATGGCCAAAAAGCACATGAAAAAATGGTCAACATCACTAATTATTAGAGAAATTAAAACTACCATGCAAGTCAAAACCACCATGAGGTATCAGCTCATACAAGTCAGAATGGGCATCATCAAAAAGTCTGCAAGCAAGACTTGCTGGAGAAGGTGTAGAGAAAAGGGAACATCCCTACACTGTTGGTTGGAATGTAAATTGCTACAACCACTATGAAGAACAGTATAGAAGTTCCTTAAGAAACTAAAAATAGAGATACCATATGATCCAGCAATCCCACTACTGGTCATATCTCTGAATAAAACCATAAGCTGAAAAGATACATGCATCCTGATATTTATTGCAGCACTATTTACAATAGCCAAGGCATGGAAACAACCTATATGTCTACTGACAGATGAATGGATAAAGAAGATATAGTACATATATACAATGGAATATTACTTAGTCATAAAAAATGAAACAATGTCATTGACAGCATCAGAGATGGACCCAGAGGCCTCATGAGGTCAGACAAAGACAAATATCAATAAAAAAAAAAATGAACTTAATTGCAAAACAGAAACAGATATATATATATATATATATATATATATTGCAAACACTCATGGTTACCAAAAGGGAAACTGGGAGGGAAGGAATAAATCAGGAGCTTGAGGTGAACATACACTTTCTACCATACATAAGAGAGATAATCAATAAACTAAATTATTAAAACTAAGTATTAGAAAAATGAAGATCATGGCATCTGGCCCCATTTCTTCATGGCAATTAGAAGGGAAAAAGGTGGAAGTAGTGACAGGTGTTCTCTCCTCGGGCTCTAAAATCACTGCAGATGGTGACTACAGCCATGAAATTAGAAGACCATTGCTTTTTGGAAGGAAAGCTGTGACAAACCTAGATGGGGTGTTAAAAAACAGACATCACTTTGCTGACAAAGAGCTGTGTAGTCAAGGCTGTGATCTTTTCAGCGGTGACATACAGTTGTGAAAGCTGGACCATAAAGAAGACAAAGCGCTGAAGAATTGATGCTTTTGAACTGTGGTGTTGGAGAAGACTCTTGAGAGTCTCTTGGACAGCTAGGAGATCAAACCAGTCAATCTTAAAGGAAATCAATCCTGAATACTCACTGGAAGGACTGACGCTGAAGCTGAAGCTCTGATACTTTAGCACCTGATATGAAGAGCCAACTTATTGGAAAAGACCCTGATGCTGGGAAGGATGGAGGGCAGGAGGAGAAAGGGGTGACAGGATGAGCTGGTTGGGCGGTATCACTGACGCAATGGACACGAACTTGGGCAAACTCCAGAAGACGGCAAGGGACAGGAAAACAAGGCATGCTGTAGTCCATGGGGGTCACAAAGAGGTAGACACGACTTGGCGACTGAACAACAACAATAAGCAACAAAGACCTGTTATATAGCATAGGAGATTCTGCTCAATATTCTGTGATAAACTATATGAGAAAAGACTCTTAAAAGGAATGAATATATGCATTAAAACATGTATAACTGAATCACTGCTATATACCTGAAACTAACACACTGTAAATCAACTATGCTTGCTGTGCTTAGTCAGTCAGTCATGTCCAACTCTTTATGACCCCATGGACTATAGCACATGAGGCTCCTCTGTCCATGTGATTCTCCAGGCAAGAATACCAGAGTAGGTTGCCATGCCCTCCTCCAGGGGATCTTCCCAACCCAGGGGTAGAACACAGGTCTCCCACATTGCAGGCAGATTCTTTACTGTCTGAGCCACCAGAGAAGCCCAAGGATACTGGAGTGGGTAGCCTATCCCTTCTCCAGGGGTCTTTCCCACCCAGGAATTAAACCCAGGTCTCCTGTATTGCAGGAGGATTTTTTACCAGCTGAGCTACCAGGGAAGCCCAAATCAACTGTGTCCTGATAAAATTAAAATTATAAAAAATAAATAAAACACAGGTTTGACCTCAGACACTTCCTGAGAATTTGGGAGAACCCTAGAGTCAGACATGAGGAAACACTGTTATATGGGATACCACAATTGATAATACAGTATTAATAAATTCACTGATGGTGGTACTGATGGAGACATTTCAAACAGGGAAGCCAAATTTCCCCAAATGTATCCAAAATAAGAGTACACTCAAGGAAATCAACCTGCCACCAGACTGCTAGCTGGTCTTCCAGGGGACTGTTGCCATTTCAGAGACTCAGCCATGATTTACCCTTTTGGCCAGTTGAGCATCCAGCAAAGGTGGTGGTAGTCAGGTTAGCTTTGATGAGAGTAAGTTCGTGTTTCTGAGGCCATGCATAACCTTCATCCCTGTGCTTACGCCACTTTGTTTATAAGATCTTAGATAAGCACTGGGGTGACTGGAAAGAGAAGCTGGGAGTTATCCGCATAATTTGCCATCTTTTCCAGCTAGTAATTGCAAGACTCTAGTCAGTGACTTTTGATAAGAATTCACATGAGACAAATCTTCATATTCTGTCCCTATTCTAAGAGTTACATCTATCTGCCTCTTCCTAGATTTCCTTGTCTTCTAGATTTCCTTGTCTCCAATATTCCCAATATTGTATCTTCCAAGTCCCTGAATATCAAGTACCAGCCACTAGCCACTGCCCATGTGATCTATATCTCTGATCATCTCTCCTTTCAGACAGATTGAGCAAGCAGATTTACTACTTGAAGTTCTCCTCAGTGAAAGTACTTCATTTCCTTACTATTAATCAGAACACATCTTACTTGGGTCATAATTATGCAACAATTCACTTCGATCTATGGCAACGTATCACAAAGACTCATGTGTAAACTGGGCCTGAAGTTCTTTCTCCTCAGTTATCTGATCAGAGGGAGCAGCCCACGAGGTCATAGATGTGAGGTGAAGGAGAGGCAACATGCAGCAGAAGTAGGTATCATGAAAGTCTGAACTTCAGCTCATGCAAATTATATACTCAATATGACTTTGAGTTCAATCTCACATTGCTATCACTTTATGATGGAGTACTGCTGTTCCTATCCAACTTTAGAGCTTTGGGAATCAGATAACACCCAGTTCATTACAGTCATCCCAGACTATCTGGTCATTTGGTGTTTCATAATTAAGTATTTAGTCCCAACCAGCATTAAGTAGCCAGAAAGGTGTCATTTTGCAAAAGGAAAATGTATCTCTGCGTGGCTTGGCTTTAAAATCCTAGGGGCAATGCACTGCCATTCTCTTATGGGGTGCCACCAGAAGCTCCTTAGAAAAGCCCTAAAAGCTGCACACCTGCAGCTTCATATGGCCTAAATGGTAGAGTAATAGCTTATACTGTGGACTAGCTTCACAGCCTTCTCTTGCTCTGAGCCCCATTTGAAACCCAGTAAACATACATCTTAACTTACATGCAGAGTACATCATGAGAAACGCTGGACTGGAAGAAGCACAGGCTGGAATCAAGATTGCCAGGAGAAATATCAATAACCTCAGATACGCAGATGACACCACCCTTATGGAAGAAAGTGAAGAGGAACTCAAAAGCCTCCTGATGAAAGTGAAAGCGGAGAGTGAAAAAAATGGCTTAAAGCTCAACAATCAGAAAACGAAGATCATGGCATCTGTTCCCATCACTTCATGGGAAATAGATGGGGAAACAGTGGAAACAGTGTCAGACTTTATTTTGGGGGCTCCAAAATCACTGCAGATGGTGATTGCAGCCATGAAATTAAAAGACGCTTACTCCTTGGAAGAAAAGTTATGATCAACCTAGATAGCATTTTGAAAAGCAGAGACATGACTTTGCCAAAAGATCCCTCTAGTCAAGGCTATGGTTTTTCCAGTGGTCATGTATGGATGTGAGAGTTGGACTGTGAAGAAAGCTGAGTGCCGAGGAATTGATGCTTTTGAACTGTGGTGTTGGAGAAGACTCTTGAGAGTCCCTTGGACTGCAAGGAGATCCAACCAGTCCATTCTGAAGGAGATCAGCCCTGGGATTTCTTTGGAAGGAATGATGCTGAAGCTGAAACTCCAGTACTTTGGCCACCTCATGCAAAGAGTTGACTCATTGAAGAAGACTCTGATGGTGGGAGGGATTGGGGGCAGGAGGAGAAGGGGATGACTGAGGATGAGGTGGCTGGATGGCATCACTGACTCAATGGACGTGAGTCTGAGTGAACTCCGGGAGTTGCTGGTGGACAGGGAGGCCTGGTGTGTTGTAATTCATGGGGTCAGAAAGAGTTGTACATGACTGAGTGGCTGAACTGAACTGAACTGAACTGAAACATACAAAGTAAATCACCTAATGAGGCACTTAAGAATCTAAAAGCCCCACAAATCATCAGATCTCTTTTTTAATATTAGCAGGTGGAAAATACATTAACACAGTTTTTACTTTGAAGAGATCTCAGTATATTCCAGACTCCTAGAGCCCTACAAACCAACCAAATTCTCATAGGTTTTATCCTCTACATTCTGGCACGTATACATCCTATTGAAGCCTCCAGACTTCACTACTTCCTGCCTAAAAGGTCTATTAGCATGATTTCATAGATTCTATACCCTATATCATGACAAAGAGCCCTGGATTTGAAAGCAACAGTGAGTGTGTCTTGTTGACCTGATCATATGAAAGTCTATTGCTTCTTGGTTAATAAAGACAGAATAAAGTATTTGCCAAAGCAATAGTTGTATATCAGTTGTCAGAGATTATGTGGTTTTGCCCGAGTGAGGAGACTTTATCTATAAAAGCATAAGCATTTAGGGTCACCAGTTGATTAAGTTTAGGGAAATCCTCTATTACTCTCCAAAACCCCACTGCCATGTGGTCAGGCCAAGTCAACACTCTTGCATCACTCAAGACCTTCATTCTGACATAAATCTCCACAAGCCTCCTCAGGAATACAGAAGTGAATTTGATTTAATATTCTGGTTGAGAAGGGCAATTACAGTGGTTTTCCCTTGGCCCTTTTTAATCATATAAGTGCTTGTTCCACAATTCAGGGAGCCGGCGTGAAGAATCTGCTGGTTTGCAAATATTTTCTTAGGAAATATTGTTCTTGTTGTTCGGTCACTAAGTCATGTCTTTGTGACCCCTTGGACTGCAGCACACCAGACTTCTCTGTCCTTCACTATCTCCTGAAGTTTATTCAAACTCATGTCCATTGAGTCAGGGATGCCATCCAACCATCTCATCTGCTGTCTCCCCATTCTACTCTTGCCCTCAATCTTTCCCAGCTTCTAGCTTCAAGGTCTTTTCCAATGAGTTGGCTCTTCACATCAGGCGAGTATTGGAGCTTCAGCTTCAGCATCAGTCCTTCCAATGAACACTCAGAGTTGATTTCATTTAGGACTGATTGGTTTGATCTCCTTGCTGTTTAAGGAACTATCAAAAATCTTCTCTAGCACCACAATTTGAAATTATCAAATCTTTGGCACTCAGCCTTCTTTACAGTCCATCTCTCACATTTGTACATGACTACATGACTATACAAACATTTCTCAGCAAAGTGATGCCTCTGCTTCATAATATGCTGTCTAGGTTTGTCATAGCTTTCCTTCCACGAAGCAAGCATCTTTGAATTTTGTTGCTGCAGTCATTGTTCATAGTGATTTTGGAGCTCAAGAAAATAAAATGTTTCCACTTTTTCCCTAGCTATTTGCCATGAAGTGATGGGACTAGATGCTATGATCTTCATTTTTTGAATGTTGAATTTTAAGCCAGTTTTTTTACTCTCCTCTTTCACTGTCATGAAGAGACTCTTTAGTTCCTATTTCACTTTCTGCCATTAGGGTGTATCATCTAAATATCTGAGGTTGTTGCTATTTCTCCCAGCAATCTTGATTCTACCTTGTATTTTATCCAGCCCAGCGTTTCTCATGATGTACTCTGCATGTAGGTCAAATAAGCAGGGTGACAATATACAGCCTTGACATGCTCCTTTCCCAATTTTGAACTAGTCTGTTGTTCCATGTCTGGTCCTAATTGTTGTTTCTTAGCCTCCATACAGGTTTCTCAGGAGACAAGGTGGTGTAGTATCACCAACTCTTTAAGAATTATCCACAGTTTGTTGTGATCCACTTGGTCAAAGGCTTTAGTCAATGAAGCATAAATTCAGGTACAGAGAGAACTGCTATAGGGCTATATCTGTGGACACACTGGGCCCACTGTTAGAAGGAATCAGACCAAACCTCCATTTATCCTCTAATCTCTATAAATGTTCACTGCCCAGCTTCCCTGGTGACTCAGTGGTAAAGAATCCACCCGCCAACACAGGAGACACGAGTTCCATCCCTGATCTGGGAAGATCCCACATTCCTCAGAGCTGCCAAGTCTGTGTGCCATAATTATTGAGCCTGTGCTCTAAAGCCAGCAAGCCACAACTACTGAGGCCCTCACACCCTGAAGCCTGTGCTCCCCAGCAAGAGGAACCACCACAGTGAGAAGCCTACACATGGCAACTAGAGCGCAGCCCCTACTGTCCACAACTAGAGAAAGCCCACACGAAGCAACGCAGACCGGGCATAGCCAGAAATGAACATAAAACTAGTCTTTAAAAAACCCTCACTGTCGATTTGACCAAAGAATATTTGGGATTCCCCAGGAATTAGCAGCAACCCCAAGCCTATCTTAGGGCTTCTCTGAGAGCTCAGCTGGTAAAGAATGCGCCTGCAAGCAGGAGACCCCAGTTTGATTTCTGGGTGGGGAAGATCTGCTGGAGAAGGGATAGGCTACCCACTCCAGTATTCTTGGGCTTCCCTGGTGGCTCAGCTGGTAAAGAGTCCACCTGCGATGTGGGAGACCTGGGGTTTGATCCCTGGGTTGGGAAGATCCCCTGGAGGAGGGAAAGGCTACCCACTCCAGTATTGTGACCTGGAAAATTCCATAGACTGTATAGTCTGTGGGGTCGCAAAGAGATGGACACAACTGAGCAACTTTCACTTTCACTTCACTTTCCAAGTCTATTAGTAATTTCAAAATATCTGAATGCTTCCCTCTTTCCAGTACACATATACCTGGGTAAACGATGCCAGGTCACTTCCAAGAAGTCAAAGAGCAAGACTTACGTTATATCCTATTGTAGAGTTATAGCATTCTTCCTCAAGGGACTCCACTTATCTCTAAATTTTGGATATCTTTTCCTGCCCTAGTACCAAACTGTTTCTATTAATACCACTTTATAATATCTTCAAAACTGATGAGGCAATTACCAAGTTTTCTTGAATTCTTTTTTATAATGTATTTATTTCTATATTTTGGAAACTAAAGACAGAAATTTAATAATCTTGAAAGCAGGCAGGAAAAAAAATGATATGCTACTTTTTTCTTTTTTTTTCACAATGCCTTATGGCTTATCTACTTTAAATGTAGCAGCATGTACATGTCAGTTCCAAGTTTCCAGTCTATCTCTCCACCTCATCCTTCCCTGCTGGTAACCATAAGTTCATTCTCTAAGTCTATGAGTCTGTTTCTATTTTACAGATAAGTTCATTTGCATCACTTCTTTTTGGATTCCGCATATCAGTGATATCATATACTTGTCTCTCTCTGTCTTCACTTAGTATGACAATCTCCATGTCCACCCATGTTGCTGCAAATGGCATTATTTCCTTCTTTTTATGGCTGAGTAGTATTCCATAGTATATATTGAAATGTACCACATCTTCTTTATCCATTCATCTGTTGTACCACCTGTTGTCAAAAGATTTTGACATTCTTATACATTTGCTTATCCTATGAATTTTGGAATCTATTTTGGCAAAGTCCATTTAAAAAATCTATTAGTATTTTCATTGAGATAGGATTTATAAATTCAGAGAACATTGAAAATTTTTATAATTTTAAGCTATCCCATCAGTGAACATGATGTATCTCCTTACTGGGATATTTTATATCTTTTATTAAATTCTGTAATTTTCTCTATAATTTGCATATTTTATTAGTTTTATTTATAACTGATCTCTCATAAAAAATTAAAATTTTTTGTGGACTATCATTCTCATCCAGCTATTTCCCTTCTCCCCTTTATAGCTAAATTTCTTTTAACAGTTATGTACACTACATGTTTTCATTTATACACCTCACTTCCTCTGAAACATAAGGCAGTTAAGCTTCAATGAGCCCCAGTTCATCAAAACAGCTCAGTCACCAACAACATACATTATTTAAAAACCCAAAAGTATTTTCTAGATCCTTATCTTGCATGGGGCTTCCCTGGTGGCTCTGCCTTCAATGTGGGAGACCCAGGTTCGATCCCTGGGTTGGGAAGATCCCCTGGAGAAGGAAATGGTAACCCACTCCAGTATTCTTGCCTGGAGAATCCCATGGACATAGAAGCCTGGTAGGCTACGTCCATGGGGTCGCAAAGGGTCGGACACGACTGAGCGACTTCACTTTCTATCTTGCTTGACTTTTAATAAACTTATGTGTTTTTAGTTCCAGTTTCTAGTTCTGCATGTAAGGAACTGGGAAGTTGCCATTCCATCCAATAACAATTAAAAAACTAAAGACAATGAAATCTCAACAATTCATCTTGGATTCATAGGAGAGGGAAGGACACAGGACAAACTACTAACCCCAAGATTTGAGAGATAGACAGGTGCCTACAGTATGACCAGGAAGTAGCACTGGGGTAGGAAAGCCTGAACTGTCATTGGCAAATTACTTAGCAGCTGAGAGCAAACAACTGAGAATTGAAAACTCCAGGGAGACTCATCTATAATATTGAGAATATTGTGAGATTTACCTCCAGGAGCTTGACTAGATTCTCATAAATATCTGACAAAAATTATAATTATGTGGAAGTAGGAGAAGGAAATGGCACCCTACTCCAGTACTCTTGCCTGGAGAATCCCAGGGACGGGGGGAGCCTGGTGGGCTGCCGTCTATGGGGTCGCACAGAGTTGGACACGACTCAAGCCACTTAGCAGCAGCAGCAGCAGCAGCAGTCTTATTCCCAAAATTTACCCAAGAGAACTAAAAACTTCTGTGCACACAAAAATCTGTCTGTGCATGTTTATTTCAGCTTTACAATTGTCAAAGCTTGTATAAAACTCAAAATAGTAATGAATGTGGTAAATACGAATCCAACTATATCAAAAGTTGCTTTGACTCTCAATGATCTAAATGCGCCAATTAAAAAACAGTGATGTCAGAGGGGATCAAAAACACAGCCCAGCTATATGCTATCTACAGGAAACCTGCTTTCTATACAAAGAACATTAGATTAAAAGTAAATAAATAGCCTTTTCATGAAGATGTTGCCAAAGGCGAAGAAGGAAGGCCCTGCCCCTCCTAAAGCTGAAGCCAAAGCAAAGGCTTTGAAAGCCAAGAAAGCAGTGTTGAAAGGTGTCCCCAGCCACAAGAAAAAGAAGATCCAGATGTCACCAACTTTCCGGCGGCCCAAAACACTGCGGCTCAGGAGGCAGCCCAAATATCCTCGGAAGAGCTCCCCTAGGAGAAACAAACTTGACCACTATGCCATCATCAAATTCCCCCTCACCACCGAGTCAGCCGTGAAGAAAATAGAAGACAACAACACACTGGTGTTCACTGTGGATGTCAAGGCCAACAAGCTCCAAATTAGACAGGCTGGGAAGAAGCTCTGTGACACTGACGTGGCTAAGGTCAATACTCTGATCAGGCCTGATGGAGAGAAGAAGGCATATGTTCGACTGGCTCCTGACTATGATGCTTTGCATGTTGCCAACAAAATTGGGATCATCTAAACTGAGTCCAGCTGGCTAATTCCAAATATAAAAGTTTCACTATATATATATATATAAGTAAATGAATAGAGGGACTTCCCTGGTGGTCCACTGGCTAAGACTCCATGCTCCCAAAACATGGGGACCGGGGTTCCATCCCTGGTTAGGGAATTAGATCCCATATGTCACAACCAAAGTTTGCGTGCTGCAACTAAAGATCCTGCATGTCACAACGAAGATCTGGTGCAGCCAAATAAATAGTCATCGGTCACTCCGTCATGTCCAACTGTTTGCGACCTCATGGATTGTAGCCCACCAGGCTCCTGTCCATGGAATTTCCCAGGCAAGAATACTGGAATAGGTTGCCATTTCCTACTCCAGCAGATCTTCCTGACCCAGGGATCAAAACTGCAGCTCCTACTATGTCTTCTACATTCCAAGCTGAGCCACCAGGGAAGCCTGGAGGCAGGAGGAGGGACTCTAAAACCTGTATTTAAATATACATTTCAGCTGGTTACTACCGGCAGGCAAATTTAGAAGCACTCACATTTTACAGATAGAGGAACTGAGACAAAATCACCAAATTTATTTTTAAAAAGAGGATGCATTATCTTTGATAGATATTAATTTCTGGGATACAATCTAGAACAAGAAACAATTATGTAAACAATTGTAGTGTATACTTTGCTTAGGAGAGTAAGCTAAGCTGGGGCTTCCCAGGTGGCCTTAGTGGTAAAGAACTCACCTGCCAGTGCAGGAAACATGAGAGATGCCAGGTCAATCCCTGGGTCAGGAAGATCCCCTGCAGGAGGGCGTGGCAGTCTACTCCAGTATTCTTGCCTAGAGAATTCCTTGAATAGAGACAGAGGAGCCTGGAGGGCTACAGTCCACAGGGTCACAAAGAGTCGGACATGACTGAAGCGACTTAGCATGCGTGCACATAAACAACGCTGAATACTACTAATTTTTCCTTGAGAGAGAGGGTCAGGAAAGCCTCCAGAGACTGCAATCCCTGCCTTGCAGATATGTATCTGGCAACTCTTTCACCTGGTGGTAAAAGAATCCACCTGCAATGCAGAACATGCGGCAGGAGCTGCAGTTTCAAGATTCCCTGGAGGAGGAAGTGTCAGTCCACTCCAATATCCTTGCCTGGAGAATCCCATGGACAGAGGAGGCTGATGGGCTACAGTCCATGGGGTCACAAAAGAGTCAGACAAGTAGGACTAAACAACAACCCCATAGATTATGACTTCAGAGGTCCAGAAATACAGTTTGAAATGGCCTCACTAGATGATTCTCCTAATGAGATTTATTTATGTGACACTGAGTGAGATTACTTCTACGGCCCCATCCCTCTCCAAAATGTCTTCTTATATCTGTAATTTCATATGGCATAGAAGAGAACAGACATGAGGAACAAAGAAACGAGCGTGTTTTAATAGGACTAGCTGGAGCTCTGGTGACTGATGCCACTCCCTTGGGCTTCCTAGGTGGCACTCATGGTAAAGAACCCACCTGCCAATGCAGAAGACCTAAGAGATGCGGGCTCCATTCCCGGGCTGGGAAGATCCCCTGAGGAGGGTATGGCAACCTGCTCCAGTCTTCTCGTCTGGAGAATCCCATGCACAGAGGAGCCTGGCAGCTCCCGTCCATAGGGTTGCATAGAGTTGGACACAACTCTACTGAACAACCTTAGCACACATGCGCCTGGGAAATAAGTGGACATATCACTGGAGTACAGAGAAAGTATAGTACACTTTATACTTGGACAGTGCTTACAACTTGCAAAATACTTTCTGCTTCCTTTATCCTTTTATACTTTAGGAGAGCCCTGCAAATTCAGCAGGGTGGGTAAGACAGCAATCTTTATTTATATACTATAAAAATATTTTTTGAGTGCCTATGTCATATGAGGAAAAAGAATAGAGTATTTCATATAGAAAAAGGCTATGATCTTCTAAGCATCTGAAAGAGGTAAAGTTCTTAAAACAATACAGGATAAAGAGTTTATTGAACTTGGTTGAAAAATATATTATCCAGATATTTTGAAGCCATCAAAATCTTTTCCCCATCACCAATGGGCAATTATTTCAGAAAATTGCTATAAATGCTCCTTTGATTTTTAAAATTTTAGTTCTGAAATAATTTCAAATTGACAGAAAAGTTACAAAAATAGTAATAGTAAAAATAGTCTCCATGTACCCTTTATTCAGCTTCCCTAATGTTAACATTTTATATACCACAGTATAGTCATCAAAACCAGGAAATAATACTAGTACTAAGCTCCAGACTTTAAAGTGGTGACTGGTTTTCCTCTAGGGCCCATTTTCTGTTCTAGGATCTGACCCAGGATCCCACATCTTTGGCCGGGCAGAGTAGCGCTACTTGTGAAGCCAGCTGCTTTAGTCTCCTTCAAACTGTTACGGCTCCTCAGTGTTTGTCTGTTTTTTCTCTTTATTGACCTTGACACTTTGAAAAAGAGTACCAGTGGAACTGTTTTATCACATACTCATCTGATGCTTTCTCATGTTTAAATCAAGGCTATGCATTTTGGGCAAGAACACCATAGAAATGATGTGTTATGCTCAGTACATAATATCAGGAGACATGGTAGTATCTGCCAAGTTTCTCCAGGTAATTATTCCACTTCCTTGACATTAATAAATATCTTAGGGGAGATACTTTGAGACTATACAAATATTCTGCTTCTCCTTACACTTTTACCCATGAATTTTAGCATCCTTCATTGTATTTTTGCCTCTGATAATTATCACTATGGTGTCTGTCTAAAGACTTTTAATTTTCCTTATTCCCTCTACATATATTATTGTAATTTTTATATAAGGGGAGTTATCCCTTCCCCTTCAATTATTTATTTATTTATTTGTTTGTTTCTTTTATTTTCTTGAGTGTTCCTTCTGTTTCCTTTCCTTGTCAGGCTAGCAGAAATCCAGCAAGCAATAGAGAAAAGAAAACACCATTTAAAAAGACAACTCACAAAATATTTTCAAAGTTTTGTCCTTATACTGTCAAGTCAGATGGATTTGTCAAATGGAAAAAGTTAGAAGATCAGATGCATAAATTCCATTGATCAAAGCAATATGAACTCATAAAAAACAAACTGACCTCAAAAAGACAGAATCCTTGCAGACTACTAACTTGTGGTGTTTTGAGGGCAAAAGTAAAGTAAATGCATTTTGATGACTAATGTTCATTTTGTTTTTTCTCTGACTCTCTTATTGAGTAAAGTTTCTAATGAAAATAAGAAACTAATCACTTTATTTAAAAAATGAATAATGGTTTTTAATGATTTATTTTGTTTGGGGCTTTTCCTCTCTAACCAGGTCATTGATTATTTTTCAGAGAACAATTCAGCAAATAAGCTATTCATACTGAGTAATATGAATATTGATACCATCAAATGTTTCTACTTATGGAAGATTGTATCTATACCCATATCAATAAAGTATTTTGCAAAATAGGTTGTTTTAGCAACAGATTGGTGTACAGTGAATCAAAAAGTTGTTTGCATATAAAAATAAATATTGACTCTGGAAATGAGCCACAATTTCTTGCATGGCTTAAGAACAAGTCACCAAACTTGCCTAGACCTGATTTTCTCACCTATGTAGTAATAATAGTTTTCGCCTACCTCATTAAAAAGATGTCAGATATTAATTAATGTTCATAATGGGCTTGAGATATGTGATTAAAATCTGTTATTCTTGATGAAAAACAGTCATTCAACTGTTGAGAAACAGTAAACAAACTCAGGGAGAGTGTCCTCCATGAGAAGAAATACTAGAGAGTGAAGTTAGTCATGAATGAAGAACAGGTGCTGGGAAAAGAATCTCTTTCAATGTGTAAAAAGCAGTTTTCTCCTCATAGAATTAAGTAATATACCCCTCTAATGTCTCAATATGGGACTATTTTTCTCTACATTAAGATTCTTAGCCTTTTCTGTGTCATAGGCCTTTTTAACATTCCAGTGAAGCCATAGGCCACATCTCATAATAATTTCTAAATGCTTTGAACATATGTAGTGTTATGAAAGAAATCAATTTTATTAAGGCACAGTTATCGAACTGTTTTTAAAAGTTTAGAGCATTACATGTGCTTCCTTATTAAATTAAATGAGATCTAATGGCAGTCTGCTGCTGCTAAGTCACTTCAGTCGTGTCCGACTCTGTGTGACCCCATAGATGGCAGCCCACCAGGCTCCCCTGTCCCTGGGATTCTCCAGGCAAGTGCACTGGAGTGGGTTGGCATTTCCTTCTCCAATGCACGAAGTAAAAAGTGAAAGTGAAGTCACTCAGTTGTGTCTGACCCTCAGTGACCCCATGGACTGCAGCCTATCAGGCTCCTCCATCCATGGGATTTTCCAGGCAGGAGTATTGGAGTGGGGGTGCCATTGTCTTCTCCAACACTATCATAATTTTAAAGTAGTAATGGATGTAGAACCCACTTCAGTATTTTTACCTGGAGAATCCCATGGAAAAAGGAGCCTCATGGGCTAAAGTCCATAGGGTTGCAAAGAGTTGCAACTCTGGGTTGAAGTGACTTAGCACTCACTGAATGTAAACAATATTTTAAGATATTTGCAACAACTCTAATATGATATGAAAATATCTGTTTTTCTGTTGGTTCTAGCAGTTCTAGAGGAACTGGTCTTTTTCTGTGGCTTGTTGCCTACGTTTAAAATTTTTTAATGCTGAAGTTTAGTTAGAAGTTACTGAAATAAAGATGTATCTTCTTCCCATCCAAATTTGTGAACAATAGGCTCCTTGGGGGTATCTGAATCTTTAGGTTAAGAAACCCCATTCTATACCTATCTTTGGATCCCTTGAAAAACAAGCAAACTACTTCTCAAACTGTGATCAAGTGATCACATTTATGGAATGTTTATTAAAAATGCAATTCTCTTGGCCTTTTCCTAAACCTGCAGAACCTTCATTCTTAACAAGCATCCAAGTGACTGACATACACACTAAAGTTTGAGAATTGCTTCAAAGGCAGTTATATCAATACTTATCTTCAATAGAATCATAATTATCAAGCCCAAGCCATAGGTTCTTAAATATTAGTTTGAATATTATATATATAATTTGATAAGCATGGATAAGGCCCATAAATTTTAATTTTTAATAAGCATTTAAAATATTCTGATGATGTTCTCAACTCTATTTTGAGAAATAATCCTAAACTAAGACATAAAATCTGCCTGGGAATGGGAAAAACTGATGAGATTTGCATCAGTATACTGATAACTATATCAGATATAGTTATACTTATAACTATTCTCTACTCCATGGGAAATAGATGGGGAAAGAGTAGAAACAGTATCAGACTTTATTTTGGGGGCTCCAGAATCACTGCAGAAGGTGACTGCAGCCATGAAATTAAAAGACACTTACTCCTTGGAAGAAAAGTTATGACCAACTTAGATAGCATATTGAAAAGCAGAGACATTACTTTGCCAACAAAGGTCCATCTAGTCAAGGCTATGGTTTTTCCAGTGGTCATGTATGGATGTGAGAGTTGGACTGTGAAGAAATCTGAGCGCTGAAGAAATTGATGCTTTTGAACTGTGGTGTTGGAGAAGACTCTTCAGAGTCCCTTGGACTGCAAGGAGATCCAACCAGTCCATTCTGAAGGAGATCAGCCCTGGGATTTCTTTGGAGGGAATGATGCTGAAGCTGAAACTCCAGTACTTTGGCCACCTCATGCGAAGTGTTGACTCACTGGAAAAGACTCATGCTGAGAGGGATTGGGGGCAGGAGGAGAAGGGGACGACCGAGGATGAGATGGCTGGATGGCATCACTGACTCGATGGATGTGAGTCTGAGTGAACTCCGGGAGATTGTGATGGACAGGGAGGCCTGGCGTGCTGCGATTCATGGGGTCGCAAAGAGTCGGACATGACTGAGCGACTGAACTGACTGAACTGATATTCTACTCTCCTTTGCTTTCCTGCACCAGTTAACTCCCTTTGAAAGAAACCTGTATATAGAACACTTAAATATGGAATCAATGCATTATATTACTGAGGATACAGAAAGGGAGGGACATTCTCTCTGCCCATTTTTAACATCATGCTTTAAACTGTGAGGCAAAAATTAGTCATCATCAATATGAAAATCAGTAATAACAGAGGGATAGGACTACCAGAATCTAAAGATCACCTGTACTTTCAACTACTACCTTTTCTTCTGCTTCATAAATCTCGGTCCCAATCTCAGAACTTTCTGTAACCTGAGCTTCAGATTAGTATTTCCAACTGCCTACTAGACATTTACCCCTGCATTTCAGAGACAACTCAAATACTAAAAACCAAAACTGAACTCTTCACATTTTCACACATAATGGCTATTTCTTTTATATTGTCTTAATATGGGTACCACCATCTAGTGAGATAGTCAGATATTGTCCTAGATGTTTCCCTATTTCTCATTACATTTATTTTTTGCTAGAAAACAGTTGGAGTGATGGCCAATTTTAGAGCTCTAGCCATGGTCTAGTGTTCTTTGAGTCAGCATCTTTTGGAGCAGCAAACTCCAACCTGACTGAAGCTGTAAGATGGATATAGTCTAATAATGAAAGATCAGAAAAAGAAAATTAAGGAAATAATCTCATTTACCATCACATCAAAAAAATAAAATACATGGGCATAAACATACCCAAGGAGACAAAAACCTCTACTCCAAGAACTCTAAGATGCTGATGAAAGAAACAGAAGATGACACAAACAGAAGGAAAGATATACCATGTTCTTGATTGGAAGAATCAGCATGGTCAAGATGACTCTACTTCCCTGGGCAATCTACAGATTCAATGCAACCCTCTCAAATTACCAAAGTCATTTTTCAAAGAACTAGAATTTTTTTTTAATTTGTATGGAAACACAAAATAGACAAAGCAATCCTAGGCATGAGGGGAATGGAACTGGAATCAGGCTCCCTGACTTCAGACTATACTACAAAGTTATAGCCATCAAAACAGTATGAGATTGTCACAAAAACAGAAATATAGATCAATGGAACAGGATAGAAAGCCCAGAAATAAATCCATGCACTTATGGTCAATTAACCTACAACAAAGGCGGCAAGAATATACAATGGAGAAAAGACAGTCTCCTCAATAAATGGTACTGGGAAACTGGACAAATGCATGTAAAAGAATGAAATTAGAATGTTCTTAAACACCATGCACAAAAATAAACTCAAAATGGATTAAAGACCTAAATGTAAGACCAGTAACTTTAAAACTCTTAGAGGAAAACAGGAGGAACAATCTTTGACATAAATCACAGTAATATCTTTTGGATCCATTTGCTAGAGTAATGAAAGTAAAAACAAAAATAAATAAATGAGACCCAATTAATCCTAAAAGCTTCAGCACAGCAAAGGACATGATAAACAAAATGAAAAGAACCCACAGATTGGGAGAAAATATTTGTACTTGAAGTAACCAACAAGGGGTTAATTTCCAAAATATACAAACAGCTCATACAACTCAAGATCAAAAAATAAATAAACAACCCATTCAAAAATAAGCTGAAGGACTGCCTTGGTGGCACAGTGGATAAGAATCTGCCTGCCAGCACAGGGGCATGGCTTGATTCCTGGTCTGGGAAGATTCCATATGCCTTGGAGCAACTAAGCCCACGTGCCACAACTTCTGAGCCTGTGCACTAGGGCCCATGATCCACAACTACTGAGCCCATGTGTTGCAACTACTGAAGCCTGTGTGCCTAAAGACTGTGCTCTGCAACAAGAGAAGCCACCACAATGAGAAGTCTGAGCACCACACTGAACAGTAATCCCCACTCTCCACAACTAGAGGAAGCCTGTGAGCAGCAACAAAGACCCAGTGTGACCAAAATCAATAATTTTTTTTTAATGGGCAGCATATCTTAATGGACATTTTTCCAAAGAAGATATACAGATGGCCAAAAAGCACATGAAAAAATGCTCAACATCTCTACTAGGGAAATGTAAATCAAAACTACAATGAGGTATCACATTATACCAGTCAGAATGGGCATCATCAAAAAGTCTACAAACAATAAATGCTGGAGAGGGTATAGAGATAAGGGGACTCTCCTTCACCATTGGTGGAAATGTAAATTGGGACAGCCACTATGGAGAACAGTGCAGAGGTTCCTTAAAAAACAAAAATAGAGCTACCATACGACCCAGAATCCTAAAGAATGGGTCTCTCAGTCTGCCTCTGATCCAGGCAAGAGAAATTTTTGGACACTCACGGGGTCCAGATTGAACAGGGTCCTGACTGAACAGGGTCCTGATGAGTAAACTACACTCGGGTTGAAAGCCAAAAGTGAAAGTGAAGTCACTCAGTGTGTCCGATTCATTGCGACCCCACGGACTGTAGCTTACCAGTCTTCTCCGTCCACAGGATTTTCCAGGCAAGAGTACCGAGTGGGGTGCCATTTCCTTCTCCAGGGGATCTTCCCAATCCAGGGATCAAACCCAGGTCTTCTGCATTGCAGGCAGACGTTTTGCCCTCTGAGCCACCAGGGAAGCCTTGAATAACATGATTCAGAATTCGAATTCTGATCAGCAACATCTGGGGAGTTAACTGATTGAAGTGAGTATAAAGCTGTTTGGGAGGTAAGATCACTTGAGAATGTCAAACTTGAAGATCCTGCTGAAAGAGGAGAACAGATGATGGAAAAGAATATTTGCACCACTATGAGAAGGATAAGTTTAGCCAAAGCTATGTGCCATGAAATTAAAAGATGCTTGCTCCCTAGAAAAAAGCTATGACAAACTTAAACATATTAAAAGCATAAACACAACTTTGCCATCAAGTCCATAGAGTCAAAGCTATGATTTTTCCAGTAGTCAGGTATGGATATGAAAGTTGGACCATAAAGAAGGCCAAGCACCAAAAATTGATGCTTTTGAACTGTGGTGTTGGAGAAGACTCTTGAGAGTCCCTTGGACTGCAAGGATATCCAACCAGTCCATCGTAAAGGAGATCAGTCCTGAATGTTCATTGAAAGGACTGATGGTGAAGCTCCAATACTTTGGCCACCTGATGTGAAGAGCCAACTCATTGGAAAAGACCCTGATGCTGAGAAAGATTGAGGACAAGAGGAGAAAGGGGTGACAGAAAATGAGATGGTTGGATGGCATCACCGACTCAATGGACATGTGTTTGAGCAAACTCTGGGGGATAGTGAAGGACAGGGAAGCCTGGCATGCTGCAGTCCATGGGGTCACAAAGAGTTGGACATGACTTAGCAACTGAACAATAATGTGATTTCAATGCTGACAAAAGGTGAGGTTTGGGGAACGAGACATGGCTGAGATAATTCACTTCTTAATGAGCCCCTGCACAGAGTGATAGGACATGCTTAGAGCAGCAGCACAAGCAAAAACCCTGGGGTTCTGCTGGGATGAAAGCAGCTCACACAGGCTGCTTTCAGCCTCAAAATTTAGAGGCCAAACAATGGGAACCTTAGGTGACAATAAAAATATTACAGGTGAAGGCAGAGGGAGGCTCTCAGGTAAGGCCTGTTACTGAGGCGCAAAGCTTGCCTTCTGTGGAAGTGGATCCTGACAACTAGCAGGAGTTGATTGGTCCCTTGGTGAGGCTGGAACCAAAAACATTTTATTTTATTTTTATTTTACTTTATGTTTACCCTCTTATCCCAGAACATATCACCGCTTTCTTGGCCTACGGCTGGTTACAGCAATGCGGGTCTAAACCTGCTCTCTCTAATCTAGTAAGCAGAAACCACCAGTGGCTACTGACCACTTGAATGAGGCTAGACTGAACTGAGAGATTCTTCAAGTATAAAATAGCTGCATTTCAAAAACTTAGTACAAAAAAAAGTAAAATATCTCATTAATTTTTATATTAATTACATATTGAAAATATACATTGGATATAGTGATTTAAATTAATTATATTATTAAAATTAATTTTATGTTTCCTTATACTTTACTTAAAAGCAACTACAAGAAAAGCCAAAATTATACACATGATTTGCACTATTTTTCCTTTAGTCAGTGCTCATCTAGACCATGATATATGCTAGTTCTAGGGCCATTATTCTTTTTGTGTAGGAACTAGTATTTAATCAGTGGTTCCAAAATTTAGTGTATTTAAAAATCAACTAGGTAACATTTTTTAAATGCCTTTTTGCTCCCACCCACCCGGCAAAATTGTATGCACACAGTGAGTTTGTATTTTCAACCAGTTTCCTAGGAGATTCTGATTCAGGAAGTGCCCTGACCATACTTTGAGAAATATTGGCTTTTAGGGTGTACAGTGCTGCCTTGATCATGTTCGATTGTAGAATGTTCTTCTATTTTTCTAAATTTTTTCATGAGACCAGCTACCATGATAATCTCATTCTTGTTGACCCTCAGGAACTTGGGTTAAGTAAATCTGATGAGGGCTTTGGGATTGGATTAACTAAATTTTGGAAATGCTTTAGCATTTTTAAGTTTTACGTCAGATTTAGTGAAAGATAGTCCAGGATATAGCTGCAGAGGAGAGACCTCAGGCTGCGATGAGGCCCCTGAATTAAACCCTGTATATGGGAAAGCATAGTTTAAAGAGAAAATAAGCATGGGTGCAGGCTAGAAGGGAGTCATATAAGAGAGCTTGAGACCCTGGATCCAATACTGGAGCTTTGATTTCTCTGTAGGAACAAGGAATTGGCTTGGCACTGGGAAGAAATTTGCATTATTAAAATATAGATGGTATATACAGAAAATGTCCCACATTATGTACTCCAGGTACTTCTTGCTTCACTTCAACTCTAAAAGAGGACAAGTGATAAAATACAAAAGTAAGTAGCCATGCTGGGGACTAGAGCTTTTAATGTGACAAGTGAAAAGGCTAAAGCATTGCTTGTATAACCGTTTTCAGTTTATGTCTTGCCCTGAGACAACTGGCACAGGGACCTAGCTGCCATGCTTCTAACCCCCTACCTGGCCCTAGAGCACATTTCTGATCCTCTTTGAGAAGCACTATTTAAAGTCCTGTGAGTACATATGATAAGATATCTGGTTTTTCCTCAGTCAGCTTTTCTCTAAGAAACTTGCTTCTTTAATGGGTAAGTAGCTGATAGGCCCAGATATCCTCCTAACTGGGAAGGTGCTTTCTCCTTTTCTTCTCTTCAATTCCTAAACCTTGCCTTTAAAAAAGATCATATGGAAAAGAGATCTAAGAGATTATTCAAGTTTGATGTGTTTGGTCTTTGGGAAAAAAATTTTTTTGTTCATTTGCAATATACCTTTGCTTGAGGTAGTTCTTCCTAACTTTTTTTTTAATATTTCTTTTTACCTTTTTCATTATGAAACTATGATAACATATTTACAGGAGACTTGGAATATACAGACCAAAGTTACATATAGTTTAACTATATGTTACCATTCATTTTTAAGTAGATGAATTAAAATTTTTAGTTGGAGTTTCAATATCAAACTCTCAAAATTTAATAGAATGAACAGAAAAGTAGAAGGATATAATAGACCTGAAAAGCACTATGAACCAATTCAACATAATTAAGATGCATACAACTTTCACACAATGGGATATAAATTCTGTTCAAGTTCCCATAGATTATAAACCAGGAGACACTGGAACATATCCAGGGATATAAAACAAGGTGTAAAAATTTAATAGTCTAAAGGTATTAAAATCATACACAGTTTGTTCTCTTATCACTGAGGAATTATGCCTAACCTCTTCTTACCATCTACAAGCCATCAAGAAACCACGCGAGTATATGGGCTCATAAGAGGACGACAGATGAGTATTAGGAAAGTGGGTAAGAGTGTAGACACAGCGCAAAAGGGAAGCAAAGTTGCCTAAGCAGAATGCAAAACTGGAAATCATAGTATTGACCTTAATTTACCAAGAACTAGAATAATTTTATTATTAGTTAACTGTATTAATATAACTCTGGGGAGATTATTTGCCCCAACTTTAATAAGTATCAAGTATGGGAATAGAGGTGCTATATAAAACCTCAGTAGTATTCCATAAAATCAGTCACAGATCAGCTCTGTTAACTACAATTTATTTAATGCCTCACTCCAGCTGGCTGATGCCCATGACCTAATGAATCTTGCAGTGAGTGCCTTTCCAGTGCCTCTAAATATTCTACTCTCCCACATGAGTTGCAAGTGTTTTAAGAGCTATATATGCATCCTCCAATCTATTTAAGCCAGCTGTGCTTATCAGTATAATTACTTAATATAATGAGATATTTATTTTTATTCAATTATAAATGAATACTAATAGCAAAAAATATTTTAATTTTATTATATTGTAAATAAATGTTAAACTATAAGAGTAAAACTTCAAATCAAAGAAACATAAATGTAAAAAGACAGAGTTATATCTATAAAAACTACATTTAATATCTTAAAGACTCAATAAAGGTGAATTGCTTTTAAAATTGGAGAAGGCAATGGCACCCCACTCCAGTACTCTTGCCTAGAAAATCCATGGACAGAGGAGCCTGGTAGGCTGCAGTCCATGGAGTCGCTAAGAGTCGGACATGACTGAGCGACTTCACTTTCACTCTTCACTTTCATGCATTGGAGAAGGAAATGGCAACCCACTCCAGTGTTCTTGCCTGGAGAATCCCAGGGACAGGGGAGCCTGGTGGGCTGCCGTCTATGGGGTCACACAGAGTCGGACACGACTGAAGCGACTTAGCAGCAACAGCAGCAGCTTTTAAAATATTGCTATCATCCCAATCTCTAAGAATGTTCAAACTACCACACAATTACACTGATTTCAAACAACTAGCAAAGTAATGCTCAAAATTCTCCAAGCTAGTCTTCAACAGTATGTGAACCAAGAACTTCCAGATGTTCAAGCTAGATTTAGAAAAGCAGAGAAACCAGAGATCAAATTGCCAACATCCATTAGATCATATAAAAGCAAGAGAATTCCAGAAGAAATATCTTCTTCTGCTTCACTGACTGTGTTAAAGCCTTTGACTGTGTGGATCACAACAAACTGTGGAAAATTCTTCAAGAGATGGGAATTCCAGACCACCTGACCTGCCTCCTGAGAAATATATATGTAGGTCAAGAAACAATAGTTAGAACTGGACATGGAACAATGGACCGGTTCCAAATTGGGAAAGGAGTATGTCAAAGCTGTATATTGTCAACTTGTTTATTTAACTTATATGCAGAGTGGTGGTTTAGTCACTAAGTCATGTCTTACTCTTCATGACCCCATGGACTGTAGTCTGCCAGGCTTCTCTGTCCATGGGATTCTCCAGGCAAGAATACTGGAGTGGGTTACCATTTCCTTCTCCAGGGAATCTTCTTGACCCAGGAACTGAACTCAGGCCTCCCGTATTGCATGCAGATTCTTTACCAACTGAGCTACAAAGGAAGCTCTTTCCTTATGCAGAGTCCATCTTTCAAAATGCCAGGCTGGATGAAACACAAGATGGAATCAAGATTGCAAGGAGAAATACCAATAACCTCAGATATGCAGATGACACCACCCTTGTGGGAGAAAGTGAAGAGGAACTAAAGGACCTCTTGATGAAAGTGAAAGAGGAGAGTGAAAAAGTTGGCTTCAAAGTCAACATTCAAAAAGCTAAGATCATGGCATCTGGTTCCAACACTTCGTGGCAAATAGATGGAGAAATAATGGAAACAGTGAGAGACTATTTTCTTGGGCTCCAAAATCACTGCAGATGGTGATTGCAGCCATGAAATTAAAAGACACTTGCTTCTTGGAAGAAAAGCTATGACAAACCTAGACAGCATATTAAAAAGCAGAGACATTGCTGACAATGGTCTGTATAGTCAAAGCTGTAGTTTTTCCAATAGTCATGTACAAATGTGCAAGTTGGACCATAAAGAAGAGTGAACACTGAAGAACTGATGCTTTTCAACTGTGGTGTTGGAGAAGACCCTTGAGAATTCTTTGGACTACAAGGAGATCCAGCCAATCAATCCTAAAGGAAACCAGTCCTGAATATTCACTGGAAGGGCTGATGCTGAAGCTGAAGTTCCAATACCTTGGCTACCTGATGCAAATAACGGACTCATTGGAAAAGACCCTGATGCTGGGAAAGATTGAAGGAGAGAGGAGAAGGGGACGACAGAGGATGAGATGGTTGGATGGCATCACTGACTCGATGGACAAGAGTTTGAGTAAACTCCTGTAGAGGGTGATGGACAGGGAGGCCTGGCATGCTGTGGTTCATGGGGTCACAGAGAGTCGGACACGACTGAGCGACTAAACTGAACTGAAAATGTGACACAAATGAACTTCTCTACAAAACAGAAAAAGACTCAGAGGCACAGAGAATAGATTTGTGGCTGCCCAGGGGGAGGAGAATAAGAAGGGCGATGGACTGGGAGTCTGGGCTTCAGTTCAGTTCCGTTCAGTTGCTCAGTCATGTCTGACTCTGTGAACCCATGAATTGCAGCACGCCAGGCCTCCCTGTCCATCACAATCTCCCGGAGTTCACTCAGACTCATGTCCATCGAGTCCGTGATGCCATTCAGCCATCTCATCCTCTGTCATCCCCTTCTTCTGCCTTCAATCCTTCCCAGCATCAGAGTCTTTTCCAATGAGTCAACTCTTCACATGAGGTGGCCAAAGTACTGGAGTTTCAGCTTTAGCATCATTCCTTCCAAAGAAATCCCAGGGCTGATCTCCTTCAGAATGGACTGGCTGGATCTCCTTGCAGTCCAAGGGACTCTCAAGAGTCTTCTCCAACACCACAGTTCAAAAGCATCAGTTCTTCAGTGCTCAGTTTTATTCACAGTCCAACTCTCACATCCATACATGACCACAGGAAAACCATAGCCTTGACTAGACGGACCTTAGTCGGCAAAGTAATGTCTCTGCTTTTGAATGTTCTATCTAGATTGGTCATAACTTTCCTTCCAAGGAGTAAGCATCTTTTAATTTCATGGCTGCAGGCACCATCTGCAGTGATTTTGGAGCCCCCAAAAATAAAGTCTGACACTGTTTCCACTATTTCCCCATCTATTTCCCATGAAGTGATGGGACCAGATGCCATGATCTTCATTTTCTGAGTATAGGGTTACTAGATGCAAATCAGTAACATTTAGAACAGATAAACAAGGTCCTGCTGCATAGCACAGGGAGCTATAGCCAATCTCTCATGATAAATGGTAATGGAAAAGAAGATTAAAAAAGACTGCATATATGTGTATAACTGAAGTCATTTTTGCTGTACAGCAGGAATTAACACAACATTATAAATCAACTATACTTTAAATTAAGAAAAAAAAAGGAAATTTGGTAAAAGAAGTGGCATGGCCTGACTTAGCCTTTAAAGCATCTCTAGCCAGTTTGTTGAGCATAGACTGGGGAGGAAAAGGGATTTGGAGAATGTAGAGGATGAGTTCAGAGGCTCTTGTAGTTATCCACAGAAAAGATTTAAAAGATTTTAAAATAGTGAAAAAGGTTTGGTAATTGGGATATCGTTTGAAGATGAATTCTAAAAGAATTAGTAATGGATTGAATTAATGATTATTCCTAATTATAAATATCTTTTTATAAAACAGTACTCCCAAAAAATTAAATTCAGCAGTTAAATAAAAGCATCTTTAAAAATAACAATAACAACAATAATAGTAGCTATTTTAGGAGAATCTAGGCTATGCTACTATTTAAAAATCTTAGCTAAAAGTCAGTTGCTTCTTTTATGCAGTTTGTTGCAGGTTTAGGGACTGTTTTAGCACAGCTGTGTTCCATAGACTTTCCACTGATGTAGATTGCTTCAATGGGTTGTCTCTTTCATCTCAGCTTAAGGCCTCCTCCATGACCAGCGGAAAAAGAAAGAAAGAAAAAAGGATTTCCCTGGCGGTTCAATGGTTAAGATTCCATGCTGCATATCCATGGGCACAGGTTCAATCACTGGTTAGGGAACTAAGATCTCACATACCAGGTGGCCAAATTAAAAAAAAAAAAAGTTTCAACAGGTGTTTCCCTACCTCTGCCTAAAAGTGATATCATCACTTCTGCTCACATTTCACTCACATATCTAGTGCCACAGCTCTACTCAGCAGCAATGGAGCTGAAGAATGGTCTCCCCTTTCCATGCTAAGGAAGGGGAAAAGAATATATATTACTAAAAGCTATTAATAGCTTTGTCAACTACATTCAGTTCAGTTCAGTTCAGTTCAGTCGCTCAGTCGTGTCCGACTCTTTGCGACCCCATGGACTGCCGCCTCCAGGCCTCCCTGTATCACCAACTCCCAGAGTTTACTCAGAAAAATGTGTATATGTGTCCATGAATCACTAATGTCCATGAGTCGGTGATGCCATCCAACCATCTCATCCTCTGTCATCCCCTTTTCCTCCTGCCCTCAATCTTTCTGAGCATCAGGGTCTTTTCCAATGAGTCAGTACTTTGTATCAGGTGGCCAAAGTATTGGAGTTTCAGCTTCAGCATCAGTTCTTACAATATATATTCAAGACTGATTTCCTTTAGGATGGACTGGTTGGATCTCCTTGCAGTCCAAGGGACTCTCAAGAGTCTTCTCCAACATCACAGTTCAAAAACATCAATTCTTTGGTGCTCAGCTTTCTTTATAGTCCAACTGTCATGTATACATGACCACCGGAAAACCACAGCCTTGACTAGATGGACCTTTGTCGGCACAGTAATGTCTCTGCTTCCCAATATGCTGTCTAGGTTGGTCATAGCTTTTCTTTCAAGGAGCAAGCATCTTTTAATTTCATGGCTGCAGTCACCATCTACCATGATTTTGGACCCCAAGAAAATAGCATCTGTCACTGTTTCCACTGTCTCCCCATCTATTTGCCAAGAGGTGATGGGACCGGATGCCAGGATCTTAGTTTTCTGAATGTTGATTTTTAAGCCAACTTTTTCACTCTCTTGATCTAAGCCCTAAGTGTGGTACAGTTCAGATATGCTGCTAGATGAACCTAAATTCTAAATCCATTCTATCCGAAAGAGACATGCTAACTTGTTCTATTATGGTAGATGGGCTACTTCAAACAAAGTCTAGGAGATGTCCAGAAACCCCCATATAAATTACCCAATGGGGAACTGCCAGGTTATCTAAATTAAGTTAAACACTTATCTATGCCTAATTAGCAAGAGAATAAAAATGCTGCTTTTGTAGATTCCATATTTATTTATTAAAAAGTATTTATTGCGCACTTACTATGTGTCAGGAAACTTTTTAGTAGCTAGGAATGTTTCTGCAAATGTAGCAGATAAAAATCACTGCCCTCAGAGAGATAGCACAAGTTGGCAGAGGAGGAGGAAGATGTGTAGTACCTCTCTCTCCATGGTTACATCAGGAATACACCTTGAGACACAGAGGTGCTTGCTGAAAACCAGTTGAGAGTGGACAGGAGTATCTAACCTCCAGAAAAGAATATATGGAACCGTCAAAACTCGGTAGAACAAAGGAACTAGGGGGAAAACAGACGTGTTAGTTGGACTGGACTTGCCCTCGGCAGGCAGGGAAACTGAAGTAAGGGTCCAGTCCCCACAACGGGGCAATTGTCTGGGTCAGAGGAGAAACATTTAAGGCTGAGAGTGAAGCAGTTGATCTGTGACAGCCTAAATGGAATGAGAATCAGACAGTCCTTGCCGCAGCCATATGTACCCTGGACAGGCATGCAGGTTCCAGAGCAGGCACAGCACTGGGAGTTAGAGTGTAGGGATTGAGAAGCAATCTCAGGGAGAGGGCTGCTGTTGACTGTGCAGAGACAGACTGAGGGGACCTGAGGGAAGAGACTGTGGTGGGAAATACCTGTGAAGGAAATCCAGGCAGCCATGGGAGCAAGGCAATACTGCTGAGTCATGCGGAGTAGGTGGAGCCATCACTGTAGCCTCTGTCTGCCCACACGCCAGCATCAGCAGCTGAACAATAGAGAGGCTGGGCTACTAAGTGCCTGATGTCCAGAACAACAGAGTAGGACCCCCACCCAGGGTGCCCCCTAAATGCCTGATATGCTGACACAGAGAAGGACCCCAGCCAGAGTGCCCCCTAAGTGCCTGACGTGCTGACACAGAGAAGGACCCCAGCCAGGATGGGGGTGGTGGGGAGGGAGGCCCTCTCTGTGCCTGATGTGCCAAACAACAGAGAAAGACCCCAGGCAAGGGAGCCGCCTAAGGGCCTGAATGGGCAGAGCTATGGAGGAAAACTAGTCAAAAAGGCCTACTGATCACCAGCTACCAGAGTCTGGAAAAAGACTCTGAGAGGACCATAACTCCTGCAGCTCAGGCAATCCGGGTCCTTGCACTCTTGGAGCCATCAGGGTCCCCATGACCCAAGCAACAGCACCACCTTCACACTTAACCCTCACTAGGGCAAAGTTGCCATAGGAGAAAAAAAAAAGTTTGGCATCTATGCACATGGGGGTCACTTTAGTCATGTCCAACTCTTTCTGACCCTGTGGACTATGGTCTACCAGGCTTCTCTGTCAGTGGGGTTCTCCAGGCAAGAATACTGGAGTGTACTTGCCAATATTGGTTGCCATACCTTTCCAGAGAACTATATTTCCTGCTGCCCTAGCCATCAGCTTCCCTGAGTACCTGGTGCTACCAGAGCCTCTGTGACCCAAGCAGCTATTTCACCTCCACACATGGCCCTCACTTAGGCAGACCCAAGTCCTCCGGGGCAGCCTCAGGAGCAAACCCCAGTGGATGACCCACATGGAAAGATGAAAATAAAACCACAATTGAAACCCAGGGGCAGTGTGGCTAAGGAAGAAGACCCTAAACCTTCTCATCAGCTGTACAAACTGCAGATTAAATCCACATGATCAAGTAGGCAGACTCTGTGTCTATGGAATATATAAAAGGACATTGAGAGCTCCCACAAAAGAAAACACTAGTTCTGATAGCTATGGACATTGGAGGCAAGAACACAGAGGGGTAGGACCAGATTAGAATCTGAGCTGCCCCCATAGTAAATCAACACAATTAGAAATGAAAAAGGAGAGATTACAAGAGATGATGCAGAAATACAAATGATTATAAGAGACTATTATGAACAACTATATGGCAGTAAAATGAATAACCTGGAAGTAATGGACAGATTCTTAGAAAATCTCAATCCAAAACTGAACCAGGAAAAAATAGAAATTATGAACAACCCAATTACAAGCACTGAAATTGAAACTATGATCAAAAATCTCCTCCAAAACAAAAGACTAGGACAAACAGAATGCAACAACACATTAAAAAGCTCATACACCATGATCAAGTTGGGTTTATCCCAGGGAACCAAGGATTCTTCAGTATACGCAAATCAATCAATGTGATACACCATATTAACAAATTGAAAAATAAAAACCATATGGTAATCTCAAAATAGATGCAGAAAATTTGACAAAATTCAGTACCCATTTATGATTAAAACTCTTCAAAAATTGGCATAGAAGGAACCTACCTCAACATAGTAAAGGCCACATATGATAAGCCCACAACAAACATTATTCTCAATGGAAAAACTGAAAGCATTCCCCTAAGATGAGGAACAAGAAAAGGGTGTTCACTCTTACTACTATTATTCAACATAGCTTTGGAATTCCTAGCTACAGCAATCAGAGAAGAGAAAGAAATAAACAAATCCAAATCAGAAAAGAAGAAAAACTCTCACTGTTTGCAGATAACATGATACTATACATAGAAAACCCTAAAGATACTATCAGAAAATTACTAGATCTAATCAGTGAATTTAGCAACATCATAGGATACAAAATCAATACACAAAAGTCACTTGCATTTCTATATACCAACAATGAAAAATCAGAAAGAGAAATCAATAAATCAATCCAATTCACCGTTGAAACAAAAAATAAAATAAAATAAAATATCTAGGAATAAACCAACCTAAGGAGACAAAAGGACTGTATACAGAAAGTTATAAGACACTGATGAAAGAAATCAAAGATGACATAAACAGATGGAAAGATATTCCATGTTCCTGGGTAGAACGAACCAATATTGTGAAAATGACTATATTAGCAAATCCAGTCTACAGATTCAGTGCAATTCCTATAAGATTACCAATGGCATTTTTTCAGAGAACTAGAACAAAAAAGTTCACAATTCATATAGAAACACAAAAGACCCAGAATAGCCAAAGCAATCTTGAGAAAGAAGAATGGAGCTGGAGGAATCAAGCTTCCTGACTTCAGATTATACTACAAAGCTACAGTCATCAAGACAATATGGTAACTGGCACAAAAACAGAAATATAGACCAATGGAAAAAGATAGAAAGCCCAGAAACAAACCCACGCAACTATGAGTACCTTATTTTTGACAAAGGAGGCAAGAATATACAATGGGGCAAAGACAACCTCTTCAAACAGTGGTGCTGGGAAAACTGGAGAGCTACATGTAAAAGAATGAAATTAGAACACTTCCTAACACGATACACAAAGATAAACTCAATGTGGATTAAAGACCCAAATGTAAGACCAGAAACTGTAAAACTCTTAGAGGAAAACAAAGGCAGAACACTTGATGACATAAATCAAAGCAAGATCCTCTCTGACCCGCCTCCTAGGAAAACGGAAATAAAAGGAAAAGTAAACAAGTGGGACCTGATTAAACTTAAAAGCTTTTGCACAGCAAAGGAAACTATAAGCAAAGTGAAAAGACAATCCTCAGAAAGGGAGAAAATAATAGCAAATGAAACAACTGATAAAGGATTAATTTGCAAAATATGCAAGCAGCTCATACAACTTAATACCAGAAAAACAAACAACCCAAACAAAAAGTGGGGAAAAACCTAAACAGACATTTCTCCAAAGAAGACATACAGATGGCTAACAAACATGAAAAGATACTCAACATCACTATTATTAGAGAAAGGCAAGTCAAAGCTACAATGAGATATTGCCTCACACCAGTCAGAATGGCCATCATCAAAAAGTCTACAAACAGTAAATGCTGGAGAGGGTGTGGAGAAAAGGGAACACTCCGGCCCCCATAGGTGGGAAAGTAAATTGATAAAGCTACTATGGAAGACAGTATGGAGATTCCTTAAAAGAGGAGGAATAAAACCACCATATGACCTAGCAACCCCACTCCTAGGCATATACCCTGAGGAAGCTGTAAATGAAAAATACACATGCACCCCAATGTTCAGTGTAGCACTATTTACAATAGCTGGAACACGGAAGCAATCTAGATGTCCACTGACAGATGAATGGATAAAGAAGTAGTGGTACATACACACAATGGAATAGTACTCAGCCATAGAAAGGAACCCATTTGAGTCAGTTCTAATGAGGTGGATGACCCTAGAGCCGTGAAGTCAGTCAGAAAGAGAAAGATAAATATCATATCCTAATGCATATATATGGAATCTAGAAAGATGGTACCGAAGAATTTATTTGCAGGGCAGCAATGGGGGAAAAAAACATAAAGAACAGACTTACAGACATGGGGGAGGGGAGGAGAGGGCGAGATGTATGGAGAGAACAACATGGAAACTTATATTATCATAAGTAAAATAGATAGTGAATGGGAATTTGTTGTATGTTTCAGGGAACTCAAACAGGGGCTCTGCATCAACCCACATGGGTGGGATGGGGAGGGAGGGGATACATGTATACCTGTGGCTGATTCATGTTGAGGTTTGACAGAAAACAACAAAATTCTGTAAAGCAATTATCCTTCAATCAAAAAATAAATAAAATCACTGCCCTCATCTAGTTCACATTCTAGTAAGATAAAACAGACAGTTAAAAAAATAAGCAAAACACAGGAAGGAAATGCCAAAATATTTGAGATCTGCTTCAAAATTCAGTAGAAAAAAACAAGTAGTTGGGTTACTTTTGTTGTTGCTCAGTCATGTTGGATTCTGCAACCCCATGGACTGTAGCCCTCCAGTCTCCTCTGTCCGTGGGATTTTCCAGGCAAGAATACTGAAGTGGGTTGCCATATCCTCCTCCAGGGGATCTTCCCAACTCAGGGATCAAACCTGTGTCTTCCACATTGGAAGGTGGATCCTTTACCACTGAGCCACCTGGGAAGCCCTGTTGGGGTATAGATTAAATAAAATTGGTAAAATATTAATAACTATGAAGCTTGGTATTGGGAACATAGGGATTCATTATGTCACTAACACATGTGTGCAGGCACACACACGAGTGTTCATTTGTGATAAATGCAATATAAGAAAGTAAAGCAGAATAGAAGAATGAGTAATCAGAGTACAGTTATAAATACAGTGGTCAGGGAAGGCCTGCTGAATGATCTTCGAACAAAAGTCATTTGAAACGGTTTACACATTTACTCACTATACTCAGATGTATGGCAATGAGGTCTTTGTCTCTTCTATCTGATCCTACTTGTGAAACTCTACTATTTTAGGAAGCAAAGAAGAAGAAAATCTAAACTTAATCCTACCGAGGAAAATCTCAGGCTAATCTACTTGTTGCCGCAAATGCATTAGATAGGGCACACTCATGAGGCAACATAGAGACACAACTTCTACCGCTATAGTGAATACAACCTTGTCACTTAATTATAATAGGTCTAAGGCACCCAGGTATATTCTAAGTATGCAAGTCTATACATTTTTATGCTTAACCTAGTTTTATAATTTTTACATTCTCATCTTTCTTACAGTTTCCTTCCCCCTCAGTCCAAAAATGCTCCCTAGTTTTTCTCTAAGGAGACACTGGCTAGACCACAGTTTTAACAATTAATTTTCTTATTAAAATATCAGCATCAAGAAGAGGGGGTTGATGGCCCAGGCCATCAAGAGTGGGATCTATACAGTGTAATATCAGTTACAATTTGTCCTTCTTTGGTCAAACTACAGTTGCGGTTGTAGCTCATCCTGTGCTTATCATCAAAAGAATGTAAACACTTTGCAGTTGCATCATCCTTATCTTTTTCTCACAGTGTCTTGATGACCTTACAATTCTCTCTGAATTCAGGGCTTCATACATTCTTCATACAACCTACATCACTTTAATTCCATCCTCCAACATAAGATGTTGTCCCTCTGATCAGTTCTATTCAACACCAGGAATTTAAATGCTCCAGATCCCTAAAGATCCTCTCCTTCAGCCCTGGCCTCTAACTCCTTATCCCCTCCAGAAGCTGACTCTCTCTCCTTTTCTGTCTTTTTGAATCCTCCCTTTCAAAAATCCCTGGGCAAGTTTTTTATGTACTGTGAATAGTGGATTAAATGGAAAGGAAATTGATAAATTATATCAAAATACATTGCAAGTAATAAAAGGAAGTTGTTTATGTGAAACCTTTTTTTTCCTGTGGCAGATATATACACTGAATATTATACACACATGTGAACTGGGTCATGTAAACACAATGTATCCTATTATGGCTAGTGGTGCTTTGAAAGACTGGTAGCTATTAGGCCTAGCTTTTGATATGTTGCTGCTGCTGCTGCTAAGTCACTTCAGTAGTGTCCGATTCTGTGCAACCCCATGGACTGCAGCCCACCAGGCTCCTCCGTCCATGGCAAGAGTACTGGAGTGGGGGTGCCATTGCCTTCTCTGTTTGATATGCTAAATGCAAGTAAAAGGAGTCTGGGGAAATCTTTTCACTCCAGGTTTGCAAGACAATTATCTTCCTAGAGAGGTCAGGAAAGCCAGCTTTTGAGTTTATGGTGGGCTGCCATCTGTGGGGTCGCACAGAGTCCGACAAGACTGAAGCAACTTAGCAGCAGCAGCAGCATGTCCTTTTCAGTATAGCTTTCCTTGCGTAATGGCCTTGGGCTCCTTTTGTGTAATAAGAAGCAAACCCAGGTTGGAGGAAGGCTGCAATGAGCACTACATTGTATTAGTATAATATTATAAAATATCAATATTGCCCTATTAAACATGCCAATTATAAGTCTTGGGTTTCCAAATAGATTTGCAATTGCTTAAGAATCCCATGGACAGAGGAACTCTGCAGGTCCCTGCAGGTTGCAAGGAGTTGGATACGACTGAAGTGACTTAGAATGCATACACAAGTAAGAAAGACAGTTTTGGGAATTCCCCTGTGGCCCAATGACTAGGACTTCAAGCTGTTGGGGGAACTAAGATCCTGCTAGCTGTGCACTGCAGCCAAAAAAAAAAAGAAAGGCAGTTTTCCTTAGCGACTCCAAGACATATTTGAATAAATAAAGCAGTGATGGCTTGCAGACCCCTTAGACAACTGTGGGAGGAGATGCTGACACCTGTAGGACAAGCAGTTTCTCTTTATAAGCCAGGTGGGTTTGTATAACTATGTGGTCAGCATCCCCCTCCCTCATATCTGAACTTCCACAGATGCACTTATCCCACTAGAATATAAGGATTTTTGTTGGCTGCTATATCATTAGTAATCAGGATAGCAGCTAGCATACAGTATGTACTCAAAAATATTTGCAGAAAAAGTTGCTGGTTTAAAGTGTATTTTTTCACTATCTTAATGGCACTCTACTCCAGTACTCTTGCCTGGAAAATCCCATGGACAAAGGAGCCTGGTAAGCTGCAGTCCATGGGGTCGCTAAGAGTCAGACACAACTGAGCGACTTCACTTTTATGCATTGGGGAAGGAAATGGCAACCCACTCCAGTGTTCTTGTCTAGAGAACCCCAGGGATGGAGGAGCCTGGTGGGCTGCCATCTATGGGGCTGCACAGAGTCAGACATGACTTAAGCGACTTAGCAGCAGTAGCAGTAAACACACACACACACACACACACACACACACACACACACACACACACAATTATGTTTCTAGAATCAACACCAGCAAAATATCCAGTGTCTCCACACAGGGACTTGGAGTTAGGCTTTCCCAGGGTGCAGACCACTGGACATGAGCATGACTATGGTTACTAAATTACCTGCAAAGGTCCAGAATAGAGGAAGCCAACTCAGAGTCCCAGATTCAAACCTTAAGGGCCAGGACTTACACATAAATGCCAAGGTTAGGAAGCAGAAGAGATGGAATGAGGAATCACAGTACATATGAGAAATGGACCAGAACCAGCAAGTGGGGGCCAGAATGGCTTCTGCAAATACCAGTGGGTAGTTTCTTTATAAGAGATGCAAGTTTGAATGAGAAAATAGAGGATGATTAAAGAAATAAGATTGGATAGGTAGGTGTGATTTGGGCCATGAAAGAAAAAAGTGAGGACCTGAATAAAACAGGAAAAGTTAGATTTTAGATATTCTTCTAATCAGAATTTTCAAGACTTGGTGCCCTGTACAACACAAGGAATACAGCCAATATATTATAATAACTATATGGAGTATAATCTTTAAAAATTGTGAATCACTATATTGTATACCTGTAACTTACATATTATATACCTGTAACTTACATATTATATAGCAACTATACTTTAATTTAAAAAAGACTTTATGACTAATTGTTAGTATGATATGAAGGAGGAATAATAATGATTAAGGTAATTTACTTAGGGAACTGGAAGGATAGTGACTGTATACAAGGAGACAGAGACTCTATGAGGGAGTTTGTTCTGCCATAAATTCAGTACTTTATGAGCTTCATTTTGAACAAAATGAATTTGAAGTGTCTGTAGAAAATTCAAAATTTGAGACGTCAAAAATCCTTTCAAAATTTTCATACAGATCTCAAAGAAAAGGTTAGAGTTGACCAAACAATCTTGAGAAGGAAAAACGGAACTGGGGGTATCAGGTTCCCTGACTTCAGACTACACTACAAGGCTACAATAGTCAAAACAGTATTGGCACAAAAACAGACACATAAATTAGTGGAACAGATTAAAGAGGCCAGAAGAAAACCCACATACTGATGGCCAACTAACCTACAATAAAGGAGGCAAGAATATACAGTGAGGGAAAAGACAGTCTCTTCTATAGAGATGCTGGGAAAACTGGATAGCTACATGTGAAAGAGTGCAATTAGAACATTTTCTCACACCATATATAAAAATAAACTGAAAATGGATTAAAGGCCTAAATGTAAGACCAGAAACCATAAAACTCTTAGAGAATATACATAGAATACACTGTGACATAAATCATAGTAATATCTTTTAGTGTCTGTCTTCTAAGGGAAAGGAAACAAAAGTAAAAATAAACAAGTGGCATCTAATTAAACTTAAAGTTTTTGCACAACAAAGAAAACCACCGACAAAATGAAAAGTCAACCTGCTAAAGTAGATATGGAATGAAATATTTGCAAATGATCTAGCCCATAAGGGGTCAATATCCAAAATATATTAATAGCTCATCCAACTCAATATATTTAAAAAAATTTTTAAATGGGCAAAAGACTTGAATAGACATTTTTCTGAAGATGCCCAATAGGTATATGAAAAGATGCTCAACACTGCTAATGATCAGAGAAATGCAAATCAAAACCACACCTCCCAGCAGTCAGAATAACCATCATCAAAAAGTCTACAAACAATAAATGCTGAAGAGGATGTGGAGAAAAGGGAACCCTCCTACAGTGTTGGTAAAAATGTAAATTGGTGCAACCACTATGAAGAATAGTAGGAAGGTTCCTTAAAAAACTAAAAATAGAACTATCATATGACCCAGCAATCCTATTCCTAGGCATATATCTAGAAAAGACAAAATCTCTAATTTGAAAAGATATGTGCATCTCAGTGTTCATAGCAGAACTATTTACAATAGGAAGACATGAAAGCAGTCTGCCCATCGGCAGATGAATGGATAAAGAAGGCATGATATGTATGTACACATATATAATAGAATATTACTCAGCCATAAAAAATGAAATTTTGCCATTAGCAAACAACATGGACAGACCTAGAGTGAAGTAAGTCAGACAAATTTTATATGATATCACTTATATGTATAATCTAAAAAATAATGCAAATTGATTTATTTACAAAACAATTTAAAATTGTTTAAAACTCACAGACATAGCAAACAAACTTGTGGTTACCAAAGGCAGAAGTGGTGGAGGGTAGGTGGTGGAGGGAGGGAGAAGTTAGGAGTATAAGGTAAACAGATACACAGTGTTATATAATATAAAATAGATAACCAACAAGAATCTCCTATATAGCACAGAGAACTAGATTCAGTCTCTTGTAATAGCCTATGATGGAAAAGAATCTGAAAATGTGTGTGTGTGCATGTGTGTGTGTGTATGTGTGTGTGTAACTGAATCACTTTGCTGTATATCTGAAACTGACACAATACTGTAGACCAACTACACTTCAATCTTAAAAAAATGAAAATTAGAAAATTACTAAAGACCCTTCATGTCGGACACGGCTGAGCAAATGAACTGAACTGAACTTCATGTCTAAGAAATACATTCAAGGTATAAATGGTTGGCAGCAATGAGTTTAGATAGCAAGTAGGACCTGAAGGTTCTCCCTAGCTGAAGGAAGTGTTTTTAAAGCAGAATTACAGGATTTTGCTTCTGAAATATATGTAAGATATGGAATTCTTGAAAGCAGTCTATGACTGCCCTCTTCTGTTAATTACATGGTTAAGATAAGAGATAAACCAAACACACAGTGTTTTACTTTAGAACTAACTTAAAAGATTCCTACCCCTCTTATGACAAATACCCATTTACTCAGAAAACAAATATATTAAAATATGACATTCAGGTGAGCTTGATTGTAAAATTTTATAGTTGATGAGAAACTCCATGGCTATTATTATATTAAACTTACCCAAGAAAATAATATGCAACATATTAGGCATCAGAAATTCATGTCAGTAAATGTAAGTGTAACACTTACAAGGCATAAAAATATTTTATGCCAAAAAGGAGCAGAGTTGATCTAGTCACAATTTTGCCTCTGAAAAAGCAGCAAAGAAATTTCTATTATATATATGCTTGCAAAAGTCTCAAAATTCAAGGATATATACCAAGTATCTTTACTGTCTCCTGACAACTAATTGTGCTATTTAGAAATCAGACTTAAATTTTCTTTGTTTTATTTATTAAATTTACTTTGTTTTATTTGTGTTTGTTTTGGTCATTGCTGTTTTTTATTTCAAGAATCAGAAAACAGCATTTTAAAACTGCAATGAATTCTCTTACATATAAATTCAAAAGACAACTATTTTATTCATTCAATGACTTTTTAAAAATGAGGTATAACTCACATACCATAAAATTCACTCTTTAAAAGTGTATACAATTCAGTGGTTTTTAGCCCCAAGGGACAGTAGCTATGTGTCAAGCTGAAAGTCTACTATGTATCAAGTTCCTATTTAATTTGATATTCATGTACTGCTACTGCTGCTGCTAAGTTGCTTCAGTTGTGTCCAACTCTGTGAGACCCCATGATGGCAGCCCACCAGGCTCCCCTGTCCCTGGGATTCTCCAGGCAAGAACACTGGAGTGGGTTGCTATTGCCTTCTCCGATTCATGTACTAGAAGTCAGAATTTTCAAATTATTTAATTTCAAGGCCATGCCAGATAAACCAGGCAATGGTTTAATAATCATTGGTTCCTGACCAGAGATGAATGCAGCCAATGTGGGAAATGGAATATGCTTCCAAAATTAAAAACAATACAATGTACAGAGTCAAAAATTGTTTCGCCTTTGCATAGCTTCACCAGCCTATAAACACAGATTGAACCTCTGGTATTGGCTGGACAGATAAGAAATGATTTGTTACTAGGGAGAACAGATCATAGAATTTTAGAATTGGGTGATGCTTTAGAGATTATTTATATCGTAAATCTCAGTTGTACAAATCAGGAGAACAAAGACCATAAGAGAGTTAGTGTTCAGTTTAAAGTCACAAACTCAGAGCAAAGCTTTCAGATTCTTACTTCCTGCTTCTTCCTCTTCAATAATTTGCAAACTGTATTTCTCCAGGATTTTTGGAGAAATCTACAAGGCTTCTAGGATGATGAAGGGGTAGCTGAGAAGAGCCTCTGTATCTCTCCCTAACTTACTCTAATGTCTTTGACTTTTAAAGATTCTAACCAAATTTTTGTGTTAAAGCTGTTTCACTGATAAAAAATGAATACATTTATTAATAAAATTTTTGGAATTTGCTAAACTACTCCAGTGTCCAGAGAAGGTATGTACTTAACACTTCAAACACAGTTTAAACATCCTGCCTCAAAAACTGCTCATCAACACCTAAACAGTTCACTGGTTTCTTAGTTTTAGTCCCTCAGTCATGTCTGACTCTTTGTGACCCCATGAACTGTAGCCCGCCAAACTCCTCAGTCCATGGGATTTCCCAGGTAAAAATACTGGAGTGGGTTGCCATTCCCTTCTCCAGGGGATCTTCCTGATTCATGGATCGAACTTGGGTCTCCTGCACTGCAGGCAGATTCTTTACCATCTGAGCCGGCAGGAAAGGCTTAACACGTATTATGTTTTAGGAACCGCTCCTTTTTCAAGCAAGTAGAATTTTTAAAATATATAGAACATGCTTGAAGTTCCCCAAAAGAAAGTACTTTCTATTTACTAACCTCAAGTTCAGGTACTGAACTGACAGGAAAAAGAAAAACCCCGCATACGGGTAGATGACTATTTATTAACTGAATGCAAATCTGTCTACATTCAAAAATGTATTTCTGACTATAGTTTCTGTAATATTGATCTGAATTGAAAATAGAATAGCACTTTCCCTTGAGCACTTCATTCTTAAAAAATAAAGTACTTATAAAACTTCTGATGTCAAATTATGCCTAAAGAAGTAATAAAGATGCTTTGCTAAAAAGGCTATTCAAATACATATTCTAGTACTATATACTATACTACTACTAGTATAGCAAATATTTTGTCTTATTCCCTAAGGTAACTGACCTTCAAGGAGTATGAACGGCTGCCTTGGTGCTAGAGTACCAACATATTTAACTGTCACCAAAGTGTGTTGGAAGTAAAAGAGTGGGGTGTAGACACTCACAAGATCAAAGCTCTTTGAAAGTCATTTCAATAAATTTACTTCTGTAGGTACTTTGATGCTTTCTTGGGTCACTTACCATATTTTAGGGCTGAGTTGACATCAACACTTGGAGATCCAGACTATCATCTTACTCTCGTGAGTAAGAGTAGACACATTTAGAGGCCAGGTAATAAATGTGCCATAGACTGGGTGGCTTAGACAAAAGAAATTTATTTTCTGAGTCCTCTGATGCCAGGAGCTCGAGATCTAGGTGTCAGCAGGCTTGATGTCTTTTGAAGCCTCTCTCCTAGGTGCCTTCACATGGTCTTGCCTCTGTACCTCTCTGTTTCCAAGTGTCTTCTTATAAGGATACCAGTTATTTCGGAATAGGGCCTACACTAATGATCTCAGTTTAACTGAATTACATCTTTAAAGATCTTATCTCCAAATGTAGCCACATCCTGAGGTCCTGGATATGAATTCTGAGAGGACATAATCAAGTCCACAGTACTCACCATGCAGCAATAAATGCTGCTGGTAAATGTTTAACAAGCAGCTCACCAAAAAAAAAGAAAATGCTCTGAATTGTAGCATATATTTATTTCTTTGGTTTAAAAGACTCCTCTCTCAGCCAGGGTCAAGCTGCCAGTGTGATCCCTATGAGTGCAGAGTTGGGAACAGACAGGCAGCAACACAGCTTTTTATAGTATTTCTACCACAGGAATACACAGATGTAAATCAACTGACGAACAGAGTTCAGGAGTCAGCAAACTTCTGTGTGTGGCCAGGTGATGTATTTTTCTATTTGTTCAACTCTGTCATAGCAAGAAAGCAGCCATAAACAGTGTGTACACAGATGGGCACGGCTATGTTCCAAGGAAACTTCAGCCTGCTGCTGGCCTGTGCCAGCTGATAAGGAGATGAGGAGATCTAGCATTATTTCGGAGAAGGCAATGGCACCCCACTCCAGTACTCTTGCCTGGAAAATCCATGGACGGAGGAGCCTGGCGGGCTGCAGTCCATGGGGTCGCTGAGAGAAGGACACGACTGAGCGACTTCACTTTCACTTTTCTCTTTCATTCATTGGAGAAGGAAATGGCAACCCATTCTAGTATTCTTGCCTGGAGAGTCCCAGGAACAGCGGAGCCTGGTGGGCTGCCGCCTATGGGGTCGCACAGAGTCGGACATGACTGAAGCGACTTAGCAGCAGCATTATTTCATTGCTTCTTTGGCAGCTTTTAAGCAGCCTTCCTGAAGGCCCATTCCCCCTCTCGAGTTCTCTTGCCACAGTTACTGGTACCCCCTGAGCCTTCTCAGGCTAGGGCAGCCACGGACATGCACTACTCAGATCTCCCTTCAAGACGTAACTTCGCCATTCTGCTGCAATGAATGCTAGTAAGCTGACTGCCTCCACCTGCAGCACTTTTAACATCTGCCAGAGCTTCCAGCTGAGGTGGTCTCTTGCCTAGCACGCTCTCGGCCAATGACTGAGCATGGCATTGATCCTGGGGGCTGAGCCATTTCTGCCCAATGTAGGATTTCCATGACAGGGAATATTTGCTCCAGATCCCCATATCGTGTTGACTGAGCTTTTGTCATTTATGTTTCACCATCTGAAGCTTTTCCCCATTCCTGCTCTCTCCTTCTTTTTCTTTTTTTTCTCAAGAGAATTCTTGTACTCCTAACTTCATGTCAGCTTCTGTTTCCTGGAACACCCAAAATGACACTGTGGGTAAAAGGAGTAGTCCAAGAAAATCAAGGAGTGAGATAGGGGTTGGGCTAGACCAGAACCACCCCACTATCGATGAACCTCATCCCATATGGTGTTTGGGGCAGAGATAGTCCCTGGCAGAATGTGGAGGCCTGATTACTAAAACTCTCACCATTTATGACATGGGAGGCCACTCTGATACAGAGGAATGCCCTGGGTGGGGAAAAATGCAGGCAATTCAAAAGTTTGTGTATGTGTATGGAACAATGGATAGAAGCTCTTATTGGCTGGCCATTACTAACTTGCATTGAAGCCTACAGAAAGTTAATGAAAAACCTGAAAGCGCTTAATAAACAAGTGAAAATTCATTGTCAAATGGCTTCTTTAGTAGCTTCCAAAGAAGCCCGTTTCCTTATCTCTGGGAAAACAGAAACAGCTTGAACACCACACTTAGAATTTAATCGTCAAGATGCTTTAAAGGTCATTAAAGCCAAGGACAGATAACTTGTCTGAAAACTTGAGATCCTGACGCACGCAACAGGGACAGCTGTGCAGACGTCCTCAAGAATCTGCTCCTGAGACTCCTCGGAACACTGGAGTCTGCAAAGGTCACCTACAGTCCTTATTAGAAGCTAGCAGTCCCCCTAAGCCATTGCAGTGCTTCTGAGCAAGACAACACAAGACTCCTCAGAAACCTGTCTCACCTCCTCTCAGGGGTGCTGACAACTAGCGGCAAGTCTCAGCACAAGATACACAGCAATGTGCTAGGTCTGATCCACACTCTGAAGCAGCAGCAAGAATTTGTCAGCTTATACTGGCAGGAAACAGGGCAGCACTGGGAACTGGATTTTGAGGGTCCTTGATCAAGAGAGCTAGATGAGACTGGATAAGGGTGAATATATTGACTTGGAGGCATTTGGGGGATACAGGATTTAATACCCTTGCACCAAAAGATAGTGCCAACTTCCTATTAAGATGGTTTCTAGAAGTCTGGAGAAAGTAACTGTGCTGAGATGCTGAAATACCTGAATTGCAGACAACAAAAGGTAGAATTAAAGAGCTTAGGGAAGTGGGCAGGTTGGAGTGCATATATCATGGGAGGCCAGGAGCCCACAGGAAAGGAGCCAGAGGGTACACCATTCACCAAGGTCATCAGGAGTGCCCTCCTAAGAGCGTTACTCCCGCACTAGGGAGCTCAGTGACAGCTCACCTCTGAGGGCCAAGGCTCACAGCAGGAGATGCTATTCACTTCTTGGTGAATAGGCTTGGTGTGTTCAGTTGCAGTGAGAATAATGGAGCCTAGAAGCATAGTAGACCAGGAGGCAGAACATAATGCCAAGCATCAGTATAGTCACAGTCATCATGTGTTCATGTGTGCTAAGTAGCTTCAGGAGTGTCCACCTCTCTGTGACCCCATGGACCATAGCCCGCCCTGTCCATGAGATTCTCCCTGCAAGGAAAAGATTCTTGACCATTAGCGCCACCTGGGAAGCCCTCTTTGTGACTAGCAAAGCTGGAGTGACAGCTAAGGGAGCTTGACCTGGAACTGGCTGAGGTGTTTTATAGAACCCAGTGTTATTAAGAGAAAAACAGATGGGCAGGCAGCAAGATTATGTCTGCCATACATGATCAAAGACAGCAAGAGTGGATGAGGAGAGTGAGGGCAGTCACGACAATAAGAAGTGTCACAATCTCTTGCCCAGCTCCCAGATCTGAGCCAACTTTTAGACCCAGAACCTGTTGACTATGGCGGTGGCAGGTACCGGAGGAAAGCACCCCACACACGATGGCAAGTGTGTATTATAGTGATTCTTCTGGTCCTTCCCTAAAGGCATCTAGGCCCCCCTTTTTTTGGTGATTGTATCCTAAGATAAACGGAGTATCCAGGCAGTTCAGGGAAAATCAGAGACCGGATCTGAGCTGACATGTATACTTAGAGATCCAGAGTATCTTTGGCCTTGGCCTCCTTGTTAAGAAACACTTAGAGGCCAGGTAGTAAATGTAGTCCTGGTCAAATCCTGGCTTACAGTGGGTATCTGGGTCCATAGAAACAGCTAATGGTCATTTCCTCAGTCCCTGAAGGTTACAGTTGTGATTGCCACACTTGGCAGTTGGCAGAATCCCCACACTGGGTTTTAGCTCCTGAAGTAAGAGCTATTATAGTGAGAGAAGGTCAAGCGGAAGTCTGGGAATCTGATACCCAGCCCACTTGAGACAAAATAAACCAAAGCAACATATCACATTTTAGGTGGGGATGGCTGAGATGAGTCCTACTCTTAAAAATCACAAGGGTTGTCTGTGATGCTTAATTTTATGTGTCAACTTGACTGGGTCACAGGGTGCCCAAATATTCAGTTAAATGTTCTGGATGTGTCTATGAGAGTGTTTCTGAATGATATTAACATTTGAATTGGTTGACTGAGCAAAATGCCTTCCCAATATGTGTGTGTGTGTGTGTGTGTGTGTGTGTGTGTGTTAGTTCTTAGTCGTGTCCAACTCTATGTGACGCCATGGACTGTAGCCCGTGAAACTCCTCTGCCCATGGAATTCTCCAGGCAAGAATATTGGAGTGGGTTGCCATTCCCTTCTCCAGGTGGTATTCCTGATCCAGGGTATGAACCCGAATCTCCTGCATCGCACGTGGCCTGTTTACCGTCTGAGCCACCAGGGAAGCCTGCATAATGTGGGTGAGCCTCATCCAATCTGTTGAAGTTTGATGAGCACAAAGCCTGATAGAGCATGTAGGCTGAGTAAGGGAGAATTTGCTTTCTTGCCCAGACTGTCTTTGGGCTGGGACACCAGTCTTCTCCTGCCTTCAGACTCAGACTCGAATTGGAACTTACACCATCAGCACTCCTGGTTCTCAGGTCTGGAGTCATGAACTGGAGCTATATCAAGGGCCACACTGGGTGTCTAGCTTGTCAACTACAGGTCTTGGAACACCTCAGTCTTTACAACCATGCAAGCCAGTTCCTTATAGTAAATCTCTGTGTGTAGATACGCTATTGGTTGTTTCTCTGGAGAATCCTGACTAATATACATGGTCTCTATCAGGTGTGCGTGCTCAGTCATGTCTGACTCTTTTGCGACCTTACACACTGTAACCCGCCACACTCCCCTGTCCATAGGATTCTCTAGACAAGAATACTGGAGTGGGTTGCCCATTTCATTCTCCACAGGATCTTCCCAACCCAGGGATGAAACCCGTGTCTCCTGCACTGGCAGGCAGAGTCTTGACTCAGATCCACTTGGGAAGTGGTTCCTGTCATAACTCTACTTAATTCACCTGTCTCCTGCAAAAACTGGATGAATCCTTGAGAATGACCAGCAAGCCCAGCCAAGTAGCCAGCCCTAACTACAGGTACCAGTCTCAAACTGTCTCTTTACTAGAGCATATAAACATGGCTTCAGGTACACAGTATATGAAAAGGATAACTGAACACAGAACCTTCTGAATGCTTATGCTATTTCCGTTGTGTGTTTTTTTCTTTAAACAGTTGTTTCATCTATGCCTCACTTATCTGAATATTTTTAGTCAGCGGCCTTCAGTTTTCAAAAGCATTCCACAAAAATTTCATGGAAAGAATGGTTTGCCTTTTTAGTTAATCAGTTTACACAATTTTTCAATTACATAATTGTGATAACTAGTACAGGTGGCATCAACAGGCTTAAGAACAAACACGTAATCTCTAAAACACACAGTGCCACTTATAGGAGCAGAAATGTATGTTGTATTAGAGTAGCTTTACCACCTGTGAGCATTTAGCGATTCAACATGCCAGTGACAGCAGCATTCTTACAGATGGAAAAGAGAAGGTCTGTTATTCATTCCAAGGAGTTAGAGTGGCTTTAAAGATTAAGTGGAGCTCAGTTATGAGTGTGTTTACATTCAGAAAGGACATGATTCTCATCTCCTTCTCTCTCACCCTGCATGTGGGGGCGGAACATGGAGAATAGTTGGTTGGGAGATGCACTTTTGCTCTTTCAACAACAAACAGATCTGATCTTACCATTTGTCTGCTTCCAAACCGCCATAGTCAAAGCTATGGCTTTTCCAGTAGTCAAGTATGGTTGTGAAAGTTGGACTATAAAGAAAGCTGAACACAGAAGAATGGATGCTTTTGAACTGTGGTGTTGGAAAAGACTCTTGAGAGTCCCTTGGACTGCAAGGAGATCCAACCAGGGCATCCTAAAGGAGATTAATCCTCAGTGTGCATTGGAAGGACTGATATTGAAGCTGAAACTCCAGTACTTTGGCTACCTGACATGAAGATCTGACTCACTAGAAAAGACCCTGATGCTGGGAAAGATTGAAGGCGGGAGAAGTGGACGACAGAGGATGAGATGGTTGGATGGCATCACTGACTTGATGGACATGAGTTTGAGTAAGCTCTGGGAGTTGGTGATGGACAGGGAGGCCTGGTGTGCTGCAGTCCATGGGATTGCAGAGTCAGACACGACTGAGCAACTGAACTGACTGAAGGCACCCATGAGTCCCCACTGCCTTTAAGACACATAAACTCCTTAAAAGTAGTGTATCAGGCCCATCGCTGGCTCAGACTTCCTATCATTTCAGTCATATTTCTACCTCATGCCATTTACGCCCCACCAACTTCCCTGTCATGCCAAACCAGAGATCACACTTTCTTACTCATGACTTTGCTGCTTAGTCTAGAATGCCTTTTTACTGCTGCTTTTATTTCCCTCTCCAACCTTGTCCACCATGAATACATATGGAAAACTTGTGTGAATGACAAAATGTGCTCTTTCTTCTTGGAAGCAAAATCCAGACTACACAGTGAGTGGACACAGGCTGGAGTTCAGCCACCATTTTCCCCTCATGTGGACACTTCTCTGTAGTGAAAAAATTAGTCAATGTGTATCTAGAATATATAAAAATTAAGTAGTTGTAGAAGGTACTGAAACACTCCACCAATATATGTCAGATGACATTTGAAATCTGGATGAGAAAAAACATAGTGAATTTGTAGTAAGAGGAGAAAAGTATCAAACATTATCTGAAATTTTATGTAGAGCAAACACAGAAGCACTGTAAACATCTACTGGGGAGTAAAAAATTTGCTTCAAATAGAAAAAGAAAAGTATTTTACAAGGGGAAAATGGGCCGTTATATTATTTAGAGAAAGTGTATTATCAACACACTCCATCCATAGTTCTTCTAGAACCCTGTCTACCAGACCTAGTGCCATGAATCTATTCATCATCTCCACCGTATACTTGTAAGGGATTTGATTAAGGTCATGACCTAGTGGATGACTAAAACCACTGAATGACTTAGTGGTTTTCCCTAATTTCTTCATTTTGAGTCTGAATTTTGCAGGGATCTGAGCCAGCTCCCAGTCTTGTTTTTGCTGACTACATATAACCTCTCCCTTGTATACAGAGTCCTTTGGACTGCAAGGAGATCAAACCAATCAATCCTGAAGGAAATCAATCCTGAATATTCATTGGTATGACTGATGCTGAGGCGGAAGCTCCAATACTTTCACCACCTGATGCAAAGAATTGACTCATTGGGAAAGACCCTGATGCTGGGAAAGATTGAAGGCAGGAGGAGGAGGGGATGACAGAGGAGGAGATGGTTGGAAGGCATCACCAAATCGATGGATATCAGTTTCAGCAAGCACCAGGAGCTGGTGATGGACAGGGAAACCTGGCATGCTGCAACCATGGGGTCACATGAGTCGGACATGACTGAGTGACTGAATTGAACTGATAGAGTCTCTCCATCTTTGGCTGCAAAGAATATAATCAATCTGATTTCAGTACTGACCACCTGATGATGTCCTTGGGTAGAGTCATCTCTTCTGTTGTTGGAAGAGGGTGTTTGCTATGACTGGTGCATTCTCTTGGCAAAACTCTGTTGGCCTTTGCCCTGCTTCATTTTGTACTCCAAGGCCAAACTTGCCTGTTATACTAGGTATCTCCTGACTTCCTACTTTTGCATTGCAGTCCCCTATGATGAAAAGGACATCTTTTTTTGGTGTTAGTTCTGCAGGTCTTAGGGCTTCCCTGGTGGCTCAGAGGTTAAAGTGTCTGCCTGCAGTGCGGGAGATCTGGGTTCGATCCCTGGGTTGAGAAGATCCCCTGGAGATGGAAATGGCAACCCACTCCAGTATTCTTGCCTGGAGAATCTCATGGACAGAGGAGCCTGGTGGGCTACACTCCACAGTGTTGCAAAGAGTTGGACATGACTGAGCGACTTCACTTTCTGGAGGTCTTGTAGGTCTTCGTAGACTCATTCAACTTTGACTTCTTCAGCAATAGTGGTTGGGGCATAGATTTGGATTACTGTGTTGTTGCATGGTCTGCCTTGGAAATGAACAGAGATCATCCTCTCATTTTTGAGATTGCAAACTAGTACTGCATTTTGAACTCTTCTGTTGATTAAGAGTGCTACTCCATTCCTTCTAAAGGATTCTTGCCCACAGTTGTAGATACAATGATCATCTGAAGTAAATTCTCCTATTCCTGTCTATTTTAGTTCACTGATTCCTAAAATCTCTATGTTCACTCTTGCCATCTCCTATTTGACCACACCTAGTTTACCTTGATTCATTGACCTAACATTTCAGATTCCTATGCAGTATTGTTATTTACATCAGCGGAATTTAGTTTCACTACCAAATACAACCACAACTGGGGATCACTTCTGCTTTGACTCAGCCTCCTCATTCTTTCTGTATTTATTTCTCTGCTCCACCCCAGTAGAATATTGGGCACCTACTGACCTGAGGGATTCATCTTCAGTGTCATATCTTTTTGCCTTTTCATACTGTTCATGGGATTCTCAGGGGAAGACTCCTGAAGCTTTTTGCCATTCCCTTCTCCAGTGGACCATGTTTTGTCAGGTTCTAACTAGCAGGGACATGCTCTTCAGCCACTCAGCATAGGTGGATGACATGCCTGGTGCCCTAGCCATCTCATTGCTGGTCCTCGTTGAGTGTTTAAATCTTCACTGACAGTCGGGTTTTGGTCAATGTGTGGCCAGGGGTCAAGGCAAAGACCCTTCTGGAGTGGCTGGGGAGGGGGTCTGGGGAAGGCTGAAGCTGATGACGCCCAGGAATGGAGAGCACCCCAGTCTCATGGCTGCCATTGGCCACCCTGTAGCCGATCCACTCCCCAGGAGTCTCTGTCCACCATGGAGTGGATCCACCATCGGGGAGCTGCTGTCCACCAGACATCCTGGAATGTCAAGTAAAGTGGGCCTTAGGAAGCATGACTACCAACAAACCTAGTGGAGGTGATGGAATTCCAGCTCAGCTATTTCAAATTTTAAAAGATGATGCTGTTAAAGTGCTGCACTTATTGTGCTAGCAAATTTGGAAAACAGCAGTGGCCACAGGACTGGAAAAGGTCAATTTTCATTCCAAGCCCAAAGAAATGTTCAAATTACCATACAAATGCACTCATTTCACATGCCAGCAAGATTACGCTTAAAATCCTTCAAGCTAGTACATGCTTCAGCAGTACATGAACCAAGAACTTCCAGATGTATAAGCTGGATTTAGAAAAGGTAGAGGAACCAGAGATCAAATTGCCAACATACACTGGATCATAGAGAAAGCAAAGGAACTCCAGAAAAACATCTAGTTCTGCTTCATTGACTATGCTAAAGGCTTTGACTGTGTGGATCACAACAAACTGTGGAATATTCTTAAAGAGATGGGAATACCAGACCACCTTACCTGCTTTCTGAGAAACCTATACACAGGACAAGAAGCAACAGTTAGAACCAGACATGGAACAACTGACTGGTTCAAATTGGCACAGGAGTCATCAAGGCTGTATTTTGCCACCCAGCTTACTGAACTTATATACAGAGTACATCATGCAAAATGCTGGGCTGGATGATCATATGCTGGAATCAAGATTGTGAGGAGAAATATCAACAACCTCAGATATGCAGATGATACCACTTTAATGGCAGAAAGTGAAGAGGAACTAAAGAACCTGTTGATGAAGGTGAAAGAGGAGAGAGAAAAAGCTGGCTTATAAAACTCAACATTCAGAAAACTAAAATCATGGCATCTTGTCCCATCACTTCATGGCAGATAGATGGGGAAAAAGCAGACACAGTATCAGATTTCATTTTCTGGGCTCCAAAATCAATGCAGACAGTGACTGCAGCCATGAAGTGAAAAGATGCTTGCTCCTTGGAAGAATAGTTACGACAAACCTAGACAGTGTATTAAAAAGCAGAGACATCACTTTGCGAACAAAGTTCTGTATAGTCAAAGCTATGGTTTTTCCAGTAGTCATGGATGGATGTGAGAGTTGGACCATAAAGAAGACTGAGTGCCAAAGAATTGACACTTTTGAACCTTGGTGTTGGAGAAGACTCTTGAGTCCCTTGGACAGCAAGGAGACCAAACCAGTCAATCCTAAAGGAAATCAACCCTGAATATTCATTGGAACAACTGATGCTGAAGCTGAAACTCCAATATGCTGGCCACCTGATGTGAAGAGCTGACTGATTGGAAAAGACCATGATGCTGGGAAAGACTGAAGGCAGGAAGAGAAGGGGATGACAGAGGATGAGATAGTTGGATGGCATCACTGACTCAATGGACCCGACTTTGAGCAAACTCAGAGAGATAGTGACAGACAAGAGAAGCCTGGTGTGCTGCAGTTCACAGGGTTGCAAAGAATCCGACAGGACTTAGTGACTGAACAACAACAACAAAAAGGAAAAGCTGATATTCTTACTGATTAGAAATAGACTATGATAACCATATATATAAAATATTTATGTCATTCTAAGAAATCTATCATAACAAACAACCATTCAGTCCTTATTCAGTTATTTAATACTTTGCAGCATTGTATATAAAGTTATTAGCCATTAGTCACTTAAACAAAGATGTCTTCAAACTTATCCTTTTTACATTTAGAATGTCAAATATTTTAATCTTTAAATTGCCTATATTAAAATAACAATTAAAGGGAATTCTCTGGCAGTCCAGTGGTTAGGACTCTGAGCTTTCAAGGCCAAGGGCCCAGGTTCAATCCCTGGTCAGGTAACTAAAATCCCAAAAGATATGTGGCATGTTGCCAAAAAAAGTAATTTAAAGAAATAATTTTATAAATGAATTCAATTAAAAATTCTAAACTTCTTTAGGAAAAATCTATATAATCAAAACACATGTTAAAGAAATCAAGTAGTTTTGAAAGGCTAACAGTGGAAAAGAATAGCCTGGGCCTCATCTCCCTTCTCTCCATCTATCATTCCTGTTTCCAAGAAGCAAACACTTCAACTATGTAAAGCTATTTCTCCCATTAGCAATCTCCACTTTTCTAAAAATACATATTAATGTGTATATATATCATTTACATATTTTAAATATCTCTTGTCTTGTTGTTAAGAGAGAGTTTGATTTCATCAGTTAGGATGCCTCAACTTCTAGTAATGCCAGTCCCACTTAGTTTAAGAATCGAGAAGTACACAGATTCCCACAGTTAGAAGTCCAGCGTTTGTAGTGAACCCGAGTCAGCTTTCATTCAGTGGCTCCAGCCCCAGTGCGGTGTGATTCCCTCAGTTCCATTCTCCTCTGGGTGATGTCTCCATCCTTAGACTGCTTCTCTGGTGGTGGCAAAACCCCTGTTACCAGTTTCTGGTTTCACACTGACACACCCAACATCCAGAGAAAGAAAGAGGTTCATTCTCTGATCTCTCACACTGAAACAAGGAAATCTTTTTCTGAATTCCTAGATAGTTCTGGCCTTCCCTGGTGGCTCAGACGGTAAAGAATCTGGGTTGGATCCCTGGGTTGGGAAGATCCCCTGAAGAAGGGCATGGCAACCCACTCCAGTATTCTTGTCTGGAGAGTCCCATGGATAGAGGAGCGTCGCAAGCTACAGTCCATGAAGTCGCAGAGAGTAGGAATGACTGAGCGACTAAGTGCAGATGAGACAGTTTTACATTAGTGCTACAAACTGGGTCACAGCTCATTCCTGAACCATACCCTATGGCCTAGGGAATGTCATGAATGTATTGGCCAACACCTGCCCATCTATAAATTTATTAGAGTGGCAAGGGGAATTAGGTTACATGAGTCAATTAGGATTAACCGGATCCACTTTTAAAGTTGAATTACATGACCACTAGGCAATGGGGGAAAGGTGGAATGGATGTTGAAGGACAACGCTGACTTTTGCTGTAGGCGTTGAGTATTCACATGCCACTCCTACCCCAAAGACACTGAATTACAGCATCATGTTTATTTAAAATAGTAACAGTGTTAACTTTATGATGATTCTGGAAAAGATGACAATAAGAGTCCTAGGATTTTATTTCCTTTCTGTAGAACTTTTAGACTTTAACTGTAACATTTTAGTTGCTTTAAAAATTGTACAAAACTTACTATCCACATATCCTTTACTTTTCCAAATGTTTCACTGTAGCAGAGTATTAGGGAACTTTACCTTCTAGTAGGGGAGAAAGGAAAAGGCAAGTAAGACAAGTAAAATGAAGAAATTGTAAATCATGATCACTGCTATGAAGAAAACAAACAAGATAACTAGAAAAGTCACTGAGGAAGTCTCCTTTAGAGTATGTTGTTTAGAAACCGCTCTTAAGGAAGTGAGAGGCCTGAAGGATAATGCATAGCCTGCATGAGGATAGCTGAAAGAAGGAGAACACGCCTAGAAACAACCAGACCAAAAGCCTGCGAGTGGAAAAGAATTTGGCAAGCATTGAGGACAGAAAGGAGGCCAAGTGACTGGAACGTAATGAGTATGTGGGAGATGGGGGTCTGAAGACTCTGGAGAGCTAGACTGAAGTGAGATCATGCAAGTTCTTGGAAGACCACGGAAAGGGGGCTGGCCTTTTCTGAAAGGGTGTTAAACAGTAGAGTGATATGGTTTGTTTTATGTTCTTAAAGAACCCTCTGATTGCTATACTGAGAGTGGATGGAAGGATGGTGGCAGGGTAAGGCAGCAGTGAAAGTAGGGAAAACAAGCAGGATACTGTGGCCACTCTCTTTCTCATAGTGATTCTACTGGAGTGTACTTTTTGTTCTATAAAGACAGTTTTTAAAAAAGAAGTTTGAACAGTTTTGAAAATTTCTATTCAGCTTTAAGTATTAATGTACTGTCATCTAAAATTAAATGTTTATTGAACTATGAAGACCTGTAGGACATCAAACTTGAAGTACTCACACTTATTTTTCCTTCCATTCAAATATATCTATTAGTCTTTGCTAATTATTTCAGACAAATTATGTAGGCTCACTTTTTCTGGAAAGTTTTGCTAGTGATGCATATGAATTTATAGTTTCATGTAATATTTACCTACATTTGTTTAATTAAAGGGATATTAACTGCTCAGAGGAAAAAAATAGGTGAACCACAGTAACAAGTAATACCAAGAAACCACAGAATCAAATTGATTTCTAATTTTTTTTGAAAGAAACCTTTATTATAACTGTTACACCAAGTCTCCAAACTCTTCAAATTTCAGTTTGAAAAATTTAAATCTAACGAGAATTTAAAATGTGAAAAGAGAGAAGCTTCTAGCTAAATATAGCACTTTCTCAAATTTATAATTTATTACAAAAATTAGTATAAATGAAAACAAACAGTTTTTAAAAGTTAGTGAGTACTCACTTGTACTCCTGAAATCACATCAGATTCCTTGCTAAGTATACTCTAGCCTTATGATCTTTTTCCTCACTCTTGTACATGGTGGAATATCTCTGCCCCTGAAACCTATCTGCAAGTCTCCCTTCTTTACTTCAGATGGCAGCTCACATCTATTACCGTATCAGAGAAGTGCTCTGTGACTCTGTTTAAAGTACCATCTCCACCACCCTCTATCCCCTCTCTCTTCAGTTCAGTTCTGTTGCTCAGTCGTGTTCGACTCTTTGCAACCCCATGAATCGCAGCACACCAGGCCTCTCTGTTCATCACCATCTCCCGGAGTTCACTCAGACTCATGTCCATCGAGTCCGTGATGCCATTCAGCCATCTCATCCTCGGTTGTCCCTTTCTCCTCCTGCCCCTAATCCCTCCCAGCATCAGAGTCTTTTCCAATGAGTCAACTCTTCGCATGAGGTGGCCAAAGTACTGGAATTTCCCAGGGCTGATCTCCTTCAGAATGGACTGGTTGGATCTCCTTGCAGTCCAAGGGACTCTCAAGAGTCTTCTCCAACACCACAGTTCAAAAGCATCAATTCTTCGGCGCTCAGCTTTCTTCACAGTCCAACTCTCACATCCATACATGACCACTGGAAAAACCATAGCCTTGACTAGAGGGACCTTAGTTGGCAAAGTAATGTCTCTGCTTTTGAATATACTATCTAAGTTGGTCATAACTTTTCCTCCAAGGAGTAAGTGTCTTTTAATTTCATGGCTACAGTCACCATCTGCAGTGATTTTGGAGCCCAGAAAAATAAAGTCTGACACTGTTTCCACTGTTTCCCCATCTACTTGCCATGAAGTGATGGGACCAGATGCCATGATCTTCGTTTTCTGAATGTTGAGCTTTAAGTCAACTTTTTCACTCTCCTCTTTCACTTTCATCAAGAGGCTTTTGAGTTCCTCTTCACTTTCTGCCATAAGGGTGGTGTCATCTGCATATCTGAGGTTATTGATATTTCTCTTGGCAATCTTGATTCCAGCTTGTGTTTCTTCCAGTCCAGCGTTTCTCATGATGTACTCTGCATATAAGTTAAATAAGCAGGGTGACAATATACAGCCTTGACATACTTCTTTTCCTATTTGGAACCAGTCTGTTGTTCCATGTCCAGTTCTAACTGTTGCTTCCTGACCTGCATACAGATTTCTCAAGAGGCAGGTCAGGTGGTCTGGTATTCTCAACTCTTTCAGAATTTTCATAACATGTACCACTATTAGGTATACCATATGTTTATTTTCTGGCTCCCCTCACAGGAATATAAGCTCCAAACAATGTGGGGACTATTTTTGGTTGTTGTAGATTGCCATATCTCAAAACACTCAAAACAGAAGGCAAAAAACACAGATGTTCAACACATAGTTGTTGAATAATAGTGTGTCCTTTTGTTCAACACATAGTTGTTGAATAATAGTGTGTCCTTTTCAAACTAAGCCCTGCATTCTTAACATTAATTGAATTTAGATTGTCTTAAACTCATAATGATTCAGCTGTATCATTTTAAAGTGAAGACTTTCTTTGCTGCTGTATGACGAATTTCAGGGCTGGGGCACCAGGTCCCTGTCCTGTCCTCCTTGTCTCCAAAATATATGCTCCTTGGAAGCTAATGTTTTCGGCTCTACCACAGGTCAGTCCTCTCTAGCTCTTCATTTCAGTTGCTCTCTTATTTATTATCAACTTTAGTTCCTGTTTACCATCATGTTTTCCCTTTTCAAGACAATATTCGGTCATTTTCATTGACTTTAAAAAAATTACATGTAGATGATCCATCCAAAAGCATACTCAATTTTGTGTCAGTGGGTTTTTTTGTTTTTGGTTTATCTCTAGCACTTCTTTTGATTCTTTCTTAGCATTTCCACTCTCTGCTTATATTACCCATGTGTTCTTCCATGGTGTCTACTTTACTAGTCAGAGCCCTTAAGATATTAAACCTAGTTGTTTTAAATTCCCATTCTGATAATTCTAACATCTGGGTTTGATGCTCTTTCTCTTCAAATTATGTTTTTTGCCTCTTGACATAACTGGTAATTTTCCATTGATAGCTGGATATGTTGTATTAGGTAAAAGAAACTGCAGTAAATAGATCTTTAGCTATGTGGCAGTGATGGGGGGGAGGGGAGGGGAGGGGAAGCATTCTACAGTCCTATGCTTATGTATCAGTCTTTCAGTGAGTCTATGCCTCCAGACTATACTTCCTAGTGTTTCTCAGGTTCTTCTTTTTCTGCCTTCTTAGGTGGGACAGGATGGCTAGAATGCACTGGAGTTGGGTATTTTCCTCAGTTAGGCTCTGATAATATCCTAGGAGACTGGGCTCTGGTTAACTAGTTTCCCCAAGGGCAGGCATTCTTTAGACCATAGTGCTCTGAGATATTTCAGAATGGGTCCTTTTCCTCCTGCTCAGGAAGATTTTTTGTCAGATATTTATTGTGGGGACTCCTGGAAGTAAATTTGACCATTTTGTCCTCCCTACCCTCCGTGACTGAGTTCCCTGAAGTTTTTTTTTTTAACTCTTTAAGAGTTGTCTGCACTGAGCTTCCAGCAATTCACAATTATAGTTCAGATTTTCTTCTCCTGGATGGTTCCCACAGAGGTTTATGCTCATCTCTACTTAGGTAAACTGTAACTACCAAAATTCTCCTATCTCTCCAATCTGGGGACAGAGATCTGTCCTGAGTCCTCCCCACACTTACAGATCCAATCTGGGGACAGAGATCTGTCCTGAGTCCTCCCCACACTTACAGATCCAAGAAAAGTTGTTGATTTTTAACTCTGTTAAGACAAAGTAAAAACTTGTAAGCTCTTTACACGGGGAACCAGAAAAAAACATAATTCTTTAACTTCCTCGCCTCCAAAGACTATTACATAGCTTCAATTCATATCTTAGACTAACCCTAGACCATGTAAGCCCTGATAACTGCACTACCCATGAAATGTCAGTTTGGGTCATCTTATTCAGTCCACCGCCTCACTTTATACTGGCAATAAGCCTTTGGCCTCTGAGAGATGTCCAGTCCATTGATGCCCCACCTCCCACCCCCACTACTTTTTAATTATCTATGTTTACTCCCATGTTTACCCAGCTTGGATTTCAAGGTTCATTATATTCATTCTTTTTCAAGCACAATAACTGCCTTGGCTCCCATGTCTCTGTCTGTTGAATTCACTTAACAAAACCCCAAATCTGATTGAACTCAATTTGGTTCTTTGTGCAGAAAACCAAGCAACTTACAGAAACAGTACAATTAGCTGAATGATTTCTCTTTAAATTCATAAACACAGACTGCAAATTAGACTCAAGACAACCTGGCAATCCTACTGTGCTTCCCTAGAAAGTTCATGTTCACATTTTCTAAGGTAAAAATCTCATTTTTCCCCCTGTTATGTCAAACTCCTTTACTCTGCCTATTTGTAGTTGATGATCCTACTTCATAATTCATTATGAATACAGAAACCATGAGAGGATTTACTTTATATTCATTCCAACAAATACTCTCACCTCTCTGTATCTGTACTCAGCTTCTTAGCCTTTTGCCATTCAAAATTAAAAGTTTCATTTTTCCTATTATGGGCAGTTCTACCTCTTAATACCTATAGTTTCTTTTCTTCTCAATATTTTGCTTCTTCAGTTATTCCATTTGACTACTGCTACTGCTGCTGCTAAGTCGCTTGCCGTGTCCAACTCTGTGCGACCCCATAGACAGCAGCCCACCAGGCTCCTCCATCCATGGGATTCTCCAGGCAAGTGTACTTGAGGAAAGAGTGGCTTGCCATTGCCTTCTCCAAAAGAGCTGAAGAGCTTTTACTTAAAACCAACACTGTATGGTACATTTTTGAAAAAAAAAAAAAAAAAGTTCAATGATGAAAAGATCCATTAAATCAAATTTTCCTTCTCTGCTTATTATTCATGCCAGTCTGCCAATGTACATTAGTATGTCCTACTTAAAAAAAAAAAAAAATCCTTCTGATTTCCTCCATCCATTCACACCTCTCCGACCTTTTCACAACAAAGGTTATACATACACATATTTACAGTTTTCATAACAAAAAATAGCATTCCTCTCTCCCACTTCTCTATGCCCAACTATCTTCAATATTTATAGCAGTTTTATATGTCTCATTTCCAAATGACATGCTTGTATTGCTATTTGTCAATGAATGGTAAATGAGGATCTCAAATATTTTTTTTAATACTCCCAGTTCATCTTGTTTCCATCATGTCTACATCTCCAGAGCTAGTCCTCTAATTTTAACAGCCATTATACTTAGAGTCGGCTTCTAAGTGGACAGCTAGAGTGTGGAGAGTCACTCTTGCTACTACTACTATCCATTTTCTACATAGCAACTAGAGCAATCTTGTTGAAAGCAAATCAGATTATGCTATTCTCTGGTGTGAAAAGCTTTCAATGGCATTCTGTCATGTTTGAGATTAAAACTCAAATGCTTTCCATGCCTACGAAGCTCTAGATCAGTGGAGGTTCCTTAACTGTCTCTTCAATCTCAGGGTCAACCCAGCTTCAACTACGCTTCAGTTATACTCACCTCCTTCAGTTTTTCACATGTACCAAACTCTTCCTTACCTTAGGGTCTTCACACTTGTTCTCCTTCCTACTCTTCTCATAGTTCTTGCCACAGTGCACCTCACCTGACTCTTTCAGTTATAGCCTGAAGAGCCTTCTCTGACCACCCATTGCTCTTTCCATCTAAGCACATCTTTCTTTACTCTGATATTACACTATTTCTCCTTTATAAAATCCGTTCCAATTTGTGAGCTTATTTCCTCACTCATCTCTCTTCCTTTCCCAAACTAGAATGTCAGTTCTGAGAAAGAAACCCCTTGTTCACCTTGACACTATTTTCCATATAACTAGCCCTAGGATAGGTATACAAAGATCATACAAGAAATACTTCAATTAATTCTGGAGTCTGTAGACTAAATATAAATTTAACTAGCTAGCTAAAGTATATATTGTACCCAGTAGGAGTGAGACAGAAAACTGTTGTTTAGTCACTAAGCTGTGTCTGCCTCTTTGTGACCCCATGGACTGTAGTCCTCCAGGTTCCCTGCCCATGGGGTTTCACAAGCAAGGATACTGGAGTGGGTTGCCATTTCCTTCTCCAGAGGATCTTCCTAAGCCATGTTTCCTGCATTGATAGATGGGTTCTTTTCTGCTGAGTCATGTAAAGATGTGAGAGCTGGAACATCTAAAGAAGGCTGAGTGCTGAAGAACTGATGCTTTTGAACTGTGGAGCTGCAGAAGACTTTGAGGGTCCCTTGGACAGCAAGGATATCAAATCAGTCAACCCTAAAGGAAATCAACCCTACATGCTCATTGGAAGGACTAATACTAAAGCTGAAGCTCCTTACTTTGGCCCCTCATGTGAAGAGCTGACTCACAGGAAAAGATACTGATGCTGGGAAATATTGAAGGCAGAAGGAAAAGGGGATGACAGAGGAGATGGTTGGATGGCATCACCCACTCAATGGACCTGAGTTTGAGCAAAGTCCAGGAGATGGTGAAGGACAGGGAGGACTAGTGTGCTGCAGTCCATGGGGTTGCAAAGAGCTGAACACAATTCAGTGGCTGAACACCAACACCAGAGAAATCCTTGTAAACATGAGGCCCTTGAAATCTTATAAGGCATGAGTAACTGACCCACTGCCAAGTCAGTCATTTGAAAATCTGTCTGCACCCAATTTGAATTCTCTTGTACTGAGTCCTCCAGGGTCATTCTTGACAAGGGACACTATGATTCTTCATTTGGTGTAAGGATACCCACTTCTAGCTGGTGCAGAATCATTTGTACTGGAAAACAGGTGTCTGAGGGATTGAAGTAGTCTTGCAGTCCCCTGGTAGCTCACATAGTAAAGAATCCACTTGCAATGTGGGAGGCGTGGGTTTAATTCCTGAGTTGGGAAGATCCCCTGGAGGAGGGCATGGCAACCCACTCCAGCATTCTTGCCTGGAGAATCCCCATGGACAGAGGAGCCTCGTGGGCTACAGTCCCTGGGGTTGCAAAGAGTGGGACTCGCTGAGCAACCAAGCACTACACAGTCTGTGGTCCGAGTCTCCTTTGGGATTTTATGGCGTGCAACTGCTCTGCTGTGGAGCACTGCCTGCTAATTTTCTTTTATGGAGATTCTTTTCGTATTTAGCTAGTGTGGAAGACTTTAGTGGGTCTGGTTTCTCCTTGTCAATTCTTCTGGACTTCTGTTTCTTAGCAACAGTTGAGACTGTCCACCCCACTGTTCTCTGCTTTAGCCTCAAAGCAAACAAGAAAATAGGCAAGGCAGTTTGCAGTCTGCCATTTAGTAATATACCCAGACACATACTGCAATCCAATCCTAGCAGCTAATGATAGGCAATGCAAAGGATCACCACACTTTTGTGAGGCCTAACAGGGGATGGGAACTGGAAAATGTTTTGGAGGAAGCTGAGGAACTGGAGTCCTTAATATCACTTATTCTTCCATGAGAGTCCTATTCTTAAAACTTCATTTTCTCGTATTCTAGTGTTAGAAACAGGTGGGAAAAAATAATGTTGTAATTCAATGAGCCCCTTCAGTCATTTCTTGATCTGGTTGTATAGTCTCAGACCAAAGGCAAATTGACTTCTAATAATTTGCTAAATTTGGCACAAGTCAACTCCAATCTACTTTCATCTAGGAACTTTTTTTTGGAATTCTTTTCAAATATACTTTTCAAAACTCCACACATAGAAAGCAATGCACCAGTGTGTTTTATATTTGGCTACCAAGATCTCCGTGCCCTACAACAGTGACTGTATTAGTCTGAGTTCTAAGACAATAACAGAGAAAGGCTGGCTAAAGATTCACTGCTGTGTAACAGCATCTTAAGGCAGCAAAGTCTCTATTGCCTGCAGCCCTACCTTGATTCACTCAGTTTTGGTTTCTCTGAACTTTGTTATTTGCATTCCCATTCAGTCAAATTAGACCAAGATTCTTTCAGTTGCAACTGGCTGATCCCCTTGAGTAAACATGAAATTTTATTATAGTAATAAATGACAAATAATTCAAAAATAAGGAGCAGATTCCTCTTCACAAGGGACTATGATCAGGACTGGAAAATTATCAGGAATCAAAGCAGCTATTAGGTCGGACATGTCAGCACTGCTTCATGAAAACACAGACTGGAATCAAACTGCCTGGATTTTATTTTAGCTTCAAAAGAGAAAGAAAAGGAAATAAAAATATTTCATTTACTTCTCAGTTTCTTTACCTGTAGAGAACATAACTCTGATTCTCCATGTGCTGCTCCCAAAGTAGCCCTGGCCTAATTTTATGTTTCTCAGGAAAAGATCAGCCGTCTGATACTTTCTCAATCCCAATTTTAAATCCTCAGAACAATCTGATTGGTTCAGATAGGGTTCAGGGGTTCACCCTAGCTAAAGCCAGGATAGTGTTACTATGAAACATTTTGAAACCTAAATGAGATAAAGGGAAGACGCAATTACCTTAGGACACAACTTGCTAAAGGATGCACAAAATTAGTGGAGATAAAGCACAGATGCTCAGAGACACAGTTCAAAGTATGATGACTTGATGCTGAGAGGCTGTGTCTTTTCAAGGAAGCAGTTTAGAAGTGCCACTCTCGCTGCTCAGGGTACATGCCACCTGCTGTAACGGCTCACTGCAAAACAAATGCTGAATGCTATTTTCATTTTTTTGTGTTGTTTTGTAAAAACAAAAATCCTCCTTGGATTTCTTTTGCTTCAGGAAAACAGGTACAAAGGTACGTTTTTCATTTAAAGTGAAATGGCGTCAAGTGAACTTTCGGAAAGCAGGGGATTCCTGTACATATATATATAGCTTCTGAGGCCCACCCTGAATGTCTGTGGCTATTTCTCAGTAGTGGGGGATCATAAACCAAGCCTAAACTTATTAAGAATTTTTTATACTTCTCCCAACTCATCCTGTTCTTCCAGTCACAAAAATTCCCAATGTAAGGGCCTTAAGTCATATAGCAATAATGAAGCTGTGCCACAAAAATTAGGTCTAATTTCAAATCCAAAACTTATTTTCACTAATAGTGCACTAGAGTTGTTTTTACCCATTGAGAACTCGTTAGCTAGCTGACCCTGTGTTTAACCAAGTGTTTAAGATATAACACTTCAAGTAGTTCAAAATTAGGTTTCCTTATTTTTTTCATAATTTTTTAAAATTGGAGTATATCACATGTAGAGTTCACAAAATTTAAATATTCAGCTTGATCAACTTCATATGTATGCTATTATTTAACAACCAGTAAGATCAAGATCCAGAACATTTCCATCATTTTATAAGGCTCTCTTGAGCCCCTTCTAAGTCAATACCTATGCCTAGAGAAGTAACTACTATCTTGACTTCTATCATCATGAATTAGTTTTGTTTGTCCCTGAGTTCCATATAAATGGAATTATACAATATGAATTGGGTTTTGTCTATTTCTTTTAACAAACACCTATAAAATCCATCCATGTTATGGTGTGTAGTTTATTCTGTTTTATTGCTGGGTAGTATTCCATTGTACAAATATACTTCACTTTGTTCCTGTTTGAGGCCATAATGAATCAAACTACTATGAACATCCCTATATAAGTAGAAATCTGCACTCATTTTCTTGGATATACACTCAGAAGAGAAATTGCTGAATTATAGTCCTAAATTCAACTGTAACAAATACTGTTACAGTATTCATAAAATATATCAATTTCCCAAAGTGATTACAACCAATTTATACACCCAACAGCAGTAATAAGAGTTTCAGCTGGACTTAAAAACAACAACAACAACAACAAAATAATGTTATCAGTCTATTGTGCCAGTCATACTGCTTAGTTCTAAAAATGTATTTTATTTGAGGCTCTTTTGTTGCTGATTATAAGCAAGGCTAAGCTTTTAGGTATAGCTAAGTTGTCAGGTAGATCCTTCTTCATTACCATTCATACTAAACCACAGGTCCCACCTGTTAAGATTTTACAGGAAGTCTTCTACATCAGTTCAGTTCAGTCACTCAGTCGTGTCCGACTCTTTGCGACCCCATGAATCGCAGCACGCCAGGCCTCCCTGTCCATCACCATCTCCCAGAGTTCACTCAGACTCACGTCCATCGAATCCGTGATGCTATCCAGCCATCTCATCCTCTGTTGTCCCCTTGTCCTCCTGCCCACAATCCCTCCCAGCATCAGCGTCTTTTCCAATGAGTCAACTCTTCGCATGAGGTGGCCAAAGTACTGGAGTTTCAGCTTCAGCATCATTCCCTCCAAAGAAATCCCAGGGGTGATATCCTTCAGAATGGACTGGTTGGATCTCCTTGCAGTCCAAGGGACTCTCAAGAGTCTTCTCCAAATTAAAAGTCTACATAGGAACAAGTTTTGAGAGTGTATATTTTAAGTCCAATTTGTTTGTTAAATTCAACAAAGTTAGCCGAGGTACCTAACTAACACAACTGGCTATAGCGTACTGTACTAATAGGTTCATAATAGTTTTCACACACACACACACACACATTTAAAAAAGAAAAAAATAAAACATTCTGAACCTTACAGCACAGTACCTTGAAAAGTAGTACAGAACACTAGCTGGCATGCAGTGAACAGGCAAGAAGAGTTACTGCAGGAGGGGAGAAAGGAGGTGGGAGACAGTAGAGCTGAAGGATCGTCAGCACCAACAGACGGAGGGCGAGCTGCGACTTCAACCACACCTGATGTTGATGCAGCACACGTTCGCATCTTTGAAGGGTTACAACTTGGAAAGTTCATATGTAGGGGATTTAATGGCACTAAAAAAACAACTATGTGGCTTGCTATCCTATTTTATCGCAGGGTTTCTCCACAGTGATGCTATAGTCATTTGGGGCCAGTTAATTTTTAATGTGGGGGATTGTCCACTGTGTTGCAGTATCTTCCTTCAGCAATGTTGCGGCCTCTACCCACTGTACAGCAGCAGCACCAAATCCCTTCCGCATTCCGTGTTTCCATATTTTGCCAAATGTCCCCAGAGATGCAAAAATCTCCCTCTATTAATGATCACTGTTTTGAAAATAAGCGACTGACCTCTCTGCACTTCATCTAAAATAAATGTTGAGTCAATGCAATATTAATAAGATGATGTGTTTTTAAATGCCAATGACACACTAGATTAACATTTAAAAAGTAAACTTTTAAAGAATGCATATGCCTAGCCCCCTCCTCAGAACAATGGAATGGAATCCCTTGAAGTAGGACTTGAGTAATTTTGTCATGAATCTCCTATGGTGATTCTAAATTTTAGCACAGTTGAGAACCACTTTCTTAACAGATTACTTTTCCCATGAATATATGCTTTAAAATAGATTTCCATCAACTTTTCAAACACTACTAGAGCATGAGGCATGTATTTGAGGAGTAGAAGGCTCACAGAAACTCTCAAATCCTAGCAATTAGGTGACCACCAATAGCCCATAACCATAAACAGTGGTATCTAATGTTGTTTCTGATTAAAAAAAAAATCATTTTCCTGAATCACTTTTAAAATAATGTAATTTCTTTCTGAATGATTATGTGGCAATCCCTCCAGCTAATTATTGTAGCTAACTCATATATTCAATCTTTCTCTGATGAGGACATTTTCCATCGTGTCTGAAACACTAAATCTCTCCCCTAAAAAAAAAAAAAAAATCATGAAAATGAGGAAGAAGAAAACAAAAAAATCATATTCCCTTGCAAGCCAAAGACAAATCATCTGAAAGAGAAACTGAGGTTCACTTTTGCATTTATCGCATTCTATTCCAATCTGGCTTCTAGGCTTATTATGCCAATAAATTGTTAATAGTTCTTCCTAAGGTAACTGATGACTGCCATGGTAACAAATCCAGGGGATATTGTTCTGGTCTTATTTCACATCACGTCTCAACAGCACTGGACACTATTTACCACTCCTTCCTGAAGCACTTAGGCCTTTGTCCTCCACTGCACATCCTTCTGACATCTGCAACTCCTTATCCAGCTAATATTCCTCTACCTAGCCAAAAATTAACTGAAGTTTTTCATTATACACTCCAAGGCTGTCTTCCAAGCTGAGTTCACGTACACCAAAGATTTTATCTACCCCTAAGGAAATGGCAACCCACTCCAGTGTTCTTGCCTGGAGAATCCCAGGGACGGGGAGCCTGGTGGGCTGCCGTTTATGGGGTCGCAGAGAGTCGGACACGACTGAAGTGACTTAGCACACACTTAACAGTTTCTATTTTCAGTCCAGATCTCCTCCTCAGGTCCAGACTTCTATTGAAAAGCATCTTGGATGACTTAAAAAGAGTGGAGAAACTCAATTCTAAACTAAATCATCTCCACACAAACCCATTTCTAAGCATACTGCTATTCAACTCCATTCTACTGTATGTACAGCTTCTCTCCTTCCCCAACACACAATCTTAAATGCATCAACAAATCCTATGGACACTTTCTCCCAAATCTACTCTCTCTTCTTCCACACTATTACTCTGATTCATTAAAGTTATTTCTAACCTTTTAGACTCCTAATTCAAGAATATTGTGTCTGCTTTGATCTGTCTTTAATGTGTGTTTTTTTTTTTAATTTGCAGTTAAATTTTTCAATTTGCAAATCCCATCATTACCACCCAGTTTACAATCCTTCAAATGTTTATTCCAGGGAAAGAATTTACTTTTTTCCCCAGCCTTTGGGCACTTAAATGCCCTGGCCCCCATGAGCTTCATCTTCCTCAGTTATTGCTCCAGCAGTACCGTATTTCTTGTAGACCCCTAGAGCAATGTGTCATGCAAATCAGAATACTTCTGAAAGTAAAATAAGGTCTATCCTTGGCAATAAGGAATCAGAGCAAGACCCAGTTTCCCCCTCAAATCAGTCTCTCCCATCAGGAAGCTTCCATAAGCCTCTTATCCTTATCCATCAGAGGGCAGACAGAATGAAAACCAAAATCACAGAAAACTAATCAAACTGATCACATGGACCACAGCCTTGTCTAACTCAACACAACTATGTACCATGCCATGTGGGGCCACCCAAGACGGATGGGTCATGGTGGAGAGTTCTGACAAAACGTAGTTAACTGGAGAAGGGAATGGCAAAACACTTCGGTATTCTTGCCTTGACAACTCCATTAACAGTATGAAAAGGCAAAAAGATAGGGCACTGAAAGATGAACCTACCAGCTTGCTACGTGCCCAATAAGCTACTGGAGATCAGTGGAGAAATAACTCCAGAAAGAATGAAGTGACAGAGCCAAAGCAAAAACACCCAGTTGTGGATGTTACTGGTGATGAAATAAAGCCCAATGCTGTAAACAACAGCAACATTGCATAGGAACCTGGAATGTGAGGTCCATGAATCAAGGTAAATTGGAAGTGGTCAAACAGGAGAGGGCAAGAGTGAACATCGACATTTTAGGAAGCAGTGAACTAAATGAACTGGAATGTGTGAATTTAACTCAGATGACTATTATATCTACTACTGTGGGCAAGAATCCCTTAAAAGAAATGGAGTCGCCATCATAGTCAACAAGAGAGTCCGAAATGCAGTACTTGGATGCAGTTTCAAAAATGACAGAGGTCTCTGTTTGTTTCCAAGGCAAACCATTCAACAACACAGTAATCCAAGTCTATGCCCCAACTAGTAATGCTGAAGAAGCTAAAAGCTGAATGGTTCAATGAGGACCTACAATGACCTCCTAGAACTAACACCAAAAGAGATGTTCTTTTCATTATTGGGGACTGGAATGAAAAGCAAGAAATCAAAAGATAGATACCTGGAGTAACAGGCAAATTTGGCCTTGGAGTACAAAATGAAGCATGGCAAAGGCTAATAGAGTTTTGCCAAAAGGACACACTGGTCATAGCAAGCACCCTCTTCAACAACACAAGAGAAGGCTCTACACATGGACATCACCAGATGATCAGTACCAAAATCAGAGTGATTGTATTCTTTGCAGCCAAAGATGGAACTCTGTACAGTCAGCAAAAACAAGACTGTGGCTCAGATTATGAACTCCTTATTGCCAAATTCAGACTTAAATTGAAGAAAGTAGGGAAAATGACAAGACCATTCAGGTATGACCTAAATCAAATCCCTTACAATTATACAGTGGAAATGACAAACGGATTTAAAGGATTAGATCTGATAGAGTGCCTGAAGAACTACGGACGGAGGTTCATGACATTGTACACGAGGCAGTGATTAAGATCATCCCCAAAGAAAAGAAACGCAAGAAGGCAAAATGGTTATCTGAGGAAAGAAGAGAAGCAAAAGGCAAAGGAGAAAAGGAAAGATATACCCACTTGAATGCAGAGTTCCAAAGAATAGGGAGAGATAAGAAAGTCTTCCTCAGTAACCAATACAAAGAAATAGAGGAAAGCAATAAAATGGGAAAGACTTGAGATCTCTTCAAGAAAATTAGAGATACCAAGGGACTATTTCATGTCAAGATGGGCTCGATAAAGGACAGAAATGGTGTGGACCTAACAGAAGCAAAAGATACTAAGAACTGGCAAGAGTACACAGAAGAATTGTACAAAAAAGATATTCATGACCCAGATAACCATGATGGTGTGATCACTCACATAGAGCCGGAAATTCTGGAAAGAAAAATCAAATGGGCCTTAGGAAGCATCATTATGAACAAAGCTAGTGGGGGTGATGGAATTCCAGTTGAGCTATTACAAATCCTAAAAGATGATGCTGTGAAAGTGCTGCATTCGCCAGCAAATTTTGAAAACTCAGCAGTGGCCACAGGACTGGAAAAGGTCAATTTTAATACCAAATAAAGGCAATGCCAAAGAATGTTCAAACAATCACACAATTGCACTCATCTCACATGCAAGTAATGCTCAAAATTCTCCAATCTAGGCTTCAACAGTACGTGAACAGTGAAGGAAGTTCAAGCTGGATTTAGAAAAGCAAGAGGAACCAGATATCAAATTGCCAACATCCGTTGGATCATTGAAAAAGGGAGTTCCAGAAAAACGTCTATTTCTGCTTTATTGACTATGCCAACACCTTTGACTGTGTGGTGCACAACAAACTGTGGAAAATTCTGAGACATAGGAATACCAGACCACCTTACCTGTCTCCTAAGAAATCTGTATGCAGGTCAAGAAGCAATAGCTAGAACTGGACATGGAACAACAGATTGGTTCCACATTGGTAAAGGAGTACATTAAGGCTCCTTATTTAACCTAAATGCAGAGTACATCACATGAAATGCCGACCTGGATGAAGCACAAGCTGGAATCAAGATTGCCAGGAGAAATATCAATAACCTCAGATATGCAGATGACACCACCCTTATGGTAGAAAGCAAAGAACTAAAGAGCCTCTTGAAGAAAGAAGAGTGAAAAAGTTGTCTTAAAACTCAGAAAACTAAGACCATGGCATCTGGTCCCATCACTTCGTGGCAAATAGATGGGGAAACAATGGAAACAGTGACATCTTCTTGGGATCCAAAATCACTGCAGATGGTGACTGCAGCCATGAAATTAAAAGATGCTTGCTCCTTGGAAGAAAATTTATGACCAAGCTAGACAGCATACTAAAAGTGGAGACATTACTTTGCCAACAAAGGTCTGTCTCATCAAAGCTACGTTTTTTTCCAGGAGTCATGGATCTGAGTGTTGGACTACAAGGAAAGCTGAGTGCCAAAGAATTGATACTTTTGAACTGTGCTCCTTGGACTTGCACGGATATCCAACCAGTCGATCCTAGGGGAAATCAGTCCTAAATATTCATTGGAAGGACTGATGCTGAAGCTCCAGTACTTTCACTACCTGATGCAAAGAACAAATTTGAAAAGACCCTGATGTTGGCAAAGATTGAAGGCAGGAGGAGGGGATGACAGAGGATGAACTGGTAGGATGGCATCACCAACTCGATGGACATGAGTTTGAATAAGCTTTGGGAGTTGGTTATGGACAGGGAAGCCTGGTGTGCTGCAATCCATGGGGTCACAAAAAGTGGCTGAACTGACCCTTTGCAGACTGGGATAGTAAGTAGAAACCATCCCTCTGGCCCCAGAATTTTTTGCCATGTTACCTTTACCTGTTATGAAGCTCTTCACTTCCCTTTTATCTAACATTAAATACATAAGTTCTCAAACCATGTCACCTCCTTTTCAGACTAGGGTTCTGCATTATGAATTCTCACAGCCCTGTATGTTTCTTCATACCATTTTTCTGAGTTATGATCTCCAAGCCTGATTGTTTCTTGCACTAGACTTTAACTCTTGAGTGTCTGCTTTTGCTCTATTATAACCCTCCTCCACTGTTCTTGCAGAATGCCTGGTATGCAACACAGTGAATGAATGTAAATATGCGATGGGGACAGGAGCTAACTGTAGTATGGAAGCAATTGTTTATTTCAATATAATGATATGGTGTACCTACAGAATACAAAATTTTAATGTCCTAAAAGGGGCCTGAGAGAGCTGCATTACATTTCTTATAGGGTACTGGCACAATTGGACAGGGTACTCAACAGCTACTGTTTTTACACCTAAAATAAACTCATAAGATAGAGGGACTACATCCACTTATGAGACTAATACCTTCCCAATAACCTGAAGAAATGTGTGGCTAGAATATTGTGTCACTCAGGTATAATTGGATGCAATGCTGCAATCAGACTGTGAATGAAGTAATTAAAATGTTATGTATGCAAATACATGTGCTATTAAGTAGTGGGGATTAAGCAGAAAAGCTGAAGAACATATATATGAGGTAAAATGGACAGTATACAAAGGATTTGGCAGAGAGGAAGGAATGATACTTTCAGTTCAGTTCAGTCGCTTAGTCGTGTCCGCCTCTTTGCGACCCCATGAATCACAGCACGCCACAACTCCCTGTCCATCACCAACTCCCAGAGTTCACTGAGACTCACATCCATCAAGTCAGTGATGCCATCCAGCCATCTCATCCTCTGTCGTCCCCTTCTCCTCCTGCCCCCAATCCCTCCCAGCATCAGAGTCTTTTCCAATGAGTCAACTCTTTGCATGAGGTGGCCAAAGTATTGGAGTTTCAGTCTTAGCATCATTCCTTCCAAAGAAATCCCAGGGGTGATATCCTTCAGAATGGACTGGCTGGATCTCCTTGCAGTCCAAGGGACTCTCAAGAGTCTTCTCCAACACCACAGTTCCAAAGCATCAATTCTTCGGCCCTCACCTTTCTTCACAGTCCAACTCTCACATCCATACATGACCACAGGAAAAACCATAGCCTTGACTAGATGGCTTTGTTGGCAAAGTAGTGTCTCTGCTTTTCAATATATTATCTAGGTCTGTCATAACTTTCCTTCCAAGGAATAAGCATCTTTTCATGGCTGCAGTCAACATCTGCAGTGATTTTGGAGCTCCTCAAAATAAAGTCTAACACTGTTTCCATATCTATTTCCCATGAAGTGATGGGACCGGATGCCATGATCTTCGTTTTCTGAATGTTGAGCTTTAAGCCAACTTTTTCACTCTCCTCTTTCATCAAGAGGCTTTTAGTTCCTCTTCACTTTCTGCCATAAGGGTAGTGTCATCTGCATATCTGAGGTTATTGATATCCCTCCCAGCAATCTTGATTCCAGCTTGTGCTTCTTCCAGCCCAGCATTTCTCATGATGCCCTCTGCTATAAGTTAAATAAGCAGGGTGACAATATACAGCCTTGACGTACTCCTTTTCCTATCTGGAACCAGTCTGTTGTTCCATGTACAGTTCTGTTGCTTCCTGACCTGCATATTATCAAGGCACTAATCTGATATTCTGAAGCTAGCTACTTAAATAACTCCCTCCCACCGACACCTCTGCACACTTAAATTTTTAAGTAGAATCATTGTATCCACTTCAATACCCATTTTATACACAGTTGCTTCTTAGTGTCATCTCCAAGAATTTCACATCTGAAATTTAACTATGATTTTAAACATTTATTAGTAAAATCTCCAAATACAGTGGCCAAAAAGGTGGGCGAGCTGTTGGTGATTATCAGAACAATCTAGTTTTTCCAACTACTACTTAGAACCTAGAAACTGTAAATTTCAGAAAGGGACAGTTTGACATGTGTAATTAAGAAAAACCTCCCAAGGTGACTGACTCCTGTCCCTGCCCAACACTGGGAACCATGGTGCCTTTCCTCTGATTTTTATGATCAAGCAAACAGAAAATGTCCAATAAATTTTCATTATGAGGTGGTTTATGATTTCATGGGTTCTGTTTATGAAGGACTTTGTAAATTTATGTATCATATTTGGACGGCTCTTTCTGTTTGGCAAGAACCTGGGAAACTGTCATAGATTGAGATTCTAGGGTATTTTAATACTGTCCTGATTGTTTTAGCAGCTTCTTGTACACAAATCTTCTAAGCAACAAGAACAAATCTGGTATGCAAAACATTAACTGAAAAGCAAGAATGGCCATTGTCTTTATGCTGTGCGTATCATAACTCTGGTAAGTGGCTTTCAATCTATTCCCATCTAAGGATACCCACTGGTAGCTAGTCCTAGTAGAGCATAACAGAATTAAGAAGCTACAAAGTGCTGTCCTAGATTGTGTAATATTCTTTCCGAAGAATGTGTAATAGTCTTTCCGAAGAATATGCAATTTCCCAAATGGAAGACCAGACAATAACAATGACCTTCTGTTAGTGTTAATTCCTCAATCGTGTTGGACTCCTTGCAACTCCATAGACTGTAGCCCGCCAGGCTCCTCTGTCTACGGAATTCCCCAGGCAAGAATACTGGGTAGCGATTCTCTTCTCCAGGGAATCTTCTCAACCCAGGGAATGAACCTGGGTCTCCTGCATTGTAGACAGATTATTTACCATCTGAGCCACCAGGGAAGCCAAAGACCTTCTGGTTGATACTAATTTTCAGGGATTTTTGCTAGTCAGGTGCTCAGATTACTGTTGTCTATTATTTTTAGTACCAAAAGGGAGACACACGATTTGCTTAAACAAAGTGAAACTGAGAACTTACTGTACAGAAAAAAATGTACTTTTGTCTTATTTATCAACTGGCTTTAAAAAAAACTGTTTCAGTTTTCCACTTACCTTGTACTTCTCCACAGTCTCAACAATCATTGTAAAATTCTGTGGAGTAATAAAGTATATTACGATTTTACCCCAGATATATCTCCAAGGTTCAGTATTGCATTACAAATTTGACAAGGTTTTTTTCTTCCTGCAAAAAGGTGCCTTGAAATTATATGAAGCATATCATATCCAAATGGCAACTCAGTAGTTTAAAAAGGTTTGACATGTACTTTCAACAAACATATAAAACTCCATAATCACTTTTGTAAGACAACAATAAAATGCAGTATGGTTAAACTTGAAAACTTTATTATCTGAACCACACTCATTCCAAAATTCTGCGATGTTTTCTAAGGCTTTTATTTTTACTTACCACTCTTAGTAATCCAATAAAGAAATTAGTTCGAGAAACTGAAAGTTCCTATTAAGGCCCCTTTATCAAATTTTTAAAGCTTGATATTAAAAATTAGCACTTAGTTCCTATTTCCAGGAATTCGGAGGTGGAGATTTGCACGATCTTATTCCTCATAACATTACAGCAATTTAACAACTATCAAGCAAAAAACCAAAAACCAAAAACCAAAAACCACATCATTTTGCAATCTAGAGTGGTGTTTCATTTTGTCACATTATTCATTGACCACACATTTTTCCCCCGAGTAGACTCTATGTATGTTTGCCTTCCAATACTCTGCAAGGGTAAATATACCTTTCCACATAATATGCATTTGGTTATGTTTGGATATCTTCTTGAAGGTTGTGAACCAAACTTTAAATAGCAGACGAAAACTGCAGTACTTCCCATGTATGAAAATTATTTTGGGAAGCAGATACCGCCAGTTCATTACTTGGAGGGCAGGCCTTTACATCAAATCAAGTAACTGAAGAACGGGATACCAGAAAGTTTCAAAAATTATCATTAACCTGGAATGACTCAAGACTGATCTGTGGGCGAGAAAAATAATGGAGCGTAAAAGAAGTCCAACTTTAAAAGAGCTAGAGCAGAACACTACTACCGGGCTTGAAAAAGTGTTTCTTTGGGCAGATCTATAAAGGGGGTGGGGGCAGGGTAACGGAGGCCCGCAGTTACAGTTACGAAAGAAACCGTCAACTAAATTGCAGTTATAACCTGAGACAGTTGCCAATGTCTCTCGGTGCATTTTTTTTTTTTTAATGTAGCGATTCGGCGGCACACCCTCCAGTACCCCGCCCTCCAGGGAGCCGACCTGGAAGGTTTTTTCCTGAGTAAGGCATACAGGCTATACTACGAATGATTCCGGAAGGGTCACAGCGGGTGGACAACTCGGTCTGTTTCCCTCAGCCTCCTCAGGTGCCTGGTTTCCCCTCCATCCCCGCCCCCCGAGGGGAGCCTTTGTCTCAGGGCAACTAAGCCTAGGGAGCGGCGGGAGGAGACCACAGTTGCCCAACAGTTGGGTTCGCAGGCTGCCTCGTGTGACGCAGCGCCCCCCACCTCCGCCCCCTTAGGGCGGGCGCTCAGAACCGGCGGCCGGCTGAGGCCCGGGCGACCGGACCCCACTCCTGCCCCCGCCCCCGCGAGTCCCGCAGCCCGCTCCGTCTTCAGCATCTGCCCACCTTCCCCCCCTCATCCCCACCAGGTTTCCCTAGTTCTTTCTCGGCCTCTCGTTTCCAGACGTCCTCACGCAGCCGTCCGGAGTGACAGGAGTGTCCATACCCGCGGGGGAGCGAGCCTGCGGCTCCCACTTCCCGGACTTCAACTCCGGGACCGCTGAGGTAGGCAGCCCCAAGCCCGTGATCAGCGGCCCACCGCGGTCGCTCGAGTCCGGCAGCCTCTGCGCGGCCGGCGTGCGCGCCCCCAGCACGGAGCGCCCGCGCGCCCTCCGCTCTCCGCCCCAGTTACAGAACCAATTGGCTTCTTCCTAAGCCTCCTCCGGCTCCCCCCACCGACCACGGTTCCAGGACGTAGCCCCGCCTACCTCCGCGCGCGCGCGCACGCGCCAGTCAGCCAGCCGGTTGAGTTCGGCGTGCGCGTGCCCGCCCGCCCGCCAGCCTCGCGCCGGGTGGGGAAGGGGGGAGTGAGCAGAGTCGCTTACGTCGCGGGGAGGCGGAGGCGACGGCGACCTCGGTGGCGGCGGCGGCGGCTACGACGGAGACGGTTGCGCTCGCTCTCTCGCGTCATGGCGGCGGCCGGGAGCCGATAAGCGGCAGGAGTGGGCGCGCGCGCGTGGCCGCGGGGAAGACAGTCGCTGCCTACTTGTCGCTTTCGCTGGCCCTCGCAGTTGTTCGGTGCTTCGATAATGAATTGATTGTTGGAGCCGCTCTGCAGGGGGATCGCGGCGCGTCGGAGCCGGCCGCCGGGGCTTTCCCTTCCCCTCCGCGTCCTTCCCCTTCCCCCCTCTCCCCTCCTCGCGGACTGCTGCTTTACCGCCGCACCCTCCCCACACAGCCCACACTCGCCCCGGAGCCCCGCGGACGCCGACCGCGGGGCCCGGGCGCCGGGGAGGCCGCCTCTCCAGTCGGCTCCTTCCGCCCCGCCAAGCCTGCACGCCCTGCCGGTAAGAAAGGGGCGGCGAGCGGGTCGGGATGTGGCAGGGAGGGAGGGACCGGAGCTGGCCCGGCCGAGGGCCGGGGCGGGGGAGGGTGCCCGGGCGGCGGCGGCCCAGCGGGCCGGGACGCCGTGGGCACAGGCCCGGGGGGCGCCCGCGAGGGCCGGCGGAGCGGGCCGGGCGCGCAGGGGGCGTGTGAGCGGCGAGCGCAGGCCGGCGCCACCGAGCGCGCATCCCCGGGCCGGCCGGCCGGGCGGACGTGCGGCTGGCGGTTGAGCCCCGGCCTCAGTCGGCGCGGGGCCGGCCGGGCCGCGAGGCGTGAGCGGGGCGCGGGTCGGGCCGCCAGCCCCGGGGCTCCTTCCCGGCACGTGGGGAGCGGGCCCGGCGGGGGGGAGGGGACCCGGCCCGAGCGCGCCCGGGAGGACGCGGGCCGGGCGTGTGGGAAGTTTGAGGCGGGAAGGGGGAGACCCCGGGACCGGCGTGCGGGGTGAGGGGTTTGCGGGCTGCGCCCCGGGGTCGGGGAGGGGAGCGCAGGCTAAAGGGAGCCGAGCGAAAGCGGACAGCGCAGGGAGGGAGGTTTCCAGGCTCCGCTCGAGTGCCGCTTGGAAAACTTAGCCGGAGGAAAGCGGCCGTGGAGAGGCCGGGGCGGAGGACGGGCGCCGCGGCGAGGGCGACGGGCTGAGGGAAGCGGCGGCGTCGCGCCGTGTGGAGGGCCGGCGCGGGCCGCGGGCGCCGGGAGCCTCAGGGAGCGTGGAGAGTCTCGGCGTGCGGACTCGACCGCGCGAAAAGGAAGGCGAGGAGGAAAAAGGAAGTTAGAAAGTACCAGAGAAAAGCCATTTTGAGGGGGGCAAACGTGAAAGGTGAAAAGGAAAGAAGGAAAAGTGAACTTTGTTTTTCTCAGCGAAGAGAGACTTTCGGGAAAGAGAGGCAGTTTGCTAGAGTGCTCGGATTTTTTTTTTTTTAAAAGACCTGGTCGTTTTGAAAGGGAAGCTCTCTAGCCCGATGGCCTTCATCTTTAACGTGAACAACGAGTGTTGCGTGAAATAGTTTTTTTTTGGGGGGGGTGGTTAACAGTTTGCTGCCAAGTCGACGGGACTGTAGTCCCTGGGGAATGAAAAAAAAACCAAAAAACGCGATCTCAATGCAGAGTTTGCGGAGATCGAGTTGGCAGCAGCCTGTTTCCCCCCTTTTTTTTCTTGCGGAATGGAAATAATCGTAGGAGTCAGTTCTGTGTGCTGATGTCGGAGGGACAGCTCTGCTCTCAGTCGCCCGTCTCGGTCGGTACTTTCTGGCTGGGGAAGGATCTGACGTCTCCTTCCCCCTCTTCTTCCTCTCCCTCCCCTGCCGGAGATCTCCTTTGTTTATTCGTGGTTGGCTTGTAGGTGACTCTCCAGTGTTGTGCTGGTATTTTGAAAGGTGGAAATGTTGGCTCTTTAGTCTGCGATTTCTGCCCTGTACCCTTTACTTTAAAAAAAAAAAAAAAAAGAATCATGGCGTTTATCCTATACCTTTTTTTTCCCCTCCAGTGGAATCTCTGCATGTCTGAACTGGATACATATTGTATTATTGAAACAAAACTCCGCTATTTAGTTTACCAATAAATGTGAAAGAACACATTTATTTTGATATGTACTTTTTTTTTGGCACAGATTATGTGATACACTTTTACTATCCTGTTCTTATGTGAACATTTTCAAAACTTCTCCCTCACTCTAGTGTATGAAACCCTTGGTGATTGGAATTAGTGCTGGATTAACAGTAACTTTTCTCCACACCCCCTTTTTTTTTTTGACCAAGTATCTATTAAGACTCCGTATTTCTATTTTTGGAAATTAGGTAGATGTTACCTACTACCACTCTGCTTTAGTTATTTGACGATAATGTGTGGTGTATACTGTACACACACAGTTGCAGTTGGTCTGAAAGTTCTGTCACTCCACAAGCATTTTCATTTCTTTTGTCAAGAATAAGCAGTGGTATGCTCAATTCTAATAAGTAGTCAAGAATGTAGTTAATAGAAGCCTAGGTATTTTGAGATAAAGATCCCTACCCCTTCCTTGCCACATCTAATCTAATTGGCCTAGGTATATTAGTATAAATTCTAAATAGACTTCTTCAGTGTTTTTCTCTACAGGCAATTTTCTTCTCACTGAATTTTTTTTTTTTTTAGGTGAGTCAAAAAGAGTCCTAGGAAACCTGTGAATGTTGAAGAAAATTCATCTGTGAATTTTTAATATTCAAAGAGGAGTCAGTATTTATACTCATCTTTTAAACTGGGAAGATTTATATTTTATTTTAAAACTTCTTGATATTTACAATGAATGGACACAGTGATGAAGAAAGTGTTAGAAACAGTAGTGGAGAATCAAGGTAAGCATGTTATTACCAAGTATTTATTATGACAACAATTTAAAATTTATGTGACTGTAATTTTTAGCTTTTCTAATAGGTGGCAGAGTTTTCAGATCAGATTCACTCTTAACTTTCCACACAGTAAAAAGTTTCTAATAAATGATGCTTTGTTGAAAATACAGATTTTAACTTTTTCCATTGAGATACACAAAGGAAAATTTAGGTGTAGAAAGATTGGGATACTTAAATCTCTTTGAAGGTTTATATTATTTGGTTTAATAGTTGAAACTAGAGCAAGTAAAAGAAGACGTTTAAATTGATTTGACTATTATCTGCACTTTCCAAATAAAAGCAATAAGAATTTCTTTACTTATTTTTTTCTGGCTTTTTGTCTTCTGTGCTGTCCAATGTAATAGTACCCATATGTGGCTATTTAAATTTAAAAATTACAAAATGTTTCAAAATTCAGTACTCTGAAGTCACATTAAACATATTTCAAGTGACGAATAGTCACACATGGCTAGTGGCTACTGAGATGGAGAGACCAGAATAGAAGACATTTCTATCACTGCAAAGGTTATTTTGAACATTTCTGACCTGTATATTTGTTAAAGTGTTGCTGCAGCCCCCCCATTATTTTTTCAAACTTGAGTTTTAATTATAAATGAATGAGTTAAGAATTCTTATTTGGGCCATGTCTTTGCAGAGAAGATAGGATTTATCAGAGTAAGCTACCTTAAGCTATTTCAATGTGTAAGAAACCTCTTCAAATGCAAAAACCTTTAAAATTTTTCTGTAGTACCCAAATTTTAAGTTACTGGCTATGTTTATAATGCAATTCATGTAGTTATATAGACTTATCATATAGAGAGATCAAGAATATGGACATTGGGGTCAGACTGCCTGATTGTTTACCCAGTTGTACTTATTAGCTTTGTGAATTACGACATTTTTAACCTCTCTGAAGCTTTGGATTTTGTACTTAATAGGCATTATAGTATTATTTGTCTTATTTAAAGTTGATTAAGTGAGATGCTGTATTTAAAGCTCTTAAAAATACTTCTGATATAAAGAGCACTCTATATTAGCATCACATTTTTATAACATAGAATAGTACATAACTGAAACATTAATTATAGTAATGGAGAAATGTGAAGGACAAGGAACAAGAAAGCCTTGGCAGTTAAGAGGGCTTCAGAAAAATGTTGGATAGAAAATAAAGCAGTGGTATATGTATTTGACCTGAGGCTTGGGGTTTTCTGGTTATGCTGGATGTACTTTATCAGTTTGAAAGGCAGATTGTTTGAATAGCAGGAACATCATAGAAAAAAAAGGAGCAGTTATGGAAAGCAGAATTATTTAGTAGGACAAGTATTAGTCTTAGGAGTTAACACACCCTGAGTTGACACTATCTCTGTGCTAACTTAAGTTCTCTGAATGATTTCTGAACCGCAACATAAGAAGAGTTGAATGGAGTAATGTTGAAGTATCATTCTAATACTTAATAGACAAAGTATTTAACAATGTAGTGTAACTGGAAGCACCAGAGTTGAGGGGTTAAAGTAGAAAACCTTTGAATTTCAGCTTTGATTCAAATCTCCACAGGTGAATTGACTGTAGTAAGTGAATAGGAGAGTCACATTGTCCACGGTCTCTTATTCATTAGCGAACAATGAATGGTTAATAGGTAAAAGTGTCTAGAGGAAACAGGAGCCTAACTACCCATGAAATAGGAAATAAGACTCTTGAGAGTAAATTTTCTAGTTGAGTATGTGGAGAGATCACATACTTAACACATACTGAACCCTTGCCTCTTCCAATAATTTTCTGTGTATTTTGTTGCTGTATGTAAAGCAAAGGGGGAGTAGTAAATAAAATTTGATATTGTAGAGATGAAAAAAGTTAAACCCTGTAAAGTCAAATTTACTTAAGAAATTTTTGCAGTGCATACTCATTTTAAATAATCGCAAAGTATATTTCATTATCCTGAGTCATTATTTCTACCATATAAGTTTTATGTACTTCTGAGAATTGTGGCTGTCAAGTTATCTAGGTGTTGCAGCTAACTGCTGTGGTGTTCCTCAGCAGAAGGGAGGCCTGCCTGTTTTCCTTTCGTTTTCCTCCTTACTGCTGTTATGCTGTTATTGCTGTACTGTTGCTACTAAGTCTCAGCGCCCCCACACCGAAAGTTTTCATAGCAAGGCAGTACAGAGGAGGGAGATTGTGCCTAGTTAAGAGTGATGAGGTGAACTTTATAGATACAGGGAGTTTCTTGCAAAAAACAAAAGTTACTGTAGCTATGAATATTAATATAAACTGATGAAGGGAGAAATATTTTTGCTTTTAAAGTAAATATATGTTATACAATTTGATTGTTATTGGCTGGAAGTTTTCACATGAATTTTTGCTTCAGAGTTCCTCTTTTCCTTTGTGGAAATTTATGAAATGAAGTAGAATTAAGCAAGAAGTTGTTTGGCATTTTTAGTTGGTATAATTAACTTTCTACTCAGAAGTGTTTGTCTCTTTTCATGTGAAAACCTTTCTGTAACCATTGACAGAAAGGAAGAAGAATACACAGGAGAATGTCTGTTTGGCAATGTTATAACTGACAGTTTTGAAACTTATTTACAAAGAAATGTGGGTCAGGATGCACCTGCACCTCAGTTTCAAGTTAGGGCAAAGTTTGTTGTATAACTGAAGTTAAGCTTTCTGAAGATAACCATTGAAAGATTTCAAAGCATCAGTTCTCAGCTATGTGGATTTGTTGTTATTTGGAATGAAATTTTTCAAATCCTGGTTAGACACTTTTTATCTTAAGGTTATCTATAATGGTGATTTGCTCCACAGATGGATTTGTGGGTAAAGACTCGAAATATATAGTTACATTTTGCTGATTTTTGGATGATTGATAAATGTTTAATACTCAGAAGAATTTCTCTGCTTGCCTACAGATTAGGTTTTCAATAATGTAAAGTTGTTCATATAAATTTGAGGATTTATTTTAATTACTTTAGTGTGCTCATGTAAAATTATTAGAGTGAAGGAAATTTTGGTGATATGTTATGATGGTCTTAACTACTTAGAATTGATCCAGAGCTGATAACTGAGCTATGTAATGTTGACCTGATTCTAAAAGAATTCTTTTTTAAAAAAATTGTATTTATTTGTCATTTTCGGCTGCACTGGGTCTTTGCTGCTGTGTGCAGGCTATCTCTAGTTGTGGTGAGTAGAGACTACTCTCCTGCTGTGTGCAGGCTTCTCGTTGTGTTGGCTTCTCTTGTTGTGGAGTACGGGCTCCAGGATGTGCAGGCTTCAGCAGCTGTGGCACATGGGCTCGGTAGCTGTGGTGCACAGGTTTAGTTGGCCCTGAGCACTTGGAATCTTCCCTGACCAGGGATGGAACCTGCGTCCCCTGCATTTGCAGGTGGATTCTTAACCATTGGACCACCAGGGAAGTCCAAGAATTCTTTTCCTTGATATAGTGTACCTTTTTATAGCATTCACAGTGTTTGACTTAATAAACTTATAAATATGTTTTAAATGTATGTGTGTGTACACTTTACATTAGAGGAACTCTGTTACAATTAAATTTCCTTGGCTTATTCAAAATATTTTCAGTGTGGAGATTCCTTAAAAAATTGCAAATAGAACTGCCTTATGACCCAGCAATCCCCCTGCTGGGCATACACACTGAGGAAAGCAGAATTGAAAGAGACACATGTACCCCAGTGTTCATTGCAGCACTGTTTATAATAGCCAGGACATGGAAACAACCTAGATGTCCATCAACAGATGAATGGATAAGAAAGCTGTGGTACATATACACAATGGAGTATTACTCAGCCCTTAAAAAGAATAAATTTGATTCAGTTCTAATGAGATGGATGAAACTGGAGCTGATTATACAGAGTGAAGTAAGCCAGAAAGAAAAACACCAATACAGTATACTGACACATATATATGGAATTTAGAAAGATAGTAATGATGACCCTGTATGTGAGACAACAAAAGAGACACAGGGACTTTTGAACTCTGAGGGAGAGGGAGAGGGTGGGATGATTTTGGAGAATGGCATTGACACATGTATACTATCATGTAAGAAACGAAGCGCCAGTCTATGTTCAATACAGAATACAGGATGCTTGGAGCTGGTGCACGGGATGATCCAGGGAGATGATATGGGGTGGGAGGTGGGAGGGGCTTTGGCATTGGGAGATCGTGTACACCTGTGGCTGATTCATGTCAATGTATGGCAAAACAAATACAGTACTGTAATGTAGAATAAAGTATTAAAAAAATAATAAAAATAAATAAATTAAATATACAAAACAACAACAACAAAAAAGCTGAGAAATGAAAACATATAGCCCCAGATATAAAAATCATTCAAATAAATTCAGAGTTTATTTTAATTATATTTAATCAGACTACTTGGGGACAGATGCTATTATATCAACTGATGAAAGGGGGAAAAAATATTTTCATTGTTTTATGCTTCAAGAATCTTTGGATCTCAACTTTTAAAAGTATTTCCTCAGTAGGAAATATGATCAATGGAAATATTTTAAGTGAAAATCTCAGTTTTAGAAATTCAGAGTCTCTCAAAGACTTTTTAGAGGCTTTGAAAAAAAAGACAGGTTAGTCTAAATAACCTGTTAAATTTAAAGAACACCAAGTCAAAGTTAATGTGAACACAAGGCCACATATCTCACCAACTATCTGTTAGTGTCTTATTAAAGACACCTATGGGATGCCATTTTTGTAAGCATTGCTTTTATGTATACAGATACCAGAAAGATTTCTTGCCATTAAAATAAGTTTTCCTAAATGAATTTGAATAATTTTTAAAGGCAATAAAATGGTGTTTCCTAAGCTTACTTTGAAGTTATCTCAGTGTTTTTCAAAGGATCAGTTTATTCTTAAATTTCAAAAGTTTGTGCAAAGAAGCATTTTAAGGAAGACAGGAAATTGTGTAATCACAAACTCAGAATGGTTTGCAATCATTGCGTTAAACTGCTTTTTGCCATTAACTATGATGTCATTAATTGGGCTTCTCTAGTGGCTCGGTCGTAAAGAATCCGCCTACCAATGCAGGAGACACTGGTTCAGTCTTTGGGTCAGGAAGGTCCCCTGGAGAAGGAAGTGGCAACCCGCTCCAGATTTCTTGCCTGGGAAATCACATGGACAGAAGAGCCAAGCCTGGCCGGGCTGCAGTCCATGGGGTCACAAAAGAATCGGACATGACTTAGCACTAAACAACATTAATTATAGGAAAGTATGACTCTTTTATGTCTCTCTTTTTGCTAATCCCTATTTCTTGATTCAGTATATATATGTATTTTCCCATCTTTTCTTACTAGTTTTTTTTTCCCCTCATGTGTCTGGTATGTAGCAAATCTAGGGTACCATGTAGCATTAGTTGTTAATACATGCTGCTGAATCTCAGATCACCTCAGGTCATTTCGTAGGCTTTGAAAATTCAAACTGTTAGGAGCTTTGGTAACATGTTTCTCTCTCCTCAAACAGAATTGACAGAACTTCTAAGGTTGTGGTTAATCTATATTGTATTTAGACTAATTTTTAATTGGCAAAGATAAGAGAATTGTATGTGATTTGATTTTCAGTGATGTTACTTTTATCTTCATTGGTGTGAGATAATGTAGGAGCAAATACGTGTAGTTGTCCCTTTTATGCTCCTTAAGTCACTGCTTATTTAAGATATTGGTGACTTGTGGGTTATAGTTGGTACAGTTCTCTGTTGAAAAATATGAGTATTTGTGGTGACAATATAAAGAATTATTGGAGAAAACTTTTTTTATATTTTTTATGAAAAAGTTTAAAACATTACAGAAGTAAAAAGTTACAGTCCCAGTTGTGGTTCTTGGTCTAGCAGCATTGACATCACCTGGGAGCTTGTTTTTAATGTTCAACCTTGGGCCCCATCCCAGACATACTGAATCAGAATTTCTTTTTAACAAGATTCCCTGGTGATTCATATTTATATTAAGTTTGTATGCATTATATATGAAGCTGTTTGCATGGAGTCATTTACCACCTTGTTACATGTTAGTGTTAATGTTATTACACATGCTTCTTATTTTCTTAGAACCCCCAGATAGCTGTGTCATAAGCCATGCAAGCAAGAAGCAGGGTACGTTTCATTTCTCTAGAAGCAATAATAATGACAGCTGATTAATTTTTGCACTCTGACTGAGCTGTGGTGCATGTACATAGTGCGTTACATGAGTTTATCCTAACTCATCCTTCCAAAACTCCTGTGATGCATACAGTACTGTGATTCCCACTCTCCAGAACGGGAAACTAGATTTATAGCCACTTTAAAATCTTAAAAAAAAAAAAACAAACCCAGCAACTATTAACTGAATTCCGGACTTTAGTTGGATTTTATTGGTTTTTCAATTAATACCTTCTTTTTATTCCAGGATTCAATCCAGGATACCATGTTGCATTTAGTTGTTAACTTTCCCCAGTGTTCTCTCATCTGTGAAAGTTTCTAAGTCTTTCCTTAATTTTTTCTATCAGTCTTGAGAACTACTGGCCAGGTATCCTGTAGAATGTCCCCCAATTTGAATTTCTCTGATTTTGTTGTTAGGTTAAAAGGTTAAAATAGGGTTATCAGTTACCAGTTTTTGGAGAGAGTGTCCATAGAGATGAGCTGCTCTGCTTGTCACAGTATATGGGGAGCATAATATCCACTTGTTATTACTGATATCACTTGGCCAAGATAGTGTTTGCCAGGTTTCTTCACTATGAAGTTACTGTTTTTCCCTTTCCATTCTGTATTCTTTGGCAGTAAGTCACTATGTCTAGCCCACTCTCAAGGGATGTGGTGATTGGTCGGGTGGGTAAGAATTAAGTTCTGCCTCCTCCTGGAAGGGAGTGTCTGCTGTGCTTAGTCGCGTCTGACTCTGTGCGGTCCCATAGGAATAACTCACCAGGCTCCTGTGTCCCTGGGATTCTCCAGGCAAGAATACTGCAGTGGGTTTCCTGCCCTCATCAGAGGATCTTCCCAACCCAGGGATCGAACCCAGGTCTCCCACATTATAGGCAGATTCTTTACCGTCTAAGCCACCAAGGAGGGATTATCTACTATCTACCTAATATTAAGTGAAATTCTTCTATAAAGAAGTAATTTCTCCCTCATTAATTCCGTTATCCACTTACAAAACCATGGACATGTATATTTTATACTTTGAATTATAATCCAGTAAGATACCTAATTATAATCCAGTAAGATGCTCAAATTGTTTTAGCTTTGCCCTTTGGAAATGCTTTCAAGTTGTCTTCTGTATTCATTTTATATCCTCCCATTCTTTTGTCCTAGAATCAGCCATTTCCCCAAAGAGCCCTGATTCCTTTTTATTGGAGAAGAGGATCTTAAAACCACGATTTGGGTGCTGAGTTGCTTCTCAGGTGTCACTGCTTCTAGGCTCTCTCAGTAGACAGAGCAAACAGAGCTAGGTTATATCAATCCATGTATGTTTATGTATGCTAAAACCATGTGTGTTTATAGTTGCTTCTATATCTGTCCATCTGTGTGCATAGTAAGATAAACATGAGTTAGGACTGTTGTCTCCAACTCTGATCCTATACACAGGATTCATCCTAACCCTCCATTCTTCCATCTGTAGTCAAAACTTTGCTCCCACTGTCTACCATCCACCATGCATACACTCCAACCTTAGTATACGAATGAAGTACTGAATAGTATTTTTAGGCCATACCCCCAGAAGAAGCAAATTTACCAGGAAAAATGCAATTTCTTGTGTATGGTTCCTATTGTATGTAGCCTTACGGTTTCAAGTAAGAGCACTGTTTTCCAAACTTATTATTCAAGTTAGCTTTGTTCTTGTTTATCCCCTTTAGTGGGCTTTCCATGTGGCTCAGCTGGTAAAGAATTCAACTGCAATGCAGGAGACCTGGATTCGATCCCTGGGTTGGGAACATCCCCTGGAGAAGGGAAAGGCTACCCACTCCAGGATTCTGGCCTGGAGAATTCTGTGGACTGTATAGTCCATGGGATTGCAGAGTCCGACACAACCGTGCAGCCTTCACTTTCATCCCCTTCAGTGTCGTTATGTCATAAATTTGTAATAGAGTTATCAGTTTACATTTCATCCTCAATTACATGGGTTTCTGTTTTAAACTTGTATATGTTACGTTTACTCTGATGTATAGTTGTATGGGTTTTGACAAATGCACAGAATCATTTATCCTCTACCCCACTACTGTACAGAATGATACCTTCACCCTAAAAGTTGCCCTGTGTGTCTGAGATCTACTGAATCAGAAATTTCGATTAAACTAAATTCCCAAGGAGATGTATGGTCATATCAAATTTATACGCAAAGATATGAAACTGTTTAGAGTCATGTAGTATCTTGCCTTGCTTTGAAATTATAAATTAAGTTGAAGAAAGATTATTTTGATCTATAAGTAACAATGGAACGAAGTGAAGTGAAGTGAAAGTCACTCAATTGTGGCCACTCTTAGTGACCCCATGGACTGTGCAGTCCATGGAATTCTCCAGGCCACAATACTGGAGTGGACAGCCTTTCCCTTCTCCAGGGGATTTCCTCAACCCAGGGATCGAACCCAGGTCTACTGCATTGCAGGCAGATTCTTAACCAGCTGAGCCACCAGGGAAGCCCAGTAGCCAAGTTTAAATACACAGTCAAGACTCAGACTCATGGTGTTGTATAGGCGTGCAAGTGAGGTAAAAGAAATTGGGCAAATTACTGGAGTGAGGAGATGGGCTGTATGGAAAGTTTTTATGGAGTTTTGAAGCTTCTGTAATCTTAACAGTGACAAGAAATGCTGTGATTTGAAAAGGAAAGAAGAACAAATGGTGTATATTAAGTAAGGTGGAGAGGAAGGTTTTCATAAGGATCAGGGTCCCCCCAATAAAGAAGTGCAAGTTCCCTAGAACAGAGAATGTGTTGGCTATCTTAGCTTTCAGTTCTTTACTCTGAGGTTTGTTTATCGGCACACTGAATTTTTTGTATAGTTTAGTCCCGAGTGGAAGGAGGATAAAGGAAGCCTAGCTGAATAAACACTACATGTATTAAGAGGCATCCATGAGGAGGGACTGTATTTTCCACGAGAATGAACTGGTTAGACCTACTGGTTTCAGAAAGACTCTAGATACCTCTCCTAGCAGAGTTAAGTTCTTACGTTTTAATGACTTAGAAAATAGCTGTTTATAATTACGAATACATTCTCTTTCATTGTGATATGAGGTGACTGCTTGGAAGCCAACTTTAAATAAATGTTTAACTGAATTTGAAAGTTTCTTCGCTTTGGATAAGCTGAGATCTCAGTGATTGAGGTTAAAATGCAGAGACACATAGTTCTGGCTAAGCAGTACTGGTTTATGGGATCCACTGTTGACAGTGCCAGAGCTGTGGCATAAAGCACAAATGTGGTGGAGAGCTCTTTCCTTAATGAAAACCATTCTCATTAGCTATTTCACATCTCTCCTGTTACTGCTTTTAGAAATACAGTTCTCTCCTCAGATAGTTATTTTGTTTGGATTATTGAGCAACTATGTGATGATATCAAAAGATGCTAAAATTTGAGATTTTTTTCTAAAGCTTTAAGTTGAGAAAGAGACAGAACGTTTGAGCTGGGTATGGTAAATACAAGGAGAGTTTGCAGCTCTTCAAAGGTAGGAAACAGGGAAGTTTGATCATAAAACAAATGGTTAATCTGTATATCATCAAGCCCAATATCAGAATGAAGTTTTGTGGGTTTTATTTTTGAGTTCTCATTTAAAACCCTGGTAGATTTAAATTTTATGCATGTTAAAAGTCTTTGTAATGTGACTTTTATGGTGGTAAAGATAGTTTTACAGGCTCTGGCAGAAAGCAGAGAGTAATTTTTTATACTCAGGAAATACAGTGTTACAAGGCAATACATTATGCTGAAGAACTTTTTATGTAAAGGAATGGGGCTGATGGAAAACAGTGGGATTAGTCTAAATCCCCTCAGAGAAGATGGTTCTTGTTTCTATGCTCTGTGTGTGCTGAGTCGTTCTTTGACTCTTTGTGACTCCCATGGACTGTAGCCCACCAGGCTCCTCTGTTCCTGGGATTTGCCAAGAAAGAATACTGGAATGTGTTGCCATTTCCGTCTCCAGTAAATATCATTAAGTTTTGCCTACTGGTTATAATTATACATAATAGGAGGGTTTTATATCATTAATATTATAACATATTTCATATGTGTTTTGTGAAACTATTGTTTAGTAACTTTGACATCTGTGTATACATAGTCTTATTTCTCATCTGATTTCTGAATGCTTCCTAGAGAAACTTTTGAATTTACTGTCTTTATCTCAGATTTAGCATAACTAAACTTGGTCATCTTTGAAATTAGTCTTGCTAAATGTAATCTTTCTTAGCATCTATTTCTGGCAGTTTTATTCTCATTTATTCAGTTAGAGACTTTAAGAATAATACTGTACTTTGAGTTTACTTTCTGATAGAATTTTTTGGGGTTGGTAATGTAGAATGCTACAAGGAGCTGTTGTATTTGTCCTTTAGTCCCTAATAAAGGCGTTAAACGATTTTCAGACCCATGGGGATGAATGCTTCACAGATTTTCTCAAATTTTGATAATTATTTTATGGCCTGTCATAAAGGATATGGAGGATAATATTTTAATACAATGTAATTTTATAGAATTTAAAGGTGGTCTGATCTTAGTTAGCATCTGGGTGAACCCTTCTCATCTTTAAGTGACTTATTCTAGGCTAATATATATAGTGAGTTGAAACACATTAGAGTATCATAATTGGATTTTTAAATGAAAGAATAATGTAAGCTAATAGTGTACTTTTGTAGAATATTATTTCATCAAACTTTTGTTATGCTGCATGTGTGCATGTGTGTACTGCATCATTATATAAAATGTATTGTGTAAGTCATGCCCCAAAAAGTTTGAAAGCCTTCGACCTCTAATTTTTTAAAAAGAATTTTTAAGTACTCACTATCTGCTAATTTCCATATTGTTTCTCTAGGCCTGTTGAAGTGGATAGTGGTCTATAAAAATAAATACAGGCCCCAACTTAATGAATTCCAGGATGTAGTTAGAAGAGAGATACATGTATAAGCATAATTGTGATATTGTGAAGGAATTATTAGTAACATATGAGCAAAATATTGTGAACACGTGGACTGGAGCAGTGACCTATCCCTGGAGATACTGGAGAGGGTTACATGAAGGATAGGATATTTTTGAGTAATCTTAAAGAGTGAGAAATTTTATTGGTTGCTTCAGAGAGGAAGTGTTTTCTAAAGGAAAAGTGTGAGAATACACCAATAGCCAGCTCTAAAGTTGCTCCCTCCCTGAAGCCTTGCCCCTAGTCTCATTTGCTCTACCTCCAGTTCCTCAATCAGGAACCGATACATCCTTATATCTTGCCCCCCCACCCCCGTCCTTATATCTATGATTCTCAAGTTTTAGTTTTCCCATGGCATTTTGTCCTTACTAGAAACTCTTGCTCAATACTTGTTAGTTGAAGAGATGAACCAATGAATTCAAATTTTCTGTGTACAGATCTTATTTCAAAAAGTTTTTGCAAAAACATCATTGTAGCAAATCAGAGAACCAATTAAACATATATACTAGAGTCTTCAGAGCCCAGGGTCTCAAAAATAGTTACTTTTTTGTCAGTAATTAAACTATTATCAAGTGACTAAGCTCTACCCCTTGGCATTATTCAGGTACTCTGGCTAGTGGGACAGCTTTGTTAATATGTAACATACAGCTTATCTTGCCCCAGTGATTGCCAGCAAGAAGATGGATGGGAGTGGGGAGGGTATAAAGCAAGCCAGTTAATGTTTAAGGCTAAGGTGTAGAAATTTCACATCACTTCTAGTTGTAATCCCTTGGCCAAAACCTGTTCGCATGGCCACACCTAGCTGAAAGACATACTGGGAAATCTTCAGCTGGGTGGACATGTGCCGTTTTACGCTGGAGTGCCAGTTATGTAATACCACAGGGCAAGCACCGCGGATGCTAGGTAAGTGAGAGGGGCAAGCAGACAGCATACATAGAGCACACAAAGGAGTTTTATTTTAAAGCAATTTGTATCATCCTAAGAATTTAGTGGCTCTCATTTTTCTGAATTTTCTTTCAATTCTTCATAATATTAGTATTTGTTTCTTCATTTAGCCTTCTCTGAACCTCAGCTTTGTTATTTGAAAAGGAAAGGATGAGACAAGAACCCAGTGTTTGGTACATAGCACCAGTTAGTAATGACCATGTCTCCCCTTTTAAAAAAAAAAATCAATTTGTTTTGAAAATGTTAATATTTCTACAGGCTTCATTCATAGACAGTTTATATATTTATAATTATGACAATCCAGAGAATACCTGAAACAAATTTTGAAGTAATGATTCTGACCTTGAACTCCAAAAAAAAATCATTTTTTAAATTCTAAAATAGCTATTAATATTGAGCTCCTGGAGAAGGCAATGGCAGCCCACTCCAGTACTCTCCTCTGGAAAATCCCATCGACAGAGGAGCCTGGTAGGCTGAAGTCCATGGGATTACTAAGAGTTGGACACGACTGGGTGACTTTATTTTCACTTTTCACTTTCATGCATTGGAGAAGGAAATGCAACCCACTCCAGTGTTCTTGCCCTGGAGAATCCCAGCGACGAGGGGAGCCTGGTAGGCTGCCGTCTATGGGGTCGCACAGAGTCAGACATGACTGAAGCAACTTAGCAGCACCAGCAGCATTGAGCTCCTAGTCCCCACTCCAGTACTCTTGCCTGGAAAATCCCATGGATGGAGGAGCCTGGTAGGCTGCAGTCCATGGGGTTGCCAAGAGTCGGACACGACTGAGTGACTTCACTTTCACTTTTCACTTTCATGCATTGGAGAAGGAAATGGCAACCCACTCCAGTGTTCTTGCCTGGAGAATCCTAAGGATGAGGGAGCCTGGTGGGCTGCTGTCTATGGGGTCGCACAGAGTTGGACACAACTGAAGTGACTTAGCAGTAGCAGCAGCATAGGTCAGATATTATGCTTTACATTTTTAAAGATCTTCACAGTAATCCTTAAGTATGTTATTATTTCTTTGTGGTAGAAACTTAAGGTTTATCTAATGGGTGGTGGTGTTCAGTCGCTAAGTCGTGTCTGATTCTTTGCTACCCCATGAACTGTGGCATGCCAGGCCTCCCTGTCCTTCACTATCTCCCTGAGTTTGCTCAAACTCATGTCCCTTGAGTCAGTGATGCCATCCACCCATCTCATCTTCTATCGCCCCCCTTCTCCTCCTGCCCTCAGTTTTTCCCAGCAGAAAAATATGGGTGTACATATATAAACATAATGAGACAAAATGGCTGGGAGGCCAGAAGAAAATAAGTCGAATTTCAGAATACTGTCAAGTTAGTCTCGAATTTCCTCACAAATGTCTGTCAAAAAATTCTTTCAAAAACTCTCTCAAAGATGTCCTTTTGAATGTTTTTGACCTTAAGCAGTAGTTAAGGCGGGTGGCAGAAAGGCATAAAGTGAAAATTTAGTGCAGGATGCTTGTTCTTTAGAATAGTAAATACAGTTTTTTGATTGTAAATACAGTTCTATTTATTGTAATTTAATACATTAATTATTACTGTAAATGTCAGGCACATAATCCTCTATTATAATAATCTGTCTAAATTCCATTACCTTCTGTTGGTGTATCCTGTAACTTTTCTTCCCCTCCTCCCCAGAGTCTAAATTCTACCAGTTTAAAAAAAAAAAAAAGATGGAAATGGGATATGTATTAGAAAGCAAATTAAAGAAAGACGTAAATAAATGGATGCGTTCTTAAATTGAAATCGTTGATCCTAAGGTAGTCTAACTTACATAGAATGTTTAAGTACAGTCTCTTTTCCTCTTCATCAGTGCTACTGTTCTTGTTTGATTGCTTATTTGCTTGCTCTTTCCTTGTGGCGCAGGGCCTCTTGCTGTGGCGCGTGGGCTCTGGAGCACCAGGCCCAATGAGAGCGGGGTGTGGGCTTAGTCGTTCTGCCACACATGGGGCCTTCGTTTCCTTACCAGGAGTTGACCCCGTGCCCCCTGCACTGACGGCATTGAGTCTTAACCACGGGACCACCAGGGAAGTTCCAGCTTTACTCTTGATTTTTCTATCTTTTCCAGGATTTAGCAGGGCTATTTCTTCTGTTGGTGATCTGGTGATAGGAAAGCAGCTGTCTACTGCTGCCCCTTTCTTAGAAAGGTCACTATTTTACTCATTCTTCCTTTATGTTCCATTACAGGCTAGTTTCCAATATCCGTGATCAAAAAGCTTATTTTTCTTCGTAACACAAAAGAATCTTTGTTTATTCACTTGAGAATACATCATTCTTAAGTACCCAGTATAGGTGTTAGTGTTTTCTTTAGTTCACAGGACTGATTAAGAATATAAGTTGAATATAAAGAAAAGGAGGTATTGCTATTCTGCACAGGCAGGGCTGAGCTAACATAGACTTGCACTTCAAAGCACTTCTACCCACAGACACATGAAAATGCTAAATAATATAGGGCAAAGGGGGAAAAGTATATGTGCTGCTTAACTTTAGAGAAAGCTTTGATGTGCCAGGCACAGAAGGGGACTCAGAGCAGTGAATTCTGAGCAAATGTGGCAACACATCTGGAAGGATACAGACTCTCCAGACAGGATGTTGGGGTTGGGATCAGAACTTAGTATTTGACTACAGAATTAAGTCTCCTTATTGCTGGGTCCTTAGAAGGGTTGTCTCCTCTGAAGATGGTCTGTAAAAACTGTGTGCCTTCAAGGACATTTTGTTCTTGTTGTGAGGGTAAAATGGATTTCAATACCAAAATATTTTGAAAGCTATAAAAAGGTATTAAAAATTTTGTCTTAATTGGAACATAAATGAGAAACAGCCAAAGAGTCAACAGATAACATAAATGTATGAAGCTGTCCAGGTATAAGACATTTGTTTAGGGGAGGCAGCTGGCCGGGTGGAGGTGAAATCCTTCATCAAAAGGAACCAGTGCTACTTAGATATAGACAGTAGTGACCATGTGGGAAGTGGACCTAGTGTTTTCAGATCATCTGATTCTTAAAAAAAAAGCTGCCTCTTAAAATTATTTGCCCCCAAACACTTCTAATTAGATGACTTGGAGGAAGAAAAAAACCCAAAAGAGAAAAGTAGAGACAGAGAAATCAGAAGTAAGAACAAGAAAGTTTCTATGGAAGACTTAGACTTATGCTATTTTTGAAGAAGAAATAATGAGAAGGTGGTATTAACCATTTATTAATTCCCAAATATATTTTCAGAGTACATGTCAGGTAGAGTGCCAGAAGGTAGGGATACAGTTGTTAGTATAAATCGCGGTGCTCATACTAGCTTATGTTCAGCGTGCTCTCAGTGCCAGGTACCATGCTGGGTGTCTAATGCAGTCCTGTGGGGAGAGGTCTCAAACTAGGGACGAAGGTGGGATGGGGATTAACAAGTTTCCCAGGTAGGGAGAAATGCTTTATACCAGGCCTATGAGGAGAGTGAGAAGGCATGCCACATTCAAAGACTGAAGGAAATTAGTGAGCCTAGGGTGCAGAATGAAGTGAAGTGAAGTCGCTCAGTCGTGTCTGACTCTTTACAATCCCATGGACTATAGCCTACCAGGCTCCTCCCTCCTTGGGATTCTCCAGGCAAGAGTACTGGAGTGGGTTGCCATTTCCTTCTCCAGGGGATCTTCCTGACCCAGGGATCGAACCCAGGTCTCCCACATTCCAGGCAGATGCTTTAACCTCTGAGCCACCAGAGAGATGTTTAAAATAAATTGGAAAGGTAGGCAGAGGTCAGATTTTAATCATTTTATCCCAAGAACAAAGGTGAGCCGTTAAAACCCCTTCCGGTGTGACCAAAGCCTCTGAGATGGGACCACAGCATGCCTAATTGTAAAGTCAGAGAGGGATGTTCATTTTGATGTTTGTTAGTTTGAAAAGCATTTCTCAAAGCTAATCTATAGATACAGAATCATAACATTTTAGTTATCTGGGACTCCTGTGTAAGTACACCGTAGATGATAGTGCTCTAAAGCTCCTAAAAATTTAACTTGAAAAAACAATTTAAAAATGGATTTAATGTCTTACTGAACAGAGTACTAATTTTTTGTGGTCATTCAAGTCATTAAAAACACTGATTTACCATAACCTTGGGAATATGGGAAAAGAATGTTGGCTTTTATACTAAAAGAATCTGTGCAGATGTGAATTTTGAGCACTTTCCCTCCTGTCAGACAGCTGGAAATGTTGGAGGCAAACAAGGGCCAAGGAAAGGGAGCATCTCCTAGCTGAGTCAGCCTGCTTGAGTAGCCTTCTGGGAAGTACAACCCAACATTTCTGCTTATATCTCATTTGTTGAAACTTTTAGCTAATAGCCATACTTTGCTGCAAGGAGCTTGTGCTATACACTTTTTATACTGGGTGGACCTTAACCTTGAGATTTCTGTTACTAAGGAAAAGAAGACATGCTGAGTTAGCCAATTAGCAGTTTCTGAGGCAGCTGTTGTAGGCAGTTGGTTTTTAATCTCCCCTCCTTGGTACTTTTACCTTTTATATCTCCTAAGGAGAAGCTTTAGGTAGTTTTTATATTTCTACCTGTACAGCTTAGCCGTTTTATTGACTGAATTTTTGATACTTTTATTTTCCATGCCACTGAATGTTTACTTGCTTGCCTGTTTCCTATGCATTTGACTTCTGCAGCTCTTTTATATATATAAAAGAGCCAGGGATTCCCTTATATAAACCCCGTTTAGTAATTAAATCCAGGAAAATTTATGTTAATATACTTTAATGATTAATCTGTATTCCAGTTTTGTCAGTCATGCCAATCATCTTTCAGTACAGGGTTCTAAAATTGGATTTGGTTGTTATGTCTCTTTAATCTCCTTTAATCAGAAACAGTTCTTTGTCTTTCTTGACATAAGCATTTTGAAGGCTACATATAGGCTAGTTATTTTATAGAATATATTTCACAATTTAGATTTTACTTGTTTACTTATGATTTGATCCAAGCTATGCATTCCCTACACTTGGATCCCCTACCCTGGGTCTCCCCTACACTTGCATCCCCTGGCTGGAGGGCTCTGTGAGTGACAATACATCTTTCACAAGGCATCAAATCTGGAGGCTCATGATGTCTTCTGTCCCTATTGATAATACTAGTTTTGATCACCAGGACAGGGTAGTATCTTTTCCCCCTCTGTAGTTTCTAATTTATCCATTAATATATCTAATAAGCAATTTGTAAGAAGATACTTTGAAACTGTGTAAATATCTCATCAAAGCCTCCTCCCGCATCCCCCACATTTAGCATCTTTGGTGGTTTTTGCCCAAATCAGTGTTTTCTATGATAATTGCAACATCGTAACTTTCCAGCACTACCACCCTGTCCACATTACTAGCTGGCATTCGGAATTCTGTCAGCCCTCCCCTGCCATCTGTCTTTCACCCTGTCTACCTGTCGTCGGCTCGGGCTTGAGGATTCTTGTTTTATCATGGACTTTAGGATTCTTGTTTTATTTACTAGGTAATTATCTTTTACTGTTTGTTTTGATGCCCAAATCCGATTTAGCCAGTGGAAGCCCTTCAGATTGGCCCCTATATCCTTTTTTTTGTTCTGTTTGTATTTGGTATTTTGCTTTTTGGCACAGCAAGCTTATTTAGTTTCATCTGGTACCTTCCCTGTCCCAGCCTTAGAATCTGCCATTTCCTAAAGGGCACCTAGTTTACTAAAGTGTGGATTTGTATTTTGGAATCAAGATCTGGGTGCTAGCTGATTATAAATTTAAAACTTCAAAGTGATATGTGTTCATTGGTTGATAAGTAGCGAATAAGGTACACTCATAAATGCAAAATGATACATAGGGGTTTTTAAATATCATTGTGGTATCAAAGATTGGTTCATCTTTGAGGGACAGGTTGAAACTATGCTGTTTTCTACAAAATGGAGAATATGCAGTTGCATAAAGGAGAAGGGACTATATCTACTGTACACTGTTGTGCAGTGATCTCCAGGATACAGTGTATATACAATATGGCATCAGTTGTTTAAGTTTATAAATATGTTCATAATCATTCATGAAAGGGGAATATAAAAATACTCATAATTTGCTTAGATTGAGAAAGGAAAAATAAAAAATAGCTGCTGTAGCGGGAGGAAGGTCGTGACGTAGAGAAGACGAAGATCCAAGCTAGATTGTGGGTTTTAACTTTCGTACCTTTCAAGTTGAATGTAAGTAGATAAATAAAGCAATAAGTAAAGAATCTAAGTAAATAAATAAAGTAAATAAATCAAAATGAGTAAAAGTAGTTCCTAAAAATGAAGTAAAAGCAAATAACCCTAATTAAACAAAATTAATGACCATACAGAAATAAACAATTTTAGTTGTCTTCAAAGCAGTAGTTTGATAGTAAGGATGAGTATTCCTGAAGGCCAAGAATTGTGAAGAAATGTTAACTTTTAGTAATCATATAATAAGGATATTACTGTTTTGAAACTGTTAGATGTGTTCTAAGATAAAGCAAATAAATGATTTTACTAGTGTCATTTGGAGTGAAGAAACTCAACCCAAGTGATGGTATAAATAGAAAAATCAAAGAAATAAAAACCCTACAAATTTAAATTGAAAATATTGGTATTAATCCTTAATACATTGTCTCTAAAAACATACATATCCTAACTCATCTTATTAAAAAAAATCTTAAAAGCAATAACCAATCCACTCAGGTTGGAATTTAATTTCCAACATAAACAGAACATAGGCTTTTTCATGAAATGCCTGAGTTACAATTTGAGGCAAGAAATACACAAGATGAGCCTGGTTCATCTTGTCAGATCAGAAAGAGAGGAAGCTGTCAAAGACAACTTGAGGTCTTGTGAAAAGGATTCAGGAAGTAATAAAGGCTTTCCTGTTTGCTAAAGAAGGGACAGTTTGGGTATAATGATGATAATGGATTATTAAAACTCATCAAATAATTTCAATCCATGAGTTCATAGTGAGATTTAGAGCATTACTAGTCTTCTTATCTTGAAAGGATACTAGCAATTTAGCTCATTTTGAAAGCTGAAAAAGAAGGAAAATAAATGAAAATGCCTTTCTTGTATGAACTGTACCTCAATGTTAACAAATATAATGAGGGAAAATTTCTCAATATAGAAGTATTGCACCTATTAGTGGAGAAATGATATAATGGGTAAGTAAAGAATGACAATATCACCATTTTACTGCCTTTAAATAAATAGTAGATGAGTTTGTGTAGGGCTTATGAGGAACTATGTAATGGAGGGATAAGGCTGAAAATAACATGAGCAACACATCAAACAACCTCACACAAAAAGAGACAAACAAACATTGTTTTTTTCTACTAGAGGTCTACAGCAACTTTTCAAACATGTTTTTTCCAAGGAAAACTGAATTAAGTCTGAGCCTCTGGGTCTAACAATTTATAAGAAACACAGGGGACAGAAAAATATATCACATAATACCTCAGAACTGCAATTAGTAAAATCTGGAAAGCAGGAAGTATCTGCAGGAAAAACTGCCTAATTTATTCCACAAAATAAATTGCAGGGGAAAAAATAATAATTTCATACTTAAAATAGGTGGTTTTTAAAAAAATATATGGTAGTAGTTTTGTAGATGTTTAAAAATAGTGGAGTTTTTGTTTTTACATATAAGTACTAAAGTATTTATGGATGAAATTTCAGTATGTTTGAGATTGTGGGTGGAAAGCTGGATTATTTGAAACAAAATTGTTGAGTTGATAATTGTGAAGCTGGTTGATAAATAAATGGTTATTTGATTGTTATTGTTTATATTTGAAATTGAGCATAAAAACAATCTTGATAATAAACTTTAATTTGAATTGCTGTTTTATCTTTTAAATGTATTTTTAAAATTTAATTTACCCTAAGAAAACTCTTTTATCTAAGTACCCATATGATGAGTTTCTTTTGTAAATTGAGAACAATAAGGGAAAGAATTATTTTTAATAATCTGCCTTATACTGTTGGGCTATTGAGATTTAATATAATTCATAAGGATAACTTGTAAGTGGTAACTTTTATTGTATTAAAAAAATCACTTGTATTGGTTACTACCTAAATAAATAAAAATTGGAACTGAGAAATATTTTTATAATCCAACTCTATTTGTGAATTTTATATAAGATACTATATCCGTAAGCATCTTTGATTTGTTTGCTTACGTATATATCCATTTACTCACCAAACATGTTGAGTCCTTCATTTAGTGCTCAGCATACAAAGAACAAGTAAAAATTCCAGCATTCTAGGAACATACGGTAGAATACCAAGAAATAAAACAGAAACTACAGTGAATATTATATTATGTGCTTATAGCTAACATAGTAATAGATACACGATATTTTGGGAATACTGAGGTAAGTATTTGTGCAGTAAAATGGTGATATTGTCATTGTATTTGTGCTTTAATTTGTGTGTGTGTGTGTGCGTGTGCGTGCGCTAGTTGCTCAGTCATGTTTGACTTTGTGACACCACGGACTGTAGCCCACCAGGCTCCTCTATCCATGGGATTCTCCAGGCCAAGAATAATGGAGGGAGTTGCCATTTCCTTCTCCAAGGCATCTTCCTGACCCAGGGATCGAATCCTGGTCTCCCCGCATTGCAGGCAGATGCTTTACCATCTGAGCTACCAGGGAAGCCTTCTAGGGAAGCTGTAATGTTGGTTTGATTTAATCTTGGAGTCAGGAGAGATTTGTCAGAGAAGTATCCATGAAGTGAGGCTCAAGTAGAAATTATATAGTGAAAAAATTTTAAAAAGGAAGTAATTGTGCAAAAGCAGAAAGTGGAAAGAGAAATTCACTTTCTGAGAATTACAAGTAGTATGCCATCACTAAAACTAAGGGTTTAGATGGGAAACTGGCTGGAGATAGGTTGGCGAAGACAGATTCCTGCACCTCATAGATGTTTGACTTTTGTTACAGAACCACTGAAGACTTACCCAGTTAGCCCAGGTTTGATTTTTGTTTTGAAAAGAGCATATGCAACAGTGGGTTGAAATAGAACTACTTCATTACTGAGAGGCTTTTTACCTGTTTTTCCTCAGAATTTTATGTCCAATGTTCCCCCCTCCCCCAAATCTATATCTATTTATCTCTCAAGTATCAGAATTTCCTTTTAAAATAAATTGTGTAAAACATTTGCATGGTTCAGAAACTGACAATTCATTTCAATCCTTGTTCCTTTTGCTTTCTTCTTTCCCCTTGCCTTATACACCATTATTGCTTTTGAAAAAAGCATAAGCAAATATGTGTAAGCATTTCTCCCTTCATACCCAAAGGAAGGATACAATAAACGCAGTTTTGTATTTTGCTTTTTCTTTTTGACATAACTGTATCTCATTCTGTGGCAGTATATAAGGTATTCCTTACTAATTCTCTGTGTATTCTTAGTCCTGCTGTGAACAATTTAAGTGAAATAAATACTTCATGCTTTTAATATCTAAGGTGAAGACATTCTGATATTAAGCCTATATGCCTTTAGAATAGGCTCAGGCTGTTTGCTTTTTTCATCAGCCAGAACTACTTTCACCTAAAGAGTATGAAAGGAAGATTCCTGCATTCACTTAAGAATATTGATACATTAACAAGGGATCTTGATACATTAAGAAGGAATTTTGACTAGCTATTCTAGCTATTTTCTCAAGATATAATTAAGAATATAGGCCCATGATAGCTCCCAGATTCAGTTATCTATCCATTTACCTTTCAGGTATTTACTGAGAGTCCACTTGTGTAAGATACATTGAGGGGAAAAAAAGTACCTTCAAGAAGTTTATAAGCAATTAAAATGATACCCCTTCTACTTAATTCTTCTTTCTAAAGAATTAGTTCATCTTCAGTTTCTTCTAAATGTTCTCCAATTACTATGCCTGACTTGTTTGTGTTCTTCATACCCCCTGGTTGAATTATTTTAAATATAGCCCAGAGAGGTATTTATTGGTTGACATGACTGACTGTCTCTCCATACTAGGTTAGAAGTTCTTTACAATGGTAAGGACTTTTTGTCTTATCTCAGTCTTCCCAGTGCCTAACAAATGATAGTTTTTGCTAAAGTAATAAATGGAAAGTGTTGCTTACCTAGTGGGTTAAAGGAAAAATGAAATTGTGTGTCAGGAAAAATATCTTCTCTGATATTCTTACAGAAATTTCAAGAGCCCAAATAGAATGCAGAATGGTCACTTTGTTTAATTAAAAGGCACTATGCTATTCTTGAACCATGTGTCTGGAGGGTAGAAATTGGCAGAAATGGTCTTGATATAGCCTTTAAGATGTAACTTTTTATTTAGTCTGTGAAGAAAGACATATTCCAGTAGATTCCCAAATTTTAAAAATAAGTTTATGTTTGTTCACATTGTAAGCAAAACTTTTAAAATCAAATGTCTTCTTGAAAATTTTATGTCTGTGTTTCCATATAGAAACTATTAATGTGTTGCTCTCAAAAATTACTTTTTAGGAAGGCTTCTGGTCGATCTTGTAGTTTTTGTAGAGTAATACCTCCATCTAGTGGTGTTTGTGAAAACTACAGCAAGAGAATAAGAAGCTTGAGTTTTGCTCAGTGTGTGTGACATTACCTGTTGTTTATCATAAAGTCAGTTAAAATTACATCAAAAGCTTAGTCTTGCCACGTACTTAAAAAATTTAATGCCCTGGTTTTCAGCAAGTCAAATGTAAACACCAGTTAACAAATGGTCTTTCGGATAATATTGATTGACACAATCAATTAGGTATAGACCATTTCTAGACTACTTTGGACTGGAAATAAGTTCTGGAAAGTGTGTGTATATGTATACAGAGGCTAGGAAAGATTGTGAGAATTTACTATTTCAGACGTATTACTAGGGAACCATAAAAAATTGAATAATTTTCTCAGAGAAGAAATTAATAATCTTATTTTTAGTAAATTGTACTTTATCATAGCTTAGTTGTAATAAGTTGCACTCCTCTGAGATGTTAGAACATAGATGTGGACTTGAAAACAAGTTAAAATTCAATTTAATTATTTTTCTGCCTTTTACTAAATGAGAATTTTTATCACATTTTTTTTCTTCACACAATTTCTTCTTTATGTTTACTATATCAGATAGCCTTTTAAGAATAGGGACTGTGTCTTAAATATTTTGTTATTCTAAGTTTCTAGCCCAGGATTCTGTACTTGGTAGGTTTTGTTCATTACCCTTGGAGGAAGATTGCAATATAATTGCTTATGTTTTAGCCCAGGCTACTAAATTTATCAAGTCAGTTATTGTTGTAGATTAACATTAATTCCTTTTTCTGTTTGTTTGGCTATACAGGGTTGACATACTAAACAAACAAGGCTTAATGATGTGGAGCTTTTTGCTGAGTTAAGAAAAGCTAAATTTTGAATTAATTTTGTTTGAAATCTATTTATTTTTAAATTGTAGCCAGTCGGATGATGATTCTGGGTCAGCTTCCGGCTCTGGATCTGGTTCGAGTTCTGGAAGCAGTAGCCAGTCAGGTAGCAGCGACTCAGACTCTGGATCCGAATCGGGCAGTCAGTCAGAGTCTGAGTCAGACAATTCCCAAGAAAATAAAGTTCAAGCAAAACCACCGAAAGTTGATGGAGCTGAGGTAATGAATAACATATTCAATGACAGGTAGATTTCCTGTATGACTTTGGGAAAATGTATAGCATTGGTTTAGAGCATTCTTGATCTAGCTTTTAGGAAATGTTGTTTTTAAGTATTAAAATGCACTTTAAATTGTTCTTGAACTTGGTGTCATCTGTGGACTAAGTCTATAACTATTGATGTATAAGACAAGCATAAAATGAACACACTTGAAGCTTTCTCTTTTTGAAGCAGAAATTGTTGCATAAATACTCTGACTCATGGATAAAATGTAAGGCTTTTGAGGGCTTTTTGTTAATTTTACAGTGTTATGTCTACTTTCAAGATCTTCAAAGGATATAATGTATTGCCAATAGGAGTATTTAATAGAATTCTGCTTCCTTGAAGATACGTGGTAGACTATGCCAAGAGCCATTCTGTTTTAAAAAGCAATTATAAGATTTAGTAAAATTTGTCTATACATCAGAATGGTGTACAGAGTGTTACTTAGAGTACCAGTCATAAGATGCTTGGGCCAGAATATACACAGTTTCCTTAATGCAGGAAGTTTTGCTACCAGAAACAAAAAAGTCAGTTGAACTAAAACTGTGCTTAGTTAATTTGCATTCTGACTCAAGCTCCTCGTTTTCACCTCACACCAGTTAAAAAGATAGGTAGCCACACTTGGAATAGCACTGGTGGCATATATTATCCTGTTGTTTTTGATAATAGTCCAAACACCAAATAATATATTGATTAAGGCTGTCTGTGAAACTCAACACACCATAAATTATTTATATACATATAAAGCTCAGCATTTATTTTAATTATATTGCAGCAATATTGTTTTACATCTATGTGAATAAGGAAAATAGTCTTACTATTATTTATTATTTGGAGGCAGTGAAAATGTTTATATCGGTTTTCAATTGATTATCCTTTTTCTGGTTTTCTCAAAACTTTGTTCTTCACTTGTGTATATCTCTATTACAGTTCTGGAAATCTAGCCCTAGTATTTTGGCCGTTCAGAGATCTGCAATGCTTAAGAAGCAGCAGCAGCAGCAGCAGCAACATCAAGCTTCATCTAATAGTGGATCAGAGGAGGTGACTATTCATTGTGAAAGCTAGTATCTGAAAAGTAGACTTGATGCCTAATTATTTAACTGGGGGCTATTTACGAAATTATTAGTAACAGTAAGGGTATTAGAAGGATAGGAAAATAACTACATTTAAATGTGCATCAGTAGCCTTGAAATGTAGACATACTTTTATTACAAACAGCGTAGTTCCTGTGAACACATGAACACGCATGTATCTATGTTTGTGCACGAAAACATTCAGGAAGAACTATAGGTTTCCCCACCTATCCGAAAACGGAGTATCCTTTCTCCTGAGCCAAGTTGTATAAAAAAGCAGAAGCTATTTCCTTCGGCCACATCTTGGTGTAACTGTCATGGGAAAAGTGAGGAAAGCACAGATGCTTACAGGCACAGTTCAGAATCCTGGCAGCTCAGTGCTGAGGATAGTCCCAGGGGAGGAGCTTGAAGGTGCCGCTCCACATGCTTGCCACCTCAGTAACAGCTTGCTGTGAAACAAATGCTGAGTGCTCAAAGCTGGGTTTTGTAAAAGTGAAAATTCTCTTCAGATTTGTTTCAGTTAGTGAAAACAGTGTTACTAGTGTAGGCTTTTTGTAAAAGTTTAGTGTATAAATTGAACTTTCAAAGATTGGGGGGTATCTGTATATCAAAAACTACCTGTTGAGGAAGAAAAATGCTAAATGAGAATTTGACATACCAACATTTAGGATTCCTTTTTGAGGTCTTACTAGGCAACAGTAGTAGTATCCAGAAATAGTAGATTATAAGATTTTATACAAAATGCTGACATTGTGATGTTTACTTAATTTCACTGGCTGTTACATATTTGCAGTAAAAATATAATTACTTTATATGCTAATTTATGGTATAAATGTAACATGGAAAAAAAGTCATTACAGTTTTATTAGTAAAGTGAGTGTTTGATAGTATGACAAGGAAAATTGTTACTATACTTGAATTCTAATCATTAACAGCCTTAACTTTATATATTTTTCTGTACAGGATTCCTCTAGCAGTGAAGATTCTGATGACTCATCCCGTGAGGTCAAAAGGAAAAAGCATAAAGAGTATGCCATTTTGTTCAACTGATTACTTTTATATCAAGAAAATCCTAATGGTTTATATTTCTTCCTTTATGACCAATTGTTGCCAGAAGTGAACTTCTTGGTTCATGGCATTTTATTAGGTTAATTTAAGCTGTTAATTCTTTTATGTTTCTGTGACAACATGGGTTTTTTTGGTGCCACTTGTTTATCTCCTATAACACCTCTCCCGTATATTTTTAAACTTCAAAGATGATCTTAGTCACAATATCAGAAGATCTTAATAACTTGAAAAACTTATATAGGAATGTTGGGACCAAAGATGATGGATTTCAGGTAGTTCTGATGTTAATCAGTTCAGTTCAGTTCAGTTGCTCAGTTGTGTCCGATTCTTTGCGACCCCATGAATCGCAGCACGCCAGGCCTCCCTGTCCATCACCATCTCCCGGAGTTCACTCAGACTCACGTTCATTGAGTCCGTGATGCCATCCAGCCACCTCATCCTCTGTCGTCCCCTTCTCCTCCTGCCCCCAATCCCTCCCAGCATCAGAGTCTTTTCCAATGAGTCAACTCTTCACATGAGGTGGCCAAAGTACTGGAGTTTCAGCTTTAGCATCATTCCTTCCAAAGAAATCCCAGGACTGATCTCCTTCAGAATGGACTGGTTTTGTCTGCACATGAAATTTTCTTCCTCTTTAGCAACTCACTGTAATTTCCCAACTTGAACCAGAAAGTGTTAAAAAATACTTCAAGTCTCAGTTCTGATATTTTAGATGGTCTAAGTTGTTTTCTCTCTCATTTCTTCAAAAACGTTGTTCCATTGTCTTGTCTCTCTGTCTTGGATATTCTGCACTTTCACACTGGTACATCCAGCTTTGGATTTGTTATTTATCCCACTTTATGCACTTTATTTAATGCATCTTTAATGTGAAGATTCATGAGTTTTACTAATTTCTAAAAATTCAATCATTGCATCTCTTGGCGTTTTCTCTTTTTCATTCTATCGGTTTCTGTTGCTACAGTTAACAGATATATATTTTATCTGTCTTGGATCGTACCTATTATATATCTGTTGGATCATCCTTTCGGTCCTTCATGAGTCTTGCTTTACCATGTGTTTTATCCTTTTATTGCTGTGCTATATTCTGGCTGATTTCTTTAGATCTGTCTTTTGTTTTACTAAGTGTGTTTTCAGCTACTGTGTCTTATCAGCTGTTCAACTTTTCCACTGAATTAGTAATTTCTAAATTTAGTATGAGTGCAAGCAAAGAATATTTTTAAAATATGAGTAATTTAGGATGATGGATAGATTTTGTTGGATATAAAAATCATTATAATACTATAAAAATATAAAGTGGAGATTTTTTTCATAGATCTGCCTATTGCTGTGTCTAATGTGCAAACTCTGAAAAAAAAACTCAAGTTAAAAATTAGCTTCTCCCATTATATATTTTTTTAATATCATAAGCCAGATTTTATCATGTGGCTTGCTTATGCAATGCTTAACATGACATAGTTGTAACTGGTATAAGCTGTGCAGAGCACTGGAGTAGAAATAGTGTCTTTGATACAGAATGTAGTGTATATGTAAGAATTTAATGTGTATCTTTCATTTAAAGTTAATACTATAGTAGAATATTAACAGTGAATCCAACATTTTTTTCTTTCCATGTTATTTGAAATTAAATAGACTAAAAATAGTAATAAGGGTTAAGGTAGTTACTGAATGTTGGTTAAGATGGAGTGTTTTTATTTTTCTTCAATTTTTTGATACCTTATTTTAAGTTTCTTAATGTATAATATTTTAAAAATCATTTTTTAAAGGGTATGTTTTTAAAAATCATAATCTCCACAAAATTAGAATGAAAGGAATTATTATAGAATCTATTTTGAAATGGCAAGTATAATTAGACAGAATTTTCAAAATTAAGCACTATGACTCTAAATTAGCATACTGTGTTTTCACCTAAACTCCACTTAGTTACATTACATTTTGAGGTATGATTAAATGATTAACAAAAAACTTTGGCGTTGGAGAAATCTATGAAGAATATTTTCCAGCATTTTCTTATTCTACAGATATTTGAGTATTTTTATGAGTGAAAATGATATTTTTATATTAGCTGAAATGTAATTTAGCTTGATTATTTTTATATTTTGTCAGAATTTGCTATATACCTATAAGTAAATATATATTTTATATACAGCGAAGATTGGCAGATGTCTGGATCGGGGTCGCCCTCTCAGTCTGGTTCGGATTCGGAATCTGAAGAAGAAAGAGATAAAAGCAGTTGTGATGAAACAGAATCGGATTATGAGCCAAAAAATAAAGTTAAAAGTAGAAAACCTCAAAATAGGTAAGCATAGTATGTTCTTGGTTTGATTCTGAAAATTATTGGTTACAGAAGGTATTCGTTCTTTTTCTTAGAGTTTCTCAAGTCTTGTTTTATGCCAGTATTTCTGTAAAATACCTCTTTCCTTCACTCTTCCCTAGATCTAAGTCAAAAAATGGAAAAAGATTATTGGACAAAAAAGAGACAGATTGATTCATCTGAGGAGGAGGAGGAGGAGGAGGATGAAGAAGAATATGATAATGATAAAAGAAGCTCTCGTCGCCAAGCAACTGTCAATGTTAGCTATAAGGAAGATGAAGAAATGAAAACAGATTCTGATGACCTCCTGGAAGTCTGTGGAGAGGATGTTCCTCAACCTGAGGAAGAGGAATTTGAAACAATAGAACGGTTTATGGATTGTCGGATTGGAAGAAAAGGAGGTATTTAAAGAAAAAGAAAAGAAACCTTCATTTTTGGTTTTGTTTTTCAGTAATATTTACTAGAGTGACTTTTTTCCTGAAGACTTTGCAACTCTGAAAGCTGAGGGTGGAGTTTTTACTTTTATGCTTATTTGCTGTAAAGTAGACCTTGCTTCTGGAGAAGGGAATGGCAACCCATTCCAGTATTCTTGCCTGGAGAATCCCATGGGCAGAGGTCCCTAGCAGGCTACAGTTCATGGGGGTTGCACAGTCACACATGACCGAGCGACTAACACATAGACACACACACACATACTTTGCTTAGGGTTTCCCTGGTGGCTCAGTGGTAAAGAATCTATTTTGACCACTTCATCATACTTGTCCTACCTCTGGTAAGTTTAAATCTGATCTCTCAGTCAGTGTATTCCCCCTCCCTCCTTCCTGTTTCCATATATGTGTGAACATACAGTTTATTTTTCTCTTGACTTATTTTACTTAACATGATGCTACTGAGGTCCATCCGTGTTGTTACAGATAGCAGATTTCCTCCTTTTTATGGCCAAATAGTATTTTATTGTATATGTACGAACAGTGTTTTTTTAATCCAGTCATCTGTTGGTGGATGTTTAGGGTCTTTCCATGTATTACCTGTTATAAGTGATGTACCAGTGAACATGGGAGTGCAGGTATCTCTTCTACGTAGTGATTTCAAGCATGTAGTTTTTAAAGATGATTTTTAGTTAACCTTTCTATTCTAGAATTCAGTTTCTTTTATGAATGTGTAATGTAGTTTCCTATAAACTCATACCCTGTTTGTTAGTTATTTAAAAGACCATATATTTTTCTGTTTATATTCTTGAAATTTTGAGTTGAAATACTTCAATAACAGAATCACATGGAAGTATTGTACTTTTTTTTTTAGCTACTGGTGCTACTACAACCATCTATGCAGTTGAAGCAGATGGTGACCCGAATGCAGGATTTGAAAAAAACAAGGAACCAGGAGAGATCCAGTATTTAATTAAATGGAAAGGATGGTCACATATCCACAATACTTGGGAGACAGAGGAAACCCTTAAGCAGCAAAATGTTAGAGGAATGAAAAAATTAGATAATTATAAGAAAAAAGATCAGGAAACAAAAAGATGGTATGTTTTATGTGGGAGTTAAAAATTAGTGATGCTTAAATTTATTTGTTTCAGCTTCTTCATTATTCAAACTGATTCACATTTGAGTGACAGGATGGGAGATTTTGTGCTACAGATGGGATTTAGGGGAGATTTTTAACTTTGTTCTTGGGTTAATAATCTTTCAGGTTGAAAAATGCTTCTCCAGAAGATGTGGAATATTATAATTGCCAGCAAGAACTTACAGATGATCTCCATAAGCAGTATCAAATAGTGGAACGAATAATTGGTTAGTAATAAATTATTCTAATTAAACATTTATCTTTCCATGCTTGAAGTCATCTGAAAACTTAAAAGTTTTGCTTGCATATCAAACACAGTAGCTTGCTCTTATAATAGTGTAAACCAGATGGCTTATTTTTACTTCTATAGTTTTTACCACAAATTATTCCTTGGATAAAATTCAGTGTAAATATATCTGATTTATCTCACAGCTCATTCCAATCAGAAGTCAGCTGCTGGCTATCCTGATTATTATTGCAAATGGCAGGGTCTTCCATACTCAGAATGCAGCTGGGAAGATGGCGCTCTTATTTCCAAAAAGTTTCAAGCATGCATAGATGAGTATTTCAGCAGGAATCAATCAAAACCACTCCTTTTAAAGACTGCAAAGTGAGTATTGTTTACCATATTAAATTATTGAAACTGTATTTATGCATCATAAATATTACAAGCCCACATAGAGAGTTGGATCCTGATTTCATACAGGTTATAGGAGAGAACTATTTGGATGGTAGTCCTACAGGAAATGATATTCCTGTAATTCCTGTGCCGTTTTAGATGTGGCACTGTCTTCTAGCCTTGGTGACTGAAACTTGTGTCAGAAAGATAATAAATTGGTGGTGGCAATTGTGGGGGCTGGGTTAGGGAGGTCAAAAAGGGAAAATTTCATGGAAACTAGATGTATATGCCTGACTTAAAAGGTAGTCAATATTAACATTGATGATAGGAAAGGAAGAGAGGGATGTCCCCATAAGAAAGTGTCAAGGACTGCCTTGTCTAATACTTAAAAATTACTACTGGTGATGGTTTGGGGTCTGTGTACTACTAGAATTTGTTTTCTTATTATAAGATTTAATTAAATTCATAAAGGTAATTTAGAAATGAGAAATGGAAAATTAAACCAGTTTTATGTTTTATTTCTAGGTCAGGGCTGGTACAGTGGTTAAATGAATGAATTTCACATAGCTTTTACTTGTGAAACATGTGAGACCCAAGTATTTCAGAACTCACTTTCATTTCAGCAATGACCTCTGTCATTTTTGTTCTGAAAAGAGACAATATTTCACTGTACATTGTTATAGAAAACAGACTTGTTTCAGTCCTCATGTATATTTTGTCATGGAATTTCTGAGCGTGATGATTTGAGATGAAATTTTTAAAATTTATGGTAAAAGCTGAGATCTTCATCTTTTAATATGATTTCTTATGTTTAATAATTCATGTTTGTTTCTATAAAAGGTATTAAAACAAAGGCCAAGATTTGTAGCCCTAAAGAAGCAGCCGTCCTATATTGGAGGACATGAAGGATTAGAATTAAGAGATTATCAACTGAATGGTTTAAATTGGCTTGCTCACTCTTGGTGCAAGTATGTATATTTTGAATTGTTTATTTAAGAGGATAAAATTTTTACAAATGTGGGGTTTGGAAAAGATTTCCACCAGCATAAAGGATAAGACCCTCTGGTATTTATATATAGGTCTTTGAATTTCCTATTATATAAACAGTTGTTTAGTTGCTCAGTCGTGTCTAATTCTTTGACCCCATATATATAGCCTGCCAGGCTCCTCTGTACATGAGCTATCCCAGGCAAGAATACTGGAGTGGGTTGCCATTTGCTTCTCCAGGGATCTTCTCTGCCCAGGGATCAAACCTGTCTACTACTGTCTTGGCAAGCGGGTTCTTTAGCACTGAGCCACCAGGGAAGCCCTATACAAACAGTACTTCTTATATTAAGAAGAAAAAGAACTTTTTGATTGTTGCAATATTTAAATATGTTTTAATTGAAATTAGAATATGTATACATTGTTTCACAATGTCCTAGACTGTCTCTCCTCCAGTTATTTCTAATAGCCAGTTTGGCTTCTGTTTTCTCTTACTCTCTCCTGTGTCTCCTACTCTCTTTTTGGCAGTGCAGGTGACCAGGGTGCAGTTTTCTTGTTTTTTAAATTTCAATGTAGCTGTAGTTTTATCTGGACTCTACCACTTGTAGATGGATTGTATCCTTATCTCCATAACTGACTGTAAATAATTCTGATAATTTTTAAGCTGCTTTTATATTCTAAAATCATAAACTCTCTCTTACACTATTATAGTTAATAAAAATGCATATTGTAAATAATACCTATCAGATTAATCTGATTTAACTTCATATAAATTTTTACATGGATTATGTATAAAGGTTACTTATAAAGTTGAATCTTTATTGCATACATGATTTTTGTTTTTCATTTTGCAGAGGTAATAGTTGCATACTTGCTGATGAAATGGGCCTTGGAAAAACAATACAGACGATCTCATTTCTGAACTATTTGTTTCATGAACACCAATTATATGGACCTTTTCTGTTAGTAGTACCACTCTCTACTCTCACTTCCTGGCAAGGGAGATTCAAACATGGGCTTCTCAAATGAATGCCGTGGTTTATTTAGGTGACATCAACAGCAGAAACATGGTAAGTTGTTTAGCCACAAATTTAGAAATTTAGACAAACTCATCTTTGAGGACAAGTCTTTGATTGATTTTTATAAAGTCTTGGTTTCCAGCATTAAACTTGTTACACAGTAAGATTCATCACATGTTTGATTGGCTTAATAAAAATTAATTTTTGTTTTAGTATTGTTATATATATTTTTCCTGCCTTATTATAAGGTTCAAATATACATGAAAGCCTACAGAAGAATGTAATAAAATCTCTATGTCCTGTGTCCAGCTGCACAGTTTTAACTCTTACCTGTTTTATTTCACCTGTCCCTCTACATGATACTTTCCTCCCAATTATTGTGAAGCAAACCCCAGACATACTTCATCTACAAAAAGAAATCACTTTTGTTTGGTCAGACGAGAAGTTCCTTCAGTAAAAGCATGTATTAAAAATTTGGCTATTAAAAAAATGTGGTTTTTTTTTACAGAAGATTTTGATATGCTGGAGTATTTATATTTTACTCATAAGTAAGATCAGTGTAGCTTGTACTGTGTAAAGAATTGTTAAAGTTTTTATGCATAAACATAGACACATTTTTGTATTTTGAATGGATTTTACTTCAGATTCTCAAATAAAAGTATACTTCTAAAAAATGTTTGTTTTAAAATTGTCTTTGAAATTTCTTGATAGATAAGAACTCATGAATGGATGCATCCCCAGACCAAACGGTTAAAATTTAATATACTGTTAACAACTTATGAAATCTTGCTGAAGGATAAGGTATGGATTAATCTGTTTTTCTGTTTGTTGTATATCAGTTTTTCCTTTATATTGTGGATAGGATGAAAAGATAAACATAAATCAGTGGTCAGCAGATTCAAAGTCTGTGGGTCAGGTCTGGCGTCTCTGTTTATTTTTTTATGATCCTTGAAGTAAGGATAATTTTTACATTTTTAAGTGTTGTAAATACAAACCAACGGATATGAAACCAGCTTGGTATAGTGTCTGTTGATTTGTAAAGTCTCTAAAGAGGAGGAAGGATCACACTACCACTGGGTAAATGCTTTATAGCTATTATCTTCTTTAATTCTTCATAATTACATTATAATACACTTCTTTCCCTTTTGTGAAGAGAAAAGTCAGGTCTCAAAGAGGTTGATGAACTTGCCTCAAGTCATGCAACTTTTAAGTAGCAGAATCAGGCCCGTCTCCATAAGTCAGAGACCTTTGTGTATATATTGTAAATAAATAATTCATAAAAATCACAGAAGTAAATTGTAACTACACTTGGAGTTAGACACTATTCCAAATTTATTTTCTCCAAATTAACATTAATGAGGTTTCTACTGGACTTAGTCTGTAAACATTGTTTGTGAAATTTTTTAATGACACTATAGTTTTTATTTTCAGTGTGTAAGCTAGTAAAAACTTTCACTTGATAATTATACTATTTTTCTAATGGCTGAGTTAGTCATGGAAGGAAGTTTGTTTTTCATTCTGAGTTACTTGATATGAAGATTCCAATAAATTTTAGAATAGTACATAATTTTTATTTGAAATATTGGACATAGGTTTATTTGTAAATTCGCCTCATTTTAATGATTTGAATTCCATCTTTCTATCAAAATATTAACTACATTCTTCTGTTCATTTTAAGGCATTCCTTGGAGGTCTGAATTGGGCATTTATAGGTGTGGACGAAGCACATCGATTAAAGAATGATGACTCTCTTCTGTATAAAACTTTAATAGATTTTAAGTCCAATCACCGTCTCCTTATCACTGGAACTCCTCTGCAAAACTCCCTCAAAGAGCTCTGGTCTTTGCTACATTTCATTATGCCAGAAAAGTAAGATAAATTAAGATAGAATTTTTAGTTTCATTTGCTAAGTTTAGCAGGAAAATAATTAGTGTAGATAATAAGGTCAGAACGAGGTTTTATTGTCTCAAACATTAGATCAGAGATTATTAAGAAAAAGAAATGGGATGGAATACGAATTTGAAATAATATTTTTATTTAATTTTGTAAATAAATAAGCTTGAGCCATGGATAATAAATGGTAACAGTTGATTTTGCCTGTTGTTCAGAATATCCATTGCTTAAAAATGGAAATAGTATCATTCTTAAATACTAGTAATAACAATAACAAGGTATTGTTAGAAAATTTTCTAATAATTTTAGGAAAAGCAGACTAAGATAAATAAGTTGTCCAAGGTCATATACATATTTTCTTTCAATAGATGTATAACTTTCTTTGAGAAATATTTTAGTGATAATTACTCTATACTTGAAAATATTTCATCTTTATTTAACTCAAAGTAAACAATTTTTCATAAAATAGCTTATATTTTACACCTGTAGATATACAATAGATTTCTTGGAAGGATAGTTATTAGAAGTGATTAATTTAAACTAATTTTTCCCCCTAAAAATCTGTATTTTGTTTATACCTGACTGTCCTGTAAAATATCAAATGCAATTTGACTTCTTTTACTGATTATTCCATTTGCTTAAATTTTTAAGGTTTTCTTCCTGGGAAGATTTTGAAGAAGAACATGGCAAAGGCAGAGAATATGGTTATGCAAGCCTCCACAAGGAGCTTGAGCCGTTTCTGTTGCGGAGGGTTAAGAAAGATGTGGAAAAATCTCTTCCTGCCAAGGTTGAACAGATTTTAAGAATGGAAATGAGTGCTTTACAGAAACAATATTACAAGTAAGCTGTAAACAGAGCACATGTTCTGAGGTGCCTCCTAGCCCTGATTGAGTCTTAGAGAGCAGTAATAATTCTTGAATTTTAGAATAGGTTTATTGTATGGCATAGTGAGGCAGAGAGAGATTTAATGGCATGTCTAAGATCACGGGTGATATAAGACTAATTCATCTTATAGCACATCATTAATTGTGTTTCTTTATTTTGTACTATGTTACATTATAGAAGGTTTCTTTTTAAGTTTTAGGATTGCCATGATACCAAGGTATTATTATGTAATTCTGATAATTATGTTATTGACAGGTGGAAGTAGAAGCCAGAGAAACAAACTTAGAACAAAATTTTAGGCCCCTCTGCTTTTTGAAAAGTGTTAGTAGATCATATTTTGTATAATTTATGTATGTTGGATCTGTATAGTAACACTTAAAAGAATCAAAAGAAGTATCCATCCTACTTTCTGTTTAGACGTTTAGTTGCATAAGGCTCTGCTTCGTGCATTTTAACTCTCAGAAACATATTTTATGATAAATGTGTAAGTGCCATTCACTTTAAAAATACATTTACTACATAAATTTTACATTTTTCTTATGGAAAACCATATACAAAATAGGATAATATAATAAACTCCATCACTCAAGCTTGGTCTTCAGCTCATAGCCAGCCACCTTCACTTCCCCTATCCTGTCATTTTGAGACAATCAGATAAAATTGTTTCAAGTTCCTTCGAAAACTAACCTTGTAAAAAGGAAGAAAATAAAAGATGTTAGACAAGGTAAATCATGGTGAGAGGAACTGTTATGCATAATTTGCAGTAATAGCCACTTATGATTTATCTCTTAAGTTGCATGTGTATTGTGTAACGATTTTAGAGAAGGCGGTTTGGCTAAACCAGCTATCCTCATGAGGTGTGAGGTATCTGCATTAGTTGCCCAGCATAGCAAAATTTGTTGGAAAGTTAAGATAGATTGTAAAGTTGACCATTTTAAAAATAAATTTTGGGGTATAGGATTAATGCGCTGTGCACTATTAATTCACTATCTTATGCTAAGCCTTTACTGTGTATAGTTAATGGTTCAAATAACTATGTGTTGTCATGGTCTTACAAATGAGGTTCATTTAATTTTGTGAACAAAGCTTAGTCCTTTGTCTTTGGAGTTGAACTTCATTATGATGCAGTTTTACTTTGGTACGTAATTTTTTTAGTAATTTTAGAATTCATCCTGGTAATTCTGCTACATCATTTTCATAATCTTTTTTTTAAACAGGTGGATATTAACTAGGAATTACAAAGCCCTCAGCAAAGGTTCCAAGGGCAGTACCTCAGGCTTTTTGAATATTATGATGGAGCTAAAGAAATGTTGTAACCATTGCTACCTCATTAAACCACCAGATAATAATGAATTCTATAATAAACAGGAGGCCTTACAAGTAAGAATTTTAAAATTTTATTACTTCATGGTAAAGCAAAATTCTAAAAATGTTTATTTCAGCTTTAAATGAAAATACCACAATGCTTTAATATATTGCTTAGATGTTCCTTTTGGTTAAAGGTGTATTTAAATAATGGTGCTGCTTATTTGTTAGTGTTTATAAAAATATTTTAAAGTTATAATTTATTCGTTTAGTCATTTTGATAATTTTTTTAAAAAGCTGATCTAACCATGGTCTGTCACACTTTTATCCAGCAAAAACCCCTTAGTGTATTTTTTGTTGTGAAAAAAATTTCACTAATAGTGATTGTGCTGAATTTGTGACATGGCAAATGGTAGTCTTAAGGGCATCTGGACCTTAGATCTTCCTCTTCCTATCACTTCTGGAAGACAAGTGAAGAGTGTGAAGAAGGCACAGTTGTCATCCAGCTGTAGTATTGCTTTGAAGTGCTGTCAGTGACATATAAATAAGAAGACATTTCTCACTCTTTCAGAACCTTTGATTACTTAGTTGTTTCTTCTTTCAGTGTATTAGTTGTCACTTAGTTGTTTCAGCTAAGATTTTTGGAGAAATGGTGTGATATCTAACAAATAGAGTGAAACGGTGCTTTTCTTTTCTTTGGTCTCCAGAAAATGTAGCAAAACCTAGGTGCTAAATGGCAAGGAAAATTTAGCTTAAGTCATCGAACTAATTGGTCAAGGTTCTAAAAAATTTTGAAAACATAAACTATTTCAACATTATGAAAATTAAAATTTTTAATTTAAAATGAAAAAAACTGAAGTGTTGTAAGACATTTGTTTCATTTGCTACAGTTCTTTTAACATGTTATAACAATTATAATTTATTGTTTCCTTGTAGCACTTAATCCGTAGTAGCGGAAAACTCATTCTTCTTGACAAACTGTTAATTCGCCTAAGAGAGCGAGGCAATAGAGTTCTTATTTTTTCTCAAATGGTGCGGATGTTAGATATACTTGCAGAATATTTGAAGTATCGTCAGTTCCCCTTTCAAGTAAGCATTTCATTTTGTCTTCTTTGTTGATTTAAATTTTGTCTAATCCCTGGGCATGTTTGAAATTCTTTTATACGTGAAGAGTACATTTTATATAACCTGTACTCTTTAAGAAAATAGATCTGTTTAAAAAATTTTTTGTCATTATTCCTTTTCTTTTTCTTCTTGACTTTACATTTAACAGCAAAACAGTTTCTCTTTGTGTTTCTCTTATATGTTCAAAGTAAAGGGGCAGCCTTATGTATTAGGCTTTTAGTCTGAGGAAGGATAGGAGAGAGCAGTACTTCTGGTGTTAGCTGAACTGTTGCAGATTCTGAAGATTGTATGCTTATAGTTATTCTAGTGCATAGTTTGCTGAATAAAAATACATGACTTTAGAGAATATACTAAAGAGCAAAAAAGGCTTATATTCCATCTATTCAATATTTATTTTTGAAATTCATTCAATATAATTACAGTTAATAAGAATGTTTGGGCTTCCCTGGTGGCTCAGTGGTAAAGAATCCTCCTGTCAGTGCAGGAGATGCTGATTCAATCCCTGGGTTGGGAAGATCCTCTAGAGAAGGAAATGGCAAGTCACTTCAGTATTCTTGCCAGGGAAATCCCATGGACAGAGGAACCTGGCAGGCTGCAGTCCATGGGATCGCAAAGTTGCACATGACTCTGACTAAACAACAGCAAATATGATGAATGTTTAATAGAGTCAGTCTTAGTAGTTTACATCTAATTTATTTAATCCTTAAAGCAGTTCTATGAACAATACCTGAAACATAGCAACTAGCATATGCAGCTAATAAGTGATGTGTATTTAGTGCAGACAGTAAAGTAGAAGTAGAATTACAATGATGAACCTCATCACACATAATCCTGCCTCTGTTGGAGCTTACAGTCCCATGTGGGAGACAGACATTAAGCAGGTAATGAGAAATAAATGTAATGTTATGACTCTGGTAAGTGCTATGAAGAACAGATGTTGAGTGATATCAACATGATTGAGATACATCTAGTCATTTAGGGGGAAAAATAAAAAGAATGAAAGGTTTTACTAGTTGTAATTTTTCATGAAAAACAAACTTGGTACTTTAAAAAAGCTTTCGATTTTGGACTTCTCTTGCTTAGCTAATGTTTAGTAAACACTCAACATAGAATATGTCAGACACTGTGTAAAGCGTTTTACTCTGTTCTCTCGCTGTCTGAAGGAAGTAGTACTTCCTGTGTTCATTTACTGAGGAGGAAACTGACAAGGAGAAAAAGGCAAATCACTTGCTCAAGGCACTCGTGAGCAGTAGAGACACTCAGATGTGGGCTGTTTAGCTAGAGCCCGTGGGGCCCTGAATCAGTGATTCTCATTTAAAAGAGGGCTTTTGCTGAATTCCTCTTATAGTTTCTGACTCAGTAAGTCTGAAATGGGTCTCATAATTTGCATTTCAAGTTCTTAGGTGGCACTGATGTGTGGGTCCATAACCACACTGGACTCAATCAGTGCTTTTAAAAAAACCAAAAAACTGTGGGCTCTAACCCATTAATGGATCTGAGGATCAGTTTAATGGGTTGTTCAAATATTGTACTAACTTTTTTTTAATGATAAAATAATGAGGATATTTCACAGTACACTGTGTCATGGAACTTGCTTTGAGTGTATACTGTGTACTCATTCACATGTAAAACATATTCTTATAGTGGGTCTCAGGTAAAATGAAGGCCAGTGCTATTATTTACTATTAGCAAAAGTAGTTCCGGTGGTTAAGAGCACAGACTTTGGACACAGATTGCTTAGGCATTGCTTTCCTACCTATAAGTATATTCTGATCTTATCAAAAGCAGTACTTCTTTTTCCTACTTGGTTTTAATTGCTTTTTAAAGTTTTGGTTCTGTTACAGTGTAGTATTTTAATATTCTATTCCAGAGATTAGATGGATCAATCAAAGGGGAGCTGAGGAAACAAGCTCTAGATCATTTTAATGCTGAAGGATCAGAGGTATGAATGCTTTTAAAATTGTAAATAAATTGTTTCAGTCGTTATTTTAGTTACAGTTTTTTAAGAAAAGTGTTATTGGTGGTAGCCAGTTTTGATTTACAAGTGAGGTTTTAAAATCCATATTATCTGTTAAATATGAGGAATTTTACCCTTTTGTATCAATATTATTTCAATATAGGGCAGTTAATTTGTTTCTAAATAAACTAGCCTGTTTTGATTTAGAATTCTTTATGAATTGTTGTTTGTTATTCCCATATATATATATATATATATATACACATATATATATACATATAGAGGAGTCTTGTTTACTGGCTCTGCTAGATACATTTTATTAGTAATTTTAAAACTATGTTTCACTTTTATTGGTAAAATACCTTTTAAAGAACTGTGTTAATCTACGGCAGTGCTGGGCCTTCGTTGCTCCTGCCGGCTTTCTTCAGTTGCACGAGGCAGGGGCTGCTCTCTGGTTGCAGCTCACAGGCTTCTCCATGCAGCGGTGTTTCTTGTTGCGGAGCTGGGGCTCTAGGTGCACAGGGTTCAGTAGCCGCTGCACAGGAGCTCAGGGGCTGCGACTCACAGGCTCTTGAGCGCCGGCTCAGTGGTTGCGGTGCCCAGGATTAGTGGTCCTGCAGCATGAGGAATCTTCCCTCTCCAGGGATTGAACCCATCTCTCCTGCATTGGCAGGTGGATTTTTTTTTACTACTGATTCAACAGGGGAGCCTGGCAAAATACTTTTAAATTCAGGAATTTAGTTATAAAATTCTCAAATTGATTATTCACAGTCACAGTTAAGAATTTAAAATTGTGCCTTTTATATTTCCTTATAGGATTTCTGCTTTTTGCTTTCCACAAGAGCTGGAGGTTTAGGAATTAACTTAGCCTCAGCTGACACTGTTGTTATATTTGATTCTGATTGGAATCCACAAAATGATCTTCAGGCACAGGCTAGAGCTCATCGAATTGGGCAAAAGAAACAGGTATTTTTTATCCTCCTTATTTTACTGTTTCAGAGTCTTTTTATCATTAGTGTTCAGAATTTATTTTGGTTTATCCTTCTTGTTGAAACATGCATATTGTTATTGAACAGATAGAGTGCGGAGGAGCTTGAATTTATCAGAATCACCAGGAAATTGACAGAACTGAGAAAACTGTGCCTGAGTAGGATCGTGTACTCTTTTTTGATCATAATTCTATTTACAGCTGTAGATATAATGTGTTTCATTCAGTATATATATATATGTTTTAAAATATCTTCATATACTTAACTATTGAAAGGGATTTTGCTTCATACATTGTTCCTTTTTTGTTAGCCGTGTACCCATAGGACTCTCCTTGCAAAATAGCCATTCTCATAATTTTTGTATAACTCTCTGGAACAGTTGTAATAGCCCTTGAGAAAAACCATCTGTCATCTTTTTGATATCATGGTCCTTGTATTTTAATTACATTTACCTCCATCTGGGATAGTGCCTGAAACTTCTTCAAAGCAGGAGGTGATGAACAAGTAGCACAAAAGGCTTAGTACATTTTATTTACTTTGTAAACATTCATATTTTCTGCTGAGAAATAAATCCATAATATAAAACGAAAAAAATGTTTTACACAAATAATTCTCATAAAAGAGAGGGAAACTTGAAACAGGGATGACAACAAGCCAAGACAATTTATGGACTGTTGAAAAACAAGAAAGTGAGGAGACAGGCTATTCTTACAGGTGAACTGGATCTAATGTATTTGTAAAGAGACAACATTTCTGTGTTACGACTGAAATGGGGAAAAGTGATTAGTTGCACTGATAGATATCTCCTACGTTGAAATCCTCAGCACATGGCTAGACAAAACATTCCACTTATGCTACTTAAAGACTTTGGCCACCACATCCTCTAATACAGGGTAGAAGAAAGAAGAACTATTAGGGAAAAAAACCACTAAGACAAAATACTATAGAAAGCTCTGTGGTAGACCTCTGGGATGAATACCTGAATACAATCACAAAATAATGAAATCAACTTTCTTTTCATTGTGTTAAAATTCTTTTTTAATGTAAGTATATGTGTGAAGTATGTTTTCATTATTAATGAGATAGATTCTTTATTATTTCATTATTGATGACATATAAGATTCCTATGGTTCATGTACTTGCTGTTTTAATAGTTCAGTTGCTCAGTCGTGTCTGACGCTTTGTGACCCCATGAATTGCAGCACGCCAGGCCTCCCTGTCTATCACCAACTCCCGTAGTTCATTCAAACTCATGTCCATCAAGTCGGTGATGCCATCCAGCCATCTCATCCTCTGTCATCCCCTTCTCCTCCTGCCCCCAATCCCTCCCAGCATCAGTCTTTTCCAGTGAGTCAACTCTTCGCATGAGGTGGCCAAAGTACTGGAGTTTGCAGCTTTAGCATCATTCCTTCCAGTGAACACCCAGGACTGATTTCCCTTAGGATGGACTGGCTGGATCTCCTTACAGTCCAAGGGACTCTCAAGAGTCTTCTCCAACACCACAGTTCAAAAGCATCAATTCTTCGGGCGCTCAGCTTTCTTCACAGTCCAACTCTCACATCCATACATGACCACTGGAAAAACCATAGCCTTGACTAGACGGACCTTTGTTGGGAAAGTAATGTCTCTGCTTTTTAATATGCTTTCTAGGTTGGTCATAACTTTACTTCCAAGGAGTAAGTGTTTTTAATTTCATGGCTGCAGTCACCATCTGCATTGATTTTGGAGCCCTCCCCCAAAAAAGTCTGACACTGTTTCCATTGTTTCCCCATCTACTTGCCATAAAGTGATGGGACCAGATGCCATTGATCTTAGTTTACTGAATGTTGAACTTTAAGCCAACTTTTTCACTCTCCTCTTTCACTTTTATCAAGAGGCTTTTTAGTTCCTCTTCACTTTCTGCCATAAGGGTGGTGTCATCTGCATATCTGAGGTTATTGATATTTCTTCTGGCAATCTTGATTCCAGCTTGTGCTTCCTCCAGCCCAACGTTTCTCAGGATGTACTCTGCATATAAGTTATATAAGCAGGGTGACAATATACAGCCTTGACGTATTCCTTTCCCTATTTGGAACTATTTAGACTCGGGATAATTTAAAACAGTTTAAAAAATCATTTGGAAGGCTTAAAGGGCATAGGATAATTTGTCATTGTGCCAAAATGCCCAGTTTAATGAAGAATGCCTGATATTCCAAGTCCCATTGCTCTAAATGCTGGTGAGCCCAATCACTATGAAAACTAACAGTGGTCCCTGAATGGGGGTATTGTGTGATACAGAACCACTGACTTTGAGAAGCAGGGCAAAATCACTACACATTGAGTTTTGTCTTTTGCAAAGCTTTTTTTTGTTGTTAATGACAGAGCTTCATCATTAACTTAAAAGTAATTTGTGGAGTTTTAGATTGTATAGAACGATGAAACAGTAAAAATTAAAGGGACGGTTATAAGCTTGTCATAAGTTTACCAGCACCCCCTTTCCTGGCTGAAATATATTTTTAAAAATTACTGTCATCCCTTTAAAAAAGAAAAAGCAAACTGACCAAAGTATAAGGAAGGACATAGTCTCAAATAATCTTTAAATTGAGGAAGCTTTTTTGCTTTTGACCAGTGAAAAATTCACGTTGGATGAATTTCAGGCTGTAACCAGTATTTGGGCATTTAACATTAGCAGAATGAATCATTACTGTGCTTTAAATTCCATTGTGTGTATCTTTACAGGTGAATATTTATCGTCTGGTTACAAAGGGATCAGTTGAAGAGGATATTCTTGAAAGGGCCAAAAGAAGATGGTTTTAGATCATCTTGTGATTCAAAGAATGGACACAACTGGGAAGACAGTACTACACACAGGTTCTGCCCCTTCAAGGTAATTACTTTTCTCTTAAAAAAAGTTGTTACATAATCATACTATGCTCCTTTTCCCAAAATGTTACATAGTATAAGCAGATCACTGAAGTACTGTATTTAGTGGTGGTGTTTTACATTTCAAAGCACTGAGCTAATTCCTGGTCAGTGGCATACATTCAGTGAGTGCATGGTTTCACCATTCTAATTTTGTAATCTTGGGGGAAAGCCCTAGGCTTATCTTTCACTTTTCTAACTATGTCATATTAACTGTTATAAAGGTAACTATGCCAATAATTCATTAAGTGCTATGTAAATGTTAAATTTGTGACTGTTAGTATTAAGTAATTTTTGTTTTTTCTAATTTTAGTTCTACTCCTTTCAATAAAGAAGAGTTATCAGCCATTTTAAAGTTTGGTGCTGAGGAACTTTTAAGGAGCCTGAAGGAGAAGAACAAGAGCCCCAGGTTAAAAAAATAAAAGCTTGTCTCAAAATGTGTCATTTTTAAAAATTTATATATCTTAAAACATAATAAAGCATATTTAAAGTAAAGATTTCTTTTTCTAGGAAATGGATATAGATGAAATCTTGAAGAGGGCTGAAACTCATGAAAACGAAGCAGGACCTTTAACTGTAGGAGATGAATTACTTTCTCAGTTCAAGGTAGATTTTCTTTTGAAATTTTCTTCATAATTATATAAATGGAGAAGGTGGGATTTGTCTTTTGTCATTTAGTATTTTATCTTTTTTTAGGCAGGATCAGCAGGGTCATCTTAAAAATGCTAAAAACATCTTTGTCTTAAAATCTGCAATGATGTATAAAATTTTTCTTTCTTCTGAAAAACCAGCAGTGAGTGACATGATTTGAAAGGTACCAAATCATTTTCATAACTGAAGACTTTTAGCTGATTTTTATTGCAGCAGTTTTTGACATTAGATTAATCTAAGCATTATCCCAACTAAGAAAACACAAGTAAAGCAGACAGAGTAAGCAGTAATACTGATAGATAGCCCTGGGTTAGGTGGTTTAGTTGCTAACTCATATCTGACTATTGCAACCCCATGAACTGTAGTCCGGCAGGCTCCTCTGTCTATGGATTATACTGGCAAGAAGACTAGAGTGCGTATTCATTCCATTCGCTTCTTCAAGGGATGTTCCCAACCCCAGGATTGAACGTGGGTCTCCTGCATTGCAGACAGCGTCTTTACCAACTGAGTCACCAGTGAAGCCCACCCCAGGTCAGGTGCAGGCTAAAAAGATTGCAGGGAATCCTAAAGCAGCATAAGCCAGCCAGCCCCAGAGTAAGGTGTGTGCCAGTTGTTTAGCGTAAAAGGCAGATTTCTCTGCATCCTAACCATTTTCCAGGAGCTGAGGTTTTTAAGGATCAATCAATGTCATTCCTTCATTCAGGAAATACCTCCTGAGTACCTGCAGTGTGCCACACACACAGAGCATAGTTTCCTTGTCTTTCCAATTACCTATAAGCTTTAAATGTCCCAGTATTGGCAGTTAACCTTCAAGAGTGCTTTCTGTATACCAAACTCTGCACACTTCTTTAAATGTATTGTTATTTAATCCTCACAAAAGTTAGTATGCTGTTACTAGCTTTCCTTTTTAGAATGAAGAAACTAGCACTTAGGAACCTAAATAAATTTATCTATGGTCTCCGAGCTCCTTGTGTCTTGTCATCAACTCTTCAATCATCAAAATAAGAATATTGGGTTGTTTTACAACCCTTTAATGGACTGTGTGATAATTACTACAGAAGGTGATTTAGTGTGATACTCTATAAATTTGTTGTTACTCTGTTAACTTCCTCTAGTTCTATTATAGTAATAATTTTGTTGATCAGCAGGGCAAAAGAGAATCATTCCTGGAAGATAATTCTTAAAAGTCATTTGGTTTGATCTACTTTGACCTCATAAAGAAATAAACTTAGCTTAACGATCATATTTGGTTTAACCCATAGTCATATTCATTATCCTAGGGCTATTTGTTTTCTTATTCTGATATGTTTCATCCTTCCTGCTAAGAAAGAAAAAATGTAAGGATGAATAGTTCTTTGATTTTATTCTGCTAAAATTCTGGAATTTATCAGGTTGCCAACTTTTCAAATATGGATGAGGATGATATTGAGTTGGAGCCTGAAAGAAATTCAAAGAACTGGGAAGAAATCATTCCTGAAGATCAAAGACGACGATTAGAAGAAGAGGAAAGACAAAAGGAACTTGAAGAAATCTATATGCTCCCCAGAATGAGAAACTGTGCGAAACAGGTGACTTTTTAATTTAAAAGCTGTTTCAGTATTATAAAGAGTATTTACTCTTGGACTATCTTTTTATGAGAAATATTGGTGCTTTTATTGTAATGACTTCATCGGATTTAATAATGCTTGTCCCATGAAATTAGTTGGAAAGTGTTCCATCTTAACTATAACCTGAATTTTTATAAATATACAACTATCAATATATTTTTCGAATGAGTGTGGTTGGTTGTTTCTAGAAATTTGTTCATTTTATCCAAGTTGTTGAGTTTATGAGCATAAAGTTATTCATAATAATATCCCCTTACTATCCTTTTAGTGTTTATAGGATATTTCGTGATTTCCCTTTTTTTCATTCTGTTAATGAAATTAAAAGACACTTAACTCCTTGGAAGAAAAGTTATGAGCAACCTAGACAGCATATTAAAAAGCAGAGACATTACTTTGCCAACAAAGGTCTGTCTAGTCAAGGCTATGGTTTTTCTAGTATTCATGTATGGATGTGAGAGTTGGGCTGTGAAGAAACCTGAGTGCTCAAGAATTGATGGTTTTGAACTGTGGTGTAGGAGAAGACTCTTGAGAGTCCCTTGGACTGCAAGGAGATCCAACCAGTCCATCCTAAAGGAGATTAGTTCTGAGTGTTCATTGGAAGGACTGATGTTGAAGCTGAAACTCCAATACTTTGGCCACGTGATACAAAGAGCTAACTCATTTGAAAAGACCCCAATGCTGGGAAAGATTGAAGGCGGGAGGAGAAGGGGATGACAGAGGATGAGATGGTTGGATGACATCACCGACTCGATGGATGTGAGTTTGCGTGAACTCCGGGAGTTGGTGATGGACAGGGAGGCCTGGCGTGCTGTGGTCCATGTGTCGCAAAGAGTCGGGACACAACTGAGCAAATTAACTGAACTGATTGACATTTTTTCTTGATCATTCTAGCTAGAGGTTAATTTTACTCATCTTTCCAAAGAGCCACCTTTTGGTTTTATTTTTCTGTTTTAAGTTCATTGATTTCTGTGTTTGTTTTTTCCTTTCTTCCTTCTTTTGCTTTCTTTTTAAGTGTCTAAAGATAAAAGCTTAGATCATTAAGACTTTCCTTTTCTAATAGCTTTTTTTTAAGGTCCTGCTTTTTCTGTACCTCGTGAGTTTATGTGTTTCTTTATGGCTGTGCTGGGTCTTTGTTGCTGCTCAGGCTTTTGTTCCCCCTTTGTTGCAGTGCTTGGGCTTCTCATTGTGGTAGCTTCTCTTGTTGTGGACCACAGGCTCTAGGGTGCTTGGGCTTCAGGAGTTACGCCACTTGGCCCATTGCATGTGAAATCTTCTCGGACCAGGAATCAAACCTGTGCCCCCTGCATTGGTAGACATAACCTCTGGACCACCAAAAGTCCCAACATTAGCATATGATGCTGCAAACTTCCATTAACCACTGCCTTTTCTGAATTTCCTAAATTTTGAATTTGTTGTGATCTCATTTGCATTTATTTCAAAATACTTTCTAATATCTTTTGTGACTGCCTGTGTAACCCATAGGTTTTTTAAGAAGTGTGTTGTTTAGTTTTCTGATATTTGGGGGATTTTTCCAGGTATCTTCATTGTTGATTTCTAGTTTAATTCTATTATAGTCAGAGAACATACCCTGTATGATATGATTTTTTAGAAATTTGTTGGTGTGTGTTTTATGGCTCAGATGAACAGAATGTTAGATTTTTAAATAATGGTAGCAATGCCATACCAAGCTATATTGGGTCCTGTGGCAAGAGGAAAATCTTTAGAGTCTTTGCATTAGCTTCCGATTTTTTAGAATACTGTTGTATTTCAAGATTATGTCCTAATTGTTGAATTTTTTGTTCTCTCCTTAAATTTTGAGTCTGAGGCAAATGAACTCACCCCAGACTGTGCCCTGCCAGGTTTGATTTTTCTTCTCCTACAAGCATATTAGGTCTTCTGTGTCCTCAGGTCTGTAGGTGAGAAAGATCTGGCCAGGCTTCCTGACTGTCCCCTCAAAGGTGACTCTCTCTCTCCAGGCCTTCACCATGAAGGAATGTTTTCTCTAATCTCCAGCCCAATTTCCAGTCTTTCTCTCGAGCACCTGGTGTAAGTTGGTAGAGATTTGTGAAGTGCCTGCCAGTGGATGGGTGCTGGTTCTTCCTGTGTCTTTTGTCCCCAGGAATCCTCTCTTCTCACGGCAGCTCAATCTTTAGCAAATGTTAGCTGACTTTCCTCTTATCTTCTTGTATGGTACTTGATGTCTACCATTCATCCTCTTCACAAGTAAGCCAGTGTTCGAGTTCCACCTCTTATAATCTGTATTTCCTTACTTTTATCCTATTAGATTGCCTTCTGATTTGATGTGTGTAATAGAAGTTAATGTTTTGTAGATTAGACTTTTTTACTTTTATGATAAAAATGACTTTATTGGCTAGTGTTCCTTTTCATTTCTGCTATCAGGAAAAATATCTAGGAATGATACTGCTGGGTTAGCAGAATGATCATTTTTAAGACATTTGATGCAATATCAAATTGCCCTCTATTGTATAAATACCCATCAGAGGTGTTTGACTATCTGTTTTTCATTACCAGTATTGGCTAGTATTAGTTAGTTAGTATTGGTCAAGTTGATGGAGTAACTTTAATTACACTGCATTGTTACTTTAATTCAAGTTTTAAAAAATATACCAGAAAGTTGTATAATTCTGTTTGTTATTTGGTTAATCACTGTTAATAACCTTTCACATATTTTTACAAAAGGACGATGGGTATTTTCCTGCTGGTTTACGAGAATGTTTTAAGCATTAAGACTATTAATATAGCTCTTTGACGTTAATCTGCTGTATTTTTGGAGTTTTTTTGCTTTTTAATTTTGTTTATAGACTATTTTTTATATGTACATGTTAATTTTCTCAATCATAATGCTTTTGTTGCTCTTAAAACAGAAGCTTGCTTTACCTAAACGTGGGCAAAATTTTGTTTTCAAATTCCAGATTAGTTTCAATGGAAATGAAGGGAGGCGCAGTAGAAGTAGGAGATACTCTGGATCTGATAGTGATTCAATATCAGAAAGAAAAGGCCAAAGAAACGTGGAAGACCACGAACTATCCCTCGGGAAAATATTAAAGGATTTAGTGATGCAGAAATTCGGCGGTAAGATGACATAAGACCATTTTTATTTCAGCTTGGTTTTAGTAGGGGGTGAAATTAAAACAGAAATTCTACAAAATACAGAGTTTTAGAAGAGGCAGATATAATTGTGTGGGGATTGGGTGGTTCTGATTTTGGTTGGTCTTTATAACTATGAGTAAAAGATGAGTTTGGCATCTATGCTGTGTTATTTATTGTTACTCTGTTTGGACTGCTAAATTATTTTGGTTTTATTAATGTGGCTCAGAATAGTGGTCCTTTTGAATGATGAATGTATACTTCAATACATTATTTATTAAAAATTCTCACTGTATATGACTCCCAACACTACTCTTTATGTGGGAGTAATTTAGTTCCATATTTTTCTAATTTTTTTACGGTGGGGTGATTGGTTTTTGAAAATAACCATGTTAAAAGTGTCTGATATGTCCAAATAGGAACTGAGGTAAGATTGGCCTTACAGATAAATTGTAGTTTTCTTTCAAAATATATTTTTATATATATATATACACACACACACAGCTTTATTTATGGAAGATGGGATAACAGCTTATTTTGTTTACTATGTAATATTTTTGTGTATTAAATTTGTGAAAGATTGTTTATTGTTGTATTTTCAGAGTTTGTTGTTTCTTTCAAACTATTGTAACTCATTTCTTTTAAATCATAGACCTGTCTGATAAAGTTCTTCCTCATTTTTTTTCTACCAGAAAACTAAATATATTATTAGATTTTATTTAGGGTACTTTTATGGCCACCTGATTTGCTGGACTTTCTGTCTTTAGTTGAAGAGACAATGCACCTTCTACTTTTCCTGGATATTTTCCCTCATCCATCAGCCACTTGGGTAGCTTTGTTCCTGAGTAATCCTTATTTTTCCATTGTTGGTATAATGCCATATATCTGATTTAAAACTATATGCAGTAAATTTTTATCAACACTTGAAATGTGAGGTGGTGTAATATGATTGAGAATTCTGGAGACACTTCCTCTGATAGCCTTGAACCTTTTTTGTCTTGTGAAAATAATAAAGTAATTTCTAAAATAAAATTTAGCTTCTATTGTTTTATTTATATTGGTTTCTAAATATCATCCTGGGTGTTAAAATATGTCTTATGTTTATTGATATCTAACCTTTTAACATTTTGATTCTAGCATAGCTTATTCATTTTTGTTAGTAATAGTTTCTTGAATTATTGATAATATTTACACTAACAAGTATTATTTCTGTATATATATTTTATAACAAATAGTGAAGCCCACATTTAAACCAATTATTTTCTGTTAGGTTTATCAAGAGTTACAAGAAATTTGGTGGCCCTCTGGAAAGGTAAATACATTTGTCATTCTCAATAGAATTGCAGAATGTGTCACTTGCTGTCAGTTTTATTTATACAATTCTTAAGTATTCTGCAACAGGTTTTTACAAAATTAGCCTGTAGAAGGCAAATTTCAGATAGATTTTTAAAGTGTTTTAGTATTATCCTTGATTTTTTTCTAGTCTCTAAAATTTTATCTACAAATGTTTTCTATAAAATACATGGATTATAAAACATTTGCATTTTTATAATTGTACTTTTTGAATGCTTTTTCTTACCTTTTCCTTACAATCTTATAAAAATAGCAGATTCATCCATAGAGAGGCTAAGTTGTAACCTCTGACTTCAGAGACCAGATTTATCAGTTATTCTCAATAACTGCTGTAACTACTATCTGAAGTATAGAGTGGCAGAGACTCAAATTGGTTGAATTCTATTTTTCTTCCCCAAACTCCACCTTAAAATAGGATATTTTCTATTTTATTTTGACAGGACCGGTATGAAGTTACAATGGAATACTTACATAATTATTTTAGATGAAGAAAAAAATGTTTTGAACATTTATCATTATTCATATTATCTGCTTAGTGTCTAGTAATAAAAAAATTATAGAACTTTTATATATGTTAAATGGCTTCATTTTTTTTCTGCATTTACTTGAAAATTGTATTATTTTATTACAGATTAGATGCAATTGCTCGAGATGCTGAATTAGTTGATAAGTCAGAGACAGACCTCAGACGTCTAGGAGAATTGGTACATAATGGTTGCATTAAAGCTTTAAAGGACAACTCTTCAGGAACAGAACGAACAGGTGATATTAAAATGAAAGTGATTTAAAGTAAGAGAAATGGAATTGTTGAAATCTGCTTTTATTGAGCTTGGTTGATAGTATGTCTTAAGTTACCTATATATTAGTCTTAAAAGATGCTTTATAAAACAAAGTAAGGCCATTTCTGGTAAATAGAAAATGGGGAACAGAACTGTATTATTGAAGGCATAGAAACTATCTGCCTGGTATATTTTCTTGCTGGGAGGTAACATCAGAAATTGTTAGTTCTACTATAGTATATATGCAAAGTCACTTCAGTTGTGTCCGACTCTTTGCAACGCTGTGGGTTGTAACCTGCCAGGCTTCTCTGTCCATGGGATTCTGCAGGCAATACTGGAGTGGGTTGCCATGCCCTCCTCAGGGGATCTTCTTGACCCAGAAGTCAAATTCATGTCTCTTATGTCTCCTGCATTGGCAGGTGGATTCTTTACTGTATTTTTACTATAGTATAGATGAGATATTACAAGTATACACATGTGATATTGGTTTTAACATAGTTACTTCATTATACTTTGTGATTCATCTTTCTAAATAAAGATAATTAGATAAGATTCAATAATTAGATGTACTGGAAAAAAATCATACTGGAACTCTTATTTACAATGACTGACATGTTAATCCCAGGTGGTGCAGTGGTAAAGAACCCGCCTGCCAATGCAGGAGACTGAGGAGGTGCAGGTTAGATTCCTGGATCAGAAAGATCCCTTGGAGGAGGAAATGGCAACCCACTCCAGTGTTCTTGCCTGAAAAATCTCATGCACAAAGGAGCCTGGCGGGCTACAGTCCATGGGGGGCTACAGTCCAAGAGTTGGGCATGACAGATCAACTGAGCACAGCACAGTACATGTGTTTGCTGTAGTACATGAAATGCTTTTTGTGAATCCTCTTGTGCTATATTATAATCACTAGTATGTAGTGAAAAGACTTGGAGGGAAATTTAAGGTTTGCCAGCAAGCCTTTCCCCTTAATGCAAATAAGTAATACTTAAAAATATAGGTAAATAAATACTACTACTTTTTAATATAAGTAATAACATAACGTTGCTTGGTATTTTGTAGAATTATAGATTTTATAGTTTTTAATATTCTTTTCCAAATATAGCTGGTAGACTTGGAAAAGTAAAGGGCCCAACATTCCGAATATCAGGTGTACAGGTGAATGCCAAGCTGGTCATCTCCCATGAAGAAGAATTAATACCGCTGCACAAATCCATTCCTTCAGATCCAGAAGAAAGAAAGCAGTGAGTTATTTTTTTCTGTTGTAAAATATTTGTTACTCAATAATTTGGACATGAGTGTATGTTAGAAGTGGTTTTTATTCTATGGCCAGTTTGAATGAAATGTTTTTCAAAATAAAGCGCAGTGTTTTGAAGTTCTAATTATCAAACATGGTTTTCAAAATTTTTAATGAGGCAATTACAAACTTGACAGTGTTTGTTAACTTTAATGATAGGTATATCATCCCATGCCACACGAAGGCAGCTCATTTTGATATAGACTGGGGCAAAGAAGACGATTCCAATTTGTTAATTGGTATCTACGAATATGGATATGGAAGCTGGGAAATGATTAAGATGGATCCTGACCTCAGTCTGACACACAAGGTACTGCAGTACTTGATTCTGTTGACCATTCTTGTTAAATTGAAGTTTTGCTTTTAAATTATGTTAGAAATAAAGTCAACCCAGGGTCAGGAAAGTTAGCTTTGTGACCTTGGCTTCTTTGGAATCTTGTTTTCATGAAGGGATTAAATTTAAATGATGTCTACATTCTGCTTTACCTCTGGAATTTCATTTCTGTTATTTTCACAGTATCAGGTTAAAGTAAGCCTCTCATTTAATCATTACCCATCTATATTAATCAAGAGCAGGAAGGGATTGTTTTGTGAGTGTGTGTGTGTGTATATTTAAATACCAGTGTTCAGGATTTTTGGTGATTTGATGCCACCACACTTGTTATGGGCTTCCCTGGTAGCTCAGCTGGTAAAAAATCCACCTGCAATTGAGGAGACTCGGGTTCAATTCTTCAGTTGGGAAGTTCCCCTAGAAGAGATAGGCTACAAACTCCAGTATTCTTGGGCTTCCTTGGTGGCTCAGATGGTAAAGAATCTGCCTGCAATACGGGAGACCTGGGTTCAATCCCTGGGTTGGGAAGATCCCCTGGACGAGAGCATGGTAACCCACTCTGGTATTCTCACCTGGAGAATCCCCACGGACAGAGGAGCCTGGTGGGTTACAGTCCGTGGGGGTCACAAAGAGTCAGACATGACTGAGCACAGCATAGCACAGCACACACTCGTTAGAATCCTTTCTTTGCCTGGAATGGGAAACACTGAAGGCTTGCCCAATTCTTAAAATTTATCTTTTTATATTTTACTTCTTCATGGACAAGTGGAAACCTTCAGCTATTTGTCATTTGCTACTATGAAGCAAAATTAGTTTATATTTTCATTGTAAAAGGTTTCTCACAGTGCCTGCTTTGGATCCTCTTCTAGATGGACGATACATTATATTCTAGAGATTTTTGTATACTTCATAGTTAAATACACTGTTTAAAAGGAAGGAAATCTAAATACTATGATTTTAATGACACTGACTGCTAATATACCATTATGTATTTGAAAGAAATTTCTAACCTCATACTATGTAATCTGTGAATAGAGGAATAGTTTTCTTGTGTATTTGGAATTCATTTCCAGAGAAAGAAATCTTTGTGGCATAGGTATAAAAAATATATTTTGCATTCAATTTTGTTTATTCTTTTAAGATTTGTAACTTGCCAGCACATTATACGTGGTTTTTTTTTTTTTTGAGAAGGCATTTTTAAATGATTATTACTTCTCATGTTATTTATTAAAGACAAGATGAAAAAAATTAATTGCTTTTCAGATTCTTCCAGATGATCCTGATAAAAAACCACAAGCAAAACAATTACAGACACGTGCGGACTACCTCATCAAATTACTTAGTAGAGATCTTGCAAAAAAAGAAGCTCAGAGGCTTTCTGGTGCAGTAAGTTAAAATATGATGCTTAAGAGCACTTTACTTTTGGATAAGATGAACCTAGTTTACCCCATCACCCTAGATTCCTGTGGTTAACATGGGCTCATCAGTGTGTTTATCAGTAATTTAGTAGCTTTGTTTGAATATGGTAATATTTGCTTTAACTGATCTCAGCATTCATGTTCAAACTCTAGTGAGTCATGTCTTTCAGAAGAAGAATCTCTTTTTTCCTAGTATTTAGTATGGGAGCAACTTTTGGAGTGAAATGGGGTGTTTTTTGAGAGGTCAAGCCTCCATTACTGGAGACAGGGCAATAATTGGATTTGGAGACATTGGGCAGCTTAAGGAATAGGAAGTATTGAAGATCACCAAGCTTATTTATCAATTGTGCTCCACAAAAGAAGGAAAAAGGCAGTAAAAGAGAGATGATTGGAAACTAAAGCAACCTTTGAAAGTTTACCTGTGACCACAGTGTCAATAACTACCTCTGTACTATTTAAAATAATTTCTAATGCTATCTCTGGTGGCATTGTTTAACTGAAGATAATAATTTAGGGTTGTGAACAGCCCTCCTACTTCTCTCTACCTTTTTTTTTAGGGAATAGTTACAGTTGGTTAGCATTTATTTAGATTAATTTGCATTTGATTAAGCTATATCACTTTTTTTTATAATTTCTAAGATTGGTGTACCAACAGACTAAGGATTGGGTACAAGTGTCTATTCTTTTAGTTTCATAGATTTAGTATTTAAGATTTTTTAATGGAATATGTGGGGTTGGTGAGAATAAAAATAATTATTTTTAGGGAGGTTCAAAAAGGCGAAAAGCAAGAGCTAAGAAGAATAAAGCAATGAAGTCTATAAAAGTGAAAGAGGAAATAAAGAGTGATTCTTCTCCCTTGCCCTCAGAGAAGTCTGATGAAGATGATGATAAGGTAAGAATGTGTTTTAGAAAAGCAACCTGTTATATATAGAAAAGGGCACATGGCATGTTTTCAGTATGCTTTACATTTGAAATTTGAACTTGAGCTTAAAATTTTACTTTTAAATACTGAAGTCCTTTTTATAGTTTGTTGTGTAGTCTCATTTATAGAATAGAATTCTGCCATCCAGTAGAATATCATATGTCACTAAAGGGAGAGAGCGAAGGTCCTTCCTTTCCAAACATTTGCCATTTGAAGACATTGTCTCATTTTGTTATGAATTTTGAATGGGATTGGCTTATCTTAGTTTTTCTTGCATGTATCATTACTAACGGGATTCTGGATTATTTCTCTCAGAATCCACATACATGCAGTCAGTAGTCATGCAAAGAAAAGAAATTAGTCTTTGTCAAGATTTGGTTAGTAATACATTGGCCATACTTGCACTTTTCAGGATGAAATCACTTCTGTGAAACATCCAAACAAAAAAATTAAAACAGAAAGAGACAGTGAAGAAAAACTGAGCCAGATGTTTGTATAAAGAAAGAACCAGAAGAAAAGAGGGAAGCAAAAGAAAAGGAAAATAAAAGAGAACTTAAAAGGGAGATAAAAGAAAAAGAGGATAAGAAAGATATAAAGGAAAAAGATTTTAAAGAGAAAAGAGAAAACAAAGTAAAAGAAGCTATACAGAAAGAAAAAGACATAAAAGAAGAAAAGGTATGCAAATCATAATACAAAATTTAGAAAGTGACACAATCAGCATATTTACATTTTAGGAGAATAAACTGCCTGTCAGCCCAGTTAATCTCAATAACTGAGTTCTTTAAAAATACACATGCATATCTAGTAGAGTAGAAAATAGGTTTAAATCCTTTTTAGATGCCTTACCTAATAAGTGACATCATAGGATAGCTTTATTTTTGGTTTCCCCAAGTTGGGAAAAAGATAAAATACATAAGAATGTTAAATGTGAATAACCTTTATAGACTACAATGAGAGTAAATTGTCTTCTGGAGGTGTTAATCATTTTTGCCTTTGTTGTTGTGTTTTTGTTTTCTCCTTTCACCAGCTGAGTGAATCCAAGTGTGAAAGCAAGGAAAGATCTAAGAAATCTTCAGTGTTGGATGCTCCAGTTCACATCACTGCAAGTGGTGAACCAGTGCCCATAGCGGAAGAATCTGAAGAGCTGGATCAGAAGACATTCAGCATTGTAAGTAGTAAAGTTTCTGGTTATTGGAAAAATACCCGTAACATTTTAGTTTATATTTATCTTTTAAAACTTTAAATTTAGAGATACATTTGAATTTGATAGTACTGCAGTTCATAGTACTGGAGTTCTTACTGTTTCCTTGAACATGTCAGACAAGTTACAGGACATTTTTACTTGCTCTTCCCTTTGCTTGAAATGGCTTACTCCTTCGTTTTCTTCAGACATTTGCTCAAACATTACCCTTGTCTGAAATCTTATATAAGGTAGAAAGCTCCCTGCTGTGTGTGTTTTTTTTTTTTTTTAATCATAGTTGTCACCATTTTAAACACTGTCTTCTTTATTTGTTGGCTCTATTCTCCTACTGGAGTACAAGCTCCATAAAAGCAGGTTCTTCATTTTATTTACTATTCTATTTTCTGGGTCTAGAACAATGCCTAGAATATAGTATGTGTTCAACCTACAAGGGGCTGCCCAGATGGTGCAGTGGTAAAGAATCTGCCTGCCAGTGCAGGAGACACAAGAGATGCAGGTTCTGTCCCTGAGTTGGGAAGATCCCCTGAAGAAGGAAATGGCAACCCACTCCAGTACTCTTACCTGGATCCCGGGGACAGAGGAGCCTGGCTGGCTACAGTCTGCAGCATTGCAGAATTGGATGGAACTGAGCATGCACCCAACTGAGTCTGAGCAGCAGAATATAAACTACCAAAATTGAACAAGAAATAGAAAATGTAGAGAACAAATATGAATAACATAAAAATTAGTTAAACAAATGTTTTCCCTTTTTAAAAATGTCAGGCTTGGCTGAGTTCTAATTTTAACTAAAGAATACACAATTCCCAGTGTTTCCAGTGTTATTTAAATTATGCCTGACAAAAGATGGAAAGTTTACCAACTGATGTGAAGAAATAGGTCAATAAAACAATAAAGAACTCAGATTTTCACATATAAGGTAGACACCTGATTATAAGAAAGGCCCTTCACAGCAAGGATGTAAGGATTTCTGGTTTTCAAATAAATGGTGGCATTAGGTCAACCAAATACACCATCTGTAGTTGACCCATCCTTGCATACTCAGAAGTAACCCTACTTGCTACTCATGAATATAATTACTATAAAATTTAACGTTTTTGCATTTATATACAATAAAATTTATCTGTAGTTTGATTTTCTAGCAATATTTTTAGTCTGGTTTTGGTATAAGGTTGATAGTTTTATTACAGTTTTTGGTATGTTGTCCTTTTACTAGCATTCTAGTGATATGTAGGCCAAGGAAAAGATTGGTTTCTATCAAACACCCTTATATCCCTGACTACCTGCAATAGGGGAGCAGCAAAATTCATCATTAGCTACTTTGTTTTGTCCTAAGGAATTAGAAGAACAGTTTATACTTGTAGCTATATTGAAATTATAGCTTTGCCAGTTTATTATATAAAGTTTCTTTTACATTTTATTCTGTATATAGAATATTAAGTTATACTCTGAAATATTTTAAGCAACTGTTTTTGTAAAAAGTAAGTAAAATCCAAGGCTTTTACTTACACAAAGATTGATTTGTAAATGATAATGCAAAACCTTGCTTTTTGAATAAAGTCTGAGGGGAAAACTCTTGACATTGAAGAGCTATGAGGTGAGGTTTAATGCTCATTTCATGTTACATTTACTCAGGCAAGTATCACTGGAAGAAGTAGCTCTGTGTTGAATTCATGCCTTTAATATGTAGTTCTGGTCTTCTTTTCCTATTTAAGTGTAAAGAGAGGATGAGGCCTGTCAAAGCAGCATTGAAGCAGCTTGATAGGCCTGAGAGGCCTTTCGGAAAGAGAACAACTGGAACATACTAGACAGTGCTTGATAAAAATCGGAGACCATATCACAGAATGTCTGAAAGAGTATACAAATCCTGAACAAATCAAGCAGTGGAGAAAGTAAGTGATGTATTTTTCAGGACGTGTTAAATTTGTAATTGTGTAACCATCTATTTGTCTCTTACTTGTGTCTAGGGCTTCCCTGATAGCTCAGCTGGTAAGGAATCTGCCCGCAAATGCAGGCGACCTTGGTTCAATTCCTGGGTCAGGAAGATCTGCTAGGATAGGCTACCCACTTCAGTATTCTTGGGCTTCCCTTGTGACTCAGCTGGTTAAGAATCCTCCTGTAATGTGGGAGGCCTGGCTTTGATCCCTGGGTCAGGAAGACACCCTAGAGAAGGGAAAGGCTACCCACTCCAGTATTTTGGACTGGAGAATTCCAAAGAGTCGGACATGACTGAGCAGCTTCACTTCAGTTTGTCTCTTGTATTTCAGTGTCTTTTTCACCTCCTGAAGTTTAGGTCACAGAATGTTTACAGAGGGAGGCTGGTTGTTTCCCTTTTTTTTCCTTTAAAACGTTTTATAAATAATTCCTTAATTATGCATAATGAAAAACTACAGGTGGCATCTCTGCCTTTAAATAAATAGTGAAAGGTGTTTCATTAACATTCCCCAATTTTACCAAATTATTCTCAGTAATACCTCAAACTGTAAAGCCTTGTAAAAATGAATGTCCTCAAGCAGTGTAAAATGCAGACTGTATTTTCCCCTTCATTTTAGAACTAGCAGCAACACATTTGATCTTAAAATTGTAAACCTGAACTATGATATGATGTGATATGTGATACTATAATGTGATAAGTGGTATTAATCAGTTAATGATTACCAAATCCAGGTCACTGTTAAGCCAGACTACTAGACAGGCTAGGAAAACAATAAAATGAGCATAAACTAGTTATTGACAACTGTTTATTAACCCTGACTGATTTTTGCTACATGCAGTGCATATCAAAAAAAACATTTTCATGACACATGACACATTTCTGCAGGAGACATTATGATTTCATTAAATTAAAAAAATATATATATTCTTACCCCTTCTTAAACTCAACCAGGATTCATTTTAGAAAGAGGAGATAGGAAATTGATCGTGATCACTAGGCTTTTGTAAACAAGTGAAGCTGAGCTTATGTCTAAAAAACTGAAGCCTTGTGTGGACGTAAGAAGAGTCTAAAGCCATGTGCCTGTAATGACATGGAGTGGTCACTGAGGTTGGATCACAAGACATGCATACTTAGTTGCAACTTGCCTAATTTTTGACTTTATGACCTTGAATAGTTACCACTATGTTTGAGCCCCCCAGTATTATCACCTGTAGAATGCTAAGACTGCATATTTTTCAGTTACTGAAGAATAATGAAAGATTTTTATGAAGAGTATGTGTGTGTTAGCCACTCAGTCATGTCTTATTCTTTGCGACCCCATGGACTGTGTCCTTCCAGGCTCCTCTGCCTATGGAATTCTTCAGGCAAGAATATTGCAGTAGGTAGCCTATCCTTTCCCATGGGTCTTCCCAACCCAGGTATCGAACCCAGGTCTTCTGCATTTCAGGCAGATTCTTTACCACATGAGCTACCAGGGAAGCCCTTTTATGAGGAATAAGAGGCAGTAATTCTCAAGTACTATATTCATAGTGTCTAGTTTAATATTTTATTTATGGTTGGAGTATATATACTGGAGCTTAATACTTTTCCTAAATACCGTAAAAGAGATTATTCCATTTTTCTCAAACTCTTATCTGACCTCTAAAGTGCAGAACTACAGGATAGGAATACAGTAGGAGTTCAACTATATATACCAGGATTAAGTGAGAATATAACCACATTCTCTGTCTTTTCATATTTAAGAGCCAAAGTTAAATTCTCTGTGTCATTAACTGCTGAACATATTGATACCTTGATTGTTGTTTGTCTGAGATAAAATTAGAAAATAAAAGAAATGCAGTGAGTTATCTTTAAAGCTGAATTTAATTAAAGGATTATATTAAAATTATTTCCTGCCTTTAGTGTAACAGGAGTTTAGTTTCTTTCTGAAAATACCTGTGTACTACATACCAGTTTTTAAACTTTCATGTAATTAGAGTTTAGGTTTTTGAGTTTATGAAGAAGGCAGAGTATCAGTTTTACTGGCTTTTTAGATAGAAATGAGCAGCATCTTGTTGAAATTCCATGTTGACTAATACAAGTAGTTACTTCAGGTTTAGTTACTAGGAAAGGGGAGGAAAAAACCTCTAAAAGAAGAGAGACAAATAGCCAAGAGACTTTGTGTTCGCCCTTAACTTCCAAGGCTTTATTCCGCTTTCTGCGCAGCTGGGCAACTTACCTTTTGTTTTTCCTCCCACTCTCATCTACCTTGATTTCATATTCCTCGTTACTTATTCCTGCTGCCACTGTGTCTGATTATACCAGGTTCCCTTAAATGGTAAACGAGAACAGAAAGACCCTAACTGAGAAATATTTCAAGAGCAAATTAGTTTTTATTCTGCTGTCTTGGAGAAAAATTGGGGGAAAATGTAGAAGCAAGGGAAAGAGTCCCTTGTATTAAAGGTTGAATTTCTGATCACCTGACCCTGCCCTGACTCCACCCCACAGAACACAGGTACGGTTACTGATTCTACAAAAGGAAGAACTATCAAGACCTTACCTGCAATTGTAAAGATAGAGACTTGACCCATGGTTATACTTTAAGCAAATTTTTATAACAACCATAATTTTATAACCTGCTTTATTTCTTACGGATGTTTACGTACAAATATTTTGGCTTGTGTATAAACATGAATAGTTGATGAGGAAATGCAATACTAGTTTTTTATTTAAAAATCACTTGTAATCTAGTGATAACCATAATAATGCATATTTGTGTTTCACTTGTACTTTCCTATGCTCCATTCTAAGATCTCTTTAAAAATCCTCTGTTTAGGAAGTCTTAACAGTTATTATTAGTTCGACTTTACAGAAGAAAAGAAAATGTACTCAGGTAAACAACCTTGAAGGGCTAGGACCTGGGGTATGGCAAGGGGAGGCGTGTAGCACATGAACTTGAACAAGGCACTCACGCTTGCACTAGTTCCAGGTCTGGAGTTTTGCCCAAGATCGCGCAATTTAGCAGGTGATATAATTAGGACCAGAATCTAATTTCAACTAGATTGTTTTCTACAGGAGAAGTATTTTTAAAGAGAAATTACTAACAAAAACACAGTTTATTAATTCCCTATCTCTTTACTCTTAACTCCAGAATGGCAATAGTTGATAAATTCATTTCAGGGCTGGTTGAATTTTCTCAGCTGCTGTGGATTTAATTTCACTTCAAGTTTGTCCCTGTGGTGGACAGGGAAGGTTGGTGTTCTGCAGTCTGTGGGGTTGCAAAGAGTCAGACACTACTAAATGACCTTTGCTTATAAATTTTATTTCAAGGTTAATGTCATACCTATAGTGAACATTTTAACATCTTCTGATGACCATTTCCCTAACACAGTATTCTTAAAAATTTAAAGACATGCTGTGGGAGGGGGAACATAAAGACATGTTGATTCTTTTTAGCCTTTTGTTGTAGTAAACAACAAAATGAAAACTAGAATGTGCTCATTATCTTTAACGAATAACTCAAGTGCATTACACATTAATAGAACTCGATAACATTAGTCACAATTTTAATTTCATTTATTTTTAAACAAGACAAACTTGCATTTCACTTTAGTATAGTTAACTTCCACTGTTAGTTTCAGGTATACAACATCATAATTGGATAGTTTTCTAGATTAGGTGCCATACAGCTCTGTACTCTTGACTCTCTTCCTTGTGCTGTATGTTACATCCCAGTGGCGTCTTTATTCTGTACCTGGTAGTTTGTGCTCTTAATGCCCTTCGCCTGTCTCACTCATGCACTGTGCACGTGCCCTCGGGCAGCCACTGGTTTGTTCTCTGTGAGTCTATTTCTCTTGTATGTTCTCCCCAACTGGAGTCCATCCATGTTGTCCCAAATGTCAAGGTTGTATTCCTTTTTATGTCTGCGTAATATTTCTTTGTTTACGTGTGTGTGTGTGTGTGTGTGTGTGTGTGTGTGTGTGTGTGTGAGTGAGTGAGAGAATTCTACTTCTTTAGTCATCCATCTATGGATGGACACTTAGGTTGCTTCTTTGTCTTGGCTTTTGTAAAATAATGCCACAGTGAACTTGGGGGTGCATATATCTTTCTAAATTAGTGTTTTCATTTCCTTCAAAGGAGTACAGAGGAGTGGAATTGTTGGATCATATGGTAGTTCTATTTTTAATTTTTTGAGGAACCTACATGCTGTTTTCCATAGTGATGATACCAATTTATATTCCCAGCAACAGTGCATGAGGACCCCATTTCCTCCACATTTTGGCCAACACTTGTTTTTCCTTTTTACAGTAGCTGTTAGGTGTGAAATGATACATCTCGTTTTGGCTCTGATTTGTTTTTCCCTGAAGATTATTGATATTGAGCATCTTTTCATGTACCTGTCAGCCATCTGTATGTCTTCTTTAGAAAAATACTCAGGTTCTCCACCCATTTTTTTCTCAGTTGCTTTTTTTAAAATTTTAATTTCAAAATAAGCTGTTTTAGTTTAATGTCAAACAATGGATAATAACAGGATTTGGCTAATTAGTTTGTAAATTACAAAGGTTTTAATATATTTAGTATTGAAGTTGTTGAATGATTTGATTTCCCCAACTGCTATCTGATATTTTTCATGACTTCATATTAGCTCTTTTTCTTTCTTTCATTTCATTGATAATTGATTACAGAGAATAGAATTGTCATAAGAATGTTTCAAATAAAAAAGCTAAGTAATATTGACTCTACTTAATGATATGCATGAAGTGTTTAGGGTAAGATACACTGATACCTATACTTTTTCTTTGAAATGCAAACAGAAATTAGAGCGATTGAGAGGGATGGCTATATGGAATGATATGTATGAAGCAGGCACAGTAAAATGCTAATAAGAGAATCTAGGTGTTAAGCATATGGGTGATCAGTGTAAAGTTCTTTTGTATCTTTGATGTATGAAAATTTTCATGTTGAAAAATAAAATAGTTCTGCATGTGTATTATGAAAATGTTCCATTAGTTTAAATTAGCCTGCTAATATTAGTCTTGATAACTTGATAAGCCTTGTTGATATGCTGCATATTTTACTTAAGTAGCCAAAATTTACAGGCTATATGAAGTGTTACTAGAGGAATTTTGATAATATTATACATATATATGCACATTAAATACAAGGGTTTGAGTGACTGCTCTTTAAACTGCAATACATTTTTATGGTTTTTGTAAAATATAGACCCAAATATTGATGAAGAAGAGCTATCATCTTTTACTGCAGTTAAGCAAACAGCTATACCAAACTAAATTAAAAAGAAAAGAAAGCACTTGAGAAAGCCACATCTGACTTAACAACACTACTAAGAATTCTTTTAGAAATCACCAGTTATCCATCTCTGTATGCACATATGCTGGGATAATTTTGCAGTTATTGCATGACACAGATTTCTGATTTCCAGAATTTATTAACACTTAGCAATTTAGTAGTTTACAAGCAAGCAGCTCTTCACACATATCTGTGTTCAAAATCAAAAGGCTGGGAATGTTTGATCTTAGTGGAAAAAGAATTAGGAACCCTGTCTTCTGGCCTTTCCTAGTCACTTAGTCTCATTACCCCATTTGTTTATTTTAAAAGTTCTCTGCTATATCTGACTGTGCCTACCTGAAGGATGGTACAGGTGTTAGGTACTTTACACAGTTATCTCATTCAAGACTTCCTGACAGTGTATGTTTTGTAGTCCTGGGCAATTGATGCTTGATATTTGAGAGAAATGCGTCTTGGCTATTAAGAAATTCCCAAATTAAGTGCTGTTGTTTTATAATTTTATTTCTCCCATAAAAAGGAATGAGAAAAGTTATTTTCTAGCTCAGGATTTTTGCTTGTTTAGACTTTCTTCTGTTACTATCACTGAGAGATGACTTTCTTTGGGGAAGTCATTATTCACACATACAGGGTTTTATTATTTTTTTAAAATTCACGTAAGTGTGGACTTGTGCCTCAGTGGTAAAGAATCCACCTGCCAGTGTAGGAGACATGAGTTCAATCCCTGATCCAGGAAGATCCAGTATGCCTTGGCACAGCTAAGCCAGTGCACCACAGCTGTTGAGCCCATGCTCTAGAGCTCAAGAACCGCACCTGCCAAGCCTGTGTGCCACAAGTGCTGAAGCCTACACACCTGGGGCCCGTGGCTCTGCAACAAGAGAACCCACTGCAGTGGGAAGTCCACATGCCACAACTAAAGACTGGCCCCATTCACCATTACTAGAGAATAGCCCACGTAGCAGTGAAGACCCAGCACAGCCAAAAATAAATTAAAAAAAAAAATCACTTAAAATCTGTTGCTTGAGCTCAGTAAAGATACTGATGTTAGGTAGTCCACTAAACCGCCATCATTGGCTCTTTAGTAATTTCTTTACTCTGTTTATGTAAGCAAGATTCAAAATCGTTAACATACCTACTGGAAAGCTAGAGGGTCGAGAAAAATTGTAAATATATGAAATTATTACTATTATAGTGATAGCAGGCAGACTGCAACTCACATGTCACTGATTTGTAGTGGCTCTGAAGAAGCTGTGTTGAGACTAATCCAAAGACTGCATCTGAATTTGTGAAGAAATACCACGGTCAATTACTAATCCTAATCCCAGCATTGGGATGGGAAGAGAGGCGTAAATTTGGAATACTGTCCTGGGCTTACAGTGTCTGATCATGTTACTCTTCTGACCATTACATCACAATTATAAAATGACAGTAGCCTTTTAATGCATTATTCAGGACTTCTCTTTCACAAGCTTAATCCATGTTTTCTGATGATATTTTACTTGAACTACTAACATAGTTTATTCCTTTTATATCTAATCTGAACCATAATATGAATCCCTTCCTGATTTGTAAGTTTACTTCTCTTTAGTTTCAAATCTTCAAACCGAAGACTATAAAATGAAGGAATTTGGAAGAGAAGTAAAAGTTAACACTCTCTAGTTTTATTGGGAATCTTATCCACTTACGAAGGTTTTTTTGTTGGTTTTCTTTTTTTAATGCTAGAAATAACATCCTGAGACTTTTCTCCAGAGAGGGTTAAGATGTGTGTGTTTCTGTGTATACTAAAGGGATTTCATTAAAAACTAAGTATTTTCGATCAGACTAATTTGCCTTTTATTCTTCTAGAAACCTGTGGATTTTTGTGTCTAAGTTTACTGAGTTTGATGCAAGAAAATTACATAAATTATATAAGCATGCTATTAAAAACGGCAGGAATCCCAGGTAAGTAAATGCATCATTTTTCTTTATGTAATTAAAACAGATATTCTTCCTTATACAAGAATTCAGCTAATAAATGTAAAAGGAATAAGGGAAATAGAAAATCTCTATTAAAGTATTAATACCACAGTAAAAATTGTTGCAGGTGAGAGCTTCCAAAGAAAGCTAAAATTAGTGGGCAAGAAAACGAGACACTAGCATAGTCTGAAAGTATCTCCTCCAAGATCTTTATTGATTACAAAGAGAAAAATCATAGCTTTGTAGAGGAGAAACCTGCCTTAGCTGCCTTAAACAAGCAGTTAAGATTAATGTCACCAGTGATAAGACATATTGACATCATGAACCCTCTGTATTGTGTAATGAAAAAGGTACATCACTTTGTGGAATTCTTGGCAAAAGGAATCTCATGAGTCAAATCATGAGAAAATATCAAATAAACCCCAGTTGAGAAATACTCTTTAATTGTCTAGTACTCATCAAGTGTCAAGGTCTTGGAAGACAAGAAAACTGTCCCAGATTGGAGGAAACAAAGAGGACCTGAGTCCCAAATTGGGTTCTGGAGAAAAAGAACTTTAGTGGAAAAATGTGAAATCTGAATAAAGTCTGTAGTTCAGTTAAGAGTATTGTACTAAAGTATAAATTTTTAGGTTTGATTATTATACTATGATTATATAAGAAACATTAAAATTAGGAGAAACTGGTGAAAAGTATATGGGAACTCTCAGTACATTTTCTGTGGCTTTTCTGTAAGTCTAAATTTTTTTTTTTTTTTATAAGTCATAAGACCCATAGTTTCTGCTTTAAAAAATATAAGATCCCATGGATGGAGGGAGTGTAGTAGACTGTGGTCCATGGGGTTGCTAAGAGTCGGACACCACTGAGAGACTTCACTTTCACTTTTCATTTTCATGCATTGGAGAAGGAAATGGCATCCCACTCCAGTGTTCTTGCCTGGAGACTCCCAGGGACAGGGGAGCCTGGTAGGCTGCCGTCTATGGGGTCGCACAGTCAGACACGACTGAGGCAACTTAGCAGCAGCCACAGCAGTGTTACATTTATACATTCTAATAGAGGAGAACTTCTTTTAGCATCAGAATTTTCTTTTTCATGTTTTACAATGTTGTTTGACGCCACTTAAAAGATTCTTACATATGTGTGTTTATTTTAGCAAAATAATGACCAGAACAGCACCTTGAATACGCAAGTGATTAGAAATCCAGGTAAGTCAGTCTTGTTAATTGTTTTGTAAAGTCAGTTTAAAAACTGGCTTTTTTTTTTTTGCTGGGAGGGTGAGGTGTTTTAGATGATATATGCCCATGTTAAGTCTAGTATTTTAATAATCCTTTTTAGCTTATTAACTTTCATAAATCACTATTACCAGTTTCTAGAAAATATAAAATTGTTGAACATATTTTTTAATTATTTGGAATATTAACAGATTACTTAATATTAATAGACTATATTAATCAAATTAATTGAGTGATTAATTGCTCTGTACAAGAGTCATAAAAGTATAGTCTGAGAAGAAAATGGACCTTAAATTTTTCGTTGTGATTCTTCACATTTCAGGTTAAAGTAAACCTATTCATAAGCCTTAGTATGACTTTTTATAAACTATTTTCTAAATGCTTTAGTTGCTTGTATTTGGGAACTGGACAGTCAAGAATCCGCTGCATTACAGGAGACTCAGGGTCAGTCTCTGTGTTGGGACAATCCCCTGAAGAAGGAAATGGCTACCCACTCCAGTATTCTGGCCTGGAGAATCCCATGCACAGAGGAGCCTGGTTGGCTGCAGTCCATGGGGTCTCAAAGAGTCGGATAGGAGTGAGTGACTAACACTTTGACTTTCTCACTTTTGTTGGTTGGAGCTGAAACAGGAGTTCTTATAATCTAGCAGTTAAATTTACCAAGTCTTTTTAAGTCATTAACAGAAGTTGGACACTTTTATCTTAACAGATGTGGAAAGAATAAAAGAGAATACAAATCATGATGACAGCAGCAGGGACAGTTATTCATCTGACAGACACTTATCTCAATATCATGATCATCATAAAGACCGACATCAGGGAGATTCGTACAAGAAGAGTGACTCTAGGAAGAGACCGTATTCTTCTTTTAGTAATGGTAAAGATCATCGTGATTGGGATCACTACAAGCAAGACAGCAGGTAAACTTGGCAGTGTTAAAATTTTGCATGTTGATGTCTTTATTTGTTGTTTGACTTTATTGACCAGTTCAGTTTTCAGGTAATCAAAACACATGTAAAATAAAGGTTAAATAAGAAAAATAAATTTCTCTATAAAAATGGGTTTTTAATTATAAATTTAAGGTCAGTATACAACAAAAAATATTTAGTGTAGGGAGTTCTGTAATTAGTCATGGAATTTGTTGTTGGTTTGGAGAATATGGGCTGAATACTTTTCAAAATATAGTGAGGTAAAATAAAAGATTGATGGACTGTGGCTGAAGTGTGATGGTGAATTCTACGTTCCATTGCATTAAAAAAACCTAATTTTTCTTTGAATAATTCTGTGAAAACAACTCATTGAGGTTAAGTTTAATCAAAGCAATCTGAAGATAGTCTTGAAATCACGGTTTTCTCCACTTACTGTTTTTTTAAAGTCTAAGTAGTAAACAACTGGAATATAATAACAGAATACATTTTACTCCTGTTGATAAGGGGATATTTTCATTTAATAAGCCAAATAAAAATACCGAGAAGAGTAAAAGATCAAAAATTAAGAAATTAATAGGTTTGTTTGTATTTTAGTTGTGCTCACTGAAATTTCTTCTGAGACGCACAGCCACATTATAAACTTAGAAAAGCACACAGTGAGAAAGAAAAGCCATATTTGTAGTGATAAATGTAATTTCACAGACTTGCATAACAGTTTATATTGCTTATAATAAGGACCTTTTGTGAACAAAAAAAGCATTAAATTATATTTGATGTATTTTATTTGAAAAGGCAAACATATTAGAAATTACTTTTCATTAAACTCCCATAAATTTTTAGCAGACTGCCACACACTTATGTGTGGATTAAATTTCACAGTGATTTGTATATCAAATCTTCCTATATAAATAATCAGATTAAGGAAGCTTTCAATAGGCATCACCAACCAATAAAAGTTCTCATTTCATAGACTGTTTTAGAGATTATTTATTTTTCCTGCTGCAGACTCAAAAGACTCTGATTTCAAGGGTATAGTTGTCTTAATTCTAATTAATTAATTCCAATAAAAAGGCATTAATACAAATGATGCATAGAAGAAAAAGTAGCAGCCAATCTTAAATGGCCTTGTGAAGTTAGATGCCATCTGAAGTGCTTTGTATGGTTTCACTTTAGTTTTATGAATGGAATAGTTTTTCCAAAGACATGCAGAGATAATTTTTCAGTGATTTTTTTAATGAACTCAAGAAATTTTGTGTTGAAACACTGAATTTGTATAGAATTAGAAGTATCCATTATTTTTGTTTTATTTTTAATAAGATTTACTTGGAAACATTTAATTGGCATTGCTAATTTAAAATTCCTAATTTCTCTTTTATTAGATATTACAGTGATAGAGAGAAACACAGAAAACTGGATGATCACAGGAGTAGAGACCACAGATCAAATCTGGAAGGAAGTTTAAAAGACAGAACTCATTCTGATCATCGTTCTCATTCAGATCATCGGTTACATTCAGACCATCGATCAAGTTCTGAATATACACACCATAAATCTTCCAGGGATTATAGGTATCACTCAGATTGGCAGATGGACCATAGAGCTTCCAGTAGTGGTCCCAGATCTCCACTAGACCAGAGGTCTCCTTATGGCTCCAGATCTCCATTTGAACACTCAATTGAACACAAAAGTACACCTGAGCATACCTGGAGCAGTCGGAAAACATAACAAACTGACACTGTCTTTCTGGACTCCTCTTTTAGCCATATTTCATAGACCAACACAGTGGTTGCCTTACACGACCTGAAAGAGAGAGGCAGATCTTCTGTCAGTAGCAGTATTGTCACTTCTTTCCAGGATGCAAGGTCTATTATCCCAACAGAAGAGAGAATATTTTTATATTTAAGGATTATGCTGCACTGTACTACAAATATTGTAGTACTATTTTTTTTTTTTTTAAAGAAATGGAAAATGTTTACTATTACAGGGACCTCAACACTGCCCTTCCATGTAGGCTGGATAAAACTGTTTTTAAGTCAGTGATTTTAGACTGACGTCCATTTAAATTATGTTTGTATATGAACTTTACTCTTACCTGTGATCATGTTTCAGGAAGGAATGAAAGAGAGTTCTTTTCTTAATAAAGAAAACACACTCAAGGACTTTATTCACTTTCCAAAGCTACTTGTTTACATTGTACACTGCGACCACCTTGCCGCTTTTCATCACAAGCTTGAATATTTAAATTCTGTACCTATATCTGTAAAATAGCCAGGAATTTCCTGTTTTGATCTATTATTATGCCTTTTTACACACACACAAACAATGGCTGTAAATTATTGTAAATGAATTAAATGAGCTTTCCTTACTTCCTTCCCCTTCTCAGGCTTTTTTGACTGTTCCTTTCCCTACCAACTCAGGCCTTCTTATTGTTTAAATATATATATATATATATATATATCAGTGTAATAACACTTTTTAATGATTTGTCTTGATGGAATCATTGTTTAGAATGTAAAAAATGGGGAAAGGGGCCACTTAATTCCATTATAGTCCTTTTTATATTGACTATTTTATTAGATACATGTTATTTCTTTCCTTTTCCCTTTTTTAGTCAGTATTGTATAACATAATGGTGAGATGATCTGTAAAATCTAAACTGCATGCTCTGGAAACATTTTTTTCAGATGCATTTGGTTTAAAAGGGTAGGTCTGTGAACACTTCCAGAATCCAAAAGGCCAAAAGTTATTGTAAATCCATTTGTTTTCCTTTTCATGTGGGCAATAATGTCAAACGTGCTATGCAGCCAGGTAACATTTTAGATAAACTTGTTGACTTTTAATAAAAACTGTTACAATGCACACTGATTGTATATAAAAACCTTATATATGACAAATTAAATTTAAGAAAAAGGATATGTGGGCTCCTGTAATTTTCTGCTGCATTCTTATTCCTCAAGCACCTAACTTTTTTTTAATAGTAACATCTAGTTTCCAGAAAAGAGTATTTTGGTAAGCAGTTGAACATTGTTAATTTGTGGCACTACAATTAAATCTATTTTGAAGAATATATGAATATATGAAGTAAAATTTAGATAATAGAAATCTTGGCTGGACTCTTGATTTTCTGCAGATATTATTTTAGAATGCCCTATATTTATTTACAGATTTTTTTTTATTTTGTTATATTCAGTGGGAATTTTTTAATCTTGTGGCATACACTCTTGGATGTGTGCTGTGATATAACACATTTGAACCTTAACTTTGACAAATATATTGATATATTCCTATAATCTTAAATGTGTCTATAGATTAGCTATGGGAGTGATGTACAGATATTTGTCTATATATATATTTTTAATATTTTCCTTTTATCCAGTTAGGTCTAAAATTTACACTATGTGTACTAAACAGCTTCTATATCCCCCAACCCTTTTTAACAGCAGTGATTCCTGTTTAGATAGTTATCTTGAATGTCATTTCCTGGTATGTCAGATAACTTGTGGAATAACTCAATTTTTATAAAAGTGATAAAACAATTTAATGCTGGTATACGTTTTTGTAAGAGTTATTTTTTCCACCATTAGTATAAATGATTATTCCACAATATAACATTTAATAAAAAATTTGTAACGCTTATTAAAGTCATAATACAGCTAACAGATCAGGGTTGACATTTTCCATTCATCACTTTGTAGCTGGGACATTCGCATTATATCCTATTGTGAAACTTTCATAACTCAGTACTACATTTTTGAGACAAATGGAATGGACTCTTAACTTTCTTAACAGTGCTATGACTACTTGAGTATTTCAGGCAACTAATCAGCTGAGTTGAATGAAAAGTCTACAACTGTATGTAACATTTATTAGTTGATGGCAAATATGTTCATTTTTGTAAGAATCAGCAATTATGTAGAAAAGGAACAAGCCATACATTTTTAAAGACAAAATGGAGAAAAAATCAGTACATAGGTGTGACAGGAAACATTCTCTATAAAAATATGCCTAATTTTTGTCTTTTTACATGCTCATTCTGATTTGCCATTTTTATCCATTTGTGTTTAATTTTTTAAGAATGAGGTTATGCATAGTACTGTACTAATTAACCCTCCACCTTAAAAATATACAATAAATGATTCTTATTAAAAGCAATGGTCTGTTTGCGTATAAAGAAAATATTCTTTGTTTAGGGTATGTTAGAAAATAATTTTCAGACTGGAAAGCTGTGAAAAACGAGTGAGAATGATTCGTTTGTTAATTTTAGAGTGAGTGGGTTAATGAGAACCTTTGAAGTTGCATAAAATGTAGACTACACATGTAATTTCTTTGAGGTTAACTAAAGGAAGGTTTGTGTAGATTATATGTTGGTTTACCCAGATTTCATTTCCTTGAGCTTTAAAATCCAGAAAATATACAAAATTATGCACCACATGTTTCTGACTAGAAAATGATCATTGGACTATCAATAACTTTGAGTGTTTTTAAGGTGGGATTTGAAAAAACAACCAATAAAGGGTTTTTTTTTTCCCCTAGGCTTTCCCAGCCTCATCTGAAACAGTATGAATTGGTAAATGTGACTGTACTGTTAAAAGTTTCTGAACTGATATATTTAAGCATATTAACATAGATACTTCTATTAAACATTATTTACATTCAAGGCTCAATTTAAAAATGCAAACTATTACATATTGTGGCACTTTATGCAAGACTGATAGATGAGACACATTTAAAAGGAAGCAACTAGGTAATAGTTCACCAACAAAATATCTGGAGAAAATGGCAAAACTTATGTGTTAAAATTCTTAAGACATTTGCCTTTACACATTTAAAATAAAGTTCAATTAAAATTCTCTTTTATCCTGGAAAGACTCTATGGTGATAGTGATTTTGCAGGATGCTTTATGCTAAATTTTTACTTATTTTAGCATCTACCTAATAGGGGAAGTGGCACCCCACTCCAATACTCTTGCCTGAAGAATTCCATGGATGGAGGAGCCTGTTAGGCTGCAGTCCATGGGGTCGCTAAGAGTCGGACGACTGAGCGACTTCCCTTTCATGTGTTGGAGAAGGAAATGGCAACCCCTCCAGTGTTCTTGCCCGGAGAATCCCAGGGACGGGGGAGCCTGGTAGACTGCCGTCTATGGGGTCGCACAGTGTCGGACACGACTGAAGCGACTTAGCAGCAATAGGTTGATTTTATTACAGATAATCTTTGGATTCCTTATAAAGAAAGACCTAGATTTAGGAAATAGTACTTATGTTAAATAAAGATGCGATTACTTGGGAAAGTAGAATTTTAAAAATAGTTTTCAGATTGTTTCCAAGTCCCTATTCAAGGTCTCCAGGGGGCTTCATGTGCCAGATTTTCTATTGTAAAGGCCATTAGCCACCCTGTCCTTCAGTTTAAAAAAAAAAATTTACCCAACCTTTACTTGAAATCGGGCTTAGTAAGTCAAAACTCCCAAATGAATGAAATGTTTAATTTTAATTTCATGTTCTCTACATTTGAGTTTTGATCTAAATATTAAATTGAAGAGGTATAAACAGTCTCAAGGAATTCCTTAGCTTATAATGATCCTAATAAATGATCATTCATTGCCTGCATTGATGACATACATATTAACACTTCACATGCAGAAATGTGCATTGTCTTGTAATTTGATACTATAGGCTGCCGTTAGATTTCCAGTCTAGAATGAGCTGTGGAGTTGAACTTTGCCTCTGGTGGTGTAGTTTCACTGCTAAGTCTAGGTATGTGTTGTTTTTTTTTTTAATTTATTTGCTCAGGTCTTGCCTCTGCCCAGTTAGTTTTACTTTCTGGAATTCCTGTGGTATTCTAGCCTGTGATTTTTGAACTTCAGTTCTCTGTCTCAGCAGCTTTACTGTTTTTCCTTCTCTTTCCATTTCTGTGCTAAGTATCTTCAACTTAACCACTCCCCATAAAGTCATCTCCACTTAGATATCTAATGTGTGTGTGCTCAGTCATATCCAACTTTTGCGACCTTATGGACTGAAGCCTACCAGGTGCCCCTGTCGATGGAATTTTCCAGGCAAGAATACTAGAGTGGATTGCCATTTCCTCTTCGAGGGGATGTTCCCACCTCCAGGATAGAACCTGTGTCTCCTGCATTGGCAGGCGAATTCTAAAGATAGCTAAAAGATACCTAATTTTAAAATAGTAAAACTTGATTCAGCTCTACACCAATGACAGTTAAAAAAAAAGACTTCCAAGTGTTCCGTAATTTTTGATGAATATACCCAGCATACACAGTTCTCTAATCTATGACCTCTAGCTACTTCTGTTTGTTTTGCCTCACTCATGTTACTCCCATTGTTTTTCGAATACACCCAAGAATAATCTTGAGTCTTTGGATTAAGAGTGTTTTCATCCCTGATTTGCAAGAAACATGTTCCTCGCCTAACTGAAGTCTCAGCTTAAGGATCATCTGAGGTCTATATAAGTGCTCTGCCCTTATTTTTACATTCCTTATCTTGCTTTCTCTTCTAATGCTGAACTATTATTTGACTTTATTTTTTTTTCCTTTGTTACTGGCTGTCCCTTCACTAAAATGTAGTTTTACTTTATTTTGTTCACTGCTGTATCCACAGCACCTGAAACAGTGCCTCACATATCAGTTCTATTTTTTCTTCATTATTTTGACATCTCCCAGAAATGCTATGTCCCATAAATGTCAGCCTTATCAAACTTTTCTTTCTTTCCACTATTACACGATAGGTTAGTATTAATGGAAACGTGTGTGTGTTACCAGCATCTCTATTACTAGTCTGTTTACTATCAGTTTTTAAACCTAATAAAAAGCATCTGAGACACTTGAGAAATATAGAAACAACTAAGTCTCATTTTCTATGAACTAAAGTTGGTAGTGAAGGACCCAAGTAATATTTATAGGGATTTTAATATTTATTTTAGTGATGTGAATAACAGGTTAATCCCATTATTACAAATAAACATGCATATGCTTACAAATAAATGAAAAATTGGTTTCTGTAACTTATGGCTCCTTAGGAAATCTAATGATACTTTGTGAAGAAATGTTTAGAGATGTGGTATGTAATAGGAAAATATAAGACATTTTAATGTATATTTCTGAAAGGAAATGGGTTTACATGGCATGCCACTATCTTTTCCTAGTGACAAGTAAAGAACAACTTGTAAAGACCCTATAATGCAAGAGAAATAGGTTGCATTTGTAGTATTTTAAAGTGAAATACAAAAGCCCCTTTTATTACTGTGTAACATTTCTTGTATTAGATGTACTACAGTTTGTTTCTGTCCATTCACCAACTGGGTTTTCAGTCTTTGGGTTATTATGAATTACGGTGCTATAAACATTTCATATAAGGGTTTCTAGTAGACATATTCTTTTCTTTCTTTGGTAAATACCTTGGAGTGGGATTGCTCGGTGGTATGGTAAAACATATGTTTTACTTTATAAAAAACTGCCGCATCATTTTTCAAAGTGGATATACCGTTGTATATTCCCACCAGATGAGAGTTCTTATTACTCTATTCATGTTAGTATTTTTGTAGTGTAGGGTTTTTTTAGCCATTCTGACAAGTGTGCAGTGATAATTTGCATTTCCCTAATGATGAGTAGTAACAGCTTTTAGTGTCTTTATTTGCCATCCTTATCTCTTTGGTAAAGTATCTGTTCATGTTTTTGTTCCAGTTTTATAAAACAACTGTTGATACAAGTCATCTATAGAATAAGTTGCAAAGGTTTTCTCCAGGTGTATGACTTGTGTTTTCATTTCTTAATGATCTCTTTTGAAATGCAGACTTTAAAAAATTATCATAAAGTCCAGTTTATCCACTTCTTTTTTCTTTTATGGTTCATTAATTGTGTATAGAAATCTTTGCCTAACTCAAGGTCACAAAGATTTTTCTATGTTTTCTTCTAGGAGGATTATACTTTTAAGTCTATGATTAATTTCAAAGTGATTTTTATATGTATTATAGTACGAGTATGGATCAAAATTGTGTGTAGGGGTAAGTTTTCTCATTCTTTGTTTTTGGAATATGTATATCCCATTTTTCTAGTACCACTTGTTAAAAAGACTGCCCTCTATGTGTGGGTCTGTTTCTGGGTTCCCTATACTGGTCTATTAGTTCATATTTCTATGCTAACACCATACTACCTTGATGACTTTATAGCAAATCATGAAATCAAGTAGTATGAACTTTAAATTTTGTTCTTTTTCAAAATCATTTTGACATTCTAAATTCCTTTGCTTTTTTTAATGTATATTTTAGGATTAACTTGTCAATTTCTACCAGGAAGCCTGCTAGGGTCTTTCTTGAGATTATATTGAATCTATAATCAATTTGGAGAATACTGACCATTTAACAATAATTGAGACCTCTAACTTATTTACACTTAATGTATCTCCTTTGTTAGGTTTTAATTTCATCAGGTGCTGTGATTTTTCAGTGGAGAAATATAGTTAAATTTACCCCTTAGCAACTTTTAATTTCAGTTTTTAAGTGTTCATTGTTTTGGGAATTTAACCTTTACTCTGTGACCTTGCTCTCCTTCATGGATCACAGCCTAGTCATGGGGAAGGGGTTTGCATAACTCACTGAAGCAATGTAGCCATGCCTTGCAGGGCCACCCAAGACAGACAGGTCATAAGGAAGAGTTCTGACAAAATGTAGTCCACTGGAGGGAGGGAACAGCAAAGCAGTCCAGTATTCTTGCCACAACATCCCTATGAACAGCATGAAAAGGCAGAAAGATATGACACTGGAAGATGAGCCCCAGAGGTTGGAAAATGTCCAGTATGCTACTGAGGGGGCTTCCCTGGTAGCTCTGACTTTACAGAGTCTGCCTGCAATGTGGGAGACCTGAGTTCAATCCCTGGGTCAGGAAGATCCCCTGGAGAAGGAAATGGCAACCCACTGTAGTATTCTTGCCTGGAAAATCCCATGGACAGAGGACCCTGGTGGGCTACAGTCCAGGGGGTGTGGTCACAAAGAGCTGGACCCAACTGAGTGACTTCAGTTTCACTTTCACATGCTACTGAGAAAGAGCAGGGTGCAATTACTAATAGCTCCAGAAAAAAATGGAGTGGCTGAGCCAAAGCAGAAACAATGCTCAGTTGTGATGTGTCTGCTGATGAAAGTAAAGTCCAATGCTGTAAAGAACAATATTGCATAGGAACCTGGAATGTTGGGTCCATGAATTAAGGTAAATTGGAAGTGGTCAAGCAAGAGATGGTAAGATTGAACATTGACATTTGAGAACTCAGTGAACTAAAATGGATGGGAATAGGAGAATTTAATTCAGATGACCATTGTATCTACTACTATAGGCAATAATCCCTTAAAAGAAATGGAGTAGCCTTCATAGTCAACAAGAGAGTCTGAAATGCAGTACTTGGGTGCAACCTCAAAAATAACAGAATGATCTTGGTTCATTTCCGGGGCAAACTATTCAACATCACAGTAATCCAAGTCTATGCTCCAGCCACTGACACTGAAGAAGCTAAAGCTGACTAGTTCTAGGAAGACCTACAACACCTAGAATTAACACCAAGAAAGAGAGGTCCTTTTCATCATAGAGGATTGGAATGCAGAAGTAAGAAGTCAGGAGATACCTGGAATAATAGGAAAGTTTGGCCTAGGAATACAAATAGAACAGGGCAAAGGCTAAGAGTTTAGTCAAGTGAACACGCTGATCAGAGCAAACCCCCTTTTCCAACAACCCATGAGATGACCCCACACGTGGACATCACATGATGGCCAATTCCAAATCAGACTGATTATGTTCTTTGCAGTCTAAGATGGATAAGTTCTATACAGTCAGCAAAATGATGACCAGGAGCTGACTGTGGCTCAGATCATAAGTTCCATAGAAAGCCATGAAGCCATTCAGGTATGACCTAATCAAACCCCTACGATTATACAATGGAGGTTACAAACAGATTCAAGGGATTAGATAGAGTGCCTGAAGAATTATGAGCAGAGATATGTAACATTGTACAGGAGGAAGGATCAAAACCGTCACAAAAGAAAAAGAAATGCAAGAAGGCAAAGTGGTTATCTGAGGTGGCTTTACAAATAGCTAAGGAAAGAAGAAAAGTGAAAGGCAAGGGAGAAAGGAAAAGATATATCCAACTGAGGGCTTCCCAAGTGGTACTAGTGATAAAGAACCTGCCTGCCTATTTAGGAGACCTAAGAGATGCTGGTTTGATCCCTGAGCTGGGAAGATCCCTTGGAGGAGGAAATGGCAACCCACTCCAGTATTCTTGTCTGAAGGACCCCGTGAACAGAGGAGCCTGATGGACTACAGCCCATAGGGTTGCAGAGTCGGACACGACTGAAGGAGCTTAGCACACACACAAGCATACCCACCTGGATGCAGAGTTCCAGAGAACAGCAAGGAGAGCCAAAAAGGCCTTCTTAAATGGACAATACAAACAAATAGAGGAAAACAACAGAATGGGAAAGACTCAAGGTCACTTCAAGAAAATTGGAGATACCAAGGGAATATTTCATGCAAAGACAGGCATGATAAAGGAGAGAAATGATGAGGATCTAACAGAAGCAGATTAAGAAGAGGTGGCAAGAATACACAGAACTATACAAAAAAATCTTAATAACCCAGAAAACCAGGATGTATAGTCACTTACCTACAGCAAGACATCCTAGAATGTGAGGTCAAGTGGACCTTAGGAAGTGTTAGTATGAACAAAGCTAGTGGAGCTGGTGGAATTCCAGCTGAGCTGTTTCAAATACTAAAAGATGATGCTGTACTCAATATGTCAACAAATTTGGAAAACAGCATTAGCCAAAGGATTGGAAAAGGTCAGTTTTCATTCCAGTCCCAAAGAAGGACAATGCCAAAGTATGCTCACACTACTGTACAATTGTGCTCATTTCACATGCTAGGAAGGTTATGCTGAAAATCCTTTAAGCGAGGCTTCAGCAGTATGCGAACTGAGAACTCCACGTGTGCAAGATGGGTTTAGAAAAGGCAGAGGAACCAGAGATCAAATTTCCAACTTTATCTGGATCATGGAGAAAGCAAGGGAATGCCAGAAAAACATCTGCTTCTGCATCTTTGACTGTGGGGATCACAGCAAACTGTGGAAAATTCTTAAAGAGATGGGACTACCGGACCACCTTACCTGCCCTCTGAGAAACCTGTATGTTGGTCAAGAAGCAACAGCCAGATCCCAACATGGAACAACTGACTGGTTCAAAATTGGGAAAGGAATATGACAAGGTTATATATTGTCACACTATTTAACTTATATGCAGAGTGAGTGAGTAAAGTCGCTCAGCCATGTCCGACTCTTTGTGACCCCATGGACTGTAGCCTACCAGGCTTCCCCGTCCATGCGATTCTCCAGGCAAGAATACTGGAGTAGGTTACCATTTCCTTCTCCAGGGGATCTTCCTGACCCAGGGATCGAACCCAGGTCTCCTGTATTGGAGGCAGACACTTTAACCTCTGAGCCACCAGGGAAGCCCTCTATATGCAAAGTACATCATATGAAATGCCGGGCTGGTTTAATCACAAACTGGAATCAAGATTGCCAGGAGAAATATCAACAACCTTAGATATGTAGATGATGCCACTCTAATGGCAGAAAGTGAAGAGGAACTGAAGAACCTCTTGATGAGGGTAAAAGAGGAGACTGAAAAAGCTAGCTTGAAACTCTACATTCAAAAACTAAGATTAACCAAAAAAAAAAGCAAAAAGCGAAGATCATGGTATCTGCTCCCATCACTTCACTGAAAATAGATTGGAAAAAGTGGGAACGGTGATAGATTTTATTTTCTTGAGCTCCAAAATCATTGTGGAGGGTGACTGCAGCCGTGAAATTAAAAGTTGCTTGCCCCTTGGAAGGAAAGCTATGACAAAACTAGACAGCATATCAGAAAGCAGAGACATCATTTTGCTGACAAAGGTCTGTATAGTCAAAGCTATGGTTTTTCCAGTGGTCATGTACAGATGTGAGAGTTGGGCCATAAAGAAGGCTGAGAGCCAAAGAATTGATCCTTTCAAACTGTGATGCTGGAGAAGACTCTTGAGAATACCTTGAACAGCAAGGAGATTCAACCAGTCAATCCTACAGGAAATAGACCCTGGATATTCATTGGAAGGACTGATGCTGAAGCTCCAATACTTTGGCCAGCTGATGCGAAGAGCTGATTCAATGGAAAAGATGCTGATGCTGCAAAAGATTGAAGGCAGAAGAAGTGGGTGACAGAGGATGAGATGGCTGGATGGCATCACTAATGCAATGGACATGAATTTGAGCAAACTCAGAGAGGTGATGGAGGAGAGAGAAGCCTATTGTGCTGAAGCCCATGGGGTTACAGAGAGTTGGACACAAGTGAGAGACTAAGAAACAGCTAGAGTTTAATGCTTAAAATGAATAAAATCACCCAGTGGTGATTATATTTTTATTTATTTACCCACTCTTTTTGTCTGACTTTTTGTCTCTTTTGTCTGTTGCACATAGTGTTTTTGAGATTAACTCATGTTGTATGTATCCGTGGTTCCTTCTTACTGCTTTGTAAAATTCTGCTGTATGGCTGTATTGATCAGCTCACAAATGAATTTCCAGTGTTTGGCTAATACATGGAACACAGACCGGTTCCAAATAGGAAAAGGAGTATGTCAAGGCTATATGTTGTCACCGTGCTTATTTAACTTATATGCAGAGTACATCATGAGAAACGTTGGGCTGGAGGAAGCACAAGCTGGAATCTAGATTGCTGGGAGAAATATCAATAACCTCGGATATGCAGATGACACCACCCTTATGGCAGAAAGTGAAGAGGAACTCAAAAGCCTCTTGATGAAAGTGAAAGAGGAGAGTGAAAAAAGTTGGCTTAAAGCTCAACATTCAGAAAACGAAGACCATGGCATCTGGTCCCATCACTTCCTGACAAATAGATGGGGAAACAGTGGCTAACTTTATTTTTCTGGGTTCCAAAATGGCTGCAGATGGTGATTGCAGCCATGAAATTAAAAGACGCTTACTCCTTGGAAGGAAAGTTATGACCAACCTGGACAGCATATTAAAAAGCAGAGACATTACTTTGTCAGCAAAGGTCCACCTGGTCAAGGCTATGGTTTTTCCAATAGTCAGGTATAGATGTAAGAGTTGGATAAAGAAAGCTGAGCGCTGAAGAACTGATGGTTTTGAACTGGGGTGTTGGATAAGACTCTTGAAAGTCCCTTGGACTGCAAGGAGATCCAACCAGTCCATCCTAGAGGAGATCACTTCTGAGTGTTCATTGGAAGGACTAATGTTGAAGCTGAAACTTGAATACTTTGGCCCCCTGATGGGAAGAACTGACTCACTGGAAAAGACCCTGATGCTGGGGACGATTGGAGGCAGGAGGAGAAGGGGACGACAGAGTATGAGATGGTTGATGGCATCACCAACTCAATGGACATGAGTTTGAGTAAACTCTGGGAGTTGGTGAAGGACAGGGAGGCCTGGCGCCCTGCAATATGGGGTCACAAAGAGTCAGACACGACTGAGCGACTGGACTGAACTGAGCAGTTGTCATCTAGCACCCTGGACTCTGTTTAATTTAACAACCTGAGTTCCTTCCTTGCACTACTTCTCCAGACCACAGCTCCGGCGTAACTTATTTTCTGGTCAGTAGAACTCTAGTTAACAAAAGTTTTACTCTAATTATAAATGATGTGAAAATAAGACAGATAGAAACAAAACGCCACCTCACCTATATTTTTTCAGTCATTCTAGCTTCTGTATAAGTATTTTACATTTAGTATGGAATTCAAGATAGTCTTTTCCCATTCTGGAAGGAAGAGGGCAAGGAAATGGTTTACTAGTGACTAGTTGCCGTCAGAAAGTTAGGTCGGATTCCTTCCTATTCCTTTCCTTGAGCTTCTCACCTCTTTGCTCCATTACAATGAGCTTTTCTTATACATAGAATATCTTTTGAAACTGTCCCCTCTTCCCTGCTCCAAGAATGCAGAGGGTTCCGAAGTATTTTCCCCATTTTATTTCTAGCTATAGCATGTCATGGGTTCACAAAGGGTTGGACACTACTGAGCGACTGAACTGAACTGAACTGATAACATGTCAAAACTGATAGGCAAATTCTTTAGAGATTAAAATTAAATTATGTAACTAATAATTGTATTTATTTGAGTTGATGACACAGGAAATAGGAAAGAACACATGCTAGTATGTAACGTTGCTGCTGTTGCTGCTTAGTTGCTCAGTCATGTCCGACTCCTTGACCCCATGGACTGTGGCCCACCAGGCTCCTCTGTCCATGGGATTCTCCAGGCAAGAATACTGGAGTGGGTTGCCGTGCCCTTCTCCAGGGATCTTCCCAACCCAGGCATCAAGCCCAGGTCTCCCACGTTGCAGGCGGAGTCTTTCCCAGCTGAGCCACCAGGGAAGCCCCATTTTAACATTATTGCTGGTCAGTTTCCAGTTACAAATACATCTGAGATGATATGGTAACCCTAAATATTACACAGCTGGGCCACTCTGCCTTTATCTTGGGTTCTAAACCTGCTCTCCAAACACAGCAGAGACTCCTATGGTCAAGTTTGTACCTTGTGATTGTTCTCCAGAGGAAAAAAGATCTATCTTCTCTGTCTCTCTCCCTCTCTCTCAGAGATTGGTTTATTTTAAGGCATTGGCTTATGTGACTGTGGGGCTGGCAAGTCTAAAATCCCTGTGGCAGGCCCACAGCCCAGAAATGAGTTTAGGTTTCTCTGTTGCAGTCTGGAGGTGAAATTCTTTCTTATTTTTGAAGCCTCAGTCTTTGCTCTTAAGGCCTACAGCAGACTGAAAGAGGTCCACCCAAAATATGGGGTTGGTGGAGGGCGGGTCATCGGCTCTCCTCAAAGTCTATTGATTCAAATGTTAATCACATCTAAAAGTACGGCTTGCCCGATGGCTCAGTTGGTAGAGAAGCCGCCTGTAATGCAAGGAGACGTAGGTTTAATTCCTGGGTCAGGAAGATCCCCTGGAGAAGGAAATGGTAACCCCACTCTAGTATTCATGCCTGGAAAAGCCCATGGACAGAGGAGCCTGGCAGGCTACAGCCCACGGGGTTGCAAGAGTCATACATGATTTAGCGACTAAACCACCATCACCACCACATCTAAAAAATACCTTCACAGCAACATCTAGACTGGTGTTTGACCAAACAACTGAGTATGGTAGCCTAGCACAGCTGACCCATAAAATTAACCATCAGCATGATCCTGCCGCTCCTTGGCCATAGCTAACTGAGAAAAGATGCAGGACATTTTAAGCAGGACTGATCAAGTTTCTCTCTTGGGAATTCATTATGAGGGACTCTTGTGGGTCTTTGTTGATCCCCTTGACCTAGAAAGGTATACACTGGTTGCCTTCAAAGGAGCAAAAGAATGAAAGAGACATGTAGAGAGCGGCAAAGACGGGACACTAGAGCAGACTGGTGTATCATCTTATGGGGCTTCAGCTGTATTTATTGCTCTTATTTTGTAAGACAATGTTAGGTCTTTTCCCAAACAAATCTATTTTTATTAAGTTTGACTGAGTTTACATTCTTTACCACAAAGTCATCCCTAAGTGAAGTCGCTCAGTTGTGTCCCACTCTTTGCGACTTTGCGACCCCGTGGACTATAGTCCACCAGGCTCCTCCGTCCATGGGATTCTCCAGGCAAGAATACTGGAGTGGATTGCCATTTCCTTCTCCAGGCAGTCTTCCCGACCCAGGGATCGAACCCAGGTCTCCCGCATTGGAGGCAGACGCTTCAGCCTCTGAGCCACCAGGGAAGCCTTCATCCCTGATACCATTTTTAAATACCATGTTTTTTTCTCATTTCTGTGGTCAACTGTCAACAGCTGTTAAGTTTAGAGAAGTTTTGATTTGATTTGGTAATAGAGAATTAAATTCCTGACGTTGACAAATCTCAGCCAAGTGGAAGGATATTAATGCAAATGGAGAAGGATATTAATGCAAATGAAGAAAGCACGTGAGGTGTGGAAACAGAAACTGTGGTGCACAGATATTTTCAAGAAATGCAGTGGTGAAGGGGAACAGAGAAATAGGCCACTATTTACAGGGTTATATGAAATGTGAGCAAGATTTTTTTCCTAGGAGCAGAGGTTGCTTGAAAGGGAGGCAGATACTTAAGGATATTTTTCATTTATGGAAATAGCCCAGCAGAAAGAAAAAATATGCAGAGGAGAGGGGATAACTGCAAAGGTCATGCCTTTATAGAGGTGGGAGTTTATGAAGAGAGAACTTCAGAGCACAGGGGAAGGAGGTGGTCCCTAAGAGTTACTTTCACAGTAAAAAGAAGCCACGTGCGGCTGGGGTTGCTCACAGGCTGGTAATTCTGGAGGCTGCATTTATTTTCTCACTACTACAAACCAAGTTCAGTCACCTAGGAAATGGAGAAGAGAGAAGTTTAATAACGATGAAAAATGGGGAAGTGTTTCTCTTAAAGGGAAAGGAAACAGGTAAGGAAGATACATGTCATGGCACTGCTGTTAACTAATAATGACCAAGATGCCCCAACAAGTGACTCCCTGAGACTATTTTTTATCCCTGAAATGGACAGACCTGCTTATCTTTCGAATGTATAAAACAGGAATAAGAACAGTTGATCGCTCTTATTGAGCAGTTTACCTATATGCTTTTAGTTTTTCATGGCACCTATGAGGCCAGTAGTTTAACCATTTTCCTGTTGTAGAAACTGACCAAGAGAAGTTATTCTCTCAAGATCACGGCTAGGGATGGCAAGGGATAAAATCCAGATACAGTTCTTTCAAATTTCACTATGCCCTGCTCTTTCCACGATGCCACACTTTCTCGATAATGTGCATGTCATTTACTGACAGCCTCAGGGTATGGAGTCGCCCAGGGCACAGACTGTCAAGCAGAAAGGACGCCACAGGGAGACTTAAAGATAAAACTCCCCATTTGCATTGAATTAGTTAAACAGTATTTCTTTTTAACCCCGAACTTATGGGCTGATTTTACATTCAGCTGATGGAGTCTCTGTAACACATCTAGGGACCCTTGAATATTATCTGGATGTCTCTGGAAAGCAAAATATCTTGCTTGGTGGGTAAGCTGATTTTTTTTTGATTCACTGGGTTGTCAAATCCTAATTTTCAGAATCCTGTCATGAGCGCCACATCTCATTAAAAAAACTGTGAGAATATGTGAGACGTAGTCATCTCTATAACAAATGGCTATTCGTTCAGAAAAAGTAAATGAAATTCTGTTTCTAAAATGCCTCACGTCCAAATATGTGCTTCATGTGTTCCAACCATTAGCCACCAGAGGGCAGTACGAATCCACCCAATAAACGGAACCAAGCGGTGAGGTGAAGTCGCTCAGTCGTGTCCGACTCTTTGCGAGTCCCGTGGACTGTAACCTGCTAGGTAGGCTTCTCCGTCCGTGGGATTCTCCAGGCAAGCGGAGTGGATTGCCATTTTGCCATTTCCTTCTCCAGAGGATCTTCCCAACCCAGGTATCGAACTCGGGTCTCCCACATTGGAGGCAGACGCTTTAACCTCTGAGCCACCAGGGAAGCCCCAAAGACAGAACCAAGGAAAAGACTCGACAGGTGTTCTGAAAAATTTTGCTTGGAGATTCTTTAAAAAAACTTTTTAAACTAAGAGTCTCTTCAAAAAGTTTAAGTTATAGTTAATAAATTTCAAAATAAGGACATAATTTTTGTGTGTTATAATAAAGGATATAATTTCAGGTATATTTGAAATATCAATAAAAATTTATATCACCTTTTGCATATATCCAAAGGCAATAAAATACTATGGCAATTTGATCACATAATCATCCATTTAAAAATAGTGAGTGGAGGGGGAGGGGAGGACCCCAGGTGGTTCTGCTCTACCCCTGCCCAACCTGGTCTTATCCTTGTATTTAATTAATTAAACAATCTCTTTTAACCCCTAAAAAGTTTACATGGAAAATGCTTTCTTAAGCAATTAGAAAATATGTATTTTTCTATTTTCTTCTTAACTTGTATATAAATTCCACTTTCATCAGAATATATGTATGCTTTTAGGATTTTCTCATTCATCCTCATACTCCTCTGCAACAAAAATCATAAATAAATTGATATAATTATAGTTATTACTAACATACAATTGATCACAATAGTGTATGTATATTATAAATGTTAACTATTAAAACTAAAAAGTAAAAATGTATTTTAAATGCAGATAGTAATGAGAAGGATGAGGATATATCTATTTTAGAATAAAATGAATTCAGCATCAGTTTTATTTTTATTATGCTGACAAACTCGATCACATCATTAAGTAGTAGATGGAAAAGGAAGGATTTTTGCTTTGGCAAGGTCACAGAGTTATCTGAATCCCCCCAGTTAATGTGAGGAAAGTCACATAGGTACTGATCATCAGAAATGTTTTAATGATCTAATAGTTGATGACTGATTTAGATCTTCCTAATTTGTGGCAAGAAAGAATTGAAATTATTTGATTTTCTTTTTGCAAATGGTGCAACTAACAAGGCATTAATCTCCAAAATGTACAAACAGCTGGTGCAGCTCTATGTCAAAAAAGCAAACAACTCAATCACCAGATGGACAGAAGATCTAAAGAGACAGTTCTTCACGGAAGACATACAGATGGCCAACAAGTACATGAAAAGATTCTCAGCCTAATTATTCAGTTCAGTTCAGTTGCTCAGTCATGTCTGACTCTTTGCGACACCATGAATTGCAGCATGCCAGGCCTCCCTGTCCATCACCAACTCCCGGAGTTTACTCAAACTCATGTCCATCGAGTTGGTGATGCCATCCAGCCATCTCATCCTCTGTCGTCCCCTTCTCCTCCTGCCCCCAATCCCTCCCAGCATCAGGGTCTTTTCCAATGAGTCAACTCTTTGCATCAGGTGGCCAAAGTATTGGAGTTTCAGCTTCAACATCAGTCCTTTCAATGAACACCCAGGCTGATCTTTAGGATGGATTAGGTGGACCTCCTTGCAGCCCAAGGGACTCTCAAGAGTCTTCTCCAACACCACAGTTCAAATGCAAATCAAAACTACAATAAGGTATGACCTCACACCAGTCAGAATGGTTATAAAAAGTCTATACATAATAAATATTAGAGAAGGTGTGGAGAAAAGAGAACATTCCTACACTGTTGGTGGAGATGTAAATTGGTATAGCCGCGTTACAGCCGCTGTTAAGAACAGTATGGCAGTTCCTTAAAAACCTTAAAATATAACTACCAGATGATGCAGCGATCCCACTCCTGGGCCATACCTAGAGAAAAACCGTAATCTAAAAGGATACGTGCACCTGAAGGTGAATGCAGCAGCTAATTGCAGTAGCCAAGACAGGGAAGCAATCCATCGACAGAGGAATAGACAGGAAGATGAGGCACATATAGAGTGGACTATGACTCAGCCATAGAGAAGGATGAAATCGTGCCATGTGCAGCCGCATGGATGGACCCAGAGATTATTAAACTAGGTAGAGTAAGTCAGATGCATGGCATATACACTCATATGTGGACTCCAATTTAAATGAAAAGACACAAATGAACTTATTTACAAAACAGAAGCAGACTTATAGATACCGAAAACAAAACGTATGGTTACCAAAGGGGAAAGATGGTGAGAGGAGTAAATCAGGAGCTTGGGATGAACACACATACACTCCATATGTAAGACAGAGACCAACAGGACCCACTGCAGGCACACAGTGCTCTATCCGTGTTCTACGCTAACCTATACAAGAAAAGAATCAAAAAGAGAATGAGTATAAGTGTAACTGAATCACTTTGCTGTATGCCTGAAAATAACATTGTAAATCAACTATACTCCATAAGATTAAAATATTAAACAAAGTTCTATAACAAAAATAAACTATTTGATTTGCAAAATGACTTACCTATTCGTTAGAGTCATTCACTTGCTTAAGTAATATTTTGAACTATGCCCGGGCTTGACTCTCCAGAAGTTTTTCAAATCAGGGCATTGTTCCATGGTAAGACAGAGGATAGTTGAGGGATATGCATTTCACATGTTAATTGGGAGAAGACTGATCATGAAGAGGCAGTGGGCAAGAAAAACTAACATGATCTCCAGCTTAAGGGAGGGTTTCAGCCAGAACAGTTCCAAGAAATATTACCTATGAAACAAGAGGGCCTGGAAATCATGTGTATGTATGTCTTAGAAAGTCTGCACATACATCAGCTGGAAGATTATTGTCCTTATTAACTTAAAGCAAAATAAAAACAGAACTTTTCTCACCTCTGGATATTTGCAATCAGTTGAGAGAATGTGATGAAAACTGAGAAGCACGTACAATATCTGGTTTGTATCTAAGTAAACATATTCTAAAGCCCAATGAAGAAACTTTTCTCCAGATCAAAGTGTTTTATTAGTCTATACCTTCTTCTAACTCTTGTTCCTATCATCATAGATATGACTTTGCATTCTGCCTTTTAACTGCTTGAAAGATACTTTTTATTAAAATTAAAAACTCAGGTTAAAAACACAGAGAGACTTCCAGAAAGCTTTTATGAAGAAGAACACTCTGGGTCTTACCCACTTCCCTCCAGCATCATTTAGCTCCCTTTTGAAACTCCTGGTCCATTTTACGATTATAACTGACATATACTGATATACACCGTGGGTATTGCTATTGCTCAGTCTTACAGTTGTAGGCATTAACTATCATAATTTTCCATTATGAAAGATGAGAATTCAGTTCGATTTTATTTCCATCTGTGTCCCGCAGAGTTCCCAACCTTTCCTGAGTAGATACAGCTTTAAAGGAAAACATGTTCAGTTCCCACGTTACGAGAATCACATGAACAGTCTGAGTCACATCGGCAGTACGCTGTGAGGACTCTGGCCTGCACAACATTTTATTTTCCTCGGAATTTTCAATGGCTTTCTACCTACTCAATTCAGTTCCAGACTCCCTGAAGTATAAAAATCCTCAGTTAATATGTTCGGACGTGTTAGGCTTGAAACAATTTCATCGTCTTGAAGAAGTCTCTTCCAAAGCCTTCTCACCTTTCCCATTTGGGGTGGGGCTGCCTCTAGCCTGCTGCACGGTGTGGCCTCATTTATGAATCCTGTTGGCTTCTTGCCTGCAATAGAGCCCCTGGCTCCTGGAACCCCGAGTTCCTCCTGGGTCAATCCCCTTATTCGGGTGGAGCATTTTCTCCAGTAGCATTCTGAGAAAAAAAAAAAAAGAATTAAGTTTTTGAGAATGTATTTCTAAAAAATTTTTATTCTCTTTCCAAATCTGCAATGTAATTGATATTAGAGAAGGCTTTCAAAATTTAGGTTACAACTTATTTTTTTTTTTTTCAAACCAGCGGTTTAGTAGAACATGTTGCTTTCCAATCCTTATCCATATCTGGAACATCTTCTTCTTGTGCCAGACACTTACAATCTGACCTGGAAATTCTTTAAGGTCATATATGATTCTACCTTTGGAATGAGAAAAAGCTCAAAAACTTCAAAAATAAGTGGAATTTTCTAAGTCTTCAGTGAGAAGACAAAGAATTTCCCTGTGAATCACCTTTGCAGTCATTTTCCATCTCCGTATACTAATTTTTCACTCTCAGAAACTGGTCTACTCACAACCCCCAAACTTAAGTCACCTTCCATACCTTTGCATGTATATTTTCTGGGCCCTGAAATATATTTATTAGCAGTCTTACTCGTCCTTCAGTTCTCACTTTATTTCTGATTTTCTTTGTGACATTTTCACCATTTACTTCTTAAAAAAAATACTTATTCCATTTCGAACATTTTATGCAACATAACAGTGGTGGTGGGCCTCTTTATATGCAAAGTTTAGCCACTAATTTTCAGGCAGGTCAAAAGACAAGAATTTGTCACCCTTTATAAAGGGGAACAATACTGAAAACATTAATTATCGTTGCTTCAAACCATGGAGGAAAATGACAGTGTGTGCAGTCTTCACAAAGTAGCACCGTGAGGCTCCATATCCAGGGTGTTTCTTCTCTTGATCTCTATTTTGATTGAATTAGAAAACCACCTTCATGTATCATTAAGAATGGGAGAAACTATTTGATAATAATCAGTTTTTCATGTTTGTGTTTGTATATAACACTGAAGTTAGAGAGACTGCTCACTGAAAATGACTTTCGTCAATTTTCTGGACACTGTACGTGAGTTATTACACAGAAAGCAACAATGGAAACCTATAAAGTTGACTGCTTCAACATAAAAAGGTGAACTTGTAGGTTTCATTTAGCTCTGGGACATTTCTTCAAGCTCTGTCTTGGCATTTAGGTGGAGACAAGGTTTACACTATAATAACTCATTAATTTCATTCTCTGAAGGATGAAAAAAAATCAAGTGCTTGCAAAGAGTCAAATTCAGCAAAGCAGTGATTTGAACAAAAATTTTGTCTTAGGAAAATTTATCTTCAACATTGAAGGTGAAGTCGCTCAGTCATGTTCAACTCTCTGCGACCCCGTGGACTGTAACCTACTAGGCTTCTCCGTCCATGAGATTCTCCAGGCAAGAATACTGGAGTGGATTGCCATTTCCTTCTCCAGGGGATCTTCCCAACCAGGGATCAAACCCAGGTCTCCTGCATTGGAGGAAGACGTTTTAACCTCTGAGCCACCAGGAAAGCCCCAACATTATTTTCTTCAATATTATTTTCATTTAAATGCTTATTTCAACTTTAAAACTTGTGCAATTTTGGTCTTGATTTATTAGATCCTGGCTATTCACTACAGTAAAAATACAACATGAAAGTAAAAATACTACCGTTATTGGTATTTTCATGGTCATGATGCAGTGTCTTACTTCTCTTCTTTAAAAACTCATGAGAGCAATTTTTCTTTCAAAAGCCAGTTTACTATGACATGTAAAATCTGAGTCATGTACTTATTATTTTGTCACATAATGTGAGGAAAGCAGTTATACTCATTACCACAATTTACATTAACAATTTTCACAACTTCATTTAGTGCTGAATCATGACTGCATGTCGTATTTTCTACATAACTGCTCTCTATAAATAAAGCGGTGTGTAAATTGGCATTAAGGTATAAATTATTTGCGATTTATGTGTCTTCCCTCCTGCACATCAGTTGAAGTGTTTTGAGATACATTTGGAGTCAATGTATGGAATCTTTTCCTGTAAATGTCCAAAGAGAAAATATTTTAGGTTTTGCAGACCTAAATGTAGGTCAAAGTAACATTCACAATATAAAGAAGAAAGTGCCCATGTTAAAAAAAATGTTCTGTTTATGAACACTGAAATTTTAATTTCACATAATTTTCATATCTTAATTTTTTTGTTTTCATTTCACATATCAGGAAATTTACTCTTAAGTTTTTATTTTGCCATGTAAAAATATAAAAGCTACTGTTGGCTGGAGGCTAACAGGTGAAGATGAGTCAGACTTGGCGTGATAGTATGCTAACCCCTGGCCCGTATCACAGCTCAAAGAGAAACCAGTTAACAAAACAAAAGTCAGGTCTTCCATAGCCTGGGTTTTCAGTAAAAGCAAATAAACAGTAAATCATCAAATACTTCTACCTTATAAGTTCTGCAGAGATGCCAGAATCTGAACCATATTTTGACCACTGGCAATTAACAATTAAGCAAATGGTCAGCTAGCGCACAGAAGAAAATGATTGCTCTCCCGCATGATGCGCCATTTATATTTCATAACATCTATCAGCATCATCTGAATAAGCAATTTTACCAGCAGCCATTTGTTCACTGGCAGGCACATAGAAACATTCAGTTGTTCGTATTCAGGTTTCATAATATGCTTATTCTACCTCAGCCCACACACTTTTATTCTTTTGGAACAAATTATAGCCAAAAAGAGCTCAAACATAACTGCTCTTTAAGAAACTGTGTATTTGTGAGAATTCAAGAAAGAGTGTGTCTTGATTTAAGTCTTGATTCACTTCTTTCGTCAGTTTTAGAAAATCTTCAGCCATTATCTCCTTGACTATATCAAACATTTCCTCTGGAACTGGGTTTTACATATGATTGACTTCACAGTCTATCAGCCATGCCTCTTAAGCATTCTTTAATCTTTTTTTTTTTTACTACAAACTATTTTAAGCATAAAATAGAGAAATTATAGAAAACAATATGTTGCACCAGTAAGTCAATTTTGTCAGACCACAGCATTTTGCCATACATGCTTAAATTCAGTTCAGTTCAGTCGCTCAGTCGTGCCTGACTCTTTGCGACCCCATGAATCTCAGCACGCCAGGCCTCCCGGTCCATCACCAACTCCCATAATTCACTCAGACTCATGCCCATCGAATCAGTGATGCCATCCAGCCATCTCATCCTCTGTCGTCCCCTCCTCCTCCTGCCCCCAATCCCTCCCAGCATCAAAGTCTTTTCCAATGAGTCAACTCTTTGCATGAGGTGGCCAAAGTACTGGAGTTTCAGCTTTAGCATCATTCCTTCCAAAGAAATCCCAGGCTTGATCTCCTTCAGAATGGACTAGTTGGATCTCCTTGCAGTCCAAGGGACTCTCAAGAGTCTTCTCCAACACCACAGCTCAAAACCATCAATTCTTTGGTGCTCAGCCTTCTTCACAGTCCAACTCTCACATCCATACATGACCATAGGAAAAACCATAGCCTTGACTAGATGGACCTTAGTTGGCAAAGTAATGTCTCTGTTTTTGAATATACTATATAGGTTGGTCATAACTTTTCTTCCAAGGAGAAAGCGCCTTTTAATTTCATGGCTGCAGTCACCATCTGCAGTGAGTTTGGAGCCCCCAAAATAAAGTCTGACACTGTTTCCACTGTTTCTCCATCTATTTCCCATGAAGTGATGACACCGGATGCCATGATCTTCGTTTTCTGAATGTTGAGCTTTAAGCCAACTTTTTCACTCTCCTCTTTCACTTTCATCAAGAGGCTTTTGAGTTCCTCTTCACTTTCTGCCATAAGGGTGGTGTCATCTGCATATCTGAGGTTATTGATATTTCTCCCGGCAATCTTGATTCCAGCTTGTGTTTCTTCCAGCCCAGTGTTTCTCATGATGTACTCTGCATATAAGTTAAATAAGCAGGGTGACAATATACAGCCTTGACGTACTCCTTTTCCTATTTGGAACCAGTCTGTTGTTCCATGTCCAGTTCTAACCGTTGCTTCCTGGCCTGCATACAGATTTCTCAAGAGGCAGGTCAGGTGGTCTGGTATTCCCATCTCTTTCAGAATTTTCCACAGTTTATTGTGATCCACACAGTCAAAGGCTTTGGCATAGTCAAGAAAGCAGAAATAGATGTTTTTTGGAACTCTCTTGCTTTTTCCATGATCCAGCAGATGTTGGCAATTTGATCTCTGGTTCCTCTGCTTTTTCTAAAACCAGCTTGAAAATCAGGGAGTTCACGGTTCACGTATTGCTGAAGCCTGGCTTGGAGAATTTTGAGCATTACTTTACTAGCGTGTGGGATGAGTACAATTGTGCGGTAGTTTGAGCATTCTTTGGCATTGCCTTTCTTTGGGATTGGAATGAAAACTGACCTTTTCCAGTCATGTGGCCACTACTGAGCTAAAGTTATATATATTGGAAGATAAAATATTATAGCTATAATTGGAATCTCCTGAATACTTTCCCAGAATCTTTTCCTTCATTCCTCTCCCAAGTTAATAATGATTTATTTTTTAAATATTTTTGTACACAATATGTTCTAAACTTTTCTATCAAAATTAAATAGTTCAGATGTATCCATCTTTTTTTTCCTGTAGTTTGCTTCTTGTGCTTTTAGTATACGGTTTAAGAAATTCTTAACGTAAGGTCATGAATCAATCTATCTATATTTTCTTCTCAAATTTAAAAATGTTTTTCTTTTGACATTTATGTCTTTAAATCATCTGGAATTTATTTTCATCTAGAATGAGGTAGATGAAAATAAATTCCAGAATGAGGGCTTTTCTGGTGGCAGTGGTAAAGAATCTGCCTGCTAATACAGGAGACATGGTTCAATCCCTAGAGAAGCAAACGGCCACCTACCCCAGTATTCTTGCCTGGGAAATCCCATGGACAGAAGAGCCTGGTGGGCTGCAGTCCATGGAGCTGCAAAAGAGTCAGACAGGATTTAGCAGTAAACAAGAACAAAGAATTAGGTAAGATTACAGTGTCTTCTTTTGCATATGAATAAGCAGTAGTTCTCTGGATTTCCTTGGTGGCTCAGATGGTAAAGCGTCTGGCCACACTTCGGGAGACCCAGGTTCGATCCTTGGGTCAGGAAGATCCCCTGGAGAAGGAAATGGCAACCCACTCCAGCATTTTTGCCTGGAAAATCCCATGAATGGAAGACCCTGGTAGGCTACAGTCCATGGGGTTGCAAACAATCGGAGATGACAGAGCGACTTTCTTTTTTTTTTTTTTAAGCAGTAGTTCAAACACACTTTATTAAACAGTTCATTCTTTTCCCACTGATTTGAACAACAGAGTCCACTACATTTCAGCTTCCTATTTGTGCGTGGGTCAATTTCTGGCCTCTGTCCTGCTTTCCTAGCTTCTTTCTCTCATTCTGAGGCGGTTTCACACTGTTTTGTTTACTGTTATATAGTTATAGACACCCAGTGATTTTAGGCTGTTTGAACATATTTTTCTTCAAAATTATGCTGCTTTCTCTCCAATAAAGCACACAACATTGACCCTTTTTGGTTTTAAAGTCTTCGTAGCAATAAAGGGAAGGAGATATATAAACATGAAAAATATCAGTCTGTCACATTGGTCATTTATCTGCCCTTAGGAAAAAAATTCAGCAGTTTATATAATGAATAGTATTCTTTTGCATAGCTCTGTAAAACTGTGATTGATTTTACAAGCACAGTCATTGTGCCAGAAAACCTCTAGGGCTATATGTCACTATAGACAAGTGTTTTAACAGATAATGCACTGGGACTGGAGGCAGTAGATCAATTTTCCAATAAAGTTCATTAATCTTATATTCATCATCATACTTAATCACACACTCCTTAATTGGCTGCTTGTGCAAAATCATCACACCTTTAATTTCTCTTACTCTAATCCATGCAGATTCACATCCTATATTTACCCTGGAGTTCTGCTCCCTATCTATATTTCCACTTTCATTCTTAGTTGCAGTGTGCACACTACATTTTCATTGCTCTTTTTTAATGATTTGTTTTTAAGCTATGGATATACTTTTTTTTGAATTAGAGTAACAGCAATGAAAAATGCAAATTTAACAAATTTAAGTAGTGATACTTAATTGACTTGAAACCACTATAAGCACTGAGATAATATTTCAGTTTCTCTGAATGTCAAGCAAGAGTTTTTGATCACAGAGTCCAAATAGCATACGTACAACCTCTAAAAGTTTAGAAATCATTAGAACATAATGAGATTTTAGCAAAAACATTTCAAATGTATAAAATATATGTAAACAGTTGGACTGTGTTTCGGACAAGTGGCACCTTAACAATCTGAAGATAATGAACCCAGATACCAATAAGATCCCAGGTCTCCACTCAAAAACTGGCTCAGAGGGACAGTTTAGGATCCCCCAGGCCTTTCTCGGTACCTGGTTTCTCTATTCCTGAACCTTTCAGACATGCCGCTGGTCTAACCAAGGAGCTTCCCACTGGTATCTGCCTTTATCTTTATCTCCACTGGGTGTCTCTTCACTCTGGTAGGAGACAGTCCCTCTATTCACTGGTGACTTGGGCTTCCCAGATGGCTCAGCAGTAAAGAATGTGCCTGCAATGCCGAAGACACAGGAGACCTGGGTTTGCTAGGTTTAGAAAAAATAGATTTATCTTAGTATCATCAAGAATTGAGCTTCTGTTCTTTTCTGTTCTCATTTTTGGGCTTTAAAAGTGGATTTTAAAGTGGATAACAAAAAGCTTTTTTTTTTTTGCCATTTTGTACCTGGGAATGAGATTAATCTTGTCTGAGATGATAAAGCCTCTTTCAACCTCTACACAGAGCCAAAGCAGGGGTGCGTATCAACCCAGCACTGCCTTTTGGGGAGTAAAGGACTCACTCAGGTTTATTCAGCTAGTCAACTCGGATGCCCATGATTTTCAATAATTCAAGAAACAATTTACAGCACACTGCACTAAACACCTCAAAAAGAATCCCTGAAACAATCATGGAAAAGCCCTTCCTCAGATCTCAGGACCTTTGGAGACTTGGTAGCGCACAGCACTGTTAACCAATAAGATGTATGACTGAGGCCATTCACCAGGGCTGGCATGAACTATAGCCTGTTAAATAAAGAGGTGGGAAACACGCCCCTCAGAAGGCCAGGAGGAAGGTGTGCCAGGGAGCATCAGATCACCAGTGATTTCCCACCCAGGTTTAGCTGTCAGTGGCCCAGTTAGATCACAGTGTGTCTTAAGAACCTGAAGAATCCCATAAAAACTTTCAAATCACTTGAATGTAAGTATATACATTTCTATGTCTGGTATATCTGACCCTGCTGGGAAATAAAGATGAGCATTTAAGTAAATGTTCCAGTTAACTTTACGAGCTAATTGTTTATGGATTGCAGTATATTTTCTTATCTCTTAATCTACAGAAAGCCTTTATGGAAAATAAGAAAATATATTGCAATCTATAAACAATCCAGAGAAGGTGATGGCACTCCACTCCAGGACTCTTGCCTGGAAAATCCCATGGATGGAGGAGCCTGGTAGGCTGTAGTCCGTGGGGTCACTAAGAGTCTGACACAACTGAGAGACTTCACTTTCACTTTTCACTTTCATGCATTGGAGAAGGAAATGGCAACCCACTCCAGTGTTCTTGCCTGGAGAATCCCAGGGACGGGGGAGTCTGGTGGGCTGCCGTCTATGGGGTTGCACAGAGTTGGCCACGACTGAAGCGACTTAGCAGCAGCAGCAGCAGCAGCAGCATGATAGGGAATCTCTCAGTGCCAGCTTTTCAGTTCAGTTCAGTTCAGTTGCTCAGTCATGTCCGACTCTTTGCATCCCCATGAATCACAGCACGCCAGGCCTCCCTGTTCATCACCATCTCTCGGACTTCACCCAGACTCATGTCCGTTAAGTCCATGATGCCATCCAGCCATCTCATCCTTGGTCATCCCCTTCTCCTCCTGCCCCCAATCCCTCCCAGCATCAGAGTCTTTTCCAATGAGTCAACTCTTTGCACAAGGTGGCCAAAGTACTGAAGTTTCAGCTTTAGCATCATTCCCTCCAAAGTAATCCCAGGGTTGATCTCCTTCAGAATGGACTGGTTGGATCTCCTTGCAGTCCAAGGGACTCTCAAGAGTCTTCTCCAACACCACAGCTCAAAACCATCAATTCTTTGGCGCTCAGCCTTCTTCACAGTCCAACTCTCACATCCATACATGACCATAGGAAAAACCATAGCCTTGACTAGACGGACCTTAGTTGGCAAAGTAATGTCTCTGCTTTTGAATATGCTATCTAGGTTGGTCATAACTTTTCTTCCAAGGAGTAAGCGTCTTTTAATTTCGTGGCTGCAGTCACCATCTGCAGTGATTTTGGAGCCCCAAAAATAAAGTCTGACACTGTTTCCACTGTTTCTCCATCTATTTCCCATGAAGTGATGGGACCGGATGCCATGATCTTCGTTTTCTGAATGTTGAGCTTTAAGCCAACTTTTTCACTCTCCTCTTTCACTTTCATCAAGAAGCCCATCTATTTCCCATGAAGTGATGGGACCGGATGCCATGATCTTCATTTTCTGAATGTTGAGCTTTAAGCCAACTTTTTCACTCTCCTCTTTCACTTTCATCAAGAAGCCCTTTAGCTCCTCTTCACTTTCTGCCAAAAGGGTGGTATCATCTGCATATCTGAGGTTATTGATATTTCTCCCGGCAATCTTGATTCCAGCTTGTGTTTCTTCCAGCCCAGTGTTTCTTATGATGTACTCTGCATATAAGTTAAATAAGCAGGGTGACAATATACAGCCTTGACGTACTCCTTTTCCTATTTGGAACCAGTCTGTTGTTCCATGTCCAGTTCTAACCGTTGCTTCCTGGCCTGCATACAGATTTCTCAAGAGGCAGGTCAGGTGGTCTGGTATTCCCATCTCTTTCAGAATTTTCCACAGTTTATTGTGATCCACACAGTCAAAGGCTTTGGCATAGTCAAGAAAGCAGAAATAGATGTTTTTCTGGAAGTCTTGCTTTTTCCATGATCCAGCAGATGTTGGCAATTTGATCTCTGGTTCCTCTGCCCTTTCTAAAACCAGCTTGAACATCCGGTTCATGTATTGCTGAAGCCTGGTTGGAGAATTTTGAGCATTACTTTACTAGCATGTGAGATGAGTTCAATTGTGTGGTAGTTTGAGCATTCTTTGGCATTGCCTTTCTTTGGGACTGGAATGAAAACTGACCTCTTCCAGTCCTGTGGCCACTGCTGAGTTTTCCAAATTTGCTGGCATATTGAGTGCAGCACTTTCACAGCATCATCTTTCAGGATTTGAAACAGCTCCACTGGAATTCCATCACCTCCACTAGCTTTGTTCATAGTGATGCTTTCTAAGGCCCACTTGACTTCACATTCCAAGATGTCTGGCTCTAGATGAGTGATCACATCATCATGATTATCTGGGTCTTGAAGATCTTTTTGTACAGTTCTTCCATGTATTCTTGCCACCTCTTCTTAATATCTTCTGCTTCTGTTAGGTCCAGACAATTTCTGTCCTTTATCGAGCCCATCTTTGCATGAAATATTCCCTTGATATCTCTAATTTTCTTAATGATCTGTAAATGGATAGTGAATGCATAATTATGAGAAAGAAATGAGTTAATATTTGTAAAGTGTTTAGAATAGCATCCAGCACACAGTGACTTCTGTACAAGCTTAAAAAAATAAAAATAAAACAAACTATAAGCTCAACTGGTAAGAATCCGCCTGCAATGTGGGAGACCTGGGTTCAATCCATGGGTTGGGAAGCTCCTGGAGAGGGAAAGGCTACCCACTCCAGTATTCTGGCCTGGAGAATTCCATAGACTATACAGTCTATGAGGTCGTAAAGAGTCGGACACGACTGAGTGACTTTCACTTTCACTTATAGAGCAAGAATATATACATTTGAAATAAGTGAGATGGATGAGGCAAGTGGAAAATAAAAGGTACGGAATCACAACACAGTATGCAAAATAACCCCCTTCAAGTCCCTTCAATGATGAGAAGTGGATCACAGTCTTAGCTCGTGCCTTCTGGTACCAAGGCAAAGGCGGTCAGTTCTATGACTCACAAAGCCCAGAACTTAACAAGAGACAGCCTTATTCTTTATATTAAGAACAGAGACAGTGTGTACCCAGGTCTGAGTATGTGTTGTTTCCACTAAGTGTCTGACAGTGAACGAAGCCACAGGTTTCAGACTGAGAGCCAGCCCTGAGAGCCGTCTGAGGCTGCAGCAAACCTGCAGGAGAAAGAGCACTAGGGTGTGACTCCCTATCTTTATGGCCTGGCTTAGTCTAGGAGTAACTTTGAGAAGGTCATTAGGATTGAGCAGATTGCTTATCTTCCAGGCTGCAGTTATCTAAATTAAAAAGAAGCAGCAGCAGCAGGGGATGAAAGCCTCCTTGGCACATGGTGAGCAGTTGATGTCTATTTCATAAAGGAATGAATGAAATCCTTTATTTCAGCCATTTTCATTGGAAAACTTTATGTGATGGGAAATACACATTCTGCCTTCTTATCTGGAATTCAAAATAATAGTTTAACCTTTTCTGGATGACTCAGTTCCACTGGGAAGCATATCAGTGCTGTCTCAGGGGATGTTGTGAGTTTCTCACACTCTGATGTACAGTGAAGTCTCCTTCATTCTGTTGTACATTTTTGAAGTTCTCACTTTTGCATCCAAAGCAGTTGTCAGGTGTTTGGTTTTTTTTTTTTTTGGTTATTGCCAGTGTACCTGTTTTACCAGCCATCTTTCTCCACTCTGCATATTTGCTGCTTTTCTTGTGATGCTTACACAGGAAGTTGGTTGAATGGCATGTCCGACTTGTATGTAAAATGGAAGTAATTAAGCCCTGAGTGGAGATTCTTCTCTGAGCAAAATGAGCAAGATTTTGTGTACACATTCTGTAAGTTTCCTTAGTGGCTCATTGACTTTTTATCTTCCTATTTATTCTGGCCTGTGTTCAGGATAGTTGAATTTGCCAGATCACTGATCTTGGGACAGATGTGACATTCATCTATACAGGAAACAGTATTACGCTGACTAAGGTGTCAAAGGGAGAGCTGACTTGCAAACACCTTCATGAGAAAGAGATTGCAGAAGTGTTGCTGGGAAAGCCATCTGCTGATACATAATAGATTAGTTAAGCAAGAGCGCAGATGAACAGAGACCAGACAAACCAGACTGTAGCAGTGGGTCAGTCAAGTGCAGGAGACAGAGGCGTTGAAGGCCCAGGGCTTGGAGCTTGAATGTCCCAGACACTCATCCGTGTCCATCTGTAACTTCACATGCCTGTCCCTGGAGCGAGAGGGTGGGCTTAGTCAATGCCTCTCTTGGTCACTTTCTTACTCCCTGGGTAGAGTGAAATCAAGAACACTTCTTTCTTATCCAAGATTTGAGTAAGTTGCATCTAATTTTCATTTAGTGATTTTATTATCTACCCTAAACATTTGGGAATGGTACAACAAAATACATGGATAATGTAACACAATACCATCTTCAGTCGCTCAGTCGTGTCCTACTCTTTGCGTCCCCATGAACCGCAGCACGCCAGGCCTCCATGTATATCACCAATTCCTAGAGTCCACCCAAACCCATGTCCATTGAGTCAGTCATGCCATCCAACCATCTCATCCTCTGTCGTCCCCTTCCCCTCCTGCCCTCAGTCTTTCCCAGCATCAGGTTCTTTTCTAATAAGTCAGTTCTTCGCATCAGGTGGCCAAAGTATTGGAGTTTCAGCTCCAACATCAGTTTTCCCAATGAATATTCAGGACTGATTTCCTTTAGGATGGGCTGGTTGGATCTCCTTGAAGTCCAAGGGATTCTCAAGAGTCGTCTCCAACACCACAGTTCAAAAGCATCGATTCTTCGGCACTCAGCTTTCTTTATAGTCCAACTCTCATATCCATATGTGACTACTGGAAAAACCATACAATCTTAGGAAGTCTATTTCTAGTAGCATGAACAAGGATATCGGAGGTCTGTTTAGTATTTTTTTTTTTAACCACTCAGACTACACTCTCCCCCTCTTACTCTCCAAAAGGAAGAGAAGAACGATCATCGGTGGCTAACGGCAGCTGCAGAAGCAACACCGAGCCAGCTTCACATTTGGGAGAGAACGCTGCACCTCCTTCTCATGCTTTCTGGTGCTCTACATGTTCAAAGAAACTTCTCAAGTAATGAACTGTAGAAATGATCCCTGAACATATATTTTATTTTTATTTTTTTTTAGTAGCTCAGTGTAATTTACAAGAGAACAAGGGAGTGTGCAATCTGTGAAGAATAAGCACATCCTTGAGATTTTCTTTTTCTGGCAAAATGTTACCCAACATACTACTGATACCATCAGAAAAGAAAGCGTTGGGAATATTCTAAATCTTAAAAATTTATTCTACCTACTTAGGCATATTCTTCTTGCCATTTTAATCAGATAATCATTTACTAGCAATTGAGTTTGTTGATACTGTTGCCAACTTGATTAATGAAATGGAGTGTCTGGAACATTGACCTATTTATTCCTTTAAAACACAAACTATTTATCTTTGCTTCTGAAAATTTCTTCCCACACATCCGCCACCACCTTGGTCCCTATCCAGTTCTTCCCAAAGACTTAATGCATCTTTTTTCCAGTAAAAAAAAAAAAAGGGGGGGCTTCATAGTTGGTAATCACTGTATTGTCAATTGGCTTGTTCAATTCACTTTAAATTCAGGTTAAAATGACATGGTTCCAACTATAAATAAATTGCTTAAACTGAGGTCAAAGGCAGCTCAGGGAAGTAAACCTTCACTGAGCCAACCAAACCCTCTCCCAGAATTCACTGACCTACCATTACAACACATGTCCACAGTCGAGTCAAAGTGCTGCCCAGTGAACCAGCCTCCTGCAACTCTGTGCCCTCATCATTCAGAGAAGCTGGGGACCATCGGGACTGTCCCTACTGATGAGTGGCAGCAAGGCGCACACTGGGGTTGGGAGCTGGAAAACACTGAACCTTTGCTCATGGAGAATGTGATATGAAGGAAGCCTGCCTCTCCACTGAACCAGAAAGTGAGATAGGAGCAAGATCTTGTTGGGAAAAACTCCAGTTTTCTAATACCTTTGCCACTGCAGATGGTGACTGCAGCCATGAAATTAAAAGACACTTACTCCTTGGAAGAAAAGTTATGACCAACCTAGACAGCATATGGAAAAGCAGAGTCATCACTTTGCCAACAAAGGTCTGTCTAGTCAAGGCTATGGTTTTCCCAGTAGTCATGTATGGATCTGAGAGTTGGACTAGGAAGAAAGGTGAGCACCAAAGAACTGATGCTTTTGATCTGTGGTGTTGGAGAAGACTCTTGAGAATCCCTTGGACTGCAAGGAGATCCAACTAATCCCTTCTAAAGGAGATCAGTCCTGAATATTCATTGGAAGGACTGATGCTAAAGCTAAAACTCCAATACTTTGGCCACCTGATGCGAAGAACTGACTCAATGGAAAAGATCCTGATGCTGGGAAAGATTGAAGGCTGGAGGAGAAGGGGATGACAGAGGATGAGATGGTTGGATGGCATCACTGACTTGATGGACATGAGTTTGAGTAAGTTCTGGGAGCTGGTGATGGACAGGAGGCCTGGCGTGCTGTAGTCCATGGGGTCATGAAGAGTCAGACACGACTGAGTGACTGAACTGAACTGAGTACCTTTGCTGCTCTTCCTGGCATGCCAGCGCCTGTGTATTGACCCTCTGGGATTTGCTGAGACGCCACTTATGTAAACTGTCCTTTTAAGAAGACTAAAGCACGCAGAGGCACAGACATTTTTAAGCACTGGGAGAATATTCTGGAGTTTCCAAGCCTATCTAATGACATATTCAAACATGAAGAGCTGCTGACAGCTTAAAAAATGAATTTATGTTAGGTTTTTGGTGGAAATTGTTCATATTTCTCTTTTTACATGCAGTGCTACAGAGACTTTTACAACATGCTCAGACTTTTACAACAATCTCCACTGATGGGTAAACAAGAGATGCTTGGAATCATTTCTAATTAATGTGGGTTTAAAGGCAGCTTATGAAAAATGAATTCTGAATTTTGTGCAATTTATTCTGGTAGCCATTTGTGGGGGAAAAGAGCCAAAAGAGAAAAACACACAATAACAAAGGACACACCAACAGCTGCTGAGACTAATCATGAAGAAGGGACAATATTTTCCTGCCCTTTGGCATAAGTTGTAAATTCCAGGAAGACGTGGTTTCTGGATTATAAGCTTTTACGCAGCCTAAAACACTTAACAGTACCATATAGATAATTTCAATAGATTAACGTCTGCTTGAATTGATGAAGAGTTGAAAGGACATGACACTCATAGATAAGCCTTTCGATCTATTATCACCGAAGACTGTCTGGATTTATTATCTTGCCCTGGATATTAAACACGTGTTTCTGTGCTACATGGGGTGTGGGGGTGTGGGGTGTGTCTGTTAGAGCCGAACTAGTACTCGATTCAGCATTAGAGCAGCATTCTTTCCCCAAATGTGGCATTTCCTTCTTTCCCTGAGGAAAGCGTGGACGGGAATAACCTTGCTTGCCAGATAGATATGATGATTTGCTGCATTTGAAAGTTTTAATGCTTGGTTACAGCAATTTGAAACGAAACATTGCTCAAAACAATGGCTTTTCTCTCCATGGCAGATGATGCTTTCCATAACTCTAATCCCACATTATCTTCTGCAATGTGGTCGTGATGTCCCTCATCCAGAGAGTTTATTTCTCTGTGTTCCTAAGTTTGGGCAGGTCCCGTGACTGCTCTGACTTATGAAGTACAGTGGGAGCCACGCTGTGCCCGTGGTTCCTGGTGCAGCCCTTAGTTGTTCTTGATTTATCGTAGCTGCTTCTGCATTCCCTCTCTCTGTGTTCCCTCTCAGAGCCGCCATCAGTTCAGTTCAGTCGCCCAGTTGTGTCCAACTCTTTGCGACCCTATGGGCTGCAGCACGCCAGGCCTCCCTGTCCATCACCAACTCATGGAGTTTACCCAAACTCATGTCCATCAAGTCGGTGATGCCTTCCAGCCATCTCATCCTCTGGTGTCCCCTTCTCCTCCTGCCTTCTCTTTCCCAGCATCAGGGTCTTTTCCAGTGAGTCAGCTCTTTGTATCAGGTGACAAAGTATTGGAGTTTGAGCTTCAGCATCATCTTCCCAGTGAACACGCAGGCTATGTGTCAAAAGCCCGAGTCAAAACCGCGTGGAAAGCCATGTGTAAGTGTTTTAATGCCTGGCCCAGCTCACCTCCCGCATCTTGGATGTCCAGCCCAACTGAGCTTTTTGATCACTGCCCCCTTATCCTTTTCCCTAATTTGTTTTATCAAAGAGCACTTTTTCTCAGGATAAGTTTTTTTTTTTTTTTTTTTTTTTTAATTCTAGCAGAGTACCGTGGCCTCCTTAATGACTTACTGGTAAAAAGAAAAAAAGAAAATCTGCTTGCCATGCAGGAGACACAGGTTTGATCCCTGGGTTGGGAAGATTCCCCCGGAGAAGGAAATGATAACCCACTCCATTATTCTTGCCTGGGAAATCACATGGACAGAGTGCCCTGGCAGGCTACAGCCATGGGGTCTCAAAAGAGTCAGACACGACTCAGTGACTGCGCACGCACGCGCTGCCCAAAAACCGCTGACCACCACTGCGGGGAGATCCCAGGGGAGAACCACCCGCTGAACCCCTGAACCCAGCAAATCTGTAGAGCCATGAGAGAAAGCACTTTATTGAAACTGTGGGTTGATATTATAGAAAGAAATTACACTTGCTGCATGAAAAACATATTAGCCCTTAAGAATTTTGTTTAAAAGTTGAGCACTGAGAGAGATGATCACAGCCCTGCCTGACATCTTTACAGCAGCTTTGTGAGATTTCTGCTTTATTGGCTAGGCAAAGCCTTTGACTGTGTGGATCACAATAAACTGTGGAAAATTCTGAAAGAGATGGGAATACCAGGCCACCTGACCTGCCTCTTGAGAAACCTATATGCAGGTCAGGAAGCAACAGCTGGAACTGGACGTGGAACAACAGACTGGTTCCAAATAGGAAAAGGAGTACGTCAAGACTGTATATTGTCACCCTGCTTATTTAACTTATATGCAGAGTACATCATGAGAAACACTGGGCTGGAAGAAACAGAAGCTGGAATCAAGATTGCCGGGAGAAATATCAATAACCTCAGATATGCAGATGATAGCACCCTTATGGCAGAAAGCGAAGAGGAACTCAAAAGCCTCTTGATGAAAGTGAAAGAGGAGAGTGAAAAGGTTGGCTTAAAGCTCAACATTCAGAAAACGAAGATCATGGCATCTGGTCCCATCACTTCATGGGAAATAGATGGGGAAACAGTGGAAACAGTGTCAGACTTTATTTTTGGGGGCTCCAAACTCACTGCAGATGGTGACTGCAGCCATGAAATTAAAAGACACTTACTCCTTGGAAGGAAAGTTATGACCAACCTAGATAGCATATTCAAACGCAGGGACATGACTGCCAACAAAGGTCCATCTAGTCAAGACTATGGTTTTTCCAGTGGTCATGTATGCATGTGAGAGTTGGACTGTGAAGAAGGCTGACCGCTGAAGAACTGATGCCTTTGAGCTGTGGTGTTGGAGAAGACTCTTGAGAGTCCCTTGGACTACAAAGAGATCCAACCAGTCCATTCTAAAGGAGATCAGTTCTGGGTGTTCTTTGGAAAGAATGATGCTAAAGCTGAAACTCCAATACTTTGGCCACCACATGTGAGGAGTTGACTCATTGAAAAAGACTCTGGTGCTGGGAGGGATTGGGGGCAGGACGAAAAGGGGATGGCAGAGAATGAGATGGCTGGATGGCATCATCGACTTGATGGACGTGAGTTTGAGTGACCTCCGGAAGTTGGTGATGGACAGGAAGGCCTGGCGTGCTGTGATTCATGGGGTCGTGAAGAGTCGGACACGACTGAGCGACTAGCTGACTTACTGCCTGAAGCAAAGGACTAAGCTTTAATCCTAAGCTTCCCTGGTGGCTCAGAGGGTAAAGTGTCTGCCTGTAAAGTGGGAGACCTGGGTTCGATCCCTGGGTCGGGAAGATCCCCTGGACAAGGAAATGGCAACCCACTCTGGTACTCTTGCCCGGAGAATCCCATGGACAGAGGAGCCTGGTGCATGGGGCCGACAAAGAGTCGGACACGACTGAGCGATTTCACTTTCACTTTTTACCTTCAAGCAGAGGACACAATTAAGCCATGCCTAGACTCCTGGTCCACAGAAAATGTGACAAAATAAATGCTGGGTTATGTAGGCTTTTTGTTAACAATCTTAATCACATGTAATACAACTCACCCATTTAAAATGTGCAATTCAACCACTTTTATTGTCTTCAGAGCACTGTGAAACTATCACCACAATCAATTTTGTAATATTTTCACTACTCCCAAAAGAAAGCCCATATTTTTTAGCAGTGACCCACCATTGTTCTATTTCCATGGCCGTAGGCTACCATTAACCTACTTTCTGTCTCTATACATTTGTCTGTAGCAGGCATTTCATATAAATGGAATCATACAAAAAAGTTCAGCACTGAGGGTTGCCCATAATATTCCTTTTTGCTAAACTGTAAGTTCTTCTAGGCAAGGAAATATGACTATAGTTTAAAATAAATATAAACAGCAAGTAATAATTCATTAGCAAAAACATAAAGCAAGAAATGTGCATTAAAATGATGTATAAAATAAACCACATTTCTTTAAGAATGCATTCCAACATCAAACAGCAAATTTCAACATGAAAAACCACAATTATTTTTGCACCAACCTAATACTTCAACAGCATTTTGCATTTAGTAGATATTCGGTATACATTTGTTAAATGAATAGCTCCTCCTTTTCGTACTGTACTCAGTCCAATTTTCCTACTCATTAAGATTCCTCTTCAATGACAGTGAGTTATTTTACAAATTGAATTCATAATCCTACCCTAGGATTGCCAAGGAATGTGGTTCTGATGAGATGACAAGTTTTGGCACTTTTTCATCAGGTGATTATTAATGTTGAAACTTATATAAGGTTTTATCAATGTTCAGTTCAGTTCAGTTCAGTCACTCAGTTGTGTCCAACTCTTTGCAACCCCGTGAATTGCAGCACGCCAGGCCTCCCTGTCTATCACCAACTCCTGGAGTTCACCCAAACCCATGTCCATCTACACATACATATGTGTTTACATAGGTATTTACACATAAAACATACAAAGCATTCTTTAATTTTTGATCCCACTGATTCAAATAAGGATGATAAACTTCACTTTTGTAATAATCAAGTGAAATGTTTGATGAATAAGATTACAGATGTGCTGTTTACCTTCTTATGATAATATTCTCAAATATCTTCAGTGCTTCAATCAGCAAACAATTAAAATAGTAATTTGTAGTGTTTGTTGTTGTTTAGTTGCTCAATTGTGTCAGACTCTGTGACCTCCTGGAGTGTAGCCCGCCAGGCTCCTCTGTCCATGGGGTTTTCTAGGCAAGAATACTGGATTGGGTACCCATTCCCTTCTCCAGGGGAATCTCCCTGACCCAGGGATCGAACCCAGGTCTCCTGCATTTCAGGCGGATTTTTTTTTTTTACTGCTGAGCCACCTGGGAAGACACATAATTTGTAGTATTTACTATTCATAAATGAAAGTGCTAGTCACTCAGTCATGTCTGATTCTTTGCAACTCCATGGACTACAGCCCACCAGGTTCCTCTGTCCATGGGATTCTCCAGGCAACAATATTGTAGTGCATTGCCATTCCCTTCTCCCGGGGGTCTTCCAGACCCAGGATGGAACCCTCGTCGCCTATGTTGCAGGCGGATTCTTTACTGTCTGAGCCGCCTTCACTATTCATAAAAGAACGTTTGTTTAATAGACTATTTAACCTGATGTTGTGAGCATTTCCCTTCAAGCAGGTACTATAACTGAGTGTAAACCACACAGATTACATACAGAGGGCTTCCCAGGGGGTGGTAAAGAACCCGCTTGCCAATGCAGGAGATGTAAGGGATGCAGGTTTAATCCCTGGGTCGGGAAGATCCCCTGGAAGACAGCATGGCAACCCACTCCAGTATTCTTGCCTGGAGAATCCTACGGACAGAGGAGTCTGGGGCTGTACAGTACATAGGATCTTAGAGTCGGACATGACTGAAGCAGTTTAGCACGCATGCACAAACCATACAATAACAGTATAAGATTATTGGGCTTGTCTCCCTGGCAAGCATGGGCTTTTGGTCCCAGGGAGCCTGGCTGCTGATAAGCTCTACCTCTCATGGCTTGGTGACCAGTCTAACAGCTCAGCCTCTCTCCTCAGTTTTCTCATGTCTCATAGAGTTTGCAAGGTGCCTGCCTTGTGTGGGGTCATAACAAATGATCAACAACTATTAGACCTCTGTGGGACGCAGGATAAGTCCAGTTCTAGAACTAGCTCCTCCCTTTTCACATGGCCTCCGTCTCAATATTGTGTCAGGAAGTGGTTACCACTGGCTCGAAGTCTTGCTGATTATAATAATCTTGTCTTACAGCTTGTTCTCAACTCACCCATTCTTTTTCTCTTCTAATTCCACTCCTAGCTCTACTCCTGAAGGATCACTACATTGAATTTCAGCTTGTGTTCCCTCCTCCTTCCCTCTCTTCCTTCCTCCCTTCCTTCCACAGATACTCTATTAATACATGCTGGGTACCATGGTCTTCTCTAGGGACAAAATAGTAAATAGGAAACAAACAAACAAAAAACCACCTCTGTCCTTATGGAGTTTACATCCTTGCAGGGGAAGCACAATAAGCACATAGACGTGAAACGCAGTATACTGCAAGACAGTGAGGGAACAAGCCATGCAGAGTCTGGGAGTGGAGAATGAGGGAGGCGGGTCATTGTACACGGGACAGTCATGTGCCCAGAATCAAGCGGGCCACACCACTGATACCCTAGAGCTCCCAAGTGCCAAAGCTGCAGAAGGCTAGGTAGCTGCGAATATGTCTGCTGCCATCCTGTGTTATGCTTGCTTACCTGGCCTAAGTCAGGCCAAAGAGATCCCCCAGGAATATGAGCTCTGTGCAGGCGGGTAACTCCAGTTGTCCCACCAGGAGTTCCTGTAAAGTAGAGGAACCAGCCTGCAGAGTGAGAGAGTAGAAAGTGCATGTAGAGTCAGAAGCAGAGATGAGATCCCAACAGCTTTCCAGATGCTGTTTCCAGCCTTGTGGGCCAGGCGCCATTCCTGCCCCAGATCCATTATGTGAGAGTTCAGTCACTCAGTCGTGTCCGACTCTGTGACCCCATGGACTGTAGCACGCCTGGCCTCCCTGTCCATCACCAACTCCCAGAGTTTACTCAAACTCATATGCATAGAATCAGTGATGCCATCCAGCCATCTCATCCTCTGTCGTCCCCTTCTCCTCCTGCCTTCAATCTTTCCCAGCATCAGGGTCTTTTCCAGTGAGTCAGCTCTTCACATGAGGTGGCCAAAGTATTGGAGTTTCAGCTTCAGCATCAGTCCTTCCAATGAACACCCAGGACTGATCTCCTGTAGGATGGACTGGTTGGATCTCCTTGCAGTCCAAGGGACTCTCAAGAGTCTTTTCAAACACCACAGTTCAAAAGCATCAATTCTTCGGTGCTCAGCTTTCTTTATGGTCTATTAAGATGTAAAAACAAGGCCCTCCTTTCTGCTTTTGTGCTTGGTAGTTTGAATTAGATTTTGTTGATGAAATCAGACTCTTGATTCCATGTTAGTCCCTCCAATGCCTGAGGGATATATAACAAAATGTATAAGCAAACATATAACAGAAGGATATGAAGGTTAATTTTATATGCCAATTTGACTGGCTAAGCCATGCCCAGACATGACTTCTAGGTGTGTTTGTGACTGCGTATCTGGAAGAGATGAGCGTTTGATTCAGGAGACTGAGTAAGGGGACCATCTTCAGCAGTGCGGGCAGGCATCAGCCAACTGGGGGCCCGAAGGGAACAAAACGGTGGAGGTGGGCGGGCTCTGTCTTCTTGAGCTGGGACGTCCAGCTCCTCCTGCCCTTGAATGCTGGAGCTCTTGGTTCTCAGGTCTCCAGACTCTGGGGCTTCTCTGGGACTTGCACCAGAGGTCCCTGTCAAGCCTTTGGACTCAGACTGAATCACAGTCAGGCTTTGCTGGCTCTCCAGCTTGTGCACAGCAGATGGTGAGACTTTTCAGCCTCCACAGCCACAGAAGACAGTTTCTATAACAAATCTCTTCATGTGTCTGTTTTACTGGCTCTGATTCTCTGGAGAACTAGCTACATGGGGAGATCTGATTCCTCCATGCTTTTCTTCAAAACGCCCTCCAGCACTTCCGTGTCTCTAGTCTGTGTCTCATTCGCTGTCTGCGAGTCTCCTCAATCGCCCCTGCTTCGCCCCTTTGCTTCTTTTGTCGCGTGTTTCGTTTCTCTTTCCTGTTTCTATTGCTTTTGCAGTTGTTTCCCACACCTTTGGCATCAACTGTTTTCCCTGTGTTGTCTTTTTATTGAACGTCTGCGTGCACTTTCTTGCAATTCCTCTCCTCTTCTTAACACGTGAAAAAAATCCTCACATCAGAAGGACTGGCTCAAAGCTCGCCAGCCACCACCGTGGCCTCCGCCTTTGCTCTCTGCATGTTCCACTATAAGCGATTCTGAGAAGACAGCCATGTGTCGTCAGCAAGCCGGCCTAGTCTGAGCAACTAGAAGAGACGGATGGGTTAGAGTTAAGTTACTGAAGGTCCTGCTGCCCGGCCTTCTACATGCAACTGGACCTAGGACAACACTTCAGAATGTCCTTCTGCAAAGGTGGTCCATTGGGACTCCTACTTGCAAAGGTATATATATATATATATATATATATATAGAGAGGAGAGAGAGAGAGAGAGAGAGGACCAGAAATCTCCAGCAGTTATTTTACTGGTGGCAGAGTTCTTCCTGTCCCCAGGTCACTCTTAAGCCCTGAACTTCTGTCCAGGGCAAATGATTGCTTACAAGTCAGGATTACTCTCTCAGTAGAGTCCTTCAAGAATTGGCACTGAGATCTGGGTGGGGGGCAGGGGCTGCAGTGAGGAGGCATCTGGTATGCAAGGCTTTTGCTTTTGGTCTCACCCATTCCCCTAGTGAGAGACTTTATTTTGGGGGCTCCAAAGTCAACTGAACTGAAAGTCACTGCGGATGGTGACTGCAGCCATGAAATTTAAAGACACTTGTTCCTTGGAAAAAAGCTATGACCAACCTAGACAGCATATTATAAAGCAGAGACACATTACTTTACCAACAAAGGTCCGTCTAGTCAAAGCTGTGTTTTTTCCAGTAGTCATGTATGGATGTGATAGTTGGACTATCAAGAAAGCTGAGCACTGAATAATTGATGGTTTTGAACTGTATTGTTGGAGAAGACTCTTGAGAGTCCCTTGGACTGCAAGGAGATCCAACCAGTCCATCCTAAAGGAAATTAGTCCTGAATATTCATTGGAAGGACTGATGCTGAAGCTGAAACTCCAATTCTTTGGCCACCTGATGCGAAGATCAAGTGGGAAGATCCCCTGGAGAAGCCTGGTGGGCTATAGTCCATGGAGTTGCAAGACAGTCACAAGCAACTTAGCAACTAAACAACAAGTATAGTAAACACCCAACTCTCCACCTCAGGTACATTTCTGTGTAATGTATGTTGAGGGGTGGGTGTGTACTAGGTGCTGTGCTGAGAACTTTCAATGTGGTAACATATTTACCTCTCACAGTGAATGCTTGAGATGTGAATTTCTATTGGGATCTTCATTTTAAAGATGAGGCCGTGGCTTGGCGTGTCTGAGGCTGAACGTCTGGTACAGTGTGTGGATTTGTACTCAGAACTGGGTGACTCCATCATCCGTAATCTTGACCAGCGGGCTATGCTGCCTCCTCTAAGGAAGAGGATATAAAACCCACAGCGACATATGAATGAACCCTTAGGAATGGTTCTTGGCTGCACTTGCAGTCAGTATGCCCTCCGTATTCGTCCTTCCGATTTGTGAGCTCCATCAGTTCTGTTACCACCTCCCTTCCCAGGCCTGCAGATAAAACTTTCACGTCTCACCTAGCCTCTAAATATCATCCAAATGTCCATCTTGATAGGACACTGAGGATCTTATATTTTGTGCTGCTGCTGCTGCTAAGTCGCTTCAGTCGTGTCTGACTCTGTGTGACCACATGGATGGTAGCCCACCAGGCTTCCTCATCCCTGGGATTCTCCAGGCCCCAGGTTCTTTCACCATTCTTTTCTTCCCAAGAAGGAAGATGAACATTCATGGGTGACTCTGGCCCTGAATCTTACCCTGGGAGCGAGCCAATGGATAGTTCTCCATGGACCTCACCACACTAAGGGCCAACAGAGCATTAATGGGACTGCTACTTGGCAGCTACAAAGAGGGTCTTGCGAGAAAATGAATTTACTGTTCCCACCATCCTCCCCTTCAGTGACTCCATCTTACTGCTTCCTGTTAGAAGCCGCTGGAAGCCCTTTATGCCATTCAATAGCATCCTCTCCCTTGGCAGGGCTACATCATTGATTGAGAGAATCCGGGCTTTTAAAATGTCATTTAAAGAAGGTGCAACTCATACTTGGTTAATCTGTATGTGGTTTGGTCACCGTTTCCCTGGTGGCTCAGATGGTAAAGCGTCTGCCTACAATGCAGGAGACCCAGATTCAATCCCTGGGTTGGGAAGATGCTCTGGAGAAGGAAATGGCAGCCCACTCCAGTACTCTTGCCTGGAAAATCCCATGGATGGAGGAGCCTGGTAGGCTGCAGTCTGTGGGATCACAGAGTTGGACACGAATGAGTGACTTCAGTTCACTTCTTTGGTCTATATCTACTCTGGTAGCAGAATTTTCCTCTTTTTTCCATCTTCTTCTGGAGTTGGAGTTTTCATTATTAAATGAAAAATGGCCCTAGAACTGTCACCCATCAAGAACCTTCAGTTAGAAAACATTGCCTTGTTGCTTTCTTCTGGTTGGAGTTGTTTTCTAAAACTATTATTTTATTTATTATTTTTGGCTGGGCTGGGTCTTTCCCGCCATCCAGGCTTTCTCTAGTTGCAGAGTGGGGCTACTTCCTAGTTGGGGTGCTTGGGCGTCTCAACGCAGTGGCTTCTCTTGCCACGGAGCATGGGCTCTGGGATGCGAGGGCTTCAGTAGTTGCAGCACCGGCTTCCTGGGGTCGAGCTGCGGTTCCCGGGGTCTAGAGAACGAGGCTCAGCAGCTGTGGTGTGCCAGCTTAGTTGCTGTGTGGCACGTGGGATCATCCTGGACCAGGGATGGAACCCGTCTCCTGCAGTGGACGGCAGATTCTTTACCACTGAGCCACTAGGGAAGCCCTGGTTGGCGTTTGATGGACCTGCTTTAACACATTTTAGTTGACAAGGCTGGTCTGTTCAACTGGTTAGAATGTCATTTTAACGAGGCCAGCGGCGTATGCTCCACCTCTATAGGATCTGTTATTGTATCCTCCTGGAGTCTGGATGCCCAGACTCTTTATAAACTCACACAATGCTTGCAAGGAAGAGGGGACACAAAGACAGCCCCCTCCAAGCACACAGCTCAGACATCACATTTAGGGCACAAGGGACTGCGTGATCTATTACTGAGTTGATAGTGTTAAGCATCGTGCTTACTAGAGGTACTTGGGGCAAGAAAAACAGTAAATTCAAAGGGAAATACCATCCAAATGAAGACGTGAATGCGACTCATCCGGTTGAAAGACACGCTGAAAATGGATGTAGGCAGAAACAACATGGTGAGCGAGGGAGTGAGACAGCAAAGAGCTGGGAACTGCTCCCTGCTTCCTGGATGTCTGGGTTACATTCTCCGTGGGGGAGATGTTCCTTGATTCACAAACAAATAGATCACTGTGTGTGGGAACAGGAGAAAAACTGAGGCAAAAGTATCTTGGCCCAGAAAGGACAGCAGAAATCCCTGTGCTTTATTCCAGGTGATTACAAGCAACTGGATGGTGCTCAGCGCTGTGTCTACCAAAACAGACGGAGGGAGAGAAACTGAGATCACAGGATTCTGAGAATCTGTTAGTCACCATTTGCTCTTCAAGATAGTAACAGCTTCTTTTTAAGGCTTTGGACAGCTGCTCAAATTTCAATCCTTGAAAAGCTGGAGATCTGGATGCGAATACAGGGAAGAATGGTTTTCCTCTTAAGCACAGACTTCACGGTGACATAGATTATTTCTTAGTGTTGCGAATACAAGGAAGAATGGTTTTCCTCTTAAGCACAGACTTCACGGTGGCACAGATTATTTCTTAATGTTCGTTCAGCACAGACATAAGCACTAGGTACTCGGCGGCTGTAACACTGGCGTCTTACTTTGTGGGGGTGCCTCAGTTGGCATAATTTTCCTTTTTCATTTGTTCCGAAAGGCCACACATAAACACCACACGTAAGGGTTAACTTTCTCTTTTAAGAAATGACTGTGTATGCTTTCCCCAATCAGAACTTGCTCCATTTAATATTCTATCCAGTGGCACAAACAGAGCGTTTTTGTGTCTTCAGTTTGGGTTTAATTCTCTCCCAAGCTTTTCTACCCTTTGGCATGTTTCTTGAACAAAGACCAGATTGTGATCTTGTGATGTCTCTTTCTAGAACACCCAAGAAGTGAGAATTTACAAAAGTTTACAAAGCCAGAAAATCCTGCCCCAATATCCTCCCCACCAGGACTAACGAAGTTGCTACCGTCCAAGCTGCCTTCAAAGAACCAAATGCAGGTTCCATGTTTGCAGGGGACCAAAACCGACACTAAAAAAGAGATTTGGGATGACACCAGTGGACTGATCTCACAGATACTGACTTATTTCCAATTGCTTAGAAATTAAAAAGGAAAAACTATAGTAGTGATATAGTTCAGAAAATAAGTGAGTTTGTGGACAGGTTGAACGACTCATTGTCACTAACCATGAAGGATTTTGTACACACCCCACCCCCACTCCCTTTCTTCTGCTATTTCTCCACTCTTCCAGCAGGTGGCACTACAGTCACAGACCAAACATTCCACAGCAGGGTATGTAACTTTATTTTTCTACCATAATAATTTAAAGTATTTACACACTGCACACTCACTGTTTTACACAGATACTTATTCATATACCTATGAACCACATCTAAAGGTTTCTTTGCAAAGACTCGACACACTGTGGGGGTTTCCCGAGCATAACAAAGAGAAGGGAAGGACAAAAAAACAGTTTGAGTCTTCAGACAGCCATGTGGTGCATCTGTGAAAACCAGTGTGTTCCCACAAGAATAAGCTTGCCCAGAAGATGTCCTACCTAACGTGTGAGTATGACCCAAAACGCTTCCGGTTAAGAGGGGAATTTCAAAAACCAACATGTGCAAGGAACATTTTTTTTCCCTCTCCAGACATTCTATGAAAGAAACAGAAGAAAATAAACCAGAGAAATACCTGTAGAGAAATAACTGTATTTCTGAGACAGTTATCCGTGGGGAAGGCTTCAGAGTCATACACAGAGAGACACTGACTGCAAGGGAGAAGAGCCAAATCCACTGGCACGAAGAGTTGTGATACAACCTTTCCAGGTAAGTGATGCAGCAGAGCAACCTGGTTTCCTCTTCCCAGCTATTAGGAGAGGCGGTTGTTTTGCTTTCGATGAAAAGGACACAGGTATATTACATCATGTACACACTAAACCCAGACAGCGTAGAAAACTTCTACCGTTTTCCACCTTTAGACTATTTGCACAAAAATAGTGGTTAGAGGTACCCTAAATATTTTTCCTCCTGCATTCTACTTGGTTACATAACAGAAGTACTAGCTAACTACCACTTCTGACCTGGGCACGTGATTCCGTAAGGGAACAAAAGCAGTCACCGTTCAGAGCTAATGGTAGGCGGGCCCCTGTTTAGCTTTGATACAAGGATAACAGGTTTGGGGTTCAGCTCTCTGGTGCTGCATCTTTGCCCACCAGTAAGAGGCAAGATGCCTTCGGGATTTTCCCAGACTGGCCAAGATCATTCTCTCATACATTGGAAGACAGGCTTGAGAGAAGCTTTGCCACCTCTGGTGAGTCGACAGCTCCATGCTGTGACCGACAGACAGATCAGTTCAGAAAGAAACAGAACTTTCATGAAGCGACATCCTCTTTGCTACCAGTCTGGCAGTGCCACTCATCAAAAGGAAGAAATTAACCAGGCCAACTAAAACCACGCACAACCTTGACCCAAATCTCTGTGGCCTTTCAAGCTCACCATCTGTTTGCATTTACATAAATGATTCAACTACAAACTCTACCACTAATTCTTGGTACCAGATATTTACATTTTAGGTATAACAATAGAAACCTACCTATCCTGAAGTTCATGTTCTCAGCTACTGCTCTTGCCTTTGGGTGGTGGTGGTTTCCTTTTTCAAGAGGTGCCTACAATGATGGAATGGAAGACGGATGGAGTGTAGGTCGGTGAAATCACTATCAAGTTAAATGAGCAACTAATAGTCACCTAGGCATACTAAGCGGGAAAGTGATTAAATTGAGAGGCCACGTGGGGAGCAGCAATGGCCACTGAGAATGTCTGACCAGCCAGCACCCAGTCAAGCTGCACACAGGGCCAGGCCAAGGAAGCGAGGCCGTGTCCATCCCATCACACACAGACACGAAGTGGGAGGCAGGAAGACCACGGCCTCGGGGGCAAGAAAGAGGAAACCTTTGTGACAGGATCTGGGTCTTCACATGGCAGAATCGAATGCACCCCAGAGCCTGGGCTCCCGGACTCCAACACTGAGCCTGGGGAGGGCCTACTGGGTGTGGACACGGTGAGTACAAGTCCAGACAACCAGAGAGGAGGCGGCTGAAAAGGCGGGCTTGTACAAACCACAGAGGGAAGAGCAAGGCACGATCGCTGCACTTAGATGTTTGCACTTTCTTTGTTCAATGTAGAATGGAGTTAAACGAAGGAAAAGTGACAGTCTGAACAGGGAATGAGGGATGACAAAAGTCTGAAAGGGCTCTAGCAAGATGCCTGCTCTCTCCTTTTCTAGAGCCCCTCCTGACCTAGAAAAACAGCAGCTTCACACCGTTTAACCTGCCATGCTCGAAGTGCTCGGATGTAACAACCCTAGTTAATAAGAACTGTGCTAACATTCTCCCCGCCCTCTGAAAACAAGTGGCAGCTGTCCAAGAGGGAGAGGGCTTCCTAGAATCAGTGTTTAACAGCCAAAAGCACCTGTTGGGGGGTGGGGTGGGGCGGTTAGCAATCCTTCCGCGTGGCGCGAGGGCAGGAGAAGCAGGCAAGGACCTAGTTCCAAGGAACGAGACAGTGGCACCAGGAGGGCAGCAGGTGAAAGCTGGGTGCGGGCGGTGATGGCCAGGGCCGTGAGGGCGCCGCCAGCAAGAGCTGCAAACGAGGTCGCCGGTCCTCTGCCAAGGGGCGCGCCGCATCCGGTGTCTGTGCGCGTGTACTATATACGTACTGACCAGGTACACACATAAATATTTAATATATAAAAATAAAGTGCTTTCTAACAGGTCCCCGGGCAGGGATGTTATAAAACATTTCACAAAACTGCAAAAAAAAAAAAAAAAAAAAAACCAAACCAAACAAAAAACCACACACACACCAAAACCCAAAATTGGTAACGGTCCAAAACACTACATCCAACATTACGTGGAAAACAGCCAAACGCGATATGTACAAATCAGGTGGGCATCCCGGGACACACGCATCCTGTCATATACATGGTATATACATATATACTCTTTTTACTCAATATATTATGACAATATATATTTTTAAAAAATTTTGTTATAGACAGGAGAAACGGAACAGGAAAAAAAAAATCGAAAAAGACAATCCCCTACAAAAACACAAGGATCAAGCATGTGAGTCCCAGACCGACAGACAGGGGGCGTCCACGGGGAGCCCCGCGGGCACTGCTCGGGAAAATATGCCAGCGTTCCTTCCTGGGGTGCAGCGCCTCCACGTCCTCCAGGGCGCTGTGCGCGGCGGCCGTGAAGTTGGCGTCGCCAGTGGTGAGCAGGTCGAAGACGCAGGACTGGAAGTAGATGTCCTTCACCGGCATCTGCTCGTGGCAGCGTGCGCTGGCAGTCTCCAGCGTGTAGCCGGGCCAGGCCGCGGCCGCGGGGCTGCGGGGCAGGCCGGGCCCCAGGATGGCAGACACCTGGCCCTGGCCGTCGCCGATGCGCTCGCCCAGGGGGCAGCCGGTCACGCACAGCTGCAGGTCCTGGCTCTCCTCGTAGGCCATGGCCAGCGCCTCGGGCATGCGGATGGCCAGCGTCAGGTAGCGGCCCAGCTGCCGCACGAACACGGTGGTCCCCATGTAGCGCGCGTGCATCTCCACCGAGCGGCCGCTCTCCCGCTCCACGATCCGCAGGCTCTTGGGGTCGCTGTCCCCACCGCTGGTGCTGCCGTCCACGAAGGCGGCCGGCAGGTCATCGGTCACGGCTTGGTACACTTTCTGATCCGTACACTCCCGGTGAGCTTTGAAGATGATGGTGATCTGTCGGGGAAGGAAGGCGGACAAAGTTTTAACACAGATGGGAGGGATATGGGCGCGACAGCATCCTTGGGCCGTGAGAACTGCCCTCCAGTTCTGGAGGCTGAACCGGCTAGAGACAGAATCTCCCAGTTCTGCCTATATCTGCTTCTACCTTGCAAGTGAATGGTGTCACTGTTAGGGACAATTTTGAAGACCCTATGTATTCATTCATTGGAAGGATGGATGCTGAAGCTGAAATTCTAATACTTTGGCCATCTGATGAGAAGAGCTGACTCAATGGTAAAGACCCTGATGCTGGGAAAGATTGAGGACGGGAGAAGGGGACGACAGGGGATGAGATGGTTGGATGGCATCATCAACTCAATGGACTTGAGTTTGAGTAAACTCTGGGAATTGGTGACAGACAGGGAGGTCTGGTCTGCTGCAGTCCATGAGGTCGCAAGAGTCAGATAGGACTGAGCCACTGAACTGAACTGATGTATTTTTTTCTTGATGTGGACTTTTTCTTTAACTTTTTATTTTATATGGGAGAACAGCTATTAACAATGTTGTGATAGTTTCCGGTGGACAGCAAAGGGACTCAACCATAATATACATGTATTCATTCTGACGTGGACCAATTTTCAAAAGGCTTTATTGAATTTGTTACGTTATTGTTTCAGTTTTATGTTTTTTTTTTTTTTTGGCCATGAGGCAGGTGGGATCTTAGCCCCCTCACCAGGGATCGAGCCTGCACTCCTCTACACTGGAAGGTGAAGAAGTCTTAACCACTAGACAGCCAGGGAGGTCCCAAAGTCCTATGTATTTAGAATGAAAACAACAGATCCAGAGAGTGTATCAGCAAAAAATTTTTATTTACCTAAGACAGAAAAATGTTGTTGGGATATAGGCAAGTTTTATTGATCATTTGTATCCTGTCTCCTCAAAGACAGATGAGTTGTTGTAGATAGCTCTGAGAAAAAAAGAAAGAAGATTCCTTTCTGAGTTATGCAGATGCTCTAAGTGGCTTCACTAATAATAAACCTACCAGAATTGTGATTTCTAAAAAGTTTTTCCCTTGGACTCTAACAATATCCTATGACTCATCACCACAAACTGAGCTATACACATACTCAGGGGAGAGACAGAAAGCTGAGGAGGGAGCCAGCCCAGCAACAGCTACCAACCATGTGCCTCAGGAAAGATGCTCTAAGTCTCTTAATCAAATGTTTCACATGACCAGCTAATCCTTGGGACAGCGAAATCACTTGCCAAGTGCGCCCAAGCACTGGCAGAGAATAAATACCCTAAACCTAGTTACAGCAAATGTTTTCCACAAACAGCATGCTGCCCCTTCAGCTTCTCAAAAATCTCAATCTTCTCCCCCAGTCAACTCTCAGCTCTCCAAATTAAGCAGAAAATTCATGGAGGGGAAAAATATCTACTGATAATATAAAAACTTTCCTTTAGTGAACTTACTTTCTTTCCTTAATTAGAACAGTACTTAGAAAAAACAAAAAGAACTCTGAGCACCTTCACCTCCAAACTCCTCGACATCTCTGCTACAGGGGATAGAAAGATGCTAAGACAGATACGGGCTTCTGGATCACACAAGGTGGGAAAATGGCCCCCAAGCGGCAGCGGAGCGGGGGCGGGGGAGACAACATTTTGAGATTTGAGTTATTGTCTGTAAGTGAGGTAATGGCTTATTATGCTTTCTTCTTGAAGAAAAGAAAAACGTATCAGGTGACTTCAGTCAAGGAGGAAGGGAGACAGGCCAAACACTCTACAAATTACTCTGGATGGAGGCAAAGGGCCGCCTTCTGCAAGGGGACTAATTAAAACAATAGAGCCTTGTTAAAAGGCCACTGAGGGCCTCCCTCCCCACCCTTCTCCCTGCAAGACCCCCCGCCACCCTCAGGCTTATGTCTGAAGGCTCCCCCACTCCCACCCCAGGCTCAGCCGGCATTTGCTCACGCTATTTAATTCCACATGTTCCCACTGGTGTTACTTGACTGGAATTTTCCAGCCATTTCATTTCACTTCAGCCAGTTGTAAAGCCAGATCCGAACCAGCTGTGGCTGCAGCAACTGGTTAAATTCATATCCGTTGTTTGCAGCTGCAACCCAAAGCCAGACAATGCACTGTGAGAATGCCTGGTGTTCTCCCTGCCTAATGACTGAGTCACAGTTTAATTTCATGACCAGCCTTCTCACGTTTCAACACCTTCCTAACAACCTGAAGGAGGTGTACCCGAGATGACTTCAGGAAATTTGCTGTGCATCCAACCATATGACCTTCCAGAGCGAGTGGGATTTTTCGAGCTAGATATCTAATGGGACTATAAAATAGATTTATTTGGTGACTCTAAAGACAGTTTGACAAGTGCTTTTTAGAGGCAAGCTGGGATCTCTTGGAGGTGAAAAGATTAATTCAAGTAAATTCTGCACCTGAAAGGACTGCAAGTTAATACAGATGGCTACAATAAGAGTAACAGACTTTGCATACAGCCGCTATCCTCCTTTTCAACCAGAACATCCACACTCAAAGAGTAACTGGATTCTTCTACAACAGCTAAGCCATTTGTCCTTCCAACCTAACAAACCTCAGATTTAAACCAACTTGGCCTTATTTACAACAATTAAGGACCTTTCAGTTCGCCTTAGGAAAAACACAGAGGAATTAGTTTTGTTGGGACAACACAGCAGAGAGATCCAATTCCAAACAAGTTTCCTACAAAGGCAAGCAAGGGTCAATATTAACATGAATGGAATAGTTCCCTGTCTCACCAAGTCTCTGCTGTTTTCATTAAAAACACCAATTCCAACTCAGGAGTCATTTCAAACACCTCTCACGCTACTGTCCTCTGCTCTACCTGTGACACCAACAGGTAACTCCCAAGCCTCTGGAAGATCAGGTGAACCTTAAAGCCTGACCTCTGTACTACTGTCTACACGCACAAAATATTCCAGTTTACCTAATGCATTTTTGTCTATCTGTCGAATTTCCTAGGAGTGACTTTCTCTACAAGACAAGGAAGTTGATGTTTCCCTAGTTGTTTCTCTTTTAGGTGAGAGAATTTGCTCTCAGAGTCTATGTATAGAATCAGCCCTTGAATCAAGATGCTGAGGGGAATGAATTAACCTCAAAGCATGAGAGAGGTCTCCTGAGTGGTCCTCTGGAGTTTAAGTAGATACTGAAGAGGTACCTAGAGATATAAGCAATGAAAATGTAGAAAGCACAGGTAACAGTCCCTGACAAGCTGTGTAAAGTATTTTCATCCCTCATACAATTGCAATCTCAGGTCTTAAAAAGCAAGCACTTAATTCATTTTCCGATTCTATCCTCCTCTTCAGAAAAATTAAATAAAATTTATTCACTCTCAATAATTCTTCCTTTAAAAACGCTCAAATGTTAATAGAAATGTTTGGAAATTCCACACGTTTTCTATTTCCAGCTAGCAGCTATCAGAGGGTCAGAATAGTACATTCAAAATTGTATTCTAAAGCTCTTAAAAGATAATTTAAAAACAGCTATGGGAGTTGGTGATGGAAAGGGAGGCCTGGCGTGCTGCGATTCATGGGGTCGCAAAGAGTCAGACACAACTGAGCGACTGAACTGAACTGAACTGATGCTCTTTACATCCCCCCCCATGAACTGATCCATATGCTGTAATAACTCAATTTGGCACATCTGTTCTATGCCACACCATTTATTATTGATGGATGGCATTTCTGTGCATTTAAAACATCAATGCCTTTTGTTAAACCTTCCCCGCCCAGCTCCTCCCAACCCCCACCTCAGACACACTACTCCAGTCTCCTCATTCATTTTTAACGTTTCACTGCCTGAGATCTTTACCACCTACAGGGTCTCTTAGGAGAAGCGAGACAGCAGCTGCAAATCAACCTTTCCACACGAGAAAGGCAATGAGGATTTAGGGTTTGCTGTGAAATGCCAACACTGAGAGGCACCTGTCTCTCCTTTCCATCAGGAAAAAAATAAAAATGAAAATGAACTAAATGAAAGGGAGGTCACCTAGAGAACCAAGCACTGCCTTGCCAAAGCACAGAGCTTCTCCAAGCTCAACAGCCTGGCACAGTGCTGTGAGGTTTTCAAACAGCAGAATTCCCCACAGGCTGTGCCCTGAACTCCTTGTGCTTATCATTCTTTGGAAGAAACGTTTATCGGGGTTTAAATCAGACCATTTGGCACTGCATGTGTGGGACCTTACTGGAATTCTCTTAATACCAGAATTGGGATTTTTATAGACAAGCGGCTCCAGCTCTCGGGTTAAGATGGGCCAGCAAACCAAACTGAAAATCACTGGAAATCAGCCTGGAACATAGGGAAACCCAGTGTCGACAGGTATCCAGTTAAAATTCTGCTTGTGTTAAGAAAGCTAAGATTAATTTTATTTCATGTAAGTAGCTGATGTGTCTACTTCCTCAGATCCTCTGGGTGCAATTATAGGTTGAAAAAACAGATGACTGGGAGAAATCAGAGAATGCTGTGTCCATGGCCTTTGCTCCCATCAGGTCAGCAGCATACAGCCTCTGCTTAGTCCTCAGAGCTGAACACAAAGGAGATCATTCCTACGAGAGCGTGTGTTTCAAAGAAATAAACACACCTGCTCTATCGCCAGCTCTAAAACACATCATCTTAACTCGAGGGGGCCGATGTTTCTCAATGTTGAGAAGTCCGAGACTAGGGAGCTCCAAAGCACTAAGGGAGGATCTCGGTTAGGCTGGGGGAGAACTCTGGATTTCGCTCCTTTTTATGAGGCAGGAAATAAAAGCATATCCGTCTAGAATAACTTTCTGTTTGAACAATTTCGCATAAAGCCTAGGAGAGTACATGGACCATACATAAAAAGTCAGTAATTGATGTCATTGATCATTTTCCTGAAAAACTAAAAAAAAAAAAAAGAAAGAAGAAAGAAAGAAAATAATCTGCTGGGAAGGCGTGAACTCAATGAAACAAATGGAAAGTTACCACTGCAACTCAGCCTAGCACCAGCTAGCTACCTACAGGAAGTCTGAATTCAGCATCTACACAGTTAAGTCATTTCACTGGGCCACGACAAGAGAGCTCACAGGAAGACAGCCATACAAGAGTTTCAGAGGAGGGTGGCAGAAGAAATTTCCCTCTAGATTCCTTTTCGGGCTTGAATGAGACTACAAAAATCTACAGCCTCCTAAAGATACCCAAAGAGGTTTCTCTGTCGTCTTGAGTTTCTTTCCACCGAGCTCTGCTGGAGCAGCACTCACAGGATTCCAGAGACACAGAATGGATCAGACTTATTTATTCTTCAGGGCTGCCCTAGGTAATACATGCAGAAACAAGGGCTGCCTTCCTTGGCTGCTGGAGGGGTTCTTGGCAGCAGCTGGAGAAAGAAGAAACCAAACCAGAGGAGAAGGACACCCATGGTTGAGGCTGCTAGGGTGGTCCAGGGGGAAGCATTAAGCTCGGTGGCTGGAAAGAGCATGCAGGGGAGAGAGAGAGAGAGAAGTAGGCCCAGGGATGATACATTAAAAGCGGCAGGCCAAAAAAAAAAAAAAAGTCGACATCCAAAGAGCAATTTTTGTACATTTAAAACAAGGAAGGCTGGAAGCATAAATAGGCTCAGAGGGAAATGGGCCAGCTTCCTTGTACCAACCAGAGGCACAAGGTGCTGAGTTTACAGGGAGGAGGGAAGGCCTGGGGTGCTTTGGCCTCTCCAGCACCCAGAGATCTCCAGAGGGACCTTCTTACTTGTTGTGCTTAGTCTCTGCACTGTGAGGAGGCCCTGGCTAGACTTCTAGATGGGAGGTCAGGTGCGTGGGGACAGTATTCCAGGCCGAGGCTGCCGCTATGCTTTGGAAAAGTGAAAGTGAAGTTGCTCAGTCGTGTCCGACTCTTTGTGACCCCATGGACTAGAGTCTACCAGGCTCCTCTGTTCATGGAATTTTCCAGGCAAGAACACTGGAGTGGGTTGACATTTCCTTCTCTAGGGGATCTTCCTGACCCAGAGATCGAACCCAGGTCTCCCACATCACAGGCAGACGCTTCACCCTCTGAGCCACCAGGGAAGCCGCTGCGGTTTGGACCAGAGGCTAAAAATACTGCAGTCACTCAGTGGCAGGAGTCTGTCCCGGCAGGCCTGGCTTTCTGGGGTCTCCCTCCTGACGGGGTGGAGGCGGGGGCACACAGATCCCCAGGATCTCACAGCACCCCGGGTGAACGCTCTGGGGCGAGGTTCAGCACAGCTGTTTCCCAAACCAACAGGGGATTATCAGGAAATCACAGCCCCTTTGATCATTTTTCAGTTTGGGGAGGTGATTTAAAAAGCAAAAGGCCTTAAAGGTCTCACAATGCACTCACATTCTGTCACTTCTAGATTGAGTTTCAGGTTCCCAGGGCTATTAAAAAAAAAAGCAAAGCCCAGTCAGGAACAAGGTGGTTAGAGGTGGTGACCATATATTCCAAGAAGCCAGCTAACTGAAAAGTTCCAAAACAATATCCTTCTGTCTTCATTTTCCTGAGGCAGGGAGCAGGGAAGGCATGGACCCCACATAAACACACACGTGTGCCTGTGTATGTACTCACACCTTTAAAAAGGAAAGAGCAAACACTGACACCCTTTTCAGGGGCACATGCAGAGCAGATGAGAAGCTGGCCTTTAAATGCTGTCACATTAATCCTATCCACAGTGCACACAGTCAGTTCCAGCACTGAGACAGTCCCACCGGCAGGAGCTAACGTTCTTTGGGCTCCGACTCTTAAAAGAACCAGCTCATTGGGACATACTGAGCTCCTCTACACAGACCCAATTTCATCTGAAGTTCTTTCTAGACCCAACAGCGACAGGTTTTCACTGCAAAGCTCTCCCGTTAAATTCTGCACCTTAGATGTGTGCTGCTATTCTTGTTAAACTGAGGACAAGCTGAGCAGCTTAAGAAGTCCTGAAGTTACCCCACCCAGGAGAACACAAAATCCAAACTAGTGGAAGAGCAAGTTCTACTTGCAGTCAAAACAAATAAAGACGAATCGGGTAAGGTAGCAGCTTTCATTGTTCGACACTGTAGGTAAGGTATGACTCGTTTTACATGCCACATTCCACAGGGGCAGAAACTGTTTGGTTAGCATTAATTGAGGCCAACAACCAAAAAAAAAAAAAAAAAAGTACCAACCATCCAATGTTTCCTGCTTGCCCCTTCCTCTCAAAATGTTGACTCAAAGAAAATTTAACAGGGCAGAGAGACACATTTGGAAACATGACAGAAAAACAAGTTCTAACTCTCAGCTGTGCATCAGACTTGGCTGGGCGCCTCTGGTTCCAACTATGGAGGAGGGTGGGTTTGTTTTAAAGTAGCAGAGGCCCACAGCACTCGCAGGGAATTCTGGCTGGCTCAGGCAGGCGCTGGGTTACTGTCACTTACACATGGGGGATTCGGAAGGTCCTTTTCATCCTTCCAAACCACGTCTGGGACGGAGACACTGGCACACGCAGAGATTTGAAATGTGAAACTGACAAGGTATAGACAGACAAATTTTATCCATTTTTTAGACAGTTTTCACTGACATCTTATATATTTCTTCCTCCAGGGAACAGAGAGAAGACAGAGGCCTAGTCACCCAGAGTACATGCAATTTGTACAAAACGAAGGCAGGTCTTAGTAAAGTATGGTCTAAAGAATAAGCCAGGTAGGCCTGCTTTCATCCCACAAAATGGTCGTTCACATCACGGGCGCATCACGGAGCTAAGAATGCCACCCCCCCTTCTTCTGCTTCCTTTGCCCAAATATGCTTTCACCCCCAGGCAGTCTGCTGAAAACTATATGAAGCAAAGTTGAAAGTTTCTGGGCCTAAGACCTTAAAATCCAGTACAAACCAGAGCTATGCAGGAAGCAGAAAAGGGCCAACAGGAATACCACCACCTGGAACAACTATAGCTGGTTTCTGTTCTTCTAGAAACTATTTTTTTTTAATATTGTCTCTACAATAAGGAAATTCAGGGAGGATAAGGATTATCTAAGACATGCTTTTATGAGTCTTAAAGATGAGACAGAACCCTGAAAAATCAACTTAACTAAGAACTGGTGGTTCTGGTGTTCAACTACCCTAGCAAGCTTCTGGGTATTAAAGATCAACTGCCTTTAAACAACAGCAACCAGGGTTCCAGACCCTGCTAGGGTATCTCAGAGGATATCTGGGTAGGTGAGGGGCCACCTTGACGGTGGGAGGTGAAAAGGGAGATGGTACCAAGTCCTGGGAGTGAGAACACTGACCTGTGACAGTGGCCGGTGGGCAGGGTTACGTCCGAGGTACAGCAGCCCATCTCTCTGGCCCAACCTCCTGGTCCTGACCCCCGGAGGCAACCTGCAGCACTTAGAACCAGCCTATAGCATGGGCCCCCAATGTTCTGAAAAGAAACCCTAAAAACGGCTCCCCCCACCCCCCACAAAAACCCCATGATTCTCCATAACATGAAGGCAGCAAAGTTTAGTTATGAGCTTAGACTAAGGCAGAGACGACATTCAACTTGGCATCTCCCAGACACGATAGGCCCTTCAGTGCTTGGGGTTTCCAATGCAACACTAAATTGTACATTTTATCAGAGAAATGAACACAGTACACTGTGCAGGGAGCTATACAACTGCAAACTTCTTTCCCATCTGTTCTGCAATATATCTCAACATATCTTGCAACTTTTTTTATTTTTAAAACATTTCTGCAAAACAAGGAGAACCAGGACAAGATGCAAAACTTAAAGATGGCAAGAGTTATCTGTATTAAAAGATAATCATAATAAAGAGAAATCTCAGATTTTAAGGGTTAGTTACAATGAATCTGCAAGGCAACTTGTGCACTCCCGGAAGGAGTCTATATTCTCAAAGAATAGTGTATCGCCTCAGTAACAGTGCTGCATGCAAGGACAGGGTCCATTGTGTTCAAAACCTAATTCTGTACACAAGAGGATGAGGCATCTTCCTTAGCGGACAAAAATAAGAATGATCACTACTGTGCAGCTCACCGAGTCTCCATAAAGATACTGAAAACATAACTGGTTACAAAAACAGCTAACAAAAAAAAAAAAAAATCCACTAGGCTTAGGGTCAAAAGAGGACAGATTCCCAAAGCCTGATCCAGAGATACGTCTAAAAAAAAATTGTTGGAGGACTTTGCAACAGAGGCATGTCTGGCTCTGACTTTATAACCAACAGAGAATGACCCAGAACATTGGTTTACGTGCCCACATTCTCCTGCTGAACAACAGGGCATGCTAAGGGGCATCAAAGGCAGGAGAGGACACACTCATGCTCCAGAACCCTACAAGGGAAGGGCATTTTATCACCAGGGAACACTGTGGGCAGCCAGCGAGAATGGAGCCCAGTAACTCAAGACTTCCTGTATCTCCAGTGTCATCAGCCAGCGGCGATTTCTAGGAAAATCTCTCAGCAAGTAGCCAGAGCTCCAGAGGTACAGATATTTATGGACTTTGAAAGACAGGCTCTCTTCTCGTGCTTTGGACAGGCACAGAGCCCTGCTGCCTGTGGGTTACTGCAGCTGGTGGCCCGTGGCAGCAGCAAGGACATACGAAGCACCTGAGTGTCCACTTGCCTGGCTTGGTCAAGCACAAGGAACACACCTCCGCCCCAAAACCAAACTGCCTGAAGGTAAACCACCTTCTCTCACTGAAGTATAGCAAGATCTGAAGATCTATAAAGGACTGGCTGTCATCTCAATATCCCCTCCTACTTGCAATTTTGTTTCCCTGACTTTGAAGAATAGGATAAGCATGCTAGAATGTTGAAGAAAGGATATGATTACATTGAAAGGAAAGGTTTGAAAGACAAAGCAAAAAAGTACACAAGTTATTTGTACAAAATAACTGTTAAAAGTATTGCTACTGTTTGGTGGTTTAGTCACTTAGTCATGTCCGACTCTTGCGACCCCATGAACTGTAGCCCGCCAGGCTCCTCTGTCCATGGGATTCACCAGGCAAGAACACTGGAGTGGGTTGCCATTTCCTTCTCCAGGGGATCTTCCCGACCCAGGGATCAAACCCTGGTCTCCTGCATTGCAGGCAGATTTTTTTACCAACTGAGCTACATTAGATGTGTAATAAATGCATCCTTGAAATTTTGGGGAAAAGGAAATCATTTTAAATGCACCTGAGAGACTGGAGATTTCCATACATGCTACTAGGACTCCGTGCAAAAACTTTTATGAAATAATTCACACCAAAATTGCCTTCTGCAATCATGACAATTCCTTCTTAGATCCACATAAACAGGGATTCATAGTTACACAACATGAAGCTGAGACTGAGGGGCGGGCAAAGAGAATGGGGAGGAGAAGGTACACCGCCCAGCACCCTCCACGGATGATCTACTTGTTTATCTGTGTGAGGATCAGGAGAGAAAACAGCACTGTATCCCCCAGAGCCCCAAACACAAACAGTGCTCCTTTCTACAGAGCCAACCCTGCCCATTCTCAGCCCGTCCCTCTCTCATATCTTTCTGCAGAGCATTTGCAGGTCTGAAGCTGCCCGCTTCTTATAGCCAAAGATGGGAACGGTGGCCCAGACGGGACACGGATCTCAGCAGAGGTGTGTACAGGTGTGCCAAGAAGCCCTGGCAGCCCCTGGAGTGGGGAGGGGGAGAAACAGCCCTGGTGTCCCTTTTAGGAACACATCAAGCTAGCCAGGTGGCCAAGCACACAGACTCCAGGGGAGGGAGGGAACCGGACAGGCTGGTGCAGGGCACAGCCCGAAGCCTCGGCCCTGAGAAGGCATGCCTTTGCACAGCTGGGAAGGGGGAGAGGACATGGACCAGGGGAGATGAGACCACACTGCCAAGAACTGCAGGCCTGGCGAAGAAAGGCTTAGCTAGCAGGAGGAGAAGGGGGCCACAGAGGATGAGATGGCTGGGTGGCATCCGGGACTCAATGCACATGAGTGTGAGTAGACTCCGGGAGTGGGTGATGGACAGGGAGGCCTGGTGTGCTGTGGCCCATGGGGCTGCGAAGAGTCAGACACAACTGAGCGACTGAACAGAACTGACCAGAGATGACTTCATTTGTCTTTCCGTGATGAGGGAAACCTGGGTGTTCAGGGGGCAGGCAGAGCTCACAAAGACAGCCTTGAAGATGATGGCCTGCTCAAGAAGCCCACGGCCCTAGGACTGAGTTGCCTGAGCAAAATACCTGAGTCCAGTGCTTTACTTTCATGCTGAGGGTGGTGGAATGAATGGCTGCTTAGATACGACAGTTTCAGCATCGCATTTTTTTCATGGTGTATGTGCGTGTGTGCACATGTGTGTGCGTGCGTGCGTGCGTGTGTGCGTGCATGCGTGTGTGCGTGCGTGTGTGTTAGTCACTCAGTCATGTCTGACTCTATGGGACCCCATGGGCAGAAACCCACCAGGTTTCTCTGTCCGTGGGATTCTCCAGGCGTGAATACTGGAATGGATAGTTTTCGCTGCTTAGAAATTTTAAAAAAGTTTTATCTGGGTCCTGGGTACTGCAAAAGGAACTGCAGTGCAAGATTTCAGGTCTTTGTTGGGTTTCAACAGCAAAGGCCATACCAACATGGAGATAGGCCCTCAAACAGTAACCTTCACATGCTTCTGGGGGGCTCTGGAGAGAGTTACAAAAGAGAAAAGAAAAACAACAACCAAGCACCGGAGGTTGTGAAGCCATAGAGTAATTTGCTGCTGCACAGCATGGTCACCAGATGTGGGGGAATACTTTCCCACAGGGCAATTAAAGACCAAACATTCTCGTTGTCTGCTTGAATTTATGTTAAAAGATAGATACCTTTTCCCTCTCTCCTTTCTGGAAAGGGTAAAACCTTTGATCCTCACCAAAAGTGAGGGAGAAAACAAATTGTACTCATGTATTTGCTAAAAGCTATGATAGGTTCAACCACAACTGAAATAGAATGATCTGAAGTACTTCAGTGTCCACTGTCGCATTCATATACTATGCGTACTCATAAGGCGACCAGCTGTCCCCAGATTATTTTCAACACGATCAGTGAAAAGTACAGAGTTCTGAAAGGCTGAACACCAAATAGGAGTGGCATGTGCCTGGATAGAAGGTTTGGAAAATAAATCTCTGGGCTTGTGAAAGAAACAATACAGCTGACCCCTGAACAACAGAGGAGTTAGTTGCAATGACCCCCGGGCAGTTGAAAATCCACATATAACGTTACAGCTAACCCTCTGTATACAGGGTTCTGTACCCAAGGATTCACCGAAGCAGGGATAATGTAGTACTGTAGTATTTACTACTGAAAAAAATCCACATATGTGGATTGGGTGGGTTCAAACCCATGTTGTCCAAGGGTCAACTGTAAATCTTCCCATGCACACAGCACTTATTAATCTCAAAAGTATCGTGTGAAGGCTACCCTTCCAAGCCTTCAGTTATCTGCAAAATTGATGATTTTCTGCATTTTCAATGGAATCGCCTTCTTGAATTTTCAGTGCCATGTCTTTTCAAAAACTATTACCAGGTTTTATGCCCTTTGAGTCTGCAGTGATGATTTGTTGCTCACTGCTTATGACTTTGCAGCTATTAACTTTATAACATATAGCAAATACATATTATAATATACAGACAGGAAAAATTATCTGTCTATTTACAAAAACCAGAGAAAGTTTACCTGAGATATAAGGTTTGGAAAGGCAGCCTTGGGTTTTATTGGGAACTGAAGTGTAAATAGTTTTAAGTTCCCCTAAGATGTCTAGACCAGTGTGTAGTCTCCTTTGATCAGGGTGATGACTTCTAATCTTAGATTTGTAACACCCCAGGGTGTCTCCATACAGTCTCTGGAAGTGTGCTAAAATTCCCTCCACAAAATGCCAAGTAAAATAATTTAAATTCAGTTAAAAACTATGCTACATGTGTTTGGAGGCAAGGCCTGGAATCAAGAGAACAGTCCTTAAGCATTATAAAAGCGTGCTATCTGTCAATTACATTTTAGTCTAACCCAACTTATGAAAAGATACAATAAACAAAATGAAATGATACAAAATAAGAAAACCTGTATGTGTGATTTTATAGTTGGAGAAGACAGCCAAGGAGCTGGTTCCTTGTTGTTACACTTTTTAAACAATAGAAACGTTAGAAAAAATTTGTTTATGGGTCTTCCTTGCCATCGGCGGGCCTTCTCCAGCTGCCCAGAGTGGGGGTGGGGGTAATCTCCAGGTGTGGGGTGCAGCCTCTCACTGCGGTGGCTTCTCTTGTTGCAGGACACGGGCTCAAGAGCTCTGACTCAGCAGATGTGGCACGTGAGCTTAGTAGTCTGGAGGCTTGTGGGGTCCTCCTGGACCAGGGATTGAGCCCATGTCCCCTGCACCGGCACGTGAATTTTTCTTTACCCACTGAGCCACCAAGGAAGCCCCTGTCTCACCATTTTTGTGGAAAACCCTCTTGGACCTCTTTATTTACTAACGCCTGAATCAGCTGGGCCTGCCAGCTGGACACCCAGCCACAGCTCCTGCCACCTGTTTGCACGAAGACTCTGGTGCCTTAGCGCTGGCTCCCAGGCTCCCTCTTCAGTATCCGTTTCTTTAAAATGAACAAACACCAACCACAGACAATGGCAGCTAGACATGGTGAGCTTCATTTTGTCAGTTTTCCCCTCTGGTTGACTTAAATTTTATCCTGAGGTTACACAAAATTAGGTATTACTGTTCTGCAAAATTCACTTCTTAACTTCCCTGGTCACCACGTTTTACTATAGCTTCCAAGTTTCCAGTAAAATTTCCTGATGAGTTGCTCTCCTGGGCTTCATGGCACTCTTTGTTCAGAGCACCCACTGAAGTCATCTGATAAACCTGAACATGGATTTCTTCAAAAGCCACAGACATCAGCACTCAAAAATGACGTCACTGGAAAAAAGAACTTTTTTTTTTCATTAAACAGGCCTGCCTTTTCCCTAGAGAACCCAACTTCACTGTTTCCTTTTTATTTTTCATATCATTGCCTATTTAAACTTAGACCCACAAGAATTCCAGTGAGAAAATTTTTTTTTTTTTACCAAGTAACTTTCATTTAATCCTTCATCCACCTTTTGTGCCAAGCTGACCAACAGAAGTTCCTTTTAAACAAGGTCTTTTGTATCATACTTCAACAGTTGTCTGAAGAATCAAACATCTGAAAGTTACAGAAGAAAAGAAGAAGAAGGAAAAAAATAAGTACACTTGCCTTATTTGTCGCAGTAGCACTGGATCCGGGGACCACGGGCACATTCGTCACTTGAACCGAAAGATAATTATTGTCTATGAGTGGCCAAGCCCCTTCCACTTTGCATGTCTGGAAGTGATCCTTGAAAGTTCTAAGGTGAGGGTCTCCGAACAAGCCACAGAAAAGGTAATTGGGAGGGTTCTGGTCCCCGCCCCTGTGTTCTCTGGCTCCTGCATGGCTGTGATAGTTACAAGGGTCATGGGTCACTTCCGGGTTGGTAGACGATGTGGGTCCATCCTTGGAACAGTTTCTCTGGCTCATGAGGTCACTGATACCCAACACAGCAGAATGGTACACTAGGTTACCACGGCAGGCTTTGGAAGTCCGCTGGGTACAGCCAGCATAGGCACGCAGAGCCTTGCAGAACTCAGAGTCAAAGCCATCGACGGCGGAGTTCAGGTGTGAAGTCAGGGACACAAAGTCCGTGGTGCATTTCTGGATTCGACACTGGGCTGGCTGCTGGCAGTCACCTAGGAGAAAGAAGATTAAGATGGAATGCTTTCAAAAGGCTTCACAACTTTCTGAGCTGCATGAGAAAAGGACACTCTCCTCTGGGAACTGTCTGTTCTATTTCCTATATTCCTATTTTAAGAAGGCCTTCAGAAATAGGGTTGCACTGTGGCTTCTTGGCCTCTCACAAAGTCAGCCACTGGGAGAACCACTGCATGCAGCTGGTTAACTTAACAACTAAAGCGTGGGCCACTGTGAGCGAACAGGAGTTTAGCCAGGTGTTCTTAGGCTAAACTACAAGGGAACAATAAAGGAAATATTTTATCAACTTTGCTCTTGTTTATAGATTTTGAGAAAGATCCCTTTGCTCTAAGGCCAAGCCAAAGATGTGAACTTTGTTTTGATTTTGAAAATTGCATAAGTAATTTGCTTTGAAAAGCACAGTCTGCACACAAAACCATGAGTAAAGCCTGCACACTTCAGGGAGGGGAAACTCCTAAATTATAGCGTGATTAGTTAAAAGACCTTTACCCGATTCTACTCTAGCTACAGGGGAAGACTATCAGGAAAAAAATCCAGGTACTAAGTTATTCTGTCTTTCTTGAGAAATATTTACCAACAAATTGCATGTAAACGAACACACGTAACCCCTGGTTTCTACAAAGTGTAAATGATCGTTTAAAAAAATAAAGTGACTGATTGGACCAAGCTAGGTAGTCACTATTCCATAACATCAGTCACTCCAGGATTCTAGCTCCTCAACAGTTCACAGTAAAAGTATACTAACTCAGAACGTACACAACACTGACAGGTGATTCCACCAATTATGCTTTTTCTAGAAACAGAACCGGAGACAGAATTCTTTGCATATATATAAAACTACTTTTCCCCCTGAAATCAATGAGTCACATAATGATTTAAGCAAAGCTAACAGAAAGTGATGAAAAATCATATGATTACTGCCCTACTATGTAAACAGTAAGTTTGCAAATTATGGTTTGCCCCTAACTTTTATACAAAAGTTTGTAAAATCTCTCAAAGCACAAAACCCACATAAACTGCCAATACTAGGTGAGTGTGTGTACTAATCAGTTTGATATTATATCCCTTAAAAGGAGAACACCAGAATCATGGAAAAGAAAAACAACTTTCTTTATTGTTCACCTCAAATTTTATAGAAGTGAACTGTAACACATATTTGTGTTACCTGCACATTCTTTATAGGTATCTCAACTACAGAGGAGCCTCAACCTCAAGTCTTAGGTTCCTCCTCTGAGAAATGAATAGGTTGTTCTAAAGTAAATTCTGTGATCGTTTCTAGGCATGAAATATCCGAGGGGGTGCATCAGTCAGTAGAGCATTATTAAATGTGTAATTATTCAAGATTTAGGCATAACAAAACTTCAGAATGATATCAAGATTTAGGACATTATCTGATAAAGACTTAAAACTAACCCTAATAAATCACCGTAGAGAGATATTTTAGTCTTTTCAGTAGTAAACTGCTTTTAAACGAGTGAAATAGCCTGTAATCTTTGTTCATGGCATCAGCTGGGGAAACGAGGAGTAGGAGATGACAAACTCATAAGGCACTTCCCCAACCATTCCTAAGTTTCCAAAACCAAAAGGAAAATGTAGTCAAGACTGGATATCTGACTTAAAACAAGTAAAAGAGGAGATTAAGATATTTTAATATTTTGGAGCTGTAAATTTACAGCTATTACTTAAAGGCACTAAATAAAAACCACAGATACATCTTTATGCATTTGGCCTCTTTCACGTTTTCTTATTCCAAAGCTGACAAAAAGCAGCTCTAGTATTTATAGAATTCCTCTCTACAAAGTAGATCAAATCATCTTTCAACTGTTTTACTGAAAAAGGCAAAAGTGGAAACAAAAAAATAAAACCAGCCAACAACCCCAAAGTGGCATTAAAGCCATTTTACAGATGGGAAAATCAAGACAAAGGGACATAAAGGCCTTGACCTGGCTAGACTGTAAACTGGGAGTGTGAAGCCCAGGACATGTACCCTTTCTCAAATCTCATTTTCATTCCCCCAACGTAATTTCTAATTCTCAAGACAGTACTTGATAGCTTAAAAAAAAAAAAAAGTCAGAAACAGCAACATCTTTTCTCTTTTTCTTTTAAAATCAGATTCACAACGAGCAGTAAGCAAGAAAATAAATATATGAGCCAAGGCTCATTCAGTAACGAACAAATTTTGGACAACACATAAATGACAACACAAGAACTTTCCGCTAAACTTGCAGGGCTTATTCTGTTCTTTTTATGGTCTATAAAATCTAGCCGAGTGTACGCTTACTTATAATTATTTCAAATAGTCATAAAAATATCAAAAGTAAGACCAGCATGGAAATGCAGATGCAACTGTTTAGAAAGGAAAATCAGAATCTAGACTCCCAGATCCCTTTCTGTTCCCTTCCTCCCTTCCCCACGCCCTTTTTCATAGCAGGTAGGTGCTGATTCCTTTGAGAAATCTCACACAAAACCCAGTTCCTTGGATTCCTTTGTTTTAGATGAGGTTTCTAACAGACTTTTGAATAGAGATGGTGGGATGTAGGAGGGCTTAACCAGAGAGAAAGTGCATGTGGGTCAGCAGTTTCAGCCTCATCACAGGCTCCTGTATATAATGACTAATTTTCAGCATACACCCAGAAATATCCGGGCTTCATGAATTTATAATGACAATGCACACTTTGCCTGTGAGAGGCGGTAAAGTAAGCCTCCTGTCAAAATGCCAAGGCAATGCAGAGCAGAAACAATTTCAAGGATTCAGCCAAGAAAACCATGAAGTGTATGAGTAAGCAAGGAACTCCCATATTGGATCTCCATTCAGGAAGTGCAGAGGTTTGCTTAAGGAAAAAAAAAAAAAAAAAAAGAATAAAAGTATCCTTTTCTTCCCAAGGGCAGAATTCAAAATCTGCAGCTATAGATCTATTTTTCAAATCATACCATCTATGACGTGATCGTATATTCATCCCAGTAAATGAAATTTACTCAAGGATTTGCCAGTCTAGAGCTCTCATGAATGATCCAGACATAAAGACCTCACCATTCAAGGCGGTTTCCCCAATGTTAGGCCTGCACGGGTGAATTTGCAGCCCAATCATCAGATTATAATAAAAGAAATGAGATATGCTTAAATGAATTAAGTGAAACGCGGAGCCATCTGGGGTGTGGAGGCAAATTATAAGGATCCGGGCATAAAACATATGGTGGCCCATCTGTAAAGAGCATGAGGTGAGGCTAGCTGCTCTGAGGAGACACAACCCCTGCATTTCAATAGCACCATTCTTCAAAGAACTCTCTCAAAAGGAGCCCTCTTTCCTAAAACCAGATTAATTGCTTCATTCCAACAAGCTATCCACAGATCTCACTCACTACAGCAACTCTGGGTAGAATCTAATGGGGACTTCAGTGTGAGCACACTAGGATATTGAGAGGAGTTTCACATTCCAAGTTCTTGAACTAAGGCACCTTAATTTTCTAAACCTTTAAACCAACTTCTTAGGCCTTTCAGAGGCCATCGAAGAAAGCTTCAAGGACCACATTCCAATCCTGTTACAGGACCCTGTGGCAACTAAAGGAAACAATATCTAAGCAGTCAAGAGGGTCACAGTCCTGCCCACCAGCTCAATTTCCCTTTCAAGAAATCTACACTTTGACATTATGGACACTTCCCGCCCCCCCCCACCCCCCTACCCCCCACCCCCCACACACACATAAAACACCCCTGAAAAACTTTTCCATGCAACCGTGAGCAGACTGACTTTATTTTCTAAGGTTATAAAATCACTAATTAAAAACCTTCATCATTGTAAAACTTGCTACTTACATTCTCTACTAAGACTTCAGTCTGTTTCCACAAATGAGTGTTAAAATGCAGCTGTTACATCACAATGCAAAGTTACGCAAAACTAAATTCAGTCGTCTGCTCAAATGTCACATTTTTTCCCCATTACTTAAAAGACCTCCCGGATTTTTAACACCGCTGGTATGACTTAATAAATAAATAAAAATTAACTCTGGCACAGTTGGGTGGCATTACAATTCAGCATTCTCCAGATCAGAGTGTTGTGATTGCTGTCCCACAAATACGGGACAAAAGATCTCAAAGGATAATGTATCTAATGCTCTAGGTACTCTCAAACTAAAAGACAGATTCTTTTTCAATTTGGCACTGAAAAAACTTTTTGTCTAGATATGCTGCTAGGAATGGTACTTATTTGTAAAGGGCGTTCTAGAGTCCCCCTCCCCCAGCTTTCCTGATATATAACTGACATGTATCATTGTGTTCATGAAAAGATCTTAAAAAGAAAAACAGGCAAAACACGCTAGAAGGCTCATCACCGTTAAGACAAAAAGGTTTTACTTCGCTAAGAACGGATTCCTCACTGCTGCTTCCACCGGGGAAGTTCCCGAAGGCAAGAGATCGGTCACACTCTCCTGGAAGCCCCCCAAAACACGCGGCTAGCCACAAAGCACGAAGTTTTCCCAAAGAAGGGGTGAAAGCTGAAGGGGAAGGAAAGGGGCTTAAAGGGGCTTTCGCAAATATGAAAGCGATCTCAGTTTAAAGAAGTTTTAAGTGACTTCGAGATGAACCCCCAGGTTTTCAAGCGGGTAGAATTATCTTCCCATCGGGTGCCATTTCTTCGCCTCGACGCCACCCCCAACTCCAGGGCAGCAGCAGCAACCAGGCTCCCGTCTCCCCAGCCTAGGAGGCGGCGGCAGAAACCTGATCCCAGCCTGACTTTCAGTAAAACACCCGTGCGGAGAGTAACAGAGCATCCGGAACATTTGTCTCGGGAGCGCAGCCCCCCGCCCACGCGCTACATCTTTGATAAGTGGCTGCGGGAGGAGAGATCCATCCACTGTCCGGGCAGAAGGCGGGGACGGCGGACAGGCGGGAGGCAGGGCGAAAGGCCGCTCCCGTGTGCCCTGGGCGCGCCGCTTGGTTGGCGGGTGTGTTCCTGCCGCCGCGCCGCCAGCCGGGCCACGGTGCGGGTCAGGAGCTGGGGAGGCCTTTCCCGCCCCGGCCAGCGCCTTCTGCCCCCCACGGGAGTGGGAGGATAGGGGAACCCAGCACCCCTGGCCCTAGAGGTGGCTCCCCCACCCCCAAACCGCGCGCGCGCCCGCCGTACCTGCATGGAAGCAGCCCGAGGCTGAACAGCAACAGCAGCAGCAGCGCCGGGGGCGGCGGGCCGAGCCCGGGGCGGCGGCGGGGGCGGCTGCGCGGCTCAGCCCCGGCGGCAGCGGCGGCGGAGGCTGGGGCGGCGGCGGCGCAGGAAGGCGATGCTGCTCTCAAGCCCATGCCCGTCCATGCAGCTCTCGTGGGCTCCGGCGAGGGCGGCGGCGCGGGGGCCGTGGCGGGTCCCGGGCCGGGGCGGCGGCATGGGCCGGAGGAAGCGCCCCGCTTCCTCTTCTTCCTCCTTCAGCCCCGCGTCGGACGCGGGCCGCCGCCGCCGCCGCCGCAGGAGCAGCAGAAGCGAGCCGGGCGCCGCGGGCGGAGCGCGTCGGCGGCGTCGGCCGCGGGGAGCGGAGGCATCGTGGCGGCCGGAGTCGGCGGGCGGGCGGGCGGAGGGCGGGAGGAGAGAGCGGAGGGCGGGGGAAGGAGAAGACACAAAGACGGTGAGCGAGTGCGAAGCCCGGCCGTCAGCGCGCGCGCGGGGCGTCCCCGGGCAAGCGTGGGCTCGGCGGGCGCAGAAACGCACCGGACGGAGCCCAGAGCGGCGGCCCGCAGCCGCCGGCTGCCGCGATCGCTCTGTGCCGCGGGGACCCCGCGCTCGATCAATCTCAGCCCCGCACTGTCGCCCCGCCCCTCCCAACGCCCCGCCAATCCTCGCCGGCCCCGCCCCGTCCCTCCCCGCCTCCTCTAACTCCATTGGCCGAGAGGCGGGAACTGTGGACTCAGTCGGCCACTCATAGGGCCCCAAGCGCCCGCCCCCGCCCTCCCGCCCCACCCCTCCGGTCCCCCGTCCCCTGCTCCCAGCCTCCCGGGGTGATTCGAGTTCCGCGTCTCGCCCGCCGCTAGTTGGGTCGGCGGCACTGCGGCCCAGCCTCCCTATTGCTGGCTACGGCCTTCGCGCTACTCTCCACCCTCTTCTGCAATGTACTGTCGCCCCGCGCCCAGTGGAGACGGGCGACGGCAGCTCCGTCGTTACAAAGGAGCCGGCCTTTGGCCTTTCCGAGAAGGAAAGTGATCGGGTTCAACGTCCCTCCCCGTAACGCATTTATTTAGATCACCAGCCCCCGACCCTGTCCCGGCCCTACAGCCCTGGCTCCTCGGAACAAACGGGCGCGTTTATGCCTAGCGACTGGCGGCAGGTCCCTTAGAGGCTAATCGCATCTGCTGAGCCGCGTTCTGAGCCCGCTGCGGACTTTTTTTATTTTTTTAAGTAACTTCCGTTCAGTTCAGTCGCTCAGTCGTGTCCGACTCTTTGCGACCCCATGGACCGCAGCACGCCAGGCCTCCCTGTCAATCACCAGCTCCCTGAGTTTACTCAAACCCATGTCCATCGAGTCGGTGATGCCATCCAACCATCTCATCCTGTGTCTGCCTCTTCTTCTCCCGCCTTCAATCTTTCCCAGCATCAGGGTGTTTTCAAATGAGTCTTTTTTTTTTTTAGTAAAGCCACCCCTTCTGAGCTCATTCGAGACTTTTGGTAAAGCCAGTCGCGTTGGAAATGCGAATGTGACCCCGTGGTCCGAACGAATCGGTTGGCCTGGGAAGGTAGCCACCAGCTCCCTGGTGGAATTCGCGGGCAGCTGGTGTTCCCGTCACTCTGACATTTTTCCCTTCCTGAAAGCAGTTGGGGAGGGGTTTCTGAGAATAGGGGGAACGTCTAGGTGTTCTGTTACACTGTAGTTAGATTCATGAGGATAGTGAGTTTTAGCGCAGTGTAATTTTATACCATGATCTGTTGTCGCTCCGTGGCTTTTCCACAAATGCTCATCGTCTATTAGCAAATTAATTCAATAGCACGTCCGTTTCTACTTTTGCGATGGAATGGTTGCAAAAATGAGACGGAAACCAATTGCTGGCGGGAAAGGAGACTTCCAGAGATACAGGAAAGCGTGTTTTCTGAGGTCGATGATAGGTTCCAATTTGTTATCAGCAGGTGTGAAGTGGTATCTAATCTCAAGAATGGCCTCAAAGGCCAGGAGCCACTTCATACTGTCCTCGTCTTTGCCTTTCTCCAGCACTCCAGTGTTCTTGCCTGGAGAGTCCCCTGGACAGAGGAGCCTAGCGGGGCTACCATCCGTAAGGTCGCAAAGAGTCCGACACAACTGAGCGACTTGGCACAGCACAGCAGCACCGCAAACGGCAGTGGGCTGCCATTTTAAATGAACTTATATCCAAGTCGCAGTCTGCAACTCAACCTGCCACATTACTCAGAATCCCTAATTTAGGAATTTTCGTATCAACCACGGACATGTTAGTATTCCACATGTTAAAAAGTGCCAGTCAATGGGCCAGGAAAACTGAGGGCAAACCTTCCATCACTCCAGCTTCCTCATTACACACGTTCTGAATTATACGAACCACTAGCTCCCTAATGAAGGATGCCTATCTATTTTTACTGCAACTTTTCATTACTTACTTATTACACACTATGATGACTCAAGTGGTAAACATACCTTTCACTGCCCACGATATAACCCAAGTCTTGTGTGTATCCACAATATGCTTAATAGCAGCTTCAGAGTTGCCTGGAGAAATGACTTTTGGGGAGAGTTATGTGATACGATTTTTAGGTGATAGTGTGAAGTAAATACTGTTAAGCCCCAAATTGATTTTCTTGCAATTACTACATATTACTAATGAAACCAAGGCAATGAAACCCTGGTAAACCTCTTTTTCAAAGTAATCAAATGTAAACAGCATCTTTCAAAGCATTTTGCTAACAAAGACTAATAGTAAGATGTTTCCTCTTCCTTAACCCAACATTTAGTTCGACTCCTATGAAAGAAGAATCCCACTTTATTGACTATATTTTAAAACATATAACCAAGAGTTAAGGATCAAATTCAGTTTAGTTTGAGTTCAGGAGTTTTTTCACTCCTGATTTTCTATAATTTTCCTCCCTTTCCTCTTCTCCCTCCTATATCTTGTTCCTTTAGTAGATGGTTGCTCTAGATTTTACCAACAGAGGGCACCCCCGTGTCATTGCACGTCCTAGCGTCCTGAAATGGAACTATTGTTCTTTAGAGGAAAAACTTCGTTTCTTTTGAGGTGCTTTATTGCTCCTCTGTTGTAAACATTTGACAAGCCTAAGATTTATACGCCTTAGAATTCACTTTTTATTGCTGCATAAGTGTTCAGCATGCTAGAGGAAAATGTTAATTTTCACAATTAAACCGCAAGGTGGTTCTTATTTTCAGGACATTAGGTTAGTTGACACATTCGCCCGGTACATTCGGACTGTTAACAAGATCCGAAGTCAGCTTGGGAAGCAAGAGCGTGGTGAATGGTCAATTATAGCGTACCCACTTCCTCAGCTAGTATGCCGCAAGTTAAGGAGTCTTTTACGACTCTACGAAGAGAAATCTGGAGAGGGAGCTAGAACACAAACATAAAATCGATGACTTACAAAAGTTTTATATTTTAATAGGAAACCGTGACGTGACAGCTTGCACAACTCAAAAAATCCATCCCGTTTCTTGCCCCTTGTATTCTTCCTTCCTTCCTTTTTATTTTCAGGAGGAAAAGAGGAAACCAGAACAGTACAATTAGGGGGCACAGGAAAGCATCCCATAGTATGAACGTGCCAAATGGGTAGAAATAAAACACATGTCAGCAACATTAATGGATTCTAAACAGACGTGGTTTCTTTTCGGGAACTTTTACATGATGTCTAAACTGTTCCCCTGTTAATACACAGAATCTCCATTTCCAGAAATCTACCAGGACCCTCTTTTAACAGACCACCCCGGGGCAGAGGAGGCAGGAATCAGACCCAGGGCTGCGATGTGTGCCACCCATTATAGGGGAAAGTTTCCCCGCTGTTCCCCAGCAAAGCCGGGGTGAAGAAGCTCGGAGTCCTACAGCCCGGCGGCTGGCGGCTTGTGTATCGTACTTACATCATTCTTAACCCTTCCGCTCCTGAAGGGGGCTTGGCGGGATCGGGGGACCCCTGAGCTCCGGAACACGCAGCACCTGGGTGTGACAGAGGATTTCCAGGGTCGGGGGTGAGCGCTGCGCCCCCGGAAGGAGAGGGCCCGGGGCGTGCGTGGGGCTCATCACCCGCTCGTACCCGACTGGCCCCCGCGATCCCTGCGGGCTCAGCCGCGGCTCGCTCTACTCAGAGCGGCAGGTGCAAAAAGCATTTGGGAGTCGGTTGCCAGCGCGCGGAGGTAATGCGCTTCCTGTCCATTTATCTCAGGAAACCAGCGCAGCCTTCCTTCCAAACAGAATTAACCTCTCATTAGCCAGCCACTCATTCCCGAGAAGGCCTTAAAAGCTTTACCAGCTCGCTAATGTATTTAGGCTTTTCTTCCAGGCAAACGCAGCCGCTGCCGCGACTGCCATCAGCCCCTGGTGGCGGGGAGGTGGCGGGGGGTGGGGAGTCCTCTGGGCTCCCCTGGGAGCCAACCGCTTACCTTCTCCCCTCCTCCCCCTAGCTTGAAGTCAGGGAAACTCTGGCCAACCCAGATCCCCAGACTGTAATCACGGGCAGAGCCGACACCGCTGAACCGACTTGCTGCGGGAAACAGCCCCACTAAGTCCCCACTGATTTCGCGAGCGCCCGTCGCATCAAAGCCTCCAGTTCTGTGAGCCTCACGGAACCAGCGAGGGTACCCGGGAAGGAACTTCGACGGCCAGCTGCCCGGGTCGCGGGTGCTGACTCCCCCTTTGGGGCTCCAGCCCCCGTTCTCAGCACTGAGCAAGGTCGGGGGTTGGGGGTGGGGGGTAGTAGGGAGGCAGTGTTCGCCGGGATCCGGCGGATCCAGCCGACGCCGGGAGTGGGGAGTCCAGTGCGGTTCTAGGTCTGCACGTGGCAAGAAGGGGCCTTTGCAGAGCTGGGCTTTTCTCACCTTGGCTCCCCGCCGCCCCGAGGCGGGCAGATTTATACCACACAGGTGGACGGAGACCTAAACAAAACAGTCCCGGTCGCTGCCTGCCGCTCGCCATCTCCCCCACCCCGGCCCTCTGGCCCACCGCAAACTTCAACAAAATAAACAACTCACCACAGGCATTGCCTTGTCTGCAGCACGACGCTCGCCAGCTGGGAAAATAAGCCGCAAGCCACGCGGCCTCTGCGCTGAGCGAGGCAGCGCGGCGCCCGCTTCTCTTTCCCCGGTGGAGGCGGCGGGAACCAGGGGGCGCCAGGGGGCTCCGCCTCGAGGTGGGGTGGGGGGCTCGCCCTCCCGGTTCCCCAACTGTGAGGGAGCACCGGGTGAGGCGCTGCACCCTTGCAGCCGCCGCGATCTCTCCGGCTCCCTAGGGGAGGGGGAGGGAGGCAAAAAGCCCTTAGCTGCGTCCTCGCTTTCTCCAAGCTGCTGTCTCTTCCCTTCCGTTATCAAAGACCAAATCTAGGGGGTCTGCACCCCACCCCTCCACGTCTCCCCCTGCCGGCGCGCACCGGATTTGTGCAGCGCTGCGGCGGCGGGGAGGGCAGCCGGCGGCCAGGACCCCCAGCCTCCAGGTCCGCTCGCCCGCATTCCCCCCACCCAGAGGGCCGGCACAAAGAGCCTTTCACGCGGCCAAAGCCACCCTCCTCGCCGGCTGCATTGCATTTTGCTCCCGTCCCTTCCTCCGCCCCCACCCCCACCCCACCCCCCGCACCAACCTGTTCCCGGTCGGTGGCTGTGCCAGCTGTCGCCAGGGCAAGGCGGCAGGGAACGTGGGCACGTGGTTCCTACTCTGCGCTTTTCCGCACAGACGCGGATGCCCCGCTTTCCACCTTTCTCTCGCTGCCCACCAGCGGCGTCTAAATGCCTTCCTCCCTTTCCATACACGACCTCTGAGTGTCTTCCTAATACGTCTAAACTAGGGAGGGGGGCGGAGAAGGCAATGGCACCCCACTCCAGTACTCTTGCCTGGAAAATCCCATGGATGGAGGCTGAACTGGTAGGCTCCAGTTCATGGGGTCGCTAAGAGTCGGCCGCGACCGAACGATTTCACTTTGACTTTTCACTTTCATGCATTGGAGAAGGAAATGGCAACCCACTCCAGTGTTCTTGCTTGGAGAATCCCAGGGACGGGGGAGCCTGGTGGGCTGCCGTCTATGGGGTCGCAGAGAGTCGGACAGGACTGAAGCGACTTAGCAGCAGCAGCAGGGAGGGGGCTGTATTGGTTCTCTGGAGTTTCGCTGAAATAAGGAATCCAGCCATTTGTCCCATCTCAAAGGGGTTTGAGTTTATAGTTTAAGACAAGCCTACGACAACGATTTGGAAATTACAAGGGGAGAGAGGGGCTTGGTAAAGAATCTGTCTGTAATTCAGGAGGTCTGGGTTCAATCCCTGGGTTGGGAAGATTCCACTGGAGAAGGAAATGGCAACCCACTCCAGTATTCTTGGCCTGGAGAATCCCATGGACAGAGGAGCCTGGCGGGCTACAGTCCATGGGGTCGCAAAGAGTCGGACACGACTTATCGACTAAACCACCACCACCACCACCACCACCACCACCAGGGGAGAGAGACATCTAAGACACAGGCGAGGAAGTGTGTTATAAAGAACAAGCCCAAGCACACGCAGCGTTCAAGAGAAGACAGTCCCTTGGGTAAGACCAGAAGGCGGGATGGGGGCGGGGGGACTAGAGAGAAGGGACTAGCTGACTTTCCAAAGTTGAAAAGAAGCATCACTGCTACTCAGCAGTACCTATGATTATTCTGTGCGATTAAGGCCTGAAACAAGTAGACTGCGTCTTCTCGTTTGGGCAAATAGTCCAGCGTCTTGACCTAGGCACTTCACTTTTTGCCTCCTTAGCAGTTTCTCCGACCCTCTCTAGCTTTTCTTCGCCTTCTGTTGTCCGCGTTCTGGTGCTGCTTGGTCTGTCGCTAGAGGCAGTGTCAGTTCAGTTCAGTTCAGTTCAGTTGCTCAGTCGTGTCCGGACTCTTTGCGACCCCATGAATCGCAGCACGCCAGGCCTCCCTGTCCATCACCATCTCCCGGAGTTCACTCAGACACACGTCCATCGAGTCCGTGATGCCATCCAGCCATCTCATCCTTGGTCGTCCCCTTCTCCTCCTGCCCCCAATCCCTCCCAGCATCAGAGTCTTTTCCAATGAGTCAAGTCTTGCATGAGGTGCCTAGAGCAGGGCAGAGGGCGGGGTGGGAATCCAGGAGTGGGGTCCTGTAGGGTCTTTCTGAAGAGGAACCAGGCAACTGATGTCTTTGGCTCCTGGATCACTATGGAGAAAGGGTGGGTTACGGGCAGTGGCCGGGCTCCTTCTGGTTCTGAAATCCTATGATGAGACATGCCCACTGGCACCCTTTCTGCAGGTTCCTTTTCCCCTTTTTAAAGCATTTATCCCCTTGACTTTATCTTGTCCAAGTGCCAATCAAATTGGAAAAAAAACAAAACCAAGAACTGGGGATGTTTCATGATAAACATAAGATACATTGGAAAGTGCTCTTTTTTGCTACTGAGAATTAAAGAAAATAATAACCCTCAGCTCCTGGTCCACAGAAACAAGGAATTTTAATGTCCTCACTTTGAAAAGCCACTCCAACAATCAGTAGAGCAGAGCTTTGATTTAAAACCCAAAGGCAAGCCTCCTGTGTTTTTCTTTTCCTTTCCACCAACACAAAGACAAGCTGCCACATAAAATAATGATGAACAAGAGTTCAAAGCAAGCCCAAGGAGCCAGCCCAGAGGACGTTTGCTAATGCAGCCAGAGTCCTTCACCACAGCCCCTGCTAAAGCTGGCTTTGGACAGCACATAAATAGAAGGCAGGAGCTGCCAGAACCCCTTTCCCTTCACCCCTTCCCATAAATATTGGTCAGTGGAACCTGTATGCTAACTTGTCAGCTGTCATGTAAATGCATTAATCAAATCAATACACTAAACTTTTCCTTAGCCTCATGGGAAAGCCCAATAGCTGCCCTGGTGGCCCAGAGGGTAAAGCGTCTGCCTGCAATGTGGGAGACCGGGGTTTGATCCCTGGGTTGGGAAGATCCTTTGGAGGAGGAAATGGCAACCCACTCCAGTATTCTTGGCCTGGAGAATCTCATGGAAGGAGGAGCCTTGAACAGGCTACAGTCCCTGGGTTGCAAAGAGTCGGACATGACTGAGAGACCTCACTTTCACTTTCTTTCATAACTCTTTCCAGAATTTTTGATTCACTACTCACTTTGGAATCTTGAGCCTTATTTCTCCCTCTGGACAAACCTGACTGTTTTCTGTGCATCTTTTCTGAAACAAAGACAATAAAAGGTGAAATTTTATAATGAAGTATTAATTTTTAAACTATAAATCTCTTGTTTCTTCAGTTTCAACAAAAGAATTTTAGAACTACTTAGCTTTCATATCAATGCACACTTAAAAATTATATATTGAAGAGAATTCTTAAGCACATTTGCATTGGGAAATATGTTATTGTTTAAACAGTAGTGATGGAGGAACATTTTGAGCTGGTCTAATTCTGTTGCTTTCATTTCTATCCATCACACTACTCTCATGACCGCCCATTTCATTAGTAAAAGAACATGTCACATTTTCAGTTCAGTCCAGTCGCTCCTACCAACAGTGTACGCAGATTTTCTTGTCTCTATACCCTTGTCAATATTCATTATTTGTGTTCTTTTTGATGACAGCCTTTCTGACTGGTGTGAAGTGTTATCTCATTGTGGTTTTGATTAGCATTTCTCTAATGATTAGTGGTGCTGAACACCTTTTCATGTGTTTATTGGCCATCTGTGTTTCCTCTGTCAAAAATATGTTTGTTCTTCTGCCTATTTTAATTTTTTTAAAAAATGTTGAGTTGCATCAGGTGTTTATGTATTTCGGATATTACCCCCATCAGTCACGTCACTGATAAAGATTTCCCCCAGGCAGTAGGTTTTCTTTTGTTTTGTTGACAAATTTCCTTTGCTGTGCAAAAGTTTTTAGGCTTAATTAGATCCCACATATTTTATTGTTTATTCTGTTTAGTCTCTAAGTCATGCCTGACTCTTTGTGACCCCATGAACTCTAGCTTGATACTCCTCTGTCCATGGGATTTCCCAAGCAAGAATACTGGAATGGGTTGCCATTTCCTGGACCCACTTGTTTATTGTAGTTAAATCTTAAGAGGCAACATATATATCCCCCAAATATTCACTTTCTTTTACATTTGCTCTGTAAAAGGTAAAGCTCAAGAAATTGTAAAAGAACCTTTTTAGAGAGAAAAAAATGTGAAGTTACTCTTCTGTAAACCAATTTAGACCTACCATGGTAACTCATAACTTCTTAACAAAGGTGTAATCTCTTTTCCCACACTCACTTGTATACACAGTGGTAGGAACATTATAAAAATATGACACCATGAAAGATATGAAAATCCTTAAAATGCCATGAAACCTAAGACATTTGAGAAATTGGATAGCCTCAATTCTAATAGCCAACATTACCAATTAAGAGTTTAAATAATAATAAAAAGTGTGCTCTCATATACAAATGATATATGTTTATACCTACAGATAGGAGAGAAAATTCCAAGGAGATATATTGTAATCCAACTTAATAAATTGAAAAAAAAAAAAAAAAAAACAATGGGGCCGAAGGAATCAATGTTCAAATAATCACAAATGCAAAAAAACTGTATTTTCTTTTTTTCCCTCATATTTCATCATGTCATCATTTCAAGTTGTCTAACCACACAAAGCGGAGAAGGCAATGGCACCCCACTCCAGTACTTTTGCTTGGAAAATCCCATGGACAGAGGAGCCTGGTGGGCTGCAGTCCCTGGGGTCGCTAGAGTCAGACATGACTGAGCGACTTCACTTCACTTTTCACTTTCATGCATTGGAGAAGGAAATGGCAACCCACTCCAGTGTTCTTGCCTGGAGAATCCCAGGGATGGGGGAGCCTGGTGGGCTGCCGACTATGGGGTCACACAGAGTCGGACACGACTGAAGCGGCTTAGCAGCAGCAGCAACCACACAAAGAGACTCAAGCCGTGTTACTCTGTGCCAGAAGAAAGGGGCAAGCTTGAGAATGAACCTATGGATGGATGAAAACAGTGCATGTTCATCACAAGTTTGAATGAAATAAATCTACCTGAATTCCAGAGTGGGGCTATTTCAAACGAAGAGTTGGGGAGGGTTCTCCGAGGCCAGGCTCTTGCTGCTGAGCTGTTCATGTGCTCTTCAGCTGTCCCAGCTGGGGCTGTCCATCAACTAAGAATGTGAGGAACGCATGCCTGGCACAGGGATCTCTGTGGAATAGATGACGGTTCCCTTGCCCCTGCCCCCTGGAGGGGGTGCCACAAGGGAGATGGGGGAGACACACCCCTAGCCCCCTTGAAGCATACAGCATCCAGGACACTTGGTCTTTGTTAAAGAAAGGACCATGCACAAATGTAATTCCTTTCTCTTAATCCTTCCATTAAGCAAATACTTTTTGAGCACCCACCAATGAGCCTGGCAAGCTTCAAAATTTGTGGATATTGCTGAAAATAATTCAGACAGGGCTCTGAATGTACATTCTGATGGTGGGAACACAAACAAGTACAAGCCAATAAACAGAATAATTTTAATAATGCTATCGAGTTTAACGAATAGGCTTTTGTTAGTAACGAGGGTGAGAAGAAGTCACCATTAACAGCAAGGGCTTCCTGAGATTTCATGGAAAGGCCTGGAATAATGTGGAGGGAAAGGGTTCCAGGCAGAGGTCAGTGTCTCAAGGTCAGCGAACAATCCTGTAGTGTTCAAGGAAGAGTAAAAATCTATGTCAAAAATTACCTTACGTGGGAGAATTTTAAGCAATCTAAGGTAGAGTTCTTTAATTCCCAGTTGAAATTTGAATGAGGGAGATGTCCTGGTTGTTCCCAAGCCTTAGGAAGGTAAGAAACAGAAGGAGCATTTATTTAATTATTATTAGGAGCGACACCCTGTGTCTGACTCGGACGTGGGGGTGGGTGAGCTCTAACTGTCTCGTAACCTCTCTCTAAGCAGGGATTAGTGTTCTCCTTTAGTAGATGAGAACATTTAGATCCAAAGATTGAAAAACCTGTCCAAAGGTACATGACACGTGGTTGGTACAGGATGTGAACCAAGTCTTCCTGATTCTAAAGTCCAGTTTTGTGTCTGCTAGACTTCACTGCTCTGTGTTATTTAGGGACAGTCCTGGGGTTAGAGTGCCCAGAGAGCATTATAAAATTTTTGTATCACTGACATATAAAATGAGTGTCGTTAACAGGAGAATTAGAAAGTGAGCTTTTGGGAAAAAACATTAAGAATTATTTTTAGAAATTAAAAATTAAACCTGTAGTCCTCATCTAACCCACTCAAGAATCTCTCCTCAACTGTGCAAAGACCTGAAGATTTTCTCCACTCACATTGGTCACTCTGTACAGCTCTTGTCAAGACTTGAATGAACAGTCTTCATGTGATTAAATGTCCAGTAAGTAGCCTATGGCTTGATCATGGGGCTACGTGGTCGATGCACACCCCTGCAGTGGGATGCCTGTATGTTTCCAGTGAATTCACAAACAGAATGATCTTATGGACATAACTGTGCCCATTTCACAACATAGCTTGCGCCATTTTCTTGGTAAGGGCTGTAGGACTATGGCAATGCTTGTGTGGTGTCCATGGTGCCAGATACACAGAAATATTAGTGGTTTCCTACCACATTTAGAGTCTGGAAGGAGCACTAGAGGTAATTTTGTGGAAAAAGTCTGATTGAATCCCAATGGAAAATAATCTGAGTTATTGGTGCACAGCTTCATTACTGTATTCATTATTACTTTTAAAAGAATCAGCACTGTTTTACCCTTACTTCATTCATTCCGTCAGTTTGCTATTCAGCCCATCTGTCTTTCCATAAACATTTACTGAACTACCTACTATGTGCCATTATTGGTATGCATGCGCAGTCACTTAGTCATGTCTGACTCTTTGCGACCCCATGGACTTTGGTCCACCAGGCTCCTCTGTCCATTGAATTTTCCAGGCAAGAATATTGGATTGGGTTACCGTTTACTACTCCAAGGGATCTGCCTGACCCAAGGATTGAACCTGCTTCTCCTGCTTGGCAGGTGGATTCTTTACCACTGAGCTATCTGGGAAGCCCTTTTCTAGGCCCTAGAGATATATCAGTGAAATAAAAAAAAAGTTAGGAACTGAGACATATATTAATGCATGAATCATAAAAGTCTTCCCTGCTAGAGGGAGAGAGAGAAAATAAACATAAACTTGCAGACAGTGTAGAGCATATTAAAAGGAGTAACATGCTCTGGGAAAAACAGAACATGATAGTGAGATGTGGAACGTTGACTTGCAGGTAAAGTTCTTAAAAGGGTGGTGAAGGTGGGCTTAACTGAGAAAGTGACATCTGAGCAAAAACTTGGAGGATTTGATTGAGTGACCCAGGCAGCTGTCTGAAGCAAGGGACTTCAAGGCAATAGCCAGTGCACTGGTTCTGAGGTGGGAGCGTGCCCGGCATTTCTGAGAAAGAGAAAAGAGGCCAGTTTGCTCAGAACAGAGTGAAAAAGGGGGACTTATGAGTTCAGATGTATTATGGGGCCCCAGATCTTTAAGGCCATTGTAAGGAGTCTGGAGTCTAACTGAATTTGGGAACCTTAGGAGAAATTTGAGCAGAGGAATGAGGAGTGATTTGATTTAAATTTGATTTAAATTTTAGGAATTCATTCATGTGTTTTGGTTGAGAATTCATGATGACCAGGCCGGGGTGGGAGCTGAGAGTCCAGCGGGAAGATTATTCAATGAACTGTGTAAGAGATGATAGTGGCTCGGACCAGTAGTGGTAGCAAAGGAATTGTTTAGAAGTGTTTTGATTCTGGCTATATGTTGATGTTTGAATCAAGAGAATTTCTTGATAGATCAAATGGAGATGTTAGAAAGACTGGAGTCAAGGAACGCTCTCAGGACTTTGGCCTGAGGCGCCGTCAGGATGTACTGCTATCAGCTGAACTGAGTTGGAACAGGTTTTGGGTATGAAAAGCAAAATGCACCAGTTAAGGAAATGATTTTATTTAGTCCGTTGCAATAAGGAGAAAGTTCATTAATGAGGGCCATCTCAAAGAAAAGGAAAGGACCTTGAGAGAGAGGCGCATACCAGATGGAGTCATCAGGTTGTCTCATGGGCGTCATGAGGAAGGACGAGGTGGGCTCTTTCCCATCTGGGTCCTTTGAGGAAGAGTGGAAGTGAGTCATCTTCAAATATTTGAGGGAAGGGTGGTAATTTTTGGTTAGCCAGTTCTTCAGACATAAAGAGTGGGAGCAGAGAGCACAGGTAAAGTTAAATATTTTCTGTGAGGAAAAGCAGAACTTTAGTTTTGGACTTATCAGCTTTAAGATTTCTGTTACATTTCATAGTGAAAAATCCCTTCAACATTTCCTTGCTTGACATCGAGATGAGTGTTATATCCAGCACTGAATTCTCATGCTGCATGTAAAAATGTACAATTTGAATAATCAATTTTATTTCATTTCAGTAAGCAGATGAAGTCTCAGCATTATTTTTCTCTTGTATAAATATTTTTGTTTTTAACAGCCTTCATATTACTAAAATTACTTTAATGAAATTGGAACCAGATTTTCCTTCATCTGACATTTTAGATGTTTCACTTTTCAGTGATAGGATTCATGGATCATGAAAGATTGCAGGGTGCTGGTTATGACTGATTTCATATTCTACCTATCTATGTGTATCTTTGGAGAAGGCAATGGCACCCCACTCCAGTACTCTTGCCTGGAAAATTCCATGGATGGAGGAGCCTGGTAGACTGCAGTCCATGGGGTCGCTAAGAGTTCAGACACAACTGAGCGACTTGTATATCTTATGTTCTTTCTCTTGTAGATGCCCAAATGACCAGTAAATTTTAAAAAACATACCTGTCTTTAGTAAATTTGCCTGAAGATACACAAAACCCTTTTTGATAATGATATACGATAAAATACATAAAATGATGCATTTGGTTATAGTATTAGAGGTTAATGGTCTAGGTTTTCTCACATGACCTGCCAACACCTAGAATGCCTCATATTTCATATGAAATTCAGGACAGCCAGTTTGATCAGAGCAGCCAGAGAAGTGATAGGAAATGTAGGCCTTTTGGGAAAAAGACTGAAAAAAAGTAGATTGGAAATCATATGAATGTGGAATGAGCAAAGATGAGTACAGAGTGGTTTTAAGCAGGAAAGAACATGTTGAGTTTAGAAATCTTATCTTAGAAGTTAAAATTTGAGGAACAAAAGGTAATAAGCGTGAGAACAAAGGATAGTTTTGTCTAAAGACAAAAGTCACTCTTGAAATATAACAAGTATTATGAACAAGGTTTGTTTGCACATTTGGAAATACGATTGACTATCCCCTTTATTTTGGGAAAAAAAAATTTGATTTTAAAATAATCCATAGTTGAGATCTGTTTTGTATTACTTGTTTTGGGCTTTAGAAAGGCATAATTGTAACTAAATTTTCTTAATTAATGTAGGAAATTAGCTCAGAAACCCAATGTAAACTACACTATTATCTCATTAAGTTCTCATAACAACCCTCCAATCTGTTACCATTAATTTCTGCATTGTACAGATAAGGAAATTAAAAGGTGAAGTCATGCTTGGTAGTTGAGGAGGTAGGATTCAAACATGTGTCTATAAGAGACTTCAGAGTCTGAAGAGCTAGTTGAACATTATCACTAATATCTGTGAGAAGGAGATAATTAAAAATCACTGACTGACATGTCTCTTATAGAGTTGCCATGTGATCCAGCAACCCCATTCCTGGGAATATACCCAGACAAAACTATAATTCAAAAGATACATGTGCCCCAATGTTCACAGCAACACTATTTACAATAGCCAAGATACGGAAACAATTTGAATCTCCATCTACAGGATGAAGGGATACAGAAGATGTGGTACATATATACAATGGAGTACTACTCAGGAATTTAAAAAAATGAAATAATATGCCATTTGCAGCAACATGGATTGACTTAGAGATGACTGTACTAAGTGAAGTAAGTCAGAAAGAGAAAGATTAGGAACACATCACTTATACGTGGAATCTAAAATATGAAACAAATGAATCTATCTACTAAACAGAAACAGACTCACAGACAGAGTACACACTTGTGCTTGCCAATGGGAACTGGGTGGAAGAGGGCTGGATTGGGAGTTTGCGGTTGGCAGATGCAAGCTCTCATATATAGAATGGATAAACAACAAGGTCCTACTGTATAGTGCAGGGAACTATATTCAACATCCTGTGCTGAACTATAGTGGAAAAGAATGTAAGAAAGAATGTATACATAGGCATAACTGAATCACTTTGCTGTACAGCAGAAACTAACAACGTTGTTGATCAACTCTACCTCAATTAAAAAAATAAAATGAAATCCCTTAAACATTATCCCTAGTAGTATTTTCCATTTATATATTGTACAAGAGTTCAATCTTTTTGCGTTGTCTTCTTTTTCTTTCTGGAATAAAACATTTCTATCACTTTTGCATTGAAGTAATTTCTTTATTGACTTTTCAGTAACTCTTATGTTTTCTTCTGAATGAAAGAATTTGTATTTATTTTATTATGTAATACTCCCTGAGTGAATTTCACTTGTACTAAAACAAAGCATTGCAAGTGAAACTCACTCAGTTGTGTTAAATACTATATTTAATGAAGGATAAAGTGCATTAAAGAATTTTTGTCTTAGTGACACATTATTGATATTTTTCACTTTTCTTATGCTCTTTGTGTTCTGTTTTCATTAGTGTTTTATTCTACTCACTGCTTTCTATGTGAATAACTTCACATTTTTTTTTTACCAAATGAACTATTTTTATTTTTAATCCATTTATCAGCTTTCAGGTTCATATTCTATTTTAATTCTAATTTTCCAAAAATATTGTCATATATATATTCTCTTAGTCATTTATAAATTTGATTAGTATTAAAATATCCACTCCAAGCTTTTAATGAAAATATTGAAGATACTGGCTTCTAAAGGACTCCTATAGAACTCTAAGTGGCATTTTCTCCCAATGAGTTTAGTTGGAATATCTAACATTTGCATATAATTACTTTCTGGGCTTGTTTTATTGTCAAATGGCGTTTGTTTTGGGGTTTTTGTTGTTGCTTGTTTGTTTAGCAATGTTTTCTAACCAACAATTTGATTTTAGTTTCCCCTATCTCTGGTCACGGAAGAAATTACACCCATTTAGTATTGGCTTGAATGATAATTCCTAGAAAAGGAGTGTGACAAGGCTGTATACTGTCACCTTGTTTATCTAACTTGTATGCATAGTACATCATGAGAAATGCCAGACTGAATGACTCACAAGCTGGAATCAACACTGCTGAGAGAAAAGCAACAGCCTCAGATATGCAGATAATACCACTCTAATGGCAGAAAGTGAAGAGGAACTAAAGAGCCTCTTGATGAGGGTAAAAGAGGAGAGTGAAAAAGCTAGCTTGAAGCTCAACATTAAAAAAAAACTGAGATCATGGTATCTGATCCCATCATTTCACAGCAAATAGAATCGGGAAAAGTCAAAGCAGTGACAGATTTTATTTTCTTGGGCTCCAAAATCACTGTGGGCAATGACTGCAGCCGTGAAATTAAAAGACACTTGTTCTTTGGAAGAAAGCTAAGACAAACCTAAACAGGGTATTGAAAAGCAAAGACATCAGTGTGCCAACAAAATCCGTCTTTTCCAGTAGTCATATACGGATGTGACAGTGGGACCATAAAGAAGGCTGAATGCTGAAGAATTGATGCTTTTGAATTGTGGTGTTGTAGAAAACTCTTAAGGGTCCCTTGGACTGCAAGGAGATCCAACCAGTCCATCCTAAAGGAAATTAACTCTGAATATTCACTGGACTGATGCTAAACTGAAGCTCCAATACTTTGGCCATCTGATGCAAAAAGTTGACTCATTAGAAAAGACCCTGATTCTGGGAAAGACTGAAGGTAAAAGGAGAAGGGGGCCACAGAGGATGAGATTGTTGGTTAGCATCTGCAACTCAATGGACATGGACTGTAACCCATCAGGCTCCTCCATCCATGGGATTTTCCAGTCAAGAGTGCTGGAGTGGATTGCCGTTTCCTTCCCCAGGGGATATTCTCGACCCAGGAATCAAACCCAGGTCTCCCACATTGCAGGCAGACGCTTTACCATCTGAGCCAGCAGGGAAGAAACGGATAAGAGTCTAAGCAAATTCTAGGAGATAGTGAAGGACAGGGGAGCCTGGCATGCTGCAACCCATGGGGCTGCAGAGTCTGAAATGACTTAGCAACTGCAACTGAACAACAACAACGACAGGTACAGCTATTTTGGCTGTCAGTGCTTTTGGTCATCTTTCCCTCCAGCTGCCAAAATGCTCCTGTGTCAAGGGTCGCTTACAAGGGCCAAGTCACTTAAAAAGCACATCAGTCACTGTGCACCTGCAATTCTCATAGCCTAGAGGCTTCAGGAATGCAGTCTCACCCATGGATCCCAGAGCTAATCAATACTGGGTAATCCAGTAAGGGAGTTGTTAAAGAAAGTACAAAGCTGGTTGAAAGGTGTAACTAAACTCTATGAGAAAGAGGTAAATAAAAATTTAACTTATCACTGAATTCACTCTCTGACATCTACCTGATACTTATCACAAGGACTCTGAGTCCCCGTGTATACCTTAGTTTTTTTATACTTCTTTGCAAGGCCCTCCATGTTAACTCATTGCTTTCTTAAACTGTCAAGACTGATGTTAAACAAGATGCCAATCAAATCCCTTTTTTTTTTTTTTTCCCCAATGTGAAACTTCTAGTTTCTGTTTGGGTTTCTGCCAGAGTAGCTTTATTATTATACAAGTCCTCAAGTGAATCTTTCTCCTTTATTTTCTTGAAAATAACTCAATAAAATGTACCTTGATGGGATTTTTTTTTTTCTTTCCCTTTCTGTTATCCTTTATAGGATGTTTCTAATCAGGAGGGTTAAAAAAAGTAAAATAATTTGACATTTTAAATTGAATAGGAGACCATACTCACCCTCTAGGACAGCCCACACTCTGTCTGTGGAGTGTGTTTCTCTGCGTAAATTCACTTCTTACCACTTTCTTTCTCACCAAATTCTTTCTGCAATGAGACATCAAGAACCTGAGCTTCACTAGGTCCTGAAACGAGGTCTATGATCTCTGTTGGAAGACTGTGGGGTTCCAGGCCCAGCCATGTGAGTTCGAGTCCCAAACTGGGTGTTGGCTGGGATCCTGTCCTGAACATGTGGGTTCAAGTCCCAGTCTGAAGTGAATGGTTTCAGCTGGACATGGCAAGCCTGTGGTCTTTGGCAAAGTGAAAGAAGATGTGAATACGGTGAAAGTGCTGCTGTCCAAGAAAGGCAAGACCAGCAGAAGATCACAATTGCTGACTGGACAAATCTAACAAATCTGACTTGTGGTTTATCTTCACCAGGAGACCATCCCCTCTGTAGCTCAGGAGAGCACCCCACCACCCCCATAAATCAACAAACAAATTGAATAGGAGACAGAATTCCATTATGTACTTTTTATTACTGTCCTTTGTTCTGAGAATAAGCATCAAAACTGATATAACACTTGAAGCTTTCCAATCATCTACCCTCCCGTGTCTGGTTTGACAAGTATGCAGTTTGCATGTCCATACTATTGATGTACAGCTGTAAGAATTCATGGTATATAGAGGAGAACTGTGTTATAATTGTTTTTGGGCTTTTACAAAAAGACTGTATCACAACGGTATGAATTCTTAACTGATTCACAGAAGAGTGTTAAGCTTGGTAGATTTTTTGTATCTACGTTATAGACCAGGGGTCTCTAGCCCCCAGGCCGCCGACTGGTCTATGGCCTGTTAGTGGCCAGGCTGCACAGCAGGAGCTGAGCGGCCGGCATGCTAGGGATGTTTCACCTATGTTTACAGCTGCTCGCCATTGCTTGCATTACCACCTGGGCTCCACCTTTCATCAGATCAATGGTGGCCTTAGATTCTCATAAGAGTGTGAGCACTAACTTTAAAGTCAAGGTGGAATATCCTGAGATTGCCACAAACAGAAAGAAAGTGTACAATGGATGTAGTGTGCTTAAATCATCCCGAAACCACCCTTCCCACCCTGGTCCATGGAAAAACTGTTGTCCACGAAACCAGCCCTTGCTGCCAAAAAGGTTGGGGACAGCTGTTATAGCCAGTGGATCATGTATTATTTTGTAGTTCTTGGACATCAACAAAAAATATGTTGATTAAATATTTTGATAGGGAAAGTAGGCTTTCTGGTTTATTATGTTAAATACGTTTTATTAACAAAATAGTCACAAAATGATAGAAAAATGAAATGATGTCACAGCAGAAATATATATAACAGATGGAATATAATATCTCTGTCAAATGTTTGGTATGCAGAGGAGTCTGAAGGAAAGAGATTATTCTGAAAAATGCGTGCTGGAAACACTTGGTGCTGGAAGAGCGATTCACTTTATTTTCTCTTTGTTTCTCGACTCTCTACACTTCAGTAGTGTATATTCTTATTAGTCTGCATTATGCAACATGTTCACAAGACACAAAGATGCATTGAAACAAAGTGAGCCAGGAAGTGAATAGGTAGATACACGACAGAAATAAAAGGACTCAGAATATTTGAGGTTTTACTAATTAGGGAAACTGGTTGCATACTGTAGCTAAAATCTATGAGAGATAATTCAGAATTTAGTGTCAGCCTCTCTTAGTGATAAAACATTTCAAGCTTAGCGTCAGTGTCCCTAAGTAACTTCCCTCTCACAAAAGCATATTTGCTAGCCTGTCAGTGCCACACTTCTCCTGCTCGAAATAAAATTCCTTTTAGTTAGCATTTTTCTGTGGAAAATATACATTAACAGTGTGCCTAGATGGAATTCAGGGGAGAACAAAAAGACCTGAAACATTTTGCAGGTCATGAAAGTCAAACTTAAAGTTTGTGCTCCAGACTTCAGAGCCTATAATTCGTGTGTTTCTTCCTCATTGGGTAGCTCAGTGGGCCTCAAAGAGTGGTCCCTGTACAAGCTATCTCCTGGGGAGTACCCCAGGACCGCCTGGGGAGGTGTTAGAGATGCAAATTCTTGGGTCTCGCCTCACCCTGAATCCGCTGAATCAGAATATCTGAGAGTGGAGTCCAATAACCTGTGTTTTAACAAACCCTCCAAGTGATTCTGGTGCATGTTGTGAGAACTTCTGGACTGGCCCCTTGTTGATGCAATATGTGGCTTTTAAGCCAGTAGCAATGGTATCCCTTTGAAATTACTGAGAGATTCAGGTTCTTGGACTCTGCCCCAGACCCAGGGAATCAGAATATGTATTTTAACTGGATTCTCAGATGATATCTCTGCACGTTCAGCTTCCCTCTCACAAAAGCATGTTGGCTAGCCTGCCTTTGTCACATTTCTCCTTCTCAAAATAAAATTTGGAACCCACGAGCTAGCCATTCCGTCATGGTTTTCAGCTGTGAGTGCATAATGAAACCACTTGGGAGGTTGAAAAGACTACCTCCAGAGATTCTGATTTAATTGGCCTGGGATGTTGTCTAGACACTATCTTTCTTTCAAAGCTTCCCAGCTGATTCTATTGTGCAGGCAAGGTTGAGAACCACTGTTTTGAGCCCTCAAACAGCGTTCATTTACTTTTGTTCTTGACAAACGTCTTTATATGAATATTTTCAACCTTGCTGGATGTCTTAATCTTCAGCTGCGTGGTAGAAGATCATCCCGGGTAAGAGAGGTGACTTTACTCCAGATGATCAGATCGCACCCAAAGCACCACCTTTAGCTCTGGGCTCCCTCCTGGAGAAGAATGTAGAAAAACTAGAGCGTGTTGGGGGTGGGGGTGGGGGGCAAGAGAAGAAATGCAACTCATTCCTGTGAGAAACTGTGACAGGAATTTGTAATGTTTGGGCAGCCGGAATGATCTTTTCAAACGTAAATCAGATTTTATCACGTTCATGCCTGTCACTTGCCTTTGGATTTGGAAGCAAATCTAAGCCTTTTACCAAGTCCCTACACGATCTGGTGGTGTGTGCCTCTTCCACCTCATCTCACGCTCCATGCTCCTCCCATTCCTCACCCTCTCCAGGGGCTGTTGTTTGTCTCACTTTGAGAGTTTCCTTATCTAAGAGTGAACTCCTGTTCCCTTCCTTCTGCCGGAACTGCCTTCCCCTTGGATTTTCCTGTGGGTGGAGCACCAACTTTCAGGTCTCTGTTCAGATACGGTGCTCCCTCATGCACTCAGCCTCTTCTAGTGCCTTTCTGGAACAAAAGCCCATTCAGGTTCTGCCTGATAACTCCTGGGATCTATAATTATCTTATTTTACTTATTCATTCTCTTGATATTATCTCCCTTCCTAGCATGTGAGTTGGATGAGGACAGGGACCTTATTGGACTTATTCATTGCTATATTCCCAGTGTCTAGAGCAGTGCCCCTAACCAAAGAAAGAAAGAAAAGAGAGAAAGAAAGAGAGAAAGAAAGAGAGAAAGAAAAGAAAAAGTCAATTTGCTCAGTTGTGTCTGACTCTGCGACCCCATGGACTATAGCTCACGAGGCTCCTCTGTCCATGGGATTTCCCAGGCAAGAATACTGGAGTGGGTTGCCGTTTTTTTTTCCAGGGGATCTTCCTGACCCAGATATTGAACCTAGGTCTCCTGAATTGCAGGCAAACACTTTACCCTCTGAGTCACTGGGGAAGCCTGCGGCTGCTGCTAAGTCGCTTCAGTCGTGTCCGATTCTGTGCAACCCCATAGACGGCAGCCCACCAGGCTCCGCCGTCCCTGGAATTCTCCAGGCAAGAATATTGGAGTGGGTTGCCATTTCCTTCTCCAAAGGGAGCCCTAGTAGGGTGTAAATAATGATTCACTGAATGAAGAATGAAGGGAGAGAGAAAACTTTGATAGTTATTTTCAAATATTAAAAAAACTGTAAGTAGAAAGGAGTTCAGATTTGAATGGCTATCGTTAAAAGCAAAATAGATAAAGAAACTTCGCAAGGCTGAAAGGAGCTATATGCAGCCGAGGATGGATCAGCTGTCCAGGTAGATGAGCCCAGGTTTCAGCCGGATGGCACTTGACAGCGTTGTCAATGAGGTGATGTAAACATCTGGAAGGTGATTGGTTTCAGGGATCACTGGTGTCCTATTCAACCTCATGATGCTAAGAGAATGAAAATGAAGGCGGGCTGCTAGGGACAGGTGCCCTGTCAATGTTGAGAAGATGGAGCAGACAGCCTTACAGCCTTGAAGAAAGGCAGAAACATTTCAAAAGTCAGGTCAATACCTGAAGAGGACTCTACTAGAGCCTGACTGTTGGATGTGTGTTAGAACAAAGAGCTCTATACTCATTTGTAGCTCCGAAGGTCACCGCATCACGGCACAATATCTTTCACAGTACCGTTTATATTTTCCTTTTTAAAAAGTGTGACATATATACTATCATTTTTCACTTTGTAAACATATTGTAACTGTTGCATATTCTATTCATATTCTATACTATTTCCATGGCTTTTGAGTATACATCAAATAATCATTTCTGAAATTGATCTTATATGAGTATCTTTGAAGTAAAATACTTGTATGCCTTTATGATTATGCTCTAAAGGTAAATTCCTAGTAATGAAAATAATAGTTGGAAGAGTGTTCAAGTATTGAGGCTTTAATAATTGTAATTTATAACAATCATTTTGAGTCATTAATATTCTTTGTTTAAAGAGTCAGGCAAAATTAGTGGTTTATTTTAGAAAAAAATCAACACAATTAAAAGAGTTTGGGTGCATAAATTATGAAATCAGCTTTCCAGGTATATAGATATATCTATTCACCAAAGTTCCAATAGCCTAGATGCTACCCTCCTTGCCTAATTATTATTAATTTTTTTTGGCCACACTGCATGGCCTGTGGGATCTTAGTTCCCAGATCAGGGATTAAACCTGGGCCATTGCAGTTAAACCACAGAGTCCCAACCACTGGACAGCCAGGGAATTCCCCTGTCTGAATTTGTTACAGAGATTTATGCCGCTTGAATAGAAATGTGCTTACTACTACAGATAATATACACATAGTCTCTTTGACCTTATTGGTACTGTCTACTCCATCAGTGGAAAAGCATTGTCAAAATTAAGTTGAACTCTTTTCTAAGTAAGGGAAAAGAGGTTTTTGGGCTAAATTATTTCATTCACTGATCTGTACTGTATCCATAGACTGAATAGATGTTTTAGCCTTCGCTTCATTTTATTATTTAGACATTCCTCATGTTTTCAGTTGGCAAATATCATCAGAAGGGTTCAGTGGACATTCCAAGAAGGCCTGGTACCAACCAAATATTGTGATTATCTCTAAGGGTAGCTTTACCTCACTCTGGATATTCAGCTGTGTCTTTTTGCTGTTGCCATATGCTATGTGTTGTCATTAAATTGTTTATCAATGAGCTCAATGCTTACAACTTAATTTGGGCAATTAGTTACTGGAATGGCTGATGGAGGCCCTAACAGAGAATTATAGTCTGACTAATAAACATGTTCACAGCAGTTAAATTATAGTTTACCACTGCAACTGCCAATTACATTGTTGGAACTTTGGAGGAGGATTTGTTAATCAGCAATAACATGGTCTGTGCTCTTTTTCTCCCTCCCTGCATCATGGTGAAATCATCAGTGGTCTCAGTACTCACATCTTCTAGGTTACATTCAATTACCTTTTTAATTTTTTTTCAGTCCTTCACCAAAATTTGTTATTTTACTTTATATTATCTCCTAAACTTGTTTTTTTTTCCCTATTACTGTAGTTCTCTATCACATTCTCATTACCACTTCGTTGAATTATCAATTAATATAATGTTTACTCGGAATGGAGTTGGGAAAAAAATAATTATTGAGAACTTTCTGTAATCTAGGGATCATAGAGTCATGTTTCAAACATTATCTAACTTTTACTACAAATTGTGAAAGTTATTATTCCCATTTTACATATGGAGAAACTGAGGTACCAAGATGTTCTGTGTCTGTGGGTGTGTGTAGGTCACTTAGTCATGTCTGACTCTTTGTGACCCCATGGACTGTAGCCTGCTAGGCTCCTCTTCATGGATTCTCCAGGCGAGAATACTGGAGTGGGTTGCTATGCCCTCCTCTGGGGATCTTCCTGACCCAGGGATTCAGCTCAAATTTCCTGAACTGCAGACAGATTCTTTACTATCTGAGCCCCAGGGAAGCCCTAAGATGCTCTATACTCTAGACAATATCTAGTTTAAATCTAGTTGTGCTTGCTTTATAAGTCTCTCCACAATGCCACACACACAATCTCGACAATTAGTTTGAGTGCCTACTATGCTCCAGAAGTTAAATTGTGTAGGATCTGTGAAAAGAATAAGATTATAATCCTTTTCCTGGGTGGATTCATATTTTGGAAGGCAAACAGTCCTACACATACATAAGACCATTCTGAAACACAGGTACATTTGCAGAGGGGCAGAATGAGCGGGCTCACAGAAAACAAAAAGGATGGTTGTGAGGATCCAAATCATTTATTGAAGACTGAAGAAAAGAGAAAGAGGTCCATTTTCTTTGATGAAGCCTGGGTTTCAAAGTAGCATCTGAATGGCATGTTCACAGTAGTTAAATTATAGTTTACCAGTCCAGCTGGATATAGGGACTCAATCAATGCCAACTGAGACTGTGATTTCTCTTTCTCTCTCTCATCTCTACATTGTCCTGGTCAACTTTGACCTCAGGAGGGTCCTCCCTCATGATCAGCAGCAGTTATTAACCTTTTGTGGTTTAGTCTTCAAATGTCATGCAAAAATCTTGCAAATCTTTGTCCTCGAATTGCAAGAAGTGTCTCTTTGTCTCTCATTGGATCAGGGGCCCATCACTGGTCAATCAGCCTGGTCCATGCTGGCTGGTTTAGGTCTGTGTCTCACACCATCCCCAGGTAGCTCACCTGAAACCTACATGTTGAGAGGAGGGAGAACTAGCATCAGGGCTCTGTGCCAAGAGAAGCATGAGTGGGTCCTGGGTTGTAAAAACAGCCATTCACTGTCATTGTTCTCCACACCTGTTGGCTTTTCTTCAGTTCAATTCAGTCACTCAGTCATGTCCGACTCTTTGCGACCCCATGAATCGCAGCACGCCAGGCCTCTCTGTTCATCACAATCTCTCGGAGTTCACTCCATCGAGTCTGTGATGCCATCCAGCCATCTCATCCTCGGTCGTCCCCTTCTCCTCCTGCCCCTAATCCCTCCCAGCATCAGAGTCTTTTCCAGTGAGTCAACTCTTCGCATGAGGTGGCCAAAGTACTGGAGTTTCAGCTTTAGCATCATTCCTTCCAAAGAAATGCCAGGGCTGATCTCCTTCAGAATGGACTGGTTGGATCTCCTTGCAGTCCAAGGGACTCTCAAGAGTCTTCTCCAACACCACAGTTCAAAAGCATCAATTCTTCTGCACTCAGCCTTCTTCACAGTCCAACTCTCACATCCATACATGACCACAGGAAAAACCATAGCCTTGACTAGATGGACCTTAGTCAGCAAAGAAATGTCTCTACTTTTGAATATGCTATCTAGGTTGGTCATAACTTTTCTTCCAAGGAGTAAGTGTCTTTTAATTTCATGGCTGCAGGCACCATCTGCAGTGATTTTGGAGCCCCCAAAAATAAAGTCTGACACTGTTTCCACTGTTTCCCCATCTATTTCCCATGAAGTGATGGGACCAGATGCCATGATCTTCGTTTTCTGAATGTTGAGCTTTAGGCCAACTTTTTCACTCTCCTCTTTCACCTTCATCAAGAGGCCCTTTAGCTCCTCTTCACTTTCTGCCATAAGGGTGGTATCCTCTGCATATCTGAGGTTATTGATATTTCCTCTGGCAATCTTGATTCCAGCTTGTGTTTCTTCCAGCCCAGTGTTTCTCATGATGTAATCTGCATATAAGTCAAATAAGCAGGGTGACAATATACAGCCTTGACGTACTTCTTTTCCTATTTGGAACCAGTCTGTTGTTCCATGTCCATTTCTAACTGTTGCTTCCTGACCTGCATACAGATTTCTCAAGAGGCAGGTCAGGTGGTCTGGTATTCCCATCTCTTTCAGAATTTTCCACAGTTTCTTGTGATCCACAGTCAAAGGCTTTGGCATAGTCAAGAAAGCAGAAATGGATGTTTTACTGGAACTGTCTTGCTTTTTCCATGATCCAGCGGATGTTGGCAATTTGATCTCTGGTTCCTCTGCCTTTTCTAAAACCAGCTTGAACATCAGGAAGTTCATGGTTCATGTATTGCTGAAGCCTGGCTTGGAGAATTTTGAGCATTACTTTACTAACATGTGAGATGAGTGCAATTGTGCGGTAGTTTGAGCATTCTTTGGTATTGCCTTTCTTTGGGATTGGAATGAAAACTGACCTCTTCCAGTCCTGTGGCCACTGCTGAGTTTTCCAAATTTGCTGGCATATTGAGTACAACACTTTCACAGCATCATCTTTCAGGATTTGAAACAGCTCTACTGGATTCCATCACCTCCACTAGCTTTGTTTGTAGTGATGCTTTCTAAGGCCCACTTGACTTCACATTCTGAGATGTCTGGCTCTAGATGAGTGATCACATCATCATGATTATCTGGGTCTTGAAGATCTTTTTGTACGGTTCTTCCATGTATTCTTGACACCTCTTCTTAATATCTTCTGCTTCTGTTAGGTCCAGACCATTTCTGTCCTTTATTGAGCCCATCTTTGCACTAAGCGCGGATGGCTGTGAGAGCCAGGCTGGCGCACTAAGCGCGGCCGAGAGGAGCTACCCCATGTCCGAGGTCAGGGGCAGCAGGGAGGAGGTGCCCCGCGTCTGAGGTCGGGGGGCGGCTGGGAGGAGACAACCTGCTTCCGAGGTCAGGGCAGCGGCTGGGTGGAGCTACTCCGTGTCCAAGGCCAGGGGCAGCCGGGGGAGACACCCCGTGTCCGAGGTCAAGGGCTGCCGGAAGAAGCCACCTCACACTCGAGGCCAGGGACAGTGATACTGAGGAGACAGTGTGAGCCTGAGGCCAAGGGTGGTAACCCTAAGGAGCCACCCTGAGCTCGGGAGCCCGAGGCCAAGGGTGGCAGCTGAAAGGAGCCACCCACGCCCTAGGCCAGGGCTGGCGGCCCGGAGGATCAACCTGAGGAGCAGTGGCTGTGCAGGAGCAGGAGGGCCTAGAGGAGCTATCCCACACTGAAGGTCAGGAACGTGGAGGTAAGGAGATACCTCTCATTCAAGGTAAGAAACAGAAGCTGTGCTTTGCTGGAGCAGCTGTGAAAAGATATCCCACGCTCAAGGTAAGAGAAACCCAAGTAAGATGGTAGGTGTTGCAAGAGGGCATCAGAGGGCAGACACACTGAAACCATACTCACAGAAAACTAGTCAATCTAATCACACTAGGACCACAGCCTTGTCTAACTCAATGAAACCAAGCCATGCCTGGGGGAACCCAAGACAGGCGGGTCATGGTGGAGAGGGCTGACAGAAAATGGTCCACTGGAGAAGGGAATGGCAAGCCACTTCAGTATTCTTGCCTTGAGAACCCCATGAACAGCATGAAAAAGCAAAATGATAGGATACTGAAAGAGGAACTCCCCAGGTCAGTAGGTGCCCAATATGCTACTGGAGATCAGTGGAGAAATAACTCCAGAAAGAATGAAGGGATGGAGCCAAAGCAAAAACAATACCAGTTGTGCATGTGACTGGTGATAGAAGCAAGATCCGATGCTGTAAAGAGCAATATTGCATAGGAACCTGGAATGTCAGGCCCATGAATCAAGGTAAATTGGAAGTGGTCAAACAAGAGATGGCAAGGGTGAACGTCAACATTCTAGGAATCAGCGAACTAAAATGGACTGGAATGGGTGAATTTAACTCAGATGACCATTATATCGACTACTGTGGGCAGGAATCCCTCAGAAGAAATGGAGTAGCCATCATGGTCAACAAAAGAGTCCTAAAAGCAGTACTTGGATGCAACCTCAAAAACGACAGAATGATCTCTGTTCGTTTCCAAGGCAAACCATTCAATATCACAGTTATCCAAGTCTATGCCCCAACCAGTAACGCTGAAGAAGCCGAAGTTGAACGGTTTTATGAAGACCTACAAGACCTTTTAGAACTAACACCCCCAAAAGATGTCCTTTTCATTATAGGGGACTGGAATGCTAAAGTAGGAGGTCAAGAAACACCTGGAGTAACAGGCAAATTTGGCCTTGGAATGCGGAATGAAGCAGGGCAAAGACTAATAGAGTTGGCTTTTCTAGTGGTCCTTTTTCATCTCAGATCCAGTTAAATGCATGCAAAAGACACAGATCCTATTTTCAGGAAGATCATACATAAGAAAACATCTAATCTCTCAACTGCTAACATGTATTTTCTTGTATTTTATTGACATAGTTAACTGTGGCTCAGATCATGAACTCCTTATTGCTAAATTCAGACTTAATTTGAAGAAAGTAGGGAAACCACAAGACCATTCGAGTCTGACCTAAATCAAATCCCTTATGATTATACAGTTGAAGTGGCAAGTAGATTTAAGGGATTGGATTTGATAGACAGAGTGCCTGAAGAACTATGGACATAGGTTTGTAACACTGTACAGGAGGCAGTGATCAAAACCATCCCCAAGAAAAAGAAATGCAAAAAGGCTGTCTGAGGAGACCTTCCAAATAGCTGAGAAAAGAGAAGCAAGTAGATACCTATAGAAGCAAAGGCAAAGGAAAAAGGAAAGACATACCCATCTGAATGCAGAGTTTCAAAGAATAGCAAGGAGAGATGATCAGTGCAAGGAATAGAGGTAAACAACAGAATGGGAAAGACTAGAGATCTCTTTAAGAAAATTGGAGATACCAAGGGAGCATTTCATGCAAAGATGGGCCCGATAAAGGACAGAAATGGTGTGGACCTAACAGAAGCAGAAGATATTAAGAAGTGGTGGCAAGAATACACTGAAGAACTGTACAAAAAGATCTTCATGACCCAGATAACCACAATGGTGTGATCACTTACCTAGAGCCAGACAGCCTGGAATGTGAAGTCAAGAGGGTCTTAGGAAGCATCACTATGAACAAAGCTAGTGGAGATGATGGAATTCCAGTTGAACTATTTTAAATCCTGAAAGATGATGCTGTGAAAGTGCTGCATGCAATATGCCAGCAAATTTGGAAAACTCAGCAGTGGCCACAGGACTGGAAAAGGTCAGTTTTCATTCCAATTCCAAAGAATACTCAAACTACCGCACAATTGCATTCATCTCACATGTCAGTAAAGTAATGCTCAAAATTCTCTAAGCCAGGCTTCAACAGTATATGAACCATGGACTTTCAGATGTTCAAGCTGGCTTTAGAAAAGGCAGAGGAGGCAGAGATCAAACTGCTAACATCTGTTGGATCATCAAGAAAGCAAGAGAGTTCCAGGAAAACGTCTATTTCTGCTTTATTGACTACACCAAAGCCTTTGACTGTGTGGATCACAACAAACTGTGGGAAATTCTTAAGGAGTTGGGAATACCAGACCACCTGACCTGCCTCCTGAGAAATCTGTATTCAGATCAAGAAGCAACAGTTAGAACCAGACATAGAACAATAGACTGGTTCTAAATTGGAAAAGGAGTATATCAAGGCTGTATATTGTCACCCTACTTATTTAACTTCTGTGCAGTGTACATCATATGAAATGCCAGATGAAGCACAAGCTGGAATCAAGATTGCCCAGAGAAACATCAATAACCTCAGATATGCAGATGACACCACCCTATGGCAGAAAGCAAAGAGGAACTAAAGAGCCTCTTGATAAAAGAGAAAGAGGAGTGAAAAAGCTGATTTAAAACTCAACATTCAAGAAATGAAGATTATGGCATCACTTTATGGCAAATAGATGGGGAAACAATTGAAACAGTGAAAGACTTTATTTTCTTGGGCTCCAGTGTTACTGCAGATGGTGATTGTAGGCTTCAAATTAAAAGATGCTTGCTCCTTGGAAGAAAAGCTATGACAAACCTAGATAGTATATTAAAAAGTGGAGACATTACTTTGCCAACAAAGGCTCATCTAGTCAAGGGTATGGTTTTCCCAGTAATGTATGGATGTGAGAGGACCAAAAAAAAAAAAAGCTGAGTGCTATAGACACTTTTGAACTGCGGTGTTGGAGAAGACGCTTGAGAGTCCCTTGGACTGCAGGGAGATCAAACCAATCAATCCTAAAGAAAATCAGCCCTGAATATTCATTGGAAGGACTGATGCTGAAGATGAAGCTCCATTACTTTGGCCATATGATGTGAAGAACTGAATTTGTTTTTTAAGTTCATGCTACTAGATGCACACAAATTCATGAGTATGAATAATGCTGATTCTACTTACTCATAAGCATATATGTGTCTTTTCGTATTGTCCAACAGGTCTCTAAAGTTCTAATCTCTTAAAAAAAATTTTTTAAGATTTTTCTGTTCTTCAGATTGTATTATTTCTATTGAACAAACTTCAAGTTCATTGGCTAGCTACTGTCACCTTCATTCTAGTAAACTATCTAAATATATATTTTTAAAATTTCTGACAAAAACAAAAGTTTTTCAGTTCTGGAATTTCCATCTTTTAAATTTGTTTATTGTGTACATATTTTCCTTTATGTATTTGAGCATAGTTATAATAGCTGCTTTAAAAACCTTGTCTGCTTTTTTTTTCAATTTATGATCATCAAGGATTTGTCTCTGTTTATTAAATTTTTCTCTTGAAAATGGATCATATTTTCTATTGAGTAATTTTGGATTTTATCCTAGATATTGTGAAATGTTATGTTGTGCAAAGTCTGTTATATTCCTCTAAAGAGTGTTGATTTCTGTATTTTCTTGCACTCAAATTGCAAACTCTGACTGCTGAAAAACTGTTCAAATCTTAGACCGGGTTCTTTTTTTTTTTAGTGGAGTCTGTCCAACACGTGCATGGTTCAGGGATTAGCCAGAGATTTGTGCAGAGTCTAAGCACAGAATTTAGGACTTTCCTTCTCTGTTTTCTTTTTTGCTCTAGAATTCCCCTTTCCCACCTTCCAGTGCTTGTGGTCACTCTGAACTCTGTCCTCTGGTTCTTGAGGCAAGAAAGACTGTGGATTTTCTACTGAAGTTTTAGCCACCTTGTGCATTGTCAGCTTCCAGTTGCCCTTAGGCCAAAAGCTGTAAAAATATGAGAACCTCAACCCTTGCTTTGGTTTACTCTCTGATGCCTTCAGGTTGTTGCTTTTGGTATTTTGTTGAGAGTTTATGGTTGTTATATGCAGGGGAGTCAGAAGTGGTAAGAGAGTATACACCCACGTCTTGAGGGGAGCCCTGATTAACTCCTTTTAATATGAACTTAATCTTATATCCTTTGTGCCTCATTTGGTGTCATGGTGTCTTGTTATTTCTATGTGGACATTGCACCCTTATTTCACTTTGAAGTTCTCCAAATGCTATTTCAAACTCATTTTTATGTTGTATGAAATAAATTCCACTTCAAGTATAATTTATGTTCTCCATTGCTTCTTTTCCTCTTCTCATTTTTTTAAAATTTGCTTTAGAGTTTGGAGGCTTATTTTGAGTGCATTTGTTTTTGCTTTCTCCATCCCCTGTGCTTTGGCTATGTTATGCTTTTGTTTGTGTTTTGGCCACACCAAAAGCCTTGTGGGATCTTAGTTCCCCGACCAGGGACTGAACCCAGGCCATGGCAGTGAAAGCGCTGAGACCTGACAGCTGGACTGCTTGGGAACTCCTTGTTTTATGGTGGACTCCACTTAGCTTTCTGGCCCTCAGTCAAAAACTAGGATTTATAATCATACTTCAATAATATATGGGAATGTGGAAGACCTAGTAAGCAGTTTAGCTGAGCTTCTTAGCAAAGTTATGCTTTTCCTTGTGCTCACAGCTACTGATAAGCTACAGCCCCTGCCAACAGATCTGCCACATTCCTTTCACATGTGAGAGAACTCACGTTAGGCCTTGATTTCAAGCAGTGACACAACGATCCCCGTCTTGCACAAAGTACTTTCCTCTTCCTCCACAAGAATCAAATTCCCAATGGCTGATCCTCTCTTTTGACCTGGGTGAAAACCCCCATCTACCCTTTGGGTAGCCTGGATATTATCTTTTCTACAAATCTGAGTATGTCTTTTAGGGTCTATCTTAATAGTTCACCTATTATTGCTATGGTTTGGAGTAGACGGTTTATAAAGCATGACCTCATTGCAACGCTTGACTCTGAAGTCAAGACAAGCATTTCTAACTTGTCTACTATATACAGCAATGCTTCTATATCTTCTTTTACTTCTCCATTTTGTGTTTACCAAAAATACATTTAGTTTTCCTTTCCATTTTCTCCTGAAGCAAGTAGATGCAATCATATTTGAGTGAAGCAGGACTCCTGTTTTAGAATTAAGGTCAGGAAGATGGAGTTATTGAGTATTTGCATGTGAGGTGGGATATCAAAGGCAGGAAGGAATGGTAGTTTTGAAAAGGAAACATCATAACTTGGGGGTTAAGATAATAGGATATGGCCAAGATGCAGTAGGAAGAGCCTGTGGTCAATTCTTTCCATGGGCATACCAAAATAATTATTTACAGAGTAACTGTTGATGAGACTGACCTGAAGATGAACAGAAAGGATTTTTATGACAAAAGGTATAAAGAAGGAACCATAATGAGATGGGTAGGAGGGGCACAATACGGCCCAGGTGAAGTGTTAGTCACTCAGTCGTGTCTTACTCTTTTGGGACCCCATGGATTGTAGCCCACCAGGCTCCTCTGTTCATAGAATCCTCCAGGCAAGAATACTGGAGTGGGCAGCTATTCCCTTCTCCGAGGGATCTTCTAGATCCAGGGATTGAATGCAGGTCTCCTGTACTGAAGGCAGATTCTTTACCATCTGAGCCACGAGGGAAGATCCAGGCAGGCAATCCACAAGTAGGAGGTTAATCACCATGGCAGAGGTCCTCCCCTAGGAGTGAGGGGGTCCACTGGGCTCCCTAGGCCTGATGCTTCTGCCTCAGGAAGATAAGCCCCGAGAATGTCCAGTGGTGCTTGCATACAGGAGAGCTGAACAGTTATAGGAAACAGAGAGCATGTGTCCTGCTCTTAAATGGCACATGCAGAATCTCACATTTTCCAAGACCTAGGGCAGAGCAGTCATTTCAAATTAGATCGAATCCACCTGCTGATCTTGGGTGTGTTGTTGTTTAGTGGCTAAGTCACATTCAACTCTTTGTGACCCCCATGGGCTGCAGCCCACTAGCTTCCCTCTGTCCATGGGATTTTCTAGGCAAGAATTCTGGCGTGGGTTGCCATTTCCTCCTTCAGGAGATCTTCCAGACCCAGGGATTGAACCAGCGTCTCCTGCACTGGCAGGTGGATTCTTTACTGCTGAGCCACCAGGGAAGCCCCCTCCAAAGGTAGGAGGTAACAGGGACTCCTCTAGGGACAGAGACCCAGGTGGAATCACTTCAGGGCGCTCATTCTACCGTGAAGACGCTGGTGCTGGTGAGCCACATTTTGGCACCATCCTTCTAGTCCATGAGCACTGGAGGCTTGTCTAGGTACCAGCCACTCAGTAGCAGTCCTGAGGCCCCTTCCCCTGGCCCTGGCCCTGCAGTAGTAGCTGCCCCGGGACTTACTCCCCACCAGCAAAGGACACTCTGAGCCCAGTGCCAGCTGTGCCAGGACCTAGACTCACCCACCAGAGGCCTGACAGCCTCCATACAATGCAGGACTGGCCACCAGCTGGACTGGGGCTAGAGACGCATGCCAGTGCACCCACAGTAGCTGGCCTGCCATAGCAGAGGGGTGAGCACAGGTCATGAAGGCCTTACTGCAAAATTCAGACTTGAGTCAGAGAAAGTAGGGAAAATCACTAGACCATTCAGGTATGACTTAAATAAAATCCCTTATGATTACACAGTGGAAGTGACAAATAGATTCAGGGATTAGATCTGATAGACAGAGTGCCGGAAGAACTATGGACTGAGGTTTGTGACACTGTACAGAAGGCAAGGATCAAGACCATCCCCAAGAAAAAGAGACACATAAAGGCAAAATGGTTGTCTCAGGAGAGAACAACCATTTTGAGAAAAGAAGAGAAGCTAAAGACAAAGAAGAAAAGGGAAGATATACCCATCTGAATGCAGAGTTCCAAAGAATAGCAAGGAGAGATGAAAAAGCCTTCCTTAGTGCTCAATGCAAAGAAGTAGAGTAAAACAACAGAATGGGAAAGACTAGAGATCTCTTCAAGAAAATTGGAGATACCAAGGGAACATTTCATGCAAAGATGGGCTCAATAAAGGACAGAAATGGTATGGACCTAACAGAAGCAGAAGATATTAAGAAGCGGTGGCAAGAAAACACAGAACTGTACTAAAAAGATCTCTACAATGCAGATAATCACAATGGTGTGATCAGTCACCTAGAGCCATACATCCTGGAATGTGAAGTCAAGTGGCCTTAGGAAGCATCACTATGAGCAATGCTAGTGGAGGTGATGGAATTCCAGTTGAGCTGTTTCAAATCCTAAAAGATAATGCTGTTAAAATCCTGCACTCAATATGCCAGCAAATTTGGAAAACTCAGCAGTGGCCACAGGACTGGAAAAGGTCAGTTTTCATTCCAATTCCAAAGAAAGGCAATGCCAAAGAATTTCAAACTAGCGCACAGTTGCACTCATCTCACATGCTAGTAAAGTAATGCTCAAAATTCTCCAAGCCAGACTTCAACAGTACGTGAACTGCGAACTTCCAGATGTTCAAGCTGGTTTTAGAAAAGGCAGAGGAGCCAGAGGTCAAATTGCCAACATCTGTTGGATCAGTGAAAAAGCAAGAGAGTTCCAAAAAAAATGTCTACTTTTGCTTTATTGACTATACCAAAGTCTTTGACTGTGTTGACCACAACAAACTGTGGCAATTCTTCAAGAGATGGGGATACCAGACCACTTGACCTACCTCCTGAGAAATCTATATGCAGGTCAAAACTGGAACAGTTAAAACTGGACATGGAACAACAGACTGGTTCCAAATCAGGAAAGGTGTATGTCAAGGCTGTATATTGTCACCCTGCTTATTTAACTTCTGTGCAGAGTACATCATGCAAAACACTAGGCTGAATGAAACACAAGCTGGAATCAAGATTATCAGGAGAAATATCAATAACCCCAGATATGCAGATAATGCCACCCTTACGGCAGAAAGCGAATAAAAACTAAAGAGCCTCTTGATGAAAGTGAAAGAGGAGAGGAAAAGTTGTCTTAAAGCTTAACATTCAGAAAACTAAGACCATGGCATTTGGTCCCGTCACTTCATGGCATATACATGGGGAAACAATGGAAACAGTGACAGACTGTGTTTTCTCAGGCTCCAAAATCACTGCTGATGGTGACTGCAGGCATGAAATTAAAAGACACTTGCTCCTTGAAAGAAAAGCTAAGACCAATCAAGAAAACATTAAAAAGCAGAGACATTACTTTGCTGACAAAGCTCTGTCTAGTCAAGGCTATGGTTTTCCAGTAGTCATGTATGGATGTGAAAGTTGAACTAAGTGCCGAAGAATTGATGCTTTTCAACTGTGGTGCTGGAGAAGACTCTTGAGAGTCCCTTGGACTGCAAGGAGATCCAACCAGTGCATCCTAAAGGAAATCAGTCCTGAATATTCATTGGAAGGACTGATGTTGAAGTTGAAGCTCCAATACTTTGGTAACCTGATGCGAAAAGTTGACTCATTTGAAAAGACCCTGATGGTAGGAAAGATTGAAGGCAGGAGGAGAAGGGGACGACAGAGGAAGAATTGGTTGGATGGCATCACTGACTCAATGGACATGAGTTTTAGTAAGCTCTGAGAGTTGGTAATGGACAGGGAAGCCTGGCGTGCTGCAGTCTGTGGGGTTGCAAAGAGTTGGACATAACTGGGCAACTGAACTGAACGGAGTAGCCAAAAACCTCTCTCACTGGGGAAAGGAAACAATCATCCAGGTCCAGGAAGAACAGAGTCCTATACAAGATAAACCTAAAGAGATCCATACTAAGACACATTGTAATTAAAATGAAAAAAAATTAAAGATAAAGAAGGAATCTGAAAAGCAACAAGGAAACTACAACTCCATGGGAAATCACAAACCAAAAATCTATAATAGATAAACAAAAGAAAAAAGAATCTAAACATAACACTAAATATAGTCATCAACTCACAAGGAAAGAGAGAAAAAGGAAAAAAAAAAGAGAAAATTACAAAAACAGCCGGAAAACAATCAGCAAAATGATGATAAGTATGCACCAGTGAAGTCCACGTGGCATAGTGGTAAAGAATCCACCTACCAAAGCAGGAGACAAAGAGATGGGAGTTCAATCCCTAGGCCAGTAAGACCCCCTGGGGTAGGAAATGGCAACTCATTCCAGTGTTCTTGCCTGGAAAATTAGATCCCCTGGAGCAGGAAATGGCAACTCTTTCCAATATTCTTTCCTGGAAAATGCCAAGGACAGAAGAGCCTGGCGAGCTACAGTTCTTGGGGTCACAAAGAATTGGACACAGCTGAGCGACTGAGCACACAGCACATATAACAATCAGTAATTGCTTTAAATGTAAACAGAATAAATATTGCAATCAAAAGGCAGAGTGGCTGAATGATAAAAAACAAGGCCCATCTATGTGCTGTTTCTGAGGCTCACCTCAGATCTTATTAAAGGTAAATAAATAAGTGCATAGTGCATAGATTAAAAGAAAGGGGATGGAAAACGTGCAAATAGAAACTCAAAGAAAGCTGGGGTAGAGTACCTCTATCAGATAAAACAGACTTTAAAATAAAGACTGTAACGAGAGACAGAGAACAGCATTACATAATGGTAAAGGAGTCAGTAGAACAAGAAGATATAACAACTGTAAATATATGTACACCCAACACAGAAGCACCTAAATACATAAAGCATATATGAACAAACATACAGGGAGAAATCGACAGTAACACAATAACAGTAGGAGACTTATCCCCCTTACATCAATGGGCAGATGATCCAGAAGGAAAAATCACTAAGGAGACACTGCTTTGATAGATTCCAGCAACTCCACTTCTGGGTATGTTTCTGAAGAAAACAAGATCACCAATTTTAAAACATATATATGAACCCCTATAAAGGTAAAGAGCCTGCCTGCAATGCAGTAGACCCGAGTTTGATCCCTAGGTTGGGAAGATCCCCTGGAGAAAGGAATAGCAACCCACTCCATTATTCTTGCCTGAAGAATTCCATGGACAGAGGAGCCTGGTGGGCTACAGTCCATGGGGTAGCAAAGAGTCAGACATGAATGAGCAACTAATACACACACATGTTCATCACAGCATATTCTGCAGCCAAGATATGGAAGCAACCTAAGTCCATCAAAAGATGAATGCATAAAGATGTGGTATATATATCTACAATAGAATATCACTCAGCCACAAAAAAGTATGAAGCTTTGCCACTTGTAACAACATAGGTGGGCCTACTAAATGAAATGTCAGACAAAGACAAATACTACATGATTTCATTCATATACGGAATCTAAAAAACAAAAACAAAGGAAGAAACATAACACAGAAGCATAGTCATAGATGCAGAGAACTGACTGTTGTCAGAAGGGAGTGGAAGTTTTCCAGTGAAAGTGTGGCTGTAAGATACCGTAAGAATAAGAATGCACAATACTCATTCTAATGTGGGTTGTTTACCTGAATTATGATATTTGTCCTGTTTCCAGAGTCCTCACACTTCAGTTGATAGCACTCAACTTGTCCCTGGCTTATATGAAATTTATATGTGTTTAAAATTTAGAGTGAGGCAGTCCGTAGACTGAATGACATCATCAGAACCAGTAGCATGAATCCGAGGTGAGAAGAAACCATATAATCCTTGAGTATCTATATCAATCCCAAGAGGGATTTCAGATGTCTCTAGGGATTTGAGCCTGTTATATTAAGTAGGAGATCTCAAGTTAAAATGTTATAGAAATGAGGTAGGGGTGGAAGGTAAGGTGATCAAAGCTCTAGACTGAGTAAGAGGTAATAAAAGATCAGCTGAAAACAGCTATGCAGTCACATGAAGTGCACCTCGAGGGTATCCCCATCACCTGATCCTCTGTAGACAAATTCTGACCACAAGTATTTACAGAAGATTCTGGTTTTTTTGCAGTGGCTTCCCCATTGTCTCAGTGGTAAAGAATCTGCCTGTAATGCAGGAGATATGGGTTCAGTCCCTGGGCTGGCAAGATCCTCTGGAGAAGGAAATGGCTGCCCACTCCAGTGTTCTTGCCTGGGAAATCCCATGGACAGAGGAGCCTGGCGAGCTACAGTCTATGGGGTCACAGAGAGTCTGACTTGACTTAGTGACTGAAACAACACGAGCAGCCACGACTGTTCTCTAAAGTTGCTGCAAACCCTGAATTAATATGGATACTGAACTAGGGGAAAACAAGGTTATGTCCCTATGAGACTCTGGTTACAACATTGACCTGTGTCATGACTGACTGGTACATAATCTTTTATGGGAGTTTCTGTTTAAAGACACCTTATTTAATATGCATTATTGACTCATTAACATTGAACTCATGGCCACCAGTGCTATAACTTGGCCTGAAAGACGCTTATCTAATATATGCATTTTCTCTTTAAGAGATATTAAGCCTTTTGTGCTCAGCAACACTAGACAGAGCTTTATTATTTTGCTCAAGGATATTTCACATAGTGAAATGACCGAGAAAAAGCACAAAAATGTGAAAAATGTGGCACTGCGCAGACCACAAAATGGACACTTGTTTACAGTACTAAAATGGGAAGGCAGAATGTTGCCTTGTCCAGCCTCAGCTGGGATGTGGCCACTGGATGACTCAGTTTTTTTGCTTCTCTGCAGGTGTCTGTGAACAGCCATCAAGAGCTCAGTGGGTATTGATTTTGGGGTTATGAATAACTTTTAGCAAGTAGGTAAATTCACAAACATAGACTCTATAAATAATAATGATTGACTGCATATTTATTTTGATAGGTGTCAGCACATGCTTAGGACTTGGCAGCCACAAGTAGAATCTTCAATTCTACTTGTAATATTCCAAGTAAAAAGAAAAAAATAAAACATGAGCTTTAATTATGTATTTTCATTCCTCTACATAGTCAGAGAAAACATGACTTGTCTAGCAACTCTTGTAGAGGCTGTGCTTTTGTGCAAAATGTGCATCTACCCCCAGAAAATTGATGGAATAAGTTCCTAAAAAATGAGAGCTCATAAGTTTATTGCCTTATGTGTTTTTCTCTAACTGCACAAAAAATTGTAGAAAAATTTAGAGTAATTTGACACATTAAAATCAATTTTACTCTGCATTCCCAAAAGTCCCAATTGCTTTTGAAATTTGAGTACACAAAAGCATTTATGAAACTACAGTAATTACTAACAGAATATATTAAAATTTGCAGTTACTAAATATTCTCCCTTCACACTCTCAGCTTCAAACTCAACAATTCAGATTACATTGATGGGATCAAAATTATAACATTGTCATGAAAAGCAATTTAAACACATTAGTGATAAAAAATATATAGTATTAGGTACCTTACTTCTGAGAAAGAATCGTATTTTTAAACTTTGGCAACCATAATCTGTCAACTGTTCTGGTGTGTCTGTCTTTCCTTCCTTTTATTATTCTTGAGCAGCCAAGGTTCACTCAATATAAAAGTTATTTACAGCAATGGGGAACTTTTGATTTTTTTAAAGAAGCAGTATTTATATAAGGTATTCATTAGGGTAAACTGGAAGGAAGGGAGTCCTCTTCTATATGTACATGGAAAGTGTCAGCATAAGAATAAGTAAGACTGCTGAGCACAAGATAATGGAATAGTGGTTGTTTTTTGAGGGTTAGAAGTGAAACTCCTAAATCCTGCCGTATAGACTGCTTTTAATTTGACTAAAATTTTAAAAAGCTCAGAATTGTAGACATCTAACTTAGGGTCAGAATTTCTCTATCAGGTGGAAAAGAGTGGGCAGATGGCTTATGTCTTTCCCTTAGAGGCCAGTAGCTCACCCTGAGGGTTTTGTCTAATGGACCTATAATCTCTTGCTTGTTCTTCTTTTCTCCAAGGAGTGTATGTGTTTAATTGTGTGGCTCTAGGATTAAGAATGGAGAAGGAAATGGCAACCCACTCCAGTGTTCTTGCCTGGAGAATCCCAGGGACGGGGGAGCCTGGTGGGCTGCTGTCTATGGGGTTGCACAGAGTCGGACATGACTAAAGCGACTTAGCAGCAGCAGCAGCAGGATTAAAAAGCACTGTGTGACTAGATAATATATCTGTACTAACTGAAGGATACAGGAGCTTGATTTTACAAATGTGGCCTCTCTGGCACTGTGCTTGACCTAAATAAACTAAATGTAGCATCTGATATTCTTGTCTGCTCATGGTAAGAAATGGAAGCATTAGGTGTTTATTGATATTAATTAAAGTGGATGCAATACCTGGATTGAAAAAGCATATATATATATATATATATTTGCTTGTTTACTACTATTTGGATTATTAGATACTAGAGTGTGCGAGAAAATGAAGGGCATTAATCACATAAACAGGCTAGATACTAATTGATTTAGGACTTTTGGCCTGGTGAGAGACAGGATCATATAGTGCAGAACCTTTGGAGGCTCCTTTGATGATCCCATTTTATAGATGGAGATAGAAATAAATGTACAGAGAGACTATGTGACATGTCTATAAGAATTGACCTTAATCATAGGTAGAAATTGATATGAAATATACAAATCATAAACTCCTTTACCTTATTATTTACCTAGCTCTTTTGTTTCTAGTCAAGGAAGTAGCTTTTTGTGTGATTTTAAGGATTCTGGTTGGAGGTTGTTAAAACCAACTGGATCAAAAGCCCTAGGGGCTGTTAACAAATAGTAAAATACATGCTTTCACTTGGTTAGTAATTGCTTAGAACATTAATCATGCTCATCATTTGAGTAAATTATCTACCCCCTGCTTTATTTCCATTTCCACTCAGTTGTCAATAGAGAGAAAACATTTTGCACTACTTTATTTTCTACTTGTCTGACTTCTCTTAATGCAGTCTGCTTTGTCTTTGAAAGATAAGTACAGAAATATACAATGATTTAAAGGAAGAGAGAAACTTCCTGATCAGATTCTATCCTTCCCTTTGTGACCAAGAAAGAGGGTAAACTCACAAAGGCAGGATCTGATATCCTAACAAGTACCAGAGTTACGAGTGCAGTTGATGTTGTAAGAAGTCCATTTACTCACATAGTAGGCACTTCTCCTACCGTAAGACTCTCACATGCATGTGGCAAGAGCAGTTTAACTTACTGTGATCAGATATGACCTTTCCTGATCATGCTCAGCATTGATTCATAGCTTCTTTTCTTTTCTTTTTTTGCCCCATAGTTCCAGTTATCTAAAGGAAGACGAAATGAAGAGCAAGGAAAGGGAGGGACATAACGGATTACTGAGTACTTATGTGATAGATCATATGCTGGAATAGTTTAAGTGTATTACTTTTTTGATCCTCCTAAAATCCATGGAAGTAAATACTGTTCATATTTTTATGGTGAACTGTTAAAACTAAAAAATTTAATTATTTGCCAAAAATGATATGGTTAGTAAGGGGAGATAGTTGCTAAATCTTGGCTCAAAACCAAAGAAAACATGGCATAAAGAGGGCCTAGAAAAGAAGCAGAAGGTGTAACATAAAGATTCAAACCTGCCTGGGGTCCTTTTAGAAAGTTCAGTCTTCTTAGAATGTTCTGTCTCGATTCTTTTGCAGAATCAGGTGTGTAGCACAGTTCTCTATATCCCTGTTCTTTTGACTGAATTCATTCCCTTCTCACAACAGTGGAATTTTTTGTTCATTTAAAGGTCATGTTTTTAGAGCTATTGACCCAGAGTTGTCATCACATTCTTCCTACTTCAAATAGTCTGAGTAAGATAAACATATTCTCTATCATTTTACTGCTAACCAGATTGACTCTTCAAACAAAGGGAAAGAGATAACCATACATGATATATCACAATACACTTGCCTCTATGATGGAAACTCTCTCCCTGAAACGTACATGGATTGGAGTATCCTCACTCTGGAGTAAAAGTAGTCCATAGGAGAAGGTGGGAGTCTAAAACCAGGAAAAAAAAGAGTAAAGAATGTTGAATACCATGGGTAAAGAGAAAAGGCATAAGGCAGCTGGGTCCAGGAGAAGGAAAAGGGGTGAAGAGAAGCAGAAAATCCCCCTGTGGACATTTCCTAAGACGTGCTAGAAGAACACGGGCCAGCAGAGAGGGCTTCTCTAGGTGAGGAGCCGTTTAACCCACCAAGGTTGGTCTTTCTGTTTCATATTTCTTACAGTGAAGTTTCACGCTGCAGGGCTCACACTTCTAGTATGTATGGTCAGCTGGGCAGGACCTCTCAGGGAGCCAGTCACTGAAGATATAGCGTTGGCATATTATGCAAAAGTGTAGAGGATCATAATATGTAGCATGAGTAGGCCATGAGGGTCATGTGGAAAGCTTGGAGATTCTTCTGGGTCTCCATCCAGCTTGGAGAACCCATCAACTGTATCAGTAAAGGCAGTTGCAGAATGGCCCAGGCAGTTATAGGTAGCTTTGGAAAGAACAAGACAGTAACACATTCTGAGAAGGTGCGCAGGTTTGTGTTCATTAAGCAGGGCTGTCATCATCTCCCCAAGGGTCATCTCCTTTCTAGCCAGACAGGAAAAGAAAGAACATAGATGAATGGATCTGGGGAGTGTTCATGAGATAGTCCTCCAAGGCACACGTCACTTCTGCACACATTCCAGTGACATGGCCACCTTGAATTGCAAGGGAGGCTGGGAAATGTAGTCTAGCTGTGTACCTAGAAAGAAGAGGAAAGCTGGCATATGAAGGGGCTCCTGGCATATCTGCCACATAAATAACAAAGTGAGGTCTAGAGATGACATGAATACGTGGCAAAAATTCAGTTCAGTTCAGTCGTTCAGTCGTGTCCGACTCTTTGCAACCCCATGGACTGCAGCACACCAGGCCTCCCTGTCCATCACCAACTCCCGGAGTTTACTCAAACTCATGTCCATTGAGTCGGTGATACCATCCAACCATCTCATCCCCTGTCATCCCCTTCTCCTCCTGCCTTCAATCTTTCCCAGAATCAAGGTCTTTTCCAATGAGTCAGCTCTTTGCATCAGGTGGCCAAAGTATTGGAACTTCAGCTTCAGCATCAGTCCTTCCAATGAATATTCAGGACTGATCTTTAGGATGGACTGGTTTGATCTCCTTGCAGTCCAAGGGACTTTCAAGCATCTTCTGCAACACCACAATTCAAAAGCATCAATTCTTCAGTGCTCAGCTTTCTTTATAGTCCAACTCACATCCATACATGACTACTGGAAAAACCATAGGTTTGACAAGATGGACCTTTGTTGGCAAAGGAATGTCTCTGCTTTTAATATACTGTCTAGGTTTGTAATAGCTTTTCTTCTAAGGAGCAAGCATATTTTACTCTCATGGCTGCAGTCACCATCTGCAGTGATTTTGGAGCCCAAGAAAATAAAATCTGTCACTGTTTCCATTGTTTTTCCGTCTGTTTGCCATGAAGTGATGGGACCAGATGCCATAATCTTAGTTTTCTGAATGAGTTTTAAGCCAGGTTTTTCACTCTCCTCTTTCATTTTCATCAAGAGGCTCTTTAGTTCCTCTTTGCTTTCTGCCCTAAGGCTGGTGTCATCTGCATATCTGAGGTTATTGATATCATAAAAGAATATGGAAATTGTATTCTGTTCAACTTGAAAATAAAGAGTGATTGAAGGACTTCCCTCGTGGTCCAGTGGTTAAGACTCTGCCTTCCCATGCAGGGAGTGCAGGTTCAATCAATCCCTGATCAGGGAACTTAGATCCCACATGTCATGGGGTAAGGCTGGAAAGTAAAAATAAAGTAACATAAAATGCAAAAGTGATTTATGCACCTCATTGAGAAGAATAGTAGGAGGATGTGTGAGAAGGGAGACTCGGTTTTATCAGCTTTTAAGCTCTCTACACTTCTAGGGACATATAGAACGGAACTACTGCATTTTACATCTGGAAGCACCGCTCACATCACAGTTTGCGTGAACATTGTCCCATGGAGTTGTGTGGCGTGCAGTGTGAGCCATATGGCTGGGCACGGAGGTCATGCCTTAGCGTCTCTTTTGTATTACCTTAACAATAATGATAATGATACAAGGATAATTCTTCTCTGATCCAGTAGATTTTAGCTTATTTTCAGTAAAGTATAAACAAATTAGGTAGGGAATCTCTAAAGGACTGCACCCCCAGACACAGCAGGGAAAACTGTTGGAAGGGCTGGTGGCTTGTAAAAATAACCAAGGGAGGCAAAGGAGATGTGTGGGCCTGGAAGGAGAGGAAACAATACTGCCTGTGCCAAAACAGTGACAGCTGGGGCATTCCAGCTGAGATGGTTGAGAGTACTCAAAACCAGGCTACTTCAATATCTTCAATTATGGGGGCGGGAGGCCTTACTGACTAGCTGCTGGTCCTTCTTGGCCAGATCAACAGATACACATTGTTCACTATTATTTTTAGATCTATTCTCCCCCAACCCCTCTCCACAATTCTGACATTTCATATTGAAACACGGGTGAGGATAAATTCATTTCCCTATAGTCGGCTAGACTGGTTTTTCCTACTCAGCTTTCAGCTTTGGTATGAGGATGAGGGAAGAAGAAAAGCTTAAACACATTTGCTTTGATGTTTATGAAATGATGGCAGTGTAAAGTCAAGATGTAAAATATCAACCTTAAATAAGCAACTTAAAATTTAACACAATGTAGAATTTTCCATTCGCAAAATGTCCAAGACTAGCAGACTCTGGTTTATGAAAATTTTGTCTTATTTTTCTTCTGTGGTTCAGACTAAGTCCCTGCTTATGGTTTAGTTTTTTAAAAGATTTTGCTACTGGAATCTGTTCAGTAATGTCAATTCTAATGGCTTCTCTTCCCCCATACAATGTTCCCACAAAGACTACTGAGGGAAACACGTTCAGAATGCAGGTGTAGGCTCTCATTTCATGTGTAGTGGGGTCATATTATCGCAGGTCTTAGCTGTATTTCTTCATATGAAAGTTGTACCATATAAAATCCTATTTATTTTGCTTGATGATACATGTAAGATGGACCTTTTGGTTACTGTAGATTTAAACTACCCAAAGTCTGTATTTCAGTTGCTTTCCCAGGGAAGATGATGCCTTTTGATAGGACAGACCACATTTACTCTTTAGTTGTATTTGCTGTTCTGTTACCAGGATGATGTGTGTGTGAGACAGCGGGGTTCACGTGAGTTTAGAATTCCTGGCATGACTCTCAGTATCATTCCGTTTGACAGGTGACCTCAATTCCCTTTGGCTCTATGAATTTTGGATTTCACCTAACTGCTATTCTAGGTCGGTGGCTCCTTCACTTTGAACTTAAGACGTCAGTAATACTTGGCTACACGTATTCTTGGATACACTATCCATCACTGTCTGTCTCATGGGTTTATATTATTCTGTGTCACTTCTTTTTTTCTATTCATAGGCCCCCACCCTAGCCTGTGCTTAGATTTTTTTGTTAGAGTTTAAGATTTCACATATTGAGAAATTTATCAGGATATAATTTTAATGGCATTTAGGGTCAGGGAACTAGCCCAATTCTTTCCCGTCTAATCTATGTTTCTGAAAAGAAAAGTAACTGTGCTCTACTTAACTGGAGCTTTCTTACTACTTGAAATAAGTGTAATAACAATGCAGACTACCACTCTGCACGCCTCTGGCAACACACACGCATCCAACTTACTCTTGTTAGTTCTCTAGATGGGGAATAATACAAAACATCTTATAAGAGATGATCAGAAAATCATTAAAACGACCATTTAGAAAATAAATCAGACAGAAACAGTGAGGCAACAGGGACTCAGGGAGCCAGGAAAAGTGGAGGAGGAGGACCATACTTTGGCCCCAAAGAAAGCAAAATAATGTCATAGACAGATAGGAATGTTTTCTCTTTGTTTGATGATTTTTCCTAAGAGAAGTTCAAAATAGTTTACAGGCATATATTAATAATTAGTTCTCTGCACACCCTGCTGTTTGAACATTTAAATTGAGGCAGATGGATAATGACTGATATATTCAAAGCACTCAGCATGTCAGTGGTTCAATTTTGTTGAGATTCCTCATTCACCATAGACCACACTGCTTCTATGTATAATTCATCTCAGCTTCATCCAAATTAGGAGCTGACATTTTTTAGTAGCACAAATCATAGCTTCTTGTCAATAAAAGAACTCCACTGTGGGAAACAGACTGCCGGGAGGCTCAGTGTGTTGCTAACTTTGTTGTTTTTGTACAGGTTTGAGAGAATCTAATAGTTTGCCACCCTTATGTTGGCACATGGAAACATATGTTTATTGATGAGGTTGATTTTTCTTCAACCCAGGTATTTCCTGGGCAGGCAGGAAAGGAGATCATTTTGAGGCTTTTCTTTTAGGTGATTCAACATGAATTGGCAATAAAAGGCATTAAAAATGCTTTCGGTTCAATACTTTTTCAGTAATGATCTTAGAATGGTAACAATGAACCTAGTCAACAGAACCAGGCTGTTTTATTTTAAATTTTTAAACATAGTTTTGGAATTTTAAAAATCTTTTCTCTCTGAGAGTTGTGTGACCCCTCTTCTCTTTTAATCTCTTCCTGTTTTGAGAGTGAATACCAATGATCAAAGGTTTAGTTCTGCTTCCTTAGTATGCAGAAGTCATGACTTCAAGATAATTTCAGATCCAGCTGAGACAGGCAGAGGTGAAGGGAGAGCAAGAAGCAGAGAGGACCAAGTGATATTGGAAGATGTATATGAACTTTGATTCCAAACATTAACCAGGGATTTCTCTTTATACAACATAAAAGCAAATGTATCACATTTGACATGGGTAGAAATTGCACAAGTCTTGAATACTGAAAATTCTAGCTAGACATGGTCCAGACGCCGTATAACTTTGGTGCATTATATTTTTACTACATATAATCTCTAACAAATTTGGCTGTTTATTATTAACAATATTAATGCTTTTTTCCCCCATAGAATAGCTTTATGTTATAGCCTGATAAATATATATGGATGAATTTTATTTAAATTTAGGAGTCTTTATGTGTGTTAGTTGCTCAGCCGTGCCCGACTCTTGCGACCCCATGGACTGCAGCCCACCAGGCTCCTCTGTCCATGAGATTTTCCAGGCAAGGATACTGGAGTGGGTTGCCATTTTCTTCTCCAGGGGATCTTCCCAACCCAGGGATCGAACCCGGGTCTCCTGCACTGCAGGCAGATTCTTTACTGACTGAGCTACAAGGGAAGCCCTAGACCCTGCCTAATACTTATACTTGTTTTAATTTATTAAAAATCATTTTAGTAAAATGGAACTAAAATAGTGACAGTTTAATTGTGTTTGGAGTTTTTCATAATAAGACAGACTTTAGTTAGAATTCTTAATGAATGGGAGTTTTAAAATATCTTCCTGGAAAGAATCAAATCAACAAAACTGCTATTAAGAAGTAATATTTAAAAACCCACTTACAAGACAAAAATCAAGATGCTTGTCTTGATCAGCACATGTCCAGTACTTGTCTTCCGAATCCTCGACATCTGTCATTCTCTCTAAAATCACTGGTGTTGACAAACGGAACTCTGAAGGCCTGAAACATACAAAATCAAAAGAAAGATTAGATGATACTTATATTCTACTGACTAAAGCAATATGAACATTAATATAATTTTTAAAGCTTTCAAATAAAAATTGTTGAAAAAAGAAGGGGTTTAGGTTAAGACTAAGATAATCAGAGAATTCAAGTAGCTATCATCATCCATGACATCAGTTCAGTTCAGTTCAGTTGCTCAGTCATGTCCGACTCTTTTCAACCCCATGGACTGCCAGGCCATGGGCCTGGCCTCCTTGTCCATCACCAACTCCCGGAGTATACTCAAACTCATGTCCCTTGAGTCAGTGATGCCATCCAACCATCTCATCCTCTGTTGTCCCCATCTTCTCCTTCTTTCAGTCTTTCCCAGCCTCAGGGTCTTTTCGAATGAGTCAGCTCTTCACATGAGGTGGCCAAAGTTTTGGAGTTTCAGCTTCAACATCAGTCCTTCCCAATGAACATGCAGGACTGATCTCCTTTAGGATGAACTTGTTGGATCTCCAACACCACAGTTCAAAAGCATCAATTCTTTGGCACTCAGCTTTCTTTATAGTCCAACTCATGTCCATACATGACTACTGGGAAAAACCATAGCCTTGACTAGATGGACCTTTGTTGGCAAAGTAATGTCTCTGCTTTTTAATATGCTGTCTAGGTTGGTCATAACTTTCCTTCTAAGGAGTAAGCGTCTTTAAATTTCATGGCTGCAGTCACCATCATCAGTGATTTTGGAATCCCCCAAAATAAAGTCAGCCACTGTTTCCCCATATATTTGCCATGAAGTGATGGGACCAGATGCCATGATCTTAGTTTTCTGAATGTTGACCTAAACAGAAGGACAAACTGGGGTACAGTATTTGCCAAAATTATTTTTTGACTCTAAGTTATTATAGTTATGACAAATCAATAAAATGGACTTGTCTATTTCTCACAGTATTATACAAGTGTTCCAAAATGGTACCAGCCAATAGCAATTAAAAAAAAAATTCACTCGGGGCCATCTGTTATGTTACTGATAGAGTGAAAGTAACATTCAAAATCTCCCTGTGTTAGAACCTTTTACCAGAGCCATTGGGAATGCCCTCATTCTAACATCTAAATATATATTAAAGACCATATGTCAGATAGTCAAGGTCTAATGCTATATATTATTTATTACACTGGAAGTTTACTATTGCTTGAATTGAGAAGTCTGGGACTTGAGTATATTTGTTGGTGGTGCAGAAGTTATTATTGAATTCACATCAAAATTATAGTGAAAACATCTAATTACAGATAAAGGTTAAATGGCTCACATATTTTTTAGATGACTGACAAATATAATCCATCTAACCATCCACAATTTTCTCCATCTATTCAGTACTAAGAGTTTACTTCGTATATACCTTAATATTGACATGTACATTCTAAGAGCATGAGGATTATAAGTGCTATGATAAATACTCAATGTTATTTTACCAAATTTGCTTTATGCTTACTTTGATGTGAAGAGCTGACTCATTTGAAAAGACCCTGATGCTGGAAAAGATTGAAGGCAGGAGGAGAAGGGGATGACAGACGATGAGATGGTTGGATGGCATCACCAACTCAATGGACATGAGTTTGGGTGAACTCCGAGAGTTGGCAATGGACAGGGGAGGCCTGGCACTGCAATATTCATATGCAAAAGCACCAGTTCTTCAGTGCCCAGCTTTATTTATGGTCCAACTATCACCCACATGTGACTGACTACTGGAAAAACCATAGATTTGACTAGAGGAAACTTTGTTGGCAGAGTAATGTCTCTGCTTTTTAATATGCTGTCTAGGTTTGTCATAGCTTTTCTTTCAAGGAGTAAGCATTTTTAAATTTCATGGCTGCAGTCACCATCTGCAGTGATTTTGGAGCCCAAGAAAATAAAATCTGCCACTGTTTCCACTGTTTCCCCACCTATTTGCCATGAAGTGATGGGACTGGATGTCATGATCTTAGTTTTTGAATGTTGAGTTTTAAGCCAACTTTTTCACTCTCTTTCACTTTCACTTTTCTGTGGCCTTAATTAAGCAAAATAATTTTGATAGTTTGGTAGATACAGAGGAAATTCTCCATGAATTGACTGTTTCCACAATTTTATTAAGCACTCCATGGAGAAAGAGATGAGAGGGTGTGTGGGCAGAGAGATGAGTGTCAATTACATCTCAAAATGCCTAACGAAGCAGCATTTTAGCCAGATAATAGTTGATGACTCTCTTTTCCAAGATGTTTTACATTGCTAAAATATGACTTAGTTAACATTGATTTTAAATTACACAGGAAAATATGATACATTAATATCAAAGGGAAAGTGCTGATAATTATTTTTGTGGGTCTTCTTTACACTCATAGTTAAAGATTTATGAGTTGTAATTAAAGTAAAATATAAAATTGTTAACTGGTAGGTCAAGTTGTCATTGCCTTTTGTATTTTACCATAAAAGTATATTGATCATTTCATAAAATGTTTACAAGTTGAAAGCTTCAAATAATTTTTATTTTGCCAGCCTGAGCAAATATGATATCAACCTTGGAGCTATAATCATAGTTTTAAGTTAAACAGGCAAATCAAATTAATTCATATGTGTATAAATGCATTTTGTGTATAAAACAATCTAATCTGTATACGAAGCACAGTCAGTCTGAATTTTTTTGTATTGACAAAGGATTTTCAAGTGGCTGTGGATCCAAGATCAATAAAATTTTGTTTTGTTATGATGCTTTTCTCTTTGCTATTTGTCTATGCTATTTGCTATTTGTGCAGCTACCATCAAAATGGGAATATTGATGTATAAATCTTGAAAATAACACATACAAATCAATACAAAACCAAGTATATCATGCGGTGGAAAAAATAATGGGTTCATTTACACTTGGTACTAAATGATTAGTGTGATGGTAAAACTTGCCCTCGGTTTCTCCATTTGTAACATAAGGAGTTTATAATATTCTATGTCTCTTTGATAAATGTTATTCTGCAAATATGGCATAAAGTCAGAAATATAATTGTAGGATTATAATGTCTACCTAAATTTCTTTTATTTGGTCTTAACCCATAAATGATGAATATTAAACTTCTGTCCAAAATTTTCTACATATGCTTTTATAGCAGTATAAGCAACATAGATCATCTTATTAGACTTACTTGGAAATACAAACATTTCTTGAAAGAACTGGATGTGCATACAGTAAGTATTCTGTAAGAAAAAAATATATCTGACATTCCTTAATTTTGTCTGAATGCTTGGTGGACACTGTATTCAATAAAATCATAATTAAGCAGCAGCAGCATAAAAGCAGAGGGAAGAATTTTGTCATTTATGATTATTCCTGGTGATACGCATCTCAGTTGTTTCTTCATGTAAAGAGGCTTCTGTGGAATGGATGTTTCTAAGACCTAATCTATCAGAAGTTCTCAAAGATTTTGTGAAGTGCTAATTTTTATTTCCATGAAGATTTGAAATCTTTTGTCAGAGGAATAAGAAAGGAGACAGGTAGGAAATTCTTGAGTAGAATGGTGTACAAGGTATCCTTGTGGGTTATCTCTCTGTCTACTGGTAAACGACACCAAGAATGGCATCTGACTGGAGGTCAGCCAAGTAAGTTTTCAAGATCTACCAGCAGAGTGCGGTAACTTGTTGGAAACTCTTGTCCCATGCAATGGCTGCATCATATTTTTGGCAATAATACTTTATTTCTGACGTCATATATATGAGGACTTTGTTGAACACATTTTATTAAATACATATTAAAAAATACAAATCTGGAAAACTCACCTTTTCTTCCTCCCTCCCTTCTTTCCTTCCTTCCTTTCTTCTACTATCATTTGTTGAGACCGTATCATGTCCAAGAAACAGTGAGTTACAAAGCACTCAGAAAGATCTAGCAGACACAGTTCTTGTCTTAAAGGGGGTATGGGTATGCAAATACCTGTGACGTAAAGCAGGCCATTCATTTCCACTAAATTAGTGCAAAGCACCATGAGGATTCAAGAGTTAGCCTCTAACCATTAGAGGGATCCTTTCTAATTGTAGTCAGCATGAATTAATTCTCCAAGGAGTCCTTATTCCCTTTAGTGGACCAAGGCATTTAGAAAACAAGATCTGATATAGGATACTGCTGCTTATTCCTGGTACCCTTCAGTGGCAAGAGTTAGGGAATATATGTATGAATATAAATAGATATTCTATATGTATATATATATGCTCATTAACACAGTTTCATCTGTACTTTTAAAACCTATGTATGTAGGAATATATCAGTTTATACTAATACCTCTAATCCCAATTCAAACTATAGGCTTCATTCTAGATTTCTCACTTTTCTTATAACTTCTTTCCCTAACACTGAGGAACCTGGCTCCCATTATCTATTAATATTATTAGATTGGTTTCCCTTACTTGTAACTGTTCTCCCTTTGAGAGTCCTGGCCCCTCCCACTCACAGAGGCTTTCTTCATCTTTCTTCACCACGCCCTGACATCCTGTACCAGCTACCCTATCCCATGATGTTCTGCTCACCCTGGTCGAACCACAGTACCCTGTAAGATCTAGTCAGCTACCCACATGGGTTGCTCAGTAAATATCTGATTGACTACTGTATCTCCATAGCACAATGTTTGGGGTTTTCACAGAGCAGTGTATTGTCACAGGAACAAAAATGCTAACAACATTAGGCTTTACCTCTGTGTTAAAATTGCATTATGTTAGTGTGAAACTCAAGTCCAGTTATTTCATTCCAGATAGTAGAAATGAGGTCTGCAAATATATTTTGGATGATGAGGTTTGAAAAGGCTCAGAATCAATGAAAAAGGAAAAGGATTTTTCTGCTGACATTTTAAACTAATTCATTTAATGATTGAATTTTCCCTGGCTTGTAAAAGAGAAATAGATGCAGTGTTTGAAGATACAACATAGAAGCATGCAAAGGACACAGAGAGAAGAGATTGAAAAAAATCTATAGTATTTCCTGGTCATAACTCCATATACAAGTAGAAAGGGGAAATAAATGAGAAACATTTTCATCTTAATTAATCTTGTAGAGATTAAGTATGGGCAAAAATGCTCTGCTACAAAAAAGATAAATAAAGGGGTATGAAAAAGATTTTTATATAATGTATTTATTTAACTAAATTATAACTTGGAAGATAAGACCTAACTTAGGTTGCAATCACATACTAACAGCAATTAACCAGCACCTGTAAACCAGAGTAAGATTGGACAGTTTATGTTATTAGTGGAATACCGATGACTTGGTGATGACCAATAGCTTCGTGAAAACTCATGTGGGTAAGGGATTCTAGAACTGCAGTTCTTTCATGGGTGTGTCCATTTTGCCTTGTTCCTTTCTCTGACCGACTCAGTTTACATGGAGCATAATTATTAGTAACATCTTTTTTGATTTTGGAGTGTTCCAGCTTGAATGATTAATTATATGGTCATCCTAACTTCAGGCAGATTTGGAGAGTTCATCAAAGTTGAAGCATCTCAACTCTTATTCGTCATTCTGACCTGAAGGAAAGACGGTAATTTTAAATAAATTCAAAGCCATATAGGGCTAGCTCCTCTCTGGACTACATATGAATGCAAAGTGGCATTTTACACCAGCTGTAACTTCTGGGTGGTCTTCAAGGAAAACCCCATTTAGAGTGTATTTCAATGTTGCCAGGGAAATTTCACAAACTGCTAAAATGAGGCTGGGAGGTCTGCATTTGAAAGAGGGGTTTCAATCGCTGTATTATGGACAGCAGAAGAAAAGCTTTTCTATAGCCGTCACCTGAAACTTCAGCCACTAGTTACTCATCAATATCCTTTGTTCATAGCATTCTACTACTTCCTCATAATATCTAGATGAATTCTGAACACCGTGCTATTTGAGGTGGTGTCATGGATTAAAAATGTAATTTAGAACTCCTTCTCCACAGTGTTCAATGTTGACAAAACATGCTGTCAATGCTGCCTTTTGTGAAATGAAGGGAAAATAAGCTTTAACAGGATTTCATACTTCAGTTGTGTGATTCAATACTAATACGGTATGTTCAGGTGTAAAATTATTAGTAATATAATACTTTCACATTGAGTATTAAGATAGGAATGGGATTTATGTCTGTCAAGATTAATTGAAGAATTCAAGACTTGATTGTGAAATAAAAGTTTTAAAGACCACCTTGTTTGCTTAAATCACCAAGAGAAAAAAATCCAATGTTTATGAACACAGATGCCACACACATACAACACTTGATCATAAAGACACTGAGAAATCTTTAACCCGTCTTGGATGAGGTTATGGAAAACATGAGGCTGTGTCAAGATTCAGAGAATGAAAATTAGTACAAAAGATGAGGGAAAGAAAAATAAAGCCAGGAAGAAAGAAAATACCGGGGCTACGAGTCTCCAAAGATGAAATAAAAAGAAGGAAGCCACCAAGAAATCCCAAGGGCACTCCTCCAATAGAATGGTAATACAAAATTTACATTTTCCGATTTACAGAGAACTAACTTCTCAAGAGAGAGCTTTGGAAACAGGCTTTAGGCTCCCACCTCCACTTGATCATTCCTGTGGGATATAGAAAAGTAGGCCATGTCATCAAGGGTTCCATGATACCAGCTTTGCCTACTACCTAAAACTTGTCAGTTCTTTCAGCAAGTTGGAGTTTTAGAGAAACACAGGATGACTGGTCTGGGTATTGCTTGACTCTATTTCTATTTTGTTGACCCAAAACAACTCATTTTGCTAAATACTAAACATAACTTTTAAACTAGACACTTGTTTACGTCTTGGCAAACCACAAATAAGAGCTGGTAATACCCTCATTAAACACATCGTGTCTTTCTGTCCCATGCATTTGGACTCTAGCAGTGGATTATTCTCAGGAGTTATCCTGTGAGATGGGAGTGTCTTTGGTTACGCCCCCTGTTCACGGAGTTTGGAATCACAGGATTTTAGAGGAGAGGAGTGCTAGAATACCCCTAGTCCAGCACTATTTGCCCACACAGTATTCATTCCGTGGCTTCATGGAGCCACAGTCACCCACGGTTTGAGAAAACATGGAAGCCATATCAACTTGGCTTGCGAGGCAGACTGCAGGATAGTGGAACATGCTTCCTCCAGATCTCCCTCTCTGCCATACGAATTCTTTTGAGCCAAAGACAATGTAGGAAACCATCCAAAACCACGAGTTTCCCTTTTATAAAGGACATTTCCATTTGTAAAGGTATCTCCCTCTCCTATACCAGGAAGAGGACTCTTAGCAATTCTTATCAATGGAGAATGCGCTAATTTAAATTTGAAGAACAAAATTTTATTAAACAATCCTTGCTACCATACGTTTGCTAGGTTCCTCCCCTTAGCTTGCTTTCCCTGTCCAAAGGCTTAAACCTTTTTCCTTTGTTCAGGTGGAGATAGACTACAAACCTAAGTTCTCACCGGCCCTTTGATTTACTCATCACTGGGTGCCTTTGTAATTTGTAAATCATATTTGGATGCACCAATCGATAAACTTGCTTGTCTTCCTCTATCTTTTGCCAACCCAATTTATAGGATCTTGACTGGAGAACCTTAGAGGGTAGAGGAAAAAATATTTTTCCCTTTTACAAGGTTACTATTATTTACTTCTCCATACATACCTAGCAAAGTATCAGCAAAAGCTAATTATATCTTCTCACCCAAAGAACAAACTATTTTGCTTGGCAGCAAAATCAAGCTCTTTGTTACATAATAGTTATTCTGGCAGCTCTGTGAAGATTATAGCCCTGGTACTAGTATATGTAAGAGGTGATATATAGATATGGTAAATTATTTTTTAATTGAAGTATAGTTGAGTTAAAATATTACATTAATTTCAGGTATAACACAGTGGAAATAATATTAAATAATTCCATTTCTCTTCAAATACTGATAGGCTTAAAAGCACCCTATTTTGAATGATTAAAGTACGTAATTATAAGCCCAAACTGGTATTTCAAAGAAAGGACAGAAAAACTAAGCAATTTCAGCATATTTTTTTCTTTGATTAAATCTATACACCAAAGTAACAATATTTGTATACAAATATATATCCTGTTTGTTTACTCTCTTAATGCTTAATACTCACTGGGAACTATCAGAGACCAAGAAGTGTATGAAGATAGAATTAAACAACAAAGTTGATCATTGATGGCTTCCTTCTTTCTCTCTCCAACCTGTTACCACTATTTCTTAAAATGTTAAGAAAATTGGAGATACCAAGGGAACATTTCATGCAAAGATGGGCACAATAAAGGACAGAAATGGTATGGACCTAACAGAAGCAGAAGTTATTAAGAGGTGGCAAGAATACACAGAAGAACTATACAAAAAAGATCTTCATGACTCAGATAACCATGATGGTGTGATCACTCACCTAGAGCCAGACATTCTGGAATGCAAAGTCAATGAGCCTTCAGTTCAGTTCAGTTCAGTCACTCAGTCATGTCTGACTCTTTGTGACCCCATGGACAGCAGCATGCCAGGCCTCCCTGTCCATCGCCAACTCCCAGAGTTTTCTCAAACTCATGTCCATGAATTTGTGATGCCATCCAACCATCTCATCCTCTGTCATCCCCTTCTCCTCCTGCCCTCAGTCTTTCCCAGCATCAGGGCTTTTCAAATGAGTCAGCTCTTCGCATGAGGTGGCTGAAGTACTGGAGTTTCAGCTTCAGGATCAGTCCTTCCAATGAACACTCAGGACTGATCTCATTTAGGATAGACTGGTTGGATCGTGCAGTCCAATGGACTCTTAAGAGTCTTCTCCAACACCACAGTTCAAAAGCATCAATTCTTCGGCACTTAGCTTACTTTATTGTCCAACCTTTACATTCACACATGACTACTGGATAAACCATAGCCTTGACTAGATGGATCTTTGTTGGCAAAGTAATGTCTCTGCTTTGTAATAATGCTGTCTAGGTTGGTCATAACTTTTATTCCAAAGAGTAAGCGTCTTTTAATTTCTTGGCTGCAGTCACCATCTGCAGTGATTCTGGAGCCCCCCAAAATAAAGTCAGCCACTGTTTCCATTGTTTCCCCATCTATTTGCCATGAAGTGATGGGACCAGATGCCATGATCTTCGTTTCCTGAATGTTGAGCTTTAAGCCAACTTTTTCACTCTCCTCTTTCACTTTCATCAAGAGGCTTTTGAATTCCTCTTCATTCTCTGTCATAAGGGCGGTGTTATCTGCATATCTGAGGTTATTGATATTTCTCCCAGAAATCTTGATTCCAGCTTGTGTTTCTTCCAGCCCAGCATTTCTCATGATATACTCTGCATACAAGTTCAATAAGCAGAGTGACAATATACATCCTTGACATTCTTCTTTTCCTATTTGGAACCAGTCTGTTGTTCCCTGTCCAGTCCTAACTGTTGCTTCCTGACCTGCATGTAGGTTTCTTAAGAGACAGGTCAGGTGGTCTGGTATTCCCATCTCTCTCAGAATTTTCCACAGTTTATTGTGATCCACACAGTCAAAGGCTTTGGCATAGTCAATAAAGCAGAAATAGATGTGTTTCTGGAACTCTCTTCCTTTTTCCATGATCCAGTGGATGCTGGCAATTTGATCTCTGGTTCCTCTGCCTTTTCTAAAACCAGCTTGAACATCTGGAAGTTCGCAGTTCATGTATTGCTGAAGCCTGGCTTGGAGAATTTTGAGCATTACTTTACTAGTGTGTGAGATGTCCTAAATCAAATGATTTAGGTGACCTAAATCAAATCTTTGCCGACTAAGGTCTGTGTAGTCAAGGCTATGGACACGACTGAGCGACTGAACTGAACTGAAATCAAATCTACCGCTTCAGTCGGGATCAACTCTGTGTGACCCTATGGACTGTAGCCCGCCTCCTCTGTCCATGGGGATTCTCCAGGCAAGAATACTGGAGTGGGTTGTCATGCCCTCTTCCAGGGGATCTTCCCGACCCAGGGATGGAAACCACGGCATCTCCCTGTGTCTTCTTCATCGCAGACAGATTCTTTAACACTGAACTACCTGGGAAACCTTAGCTGTGGCTAATCTTGGGTTAACACTGATTGACAATGAAAATGTAGGCTTTCTCTTGAAGCATATGTCTGAGTTCTTTAGGGAAGTCTGTGGTCTTGCTTCGATTTCCCCTAATACTTGTAAAAGAGTTATTTAAAAATCTTCAGTCATAGGAAAAATAATTTCAACATACATGACAAAAGGTTGCTTTCCCTTATTTTTAAACAATTCTTATCAATTGATCGAAAAAAATGTATCTAAATAAAACCTTTAAAAATGGGCAAAGAACTTAAAAATTCAAAAGAAGAAATACAAATGCTTACAAACATTTGGAAATATGTGAGACGCTTACTCCTTGGAAGAAAAGTTATGACCAACCTAGATATCATATTCACAAACATTACTTTGCCGACTAAGGTCCGTCTAGTCAAGGCTATGGTTTTTCCTGTGGTCATATATGGATGTGAGAGTTGGACTGTGAAGAAGGCTGAGTGCTGAAGAATTGATGCTTTTGAACTGTGGTGTTGGAGAAGACTCTTGAGAGTCCCTTGGATTGCAATGAGATACAACTAGTCCATTCTGAAGGAGATCAGCCCTGGGATTTCTTTGGAGGGAATGATGCTAAAGCTGAAACTCCGGTACTTTGGCCACCTCATGAGAAGTGTTGACTCATTGAAAAACTCTGATGCTGGGAGGGATTGGGGGCAGGAGGAGAAGGGGATGACTGAGGATGAGGTGGCTGGATGGCATCACTGATTCGATGGACGTGAATCTGAGTGAACTCCGGGAGTTGGTGATGGACAGGGAAACCTGGCATGCTACGATTCATGGGAGTCGCAAAGAGTCGGACATGACTGAGCGACTGAACTAAACTGAACTGAAACATATAATAGTGCCGAAAAAAATGTTTTTGTTTGGCCTATTGTATTGACAGAAGTTTAAAACACTTGTGGATAAAGTGTTTTTGAAATGACTATTCTCACACTCTGCCTGATGGTTCAATGTTTCTGAGGTTAAACTGGCAACTGCATTCAAAGGCCCAATGAATATGTACAGCATTTGACTGAGAAATTCAAATCTTGTAAATTTACCCCCTTCTGAAATAGTCAGAAATATGTGAAAACATTTATAAACATGAATATTAATTATGACATTTTCAATAGCAAAAATTTGCAAAAACTAATGATGGCAGATTTGTCAAATAACCTATAGAGTATACAATGGAATATTATGAAACTGTAAAAGTGGTAATTGACGTTTACTGAACACTTGTTGTTGCCAGGCATTCTTGAAAATTTTTAATATACCTAGACTCATTTAATTCTTGCAACCATCCTACAAGGTAGGTACTATTATGAAAACCATTCTATAAAAGAGGAGAATGAGTGTTCAGGAGTTTAATTATCTGGCACAAGATTGCACAGCTTGGTCAATAAGACAGGTGTTCATATCTAAATTGCCCAATTTCAGAGCTTAAATACTATGAAGTACAACATCTTCAATGTAAATAATAAAGTAATTATCTATCTACCTGTTGACACAGATACACATATGTTTAAGATATAAAGCTGAATAATAAAAGATAGCACAGTATGTGTGAAATAAAACAAGTTGTGAAGTATATACATGCAAAATGTATATGCAGCATGCACATAAGTGTGACGATGACGATCTAGTCGCTAAGTGGTACCCTACTCTCGCGACCCCATGGACTGTAGCCTGCCAGGCTCCTCTGTCCCTGGGACTCTCCAGGCTGAATCCTGGAGTAGGTTGCCATTTCCTTCTCCAACATAAACATATAGGCATGTATATATACACACATATTGACAAAAAAAAATATTCTTGAATGTATTGGAGTTCTGTAGCTCAGAATGTTAATCAGGGGTTATCTCCAGCTAATAGAGAAACAATTTGGGGTGATTAGTTTTTCTTGTATTTCTCTAGACGCATGCAGTTTTGGGGCTCATTTTCATGAACATGAAATACTTGAGCAATAAAATAACACCACACAAACCAGTGGGTTCTCTGGTCATCTCTGTGTGAAGTGTGGAAGGTGCTTCTCTTGCTTCCTGTCTGCTAGGGCCCTGGCAGCAGTGGCCCTCTTGCTGTAATGGGAGCTGAGGTCTTGATGGAATTGAGTAGAAGCTGCAGGAAGAGACCTGGGCCAATGGGGAGCCATGCATGCATCCGGGCCCTACTGTGAATACACAGTCGCCCCTAAGTAATTTCATCCGGCTTCAGCTTTCCCAAAAACAAACAAATAATAAACTGTAGAACCAGTACTTTCAAAAATGAACCCTTCCTATGCCTGTTGGTATGTTGTTTTAGGTGCAGAGATAAATGATGACAGAAATAGAACAATCTGTAATATCAGTTAAAAGATTACAGATTTACCGATTATATATGCCACATGAACTCATTTAAGGTAGACTTCCTTATACTCTTGAGACATTTTTTGGGGAAAGAAAATATCAGGAAGTCATAATTTTGTAATAGTGTTTCAACTATTTGTTAGATGGATTTTAATGCTATGATGCAAAGGTTCAAGCGTAAGAGTTTTCTTCATGATTATACAATGATTAAAAAAAAAATCTATGAATCTGCCTGCAATGCGGGAGATCTGGGTTTGATCCCTGGGTTGGGACGATCCCTTGGAGAAGGGAAAAGCTACCCACTCCAGTATTCTGGCCTGGAGAATTCCATGGACAGTATAATCCAATCCATGGGGTCACAAAGAGTGGGACATGACTGAACAATTTTCACTCAAAAAAATCTATTGTCCCAAGTCATCTTACAAGGGGCAAGCTTTCCATTAGGCATATTGAGAATGCTCTTAAATGTTTGAATGGTGACTAATTTACTGTTATTGTTGTTTAGTGTCTAAGTTGTGTCCAACTCTTTTGTGACTCCATGGACTGTAACCTGCCAGTCTCCTCTGTCTGTGGAATTTCCCAGGCAAGAATACTGGAGTAGGTTGCCATTTCCTGCTCCAGGAGATCTTTCCAGTCCAGGGATTGAACCCATATCTCCTGCATTACAGGCAGATTGTTTACCACTGAGCTACCTGGGAAACCTGGTGACTAATTTACTTTCAAAATAATGACTAATTTAAGAAGAGGCCGTGAGAGCTGGCACTGCTGTCGGTAAAGGATCTTAGCGCTGCGTCATCACTAATGGCATTCAGATCGGTCCATTACTGATGTGCTGGCTTCCCTGCAGCGGTCTTTTCAATTGCCCACTTCTCATATAATCAAAAGGCATTACACAAATTTCTCTAACCACAACTGTGCTTAGACAGTGAAGGTGCTCTAATTTAAAGGTATGCACTCATTTGAGTTGAAGAAACTGTGATTGTAAGTTATTTTGAACTTATTTGTCACCTCGGTAGGTCTTAACTGCAGTTTGCTCTTTTATTTTTCCATTTTCAAAATAATAGGAGTGAAGACAATGCCACTCAAGCCGCGGAAATAAAAGGAAAAATCTCTATCATGTCCTGTGAAGACCTCTTGTTCAGGAAAGCAGGAAATCTTCTAGCCTGGGGAACAAATAATTGATGCCCACAGGGGGCTACGGAAACAAGAGAAGGGAAAGTGTATTCAATGAGAATGGACTCAAGGGTCTTGAATTTTCCCTCGCTGGTGCTGCTGTGCAGTCCACAGTTCTTTCCTTCAGGGGCTCCTTTTAGCGTTCTTCCCCTTCCTTGCTGAGTTTCCAGCATTCCCACTCCTGTACAAACCCTCCAATGAGCAATTGTTCAGTTTTATCAGCCTGTGAGGCCCCAGGATGTGAGCAGAAAACACTGAGGGAAGATGTTTCACGCCTTCCAGTTCCTAAGCCTCTGTTTTTATACAAAGCCAATGTATTGTGTATGCCTCATGCTTTTTCATGAACAATGCAAGTACCCTGGCACCACCATATCAGAATTTCCCAAAATCCTTGTCTAGGGAAACAGTTATCCGTTATCACCGGAACAAGAATAAATTTATTTTGTTGCCGAAAAGGAAAAAAAAAAAACCCCAACCATTCAACATGAAGGATTAACAGATATTAAAATAATATTTGTGTAAGGTTAAGCCTTACACAAGGCTGGCAAACAGTGAGCTCTCTTGAACATTAGTAATCTAGAGATAATACCTGTTATATACTTCAAAGGATTTAAAGGGGGCCTCTCAGTAGCATGTGAACTAATATGGATGATCAAGAATTCATCTTAGAGTCCCAGTTTTTAGCTGAATAATCAGAGACCAATGTGCAATCACTGTCCATTTTTATAGCAGTTTGAAAATCGATAACCCCAAAACTTCCTTTAAAGGCAAACTTCCACTTAAGTTGCTCAGCTGGAATAAGGAGCACGTCATATTTAATTTCATAAAGTTGGTCATCCAAAATAAAGAACTCTTTGATGACATTACTGGAAGGCATAAGGGTGAAGTTCATTATATAATCATTACAAATCACACACTGCATTATGCCTTATTTCAAAGTATCTGTCAAACAATATTCAAGATAGTAATGCATAGAACTGGCAAAAATAATCTATAAAAAATGGGTAGAAGGAGACTTAGAGGAAAGGTAGGATCTTAAGTTGAGATCCTTCTAAGTCCAGCTGCTGCTAAGTTGCTTCAGTCGTGTCTGACTCTGTGACCCCATAGAGAGAGGCCACCAGGCTCCCACATCCCTGGGAGTCTCCAGCCAAGAACACTGGAGTGGGTTGCCATTTCCTTCTCCAGTGCACGAAAGTGAAAAGTGAAAGTGAAGTCACTCAGTCGTGTGTGATTCTTAGCAACCCCATGGACCGCAGCCCACCAGGCTCCTCTGTCCATGGGATTTTCCAGGCAGGAGTACTGGAGTGGGGTGCCATTGCTTGAGTCATTAGTCATTAGAAAACCCTTGAGTTAGAGACCAAGGCTTGTTTATTTGGGGGGTGATCCAGGGAAATAAGAATATAGGAGAATGGAACAGGGAAAAACAGAAAGCCAGTTCAGAATGGTGTGTTCTATACAAATAACAGCATAAATATTATTTTATATTTATGTTAATATAATAATTATTTAAATATAATATATATTTTATATGATAATAGCATAAATAATTATTCTTGATAAATGCTGCTTGGCTTGACTTTCTGGGAATCTTCCAAGGAGCTATATGGACTGTTTCACAGCCTTTCTCCCTTAGTCCTCTGCGTTTCTCTCCACCAGGTACAGAAAATAGCAGATATTATCGACAAGCTAGCTTTCTTCCTTCATTGAAAAAGCGTTGTCCTATGGGGTGTTGATTCTTTTGTATACATATATGATGGCCAGTGATCCCACGTGACAGGTTCCATATCACAGAGCTAGAGAAGATTCCACAAGACTGTCAGTCATCTGCAGATCCTTGCATGCTGGTGCTGGTGGGGGGGGGCCCTGCACACAGGGAACTTATACCCATATGTGGATTACATGTTATTTCTGTTAAAGATAAGTCTCTGCCTTCTTCAGGACAGAAAGGTCCAAAGAAACAAACCTGTCAATCAGTAGAGCCTACTGCAGCATCTATTCATGATATCATCCTTTTTATTTCCTCCAAAACACTTCTTACATTCTGAATTTATCTTGTTCTTTTGTTTGTGAATCCCAACAAGAATGCAAACTCCTTCAAGTTAGAAATGTTTCTCACCTGTTTTTCTATGTGTTCAGGAGGTCGGCTGTGTAGTCCACACAGACTATATGTACTTTCCTCTTTGGATTCTGAATTGGCACTTTGTCTTTGGTGATTTACTTCCTTTGAATGCCAGTCAGAAGGGACCTTGCACTTCCTGAATTCTTTCAATGCCAGAGATTTGTGTACAGTATCTGTGATGTAGGTGATGCAATTCTTGCCACCATGTATTTGAGGAAGAGCTGACAGTAAGCTTGCCTAGAGTTACACAACTATTCAACCACATTTTTGGATCTAAATTCAGGGTTGAAATTACCGTGGCTCATGAGATGACTGCTGGCATCAATTCCTTGTTATCCCCTTTTGTGATGACGTGTCAGACTTCTAGTAGTTGTTCCTGACATGGCCCAAAGTGAATGGACCATTATTTCCAACAATCATTTATTTCCACCCAGGTAAATGGCACTGCTCTCAACTCAGCAGGTGTAGTCAGGTAATCAAGGGTGATCTCTAACTTCTTCCTCTTTTTCACCTACTCTCTAGTCTTTCTTTTAGTGGCTGTGTTTGTTTAAACAGGGATTCCCTGATAACTCAATTGGGAAAGAATCCTCCTGCAATGCAGGAGACCCCAGTTCGATTCCTGGGTCAGGAAGATCCCCTGGAGAAGGGATACACTCCAATATTCTTGGGCTTCCCTTGTGGCTCAGCTGGTGAAGAATCAGCCTGCAATGCGGGAGACCTGGGCTCAATCCCTGGGTTGGGAAGATCCCCTGGAGGAGAGCATGGCAACCCACTCTCTGGGGAATTCCGCAGACTGTGTAGTCCATGGGGTTGCAAAGAGTTGGACATGACTGAGCTACTTTCACTCACTTTGTTTAAACAAAACGCCAGCTGCACCTACATTTTTGTGATGGCTGTATTTCATTCGATGGTTTAGTTGCTAAGTCATGTCCGACTCTTGCAATCCCATGGGCTGTAGCCTGCCAGGCTCTTCTGTCCATGGGATTCTCCAGGCAAGAATACCGGAGTTGGTTGCTGTTTAGTTTTCTGCTGTTTACACAATTTCTATTCTTGACAAAATCCAAACACCATGCCATCTAGTTCAGAACTGGGTACCTATAATTCTATTGGCCACTTGACAAGTCCTATCAATTTTGCTCACTAAGTATCTCCCAGTTCTGTTCTTTAACCAACAATCCCACAAGTTAATTCATGTTCTTTTCACTTTCCACTTAGCTACTAAACCATGGTGGACATTTGCTATTTTTGTCCATTCAAAATCTCTTCTCACTTTCTCCGTACAGTATGCCCACCTTCCTTTTGGTAACAGAGCCTCACACACTGTTTTTCCAGATGTTGGGACTCGGCTATCACAGGCTTCTGCCCCAGTGGCCGTGGAGCTGAGGACCCAGTCTTCATCAGCCAGTGTTCCATCTTCCTGGCTAGAGTGCTTGGTGAAAGGCTCATAGGATCCATCCGGGCCATCATTCATTGCCTGTGGAGTTCTCTTCATTCATTACTTTCCAAGCTCAAAAGATATGATCCTGAGAGTGTCAAGTTCCTCACTACACAAAGGAAACTGACAAGGTGAGTCCAATACACAGATAGATGTCAAAGGAGATGGAATGAGTCCTGATGACATGTTTTGAGGCCATTTATTAAATCAAGTGTAAATCCCATTTTATCCATGTCCCTCCAAGTTACAACTATCAGTAAATTCGGTACTTTTCTTTTTGTTTCAGATGGGCTATTTTGAGTTCCTTGAATTGTGATTTAAAGCATCTAGCAATGAATTTATTTTCTTGTCCTACCCTTGGAAGGCCCATATACCTCCCCTGGCATTACTTTCCTTATGGTTTTACCCATTAATTCTTTCTCCATGTGAATATGCACCCATGCATGAATGCAAATGTGCTGAGAGAGGAGGGAATTTTCCCTCTAAAGATGACACATGTGCCTCGAATCTTCATGTTACACCCCTTTAAATGGATAGACTCTCTCTGTATGTATCTATTTTCCCCTAGATCTCTCCAATCCAGTGGAGAGATTTCACTTCTTTATACCCTGAAATAGTAAGAATTTTTTTTTTTGTTTATGCAAAGCATCCAGGTTTATTTGCAATTCCTTTTCTGAGTGCCATCTGAATCCTGATGACATGTGTCAAAGTTTCCAAGAAGTATTTTCTCACAAATATCTTCTGTATTTGGAGAATGCAGCATCTTACTCCAGTATCCTAGGCTGATTGCTTTCTTATTTTCATTCATTTTCTACTTTTTCATGCAAACAGCTTTAAAATTGGATTTAACTTTCTCATAAAGCACAGATATTTTGAATTTTTGCCCTGAACTTCGTTCTTCAGCGCATGTTGAACAGAATCCTTATCGTCATCTGAAAACATTTCTGCAAACTTCCTCTCCCCATATCTTGTGAATCCTCTACCCCTAGTACACTCATTCTCTTCATGTACCAGTCCATTGCCATCATTTAAGACAGTAATTTATAATTAGCCTCTCTATAACTTATGGTTCAATTTCTCTGTTCCAATGCAGACTAGAGAAGGCATTTTTAATTTTATCTGTATCTATTTCAAAAGAATAAAATCTGCTAGCCATTTTTAACATTGAAAATGTAAAGATGCTTTGAATTTGTGTTTGTTTTATATTTAGGAAGATTGTAGTTCTTTATCATACTCTCCAAAATTACACTGCATCTTGTATAGAGAGAAAAGGATGAGAAATACTTCCTTTTATCTCCATGAATGTCTTCCCAGTGCTTACAAAGAAGCCTGGACTAACATACGAATGGAGTCTTCACTCCACTTGAGGTTTTGTTGGCTTCCAGACTAGAACTTCATCTAGCAGACAGCATCTATATTTCATCACATGCAACCCTGTATTTAATTAGGCAAGCTCTTTAAGCAAATTTCTTCCCAAATAGCATTCTGTCTTTGCATTTTCACATCATAGAATGATCAGATTCTTAGTTCTTCCTGCTGTTCAAAGGGGCGACTAACAAGCTGTCCCTGGGGACAAGTTGGGATGGACAAAGCATCAGCTCCCATCTATCAAAGCCCAAACAAGATTCTAAAAATTGCCTTGGAAATTAGCTTTTTCATTTGATCATAAAAATAAATTCAAGAAACATAAACTGAAGTTAAAGAATAGTTACTTAGAAGTTTTACATGATATTATTTGTTGGTGGGGGTTGTTATGAAAGTATAACATTCAAGGATTTCTCCCTGTTTGGAGAAGGAAGGATGGTTAGATTAAGGCCAAATGTAACCAGGAGCACTTTCATAAAAGCATTGTATTCCCCTGTTTTTATATTCTTAGAATAGGAAGGTAGCCATGGATATCGGAACATTGTCTCCAATAATTAGTGTTTATTAAGCATTCAGTGTGTGTGTGTCTAAGTTGCTTCAGTTGTGTCAGACTCTTTGCGACCTCATGAAATGTAGCCTGCCAGGCTCCTCGCTTCAAAGTTCTCTACTTTAGTGGAATTCTCCAAGAATTCTGGAATGAGTTGTCATTCCATTCTCCAGGGGATCTTCCTGACCCAGGGATTAAACCCACATCTTTTACATCTCCTGCACTGGCACGCAGGTTCTTTATCTCTAATGTCACCTATGAGGCCTATTTTCTTTCTTGTATTTAGTTAACAGATACTTTCAAGAAAGGCTTCCCAGGTGGTGTAGTGCTCAAGACTCTGCCAGCAGCGCAGGAGACTTGGGTTCAATCCCTGGGTTGGGAAGATTCCCTGGAGGAGGAAATGGCACCCACTCCAGTATTCTTGCCTGGAGAATCAATCCCATGGGCGGAGGAGCCTGACGGGCTGCAGTCTATGGACTCACAAAAAGTCAGACCCATGCACTTCTCTCCTCCACCCAATAAATCGAATTGTTTTCTTTGAGATTAAATAGTGAACATCTTCAAGCAACTCACCTGAATATGAAGATCCATTCAAATAAATAAATTGGTCGTAGAGAGAAAGGCATGAAAGAAATTCTTCCCTAAGCAGTTGTAGCCTGTAATCCCCAGTTTTGCTTGGCAGAATGAAGCTGAGGTGAACGTGTCTCTGTTCAGTTCAAGGAAACCATTGATTAAGACTATTAGACCTAAGATACAGCTGTTGGCAGTGATGCAACTAAGATTATCCTTATTATTTTAGCCAATAGGTAGATTTCCTGTCTATAGTAATTTAGTTTGAAATTTAAAGGCCATATCACTAATGGAGGAAAGCAAATAAAAATAAATAATATCCTCTTCAGTATAAATTTTCTTTTATAATTCCCAGTGCTCATTGGCATACAGATGTCAAATGAGTTTGTTCTGCCTAGATTTTCTTGATAAATTTAGGCAACCATTCAGGATAATGTAGGCTTTGGCTCTGCTTATTACAGGAGACAGCTGGATCTTTTGTCTCTCTATATTATTGGTATTTCATAGGTAATTTGCAACTTAAGTCACTTGGGTTGCCTGGAGCCAGGTAAAGTATATTAGACAGTTGGAACAAAAATTTTGACAGCAAATTTTACAATGCAAGGGAAATAAAGGGCTAGTGGGCCTAAGTGTTCTGGGTTGATGAAACCCTGGTTTAGAGGTGATGAAGAGACAGCATATTAAAAAGCAGAGACATTACTTTGCCAACAAAAGTCCATCTAGTCAAAGCTATGGTTTTTCCAGTAGTCATGTATGGATGTGAGAGTTGGACTATGAAGAAAGCTGAGCACTGAAGAATTGATGCTTTTGAACCATGGTGTTGGAAAAGACTCTTGAGAGTCCCTTGGACTGCAAGGAGATCAAACCAGTCAATCCTAAAGGAAATCAGTCCTGAGTATTCACTGGAAGGATTGATGCTGAAACTCCAATACTTTGGCCACCTGATGCAAAGAACTGACTCATTGGAAAAGACCCTGATGCTGGGAAAGATTGACGGTGGGAGGAGAAGGGGACGACAGAGGATGAGATGGCTGGATGGCATCACTGACTCCATGGACAAGGGCTTGAGTAAGCTCTGGGAGCTGGTGAAGGACAGGGAAGTTTGGTGTGTTGCAGTCCATGGGGTCACAAAGAGTCAGACATGACTGACTGAACTGAACTGAACTGAACTGAAGAGAGATGGGTTCACCTCAGCTTCATTCTGCCAAGCAAAACTGGGGATTACAGGCTACAACTGCTTAGGGAAGAATTTCTTTCATGCTATTCTCTTTACAACCAATTTATTTATTTGAATGGATCTTCATATTCAGGTGAGTTGCTTGAAGATGTTCACTATATAATCGCAAAGAAAACAACTCGATTTATTGGGTGGAGGAGAGAGCTCCTTTCTGGAGGCCACATTTTGATGGTATCGGGATTTGAATCTTACAGTCACTTCTCCACTCAAGGGTGGACTCTAGCAAACACATGGTTTATCTTTAATTTTATTTAATTAAACTTAGTTTAAGTAACTTTAATTTCACCTTTAGTTTTGGCTGCGCTGGATCTTTGTTGCTGCACACGGGTTTCCTCTAGTTGCGGTGAGTGGGGGCGGCTCTTGGGCTGGGTGGGCTTCTCATTGTGTGTCTTCTGGTTGCGGAGCTCAGCAGTTGTGTTTCGTGGGCTTAGCTGCTTTGCGGGCTGTGGAATCTTTCCAGACCAGGGATCAAACCCTTGTCCCCTGCCTTAGCAGGCAGATTCTTTGCCACTGAGCCACCAGGGAAGTCCTGCGCTTGCTCTGCAGCCACTGCTGCTGTGTGCTTCCCTCAGTCTCACTATCTGACTGTGACTTATACGAGGACAGTGAACTCGTATATGAAAGTGAAGCCTCATTGGAAGTCATCACATGTTGCGGTATTAAAAGTGCTAATGTGTGGGTTGCAGGGGGAGCGTTAAAGCTGTGTGCACACATGTAGGTATTTTTCAAGGCGCGTGTACCCTCCACGACGTCTTTCAGTGTAGCCCGCTACCTCCTGCCTGCACACGTGTTCAAAGGCAGCTTCTCAGCTTTTTACTTCTGAGTAGTGAGATTTCTGTGTCCACATACACGGATCATCCCCACGCTGCCTTGAGCCACTCGATCGGCGTTGCTCTTCTTGAGTCGCTGTCTCCCCTCTGTCCCTGAGATTTCTCCCCGCTAACCAAGACACACATTTGCACATGAATCCTGGCCTTTGTTTTCTGAATCTGGTAAAGTTTCGTCACAAGCCCAGTAACATATTCTTCACTAAATGTGACACCTGCATTCCTAACAAGTTTCCTGAATGGTGATGCTGATCCAGAACCACCCTTTGGGAATGGCAGATTTGAAGAATAGCAATCTTTTTTGTTATTTTAAAAACTTCTATTTTTTAAAGAAGTGTTTATTTTGAAGCAGTTTCAAATTTGCTAAAAGTTGTAGCAAAATACACAGAGTTCCATTGTGCCTTTTACTCAGATTTCCAGTGGCTTACATTTCAAAGGAACCATTTGAGAACAACACTCCTGTATCTAACCAACTCCTAGTTGCTTCTGCCTAGCATCCAAATTGCTAAATTGTTACCAGCATGGCTGTTCATCTCTCTGTTTGTTTGGCTTCTCTGTGAAGCATGCAGGATCTGAGTTCCCGGACTAGGGATTGAACCTACAACCCCTACACTCGGGGCAAGGACTCTTAAACCTCTAGACTGCCAGGGAAGTCTCTGCTTTTCTTTCTTTTCCTTTTTTTTTTTAAAAGCTACTTAGTTTTAAAATTTGGAAAGTTATTAAAAATTTCAACTTCAAAAATTTAAAAGAACTCTTTTCTTTTGAGGGAGGTGTCCTACTTTTCTCCAGTTTTGAAAGAGGGTCAAATGTAGAGTCCCTGGAAACCAGGACTGGTGAACTTGGAACCAGTGTTCCAAGTATGAATTTATATGGTACTTTCTACAAGTAAACTGCTTTATCTTCAGCTTTCTTAACAGTTTATTTCAACAGCTGTAAAATAGTATATTGTCACTCTGCTTAGTTAACTTATATGCAGAGTACATTATGAAAAAATGCTGGACTGCAAGAAACACAAGCTTAATCAAGATTGCTGGGAGAAATATCAATAACCTCAGATATGCAGATGACACCACCCTTATGGCAGAAAGTGAAGAGGAACTCAAAAGCCTCTTGATGAAAGTGAAAGAGGAGAGTGAAAAAGTTGGCTCAAAGCTCAACATTCAGAAAACAAAGATCATGGCATCCGGTCCCATCACTTCATGGCCAAATAGATGGGGAAACAGTGGAAACAGTGTCAGACTTTTTTGGGCTCTCAAATCACTGCAGATGGTGACTGCAGCCATGAAATTAAAAGACGCTTAATCCTTGGAAGAAAAGTTATGACCAACCTAGATAGCATATTTAAAAGCAGAGACATTACTTTGCCAACTAAGGTCTGTCTAGTCAAGGCTATGGTTTTTCCAGTAGTCACGTATGGATGTGAGAATTGGACTGTGAAGAAGGCTGAGTGCTGAGAATTGATGGTTTTGAACTGTGGTGTTGGAGAAGACTGTTGAGAGTCCCTTGGACTGCAAGGAGATCCAACCAGTCCATTCTGAAAGAGATCAGCCCTGGGATTTCTTTGGAAGGAATGATGCTAAAGCTGAAACTCCAGTACTTAGGCCACCTCATGAGAAGAGTTGAGTCACTGGAAAAGACTCTGATGCTGTAAGGGATTGGAGGCAGGAGGAGAAGGGAACGACAGAGGATGAGATGACTAGATGGCATCATTAACTCGATGGACGTGAATCTGAGTGAACTCTGGGATTTGGTGATGGACAGGGAGGCCTGGCGAGCTGCGATTCATGGGGTCACAAAGAGTCGGACACAACTGAGTGACTGAACTGAACTGAACTGAAAATAGTAGAGAACTTAGATCTATTAATAAAAGATGATACTGAATTTCTTTCACAGAAAATTTCTAGAAAAACAATCTCTCCCATGTTGAGACAGATTTGACTTTCCTATCCTGAGTCCAACAAGTATCTGTGAACATTGTTTTATAGATACACATATTTTAAAAATTAATTAACATGCTTTATTAAGCTACAAAGTGGTCCATGGGCTTTCTTTCACTTGATAGTGTCAGGAGCTGATTGTAGTGAATATCACAGCCTTTAAGAAGTCCAGTATGTTTGCCAGGGGCAATAGTTTTAATTTTTATGAAACAGCTTATCTCCCTGGGACATGATTTATTTTAGGCATGGCCTAATTTCTTTCAAGCCTTAGGCTCAAGTGTCTATGACAATTTGCAAAACTTGGTGAGATAACCTGGAATTTTTCACATGTTGATGTAGGATTACTGCTTCTGATCATGCACCTTAGAAAGACGAGAGGTGTAGCAAAGTGAAAGCTTGCCCTGCACGTCGGCAGAAGAGCTAGATTAAATCACTCAACTAGCTATCAAGTTAGGAAATCTCTCCCTTGTTAATTTCTTTTTCAGTCTGATTTCCACCCCAAGACATGGGAGTTTTCGTCTATTCCAAGCACGAAGCTTCATTTGTTTCAAAGGTGTTCCTACACAGAGGAGAAACGTTAGCCTGTCCTGGTTGGTGTCCTGCCTTGAGATTCGTAAGGGTGTTTGCTGAAAAGTAATACTGTGAGCTCGATTAATGATTAAAAACTCAATCCTTGGCCTAACACTATTTAAAAAGTAGACGGCTACATGATACAAACTTGAGGGGTAAAAGGTGGAAGAGGGGTTCAGGATTGGGAACACGTGTACACCCGTGACAGATTCATGTTGATGTATGGCAAAACCAATACAGTATTGTAAAGTAAAATAAAAAAATAAAAATTAAAACAAAAACAAAAACAAAAACTACTAGCTGTGAGAGTCTACCTAGTGGCTTTAAGAGCCAAACACTTCTGTATGGTCATCTGTTCAGGTCTGACTTGAGACTCTAACCTGCAGGGTTTAGAGATCCAGCATCTGACTTAGTAACTCTTATTTTCTCTAGCACTCTCCTAACCCACCTGAGATGCCAATCAATTGGTGAGGATTCAGAGGCAAGCCCTGATTTTGTTGTTGATCTGGCTGGAAGTTCATCCAAAGGATAAAACTGCCCCTCCTCCCCACTTTCTCCTCAGGCTATGTCAAATATTTTGAAGCGAAATACAGATGACATCTGGTTTTACTTCCACAAACGTATTTTCATCCCTGTTGCCTTCTAGCATCGACAATCACCCCAAACTGGAGGTTAGCTTTGGGTCCCCCTGTGTTCCTGTTGCTTTCCCCACAGTGAACTGCAACAAGTCAGCACAGCAAGGCTCCCCTCCCTCCACGAGTGATTCAGTGAGTGAGTATGAACTGATAAAGAAATGGGCCGGCGGAAAATTTTGCACAGCTGTTGATGAGAACAAAGATCAAAGATGCTGACTTGGAAACTGATTAAAAAAGAGAAGATAATATCTCTGTTCTTTATCCCAGGACCTCTTTCAATCTCCTGATGGGGAAGAGGTAAGCCACCACTTAAGAAACAGAAGGGCTAGAAGGCAAGAAAAATCCCCGCTGAAAAGAGACACATTCAACTTTTATACAGTGAGGAGGTCTCTATTTGGAATTATCTGTTTGTTACCGTCCCTTATCATCACGTAGCATTCCAAGTAAATGTGAACTAGGAATAAGGCTGTGGTCTGTGGGACAACTCACAAAAGCCCTGGGTGGCTCGGGCTCACCCTGTGAAATCCAATTGAGTGCTCAGCTGAAGGGAGAGTCTAGAGTAAAACTGGCATTTTAGGACCGTCGTGCTAACTCTTGTCTTTTCTTCTACTGATTTGACTGCCACTGCCCTGCTGTGTTTTTGCTCTAGGCTGTACAAATAAAGACCTTTAAGAGGAAATCAGAAATACTTGATTTAATTAAGGCCATTACCAACACCACTTCTTGCCTCATTTCTCCAAGTGTCAAGGTCTAGATTACATTTGAAAACAATAAATGCAATAAATGCATAGACATAAAATGCAATTCCTCTTTTATGGTTTCTAGAAATTAGAGCAACACAATAAGATGCTCTGTAGCAAACAGACATTTCCTAGTCAGCAGTTTCCTTTGGAACTGAGGTTTTCAGGGCTAGAGGAGAGGGGGATATATCGAAACCTTTTTGCTTCCGTTAAAAAGAAAAGAAAAACAAAACAAAACACACAGCTGAGGTATCCAGTGCTATTATTTCAAAACCACAAGCCAAGAACTGTGCTATTTTCTGTACCAGATGGACAGTTTTGACTTTTGTGCCAAGAAGAACCATGTCAATCCTCTTTATTTGCTGACCCTTGTGTTTAATTTCAAAATTCATAATGTTTAGTCAGATGCTGTTACTAATATTGGATATCATTGCATAGAGTGAGCTAATCTTATCCACTCTGAAATTATTTCTCGGGATTAGGTGTCTTTCTTTTTTATGGATAACTTCTCCCAGTTTGTCTGGGGTTTTCCTAATTTAAAAACTGAAATTTCTGTATACTGAGAGCCTGTTCTGTCAAGGGCAAACCAGATGGGCTGGTAACACTGGTTTTCAATGATTTTCCAGTTCTACTCTCTGATTCTTATCTCTGAGAGATTTCCTTTTGAGAAATAGTTTAAGTATAGCTAACCTTTGTATACCAAGTACTATGTAAGTCCTTGAAATGAATTTGCTTTTTTAATACCCTCAGATGCCAGAGAAGAGGGCTAACTTAGATAGTTGTATTGGAGGTGTGCTGCACAGCTCTGGGGAGCAATAACCACATAAACAGGGTGACCCTACTGAAAAAGGTAGATATCATTATCATCCCCATTTTACAGATGGGAAAACAGAAGCACTGACAGATCCAATAACTTTCCTATGATCAAACAGCTAAGAAGTGGTATATAGGGAACTCACCTGGGGCTCCTTTTGGTGCTATCATTAATATCATTTGCAATAGTAATCCTTATTCACGTTTGAAATGCATTTTCAAAAATATCTGTAGTCTTCACTCGCTCAAAGCTGCCTGAAATTGTTATTCCTATGGTGACTAACCTAGTAAGCTTTCTCCAACTAAATTTCTTAACTATGTCTTTCGTCTTTTTTTTTTTTTTTTTTTTAATTTCTCCACAATGGCTGTTGGACAGAGCGATACCCAAGGATATGCTTGGGTATCCTTCCTGGATCAATATGACAGTGTGATGCTGTATAGAACAACACTTCTCCATAGCGCATTCTGTGCTGGTGGGCCTGTCGTGTATCTGTAGTGCTGAGTACTTGAAAAGTACCTAGTGTGACTGAAGAACTGAATTTTAAATTTTACTTAATTCTAATTAGCTTTACATTGAATGCAAACATGGTGGCCAGCGGCTACCATATTGAACAGCGCAGGTGTTCAACTCACTTGTCTATAAGGACATCTTAATACTTTTCACACAAATGACTCCACTTGCTTTATTAGTCAGAAGTAGACCTTTCAGCCAGCTTCTGTGTGGCTAGATAAAAAGGAGGGAGATGGTACTGAGAAAGAAGACATCCTAGGGGAAAGGGTCCTCCCACCCCCTATGCTTTTTTAATCTAATAATGTTTGTAAGGGTATGAAGAGGATCACGAAGTAGATTGCTTTGGGAACCATAAAACCTGTATTTAGACGTTTTCATGAGGGTTGGACACCGTCGAGCTGAGAGTCCTTAAGGTGAAAATAAACACCAGAATCATGGTTTCCAAGAAAATGTCACAAAAATTATCTCCAAAATATAACTTTTCCTTAGTTATTTCCCATCTCCTTCTACCATCTGTCTACATTCATTCACAATTTTACATATTGCACATGGAATTAAATATAACTTTTTTTCTACTCTTTTGATACATTCTGACAAAATTATACCTGACACGTGTGCTACGAGACTTCTTGGGAAATTCCTCCAAATCAAAATGTGCTTCATGGAATAAATAATTGTCCTTTGACCTTTGATTCTTCTGAATGACTGGGTAGAACAGTCAGAGAGACCGAGAGGGGAGGCGATGACTAAAACAAGCTGGATGGCTTGTGTCTCTGTCTGAGGTCTTTTCCTGGTTTTGCTTGACTATTTTTGTCACACATCATTAGTCTTGAAAAGGATCTTCACAGGGAAACGACCTGAAGGTGGCAACCCCTTGGGAGCAGGTGTGTGTCCTTTACTGAGAGCCCATGGACACCACTGATGCCTTTGCTGTGGGCCACTGCTCTCCCTAGGCCTGAGCCTTTCTCCAGAGTCCAGCCCCAGTTCCCCCACCAGCAAAATCTCCCTTTGCAGGCAGGAAAGGCATTAAAAATTTTTTTTAAATATAGATTTATTTTAATTGGAGGCTGATTACTTTACAATATTGTATTGGTTTTGCCATACATCAACATGAATCTGCCACAGGTGTACACGTGCTCCCCATCCTGAACCCCTCTCCCTCCTCCCTCCCCGTACGATTGTTCCATTTTTAAAGGCGCTGTACTGGCTACCACCCGACTGTCAGTTGGTACTTAAATCTCTTGCAGCCATTGATCCCTTCCTCTCTAGTTTCACTGGTCTGCTTAACAGCGATGTCATCAGGTAGGAATGCCGGCTAAGATGCAGGCTGCCCAGTTACATTTGAACTTCAGATCAACAATGAATTATTTTTAGTGTAAGTGTGTCCTAAATTGCATAGGACACACTTATACTAATATATACATATTAGTATAAGTATATACTTATCTATGTTTGGATCACAACAAATTGTGCAAAATTCTTAAAGAGATGGAAATATCAGACAATCTTACCTGTCTCTTGAGAAACCTGTAAGAAGCACCAGTTAGAACTGAACATGGAACAAAGGACTGGTTCAAAAGTGGAAAAGAAGTATGTTGAGGCTGTTTATTGTCATCCTACTTATTTAACTTATATGCAGAGTACCTCATGAGAAATGCTGGGCTGGATGAAGCACAGCTGGAATCAAGATTGCTAGGAGAAATATCAATAACCTCAGATATGCAGATGACACCACTCTTATGGCAGAAAGTGAAGAGGAACTAAAGAACCTCTAAAGAAGTTGAAAGAGGAGAGTGAAAAAGCTGACTTAAAACTCAATATTCTGAAAACTAAGATCATGGCATCCAGTCCCATCACTTCATGACAAATAGATGGGGAAAGAGTGGAAACAGGGAGAAGCTTTATTTTCTTGGGCTCCAAAATCACTGCAGATGGTGACTGCAGCCATTAAATTAAAAGACATTTGTTCCTTGGGAAAAAGCTATGGCAAACCTAGACAGTGTATTAAAAAGCAGAGACACCACTTTGCCAACAAAGCCCGTCTAGTCAAAGCTATGGTTTTCCCAGTAGTCATGTATGGATGTGAGAGTTAGACTATAAAGAAAGCTGAGCACCGAAGAATGATGCTTTTGAACTGTGGTGTTGGAGAAGACTCTTGAGTTGAGAGTCCTTGGACTGCAAGGAGATTTAACCAGTGCATCCTAGAGGAGATCGGACCTGCATGTTCATTGGAAGGACTGATGCTGAAGCTGAAGCTCCAGTACTCTGGCCACTGGATGCGAAGAGCTGACTCATTGGAAAAGACCCTGATGCTGGGAAAGATTGAAGGTGAGAGGAGAAGGAGACGGCAGAGAATGAGATGGTTGGATGGCATCACTGACTCAATGAACGTGAGTTTGGGTAAGTTCTGGGAGACAGTGAAGGAGAGGGAAGACTGGCAGGCTGCAGTCTATGGGGTTGCAAAGAGTTAGACATAACTGAGCTACTGAACAACAATAGCATGTACTTACATATATGAATATACATATATGGATATATATACACCAAAAGCTTATCTGAAATTCAAATTAAATCTGGCAATCCTAAATCTGAGCATTATCTCCAAATCTTAACAGGGAAGAAAATACTGATGTAACTGAAAACTTGTGGGAAAACATCACAAACCATCACAAAAACACCAAATGTGTTTTTCCTGGATTGACTAAAATTTTGGTAACAATAATCACTGAATTTGACTCTTAGGTATGACAAAACATTTGATGAAACTAATGACTTATTGACTGGCTGAGTGCTCCATGATGCTGTATTTAATCACCACAGAACAGCAATTTAAACTGCAAAAAACTAATTCAGAGTCTGGAGCTTTCTTTTTTTTTCCCCTCCTATGGAGGTACGGAGAGTAGAACTAAAACAAAGTAACCTCAGCTCTGGAAGTTGCTTGTTTTCAGGGGAAGGCATGCTCCCATTAATTTTTCAGATTTGTTTTTGCAGCTAGCTGAGGCTACAGGACTTGTGGCATAGTACTTTAAAGTGTAAGAAGAAAAACATTCTGATAGTGTTTTACAATGCACAGTACAGAACTGAAAAAGGAGGAGAATGTGTCAAAATAAAATTCTTATTACATAGAGTTGCTGATAGACACACAATGCCGTTGTTCATTGTAAGTCTAATGACAAAGGAGACAGGATCAGGAAAGCAACTTGACTTTGCAGCCTACCTAGAAAACTCTGAGTCTATCCTAAGTAACCTTAAGCTAAGTCACTTCAGTCATGTCCGACTCTGTGCGACCCCATAGATGGCAGCCCACCAGGCTCCCCCATCCCTGGGATTCTCCAGGCAAGAACACTGGAGTGGGTTGCCATTTCCTTCTCCAAAGTAATCTTAAACCTGAGGCAAAGCCACAACACTCAGTCCCAAACATAGCTCTTTTATAGCTGCCTGAGTTTGTTTCATCTCCCCTTTATTCTTGGATTAGTGGCTTTAAAATGGAAATGCTGGATTCATTTCAATTATTAGGCTGATGTAAGCACTGTAATTCTCTCTCTTGAATTCGTAAATGTGTTGATTGTACTCTGGGAATTTTATGGTTCTTTTAAAAATACCGAAAGTGCTTTGCTCCATTTTTCTGATGTAATTGCTTGTACTATTTAATTCCCAACTCTATTATATTTGAACTTTTGCAGTGGAATCAAGAGACACAAAAGGTGTTGTAAATGATAAATTTCCATTTCTTCTTTCAAAACACAAATAAAACTAGTTTGGAAGAATTTAGAGGTAAAGAGAATTCCTTTAATGTAGAGCTTATTCTGAGTCTGGAAGTCTTGACTTCTTAAAAGAAATACTCTGGTGATCCACACAAATGCTGGTGAGTTGGTGACACAATAATAATTGACAGTCTCTGGTGTTCAAAGCCATTTGCTTGAATTATTTATGTCTCAAAACTGACAGGAATTTCATAAGAGCAAATAAGGCGAGTCCAGTGGGTATCATTTACATGATGCAATCACACATCTGATTGACTGCGGGTCTCATCTGCCAGAGCCGATGCCTTAAAAACTCAGGGGAGAAGTTTATTTCAAGAGCGTCCCACTCCCATCAAGGTTTGATTAGTCCTTCATGAGCTTGATTCCATTCACTGTCAAAGGCAGCTTGACAAAGACCAATTTGCATAATACTCCTTATATGAATTTAAAACGATTCAGTAGAAGGCATTGCTCCTGGATTGCTTCCTTAGACACTGAAATTTCTTTTAGTTCCCTAAAATATACTTTACAATATTATCATGAACCCAGTGAATTATGATTTATTCTTTATAGTAGCTGAGGTGTGTATAACATTTTGGCAACCTCCTAGGATGATCAGCGGTTATGGTTTCAGTGTGTCTGCCCTCTGATGCCCTCTTGCAACACCTACCATCTTATTTGGGTTTCTCTTACTTTGGATGTGGGGTATATGTCCACTGAAACCATAATCACAGAAAACTAGTGAATCTGATCACACGGACCACAGCCTTGTTTAACTCAGTGAAACTAAGCCATGCCCTGTGGGACAGGTCATGGTGGAGAGGTCTGACAGAACGTGGTCCACTGGAGAAGAGAATGGCAAACCACTTCAGTATTCTTGCCTTGAGAACCCCATGAACAGTATGAAAAGGCAAAATAATAGGATACCAAAGAGGAACTCCCCAGGTCAGTAGGTGCCCAATATGCTACTAGAGATCAGTGGAGAAATAACTCCAGAAAGAATGAAGGGATAGAGCCAAAGCAAAAACAATACACAGTTGTGGATGGGACTGGTGATAGAAACAAGGTCCAATGCTGTAAACAGTAATATTCCATAGGAACCTGGAATGTCAAGTCCATGAATCAAGGTAAATTGGAAGTGGTCAAACAGGAGATGGTAAGAGTGAGCATCAACATTCTAGGAATCAGCAAACTAAAATGGACTGGAATGGGTGATTTAACTCAGATGACCATTATATCTACTACTGTGGGCAGGAATCCCTTAGGAGAAATGGAGTAGCCATTATGGTCAACAAAAGAGTCCGAAATGCAGTACTTAGATGAGGTCTCAAAAATGACAGAATGATCTCTGTTCATTTCCAAGGCAAACCATTCAATATCACGGTAATCCAAGCCAATGCCCCAACCACTAATGCTGAAGAAGCTGAAGTTGAGCGGTTCTATGAAGATCTACAAGACCTCTTAGAACTAACACCCAAAAAAGATGTCCTTTTCATTATAGGGGACTGGAATGCTAAAGTAGGGAGTCAAGAAACACCTGGAGTAACAGGCAAACTTGGCCTTGGAAAGTGGAATGAAGCAGGGCAAAGACTAATAGAGTTTTGCCAAGAGAACACACTAGTCATAGCAAACACCCTCTTCCAACAACACAAGAGAAGACTCTACACATGGACCTCACCAGATGGTTAACACCAAAATCAGATTGATTATATTCTTTGCAGCCAAAGATAGAGAAGCTCTACAGTCAGCAAAAACAAGACTAGTGCTGACTGTGGCTCAGATCATGAACTCCTTATTGCCAAATTCAGACTTGAATTGAAGAAAGTAGGGGAAACCACTAGACCATTCAGGTATGACCTAAATCAAATCCCTTATAATTATACAGTAGAAGTGAGAAATAGATTTAAGGGCCTAGATCTGATAGAGTGCCTGATGAACTATGGGCAGAGGTTAGTGATATTGTACAGGAAACAGGGATCAAGACCATCCCTAAGAAAAAGAAATGCAAAAAGCAAATGTCTGAGGAGGCCTTACAAATAGCTGAGAAAAGAAGAGAAGTGAAAACCAAAGGAGAAAAGGAAAGATATAAGCATCTGAATGCAGAGTTCCAAAGAATAGCAAGGAGAGATAAGAAAGCCTTCCTCAGTGATCAATGCAAAGAAATAGAGGAAAACAACAGAATGGGAAAGACTAGAGATCTCTTTAAGAAAATTAGAGATACCAAGGGAACATTTCATGCAAAGATGGGCTCAATAAAGGACAGAAATGGTAGGGACCTAATAGAAGCAGAAGATATTAAGAAGAGGTGGTAAGAATACACAGAAGAACTGTACAAAAAGATCTTCACAACCCAGATAATCATGATGGTGTAATCACTCATCTAGAGCCAGACGTCTTGGAATGTGAAGTCAAGTGGGCCTTAGAAAGCATCGCTATGAACAAAGCTAGTGGAGGTGATGGAATTCCAGTTGAGCTATTTCAAATCCTAAAAGGTGATGCTGTGAAAGTGCTGCACTCAATATGCCAGCAAATTTGGAAATCTTAGCAGTGCCACAGGAAAAGGTCAGTTTTCATTCCAATCCCAAAGAAAGGCAAGGCCAAAGAATGCTCAAACTAGCGCACAATTGCACTCATCTCACATGCTAGTAAAGTAATGCCCCAAATTCTCTAAGCCAGGCTTCAGCAGTATGTGAACCGTGAACTTCCAGATGTTCAAGCTGGTTTTAGAAAAGGCAGAGGAACCAGAGATCAAATTGCCAACATCCACTGGATCATGGAAAAAGCAAGAGAGTTCCAGAAAAACATCTATTTCTGCTTTCTTGACTATGCCAAAGCCTTTGACTGTGTGGATCACAATAAACTGTGGAAAACTTTGAGAGAGATGGGAATACCGGACCACCTGAACTGTCTCTTAAGAAATCTGTCTGCAGGTCAGGAAGCAACAGTCAGAACTGGACATGGAACAACAGACTGGTTCCAAATAGGAAAAGGAGTACGTCAAGGGTGTATATTGTCACCCTGCTTATTTAACTTGTATGCAGAGTTCATCATGAGAAATGCTGGGCTGGAAGAAGCACAAGCTGGAATCAAGATTGGTCGGAGAAATGTCAATAACCTCAGATATGCAGATGACACCACCCTTATGGCAGAAAGTGAAGAGGAAGTAAAAAGCCTCTTGATGAAAGTGAAAAAGGAGAGTGAAAAAAGTTGGTTTAAAGCTCAACATTCAGAACACTAAGATCATGGCATCTGGTCCCATCACTTCATGGTAAATAGATGGGGAAACAGTGTCAGACTTAATTTTTGGGGGCTCCCAAATCATTGGAGATGGTGACTGCAGCCATGAAATTAAAAGATGCTGACTTCTTGGAAGAAAAGTTATGACCAACCTAGATAGCATATTCAAAAGCAGAGACATTACTTTGCCAACTAAGGTCTGTCTAGTCAAGGCTATGGTTTTTCCAGTGGTCATGTATGCATGTGAGAGTTGGACTGTGAAGAAAGCTGAGCACCAAAGAATTGATGCTTTTGAACTGTGGTGTTGGAAAAGACTCTTGAGAGTCTCCTGGACTACAAGGAGATCCAACCAGTCCATTCTAAAGAAGATCAGCCCTGGCTGTTCTTTGGAAGGAATTATGCTAAAGCTGGATACTTTGGCCACCTGATGTGAAGAATTGACTCATTGGAAAAGACTCTCATGCTGGGAGAGATTGGGGGCAGAAGGAGAAGGGGACGACAGAGGATGAGATGGCTGGATAGCATCACCGACTCGATGGATATGAATTTGAGTAAACTCCAGGAATTGGTGATGGACAGGGAGGCTTGGCGTGCTGTGATTCATGGGTCAACAAGAGTTGGACATGACTGAGTGACTCAACTGAACGGAACATGATCTGTAAGGGAGGTGTCTAGGACCTAACTGGTCCTTGATGTCCCCTCCACCCCTCATTTACTCAGATTTCTCCCTCTGCAGTGCCCTCCAGTCAAGGCAGGTCGAGATAAGGACCTGGCTCCCCATGTACTTGGAGAAGGCAATGGCACCCCACTCCAGTACTCTTGCCTGGAAAATCCATGGATGGAGGAGCCTGGTGGGCTGCCGTCTGTGGGGTTGCACAGAGCTGGACACGACTGGAGCGACTTAGCAGCAGCAGCCCCATGTACTGGCCTTCAGAGTTGGAAGAGGAAGTGAGCAAAATTAAATTTCCCCAAGACAGTTTATAGAGTCTTCATTATATACAGGTGAATGGCTCTTCCTGCCAGTTTTCATGTGGTCTTTGGAGAAATTATCATGGAGTTTATGATCATTAAACTTTATTTTATAAATTTTAAGAAAAAGGCATGTAATATTTGAAGAGATTAACATATATGAAATGGTCATTGGTTTTTGTGTTTATTTATTTTTGCTTTAGTATGAAAACAAACTTTGGAAATTAAATGACTTATACCTCAATTCTTAGGTAAAGTTGGTCCTTCATATCTGTGGGTTTCCCATCCACAGATGTGGAAGGTGGTCTGTACTGCGTCATTTTATAAAAGAAGCTTGAGCTTCTGCAGATTTTGGTATCTGCTGTGGAGATCCTGAAACTAATACCCTGCAGATACTGAGAGATGACTCTATTTTAAATATTTTGTTCATCAAAATTTCATTAGAGCAGATTGTTCAGAGTATCATAGCCATTGTGTATAACTAAACTGCTTGAGTTATTTCAATATCAATTTATACCATTTGTGATAATGGATGAAATTTGATGAAATTGTGAAATACATAAGAGAAAGATAAATCCTACATGATAATCACTTACATGTGGAGTCTGAAAAAGCCAAACTTGGAAACAGAATAGAGTGCTGGTTGCCAGGAGCTGGGGATAGGGAGAATGGGGAGACCTTGGGCAAAGAGCATAAACTTTCCATTATTATTTTTTTTAATACTTTATTCTACATTACAATACTATATTTGTTTTGCCACACATTGACAGGAATCAGCCACAGGTGTACACGATCTCCCAATGTTGAAGCCTCCTCCCACCTCCCACCCCATATCATCTCCCTGGATCATCCTGTGCACCAGCCCCAAACATCCTGTATCCTGTATTGAACATAGACTGGCGCTTCATTTCTTACATGATGGTATACATGTTTCAATGCCATTCTCCCAAATCATCCCACCCCTCTCCCTCTCCCTCAGAGTCCAAAAGTCCATTCTATACCTCTGTGTCTCTTTGTTGTCTCACATAGAGGGTCATCATTGCTATCTTTCTAAATTCCATATATATGTGTCAGTATACTGTATTGGTGTTTTTCTTTCTGGCTTACTTCACTCTGTATAATCAGCTCCAGTTTCATCCATCTCATTAGAACTGATTAAAATGTATTCTTTTTAAGGGCTGAGTAATACTCCATTGTGTATATGTACCACAGCTTTCTTATCCATTCATCTGCTGATGGACATCTAGGTTGTTTCCATGTCCTGCCTATTATAAACAGTGCTTCAATGAACATTGGGGTACATGTGTCTCTTTCAATTCTGGTTTCCTCAGTGTGTATGCCCAGCAGTGGGATTTCTGGGTCATAAGGCAGTTCTATTTGCAATTTTTAAGGAATCTCCACACTGTTTTCCATAGTGGCTGTAACGAGTTTGCATTCCCACCAGCAGTGTAAGAGGGTTCCCTTTTCTCCACATCCTCTCCAGCATTTATTGCTTGTAGACTTTGGATCTCAGCCATTCTGACTGGTGTGAAATGGTACCCCACTGTGATCTTGATTTGCATTTCTCTGATAATGAGTGATGTTGAGCATCTTTTCATGTGTTTGTTAGCCATCCGTATGTCTTCTTTGGTGAAATGCCTATTTAGTTCTTTGGCCCATTTTTTGATTGGTTCGTTTATTTTTCTGGAGTTGAGCTGCATAAGTTGCTTGTATATCTTTGAGATTACTTGTACCATGCTCATGGGTCGGAAGAGTCAATATAGTGAAAATGACTATACTACTCAAAGCAATCTACAGATTCAATGCAATTCCTATCAAGCTACCAGCAGTATTTTTCACAGAACTAGATCAAATAATCTCAAGATTTGTATGGAAATACAAAAAACCTCGAATAGCAAAAACAATCTTGAGAAAGAAGAATGGAACTGGAGGAATCAACTTGCCTGACTTCAGGCTCTACTACAAAGCCACAGTCATTAAGACAGTATGGTACTGGCACAAAGACAGAAATATAGATCAATGGAACAAAATAGAAAGCCCTGAGATAAATCCACACACCTATGGACACCTTACCTTCGACAAAGGAGGCAAGAATATACAATGGAGTAAAGACAGTCTCTTTAACAAGTGGTGCTGGGAAAACTGGTCAACCACTTGTAAAAGAATGAAACTAGACCTCTTTCTAACACCATACACACAAAAATAAACTCAAAATGGATTAAAGATCTAAATGTAAGACCAGAAACTATAAAACTCCTAGAGGAAAACATAGGCAAAACACTCTCCGACATAAATCACAGCAGGATCCTCTATGATCCACCTCCCAGAATACTGGAAATAAAATCAAAAATATACAAATGGGATCTAATTAAAATGAAAAGCTTCTAAACTTTACATTATAAGATGACTGTTTCTGAAGTCTAATACACAGCATAGAGATTGTAGCGAATGACACTGTATGATATACTTGAAAGTGGTTAAAAGGGTAGAACTTAAATGTTTTTGCCACGAAAACATATGGCAATTATGTGACATGATAGAAATGTTAGCTAGCACTTCAGTGGTCATCATTCCATAATATGTGTGTGCTCAGTTATAAGTGTGCCAAATCAGCATTCTGTACACCTTAAATTCATACAATGTTAAATGTCAGTTATATCTCGATAAAACTGGGGGAGAAAAGGGAAAAAAAAAACTCCTGGAGATGGATGGTAGTGTTGCTTGTACAAAATGTGTATGTACTTAATGCATCAGAACTGTACACATAAAATGGTAAACTTTATGCTATGCATATTTTTCCACAACAAAAAGATTATTTTGAAAGCCATTTCCTTTGGACATCAAGTAAGTAGGTAAAAGGAATTGATATTCACCAGTGTCATTTATGATAAAAAGAGAAAAAATTTCTGAAAAACAAATATTATCCTATTTACAAGTAAAAGTTAAGATGAAATACCATAAATTTTACTCTATTGGGGAACTTGGTTGAGTGCACAATTGTTACAGATTAAAAGTAGTGTTAGCTCACATAAGAGCCAATCTGAAGAGCAGAGAATGGTCAAATGTTTTCTAGAAGAGAAATCTTTAATTTAATAAATATCTAACTAAAGACAAAAAAGGCAGATTTCTTTATCATCTGAGCCACCATGGAAACCCAAGAGTCAGACCTAAAAAGATCCATTTCTTGTCCTAACATATTTTTTTATTCCTTCTAATTATCTTTTCCCAAGTCTGTGGCATGTTTCTTCTCTCTTACACTGAACACAATTATAACATTTCTCATTGTTAGAGACCCAGGTGTTAAAAACAATTGCATTAGCAGGAAGACACTTATCTTTTTCTTCCCAAAGGGAGCTTTTTAGTCTTTATTGAGTGGGTTGTCTTTTCAGTGGTATCTAGAGGTACCCCTTTCCTAGACCTTCCTAGAATGTCCAAAACTCATCTCTCCAGCTTGGTAAAAGAAATTGCTCCTTCCACTACCTCAAACTAAATTCACCTTAAACGTCTGTGATCTTGGTGTGAGAGGAGAGACCTCTCCAGAAACCATGTTGGCTTTTGGTCGGACTTTTCTAAGCTCCTCTGGTCCATGCACATGTGAAAATGCTTAAGTCCTGCCAACATCATGAATAAATGAGTTGTATTCCTCTCCAACTCCTGTGTTTACAAAGATGTCATGGGCACCTGGAAAAGCAGTCAAACCTCACTTGACATTAAGTTTAACCTCTGAGCTGAGCTGAGGGAAATAAGCTCCTTAAATCTGCTGAATCATCGATTCTCACACATCTTTTATGGGAATCATAGATCAGGAGGTTTCCTGGGTGCACTTACAGCTGGAAAATATCTATCATTTTTTAACTGCTCAGCCTTGACTTTTGGAACATAATTCCTTCTTGTAAACATATTCAGTTCAGTTTGGTTCAGTCGGTCAGTGCTGACGGACTTTTTGTGACCCCATGGACTGCAGCATGCCAGGCCTCCCTGTCCATCACCAACTCCCAGAGTCTACTCAAACTCAGGTCTGTTGAGTCAGTGATGCATTCCAGCCATCTCATCCTCTGTCGATACTTGAAATTTTGAGGCTTTTCTTCTTTTGGTCATTCTCCCCTTCTACTCTACCTCCCAAGGTCCTCTGAACAGCTCCTCTCTCTGTCTTGCCCAGAGAACAGCAAGAGATGACACAGTGATCACATTCAGATCAGAGAAGGCGAGCAGATGACGATTCTAAAACAGAAGAGACTAAGATACCTTAGGCAGGTAATATTGCTCCTTAATGTTGAAGAAAGTTTACCTTTTTGGAACACCGATTGCATGCTAAATCACTTCAGTTGTGTCTGACTCTTTGCAACCTCATGAACTGTAGTCTGCCAGGCTCCTCTCTGTCCAAGGCATTCTCCAGGCAAGAATCCTGGAATGGGTTGTTATCTCCTTCTCCAGGGGATCTTCTCACCTAGGGATCGAACCCAGGTCTCTTATGTCTCCTGACTTGGCAAAAGGGTTCTTTACTACTAGCACCGCCTGGGAAGCCCCTGAATACTTATTAAGGTATATCTTTAATTGCACTGTGTTTAGTAGTCATCAATGAGCATTGTCTTAGTGTTCACAGGCAACACATTAGCAAAGGAGGACCTGGAAGATTGGACAGGGTTTTGCCATAATGAACACGCAGTGGGAGTTTATCATGATAAACATCCAGTGGAAATATGTGCATGTGAAAAACAATTACAAAGTAGACAGATCATTTAGTATTGAAACGGGAGGGTTGATGTTAGTAAAGAAAAACTTCCAAATAGCATTATTTCTAGAGAGTAAATAAATATTAATTCATTTAAATATGACAGGAAAGGAAATCAATCCTGAATATTCATTGGAAGGACTGATGCTGAAGCTGAAACCTCAATACTATGGCCACCTGATGAGAAGAACTGACTCATTTGAAAAGACCCTGATGCTGGGAAAGATTGTGGGCAGGAGGAGAAGGGGATGACAGAGGATGAGATGGTTGGATGGCATCACCGACTCAATGGACTTGAGTTTGGGTAAACTCCGGGAGTTGGTGATGGGCAGGGAGGCCTGGCGTGCTACAGTCCATGGGGTTGCAAAGAGTTGGATACGACAGAGCAACTGAACTGAACTGATGACCGGAAAAGGGTAATAAATATTCAGTATGTAATAAATATTCAGTATGTATTCCTCTCTGAATTACATCCCACAACTGCACAACTGCTTCAAATTTTGTTTATGTGCTGTACACTGGAGAAGTCTGTAGTTTTTACTATAGAGAAAATACCCATTTCCTCCTCCTCAGGGGTTGTGGTGTACCCTCCAATTTGTCCCATTTGCTTTGTCAAACCTGTGGGAGAATGGGGGAGAAAGGAGAAATGTTCCTGTATCTTTCCTCATATTACTAGATTGTAGCTCATTCAGGAAATGTGAAGTGGTATAGCCAATCTGTGGACAGGGATACCGATGCACAGCCTTTAGCATAAATGTCTGTTAGCAGAGAGTGAAAGAAGTTGGTTGAACTTTCTAAGTACCTTGGTAGAGGAAAAACTAATTTGAATATAATAAGAATAATATGTTTATACATATTGAATACATTTTAAAAATATTCTTTTAAATGTTTGATAAATTAGTAAGTTTGATGAATTTGTCATTTGGCAAATTGATTCTTTGTTAAATTGGCCTGCTTTCATTTCAAACTGACAGATTCATTCATTACTAAAATAAATCTGATGAACACATGCTATAATATGCCAGGGATTTAACATTTAATACTGTATGAGACAGTATTAGACAAATTACACTTTAGTGGAAGAGGGCATCAGGAACATTATCACAACAGAAAATGCTACAGTAGTATTGCTATGAGAATTCAGAAAAGATTATAGGGAAGAGAGAGATTGTTCCATCTGGCTCCTGCTCACGGGAGGCTTCACAGAGGAGATGATGCTTTTGCTGAGAGCTGGAGGCTGGAATTAATTCACCCAGGGTTGTAAGCAAGTGCTCAGAATGTACATTAAGGAATCAGAAGGTGCCAAGGCAGTGAAACTGATGACAGTTCATGGTTCACAAAATAAGTATCAAATAAAAATGGTCAGGACTGACATTTAAAAATAAAATAGAATGGAACAGAAAACATCAGAAGGCAGGGAAAGTGGTGACAAGCTATCATATATATTTTTTATTGTTGATCACAGAGAAGAGGTAGATAAGCCACAGAAGAAAGAGAAGACATGTTTAGAAGAGGTACTGCATGTAGATGGTTAAGTGGGAAGGAAAAATTTGATGTGATAAATGGCAGGGAAGAAAGCCTGTAGAAAGAGATGTCAGATCGTGACGGGTTTAATAGACGTTCCAAGAAGCTCAAAATTTAGCCAGAAGCTAAAAGGGGTCACTAAAAGGATTCAGACTTCAGCAATACATGAACTGCTAACTTCCAGATGTTCAAGCTGGTTTTAGAAAAGGCAGAAGAATCAGAGATCAAATTGCCAACATCCGCTGGATCATGGAAAAAGCAAGAGAGTTCCAGAAAAACATCTATTTCTGTTTTATTGACTATGCCAAAGCCTTTGACTGTGTGAATCACGATAAACTGTGGAAAATTCTGAAAGAGATAGGAATACCAGACCACTTGACCTGCCTCTTAAGAAACTTATATGCAGGTTAGGAAGCAACAGTTAGAACTGGACATGGAACAACAGACTGGTTCCAAATAGGAAAAGGAGTACATCAAGGCTGTATATTGTCACCCTGCTTATTTAACTTATATGCAGAGTACATCATGAGAAATGATGGGCTGGAAGAAGCACAAGCTGGAATCAAGATTGCTGGGAGGGATATCAATAACCTCAGATATACAATTGACACCACCCTTATGGCAGAAAGTGAAGAGGAACTCAAAAGCCTCTTGATGAAAGTGAAAGAGGAGAGTGAAAAAGTTGGCTTAAAGCTCAACATTCAGAACACTAAGATCATGGCATCTGGTCCCATCACTCCATGGGAAATAGATGGGGAAACAGTGTCAGACTTAAGTTTTTGGGGCTCCCAAATCATTGGAGATGGTGACTGCAGCCATGAAATTAAAAGACGCTTACTGCTTGGAAGGAAAGTTACGACCAACCTAGACAGCATATTGAAAAGCAGAAACATTATCTTGCCAACAAAGGTCCGTCTAGTCAAGGCTATGGTTTTTCCAGTGGTCATGTATGGATGTGAGAGTTGGACTGTGAAGAAGGCTGAGCGCCGAAGAATTGATGCTTTTGAACTGTATTATTGGAGAAGACTCTTGAGAGTCCCTTGGACTGCAAGGAGATCCAACCAGTCCATTCTGAAGGAAATCAGCCCTGGGATTTCTTTTTGAAGGAATGATGCTAAAGCTGAAACTCCAATACTTTGGCCACCTCATGAGAAGAGTTGACTCATTGGAAAAGACTCTGATGCTGGGAAGGATTGGTGGCAGGAGGAGAAGGGGACGACAGAGGATGAGATGGCTGGATGGCATCACCGACTCGATGGACATGGGTCTGAGTGAACTCTGGGAGTTGGTGATGGACAGGGAGGCCTGGCGTGCTGCGATTCATGGGGTCACAAAGAGTCGGACACGACTGAGCGACTGAACTGAACTGATCTTCCCTTCTGCTTCATGATTGTGTTAGATTTTTCTGCAGTTGTCCTTGTGGTTTAGTAGTGTGCTGAAATGCTGGCTCAGCAGCTTTAGAGCAAACCTATTGACTCTTTTGTCTTCCCTGGTGACTCAGATGATAAAGAGTCCACCTGCAGTGCAGGAGACCTGGGTTCATCACTGGGTTGGGAAGATCCTCTAGAAAAGGGAACAGTTACTCTCTCTACCCTGATGCTGGGAAAGACTGAAAGCAAAAGGAGAAGGTGACAACAGAGGATGAGATGGTTGGATGGCATCACTGACTCAATGGACATGAGTTCGAGCAAGCTCCAGAAGATGGTGATGGACAGGGAAGCCTGGCACGCTGCAGTCCATGGGGTCACAAAGAATCAGACATGACTGAGCAACTGAACAATAACAAATTGACTCTATATTACGGAAATAGGGAATTAATGTAGTAAATTTTTGATAGACAATTATAGGCTGAGTCATGTATTTACTACCCTTACCCTTAGAAAATTCCAAATTTAAATGATGGAAAGATATTTCTCTTTCCAAATCTCTCTTTCTCTCTCATATCTATCTACCATGTAACTATTTATCTATGTACCTTTAAATAATTAGCCTACAGTAGCCTTAAAAATCAAGAAGTGGCATCCATGGCCAGATATTTGACGACACTGTGGGAAGAGAGACAACAGATGTCATCATATGCATAAAGCTATCAAAACACAGTAACATAATAACTACTGGATATTCTGAGTTGAGACCTAATTCCTTGCTTCCCTCTGAGCAGCTCAAAGTCTTCTTTAAATCTGTAACTTCATTATCCATATTGGTTTCCTTGCATTAAGAGGTCTGTATTTTTTATTTTCTTTCTTTTCTATACCTCAATTATAAGTACTATTTTATTTATATAGTGTTTGATCTGAAAACTTTAATAACTGCTTCTAAAATAATTAAAATAAGTTGGCAACTACATGTGCTTGAATTTACAGAGCACTTTCACATGTGCTTCTAATTCAGTCATGACAGTAAGCCTGAAAAATAGGGTCAGGCATTCTTACTATTAAAATTTTATTGATAAGGCTCAGAAGTATTATGTCACATGCCCAGAGAAACGTGGACAGTAATATTGTGGTCCAATAATACTAACAATTCTTATAGTAACTAATATTATTTGGAAGCTTATTAAATTGCCAGGTACCATTTTATTATCACAGCTTTTGCAATGTCTTTTTTTTTTTTTTTAGAAATTTAATGTCTTCAAATTTTAAATTCCTTAAGCCAACTTATTTAGAATCTTGTCCAGCTAAATTTGTGTTTAGGATCCCTGTGTGGCAGCTAAGGACAGTTGCCTCAAATATTATTAGATATTGCTATTTGTTAGACTTTCTATTTAACAATTTTTGATAACTTATAAATCTATACATATCATATGATTTAGATTGACTAATTGGAATGGAGACTAAATGGTGCATTCTAGTATAGATTCTTGATTTTCCCCAATTAGTTTTATGTAAGTAATAAAGCCAATGATCAATTATTAATTCTTTCACTATGGGACATCTCTGAGTTCAGAATTTTGTTTGAAATTTAGGGTACTGATCTTTGGGTAAGGTGATAGAAAAGTGTGAAGTGTTTTTAAACTTAGAAGCCAAAACAAATAATCAAAAATAAAGTATATAGTATATGTCGTTTTGACATGAGCCACCTCTTTCCTGTGGTATCATTCAGTTCAGTTCAGTCGCTCAATCATGTCCGACTCTTTGCGACCCCATGAATCGCAGCACGCCAGGCCTCCCTGTCCATCACCAACTCCCAGAGTTCACTGAGACCCATGTCCATCGAGTCAGTGATGCCATCCAGCCATCTCATCCTCGGTCGTCCCCTTCTCCTCCTGACCCCAATCCCTCCCAGCATCAGAGTCTTTACCAATGAGTCAACTCTTCGCATGAGGTGGCCAAAGTACTGGAGTTTCAGCTTCAGCATCATTCCTTCCAGAGAAATCCCAGGGCTGATCTCCTTCAGAATGGACTGGTTGGATCTCCTTGCAGTCCAAGGGACTCTCAAGAGTCTTCTCCAACACCACAGTTCAAAAGCATCAATTCTTCGGTGCTCAGCCTTCTTCACAGTCTAACTCTCACATCCATACATGACTACTGGAAAAACCATAGCCTTGATTATATGGACCTTACTCAGCACAGTAATGTCTCTGCTTTTCAATAAGAAAGCATCTTTTAATTTCATGGCTGCAGTAACCATCTGCAGTGAGTTTGGAGCCCAAAAATAAAGTCTGACACTGTTTCCACTGTTTCCCCATCTATTTCCTATGAAGTGATGGGACCGGATGCCATGATCTTCGTTTTCTGAATGTTAAGTTTTAAGCCAACTTTTTCACTCTCCTCTTTCACTTTCATCAAGAGGCTTTTGAGTTCCTCTTCACTTTCTGCCACAAGGGTGGTGTCATCTGCATATCTGAGGTTATTGATATTTCTGCCAGCAATTCCAGCTTCTGCTTCTTCCAGCCCTGTGTTTCTCATGATATACTCTGCATACAAGTTAAATAAGCAGGGTTACAATATACAGCCTTGATATACTCCTTTTGGGAGATAATATCACATATATGACTTTTTTCCCCAGATATGCCCACCTTACTCCTTTAAGCAATAGTAACAAAAATCTCTTAATTTAATTACTTTTTGAAAATGGATGTGTCTTGAAAATGTATTAGGAACCACATAATTTCAGTTTTTAATCTATACCATATTGTTTTGCTTTCACAGTTTGGACAAGATGCTAATTAAAGTATGAGTTGGCTTTCTTTAAGTTGCAAAATGAGACACAGGGTGTGATAATGATGTCTGTCCTACATGCTTCTCAGGGATCTTCTGAAGCACTCTGCAAAGTTATAGTGTACTTATTATTATGATCCAAACTCTTGTACATGTACATGCATAATTATCAAAGCTAGCCTTTACATAATGCTTCCAATGTTCCAGGCACCGTTCTAAGCATGCTACATATAACTATCACGGCAATCTTACAGTGTAGATACTACTATCATCCCTTTTTATAGTTGAGAAGACTGAGACCTGGGGCATTGGTAGGTGCCAGGCATCTACCTGACTTACTCCCAACTTATGTGTCCAGAGCCTAGGTCCTTAATCATAATGTTCTTCTGTATTCTAGGAGACTCTTCAGAATTCTTGTATCTTGCAGATTTTTTTTTTTTGCCCCTACCTGTATAGACATCATAATATGATGAGAAGACCACAATTTTTTTAGAGTTCTCGATATTTCTATTGATCTGTGATCGCCACTTCCTTTTGCTGTACATATGCCTGCTTCTGTGAATCTTCCTGTCCCCATTTGTGTTACTTCTAATAATTACTGAGGACCTTGAGACTAAGTTAAGGAGATACTATGATCTATTTGTTATGCAAAATGAGAGGGTTTCTATTCTCACATTAACCCATTTTCTAGCCCTTTAGACACCAACTAGATAGCTTCAATTCAGCACTTACAGTAACTACCTGGAGTCAGCACAGACCCATGGGGTAAGGGCTCAGTTCCACAGGACCGCCCTCATTTGGGAGTACCAATTACAAGTCTGGGATACCTTACTTCTCACTCGTGGGCTCTAAATCCCAGGTTCCCTCGACTCCTTCCTCAGGTTCAATACATTGCGTAAATGGCTCATTGAACTAAGAGAAACACTTTGTGTACTTTTGCTGGTTTATTATAAAGGACCTCACTCAGGACCATCTAAAGAGAAGAAATGCTTAGGCAAGGAACAGGAGAGACTTCTGTGCCCACTCCAGGCACATCATCTATCCAGCAATGCAGTGTGTTTACCATTGTGGAAGATTTCAGAAACACCATGGTTTACAGTTTTTAAGGAGGTTCCATTATATAGGCATGATTGACTAAATTATTGGCTATTGATGATTAAAGGACTTCCCTGGTGGCTCAGATGGTAAAGCCTCTGCCTACAATGTGGGAGACTCGGGTTCAATCCCTGAGTTGGGCAGATCCCCTAGAGAAGGAAATGGAAAACCACTTCAGCATTCTTGCCTGGAAAATTCCACGAATGGGTAGGCTACAGTTCAGTTCAGTTCAGTTGCTCAGTTGTGTCCGACTCTTTGCGACCCCATGAACCGCATCATGCCAAGTCTCCCTGTCCATCACCAACTCCCAGAGTTCACTCAAACTCATGTCCATTGAGTTGGTGATGCCATTCAACCATCTCATCCTCTGTCGTCCCCTTCTCCTCCTGCCCCCAATCTTTCCCAGCATCAGGGTCTTTTCAAATGAGTCAGCTCTTTGCATCGGGTGGCCAGAGTATTGGAGTTTCAGCTTCAACATTAGTCCTTCCAATGAACACTCAGGACTGATCTTTAGGATGGACAGGTTGGATCTCCTTGCAGTCCAAGGGACTCTCAAGAGTCTTCTCCAACACCACAGCTCAAAAACATCAATTTTTCAGTGCTCAGCTCTCTTTATAGTCCAATTCTCACATCCATACATGACCACTGATAAAATCATAGTCTTGACTAGATGGGGCTTTGTTGGCAAAGTAATGTCTCTGCTTTTTAATATGCTGTCTAGTTTGGTTATAACTTTCCTTCCAAGGAGTAAGTGTCTTTTAATTTCATGGCTGCAGTCACCATTTGCAGTGAGTTTGGAGCCCAGAAAAATAGTCAGCCAGTGTTTCCACTGTTTCCCCATCTATTTCCCATGAAGTGATGGGACCAGATGCCATGATCTTAGTTTTCTGAATGTTGAGTTTTAAGTCAACTTTTTCACTCTCCTCTTCCACTTCCCTCAAGAGGCTCTTTAGTTCTTCTTCACTTTCTGCCATAAGGGTGGTGTCTTCTGCATAGCTGAGGTTATTGATATTTCTTTTGGCAGTCTTGATTCCAGCTTGTGTTTCTTCCAGCCCAGTGTTTCTCATGATGTACTCTGCATACAAGTTAAATAAGTAGGGTGACAATATACAGTCTTGTTGTACTCCTTTTCCTATTTGGAACCAATCTATTGTTCCATGTCCAGTTCTGACTATTGCTTCCTGACCTGCAGACAGGTTTCTCAAGATGCAGGTCAGATGTTCTGGTATTCCCATCTCTCTCAGAATTTTCCACAGTTTATTGTGATTCACACAGTCAAAGGCTTTGGCATAGTCAATAAAGCAGAAATAGATGTTTTTCTGGAACTCTCTACCTTTTTCCATGATTCAGTGGATGTTGGCAGTTTGATCTCTGGTTCCTCTGCCTTTTCTAAAATCAGCTTGCACATCTGGAAGTTCACGGTTCACATACTGCCGAAGCCTGGCTTGGAGAGTTTTAAGCATTACTTTACTAACGTGTGAGATGAGTGCAATTGTGCAGTAGTTTGAGCATTCTTTGGCATTGCCTTTCTTTGCAATTGGAATGAAAACTGACATTTTCCAGTCCTGTGGCCACTGCTGAGTTTTCCAAATTTGCTGGCAAATTGAGTGCAGCATGTTCACAGCATCATCTTTCAGGATTTGAACAAGCTTAGCTAGAATTCCATCACCTCTCGTAGCTTTGCTTGTAGTGATGTTTCTTAAGGCCTACTTGACTTCACATTCCAGGATGTCTGGCTCTAGTTGAGTGGTCACACCATTGTTCTTATATGGATTGTGAAGATCTTTTTTGTACAGTTCTTCTGTGTATTCTTACCACCTCTTCTTAATATCTTCTGCTTCTGTTAGGTCCCTACAATTTCTGTCCTTTATTGAGCCCATCTTTGCATGAAATATTCCCTTGGTATCTCTAATTTTCTTGAAGAGATCTCTAGTCTATCTCATTCTATTTTTTTCATCTATTTCTTTGCACTGATCTCTCCTTGCTATTCTTTGGAACTCTGCACTCAGATGCTTATATCTTTCCTTTTCTCCCTTGCTTTTCACTTCCAGTCTTTTCACAGCTATTTGTAAGGCCTCCCCAGATAGCCATTTTGCTTTTTGCATTTCTTTTTATTGGGGATGGTCTTGATTCCTGTCTCCTGTACAATGTCACAAACCTCTGTCCATAGTTCTTCAGGCATTCTGTCTGTCAGATCTAGTCCCTTAAATCTATTTCTCACTTCCACTGTATAGTCATAAGGGGATTTGATTTAGGTCATACCTGAATAGTCTAGTGGTTTTCTCCATTTTCTTCAATTTCAGTGAATTTGGCAATAAGGAGTTCATGATCCAAGCCACAGTCAGCTCCTGGTCTTGTTTTTGCTGACTGTATAGAGCTTCTCCATCTTTGGCTGCAAAGAATATAATCAATTTGATTTCGATGTCAACCATGTGGTGATGTCCATGTGTAGGGTCTTCTCATGTGTTGTTGGAAGAGGGTGTTTGCTATGACCAGTGCTTTCTCTTGGCAAATCTCTATTAGCCTTTGCCTTGTTTCTTTCTGTACTCCAAGGCCAAATTTGCCTGTTACTCCAGGTGTTTCTTGACTTCCTACTTTTGCATTCCGGTCCCCTGGAATGAAAAAGACATCTTTTGGGGGTGTTAGTTCTAGAAGGTCTTATAGGTCTTCATAGAACAGTTCAACATCAGTTTCTTCAGTGTTACTGGTCAGGGCATAGACTTGGATTACTGTGATATTGAATGGTTTGCCTTGGAAATGAAGAGATTATTCTATAGTTCATAGGGTCGCAAAGAGTCTGACGTGACTGAGTGACTTCACTTTCAGTTTTCTTTCATTGATGATTAACTCAATCTATAGTGCCTGGAGGTTTGGAGTTGTGGAACTGAAAGTTCCAACTGTCTAATCACATGGTTGGTTTCCCTGGCAACCAGCTTCTATCCTGAAGCTATCTAAGGGTCCACCTAGAGTCACCTCACTAGCATAAACTCAGGTATGATTTAAGGGGCTTATTATGAAGAATAAAAGATGATTTCTCACTCAGGAAATTCCACGGGTTTTAGCAGCTCTTGTGTCAGGAACTGGAACAAAGATAAAACATTTAAACAAAGTCCTCCTCTCACCCAGGAAATTTCAAGTGCTTTAGAACCTTCTATGGAAAGGGGGATGAAGACCAAATATATGTTTCTTATTATAACATAATGTCATAGTAGACCCTTAGAGTTAGGTCTAAGATGATTGAAATGATCATGGAAGGAGCCCGAGGAATTTACCATGCTGCTGATGCTAAGTCGCTTCAGTCGTGTCTGACTCTGTGCGACCCCATAGATGGCAGCTCACCAGGCTCCCCTGTCCCTGGGATTCTCCAGGGAAGAACACTGGAGTGGGTTGCTATTTCCTTCTCCAATGCATGAAAGTGAAATGTGAAAGTGAAGTCGCTCAGTCGTGTCCGAGTCTTAGGGAGCCCATGGACTGCAGCCTACCAGGCTCCCTCTGTCCATGGGATTTTCCAGGCAAGAGTACTGGAGTGGGGTGCCACTGCCTTCTCCAGATCCACCATGAGTGAAGTACTGCAGTTCTCTGATGTGGACTTGATGACATCCACATCTACTTTGCTGCTTGACTCTGCATAGCTCTGGTTAACAGCTATATATGGTGACCATATTGCCTGAGTTTAAACAGCTGGTCCCATAATTAGAGATAATTTCAGCCCATATGTTCCAATTTGGTTAAAAGCTTTTGTTGCTATACAAATAAAAGATTTCCAGAGAAGCTTTACTAAATTCTAGTATATCAACATGAAAATCTGTCAGACTCTTTGTGACCCCCTGGATCATCAGTTCAGTTCAGTTCAGTTCAGTCGCTCAGTTGTGTCCGACTGTGACCTCCCTGAACCATACAGTCCATGAAATTCTCTAGGCCAGAATATTGGCATGGGTAGCCTTTCCCTTTTCCAAGGAATCTTCCCAACCCAGGGATCAGACCCAGGTCTCCCACAATTGCAGGTGGATTCTTTACCAGCTGAGCCTTAAGGGAAGTCCAAGAATACTGGAGTGGGTAGCCTATCCCTTCTCCAGGGGATCTTCCTGATGCAGGAATCAAACCAGGGTCTCCTGCATTGCAGGTAGATTCTTTAGCAACTGAGCTATCAGTTTAGTTCAGTTGCTCAGTTGTGTCTGACTCTTTGAGACCCCATATATCGCAGCATGCCAGGCCTCCCTGTCCATCACCAACTCCCGGAGTTCACTCAGACTCATGTCCATCGAGTCCGTGATGCCATCCAGCCATCTCATCCTCTGTTCTCCCCTTCTCCTCCTGCCCCCAATCCCTCCCAGCATCAGGGTCTTTTCCAATGAGTCAACTCTTCGCATGAGGCGGCCAGTGTACTGGAGTTTCAGCTTCAGCATCATTCCTTCCACAGCTGTTAATTACTTAACAGTCTTCAGTTTATTAATAAGAACAAATTTGCGAAAGGAAGATAGGGATTAGAGAAGAGAAGGCTCATGTGGTTAGGGTTGCAGCCTGTTTTCTGATGTGTCTAGTGTCTGCCGGGGCCAGTTCCATTCTGGTTTTAAACGACTCAGTTGACAAAGTTTCTTGGCCCCCACCTCCCACTCCATCCCTTTCATGAGTGTTCCTGCCTAGTAGCTATCGTGTCTGGGAATGCTTTCCTGATTTTCAGCTTGGACATCACCCTGTAAGACATGGCTCTGGGAATGCCAATTCAGAACTGCAATATTTCTTTGTCTTTATGAGTCCTCATACATCAGACGAAGTGCCAGATAATTATGTAAATTACTTTGGATGGATCCCAGGCTGAACGTCTTCAAAAGACAAACAGATTAATCATATACTAAAAGAAGGCACAGGATCCACTTGTACTCTTGCTGGATACACAAGACGTCCCTGAGTAATATCTTATTCTGAAAGAAATGCCTAAGCAAGAGAAAAGCAATGAAGATGACAGGGCAGTCCAGAAGTTTCTGTTTTCTCCCAGTTCTAGAAGGCCTTACCTTCCCCTTCCCAATCTTCCTTCCTCTAACTCAGTCAGTAACAGATATTCTTGCAATAAATGCTGACCTATACAGAAATAAACTTGAAGTATATGTTTACTCATGTACACTGTACTTTGGCGTTAAATTTTGAATGTTGTCCCCAGAAGTTGTGTCTAAGGCCTTTGTCTACATTCAAAGCATCTCTGATCCTATAGTTTATTTCTGATGCTTTTGAAACCAGGCTAGGAAAACTGGCCAGAAATTGTATTAATTATTCTTGTGGATTTTCATATCCAGTAGGAAAGACACTGATTATGGCTTATTTTGGATCTTTAAGATTTTCTTTTTTTCAGGAACACTCAAGGAACCATAGCTCCTAAAGCCTGTAAAATTAGAACAATTTCAAGCATATAAGCAATGAACAGACTTCAAACCCACATAACACCAAAAGAAGAAAAAAACCAAACAAACAACCCTTTCATCTTGAAGAAATATCTTTAATACGTGTTGTTCTTAATCAGGTTAATTAACTACCTCCTAACCTTTTAATCTTTAACTTTTCATGGTCTGGATATAAGTGTTTTTAACTTCAAGTGTGTTTATATAGTTCTGGGGCCCTCTTTAGCTTGTTTCCTGATTAACTTTGGAGTGGAAGAAATATATTGATATCATTCTGATGTGCAGTGTTTGTGTTCTTGGTCTATTAGTGGGCTATAAGAAGGTTTAGAGAGGATAACATAAACATGTAACACTTTTTACTTTTGTTCATGATTAGGAGCTGATGGGAGAAAACCTGGCACTATTGTCCTCCTTTTTCAGCAAGCAACAAGAATCTAAAAATACCAGAAAAAGATCTACAGGTGCTTTTCTTTGAAGGCAAAGAAATGTACCTATAATTTACCGACTCAGCTTCTCATTGCATACAAAAGACTTATTGATTACTCTTAGTCATAAATAATGATGATGACAAGAAATAGCAACATTTTTGTAAGTCACTCTAAGTGCATTCAGTGCATTGTCTCATATATTACCCATAAAAATTCCATGAAGAAGGTACTATCATCCCAATTTTATTTCTATTTGTCTTCAAAAAAATCAACTTTACTCAAGTATAATTTACATGCATGCTTAGTCCCTTGGTCGTGTCCCCCTCTTTGAGACCCCATGGACTGTAGCCCTCCAGGCTCCTCTGTTCATGGGGATTCTCCAGGCAAGAACACTGCAGTGGATTGCCATGCCCTCCTCCAGGAGATCTTTCTGACCCAGGGATTGAACCCCGGCTTCCTGCACTGAAGGTAGATTCTTTACTGACTAAGCCACCAGGGAAGCCCTGAGGTGTAATTTAAGTGCAATAAATTGCGCATAGTTGACTTGCTTTGAGAGAGACACATTTTTGTGAAGCTGCAACAATAATCAAGATACAGAACAATTCTATCCCCTGTAAAAGGACGCTTTTACCCCTTGGCAGTTTATTCTTTACTCTGTCCCTCGAGCAAGGCAAGTCCACTGTTTTGTTTGCAGCTTGTACAGATTGCAGGGTTGGTATTAGAAGCATGCATCCTTTTCTTAAGCTTCCCAGGTGGCTCAGTGGTAAAGAATCTGCCTGCCAAGCAGGACACGTGAGTTCCATTCCTGGGTAGGGAAGATCTCCTGGAGAAGGAAATGGCAACCCACTATAGTATTCTTGTCTTGTCCATGGACAGAGGAGACTGGAGACTGGTGGACTGGAATCCATGGGGTTCAAAAGAGATTGATATGACTTAGCAACTAACAACAACATGACTGTTCTTCTTATTTAAGAAAAATGAATGTGTTAAAAATTGTGGCAATCCATTTAGTTTTTAGCTTTAATGAGTTTGATAATATATAGTTATACTTGATAGAAATTATTTTATCAGTTCCTCCAAAAAGCTAGTTTTAAAATTTCACTACTAATTTCGGGGTATTTTTGTGTTGTGTCTGCCCACAGTAGTAGATATAATAGCCATCTGAGTTAAATTCATCCATTCCAGTCCATCTTAGTTTGCTGATACCTAAAATGTCGATCCTCACTCTTGCCATCTTCTGTTTGACCACTTCCAATTTGTCTTGATTCACAAACCTAACATTCCAGGTTCCTATCCAATATTGCTCTTTACAGCATTGAACCTTGCTTCTATCGCCAGTCCCATCCACCACTGGGTGTTGTTTTTGCTTTGGCTGCATCCCTTCATTCTTTCTGGAGTTATTTCTCCACTGATTACCAGTAGCATATCGGGCACCTACATACCACCCTTATGGCAGAAAGTGAAGAGGAACTAAAAAGCCTCTTGATGAATGTGAAAGAGAAGAGTGAAAAAGTTGGCTTAAAACTCAACATTCAGAACACTAAGATCATGGCATCTTGTCCCATCACTTCATGGGAAATAGATGGGGAAACAGAAACGTGGCTGACTTTATTTTCCTGGGTTCCAAAATCAATGCACATGGTGATTGCAGCCATGAAATTAAAAGACACTTACTCCTTGAAAGGGAAGTTCTGACCAACCTGGACAGCATGTTTAAAAGCAGAGACATTATTTTGTCAACAAAGATCTGTCTAGTCAAGGCTATGATTTTTCCTGCAGTCATGTATGGATGTCAGAGCTGGACTATAAAGAAAGCTGAGCGCTGAAGAATTGATGCTTTTGGACTGTGGTGTTGGAGAATACTCTTCACAGTCCCTTGGACTGCAAGGAGATTCAACCAGTCCATCCTAAAGGAGATCAGTCCTGGGTGTTCATTGGAAGAACTGATACTGAAGCTGAAACTCCAATACTTTGGCCACCTGATGCGAAGAGCTGACTCACTGGAAAAGATTCTGATGCTGGGAGGGATTGAGGGCAGGAGGAGAAGGGGATGACAGAGGATGAGATGGATGGATGGCATCACCAACTCAATGGACTTGGGTTTGGGTGGAGTCTGGGAGTTGGTGATGGACAGGGAGGCCTGGCATGCTGCGATTCATGGAGTCGCAAAGGGTCAGACACGACTGAGTGACTGAACTGAACTGAACTGATGAGGACTATGAAGAAGGCTGAGTACCAAAGAATTGATGCTTTTGAACTGTAGTGTTGGAGGAGACGCTTGAGAGTCCTTGGACTGCCAGGAGATCAAACCAGTCAGTCCTAAAGGAAGTCAATCCTGAATATTTACTGGAAGGACTGATGCAGAAGATGAAGCCCCAGTACTTTGGCCACCTGATGCGAAAAGTTGATTCATTAGAAAAGACCCTGATGCTGGGAAAGATTGAAGGCAAAAGGTGAACGGGGTGGCAGAAAATGAGATACTTAGATAACATCACCGACTCCATGGACATGAATTTGAGCAAACTCTGGGAGACAGTAGAGGACAGAGGGGCCCAGTGTGCTGCAGTCCATGGATTGCAAGGAATCAGACATAACTTACTGATGGAACAATAACAATGAAGGACAGTAGGAGTGGACAAGAAAGAAAAAACTAGAGGAGAACATAGGCAAAACACTCTCCGACATACATCACAGCAGGATCCTCTATGATCCACCTCCCAGAATACTGGAAATAAAAGCAAAAATAAACAAATGGAATCTAATTAAAATTAAAAGCTTCTGCACAACAAAGGAAACTGTAAGCAAGGTGAAAAGACAGCCTTCTGAATGGGAGAAAATAATAGCAAATGAAGCAACTGACAAACAACTAATCTCAAAAATATACAAGCAACTTATGCAGCTCAACTCCAGAAAAAAAAATGAACCAATCAAAAAATGGGCCAAAGAACTAAATAGACATTTCTCCAAAGAAGACATACGGATGGCTAACAAACACTTGAAAAGATGCTCAACATCACTCATTATCAAAGAAATGCAAATCAAGACCACAATTAGGTACCATTTCACACCAGTCAGAATGGCTGAGATCCAAAAATCTACAAGCAATAAATGCCGGAGAGGGTGTGGAGAAAAGGTACCCTCTTACACTGTTGGTGGGAATGCAAACTAGTATAGCCACTATGGAAAACAGTGTGGAGATTCCTTTAAAAATTGCAAATAGAACTGCCTTATGACCCAGCAATCCCACTGCTGGGCATACACACTGAGGAAACCAGAATTGAAAGAGACACATGTACTCCAATGTTCATTGCAGCACTGTTTATAATAGGCAGGACATGGAAACAACCTAAATGTCCATCAGCAGATGAATGGATAAGAAAGCTGTGGTACATATACACAATGGAGTATTACTCAGCCATTAAAAAGAATACATTTTAATCAGTTCTAATGAGGTGGATGAAACTGGAGCCGATTATACAGAGTGAAGTAAGCCAGAAAGAAAAATACCAATACAGTATACTAACACATATATATGGAATTTAGAAAGATGATAATGATAACCCTGTATGCGAGACAGCAAAAGGGACACAGGTGTATAGAAAGCACTTTTGGACTCTGAGGGAGGGGGTGGGATGATGTGGGAGAATGGCATTGAAACATGTATACTATCATGTAAGAAATGAATCACCAGTCTATGGTTGATACAGGATACAGGATGCTTGGGGCTGGTGCATGGAGACGATCCAGAGAGATGATATGGGGTGGGAGTGGGGTTCAGGATTGGGAACTCATGTACACCTGTGGCAGATTCATGTCAATGTATGGCAAAACCAAAACAGTACTGTAAAGTAAAATAAAGTAAAAATAAAAATCCATTTTTTAAAAAAAGGAAGAAAAAATACCAAGATTAGGAAGATCAGGATACATTATCAAAATGGGCAAAGGTGATTAGCTTCATTGGGCCCTTTGAGGAACCTTTTAAATTATGTCTTAGAATTGCCCACCTGCAGATAAAATGTGGATACATGATTTACCATCAGCTCCCAAACTTAAATAGCTCAAATCTAGTCTTATGGGCCTTAAGTTCCTTGAGCTTCAAGCCTGAACATAACTAAGTATAGAAAAATATACCACATCCATACCACACCATCAGAGAAGTTTTAGGACAGGAAGAGAGGTGAATGAAAGGTGATCCAAGCCTTAGTCCTCTCAGGTACATATACTTGAATATACCCAAAGCTTGTGTGGAACTGCTTACCAAAGAGTGGTTGCATTAAGAGGGTGTCCAGAGGTTATAAAAGTACACAAATGTTTGAAACAATTTCCTTTTTAACTGAAGAGCTGTTTAGGGGTGTAGTTTTTTTAATGTCCATAGAGTTATTTTTTGTTTTCCTTTTGCTGTTAGTTTCACAATTTGTCCATCAGGTTTTTTAGGGTTAGATTCCATACTTTTTGGGGATTATATGTCTCCCAGAATTCTTACACTCTTAACAAGGAGGAGATGCCCTTTTGAGGAGAAAATCCTGTTTACTAGAAGGAAATATAGAACCAAAATTTAAAAATTACCCTAAGCTCTAAAAACTGCTAAAATCTAGAGTATTTCTCAAAACCCTCCCAGTCTAATCTAATAAACCCATATTTACAGTGCATCATGGCCAACACTACAAAGAAATGCACAGAGGGCAGTGGGAGGGGAGGCAGTGAAACTGAAGCTAGAGAGGGTGGTTCAGGGAGCAGTCAGACAGTGTGACTTTCGAGTGGGGCCTTTACGACTGGGTTGATTTTGTCAAGCATAAGCTACAGCATGAGCAGAGGCCCAGAGATCTGAATGAGCTCTGTGTTTACAAAGGACTGATGTTGTCTACATGAGGGGAAAGAAGCCTACCTGTCTGTTCACTCTGGGCCCCAGAATTTTTACTGTAATTTCCAGCAGGGTCTACCTACCCTCATCATCTATCCAAAACAATATGTAAAATGATTTTACTATGCATACTTTATGAACACAACAGGATTAGTTAAAAATAACTGACGACCCTATGGAATGAGAACTATATGCAGTTTATAAAATGGTTCAGCTACATATTTTTGTTGCTATTTTACAGTCACTCAGTTGAGTTTGACTCTTTGTGATCCCATGAACCACAGCATGCCAGGCCTTCCTGTCCATCACCAACTTCCAGAACTTATTCAAGCTGTCCATCGAGTTGGTGATGCCATCCAACCATCTCATCCTCTGTCACCCCCTTCTCCTCCCCCTTTCAATCTTTCCCAGCATCAGGGTCTTTTCCAATGAGTTGGCTATTTGCATGAGGTGGCCAAATTATTGGAGCTTCACCTTCAGCATCAGTCCTTTCAATGAATATTCAGGGTTGATTTCCTTTAGGACTGACTGGCTTGATCTCCATATAATACACATATATATATGTACATGATTCATATGATGTACATATATATATATAAATGTACATACATATGAAGCTGGAATATTTTTTCTAGAGAACTGGCAAAAGCTTTCGTTAGGTACAATCAAGGAAATGTTTCTTTTCTGCTCTAATTTTTATAGAATTGATTTTAAACTCTTTGTTTTCCTGTCTATTCTGATAGTTCCACATTGGTGTGCTCTGAAATTGTGGTTTCTTTGAATTGGTATCTTTTACAGAAGTTCTAAAGCTTGAGGTTTCATAGATTTGACTCTAAGAACAGCTTTTATCAATTGTATTTCCCAGGGAAGTTTTGCAAGCCCCCAACACAATTTATGAAATGTGTACGTCAAGTTACTTATGAGCCAGAAAAAAAGCTTCCATTTTTACTTTATATTTCTGTAGCTCTACATATCTGTCCACTCAATTAGAGAACACTACTATTTCTCCTCTAACTGTATTGAGTCAGAGGAAAAGGGAATTTTAAGTCTTTCTGTTTTTTGCAAAGTGAAACAACTTCCAAACATAAGTCAAATTGAAAAAAAGCTTCTTCATTTTGGAAACATGAACTGGGTGGTTCTCCCTATGTATCATAAGGACACATCCCTTCTGACTGTAATAGCCTGTGATGTAGTTTTTATTATTTTTAAAATTTTATACCCATAGATGGGCTTCCCAGGTAGTGCTAGTGGTAAAAAACGTGCCTGTCAATGCAGGAGACACGAGAGATGCAGGTTCAATCCCTGAGACAGAAAGATCCACTTAGTAAAATGGAGTAGGAAATGTCAACTCATTCCAATATTCTTGTCTGGAAAATCCCATGGACAAAGGAGCATGGGGGACTACAGTCTATGGGGTCGCAAAGAGTTGGACATGACTGAGCACACACACCTGTAGACATGTGGGTGACATCTTGTTATGGAGACACTATGATTTTTAGAGAATTGTCATAACTGGATTTGTGGCTTTAAGACTGTTCTGGTGGTCATATAAAGAATGGAATGGAGAGAGCCAAGTGAAAAGTGATGAGAGCGCATACTAGAGAGAAGACAGAGAGTTTAGAACATATTCAAGAGATATTCAAAACACAGATTGGCCCGGACCCGGGGACTGATTAGATTTAGAAGAAGTTAGTGAAAGAGGAAACATGGATGACTCTGGGGAAAATAACTCTGAGATTAACATCATGAGTTTATTTCCTATTATTTGAGAAAACTTAATTCACCTGCAAATGCTGTTTAATTATTCAAGTTAAAAAGTAAATCACTTCACTTTCATACTTTAAAATGGGATTAAAAATCTCAGTGGAAGATACAAGTTGCAGAAACATGGTTCAGCATATCGAAGGGCTCTGTGTGAGCCTTAGGTGGGTTGAGGGAGGCTTATCATGAAGAAATAAACTCAGACTTAGCTTAAAGATCGAAAAAGTGACACGGAGATGGCATTGATGGCAGGCCTGTAGAATGAACTAAAAGAACCTCTGTTTAGTGAGAAACAACAAAACAAACCAATTCTTGCTTAAGCTTTCATTTAAATATTTAAAAGTCATTGATGAAAGCTAGGTTCTCCAAAATCAGAAAAAAAAATTTCTGTTCAAAGAAAAAGTTGCGAAAAGGATCGTTCCTTGGATCTTTCAGTGAGCGAACACTGAGAAGCTCTTTCACTGTTCCAGCACAGTTTCACATCCTAGACAACACTAATGCACACTATTGTTTTATTATTTTTTTCTCCTGTCCTTTTTACTTTTTCCCTGCCCGTTTTCTCTTGACAACTAAAGTCTATGGAGACAAATTAAACTAAATATATTAATAAATATTTCATAGAGTGAAAAAATCAGGTGAATTTTCCATGAAAGATCTGCTCATCATCATGAAGATTCTCTTAGAGACTGAATTATCCTAATAGAGTGATGACATTTTCCTGGATAAAAGACTTTATATAGTGTAAAATATTTGTATTTTTTTTTAAAGGGATGTATTTATTCTCGCTGAACATTAGATGTTAATAGGCCATATTATAGTTAACCATGAAGACAATTCTACATGACTGGACAACAAACTTCTTTAATTCTTATACTTTTGATTCCCAGTAAAAGAAACCATCAAAATTATTTGTGTTCTCAATCCTTGGAATTATAATCCATGGCCTAACTTTAGAAGCAACGCATCTGCAATACTACTTTATCTAATAACAGGTTTTTAGAATTTTTAGAATCCTTAAGTACCTGTAACTTTGGACTGGCAGGAAATATTTGTACTAAAAATTGTCAGAGCTGGTATTAAAGGATAATTGCTTTTAACATAGCAGGGAAGACATTCTAGTGGTAAAGAACATTTTATACTGTGAGAATTAAAGTAATTATCTGGCTATTCCAGGCAAGATGATCCTTTCTTTTATCAATATCTGGTTAATTTGAAATTTTTTTTTTTTGTCTTGAAAGTGTTAACCCTTCAGTCATGTCTGACTCTTTGGGACCCCGTGGACTATAGCCTGCTCTTCTGTTCACAGAATTCTCCAGGCAAGCATGCTGAAGTGGGTTGCCTTGCTCTCCTCCAGGGGATCTTCCCCACCCAGGGATTGAACCTGGGTCTCCTGCATTGCAGGCAGATTCTTACTGTCTGAGCCACCAGGGAAGCCCTTACTGTCAAAAGAGGGACTTACAAATACTAAAGGGAAAAAAAAACTAGGATGAACCTTATGATGTTAGACAAGAAACTATGTAAAAAGCAAGGTGTTGGTATAAACACACGATTTTCAGTATGTTCAGTTCAGTTCAGTTCAGTCGCTCAGTCGTGTCCACCTCTGTGGCCCTATGGACTGCAGCACGCCAGGCTTCCCTGTCCATCACCAACTCCCAGAGTTTACTCAAACTCATGTCCATTGAATCAGTGATACTATCCAACCATCTCATCCTCTGTCGTCCCCTTCTCCTCCTGCTTTCAATCTTTCCCAGCATCAGGGTCTTTTCAAATGAAGTCAGTTCGTTATATCAGGTGGCCAAAGTATTGGAGTCTCAACTTCAGCATCAGTCCTTCTAATGAACAACCAAGGCTGATCTCCTTCAGAATGGACTGGTTGGTTCTCCTTGCAGTCCAAGGGACTCTCAAGAGTCTTCTCCAACACCACGGTTCAAAAGAATCAAGTCTTTAGCACTCAGCTTTCTTAATGGTCCAACTCTCACATCCATACATGAGTACTGGAAAAACCATAGCTTTGGCTAAATGGACCTTTGTTGGCAAAGTAATGTCTCTGCTTTTAATAAGCTGCCTAGGTTGGTCATAACTTTTCTTCCAAGGAGCAGGTGTCTTTTAATTTCATGGCTACAATATAAACATAAATATGAATGAAGTACACTAACATAAACATATGTGTTCCCCAGCTTTGTCCACTGAGAGGGCTTGGGAGGAATAACTACCCAATAGACAGTGTTACATACAAAGTCCAGATCTTGATTTCTAAACATTATTTTCTACTATAAGGACGGAATGGCTGATTCCAGGGTTTGGAGGAGGGGTTTACAAGATGATGTTGAAATATCCTGTACCATAAAGTAAGGAAGTGCTCAAAAATGATAAGGACATATCATAAGGATTCAGGATCCAGCTGAAAGGGGCTGCCATTAATTAAATTTGGGGTGAACTGAACTTCCCTTTCACTTTTCACTTTCATGCATTGGAGAAGGAAATGCCAACCTACTCCAGTGTTCTTGCCTGGAGAATCCCAGGGACGGGGGAGCCTGGTGGGCTTCTGTCTATGGGGTCGCACAGAGTCGGACATGACTGAAGTGACTTAGCGGCAGCAGAACGTCAATATAAATAATGATACTACTGGGTTGCAAGCCACTGACAAGATTGTGATGAACAAATCTATTCTGATATAAAATGAATGCACTAAAATATGATGAGAAATAGTTTAAAAGAAGCTTCTCATAAAATATATCATTAATGCAATGGGTAAAAATTTGCAGTACCATTCTGTGATATTCCTGACAAAGATGCATAATCTGAATCTAATTATAAGAAGAAACTTTCAAAATATCCCAAGTGAAGGACCTTTTATAAAATAACTGATCTGTAATCTTCAAAGGCTTCCCTGGTGACTCAGATTGTAAAGAATCTGCCTGCCAGTAAAGGAGATGTGGGTTCAATCCCTGAGACAGGAAGATCCCCTGGAGAAAAATGGTCCTCCACTCCAGTCTTCTTGCCTGGGAAATCCCATGCATAGAGAAGGCGGGCTATAGTTCATGGGGTTGCAAAGAGTCAGACTTGAGTTAGTGACTAAACAACAACAGTCTTTAAAAATGCCAGGATTGTGAAGGCCAAAGCAAGACTGGGGAAAATTCCAGCGTGAATCACATTAAAAAGACACAAAAGGTAAATGTCATATGTGATTCTTTTAATATAAAAGGTAATACTGAGACAATTCGGAAAACAGGAATAGGATATGAGCACAAGATGATAGTAATATGTCAGTGTTAACTTCCTGGGTTTGATGGTTGTGTTGTGATTATCTCGTGAAGGAATGTCCTTGTTTGTAGGATCTATCCATTGGGTATTTGAGGGTGAATTGGCATCAGATAAACAACTTACTCTTCAATGGTTCTGGAGAAAAAAAGATTTTTTGTTTTGTAATTATATGCAACTTTTCTGTAAGTTTGAGAGTATTTCAAGATAAATCTCCTAACACAAACAAACATTGTTCAGGGCTCATTACTGGCTGTGGTCAATTATTATAGGAGAAGAAACCCACATTTTAAAGCCCACTTTCCTCTCTTTTCTCCTTGAGTTTTGATTCAGCTTTTCAAATGTTATTTTATCGTGTAAAACAACATCCTTAAGAGATTTTTCTCCCCATAACTTATTAGCAGTTAATATTGTCCAAATCAAGTTATCAGCAACTAGCTAAAATGCTTCAGAAAGGCTTCTGATGGACATGTGCACATTTTATTTTCAGGTTTTTGCCTATTAAATTACAAAGGAAAGATTTCTGTCAGACCCTATGCTTCATGTAATTATAAGGAAGTCCTTCCATGACAAGTTGCAATTAACCTTTTAAGGCTTTTTTTAATATCTCAGAATTCTTAAACTGCACCTAATTATTGCCAGTCATCTATTTGATGTTAAACCTGAGCAAAAACTTGTTAACATATATGTACCTTGACCTGTTTGTTTCTCCCTGATATTCTAATTCATAGCAGTGATTAATTTTGAAATAAAGATCATTTGAAAATCTTCCATGACTGGAAGTTTCAAGGAAGAACACTGCAAGCTGTAAAGACAAGTATTCTTAAATTAATGAAGTTCCCTGAAAAGATGATAAGTTAAAATCATGTTGGTAAGTTTTCCCTCATCCTTTCTTCTGAACAGATCTATCTAAACAGGAAATGACTCACCTTCTTTAGGCTATACTATGGAAAATGCTGCTTCTTTACATAAACAGTTTATTTGTGTGGTTAAATCATTTCATAATTTTGGTCAATATGGTATAGAACTGTTATTATGAAAATTAGCAAAAAAAATTCCAGAAATATTTTTAGGAGTTAAGCATATTTATATGCTCCAATTTGTAATGGTACATGTGTAGAACAAGTCTTACTGACTTGCAGAATATATTAAAAACATATATGTGTGAAACATTCTGACTTATCTGAAAATATTTAGAGTCTTAGCTTCATATTGTGAAATGTTAAACCATTTCCTTATTTATTCCATTGTATTTGTTGAATACTGGTTGTGCAAAAGATAGTCTATGGACATACTATGTATTTTTAATACGTGTTGGGAATATTTTACCTAGGTTATATGTAAAAAATGCATGTGCATTTTACCTGTTCATGAAAAAAATTAATTTAACTATAAATTAGTTCAATGAAATAGCTAAGTCTGTGAAACTTTTATTGTTCTCATAAGCAAAGATCAATGATAATGATTGACTAAAAATTGTACTGTGATTGTTGGGCTTTAACTATGTCTGCTTTTCTCATTGTATCCTAAAAGACCTGATAAGTCAAGTGCTTTGGAGAGCAGTGCCCTCTTGTTTATCATTCTAAGTTGTTTTAGTTCTGAGGAAGACGAGAAAATATTGATTGAGAAGAGGATGGTTGCTTTATTTGAATAAAACTGGGATTTAAAGTTTCATATACTATGTTGTATCTTCTTAAGCATATGCATTCCATTTTTTGATAAGAAAGCTTATATATTTCTTTGTTTCTAATTCCTTTTCCATATTCCCATCCACAGCTGGTTGAAATAGCCATAATGATTATATTAGCACAGGATTCTTAGAGATTTTCATACGGTGGATTAGTAGAGTCTACTTTATCTAGGATTCAGAAACATGGATCAGCAAAAGAAAGACTGGGCTACTGTTAAAGCTGTAAGTATAGTTTCTGTGTCCCTGTAGCAGTCTGGTAGTACAAAGCAAATGAAAAATCTATCCTAATATCAAGGCTGAGCAGTAACAGTTTTCAAAGTTTTCAACGTAACACAGATTGCTGTTAACAGTAGCCAAAGGGAAGATTCATAAATTCTTTCATTTACTCAGCACTGCCAGCTGCTTTGCCCAAGGATATAATGCTGCCCAAGTCAGGTATGACTCCTGTCCTTATGGGGCTTATAGTCTGGTGGTGGAACAGCGACTGAAATAGGCTAGTAGACAGTATGCACTGTGATAAGGCTCTTTGAAAATTGACAGAAATAAAGAAGAAAGATAGAAGTGGCTATGACCCAGAAGAAATGAGCAGAGAGAAAAACTTTTCAGGTACGGGCTGTGAGGGAATGGTATGGAGTGTAGGGAGTGTTTCCTTGGGCAGGATCTGTGGACAGGGATGTAAGACTAGCTTCACTGTAAGGGAACAGATGTTACAAACAGAAGAGGGGACATACGGTAGTCAGGCTTTGTTTTCTTTCCATTTTGATGGAGGAGCCCAAGAACTTTGGGTGAAGTAGTTCTTACTCTGCTGCTGCTGCTGCTGCTAAGTCGCTTCAGTCGTGTCCGACTCTGTGCGACCCCATAGACGGCAGCCCACCAGGCTCCCCTGTCCCTGAGATTCTCCAGGCAAGAACACTGGAGTGGGGTGCCATTTCCTTTTCCAATGCAAGAAAGCGAAAAGTAAAAGTGAAGTTACTCAGTCGCAACCCCATGGACTGCAGCCTTCCAGGCTCCTCTGCCCACGGGATTTTCCAGGCAAGAGTACTGGAGTAGGGTGCCATTGCCTTCTCCCAGTTCTTACTCTACCTGAACATTAAAAATGTACAATTGGCTGCTGTTACTTAAAACTCGCCGGTAGGTCCCCATGCCACTAGAATATGTTCCAAGGTCCTTACACCATGATTTTCCAGGCTCTGAATCAGGCGTCTGACTTTCTCTTTAATCTCGTTTTGTGTCTCTGTCCTACTTGCTATACTGCAAAAACATTAGGCATCGTACACTTCCCTATGAGGCCAAGTTTTTCCTGTTGTGAGCTCTTTGTACTTACTGAGTCTCCACCTTGAAATCTATTCCTCCCTTTCGTCAAATGGCTGTCTTCTTATCATCCTCTGAAGTGAAGTGAAGTCGCTCAGTTGTGTCCGACTCTGCGACCCCGTGGACTGTTGCCTACCAGGCTTCTCTGTCCATGGGATTCTCTAGGCAAGAATACTGGAGTGAGTTACCATTTCCTTCTCCAGGGGATCTTCCCAACCCAGGGATCGAACCCAGGTCTCCTGCATCGGAGGCAGATGCTTTAACTTCTGAGCCACCAGGGAAGCGGTTTAGGTTAAATATCACTTTCTCTGGGAGGTCTTTCCTAATCATGTTGTGAAAAGTAGGACCTCCTCTGCCCTTTTCAGTTTTATTTTCTCTCATAGTGTCCTGTTCTGCAGTATATTTTACAACTTGTAATTATTTTTGTTCTTTTTCTGTTTAATATTTGGATTTTGTTTCCTAATCTACTTTAATAGAATCTAAGATTGTGAAGACAGGCTCCTCCCTATTCACCAGGCACTGTCTGTCACATAGATTTACACTCATAGATAAGAGACCAATGAATCAGAGCCCTCGAATGACTTGCCGGTTAGCATTGCTGTTCCTGAAACTGAAGCTCCCTGGCACCACCACGGCAGTGAGTTCTTCACACAAAGTACGTCTCATTTGCATAATGCACTTAGATTATCAAAATCAAGGGCATCATGTATTTTATGGCAGAAAGAACATTTTAAGTCATGGTTATACAAGTGTTAGAGAATTCACCAGTATTTTCATGAGAGTCAGAGTTCATCTATATGGCATGCTTGTTAGACTGTGGTTTTAAAAACTTCTCAAAGCTCTGTTTATTCACCTGGGAACTTTGTATTTAGTGGTAAAAAGTGAATTTTATAACACAAAAATACAGCAGCAACTATCAGTAAGCATGACTTATTCAGAAGGGCAGAAGTAGGGATGTTACATGCAGCAGATATTTAGATATTTGAAATTCACAGGTTGGGAGGATCAACACAGCCAAATCTCATTTGTCCTCAGGATCTCAATATTTCTAAGACAAAATATAATCAATACAGGTTTTTTTATGTCATGTTAGTTTTTGCTCTTTTGTGCAGTGTCTTTGAAAATATTTCAGGGTGCTTTTTTTCCCTTACAAATACATGGCATCTTTTATTAGATTCTCTCATATAAGGTTAGCTCCCATAAAGGATTCTGCTGTTAGCTTTGCCCTCCTTTTGAACTGCATCTAAAATAAAACTCTTTGAAATATATTGATATTTCTGGCTGGTTGGTTTCTGAAGGAAAAAGAAATGTCTGTGTGTGGGAGGGAATGAATTTTTAAAATTTTATGATCAGTATAAAGAAAGCCAGATATTCAAAAATTATGTTTTTACTTCAAGATTCATACTCTGTAGCTCTTTATTACAAATAATCATTATTACAATTTAGTCACTCTGTAGGAGATTTCTATTTCATTTTAATATCATCATCATTTCATCTTCTATGTTCTTGTGTTTATAATATAGTTAAAAACAGGCAAGTCTGACCTCAGAGTATAAAATGAAGCAGGGCAAAGGCTAACAGAGTTTTGCAAAGTGAACACACTGGTCATGGCAAACACCCACTTCCAACAGCACAAGAGATGACTCTACGTGTGGACATCACCAGATGGTCAACACTGAAATCAGATTGATTATACTCTTTGCAGCCGAAGATGGAGAAGCTCTATACAGTCAGCAAAAACAAGACTGGGAGCTGACTGTAGCTCAGATCATGAACTCCTTATTGCCAAGTTCAGACTTAAATTGAAGAAAACAGGGAAAACCACTAGACCATAGGTCAGGCATGACCTAAATCAAATCCTTTACAGCTATATAGTGGAAGTGACAAATAGATTCAAGAAACTAGATTTGATAGACAGAGTGCTTTAGGAAATATGGATGGAGGTTCATGACATTGTACAGGAGGCTGTACCATCCCCAAGAAAAAGAAATGCAAAAAGCGAAAGGTTGTCTGAAGTGGCCTTACAAATACCTGAGAAAAGAAATGAAAGGCAAAGGCAAAAAGGAAAGATTTACCCATTTGAATGCAGAGTTCTAAGGAAAAGCAAGGAGAGATAAGAAAGCCTTCCTCAGTGATCAGTGCAAAGAAACAGAGGAAAACAATAGAATGAGAAAGACTAGAGGTATGACCGCTCACCTAGAGCCAGACATCCTGGAATGTGAAGTCAAGTGGGCCTTAGGAAGCATCACTACGAACAAAGCTACTGGAGGTGATGGAATTCTAGATAAGCTTGTTCAAATCCTAAAAGATGATGCTGTTAAAGTCCTGCACTCAATAAGCCAGCAAATTTGGAAAATTCAGCAGTGGCCACAGGACCAGAAAAGGTCAGTTTTCATTCTAATCCCAAAGAAAGGCAAGGCCAAAGAATGCTCAAACTACCGCACAATTGCACTCATCTCATATGCTAGTAAAGTAATGCTCAAAATTCTCCAAGTTAGGCTTCAACAGTACATGAACCAAGAACTTCCAGATATTCAAGCTGGATTTAGAAAAGGCAGAGGAACCAGAGATCAAATTGCCAACATCTACTGGATTACTGAAAAAGCAAGAGAGTTCCAGAAAAACATCTACTTCTCTTTATTAACTAAGCCAAAGCCTTTGACTATGTGGATCACAATTAATTGTGGAAAACTCTGAAAGAGATGGGAAAACCAGACCACTTTACCTGTTTCTTGAGAAATCTGTATGCAGGCCAAGAAGCAACAGTTAGAACTGGCATGGAAAAACAGACTGACTCTGAACAGGAAAAGGAGTACGTCAAGACTGTATATTGTCACCCTGCTTATTTAACTTATATGCAGAGTACATCATGAGAAACGCTGGGCTGGAAGAAGCACAGGCTGGAATCAAGATTGCTGGGAGAAATATCAATAACCTCAGATATGCAGATGACACCACCCTTATGGCAGAAAATGAAGCAGAACTAAAGAGCTTCTTGATGAAAGAGTAGAGCGAAAAATCTGGCTAAAACTCAACATTCAGAAAACTGAGATCATGGCATCTGGTCCCATCACTTCATGGCAAAAGATGGGGGAACAATGTAAACCGTGACAGGCTTTATTTCCTTGGGCTCCAAAATCATAGCGGATGGTGACTGAAGCCCTGAAATTAAAAGACACTTGCTCCTTGGAAGAAAAGTTATAACCAACCTAGACTGCATATTGAAAAACAGAGACATTACTTTGCCGACAAAGTTCTGTCTAGTCAAAGCTATGATTTTTCCAGTAGTCATGTGTGAATGTGAGAGTTGGACCATAAAGAAAGCTAAGCACCGAAGAATTGATGCTTTTGAACTGTGGTGTTGGAGAAGACTCTTGAGATCCCCTTGGACTGTAAGGAGATCAAACCAGTCTATCCTAAAGGAAATCAGTCCTGAATATTCTTTGGATGCTGAAGCTGAAGTTCCAATACTTTGGCCACTTGATATGAAGAACTGACTCATGGAAAAGATCCTGATGCTGGAAAAGATTGAATGCAGGAGGAAAAGGGAATGACAGAGGATAAAATGGTTGGATGACATCACTGACTCAATGGACATGAGTTTGAGAAAGCTCTGGAAGTTGGTGATGGACAGGGAAGCCTGGCGTGCTGCAGTCCATGGGGTCGCAGAGTTGGACGTGACTGAGCAACTGAACTGAACTGATAGTTAAAATAAGATGTGGCTTTCTTAAAAATGCCAATGTTCACATTATGATCAAATTTATGGACCTGACCCTTCCAGCTACTGAATTTGATTCTGAAGTTTGGGCTTGGAAATCTGTATTTTACAAAATATTAATGTTACCTATATTCCAATGAATTTTGAAAACCATCATGTAGGGCTTCCCTTGTGGCTCAGCTGGTAAAGAATTCACCTGCAATGTGGGAAACCTGGGTTTGATCTCTGGTTTGGGAAGATCCCCTGGAGAAAGGAAAGGCTACTCACTCCAGTATTCTGGCCTGGAGAATTCCATGGACTGTGTAGTCCTTGGGGTTGCAAAGGGTCAGACATGACTGAGCGGCTTTCACTTTCACAGATACCCGAGCCCATACCCGAGAATCAAACTGATTAGTTGCAACAAAAGGGATCCCAAACCTTGTGAAAATATATAAAATGTCCCAGGAAACTGAAATCAGGAAGTGCAAAAAGCTGCTTCCTGAGAACTCTGTGGTCCCAATTATGACTTTGTTTTAGTCCCAGGAGTTAGTTCAATTCAGTTCCGTTCAGTCACTCAGTCGTGTCCAACTCTTTGTGACCCCATGAACTGCAGCACGCCAGGCCTCCCTGTCCATTACTAACTCCCAGAGTCCACTCAAACCCATGCCCATTGAGTCGGTGATGCCATCCAACCATCTCATCCTCTGTCGTCCCCTTCTCCTGCCCTCAAAATTTCCCAGCATCAGAGTCTTTTCAAATGAATCAGGATAAAAGACTGAAGCTTCCTGTATACTGTTTAGACAATAGGTATAAGTTGGCTCTAGGGAGCTAATTGAACATCCTAATTTAGAGGATTTTAAGCTCTAAGAACATTGCGATATCCTCTTATATATAATATAAAATAGTTCATTTATCCACATCATAAAAAACATATGCATGTTGAAATTAAAATAGCTCCTTAAAGATGTTCCATTGGCAGAAGTTAGAACTGTCAGTAAATTCATCAAGGCAGAAATATTTGTTTTCTCTGTCTCTCTCTTTACTGTCTGGTGTCCCAGTTTTGCTGGAGCCCTTAAAGCCTGATGACTTTGCCTACAAATTAATCAAGCCCTGGCTGAATTGGCCATCCATTTTTTCTGATGCTCTAGTTATTCATTTAATAAGTACAGGAGTTTTGGTGTATGCGTTAGTGTCACAGGAAGCAACAGAGCAGGGAGAGTCGAGGGACATGCTCCAGGGAAAAGGCAATCAACCCCGCTGGGTGAGACGGGAGCTAGATGAAGCCAGCCTGAAGACTCAAGCCTCCTGTGGTGGTTTGCACCCTAAGTCATGTCCCACTCTTGCTACCCAAGGACTGTAGCCAGCCAGGCTCCTCTGTCCATGGGTTTTCCAGGCAAGCCTACTGGAGTGGTTTGCTGTTCATTATTTAGCATTTATATCTGAGAGTAAAATGATAAAAGTGAAGCATAGGAACCCACATTATCATTATTTTCTTTTCCTTCTCATTTGAGAAATTTTAGTTCAATTTTTCAATATCAGGAAGCAGTCAGGAAGAGAAAAGACTGAGAATAAAACGCTCCCCAAAAGAAATGTTTCATAACACTGTGTCAATAGTATGTCAACCTTCTGGAGAAAAAGGAGAAACTATAGCTCAGTTTTCATCTTGTATCCAGTTCATCATCTGTCTTATGCCTAACTCAACAGGAACATTTTTTTTTTGGTATAAATAGTACAAAGGTATATGTTCTATACTCCTACAGGATTTTTAAGTCTAAACAAAGTGTTAAATGAGGTGTTGAAACTATAAAAGAACACAGGCTTTTCAATTCTCATTTAAAACTCACCTAATTGAAGTACAGACTCTTCTACATTCACTTCAACGTAAAGGACAGAAATGAACTGCTTCGTTTGTCTGGCAATATTGGCTAGGAAGTTAAAGCTTGAAAGAAAAGGAAGTAATAGACTTTTGGCTGAATTTTTACTACTAGGGGATGGTCCAAAAGAGTGTTTCCTCTTTCCTTTTAAGCACAGTGTGCTGGGATTTAATTGTATCATAAACCATTTCCTTAATATATCCATGAAATAACAAGCATTCATATACTTTGTTCTCTTTTTACCATAACATGTCAGATAGTCTGTTGAAATTAAAGGGAAAAAGATGATTTTGCAGTGAAGAGGGAACCAGCAAGTTAATATTCCTAGAGAGATAGAAAGAAACAATCATAAATAGGATCAGAGCTTTCTTTTTATTTTTTTGGTCCCTTTCTCATTGGAGGAACGTGTTACTAAAATGTGGTTGGTTCTTTTTATTTTTTAATTACATTACTGTATTTGTTTTGCCATACATTGACACGAATCAGCCATAGGTGAACACAATCTCCCAATGCCGAAGCCCCTCCCACCTCCCACCCCACATCCTCTACTTGAATCATCCTGTGCATCAGCCCCATGCATCCTGCATCCTACAATGAACATAGATTGGCGCTTCGTTTCTTGCAAGAAAATATACATGTTTCATTGCCATTCTCCCAAACCATCCCACCCTTTCCCTCTCCCTCAGAGTCCAAAAGTCCACTCTATACCTAGAGAATGGGCACTAATGGCTAACTACCTCAGTCTAAATCCATTGTATTAGGGGAAAATGGAAGAAAATCTAAATGGACAGGAATCTGAAGTTGGACTCTGGCATAAACCCTTGGCTTAGAAGGGAGAAATTGAGGCCTGCGTCTCTTTTGAGTCACCTCCAGAATGAACTAGGAAAAACGTACAATGTCTATCTCCTTCCTTCTTGTCCCCCAAAAGGAAGTATCTCTGGAGGATTGTGTTTATTCCCACTCTTATCATGGAAGAAGCAGCTCTGGTTTCTCTCATATGCCCTTCCCCCAAACAAGGCATTAGTAGTTGTGAACAGCACATTTTTAAAGAATCGTGAAGAATGCCCCAAGAGCAGTGCCCTCCTCCTTCTAATACACAAAGTCTCACCTCTGTTCTTTACAGATCTTCATTGCTTAGCTGGGAAAGGACAGAGGTAAACACCTCAGGTTCTCTGGCAAGAAAGTTCAGTTGTTAGAGATATTTACTGATCATGCTCCCCAGGATCTATGTGCCCTAATTCCATTAAAATCATCCTGGATTATTGCATCCTTGTCTCTAGGCTTGGCCGTTTAGGTCATAACATTGCTCAGACTGCAGTGATTCCTTCAGAAGCAGACTTGTGACCCAAAGCCAACAGAAGGAGAAAGAGAGGCTTTTCCTTGGACTGCTGGGCAAGAGACACTTATGTCTTCCTGCTGGTCTTGTTTGAGCCCGGCTGTGAGGCTGGATCTGTTGGAGACATTTTGACATCGCAGCAGGAGCGGTTGTTTGAGAATGGAGCAAACACGGAGACTTGTGAGTAAGGATGTGGAGAGGGACACTGTGTGCTGATCTCACTGTGTGAGTCCTTGTTGGGCTCCTTCTGAAGTTAGCCTTGGTTCCGCTCTTGGACATTTCCAGTTATGGGATCGCATACATTCCCATTTTCCTTAAACTAGTTTTGTCTGGAATTTCTGTCATTTGCCAAAAAAAAAAAAAAAAGAAGAAGAAGGCTAACTAATATAATTCTAATCTCAGCTCAGTCATTTCCTACCTAGTGAAAGTGGACAAGTAATTTATCTTCTCTCAGTGTAGTTTTATTACTCAAAAGAAGACTATATTATAATTATCTACCTGATTGATTTTTGTAAAGATTAAGTGAGGTTGCTGTTTAGTCGCTCAGTCGTGTCCAGCTCTTTGTGACCCCATGGACTGCAGCATGCCAGGCTTCCATGTTCTTCACCATCTTCCAGAGCTTGCTCAAATGCATGTCTATTGAGTCAGTGATGCCATCCAACCGTTTCATCCTCTGTCGTCCCCTTCTCCTCCTGCCTTCAATCTTTTCAGCCATCACAGTCTTTTCTAATGAGTTGGCGCTTCGCATCAGGTGGCCAAAGTATTAGAGCTTCAGTTCAACATCAGTCCTTCCAATGTATATTCAGGATTGATTTCCTTTAGGATGGACTGGTTTGATCTCCTTGTAGTCCCAAGGAACTTGTCGAATACTTGACTATAGTAAGTGCTCAATAAGTACTAGCTATTTTTTACCATTAAAAAACACAAAAATTGTACTATAACCCCACTATCCAAAACAAAAAATTATCCAAAGAACTTTATAATCTGAGTGCCATTTTTTTTGTCAAAACTATACAATTTCTTGTATACCGAAGGGTCATTCTAGTTCAAATTTCATTCTTTCTCTCTTCCTATATTTGATGAAAAGACTTAACTCCCTTTAGGCTCACTAACCGCAATTTTGTAACTTTTCAGCTCACCCCAGTTTGATATGATGTTGAACTTAAATGAACTTTCTGGTAACAGAGAAATGTACTAGTCAAGAGAATCTTGAGAAACTACGAGATTTTTCAAAATAATAGTTTAGAAGCTGACTGATAAGGAAATAATGACAATAAAAATCAAAGTTCATTGATCAGGATACATCTAGGAAAGATAAATGTCAACTTTGAACCCCCTCAATAGAGGAGCTAACCTAATGAAGGAGAATCAAGTGGTGGAGGTACTGTCCACCCAGAGTTCTCAATTCCATCCTCTCATCTCTGACAATTCTCTCAGCTCTGACCTTCATCCAGAGGACTCCCAAGTGTACCTCTTTACATTCTGCCAATTTCACACTCCCAGATTATTCCCAAACCTTGGCCCTTCTTTGTTATTTTTTTGGGGGTACAGATAGCCCGGTGTCTCAGACTATAATCTTAGCTTATACATTCACTCACCTACCAATCCTGTAGATTCTAACTTACATCCACTGATTTATTTCAGTTAAGTCAATGTTGGGGGTTTGATGAACTGGGAGATTGGGATTGACTTACATATACTACTGTGAATAAAATAGATAACTAATGTAACCTACTGTATAGCACAGGGAACTTTAATGCACTCTGGTGATGTAAATGGGAAAGAAGTCCAAAAAGAGGGGAGATATATATATATATATATATATATATATATATATGGCTGATTTATATAGCTGATTAACAGCTATAGCTATATAAACAGCTATAGCTATATAAACACAATGAATTCTGTGTTAGTTTCTGTTGTATAGCAAAGTGAATCAGCTATATAAATCACTGAATATATATATATTTATATAGCTGATTCACTTTGCTATACAACAGAAACTAACACAGAATTCATTGTAAAGCAACTGCATGCCAGTAAAAACTTTAAAAAAATTCATCAATGTCCTGGATTAGATTCTGATTGCTTCTTGCCGTAGATTCCTAACACCCTTCCTTATGTCTCATTTAGTGCCTTCCTTCCTACCTTTGCCCTCCTTTCTAAAAAATGCTATTATTTCCAGAGATATGTTACCTAAAGAACAATTTCCACTGTCCCCCTTCCAAGACTTCATATTACCTCTGGAAGTGCCCCCCAAAGTTTGGAGCTCATGGGCCAGTGAAACAAAAATATATTAGGGAGCTCAAAACAGTGTTTCCAATGTTTATCTTGCAAGTAAGAATGTTAGAGCTCCTACCAAACTGTCTTATCTATTTTTACCATCACTTCATAACAGCAATTGCATTTAGCTCCAAATGTAAGTGGAAAGAATTTCAGAATAGAGACCTTTGAATTGAATACATTTTGCTTCATTAAAAAGAAAAGCCTTACGAATTGTCTTGATTCTTCTCATTTCTCCTTAGTCCAGTGAAAACTTAGGACATAAACCATTGCTGACCCATGGCTAGCTTTTGGGAACCACTGATCTCCAGAATAAAGTGAAAGTTCTGGGTATAACATGTGAGACCCAAAACTGGGCGAAAGGAAACTTTTGTTTGTGAGGCAAAATGCAATTATTTATGGTTCACAGAATGCATTTTGAAAATTCCCTCTCCCACGCCTTCCCCGTTCTCTCTGAGTTGTAACAAGTTTTTTGGTTATCCTCCTCAATTCTTATGCGTTGCTGACAACTTGCTCAGATGCTTTTTTCTCCTCATAATGGTAGTTCTTCCACGTATAATTACTCTTTCCTTTGTTCTGAGCTCCAGCGCAGCTGAAACCTGCATGCCTTTTATATTCTTGCCATGTGTTATAGTGTCAATACCTATGCAGTTTACTTTATGGGCAGAGACTATTTCGTATATCTACTAATATGCTGCAAGGTAAATATGTGTGGAATTTGGATAGAGCTTAGTAATCTTAATTTTATAGGAAATGTAGTTTTAGAAGATATAAAAATAATATTATTCATAGTGTCTCATTCAGCATCAATGGATTAGTTACCAAAAGCATTCCTATGCCAACAGAAGAAGATACTATCGGGTTGAAGAAGTCAGACATTTGATCGGAAAGGACTAGCAGAGAGGAGTGGAAAGAGGGATGGTGATCCTCCCAAAGGAAGGGCACGTTTGGGATGCTGTGGTTCTTTCTGTCTGATTGGCAGTAGATGACATGATCTGATGGTTACCGAAGAAGTCCCAAGCAGGAGGCAGTGGCCAGGTTTACCTCAACTGACTTGTGGGCTGACATTCCTGTGAAGTCCTGCCTGCTGTTTAGGAGAAATGCCAAAGTAAGTGAAGAACGTTGACAGGAAGATAAACAGAAGTCAGACACAGGGAATGGCATTAAAATAGAACAAAGCACAGAAACCTTTTTTGAACAGTTCATTTGATTCCAACACATGTATTCCAAAAGAAAAAGTACTATGTCAGTTTAACTGGGAAAGGGTTAGCAGGTTGGAGGTGTGTGAATGATATTCCTCCCCAAAACATGATATTCCTTGACACTTTGCTCTGCTTCACAAATCACAGTGTAGTGAGATAAAGAAATAGGGAGAAAGAAAAAAAACAAAATGTGTGAATCCATTTACCAAAAGGAAAAACTATTTTGCCTCTGACACAAACAAGTGCTATTTTTTTCAAATGTCGCTGAATTGTAAGTCTAGTAGGCTAGTAAAGAGGTCTGCCTATCTATCCATCGATCAGTCGATCTGTGTATCATCTCTATCTCTCATCTATTTAATGACTTGGAAGTTCAGTCAATTTGCCATTCCTCACAGTGAAATTCTACAAGGGCAGGAGGCTGCTATGGTATTATTTCTCATTGTGAAATACTTGGTACCTGCTGATAGGACTGTGACTCCCCTAAGGTCCTAAATTAACTGCATTGATGCTAGAGATCTCTGTTTGACTGGCTTGCTACTGTATACAGCTACTGTAAATAGGGCTTCCCCGGGGGCTCAGAGTAAAGCGTCTGCCTGCGATGCGGGAGACCCGCTTTGGTCCCCTGGAGTTGGGAAGATTCCCTGGAGGAGGAAATTGCAACCCACTCCAGTACTCTTGCCTGGAAAATCCCATGGATGAGGTGCCTGGAGCAGGCTATAGTCCATAGGGTCGCAAAGAGTCGGGCATGACCGAGCACTTCACTTTCACTGTATATAGTGGAAAAAATATGTGAGAAAATTCATAACATTTATCTTGATTCACCGTTGTAAGAGTAGTATTATTGATAGGCTATAGCTTCAAATTCTGTGGTATGCTTCAACGTGCTATTGAAAAATACTGACAGTGAGTATCAATGAGCTGAGTAGATGCTGAACCATGTCACAACTGAAATTCTAACAGAGCACAGGCTTTTAAGGAGGCCTCAGAGTTTTATTTCTAGTTACCTCCCTTTGTATTGATTCAGTTACTGTATATAATATACATGCTTACTCTTATTCTTCTGTTTTTCCATGTAAACCATTCAGTGTTGTTAGGCTTAATTAAAAAGAAGCATCAACAACATTCCTGGAAAATGCTACAACTGATTATTTCTTATCTGTTATTTGTAATTTGTGTACTAATCTCTTCTCTAAGCATGTAAATACACAGGTTCCTAGCTTAGACATGTGATTAGATTAATGCTTTTTTTTTTTTTTAATCATAGTTAGTGAAAGAGCATATCCCAGGCAAGGTGAAGGTATGGACTTAACACTATAGGTTGATGAACACTACAGGCTTATCTAGAGTCTCATCAGAGCTGACCTCCCAAAAAGATGTTTTGCCTGAACTTTGTCTTTAGGTCTCTGATATAGCTTCCTTCAAAGGTCAACCATTGTTCATCTAATTGTCTAAACTGATACGAGCAATGAAGAGTATCATTTCTTTAATCTCTGTCCATGAGGACTGCAGAACCCTGTGATACTTAAGTTTTATTTATTTGTTTATGCAATTGAGAAGTACCTATTGGTTAACATATTGATGAACTTGGAATAATTTTCTTCTGGAAATGCAGTAAGTAGTTCTCTGTCGTTATGGACTGAAAGTTTGTATTCCCCCTACCATCCCCAATTTACATGTTGATCGAGAGAGTGAAGTCGCTCAGTCCTGTCTGACTCTTTTCAACTCCATGGACTGTAGCCTCCTAGGCTCCTCCATCCATGGGATTCTCCAGGCAAAAGTACTGGAGGGGGTTGCCATTTCCTCCTCCAGGGGATCTTCCCAACCCAGGACCCCAGTCTCCTGAACTGCAGGCAGATGCTTTACCTTCTGAGACACCAGGGAAGCCCTTGCATGCTGAAGTGAGTGAATCAAGTTGCTCAGTCGTGTCTGACTCTGTGCGATGCCATGGACTGTAGCCCACCAGGTTCCTCCATCCATGGGATTCTCCAGGCAAGAATACTGGAGTGGGTTGCCATTTCCTTCTCCAAGGGATCTTCCTGACTCAGGGATTGAACTGAGGTCTCCTGCATTGCAGGCAGAGGCTTTACTGTCTGAGCCACCAGGGAAGCCCTTATATGTTGAAACCCAACTATATTTGGAGATGAGACCTCTGAGGAAGTAATTATGGTTAAATGAGGTCAAGTTGATGGGGCATAGGATCAGAGTCTTTATAAGAAGAGGCCGCAGAGAGCTCTTCCTCACTCTCTCCTTTTCTGTGGACTCACAGTGAGAGGGAAGCTGCTTTCAGGCCAAGAACCCAGGCCTCAGAATGAAAGCTGACACCCACTGGTGCTTTGATCTTGGACTTTACAGCCTTCAGAACCGTGAGACACACATTCCCGTCTTCTTTCTCCCAAACATAAAATTTGTGGTTGATGGTTAATTGAACACTACAACAAACAAATTTTGATATAGGTTATTGGCAGGATTTGTGGTTTATGCTGCCTTGGACTTGTGGAAAATTTCCACAAAATTTTATTAGAAAAAGCCCTTCTTAAGAAACAAATTAACTAAGGAAGGACCAAACTGTCATCCAAGAGGTTGGGAAATACTGAAATGAAGGGCATTCTTTAAGTGCCCTCTGAGTATAGCCTGAAAATTAATGATCTACATTTCTTCTACTCTGAAGACACATACTTTGATTAGTGTCTGGGGTTGTTGTAAGGGACTCAGTTTGTGGCTGCCTCCTCTTCTCTGAGCTTTATAAGACGCAAGAAATACTAGCCAGTATTTCTCACAAACTGAGTAAACAAATCTCCAATTATCACAACTACAATTGACACCAGGCAATTTAGAGGAGAAACTAATTCAACCTTCAAACATTTCAAGATGCTTTATAAACTACTTAACGTCGATCTAGATATCACAGGAACTGACAAAGTGTTATCAGCATCATCTTAAGAACTGGAAGTGGTTTCCATAGTCCTAAAAGGATCTAACACATTTTCAAAAGACACTGCTGTTAAGAGGTTTCAGCTCTTTGGTATCTGTTACGTCTAGCAGTGCTTGTTCTTCATATTTTAAGATTTGTTTCGGTGGTGAGAGGAAGAAAGGGCTTGCTCTATTGTTCAGTAGTTCCACTGTTATCTCAGCCTTGAAATGCCAGCTGAGGTGAATGCCCATTTCGTTTGGTTTCCGGTATGGCTCTCGTTCACGACCCTTTGAGTACTAACGGGCCAGTTAAAACACTACCTGTGAACCAGGGACATTTAGAGATATACCGGGCATCACGGGGAAGGCTAGAATTGGAAACCAGAGTTCTACTTAAATATAAACACCTTTATTGTAAACATAAATGCTGAATTCTGGGCAGTTGAGACTTGTATAGTATTTGAAATCTCTTTATCTGACCATGAGGGTAGAAAGCCAAGAGCCTGTATTTCCTACAAGCTGTGGCTTAGGCTTCTGAAATGTATATTTGCTTCACCCCTGTACTTATCACAACCAAATTTGCAGGATCAGCTAAGCTCTTTTGTGAATTTAAAGAATATTGTTACAAAAGTCATTTTTTTATAGAATGAGTAAATAGATATAACAAATGTGAGCAAATATCAGTTCATAATTATTTTGGTGCTAAATTCCATGTGCTCTAAAACTCTTTCTTGTGTTTGGATACAGAGCTTAACATTTAGGCTTTAAAAATTTTTTTAAGTGAATTAAGGCAATAAAATTCACTCAACTGAGGTCTGATGAGGGTAAATAATTGGTTCTACAGGCATTCTACAGTCTGCTTTAGGCTTTCTTGACTCTCTAAAGCTGCTCATCAGTCTCATTTGGTGAATAATGTGGGCAAATATCCCCCTGATCTCAGAAGTGACTCCGAGGCCAGAATTATTCAGATTGCTTTGTTCAGTGACACCAGTCTCTCTCTTTTGTTTTCCTCAATTTTTTGTTTTGAAAAATTCCAACCCTGTGGAAATGTTGAAAAAAATACCACAAAAACACCTACATACTCTTCATCTAAGTTTACAAATCGTTAATATTTTATAATGTGTGCTATTGATCATCTATCTAGGTAAGGATCGATATATATGTGTTTATATATATATACATATGTGTGCATATACATGTGTGTGTGTTCATGTATGTCTTTAATGAAAAATTCATTCTTCTACTTACACGAGGGGCTAAATAAATGAAGAGTTAAGAGGAAAGAATATATTCTCTTATCTGCTTGCACTCATAATTTCTGCAGAATCACCTTTATCCATTTCTTTTATATATATATATACACATATATATTTTATCCATTTCTTAATAGGCACCAAATCTGCAAAAATTACATAGACTCACCAGATAAATAGGCAATTTTATTAGTTTAAATTTATTTCATAATTTCAAATTTATAGCATATGCTTATTATTAATTCAATATATAAGATACATGAGCCTGTTTTAATGAAGACTAACTTAATATTGGGTGTCTAGTTAATATTTGCAGAGTCAACACCCCCCTTATAGGTGAAGTATATTTTGCTGTTCAGTGAGGAAAAAAGATTGTGAAAGGTAGCAGCTTATTGTGAAATCTTAACATATTTTAAAAAATTTTCTCTGGAAGCTTTAAAGAGATATAATTAATAGTGTTAATTTTGAGTTGTATGGGATAACAATATTTCAAAAATAGTTTGCATTCCTTATCAATAAATATAAGTCAGGTTAAAAGTAATCTAAACTAAAAATGATGGTTAACATTGTTATAACACAGTGTTACCGATGTGTTGTAAAGAACCTGCCTGCCAATACAGGAGATGTAAGAGATGGGCTTGTTGGATTCCTGGGTTGAGAAGATGCCCTGGAGGAGGGCATGGCAACCTACTCCAGTATCCTTGCCTGGAGAATCCACGGACAGAGGAGCTTGGTGGGTTACAGTCCATAGGGTCACAAAGAGTCTGACACAAGTGAAGTGATTTAGCATGAACGCAGGAACCAATATGTTCTGGATTTACTTATTGTTGGAAAAGTGACATAAACAGACATACCTAAGCCTTGTTTGGCATGTAATTTACCTCAGCCCACATTAATTGTCATAAAAATGTACACTGTTTGCTTGAACAGACAGGTGTAGGTCTGATTTTGAACAAATACAGAAGTAAAATCTTAATCAGTGTTAGTGCCGTAGTCAAATGTTTATGAAGCGAATACAGGAAGTGAAGTGAGTCTAAGTCGTGCCTGACTCTTTGCAACCCATGGCCTATCCAGTCCATGAAATTCTCCAGGCTGGAGTGGGTAGCTTTTCCCTTCTCCGGGGGATCTTCCCAAACCAGCGATCAAAAGCAGGTCTCCTGCATTGCAGGGTGGATTATTTGCCAGCTGAGCCACAGGGGAAGCTGGGATACAAGAAAACTCCCCATAAACGAATTGCATAAGCGTCACTGGAAGGCACTGTGGTCAGAGGTCTGATGACCCAGAGACCGCTATTCCTTCTCCGCCTCCTCTTTCTATGTCCCCTTCTTGCAGAGTGCTGGTAGCCTGGCTGCTCTTCCCACTCTCCAGCGTGTTCCTGCCTTAGGATCTTTGCGTCAAATCCCTCCCGGCTCCCTGCCCACTTCCTTCATATCTTTGCTGAACTGCGGGCCTTCTCAGACAGATCTACTCACACCTCTTGATTCATTTTGCAGCCATGGCTTAATTTTCCTCCATCGCCCTTATAAAATTTTAATATACTATCAGTTCAGTTCAGTTCAGTTCAGTTCAGTCGCTCAGTTGTGTCCGACTCTTTGAGACCCCATGAATCGCAGCACGCCAGGCCTCCCTGTTCATCACCATCTCTCGGAGTTCACTCAGAGTCATGTCCATCGAGTCCGTGATGCCATCAAGCCATCTCATCCTCTGTCGTCCCGTTCTCCTCCTGCCCCCAATCCCTCCCAGCATCAGCATCTTCTCCAATGAGTCAACTCTTCGCATGAGGTGGCCAAAGGACTGGAGTTTCAGCTTTAGCATCATTCTTTCCAAAGAAATCCCAGGGCTGATCTCCTTCAGAATGGACCGGTTGGATCTCCTTGCAGTCCAAGGGACTCTCAAGAGTCTTCTCCAACACCACAGTTCAAAAGCATCAATTCTTCGGCACTCAGCCTTCTTCACAGTCCAACTCTCACATCCATACATGACCACAGGAAAAACCATAGCCTTGACTAGACGGACCTTAGTCAGCAAAGTAATGTCTCTGCTTTTGAATATGCTATGTAGGTTGGTCATAACTTTTCTTCCAAGGAGTTAAGCATCTTTTAATTTCATGGCTGCAATCACCATCTGCAGTGATTTTGGAGCCCCACAAAATAAAGTCTAACACTGTTTTCACTGTTTCCCCATGTATTTCCCATGAAGTGATGGGACCAGATGCCATGATCTTCGTTTTCTGAATGTTGAGCTTTAAGCCAACTTTTTCACTCTCCTCTTTCACCTTCATCAAGAGGCCCTTTAGCTCCTCTTCACTTTCTGCCATAAGGGTAGTGTCATCTGCATATCTGAGGTTATTGATATTTCTCCCGGCAATCTTGATTCCAGCTTGTGTTTCTTCCAGCCCAGCGTTTCTCATGATGTACTCTGCATATAAGTTAAATAAGCAGGGTGACAGTATACGCCTTGATGTACTCCTTTTCCTATTTGGAACCAGTCTGTTGTTCCATGTCCAGTTCTAACTGTTGCTTCCTGACCTGCATACAGATTTCTCAAGAGGCAGGTCAGGTGGTCTGGTATTCCCATCTCTTTCAGAATTTTCCACAGTTTCTTGTGATCCACACAGTCTAAGGCTTTGGCATAGTCAACAAAGCAGAAATAGATGTTTTTCTGGAACTCTCTTGCTTTTTCCATGATCCAGCGGATGTTAGCAATTTGATCTCTGGTTCCTCTGCCTTTTCTAAAACCAGCTTGAACATCAGGGAGTTCACGGTTCACGTATTGCTGAAGCCTGGCTTGGAGAATTTTGAGCATGACTTTACTAGCATGTGAGATGAGTGACAATTTGCTTATTTTAATTTTCTTTTCTGCTACCACCACTAGAATGTAAATTTAATAAAGGGCAAAAATTTTTGTCTGTTTCCGTTCTTTTCTGAATCCTGAGACCTTAAACTCTTTTCAGTGGATGATACATACTCTATGAATGTTTGTTGAATAAGTAAATATGTTTTTTCAAATAAATATATACACATTTTATATAATTTACAATAAACATTTTAAAATGTGAAATTCAGATCAAATAATTGCAACATCCCTGAAGGGCTTTATGAAATGTTAGGGTTTTATATGACCTGTTTGAAATAAGTCACTAAAGAGTTTGTTCTTCCCTTATTTCTGGCAATGGAAGATTGTACGTGAAGTTCAGGAGCGAAGGGGAAAAAACAAGCTTTTGGAATTCTTTCAAACAGTTGTTTGAACAAAAGATATCACAAAATTTATCACTGCCACATACTAATGTTCTCATCTACATGTTTTATAGTTCCAAATTTAAAAGTTTTTAAAAACCACTTTATATTTCCTTCCAATACAATCTGAAGCTGTATAATTAAGAAATTCATAGAAGAGCTCCCTTTCTAAGCTTCATATAAGTTATTAGAATTTGAAAGAACTTTAGTGGCCATCTAATACAAAGGCCTCATTTCTAAGCAAAAAAACCAACCCTGGAACCTCAAGAAGTTATGTCTTGACCCAAGTCATTAGCTGATCAGAAGAAACTAACCATTCCTGATTGAAACTTGGTCTTCTGCAGCCCAGTTGGGTTCTCTTTGCCATGCTGTTGTTGTTTTGTCACTAACTTGTGTCTGACTCTTTTGTGACTTCATGCTATAGCCTTCCAGGCTCCTCTGTTCGTGGAATTTCCCAGTCAAGAATACTGAAGTGATTTACCATTTCCTTCTCCATGGGGTCTTCCCAACCCAGGGATCTAACCTGTGTCTCCTGCACTGCAGGTGGATTTTTTTTTTTTAACCACTGAGCCACCTGGAAAGCCCATATATGCAAGAAATGACATGCTCTATTTTTATACAGCATGGAGTCATTTTAAAATAGAGCCATAGCTCTCCAGCACAGGAAGGGATTACTGAGAGATAGGATTTCCCTGAAAGGATATGCTCAGATGTCCTCCTGTATTGAAAGGCCAGCCTTACGTCCCTGTTTGTCCAGATGAGTCGTCCCAGATCAACATAAACACTGTTTTTATTACCACTGCATTTAGACTCACATAAGTTTGCATTCCTTAAAAGAGAATTTTTGTCGAGAGAACACAAAACCTATAACAAGGATTGGACTTAAAAAGGGAAATATCATACAATTTTCTTCCTGTTACACCAAAGAAGCAATGCTGATAAAAAGGATTAACAGCATGTCAGTAGATAAGCTCTTCAACATCCTCTGGTAAAATCTTTGTGCTGTGAAAGAGAGCTTCAAAGCACGTGAAAATGTGGAGGAGACTTGAATATAATTTTGTTTGAGTGTGGTTTTCAAGATTAAATACTTTCTGGTTTCCAGATTCTCATTAGTTCCACTTTTTAAAATATGTAGGAAAAGAAACAAAAATCTAAATAATTTTATCAGTGGAAAATCACTAGGAAATTTTAGCTGGGAAGACAGTAAATTTTTTTTTTTTAAACATTCAGATCCAGATAATTATTTACTGTTAACAAAAACCCATTTTGGATATCCAAATAGTTTGGGGGCAAAAGAAAAAAAAAAAGCTTAGATAAAAACTTCAAATGAAGTATGAGTAGTCTGTGGCGATCCAGTCCTCTTCACTTGTTATTCTGACACACACCTCCCCGGAGTGTGAAAAAGAGCCTCGGATGGTGAGGATGGTTGGAGGATGTAACCATGCCCAGATGTGTGGACTACATCCCTGCTCTTGGTCTTTCTTTTTGTGTCATTAGCCAAGTTCTTGTTAAATAAAAATAAAAATGCATTTTTTCTCATGTACACTTAAGTAAGTCTAATATTTTCACACTCAGTTCAATTCAGTCGCTCAGTTGCATCCGACTCTTTGCGACCCCATGAACTGCAGCACGCCAGGCTTCCCTGTCCATCACCAACTCCTGGAGTTCACTCAAACTCATGTCCATTGAGTCAGTGATGCCATCCAACCATCTTATCCTCTGTCATCCCCTTCTCCTCCCACCCTCAATCTTTCCCAGAATCAGGGCCTTTTCAAATGTGTCAGCTCTTCGCATGAGGTGGCCAAAGTACTGGAGTTTCAGCTTCAGCATCAGTCCTTCCAATGAACACCCAGGACTGATCTCCTTTAAGATAGACTGGTTGGATCTCCTTGCAGTCCAAGGAACTCTCAAGAGTCTTCTCCAATACCATAGTTCAAAAGGATATTGAAGTGGGTAGCCTTTCCTTTCTCCAGGGGATCTTTCCAACCCTGGGATTGAACCCCAGTCTCCCACATGGCAGGTGGATTCTTTACCAGCTGAGCCACAAGGGAAGCCCTTCAAGGGTGCATTCAATGATCTTTATTAAATTCACAGGTATGCAATGGAGTTCCTCACAATAGAGTTCCAGAACATTTTTAAAAATATGAGTTCTTAGAAACATTTGTTCTTGGGGAAAAGATTCTAAATTCCTCTTAAAGGAAGTTGGAAAAGAAAAGCCTTAGAGAAAATGATAGTCTTCAAAAGAGGACGGTGTTTAAGCATCTCTCTGAGCTCAAGGACCTTCTCCCTTCTTTTCTCTCCAGTAGGTAGTTTGTGAGATTTTTGTGTGAATTCAAGTCTCAGTTCAGTTCAGTTCAGTTGCTCAGTCGTGTCTGACTCTTTGTGACCCCATGAGTCGCAGCACACCAGGCCTCCCTGTCCATCACCGACTCCCGGAGTTCACTCAGACCCACGTCCATCGAGTCAGTGATGCCATCCAGCCATCTCATCCTCGGTCGTCCCCTTCTCCTTCTGCCCCCCAATCCCTCCCAGCATCAGAGTCTTTTCCAATGAGTCAACTCTTTGCATGAGGTGGCCAAAGTACTAGAGTTTCAGCTTTAGCATCATTCCTTCCAAAGAAATCCCAGGCCTGATCTCCTTCAGAATGGACTGGTTGGATCTCCTTGCAGTCCAAGGGACTCTCAAGAGTCTTCTCCAACACCACAGCTCGAAACCATCAATTCTTTGGTGCTCAGCCTTCTTCACAGTCCAACTCTCACATTCATACATGACACAGGAAAAACCATAGCCTTGACTTGACGGACCTTAGTTGGCAAAGAAATGCCTCTGCTTTTGAATATGCTATCTAGGTTGGTCATAACTTTTCTTCCAAGGAGTAAGCGTCTTTTAATTTCATGGCTGCAGTTACTATCTGCAGTGATTTTGGAGCCCAAAAATAAAGTCTGACACTGTTTCCACTGTTTCTCCATCTATGTCCCATAGGATCTGTTTAGAGTTTGGCACTTCTAATTAAAAAAATACCTATTTGTCTCTGTTTTCTTTTACATTTTCAACAACGACAATGAAATTACTTGAAAACAATATAGCAATACTGTTTAAACTTATATGTTGGTTCTATGCTAACTCAATAAAACAAGAATTAGATCTATATTTTCCTAAGTGAACTTCTTATAATCATTCTTCTTCCTAAATGGTTATATAATAGACTTGTTCAAGGTAGAATTATAGAATTAGAGGGAAATAAAATTTCCAATTATTTCAATACTGTATCACATTTCTTCCTAATATTTTAATTTCTTCTATTTTTCCTAATTTCTTCTTGATTTTATTCTTATTTTTTCCTAGTATTTTTCTTTGAATATATGTGCATACAGGTTGTTTTCTTTTTGGGGTCCAGGTGAACATAGAATCATATAACTCATATACAATTTTCTGCTTGGTGTATCATTTATATACCATACATGTGATCATTTATACACATTCATAAATATTCTTCAGAAACATAGTTTCTTTGTGAGAGTGGCAGCTGATTTTGAACAAGAGGAGTGCCTGGGAGCAGGGTTCAAATATAAGACTGAGTATGAGACTGATTAACACATATACACTATTCAGATCTTTCTAGATTCCTCTGTAGCAAGAAGACTCAAGATGATAGAAATTCCCTGGGTCCTCCTAATCATAGAACTCCAGGATGAAGCAGGCTAGAGAAAGCAGAATACATTTTAAAGAATTTACTTAGATTAAAACAGCACCAAATCCTTAAATGTGATTACTTTCTATGCTTTCCACGTATTTCCTTTCCTTTCTTTCTTTCTTTTTTTTTTTTTTGGCAGCATGATTTCATTAATTTGAAATGTCCAGAATGGGAAAGTTCCTAAGAGGCAGAAAATAGATGAACAGTTTTCAGGGTCTGGGGCAGAAGGGGCTTGGTAGTGACCACTAACAGGTATAGGGTTTCTTTAGGGAGAAGGCAATAGCAACCCACTCCAGTACTCTTGCCTGGAAAATCCCATGGACGAAGGAGCCTGGTAGGCTGCAGTCCATGGGGTCACTAAGAGTTGGGCACGACTGAGCGACTTTACTTTCACTTTTCACTTTCATGCTTTGGAGAAGGAAATGGCAACCCACTCTAGTGTTCTTGCCTGGAGAATCCCAGGGACGGGGGAGCCTGGTGGGCTGCCGTCTATGGGGTCGCACAGAGTCAGACACGACTGAAGCGACTTAGCAGCAGCAGCAGCAGCAGCAACAGCAGCAGCAACAGCAGCAGCAGCAGGGAGTCATGAAAATGTTCTAGAATAAAATGATTGCACACTGTTCATATACTCAAAAATCATGTTTAAAAGGTGCATACTCAATGCACCTTTAAAAGGTGAATTTTATGGTATGCAAATCATATGTATTTCTTAATATATTTACATTGTAGTATTTGTACGTTTCTGCTCCCAAGATCTATACCTAGTGCCATCCTTAACACATGGTAGATGTTCAGTAAAGTCAATTGGAGAGAGAATGAAGGAGAAATGAGAACAAAGTATTTTTTCTTTTATTCTTAGTCACTATTTGGGCCACTGAATAAACACATTCATCTCCCCAAATGCAGAAAGCCCACAGATATCTAATTTATGAGATAAATATTGTAAGCTCGTAAAAATCACCTGGCAAGGTGCCTGGCATATAACAAGCACTCTGTAACTACTATCTATTATTATTAATAAAAATAATGTGACTCCACAGAGTTGGAAGCAGGAGCATCCAGCATGGGAGGCCAGGAGCAAGTCATAGTTGCAAAAGAGTAGCTACGTGGCGCCTGCACCCAGGGATGGGGCTTGTCCAGTTGGAAGCTGCTTGCAGGGTCCCTCAGGCCACCTTTCCTTTCATCTTCAGATATATTATTGAAAGTTGCAGCTCAGCCCTATCAGTCTAAATCACATTAGAGGAATCAGGAAACGCTCTGCAAGGAGCAAACAGGGTTTGGCAATTTGATTTCAGGAAAACTTGAAAGGTCAGAGATGGAAGGCCAAGGTGAAAAAAATCGAGCTTTGAGCTGCGGTGAGGACCAACAGCCACAGCAAGAATGACAGTAATGGACATTTAAGAGCAATGTCTTCAGGAAGAATCATCAGCCAGGAGAGAACTTTGTCTATATGGGGAAGTGGGATACAGATACATCGAACTGTCTAAAAGGAATGGTGTTTGTAATTTTGCTGTTATATGATTTCTAGTTAAAAGAGTATTTCTGGTTCAATCATTTTCCTTATTTAGTAAAGCTAAAATGTTATTTTAATTGCCCCTTAATGTTTCTCATTATTTTTGTCTAATTTTATCCAAAACTGCTCTTAAAACCAGTGCGAAATTTTTCATGTTTTAAATTAAATCTGTTGCTTTCTTGTAAGTAGTTGGAAATGATGTAAGAAGTTAATGAAATGAACACATATCTGTCAGATTTTCCAGAATAGATTTTTCACACACAGTCACTTATTTGTTTCATTATCAGTTATCATGTTATGTCTTGCTGGTTGTTTGCAGATAAAAGGTCGTTTTTTTATTCTTTTAAACAAGTAATATGGTTCTATAAGTAGGCATAAGAACCACAAATATAGCCATGTGTTCTTGATCGTTAAGTGGTTACTCTTAGGCACTTAGTGTCTGACCCTGGATGAGTACTCAATATTTCTGAGCTTCAATTTCTTACAAAATCTATAAATAAAAATATTGGTATCCTGTTTATAAGATTTTTGTGACGATTTAATTGGAAAATGAAATTGTTAAGGATAAGACTTGGTGCATAGTAAATGCTCAACAAATAGTTTTTTTTTTTTTTTTTAATTCACGTGTCTGAATGTGAGAGGCAGTCCAAGATGGATTGTTTTCCTGACAAATTATGTTTATATGACTGGGCAGGAAGATTGTAAACATCTGTGCCTTGGTTACCACTTGCCTGATTTATTTAACCATGTGGATTTTGTCAACTCTTTTCAACTAATCACATACAGGCAATACCATCTACACTGCACAGATGGGTTCGTCAATCCATTAGCAATGCCTGGGTGGGGCATCCCCAAGGGATTGGGCATGTTAAAAGTTAGACGCAAGGAAATTTGAGTTTTTGCATCTTGAGTCTGAAGGAGTGCTTCTAAACTCCTGTGTGCTTCAGCTCTATTATGAAAAAGCAGATCTTTCTAAATATATATATAAGAGATTCAGCACCATCAGAGATGTCTGACTTGTTAGGAAATGGTCTGTCTGTGACAGCAAGCAAAGCAAGTAAGAAAGGCAGAGAGAGTTAAAAAGAGTTCAATGCTTACTTCGATGTTCATTTTTCTTACTAAGATATTAAATAAAGGTAAACATAAGAGAGCGGACTTTTCCATCTTTTTTTTTTTTTTTTTTGCCAGTTTCCTCTTTCATGATCCATTTTTGGAAAATGTCACATGGGCTTGTCACTGGAATATGAGGAGGCAACACAACTACCTGCTTTGCTGCCTGTGTGTGAACCCACCAGGTGAGAGCTGTGCAGTGACCAGTTCACGGACAGGCTTTAAACGAAGTGGCATTGTTGGTCACTGGTCAGGATATGTGTCTATGAGTGATTTGTGGACTGAAGAGCTAGCAGGGATGTTTGTTTGTACTTCATGCAGTTACTCACAGTTACTATACTGCAATAGAGGAAATGCGAACCAGGTTGTCTGGGACCAGTGTTTTCAGCTAAACCATGACAATTAAAACGTGCAGAGTGCGACTGTGCAAAGCCAGGATTGCCTGTATATATTTACACATAATGATGAAAGGGATGACTTCCCGATTCAGTCTTGATAAGCTGTGAATGGCTGTACCTTTCCCTATCCTAAATAACCTGGGGAGGCAACGTTGGTCTCCTGGTACCTGAAGAGGATGGTGGACTTAGTTCTCTGACTATGCCATCCCCCATAAAAAGGGAATCATGCTGGTCATGTGGTTCACTGGCATGAGGTAAAATCTAGAAACTATTTTTACTTCTTCTCTTATTCTATAGTACAACTGAGATCGTTAAGGATCTCAGTCTAACTGGGTATCTGATTGTTTCTTCCATACTCCCCTGGGAACTTCCTCCCCAGCTCGGCAGGGCTAAGTCTCCGTGACAGTTCAAAAGGGATAAATATTTGTCAAGGTCACATCAATGGTATTAAACAGAGAGGGACAAAGAACCAAGAAAGTAGAGGAATTTACAGCCCAGTCTATAAATAAAGAGGACTGGAAACAAAGAGCAGATTCACTGGAAAGAGAATAGCATCGTCTTGGGAAGTAGGAGTTTGAGAGCTTGGAGAGATTCCTCATCGGGTTGTGATAAATGGTCTCAATTATATTTGCACCACAGTGTCTATCTGTCACATAATAAGACCTTACAAATATTTCTTAAATGAAGCAAAAAGTATTGTTGGGATTCCACCACAAAGAGAAGCATTTTTTATTAATGTTAAGTTTGGAGAAATAATACTTTTTATAAAACCTAGATTAAATATGTCTGTATACTGCATGCAAATAAAATGGACCAAAGATGAAAAGCTAAACCCAAGAAATTCAATGGAAAATTCATTTTTCTCTCTTTCTATTTGATAATTTGTGTTCCTCTCCAATGTCCCTGAGGGACACAGGGCGTTCTTTTGGAAGTGTAAATCATGTCATGTAATTTTTTTGCTGATAACTTTACAATGGCTGCCACCAAAAATATAATCTGAAGCGTTTCCCATAGTTTACAAGGTTGATGTAATCTGATCCCTGACAAATTCTTTAATCCCATCTGTTACCCTCATCCTTCGCCAGCTCTGCCCCGCACTCCAATATTCTTTAGCTACACAGGTCGTTTTTGTGTGTGTATTTCACAAATATGCCAAACTTACTGTGGTCTCAGGATCTTTGCTTTTGCTTTGACTTCTGGCAAGTTCAGCCTATAGATCATGGAAAACTCTTAGCACAGTGTCTAATATATGGAGTTAGTAAATGTTATTATTTATGACATTATTCTTTGGAGTTTCCTCTGTCCTTAGAATGTCCAACTGATTCTGTATTTCCTCTTGAACTCTTTGAATCTGCCTGCAGTACAGGAGACCTGAGTTTGATCCCTGGGTCAGGAAGATCCACTGAAGGAGAAACTGGCAACCCACTCCAGTATTCTTGCCTTGAGAATTCCATGGACAGAGAAGCCTGGTGGGCTACAGTCCATGGGGTTGCAAAAAGTTGGATAAGACTGAGCAACTAACACTTTAACTTTGCCTGTTTTTGAGGTAAAGGACACATGATAATGATCCTCTCTACTGGGAAAAGAAATGAAAGGTGTATCTACATCAGTCAGGAAAATCTAGTTACGCTGAAGTCACATATAGTCCTCCAAATCTCAGTGGCTTAAAGCAGCAGAAGTGTATTTCTGCTCATGTTACATATCCAGTGTGGGCTGCAAGAAGGTTCTACTCATTGTAGAGACACTAACATTTTAAAGGATACCACCAACTCAACAGGAGGTTTCAGGGTTTGCATGCCAGAAGAGGAGAATAGAAATTAAGAGTATTGTCAGTTTCATTGTTTACCCCACATATGCACAAATCATTAAATTATTTACCTTAGACATGACACAAATCATTGCTCCTCAGATTTTATTGACCATTAGTCAGGATGTGCTGTCTCATATCTGCATTCCCATCTTTTTATTAGGCCTTGATGGCAGGTATCACATTTTTAAATTGGGGTTCCCAAAATAATTTGGGACTACTTTTAACAATTTGGACCCCTAGGTTCCACCCTCCAAAACTCCGATTTATTTAGACTAGGATGGGAGGTGGCCATCAGTTTCTCTGCAGTGTTTCTAGTATCTCACTTGCCTGTGTTTTGGAGACCACACTTTGAGAAAGATGGCTCTAATAACTAGAACAATGACTTATTGATTGTAGTTCAGTTCAGTCTCTGAGTCATGTCTGACTGTTTGCAACCCCATGGACTGCAGCACAGCAGGCTTCCCTGTCCGTCACCAACTCCTGGAACTTGCTCACACTTGTTCCCCTTAGAGTTGGTTATTGATTTTAAGTGCTCAATAAATGTTTTTGATTGGCTGTATAATTAGAATTCTCTTATGAATAAAGATTTAATGGCTAAATCAGTAATCTAAATGAAAAGCATTTGTATATGCTAACTTGCATTAGGAGGAAGATGAAGGTCCTGAGTTTTTTTCCATTTACCCTAAAATAACTTCTAACTCCAGTGTGGGCGGTGCTGGGGCTGTCTTCCCTTCACTTCATTCAGGTCACTAGCTTCAGCCACACAGCATCCCAGCCAAGCCCTATTCCTCATTCAGGAAGAAAGGCCAAGTCAAAGGGTATTAAAAAAGAATGGACGAACTCTTTCATTCATTCCATTTGAAATGGATTCTGCAGAAAGTAAATACAATCTCTTATAATTAAAAGTTACTCTGTGTGAATCTAGCTCACATTTCTTTGAAAATGATAAATATTAGCCTTTTTTTATGCTGCTTTAAAAATCTAATGGCAAATAACTGTAGACCCTAACTAACTGGCAGCTAAACTCTTGTCATTTATCTCTGCAGTATTTTCACATTCTAATTGCAGAATAACAATACTAGGAGTAAAGATTATAATAGTGTCATACATAAAGAAAGAACCACAAATGCATGCTTTTTAAGTGAAGTTAATGTTCCGTTATGATAGATTACCCATCCCCATGAAAAACTCAACCATTTAAAAACCAGATCTACTGCACTTTCAGTACTCAGGCTTTTTTTTTTTTTCCTAAAAGGCAGCTTCAGCAAGGAGATCTCCATGGGTATATAGTCACAAGCATTTTATTTTGGTTCATAAAATCTGAAGGCTACTAAAGTATTAAAATGTTCATGCAAAGCATGCAGAAAAGAAACACGACAAGAATTAATTCTTATGTAGGAGATTCCATTTTCATAATTGCTATGAAGTCTTGCTTTAATAGTATCATTATTTCCTTCTCCTCTGGGCAAGTTACTCATGTTAGGCTACTATGATACACTGTATATGAATATGAGCACTCACACTGGAGTATGGGCTAGACAGAAGACGACCAGAGAAAAAGAAAGTGAAAGTGAAAGTGGCTTACTCATGTCCAACTCTTTGTGACCCCATGGACTATACAGTCTGTGGAATTCTCCAGGCCAGAACACTGGAGTGGGTAGTCTTTCCCTTCTCTAGGGGATCTTCCCAACCCAGGTCTCCAACTCAGGTCTCCTGCATTGTGGGCGGATTCTTTACCAGCTCAGCCACAAGGGAAGCCCAAGAATAATAGAGTGGGTAGCCTATCCCTTTTCCAGGGGATCTTCCCAGCCTAGGAATCCAACCGAGGTCTCTTGCATTGTAGGTGGATTCTTTACCAACTGAGCTATTATGGAAGCCCTTCTTGTTATATTCTGACCAGCATATTCTAATTATCTTGGCTGGGAAGTGAATAGATAATTTTGCCTTTGTTTGAATGTGGATCGAGTCTAGCTAATACTTCTCTAACAGATGAAAAAAACCTAAAAAGGCTGAAAGAAATGAAAAAAAATCATATGTACTCAGAGACTTTATTTCCTTATTGCATGAACATCTGTGTTTTTCTTAGATCACATCCAAAAAGGCAGTGTGCAACAGTGGAGCCCTGGCCTTCTTTCCTGTACATTGCTCTGGAGTATCCTTGTAATAAAATGACTTTATGTGTTTAGAGTATGTCATGAACTACGGTCATAACATTAATACTCATGACTATTATTGTTCATAGTTTATTCTAAATATGTAAAGACTCATTGTGATGTGCTTGTTAATAAAATATTATCCTAAAACACAGAGTGGGATTAATATTGACAGTCAGAAGTTTTAAGTGATTATGTTGCTTGGGACGATTAGTGTGACAATTTTTTTTTTTTTTAATTCAAGTGAAGTACTGAGATAATAGTATCCCTCCACTTCCAGCTCATTATAATTACTGGTCCTGGGGAAGCGTCTCTGTTTCTTACTCTTCTGTTGTCTTTATTTTCCAGGCCCCGTTCCTTCTTTCCTCTAAAAATAACACAATGTTTTTGTTATGCATCTTTGTATGTGTCCTTGTGAAATGTATATGGTGGTTTTGTGCACCTGCATTCTTAATTTTTATAAATGAAGATATGTAAATGTCAGTTAGTTTTACCTTATTCAACTCAGTCTCTGTGTTGCTGTGTATTTCGACTATTCTGGGCTGCTCACTGCTGTATCATTTATTAAGCTCTACTAATATTAGGTAGTATTCATACTCACTTTAAAAAAATACAGTTTTGGTTGTCTTCCCTCATGTTCACCATTTAATTTGTTAACTTTCTATCTTTCTAATAGTCAAATATATTTTGAAGTGAAGATGATAAAATATCAGGAGAAGGTCAAATGGTAGCCTTTAATAACATTTTCCAGTGAATTTCTGAAATGGCATAAGCATATCATAGCTCTCTGTCCAGGGAGAAGACTTCCTGGACAAATTAATTTTTAAAACAACTAAAGATGAAGACACAATATGCACAAAATATCCCATACTATTCTTTCAGTCTCCCTCCATACTTTAATTCTCAGAAGTAGCCTAATTGATATTATGAACCTACCCTTCAGAATGCTCATTTTCACTGAAACATAGAAGCTTCTTGTGCAGATGTGGGATCAGGGATTCGTGAACAAATATGTAAATTTAAAATAACATAAAGACAGAGGGACCTGGAGTCAGATCTGCTTTTGACTAACTTGCTTAGTCACTGTGAACTGTCATTAAATGACTCTTAACGTTTTCTCTTCATAGCTCTTGGACAATAACTCAAGGTATGGTGAGTTTCTTAAGGAAGAATGACTGTTACTATGAGAACCAGCTCCTACTCTCTCTTTAAGATATTTGGGCCCTAGTGAGGAATGTGAACCAGTCTGATGAAGACTCAGTTCCGATGGCAGCCAGGCTGAACCTCTGTCCTCTGGAACTGGGCCAGGAGGTTGTGTGCCTAATCTGCCCAGAAATCATTCCTTTCTGTCCATCACTGTAGCCTGAACACACTCCAGGAATTAGGTACTAATTAATGTCAACACATTACAAATGCAGAAAGAAGGGAAATTGCTTGGACTCATTTCTGAGGAAATCTTCAGTAATTCTCTTTAAAGTTAATGTGTACTTCCGGGCAGCACTGAACCAAACCATAAAATGCTGCTCATGTGGATGAGTGACCTGGAGGCGACCCATGTGAGCCACTTGACCTAGTATTTGTTTCTGTATTGTGTCTATTTTGTTAGGATGCTGCTTATGACATAGGATAATCTAGTTGGTGGCATCAGACAGGCTAAGAATTCCAACTGTGGCTTCATTTGCAGTAAATTCTAGAGTGTGTTCACAAAAATCTAGGAAATACCTTGCAAAATGGCACTTTCCTGACCTTAATTTGTTGCTGCACCGTGGACTCTGATTAATATATTTTTCCAAGGGTGGAACAAATAGATCATTACATGGATCTGAGGAAGTCTTCCTTTTCATCAGGAGCAGATTCTAAAGTATTTTTAGGTCTATAAAATTTGGAATTAGATGCTAAAATCCAAGTAATCACTTTGGATAATTATGATAGTTGTTACTGTTTAGTTGCTAAGTCATGTCTAACTCTTTTGTGACCTCATGGACTGTAGTCCACTAGGCCCTGTCCATGGGGATTCTCTAGGCAAGAATACTAGAGTGGGTTGCCATGCCCTCCTCCAGGGCATCTTCCCAATCCAGGGATAGATCTGAGTCTACTGCATTGCAGTCAGAGTCTTCACCACTGAGCCACCAGGCTAGCCCAATCATGATAATAGATGTGTACTAGTATATCATATTTGATCTAAAGTTTGGAGAGTAAGTCCAAGATAGGAGATACCAATCGGTGGCGAGTCTGCAGCAGGAATGGGAGAGTCATTGTGCAGAAAAAGCAGTGGGACCTGTGGTAAACCAAAAGGGTGTGCAATTTTCTGTTCATTATTCTTTAGTCTTTCTTATTATATTTTCCCTCATTAAGGATGCTGTTGATGTGCACTTTACTAGACTTCATCTGAATAAGAATGTCTGGGCTTGGACAATAAGTAAGGCTCAGACCTTCAGCTCTTTCGAGAAGACTTGGGCACATAATCCTTTCGACTCCAGTATTCACACAGTGCAGCACCTGGCACACAGAATGGGCCAAGATTATTGCATAAATGAGGACCAGAGTAAGGCAGACATACCTATAAGATCAGGCCAAATTTTGAACCTATTAGTAAACTGTTGGAGAACGCATTTTAGTGCATGAACTTTGGAGCTAAAAATCTAGATTCATGTCCTGATAACTATATGGCCATGAGTAAATGCTACTTTTAAGTCTCTATTTCCTCATCTGCAAATTAGCGTTAATAATGGATTAGCGTAGAAGAGGGAGAGGGGACAGTGAAGATTAATTTGACCACATCAATCCCGATTATTTTGCTAAAATTAAAAAAAAATTAAGTTTTGAGAAATTTGGCTCTTAATTAAATACTGCCTTGGTTGTTCTCTAACAGTTTTTTTGTTCCCCTAAATTTTAATATGTTAACTAGGATGAAGGGGTTCAAGAGCATGCACTTTTCTCTTTGTTTTCCCAAGCATCTAACCACACTATGTAGGGGGTGGATATGGAAGAACAAGCCCGTTAAAAATAATGACAAATATGCCTTATTAAGAAAAGCCTGTTGACTGATTTGTAGACGCAGTGAGGGAAGGAGAGAGTGGGACTAATCGAGAGAGTAAAATTGACATACATATACTACCATGTGTAAAGCAGATGTCTAAAATAGATAGCTAGTGGGAAGCTGCTATATATAGCACAGGGAGCTCAGCTTGGTCCCCTGTGATGACCTAGAAATGTGGGGTGCGGGCTGGGTAGGAGGGAGGTTCAGATGTACGTGCCTCTGATTCATGCTGTTGTACGGCAGAAACTAACACAACATTGCAAAGCATTTATCTCCAATTAAAAATAAATCACATTTAAAGAAGAAAAAAAAAGTATGTGAAAATATCGATTGTAACAATATAGTTAGTGGTTTTATTGGGAGAAGGGGAAAACAAATTTTTCAAAATAAACATATACATAATAAAAAAGAAAAGTCTGTTTGAAGCTTCCAAGCTCTATCCTTGCATTAGTATTCTGTGCAACTTTAATTATATTTTTATAAAGTCCTAAAAGATGAGAGAGCTGGAAAAACGAGAGCAAAAACTTTGGGCCTCATCCTGGGTGAGTAGAGGCAGACTAGGACTAGATAGAGAAGACACCCAGGGGATTAATTTGTTTCTAACAATGACAGTGTTGGAGCAAGAGGCTTTTTTTAAAAAATAAAGGTGGGCGCACAGGATGTATTTTGAAACATTTCAGAGCTGAAAGAAATAGATGTTCTAAAAATTTAACAAAATGGTACCACAAACGTATCAAATGTCTTATATATCATCCTTATAGTAGAAAGATATGTATTAAACTCATTAGAATAGCTTCCTGCAATACAGAAGAAAAAATGGGGCCAACAGGGAATAAATACTCCAGTGCCAGGGGCCTCGTGCAGACCACTGGTAATCGAGTGCTTTGAACTGAATATGATTAACTTGACTCTCTGCACCTGGGGTTCAAAAGAAACCGATCACCCCCACCACCAAAACAATGAAAGGAAACTACAGCGTGTGTGCATGACGCCAGCTCTTTTCTGGGGAAAGATGCTTCGGGCCATGGAGTTCCTGGGATTCCCAGGTGCAGGTGTGAGTATGTGTGCTTTCCTGTGACTTAATTGGCAGGAAGGGAAATGGAGCCTGAGAAAATTGCTGACTTTTGATTGATTTGGTTGTCTTTAGTTAGAATATTCACTGATCAAACATCCTTTTTTTTTTTTTTTTTTTGAAATAGGAGCTTTTCTTAGCTTCCCAAGTTTTTGTGTGTGTGTGTGTGTGTGTGTGTGTGCGCACACGCGTACGCAGAGGTCTTTGGAGTTCACAAGCAGCAACAGCCACCAATTCAAGACCCACACATTGTAAAGGGTTAAAATTCTGCTTCAGCAGAAAAAAACAAAAAACAAAAAACTCCAACAATAATGTTTATTTCATTAAAATGTAATTAGACTAACTGTTGCTATTAGACTAACAACTTGAAAATCTGCCTCCTTTACCAGGGTGAATAGGTTGGAATATCTCCACAGTTAATAGAAAGGGAAGAATGTGGGAACTTGGCTGAAATGTAACACAAAGGGAAATAAAATACTAATTTTTCAGAAAGAAATGTATAGGGATTTCTCAATACATTGAGAAATGATCAACCAAAACTATGGCTTGTTGGCTTAAAGATCAGAAGATTTCGGTTATATAAACTACCTTTCTCAGTTATTCTATGCCAAAGAGATACAGTGAATGCTATATGTACTTCCAATAAGATAAAGAGATTATGATCATAAAAATATCTCAATATTGTACTATATTTTCTGTTTTATGTTATCAACCATTTAGCTATCTATCATTTTACTTCATGTTTGATAGATTTAAGGTAACTACACATATATGTCTAGAGGCACAAATGTCTTGGTGAATGCACTCATTCAGCACCCTGGTACCTCTATATGACCAAGTTTCTCTCCCTATCTGTTTAAAAGTTTTAAAAAGAAACATTATCTCTAAGTTTATGCCCAGGGCTGTGATCCATCCTAGTTCACGAGCGAAACAAAACAGGTCTGATCTGTGCATTTCTGAGTACCAGACAGCTGCTGCTCGTCATCTACCTTCACTGGAGTATTTTCTCATTGATTGCATTCCTTCTTGTGACTCTTTCCTCATGAAAGAGATGGAGAGAGGAAGAAAGGAGTTGAAGGAGGGAGGGTAGAAGGGAGGGGAAGAAGGGGAGAGGAGAGAGAGAGAAAGGGGCCAGCATGCAGACTGCAGTCATCTCACAGCACCTACAGACTGATTGGTGGACAGGCAGGGCAGAGAAGGCACAGCCACAATCGAAGCGAAAACTCACCTGCGGGCTTCCCTTCTGTGTGCGTAACACCACGTGTCAGCGGAGCACTGGGTAGTTTTGCCAAGTTGCCTGCTTTGGCTCACCTCTGTTGGCGTGGGTAGCCTGAAGAAGAAAGAAGAATCATTCACGTGTTGCCCTCAGCGTAGAGGATGAGAAATGACACAGCAACAATAAAACCTTTACAGACTGAAGGAAATTTTCCCTGTGTACCTAAAAGTCAGGATATTAAGGCAGAAATTAAATCATATCAACATGGAGGTAGTAGGTACACTGCTCCACTGCAGCTTCAATAGGTCGTTCTCATTCGGTGAAAGAAGAAAAGGCTAAGTTCAGATGTTGTTTTCACCATTTCTGCTGTTTATATTTATAGTATAGGACAAGACACAACTGTTCAATGTATTGAGAAAGTTTAAGTAAGATATGAGCAGGAAAGTTCCCATAAATGGCCCCACTTAAAGGAATATTGTGCTCGGAATAAAAGGAAGGGATGTCACTCAGTCACGTCCGACTCTGTGACCCCATGGACTGTAGCCCACCAGGCTCCTCCACCCATGAGATTCTCTGGGCAAGAGTACTGGAGTGGGCTGACATTGCCTTCTCCATGTGCTGGGAATAAATTGGTACAAATTAGACTTTCTGAAAGATAATATGATAATGCTATCAAAAATCTTAAAAAGTGCTTATCCACCCCCCCCCCACACACAAATGTCTATTTCTAAAACAAATTAAAGTTGGTACAAGGTAGCGTTATTTATAATGGTATATTTTTGGAAGCCCCAATATAGGAGAGTAGTTAAGCAAATGATTTTATATCCATACAATGGACTATGTAGCCTTAAATGGTCATGTTACTAAAAAATACTTATTGTGGAGAAAAAATGATCAAAAATATTAACAACTGAAAGAAGTAGCCCACAGACTGATTCAACAGTATGCCTATTTTGGAAGGTAGAGATGCAGAAGCATCTGTAGGGGTAGGAAGGATATTCAGCAAAATGGAAAACACTACCTTTCTTTTCATGCTTTTTTGTATTCTCCAAATTTTTCTTTGAGCACTTTCTTATGTGCTCGGATATAATCACATAAATGCTACTAAAAATACTCATTAATGTTCAAAGGCCTTTCTCTCTCTGAGGTTAATGATTTGGTTAAACTTGGAGGCCACGTTCCACATCAAATACTGTGGGTACTGGGATTGATGCGTTCGATGAAAAGAGCCTCACAGCTGTCTCAAGCTTATACTACTTGGAGGTTGTGAGTGCAAAAGATGAATCAGAATGTACTACAATCTTAAGGGTGAATGGTTCTCCCCAGGTTTATCATCTTGTCTATCACCCATAACCAGATGCTCATACTATAACACAAATGGTAATAAACTATGAGTTTATAAAATGAAAGGCACTATTATATTACTGATAATGGGGCAGTAGGTGTCTGACTTTAAATTGCTTTGGCAATCCTAACCCTCTATTTCCTGATTCTGATGCAACTGAAACCTCGACTTTCTCATATTACAGGGGTTTATATAGTATATTTAAAGATACCACAGAAGTAGATGATAAAGCAGTGTTTTATGGTTGGAGTAAGTAAGCAGCTGGATATGACTTTGTTTGAATTGTACAGAAGAGTGGAAGTTCAAACACAAACTGAAATGACTACTCCTTTGTTTAGCTATCATAGACTGTTTCTTTATCACAGTCACATGAAGTCCTTTGGAAAATGTACAGGTAATGACAAACACAGTACCAAACTCCCTTTTAATAAGCATTGCTGCATTGTATAATCTCTGCATTGGTATCTCTTTAGATTCAAGATAGGGGGAACAGCTTCCTATAGCCCATTTTCTGTTAAATCACACAGAGATTGTTTAATGCACATTCATAATCAGTATTCAAGGAGTGCTCACACACAAAAGCTCTCCATGTACTCCCATCCTGACTGTGAAGATGAATGATGTCTGATAAATCTCTATCCAACCTTTCCTCACTGCACCAAGCACCCTTTACTTGAAACTAGAGTTTACAAATGTTGTACATTCTTTGCATGTTGCCCTATATTTGGCAAGAGTAAGTAAATTAAATCAGCTAACTTAATAATAAAAGTCACTAAATAATTTTAAGAGTCTTGGGTTGGACCTCACATTTTCTTTAGTAAAATGATGTGAAAACTTGTTTTTATAAAACAATTTCTATTCTGTTGGTACGTGAAAGGAATCCCATCTGCTGTTGATAAAACCCCTTTTTACCTTTGTGAATATGGTCATTCATGATAGAATGGTCTCACTAAAGAGATTAAAAGACTCAGACAAGAACCCCAATGAAACAGTGGGAAATATTAAAGATTTCAGACTTTTTTTCATCACATCTCTTATTTCACATAATAAAAAGCATGACTCTGTTCAAGTTAAATATTCTAGCATCGATTGCTGGATATCAGAGAATGGCTGTTAATTTAAGGTGCTATCAGGTTACCAAACACTTGCAATGCGTGCATGATTGACAGTTTTACAGCTGGTGTACTGAAATATATTCTGCTTAGCAACTAATGTTAAGCAGAGGAAATGTTCTGACTATGGCATTGCGAAAACAGGTGCAGAGTATCTGGAAAAAATTTTACTCTAAAAAGGAAGGCAAAAGTGGTCTTCAAATGAACAGCTTGAACCCAAAGTATGTTGTGGCATCTAATAACAAAAACAAGTGAAACTGTCTCTCAAAGTTGTATGTATTCCAACAAAAATAAACTTGGTTTCAGATACTAGGGCAAACTCAATCAATGAACTGAGTTAGAATGATTTCTCTTCAAAGAGTGTTAAAGTCTAAGGACACTTTTATTCTCATTATGGAACCTATGTTATATTTTGATTGATCTGTACTAGGGGTGCGTAAACTGGCTCCTACAACCTTTTGAAATGTTTGTGTGTGTGCATGCTCATTAGCTAAGTCACGTCTAACTCTTTGTGACTCCATGGACTGTAGCCCGCCAGGCTCCTCAATCTATGGGATTTTCCAGGCAAGAATACTGGAGTAGGTTGCCATTTCCTACTCCAGGGGATCTTCCCAACCCAGGGATCAAACCTAGGTCTCCTGCACTGCAGGCAGATTCTTTACCACAGAGCTACCTGGGAAGCCCTTAGGGAAAAGTTAAGAAAAACTGGAGGGCTTTTATCTTTTTGATTGTCGCAGAAATTGTATTTTAAACTCTTTAATTTTGGACTCTTTAATGAAGAAAATGAATAATGGCCATGTCCTGTAAGTAACTAGAACAAGGAATCTCTGGGGTTTTTCCATGAGGATTTCTAAGATGTATTGAAAGCTTGAATTAGGATAAATAGCAGTGTAATTCTCAGGCTTTAGATGGTATGAAACATATCAGCGATGGTTCCTACAACTAAAATTCAGTTTATTCTTTTATTTTTAACCCAAATGAAAATTCTCACGCCTCACTTCTCATCTGTTCTTATGTTATTTCTGATTGATTCTGGCAGCAATGGACTTAAAAAAAAAAAAAGGTGTCTTTTCTTTAAGTTAAAATTATTTAATTAAGCTACAATCTAGCACAGAAATACAAATACCTGGGTTTTGTTGGTTTAAAAATACTGGAAAAATGTCTTTTCACCTTTTAAACAGACTTGGGAGTCATTAAATGACTATAGTCCAAGTCGATCACCAGCAAATAAAAATGAACTGCTATTTAAGGTTTTTTTCCCCTGGTGTCTTCTGCCTAACATTTTTCAGATTATTTTATCCCTAAAATTATCCAGTTTTGATTCAAATACAGTTATCAACCTGGTACAGAAGCTCCCAAAGAATGATTCATTCATTTAATGGCCTCTGTCTTCTTTCCAGGCAGTGTAAGAAGAACAATTATTTGGTCTCCCTTCTGAGCTATTCTTGTGCTCAGTGGGAACAAACTGGCCTCTGTACTTCCCAGCCCAGCCTGCCTCTTTTCAGCCCTTCAGGTTTGGTGTGAGAGCACAAAGAGGAGTGATGAGCCTGGGGTCCACCTTCTTCCATTCAGAGGGGCGCAGCTGGGAAGCAAGGCAGGAAAGTCCTGCTCGTGGTCCACACAAAGTACTTCCCAGCAGGCTGCAGCTGTGACAAGCCAGCAATCCTTCCCTTGACACTTAAGGCGCATATTTCATAGTCTAAGAATAGAAATGCTTACACTGATCAAGAGTGGGGGTAGGAGGCTGACAGAATTACCCTCAGATGACTGGGGCTCAGATGCATAAAGATGTCAAGAGATCTGGGTTTAATTGAAATGCAAGCATTTGCCATGTGGGATTCTACACACAGGGCTGTTTTGCCTTAAATGGTCAGTAACATATGCTTTGGCAAATGAAAACAAAACAAAACAAAAGCAGTGAATACGAGTTGCAACAAGAACACAGAAGGCACCTTAGGAAAAATTATATCCATTGAATGCTATGAAGAAACATAATATTGTATATTTGATGGTTGCACAGATTCAACATGGGATTTTAAAAATATTCTACAATTCATTGCTGTTTTATTCACTTTATAGAGAAGTAATTCTAGGGATAGGTGTTTCATGTGATCGATACATGAACAGCTGGTAAAACACTTTGGCATTTTTGATGACCCATTTGACATTAGGATTACTTCTTTGAGAAAGTCTGAACAGTAAAGCAAAGTGGCTACAATATTTTTATTATCGTGATACTACAAAGTAAACACTGAGAACTGATTCACCATCTGACTGATGTAGAAAGATCAAAGGAGACTCATATTAAAATCTAACCTTAAGTGAAGGTTGCTGTGGAGATAACAGTTAGGATATTGGGTCAATCTTAAGATATAACTTATTTAGTCTACTTCTGCCTTTCCAGTGTTACAATACAAAGACTTCATTGGCAGATTAGTCCAGACGTGGGTTTAGAAAAGCCAGGTTCCATCAGGAAATGGTACTTGTTTTTTTATTTCTAAGAGGTCTGTACCTTCTTTTGACAAAACGTGAAGAGTCCATGTTTGCAAACTCACTGCTGGCACATGCACTGGCCCTGAAGTCTGGCCACACTGGTTTGTTGTTTTCCAGACTCTTAGCAAAGATGTTTCTAGGAAGGTCTATTGCAAGATTAAATGTAAATGCATTCTTTGTAGGGTGAGAAACTCCCAGTATTATTATTGGTAAAGGAATAGTTCCACCCTTGTGTATGGTACATTGTTTGTGTCCCGATCGTGGGCAGAATTTATAGTTGAAGCAGTGTCTTTTCTTGCCCTGTATTGCTTAAATCTCATCTGGCCTGTGGCCACCCACTTTGCCTAGACATAAGACAGACTACATAAAGAGAGAAGGTGATAGGCATGCCAAACAATTATCTTACCTATCTGCACATTGTTGACTAATTTGTTGATTAATTAAGAGCTATGTTCAATGATCATTGTGATCCAAGTCTGGATAAACCTGACGTTCAGCTTCTGGGAGGTTGTGAGAATGTGGTCTAGACTGCTCTCACATAGATGTCAGGTGCTTTCCAGTGAGGCTTCATTGTTTGCCCAGGAGAATTCAGGTCACCTTCAGGAAACCTTAACTTACCCGGGTGACATTTATCAGGCTGCAAGCGGGGGGCAAGAGGGACTTATGGTTCCTGACCCAGGGATCGAACCTGCGTCTCTAGCATTGCAGGCAGACTCTTTACCGTCTGAGCCACCAGGAGAATTAATTATAACATCTTAGTGTTCTTTAGGTCCTGCCACTTTTGGGTGCTAAAGTCTACTCAATTTGCTTCTTTTGTGCAAGGAAGAGGTGAAGACCTTGCATGTCACAAGCTGCCACGGAAGATAGCACAGAGCGTCACCTGGTTCAAAGGCCAGCCAAATCCAGCAACACCTGAGCCATTGTCTTCATGGTTAGCATCAAGCTGTGGGATAGGACCCTCACTCCTATTACCCTCTGATACCAGAGAGACCTCAGGACCTTCCACTTCTTTGTGCCTGCCTCACTGTTACATACATGGGTTTGGTTTCTGGAATCTGGAACTGTTCAGTTACTGGACTCTTGTCTTTAAAATTCGCTTTTTCTGTCATTGGTTCCCAGGCACCAGCTCCCTTCTGACCACTTGATCTTAGAATCCTGCTGTTAGATTTTCTTTTCTGATCACTTTCTCCTGAAAGTTTTGTTTCTGTCTGACACTTAACAGAGCACCAGGAAAACCAGAGTCAAAGCCTCCCCAGGAAAATCCCATGCCGGGCAAGTCCTGGTCCAAACCCTTGGCTGGGGTTGAATCTGTTGACATCAGATTTCAAATCCTGTGTGGATCACTTTGATCCAGCAAAAGGAATCTGGGTAAACAAGCTGGGCCCTGAGCACCAGGCCACATTGAGATGTGAGTGTTCTGGTATTCCTGAAGTTACACAAGTCTGAGTGTATGAGTGATGACTATGGGTATGTGAAAGTGTGCAAATGCACGTGTGAGTGTGTGTTCAAGCAGAAGCTAAAAGTGAAGGTGCTCAGTCATGTCTGACTCTTTGTGATCCCCTAGACTGTAGCCTACCAGGCTCCTCCGACCATGAAATTTTCCATGCAAGAGTACTGGAATGGGTTGCTGTTTCCTCCTCCAGGGGATTTTCCCAACCCAGGGATCAAACCCAGGTCTCCTGCATTGTAGGCAGTCGCTTTACCGTCTGAGCTACCAGGGAAGCCCCAAGTAAGAATTAGTACAAGAGAAAAACCTTTGCTAGTAGCAACGTCCAAGAGAAGGGATCCACTAGAGGCTCTCTTGGCTTAAAGATGGTGATCCAGGTTCTAGTTCTGCTTCTACTGCTATCTCTCTGGATGACCTAGAGCAAGCCACCTTCTGTCTCTTGGATCATAGTTTTTATATTCAAAAAATAAAAAGTACTACAAACTCCCTACCCTACAAAAAGTATATGCTACAGAGTCACCATCATGAGTTTCTTCCATCTGACTAACCATATATTAGAGGCTGAACATAGAGCTGGAAATGGGAAATTCTGGCTGAGAAACTTGAGGGCAGGCTCAAGCTCTACTATAACACACTGCTGGGGTTTGTTAAAAATAGTACAGGCAGAGATACTGAACTAGAGACTGAAAGGCTGGAGGCCTCATCCTAGAGAGAAGACATGCCTACAGGAGGGAGGTCAAGAGGAGCGTAAGCACCCCACCGTCCCTCTGCGCATCCTGCGGCTGGAACATCCCTCTCTCGAATTCTTCCGAGACCCCATACAGGGAAATAAACTCACCTCTCTCTCCTATTGACTTAAGAAAGCACCTTGACTCTTTAATACGAAGAACTGGGTGACCAGGAGACACGGCATGCCATCTTAATTTGAGAGTAAATGAAACATGCCCCCAAGTGGCCTCTGTCAACTAACAGCCAAGAAAACAAGCTTGGCGCATCTCACTTCTCTCATTGACCATGTTGGTGGCACTCCCAGACTTCTACATAGAAGGCAGGCCTGAGAGGTAGCACACATGACGTTTCTGGCTGCTAAAAATAAATCACGATCTAACTACAGTGCTACCTGAAGACTCGAACCAACACTAGAGACAAATGTAAACATCACCTATTCGAATAAGAAATCACTGATAAAGTTCATAGCCCCCATTCTAACTCAGACTGGGTAATGGGATGATCAGTTTATAAGCATCATAGATGTAAGAGAGAAACAGGTTTTAAAGCAAGTATACTGGGAAGTCATAGCCCACCATCCCTCTCAGTTTTAAACTTAGACCATTAAAGTGAGAAAGGGCTTTAGAGATGAACTAGAATAAATAAAATGCAGATTGAGGAGACTGAGGCTCAAAGAGGGCAAGTGGCTGCCACAGGATCCAGCAGGCTGGGCGGGTGGGGGGCTTCATTCCTGCCTCGCAGATTGATGCCTTTGCCGCTTTTGTCTGCTGTTCGCTGTATCATTGTGCTGTGAAAGTGAAAGTGGCTCAGTTGTGTCTGACTCTTTTGGACCCCATGGACTGCAGGCCACAGAATTCTCCAGGCCAGAATACTGGAGTAGGTAGCCTTTCCCTTCTCCAGGGGATCGTCCCGACCCAGGGATCGAACCGGGGTCTCCTGCATTGCAGGCAGATTCTTCACCAACTGAGCTATGAGGGCACTGTGCTTTGGGAAAGTCAAATATTTCCCCAGTGTTGAGTTTTTAAGCAGAAATTACTGTGGCTCTTTCAGTGTTCCTCTTTAGAATTTCCTCCTTGGTTTGGCATCTGTCTCCTCATAGGATTTCCCACCTGCTCTCTCCTCCTGGCCACAGACTCGCACGTTGGCACAGACCCCCAGCTCAGGCACTCCTCTTCCCCAGACTCGCTTCACCTGAACATTTTGCTTTGCTGTCTTGGGGTCCCACTGCTCACCCCACCTTTCTCTCTTCAGTCACAAGGTAGCATTTCTAGCTCCTGCAATCTCTGTATGTATCTCATTTTCCTGCCTTCCAGAATCACTCATATCCATCACTCTAAAAGTGTAGGCCTCAGACCAGCAGCATCACATCACCTGGGAAGTTGTTAGAAATGCAGATTCTCAGGACTCAGGCTAGAGTTACTGTCTCAGAAATTCAAATGAGGAGACCTGGCAATCTGTGTTTCAGTGAGTCCTCCAGGTGACTCTGACCCTTGCTCAACTCAGAACCACTCACCTACTGACCTATCTTATCTTCAACATGAGTTCAGGGGAAGAGCTCTGCAAAAAACTGTGTTAAGATCCTGCTTTTTGGTTGTGTACTTAGGACAAATTACTTCATACTTCTGTGCCTCACAGTCCTCATCTGTGAAATGGAGGATAATAATAGATTGGGTCTCAGAGATTTGTTGTAATACAAGATATATATGGAATATAATTTGCACAGAGCAAAACCTAGGAAATGCTAAAAAATTAGTACTTACTCTTTCATAAGACTTTTCTACTCACAATACATGAAATGTGAGTCACTTTCCACATCATACTCTTATGAAACTTGAAAACAAAAATTAATCAGTAGTGAAGCCATGTTACTTAGAAATGTAAATGACATTCTAAATTAGATCTTGATAATATCAATATATATGAAATTACTTACATGTTTGCACTTTATGAATTTTTAATTTATATATTTCAACAGTTAATAAAAATGATGGTATAATATAAACTCGTAAGAATCAATTTAGAGAAAGCTATTTTATTGCCACATAGGACTAAACTCAGAAATCAGTGTGCAAGTTTGTTCTTGTAGCAGCTGATACCCTTAAAGGAACACACACATGTTTGTTGCTAATAATAAAGCAGCCAGTCTTTTTTTCAGTCTAGGGCAACTGTAAACTTGCCTGTATAGAATGTCCTTGAGGCATAAAAGCAAACTCACCAGAACAGGACCCCACAAGCAACTCTTGAAATCTGAATCATGCATTTTTCTTGCATGTAAATATCATTTCATATTAATTGATACTACCTAAATATGTATTCATAATTGTTGCTATGCCTGTAATTATAAAGAAATGAATTCCTTGACTTGCACATGAAAATAATTCCTATGTATATATTTAAAAATATACAGTTGAAGTTGTGGAATCCCTTACTCAATGCTAAAATTTAGTTTGTTTCTCTTCCATGTAGATTTTAAATACTTTAAAATACCATTTATTATATTTCTAATAAAAAATCAAAATACCAGATACATCACTGGTTTCACTCTAATGAAGAGTTCCATTGACTAGAAAAGAGCTTTATACATGACACCCACATTTTAATTATCTATTGTTTTCCAGCATGACCATTTAGTTGATGATTATTACAATTTTAAAGTTTGTGTTACTTAGAACATATGTATAGTGGATCGTCCTGGTGAAATGGCTCAGACCAATAGTGAAAATAAAAATGACTGCCCAGAAGGGACCTTTCTTAAAGCAGGCCAAAAACTGTCTCTGCACAGCATTTTTTTGGCAAGTCAATGGTAAAGTCCTCAGCTGTGAATATCTTGGACATAAGGTTATGCAATTGTGGTTAAGGAAATATGGTGGTTGTTAATTTAATTCCTAGCTGACCCAATTTCCATTCATATAAAATATGCTTTAGGGCAGTCATCAGGAGACCACTTTGACTTTGGTTTAAATGGAATTTCCTTGCCTTTTATGACATTTTAAATTTTCACTAAAAGATAGAAGAATTCTGTCAAACAAATGACTTATCCCGGTTAAAAATATGCAGGTAAAGTTTTACAGTATATCAACAAAGATTCATATGCAATAGTTAAGTAAAATGAATTCTAGGGTAAAAAAAAATAAATATAACTTAGTGGAAACTATAGGAAAACAAGTCTAAAAATCAGACATGAATTACAGTTGCTCCATTTGGAGGACACAGTTACAAGCTGTTTTCTGTGAAACCATGCTGTTTAGTGCTAGGGAGGAGATGGGAAATCAGAAATCCTAATTCTGGTCCCAAGACACTTACTAAGAAGACTACAATTCTCTTTGGCACACTGTTCTTTTATGGGGTTAATTATTGTTAATTTCACTAATAATCATCTTGGAATAAGGCATCTGTACTCAAATTCCCATTGTGAAATCAATTCTTTTAAAAAAAAAAATAACAGAACCACTGTTAAGATTGAAACGCTGAGAGGATAATGGAATCAAAAGAGCTCTGCTGTAAAAGAACAGATTTATAAAAACAAATAGTGCCAGACAGTCCTGATAGCATTTTCAATAGAATTAAAAACTTAACGAGCACAATGAATGTACCTTAACACACATATATTTATATTTTTGTAATGCATTTGATACAGTATCTCAATAAATCTTGTTTGCCAACCTAATTAGCATTGGCTTTGCAATGGGCTCTGTCACATGGACCAAGAACTGGCTGGAGGACAAGTCCAAATGACTCAGGGCAATGTGTTGACTATAGGGTCAGTGTGAGGTCTGGTTTTGTTTAATGTCTTTATTAACGATCTGGAAGAAAGAGTAAATAATTCTTGAATGAAATAACGTTTTAATGACAGGCACATGGGCTAACCAGAGAACAGAAGAAGTAAGCACCAGTTCCAGGCTTGCTACTGATTTGAAAGAGGCCGGTCACTTGATCTGAGTATGTTTCCCCATGTGGAAAATGGAGATAATGGTCCTCTTGTGAGAAAGCAAAGATAAGATTTTATGATTTCAAATACAAAGTATGATAAAGCTCCCTCTGATGGTATTTGCGGCTTATCTACTGCTTACAATACTTGTTAGGAGTCACTTTAATGTGGCAGAACACAGCCTAGGCCCAGTGTCAGGGGAGAACAGAGCAACACTGTCAAGGGACAACACGTTTGGAGGGCGAATGGCTAAAACTCCTAGAAAAGGAGCTTTGTAAATAGGTAGAGGAAGCTTAGAGAGAATGGGAAGCTGAAGAACAAACAGCAAAACAATCTTTGGTGGGAAAGTAGATGGGAGAGTACAGGACAAGGCAGAAGAGGCTGAGGCTGTCTTGCTGAGTCTGGGAGAGTGCCTTCAGGGAGGTCTCCCATGCTGCCTCCCTTTTCACCCTTCCAGTTGAGACAGACAGTGCACGTGGAAAATGTTTGCACTCAACTGCTTCTAAGTTGCAAGGCTTCTCTTGTGGCTCAGCGGTAAAGACTCGGCCTGTCAACGCAGGAGACCAGGAGACGCGGGTTTGATCCCTGGGTCAGGAAGATCCCTGGAGAATGAAACAGTAACGCATTCCAGTATTCTTGCCTGGGAAACACCATGGACAGAGGAACCCGGTGAGCTATAGTCCATGGGGTCGCAAGTCGGACATGACTTAGCAACTAAACAACAACCAACAACTCCTAAATTTCTGTTCAGCTTTTATATTAAAAAACTGAGCTATTTAAATACAAAGTAAACTATTTCAGATCAAAGCTTAAAAGTGATTTTCTTGGTAGAGTCATCTCTAGTCCGATGTTACTGTACTGTTAGGAACAGTTTTTTTGGATTACATGAGGCAGTTAGCTAGAGGGAGGTGGCACAGGTGGGTGGTGGTGCTCATTTATGCAAATGAAGCTAAACAAGATTTACTAAGATTTTTTTTCCCCACTGAAATATGTCTATTTCATAGTCATATTTCAAGCAGACTAGAGTTCTTGTGACCACAAGAGTATGTTTTCAAAGTGACAAAGACGTTCAGGAACCAAATTAACACTGGAAGATCACTGGTTCTTTGCAATGTAAAACAAGTTTGCTCAAACCAACCTGATCATTAATCTTTTCTAAGAGAGTCTCTTAAAAATATAGATCTCTGTGTCTCAGCCCAGACCCACCAAAGCAGATTTCCCAAAGAAGCCAAAGTAATTTCTATGACCAAGTAAACTCCAAGGCTGAGTAAAAGGAATCAGATTGTTCCAAAGTTATCTCATCAATAGTCTGACATAATCTACTAAACTATGGTCCTTCCAAGCTAACCCAAAATATTTAAGTGGACTCATTAGAGATTTTTTTTTCTTGCGTATATCCAAAAAATGGCATATAAAATAGGATAATCTGTGGTTTTTCAGTTTTCTTATCAATCAGTCGCTCAGTGGTGTCCAACTCTTTGTGGCCCCATGGACTGTAGCCTATCAGGTTCCTCCGTCCATGGGATTTTCCAGGCAAGAGTGCTGGAGTGGATTGCCATTTCCTTCTCCAGGGGATCTTCCCGACCCAGGAATCGAACCTGGGTCTCTCACACTGCAGACAGACGCTTTACCATCTGAGCCACGAGGGAAGCCACAGTCTAAGTTATCATTCTAGAATCTCCTTTTATAATTCTTTCTCAGTACAGCTTATTTTTTATCATTTATTTATTTTGAGCTCATTTATAATTTATATTCTGCCTGTTTTCCAAAAAACGATTTGAGGATTATATCTCAAATTGTCTTTCTAGTGAAGGGTGAGAGGAAGAACTTTAGAATCCCCATGTGATTGGAGCGGTCTCTTCAACAACATCCTTGAGGCTCTGAGACTAAAATTCATGCCTTCCTCCCTTAAAACAGTATTCTTCATGCTAAGCCACACAGGTGAATTTATTTGGGAGACAAATATAAAATAAGGTACAGATATGATGAAATACTTCCTGTGCACCCTGATAGTACTGTAAAAATAAAAATAATATTAATAGAAAGTTGGAGGGAGACTCAGTAGACACTCTCAACTACCACATTAGAGTCCTCTTTACATGGAATCCATTTCTGGTGGTATCTGAGCTGGGGAAAGCCAGTCCATCTCTGACAAGTACTTGGGTATCTATTCTCATCATTTCCAGAATTTCTTTTTTTCAGAAATAAAGATTATAGGATTAATTTGATATTTAGAAAACAAAAAACACAACCTAAATTAGTGCATGTGGAGGGTGGTGTTCTGGAGAAGATCCCAGAAAAACATATAGAAAAAAAAACCCAACTTACTGAGAGAGAAAAAAAAACCCTGCTATAGAATAACATGGAAAAGAACCAAGATTTTTAAGATCCTTAAAAATCAAATCCACTATAAAACAGGTAATGAATTCCACTATTGAATAGGTTATAAAATGATAAAACCTTCTTTTCAAAAGTAAATCTACCATAATGATCATTTGTGGCCATATTTTATTTTGACTAAATATTATCATGGTTGTTTTAAAAGATGTTTTGGTATTTTTTGTGTCTGAGGGAAGTTTTGTCTATTATTAAATAGATTATTTTATAGATTATTAAATAGATTATTATTAAATAAATTATTTTCTCCAAGGATAGCTGACATTTTGCTCTCTTCCTCTCATGACAGTCTGTGGCTAGTATATCTTGATTAATATATATATTTTTTAATAGAAAAAAAATCCCTCAAAGGGAATTCTGCTTGCATTGCATATTGGGACTGCGTAAATTCCGTCCCAGTGATGTTGGCAGGAACATGGTATTGTGACTCAGTTAGGTTCAGGTTGCACATATTTGGGACCTTTAAGCTGATGTCTTTCGGTAGTCCCTCTCCACTTCTGCTTTCCTCCATAAATAATCTCACTGGAGTCTCCATTCATGCATCTTTATGTTTCAGGGGAGCCTCAGAGAAGAGAAAAATCCCCTTCTGATCAGAGCGCACCCCTTGGCCAGGGAGCTGTCAGCTCAGCACAGTTCTGTGTGGAAGAGGCTAATGAGGCTGGAGTTTATTTTTTCATCATTTTCTTTCCCACTTCTTTTTAAACAGTCTGGCCACCTTTTCAACATATTTAAAATATAACTCATACTGAATTTTCTTCCCTTTTAACTTTAGCTCTTCTACCTACAGCATGCTTGCTAAGCTGCTTCCGTTGTGTCCGACTCTCTGCGAGCTAGTGGGCTGTAGGCTGCCAGGCTCCTCCGTCCATGGGATTCTCCAGGCAAGAATGCTGGAGTGCGGTGCCATTCCCATCGCCAGAGGATCTTCCCGACCCAGGGACTGAACCCGTGTCTCTTGCATCTCCTGCACTGGTAGGTGGGTTCTTTACCTTTAGAGTCATCTAGGAAGCCTGCTTCTGCCTCCTAGCAGTGTGAATCGCCAGTAGCTTCTGAGTGCTAATTACCTCATCTCTGAAATGAGGACGTTACCTAGGGTCTGCTGTGCAAGGAGGAGTTAAGAACTCCAAAACATCCAGAAGAGTACAAGGCATATGGCTGGTGCTTGCAGATGGTGAAGCCACACCTCCAACTATGTTTAACAGAGCTCTTAGTATGTGTAAAGAAGGAAGCAAAATCTTGAGAGGCTTAGGATAGTCCTGACTTAACTCTCCCCCTGATTAAAATTTGCTTGATGACAAAGGACAGCAGCATTTTTAGCATAGCAGCATAGTCTCATGACATTCATTAAATACATCAGTATTTTTACTTTTTAGTGCTGTTTTTGCTCTCATTAATGCTGTTTCCTAGCAACACTAGTAATTAAGCACATGTATGGAGAAAATGCAAATCATTCATTTTCTCATTTGTTTATTAAAAATTAAATAGTATCCTATTCATTAATTTAGCTACCAGCTAAAGACTGAATGCTTTGTTGAAGGGACTGTTCCTGGACCAGCGCATCCACCATTTAGCTGTGAATTTCTGTGCTGACCTAAATGTAGCCATTAACCATATGTAGTCAGCTGAGTACTTGAACTGTAGCTAGTGTAATTAAATCTAAATTTTATTTAGTTTTAACTACTTAAAATTTTAATACTGAAACAGTATAAAATAATTTCTCATTAAGCATGATTTTTTGAACATACTATCTCATTAAAATTTTTATATTGATTATATGTTGAAATGATAATATTTAAGGTACATTAGGTTAAACTAAAATATATTATTAAGATTAATTTCACCTGTTCCCTCTGACCTCTTTGTAGTGTGGCTACTAAAAAATTACATATATGGCTTACAGTGGCTCAGACAATAAAGTGTCTGCCAGCAATGTGGGAGACCCGGGTTCAATTCCTGAGTCAGGAAGATCCTCTGGAGAAGGAGATAGCAACCCACTCTAGTACCCTTGCCTGGAAAATCCCATGGATGGAGGAGCCTGATAGGCTACAGTCCTTGGGGTTGCAAGGAGTCGGACACGATTGAGCAACTTCACTATTATACTTCCATTAGCTGGAGCTAGCATAGACCATTCTGCATTCACCAAACAGGAAGCAAGGGCAAGTAGTATCAAAATAAGACTAAAAAAGTATCACTGTTTGGTAGACATTTTAGGAATTTATAAAAAGAAAAATGAAACTGAAGTTGCTCAGTCATGTCCCACTCTTTGCGACTCCATGGACTGTAGCCTACCAGGCTCCTTTGTCCATGGAATTTTACAGGCAATAGCACTGGAGTGGATTGCCATTTCCTTCTCCAGGGGATCTTCCCGACCCAGAGATCGAATCCAGGTTTCCCACATTGTGGACAGACGGCTTAACCGTCTGAGCCACCAGGGAAGTCCCTCACATACAAAAAAGAAAAGTTAATCATAATAGGAAGATTTCTGAAAGAATGACCTAGAGACACATCTTTATTTGAACCTGAAAGTTGATGTGTGTCCACAGAGCAGGAGAAAGCAACGATCAAAATACCAGACTTAAGGCTGACCTAGTTGAAAAGAATTAGCATTGAGAATTGATATCATAAGAGTTAGAAGGTGCTAAAGATCCGTATCTAAACTCCTCCTTGTGCAAATAACTCTTTATTCAGCCTTCAGCAAGTATTTATTGTATACTTTCAGTGTGTTATGCATTGTTCTAATCTAGATGCTGAAGATACAACAACCAGAAAGACAAATCCTTACTCTTGTTACATTCTAGTTTAGAAAGATAATAGACCACTTATAAGTAAATGGATAAGAGAAAGGACAATTTCAGATTTTGATAATTCTGGGAAGAAAACAAAATGGTCCTCAGTATAGAGAGATGGAAGATAAAGGAAGGCACCCTTAGCTAACTTAGATTGAGCATTATTAGCTCAAGGATGGCTCCTTGAAAGAAATGATATGGGGACTGAAGACTGGAGAAGAAGTTGTCAGCCCAACCAAGGTGTGGTCAGCTGATAAGTAGAAAGGCTGGAGGATGAGTAAGATTGGTGTGTTTCAGGAGACAGACTACTGTGCTGGTCCACGGGGAGCAGGAGACGGGGGACAAGCAGAACTCAGAAACCAGTATAAGGACTCTGGATGTGCAACAAAAAAACTGTTGGAAGAGTTTTGATCAGAAGTATAATGCAAACTGATTTTCCACTGCTCTGTGGAGAATGGATTATAGAGGAGAGAATACTCTTCCCACATCCATGAACTGGACGTCAGTCTCCTTTGCAGTTCTATATGTTATTAATATATCTTCTACAGCACTTCTCCTTTCTTACCTTGTTTTCTGATTATTCAATTTAAGTCTTAGCTCCACTATCTCAGAAAAACTCAGTATGATTCATCTTTATCTCTCCCACAGTCTCAGCACAGCATCTTGAACATAATAAGCCTTGCATGAATATTTATTAAATGAATGAATCATGGAATGGGTAATTCAAACTCTGCTTGAATGCTTTCAATGACAAAAAGGGCACAGCTTCATAACACAACCTATTCTGTCGTTACAAGTTTCTTCTAAAATGTTAAAAAAATGTTTTTAAATGGATATAAAATGAATGTTGCTTTTACTTTTACTTATTCATCTTTAGTCTTTCATTTGTCTGTGTATAAGAACAGAGAAGAAATAAATTTTGTCTTCCAAAAGATCATCCTTTAACTTAATGCTGACAGCAACTGTTTTCACAAATGTTTTTTGTCTTTGTCATTCCTAATCTTTTCAGTATCTTTAGACACAGTTTTTTTGATTATTTGCTCTCATCATTTTTCTCAGCTTACAACTTTTTATCATAACCCCTTTAATACAAGATACCCAGAACTGAATACAATATACCATATGCATCTGCAGAGTTTTATAAGGTTTGATGGACATTCATGCTAAGCATTTTTAATTGTTTCATCAAAATATTGGTTTATACTGAAGTGTTTAATCAGATTATTAAGCATTCTCAACTGGTTGGATGTGATGAGTGGGTACTTAATGCCCCATATCCCTGGGTTTGTTGGTGGCTCATGGAAGCAACTGAAATTGGTAGGGCAGAGTCAGGAAACATCTTGTAGAGACTTCTGTGAGTTAAGATTAATAAACAAGAATGCTCAACTGATAATGAGCATTATCTTTCTAAATCACAGATATGCATTTATCAGGGATCTTAATTCTCTTAATCCCTTATTTCTCAATTTAGGCTTTGTGAACCACTAGATATAAGATAAACTGCACATCTAATATAGTCCAAGTCTTAGGAGAAGGAAATTTTGGGGTATAAGAAGGCTATTTGGAACAGAAAGTTCCTCTTCATAGCACATCTCATAGGTAAGTCTTAATTACACTTGCTTTCAGAATTGTCCTGCATTACAGAATCACGAAGTTGCAGGCAATCTTAAAGAGCACTTTCCAATCTTTTTAGGAATTTATTTTTTTCAAACTGTAGGAAATGAACCATAAACATTAGATCTAATTCCAGTGATTGATTTAACACTAAGTCAATGGAGAGAAAAGGATGAATCTGAGTGCTATTTGCCTGAATGAAGCATGATGATTAAAAATCGCTAGCTTCCTTGCGTTGACCCTTATAGCACGCATTACCTTTCCCTAGCTTCATCTAATTATACTTTTAATTTTTTTCGTTGCCCTGATACTTTCTATTCTTTTGAAATATACTTTTACTTCCTGCTTCTGTAAGTCATTTTGAATCTTTTTAGGAACAAGGTATGATATAATTCTTCATGAGCTCAGGGGTAACAAGCTCTTGCCCTCCTCTGAAGAGAGAAAAAAAATCCTGTAGCAGCGATTCATTAACCTAGAAATTGTAGGTGATCTAGAGTCATGCTATTTCTTTTGGTTATTCTGAGAGAAATAGTTCATACTGCTGGTTTAGAAATAAGAATTACTAGAAATTTGTTTATTTTCTCCCAATTCCATCTTGAGTGAGAGTTCAGTTCAGTTGCTCAGTCCTGTCTGATTCTTTGTGACCCCCATGGACTGCAGCACGCCAGGCCTCCCTGTCCATCACCACCCCGCCAGAGTTTGCTCAAACTCATGTCCATTGAGTCCCTGATGCCATCCAACCATCTCATCCTCTGTTGTCCCCTTCTCCTCCTGCTTTCAGTCTTTCCCAGCATCAAGGTCTTTTCAAATGAGTCAGTTCTTTGCAGCAGGTGACCAAAGTATTGGAGTTTCAGCTTCAGCATCAGTCGTTCCAATGAATATTCAGGACTGATTTCCTTTAGGATGGACTGGTTTGATCTCTTTGCAATCAAAGGGACTCTCAAGAGTCTTCTCCAACATCACAGTTGAAAAGCATCAATTCTTTGTCACTCAGCTTTCTTTATAGTCCAACTCACATCCACACATGACTACTGGAAAAACCATAGCTTTGACTAAATGGACCTTTGTTGCCAAAGTAATGTTTCTGCTTTTTAATATGCTGTCTAGGTTGGTCAAAGCTTTTTTCCAAGGAGCAAGCGTCTTTTCATTTCATGGCTGTAGTCACCATCTGGGGTGATTTTGGAGCCCAAGAAAATAAAGTCAACCACTGTTTCCACTGTTTCACCATCTATTTGCCATGAAGTGATGGGACCAGATGCCATGATCTTAGTATTTTGAACATTGAGTTTTTAAGCCAACTTTTTCACTCTCTTTATTGTCACTCAATTTTATTCACAAATTTATTGAGTGACAATAAAGTTGCCATTGTTTATGCTGAACTTTTTGATTGGTACATTTTCATTATAAATTAGTTACACCTCATTATGGTCTCACTGACTAGATTCTTGACTATAATAGTCTCAAAATTGCATCTCCTAAGTCAATCTTTAGCTACATTACACAAAGTAAGTTCCTGTGTAAAAAAGTAAAATTTTGACAGTAAAGTAAAAATTCTCTTTTTGTAATTTGTTCCATCTATTCACAATTAAAAGCAGAATCTGCTATTGAGAAAATACATCAATGAAAAATAAAACATTCTAAACAGAAACATGGTTTTGACCCCCTGTGCTTAGGAATAACTCGAGGTATGCTTTTTCCATAAGAATGTTGAACAAAAAATTGTTCTTTCTGTGAAAGTTGGGGCCAAAAATTGTTGTTAAATAACTAACTAAATAAAAATTTAAACTTCTAGGTACAGTGAAGTGACTGTGGCCAACCAAGCCTAGAATAAACAAATGAAATGTGAAAATAATTTGTTAAAGGCATCTGGAGAACTGTTAAAAGAATAACAAGACCTGAAAGAGTTAACAATCCGGAGAAGGGATATTTGCATCTGGGTATAAGTATTAATTCTTGGTGTAGGCAAGAAGATGAGCACGCTGGTTATGTGACTGATGGCAGAAAATCCAGCAGAGCTTCTGCAAGACTCGAAAACAGTTTGATGAAACTGGAGATCAAAGAAGCTTCAAACACAGGGCTGCTTCACTCTCACGTTATTTACCAAATTTTAATGCTAAATAAGGATAAAAGTGAAATAAAAACACAAGCAAAGAACACTAAAAGGCAGAGCAGAATTGTGTTACTCTCTACTGCCAAAGAGACAGTGATCAGAATTTAAGACGTTCTGAGGAGAGCACTCAATAGATGGATTTGGTGACAGATGTAAAGATTAGAAGACAAGATTAAGGATCCAAAAATTCGTTATGAGGAACTAAGAGGATAGGTTATAATAAAATTCATAAACAAATAGAAGGAACCCTAAAATACATTAAAAATGAGCCTTAAATCCATGTGGGCTACAGTGAGGAGTTCTAAAATACGTGTATCTTTGGAGGACCAATAGAAGAGAGAGACAGAAGCGATATTAAATGAAATTATGACAGACTTTTTCTTTTCCAAAATTGAAGAAGAACATTAATTCAAAGAGTCAAGATTTGTGAACCCTAAACAGGATACAAAACTAACTAGACACACAGCAGTGAAACTCCTAAAGCCAAAGAGAAGAAGAGCAGCCCGAGAAAAGACACTAAACCTTCAAAGAAGCAAGAGTAACAACAGACACAGGAAATAATGGAGTGACGGCTTTAAGGTGCTGAAAGAAAAACCAAACAAAACCTTCCATCTGGAATTCTATCCCAGGGAAAATATCCTTAAAAAATATCTTTTAGAAAAACATGACCTGAGAAAATTAGTCATCAGCAGGCATGTTTTAAGACAAATGTTAGCAGAAGTTCTTTATGTAGAAGGAAAACGATCTCAGATGGAAACGGAAATGGAAGGTATGAAGAACACAAGAGAGGATGAACAGATGGGAGAGTATAATTGAATATTGATTGCTCAGAATGCGTTTAAAAGTTGTGTGCTGTGTGCATAGCCACTCATCATGTCCAACTCTTTGTGACCCCATGGACTGTAGCCTGCCAGGCTCCTCTGTCTAAGGAATTTTCCAGGCAAGAATATTGGAGTGAGTTGCCATTTCCTTCTTCAGAGGATCTTCCTGACCCAAGGGTTGAACCCATCTTTCCTGCCTTTACAGGTATATTCTTTACCATTGCACCATCAGGGAAGCCCCATTTAAAAATTATGTACAATTAAATTGTGTGAGAGGAACAATGCAAAAGACAGAAAGGGTAACTATAATTAAAGATAATAGCATCAGGAAAAAAGAGGAAGAGGAAAAGGTTTGCAAACAGCCTTTGTGGAATTTGATTTGTTTTTTACATGTTAATTGCTTGGATACACTTGAATAAATGAGTATTTTTCTAGTACAGCATCATAGATGTTTGGGTACCAATACTGCAATAACATTATACAGAATGGTTACCATGACTTATGCTTGGTTATGCAGCCAGACGTGTTCCACTAAGATCCTCAAAAAAGAAAAAAAAGCCTGGAACCAATTTCAGAATAAACTATATATCACGAATGTCACTAATAATGGTGAGAATGCAAAACTAATTGAGTTGAGAAGACACGGTTCTTCCCTTTTACAGTCAATGTGTACAACTTTGTGGTGCTTTACCAGATGAACAGTAAGCCCATTAGCACATACGTTAGGGATCAGAAACTTCTTCCTGCCAGCACATAAGCAAGCACCTGCAAGAGCGTGGCAAAGGGTTTCTGTTATTTATCAGCAGGAGACCCTCTCTTCACAGAACAGCTGCCTGACACAGAGCCCAAAATGTGGCTCCCTTGTGTTTTGAAAAAGATGATGTCTGCCCTGAAAGGACAGGCATTCAATAATGGGAGTTTTGGCTGGGAGTTGCTCTGGCTGAATGACAGATCTTCATGGGTGAAAAATGGACCTATGTAACCTGCTTAATATCATCAACTCAGAAAACAGCATTTGAAATGCGTAGGTTGACAACCTGCCTAGTTTCTATTTCAGTTTCAGTGGAAAACATGGCTCAAGGAAGTTCTGTTTCTAACTGACCAAACTGAGGTTTTCCATCCTGCTGTCCTCTCATTCCTCCCTTTTTCCTTCTGAGGATACATTTTCCCCCTCTCTTGCTGATTTATATTGCTACTTGGTATACGGTACTGCTTTACAGAGCTATGTCTTTGTATGTAAAGTTTTGTTTTGTCTATCTCAAGATGACAAATTGGCTCTCGTGGCATTGAGAGGATTTAACTTAATGTCCAGAAAGAACTAGTCAAGTTGAGGATGAAGTTCATGGATAGGAATTTCAAAATCTAACTTTTAGTCTAGTACCTTGAGCTCTTCTTTGAAGAAACACTAAAGTTGTAAAGCTTTATTTATCCTACTAATTTTTGTTCACGATTTCTGATGTCTATTTTAAAGATATGGAGAGGGTGAACTCTATCAAAAGACATAAGATGTAAACTTATTTTTTTAGAACAAATTTCTCAAATTTTAAAAAATTGGTAGAATTCATAAATGCCATATATACTAATCTCTAATTACATTTATTTTGACTCTAGGGTTGTTAGATGAAATATAGAACACTTAGTTAAATTTTGATTTCAGATAAATAATATTTTTAGTAAAAATATGTCCCCAATATTATATTTTAATCTATGGAATAGACTCTCTTCTCTGACACTATTTTAAAAAAATATAATCTGGGTGTCAACGGCTCAAGGACTATTAACTACAACTTAAAAATGAGATGGTTTTGTGTGGTAAAACCTACTTAGTTTGCTTTTGAGACACAGAAAAGGCTGCAGTTATTTATCTGTCTCAAAAGAAGCTTTAAAGCTTTGGTCAGGTCTTTCATTTTGTCTTGATTTTTACTGCTTCAAATCTATATTTTTTTCAGCACCTTACTAGTAGTTTATGGGGCCATCATAAAGAAAAATAGGCCTGACTGTTTAGAGGCAATTCGGTGCGAGATCCAGTTCTTCAATATATGTGTACGTATATAGATGCAAAGTTTAGGGAACCCAGGGTTCGTGTTAGCACATAACTTTTTATTTTGCACATTAATGACTATGTAATTATTTATTAAGAAGATAATCTAGTACACAGATTTTACAAACCAGTGAATCTGAGTTTTAACCCTAACTCTAACATATTGTAACCGTATAGCTTTGGAGGAGTTACTTAAGCTCTCTATGCTTCGGTTACTTTGTGTTAAACAGAGGTAATAGTGGCACCTGATTTGTAAATTTGTTGTGAGGATTTAATATGTTAATATATACAAGTTCTTAGACCAGAGTTCCACACACAGCCAGTGCTATACAAGTATTTGTGATTGATTACTTTTTGTTTCTTTTTTATGTGCAGATAACATGTCAAGGTTTTTTTTTTTTTTTTTTTTAACAAATCTTACATTTAATCTTCATAACAATTATTTGAAATTAATTTTATTAATATATTTAATAATGTTATATAATTTGACTACTTAAGAGAGCCAGGATTCAAATTCAATGCTTTTAATCAAAATGATTTCCTGTAATATGCTGATTATACATCCCCACCTCCACACACATATACACATTCTTCTAGGATGAGTGGTTTTTGAGACACATGTACTAGTGAGCTAACTAAATCTCTAGAGCAAAGTCCATTTAGTAGGAAATAGCGTTCATTGATTCTGCTGCCTTTTTCTTCCTTCCGTCAAGGCTAGGTTCATGAAATCCTAGGACCACACAGCCTACATTTAACTTGTCTCTTTGCGTTTATTTGTTGTATTAATCAAGTATTTACATTTGCAAAGGTGTCTTTGAAAAGTATGAGACTTCTTTCGATTACGATCCTTAATAGTTCTGCATGTTTGACTAGAGCTTCTTGTGGCTATGTGACAATTTACGTTCCCATCCAAGGACACATGCTCACAAGCACGAATGTCCAAACATGCACACACATGTGTATATTAAGCTGTTCAATTTAATGAGAGCCTGATTACAAATTGTCTGATGATTTCCTAGATTTTAAGACAACAGCAAAGGAGAATTGTTCATTCATACATAGGATGGCGAACTGATGACAGATACAGAGAAAACGCTTGAGGAAATTCAGTGAACAGAAATATCTATTGGGGGAGCTGCATGTCAGTCAAATGAAAACATAGGAAGTTGTTAAAACTGCAACCACACTGAAACCTAGCTTTAAAAGAGCGTTTTGATCAAGGAAACACACTGCAACAGCGAGGAGATTTGAAGATAAAACAAATTTAAGAACTTGAGTTTCTCAAAATACTGTGAGGAAGACATATACTCTTTCCTGATATGTGTATATATATACACACATATACATATATATATATCATATATACACATATATATACATATATTACACATATACACATACACATATACACATATATATATATATATAAATTTTTTGGCTGCACCGCACAGCATGTGGGATCTTAGTTCCCAGACCAGGGATCGAAGACTCACCCCCTACACTGAAAGTGTGGATTCTTAACTCCTGAACCACCAGGGAAGTCTTTCCTAATATTTCTTGAAGAATTATTTTTCCTTATCTCCACTCTCTTAACCTATTATAGATGTTTCTATTCTTCTCTCTCTTGAAATCAGCATGACTCTCCTCCTTGCTCTGGATAAAACTCCCCTCCCAACCTTCTTCTTGGCTCCTTAAGTCTCCTCCCCTTCTCCACTTCCTGCAGCCTCTAGACTTCTGTCTCTCCACACCCCTCCTCAAGAGTATGCATCACCATCCATAATCCCCATCATCTCTAGTCCTCTGGGGAAGGACGAGGGTGAGAAACTGTGCAGAGAAAAAGAGGATCCCCTTGGAGAAGTGGAGGAAAGAAAGGCCAGGAACATTGAAGAGCTCATTCTTCCTTCTGTTTCCTTCCCTCTCCTCTCCTTCACTTCCCTCTGCCCTGTCCTTTGCTGCTACTCGTGAAACACTTGTAATTCACATATAAGGCAAAACTATTCCAAGCATTATTGCAGGATGAAGTAAATATAATTTATATTTACCTATTCTACAATTTATATCTACCTATTCTATTCGACTTTTATTTACCCATTCTTACCCATGTCTATTAATTGATACTTTTGAAACTTTCTGGGTATAAAGTATTTATGACATTGATTCTTTTTCTTAATCTCTTTGTCTCTACCTGCCCTTCTTTCCCCTCTTATCTCTTTCTTTGTCTCTCTGTTTCTCTCAGTTTCTCTCTCTCTCACAAACACACACACACCTGCACACAAACATGCACACAGACACACATACACATAAACCCAGAGTTCTTTGGTTTACATTTGAAGCCAACCCAGGCACGCAATTCATTTTGTACTGTGGGTCACAGATAAATGATCTCCCAACCAGTTCTAACCTTTCATTCATAGGAATGCTCTCTGAAGAATAGTGGCAAATTACTAACAGTAACTGAGAGATGTGGCAAGAGGGGCAAATATGTGATTTATAATGGTGTATTTTTTCCAGTTTAATATTAGTGATGCCTTTCAATAAACATACAAAATAATCAAGCTCAATATTAAAAAATTAAGGTTTTAATGTTTGTAATGTGAGAACAAGGAAAGCAAGTGGAGAAATTTCAGTGGACAGAGAGGATTATAGAACATTAACATTAATAACTACCATTTACTGAGTAGTGACTGTCTGCTAGAAACTGTGAAAATCTTAAAGCAATATTATCTAACTTAATCCTTGGATCAGTACTGGTAGAGGTATTATTATCCTCATAAACCTTTCAGGATCTTTACTGGAGTACAGTTGCTACACAGCATTGGTTCAGCTTCTGCTGTTCAGCTAAGTGAGTCAGCCTCCCGCATACACGCATCCCCCTTTCTGGATTTCCCGCTCAGGTCAGCACAAAGCACTGACTAGAATTCTCTGTGCTCCACACTAGGTTCTCTTTCGTTACCTATTTTATAATAGTAGTGAAGATACGTCAACCTCAAACTCCCAGTTCATTTATAGAGGGAAGATCTAAGGTTTACATGGACTAAATAACTGCCTGTCATCTATCATAGGGCTGGTAAATTGCAAAGATGGAATTCAAATCCATATCTACCTGATCTAATGTTGTGCTTTAAACTTTGTGATACATGTGTATAGACATGTGTGTAATACATGTATACATATAATTACCTATATGTAAATGTACACAGTAATTGCTTCTGTAGGCAGTTTGTGATTTCAGATAGAAGATGTTTAGAAGGTGGGGACACCTTTCTTAAGCTTATATAGTGTGAGGCGGATGGTCATATTATAATCAGTTCCCTAAGTGCATTTGAAGAACAGAGAACCAAAGAGTGAAAAGGGACAGCTGCACCGTGGGTTCTGCCAAGTGTGCCAGCTCATTAGTACCTTTGCTGTCCTTTCCCTGGTGCCTTCTCTCTCAGGTTTCATTTACTTATTTCCTTTTCGTTGATTCATACTTAAGTTGAATTTTCTTGCGTCAGGATTATTTAATATCCTTTTTCTTTTTGCCCCTCTTGACATCTGCCTTCAATGTTGAATGTTCTCATTAACGACTATGAATTGTAATTAAACAGAAGGATATGTGAAGGGAAGTGGATGCTGTTTCACAGGTGGTCTTACAGAGGGTTTGTGCAGAGCATCACAAATTCCCAGGCAGTGAGGACTGGTGCCTATGGTTTATGGGCAGCCTTAGAGACTCTCATTCCTGAAAGAACAGAATAAGGAACCAGGGTGGTCATGCTTTAACACAAACCTTGTACAATGCCATTTGGTACCATGGATAGTATCTGATTTTAGTTAGTCCCGGACGCCTTTTATATGAACATCAAAAAGCTAAAAGTGTCCCTAAACTTCTGACATGAGGATTGAACTATAATTCCATATTACACATTCTCTACAGTTGGTGGGAAGTCCAGGGGTCAAAGCCCTGCGTGGGGCATTGTCAGACACAATGGTTTAAGTTTCTAGCTCGGCACATTAGTCAGTTGGGGTTGCTTAGGGCTCTGACTTCCCAAAGATAACTGAAAAGTATCAGCATCACAGAGCCTCACATTTGCTGAGTACCCAGAAGTCATATATGAGACGCAGTGGGTTTTTACAGAATGTAGACATGGTCACTAGTCTTTCAAATGCACTGTTTAGTGGGGGAGACAGGGCAGACCAGCAGAGAATGGGAGCCCTGGAAATAGGCGTGCTGAAAGTTCCCTTTAGCTGGAATCTTGTGAAGTGTTTGAGGGCACGGATAATTTATAGTGTTGCCACAAAATGCAGCCTCTCTTATCTTGCAGCAGAGGACTCTGCTGGAGTCTGGAAAGTATACTAATGATTATACAGAACATACCTACTGTTTTCTATAATACTCCAGAATATTGTGTTGTAAGCATAATGCAACAGCCAGAGTAACAAGTATTGTTTTCTTACTTTCTCAAATCATAGCTAAAGATATTGACAGAGAAGTATTAAAATTACATATCAGTTCTATAATTCTGCTGCTGCTGCTAATCACTTCAGTCGTGTCCGACTCTGCGACCCCATAGATGGCAGCCCACCAGGCTCCCCCGTCCCTGGGATTCTCCAGGCAAGAACACTGGAGTGGGCCTGTAATTTTGAATCTTCCTTTATTTTCTCTCTAATGTACAGGCCCACTTAGCAGTGAGTAAGTGAATGACGTGGGGAGAAACGGGAACTCTAGAATAAGGGCTGTCAGACCTCTGTGTGATCAGCCTCCCATGGAAGGCTTCACACACACACAGCTCTCAGGACCCAGCCCCAGAGTTCCCGATCCTCTAGGCCTAGGGTCAGGAGCCATAATTCGTGCTCCTAACTTTTGAACTGTGGTGTTGGAGAAGACTCTTGAGAGTCCTTTGGACTGCAAGGAGATCCAGCCAGTCCATCCTAAAGGAAATCAGTCCTGAATATTCATTGGAAGGACTGATGCTGAAACTCCAATACTTTGGCCACCTGATGTGAAGAACTGACTCATTGGAAAAGACCCTGATGCTGGGAAAGATTGAAGGTGGGAGGAGAAGGGGACGAGAGAGGATGAGATGGTTGGATGGCATCACCAACTCAATGGACATGAGTTTGAGTAAACTCCAGGAGTTGGTGATGGACAGGGAGGCCTGGCGTGTTATGGGAGCTGGTGATGGACAGGGAGGCCTGGCGTGATGCAGTCCATGGGTTCACAGAGAGTCGGACGCGACTGAGTGGCTGAACTGAACTGAACAAGTTTCCAGGTGATGCTCATGCTCCTTCTCTGAGGACTACTCTTTGTGAACTACAGTTCTAAAATACAAGAAGGAATTGAATGGAAACAATGCTTTCCTGCTGAGTGTTCTACCTTCTTTTTGACAAACAGTGAATAAAGAAGAAGGACTAAATGTTCCATTTATGAAAAGATCTTATCATTCTTTTAAAACAATATTAACGCTGTAGAGGAGACTGAGAAGTTCTGGTGGGAAATCCTAGGCCAGAACTATTTCATCTGAAGACAAAATACCACCTGCTGCTTTTGTTTACTTATTCATTGTTTTCTTCCTTTCAACTGATTTTATTATACAGATATATTTTAAGGAAGATTATAGACATTGTGATATCCTGTCTCATAAATACTTCAGCACATATCTGTAAAAAGAACATTGCCAGCATAATCAAAATGGCATTATTACACCTAACAAAGTTAACAATAATCATTATTTAATATTCATTCAAACTTTAAAAAATTGTTTCTAAAATGTCCTTTTTTGTTGGTTTGTTCATAGCAGGATCTAATCCAGGAAAACAGATTGTATCTGGGGGTATGTGTCATTTTAAACCTTTTCAATTAAGAAGAGTTCTTTGTTTCATGACACTGACTTGACAAAAAGAAAGAGCCATTTGTTCTGTAGAATATTTCTTTCTTTTTTTCTTTTTTTGATTTGTCTTGCGTCCTTGTGGAAAGACCTTTATAACTCACAGTAAATGTTTTGGTAGGGGTGTATACTAGCTATACTCTTTACTGTATTATATTAGAGGACATGTACCATCCAGCTTCCCATCATTTGCATTGCTTTAACTATGCATGTTAATGCCTTCCCGATCATCCACTATAATATTACGTTTTCTGCCTGCTGTCAGAAAATCATCTGTGTACTGTTACTCTGGTACCTCACAAATGTCAGATCCTTCTATATATTTATATCACAGTTTTAATATCACTTGATAATTCTTATCTACAGCAGTAATTTCATTTACGTTTACAAAGTGATTATTTGTTCTGTCACGCCTTCAAAGTATATTATCTGGCATTCTTTTTAAAATTAGAGCTTTTTCTTACAATTGAGGCTGTTTAAGATACATTTTCTACTGGAAAGCTTTATCTTTCTCATAATTCACTAATTTTCAATGTGAGTAACTGGTTTTAACTAAACACCTCAAATGTTGACAAGTGAGGTAGCCTAGCTTTCTCTGTGTAAATGTCATGAAGGACACGCTGATGTTCACAGATTAAATGTGGTTCAGTTGCCTACAATTATTCTGAAAATGTACTCGCATGACAGGAGTGAGCTGTCAAGAAGCAATGAGCTGAAGACCCAAAGGGCAACTCATTATGGCAGGAAACAGGTGACTGTGCTGCCGAGAAAACTCAAGGCTTCAAATTCCCTTATTAGCCTTTTTTGGGTAAAGCATCCAAGGAAGAGGCCCCTAACCAGTGCAACACTGACAAGAGAGAAGACACATTCCGTTTGCTTTGAGAGGTCTCCATTCCAATGTAGTTTAATAAAGCCAATCCAGGAAACTGTGGCCACCTTTTACCATTAATACTAGAAATAGTTTTTAAAAAGTCAGGGAGCTAAGAAAGCTTTCAGGGTATATAGTCTTTGCAATGTGTTTGCTTTGAGCCTATTTTGGGAATAGTGATGGTGGAAGAAATGCTGTTCCTTATGGTGTTTATAACCATGCTGAGCTTGCAAAGGGAAAACAGACTAATGTCACTGGATGAATGCAGCAAGGCAGTTGCATGTGAACATAAGGGGAATGCTTTATATAGAAGTCTTCAGAATTTTTTTCTATCTCCTGGAGTATTTTTTTTTCTTTCCAAAAGATCAACAAACAAAAACCTTAGTACTGAAGAATTAGAAAGCAGTTCCTGTTACCTTGGTTTGAAGTGCCAAATTACGTTGGTAAGACTGTTGGCAATAGTCACAGTTATAGGTTTTAACTGTGTATGTTCAAGTAGTTGAACTTCTAGCAGATGTTTTAAATCATTTCTCTTGGATGCTGTCACCCCTTGCTTTTGTTCAAGTCTTAAATAAAGGGACATGAAATCTGTGCTCTGTACGGAGAAAATTACTATGATGGATTTGTTGATGTGAAAGATAGTCCTACTCGTTCCCTCCCCCTTTGCTGGAGAGCCAGGTGTTATTCCTTGGAAAGTCACATAGAACTCTGAACTGGGAATTTTCAACAGCAAATACCATTAGCTGGGATCATCTCTACCCTTCCTAGGACCCCTGTGCCAGGAATTCTCCTGGGTTGACCTTAAACTCAAGACATGCTGACATCTTTCATCTCTGTCCCTATTCTCACACCCATTCTCTAGCTCTGGAATGAGTTACTGGTTTTCCAGAAATTTCCATACATACATACAGACATGTATGCAAAAGTAATATCCTGAGAATTCTCCAGGTTGAACTTTCTGGTCACACAAGGTTGTCCTTGTGTGGAAAGTTGTCAGTGTGTCAGAGCTGATAAAAAAAAAAAAATGGTATCTTGTAGAAGAATAGTAGAGATAACATTATTTCTCAGTTCAGAAATGTCTGATGAATATTTACCATGTATCATGAAGGGATAGTTCTCTTAAACCATTAAACTTGGTATCTACTCTCCACTAACTGTGTGATTCAAAGCAATTAAGTCTATGACTAAAGATGGAAGCATGTTTATTCCTTTGCAGGTAGGGTCTTCAATTTGACCTTTATCACAATCAAACAACAAGATAGCAAGGGTCCAAAACACTTCAAAGACTCACTCTACTGCCAATTTTAAAGGCTTTCAGAATGTTTGTTTCTTTCATACTTGAATGTTTATTTATAACAAAGAGCTTATTATAGTGCATACTTTCATAATAATTATCCATTGATTCATACAGCTCCTTGCTAAATTCAGTTCCAGGTGTATATCTTATCTTTTTCAATCCAAGGTTCAGATTTGCCTTTGAGATAATTTATCGTTGGTTTAAAGACAAGAGGAAAAGAAAATGAGAGACATTGCACCTTTGTGAATCCTTTGGGTACAATAAACATTGCAATTAAATCAGCAATTCTAAGAACTCTGAAGTTGTTTTAAGAACAATTTTCCTCAAGTCTATAAAAATGCCATCCTTTGTAAAGCTTCTGAAATCAACTAGTTGTATCTTATAGCCAATGAGGTCTTTCATTGGAGGTTTTGATGTGTGAGTTATGTTGACTTCAAAAGGAAACTTTTGAAGTGTGGAATGAAATATAATTTTAAGAATTTTAGTTCTGTTTCAGTTCAGATCCAGAGGCAACTGTACTTAGTATTCTCTACACTGGCAAGAAGTCTTTGAATTTAGATAGCCATGACTGTTAAAAATGAGAAAGTTTGAGAGCTGGAGTTGTAAAGAGTTTCTTGGGCACAGGTTGTATTTTCTTTTTGCTTCATTAACAAAGGGAAAAGTTCTAATATTTTCTAAACCTTGGATAAAAACCAATATATTGTAAATAAAAACATCATTTTATTATATTTGTAGAGAAAATTTGAGATCACTCTCAAGGTCCTAGATATGGGATGGAGGGGGTGGGATTAGACATCAAATCTTTCAGACACTTCCATAGACCTTTAAGTATCTCCTATAAAGGTCTGCTCAGCCACTGCAGAGACAGGAAAATGCAGTGATGCCTGCCACAAAGGCAGGCTCGTGTCCCACGTGCCTTGCTTATGACTCTCCCAAAAGACTCACTCTGGCTCCTGACTTTCCCCATTTCTTAGGACCTGGACCATAACAAGATATTTATTCTCCAACCTTTAGTCTGATACTAGGAGAAGATGCTCCATGTCCCTTATATAGAAACAGATGGTGCCATGCCCTAGATTTGCTGGAATATAGCTCAGAGCATCCTGCTGGAGAAAATTTTATGACCTCAATCAGGACAAGGGTCCAGCTCAGGGTGGAACATGCTTGCGAATCACAGAATTCCAGGCTTGGGAGATTCTTCTGAGTTTAGGAATTTACCACCTCCTTCTCCTCCATGTTACTTTCCCTGGTTTCTTGCAGTCTGTCTGAGCTCACATAGCTGTTATAGTTTTGAAACCACTGTGAGAAAATCTCTGTAGTGTCCCCTTCTTCCCATTGCTCCTAAGTGGAGAATAAGATAATTTTGAATACAAATTTTGGCTCTGATAGTTTGTGTTCCCATACTGCTGAAGCCTTAGTCTCCTTTATGCCAGGATGAATCAGTAAGACCCCATGGTGTTAATGAAACTAAACAGGACCATATAGGGTTCCTGGTCAAGGAGACTTCTGTGTCCCCTGGTTCTTATAGGGGACAGACTCTAGATTCTATGAAAGTAAAAGTGAAGTTGCTCAGTTGTGTCTGACTCTTTGCGTCCTCATGGACTGTAGCTTATCAGGCTCCTCCATCGATGGGATTTTCCAGGCAAGAGTGCTGGAGTGGATTGCCATGTCCTTTTCCAGGGGATCTTCCCAACCCAGGAATCGAACCTGGGTCTTCTACATTGCAGGCAAATGCTTTACCACTTGAGCCACCAGGGAAGCCCAGATTCTATGAACTTCCTTGAATTCCAAAGTGCAAATTCAATCAGCGGAACAGTCGCTAATCCAGGAAGGAGGAAATGCAGACTCAGGGGAGAAACAGCCAAGATACGGTAGTTCAGCCTTGGGGCAGGGTCCTCAAGGGACACACTTAACAATGTCTTGAAGCCCTTGATAACACTTGGTTCAGTTCAGTTGCTCAGTCGTGTCCCAGTCTTTGTGACCCATGAATCGCAGCACGCCAGGCCTCCCTGTCCATTACCATCTCCCGAAGAACACGCAGATTCACGTCCATCGAGTCCGTGATGTCATCCAGCCATCTCATCCTCTGTCATCCGCTTCTCCTCCTGCCCCCAATCCTTCCCAGCATCAGAGTCTTTTCCAATGAGTCAACTCTTTGCATGAGGTGGCCAAAGTACTGAAGTTTCAGCTTTAGCATCATTCCTTCCAAAGAAATCCCAGGGCTGATCTCCTTCAAAATGGACTGGTTGGATCTCCTTGCAGTCCAAGGGACTCTCAAGAGTCTTCTCCAACACCACAGTTCAAAAGCATCAATTCTTCGGCACTCAGCCTTCTTCACAGTCCAACTCTCACATCCATACATGACCACAGGAAAGACCATAGCCTTGACTAGATGGACCTTAGTTGGCAAAGTAATGTCTCTGCTTTTGAATATACTATCTAGGTTGGTCATAACTTTTCTTCCAAGGAGTAAGCGTCTTCTAATTTCATGGCTGCAATCACCATCTGCAGTAATTTTGGAGCCCCCAAAATAAAGTCTGACACTGTTTCCACTGTTTCCCCATCTATTTCCCATGAAGTGATGGGACCGGATGCCATGATCTTCATTTTCTGAATGTTGAGCTTTAAGCCAACTTTTTTGCTTTCCTCTTTCACTTTCATCAAGAGGCCCTTTAGCTCCTCTTCACTTTCTGCCATAAGGGTGGTATCATCTGCATATCTGAGGTTATTGATATTTCTCCCGGCAATCTTGATTCCAGCTTGTGTTTCTTCCAGTCCAGCGTTTGTCATGATGTACTCTGCATATAAGTTAAATAAACAGGGTGACAGTATACAGCCTTGACGTACTCCTTTTCCTATTTGAAACCAGTCTGTTGTTCCATGTCTAGTTCTAACTGTTGCTTCCTGACCTGCATACAGATTTCTCAAGAGGCAGGTTAGGTGGTCTGGTATTCCCATCTCTTTTAGAATCTTTCCACAGTTTATTGTGATCCACACAGTCAAAGGCTTTGGCATAGACACTAAAACCCAGCAAATGAACAGCAGTCATCATGCCAGAGAATACCACATGAGACTAGGCTAAAGGATCCAGAGAAACTCATCAACAAGATTACCTGGACAAGTTTAAAGTTCCTGCAAAGATCCTAACCTTGCCAGCAAAGCGAAAGTCACTCAGTCCTATCCAACTCTTTGTGACCCCATGGACTATACAGTCCATGGACTTCTCCAGGCCAGAATACTAGAGTGGGTAGCCTTTCCCTTCTCTAGGGTATGTTCCCAACCCAGCAACCCCCCCTTGTGTCATTGTCATAAAACTCCTCCCCAAACTCTCCTGGGCTGGGACACACAGTTTTCAGGAGCAGGAGCCTGCTATGTCCTCCTTTGCCTGGTGGACATGCAGCTGTTCTTTCCTACTTCACCCGAAACTTGGTCTCCGAGGTTTGATTTCAGAATCATTGAGACATAGTCATGTATTCAACAGACATTTATGGAATGCCTGGTAAGTACACTCAGGCTTCCCTAGTGGCTCAGTTGGTAAAGAATCTGCCTGCAATACAGGAGATGTGGGTTCGATCCCTGGGTTGGGAAGATCCCCTGGAGAAGGGAAAGACTACCCACTCTAGAATTCTGGCCTGGAGAATTCCATAGACTCTATAGTCCATGGGGTCACAAAGAGTTGGACACGACTGAGCGACTTTCACTTTCACCTTAGTAAGTACCAGACAATTTAGGTACCAATAAGAAAGAAGGATGGGGAGGTGTGGTGTGCTGCGATTTGTGGGGTCACAAAGAGTCGGACACAAGTGAGTGACTGAACTGAACTGAAGAAAGAAGTAAAAAGAAATAAACAAAATCCCTGCTCTCAAAGAACTTATATTGTTCTTGGAAAGGAGAAGATACTGGAAAAAAAAAATTATGTATGTCTCTTAGATGGTAATAAATGCTATGGGGAAAAAGTAAAGTTCAGTAGTTCAGTTCTATTCAGTTGCTCAGTCATGTCCGACTCTTTGTGACCCCCATGGACTGCAGTACGCCAGGCTTCACTGTCTATCACCAACTCTCAGAATTTAATCAAACTCATGTCCATTGAGTCAATGATGCCATCCAACCATCTCATCCTCTGTCATCCCCTTCTCCTTCTGCTCTCAGTCTTCCCAGCAGCAGAGTCTTTTCAAATGAGTCAGCTCTTCACATCAGGTGGCCAAAGTACTGGAGTTTCACCTTTAGCATCAGTCCTTCCAATGAACACCCAGAACTGATCTCCTTTAGAATGAACTGGTTGGATCTCCTTACAGTCCAAGGGACTCTGAAGAGTCTTCTCCAACACCACAGTTCAAAAGCATCAATTCTTTGGCACTCAGCTTTCTTTCCAGTCCAGCTCTCACATCCATACATGACTCCTGGAAAAACCATAGCTTTGACTAGATGGACCTTTGTTGTGCAAGACGTTTCCTCCTCCAAGGAGCGCAGTGGTGTATCCTTGGCCGCCTGAAGAAGGCACTGGTGGCCACTGGCTATGATGTAGAAAAGAACAACAGAGAGCCTAGTGAGCAAAGGCACCCTGGTGCAAACTAAGGGCACCAGCGCTTCGGGTTCTTTCAAGCTATGTTTTTTAATTTCTGTCTTGGTTGGTCATAGCTTTTCTTCCAAGGAGCTAGTGTCTTTTAATTTCATGGCCGTAGTCACCATCTGCAGTAATTTGGGAGACCCAAAAGATAAAATCTCTCACTGTTTCCATTGTTTCCCCATCTATTTGCCATGTAATGGGACCAGATGCCATGATCTTCGTTTTCTGAATGTTGAGCTTTAAGCCAACGTTTTCACTCTCCTCTTTCACTTTCATCAACAGGCTCTTTAGTTCTTTTCACTTTCTGCCATAAGGGTGGTGTCATCTGCGTATCTGAAGTTAATGATAAAAGTTCAGTAGGCAAGTTGTGATTTAAAATCCAGAGGTCAGGAAAGCCTTGCTGAGATGGTGACTTTGAGTAATGACCTGAAGGAGGTAAAAGTGAGCTGACATCTCAGGCAAGAGAATGCCAAGTAGACAGTGCAGTGGGGAAACAGCAACTAGGCTGGGGGTTGTACAGACAACTATAATTATAACCTTGACTTTCATCCGTATTGAACTTGGATACTTATGAACAGAGAGGTGATACACTCGACCTTAGCGTTTCAAGGAGAACTCTGCCCGCAGAGTCACACGGAGGCCAGCAGGGGCCATGGGCAGAGACTGGGAGAGGAGTTCCGAGGAAGCTATCAGTAATAATTCAGGTGGGATGTGTGTGTGCTGAAGGGTAAGAGGTTAGAGCAAGCTGAAAAAACTAGAGGTGGTGAGAACTATTTCAGTTCTTAATACATTTTAAAAATAGAACAGATATATCTGCTAAAGGATTAGATGTAGTGTGTGAGAGGAAAAAGAGGACTCAAAGGTGACTTCAAGGGTTTTGTCGCGAGCAGTTGGAAGGGCGGAACCATGGCTTACTGAAGTAAGAAAGACCTGGATCAAAATCCCTGTCGGTTGCTCAGCGTGTGACTTTGAATATGCAACTTAAAAGCTCTGCGCCCCCCGCCGCCACCTCAGCTTTGGTTCCACTTATAAAATGGAATAATCTTATCTACTTAGAGGTTGATGTAAGAATTAGAGATAATGTATTAAAGCTTTTGCAAGGTGCCTGATACTGGTGAGTACTCCATAATAACTGGAACACTTATTTATCACTGTTGTTCCTTGGGAACAAAAGTACAAGTCTGGGTTTCCCCCATGATAGGCCTTCAGATATTTGCAAATTACTCACATGTTTCTCCAGTCTTCTCAGAATGAATCCCATTGTTTCTTCTGGTGGGAGCTGGCTGGATTCTTTGACTTTCCTTGGCACACACAGGTTTGAACCACTCTCCTAATTTATCAAAGGAATAAGAAAGGTTTAGAAAAGGACTTTATACATCTTTCAATAACGAGCTAAATGATCAGAAATCCACTTGTGAGGAATCTGTATTCCCGCTTCCCTCTCCCCTATAACAGCTGTGAATGGAGAAGCTTTATTTTGCATGCAGTTTATACAAACATGAGTCAGAAAAATGGGAGTCATTATTTACATATATTTTCTTTTTGTCAGTAAAGTTTCATTTTATTCCAGGGCTGTAATGCAATTTTAGTGCAACCAAACGTAACACCTCCAAGTTATAAAATCCATTCCATCCAGCCACAGTTACAATTGCTCAGTTCTGAGCCTGTCCAGCAGGCTGGTTACATAGGCAAAAGGTTCTAGAAAGGATGAGAATGTCAGATGAACTCTATTTGACTAGGAACCATGAATCCAAATCATATGCCTTGGGACTTCTCTAGCAGTCCTGTGATTAAGACTCGAAGCTTCCATTGGAGGGGCACAGTTTGGATATCCGGTCAGTGAACTAAGATTCCACATGCCATGAGGAGTGGCTAAAAAAAAGTTATATGGTTTTAGCAATAGCCTGAGTACAAAAGGAGATATGGGAGAACATATAAAATCAGATTATGTCCTTGCTCCTCATTTTTTTTTAAGTGAAATTTACAGGCCTGGACTAGTTTCTTTAATTCTGTCTCACATTAATACTTTGTGTTCTATTTCTTTTCTTCTGTGCCATCTCAGAACACAGTAAAAATAAATGTGAACATTCCACCTGCTGTGGTGGAGTTGATAGCCTTCTGAAGCTTTTCATGGATAATCAAGGCTCATGGATTATACTGTAGTCAGCATACAAGCAGGGCCCGGATCGTAACCTCTGTTGGCAAGGCGAAGCAAGGAATTTAAACTAACATATGAAGAAGACAACTAGAGACTCTTTGACAGAAATTGGATTCTCACAGCTGTAACTTCAATGTTCCTTATCTAGAAAAAATTACTTTTACTAATGTATCTAAAGAAATAAACCTGACAATGCTTCTGAATTAAGTAGCACAATGCCTGGAATATAGTACACATCCAGCAGGTGCTGTTTCTAATAGCAATAATGGTAGTATTTCAGTTTTTTATGTGTCCTTCTGGTGCAGCGCTATTCCATATTCATTGAGACTGGTCAGTCTATTAGGCATCTCCCAAAGTGCACAGCAACACTGACTTAACTTGTTAATAAACTGGAGCTTCACACCTGCTCCCAGCAGTCCCTCAGAGGCCCTATGAAGTAGAAACACAGCTGAAATGGTCCAGGGGTTGCTGGCTGATTTCAAAGTCCTCAGCGTTCACGCTGGTCACACATATATTCACACTCCCAAGTGAAACATGTCTTTGTGCAAAAGCAAAGAAGGTGAGTGAGGCTGCAAAGGCAAAAGCAGGTGCCTTTATGCTTTCACCTCCTCCCACACGAATTCCTATTTAAATCCAGAGAAGCATACATTCGTGACTCTCCTATACGTCGGTAGTGGAATGGTGGAGGGTAGAACCAGCAGTCTCGAGTGAATCTAGGGCTGGCTGGGTGGTAAGGGTTTGATCTGAAGCCTGGGAGCAGCCATGTGCATACATCAAGCCTGTGTCTACTCTGGGCATGTGCCCTGGTGACTGCTGGCTCACAGGCTTTCTCTTGGTGCTGCTGTGTGATGGAGTGAACTAAGATTTATGTTTTTCACTAAGAATTTTTCTCTCAGGGCAAACAGATATATATTTTATAGCCTAGACACAAGCCCTTAAAGTTATATTCTAAAAGACTTTAGAAGAATCTGCAGTAATATTCTAAAGTAACTTCTGGAAATTGAAAGAACATTAATCATTCTAAATATTGTTAACTTTTTATTGTATGTTTTATTGTTATATGTGAATATAGAAATACATATAAATATATATATATATATTAATACACTCATGTGTGTGTGTGTATATATATATGTGTGTGTAACCTTTTTTCCCCAGTAAGTGGCTAAAACTCTTCTTTAATTTTCATTTTATTTTCTTGTTGTGATGACTACAGGTCTCTGTTTTCCCTTTAGAATGTAAGATTCACGAAGAAGGAATTTTTCCATTCATTCTCTGCTATGTCTCCCAGTGCCGATAAGAAAAGAAAGGAAAAGATAATGCTAAGTCGTGTCTGACTCTTGTGATCCCATGAACTGTAGCCTGCCAGGCTCCTTTTTCCATGGGATTCTCCAAGCAAGAATACTGGAGTGGATTGCCATTTCCTTTTTGGGGGAACTTCCTGACCCAGGAATTGAACCCAGGTCTCCCTCATTGCAGGCATATGCTTTACCAACTGAGCATAAAGTGAAAGAAAGTGAAGTCGCTCAGTCGTGTCCGACTCCTAGCGACCCCATGGAGTGCAGCCTACCAGGCTTCTCCGTCCATGGGATTTTCCAGGCAAGAGTACTGGAGTGGGTTGCCACTGCCTTCTCCAAGCAGCCTCTCCCACTGGGCATAAGAGCATCTAATAAATACTATACTAAGTATAGAAAAAAAAACACTCATCCAGCAGACAATAAAGAACTACTTTCAAAGGATAATATAGACAAGTGTACAGTGTTCTTAAATTTGAAAGTGCATTACAAAAAGAACTGGGAATTTATCAAAAACTCATATTCTTAGTAGATGCTCAGAGGTTTCACTTCAATCTGGGGTAGAGTCCAGGACTTGATGAAGCAGTCTTTTCTCCTCTCCACACCACCTTCCTACAAATGATTTTAAGATAGGTGTTCCCTTGAACCACATTTTGAGAAATACTGCCTTAGAGTCTGCTTTTTATTTACCCAGACTGAATAACTAATACTCTAAACTTAGTGGCTTATTTCTCTCCGCATTCTACATTGCATTCACTTTCCTTACCCAAAGTACGTTAATGCCTCCTAAATTCCTTTTAGCCTTTGCTCACCTCTTTATCCCTTAGATTAGAACCACAAAGGTTTGGCCACCAATCAAAAAGAGTCTTCCCATCTATTGACAGAAGATTAAGGGGCATTGAAGCTGATTGACATCAGGAAATGAGCCCAAGACACAGTGTGGTTGCCTAGGTTTGCGAGAGAAAGAGAACAAGTGAATCTGCCTGGAAACAGCAAAGACAGAGGAAACGAGCTTTGGATCAAGAACAGAAGGGGACAGCGCTCGGTGGAAACAGGGTGGGAATGGGTGCTTAAGACAGGCACTCAGAGTGTCTAGTGACAGGGACAACCAAAGGGGCAGCTGCCAGCGTAGGTGCTCTAGTCGATGCCAGAACCGGAGCTCTGCCTTGAATAGAGGGCGCTGTGTCTGGGATTCAGCCAGAAAGGCTTTGGTTTCCCCATGGAATTAGGAATAAGGCAAATAGCTGGGTTAGCTTGAGTTTGAAACAGGTTGGAACTGAAAAAACAGGCTTGTGCATTGCAATTTGCCAAGTTGGACCCTATGACTAAGTTTGGTAGTTGTAGGTGATCTGCCTGTGGGCTCTTTAGGCTCTGAAATCTTACTCTGTAGAAGAAAAAACTGTCTTTATTTTCATTTATTTACTCTTATTTTAAAATTACATAAAAATGTGTTGGGCTGACATAGAAGGTAAGGATCAGGAGCATGGAGGCAGCCCTGCTGGAGGCAAGCTCATGGTTGAAAGGTCGCCTTATAAAAAGAAAAAGTTAATCTCCTTTAACCCTGGGAGTGAACCTGCTAAGTGGCAAATGGAAATTTTGTATGTGTACCTTTGGTGCTTTAGCACATGGCTCTCAAGCAGGGCCAGCTGAGAAGCTTGATGGGTGACTGGAGACTTCAGGACGCCCTGCCTCGAGCAGCAGGTGGCCATGCAAGGCCACTTTCCAAAATGCACTTCTATTTCCTGCTCATCCTGTTCACAACTTAAATAGCACAGATGATCACACCAACTGCTGCCGCTGCTGCTGAGTTGCCTCAGTCGTGTCCGACTCTGTGCGACCCCACAGACAGCAGCCCACCAGCCTCCGCCATCCCTGGGAGTCTCCAGGCAAGAACACCGGAGTGGGCTGCCATTCCTTCTCCAGTGCATGAAAGTGAAAAGTGAAAGTGAAGTCACTGAGTCGTGTACAACTCTCAGCGACCCCATGGACTGCAGCCCACCAGGCTCCTCCGTCCATGGAATTCTTACACTAACTAGTTGTGTGAAAACTTGGTTAAGAAATTTAATGACTCTGCATACACTTTTGCCTTTCCTTTTTCATTTTAGAGAAAAGCACATTTCCTTTACAATGGGTAGAAAGTAATACCTATTCCAAAATTACAAGGATATATTCTGGCTTTTCAATGTCCAGATTCTAAAAATAGAGTAAAGACACTTATTACAAAAACATTTATTGCATAGTATATAAGATATGGTAAGACATGGTGGCTAAGTGTCTTACCCTAAAGGGCTTATAGTCAAGTAAAAATAAGAAAAATCCCCAAGTTTGTTATGGCACTAATCTAGAACTAAGAATTAAATTTGCTTTGTGTAACATTTTAGTGAAAAAAAAAGAAAAAGAAAATCTATTGGACTAGATTATTAAAGAAGGAACTGGCAAAACGCATGGACTGAACGAGCATGTTTCCACTGGACACATGTATGGGAAAGCAAGTGTTGGGAGTAAGAGGTCAAACAAATACAAAACAAGGCCCCAAACAAGCGCACATCTGTGCAGCTTGAGCCTTCAAAACAACCATCCGTATCCTAGAGGGGAGTTACATACTTTCAGCTCCTTGCTTTACAGTTAACTTCAAGTAGAACCTCTCTTCATTTATTGCACAAATGATTAGTGCTTTCTGCTTGGCACTCTGCTAATGGGAAAAGGAAGATAAATTAGACAGGATTCCACTTTCAAGGGGCTCACAGATAGAAAGCAGTGTGTGTGTGTTCAGGCTCTTTAGTCAGGTCCGATTCTCTGCGACCCTCTGGAGTGCAGCCTGCCAGGCTCCTCTGTCGATGGGATTCTCCAGGCAAGAATACTGGAGTGGGGTTGCCATGCCCTCCTCCAGGGGAATCTTCCCAACCCGGAGATCAAACCAGCATCTCCCACGTCTCCGGCATTGCAGGCGGATTCTTAACCCACTGAGCCACCTAGAAAGCAGTATTGGAAGGTAAGGTAAAAGCTTGAGGGGCCTTACAGAGGTCCAGGTGAGTGTGACTGCTCAAAGTGGGAGGCTAGAGAAATCTGGATGACTCTAGGGGAAAAGGTAGTGGAGTTGAACTGGACCTGAGGGCAGATGCAAGTGGACAGAGTTCGGAGAGCTGGCACGTGTTCTAGACGGAGAGATTCTAGTTGGATGTAAGAAATGTAACAGAAAATAGGTCATATTCAGGGCTAATCAATGAATAATCTGGTTGTGTGCACTAAACGGATTTAAGAAAAAGGCACACTTGTAAAGTTGAAGAAATAGTTAAAGAAATAAAATGAGTGTTGAACAACATCTGATTATGTACTTAGTCTAGAGACTTGATGAGCAGGAGAACCATGGTAAGGAACACTCTGAAGAGGATTTTGTAAAATGATTGCCAAGTTTTTCTCTGTAGAGTGGCAGTTGCAAACTCGACTGTCTAGGAGAGTCTGGTAAGGAATGCTCATGAGGGAACTGAGCCAGGGGTAAGAAAAATAGCAACTCAAGGGAGATGATCAATGCCAGCAGACTCTAGATCTGCATGTCAGGAGGTGATACGGACTGGGCTTAATGTTGGCTAAATGGACAGAACATATTACTTCTGAAAAGGGCAGCTGCTACTCAGCTCCAGACACTTGTTGCCTTGTGGAAACTGAGGCTCAGTAGGGCCAAATATTCAAGAGAAATTGGAAGCTCATATTTTATGTTGGGAATAAATTCAAAAAAAAAAAAAAAAAACACCTCAGTGGACCTCAGCATTGTACAGGCCAAAAAAAAAAAAAAAAGGTCTGCAGGCAGTTGAGACCTCTGATGATTGCTTAGGAGTCCTTAAAATAGAAGGAATATGGAAAAGCCTTCCATTTGAAAAGAAATCAAAGCATCATACTGCTAGGAATAGCAGGAATAGCAAAGAGACATGTGGAAAACCCACAACTTGTTTGATTATTTATTCAATGTCTGCCTCAGTAGACTGTAAACACCCTGAGAGTGGACAGCCTCCTTGCTTTTCTTCTCAACATCCAGCACAGTGCCTAACATAATATAGGCATGAAATAAATATTTATTGAATGATATTACTCTTAGAAATGTAGTCTTAAGACTAATGAGAAGTGCTACATTCTATTTTTTTTTCTTTACTTTAGATGAGGGAGGAGTATACTGATGTCTGAATAATCAATGACTTGTAATTTTACCATATCAATATGCTATTTAATACATAACCTTTTTCTTTTCAGCAGAATCTGTTCGTATACTTTATCACAAAACCCTTAAAGTTTACAGTCTATGTAAAATCCATGAAATAACTGTGATCATGGTGTTCCTCTAATGATTTCCCATCATCTACTGAAGAAAGTCTGAACTCAGCCTGATCCAAAGATACTTATATGATCTGGCTTGTGAATGTTCCTTAGGTTCATCTTTTCTATTTCCCAATCTTGGGATAAGTGAGTAGGTAGGTGAGTGGGGTTCTTGGTTGTTGAGAGCTGTTTCAGAGAAGAATTTTTAGGGGACATTCATTCGTATTTGATAGTGATTAAAAAAGGACAATAAACACCAATACACAGGATATATTACCAGTTGCCAAAAGAATCAAGTGAAATTGGGGCGAGGTTTACGATAAGTTTGAGGAGTCACTAGCATTCCAAACTTGACTTGTGTTTAGTATCCCTTTGTAGGTATTGGACCTAGTAAATAAGGATACACATTACTTTTAAAAGGTTTTATGGTATTCAAAGTTTGTGTGAACACTTTCTTTTCTAGTTTTCTGGTTAAATATTCTAATATGTTTGTGAATGCTACAGGCATTATGTAGGCAATATTCACACAATGAGAATGGCTGTAAACTGTAAAAGTATTTATTTTCTAGATGTTCTTTATCCATTGTATACTATGTCTTAAAGCCGTACTTCTGAAAATACAGACTAAAGAACAGATATATTAGAATAACCTAGAATGTTGGTTGAAAGTGGATTTCCAGAACATGCAATAGGTATATAATGAAAGTAAATCTCTTGGGAAGGGCTCAAGCCTCTGAATTTTTACAAAGTTTCTTAAGAGATCTTGATGCAGATGAAATTTCAGGACCACTCTTTGAAAGTAGGTGGTAAACTGAGAATAGCATCACTTACTATAATGTGTGGTCCCCCTCTCTTCCTTTCTCTGTCCTAATGTGGAGTCAGCTCCACAAAAATGCTGCCCCCTGTGTTTGGCTGGGGAGATTCTGTGCAAACACCTGCATAGCAGATGGGCATGACTGTAGACCTCCTTCTGCTGATCCAGCTTCCATTCATGTCATGCACCACTTGCTTAATTCAGACTGAATGGAGAGGATGATGGGCATTTCACACAGAAGTCTTCAGCACATCAGAATCATTTTTCTTTTTTATTTTTCTTCTCTATTTGCCATGATTTACAGTCTTTTTCTTTTTCCTGATCAAGAATTGCAGGGATTGAATACCCCAAAGTAAATGACTGAAGGCAGAAGGGATTGCTTTGTGAAAGCAAGTGACTCAATGCAGAAAGCCTCAAGAAGGAGGTGTTGCTATTTTTAGGGATAGACTTGTTTTTTTTTTTAAATAGATCCAATAAATAAATAAATAAAATAGATCCAGTTTTCTATTAAACCACCCAACAGCTTAAAGTTTATCAAGTACTAAGTGTAAGAGTATGTATGCTAAGTCATTTCAGTCGTGTCCGACTCTGTGCTACCCTATAGATGGCAGCCCACCAGGCTCCCCCGTCCCTGGGATTCTCTAGGCAAGAACACTGGAGTGGGTTGCTGTTTCCTTCTCCAATGCATGAAAGTGAAAAGTGAAAATGAAGTCGCTCAGTCGTGTCCGACCCTTAGTGACCCCATGGACTGCAGCCTACCAGGCTCCTCCATCCATGGGATTTTCCAGGCAAGAGTACTGGAGTGGGGTACCACTGCATAGCTGTACTAAAATAGGATTTGAAGGTAAAAGAATTATAATTTCTTTCTTTTTCTAATGCAAGTGACCTAAGTATCAAATAAATGGTTAATCTCAATCACCACAATGAGATACCAGAATAAAAGATTGTAAGATTGTAAAGACTGTACTAATCTTTTAACAAGGCAAGTATAACATGTATCTAGTTTTCTTTACTTCCTCTCTCTCTTTTTTTTCACCTGTACTTGTCCCTCTTACATAGTTTTTCCTACTGCTAGATCTAGAGGGAAGGATACTTCATTGCAAGATGGAAGGAAATAGTAACAGTCTGTTGCTGGACTCCTGGGGAACTAGGAAACACTATTGAAATGGTTTAGGTAGGGGTCGTAGATCATGGGAAGAGGAATTGGGTTATGATCTTTAGCTCTAAAGAAAACCCTGCCTACTGTTCGAATTTAAAGGGAAAATAAGAAGTTTCCATAAGACTTTTTAAAAATGGGATCATAAAGCACTGTGACAATTAGAACAAATGATTACAGCAGCACCCCCTCTCCCCCCGCAACGCACACACATATTGGGGGCAGAGGGTGGCGGCGGGGAGGGAGCTTTTCTTTTTCTATTCAAGGCTCTCAGCTAAAAGATTTGATTGCATTAACTCAGTGAACTTCATAAAGCCCTACAAGTCAGAATCCCCCATTTCATAGATGAGTAAAAGTGGGGTTTATAGAGGCTAATTAATTACCCAAGGTTACAAAGTAGCAGAGCCAGAATGTGAATTCAGATGGTTTGTCTCTAGACCTCAAGCTCTTCACCACTTCCTGTAACGGCTGGGAGGGTGGTGCGGAGAAACAGCGGTTGTTAGGGATCAGCGAATTCTGGGAATGTTCTAAAAAGAAAACAGTTTAACTGCTAATCTGGATTGGCCAAATCTGGATTGAAGAAAGAAAAGAAAAATCTCCAGTATACCATCATATCATTGACTCTGCCCTTTTCTGAAACGTGTGTAGCTGAGAAAAAGCAAAAACAGTCAAATTATTTGAATGTTATCTGTGCTGGTTTTGTTGAAGGCTGTTGCTTTCAAATTAAACTGGTAGAAGAATATATAGAATAAAGCCGAGTAAATCTGAAAGATAGCCACCAAGTCTGTCTATAGTTAAAACTCGGTGGAACACAGTTGCGGTTCATTTCCTTTCCTTGCTACGCAGGGATCGAAATGCTGAGCATTTGCCAGTCAGTTGGAAATGCCTCTTAAAGAGGCAGAGGCTGCCCCTGACCTCTTGTTCCCCCCACAGTGGACTGCTGTTAAGTCTTCATTGTTATGTGCAGAGTTCAGCCTCAGCAACATCACCCTCTGTGGTGAGTTCACATGGGTTTGCAAAGGAACAGACACACTGAGCCATTCCACAGTGCTAGGCTGCCTAAGCTGACTTTGCAGTATTCACAATAGACCCAGCTACAGAAGCTCAGCAGGAATTTCCTGTTTGGGATCCTTTTATTCTCGCCACAGCAAAACCTCTCAGAAATGTGTCCTATGCATGTCAGGTATGGTGGAATTAAGTAATATCAGGCTGCCACATTGTTTAAAGTTCCCATCAAAGGCCTTTTATCCTCCCAACACACATTGTGGAATATACATCTGCTCATAGCTGACACATGTGGTTTTGTCTGGTTCCTCAGCTAGAGATGGGATTATCTTTTGGGAATATGCTTTAACAATAAGCTTGAGCATGAGAAATATATAACTTTTAAATGTTTTCCCAAGGTTTCTGTCCACTGCCTCTTTCCCCAACACTTTCGTTACCATTCCCTCTTTCTTTTTTTTTTTTGAGGAGATTGTGTACCATTGGTGTGTTGTTTTTTTTTTTTTTTAATTTTACTTCATTTTACTTTACAATACTGCATTGGTTTTGCCATACATTGACATGAATCCGCCACGGGTGTACATGAGTTCCCAATGCTGAACCCCCTCCCACCTCCCTCCCCATATCATCTCTCTGGGTCATCCCAGTGCACCAGCCCCAAGCATCCTGTATCCTGTATCGAGACTAGACTGGCGATTCATTTCAGCAAGAGACACAGATGTATAGAACAGACTTTTGGACCCCCTTTCTTTTTCTATTCCCTGCATTTCCTTCCCTTCTGATATCAGAATTTTGGAATAACAGTAAGAAAAATATCTATGGCACTCCACAGCAATACAGGATTCAGACTCTGCAAAAAACAGTTAAGTGAGATTTCATTAGTTTAGTCAGTAATGTTGTGACCAATTGTCTGCTGGGTTCATCCATGTCAGGAAACTTTCAATAAAATAAATAGAATCATTTCTGTGTCACAGGATGCCATGAGGAATAAATGAAGCTGCACATGGGAAAGCATAAAGCTCAAGGCGTAGAGGGGGTGTTCAAGAAACATTAATTCCCCACTTGACCCCACCCTTTTCTCCTTTTTGTGCCTTAAAGCTCCTGAAGGAAATAATTTGATTTGATGCTTCATAAAAGTAACAAACAGGGTGTTTTATTGTTTGAATGCTATTGAAAGAATTATTAGATATATCAGAGTTGGCAAACGTAAATGGATATAGCAGTTTGTGTTGGTCACTCAGTCATGCCTGACTCTTTGCGACCCCATGGGCAGTAGCCTCTGTCCGTGGGATTCTCCAGGAAAGAAACCTGGAGTGGGTAGTCATTCCCTTCCCCAGGGGATCTTCCTGACCCAGGAATTGAACCCAGGTCTTCGATATTGCAGGCAGATTCTTTACCGTCTGCGCCACCAGGGAAGCCCCATATAACAGCTTGTACATATGTGTGCTCATTCTCTCAGTCATGCCCGACTCTCTGACCCCATGGGCTGTAGCTCACTAGGCTCCTCTGTCCATGGGATTTTCCAGGCAAGAATACTGGAGTGGGTTGCTCTTTCCTCCTCCAGGGAATCTTCCCCACCCAGGGATCAAAACCATGTCTTTTGTGTCTCCTGAATTGGCAAGCCAATTCTCTAGCACTTCCCTGGGAAGCCATGTATAGCAGCGCACATATAGAAATTTATAATTGCAGAGCAATGCTGTGTTAACAGGCGTATCTCCTTAGCAGGGCGTTAGTGACCCTCAGCGCCGGCTACAGCAGGAATGGCAGATATGTTTCGCATGCTGTTTGACCAGAGAACTCACTGGGGAGTAATTTTCTCTGCTTAGAAAAAGCCTCCAGAAGATGTACAAGCCAAGCCTGAATCTCCACGCTGGGGAAAGAGCTGATGGGAAGCAGGGGTGGGGGAAGGGACTAGAACCTTGGCTTTGATGTCACACTGCATGTCTGTTTTCAGTGCTAGGAACATGGTTTCATGGCTCTTAACATACAAATATCACTGGGATCTATAAGCCAATAGTCTCTTATTTTGTTCTTTCTTGTAACATAGAAACTTTTGACATCCTTGGAGAAGATAATGATATCCAAGGTGGCAAATCAGAATCCAAAGTTCTGGAATACCTGTCATTGTTGTATAAAAGTGAAAAGACCCAACTGGACCTAGCTTGTGGAATTTCTGGCTTATGCAATTCAGAGCAGGGAAAGCAGTCATGCATAACACGTGAACAAATGGGTATGGTCATTTTTTCTAGTAGACTTTCATACAAAAAAAAGTACAGTTAGATTTGGCCGCAGGCTGGGGTGTACCACCCGGCCCCTGTCTTACGGAAGAGAGAAGCAGTTACATTAGACCCTTGTGCTCAATCCAGTGTCAGACAGGTAATTCTACGGCATTTGTGAAGGCCCAGTGATTCTATCAATGATCTAGCACAGAGATAGAGAATGAGCTTTATCTCATCTGTCACTTTCAAACAACTGGTTTGAATGCATGTGTAACTAGATTCAGAGGCATTCTGACATTGTGTCTGGGCTAAGCAGAAAATATAAACAATTAGCAGTGTTCGAAATAAGTATCAAGGGGGATACAGCGATACATTTTTGCTTTAGGATATAGGACTGACATGGCTTGATTTTGTTTCACACATTGAAAAATTTCCATTCAAGGGCCAAGGAAGATTTTTTTAGCTTTATGATCATATATTTTTTAATGGTCCTAATAAAGATCCAAGGTTGGCTAAGACGTCACCCAATGCAATTGCTCAAAAAGAATGTTTTCAATTGTTTTAAAGTTTAGTACAGAAATGATAAGATCATTTAAAGTATTTTATCAAGAGGAATTAATCAGAATTTTGGAGGGAATCCATCTCGTGAAATACTCAAATGAGATGCCTAAGGTTGTTGTGGAGTCATTAAGTTGTGTCCACCTGTTTTCCTGTAGTTGCTAAGCCACATCTGATTCTTTTGCTTCCTCATGGACTGTAGCCTGCCAGGCTCCTCTGCCCATGGGATTTCTCAGGCAAGAATACTGAGCGGGTTGCCCTTCCCTTCTGCAGGGGATCTCCCTGACCCAGGGATTGAACCCGTGTCTCCTGCATTGACAGGAGTCCTTGGGGACAGGTGACCACTGTGTCACCTGGAAGCCCATGATAAGGATTAGTTTGGGGATACTAGAATGGGATGGAAACATAGTAGTGTATGTTTTGGTTTTTTTTTATGTTTTCCTTTAGCTCTCAATTATTTTGTACATGTATTACCTATGCTGTGCTCTTACTAAACTTTAAATTTTTTTTCCATTCCTGGAGAAGGCTCCAGACATTTTGAAAGTTATAGGAGGAGAGGCGATTCCTAGTTGGCTGTTGCAGAATCCTGCCCGCAGATAAGCAACACCACCTGCAGCTCTGCTATAAAACAAATGCTGCTTCTTGAAAACATAATCACTGGGAGGCAGTTGGCAGCTGTTAAAATTGAATCACCATTGCTCAGTCCAGAGGGGAGCAAATTTTAACCATTAGTCTCTCTAAATTGATATTTAACTACCCTCAAAAAGAAGAAAAATGTGAAATTTCTCTTCAGAACTCCTTATGTGCTATACCCAAAGTTTCATTAGACCAGTTTATTGCAGTCGTTTCAACAGCAGCTATGTGGGCAGAGGATACACAGAAATAAATCCATGGTTCCTTTTAGCTGAAGTTTGGCTTTAGCCAGCTCTATTTTCAGTTATTTTACTTACACTTTCTTAAAAAAGCAAATTAACTTTCAAAAATATAGTGAAAATCCTTTTGAACATTTTCTCATGATTTTGATTGGAATATTTTTCTTATCAGAGAATGAGATGTGAGAAAATGGGGAAAAGGATGGAGAGAGGAAGAAAGAGAAAACAGGAAAGATTGAGGCAGCAGTTCTTATCCTAGGCTGGCTTCAAGGATAGTCTTATAAATTACCTGAAATTGTATGCGAAACTTTACACCCACTCCACTCATGTAAAGTATACTTCAGGGATAAATATTAACCCTTCAGTTGAAAATCACTGTTCTAATAGATTGAATCTTTATCTAGGGATGGTAGCTGGAATAAGTTCTGGAATGGCCAAGTCCAGCTTGAGATGTGGTAGAAAGTAGGGCCAAAGGAAAAGAGATGTTTAAGGAAAATATCATGTACTTCACCAGTTTGCCCAGAGGCCGCCTCGATCCTGGATACATGATTATCAGTCCCGGAACCAAGGAGGAACCGTGGTAGTCAAGGCAGGCTCTTTTTGGGAATCAGGGTTATATGACTGCTTCCCTCCTTCTCTCCGTTAAGAGAACAGCTGGTGCACCCTGGAGAGTCCCTGACAGTGAATGATAGCCCAAGGACAAGGCACCAGCTGAAAGCCAGCTTGGCTGCAAATTAGAGTATAATGGCAGAGTGGTTTCTGCTGCGAAGCGATTTGCATCAGAGCCCACTGACAACGCCTGGTCTATAGGGCGGGCATTTGAAAGAGAAGGAAATAAAAAATGCTGCATTTCTAAATAATTTAGAAGATTCATCAAAGGAAGAGATGCAGAGGAGATAGGAATTTCTAGTATCTGTTTTTAGATTATATTATATGAACACATTTTACACCCAAAGAAATTTATCAATATCAAATTTACCTCCACGTTTTTCATGCAAGTTGCCCCTTCGTTCCCTGATCTCATAGTACTTAAATCATATAACTCTGTTATAGAACTATATAAATGCAGTGCTTAGACATATATCTCATTAAATTGTGTATTTATAATGCTTAGGTGTGATTCCCTAAAGATCAGATTACTGTGGTTATCACATCAACGCTCCAGCAGTCTAAGAATCTGGGGTATGTGTGTTTAATAACATCTTTAGGAAATGTACAAATGACTGAATCTTGTGGAAGAACTCTGATAATGTGATACATCAGAGAAAGTAAGTGAAAGTGATAGCGGCTCAGGTGTGTCCGACTCTTTGCAACCCCATGGACTGTAGCCTGCCAGGCTATTCTGTCCATGGGGATTCTCCAGGCAAGAATACTGGATGGGTTGCCATGCCCTCTTCCAGAGAATCTTCCCAACCTATGGATCAAACCCAGGTCTTCCTCAGTGTAGGTGGAGTCTTTACTATCTGAGCCACAAGGGAAGCCGCTAAACATCAGAGAAGAGATCCCAGTAAACGCTAAATGAAATTCTGTGACAATGGAGACAGAAAATGCTGACAAAAACAAGCAGCTGGAAAGGGAAACAAAAGAGAAACGTGATAAGATTCGTAAAATTGAACTAATAACCAACATGGAGGAGCATAACATATTTATGTGCTATAGCTATCAGAAAGATAATCCATTATTCTCGATATAAGAGAAACATATCAAATAAACAGTATTATTTTATTAATTTAGCTATGAAACTGTGCTGGAATGGCATATAAATCCACAGTAATTTATGACATTTGAAAGGCCGAGCTTGTATTTCCCGTCTGATGGTGATTTTCATGGGGACAAAAACTATATCTTGCTCCTTTTATCATTTCCAGTACTTAGCTCAACACTTATCACACTGAAAGCACTGAATAAATATTTGTTTTTTAAAAAAGAATGTCTGACATTTAAGAATCTCTGTAATTGAAGGGCTGATATTATCAGCGCTTCTTAATTTTCCACTTCTTCCTATTCATACCTCCTGCTCTGCTCATCACTACCTCATGAAGCCTCATTTGAGAATGTTTTCTCTTCTCTTTTCCTTTCCCAATCTTCTCTATACCTATTTATGCTTCAGCACAGCTTACATCCCACTTAGTCTGAGGTCTCATTTGTCTGCTTTTTGTGTATTGAACTCCTTCTAAGTTAGAATTCATCATGTTTACTTTTTTAAAATTTATTTTACTGACATATGATTAATTTGCAATGTTGTCTTAATTTCTACTGCTTAATATATATGTTCTTTTTCATTTTCTTTTCCATTATGGCTTCCCACAGGGTATTGAATATAGTTCCCTGTGTTATACAGTAGGTGAAAGGGAAAGTGTTAGTCACTCAATTGTGTCTGACTTTTTGCGACCCCATGGACTGAAGCCCATCAGGCTCCTCCGTCTATGGAATTCTAACCAGGCAAGAATACTGGAGTGGGTTGCTATGCCCTTCTGCAGTGGATCTTCCTGACCCAGGGATCGAGCCCAGGTCTCTTGCATTGCAGGTAGATTCTCTACCATCCGAGCCACCTGGGAAGCATCATGTTGTTTATCCATTCTGTTTATAATAGCTTCCACCTACTAATCCCAAACTCCAAATCCGTCCCTCCCCACCTCCAAGCCCTAGAAACCACAAGTCTGTGAGTCTAGTTTTTTTGTCTATTAAGTCTTTATGTCTATTAAGTCCATTTGTATCAGATTTTAGATTCCGCATATAAGTGACTTGTAATACAAAGATAGTATTTGGCTTTGTCTGACTTCAGTTCAGTTCAATTCAGTTGCTTAGTTGTGTCTGACTCTTTGCGACCCCATGAACTACAGCACGTCAGGCCTCCCTGTCCATCACCAACTCCCAGAGTTTACTCAAACTCGTGTCCATCGAGTCGGTGATGCCATCCAGCTATCTCATCCTTGGTCGTCCCCTTCTCCTCCTGCCCCCAATCCCTCCAAGAATCAGGGTTTTTTTCAAATGAGGCAACTTTTCGCATGAGATGGCCAAAGTACTGGAGTTTCAGCCTCAGCATTAGTCATTCTAATGAACACCCAGGTCTGATCTCCTTTAGGATGGACTGGTTGGATCTCCTTGCAGTTCAAGGGACTCTCAAGAGTCTTCTCCAACACCGCAGTTCAAATGCATCAAATCTTCAGCACTCAGCTTTCTTTACAGTTCAAATCTCACATCCATACATGACCACTGGAAAAACCATAGCCTTGACTAGACGGAACTTTGTTGGCAAAGTAATGTCTCTGCTTTTGAATATGCTGTCTATGTTGGTCAGAACTTTCCTTCCAAGGAGTAAGCGTCTTTTAATTTCATTGCAGCATTTGCCATCTGTATTGATTTTGGAGCCCAGAAAAATAAAGTCAGCCACTGTTTCCCCATCTATCTGCCATGAAGTGATGGGACCAGATGCTGTGATCTTCGTTTTCTGAATGTTGAGCTTTAAGCCAAATTTTTCACTCTCCTCTTTTACTTTCATCAAGAGGCTCTTTAATTCTTCTTCACTTTCTGCCATAAGGGTGGTGTCATCTGCATATCTGAGGTTACTGATATTTCTCCTGGCAATCTTGATTCCAGCTTGTGTTTCTTCCAGCCCAGCATTTCTCATGATGTCCTCTGCATATAAGTTAAATAAGCAGAGTGACAATATAGAGCCTTGACGTATTCCTTTTCCTATTTGGAACCAGTCTGTTGTTCCATGTCTGACTTACTTCACTTAATATGATAATCTCTATGTCCATCCATGTTGCTTCAAATGGCATTATTTCACTTTTTTCATGACTGAGTAATATTCCGTCATATATATATATGTACTACATCTTCTTTATCCATTCATCTCTTGATGGGCATTTAGGTTATTTCTATGTGTTGGTTATGGTAAAGAGTGCTGCAGTGAACAATGGAGTGCATGTGTCTTTTTCAAATCATAGTTTCCTCTGCATATATGCTCAGGAGTTGGGCTGTAGGATCGTATGGCACATGTTCACTTGTTATCTCATTGACTATTTCACTTGTTCAAGACTTATTTCCTTGCATAGACTACAGGCTGTTTCAGCAGAAGGAATCATATTTCACAGAAGGTAAGTTTCTGTATTTCCCATGTTTCTGAGGACATTTTGTAGACAGACACAGGCCTGCAAAGTAGAGAGCATTTCTGGGAAGGAGGAGGAATATAATGCCACAGCAGAAGTGATGCTTACAGGACCTGAGAGCATGGTAGGTGGGTGGGGATCCGAGCTTACAGGTTTCCCCACAGTGTGGGTTAGTTTCACCATTTGCAGGGAGCTCCCATCTATGGAGATCTGATAAAACAGGAGGCGAGGCCCCCAAATTTAGTGTCCTTTATGGGGATCACACACTTTGCTAAGCTTTCCACTCATTTCCTATCTCAGCCACTGTAGTCTCGGAAGCAACATATTGATATTAAATGGGTTTCTTTTACATGGTTACAACTTTTAGCTCTTCTTCCTCTCTAGGGCATAAATTAGTAGTAGGTAAGTAAATAGTGGCATAGGCATTTAATCAGTTTTCTATTATTGGAAAGCTCCCCCCTTTTTTTTAATCTCTCTCAACTTCTAGGTGGAGAACATAAAATAGGAATAAAATCATTCCTATATTCTCATCTGGCATTTACTGACTTGACAACATTTTTCAGTACATGGAATACAAACAATACAAAAATCTGATCTATATATTGTGCTAACCTTGAAATTTTTTTCCTATGGTTTTTCAAGAGGCTTTAGCTATATCAGTTGATAGATAGTATTCAGTAAAGAGAAAAAAAAAATGTCTTTGTCAATTAAAAGAACTGAAAACATGTTATATAAGCTCTAATCCTTCTGCCTTGTGAACTCTACTTAGGAATAAGGCAGACTTTACCCTCCTGAAATTGTAGAATATTTTTGTATAGTTAAGCAATGATGTAGCATTCTTTAGCCATGTTTTCCATAAAAACATCTAATAGCCTTTTAGAAGAATAAAGAAAGGCAAGAATCAAGATCCATCCCAGTCTGATAGGATTGTTCTATGTGGTGATGGCTTACTAATAGCTTTATTATTAAACCATGTAAGCAAAAGAAAGCACTACAGCTTAGAAAGAACTCAGATGGATCTGCTTTCAGCATGTAACTCAACCAGTGTGTAGAAACAAGTAATTAAAAGGACACAAAGCCCGTAATCAATTGCACACCGGTTATCTTTGATTGCTCTTGCAAAGGACAAATTACACACAAGCCTCTTGAAAGCCTGCAGAGAAAGAGGTTCTATTATCTTCATTTTGAAATCATCTCTCCACAAAGACAAGGGCGTCCCTATTCCCGATCTCTTGGTTTAATTAAAAGACACAAACATGGGATGATGTTGCTGCATATTGAATGTTTCCGTCAGTGCAATGGCGTGAAAGAGGAGTAGGGGGAGGAGGGTGAACGGGGAAATGGGGGCGGGGGGAGTTGGGGAGGGGGGTGTGGGCTGGAAGAATTTCTTTGCCATAAAGACTGGCCTTTTTCACTCTGACCATCTGTTTTCTCATGGTGAAAAGCCCCATTGCTGGTATCCTGGCATAGCTTTGCATGTCTTTGTGCTTGAGGGACATTCAATCTTGCATCTGATACATGCTGATCTGTGACACTTCCTAACAAATGAGGCTTTGTTCAAACAAAGAGGCTCCCTGATAGCAACTGTAAACTTGGAGCTTGATATCCTGCAGGAAAGGCAGGCTACGGCTGAACAGGCACAGGAAATTCTCCCTGAAATGCAACAGAGCTAAAGGAGGTCACATGCCCATGCACACACAGTCTTTCAAATCCTCCCAGACCTCTCATCTCTGTCTTCCCTTTAGATCCGATAGCTCTAGAGCACAGCTGTGTTCGGACCTGGCAAGAGTGGGACCCATCTCTATTAGAGGCCAAAGCTCACTCTCCATAATAATGGCACTTATTCCTGTAGTTTCTTCATTTTATAAAGCACTTCCACAACCATTAATCCATTTGATACAATAAGCTCTTAAGGCCCAGTCCAAATGGGATCACATCCAAGAGCACTCCTATGTGAATACCAGGGCCAGTCGCTGCTTGTCTCTCTCTTTTCTTCTCTCTCTCCTTTTTCTTCCAGCTGGTGACCTTGAATTCGAGGTTCCCAACTTCAGAACTGTCCACCTTTTAAACATACTATGTTTCTGCAGTCCCTGACTACTTAGACTTGAGCTGTGAAAAATGGATAATGAGCTATTGAATACAGATTGCAATTCAGAAAAACAAACAAACGTAACATACCAGAGAAGACCCTGGATCAGGAAAATACTGCTTGTTCTTTCTAGGTATGGTTTGGTATCCTGTTAGAATGTAATCAAGCACCCTAGGAAGAATGTCACTTTTTCTTTTCCTCCCTTAATGTCCTGCGTTCTCTCCTCGGCAACTCCTACGCACTCACAGAAGACCTGACTGTCGCAGCTTCTGTGGCAGGCATCTCCTTCTTCCTTTAGTTGGCTAATTGGTACTTCCTTTTCTCACTCCACCTTGCTTCCCACTCAGCATGAGTATGTATCTATCTCCTCTACTAAACTGTGAACCACAGGGCTGGAATGTGTATTTATTATACGTCCTTGTATATTTCCAGTATTTCACGGAGTGCCTGACCCACAGCAGGCTGCCAGTAACAGTATGTCAGATAGATAAATTTGTTGGTTAAACACTGATACAGTTGAGAGGGAAGAAACAGGAAAATATGGCAAAACATAAAACATTGACTTCCCCTGCACACATCTATACATTTTTTCTTGGCCTGGACCCATCACTTGGCTTTCTGCTTCTTACCACTTTCACAATGTGAAGCAGTGTGTGATTCAGGAATTATCTTAGACCTAGTGTCTCAGTTTTCTGGATCAGTATTTTTTTTTTTAACAAAGATGCTTAAATTGCAGAGAACTTAAGTAAACTTTTATAAATTCTATCATTGATTACTTAATGGATCTATTACCAAATGAAAAGATTTTTGGCCCAATAAGGCTCTGGAGTTACAGGAAAGAAAACTCATCCAGTGAACGCTTTAACATGAAAATTTCTTAGGGAGGACAGTGAACTGTAAAAAAAAAAAAAGGGTCATACAGACTTTAAAATCTCACCTTTCAACTGGCTTGTTCAATTACAAGTTGTTTTTAATGTTTCTGAACCTTGATTTCTCTAGCTATAAGAATATTAACACTAGCATGCCTCAGTGGGATTTTATGAGGATTAACTAAATGTGATTGAAAAGCATGTTGGGAACATAAAATGATTAATAACATAAAATAATTAATATTCATAATTGTGAGACTGGTTATGATTTCAAAGGGTAATGGTGTGAGGCAAGTTGCAACCACATCGCACTTTTAAAGGGAGCGGTTCCAACCCATTTTGTCCCTTTTCTAATCTCTTTCCCTCATGTGCTGGTAAAAACACAGCAGAAAATTGATTAATTACAGTTTGGTAGCCCAGTTGAACTTATTTGAAACCCGTTTTTAAGAGTGATAATGGTCAGCAGTCAAAGGGTAGAGTAACTGTAACTGCCCTGTTGTTCCAGCCAGTTTGAACATGACCACGTAAAACATGAGAAATAACCACAAAGACAGCAGGGTAAACTTCTTGGCTGTTAATGTCCAGCCACTTATTCAATTAAAAGTAACCAGTACCGACTCTCTGTATGACCATCATTCTGTTGCTTCTGCTGTAGCAAGAGAGTCAACTCTCGGCCGAGCAGTGAGCACACCCTATGGATCTAAAATGTGAGGTTCAACCAAGAAACACCTTCAAAAGGCGATTCACACCATGGAATCAGGAGGTTAGTTTATCACCCCAGGGGAGTAGTTATGAGTTTAATATGAACCTACTCAGTGTGATTCTATTTAAACTAATAGCTGGCGGGAATGTAGTGCTGCGTTTCCCCCAAGTCTCTGTTCTGTATCATTGCATATGATGCTCCTGAAATCCCTTTAAGGAGGCAGGAGAGGCCAGCGCCACTCCAACGTGTAGACGGGAGAGGGAGGCGCTGTCGCAGGAGTCACGCGCCCTGGGCACCCTTTGCCTCATCGTTAGTGAAGCTTCACGTTCTCATCCAGCTTGTCAAATTTTCCAAACTTGTGTATCATGTGTGAAAAAGGACTTAAAAAAAAAAAAAGGAATGGAGCTCTGGGAACAATTTTCCCAGCATTTTCAAAAAGCAGTATTAATTTTTCTTTCAAACTATCTTTCAGCTTCCTTCCCTCTTTTCCATTCTCACGTTAGCCCTGAAGGTCAGAGTCTCATTCCATAACTTACTAGAGCGGTAGTTTTCAACCCTGGCGGCACAATCACGTCTCTCTGGGAGTTTTAAAAGCACTGACATTTGGATTGGAATCTCAGAGACTCTGATATAACTGATCTGGATGTGTCCTGAGCACTGAGATATCGAAAGTGCCTCTGGTGACTCTCAAGGGTGGCCCAGGAGAGGAATCAGGGATCACTGACCACGAGCTCTTCTCTCTCCAGATCCATCCTGCAAGTTCAGCTCATTCGCTCAGTCGTGTCTGACTCTCTGCGTCCCCATAAACTGCAGCAAGCCAGGCCTCCCTGTCCATCACTAACTTCCAGAGTTCACCCAAACTCATGTCCATCGAGTTGGTGATGCCATCCAATCATCTCATCCTCTGTCGTCCCCTTCTCCTCCTGCCCCCAATCCCTCCCAGCATCAGGGTCTTTTCAAACAAGTCAGCTCTTCGCATCAGGTGGCCAAAGTATTGGAGTTTCGGCTTCAACATCAGTCCTTCCAATGAACACCCAGGACTGATCTCCTTTAGGATGGACTGGTTGGGTCTCCTTGCAGTCCAAGGGACTCTCAAGAATATTCTCCAACACCACAGTTCAAAAGCATCAATTCTTCTGCACTCAGCTTTCTTTATAGTCCAACTCTCACATCCATACCTGACTGGAAAAACCATAGCTTTGACTAGATGGACCTTTGTTGATAAAGTAATGTTTCTGCTTTTTAATATGCTGTCTAGGTTGGTTAGAACTTTCCTTCCAAAGAGTCAGCGTCTTTTAATTTCATGGCTGCAATCACCATCTGCAGTGATTTTGGAGCCCCCCCAAATAAAGTTTGACACTGTTTCCACTGTTTCCCCATCTATTTGCCATGAAGTGATGGGACTGGATGCCATGATCTTCATTTTCTGAATGTTGAGCTTTAAGCCAACTTTTTCACTCTCCTCTTTCACTTTCAACAAGAGGCTCTTTAGCTCTTCTTCACTTTCTGCCCTGCACTCACTTAAACTTCATAAGCATTATAGTAACTAGTTCCATCTTGGTTTTACTAAAAGTACCTCTCATTTCCATTTTTCCTCCTATTTTCTATTCCTAATATAACTATTTCATCTCATATGGTTTGAAACTAAAAATGGAATAGATGATAAATATATTAAAATTCCAGTGCTAGATAAATATTTCCCCAGTAGCGCTTTAATCATTTTACTCATCCAGAAATTCTAAAACCTCAGCATTGCCAAGTTGCAAAGCTCTTTGAGCTAGTATTTAATACTCTTCAATTGCTTGAAATCTCATTTTACCTCTCCAGGTTGACTTCTCACTAAGTTCTTTCTGTATTCCAAATTACCACATTGAACCATTTGCTCTTTCACCGTGCCTCCTACCTCTACATCTCTGTGTCTCAGTTCTGAACTTTCTCTCCACTGAGAAAGCCTTGAGCCAACTCTAAATCTTTCAATATTAACCATCCCTAATGTGCCAATCAATATGCCACTTTCTTTAATAAGATGTTTCAGTTCTGATAAAAATGGGTTCAAACCGTTTTTCTGCCCCATGACATTTTCACTGCTACATCTTGTGGTCTGATCTATGGTTATTCATATACTTCACCCTACGTCCTTTCTTCCTCCCGTGACACTTATAACTTCTCAATGGCCAAAATAGAATATGATTAGAGCTGCTTTAGATTCAGATAGCCTGGCTTCAAAGCCTGGTTCTGCCTCCTGTGAGACATGTGACTTCTAGCAAATTGCTTTCCTCTCTGCGCCTTGTTTTCTTATTTTTCAAATGGGAGAAATAAATGCCACCTTTTATAGGACTGTGGGGTACATTAATTACTTGTGTATACTTTGAACAGTGCCCTGCACAGAGTGAGTACCAGTAAATGTCAGCTCTTGTTGGCTTCTTGTTTTATCTTGACAGAGAGTAGGGCAGTATCTTGTACATTTTAGGCACCAAAAATATTTGTTAAATGTACTAAATTCTTTAGAGCTTGAAAAGATCCCAAATACCCATACTATAAATATTTGATAGCTGATGATTTTTAGGTCAGTTTTTACAGCTACTTAACAGAGCATGTGGGCCAAGGTGACTCAATATTTTGCTTCAAAAAATGGAAAACATATTGTCTGACAGGCTTGATATCCTGTGTTGAAATTCTTGAGTCTCACAGTTAGTGCTAGAGATTCACATCTGTGAAATGCCAAAAGTGCCAATCACAGTGATTTATTGCATAGTCAGTTCCACAGACATTAAAAAAAATAGTTGAAAATCCAGAAGCCATTGAAATTCTTTAGCTTAGAGCAAGTATGTGCAAAGAAACTAAATAAAGAAAATTAAATAAGAAAACTAAATAAGAAAATTAAACTGAAAACTAAACTAAATAAGAAAATTATGTATTCTGATAACAAAACTTCCCAATATAGATATCTCATTTAATAATACATGCTGCACAGGTCTTTGGAGATAAGACTATAAACATGACTGTCAGATGTAACCAATAAATATTTTAACACCAGCACCTTCTTAAACTCATAGGCATTTGTATATCAGATGTCATAAAGTTGAATTGCCCGTTAGTTTTTCAAGACAGAAAAAAGAATAAATACAATGATCAAGTCAATGTCAAGTGCAACTATTCGGCCAGTTACGGGGTTTCCCCTCCTACATTGACTTTGGAGTGTTTGAAGTGACTTTTTAACAAATTAATAATTAATCTTTTAAAGTGTTCTTTTTGCAGGTGGTGAGGGCAGTCAATGTTAAAGGAAAAAGATAAGAACAGAGGACAAGTCCTGCCTGTGGGTGTTGATGAGGTAACATGATGCCACAGGGATCACACTGTGTATACTTGTACTATATATTAATGCAATCTTTGTCTTCATGAATTCCCAGGAAACCTTGTCAATGAATTAACTCTGGAGGTGTTGTTTGTGCATAGGAAGTAGAATAATAAAAGTGTGAAGTAACAGTTTACAGCTGCAGAGAGAAGGAGAAAAGGAAAGAAAGTAAGAGAGAGAGAGAGAAAGAGAAAACTTCAGAGGCAAATAAGGCTTTTCGGGAGCTGACTGTGGCTCATATCATGAACTCTTTATTGTCAAATTCAGATTTAAATTTAAGAAAGGAGGGAAAACTACTAGACCATTCAGATATGACCTAAATCGAATCTCTTATGATTATACAGAGAAAGTGACAAATAGGTTTAAGGGACTAGATCTGATAGGCAGAGTGCCTGATGAACTATGAATGGAGGCTTGTGACATTATACAGGAGACAGGGATCAAGACCATCCCCAAGAAAAAGAAATGAAAAAAAGAAATATGTCTGTCTGAGGAGTCCTTACAAATAGCGGTGAAAAGAAGAGAAGCAAAAAGCAAAGGAGAAAAGGAAAGATATACCCATTTGAATTCAGAGTTCTTATGAATAGCAAGGAGAGATAAGCAAGCCTTTGCACAGTGATCAGTGCAAAGAAATAGAGGAAAACAGTATAATGTGAAAGACTAGAGATCTTTTCAAGAAAATTAGATAACAAGGACACATTTGATGCAAAGACGGGCTCAGTAAAGGACAGAAATGGTATGGACCCAACAGAAGCAGAAGATATTAAGAAGAGGTGGCAAGAATAACAGAGCTATACAAAAAAGATCTTCATAGCCCAGATAATCACAATGATGTGATCATTTACCTAGAGCCAGACATCCTGGAATGTGAAGTCAAGTGGGCCTTAGGAAGGAGCACTAAGAACAAAGCTAGTAGAAGTGATGGAATTCCAGTTGAGCTATTTCAAATCCTAAAAGATGATGCTGTGAAAGTGCTGCACTCAATATGCCAGCAAATTTGGAAAATTCAGCAGTGGCGACAGAACTGGAAAAGGTGAGTTTTCATTCCAGTCCCAAAGAAAGGCAATGCCAAAGAATGCTCAAACTACTGCACGATTGCTTTCACCTCACATGCTAGTAAAGTAATGCTCAAAATTCTCCAAGCCAGGCTTCAGCAGTATGTGAACCGTGAACTTCCTGATGTTCAAGCTGGTTTTAGAAAAGGCAGAGGAACCAGAGATCAAACTGCCAACATCCGCTGGATCATGAAAAAGCAAGAGAGTTCCAGAAAAACATCTCTTTCTCCTTTATTGACTATGCCAAAGCCTTTGACTGTGTGGATCACAATAAACTGTGGAAAATTCTGAAAGAGATGGGAATACCAGACCACCTGACCTGCCTCCTGAGAAATCTGTGTGCAGGTCAGGAAGCAACAGTTAGAACTGAACATGGAACAACAGACTGGTTCCAAATAAGAAAAGGAATACATCAAGGCTGTATCTTGTCACCCTGCTTATTTAACTTCTATGCAGAGTACATGAGAAACGCTGGGCTGGAGGAAGCACAAGCTGGAATTAAGATTGCCAGGAGAAATGTCAATAACCTCAGATATGCAGATGACACCACCCTTATGGCAGAAAGTGGAGAAGAACTAAAGAGCCTCTTGATAAAAGTGAAAGAAGAGAGTGAAAAAGTTGGCTTAAAGCTCAACATTCAGAAAACAAAGATCATGACATCTGGTCCCATCACTTCATGGCAGATGGTGGAGTACTTTCTGGGCTCCAAAATCAATGCAGATGGTGATTGCAGCCATGAAATTAAAAGAAGCTTACTTCTTAGAAGGAAAGTTCTGACCAACATAGATAGCATATTAAAAAGCAGAGACATTGCTTTGCCAACAAATGTCTGTCTAGTCAAGGCTATGGTTTTTCCAGTAGTCATGTATGGATGTGAGAATTGGACTCTGAAGAAAGCTGAGTGCCAAAGAACTGATGCTCTTGAACTGTGTTGTTGGAGAAGACGCTTGAGAGTCCCTTGGACTGCAAGGAGATCCAACCAGTCCATCCTAAAAGAGATCAGTCCTGAGTGTTCATTGGAAGGACTGATGTTGAAGCTGAAACTCCAATACTTTGGCCACCTGATGCGAAGAGCTGACTCATTTGAAAAACTCTGATGCTGAGAAAGACTGAAGGCAGAAGGAGAAGGGGTGACATAGTTTGAGATGGTTGGATGGCATCATTTACTCAATGGACATGAGTTTTGGTAAACTCTGGAAGCTGGTGATGGACAGGAAGGCCTGGAGTGCTAGGGTCACAAAGAGTCGGATATGACTGTGCAACCGAGGTGAACCTAAGATACTTTATCTAAGGAATCACATACTGATAATGGCACATGAGAATTTATGTTGTTTTGGGTGTTTTATAGCTAACTTTTTTTTTCTTTTTTTTTGCTTTTGCTGATTGTTTGATTCCTTTTGTTCAAAGAATTTATTAATGGGTCTACGCTCAGATTAACAATGGAATATCCAGCATGTATACTTCTGGATGGGAGTATATTTCTTTATCTGATTCTTTTATAGGGATCATTACATGCCAGGCAGTATGCTCTAAGTTTTACTAAAATATAATTACTCTTTTAATGGTCCGAATAGTCCTGTAAGATAGATACCCTTATTATGCCCATTATACAGATGAGGTAATAGAGGCCCAGAAACATAAAATATCTTGCCCAAGGTCACAGAACAGGGCTAGAAATAGGACACAGGCTGTCTGGTGGGCTATCTGGCTCATGCTTGTAAACACTGACTTATGCTGTTTTAGAAGAAAAGACACAAAGCAATCAGAGCAGATCCCCACCCTGCAGTTTTATTGTCTTGCTCTTATTCTGTAACTATAAGCAGTACTCCCTTTTGAGGATAATAGGAGATAACGGGGCTAATCTGATGAAGGAAAGGAATTTAAAAAAGTGCGGCAAAGGACCAGGAATTTAAATTGACAGTAAAGTGAGTGTAAAAGTCTCAAAGTGTTTTGGTCCGTGGCCTACACTGATCTATGAGAGGAGCTGGTGGCTCAGGGAAAGGTGTGCCCTGAGTGTGAAGGTACAGTTTGAAGAGAAAGTGACAGAGGTGTATGAGCGGGCACAACGAAGGCCAGGGTGTATGAATTCAGCAAGGACATTATCTCACATCAGAGAACCCTAGATACTGTCCCCTTCCTTCTAGCCTTCTCCATAGTAGGATAACTATTACAAGGATATTCTGCAAAGATCGCTGTCCAGATGCCTGGATTTAAATCCTCAGTCCACAACTAACTGGCCTTGTGGCTTCGGTCCAGATATATTTCCCTTGATTGCAGCTTTCCTATTGGTGAGGGAAAGGGAAAGTCACTCAGTCATGTCTGACTCTTTGCGACCCCATGGACTGTAGCCCCATGGACTGTAGCCTACCATGGGATTTTCCAGGCAAGAGTACTGGAGTGGGTTGCCATTTCCTTCTCCAGGGGATCTTCCCAACCCAGGGATCCAACCCAGGTCTCCTGCATTATAGGCAGACGCTTTTCCCACTGAGCCACCAGGGAAGCCCCCTATTGGTGACACAGGGTTAATAATAGTACTTACCTCAAGGTTATTGTGAGGATTACATGAGCTAATCTACATGAAACACTCCACGCACAGCGATTACTCAACAGTACTTTTGACTTTTTCTCTCCTTCATGACATTTGATGTCATGAATGCAATTTTATATTTCAAAATATTTATCTTCTACAGGCGAGGTGCTGGGATATACAAAGATAAATGAAATAAGTTCCTGCCTTGGGAGTTTAAAAGATATTCATGATCTACACAACAAAAGCAAATATTTGTTACCTGGTTGTACCAATAAGTGAACTACAAATACTGCAAAAATTCCTAATGGATTCCCCAGAGCAAAAAATAAATAAATAGATAAAGTTTTAAAAATAAACCTTAATTTGATAAAACGCACTAAGTGTTCTCTGCCAGATGTGTCTCTGTTACTTTTCTGGAAGCGTGATGGATGTTGCCAGGTGGAAGAGAGTTCTCCACTCACAGTCTGTGTACAGGGTATCTCACAGCACAGGTAAAGGAGGAGATGTCCTTGAGATGGGCAAAGTCTTTCTCCTTAATTATGCTCAGTTCAGATCAGTTCAGCTCAGTCAATCAGTCACGTCTGACTCTTTGCGACCAATGAATCGCAGCAAGCCAGGCCTCCCTGTCTATCACCAACTCCTGGAGTTCACTCAGACTCACGTCCATTGAGTCAGTAATGCCATCCAGCCATCTCATCCTCTGTCGTCCCCCTCTCCTCCTGCCCACAATCCCTCCCAGCATCAGCGTCTTTTCCAATGAGTCAACTCTTCGCATGAGGTGGCCAAAGTACTGGAGTTTCAGCTTTAGCATCATTCCTTCCAAAGAAATCCCAGGACTGATCTCCTTCAGAATGGACTGGTTGGATCTCCTTGCAGTCCAAGGGACTCTCAAGAGTCTTCTCCAACACCACAGTTCAAGAGCATCAGTTCTTCAGCACTCAGCCTTCTTCACAGTCCAACTCTCACATCCATACATGACCACAGGAAAAACCATAGCCTTGACTAGACAGACCTTAGTCGGCAAAGTAATGTCTCTGCTTTGAATATGCTATCTAGGTTGGTCATAACTTTTCTTCCAAGGAGTAAGTGTCTTTTAATTTCATGGCTGCAGTCACCATCTGCATGATTTTGGAGCCCCCAAAAATAAAGTCTGACACTGTTTCCACTGTTTCCCCATGTATTTCCCATGAAGTGATGGGACCAGATGCCATGATCTTCATTTTCTGAATGCTGAGCTTTACGGCAACTCTTTCACTCTCCACTTTCACTTTCATCGAGAGGCTTTTTAGCTCCTCTTCACTTTCTGCCATAAGGGTGGTGTCATCTGCATATCTGAGGTTATTGATACTTCTCCCGGCAATCTTGATTCCAGCTTGTGTTTCTTCCAGTCCAGCGTTTCTCGTGATGTACTCTGCATATAAGTTAAATAAACAGGGTGACAATATACAGCCTTGATGTACTCCTTTTCCTATTTGGAACCAGTCTGTTGTTCCATGTCCAGGGCTCAAAGGGTATCAAATATACATTTTAAAGGGGAGGCATGATGGAAAGAATGGATTTATACACAGGTTTCTTAACTATAGTCACAAGACAGTATCTAACGTTTCTAAGGCCTAAATAATAATTTCTGGGTAGCAGGTCGCAAAAGTTCTTCATACATTTTTCAAAATGGTTTCAGTTTGTGTAGGCCAATATGCTTCATAAGAAGATATGACAGGTCAATTTTAAATATTTAATATGAATACCAAATTTATTCTGTTGCTTCATGTCCCACCCTGCAGCCTACCTCTGATTTTAGCTACAGCTGCAGGGCACACTTTTATACACTCTTAGCTGCAGGCTGACAACATCCTGCACCAAAGCCTCCTCATGTAGACACATTTTCTACCTGAGACCCTCTCCAAAACCACAGCTCTGCTCAGCCTATGGACAAAACCAGTCCAGGAGCGGCTGGGTGTTCATGTCCAGGGTGAGTTAGTGGTATACTTGCCCTCCGCTTTTCTACGGTAATAATTGTAAGACACACTCTGCATGCTCTGGCTAAATTGAACCAAATACATTTATTTACATATATATTGCATTATATATCTCCTTTCTTATTTTACTTTCCTTGCTCTTTCACTCCTGTTTTCAAGATTATCCTTCAGTAAACAGTCCGCATACAACACATTGAAATCTTTATATTAAGCTCTGCACGGAAAGGGTCCATATTAAGTCATAAAATCTCAACACGCAGGTGATTAATAGTCTTAAGCTAGTTAAATAAACTGAGTCAAGGAAAATGGGTAGATTGAGATATATGGGTGTTTCACTCAGAGAGATTTAGATAGAGATCATCAGTGGAATCTCCTTTCAGACCAATTAACACCATAGAGGCAGGCAGGGTAGCACCCACTACAGTTTCTAGGGAAAAAAATCTTTAAGTAAACTCATCCTTCTAAGAGATATTCCGTGGCTACATATTTCTATAATAGGAGCAGAAATATTATGTTTTAAATACATTATAAGAAAAATTACAACACATCTTTCTTCTCAATAAACAGTTTTAAGTCCCAACTGAAAAGTGCTGAAAAGACTTAGAGACATATGGGCCACTTTCACTGAGTTTGAATCAGTGAGACTGACATAATGGCCTCATTCTTCTTTAGCTGGTTTATGACAGGTGCTTGTGTTAGAATGTCAATGAAAGACTGCGACAGCAATATAAAAGCTATCATATTGATTATGACATAAGCGTTGAGCTGATTAGAAGAAAAGTACATAGTGCAAAGTATAATTTTTATCACTTTATAGTCATTATAAAAAGACCACAGTGATTATCACTAGCAAAGCTGTTTACATCATGGTGCATGAAACTGACATGTATATAACCCAAACCCAGGCAAACAATGGGAGTTAAGGATAGAGCAAATACACCTGCTCTGAAGCAAGAGCGCAATAAAATGATAGGGTCCTTTCTGAAAAGGGGTCTATATAGTTTGTATCCCTAAATTTGAAGCTCTTAACGAACATGATCATACTTGAGTTTTATGTTACTAGTGGTGAGCTAAAGATTTTCATTTTAAATCCCTTTACTGGCTTTGCCCCTTTTAGCTGTGGCAATGTCACTTTTGATGTACTTCCTGCATTTCAGATTACCTATGATTCTGAGTAAGCCCCATGCCAACTTTTAGAAAAACAATCACCCTAAAAATGATAAACAGTTCTTTTACTATTCCAGGTTCATGGGAACATTATCAGAGCAAAATTAGGGAGAGCCTAAATAATCTGAGTCATGTAATCTCTCCTAGCACAAACCAGAAACTGAATTTGTCCAAAAGCTGTTGCAGCCTCTTGAAGTAAATTAGCAGCAGAGGAGATGCTCTCGGAGTATGACGGGGAAGTCTGGTCAATGTCACGAGGTTGTCATTCCTCTTAAAAACTGCTGGGGAGCTATGCTCAACCTCTGTATTCGGGGCTGTTTGAGAATTTACTGGAGGATTTTTTAAGAAATGGGAATGTTTGAGGTAGTGAGGTTGACAGAAAATTGCTAGATGACAAATGACCCGAGAATTGTTAAATGTTGCAGCTCAGTTCACTTCAGATGTCTCTGCTATAAACAAATGGCATTTCTGCGGAGCATGTCTCTTAAATGGGCAGAACTATTTGTCTCATAGGATATGATAGACATTACTCACAAACACTGCCTGTATGTCCATCCTTCTGGGAACGTGGGAGGATTGCATGTCTTTGCCCCATTAAAGTTAGATAAACATCTAACATCCTCTGACCGAAAAAATGAGAGCAAAGTAAGTGGTGTCACCTGTGACCTAAAGCATAAAGGAAAGGGCCTATGCACGATTCTTTCCTCTCTTCTTTGCCCTGCTAAAACTGGAAGGCTCTTTTGCAAGCGCAGCATGTAGGAAGCTAGACCCTTTATCTACCTTAGTCTCTGAGTGACTGCCACAAACCAAGGTCTCCCCTTGATGCACATGGGTCATGTGCTGTGTGTGGGAAACAGACCTTTGCTGCATTGTCACAGAAAGGTTAGTGTTTTTTGTTAAACTGGCATATCCTGATTAATACATAGGATCTGTTTTAAAAGGCACTGTTTATGTGAACCAGGCGCCTGGGATTGAAATTAGCTTTGATATATAGACTATAAAGGTATAATGTTTAATCAACTATAACTCTATCTTTATAATCTTGTGTTTAACCTCCAGGCTAATGGCAAGATAATATCTCAGGAGAATAAAATCTAAGTTAGTGGATTTTCAGTGATAGGGATATAACTCGTGTTATTTGAACTGAGTTGTGTTAGAAAGCAAAAGTGCAAGGAAAAAGGATTTTGGCCAAACATCCTCTTATACCACAGAGAAAAAAATGTGGAGAAAGACAAAATCATGATGAGATAAAGAAAGGCATCGTAAGCAGTAGGGGTGATATATATATAGCCATAGCATAAGCAGGTTCTGGGCTTCCCTGGTGGCTCAGAGGTTAAAGCGTCTGCCTGCAATGCGGGAGACCTGGGTTCGATCACTGGGTCGGAAAGATCCCCTGGAGAAGGAAATGGCAAACCGCTCCAGTACTCCTGCTCGGAAAATCCCATGGATGCAGGAACCTGGTGGGCTGCAGACCACAGGGTCTCAAAGAGTTGGACACGATTGAGAGATTTCACTTTCTTTCTTTATCATTCTGGTTTTATTTCTGTTAGGCTCCCTCACACATACTGTGGCCAAACAGATCTATGGATAAACTTCATTCCATCTTTGTCTTTCCTCACTATGTCCCCATCTCTGTCTACTGCTAATAAATGCCTTTCATAGCTAAGAACTTTTCATATATGCTGCCACTCTAAAATGAAAGAAACAGAACTATGAAGTAGGTTCTATTCATAGTAATAACACCATTATACAGATGAGGGAAATAAGGCTTAGAAAGGTAAGGTATCTCTGTTCTCTGAGCCCCATAGGTCCCAAAAGCACAGGGCGGCCAAGCTCTGTTTCCTTACAGAACCACTGCCTCTAACCACTTTGCTTACTGCTAACTCCTGCTGTCGGAGAAGGCAATGGCAGCCCACTCCAGTGCTCTTGCCTGGAAAATCCCATGGACGGAGGAGCCTGGTGGGCTGCAGTCCATGGAGTCATGAAGAGTCCGACACGACTGAGCGATTTCACTTTCACTTTTCACTTTCCTGCATTGGAGAAGGAAATGGCAACCCACTCCAGTGCTTCTGCCTGAAGAATCCCAGGGACGGGGGAGCTTGGTGGGCTGCCGGCTGTGGGGTCGCACAGAGTCGGACATGACTGAAACGACTTAGCAGCAGCAGCAACTCCTGCTGTTCTTCCTTCAAGCCTCATTCAAACACCACGCCCTCCATAAATTTTTTTTTATTATGTTGATCTTCATTGATCTGTCTCTCTTCTTTTCCAAACACCTGTTACCCTTAAACTCAGCAGCAGGCTGTTCACCCTTACTGATTCTGTATATATTTCATGTGTACTAACTTAACATTTCCAATGAGACCTTGAAGTCTCCAAGTGGAATTGAGCACTATCGTATATTCCAGGATCTAGCACAGTAGAGATGATCAAGGAAAACTTCCCAAGAAGCAAGTTGAGAATAAAATAATTCTAGAGTTGCCCTATTTAACCTGGAATTCTCATTGGTCAATTTTTCTCAAAACTCACATCAAAGATCTAGCCTTTTCTTTTGACATTCTTTATCAATTTATTTTTATTTCTGCAACTCTGAAGCTTAAAAGCATATCTTTAGCTTTGGAATTGTTAAAAATAGTTTGGATAAAACAGGCTGCCTTTTCAAGATGAGGCAAAAACTGCTATTTCCAGTCATTAAAAATGTTTAGGAACAAAGGAATCAGCTGACAACTTGTGCCTGGTGCCATTAGAGAAGCCGGAGATTGGGATGTTTATTTTTACACATTGGGAAGGAAGAAGCAAGGATTAGCCCCCAAGGTTGACACCTCGGATGAGCTCAGTGGTTTTGCATTATATCACATGAACATCATGCCTTTCTTCAGGCCCCCTTAGAACTAGGCAGAGGCACAAAAGAAAGCCCCAAGCCAGAGCTCTGAACATAAACTGGATCTAAGCCTTAGTAACTGAATCTGATCATATAAACAACTCAGAACAAGTGAAGAAGTGCCAAACTTGCCCTTGTGAGTTTCCTTGTAAGTTAAAAATAAACTCGAACAATTATGTATTCAGATTATAGAAAAGTAATGAAATTGAAGCTAATTTAAGTAAATGATTCATAATTCCAAAATACATAAAACTACTACAAAATTAAGTTTATTTTGTGCAAAAGGAAAAATAAAATAAATGGAGCCTTTGGTTAGTTTTGATATTCTTTAAGCAAATTGGAAAATATTTTCCCATGTTAGCTTAAATCATAGATTCAGATTTAGGCCACTTTGGGGATAAGGAATAGTTATTACTGGATGGCTTTTTTGTGGACTACATAAAATAAACATAGTTTAAGGTAATTCTCAATGTAAAGGTGTCCACTATAACTACAGATACTTAGGCTGAGGCCTCAGATAATCCACAAGTTAGGTGATAGTATCGTGGAGAAGGCAATGGCAACTGACTCCAGTACTCTTGCCTGGAAAATCCCATGGACGGAGGAGCCTAGTGGGCTGCAGTCCATGGGGTCGCCAAGAGTCGGACACGACTGAGCGACTTCACTTTCACTTTTCACTTTCATGCATTGGAGAAGGAAATGGCAGCCCACTCCAGTGTTCTTGCCTGAAGAATCCCAGGGATGGGGGAGCTTGGTGGGCTACGGTCTGTGGGGGTCACACAGAGTCGGACATGACTGAAGCGACTTAGCAGCAGCAGCAGCAGGTGATAGTAGAGTGGTAAAGAATCCATCTGCCAGTGCAGGAGATGAAAGAGACTAGGGTTTGATCACTGGGTCAGGAAGATCCCCTGGAGGATAAAATGGCAGCCTGCTCTAGTATTCTTGTCTAGAGAATTCCATGGACAGAGGAGCCTGGCAGGCTACAGTCCATGGGTTCGCAGAGAGTCGGATTGACTGAGCGTACACATACAACACACAGATAATTCTCTTATATATCTATCTATATTTTAAATGGGAAACAAACATTTTTTTAATTATGAGTTGATTTCAAGATAGAAAGTGAGGGAAAGTGAAGTTGCTCAGTTGTGTCCAGTTCTTCAAGATAGAGACTCACTTAAAGATCACAGAGTTCGTGTCGAGGACATAAACAGGAACTGGGAGACCAGGCCAGATGCATGCCCATTTTGGACAGCATTATCTTGCTAACAACACTCCAAAGGTCATGCTGTGGGAGACTGGCAGAGGCTCTCATACTAGTACTTTATGGTCACTTGTTAACTTCCCAGTGCTTTTGGGGATCTTTAGACTTTTGTCATTATTTTCTGCAAAGTACAATACCTGTTATTCCCACCACCTCTTTTGATTCACAAGGTATCAGGATGGGGATGGTTGTTTACCCTGAGGGACTTCTCTGTGAGATCTTTTCCAGTCTTACCTCGCCCACCACCTTCTGTCCCTTTCTTTGTCCTGTCTCTTTGACCCATTGTTGAGATTCAGATAACCTTGCAGCTAGCTGCTTGTGTTTGGAGAATTTGCTCACATGTCACCTGAATGTGCAGCTCTCAGTCATTGCGACGCTCAGGCTCTGTGTTCTTTACAGCTTTATGTTTTACTCATTTAGCAGTTTCACGACTCTTGCTCGTTCTGGTTGTCCTTCTAAAATCTAGACCTCCTCAAACTTTCTTTGTGTAAAATTATTAAATGGAAAGTTTATGGTGTAGTTCAGAACCCCTGGTAGTAAGTCTAGATGAAGTGATATGTGCAAGAGGTCAACTGAAGGAAATGCCTGTGAAGAACAGAAGGGGAGACGGAGCAGAACTTCAGCCCAGGATGCAGGTCTGAAACCGGAAAGAAGAGAGGGGAGGAAGGAGGATTTGGAGGCACAGCCACACACTGCAGTGCAAGTGGGAAGAAGTCACACTTGGGTCGGATCAAAAGTGGCCCATTAAAGGAGTTTCCCGTAGGTAGCAATGGTCCGAGTCCGGCATCCCTACTGTGCTCCACCACGGGCCAGCAGGTGTCCAAGAAGAGCTTGGTCTCCGTGTGAGTGCTGTGAGGGAGCCCGCTGGGTAGCCACTGGGGCTATCACTACCTACAATCAGAGCAGATTTCCTCTGGAAGATCAGGGTAACTCACCTTCACAGCTTCCATAATTCTCCCTTTGTGCCGCACACACTCATTTCTCCACCTGCATTTGGGGCGCAGCCTCTCCCCAGTTCCTGGGACTCCTCTTTCTGCAGGATAAATTAGAAGATGGTGGTTAGGGGGATGGAAAACAGTTGTATGATTTCATCTGGTCTCAAGTCTGCAGCAGGGGCTTGTCTCCCTCCTCTACAGTTTGATTAAAATGCTCCTCATTCAGTCTTCTCGGTAAGTCTTTGTAGTTAACCTGAGGGATCTGAGCCCTGCTAGTCATTCCTTTATCAGGTCAGGTCAGGGTTGCTGAATGCGCACACTCACAGCTGGGTGAGGGTGTATCCAGAGAGACCCAAATAGGTCACCTGGGTTCCCCCCGTCCCGCCCTGCTCTGTCCCCACTAGCTCAGAATGGCACCTCTTCCTGCTGACCAGGGTCAGATTTTGCTTTGTTGTGTGGATTTCCATGTCTGTGGGTCATGTACTCTCTCTGAGACTAGACAGTGATCCTAACTGAGCATCCCTGGGCAGGTTTACCTGAAATCAGTATTTTTCTCTGTGAGGACAAACTGCCAATCCTTTCAATATAAAAGAGACTCAAGGTAGTCAGACTACGTGAGGGAGTTGCTGGTTTCCTGGAGAACTAGAGCTACATTGGAGACTCAGCGCCAATAGCAAGTTGGACGTTCAGAGATGACAGTAGAAATTATGTAGCTTCTGATGCTGACACCTTGGCGTCCCTGAATTTTTGCAGAACTTCTCTCTCACCCTCTTGACTACAGGTGCTTGACCAAGGCCTCTGAGGCTCTAGCCATCTCCTGCTCACCCTGCCTGAAGCCACTGATGCAATAGATCAATGTGATTTTCTGTGGAACATTTAGACAGCCCATATCTCCTTGAATGGTACTATGACAGAAGGCAGGAATGAAAGTGAAGGTGAAAATGGCTCAGTTGTGTCCAGTTCTTTGGGACCTCATGGACTGTATAGTCCCTGGAATTCTCCAGGCCAGAATACTGGAGTGGGTAGCCTTTCCCTTCTCCAGGGGATCTTCTCAATCCAGGGATTGAACCCAGGTCTCCCGCATTGCAGGCAGATTCTTTACCAGCTGAGCCACACGGGAAGCCCAAGAACACCGGAGTGGGTAGCCTATCCCTTCTCCAACGGATCTTCCTGACCCAGGAATTGAACTGGGGTCTCCTGCATTTGCACACGGATTCTTTACCAACCGATTTATGAGGAAGGCAGGAGAGCTATCACAATAGAGTTATCAGAGCCCAGGGATAAAGCTACACAGATATTTTTGTCTATTTCTCGTAAATGCAATTGTGTTTGAACTTTCCTAACTGAGGTCTTATTAATCTCTGCTAGCATGAAACCATGTTTGGTCTTCCAGCGGTGATCATGGCTAACACTTGGTTGTGCTCTGGTAGAATGCATCCATTCTCTCTGATCCATCCAGTTTTTGCAGTGGCCAGACTGGTGAATTACACAAAGGTATGGCAGAAGCTGTAGTCTTAAAATATTTCACTCTTTAATGACAACAATCATATCTCCACCATCCTTCCATGAAGTGATATTGTTTAGATTTACTTTCTTGACTGAGAAATAATAGCAGCTTTAAAGGCTTTCACTCAGCTTCATCCACTGTGATAGTGCTTATTCCACATTCCAAGGATCCAATGTGAGGGATAGTCTAACTCTGAATCCTAAATATACTCAAAACTAATAACTACTTAATGTGTCTGTGGACTCAGTGGCTGGGACCACTATAGCAGATAAATCCACTGTACTAAGTTGGATTTTATCAAAGTGAGTGAGTCAGTCAGTCGTGCCTGACTCTTTGCGACCCCATGGACTGTAGCTTACCAGACTTCTCAGTCCATGGAATTTTCCAGGCAAGAGTACTGGAGTAGGTTGCCATTTCCTTCTCCAGGGGATCTTCCCAACCCAGAGATTGAAGCCGGGTCGCCTGCATTGCAGGCAGATGCATTACCGTCTGAGCCATCAAAGATTCCATTTATTCCCTGGATCCAACTCTAATCAGGTGTGATAATGATGGTTCGGGTTCCACCTATTAGTGTCAATTCAGAATGTAGTATCCAATAGTCTTTAAAATGTTGGATACTACTTTTTCCAGGAGTCAGTCATCTGAGTAAAAGGCTACAGATCCGTCTCTGTTGTGATAGAACTGGGAGATAGGCAGTGGATTCTCTTTCTGAAGATTGACCCAGAATTAGGAAATGAAAAGAAATTGTGACTTCTTACTGGCATGACTGCCCTCAGCTCCCTACCCTTGCATTGTTGTCAGAGATTAAGGAGCTTCACTGCTGTCAGGCTGTTTATCTCCGAGGCTGTGACAGTCTTTAACCATTTTCACGTCTTTGTGGGTTAACTCTCCATGGCCGCTTGCCAGTTGTCATGGTAACAGTGGCCCCGTAGCTTCTGCCATTAACTGCCACCTCTTGGCCTCTATTGTCCACTTGGCTATTAATGAGCCAGGCTCAATGCCCACCTCCCCCAACGTCAGCCCTGGGCAGCAGAGGAGGTCGCCACTGAGGCTGGCGTGCCCCTCTGCAGTGCATTGCTGCTGGCCTTGGTGAACACTGGGTCTTGTGAGCCCTCTCCCGGAGCATAGTCCTGGGCTGGATGTTCATTCCCATATGCCTGTTTCTTCAGTTCAGTTCAGTCGCTCAGTCATGTCCAGCTCTTTGAGACCCCCACGGACTGCAGCACGGCAGGCCTCCCTGTCCATCACCAACTCAGAGCTTGCTCAAACTCATGTCCATTGAATTGGTGATGCCACCCAACCATCTCATCTTCTATTGTCTCCTTCTCCTCCCTCCTTCAATCTTTTCCAGCATCAGGGTCTTTGGCAATGAGTCAGCTCTTTGCATCAGGTGGCCAAAGTACTGGAGTTTCAGCATTAGCATCAGTCCTTCCAGTGAATATTCAGGACTATTTTCCTTTAATTCCATCTTCTACTATCTTTCATGTCAACTCAGGCATTTTAACTTTGTTCAGTGTGGGACTTTCTCCAAGCTTCTAAAGCCCTCCTAGTAGAGTGTTTCCTATTTCCTGTGGGTACTTGCTGATTTATTGAACCTGCATCACAAGACAATGTCTGCAACTCAATAAATTACTGTTAATTCAGTCTTATATTCAGGATCCCTTGACTAAGCACCTTCAAAACCCAGTTCCAGGAGACTCCTCTGGATCCTGCTGGCCCATGCCTGCTAATTTTTGCCACTTCCTTGGTGTGTGAGGTACTTCCTGCCTTACTGGACCTGCACCTCACCAGCTGGATTATACTGGGATCGAACTGTAATGCTCGGGCTGGTGGCCAGAAAGGCGAGTAACAGCAGCTTCCTAGGGGCACCTGCCACCTTGCAGGTGTGGGGCCTCTGTCACAACACATGCACAGGAACAGTGCCTCATCTCAAGAGGCGGTGCCACCTCTGTAAGCTCTGCAGGCTCAGGAGAGTCTTCAGAGCTCCCTCCACCCTTAGGGGCATCAACCCATCCCTTAACTCCAGGCCCTAAATATTCTCAACTTAGTATAACATACCTTCCAGGGCTAGGCATTTAAATGATTCTGGAGCACCAGGACCCTAACTCTTAGATTCTGTGCTTACTCCTCAACTGTGTCTGTCTTTGCACCGCACCAGATAAAGGACTTAAAAAGGGTAGTCCTGACATATATACACTATGATGTGTAGAACAGATAGCAAGTGGGAAGCTGTTACACATTTATAACATAGGGGGCCCAACTCGGCACTCTATGGCAACCTAGAGGGGGTAGGTGGGTGGGACGGGATATTTATATATGGCAGATTTGTATTTCTGGTTGTACAGCAGAAACCAACATGACATTGTAAAGTGATTATCCTTCAACTTAAAAAAAAAAAGCTACCAAAAATGCCCTCTGGTTCACACACTTTGCAGTTAACTCTTTTTTAACTGATTTAAATTTCTCATTGTCCTTCAGACTGTCAGTGCAATTCAGAAGTAACTGGCTAATTCCACTGTCCTAAGTGGCATTTTTCCACCACACATTTCAAACATCTGAGTCATTGCACCATCAAGAGTATTCCCTTCTCCTGGGTCATTTTCCCAGATCAGTTCAGTTCAGTTCAGTCGCTCAGTCATGTCCAACTCTTTGTGACCCCATGGACTGCAGCACACCAGGCCTCCCTGTCCATTACCAACGCCTGGAGTTTACTCAAACTCATCTCCATTGAGTTGGTGATGCCATCCAACCATCTCATCCTCTGTCATCCCCTTGTGCTCTCGCCTTCAAGAGGAAGATCTTTCCCAATGAGTCAGTTCTTTGCCATTGGTGAAATTTTTAGCAGTTGGGCTCTTTCCCGTGTCAGAGACTCTCTGTGCCTCCTTCTAGATAGGTGTTAAGTGATCCACCAGCCCACAGACCTCATCTTAATGTATTTCATTGGGATCATTTCTGGTGCCAACTGTGTCAGCTTGGGAAGCAGGTGCCAAAGTGGAATTAGATATATGAGAGTTTTATTTGGACAATGGTTCACAAAGGTGAAAGGGAGAAGCATCAGGATTATGTAGGAGTGTGATGTATGTCTGACCCCTGTAAAGGGAGTTACAGAAGGAGGAAGATGAAATAGAAAGAGCCTCACATCATGATTCAGCTTGGAGAAGGCGCTGGGGAGGCTGAAAGATAGCCTAGAGGGAAGACTTCCCCGTTAGGGAAGTCCCACTTGGGGCAGGAACGGAACAGCTCCAGATAAACCCTCATGCTCTGTGGCTGGCCATAGTGCGGCCTTGGCATGCATGCTGCGGTGGATTCTGTGATGCAGCCCCAGAGTACCCTCCTCACAGCAGGTCCTTTCTAGAAGGGAGATCTGAGCCACTCCAGTGGCTGCCACAGTTATATTTCAGGTGTGGATGCATCATACTTTTATTTGAGGGAAGTGATAATTTGTTGATTTTTCCCCTTATATCCTAAAATTACCTGATGCCTAATATTTGGTTCACTTTCAAAACCCTAGTAACCTAACGCAAACAATTTCCGCTCATCCTATGTCTCTTTTCTTGATCATGACTGTTAGCTCAGAACTCTTTGTATTATTTATAGTTTGAATTATTTATTGCCAAATGCATTACCTTGAGTTTTCCCATATTAAAATTTATCTGGGCATTTTCCTACTCACTGTTTGGATTTAAATCATCTTTTCATAGTGTCTCTACCACTCGAATATGTGTAATGGGGGGTCACATCTATAATTTCCCATTTATAATGAATATTTGCAAGTTTTGAAAAGTATTCTTCTGATTTCATGCCTAAGTATCTCCTTGGATTTACCTAAAGTCCATTAGCTTTAGACTATTTTGAGATCCATGAGCAGGATCTTCTGAGAATACTCCCTTTATATAGCAACAGGGGACTCATCCTCCGTGTCAGCCTTGTGTTTCTGTACTGGAGAGATTAACTAAGGACCCATCAACCTGATGTAAAGAGCTGACTCTTTTGAAAAGACCCTGATGTTGGGAAAGATTGAAGGCAGGAGAAGGGGACGACAGAGGATGAGATGGTTAGGTGGCATCACTGACTCAGTGGACACAAGTTTGGGTGGACTCTGGGAGTTGGTGATGGACAGGGAGGCCTGGCGTGCTGCAGATCATGATGTCGCAAAGAGGTGGACACAACTGAGCGACTGAACTGAACCTGAAGAATCTGTGAAGTGCATGCTGCCTTTTAAGGGGCTTAAGAAGCAAATTTTGTTGTGCAGAAGCTTTTAATTTTAATTAGATCCCATTTGTTTATTTTTTGCTTTTATTTCCAGTATTCTGGGAGGTGGATCATAGAGGATCCTGCTGTGATTTATGTCGGAGAGTGTTTTGCCCATGTTCTCCTCTAGGAGTTTTATAGTTTCTGGCCTTATGTTTAGATCTTTAATCCATTTGGAGTTTATTTTTGTGTATGGTGTTAGAAAGTGATCTAGTTTCATTCTTCTACAAGTGGTTGACTAGTTTTCCCAGCACCACTTGTTAAAGAGATTGCCTTTACTCCATTGTATATTCTTGGCTCCTTTGTCGAAGATAAGGTGTTCATAGGTGTGTGGATTTATCTCTGGGCTTTCTATTTTGTTCCATTGATCTATATTTCTGTCTTTGTGCCAGTACCATACTGTGGAAATATAAGTAAGGTAAAAAGACAGCCTTCTGAATGGGAGAAAACAATAGCACATGAAGCAACTGACAAACAACTAATCTCAAAAATATACAAGCAACTCCTGCAGCTCAACTCCAGAAAAATAAACGATCCAATCAAAAAATGGGCCTAAGAACTAAATAGCATTTCTTCAAAGAAGACATACAGATGGCTAACAAACACATGAGAAGATGCTCAACATCACTTAATATCAAAGAAATGCAAATCAAGACCACAATGAGGTACCATTTCACACCAGTCAGAATGGCTGAGATCCAAAAGTCTACAAGCAATAAATGCTGGAGAGGATGTGGAGAAAAGGGAACCCTCTTACCCTGCTGGTGGGAATGAAAACTAGTACAGCCACTATGGAAAACAGTGTGGAGATTCCTTTAAAATTTGCAAATAGAACTGCCTTATGACCCAGCAATCCTGCTGCTGGGCATACACACTGAGGAAACCAGAACTGAAAGAGACACATGTAACCCAATGTTCATTGCAGCACTGTTTATAATAGGCAGGACATGGAAACAACCTAGATGTCCATCATCAGATGAATGGATAAGAAAGCGGTGGTACATATACACAGTGGAGTATTACTCAGCCCTTAAAAAGAATAAATTTGACTCAGTTCTAATGAGATGGATGAAACTGGAGCTGATTATACAGAGTGAAGTAAGCCAGAAAGAAAAACACCAATACAGTATACTGACACATACATATGGAATTTAGAAAGATAGTAATGATGACCCTGTATGTGAGACAACAAAAGAGACACAGAGGTATAGAACAAATTTTTGGCCTCTGAGGGAGACGGAGAGGGTGGATGATTTGGGAGAATGGCATTGAAACATGTATACTATCATGTAAGAAACGAAGTGCCAGTCTGTGTTCGATACAGGATACAGGATGCTTGGCGCTGGTGCATGGGGATGATCCAGAGAGATGATATGGGGTGGGAGGTGGGAGGGGAATTCAGGATTGGGAGCTTATATACACCTGTGGCAGATTCATGTCAATGTATGGCAAAACCAATACAGTATTGTAAAGTAGAATAAAGTAAAAATAAAATTTAAAAAAAAAAAGCAAATTTTGCAGGGGAAAGCTGTCTTGCTATCTGACTTACCTGTCTGTACCAGGGATACATAAAAAGGCAACAAACGCATGGTTACCCATGGGGTAGGCCAGTTGACTTTGGTGAGGCTCTGCTGATATTCTAGATGAACATGGAGAAAGGTGGTCTCTTAAGTCCTGACCATTAATACAAAGTTAAACAACTGCGCTCTATGTAATCTTTTATGTGTAACATGACTTCTTCTCTCAAGAGGCAGCCCATTAATGTACCCTAGGTTGTATATGCTAGCAATACAACTAATATCTGGAGGTAATCTGTGCTCACTCTCTCTTTCATGCTGAGAAACTTGATCAGCTTGATTAGGTTTACTTGGCTGTATGCTTTCCATTTATGAGTGTCCTGTTGTGTCTCCTGACCACACTTATGTATTTTTGAAAAGTCTTCATTTCTAACCCTTCTCTACTTACAGAGGAAATGTTTTTCTGGTGCTTGCTTTTTTAGGGTTTAGGCCACATTAGTTTCTGGTTTTCTAAGTCATTCAATAATTTAGATGCCCACCAACATTTGTGTCCCCTCCACTGTAGAAGTATCACTGGAAGCAGATACTTCATCAGAGACCTAGGTGTCTAGGTACCTCTCTGCATCTAGATAAAGCTGTGCATCTGGTTCTTGCTACTGGAAAAGTGAAAGTGAAGTTGCTCTGTCGGGTCCGACTCTTTGCAACCCCATGGACTGTAGCATATCAGGCTTCCCTGTCCATGGGATTTTCCAGGCAAGAGTACTAGAGTGGGTTGCCATTTCCTTCTCCAGGGGACCTTCCCGACCCAGGAATTGAACCCAGGTCTCCCCGCATTGTAGGCAGATGCTTTAGCCTCTGAGCCACCAGGGATGGAGTGGAAATGCTGTGTCACATTTTTTCTCTGTGGAATGGATACAAAACATAATAAAGTCCTTGGAGGTGACACATTCCTAATATGGAGGGACCAAAGGTCTCTGACTTACACATAAAGAAACACTGCTTGCTCATTGGGAATAACTGGAAAACAATTAACTTCTATTGCACCGAAATTTTAGGGTTTATTTACTGGCATTACCTTAATGAATACTCGGCTTTCAATAAGGAAAGATCTTAAGAATGGTTTTAAGAAACATGATTGGATTTACCTTACGAACATCTCTGAGTGTGAGGAGGCAGAATTCATATGTTCTGTGACATAGGTAAAACAGAAGAAACTTTTATGTAAAACATGAAATAACATTGGTATATCTCTGGATAGAAGTACCACTTTTTTGGATATAGTCTGATAAAAATATATTACAGACACCAAAACCAAAATAGTGTGACTAAGTTTCAAAAAATGGAAGGATTTGGGTAAGCTGCAAAATTAAGTCGACGTGTAAATTCAGAAACTTCATTTAACAAGAGATAGACTGGTGGAATGTTACAAGAGCTGGAAGACAGGGAAGGATTTTGAATAAAACAGGGGAACTGTGTCAAGAAAGGATACTGAAGACTTCATAATTTAGCAGAAACAAAGCCAAAAGGAGCAGTGAGTGAACCAGTAAAAACTGGCAATCATAAATCAGTAAATCAGTATTTTAAATATAGAAAGTAAGTACCACAGATATGTCTTAAATCTCCTGTACTTTAGTAGACTCTGCTGCTGCTGCTGCTAGGTCACTTCAGTTGTGCCTGACTCTGTGTGATCCCGTAGACGGCAGCCCACCAGGCTCCCCCATCCCTGGGATTCTCCAGGCAAGAACACTGGAGTGGGTTGCCATTTCCTTCTCCAATGCAGGAAAGTGAAAAGTGAAAGTGATGTCGCTCAGTCGTGTCCGACTCTCAGGGACCCCATGGACTGCAGCCCACCAGGCTCCTCTGTCCTAGGATCTTCCAAGCAAGAGGACTGGAGTGGGGTGCCATCGCAAAGCTAGAAGTAAAGATCCAACAAAGCCCTGGATGAAGTAAAAATATTTTTCTCTTGGCACTTTAAATGTTATAAAACATTTTACACAGTTTACCTCATTTATTCTTTAACAATGTCCTTGACAATTAGAAATGTTGGATAGCATTATAGGAATGATGAAGATAAAGAACTGAGGCTCAGAAAATACAGTAATTGTTTACACCAAACTGGCAGCACTGGCAAAATGGAACATATTTGAACTTGACGTTTGTGACTCTTAAAAACTTTGAAAAATGAAACAAAACAAACAAGCAAAAACTTTTGTAGCTGCTTGTTGCAGGGAGGTGTGATGGACTTGACATTTTCATCCAAATGTGAAGAGCCGCCTGGGAAAATCCATGGAATGATTTGAGGCAGTCCTATCCTTTCCCACGATGAGGCTGAGATATTTACGAACTAAATTTTTATGTTTATGCAACTCAGGAGTAAAGTACTGAACAGGCATCAAAGAGAAGTGTTGTGAGCTCTTCCTAATTGGATGGGCCACTTGTATCAGTGGTCTTTGGAGGACATGTGTTTGGTAACTGGCTTCACCTCCTTAGGAATTAATTTGGAATAATGTCATTTGAGGAATAATTGCTACTGTTGCTTTGGCTGACTGTATAGAACTTCTCTATCTTCAGGTGCAAAGAATATAGTCAATCTGATTTCAGTATTGACCATTTGGTGATGACCATATACAGACATGGCTCTTGCATTGCTGGAAAAGGGTGTTTGACATGACCAGTATATTCTCTTGACAAAACCCTGTTAATATTTACCCTTACTTTAAAAATAATACTTTACACTTTTAAAAACATTTATCTCATTTTTTTCCATTTATTATATACACTCAGAATCTATTTTGAGGTATGAGAATGTATTTAGGATATGAATGTGGAAGTCAGACTTGTTCCCTAAGGAATTTTGAATCCACTGGGTAAACCAGAGTAGTGAACAGATAACATTATTAGGCAATCAAGCACTCTAATGTATTTACTGAGGGAAGTATATGTGTCAACTCAAAAACCATAGTAAATAAAGTCAAAATTCATGGGCCGTCAACTATATTTTCATAGTAACTCATTATTAAACCATTTCATTTTGATGAGTGAAAATAAAAGTGAAAGTGAAAGCTGCTCAGTCTTGTCCGACTCTTTGCGACCCCATGGATTGATTATACTGTCCATGGAATTCTCCAGGCCAGAATAGTGGAGTGGGTAGCCTTTCCCTTCTCCAGGGGATCTTCCCAACCCAGGAATTGAACCAAGGTCTCCTGCAGGGCAGGCGGATTCTTTACCAACTGAGCTATGAGGGAAGCCCTAGTTTTGGTGAGAGGGCGCTGGAAAAAAACAGTGGGAATTCTTATTTTTTTCTCTAATTTTCTAACAACCTCTGTTTTGCTTTTTATTATCTTCCCCTCCTCTCTTCTCCATGTGTAATCCAAACTCTCTCATTCGTTCTCCTACTATTTTTAAGCTAATCTCACAGAGTTACTTAAGCTTATTTCCATGTAGCACAATTGTGGTTTAAATATTGCAGTCTGTGGAGTCAGACTCAACGTTCAGATCTGGCCTTGTCTCTCATTACTTGTGTCACAATTTACTTACAACTTCTGTGTTTAATCTCCTTGTAGAAAGCAGCATTCGCTTGGTAAGTTTTGGGTTTTTTGGAAGACTTTGAGCTGTGGTGTTGGAGAAGACTCTTGAGAGTCCCTTGGACTGCAAGGAGATCCAACCAGTCCATTCTGAAGGAGATCAGCCCTGGGATTTCTTTGGAAGGAATGATGCTGAAGCTGAAACTCCAGTACTTTGGCCACCTCATGTGAAGAGTTGACTCACTGGAAAAGACTCTGATGCTGGGAGGGATTGCGGGCAGGAGGAGAAGGGGACGACAGAGGATGAGATGGCCGGATGGCATCACGGACTTGATGGACGTGAGTCTGAGTGAACTCCGAGAGATGGTGATGGACAGGGAGGCCTGGCGTGCTGCGATTCATGGGGTCGCAAAGAGTCGGACACGACTGAGCGACTGAACTGAAATGAATGAGTTTACATACATAAGGTGCTTACTGTCTGGCATGTGGTAGGTGCTCTACGGTTGAGTATTAGTTTTCTTGCAACTGTCACAAATTGCCACATACCTTAAGAATATAAATCAGCATCCATTTATCATCTCACAGTTCTGTAGATCTGAATCTGGGTAAGTTTTCCTGGGTGCTCTGCTGAGGGTCTAACAAGGCTAAAATGAAGGTGTTGGCCAGCATAGGCTCTTTCTGAGGCTCTGAAGGAGAATCTGCTTCAAGGTTTAACCAGGTGATTGACAAAACAGTTCTTTGTAGTTGTAGGACGGAGGTCCCTGTTTCCTTGACATGTGGGCCCCTCCATTTCAAAGTCAGCAATGGCATGCTGAATTTGTCTTGTACTTTGATTCTCTCAGACATCTTCTGCCACATATTTTTGATTATTTTGCCTTCTGCTGTTAAGGGCTCCTGTGATTACATGACCTGCTCAGATAATTCAGGATAATCTCTCTATTTTAAATCAGATAATTAGCATTTTAGTTACCTCTACAAAGCCTCCTTTGTCATGAAGTGTAACATAGTCACAGACGTGACATGGGGTGGTGAAGGTTATAGGAACCAAAATTCTGCCTACCACAGACCATTATCTATTATTACTGCTGTGATTTAAATGAGTGAAGGACTAACAGATGTATGGAATAGAATGTTCAGGACAATAACATTTTCTAGTGAATTGAATTGAAAATTGATTTGAAAGTTATTTAAAGAATTAAATTCTGGGGGTAAAGGAACTATTGCTCTGATGAACAAACTCAAACCTTAAACTCTTATCTTTTTGCACATGTATATACTGATTTCTCTGTTTTTAATGGTAACATTCTGTTACTCTGAATCTTAACATAAATCTGTTGATACATTTCAAAAATATTTATAAAATTATAATGCTAAAGTCATCTCTCATTTCAAAAATAGAATAAAATTATTAAGAAAGAGAAGTATTTTCTTATAAAATTTATCTTGGATAAAGCTTCATAAATCTGAGAAATTGCACACCTTTCAAATATAGGTTTGTGAGAATGTATAGAGAAAGGAACACTTGTACACTGTTGGTGGGAATATAAATTGTGCAACCACTATAGAAAACAGTATGGAGTTTCCTAAAAACCATGTGATTCAGCAATTCCACTTCTGAGTATATATCCAAAGAAAAAGAAAACATGAATTAGAAAAGATGCATCACCCTAATGTTCATAGCAGCATTATTTACAATTGCCAAAATATGGAAGTAACCCATTCATCAATAGGTGAATGAATAAAGAAATGGTAGTGTGTGTGTGTGTGTGTGTGTGTGTGTGTGTGTTCACACAATGGAAAACTATTCAGCCAAAAAAGAATGAAATGTCATATGCAACAGTGTGGATGGACTTGGAGAATATTATGGTCAATGAAGTAAGACAGACGGAGAAAGACAAATACTGTATGTTATCTCTTATATGTGAGACCTAAAACGTAAAACAAGCTAGTGAAGATGACAAAACAGAAAAAAATGCTTTCTTCTGAAATATGATACAGTTAACTACTGTTAATATAATAAGAGGCTTCCCAATATAATAAGAAATAAAATGTATTTATTAAATATTTAAGAAATTATTAATTATTTATTTAATATAAAATGAAACTATTTAAATTGTAATTACCTCTAGGTATTTCACAGTCAGAACAAACCTAAACTAGGTTTTGTTAGAAGCTGAAAATGAAAGCTTCAAAAGATCATGAGGAAAGAAAAATAAAAATAAAGTAAAATACAATGTTTTACTAATTTATGCCTGCAGTGTGACGCTAGATAACTGTAATTAACATGGTTAAGCTACTTCTAAAAATATTTTTCTTTTGTTTTGCTTGTGACCATAGTACTCAAAGTGATTTGCCACTCTACACACACACATCGCAAGATGGTCAGCATCAAAATCAGACTGATTACATTCTTTGCAGTCGAAGATGGAGAGGCTCTATACAGTCAGCAAAAACAAGACCTGGAGCTGACTATGGATCAGATCATCAGCTCCTGATGGCAAAATTCAGGCTCAAATTGAAGCAAGTAAGGAAAGTCACAAGGCCATTCAAGTATGACCTAAATCAAATCCCTTGTGATTATACAGTGGAGGTGATGAATAGATTCAAGGGACTAGATCTGGTAGACAATGCCTAAAGAGCTATGGACAGAGGTTTGTAAAATTGTACATGCTAAAGTCATCCCCAAGGAAAAGAAATGTAAGAAGGCAAAGTGGTTGCCTGAGGAGACCCTACAAATAGCAAGAGAAGAAGAGAAGCAACAGGCAAAGATATTCCCAACTGAATGCAGAGTTCCTGAGAATAGCAAGGAGAGACAAGAAAGCCTTCTTAAGTGAACAACGCAAAGAAGGAGAGGAATACAATAGAATGAAAAAGAGTAGAGACCGCTAAGAAAGTTAGAAATACTAAGGGAAACTTTCTTGCAGAGATGTGCATGATAAAGGACAAAAACGGCAAGGACCTAACAGAAGCAGAAGAGATTTCGAGGTGGCAGGAATACACACGGAAGAACCGCACAAAAGGCTTAATGGCAGAGCTAAACACAAGGGTGTGATCACTCCCCGAGAGCAAGACGCCCTGCAATGTGAGGTCAAGGGGCCTTGGGAAGCGTAACTACAAACAAAGCTAGTGGAGGTGAGGGAATTCCAGCTGGGCTATTTTAAGTCTTAAAAGATGATGCTGTTAAAGTGCTGCACTCAGTACACAAGCAAATTTGGAAAACTCAGCAGTGGTCACAGGACTGGAAAAGGTCAGTTTTCGTTTCAATCCCAAAGAAAGGCAATCCAAAGAATGTTTAAATTACCTTACAATTGCACTCATTTCACATGCCAGCAAGATTACGCTCAAAAATACTTCAAGCTAGGCTTCAGCAGTATGTGAACTAAGAAATTCCAGATGTACAAGCTGGATTTAGAAAACGCAGAGTCAGAAATCAAATTGCCAACATGCTCTGGATCATAGAAAAAGCAAGTGAACTCCAAAAAAAATCTACATCTGCTTCACTGACTATGATAAAGCCTTTGACTATGTGGATCGTAACAAATTGTGGAGTATTCTTAATAAGATGGGAATACCAGACCACTTTACCTGCTTCCTGAGAAACCTGTATGAAGGACAAGAAGCTACAGTTAGAAATGGACATGAAACAATGGACTGGCTCCAAATCAGGAAGGGAGGCTGTATATTGCCAAGGCTATATATTGTCACCCTGCTTATTTAATTAATATACAGAGTCTAATATTCAGAGTGCATCATGTGAAATCCTGGGCTGGATAAATCACAAGTTAGAATCAAAATTGTCTGGGGAAATATCAACAACCTCAGATATGAAGATAATATCACTTTAATGGCAGAAAGTGAAGAACTAACAAGCCTCTTGGTGAATGTGAAAGAGGAGAGTGAAAACACTGGCTAAAAATTCAACATTCAGAACATGAAGCTCATGACCTCCAATTGTATCACTTTATGGCAAATAGATGGAAAAAGTGTGCAGACAATGTCAGATTCATTTTTGGGGGGCTTGACTGAGTGACTGAACTGAAAATCAATGCAGATGGTGACTGCAGCCATGAAATTAAAAGATGCTTGCTCCTTGGAATAATAACTATGATGAATAAAACTAGACAGTGTATTAAAAAGCAGAGATATCACTTTGCTGACCTTTGCTGACAAAGGTCCGTATAGTCAAAGCTATGGTTTTTCCAATAATCATGTATGGAAAAATTCCAAAAATCATGTGACAATTTTACTATAAAGAATATTGAGTGCTGAAGAACTGATGCTTTCAAACTGTGATGCTGGAGAAGACAGACTCTTGAGCGTCCTTTGGACAGCAAGGAGATCAAACCAGTCCATTCTAAAGGAAATCAGTCCTGAATATTCATTAGAAGGAATGAAGCTGAAGCTGAAACTCCAATACATTGGCCATCTGGTGTGAAGAGCTGACTCATTGGAAAAGACCCTGATGCTGGGAAAGATTGAGGGCAAGATGAGAAGGGGTCGACAGAGGATGAGATGGTTGGATGGCATCACCAACTCAATGGACATGAGTTTGAGCAAACTCCAGGAGATGGTAAAGGATAGAGAAGCCTGGCTGTGCTGCAGTTCATGGAGTCGCAAAGAGTCAGACATGACTTTGCAACTGAGCAACAACAACAGTGTTAGAATCTTCTGAGCATGATTACTTCTCCCTAGCTTCTGCTCAGGGCTCAGAATCTCACTGTAGGGCTGCTGCTGCTGCTAAGTCGCTTCAGTCCTGTCCAACTCTTTCCGACCCCACAGACGGCATCCCACCAGGTTCCCCTGTCCCTGGGATTCTCCAGCCAAGAACACTGGAGTGGGTTACCATTTCCTTCTCCAATGCATGAAAGGAAAAGTGAAAGTGAAGTTGCTCAGTCGTGTCCGAGTCTTAGCGACCCCATGGACTGCAGCCCACCAGGCTTCTCTGTCCATGGGATTTTCCAGGCAAGAGTACTGGAGTGGGGTGCCATTGCCTTATTCGTATTTGGGTATTGTGTCTTGGCAAAGGAGTCACTTGGTATTTTTTTCGTGGGTGATGTATCTCTATATATGTTTATATACATATACATATACATATACGTATACATATACATATACATATACATATACATATACATAAACATATACATATATGGGATCCCCTGGTGGCTCAGATGGTAAAGTGTCTGCCTGCAATGGGGAGACCTGGGTTTGATTCACTCATACCCACATTATTAATTTATCTGATCAGTTAGTAATAATTTAAAATTTGCTTTTCAAATGTACTTTTGTTTTTAATCTTTAATGTGTACTCTGCATATTAAAGGCAGCATAATATCAGCTATCTTTAAACAAGGACATTTCATTGGGAAAGAAATTGACAGAGTTGGACAATGAGTACGTCTAGACCCTCTAAGTTATACCATAACTTGCAATGATCTTTCTATTTTTCTCTCATTTCCTGTCCCTGTTTTTTCCCCATCCATTTTTAGAGCTAACTTGCCAAAGTTTTTTCTATGTATATTTACTCATGCCATAAGTGCTTTTCTCTCACTTTTCTCACATAAATCAGATTTTGGCCTAGTACAGCCTTTGCTATACATCTTGGAGTATGGTGATTTAGATAAACATTCAATCTTCTTTTGCATAAGAAGGACAAGATATGTAAATCTCCAAGGTTTTATTTATGCAAATATCAAACATCATGAGTGACTATGAGTCACTATGAAATTTCAAAATCTCCTTTTAGCTGTAGTTAATAATTTACAGATTGAAGGATACTTGCTGGATTATGATCAAGCCTTCAGACAAGAGGATGCTAAGATGATAGCTTTTCACTACTTAGTATCCATTTATATGATATCACTGAGACTTTTGGCATAGAGTTCCCACTCAAAATGTTTTTAACATCTGTGTGACTTTTTTTTTTATGACTCAAGATTCAATATTTATTAATCTCTCAAACCCCAGTTGGGCTTCTGAATACTTTCTTTGAGGAGTGCACAAAATATAATCTCAAAACAAATCATAAGAAGTGTAAGATAGAGGTTTCTAAGAAATGCAAGAGTTCTTGCTATGCTTAGGGAGTTAGGTTTAATGTAGTGAAATATTTTATATGTCTTTGCATTATCTTTCACTTAAATCTGTCATGCAGAATGCAAAGAAAGTTGAAAAATCTCAGCAACAGTAGGCAGATTAGACTTAGAAAGGAATGAATTGGTGCCTGTTTTATGATATATATCAGAGTAAAGCGGGTTTCCAGATTCTCTGTTTTTCAGAAATGCATAACCCATGATGGTAAACATATTAAAATTGCTTTTGGGAAATGAGGATGACATTCATTTGACATAGAGGAGGATACTTAATCTCTGTAGGCACATCACATTGGGGGAAAACACTTTTTTAATTGGGTTACATTTATTATCATTTTTGCACTTTTGATAAGATGGTTAAAATGAATGGATCAACTGGGCTGCAAGCACACAGAAGGCTATGGTTATAGGCATGAAATAAACAGTTACTAACAGGGTTTTCAAGATAAATGTAATATACTGAGTTGGCACCAACCAGAAGGCTAATTTGGAAACAGCACAGAGAAGGTTTAGTAAGAGGAATTTTACTTTGGATGAAACATTAATACAAAATGCATAATTCCACAAAAGGTTGTTTTGTTCCTGGTTTTTTTTTTTTTTTTTCTGTTTGATTTTGCTTGAAGCTGTCATGAATGGCCACCTCCATGGATCACAGCCTTGTGGTGAAAGGGCTTGTGAAACTTAATGAAGCTATGAGCGAAACCATGCAGGACCACCCAAGATGGACAGGTCATAGTGAAGAGTTCTCATAAAATGTGGTTCCCTGGAGGAGGAAATGGCAACCTACTTCAGTATTCTTGCCTAGAGAACCCCACGGACAGTATGAAAACGCAAAAAGCTATGACACCAGTGAAGATAAGCCCCTCCCCCACCCCCCACCCCCCTCAACTGGGGAAGAGCAGAGGGCAATTACTATGATAGCTCCAGAAAGGGCAGAGTGGCTCAGCCAAAGTGGAAATGACAATCAGTTGTGGGTATATCTGGTGGTGAAAATAAAGTCCTATGCTATAGAGAACAATGAACCTGGAACATTAGGTTCATGAATCAAAGTAAATTGAATGTGGAAAAGCAGGAGATGACAGGAATGAACATGGACATCTTCAGTCAATGAATTAAAATTAGCAAGAAGGGGCAAATTTAATTCAGATGACTACTATATCTATTACTGTGGGCAAGAATCCCTTAGAAGAAATGGAGTAGCCCTCACAGTCAATGAAAGAGTGCAAAATGCAGCACTTGGGTGCAATCTCAAAAATGACAGAACTGTCGTGGTTTGTTTCCATGGCAAACCATTCAATATTACAGTAAATCTAGTCTATGCTGCAATCACTGATGCCAAAGAAGCTGAATTTGACAAGTTCTACGAAGACTTACAAGATCTTCTAGAACTAATACCAATGAAAGATGTCATTTTCATCATGTGTGAGTCACTAAGTCATGTCTAACTCTTTGCGACCCCATGGACTGTGGCCTGCCAGGCTCCTCTCTCCATGTAATTCTCCAGGAAAGAATATTGGAGTGGATAGCCAATCCCTTCTCCAGGGGATCTTCTTGAAGTAAGAATAGAACTTAGGGTCCTTTTCATCAGGGGATTGGAATGCAAAAATAGGAAGTCAAGAGATAAATGGGGTAACAGGCAAGTTTGACCTTGTAGTACAAAATGAAGCAGGGCAAAGGCTAACAGAGTCTCATAGAGAGTCTCATTGGTCACAGCAGACATTCTTTTCCAACAACCCAAGAGACCACTCTACATGTGGACATCACCAGACGGTCAAAACTGAAATGAGATTATGTTCTCTGTGGCCAGTGATGAGAAGCTCTATACAGTTAGCAAAAACTAGACTAGAGCTGACTGTGGCTCAGATCATGAGTTCCTTATTGCCAAATTAAGACTTAAATTGAAGAAAGTAGAGAAAACTACCACATCATTCAGGTATGATCTAAATCGAATCCCTTATGAATATACCATGGATGTCATAAATATATTCAAGGGATTAAATCTGGTAGACAGAGTACATGAAGAACTATGGATGGAAGTTAGTAACACTATACAGGAGGAAATGAACAGGATCATCCCAAAGAAAAAGAAAGGCAAGAAGGAAAAGCAGTTGTCTGAGGAGGTTTTACAAACAGCTGTGGAAAGAAGAGAAGCAAGGCAAGGGAGAAAGGGAAATATATACCCAACTGAATGCAGAATGCCAGAGAATAGCAAGGAGAAATAAGATCTTCTTAAATGAACAATGCAAAGAAATGGAGGAAAGTAATAGAATGGACATTGCATGCAACAACAGGCACAATAAAGTAAAAAAATGGTAAGGAAGTAACAGAAACAGAAGAGGTGGTGAGAAAACACAGGACTATACAAAAAGGTCTTAATGACCCAGATAACTATGATGGTGTGGCGCTCACCTAGAGCCAGACATCCTGGAGTGTGAAGTCAAGTGGGCCTTGGGAAGCATTACTACAAGCAAAGCTAGTGGAGGTGATGAAACTCCAGCTGAGCTCTTTAAAATCCTAAAAGATTATTCTGTTAAAAGTCCTGCACTCAATATGTCAGCAAATTAGGAAAACTTCAGCAGTGGCCACAGGACTGGAAAGGGTTAGTTTCCAATACAATCTCAAAGAAGGGCAATGCCACAGAAAGTTCAAACTACCATTCAACTGGGCTCATTTAACATGTTAGCAAGATAGTGCTTAAAATCCTTCAAGAGAGGCTTCAGCAGTATGTGAACTGAGAATTTCCAGATGTATAAGCTGGGTCTCAAAGAGGCAGAGGAAACAGACATCAAATTGCTGACATTCATTAGATCATGGGGAAATCAAGGGAATTCCAGAAAAACATATACTCTGCTTCACTGACTATGCTAAAGGCTTTGTGTGAAAACTGTGGAAAATTCTTAAAGAGATGGGAGTACCAGACCATCTGACCCACCTCCTGAGAAACCTGTATGTGGGTCAGAAGCAACAGTTAGAACCAGACATGGAACAACTGACTGGTTCCTAATTTTGAAAGGAGTATGTCAAGGCTGTATATTGTCTCCCTGCTTATTTAACTTCTATGCAGAGTACATCATGTGAAATGCCAGGCCGAATGACTCAGAAGCTGGAATCAAGATTGCCGGGAGAAATATCAACAACCTCAGGTATGCAGATGACACCACCTGTATGGCAGAAAGCGAAGAGGAACTAAAGAGCCTCTTAACGAGGGTGAAAGAGGAGAGTGAAAAAGTTGGCTTAAAACTCAGCATTCAAAAAACTAAGTTCATGGGATCTGGTCCCATTACTTCATGGCAAATAGAAGGGGAAAGAGTGGAAGCACCGTGAACAGTGACTGAAGCCATGAATTTAGAAGATGCTTGCTTCTTGGAAGGAAAGCTATGACAAAAAGCTATTATAGTGTATTAAAAAGCAGAGACATTACTTTGCCTACAAAGGTCCATATAGTTTTTCCAGGAGCCATGCATGAATGTGAGAGGTGGATATAAAGAAGGCTGAGGGCTAAACAGAAGCAGAAGATAGTAAGAAGAGGTGGCAAGAATACACAGAAGAACTGTACAAAAAAATCTTCACGACCCAGATAATCACAATGGTGTGATCACTCACCTAGAGCCAGACATCCTGGAATGTGAAGTGAAGTGGGCCTTATGAAGCATCACTAAGAACAAAGCTAGTGGAGGTGATGGAATTCCAGCTGAGCTGTTTCAAATCCTGAAAGACGCTGCTGTGAAAATGCTGCACGTAATATGCCAGCAAGTTTGGAAAACTCAGCAGTGCCCACAGGACTGGAAAAGGTCAGTTTTCATTCCAATCCCAAAGAAAGGAAATGCCAAAGAATGCTCAAACTACTGCACAATTGCACTCATCTCACATGCTTGTAAAGTAATGCTCAAAATTCTCCAAGCCAGGCTTCAGCAGTATGTGAACCATGAATTTCCTGATGTTCAAGCTGGTTTTAGAAAAGGCAGAGGAACCAGAGATCAAATTGCCAACATCTGCTGGATCACAGAAAAGGCAAGAGAGTTCCAGAAAAACATCTATTTCTGCTTTATTGACTGTGCCAAAGCCTTTGACTGTGTGGATCACAATAAACTGTGGAAAATTCTGAAAGAGATGGGAATAACAGACACCTGACCTGCCTCTTGAGAAATCTGTATGTAGGTCAGGAAGCAACAGTTAGAATTGGACGTAGAACAACAGGCTGGTTTCAAATAGGAAAAGGAGTACATCAGGGCTGTATATTGTCACCCTGCTTATTTAACTTCTATACAGAATACATCATGAGAAACGCTGGACTGGAAGAAACAAGCTGGAATCAAGATTGCTGGGAGAAATATCAATAATCTCAGTTCAGTTCAGTTGCTCAGTCGTGTCCGGACTCTTTGCGACCCCATGAATCGCAGCACACCAGGCCTCCTTATTCATCACCATCTCTCGGAGTTCACTCAAACTCACGTCCATCGAGTCCATGATGCCATCCAGCCATCTCATCTCTGGTCGTCCCCTTCTCCTCTTGCTGCCGATCCCTCCCAGCATCAGCGTCTTTTCCAATAAATCAACTCTTTTGCATGAGGTGGCCAAAGGACTGGAGCTTCAGCTTCAGCATCATTCCTTCCAAAGAAATACCAGGGTTGATCTCCTTCAGAATGGACTGGCTGGATCTCCTTGCAGTCCAAGGGACTCTCAGAGTCTTCTCCAACAGCACAGTTCAAGCATCAATTCTTCGGTGCTCAGCCTTCTTCACAGTCCAACTCTCACATCCATACATGACCACTGGAAAAACCATAGTCTTGACTAGATGGACCTTGCTCGGCAAAGTAATGTCTCTGCATTTGAATATACTATCTAGGTTGGTCATAACTTTTCTTCCAAGGAGTAAGCGTCTTCTAGTTTCATGGCTGCAGTCACCATCTGCAGTAATTTTGGAGCCCCCAAAAATAAAGTCTGACACTGTTTCCCCATCTATTTCCCATGAAGTGATGGGACCGGATGCCATGATCTTCATTTTCTGAATGTTGAGCTTTAAGCCAACTTTTTGGCTCTTCTCTTTCACTTTCATCATTGCAGAAAACACCACCCTTATGGCAGAAAGTGAAGAGGAACTCAAAAGCCTCTTGATGAAAGTGAAAGAGGACAGTGAAAAAGTTGGCTTAAAGCTCAACATTCAGAAAACAAAGATCATGGCATCCAGTTCCATCACTTCATGGCAAATAGATGGGGAAACAGTGGAAAAGTGTCAGACTTTATTTTTTGGGGCTCCAAAATCACTGCAGATGGTGACTGCAGCCATGAAATTAAAAGACGCTTACTCCTTGGAAGAAAAGTTATGACCAACCTAGATAGCATATTCAAAAGCAGAGACATTACTTTGCCAACTGAGGTCCGTCTAGTCAAGGCTATGGTTTTTCCTGTGGTCATGTATGGATGTGAGAGTTGGACTGTGAAGAAGGCTGAGCGCCGAAGAATTGATGCTTTTGAACTGTGGTGTTGGAGAAGACTCTTGAGAGTCCCCTGGACTGCAAGGAGATCCAACCAATCCACTCCGAAGGAGATCAGCCCTGGGATTTCTTTGGAGGGAATGATGCTGAAGCTGATATTCCAGTCCTTTGGCCACCTCATGCAAAGAGTTGACTCATTGGAAAAGATGCTGATGCTGGGAGGGATTGGGGGCAGGAACAGAAGGGGACGACAGAGGATGAGATGGCTGGATGGCATCACTGACTCGAAGTACGTGAGTCTGAGTGAATTCCAGGAGTTGGTGATGGTCAGGGAGGCCTACTGTGCTGCGATTCATGGGGTCGCAAAGAGTCGGACATGACTGAGTGACTGAACTGACCTGAGGGCTGAAAAATGGATGCTTTCAAATTGTGGTGCTAGAGAAGTTCTCTTGAGAATCCCTTGGACAGCAAGGAGATCAAACTAGTCAATCCTCAAGGAAATCAACTCTGAATATCTGTTGGGAGGACTACTGCTGTAGCTCTCATACTTTGGCTACCTGATGAGAAAAGAGATGTCTTTGGAAAAGACTTTTGTTTAGGAAAGATGGAGGGTAAAAGGAGAAGAGGGGAGCAGGGGTGAGATGGTTAGGTAGCATCACCAGCTCAGTGGACATGAATTTGAGCACACTCCTGGAGATAGTGGAGGACAGAGGAGCCTGACTTACTATAGTCCACAAGGTTGCAAAGAGTCAGACATGATTTAGTGACTGAACAACAGAAATAAGACCATGCAAAATGAGTAATGTTACCATAGTTTTTTCTCTTATAGATATTTTTTACTCAGGGAATCTTTCATGCGTATTTATTTGATGTCCATTTTTCAATTAAAGGGATATGTAAACAAATTCCCATTACCTGATTTTACAGCCTTATTATCAGTTGTTACATGTAGGAGTTTGAACCAATTATATCTTAAATTTTTAATTAAAATTGTGTAATTTAAAGTGTACAACAGGATGACTTGACATACAGTAAGTCTCATACATTTGAACTTTTAAGTTGTGAACTTTCAAACACATGTTCATGTGTCCAAACAGGTAAGTTAGTTCACATATCTGATGTACATTGAAATGTGTGCGCAGCCTCTTTAGGATGGTTGTGCCTTGTGAACTTTACTGTACAGTACTTAGAAAGTACAGTAGTATAGCATCTTTATTTCAAGTCCAGGATGTCCTGGAAGCAAGTGGAATAGCATGGTGATGTAGCTGGTACAGATAAGAAGCATCAAGAAATAATTATGGAAACGAAAGTGAAAATAACTGAGTGTGAATTAAGGAGAAGAGATGGTAGACATCGCCTATTCTTATAACATGAATCATTCAACCATTGGAACAATTCTAAAGAACAAGGACAAGATCATGGGATGTGTGAAGTCTGCTGTGCTGATGATGTAGACAACAATATCAAATAAATGTGAGAAGTGATGGGCGAGACAGAGAGACTTCTCTGCGTACGGATGCAACGGCATCAAGTCCTGCTCAACTTAACGCTGATTCAACAGAAAGCTAACAGCCTTTATGAAGACTTAAAGAGGAAACATGGTGAAGAATAAAAGGGTATAACTTGTAATGTCGGCCATGGCTGGTTTTACCGATTCGAGGCTACAGCCAACTTTCAAAACATAGAAGCAAAGGGCGAGGCTGGGAATGTGCCCATGATAGCTGCCCGGGAATTTCCTGACATGCTTTGAGATATTATTGATGAAGGCACATACTGTAATGATGAAGACCTGATGGAAGCGGGGCCCAGAGTAAGGATCAAGAGAGGCGAGAGAAAGCAGGAGTCACTGAAGACCTGAAGGAGTGACAACGGGATTTCCAATATTTGAGGAGGTAGGTCGTTTTTGAGGCACAGGACCTGAATGTAGAAGAGCACGTGAAGGTTGCAGCAGCCGTTCAGAATGTAGTCCAGCACTACTGAGCTACCAATGGCGAGAAAAAGAGAGATACAACCCAGAAATCACTGTATTATTATTATTATTTTTAAGGAGGGCAGATAGAATTGAATCCAGCAGGGAACCAGAACGTGTGTCATCAACATCAGGTATGAGTGAAACTGCAGCTTGCCCTTCTTTTTCTTGTTGCTGACAATCCTTCAGCTCTACCATCTCCCACCTCTTTTCCCTCCTCCAGTCAGTAGCTCTTCTGGCCTGTTCACTTGATGCCAGCCCCTGTGTGCCAGCTATTGTACTGTACTACAGGACTTTTCAAGGAACTGTACTGTAGGAAAAAAAAAGTTTTACTTTTGCATTTGTTCATTTTTATGTATTATTTGTGTGAAAAATATTACAAACCTATGACCGTACAGTACTGATTGTGTTAGCTGGGTACCTAGACTAACTTTGTTGGACTTATGAACAAATTGAAACTCATTGGTGGGTAGAACTGTCCATATGCATGGAGAAAGGATTACCACAGATAAGCTAATTAACATATCGTCTCACATTTCCATTTTTTGTACATAATGAGAGCCCCTAAAATCTACTATTTTAGCAAATGCTTAATCCACATTGTGGCAACCGTAAATAATGCTGCTATGAACGCTGGCATGCATGTTGTCTTTCCAAATTAGTGTTTTGCTTTTTTGGGGGTGGATATATATATACCCAAAAATGGAATTTTTGGCTCAATGGTAGTTCTCTTTTCAGTTTTTCGAGACACGTCCATACTATTTTTCACAGAGTTTGCACCAATTTACATTCCCACCAACCATGTACAAACATTCTCTTTTCTCCACATCCTCACCAACATGTATTATTTGTGGTCTTTTTGATGGTAGCCATTCTGACAGGTGGGAGGTAATATCTCATTGTGGCTTTAATTTACATTTCCTAATGATCAGTTCTAATGATTGGTTAGAACTGGACATGGAACAATTGACTGGTTCCAAATAAGGAAAGGAGTACGTCAAGGCTGTATATTGTCACCCTGCTTATTTAACTTATATGCAGAGTACATCATGAGAAACGCTGGGCTGGATGAAGCACAAGCTGGAATCAAGATTGCTGGGAGAAATATCAATAACCTCAGATATGCAGAAAACACCACCCTTATGGCAGAAAGTAAAGAAGAACTAAAGAGCCTCTTGATGAAAGTGAAAGAGGAGCGTGAAAAAGTTGGCTTAAAACTCAACATTCAGAAAACTAAGATCATGGCACCCGTCCCTTCACTTTATGGCAAACAGATGGGAAACAGTGGAAATAGTGGCTGACTTTTATTTTTCTGGGCTCCAAAATCACTGCAGATGGTGATTGCAGCCATGAAATTAAAGATGCTTACTCCTTGGAATAAAAGTTATGACCAATCTAGATAGTATATTCAAAAGCAGAGATATTACTTTGCCAACAAAGGTCCATCTAGTCAAGGCTGTCCTTTTCCAGTAGTCATGTATGGTTGTGAGAGTTGGACCATAAAGAAAGCTGAGCACTGAGGAATTGATGCTTTTGAATTGTGGTGTTGGAGAAGACTCTTGAGAGTCCCTTGGACAACAAGGAGATCCAACCAGTTCATCCTAAAGGGAATCAGTCCTGCATATTCATTGGAAGGACTGATGTTGAAGCTGAAACTCCAATACTTTGGTCACCTGATGCGAAGAACTAACTCATAGGAAAAGACCCTGATGCTGGGAAAGACTGAAGGTGAGAGGAGAAGGGGACAACAGAGGATGAGATGGTTAGATGGCATCACTGACTCAATGGAGATGAGTTTGATAAACTCTGGGAGTTGGTAATGGACAGGGAGTCCTGGTGTGCTGCAGTCCTTGGGATAGCAAAGAGTAGGACTCAACTGAGTGACTGAACTGAACTGTATGATTAGTGATGTTGAGGATCTTTTCATGTTCCTGTTAGCACTTTTTATGTATGTTGATATATGTTGTTTATGTATGTTGGATATTAACCCTTTATCAGTCATATCATTTGCAAATATTTTCTCCCATTCAGTACATTGTCTTTTTGTTTTGTCAGTGATTTCTTTTGCTGTGTAAAAGCTTTTCAGTTTAATTAAGTCTGATTTATTTTTTGTTTAAGAAATGCATTAGGAAATGGATTGAAAAACATATTGCCATGATTTGTGTCAAAGAGTGTTCTCCCTATTTTTCCCTCTAGGAGGTTTATGGTTATTTGGTCTTACACTTAGATCTTTAAGGCTTCCCTGATAGCTCAGCTGGTAAAGAATCCACCTGAAATGGAGAAGACTCTGGTTCGATTCCTGGGTCGGGAAGATCTGCTGGAGAAAGGATAGGCTACCCGCTCCAATATTCTTGGGCTTCCCTTGTGGCTCAGCTGGTAAAGAATTTGCCTGCAATGTAGGAGACCTGGGTTCAATCTCTGGATTGGGAAGATCCCCTGGAGAAGGGAAAGGCTACCAACTCCAGCATTCTGGCCTGGAGAATGCCATGGATTGTATAGTCCATGGTGTTGCAAAGAATCAAATACGACTGAGCAACTTTCACTTCACTTTCATTTTAGGCCTTTAACCCACTCTGAGTTTACTTTTTTGTATATTCTATAAGAGAATGTTCTAATTTCAATCTTTTATATGTAGCTGTCCAATTTTCCTGGCACCACTATTGAAGAGACTGACTTTTCTCCACTAGCACATTCTGCCTCTGTTACAGATTAATTGATCGAAAGTGTGTGGGTTGGCACAAATTTAATTTTTTTATGAAGCAAAAATTGTCTAATTTTGCTTCATTTTCTATGCTCATATCTTTTTCAACCACAAACTCTTGTGCATCAAGTATTCTATTAATTTATTTTTCCAGAAGTAGTTCCTTAAGCCCTCTGACCCATTTCAATCGGGACTGTGCACCCTCTATGTCTGATTGCATGCATGCTAAGTTGCTTCAGTCGTGTCCAACTCTTTGCGACCCTGTGGATTGTAGCCCTCCAGGCTCCTCTGTCCATGGGATTCTCCAGATAAGAATACCAGAGCGAGTTGCCATGCCCTCCTCCAGGGGACCTTCCTGACCCAGGATGGAGCCCTCGGTTCTCCCCGTCTCCTGCGTTGGTAGGTGGGCTCTTCACCACTAGCACCACCTGGGAGGCCCTAAGTCTGATTACTCAGCGGCCACTGGGGCCCTTCTGTCACCACCATCCTGGGACTCACCTCTTGTCATGCTCTTCTTGTTTTCCGTGAATTTTCATCTTTGTTTCAGTTTTATTTTGGTAGATCATCTCTGTCCAGAAGATCCTTGAGAAAGGACGCACAGGGGTAAGAATTTTGAAGCTTTGTCTCATATGAAAATATCTTTACTTCTATTCCTTTTTACCGATACTTCATCTTGACATTGGATTCTTTCCTTATTTTTCATCACAAATCTGAAAGTTCTTCTCTTTTGTCTTTTAGTGATCCCAGTTTCCAGAGTTACTGCTGACAAAGACCTGTAGCCATGTTAATTTCTGTTCCATTTTAGGGGATCTCTTTGTCTCTCTGGGACCTTGTTGAATCTTCCCCTTGTGTTCTGAAGTATCACAGTGATGTACAGTGATAAGATCTGTCTGCATTCACTGGGCATGTTGTTGGCCTTTCAGTCTGAAAACTTAAGTTTTTGAGTTTTGGAAAATTTTTAAAAATCATTTTGTTTATCATTTTCTTCCCGCTTTTTTTTTTCCTTCCGTTTTACACTTCTGGAATACTTTTTTTTCTGATAGTAGACTTTTTGAATTGATTCTTTCATTTCCTTGTTATTTTTGTTCTCCTGACCTAAAATTACTTTTTGCTAGTCTTCTCATTTCTGTTATGCTATATGAAACCAATGCTTTCTTTGTACTTTTGTCTTTGATAATTGGTGTCTAAACAGGCTTTTATTTCTATAAGTTATTATGCTATAATTTGAAATAATTTTGTTAAATCTGTTTTTCAATTTACTAGCTCAAATGTGTTATCTCCTTCCAAGTCAAGTGAGCTGAAGGTCCTTATGACCCTTGTTCTGCTGTTTTATTTTAAATTTAGAAAAAAAATTAAACTTTATCTTCTATTTTTTACCATCTGAGCCAATATTTTAACTGTGGAAGCACTCTTTTGGTTCTCAGAATGGTCTTTTTATTATGTATTCTATTCCTTTTCTACAAAGTTATGCTATCTTCTCTTGCATTTCAGTGGATATTAATAATACATATATCTTCAAAGCTCTCTTCCTGTGCACAGTCTGCTTCTCACAAGTTGCTTTTATATTTTTCATACTTTTCACGTTGCGGGCCTTCCTCAGATGTCTAACAGTTCTCGGGAACAAAAACTTTGACTGGAAGCTCTGATACATGAGTGGATCATCACCTGTGCACCTCAGGGCAGAAGGATGTAGGTACACTTTTCAGTTTTGTGACCTCTGGATACCTTCTCTTGAAGTGATCTGAATTGTCAGAGAGAGCGTTTCTAGTCCTGTGCCTGGAGGCTGATGGCCTAGTTGCTAGTTTCTAGGAAGCCAACGAGAGGAGGAGAGCTGGGGGACTCAGTCATGGTGCTCATACTTGTCCTTCTGTTTTATCATGCTACCTTTGCCATCCACCCCGTAAGGGGCCCAAAGCCCCTTGTTTCATTGTTTTAAACAGAACACGCTTCCCTATTGAGCAAATATTCAAGAGGCACAGTCATTTGATTGCCTTAAGCTGGGAAGCGGATCTAGGGATTTGACTGCTACTTAAAGTCCTCCTTATTTCAGCTCTCTCCTATTTTCATTTACAGTGGTACCTGATGCTACTGTATCCTTAGGTTTTTGAGGATTCTGTGTTAGAAATCTGATGAGTTTTCAGCTTTCTGAGTTGCTAGGATGAGATTCTGCTCTCTGGGGTCTGTTAAACCTTTTTTCAGTTGAACATCTGCTTTCCAGCTTCTAAAATTTTGCTGCTGCTGCTTCTTTCACTCTTCCTGTGTTTGGGGTTGATATGCCTTGGGTGGGAAATCAATTTGCTATTATCTTAGTGAATGTCAGGAGGGAACAATGTGTTCAATCTGGGGCAGACTGTATTTTCCAAAGGTGATCACAGTAATATCCCCTGTCCTTCTGTGCTCTTTTGATTTGACTATGGCATTCCTTCTATCAGGTGGTTGGTCCTGTTTTCCCTTCTCTTGGATCCTGATGAACTTTTGACTATGGTGGAAGTGCTGCTTTATGACTTCTGAAGCTAGGTCACAAAATGCTATGAAACTTCTGCTGGGACACTTGCCCTTGGAATCCAGCCATCACAATGCGACTAGAGCACAGTGAGCCAGCTGGAGAGCAGCAAAAGCTGTGATGGAAGAGAGAGGTTTTGTTTTTACTGCACATGAGTCACGAAATCTGTTCTTCAATTCTAGTTTTTCCAGGTAGCTGTGACTGCAGCAGCCTCAGCTTCTTCACCAACAAAATGGATGCATTAAATAAGATGAATTTTAAGCTTCTAGTTCTAATGTGCTATTATTTTTTTTATGACATTTAAATAGTTCAGAGCCATACTGATGTTTAACTTCAGGGAGTTTTATTCAAATCGACTGCAGTGAGAATGATATCTTAAAGTTGCAGAAGGGGGCGGCTATGATAAGCAGCGAGGCTGATATGTTATCTTTGAATCTAAGTTGCATTATCGGGCTAGTCTGTTGTGTGTCTGACACTGAGCTTGTATGGGAACCTGTCACTCTGCTACACTAGTTTAGCTATGGAGTAAAACAATTTGGTTTGCAAAGATCCATTGACTATAGACTGTCTCTGAATGTCTTGTGATAGAAAGTAGACAATTTCTATGACTGTTTCCTTGGCCTATTCAGAGCACAAGCACACATTTAAATATTGAGCAACAATATATTCAAGAACAATAAAGAGTATGGAGATGTCTTAAGTGATGTCAAGCCACTTGCTTGGTTTCTTCCCACTGTTCTCTAAGTCCTTCTTTCCACCTCATAGACGCTTATAATTCCTCTACTTCTTTCTCTTCTCTTTGTTTTAGAATTTCTGAATTCTTCAGAATTTCTAAGAGTTTCCTGAAATTTAAAAGTTCTTTGTATTTTCTAAGACTCTTTGAAGCCAACCTTTCTTGGCAAGAATTTTTATCCATATTCTTCTGCTAATGTAAAATATTATATCCTTTCCTCACGGAATTCCTTATTTTCTACATAAATTATCCTGCAAAGCTAGAGCTCCTGAGGGAAAGGAAGATTTCTTTTACACATGGAAAACCCCTGAATGTCCATATTTGCCTTGGATAATTTTTAATGTTTTTGAGAGGAGGATCTATCTTCTTTTCCAAAGTACCCCAGAGCTCTCACAGATCACCACTCTAAACATTAACAATTAAAAAAATCTGTGCTCACAGGAAAGACAGCAATGAAATCTTTTCCCCTCCCCCAAGAAGAGATCTGAACCTTGGGGAAATTATGAAACCACATACTTAATTGTTAAATTAGTTTCGAATTTCCACTACTCCCTTCTGTGCGGAATTCTCAGTGGTTCCTGAGAAGCTCCTATTTTGCACTTTTGTATTAATATTTCATTAGCAAACCAGGTAAAGGATAGAAAAGACTGTCGTTTTGGGGATGAAACCCATTCTGAATGAACTTTCTTAATTAAGAAGCTTAAAAAGGATAAAAACATATATGAACCACAGAGATGCCTTGGTTAAAACAATCTTGTAAGCAATAAAGTTTTGTTCTTTGTGTGAGAATTTCTCAGTTATTCTAAAGCAGTAGGTCTCAACCTTTTTGACTGTCAAATTAACTGGAGGGTTGATAAAACGGATTACTGAGCTCTACTCTCAAGGGTTTTAAATTCAGTCTGCTGGCTCAGAGGTTAAAGTATCGTCCTGGAATGCAGGAGACCTGGGTTTGATCCCTGCGTCGGGAAGATCCCCTGGAGAAGGAAATGGCAACCCACTCCAGTACTGTTGCCTGGAGAATCCCATGGAGGGAGAAGCCTAGTAGGCTACAGTCCATGAGGTCGCGAAGAGTCGGACACGACAGAGCAACTTCACTTTCACTTTCACTTTCAGGCCTAGGGTGAGGCCCAAAATTTGCATTTCTGACAACTTCCCAGGTGACACTTGATGCTCTTGGTCTAGGAAACCACATTCTGAGAACCATTGCATTAGAGAGCCTGGATGCTGAGGGTCCTTCAATTCAGTTCAGCCCAGTCACTCAGTCGTGTCCAACTCTTTGCAAGCCCATGAACCACAGCATGCCAGGCCTCCCTGTCCATCACCAACTCCCAGAGTTCACTCAAACTCATGTCCATTGAGTTGGTGATGCCATCCAACAATCTCATCCTCTGTCATCCCCTTCTCCTGCCCTCAATCTTTCCCAGCATCAGAGTCTTTTCCAATGAGTCAGCTCTTCGCATGAGGTGGCCAAAGTACTGGAGTTTCAACTTCAACATCAGTCCTTCCAATGAACACCCAGGTCTGATTTCCTTTAGGATGGACTGGTTGGATCTCTTTGCAGTTCAAGGGACTCTCAAGAGTCTTCTCCAACACCAACAGTTCAAAAGCATCATTTCTTCTGCACTCAGCTTTCTTTATAGTCCAACTCTCACATCCATACATGACTATTGGAAAAACCATAGCCTTGACTAGATGGACCTTTGTTGGCAAAGTAATGTCTCTGCTTTTGAATATGCTGTCTGGGTTGGTCATAACTTTTCTCTCAAGGAGTAAGCATCTTTTAATTTCATGGCTGCATATATTTAAACATATATAATTGAAAATTTTTATACATATAAAGTATACAATATTTGATGCACACAATAGAAAAACAAAACATATATGCATTATGAAACATAAAAATAAAATGAACACCCATAAATAATTTCCCAGTTAAGAACTAGTACTTATCAATACTGTTCTATCTATTAGTGTGTTCCTTTATTCAATCCTCTTACCTCCCCTATCCACTCTAAATTTAGTTTGGTATCCCACTGCTTTTAAAAATGGTTTTATCATGTAATTTTTTATCTTAACTAGGATATTTAATTTGCTGATATTTAAGTCTTATAAAAATGGTTTCATACTGTATACAGTCTTCTGAAACATGACTTTTGGACTAAATATTGTGTTTCTAAGATTCACCTCTGTTGCTGTGTGAGATGTTATTTATTTTTTAGTTTCATAGTTGTATAATTTTCTTTTTGTGTGAATACAGCAGAACATATGTCTCTTTCCCTGTTAATAGACTTCTAGGTAGAGCTTTTATGGACAAGACTATTTTAGGCATCTTGTCTGTGTCTCCCTGGATGGCTGTGCAAAATTTTCTCTAGGATTTTTATCTTGAATGAGTAATATATTGATTCTATAGATAAGAAAGTGACATCGCATCTTTTTTAAACATTATTTAAAAATTGAATGTAAAGAATTTATGAAGTGTTTTCTGTGGAAAACTAACCCCACTAACTGCTTTTTCAAAATGTGTTTCATGGCCAAATAATATTGATAAATACCCTATTCTATGTAAGTGCTTTGGAAAATCACAGTAAAATTAGCATGTCAATGGCTCTGAGAAGACCTACTCTAAAGGAAATGTTTAATTATATTGAACCTAGTGGTTCCTATGTTTTTGATCATAGAATTCCAATTGTTCATTATGTCTATTATTATCTCATGGGACCAAAAGTCTAGTGAACACGTCTTGCTGCACTGGCATACTGCATCAATACTGTAAGTATGTAGGGTTTTTATTGCATCTCTTTGATACATAAATGAAATTTGACACATTATATACATTATGGAATAGGAAGGAAATCTCTATGGAATACTAGAAAATCCTAGGAATACTAGAAATCCTTACCTAAAATCAATAATTCTGTGCTAATATGTGCCATTCATGGAGTCACAAAGAGTCAGACATGACTGAGCGACTGAACTGAACTGAATGTGATCTTTGTGATCAATTACCATTGACTGGTTCTGGTCCGTTCCCACTTCTTATAGTGGGATAAATAGCTCAAATCCTGGAAACATGAGGGAACCATGAAAACAGTATTGGGATAGCTTTTGTCCAATTATCAGCTAGGTTTAAAAATGAATTCTTCCCTATATCTAAAAGTGGAAATATTAATATTTCTTGAGCAGTAATGCTAGCATGTCTGTTAGTCCACCATGCCAGAGAGGCCAGGATGCCTCCCAGATCCAATTATTCACTGTTGGGTTCTTTCTGGTTATATCAAGACTTCAGACTTTTCAGAAAAATCCACAGTTGCTCTACTCTGGCACAGAAAGTAACTATTTTATATTTTACCATTCTTTGCTCAAAATCTTTTCCTTTGTGTTTCTCTTTGGTTCAGATTTTGAATTCTCCTTCTCCTTTTTTTTAGCTGTCAGATTGTTGGCTTATTTTGATAGTGTGCCCATATTTTGTTTCAATATTTCCTTAGAATTTGTCTCCAGGATTTTCAATTCCTTGCAAGCTAGCTTTTGGGGAAGTATAACCTCATCTCTGAGTTTCTTGGAACAGAAACTTCTATGATACTACACTCCATCTGAGCCTCAATTCTCAAGGTTCATTTAGCTGAGGAATTAGGTTCCAGGGTCCAGAATTTCTCTGTTTTTTTTCTATCCGTATAACCCCTAGAGTTAAGAGTATGAAACTCTCCACTCCTTCCAACTGGCCAAGCCCTGATTTTCTACCTTATTCTACTTGCCAGAGTCTGGACCTCTTCTGACTCTTCTCTCTCCTAGATTTTGTGATTTTCCAGAGTGCCCCTTTGCTGATAAGAGTTGCCACCCTCTCTGCTTTGTGGCATTTGCTGAAGCACACTTTCTGTGTATTTTTGATTATATAGATTATCAGCAATTATGATTTTATTGGATTTTAGTAATTATGATTGACCAAGCTAGGCCATATAAATTGCTTCCTTAGTTCCTAGTCTTTGAATATATTTCCAGAAATGTATTCCCTTGAATGAGCTCACCTCTCTGGAAAATTTATATTCTCTGTCTTTGACGCTTGAAGTATAACATGGGTATAGTTCACTGAGCAGCGCTAAGTGTGTCTGAAGTATACCACATGCTCTGTAGAACATACCACAAATCCCTCTTCCTAAAAGTGTTGGCAGCATCCTACAGTCAGACATTTCTTATATATGTAGCCAATATGGAGAGACAACCATCACAACCGTCTTCCAATTCTTTATTTGACGCCAGTGAATTTCTTTTTCCTAGCCCCTTCATTCACTTTTCAACCCAACCCTCTATTTGACTCCAGTCTAACTCTCTAGTTGGAAAACCTTGCTTCTTAGATCACCATGATATCTCAAGATGAATTCTCAACCTCTTGCTGGCTCCGCCTATGTCCTGCAAGAGATATACACCCAACCTTTCCACCTTTTTTTGTCTAATAGTATTAGTAGTTCTCCACTGAACCCCATTTCTTCCATCTGGTCCCTCTTCTCCTGCCTAATTAGGGATTCATCCTGCCAGTTACTACCTCTTTCTACAACATTTTCTAGCCATTCTATGTCCTCAGAGAGGACTTTCCTTATTGAAAACCCAGAGTAACCCAGCTGGCACTGCCCATAACAGTGCACTGTTTTATTTATTATTATATTTTTATGGCAGTTATTATCACCTAGTGCCCCTTATTTACTTGTTATTTGTTGACTTCTTGTGACTTCCTTGAAAGCAGCGACCTTGTCTCTTGTTTATTTCTAAAGTCTTAGTGCTTAGCATAATGCTTGGAACATAGTAAGAGTTCAGTTCAGTTCAGTCACTCAGTCATGTCCGACTCTTTGCGACCCAATGAGTCACAGCACGCCAGGCCTCCCTGTCCATCACCAACTCCCGGAGTTCACTCAGACTCACTTCCATTGAGTCCATGATGCCATCCAGGCATCTCATCCTCTGTCGTCCCCTTCTCCTCCTGCCTCCAATCCCTCCCAGCATCAGAGTCTTTTCCAATGAGTCAACTCTTCGCATGAGGTGGCCAAAATATGGGAGTTTCAGCTTTAGCATCATTCCTTCCAAAGAAATCCCAGGGTTGATCTCCTTCAGAATGGACTGGTTGGATCTGCTTGCAGTCCAAGGGACTCTCAAGAGTCTTCTCCAACACCACAGTTCAAAAGCATCAATTCTTCAGCGCTCAGCCTTCTTCACAGTCCAACTCTCACATCCATACATGACCACAGGAAAAACCATAGCCTTGTAAATATTGTTAAATAAAAACAATAAGTATATAATCCAATATCTTCATTTCTACATACTCTTTCCTTCTAGTTTATAAATATGTGTATTACTTCCCCATCTTAAAAACAACAAAAGCAAACAAGTAAAAGACGAAAAAACTTTTCTTAATTCTGACAGCAATTGCCTAACCCAGGGACTGGCAATGTGTGGCTCGCCAACAGAACACTTAAAAAAAAAAAATTACAGCTTTATTAGGAAGAGCCATGAACATCCATTTATGTACTAGGTATGGTGCTGTCTGCCCTACAGTGATAGAGCTATATCTTTGCCCTAGAGACCATATGCCCACAAGCCTAAATTATCTGACTTTTTCAGAAAAAGTTTGCCTACATTAGGGCCTAGCACCTATTTTTATATTTAGCATTCTTCAAAGTAGTAGCATGCCACAATTTCTTGAATTCTTGTAAGTCTCATTTCTTTTTCTCTTTCTTTTAGTCTGATTCCATATTCATACTATATTACATTGCTTTCTCTAAGGTTAAAAGCGGTGCCCTAATTGCAAAAATCCAGTAGATGCTCTTCAGTCTTTATATTCTGGAGCTACTGCTCTTGGCTTTGTGACACTCACCCACTTCTTTCTTTTCCCTCCTCTCTGACTGTATCTTTTCTCTTTCCTTTTGCCTGCCCCTTTAGAATCTGTGTATTCCCAGATTCTGTCCTTAGCTAAAAGTTCTCAATTTGCATACTTTTCCTACATAAGTTCATTCAATCTGATTGGTTTCAATCCCAACTGCTAAAGTTCAGTTCAGTTCATTTCTGTTCAGTCACTCAGTCATGTCCAACTCTTCATGACCCCATGGACCACAGCATGCCAGGCCTCCCTATCCATCACCAATACCCGGAGCATACTCAAACTCATGTCCATGAAATTGGTGATGCCATCCAAACATCTCATCCTCTGTCATCCCCTTCTGCTCTCGCCTTCAGTCTTTCCCAGCATCACGGTCTTTCCAGTGAATCAGCTCTTTGCATCAGGTGGCCACAAGTATTGGAGTTTCAGCTTCAATTTCAGTCTTTCCAATGAACATGCAGGACTGATTTTCTTTAGGATGGACTGGTTGGATCTCCTTGCAGTCCAAGGGACTCTCAAGAGTCTTCTCCAACACCACAGTTCAAAAGTATCAATTCTTTGTCACTCAGCTTTCTTCACAGTCCAACTCTCACATCCATACATGACCATAGGAGAAACCATAGCCTTGACTAGACGGACCTTAGTTGGCAAAGTAATGTCTCTGCTTTTGAATATGCTGTCTATGTTGGTCAGAAGTTTCCTTCCAAGGAGTAAGCGTCTTTTAATTTCACTGCAGCAGTCACTATCTGGGGTGATTTTGGAGCCCCCCAAAATAAAGTCAGTCACTGTTTCCACTGTTTCCCCATCTATTTGCCATGAAGTGATGGGGCCAGATGCCATGATCTTAATTTTCTGAATGATGGGCTTTAAGCCACCTTTTCACTCTCCTCTTTCAGTTTCAGGAGGCTCTTTAGTTCTCCACTTTCTGCCCTTGGGGTGGTGTCATCTGCATACACACACCATTTCTTGACTTTGGCAGCAGCTTCCTGACCAGTCTCCCTGCATCCAACCATACCCCACTAAAGCCACCTCTACCCAGATGCCAAGTGTTGGTTTAAGGCAGTGCTTCCAGACTTTATTAAGCATCAGACTCTCTTACAGGACTTACTAAGACACAGATTGCTAAGCCTCATTCCTGTAGTTTTCACCTAGTCGGTCTCCTGTGGGACCAGAGTATGTGCATTTCTTTCTTCCCAGGTGCTGCTGATGCTGCTGTTGCAAGCTGCATATTGAAAGGCACTGGCTTCCAAAATGTTTCTATTGACCCCTCCTTCCTTAGTCCTATGCAGCGGTTTCCCATAACCTCCAGGAGTAGACCTAAGTTTTCTAGTATGTCACATAATGCTCTCCAAGCATTTTACTTTTTTTTTTTCAAGCAAGTAGACTGACAATTTTTTTTTTCTTCTAAGAGTTTTATTTCACCAGGATTCCTTCTTTCATTCTTTGACTTCCACTTGCTTCTCCTGAAACCGCAAACATTTGCATATTTCAACAAGTGTCCTGACATTTCAACCCTCTGAGCTCTGGTTCGTACCGGTGAGGTCCATAGCCATGCCACCCATCTTTCTTCTCACTCTTAAAAGAGGTATTGCAAGTTTTCGCTCCTCCCCCACACACTTTCACTGTCCACTCTTCATCTGCAGCAGTATCTTAACAACAGTTGTTTGGTTTTTCTTGTCTCCCCTAAATGTGAGCCACTCGCAGAGGGCTTAGGATCTCTGATTCTTTCAATCCCTTTCTTTCTCTCTCTCTCAGCACAAAAATGTAGGATCGTTTTGATGTATCAACCTAGAAAATATATTTCACACTGAGAGTTAGAACACGGAAATTAGTGTTCCCATTCATTACTGATCACACCATAAATTGACTGCATCCTTTCAGAAAGCAACTTGGCAGAAGCTGTGGAGAGCCAAAAAAATAAGAAAAACCCTTCATGTTCTTGGACTTAGTCATTCCACTTCTGGGAATGTAGTCTAAGAAAATAATTCAAAATATGCATAGAGATGCAAGTCACACATCGCTTAAAAGAGCAAAACAATGGAAAACACAGTATTTAACACTAAAGAATGATTAAGTAAGATGATTCTGATGAAATACTACATATTTAAATAATTTTAAAGCACATATGGCAAGCATAATATTATTTTTATTACAATGTTAAGTAAACCATAAAGATACCAAATGTTAATATAAATCATAATTCCCTTTATGTAGCAAGATTTTTTTAAAGCCTGGAAGAAAATGTACTCTAAGTTAGGACAATAAACTTATTATATGACTGTATATAGTGGTTTTATTTTAGAATAAACAAATATGAAAACTTATTTTAAATATCCATGGTCTTTCATGTTATGCAGTTTTCTTTTTACAATGAAAAAGATGTGTCAGTTTTAGTTATACAGACAAGGCTCAGCTGAGATTTTAATACATATCTTTACTTGTATCTTTTGTCTAAATTACGGCAGGATACAATTTTAGAAACTGAAAAATGTTAAGAGCCACAATGTTGAATACTGACAAAATGCATCCAAAGATTCATGCAACAATCAAAGGTAAAAGGACTTGTAAGAAGCTGAATATGACATGAAGATACCACAGCAGGAGCCACCAGGGCATTATATGGATAAATGCACTCAAACATTATGTCCAACATTATGGGCTAATGTGGAGTTAGTACAGCATGGTGGTTAGAGTTCTCACCATAGCACTTTAATCTGGATTTCAGCCCTTACTAATTAAGTAACTGTGGGTAAGCTTTTAGCTTCTTGAAGTCTGTTTTCCCATCTGTAAGATAAGGATGGTAACACTTGCTCATGGTGGACACGGTGGATTGCTTGCCCACAGCCATCCTACTGTGTGTGGTCCACCTCCCCCAACACGGCCAAGCTTACACGCTCCCTCTCTCTTTTACATACACATTGATTTTCCATCACAGTCTGTCTCTTACTCCAGAGGCTCCCAATATCAGATCCTTACTTTATCAGCCCTCCTTTAGCCAGATTAAGGTTTTATGATCCAGTTCTGGTCCCTTGAACTGAGGCAAATGTCATAATATCTTCTGGGAAAGATTGTCCACTCCCTCCCACCAAATATATTCATGGACAAAAACACTGCCTTTCTTTGCTTAGAGTGGTCAGTTTCAGGTGTGAAGTCTGCAATTGTCTCAGTCATCTGACAATGAGAGAGGGCACGCTGCGCAGAGTATGGCAGAACAAAAAAATGGACAGCCTGAACCTTTGGTAACATCACCACCCTGGAGAACTTTTTTATTTGGAATAACACATATGGTCAATGTTTAAATCAGTTTTAAATTTGGCTATTCTAGTATTTGCTTTTAAATCAGTTTTGGTTGGCTATTCTAAAACTTGTGGTTGAAATGACTACACAATTTTATATTAAATGAAATAAGGTAGGTGATGTGCTTAGCAAGGAAGCAAAGCACAGTGGTCAAGGGTAGAGGCTGTGAAGTCAGACTGAGTGTTTTCTGGTGCTAGTCATGTAACGCTGAAAACTTCTTAAACTCTCTGTCACTCCATTTCCCTATCTGTAATATGGAGATATTAATAGCACCTACATCGTATGGTTTGAGTGGGGAATAAATGAAATATACACAGCACCTATGAAAATATCTGGCAACTATAAAAATTCCTATATTAGGAATTAATTGTAGCGAACCAGTGTCTCCCACATTGCAGGTGGATTCTTTACCAGCTGAGCTGCCAGGGAAGCCCAGTAGTATAACAGGAGTTCAGCAAATGAAACACCACTCTTACAGATGATTTTGGTTATGAAATGACCTTAAAGACCGCGTAGACATTTCATAAACAAGCTGTAGTGACCAATCTCAGGTCAAATAATCAAGTCACATAATTTTTAATTCATGGCACTTTCTCTTATGCTATACTGTCATTATCTTTTCAACAATCCTGAAACACTGTTTATTGCATTTTAATTATCATACGTTTTATTGTTTTAATATGTGATGCAGAAGTAGATTCAGTGGATAGATATTAAAATATTTTTTCATTTAATTTGGGCAATTTAGACTCTTTAATTAGACACGTTATATTCCTGACAAGTTTATGTAAGTAGTATTTTTTAAAATAAGGGATTACTGAATATTTTTACTTTATAAAGTGTTCAGAAAAAATTTAGTATAAACTTTTCAAGCAAGACATGATGCAAATTTTGGAAGAATTTTCTGAAGCTTTCTCTCCTTAGGTGTCATATGATATATGATTGCTGACCCACAGCCATCCTTTCATCCTCTCCGGTGCTATAAATATCTGCAGAATCTAGATTTTTAAAAAGTAACAAAACCATAATCATAACTCATGTGACAGCTTCTGCTACTCTTCAGAAGTGTGTATACCAGTTAAAATGAAAGGGAAGCATTAGGTTGTCAGTCCCTCTGACTGTGAGAGGGAGAATCCACTGTGTGAGTGTCTGGTAGAGCATCCACAGTTTACCTGAGTTCTTTTTGATGTAATCTACAGCTAGCTTCTAAAAATCAACAATCTCTTACTCTTAGTATCTAAAAGAATGCATGATAATATTCCATAAATGATTGGTAAATAAATCATAAACCAATCATTTATATCTATTAAGCAAATTCATATATTGGGAAGGTAGAAAAAGTTCTTGATCTCACATTTTAGTTGGTACAAATCATGGTAAGTGCAACGAAGACAAACCAACCAACCAAAAAAACAAGAATATGGAGGTGTGTTCAAGAATTACTGAGTAGAGTAGCTGGCAACTTTAGATTGGGTAATTTCTGATCCAATCAGGTAATTTGATCTGAGACCTGAAAGATGAGAGGGGCTGCACTGCAGTTTTCCAGTTGAGGGAGGCTCTGCAGTAATCTAGGAAACACTATGTTCAAAAGCCTGAAAGCAGAGGTTAAGTTGGTGTGGTCAAGCAAATGGCAAAGCAAATCAGAATGGAAAGAAGACTGGAATGCTTGACGCACCATTAATAAAGAGGGGAATAGCAGACAATGAGGTGGGTGAGGCTGGCAAGAGCTGTGTCATACAGATCTTGATACAACATGGAAAGAACTTTGGACTCCAAGAAAAGTTGGAAAATGTTGGAACCTTATTCATGTAACCAATGACTAGAAATATATAAGGTGCTAAATCCTTACCATTTAGGCACTGCTCTTATATTTTACATTGATTAACCTACTTAATGCTTATAGTCGCCTTTTGAGAAAACTGGTACACGAATATATTAAATAATTTCCCCAAAGACATACAATGAATGAGTCAGAGTGCCAGGATTTGAAGCTGGGAAGTCTGGCTTCATCGTTCTTGCTAACTCCCTTAAACTTACAGCATCCTTTATATGTCAGTGTGAACGCAACAAAATAAGGAAGTTGGAGAACAGAACTTCTTTCTTTTCCCCAAAGGTAAAGTACTACCTTAACCTTGTAAGGTACTTGTGATTTAATTCAGTTCAGGCTAACGAAAGCTCACCGATGTCATACTCAGCACATCATTCTGGCTAAAGTTCTCTCAAAGAACACACAGTCTAACCAAAAACTGACAAATGGCATATGATAAAATGGCAACCCACTCCAGCACTCTTGCCTGGAAAATCCCATGGATAGAGGAGCCTGATAGGCTACAGTCCATGGGATGGCAAAGAGTCGGACATGACTGAGCGACTTCACTTTCACTTTCATGCTGCTGCTAAGTCACTACAGTCGTGTCCGACTCTGTGCGACCCCATAGACAGCAGCCCACCAGGCTCCCCGTCCCTGGGATTCTCCAGGCAAGAACACTGGAGTGGGTTGCCATTTCCTTCTCCAATGCATGAAAGTGAAAGTGAAAGTGAAGTCGCTCAGTCATGTCTGACTCTTAGCGACCCCAGGGACTGCAGCCCACCAGGCTCCTCTGTCCCTGGGATTTTCCAGGCAACAGTACTGGAGTGGGGGTGCCATTGCCTTCTCTGACATATATGTATATATATACATAATAGACGAGTGACAAATGATATACATAAATATCTATATTGTTAGCAAGTCTCTGTGGTGTTTAATATGAGTGTTCTTTAATATTCACTCACCTTCTCTATTTTAGGCCCACTTGCGTTAAGTTGGATCATGTCACTAATTTTGTCCATGGATTCTGAACATATCACTTCTGGACTAAGGCATTAGGAGCCCTGCACAGTCCACCAGCTTATTCTTCCCTGTTGCGGTGACTCAGGAAGTTTCATGTTGCTAGGGCAGGGACGCAGAAAAGAAATAACTACCCTAGGGAGTTAACCAGACTCACATCAAATTGTTTTTTTTTTTGGGGGGGTAAGCAAGAAATAAACATTGTTGGGATAACTGCTGAGATTTCAGGCCCTGTTTATTACCACAGCAAAGCAGAGACTATCCTGTGTTTTCTGCTTTAAAAAAGTGTATGTGATAAATTCTGAGGCACAAGAGGAAAAAAAAGAAACAATTCTTACTGGTAAATTGAAGATGCTTCCATACAAGAAGTAACATTTTCAGTTCAGTTCAGTTCTGCTCAGTTCAGTTCAGTCGCTCAGTCGTGTCTGACTCTTTGCGACCCCATGAATCGCAGCATGCCAGGCCTCCCTGTCCATAACCAACACCTAGAGTTCACTCAGACTCATGTCCATTGAGTCAGTGATGCCATCCAGCCATCTTATCCTTGGTCGTCCCCTTCTCTTCCTGCCCCCAATCCCTCCCAGCATCAGAGTCTTTTCCAATGAGTCAACTCTTCGTATGAGGTGGCCAAAGTACTGGAGTTTCAGCATTTTAATTGTTTATAAAAAATGAAAAGGACGTCAGTGGCCAGAAAGATTAGGGGGAGAGAGGTGAATAGGAATCAGGAAGGATATCGTAGAAACGTAAACCAAAAGAATAATGAAAGTTAAAAAAAAAAACAAAACAAACACCTATGAAAGTGAAATAAAAAGAAATGTATAAAGGAACCTATAAAAGAAATAATTTGAAAGATAGAAAATGAAGCCACATTTCTAAAATGTTTAGTAATTAGCAGTAAAATTGTAGGTAGTACAAGATTAAACACAAAGAGATGTGATGAAAAGATAGATTAGGGCTTATTTTAACCACGCTAAAGATTTTGACTGGGTGGGTGACAACAAACTGGAAAATTTTTAAACAAATGGGAATCCCAGACCATCTTACCTATCTCCTGAGAAGCCTGTATGCAGAACAAGAAGCAACATTTAGAACCAGACATAGAACAACAGACTAATTCAAAACAGGGAAAGGAACACATCAAGGCTGTATAATGTCATCATCCTGCTTATTTAACTTATATGCAGAGTACAGTATGTGAAATGCTGGGCTGGATGAATCACAAGCTGGAATCAAGACTGCCAGGAGAAATATCATCAACGTCAGATATGAAGATGATACCACTTTTTTTTTTTAAATTTATTTATTTATTTATTTTTAAAAAAAATTACAATACTGTATTTGTTTTGCCATATATTGACACAAATCAGCCATAGGTGAACACAATCTCCCAATGCCGAAGCCCCTCCCACCTCCCACCCCACATCCTCTACTTGAATCACTTTAATGACAGAGTGTGAAGGGGAACTAAAGAGTTTCCTGATGAGGTAAAGGAGGAGAGTAAAAATCTGGCTTAAAATTCAACATTCAAAAACCAAGATGATGGGATCTGGTCCCATCACTTCATGGCAAAGAGATGGGGAAAAAGTAGAAACAGTGACAGACTATTTTCTTGTGCTTTAAAATTTCTGTGGACAGTGACTGCAGCCACAAAATTAAAAGACAGTTGCTTCTTGGAAGAAAGGCTATGACAAACCTAGACAGTGTATAAAAAGCAGAGATATCACTTTGCTGACAAAGGTACATCTAGTCAAAGCTATGGTTTTTCCAGTAGTCATGTGTGGATGTGAGAGCTGGACCATAAAGAAGGCTGAGCACTGAAGAATTGATTCTTTCGAACTGTGGTGGAGAAGACTCGAGAGTCCCTTGTACTTCAAGATCAAACTAGTCATTCCTAAAGGAAATTAGTCCAAAATATTCATTGAAAGGACTGATGCAGAAGCTGAAACTCCAAGACTTAGGCCACCTGATGCAAAGAACTGACTCATTGAAAAAGACTTTAATGCTGGGAAAGAGTGAGTGCAAGAGGAGAAGGGGTCAAGAGAGGATGAGATCACTGGATGGCATCAGTGACTCAATGGACCTGAGTTTGAGCAAACTCCAGGATATAGCAAAGGACAGGGAAGCCTAGAGTGCTGCTGTTCACAGGGTCACAAAGAATTGGAGACAACTTAGCAACTGAACAACAATTTTGTTAAACGTAAGCTCCTTAAACTTGATTTTGTACTATCTGAGAGAGCCATTAGAAACTTTTCATAGAGAAGACATTTTCTGACAACCAGTAAAAGATATGTTTTGAATAGATGACATTAATTCTGATATAATCCCCACCCTGTGTTGGTTGCAAACTACAATCAGAGACATTGCATTGTTTCGAAATGATTTGTTCAGGTGACCTTAAGTGTAAAGGTCACTTTACATTTAGGCAAATACTTTCAGAATATTTGTTTCATATTGAGGTGACCTCACAGTTGCATTTGCTCTAAATCTTCATTTTTTGCCCAGTAGCTAAGACTTGCAGAAGGTGTTGAGAAGGAAGAAATAGATGAGAAGGGCTCATGGGAGTATGAGCTGGGCTCTGAGATTGCATGCAACCTGTGCCTAGAAAGATGACTCAGGCAGCAATAAGTAAATAAGTTACTAAGTGTTAGTCACTCAGTCGTGCCCGACTCTTTGCGACCCCATGGACTGCAGCCCACCAGGCTCCTCTGTCCATGAGATTTTCCAGGCAAGGATACTGGAGTGGGTTGCCATTTCCTTCTCCAGGGGATCTTCCTGACTCAGGGATTGAACTCAGGTCTCCTGCACTGCAGGCAGATTCTTTACCAACTGAGCTACAAGGGAAACTCCAATAGTCCAGCAGAGAAAACAGGGTCTCTCCTTGAAGGCTTAACTTAGGGAGAGACTGAATGGGTCAAGAGACCTTCAGTTCAGTTCAGTTCAGTCACTTAGTCATGTCCGACTCTTTGTGACCCCATGAATCACAGCACACCAGGCCTCCCTGTCCATCACCAACTCCCGGAGTTCACTCAGACTCACGTCCATTGAGTCAGTGGTGCCATCCAGCCATCTCATCCTCTGTCATCCCCTTTTCCTCCTGCCCCCAATCCCTCCCAGCATCAGAGTCTTCTCCAATGAGTCAACTCTTCGCTTGAGGTGGCCAAAGTACTGAAGTTTCAGCTTTAGCATCATTCCTTCCCAAAAAATCCCAGGGCTGATCTCCTTCAGAATGGACTGGTTGGATCTCCTTGCAGTCCAAGGGACTCTCAAGAGTCTTCTCCAATACCACAGTTCAAATGCATCAATTCTTTGGTGCTCAGCCTTCTTCACAGTCCAACTCTCACATCCATACATGACAACTGGAAAAACCGTAGCCTTGACTAGATGGACCTTAGTTGGCAAAGTAATGTCTCTGCTTTTGAATATGCCATCTAGGTTGGTCATAACTTTTCTTCCAAGGAGTGTCTTTTAATTTCATGGCTGCAATCACCATCTGCAGTAATTTTGAAGCCCCCCAAAAATAAAGTCTGACACTGTTTCCACTGTTTCCCCATCTATTTCCCATGAAGTGTTGGGACCAGATGCCATGATCTTCATTTTCTGAAAGTTGAGCTTTAAGCCAACATTTTCACTCTCCTCTTTCACTTTCATCAAGAGGCTTTGTGTCCAGATATCTATTCAGCTACTAAATGAATGATGCATATGCCATTAGAAAGATAGGAGAGGTAGCATTTTGAAGAGTCATAAGGGATCAGATGGCCTGCTTCAGCCTAGGTCTGTAGATTGCCTGATGGAGTCCCTGAAACTGAATGAGAAAACAGCTTTGTTGTTGCCCATAGTGCTTAATGTCTCCACTGAATTCTCTCCTGTCCCATGAAAGATCCTAAGACAGAAATGAACCCTTGGAAAAATATTATTGGTTCTATTGGCAATAAATGGGAAGAGCAAAAGTAAGGAATAGACAGTGACTTGTTTTATAATACTTGCATATTCTAATATGAAGATATCATTAAAATGGAATAAATATTGTTTTATTTTTCAAATATATATAGGTATTAGTATTGTGAATAAAATATAAATCATTAAAATAATACTGGATATTTACTAACATTTTGTCATTATTATAACTATCAGCATGATTAGAGGCTGAAAAAATTTTGATGTTAAAGTGAGAACTCTATCCATGAAAAAGCTGAGAACCACCTGCTCTGTTAAGAAATATTTATACCATGGGTGTACATTCTTAACAAACAGTGTTAAGGATATGTCTGGGATAACCTGAAATTAATAGAAATTCATCAGCTGACTCTGAATGTAAGTGGAAGTCATGGAGATAGTCTTGCTTTGACACAGTCCATGATTTACATATCTAGATAAGACAAACGGCTACCAGAAATTTTGAGGAAGCTCCCAGAACATTGTTCTCATAATTTTTGAAGATTCCAAAGCTGTGTGTGTGCGTGGGCGCACATATTGGGAGCTTGGCGGTGGCAGGAGGAACAGGAAGGATGTACAAATATTGCAATGCCCTTAGCACGTGACTCTTGGTGAGGCTGGGAAGTTTGCCAGCTGTTTACATTATTTTCAGATAAGTTCTTCATTTGAAATCTATAGCTACTTTGCTTCATTTTGCTTGTGAAAGCAACTGTTACAAACCATATTGAAAACAAAATGGTTGGTTCTTTTTACCCTACGTAAGGACTTTGATCCCTTGTGAGAAATTCATTTACTGAGAATATAGAATAATTTTGCTGAAAGCATTTTGTTGAACTTAAGTAACAGAGGTGATACCTTCTACTGTTATTTCACTGAAAAGTCAAAGAGGGTTTAAGTAAATGTTTTCCCAATAAATTGTATGGGGAATCTGTAACCGCTCAGTGGAAAAATCTAAAATAAGCAATTAGCAAAGGCACTGTTTGTTAAGAATGACATTTCCCTGGAAGCCAGCTGTTGCCATCAGCATGAAGGCTTTCTTAGTCTTTGTGTCCCCTTTACTCCCGACTTGGAAATCAGTTAACACCAAGTAGCTGCTGATTTCATTTTGCAAAGCATTTTTGTTAACATCTCCAGATATTATATAAGGCTTTCCATTGGCATCAAAATTTAATTAAGTGTAGTCAGTTTGCCTTTGCTTTGACTTTGATTATTTGAATTTCAACTGCCTTTAGGGAGAAAAATACGGAAGTATATTACTCACCATTTCACATCTGTTGCAGTTTAAAAGACTCAGTTGCCAAGAATTTTATGAAGCATCACTTAGTAATGATTCAGGAAATGATTAGTCAATGCATCTTATGCTCAAAGTGGAGGGCACCCTCTGTTGTCCATCTTGGTGTCATATTTCCTTTGTGTTGCTTAAACCACAGAATCAAGCTATGAATTTGAAATTTCTCCTTAAATGGACACTGACCCATATACATAAAAGAATCCTTCAATATTCTACTGAGAGTGTTAAAGTAGGGTGGTCTAAGAAAATTGGCTTCATTCTCATCTTCCATCAGTTAACCGGGATTTCCAAAGTCACTTGGCTTTCCAAATGAGAAATATTAACAATTTAATTGTAATAGAAAATGAGAAAGTTGACAGTTGCACAATGTACGTTTGCAAAGGTTTAATATTGCAGTTGTTATTTAAATCTGAAGTACAAATGAAGTTTCCAACATTTTTGTCTGTTTTACAATTTTAAGATTCAGTCATTTTTAACATTTTATATAAGGCCATGGAACTGAAAACTATGTTTAGGCCATTGACTAAAAAAGACACTTCAAGAAGTCTGCTTCTTTAACTTTTTCCTTCCACACTCTTATGAACAGTCATCAGATCTTTGTTTTAGTCTTATAAAACATTCCCTATCATATTTTCAAGTAGTTACTACGCTATTCAACTTGTATAACCCTCACCATGTCAAGCTCATGACCTTTAACCCAAATCTACCTTAGGTTTGATCCATATGGTAAGGGTACAGATGGTATTATGCATTTTCACTGAAAAGCATTAAATATTTGGCAGACTCATTGTAACATAGTAAGTAATTGTCTCCAGATCTTTTCAGTGGTCAGAGCTAATACATTTTATCCATTTTATGTAAGTATAATATGTATATATTATATATTTTGTGTAACTGCATATTAAAGATAAAATATCTCATAAATTCATAGTACTTATAAATTTTAGGGGCTTCCCTGGTGGCTCAGAGGTTAAAGCGTCTGCCTGCAATGCGGGAGACCTGGGTTCGAGAATACATATTTTTTACTTAATTTGTTCTATATTTCACCTATATTACCATTCACATTTAAGACCTTAATTTACAAGGATACAGGGCATCATAGAATTAGACTAGCCCATAATTTTTCTTCATGAAATCTGTGCATGTTTTTGCCATTTCCTCCCTCTCTTCCTTCCTTTCAAGGTATAGTTGATGTGCAATGTTATATGTTTCAGGTATAAAACATAGTGATTCATGATTTTTAAAGATTACACTTCATTTATACTTATTATAGAATACTGTGCTGTATAATGTATACTCAGTCTATTTTATACATAGTAGCTTATACTTCTTAATCTTCTCCCCCTTTCTTGCCCTGGTCCCCTTCTCTCCTCTCCCCACTGGTAACCAGCTAGTCTGTTCTCTGTATCTATGAGTGTTTCCTTCTGTTATATTCACTACTTTGTTTTGCTCTTTAGATTCCATATCTAAGTAATATCATAGGATACTTGTTTTTCTCTGTCTGACATTTCATTAAGCATCATACCCTCCAAATTGATCCATGTTATTGCAAATGGCAAAATTTCATTCTTTTTTATGGTTGAATAGTAATTTGTTATATATATACATACCACTTCTTCTTTATCCATTCATCTGTTGATGTATGACTGGATTACTTCACGTCTTGGCAATTGTAAATAATGCTACTGTGAACACTGAGGGTGCATGTACATTTTCAAATTAGTGTTTCTGTTTTCTTCAAGTATATAATAAGCAGTAGAATTGCTGGATCATATGGTAGTTTTCTATTTCTGCTTTATTGACTGTGCCAAAGCCTTTGACTAGGTGGATCACAAGAAACTATGGAAAATTCTGAAAGAGATGGGAATTCCAGACCACCTGACCTGCCTCTTTAGAAACCTATATACAGGTCAGGAAGCAACAGTTAGAACTGGTCATGGAACAACAGACTTGTTTCAAATAGGAAAAGGAGTACGTCAAGGCTGTATATTGTCACCCTGCTTTTTAACTTCTATGCAGAGTACATCATGAGAAACGCTGGGCTGAAAGAAACACAAGCTGGAATCAAGATTGCTGGGAAAAATATCAAATAACCTCAGATATGCAGATGACACCACCCTTATGGCAGAAAGTGAAGAGGAACTCAAAAGCCTCTTGATGAAGGTGAAAGAGGAGAGTGAAAAAGTTGGCTTAAAGCTCAACATTTAGAAAACGAAGATCATGGCATCTGGTCCCATCACTTCATGGGAAATAGATGGGGAAATAGTGGAAACAGTGTCAGACTTAATTTTTCTGGGCTCCAGAGTCACTGCAGATGGTGATTGCAGCCATGAAATTAAAAGATGCTTACTCCTTGGAAGAAAAGTTATGACCAACCTAGATAGCATATTCAAAAGCAGAGACATTACTTTGCCAACAAAGGTCCATCTAGTCAAGGCTATGGTTTTTCCTGTGGTCATGTATGGATGTGAAAGTTGGATTGTGAAGAAAGCTGAGTGCTGAAGAATTGATGTTTTTGAACTGTGGTGTTGGAGAAGACTCTTGAGAGTCCTTTGGACTGCAAGGAGATCCAACCAGTCCATTCTAAAGGAGATCATTCCTGGGTGTTCTTTGGAAGGAATGATGCTAAAGCTGAAACTCCAGTCCTTTGGCCACCTCATGCAAAGAGTTGACTCATTGGAAAAGACTTTGATGCTGGGAGGGATTGGGGGCAGGAGGAGAAGGGGACAACAGAGGATGAGATGGTTGGATGGCATCACCGAGTTGATGGATGTGAGTTTGAGTGAACCCCGGGAGATGGTGATGGACAGGGAGGCCTGGCGTGCTGCAGTTCATGGGGTCACAGAGAATCAGACAAGATTGAGCGCTGAACTGAACTGAACTGATGGTAGTTTTATGAGGAAATTCTATTCTGTTTTCTGTAATGGCTGCAACAGTTTATATTCTCACAAACAGGGTACAAGTGTTTCCTTTTCTCCAACATCCCACTTGATCATGATGTAATCCATTTACTACTGTATTTTATTTATTATTTTGTTTTGTTGATCATGATGTAATAACTTTTATTGTATTGTTGGAGTCAGTTTGCTTGTATTTTTGAGGGTTTTTTGCATCTATGTTTATCAGTGATATTGACTTGTGATTTTCTTTTTTGTGATATCTTTTTCTGGTTTTGGTATTACAGTAATGGTAGCCTTAGAGAATGAATTAAGAAGGGTTCCCTCCTCTGCAATTTTTGGAATAATTTTCAAAGGGTAAATGTTAACCCTTCTATAAATATTTGGTAGAATTCACCTGTGAAGGCATGTGGTCCTGGGCTTTTGTTTATTTGGAGCTTTTAAGTTACTGCTTCAATTTCAGCAGCAATTAACCTGTTCATATTTCCTGAAGTTGCTGTTCAATTGCTGTCATGTGCAACCTGGCACCTGCAGCATTCCGGGCTCCCTTATCCTTCACTATTTCCCGGAGTTTGCTCAAGCTCATGTCCATTGTGTTGATGATTACATTCAATCATCTCATATTCCATTGCCCCCTTCTCCTCCTGCCTTTAATCTTTCCCAGCATCAGGGTTTGTTCTAATGAGCCAGCTTTTTGCATTAGCTGGCCAAAATATTGGAGCTTCTGCTTCAACATCCGTCCTTCTAATGAATAGTCAGGTTGATTTCCTTTAGGACTGACTAGTTTGATCTCTACTCTTCCTGACTGAGTCTTAGGAGACTGTGCATTTCTAGGAATTTCTTCTGAAGAAGGCACTGGCACCCCACTCTAGTACTCTTGCTGGGAAAATCCCATGGACGGAGGAGCCTGGTGGGCTGCAGTCCATGGGGGTCGCTAAGAGTCAGACACAACTGAGTGACCTCACTTTCACTTTTCACTTTCATGCATTGAAGAAGGAAATGGCAACCCACTCCAGTGTTCTTGCCTGGAGAATCCCAGGGACTGGGGAGCCTGGTGGGCTGCTGTCTATGGAGCTGCACAGAGTCGGACACGACTGAAGCAACTTAGCAGCAGCAGCAGCAGCAGCAAGAATTTCTTCTAGGTTGTCCATTTTATTGGCATATAGTTTTTCATAGTAGTCTCTTCTGATCCTTTGTATTTCTGTGGTGTGGGTTGTAATTTCTCCTTTTTCATATCTGATTTTAATGATTTGAATCCTTTCTCTTATTGATGTGTCTGGATAAAGACTTATCAATTTTATCTCTTCAAAGAAACAGCTCTTCATTTTGCAGATCTTTTCTGTTCTTTTTTAGTCTCTATTTTATTTATTCCTGCTCTGATCTTTATGATTTCTTTCTTTCTACTAACTTTGAGTTTTATTTGTTCTTTTTCCTAGTTGCTTGTTGTGTCAGGTTTAGGTATGAGGGTTCCCCCCAGATTTCTGAGGTAGAAAATTTAGAAATTATAAAGAAATGAAGTTATAAAAATATAAAATTTTTGTATTGCTATTGTCTTTGTCTTTACCAATGAGCTTTCTTCCTTTTGTAATTTCCATGCTTCTCATTGTATCCTTTCTTTTCACTTGAAGAAGTTCATTTAACATTCTTGGAAAGTTAGTGCTAGATTCTTTTGGCTTTTGCTTGTCTGTGGAGCTTTTCACCTCTCCATCAAGTCTAAGAGCCTTGCTGCATAGAGTAGTCTTGGTTGTAGGTTCTCCTTTTCCGGCACTTGAAATACATCATGCCATTCCCTCCTAGCCTACATTATCTTTCTGAAAAGTCAGCTGATGTCCTCATGAGAGCTTCCTGTATATAGCTCATCACTTTTCTCAGATTTTTGTTTTGCATTAATTTTTTTTTTTTTTTTTTGCCTCAGTATGCAGTATGCTGGATATTAGTTTCCTGACCAGGGTTCAAATCCAGGTGCTGGGGTCCAGCCCTGGTGGATTCAGGAAATTTGAAGTGGGGACGGCATTGGGGAGGAAAGATTTATTTATTGATTAATATAGAAATATAAGATTAGATTAGGAAGAAATAGTGTAGTAGGAAAATTAAGTGGAGAAAGAAGGCTGAATAACTTGGCTTACGGGGGAGGCCAATAAAGTTCCAGACAAGGAGCTTGCACCATCTACGTGGGGCCACCGGAGCCCCCGCCTTAGGCTCGCTTTCACACGGGTCTTAGAAGCCAGGACAAGTAAGTAGACTTGGTGAGCCGCCCGCTCCAGGTGGGAATTCAGCCTAAATTAGAGTAAAGAGGAGAGGGAGGGAGAGAGAGAGAGAGAGACGGGGGAAACCAGTCCAGTGACTGGTTCCGGCCTCTACTGTTCAGAAGGCCTTTTATACTTTTGATAAAACATGGAGATCAATGGGTAACACAAAATTATGCAATGTTAGCAGCCCAGACTCATCAAAAACAGGCTTTTTTTTCTCTGCATATCTAATTGTATACACAAGTCTTAGGTAATTTACATCATCTTCAGGCCAAAAGGCCAATTAACATTTTACAGCCTTTTTCCGATAAGGGTTTGTCAACCAGAAGACTTATTTGTGTTGATCTTCCCAAAGTCTGGTGTCACTCTCAGAAAAGCACTAAATAAAGTTACATTCTTACACAGCAAAGATACAGCAACTTATAACAAATAAAGGGAGTACAGTGATTTACAACAAAAGAGAAGTAATTAACTCAAAAGTCTAGTGTTGCTAACATCAAAACTACTATATATCTTTTTCTACATCCTGATTACATTGAATAACATCCTCCCAGGTGCCTAAAAGATAAAGAATATGGAGGTCTGGCAGCAGTCCTTGAGTCAATAGTGAAAACCCGTCACCAATATGATTTTTAACTCTTTGGAAAAGGCTCTGTATCTTTAAGATGCTTTTAAGCTTTGTGCCTCTCGTGGTTGAGGGGCTGTAAGCAATTCACAAGCTGTAAGAAGTCTGGGGAACCTGTTAGGCAAGCCAGAGAGCTATCAGAGGGGGTTTAACTGAAACATCCCTTTCAAATGCAGAAGACTAAAGCCCTGATTTGACTTTTTCCAGAGAATATCAGAAGAGTGGAAAAGCAGAGTACAGAGGCCGGCAGATTCTTATTTTGGGGAGGGTGGATGCTCAGGAAATTCCAGGGGGAACCCCTGAAACCTGATCACATCCTTGCATTTTGTCAGGCTTCCTTCCACATGCCCTTGTCACGGGCGGGATTCTTCACGCTGGCCCCGACACCTAGGCTCTTGCTAGGGAGAGTGTGGAGTCTACAGACTGGGCTGCCAGGGAAGTCCCACTGCTTACAATATTCTTTCCTTATCTTTAGTTTTTTCCATTTTAATTACAACGTGTCTTTCCGTATTCCTCTCCGAGTTAATCCTGTTGGGGACTCTCTGATTCCTGGGCTTGGGTATCTGATTCCTTTCCCGGGTTAGAAAAGTTTTCAGTGATTATGTCTTCAAATATGGTCTTAGCCCCTTTCTCTCTTTTCCTTCTGCAGTCCCTAGAATGCACATGTTCGTGCACTTGATGTCAGAATTCTGTTAAACTATCCTCATTTCTTTTCCTTTTTCTGCTCAGTGTCAATCATCTTCACTACTCCTTGTTTCAGCTCATGTTCCGTTACTCTGTATCGTTTAGTCCACTTTTGATTCCTTCTAGTGTATTTTTCATTTCAGTTGTTGTATTCCTCATCTCCGTTTGGTTGCTCCTTATATTTTGTAACGCCTGGTAGAAACATTCAACTTCTCTCTCTGTGCATCCATTCTTCTCTTGAGTTCTTTGATCATCTTTGCCATCATTACCCTGATCTCTTTCTTGAGTATATTGCCTATCTCCATTTCACTTAGTTCTTCTGAGGTTTTATCTTGTTCCTCTGTTTGCAACATACTCCTCTGTCACCTCCCTTCATCTAACTATTTTATATATGGTGGGTTAATACATTTCCCAACCTTGGAGAAGTGGCCTTTTGAAGGAGATGTCTTGTATATCCTGCAGCTTACTCCCCTTTTATCACCAGGGTGATATGCTCTAGGAGTCCCCTTTCCCTGCCTGTGTGTGCTACATGGGCCTTCTATTGTTGTGGCCTAACTACTATGGGTGGTCTGGTAGGCTTGGTTAGCCCCAGGTCCACTTGACTGGTACACTTTGGCTTGCATGGAGGCTGCTGGCTGCTGGTTGGCAGGGCCAGACAGGAGGCAGCTGGCTGCAGAACCCCAGGGACTCCCAGGGCTGGTGCTGGCTCACTGGTATGCAGAAGCAGGGTCCAGGAGACTCCGGGGCTGGTGTCTGCCTTTTGGTGAGTGAAACCAGGTTCCTGGGCCAGGGCTAGTTCACTGGATAGCAGAAACGGGTTTTGGAGCCTGGTTGCAGGGCCCAGGGTCCCAGAGCTGGTCTTGGACTGTTGCTGGGCAGAGACTCCTGGGTGTGGGGTGTCCAAAGCTTGTATTGGCCTCCTAGTGGGTGCGGTGAGGGTCCAGCCAGGGCCAGGGCTGGTGCTAGCCTGAGGGTGGTGGGCTGTGTCTGAAGGCTGTGGGGCCGCAGCTGTCCTGCAGCTGGTGTCTACTTACTGGTGAGTGAGACTGGTCTTGAAGCCAGCTCAGGCTTGCTGGTGGGTGGGCCTAGGACCCAGCGAATACTGGACTGGTGCTGGCCTGCTGGTGGGTGGGCTGAGTCTGCAGGCTGTGGGTATTCTGGAATTTTTAATTTCTATCCTTCTATATCACATGCATAATTATATTAGGGTTAAAATTTTAATGCTATCACCATCAGTATTATTTATAAAATTAATAACATTTTCAGTTGTTCTCCTCATTCTCCTTATACTTTTGAAAAATAATTGGCCTATACCTACCTTGTCAGAGCATATGGTATAACATACTATAATCTCTCACTCTGAACCCTCATTCAGGGTTAGTATTAGCTCAACAATTAATTATGTATTTAAGTTCACCACCAGATCTAAGGGAAGAGTATATCTATTTTTTTAAGTGTTCCTCCTCATGTGTCAGTATGCTCATAAAACAATGAAAGAAGGGTGCTGGATTCACTAGTTAGATATGCTTATGCTCCCAGGCATGTTTTGGGTGGACTCCAGAGTTGGTGATGGACAGGGAGGCCTGGTGTTCATGGGGTCGCAACATTCTGGTGTGACTGAGCGACTGAACTGAACTGAACTGATGCTCCCAGGATAAGAATTGGGGACAGATTGTCTACATCAAATGGGATAAATTCAAGAAAATCCTTTTCTCAGTTTCTAGAAATGTGCCTCATTCCCTGGGGAAAAATGCTGGAATCATATGTAGATCAGAAAATATTCGTTCATCTAGAGAACTTGAACTGTGGTGTTGGAGAAGACTCTTGAGAGTCGCTTGGACTGCAAGGAGGTCCAACCAGTCCATTCTGAAGGAGATCAGCCCTGGGATTTCTTTGGAAGGAATGATGCTAAAGCTGAAACTCCAGTCCTTTGGCCACCTCATGTGAAGAGTTGACTCACTGGAAAAGACTCTGATGCTGGGAGGGATTGGGGGCAGGAGGAGAAGGGGACGACAGAGGTTAAGATGGCTGGATGGCATCACCGACTCGATGGACTTGAGTTTGAGTGAACTCTGGGAGACGGTGATGGACAGGGGGCCTGGCATGCTGCAATTCATGGGGTTGCAAAAAGTCAGACATGACTGAGTGACTGAACTGAACTGAACTGAGAGAACTAATCCTTAATCTATTTATTACTTAATTGCTCCTGTTTTACCTTTATGAAACACTGAAACATTTCTAAAAGCCACTTTAAGCATTTGTGAAGAAAACAGATAATCAAGCAGTGAGTGTGTTTGCAATAGCTAGCTTGTGGGAAGTTTCTGTATCACACAGGCAGCTCAACCTGGTTCTCTGTGATAACCTAGATGGGGTAGGATGGGCTGAGGGTGTGGGAGGGAGTTTCAAGAGGGAGTGAAATATGTACACGTATGGCTGATTGCATACTTTGTAAAGCAATTATCCTCCAATTAAAAATAAAAGAAGTGAATGTGTTAACAGTAAGCACATCCTACCAATTTGTTAAAATATTTAGCAAAGTCAATTCTTATGTATTATCCAAAGTAGACATGTATATAAATGGCTGTGAAAATTCAGGTTTTGGAGGTTTATTTAAATAAGAATATTTTTAATTATTGGAATTAGCATCTGTATGTTCAGGTATGACTGAAAAGATCATTGGTAAACTACAGAGTACAGTGCACCAGACATTGTTAGAGATGCCACTGTAAAAAGCTCTGCTGAATTTGCTTTTAAAACATCAGCATGTATAAAAATAAAAATGGAAGTGAAAACAATCATGTAAATAAAAATTTAGGATGTGAGCTTTGCTATCAAGTAGATTTGAGTTCCAATGATGCCAAAAGCAGATGTTTAGTAATAACTGTTGAATGAATGAGACTAAATCAATCATTCTCTCATTTAATAAATCCAAGTTCTATTAAATATAGAGTATGAAACATTGGACATGTTATTAGTAATAAAAGCAGAAAAGCTTTTATATAACAGGGACTAGCTCACAGAACTGGAGCAAAGACAACTGGCATGTTTATGCAAACATCAAAAAAAAAAGTCTTGAATGTAATAATTGATCAATAAATGTTTCTTTGTCTTTTTCTTAAAGACATTTGGGCTGACTTTTGCAATATACTGTCAAAATGCTGTCAAATAGTAGGTGATTTTAAATAAGGGTATTTATTTATGCATTACCACATAATTGGGTTTTCAAAAAGACAGAAGCATTAACTTTATCCAACACTTAACCTGAAAAATAGCTTGAAGTTTACCAGACCATAAAGTTGCTGGGATAATTTTAAAACTCCGAGTGGATATCTAGGAAGGCCATTCTTGAGTATCTTGAAATGAAAGATAACCTGAAACTTTTCAAGGAGACTGTTACCAGAAAATTCACCAGAGCAAAGAAAACTCTTTTCCATTAAATTGGTTTTCTCATTTGAAGTGAACATATCACTAAACCAATTTAATTAATGTGTTTTTCTGGAGCTCAGCATTTTTACTTTTTGTACTGAGTGAGATCACATCAGTAGAGAAGATTAGTAATGGCAAGTTAATTTTTGGATAGAAAGTGAAGAACATGTTCTAATGCCTTTCACCACCCATCGTGACCATCTTCTCATTTTGATCCACATCTCAATGGGAATAGAAGCTACCCACTTAGCTCATCCTGAAACCTTGGATTCATTGCTTTCTCCTGTTACTCCTTTACCTCTTGCGTCAAACAACTTCTGAAATCACATAAGTTTTATTTGGGTAATGAGTCTTAAATTTATCTTCACTATCACTCATTTACATTCTTTTTCACTCATTCACAAATATTTATTGAGCGTTTACTATGTCTTGGGCCAAGCGTGAGACAGTCATTGTCCTTAATCAGAAAAATTGTGCCAACATTGCAGTTGGTTCTTCACTTCCCACTTCAGCCTATGACCATGAGATGCTTACATCCTAAGCCACTTCAGTCGTGTCTGACTCTCTGGGACCCCATGGACTGTAGCCTGCCAGGCTCCTCTGTCCATGGGGATTCTCCGGGCAAGAATACTGAGTGGGTATGATCATGAAACAGCTTTGTTCAAAAAAGCCTTGTGGTTTTTCTTTTCATGAAGCATGACTATATTCTTCAGCTTATCTTTTTAGCTATTTAAAATGCATCCTGGGCTTCCTTCATTGGCCAGTAGTTGCGAGTACACCTGCCAGTGCAGGGTACATGAGTTTGATCCTGGCTTCAGGAGATTCCCACATGCCATTGGGCAACTAAGCCCGTGTACCACAACTACTGAGCTTGTCCTCTAGAGGTCATGTTCTGCAACAAGAGAAGCCCTTGCTCACCACAATTAGAGAAAGTCTATGTGCAGAAATGAAGAGGCAGTGCAGCTAAAAATAAATAAATCTTAAAAAAATAAATCCATATGTAAATAAAATGCACCCCTAACATCATTTCTAAAACACTTCTCCTATCTCTCCTTAATCTGTTCATTTAATTGTGATGGACAGCGTGTGGCTGTTTCCTCAATTCCCAATCATGCCACACATATATGTTCAGATCCCCATGCATGTACAGCTTGCACACCCTTCACAGAGCACTATTGTAAGGATTCTTGTTTGTTTTCTTTTTTTTTTTTTAATGCATGGGATTCTGAACTCATCTTCCAAATCTCAGCCAAAATTTTGCTTCTCTGGGAAGCCCTTCCTGAACATCCAGTCAAAATTTATCCCTCCTTCCATATTCTGTTATTGATCTTCTCATTTGATTCTGAGCCCCTCTATATCAGGAGCCACATCTTCGTCATGATATTATATTAATATCCAATATTTAAAAGCTATGAGTTGTATAAACAAATGAGCTAAGCTTCCTGCTTATATCAGTGAGGAGCCAACTGAACAACATTTTATTTTAGTTTACTGATTTGAATCAGGATACCTTAAAGTTTAGCACAGTGCCATGGCTCCAAAATGCTGAATTTCAAATTTAAAAAGAAATGAGTAACTGCTCATTCTCTACCTCCAGTTTACCCAATAAAATATAGCTGCACAGTCTAGCCACTGAGTTCTGCACATGCACATACAGGGGGAAAATATATAAATGGTGTGTGTGTATATGTGTGTGTGTGTGTGTATATATATATATATATATATATATAGAAAGAGAGAGAGAAAGAAGGTCATTAAAGACTTTAAGTTCCATGAGGGCACAAACATATTTGCATATCTCATCAAGTAAAATGTTTGCAGTGCAATAGAAAATGAGTATTTGTTGATAAAAAAAATAATTTAATTTCATCACAAAACTGAATTTTTTTTTCAGTGTAGCTCTGGAGCAACCCAATACTATATCCTAAAAATACTTTGATTGACATTCTTTTGGGTTATAGTTTGATAAATTCTTGAGAACTTGTTCTTTTGGGTCACATTTAAGGCACATGTGATTAATCTCATTTGTGTGTAATCTTGCAACCCAAGGGTATCTTAAGATTGAAGCAATTCATAAGCATCTGGTACCTCTGGCATTGGCTGCCTCTTTGGTACTGCTCTAACATAGCAGCTTGCATCATCTGGACTCACCTATGTCCTCAAATGTCGCAATTATACTCTGTCATTCTGCCTTGATCTAAAGAAACACTGCCTTTAGACTATGAGAGTTGTCTTCATTATACATAAAAAGTTTATATTCTTTAATTTTTAAATTTTTTTACTTTACAGTACTGTATTGGTTTTGCCATACATCAACATGAATCTGCCAAGGTGTACATAAGTTCCCACTCCTGAACCCCCTTCCCACCTCCCTCCCCATACCATCCCTCTGGGTTATCCCAGTGCACCAGCCCCAAGCATCCTGTATCCTGCATCAAACCTAGACTGGTGATTCGTTTCTTATATGATATTATACATGTTTCAATGCCATTCTCCCAAAACATCCCACCCTCTCCCTCTCCCTCAGAGTCCAAAATTCTGTTCTGTACATCTGTGTCTCTTTTGCTGTTTTGCATACAGGGTTATCGTTACCATCTTTCTAAATTCCATATATATGTGTTATTATACTGTATTGGTGTTTTTTTTTTTTTTTTCTGGCTTACTTCACTCTGTATAATCGGCTCCAGTTTCATCCACCTCATTAGAACTGACTCAAACGTATTCTTTTTGATGACTGAATAATACTCCATTGTATATATGAACCCCAGCTTTCTTATCCATTCGTCCTCTGATGGACATCTAGGTTTCTTCCATGTCCTGGCTACTATAAACAATGCTGCAATGAACATTGGGTTACATGTATCTCTTTCTAGTTTCCTTGGTGTGTATGCCCAGCAGTGGGATTGCTGGGTCATAAGGCAGTTCTATTTGCAGTTTTTTTGAGGAATCTCCACACTGTTTTCCAGAATGGCTGTACTAGTTTGCATTCCCACCAGCAGTGTAAGAGGGTTCCCTTTTCTCCACACCCTCTCCAGCATTTATTGCTTGTAGACTTTTGGATCGCAGCCATTCTGACTGGTGTGAAATGGTACCTCATTGTGGTCTTGATTTGCATTTCTCTGATAATGAGTGATGTTGAGCATCTTTTCATGTGTTTGTTAGCCATCTGTATGTCTTCTTTGGAGAAATGCCTATTTAGTTCTTTGGCCCATTTTTTGATTGGGTCGTTTATTTTTCTGGAATTGAGCTGCAGGAGTTGCTTGTATATTTTTGAGATTAGTTGTTTGTCAGTTGCTTCATTTGCTATTGCTTTCTCCCATTCAGAAGGCTGTCTTTTCACCTTGCTTATAGTTTCCTTTGTTGTGCAGAAGCTTTTAATTTTAATTAGGTCCCATTTGTTTATTTTTGCTTTTATTTCCAATATTCTGGGAGGTGGGTCATAGAGGATCCTACTGTGATTTATGTTGGACAGTGTTTTGCCTATGTTCTCCTCTAGGAGTTTTATAGTTTCTGGTCTTACGTTTAGATCCTTAATCCATTTGGAGTTTTTTTTGTGTATGGTGTTAGAAAGTGTTCTAGTTTCATTCTTTTACAAGTGGTTGACCAGTTTTCCCAGCACCACTTGTGAAAGAGACTGTCTTTAATCCACTGTATATTCTTGGCTCCTTTGTCGAAGATAAGGTGTCCATAGGTGTGTGGATTTATCTCAGGGCTTTCTATTTTGTTCCATTGATCTATATTTCTGTCTTTGTGCCAGTACCATACTGTCTTGATGACTGTGGCTTTGAAGCAGAGCCTGTAGTCAGGCAGGTTGATTCCTCCAGTTCCATTCTTCTTTCTCAAGCTTGCTTTGGCTATTTGAGATATTCTTGTAAACACAGCATAAAGGTAGATAAATATTTCACTGTGAAACTAAACTTTTGGTTTTAAATAGAGCTTGGTGAAAATAAAATTCTTCTGACTTCTACATATTCTTCTGCCCTGTTATATTCATGAACATTTTCAAAATATGCTCTTCTCAATTTTTAATTCATTGTGCTACATATTTAGTCTTTTGTGCAATGGAGAGCTTCTTAACTGGAGCCTCAATAAAAATAACTGCTTTCTTTATTTTTTCTACTTTTCTCACACCCAGTTTATGCCCTTCACCAAACTTGTGTGTGTGTGTGTGTGTGTGAGATTATCTGTATAAATTTTACTTGTAATCTGTTACCTTATTTTAGGGAAGATTTAAGATGTTTAAAGAGATTGTATTTTGGGTATATAAACATGTATAGATACGCATTAATTTCATATCCATTTCACATTTATTTCAATCCTTGTCATTGGCTAAATGGCTTACACTGAGATAAAAATATCTGCCAAATATACCAAGTTTCATATACGTGCAAGATTTATCTTCCTTTTGACCAGATAAAGCACAACTAGTCAATAAGCCAAAATATCTTTTTATTGCTTGAGATCGGAAGATCAGCAGTAACGCTGAAGAGGGAAGAAACTATTCTCTGCTCTTGATAGCCTTGTAAGAATATCATTAACAAGATCCTTTTGTGTGGATAGTTTCCTGACATATCAGTAGAGTCCTTCAGGGAGATGATTAGCAAAATTAAGGTTTATTTGCACATCACCATCTTAGAAATACGTTTTGTTTTAATTAGTTGGTGGAGATGGACTTAGAAAATCAGAAGCTAAGAAAAAAACAGATAGCATCACAACTTCCAAAAGGCTAGCACTAAGTTAATGCTGAATTGACACATTTTCTTCAAAAATCTGTTGTTAAAGTTTGTAAATATTTAGCTAGTCAAGAATCTCAGTTTCTTCTGGTGGGACAGATTTGATTTCATTCTTGACACTGAACTAATCTCTGCAACTAAAATTATAACTGAAAGTCTTTGAGGGCTGAGGCTCTGGGCTATAATAATTATTTTTCTTATTTGATAGCAGAATTTCAACATGATGGCTATATTCAGTTTTTACACAGAGAGGATTTAAAGATGGCAACCAGTAGAAAAGTTAAGTTGCTAGGGAACTCAGCCTGAAGCCACATTTTCTTATACTGAAACTTCTATTTATATTGTTTACTTACTTGATTCAGCTTGTGAGGAGGCCCATCAGAAATCACAGGGGCTATTTTTCTGTATCACTTTCCCACTGTCAAACCACTCATTATCAGTCATGTCCTACTATTTGCAATGCCATGGTCTGTCCATGGAATTCTCTAGGCGAATACTGGAGTGGGTTACCATTCCCCTTTCCAGGGGATCTTCCCAACCCAGGGATTGAACTCCAGTCTCCTTCATTGCAGACAGATTCTTTACCATCTGAGCTACAGGGAGTTCCCAAGTCACTAATACTAGTTCTCAACTAATGTGCTTTGATTGGTTGACTAAAGTCCACCACTATGCAACATTTTGCCTGGAATCAAATGCAAATGTATTCTTATAGTGTGTATTCCCTATTTTCCTTATTACAGAGCTCATTACATACATTATATTAGTGTGCTGAAAGTGAATGTCGCTCAGGCGTGTCCGACTCTTTGTGACTCCACGGACTTTACAGTCCATGGAACTCTCCAGGCCAGAATACTGGAGTGAGTTAGTCCCCTTCTCCAGGGGATCTTTCCAACCTGGATATTGAACCCATGTCTTCTGTATTGTAGCCAGATTCTTGAGCAGCTGATCGACCAGAGCACTAATGTGTGCTCAGTTCAGTCGCTCAGTCGTGTCCTGCTCTTTGCGACCCCGTGAACTACAGCATGCCAGGCCTCCCTGTCCATCACCAACTCCTGGAGTTTACTCAAACTAATGTCCATCGAGTTGGTGATGCCAACCAGCCATCTCATCCTCGGTCGTCCCCTTCTCCTCCTACCCCCAATCCCTCCCAGCATCAGGGTCTTTTCCAATGAGTCAACCTTTCTCATGAGGTGGCCAAAGTATTGGAGTTTCAGCTTTAGCATCAGTCCTTCCAATGAACACCCAGGACTGATCTCCTTTAGAATGGACTGGTTGGATCTCCTTGCAGTCCAGGGACTCTCAAGAGTCTTCTCCAACACCGCAGTTCAAAAGCATCAATCCTTTGGTGCCCAGCTTTCTTTATAGCCTAGCTCTCACATCCATACATGACCACTGGAAAAACTATAGCCTTGACTAGATGGACCAGTAACACTGAAGAAGCTGAAGTTGAATGGTTTTATGAAGACCTACAAGATCTTCTAGAACTAACACCCCCAAAAGATGTCATTTTCATTATAGGGGACTGGAATGCAAAAGTAGGAAGTCAAGAAACAACTGGAGTAATAGGCAAATTTGGCCTTGGAGTACAGAATAAATCAGGGCAAAGGCTAATAGAGTTTTGCCAAGAGAACACACTGGTCATAGGAAACACCCTCTTCCAACAACACAAGAGAAGACTCTACACATGGACATTACCAGATGGTCAACACTGAAATCAGATTGATTATATTCTTTGCATCCAAAGATGGAGAAGCTCTATATAGTCAGCAAAAAGAAGACCAGGAGCTGACTGTGGCTCAGATCATGAACTCCTTATTGCCAAATTCAAACTTACACTGAAGAAAGTAGGGAAAACCACTAGACCATTCAGGTATGACTTAAATCAAATCCCTTATGATTATACAGTGGAAGTGAGAAATAGATTTAAGGCACTAGATCTGATAGAGTGCCTGATGAACTATGGATGGAGGTTCATGACATTGTACAGGAGACAGGGATTAAGACCATCCCCATGGAAAAGAAATGCCAAAAAGCAAAATGGCTGTCTGGGGAGGCCTTACAAATAGCTGTGAAAAGAAGAGAGGTGAAAAGCAAAGGAGAAAAGGAAAGATATAAGCATCTGAATGCGGAGTTCCAAAGAATAGCAAGGAGAGATAGGAAAGCCTTCCTCAGCGATCAATGCAAAGAAACAGAGGAAAACAACAGAATGGGAAAGACTAGAGATCTCTTCAAGAAAAATTAGTGTGTTAATGCCTGTAAATTTCTAGTTTCCCCTCACTTTGATAGTGTGAGTCAGGAGCATATATTTCAATACTTATTACAGATTCAGAGCTATCCAAGGGCCTGTCATGTATAATAATGCCCCCAAATTTTGGTGAATAAAACAATGATCTTATAAGAGAACATGATCTTACAGGTATTTTCCAAAGTCATTAGACTAAGAATGTATTTCAACTTACTTAGCATTTCCTTATGTATCAATGGCATGTGGCATTTTCAGAACTGGAATTTCTCCTGGCTGTAGTCATTTCCTTTAAATTGGGATTTGAAAGAAAGCTTTGAAGCTAGTCACTGACTGCTTCTGCCACCACGTTTGGTGTTAAGAAAGGCAACTGGGCCTTTCTGATTTGTTTGATTTCTTTTGAGGTGTGCATGAAAGTTTGTGATGGAGCAATTTCTGAGTATGGTCTTAGTTACCAACTTTTAGCTCTTAAGTAGGTTGCACACATCCAAAAGCCACCATTTGATCAAAATGTTGTGTTTAATTCCTTGAACTAGCTATGATGTTATCCACATATTTAGGTTGACATTTATGTGCAAAAAAATAAAGTAGAGAGCTGTCTAGAAAAATACTGTATGTGAACACAAAGGAAACGGAAACTTTTTAAATCTTCAGAATAGAATATTCATTTAACAATGATAATAACAGTAGTTGCTATTTACTAAAAGTTCATTATGTAGCAGCTGCTTCATATAGTTGATGTTATTTCATCCTCAGAAGAATGCAATATCCATTTCATATTATTAATAGTAATACTTTTAATGATGATAAAACTAGAGCTGAGAAAGGTTAAATAATGTTTCCAAGGCAACACAATTTATGAATCATGAGTGAGATTTAAAATCATATTTGATTCTTGAACTTGTATTTTCAATCACTATATTATCCTGTACTTAATTCCAGGGAATTAAATATCAACTTTTAAAAGGCACTGAAATGGAATATAACAAGTCAATTAAACCAAGGTTTAACTAGGGTTAACTAATAACATTATATTTGTGCTATGGTGTCCTAAAACATTTCTAAGCATTATATGAGATAAACAGATGATAAACACAGCCATCTTTAGCATCAGTTATACAGTTTCTGGTGGAAACTTAATTGCACACCTTTTTCTTCCCTACAGTATTTAACTTTTTTTTTTTTTAACCCACTTGCCAAGCTCTGGTTTGGAGCCTGGAATATTAAACTGTCATCTCGCAACCAAAAAGGACAAGAGTAAAGTGAAAATGGATCTCATCCCAAATAACTAAAAGTTTTTTGGCATTGTTTAATATTTGGAGGGAAATAAGTGAGCTGTAATATAACAGAGCAGAAAGCTCCTCACTGTCATGTTTTAACTATTGCTTTTAATCTCAGAATTAAACATAACAGAACAAAGCACATCTCCTGCAATCCACAATGAAGAACTATTCAGCCTCACAGTACCATTTTTGGAATCAAACACACTATCTTTAAGTCTACTCATTTTCCTTTCTAAGTCTCAAAGCAGGAGACCTCACAGACACAGTTTTTTTCCCCCCTCAGAGCAGTCATTTTTATTTTTAAAAGAAAGTTTCCTTTGCATTGGAGGGCTCTAGATGCCTGTTCTGTTGAAATTAAATATTACAGAGTGAAGAAGCTTATAAGGTCTATTATATTTTCGAGAGTAATGTTTTAAAAGATAGAATTTGGAGCAATGTTTCAAAAGATGGGATTCAGAGAGTTGTAAATAAATATCTACATAGACTATGCTTTGCAACCTACTGTAGAGATTTTTTTTTCCCACTCCTTTAACTGAATATTTTAAAATAAATTGCTGCTGGATAGGAAACTCTGCTATTTTTGTTGTGTTTTCTTACTTTTTTCTCTTTAGTTTGCATTTCAAGGGACATTTGCATAAAATGGTCCTGTTCAACTGAGGTTTTACGTACTCCTATTTCTGATGGATTGACCACCAGTCATAATTAGTAATGAGAGAGCTTCAAAGGCTGCAGTTCCCCATTCTTCATCTCAGGTTCCTTTCCTTTATTTCATAAATTCCCTTCCCCTAAACTTAGGGGCAGTCCTCCCTTTCACTGACCCTAGGAAAGCTTCAGCTCCCTTTCCCCTTCCTTTGACCTTTGGTCAATAAACTCCCCACTCCAGTTTTGTGAACTTTCCACTTGCAACTGCTAGGCAGCCCTTATTGCCTAGTGCCCCCAGGAGCCACCGTTTCTAAAGGTGCCTTACTGTAAAACCACATGCTCCCCAGAGTGATGGCAGTTCTACGCTCGTTTCACAATGGCACCAGCTAACTCCTTATCATCCTGGAAGAATCCATGTATCTCCTCTTCAGAAAGCTTTCTTGACCCTTTTGATCTGACGGGTATCCTTGCCTTGTACTACCGCAGCCTCCTCTACTACCACTGTTGTAAAACACTCCTTGGATAGTTGCGATGGTTTAACTGTCTATAAACTCCACGGAAATGAGGACATTAGTTTTGTCCATGTCCTCTACCTTCTAACATAGTTTCAAGCTTAATGGGGGCCCATTAAGCATTTACGAATGAGTGTCGCTCAGCTGCTCTGTGTGTAACAGTGTTGGGCTTTGTTGGGCAAGCCCACTACAGGCAGAGAAGGTGGTGCAGCCTTTGCAAGGAGCTATTCGCATTTTTGGAATGAGTTAGTCTAGGATATCCATGTGCTACACAACCAGTAGAGGTGTGCAGGTGGAGACGGGGGGGGTAGGTATCTTTGAAGCATAAACATCAAGGATAAAGGCACAGAGGTAGGCAAATGAGAAAGAACATATGAGAGGGTCTGAGGTGGCTCCTTCCCTGCCAGTCCCAGGCTATGGGAGTCTTCAAGTGTTGTCTCAAATGACCTTTATTTTATAATGCTTTTCATGTTCCCTAGAAAGCTGTCTTCTTCAGGTCCCTTTAGAATTTTGTATTTTTAAAAATAAAACTATTTTGAATTGTAGTTATTTGTGTGCACATAATAATATCTCACCTGCTCAACCACATACTGTATGAGGGGAGGGTATAGTCTTTACTTATCCCTGAATCTTCTACCTAACATAGAAATTAGTACATAGTAAGTACACAGTATTATTATTTTTATCATTATTATTTTTCTCTTTAGGGTGAAATTGAAAGTGAAAGTCACTCAGTCGTGTCTGACTCTTTGCAACCCCATGGACTCTATCATCCATGGAATTCTCAGGCCAGAGTACTGGAGTGGATAGCCATTCCCTTTTCCAGCAGATCTTCCCAATCCAGGGATCGAACCCAGGCCTCCCCATTGCAGGCAGATTCTTTACCATCTGACCCACCAGGGAAGCCCAAGAATACTGGAGTGGGTAGCCTATCCCTTCTCCAGGGGACCTTCCTGACCCAGGAAATGAGCTGCAGTCTCCTGCACTGCAGGCAGATTCTTTATCAGCTGAGCTGCCAGGGAAGCCCTCTTTAGGTGAGTATCTTTATTAATGATGCATGGCATGCAAGAAATGAAGAAAGCGCCATTGTTTCAGTGCTCTCTACATAACACCCTAGTCTTGAGCTATTTGGTTTTACAGACTACCATATCTAGCCATTGGTGGTTTTTCTGTAGGGCTTGAGGGCTTGTGTATGACGTTTAGATATGGCAAAAAGCAAAGTGATATTTTTCATTACCTTTAAATCCATAACAAAATAGTTAAATTTTGACTATCAAGATAGAGGGGAAAACTATCATTTGAATTAGAAATTAAAAACTTTAATCATAGACATAAATTTGTGTTCCTTCTTGTTTTGCTATTTCTGCCAGTTGGCAGGAGCTGAGGTAATCATGAAGTAGACTTGAAATATTGAAAGCACCAGTTCCAATCCCACTGCTGGGCATATATCCAGACAAAATTCTAATTTGAAAAGATAATACATGGATCCCTGTGTTCACAGCAGCACTATTTAAAATAGCCAAGATATGGAAACAACCTCAGCGTCCATTGCCAGAAAAATGGATAAAGATGTGGACCATGTATACAATGGAATATTATACTGCCATTAGACAGAATGAAAGAATGCCATTTGCAGCAACATGGATGGACCCAGAGATTATTCCATTAAGTGAAGCAAATCACAAAGAGAAAGACAAATACCACATGATATCACTTATGTGGAATCAAAATGTGTTAGTCGCTCAGTCATATCCGAATCTTTGGGACCCCACAGACTGTAGCCTGCCAGGCTCCTCTGTCCATGGGATTCTCCAGGCAAGAATATTGGAGTGGGTTGACATTCCTTTCTCCAGAGGATCTTCCCCGCCCAGGGATTGAACCTGGGTCTTCTGCGCTGCAGGCAATTCTTTACTATCTGAGCCACCAGGGAAGTCCAGAATCTAAAATATGACACAAATGAATTTATCTACAAAACAGAAAGAGAGACTCACAGACATAGAGAACAGACTTGTGGTTGCTAAGAGGATAGCAGTGGAGGGATAGATTAGGAGTTTAGGATTAGCAGAAGCAAAACTATTATATATATAGAATAAACAGCAAGATCCTATTATATAGCACAGGGAACTATACTCAATATTCTATAGTATAATATGAAAAAGACAATACATATATAACTGAATCACTTTGCTCTATAATAGAAATCGACACAATCTTATAAATCAACTATACTCCAAAGAAATAAATTAAAATAAAAAAAGAAAGCACCAGTTATTCTTGACATAGTATATCTAACTGTGCCTTTGTCTCTATGCTGGCCAGCGTCCTACACTGCAGATGAAAGAGAAGCTCAAAAATCCAGGAGATTTCTGTTTCTGTTTATTTGCTGTGTGACATTGAGTAAGTCAGTGTTTTAAGCAGATCTTACTTCCAAATTGTTTTAAACAATGCAGTTCAATTAATTAAATATCTAAGATCCCTTCTAATATCATATTTCTAGGATTTTCTGAAATTGTAAGAAAACCAAGGAAAGAGATCATTGACATACAGCTTATTATTTTTTTTCACATGCAGTTGAGCTAGTCTTACTGCAGAGAGACCTATTATTGCTGAGCTTTCTACAGTATAAAAAGCAAGAAAATTCATAAGCATTATTTGTGTCTAACCTTCTGTTTTATTCCACTGGGTAAGATTTTGCCAAAGTCTGGAGATTGCATGTATTGCCCAGCAATGGCAGTAGAGGTGAGAGTCAGAAGTCTCAGGAAGCTCTTCTTTCAAAAAGCCAATAGATTCAGTTGTAATTTTCAGCATATTTTAAAAACTCCAAGTTAATCCCTTATTTAACTAATAATCATAGCCTTTTACTAGAAGGACAATCTAAGGATTTATTTGGATTTGTTTGGATTTCTAATACTGTCATTTATTTCTTCATTTCTAAACTTGCTTATTGATATCAATTTGGGGAGTAGAGCAGCAATATGAAATGATTTTGCTCTAAAACTTTTAAGACATCCTTTCAGATAACTGAAGACACCAAAGAAGGCTATAGGCTATACAAATAGAAATAAAAATCCACTATGAATCTTCTTCTTAAAGAAAAACATTTAAGCACTGAAGGAGAGTGAACCAGTAGAGGAGCATATAAAGAAATGGCAGGAGAGACGAATTAGCGGTTAGTATTCTTTTCTAAAATTTTGAAAATCTACAGATTGAACTTTTATTTTGCAAAGTAGTTGATCTTATTGAGTTTTTAAAATAAAGTATCACATTTTAAATAATTTTAAAATTTACAGATTTTGGAAAATTTCAAATTTGAATTTTGTTAAGTGGAATTGAATTTTAAATATATATTTAAACTCATGTGTTATTACTGACACAGAAAGAATGTTAACATTTTTTTTAATATCAGAGGTTAAATACTTAAATCATACTTACTAATTTAAATTCATATTTATGTCAATTTGTATAGAACTCTTAACTCATAAACTACTCCATTTCCATTTTTAAAAGAAAGACTTCCATCTAGTAACTCTTATCTATTGTTAATTTTCTCCATAAACTTCCAGAAAGTGTATTTTCAGACACCTAACATAAAACTATTCAGTTAATCACAATATGATTCTAATAAACAATTCTCAAAAGTTTAGCTTCATTTTTTTACATAAGTGTTTGCTCTATAAATATTTAATGCAAAATCAGTCAAAGTTGTTAAAATTTGTTATATAATTTTACTTAAATCTAAGAATGGCTTTTCTCTTATATAATTTTCTAGTTTGTGTTGATGAAATAAGATATATACAAGAAGCAAAAAACAACTTTGGCATCAGAATCCTTAATTCTGAACTTTGAGTTAAAGACATGATTAATTTTAACTCTTAACTACCTATCCTGAAATGACCCAAAGTCACATCCTCAGAGAGTACATTTCTTCTCAAGAAACCTTGGGATAAAAGAGAATTTATGATATTACAGCAAGAAGTTACCTATGCAAGAAATCAAGGTAAGATCAAGAGGAACAGTGTACACCAGAGTTTGAGATGCATGGAAACTTCTAGAGAATATCTTTTGAGTAGAAATTTCTTTGGGGGCAGAAGACTTCAGGGCCTGAAAGATGCAGGCTTCATTTCTAACAGGTCAAGAGAACTAATCACAGCTGGGAAAAGACATTCTTATTTTCAACCACAAAATTGCTCTTCATTCCTGCAGAACAACAAGGAAAGTGAAACTGGAAGCAAGCCAGATGCTTTTCTGGTTTTTCTTTGGGTGTGAATTTGTTCACACAGCTCTCAGTTCAGAACATAATGTTATGTTCTGGAAATGCCACGGTGTATCGTTAGGGGATGCAATGTCACACTGAGGAACACTCATTTCACAAAGGAATTTCAGTTGCTGAAGTGCAACTAGATACCAAGTGTGTGCACAATAAACACACACACACTCATACACACAATTTAGGTATATGCCATGAATTTCAGATCTACTCAAAGAGTTGAAAGGAAAAAGTGTCATTTTCAAAAGCCATCAAAGCTAGAATGCTAAATAGCTTCACTTTTTATTTAGAGGCGGAATTTCTCTGAGACCTGATTACCTCTAGAATAGGAGAGAAGGGTATGGATTAGTCCCTGTAATTTTTTCTTCCTACTATATTATTCAGATTATTCATTTGAAGGAATGTCTCTATATTTGCAACAAGGCTTGCATTTCTGAGCTCAGAGTATGACATACACTATTTTGTCAAAAGTAATTGAAACACGAAGCAAAGTCCTATTTTTTAAATGCCTGTTGCATTTGTTCATGTTTTATTAATGTCTCCTGACTTACAAATAACAGAGACTCAGCAGCATACTTAACATGGTTGCCTGTGAGCAATTTGCTCTTCTTGCACTTTCAGAGAGTTGAGGGCTGGAGGAAGTGAAGCTGAGTGCAAAGCAAGAAAACTTAACACCCTGACATGGAGTGTCTGAGCTCCTTTGTGGCATTCTGATGCCATTTCATGCCTATTGGCTTACTCTTTCAGCTGAGTTACAAATCATTCCCGGGATGGACATCTTTATCTTTCCTAAGTTTTCAGGGGCTTCCTAGGTGGCGCTAGTGGTAAAGAACCCGCCTGCTAATGCAGGAGACAGCAGTGACGCGGGTTCAATCCCTGGGTCAGAAAGATCCTCTGGAGGAAGATGGCAACCTCCTCCAGGCAACCCACTGGCAACCCACTCCAGTATTCTTGCCTGGAGAATCCCATGGACAGAGGAGCCTGGCAGGCTACAGACTGGACTCTTTTGTAGCATGCTGATGCCATTTCATGCCTATTGGCTTGTTCTTTCCAGCTGAGTTGCAAATTATTCCTGGGATGGACATTTGTATGTCTTTCATAGTTTTTCATAGCACTCAGAATATGGATGCACAGAGCAGGCATTAGAGTATATTCTTAATAATTAAGGGCATCATTTCAGTGTTGAAAATAGTATATGTTATATTCCACAGCCATGGAAAGTTGGACATTCTTTTGGCTGTTTGACTGTCTCCTGCTAAGAAAGTTTCAGAGAATTCATGGTCCTGCCATACAGTCTATGGTTCTGAAACATGAGGTGGGTTGAATTACCTTTGGACCGTCAGCTCTAGAACTCGAGTAACATCCTAGGCAGCGCTAAGTAATAATCGATCTTCTCAACCCCTAAAAAGTAAGAAATACAAAAATGAAATGGCACTTTCATTTTGAAACACATTTTTAACAATACTTCATGAAGTATCTTGAAGAAAATAAAAATTGTGTTCCCATTTTGACTGCTGGTTGACTTGGATAATTGGCCATGTCTTTAGCTCAGGGCATTTCCTAAAGGGATCTTCACTTTTCTCTGACCTGGGTTAACAGAGGTTACAACAACAGTGTAGGGCAGGCATTTACCTGGGCAACAGGGCTGAATAAAAGAGAAAAGACAAAAATGTAATTTCTACATAGGAATGTGGTGAGGGGCTTGAGAAGATTATTCATAAGTGGCACTAAGGAAATATTTTCAGTGAATCTTAACAATGTCTTTGAGAAGCACAGCAACAAAGTAGACAGTCTTCTGTTTTTAATGTGAAAGTCGCTCAGTTGTGTCCAATTCTTTGTGACCCTATGGATAATACAGTCCATGGAATTCTCCAGGCCAGAATACTGGAGTGGGTAGCCTTTCCCTTCTCCAGAGGATCTTTCCAACCCAGGGATTGAATCCAGGTCTCCTGCATTGCAGGCAGATTCTTCTTTACCAGCTGAGCCACAAGGGAAGCCTGATTTTTTAATGTAAGTGCAGGATATTTATCCCGAGGTGATTCATAAGCTTCACTCCACCAAATCCCTTTTGATATTTTCTTTATATTTGTAGTGTCAACAGTTTTTAGATTAAAATGTCATAAAATACTGACTTTGCAGTTTCTCAGTTGAATATTTTGGCTATTGTTCTTTTGGAAAAGAACCTGAAAAATCCCACAGAATCTCACTTGTTTAAATAGTATAGTTAAAGATAATTAAAGAATATAACAAATCAGTTGTTTTTATCCATCAGTATGGGCACCTCAACTGGTAGATATAGTCGCTTCATCAACTAACTGGAGTGCCTGTCTTCTGCACAGCTGGAACTGTTATTCTGAAAGGCTTTTATTTTATATTTTAAATTTATTTTGTTACTTATTTGGCTGTGTTGGGTCTCAGCTGCGGCATGAGAGGTCTTTTAGCTGTGGCGTGTGAGCTGTTAGTGGCTGCTTGTGGGATCTGGTTTCTGACCAGGCATCGAACCTGGGCCCCCTGCATTGGAAGCAAGGAGTCTTAGTGACAGACTGCCAGAGAAGTCCTTGTAAGGCTTTTTAAATCTCCTTTTTGTCATATATTAGTGGAAAGGAAAATCAAAGGAGTGTCATTTTTAGAAGGCACTGGGGCTATAGCTTTGCTAATTTGTTATGTTGATTTAGGACAAATTAGTGCAAATTAATTTACTGTTCCTTCTTCCAAAAACTGATACCTGGTTGAATTTATAGGGAATTCCTTTTATATCTTGGGGCCAGCATACTTTAGATGCAAAAAGAGGATCTAAGTTCCCTGGGGATATCTAGGGACAGTTCTGAAGATGATGGCTTGTGGACTTCCTAGGAGAAATTTTGGCATTGCTGTATATACCAGTAACTTTTAAAATTTAGTGTGGATTAGAATGAACTGAAGAACTTGTTAAAACACAGATCACCTCAAAGCCAGAGTTTCTGATTCAGAAGGTGAAATGCAAATAATCTGTATTTTAGCAAGCTCCAATGCAATACTGCTGGTTTGGAGACTCCACAGTGGAAGAACTTCTTGTCTAGAATATATCCTAGACCCATTAGAAATCCCCCAAACCTACTGGCAGAGCTGCAAAAGTTAAAGAATGATGGAGTTAAGCAGGATGGAGAGAAACCGACCTTATGGGTTGATTGGTCAGGCCACACACAGAAATGGAGGAAACTATGAAATCTAGAGACCTTTTTCTTTGCTCCTCGGATTTATCTCTGCTTAATTCCATAAAAGAAGCAAATTGACATTTATATGATGGCAAACTGTAAGGTGCCTGCTGCCAGTTCGAGCAGTTCAGACTACCCACTGCTATTTTTAAGTTTCCAGACATCCTGGGAGCAAGTGCAAAAAGCAGACTCATGATCTAAACAATATGAGGGACAGATAGTACACTTCAAACAAGACATTCCTTTCTACTAAAGCAGGTTCAAAGACACAGTGTAGAGCAGAAGCAACTATTTTAGAAAGAAAAAAATACATAAAGGGCCTTTTTATGAATATTTCCAGACCTAAATATCCTTACCACTATTTACCAGTACAGTTGAAATGCGGGTTATTTCATTTAGGAACATTTCTTACTCATCAAGAAAAGGTAAGAAAAAGTGGGTACAACATGTGGGTTTCATAAAATGTTCTTTTGTTCAAAACATGTAAATGATTTGTTCCCATCCCCTTAGACCTTTAACAAACAAGGGTGATGGTCATTGTGCCCAACGTAAGATATACATACAAACATTTTGATTGTACTTTTTGGATACCAGAAGTCCTAAAAGAGAAGTCTGATTTACAGTCAACAGTTTCCACAAGTGAACCTTGGCAGAAAGGGGCTGCTTTTTCAGCTGGCGCTGTTGTTGAAGTTCAGAGGAATAGCTCATCTGTCTCTATTTCAGGCGTCTGGCAAATGGAGAACTGTTTCAGCATTCTCCATCCCACTAAACACTTTCAGATGACTTCCACATTCTGGAGCATCTGCTGGTTATCTCATTTCTCTCATTTTGGATTATTTTCCCTGTTATGTTTTGAAAAGACTCCTCTCTAACTTTTATTTCCTAAGTATGCTATTGTTGCTGTTGCCATCTTGGGAGAAACCTACAGATGTGTTTGGTATCACCCCATGAGATAGGCCACACCTGTGGATAATCTGAAACCAGAAATGGTAATTAAAAAAAAAAAAAGAAACAAAAAAATAAATAAAAGTCCAGCTGAATCACAATTATGAAATATGTTCAGGAAATGATTCATGGACTGGAAGTAAACAGTCATCAATAATCTTAGGATCTTGTTTTGAAAGTTCTTATAAACAACACAGTACTCAAAGAAATTCTATACACATGTTACTCTATGTGATGCATATATACGATATAAACATTATTCATAACCTATTATTATAAATGAATCCACTCATTCTTATCCTTATTGTTGCTTTGCTGGGTACTGTGTTCTGCTCTATGCTTGTAAAATATCAAAATAGCCAAATACTCTTCCTGAGGGAATTTTTCTTCATTTCCATAAAATACAGACACATATTAGTTCAGTTCAGTTCAGTGGCTCAGTCGTGTCCAACTCTTTGTGACCCCATGAATCGCAACACGCCAGGCCTCCCTGTCCATCACCATCTCTCGGATTTCACTCAGACTCATGTCCATCGAGTCCGTGATGCCATCCAGCCATCTCATCCTCGGTCGTCCCCTTCTCCTTCTGCCCCCAATCCCTCCCAGCATCAGAGTCTTTTCCAATGAGTCAACTCTTTGCATGAGGTGGCCAAAGTACTAGAGTTTCAGCTTTAGCATCATTCCTTCCAAAGAAATCCCAGGGTTGATCTCCTTCAGAATGGACTGGTCAGATCTCCTTGCAGTCCAAGGGACTCTCAAGAGTCTTCTCCAACACCACAGTTCAAAAGCATCAATTCTTCGGCACTCAGCCTTCTTCACAGTCCAACTCTCACATCCATACATGACCACAGGAAAAACCATAGCCTTGACTAGATGAACCTTAGTCGGCAAAGTAATGTCTCTGCTTTTGAATATGCTATCTAGGTTGGTCATAACTTTTCTTCCAAGGAGTAAGCGTCTTTTAATTTCCTGGCTGCAGTCACCATCTGCAGTGACTCCGGAGCCCAGAAAAATAAAGTCTGACACTGTTTCCACTGTTTCCCCATCTATTTCCCATGAAGTGATGGGACCAGATGCCATGATCTTCATTTTCTGAATGTTGAGCTTTAAGCCAACTTTTTTGCTTTCCTCTTTCACTTTTGTCAAGAGGTTTTTGAGTTCCTCTTCACTTTCTGCCATAAGAGTGGTGTCATCTGCATATCTAAGGTTATTGATATATCTCCCGGCAATCCTGATTCCAGCTTGTGTTTCTTCCAGTCCAGCGTTTCTCATGATGTACTCTACATAGAAGTTAAATAAGCAGGGTGACAATATGCAGCCTTGACGTACTCCTTTTCCTATTTGGAACCAGTCTGTTGTTCCATGTCCAGTTCTAACTGTTGCTTCCTGATCTGCATACAGATTTCTCAAGAGGCAGGTCAGGTGGTCTGGTATTCCCATCTCTTTCAGAATTTTCCACAGTTTATTGTGATCCACACAGTCAAAGGCTTTGGCAGAGTCAATAAAGCAGAATATATTTATTCCAGCCTCTTCATTTGCTTTATGAGCGCATGAATGATGTTTCAGATATATTGAGGGTTTTCTTACTCCAGTTAATCAGATATGCGGGGCACTTATACTTGAATATTAATGTATCTATTTAAAAGCAGGGTGACTAGTGCCATTAAAATTGTAATTTGAATTGGTTAGTGTCCAATGAACATTGCTTGACACATGCTGTTAATTAGACAACAAGGATGAGTATTCTATTTGCAATCATTTCCTTCAAAAACAGAAAGAACAATGGGCATGTGATTTCACTAATAGTCTTGTTTTCTTAATTTTTGAGATCTTAAAATCAAGAAAAGATGAAAGCAAAGCATTGAAAGATCACAAGATACAATATTAAAGACATACCACTAGATGTATCTGTTCTATTATTTCTGAAAGAAGCAAAATATTTACAAATTTAGCCAAAGCTACTACAACTACTCCCTGCTATTCCATTACTTGTTCTCCTTCTCAAAGACAACTTTGCCCTCATGAAAGAGTCTGGAGAAGGATGACTTGAGAGAGTAGCACTGATGCATACGTATACACTATCGTATGTGAAATAGCTAGCTAGTGGGAGCTGCTGTACAGCACAGAGAGCTCAATTGGGTATTTTGTGATAACCTGGAGGGGTGGGCAGAGAAGGCGATGGCACCCACTCCAGTGCTCTTGCCTGGAAAATCCCATGGATGGAGGAGCCTGGTGGGCTGCAGTCCATGGGGTTGCGAGAAGTCGGACACGACTGAGCCGACCTCACTTTCACTTTTCCCTTTCATGCCTTGGAGAAGGACATGGCAACCTACTCCAGTGTTCTTGCCTGGAGAATCCCAGGGACGGGGGACCCTGGTGGACTGCCGTCTATGAGGAGGCACAGAGTCGGACACGACTGAAGCAACTTAGCAGCAGCAGAGGGATGGGGCTTCCTGGTGGCTCAGACAGCAAAGTAAAGCATCTGCCTTGCAATGCGAAGTCAGGGTTCAGTCCCTCGGTTGGGAAGATCCCTGGAGAAGGAAATGGCAACTCAATACTCTTGCCTGGAAAATCCCATGAACAGAGGAGCCTAGTAAACTACAGTCTATGGGGTGGCAAAGAGTCGGACACAGCTGAGTGACCTCACTTTTTCTTTAGAGGGGTGGGATTGGATGAAGGTGGGAGGGGGCTTAAGAACGAGGGGATTTGTATACTTATAGCTGATTCATGTTGCTGTACAGCAGAAATTAAAACAATGCTGTAAAGCAATTATTGTTCAGTTAAAAAAAAAAAAAAGGCCAGCTAGAAATCCCTGGCTCCCTCCACCATGTGAAGATAAATGAGAAGTTTGGGACCCAAAAGAGGGTTCTCACAGAATCATGGCGGCTTCCTGTTCTTCAAATTTCAGACTCTAGAACTATGAGAAATAAAGTTCTGCTATTTATAAGTCACCAAATCTATGGTATTTTGTCATAGGAGCTTCAACAGATTAAGACACGTAGCTTTTTTCTTCTTTGCAATTCTTAGCAAAAGATAAGACAATGAAGACCAGAGGAACACTTTCTCAGCTTTCCTTGTGATCGTCCACTGGATGCAGAGGTTAATTTGAAGAGTTGAATTGTTTCTTGGACACAGATCAGAGGACAAAGGATGAAGTTCAATGACATAAGGGTGTTGTCAAGGAAACAGAACCATTATGTTCTTTGCACAGATTAGGCAAAGATGAATTTTAACTGCAGTTTGAGAAAACATTTTTGCCATCTTCAGAAGAGGAGTTGGATTAACATATTGACATCATCTCCTGCTTAGAGAAATATTGCTTTCTGCCCTTTGTTTCACAAGATGCCTACATTGACGGCAATCTCTATCTCTGTATAAGACAGAAGTCTAAAAGACTAAATTGGACAGTCAGTTGTCCTTGCCATGTTTCAGAGAAAAACAGATTATATTTCTTTGTTGCTGCCAAATATTGTCTGTAGCAAAAATATCATAGCTCATACCTAGCCTAACAAAAAAGAGCTCCTATGTTTCTTAATACTCCGTGTCTTAGTCATTAGTGTTATTTCATGAGTATTTTTAAGGTATTAATAGTTCTGCTAAATATGATATACTAGTTTCAGTTCACCCAGTAGAACCCCCTCATACAGAGGCTGAATTATCTGGAGGTTTTTGTGATCATAGCTGCTTGGCCAGTAGACTTTCAGTCTCCCGATATCTCAGTATCCGCCTTACTATTGACAGGTGCATGAATGATGAAAAAAAAAAAAAGGTTTATAGCAATGTATTAGGAATAAAAAGCAAATGCCTCATAACACAAATATCGCAAGCAATGATCTACCTTGTCATTTTTGGAAAATCAAAGCAGAAAAAATACATGTTTTATTATCTCTTCTATGAATAAAGAATACAGTTAAAAGATTTCTTTAGACTACTCATTTATGTTACCTGTAAAGAAAACTACTTTAAATTTTATTTTTATGTATTTAAATGGTCCTGTATTGTGTTCTAACATCCCAAACAGCAAGAAAATAATTTGTCAATGGGCTATAAGTGCACAGCCAATTTACATTAGAAAAATTACATTGTGGATAGTTGATGACAATTCTAAGTCTATAATTTATTGGCATATTCTAAACATGTATTTATCAGTATCAGTATCAGTTCAGTCACTCAGTTGTGTCCAATCCTTGGTGACCCCATGAACCGCAGCATGCCAGACCTCCCTGTCCATCACAAGTTTACACAAACTCATGCCCATTGAGTTGGTGATACCCAACCATCTCATCCTCTGTTGTCCCCTTAATCTCCTGCCTTCAATCTTCCCCAACATCAGGGTCTTTTCAAATGAGTGAGCTCTTCGCATCAGGTGTCCAAAATATTGGAATTTCAGCTTCAGCATCAGTCCTTCCAATGAACACCCAGGACTGATCTCCTTTAGGAAGGACTAGTTGTATCATCTTGCAGTCCAAGGGACTCTCAAGAGTCTTCTCCAACACCACAGTTCAAAAGCATTAATTCTTCGGTGCTCAGCTTTCTTTATTGTCCAACTATACTGGAAAAACCATAGCTTTGACTAGATGGACCTTAGTTGACAAAGTAATGTCTTTGCTTTTTAATATGCTGTCTAGGCTGGTCATAACTTTCCTTTCAAGGAGTAAGCAAGCATCTTTTAATTTCATGGCTGCAATCACCATCTGCAGTGATTTTTGGAGCCCCCAAAATAAAGTCAGCCACTGTTTCAACTGTTTCCCCATCTATTTTCCATGAAGTGATTGGACTGGATGCCATGATCTTTGTTTTCTGAATGTTGAGCTTTAAGCCAGCTTTTTCACTCTCGTCTTTCACTTTCATCAAGAGGTTTTTTAGTACCTCTTCACTTTCTGCCACAAGGGTGGTGTCGTCTGCATATGTGAAGTTATTGATATTTCTCCCAGCAATCTTGATTCCAGCTTGTGCTTTCTCCAGCCCAGCGTTTCCCATGATGTACTCCTCATAGAAGTTAAATAAGCAGGGTGACAATATAACAGCATTGACGTACTCCTTTTTCTATTTGGAACCAGTCTGTTGTTTCATGTCCAGTTCCAACTGTTGCTTCCTGACCTGCAAACAAGTTTCTCAAGAGGCAGGTCCGGTGGTCTGATATTCCTATCTCTTTCAGAATTTTCCACAGTTTATTGTGATCCACACAGTCAAAGGCTTTGGCATAGTCAATAAAGCAGAAATAGATGCTTTTCTGAAACTCTTGCTTTTTTGATGATCCAGCGGATGTTGGTAATTTGATCTCTTGTTTCTTTACCTTTTCTAAAATCAGCTTGAACATCTGTAAGTTCATGGTTCACATATTATTGAAGCCTGGTGGAGAATTTTGAGCATTACTTACTAGCGTGTGAGATGAGTGCAATTGTGTGGTAGTTTGAGCATTCTTTGGGATTGGAATGAACGGTGACCTTTTCCAGTCCTGTGGGCACTGCTGAGTTTTCCAAATTTGCTGGGCATATTGCATGCAGCACTTTCACAGCATCATCTTTTAGGATCTGAAATAGCTCAGCTGGAATTCCATCACCTCCACTAGCTTTATTCGTAGCGATACTTCCTAAGGCCCACTTGACTTCACATTCCAGGATGTCTGGCTCTAGGTGAGTGATCACACCATTGTGATTATCTGGGTCATGAAGATCTTTTTGTACAGTTCTTCTGTGTATTCTTGCCACCTCTTCTTAATATCTCCTGCTTCTGTTAGGTCCATACCATTTCTGTCCTTTATCGAGCCCATGTTTGCATGAAATGTTCCCTTGGTATATCTAATTTTTTTGAAGAGATCTCTAGTCTTTCCCATTCTGTTGTTTTCCTCTATTTCTTTGCATTGATCGCTAAAGAAAGCTTCCTTTATCTCTCCTTGCTGTTCTTTGGAACTCTGCATTAAGATGCTTATATCTTTCCTTTTCTCCTTTGCTTTTCACTTCTCTTCTTTTCACAGCTATTTGTAAGGCCTCCTCAGACAGCCATTTTTCTTTTTCTTGGGGATGGTCTTGATCCCTGTCTCCTGTACAATGGCATGAACCTCCATCCATAGTTCATCAGGCACTCTATCAGATCTAGTCCTTAAATCTATTTCTCACTTCTGCTGTATAATCATAAGGGATTTGATTTAGGTCATACCTGAATGGTCTAGTGGTTTTCCCAATTTTCTTCAATGTTAAGTCTGAATTTGGCAATAAGGAGTTCATGATCTGAGCCACAGTCAGCTCCTGGTCTTGTTTTTGCTGACTGTATAGAGCTTCTCCATCTTTGGATGCAAAGAATATAATCAATCTGATTTTGGTGTTGACCATCTGGTGATGTCCATGTGTAGAGTCTTCTCTTGTGCTGTTGGAAGAGAATGTTTGCTATGACCAGTGTGTTTTCTTGGCAAAGTCTATTTTCCTTTGCCCTGCTTCATTCTGTACCGCAAGGCCAAATTTGCTAGTTACTCCAGGTATTTCTTTACTTCCTACTTCTGCATTCCAATCCCCTATAATGCAAAGGACATCGTTTTGGGGTGTTAGTATTTATGTTTATCAATTAGAGAGACTTAAACAGAGCTATGTCTTTGAATGCATAACAAGAATCTTCAAAAGAGTAGTGAAGCAGTATGTTTTAAATCTGCTGATGAAGAAGCTTGCCTTTTTATCTATATGATTCTTTTTCCCCAACTGTATTGAGAACACATTACTATGTATGCTTAAAAGATTACACGGAGGTGTGATGCTACTGGGAAAATATTTTTGCAAGGCTGTAAACTTTGGTATCAGACTTTTTTGCATAGCTTGTGATTGAGAAGTTCAGTATATTGCATTTGGGTCCTGAAGTTTTATTTCTTGAGCCTCCTTTTGCTTGGCTCAATGAAAGGTCACCTTTTACCTGATCTGTATTCTCATGATGGCTTTATGACATGGTAAATCTAATATTCATAAACACCTGTAAGCTGAACTTGAAAAACTCATAATGACACCCTTGTGTTTTTATCATTTGTTTTTAATTATGTCTATGTAAAACTGAATGAGAACCCCCAATTCCAGAACTACAGTTCCTGATGGAATATGCTGCCCACATAGGCTACTGTCTCCTAGTATTTCAGTGAGTATGGCGGTCTGATTATGCCATAAGAATCTCCAGTATTGTTCATAATACCAGGAATATCAGTTTGCTAGTGAATGTAACCCCCTTGCATATAACATTTTACATGATTGCTCTTATTCCAAACATAAAACATGGAAGAATCTTTATGAGCTTGAATGATTCAAAGAATTGAGAGATTGAGAGCCAAGAATAAATATTCACATACTTTTCAGTTTTACCTAGTACTAGGTTTAGGCTCATGGATGAGTGGATATTATGTAAAGCTGTTCAGTCTACCTTTGAATTCTTAGAATATATTTACCATATTGCATTCAATTTTGGTAATAGCTGTCCTAAGGGATTTTCCTTGCTTCCTTTTGAATTTCTCAGAAGCTAATTCAATTTCAACACACTATTTTATCTGGCCTTAATCTTTTAAGCAAACTTTTTAGCATAGGAGTGGGGTCGCCTCAACTACAGATACATATTAGAATCAGTGGAGGTTTGAAAAACAACAGAAACAACTCTAGTTTTCCATTTTCGCTCAATGGAATCAGAATTGCTAAGAGGAAGGACTGTGCATAGTATTAAAAAAAAAAAAACTTTAGATAATTCTAAAATTCAGCTAGGCTTGATAACTCCTGACTTAGCATTTAAGCTTCCTTATGCCATTTATACATCGTAATTACCATTATACCTTATATATTCTGTGTTATATATAAGTATATTAAATGTTTACAAATCTGACTTTATCAGTATTGAAAAACAACCTTAAGGACATGGAATAAAGCTTACTTTATTTTGTATTTGCCCTAGTGTCTGGGTCTCAGCATGAGCTTGAATGAACAAAAGAATTACAATGGAGGACATATTTACCCATTTATAAGAAGATTTATGTCAGGTAATAATCAATAAATGCTATTTAAATGAATAAATGGAAGTGAAAAAGGAGTGAATTTTCGCTCTTACGTGGCTTTGATAAAGACCTCATGGACAGTATTATTAATGGGTAATAGTTCCATGGTTTGTGTATGTACTTAGTTGTCTTTGTAATATCTTCATTCTTAGGTTAAAAATTAAGCCTCTTGAAAGAAACAAATATCTGAGTATTATTCTGAATTTATCGCTTTTATAATTTCTCAGAATTCCTAGTATTAAGGACTGTTGAGTACATATTACTGAACTGTCTGAATGGGCTAAAATAAAAGTTTGATTTGCCCATATTTTAGACAAATTATTTTTTATATACATTTCTTTTCACTTGTAATAATACTCCTCCCCTCCCCCAACATACATAATCTATGAGCAAATTCCTCCATTATCCTGACTTGGGTAAAAATCTTTTTCTAAACTATTAATGTCAGTCAAGACATCTAGAAGTAATATGGATTCAGCTATTTAGCACAATTGTTGCTCAATAATTCAAACATTATCAATTCTAATTCTCTACTGAATTCCACTTATCTCCTTCGTGTGGGCAGTAAGACTTTGAATGGGAGCTGGGTCTGCTTCACTCTGATATCACACATATTTGAGATTCAAATGTCTGTGCAGTAAAGAGTGAACATTACGCATTTTCCTTACAGAACTTCACTCCTTGAGGAACACAAAGAGCTTTAATATGTGATCTTGTTAATCTTCACAATATCCCTTCTAGGAAGTAACATGACATTTTAACGTAAGAAAATCCAGGTGCAGTGTAGAAAATGCCAACCTGACTTACTGGAGGGAATTTTTTTTAAGGTTTGAAATCTCTTTTAAGATTTTTTGTTTGTTTGTTTCTGTATTTCAGACTTTAGGCTTTTCAGTGCTCTGTTTGGTGTCTGGTAAGCTTGAGATGATCCACATGGTATTTCCAACCCAATGGACTTTTTTTTTTTTTAAACAGAGACTTGAGATTTTATATATATATATATATATATATATGTATATATATATGTATATATACATATATATTTTTTATTTTCTTCAAATTAGTGTATCCATATGGTTTGACTTGGTGAAATGTGACCAGTTTGGGGGATTTAAATAATTAATTTCAGCTGCTTTAACAAAGAAGTGGTTTTTCAGTTATAGACACCAGTATAATTTGCTAATGACAGTGAAAATAATCATAATGGGTAGTAATTTATCTGTACCCTAAACAATTTTTATCTTTTTTTTTTTTTTTGCCTTCAGTTTAATTATATTCCAATCTGCTGTCAACATTACCACTTGGATGCTCTTCTCAAAATGCTTGAATACTTTTAGGCTGGCCTTGTACACCAGACTGGCATAAATGAGGTCCCCACCATGACTGACTTTACCTGGTTTTTCTGCCATTTGCAAACCTACACCCAAATGCATCATTTACCTCAGACATAATCACTATTACCTGAACACATCACCATATCAAATTCTCAGAACTATTTCCTCTCCCTGAAATGTACATCCATCTTTTCTTCATCTAGCTAAGATCTACTTGGCATTCAACACTGAGATCAAGGAACATCTATTCCGTAATCAATGAATATGCTATAGATGTCGGTTCAGTTTTTCTCATTCCAGTAGATACTGCCTTCTTGAGGAAAGAAATGAAATACTATTTATGTTTAAATCTTAGTACTTAACATCAGTTCAGTTCAGTTCAGTCGCTTTGTCGTGTCCGACTCTTTGCGATCCCATGAATCACAGCACGCCAGGCCTCCCTGTTCATCACCATCTCCCCGGAGTTCACTCAGACTCGCGTCCATCGAGTCGATGACGCTATCCAGCCATCTCATCCTCTGTCGTCCCCTTCTCCTCCTGCCCCCAATCCCTCCCAGCATGAGAGTCTTTTCCAGTGAGTCAGCTCTTCTCATGAGGTGGCCAAAGTACTGGAGTTTCAGCTTTAGCATCATTCCCTCCAAAGAAATCCCAGGGTTGATCTCCTTCAGAATGGACTGGTTGGATCTCCTATAGTAACTGACATATATTAGAGATGCTAATAAAAGCATCTATTAAAAGAATAGTTTTCTCTTAAAGTGTATATGCTTAAATATCTAAAAGTATAGCTAATCAAGTGAAGTGAAGTCGCTCAGTCATGTCCGACTCTTTGCGACCCCGTGGACTGTACCTTATCAGGCTCCTCACTCCATGGGATTCTCCAGGCAAGAGTACTGGAGTGGGTTGCCATTTCCTTCTCCAGGGGATCTTCCCGACCCAGGGACTGAACCCGGATCTCCTGCATTCCAGGCAGATGCTTTAACCTCTGAGCCACCAGGGAAGCCCCAGTATAGCCAATAACAGCCATTTAATTAATTCCCATATTAGCAAATTAATACTTAAACCAAATAACAGAGGATATATTTAGACTTATTCTCTTCATGATGATAAACATTTTATATGGTAAAAGTTGTTGTTAACTAGGTAATATAGAGGTGTTGTGCCTGTTCACATAATAGACTTTTCTCACTGAATGTAACTGATATTTACTAAAATTAAACATTTTAGAGTCTTTACAATTTAATTCTATGTAGATTTTCTAGTAGAATCTTGGTCCTTTTCAGAGGCTGTCCTGCAGCCACCTACATTTGAAGGTAGGAAGTATATCCTTCAAATAGGAACCTTCTGTAATATTCTTGAAAGGATGAAATCCTTCCTCCCCAGTTGGTCTAATATCAAATCATGTTCATCTTCCCTCCCTTGGAAACATGAAAACAGCTTATAAAGCATTTAAGGGTGAGAAAAAATTCTTGTGGTGTCCCACTTTAGAGATTTGAAGCCACCTAATCTCAGTCTGGGTGCTATCTGGGAATCTAGCCACGCTGCTGGGATGCAGTACACACTGTTTTGGCTCCTCGAATCCTTGCTATTTGAACTCTGGCCTGATGCCTTAGCTTTACAATAATAGGCATTATGGAAAACATTTGTGTAGAACCTGCCATTGTCTTCAGTGCCAAAGGATCTTTTCCAAACATCATGTATTATATGAGGGGATTTCAAATGTGACTGCCCAGGAAAACCTCTTGGAGAGCTTGCTAAAATACAGATTGCAGTGACCCGCTTCAGACCTACTAAATCAGAATCTCTGGGAATAGTCCTTGTGCGTGCTCAGTTGCTTCAGTCGTGTCTGACTCTGTGCGACTCCATGAACTGCAGCCTGCCAGGCTCCTCTTATCTATGGGATTTTTCAGCCAAAAATACTAGAGTAGGTTGCTGTGCCCTCTTACAGGGGTTCTTCCCGATACAGGGATCAAACTTCCATCTCCTGCATTGCAGGCAGATTCTTCACCTGCTGAGCCACCAGGGACACCTGGGAAAAGCCCTTGATATGAGTATTTAAAAAAAAGTTTTTATTTTGAAATAATTTTAGGTTCACATATAAGCTTCAAAAATAGTATAGAGTTTCTGTGTTCTAATTCCTCATCTTCATCCAATGATAGTATCTTACTTAACTCTAACATAACGATACAAACCAGGAAATTGACAATCGTATGACACAAATAACTATAGACCTTAATTTGGATGTCAGATGCTTTTATATGCATTTTTGGCATATTAGTTTCATGAAATTTTATCACATTTATAAATCTGAGTAACTGCCAACCCAATCAGCATGGAGAACTGTTCCAGCAACCTCCAGAACTCTCTTGTCCTTATATCCACTCTACTTCCAGTCCTAACTTTTAGTAACCACTAATCTGTTCTCTATAGTTTTGTCATTCAAGAACGTTATAGAAGTTGAAACATACAGTAAAAGTATTGGCTTTTTCTAATCAATAAAATGCTCTTGAGATTCACACCCAGGTGTGTGTCTGTCAACTTTTCTCTTTATTGCTGACTAGAATTCAGATGCACCATAGTTAATCTATCCCTCTGTCAAAATACATGTGGGTTATTCCCAATTTGGGGCTATTACAAATAAAGCAGCTATAACTCTTTGTACACAGGTATTTGTGTGAACATAAATTTTCATTTCTCTAAGGTAAACTCAGTCCACATGTCAGTTTTGTCAAATAGCTCTGTACTTGTCTTTATAGTGTTTTCCCCTCATACTTTCCTTCTTGAACAAAAATTTCTTCATTCAGGAATTAATTATCTCCTGATTTCCAAGCCTCCTCTTGTAGAACCACCTCTTCAAGTTTGTTACATTAACCATTTGTTGAACTGCTACTATTCAGGAACTTCTTTTCCTTATGGTCTTGCATTGAATGCTTTTTTTTTGAATTTTGCCTTTCTTTGTGGTTTATACTCTTTTACAGTGTACTTCCTAAGAAAGGATTTTAAGTATTAAAAGTGTAATTATACACGTCAAAAAACATCTACCTTCTATACTGCCACTTGATTGATGTCTTGTTTAAATTTATCTTGAAAATACTTTTTTCCTCCAAATTTTGAATATGTTACTCCATTGTCTTTTAATGTCCAACTTTAGTTTATTGTGATTCCTAAATTCTTTGTATGCAACTGCTGTATGTGTGCTTTTAAATTCTTCCTATGTTGGTGTCATAAAATTTCACAGAATATCTTTTAAATAGGAACCTGGAAAATTCTATGGATAGATGAGCGTGGCAGGCTACAGTCCATGGAGTAGCCGTGGGTTGGACATGACTTAGTGACTAAACAGCAACAAAAGCACCTAGCCTTTCAATGTGGACCCCAATGTCTTCATGTTTTAGGGGATTTTCCTGTATGCTCTTTGTATTATTTTTAGGCCAAAAAAAAAAAAAAATCCCCTCCATTTTTGTTTGTTTAATTATTTTTCTCTTTCAAGAACTTCCATTGGTTGGATATTGAATCTCTAAAATGGTCTTCTTATTTGCTTATATTTTATTTTCTTATTTCCATCTGTTTGAATTCCTGTTTAGCTTTCTTAAAAGCACACTTGATTTCTAGAGAGTGATTTCTAATTTTAGATCTACCATAAAATTTTTCAAAATCTTTCTCTTTTATTCTTTCTTATTTCTAATTCTTAATGGGCACAACATATTGTCCTATCTCGGGATATTAATTGCAAGGTTCTTCAGTTTTCTTCTGCGTCCTACATTGTCTTGGTCTCTTCTCGTCTTATTTTGATTTCTTTTCTTATTCCATCTTGCATATGGAGATTTTGGCCACGCCTCTGGTGAGCCCGGTCTCCCTGTTCGTAGTTAAGTGTGAGGAAACAAACAGGAACCCTTGAACCTGTAGATGATGCTTGTGGGCATCTCTGCAATCAAAATCAGCTTTTCTTCACAGTTCAGTTCAGTTCAGTCGCTCAGTCATGTCCAACTCTTTGCGACCCCATGAATTGCAGCACGCCAGGCCTTCCCTGTCCATCACCAACTCCTGGAGTTCACTCAGACTCACGTCCATCGAGAGGTATCCCCAAATAAACATATCTATGGTTTTCATTTTTGTTTTAAATTGGGATCAGTTCAGTTTTTCCAGTAACATCACTAGTCTCTTGCATCAGGGTTGTGCCTGGCTGCCAGGGTTCTGGTTCAGGTGTCACAGGGGAGAAAACAGCCAGAGTTCTACTCTTCAATTACACCTCACTTAATCACTCCTTCCTTTTCTGTTGCACATCCCTTTTCTTCCTCCCACATTTTGGTAAGGCTCCAGACTTTGGAGACAAGGGCGGTAGTGGTGAGGGGTAAGGAAAAAACAGAAGTCCAATCAATTATTTTTTTTAAACGGGACTTTCATGCCTATTTTCAGCCCTGACCCTTAGTCATCCTCAGTATATTTGATACATCTGAATCCTGAGCCTTCTGTGGTTTCAACCAGCTTATTCACACTGATATTTCTGAAGCTTTTAAAATTTGCTATCAGTTTCCTGACCTTCTTGTGGCCTTCAAAATATTGTTGAAATTTCTTGTCCAATATGTTTCCATTGTTTTGTCCATTTTCGTTTTAAAATTTATTTACTGTCATGTTAAAGCTGTTTGAGGGGGAAGATGAATGTCTGTAGTCAATCTGCCATGTTTAACTTGATATATAGCTATGTTGCTGGCACTGTGATGCTTTGCAGCATGGTAATTGCATTTAACTCTTGGTTCCATTTCTAGGATAGTTATAGAACTGTGTTCCATTCATCTCTAAATATTTTGTTTGCATCATTCCATATATTCCTCAAAACAATCAACCAGTAAGTAAGATAAAGCCAGGGTCCTAATTTTTACAGTTTTTTGCCTTTCTCTGTCTTTAGCTCTTATTTCTATTTTCATTCCCCCTTTTCTTTTTCTTTATGTTCCTCCTGTAAAATACTATATAGTATTTCAGTTAAAATTTCCTCATATCAAAATTTGGAAAAAGATAAGTGGATAAATAATGGAAAATAAAAGTTAAGACAGCTAGGTAAAATTTCGATACTGATTAAAAGTGGTTGGATTTAAGACAAAGACTAACATACCTTTAACTTCCATCTTGAGGCAGTTAATGAAAATGTTCTTTCTTCTCCTCCTCCTTAATTAATATGAAGCACAGTGGGGTTTACCATCATGGCTAGAATGGAGAAGAGAGATGAAAAACACACAGGCCTCACTTCTCTACATTTATACTGAGATCTTGAGAAAGTTCCTTTATCCAAAGTAGTCTAATTCTCTTATATGAAAACTGGAGCTAATTATACATTAATGCTAATGTTTATATTCATTAAAATGTATAGACTATTATTACTTATTATAGTCATATGTCTGAATAAATAAGTACTGGGTATGGTCCAATGGAAAGAAATGCAAAAAAGCAAAATGGCTGTCTGGGGAGGCCTTACAAATAGCTGTGAAAAGAAGAGAGGCGAAAAGCAAAGGAGAAAAGGAAAGATATAAGCAACTGAATGCAGAGTTCCAAAGAATAGCAAGAAGAGATAAGAAAGCCTTCTTCAGTGATCAATGCAAAGAAATAGAAGAAAAGAACAGAATGGGAAAGACTAGAGATCTCTTCAAGAAAATTAGAGATATCAAGGAAACATTTCATGCAAAGATGGGCTAGATTAAGGACCAAAATGGTCTGGACCTAATAGAAGCAGAAGATATTAAGAAGAGGTGGCAAGAATACACAGAAGAATTGTACGAAAAAGATCTTCAAGACCCAGATAATCATGATGGTGTGATCACTCATCTAGACCCAGACATCCTGAAATGTGAAGTCAAGTGGGTCTTAGAAAGCATCACTACGAACAAAGCTAGTGGAGGTGATGGAATTCCAGTTGAGCTGTTTCAAATCCTGAAAGATGATGCTGTGAAAGTGCTGCACTCAATATGCCAGCAAATTTGGAAAACTCAGCAGTGGCCACAGGACTGGAAAAGGTCAGTTTTCATTCCAATCCCAAAGAAAGGCAATGCCAAAGAATGCTCAAACTACTGCACAGTTGCACTCATCTCACATGCTAGTAAAGTGATGCTCAAAATTCTCCAAGCCAGGCTTCAGCAATACGTGAACCGTGAACTTCCAAATGTTCAAGCTGGCTTTAGAAAAGGCAGAGGAACCAGAGATTAAATTGCCAACATCCGCTGGATCATGGAAAAAGCAAGAGAGTTCCAGAAAAACATCTATTTCTGCTTTATTGACTATGCCAAAACCTTTGACTGTGTGGATCACAATAAACTGTGGAAAATTCTGAAAGAGATGGGAATACCAGACCACCTGACCTGCCTCTTGAGAAATCTGTGTGCAGGTCAGGAAGCAACAGTTAGAACTGGACATGGAACAACAGACTGGTTCCAAATAGGAAAGAGAGTGCATCAAGGCTGTATATTGTCACCCTGCTTATTTAACTTATACGCAGAGTATATCATGAGAAACGCTGGGCTGGAAGAAACACAAGCTGGAATCAAGATTGCTGGGAGAAATATCAATAACCTTAGATATGCAGATGACACCACCCTTATGGCAGAAAGTGAAGAGGAGCTAAAGGGCCTCTTGATGAAGGTGAAAGAGGAGAGTGAAAAAGTCGGCTTAAAGCTCAACATTCAGAAAATGAAGATCATGGCATCCGGTCCCATCACTTCATGGGAAATAGATGGGGAAACAGTGGTTTTGAAACAGTGTCAGACTTTATTTTTCTGGGCTCCAAAATCACTGCAGATGGTGACTGCAGTCATGAAATTAAAAGACGCTTACTCCTTGGAAGAAAAGTTATGACCAATCTAGTTAGCATATTCAAAAGCAGAGACAGTACTTTGCCAACTAAGGTCCGTCTAGTCAGGGCTATGGTTTTTCCTGTGGTCATGTATGGATGTGAGAGTTGGACTGTGAAGAAGGCTGAGCGCCGAAGAATTGATGCTTTTGAACTGTGATGTTGGAGAAGACTCTTGAGAGTCCCTTGGACTGCAAGGAGATCTGACCAGTCCATTGTGAAGGAGATCAACCCTGGGATTTCTTTGAAAGGAATGATGCTAAAGCTGAAACTTCAGTACTTTGGCTACCTCATGCAAAGAGCTGACTCATTGGAAAAGACTCTGATGCTGGGAAGGATTGGGGGCAGGAATAGAAGGGGATGACAGAGAGTGAGATGGGTGGATGGCGTCACGATTCAATGGAGGTGAGTCTGAGTGAACTCCGAGAGATGGTGATGGACAGGGAGGCCTGGCGTGCTGTGATTCATGGGGTCGCAAAGAGTCGGACACGACTGAGCAACTGAACTGAACTGAACTGAACTGATGGTCCAAAGTTACTCTCTTATCTTCTGAAGATTTTGTTAATATATTGTTTTTGTAGTGCTGGTAAGTATCTAAAACTCATCCCAGGTTTTATTTCCTTCAAATTGGCAATAAAAATGATTTTATACCACTCTTCTGCTTAAAAACCCTGGAGAACATTTTTAGTTTACCGGGAATACAGTTCTCATTCTATATAAAAGCTCTGCTCGTGTGCGTGTTAAGTGGCTTCGACTGCCTGAGTCCAGCTACTCAAACTGTAGCTCAGGTGTCTCCTTCAGAGAGACTGTCCTGAACCACATATTCAAAACAGTCTCCCTGCCACTGTCACTCTTCATTTTCCCATCCAGTTGTAATTCTTTGCAAAGTCGTTGTTATGTGATACTTTTGTTTCTTCTGCCTCCTCCTTATTTACATTTTATGGTCAGTCTCTCTAGTTTTTAAAAAGCAAGGTTTTTGCCAATCTATTTTACTTTAAAATTCTTGAGCATTTGCAAAGTAGTTGGTATTTATTAAGCACCCAATAAATAGAAATAATAAATTAAAGAACTACATAAAACTTAGATTAATTGGTTAGTCAGTCTAGGTGAATTACTGGAGGAAATTGCTAAAAGTAGAGCCAGTGAAATATTACTAGAATTAACATGTATTTCTTTAAGATGATAGATGAGGGGGATCTAAGTTTTTAAAACATGGAATAAAATAACAAATCTTTTGCTATTTATAATATGCTGAACATGCACCATTCTAATAAGCCTTGTTTGGGAAAACTTGATAAGGATGCTGGTCACCAATTTCAGTATGTAGAGTTTTTCTCTCTCCACACAGCCAATTAAATCTCTGACACCAGTTAGATATCCTGCTATTCAACTCAATTCTGACACTGTCTACCTGGCAGTGGCTTCAGATTCAGAGGTTATGGACTCAATCCCAAAAGACTGCTTCCCCTGCTAACACTTAGCAAACCCAGGTCGTCCTGTGCTTTTGACCAACCAGCTATAGATTGGAGGTTCTAACCCCTTCAACCTTGGATTCGATTAATTTGCCACAGTGGCTCACAGAACTTAGGAAAACACTTTGTTTACTAGATCAGTCACTGATTAACTGGGAAAAGATATAACTCAAGAACAGCCAGTTGAAAGAGACACATAGGACAAAGCACGGGGAAAGATCTTAGAGTTTTCATACCTCTTCATGTGTACAGTTCTCCCCAAATCCTCATGTGTTAACTCACCTAGAAGCTCTGTTCTTTAGGGTTTTTATGGTGCTTTTTTTTTTTATGGGCCGTGTGTGTATGTGCACACACACACGCTCAGTCGCTCAGTTGTGTCCCCTATGGATGATTGATTAACTCACTGACTATTGACGATTGAACTCAATCTCTGAGGCCTCTCCCTTCCGCAGAGGCTAGGGGTGGGACTGAAAATTCCAGTTCTCTAATCACACAGTTGGATCATCCAAAAAGCAAGAGAGCTCCAGAAAAACATCTACTTCTGCTTTATTGACTACATAGAAGCCTTTGACTGTATGGATCACAATAAACTGTGGAAAATTCTTAAAGAGAAGGGACTACCAGACCACTTGACCTGCCTCCTGAGAAATCTGTGTGCAGGTCAGAAAGCAACAGTTAAAACTGGACATGGAACAACAGACTGGGAAAGGAGTACGTCAAGGGTGTATATTGTCACTCTGCTTATTTAACCTATATGCAGAGTACATCATGCGAAATGCTGGGCTGGATGAAGCACAAGCTGGGGCCAAGATTGCTGGGAGAAATATCAATAACCTCAGATATGTAGATTACATCACTCTTATGGCAGAAAAGCGAAGAATAAATAAAGAGTCTCTTGATGAAAGTGAACGAGGAGAGTGAAAAACGTGGCTTAAAAGTCAACATTCAGAAAACTAAAATCATAACATCCAGTCCTATCACTTCATGGCAAATAGATGGAGAAACAATGAAAACAGTGAGAGGCTTTATTTTTGGGAGCTCTAAAATCACTGCAGATGGTGACTGCAGCCATGAAATTAACAGACACTTCCTCCTTGGAAGAAAAGCTATGACCAGCCTAGACAGCATATTAAAAAGCAGAGACATTACTTTGCCAACAAAGGTCTGTCTAGTCAAGGCTATGGTTTTTCCAGTGGTCATGTATGGATGTGAGAGTTGGACTATAAAGAAAGCTGAGGGCCGAAGAATTGATGCTTTTGAACTGTGATTGGAGAAGACCCTTGAGAGTCTCTTGGACTACAAGTAGATCCAACCAGTCCATTCTGAAGCAGATCAGTCCTGAATATTCATTGAAAGGACTGATGCTGAGGCTGAAACTCCAATACTTAGGCCATCTGATGTGAAGAACTGACTCCTTGAAAAAGATCCTGATCATGGGAAATACTGAAGGCAGGAGAGATGGGGACGACAGAGGATAAGATGGTTGGATGGCATCACTGACTCGATGGACATGAGTTTGAGTAAGCTCTGGGAATTGGTGATGGACAGGGAAGCCTGGCATGCTTGGGTTTGCAAAGAGTCAGACACAACTGAGCTACTGAACTGAACTGAACCCGACAGTTGGTTCTCCTGGCAACCAGCCCCCAAACTTGAGGTGCTTTCCAAAAAGTTGCTTCATTAACATAAAAGGCACCTTCACTGCCCTTACCACTTAAGAAATTCCAAGAGTTTTAGTACCCCTATGCAAGAAATGACCAGAAGACCAAATATATATTTCTTATTGTAAACCATAATATCACATTTGAGAACCTGATGCGTAAGTTGAAGATAACTAGATGACTGCTCCTGATGACCTGGGTTATGCATACCCTCTGAACTCCCAGGGCTTCTAGGGGTGGCTTACCTTTCCCTTGAGAATTCTTCAAAAGCCTCTCCCTAGCAATGCAATACTATCCCCTTAAGGAAATCTCCTCTCTTAGCCGCCAGTCTGATAATAGGGGTTGAACCTCAGTATTGTCCAGGTGAGGACATCCATCCACTTCAGCCACTTAGTCATGTCCGACTCTTTGTGACTCCATGGACTTTAGGATGCCAGGCTTCCCTGTCCATCACCAAATCCTGGAGCTTGCTCAAAATCATGTCCACTGAGTTAGTGATGCCATCCAACCACCTCATCCTCTGTCATCCCCTTCTCCTCCTGCCTTCAATCTTTCCCAGCATCAGGGTCTTTTCCACTGAGTCAGTTCTTCACATCAGGTGGCCTGAGTATTGGAGTATCAGCTTCAGCATCAGTCCTTCCAATGAATATTCAGGACTGATTTCCTTTAGGATGGAATGGTTGGATCTCCATGCTGTTCAAGGGACTCTCAAGAGTTTTTTTCCAATACTATAGTTCAAAAGCATCAATTCTTCATTACTCAGCTCTCTTTATAGTCCAACTGTCACATCCATACATGACTACTGGAAAAACCATAGCCTTGACTAGACATGCTTGGTCTTAAGGAGGGTAGAGAGTATACACCAAGAAAGAGGTGAGAATTAGCTTGCATGTTTGAGAGAATCACAAAGCTCTATAACACCCGTGAAGAACATCCCCTAGGATTAGGGTCTAAAGTTGTTTAAGGGGGCCAGAATAAAGACAGGTTAAGCAAAAATGTATTTGCCTGGTAATATTTTCTAAGGATGTGTGATTTAACAACTCCCTTGCAAGGACTGCAGGCATGGGTCAGACTCACTGCTGAGGAGGCTGTTCAGTCGACAGAAAACCAAAATCTATGCTGGGTGAAGTGGAAATTCCAGTAGTGACTGAACTCAGGTATTGGTATGTGGTATGAGGCATATGGTAGAGGAAGGAACAGAGTCTCAGGAATAGTGTACTGGAAGGGATATATTGCGTAAGGCCAGAAGACACACCAGATGGTTAAGTCCCATCTCTGAGGCCACAAGGAATGTACTGGTGAGAGGGGAAGGCCAGAACTTCTGAAGGCTGGTGCTGATAGCTGAGGAAGCTTGCTGACCTGGACTCTGATAGCCAGATGGCTTGTGAGGAACCAAAGTAATAGACACCAGGGGGCACTGCTTACAGCCGTAAACCAGGAGGTCACCGTTGATGTAACAGCCAGAAAGATCAGTCAGAACAGATTTGCAGAGAGGGTTAATAGAAGATGGTGTCTATAAAGCAAAATGGATGGGAGGCCAACAAGAGTGCTGTTTAGTATCCACAACCAGAAGATGATAAGAACGGAAGAACAGGAAATTGAGAGCCGTCACTTCGGTAAACACTCATAATTCCTGGTTCAGTTTCGGGTCTGAGTTGATTTTCAAATACAGATTTCATGAGCAGAAGAGGTGTTCAGACCCCTAAGAGGAGAGCTCTGTAATTCCATAACAAGTGCACACTGTATTGCATGCTATCCCCAGAAGGGCCCAGGGTCACTTACTTCAGGGCCTTTACACTGGGGAAGGTTGAATGCCTGCACATTGTGAAAACTATTGTGCACAGAATTTCAGCTGATGTCCACACTCAGAGACTGAAAGCTTATTATGGTCAACATGTGAAAGTAGCAAGTAAAAGAGGCCAACTAATAAAAGGACTTCTAACTAAAGACAAACTTATAGTGGCTCCTGGGTCCACAGTAGAACCAGTGACTAGTATTTATCTAGTCTTAGATATATAATAGGGTTTGATATTCTTGGCAGCTGGATAACATCCACACTGAATTCTTGACTTGTATAATAAGAGTTATTATAGTGAAGAAGCTAAAACCAAGTAGAGACTTCTGATACTATTCTGTCCTACCCTGACCAAGATACTAAATTTTAAGAAACCATCACATCCAGGGGCCATGGTGACTATTAGGGCTTCAATTATAGACCTGAAGATCATGGAGATAGTGGTGTCTATTATATCACTATTTAATTTTCAAGGATCATTATTTCCTGCCAGGGCTTGTCAGTTGAATTAAATAGCTAATATTATTCAGTTTATCTTATTGTAGACGGTCACAAGCTAGACCAAGCAGCTTTCATATAGATGGAATCATTCAGTATCTGTATTTTGTTGTCTAGCTTCATTCACCTGGGCTTCTTCCATGGGCTCACCATGGGCTTTCCTGGTGGCTCAGAGGTTAAAGTGTCTGCCTGGAATGCGGGAGATCTGGGTTCAGTCCCTGGGTCAGGAAGATCCCCTGGAGAAATAAATGGCAACCCACTCCAGTACTCTTGCCTAGAGAATCCCATGGAGGGAGGAGCCAGGTAGGCTACAGTCCATGAGGTCACAAAGAGTCGGACACGACTGAGCGACTTCTCTTTCACTTTCTTTCACTTAACACAGTGCTTTCAGGGTTTATCTATGTTGTATAATGCGTAAGTACTTCATCTTTTTTATTGTCAAGAAATATTCCATTGTGTAGATATTCACATTTTTTATCCATTGTTTTTATTTAACTATTTAGCACATGATGGACATTTGGGTTGTTTCCACTGTTTAGTTATTATGAATAATACTGCTATGAAAAAATTTCGTGTTAATGTGACCACGTGTTTTCAGTTCTCTTGTGTGAGTGCTAAGTCACTTCAGTCGTGTCTAACTCTTTGCAACCCAGTGGACTATAGCCTGCCAGGCTCCTCTGTCCATGGGATTCTCCAAGCAAGAATACTGGAGTGGGTGTCATGCTCTTCTCTCAGGGATCTTTCCAACCCACAGTTTAAACCTGTGTTTCTTGTGTCTCCTGCCCTGGCAGGCAGGTTCTTTACCACTAGTACAAACTACGTATGTATTAACATATCTAGGAGTGGAATTGCTGGTTCATACTTTGTGTTTAATGTTTCAAGCAATGCCAAACTGCTTTCCAAAGCAACTGAACTGTTTCATTCCTACCAGCAATATATGCGGGCTCTAATGTCTTTGCACCCTTGTCAACAGTTACCATTATCTGTCCATTTTATTAGCCATCCTCCTATGTATGAAATGATATATGAATATGGCTTAGACTTACATTTCTCTAAAACTAAGGATGTTAAGAATCTTTTTAGTTTTTCTTGGGCATTTGTACCTTTTGAAAATGTCTATTTAAATTATTTGCTTATTTTAAAATTGGATTATTTGTCTTTTCATGTCTTATTATTCTTGAGTTGTAAGAGACTGTTACCAAATAAGGGTTCAGTGTCCAACACCCATAGAAGCTAATACTATGACACAAACTTCTGAGAAGAGAAAAGATGTTTTCTTAAGGCTGACCATCAAGGAGACAGGAGACAGAGCTCAAATCTGACTTCTCCATCCGGAGTTCAATCAAACTTCCATGAGTTAGGAGAGAATGGGTTGGAATGCTGAAGCACTAGCAGGGCAGGTTTCCATTAGATGGCTTTGAACTTGACTATTTATGGTAAGGTAGGGTAAGTGAGGGGCTGCCTTGGTGGCTCAGACAGTAAAGAATCTGCCTGTGATGCAGGAAACCTGGGTTCATTTGATCCTTGGGTAGGGAAGGAGGAAGGAAGAAAGGAATGGCTATCCACCCCAAAATTCGTGCCTCGAGAATTCCATGAACACAGGAGCCTGGAGAGCTACTGTGGGGTCACAAACAGTCAGACATGACTGAGTAACTCATGCTTCACTTTGCTTTATGGTAAAGGAGACTCCTCCATTAGATTTTCTGGGACAACAGACCCTTTGCTTCTGAAAGCGTTCTGATGTTCAAGTTTCAGTAATGTCCTGGTCCTTTGTTCCATGGAAGGGAGATACTTTGATTCCAAGTATTAATATTATTTGGGTTGAAATTTTCTTCTTTACACAAGTTTTGGTTGCATGACTTGCAGTTTAGTCCTGTTGTTTCTGAAAAACAAAAACACAAAACCCACTCAGTATCTTGTTATCCGTACAATAGAACTATACTGGGCTGGTCCTGAAACTATTCATTCTTTTTATATTCTGTATTCTAAGCCCTCATCAGATAAATGATTTGCAAATATTTTCTCTCATTCTGTGGGTTATCTTTTCGGCACAGCAGTTGTTTTCTATTTTGGCTGAAGTTCAGTTTAAAAAATTCCTATTTTTCCTTTGATTACTTGTGCTTTTGGTGTTTTATATAAGAAATTATTGCCTAAGGGTCACAGAGATTTACACCTACATATTCTTCTCACAGTTCTATAGTATAAGCTTTACAGTAGGTCTTTAAGTAAGTAAGTAAGTAAAGTTACTCAGTCGTGTCTGACTCTTTGCGACCCCGTGGACTGCAGCCCACCAGGCTCCTCAGTCCCTGGGATTCTCCAGGCAAGAATACTGGAGTGGGTTGCCATTTCCTTCTCCAAGGTCTTTAAAACATGCTTAATTAATTTTGTGTATGTTGTGAGGGAGGGGTCCACCTTAATTATTTTGCATGTGGATATTCAGTTACCTGGCACCATTTATTGAAAAAGAGTAATTTTTTTTTTCTATTGAATCACCTTGACATCCTTGCCAACTTGCTGTGATTGTTACTGAGAAGAGTATACTTAGACTTAATCCTGTTTCCCTCCCTGATTACTGTTGGTCATGTTATCAACGTTTATTGCCCTTACTAAATGTTTTATTTCATTAATAGAAGTGCTATAGTTTTTAGTCTTAGTTCTATATTTAAATTTCTTCAAATTGCCCACAAAAACTCTTACCCTAGCTTCTATAATTCTGGAGTTCTCCATTTTGCATCATTTTGCTTGACTGATTTTTTTCTCAAGTAGTGTCCCCTCCACATTCAAGAGGGGCACACAACTTTAGCTTCCTCAGTATTAAAGATAATATCTGCCAGTTCCTTTACATTTGAATGGCAACTTGACCTGGCATATATTATTGCAGGGGTCAGAACATTTTTTTTCTGTAAAGAGCCAGATAGTAAATGCTTATAGCTTTGCAAGCTTTATGATCTTGGTTGTTCTTACTCAGTTCTGCTCAGTTCAGTTCAGTTCAGTCATTCAGTCGTGCCCAACTCTTTGCGACTCCAAGGATTGCAGCACACCAGGCTTCACTGTACATCACTAACTCCCAGAGCTTACTTAAATTCATGTTCATTGAGTCAGTGATGCCATCCAACCACCTCATCCTCTGTCATCCCCTTCTCCTCCCACCTTCAGTCTTTCCCACCATCAGGGTCTTTTCCATTGAGTCAGCTCTTTGCATCAGGTAGCCAAAGCATTGGAGCTTCAGCTTCAGCATCATTCCTTCCAATGAATATTCAGGACTAACTGTCATTAGGATTGATTGATTTCATCTCCTTGCAGTCCAAGGGACTCTCAAGAGTCTTTTCCAACACCACATTTCAAAAGCATCAATTCTTTTGAAAGCACTCAGCTTTCTTTACAGTCCAGCTCTCACATCCATACATGACTACTGAAAAAACCATAGCTTTGACTATGGGCATTTGTTGGCAAAGTAATGTCTCTGCTTTTTAATATGCTATCTAGGTTGGTCATAGCTTTTCTTCCAAGGAGCAAGTGTCTTTTAATTTCATGGCTGCAGTCACTATTTGCAGTGATTTTGAAGCCCCCAAAATAAAGTCTGTCACTGTTTCCATTGTTTCCCCATCTATTTGCCATGAAGTGATGGGACCAGATGCCATGATCTTCGTTTTCTGAATGTTGAGTTTTAAACCAGCTTTTCACTCTCCTCTTTCACTTTCATCAAGAGGCTCTCTAGTTCTTCATTTTCTGCCATAAGGGTGGTGTCATCTGCATATCTGAGGTTATCATATTTCTCCCAGCAATCTTGATTCCAGCTTGTGTTTCTTCCAGCCTAGCGTTTCTCATGATGTACTCTGCATATAAGTTAAATAAGCAGGGTGACAATATACAGCCTTGTATATTTGGAAGGCTTGTATATTTGTATATATTCCTTTTCCTATTTGGAACCAGTCTGTTGTTCCATGTCCAGTTCTAACTGTTGCTTCCTGACCTGCATATAGGTTTCTCAAGAGGCAGGTCAGGTGGTCTGGTATTCCCATCTCTTGAAGATTTTTCCACAGTTTATTGTGATCCACCAGCTTGAACATTTGGAAGTTCATGGTTCACATATTGCTGAAGCTTGGCTTGGAGAATGTTGAGCATTACTTTACTAGAGTGTGAGATGACTCTATACGTGGACATCACCAGATGGTCAACACCAAAATCAGACTGATTATATTCTTTGCAGCCAAAGATGGAGAAGCTCTATACAGTCAGCAAAAACAAGCCCGGGGAGCTGACTGTGGTTCAGATCATGAACTCTTTATTGTCAAATTCAGACTTAAATTGAAGAAAGTAGGGAAAACCACTAGACCATTCAGGTATGACCTAAATCAAATCCCTTATGATTATACAGTGGAAGTGAGAAATAGATTTAAGGCACTAGATCTGATAGATAGAGTGCCTGATGAACTATGGATGGAGGTCCATGCCATTGTACAGGAGACAGGGATTAAGACCATCCCCATGTAAAAGAAATGCAAAAAAGCAAAATGGCTGTCTGGGAAGGCCTTGCAAATAGCTGTGAAAAGAAGAGAAGCGAAAAGCAAAGGAGAAAAGGAAAGATATAAGCATCTGAATGCACAGAGTTCCAAAGGATAGCAAGAAGAGATAAGAAAGTCTTCTTCAGTGATCAATGCAAAGAAATAGAGGAAAAAACATAATGGAAAAGACTAGAGATCTCTTCAAGAAAATTAGAGATATCAAGGGAACATTTCATGCAAAGATGGGCTCGATAAAGGACAGAAATGGTCTGGACCTAACAGAAGCAGAAGATATTAAGAAGAGGTGGCAAGAATACCAGAAGAACTGTACAAAAAAATCTTCATGACCAAGATAATCATGATGGTGTGATCACTCACCTAGAGCCAGACATCCTGGAATGTGAAGTCAAGTGGGCCTTAGACAGCATCACTACTCACAAAGCTAGTGGAGGTGATGGAATTCCAGTTGAGCTGTTTCAAATCCTGAAAGATGATGCTGTGAAAGTGCTGCACTCAATATGCCAGCAAATTTGGCACATGCATCAGTGGCCATAAGACTGGAAAGGTCAGTTTTCATTCCAATTCCAAAGAAAGGCAATGCCAAAGAATGCTCAAACTACTGCACAATTGCACTCATCTCACATGCTTGTAAAGTAATGCTCAAAATTCTTTCTTTATTAGAGATATGCAAATCAAAATTCCAAGGAGGTATCACCTCATACTGGTCAGAAGGCCATTATCAAAAAAATTCTGAGAGAGTGTGGAGAAGAGGGAACCCTCCTGCACTATTGGTGGGGATGGAAGTTGCTACAGCAACTGTGTAGAACAATATGGAGATTCCTTTAAAAAAAATAGGATAAAGCTACCGTATGGCCCAGCAATCCCACTACTGGGCACATGCCCTGAGAAAACCATATTTGAAAAAGACACATGTACTCCAGTGTTCAGAGTAGCACTATGTACAATAGCTGGGGCATGGAAACACCCTAGATGTCCATCAGCAGATGAATGGATAAAGAAGTTGTAGTACATATGCGCAATGGACTGTTATTCAGCCATAAAACGAATGCGTCTGAATCAGTTCTCTAGAGTCTGTTTAACCGATGAAAAGTCAGGAAGAGAAAAGCAAATTTCGTATATTAACACATATATACAGAATCTAGAAAAAGGGTACCAATGAACCGATTTGCAGCGCAGGAAAAGAGATGCCAACATAGAGAAGAGACTTTGGATACAGCAGGGGAAGGGGGGAGGGGGATGAACTGAGACAGGAGCATTAACATATATACACTGCTGCTAAGTTGCTGCTAAGTCACTTCGGTCATCTCCGACTCTGTGTGACCCCTTAGACGGCAGCCCACCAGGCTCCCCCGTCCTGGGATTCTCCAGGCAAGAACACTGGAGTGGGTTGCCATTCCCTTCTCCAATGCATGAAATGGAAAAGTGAAAGTGAAGTCACTCAGTCATGTCCGACCCTTCGCGACCCCATGGACTGCAGCCCACCCGGCTCCTCCATCCATGGGATTTTCCAGGCGAGAGTACTGGAGTGGGTGCCATAACCTTGAACACAGGGAGCTCAACCCAGTGCTCTGTGACAACTTGGAGGGGTGGGATGCGGTGAGGGAGAAGGTTCAAGATGGAGGGGACGTGTGTATACTTGTGCCTAATTTGTGTTACTGTATGGCAGAAGCCAACACAATGTTGTAAAGCAAATATCCTTCAATTAAATAATTTAAAAAAAGGTCTCTTCTCTAATAAACAAACACTTAATACATGTATGACAAAACAAAGAGAGGACAGACGATAGGGAAGTCAGGAGAAAGGGAGGAGATAAGAGGTGATGGAGAAATAATACAGAGAAATCAGACTGCATCAGGACACACTAAATTTGATAGAATGCCCAGTACATACTTTGCAGAGATGATAACGAGAGAAGCTTTCAACTATGTGAAGATCTGGGCAAAATATTCCAGTAATGAGGCCAAGCATGTACAAAGTCCCTTTGGTGTGATTTAGAAAATAGAGAAATGAAGTGTTACTGAATAAATTGATTCAGTGGGAGAGTGTGAAGGCTTGAGGTGGACGAGGAAAGTGTGAGAATTGTTAAAACACTGGGATTTCATTGTAAATGCTCTGGGAGGACACTGGAGAGTTTTAAGTGGGGCAAATACATGATCTAATTTTTAAAGCAATCATTCTGATTGTATTTGGAGAGATTTCTCAGAAAAAGTATCAGAAGGAGGTATTTTGAAAGTTATTGCCATAATTCAGGGAGGAATTGATGGAGCCCAGTAGGGAGACGGCAGAGGCTTTGGTGAAAAGTGTATTGATCAATGGCAAATTTGGAAGTAGAGCCAGCAGGCATTATTGATGGACTGGATTAAATGGATAAAGAAGAGAACAGAATAAATGGTGACTGCTTGGTGACTGGCTTGAGAAACTTGATGGTGCCTTTAATTGATATCTGGAAGACTGAGCTCACTTCCCTGGTGACTCAGACAGTAAAGCATCTACCTATAATGCAGGAGACCAGGGTTCAGTCCCTGGGTTGGGAAGATCTGGAGAAGGAAATGGCAACCCATTCCAGTGCTCTTGCCTGGAAAATCCCATAGACAGAGGAGCCTGGTAGGCTACAGTCCATGGGGGTCACAAAGAGTCGGACACAATTGAGTGACTTCACTTTAATTGAGATCTGGAAGACTGAGGGAATAACAGTCTTTTTAGAGTCAGGGACTATCTCTTACATGCATATTTGATAGGGAGAAGATATACGACATGAAAAAGGCAGTGATATATAAGTCTGGAATTTGGGATGAAATCAGGGATGGAGATAAAAATTTGGAGATCGTTGTATGAGAAAAGGTCATAGAAAAGATAAGAGCTCAGAAATGAACTTTGGGCCATCCCAACATTTACAGCAAAATAAAGTAAGAAGACGGTAGCTGTGTTACTAGCTATAGAGAAGACCGAGGAGAAGGAGGACCAGTTAGAAAAGAAAAAGGAGAAGACACTTCAGGGAGGTGAGAAAGATGAAGGGAGCATAGCACGTAAAGTTACAGAAGACAATTTCAAAAAAGAGGTAAACAGACAAGCATAAAAAAAATTGGTAATGGTTTCTTCTCAACTCTTTAAATGAGTAAAATTAGCTACTAGGTCATGGCTACATATGGTACATCATGTACAGATACACCATGGCTACATCTCTCCCCAGTTAGTAGAGGAAGGAGTCTGGCCAGTGAGGTTACATAGAACTAGGCGAGGAAATAGAAAGTTTCTCAGGGAAAATGTGGGCTGTTAAAACCTGCAGGGCCAGCAGAACTGAAACCATTGCCAGAGACTAGAGTCTGAGAAGTCAGAAAGGGGCATCTGGATGGTTATCAAAGAGAAGATGCTAGAATCAGATATCAAAGCTGGGTTGTGGAGCCAGGAAGGCAGAAACTACAGACTGAAACAAGCATGAGCAAGTTGAGAGTAGATGGGAGGTGTCTGGAACTTCTTCACAGATTGGAATTTTTTTTCTTTTATAATGTAGCAGCCCAGGTATAGCAGCGCTGGGTCGAGAGCTCAGGGGAGATTTCAGATCCATAAACTACACGATCTCTTCTCCAGCTGGAACAGACTAAGGCTTCTTGTGTACTGTTGAGGAGAGAGCCCTGGCATGTTCTGATGAATCCTTGAGAAGCGGTAATCTGGAAAGTAGAAAATGATCTCCCACAATCAGGGCTGGCTTCATGTGTGTGCAACTTACGCAACTGCATGGAACCCTGGGCTTAGAAAGGCCCCGTGCTTGCTGTAATGCTCTGTTATCATTTTGAAATTCTTCTTCTTATTTTTTTTTTCACCAGGCATCCCCATACTTTTAGTTTGCACTGGGCCTTGCAAATTATGTAGCTTGCCCTGCCTATAATTGCTTTTCTGGCCGCATATTTCTTCTTTTTTTCCTCCCTGACTGTGAAGTCAGTTTGAGAGGGTGCCCTTTCCACCACAAGGCTGGGTTAATTTATCCCATCTGGTTTTAGGTTTGTATTAATATCTCAAGGTTAGTAGATAGGAAAATATGAAAGCCAAGAGATATGAACAATGCCTGTCAGAGTAGGTCTTCAGCTGGGAGCCATAATTATACCTAGGGTGTCTGGATGGCACATGGAAGAAGGAGACTTGCTTGGTGAATGGTGTAGTGAGAACAGATAGGAGATAAGTACAGGATAAAGGCAGAATGTTGGTGAGAGGCCCACCACCACCCAGAGGACAGTGAATCTTGGAGGAAAGGCAGATCTCTGCCAAAGCTGACTATGGCGGTGTCTGAGAAGTAAATAGTGACAACAGACGTTTGGTTGGGCTTGCCTTCACATTCGTCCTTGGCCAGGTTAGCAGGCAGCCACAGTATCTGGCAGATGTTATAAACAGAAGATAGGACCCTCATGTCTCTAATGACCAGAAACTCCTGCTTCCTCCTGAGGGGGTGTCCAGGGCTGCAATCAAGATCCTGAGCATGCAGAGCCAGTGTGCAGGTAGGATGGTTTCCACTCCAAAGCTGGAACAATTGGGTTCATCTTTGATGGGCTTCCCTTGTGGCTCAGCTGGTAAAGAATTTGGCTGTGATGTGGGAGACCTGGGTTCGATCGCTGGGTTGGGAAGATCCCCTGGAGAAGGGAAAGGCTATCCATTCCAGTATTCTGGCCTGGAGAATTCCTTGGTCTGTGTAGTCCATGAGGTGCAAAGAGTCGGACACGACTGAGTAACTTTCACTCACTTTGATGTCCTAGGTTGGAACAGAGTAGGCTAAAGTCAGGGTAAAGCAGATATGGATACCAGTTAATAACACGTTTTCCTAAAGAATTTGTAAGTGGCATATGAGAAATTGAGCATCTAAGGTGCTCACTTAAGGAAAACTCAGGAGCCAGTAGACATCCTTGAGAGTTTGGGCTTTTAAATTCAGAACTACCAGTCTCTTGCCTTGAGATGGCTTCTTTTAGGGGCTTTAAGCAGTTCAGATGATGGCTACACTCAGAGAAGAAATGTAGCTTGTGAGTCCCTCAGGTGATGATGATGATGTCATTGCCTACTGGTAAGGACACCCTGAGGACCAGGGAAAATTCAGAAAAACATGATGGACAGGCATCATGGTCCCTGAGTCTGTCTTCATAGGACTGTTGTATGGGGAATAGGGCTTTCTGAAGACAAGTGTTTTCAGCAGAAGTTTTAATTTATCATAGTTTATCATGAGTGAGTGGAGTCACCAGGGGCTTCTTTCTTCCCCCTAAAAATGAAGGGATGATGTGCTGTGGGATTCAGGAGAAGACCCTGCCAGATTGGGAAGAAAACAAGAATTTTCTTCAGTTGAGGTAGTGGTGATCACGCTGGGCATCCACATTTGAAGGGTGTCTCCTGCCACAGAACAGGCACAGCAGTCCTGCCTCTGAATAGCGCTGCCGTGTCAGACAGCCGGAGGAAGTGCTCGTAGCTCCATGCTGAGCTTTAGATTCTTTCGCTCACTGTGCCCTGAGTCCTTTCCTAAGTTGAGCCTGTTAGAGCCACGCCATTGAATATGTCCTTTGCCTACCAACCTCACTCCCTGACAGTTAGCTGCATGCTTCAAGGCTGTTACACACTTTCAGTTCTGGAAATTATATGAGGTTTGCTTAAGACAGGTCTTGTTTTGTAAGAACGGATCTCTCCATTTGTCTCCCACAAGTAACTGGATCTCTAAATGTTATAATAAAATGTCTTTACTTGTAAATAAAATAATGAAGACCACAGTGACTAGACTAAGTGTAAATCATAAATTAGCTCTGATTCTCTGAGACTGTAGAGAAGGCTTTTGGGGGAAGTATACATATTTTGTATGGACTTTCATCTTCCAAGTACTTTCATCTTCCAAGTATTTTTCCATTCCGAGTCACTCTCTCTGACTTTAGTTTCAGAAACCTCATCTGAAATTTCATTTCATGGTCAATTCAGCATGTAATGAATAATTCATGGAAGGACTGGAGTGCATAACTGGGCCATGCGACACATGGATGCATTCTGTTCTCCTTAATTGATCCCTATTTGTAGAGATGGGTGAATAATCCTAATTCTCTTCAGGGGTAGAACCACTGTATGATCTGCTAAAATCCATGGGTTGTTGTGGAAACACTGGGGTTTGTGCTCCCTGGGGTCTTCCACTGGGAGGTCCAAAGAGGACTTGCTGCAAGAGCCTCTTCCGCTTCCGCCCCTTGGCGGAGGCTCTGTGCCGCAGCTGATGCTCTGCCTCTTCCCAGCCCACCTTCAACTAGCACTAGTAGTTTAGTCTCTCAGTCAGGTCCGATACTTGCAAGCCCATGGACCGTAGCCTCTGTCCATGGGATTCTCCAGGCAAGAATACTGGAGTGGGTTGCCATTTCCATCTCCAGGGGATCTTCCTGACCCAGGGATTGAACTCAGGTCTGCTGCACTGCAGGTGGATGTTTTACCAACTGAGTTAAGAGAGAAGCCCTTCCTCCACCTGGAGGAAGGTCAGGCCATCTTGAGGAGGAATAGCCTCCTTGTCCAGGTCTTTAATCATGGAGAAGTGGTGTCTTCCTTTACATGTGGAAACAGGGCTGCAAAGGCTTCTGGATGTGCAATCCACCATGAAATACTTAGAAGAATACTGAAAGATCTTTTTTTCTTTTAGAAGTGTATTCATGTCATTTCATTGCTGTAATTGATTATAAATTATTTGGGGGCTTAAAAACACATTTATTCTGTTTCAATTTAGGTCAGAAGTTCAAAGTCAGTTTCACTGGACAAAGTCAAGGGATCAGCAAGAGTGGTTTCTTTTTGAGGTTCTGTGGGAGAATTCATTTACTTGACTTCTATAGCTTCTACAGCCTGCTGGTATACCTTGATCTGCGGCCACTTTCTTCTATCTCTGAAACCAGCCATGTAGCTTTTTCAAATCTCTTTTTGATCCATGCTACTGTCATCATATCAGTGTCTTCTCACACTGACAACTTCTGTGTCTCTTTTATAAGGACCCTTGTAATTCAGAAAATTCAATTCAGTCCCTCAGTCATGTCTGACTCCTTGAAACCCCAGTGACGGTACCACACCAGTCTTCCCTGTTTATCATCAACTCCTGGAGCTTGTTCAGACTCATATCCATCGAGTCAGAGGCCATCCAACCATCTCATCCTCTGTCATCCCCTTCTCCTCCCAACTTAAATCTTTCCCAGCATCAGTATCTTTTTAAATGAGTCAATTTTTTTGCATTAGGTGGCCTAAGTATTGGAGCTTCAGCTTCAGCATCAGTCCTTCCAATGAATATTCAGTACTGATTTCCATTAGGATTGATTGGTTTCATCTCCCACAGTTAATGGACTCTCAAGAGTCTTCTCCAATACCATAGTTCAAAAGCATCAATTTTTCAGCACTCAGCTTTCTTTATAGCCCAACTCTCACATCCATACATGACTACTGGAAAAACCATAGCTTTGACTAGATGGAACTTTCTTGGCAAAGTAATGTCTCTGCTTTTAATATGCTATCTAGGTTGGTCATAGCATTTCTTCCAAGGAGCAAGTGTCTTTTAATTTCATGGCTGCAGTCACCATCTGCAGTGATTTTGGAGCTCCCCCTCCCTCAAATAAATTTTCTCATTGTTTCCATTGTTTTCCCATCTATTTGCCATGAAGTGATGGGACTGGATGCCATGATCTTAGTTTTCTAAATGTTGAGCTTTAAGCCAGTTTTTTCATTCTACTCTTTCACTTTCATCAAGAAGTTCTTTAGTTCTTCACTTTTTGCCATGTGGTGTCATCTGCATATCTGAGGTTATTGATATTTCTCTCTGCAATCTTGATTCCAGCCTGTGCTTCATCCGGCCTGACATTTCACATGATGTACTCTGCATGTAAGTTAAATAAGCAGAGTGTCAATATACAGCCTTGACAGAATCTTTTTCCTATTTGGAACCAGTCTATTGTTCCATGTCCAGTTCTAACTGTTGTTTCTTGACCTGCACACAGATTTCTCAGGAGGCAGATCAGGTGGCCTGGTACTCCCATCTCTTTCAGAATTTTCCACAGTTTATTGTGATCCACACAGTCAAAGGCTTTGGCATAGTCAGTAAAGCAGAAGTAGATGCTTTTCTGTAATTATCTTGCTTTTTGATGATCCAACAGATGTTTGCAATTTGATCTCTGGCTCCTCTGCCTTTTCTAAATCCAACTTGAAGATCTGGAAGTTCAAGGTTCACTTACTGTTGAAGCCTGGCTTGGAGAATTTTGAGCATTAATTTGCTAGCATGCGAGATGAGTGCAATTGTGTAGTAGTTTGAGCATTCTTTGGTATTGCCTTTCTTAGGGAGTGGAATGAAAACTGACCTTTTTCAGTCCTGTGGCCACTGCTGAGTTTTTCAAATTTGTTGGTATATTTAGTGCAGCACTTTCACAGCATCATTTTTTAGGATTTGAAATAGCTCAACTGGAATTCCATCACCTCAACTAGCTTTGTTCATAGTGCTGCTTCCTAAGGCCCATTTGACTTTGCCTACTGGAGTGTGATCCTGTGTCCAGTGATCACATCATCACGGTTACCTGCATAATGAAGCTCTTTTTGTACAGTTCTTCTGTGTATTCTTGCCACTTCTTCTTAATATCTTCTGCTTCTGTTAAGTCCATACCATTTCTGTCCTTTATCGAGCCCATCTTTGCATGAAATGTTCCCTTGGTATCTCTAATTTTCTGGAAGAGATAGCTAGTCTTTCCCATTCTATTGTTTTCCTCTGTTTCTTTGCATTGATCACTGAGGAAGGCTTTCTTATCTCTCCTTGCTTTTTCTTTGGAAGTCTGTATTCAGATGGGTATATCTTTCCTTTTTTCCTACCCTTTAGCTTCTCTTCTTTTCTCAGCTATTTATAAGGCCTCCTCAGACAACCATTTTGCCTTTTTGCATTTCTTTTTCTTGTGATTACATTAGGCCAATTCAGATAATCCAGAATTATTTTCCCATCTCAAGATCTTTAATTTGATCACATCTGCAAAGTTCCTTTTGCAGGAACTTTGAGTGTAAAGTAACATTAACATTCCCAGATTCCAGGAATTAGAAGGTGATAAATCTGGTGGGGGACATATTTTCACCTACCACAATAAAGTAGCAATTTAGAAGCATGAAGTTGGTGGGTCTGTTTGTGGCATAGCTTTTTTACAAAATATTTGAGGAAAAGTTCTTATTTTTAGCAGAAATATTTTGTAAAAACATTTCAGTATAAAACTGTCTACTTTTTCCAATGCCAAGCCAACAAACAGTTTACAGTTTAATCACAGGCTGTTTTGCAAACATGTGATTTAAAACAGCCAATTACTTTGGATATATTTTGGATTTTGCTGTTCAGTGTTATGGCAATAAATTAATATTCATATAGTTGTCATGTGTCATTTAAGAGTTTTACTTTAGCTCAGCACTCATTAGGATTTCCTAGTAAACATACAAAATAACTCTATCTTGAAATATTTTAAATTATGATTAGCTCACATATACATAAAACCCCTGTAAGCAGGGATAGGATTTCTGAGTACCTCCCTTTGTTTCTCTTACTGTCTTTGTCTCTCCCTCTGTCTTTCTCTGAGTCTGTCTCTCTGTTTCTCTCTCTATTTCTTGGAGATCTCACTGGAGGCCAGCTGACCTGTAAGAAACCTCATGTACGGATATATTTGATGAGAAACTGACATCTTCACCCAAGAGCCAGCAAAGATCTGAAATCTGCCAATGGCTATATGAGTTAATTGGAAGCAGATCCTCCCCAGCTGACCTGCTAGATAACTGTGGACCTGGCAACACCTTGATTGTATCCTCAGGAGAGGCTGTAATATAGACCCACATAGCTAAACTGCGCCCAGATTCCCAACCCCCAAAAACTGTGAGATAAATGTTTGTTGTTATCAATCACTAGTTAGAGTGGGGGGTAATTTGCTACACACCAGTAGGTAACTGCGGCTTCCCAGGTGGCACAGCAGTAAAGAATGCAGGAAACACAAGAGATGCAGGTTTGATCCCTGGGTCAGGAAGACCCCCTGGAAGAGGAAATGGCAACCTCTCCTGTATTCTTGCCTGGAAAATTCCATGGACAGAGGACCTGGCAGACTGTAGTTCATGGGGTCACAAAGAGTCAGATATAACTGAGCACGCAGGTACTAATAGATCAACTAATGTACCAGCTTTGAGCATCTTATGCTCTCAAAAAAAAAAAAAGTAAATTACTCAAGACTGTACAGTTATTTTTGAACAATGCAGGTGTTGGGAGTGCCAACCCCCATAAAGTCTAAAATCCACATATAACTTTTTGATGAAAATAATCAATAAGCAATCTATAATAGGAATAGAAAAGAATTTTATTTGGGCCAAACTGAAGACTATGCCCCAGAAGCACAGATTCAAGAAGCAATTGAATTGTGTTCCGCTGAACTACAAGATGAGGCGGGAGGCTTTTACTTTATAAAGACCAAACTCACAAAATTATGTTAGGTATACAAAAACCAATTGCGAAATGGTCTGAGGCAGAGTGTGGTTCAGTCAGGGATGTTGGAAGCTGGAGTGGACAGAATTATTTCCCAAGTGGTGGGTCCCAAACTGAACCACATCTTCAGACCACAGATTGAACGAGCAATTCATGAGTTCCCAGAAAAAAGAAGCCGTGCCAGCACCTCCTCCAGAGCCCGAAAGCCAAGACCCTGCTGCTCCATCCCAGGACGCTTCCTAAGAATATGCTTGACATGTTTTGGAAGCTCTGTTGAATTAATGGTGAAGAACTGGATTCAGTTACATAACAGTACAACTTTAGAATGAAGAGAGGCTGAAGTCCTTACTGACTTCAGAATCCGATGTTGACTGTGGGGCTGTGTCCAGATAGAATAGGGAGCAAGTGGATCTATAGAAAAGTTGACCATGTGGGCCCCCACATTGTGCTGCCATCCAGCTAGCCTGTCCAGGAGGGTGACACCCAGTAGACACTACAGACATATTAAGAAACACTACATCACTTCGGGGTTTGTCCTGAAGTGAACCTTTGTACTTGAACTTAGAGACTGTGTATGGATTTTAGGGTTTGTGCTTGAGGATAATCAGAAGCTACAGTGAAGGAACATAACCAGCTCTAAAGATGCAGTTTCAAAGAACTGACAGTAAAGGTTAGCCAGGGGTGGTAGGGTTTTAACAATGCTTATTTGATACTCTCAGTTTCTGAGAGTTGCACATCAGAGTTTACAAGTCACTAGCAACGGGCACAACTGAGTGACTTCACTTTCACTTTTCCCTTTCATGCGTTGGAGAAGGAAATGGCAACCCACTCCAGTGTTCTTGCCTGGAAAATCCCAGAGACGGGGGAGCCTGGTGGGCTTCCATCTCTGCGGTCGCATAGAGTCGGACACAACTGAAGTGACATAGCAGCAGCAGCAATAGCAGGACTGGAGCCGGCAAGAAGTAAGTATGCTTATTAAGACAGTACTGGTTGCCGTTTGAAATGACAGCATAGTTACAGGGAGACCGTGGGACCATAAGGTTTTGAGAACAGCGGGTGGTATCTGAGTCTGATAGATTTCAGGAAAGGCTTATCTGAGTGATACAGGAATGGGTCTGAAATCACATTCACGATGGCCATCTGCCTCCATTTTGGATGTCTGAATCACGGGCACTCCATTTTGACATTTTAAATACATCTTCTTCTTCCATGGTTAAAGCAGATATCAATGCAAGTTTGACGGTCCACATAACAGGCTGTTCTAGGCAGCATACATTTTAAGCTAAATTTTATATAAGTGACTTCTCCGTACTTCAATATGTGAAAATTTCTCTCATCAAACTTATAGTCAGCCCTCCATCCTATTCATGGTTCTTCTATATCCATAATTCCACCACCAGCAGAGTCAATCAAAGACAGATCATGTAGTACTACACTATTTACTACTGAAATAGCAGTAAATTTCAGTACTATTATTGAAAGTAGCACTTTCCCATGCAGTTCATACCTGTGTTGTTCAAGGGTCAACTGTACTTTCAACTAAGTATTGGATTTGGTGTATAGTCTTGCCTCAGTGTCCTTGGGAAGTTGCTTCAAGGACCCCCACAGATATCAAAATGTGTGAATGTCCAAGTCCCTTACATATGATAAGAAGGGGGAGTCCCATTGGCCTGCCATATCGGGGTGCTGCACCAGCAAATTCAACCCAACTTGGATGGAATTCTGAGGGTGCAGAACCCATGGACACAGAAGAGCTGACTGTCCTTTACGGAAGTCAGTAAAAGCCAGAGTTGAGGGAAAGGGAGAGTTAAGCATGAATAAAACTCTGCTTATTCTCAAAGCTTAAAAAGACTGAAGATGTCTATGATGGGGTAGATGTGTTGAGAATATATTTACACAGAAACTTTAATAGCCTCCTTGCTCCATCAGCCAAGCCTTTCTGTCAGAAAAGGAGGGAACACAGCTTGGTGTGTCTCTTAGATGAACTGCTTGGCCAGAAAAAATAGAACTATGGAGCAGAAGGCCTTGAGAAAAACAAAAACAAAGTGCTTCTAGACAAGTTTTGCCAGTGTTTCTGGGAGGTGATATATTAACCATCAGGCGGCACGGCCTCTTGCTCCCAGGCTGTGACTCTGCCATAGGGGAGAAGGGCCTCTGTGGCCAACTGGGGCACCTCAAGTACCTCAGATTCTGGGAGGCATCAGTGTGAAAAGGCCCTGCCTTCCCTCCTGGTGGGGAGGGGCGCTCATAAGTCATCTGGGGCCAGATGTCAGGACCAGAGCAACAAAGGGGGAACTGGCAGAAGCAACATGGGAGCCTGAGAACTGAGATGTCTGTTTACGAGCACTAGAAGGAAGGGGTGGAAATTCCACAGTCAGGAGAGGAAGCCAAGCGGAGAAATAGTATACTGCCATTATGACGCTTTCTTAGTCTACAGGCTGCTGTGGCCTATGAAACAGGAATTTTATTCTTTGGACTTCTTTGGATAATTAGTAATTCTTAGCAGCAGCAGCATAGGATTACTGGCACATATCTGTTTGCAGCATGGATTAATTCCTACTCGAAGATTAGAGACTAACTTCCAAGAGTTTAGTGGCAGGGCCATGAAGAGAATATTGTACACTGTCAGAGATTATTCATATAGCTCCAAGCCTGGGCATGGCTCTAGAAAACTGGGTTCAAGACATCACTGCAGGTAATTGGAAAGGCTGTTTGGTCTCTAGGAGAAAATGACTTTTGTCACCGGTTGAAATGTCCCACTCAGGTATTGTAAAAGAGAGTAGAAATGGGAAGAAGAGGGACAAGGGTGTTGTTGGAAGCCTGCAGGTACCATAGAAAACAACTTCTAGCCTCTCAGGGCAGATAATGTTTACAACTGGGAATGGGTGATGCTTGGTGTTATATAAATAGGTGCCAAAGCCAGGGAGAATTACATGACAATAAGAATGAGATTTCTTAAGATATACCAGAGTGTGGAAAAGTTCTGCTTGTGTGTTGTAAGGATGAAAACTTTCACAGATGGTAAGAGACACAGGATGTGAAACAGGGGCTCACTGCAAACAAATGGTTGCCATAGTGAAATGTTTTATGGTGGGTTAGATTGCAAGGGGAAAAAGAGGTACTGCAACTTAGATTCCCATAATTAATACACACGAATAGAAGAGGAGGCCAGTTTTAGCATTAAGATGGACGAAATCCTGGTGGGTGCAGGATGTGGGGAGCAGAAATTATTAGAACAGCTACCAAATCAGCCAGCGTTTCAACACAATGTCCTAGAAGTAAATTTGAAGGCCATTGAAACTGGCAGTTCATCTTTAAGTCCTTCCCAGTGTTATGTGTAATAAATATATGGGACTGTGAGTGGAAATATCGACCACTTTGTAACTGCTTCATTCATATCCTTTTTCCTCATAACATGTGACAACAGGAAAAGCCATATCTTAGGAGGCCAGTTGTACCTGGCAAGCCATGTCAAGCTTAGCTTTAGCTTTTCTGACCCTTTTAAAATAAGGCTGAGTTAGTGATGATTTGATTTCTTGGTTCTCAGCCTTTTTGTGTACAGGATAGTCCTGCTCAAAGTTGGACACAAACTCCCTGCATCTCAATCATGATATGAGAATGCTGAAAAATATATTATATTTATTCTTCAGGCCTGCCTCTTAGTGTTCTGATTCATAAGTTCAGGGGTACAGCCCGGGAATCTACATTTTAACAAATGTATTTCCCTTCTCAAAGTGATGTTGGGGCCGTGCTTTGGGAAATGCAATTTAAGATCTTTTTGACTGATGAATTCTGAGAAAAGGTAGTGAGATAAAGATAAACATCTGGAAAGGAAAGTACAAAGCTGTAAATGTCACCAGGAAATAATCTGTTTTTGAAATTGATATATAGACAGAAATCTGTTGTTAATGTTTCACAACCCACAATACGGGAGAGGGGGATAAGCTGGAATATACTCTTCTAATTATTTGACTCTGTAGACAAAAGGATATAGCTGATGACATGGCCTAGAAAATCAGTTCAGGGTTAGACTTTGGTTCACTCTGAGTCCCAAGCCCTGAACAAGAGTTTTCCAGAATGCCAAGGAGCTTTGTTAAAGGCCAGCATGAATAATGATTATGATGAAAATGATAACAGCTAATGTTCTTAAGCACTTAGTTTTTAAGCACAGACCCAAACAATCTTATGTAATTCTTATGATAAACACATGCTATCAGATGAAGAAAATTAGATTAAGTAACTTGACCAAGTTTATTTAACTACTATGTGAACTAATTACCCTTTTAATCTCTGTCTGACTTCAAATTTTGTGGGCTACATCATCAGTTTTTCTGCCTCCATAAGTGGTACCACTGTGAGGGAATGAAGAAGGTTCTTCTCACAGGAAATAACTTTTCACAGGTCAGGTTGACAATGACAGACTGAATCAAGATTGATTACACTACTTCTGTTAACAGAACTTCTGGAAAATTTTTACATGGGTAGCTCTTAGCCATTTACTATGTGGGGCTCAGCATCTCTCAGAATCAAGCCTAGGAAAAAGCTGTTTTTTTAATGAAAAGACTTCCCATCCCTGGGGATAGAGACCACTTAAAAATATTACTTGAAGAATGTAGCAGGAGCCCCAGTCCTGAATTGAATGCACTTAGTAGGACTCCTGTTATAGAGGTCTACCAAGGCAGCTTTTGATGAGAAGGCAAGCCTCCAGGAAATAACTATTACAAGGGAAAAGGGACTCTGGCATATGATTTGTACACAACAAAATCATCAGTACCGGAGAAGAAGAGCCTTTATTAATATGGAATGGTGCCTGTCACTCAGCTTGTCCCTGAGGTCCAGAACACTCAGGTTGAGCACTAGGAGGAACCAGGTAAGATTTGCAAAATCTCCTTCATCAGTCTGAAATCACTGGGAGCTTGTTACCCATGTAACAGAGTGTGATACATAGGCTCGCTGTGGATTCTTCGCTCCCTATACAGACAACACAGAGCACGTCACTGTTGCTGCCTTGAAGGCATTCAGCACACAGCTGGCCTCCCTTGATCATTATGTAGTGTCTTTCCTTGTTCCTTATAAGTCAGAGACAAATATCATATGATACCACTTATACGTGGAATCTAAAAACAAAATGGTACAAATGAACTTATTTACAAAACAAAAAAAAGAGTTACAGATGAAGAAAACAAACTTATGGTTACCAAGGTGAGGAGGAATGAGAGATTGGGTTGATATATGCACATGACTGTAAATAAAATAAGTAGCTTATAAGGACCTACTATATAGTACAGGGAACTCAACTCAATATTCTATAATTACTTATATGAGAAAAGAATCTAAAAGAGTGGATATATGTATAGGTATAACTGATTATTTGATGGCTCAGACGATAAAGAATCTGCCTGCAATGCAGGTGACCCAGGTTCAATCCCTGGGTTGGGAAGATCCCCTGGAGAATGAAATGGCAACTCACTCCAGTATTCTTGCCTGGAGAATTCCGTGGACAGAGAAGTATGGTGGGCTCCAGTCTATGGGGTCACAAAGAGTTGGACATGACTGAGTGACTAATACTTACTTTGCTGTAGAGCATACACTAATACAACATTGTAAATAAATTACACTCCAATAAAAGTTAATTAAAAAAAAAAAAGGAGAGAGAGAGAGAGACTCACAGATACAGCCAGAAGGGGAGAGGGGTTGGGGGAGGGGCAAAATAAGTGAATGGGATTAAGAGGTACAAACTACCAGTTTTAAAAGAAACAAGTCACAGGGCTGTCCTGTACAGCACAGGGAATACAGTCAACATAAGAATTTTGGGTGGTGTATAATCTCTAAAACTATCAGATCATTATGTTGTACATTAATACAGTACTATGTCAATTATACTTCAATTAAGAATAAAATAAAATACAAAGTAAAACTGAAAAAAATTAGAGAAAATTAAAAACAAAGAATAGGTACTGAATTAAATTAAAGGCTTGGCCAGATGAGCCTGTTTGCTAGGACTAGGGAAGGAGAGATTAGTTATAATACTTTTATCTTTGCTCAATTGCATCTAATAGTGCCCCCCACCTCATTATCTCTATCTCCTATCTATCTTGAAATAAACATATCTCAGGAACTCTCATCTTTGTGGGGGAAGAAATTTCAGGTAATTTTTTCTGTAAATAACAGTTGTCTGATTGTATAGTTCTGACTCAAAGTTAACGTACCACATACCCAAAACATAAAATGTCTGTACTAAATTACTTTTACATGCAAAACATTGACCTCTATAACCATAAACCTTATAGTCTCACTGAAGTATGAAGTACTGATTTTTGGAAATGTAAGAAATTTCTGAAGAAAAGTATATGTCTAAGGACCATGTGTGTGCTAAGTAGCATCGGTTGTGTCTGACTCTGTGCAAACCTATGGACTGCAGCTTGTCAGACTCCCTCTGTCCATGGGATTCCTCAGGCAAGGATCCTAGAGGGGGTTGCTATGCCCTCCTCCAGGGGACTTTCCCGACCCAGGAATTGAACCTATGTCTCTTATGGCTCCTGCATTGGCAGACTGGTTCCTTACCACTTGTACCACCTGGGAAGCCCTCATTTAAGGGCCACTCAGGTCTAAGTAGGAGAAGGCAATGGCACCCCATTCCAGCACACTTTCCTGGAAAATCCCATGGTGGAGGAGCCTGGTGGGCTACAGTCCATGAGGTAATGAAGAGTTGGACATGACTGAGTGCCTTCACTTTGATTTTCACTTTCATGCACTGGAGAAGGAAATGACAACCCACTCCAATATTCTTGCCTGGAGAATCCCAGGGACAGAGGAGCCTGGTGGGCTACAGTCCATGAGGTCATGAAGAGTCAGACACGACTGAGTGCCTTCACTTTGATTTTCACTTTCATGCACTGGAGAAGGAAATGACAACCCACTCCAATATTCTTGCCTGGAGAATCCCAAGGACAGAGGAGCCTGGTGGGCTGCCGTCTATGGAGTCACACAGAGTCAGATACGACTGAAGTGATTTAGCAGCAGCAGGTCTAATTAAGGCTGTCTTTATTCTAACATTTATGGCATTAAAAAACAAAAACAAAAATGCCCTGATACCTGTTACTCATTAAGAGTTGTAAAATCAATTCAGTGTATGATAAGCATTAAAAAAAAAAGAGTATTTAATAGAAAAAAACTCCAGATGGCTAACAAACACATGAAAAGATGCTCAGCATCACTCATTATCAAAGAAATGCAAATAAAACTATAAGGTACCATTTCATGCCAGTCAGAATGGCTGCTATCCATTAGTCTACAAGCAATAAATGCTGGAGACGGTGTGGAAAAAAGGGAACCCTGTTACATTGTTAGTGGGAATGCAAACTAGTACAGCCACTATGGAGAACAGTGTAGATTTCCTTAAAAAACTGGAAGTAGAACTGCCTTCAGTTAAGTTCAGTTCACTTGCTCAATCGTGTCTGACTCTTTGCGACCCCATGAATCGCAGCACGCCAGGCCTCGCTGTCCATCACGGACTCCCGGAGTTCACTCAGACTCATGTCCATCAAGTCAGTGATGCCATCCAGGCATCTCATCCTCTGTCGTCCCCTTCTCCTCCTGCCCCCAATCCCTCCCAGCATCAGGGTCTTTTCCAATGATTCAACTCTTCACATGAGGTGGCCAAAGTATTGGAGTTTCAGCTTTAGCATCATTCCTTCCAAAGAAATCCCAGGACTGATCTCCTTCAGAATGGACTGGTTGGATCTCCTTACAGTCCAAGGGACTCTCAAGAGTCTTCTCCAACATCACAGTTCAAAAGCATCAATTCTTCGGTGCTCAGCCTTCTTCACAGTCCAACTCTCACATCCATACATGACCACAGGAAAAACCATAGCCTTGACTAGACGGACCTTAGTTGGCAAAGTAATGTCTCTGCTTTTGAATATGCTATCTAGGTTGGTCATAACTTTCCTTCCAAGGAGTAAATGTCTTTTAACTTCATGGCTGCAATCACCATCTGCAGTGATTTTGGAGCCCCCAAAAATAAAGTCTGACACTGTTTCCACTGTTTCCCCATCTATTTCCCATGAAGTGATGGGACCAGATGCCATGATCTTCATTTCCTGAATGTAGAGCTTTAAGCCAACATTTTCACTCTCCTCTTTCATTTTCATCAAGAGGTTTTTAGTTAGTTCCTCTTCACTTTCTGCCATAAGGCTGGTGTCATCTGCATATCTGAGGTTATTGATATTTCTCCCAGCAATCTTGATTCCAGCTTGTGTTTCTTCCAGTCCAGCATTTCTCATGATGTACTCTGCATGTAAGTTAAATAAGCAGGGTGACAATATACAGCCTTGACATACTCCTTTTCCTATTTGGAACCAGTCTGTTGTTCCATGTCCAGTTCTAACTGCTGCTTCCTGACCTGCATCTTCAGACACAGATTTCTCAAGAGGCAGGTCAGGTGGTCTGGTATTCCCATCTCTTTCAGAATTTTCCACAGTTTATTGTGATCTACAGAGTCAAAGGCTTTGGCATAGTCAATAAAGCAGAAATAGATGTTTTTCTGGAACTTTCTTGCTTTATCCATGATCCAGCAGACGTTGGTAATTTGATCTCTGGTTCCTCTGCCTTTTCTAAAACCAGCTTGAACATCAATAAATTCATGGTTCACGTATTGCTGAAGCCTGGCTTGGAGAATTTTGAGCATTACTTTACTAGCATGTGAGATGAGTGCAATTGTGTGGTAGTTTGAGCATTCTTTGGCATTGTCTTCCTTTGGGATTGGAATGAAAACTGACCTTTTCCAGTCCTGTGGCCACTGCTGAATTTGCCAAATTTGCTGGCATATTGAGTGCAGCACTTTCACAGCATCATCTTCAAGATTTGAAATAGCTCAACTGGAATTCTGTCACCTCCACTAGCTTTGTTGGTAGTGATGCTTTCCAAGTCCCACTTGACTTCACATTCCAGGATGTCTGACTCTAGGTGAGTGATCACACCATTATGATTATCTTGGTCGTGAAGATCTTTTTGTATAGTTCTTCTGTGTATTCTTGCCACCTCTTCTTAATATCTTCTGCTTCTGTTACCCAGCAATCCCACTGCTGGGCATACACACTGAGGGAACCAGAATTGAAAGAGACACATATACCCCAATGTTCATCGCAGAACTGTTTATAATAGCCAGGACATGGAAGCAACCTAGATGTCCATCAGCAGATGAATGGATAAGAAGGCTGTGGTACATATACACAATGGAGTATTACTTAGCCATTAAAAAGAATATATTTGAATGAGTTCTAATAAGGTGGATCAAACTGGAGCCGATTATACAGAGTGAAGTAAGCCAAAAGAAAAACACCAATACAGTATGCTAATGCATATATATGGAATTTAGAAAGATAGTAATGATAACTCTGTATGCGAGACAGCAAAGAGACACAGATGTATAGAACAGTCTTTTGGACTCTGTGGGAGAGGGAGAGGGTGGGATGTTTTGGGAGAATGGCATTGAAACATGTATAATATCATATAAGAAACGAATCACCAATCTAGGTTTGATGCAGGATACAGGATGCTTGGGGCTGGTGTCCTGGGATGACCCAGAGGGAGGGTAAGGGAAGGGAAGTGGGAGGGGGTTTCAGGATGGGGAACACGTGTACATCTGTGGTGGATTCATGTTGATGTATGGCAAAACCAATACAATATTGTAAAGTAAAAAAAAATTAATTAAAAGTATATAAATAAACAAAATAAAAAAGAAAATAACTCCAATGTATTTTACGTCATAAGGGTAAGCACTATTTTACAAAATTGTGTTCCACTTTCGTATACATTTTTGTGTACATGAGTCACAGTGCATAACTACCCCTTCTCTTGGATCACAGTTAACATTGTTGAAAGCTACTGATATTTGGTCATACAAATTTCAACATTTAAGAGGGTTTCCAAACATAAAAATATTTTGTTCAGTAATTTGTCTTTCTTCCAAATTAGAAACAGTATGTAATGGAAAATAGAGTTAATATAAGTATATACAAGAGATTATTTCATACTGGTAAAAGTTGTCCAATGATCTGTAGTTATATATAAAATAAAAGTTGATAATTCTAAGGTTAGCTCCAAAGATGATCAAATTACTACCATGGGGCTAGCTATACAAAACTACCTATACAAGTCCTTTTACGAAAAAAAAAAAAATTAAGAAATAGCATTAATTTTTATCTTTTCAAAAGACTGTTGCATGATGGGACAGAAAATGACTAAAACGTCTTCTGGCTATAATATATTTAGCATTGAAGTTCACTACTTAGGTATATATTTCTACCAAGAAATTATCCAGCTCCCAAATTCAGTCCAAAGCACACTATATTTTATTTGACATGAAGCCAATAAAAGTTATAATTAAAGACAATAGCTATAAAATGAAAGCAATAATGAGGAAGAAAGGATAAAAATGCTTCTCAAAAGTAATAGTTTTTATGAATTTGGTATATAAATTTCCCTCTTGATTTGTTATATTTACATTACTGCATCTATAGCTTTGTATATTCATATTTGGCTATGTAGAAATAATATGATTTGGTATTTGCACTCCATTTCATATGCTGAAAGCCTCATATTCCTAGTCTGCAACCCCTACACAGGATAGAAATGGGTGATAATATTGTCAAACTTTTAAGTTATGGTAGAAGAGAAATTTAGAAAGAGCAAATTGGCTCGAATTTAGAACCATATGGAATACCATGGTGACTATGAAAAACACTCAGAGTTTGAAGTGACTTGCTAATTAACTCTTTGGTATCTCAGGTTTTTCTTACACATTTACAACTTACAATCAATTCAAATTAATTCAATCCAATCCAGGAGACATTTATCAGTTCTCATTTAAGTGGTACATATAGCTGGTTTGTTTTTTTGATTTTTGTTTTCAAGGTGATTATAATCTACACAAAGAGACAGACAATCACACAATTTGGAAATCAAAGTGGAATTATGCCAAGAGATTTAGAAGAGATTATCAGCAAAGTACTATCAGTTCAGTTCAGTCAATTCAGGCGTGTCTGACTCTGTGACCCCATGGATTGCAGCACAACAGGCTTCCCTGTACATAATCAGCTCCTGGAGTTTACTCAAACTCTTGTCCATTGAGTTGGTGATGCCATCCAACCATCTCACCCTCTGTCATCCCTCTTCTCCTCCTGCCTTCAATCTTTCCCAGCATCAGGGTCTTTACAAATGAGTTAATTCTTTGCATCAGGTGGCCAAAGTATTGGAGTTTTAGCTTTAGCATCATTCCTTCCAATGAATATTCAGGACTAATTTCCTTTAGGATGGACTGATTGGATCTCCTTGCAGTCCAAGGGACTCTCAAGAGTCTTCTCCAAAACCACAGTTCAAAAGCATCATTTCTTTGGTGCTCAGCTTTCTTTATCGTCCAACTCTCACATCCACACATGACTACTGGAAAAACCATAGCTTTGACTAAATGGACCTTTGTTGCCAAAGTAATATCTCTGCTTTTTAATATGCTGTCTAAGTTGGTCGTAGCTTCCAAGGAGCAAGTGTCTTTTATTTTCATGGCTGCAATCACCACCTGCAGTGATTTTGGATCCCCAAAATAAAGTTTGTCACTGTTTCCATTGTTTTACCATCTATTTGCCATGAAGTGATGGGGCCAGACTCTCCTCTTTCACTTTCATCAAGAGGCTCTCTAGTTCTTCTTCACTTTCTGCCATAAGGGTGGTATCATCTGCACGTCTGAGATTATTGATATTTCTCCTGGCATTCCAGCTTGTACTTCATCCAGCCCAGAGTTTCTCATGATGTACACTGTATATAAGTTAAATAAGCAGGGTAACAATATACAGCCTTGACATACTCTTTTTCCTATTTGGAACCAGTCTGTTGTTATATGTCCAGTTCTAACTGTTGCTTCCTGACCTGCATACAGAGTTCTCAGGAGGCAGGTCAGCTGGTCTGGTATTCCCATTTCTTTAAGAATTTTTCAGAGTTTGTTGTGGTCCACACAGTCAAAGGCTTTGCATAGTCAATAAAGCAGAAGTAGATGTTTTTCTGGAACTCTCTTGCTTTTTCGATAATCCTGAGTATATTGGCAATTTGATCTCTGTTTCCTCTGTCTTTTCTAAATTCAGCTTTAACATCTCGAAGTTCATGGTTCACATACTATTAAAGCCTGGCTTGGAGAATTTTGAGCATTACTTTGCTAGTGTATGAGATGAGTGCAGTTGTGTGGTAGTTTGAGCTTTCTTTGGCATTGCCTCGCTTTGGGATTGGAATGAAAACTGAGCTTTTCCAGTCCTGTGGCCACTGCTGAGTTTTCCAAATTTTCTGGCATATTGAGTATAGCACTTTCATAGCGTCATCTTTCAGGATTTGAAATAGCTCAACTGGAATTCCATCACCTCCACTAGCTTTGTTCGTAGTGATGCTTCCCTAAGGCCCACTCGACTTTGCATTTCAGGATGTCTGGCTCTAGGTGAGTGATCATACCATTGTGGTTATCTGGATTGTGAAGATTTTTTTTGTATAGTTCTTCTTTGTATTTTTGCCACCTCTTCACAAAGTACTGTAGAAATGCTTATTTAAACAGAAAAGGGTAGCAGCATGGGTTTAAATAGACAATAATAATGTATATCTTAGAGGAGTTATTGTTGAGCTTAAATAAAATAATCTGCAAAGAGCCACTGGGATATAAGTCATCTCAGTAAATACTAGCCATCCTCCAGTACAAAAGGACATTCTGATGGGTAGTCCTACTAGGGATGCTTCAGAAATACTGCAACCACTTTGAACCATCTAAGACATGAGACATGGAATATTTCCTCCCATATCAGCAAACAAGCATGTCATGGTCATGGGTGATTCCGGCCTTCCAAATGTGAATTCCTGAGCCCTAAGATTACTTAGGAAGGAGAGGAACCCCGGATGAGAAAAATGCAGGTTACTGGCCCCAACTAGCTGAGATGCATATGAAAGGAATGATTCCAGTGAATCCAGACTCGTACATCTTCCCATCACAGAAAAGTGCTAAATTACTTAACTTGGGATATCTGGTTTTCTTTAATCCACAAAAATACTTTTAATGTCCACATAATCTGTCCTTTGTTGCAAACCTCTATACAACCTGATTCCTCCCTGCCAACCTCTTCATAGCAGTTCTCTCAGGGTTACTTGAGATCCTGCCTCCTAGTCTTAAGTCCTAAAAATTATCATCAAATAAAAGATAACCCTCAACTTTTAGGTTGCATGTATTTTTTCGTTGACAGATGTAAGGTATCAAGAGAAAGGTTCAAATATCACAAACTAGGGTGACCTACATAGGATTCATTCTCACAGAAGGTCAGAGAAGACTACCCCAGTAACAAAAAGAAGCTCTTTGCAGTTTTGCCTGCTCTAAATCTAGAAGACAGTTTTGGGGTTTCTTGCGGATGGTCGATTGTTGCCACATCTGGATTCTTAACTATGGTCTAATAGTTATGCCTCTAAATGAAAAATTAAAACATTGATGATCTTTTTGAATGAAATTTAGAATGCAAAGGGGCCTTTTAAGAATTGAAAAAGCAATTACTTCAGACCTCTGCCCTTCCCCTCCTAGATTTAACTAAACCCTTTGACCTTTAGACTCATGAAAGAAGGGGAATCCCTCTTTGTCTATCAACTCAAAAACTGGGATCCCTTGCTTAGGTGACTGCTTATTCCTCTAAACCATTAGTTCAAACTGCTGAGAATAGCCTCCTTGCCCAAAGGCAGTAGCAGCTACTCCATACCAGCTAAAGAAGCCTGAAAAAGATAATGCTTGGCCAGCCAATCACTACATGGACCCCATGTCAGGTTCAGGCTTTAGTAAATTCTAAGGGAATTGAGCGGTATCCTTGGAAGGTCGATTTAAGTCAGGCTATGATGTTAGACAACCCAGTGGTTACCATAGAAACCTGTCACAAGCTAAATTCTGCCACCCTCCTAGCTAAGAAATGGAGTATGGCTGGATAGTATGACTGTATAGGAACTACAGATATGATCTATTCCAGTTGCCCTGACCTAGGGAATTAGGAAGTGAGCCTCTTCTAAACACTGAAGAAGAATGGTTCACAGACATAAGTGATTTTATGAGGGAGAGTAAAAGACCGGAGAGACACACAGTGAGTTCTCAGACTCAAGTCATAGAGGCAGGAAGCCTAACCCCAGAGACATCTGCCCAAAGGCCTAGCTATAGCTCTCACCTGAGCCTAGAGCGTGGGGCAGGGAAGATCTTAAGTGTTTACACAGGTTCCCAGTAGGCGTATGCCATCCCTACGTGTCACTGTTATTCTCTTGCTAATATTTGGGCAGCATATTCACTATCTTCAAGAGCTGACTCACTGGAAAAGACCCTGATGCTGGGAAAGACTGAAGACAAAAGGAGAAGGGGGCAGTAGAGGATGAGATGGTGGGATGGCATCACCGACTCAAGGGACACAAGTTTGAGCAAATTCTGGGAGACAGCGGAGGCCAAAGGAGCCTGGTGTGCTGAAGCCCATCTGGTCACAAAGAGGTGGACATGACCAGTGATTGAACAACAGCTCATTATCTTAAATTATCTGCTGCCCTTTGTCTCCAAAAGTGAAGTGAAGTCGCTCGGTCGTGTCTGACTCTTTGCGACCCGTGGACTGTAGCCCACCAGGCTCCTCTGTCCATGGATTCTCCAGGCAAGAATACTGGAGTGGGTTGCCATTTCCTTCTCCAGGGGATCTTCCCGACTCAGGGATCGAACTTGGGTCTCCTTGATTGCAGACAGAATCTTTACCATCTGAGCTACAGGGAGTTCCCAAGTCACTAATACTAGTTCTCGACTAATGTTGTTAAGGTACCTGAACAACTAAATAAAATCAATGTACACATTTTTTCTTTACCATCCTGTTTTTGCACTCAATTAAAATTCTATGCAAGATAATAAATTTGCCTAATAAGCCTTCATACTGGTCAAAGTCAGGAAAAAATCTCCAAGGACTTTCTCTCTCTGTTATTTATGGTGATAATATCAAAGGTTGTTGGCGTCTTTCAGTCAATGATTTTCTTTGTATATATTCAGATTATTCAATGTCTGTCTTGGACAAATATTTATATTTTTTTCTATCTGAAGGAGAAAGAGACATTTTCTGAACAGAAATCAGCACACATTCTGAGGTTTGTATGGTTGCATTTTATCTGTATAATTAATTAGACTACTTTGATCAGAGATAGTTCAGTGTAGTGTAGCAGGGAGCACTGGGGCTCAAGACTTAGGCAGGTCCAAAACTGGCACTCTTCAGGTGTGTGACCTTAGATAACAAACTTATCCTCTTATAACTTCAGTGTTGTCAACTGGAAAATAAAGAGCTGCATCCTTCGAACCCCAAAGCTGCCTGTGAGCTCTATAATTCCACAATTCCAACATGCTTTGACCTGACAAGTAAAGTTCACTGGAAAACTGAACTTGATAATTCACAGAAAAATATCCAGCAAGTACTCAAGAAAAAGACAAGGTGAGAACTTTATTTATTAAATATGTATCGAGCATTTCCTATGTCCATGGCACTAGGCTAGGAGCTGTGTGTGTGTGTGTGTGTTGAATGTGGTAGTAATCCTGATCTCAGAGGCTTAGAGTCTAGTTGAGGGGGCTAGGCGTATGTAGGAGTAATCCTGACTGACAAGGGCTTTCCATTTTAGGAAATTAATTACGCAATTGAGCCACAATTCATTTTGACTTTTAAGATAGCACTTGATGTTCAGAGATAGACGACTCAATCTAAAGCTACTTCAAAGTGAAATATTTTTACTGCTTATCAGAACATCACAATTTATAGTCAAGAAAACCTTGCTAGATCCATAAGAATATATGGGTGCACTTGTTTGAAAAATATATTATTAGATCAGAAACCCTTCCCCCATGCATCTATGTACCAGAAAAAAACCAATCCTAATCTCTAATTGCTAATAATAATAATTTATAAAACAGGTGGTAGAATTGAACAGAGAGCTTAGAGGAACATGTTAATCAGATTCACAGTGGCAGGCTTTTACAAGAAAGCAGAGCACAGCACACTATAATCCATGGGGCCACAAGAGTCAGACACAACTTAGCAACTAAACAACAGGAGTAAAGAAATAGCTGGTTGGTGTTTGGGACTTCTGGGTCCGTTAGGTAATTTTTAGCTTTGATAAGTGATGCTACCAGGCCATATTTCCTAATCCCATGTAGCATATCAGAAATCTGTACCTTCCTTCATTCAGACTGCAAACTGTTTGTACTACCTTGATTTCCTAAGCAACCATCAGGCACACAAATGGATTTTCTTGGTTTGAATTTTAATTTTTCTTAAGTGTTTATTAATGGATAAAAAGAAACTTATAAACACACTGGTTCTTGATTCATTGTAACAGCACTACGTGAATGTATCACAGAAACAAGCAAAAGGCACTTCCAAATCTATCTATCTATATGGATATTGATTAATTGGATAGTTCATACACTAAGAAGGAGGGATGTAGAAGAAGGCACATGAGTATAGACTTTCTTCTTTTAAGCATATGTGGGACACTGTGTGTATGTTTTCTGCAAGAGAGGGTAATAAATAGATTTCCATTTTACTAAAGCCATCTTGGGGCTTCCCTCAGAGCTCAGTTGGTAAAGAATCTGCCTGCAGTGCAGGAGACCTGTGTTCAGTACCTGGGTTGAGAAGATCCTCTGGAGAAGGAAATGGCAACCCACTCCAGTATTTTTGCCTGGAGAATCCCATGGACAGAGGAGCCTGGCAGGCTACAGTCCATGGGATCACAAAAGTCAGACACGACTTAGTGACTAAACCACCAAAGCAATCTAGGTTGAAAAAGAAGAATGGGGAAATGATTTAAAATAGGTTAACATCAATAATCCGAGTGAATGACCATGCAGATTTGTTAGGGCAACAAAGTGGGGATCAAACAGTCATCAGAGTTTGGTGACTAGTTAACTATGAGGAGTGAGAGATGATGGTTTTACTGATCAAACCTAGAAAAATTAAAGAATCCATTTTTGAGCCATATGTTTAGAGAAGAAAGGAAAGAGAAAGCATTATTATTTCCCTTCTATTATTTTTTTTTTGGAAGAAAATTAAGTCTTATTTATTGTGAAAACCAAACCACTAGGAAAATATATCACAGTCTTGAAACAGCAAACAGACAATATTATCATTTCAAGTAGTAAGTTGGTAAAAGACAAGGTCCTTATCAAAATGATAAGGGGCCAGAACTGGGGCAAGAACAATGCATGTAGCAAAGGCCCTGGCAAAAGTATTTGGTAATGGAGGGCAGTCCCTTCGTCGCTCTACAGGAGCCACAGTTCATCCCTGAGTAGCTTACTTTTCCCTCCCTTGATTTTTTTGTTGCCAGGGGATTGTCTCAACAAAGTTCTGTTATTTCAGGGGGCAAAGTAAGCAACTTTGGGTTTAGGCTTTCATTCTGTTTCATGAGAAACAGATTTTTCCAAAGCCCGTCCTTCACAACCCTCTTAATTAAGCAGCTAATAGTTCCTCTTTCACTGTCCATTCCTGAATATGAGCATATTCTACTGTCAAAACTCCGTTTCCCTTCAAGGCTGAGTGTCACTGTAAGACTGTCTGGTAGCTTGCTGACTCTGCTGCAGGCGGCCTCAGGGCCCACCACGGCTGCCAGTGAGAGGGAGAGCACTTGCTTCCCTTACCAGGGTGAGATCGCTTCTTACAATTTTGCAGGGTCTCCCGGCTGAATGATGTAATGTGTGAGAATTTTAAGAAACACACATCCACATCTTGATGGTCAGAAAGGAGTACCTGCAGGGACCCTTTCAAAGTTTTTATCCAAACTGCCTCTCCCAACTTTACATTTTAACGTCATGCCCTTGTCTATAAAAGAAAAACAAGCAAAACAAACCCCCCGGAAGCCCCTGCCCCTTTCTACATTAGTGACTGCATGGATTTTATTAGTTTGTGGAAAATGTTGTACTGATCCTTCTGGTAAACAGCAGGTGGACACCAAATAGAAACACCTTCTTTCATACTCCACTAGACCATAAGCTGGTTACGTGCACCTGCCAGCCTCTTGGTATCTGTGCAGTAAGAGGATCTGGTACCTTGGAGGGCCCTGGTTTGGTACAGGGAGACTCCCTATTGACAGGAGAAGTACTTGCCACATGAAATTCAGGCTCACAACAAATCTCCTGTGCTATCTGTGACCCAAATTTCAGCACTGCTTTTTATCCATTTCACTTTCTAGGATTGAAACACAAAGGAACCAGCGTCCAGAGGAAAGAAACACAGGCCTTAGACTTGCTGCCATTCTTAATTTCCTCATTCATCAACTCTCCTTAAAAGACCCAAATCCCCACTCCTCTTTTAAATTGATTCCTGCCCTCAGCCCTGATGGCCACTAGCAGACAGCTATTTCCCAATGGAAGAGAGGGACTCCTTCATCTTCCGGATCATGGTTGGGATGAGGTTCATGTGGTCATCCGCACACTTGGTCACGCAGGTCTCCAGCTGCCGCTTCACGTGAAGCTCCTTACTCCCTGCATCTATCGAATCTTTGGCCTTGTCATTGCAATACATAGTGCACCGGGCCAGGCGGTCCTGGAACTTCTCTAACTCGCTGGTCACCAGGGCCTGGGCTTGAGCCAGAGGTGCGTGGCAGCGCTCAATGCACTGGTGCATTTGCTGCATGGACGCCTGGCTTTCCTCACAACAGGCGGCGCTGCACCGGAACATAAGGCCCTGCATCTTCCGGATATTCTCCCTCTCCAGACTCTTCACCATGGAGTCCACCACCTCCTGCACCCGGAGCTGCTGCAGCTCCGCCATGGCTACCCGCGCGGTTCCCGGCTGCGCCGGCGCCCACGTGGCCAGCCGCGCACCGGCCCCTCCCTTTTATTTTTGAACATTTCAAATGGTAGAAGAATTAAAAAACTAGTACAATAACTATCCATAAATTACCCATTACTTAGTTCACCTATTGTCAATGTTTTATCTATATGATCTCTCTCTCTTTCTCGCACACAGACAGAAGGTCCACCCCTCAATATTTTAGTATATATCTCCTAATAACAAGTTCACTTTCTTACACAGTCAAAACACAGTTGTCACTATCAAATAATATTATGGTATTCTTAATAACACAATACTAATACACTGCTGCTGCTGCTAAGTCGCATCAGTCGTGTCCGACTCTGTGTGTCCCCAGAGATGGCAGTCCACCAGGCTCCCCGTCCTGGGATTCTCCAGGCAAGAACACTGGAGTGGGTTGCCGTTTCCTTCTCCAATACATGAAAGTAAAAAGTGAAAGTGAAGTTGCTCAGTTGTGTCTGACTCTTCGAGACCCCATGGACTGCCGCCCACCAGGCTCCTCCATCCATGGGATTCTCCAGGCAAGAGTACTGGAGTGGGGTGCCATTGCCTTCTCCGGGCCTTAGGTTGGGCTGCTTCATAAGGTCTCCTCAGTAGGGACCAGAGGGGGAGGCGTTTCTCAGATCTGGTGCAGATCTGCTCACGTTCCTTCCAGAAGTGCCAGTCGCCTTCTCCAACTAATGCACTAATTATACTCTAATTATTAGACTAATATATAATATATACATTTTCCCCCAAATTCTCAATAATTTCTTTTATAACTTTTATTTTGCTGGAAGGACAACCATATTGGGATTTTGAAATAGACCTAGAGCACCAATTAATTGTTATAAATGTAGATTTGAGAGTAACTCACTAGCATGCCAGTGATATTACTAAGCTGATAGTATAAGTGAGTTCATTCTGGAAAGAGACAACAAAAATTGAGATTTATCAAGGTTAGAGCCAAGAGGTAAATTTATTTTAGCTTTTTAAATGTTCAAAATTATTGCATAGTCAGTATTTTCTGTCAAGAAAATATTATTTTTGTCAAGTATTTGGGTCAAGAAAAATTATTTAAGAAGTTATGACAAGTTATAAAGTTATTAAAAAGTGGAGTTAGACCTTGATTTCAGATTAAAGTATGTAGTCCTTCTGCTATAACACAGTTACTGTCAATGTGTTCACAGTGTCACTTGTGGAAGACACTTCCATGTGGCTGATTAGATTTTTCAGAGATGGCTACAGGAATACTTCCCCCAGGATAAATTCTTCTACAACATGACTTGCCTTTCCTCCAACAAGGGGTGGAACCTACATTTGCCTAATCACTGACCATCCCCAATAAAAGAAACACAAAAAGGCAAAATGGTTGTCTAAAGAGGCCTTACAAATAGCTAAGAAAAGAAGAGACGCTAAAGGCAAAGGAGAAAAGGAAAGATATACACATCTGAATGCAGAGTTCCAGAAAATAGCAAAGAGAGATAAGAAAGCCTTCCCCAGAGACCAATGCAAAGAAATAGAGGAAAAGAATAGAATGGGAAAGACTAGAGATCACTTTAGCCTTCCCTGATTGCTCAGTTGGTAAAGAATCCGTCTGTAATGCAGGAGATCCTGGTTCGATTCCTCGGTCGGGAAGATCCCCTGGAGAAGGGAAAGGCAACCCACTCCAGTATTCTGGCCTAGAGAATTCCATGAAATTAGGGGGACATTTCAAGCAGAAATAGGCACAATAAAGGATAGAAATGGTATGGACCTAACAAAAGCAGAAGATGTTAAGAAGCGGTGACAAGAATACGCAGAAGAATTATACAAAAAGATCTTCATGACCCAGATAATCATGATGATGTGATCACTCACCTAGAGTCAGACATCCTGGAATGCAAAGTCAAGTGGGCCTTAGGAAGTGTCACTATGAACACAGCTAGTGGAGGTGATGGAATTCCAGTAGAGTTATTTCAAATACTAGAAGATGATGTTGTTGAAGTGCTGCACCCTGCACTCAATATGCCAGCAAATTAGGGAAACTCAGCAGTGGCCACAGGACTGGGAAAGGCCATTTTTCATTCCAATCCCAAAGAAAGACAATCCCAAAGAATGTTCAGACTACCACACAATTTCACTCATTTCACATGCTAGCAAAGTAATGCTCAAAATTCTCCAAGCTAGGCTTTCTCAGTATGTGAACTGAGAACTTCCGAATGTTCAAGCTGGATTTAGAAAAGGCAGAGTAACCATAGATCAAATTGCCAACATACTCAGGATCATAGGAAAAGCAAGATAATTCCAGAAAAAACATCTACTTCTGCTTCATTGACTCCCTTAAAACTTTTAACGGTATAGATCATGACACACTGTGGAAAATTCTTAAAGAGATGGGAATACCAGATGACCTTACCTGCCTCCTGAGAAACTTGTATGCAAATCAAGAAGCAACAGTTAGAACTGGACATGGAACAACAGACTGGTTCCAAATAGGAAAAGGAGTACATCAAAGCTATATATTGTAACCCTGCTTATTTAACTTATACGCAGAGTACATCGTGAGAAATGCTGGGCTGGAGGAAGCACAAGCTGGAATCAAGATTGCCAGGAGAAATATCAATAACCTCAGATATGCAGATGACACCACCCTTATGGCAGAAAGCAGAGGAATTAAAGAGCCTCTTTGTGAAGGTGAAAGAGAAAAGTGAAAAAACTGGCTTAAAACTCAACATTCAATAAACTAAGATCATGACATCCAGTCTCATCACTTCACAGCAGATAGCAAAGACATTGCTTTACCTACAAATGTTGGTGTAGTCAGAGGTACTGTTTTTCCAGTAGTCATGTATGGATATGAGAGCTGGACGATAAACAAAGGTTGAGCGCTGAAGAATCGATGTCTTCAAACTGTGTTGCTGGAGAAGAGTCTTAGGAGTCCCTCGGACAGCAAGGAGATCAAACCAGTCAATCCTAGAAGAAATCAACCATGAATATTCATTGGAAGGACTGATGCTGAAGATAAAGCTCCAATACTTTGGCCACCTGATATGAAGAGCTGACTCACTGGAAAAGACCCTGATGCTGGGAAAGATTGAAGGCGGGAGGAGAAGGGGATGACAGAGGATGAGATGGTTGGATGGCATCACTGACTTGATGGACATGAGTTTAAGTAAACTTGGGGAGTTGGTGATGGAGAGGGAGGTTTGGCATCCTGCAGTCCATGGGGGTCACAAAGAATTGGACACGACTTAGTGACTGAACAGTAACAACAATTCTGAGAAACAATGGACACAGAATAAGTCTGGAAAATAAAATGCAAGTTCCTCTTTTGTAAGGGAAGTTTACATTTATAAATGAAATCTCCAATTATAAGGGTGGTGTATCAGGGAGGGCTGTGCTGTGCTTAAGTCACTCAGTCATGTCTGACTCCATGACTCCATGAACTGTAGCCCACCAGGCTCCTCTGTCCATGGGGATTCTCTGGGCAAGAATACAGGAGTGGGTTGCCATGCCCTCCTCCAGGGGATCTTCCCAACCCAGGGATGGAACCCAGGACTCCCACATTGCAGGTGGATTCTTTACCATCTGAGCCACCAGGAAAGCCCAAGAATATTGGAATGAGTAGCCTACCCCCTTTTCCAGGGGATCTTCCTAACCCAGGAATCTAACCAAGGTCTCTTGAAATGCAGGCAGATTCTTTACCAGTTGAATTACCAGGAAGGATGACTAAATCAGGAGAGAATTTTATTAATGCAGGAAGCAAAGACTTAAATTTGCATAAGAAACCTTGTTTATTCATGCTTTTCCCAGTAACCTCAAAGCTGGCCTTCTTATAACCCAAACATATACCTCTTTTCTTCTTTGTCTTTAACTGAAGATGACATTTAAGCTACTAGCTTAGGCCACCTCAGGAGACAGTCATTTTTCCCTGGATGTATCTCTTGTACCCAGGAGGTATATGCACTAAGAAACTTCTGTTGTTTTTCTCTTATTAATCTGACTTTTCTTACAGAGTTCATTGGGTATACTTCAGAGTTTAAGTGTGAAATAGTAGAAAGCATGGCCAGTGAAATTAGGTCAGCTAAGAACTGAGGGTGGAGGGAAAACTGCTTTCCTTCCCCTACAATTTCATACAATTATACTGATTAAATTGAGTTTTAAGCTCTTGTTTCCTAATTTAAAAAGTGGAATGTGGAAAATGTATATACTTTTTGTAAAATTTTATTTATTTTTCTTATTGTAATTGAGCTAATATTTTCTGAGGAACGTTTGCCCTCATGTGAAAGAAACAAATAAATACATTTCTAGTACATTATTTCAAAAGAAAAAGTGCTTAGGGCTTTGCATAGGAGACTGCTTAATATTTTAAATGATTATTTTCAGTTTTTATTTAACTCTCGTAATTCGTATGCTTGGTAATGTTGGGCAGCAGATGCGTGTCTCATCCTGAGTAATAACTGGTAGATGATGCATCAGGCCCAGATTGAATCATAGACTGGCCATAAGGGAGAGACTTCGTCTGTCATTGACAAAAGGCAGGGTGAGAAAATGAGATCTGGAGCTCATTTAGGCTCCTAACTATATAGAAGCACAGGGGCAAGAAGCCAGAATTGTAAAGAGAAAACACCATCTTTATGGAAACAGTAAAATGTAATGTCTCCTTGGATTCCTGCTCCATTTCAAAATATGGAGAAACTGTTCAGAGCTATTTGCTGGCTTCTCTTCCATCAACCCTGTGCTTACTAACTTATATCAGATTCTTTAAAAAGTATTTTTTCAATGGCAGACATTTAACTGGAAAGTTAACATTTGCAGGCAAGAAATAAAGTTAACCAATTTATGTATAAAGAGGCATTGATAATTAAAATGTGAGTTGGATGACATTAACACCTCATTGGCTGAAATGTCATTAATACTTCAATTCACATAGTTGTTTTTATTTTAATTATAGTTGTCTGATTCTGCTTTTCTTCTGTGAAAAGAAAAGACCATGAAAATGACCTATCAACGTTTCAAGGCTGTGTTTATTTCTGTAGACAAAATTCGACTAAACAAAGTAAAGTAGAATTACATTAATCCATGTATCCAGTTGCAAGAGCAAAAGAAAAACCTGCATTTTATAATCTTTACTATTTAAATGATAACATATAATATTCAGAACAGAGTGTTATATAAGTACATAAGATTTATGAGTCTCAGTTTTCTCATCCATAAAGTGGAAATAATGGGTAATATAAACATCCACCTGATAGGATTTTTACAATAAATAAAATAATGAGTTTTAAATACTTAGCATTGTGTCTTATACATGGTAAGTGCTTAAGTCTAAGGAATTTGAAAAATACAATGAACTCCAGGGCAGAGAGATAAAGATGAATATAACTAATAAATAGGTATAACTTTCAAGATTTTCATAGAGTTTAGATGCATTACTCTGTTAAGGAATTTTTTTTTGCAGTTTATCTCTGAGAACTTAATAATATGTGTTCTAAAAAGAGAACTGTAGGGGATATTCTGAGCATACTGGAGAAGTTTTACATTTTCTTTTTAAAAGAAATTACATATATTTGATCAATGTTAGAATATTTTTCATAGATACCTTTAAATATCAATTTTATTATGATTCTATAAAAATCAGGCTCTACCTGCATAGATCCATTTTGCCAAATTATTCCATCTCTTTCTCATCCTAGCAAACTATAGGCTTGAGGTACTTATTAGAAGCTAACAAATTCAAAGAGCAATCTTGTTCAGGAGCTCCCTCAAGCTTAGCAACAAAACCCTAAACATACAAAAAATCTTCTGGGTGTGATTCCCATCTCTTTTTAATGTTTATTAATTTGACTCACCTTTGTCTGAATTCTGAATTTTTGCCCAGAGGTGTTTCTTCCTTCTGTCTCACTAGTCTCATCCTTCTCCTCTTTCTTGTTTTTTCTACCTTTCTCCCTCCTACAGAGAAAAGAGCAGTATGGAGCTTCCCTCCAGAGACCTTCCACCTCAAATGGCCATATGGGTTTAATGTATAATGCATGAGAAGCAGTGTGAGTTGAAGATGATTCAAAAGTGAAGGCTTTGAGGCTGGGCTCAGGAGGCATTTTTCAATAATAATTAGAAAATCAAGCAGCATCTTACTGTTGTTCTAGTCATTTCAATGCAATATAATCACCCTGGCTCAAACAGTGCTGCAGAGTGATATATTGCTATAATACAACCTCCTCACAATTATTGTGCAAATGCACTTATTCATTAGTAATGGGTTCTTTGTCCTCAGAATTTCCTTAGGTTTAACTGGAAATGTCAGTTTTCTATGGACACCTCTCAAGCATGAGCTGTTTATCACTTAAGGTTGTTGGCAGAGACAAAATAATGTGAGTTTTAATTTGGTTGTAGTTTTCAGTATACTACATTAAGGAATTCTTTTGGAAGAGGCAGATCAGGCAATATTTTGGCATGACCTCCATGCTAGTGACATCAACTTGTGAGAGATATCTTTGACCCAGGAATAACATTTGAAATTAAAACTGGACTTTTCTCTTTGCCATGGTATATAGAATTATTGCCTATAGTCAGGTTTTTTTTTTTTCTTTAACAACCTAAAAAAATAGTAAAATAAGGATATATTTATTGGGTACTTGATCTGTGAGGCAGATACCAAAATAATACCACTCCTTTATGGAGTATGTCTCTTTGCCATATGGATTATTTGGGGCTAAAGCCCACTGAAAATCATCAGTTGCAGGAAAAGCTCTAAAAACAGGTCACACATTTTACTTTTGTAAAGGAAATTTCTATTTGTAAAGGTGTCTTCCCCAGCACCAGGAAGAAGAGTTTTCTTAATAAAAAGGCGGGCCTTAATAAAAAGGCATAGCAAACTCCATTAAACAACCTTTGTTTGCCACACTTTTCCTGTTTATCTTCCTATAACTTGCCTCCTCCTCCAAAAGTCCCAAACCCCTTTTCTTTTTGTCGAGAGAGTGTGTAATTTCCTTGGTTCTGTCTCATCACAACAAAAATTTGAATTGATGGACCAGTATTACAGCCCTAAGTTGGACTGGTGCTACAGCTCCATGTGACAGTTCAGTTTTATTTAGAAAATAAAGGAAAATACAACCTCGAGGCGTGAGGGCATGCAGACCCAAAAGATGTGAAGAGAGGCCCCTGGCCCTTTGGCTCCTCTTTTAATATGTTTTTTCTCCTCCCTCTGAGCCTGCCCTGTGTAAACTGAGCTAGCCAGGAATGCTGTTTATTTAATCAGAGCTCCTCACTCCAGTCCTGGACCTTCCTTTGTTCTATTTCCATGGGCTTTTTCCCTTCTTATCTTTTAGCCACCATCATTTTGGACTCCTTTTTCCTATTCTAACTACCTAACAGTTTCTTTAGGATGGAAGAAAATTTAAATGGCACAGGATTACAGAATCATTGCACCTAATCTCCTATAGGACTCTAGACAGTAGACAGCCTGATCCTCTTCCTTTCCACACGAAAAACCAAGAACTGAGAACAAGGAAGCTATCTACCACACACTTATTATATGGGCTCCATACATGCACAACATCTGCTTAAAAATCTCTGGTGAGTTCAGAGTGAGTTCAGTCACTCAGTAGTGTCCGACTCTTTGCGACTCCATGAACTGCAGCACGCCAGGCCTCCCTGTGCATCACCAACTCCCGGAGTTCACTCAGACTCACATCCATCGAATCAGTGATGCCATCCAGCCATCTCATCCTCAGTTGTCCCCTTCTCCTCCTGCTCCCAATCCCTCCCAGCATCACAGTCTTTTCCAATGAATCAACTCTTCACCTGAGGTGGCCAAAGTACTGAAGTTTCAGCTTTAGCATCATTCCTTCCAAAGAAATCCCAGGACTGATCTCCTTCAGAATGGACTGGTTGGATCTCCTTGGAGTCCAAGGGACTCTCAAGAGTCTTCTCCCACACCACAGTTCAAAAGCATCAATTCTTTGGCGCTCAGCCTTCTTCACAGTCCAACTCTCACATCCATACATGACCACAGGAAAAACCATAGCCTTGACTAGACAGACCTTAGTCGGCAAAGTAATGTCTCTGCTTTTGAATATGCTATCTAGGTTGGTCATAACTTTTCTTCGAAGGAGTAAACATCTTTTAATTTTATGGCTGCAATCACCATCTGCAGTGATTTTGGAGCCCCCAAAAATAAAGTCTGACACTATTTCCACTGTTTCCCCATCTATTTTCCATGAAGTGATGGGACTGGATGCCATGGTCTTCGTTTGCTGAATGTTGAGCTTTAAGCCAACTTTTTCACTCTCCACTTTCACTTTCATCGAGTGGTTTTTAGTTCCTCTTCTCTGGTGAAAGAGAGCTCAATTTTCTTGTGGCTCCTACCCCTACATTTGAATGCTTTAAATTGCTACACAAATTTCCCTTTTACAAAGTAAAAATTTGTTCCTTCCCAGTGAGAAGCAAATCAGAAAGCAATACATTATTTTATCTGAAATGTAGAGACGACTTTGACATTTAGTTTTTGTACATTCTAGCATTTAATGAATGCAATCATATTTTGATGTTGCAGGACAAGTCAATGGGAAAAAATAGATTGTTTACTGGTGGTAAACTTTTAAACTGTAAAGCGTAAGAGGAAAACATATCCTCATTATAATGAAAGATACGCTCAATGAAGAATATCATAGACCAAAATAATGCACAAGTAACAGAAGGGTGGTAAAGAATCTGCCTGCAATTCAGGAGAACCAAGTTTGATCCCTGGGTTGGGAAGATCCCCTGGAGAAGGGAATGGCTCCCTACTCTAGTATTCTTGCCTGGAGAGTCCCATGGACAGAGGAGCCTGGCAGGGTAGAGTTCATGGGATCACAAGAGTCAGACATGACTTAACAGCTAAACTGCCACCACCAACAGAAGGGCAGAAGGGGGAAAACCTTTATAACATCTACAACTGATAAGGGGTTAATATCCATAATATAAAAGAAACTTTTGCAAACTAACAAGACAGAAGCCCCAATAAAATGGGTATAAGATTTGAAAATCAATTTATGAAAAACTCAAGAAAGTAACAAAAAGATTCTCAAATTCATTTGCAATACTGAAAGTGGAGATTGAAAGCATGATGCAGTATTATTTCATAACTACAACTCTGGAAATAATTAGAAAGCTAGATAGTGCCAACTATTGTCAGGGCTGTAGGAATAGAATAGTTTGTATTTATTGCTGGTGGGGGATAAAACTGATGCAGTCAGTCAACTTGAGTTGACTTACTTAAAGTAAACCTTCTCATACCTTATGTGTAACCTATTCTTTTCCTCAATATATATCTCAAGGGAGTCTCACAGAGATCCATTAGAAACATGTACAAGGATGTTCATTGCTGCGTTATTTGTAGTGGTGGGAGTTGAACCAACCTTGGTGCCCATCAATGGGAGAAGAAAGAATATAGTGGGTAGGGCTTCCCTGTGGCTCAGTGGTAAAGAATCTATCTGTTAATGTGGAAGACTTGGATTCGACCCCTGATCTGGTAAGATCCCATATGCCTCAGAGCGACTAAGCCTGTTCACTACAATTACTGAGCCTGTGTTCTAGAGCCTGGGAGTCACAGCTTCTGGAGCACATGTATCACAGCTACTGAAACCTACATGCCCTAAAGCCTGTGCTTTGCAACAAGAGAAGCCACTGCAATGAGAAGCCTGCTCATGGCACCTAGACAGTACCCCCTTCCCCCATCGCAACTAGAAAAAAGCCCACACAGCAGTGAAGATACAGCACAGCCAAAAATAAATAAATAATTTAAAAAATAAGATAGTGGGTGCATACCACAGAATACCATGTAATGATTAGAAACCATGTTCACGTAGCAAATATATAAGGATTTTTAAAATATAAGACTTAGTGAAATAAGAATCTGAGTAACACAAAATTATTTACTGATCTGAATTCATATATTTGAATTCATTATTTGAATCAACCTGCTCAAAACAAGCAAACAAAAAAAAATCACATTTTTAGAATAAGACATACAAAGAAAAAATACACTGAATGGAATGGAATGGCTTCCTGGAGAGGAAGTAGTGAGTGTGAGGCAGGTAAGGGAATAAAAAGAACTAAATGAATAAAACAAAAGAGGCCTTTTTATAGCCTAGCATTAATAATATGCCATGAACTATGGAGCTTGATAAACTCAATCCTCTGCATCTGAGGGTCAAGAGAAAATGATATTTCGTAATAATGACCTTGAAAGAGCCTGAGGGCCTTTTGAATCACCCAAGATATCATAAGTGTGTTTAGTATCAGCGCCATTTTATCATACACTAAATATTTGACATTAGATTACTATATCTGAATATAGGCAACTTATTTTAAATTATTTGAAAATGTTTAAGATAATCAAGTATTACAGTGAACTATGAAGTATTCTTAAATAGGTAGATGTAGGAAGAAAACAGCTACAATGCTTGCTAATAAAATGTTGAACATTTATTCCTGCTAACTCATTGCAATTTACACTGTTTTGTACTAACCTTATTTGGAGACTCTCTTTGCTCCTTATTATTAATACACTGTAGGCAGATCATGAGGTTGCAAAGAGTCAGACATGACTGAGCAACTGAACTGAGCTAAGGTAACAAAGAGGCCAAAAACTACTGTCTTCTGCTGTTTCTGAGTGTTTGTCAACATTAAAACAAAACAAAACAAAAAAAAAAAACAGACCATTATGAAACAGAGTTATTTCTAAATAACTTCATACTCAGGAGCAGAAATAAAAGCCATGGGTAACTGACAACATGGATATCCAGTGTGCTTAGCGGGTAAGTGGACTATGCGAGTGAAAGGGCCCCGTGTTCACAAGGAATCTGGGTTTGCAGTCACCATCTCAAAACTCCTAATAATTAAAAAAATAGGTGACCCCATATTGTGCCATGGACTCTCAAATTATGTCACAATTCCTACATAAATAGAAAGAGAACTCAATATATTTGACAATAACTTATTGAACAACTCATGTACTAGGCACTGTGCTGCGGCTGGCAACTCACAGGTTATAGAAACTGTTCCTTATTTTAGGCTCTCGTAACAAGGGAGCTACGCATATGAACAACTAACTTACAGAGCAATGTATATTCATAATTTTAAAACCCAACTTCAGATGAGTGCATTTTTGTTCATTTTGGAGATGTGGGGATTTGCCAGTGAACAAAGGGGCTGTCCCACACTGATGCATGGGATCAGATGGATATCAGAACTACTTCATTTAAAACACAATAAAAGTAAAGCATTCCTATCAGGAAATGTTTTGAAATTTCATTTGGAAATAACACCTAATATTATTTCAAGCAGAGTCTCTGGCATGCCAAATTACATAACCTTTGGTTTTGAACTAAATAATGATTAGAATTAGCAACAAAAAACTGGGTCCAATTTCACTGGCTTCATGGTGCTTTGTTGATTCACATCCTTAGCTCATTTCCTCTTCAATTCCTAATGTCAGACTTTTTTCTTCCAAGCTCTTATAAGTTCACCTTCTAGGCTTTTCTTTGCAAAATCTGACTTCTAAAATTTTGGTTGCCAACAGCTTACAACTTATTTCTTTAGCTCTTCCAGTGGATCTGTAATATTTAAAATCTTTTTGTCCCAGAACTAACTCTCACTTGCATTTTGTTAAGCAATGGAGGCAAAAAACTAGAATTTGCACAGGTGTGACAGAATGCCACAGCTTTTCTCTAATTTTTCTCCAGTGGCCAAGTTTCACTAGGGTTTGCAAACCTCTCCAAGATGGGATGTATTTAATCTATTGGCTAGTTTTAACAATCATTTCAACTCATATGTTTCATCTTGACATAGAAAGACTAATGATGCTTTAAGAAGCAATGAGTCAAAGAAAGCTTAGACCTGTTCTTAGGTTCAACCTCATTGAATTTTTTCTATACAAAACATCTGGCATATCTCTATCTCATTCCTCTAATATTTGCTATTCTAATTTGTACTGCCATGTTATTAATAACTTAGCTAATTTCTTTCATAAGGTTTTCTCTTCATACATTATTGAAGTATAATTTACCAACAATAAATATTTCCAGTGATCTTTGTTGCCAAAGGTTCAATTTCCTTCTGGCCTTTTTTTCCTTTAACTTCATTTAGCATTTCTAACAGTGCAGGTCTGGTAAAGACAAATTTGCTTAGTTTTCTTCATCTGAAAATGTCTTAATTTCACCATCATTCGTGAGGGATATTTTCATTTGATGTAGAATTCTGGGTTAGCAGTTTTGTTCTCCCAGTACGTTAAAGACGTTGTTCCCAGTCTTCTAACCTCTGTGCTTTCTGATGAGAATGTTTGAGGCCATTCATGCCTCTGTTCCCCTGTATGTAATGCTGTTTTAAGTTTTCTGCGGCTTTCCAAAATTTCCCTGAATCTGTAGTTTTCAATAATTTTACTAATGCAGCTAGGCATGGTTTCTTCATATTTGTGATGTTATGAGATTTGAACTTCTTGTATTTATAAATTCCTATCATTCCCTAATTTGGAAAGTCTTTAGGCCTTTCTTTCTTTGAATTTCTTTTTAGTTTACCCCTTTCTTCTTCCAGAACTCTAATTACCCTATTGATTCTATTGCCCCATAGAATCCAAGACTCTTTTATTTTTATATTTCTTTCTATTTATAAGAATGGATTTCTTTTGATCTATTGTTATGTCCACAGGTTTCTTTCCCTCTGACATCTCCATTCTGCTACAAAGCTCTTTCAGCAGTTTTTAAAAAATTTCATCCATTCTATTTTTCAGCCTTAAAATTTTCATTTGCCTTTTATGTTTCCCATTTCTCTGGATTTCTGATCCTTTTCATCATGTGAATATTTTACTTTATCTCACTTGGTATGATTAAGGGACTTCCCTGGTGGCTCAGAGGGTAAAGCGTCTGTCTGCAATGCAGGAGACCTGGGTTTGATCCCTGGGTCAGGAAGATCCCCTGGAGAAGGAACTGGCAACCCACTCCAGTACTCTTGCCTGAAAAATCCCATGGACAGAGAAACCTGGTAGACTACAGTCCATGGGATCACAAAGAGTTGGACACTGAGTATGATTAGAATAGTTGCTTTAAGTCTTTATGTGATAACTCCAACATCTGAGTTTTCTCAAGGTTGACCTCTCAAGATTGTCTTTCTTTGAGACTCACATTTTTCTGGCTCTTTGTATGTTGAAAAATTTTGGATTATATCATGGGCAGGCACTGTGGAAACTCTGCAATCTGTTATATTTTCTGAATAGTGTTGATATTTACCTATTAGCATATATCTATGAAGATACAGCCCATGAAAGAGAGTAGAACCACAAGAAATTATAAGAAGAAATAGTACCTGATATCCATGCAGAGCTAAAATGGTACTTTTTTTCTTATGTCAGAATGGAAAACCTCATAATTCATAGGACAACGAATAGAGTATTCAAAATGGTCTTGCCTCAGTAATGGGAAATAATATAATTACCCTATGCTGAAAACTGCTCTGGTCTCAACCATCATACTTAAAAACAGAGTGCGTAAAGATCAAGCTGTTCTCAAGTCACTTACAGGTGCCATAAGACAAAACTCAAGAATATTGGTGAGACTACAAAATATCTCATTCAATAAGGAAAATTTACAGTGTATAGTATCCAGTGAAATATTACTAGGCATACAAAGGAGCAGGATAATGTGATCCATAATGAGGAGAAAAAACAGTCAATCAAAACCATCCTAGAACCAACACAGATGTGATAAGATGAGAACAATGAGATACATTTTGTAATTGTAGTCTCTATATTCAGCAATTTCAGTGGAGGCATGGGATACGTTTAAAAAAAAAAAAGATTGAAATCAAGCTTTTACAAAAGGTAACAACAGTGTCTGATATGGACAATACAGGAACAGCAGATTAAACACAGCAGAAGATAAGACCAGTGAGTCTGAAGACATGGCAATAAAAATTATCCAAAATGAAACACAAGACAAAAAAAAGAAAAGGTCTCTGGAGCCCTCTATGCTTCTGTCTTCTGAGGTATCCTGTCTTGCACACTCTAGCCTCCTTCATCTCAGATTCTTAGGTCCACGTCCTCCAAGCTCAGGGTGTCCGTCAGGCTCCATTTTAGTTATCTGTCTCTGTGTCAAGGCCTAGGTTCTCTCCCAAAGCAAGGATTTGGGGCAATCATACTGATTGCCTTATTCATTTCCCATCTCTCAAAAAGACTATCTTTCATTGCCTGGTATCCAGTGTCCTGAAAACTACTATTTCATATAACTCATTTAGTTTTCTGGTTGTTTCATATGACAAGTCCAGTATATATTATCACACCGTGGCCATAGTGGAAGTAAATTCTGCATTTTAACTTTCTTTTTGCTGTGGAAATGTCTGTAATTGAGAGTTCAGTGAGTCAAGTTTAGTATTTCATAAGTACCACAGTTGTGAAAATAACCCCTTGGACATCCTTGAACAGCAGAATTTCATTTAGGTAGAACCTGGTTAAGCAAGAAGAACCAGACTCCTCTTTTCGATGGAAATTTCATATCACCTTGGAACACTTCTTTGTCTTGTAAAGAATTACTTTAGCCTTTTTAAATTTCCTCTATGTAAAGGTAAATAAATTGGAAAGCTTCTGCTGATACAACTTCTTGGTTCAGGTGATGTATTTCATGAACAATTATTGGATTGTGCATAAAAACCAAAGAGGAGTGTAACGCTGGGATTCTCAGAGACTTCGCTATGACCTCTGCAGGAATCCACAACATCAAAGGCATCCTTGCAGTAACAAGCAAGTGCAAGTATGGTGGGTGGCTTCCGTGGTGGCTAAGTTGGATAGAATCTGACTGCAGGGCTGTTGCTGCTGCTGCTGCTAAGCCGCTTCAGTCGTGTCTGACTCTGTGCGACCCCATAGACGGCAGCCCACCAGACTCCCCCGTCCTTGGGATTCTCCAGGCAAGAATACCAGAGTGGGTTGCCATTTCCTTCTCCAATGCGTGAAAGTGAAAAGTGAAAGTGAAGTTGCTCAGTCGTGTCTGACTCTTAGCGCCCGCCCGCATGGTCTGCAGCCCACCAGCCTCCTCCGTCCATGGGATTTTCCAGGCAAGAATACTGGAGTGAGGAGACCGGATTTGATCCCTGGGTCAGGAAGATCTGGGGAAGGAAATGACAATCTACTCCAGGATTCTTGCCTGGAAAATCCCATGGACAGAGGAGCTTGGCAGACTATATAGTCCATGGGGTCACAAGAGTCAGACATGACTTAGTGCCTAAACGATGGAGTATGGTAGGCAGGCGATTCCAGCACTGAAAAGCAGAAGCGTGTGGCACTGACCGAGGACACGGAAGCAAAAACTAGGCTCGAGCAGTGACTGGATCTTATTCTTTATTCTCTCCAGAATTCAGAAACAGGAGTAGAAATTGGATTAGCATTCTCTTAAATGAGGGATAATTTATTTTCTATTATTTTGGAGAATATCTTTTTTCCAAAAATAAAAGTATTCTAATGAAATATGTAATATTGTGTATGCATTATATTTTATCTATCTATAATTCTCAGTATTGTGTGTATACTGAGTAATGTAGATCCATTTAAAATAAAATTTAACCTAAAAGAAATGGTGTTTTCTTGAGAAAAAATTGATATGTCTTATTGGAATAATTTTCTTAAAGTTATACTACTTGGACTGCTTTAGGTTTCAAGGACAGAAACACATTTCTGGTCTCCAAAGTTATAGGATGTATTTTAAGGATGTATGAAGAAATAAAGTAGCAAGGGAAAGTCTTCAAAAATCATCTCTAGCAAAAGAATAGCTCTCATTCCTTGGTAAGTCCATCCATATACTATTGTTCTCCTGACCACTTTCTTGTAATATTTCTCATTTAAGCACCTATGTTATTATCCAGTAGTCGGCATGCTTAGTGTTCAGGATTTTCTTGCCATTAGCTCACCAATAGACAGCTTTGACACAGCCACTAATTATGGTCCATTCAGTTGAGATCACAGGTCAGAGCACTGACTCCCAAGTTACAAAGCATGGTCATTTAAATAAAAAAGGAAATAATGTGACTGATTTTTTTCTGCCCCAGAATGGGGTCTGGCAGGCCTTTAGTCTTTCTTAAATACAAGGATACAAAGATTTACATAATTGCTTTTAGTAAGAGAAGAGAAACTATTAAAACATTAGCGGTTCCTGGCTATTGGGATTTAATATTTTGTAAGACAAACTCATCTATGAAACCATCATTCTGTTGGGGTTTGAATGCTGGACTCAAAATAAATTTGAGCTTATTTACTCAAATAAATTTGACTGCAATTTATTAGCTACATGACCTTGGTCCAATTATTTTACCTCTTCACTTATAAGTCTTATGCTATCCTCCTTAGGGAGTTGTGAAGATTAAATAAGTTGATGGTTAGCATTTGATAAACATTAGCCATTGTTATTATTGTTATTATCACTGGGGAAGTCTGGGAAATATATTTTAAACTTCTTTACAATTAACTCAAAATTTGAGTTTCTCTCTAAGTTTGTAAAGTTTATAAAACCAAATCTCTGCATTTGATATGTATGTATATATGTCACGCTTACATTTGGTGTTCATGTCTACATTTATATTTATACCAATTTCTTTGTATTTTCCTCTTTTCAGAATTATTTTCAAGGTCTTTAAAAGAAGAAAGAGACTATGTTTTATTAATATATTAATGGCAACCCACTCCAGTGTTCTTGCCTGGAGAATCCCAGGGACGGGGGAGCCTGGTAGGCTGCCCTCTATGGGGTCGTAGAGAGCTGGACATGACTGAAGCGACTTAGCAGCAGCAGCATATAACATCATATTTAAAATCTATTTGTTGCTTAATAAATCTTAATAAATAATTATTGAGTTGAATTTGATTGAAAAATGAGAAGAAAAGCCGCTTTGAGTCTTTTATTTTTCCTTCCTTAAGAGGCAGCTATGCTATGGTGCACTGAATATGAAGTTGGAAAGAGAGGTTCTGTTTTTAAGCCTCTTGATTACCAGCTCTGTGTCCCTGAGTCATCATTTAATCTCTCCAAGCTCCAATTTCCTCATCTTTACAATAGGAAACTAATACACTACAGAAACAGAGTAAGAATTAAGGTGAAATTAAATGTGTATACAGCTACCCCCATATTAGGTATGAGTTTATTACTTTGTTACAAACTATTGTCCTTTATATTAAATTCCAGTTTGCTAGAAGATGTGGGAAAATGAATGTCCCAAGTTTCTAAATATTCTTCAAATTTTCAGGGTGAAGAAACCCCTTGGTCAGAATACTTTCTTACCTTCTTATCTGCCTAACCTGCGTCTTATCACTTCGCAGACTTCGCCCTCCAAACACGTAGCAAGATTGGCCATTTCTCCATCTTGCATCTCTTCCTGCCCCTGTCCCACCTTCATTTTATATCTTCCTCTTTGGAAACAACACAGAGACGTGACCAACAGTGCTGCAGCCATTACTCTGTGTAGATCCTGCATTACCTCTCACCCAGCCAGTCTGTGTTCAGCCTGAGGTAGACAAACATAATTTCACTTCAACCTGGATATTGCATGTGGATTGAAAGATACATTCTGAGTGACATCTTATCCCATTACAAAGAGAACAAATAAACTATATCCAGCCAGTTACAAATGCCATGTAAACGAACAGGATCTTTCCCAGGCAATGCTCTTTTTGTCATTCTCTAATGTAGTAAATTTTATTGTACATTATTTTTCTCAGTTGTAATTCATGTGAGCTTTACCTACACATATATTTACATGGCTTCCCTGGTGGCTCAGCTGGTAAAAAATTCACCTGCTATGCAGGAGACCTGGGTTTGATCCCTGGGTTGGGAAGATTCCCTGGAGAAGGGAAAGGCTACCCACTCCAGTATTCTGGCCTGGAGAATTCCATGGACTGTATAGTCTATGGGGTCTCAAAGAGTCGGACACGACTGTGGGACTTTCACTTTCACTTAATATACATATATAGATATGTATATATACATCAGCTTATGTGACATTTTGTCTTTTAGATTTCCTCATGTGCTGTCACTATTACCAGAAATCTAACTCAGAATGCCCTTTCATCTCATAATGGCAAAGCAAAGCATCATTAGTTCAGTTCAGTCACTCAGTCATGTCCGACTCTTTGCGACCCCATGAATTGCAGCACGCCAGGCCTCCCTGTCCATCACCAACTCCCAGAGTTCACTCCAACTCATGTTTATTGAGTCCCTGATGCCATCCAGCCATTTCATCCTCTGTCGTCCCCTTCTCCTCCTGCCCCCAATCCCTCCCAGCATCAGAGTCTTTTCCAATGAATCAACTCTTTTTTTTTTAATTAAATTTATTTATTTTTTTAATTACAATACTGTATTTGTTTTGCCATACAGTGACACGAATCAGCCATAGGTGAACACAATCTTCACATGAGGTGGCCAAAGTACTGAAGTTTCAGCTTTAGCATCATTCCTTCCAAAGAAATCCCAGGGCTGATCTCCTTCAGAATGGACTGGTTGGATCTCCTTGCAGTCCAAGGGACTCTCAAGAGTTTTCTCCAACACCACAGTTCAAAACCATCAATTCTTCAGTGCTCAGCCTTCTTCACAATCCAACTCTCACATCCATAAGGCATCATAAAAGGTGTTATTTTGTGAACTGTATGTTTTTCTTTACAAATGAAACACTAAATTTTAATAATTGTCTTGTTAAAAAGCATTTAATAATTAAAAAATTTTAAGATGAGCTTAGAAATTTTCTGGAAGATGGTAAAATTCAGATTCTCAAATGTGCTGATTTGTAGGTCAGTTTATAATGATTTATTATTTCTATGATTTCTGAGATCAGAGCTGGAAATAGACCAGCTTCTATAGTTAAAATTGTCAAGTAAATCAACATCTAATGCCTGGGGGATCATCAATTACCTTCTAGCAATGGACTCTTGGATAATTGCAAAGTAAATAGATCACCTGGTTCCCCCATATGCTCAGGGTCCCCAAGCTCAGAGCTAATGCCATTCTTTATAATGAAGCTTGGGCTTCTGACCAGTTAATTGTCTAGCAATCCTTTTGGGATACTGAAGACATGAACAGTTTTTTGAAGCCGTCTAATCTGAGGGACATATTTGTTTTATAAAGAGACAATGGTACTTATGTCTGTTTCTCTAGGAACACTGGGCAGATGTATATGATACCTTTGCTAAATATAAAGTAGTATAAGGATGCAAGGGTCTGTTGTTATAATCTAATATTGATATAGTTAATATTTCATTTCAATCACTTACAATTGCATAAAGGCCGCCTGCCTGGTTTGGAGCTATTATCTACCTGGATTTGTCCCAGTCCTATTTAAGACCAGCCTGCCTGGCAGGAAGAGAAGAGGGAGTCAAAGCTACTCTGGCTGAATGACATAGCAGCGTAGCTTCTCTCTTCAGTCCTGTTTTCTACATATGGTGCCATACATGGCCATTCATATGCAGTGTGCTGTACATTTATTTACTGATTGGTTAACCCGTAAGTTAATCTTGGTAAATTAAATCAGTATATTATACCAGTAAGTGAATAAAATACAATTTTATTTTTCAAAATATTTTCCAATTCTTTGCCATTTCTTCATCTTTCCCTACAAATCCTTTAACATAATTATAACAGACATTTTAAGTTTCTTGCCTGCTAATTAAAACAGCAAGGCCATTTAGTGGATGGCTTTTATTAACATTTCTTTTCTCTTGATTTTGGGTCAGATTTTGTTGCTTCCTTGCATTATTTGGCTATCTTCTGGATATTATGATTGATATGTTGCAGTCAGTCTCAATTTTCTTATCTTTCTCTAAAGGTGTTAAGTTGTATGCTTCAGTTCAGTTCAGTTGCTCAGTCATGTCCAACTTTTTGTGACCCCATGGACTGCAGCACACCAGGCCTCCCTGTCCATCACCAACTTCCAGATTTTACCCAAACCCATGTCCATTTAGTCAGTGATGCCATCCAACCATCTCATCCTCTGTCGACCCCTTCTCCTCTCACCTTCAATTGTTCCCAGCATCAGGGTCTTTTCAAACGAGTCAGTTCTTCACAACAGGTGCCCAAAGTATTGGAGTCTCAGTTTCAACATCATTCCTTCCAAAGAACACCCAGGACTGATCTCCTTTAGAATGGACTGGTTGGATATCCTTGCAGTCCCAAGGGACTCTCAAGAGTCTTCTCCAACACCATAGTTCAAAAGCTCCAATTCTTTGGTGCTCAGCTTTCTTTACAGTCCAACTCTGACATCCATACATGACTACTGGAAAAACCATAGACTTGACTAGATGGAACTTTGTTAGCAAAAGCAAGCAAATGTCTCTGCTTTTTAATATGCTGTCTAGGTTAGAAACAACTTTCCTTCTAAGGTGTAAGTATCTTTTAACTTCATGGCTGCAGTCACCATCTGCAGTGATTTTAGAGCCTCCAAAATAAAGTCAGCCAATAGGTCCACTGTTTCCCCATTTATTTGCCATGAAGTGATGGGACCAGATGCCATGATCTTTGTTTTCTGAATGTTGAGCTTTAAGCCAACTGTTTTACTCTCCTCTTCCACTTTAATCAAAAGCTCTTTAGTTCTTCTCTTTCTACCATAACAGTGGTGTCATCTGCATATCTGAGGTTATTGATATTTCTCCTGGCAATCTTGATTCCACCTTGTGCTTCCTCCAGCCCAGCGTTTCTCATGATGTACTCTGCATATAAGTTAAATAAGCAGGGTGACAATATACAGCCTTGATGTACTCCTTTTCATATTTGGAACCAATCTGTTGTTCCATGTCCAGTTCTAACTGCTGCTTCCTGACCTACATACAGATTTCTCAAGAGGCAGGTCACACGGTCTGGTATTCCCATCTCTTGAAGATTTTTCCACAGTTTATTGTGATCCACACAGTCAAAGGCGTTGGCATAGTCAATAAAGCAGAAATAGATGTTTCTCTGTAACTTTCTTGCTTTTTCAATGTTGTTGACAGTCATCTTGACCTTCTCTTGGTTTTGTCCTCAGTCTTAGGACACAGTCTTTAGTCCTGGCCTTATTTCTAAGGTGTGGTTTTTATGGAAAGTCTGAAGTCTTAATCAAACCTCTCTAATTTGATAGATTAAAAATTTTATTTATTTTAATTGGAAGTGAAGTGAAGTTGCTCAGTTGTGTCTGACTCTTTGCAACCCCATGAACTGCAGCTTACCAGGCTCTTCTGTTCATGGAATTTTCTAGGCAATAGTCCTGGAGTAGATTGCCATTTCCTTCTCCAGTGGATCTTCCTGACCCGGGGATCAAACCCAGGTCTCCCACATTGTAGACAGATGCTTTACCATCTGAGCCACCAGGGAAGTCCATTTTAATTGGAGGCTAATTACAATATTGTAGAGGTTTTTGCCATACATTGACATGAATCAGCTATGGGTGTCCACGTGTTCCCCATCCTGAATCCTCCCTCCCACCTCCTTCCCCATCACATCCTTCTGGGTCATCCCAGCGCACCAGCCCTGAGCACCCTATCTCATGCATCGAACCTGGACTGGCAATCTGTTTTACATATGATAATATACATGTTCCAATATTATTCTCTCAAATCACCCCACCTCAGCTTTCTCCCACAGAGTCCAAAAGACTGTTCTGTACATCTGTGTCTCTTTTGCTGTCTTGCATATAGGGTTATGGTTACCATCTTTCTAAATTTCAAATATATGCGTTAGTATAGTGTATTGGTGTTTTTCTTTCTGGCTTACTTCATTCTGTATAATAGGCTCCCGTTTCATCCACCTCATTAGAACTAATTCAAATGTATTCTTTTTAACAGCTGAGTAATACTCCATTGTGTATATGTACCACAGCTTTCTTATCCATTCGTCTGCTCATGGACATCTAGGTTGGGTCCATGTCCTAGCTATTATAAACAGTGCTGTGATGAACATTGAGGTACACGTGTCTCCTTCAGTTCTGGTTTCCTCAGTGTGTATGCCAAGCAGTGGGATCACTGGGTCATATGGGTTGGCCGGAAAGTTCATATGGGTTTTTCTATAAGATGTTATGAAAAGTTTGAATGAACTTTTGGCTAACCCAATATGTACCTTGATCTGCAGGGCTGATGAGATATTCCTGTTGATTTTTAAGGGGAGAGGTTCTGAGTCATATTTTATACATAAGCAGTTTAATAATCAGTCAATAATTTGAAGGCAATTTAAATGCAGATATTGTTCCTCTTTGATTTTGTCCTTTCTAGAATTTTCCTATCAGCTCAACTGATTTCTCCTTAGCCTATTAGGGCAGTGCTTTCTGCATGAGCTCTATTCCACTGGATTCATGGGGAACTGGGATGGTCTCTCAGAGGAACTGTAGCTAAATATGATGTCCATTTAATTTACTTCCCTTCTTTCAAGGATTGTGTTCCCTCCAGTATATGCCCTCTGTTATCTTTCTTTCAGCACATTTAAAGTGCTTTTTTAGAAAAAGTATACTGCTTAGAGTTTATGTCAATGATATAAGCTATTCTGCCATTACCAATAGATAAATGTAAACTCTTAAAAATGAAGATGCATTATATATATACATACACATCTAAAAATGAACAGATCCATGAAAATGTCACTCATACAGTGCTTTTTTTTTGGGGGGGCAGTGGGTTTTATTAGTTAACATCTATGGATTGCTTACTCCATGCTAGACAGAATGCCTAGAGTTTTACATTTATTGAATGATGTTTTAAAAAAGTATCAAACATTTACTGAAGGAAGAACAGTATAAAGCATTTCTAGGTACCTATCAAACAACTTCAAAAAGTAGTTACACACAGCTGTTCTTGTTTTTCTTATACCTCCAATCACTTCAGTCCCATTGCATGATTTTAAAGTAAATGCAAGACTGTATACTGTATAATACTATTTGTGCATACTTCAGTATGAGTCTCTAAAATATAAGATATTCTGTTTCATTCATCCATACATTTATTTATTGGCCATGCTGCAAGGCATGTGGGATCATAATTCCCAGACCAGGAATCTAACCTGAGCCCCTGCACTAGAAGCATGGCATCTTAACCACTACACATCAGGGAAGTCCTTTCATTTATTTTTACTGTAAGCAAAATATTATCAGACTTAACATTAATTTCTAATGTTACCTAGTGTTCAATTGCAGCGAATTTTCTCGGTTTTTTTCCCAGTTGTGGAAGAAATTTGCCAATTGTCATTTAACACATTCCTTTCCTCAAATAGCTTGTAAACTTAGAGGAAGATCAGTTGTTAGTTTTTATTCAACTGTCATCATCAAGGCTTTGCCCGATTTGAAAATATGGAGTTTGAATCAATGGCTTAGTACTTTACATGGTTTTACTCCCTTCATGCTTCTTTCTGCCTGATGACACTCTCAAGTGTACACGTAAGTGCAGAAAATTTTCTTTTTCATAGGCACTAATATCCAGTCCTATCACTTCATGGGAAATAGATGGGGAAACAGTGGAAACAGTGTCAGACTTTATTTTGGGGGCTCCAAAATCACTGCAGATGGTGATTGCAGCCATGAAATTAAAAGACACTTACTCCTTGGAAGAAAAGTTATGACTAACCTAGACAGTATATTCAAAAGCAGAGACATTACTTTGCCAACTAAGGTCCGTCTAGTCAAGGCTATGGTTTTTCCTGTGGTCATGTATGGATGTGAGAGTTGGACTGTGAAGAAGGCTGAGTGCTGAAGAATTGATGCTTTTGAACTGTGGTGTTGGAGAAGACTCTTGAGAGTCCCTTGGACTGCAAGGAGATCCAACCAGTCCATTCTGAAGGAGATCAGTCCTGGGATTTCTTTGGAAGGAATGATGCTAAAGCTGAAACTCCAGTACTTTGGCCACCTCGGGTGAAGAGTTGATTCATTGGAAAAGACTCTGATGCTGGGAAGGATTGAGGGCAGGAGGAGAAGGAGATGACAGAGGATGAGATGGCTGGATGGCATCACAGACTGAATGAACGTGAGTCTGAGTGAACTCTGGGAGATGGTGGTGGACGGGGAGGCCTGGTGTGCTGCAATTCATGGGGTTGCAAAGGGTTGGACACAACTGAGCAACTGAACTGAACTGAATATTATCCATTTTATTTCAGCCTTTTAAAGTACACTTCTGTGAAATATGTATATGACTGAGGCTGATCTATTATTCATTTTTGACCTCTGAGCAACACTGTGTTTTTTATTCTCTTTGATGAGAAAATCTGGAACAGCTTGGTGCATGCCTCCATGGACCTTGCAGGTGGAGGGCATGGCCTATTGGCATGTAAAGTCTTTGGTCTGACTCCTGAGTCATGAGCTCTAGACTTAATCAAAAGGTAAAAAAGTAAACCCAATGTAGTCTATAAAATGTAATAACTCATTCTTGAAAAATTTCCATAGAACTTTAATATGTTAATATGTTGTGCTATGCTTAGTTGTGTTTGACTCTTTGAGACCCCAAGGACTGTAGGCCACCAAGCTCCTCTGTCCATGGGATTATCCAGGCAAGAATACTGGAATGGGTTGCCATGCCCTTCTCCAAGGGGTCTTCCTACCCCATGGATTGAACACATGTCTCCTGCATTGCAGGTGGATTCTTTACCAGCTGAGCTACCAGGGAAACCCAGAATTTTAATATAACACTCTATAAATATATTAAATAAAAGCTTCCCACTTAATGTTTTGCAAAAGTGTCATCTAGGTTATGGGCATAAATCTCCCTCCTTTACAACTCAACTCTCAAAGTTTCAGAAATGGTATTCATTTGCTGTCATCCTTCTTGCGATCTGATGGCTGGTGCCACAGACAAGCTTCATCTTTCCCAGGATGTGTTCATCATTAGCTTCCACAATGACCGCCATAGTTCATAATGAACGCTTGTAATCTTCACTGCTTTTTGACCAGGACCACCATGCTGCAGTATGCCATGAATGTATGGCACCTCTGCACACTGCTTCTTCAAAGCAATAAGGAGATTTATCCATAGTCTTTGTCATAACAAAACTAAGTTAAGATCACTATAGAACTGTAGAGACCTGAAGGGGATAGGACCAGCTTTTCTAGGGCAAAGAAACACTGTACGTAGATAAATCTGCAAGTTACAAAAGGAAATCTAACCAAATAGGTAGCATAAGCATCCAGAGAATTCAGTGTTAGACAATAGATGGGTAACCAGGTAAGAAAGTGAGAAAAGAAGAAATAGCTCTCTCTCTCTCTGTGTATGTGTATATATATATATATATATATATATATTTCAGTTTATTTGTTGGATTAATGAGAGTCCTCTTTATGGTAATAGTATCTACTTGATATTCCTTTGTGGAACCATCTTAGCCACACTCCCAATTCATGGAGATGCAGATAGATGACCTTTATCTTGCTTTCAAGCTTGAGCAAAAGAAGTACTATACTTACCTAGGGATGTTGATTGATTTGGGCACAGCCCTGTGACCTTGGTGAACCAATAAAAGTATCCTGGATTTTGATATAATTTTTATTGCTTGGTTTGCTAAATTCATGGATTATAAGTTCCTTGTAGAGAGAGCGTGCCTTGGAATAAAACGATCAAAGAAACAAGACAGAGCCAAGGGTTGAAAAGAAAGTCAGTATGTAGATGAAATCCTTTAAGTTTCCTAGCACTAGCTAACCTAATGTCAAATTCATCTGTTCACTTTAGCCAGTAAATCCTCTTTTTAAATTTAAGTGAAATATAGCCAAGAATTCTGTCTTAGTTTTTCAAACAAGTGCACAAGCAGACAAATCTAGAATAAGGCGGTATCTGGTGGTGGTGGTGGTGGTGGTGGTGGTGGTGGTGGTTTAGTCACTAACTCATGTCTGACTCTTGTGACCCCATGGACTGTAGCCTGTCAGGCTCCTCTGTCCATGGGATTCTCCAGGCAAGAATACTGGAGTGTGTTGCCATTTCCTTCTCCAAGGGATCTTCCAGATCCAGAAATCAAACTTGTGTCTCCTGCATTGCAGACAGATTCTTTACCAGCAATATATTTTGCAGTATCTGGAGACCTGGTCAAGTAGATTTGGGAGTCCATTGAACTGCAAGGAGATCAAACCAGTCAATCCTAAAGTAAATCAATTCTGAATATTCATTGGAAGGACTGATGCTGAAGTTGAAACTCCAAGACTGGCCATCTGATGCAAAGAGATGACTCATTAGAAAAGACCCTTATGCTGGGAAAGACTGAGGGAAAGGATAAGAGGACAGAGGACAAGGTGATTGTATGGCATCACTGACTCAATGAACATGAGTTTGATCAAGCCCCGGCAGATGGTGAAGGACAGGGACGGCTGGTTTGCTGCAGTCCATGGGGTCACAAGGAGTCAGACACAACCGAGCTACTGAACAACAACATAAAAGTTTGCCAGCAGAAATCACAGGCCCAGGGTCAGGAAGGTCAGGTTTGTTACTACTGAGGGGGCAGAACAAGTAAACCAGTTTCTATTCTGTAAAGATTGAGAATATGGCTCTTTGGAACAAAGAATTATCCACCAATCATAACAGAGTCAAATTGGTTCAGGATCTTATTCTTCTTTTTTTTTTTTTTTTTTTAAGAATAAGAAAGAATCCTAATTAACAGAAATAGAGCTAGGATTGAAATGAATGAGACAAGAAACAAAACTCTTGATTTTTGACCTAGAGCTCCTTTTTGATAGGATTGTATCATTTCCAGAACAAAGTTGGAAATAAAATGTGTGTATTCAATTGCTCAGTTGTGTTGTACTCTTTGCGACCTCATGGACTGTAAGACTGCCAGGCTTCTCTGTCCATGGGATTTTCCCAGCAAGAATAGCGGAGTAGGTTGCCATTGCCTCCTCAGGGCATCTTCCCAACCCAGGGATCCATTCCGTGTCTTCTGCATTGCAGGCATATTCTTCACTGCTGAGCCATCAGGGAAGCTCAAATTATCTGCTACTAGGGGAAAAGCAGGAATTTGGGATAAAGGTAAACAACAGAGTTTTTAGGAGAGGAGAGGGAAGAAGATATTGGTGAGTAAGTTACATAAATGCATCAGCTACATTAAATATAGTAGGTTTATGATTTACAGTGCTTTCAGGAGCTCACAAAACTTTTTAATTCCTTTAACAATCAAGAAAGAAAGCAAACTTTAAGTTGAAAAATTATACTTATGTACAATATTAATATATTTATACCAGTGTACTCACAAAATATAACTTTACTTATTTACTGACATATAAAAAGAGACCCACAAAAACAAAAATCAGAATGTGGCCTTCCCTTGTCCTCTGATAAACTCTGCGATTGTTGGCACAAAAGTCCTTCACAGCCTCCTTTTCCCTTGATTAACTGTATTTGAAAAGCTCAAAAACTAGAAGATTCATTCTTACTAGATTCTCTTGCAGTTCAGAGTGGCATGTGTTGAGTTTCAGCTGATGGGATATAAAGAAACTCAGTAGATAGTATGTCTGTAAAAGAATTTTTAAAAAGAAGGGGGTTTTGGTTCCCTGTGCCTAGGGTAAAGGCTGAGTCACAGAACAGACTCAATACATGATAGTTAATAATAATTTCATTATTGAAAGATCAGAGAACATAGAGCAAAGGGATGACTGCCGGCGTCAGCTTTCCATTTCCCACTTGTTCCTTGGATTCAAAACACATCGCCTGCCATGGAAAGCACAATGGTCGCATAGATTTTCCTTAATGATAGGATGTCATAGAAACTAGCAGATGGTGCCAACTTCTGCCAGTCTTACTGCCAGTCTCCCAAAGGAGATCTGGTCCCTCTTAGGGAAGTTTCGCAGCAAGGACTAAAGCCTTAACTCGCTGTGGCATTTTCAGATTGATGAGGAAGCACTGAGGACTGAATTGTGGGGTGGTACATGCATTCCTCAAACTGTTGCCATTCAGAATTTATGTGGGTATTTGTGATACCTACTCTCTAGTGTCTCTCAGCCTTGTGTATAGCGAGGGGCTTTTCAGGGATACCGGTAGAGGGGAGTGAGGTGACAGTGGAATATTTCATCCAGCTTTACTCCACTTAATCTAGAATTCCTTGAAATGCTCTGCAGTGGTTGTGCAGTGCCTACATTACTCCGTCCCCTCCCAACTTGTTCTTTCACTTTCCAATTCTCTTTCTTTCCCATCTACACATACATTTTTCATAGTATGCCTTTGCTCAGAAGCATTTGTGAGTCCCATTACTTACATAAGGGAACCTTTATGTTCTCATTGTAAAATTCCAATCTTTCCACAACTAGGTCTCAGACTAATCTTATCTTTCATTTTACCTCTATCTATATTTTCCTTTCCCACCTTTTCTTGAAAGTATACAGTATGTACCATGTTATGCCATGCTGTTTGAAATCTCTTTACCAAGGTTTAATTTCATTTATTTCTTACTGATTTATTCTAGTCTAAATTCAGATTCTTTCTCCATTCCTGAAGTCTCCTCTGGCCTCACTGATATTTTTCTACTTTGAATTTTAATGGGTTTACCCCTAATTTTATGGCATATATTGATAATATCATTGAAGGGAAATTTGTATATAAATTTATTAGTGTATTATAAAACAGGAAAGAAAAGAGGAATGATCTTAAAAAGTTATTTGCTTTGAAATGTATATTTTGAATCTCCTTAGCAAGAATATACATATCTGAAGAGGTTTTGTATGTATCACTTTTCTTGTATGCCCCCACACTGTACAGCACTGCTTAGTAAATGCTTGTTAGAGAAAAAAAATAATTCTCAAGGACAGTGGTTTTTAAGATGGACCTAATCTGGCCCCATCACTTCATGGGAAATAGATGGGGAAAGAGTGGAAACAGTGTCAGACTTTATTTTTGGGGGCTCCAAAATCACTGCAGATGGTGACTGCAGCCATGAAATTAAAAGACACTTACTCCTTGGAAGAAAAGTTGTGACAACCTACATAGCATATTCAAAAGCAGAGACATTACTTTGCCAACTAAGGTCTGGCTAGTCAAGACTATGGTTTTTCCTGTGGTCATGTATGGATGTGAGAACTGGACTGTGAAAAAGGCTGAGCACTGAAGAATTGATGCTTTTGAACTGTGGTGTTGGAGAAGACTCTTGAGAGTCGCTTGGACTGCAAGGAGATCCAACCAGTCCATTCTGAAGGAGATCAACCCTGGTATTTCTTTGGAAGGAGTGATGCTGAAGCTGAAGCTCCAGTACTCTGGCCACCTCATGTGAAGAGTTGACTCATTGGAAAAGACTTTGATGCTGGGAGGGATTGGGCACAGGAGGAAAAGGGGACGACAGAGAATGAGATGGCTGGATGGCATCACTGACTCAATGGACATGAATCTGAGTGAACTCCGGGAGTTGGTGATGGACAAGGAGGCCTGGTGTGCTGCGATGCATGGGGTCACAAAGAGTCAGACACGACTGAGTGACAGAACTGAACTGAACTGAACTGAATGAAATCTTGGAGGAGACCTGAGAGTTCAAAATAATTTTTAGAGTAATAATAAACATTTGCCTTTTTCAAGTTTCTATGGAGTTTTCCAGATGCTGTATAACTAGTAATGTTGTAACAGAGTAAATGTTAAGCAGAACTGAAAATCTAGCTAAATGTCTATTAGCTACACATTGACAAGATTGGAAAAATATAACACTCTTCTTGCTAAATATTTTTGGTTTTAAAATATGTTTTTTCAAAAATAAACCATTTATAATAATATGTATCAGGCTTCCCTGGTGGTTAAGAGAGTAAAGAGTATGCCTCCAATGGGGGAGACCTGGGTTCGATCTCTAGGTTGGGAAGATCCCTTGGAGAAGGGCATGACAACCCACTCCAATATTCTTGCCAAGAGAATCTCATGGACAGAGTAATTTGGTGGGTTACAGTTCACAGGGTTGCAAAGAGTCGGATATTTCCAAAATGTTAAAGATTTGCTGTAGAGTCATTGCTGTGGAAGAGAGGAAGCTAGGACAAGGCAAGGTGAGAAGGGTGACAGAGATACCTCCAGCTCCTGTTTATTGTTTGAAAAGTGGAGACGTATTGGACAGAAAACTTAGTAGCTTTCCTCTAAATGAGAAGATATTACGGAAGTTAAAGTGCTTTACCATCTTACCTATAGGGAATTTAGTTTAGATATTTTACAAAATGATGCCTTCCTCAACAATAACATGTCAGCCATTTGTTAAATCCCATGCTATATGTAAGAAAACACCGTGGGAAGGAAAAAGCCACCTCTAGGGACCGTTGATGAAAGCCTTTATTGGGCGGTCAGGTGGTACCAAGGGGGCAAGCAAGGGAGGGAACAAAGGGAGTCTGCGAGGTATGAGGGGTGGGGAGGGGGTTTTATAGCCAGGGCTGGCACTCAAGCCAGGTCCTCCCATATAAGGTAGAAAGCGTGGGCTACAGCGGTGATTGGTGTCCAAGGGCTCTGTGTCGGCACCTGATTGGGCCAGGATGCAGGGGGTTGGCCCCCGGAAGCCTGGTCCACTTCCGGTTCCTGTTTGGTTGTTGTCCCGCCTCCGAGGCTTGTCTGTGGCACTTTTCGGGGGTGTGCCTCAGCCAGCCTGGGAGTGTCCTAACCTTTCATTCCGGCCTTTTTGATCCATCTGTAATGCCTCCTGTATTACACGATTGTTAGACGCCCTATCCTTGCCCAAGGAGGTAGCTATCATACACTGTAAGGGATATCAAAATGCTCATGACTCGGTCACTTTGGGCAACAACGTGGCTGACCAAGTGGCTCGATAGACCGCCTTACAGCAAGCCCCCGAGCCCGTGTTGGCCTTGAGGTCGGTACTCATGCCCAAATATTCTGACAAAGAAGCCCAGGCTCTGCTGACTCAGGTGGGGGCCCAAAAGCATCCATCGGGGTGGATACTACACCACGGCAAGCCGGTACTCCCTGAGCACCAGGCAAAAGACTTCATATCTCAAATCCATGACACTCTGCACATTGGGCCGAGGGCCCTCCTCTCTTTCCTTAGTCCTATCTTTGCCCCTTGGCATCTTAGGCGTGCCATAGATGATGTTCATCGTTCTTGCTTGACATGTGCCTCCACCTCTCCTCAGGGAGGACTTAGGCCTCCCCAAACCACGCATCAGCTTAGGGGACACTTGCCGGGGCAAGACTGGCAGATGGACTTCACCCACATGCCCAGACATCGGAACCATCGCTATTTGTTGGTCCTGGTAGACACCTTCTCGGGGTGGGTCGAGGCCTTCCCCACCGCTCGAGAGACCGCGGTGGTGGTGGCGGAGGTCTTGACAACTCATCTCATTCCCAGATTTGGGTTGCCAAACTCTCTCCAGTCTGACAATGGGCCTGCATTCATCTCACAGATCTCCCAGCAGGTGGCTGCAGCCCTGGGCATCGCCTGGCATCTCCACATCCCCTATCGGCCTCAATCGTCAGGCAAAGTAGAGCGGGTGAATGGCATCATCAAGACGCACCTGACCAAGCTTGCCTCGGAACTGCAACTGTCTTGGGTCGACCTCCTTCCTCTGGCGCTCACTCGTATGCGCACCACGCCTCCACGCAAGGACGGGTTTGACCCCCTTTGAGCTGCTTTACGGCAGGCCCTACCTCCTGACCCATCTTCTGGAGGGAGAGGCTCCCCCACCAGCGGGGTACCTCCCCCTCTTCTCCCTCCTGCGGTCCTTGCTGAGAGAACACGCTGACCGAGCTTTGCCACAACCAACAGACGGTGAGGGGCCAGCTCGGCCTTTGGCCCCAGGAGACCAGGTACTGCTAAGAGCCCTCAGCCCCCGCCCACTACAGCCTTGCTGGACGGGACCCCATACGGTGATCCTCACCACTCCTACGGCAGCCAAACTCCTGGGACACGAGCCTTGGTACCACCTGACCCAACTTAAACCCGCACCCCCGGGTCTCCCTGAAAGGGGGATCTTACCGCTCCACCCTTACTGGGCCAACCAAGTTAACTATTACCTGAACCCCTCTTTCGCCAATCTTAGAATAATTGAGGCACCGCCTCCCACCAGGAACAAACACGTCCCAATCTGATGTTGGCCTGGTGCCATTCGCTGTGGCTGCTGACAACCACAGTTCTGGCCATACTCTTTGCCATTGGATTGGCGGCCACAGCTCCCCAAAACTGGTCATTTGCACTTCGGCTATCGCTGGCCCTTGCTTACCTAGCCGTCTGCTCCCTACTCTTGGGGCGCTATTCCCTTGGGGCACCTTGACAGCCTTAACCCCAACTGGGCCCCAGAGCCACTCATACCGCCCTCACTCCTGCGGAGATCACCGATTTGATCCTTACCCGGAATCTCTGCCCCCGAGTCCACAATGTGGCAAAAATTACAAATAATAGTGTGGGCGGCCTTGGGAGTGCTTTGGGCCCTGGATGAGGGTGGCTGCTCCAGTCCTCTCCAGCCCTCTCAGGTCACCTGGATATTAAACGGAGAAACCTATGAGGAACTCAATCGGACCACAGGACCACTCATCATCCTCTTGCTGCTCCTGACTTTCAGGCCCTGTATCTTAAATAAGCTCCTGGCCTTCATCAAGCAACGGCTCAACACGGTCCAGCTGATGGCATTGAGACAGCAGTACCAAGGGCTTCCAACAAATGCTCCATGACAAATTTAACAGCAGACGCCCCCTGTCATCCCGGCCACTCCCTACCCTCGTCGCCCCCGTTCAGCAGGAAGTAGCCAGAGAGAATCGGGCGCCCCTTGTCCTATATCAAAAAGGCCGGGATGAAAGGTTAGGACACGCCCAGGCTGGCTGAGGCACGCCCCCGAAAAGTGCCTCAGACAAGCCTCGGAGGCGGGACAATGACCAAACAGGAACCGGAAGTGGACCAGACTTCCGGGGGCCAACCCCTGCATCCTGGCCCAATCAGGTGCCGACACAGAGCCTTTGGACACCAATCACCGCTGTAGCCTGCGCTTTCTACCTTATATGGGAGGACCTGGCTTGAGTGCCAGCCCTGGCTATAAAACCCCCTCCCCACCCCTCATACCTCGCAGACTCCTTTGTTCCTCGCTTGCTTGCCCCCCGGAGTTCTGCCCGAGAGCGACTGCCCAATAAAGGCTTTCATCAATGGTCCCTAGAGGTGACTTTTTCCTTCCCATGGTGTTTTCTTACACTATATATTTTAACTATTTCTATAGATTATAAATTTACAGGAACTACTTTTTAAACTCTAAACTTCCGGTTCCCATCTTTAATTTATTCTTACTGATATCAGGCACACAATTACAGAGCCTTTGATTGGCAGCTGCTTACACTATTTTGCCGCTTGAAAAGTGGAAATACATAGCATTGTATGTTTCCAAATATTGATGCTGCTGTAACACTTGTTAAGTGTGTGGCATGAACCCAGTATCCTTCTATATTGACTCATTCAAAACCCTAGAAGCCTGTGATGCAAACACTCTTATTTTCATTTCACAGGTGAGGAATCCAAAGAATTCAAATAATTCAAGCCTTTGATAATTATGGTTACTCAGCTAATAAATGATAGAGAGAGGATTTTTGCATAGGAATGTGGATGAGAGCAACCTCACATAGAATGCTGTCCTGGATGTTTCACAAATATTTAGCTTTTTCCTTTAAAAGAGAAAAATATGGCAAGAGAATCTCTAATTGATGGCAGTAACTGATTTTGATTATAAGCCCTTGAGATTTATAACACTGGAAGTCATTTAAATTGTAATGATATCACATGTTACAGGTCTAGAATTAAGATATTGTTGCTTGGAGGCATATCTTTTCCCTCAATCAACCTCAGAATAGGCACTCTAAAATTTCATGGGCTTGTTATAAGCTATCTAAATAGTGTAAATTCTAAAACTCTGCCTTAGAGTTGTAATTATTTCCAACTTCACAAATTATGTGTTAGGCTATTAAATGTGAGAAACCATGACTCAGTATTTGCATGAGGGTGATATAATTGGTAAACAAAGTTGATGTGGAGGGAAGTCAGAAGGATCAGAAGTGCTGGTGTCAGACATGATTGCGTTACAAATAAGTAAGTCTTATTTATAAAACTGCAAGCAGATTTTAGGGCTCTGAAAGGTTAAATGTGACTATCCACTCTTTTCACAGTTGCTATAAAGTCAAATCCAGACTCTGGTACTGCCAAGACTGTTCTGAGTATTGAAGACCTTTTGCCATCCTTGAAATAGACATTGGGTAGAATTCTGTAGCCTAGAAAGTATGACCAAATGATTATTTGGGTAATCAGCTCCAGCCATGCTGTTCATTGATTTGATAGATTATATACCAGAATTAGTTGAGCTATTTCAAATCCTGAAAGATGATGCTGAGAAATTGCTGCACTCAATATGCCAGCAAATTTGGAAAACTCAGCAGTGGCCACAGGACTGGAAAATGTCAGTTTTCATCCCAATCCCAAAGAAAGGCAACGCCAAAGAATGCTCAAACTACCGCACAATTGCACTCATCTCACATGCTAGTAAAGTAATGCTCAAAATTCTCCAAGCCAGGCTTCAGCAATACATGAACCATAAACTTCCAGATGTTCAAGCTAGTTTTAGAAAAGGCAGAGGAACCAGAGATCAAATTGCCAACATCTGCTGGATCATGGAAAAAGCAAAGGAGTTCCAGAAAAACATCTCTTTCTGCTTTATTGACTATGCCAAAGCCTTTGACTGTGTGGATCACAATAAACTGTGGAAAATTCTGAAAAAGATGGGAATACCAGAACACCTAACCTGCCTCTTGAAAAACCTATATGCAGGTCAGGAAGCAGCAGTTAGAACATGGACATGGAACAACAGACTAGTTCCAAATAGGAAAAGAAGTACATCAAGGCTGTATATTGTCACCCTAGCTATTTTACTTATATGCAGAGTACATCATGAGAAACTCTGGGCTGGAAGAAGCACAGCTGGAATCAAGATTGCAGGGAGAAATATCAATAACCTCAGATATGCAGATGACACCGCCCTTATGACAGAAAGTGAAGAGGAGCTAAAAAGCCTCTTGATGAAAGTGAAAGAGGAGAGCAAAAATGTTGGCTTAAAGCTCAACATTCAGAAAACAAACATCATGGCATCCGGTCCCATCACTTCATGGGAAATAGATGGGGAAACAGTGTCAGACTTTATTTTTGGGGGCTCCAAAATCACTGCAGATGGTGACTGCAGCCATGAAATTAAAAGATGCTTATTCCTTGGAAGAAAAGTTATGACCAACCTAGACAGCATGTTGAAAAGCAGAGACATTACTTTGCCAACAAATGTCCGTCTAGTCAAGGCTATGGTTTTTCCAGTGTCACGTATGGATGTGAGAGTTGGACTGCGAAGAAAGCTGAGTAACGAAGAATTAATGCTCTTGAGCTGTGGTGTTGGAGAAGACTCTTGAGAGTCCCTTGGTCTGCAAGGAGATCCAACCAGTCCATTCTGAAGGAGATCAATCCTGGGATTTCTTTGGAAGGAATGATGCTAAAGCTGAAACTCCAATACTTCGGGCCACCTCATTCGAAGAGTTGATTCATTGCAAAAGACTTTGATGCTGGGAGGGATTGGGGGCAGGAGGAGAAGGGGACAACAGAGGATGAGATGGCTGGATGGCATCACTGACTTGATCGAGTGAGTCTGAGTGAACTCCAGGAGTTGGTGACAGACAGGGAGGCCTAGCATGCTGCGATTCATAGGGTCGCAAAGAGTTGGACACGACTGAGCAACTGAACTGAACTGAACTGAACTGATACCAGAATCTTCATTAATCAATCCTATTCATCTTTTCACAAAGTTCATTCAGTGAAGAACCTGCTTTTAATGTGTGTGTTATTATTTGGCGCCGCAGACATCTAGTGAGTAATGCCACGAGGCCACCACCTGCGCAGTATCAGCTTCAGCAGCGCTGTTCCCCTCTGTCTTCCCCTGTAGTACTGGAGGTCTAAACCTCTTAAGCACACAGAGTCTGCTGCCTCAAGGAGTGTGCAGGGAGCCAGAGAAAGGCTCGTGGTTTTTGGTGGGGGAACGGGGAGTAATTTGTATCTTGTTCACCTCTTCCCTGTTTCCATATGAAAATCTTGATTCGATAAAATCAGAGCTCCTAGTGAGTTGTCAAAAGTCACATATTTTCATTTTCTGTCTCAACCTTTGGGATTAAGGGGAACTTTAAAAACGGTGCTCTGTGTGTGGGAAAAAAAAAATCCCCACAAATCAGAAAAATAAAAAACAGATGAAAACCAGAAAAGAAAGCAGCCCAAGAGGGAGACCGAACTCATATGAAGACACACAGAGATTGGAAACACCTCCACTGTAATTCAGGTTTAGCAATGGCACGTGAGATAGTCAAGGGGTTTCTCAGTTTGGGGCAAGATTTTTAGTTTCAAGACTGGGTCTTCCAGGACTTCCCAGCGGTTAAGACTCTCCACTCCCAGTGCAGGAGGCCTGGGTCTTTTCTGTCCCCGATCAAGGAACTAAATCCTGCATGCCACAACTAAGACTTGGCAAGGCCAAATTTAAAAAATAAAAATTAAGCAAAAGACAGGGGCTTCCAGGGCAAAAACCAGAAGGAAAACATATGGTCATCAAAGTGAAAGTGAAGTCACTCAGTTGTGTCCAACTCTTTGTGACCCCATGGACTATACCTGCCAGGCTCCTCCTGCCATGCGATTGTCCAGCAAGATTACTGGAGTGGGTTGCCATTTCCTTCTCCAGGGGATCCTCCCAACCCAGGGACTGAACCCAGGCCTCCTGCATTGCAGGAAAACTCTTTACCGTCTGAGCCACAAGGGAAGCCCTTATACAGTCATCAAATACAGCTTAAATGCACATAAGCAGTGTTTACTACCTAGGCTGGCATGTCTAGAAAATTTCCTGATTACAGTATTACAGGAACGTTCTCCTTCTGCCAACCAGTGCTATTCCCGTCATTCCATTCCTCATGTGTTACTTGTATATTACTAACTAATTTAAGAGAGTTTTACAGTCTTCATCACAAAGAGTCTTTAAAGAAATATGCTAAATCTGGAAACAACCTATTCGTCGTTCAATTTTATAGGAAGTAAATATTTCAAGAATGGTACATTCGTTTTCAAATAAACATGTATACAAAGGTAGCTATTTTATAAATCATGTTTCCTCAGTTTCAGAGATTTAGTAAGCATACTCAGTCTGGTTCTATGTTGGAAACAAATTTGGTATTTACAAATAAACAGAAAAGGCAAATTAATCAGTAATCTCTTTAGGGTTTCACCCTGTTGTGATAGCACTTGTGTATAGTCTAGGCAAGAGGAACTAGAGAAACCAATACTCATAAACATGAAATGCACAACCTCATGCTTTATGCTGAGACGTGTCATTCTTAAATATAAATATGCCAGCATCACTGACGCTAGCATTAACAGGGTTTTGAATGTGCCAGTAGTTCTAGATATGACTCACTTGCATTTCTAGAATAAGTTTATAAGAACACCCCTGTTAACTCTATTTCTAATTTAAGACTGTCTCTATATTTGACATATTCTTTGACATTTTCACAAAGAAGAATTAGAAAAATACCCTTTTGTGTTTACTGATTATTTTATTATCCACTTTCAAATTGAATCAATAATTCTAGTTTCATTAACCATATTTTTCTATCTTTTCTTATGCTTTTCTGTCACTTTGAAATTCTATTTTGTGACACGCAAAACTTTTATTGTAACTCAGTTTTCATATGCTGGAGGGAAATTACTGAGGGAAAAAACCGAGTCCCTTAGACTATCGTCCATGAGACATAGTTGCTGTGCTCTAATTAAATTTCCAATTATAACTACTAATATATAGCAATAAGAACAACCTTCTCCAAAAGAAATGAAAACTAAGATTTTTTTCAAGTTAAAATGTATATTTAGTTCTCCATAAAAATCTGCTTTTAAAGTGTCGCTCATATTTTCCAATTTTTGGCTGACACCATAGACAGGTCCTTGGACCTGAGTCCTCTGGAAGGGAAAGGGGAAGGGGCAGATCAGTCAACCTGAACAAGAAAGGTTCAAAAATGTCTGCTCTGAAAATGAGCTGAGTCTAAGAGTCGGACACGACTGAGCAACTTCACTTTCAATTTTCACTTTCCACTTTCATGCATTGGAGAAGGAAATAGTAACCCACTCCAGTGTTCTTGCCTGGAGAATCCCAGGGACAGGGGAGCTTGGTGGGCTGCCGTCCATGGGGTCTCACAGAGTGGGACACGACTGAAGTGACTTAGCAGCAGCAGGCATGCCTCTGTGTTTAGAAACAAAGTTCAGAGGAGGTCTATTTGAAGTAAAATCTTTACAACAGTGGAACACGGAGCTTGCTATTGGTATTTTCAAAGGACTACTGTAGCCTGATATCATGGATGAGGGCATAGGTACCAAGTTCGTGTATGTGTGTCTGTGTGCTTCGTTGTTCAGCTGTGTCTGACTCTGCAACCCCATGGACTGCAGCACACCAGGCCTCCCTGTCTATCACCAATTCTCGAAGCTTACTCAAACTCATGTCCATCGAGTCAGTGATGCCATCCAACCATCTCATCCTCTGTCGTCCCCTTCTCCTCCTGCCTTCAGTCTTTCCCAGCATCAGGGTCCCTTCCAATGAGCCAGTTCTTTGCATCAGGTGGCCAAAGTATTGGCGTTTTAGCATCAGCATCATCATCAGTCCTTCCAATGAATATTCAGGACTGATTTCCTTTAGAATTGACTGGTTTGATCTCCTTTCAGTCCAAAGGACTCTTGCTTTGAGAAATAAGTATTCTGTATGACATCATAAAGATGGACTTTTGTCCAATCTACAGTATGTGCAATACTAATAATGAGCCATAAACATAAACTATGGACTCTATGATGTATCAATATAAGTTCATCAATTACAACAAATGACCACTTTGATGGGGAATGTTGACAATGGAGGAGGCTATTGCAGGGGGTATATGGGGAATCTCTACATCTTCCCTTCAAATTTGCTGTAAACCTAAAACTTCTTTATAAAGTAAATTCTTAATAATAATTAAAAAAAAAAAAGCCAGGAATCTTAGTTGGTCAACAGAGAATTGCCTTTCTTTTCCTAAGAACTTGGGCTTTAAGGCAGTATCAAAATGCTGGCATAAGAGACATGCAGCCTACCCCAGTTCAGAGGAGGTTTCCTTGGAATTAAATGCAGATAGAAGACTAGGAGGAAGAGACTGGTGATCCTTAGTTCTACTCAGTACCTTGAAGTACCTTGAGCCTGTGCCAGTTTCAGTCTGGACTGGGTTAGCATCTAAAGTAGAAAGGAAGTATATAATTGGAAGATGGTAAAAGCAGCCTCAAATGAAGCCCCCTGACCCCATTCCAATTTACACAGAGGCCAGGGACCATTAACACCAGGACTTAAACTGTTTGTTATAACTTCTACTTTGCTTACTACTTATTTTTTTCTTTGCCTTTGGAACTTTGAGGATATTATTCAAAAATGTAAAAGGGTTGAGCTTTGCTTCAGACAAATAAATCAAGTGAAGAAATTGGAAAATAATAACCTCTTATTCAAAAGAATGAGGGTTGTGGATACAGAGAATGATGGTGGAAGAACAAGATGAATACTAGTGTTAAGCCGGCCACATAAGGAGGCTCTGCATAAGATAAGAAAAGTGATGGAAACTTCAGCTATGCCCAGGAGGAAGCATCCTGAGATTTAAACTTGTAACAGATCTATTCACTGCAATACATGAATTCTTTAAAAATAATCCTACCTGATTAAATGCTGGTCAGGAAAGATAAGTGCCAACAAGAATATTCTCTGAAGCTATAGCATTTTCATTTGATTGAATATTTGATATATTCCAAGTTTGTGTCACTCAGAATTTAGTTTCTAGATAATAAAAAACAATTTCCTGATAGCTGTATTAAGCTCAGTAATCCTATTTCCTTTGCCTAAATGATTTATTCTAAGCTCATTTTGGATAGTTTAAAATAGTCATGTGTTTGCTGACACATTTTTAGAGTCTAATTATAGAATAAAAGTTTCATATTTTTCTCAACACTATTTTGGCTTATAAAATAAAACTAAATAATCTTCTTTTCAAATCCATGCAGATCTCTCTCTCTCTCTCTCTCTTTTTTTTTTTAAATTTCAGGCAAAATGCAGAAAGCCATCATCTCCTTTAGCTTTTTCCCCCTTTTGGGGGAATATCTTCTAATATCTTTGGAGATATCTTTTAATACCCTTCATATTGTCACCCTGTTTATTTAACCTCTATACAGAGTACATCATGTGAAATGCTGGGCTGAATGAAGCATAAACCGGAATCAAAATTGCTGTAAAAAAATCAACAACCTCGGGTATAGAGATGATACCTCCCTAATGGCAGAAAGTAAAGAGGAGCTAAAAAGCCTCTTGATGAAGGTGAAAGAGGAGAGTGAAAAATCTCATTTAAAACTCAACATTCAAAAACCTAAGATTATGACATCCGGTCACATCAGTTCATGGTAAATAGATGGAGAAACAATGTAAACAGTGACAGACTTTATTTTCTTCGAAATCACTGAGGATGGTGACTGAAGCCACAAAATTGAAAGACACTTGCTCCTTGGAAGGAACGCTATGACAAACTTTGACAGCATATTAAAAAGCAGAGATAACACTTTGCTGACATAGTCAAAGCTATGGTTTTTCCAGTAGTCATGTGTAGATGTGAGACTTGGACTATAAAACACTGAAGAATTGATGCTTTTAAATTGTGGTGCTGGAGAAGATTCTGAGAGTTCCTTGGACAGCAAGGAGATCAAATCAGTCAGTTCTAAAGGAAATCAATCCTGAACATTCATTGGAAGAACTGATATTGAAGCTGTAGCTCCAATACTTTGACCTCTGATGTGAAGAATTGACTCATTCGAAAAGACTCATGCTGGGAAAGACTGAGGGCAGGAGAAGGCGGCGACAGAGGATGAGATGACTGGATGGCATCACTGATATAATGGGCATGAGTTTGAGCAAACTATGTGAGATAGTGAAGGACAGGGAAGCCTAGTTTGCTGCAGTTCATGGGGTCACAAAGAACTGGACACTTAGCGACTGAACAAGAATATCTTTCATAATATATTAGTCATCTAGTAAGTAAGTGAGATTTCCTGAGTTCTGTGGGCTGTTCTTGAAAATTAATTGTGACCAGGGAGGTAGTAGCAACCTCTGATTTATAACCATCAGAGGTACAAGTAACAACCTGTAGAGCCTTGGGGCTGGCATCTAAAGTGGAGGATGGTCCTGTAGAACTGAGCCCCTTTACCTGTGGAATCTAGTATCATCTCCAGTGTCTAAGAATTGCTTGGAGGTTAGGAGAAAGTTACAACTTATGCACACATATAAACACATGCACACTGGATATGAGTCCCGGAACCTAACTTAGTACTCTTCTCAGGAATTCATATATATTAGTTTACCAGGCCTGCCATGAAGAAGTACCACAAACTGAATGGCTTAAACAATAGAAATAATTCATTTTCTCACGTTAAAACAAACACAAAAGAGAAACAACGGGCCTAAAATGGACAGCAAACAAAGACTTAATTGCAGTTTTAACCTCTCCCAGGAATGCTCCCACAGCCTGTGGGTCTCACCTGCTTCTTTGCTGAGGATCAGCCTGCTGGTTCCTGTTTGTAGTTGACTCCATACTCTCACCCCATTGTCTTATTTTCTGGAAGATGTGGAGGTTACACTAAATTCTATAGTCCTACAACTAAGCTCTACTTTCCCTTCTCTATCAAGTTGCAGATGTTCTGGTCACTTGCTATTCAATTCTCTTTATTCCTTTTGATGCTCTTGAAAAGGATAAGAAATGGTTGTAAAATATTATATGGGCTACCTGTACAACCTGTCACTTTGGAAGAGAGGGTTCTTAACATTTCACCAGATGAGCTCCACTTCTTCATTATTGCTAAGTGAAGGGCATCTTTTGCACTTTCCCAGTGGCTCAGACAGTAAAGAATCTGCCAGCAATTCAGGAGTTGCAGGAGACATGGGTCGCCTGGGTTAGGAAGATCCCCTGGAGGAGGACATGGCAACCCACTCCAGTATTCTTGCCTGGAGAATCCCATGAACAGAGGAGCCTGGCAGGCTATAGTCCACAGTGTCACAAAGAGTTGGGCATGACTGAAGTGACTTAGCACACATGCACAGGCATTTTTTAGGACACGCTATGATGGAGATGTCCAGTTCTAACTGTTGCTTCCTGACCTGCATACAGATTTCTCAAGAGGCAGGTCAGGTGGGCAGGTATTCTGATCTCTTGAAGAATTTCTCACAGTTTATTGTGACCCACACAGTCAAAGGCTTTCGCATAGTCAATAAAGCAGAAATAGATGTTTTTCTGGAACTCTCTTGCTTTTTCTATGATCCTGAGTATGTTGGCAATTTGATCTCTGATTCCACTGTCTATTCTAAATCCAGCTTGAACATCTGGACGTTTACAGTTCACATGCTGTTGAAGCCTGGCTAGGAGAATTTTGAGCATTACTTTACTAGTGTGTGAGATGACTGCAATTGTGTGATAGTTTGAGCATTCTTTGGCATTGCCTTTGTTTGGGACTGGAATAAAACCTGACCTTTTCCAGTCCTGTGGCCACTGCTGAGTTTTCCAAATTTGCTGGTATACTGAATGCAACACTGTCATAGCATCATCTTTCAAGATTTGAAATAACTCAACTGGAATTCCATCACCTCAACTAGCTTTGTTTGTAGTGATGCTTCCTAAGGCCCACTTGACTTCACATTCCACGATGTCTGGCTCTAGGTGAGTGATCACACCATCGTGGTTATCTGGGTCATGAAGATCCTTTTGTACAGTTCTTCTGTGTATTCTTTCCACGTCTTAATATCTTCTACTTCTGTTAGGTCCATACCATTTCTGTCCTTTATTGTGCCCATCTTTGCATGAAATATTCCCTTGGTATCTCTCATTTTCTTGAAGAGATTTCAAGTCTCTCCCATTCTATTGTATTCCTCTATTTATTTGCATTGATCATTGGGGAAGGCTTTCTTATCTCTCCTTTTTATTCTTTGGAACTCTTCATTCAAATGAGTATATCTTTCCTTTTCTGCTTTGCCTTTTGCTTCTCTTTTCTCAGCTATTTGTAAGGCCTCTTTGGACAACCATTTTGCCTTTTATATTTCTTTTTCTCAAGGATGGTCTTGGTCACTGCCACCTGTACAATGTCATGAACCTCTATTGAGAGTTCTTCAGGCACTCTATCATATCTAATCCCTTGAATCTATTTGTCATTTCCATGGTATAATCATAAGGGATTTGTTTTAGGTCACACCTGAATAGTCTAGTGGTTTTCCTGCTTCAATTTAAATCTGAATTTGGCAACAAGGAGCTCATGATCTGAGGAACAGTCACCTCCCGGTCTGGTTTTGACTGACTGTATAGAGCTTCTCTGTCTTCAGCTGAAAAGAATATAATCAATCTGACTTCGGTATTGACCATCTGGTGATGTCTATGTGTACAGTCATCTCTCATGTTGTTGGAAGAGAGGGTCTGATATGATCAGTGGTCTCTCTTAGCAAAACTCTGTTAGTCTTTATCCTGCTTCCTAAATTTGCAGGTATCTCTTTACTTCCTACTTTTGCATTCCAGCCCCCTATAATGAAAAAGACATATCTTTTGGGAGCTAGTTCTATAAGGTCTTGTAGGTCTTCATAGAACAATTCAATTTCAGCTTCAGCATTACTGGTTGGGGCATAGACTTGAATTAGTGTGATATTGAATGGTTTGCCTTGGAAGTGAACAGAGATCATTCTGTCATTTTTGAGATTACATTCAAGTACTTCATTTTGGATTCTTCTGTTGACTATGAGGGCTACTCCATTTCTTCCAAGGGACTCTTGCTCATAGTAGTAGATATAATGTTCATTTGAGTTAAATTCACCCATTCCTGGAAACAATTAGAACTGGACATGGAACAACAGACTAGTTCAAAATTGAGAAAGGAGTATGTCAAGGCTGTATACTGTCACTCTGCTTGTTTAACATATGCAGAGTACATAATATGAAATGCCAGGCTGGATGAAACACAAGCTGGAATCAAGATTGCTGGGAGAAATATCAATAACCTCAGATATACAGATGACACCACCCTTATAGCAGAAAGTGAAGAAGAATTAAAGAGCCCCTTGATGAAAGTGAAAAAGAAGAGTGAAAAAGTTGGCTTAAAGCTCAACATTCAGAAAACTAAGATCATGGCATCCAGTCACATCACTTCATTGCAAATAGATGGGGAAACAATGGAAACAGTGAGAGACTTTATTTTGGGGGGCTCCAAATTCACTGAAGATGGTGACTGCAGCCATGAAATTAAAAGATTCTTGCTCTTTGGAAGAAAAGATATGACCAACCTAGACATCAGATACATTACTCTGCCAACAAAAGTTCGTCTAGTCAAAGCTATGGTTTTTCCAGTGGTCATGTATGGATGTGAGAATTGGACTGTAAAGAAAACTGAATGCCAAATAATTGATGCTTTTGAACTGTAGTTTTGGAGAAGAATCTTGAGAGTCCCTTGGACAGCAAGGAGATCCAACCAGCCAATCCTAAAGGAAATCAATTCCAAATACTCATTGGAAGGACTGATGCTGAAGCTGAAACTCCAATACTTTGGCCACCTGATGCAAAGAACTGACTCCTTGGAAAAGACCCTGATGCTGGGAAAGATGAAGGCAAGAAGAGAAGGGGACGACAGAGGATGAGATGCTTGGATGACATCACTGACTCAGTGTACATGAGTGTGAGCAAGCTCCGGGAATTGGTGATGGACAGGGAAGCCTGGCGTGCTGCTATCCATGGGGTCACAAAGAGTCAGATATGACTGAGTGACTGACCTGAACTGAACTGATAATGGAGATGGTTTAGGAATAGGAGCAGAAGCAAGACAAGCACCATGACATAAACAACATATGTTACATAGGTTAACATGGCACACTTAAGCATGTTTCATCAGACACGTTTTGAGAAAATACTCTTGTACTCATACACTTCCCAAAATTTAATCATATAAAGACACTACAATATTAGAATGTTGGAGCCGAAAGGGAATCCATGCTGCTGCTGCTGCTGCTAAGTCGTTTCAGTCGTGTCCGACTCTGTGCGACCCCAGAGATGGCAGCCCACTGGGCTACTCCATCCCTGGGATTCTCCAGGCAAGAATACTAGAGTATGTTGCCATTTCATTTTCCAATGCATGAATGTGAAAAGTGAAAGTGAAGTTGCTCAGTTGTGTCTGACTCTTAGCGACCACATGAACTGCAGCCCACCAGGCTCCTCCATCCATGGGATTTTCCAGGCAAGAGTACTGGGGTGGGGTGCCATTGCCTTCCTCTAGGGAATCCATAATTAGTATAAATTCTATATTTTGAAAAAAGTAAAAGTCTAGACATTTAAGTTGCCTGATCACCTCAAGTTCCTTAGACAGTTTGAGGCAGACTGAGCTCTTGAAACAAAGATTACTAACATTCCATCCAGTGTGCTTTTCGGTTTAAATTAATATATTTTCAGTTCCTTCTTTTGCAAAAGGAAAATAAGTCCTCTAAAAATACTTGCAAGTCATCATGATGTTTTCTGTCATGAAAAGTTTGGGGAAATTGGTGGGACTTGGAAGTGCTATGCACTTTAATATGAGGGTAAAATGCCAGTGATGAAAGGGAAAGACAGCAAAACTCAAGCTGATGCTTGGCAAAGGAGCACAGTTTTTAGATAAGGAACCTATTTGGTGCCATAGGTTTACTGAACACTTTTGCATTCAGTACATAGAATTACCTGAGAGAGTGGCTCAAGTGAAAGAGAATTTATAACTCATAGTCACTCTGTGGAATAAAATTAAGTTTCATCTACATACATAACTGCCTGATAAATTCAGGTAAGCAGCCAGCTACTTTCTTAGATATTATTGTTGGCGAAGAGTTGGTAAAATACTTTCAGGCCCACTGATATTAAAAGTAAAAAAAAATCACAAAATTAAATCCTACCACAATCTATATAATTTTGTAGTTCTAACACAAGAGTAGACTCTACACATGGATATCAGATGGTCAACACCGCAATCAGATTGATTACATTCACTGAACAAAAGATGGAGAAGCTCTATACAGTCAACAAAAACAAGACCAGAAGCTGACTGTGGCTCAGATCATGAACTCCTTATTACCAAATTCAGACTCAAATTGAAGAAAGCAGGGAAAACCGCTAGACCATTCAGGTATGACCTAAATCAAATCCCTTATGATTATACAGTGGAAGTGAGAAATAGATTTAAGGGCCTAGATCTGATAGATAGAGTGCCTGATGAACTATGGAATGAGGTTTGTGACATTGTACATGAGACAGGGAGCAAGACCATCCCCATGGAAAAGAAATGCAAAAAGGCAAAATGATTGTCTGGGGAGGCCTTACAAATAGCTGTGAAAAGAAGAGAGGTGAAAAGCAAAGGAGAAAAGGAAAGATAGAAGCATCTGAATGCAGAGTTCCAAAGAATAGCAAGAAAAGATAAGAAAGCCTTCTTCAGCAATCAATGCAAAGAAACAGAGGAAAACAACAGAATGGGCAGGACTAGAGATCTCTTCAAGAAAATTAGAGATACCAAGAGAACAATTCATGCAAAGATTGTCACAATAAAGGACAGAAATGATATGGACCTAACAGAAGCAGAAGATATTAAGAAGAGATGGCAAGAAGACACAGAAGAACTGTACAAAAAGGATCTTCATGACCCGGATAATCACAATGGTGTGATCACTCAACTAGAACCAGACATCTTGGAATGTGAAGTCAAGCGGGTCTTAGAAAGCATCACTATGAACAAAACTAGTGGAGGTGATGGAATTCCAGTAGAGCTATTTCAGATCCTGAAAGATGATGCTGTGAAAGTGCTGCACTCAATATGCCAGCAAATTTGGAAAGCTCAGCAGTGGCCACCAGACTGGAAAATGTCAGTTTTCATTCCAATTCCAAAGAAAGGCAATGTCAAAGAATGCTCAAACTACTGCACAACTGCACTCATCTCACATGCCAGTAAAGTAATGCTCAAAATTCTCCAAGCCAGGCTTCAGCAATACATGAACCATGAACTTCCTGATGCTCAAGCTGGTTTTAGAAAAGGCAGAGGAACCAGAGATCAAATTGCCAACATCACTGGATCATTGAACAAGCGAGAGAGTTCCAGAAAACATCTATTTCTGCTTTATTGACTATGTCGAAGCCTTTGACTGTGTGGATCACAATAAACTGTGGAAAATTCTGAAAGAGATGGGAATACCAGACCACCTGATCTGCCTCTTGAGAAATATGTATGCAGGTCAGGAAGCAGCAGGTAGAACTGGACATGGAACAACAGACTGGTTCCAAATAGGAAAAGGAGGACGTCAAGGCTGTATATTGTCACCCTGCTTATTTAACTTCTATGCAGAGTACATCATGAGAAACGCTGGACTGGAAGAAGCACAAGCTGGAATCAAGATTGCCGGGAGAAATATCAATAACCTCAGATATGCAGATGACACCACCCTTATGGCAGAAAATGAAGAGGAACTAAAAGCCTCTTGATGAAAGTGAAAGAGGAGAGTGAAAAAAGTTGGCTTAAAGCTCCACATTCAGAAAACGAAGATCATGGCATCCGGTCCCATCACTCCATGGGAAATAGATGGGGAAACAGTGGAAATAGTGTCAAACTTTTTTGGGGGCTCCAGAATCACTGCAGATAGTGATTGTAGCCATGAAATTAAAAGAAATTAAAAGACTCCTTGGAAGAAAAGTTATGACCAACCTAGATAGCATATTGAAAAGCAGAGACATTACTTTGCTGTCTAAGGTCCATCTAGACAAGGCTATGGTTTTTCCAATAGTCATGTATGGATGTGAGAGTTGGACTGTGAAGAAGGCTGAGTGCCGAAGAATTGATGCTTTTGAACTGTGGTGTTGGAGAAGACTCTTGAGAGTTCCTTGGACTGTAAGGAGATCCAATCAGTCCATTCTGAAGGATATCAGTCCTGGGATTTCTTTGGAAGGAGTTATGCTAAAGCTGAAACTCCAGTACTTTGGCCACCTCATGAGAAGAGTTAACTCATCGGAAAAGACTCTGATGCTGGGAGGGATTGGGGGCAGGAGAAGAAGGGGACGACTGAGGATGAGATGGCTGGATGGCATCACTGACTCGATGAATGTGAGTCTGAGTGGACTCCGGGAGATGGTGATGAACAGGGAGGCCTGGCATGCTGCGATTCATGGGGTTGCAAAGGGTCGGACACGATTGAGCGACTGAACTGAACTGAAATGAATTTTCTTCTATCCAAATAAAGTAAATATAATTTTAATCTTTTCTCTGTCATTTTGAAGTTTCCAGCAGAGTACTGAGTGATCTCTACACATTCTTAGTCTAGCTGCAGTAGAGTATACATTAGAAACTGAAAATTCAAAACGATTGCTTGATCAATATAAACAAATCACCTACTCTTGTGCTCCAGACGCCTTCTATATTCTAGTAAGAAAAGGATATAAGTGATATAAACTCTAATTTGAGGTTAGAAATTGCTTCCTAAAAGAGACAAATTCTTCTGGGCCCTGAAATGACAGTTTGTACAAAATTTCATTTGTTGAAAGTACAGTCTATCTGAGACTGACACTAAATAAGAGAGAGAGTGCATGTAACAAGGAAAAAAGATGCCTCAGTCTGGCCACCATCTAATACTTAGTTTAGATCAATTTTAAGAAAAGTTTCCTTTATAAAATAACAGCCCTGAAGAGAACTGTTATTGAGACATAAGACATAAGTACTGGACATAAGAAAAAAACAACACAATGAAGTTTATCTAGCTGAAATGTCTGAGCTGGTAAAGTGATTCAGTGGAAGAAATTGTAACGAAATGTCTAAGATCGTGGATTTCAACAGCTGACTTACCTATAGGCCTTGCCCTCTTTTCCTTATCTTTGCCCCACGTTCCCTCACTTCTTTATCTCTCTCCCTTCTTTCTTCTTTCCTTCCCTTTCTTTCTTTTTTTCCTTTGTCCTGCCATTTCTTTCTTTTTTTCGTTTCTTCCCTCTTCCTCCCGCCCTCGCTCTTTCTTTCTCTTGCCCCTTCTTCCTTTCAATACTGGTGCTTCCTTATACGGTATTTGCCGTGCCTATATGCCACTATGTTTTTACAACCCTTAGAACTTAACAGCGCCAAATAGTGTAGCTTAGTATCTACAAACTGAAAAAAGTCAATCGGGAGATTCAGGGGTCCCCAGATGGAATGCAGACTGTGACACAGACTAGCTGTATTATACATATAGGACATAGTTTCACTGAAGGTGAGGGAAAAGGCTGTGATCTAAGTAACTTTGAAAATATGGGTTTTAATTATAAGACTAAATACAAAAGGAAATATTCACAAACATTGTACTCTCGCTAACAAAGTTTTTTTCTTAAGTGAATACATGTTAATATAATTCTCAAACCATTACACACATATGCTAGGATTGAACAAAATAAGTGAAAAATTAATGTTGGTGGGATGGGAACTTGCAGATAAATCAGGAAGTAAGGCAAGTATGAACCACATGGTATTAGTAAAAGTTGAAGACATCAGTAGGAATTTATGTTTATCTTAATATAGATACAAATTGATAAATAAAAAAACTAATTATAGATATATACATATGTCAGAGCATATATCCATTTCTTAACTCTGTCTGCTGTGAGGGCCTTGAAACTGTGACACTCTGGTAATAGTATCAAGTTCACACAGGCTCATGGTATTAGTTTCTAATACCAATCTCCAAGAAAAGAAATCATATCTTCTCTGAGAGACTTTTGATTCCAGACCCATAGGAGGGAACGTATGAGACAAACTAGAAGCACCTTATTGCATGAGAAGGTAAAGAAATTCTCAAAACAAAATGATGAGGGTATGCAACAGGTGTATAAGAGGTAACTAATACAGTCACAATGGTAAGTAAGAGATGAAAGAATTTGAACAGTGTAAATACATTTTATTAGATTTTAACTCAGAGTACAAAATCAGTACCCATGAGTCATTACCCATAGAAACAAATGACTGAAGGAATAAATAAACGGAATTTAAAAGGCAAATCTCCTATAATTAAAAACTTTAAATATTCATAGGAGTCTATGAAGTGAAATGAAAATTGCTCAGCTATGTCCAGCTCTTTGTGACACCATAGTACCCCCCCAAAGGTGAAGCTTAATTCTCCATCTTTTGAGTGTAGGTTGTGCCTAGTGACTTGCTTCTAAAAGGGAGAGTATGAAAAAGAGGAGGATTAACTTTTCAATGTAGAAATCTGAAAAATACTACCTCAGCCTGATAATCAAGGTTAATATCTCGTGTTGATGATCTATGTCCTTAATGTGAAGTGAGGAGAATGGTATTTCACATTTGTGGTCTTCCTTTCAAAAACCCTTTCCTTTCTTGATAGGGAAAATATCAGACAAGCCCCAAATTGAAGAACATTCTACAAAACATATGACCAGAATGCCCCAAAGTCACTGACTTAGTAAGATCATCAAATATAAGGAAAGTCTGAGAAACTATCACAGACTGGAAAAGGTTAAAGAGACAAGAAGACAAAAATATTATGTGATATCTTGATGGGACTTTGGGACAGAAAAAAAGGGTAGTGGAGGAAAATTAAATAAAATGCAAACGATGCCTGGAGCCTAGTTAAGAGTAATGTACCAATATGTATTATAAGTTATATCAAATATACCATATGAGTCTCAGTTCAGTTCAGTTCAGTTCAGCTCAGTTGTGTCCGACTCTTTGCGACCTCATGAATCGCAGCACGCTGGGCCTCCCTGTCCATCACCAACTCCCGGAGTTTATCTAAACTCATGTCTTTCAAGTCAGTGATGCCATCTAGCCATCTCATCCTCTGTCGTCCCCTTCTCCTCCTGCCCCCAATCCCTCCCAGCATCGGGGTGTTTTCTAATGAGTCAGCTCTTTGTATCACGTGGCCAAAGTACTGGAGTTTCAGCTTTAGCATAAGTCCATCCAATGAACACTCAGGACTGATCTCCTTTAGGATGGACAGGTTGGATCTCCTTGCAGTCCAAGGGACTCTCAAGAGTCTTCTCCAACACCACAGTTCAAAAGCATCAATTCTTTGGTGCTCAGGTTTCTTCACAGTCCAACTCTCACATCCATACATGACCACTGGAAAAACCATAGCCTTGACTAGATGGATGTTTGTTGGCAAAGTAATATCTCTGCTTGTGAATATGCTGTCTAGGGTTGGTCAAAACTTTCCTTCCAGAAAAAAATTCAGGCAGGTTATACATGAACACTGAATCCTATCTTAACAAATTCATAGAACTATAAAACTATTCCAAATATTAAAGTTCTATAAAAATAGTGGGTAAAACTTCACTTTTCTATTTAAAGTAATTCCTGAAAATTAGAGAAAATTTGAAGTGGCATCAACAAATAGAAGAAATGAAAGTAACAATCCTATTTTGGGACAGATATATAGAGAGAACTGGGCAGAACAACTTTTACAATATCTTGTTTTTAATTTTGCTACATTTCTACATCAGATAAGGGTCTGATGCTAGACAAGTTAAATGATACTGTCTATAATTAATCTAGAAAGGAAATTATAGCAAGGGAAAGGAAAGACAGACTTTCTCTTTCATCCCACATCTTATTAAGTCCTCAAAATCTAAGCAACCTGCTTTGGCTCATCGGTATTGCCACTTTAATTCAATATACAGACAATATTTTCACTGAAGATACTTCTTTCTCACCCAAAGAATGGAGGAAATTATTAGATTACCAAACTTTATGGAGGGTTGCATCTCTTATTTCCATGAAATAAGATAAACTTTTTCAAGAGCATGAAAATATAGTCTTTTTCTTTTTAAAGATTTCTAACTTTGTGGCTCAGCTGGTAAAGAATCTGCCTGCAAAGTGGGAGACCTGGGTTCAATCCCTGGGTTGGGATGATCTCTTGGAGAAGGGAAAGGCTACCCACTGCAGTATTTTAGCCTGGAGAATTCCATGGACTGTATACGCCATGGGGTCACAAAGAGTCAGACATGACTGAGCAACTTTCACTCACTCCCTCAACTTTCTTCAGAAGAGAGAACTGGAACTTCATTGATGACATAAAATAACTTTTCTGAGTTTCAGATTCCTGGGAATTTTCCAAAAATATTGATTCTTCAGAGAGGGATAATGAAATAATAACCCACTGCCCTAGAAAATCCCCATTGATTTTGCTTTCCTGAAACAACAGGGTAACTTTTATCAGTATTGTGCTGTTTACAGAACATCAATTGTTTACTGCAAATTCCCTGGCAGTGAATTTTAAATATATCTTGAGACTTTTAAGACCTAAAGTAAAACTGAATTCAACTTTTAGCAAAATGCAAATCTTTTGGGAGATCAGTGACTCATGACATTTTCTTCTTGGGAATTATGGGAACAGATGTTCTCAAAACCACACGATGGCTGTGTCAGCTTCAAAGTGGACTGGGAGACTGAGACAGCCTTCCAGATTATGTTAATTACAAAACAACCTGGCACACAGTTATCTTGACATTGCATGGGACCTCCAACCTTTTAAATGCTCCTCTTGACAAGTCAATACTCACTTTTAGGGAATTTTCATAGAGAAATGACAGTGACATAAAGAAATGCATGGACAAAGACATGGTTCAGATATTTTAATCCACTTGAAGCCGTGTTGAGTTAATTAAAAACTATGTTAATAAAACTTCTTTAAGTTAGGCAACTGCATTAAAATTTCATTAGGAGGAAAAAAAAGGCAAAAAGGACAAATGATGAAGAATTCATAGAATTTGAGCTTGGAAAGTTCCATATAAGCAGGGCCCTATTTCCTGAGATATCTGTGGTGTACATGACTTGTCCCAGAGTCATTATTGACTCTCCCAACCCCCAGTCCCTTAATGACCAAATATTTTCTGGTTCAAATTAAATGATCATCCATTTAGAGGCCACTGAGTTCAACACCAACTCATTTTGTTCTCTTAATGTGAAGGTCTCAAGAGCAGCAAAGCAAAGAAAATTTAGAGGGCTAGTGCATGGCACCATTTATAATAGAATATCACTAATCAAAAGCACAGATTTCTTATTTAGAGTTTTCATATAGTTTTTTTTTTTTTTTTTTTTACTAAGGTATAAATCTTGAGATTTCTGGGTTTCAATAAAACATATCTTTCTTCCCTAACTGGGTAACTCATTGAGAAATAAGGCAAAAAGAAAAACAAAAAGAAGCAAAAGCAGATGCGAAATCTAAATACTATTATCACCTGCTTTGCTGACCCTGGTAGCTCAGTCCATAAAGAATCTGCCTGCAATACAGGAGACCAGGGTTCGATCCCTGGGTTGGGAAGATCCCCTGGAGAAGGAAATGGCAACCCACTCCAGTATTCTTGCCTGGAAAATTTAATGAAGAGAGGAGCCTGGTGGGTGGGCTGCAGTCCACGACATCACAAGGGTCGACACAACTTAATGACTATACCCCAGTTTGCCAATAAAGGTAGGGTGTAAGGTGCAGCTTAGTGTGAAAAGCAAACAAATTTCCTAATATCGAACCCCAGGATTGGACAGCTTTAATAGTCACAGACGTGCCAGATGTAATATTTGATCCTGAAGGCATTGCAGAGAATTCCTGCTGCCTGCGGGGAGCCAGTGATGTGAAGGATGGAGAGAGAGAGAGGAAAGAAGAGAGGAGGGAAGGGAAACAAAGAGTTGTTTTCATAGTCACGAACCTCTTTGGTTCAGGTTGGTCCTCTGCACTTAAAGAGACTGTCCCAGATAAGAGTAAGAGTGGGAGCATCAGAAGAAAGTGCCAGTCCTCTGCAAGCTACTCAGCCCAAGGGGAGAAGAGGAACTGAGCCTGCTATGCCTAGTTCATTCTTTTCAACTGTACCAATCTCCTCCATGACTCAAATGGGTAAAGCAAGTCCAGGCTTATACCAGTGGACCTTCATGAAAGAAAGTATCAGGATTGGGAGAAGAGCTTCTCCAAAGAAAGTTCCATTTATTAAGGAGAAGAGAGACAATATAACAAGTTTTAGTGGTTTAAGTCTCATGGTTTCAGGGTAAAGCAACATTCTAGGTAAGAACTGAGATTAAATTTCAGAAAAAAGCAGATGACTTTCCTAGCATTGTGGTGGAATTGGGCCGAGAAGCTGTCCTCTGAATAGCAGATTTAGTTTCCTTTCAAACAGCTTCTAAAAGTTCTTCACACTGAAACTGTAGTCTCTTCATAGGTCAATGTCTCCATTTTGATACAACTATCACAGTGATAGTGTCAACAAATGAGAATCTGAGCTGCTTGCCTGTGGTTAGAGTTGTTTTGTGCATGAGCTGTTTTCTGTATGCAGTTGATGAATAGCGTTGGACCTGATATGAGAGTTGGAGCCTAAAGAAAGCTGAGCACCAAAGAACTGATGCTTCCAAACCATGGTGCTGGAGAAGACTCTTGAGAATCCCTAGGACTGCAAGGAGATCAAACCAGTTCATCCTAAAGGAAATCAGCACTGACTATGCATTGGAAGGCCTGATGCTGAAGCTGAAGCTCTAGTACTCTGGCCACCTGATGCAAAGAGCTGACTCACTGGAAAAGATCTGATGCTGGGAAAGATTAAAGGCAGGAAGAGAAGGGGCTGACAGAGAATCAAACAGTTGGATGACATCACTGATTCAGTGGACATGAGTCTGAGCAAACTCCGGGAGATGGTGAAGTACAGAGAAGCCTGGAGTGCTTCAGTCCATGGAGTGGCAAAGAGTTGGACATGACTGAGTGCCTGAAAAACAACTGGAGCTGAAGATATTCTATTTTGCAAACTGATTGTTTACATTGCTTGTGATCTCGCATCACACTGTTAGAACCAAATGAATTATCTGACACAAATCATCAGGTCTGAAGGGTGTTCATTCTCAATCAAAATTACAGACGTTTCATCAATTTTATCTTATCAAATTTTCAATTTGAGCCACCAGGGATTTCCCTAGTGGCTCAGACGGTAAAGAATCTGCCTTGCAGTGGAGGATTTGTGGGTTCAATTCCTGTATTGGGAAGATCCCCTGGAGAAGGGAATGGCAACCTACTCCAGTCTTGTCTGGAGAATTCTATGGACAGAAGAGCCTGGGAGGTTATGGTCCACACGCTTGCAAAGAGTTGGACATGACAGAACATCTAACCCTATCAATTTGTGGGGAAAGTGAAAACAGAGTATGCTGATGACGTTCAAAGCTGAACACAGTGATTCATTTTCAGGAAAGGGAACGGTAAGAAGAGGACATGTTTCCCCTCTGTGGCCTGAAGCCTGTACCATCAGCAGAATGTTGTGGTTTACGTAACATTAAATGTATATAATGAAGCTTGGATTAAATGATTAACTGAACTTTTCCCCAGCAGCTGCCTGTTTGGTATCCATGGAAGGGATTTTGATCATCGTGGTGAGAGGAGTGATTGCATTTCCTCCTCACCCAGGCAATCTTCCCTTTGGCTTCTGAGCTATGCGGGGGCTGAGAGGTGAGTATTGATAGCTTCTCTGACTTGGCCCTTTGGGGAAACTGCTTTGTTTTGGATGGAATCTGGGCTTCAGGAGTGAGGTTCCTTTCACTGGGAATTTAAGGACAAGACATCCTCTCAAGGGCAAGGCCACATTCAGGGCATTTACCAAAGCAGATCACCACAAAGCAAAATAAGTGCTTTGGATTTAAGTTAATCACTGTTCATTTGACTTTAAACTACAGATTTCTTTGCAGTTTTTTTTTCTTTATGGTTCTTCTCACCTCCAACAAATATGGAGTTTTAAAACTATATATTTTTGAGGGCATACGGATTAGGATCATTTTTCCTCATCATTTTTTAAAATTTGTTGTTGATTGATCATTTTGTTTGTTTCTTTATTAATCAAGCTGATAAAACAGATGACTGGAATTCCCTGCTGGGGTCCTAGACTGTTTATATGGTTACCTAACAACGCAGATGCACTTTCTGAATTGTTTTGAGCAGCTTCACTGACGTGCTAGATTAAATTGTGGCGTTTGTTCTAGTAAATGTGAGCAGAGCATAGGGGGTCAACAGTAAGGGCAGAGCAACATTTCCTTGTTCCTTTATCATAATTCCTGAGGCCATCTGGCCTCAGGATCACGAGGGCCTTGCCCTATGTGATAAATATAGCCTATGTTCCATTCATTTCAAGCATGGTCCATTGAAAACTGCCGTTGCGTAGTGACATGGGCAGATGCTTCGAAAGCACATGGCTTTCAAGATGTTCAAAAGGAGCAGCTTGTCCAGCAGGGTGAGAATAGGGCATAACATGGCCTTCCTTATGGTCATCGGTATGAATATGGCTGAAGCAAACTTCAGAAACAGCTGAAGGAAGGAGCTGTCCCACAGACTGGGTGGTCTAAGCTTAATTTCTTGCAGACTACCAGCGTGGAGTAAATGTCGACAGCCACAAGAGAATTACGTCTGAGCTTCCAAAATGTGGTTCCTGAGAGTTCATGGCCCAGGGCTGTGATATGGCAGAGACATTAGGAAATTCTCTGTTAGGAAACTTAGCAATTGAATTACTATCAAATTCAAAATGGGGCTCACCTTAAAAAGTTTTAGAGTAAAGCTGGGACCTTGTTCAGGCTGACCGATAGAATTATTGCCTTTGCTTGAAATTTTATAGTCAAAAGAGGGTGGATCTTAAATTCGGTCAGATATAAGTTTGAATTACACTTTGGGTAAGCAATTTAACCAGCTCTAACCTTGGAGAAAGTGATTTAAGCTCACTAAACCTCAATGTCATCATATATAAAACTGGGATAAAGTTGTTCATCCTCAGGGATTGTGAGCATTAAGTTAGGGAACACTTGACATGACGAAGACATATATCACATATGTATTTTTGCTCTTTCCTCAACAAATAAATATAAGTGGATGAAGATTTTCTACATATTCTGAGTTGATTCTCTAAAAAAAAGAAAAAGATCATAGTTTCATTCTTTAGGGGATCATTTAGAGAGTGGAAGGGAGGAATTAGAGCAATGTCAGGAATTACTTAAACTGTGAAACCAGCTAGTGCTGGGGATGGGCAGTGCAAGTGTCAATGAAGGCAGCAGTTTAGCTGAGGTCGTGAAACAGAAGGAAAACCATTCAGCCGGCAGCTTCATTCAGCACAGCGCCTTTTGTTAAGGGCACATTTGCCCCTTACTGATTTTTACTATTCAATAAATTGTTCCTTAGTTTGTGAGAGGTAGGTTGCTTCATCATTTATCAACCCTCCCTCATGCTAAGGAATACTTTGCACTAAGTATGGAGCACATCCTAGAGTATGTGTTGAGCTGTGCTAAGTCGCTTCATTCGTGTCTGACTCTCCGTGACCCTATGGACTACAGCCCACCAGGCTCCTCTGTCCATGGGATTCTCCGGGCAAGAATACTGGTGTGGGTTGTGAGTATGTGAGATTTTCACAAAGAATTATCTAAAAATCTTAAATTGTTCGTGGGGTAGACTTTATTCAAATTGCGGCAGTGAACTGGTCTTTCTTTTTCACGTGGTTTTCAATTTTCAGGGCCCAATTCAATTTTTGTCTTTTTTATGAAGTCTCTTCTGACTTCTCCCCTCTTTGACATCTCCTCCTTCAGTTCATTTCAGTTTAGTTGCTCAGTCCTGCCTGACTCTTACAACCCTATGGACTGCAGCATGCCAGGCTTCCCTGTCCATCACCAACTCCCGGAGCTTATTCAAACTCATGTCCATTGAGTCAGTGATGCCATCCAACCATCTCATCCTCTGTCATCCCCTTCTCCTCCTGCCTTCAATCTTTCCCAGCATAAGGGTCTTTTCCAATGAGTCAGCTCTTCGAATCAGGTGGCCAAAGGACTGGAGTTACAGCTTCAACATCAGTCCTTCCGATGAATATTCAGGACTAATTTCCTTTAGGATGGACTGGTTGGATCTCCTTGCAGTCCAAGGGACTCTCAAGAGTCTTCTCCAGTACCACAGTTCAAAAGCATCAGTTCTTCAGCGCTCAGCTTTCTTTATAACATTTAGTGCCAATAGTCATGATTTAACTCTCAAGTAAGTACTGCCTTGATAACTTCCTGTATTTTGCTGATGTGATTATCTTTCCTCTTATCTAAATATTTTATATTTTGTTGTTCAGCTATATTGCTTGTCAAAACTCCTAATGTAGCACCATTGCGTACAATGTGATCCATAAATTCTTATTGACTGATGGGGCTGATGTTTCAGTATAATTTATCCTGGCACCCCAAAAGAGTACATGGAGATACTTCTAGAATTGATCTTTCTCTGAAGGTTCTCTCCTTCCTGGACGTGGGGGAGCACACACTGCCCAGTCCTCAAAGAAACTGTGACTAATTCTGGCCTCAGTGCTATACATGGACGTGATCTGTCACTTTCAGACTGAGGTGGTGAAAGCTGCTGTATAACTGTGGAGGCCACACGTGGGCACGGTGAAGACCCTAGAAGGAGGAGTATGGATCACTAAGTCACTGCCCTGAGGACAAGCTGCTCAGGAGACCTACTTGATGTTCACTGGGTATGTCTTGTGAACAAGAAATAAATTTTGTGATTTAAGTCACTGGCATGGTGACTTAATTTGCTTTCATGGTGTAATTTAGCCTCTCTTGACTAGCTGTAGTGGACTGTGATGTATCACCTAGATCTCCACTGCTGGAAAGTTCACTCACTTCTCAAATAATTGGTTGCTGACAAAATATCTCTCTGGGAATTGCACTAGCTCAAGGGAGTTTCTGATAGAGTACCTGATGAACTATGGAATGAGGTTCCTGACATTGTACAAGAGACAGGGATTAAGACCATCCTCATGGAAAAGAAATGCAAAAAAGCAAAATGGCTGTCTAGGGAGGCCTTACAAATAGCTGTGAAAAGAAGAGAGGTGAAAAACAAAGGAGAAAAGGAAAGATATAAGCATCTGAATGCAGAATTCCAAAGAATAGCAAGAAGAGAGAAGACAGGCTTCTTCAGCGATCAATGCAAAGAAATAGAGGAAAAGAACAGAATGGGCAAGACTAGAGATCTCTTCAAGAAAATTAGAGATACCAAGGGAATATTTCATGCAAAGATGGCCTCGATAAAGGACAGAAATGGTATGGACCTAAAAGAAGCAGGAGATATTAAGAAGAGGTGGCAAGAGTACACGGATGAACTGTACAAAAGGATCTTCATGACCCAGATAATCATAATGATGTGATCACTAATCAAGAGCCAGACATCTTGGAATGTGAAGTCAAGTGGGCCTTAAGAAGCATCACTACCAACAAAGCTAGTGAAGGTGACGGAATTCCAGTGGAGCTGTTTCAAATCCTGAAAGATGATGCTGAGAAATTGCTGCACTCAATATGCCAGCAAATTTGGAAAACTCAGCAGTGGCCACAGGAATGGAAGAGGTCAGTTTTCATTCCAATCCCAAAGAAAGGCAATGCCAAAGAATGCTCAAACTACTGCACAATTGCACTCATCTCACATGCTAGTAAAGTAATGCTCAAAATTCTCCAAGCCAGGCTTCAGCAATACGTGAACCATGAACTTCCTGATGTTCAGGCTGGTTTTAGAAAAGGCAGAGGAACCAGAGATCAAATTGCCAACATCTGCTGGATCATGGAAAAAGCAAGAGAGTTCCAGAAAAATATCTCTTTATGCTTTATTGACTATGCCAATGCCTTTGACTGTGTGGATCACAATAAACTGTGGAAAATTCTGAAGGAGATGGGAATACCAGACCACCTGACCTGCCTCTTGAGAAATCTATATGCAGGTCAGGAAGCAATAGTTAGAACTGGACACAGAACAGCAGACTGGTTCCAAATAGGAAAAGGAGGACGTCAAGGCTGTATATTGTCACCCTGCTTATTTAACTTCTCTGCACAGTACATCATGAGAAACACTGGACTGGAAGAAACACAAGCTGGAATCAAGATTGCCAGGAGAAATATCAATAACCTCAGATATGCAGATGACACCACCCTTATGGCAGAAAGTGAAGAGAAACTCAAAAGCCTCTTGATGAAAGTGAGAGGGGAGAGTGAAAAAGTTGGCTTAAAGCTCCACATTCAGAAAACGAAGATCATGGCATCCGGTCCCATCACTTCATGGCAAATAGATGGAGAAACAGTGGAAACAGTGTCAGACTTTATTTTTTGGGGGCTCCAAAATCACTGCAGAAGGTGATTGAAGCCATGAAATTAAATGACATTTACTTCTTGGAAGAAAAGTTATGACCAACCTAGATAGCATATTCAAAAGCAGATATATTACTTTGCCGACTAAGGTCCATCTAGTCGAGGCTATGGTTTTTCCAGTAGTCATGTATGGATATGAGAGTTGGACTGTGAAGAAAGCTGAGTGCCAAAGAATTGATGCTTTTGAACTGTGGTGTTGGAGAAGACTCTTGAGAGTCCCTTGGACTGCAAGGAGATCCAAGCAATCCATTCTGAAGGAGATCAACCTTGGGATTTCTTTGGAAGGACTGATGCTAAAGCTGAAACTCTAGTACTTTGGCCACTCATGCGAAGAGTTGACTCACTGGAAAAGACTCTGATGCTGGGAGGGATTGGGGGCAGGAGGAGAAGGGGATGACAGAGAATGAGATGGCTGGATGGCATCACCGACCCGATGGACCTGAGTTTGGGTGAACTCCGGGAATTGGTGATGGACAGGGAGGCCTGGTGTGCTGCGATTCTTGGGGTCGCAGAGTCGGACATGACTGAGCAACTGAACTGAACTGAAGGGAGTTTCTTTCCCAAGTCTCATTCTCTGAACAGAGCACCTTACATTCAATGGCCGGTAAATGAGGCAGTAAAAAGACCCAATCCCGTTGTCTGGATGATGAACAGCTTTGCAAAAGGAGCACCAAAGGTCCCTGTAGCAACTGCATTTAAATTCCACTTCTGCCTCTGCCAGCTTCTGTTTCTCTCACTCCCTTACTGGTGGGCACGCCCATGAAACTTTGGCATGTCGGTATCTGCTTCAGCGTCTGTTTCCTAGGGAACTGGAAATAAGACACAAATGCAGTTGTTTCAAATTCCAATAATAACTAAAAACTTATAGAGTGAAGGTAGAAGGGCTGCATTTTGAGTCCTGGGAGAATCTTTTATATCCCTACCTTAAAAACATACAAACCAAGATTCAGGAACCTAGTTCCTGCTGCTGCTGCTGCTACTAAGTCGCTTTAGTCGTGTCCGACTCTGTGCAACCCCATAGACAGCAGCCCACCAGGCTCCCCCGTCCCTGGGATTCTCCAGGCAAGAACACTGGAGTGGGTTGCCATTTCCTTCTCCAAGGCGTGAAAGTGAAAGGTGAAAGTGAAGTTGCTCAGTCGTGTCCGACTCTTTGCGACCCCATGGACTGCAGCCTACCAAGCTCCTCCATCCATGCAATTTTCCAGGCAAGAGTACTGGAGTGGGGTGCCATCGCTTTCTCCACCTAGTTCCTACTTTAGTTATTTATTCTGCAAATAGCTTGCTGTGACTCAGTTTCTTCATAGGTCAAATAGGGATGATAACATATGCTCTAATGGAAGCAAAGAGCTACCGTGCTGATCAAACAGAAAGTGTGTAAAATATTATCATGCTTTCTAAACATGCTATGATCTTTCTGGACTTAGTCTCACTTCACCAGTACCCAGACTGTCTTTGTAATATCATTGTTGACTTATTTTTTGCAGACTTCCAAGCAGATTGGAGCTCTCTCAAGACAAGAAGTATTTCAGTACTTTTTAGTATTCACCTCAGTATCTAACACAATGACTCACATCAAGTAGGAGCCCAGTGAATATTCATTGAACATTCCTTTGAAGTCTAGATACCTGGTGACATATATAGGAACTGTTGTTTCAGAAAAAAAAATTTTGATTCATGCTTGGGAAGAAAAGTGGCTCAGAAGGGACAAGAAGAAGACCCAGTCCCATCTCCCATTTTCACTTTAATTGGAGAAGACAGATTAACTTTCTTCATGGCGATACATCAACATTATGTTTTAATGAAGCAGACTTAGAAAGATAGAAAAAGTGCATTAATTTCAACTCCAAAGACACAAAGGAAATTTTGGCTTTAGAAGTAAATTTTAAGAAATGAGATAAATGGAGAGATAATGATAATAATAATAAATAAAACAGAAAGCTTCTGGCCCAGGCAGTTGGTGGAGAAAATTATGAATGAAGGACAAAATTAGAGGTTAATCTTATTTAGAGCAAAACTATCATTTCACCAATCATAACATGTAAGCATTTATTTCAGAGAGAAGTTTCAAGCCACAGAATTTTTTTTGAAGTAGTTAATATCCTGCTGTTTTGTGCATAAAATAAAATTATATTGCTGCTTGATATTTTGTCTTGGCTGGAGTCTGGCTACATTTGTCAGAGGAGGTGGAGAGAGGTCCTCATGGTCCCAGGTGTGCCTTTAATAGCTAGCAGCATGTTAATCAGACACAAGCAGTGAAAAGAAGATAGTCCATCTCCTCCAAAGGAGAAGAGACCTACACCTCAATGTTTCCATCCTCGTATTCCAGTGAAGCATATCACAGAACATTTTTAATAATTTTCCCCACCCCCATCAGTACAGGCTGTGCTGAGGGGGAGTGTTAGTTATCATCTTTTAGTTAATTAAAAACTTATATTTGCTGGCAACAGACAGAAATAAATGGTCATCACTCTATAGCACATTTCAGTGGAATTGCTTCATAATGGCTATTCCTATTCCAGGATTACCTCACCAGATGCATGGTGATAAATTTCCACTTGAGACAAGAAAAACAATGCCATAACAAGATATTGTTGCAGAACTTGTCAGGCAGTTAGGATAAAAGGAGCATAATTTTCCCTCCTGATTTATCTTCCAACCAACTCTTCTGAATACTTTTCAACCATCAAATTAAAGTCTAAACCTCTTTGAAATTGATTTAATTTTAATTTACATGTGATATTTCAATGGCTTGCCATTAGCTGTGCGATCAGAAAAAGTGACTGTTCTAGTTAGGAGACTCCTCAGCGTTAATCCTCAATCGAGGCCAAGAATGGCATAAAAGGATGTTTTCTGCATAGCGTAGTCTTATGCAAAGATCCAGTGAAGTATATTTGGTTAATAGTTGCTAGGCATAGTTATGGAAGGCTGGGAAGTAGGCAGTAGAGAAAGCTCTAATGGATGGGGAAATAAAATTAAAAGAGCCAGTTCTAACCAATTGCTTTAATCTGCCTAAGTGGCAATGGTAAGAATTATATTTCAAGGTAAAGATCACTAGTCTTACTGCTTCATTACAAATCTTCCAAATAGCCATTGTATCTTCTACTTCCCCCCACTGAATATGTACTACCCATCATATTACATGAGTCCATTTTGCAACTTTCTCAAAATGAATTAAAACACATAATATGTCAAAATGTATTTTGGATTATTTTCAGTTTGGGGGATCTTGAGGCCTGGACAGGTGACTGAAAATCCAGCGTCACCCAAATTAAGTTTGAGATCCTTTATGTACGTATTCGCAAATAATGGCAACTCCATTTTTAGATTTGATCAGACCAGAAGTTCTTGATGTCATCTTTGAACTCTCTCTGGCACTCATCCTTAACCTTGCATCTGTCAGCCTTGCCTTCAAATATGTCTGGAACAGTTTAACCACTTCTTGCCCCCTCCTTTCCCTTCAGTACCACTATCCTGCTCAGGAGTCATGATTGCATCTACTAAGCAGTATTTCTTCTTCCATCTCTCGCCCTTTACTCTGTTCTCCACTGAGCAGCGAGAGTGATCCTATGAAAACACGAGCCAGATCACGTCTTTCCTCTGTGCAGAAGTCTCCTGTGACTTCTTAGCTCACTTTGTGGAAGAGCAGATTTATAAAACCCCATCTGCTGTAAGTGTGCGTCCTTTCCTCCTGTGCCCCAGCCTCTGTGGCTTCCATGCTTTCCCTCAGGTCTGCGGCAGGGCGGGCCTATCTCAGGTCTTCACACTTAGTCTTCTTTATTCCTCAATTTCTCTTCCCCCAGATATCCCCAAAGCTAACCCTTTATTTAATTAGCCTTTACTCAAATGTCACCGTTGTGGTGTGATCTATCCTGGCCAGCCTAACCAAACTCTTGGCATCCTGCCGAGCATATACACATAGGCGTGCATCTGTGGACACATCCATGTCCTCTCTTCCTTTACTTTATGCTTTCCTTTCTAGCATATACTAAATAAATTTAACAAAAACAATCCTCTTGTTTGTTTTCTGCCCCCTGCACAAAAATCCAAACTTCTCAAGGCAGTGATCTTTGCCTGTTTTGTTCACAGACGCACTGCCTGTGCTAGAAGAGTGCCTGGGACATGAAGGGTACTCCACAATTACAAAGCGAAGGATCCTATTCGGCATCCAACCCACGGCTTCATAGCTTCTTGTACCAAGTAAAGCTCTGATTTGACTCAACACATTATTTTCACTCTTAGTGCTCATGAGTGTTAAGTAAGTGTTAGTAGCTCAGTCGTGCCCGATTTTTTGCGACTCCATGGACTGCCACCCACTAGGCTCCTCTGTCTATGAGATTTTTTCAAGCAAGAATACTGGAGTGGGTTGCCATTTCTTTCTCCAGGGGATCTTCCCCAAACCAGGGATTGAACCTGGGTCTCCTGCACTGCAGGCAGATTCTTAACCAACTGAGCTATGGACTCATGAAGTACCCATTAACTTGGATGAGTTACTGAAAAAGAAAACTTTGTAGGAAAAGAAGCTGCATCTTTCAACAAGCTGAGAAAATAGAGAATGACTACCTTCTTCTAGAGAGGCAACCACAATTGTGTAGATAATGCAAACTTCCAAAGGCTCTATGCAATTATACTGAAATCAAAATTTTTGATGAAACAAAAATAAGGGTGTGATAATAATACTGTTTTAAATGTTACAAAAGAGAAAACTATTAGAAGCATGTATAGAATATGAAGTATAAAGATATTCAGCTGAAGAAGGGAAATAGCTCTAACTCCTTAGGTCACCGTGTGATACTGTTAAGCCCAACGCCTCTGGTGAATTAAATGGAACGTGACTCAACTGCTTCTGCCTGTGGGTTTCAGTGACACCTGACCTGTCACCTGTGTTATCTGACCACTCTGGCTTTGATAAATATCTCTGTCTATGTCTGTTTTTATCTTTCTCTATCATCTATTTGTCTATTAACATACATACATAACATTCTGCAAGAAGATCTAAACTGCACTTGCCATTTTGGGTTTCTGCTTGACTCTAAAATGAAAATGTTTTCTACTGGACTGCGGCTCTGTTTTCTTGTCTCACATATGGCATTATGCAATGGAAAGCCTTCAGTTCGTTCACATGCTTGGGGATTTTTCTGACAAAATGACTGATCACTAGAATCTGAGTTTGTTTTAGTAGTTTGTAATGTCACCATTTGGTGAGTATTTGGAATTGGGAAAAGTCTGTCTGTGAGATGTGAATGCCTACCAGAGGATAACGGAGGTGAAATTGCTGGGACAATATGCCCTGAATCTCTTCCATTTGCTGCAGCCCCTCCATCCTTCTCTGCCCTGCTGTGCTCGGGGGGCTACAGTCTCCGTGGATGGCAGCAAGAGGCCCCCTTGATGCTGGAGTGAAGACAGGAGAAAGGGAGGGCTGAAGAATGGGATCGGAGTGTGTATTCTCTCTGCGTCCTCCCTGCAGGTCATTACTCAGGCTGCCTGTCTGACTGCAGGCTCCGGTCCCCGAGTCAGCCCTCTCCCGATCACAGTAACTCCTCTCTCCTGCTCTGGCAGGCCTACCTGGCCCATGCCATGGACCCTTTGGTACTGCACTTCTCTTTGTGATTTCCTGACTCTCTCTGACCATCGCTTCGTAAATGTGTCCTTTACTAGAATTATTGCAAACTCTTTCAGTCTGTGTGACATCAACTTCCTAACTGGGCATCCGAACTTCTGGCCTGCTGCAGCAGGGAAGGACGGCTGTTGTACTGTACCAGATAGATATAAGAGTTACTTCTGTCTCAGTCACCAACCAGAAACGTCCACTCCCTGAGCAGAAGGCACAGTGCATGACAATACTCCCATCGCCAGGGAAAGGGCAGATGAACAAGAGCGACATACAAGTCAGAGTACTGAAACAGAGTGAGGGATGGGGGTCTCTCGCAGGATCACCTGGAGAGAAAGGAAAATTATTACCAGGGAAGAAAGAGCACGCAGAGTGAATCACCTAGAAAGACTGCTTACCTCTTGAGTAAATGAATCATAGATGAAGAGGCTGAGGATTTTTCATTAATAGTTATAAGTCTCTCAATTTAAAGTAGTCCACACCGGGTCATGCTGTACTCAGAGTGGAAAGATGCAGTTTCTCAACAAAACTGAGTAGCCCAAAAGGAAGAGAAACCTGGGCCGGAAGATAAACCACACATGGTGACAGCTCACAGGGATCTCTCATGAAAAAACCAAAAAACAAAATCCCTCAAACCTAATACCAAAGTCCTACAGCATGCCGCTTCAGATTATGTCTTTTCTTTAGTTAAATTGATATGTTATAGAAATGATGATAGATACATATTATAGTGACATAGATATGTAGATAGAGAGCAAAAGAATTCCACAGAATATGTTAAGACATTTCCAAATTCTAAATTAACAACTGCAAATCATAGAAATCTGAACTGAGTGAAATCTTCTGACTCTTACATTTAGGATGCTATATTTGGAATAGGCAATTAAAAATGTATTCACTGGAAAAAAATTAAGCACTGAGGGTATTCCAAGTGTGGGGATAACCATAATATTGCCTCAGCCACTCCTTATGTATGAAGCTCCTAGCACAGTAATGACTCCGTTCATGCTTGCTTTTCTCTTAGCCTGGTGTGGTTTTCCATCACATTCTGAATGACCCACCTTATTCTCTTTCCTGTTGTTTCTCAAGAGGGCACCTGCCTTGGTGATTCTCTATACAATTTCAACTCTTCCAGTTTTTAGTTTATTTTTACTTAGAGTTTATCACTCTTTTAGTAATGATCATTCTCCACCTTCATTGTAGAATATAAACCCAATGAGGGAGCAATTTTTTAATATTTTTGTTTAGCACTTAAGATCTTAGACGAGTGTTTGGCATATGCAAAGATTATTCTCTTTATTTCCCAAATAAAAGGAAGGCAGGAGGGGAAAGAAAGAGGAAGAAAGAAAGAAAGAAAGAAGGAAGGAAGGAAGAAGGAAGGGAGGGGGAGAAAGGGGGTTTCAGGGGACACATCTGGGAAAGAAGAGCTGCTTTTACGTTTGAGGAGTGGCCAGAAAGGGCTGCATGAAAATCTTACCTTTGATCTGAGTCTCAAAAGATGAGTGATTTTTTTTTTAAGGTGGAAGTAGAGGGTGTTGAATAAAGAAAAACCATGATTCAGGTGGCATTTGGTTACCGTGATTTGAGAGCAGTTCAAAGTTATGAATGTTTAATCGGAAGCCTCCCTTTACAGCTGTTTCCATATTGCTGCTGCTGCTGTTGAGTCACTTCAGTCGTGTCTGACTCAGTGTGGCCCCATAGACAGCAGCCCACCAGGCTCCCGTCCCTGGGATTCTCCAGGCAAGAACACTGGAGTGGGTTGCCATTGCCTTCTCTAATGCATGCATGCATGCATGCATGCTAAGTCACTTCAGTCATGTCCGACTCCATGAGACCCTGCGGACTCTAGCTCACCAGGCTCCTCTGTCCCTGGGATTCTCCAGGCAAGAACACTGGAGTGGGTTGCCATTGCCTTCTCTAATGCATGCATGCATGCATGCATGCTAAGTCACTTCAGTCATGTCCGACTCCGTGAGACCCTATGGACTGTAGCCCACCAGGCTCCTCTGTCCACGGGATTCTCCAGGCAAGAACACTGGAGTGGGTTGCCATTTCCTTTTGCAATGCATGCATGCATGTTAAGTCACTTCAGTTGTGTCTGACTCCATGAGACCCTATGGACAGCAGCCCACCAGGGTCCTCTGTCCATGGGATTCTCCAGATAAGAACACTGGAGTGGGTTGCCATTTCCTTCTCCCTTCCATATTGCTAGATGTGCTCAGGCAGATTCTGGATGAAAAGTGCTTGGGGAAGGTTTAGAGCAGCAGCTCTTAACTCAGGTGGTTTCCGGGCCCCTACTCCCTCTACGACTTGCACGCCTCCCCATTCCCCTCCCCAAAGCACCTGGGGAATTTCTGCAAGGTCTGGATACATTTTGGTGGAAGATACAGTTGGCATCAACTGGGCACAGGCCAGGGATGCCACTGAGCAGCCTGCTATCAGAGGACAGCTCCCACAACACAGAGTTACTCAGCTCAAAATGACAATACCACCCCAGGTGAGAAGCACCGGTTTAGTGGGAACTGGTGAGACTGAGACTAACACTGTAGTCTGTGCCAACAATAAGAGCCTGAGACTTGTTTTATGGCCGGGATTAAAAAAAAAAAAATTAAATTGAGATTGAATTTAACATCCTCAATTAACAGCATAAACAGAAGCATTAAGGATGTCCTGATTATGACTGAGAAAAAAATCTGGGTACCCTTTAAAACATGTGTGTGGGATTGTTACAGAGTATAGTGGGCCTAATATTTTTTGTAGCACCTATTTCTGGACAGATTTTTGAACCTTTAGGGAAAAGTAGCTATTCTGAAATTACAACTCAAAGGAGGCTCCTCAAAGGTAATGGACAGAAACTTATGTGTCATTGCTCTCTCTATGAGGACAGCATCTGGTCATTTGAATTTTCATCCCCAGAAGCAGCTATGCCAAGTGCTGAGAGAGCACAATCTTAATATTTACAAACTCATTCATATTTAAAAATAAACTTAGATAAGAGAGCAAAAAACTGCAAGAGTTAAATTAAAAATTGATTTTCAGCAAAGAAAAAGAATAAGGTTTTCTTGGTTAATTAAAAACAAATCATCTGTTTTGTTACCTCAGCTAGAAAATTACACACAGGGTGATATTACAAAGAGAAAAGCCTCTGGAATATTACATCTTGCCATATAGAAACGGTGAGAATGGGAAAATGTATTTTTAAAAACAGCCATTCCTTTTTGAGCCCTGCTGCTTGTGGGAATGTATGAGAAGAAGATGGCTCTGGTTAATTTTGAGTGGTTTAGAGCAGGGGACATTTGGGGGAACATACACCTCAGAACTGCATAGACTCAGTCTCCAGCTTGGCAGTTCTCTTAAATGAAACACACCCTGTATTAATCCCCTGTATCTTATCCCTGGCTCACATCTACTGTGATGTTTATTCACATAAAGATGCATTCTGGGATTCTGATCCATTTTCTTGACACCAGTTCAGACACACCTGAGACCCATCATTACCACCCCGATTTCAGCACTAACCCTTGAGAGGCAATGAGATTACCGATATGCAGTCTGCCTCAAGTGTTTTGGCTGTATCTAGTATGCTTTACACAGGGCAATCTAGTTTCATAGTTATATTATAAATGGAACAAGCTGATGCCAATAAGCCTAAAGACCCAAGAACCTAAAACACAGCAAAGCATCTCTTCTCAGACACAATCTCTTCTCTGCTCCTGTCCCTTTATACCGTCACAAATTTTAGCCAATTTTGTAAAGTGATTCAGACCATTTTTTTTTCTGCTCTTCCATTTTTTTCAAAACAACCCCAAAGGAAGTTACTTAATAAAGTATTGTGAGTTTAAATAAAGTAAAGTTTAATAAAGTTTAATAAAGTAAAGCGAGTTTCATTCGACGGAAGAATTCTAAAAATGGATATGAATTTATTACAAATTCCAGTGAGCAATGTACATAGAAAACGCAGCACTTCATCTTCAAGCTGTCTTTTCTATTTGGGGATTTTTAAAATAAATAGGCTTTAATTTTTAGAACAGCCTTGTGCATGTGTGTGTACTAAGCTGCTTCAGTCATATCTGACTCTTTGCAGCCCACCAGGCTTCGCTATCATGGGATTCTCCAGGCAAGAATACTGGAGTGGGTTGCCATGCCCTCCTTCAGGGGATCTTCCCAACTTAGGGATCAAACCCATGTCTCCTGTCTCCTTCACTGGCAGATGGGCTCTTTACCACTAGCACCACCTGGGAAGCCCAGAACAGCTTTTATTTCACATAAAAATTAGGCCAAAAGCATATAGGGTTCCTGTATTACTCCCCACCTCTAACACACACACACACACACACACACACACACACACACATTTCCCTGTTATTAACATCTTGCATTAGTACAGTTCATATATTGCAATTAAAGAGCCAATATTATAGGTTGTTATTAACCAAAGTTCAGAGTTTACCTAGGAATTCGCTCTTTGTGCTGTACAACCTATTAGTATTGACAAACGCATAGTATCCTATATCTACCATTAGAGTTTCACACAGAATAGTTTCACTGCCCTAAAAATCTCCTGTGTTCTACCTGTTGCTCCTTCTTACCACCCCTGCACCCTTAGCAACCACTGATCTTTTTACTGTCTCTGTAGTTTTGCCTTTCAGACTATTTACAAACCATTTAGCAAGTCAAATGTTATGCCCTGTAATATAGGAACAGTGCATACAACATGATAATAAAAAGACAGGCCTTTAGAAATAAGACTCAAAATTTTATTTTATTTTTTTTTATTTTTTATTTTTTATTTTTTTTTATTTTTATTTTTTTTTACAATACTGTATTTGTTTTGCCATACATTGACACGAATCAGCCATAGGTGAACACAATCGCCCAATGCCGAAGCCCCCTCCCACCTCCCACCCCACATCCTCTACCTGAATCATCCTGTGCATCAGCCCCATGCATCCTGCATCCTACACCAAACATAGATTAGCGCTTCGTTTCTTACAGGAAAATACACATGCTTCACTGCCATTCTCCCAAACCATCCCACCCTTTCCCTCTCCCTCAGAGTCCAAAAGTCCACTCTATACCTCTGTGTCTCTTGTTGTCTCACATACAGGGTCATCATTACTGTCTTCTAAATTCCATATATATGTGTCAGTATACTGTATTGGTGTTTTTCTTTCTGGCTTACTTCACTCTGTATAATCGGTTCCAATTTCATCCATCTCATTAGAACTGAGTCAAACTTATTCTTTTTAAGAGCTGAGTAGTACTCCATAGTGTATATGAACCACAGCTTTCTTATCCATTCATCTGCTGATGGACATCTAGGTTGCTTCCATGTCCTGGCTATTATAAACAGCGCTGCAATGAACATTGGGGTACACGTGTCTCTTTCAATTCTGGTTTCCTCGGTGTGTATGCCCAGCAGTGGGATTGCTGGGTCATAAGGCAGTTCTATTTGCAATTTTTTAAGGAATCTCCATACTGTTTTCCATAATGGCTGTACTAGTTTGCATTCCCACCAGCAGTGTAAGAGGGTTCCCTTTTCTCCACACCCTCTCCAGCATTTATTGTTTGTAGACTTTTGGATCGCAGCCATTCTGACTGGTGTGAAATGATACCTCATTGTGGTCTTGATTTGCATTTCTCTGATAATGAGTGATGTTGAGCATCTTTTCATGTGTTTGTTAGCCATCCGTATGTCTTCTTTGGAGAAATGCCTATTTAGTTCTTTGGCCCATTTTTTTATTGGATCATTTATTTTTCTGGAGTTGAGCTGCATAAGTTGCTTATATGTCTTTGAGATTAGTTGTTTGTCAGTTGTTTCATTTGCTATTGTTTTCTCCCATTCAGAAGGCTGTCTTTTCAACACCTTGCTTATAGTTTCCTTTGTTGTGCAGAAGCTTTTAATTTTAATTAGATCCCATTTGTTTATCTTTGCTTTTATTTCCAGTATACTGGGAGATGGATCATAGAGGATCCTGCTGTGATTTATGTCGGAGAGTGTTTTGCCTATGTTCTCCTCTAGGAGTTTTATAGTTTCTGGTCTTACATTTAGATCTTTAATCCATTTTGAGTTTATTTTTGTGTATGGTGTTAGAGAGGGGTCTAATTTCATTCTTTTACAAGTGGTTGACCAGTTTTCCCAGCACCACCTGTTAAAGAGACTGTCTTTACTCCATTGTATATTCTTGCCTCCTTTGTCGAAGATAAGGTGTCCATAGGTATGTGGGTTAATCTCAGGGCTTTCGATTTTGTTCCACTGATCTATATTTCTGTCTTTGTGCCAGTACCATACTGTCTTAATGACTGTGGCTTTGTAGTAGAGCCTGAAGTCAGGCAAGTTGATTCCTCCAGTTCCATTTTTCTTTCTCAAGATTGCTTTGGCTATTCGAGGTTTTTGTATTTCCATACAAATCTTGAGATTATTTGATCTAGTTCTGAGAAAAATACTGCTGGTAGCTTGATGGGAATTGCATTGAATCTGTAGATTGCTTTGGGTAGTATACTCATTTTCACTATATTGATTCTTCCAACCCATGAGCATGGTATATTCCTCCATCTATTAGTGTCTTCTTTGATTTCTTTCATCAGTGTTTTATAGTTTTCAATATATAGGTCTTTAGTTTCTTTAGGTAGGAATATTCCTAAGTATTTTATTCTTTTCGTTGCAATGGTGAATGGAATTGTTTCCTTAACTTCTTTTTCTACTTTCTCATTATTAGTGTATAGGAATGCAAGGGATTTCTGGGTGTTGATTTTATATCCTGCAACTTTACTATATTCACTGATTAGCTCTAGTAGTTTTCTGGTCGAGTCTTTAGGATTTTCTATGTAGAGGATCATGTCATCTGCAAACAGTGAGAGTTTTACTTCTTCTTTTCCAATTTGGATTCCTTGTATTTCTTTTTCTGCTCTGATTGCTGTGGCCAAAACTTCCAGTACGATGTTGAAGAGTAGTGGTGAAAGTGGACACCCTTGTCTTGTTCCTGACTTTAGGGGAAATGGTTTCAATTTTTCACCATTGAGGATAATGTTAGCTGTGGGTTTGTCATATATAGCTTTTATTATGTTGAGGTATGGTCCTTCTATTCCTGCTTTCTGGAGAGTTTTTATCATAAATGGATGCTGAATTTTGTCAAAGGCTTTTTCTGCATCTATTGAGATAATCATATGATTTTTATTTCTCAGTTTGTTAATGTGATGAATTATATTGATTGACTTGCGGATATTGAAGAATCCTTGCATCCCTGGGATAAAGCCCACTTGGTCATGGTGTATGATCTTTTTAATGTGTTGCTGGATTCTGATTGCTAGGATTTTGTTGAGGATTTTTGCATCTATGTTCATCAGTGATATTGGCCTGTAGTTTTCTTTTTTGTGGTGTCTTTGTCAGGTTTTGGTATTAGGGTGATGGTGGCCTCATAGAACGAGTTTGGCAGTTTACCTTCCTCTGCAATTTTCTGGAATAGTTTCAGTAAGATAGGTGTTAGCTCTTCTCGAAATTTTTGGTAGAATTCAGCTGTGAAGCCGTCTGGACCTGGGCTTTTATTTGCTGGAAGATTTCTGATTATAGTTTCAATTTCCATGCTTGTGATGGGTCTGTTAAGATTTTCTATTTCTTCCTGGTTCAGTTTTGGAAAATTGTACTTTTCTAAGAATTTGTCCATTTCTTCCAAGTTGTCCATTTTATTGGCATATAATTGCTGATAGTAGTCTCTTATGATTCTTTGTATTTCTGTGTTGTCTGTCGTGATCTCTCCATTTTCATTTCTAATTTTGTTGATTTGATTTTTTTCTCTTTGTTTCTTGATGAATCTGGCTAATGGTTTGTCAATTTTATTTATCCTTTCAAAGAACCAGCTTTTTGTTTTGTTGATTTTTGCTATGGTCTCTTTTGTTTCTTTTGCATTTATTTCTGCCCTAATTTTTAGGATTTCTTTCCTTCTACTAACTCTGGGGTTCTCTATTTCTTCCTTCTCTAGTTGCTTTAGGTGTAGAGTTAGGTTATTTATAAATAAGACTCAAAATTTTAAAATACAATTAATTCACAGAAAAGAAAATATAAAGGTTACTCAACATATGATTAAATGTTGAGAAGAAATGTAGAAAACAACGTATACTCAAAATGAAATGCTTGCCCCTCTATCAGTTTTAGTATAAACTATAAACCCTGGTGATATCCAGTTAGAAATATGGGGGAGGAAGTACTGTCGCATTATTTCTGGCGATGGCAGAGAACAAGCAGGGAGCAAGCATAAACATTTTTAAAGGGACGAACACTTTGACACAGAAATTTTTTTGTTCTTAGATTTGACCCTAGAGTAACATGCAGTTATGCACAAATATTAGTAGTTTATAAATACCCAGCATTTGTATCAGCAAAATTTGCAGCCAAGTAGCAACACAATCAAAAACACTATATAATGTAGCTGTTAAATGGGTTAAATTTATACATTTTTTCCATGAAAATATGTTCAGGATATTTTGTTAAAGAATTTTAAGTTCAAATTTCAGATAAAATTTCTAATATATATTTCTGTTGTTGTTCAGTCACTCAGTCCTGTCTGACTCTTTGAGACCCCATGGCTGCAGTATGCCAGGCTTCCCTGCCCTTTACGATCTCCCAGAACTTGTCAGACACATGTCCGTTTGGCCAGTGATGCCATCCAAACATCTCATCCTCTGTCGTCCCCCTCTCCTCCTGCCTTTAATTTTTTTCCAGCATCAGAATCTTTTCAAATGACTCAACTCTTCACATCAGGTGGCCAAAGTATTGGAGTTTCAGCTTCAACATCAGTTCTTCCAATGAATAGTCAGGACTGATTTCCTTTCGGATGGACTGGTTGGATCTCCTTGCAATCCAAAAGACTCTCAAGAGTCTTCTTGAACACCACAGTTCAAAAGCACTCAGCTTTCTTTATACTCCAACTCTCACATCCATACACGACTACTGGAAAAACCATAGCTTTGAGTAGACGGATGTTTGTTGGCAAAGTAATACCTCTGCTTTTTAATATGCTGTCTAGGTTTGTCATAACTTTCCTTCCAAGGAGCAAGTGTCTTTTAATTTCATGGCTGCAGTCACCATCTGCAGTGGTTTTGAAGCCCCCAAAAATAAAGTCTGTGAATGTTTCCTTTGTTTCCCCATCTATTTGCCATGAAATGATGGGACCAGATGACATGATCTTTTTGAATGTTGAGTTTTAAGCTAGCTTTTTCACTCTCCTCTTTCACATTCATTAACAAACTCTTTAATTACTCTTTACTTTTCTGCCTTAAGGGTGGTGTCACTGGCATATCTGAGGTCATTAATATTTCTCCCAGCAATCTTGACTCCAGCTTGTGCTTCATCCAGCCCAGCATTTTACATGATGTACTCTGCATATAAGTTAAATAAGCAGGGTGACAATATACAACCATGATGTACTCCTTTCCCAATTTGGAACTAGTTTGTTCCATGTCTAGTTCTAACTGTTGCTTCTTGACCTGCATACAAATTTCTCAGGAGGCAGGTCAGGTGGTCTGATAGTCCCATTTCTTTAAGAATTTTTCATAGTTTGCTGTGATTCACAAAGTCAAAGGTTTTGGCATAGTCAATGAATCAGAAGTAGATGATTTTCTGGAATTATCTTGCTTTTTCTATGATCCAATGGATGTTGGCAATTTGATCTCTGGTTCTTCTGCCTTTTCTAAATCCAGCTTGTACATCTGGAAATTCTTGGTAAACGTACTGTTGAAGCCTAGCTTGGAGGATTTTGAGCATTCTCTTGCTAGCATGTGAAATGAGTGCAATTGTGCAGTAGTTTGAGCATACTTTGGTGTTACCTTTCTTTGGATTGAAATGAAAACCGACCTTTTCCAGTCCTGTGGCCACTGCTGAGTTTTCCTAATTTGCTGGTGTATTGAGTGCAGCATTTTATGAGCACCTTCTTTAAGGATTTTAAATAGCTCAGCTGGAGTTCCATCACCTCCACTAGCTTTGCTAGTAGTAATGCTTCCTGAAGCCCACTGACTTCACATTCCAGGATGTCTGTTTCTAAGTGCATTTTCACACCATCGTGTTTTCTAAGTGCATTTTCACACCATCATGGTTATCCGGGTCATTAAGATCCTTTTGTACAGTTCTGTGTATTCTTGCCACCTTTTAAAAATACCTTCTCCTTCTGTTAGGTCCATATCATTTCTGTCCTTTCTTGTGCCCATCTTTGCATGAACTATTCCCTTGGTATCTCTAATTTTCTTGAAGGGAAATTTCTAGTCTTTCCCATTCTATTGTTTTCCTCTATTTCTCTGCATTGTTCACTTAAGAAGTCTTTCTTATTTCTCTTTGATATTTTTTTGGAACTGTGTATTCATATGGGTATATCTTTTCTTTTCTCCTTTAACCTTCACTTCTTTTCTCAGCTATTTGTAAGCTAATATATATAATTATATATGATGATTTTTAAAATATGCCTGCATATGTAACTTTATACAGAAACATACATATATTCTTTTAAGCAAGAAATAGAAAGTCTAAAGAGTTAAGAATCAAATGTTAATAATCATCACCTTGAGGGTTAGAATTGGGGTAGGGATGAGATTAGATTCTCCCAGATTTTATTCTTTAAGAAAGACGATGAGTTATGTGAGAATTTTATTTTCATTTTTTCCTGTTGTTTTAAGTTTTCTTTATTAAAAAAACTGAAGTGAAACTAACTAAAATAAAACATAAACCAGCAGCACAATTTTGGAAATACCCTAGATTTTACATTTGAAGATGGAAGAAAAATGCAGGTGCATAATACAATTTAATCTTAGTACTCAAATTACATTTTGTAGATCTCTAAATAGTTTCCTTTAAAACTCATTCCCCAATTCTGGGGAAATTGCTGAGCTTGTTGGTAAGGAAGCAGTATATTAATGGACACTGTATTCAAGGAATGCTCCTGAAGGAGCTCACATGGACATCTCAGCAGGGTTTCCGTCTCTCTCTCTTAATATCCTAAAACTTCCTTGCTTACCCAGGAAATGAGATTCATAATGATCAAATATAAAATGATGTTAATATTTTGGTCGTTCAAGGAATGCAGGGTGAGCACAGAGACTAGCTGAGCATTTGCAGCACTAATCTTGGCCGGAATACTGGTGAGAGTCTGGTCTCTATTCTGTGGGACACAAAGAAGGTCTGTGGAAGCGCTCAGCTGGAACAAATAGGAATGTGGTGTGTCTCTGTGATTTCCTGTCCTCTCTTTTTTCCACAGAGATAGGTCCTTTGGTAAAAGACATCTGTGCTTTCTTCTTTCTCTTCAAGACTGAATGTCATGATTTAGAACACACAAATGTAATTTCAGCTTTGACTGCCTGCTGGTTTATTTCATGCACCTGCTTTTGGAAGGAGAGCAGGATTTTAAGAGGACATTTTGAGGCCAGAACTGACATTTGACCTGATACATCCCACAGGAACGTGAAAAACAAAAGCACTTATTCATATAGGGTGATTTAAACAATGAAAGAACACATTTGCATTATATTTACATATCAGCACTTAGCCTTGTTTCCTTCCTTGCTGTTTTTCTTTTTCTTGTCATAAATGAAAAGTTAAAGATTTCCTTTTTGTATGTATAGCCCTATATCAAATCCTGTATTGATTTATAATACAGACATTAAAAATGTCTGTACACAATATTTAATGTCTCTACACAATATTTTAAGTTTGGGGGCTTAAGTATAAATTACCTATGAAAATCTGCATACAAAATTTCTAGTATGTGTGAACTCAGTTGTTTCTAACTAAAATATCTTCTATTAAAAATATATTCTTTTATTTCTGAGTGGTAAGCAATTCCAAAGACAAAACTTATAAAGAACCATCCTGAATGGTTTTGCTAAAAGTGTGACAGGTAATAAATTGAAGATTGATTTCACAAATAATTCTTGGTCTTTAAGTTGCTTTTTGTATTAATAATAAATGGTTATACAATCCAACTTAATTGCTAGGTGCTTAACTTCTTATAGAGAAATAAATATCAGATTAAAAAAAAACAAAAAAGCAGATAAAATAGATGCCTATCAAAACTAGATTATCTTATGCTTCTTTTGCTCATCAAAGACATGGCTTTCTCCATCTTGATGATTTGAACTGAAGGAGTCCATCTCTACTACTACAGAACAAAAGCTGCCCCAAATAACTAATTTCTTGAGGATTTTAAATTATAGAAGCAAACACCGAAAAAAGTAGAAAACCTCAGATTGTAAATACAAGAGTAATGCCTTGGCTTTATATTGACACCGTATATTTGCAACAGCTGACAAATAGCAGATGTCCTGAGACTTGTGAAAACATCTGCAACGATTACTGGAAGGCGTGAAAATAGTGATTCATTTCCTTTTTGGTTTGTTTTGTGCATTCCCTTATAAGTTATTTTTCAACCAGTCTTTCTTTCTATCTTTCCTGTATGGGACTAAGTAAATAAGAAATCTCGCAGCTCCAGAATATTGTTAAAGATGATAAGCCATTATGATGAAAGGTCAACAATGCTGACTACATGTGTATGAGACCTGCCTCTTAATCTGAGAATATTTTCTATGCTTGTTTGCTAAATTGGTTAGACTCAGTGCCATGAAAACAAAAATGAGTTATTGATAGATTTTTAAAAAATAAAATGTTGTCTTCCTGGATGGAGTCCTATTGTGCCGTGAAGGTAAAGCAGATGCCTGCTTTGAGCAGGTTCTTCACGTGGCCTTCTGCTGTTGAGCCATCTGTTTGAGCTGGCTGAGAGTGAGCACACTTCAAGCCTCCCAGGAGAGTCCTTTCCACTTTTTCATTTGTAAAGCTCAACATATTTCTGTTTCTCAGTTAAGTTAATAATGTGTTGAGCTGAGTTGTAGATTTGCTGGGAATATGTAAAGAGAGGGCTTTCCTGGTGGCTCAGATGGTAAAGAATCTGCCTGCAATGCAGGAGATCTGGGTTCGATCCCTGGGTTGGAAAGATCCCCTGGAAAAGGAATGGCATGGCAACCCACTCCAGTATTCTTGCCTGGAGAATTCCATGGACAGAGGAGTCTGGCAGGCTACAGCCCATGGGGTCGTAAAGAGTTGGACATGACTGAGTGACTAATGCATTTACCTTGAAAAGAAGTGTCCATATTACGGTACACAGAGCTCTAGCTCAAAGTCTCAGTCGTGTCTGACTCTGCAATTCCATGACTCCATGGACTGTAGCCCACCAGTCTCCTCTGTCCCTGGAACTGTCCAGGCAAGAATACTGGAGTAGGTTGCCATTCCCTTCTCTAGGGGATCATCCGGACCCAGGGATGGAACACGGGTCTCCTGAATTACAGGCAGACTCTCTACTGTCCGAGTCCCCAGAGAAGCCCTAGCTCTAGCTGAGAGGAGTAAATAAAAAGAACTCTTGAAAGAAATACTGTTTTGCCTCATGATGCAGTGAAATAGTACTCACTCCAGCGTTCTTGCCTGGAGAATCGCAGGGACAGGGGAGCCTGGTGGGCTGCCGTCTATGGGGTCGCACGGAGTCGGACACAACTGAAGTGACTTAGCAGCAGCAGCAGCAGCAGCAGCAATGGAATAGGAAACTAAGACTCCATAGAGCTACACAGAATTGAGTCCTCTTTTATTCTAATTTTCCTGGCAAAGGGTTCTCCACTGTGTATAGCACAATATAAAGTGACCTCAGGATGATAATCTCTGGGGCAAAGAGCTTCTATTTTCCTCAAGACCATTCACACCATGATGTAGGCTATCCTATTTTACACTCAGTTTGAAAAGGGATTTGCCAGCTCTGGACCTAAGCTTCTTTTTCTCTTCAAATTCAGTTTCTCCTACTTCTTGCTGTTTGATTTATCCTCCTAACTTTTCAATGACAATATCTAAACTTAGCTTGAAAGAACAATTAAGGTACTCAATTCTATAAAGTATAAACAAATAAAAGATTGTTTGTTTATTTATTTAATTTTAGTTTATTTATTTTAAAATAATTTATTATAAATTAAATATTATTTATTATAAAATAAACGGTTTATTTATTTTATTGTTTATTTCTATTTTCCAATTTTTTTTCAAAAAAGTCTGCTCAGTGGCTACAGCTGCCTTTGGACAGTCTTTTTCTGAAACACTCCTTCAGTTGACAGAGATAAGTACAAAAGTACAAAACCGTTATCATATGTGAACAAAGTCCTACCTGTAGCTAAAGAAAACGACTGCTTCAGAAGAGATGAAGGAGAAGCTATGGGTTTCTCTGTAGAAAACTGAGAAAGATGTGAGCCTGAGATGATAAACTGAATGGCTCTACTAATTCAAAATGAGGTTAAGTCTTTGATTTTTTTTGCACTCAAAGTATTGTTTCATCCAAAAACCTTGTCCTGGGGGGATTTTCATGTGCCAAATCTGTTAAACTGGAACTGTCACCAAAACACAGAGTACTGAACAAAGATACTTAAAAGAATCTAAGAAAAATAATAAATACTTAGGGATTTCCTAAGTAATCATAAGGAGCCAAGCACACAAGCAAAATCTGAACCATTAAAAAAGTCTAATCAAACTGAAATAATAATTGCTTACTATATGTCTGTTATTTGCAAGACACTGGGATATGGCTATGTTGAAACATTGGTGAATAAGATGCAATTTCTGATACAAAGAACTCACTGTCCAGTGAAGAAAACAGACATAAGCACACACAGATATAAGGGAGCTACTGGAGTCTTTGAAGGGTGTAGCTTAGAATCAGAAAACAATAAGGCATAACTCAAGGTCTACAAATCCCACTTAATGAAAACGCTTTTATTCTCCTCCCACCAAGCCAGCTTTTTGTGATGTTTAGACCAGTGTTTCAATGCCTCTCCACAATTTATTATCACTGAATAGTAGATTTCAGTTCTCCTTTCCTCTACCCATAAGGTAATTTCTACAAAATGGTTTCTCTAATGAAATTATATCACACATACATAAAGATCATTGTATGCTGAAGACTATGTTAGTTTCACTACCTCAGTCAAAAGAAATCACATATATAGTCTCTAATGTTAATAAACTTCTGGAGAAATACAATATAGAAAATTAGAAGAGTGCTCAAAATTCTCCAAGCCAGGCTTCAGCAATACGTGAACCGTGAACTTCCTGATGTTCAGGCTGGTTTTAGAAAAGGCAGAGGAACCAGAGATCAAATTGTCAACCTCCATTGGATCATGGAAAAAGCAAGAGAGTTCCAGAAAAACATCCATTTATGCTTTATTGACTATGCCAAAGCCTTTGACTGTGTGGATCACAATAAACTGTGGAAAATTCTGAAAGAGATGGGAATACCAGACCACCTAACTTGCCTCTTGAGAAATCTGTATGCAGGTCAGGAAGCAGCAGTTAGAACTGGACATGGAACAACAGACTGGTTCCAAATAGGAAAAGGAGGATGTCAAGGCTGTATATTGTCACCCTGCTTATTTAACTTCTATGCAGAGTACATCATGAGAAACACTGGACTGAAAGAAACACAAGCTGGAATCAAGATTGCCGGGAGAAATATCAATAACCTTAGATATGCAGATGACACCACCCTTATGGTAGAAAGTGAAGAAGAACTAAAAAGCCTCTTGATGAAAGTGACAGAGGAGAGTGAAACAGTTGGCTTAAAGCTCAACACTCAGAAAACGAAGACCATGGCATCCAGTTCCATCACTCCATGGGAAATAGATGGAGAAACAGTGGAAACAGTGTCAGACGTTATTTTGGGGGCTCCAAAATCACTGCAGATGGTGATTGCAGCCATGAAATTAAAAGACACTTACTCCTTGGAAGAAAAGTTATGACCAACCTAGAGAGCATATTCCAAAGCAGAGACATTACTTTGCCGGCTAAGGTCCGTCTAGTCAAGGCTATGGTTTTTCCTGTGGTCACGTATGGATGTGAGAGTTGGACTGTGAAGAAGGCTGAGCACCGAAGAATTGATGCTTTTGATCTGTGGTGTTGGAGAAGACTCTTGAGAGTCCCTTGGACTGCAAGAAGATCCAATCAGTCCATTCTGAAGGAGATCTACTGTGGGATTTCTTTGGAAGGAATGATGCTGAAGCTGAAACTCCAGTACTTTGGCCACCTCATGCAAAGAGTTGACTCATTGGAGAGGACTCCGATGCTGGGAGGGATTGGGGGCAAGAGGAGAAGGGGACGACCAAGGATGAGATGGCTGGATGGCATCACGGACTCAATGGACGTGAGTCTGAGTGAACTCCGGGGGTTGGTGATGGACAGGGGAGGCCTGGCATGCTGCGATTCATGGGGTCGCAGAGTCGGACACGACTGAGTGACTGAACTGAACTGAACTGAACTGAGAAGAGTGCTTGAAAATAATATTAATGAATAAATAAGATTTATATTTTCAAGTGTGCTATTGCAACCAGTTTACCAGATCTTCATGTCAAAATACACAGAATTGTTACAGGAATATCAAGTTTACAATTATTCTCTGCATTCTGTCACACATGTGTACACACACACGTGATTTTACTGTGCATATTATTATAGTAATAGTTATCTTAAAACAGAAATTGTTACAATCTTTCTTCCTTAGTCATTTATTTTTTGGTTAAATAAATCAGTTGACTAAATCTTTAAATATTTAAAAAGCCTAACTGACAGTACACAGATAAGTACTGAGATAAGAACAAAATTAGATTCCTGAAATCTTCTTATATATCTATGAAAAACAGAAAGAATATTATTTTTAAAATACACTGGAATATTTTGGTCATATTGCTGGAAGAGTGAATTTCCTTTACATTTCTTAAGTGCACAAAGTTTCAGGCATCCTGTATATATTTTTTTTCTACCATACGATTTCCTTCCAAGTACTACTGAATTTATGTGAATATCATCTGGAGGAGAATAGCCACAGTGATGCTATTGATTTTTACACATGTACTGAACAGAATTGATCTATGAAAAAATAATGTTGAAGCAAAATAGCTTAGATTCAGCATTTTCTGTGTTCTTACACATGCATGAGTACTTGATCACTTCAGTCATGTCCAACTCTTTGTGACCCTATGGACCATAGCCTGCCAGGATTCTTTGTCCATGGGATTCTCCAGGAAAGAATATTGGAGTGGATTGTCATGACCTCCTCCAGGGGATCTTCCCAACCCAGGGATCAAACCCATCTCTCTTATGTCTCCTGCATAGGCAAGCGCATCCTTTACCGCCAGCATCACCTGGGAAGCCCATGTTCTTACACAGCCTAGCTTAAATAGAAGGATGTGTTTCTTCAACTTTATTTTCTGTCATATATGTGAAATGTCTATTTTGTCTTTAAATAGGACAGAGAGGTAGAGAAAGAGAGAATTAATTCATAAAATCCTGAATAACAGTCTCTTCATCAACCAGCCATCAGTGTTGCCCCCAAAGGGGATTTGGATACAGATATAAAAAACAGTCAAATGGAGTTAAATAGATGGAGCCTTGAGTAATTTGTGAAATGGTAATGAAACTACATGGATTTTTTTTTTTTTTTTTTTTTTTTACATATAAGAGATCAGCCTACGCCTTGATAATATTAAACCAAGTGACATACAGAACATTTTTCACCTCGGTATATTGTCTATGACCCAACCATTCCAGTGTTGAGAAGAGGCAGAAATCAAGGCAAGGCAAACCCCAGGAAAACTTGACAAGTAAGTAAAGACGCAGCAATCTCTCGGGCTTGGAGAGCAGAGACTGAGCCATCCAATCCTAGCTGCTTTCCCTTGGACTTCATTTTCATTACCTCTTTGTCTCTGTTTAGTGACTTTCACCTTTAGCCTTACATTATCCAGTCAAGACTCTATTTTCCAAAGTTACGTAAGGTGGCTCCTTTCTTTTCTACTTCACGTGCTGTGTTAGTCGCTCCGTCATGTCCAACTCTTTGCGACACCATGGACTGTAGCCTGCCAGACTCCTCTGTCCATGGGATTCTCCAGGCAAGAATACTAGAGTGAATTTCCATTTCCTTCTCCAGGGGATTATTCTGGTCCAGGAAATACGGGTTTCCTGTATTGCAGGCAGAATCTTTACTATCTGAAAACCAGGAAAGCTCATTCAGTTCGGTTTCAGTTTAGTCGCTTAGTCATGTCCGACTCTTTGTCACTCCGTAGACTACAGCATGCCAATCCATCACCAACTCCCAGAGCCTGCTCAAACTCCTGTCCATCGCATTGGTGATGCTATCCAACCATCTTATCCTCGGTTGTCCCCTTCTTCTCCTGCCTTCAATCTCTCCCAGCATCAGGGTCTTTTCCAGTGAGTCAATTCTTCGCATCAGGTGGCCGAAGTATTGGAGTTTCAGCTTCAGCATCAGTCCTTCCAATGAACATTCAGGACTGATTTCCTTTAGACTTGACTGGTTTGACCTCTTTGCAGTCCAAGGGACTCTCAAGAGTCTTCTCCAACACCACAGCTGAAAAACATAAAATAGTATGTATTCATAACAGTTAGATTCAGTTGTCAAGGTCTACATTTCATCTTGAATTCCACCAACATTCTAGCTCACTTTAATAAAAATCTGCACACAGTAAACTTCCCTCTTCATAGTGGAGAGCTCTATGATGGTGGTTTAGTCACTAAGTCGTATCCAACTCTTGCGACCTCATGGACTGTAGCCTGCCAGGCTCCTTTGTCCATGGGATTCTACAGACAAAAATACTGGGGTGGGTTGCCATACCCTTCTCCAGGGGATCTTCCTGACCCAGGAATCGAACCCTCGTCTCCTGCATTGCTGACAGATTCTTTACTGACTGAGCCATTAGGGAAGCTCTGGAGAGTTCTATGGGTGCAAACTAACGTGCTGAAGCATATATATTCACTTCCACAGCATCATACCAAGCAACTGTATCATTTCTCCAGATTTTCTTATGCTACCCTTTGTAGTACCTCTTCTCTCAGACTTAACCTTGGCACCAGTGATCTGCTTTCTGCCCTACCATTTGGCATTTTTCCAGAATGCACCATATGTGGAATCATACAGTAAGAAATTCTTTCAGTCTGGCTTGTTTCACTTAGAAAAATACACTTAGATTATTCTATATTATGAAAATCCATAATTATTTTTCTTTATATAGCTTGGTAATATTCTACTTCATGGACACCTGTGTGTTTATCCACTCTTGTGCTTAAAGACATTTGCATTATTTCCAGTTTTGGAGCGTGTGGATGATACTGTTATGAACATAAATGTATAAGTATTTATAAGCATAATATTGCAGTTCCCTAGAGTAAATGCCTAGGAGTTGGAAAACTGAGTTTGTGATAAGTATATGGTATGTTTACATTTATGTGTAACTGCCAAAATATCTTCCAAGGTTGCTGCACCATTTTGCACTCCCATCAAGTGGCTCTTCACATTCACACTCAGAGCTGCCATTTCGTTCTTTTTAGTCATTTTAATATGTGTGTAGTTGTAGCTCATTGAAATTTTAATTTTAATTTCCTTTAACGAAGAATGATGTTGATTGTATATCACCACATGCTTATTTTTCATCTGAATATCTTCTTTGGTGAAATCTCTCTTCTCTCTCTCTCTCTCTTTTAATTGCTAAGTCCTTTATATGCTGTGCATGAAAGTCTCTTGTCAGATATGTGATTTGCATATATTTCCTCCCAGAATGAGGTTTGTCTATTTGTTATCTTAATGGTGTTTTTTTAAAAATTCATTTATCTGGCTGTGTTGAGTCTCAGTTACAGCATGCATGATCTTTACTTGTGGCACATGGACTCTCCAGCTGTGGCACATGGGCTCTGGAGCCCACGGAGCTCAGTAGTTGCACTGGGTGGGCTTAGTTGCTCTGCAACATGTGTGATCTTAGTTTTCCAATGAGGGGTTGAACCTGTGTCCTTTGTACTGCAAGGCAGATTCTCAACCACTGGACCACCACGGAAGTCCTCTTAACAGTGCATTTTTACAAAGTAAAATATTTTAATTTTGGTAATTTATCCAAGTTATAATGGTTTTCTTTTATGAATCTTGCTTTTCCAGTCATGTTCAAAAAGTAAGTGCAAAAATAATTCACACAGATTTTCTCTTGGATCTGTTTCTAGAAATTTATAGTTTAAGTGTTTTCATTAACATTTATTAAATTGAGCTAATGTCTGTGTAAAATTCGAGCTATGTTTCAAAGCTCACATTTTTGTATTTGGAAATTGAATTGTTTAAGCACTATCTATTGAAAGACTACGTTCTTGATTTGCATTTGCATCTTCATCAGAATCATTTTACTTTATTAGAATAAATGTATTTCTGGTCTTTCTTTATAATTTGTTTCACTGATTTATCCTTTCATTAATACCACATTTTGAATACTGCAGCATTTGGTAAGTCTTGAAAGCAAATAGTGTGAGTCCTCTGCAACGTTGTTAATTTGCTTCAAACTCATGTTACCTTAGTTTCTTTGCCTTTCCATATAAATTTTAGAATAAACAAAAAATATTGATTGATTTTTAAATATTGAACCAGTCCACATTTCCTGGGATAAATCCCACTTGGTCAAGATAAATTATCTGTCTTATGTATTGTATATTCAATTAGTTAATATTTTGTTGAGGAGTTTTGTGTCTATGTTCGAGAGATACTTCTTGGCATTTTTCTTATAAAACTCTGGTTTGGTTTTGGTGTTGAAATAATGGTCTGATAAATGTATTCTCTTCTATTTTCTGGAACTTATTGTATACACCTGTTATTATTTCTTCCTTATATATTGGGTAACATTCACAAATAAAATCACTTGGGCATGGAGTTCTTTTTGAATGGAACTCAATTTCTTTACTAAATAAAAGGCTATTCCAGCTATTTATTTCTCCTTGAGTGGATTTTTATAGTTTGTGTTTTTGAAAAATTATTTATGATATCTAAGTTTCAAAATTAACAAGCAAAGAATTATTTATGATATTTCTGTATTAGTTTGGTACTGTCTTTGGTATTAGTAATGGTGGCTCTTTATAATTTTTTATAATGGTAGGTTGTGTTTTCTCGTTTTTTGGTTAGTTTGGTCAGAGGTTTGTCAATTTTATTTTTTTCAAAGAATCAGGTTTTGGTTTCACAGATTGTCACTTATCACTTTTTATGTTCAAATTCATTGATTTCTACTCATCTTTGTTATTTCCTCTCTTCTGCTTCCTATAGGCTTCGTTTGATTTCTTCTAGTTTCATAAGGTAGAAAGTAAGATTACTACTCTGCGTCTTTCTTCCTTTTTGAAGTTGGCATTTAATGCTGCACATTTTCTTTTACACATTTCCTCCCCTGTCACCGCTGCTTGGTCTTTAAGTCATGGGCAACTCTTTGTGACCCGGTGGGCTGCAGCCCGCCAGGCTCCTCTGTCCACGGGATTCCCAGGCACGAATACTGGAGTGGGCCGCCATTTCCTTCTCCAGAGGACCCTCCAGACCCAGGGGTTGAACCTGTGTCTCCTGCTGGGCAGGCAGATGCTTTACCACTAAGTCACCAGGGACGATCCTTTACTCCTCTAAGCACTGCTTTTGCTACACATATCATATTTTTATATGTTGAATTTTTATATTCACTTATTTCACATTATTTTCAAGTTTTCCTTGAGATGTTTTCTTTGTCCCATGGATTAATTAAAATTGTGTTACCCATCGTTCAAATATTTGGAGATTTTTCAAAATCTTGGTGGTGTTGTTGATTTCTCTATTAATTTCATTATGATCCAAAAACATGTCAAATGGTTTCTGTTGTAGTTAACCCGGTTAAAACTGGACTGTGTTTGTTGTGGCTGTTGTTACCCGCAGGTACTACAGGCTTCAATTCTCTGTGGTTGTAGCTTGTGTTTGGTGTGGGAGTTTGTTTGCCAGAACAGGCATTTTAGGTTGCCCCTGGAAGCTCTTCTTCAGAAAGGATCCCTTTGCGTGCTTATGTTCCACTTCTATCTTCTCCCTGTAGTATTCTGCTCTTGCTTATAATTAGTGATTTGAAGTGTGCTAGTTTGACAGTTGTGGCAGGACCTTCTCTGCTGTTTTGATTAAGTCTCGTCTTAGGCAGGTATTGAGTCCTGTGCCTCAGGGATGGAGTCTTCTCAGTTCTCCACCTTCTGTCTTCTAGTTCTGAACTCAGGGCATAATCCTACTCCCTACCTAGGAGGAGGTGTTTTCACCAGCCCACCTTTCCTTCCTCAAACTGACCTTAGTTTTCCTTAGTGTTTGAAGGGTGAGAATTTCTTTCCCTTCTCTCAAGGCTTCTCTACCTCCTGCAAGGTGGTTCCACAGAGAACACTTTCTTAAGCCTCTTTTGGATCTTATCTGTGAGCCTCTGTTGAAGTTCAAGGAAGAAGCCTGCAAAAGCATGTCATCTCCCTCAATTTTTTCTCTGCCTGACTTCACAGTGTCCTACTAGTCAACACTCAGTCTTTACTGAAAGAATTCTTCTCACCAGCATCTGGCTGTAGGTGGTGTCTAGGAAGCAAGCACTTCATATTTCCCCTATCCTTGCAGTATCAATCTCTCCTCAGATTTTGGGCCATTGACTTGCTCTGTGATCTCAGGGCTCTGATGGTTCAACAAAGTCATGAATTTTAAGTTAATCTGACTTCTTATCATTGCAAAGACGGGCACAAAGCTTCTTCTAGCTCACAGTATCTTGGAAACCTCCACTTACTTTTTTTGTTAAAAACTAAGGAGAGTGAGAGAGACTTTGTCCCAAATGTGAAATAGTTTTAAGCTTCTCTTACTTTATATGATACATCAGTCAAGCAAGGAGTTAGAAGAAACAAGGCAAGGAGGGTGGATTTTGAGAAGAAATGGGTAATATAGCCTTAATGGCTTTGCGCTCCTTTTCTTCATCTACTAGAAAAGTCCATACCTAGCACCAAGGTTCAAAGTTACTCTTGTTACTGCACTTCCAGATTAGAATTGCTCTTGGGGTATAGTGAGAGATCCAGAAGAAGTGAGCTGCTTGTAGAGGCCAATGTATAAAACATGAGGTTGACCATTATTTAATAAATACTCTTTATTTGTTAAAGTTTTAAAGTATATATAGCTCAGTTGGTAAAGAATTTGCCCTTAATGCAGGAGACCCAGGTTCAGTTCCTGGGTTGGGAAGATCCCCTGGAGAAGGGAATGGCAACCCACTCCAGTACTCTTGCCTGGAGAACCCCATGGACAGAAGAGCCTGGCAGGCTACAGTCCATGGGGTCACAAGAGTCCAGACACAACTTAGCAACTAAACAACCACCAACCACAATTATCTTCACTGCAAGAATACTTTGAATTTATCCTGGCAGGCAACAGATTACACCATCGATCTAGAAGCCCAGAAAGACTGGGAGTTCTCATTTTGTATTTGTCATTAAGTTCTTGGCAGACTCTGGATAAGTTAACTGCTTTGGATCTTAAAACTGTAAACTCTGCAAATGGAAATAATACTGCAATCTGAATTATACATTGGGGTGGTGACACTCTCATGAGGTAATGTTCTTGAGAACATTAACAAATGTGAAGGTCTATTCAAACAAGGAATACAATTTCAGCATTAGTTTATTGTCACAGATTCTTAAAATGAGCAGGATAGTCAACACCTAACCTCATGCAGAACCAGAGCACTCTCTGCTCTGGATGCTTTTGTGATGAACTCAGAAATTTCAAGCTTTTTCCAATTTTCCTTAACTCTGCTTGCTACCAATAAGATATGATTATTTAACAGTTACTTCAGAAAATCACCATGCAACGGTTTTCTGCTCTGACTGTCCTCCAGTTATACATGTTTTACTTGATGTTTTGTGCTGCCAAGTTTTCATCATCCACAAGTTTTTCAGTTATCTTAATGAATGAGCAATTTTCCTGCTCATGGACTTACTCATTTTGTACTATTTTTCATTTCAGAGATGAAATTTTCTCTTCAATTAAGGACCTAAGTTCTTCAGCAACAGTAATTAAAAACTATCCAAAGCTCAGGGAAACCTTATGAGCAAACATGATGAGAAAAGGAGACACAGGTGGACTGCACAGAGTTGGAAAAGAAAATTCAGTAACTTAGGCTCCTCTTTCCCTTCTTCTTAATCATGTTGACTTTATTCTAAGTCCTGGCCATCTTTAGGTCTCTCATCTGCTCCTCTCCATTCTCTTGTCAGCAATCTTCACCCACAGCAAGGCCCCTAATTTCTAGTCCCTTGCAAAACCAATACAGTATTGCAAAGTAAAATAAAGTAAAAATAAACAAATAAATAATAAATTTTAAAAAATGAAAAACTTTGGGCTGTACTCTACTCTGAACAAAAAGTGCTGACTATGGCCTAAACTCTACACAGTTTCACATTTTGAAGATTGTATTCTAGTATTATATTTAAAAGGATGAATTGAGGGTCACAGGTTGAAAAATATTCACAGAAGCCCGACTGAAGCTGCGTAACAACTGTAAAAGAACCTTGCTTCAACTTGCTTTCATTCATCAATACCTCTTGCATTCTGTTTTTTTCTCTTGATGTGTTGGAGAAAGCTCAAATCCCAGTCTTCCTTGAAAAATGACAATTACATTTTGTATTGTGCTGGATTTTATGTAAGGAAAGCTTTAGTAAAAGACATAGATGATGTAGAAAAATATATATTAGAGAGGTATGAGAACTACAAAGTGGAAGAACGTTGCACTGGTTTTCTCATCTGCTTGTTAAAGAAAGGATATAGTGCATATATTTGATTTATTGAATGTGAATTAAAAATCTTGATATTAATTAGTATTTGTTAGTCACTCAACTAATTTATGTTTATTATTACTCTTTTGGTAAGTCAGCATTATTTAATTTTAAATTACTTGTTCACTAGCTCTAAATAAAAGGAACTCAACCCAAGCAGATATAATTATGATCATCTTAGACTTTATTCTAGAAGTTGAATTATACAGAACTAATTTAAATAACGGGCTTCCCTGGTGGCTCAGATGGTAGAATCTGCCTGCAATGTGGGAGAGCTGGGTTCAACCCCTGGGTTGGGAAGATCCCCTAAAGAAGGGAATGGCTACCCACTCCATCATTTTTTTCCTGAATCCCATGGACAGAGGAGCCTGGTGGGCTGCAGTCCATGGGATCTCAGAGTTGGACATGACTGAGTGACTAATGCACATACACAGTCTTAATAGTAACTGCTTATTTATCTACTAAAATAACTTTCAAATATCTTCTACATATTTTATTTAATCTTCATAACTAACTTGTGAAATGTATTATCCTTGTAATTTGTCCTATGCAAAGAAAGTAAGAACAACTGAAAGCCTGGTCCACATTTCCACATTGAGGGTTGGGACTCATAGATCTTTTGTGTTTTTCACAATACAATTTTGTTTGTCTGTAGTTATCTCCTGGAGGAAGAAATGGCAACCCACTCCAGTATTCTTGCCTGGAGAATCCTATGGACAGAGGAGCCTGGCGGGCTACAGTCCATGGGGTCGCGAAGTGTCAGACCCCACTAAGTGACTAACACACACACAGTTAGCTGCATGTGTTGTGAGATTATTTGTTCAACAAAGATTTATACATAGCAGTGTTTTTGTTTGTTTTCTTATCCAAAATAAATATTTGTTCATTAATGAAAAGAGTCACGATATTATAAAATATATATATATATATGTTATTTGCATTTCTTCTTGATTTCCCCTTTAGAAATCCTCCTGCTCATGTAGGTTATCATTTAGTCAAATAATTTTCCTTCTGTGTTTAAAGTCATTGGTAGCTCTCCTGTGTCAAACTCTTCTTTCAAAGTCAGATTCGACCTGCAATATTTGTTTTAGTATGACTGTTACCAGATAACATAAAGCTTTAAAAATATGCTTTATAATTCAAATCTTGCACAATAGTGAGTTGGGAGTTGCAGCGTGTTAAAAGAGGAGATTGTATAGAGAAATAATTTTGTCTTGTTATTCTGAATTCTGTCTCTCCCAGAAATCATGACCAGCATCCAAATAGTATACATTCTAGTCTTTGTCAAATGCTAGAGTCAATGGCAAGCCCTAGACATCACTTTGGGAAGGTTGTAAAGATAAGAACAATATAGATGTTTGGCAAAAAAACCACTACGATATTGTAAAGTAATTGGCCTCCAATTAAAATAAATAAATAATTTTTAAAAAAGAACAGAAAAAAATCCCAGATGCATATCAGAAAAAAATAAAAAGAACAATATAGATGTGCAACAAATCAGATTCTGCAGTTCCATCCTTAATATCAATAATACTAGCCTTTTAAGTCCAAACAGCCACTAGCTTACTCTCTAATTTAACATGATTTTATTATTCTAGGAAATTGTCACTCAGAAAAAGTTGCACATATTATATTGCCTATTTCATATACTTCCTGAAAAGTCCATCTATCTGAACAATAGACTATTCTTCAGTCGTTTGTTTAAACAGGATCATCAAATTGGTTTTTACTCTCCAAGTGTCCTTTCAAACTTTAACGTTTCTGTGGTCAATAATCTTAAACTATCACTTCTCAACCTTAAGCCAACTCCTAAAAGGTCTTCAGTATTCAAAGGTCTGTAAACTAGCTCCTCCAAACCGCCAAAGGGCCCTGGTCTTTCAAGATGCCAAGACTGTCAGGATGGTGGTCTCTCTTACTGTAGTAAATAATAAACTTGGCTTTGTTCAGTGCATAGGTATTTTTGTGATCTCTGGGAAATTATCAGCAAAGTTAATGATCTACAGATAAAAAGTCAAAATAGACGCTCTACTTAGAGAAGATGTTTTAATTCTTGTTCCGCACAGGGCAGGTTCTAGTCTCTGCTGTGAAGCATGAACATCTTGTCTTCCACGCTCCCCTTTCAGACCCCGTCTTCCTGGGCTCTGCACTCACTCCTTTCTTCCTCATCTCCTGCAAGGTCTGGCTGATGCCTCACGCCCCACGCACGCATACAGGCTTAACCGCATTACCACTGTGCCCGATGGGAAAGCAGGATATAAGCAAATTAGCCGATGAACATTAATACCTGATAAAGCCACTGTCTGCTTTTGCTAGAGACTGTTCCCATGAAAATGTCTCTAGCAGCAATGGAATTAAGTGGATATGAAAGATACATTTTTGCGGGCTTCCTGCCCTCCCCCGCCTTGACTGACTGTTTTCAGTCTTTTCCCATGTAAAGCTTTGTCTTTGCAGATTGTTAGGGCCTGAAATCCGAGTCTTTTTCACGGGCATGTGTTTTGCCTCTAATTTCTTCTCAGAACTCAAGTGAGCAGCTCATTTAGAACCCTCAGATAAAAATCATGTATTTTTCCTTTCTCTCACTAGAAACAAAAAATATTCAGATATACTGTAGCCAAGTTTAAAGAATTTTTAGAAAAGAAAATAATCACTGAAACATCTTGCCAGTGGGGAAAAAATAGATCACCAAAGCAAAGATTATTTATACCTAACAGTTTGAGTGCTAATCTGAGATTTTAAAATTTAAATAAACTCATTTATTATGCAAATCTACATTAAAAATTTAATATTACAAATATTAAAATGAACACTGAGTTTGTGGTACCTAACTGGTAATAGAGAGCCAAATACTGAGCTTTGAAGGAGAGACTATTATATTTACATTTTTTTGTCATTAGTTGCCCTTTCTCACTATTATATGACATGCAGTTTTCATTATGCAACAGCTGTTAGCCTATTTCTTTTGTTAAGGTTTATTCTATCTGAAATATGGAAGCTACATTTATCAACTTCTTTTGAAAGGAAGTATATAAGTCCAAGTCATATCTGTGGAGTACAATGATCTGTGCCAATGAAATTTAAGTTTCTTAATTTTATTTGAATGTAAATTACTGCTGCCTCTACAGTACATTCTTGTTCATTAAGAAGTAATTTTGAAAGGCTGCCTCCTCTCAGAGAATTCTATTCCAGCACTTCTTTTTAGCATTCTAGAGGCATTTACGATAACAGCATGGATCATTTTAAGGAAATTCATTTTCAAATACAAGTCAAATGGGAGCCTTTGGAAAACAACCTTGTTGGAGTGAAAAATGTGCTTTGGAATACATTTTACTGTTTCACTAGCAATGGGACTTTTTTTTTTAATCAGTAAAAGGATGTTTTTAAGTGATAATAAGATTTATAGTTTTCTGATGAGAATTTTATAGTGCTCTGCCTTGAGATAATAGCCATTACCCTAGAGACTCCAGCGTTGGAGGTTCAAGTACCCAAAAAACAATGACAGCGTTAAGCTTCGTATCACGATCAACTCATTTATTCAATGTTAGGCAAAATGGATTTCAATGTGACAATGAATCAGGGAGTTATTTTGTTGTCTCAATTTTTCTTAACTTGATGACCCTGAAAGAAATGACTCATGAAAATATATTCTGCTTATTTCAACTTTTATAAGAACTCTTCAATAGCTCTGTCTTTGCCACACACACACACTCAAACAATAATACATATGCACACATGCCAGTATCATTTCTCTTAACATGGTCACCCCACTATCACTTTCTCTACGCTATGATGGTGTTTTGTTTATTTGTTTATTTCACTTTGTATTATTTGGTTAATACCAAGGATAGCAAATCATTCCTTTGATAGGGAAATTATGCTGTATGTTGTTTGCCTGACTCTTAGATTTCTCAACAGAAGGAAAGTCTTAAAGCTCTTTCTCTTTATTTGGCCACATTTGTGACAAGGACGTCCCTTAGAGAATAGAGTTTGCCTGATGGAGCTGGATTCTTCTATGTGAGTGTGTGTGCACTTGTGTATATGTGTCTGTGTGTGTGTGTACCTTGAACCCTGTCCCCTGATGAAGTCTCTCTCTTTGACTGTAGTCAGGCTCCTCTGAGTCCTCTTTCTGAATAGAACTTGTCCTTAGATCTAAAATTCAACAGAACTTTATTAACACGCTTGTTGTGCAAATATGTGGGAATACTTAGTGATGAGTACTTAAAGGGATAGTTAGAACTTGAGAACATATGATGTTTTGGCAAGGAACAATAGCTTTGTAGAAAAGTGGCAAGATCAAGGAAAAGGGTTTTGAGCTTTTAGGATGGCAATTTTTGGGAAGGCAACTGTATGAAGGGGCTAATAGAAGATAAGGACTAGTTCAGTTCAGTTCAGTTCAGTCTCTCAGTCGTGTGTGACCCTTTGTGACCCCATGGACTGCAGCACACCAGGCCTCCTGTCCATTACCAACTCCCGGAACTTGCTCAGACTCATGTCCATTGAGTCAGTGATGCCATCCAACCATCTCATCCTCTGTCATCCCCTTCTCTTCCTGCCTTCAATCTTTCCCAGCATCCGGGTCTTTTCCAATGAGTCAGTTCTTCATGTCAGGTGGCCAAATTATCATAGTTTAAGCTTCAGCATCAGTCCTTCCAATGAATATTCAGGACTGATTTCCTTTAGGATGGACTGATTGGATCTCCTTGCTGTCCAAGGCACTATCAAGAGTCTTCTCCAACACCACAGTTCAACAGCATGCATTCTTCAGTAGTCAGCTTTCTTTACAGTCCAACTATCACATTGATACATGACTACTGGAAAAACCATAGCTTTGACTAGATGGACCTTTGTTGGCAAAGTGATATCTCTGCTTTTTAATATGATGTCTAGGTTGGTCATGACTTTTCATCCAAGAAGCAAGTGTCTTTAATTTCATGGCTGCAGTCACCATCTGCAGTGATTTTGGAACTCAAAAATATAAAGTCGGTCACAGTTTCCACTGTTTCCCCATCTATTTGACATGAAGTAATGGGACCAGATGCCATGATCTTAGTTTTCTGAATGTTGAGCTTTAAGCCAACTATTTCATTCTTCTCTTTCACTTTCATCAAAAGGCTCTTTCAGTTCAGTTCAGTTCAGTGGCTCAGTCATGTCTGACTCTTTGAGACCCCATGAATCACAGCATGCCAGGCCTCCCTGTCCATCACCAACTCCCGGAGTTCACTCGGACTCATGTCCATCGAGTCCGTGATACCATCCAGCCATCTCATTCTCTGTCCTCCCCTTTTCCTCCTGCCCCCAATCCCTCCCAGCATCAGTCTTTTCCAATGAGTCAACTCTTCACATGAGGTGGCCAAAGTACTGGAGTTTCAGCTTCAACATCATTCCTTCCAAAGAAATCCCAGAGTTGATCTAGTTCTTCATTTTCTGCCATCAGGGTGGTGTCATCTGCATATGTGAAGTTACTGATATTTCTCCTGGCGATCTTGATTCCAGCTTGTGCTTCATCCAGCCCAGCATTTTATATGAGGTAATCTGCATATAAGTTATGTAAGCAGAGTGACAATATACAGCCTTGACGTACTCCTTTTCCGATTTGGAACCAGTCTGTTGTTCCATGTCCAGTTCTAACTGTTACTTTTTGACCTGCATACAGATTGCTCAAGAGTTAAGTCAGGCGGTCTGGTACTTCCATCTCTTTAAGAATTTTCCACAGTTTGTTGTGATCCACATAGTCAAAGGCTTTGGCATAGTCAATAAAGCTGAAGTTGATGTTGTTTTTCTGGAAATTGCTTGCTTTTTTGATGATCCAATGGATGTTGACAATTTGATCTCTGGTTCCTCTGCCTTTTCTAAAACCAGCTTGAACATCAGGAAGTTCATGGTTCATGTACTGTTGAAGCCTGGCTTGGAGAATTTTGAGCATTACTTTGCCAGAGTATGAGATGAGTGCAATTGTGTAGTAGTTTGAAAATTCTTTGGCATTGCCTTTCTTTGGGATTGGAAAGAAAACAGACCTTTCCCAGTCCTGTGGCCACTATTGACTTTTCCAAATTTGCTGGCATATTGAGTGCAGCACCTTAACAGGATGAACCCCTTATTGAAAAATTCAGACTTAAATTGAATAAAGTAGAGAAAACCACTACACCATTAAGGTATGACCTAAATCAAATTCTTTATGATGATATCATGAAAGTGACAAATAGATTTCAGGGATTAGATCTTATAGACATAGTGCCTGAAGAACTAGGGATGGAGGTTCTTGACATTGTACAGGAGGCAGTGATTAAGACCATCCCCGAGAAAAAGAAATGCAAAAAGGCAAAATGGTTGTCTGAGCAGGCCTTACAAATAACTGAGAAAAAGAAGAGAAGTGAAAGGCAAAGAAGAAAAAGAAAGATATACCCATTTGAATGCAGAGTTCCAAAGAATAGCAAGAAGAGATAAGAAAGCCTTCCTCAGTGATCAATGCAAAGAAACAGAGGAAAACAATAGAATGGGAAAGACTAGAGATCTTTTCAAGAACCTTAGAGATGCCAAGGAACATTTCATGCAAAGATGGTCACAATAAAGGACAGAAATGGTATGGACCTAACAGAAGCAGAAGATATTAAGAAGAAGTGGCAAGAATACACAGAAGAACTATACAAAAGAGATCTTCATGACCTACATAACCACGACGGTGTGATCACTCACTTAGAGACAGACAGCCTGGACTGCAAAGTCAAGTAGAGCTTAGGAAGAGTATCACTAGGGACAGAACTAGTGGAGACAATGGAATTCCAGCTGAGCTATTTCAGATCCTAGAGGATGATGCTGGTAAGGACTAGTTAGTAAGGTTTGTTAAGCAGCTTCTTCCTGTAACATCTGTCAGATGATAAAGGTCTAGAATCTCCAGTGATTAACTTCTGTCCTTCCTGGAGGAGATGGGAGGGAGGACACTTTTACAGATTTATGTTCTACTGTTAGCCGAATGGGGGAGAAAAGAGAGTTTTTCTAGCATCTGCTTCTTTTCAGTTTATTTCAGCTCTAAATAACTCATATGCCAAAGTGGCATACTTTGGTCTGGCATATTCTGCAATTCTTCACCTGCAGAGTTCAGTTTAGTAAGTATCTCACTATGTCACTTTAGAGTGAATACCTCACTTGATAGCCAGTCAAATTTCTCATCCCCAATCCTGATATCTTATCATCCTGGCCTGTATTTAGGAAGAAGTCTATTAAGTCTGTTTAGCAAGAATTCCCCTACACTTGTTGCCTTCTCTTAGTAATCTTCCATCCACTGACTCCCCTCTTTCTGTTCATTGGCTGTAAATCCCCAGTGGTCTTTGCCGCGTCTGGAGTTAAGCAGATCTCTCTCCCCTACCACAAAGCTTTGACATCTAGCACAACAGTTCTGAATAAAGGATTTTTATTTCCCCCACTTTAACAAGTGTCAAAATAATTATTTCTTTAACATCTCCATCATTAACCATTCATTCTTGCTCTTGGTCTCATGATAAGAATTCAAATGAAATTGGAAATTCATCTTGTAGAATTTCTAGGGAATAAATATCTTCTGATTGTTATTGTGCATCTTCTCTGGAGTTTGCACAGTGAGGTGGATACACTAATATTGAATGTACATTCAACATATTCAGAGCTGCAAATGATTTAAATATGGAAAGGGAGAATGGATCAATGATTTCCCAACTTCACTCCAAAATTTTAGGCATGTCTCTTTTATTCCTTTTTGAAAGGTCTCATAGGTGTGACACAATGAGAGGACATTTATTATTTCCAGAATAAGAGGAAAAAATGTCTATTTCAAAGAGCAAGAGTTGATGATTAAGCTAAGATTCATGCAAAGGTGTGGAGACTGAAATTCATGAATAAAAGATGGAAAAGAGCTCTTCATGCTCTTCAGAACATACGCATTCACTCTGTCTTCACCCTTCCCTTTTCTCTTCTCCCTCTTTTCATTTTGAAAACACTATATTGTTTATATATCCTACCACAGACCAGCCCCTCATTACTCTGAAAAAAAATTTTTATATATTATGCCAATAATCTTCAACATAATGCTGAGAAGTTGATATTGCTATAACCCTTTTACAGGTAAAGAATCTCAAGAGGTGACATAGCTAATAAGTGGTAAAAGTCAAAATTTAGAGCCAGCTATAACTAAAACTTGTTCTCGATGTGTTACCAGTGTTAATGTTCATCCTTCAGTTTACTTGGAGATCTTGTTAAAATGTAAATCCAGGCTCAGGAGCTCTGGGTGGGGACCTGAGATTATGTGTTTGTGGAGAAGATGATGCTGCCTTTCAGTAACATACAATGTCACTAAATTGAAGTTGGGAAGTTGTCACTGATAATGTGCTTAATGATAATTTCATCTTATTATTTTAGTGTATGTGCAAAGTCCCACAGATTGATTTAGTCTCAAAGTCTTTATTTTTCACTCAATCCAAAGTGTAGAGCTTTCTGGTATCATTTAACATTGCTCAGAAAGAAATTACTCCTCAAGGTTTTTGCTTAGGAATTTCAAATGCAGCACTTTTGTCTTTAGTCCATCTGGGGCATTTTTCATTTCACACTTTTTCTCCCTCTCCTCTGGAATTCCTTTCAATTTATCTAGATATTTTGAGTACCTATGAGCACAAAATGGCATGCTTTATTCCAGGTGCAGGCCTATCATTCATATGGAAAATACTATCACATCACATCTCTCTATTCTATTCAACATAACATAAGTGATACAATCTCTCTCAGTACTGAGTCCAATAGAATCCTGTATGATTTTGTGACTGAGCTATATTGAAGATGTCCATCAAATTTGACATGGTAATTTATGATCTCAAATATCTGTCCTTCTTCAAAAGAACTAATTTACATCTTTGAAGCAGGATGACATGTTTTTTTTCTATTCCATGCATGTTGTATCATTTGGGGGAGTGGAGGCTGTTACTGATAATAGTACACAAACTTCTCCATATTCTGATTTGGGTTGGCTGTTGGTGGGAGCCTCTTTCAAATTCTTTATAGCTTGTAGATTGCTCTCAAGGTGGAAACAGGGCCATTATATCCCAGATGGTTCTGGATTGAAATGATGGAGCTCTAAGGCTAGTGTTTCAGTTGGTTAAAAGTAAGGAAATATATTATGAATTTTGTTTCAGAAGGCCCTGTGGGGCAAATCCATTAGGGCTTAATAGCTGATTGATTGGTTAATGTATTTAAACTTCTTTATATTGTAAAAGTTTCATTTTCAAATGTTTTTCTCTTTTTAATTTTTTGCTCCTTCTGCCACTTTGCTACCTAAAACTCTTTCTTTTGAAAAACTCCAATATGATCTTAGATAAACTAGGAGGAAAAGGGCCGATTCATGAGTAGAGAATAGGGTCTCCCAGTGGAGGGCCTGCTAGCACAGGGTCTTCTTCACTTGCACTTACATATATTTAAAGAATAGCTATGCCTGTATGTGTGAGGCTTGTGTTTATTCAGTTTATAGTTGAGGTTGGGTGAACTGCCTTTTGCATTAATAACTCCATTACAGAAACAGTAAAGTCACTCAATAAAGATAACAGGAAAAAACCTGGAAAAATCTCATTAATTGTGTTGGGGGGGCACAAGTTTTAAATAGCAATCATGCAAAATATAAAAATGATCATTATCGTAATGACAGCTAATATTTATCAGTTGTTTACTAGGTCAGGTGCTATGCTAAATATTTTACATAGATTTATACCATTTGATCCTCACAAATATTTGAGTTAGATATTTATTTTATTAATAAGAAAAGTAATGCCAAGATAGGTTAAATAAATTGTCTAAGGCTAGTCTGTGGCTAAGTGAGTCTTACTTTTCTGACTCTTGATACTGTATGTATAACTCGCATACTAAACTTTCTGTGTCCAAATCCCTAAGTCGTACAAACAACTAATTAACCAGTGTAGCAATATGTTAATTCACAATGAACTTACACAACGCAAGTTTTATAGAAGAAACAAAAGATGGCTATTATGCGACCCTTACAACCCAAGAGAATATAAGTTAACACATTTACATCTATAATTTAAATATGATGCTATGCTGAATGCTGCAATAGAGGGAGAAATTAATATTGGTGAAGGATACAGAGGGGAAACTGATTTCAACTAGAGAAATCTGGGGTGATTTTCAAAGGAAAAACAAACTGAAATGAGATTGAGGGAATATTTAAAACTCTGCTCAGTCACTTCAGTCATGTCTGACTCTCTGTGACTATGGACTTCTATGGACTGTGCCCCCCAGGCTCATCTATCCATGGGATTCTCCAGGCAAGAATATTGGAGTGGGTTGCCATGCCCTCCTCCAGGGGGTCTTCCTGACTCAGGGATCGAACCCATGTTTCTTATGTTTCCTACATTGGCTGGTGGATTCTTTAGCACTAGTGCACCTGGGAAGTCCACTTAAAACTCTAGCAGGTTACAAAGTTATAGGGGGTGAGGAGGTAACTGGGAAACATTCAAGCATAGACAGAGTCCAGATGATAGAGGCCATGTTTAGGAACTGGGAGGTGGACTGAGATAACAAAAACCACAGGAAAACTCAAAAGGAGAAGGGACACTCACAGATGGGAGATGAAACCAGAAAGTTAGGTAGAAGAGAGTTCTGGACTAAGTCATTCCAATTTTATTCAGTAGGGGAATGGCGCTATCAGAGGTTTTTGGGTTGCCATGCAACAAGATTCAATCTATGTTTTAGATGGACATGTAATCACTAAATATAAATAGTGATTAGGGCAGAAACAGAAAGTCCAGTTAAATCATAAGAGAAAATGAGTTAATGAACTGCTATTTTGGCCATGACCTGGGCAGATAACATTTACACTCACTTGCAATTATCCCGAAGTTAAGATATAATATATATGATAATTTTCACAAATGTCTTATGCTGAGGCAGAGTTTAAGTGATTTATTAACTAAAAGAAAAAAAATCTCGATTTAGGACATTTATTATGTATTCTTTTTAGGGGGGACTTATGATGCTTCATAAAATCAGCTGATATAAAGTTTCTGAATTTCATGTAATAGAATTACTCTTTATTTATATGTCATTCCAGACATCTTTACAGAACATTATCATTCTAATTCCTGGCATTTTGAAATTTGCTTGGCGCTGCTATGCCAAACAAATTTTAATATAACTAGGATCATTTAAAGGGAGAAAGACAGACCTAAAGGGAGTTCTAAAAAATGAATGGAACAAGACCTTTCCTTTAAATTCTTCTGGAGGCAATTTTTTTGACAAAAAGATGGATAGGATAACTTGTTGGGTCATTTTAAAATTTTAGTTTCCATAAGTCTGTGATTCACACATAAAACAAATTGTTTTATCTCCTGACTGATGGTCCTCCTAATCTGTTTGTTCCCCTGCCACCAAAAATAAAATTCCTCCAAGTATAAAAATATTTCAAGCAGATTTTTTGTCTCTGTAAAGATCCAAGTGATAAATACAACTTTAAAAATTGCTGTTTGAAATGGCAAATCACCTAAAGTTGAATTTATAGAATTCTAGAAATATGCTTTGTTTAGCTATCCCTCTATTTTATATTGAAGTCTGAAATTCTCTTACAGTCTACTAAAAAGAAAGTTCAAAGTACTAAACAAAATTTAATGTATTGAAATTTCCCCTTTAAACAAATTCTATAGGTTTTCAATGATTTCAAAATTATATTTTATTTCCAGAACTAAATTTTCCAGCACATTATTCATATAATAGAATTAATAAAATATGAGCTCACAATCTGAAGTAAACAGACATACAAGGATTCAAATCATTATGGAAGAGAATCATTAAAACAATAAACAACATATCTAGATTGCCTAAAAATCCAAAAACTGCAAGTATCAGACACATACTTTCAAATTCCTATGTTGGAAATATTTACCAAAATAAAAGTGGGATAACAAAAACAGTAATCACAAAGAAACTATAAGGAACTATAGATATGTCTTGATATTTAGTACTTGAGTTCTCTGGAGAAATAAAACATATAGGATCTATCTATTTATCTATTATTGATCCATTCATGCACACATTGTATCTATCTATCTATATTTAGATAACTTATCAACCAGTCTGTCTATTTATCTATATAAGTATATTAAGATATTATGTTATCTACCATTGCAAGTAACTCATTATGTCTATATGATAAAACTCTCTGAAAGCTGGGAATCAAGAAAACTGCCTTAACTTGGGAAGAGGATTCAGTAGTATTCTGTGACTGCTGTAATATTACTCAAAGCTAGTGACTTAAAAGGATGAATTCAGATTACTTATAGTTCTAACAATTCAGAAGTACAAAATGGGTATAGCTGAGCCAAAATAAAGGGTGAACTCCAGAGGAAAATCCATTTTCTTGCCTTTACTAGCTCTAGAGTCTGCCTGCAATCCTTGGCTCTCAGCCATCTTTGAAGCCATCAGAGTAAAGTGATGCCTGCAGTGAGAGAGACCCAGGTTCGATCCCTGGGTTGGGAAGATCCCCTGGAGAAGACAATGGCAACCTACTTCAGTATTCTTGCCTGAAGAATCCCATGGATGGAGGAGCCTGGTAGGTTATAGTCCATGGAGTCACAAAGAGTCAGACACAACTGAATGACTTCACTTTCTTTCACTTTCCACTTTAAAGGACTTTGGTGATTACACTGGACCATCTGAGTAACTCAGGATAATCTTTATTGTTATTTAGATCAGTTAGTTAGCAATGCTAATTTCATCTGAAACCCTGATTTCCTTTTGCCATGTAACAGGTCCAGGGTCCAGGGATTAGGGAGTGGACAGATATGGGTAACATTATTGTGTTGGCCACAAGCATAAAGAAAATTACTGCAGCAAACATCTCAATAGACTAAGTAGTTGTCCTTTAACTCAAGTTTCTAGAGGTGCTTCTCTTCTCTGTGCTCCCTTAGCATTTGTATCTCAGCACTTATCTTACTTTAATGTGCTGCTGCTGGTTTGTCTGTCCTTCTAGACCTGATGCAGTTTTAAACAGTGTATACATTCTAAAAGAGATCAGTCCTGGGTGTTCTTTGGAAGGAATGATGCTAAAGCTGAAACTCCAGTACTTTGGCCACCTCATGCGAAGAGCTGACTCATTGGAAAAGACTCTGATGCTGGGAGGGATTGGGGGCAGGAGAAGAAGGGGAGGAACGAGGATGAGATGGCTGGATGACATCATCGCCTCGAAGGACGTGAGTCTGAGTGAACTCCAGGAGTTGGTAATGGACAGGGAGGCCTGGAGTGGTGCAATTCATGGCGTTGCAAAGAGTCGGACATGACTGAGTGACTGAACTGAACTGAACTGACCAGATCAGTGCCTGGAAAAGAAAAAAGTTTTTAATAAGTACAAGTTATAGAAAGCAGCATCTCCAAATGTTATATGACTCAAGAAAGGTATCAGGATGAGACTCTTTCCTTCCTCCCTAGACCTGGATCCTATGTGCTCTTAGATAATAGAGGAAGGCTTAGTTTCCAGTAGTCACTGTACCATTCAGGCACACAGAGCATATTTACTTGGGCAGAAAATCCCAAGAAAACATTCTGTTGTGGTGCCTTCTTTCTAATAGTCTCTTTTATATGGTCTTGAGAATAGAGAGCACGTTTAAAAATTCTTCCTAGATCAAGATAAGACCAAAAGAGGTGCAGAGATCCAGTGTAATTAATCAGGAAAAACAGCACAGAGCGCGGGCATTTCATTATGCGTGAAATACTGTTTATATACGAGTTGCTTCAGCAGCTCATAGTTACTGAGCAGCTGGGTGATTTCCTTTTTAACAGAACTAAGTGTTGGGAAAAGATGTGTTGAATTTAACAAAACTGGTTTGCTTGTGTAAGCTCAAATTTTGGTCACATGTACGGACATCATATGGAGATCAATTTGGAGAAACTTTTAAAAACACTAGCTTCTTGTTAGAATGAAAGCTGACTTTTTACATATTTTTAAGTTTTTTATTTTGTTATAGTTAATGTATAAAAGTTGTATTCAGTGTATACAGAAGATATGAAACAAAACAAAATCCCAAACTGACAAAACAGCTGTGTCCATTTTCTTCTTTCCTCATTCTATATCTCTACTCCTTTTAATAACATGTATTTTGATATTAAGATAATAACCACATCAGGCCTCCCTCCCCCAATGTTTATGCCTTTTAATTCTTGTTTTTGCCTAACTGCTTTGACCAGAATTTATACCCAGTAATATGCTTAATAAAAATCTGTTTTCTCTAGATTTTAAAAAGCTGTTTCCAACATTTCATTGTTCAGACTAATGCTTGCTGTAGATTTTTTTCATATATTTCTTTTATTAAATTAAGAAATTTTATATTTTACCAGAGTGTTTTTCTAAATAATGTTGACTTATCAAATAATTTTGTCTACATCAATTTACAATGGTCATGTTCTTTTAACATACTGTTGGATGGATTATATTTACAGATTTTAAGGTTAAATACTTTTTGTAATACTTTAACAAACTTGTTTAACAAAATAGTTTATTATACTATTCTTTCCTTTTAAAACATTCCTTTTTCAGTCCTTCATCTCAGGGAAAATAGAATAAGATAAATCCTGATGTTTCATTTAAAAGCGAGTTGATGTTAAAACATATGGTCTTAATATCAATGTTTCTCTTTAAAAAATGAGAACAAAACTATTAATGTAAAGAATCTGTTGAAGAGTAAAACCTTGTAAGGCATTTAATTAATGCCTGATCTTTATTTCCCATCCTGAGGATTTCTCAAGGGTCATCTTCAAATGCCACATGTAGCACGAACTCTTTCTTTATCCTCTAAAGGAAACTCAATATTTTGCATGTTTCACTTTAATGGACTTACATTTTCACTAGTATTATCATTTGTTTATTCTTTCCTAGGTAGGGTACATCAATTCAGTCACTCAGTCGTGTCCGACTTTTTGCGGCCCCATGGACTGCAGCATGCCAGGCCTCCTTGTCCATCACCAACTCCTGGAGCTTACCCAAACTCATGTCCATCAAGTCAGTGATGCCATCCAACCATTTCATCCTCTGTTGTCCCCTTCTCCCACCTTCAATCTTTCCCAGCATCAGGGTTTTTCAAATGAGTCAGTTTTTCGCATAAGGTGGCCCAAGTATTGGTGTTTCTAGTTAAAACCAGGGACTGTCTCATTTTTCTTTACGTTGAATAGCTGCTAGTTAGGTGTTGTGGGGGCTACCCAGGTGATGGTAGTAGTAAAGAACCCACGTACCAGTGAGGGAGACACAAGATATTCAGGTTCTATCCCTGTGTCAGGAAGATCCCCTGGAGAAGGGCATGGCAACCCACTCCAATATTCTTACCTGGAAAATCTCATGGACAGAAAAGCCTGGCGGGCTACAGTCCATATAGTCCTGCAAAGAGCGGGACGTGACTGAAGCGAGTTAGCATAGCACAGTGCAGGTGTTCTGGACTAAATTATGTCTGTCAAAATTCATTTGTTGAAGTATGTGACCCTCCAATACTCCAAAAAGGAACTATTGGAGATAAGGTTTTGAAGAGGTAATTAAAATGAGGCTGTTAGGGTGGGCTAATGGTATGACTACCATCCCTATAAGAGATCAGACACACAGAAACACCAGGAAAGTACATGCATAGGAGAGAAAACCAGAGGGTGGCCATCTGAAAACCAAGGAGCAAAGCCTCAGTGGAAACCAGCCCTGCCAGCACCTTGATCTTGAACTTCTAGCCTCCAGGCTGTGAGGAAACAAAAGCAAAAATCAACCAATTCCTGCTGCTTAAACCATCCAGTCTATGGTATTTTGTGATGGCAATTCTAGACTACTGTTATACAACGTATACAATAATTATTTTTTACATTTAATTGTGCAAAATTCTTCTTTGATAGAGAAAGGTGGCATGAATGTACCACCACTGTTCTCACTATCCTGCTGCTGCTGCTGAGTCACTTCAATCAGGTCCAACTCTGTGTGACCCCATAGACAGCAGCCCACTAAGCTCCTCTGTCTCTGGGATTCTCCAGGTAAGAACACTGGAGTGGGTTGCCATTTCCTCTCCAATGCATGAAAGTGAAAAGAGAAAGTGAAGTTGCTCAGTCGTGTCTGACTCCTAGCGACCCCCTGGACTGCAGCCCACCAGGCTTCTCCATCCATGGGATTTTCCAGGCAAGAGTACTGGAGTGGGGTACCATTGCCTTCTCCATACTCACTACCCTAAGCATGTGCAAACATTTAGTGGCCACTTATGGTTCTGGGGCAGGAGTATGACAGACAGGGAGAGCACATAAGGTTCCTCTCATTTATAAAACCAAGGATCATCAATGTTGAGTGTTAGAATCTTTCTTCAAGGAGTAGCTGTCTTATTTGTTAATAATTATTAATGAATTGATGCTTTTGACCTGTGGTGTCAGAGGAGACTCTTTGAGAGTCCCTTGGACTGCAAGGAGATCCAACCAGTCCTTCCTAAAGGAGATCAGTCCTGGGTGTTTATTGGAAGGACTGATGTTGAAGCTGAAACTCTAATACTTTGGCCACCTTATGGGAAGAGCTGACTCATCTGAAAAGACCCTGATGTTAGGGAAGATTGAGGGCACGAGGAGAAGGGGGATGGCAGAGGATGAGATGGTTGGACTGCATCACTGACTCAATGGACATGGGTTTGGGTGGACTCTGGGAATGGGTAATGGACAGGGAGGCCTGGCGTTCTGTTCACAGGGTCGCAAAGAGTCAGACACAACTGAAGTGAACTGAACTGAAGAATTTTTATATTTATTAAATGAACATATACTAGAGGAAAGATTGATAATCCAAAAGAAAAGCAAAAACAAAAACTCACATCTGAATATGACTTCCCATATAAAGGAAATTAGGAAAGTAAAAGTTTGAAAACTTTAAGGTCAAGTTAGTGAAAAATCATTTTACATTGTGTAGCAAGCATTTTCATCAGAATAGGAGCTACTGGTGTGTATATGTGTGTGTGTGTGACTGTGTTTAGGATGGGTTATGGCAGTGAAATATAAAAGCATTATATGACACTGGATAACTCATTTTGAGGAATTTACAACATAATTTGAAAAGAAGAACAATAAAAACTAAACCTTTGCCTATATATTAAGTGGTTTGAGCAGGAAACCCCAAATATTTTGTATCTTCTCAGAACATAGCACACAATCATGCTGCTCACATACTGAGAAAGAAAGCTCAGGGTTAGTGAGTGATCCAGAAAGCCTTCCCTGTGTGTTCTTTGAGAGTCAGAACTCTGTCATATATTCCTTTTGCTTAATATAACATGTGAAAGTGTTAGTGGCTCAGTTGTGTCCAACTTTTGCAACCCCATAGACTGTAGCCTACCAGGCTCCTGTGTCCATAGAATTCTCCAGAAAAGAATATTGGAGTGGGCATCCAAGCCCTTCTCCAGAAAGTGAAAGTGAAGGTCACTCAGTCGTGTCTGACTCTTCCCGACCCCATGGACTACACAGTCCATGGAATTCTCCAGGCCAGAATACTGGAGTGGGTAACCCTTCCCTTCTCCAGGGGATCTTCCTGACCCAGGGATTGAACCCAGGTCTCCCACATCGCGGGCGGATTCTTTACCAGTCAAGATGGATTATATCGAATTGGGTGGAGAAATCCAGTGCCTGCTCTGATAATTTTGCTGTCCTGTCTCTTCCCACAGTGGAAGAGCATTTCCCCACAGGCCAGACTTCTTAGATTGAAATACGTGGTGACACTATTTCTCATGGTCATTGTCAAGAGTGTGTACCACAAGGAACACTTGAGCTGTGAGCATGTCATCAATCTAGAGTAAATGCCAACAGCGCTCAGGTGGCTCCTATGGCTTTGGAATGTTCTTTGAATCCAGTATTTCCCATGCTCTCATTCAAATGTACAAATGTGCTCAAGTGCATGAAAACTCCAAAATGATGTTTGGTGGAGGAAGGCAAATGTGAGGTGATAGAATGTGCTCATTAATTTATAGGTAGTAGATCTTTAAATTCCTAAGATTGTTTCTATAAATTATTTTCTGATCCTAGAGGGCTGAGTCTGGCCTTTACCCATTCCTTTTGATATTATCTGAATGTAAAATGTCCTGTGTTCACGTGCCCTGATAAACATAATACCTCAATAAACAGGTTATGCCACTGCTTGTAAAGCAAAGTTTTCTTTTTCTTATTGTCTGAATTTCAATGACATCAAAATCAAGAATGTAAGCCTTGAAATGGATAAATATTTAATTTGAAATTTCCTTAGAAAATAGCAGTTCTGCTTTTACATTTTTGTAAAATAGATTTCTACTTGTCTTCTGTGTTAAAGAGTATTGTGTATTTGTGAAACAATTTGAGATTCAGAGACAAGTTGATGTAGAGAACAAAGAACTTAGATTAAGTTGCTGAAATGATGTCCCTATATCCCCATATATTTTAACTGTATTTCCTAGAAATAAGGTCATTCTGTGACATAATCAAAATACAACTATTAGTGTCAAGAAGTTAATGCTCATTCATACTATTATTAAATCCTGATTAAAAACTTTTACCACATGCCACATTAACGTCCTCTGTATCAGAAAGATTCAATTCAGAATCATGTTCTAAATTTAGACACCATGTTTCTTTGGTCTTCAGTTTTGAATAAGTCTTAATTCATTTCTTATTATTTGTGAATATTTCCGCATAAATTCAGCAGTATTGGATGCTAGCATTCAAAAACTTTTTTCCCACAAGAAAATATTATAAAGCAGTATCTCCATTATTTTATATGCATTTTATTTACAACTAACAAGGTTGAGCGATTTTTTGTTTTTGCTGATTTGCATTTTCTCTCATCTATTTTTTAAAATCACACTACTATTATTTTCATATCTTGCAGGTACTTTAGAAAATAAATTATGTATTTTGCAAGAATTATCTTTCTATATTTTCCTCTAAACTTTGTTTACAGCGTGACAATTACAAGTATTTCAGGGGTCAAAATCATCAGTCTTCCTTCCTGGATTTAGTATCTTGCTAAAGGATTCTTTTCTTCCAAAGTTTTACAAATATTCTCTTACACTTATTTTAACATTTTTATTATTTTTTAAATTTAGATTTTAGTCTTTCTAGGAATTATTTGTATATGGTATAAAACATAGGGTATAAGTTTTTATTTATTTTAAATGAATAGCTGATACGTTAGTATTATTTATGAGAGAAAAGATCTGCTTCTTTCTAAATTAAGATGGCACTTCTATCATATATTATGTTTTCCATATCTAGCAAATCTATTTCTGGACTCTAGTTTTATGTCATGACCTATTTGCCAATAGTGTATTTATATTTTTATTATGGTAACTTTATAGTTCAAGGATCTTGTATGGCAAGCCATCCTTTATGAGTCTTTCTCTTTTTTCCTCAGATGATTTTGGTAATTTTTACTCATTCAGTTTTCCATGTTAATTTTAGAATATTGTTAGTAATAGCAATAGAAGTTACAGCATTTGGTTTTTAATTAGAATTACATTAAATCTATACGTTATTTTTGGAAAGATTACATTTTAAAGATATTGTCTATATTTTCACTTGTACTCTTAGCTTTGAATAACATTTTATCTGATATTAATATGACTCATCTATTTTTTCCTGTTACATATTTGCATAGCAGTTTATTTTCCACTTTTCTTTTAATTTCTTTAAATATATTTCTTGTACAAATCTAGTAGCAGGATTTTGTTTTATAAGCCAATGTTGCCATTAGTCATGTTAAACAGTATTTTTGGTTTTAATTAAAACCATCTCAATAATTTCAAATTTTACATCCAGATGGCAGGCAAATTAAATTATCATTATGATAATTATGTAAGATTAAATTTTATTCTCTTTCTGTTAATGTGGAAGTCAGAAATCAGGGTACTTGCAAAAGTTCAGTGGGAGTTCCAGAAGGAGACAGCTGATCTTTCTGCCTAATTTTTGTCTACAGTGGATTATTTGTCTACTTCTTGAGAACTTAGATTAAAACCTTTCAATTTGAATCTTTTAGGTTTGTAAATATCGAGGTACTTTTTATGATGTTGGCTTTTGAGAATCCCCTCTTTATCTATTGTGATTCTTCCTCTCACAGTCTTTTGTACCCCAATGCCAATTCTTCATTCAAAATAGAGCTAAGCTCATTAAATAATAATAAACATTGAATTATTTCTGCTAAAGAGTATTAAGTAGACTTGATAATGGCATAAGGACAAACAGTACTGTGAGATTAATATTCTTATTACTAGTTATAATTGATGACAGACTTCATTTAGGAAAAGAAAATGCTCATTCCAGACTGCCGAGTTCAGACTAGAGACATATTTAAGAAAAGAAATAATGTCATCCTTTATGATGATCTGTACAATTACTTCTGGCTTCAGTACAGAATAGTCCTGCAAAGAAAAGAAGTGCTCATGAATGCAGTAAGATATATGAGCTTCCACTAGAGAAGGACTTTTAACATAATGATTACTTGTGGTAATATATTTTTAAAATTTTGCATGTAAAATGAATGCTATTATCTCATTGTTCTTGGATTCATGAGAATTATGCAGTATGGAATAAAGATAGATGCATATGAAAGATTTCAGATTCTAATTGGCATGGATATTGTATTTGCAAAGTATAGGAAAGGATTGGGAAATGTCTCTTGTCCGTTTGTTTCCTAAAGCAACTCTTTTTCTTAAATATCCTGTGTAATCGATAGCGTTCTACATTAAGTTCAAATGTATCATTACACTTCTGCTTTGTATTCTGGAAAAGATCAACACTCAACAGAGTTTTCCCAATAAGACTGTTAGGACATCTGCCATGCCATAGCACTTTGGAAGCATTGATCCCTGGCAGATAGGTTTAATTTATACAGATTATCAGGGCTTAGTTCTGAACTGCATTAATCTGTAGGCTTGCCTCACTTCTAAGAGAAGTATTTTAGGCTGTGGAACTTCTTTAAACTGCATTAGCTGCATCCTGCAAACTCTGATATTTCATCCAGCTAAATATACACATTTTAAAGTCTGCAGTGCAATTTCTTTTCTAACTTTTCAACAGTTTTTAAAGCTCATTACTTCAATTCCAATAGTTATGATTTTTTTACTTAACTATATGTTATTTGATTTCTAGCTTAATCAGCAAATACCTCAAAGGAAAAGCAGTGTCCCAAAAACTGGGCTGAACTTAATTATATTTTCTTCTCTCCAGGGACTGTCAGCCCTTTAAATCCTGATTGCTTTAGCCCATGTGACACCTTTAGGCAGCATTTTTTTAAATTGCCTTTTCTAGTTACTCTTGATAGAAGGTATCTTTCTCCTACAAGCTATTTCATTGTAAATCAGAGATGGAAGACTTAATGGATACATTTCTAAAAACTCTTTCATTGTTAACTTTAATATAAATATATAAAAATAAAACACCTAACACATATGCAGCTTAATTAATTACTGCAGTCTGAACACGCATTAACATTCTCCCATACCCATGCAGGATGGATTTTTGTAGCCACTTGTTACGTAAGCCTTCCATATGCTCCCTACAATTCTCTCCCTTTAAGAGTGGTCACACGATAACTTTTATGGTAAATACTTCTTTGCTTGCCTTTACAATTTTATCACTAAGTATCTAAATATCATAATTTAGTTTGTCCTTCCTCTCATTTTCATTTTTCTCTTCTAACTTATTTGTTGAAGAAACAGGGGCATGAGTCATGTCAGTTTTCTCATGGTCTGGACTTGGGATTGTGTTCATATGGTATAGTTTAAACTGTTCCTCTGTATTTTCTATTTAAAGGGTATAACTTAGAGCCTTATTTGTTGACAAGACTATTGTGAAGCCTGATTGTTTCCTGGTTGCAAAGTTAGCAAGCACTGATGATCATTATTAAGAGTTGCAAAATGGTGATATCTTAATTGACCATTTCTTCTTGACTTATTTGTTGGAATGCTGACCTCAAGAGAAATGCCACTTTGCTATTTTGTTACATGGAGCTGTAATTTATTATTTTTTTTTAGGAGCTGTAATTTGTGTAGGAAAAATATGATAAATGTTTCATTCTCTACTTTATTTTCTAGATTTCAAAGAGTTATTTCCTGCATTCAGGAGTGGAGTATTTTTGGTGTCATTATACACTCATGGATTTAAACATATTACGTGTGTTTTGATGCATCATAGTTATTACCTTTACTAATGTTCACACTATCTCATCTTGGCCATTGGGAACTTCTTCTACTTGGTTCCTAAGTCCTTCTAAACAGCCTCCTAGTCTTCTTTATTTTTATTTTTTAGTGAATTTAATTTTTACTGAAGGATAATTGCTTTACAGAATTTTGCTGTTTTCTGACAAACCTCAATATGAATCAGTCACAGGTATACATATATCCCCTCCCTTTTGACACCCCCTCCCATCTCCATCCCCATCCCACCCCTGTAGGTTGTAAATGTCCTCCTAGTTTTGAAAAGCTTTCTTGACACCTGACATGAGACACTGTTAAAGACTTATCGTGCACATTTTCCACCTCAAATCTTAGAAGTAGTCACACATGACCAGAAGTAGTCACAGGTGATCACAGAAATACCTGTGAACCTAGCTGAGGCCAGAAGCACTGTCCAGATGACCCATAGGCTTGGGAGCAGAAATAACTGTTGTTTTTAAGCCACTGAGCTTAGAGTGGTTTGTTGCACAGTCAATAGCTAGTGACAGAGAAGACAGACAAAAAGATAGCAAATAAGAGCTAAAAAGTAAAGCCATCTGGCAAATAAATCCAGAAACAGTGAATTTTATCTAACATGAAGTTTAAGAGAATAGTGACCATAATGGGTAAGGCTGATTTAAGATCTAACAGATGTAAGATCTTCATCTAATGTTATAATCTAACATATTTGCCTGGGCTATAACATATGTTTTCAAATGGAAAAACTAATATAAACTCCGTTTAATGTAATAACAGCATCATAGATACACAGAGAAAAATCCTGTAAGATATCAGAGAAGAAAAAAGAGAAACTGCACGGAAGTAAGTATGAGAGTGACATTAGACATCTCTTCAGCAGCATTGGCTATAAGAATTGAGTAAATTTCTATACTGGGTGTGTGTGTGTGTGTGTGTGTGTGTGTGTACATGTGCGCATGTGCACATGTGTGTAGAAAGCGAGAGGTTGAATGTTAAGGATGTCAAAGTCTTTAGTTCCTTCTGGGATGCACAGGGAAATATTGCCAGTTATCTCCCAGCTTTAGAGGCCAGGATAATTGTATTCGGTCTACTTGGCTTCTCCCTGGTCTCTTGGGAGCCAGGAAGAACCAGCACAGCATAGGAAGCTAGTGACCTCTCAGGAATTCAGAGTTCTCTGAAGGCCAGTCTCTTGCCAGAATTTGACATTAATCCAAAACTTAGTCTGGGGTTCTTCTGCTCATGTCAGAGAAATTCTCATACCAATTTTCCCTACTAAGACCTTAACTGAGCCTGTGGACTTGTTGTACAAGAAGCTCTTTAACACAGGAAAATCAGGTATATTGAAGCTAACATTAAAAAAGAAGAGAGACAATAAGAAATCATGTTCCAAATTCCTTTATGCTGCTGCTGCTGCTAAGCCTTCCGTTGTGTCCGACTCTGTGTGACCCCATAAACGGCAGCCCACAGGCTCCCCCATCCCTGGGATTCTCCAGGCAAGAATACTGGAGTGGGTTGCCATTTCCTTCTCCAGTGCATGAAAGTAAAAGTGAAAGTGAAGTCGCTCAGTCGTGTCTGACTCTTAGCGACCCCATGGACTGCAGCCCACCAGGCTCCTCCATCCATGGGATCTTCCAGGTAAGAGTACTGGAGTGGGGTGCTATCGCCTTCATAGCAACCTGTTAATAGGGGGAAATTTTTGATAAAATTTAGGTTTTTCTTTATTTTGCTTTTAAGTTTATTTTTGTTTCTCAGTCTAGAAAGTTGTATAGATTATCTCTACACACTGCAAATGGTCTCTGAGACCCCTTTCAGGACTTGGTCATCCTGATAATCTCCCTTCATATTAACATATTATCTTATTCTAGCAAGTAGATAGAATAAGATACACAGGTAGCTGGCCTTAAACAGCTGGTCTTGTCTTCAGGTTAGAAATAGAAGGTGCGCTGGCCCAATTCCCTTCTGTCTAGCTAGCCCCAAAACAAAAAATGTTTTCTGCCCATCTTGAAACACGACCCTCTCTTGGATTTTACTTATTCTGGTTTTCTTTCTGTTCTTGTATCAGCTTCTTCTTACCTTCTTTCCTGGCTCTGTCCAAATACCGCCTGCTCGTGCTTCTTAGCAATAAGGTCCAGGATTCTACTCCTCTGTCTTAGATTCACAGGTAATCTACACCTTTACCTGTAAAAAAAATAAAATAAAATGTTAACTGTCTCCTCGGAGAACTCTTCCTTTTGTGTCTTACCTTTATCTGCAATGTCTCTCACATTCATCCAGTTAACTACTCAGGCCAGAAACCTAACATTGTTCCCTTTCTTTCATACCCCAAACATAACTCCATAACAGATCCTTTCATTTCTAGACCCCTTTGCTCCTGTTTAGTGCTACCCATTTAGCTCAGCTCATCATGATATTTTGCTCTGATTTCTACAGTACTGTCAAACTGGTATTCCTTTATTCCATGCTCCATACATTCATAAAAGTCATCTTAACATATATAAGATCATCCTATATCTCTTTATCTTGCATTTCAGCAACTTCTCACATGTTTATTTAATAACATTTAAATCTTCTATGATGGTTGACAGATTCTTACATGATCTGGCCTTTACTATATCTACAGACATTCTATGTCTCCTTGGATGACTTGGTTACATGTCACTCACACTGATCATCTTCAGAATCCTTAAATATACTGAACTTACAATTGATGCAAGTTCTTTAAACATGCTTCCTCTATCTACGTGGCATTCTTTCTCTTTTTGTATGTCTGACTTTTTAATTTTCCTTATAAGAAATCTTTCTTATTTTCCACCCCCATAAGCAATTCAGTGCCCTATTTTTCTCGTCTATGGTAATTATGAGATAGTTCTTTTTTGTTTTTGTTTTCTCACTGCAATAATAGCAGATTTAAATATTATTTAATAGTATTAACTGCTTTAAGGTTTAATGTGAAGAGTAAATGAGTAAAAAAAAATGTAAAATCACTTAAAACACTCTGGTTCTACAAAGGACCAGAGATAATACCTATAGGCTTTGCAAGTAGTATAAAATCTATCACTCATTTATTTTCTTTTTTTCTCCCTTTCCTTTGCTTTTAAAAACAATGCTTCAAAATTTAAACTTAATCATTGCTTACTGGCTATCTGAAAACAAGATGCTGACTAGGTTTGATGATGGAAAGCAGAAAAACAAGCCCTGAAATAATGTCAGGTGGAATGTAACTGCTCAATGAATGTTAGTCATTATTATAAATTACATAATACAGTATTTTATTCATTGTTTATAAAGCAAATCCCCCATAAAAGTTAGGCTTCAGTTTTCTCAATATAATGCTTGATACATACAGGTACTAAAATATATTTGTAATATGAGTTGGTGATAACATGGCAGATTATTCAGTGAAAACAAGAAACATACGATATTGGTATTGAGATGATTTATTCATTCTTTGTGGAGGAAAATAGAGAATTGAGATCACCCTTTATTGTAAAATAAAATCCAGCTCAATCATTGTGTTGAAGTGAAAAATAAAACTATGAAAGTACTGAAAGAAAATTAGAAGATGAAAAAAAAATCCTCTTGTGGTAAAACTGTCACATATGTAAATATATATCTATATGCAGATACTCTATATAGAGAACCTGGACGTCTTCACACAAAAACTACTAGAACTAATAAATGAATTCAGCCAGGTAGCACAATACAAGATTAATATACAGGAATCTGTTGTGTCTCAACACACTAATGAAATATCAGAAAGAGAAAGAAAAATGCTTCAGAATAAATTTAACCAGCTAGGCTTGGCAATATAAAAGGTTGATCCAGGAAACTAAAGAGGAATTAAAGAAATTAAAAGATATTCTATGCTCTTGAATTTGAAGAATTAGTATTGTTAAAACTGTCATAATACTCAAAGCAATCTATAGATGTAGTGCAGACCCTATCAAAACCATGACGTTTCTCACAGAAATAGATCAAATAATTCTCACATTTATATGGAATCACAAAAGACCTGGTATTACCAAAGCAATCCTGAAAGGAAAAAAAAACAAAACAAAACCCACAAAGCTGGAAGTATAACCCTTCCAGACCTGGAACTATACTACAAAGCTGCAGCAATCAAATAGTACAGTACTGTCACAAAGACAGACACAGATCAGTGGAGGAGAACAGAGACTCCAGATATAAGCCACACGCTTATGGTCAGTCAAGCTGCTCCGGGGCTTCCCTGGTGGCTCGGATGGTAAAAAGAGTCTGCCTGCTGTGTGGCAGACCGGGATTCGATCCCTGGGTCAGGAGGATCCCCTGGAGAAAGAGATGGCAACCCACTTCAGCATTCAGGCTTGGAAAATCCCATCAAGAGAGGAGCCTGGCAGGCTGCAGTCCATGGGATCACAAAGAGTCAGACACGACTGAGCCACTTCACTTTGAACTTTTGAATCTACAACAAAGGAGACAAAAAGATATGCAATGGAGAAAAGACAGTCTCTTCAACAAGTGGTATATAGAAAGCTGGACAGTTACATGTAAAATAACGAGATTATAACATTCCCTCATATTATAACAAAAATAACCTCAAAATAATTTAAAGACCACAATGTAAGACATGGCACAATAAAACTCCTAGAAGAGAACATAGACAACCATTCTAAGCAAAAATAGATGATACATAATCAAATTTAGAAGCATTTGCACAGCAAGGGATACCACTGACAAAGTGAAAAACAATCTATAGAGTGGGAAAAATTATTTGCAAATAATGTTGTCTATAAGGATTTAATATCCCAAATAGGCAAACAGCTCACAATAAAAACAAACTAACTAATGAATAAAAAAATGGGCAGAAGACCTAAACTGATATTTTTCTAAAGAAGAGCTACAGATGGCTAACAGGTATATGAAAAACTCTTCAACATCACTAATTATTAGATAGCTCAAAACCACAGTGAGGTATCACCTCACATCTGTCAGAATGTCAATCATCAAAAAGTCTATAAATAATAAATGCTAGAGAGGGCATGGAGAAATGGGAACCTTTATACAGTGCTGATGGGCATGCAAGTTGGTATAGCCTTTATGGAAAAATATATTGACGTTTCCTCAAAAACTAAAAATAGACTTACCATATGATTCAGCAATTCCTGTATATATATAGAAAAAACAAAAACACTAATTTGAAAAGATAACAAGGCAATGGCACCCCACTTCAGTACTCTTGCCTGCAAAATCTCATGGATGGAGAACCCTGGTGGGCTGCAGTCCATGGGGTCGCTAAGAATAGGACTTGACTGAGTGACTTCACTTTCACTTTTCACTTTCATGCTTTGGAGAAGGAAATGGCAACCCACTCCAGTGTTTTTGCCTGGAGAATCCCAGGGACGGGGAGCCTGGTGGGCTGCCGTTTATGGGGTCGCACAGAGTCGGACACGACTGAAGCGACTTAGCAGCAGCAGCAGCAGCAGCAGCAAGCACCCCGCTGTTCATAGTTACTCTATTCATAATAGCTGAGAATAGAAAGGAAACTGAATGCTCATCAACACATGATTGGATTAAAAGGTGAGATATATATATTTGAATATTACTCAGCCATAAAAGGGGCTTCCTACGTGGCAGTAGTGTTAAAGAATCCACCTGCCGATGAAGGAGACATGAGAGACACGGGCTCCATTCCTGGGTTAGGAATATTACTTGGAGGAGGGCATGGCAACCCACTCCAGTATTCTTGTCTGCAGAATCCCATAGCCTGGCAGGCTTTGACCCACAGGGTCACAAAGACTCAAAACTGACTGAAGCAATTTAGCATGCATGTACATACACACACACACACACACACACACACACACATACAGCTCTAAAAAAGAATTGAAATATTGCCATTTGCAGCAACAAGGATGGACCCTCAGAATATTATACTTAGTGAAATAAGGCAGACAAATACTATATAGTATCACATATATGTGTTAAAAAATGATACAAATGAATGTGTATACAAAACAGAAACAGATTCACAGACATAGATAACAAAATTATGATTTCCAAAGTTAGAGAGGGACAAAGGAGTATGGAACTAACAGGTACAAACATCTGTATGTTAGCACAGGGATTGATACAGCAAGGTGAGTATGTCAAGGCTGTTTATTGTTGCCTTCTTATTTAACTTATATGCAAAGTACATTATGTGAAATGCTGGGCTGAATGAAACGCAAGCTGGAATCAAGATTTTTGGAAGAAATATCAATTGCTTCAGATACGTTGACACTACTCTTATGGTCGAATGCTAACAGGAACTAAAATGCAAATTAATGAAGGCGAAAGAGGAAAGTGAAAAAGTTCATTTAAAGCTCAATATTCAAAGGGTGAGACATATAGTCTCATCACTTCATAGCAAATAGATGGGGAAACAATGGAAACAGTGAGAGACTTTATTTTCTTGGGCTCCAAAATCACTGCAGATGTTGGCTTCAGTCATGAAATTAAAAGACATTTGCTCCTTGGAAGAAAAGCTATGACAAACCTAGACATTGTATTAAAAATCAGAGACATTACTTCGTGGACAAAGATCTGTCTATTCAAAGCTGATTTTTTTTTTCTACAAGAGCTATGTATGGATATGAAAGTTGGGCCATAAAAGAGGCTGAACATGGAAGAATTGATGCTTTTGAATTGTGGTGTTGGAGAATATTCTTGAGAGTCGTCCTTTGGACTGCAAGGAGATCAAACCAGTCAATCCTAAAGGAAATCAGTCCTGAACATTCACTGGAGGGACTGATGCTGAAGCTGAAGCTCCAATACTTCAAGTGCCAAATTACAAACCAGAAAATTTTTTTAATCAAATGTCTAATATTATAGAGTCAGAGTACATGTTGGTGAGTGTATAGGGAAAGGGATTCTTTCATGAAATCAGTAGGATTTTAAACTAAGCAGTCTCTTCATTCAGCTACTACTAATAGCTGTCATATTTAATCAGAGTCTTTAAAATAGACATTTCATACAGTATTATACACTAGCAATTTGCATTTAGAAAACTATGGCAAGTTTATGTGCAAGAATGTTCACTTGAATATTGCTTGTTAAAGCAAAAAACAGGAAAACTCAATTGCCCATCTGTAGGGACCCTGTATTATGATAACTTCATACAATACATGGAGGTATGTTAAGTGTTACACAAACATTACAAAGATGAAGTGAGTCCAGATGCACTGATACAGAATGAGAAAAAGTTAAGTTTTAAAAAGCAGTAGATAGAGGACTGTTCTCAATTTGCAAAGCTTGCATATGAGTTTTGGAATGGTTACTGGCTCTGGAGAAAGAGGACTGAGAGAATCACTGGAATAAGAAGGAGACTAACATTAACATATGCATAATTTAAATTTTTTCACCATGTTCATGTATTATTTTTTCAAATAAAAATACAGAAATGTTTAAAGAAAGCTTTATTTTTCCTAAAGAATATTTATAGATTGGAAGAACAGACTAAGCATTTAAAAATTCTGGCATAATGAGTTCTTATAAAAACTTTCTTGATCTTTGAATACTTCAGTATCCTCAGTATAATTCTTCCCATTCTGCCACTTGCTAATTTGCTATTTCCTGAGAATTTCTAGTAGATGATTACTCTCCAGAAGTTGATTTTTTTTCTTCTTTAGCTATATTTATATTTAAGTAACTCTTCATCTCTGTAAATTGATTGTCATTCACATTCAAAGTATATTATCATTTAAAACTGTAGTGAGAATAGAGGATACGGAAAGTAAACTAGCTAATACAGAGAAAAAAAAAAAAACTTGGATTTGAGTTTCTCTTATTTTACCAGTTTAGGTCCTCAATTATATCTTCATTGTTCTCAAATTACCTGAAATTTGGCAGATGCTGTGCAGAAGCTTAAAATCATGTAATAAACTCAACTTAGTGTTTTTTTTTTTTCTTTTATTTTGGTCAACCTAACATTGAAAAGGAGCTTTAAAAAGTAAATATTGAGCCAAGTGAGTTTTTTTCCTCTTCAAAATTCATAGTTAAGATGAATTTTCTTGAACTGTTATAAACCAAGCTGATGACCAAAATCATAACAAATTGCTGAATAACCACTGACAAAAAAGATACTGGAAGCTGCCAAAAAGATATCCTACATTCAGACAGAGAAGACGCAACAAAACAGTGAAAGTCAAAGTCGCTCAGTCATGTCCGACTCTATGCAACCCCGTGGACTACATAGGCCATGGCATTCCCTGGGCCAGAATGCTGGAGTGGGTTAGTGTTTCCCTTCTCCAGTGGATCTTCCCAACCCAGGGACTGAACCCAGGTCTCCCGAATTGCAGTTGGATTCTTCACCAGCTGAGCCACCAGGGAAGCCCAAACCCACATACCTATGGACACCTTATCTTCGACAAAGGAGGCAAGAATATACAATGGAGTAAAGACAGTCTCTTTAACAGGTGGTGCTGGGAAAACTGGTCAACCACTTGTAAAAGAATGAAACTAGACCCCTCTCTAACACCATACACAAAAATAAACTCAAAATGGATTAAAGATCTAAATGTAAGACCAGAAACTATAAAACTCCTAGAGGAGAACATAGGCAAAACACTCTCCGACATAAATCACAGCAGGATCCTCTATGATCCAACTCCCAGTATACTGGAAATAAAAGCAAAGATAAACAAATGGGATCTAATTAAAATTGAAAGCTTCTGCACAACAAAGGAAACTATAAGCAAGGTGAAAAGACAGCCTTCTGAATGGGAGAAAACAATAGCAAATGAAACAACTGACAAACAACTAATCTTAAAGATATATAAGCAACTTATGCAGCTCAACTCCAGAAAAATAACTGATCCAATCAAAAAATGGGCCAAAGAACTAAATAGGCATTTCTCCAAAGAAGACATACGGATGGCTAACAAACACATGAAAAGATGTTCAACATCACTCATTATCAGAGAAATGCAAATCAAGACCACAATGAGGTACCATTTCACACCAGTCAGAATGGCTGTGATCCAAAAGTCTACAAGCAATAAATGCTGGAGAGGGTGTGGAGAAAAGGGAACCCTCTTACACTGCTGGTGGGAATGCAAACTAGTACAGCCATTATGGAAAACAGTGTGGAGATTCCTTAAAAAATTGCAAATAGAACTGCCTTATGACCCAGCAATCCCACTGCTGGGCATACACACTGAGGAAACCAGAAGTGAAAGAGACACATGTACCCCAATGTTCATTGCAGCACTGTTTATAATAGCCAGGACATGGAAGCAACCTAGATGTCCATCAGCAGAAGAATGGATAAGAAAGCTGTGGTTCATATACACAATGGAGTACTACTCAGCCCTTAAAAAGAATAAGTTTGACTCAGTTCTAATGAGATGGATGGAATTGGAACCGATTATACAGAGTGAAGTAAGCCAGAAAGAAAAACACCAATACAGTATACTGACACATATATATGGAATTTAGAAGACAGTAATGATGACCCTATATGTGAGACAACAAGAGACACAGAGGTATAGAGTGGACTTTTGGACTCTGAGGGAGAGGGAAAGGGTGGGATGGTATGGGAGAATGGCAATGAAACATGTATATTTTCCTGTAAGAAACGAAATGCTAATCTATGTTTGGTGTAGGATGCAGGATGCATGGGGCTGATGCACAGGATGATTCAAGTAGAGGATGGGGGGGTGGGAGGTGGGAGGTTGGAGGGAATTCAGCATTGGGAGATTGTGTTCACCTATGGCTGATTCGTGTCAATGTATGGCAAAACAAATACAGTATTGTAATTAAAAAAATAAATAAATTTAATTAAAAAAAAAAAAAAGAATATTGGAGTGGGTAGCCTACCCTTCTCCAGGAGTTCTTCCCGGCCCAGGAATCAAACCGGGGTCTCTTGCATTGCAGGCAGATTCTTTACCAACTGAGCTATCAAGGAAGCCAATAATTATACCACAGATGTTCTCCCACAGAAGTGAAAATTCTGAGCCTGACATGAGGTTCCCCCAGATTGGGGTGATGGGAGGAGGAGTGCCCAGGAGATACCAGCCCTTTCCACCATGAAGGCTGCATAAACCTTTAGACAGGCTCATCCACTAGTGGGCAAAGAGCAGAATCAAGAAGAACTACAACCCTGCAGCTTATGGAACAGAAAATACAACCACAGAAAATTAGGCAAAATGACAGGGCAGAAGAACATGTTTCAGATGAAAAAATAAGATGAAGCCCCAGGAGAATGACTAAGTGAAGTGGAGATAGGAAATCTACGTGACAAAGAATTCAGAGTAAGGCTAGTAAAGATGATTCAAGATCTTAGAACAAGAATGAAGGCACAGATTGAGAAGACACAAACGTTTAGCAAAGAGAAGAGCTAAAGAATAAACAAATAGAGATGAACAATGCACTAACTGAAATGAAAAATACATTAGAAGAAGTTAAAAGAAAAATAATTGAGGTAGAAGAACACATAAGTGAGCTGGAAGAAAGAATAGTGAGACTCACAGCTATGGAACAGAGGATGAAAAGAAATGAGGACAGTCTAAGAGACCTCTGGGACAATGCTAAATGCACCAACATCCACATAATAGGGGTCTCACAAGGAGAAGGGAGAGAAAAGACCTGAGAAAATATTTGAAGAGATAATAGCTGACAGTTTTCCTAACATGGAGAATAAAACAGTTACCCAAATTCAGGGAAGCACTCAGAGTCACAGGCAGGCTAAACCCGAGGAGGAATGCGCCAGGACACAAAGTAATCACACTGACAAAAATTACTGAAGGCAAGAGGGGGAAAATGCAAATAACACCAGAGGGAAATCCCATAAGGTCATCAGTTGATTTCTCAGCAGCAACTCTGCAAGCCAGAGGGCATGGCATGACGTATTTAAAGTAATAAAAGGAAAATCTACAGTCAAGAATACTCTACCCAGCAAGACTCATTCAGATTTGATGGAGAAACCAACAAGTTTACTGGCAAGCAAATGCTAAGAATATTCACCACCACCAGACCAGCTTTACAGCAGATGCAAAAGGAACTTCTCTGGGTGGAAAGGAAAATGCCATTACTAGAAACAAAAACAAAATGTATAAATGGAAAAGCTCATTGGTGAAGGTAAACATACAGAAAGGTAGGAAATCATCTTCACACAAATATATCAAAACCAGTAATTGTGAAAGGAGGGGAGCACAAGTGCAGGCTGCTGGAAATGCAATTGAAATGAAAAGACCAGCAACTTAAAACAACCTTGTCTATGTAGAGAATGGTATATCAAAACCTCATGGTCACTGCAAACCGAAAATCTACAAAATACACATGCACACACAGACACACACATATACACAAAAGAATCCAAACACAACACTAAAGTTAGTCATCAAATCAGAAGAGAGGAGCATAAAGAGGAAGGAAGAAAAGGAAGAAAAGACTTAGGAAACCAAATCCAATAATACATTAACAAGGATCATACAACATGATCAAATGGGATTTATCCCAGGAATGAAAGGATTTTCAGTATCTGTGAACCAATCAGTGTGGTAGTCACATCAACAAATCAATCAATGTGATACATCACCTTAACCAATGTATGAGCATCTCAATAGATACGGAAAAATCTTTGGACAAAATTCAACACACATTTATGATAAAAACTCTCCAGAAAGTGGGCATAGAGGGAATATATCTCAACATAATATAAAGACCATACATGACAAACCTTCAGCTCACACCATACTCAACAGTGAAAAGCTGAAAGTATTTCCTTTAAGATCAGGAACAAGACAAGGATATCAACCCTCACCACTTTTATTCAGCATAGTTTTGGTAGTGCTAGCCATGACAATCATAGAAAAGATAAACAACAAGGGCCTACTGCATAGCACAGGGAACTGTGCTCTGTACTCTAACCTAAATGCGAAAAGAGCTGAGAATGAACAGAGAGACGCATGTGTATAACTGAATCAGTCTGCTGTACACAGGGAACTAACACAACATTGTTAATCAACTATACCTCAATATAAGATAAAAATGGGGAAAAGCGAAAAATAAACCAAGCTGACTTTTTCTTTTACAAATCAGACTTATAGAATCTTCACAAAATCCTTTTTCAAGGTGATAAATATTTACTGACTAGATAACTTATGCAAGAAATGATCAAAGATTACAAAGCTAACGTAACAGAGCATGTCTCTCCTAATAATTTTTAATGTTTTCAAAATTAAAAGTTAATCAAATGACAAAAAATTACTAGTAGTATTTTAGTATATACCATGGCATTCATGATTTTCCAAATGGAAAAATGAAGCTAGAGAGAGAGACAAATATTTTGATCCAAACTATTCAGCCGTTATATGACTAAATTTGTAACCAAATTCATTTGATTTATCCCCAGACAAATCCAAAGTTTCTAGAACCCACATGGTAACCATTTATTCTGTATTTCCAAAACAACTGATAGACTGTATTGAGAATTTACTACACAACAGACAATATTTTAAGCATTTTGATATATTAACTCATTTAACCCTAGCAATGATCCTATGAAGTTGCTACTAGTATTGTGGCAATTTCACAGATTAAGAAAACAAGGTGCTCAGAGAAAATCTAGTGATTTGGATGCATGGTTCTGGAATGACTTCCTCAAGAAGCATGTGAAAAATTTATGTGGTAAGATTTGAGCAGCACACAACAGGTTTACATGAGAGAGGAGAGAGAGACAGAAAGTACTAAGGTGTGTGGAAGAAAGAGACACATAGAATTGCTCAGGGAAAAAAACCAAACAAGCTAAGCATGATTGGATATGCAAAGACAGGGTTTATGGGATACCAATTTCAAATTTGTGGTTTTGGGGCCTGGATGTTGGAGAGTTCTGTAGGTAATGAATTCATGTATTTCAGAAGGAGAACTCACTTTGTGAATGTATTGGTACACATTTCAGTAAATAACATGTATCCCTTGGGCTTTAATTAGCGCCTATTTGCTTTCCTTCACATCTTCATTCCTTCTATTTTCCCTCAGCACAATCCTGCTTTTACATTGCCTTCTGGATACTTCCACTTGAATCACTGCAAGTAACTGACCCACAATGTTTCAAAGGCAATACAGTTATCTTTTTCCAAATTTTTTTCCATCTTAATAAAAAGCAATCATTTACATCGTTACCAAAACTAGAACATGTTTCATGAAAAATTCCACCCTGATCCTCTCCCTCAGTGCCCAATTTATTTACCAAATTTTACTAATTTTACTCACTATATCTTTCTTGAGTCCATCTGTGCCGTGTGCTTGGTCTCTCAGTCACGTCCAACTCTTTGCGACCCCATGGACTGTAGCCTACAGGCTCCTCTGTCCATAGGGTTCTCCAAGCAAGAATACTGGAGTGGGTTGCCATTCTCTCCTCCAGGGGATCTTCCCAACTCAGGGTTGAACTCAGGTCTCCCGCATAGAAGGAGGAATCTTTACCGTCTGAGACAGCAGAGAAGCCCTGCGTCCATCTACTTCTCTTCAAATCTTCTGCTCTACTGCTTGGAACAGAGAACAGACTTCTTTTTATCCTCCAGTTTTTACTCATTCTTCAAATGCCAAGTCAAATGTCAGTTTTCCTGTGACAATGTCACTAATCTTCCTAGGAAGAATCAGTCTCTTCCTTCTCAGTTTAATTCAATTCACTAATCTTCCTAGGAAGAATCAGTCTCTTCCTTCTCAGTTTAATTCAATTCAGTCGCTCAGTTGTGTCCAACTTTTTGCGACTTCAAGGATTGCAGCACACCAGGCCTCGGTGTCCATCACCAGCTCCCAGAATTTATTCAAACTCATGTCCATTGGGTCAGTGATGCCATCCAACCACCTCCTCCTCTGTCGTCCCCTTCTCCTCCTGTCTTCAATCTTTCCTAGCTTCTGGGTCTTTTCAAAGAGTCAGTTCTTTTGCATCAGGTGGCCAAAGTATTGGAGTTTCAGCTTCAGCATCAGTCCTTCAGTGAATATTCAGGATAGATTTCCTTTAGGATGGACTGGCTGGATCGCTTTCTCGGTTCTGTAGTAATTAATATGCTTTGAGTAAGTGTTTTGTTTATATGTCTGCTTGCTTCACTAGACAATTTACTCCTCAGAAAGAGAAACAAATGCATTAGTCATTTTCTCCAAAGTACAGCTATAGTGTTGCCATGGCATTTGGAGAAGGCAACGGCACCCCCTCCAATACTCTTGCCTGGAAAATCCCATGGACAGAGGAGCCTGGTGGGCTGCAGTCCATGGGGTCGCTAAGAGTCAGGCATGACTGAGCGACTTCAGTTTCACTTTTTACTTTGATACATTGGAGAAGGAGATGGCAACCCAGTTCAGTGTTCTTGCCTGGAGAATCCTAGGGACGGGGAGCCTGGCGGGCTGCCGTCTATGGGGTCGCACAGAGTCGGACACGACTGAAGCAACTTAGCAGTAGCAGCAGCAGCAGCAGCAGCAAAGATTCAACAGTGTTGAATGAATACATGAATAATGGAATGAAAGAGAAGCACATTAGTTAGTTTGATGTATAGCTGTGGGACTCAGGAAAGAGGGTCCACAATTCATCAAACTGGGGCTAAGCAGACAAAGAATCTTCCTGCAGTGCGGGAGACACTGTTTCGATTCTTGGGTCAGGAAGATCTTCTGGAGGAAAAAAAAAAGGCAATCCACTCCAGTATTCTTGCCCGCAAAATCCCATGGACAGAGGAGCCTGGTGGGCTAACGTCCAAAATGTCGCAAAGAGTCAGAGACGATTCAGCATGCAAGCACACACACACACACACACACACAGACACACACACACACGAACCAAAGTAGCTGTAGAGTTCAGGAAAGAGGGCCCGAATCTGATCCACGAGCAAATCTCACTGTCTGGACCTCAAAATATATCTAGAATCCTAACCTTCTCCAGCATATGCACTGCTTAGTCACTAACATTTTTTGACCAGTACATGCAATAGCCACCCAATGATTCCCACTCCTCCTCAACCCTTGCCCTGCAGGTTATTCTTACAGCAGTCGCCAGAGCATTTCTAGTAAGACTTAAGTCAGAACATGCCACTTTTCAACACAAATCTTCTAATGGCTTCCCCTCACACAGGTTAAAAATGATAGCGCTTACAAAGGCCCACAAAGATTAATTCAATCTGCCACACTGTTACCTCATCTCTGATGGGCCTAGAATCTTCCTTGTGGGCTTCACTTGCTGTTTGCCTGAATTCAAAGCCTCAGCCATCCACATGGTTTGTTCTTTCTCATCCTCTTTGGGTCTTGATGGAAACATCATATTTTCCCCATTTTTTTTCCTGACAGACTATATACTTATTTATATCCATTTAAACTATATAATTTAACTACAATGTTAAATATATAAATATAATAATCTTAAGATATATTTTGCTGTAATATTAAATGATTATTGCTAAAATGTTAAATGGTTACTTATAAAATTGAACAGTTATCAGTAAAGTCAGATGTTTGCTATTTGTCTATGCCCCAACTAGACTGCACTATTGGAGGAGATTTTTTCACTGTTTTGTTTAGGGCCCAAGAAGCTGCCTGGCAGAGGCAGCCTACATGGACAGTAGGGCAAGGATATTGGAAATCAGCTTACTTTGAGTATATCTGACTTGCAACCTCACTACTTAGCCGTGCAGGAAATGGACCCATAGCATATGGGGAAACAATGTGTTTCTTCAAGTCCTAGGGTAGGATGGTTGTACACAGCAACTACTTTTGATCTGGCCATCCTGAACACCCTGCATAGGCTTTTGAAATAGCTTTTGTTTTTTCTCTTGTTTGGTCGAGCCGCCTGTGGGATCTTAGTTTCCTGACCAGGGGTGGAAGCTTCCCCATCCTGCAGTGGAAGGTTGGAGTCTTAACCAATGGAGCACCAGTCCCTGAAATAACTTTTCACATTTGCCTGCATTTATTTAAAGGGACAATGTATTAATATACAGTTTTGCAAAATTCTCATGACACTAGACACCTGGCAAGTAGGGACTGAAATCCAGTTTGTGCTACTAGATATTGCCACTAGATAAGGCCATCAATTAAACACTGGAAAGAAGGCTGCAGTCATATCATTTACTTATGGCAGAATATCCAGAGTAACAGAATACAATACTGAAAACTATAAGAGAGCTCAGTATAGTGGCTGTTAATAAAATCAATTTATAAAAGTCAATGGATTTTTAAAGTGCTCACAACATTTAACAACACAACACAAATACAAAGCGTAATAGCTACAAAAAATACCATACCAAAGAACACGCGTAGCAAAATCTTCAAATGATATCGAAAGAAAATTGTAAATTAACTGAAGAACATAAAAGAAGGTTTAAATAGTTCAGTTCAGTTCAGTTGCTCAGTCGTGTCCGATTCAGTGACCCCATGAATCGCAGAACACCAGGCCTCCCTGTCCATCACCATCTCCCGGAGTTCACTTAGACTCACGTCCATCGAGTCCCTGATGCCATCCAGCCATCTCATCCTCGGTCGTCCCCTTCTCCTCCTGCCCCCAATCCCTCCCAGCATCAGAGTCTTTTCCAATAGTCAACTCTTCACATGAGGTGGCCAAAGGACTGGAGTTTCAGCTTCAGCATCATTCCTTCCAAAGAAATCCCAGGGCTGATCTCCTTCAGAATGGACTGGTTGGATCTCCTTGCAGTCCAAGGGACTCTCAAGAGTCTTCTGCAACACCACAGTTCAAAAGCATCAATTCTTCAGTGCTCAGCCTTCTTCACAGTCCAACTCTCACATCCATACATGACCTCAGGAAAAACCACAGCCTTGACTAGACAGACCTTAGTTGGCAAAGTAATGTCTCTGCTTTTGAATATATTATCTAGGTTGCTAATAACTTTTCTTCCAAAGAGTAAGCGTCTTTTAATTTCATGGCTGCAGTCACCATCTGCAGTGATTTTGGAGCCCCCAAAAATGAAGTCTGACACTGTTTCCACTGTTTCCCCATCTATTTCCCATGAAGTGATGGGACCAGATGCCATGATCTTCGTTTTCTGAATGTTGAGTTTGAAGCCAACTTTTTCACTCTCCTCTTTCATCTTCATCAAGAGGCTTTTTAGTTCCTCTTCACTTTCTGCCATAAGGGTAGTGTCATCTGCATATCTGAGGTTATTGATATTTTTCCCAGCAATCTTGATTCCAGCTTGTGTTTCTTCCAGTCCAGCATTTCTCATGATGTACTCTGCATATAAGTTAAATAAGCAGGTGATGGTATACAGCCTTGACGCACTCCTTTTACTATTTGGAACCAGTCTGTTGTCCATGCCCAGTTCTAACTGCTGCTTCCTGACCTGCATACAGATTTCTCAAGGCAGATTAGGTGGTCTGGTATTCCCATCTCTTTCAGAATTTTCCACAGTTTATTGTGATCCACTTTGGCATGGGTCAATAATCTTTGTCTTCCTGAGGAAAGACTGTACAAATTTAATTAATCCTTGGTTCATCTGGGGATAAAGAAGAAGTATGAAGGAGTAGAAATGGGTGGTGGTAGAATTAGACCAATGTTTTTAATAAACATTCAGCATTATAACCAATAGAGGCTAGCCATAAAAATACTTTTAAAAGAAACATTTGTATAAAATCTTAAACGATAGAAGTTAAGACACTGATGTGCAAGAATTAGCAACAAAGCAATAACTCAGAATAGATATTGGAAACATAAAATGCATACAGTTTTGTATAAATAAAAAGACAAAAGTGGCAATTTAAATCACTAAGGGAGAACTGGATTATTTAATAACAGGGATAAAATTTGTCAAACATTTTTAATAAACAGTGGATTTCAAACTTCTTTTTTAGGAAAATAAATTTCATATGAATTAAAGAATCAAATATGTAAAATTAATCAAAAATCACTATGGATTGATTTTTAAATAATATTTAGGTTTGAAGAAGTCTTTCCAAATAAGACATATAAATCAGTAATAATAAAATGGAAATTGATGATTTTACTACATAAAAATTATAGTTAAATATAGGAAAAAGAAAGCTTAAAAATACAGTCTGTAAGATGGGGAAAATTGTAATATACGTGCTTAAATTCCTAATATACTGAAAGCTCTATGAAAAAGCTAAAAGAAGGTAAGCTCTACTGCAGACAGAATGGATTTTAGTGATGCCATGATTTAAGCCAAGGCTTTGCTGCAAAATGTCTAAATTTCTGTGAAGGAAGAATACAAGTTTGCACCAATATTCTTTATATTTTATTTTAATATGTTCTAATGTTTTAAAATTTGATTTAAATATTTAATGCATCTGAAATATACACTTGTAAACTGCATGAAATGCAGTTGGAGCTTTGCTTTCTTCTGGATGTATAGTTAATTATGTGGTTTAATAAACAAATCAGTCAATTCCCATTGAATTGTCATTTAAATTTCCATGTGTAAATATATTTCATATGTCTAGGTTTCATTTTGTCAAATTTTCCTATATCACAATAATACCCACATTTATTTAGCATTATTGGCAGATACTGTTGTACTTGTCTTACTGATATTAATTTATTCAGCCTTAAAAACAGCATAGGAAGGTGCTGTTACTATTTCCAATGTGACAAGTGATGTAGCACTCACGTGAAATGACTTGTACAGGTTTATCCAGCTAGTGAGATGCACTGATTCAAGTCTGGCCAGACGCTCCGGAGCCTGGACTGAGTCCTGTGCTATCCTGCTCCTTTTACAGATGCAGCACTGCAGTGATGGTCTTGAACAGACTCTGTTTTAAGGGAGACTCTTGTAAGTGGAACTGATGGTCAAGCACCACAGAGTCATAGGTTCACACATTTTCAGCTTTAATATGTACTGCCGTATGGCCTTCGTGGTGTCTGTATCAGTTCAATAGCCCCCGTCAGGTGGAGGAGGGAGAGATTGAATGAGAATATATGCGCACCATGTGCTTTGCGTTGTGCTACATGCTGCCTTATTAATCTCCATATGGACACTGAGTGATGGATATTTTTTATTTTTCTACGTTTCTTTTTTAGGTTTTGTTACATACAGAAACTGAAGCTATGCAAGGTTCATTAATGTCCTGAGATTTGCACAGTGAATAAATTAAAAAAAAAAAAAGAAAAGAGCTGATCCCAAGTTATCTGACTTGAATTCTATATTAATATAATTTTATTTTTAAATTTTTGTTTTTTTGAGATACATATTCCCACTGAAACTATGTGGGTATTTGAGATTACTCCATAGTACTTCTAAGAGGTATGTTATAAATATTTCAAAAACTGGAGAGGCTAATATTCAAGAATTTAAAAATCATTATTAATTTTATTCAAGTATACCTCAGGATAACAAACATCAAACCGATTAATTTTGACCCTGGTTATAGGAATATTTTTTTGAAAGGCTTAGGTCAGAAGAGTTGCTATTGACCAAAGGTGCCTTTTTCAAAAGCAAAAGAAAACAGTCTTTCAGTAAAAAGACACATGAACAAAAGCACAGTGATCTATCAGCATTTGAACCACAACTGGATGCTTTTCATGTCAAAGGTCACCTCAGAAAAAGAAAATATATCACACACCAAATATCTCACTGCAACTGAGAGCAAAACTCAAGTAAACATTAACATTAATAAGACTGCTGCTGTTTTAATAAGGTGATGTGAGGTGATGTTTATTTTTAGTTAAATGTTAGAATTGTTAATTCATAACACAGTAAAGCTTTAGAGACTGATATATAATAAAACTGAGCACTCCCAGAGATGGGACTCTTGGTCACCTTGGAAAATACTTGTGAATTGGTAGCAGTCCTAGGGCCACATTTTAGGACCCGGTGACACAAGAGTAATCACTTTCAGTGGGGGCCCCCATATGCAGGTATAAGACTGAACCCTAAAAAGAGTTTTAGAGCATGAACCCTAAATCTTACACAACAGACATGTAATATTTTTACTCTGTGACCACATTTGGGGGTTAACTTCAAATCTGTGATCTTTTTGTGAAACATGTGGACAGTGCATGAAAAACCAGGAGCATACGGCGCTAAATCATGAAGACGTGATGATTAACAACCTTTAGGGAGAAGACAGGCATCATCATTTGGAAAAGCTTTCCCACTTTTTGTTGATTTGGTATTCTAAGATCGACACTCCAGAAGGGAAAGTAGAAGAGACACCATTATAGCAGACATAAACGACTCTAAAACCCATCTTTTTTCTATTCAAGAAGATTTTTAAGACTCTATGGATTTGGTACGTAACTATGTGAAGTATGGACTGTTTTAACTTCTTGGGAGGTCAAAACAGTTGATACTGAACCCAGCTAGTGTAATTTAAGTGAAGATCATGTAACTGACTAGGATGTCAAAGCTCATTGCATCTTACATTGCGTCTCGTACCACGTGATTGAAGCCAGGCTTGCTTTGGGTAGTGTTGCACCTCAGTATCTGTGATGGTCCATGTGGCAGTGGTGAAGTGATGCAGCGATTTCCACCTGGAGTGTGTATGGGTTGGGCAGGCGAGCTCAGGGATGAAGAATCTAGGCTAAAATAGTCTCCTGATACTCACAGACAGAAAAATTTACCTCTAGATTTAGTAGAGTTTCTGGTTTAGTTCTTACTGTCAGAAGATATTAGTTTCAGACAATTATGCTGTGGAGAAAAGAAATTCAGAGCAAAGCTCATATTCTCATAATGTACCCTTCTTGTTTAATACGCTTTTTGAGATGTCTAGATACCACAACAATTTTTATACCACAGAGTATTTCTATATTCATAGAATGGACATTCAGAAATACATATGTGGTTTCAATTTGGATCTATTTTGGGATTACCCACATAGTACTTCTAAGAGGTATGTTATAAATATTTCAATCAGATATCTTTCCTCAAAAAATGACATTCATTTGGCAGTTTTTATAGCTGTCTCTAGACTTGATCAAGCCTGACTAAATAGTCATCCAAAAATATATATATCAAGAAATTTGTATTTTAATAGGAAACAAAATACTCTAACTCAAAAAGAACAAAAATAAAAATAAAATAAATTAGGTTAAGGTCACTAAGTATTATTGGATTGCTGCAAGTACATTTTAACTTTTGTAACATCCCAATCAAAAGATCACTGCATAATTTTCCTGGAAACAGATATAAGAGGCCAAAATTCTTTAAAAGATAAATCATTACTTTTACTGAAAATGCATATTTTTAAAGTATAAACAAGATAAGTGTGTGAGATCTATACATACTTTCTTCTCTTTGATAAAAAATAGCACTTGGATTTCTTTTGGGTTCATTTTTAAGAGGTAGAAGTTTGAACAAGTTTAACAGTTTATATCAGTCTTATCTGCCTAGGTTCACTCTTGCCTCAGTGTATTGTAGCAGTAACCTACAACTGTTTGAAATTCAAGTCTGAGCTTTAGTAAAATTATAATTTATGACATGGCATTGACTTTTAGATCAAATGGTTGACAATTGTAAAAAACTAATTTTAAATCCATTAAATTTAATGTTAATGTATGTAACACTTTACTAGATTAAAGATAAACTTTTCACCCTTGGGAGGCACTGAGGTACCCTAATATAGGATTCATGAAACAACAACAACAACAAAAACTGTATCTACTATTATATTCTTTCATGTTAAAATTCAGTTTCTCTGTGTGTGAATTGTCTTTTATACTAACTGAGTTTGAGGGGATTTACACATTCAAGGATAACACAAAATATTTATAGTATCATCAATATTCAAAATTCAAAAGAGATTTTTCTCACAGTCCTGAAATTAATCCGCATGAGGTGAATTCCTGTGCACATACGCAGTCACAGAGAAACAGTTTTATAAAACAAGACCTTCATGGACTCATCGGCATGTGCATCTAATACCTCATATCGCAACGGATGTGAAAGGGAAATGATGATCAAAACTGATCATTAAGTGTTGAGTTGCATGTTATACTCTACTAGGATCAAAGGAATGAGCCAAACATGTCTAGTCCTCAAGGGGTTTTCAATTATTAATCTTCCCTGTGTGATTTCCTTCCTTTCTTTCTCTTCTTTTCTTCTTCTCTCTTTTTTTTTTTAACTTAACCAATGATGTCAATGCTCTGGATTAAAACACCAGTGTGAGAATCAGATTATGCAGAAATATTCTCATGACACCACATTCAAATTTCACACCCAATTGGTGTAAAATAAAACTGTGTTGGCTCCACTACATTTTAGTTAATTTTTCAACTTACATTTAAGGGGCTTAATGTCACATTTATATGAGCTTAAAGCATGTTCTCCTGCCAGCAAAAATAGGAAATAAATATCATTTTTTATTACATAATTTTACTATTGGCAGTCAGAAATACCTTCACAAAGCAATTGATACTGTTGCTCAAATACATCCAGAAGGAATAGTTTAATATTAATTATGCTAAAACCAACATCAGTTTTTTGCCAGATGTTCTCAAGTATCCAAACCAATGACACTAAATAAACCAATCTGGAAAGTAAATTCATTCAGTTACCTTGAGAATACCCTTTTCAGTAAACTCTTTTTTATGGGGTCTCCTTGAGGTAGTACTACCCTATACTATACCTTTTTAAGCTGCTTCCTAGTGATTTTTATGGTCAAGCAAATTGATAAAAGCAACCTGGTGTTAAAATTTTCCAGGATAAAATAATCTCTTCCACATGTTAAGCACTGAATCACTGGTTATTTGTGGTAGGTGCATGAAAAAGCCAGACAGAAGGACTTGCTTTGAGTTCTACTTTGAATATTCAGATGTGATGAGTTTTTTAAAGAAAAATTTTAAAATGTTAAAGAAAATTTAAAATTAAAAAAATTAAAGAAAATTGCAGATACTTAGCTACTTTATTGGCTTCCTGATAGCTCTGTTGGTAAAGAATCTGCCTGCAGTGAAGGAGACTCTGGTTTAACTCCTGGGTGGAGAAAGCATAGGTTACCTCTTGTACTATTCGCTTGCTTCCTCGTGGCTCAGCTGGTAAAGAATCTGCCTGCAATGAGAGAGACTCAGGTTCAGTCCCTGGGTTGGGAAGATCCCCTGGAAAAGGGAAAGGTTACACATTCCAGTATTCTAGCCTGGAGAATTCCATGAACTGTATATAGTCCATGGGGGTCATAAAGAGTTGGGCATGACTGAGCGACTTTCACTTTCAGCTGCCATATTTCTGCCTCTGTGCTGTGTATTAGTACTGTTTGTACACAAACATTTGCTATCTAAATGAAGTCGTATTTAATCAGGTCATGAAAAACTTCTTCTCAGAGGTATATCATTACTTTTTATAGAACTACATTTTGGGAAACTTGATCAAGTGCCTTAATTTTCAAAATGGAGGAGACTAGCCAAGATGGTGGAATAGAAAACCCTAAACGCACTCACCTCCTTTCACAAGCATACCAAAATCACAGCAGTCTGCAGAACAGCCATCATTGAACAGATTGGAAACCTACCAGAAAAGATCTTCTACAACTAAAGACATAGCAAAGAAACCAAAATGAGACTGGTGTGTGGGGAGTGCAGACTCAGTTCAGTTGCTCAGTCGTGTCCGACTCTTTGTGACCCCATGAATCGCAGCACGCCAGGCCTTCCTGTCCATCACCAACTCCTGGAGTTCACTCAGATTGACGTCCATCGAGTTGGTGATGCCATCCAGCCATCTCATCCTCTGTCATCCCCTTCTGCTCCTGCCCACAATCCCTCCCAGCATCAAAGTCTTCCCCCATAGAGTGAAAGTTTTGAACTGTACATTAAGAACACTTTTGAATTCATTCCATGAGGCTACCATCACCAAGAGGCCAAAATCAGACAATGATATAATGAAAAACAAACAAACAAAAAAACAGCCCAATACCACTAATGAACACAGATGCAATTATCCTCAACAAAATACTAGCAAACTGATTGCAACAGTACATAAGAAGGATGATACACTATATTCAGCTGGGGTTTATTCCGGAGATGGAAGAGTTTTTCAGTATCCACAAATAAGTCAGTGTTATATACCACGTTGACAAATTAAAGAATAAAAACCATATAATCATCTCAACAGATACAGAAAAAACTTTTGATAAAATTTAGCATCAATGTATGATGAAAATTCTTCAAAAAGTGGCTATAGAGGTCAACATATAAAGGCCATATATGACAGCATTTATAATCACTGGTGAAAAACTGAAAGTGTTTCCTCTCAGATCAGGAAAAGACAAGGGTGTCTACTCTTGCCACTTTTATTCAACACAATTTTGGAAGTTCAAGTCACATCAATCAGAGAAGAAAAATCAATAAAGGGAATCCAAACTGGAAAATAAGAAGTGAAACTGCCACTGTTTTTGCAGATGACATAATGCTATGCATGGAAAATCTTAAGCACCCTACCAGAGAAGGACTAGAGTGCCTCGTGAACTCAGTAACATTGCTGGATAAAAATTAAAATGCAGAAATATGTTGCATTTCTATATCCTAACAAAGAAATATAAAACATAGAAATTAAGGAAATAATCCTATTAAAGAAGATATACAGGAAAAAATCCCTACATAACAAGGCAAAATGTCTCTACTCTAAAAACTATAAGACACTGATGAAAGAAACTGAACATAACACAAACAGATGGGAAAGATATACTGTGTCCATAGACTGGAAGTGTCAGTACCACTAAATGACCATACTACCCAAGGCAATCTATAGATTCAATGCCATCCATATCAAATTACCAACGGCCTGTTTCACAGAATTAAAACAAACAAAAACATGTGTATGGAAACACAAGCGACCCCGAATAGCCAAAATAATCTTGAGAAAGAAGAAGGAAGCTGGAGGAATTACATGCCTTGACTTCAGACTACACTACAAAGCAACAGGAGTCAAAACAACACGGCACTGGCACAGAGGCAGACATATGGCACCAAAGCTGGCGTATCTGTCAATGCAACAGGATAGAAAGACCTGAAATAAACACATACACTTGTGGTCAATTAATCTATGACAAAGTCAAAATATACAATGGAGAAAAGACAATTGCTTCAATAAGTGGTGTTGGACAAACTGAACAGCTACATGTGAAACAATTAAATGAGAACATTCCCTAACCCCACATTAAAAAAAAAATGGATTGACCATCTAAATGTGAGATCAAATACTATAAAACTCCTAGAGGAAAACATAAGCAAAATACTCTGACATAAATCTCAGCAATATTTTTTTTGAATCAGGCTCCTAGAGTAATAAAAATGAAAACAAAAGCAAACAAATGGGACCTAATTATATTTAAAAGCTTTTGCATAGCAAAGGAAGACATCAACTAAATGAGAAGACGTATTTGTACTGGGAGAAAATATTGGCAAATGATGCTATGGGTAAGGAATTTATTTCCAAAATATGTCAGTGAGTATTACCTCACACCAGTCAAAATGGCCATCATCATAAAACCTACAAGCAATAAACGCTGGAGAGGGTATGGTGAAAAAGAACCCTCCTGCACTGTTGGTGGGAAAGTAAATTAGTGCAGCCACTATGAGAACAATATGGTTGATCCTTTAAAAGGCTAAAGATAGAGTTACCATATAATCTAGCAGCCCTGGGCATATTCAGTTCAGTCGCTCAGTCGTGTCCGACTCCCTGCGACCCCATGAATTGCAGCACACCAGGCCTCCCTGTCCATCACCAACTCCCGGAGTTCACTCGGACTCATGTCCATTGAGTCAGTGATGCCATCCAGCCATCTCATCCTCTGTTGTCCCCTTCTCTTCCTGCCCCCAATCCCTCCCAGCATCAGAGTCTTTTCCAATGAGTCAAATCTTCACATGAGGTGGCCAAAGTACTGGAGTTTCAGCTTTAGCATCATTCCTTCCAAAGAAATCCCAGGGCTGATCTCTTTCAGAATGGACTGATTCGATCTCCTTGCAGTCCAAGGGACTCTCAAGAGTCTTCTCCAACACCACAGTTCAAAAGCATCAATTCTTCAGTGCTCAGCCTTCTTCACAGTCCAACTCTCACATCCATACATGACCACAGGAAAAACCATAGCCTTGACTAGACGGACCTTAGTTGGCAAAGTAATGTCTCTGCTTTTGAATATGCATATACCTGGAGTTAAACTCTAATTTGAAAAGATACATGCACTTCAATGTTCATGAAAGTAAAAGTTTCTCAGTCGTGTCTGACGCTTTACAACCCCATGGACTGTATAGTCCATGGAATTCTCTAGGCCAGAATACTGGAGTGGGTAGCCTTTCCCTTCTACAGGGGATCTTCCCTATCCAGGGACTGAATCCAGGTCTCCCACATTGCAGGTGGATTCTTTACCAGCTGAGCCACAAGAGAAGCCCTCAGTGTTCATAGCAGCACTATTTATAATAGCTGGAAACAAACAAGATTCCATCCACAAATGAATGGATAAAGAAAATGTGGTATCTATACACAATGGAATATTACTCAGACATAAAAAAATATCATTTGCAACAACATGGATGGGACTAGAGATTATCATATTAAGTGAAACAATATATATATATATCTTTGATGTATAACTGAAACTAAATGATACAACATTGCAAATTAAAATAAAAAAATAGAATCTAAAGAATAAAATGTAGAGAGCCAAAGTATATGAATTGTTCTTTTGCTCACAAATAGACTATCCCTATTTCAAGCTTTCGCCATCAATAGTAAGTTTGAAGCATTAAATAGTTACTGTTAAAACTCCAACTGAAATAAGTGATACTTGGGAAGTTTCCCTTGCTTTTTAAACTCTGTCTAGGAAGTTTCCAAAGATAAAACTTGCTAGCTTAACTTCCTGCTTCATGTCTTGGTCCCTATTTGTTTCTGCATATTAACTTTAAATGATATTTAAGACCACTCAGTCTCCATATTTTAAATTCTCCTTTTTGTGTACATGCATTGTAAGTTGGTTCAGTCATGCCTGACTCCTTGAGACCCTATGGACTGTAGCCCATTTAGCTCCTCTGTCCATGGCATTTTCCAGGCAAGATACTAGAGTGGGTTGCTATTTCCTTCTCCTGGGGATCTTCCCAACCCAGGGATTGAACTCATGCCTCTTATGCTTCCTGCACTGGCAGGCGAGCACTTTACTAATAATGCCACCTTGTCTTCAATAAAAGCTTTCACCCATCATTATTATTATTATTATTATTTTGGTCTAAGCTGTGACATTATTCTAGATGTTTGATATATTTATCTCCTCTATTTTTCCCCTAAATTTATAGTGTCTGTGTGTGTGTATGTGTGTGTAGTGACATCAATGCATTTAGGGGAAATTGTGTGAGCTATAAGTCTAAATATCTAAATAAAAAAAATTAAGATTTGAATGCTTGTTGCTTTATTTTGTAGAAGCTCTAGAGCAGGGTTTAAAGAAAAATCTTATTTTTACCAAAATTTAGAAAAGAATTATGTTTTCTCAGCATGAATATCTTTAACTGTTTAAATGTTTCATTATTCAATGAAATATTAAATTTTACTAACTTGGTGTGTTTGATGTGGCTAAGATCAATCGTATAAATTATCAAATAGAAAATTCTTTCAAATAAAAACTTAAAACTTCTTCCAAAAAGAAACTTCTTTTTTGACTTTGTGCCATAATCCAATATTGTTATCATTTTTCTTGATTCAGAAGGTAACTCATCAATGAAATCATTCACCAAAAAATGGCATACTGTAAGAAACATACCAGGTGTGACATGATATTTAGAAGAAAATATAATAACTTAATTTTTACAATTAAAAATTCTTCAGCCTTTGGGTTTTTGAGTGATTTAAATGTTAATTCATAAAAAGCCAAGATAAGAATTTGAGTTTATGTGAAACAAAAATATCTAATACTTTCATAACCCTGAGTAGTTTTTAATGATATGTTATAATATTTGTTAAACAATTTTTTTATTTTTATTTTTATTTTTACTTTATTTTACTTCACAATACCATATTGCTTTTGCCATACATTGTATATGAGCTCCCAATCATGAATCCCCCTCCCACCTCCCACCCCATATCATCTCTCTGGATCATCCTCGTGCACCAGCCCCAAACATCCTGTATCCTGTATCTAACATAGGCTGGCGCTTCGTTTCTTACATGATAGTATACATATTTCGGTGCCATTCTCCCAAATCATCCCACCCTCTCCCTCTCCCTCAGAGTCCAAAAATCCGTTCTATACATCTGTGTCTCTTTTGCTGTCTCGCATACAGGGTCATCATTACCATCTTTCTAAATTCCATATATATGTGTCAGTATACTGTATTGGTGTTTTTCTTTCTGGCTTACTTCACTCTGTATAATCGGCTCCAGTTTCATCCATCTCATTAGAACTGATTCAAATGTATTCTTTTTAAGGGCTGAGTAGTACTCCATTGTGTATATGTTCCACAGCTTTCTTATCCATTCATCTGCTGATGGACATCTAGGTTGCTTCCATGTCCTGGCTATTATAAACAGAGCTGCAATGAACATTGGGGTACATGTGTCTTTTTCAATTCTGGTTTCCTCGATGTGTATGCCCAGCAGGGGATTGCTGGGTCATAAGGCAGTTCTATTTGCAATTTTTAAGGAATCTCCACACTGTTCTCCATAGTGGCTGTACTAGTTTGCATTCCCACTAACACTGTAAGAGGGTTCCCTTTTCTCCACACCCTCTCCAGCATTTATTGCTTGTAGACTTTTGGATCACAGCCATTCTGACTGGTGTGACATGGTACCTCACTGTGGTCTTGATTTGCATTTCTCTGAATGAATGTTTCATTTTTTGAAAGTGTAACAGTTTGTTAAATTTTAAGTTTTTTTCCACTTAGACCAGCAAATGAGTAAGCTGGCACTGTCTCTAAAGTTTTACAAGACATTTCATTCAGTCTTTTATGCTGTACTTTGAAAATTTTTTGATCATAATATAACAGCAATACAGTATACTAACACATATATATGGAATTTGGAAAGATGGTATGATAACCCTGTATGTAAGACAGCAAAAGAGACACAGATGTATAGAACAGTCTTTTGGACTCTGTGAGAGAGGGAGAGGGTGGGATAATTTGGAAGAATGGGATTGAAATATGTATAATATCATATATGAAATGAATCGCCAGTCCAGGTTCGATGCATGATACTGGATGCTTGGGGCTGGTGCACTGGGAAGACCCAGAGGGATGGTACAGGGAGGGAGGAGGGAGGGGGGGTTCAGGATGGGGAACACGTGTGTAACTGTGGCAGATACATGTTGATGAATGGTAAAACCAATACAATATTGTAAAGTAATTAACCACCAATTAAAATAAATGAATTTATATTAAGAAATATATAAACTAATTCTTAAATCTAAAATGAGTAATCTATTTTTATTTTTTTAAGACACATTAGGTACCCGCACAATGTGTAGTCTATAAACTTCTAAAGATTTTGGAGTAAATATTATATTATTCTCATTTCAGAGATGAAGGTACTTATATATAGTCAGAGTTGGTTAAGGTCAGAATTTAAGTCAAGTTGTTTTACCCACTATAATGGCCTTTAAAGGGTTGCTGCTGCTGTTGCTAAGTAGCTTCAGTCATGTCTGACTCTGTGCAACCCCATAGACAGCAGCCCACCAGGCTCCTCCGTCCCTGGGATTCTCCAGGCAAGAACACTGCAGTGGGTTGCCATTTCCTTCTCCAACGCATGAATGTGAAAAGTGAAAGTGAAGTCGCTCAGTCGTGTCCTACTCTTAGTGACCCCATGGACTGTAGCCCACCAGGCTCCTCCATCCATGGGATTTTCCAGGCAAGAGTACTGGAGTGTGGTGAAACTTAACAAGAATCTATATACTACCTGACAAACACATGTATGTACTGTGAGCATGTGGATTTTAGAAATGACAGAAAGTAGGCCTACTTTTATCAAGTCTTAAAACATTTCTCTTGAAAGGAAGTTATTCAAGCATAATTAAAACACTCTTCTATGCGGTTAATGATTTCCCTGGTGGCTCCAGATGGTAAAGCGTCTGTCTACAATGCGGGAGATCCAGGTTCAGTCCCTGGGTCAGGAAGATCCCCTGGAGAAGGAAATGGCAATCCACTCCAGTACTATTGCTTGGAAACTCCCATGGACAGAGGAGCCTGGTAGGCTACAGTCCATGGGGTCACAAAGATTCGGACACGACTGAGTGACTTCACTTTCATGCAGTTAATGGCCAAGAGTGGCACAGCTTGAACAACTGATTGCCATTTTCACCTGTTTACCACTTTTATACCAAAAGATTATAAAGAAATTTAGCCACTAAGGACACCCATATTAACTATTAACATGGTATGTGGAAAATACTGATACTAGAACAAGATTCCTTACATTAGGAACACCAGAAGAAGAGATCAATATTATTAATAGTAATAATATAAATTAATTTAATGAAAGATAAGGAGGTATATTTTTAATTTCTTTCCTTTTTCCAGCTTTATTGTGATATAATTGCCATAAAATATTTTGTAAGTTTAAAGTGTACAGTGTGATGATTTGATACACATATCTCTTGAGAAATGATTCTACAATAGGCTTTTAGTTAACACCTCCATCACCTTACATAATTACCTATGTGTGTGGTGAAAAACTATAACACCTACTCTTAGTAACTTTCAAGTATATAATACAGCACTGTTAACTATAGTCATCATACTCTACATGGGCCCCTAGAATGCATTTGTCTTATAACTGGAAGTTTGCATACTTTGAGTCACATCTCCCTCTTTTTCCTAACTCCCCCTGCCCACCCCCCCACCCCACTCCCCAGCTCTTGACAGCCACTATCCTCCCCTGTTTCTATGAGTTTGGCGTTTTTAGATTCCACATATAAGTGAGCTTATATCAAGGCTTCCCTGATGGCTCAGTTGGTAAAGAATCTACCTGCAATGCAGGAGATGCCAGTTCGATTCCTGGGTCAGGAAAATCCGCTGGAGAATGGATGGGTTACCCTGTTCAGTATTCTGGGGCTTCCCTTGTGGCTCAGCTTGTTAAGAAACTCCATGCAATGTGGGAGATCTGGGTTCAATCCTTGGGTTGGGAAGATCCCTTGGAGAATGAAAGGCACCCACTCCAATAATCTGGCCTGGAGAATTGCATGGAGTTGCAAAGAGTTGGACATGACTAAGTGACTTTCACTTTCATTATAAGTGAGATCTTACAGCACCTGTTATTATTCTCTGTCTGACTTGTTTCACTTAGCACAGTGGCCTCAAGGTTTACACGTGTGTGTGTATCTCACATCTTTTGTCCATTCATCCACTGATGGACACTCAGGTTGTTTCCATATCTTGACTATTTTGAATAATTGAATAATGTTGCAATGAACATAAGAGTGCAGATACCTATTTGAGATCCTAATTTCATTTTCTTTGGATATATACCCAGAAATGTTGCTGCTGGATCAAATGGTAGTCATATTTTCAATGTTTTGAGGAACTTCCATTCTGTTTTCCATAGAGGTTGTACCAATTTCCATTCCTGCCAACAGTGTGTAATGGTTCCTTTTTTTCCCACATCCTTGACAACATTTGTTACCTCTTACCATTTTTTAGAATAGCCATTCTAACAGATATAAGTAGATATCTCATTGTGGTTTTGATTTCTACTTTCTTGATAACTAATGATGTTGAGCAACTTTTCACGTGCCTGCTGGCCATTTGTCTTCTTTAGAAAAATGTCTATTCAGGTTATCTCACCATTCTCTTTTAAATATTGTTTATTTTTCAAGGGGGCTTCCTGGGTGCCTCATGGTAAAGAATCTGCCTGCAGTGCAGGAGGTCTGGGTTCCATCCCTGGATTGGGAAAATACCCTGGAGAAGGGAAAGGAAACCTACTCCAGTATTCTTGTCTGAAGAATTTCAGGGACAGAGGGGTCTGGCAGGCTATCGCCCATGGGACCGCAAAGAGTTGGCATGACTGAAAGACTAACATTTATTTTCAGTCATTGAGTTGTACAAATTCTTTATATATTTTGGTTATTAATCTCTTATTAGACATGAGGTTTGAAAACGTTTCTCCAGTTCCATAGGCTGCCTTTTCATTTTGTTGATCAATTCTTTGTGTGCAGCAGATTTTTAGTTTGATGTAAGTCTGACTTATTTAGTTTTGCTTTTGTTACTTGTGCTTTTAGTATGATAGTCTCAAAATCATGACAAAATCCTATGTTTTCTCCTAGGGGTTTTATGATTTCAGGTTTATGTCCAAGTCAAACTCATTTTGAGTTAATTTTTGTGAGTCTGTAAGGTAGGGGTCCAATTTCACTCTTCTGCATGTAATTACAATTTTCCCCAATAATATTTATTAAAAGATTATATTTTTCCACTTTGGCTATTCAAGGTCTTTGTAGTTTCACATGAATTTTAGGATTTTTTTCTATTTCTGTGAAAAACGTCATTGGCTTTTGATAGACATTGAATTGAATCTATTAATGACTTTGGGTAATATAGAGATTTAAACAAGTTTAATTATACTGATCTACCAACATAAGTACCTTTCACTTTCTTTCATCAAATTTGTAATATTCTGTAGAGATCTCTTGACATCATTGGTTAAATTTCAGTTCAGTCATTCAGTTCAGTCACTCAGTTGTGTCAGACTCTTTGTGACCCCATGGACAGCAGCACGCCTGTCCATCACCAACTCCTGGAGCTTACTCCACTCATGTGCTTCGAGTCAGTGATGCCATTCAACCATCTCATCCTCTGTTATCCCCTTCTCCTCCCGTCTGTCCAGCATCAGGGTGTTTTCAAATGAGTCAGTTCTTCACATCAGGTGGTCAAAGTATTGTGGTTTCAGCATGAGTCCTTCCAATGACTATTCAGGACTGATCTCCTTTAGAACGGACTGGTTGGATCTCTTTGCAGTCCAAGGGACTCTCAAGAATCTTCTCCAGCACCACAGTTCAGAAACATCAGTTCTTCAGCGCTCAGCTTTCTTTATAGTCCCAGCTCTCACATCCATACATGACTGCTGGAAAAACCACAGCTTTGAATAGTTAGACATTTGTTGGCAAAGTAATGTAGGCAAAGAAGCTCTTTAGTTCTTCGAAAGTTGGTTAAATTTATCAGTAAGTATTTTATTATTTTTTCTTTATAATTATCAAGTGTGTGTTAGGTATTGTTTCTGATCAGAATGCAACTCTGTATTTTAATAAGTTAATCAGATGATTTTATGCATATTGAAGTTGAGAGAAACTGCTGTTGGGAAGAACATGACAAGCAGCTTTGGATCCCTGGTTGGCAAAGAGTCTGCCTGCAGTGCAGGAGGCCCTGGCCTGACTACTGGGCCAAGAAGGTCTACTGCAGCAGGGACAGGCTACCCACACAGTATTCTTGGGCTTCCCTGGTGGCTCAGCGGGCAAAGAGTCTGCCTGCAGTGCAGGAGGCCCTGGCCTGACTACTGGGCCAAGAAGGTCTACTGGAGCAGGGACAGGCTACCCACACAGTATTCTTGGGCTTCCCTGGTGGCTCAGTGGGCAAAGAGTCTGCCTGCAGTGCAGGAGGCCCTGGCTTGATTACTGGGCCAAGAAGGTCTACTGCAGCAGGGATAGGCTACCCACAAAGTATTCTTGGGCTTCCCTGGTGGCTCAGCTGGCAAAGAATCTGCCTGCAATGCTGGACACCCAGGTTCGATCCCTGGGTTGGGAAGATCTCCTGACGAAGGGAACAGCTACTCACTCCAGTATTCTGGCCTGGAGAATTCCATAGACTATCCATGGGGTCCTAAAGAGTCAGACACGACTGAGCGGCTTTCACTTCACTTCAGCCTTTTGGAAAACAATGTACATGTGAGGCTTTAGATCTTCTCTCTTTCTATTACATTCATTTTTCCTTTCTGTTCTCAAAAAATAAATGATGACTCCACTTATTTCAATTTATTTTCTTTTCAAGCCATAAATTATTGTGGGAAAGGGGGTCGATCTTTTTGGAAAAGAAAGGATTCGCCTCTTCCAATATTTCTGGAGTCATAAGAGCTAGATCATTGTTGCTTCAGACTCCAAACTTTGTTACTCCCTGAATTCCGGGCAGAACAGATTCACTTTGCGTTTTCGGTAAGGGCACTAGAACTCTCACAATAATGAATACTTTTGATGTCAAGAACATACAGAGGGAACAGAGTCTCGTTTTTTATAAATTATGCTCATAGAGATTTTCCTTCATTGTTAACTCTTTGGGAAGTCTTTGAGATTAAGACTGGGGTGCTGACAATGTTCCCTTTTTAAATATGCGTTATATAGTCTCTCTCTCCTTCTTTTAAGTTTAGGAAACATTTTATAGGCTCCAAACTATTGTTTAAAATGAAGCTTATATTACTCTCTAAATTTCAAATTTTGTGTTAATTGAGAGTTGCTAATTTATGAATTGTTAATTTAAATAAGCAGTACTATTCCCATCGATGTCACTATGATATAATTCTTGAGTATAGTTATAGAAAATGATCTAAAATAAATATTGCCAAATGTAATGAAGCTGTACAAAGGGAAAAAAGGTTGCTTCCTTAGTAATTTTTTCAAAATATTTGTTTAATATTTCCAGAATAAATACCAATTTTCAAAATTTAGTATCTTGGCCTCTTTAAAATCACATCATATTAAATTTAATTTGATTCATTTGGTCATTTGAAATGTAACCTCCAAAAGCTACAATTCTGACATAATTTCAGAAGTTTCTGGCCAAATGAAATAGAAATAATCTAAAATAAAATTGAAAGGGTAAAAAAAGCTACATAATTTTAGAGACTAATATTTTTGAGTTAACAAAAGCCTCCAGTCATTTTAAAAGCTATATATACATTTCCTGAAACATTATAGATCAGTTATTTAACATTAATTTCAAAGATTGATTTTGACAGGTTTCTTTTATGATGTTTATGGAGACTTTAACACATTTTCTAAATCATAGGTTTCATCGAATGACTGATAGCTTTATTTCAGTATTTTTCAGAAATACCCAGGGTCTACAAATAATACAGGTTTCTGTGTCACTGCCTATAATCTCCTATGTTTTTGGTTCACTAAGTAAATAAGGACAAAAATGTACAGTGGGTAGGTCCTACTGAATTGGGCAAAATGGTGGGAGGAAGTGATATTTTCATTCTAAACTTACATCAAAGTCATAACATCTTCTGTTCTAATAAAGTCTTTAATCATACAGTTTTGAGTTATTAAACTTTTAAAAGAACATTAAAACACTTTTTCCTGAATATGAAAATAATGCAAATTCAGTTTAGTCAGTTAGGAAATTTTACAAAAGCATAAAGTAAGAACTAATAAAAAGAACTTGCTCTTCCATATCTAGGGGTGGTAAATACCAACATTTGGTGTCTATTTTACTAATCTTGTTTTCCTTTTGGAATTATATTATATGCATGCTTTGTACCTGGCTATTGATTGATTGGTAATAAAAAATAACTTACTTTTATTTTGAAATATGCAATTAAAAATAAAATATATCTAGAATAAAAATTAAAATATAGTATATAATAAAAATATATCAAAGTCTTAAAAATATTTCCACTTTTAGAGGTAACCAGGGTAATCAGAGTTAATAGTTTGATCCGTACTGGTGAATTTTCTTTTATGTATTTAAGGTATGTTATGAGTGATGTATAAAATAGTTGTTCATTGTTCCATAGTATAATTGGAGCATAGTCTAACTTTGATAATCAATGTTAAGTTTATTCACAGATGTTCCTGATTAAAAGCATGCTGCAGTGAATATATATGCACATATATCTTACATTGACTATGCTAAAGCCTTTGAGTGTGTGGACCACAAAAAAACTGTGGAAAATTCTTAAAGAGATGGAAATACCAGACCACTTTACCTGACTCCTGAGAAACCTGTATGCAGGTAAAGAAGCAAGTTAGAACTCGAGAGGGAACAATGGATTCCTTCCAAACTGGGAAAGGAGAACATCAAGGCTGCATATTGTCACCCTGCTTTTTAACTTATATGCAGAACACATCATGAGAAATGCCAGGCTTGACGAAGCACAAGCTAGACTCAAGATTGCCTAGAGCAATATCAGTAACCTCAGATATGCAGATGACACCACCCTTTTGGCAGAAAATGAAGAGGAACTAAAGAGCCTCTTGATGAAGGTGAAAGAGAGGGAAAAGTAGGCTTAAAACTCACCGTTTAAAAAATTAAGATCATGATATCTGGTCCCATCACTTCATGACAAATAGATGGGGAAACATTGGAGACAGTGACAGACTTTATTTTCTTGGGTTTCAAAATCACAGCAGATGGTTGCTGCTGCTGCTGCTGTGTTGCTTCAGTCGTGTCTGACTGTGTGCAACCCCATAGATGGCAGCCCACCAGGCTCCCTAGTGCTTGGGATTCTCCAGGCGAGAACACTGGAATGGGTTGCCATTTCCTTCTCCAATGCATGAAAGTGAAAGTGAAGTCACTCAGTCGTGTCTGACCCTCAGCGACCCCATTGACTGCAGCCTGCCAGGCTCCTCCATCCATGGGGTTTTCCAGGCAAGAGTACTGGAGTGGGGTGCCATCGCCTTCTCCAGTGCATGAAAGTGAAAAGTCAGAGTGAAGTGAGGCCATAAAATTAAAAGACTCTTGCTCCTTGGAAGAAAAGCTATGGCAAACCTACACAGTTTATTGAAAAGCAGAGATATTACTTTGTCAAGAAATGTCTGTACAGTCAGTTTTTTTTTTTTTTTTTTAATGGTTTTTCCAGTAGTCATGTATGGATGTGAGAGTTGGATCATAAAGAAGGCTGTGTGCCAAAGAACAGACACCTTCAAATTGTGGTGCTGGAGAAGATTCTTGAGAGTCCCTTGGGTGCAAGGATATCAAAGCATTCAATCCTAAAGCAAATCAACCCTGAATATTCACTGGAAGGACTGATGCTGAAGCTGAAGCTCTAATACTATGGTCAACTGATTCAAAGAGCGACTCATTGTAAAAGACCCTGATGCCGGGGGAAGATTGAAGGTGGGAGGAGAAGGGGGCAATTGAGGAAGAGATGGTTGGATGGCATCACTGACTCAATGGAAATGAGTTTGAGCAGACTACTGGAGATAGTTAAGGACAGATAAGCCTGGCATGCTGCAGTCTATGAGGCTACAAACAGTTCCCTCGACTGAGCAACTGAACAACAATATCTTTTCTTACAAACATAAAAAGCACTTTAGGCATTTCTGGAGGATTTCCTCAAGATAGGATTTCTAGTTTAATAGGTAAAGATACTTTATAGTTTGATACTTTTATATTTTTACACATTTTCTCTAAATAATGTTCCTGGTCATTTCATTTACACACCACCATGTTTGAAAACATTAGATGCCTTGCTAATGTTAGAAATTATTTTTGTGTTTGCCAATATCATAGAAAAGTTGAATTTCAATTTTGTTTTAATTCATTGGGCTATTATTATGATTTATCAGTGGATTTTAACATTTTTCATATGCTTATTAAAAATTGCTTTTTTTTCCTTCTTTTGGGAATTGTCTTTTCTTTTGCGTCAATTTTCTCTCATGTTTCTTGTTTCTTGCAGCTAAGTCGCTTCAGTCGTGTCCAACTCTGTGCGACCCCATAGACAGCAGCCCACCAGGCTTCCCTGTCCCTGGGATTCTCCAGGCAAGAACACTGGAGTGGGCTGCCATTTACTGATTTGTAAAAGCTCTTAATCTATTACCAGTGTTGAAAATATTTTCTCTCAGTATATGTTCTGTCCTAAGTTTGTTCTTGGCATCTTTAATGGACATGCATTTAACTTTTATTCTGTAGTATGTTTTCAAGCAACTGTTTTTATAAATAATACTATTATCCTATATCTATATAACATTCCCCATGTACCAAACTATATTTTAAACCTTTATAAATATTATTTTAGCACTCATTGCAGCCAAATGAGTTTCTATTGCTATGATTTTATCATTGCCATTATAAAAATGAGAAAAATGAGGCATAAGGGAGTCAATACCATAAGTGAATGCCAGTAGCAAAACTAGGACATGAATCTAGATTGTTGGCTCCAGACCTTCGCTCTTAGTCTCTCTATCACATCATCCCTCATAAGGAACCCTGCATTCCCAGTTATTCCTAGAGTAGTGGGATTTGATAGAATACATCACAAAAGCTATGAGTATGCCAAGGCCGGCTTTATGTGAAGATGGACCATGAACTGTACATGTGGGGATATCCATAGATGACCTTCTCTCAAGCAAATTCTTCTAGCATCCCTATTCTTTCATCTATTGAATGAAATCTTAAAATCGATGCTTTTCTTCAAACTTTCATGGTTCTTAAGATTATAAAAAAACCAATTGAACATGTTAATAAAGATAATACTGTAAATACTCATTTAGGCTGGAGGAGTGAGTGACATCAGCAAGATGACGGAATGGAAAGTCCCAGCCTTTGTTCCCCCACAGAAATGCTGGTTTAACAAGATCATATGGACCAACACATGTTTATGAAGATTCCAGAATCCATTTAAGAAATTTCAGTGCTGTAGGTGAACACAAAGCCTGGAATAGCTACACTGAAATAGTTAATAAAAGCAATTTCTCACAAGGTACATCAACCCCTCTCCTAAGGCTGAACAGTTTAGTGCTAGAAGAGAACATCCCAGTCCACAACCTTTCCTTCAGGGTGGAAATTAGGGAGTGGGGCATGCCACCGACATTCCGACTTTGTATAGGATTGCCCAAGGAAATTGCTTCTGTCTGGACTCACTCACGGTGCTGACAGAACCGGAATAGACTGGATTCCTGTGAACCACTGAGAACAAAGGAAAGTACCAGGTGGTTACTTGAACAGATGAATGAATATAGATAAACAGAGCACCTTTCAACAGATAAACGGATAATGAAAGTATGCTGAAAGTGAAAGTCACTCAGTTGTGTCCAACTCTTTGTGACTCCATGGACTATACAGTCCATGAAATTCTCCAGGCCAGAATACTGGAGTGGGTAGCCTTTCCCTTCTCCTGGGGATCTTCCCAACCCAGGGATAGAACCCAAGTCTCCTGCATTACAGGCAGATTCTTTACCAGCTGAGCCACAGGGAAGCCCAAGAATACTGGAATGGATAGCCTAGCCCTTCTCTAGAGGATCGTCCAGACCCAGGAACCTGTGGGTCTCCTGTGTTGCAGGGGGATTCTTTACCAACTGAGCTATTAGGGGAGCCTTGAAATTACTTCTTATGGGTGAATAATGTTCTATTCTTTATGTGCATGCATTTATACATTGAAAGTATGCTATATGGAATGTATAAATGTACGTACATAAAGAATGGAGTATTATTCGGCCATAAATAAGGGAATTGTATCATACTTTACAACATGGATAAACCTTGAGGACATCACAGTAAGTGAAGAAATCAATTACAGAGAAACACATAATATACGATTCCACTTACACGAAGTACCTAAAATAGTTCAACACAGAAAGACATAAAGTAGAATAGTGGTTGCCAGAGAGGGGAGAATAGAATTGCTGTTAAATGGGCTTAGCTCTTTAGTCATGGGAGACTGAAAGCATTCTAGAGATCTGCCAGACAAATTATACTTAGAGTTAAGAGTCTGTACTGTACACAAACATTTGTTAAGAGAGTAGATCTCGTTATATAGTTTTTATCACAATCAAATGTTTATACTTTTGGTGGCTATGTTTGAGATAACTCCCTCAGAACAAGAATCCATTTATACAGTAGACAGAGGGAGCATGAGGGAACTGAGAAGCTTAGGGATTTGGGAAGTTTGCCCAGCAGAGCATAAAAAGCTAAGACCTAGAACATCCAATTGGAGGCCCTGCTTTTGTCATATTTTGCCAGATGAGTTCTCTAATTTCCAGAAAATGAGTGAAGTTCATGGGCTCATCACTTAAGTGGATCAATGTAGATACTCTTGGTAATTCGGGGTTACACATCAATTCATTCCCATCACTTTGCATGACTTATTGATCAAATTAAATATCCAACCACCAAATTTCCTCCTCATTTTATAACCTATATATAGGCCAACTACATATGCCTATCTCAGTGATGCTAATGGTTTATAGACATGTGAAGTAAGCTATTCATTTGGTTAAAATAATGGCATTAATTAGCAACTATAATTCATATACAAATATAAATATATGTATTAAACCTCATTTATTTTTAAAAATATTTTTTGATGTTGACCATTTTAAAAGTCTTTATTGAATTTTTACAATATTGCTTCTATTTTAAGTTTTTGGCCATAAGGCCTGAAGGATCAAAGTTCCCCAACCAGGGATTGAATTCTCACACCCTGCCTTGGAAGGGAAAGTCTTAATCACAGGACTGCCCGAGAAGTACCTAATCTCATTTATATTTGATAGTAAATGTTCAAAATACAATCTTCTCTATTTCAAACAAAGTATCATTCATCCTACTATAACTTTTTGCCTTTTCTTCCAAATATTTTTTTTTATGCAGCCTAGCGTATAGATCTAGTATTCTTCTCCAAAAGAATCATTAAGTATTTTTGTCATATTTTATATAGTTCTAAAAATTATAGTTTACAAAATTATTGTTTCTTCAAAGATTTGTGATATTTTAAAAACTGCCATCTAGCACAAGAAGTTCAAAAGGGAAAATAACCAACTACTTAAATAATTAAGGTTTTTCAAACTAATTCAGTTATGTTATTTAGTGTATAGATAAAGCAGATTAAAACTGCATTGACTCAGAATATTAAAGGGTTGCATACTTTATTCTTTTTCCTTAATATCTGAATTATTCTTTAAAGTCACCAGACAGCTATCAATTCACTTTTAAGTGGTGAGAACTACTCAGCAAAAGATTATCTGACAATATAAAATTCAGTAGTTTTTCATCCTTATTACTTCAAGAAAAAAAGAACCATGAAGATAATACAAAGGTAAAGTATTTAAGTTTGGTATACTACAAATATCCCTTTTAAGTTTAAACCTAATTTTATAGTAACTGTCCACATTTAATATGCTATCATATGGTTATAGTATATATTAATTTGCTGCTTATATTTTTAAAAAGGAAAATTGGAATAGTAATTTAAAATCAATGTCTTGCAAAAAGATAGATTTTCTTCCTCCCTCCACATTTTTATAAATTTTTATGCTCCTTAAACATGAAAAGTGTATTGTCACAAAATTTTCCTTTCTGTGACAGTTGCTTAAATGCAGGTAGTGTTAAGCAATTGTCAGAGAAAAGAAATTTAGTAGTGTTCTGGAGTTACTTGAATTTTGCCTTTGTTAGTATTATTCCTAAAAATAGGCTTAATTTTGAAAAACTGAAGAGGGTTTAGAGAGATCAGAGACAGTTGGAACATGGCCGTCTTCATCTGCAGTTAAGAATCATGTAAGGACATTCGGTAAAACAATTTTGCCCAAATATACATAGAAAGAATTTAAGACTGGAAGGGACTTTAAGCAGTCTCCAGTCTGATATGTGAACACATATTTATGAACGTGAAACGCATGTATGCGCTTTCTGCAGGCTCTGGGCAGGGTATCTCAGCTTTGGAATGCACTCCCTAGGATTTGAGTTGAGCTGGACCACCCACAAAAGCAAGGCCACCCAAGGGAAAATTTGAGACCTGGGTAAGCAGAGCTGCCAGGCGTGCCTTGTGAGAGCAGCTGGCCATCCGGCACCTGCTGCCCAGTTCCAGACAGCTGGGGCCGAGGCCTCGCGGGCCCAGCTGCTTTCAGAATGGGCACACACAGACACCGCTGCCGCTGGGGCATCTGTCAACTCGCTATGTTTGGTGGAGGAAGTTTGGCAGGGAGTTGTGTGGTCTACCAACTAAAATTTAGGCTGATTAGTCACAAACCACAGTCATAAAACCATAGGGCTGGAAGGACTCTCCCGTGAAGGAGGTCTCTCAAAATTTCCTGTGAATTAGAAAAACACGGGCAGCTTCCTGAGAACGCTGATTCCAGATTCCATACCTTGGAGTCCGATTCAGTGGGTCTGTGAACTATATGCCATCTGTATTCCTTAGTAAGAAAGACCTTGAGGTCAATACAGATAATATATTAAACTAATATAGATGAACCAAAGTTTCCAGTCTGAGAATTTGAAGAAATATCACAGTTTATGACTAATCCATCGCTTGGGATCTATGTCAAAAGTAAATATTATTAATCCTTATCTTATTCACTCAAAAGTTAGAGAGTATGAGAATTTATTTAAAATTGGGAATTCACCATTTAATCAATCATTAAATATATGGGATCATCAAAATGGTTGTTTTCATATTTCTTACCAGTTAAATGAAGGGCATGAGTCTTACCATAAAGTAAACAAATATATTTACACACATATAAAATTCTTATATGAGCTCCTCTGATGGCTCAGTGGTAAAGAATCCACCTGCCCGTGCAGGACATGTGCGTTGTAACTCACTCCAGTATTCTTCTGGCCTAGGTATTCAGTGGCCTAGGAAATCCCATGGCCAGAGGAGCCTGGTGGGCTACAGTCTCTGGGGTTGCAAAAGAGTCATATATAACTTAACAACTAAACAACAACAGCAATTCTTATATAATTCCTCTATTTTTCCCTTGAAGCAAAAAATAATCACCTTATGAAATCACAGGGATGAAGGTGTCAACTTCATGAACAAATCTTTTTAAATTCCTTTTTCTCAGTTTGAAGTATATCAAAAGTTTAAGGATATGAAATGGAAATCTGCCTTCATGATATAATTTAAGATATGACAAATTAGACAGTTCTATTAAGAAACTGGATATTTCTGTGTAGCCCAAAAGGGAAATATAGATATTTTGCACTAGTTTCTTTAATAAGAAAAGCATAGCAGGTATGCTGACCCTGTCATAATTTCAGGATGTAGTCTACCTGAGTGTGAGTATTTCTGGGAAGCTGTTTGTAATACTTCTCACTCCTGCCTGAGGTTTTTACTTGGGCAGAGTGTCTATGAACCATTCCAAATTATACTCATATGAATTTTATTTTTCAAGAGAAGTTCATGACTTTCATTAGAATCTTAAAGTGTGAAGCAAGAAGATCTACTTCATTTAACATGGAAGTAATTGAGCTTTATAATAATGCAATATGCTTTTTCAAGTAGGAATGGAGAACAGGTATATGTAACTTTCATCTCAGAAAATGTAAACTAATCCAGAAAAGAGCAGGTGAAAACCTTCACGCTTTAATTGTGTGTGTGTGTGTGTGTGTGTGTGTGTGTGTGTGTGTGCATGAGTGTGTGTTTTCCTGTCAGGCAAGTGAAATTGTTTAATCAATTTAAGTACATTTTCTAGTTTAATAAGTGTTTTAAATGGCTTTGGTATATATACTTGGCAAGTTTGAGAACAGCGTGCTCAGCTAGTTAGCAGTTTCCGTCTCATAAATTTCACCACAGTGGCATCCTATATATTTGCCTCACTTACTACTTTTAGTAGTTGGAATTTATCTACTATTTCATCTAATAATGTGTGCCCTCTCACATACCTACATACATGTACAAAACACACAGCACACACACACACACTAATGTGATATGAACATACATTTGGAATAGTCTATTCCTTTTTATTCTCCTTTTTCTTGTGACTGTGACAGAATATTTTCTGGTTCCTGCTTTGGAGAAAAGAGTAGAACTGAAGTCCCAGAATCAGCCAGGTCTGAACTGGATTTTAAGATGTCTCTGCCACATGGAAATGTGAAAAAAGTGCTATTATGTTTCTAGAGCCCTTGAGTGACGGATGTGCTGTTTATGCAGGGAGGAGGGGGGTGGTAGAGAAGTCTATTGAAGCCCACTTATGAGGTTTATACTTTTGCCAAATATTCCAAAATATATATATGTAGATACCTTAGTGAACTTTTGAGCTGGTGAAGAGATAGATGTTTAGGGAGAGTGGAAGCTCGGCACCTCTCTTCCTACAGAGAATATTGGAAAGAACTTAAGACTTTAAGTCAAAAACATTGAATCAGAGTTCTGATTATGATTCTTACCTTAGAAAACTCTCTAAGTTTCAGTTCCTTGCTTATAAAATTGGAAAAGTGACACTTGTCATACCTACTTTAGAATCTTTGAGAGTCTCAAGTAAGATAGTATATTTGAAAATTTCTGTAACCCGGGAAACTTTATAGAAAAGTATGGTGCTTTCTTTATTTTGGTCTCCTCTTGATGTTACAACTATTTCACCCTAACTATGACAGCAAAGCTATCAATCATTATGAATTTTTTCTACTTGCATTACTTAAAAACTCATCAATGAAGAGATTTCAAATTCTTGGTCAAAGCTTCCCACACTTGGGTAAACCTGTCAAACTGTCTCCTTTGCATATCACCTCTGAACTTCTCTGGCCTAAAGTGCCAGAATATTTTGATGCTTGAATATCCATCAGAAGAAACTTGAATTTTTATTCTCTCCATTCATTAACTAGATTGAATCCCACCTAAATCTTGTTTTTATCTCTTTTCTTGAACTTCTGACCTCATCTCTGAACTGATGCAATCTCTTCCTCTATTGCATTATAAAAGAAGATTAGTTATTTTGTCTTGGAGACAAACTCCTCTGTAGTTTGAATTTCTGCACTATTTCTCAGATGTTCTTTTTAATTTTTGTCTTAGGTAAAAACTTAATATGGTTGTGTCATATTTCATTTACTGAGAAATCATGTATGTTTTAGGCTAACCAATACTAATTAATTATATTAATCTCTAATTAAAGATGCTTTCACTTTATCTTCTTGTTTGAGGCTTTCACTTTTTTATGACAAATGAAAAACATACAGGCACATCGAATTTTTGTAATTGTTCAAATGATCTCGCAGCAAAGAAATGGTGTAGACATGTTTGCGGTAGAATTCAAATCGCAATGAAGATATCTGTTATGTCAAACCCTCTAACGTGGAAGATGTCAAGCCATGTAGAATTTCACAAATGTAAGGAACCAAGTGCAGTATAGTGGAGTCCTACTGCCCAAGGATAATTTTTGGTTAATCATTATATGACGTTAAGAATACAAAATATACAGAAATTTCCTATTGATGTTACAACATGAATAGAGGAAGCAGAGTCCTTAATGTACTAGTTACAGCTTTTTCCCCCTAGAAAAGTATAATCTAGAAATTTATTGTCATGTGTACCATTTGGATACAACATGCTGCTGTGTACATTCACTAAACACTTGGGGCAGAGGAGAGAATATGTCCTGAGAACAAGATTTTTAGAGCCAGAAATTAATGTTTTTCAGTAAAGATAAAGATGTTGAGTAAAATACATGATTTCCTAAAAATAAGAGCTGTTGATAGCATTTTACCCTTTTCTACATTCCCATGCTAACCTCTTGTTACTTCAAAAGCATGTAGCTACCACAGTACAGTCTGTGCTTAAATACTACGGAGTCAATGTGTGTTAAACTCAGAGTAGCACTGACCTACTTGATTCCAATGACAAATTTTTGTTTTGTTTTATCGTTGTGATGGAAGACAATCAACAAGAAATCTTGGAATCCTTTTTCCACTGGAACAGAAAATGAAGTTTTCACTGGTCATAGAAGTCCGAATTGGAGCTGATCCCTTTCTTCCACTTTAGTTGTTGAGTATTCTTCATCACTGCAATTTTCTTCAATTGTAAAAACAATAAAATAACACTTGAAATTTTTACTTTGTACTGGACACAATGCTATATGTTTTACATTTTGCCGTAACAATAATTCATTGAAATTGGTACTATTCTTAGTTTCATTTGTGTAATAGGAACCCTGGAATTATGAAGTTCAAATACATACATTTCTGAGACTCTCTCAGCTAGGAAATGGTGTAGCTGGAATTCAAACTCAGGTCTTGGACGCCAGGAAAATTAAATTGAGGCAAGAATGACATAATGGGTCAAAGGAAGCCACTAATAACTAAAATAGAATATAAGAAGGAGACTTGGAGGCTGACTGTTCTGGAAAACAAAACAAAATAAAACAAAGAAAATAAGACCTGAGTCTTTAACTTCATTTTTATAATAGATCTACTTATTTCCTATCATAATGAAGGAGTTAGTGAAGAGCAAGGCAAGTATATTAGAGAAACATTGAGCCACGTCTTTAGAAATAACACCACACACTGTGATGTCTAACATGGGAGGCTGTAGGATTTCCTGCATTGATGTATATAAAGGAAATAGAAGACAGTTTTCTAGGTGTGAAATTTTAGAGATTTACATAGAGATGAGGTCCCATACTGTTCTGAGATTCTCCCGGTGAAAGATAGTCGCCAGAAGGATCAAAGGCAGCTGCATGCGTTAGAATTTTTGGTCTTCAATATGAAGTTGTAAATATGGTAATATTTGTCCAGAAGATTTAACTAAGGCCAAAAATAATGGCATACGGGGCAAAAGGAAGGCAACAGTAACTAAAATAGGAGCTCAGAGGCTGACCGTACTGGCCTGAACACTGGTGAGAACTTGAGAACCCTCCAAAATACAATAAAGAGTGGCCCCACCATAGTGCTGTGTAAGCTGTTCCATGGATGAAAGCCAAGCTTAGTGAACTCTGCTCCATAAATGGAAACTGGGCCTTGGACAAGCTTCTCTGCCTCCTATTAGATAGGTGGGATATTAGAACTCTTGATCCAAAGCAGATGTATGCTTAAGAAATATCTTCCTTAAGAAATGGTGATTAACAAGCCCAGTCAACAGTTTTAAAGAATACATTCAATTAATGGAACTATTCCTGGGGAAATTTAATGCAATTCTTGAGAAATTTAAATGCTCGTCGCTTTATTTTAGTATGAGGATGAATCTGTTTTATTTACAAGAAATCTAACAGTTCTAAGAAATCATTTGTTTTCATCTAGGTTTTTTTTTAATCACCAAAATATTTTGTACTGGGGTATAGCCTGATGCTGGGAAAAACGGAGGGCAGGAGAAGGGGACGACAGAGGATGAGATGGTTGGATGGCATCACGGACTCAATGGACATGGGTTTGGGTGGACTCCGGGAGTTGGTGATGGACAGGGAGGCCTTATGCTACAGTTCATGGGGTCGCAGAGTCGGACACAACTGAGTAACTGAACTGAACTGAACTGATAGCCAGTTAATAATGTTGTGATAGTTTCATCAAGGTATTTAAATGGCCTTTAGGCTTACAAAAATGTTTGATTTCCAGCAACTAATTTTTTACACATTGTCCTTGAAATTTTCAAGCGAATATATTCTATTACAGAAGAAAGAGAGCATTGAAAAATTGAAGGTGTCCATTTGAGCTGGGCTCTTTCTGCTAATCTGAACATGTGGTAATAGGTAAATTATGTCATCTCCTAAGACTAATTTCCATTTATGAAAAAGTCAGGGTTATTATTAGATGACCTCTGAGGCATGTTACATCTCAAAGATTTTATAATATTTTCAACTGTTATTCTTTAGTTGAAAGTTAATTTGACTAGGTAAGCTTTCTGTTTGATACAAAGAGCATTATTATCTCCAAGAATATTAAAATTGCTTTAAAATCTCACATAGTAAATTTGATGCCTATTACTAATCTCTACTGCTTTGGCCACCTGATGTGAAGAGCTGACTCATTATTAAAACCCTGATCCTAGGAAAGATTGAAGGCAGGAGGAGAAGGGGGTGACAGAGGATGAGATGGTTGGATGGCATCCTGGACATGTTTGAGCAAGCTCTGGGAGATGGTGAAGGACAGGGAAGCCTGGCATGCTGCAGTCCATGGGGTCACAAAGAGTCAGACACAACTGAGAGTCTGAACAACATTAACATTAATTAGCGGATGTGTGTGTGTGTGTGTGTGTGTGTGTGTGTGTGTGTAGCTCCTTGGTTGTGTCAACTCTTTGTGACCCCATCAAGGGTCGCCTGCCAGGCTCCTCTGTCCATGGGATTTTCCAGGCAAGAATGATGGAGTTGGTTGCTATTTCCTTTTCCAGGAGCTCTTTCCCACCCAGTGATGGAACCCAGGTCTCCCCCACTGCTGGAAGAGTCCCATTATTAATTGTTCTTGGTGGCTACAGTGAGTTTCAAAGGATAGAACTGAAAACCATAACAAATAGATACATTGGTGTATTTAACCACCAGCTCTGTTGATATTGGGTTTTCCTTGTGGCTCAGCTGGTAAAGAATCCGCCTGCTATGCAGGAGATCTGGGTTCGATCCCTGGGTTGGGAAGATCCCCTGGAGAAGGGAAAGGCTACCCACTCCAGTATTCTGGCCTGGAGAATTTCATGGACTGTATAGTCCCTGGGGTCATAAAGAGTCGGACACAACTGAGTGATGTTCACTTTCACTTTTGCTTTCTTTTGATATTTATCTTTGTAAATTCACATTAATTCACTTTCACTTTTCACTTTCTTTTGATATTTATCTTTGTAAATTCACATTAATTGAGGTACCTGTTCAGAATATTAGAAACTTCTGTGTAACCCTGTGGAAATAAATGAGAAAAGGAAACTCACTGTTACATTAACTGGAATCAGTGTTACCAGTTGCATAAACATGCTGTGGTCAATAATTTTAGTCCCAGCTGGAAAATAAATTGAGAGAGTAAATTGAGCAGTTGATTGTCCTAAGGTAGCTTATTGTACTCATGTAAACAAGCATTAACTGATTTTTTCCTGTGTCACTAATTCTCGAATGTGGCTGTGAATTGCTATCACCTGAGGAACTTGGAAAAATCTCTAGATGTGCTTCATAAAATTAAATAAAATATCTAGACATGGGGTGAGACAATACCTCTTTGAGATTCTGCTTCATTTTCTTTGGATACGTACCTGGAAGTGGGATATAAGAGTTCTATTTTTAATTTTTAAGGAACATCTGCATAGTTTTCCATAGTGGCTGTACCAATTTACATTGCCACCAATAGTTCATAAGGGTTTTCTTTTCTCCACATCATTGCAAACATCCATCTCTTGTCTTTTTCATGACAGTATTCCAACAGATGAGAAGTAATATCTCACTGTGGTTTTGTTTGTATTTCCCTGGGGATTAGTATTGTTGAGCACTTCCTCATGTACCTACCTGCCATATGAATGTCTTTTATCGACTGATTTTTCCTTCCATTTGTTTTAACCTGCTAGCGATTTCTGTTTGTATTTTCTTATATTTTCTGTCTCTTTGTTAAAATCCTTGTTTTGTTTATGCATAGTTTTCCTGACATGAGGGTTCATCATTATGACTTATTTTGAACTCTGTAAGGTAAATTACTACCTCTGTTTCATTAAGTTCTGTTTTTGGAATATTTTTTTTTTTTTTTTGGAAACATTCCTCTGTTTCTTCACTTTCCTTTCAGCTCTCTGTTGTTTTCTACTCATGACATAAAACAGCCACTTTTCTGTGTCTTGATAGGGTGGTCTCACGTATGAGATGAAGCTTGTTGTTCAGCCTAGCCCAAACTCTTGGTTGTTTCCTAAACAGTTGTGATTGTCCAAGATTTCTTCTTTGTTTTTGTGGCTCTAGTATGTTGAGGATGTGCCGAGACCTGTCAGTGTTCAAGTGTCAAGTCAATACCCTGACGTAGGCTGGTGGAAACTGGGCCCTCAGGAAAGAGCTGGGAGAGCATGCAGTTAGGGCCCTTCCCCGCGGAGACTGGGAGATGGGTGTTTATTAGTATCCATATGGGTGATGTAGGTAATTTTTCACTTGCTCAATGCATAGGAGTTGCTCTGCTAGTTTCCAGGTTTCTTTTAGAAGAATTTTCCATATGTGTGGCTGTAGGTTCAGTGTGTCTTTTAGAGGAGATAAGTTCAGGAGTTTTTCATGTTTCCTTCTTGGGTCAGAACTGATTTTCAGCTGCTGAGTTTTGCTTTCTCTCCAAAAGATGATCACTTCTATTTCTACTTCCTCTAAATGCAAGTCCAAAGTTTGGTTAAATCAAATAAATTGAAAAATTTAATACTAACTCTCATGAAATTGTACCTTTTCTTGACAAGTGGGGCCTGTGACTTTTATATTTAATCATTTCTTTATTTCTCATTTTTACTGCATCCAAAGAATCCTTGGCATCATTCATAAACTTTCAATTCCCTGGATTTTCAGTCTTCTAATCCCGTTAGGAGACTTTGCTTTGAGTTTCTGCTCTTTACAACTATATATATATTTTAAATTATATTGAACTTGAAGTTTAAAAAATTTTTATAATACATTACTCATGAGTATTTCAACTCTTTCATTTTGACTTTGCATTATATACTTCTGTAAGAGTACTGGATCATTTCATTCTACAGTAAGATAATAGCATCTTTTCATAATTAACTAAAGCAGATTTATCTTTATTTTATACAACCTCTTCAGGCATACTATATCCATTCAGATTTTACAATTTTATTTTCTTCTTTCCATTATTAATGAATGATATTATGTTTAATTTTTTAAATAAGGTAGCATTTTTGGCAAGCTTTACTTTTGGTCTTATTCTCAAGGAAACTTTTACCTTTTAATATTTATTTATCCAGCTTTTCATTATTTAAAAAAATCAGAATTCACAACATTCTTTTGGGTTTATAAATATTTGAAAACAGAAAATAAGGATAAATACTCATCTTGAGAGAAAGTTGTAGTTAGAATGAAATACCCTTGAAAGTCAAAAGCTGAAAAAATAGTCCCTAAATGTGAAAAGTAACCTCAAATTGCAAACTGAAAATGATTACAAGCTGGGAGACAAGTCTTTTAATTCAGAAACTTAATTGGGTAAATTAAGAAACATTTTAGATTCTTCAAAGCATCTTTTAGATAAACTATTTAGAAATAATTATTGGGAGAATAAATTAAATGTTTTGAAACTCAAACAGCAAGAAGCATAATACAAATAGTTGAAAGACAAGGGGATGTTATAAGATGACTTTAAGATGATGCAAAGATTACAGCCAAGCATAACTAATATTTTAAAACCACATTGTTAAACTTAGCAGTCATATCTCTTTGTTGCATTCATAATTAACTCACGTGTGTGTGTGTGAGTCACTCAGTTGTGTCTAATTCTTTGCGACCCCATGGACGGTAGCCTGCCTGGCTCTGCTGTCCATGGGATTCCCTAGGCAAAAATATAGTAATGTGTTGCCATTCCCTTCTCCAGGGGATCTTCCTGACCCAGGGATCAAACCTCGGTCTCCTACATTGCAGGCAGACTCTCTACTGTCTGAGCCACTTAGGAAGTCCAATTAACTCATAAATTATATAAAATAAAACTTAAAATAAACCTCCATTTGCTTTTTAGCAATCATTTTATTGCCCATTGTCTGGTCAGAAAAGTCAGAGGGATTTGCCATGCTCAACTGTATAACTCAGGAATCATGTTTTCTCTATCTTATGTATCTTCCATGGAATTTAGCACATCAGGAGCTTTAAAAATACTGTCTAAATGCCTCTTACTGGTTTACCCCATTAGTACATATTCCATTCCTGTTTCAAGCAATGGGTCTTCTTCCTCATGACAGAAGATTTCCCACAATGCTTTAATTTTTCTTTTTTTTTTTTCCTTAAAATAAGCTCAAAAGCATGAAGGAATTTCTGCAGTATATGTGCATTGCATGTTCCTATTCTGACGTTGGGCCATGGAATCTCAGGGAGTAAGAATGGAGAGGAAAATATTCTGTCTTTCTTATTTTCCTCCATCAAGTGCTTCCCTTCTTATGTGTATTAACATCACCCAGAGAGGAAGATTATGTAATATCGTAGATGCAAAAGGCTCAAGAGATGGGCTGTATTAAAAATAGACAACCCAAATTTGGGAAAGCCCCAGAATTATCAGTGTCTTCAAAAACAAATTGTTCACTCTGTAATGTGCTGCTATTAACAAAGTGCTTTAAAATAATCTCCTTTGATTCATATGCCAGGCTCTTGAGGTACAGGGCATGTCTTATTATGTCCATTTTGTAGATGTGGAAACCAGAGCTTAGAGAAGTTAGAAAACTCTTAAAGTAGCAATTGTGGAACGTGGCCTCATACTCCATGTTCCGATCCCTGTTCTTGGGTTCTTTCACCATGTCATCCCGTGAGCAGTCTCTGTACACCACTAGGATAGTAGGTAAGAGTGAAGGTGAACCTATTATATGGCATGTCTATTAATGTGCACCTATGTCTATGAGCTTGGTTGTAGTTATACAAATTTTTCTATCAAGAATAACTAAAGGCAGGCATTTTCAGAGATTTTGGAACTCTATGAAGCAAGGATCAGAAGGAAAGATTAAAAATATATTCAGAGGGGTAGATTTCCCTGTGGTTGAGCTGCATCTCAAATGTGTGAAAAACACGACCTGCAATAAATTCTGGCTAAAGTGAGTTAGCTTAGTAACTTCCTTTCTCTGTCTCCTGGTGACTGGCAGCTAGAAGTTCTTAGAAGCTTTCAAAACCTGGGAATGATAGGCATCCCCAAGTTCAAAGACTCCCTTGAACCTTCTGGACCTACAACTGCAGCTAGAAGTCCTGTTGAAACAGGCTTCCTGGGTAATTTCAATAAATTTGGATACACAGCGCTGTTAGAACTAGCTTCCTCAAGGTTGCACATCACTGACATTCTGTCCTCAGCTAGATTTAGGAGAACAGAGGCTGCCTGTGAGACTGGCCTGAGGTGTGTACACCTGATATTTCTTACCTGAACCACCTGACCCTGCTCACTACTTCAGCGCTAATGGGCCTTCCCCCACCGACACAGATGTGAGGCACCACTGGGTGTTTCTCACACATAATTAGAAAAGACATCTGTGCACGAAGCTTGGAGGGGAGTCTTCCTTACAGAAGCAAACTTTTTCTACCTTTCTCAAAAAACAAGTCTAAGAGGATTGTGTTTCTACATGAGCCAGTTCCTTAGAGACAGATTATTATCCTTGATATTAAATTGTATATATTAAAGAGCTATCTGTTCATGATAATTATCTAAGTAGACCATGGAAGAGAGAACTCTGCTCAGAAAGAAAGGATGACACAATCTTTTCTTGATTGGTTTTAGTGAAAAATGAGATTGGCAGAAGCAGTGCAACTCCCACGGGAATTCCCTTTGATTTTTAAGGAGGGAGGTGAATATGCTGAGCAGGAATGATCATGTCTGAAAGATGAAGCACTTTCAAAAATATTCAACTTGTGGTCCCTGGTTCTTAGAAAAATAGTGAGTAAGACTGTAAACAACTCTTAGTCATACTCTTAGGAATCAGAGACTCGGTGACTTGCTAGGGAAGCTCAGCCACACTCAGTAGGCCCCAGGGTTTAGGGGCCAGTTGTTCAAAGCACTTCACTAGATTTCGCATACAGATCACTCTTTGCCAGAGTTATTAAGACAACACCAGGGTCTTTATTAAAGACGTTATATCACAGAAACACTGGCCCATGTTGAGAAGTGGCCCAAATGTTGGAGGCAACAAAGAGCAGTCTTTCACTTCACAGAAACTTTCAATCCAATGGATCTCAGGCAAAGATATCCTCAAGAAAGATACTGCTGAAAGAGGGGCCAACTACTTCAATATCTGACTCCTCTTTAATTGGATTCAGTGCCTAGGTCCAAGTTTTCCCCTTTATGTCTTCATGCAATCAGAAAGATAATAGTCCTGATTTATGTTCACAAGGGGTCCTTCTCTTCATTTGAAGCTAGAATTAACCAGATTTTTTTAAAGAGTATAGAGGTAGAGTGGCTTGAACATAGATTTTGGGGATTTATAAGTTCTTCTAGTGGAAATGGTAGGAGAATTAGAGGTATATAGAAACTGTAAGAAGTCTGATCATCTTCCTTAAAAATTTGATGACTTTGCCGTGACGTGCTGACATCTCTTTAAAGGCAGGCATGGATTTCCAGTGTCTCTCTGTGACAAATGTTCTCTAGTTTCCTAGGTATATTTTGTATCATTCCTGTGACTTTTTTCTCTGCAGTTAAAATTACTTATTAAAATTTTATTTAAAAATAATGCAAGGTACTTTCTGGAGCTACAAAAATACGCAATAATATTTTACAGTTCCTATATTAAGATGCTCAGATTTAGTTTGCCAAATAGTATGAAAGATCACTTGTTCCTGTGTGTTGTATATCCACTCAAACACATGTGGACTCAAGTTTGGAGCCAAATTATTTTTTATCCCTTACTCTTAATTCATTTGCAATTTTGAACTTCCTCCTTAGGTGAAACAACTCAGAATTTCAAGTTCTCAGAAATTTCTCAGAATCTTCCAGTTTTGTAAGAAGATGATTAAGATAGGCTAAAAACTAACCTATACATATCAATAAAGATAACAAAGATTTATATGCTGCATTACTATATGAGTTTCAAAGGTACTTCATGAATACCACGATTCTTACATTTTTATGTGAATTCATGGAAACAAAAGTCATTCCTTTTGATTTTTCAATAGAATGGTGTATTTTTCTCAGGGCACAAAATGAATTAGCCCAATGCATTTCTTGATTTGTTTGGAAGCAGTTTTTCTTGTCTAACATCTGTAAAGTCTCACTCACGGGCAGACACACACATACATTCTTCTTATGCTTTTGATTCTTCTTAGGAATTGTATATCTAGCATACTAAATATTTTCTTTAATTGTTATCTATCTCCTTCACTAGAATCCAGGCTCTATCAGGATAAGAGTTTTGTCTATTTTGCTTATTGCTTCAGTACCTAGAATGTGTCTGGTCTACTGTAGACGCTCAATAAACATTTGTTGAATGAATTTGTGACTGTTCCTAGAACCTCAGCACATTAGTCAGTGGCATAAACTCTTTTATTTTTAATTTTATTTTTACTTTATTCTACTTTACAATACTGTATTGGTTTTGCCATACATTGACATGAATCCGCCACAGGTGTATACGAGCTCCCAATCCTGAATCTCCCTCCCACCTCCCACCCCATATCATCTCTCTGGATCATCCCCGTGCACCAGCCCCAAGCATCCTGTATCCTACATAAACTCTTTTAATTTGGGGTTTATTTCTCTAGATGATGTCATCATAGCATGGGGAAAAAATGGCAGAAAAAGATTGGTTTACTCCATTATGAAGTCAACAAGACATTGATCAGTGTTTTTCAGGGCAAACACAGGTTGAAAGTTAAGCCTTCCTTTAAGGGAAAGCAATAAGACATGAGGGATATACCTCATTTAAAATGAGGTGATAGAATGCTCTTTGTAAACTGAACCTTTTCTCAAATATAAACTTCATGGTTAAAAAAAATCACAGAAAAAACTTCTTTATAGCACATTTTACATCTGATTTCTTTCCCTTTAAGACCATACATAAATAGTGTTCAAGGGCATTATTTTTTAAAAATGTAATATTGCTTAAACATTTTAAGAAGTACAATGATGCTGTTTCAAAGTTTTTAAGAACACATGTATACCTGTGGCAAATTCATGTTGATGTATGGCAAAACCAATAAAATACTGTAAAGTAATTAACCTCCAATTAAAATAAATTAATTAATATTTAAAAAAATAAATAAAATAGACATATTTGAATATCTTGCCTGCTAAGTCACTTCAGTCATATTCGACTCTTTGTGACCCTATCAAAGAATTAAGTCTTTAGGTATATGCTTATCAAATTTAACTTATAGTACAAATTTGTGAGCCTCCCTGCTTAAGTCAAAGGAGAACTCTAAATGAAGAAAGATTAAGGGACAGAATTCTGAAGATTTGACTTCTGCTCCATTATGAAACAAAATATAGGTAATTGACTCAAAATCACAGCAAAGAAAGCAACTAAAGCTAAAATGTGTGCTGAAGTCAGATTTATAATTAAAATATTTCTCTGCTGCTATTTGTTTTAGAATTAGGTATTAGTAAATAGAATTTAGAAAGCTAAAAAAATAATAGCATATTTACAATGAACTTGCTTAACATTCCTATGGTATCCACATGCATTTGTAGTTTAAACTTAATTCAGAGTTCCTAAATGAGCAGAGTCACTCTTTAGAGAGACCTCTTACCCGATGTAAGGGCGATTTTTTCACTTACTGGTGGCAGAAGTTTGCAATTACTTTCTTCATAAAGATTCTATGATTACTGAATTTATGGGGAAAAAGTTATAATTGAAAATAAGGTGATAATCTCAGTATTCATTCAACAGTAGGCTGAGAGCAATTTCCATTTCCCTCATTGATCTACACACTATAATTATGTTGTGAGGATTATGCCTCTGTAATAATTCAGGACAAGGGTGTGCACTTGATTTATAGAGGACTTGGAAAAAGTTCCACCCAGAGGTGATCAACCTAAACTTGCTTCAATAACCCAGATATCTCTCCTGTTACAGGGCAGTAAAAAACTATGATTAATTGATTTACAGAGAGAATCTGGAACTAGGAGCTTCTCTCTATTCAAAACAAAACTTTTGTTGATGCAAGATTATACCAAAACATAAATGTATGTGTCAAATGTGTTTTTACATGTTATGATGCTACTCCCTAATGTGTGCTACTTTTAAATTTACACAGAGTAAATCACAAAATGACATAAAGTTTACTTTTATCTTTTCAGTCACAATTTAAACTCTGCTTTACTTTGGTATTATTTAAAGCAATATTAAGAAGTAAATGAATTTGAATATAAATGACTGCATGATTTCAATCACTGTAACCTTGAATATTGTATATGTATATGAATATTTTTAACTTGTTATTTTTGTATAATGCCTTTCAGAACTAATGTTCTGAGAATCAAACACTTAATGCTCTAAGAGAAGAGCTTTTTCTGTCTTCATTTTGCATTAAACAACACCAGTCATCATTTTGTCCTCGTGATTCCTCCTTGTTTTCATTTTTCGCTTTTCTTCTAATTACATTTCTCAGTATTCCAAAGTTCAGAATGTAAGTATCCTCGAATGTGCTTTGAGAAGGCTTCCATGCTTTATTAATTTTTATATTCCATAATTCTAAGCTAGAACATTATAGTAACCAGTGTATGACTAATACTCTGGGGAAAACATTAACTTCCACAGCTAGCTTTGTAGGCTTTACATAATTATTTATGGCACATCATTATTATTCTCATTACTAGCACAATATTGTACTAAATCATTTCTATCTCTGGTATTGTGTATTTTTCAGTCATTAATTATGTGGCTTTGTTTTATGTGCAAATGGCACATGTCAAATGTAGATTCTGTGAGATAATGGACCTATTTCCAAATTTATTACTGTGCTTCTGTTGGCTTTAAATTTTTTTCTAATTATGTTATCCTCTGTTTGAAAGGAAAGGAACATTTGTTCAAACTCACATGAATCCTTTCTAAATTGATAGCTCGGAAAAGTATATGAGAAACACTGCTGCTCTCATCCTCTATTTTAAAATACAGGCTCACCTGAAACTTTGATGCTGAAGTAGTCAGATTGCTTTCCACATCACTCTCCTTTTTCTATGTGCCAAGCTATCTCACACAGTGACAGTTATCTGTATACAAATTACTAGCAAAGAATATAAGGATTTAGGAAGGCGTTTCCTACCCAACAAAGGAACGATTATTAGAAGTATTGTTAGAAGATTGTTACTCCCCCTCCCCAAACACTGGTACCTAGCCAAAAATAAAAACAATAATAATAATAATGTGTAAACTAAATTCCCAAAGTATAATTCAATTAGTAAATAAAGAGTTCACATTTTCTGAACTAAATTATTCAATATTTCTCAAGTACATGGTAGGAAATAGAAACAAAAATATTTATAATGTTAAGTCACAAAGATACAAAGGGTCCTGATAAAATATCAGTATGAACAAAGGAATAAAAAGATAAGCATTTGAGGGTAGAAAATTTATGCATCACTAATTGTCTAATATTTTTATTTAATTGAAAGTTCTGACATGGTGGGAATAATTTTGTTTCACTTCAAGTCTCTTGTAAGTCCTATGTTTTCTTTTTCTCTGATAAGCTATTCTGGGATTATCATTTTGCAGCTGCAGAGGAAAGTGACTTCAGCAGTGTTCCACTCTGCATGCAGTCCAGGGACTTATTAATAGTCAGCGGGGAATTCCACATGCTCTCATATCAAGGACCAGACTTGAGAACCAAAGAGGAGGGGCCTGGAGAGGAAAGAGTTCAGTATTTGCTCATATATTATTTAAAAACCCTTGTTAGTGCTTCAGATGTCAGATTACTGAAAGATGGGGAAAATACCTTCGTCTCTAGTACATAATGAATCTACCCCTTAATAGACTGGCCATGTGCAATAAAACACAATCGTGGCTTACTTATATAAGTCAGGTGACTTCTCCCCAGGCAGCATTGTGTGCAGGAATGAGGTGAGCGCTTGGGAATCAGAGATGCACTCGAAAGTAAGAGAGTCTGCAAATCATTCCCAATTGCTATAGGACTTTATTTCAATGCAAGTTGGGTCCTAATAAAAGTATTCCCACTGGGCCCAATTCTATACTCTTTCCTGTCATAAAACTACATATGTCACAGGAAACTTCAAGAGAAGAAACCCCTAGAGAAGAAGGAGTTGATTTAATAACATATCTACTCTCAGTATCATGAAGACATACACCTGTGCTTTCATAGCTGCTGAAAAATTGGAAACACACCAGACTGTCACAAGCCTGTGTCCTGGATTCATAAACAGCGGAGTATGTATTAGCAGATGCTTACCACAGCACTACACTTTACCATTCTTGTCTTTCATACTCTAGACAAAACCAACAGGATAAAAGAAGAGCCAGCAAAGATTTATGTGGCATGATTAGAAGGAGATAAAGAGATGGACCCTCACCTCCCATTGTTTCTCAAAGTTATTTGAACTTTTCAATACTAAAGTCTTCCTAAAGTACCTTCATAAAGGCTGATCATTTGAATTGACTTCATAAATTTTTAGGATGACATCACATTATTCCAAATCCCTCCAGGTTAGCAACATTTGACATTTCAGAGGATAGCAGCAATCCAACTAAGGTCTCCTGCATTGCAGGTGGATTCTTTACCAACTGAGCTATCAGGGAAACCCCAAACAGAAGGGCAGCTGGACCCAACCTCACCATCATTCCATCATCTGGGATGAGTTCCGGCTAGAGGCATTTATCAATGGTAGTAACAGTCAGTTTACTGATTTGAAGGAGAAAAAATATGAAAAATATTACAGCAATACTTGAAATGACTATTGGGAATCCATACTTAATTTAGTTGTAACACCTGTCATTTCTACATATTTTAATAATAGTTGTAACACCTGTCATTTCTACATATTTTAATAAAACAATGTTTTTGTTTCAATATCATTCTAGTAAAACTATTTATTAGAAGTTATTAACAGCTTACTAACTGACATATTTAATTAATCCTTGGGCATAATGATTGACACTTTTAATCACTTTTTCCATTCTTTATTATCTTTGACCCATTCTTCATTATCTTTGATCCATTCTTTTTGATATTCATTCTCATCCTTTAAATATCCTGGCACTTTAGCTCTTTTCCTTAAAAAGTGGCAGAGTGGGTTTAGACTTAAAAGAGCAGGGATCAGGAGGAATCAAGGCTACAAGTTACAAGCCTTGGAAGGTGGCTGCTGACTAAGAAAGCAAGCAATTAAGCAACTGATTAACAGAATAAAGAGAAAGGATAAATTCCTGTATTATTTCTCAGAATATATATCTGCCTATTATTTGACGGACCCCAAGAGAGTTTTCTTCCTCTATCAATTCAGTTTTAACAGCATGTGGAATTTCTCAAGCTTCAACTTCTTAACCTAGTGAGTGTATATATTCTTCCTTCTATGAAGAACCATACGAAATGTTAGGTAAAATATTTAGAATTCCCTGACATTTATAAACAATGTTCCTGATACTTTCAATTAGGGATTAGTTTTTCCTTTCAAGAGCTTTGGATTGGAATTCAGAATAGAGGGACTCATATGATTCTGGAATGCCTCCAAATTCACAAGTTCTTCATTGCAGAGTAAAGGGTGTGAAAGGACTTGTAAATATTTGGTGAGTAGCCTGAGTCATTCAAATCAAAATATCTCCCCTTCTGGTATTTTGGCATGAACTGAAAATGCCCCAGGCCTGGGCCTTGACTTTTGATTCAAATGTAAAAGATTAAAAATAAATGCAACATTAGGAATGTCTTAATCATCCCCCAGAGCCCAATATTTTTCATAAATACCTATTATAATATGGGAATTTCCTATGTGTCTTGAATGAAGAGAGTGTAGTGTGGGCCTGATGTCTGCGAGGAGTTGGGGTGGGCAGAAAGTGAGAAAAAGCCATCTCACTACCACTGCTTCCTAATTTAAGCCAGTAGGGAGCAAGGAGTGTTTCTCATGTTAAGTATGTGAATGGGAAGCATGGGAATTCCCCAATTACTTCTTATAGCTGACTGTCTGACAACTAGAAGTATAAGATCTCTAAATTGGAGGGTAGGAGAAGATTCTACTTTGTCTAACTTTTAAACTTAAAATTTAAAAACTTTGCTGTTTTAACCTGGTCAGAATGAAAATCACAATCACAGAAAACTAGCCAGAATGATCACATGGATCACAGCTTTGTGTAATTTAATAAGACAATGAACCATGCCCAGTACGGCCACCCAAGACAGATGGGTCATGGTGGCGAGTTCTGATGAATGTGGTCCACTGGAGAAGGGAAGAGCAAACCACTCGAGTATTCTTGCCTTGAGAACCCCATGAGCAGCATGAAAAGGCAAAGATAGGACACTGAAAGATGAAGCCCGCGGGTCAGTGAACACTGTGGTACTGGAGAAGAAGGGAAAAATTCCAGAAGGAATGGACAGGCTGAGCCAAAGCAGAAACAGTGGCCAGTTGTAGACGTGTCTGGTGGTGAAAGTAAAGTCCAATGTTGTAAAGAGCAATATCGCATAGAAACCTGGAATGTTAGGTCAATGAAACAAGGTAAACTGGAAGTGGTCAAACAGGAGATGGCAAGAGTGAACATCGACATTTTAGAAATCAGTGAACTAAAACAGACAGGAATGGGTGAATTTAATTCAGATGACCATTACATCTACTACTGTGGGCAAGAATCCCTTAGAAGACATGGAGTAGCCCTCAGAGTCAACAGAAGAATCCAAAATATAGTACTTGGGTGCAATCTCAAAAATGACAGAATGAACTTGGTAGTTTGTTTCCAAGACAAACCATTCAGTATCACAGTAATCCAAGTCTATGCCCCAGCCACTAATGCCAAAGAAGCTGAAGGTGAATGGATCTCTGAAGACCTATAAGACCTTTTAGAACTAACACCAAAAAAGAGATGTCCTTTTTATTAACAGGGACTGGAATGCAAAAGCAGAAAGTCAAGAGATACCTGGAGTAAAGGCAAGCTTGGCCTTGGAGTACAAAATGAAGCAGGGCAAAGGCTAACAGAATTGAACACACTGGTCATAGCAAACATCCTCTTCCAACAAGAGATGACTCTAAACATGGACATCACCAGATGGTCAATACTGAAACCAGAATGATTATATTCTTTGCAGTCAAAAATGGGGAAGCTCTCTACAGCCAGCAAAAATAGACCGGGAACTGACTGTGGCTCAGATCATGAACTCCTTATTTCAAAATTCAGACATAAATTGAAGAAAGTAGGGAAAACCATTAGGCCATTCAGGTATGACCTAAGTCAAATCCCTTATGATTATGCAGTGGAAGTGACAAATAGATTCAAGGGATTAAATCAGATAGACAGAGTGCCATAAGAAACATGGATGGTGATTCATATCGTTGTACAGGAGGCAGACATCAAAATCATGCCCAAGAAAAATAAATGCAAAAGGGCAAAATGATTATTTAGGAGGCCTTAAAGATAGCTGAAAAAAGAAAAGAAGTGAAAGGCAAAGGAGAAAAGGAAATATAAATGCATCAGAATGCAGAGTTCCAAAGAATACCACTGGGAGATAAGAAAGGCTTCTTAAGTGAACAATGCAAGGAAACAGCGGGAAACAACAAAATGAGAAAGACTACAGATCTCTTCAAGAAAATTAGAAATAACAAGGGTACATTTCATACAAAGATAGGCACAATAAAGAAATGGTATGGACCTAACAGAAGCAGAAGATATTAAAAAGTGGCAGGAAAACACAGAAGAACTATACAAAAGGTCTTAATGACCTGGACAACCACAGTGACGTGATCACTCACCCAGAGCCAGACATCCTGGAGTGTGAAGTCAAGTGAGACTTAAGAAGCATCACTACAAATGGAGCTAGTGGAGCTAGAATTCCAGCTAGCTACTTCAGATCCTAAAAGATGATGCTGTTAAGGTGCTTCACTCAATATACTAGAAAATTTGAAGACTCAGTAGTGGACACAGAACTGGAAAAGGTCAGTTTTCATTCCAATCCTGAAGAAGGGCAATGCCAAAGAATGTTCAAACAACCATACAGTTGAACGCAACTCACATGTTGACAAGGTAATGTTCAAAATGCTTCAACCTAAGCGTCAACAGTTTTCTGAGCAGAGAACTTCCAGATGTTCAAGCTGGATTTAGAAAAGGCAGAGGAACAAGATATCAAGTTGCCAACTCTGTTGGATCATAGGGAAAAAAAAAGGAATTCCAGAAAAAAATCTACTTCTGCTCCACTGACTAAGCTAAAGCCTTTGACTGTGTGGATCAAAACAAAGAAATGGGAATACCAAGCCACCTTACCTGCCTCCTGAAAAACCTGTATGCAGGTCAAAAGAAAATGTTAGAACCAGACATGGAAAAATGAACTGGTTCAAAATTCAGAAAGGAGTATGTCAAGGCTGTATTTAATTTATATGCAGAGTACATCATGTAAATCGCCAGACTGAATGAAGTTCAAGCTGGAATTAAGATTGCTGGGAGAAATAGCAATAATAACCTCAGATATTCAGATGACACCATCCTTATGGCAGAAAGCAAAGAGGAACTAAAGAGGCTCTTGATGAAGGTGAAAGAAAGTGAAAACCTCGGTTAAAACTCAATGTTCAAAAATGAAGATCATGGCATCCGGTCCCATCACTTCATGGCAAATAGATGGGGAAAAATGGAGACAGTGACAGACTTTATTTTCTTGGGCTCCAAAGTCACTGCAAATGGTAACTGCAGCCATGAAATTAAAAGACAATTTCTCCTTGGAAGAAAAACTATGACAAACCTTCACAGCATTTTGAAAGCAGAGACAACACTTTGCTGACAAGGGACCCTATAGTCAAAGCTATGGTTTTTCCAGTTGTCAAGTACAGATGCGAGAGTTGGACAACAAAGAAGGCTGAGTGCCAAAGCTGTGATGCTTTTGAAAGTGCTTGAGAAGAGTCTTGAGAGTCCCTTATATGGCAAGGAGATTAAACCTGTCAATCATAATGGAAATGAATCCTGAATATTCATTGGAAGGACCAGGGCTGAAGCTCCAATACTTTGGCCACCTGATGTGAGTGGCCAACTCATTGGAAAAGACCCTGGTGCTTGGAAAGCCTGAAAGCAGGAATAGAAGGGGAAGACAGAGGATGAGACGATGCACGGCATCATCAATTCAATATACACGAGTTTGAGCAAACTCTGGGAGATAGTGAAGGACCCGGAAGCCTGGTGTGCTGCAGTCCATGGAGTTGCAAAGAGTTGGACACAACTAAGTGACTGAACACATCACAAATGTTTTCATGGGAGAAGTGCTTTACAAATTATATTATCTCCTCTTTTATTTTTATTTAATTTTTGTGGGGTTTAAACTTTTTGAGGTTAACACGTACACAAAAATTGTTGAATTTTTCATACGCATTTACCCATTTCACCATGGCTTAGATGAAATATAGAACATGAAGTGTACTGCAAGTCTTTTCCATGCCTGCATCTACCCCCAGTTAATAATATACCTCTAAAATTCACTTTTATTCTTATGTTTATCACTATTAAATTAATCATGTTTGAATTTCATGGTATATATTGATTTATTTTGGATATTTTGGCCTGCATTGTGTCTGTAAGACTTAGTTATGATATTGGATCTCACAGTAGTCTGTTCTTTTTATCTATTGTGTAATATTTGTCTATGATCATGCCAAAATTCACTTGTCCATTCTAATCTTGAAGGTCAAGTTAGTAGTTTGCAGTTTTTTATATTATTAATAAAGCTGCCATGAACATTCTTGTACATGTATTTTGCTGCACAAATGCACTAATTTTTCTTTAGCAGATATCTAGGGAAAAGTTTCTGTATTATAGAACAGTGATGCCAGTACGTAGCGCCAAGAAGCTTTTCAGAAAGGCTGGGAGTCTGGTTGCTCTGTAACTTCACTAAAATTTGTATGATTCAACTTTTATGTTAAAGTGGCAGTGCTTTTTGTTTTTAATTGCTGCATAGTGTTCTAAAATAAGTATTTTATAATTCATATGTCTAGTCTATATGATATGGAATAGATATAATTCACATATCTGCATACTACTGAAAGACGTGTGAGTCCTTATCCGTTTTGGTAGAGTGTGATGGGATTCCTCTGGGGCTTCCATTTTTGTTTCCCTGAGGATATATTATGTTGAATATCCCTCTCATATTCTTTTGCAAGTGGAAAAAAATGTCCCTAAAACACATGTTATGGGTTGAATCATTCTCCCAAAATTCATATGTTGAAGTCCTAGATCCTCAGAGTGCAACCTTATTTAGAAAATTGAATTGTTAGAGCTGTAAAGGATGAGGTCATCCTAGGCTAGAGTGAGCCCCAGATCCAATATAACTGGTGTTTTATAGAAAGGGGACATTTGGATTTAGAAACATGCATAGGTAGAAAGTTATGTAAACAGATACAGGGAGAAAATGGCCATCTACAGGTCCAAGAGAGAGGCCTGGAACACATCCTTCCCCTCACAGTCCTCAGAAAGAACCCACCCCAATAACATCTAGCCTTCAGAGCTCCAGCACCCATAACTGTGAGATAAGAGACTTCTGTTGTAAGGCTGTGAGACACACAGTCCGCCTGCCAACGCAAGAGATGCAGGCTCCATCCCTGGGTCAGGAAGATGCCCTGGAGGAGGAAATGGCAACCCGCTCCAGGATTCTTGCCTGGGGGAGTCCCATGGACAGAAGGGCCTGGCAGGCTACAGGCCACAGGGTCACAGAGTCAGACACAACTCAGCAGCTGAGCACACACGCGCACATAGTTTGTAGTACTTTGTTTTAGCAGCCTAGCAAAGGAACACAACCAGAAACTGGGTACTCACCACTCTGCCCGTGGTCGATAATCTACGGATACAATGCTACCTGTTTCTCCTAAGGGGAAACGTCACTTATGTTGCAGCCTGAATGGCAGCATTCTTCCTCAGAATACATTTTGGAGCCTGCCATTACAGTAGGGAGCTGCCATAGGGATGACAAAACGGGACTGAACATCAAAGATTTTCATCCTGAAGCATTAATGGAGCAGGAAACAGTGCTAGCTAGGGTTCATGATAAGCCCGTTTTCTTAAATAAACCTAGAGATGGTGTTCCAGCCTTGCTTTCTGCTCTTCCATTTCTTCTTCTTCTTCTTCTTTTTTTTTTTTTTGCTTTTCCACTTCTGTAAAAGGAAAATGAATTTTCCATTTGGCCATTATTGAGAATTATCTGCACTTCACGATGCACTAAGACCAAGAATCTTTATTTGTGGGCTTCATTAATCTCACTAATTCATTAGAAACATGATTAAAGCAAAAGAGAATTTATGATTCTGATGTCAAAATTGTATTTATGAAGGTTTATGCATAAAAAGATATCATTCACCTAATAGATTTAAACCTGTAGTGATAGAAATAACGCTTGGCTGTTTCAGTTCCGTACCATATTAGTCTGAATGATCTATCTGCCTTATAACTGTCACTCTAATGTTATCTGCTGTAGTGAACTAGAGATTGTAATGGAGCAAATGAAATATGGGAAAGAAAACTCTCTCTCCCAGAAGAATGCAAAGTTTACAAGCGCTAACTAAAACAGCACACAATAGCAAGATAAATAAACCTTTATGTATTGCAGATGGGAAGACACGTCTCAGTAACACTTGCTTCTGAGAGACTTTCTGCCTGCCTAGAAAATAACAGCTGGAACAAACGGAACAGAGAAATTAACACCTGAGAGTAATACTATGACCATCTGTAGCTGTGAATAAGTAAGGGGTATGCAAACATGAAACTGATGAAAACAGTTGACTTTATTTTTCTTTTCTTTTCTCTTCTGGAATATACATGACAATATTAGAAGGATACAAATGACTTTAATGCACATTTTGGCATAACTAACCCTCACAAAGGATTGCGAACTCTGGGCTGAAATTTAAAGTAAAAATTATCTTCTTTCTTTCTTTCTTTTTTGTTGTATTGGTTTTGCCATACATCAACATGAATCTGCCACGGTGTACACGTGTTCCCCATCCTGAACCCCCTCCCACCTCCTTCCCCATACCATCCCTCAAGTGTCTGAAGAAAGGACAGCAGGTTGGTGGAGTTGCATTTCTGAAGCTCTGACAGGGGAATGGTGGTGTACGAAAGGTTAGCTCCCTCTCCTATCAACCCCCTTGGACTTTTCTCTAGAAAATTGCCCTTAGAACATCCTGACATTCCTGCTGTCCATAATGGGCACAGTGAAAGGTTATAAGTGGAAAACCTCTCAAGATGTCCCAGCTTCCAGCCTGCAAACATTTCTCTGAAGGGTCCACTTACACTGATTTTCAGAGCAACAATACAGCATGCCATTTCCCTTTTCCAGCTGCCTGGTAGTCAGCCAATTCCTGGACCAAAGTTTATATTAAAAATTAAACAAACGATCTATCTTATTGTTCAGTGCTATGCATTTAAGTCATCTCTCCTGTGATTGTTTCACTATTCAGAAATATTCAGCTCCACAAATATCAATGGAGAGAGACAGTTTCTCTTAAATAAATTCTTTTGGCCTGAATTTTGTATTTTGCACCTTTGGATCCAAGCAAATGATTAAGCAGGCAGCTCATCAGATAAAAATAGGCCTTCATCATTTGAATCTACTTTGCATGTTTTATTTAACAAACCAGAAAGCAAGCACAGAATACGGCATACTCATGTCTAAGAACTATTCCTCAGGCTCCAGGTTCAGTTTACACATGTGAAGAAATAAACAATTTTTGCCTCAACTATTAAAATATAAAGTATTATCTCATCGTAAAGTTCCAGGTGCTTTATATTTCTAGTAATAGAATATCTCTTTCTAATAATAATGTAAATGTTACTTCAGGGACATCACGTCATCTTTGTATATATTCTATAGACAATCCTGTATATACAGATCTGAAGTGATTTCACACACTGCGTGTAAATCAAACCTGAATTTCAAAACATATATTCTTACCAGTCTCCCTTATTTGCTAGCTGCATCTTCATAGCCAAAGTTGTGAGGCAAAACCTTCAAAATGTTGAACCAACACCACCTCCAACTTGTCTATTTGCTGGTCTGTTCCTCTTTGAGATATATCATCTTGCCATTCCCTTGAGATAGAGAGAGCAGGTGCGCACACGGGAGACTTGCTCTGTTTAACTGTTTCCTCATTATGGAATTCCAGGATTGCAGAGGGCTTTAGAGGTCATTTGGAGGAGCCCTAAATTGACTGGCTATACACTATCTACCCAGGAAAGCAACAGACATTTACCGATCATGTTCAGAAAGACTTCTTGTGCCTGGAGGTGTCTTTATTAATCTAAATCTCAACGACACCTGCGACCTACAGATACAGAAAGATGAGTGAAAGGGTCCTTTCAAAGTAAGAAAACCCGGTAAGGCAGGACTATTTGAGATTCGTTTATTCTCCACTTGTTTTTCCCCAGCTTTGGTGATGCACAATAGGGCTAGAAAAGCATTGTAACAGCTTTTTTTTTTTCCTCGCTCAGTAATTTACTTCAGAGGAAGGATGTTAAAGAGAAGAAAAAAATCTATCTGTAAAATCTTTGCTTTAATACACAAATCATCAATTAAAAGCTGAGTGTACTTACATTTTCACCTGCCCACATGTGATTCCCAGTCCCGCTCACTGTCATTTATGCTGTTTGGTAAAAGGACACAAGTTGACACCTTCAGTGAAATAGACTCACCGTTCCTCCTTATAAGTTCTTAGCAATAACGTACAAGATAGGTGAAGGAGAACATTCTCATTTACTGAAAATGTGACTTTATGCCCATATGCCAGGAATATGATTTAACTAGATGAGAAAAAGCAATATAAAGAAAACATCTTGTGATTCAAAGGACTCACGGCACACTGGAATATGACTAGAAACACAACGTGACCTTTTCAGCACAGACTATGAGCTCCTGAGCTGCTGAGAGCTTATTGAGAATTGACAGACTGGCCTGATGAGTTTAATCGCATTGTGAGATATATATATATATATATATATATATATATATATATATATATATACACACACACACACACACACACAAACATCATGCCTACTTCTTTGGAGGTAGCTTTTGTAAAGCAGAAATATTATTTGAACATATTTCCTGTACTGAGGTTAAAGAAGTAAAGATACAAAGGGACAAATCAGGAAGTCAGAGTGGGAAAATTTGGATCGCCATGGAAATTAGAAACAGGAGGGTAAGGTGTCATTTATAATATGTACATGTGTACTTGCTCCAGTGAAGTTGCTCAGTCGTGTCCGACTCTTTGCGACCCTATGGACTATAGCCTACCAGGCTCCTCCATCCATGGGATTTTCCAGGCAAGAGTACTGGAGTAGGTTTCCATTTCCTTCTCCAAGGGATCTTCCCAACCCAGGGATCAAACCCAGGCCTCTCGCACTGCAGGCAGACACTTTACCTTCTGAGCTACCAGGGAAGCCTGTCGTGTTCAATTCTTTGCAACCCCGTGGACTGCAACTTGCCAGGCTACTCTGTCCATGGGATTCTCCAGGCAAAAATACCGGAGTGGGTTACCATTTCCTCCTCCAGGGGATCTTCCTGACCCAGGGATTGAACCTGTGTCTACTGCATAGGCATGCAGACTCCTCACCACTGAGCCAGCTGGGAAACCTCTATATTATGGTTATAAGGAGATAATAAAGGAAACTGTTCCAAGAATATATGTTATTTTCCAGGTATATGACAAATAATGAATTTTCACTACAGAGGTAAACTCAGAAAACAGATATTTCCTAATTTTCCCAGACAAGTATATAAAATGTATATGCACATGTATTTATTTTGAAATAGATAGAGATCTGCTGCTGCTGCTGCTGCTGCTAAGTGTCAATATATGTCTCCACAAATACAGTATGAATTCTCCAACTCTGAATATGGGTGGCTGAAAAACTACATTCCTAGGCATAAATACAGTCAAGAGCTACATGTCAATATATATTTTTCTTGACATAAGTTACTGAAGAGAGAACGTTTACTATAAAGTAAGAGGAAGAATAAGAATTATATGATGGTAAATGCAAAGATGGAGCAGTTTGCACTGACATTATCTTGCACTGACAAACATACACACATGGATATAGGATATATACAGATAAACACATACACATTTTATGTATAGATATCAGAGATTCCTGGTGTCCCTGGTAGCTCAGCTGGTAAAGGATCCACCTGAAATGCGGAAGACTCCGGTTTGATCTCTGGGTCAGGAAGATCCCCTTGAGAAGGGGCAGAGTACTCTCTCCAGTATTCTTTGGCTTTCCTGGTGGCTCAGATAGATGGTAAAGAATCCGCCTGCAATGGGAGAGACCTGGGTTTGATCCTGGGTTGGGAAGATCCCCTGGAGGAGGGCATGTCAACCCACTCTAGTATTCTTGCCTGGAGAATCCCATGGACAGAGGAGCCTGGTGGGCTACAGTCCACAGGGTTGCAAAGAGTCAGACACGACTGAGTGACTAAGCACGGTGCATCAGAGAGATTTTACAGAAAATCACACCCCTAAAGACCAGGATATTAAGGAGAAATCATGTAAAACAAGATGGATAATTTGTATGAGAAATCATACTAATAATTTCATTATTTTTGATACATAAATGGAGAAAAAGGCGATGGAAGAATATTCTTATTCTAAATGAAAAACTTGAATACCTACTCCACAATTCTGTGATTACAGGTAATGAATAAAAAGTGCCTGGCACATGTAGCCCTCAAATAATGATCAGAAAGTGTATTCAGGTTCTAAGGAAGAAAGAGTTTGCATAAAATCATGAAAAGATAAAAATAAAAGCCTTAAGGTTTTCATCCTTGGAAACCACGTATATTCTATATTCTGATTTTCTTCTAAAATTTCGTTCTCATTTTCACGTGTTTAGTCAGACCTCATCCTGGACTGAATTGCATCTGCCTTTGTCCCCAGATACATATGCTGAAGCTATGGTATCAAGGTGATGGCATTGGAAGATGGAGTCTTTGGGAGATAATTAAACTATGATAATTAAACTATAGTAATTAGATTATTAGATTATAATTATGATTACTGTGGAATTAGCATGCTTATAAGGAGAGGTACCAAAGAGCTTGCTCTCTATGTACACATAAAAAGGTCAGACGAGCACACAGTCTGATGGTGGCCACCTAAAGACCAGGAGAAAAACCCTGGGAGGAAAATCTACATTACAGCACCTTGATCTTGGACTTTCCAGACTCCAAAACTGTGATAAAACAAATTTCTGTTGTTGAAACCACCCATGTATGGCATTTTTATGGCATCCCAAGCAGACTAGCATAACATTTAACTCCAGATGTGAACATCCAGCTTCTCATTTGACACCCCCACCTGTAAATAATCCCATAATCTCACAATGGTCTCTCTGCTTTCACTCTCATCTCTTTGAAGCCAGTTTTCACACAGAAGTCACAGCAATGAGGTTTATATACCTGGCTGAAATAATTCTATTTTGGCAACCCCTTTTGAAAATCTCTGACAGTGCCAACATAAAGTGCAAACACCTTACCAAAGTTTGCAGACTTGTCCCTGTCCAGTCTCCGTCTCTGTTTCCAAACTAGTTTCCTTATTCTCTTCCCTGGCCTGCTTTGCTCCAGCTATGAGAATTTTCTGAGTCTTGAATATAGTGAGTGAGTGAAGTTGCTCAGTCGTCTCTGACACGGTAGCCTACCGTCCATGGGATTTTCCAGGCAAGAATATTGGAATGGGTTGCCATTTTCTTCTCCTGGGGATCTTCTCAAACAGGGGATCGAACCCGGGTCTCCTGCATTGTAGGCAGACGCTTTACTGTCTGAGCCACCAGGGAAGTCCTTGAATATGGTAAACTCTCCCAACTAAGTGCCTTTGAGTATTATTTCCTCTGTCCTGGAGGCTTGCTGATTAGTTTTTCACAAATTTGCTCCTACTCCACATCAGTTCTCAGATCAAACCCTTCCCCAGAAAGACCTGCTCTGACCACCTTATCTAATTAAGGCTTTTTTTCATTTTTATAATTGATCTCTGCAGTTGTATATGTATTTGTTTGCTTGTTATCACTCATTTCTACTGAAAATTGTGCTCTATAGGGAGAACACGTGTCTCTCTGTTTCACAACTGCATACTCATTCTGTTCCATTCCCTGTTTAGAGGCTTGAAGCCAACCCAAAATAAAAGATTACTATTTTTTTCTCTCTCATATGAAATTTTTAGAAAAGTATTACTTTTTATTATTTTTGATAAATTAAGGTCTATATGATTTCACAAAAATAAAATACATACATTTTGACAAATGAAACATTCTATCCTTAGTAATATTGATATTACTGAGGTATAGAGAGGGATAGAATCACCAAATGCATTTCAAATGAAGTAATGGTGTTTTGATCCAGCCTCATTGTGACCAAACATTTCTGCACCTGGAAGGTAATAAGGTGAGCTAAAAAAGTTGTGATTTCTTTGAAACAATAGCATCAGCATAAGTAAAATTTGACATGCTTATTATTATGAAAAAAGAAATAGTAGAAAACTCTTTGATTAAGTTGCATATATATAGCTAATACATTTAAGTATATATATATACTTATTTGCAAGTATAGAGCTATTAATATTTTAATATGTGTATTTTTAAGAGTTTACTTTAGGCCTCCTACTCCAGAAAAAAAAGATACTTAGGTAATAGTTGGTGGTTAGTCAGGATGTGGAACATGGCGGCCACTTCAGCATATATTAATTAAATATATTGATAAATGAATTAAACTAGGGACTGGCTGAGAAAGAAAGGTTATACAGAAAGGAAAGGTCTTACCTGACACAATAATTAATTTAAAATATATACTGTACATGATTTAAAGTCACCAAAAATTTTTAAGCAAGAAAATGACCCAATCAGATTCATGTTTTATAAGTATCATTCTGGAAATATTATAATAGAGTTGAAGATGTAAAGTTAACAAGAGTTCAGAGTTTTTCCCAGGGTATTTGAGTGCAGGCTTAGCACACACTCTTAGCACACATTCTTCTCCAGGCAAGAATACTGAAGTGGGTTGTCATGCCCTCCTCCAGGGATCTTCCCAACCCAGGCATCAACCCAGCATCTCTTATGTCTCCTGCATTGACAGGCAGGCTCTTTACTACTAGCACCATCATTCCCTTCTCCATGGGGTTTCCCCTACCCCGGGACTGAACCTGGGTCTCCCACATTGCAGGCAGATTTTTTACCATTTGAGCCACCAGGGAAGCCCCAGGGTATTTGAGAGGTTGTTGTAATTTTCCATAGGAAGATTCACCAAGCTCTAGTGTAAAATGCACACCATATTAATGAAAAGGAGACCACTGATGCAAGAGGTAGGTTAGTGATAGAAACTGTCAATTTTATCTTGTAAATTGCAAATTGGAAAGAAGTTTCACTGACGCCATGACTTCTGTTTATAAGACTAAGAGGGATTGTGATAGAATAACTAAGTCTGAGACTGATATTAGTGGTGTGAAGATGTGTTCTGCAACATATTTCCAATATTTGAAGTGCATGGAAGACTTCTGCTTGGACATATTCAAGAGGCTTTTGGAAATATTAATGAGGATATTAGAAAAATGTTCGCGAAATAGACTAGGAAGTCATCAACATACAGAAAGCAGGCAAATTCATTCAACATGTTTCCTGAATGCCTCTGGGACTGTTCTAGGTCATTTGGATACGTCCATTAAATTAAAGAATGAACATTAATACTCTCTTTGAGACTATTTTTATTAAAGGGGGAAACACAGACAGTATGCCGAAACATACAAAGCTCTTAATGCCCTGCTGTAGCCCCTTGGCACTGACATTTCCCATAACTGTGTGCCTGTCTTCCAACTATTTCCACCTCTTCTCTAGAGACTCTCTTGTGCTCCACCAGGAGCAGCCCTTAAACACCAATGAGTAGGAGCTGGCAACAACGTGCCCCAGTTCCTTCATACTTCTTATGCAAATATTTAATGCTGTGTCTCAAGGTTTCCAGGTACCCACAGGGGTATCTTCTTCATAATATGTCTTCCACTTGATCCACTCCTGTCCCTGCCTTCCTTCCCTCGTCCACATCCTCCTCCTTCCCCACCTTCAAAAATGTCCATAGATAGCTTGTCTCAGGTTCTGATTCAGCTAAGTGTATAGGGTAATAAACAGTTAAATAACATAGTATTTTTAGTTCAGTTCAGCCGCTCAGTTGTCTACTTTTTGTGACTCCATGAATCCCAGCACGCCAGTTCTCCCTATCCATCACCAACTCCCGGAGTTTACTCAAACTCATGCGCATTGACTCAATAATGCCATCTAACCATCTCATCCTCTGTCGTCCCCTTCTCCTCTTGCCCTCAATCTTTCCCAACATCAGGGTTTTTCCAGTGAGTCAGCTCTTTGCATCAGGTGGCCAAAGTATTGGAGTTTCAGGTTTAGCATCAGTCCTTCCAATGAACACTCAGGACTGATCTCCTTTAGGATGGACTAGTTGGACTTCCTTGCAATCCAAGGGACTCGCAAGAATCTTCTCCAAAACCACAGTTCAAAAGCATCAGTTCTTCAGTGCTCAGCCTTCTTCACAGTCCAGCTCATCCATGCATGACCACTGGAAAAACCATAGCCTTGACTAGACGGACCTTAGTCGGCAGAGTAATGTCTCTGCTTTTGAATATACTATCTAGGTTGGTCATAACTTTCCTTCCAAGGAGTAAGCATCTTTTTATTTCATGGCTTCAGTCACCATCTGCAGTGATTTTGGAGCCCCCCAAAATAAAGACTTCCACTGTTTCCACTGTTTTTCCATCTATTTGTCATGAAGTGATGGGACAGGATGCCATAATCTTTGTTTAATAAACACAATGGGATAAATGAAATAAGTTCAGTTCAGTCGCTCAGTCATGTCTGACTCTTTGCAAGTCCATGAATCGCAGCATGCCAGGCTTCCTGTTCATCACCATCTCCTGGAGTACACTCAGACTCACATCCATCGAGTCCTGATGCCATCAAGCCATCTCATCCTCTGTCGTCCCCTTCTCCTCCTGCCCCCAATCCTCCCAGCATCAGACTCTTCCAGTGAGTCAAGTCTTCACATGAGGTGGCCAAAGTACTGGAGTTTCAGCTTTAGCATCATTTCTTCCAAAGAAATCCCAAGGTTGATCTCCTTCAGAATGGACTAGTTGGATCTCCTTGCAGTCCAAGGGACACTCAAGAGTCTTCTCCAACACCACAGTTCAAAAACATCAATTCTTCGGCGTTCAGCCTTCTTCACAGTCCAACTCTCACATCCATACATGACCACTGGAAAAACCATAGCCTTGACTAGAAGGACCTTAGTCAGCAAAATAATGTCTCTGCTTTTGAATGCAATGGGAGAGGAAAAATTGGGGAAACAGAGAGGGCTATGACTCTCTGGAAGAGAGATAGGGAGGGTGAAAGTAGGAGGAGATGAGTTCAGATAATATGTATGTATGAGGTGGGGGAGGTTGAAGAACATATCTGTATGGGTATAGGCAAGTACAGGCAAGAGATATAGAGCTGCAGGCCACCATAAGAACTCTGACTTATACTCAGAGAGAGATAGAGAACCATTAACAATATTTGGGCAAAATTCTGTTGTGGTCTGATTTACATTTTAAAACATTCATGCTGACCGTGTGATTGAGAATAGAGAGTAAGAAGTAAGGGTTAAAATAAAGAGACCAATGAAAACTACTACAGTAATCCAAGCAAGAGTAGATACAGTGACTCGTACCAAGGAGACAGCAGCTGGGGGTGAGTGAGGGTCATGCTCTGAATGTTTTCAAAGTTGAGTCACCAGGCGTAGTTGGGAGGTGATAGAAAGAGAAGGGTGATACAATGATTTTGACCTGAGTGATTGCAAGAGAAGAGATGCTATTAGTTGAGTTGGGGATGTCCAACCTAAAGGGTCAGTTTTGCTCCTATCGGGTTTTCAGTGTTGCTCAAACATTCACATAGAGTAGTCCAGTAGGCAGTCAAATATGTAAGTCTAGGATTTCAGATGGCTGGGCTGGAGATACAGTCCCTTGGGACTGGATGAGTAACCAAAGAAATGAGTGCAGATGTAAGAGACGAGAGGATCCTAGAGCTCGGTCCTATGGCATTACAACACATAGAGATCAGGGAGAAGAGACAGAGTCAGCAAGGAAGATCGGGGAAGGAAATATCGGTGTGTTGGGAGAAAACCAATAGTTTGTGATGTCCTAAAACTCAAGGACCAAAAGTATATCAAGGAGTAAGAAGTAATCAGCTGTGGAGAATACAGCTGATAGATGAAGTAAACTGAGATCTGGATACTAACCATTAGATTTAGCAATGTGAGGGGATCAGTAAACATGAGAGAAGCTCAGCTTCTGTGACTGTAAGAAAAATCCTGACTAGGGTAAGGCAGGGAGAATCAAAGGACAGGAATTAGGAAATATAAACTACTCTTCTGAAGGATTTTACTGAAAAGAATTTCACTGAAAGAAAAGGGTGGTAAATAGTTGGGGGCTTTCCCTGGTAGACAATCCACCAGCCAGTGCAAGAGAGGCGGGTTCCCCTGGGTTGGGAGAATCCCTTGGAGAAGGAAACAGTCCACTCCAGAATTCCCCCTGGGAAAACCCATGAACAGTGGCGCCTGGAGGTCTACAGTCTCTGGGGTCACAAAAGAGCTGGACACAATGACTAACCGACAACAAAGCGGTTGGGAAGAAGTGTCAAAAGAAGTATTTTTTCCTGTAAAATGTTTGTGGATTAAGAGGAATGAGCCAGTGGATAGCAAAATATTGATGATATAGAAAGAGAAGCGAGAGATGCTGGCTTGATGTCCTAGTTTGACCTTCTTGATGAGGCAGTGGGGGTGGATGTGGTGTAAAAGTGGTGGAGCTGGGTCCAATTATGGTAATGGATATTCTCCTATGCAGCATGCTGTAAGGCAAACATATGGCTTCAGATGCAGAAAGATAAGTGTATATGGTGAAGGGAATCTATAGAAGTTCTCTTGCAAACGTTTCTGGCATTCACAAACCAAGTCATGGGGGAATGTGAAGCTAGGAAAGGAGGTGTTAGAGGTTTGGAGAGAAAAGAGGTATGAAATAGTCATCTAAGAAAGTGAGAAAATATATGGACTTCTGGAACGTGATTATACAGTAGTATTAAGAGCCAACTTTGGATTTGTGGCCCTAACATTGGGGAGAGAAGAGTTAACATTGTTCTGAGCTTTCCTTCATGATATTTAGCCTCACAGGAATGAAATACATGGAAAGACTGATTTAATGAGGATTGCAATTTGCCAAGCGAGTGCCATGAAAGGAGACTGGGCAAAAAGAGACAGTTTATAGAAAGGAGTGAATATGGTGATTGACAATGGAACTTCAACTACAGAAAGAGGGTGAAAAGAGTACCAGGGTGAGTGGCATGGATAGATAGCTGGGATGGTTGAAGAGCAGGATGTATGAAATTGAATTTCAGAAAGGCATGGGTGTTGGTAATGAAGTTTGGAGTATGACTATAGCACTGAGTGGATAAGCCAGTGAGGTGGGACAAAATCGTCAGAGAAGTTAGAGTAATTGAGATTAAGCAATGTGTATACAAAATTCACAAAAAGTGATGTGAAAGCATATTCCCCAGAAATGTGGGGTATGACTGATGATTTAGTAGAGGTGATATACTTTTACAAGTGATATACTTTTATGATCTAAGAGTTTCCAGTGAAAGTGGGAAATAGACCACTGGAAAACAGAAATTAGGAAATACCTTGCCCCCAGGCCCAGTGGTTTGAGGGAAAATGGATACTTCTCGGGTCTGCAGGGGCAACAATGTCCTTAGAGTTGAGGCAATTTTCCTGCAGATTGAGAGGATGAGTTGAATGTTCAAAGGAGAGATTGAGGGGTTTGGTTAATAATAATGCACTATGAATGATGGAAGGCAAAGGTGAAGGATTTCAGGATTTAGGGAGAGATGGCAGACAGGGAAATATGTGCAAAGTAAGGTTTCTAGAGAGAGAAAGTCAAGTGAAACACTGATCATTTTTTAATGATACAATCTCATTTTCTGCCATTTTCCATCTCTCCTATTGACTCATCACATTAATGTGTTGAAAGAGAGCAATAACCAAGACCTCAGGCAGTACCTCTTACTCCTTAGAGATTATCTGAGAAGACTAAGCTATTTGATCTTTAAAGGGATGTTTAATGGGCTATGACTCTTTAGTATAGCTGCTATAATTTTTCTTCTGCAGATTAAAGTTCTAGCTTTCCTTCTAATAACTGCTTCAAGCTGCTCTACATTCTTGTCAATACTCATCCCAAAACCAGAGGAAAAGCAGAGATGTTCTATCTCTTCCAATCACAGTAAAATGAAGGCTAACAAAGCCCACAGGCCTAGACTCTTGACATTTCCAAACAGTTCTTGTTAATTTTAAGAGTGAGTCCAATCTTACTCCCTACCCTGCATTTCGATCACAGCCTAGGCAACAAGTAGTGATACTATGCACACATGGTAATTAATGATTAGACTTACATTCTTTGACAAAGTCTAGAAATAAGAGTTTCAAATTAAATATAGTGTCTAATATTTCCATTTCTTTGTAACATAATAAATTTGAGTTAATGGAATATTCTTACTTAAAAAAGCTTGATTCATGTGTAGGCACTTATTCACCATGTTTATTATTTTATTCAAAAGTGAAAGGATTTAACATTATTTAAATGCAAATAGCTTGGGTTTGATTATTGTTCATTTATCCAGTCTTTTTATATTCATGTTTTTCTCAAATTAAAATGCTCATATGTCTTGTTTAGTAAAATTTAATCAAGTGAATGAAAATCAAAAGGATGACACTATGTTTCCTATATAGATAAAATTAGGGCTAATTTGTGTAAATTAATTGCTTTATTTTAAAGCACACTTTCCATTCAGCATGCTTTTCATGATCTCAATTAATTCTTTTCATATACAAATATGGGGTTTCCCAAGTGGTGCACTGATAAAGAACACGCCTGTCCATGAAGGAGATGCAGGAGACACAGGTTTGATCCCTGGGTTGGGAAGATGACCTGGAGTAGAAAATGGAAACCCATTCCAGGATTCTGGCTTGGAAAATTCTATGGCCTTAAGAGCCTGGTGAGCTACAGTCTGTGGGATCATGAAGAGTTGGACACAACTGAGTGCACACACACATATATATTAGAAATCATTTGCAGTAATCTAGAATTCCCAAAACTGTTCCAGAAAAAGACTGAGAAGAAACTGGAGTATAAACATCAGAGAATGATTATTGCTCATTTCTGGCTTCTACAGCAGTCAAAACTAGTAGGAAATCAGCAAAGGTCATCCTGAAATATTTATAGACGATGCTGTTTGCCAAAGAAAGGGGACTCTTGAAAGTTAAAATTGAACTGAAAGTGAAAATGAAGGCCTCTCAGTCGTGTCTGACTCTTTGCAACCCCATGGGCTATACAGTCCATGGAATATACTCACCCACTGGAGTGGGTGAGTCAGTCAGTCATTCCGTCGTGTCTCTCTTTGTGACTCCATGGTCTACAGCACACCAGGCCTCCCTGTCCATCACCAACTCCTGGAGCTTACTCAAACTCATGTCCACTGAGTTGGTGATGCCACCCAACCATCTCATCCTCTGTCATCCCCTTCTCCTCCCACCTTCAATCTTTCCCAGCATCAGGGGCTTTTCAAATGAGACTGTTCTTCACATCAGTGGCCAAAGTATTGGAGTTTCAGCTTCAGCATCAGCCCTTCCCATGAATATTCAGGACTGATTTCCTTTAGGATGTACTGGTTGGACCTCCTTGCAGTCCAAGGGACTCTCAAGAGTCTTCTCCAACACCACAGTTCACAAGCATTAATTCTTCGGTGATCAGATTTCTTTATAGTCCAACTCTCACACCCATACACGACCACTGGAAAAACCATAGCCTTGACTAGATGGACCTTTGTTGACAAAGTAATGTCTCTGCTTTTTAATATGCTGTCTAGGTCTGTAATAACTTTTCTTCCAAGGAGCAAGTGTCTTAATTTCATGGCTGCAGTCACCATCTGCAGTGATTTTGGAGCCCCAAAATATAAAATATCTCACGGTTTCCACTGTTTCCTCTCTATTTGCCATGAAGTGATGGGACCAGATACTATGATTTTAGTATTATGAATGTTGAGCTTTAAGCCAACTTTTTCACTCTCCTCTTTCACTTTCATCAAGAGACTCTAGTTATTCTCTTTCTGCCATAACGGTGGTGTCATCTGCATATCTGAGGTTATTGATATTTCTCCCGGCAATCTTGGTTCCAGCTTGTGCTTCATCTAGCTCAGTGGTTCTCATGATGTCCTCTGCATATAAGTTAAATAAGCAGAGTGACAATATACAGCCTTGATGAATCCTTTCCCTATTTGGAACCAGTCTGTTGTTCTATGTCCAGCTGTAACTGTTGTTTCCTGACCTACATACAGATTTCTCAAGAGGCAGGTCAGCTGGTCTGGTATTCCAATCTCTTGAAGAGTTTTCCACAGTTTGTGGTGATCCACACAGTCAAAGTATTTTGGCATAGTCAATAAAGCAGAAATTGATTTTTTTCTGTATCCCTCTTGCTTTTTCAATAATTCAGTCTGCATTGCAGGAGGATTCTTTACCAATTGAGCTATGAAGTAATGAATCTTTGCTATAAATTTATTAAAAGGTGTAAATATTTAGTGGGGAAAATGAAAAAACAAATAACTAGCTTTTAAACCTCATCAGGAACAGGACTTCATGGACTGGTTTCCAGACATGTTACTAGAGTTCTTTGAAGAGTGATTTGTGATCTCCACTGTGACTTTGTGAAATGCTTGCTCTCAGTTTTGAGACAGCACTTACATCTGATCTTTACTTAGAAAGTGTCTGGGTTCATCTGCTCAGCAGTCTCTTAGAGGTCAGTCTATCTTGTTTCCCCAGATTTCCTGACTCCAAAATGTGAAATGAGACCTGCTAATCACACTCTGCTTTCCTCTCAACCAAACTCAACAAAGGAAGAAGTAAAATGATTTTGAAATTACTTGCTTTCGATCCCTGGGTCAGGAAGATCTGCTAGAGAAGGAAATGGCAGTCCACTCCGGTACTATTGCCTGGAAAATCTCATGGACAGAGGAGCCTGGTGGGCTACAGTCCATGGGGTTGCAAAGAGTAGGACATGACTGAGCGAGTTCACTTACACTCACTTAGGGATCCGAGAGAGGGTTCTGAACTAAATATGTTATTTGTCAGAGTCTATTATAATACTTTGGGGGTAGAGTGTCAAGTATTGTCAAGTATCTACTTTTTGCATCACTTAGAAAATTGTATCTTTGTGGTCTTTCTTCCCCGTTTTTGAATATCTATTTCCCATCTTTTTTTAAATTAAATTTATTTATTTTTTTAATTACAATACTGCATTTGTTTTGCCATACATTGACACAAATCAGCCATAGGTGAACACAATCTCCCAATGCCGAAGCCCCCTCCCATCTCCCACCCCACATCCTCTACTTGAATCATCCTGTGCATTTGATATCCTTGAAGATTTGGTTTTAGTAAGACACCACTCCAAGGTTTTCACACAACCTAGGATATAACTTAGCCAGATATAGAAACTTCCTTTGCTGGATCAGTCACTTCCTCCAGACACATTTCCCCCAACTTCCTCAATGCTGTCTGCACACAAGACGCATCCGCATCTCTATAGAGTAAGCTGCTATTATGCCGGTTTTAAAGTGCTATCATGCACCACTGAGGACCTGGTCCTTCAAACAATTTGCTATCAGAAATAAGCTACTGATTTGTAGTTACAGAGACTTTAGGACATGATTGATGAAAACTCACTGAGTATATTAAGGGCTATTTCATTACACTCATTACTCATTTAGACAGCTTGAGGTGAAATCTATCAGTCCTACTTAAATTTTTTTCCTTTCCTTTCAGGTTTTCTGCAGCTCTTCTCTCTTAGCAGGATTGATTGCTGCTACCATTTGTGTACTTTATATATTTCACTTGGTATTTTAATATTTTAATCTATCACTATATACACTTAAAATATAATATATACAAATAAAATAAAAATAATCAGATTTATATACTACTCAAAAATAAATATTAGAATGGACAATGATTAAATATTTACATTCTGGAGTCTTATGAGTAACTACAGAGTCGTTACAGCCACAAAACTAGAAAAAGAACAATTATTTCCTAATATATTTGGATAAATCACCACTTGGCTTTTAAACAATGAGTTTACAGAAGAATTTGTAGACAATTGTGTGGCTTAATTCACATTGTTTTCATAGTGCTTCTAGATGTCATAAATAACGTCACAGATTTTGGCCATAAAATACAAAGAGAGAATCAAAGTTTTATTTTTTTATTCTTTTTAATTTTTAATTTTTAATTTTTTAAATACTTTATTCTACATTACAATACTGTATTTGTTTTGCCATACATTGACATGAATCAGCCACAGGTGTCCACAATCTCCCAATGCTGAAGCCCCCTCCCACCTCCCACCCCATATCATTTCCCTGAATCATCCTGTGCACCAGTCCCATGCATCCTGTATCGAATATAGACTGGCACTTCATTTCTTACAAGATAGTATACATGTTTCAATGCCATTCTCCCAAATCATCCCACCCTCTCCCTCTCCCTCAGAGTCCAAAAGTCCGTTCTATACCTCTGTGTCTCTTTTGTTATCTCACATACAGGGTCATCATTACTATCTTTCTAAATTCCATATATATGTGTCAGTATACTGTATTGGTGTTTTTCTTTCTGGCTTACTTCACTCTGTATAATCGGCTCCAGTTTCATCCATCTCATTAGAACTGAGTCAAATTTATTCTTTTTAAGGGCTGAGTAGTACTCCATTGTGTATATGTACCACAGCTTTCTTATCCATTCATCTGCTGATGGACATCTAGGTTGCTTCCATGTCCTGGCTATTATAAACAGTGCTGCAATGAACATTGGGGTACATGTGTCTCTTTCAATTCTGGTTTCCTCGGTGTGTATGCCCAGCAATGGGATTGCTGGATCATAAGGCAGTTCTATTAAGTTTTAAAAGGATTTATATGTTGTATTGTGCATGAGATTTATGTGGAGAACTTGGATGAAATGTACAAAAAGAGAGTAAGCTACAGAATTCTTCATTCATGCATTTATTTATCTGTTCAATTATTAGAAAATAACTACTCCCTGTTTTAATGATCTCAGCTTTAGAAAGTAGTAATTTATTTTTCTCTTTGAATTAAGGGCTCAAGACCTTATCTTGCCAATCAGGATTTCTTGGAAGCTTATTAACTGCACACTGTGTCCAGCTGAGCTTCCCATGTGGCTCTAGTAATAAAAAGAACCCACTTGCCAATGCAGGTTAGGTAGTAACAGATGTGAGTTCCATCCCCGGGTCGGGAAGATCCCCTGGAAGACTTAGCACGCATGCATGTGTTCAGTGTAGATAACATTCATAAACAAGATGCAGTTATTATAACAGGCATTTTTCATGTGCTTTAACTAAAGAACTTTCATAATAATTCTATAATTATAAATATTGAATATTCAGGTAATATTTTAAAAATAATCTCATATAAAATGAAACGATTGTTCTGGTTACATTAATTTATGAGTATAAAACAGTTTCATCCTCCACTATTTAACATTTTTAAGTTTTTTTATTAAAAAATTAAGATTCAGGCTCAAAGACTCCTAATTTCTTCACTGTGTCATTGTATGAAAATGCTTCAATGAAGCAGAATGACACCCTCTTTTTCCCTTTCCTTTATTTTTTCCCCTGTATTTTTTGTCATATAATGCCAGGGTATGTTGCTAAACTCTTTATTTTTTCCTCATTCAGATATTTTCAGAAATATGGCTACTGCCATATTCATTTTGGTATGAAAAATTTTCAGCATATTTTCAACAAATTTTCAGTTTGTTGTTCACTGTATTCTTATATCTATAATACTGTGTTATAGATATTAATATAATTGCATTTTGCTTTATAAAAGCAAACAAATTAAGAAACACTTCAGATTTTTACAAGAGTTTTCATTTTCAATGGGGAATTAATAAAATGGCAAGACAGGTTGTACCAATTAGAGGAAATTACAGGAAATTACTGTATTCTCAATATACTCAAGGAGAAAATATGCTTGAGGGGACATTTCTAAGCCACTTAAAAGGTGATGTAACTGGATTTTATTTAAAAACAACAGTTGAGTTGTCTAAGGGGAGAAAAAGATAATGTTTCTACTGTATAAAATGCCAAGCTTCAGTAAATCCACTAGTATCAAACACAAGAGGCATTCTCCTATTCTTAGTAAAGTGTGGAGAGCTAAAAGTGAATTTTGAAAATGCAATAAAACATGATATTACATAGAAAAAGTAAAAATGTTAAAAGTACATTATTTTATAAATGTTAAAAGTACATTATTTTTTAAATGATGGAGTGAATGATCCTAATTTCTGAATATTTTTGCTTCTAAGTAACTGTTATTTAAAAAAATGTGACTTTGAAAATACAAATAATTAATATCTAAAAGGTAAATATTTTCGATTGCTAGAGCATATATTATGTTTAAGGTACCATGCAAATATTGCAGTGAGTGCAAAGTACAATGGTCATTGTACTTAGGAGTCTTCAAACTCATGAAAATATTATGGGAAACAATTCTGGGAACTTAGATTGAATACTCTTTCTTTGATCTTTTATACTTTATCCAATAGCCAGGGGTCACACATAATTATGGCAAGGGTTGGGGATGGGGTACTTTACAGAATAGATTTGAGTAAAGGGTAGATGAGCAAAATGAAGCTTTAGGAAGATTAATCTGGAGGCTGGTATCAGTTCAGTTCAGTCGCTCAGTCATGTCCGACTCTTTGCAACCCCATGAATCGCAGCACGCCAGGCCTCCCTGTCCATCACCATCTCCCAGAATTCACTCAGACTCAAGTCCATCGAGTCCGTGATGCCATCCAGCCATCTCATCCTCGGTCATCTCCTTCTCCTCTTGGCCCCAATCCCTCCCAGCATCAGAGTCTTTTCCAATGAGTCAACTCTTCTCATGAGGTGGCCAAAGTACTGGAGTTTCAGCTTTAGCATCATTCCTTCCAAAGAAATCCCAGGGTTGATCTCCTTCAGAATGGACTGGTTGGGTCGCCTTGCAGTCCAAGGGACTCTCAAGAGTCTTCTCCAACACCACAGTTCAAAAGCATCAATTCTTCGGCGCTCAGCCTTCTTCACAGTCCAACTCTCACATCCATACATGATCACAGGAAAAACCATGGCCTTGACTAAACGGACCTTAGTTGGCAAAGTAATGTCTCTGCTTTTGAATATACTATCTAAGTTGGTCATAACTTTTCTTCCAAGGAGTAAGCGTCTTTTAATTTCATGGCTGCAATCACCATCTGCAGTGATTTTGGAGCTCCACAAAATAAAGTCTGACACTGTTTCCACTCTTTCCCCATCTATTCCCCATGAAATGATGGGATCGCATGCCATGATCTTCGTTTTCTGAATGTTGAGCTTTAAGCCAACTTTTTCACTCTCCTCTTTTACTTTCATCAAGAGGCTTTTACTTCCTCTTCACTTTCTGCCATAAGGGTGGTGTCATCTGCATATCTGAGGTTATTGATATTTCTCCCGGCAATGTTCATTCCAGCTTGTGTTTCTTCCAGTCCAGCGTTTCTCATGATGTCCTCTGCATATAAGTTAAATAAGCAGGGTGACAATATACAGCCTTGACGTACTCCTTTTGCTATTTGGAACCAGTCTGTTGTTCCGTGTCCAGTTCTAACTGTTGCTTCCTGACCTGGATACAGATTTCTCAAGAGGCAGGTTAGGTGGTCTGGCATTCCCATCTCTTTCAGAATTTTCCACAGTTTGTTGTGAGGCTGGTATAGTGGAATTAAATTTTTAAAACACTGGGTGCATGAAATTGGATCCAGGGTATCCAGCTGTTTCAGGATGCCTCTGTAAGGGTGAGGAAGACACATTTACACTTGTTTACGATTGTTGTCTAGGAACCAAGAAGGCTTTAAGGCAGAGATCATTAACTTACTTATCTTGGGAGGGTTAGACACGTAATTCTTCCCTCAGGTGAGTAGTTCTGTTTTCTTGGCAAGAGCCTGAGCGGGTGAAGGGATGTGAATGGCCTGTGCTGTGGGATGTATGTGTGAGTGATGTGTTTCTTAAGGTACAGTCTGCAGCCCATGTAGAGAAACAGGCCTAGTTATGGTGGCTCTTAGTGTTCAAATACACATGAGTGCCTGACCTTATTACTGTGGCCAGTCAACACTCAGCCAGACTGTGGTCCTCAGGGGTACTAAGTGACAGGTCAATCCTTCTAAACTGTGTACATTTCCCAAGATAGAACCTAAACTATTTTCCACTGACTTTCTCCCTCAGAAGCAGTATGTGAGGACTCATGGCTTATGCAAATCAGTTGCAACTTTGTTTGCCTAAAACATCACTAAAAAAGCTGTAAGTCATCATATTTCACAACTGCATGACAAATACAGTCTGAAAGTCTGACTTAGAGAGAGTTGTATGTGACCTCCATGTTAACTAAGATAATAAGAAACATAATCTTTCTTTCTTGCCTTGCTGCCTTAAAGAAGGTTTAAAGAAGGAAGCAAATACTTTGGATCTTTAATAAACTTCAACTTGCCTCTCTCCATCCTCCTGGGTGTGCATGTCAAGTTGGACAGAGTTTGCAGTGGATGTTCTTCCCAGTACTTGTCACTACCCCTCCAAAGTCATACTTTCTCAGGGCTGCACTGTTACAGCGATGGCTTTGGCACAGCCAATTAATAGGTCTCAATGATGGATGTGAGAGTTGGACCGTGAAGAAAGCTGAGCACTGAAGAATTGATGCTTTTGACCCGTGGTATTGGAGAAGACTCTGGAGAGTCCCTTGGACTGCAAGGAGGTCCAACAAATCCATCCGGAAAGAGACCAGTCCTGGATGTTCATTGGAAGGACTGATGCTGAAGCTGAAACTTCAATACTTTGGCCACCTGATGCGAAGAGTTGACTCATTGGAAAAGACCCTGATACTGGGAGGGACTGGGGGCAGGAGGAAAAGGGGACAACAGAGGATGAGATGGCTGGATGGCATCACCAACTCGATGCACATGAGTTTGAGTAGACTCCAGGAGTTGGTGATGGACAGGGAGGCCTGGTGTGCTGTGATTCATGGAATCACAAAGAGTCTGACACGACTGAGCAACTGAACTGAACTGAACTGAATAGCTCTTCTATTAAGACCAGAGACAAAATCTGAATGATAAAAATTTTCACTTAAGTCTTTTTGTGTGCATGTGTGTACATCTAGGCTTCCCAGATAGCTGTGTGATAAAGAATCTGCTTGCTAATGAAGGAGACACAGGAGGTGTGGGTTCAATTCCTAGATCAGGAAGATTCCTAGGGGGAGAGCATGGCAACCCACTACAGTATTCTTGCCTGGAAATTCTATGGACAGAGTAGCCTAGAAGGCTGCAGTCCATGGGGCCACAGGGTCAGACACGACTGAGTGACTGAGCACACGTGTATACATACACGTATAAGATGTATATACGCATAAGCCTGGAGAAGGAAATGGCAACCCATTCCAGTATTCTTGCCTAGAGAATCCCATGGATGGAGGAGCTTGGTGGGCTACAGTCCACGGGTCGCAAAGAGTCGGACACGACTGAGCAACTTCACTTTCACTTTCACTATACATAAGCATGCTATTTTAAAGTATTATTTAACAAAGGCACTGAAACATATCATTTAAAAAACATTTTTACTGTTATTTAATCAATTTAGGGACACTGTTAATGAGTTAAAATTGAGTAATGAGCATTGGGTAAATACTTTTATTTTTTAGAAATAATTTCTCTTATTTAGTTTTTACTAAAAATTGTGCTTTCCTTGAAAAACATCTCACAACACAGATCTTCTATACAATTTTATAGAGGATAAGCATACACATTATAAAGTCACACAGACCTTCCTTAAAAGCCAACATTTCCACTTGCCTATTTGGACAAAATATATTCTTTCTGAGTTCCAATTTCCTCATCTATAAAATGAGAACAATAATAGTACCAATTTTAGAGCTACTTAACTTAATGCACGTGAAGTAGTTTACACTGTGCCTGGCACATAATCACTGAGAAGTTGAACCTATCTGGACTGCACTTAGCAGGTAGCCTTCAATATATATTATTCAATAATTCATTGAAAATTAAATTGGAGGAAGGAAGGAAGGGAAAGGAATGGTTAGAAAGGGAGAGTAGGGAATCTGCTGAATCCTAGCTTTAAACAATGTATTATAATGTGTTATAAAGCATCCTTATATGTCTGTCTCTCTCATAAGACTATAGGCGTCATGCAAGCCAAGGGATTGTTTTAAATGCCTATCTCATCCAGAACTCTCAACACAATGTCTTGGAAATAGCAGGTGAACAAACACTTTAAAATGAAATGAGCAAATTAAATAATATATATTTGTTTATAAGATGATTTAGTGTCTGTCACCATACTGAATTCTAAACTTCATTGAAGCAAGAAATGGGTTTGTTATTATTATTTTGCCACTATCAGTTTATAGAGCACTTGCTGCAATAAATGGTTATGTTGGACTTCAGGGAAGAAACTTCCAAAGGTACCTATATCCCTATGTAATTTGGCCCATAAGTAATACCCCTTATATAATAATGAAAAGAAATAAGCTCAAATAACATTGCTGTGAATAAGATCATCAATTTTTCAGTAGATGACACTGTAGATATCAGTTGCTTTACCTTGTACTATATAACATTCCTGAAAACTTGTAAACATAATGGCTGTCTGAAAATTGCAATAATAAAGGTCCTTTTACACTAGGCTATTATGCATTTAAAATATTCTTCAGAATATTTTGAATACATACAATCATAATGCATCACTGGTTATTCTCAACTTATGCTGTGACAGTCTTTGTTCTTGGAACTCTGAAGACTTCAGAGAGACTGGTTCTGCCTCCAAGAGGCCAGAGAGCCGTCCAAGGTCAGGTCACTGTAAGAATTAGGACTGGTCATGCAAAATGTTGCCTGGCCACAGAACTCTCAGAGTTGGCTGTGAGGTTATCCAAACAAGCACTTTTCACTGACAGTGAGAAATTGCAAGATGTGGACATCCCATGTTGAGAGAGCTTCTTGCTGTTTCTGCTGTCATCTTGATTTTTCCTTTTCGAGTGTGTAACAAAGAAAATGGATCCCATGGGACAACTCTCACACTTGTTACCCTCCATTTCCTCAGTCTAACTGAGTGTAAGTAATGGAACCATGTTTTAATGGCCCACTATCCCAAACGCCCTCCTAACCCTTTGGCAGAGATGCTTTGTAGCTGACAAATATGACAGGCAAGGCTAACGAACCCTTAGGCCAGCAATATTCTCATTTTTAATCCATCATAGACATCAAAAAATAATGAGATTTCTTGAAACAGTGCCAGCAGTGAGCTCATATGACACTGAGATGATAAATTTACTCAACCACTTACAAAGAAGTAGCTGGTACACTGAAAGACCTGCGAAATTTCATAACACAGAGTGGTACAGTGTGAAAAACATGGATGCTTCACTGTATTTTCTGACTGGTATTTATACCCATATTGTAGTACATTTCCATTTTTAATCTTGCTAGTCATTTTTTTCTTAGTATCTTGCATGGGAGATTAATTCTGCTCTCCTTCTCCTGGTGATGCTTATAAGAGAAATATTCAAGCCCATGTGTACCATACTATTGATGCTGCAAAAGTGCAATAATAAAATGGGCTATTGAAAAGAAGATGAATTTTAAGCTTTTTTTTTTTTTTTAAGTTGAACTGATCTACCCTAGAGACTCAAAGAGGTTTTGAAATTGCCTCAACCACTGATCCTTTGACCTGGAAGTCCTGCTGACCCTAAGCCATTGTGGGGAAACATGTTTCTTTTCATCAAAGTTTACAATTTTGACTTAAGAAAAAGAGCTGAATATGGAAACAGATGTATATTTTTCTTACATTTCACGAGGCTCTACAGCTATTTCTTTTCTACTTTGCATCAGTATGCAAAGGATATAGTTTCCAGCATCAGTCAGTCACTTAGTGATTGTTTGCTAACAGTGAAATGGAAACAAATTGTTCCGAAATAGCTAAAACTCTGCACTGGTTACTACAATTAGACCATCTTAGTTCTGTCATTTTAATTATATTGTTTAGCTTACAAAAACAGCTTTATCAGCATGATATCAGAATGACCTCAGAAAGCTGGCCCATTGGGGTATCTGTCACCCTGGCCACAACACTTGAAGAGAAAGTTCAGGGTGCTGCCCAGCGTTGACTCTGCAATTGTCTCTAGGCTCCCATGACGCTAGAGCTGCTATTTGAAGTTTCAGAAGAGATCTCTTACCTGATGTCTGCTTTATTTCTTGAAAAAGCACCCACATCTGAGAGGAAAGGGATACTTCTGATGCCTTAAGGTAATACACAAAAACTGATTAAATACTTAATCTTAAGTACTTAAGTGTGGTTTGCAGCCAGGAGCATCTGCATCTCCTAAGTGCTTATTGGAATTATGAGATTCAAACCCCATCCCATGCCTCATGATTCAGCATCTGTATCTTAACAAGACCTCCAAGTGATTTGTACTTAAATTAGGATTTTAGAAACACTGGATTAGATAGTTTGGATTGAAGGAGAAAGACACAAAGGAAATAAAGGTACTGATGGTTAAGAAAAAGACACAGAGAAAGCAGGTGTAAAACAAAACAGTATATTCCAAACAGTTTCCTGGGTTTTAGTTTATTATTATATCATGGATGATGAGGTATATTTACGGTTCAGTTCAGTTCAGTCGCTCAGTCGCGTCCAACTCTTTGTGACCCCATGGACTGCAGCACGCCAGGCCTCCCTGTCCATCACCAACTCCTGGAGTCCACCCAAACTCATGTCCACTGAGTCAGTGATGCCATCCAACCATCTCATCCTCTGTCATCCCCTTCTCCTCTTGCCTTCAATCTTTCCCAGCATCATAGTCTTTTCAAATGAGTTAGCTCTTTGCATCAGGTGGCCAAAGTATTGGAATTTCAGCTTCAGTATCAGTCCTTCCAATGAACACCCAGGACTCACCTCCTTTAGAGTGGACTTGTTGGATCTTCTTACTGTTCAAGGGACTCTCAAGGGTCTTCTCCAACAGCACAGTTCAAAAGCATCAATTCTTCTGTGCTCAGCTTTCTTCACAGCCCAACTCTCACATCCATACATGACCACTGGGAAAACCATAGCCTTGACTAGATGGATCTTAATAATTCAACTCTAATTACACTAAGAAAGTATTTAATTCATAGGAAAATGTTTCCTTTTAGATTTTAAATTTATGTTCCAGTGGAATTTATAATATTCACTCCATAGGTGAGGAAAAACAAAGTTTTCATATTTAAGAAGGAGAATTTATTTATTAAATCTATTATGTGTTCTCACAGACAATGAAGACTCCTTTTGAGGGCTTTCTTAGTGCTCCTTAAGAAAAACCAAGTCCAATATCTATTTAATTAACTTCCCAGGGTGATAAGTAGAAGAAATACTAGGGAAACATTATGTGTGTGTGTGTATGTGTATGTGTATGTGTGTGTATGTGTATGTGTATGTTTGTGTGTATGTGTATGTTTGTGTGTGTGTGTGTGTGTGTTTACATTTGGAATCTGAATGCTAAGAAACTGAAGTGAGAAAATAATTTGTATCTTCATTTCTCTTTGAGAGCTTGATTCAAAGAAACCACCAGAATTCTTCATAGAAATATGGTCCTTTCTTACTTAAGTCTTAACTCCTAAAGCTCTGGCCCCTGGTCACATTGTTCCTGGGAATCTGAGTGGGGCACGGTGTTGGGTCAAAGCTGGCCCACAAATTTCAGAGTGAGATGGTGAGAATAAAGTCCACAAGCTAAAGCTAGAACACTTATCCAACTAGACCTCAAAAATGCACATCACAGTGAATGCTTGAGCAGAGAAAGAAGAACAGATGAAAGGAAGAGGTTAGAAATTAAAGCCATCTGAACAGAGGACGTACATTCAAAATGAGAGTGGGAATGGAATATAAGTTGAGCCCCTGAAGTGCTGAGGTGCAAGGAAAAGAACCTTTTCCTTCCTGCTTCCTTAGTTGGAGAGAGAGTAATATATTAAAGAAACTGAGATCATTCAGACAGTCTGGGGACAGAGTGATGGAACAAATAGGTCCTGGCATACATAGAGGCAGAATATTGTGGGGAGAAAGAATTGATGGTCTTTGTAACCCAAATGGAAGCCAACTCCCAGCAGAGACGCCAGTGCACCTGTCAAGGAAAGCCTTGAGGAAAGACTCTCCTGTTCGCAATTCTTACTTAGGTGCCTGTTCATGAATTGTGCCAGTTTTTGGTCCACCAAAGGATGTCCTGATGATCCCTCTGGGCCCAAAGAACTAGTAAGTACTCTGTTCAAATGGTCAGTTGCTGGAGAGCTATTATTCAGGGAGAAATGTAGGCAAAAACCAGATAGGAAGCAAAGTTGTTATCCATGAAGGCACCTTGAGTGGATAGTCATCAATGACAATTCTATGGTGAAGAGTTAACTGAATTCACTCACCTTACAAGTAGAAATTATGTAAACTCGAGTCTCCACAAGTTCATTAATAACATGATCTGATTTATATGTTATTAGTGGTGTAGGGTAGAAAAGTGGCAGATAGTGGACAAGTATTACAATTTTTGAGGGCTTTGAAAGCTCCAAAACTGTTCCAAAGGGAAAAAAAATAGTTGGTTTGGTTATGCTAGAAGATGAAAATCTCATCTTGTGTGAAGAAGATAGTATTAAATGGAGTAGTGCCTTAGAGCATTTAGGATTTTGAAAGAGAATACAGAAGGAAGTTCTGCACTGTTTTCATCTTCTGGATAAGAGGATGGTCTTGTATGGTTTAAAATTCAGCAAAGAGTAGATGCAGGTTTCTACTGAATGTGAGCCACCACCATGGATTCTACACACATGGGGAAGTTGGCCGCCCAGTCCAGCTGGAAGCAGAGCTTCCCCACCTAGTATATTATTCTCTCCATGGACATCAGCAGGTGGTTAGCTTGGGCAGGCAGAGCTATGAAGCTTTATTTCGTGTTCATATCATCAGTGTGAGGTCTAATGGCAGAGCATCAAGGAGAATAGAAAAGTTATTACTAGAGTGATTCTGATGCTGACTGGGAGGTCTCCCAGTTCAGAAGATCTGGAAAGCTCAGGCAATTCAGCCAGCTGTGCATGCAGAACTTTCCTGAAGCCTTCCTGGACCTGGGCCTACACAATTGAGTCATTTCCTCATTTGTGTCCTAAAATTAGGGCCAGAATTCCACAGGGGGACAGATCATTGATTCTTCTCCAGTCACCCAGCTGGTTGTATCCAGGGATGAAGCTGTGCAACGTGTTGCTCAGCACTACTTGGATATAAGGTATCTTCAACAAGCAGACTCTCTGGCAAGAGGAGGGCATGACCCAGTTACCTGGCTTCCATGTGTAGTATGAGATCAGGAAGTTACTATGTACATTCATCTGGAAGATGGCCTTGTGGGGAGACCAGCAGTAGTGATGTCTCTGTGATGGACCCAAGCTCAGAGACCAATCCAGTTTTAGCTTTGATGCATAAACTGTCTATGGCGATTAAGTGATCTCAGCATAGCACTGAAGTGTCCTGTCCTGGAAAACCCTGGCACATCCTCATCAGCTGGAACAGAATGCATATAACATGAGGATACAGTACAGAGCTGTCTCCTAGCAATAGACCTGAGAACTGAGTCAAGCGGTAGACACAAGAACTGTTTCCTTAGGGGAAAACTGTAACTTCTGGCTTACTTTCAGATCCTTTCCATGACCTTCTCGTGCTCTGCCCTGCATTGTAGGTGGCTGATCCTGCAAGTTGCTTTCATAGATTCTTCTCCCATTGGCTTCTGGCTAATCCTGATCAATGGGAAGCATGGGTGGGAGACCCAGAAGATGGCAAAAAGAAAGACATCAGAGTATTTCTCTTTACCTTTTCTGCTCCCTGCAGTCTTTGACACGGGCTGTCACTCAATAGTCCCAGTTAATCCATACAGTCTGTGAGTTCTATTAGCATCTTCTCTCTGTGTCTTTGCATGCTTAGTAATGCTAGCAGCTCCTGCTTTGTTAATTTTTGCCATTTCTTTTGCTTTTTAGCCCTCTGAGCCCTTTTAAACTAATTCCCCAAATAAAGTACTCTTTACTTAAACCCTTGGCATGGGCTATCAGGTACAACTAACTGTCAAAGCCTCTTCCTTGGGCACAAAGGAGTGGAGAATGTGGGACGTGGGTTGGGGGTGCATGATCATGGGCTTATTTCAGCAGGAAGATGTGATGGAATCAAGAGAACTGAGTTGATTCTAGGGACAGAACTGAAAGTAAGCCTCACAATCAGACTGATTAGAAAGTGGACATGCAAGGTGTTAGGCAGAAAGAAGGAAAGTAGTGTAACACAATAACCTACCTAAGTGGGGTCACAATAAAAAAAACAATTAAAAAAATCAACGTTGAGAATAAAACCTTTAAAATCAATATAATGCTTATTAAACATTGCCAAAACGATGCAATGGAGAGGTTATGTTGTATAATACACAATGGAATTCCCCTATTCTCCTCTCTATTCAGCATCTCATTCACCATGACTATCCTTCTACAAATTCTTTCTCTTTCTCCCTCTCCCACTCCTTTCCTTCTCCCTTTCTTTCTCCTCCTTCTGGTCCAAACTGTCTGTGCTCCTCTTTATTCCTCTGATTCCCCTCTGTGCCCTTTTTATCACTTCTCTTCTTTCAGGACAAGACTTTTCATACGCAAATCAGTCCAAGAAGATACATGATGACTTAAAATTTATTGTATTTTCTTATATCCCTTTCACACAAGGTAACACAAATCAAAATGAACACTGTTGATATTAGGTCAGAATAGATCAGCCTGAGAGGAAGAGGAAAGATAAGCCCAGAAATACTGTGCTCAACAGGGCTGGAAGTGACCTTTAGTATGATGGTTTTCAGGGCTTCCCTTATATGCAAATGACACCACTCTTATGGCAGAAAGTGAAGAGGAGCTAAAGGGCCTCTTGATGAAGGTGAAAGAGGAGAGTGAAAAAGTTGCTCAACATTCAGAAAACGAAGATCATGACATCCGGTCCCATCACTTCATGGGAAATAGATGGGGAAATAGTGGAAACAGTGTCAGACTTTATTTTTCTGGGCTCCAAAATCACTGCAGATGGTGACTGCAGCCATGAAATTAGAAGACGCTTACTCCTTGGAAGAAAAGTTATGACCAACCTAGATAGTGTAGAAAGAGACATTACTTTGCCGACTAAGGTCCATCTAGTCAAGGCTATGGTTTTTCCTGTGGTCATGTATGGATGTGAGAGTTGGACTGTGAAGAAGTCTGAGTGCCAAAGAACTGATGCTTTTGAACTGTGGTGTTGCAGAAGACTCTTGAGAGTCCCTTGAACTGCAAGGAGATCCAACCAGTCCATTCTGAAGGAGATCAACCCTGGGATTTCTTTGGAAGGAATGATGCTAAAGCTGAAACTCCAGTACTTTGGCCACCTCATGAGAAGATTTGACTCATTGGAAAAGACTCTGATGCTGGGAGGGATTGGGGGCAGGAGGAGAAGGGGACAACCAAGGATGAGATGGCTGGATGGCATCATGGATTCGATGGATGTGGGTCTGAGTGAACTCTGGGAGATGGTGATGGACAGGGAGGCCTGGCGTGCTGAGATTCATGGGGTTGCAAAGAGTCAGACATGACTGAGTGACTGAACCGAACTGAACTATACCTCAGTTGGTAAAGAATGTGCCTGCAGTGCAGGAGACCTGGGTTCAATTACTGGGTCGGGAAGATCCCCTGGAGAAAGAAATGGCAATCCACTCCAGTATTCTTGCCTGGAAATCCCATGGTCAGAGGACCCTGGTGGGCTACAGTCCATGGAGTTGCAAAAGTTGGACATGACTGACCGACTAAAGAGACAGAGATCATGATGATGATTTTTGCCTTATCCCTACAAAGGGAGAACTCTTAATGACTCTGAGCTGATTTAGATATTTGGGCTCCAAAACAAGACGTGGAAATCAACTATTCAGAATTCAGAGCATGTACATGCAGAGGGATAATTTAGGTAATGGACTGTGTCTAGTGCCTCTTGGAAAGTGCACTCAATGAATATTTGTGAATGAACACAAAATACCTAAAATACAGAACGTGACCTCACCAAGTTATTTTTAGAGAAAAATAACTACCAAATATAAATATGTTACTATGGTAAAACTCATCCATAATTCCAAACGGGAATATGAGACACAGATCTTGTAGGAAACAAGAGTTGAAATCCCTTTCCTCATTTTCTGGTATGTGTTGCAAGAGGGCATCAGAAGGCAGACACACTGAAACCATACTCACAGAAATCTAGTCAATCTAATCACACTAGGACACAGCCTTGTCTAAATCAGTGAAACCAAGCCATGCCTGTGGGGCAACCCAAGATGGACAGGTCATGGTGGAGAGGTCTGACAGAAGGTGGTCCACTAGAGAAGGGAATGGCAAGCCACTTCAGTATTCTTGCCTTGAGAACCTCATGAACAGTATGAAAAGGCAAAATGATAGGATACCAAAGAGAAACTCCCCAGGTCATTAGGTGCCCAATATGCTACTGGAGATCAGTGGAGAAATAACTCCAGAAAGAATGAAGGGATGGAGCCAAAGCAAAAACGATACCCAGTTGTGCGTGTAACTGGTGATAGAAGCAAGATCCAATGCTGTAAACAGCAGTATTGCATAGGAACATGGAATGTCAGGTCCATGAATCAAGGCAAATTGGAAGTGGTCAAACAAGAGATGGCAAAGGTGAACGTCGACATTCTAGGAATCAGCGAACTAAAATGGACTGGAATGGGTGAATTTAACTCAGATGACCATTATATCTACTACTGCAGGCAGGAATCCCTCAGAAGAAATGGAGTAGCCATCATGGCCAACAAAAGAGTCCGAAATGCAGTACTTATATGCAGTCTCAAAAACGACAGAATGATCTTTGTTTGTTGCCAAGGCAAACCATTCAGTATCACAGTTATCCAAGTCTATGACCCAACCAGTAATGCTGAAGAAGCTGAAGCTGAACGGTTTTATGAAGACCTATAAGACCTTTTAGAACTAACCCCCCAAAAGATGTCCTTTTCATTACAGGCCACTGGAATGCTAAAGTAGGAAGTCAAGAAAAACTTGGAGTAACAGGTATATTTGGCCTTGGAATATGGAATGAAGCAGGGCAAAGACTAATAGAGTTTTTCCAAGAAAATTCACTGGTCATAGCAAACATCCTCTTCCAGCAACACAGGAGAAGACTCTACACATGGACATCACCAGATGGTCAACACCGAAATCAGATGGATTATATTCTATGCAGCCAAAGATGGAGAAGCTCTATACAGTCGACAAAAACAAGACCAGGAGCTGACTGTGGCTCAGATCATGAACTCCTTATTACCACATTCAGACTTAAACTGAAGAAAGTAGGGAAAACTGCTGGACCATTCAGGTGTGAACTAAATCAAATCCCTTAAGATTATACAGTGGAAGTGAGAAATAGATTTAAGGGCCTAGATCTGATAGATAGAGTGCCTGATGAACTATGGAAGGAGGTTGGTGACGTTGTACAGGAGACAGGGATCAAGACCATTCCCATGGAAAAGAAATGGAAAAAAGCAAAATGGCTGACTGGGGAGGCCTTACAAATAGCTGTGAAAAGAAGACAGGCGAAAAGCAAAGGAGAAAAGGAAAGATATAAGCATCTGAATGCAGAGGTCCAAAAAATAGCAAGAAAAGATAAGAAAGCCTTCTTCAGCAATCATTGTAAAGAAATAGAGGAAAACAACAGAATGGGAAAGACTAGAGATCTCTTCAAGAAAATTAGAGATACCAAGGGAACATTTCATGCAAAGATGGGCTCAATAAAGGACAGAAATGGTATGGACCTAACAGAAGCAGGAGATATTAAGAAGAGGTGGCAAGAATACACAGAAGAACTGTACAAAAAGATCTTCATGACCCAGATAATCAAAATGGCTTGATCACTCACCTAGAGCCAGACATCCTGGAATGTTAAATCAAGAGGGCTGTACGAATCATCACTAAGAACAAAGCTAATGGAGGTGATGGAATTCCAGTTGAGCTATTTCAAATCCTGAAGATGATGCTGTGAAAGTGTTACACTCAATATGCCAACAAATTTGGAAAACTCAGCAGTGGCCATAGGACTGGAAAAAGTCAGTTTTCATTCCAATCCCAAAGAAAGGCAATGCCAGAGAATGCTCAAACTACCGCACAATGCACTCATCTCACATGCTAGTAAAGTCATGCTCAAAATTCTCCAAGCCAGGCTTCAGCAGTACATGAACCGTGAACTCCCTGATGTTCAAGCTGGTTTTAGAAAAGGCAGAGGAACCAGAGATCAAATTGCCAACATCCGCTGGATCATGGAAAAAGCAAGAGAGTTCCAGATAAATATCTCTTTCTGCTCTATTGACTATGCCAAAGCCTTTGACTGTGTGGATCACAATCAACTGTGGAAAATTCTAAAAGAGATAGGAATACCAGACCACCTAACCTGCCTCTTGAGAAATCTGTATGCAGGTCAGGAAGCAACAGTTAGAACTAGACATGGAACAACAGACTGGTTTCAAATAGGAAAAGGAGTATGTCAAGGCTGTATATTGTCACCCTGCTTATTTAACTTCTATGCAGAGTACATCATGAGAAATGCTGGGCTGGAAGAAACACAAGCTGGAGTCAGGATTGCCAGGAGAAATATCAATAACCTCAGATATACAGATGACACCACCCTTATGGCAGAAAGTGAAGAGGAACTAAAAAGCCTCTTGATGAAAATCAAAGAGGAGAGTGAAAAAGTTGGTTTAAAGCTCAACATTCAGAAAACAAAGATCATGGCATCTGGTCCCAGCACTTCATGGGGAATAAATGGGAAACAGTGGAAACAGTGTCAGACTTTATTTTGTGGGGCTCCAAAATCACTGCAGATGATGACTGCAGCCATGAAATTAGAAGACGTTTACTCCTTGGAAGAAAAGTTATGACCAACTTAGATAGCGTATTCAAAAGCAGAGACATTGCCGACTAAGGTCCGTCTAGTCAAGGCTATGGTTTTTCCTGTGGTCATGTATGGATGTGAGAGTTGAACTGTGAAGAAGTCTGAGTGCCAAAGAATTGATGGTTTTGAGCTGTGGTGTTGGAGAAGACTCTTGAGAGTCCCTTGGACTGCAAGGAGATCCAACCAGTCCATTCTGAAGGAGATCAACCCTGGGATTTCTTTGGAAGGAATGATGCTAAAGCTGAAACTCCAGGACTTTGGCCACCTCACGCGAAGAGTTGACTCATTGGAAAAGACTCTGATTCTGGGAGGGATTGGGGGCAGGAGGAGAAGGGGACGACAGAGGATGAGATGACTGGATGGTATCACTGACTCGATGGATGTGAGTCTGTGTGAACTCCAGGAGATGGTAATGAACAGGAGGCCTGGCGTGCTGCGGTTCATGGGGTCGCAAAGTGTGGGACACGACTGAGCGACTGAACTTTTTCCTCATTTTCCGATTTTCTGTGTAACAGATAAACTACCTCAGTCCCCACTGACTCAGCTAGTAATTACTGATAATGTCTCCCTGAAATAGAAGTAAATTAAAGTACTCTGAAGAATGGGCTATGGCTCCAAGGGGATCAGGTAAATAGCTGTTTCCAGGGATACACTCCTAGTCTGGAAGCAAACTTAAATATTCCCCTTTTTCTTTAATATGGCCCCAGAGTGTGGTTGATCAGCTTCAGCTTATTGCTTCTGATCAGATGTGACTTATCCTTAGTAATCTGCAATTTTGCAGAAAATCCTTCCATTCTTTCCAATCCTATTGTAGCTTTAAAACAAATTCATATCTCTTTGGAGAGTACTAATATGTTTATCAGTAGCAAGATATGAGGAAATGTATTAGAAGCAAAAATCATAACAATTTGATATGGTCTCAAATATTTTAAAAGTATAATTAAATATAATGTGGGGTCTATACATTGTATACTTAGTGGTGAAAAACTGAATGATTTCCACTCAAGATAGGCGCAAAGAAAAGAGGTGCTCATTCACAACTTCTATCAATATTATTCTAGAAGTCCTAGCTAATAAAATAAGACAAGAAAAGTAAAGCAAGAAATATCTACATGTAATCTTTATCTACATGGAATATCCCAAAGAATTAACAAAAAATTCCTGAAGCTAAAATCAAATAGAGTAAGGTCATAAGCTACAAGGCTGACATACAGAAGTTAATTATTATTCTTTTATAGTTGAGCAATAAGAATAACAATGTCACAAAAGCAACAAAATATTGAACTGAATCAGACAAAGTAAGTAGAGAAAAGAAGAGAAGCTGAAGGCAAAGGAGAAAAGGAAAGATATACTCATTTGAATGCAGAGTTCCAAAGAATAGCAAGGAGAGATAAGAAACCCTTCTTAAGTGAACAATGCCAAGAAATGGAGGAAAACAACGCAATGGGAAAGACTAATGATCTCTTTAAGGAAATGAGAGATAACAAGGGGACATGTCATGAAAAATGGGGCACAAAAAGAACAGAAATGGGACGGACCTAACAGAAGAAGATGATATCAAGAAGAAGTGGCAAGAATAAGGGAAGAAATATATTTTAAAAAAATCTTAATGACACAGATAACCCCGTGGTGTGATCACTCATCTAGAGGCTGGAGTGGGAAGTCAAACTGGCCTCATTGAAGCATTACTGTGAACAAAGGTAGTGGAGGTGATAGAATTACAGCTGAGGTATTTCAAATTCTAAAAAATAAATGATGTTGTTAAAGTGCTGCACACAATATGCTAGCAAATTTGGAAAACTCAGCAGTAGCCACAGCACTGGAAAAAGTCAGTTTTCATTCTGACTTTAAAGAAGGGCAACGCCAAAGGATGCTCAAACTACTGCACAGTTGCACTCATTTCACACGATAGCAAGACTATGCTAAAATTCCGTCAAGCAAGGTCTCACAGTATGTGAACTGAGAAATTCCAGATGTACAACTTAGATTTAGAAAAGAAGAGGAACCAGAGAGCAAATTGACAACATCTGTTGGATCATAGAAAAAGCAAGAAAATTCCAGAAAAATATCTGCTTCACTGAGTACATTAAAGTTTTTACTGTGTGGATCACAACAAACTGTGATCCACACAGTCAAAAGCTTCAGACTATGGCTTTAGGAAGAACTTAGGAAAATTCTTAGAGATGGAAGTACCAGGCCACCTCACTTGCTTCCTGGGAAGCCTTTATGCAGGAAAGAAGCAACAGTTAGAATTGGACATGGAACAATGGACTGACTCAAAATTGGAAAAGCAGTATGTCAAGGCTATATGTTGTCAACTTGTTTATTTAACTTATATGCAGAGTGAATCAGGCGAAATGCTGGGCTGGATGAAGTTCAAGCTGGAATCAAGACTGCAGGGAGAAATATCAACAACCTCAGATATGTAGATGATACCACTCTAATGGCAGAAAGTGAAAAGGAACTAAAGAGCCTCTTGATGAAGGTGGAAGAGGAGGGTGAAAAAGCTAGTTAAAACTTGACATTCAAAAAACTAAGAGCGTGGCATCTGGTCCCATCACTTTGTGGCAAATAGATGGGGAAATATGGAAACAGTGACAGATTTTAATTTCTTGGGCTCCCAAACCACTGCAGATGGTGACTGCAGCCATAAAATTAAAAGATGCTTGCTCCTTGAAAGAAAAGCTTTGACAAACCTAGACAGTGTATTAAAAAGCACACATCACCTAGCTGACAAACATCCATATAGTCAAACATGGTGTTTCTAGTTGTCATGTACGGATGCTAAGAGTAGTGGCATAAAGAAGTCTGAGTGCTGAAGAATTAATACTTTCGAACTGTGGTGCTGGAGAAGACTCTTGAGAGTTCCTTGAACAGCAAAGATATCAAACCAGTTAATCCTAAAGGAAATCAGTCCTGAACTTTCACTGGAAGAACTGATGCTGAAGTTGAAAATCCAATATTTTGGCCATCTGATACAGACTCAACTCACTGGAAAAGACCCTGATGTTGGGAAATATTGAGGGCAGAAGGAGAAGTAGATGACAGAGGATGATGGTTGAATGGCATCACTGACTCAATGGACATAAATTGGAACAAACTCTGGGAGACTGAAGGACAGGGAAGCCTGGCGTGCTGCAGTCCTCAGGGTCACAGAGTCAGACACAACTGAACAACAAAAATATGTACAGAATGTATATGCTAAAAAACATAGAACTCTGGAACCAAAGGAAACTTAAATGAATGGAATGCTATTTACATGAACTGAAATGCACAATATTGTAAAGATATTCATTCTTCCCCATTTGATCTATAGATTCAATATAATCATAGTTAAAATCCTAGCATGATATTTTGGAGATATTGAAAAATGGATTTAAAGTTTACATGTCAAGGTAAAGGATCTATAATAGCCAATACATATTTAATAAGAAAAAAAAACCCTGAAGAATTTATTTATCACCTGAGTTCAAAACCTATTATAAATCTCAGTAATCATGATAGTGTGGTATTGATGAAAGACTACACATGTAGATATGTAGACAGAATAGAAAACCCCCAAAGAGAAAACCCATATAAATAAAATGTCTCTTCATAAAGAGCAACAGCAACTCAACAGAGAATGTATGTGTGTGTGTGTGTGTGTGTTTTTAAATAAAGGAGGATAGAACAATTGGTTGCCCAAATTAAAAAAAATAATAATAATCTGGATAGAAACCTTACAACTTTCACAAAAATTAAGTCAATGGACCATAAGCCCAAATATAAAGACAAAACTATTAAAATTCTAGAAAACAATAGAGGTTTAAATGACCTTGGGCTTGATGCTGAGTTTTCAGATACAACATCAAAAGAATCACCCATGAAATTAAAATTCTTAGGCTAGAATTATAATAAAAAAAAAGTTTTATGAAAGGCACTATTAAAAGAATTTAAAAAGAAGATACAGGGATTTCCCTGGTGGTCCAGTGATTAAGAATCTGCCTTGCAATGAAGGGGACATGGGTTCAATCCCTAGTCAGGGAACTAAGGTACTTCCTGTTACAGAGCAATTAAGCCTATGCACTGCGACTACTGAGCCATTGTGCCACAATTAGAGAGTCTGTGAACCACAAGGAAAGACCCTGCATGATGTAATGAAGATCCTGCATGCTGCAGCTAAGACCCGCTGCAGCCAAATAAATTAAAAAAAAAAAAAATTAAAAAAAAATTTTTAAAGATACATACAGAAAATAGTTGGAATAAAATATGAGCAATAAAATAAAATATTGAATAAAGTATAAAGTATATGTTTTCAATCTATATGAAATACTCAAAACTAACAACAAGGAAACAAACAGCCCAATTTAAAATAAAAACAGACAACATATATAACGGATCATCTCACCAGAGAAGACACAGAAATGACAAATAAGCATATGAAAGATATTCAGCGTCTTATAACATTTAGGAATTGTAAATTAAAACAATAACATACCACTGCATATTGCTGCTGCTAAGTCACTTCAGTCGTGTCCGACTCTGTGCAAAGACGGCAGCCCACCAGGCTCCCCGGTCCCTGGGATTCTCCAGACAAGAACACTGGAGTCGGTCGCCGTTTCCTTCTCCAGTACCACTACATACCTCTTACAATTGCTGTTGAGAATGAAAAACATTTGAACACACGCTACTCTTCAGAGTACAAACAGTCCAGCCATTTTGGGAGAGTCTGCTGAATTCTTACAAAGTTAAACATAGTTTTACCATAGCATAGAACATGTGCTCCTAGGTATTATCTCAACTAACTTGAAAACTTAGGTCCATGCCAAAAACTGCATGAGAATTTGTAGCACGGTTATTCAAAACTGCCAAAACTTGGAAGCAACCAGATGGTCTTTAATAGGTAAAAAGATAAACAAACTTTTATAAGTAGATGCCTTAGAATATTATTCAGTGATAAAAAGAAGTGAGCTATCAAGCAATAAAAAGATATACATGAAACATAACTGCATATTTCTAAGTGAAAGAAGCCATCCTGAAAATGATACACATTGTATAATCCAGTTACATGACATCTAAGAAAAGGCAAAACTATGGAGAGCAAAATGATCAGTGTTTGCAAGATGTCCAGATATAGATGGAGAGGAATGAATAGTTGAAGCACAGGGGAGTTTTTAGGATGGTGAAAGGTCGGTATGGGATGCATACAGGATACATAACTTTATGCATGTGTGAAAACTCATAGAAATTTATAGCAAAAGGAGGAAACCTCACTGTTTGAAAATTAAAAAAAAATAGGTCAGTGGATTCCAGGATGGAGTGAAGAATCATGAAATAATCGACTTGTATTATAAATATCTTAAATAATCTCATTTAAGGAAATTGGGGGAGGCGGTGCAGACCCATGTAACTTGGAAATGAACAGAATCTATAAGAAGAAAGGCAAAACAAATTTCACACATATTACATGTATGTACACCCATGCACTGGACTCTAGCTGATGAAGCTGACTCCCATGCATAGGGGTTACCAGTTCTAACACTGTTTCACACTTACTAAACAAGCAAATGATGGCAGATGGTGGTGATTAGATCTCGTTTTCAGGGTAAGAATTTTCAGAAGAGAAAGGGGAGGAAGCTAGAATAATCCACATATTAATAGTAATGGGTTAGAGTTGGAGATTTCCATATGAATTCATATTGCTTAATGTAAATACATAGGGCTACCTATAGAAATATTTATAGAGATGTGTATCTAAACAGGTTAGTATGTTGCTGTTGTCGATTAGTTGCTAAAGTGAAAGTGAAGGCACTCAGTCTTGTCCGACTCTTTGCAACCCCATGGACTGTAGCCTAATAGGCTGCTCTGTCCATGGGATTTCCCAGGCAAGAATACTGAAGTGGGTTGCCATTTCCTTCTCTGGGGGATCTTTCTAACCCAAGGATTAAGCCCACATCTCCTGCACTGGTAGACAGATTCTTCACTGAGCCACCAGGGAAACCCACACAAGTTAGTACGCATGCAAATAATTCCTTGCTCTGCCATGTGAGAGGGCAGTGACCCCCCAGCAATGAACACATCTAATGCCATAACATGACTTTTGCTACCATTTCTCAGTGAAAACGACCAGAGTTCTTTCCTAGGACTTGAAGGATAAGATAAGAAGATAAGTCTAGAATGTCATGTAGTGCCATAAAGTGCTAGAAAAAAAAATATTGATGTTCATTGATCAAAGGACATCAGAAGCTCAGCCCTGTGTTTTGTGATGACCTAAAAGGGTGGGATGTGAGGGGTTGGAAGGAGGCTCAAGAGGGAGGGGATATATGTGCATATAAAGCTGGTTCACTTTGTTGTACAGCAGAAACTAACACATCATCTTAAAGCAATTATAGTCCAATAATAAAATAAAATAAAAATGCAAAGACACAGGAGTCAACTGAAAGTGCTTCCATGGTCAAAGCCATAACAATTTGACCAACAAAATAAAGTTGTATTAAGCTGTAATATAATACATACAATAAATATCCATGGGTTCATATTGATACAAGTAAATAACTGAGCAAAAATTAATGATGGAGACACATCTCTCATGCAACAGAATTCCAAGAGTTTATTTAGACGACTCTGCCTTCAAGGAGGTAGAGCACACTTCTCCACAGCTTAAGCCTGGGCTGTGAATAACATATTTGTTTCAAAGAGGACAGCATGTTAAGCAGAAAAAACAGTAGGGTTTATAAAGAAAAAATCAGACAAATGCAGCCTCCGCTAGGTGATGAAGGTCAACAGCACCATAAGTCATGCTGATAGTATGTTTCCTTAATATCATGCAATGGAAATGACACTTTACCCTGTGGTTTTCCACTCCAAAAGTGACAATCTTCTTTTAATCATGTGAGACACACATCATGAAAATTCAATTAGAGAGAGATTCTATAGAACACCACCTTATTACTACTCTCAAAACTGTCAAGATCATCAAATACAAGAAAACTGTGTAACTGTCACAGATAAGAGTAGTCTAAAGAAACAGAATAACTAAATTTAATGTGGTATCCTCCTGGATAGAATCCTGTAAAGAAAATGAACATTAGGTTAAAATGAAGAAAATCTGAATATAAGTATAGACTTTGCTTATTAAGAAGGTTCCAATATTGATTCACTTCAGTTCAGTTGCTCAGTCATGTCCTACTCTTTGCAACCCCATGAACTGCAACCCACCAGGCCTCCCTATCCATCACCAACTCCCAGAGTTCACTCAAACTCAAGTCCATCGAGTCGGTGATGCCAAACAGCCCCTCTCATCTTCTGTCGTCCCCTTCTCCTCCTGCCCCCAGTCCCTCCCAGCATCAGAGTCTTTTCCAACGAGTCAACTCTTTGCATGAGGTGGCCAAAGTACTGGAGTTTCAGCTTTACCATCATTCCTTCCAAAGAACACCCAGGACTGATCTCCTTCAGAATGGACAGGTTGGATCTTCTTGCAGTCCAGGGGACTCTCAAGAGTCTTCTGCAACACCACAGTTCAAAAGCATCAATTCTTTGGCACTCAGACTTCTTCACAGTCCAACTCTCACATCCATATATGACCACAGGAAAAACGATAGCCTTGACTAGATGGACCTTAGTCAGCAAAGTAATATCTCTGCTTTTGAATATACTATCTAGGTTGGTCATAACTTTTCTTCCAAGGAGTAAGTGTCTTTTAATTTCATGGCTGTAGTCACCATCTGCAGTGATTTTGGAGCCCCCAAAATAAAGTCTGACACTGTTTCCAGTGTTTCCCCATCTATTTCCCATGAAGTGATGGGACCAGATGCCATGATCTCCATTTTCTGAATGTGGAACTTTAAGCCAACTTTTTCACTCTCCTCTTTCGCTTTCATCAAGAGGCATTTTACTTCCTCTTCACTTTCTGCCATAAGGGTGGTGTCATGCTCTATATTTGATTCCCCTTTTCTTAACAAAACTTATACAATATCCTTCTTCCACCTCTAGCTATTGGAAAAGACAAAGTTTACTTAGATTAAAATAGTGAATTTGTGGGTGTTTGAGCCCTGAAATAAGATTTTCTACCATTATAGAAAATCTAGTATCTTCTTAGATGTCTTCTTTCATTATCAATAAAGATTTGGAAGTTTAATATGGAAATGAAGGTGAGAACTTCAGGATGTATCTGTAAAGAAACAGAACTGGTCCAAACATGCCTCTGCTACTGACAGACTCAAGAAAATCAGTTCAACCAACAAGTAGCCAAAGGTAGGTGGAGTTTATGGATCTGAGTTGGCATCAACTGCGTGAAAGTAGAATGTGGATGAACGATATCTCAGTGTGATGATGCCATGGCAAATGGAACTTCACAGTCCTTTGGGACATCAATTCCATAAAAGAGACATCTAAATTGACTTAATATGGGTTCTGACTTTAACAGATATTTAACACTGGGAATATTTTCACATAAAATAGCTATTACTGTACAACTGACATCTCATTACATGTCTATAAACACCTCTAGGACAGCACTGTGTTTTATGGATCTTTGCTTCTAACAACCTTTAACAATATCCCCAACATTGTAAAGCTCAATGGAGTTCAGAGACATGAGCAGTTACACATAAATTTCAATACCTGAAAACCTTACTTTGCAAGGCTTTGCCACTGGTTTGTAAAGAAGTACTTCACCAAAATTCACAGGCTGTAGTGTCTAAGCTGGACCCCCACCGATTATATTTACACTGAATTTACAGTGGAACCTTGTCATTGCCCAGACTACAATATTGTATCGTGTTCTCACTAATCCGGCAGTGTTATTTTATTGCTGAATCTGTCAGAGGATAGAAAAAGACAAGGGTGAAAAGATAAAGGGACAGAGAAAACAAGACTAAACAATGGATGACAGAGAGGAGAAATAGTCTGAACTCTCTGCTAGGAAGCTCGATTTATATCTGATGACACACGTACTTTCCATTACTTATAACTTCATGAATTCTCATCATATTCTATCCTCTTTCACCCTCCCTCTTCCCCTTCTGCTTACAATCCATAAAATACTACTCAAAGAACTACAGAAACAAAAAATAAAATGTAAATATATTCCCAACAAATTTTCTTCTCTTTTTTTCCCCCTTTTAAATTTTCTTGTGTCTCTCCTTCACTCATATTAGAACATAAGCTCTGAGGGAAGATATTTTTTAAATTATTTTACTATCAAAGATACGAATTGAACATCAGCATACAAACTAACTATATTCAGTTACCTTAAGATATTTTTTGAGAATGACTTCATTTACCAGGGTTTTCAATGACCTCCTATGTGTCAATCTCTGCAAATGTTTTCATCATTGTTACTTGCTTTCTCAGAGACAATCAATATTATTAAACATTATTCTCTTTTGGTAAAAGCCTGCTTCATAATACTGTCCTTCTTATTTTTCATCATCTTTTTATTTTCAATCTTAAAAATAAAGACTATGTTCTTTCTCTTTATTTTTTTTTAATCTAAATGTAGATGGTTTTGTTCTTTTGGCAAAATCAACAATTTTTAAGATGACTCCCAAGTCTGTACCTACAGCCATGAGCTCTGTCCAGTGTTTCAGACCTGTACAATGATAGCTAGAAATCTTTATATAGATCTAGCAGAAAGACACCAAGCTCAGCAAATCCTCAATGAACACCCAAAGTGCAACCTTGGGAGCCATCTTCATATTTCTCACTTAATTCACCCTCCTCATGTTTGATGTTCTGTTGATCCTATCTCGTAGCTCTCTTCCCTTCTGCCTTTACTGTTTTACACAATATCTGCACTATCAAAATAGTTGCAAATGGATCACTCTGCTTTCACCTTCTTAATTATTTTTTCACTCTCATTCAACTCATTTTCCATGTAAATGCCAGGATACACTTTTTCTGGAATGCAAATATGATCACATCTTTCTCCTGTTTTAAAATCTTCAGTGACTTCCTGTAGCTTTTAGAATAGAGTCAAATATAAAAATAAATTCTAGCCCTCTGTGCCCACCATCCTGCCTCGTGCCTGTGTGACTTGGCTTCTGCTTCTCCTGCCCACCTCAAACTCCCTGCCCACACTTCTTTGGCCAGGTAAGCATCCCTTAGTGACTCACTTTAAATTGGGCATTTTATGTTTATTTCCTGATTTTTTTTTTCAGGTTTAAGGTAAGAAGGATGCTCCTCTATCATACTTCTCTAATGCCCTATTTAGGTCACTTATTTCAGTGTATTAAAAGGCTTAATTTTCCTGTCTTATCAGATTGTGAGCAGTTTGAGGGAAGGAATTGTGTCTTGCTCATCTGAAAATAGCTTGCATGTAATACGTAGAAGATGCATAGCTAATGTTAGCACAATAAATGCATGATCTTTATCGTCTAACCATAGAAAAATCAGAATTTATTTTTTCTCAACCATAGAAATCTGTTCACCGTATGTGAATATTATTTTATATAAGTAATGTGAGCTTCATTTTATTTTCACTGTTATATTTAGGCTTTTGCTAAAACATTCCCAGCCTTAAGAAATCGTTTCCCTGCCACTTCAGAGGTAGCAGCAGCTGTTGTATGTTTTCAGCCTTGGAAAAAAAATAAACTCAATATTTGGATGTGCTTGGAGGAATTAAAGTCTGTATCTTTGGACAAAACAAGCGTGCCATTCGCTACCCGTTGTCCCAGAGGTCCCCCTCAGGTGCTCCCCCTTTGGTCAGCGTGGTCAGCGTGGTCAGCCTGACATCTGTTGCTTTCTCTCCCAAGACTTCTCTGGGGACTGTGTTAAATTGGATTAAAATAGTCCAATTTCTTTCCTGTATGTGAATTGCTTTAACTCTGATGACTTAATTTTGAAGTGAAATCAATAAAATTATACAGTCTTGACCTGAGTCTCTTACTAATTTTTACATATCTTAATCATCTTCATTACAGCTTTTTTCAAGAGGGAATTATAGGTGAGGCAGTCAGGGAGTCTAAACTAGAGGATTTTTTTTTTTTTTTAATTCATTAAGTTAGTTGCTGTCCATGAAACTTTCAATATCATTAAACACGCATCCTTTCCGGTAGCATATTGCTCCATACTGGGGATATAAACTCTGTTAAGGCTTGAGTTCTGTCCTCTCAAAATTCATCTGTTGAAGTCTTTACTCTGTGTATCTCAGAATGTACTCTTCTTTGGAGATACCTTTACAGAAATCATCGAGTTAAAATTGATATCCCTAGGATGGGCCCTAAACCAATATAGACAGATATAGATAGATACACATTTTGGATGTTAAGAGCGAGTGTGTGTTTGCAACTCAGTCGTGTCCGATTCTTTGTGACCCCATGGACTGCCGCATGCCAGGCTCCTCTGTCTATAGGATATTTCAGGCAAGGGTACTGAACTGGGTTGCCATGTACTTCTCCAGGGGATCTTCCCAACCCAGGGGTCAAACTTGCATCTCCTGCATTGGCAGGTTGGTTCTTTACCACTGGCACCACCAAATCAATATCACTGGTATCCTAATAACAAGGAAAACTTTGGAGACATAGACACACACACATAGAAAGTGAATGCTATGTGAAGACAAAAGCAGAGATCCGTATGATGCACCTACGCCCCAAGGAATGGCGACGATTCTCAGCAAAGCAGGGGGAGCCAAGGAGAGAGGCACAGAATAATGTCTTGCTCACGGTCCCCAGAGAGAACGAATACTAATGTCATCTTAATTCAGCATGTCTAGCTTCCAGAACTGTGAGGCAATACATTTCTGTTGTTTAAGCCATTCAGTTTGTGGTATTTTGTTATGGCAGCCCTAGAAAACTAATATGGACCCCTCCCATTTAATTATTTTCTCCACAAATCTTTTCGTGGTAAGCCATGCTCATGTCCGCTCACGGAAAGACAGGTGAACATGTATAAGTTCTATGACACAGTAGGAATTTCAACCAAGTGATCATGCAAGAAGAAAGTTATGGCTCAAAACCCATATATTAGACCTAGGTGATATCATTTTATGAGTAACAAGACTATTTATTTATTCAGCATATATCTTAGTAGCATATGTATCAGGCACTGTTAAAGATGGTGAGCCTTTAGAAATGAACAAAATATAAGAAATAAATCTCTGTCCTCAAGGAGCTTACATTCTGGGAGAGGATCAGACAATAAATAAATAAATAAGAAAGATGAATAGCATATTACATTGAGAATGCTAAAGCAGAAAAGAGAATAAGAAGTATGATGAGAAGGAAGGTTAATTTTAGTACGTGGTCACAGAAGATCACAATAGAAGTTGCTATTTCAATAAAGGTATGATATTGGTGAGGAATATAGATACCAGGGGGAAAGTATCCCAGACAGAAACAGCATCAAGGGCAGGGCTCTGAGGCAGGAGAATGTTTCACGAATAAAACAAAGACCAGTGTAAGTGAAACAGAGTAAGCAAGGGGGCAAGTCCTAAGAGATTAGAGTGTTACAGGCATTAAAATCTACAAGAATTAGAGCAGAGTACTCTTGGAGAGAGTGAGTCTTTGAGACTCAAAGGGAAATGACTGATGGATTGATCAGTGAGAGCAACAAGGAGGGTTAGTGGGGTTCTGGGAAAAGAGGTAAGAGTCAATCCTGGGGTAAGGAAGAGAGGGAGAAGAGGCAGAATGTTCTGGAAGCAGGAACGAGAGGCAAAGAGGACTGCTAGCTCACTCAAAGGCCCAGAAGTAAAGGGCTCGAGGAGAAGAAAAATCTGTAGCTGGACAGAACTGCAAGGAAAGCATAGTCTTCAAGGGAAGCTCAGTTGTTTTCACTTGGAGCCAGAGAGTAAGGGAACAGCCAGAGAAGGTTTTGAGAATCTAGGAAATTCTGCTAATGATAGATGTTAAATTTCAGAGTACAGTACCAGGGTTTCAGGAATTATGGAGGGACCATGCATTCTAGCCTCAAACAAGTGCCAACATGCCTTACAACACAAATACAAATTTGCCTAAAACCTTGGGTTGAATGAAGCCCATGAGGGAATTTGGATCTGCATGGAGTACCCAGGTGGCACCAGTGGTAAAGAACCCGCTTGCCAATGAGGAGACGTGAGGCATGTGGGTTCAATCCCTGGGTCAGGAAGATCCCCTGGAGAAGAAAATGGCAGCCCACTCCAGTATTCGTGCCTGGAGAATCTCAGTGGTCAGAGGAGCCTGGCAGGCCATAGTCCATGGGGTCACAAAGACTGGCTCAGACACAACTGAAGATTAGACACTGAAGCTACTTAGCATATACAGAAATTATGGAAATTAGTGTCTAGAAGGTAAAGGATGAGCTGGCTCAAGGCTTCTATTTGACCTTTACAGATGAAGGCCTGCATACCAATGCCAGTCATTTCTAGGCAATTCTGTGGCCCCTGTAACAAGGAGAAGGAAGAAAAAGCTAGGAACTTTTCAGCTCTGGTCTTTATCACCTCACTTGGGTTTCTAAACCATCATGAACACGTCCCTGAGAGAAACAAAAGACAGATGCCTGATTTGTATTTTCTTTGTGTTCAGTAAAGTTTGTGAGACGATGCCAGTACATCCAGTGGGCTTTACTTATTTATTTTTAGCCTTCCGATTAATTTTTAATTCTCATGAACTAAGGCCTAGGATACTTTGGCCATGACCTTTCATTTGTAATGTTCACAGCTCTGCTGAGACAGACACACACATACAAGAACCCCAACAATATCCTCTGACCCCTGTCCTTAACACTTATTTTTAAGCCATGGTTCAAAGAGGATTCAGAAACAGCAAACAACAGACATGTTAATACCCCAGATTAGGTCAGTTTCTCATTAACTAACCTAATGAAGTCCTGATTGGAACTGTGCGTATGGTAAAGAGAACTGTATTCTTTCTACAGAGAGGGCTTCTCAGAGAACATTCAATCAAAATTACTTAAGTCATATTGCATATTCTGTTCTTTATCTTTGGGGAACAGTGGCAGAATGTCAAGGCAAGCCAAGAGAAAAACATACCAATTACTGTGTAAGCCCTCTTGAGCACCTCCAGGCTTTGCAGGGTTTTTATATCCTTACCATTTGGGGGTAATGTTATACAATTTCTGACTACTTTTTAATGATGACAAGTTACCACAGTATGCCAAAGCATCATTTATCAATTCCTAAGCTGACCAGTTAACCAGTGTGCCTCCAGCTGATACTGTAACTTTAGATTAATGTCAAACAATTGCAATTTGCAGAATTTCTGCATATATTCCAAGTCAGAAAAGACAGGGTTTCCAAAGTCTGGAGAAAAATCGTGTTCACATTAGTTTGATAAAAAATAGGTTGAAGTTTTTCTTCAGCGGGAATTTAAAAGTGAGAGAACCTCCAAATCTCTCCTTTTCAGAATAACCTGACTTTCTCTTCGGAGCTCTTTGTTCTGGTTCCCTGTCCTAGGTGACTTCTCGTCCTATGCCTGCTCATCCTCTCCCTCGCTGAAAGTGAGGCCTTCCTTCTCCTCATCTGAGAAGACAGAGTAATCAGGTTCCAACAGCGAAGCTCCTACATGCTTCCTTGAACGTTTCTCATGAGCAGACAGTCCTGAGATCTGGAATATTGGGAGTGAATTCTGATATTGTTATAGCTCCCAAGTAGCAGTATTCCCAACTGCCATGCAGAACCAGCCTAGCATCCAGAACACTCTTTATCAATTGCTTAATTATGGCCAAAGTATATAACTTCTGAGATATTAGTTTTCATATTTGTAATAGGGAGGGACCGATACCTCATGGCGTTGCTAGAATACTAAAATCAGTTCCGAACTCCATATAGGGCCTGGCATACTACAGATGGACAAACGCAATTGCTTTTATGAGCAGATCTCCCAGCATCACCTGCTGCTTCATGGGACGTTTGCATTGGACTACCACTTTACCCCATTTGTGGATGTCCCCATGCTTTTGTACATAGAAGGCAATGGCACCCCACTCCAATACTCTTGCCTGGAAAATCCCATGGACGGAGGAGCCTGGTGGGCTACCATCCAGGGGGTCGCGAAGAGTTGGACACGACTGAGCAACTTCACTTTCATGTTTCACTTTCATTCATTGGAGAAGCAAATGGCAACCCGCTCCAGTGTTCTTGCCTGGAGAATCCCAGGGGCTGCGGAGCCTGGTGGGCTGCCATCTATGGGGTCACACAGAGTCGGACACGACTGAAGTGATTTAGCAGCCATGCATTTTGTACAGGGATTAGATAATCTAGTATAGATGGAGTTCATGTCATTGGATACACTTGAATACAATTTAACAAGGTGTATAATTTTCACTTTTTGCACACATTTTCAAGAGCCATGAGCCAGTTATCACTTACTGAATTTCAAAGGGTCTTGGTTTACCTATAGTTGGTTATACTATTGTAACTATAAAAGGAGGCTAAATGTTATTAAAGAAACTCCAAAATACCACTAATTGAACAAAATGTAATTCATAAAGAAGTCTAAGTGGTGTTCCTGATTTTGATGGTGATGTTTGTAGCAGTAATTTAGATATGTAAGATGTTGTTTTGCTCTTCTCTACATCATCTGAGATATCTGTGAGGCAGATGGATATAAATCAGAGTATCTCACACAGTAAGCTTTTATAGGAAAAACTGTGTGTTATACATCATTTCCACCTCCACTCCAATGGCTAAAACTCATTTCCAAGGATGTTGAAAAACTGCCAAAAATGAAAAAAAAATTTAAAAAAACTGCAAAAGAGCCTAAAGAATATGGTACAGCTAGATATCTGAAAGCAAGAGAGAAACAATCTTTTTCACACAAAATAATATATAGAATGGGAATATAAATGTTTGGTTCATATTGGGGGAATAGCTCTTACCATTACCTTTTTTCTTATTAATATTTCTGTTCCTGTTTAAATTACTCATCAGTATTCCCCAGATGAGTTGTGGTCATTAAGGAGACACACAGAGTAGGAAAAGGCCGCAGGTCTATGCGCATTTGTTTTAATTGTCTTGTTTCTGAAACTATCAAGTTCATGCCCTCACTCTTCAGTAGAAGTCCTTGCATCTTACCCCTTGCCCAGGTCAGCTGTACCCTTCTATTACTTTATTCCCTTCTCATCCTTTCATGCTAGGAATAGAAACAGTAAATCCCAATACCAAGGTAGCAGCAAGAACATCATGGTGTTCCTGAAGAATAATACACACTATGACTAACTTTTAGACTTTTTATACACGTATATTTTTTTGGCCTCCTCTTTAATCAACTGTCCTATGGGAAACCTTTCTTATTAATGCATAATCTATTTTCTTGCAGTTTTTCAATTTCTCTCAAGCTTTCTTATACCAGGAAGAAACCTTGGAAGCTCATCTGCCCTTTAACACACCTTTTCAGTAATGACTGACCCTGTAAGAGGCAGGAGGCACTGGTTAGAATGAGCTTTCTACAGATGGCAACAGCAGGGATAATTACCAGAGAGGAATGGGAGGCAAAAGTTGAAATGGTTTAAGTAGACCAGAGTCGATAAACACAACAGATACCTCGTGATTAATATTATAAACTATATTCACAAATCCTTAAATCTGAAGGGTATGTTTTATTCACAGAGGTCATTTATAGACCCTGTATCTTTTAGTGATTCTTATATCTTATTTCAAGTTTGCTGGAATTTTCTGAGGTCATTCCTCCAAATCGATTAGCCTCTGGGATTTTGTAAGAGCCCCACTATAGTCATCCTGAAATGTTATACCACTTTGGAATATAGGCCATATGGAGCGGTTTTCCCCAACCCTCTACATAAGGCAGCCAATGTATATGACAACTGGTCAACATCATGTCAGCAATATATATAGCCACATTCATGTGGGTTTTTATGACCAGTTTACACTGTGTTTAAGCCAGGCTCTGAATCTCTTCCAATTCTAACCACATTAGAGAAAATACATTAACACAGACATAAAAGAGGTCTGTTTTCACTTTGTCCATTTTCATTAAAGTTGGAAAACCCATAATCTTTCCATTTGATAGTTTATTTGGCAAATTAATGATGATTGAGGAGTGTGTTGGTTGGATATATGTGTAATTTCCCCCTTTACCCTTGAGAATCTCTGTACTCACTCAATCTACTATTTTTTTTTTTTTTTTAGATAAAATGAGAAGAGTAAATAATAACTCATTTTCAAGAAATACTATGGCCATCTAGGAAACGGGTACTGTCTGGTCGTAAAGAAGGCAGATTTTGGATTGAACTAATCTGGGTACTGAGTCCAGCTCTGTTATTTAGGAGCTCTGTGACGCCTCTGGGAAGTAAGGAGAAATGAGAGCAAGACTAACCTCAGGGAATGTGAAAAGGATTAAGTGTGAAAATGCACATAAAGCGCTCGGCCAACGGCTGGCATCTAGCGGGTGTCCATCGCCAGTGCCACTCACATCTTCACGTGCCAGCACTGAGCCACAGGCTTTGCACAGCGCTCCCTACTGCAGTCCACCCGAAGAGCGAGGTTTTAGCACTGTGTTGTGGGGGCATAAGTCGAGACTCCTAGAACTGAGCTCCTTAAGCATAGTACTCATTTTTGTAGAAGAGTCACTTACTCAACAGAGTCACAGAGTCACGCCATTTCCATTCTGCTGCCCCATCCGAAGAGCACTGAATGATACTTCTAAGGGTATGAAATATGGTTATCTAAAATAGCTAATGACATTATGCATGAGTTGAAAGTAACAAAGAAAAAAATAAATGAACACTTTTCTTTATCGGCTGCTCTATAAAGATGGCTGTCTCTCACAGCTTTTCCACGTACAGCCAATCTATTTTTTAGGGAAATGGGCCCTGATGAAGGTTGTCTATGGCCTTTGTTCAGCTCATGATATAACCATCACTTATTTTTCTAGGTTTTTCTCCTCACTCTGAGAAGAATCCCTTAATCCAATATTAAAAATAAAGAAGAAATTAATTTCTTCAGTAACAAGTTCTCTGGCATTCACTGCAATAAACAACAATAAGATTATGTATTTGGCTTATCATTTTGAAAAGAAAAATATTATTAAACATTCAATCCTTAAAAATAATAATTTAGTTTTGTGCTGTATTTAGAAAGATTATATGCAATTATTCATATGTATATATTCATAGATTTCTATATTCACAGATACATATTTGATCTCAAATATTTGAAAAAGAAAAATCAGGCCAAAATACGTTCTTTTCCCTTTCTTTTTTATGTTAAGATTTTATTTTACTACAGAGCTGGAGAGCTGGAAATCACTACGCAGAGAATTTGTCGTGACCTCACTCATTTCATATTAAGCTGAGAAAAATGAAAATGTGAGAGAACTCAGTAAAGATGCTTATCATCTCTTTAATTCTGAAACATTTGAGGATTTTTTTTTTCATTTGAGAATCAATGAAACAAATGATTGTGTGGGATCAGTGAATTATTTCAAAAAGCCTACATACATATTTTTACTCATTTTATTGATTTTACCTAGAAAATGTCATCATGTCACCCACTTAGTTGGGTGAGAAAAACTTGGTCATACCACATAATTAAATTAAAACTAGCATTTCTTAACCCAGATTTCATTTTAATTTGAACAACAGGTGATTATAATGCTTCCCAGTATTTCCTATGCTTCATGTTCACACATGCTTGTCAAGCAAGTGTAATATAAAACATCTCTTCCTAATGACTCCTACTTCCTGTGAGAGGCTCAGTTCAAAACTTATAAATATTTGGAGGATGAGGCAGAACAGCAGACTTATCAGTTTTAATTTGTCACTCTGCAGCTTGCCTCCATATTAAGCCTTCATGTCCAGAGATGGTCCATAACTTTGAGATTAGGTAAGCCTATGAGATAATGCATCCTACTTCTTTAACCAGTTTTGGTGTGCTGCCAGGGATTTATAAATGTTGGTCAATGCTTAAGTTTTCTTCAGGATACTTCTGCAATCAATCTGCAGAGATTTGAATAGAAACTGCTTGGCCTTAAGAAAGGAAAAAAAAATCCTCACTCAGAAAAATAAAACTAAAGGGAAAATAACTAAATAAAATAAATATATGAGAGCTAAGTCAAAATAGAGAAGGTAGACTTCTTAGAAGGAAACAAAGAAGTATAAAGTAAGAGGAATTTCAAACACTATGTGATTCTACTTTATCGTTTCAACAATGAAAACAAACTCAACAGAGACTTTCACAAGCTCACTGGAATATTTGAGTTGAAGTCAACTCGAAATCCAGCAGTCATTGCATTTCATCAGGAAGCCTTACTCACTAACATCCCTCACTCAGAGGCTGCTGGAAGCACATGGCACCCCAGAAGGCTGGGCATCTGTACTTTTTTTTTTTTAACAGAACTTAGTAAAGGACAGAGAAGCACAAACCCACAAAAGCATTCTTATTAATGAATAGATAACTAATCACTGGGTCTTGTCCACTTTTAATTTGAGAGGTTTATGATTTATAAGCCTGATTTGAGAGGCCACCCTCAGCATGAAAATATCTGAGGAACCAGGGAAAAAGTGAAAAGAGGGAAAAGGATGATGATTAAGCCCCTAGAATCAGACGTGGCAGAGTTAACCAGAGAGTCTTTGTCCAAGACCTACAAGATTGCCACACACAGATGAGGCAGCAGCTAAGGTTGTCTGTGCCCATTGGCCACCCTGGTTCCCTCATTTTTACAAATGAGAAAGGCAGAGATGGGGAAGCAGAAGAACAGAGTTGGCTCAGGCATTCTGCCTGTAATGTCTTAAAAAATTCCAAAGTTCCCATACAGCAAAGATGAACTATCTGTGACCACATGGATTATAAAAACAATAATTCTAGCAGAGAGTACAAATATACAAATTTGTATTTAGTCCATATGTATCCTTTGGGGGGCAGTTAGTGTTCCATTGAGACTAGCGGGGAAAAAAAAATCTATTTATGAACTAAAAGTTCCAGAGTTCTGTGGATATATTTCTGGGACCCTCTGACTAAACATATACTGCATATACTTACATATGATCGGTCAGGTTTTACAAAATTGTGTAATCAGATTTTATACCTAAAAATACGCTAAAAATTCTAGACTGTATTTCTGAATTTTTAAGTACTCCCCAGAAATACCTATGCAATCTATCGGCAGAGGCAATCCCTGCACTATATAATTGTGTGGGAGTGCTTAGTCGCTCAGTCATGTCTGACTCTTTGCAACCCCATGGACTGTAACCCTTCTGTCCATGGAGTTCTCCAGGCAAGAATACTGGAGTGGGTGGTCATGCCCTCCTCCAGGGAATCTTCCCCACCCAGGGATCAAACCCAGGTCTCCCTCACTGCAGGCGATTCTTTGCCGTCAGAGCCGCCGAGCAAGCCCAGGAATACTGGAGTGGGTAGCCTATCCCTTCTCCAGGGGATCTTCCTGACCCAGGAGTCACACTGGGGTCTCATGCACTGCAGCTATATTCTTTAGCAGCTGAGCTGCCAGTGAAGCCCCCACTATATTAAAACATGATGGGAATTTTTGATTAGGCAAGAAAACAAGAAGAGAAAATTGATGTGATATGTCCACACTTGGGCAGTAATTCCTCCTTCTAGGCTTTTTAATACATTTTTAAAATAATTCTTCAATATATTAAGATATAGATTCAGTGCGTGTGCATGCTAAGTCACTTCAGTAGTGTCTGACTCTGTGTAATGCTATGGACCATAGCCCATCATGTTCCTCTGTCCATGGGGATTCCCCAGGCAAGAATACTGGAGTGGGTTGCCATGCTCTCCTCCAGGGAACCTTCTCAACCCAGTGATCAAACCTGTGTTTCTCAATGTCTCCTGTATTGACAGGTGGGTCCTTTACCACGAGCACCACCTCAGAGACCCACAGGCTCAGTACGATTCTCCTAGTCTTTACCTGATTCCAAGTTGGCTGAGGAAAACATCACTTTGGGTATAGTTTCCCATATCAGAATCCCTTGTGCCTTAGATATGGAAAATCTAATTCAGCAGAGCCAGAACAAGGCTAGACATGTTTTTAAAAAAGTCTTAGAAAGCCAAATAATCAGCCATATAGTTAAGTTTAAGAACCTCTAACTCCCAGCATCATCAATTTCCTTTTGCACAAATTCCAAACATAAAATTCTCTAACCTTAAACTTCTCTAAAAGTTCTCTAAATCTTAAAATTCTCTAACCTAGAACTGTCCTTAAGAACCGAAGATCTAAAGTCATGTGACAGGGTAGATACTTTGAAGCACCAGTGCCAGCCCAAACATTCGGGTGAAGGCAACTGAGAGTCAGTTCTCCCAGCCAGCATATCAGTCTCATCAAGGGCAGCGATGATGTCTCATTGGCATCCCCAGGTTCTAGCACAAGGCCTGATGCTCCAGAAAAACTGCTTGGTGAAGAAAAGTCACACACTTGTGGGGGAAAATGAGCCACAGGCATTTTGTCGTATCTAGGTGACCGAGAGGAGACGACGGCCAGAAAGCAGAAAGGAACTGGGGGAGGGATGGTAGATCTAGATGTTTACCATCCACTTTCACACTGTGTGAGGTCTGAACCAAAACTTAGATGGTCAAGGACATGGAAGTCGGAGAGCTGTCCTATGCTGGACTTGAATACATGGATGAGTGGCTACGGTGTTTATTCCTCATCTTTCTTCACATTGTCAGGTTATATATACATGCTTACTGGTCCTTTTGCCTCACCATTAGTAAGAGGTCAAGGGAGCTATTTTCTAAGAATTCAAAGATAAGGATGCTGATTGCAAGTGGAACACAGCAAGTGGAAGGACACGGTGCTGTGTGGTCATTCTGGTGAAGAGTGGGATGGTAGAGCTCTGCGATGCCAAGGTTTTAGTTTTAGTTTTTTTAAATAATGATGATTTATACATAGAAATCACTGCCCTTTTATGTCTAAGTCTTAAATGGGAGGATAAGGGAAATCCAAGAAGGATACCACCTGAGACAACATGAGCTAAGTCTTTATTAAACATAACTTGACATTAACTGGCACCTAATTTCCTCTCAAATGCCAGATTACAAAAATTTTATTGTGTGTGTACCCCATGTCTATAGGGTAATGAGGTGGGGTTTTTACATGGTTTATAGAGAGCAGTTCTACTATTTTATAGCCACTTCCCACCCTCTTCCCTATTCTCAGCAGTAAATTCTCTTTCTTTGAATGTTCTATATTTCTACCTCAATTTCTAATCTCTATCAGGTCAACAATGTGCTAAACGTTCAATAAGTCCAACTTCAAGTTTTTCTCTCCATTTTCATCTTTTATCTGCCAGAATTTACCACTCATTAGCATAAAAAGGAGAAAATACATTATTTTTGTTGAGACTTACATTTAACTGTTTATACTTTCTATTGCATAGACAAAAAAGTTAAATCATGGAGAAACTAGGATGAATAATATAGATTAATAAGCAGTTCATCAGCAAAGAAAGCAGAAAAAAGAAAACCAACCTTGTTTAGAACATTTTAAGAAATTAAGTGTAAAAACTTAATTTTTATAAGCAAATTATTTGGGTGAGTAATCATTTGGTTGGGAAGAAATTGTGGTGTTCTCAAACCATCAGGAGTAGAATAATCTACAACCAGTAGGTTTAGAAGAATGAAGATTTGTTTGTGGGAAAAGTACAAGTATGTTATCAATTAGAACCATAGTATAGCCTTTTTCTCGTGGAAGGGAGATTTCTTTTGGATTGTAACATGCAGTTTTATGGTGTTTCTTCCCTTAGATTTGGAATTTAAATAATTTCAAAAGAAAAGTTTTCTAGTTTCCCACAGTCCATGGGAGGCTTGTGTTTCTACACTCTTGCTCATGCACTAGAAATTCTGTTATATTATTCTCCATCCCTCCCTGGGGAGCAGATGATGCCTCTTCATCCCTTGTAAAGCTGGCCTCAAATGGTAATGACACCCACTGAGGAATGCAGGAAAAATGGAAAAGAAAGAGCCAGGCTAAATGATATCCCAACTGCTAAATCTCAGTTATATCAGCTCCTTGAGAAACATATGTGCATGCATTTCCCCCTCAAAATTCTAAAGTTCTTCTTCTCCTAGTTTCTGAATTTTTTTCATGTCCCCTTCAACAAAAGCCTACTACCAAGGCTATATACCCATCCAAATCATCCTGCGTATACCACATGACATTCAGAGATAGGGTTTTAAAGACACTGAGCCTCTGTTTGAAAATGAAAAGTAAATAAGTATTGTAAAATTACTCAGCAAAATCAGTTTTCTGGGAGTGATTTGGAAGGTCAGAAGAAATTCTTTTTTTTTTTTTTCTGTTGCAGCTGCTTAAACACTGACTAGAAATTAAGACTTTGGAACAGCTTTTTTGCTTTATGGCCACGATGCAACTCAGTGGTTTCAAACTTTTACCAAGGACAAGCCAATCCTGAAAATAGGTCTGTTTTCCACTAGTTCTTTAGAAAAGAAAATGTTTAGCTTTCCCCAATCTGTCAATCTTGTGGTAAAGAAATGCCACCAGGGTACCTTTAATAAGAATCTGGACTCAGAAACAGCTGTACAAATCATAAAATGAGTTTTTTCCCTTTTACTCCAATTGGCATTCAAGTTAATGGACATTTTCAGAGATGGAATAGAAAGCAAACTCACTCTGAAACCCAACCTGGAGAAGAGACACACACCACCATGCCAGTGTGTTTAGAAGGGGACATTCTGATCAAGATACTGGAAGAAAATGAGGGATACTCATTTATGATGCATTTGTGATACTGTAAGCAAAGACTCCTAGGGCTGTCTACCAACAAGTACATAGTAAAGAAAACTGATGCAAAAGAACAAGGTCTCTTGAAAAGGAAGAAAAAAAGCCCTTGAGAGATGATATGAAGAATACTGCTCTTTCATAAATTAATATTCTCTCCCTGGCAGTGTTAAATGAAAGAAAGACTAAATCCCCATATGGGAAGCTGAATAAAAGTGTCCTAGTGCACAGTAATAACAGGGAATCCCTGAAATCCATTTCCAGACCCAGCGTGACAGAGACTGGCGGATCATTTCCTTCACCTTCACGCTCACCCCTCCCTGCCGAAGAAACCATTTTGCTGTTAGACTTTACCCTAGTCAAGCATTGAAACATGTATACTATCTTGTAAGAAACGAAGCGCCAATCTATGTTCAATGCAGGATGCAGGATGCATGGGGCTGGTGCACAGGATGATTCAGGTAGATGGTGTGGGGTGGGAGGTGGGAAGGGGCTTCGGCATTGGGAGACTGTGTTCACCTGTGGCTGATTCATGTCAATGTATGGCAAAACAAATACATTATTGTAATTTTAAAAATAAATAAATAAATAAATAAAAATTTTTTAAAAATGTAATTTTATCTTACTTGGTATCTGCCTTTGCTGCTGTTAAGGGTATAGACTCCATTCTTCACACTCAAATCAGAGTGAAAGCACTGCAGACAGAAGGGAGAGCCCCCGCTGCCCCGTAGCAGCACAGAATGTGGCCCGTGATTTAATTGTGCAGGGCAACGTGTCCCCAGCTGGGTTCTGAAAGCTCTGGTTTAAGAATATCTGATATATGCAACATGTGGCTCGGGCTGGTCTCTCTCGCTTCTCTTCCTTCCTCTGTGAAACAGAACACAGGTCAGGGGAGGAGATAAAACACTCAGGTCTAGGATAGACTTTTCCATTTAAATTGTTTCAATATGTTTTGAGTATCTCACCTTGCGCCTTAAAGAGAGATTGTGGGGGAAAAAAAAGAAAAGAAAAAAAAATACTGAACCCGGCTTCCTTAGTGTAACAATTTCAGAGAAGCACATAGCAAAATTTTGTTGCAGATAAATTATTATGAGACCATTTCTCCAAAGGTTTCCATTTCTAAAGCGCTCTGCATGGCATTGGAGGAAGACATCTAGAGGAAAGGGGTTCTGTGGTGAGGACCCAGGGCATAACCCAGGGGATTGGAGAATTAACTAAGAATCTGGCTGGTGGTAGACAAAGAGGCAAGGTTCAGATTGTTAAACTCATAGCTGTTGGAAAAGTAATAGCTGTTGAGAAAATCCTCAAGTCGTTAGGATAGAAAGAATGAACAGATTCTCCGGTAGAAAGGCTTCCCAGTGCACAACGAGTAAATCAGTGGGAAGGGGAATGCATGTATGTGACTGGCTTTCCCTTTTCTTCCTTATCCTTTTCCTCTGTACTTGGGACCATTGAATATCATTCAGCAATCAGCATTTAATAAGAACCAGTTATTAGGGAGGCACAGAACAAGACTTTCCTCCCAAAAAGTCAATCAAGGCCTGATTTCTAACTACTACACTGCACCAAAATCCTTCAGTGCAATACTGCCTGTTTGGCTTTGAATCTATCAGCAGCTGCATAATAGCTAATGTGATCTTTCAAGGCCTAACTTTGCTGAGTGCTCCCTATGTGTCAACAACTCTTCTAGGCAGTTTAAATTTGTCTGCTAGTTATAATCTTCCCAGGTAGCACTATGAGTTAAATATCTACCACCATTTCACTGATGATGATGAACCAGATTCTGAGCAATGAAATAATTTGCCCAAAGTTACTTATGATGGCGGGACTGAGGTTTAGGAGCATTTATGACTCAAAACTGTTGTCTATTAACACACAGATGTTGGTAATTCTTTATTTAGGTAGTTTATACAACTCAGGGTTTGAATCTGTGGTCAACATTCTCCTCCCAGACCATGTAATGCAGAAATGAAAACATCAGGAAAAATGATCATAAAGTGTGCATCTTTCTCATTGAGGAAAATGCTCAAATTGGACACACACTCACTTGGAATATCAAGTGTTTTCTCTCATCTCCATCCTATGGGAGGTGTGTCTCTGCCCATCTGGGTACCAGAGAGAAAGGCCATGGCTAGCTGGAAGCATTATGACCCTAGGGAGTCTGCAATGCACTATCTGTATTATACTTTCTGATTAGGGCAAAGATTTAGCTCACCACTTCCTCATGTGTTAGACAATATTAGCAAATTTCAGCGTGAATCAAGAGAATAAATCAAAATTAATTTAGCTTGCTTCTAAAGGGTACATCAACTTCCTGTAATTAAAAGAAAAAAGCCATACACTATTCGTATCATAGGTTTCAATTTTGAATGTTGTAAATGTTGCCGTTTATTATTTTATCCCTCTAAGTGTCCATTTTATCTCTCCATACATATTAATCTATATTTTAGAAATAAATAAACACACTGGTTTGTTAACTTTAGAAAAATTAATAGTAAAATAAATTATTCACAGATTCTTAACATTTTTGACTCAACAGTTTATTTAACTGGAAAATAGATTAAGTACAAAATACATGAGTAGTTTTAGTTCTTTCTGGACTTCCCTGGTGGCTCAGATGGTAAAGAATCTGCCTGCAATGCCAGAGACCTGTGTTCTATCCTTGGATTGGGAAGATTCCCTGGAGAAGGGAAGGGCAACCCATTCCAGTATTCCTGCCTGGAGAATCCTCATGGACAGAGAAGCCTGGTGGGCTACAGCCCATGGGCTCACACAAAGTTGGACATGACTAAGCTACTAAGCACACGGTTCTTATACTCTATTTCAAAATACTATATATACTACTGCATACTAATCTCATCTTAAGTTTATGCAAATATTCATTTGATGCCCAGTTATGTATTTATTCTTGGAGAGAGGGTTGATAAACAACCACTAAATAACCAGGAATAGACATAGCATTTAGGTGGAGTGGCATTGTAAGTCACATAGTAGAGTATATCACTTTATTATTAGCCCTCAAAAACTGTTATAGAGGTATGAGAGGGGCAGAGAAGCAGAGAAAATTATATTTATGCATTTAATACTTTTTATTAAACATTTACTATAAAAGAAGCATATTCCAAGTGGAAAGAAAAGCAGCTTGAGAAGGTCTATTTTTACTTATGAGCATGTAACAAGAGCAGAGTGGCTAGAGCTAAGTGTGCTGGGGTTAAGGGGTAGAGGATGAGATCAAATGGAACAGATCAGTGAAATTGTGTAGTGCACTGGGTGTTCAGCAAGGACACTGAATTTCATTGTATTAGTGAAATGGGAACCCAGTAGAGGATACCAATCAAGAGGGATTTCATGAGCTGAGAATCCCATACTATCTGGACTTGCTTCTTCTCTTTTCATGGATATTACTCACCTATGAGCTGAATTGTTACAGGCAATATATATTCTGGATTCCCTTTACAAGACCATGAATCTAGAAGTTCTGACTAGGTCCACTAATGCAATACTTAAAAGAAAAATCTGATAACCAGAGAGGGGTGAGGGGCCACTTGGAGGAAGGCTGGGCCGAAAAGCAGAAGTAGACCAATCTTTTGCATTCCCCAGGAAAGGATGGATCATATAGGGAGGAGAGCCAAGTGACAAACTAGAAGTGAGAAGCTAGTACCGTGGCAGGAGCCGAGGGACAGGCAACAAACCAGGATCAAAGATAATTCTCGGGGTGCCCCGGCGGCCCAGTGGCTAAGACTTGGTGCTCCCAGTGCAAGGGGCCCAGGTTCAGATCCAGGTCAGAGGGCTAGATCCCACATGCTGTGACTAAACATCCCACTCTGGTGCAGGCAAATAAGTAAACAAGATAAAAAATACATATATATTCTAAAACCAACACCACCAGTTATTGCCAGTAACTTCACGAGGTTCAAATTAAATTCTCTAAATAAATCACAGCCTGCCACTGCAAGAAGCACGTTTAACATGAGGAGAATCAAACTTTTGTCAAAATTCTGCAAATAATTCCTTCTTTTGATATCGAGTCGTATTCACTTTAATTTTATCTTTAAAGAAAATCTGCCTTTTTTCAATTAAGGAAACTCTAGAGAATTTAAGCCAAAAACATGTAATGCATAAGGGGTAATTCAATTATTAAATATTTTGTCAACTGTTTTGACTCTCAATCCAGTGACCTTTTTGCTCATTTAAACTTTTAAAAATATTACACTTACATGATTTCAGAACTTTTGAGTTGGAAGTTTACCATAACATTCCATATCTTTTAGGAGTCACTGAGAGAAAACATTAATTCAGACCCTAAATATATACTTTACTTGTTCGTGTTTGATGATAGTTGAAGAGAAGGCATCTGTGAATAGTTGGATCCTTTTGGCAATAAATCTGCCACTTAGTTGAGGACTTTTGGCTAAGTGTTTAACATAGATCAAAGTAGCTTAAAACCAAATCTGTGAAATAATTGGATAATTCTGCTTATAATTAAATTCAAGATATGACTATAAAATCATAGACTTGTTTCTTTGTTTCCTATTTACAAATTTGAACTGACGTAATTAAAGATAAGTATTAAAATTTCTGTTTAACCTCAGGCCAATTAAAAATTCTATTCATAATTTAAAAGAATAAGAATAACTATTATATATAAAGAACATGTAATGACTAGTTGCTGAAAAGTATGTTGCTAGAGAAGCCAAAATTTTGTTCCCTGTGGCTATATAAAAGTTATATAATCAAGCAGATAGGAGGAATGGAATGTTTGTCAAGAAATGAGTAATTATGTGCAATTAGCTTTGTGGAGCAACAACAGTGGATAAGCAGAAAACGGCACCGGGTTAGGAGTGTCCCTGAGTCACAGGCTGTAATGGACAACAAAGAATATGTAAGATTTAACAAAATATCTTCTAAACATTTAGAGAGTCTGCATCAATTGTTCTCAACAAGGGAGAACCTTGTATCCCATCCTCCCCCAGGAGACTTTTGATAACACTTGGAGATTCCTTTCTTGTCCTAATTGGGCTTCCCTGGTGGCACAAAGGGTAAAGAATCTGCCTGTAATGTGGGCGACTGAAGTTCAGTCTCTGGGTCGGGAAGATCCCCTGCAGAGGAAATGGCAACCCACTCCAGTATTCTTGTCTGGAAACTTCCATGGACAGAAGAGCCTGGCAGGCCCATGGGGTTGCAAAGTGGCAGACATGACTGAGTGACTCACACTTGCACTTTCACTGCTACCTTATGGGTAGAGCCGTGGATCCTGCTAAATATTCTACAATGCACAAATATTCTAAATGAACACAAATTTATCCAGTTCACAATTTTAATAGTGCTGAGGCTGAGAAACGCTGATGGAAAGGAAAATTTTTATTGTGAAACCACGTTGAGGTTCACTTTGAGGTTTCACAACTATTCTTTGCTAAATGAATTGCAACCAAGAAATCAGTGGTAGATGATGTCACAGTGAAAGTGGAGTCGCTCAGTCGTGCCTGACTCTTTGCTACCGTGTGGAGTGTAGCCCATCGGCTCCTCTGTCCATGGGATTTTCAGGCAAGAATACTGGAGTGGGTTGCCATTTCCTTCTCCAGGGGATCTTCCCAACTCAGGGACTGAACCCAGCTCTCCCACACAGCAGGCAGATACTTTAACCTCTGAGCTACCTAAGCCAGGGCTAAATAATGTTGGAGAGCTGGAGGCAGTCTGAGTCACAATCAGTAGAAAAGGAGATAAGAAGAAAGTGAGAGATGTCTACCGTGAAATACTATATTACACTTAGAAGAAACAAATTAAACATATGAACAGCACTATCCAAAAACACAACACTGATGAAAAACCAAGAAGCAGAATGAAACATCTATCAAAATATACTTTTGATAAACACAATACAGTTTATGAAAACACCAATACACAAAAAGATACTTATTAAACTTCCTGACATCCTGACATATATCCTGTCTGGAGGAAGAAGATAAAGGTTTATGGAAATGATCAACTAATTAGTCAATTAAAAGAGAAATAAATTAAGATAATGCTCCATCAACTGAGATTTGTGATTACTTCAATTCTCTTCATCTGATGTTTAAATATACATAGTGCTAAAAATACTAATCCTAAGTGTGCACACTCAAAATTAGGACAGATGACAAATAGAATTTTAATTATTCACATGAGGATGTCAAGGATATTCTCACTAAGGAGAGATATGAAGCAAACATTTTGGGAAGAATAAACTCCAATACTTTGGTTTCTTAGATCAAGTAATTTTAGAATCCATATGGAAAGGAAATGCATTGACTGAGTTTTGCATAAAAGACAGGAAGTGAATCAGAAATTATATAAACCACTATGTATTAGTGATCAGTAAATGATTAAGTTTCACATTCTGCTGGGAGTGGGAAAGCCAAGAAACACTGAACACATGCTAACTTAATTTTATAAAAGAGACCTACATCAAAATGTGGATATTAGGGAAAAAATGGCAAAGAGTTGGGGGAAAAAAAAAAAAAAGCAAATAATCTACCAGAAACCTGGAGACTGTTTAAAACACCTTATTATAAATAGAAGCCTGGGAAAAATGTGTGCCGAGGATCAAGAAACCCAGGTGCTCAAACAAAATTCCTGTACGGCTAACTGGCAAAGCAAAAGAGGTCATTGTGGGTGAGAGGGGAGAGTAGCATTTTTAATGGTACAATTGGCCTCCTGAGCAAAACAAGAAAATTCACAAAGTAAGGAATTCAGGTGCAAAAACATCAGGCCAACTAAAAATGACTTTAAGAAACACCACACTCAATATTCCAAAGAAATCTACAAGCTTTATTAACAAAAATAGAGCAACAGCAAGATGCTAGGTCAAGAATCCCCATGATATACAATGACGGTAGTGAAAAAGCTCACCCTTGGAATTAAATGGATCTGACAAAAGAATCAAAGGATTCTTTATCTCAATTTTTATGATAAAAAATATTAGCTGAATATTTACTTCCAAATAATCCTCAAGATTTAAAAAGTCAAGGAATTTTAAAAATGTTGTAATATTTTGTATTATTCATATCATTCAGTTCAGTTCAGTTCAGTTCAGTGTTAGTTGTGTCTGACTCTTTGCGACCCCATTATTTACCATCATAATTCAGTTTAGTCACTCAGTCATGCCCCACTCTTTGAGACCCCATGTACTGCAGCACACCAGGCTTCCCTGTCCATCACCAACTCCCAGAGCTTACTCAAACTCATGTCCATCGAGTTGGCGATGCCATCTAACCATCTCATCCTCTGTCATTCCCTTCACCTCTTATCTTCAGTCTTTCCCAACATCAGAGCCTTTTCAAATGAGTCTGTGCTTTACACCAGGTGGCCAAAGTATTGGAGTTTCAGCTTCAGTAGCAGTCCTTCCAAAGAATATTCAGGACTGATTTCCTTTAGGATGGACTGGCTGGATCTTCTTGTGGTCCTAGGGACTTTCAAGAGTCTTCTCCAACAGCATAGTTCAAAAGCATCAGTTCTTTGGTGCTCAGCTTTCTTTACAGTCCAACTCACATCCATATATAACTACTGGAAAAAGTTTGACTAGATGGACTTTGTTGGCAAAGTAATATCTCTGCTTTTAGGCTGTCTAGTTTGGTCATATCTTTTCTTTCAAGGAGCAAGTGTCTTTTATTTCATGGCCGCAGTCACCATCTGCATTGATTTTAGAGTCCCCTGCCCCCAAATAATGTAACTCATTTTTTCCATTGTTTCCCCATATATTTGCCATGAAGTGATGGAACCAGATGCCATGATCTTAGTCTTCTGAATGTTGAGTTTTAAGCCACCTTTCTCACTCTCCTCTTTCACTTTCATTAAGAGGCTTTTTAGTTCTTCTCTTTCTGCCATAATGGTGGTGTCATTTGCATATCTGAGATAACTGATATTTTTCCCAGCAGTCTTCATCTCAGCTTGTGTTTCATCCAGCCCAGCATTTCATATTATGTACTCCACGTATAAGTTAAATAAGCAGAGTGACAATAAAGAGCCTTGACTTACTTCCTTCCCAATATGGAACCAGTCTGTTGTTCCACATCCAGTTCTAACTGTTGCTTATTGACGTGAATACAGATTTTTAAGAGATAGGTCAGGTGGTCTGGTATTCCCATCTCTTTCAGAATTTTCCACAGTGTGTTGTGATCCACACAGTCAAGGGCTTTGGTGTAGTCAATGAAACAGATGTAGAACTGTTTTTCTGGAACTCTCTTCCTTTTTCAATGATCCAACAGATGTTGGCAACTTGATCTCTGGTTCCTCTGCCTTTCTAAATCCAGCTTGAACATTTGCAACTTCACTATTCATGTACTATTGAAGCCTGACTTGGAGAATTTTGAGCATGACTTTGCTAGCTTGTGAGATGAGTGCAACTGCGTGGTAGTTTGAGCATTCCTTGGCATTGCCTTTCTTTGGGATGGGGATGAAAACGGACCTTTTCCAGTCCTGAGGTCACTACTGAATTTTCCAAATTTGCTGGCATATTGAGTGCAGCACTTTAACAGCATCATCTTTTAGGATTTGAAATAGCTCAAGTAGAATTCCATCATGTCCACTAGCTTTGTTCGTTGTGATGCTTCTGAAGGCCCACTTGACTTCATATTCCAGGAGGTCTGGCTCTAGATGAATGATCACACCATCATGGTCATCAAAGTCATGAGATCTTTTTTGTTCAGTTCTTCAGTGTATTCTTGCCACCTCTGCTTAATATTTTCTGCTTCTGTTAGGTCCATACCATTTCTGTCCTTTATTGAGCCCATCTTTTCATGAAATGTTCCCTTGGTATCTCTAATTTTTCAAAGAGATCTCTAGTCTTTCCCATTCTACTGTTTTCTTCTATTTCTTTGCATTAATCAGTGAGGAAGGCTTTCTTATCTCTCCTTGCTATTCTTGGAACTCTGCATTAAATTGCTATAGCTTTTCCTTTCTCCTTTGCCTTTTGCTCCTCTTATTTCTCCGATATTTGTAAGACCTCTTCAGACAATGATATCGCTTTTTGCATGTCTTTTTCTTGAGGATGGTCTTGATCACTGTCTCCTGTACAGTGTCATGAACCTCCATACATAGTTCTTCAGGCACTCTGTCTATAAGGTCTAACCCCTTGACAAACAGATTCAAAGTATTATATCTGATAGACTGTCATAATTAGGTGAGTAGCATTTGGGGCTTAGCTGGTAGCTCAGCTGATAAAATATCCATCTGCAATGCAGGAGAGAGACCAAGTTTGATTCCTGGGTTAGTAAGATACCCTGGAGAATGAATAGACTATCCAGTCCATTACTCTTGGGCTTCCCTGGTGACTCAGGACAAAGGTCTATCTAGTCAAAGCTATGGATTTTCCAGTAGTCATATATGGATGTGAGAGATGAGCACTGAAGAATTGATGCTTTTGAACTGTGATGTTGGAGAAGACTCTTGAGAGTCCCTTGGACTACAAGGAGATCCAACCAGTCCATCCTAAAGGAAAATAGTCCTGAATGTTTATTGGAAGGACTGATGCTGAAATTGAAACTCCAGTACTTTGGCCTCCTGATGCGAAGAAGTGACTCACTGGAAAAGACCCTAGTGCTGGGAAAGATTGAAGGCAGGAGGAGAAGGGGACAACAGAGGATGAGATGTTTGGATAGCACCACCGACTCAGTAGACATGAGTTTGAGCAAGCTCTGGGAGTTGGTAATAGATAGGGAAGCCTGGGTCAGAAAGGTCCCCTGGAGAAGGAAATGGCAATCCACTCCAGTATTCTTGCCTGGAGAATCCCATGGACAGAGAAGCCTAGAAGGTTATAGTTCACAGGGTTGCAAAGAGTCGGATACGACTGAGCGATTTCACCTTCACCTTCAGGGAAGCCTGGTGTGCTGCCTGGTGTACATGTAGTCTGAATGAGTCAGACAGGACTGAGCAACTGACCTGAATTAATCGCTTAGTTGGGTCTGACTCTTGCTACCCCATGGACTGTAGCCTGCCAACCTCCTCTGTCCATGAGATTTCCCAGGCAAGAAAACTAAGTGGGTTGCCATTTCTTCTCCAGGGGATCTTCCCAACCCAGCAACTGAACCTGAGTATCCTGCATTGCAGGCAGACTCCTGCACTGCCGGTGGATTCTTTATCAATTGAGCGATATAGTATTGTCTAAAGAAAAATTATTTGCGTCAATTATTATGATTATTTGACAGAACCTACCAAGAAAGAAGCAGGTTATATATTTTACTCAAAATTTAAATGATACAAAATTATATAGTTAAAGGTGTTAACAATGGTTGGTCAACATGGGCTAGGAAGATTTTAGAAGAGAGTGACTTGCAGACCAAAATAAATAAATAAAGCTGAGGAGAGCTAAGCATTTTTTCAATTCTGAGGTAATGATACCAAGGTGTAATGGTTAATTTTATATGTCAGTTTGACAGGGCCATGGGGTAGCATTCTGAACGTTTCTGTGAGAGGATTTTTGAATAAGCTTAGCATTTAAATCAGTAGATGTAATAAAAGACATTGCCCTCCATACTTTGAGCAGGCCTTATCTAATCAGCCGAAGGCCTGTTTTGAACAAAAGACTGACTTTCCCAAGTAAGAGAAAAAGTCTCCAGTGTGATAGTCTTCTAACTGAAATATCAACACTTCCTAGGTACAGCAGCCTTCCAGCCTCAGACTCAAAATCTATCTTTGGCCTTCTGCAGATTTGGTACTCTCCAGCTTCCATATCATGAGTCAGTTATTTACAATATCTCTTTCATTGTTTCTCTCTAACTCCTCAACCCCACCATTGACTTTCAGTTCCATTCCTCTGGAAAATTCTGACTAATACAAAAAGTACCAAAATCTATCTGAACAGTCTCTACAGTGACTTGAAAGAGGCTCAATTAGGAAATTTTCAAGATTTTCAAATAAAGCTAGATATTTAAAGAAAACAACATGTCTAGTGGAGGAGTATAAACTAAAACCATTTCATGCATGAGTTGTCAGAAGAATGTAAACTAAGTACCTATGTCAACTACTATAATTCATTTAGCAAATAGCAATCATATACACACACACAGAGTATACCGAAGGATAATGGTTCCTCTTGGGGAATCATTCCTAAAAGCACAAGGCCACAGAGAGCTTGGAAATTATTGGGAAGGTAGTTAAGAAAAAAAATTAATCTGTAAATATGTTTTTATCCTTGAGTGACATATAATTCATTTGAATAAGAATGTTGAATGCATTCCGATATTGCATACCTTAAGAAGTAGTGGTTTAGAAACAGATTCAAGAGAAAGTACAACAACTAAGAAAAAGGTGTGTAACTTTTTCAAAAATATATGAAATTTAAAGAGCTAAAAATTTGAGGCTAAGAGTGGAGTTGGAGGGATTTCCTTCATAAAATAATAAAATATATAAATGTAATTAATATTTATTTGTTTTTCCAGTTCTGGAATATTATAACTAGTAGGCATATCTATAAGCACAGAAGAGATAATCCCAGAATCAATTAATAGAAGCAGCTGAAGACCTTAAAGAATAGCACATTTTAATAGTTTGGTCTCTGTTAATATTTGGCCACCAGTGTTTACCAAATGGAAAAATGCTATTCATGGATTATCAAGTAAGCAAAAGTTACTTGTACGATCTAGAGAATAGACTTAGAAAAAATTCAAGATATTGCCACTTCTAAATCTATGCCTCAAAGTAGGCAAATTATTATTATTTCCATTGTAATGCTGCTGCAATTGAGACACAGAGTGGTTGACTACTTTTTCCAAGAAATTTTCCAAACAATAAAACAATGCCCAGGTATTTTGCTTTGGAGAAAATGTTCCTCCTATTGCATAACATGGACATGTACATATATGTGCAAAGCGATCAGCTGTATGATGATATAGTCCTTGAACTGCCATTGCTGTCACATACCTTTAATTAAAATAAATAAATTTATATTAAAAAAATTATCATTAAAAATTGCATAAAGTGAACATAATCCTATGGTCCTATCATAAAACTAACCTGAATTAAAATGGCTTGTTCTGTCCTAGTGGTTCTCACAGTATGTTCCTTCACTCAAAAGCGAAAAAAAAAAAAAAAAATCTGGAAACTCATGATAAATGCAAATTTTTGGTTTAAAACCAAGTTGTGTTTTATCAACTCCTTCTGGTATGTTTGTCACACATTTCTGTTTTAAGAATTATAGATTTAAAAAACAGCCATTTTGGAGGAGGAGTGGAAGAATAATTTTTTCTTATGATACTCTTTTCCATCTTCAAGGGTTTTGTATATTTTCAAAGAAATGTTTGAAATGAGGCTGATTGCGTTAGATGTACTATTAGAAATCATCTTTCAGAATAAAGACGTGAGCTCCTATGTTTGACAATTTATTCATAGTATTGTAGAATAAGTGCCTAGGACAGTGAGTAAACAAAAGACTTCAGATCAGGGGGGTTTGTAGGCCATTTGTTCCTCACCTCACTTTCTTCAAGGCCCTTATCTATTTTCAATAATTCTGGGCCACAGAAGTTTCATTTGGAAATGCTGGTAGAGTGCAATCCACTGTTACTCGGTATAAATTACACTTTTCTAAGAGTGATATAACTGCCTCCACCTTTCCTTGATCACTAGCTGAAATTACAAGCTTTAGCACTTGGTCCTCTAAAGGACAAGTAGTTTATTCCATCAACTCCTAAGAAAACATAAATGCTCAAGAATGATTCCATAACTTAAAATGTCTTAATTTGTTAACATGGTGAATTACATTGATTGATTTGCCGATACTGAAGAATGCTTGCATCCCTAGGATAAAGCCTGCTTGGTCATGGTGTATGATCTTTTTAATGTGTTGCTGGATTCTGATTGCTAGGATTTTGTTAAGGATTTTTGCATCTATGTTCATCAGTGATATTGGCCTGTAGTTTTCTTTTTTGTGGCATCTTTGTCAGGTTTTGGTATTAGGGTGATGGTGGCCTCATAGAATGAGTTTGGAAGTTTACCTTCCTCTGCAATTTTCTGGAAGAGTTTGAGGAGGATAGGTGTTAGCTCTTCTCTAAATTTTTGGTAGAATTAAGCTGTGAAGCCGTCTGGACCTGGGCTTTTCTTTGCTGGAAGATTTCTGATTACAGTTTGAATTTCCATGCTTGTGATGGGTCTGTTAAGATTTTCTATTTCTTCCTGGTTCAGTTTTGAAAAGTTGTACTTTTCTAAGAATTTGTCCATTTCTTCCAAGTTGTCCATTTTATTGGCATATAATTGCTGATAGTAGTCTCTTATGATCCTTTGTATTTCTGTGTTGTCTGTTGTGATCTCTCCATTTTCATTTCTAATTTTATTAATTTGATTTTTCTCCCTTTGTTTCTGGATGAGTCTGGCTAATGGTTTGCCAATTTTATTTATCCTTTCAAAGAACCAGCTTTTGGCTTTGTTGATTTTTTGCTATGGTCTCTTTTGTTTCTTTTGCATTTATTTCTGCCCTAATTTTTAAGATTTCTTTCCTTCTACTAACCTTGGCATTCTCCATTTCTTCCTTTTCTAGTTGCTTTAGGTGTAGAGTTAGAAGAATGGAACAGGAGGAATCAACCTGGCTGACTTCAGGCTCTACTACAAAGCCACAGTCATCAAGTCAGTATGGTACTGGCATAAAGACAGAAATATAGATCAGTGGAAAAAAATAGAAAGCCCTGAGATAAATCCATATACCTATGGACACCTTATCTTTGACAAAAGAGCAAGAATATACAACGGATTAAAAACAATCTCTTTAACAAGTGGTGCTGGGGAAACTGGTCAACCATTTGTAAAAGAATGAAACCAGAACACTTTCTAACACCATACACAAAAATAAACTCAAAATGGATTAAAGATCTAAACATAAGATCAGAAACTATAAAACTCTTAGAGGAGAATATAGGCAAAACACTCTCTGATATAAATCACAGCAGGATCCTCTATGATTCACCTCCTAGAATACTTGAAACAAAAGCAAAAATAAACAAATGGGAGCTAATTAAAATTAAAAGCTTCTGCACAACAAAGGAAACTATAAGCAAGGTGAAAAGACAGCCTTCTGAATGGGAGAAAATAATAGCAAATGAAGCAACTGACAAACAATTAATCTCAAAAATGTACAAGCAACTTATGCAGCTCAATTCCAGAAAAATAAACGACCCAATCAAAAAATGGGCCAAAGAACTAAATAGACATTTCTCCAAAGAAGACATACGGATGGCTAACAAACACATGAAAAGATGCTCAACATCACTCATTATCAGAGAAATGCAAATCAAGACCACAGTGAGGTACCATGTCACACCAGTCAGAATGGCTGCGATCCAAAAGTCTACAAGCAATAAATGCTGGAGAGGGTGTGGAGAAAAGGGAACCCTCTTACACTGCTGGTGGGAATGCAAACTAGTACAGCCACTATGGAGAACAGTGTGGAGAGTCCTTAAAAAACTGCAAATAGAACTGCCATACCACCCAGCAATCCCTCTGCTGGGCATACACACCGAGGAAACCAGAACTGAAAGAGACACGTGTACCCCAATGTTCATCGCTGCACTGTTTATAATAGCCAGGACATGGAAGCAACCTAGATGTCCATCAGCAGATGAATGGATAAGAAAGCTGTGGTACATATACACAGTAGAGTATTACTCAGCCATTAAAAAGAATACATTTGAATCCGTTCTAATGAGGTGGATGAAACTGGAGCCAATTATACAGAGTGAAGTAAGCCAGAAAGAAAAACACCAATACAGTATACTAACACATATATATGGAATTTAGAAAGATGGTAATGATAGCCCTGTATGCGAGACAGCAAAAGAGACGCAGATGTATAGAACAGGCTTTTGGATTCTGCTCGAGAGGGAGAGGGTGGGGTGATTTGGGAAAATGGCATTGAAACATGTATACTATCATATAAGCAAAGAATCGCCAGTCTAGGTTCGATACAGGATACAGGATGCTTGGGGCTGGTGCACTGGGATGACCCAGAGAGATGATATGGGGAGGGAGGTGGGAGGGGGTTCAGCATTGGGAACTCATGTACACCCATGGTGGATTCATGTCCATGTATGGCAAAAGCAATACAGTATTATAAAGTAAAAAAATTAAATAAATAGATAAATAAAATTACTTTATTAACTTGGGGGGAAAAAGAGACCCAATAAATGTTAAATAAATTAAAAAAAAATGTTTCATTGCAGAGATAACTTCATAGGTAAAGCTTTCTTCCACTTACGTTACACACTTAATTCTGTTCAAAAGAACATGCCCTATGTTTAAGGTGACTTTGATCCTGAAATCAAAACAATGCTTCTGAACACTGGCATTCAGTCCTGTTCTAGAAGAACACATTTACAATTACTTGTGCAAGTTTCAACTCCAGCTGCAGCGACAGACTATCGACAATCTGAACAGTGCTACCTCTGACTCTAACTCACCTCACATAGCAATCTGAGATCTATTTAAAATGCAGCTTGCAATTTAACAACAGAATAATGAATATTCAAAGTTCTTATATCTCCATTCCCTTATCTGCAGACCAGATTATCAGCATAAACATGCACAGGCGTGAAAATCTTAAGTGTTGAACTGGAGTACCAACTCTTGGATACAAAAGTAAAAGAATAGAAATGCAGAGAATTAGCTTTAAAAAAAAAAAATTGCAAATTTTTAAGCTGGTAATTTTTGAATGGCTTAGAGATATGTTGGTGGGACGATTCCCAGGGGGCAGTGGTAAAGAATCTGCCTACCAATGCAGAAGATACAAGAGGCTGGGTTCAATTCCTGGGTCAGTAAGATCTCCTGGAGTAGGAAATGGAGCCCTACTCGAAGATTCTTGCTGGGAAATTCCACAGACAGAACACAGGAGGTTGGTGGGAGTCGCAAACAGTAGGACAGGACTGAGCACGCACACATTATTGGTGGGGAAGGAATTTCATCTATCTAAATAAATACATCTGAGGTTCATTCAAATGCCTTGGCTAGGAATTATGAGAGAGGAAAAAACACCTTGTATTTCCAAACTGCATTATTCTCTGTCTCTTCGATTTGTTAAAGTGACAGTCTTATACAACTGTTTGAGTTAAATTTCATTAGAATTTGGTACAGAAGGAAAATTCGCTGCAAAGTTATAGATTCTCAGAAAAAAATTAATGTAACTACTGTTTTATTAATTTTCTAAAGCAGGAGGTTTGTCTTGGCTGAAATGGAGAAGACCAAGAAAACGCCCTTTCCCTCCCTCTGCTCTAGTCGTGGAGTTATATTTATGGGTCTTCATGAACAGAAAGATTTTTATTTATGTTACTGAAAAAAATTAATCTCTGATATTCTGAATTTCACGTGACATCACCTACTTTTCATTTTAAACTTCTGATCTTTAAATTTTTCCCTTTTTCAGCCATTTGATTTTAGCCCTGCTGCCCCTGTCCCTCTCATTTTTGCATAAATGAAAAGTATGGAATTCAACAAGTGGGGTAATCTTGGAATAATAGATAAATAAAATAAGCTCAGAGCAGTTCCTCTTCAGCAGGCCACACAAGTCTGCTCACCTCACCCTCACCCAGATATTTAAGTTAAATATGATGCTGATTGACAGACGTTTCACCCCGAAATGTTGACGCAGTCCAAGCCATTATCACTTAGATCGACTCATGTATCTTTTCTGGAATAGTGGTGCCATTGCTTTCTTTCCACCATAGCTTAGAGGAAGCCACTAAGTGTGAGGATTCTGTCTTCAACAGGAAATATTGATTATACTATCATATCCCCTGAGAAATAGATCCACATATACAAATCACTCAATACCTTTTTCACTGTAGAAAAACATCACAGAGTATGCATTTGTTTCCCTTATCTGGTGCGGCTCATTCAGTTCTGTTTCAGCAAGTATTGATCAGCATCCTTAGACTTTGTCAAGAATGGAAATAATCAATCCATCAGCTAGAAATCCCATGAGGAAAAAAAAAAAATCTCCTAACAAAACAGAAGTCTACTGGCTAATTCTCACACTCACAAAAGAGGAACGTGGTAGGAAAAGCACAAGAAAAACAAGCAGATGAACCCAAACTGACTTTTCTTGTAAATATGTATATGATACAGTTAGGACAGTATCATTGATAAAGGTATCCTCCGTAACACGTTGTGTGATCGTCTCTGTAGGGCTTCCCTGGTGGTTCAGTGGTTTAGAATCGCCCAACAATTCAGGGGACACAGGTTTGATCCCTGGTCCAGGAAGATGCCACATGCAGCAGGGCAACTGAGCCTGTGTGCCGCAATTACTGACCAGCGGTCAGCGGCAGCCTGTGAGCTGCACCTGAGCCTGAAAGCCCAGAGGCCTCGCCCCCAACAAGAGAGGCCATCACACTGAGAAGCCCACACAACTAGGGAGAGCCCCCTGCAGCAACAAAGACCCAACACGGCCAAGGATAAATAAATGCATCTTTTTAAAAGAGTCCCTGCAAACAACTCTACAATTGTTAAACAATAGCTGTTTTTAACTAAAATCACCACATTGACTGCATGCATACCCCCTGAGGCCATAGATAATGAATAAATCTTATTTTTCTTAGTGATGTGCTTATTATACACTTCAGCAACAGCCTTTCTGACTGTGAATAGGTTTGCATATAAACAGAAATCTTTAAATATAGATATAAAACATAATTAGTGAAAAGTTTGGCTCAAAATATCTACTAACTACGTTTACTTTTCCAAGCTTTTATCTCTATACCTCTTCTTTACTAATACATGTGATTTCTACCTGCACAAATATTTTCATAATACTTTTTACTTGTGTATATTACTCCTGGTAAAATATTTGATATGATTTCATCTGGATTCTTCTATTTATAGATACTCTTAGCCTCTGCAATGGTTTTGTAGAGAGAAGGAACCATTCATCACTGTGAATAGCTTTCAGTGAAGGCTTTCAAGGGATCCAGCTTGGCTGACTACATTTCTACAGCTGCGTGTTCCCTGTGACTAACACAGCCACGTGTTCAATTATTTCACTTGAACTTGCGAGGAAAATAAATGGAATTTTTAAGACAGTAGAACTGTTAGAACAATAAGTAACATATTTTTAAATAAAATATCTGCTAAGAGAAACCTTGCCATCTTCCAAATATAAATATTTAATTTTTCTGACCATAAAATTTGTTAGAAAACTATGTGATGAGTATCCTTTGATCTAAAGCAGCAGCAATGTCACAGTAAAATCACCTGGAAAGGAAAACAGAGGAAAACAGAGTGGAGTTTATGTTTTGAAATTATTAAGAAAAATTCAGGAGGTGGGCCTATACAAAATAATCTCCCTCGAAAATAAGATTTCATGTCTAGAATTTCCAATTATACTTCTTTGGGGAAAGAACCTCAAATTTTTGTCTCTGCTTCAGCACATACATACAGCAGGCTCTTTCTTGCCTCTCTTCCCATTTGACAACTCTCTGAATACCCTGTATCTTCTTCCCTTCATAAACACCTTCTGTTCATCTAATTTCATCTCCTCTAGGATATGCTTCTTGAGAATACTATATGCAGGAAAATGTCCCATTCCTTCACTTCTGGGCTCCTTTGATCCTTTGTTTCTACAATTTTTATCACTCATTACAGACTGTGATTATCTTCAAGTGTTAGTCTCTTTCACTAAACTTTAGAGAAACTTTAAGTATTTCCTTTATTTAAAATCATCAATCACAGAGTGGCAAGCTAGTGACACATAGTCAAATTCTGCATACAGGTACATTTTGTATTAAACCTGAACAGTATTTCAAAAGGATTGGAATTTCCACATGAAAACCTATTAATACATTTCTAAATTGAAAGATCTTACAACACTTGGCTTTCATTTTCACATGACACCATTAAGCTATAACTGAATAATGGCTTTCCATTTTAGGCATGGCTAATGTCTCTTGGATGTGAGTCTTGAACTATGCTGAGTGCCAAAGAATAGATGCTTTGGAACTGTAGTGTTGGAGAAGACTCTTGAGAGTCCCTTAGACAGCAAGGAGATCCAACCAGGCCATTCTAAAGAAAATCAGTCCTGAATATTCATTGGAAGGGCTGATGCTAAAGCTGAAACTCCAGTACTTTAGCCACCTGATGCAAAGAGCTGACTCATTTGAAAAGACTCTGATGCTGGGAAAGACTGAAGGTGGCAGGAGAAGGGGACAACAGAGGATGAGATGGTTTGATGGCATTGCCGACTCGATGGACATGAGTTTAAATAAACCCCGATGGACAGGGAGGCCTGGCATGCTGCAGTCCATGGGGTTGCAAAGAGTCAGATATGACTGAGTGACTGAACTGAACTGAGCTGAATGTCTCCAATTTGCCTGAGTCCTTACCATTCAAAGTTCAATTAAATCTCTATTACTTTATAATGCTATGTATTTTCCCATGGTACTTATTTGTGTTGGAGATTCCAGGTCTATTCAGATTAACCATTAAGATTACTAGAAGAAAAATCAAAGAATGAAACATACTGATATTAGCAGGAACTAAATTTCATAGCATATGGGGTTTTATAGAAATGCAGGAGAAGGCAATGGCACCCTACTCCAGTACTCTTGCCTGGAAACTCCCATGGACGGAGGAGCCTGGTAGGCTGCAGCCCATGGGGTCGCTAAGAGTTGGACACGACTGAGCGACTTCACTTTCACTTTTCACTTTCATGCATTGGAGAAGGAAATGGCAACCCACTCCAGTGTTCTTGCCTGGAAAATCCCAGAGATGGGGGAGCCTGGTGTGCTGCAATCTGTGGGGTCGCACAGAGTCAGACATGACTGAAGTGACTTAGCAGCAGCAGAGAGAAAAAGATAGAGATATAGAGGTGAGAAGGTGGACATTGAAAAACTGGGGCTCACACTAGTTATTAATCCTAAAAAATACGTATTTTATATGTTGACTAAAATGCTTGCTTTCTATTGTGGTTACTTGGCATGCTCAGGCATGTCTGACTTTTTGAGACCTCGTGGGCTGTAGCCCACCAGGCTCTTCTGTCCATGGGATTCTTCAGGCAAGAATATTGGAGTGGGCTGCCATTTCCTTCTCCAGAGGATCTTCCTGACCCAGAGATTGAACCCAGGTCTCTTGCATTGCCAGGCGGGTTCTTCATCACTAGTGCCACCTGGCTTGGAGAAGGCAATGGCACCCCATTCCAGTACTCTTGCCTGGAAAATCCCATGGATGGAGGACTGGAGGGCTGCAGTCCATGGGATCGTGAGGGTCGGACACGACTGAGCAACTTCACTCACTTTTCACTTTCATGCACTGGAGAAGGCAATGGCAACCCACTCCAGTGTTCTTGCCTGGAGAATCCCAAGGACGGAGGAGCCTGGTGGGCTGCCGTCATTCTAGAAGGTATGGGGACAGAATCTCTGTTCTTAACTAGCTTATTTGTAGAGATAAAATTACTGGTATTAATTGTATATGAGTGATTAGGTTACAGTTGTCACCTAAACTTATATTTACAGCAATTTGAAACTGTTGCATAGGCTTCGGTTAATACATTTTGCTTCATGCATCAGCGACTGTTGCCACTGCATACCATTTGGAGTGTGTGTTTGCCATTTGGAGACACACTTTGTTAGAATATTAGATGAAATCTCTAAATTCTGACTCAAATTCATAGAAATGATAACCTAATGACATATTAGGAATTATATTTCTGGATACTCCCTAGGGTTGGGGCCAAATGTGTAATCAGGGATTCACATATACATTAAAACTCCAGAGAAGGCAATGGCACTCCGCTTCAGTACTCTCGTCTGGAAAATCGCATGGATGGAGGGAGCCCGGTATGCTGCAGTCCATGGTGTCGTGAAGAGTCGGAGACGACTGAGCAACTTCACTTTCACTTTTCACTTTCATGCATTTGGAGAAGGAAATGGCAACCCACTCCAGTGTTCTTGCCTGGAGAATCCCAGGGACGGGGGAGCCTGGTGGGCTGCCGTCTATGGGGTCGCACAGAGTCGGACACGACTAAAGCGACTTAGCAGCAGCAGCAGTGTGAGATATACAAATAGATATGGATATACAGGGGCGCTAGTAGTAAGGAACCCTCTTGCCAACACAGGAGACACGAAAGACACAGGTTGGATCCCTGGAAGGGGAAATGACAATCCGCTCCAGCATTCTTGTCTGGAAAATTCCATGGGTCGAGAGGGCTGGCTGCAAAGAGTTGGCACATCTGAGTGAGCACAAACAAAACTGCAAAAGAAGTCGAATATACAGAAAACTTCTCTATCTCTGTTTTCTCTCTTTCTTCAAATATAAATGCTTCATTTCCAGATGCCAACTCTGGAAACTGCATAAATAAATTTTCCTTACAGAGATATCCCAAATAAAAGCTATAGAGTTATAAAAAGCAATTATATATGTGTTTGAATTACTGCGGTTTGTGGTGGATTATCTCTTAGTGCAGTCCCTGTTTGATTTCTACACATGGCTGAGCTGAGGGCCTCACTCCAAGATTTCTGTTTAAATCTTCCTGAGCCTTCATGTAATGCTTCATTCCTCTGTATTCTTAAGGCATGAGTGTATGCTAAACAAAGCAACAAATTATAATGCAAATGATTTCTATTAACAAACTGCAAGGATGTTTAAACAATCAGATGAATAATGAAGAAATATAATGATTTCATAACAATGTGTTAAACTAATAACTCTAGTTTTAAATACTCAAAGGATAAACTGTTGGAAAAGAAAAATAAAACTGTCATAAATGGAAAATCCCATGGATGGAGGAGCCTGGTAGGCTCAGCCTTTAGTTTTAGTTTTACTGAATGCAGGTCTTTATTTAGATCTCTCTGGTTTCTAGCTTCCCTCGTTTCCCTCACTTACCCATTCCTAAAATGGGTCAATGGTTCAAGTATACAGCTTAACTTTACCTCCAGTTCTTATGATTAACCCTAGTTTGAGCCCAAAGTGGAGTAAGAATGCCTCACATTACATATGGTAGCCCACTGTTGGCTTCATTCATCCAACAACCATAAATTAGGAAAACAAAAATGACTGAAAAATGATCCCTATGTTTAAGGAATTCACTCTCTAGCGGAAGACGAGTAGTAAAGATGCATAATTACAATCCAGAGTGACGCATATTGTAAAAGCTGTTCCTACAAGGCTGTGGCTGAGAAAGGGCTGTGGTTGAGAAAGAGTTAAGGACTTATCCTGCTCATCGCACAGGAACTGATGAGGACTTACTGTATGATTTTAAGAACTCTCCAGCAGAAGAAAAAAATTCTGGCTGAGGTATCTTGTGCAGAATGCATAGGCAAAGAAGAATACAATAACCACATTTGTTTTAGTAGGATGAAACTAGAGAGGTAGTTTGGAAGACAAAATATAACCAGATTAAAGGCTGAGACACAGATAAAAAAATATTTCAGAAGCAAAGGTAAAGAATGTTGATCAATAGCATTTAGTCAATGGTTTGGAGATAAAGGAAGAAGATGATTTGTGGTGAAACTTGTTCATGAGGCAGAAAAAATTACTTGAACTGAATGTCAGGGATATAAAACAAGTAGGGGTCAGATTGATTTGAGGGTGTTAAAATTTTAGCCTAGATGGATTATAATGTTTTTATTGCTGAGAGAGAATATAGGAAAATAAGCATGATTTATAGAGAAGAATTTAATTTTAAATATGCTAGGATAAGGTGCTTCCAAATATAGAGACTAAGAGGTAAAGATATTCCATAAGAAGCTAGAAATGCAAGTCGTAAGAGAGATGAGGGCTGAAGATAGCATGCGTGGGTCATTAGTGTAATCACTCCATCCAGATATCAGACTCCATTGTTCACAAGCAAAAAATAACTTTTTTTTTTTTCCATCACTGTCTCTTAAAACAATTACAGGGAGCTATTTCCCCACTCACTGGATGATATTTTCAACAGATCCCTCTCTACAACACCTTTTGATAATAAAAAGCACTTCATTCTTTTTTTTTTTTTTTTCCAAAATAGACTCAGTGCGAGCTCAGTTGTGTCCAATTCTTTGGGTCCCTCATCGACTGTAGACCACCAGGCTTCTCTGTCTATGGAATTTTTCAGACAAGAACCCTGGAGTGGGTTGCCATTTCCTCTTCCAGGGGATCTTCCCGATCCAGGGATCAAACTGGACCCATACTTCCTTAATCTCCTGCATTGGCAGGCAGATTCTTTACCACTGTACTGCCTGGGATGCCCTTCACTCAGTCCACCACATACCAATGATTAGTCTAAATAATTCTCAAGTTTCAGCTTTTGTTTAACCTCAGAGTCCCTCCTCTTACCTGGCTGGGATCAGTTCAGTTCAGTTCAGTCACTCAGTCATGTCCGACTCTTTGCAGCCCCATGAATCGCAACACGCCAGGCCTCCCTGTTCATCACCATCTCCCGGAGTTCACTCAGACTCACGTCCATCGAATCCGTGATGCCATCCAGCCATCTCATCCTCGGTCGTCCCCTTCTCCTCCTGCCCCCAGTCCCTCCCAGCTGGCTGGGATGGACTTCTTAAATTTACTCATTTTGCACTTCCCTTCTTCCTTCCTGCCCTCATCCAGGATTTGAGGGACAGAAAGAAGAAGCCATATATCTTACTTGATGATAGTGACGTGTCATCTGTGCTTTCAGGATTTGGATCATATTCCAAGATGAGGCCCATGGATACTTCCATGGATTCCTTGAAGACTATTCTCCCAAGAGCTTATGACTATAGCTTCCTTGACTTAGGTGATGCTCTCTTCACTGGCTACTTACTAGACCCTCCTCAGATTCTACGAACGCATACCTCTAGTCATTGGTTCTAAGGGCTTTCCCAGTGAGGTTGCCTTGCTTTCTGGATCTTGGGAAATACACAGCTATTTCTTAGCATCTGAGAAATCACATCTGATTCCCACTACAGCCACCTCTTTATGCCATGATACTGGTGGCCAGTTCTAATCTTTAAATACCTTAGTCATTCAGCATGCACTTGTATTCCTGCAAACTTTAGGAGGCCAGTTTTAACCACTGGATGCTTGCAGTAAGGAGAAAGCTGACCCTTCCCCCCACCATCAAGTACAGTAAACTGAATAGCATTCTAATGAATGCTCACTTCAGATAAACTCTATTTCCTCTCATTCTTCAGCCTCAACATTTCATATCCTCCAGGAAGTTGATAGAGTAGCAATCTTTAATCAAAAGTTTTACCACAAAATTGCCCCTTTTAAATAGGCAGGATAGAACTCCATTTCAGAACATGATGTATTTGACAACTATTGGCTAGCTTTTGTCCTTTTCGGGTCTCAAATAAAAAGCTGTTTCTCCATAAGATAAAAACAAATAAAATTGCCCGTTGAGATTCTATGGCGATAGAAAAGAACTACCAAAATCCTAAGGAGAATCTTAGAAATTTATGAAATGGGCTGATGAAGAAATTGAGAATGAAAAGGTAATGAGAATGAAAAGGAGGGAGAAAAATGTGCTCAGAGAGCAGCTGATTTAAATAAGGTGGGCTTATCCTACAATGGGCTTCCCTGGTGGCTCAGATGGTAAAGGTCTGCAGCAATGAGGGAGACCTGGGTTTGATCCCTGGGTCAGGAAGATGCCCTGGAGAAAGAAATGGCAACCCACTCCTGTACTCTTGCCTGGAGAACCCCATGGATGGAGGAGCCTGGTTGGCTACAGTCCATGGGGTTGCAAAGAGTCAGACACGACTGAGCGATTTCATTTTTTTCATTCTATAATGACTTATGCTTCAAGGTGAACCCTGAAATGATCTATTGGATATCAGAATTTTCAAGGTGTTGGTGATCTTGGTGAGTACAAATTAGAGTCAACGTTAAGATTTCAATGAATTAAGATGTGTGGAGAGGAGAGGAAGAAGAGAGATGATGGTAATTCAAGAAAGGATCATGGCTAAATACGAAGCATCATTCAGATGTTTGGTTTGGCACGGGAAAGTATAGAGTATGCTTGATCGTTAAGTCACCTCTGCATAGCCAGACCTACTATATTTCTTTCTGATTCCAGAGAGGAGTTTATACCTAGTACTTCAGATCATATGTCTATGCTTGATCCATGATTCCTTCTCTAAGTTTTTATTCCAGTAACGTTTTTCTTCATATCTGAGACCACGGACATGTCTGAAGTGAACTTGATAGTGAAGGGAACCGTCCTCCAGGGGAAGCTTGCTCCTGGCTTGACTGTCTAAGTATCATCTGACCCACTGTTACGCTCGCTATTACAGGTGTGCTAGGTCACTTCAGTTGTGTCTGACTCTTTGTGACCCTATGGGCTGTAGACCACCAGACTCCTCTTTCCATGTAATTCTCCAGGCAAAAATACTGGAGTGTGTCTCCATACCCTCCTCCAAGGGGTCTTCCAGACCCATGGATCAAACCCAGGTCTCTTACGTCTCCTGCACTTGTAGGTGGATTCATTACCACTAGCAACACCTGGGAAGCCCTCGCTATTCCTGCCACCTGTTAAAACACTCTCCTACTTTATCATGGGACTCCACCTATGCTCCAGTCTTTCCCTGGATAATTCTACACAGGGTCATATATTTTGACATTGGGCCAGGCCTAAAGACAATGGGCCATGCCACGCTTAACAGATGTTCCCACACTACATCAAAATGAATGTCGAAGACTTTATATATCTGTTACCCTTTAGGAGTTAAGACAGAAAATATCTCTGGTTTCCATATTTTTAGTTGCTAATATTCTAGGGAGTTGGGAAGAAAATGTTATTACATTATAAAATTCTCACTTAGCCAAGTCCAAATAGGGATATTACCTAATTGAAGCAAATTCTTGTATACTTTTCAAACCTTTGGGTAAAAGCAAAACATTTGTTATTATTAACTACTATAGAACAAGAGGAAAAAGACGCAAATAATAATTCAGCACCACTACACTGGGCCTTCATTAGCTGTTTTTAAAAAGCTAATTGGTAAGAAAATAGATCTCTGGATGGAATGAAGTAAAGCTTTTTTTCTCCAGCAAATATTAAAGGAAAGGAAATGGAAATATTCAAGGAAACAGAGTTGTTTCCTCTGTTGTTTACTAAATAGCAGGCAGTTAATGAAATTCAGCATCATTTAAAATTATGTCATCCAAGAGTCCTGAGCAGGGAGATTGTTTCTTGCAGATGTTTTGAACTTGATGACTTCTCTAGTCGCACAGAGTTGGACACGACTGAAGTGACTTAGCAGCAGCAGACACATGCCATATTAAAAATAAAAACTTTTCTTATTAATTATAGACATACTTAGAAGGAATGGTGGACTATAAAATATTCTGAGGTTTCGATTTCTAAATATTTTTTAATATACTGCTATTTCTTTTTTTGTAATCTTTACACACACCAATATCCTAGATAAATGGTCTGTCTTCCAATGTATACTTTGAAACATATAGACTCCTCTATATGTGTATTGTATGGTACATCCCAAATTTATTCATTTAGAAAGTGAGTTTGTACAGAAATTCTCATTTCCAAATATTGCTGGTCCTCACTTTTGGTATTCTGAGTCCTGCTTATTCTTTCCTCTGCACATTGAAATGCTTTAGCTACTTCTCCTTTTATCATTTATAATAGGCATCTTCTTTAGGATTGTAGGAGCTTCCCTGGAGGTTCAAACAGTAAAGAATGTGCATACAATGCAGGAGAGCCAGGTTTGATCCCTGGGTTGAGAAGATTTCTTAGAGAAAGAATGGCTACCCACTCCAGTATACTTTTCCTTTTTATCATTTATAATAGGCATCTTCTTTAGAATTGTAGGAGCTTCTCTGGTGGTTCAAACAGTAAAGAATCTGCATAAAATGCAGGAGAGCCAGGTTTGATCCCTGGGTCTAGAAGATTTCCTAGAGAAGAGAATGGCTACCCACTCCAGTATACTGGAGGATTCCATGGACAGAGGAGCCTGGCAGACTACAGTCCATGGGGTCAAAAAGAGCTGGACACAACCGAGAGACTTTCATCATTAGGATTATATAAAAATGGTGACTTATAAAATTCCATTCTAACATTTGTGAGTTTTTAAACAAACATTAGGATTTCTTTAACAAAATGAACATCATCTCCTTCAAATCTGACATTTTTAGAGGATTCATTCTAACAGCATTTTCATTGCTCATAATATTTTTAAATTCATCTTCGGCAGTGTTTTCCAGAACATATTATGTACTTTTAAATAGCTTCAGGATTGATCCTTACTTTTCTTTTGAAGTTGATTTATACATAGAGATGGCTGAATATGTGGCCAAGTCTTGTGACTTAGGTTTGGTGATCAAGCTTATGGAATATGCTTGTTGATTGCTCAAAATAAGACATGAGTAAGAAAAACACCTGGAAATTTTGAGGATTCTTGTTCTGAAGGAAAATCTCATATATAAAATATCAAATTATTCATAGGCAGCAGAACTTGCTTGTTAGCAAACCTCAGAAGTACAATATTTTCAGTAAGTCAATTCCTTCCTGAATAATTAATATAGCGTAATATATGAAAAAGATAAGATCTTCCATAAAGGTTGCCTATCTTTGTTCTACTACATATTTAAAATTTTATGGCTAAAAATACTGTATATTTTTCAGTTAATTACTTCTAAGCTCTTCAAGAGGAAAACAATTACTTGAGAGCTGAGTAAATTGATTTTTGCCTATGCAAAAATTATCTGTGATATTCAGTTAATGCTAAAAGTTAATTTTATTTCCTTGGTAAATTTTAAAAGACTTCAACTCTGAGCAAACAAAGTGTCAAGAAAAATCTGTTTGAACTACCTAGAGTCTGAAAGACAGGCGATTCTGCTGTACACGTAAACACAGGGAGTGCTCCATTCTTAATATATTAAGAATTCCTTTCTGAGGAGTACTGTTCAGAGAGAGGATTTTTTTGTGGAGAGGAAATTTTCCCTCCACAACAGTAACTTCAGTTGATTCCCTGGCAGAATGAGAATCTCACTCATCAACCCTACACCTGTCCTTCTCCCAAGCCTTGGAGACATGAAAGGAATGGAAAGCTTTCCAGTTAATCCAAATGGCTCCAATGAGTCAAGTACCTACATAGCTATTAACCCTCAAAACCAAACTGAAAGATAGCAGACATTTTTTTTTTTTTTAATGGGGATTTAATCACAAATCATAGAGCTACGAGACAGAGCTCACAATGGAATTCAGATCCTCTTGAGTCTGAAGTTAGGAGAGGGAAAAGCGGGTCTAAAGTTATAGCATGGCAGTGATCATGGGAAGAACCTGGCTTTGATCCCATGTCAAAATAGTGATTAGATGGCCTCTTCTAAGTCTTCAGTGAACTTTTCAATAAAAATGTAAATAAAGTAAGGATACCAAGCTGGCAGGATGGAGGAGAACAACGTTGACTAAGAAGCATCTAGCCAGCGCTGCGTTTGTCTACGGATCCCTCAGTCCCTGGAAGCTTTTTCTACCACTCCTATTCTTACCCTTCTGTTCTGAAAGGCCCCTAACAGTATCGGCACCTAGAGCACACAGAGGACATGGAAATAGAGCTCTCACAAAACAGAAAACGCCCTTCAGCCAAGCCCTGCAGCAGGGACTAGGTACGTAAGGGCCCCGTGATCTTCACTTTGACTGCTATTAGCCCTATTCAGCTATTTTCAACCTTTGTACAAATTCCCTCCTTAGCTATTTGAAAGTTTTTTTTTTTTCTCTTTTACATTATATGTCTTGTGTTTAACTCAAAGTTCAGTTTAAAAGGAGCTTCTCCGTCTGAATATTAGTTCTCTCTTATCTATCCTGCCTCTGGATTTTCCTCCTACTTCTTGACTTCAGTACTAATTTCTCTGTTCTTTTCATATTGCAAAGCCAAATTTTCTAGTTCAATCATTTGATTGACCAGTATTATTTCTGTGTCATGCTGAGTAAGTGCTGTCTGTCCTGTGTAAGTAATATTTTGCGGGGCTGAGATGTGCATGCCTCCTCCAGAGAGCGATGCCAAGGTGGGTAGAGAGTGGCTTTGGATCACGTATGGGCCCCTGCGGGCTGCCTCAGACAGCTTGTTAGGAGATGCTGCCCCAGGGAACACCTTGATTGTCATGTCTAGTATATTCGCATCTTGACTCCTCTCCCTTGTATGCCCATCTTTATCATCCCTCTCCAGACTCCCTGAAGTCTTTCCCTTGAGCTCTTCACTGACCGTCTCTCCTTTGTTTCACATATTCTAGTCAAGCCCCTGGAGTAAATCTCCATAAGACCGTAGGGGCCTTCCTATGACTTGTTCTTTGGGAGATTTTAACTCGCAGACTTATCCGTATTCAGCCTTTCACTATTTTTCAATTTCAACTTTCTCCTACCCAACATCGATTCCCACAGTCGTTTCCATTCTCTATGTCTGCTCTGGTTAGCTGTGATTCCTGGAATTTGCCTGTTTCTTCAATCTCAGAGGCAGTGGTTTGTCCTGTGTCTCCCTCTGTCTTACAGATCCTAGATGAGTTGTCGATGTTTTCATCTGTTCAACTTTTTACTTGTGTGACTCTGAAGTTCCTCATATGAGGAAGCCAGAAACTGCAAGTCTGCTTCTCATATTCTTACAAGAAATATTATTGTTCCTTAGTTGCGAAGTATGATAAAATAGTTTCTGTTCTTATTTAAATATTTTTTCTACCTTGCTTCTTACTTTCCTCCTACATATTTAGCCATTTCTATTCAATATCTTTTGCCAGATCATCTTCTTTTATCTACTTCAAAACTTTGAAGTGCCTGTGAAGTTATTTGCCTTGTACATAAATATTTTAACTGACTTTTCTTCAGGATAGATGATAAGATTTCACTTCCCAGCCACTTGTAATTAGATACAGGTAGGTGATTTGCTTTGGGCTATTGAAACCTAAGTGCAGGGAACATGTGTTACTTGTAACCAGAAGCTTTAAGAGTCTGTACACGGTTTATCATATTCTCTTTCTTTCTGCCATGGTAACCATCAAAATTTCACGTTAGTAGCATCTCTTTTATCAGGATCCTAGAGTAAAGACAAGGTAGAAATAAACCCCAGCTAGCTACTACTCTAAATATGTAAAGAGTGAGAAATAACGGAGTTGTTTCTTTTTGCACTATAGCCAAGTCTGTCTTGACACAGAGCCATGGGGTTAGTCATCATGACCTTATTTTTATTATTAACATTTACTGTTTTGGTGTTGTGATTTTGCCTTGTTCCATGTCTTTGAATGAGTGAGTGAGTGAAAGTCGCTCAGTCGTGTCTGACTCTTTGTGACCCCTGGACTGTAGCCCACCAGGCTCCTCCGTCCATGGGATTCTCCAGGCAAGAGTACTGGAGTGGGGTGCCATTTCCTTCTCCAGGGGATCTTCCCCACCCAGGGACTGAACCCAGGTCTCCTGCATTGCAGGCAGACGCTTTAACCTCTGAGCCACCAGGCAAGCTTCAATGTCTTTAAATACTGTTTACATATTTAGCTGTAACTTCTCTGTGAAATCTCATCTGAATGTTCCCTCGCTGCCTCAGTATCTCCACTCAAGTCTGCCAAGTCCAACAACTTTAACTCTGTCACCTCAAACTGCTCATCATATGTGTTCTCCACCTGCAAATGGAGTGCTTCCTTTTCACCCAGGGTTCCTGGCCAAAAAACTAGGGGTCATCATTGATGACTCTCTCACACCAACTTCCACATTCATTTTATCATCAGATTCTGTTGGCTTGAACTCCACAGTATAACTGAATTGAACCAATTCCTACCACCTCAATAGCTACCACCCTAGTCAAAGCCTTCAGTATCTCTTGATGGGTTATGGTAATAGTTTCCAACCCTATCTCCCTGTTTCGTCTCTGACTCTATTCTCTACACAGAGATATTTAAAATGTGAGGTTATTTCCTTCGTGAAAACCCTCCAATCGTAATTAATATAAGTAATCCTTGACCCTGCCCACATCTTCAATTCAATTTCCTATATTATTTTCTATCTTACTTTATTCAGGCCACACTGTACTATGCTTCTTCTTGTTCTCCAAATATCAAATATGCTCTAATCTCAGGGTCTTTGCAGTGGCTATCTCCCAGAACTGCAAAGCGTATTTTTATACTTTGTTGTTGTCATTTAGCTGATAAATTGTGTCCGACTCTGCAACTCCACAGACTGTAGCCCACCAGGCTCCTCTGTCCTTAGAATCTCCTAGGCAAGAACACTGAAATGGAATTGCCATTTTCTTCTCTAGGGGACTCTTTCTGACCTAGGGATTGAACCCATGTCTCCTGCATTGCAAGTGAATTCTTTACTGCTGAGCCACTGGGGGAAACCCTTTTCTGCTTAAAGTTCAATATTTTTATTCTTGAAGATTTCCATTAAAAAATATTCCCTGCTTCTCCTATTGTAAATATGAAGATGCATCACCAAATCCCATTTCAAGGAAAAACATGCCGCTCCGCTGTGGGGAGTGTAGTCAGTAGACCCCCAGCTTCTAGCCTTCAGTTCCTCCAAGGCCTGCCTCCTTTACAGGTCTGCCTCCCACTGGAGCTCATTCCTTTCCTGTGGCAATCCACATTCACTGATGGAGTCAGGCAGGAACAAAAGGCCCTGTGATTTTCAGTCTGTGAGGATCTTCTGCTGGGCAGTGTTCACTTGAGAGTTTCACAAACAGGTTAGCTGAAGCTTTGTCTGCCCTGTATCACAACTGGACTCCTTTCTCTGCCCATTCTACTGCTGTCTCCTTTATTTCACAAGTGTTAATAAATAATAAGCATCTCGAGTCCCAGACTCTCTCAGTATCTGCTTAATATCTCACAGAACCTATCTTAAATTTATCCAAGTTGTATCTCCTTTGATTCTGAATACTCTTTGTCTGATATTTCTTTCTCGTAGCACTTAAGGCTATGTTATGCACTTATTTGTTTGTTTATTTATTGCTCTCTGTGGTCAAGGACTCATCCTTGTTGTTCACTGCAGTATTCTAAGCACACGGAATATTGCCTGGTGCATAAAGGGTGCCCATAATATGGGAGGACTGAAAGAATTAAGGCAGGCTGGCCCTAGGCACTTGATCTCCAGTTTTAACTTCCTCATGTAGGAAAATTCATTCTGAATTAATTAATATACGTGGCTGAAATCCAAACAATTTGAAAGTTAGAGATGTTCAGTGTATACTAATTAAAGCTGAACTATTTTGAGAATTCAAAACATTTTTCTCTCTTAGAGACTTACACATTGTGAAAAAAGTAAAATGTTCTTTCATTTTGTAAAGGATAAGTGCATCAGACCTTTGGCCATTGGTTCATCTTTGCATCATTAGTCATGATGAATAGTCTACTTACAAAGGCAATTATATTATGTGTGATTTGGATCTTGATGGCAAAAGATAAATTAACTGTAGGTTTATGCAACAGAACAGATAGAATTGCATTTGGAAAAAGATCCACCTTGAACAGCATCCAGAGGAGTCAAATCACCATCAACTTGGCCTCTTCTGTAACACGCAAGATAATTAATGCTGTTTCCTGTTTCCTAACTGCCTGTCCTACATGGATGCATAGCACTGAGTCAGCCTGGCTCTTGCCTTTAAGTCACAATGGATTAATTTGCATCTTATTTGCATAAAAATCATCTTGTGTACATTTCAATGAATACTAAGGCAGGGCAGCAAAGCACTCTCATAAATTATTCTTGCCCTGATGGTGCAGAGTCTGGAGTATTCAAGAGATGTTATTAAAATCCTTCTTAAGGTCAGAATCTGGCACATAAAATAGACACACAAGCACCTATTTTTAAAACACCTTAACACTGTACTCACTGTCTTATTTTTAAGATTGCAGTTTATTGATGGCATACTATTTTTCACAACTCAGTATTTGTCTTTTCACTCCACTCATTTTTATCTCTTTTATTCATTTTTTTTTTTCATTTCCCTTTTCTGTTTCCATTTACGTTCTTTTCTGTCCCTTGGCTTCCTCTAACAGCTAGTTTCACTCTTCTCAGCAGTCCTTTTCTCTGCCTCATACTTTCTTTGTCCTTCCCAAGTATGAATCATAGAGAGTAAAGAAAAGAGACAGATACCAGTGAAAGAAAAACCGTGATGTAAACACTGTAGTAATTATGGAGCTTTTTATTCCAAAATTCATGGGCTATTTCACAGGATATTTGTTTCTTTAATTTTATTTTACTGTGCTCTTCAAAAAAGTATACATTTCTTGTGAGTTTTTGTGGCAAAAAAAAACTCTTCAAGACAGATTACTGTCATTTTTTCTTCTGTCATGAAAATTGTTTCAAGAGGTGGCAGTTAAGTTACATGAGAAAGGTCCAAAGAAGGAAGGAGTAGAAAAGACAAGGACAAGCTCATCCCACCTGCGCTGTCATATTTACTGTGAACAAAACAACAATTTAAAAAATCTCATCAGACCATCTCTAATGTGAAAATAATCATTGAATTTAGAACCTTATCTTTCCAACTTTATTCTGCTGATAACTATTTGTACATCACTGAATTGTCTCCTCAGCACTACTAAAGCTATTGGAATCTTATAAATGGAAGATATTTATAACTATCTACTCTTTTAATCACAATTTACAGATAAGGAAACTGAGACCAATATTTTAAATGTTTTGATACAAAGGCCTAGAACACTGGCTCATTCACTCTGGGTGCTAAATGATTCAGTTGTGTCCAACTCTTTGCATCACTGTGCCAGGTTCCTCTGTCCATGGGATTATCCAGGCAAGAATACTGAAGTAGGTTGCCATTTCCTCCTCCAGGGGATCTTCCTGATCCAGAGATAGAGGCTACATATGTCTCTTGCATTGGCTTGCTGCTGCTGCTGCTAAGTCGCTTCAGTTGTGGCCGACTCTGTGAGACCCCATAGACGGCAGCCCATCAGGCTCCCCCGCCCCTGGGATTCTCCAGGCAAGAACACTGGAGTGGGGTGCCATTTCTTTCTCCAATGTGTGAAAGTGAAAAGTGAAAGGGAATTAACAGATGGGTTCTTTACCAGGAGTGTCGCCTGGGAAGCCCCATTCACTCTACATATGCGGTAACATTCTCATAACGAAGCAACAGAGTGATTAAAGTTCTGTGAACGAGACAGTTCCTTCTGGGCTGAATGCTAGTGCTACTGTCTGCAAGCTGGGATTATCTTGGATAAGTCAGTTCATCTCTCTATGGCTCATTTTCTCATTTTAAAATTGAAATAGCACTTAACCAGCCCATGCTAATATGAAGACTGAATGATAGTTATATTTTTAAAGTAATTACTAGATTTCTGGCAAAGTAAGTGCTGCTACTATCATTACCCCCAAGCTTGCTTCTGCTAATGGAACCCCCTTGCAGGCAATCAACCAAGAGAGAAAACTTGGAATTAGCCTACAGTTCTCCTTTTACTTTATCACCCCCAGCATACACTCAGTCACCGTGTTCCATCACTCCCAAGACTGCAGTACTTCAGAACCATAAAATTCCTCACTTTGATTATCAGAAGGATTTCCATTGATCTTGTTTCTGGTATTTCATACAACTCAAATGCAAAATTGTTTTAAAAACAATTTTTAAAGGAAAAAGCTTTGCTACCCTTCTGCTTTGAAAAGAACAGTTAATATTATAGATAGCTAGTTTATATGTTATATATATAAAAATACAACTGGCTAATATTAAGTAGCTACAATATACCTCATACTACATAGCTCATAGCTCTCATAGGAAACCTGAAAGTTGAGTATTTTTACCTCCAATCTAGTCATAAAAGGGCTGAGAACCAGAAAGTTTGAGTAATTGCATAATGCTGTCATAACTAGTGAGTATCAGTAGTACAGAAACCAAACCTATTTGGTACATATATACATGCTGCCTCCTCACTGTCAAGACAAAAATCTAAGGGATCTGGCAAACCTAAAAATCTCTTCTGATCTGACTCCTTACCTATCTCTTCAGAGCCATTTTTCCTGAGAGCATCCAATGTGCCTATTACACTGATTTAGCTCTGTACTTTCAGCCTTGAATGAGGCGTTCTTTCTTAAGACTCTGTATCGTACTTAACAAATGCTACTTTTCCTGTCTGAGCTTTCCTTCCTCAGCTTTTGTCTGTTCAGTTTCAGAAACACTCTTCTGACATGCAGAACTGTTGGTGGGTTTGTAAATGGGTACAGCCACTAAAAACAGTTCTACCGTATGGTCTAGCAATTTCACAGCCAGATATACATCTGAAGGGGAAAAAAAAGGCTCATTTAAAAACATACATGTACCCCAATGTTTGTAGCAGCACTATTTACAATAGACAAGATATGAAAGAAACCCATTGCCAAATACAGCTGAATGGATAAAGAGGATGTTAAACACACACACACACACACACACACACACACACACACACACACACAAAACGCAGGACTACTCAGTCAAAGAAACAAATGAAATTCTATTTGCAACAATGTGAATGGACCTAGAGAATATCTTGTCTAGTGAAATGTCAGACAGAGAAAGAAGATACTCTATCTTATCATGTATATGCAGGATATAAAAATAAAACAAATGAATGTGTGTAACAAAATAGAAACAGATCCACAGAGAATAGGAAGGACTGAGATAGGGGTTAAGAGGTACGAACTATGATGTACAAAATAAATAAGCCAAAAATAAACTGTAGACACAAGGAAATGTAGCCATTATTTTGTAATAAGTTGAAAGAAAAATCTGTACAAATACTGAGTCACAATGTGTACATCTGAAACTAATAAAATATTGTAAATCAACTTTGTTTTAATTAAACAAAAAAATACATAATGAGAAAAAAAGCTCCTCTGACCTCTTCATGTTTTATATGAGACTTATGCGCAATACCTTCATCAGTTCAGTTCAGTCGCTCAGTCCAGTCTGACTCTTTGTGACCCAATGAATCACAGCACACCAGGCCTCCCTGTCCATCACCAACTCCCGGAGTTCACTCAGACCCATGTCCATCGAGTCGGTGATGCCATCCACCCATCTCATCCACTGTCATCCCCTTCTCCTCCTGCCCCTAATCCCTCCCAGCATCAGAGTCTTTTCCAATGAGTCAGCTCTTTGCATGAGGTGGCCAAAGTATTGGAGTTTCAGCTTCAGCATCAGTCCGTCCAATGAACACCCAGGACTGAGCTCCTTTAGGATGGACTGGTTGGATCTCCTTACAGTCCAAGGGACTCTCAAGAGTCTTCTCCAACACCATAGTTCAAAAGCATCAATTCTTCAGTGCTCAGCTTTCTTCACAGTCCACCTTTCACATCCATACATGACCACTGGAAAAACCATAGCCTTGACTAGATGGATATTTGTTGGCAAAGTAACATCTCTGCTTTTCAATATACTATTTAGGTTGGTAATAACTTTTCTTCCAAGGAGTAAGCGTCTTTTAATTTTATGGCTGCAATCACAATCTGCAGTGATTTTGGAGCCCAAAAAATAAAGTCTGACACTGTTTCCCCTGTATCCCCATCTATTTCCCATAAAGTGTTGGGATCAAATGCCATGATCTTCATTTTCTGATGCTGAGCTTTAAGCCAACTTTTTCACTCTCCACTTTCACTTTCATCAAGAGGCTTTTTAGGTCCTCTCCACTTTCTGCCATTAGGGTAGTGTCATCTGCATATCTGAGATTACTGATATTTCTCCCGGCAATCTTGATTCCAGCTTGTGTTTCTTCCAGCCCAGTGTTTCTCATGATGTACTCTACATATAAGTTAAATAAACAGGGTGACAATATATAGCCCTGACATACTCATTTTCCTATTTAGAACCAGTCTGTTGGTCCATGTCCAGTTCTAACTGTTGGTTCCTGACTTGCACACAGATTTCTCAAGAAGCAGGTCAGGTGGTCTGGTATTCCCATCAGTTTCAGAATTTTCCACAGTTTACTGTGATCCACACAGTCAAAGGCATTGGCATAGTCAAGAAAGCAGAAATAGATGTTTTTCTGGAACTCTTTTGCTTTTTCCATGATCCAGTGGATGTTGGCAATTTTATCTTTGTTTCCTCTGCCTTTTCTAAAACCATTTTCACTTTCATCAAGAGGCTTTTAAGTTCCTCTTCACTTTCTGCCATAAGGGTGGCGTCATCTGCATACCCGAGGTTATTGATATTTCTCCCAGGAATATTAATTCCAACTTGTGCTTCTTCCAGCGCAGTGTTTCTCATGATCTACTCTGCATATAAGTTCAATAAGCAGGGTGACAATATACAGCCTTGACAGACTCCTTTTCCTATTTGGAACCAGTTGTTTGTTCCCTGTCCAGTTCTAACTGTTGCTTTCTGACCTGCACACAGGTTTCTCAAGGGGCAGGTCAGATGGTCTGGTATTCCCATTGTTGGGACCTAACAAATGCCATGATAGGCTTCAGGGACTAAGATAGGCCTTATGGGAAAAGCTGAGTCATTGCCCAGTGAGGTCATCCCTGCAGATGCCAGGACTTGTCCAATCAGCATACTCTGCATAACCTGGTTTGAGTTTATCAGGACATAAAAGACATCCCCCTGCAGCCTATAAAGATTAACCAATTAGTAAATACAAGGAAACCCCTGCAGCCAATAAAGATTAGCCAATCAACCCTTGCCAATTCCCTGTAAACCTATAAATACAGCTGTAAATGTGGGCTCGGGGCTCTCGCTCCACTCCACTTCATTGGATGTGGCGGGAGAGCCCTAGCTCAAGCTAGAAATAAAACCCCTTCATGCTTTTGCATTACCGTGGTTGACTTGTTCATTCAGTCAGATCGGAGACTAGGACTCGGAGCATAACACCATCTCTTTCAGAATTTTCCACAGTTTACTGTGATCCACACAGTCAAAGGCTTTGGCATAGTCAATAAAGCAGAAGTAGATGTTTTCTGGAACTCTCTTGTTTTTTTCCATGATCCAGCGGATGTTAGCAATTTGATCTCTGATTCCTCTGCCTTTTCTAAAACCAGCTTGCACATCTGGAAGTTCACAATTCACATATTGCTGAAGCCTGGCTTGGAGAATTTTAAGCATTACTTTACTAGCATGTGAGATGAGTGCAATTGTGCAGTAGTTTGAGCATTCTTTGGCATTGCCTTTCTTTGGGGTTGGAATGAAAACTGACCTTTTCCAGTCCTGTGGCCACTGCTGAGTTTTCCAAATTTGCTAGCATATTGATTGCAGCACTTTCACAGCATCATCTTTCAGGATTTGAAATAGCTCAACTGGAATTCCATCACCTCCACTAGCTTTGTTCTTAGTGATGATTTGTACAGCCCTCTTAATTTAACATTCCAGGATGTCTGGCTCTAGGTGAGTGATCACACCATTGTAATTATCTGGGTCGTGAAGATCTTTTTTGTTTAGTTCTTCTGTGTATTCTTGCCACCTCTTCTTAATGTCTTCTGCTTCTGTTAGGTCCAGACCATTTCTGTCCTTTATTGAGCCCATCTTTGCATGAAATGTTCCCTTGGTATGTCTAATTTTCTTGAAGAGATCTCTAGTTTTCCCATTCTATTGTTTTCCTCTACTTCTTTGCATTGATTACTGAGGAAGACTTTCTTATCTCTTCTTGCTATTCTTTGGAACTCTGCATTCAAATGGGTATATCTTTCCTTTTCTCCTTTGCTTTTTACTTCTCTTCTTTTCAGAGCTATTTGTAAGACTTCCCCAGACAGCCATTTTGCTTTTTGCATTTCTTTTCCATGGGGATGGTCTTGATCCCTGTCTCCTGTACAATGTCACGAATCTCATTCCATAGTTCATCAGGCACTCTGTGTATCAGATCTAGTCCCTCAAATCTATTTCTCACTTCCACTGTATAGTTATAAGGGATTTGATTTAGGTCATACCTGAATAGTCTAGTGGTTTTCCCCACTTTCTTCAATTTCAGTTTTTATTTGGCAATAAGGAGTTCATGATTTGAGCCACAGTCAGCTCCCAGTCTTGTTTATGCTGACTGTATAGAGTTTCTCCATCTTTGGCTGCAAAGAATATAATCAACCTGATTTCAGTGTTGACCATCTGGTGATGTCCATGTGTAGAGTCTTCTCTTGTGTTGTTGGAAGAGGGTGTTTGCTGTGATCGGTGTGTTATTTGTTGATTTCATCTTTTGGAATCAATCCCTTAGTTTTTGACTTTTGCTTGCTAAATTATTATCATCTAAAAATTCAACTTAGGAAGTTGCTTTTGGAGGAAATTAGCTCAATATAAGAATGAAAACTTCAGAAATGGAATTTTATTTTATTTTGATTTGCTGTTTACTGTATTTTCTAGGTTTTGTTTCCTTTTTATTTTATTTTTGTGAGTTTATTATTTTCTAAATTCTTTTTCCCAATACCTATTAATTTAAATGTACACAATATTTAAACTGGTTCAAGATTATATTTTATCGTGAGTACATTTAAATCAGTTTTTTCATTTAATATTTAAAGATTAATTAATTACTATGAAATCCCAGGTAATCACTTTATTCATCCACTTAATTCAACGTATGAGGAAATACTTAGCATTGCATGAAAACTTTGCCTAATGTTGAATACTATTTCCCTCAGTGCTGAAGGCAGAATATCAAGAAATTTGCCCCCATTTATTTTATTCAACATAAGAAAAGTATATAAGACTTATGCTTCTAGCCATGATGGAATTAAAAGAAGTAGCTTTAACCTCTCATCTGAAACAAAGGAAAAATCAGAAATACTTTTTAAAAAGTGGTTTTAAGACATTGGACCTCTTGAGATGAAAATCAGTGACCTCTGAGATGGAGTAAAAAGGTTAGGTGAGGCCCTCTTGCCCCTTATGCTCCAGCTTACTGCCTGGTGATAATTTTCAGACCATAATCTAGCAATGGGAATTCAGTTCACATCAGCCTATCTCCCTAAATTGAAGTCACAGAACTTGGAGTTTGAGGAGGCCAAGATAGTTAAAAATTTGTACGATAGAGTATTGAAAATGAAAGAAACATACTGAGGGGATTTCAGAGGTCTAGAGAAGGTGTCAAGTCTCTCAGCTGGGTACTGATAAATTCATTTGTGTGGGGTAATCAACCAGGGCTAGAAAAATAACCCCTGAAAGAATTAGATATAATCCTGATAACATAAGTCTGTTTTTTTTTAACCATCAGGAAGAGTGAAAACCTCATAGTTCATGAAGTGTTAGAGAGCCTTTGAAGAACGGCTTTGCCTCAATAATAGGAAAAATTAGCCCTTGTCAAAATGCTGCTCCTGGTCTGAGAAGGTCAAAAGGGATAAAAACTTTTACCAAGTAACTTAGCGGTATCTAAGCACAAAACTTAAGAATAGAAACATACTCTAATCCAGCAAGGTAAAATTCATAATACCTGGCAACCAACCAAATATTATCAGCCATGAAAATAAGCAGAAAAATGCATCTTAACAGGAAGAGAAACATCAACTAGTGAAAAGGAAACACAAATTACACCGATGGCAAATTTAGTAGACAAGGATATTAGAATCATTATTATGAATGCATTCTATATGGTAAGCATATAGAAGTTCAAGGAAAGAGTGAACACTGAGTAGAGACAGCAAATGTGTTTTAATCAAAGATCCAAATCAAACCTCTGGAAATAAAAATTGTGATGTCTGAAAGTAAAAATGCTAGAGGAAACTAAGGGCAAACTGGAGATTATAGAAGAAAATATTTATGAACTTGAAGATACAGAAATGCAAACTATCAAATATGAAACATAAAGAAAATGAAGAAAATTGAACAGAGTGTTAGAAATCTATGGAATAAGTTTATGTGCCCTAATATATATATACAACTGAAATACAAAAAAAAAAAAAAAAAGGAAACTATACACAAAGAAAACTTATAGACATAGAAGAAAATGGAATCTGCATAGAAAAACCTGAAGAAAGTGAAGAAGATTCATATCACAATTGATCACAGTGATTCCACTGTTGAAAATTTAAGGGTAGCAAGAGGTAAAATAATGCACTAACCAAAGAGCAACAAAATGATAGAAAATCTGTGTCAGAAACGATGCAAGCTGAAAAAGTATTTCTTTAAAATACTGGGGGAAAAAAGTCAGCACAGAACTCTTGAGCCAGTAAAATCACGTTTCAAAAATAAAAAGTAGCAATTTTTTCATTAAAACAAAAGCTCAAAGAATTTATAACCAGCATTTCTGCACTGCAACAAAGATTCAAGGATGTTTACAAGACCAAAAAAGTGACACCTGATAGAAATTTAGAACTATTAAAAAAATAGATATCCAAGAAATTTTTTAAAATGTGTTAACCTAAAAAAGTGTTTCCATTATGTAATACCTCTAAAAGAAAATCGATTGCTTAGAGCAAAGATAGTAAGTATGTATAAAAAGTTTTATACCATAATTAGAAGTCAGATATATGAAACTTGGTAAAGATCAAGGGGAGTAAAGTTGATATATGCTGATGTGAGGTTCTTAAACCATGTGTAAAATGGTATAATATTTTAGAGGAGGCTGCAGTAGTTAAGTATATGTACTATAAACATTAAAGCAAACATTAAAAATTTAAAAAGTTGAAAGAAAGAAAGTGAAGTTGCTCAATCGTGTCTGAATCTTTGGGACCCCATGGACTGTAGCCTTTCAGGCTCCTCTGTCCACGGAATTTTCCAGGCAAGAGTACTGGAGTGCGTTGCCATTTCCTTCTCTAGGGGATCTTCCCAATCCAGGGGTCAAACCTGGTCTCCTGCATTGCAAGCAGACGTTTTACCATCTGAACCACCAGGGAAGTCTCCAAAAAGTTGAGATGTAGCTAATAAACTAAATGATGGAAACAAAAATCAAATCTTAAAATTTAACACTCAGCTGATACAAAATAAGCCATACAAAGAAAAATAAAGATGAGATAGCTCAAGTAGAAAGCAAATGACAAAATGTGTAAATTCAAACATATCAATAATTACATAACTGTTAATGATTCACCACTCTTCTTAAAAAGAACATTGACAACTGTGTAGCAAAGAATTTGCCTTCCATTGCAGATGCAGAGAATGGATTTGGAATATTTAAAAGATGCAAGTACACGTTCAAGTTGAAAGAAGCTATTTCCTTTTAAAGGGGACAGATGTATTCAGAATAGAAAAACATACCACATGGCTTTGATCTTATACATGAGCCATTTCTCTTACATTTCAGTATCAATTTTAATTTCAGGGAAAAACATAATTGATTCTCAACGGAATTGGGAGGCAATTATTGCATAGCTCACAGACATTACTTTTGTAGTACCCTCAGTAATTAAATGATGTATCCAGCTAATGAAAGGAAAAGAAAAATAAGGACATTTCAGAATAAAACCATATCCCCTTTATTTCATATTATCACTGTGACAATAATACTAATGATCATGGTTAAGTACTGTTGACAGTCTACTTCCCAGTGCCAATGTCCCGGATATGTAATTAAATACTGCCATAGATGGTGCCCATTTAAGAGTATAATGCTAAAATGTTAAACACCAGTCTACTCACTGATACTTATTCACTTGATATTTTTATTTCAAATTATTGGGTGGAGAATGTGAAGGAGAGACTGACACAATGGTGAAAATGTTAGTTTTCACTCTAATCCCAAAGAAAGGCAGGCCAAAGAATGTTCATACTACCATACAGTTGAGCTCACTTCACATGCTAGCAAGGGGATGCTCAAAATCCTCCAAGCTAGGCTTCAATAGTATGTGAAGCAAGAACTTCTAGAAGTTCAGGCTGGACTTAGAAAAGGCAGAAGAACCAGAGAGCAAATTGCCAACATGCATAGAAAAAGCAAGGGAATTCCAGAAAAAAACATCTACTTCTGGTTCATTGACTTTAAAGCCTTGACTGTGTGGATCACAACAAACTGGAAAATTTCTGAAAATTTCTGAACCAGATCACCTTATTTGTCTCCTGAGAAACCTGCATGCAGGTTTAGAAGCATGTTGTAGAACTGTACATGGAACAATGGATTGGATCCAAATTGGGAAAGGAGTGTGTCAAAGCTGTATATCATCATCCTGCTTATTTAACTTCTATGCAGAGTACATCATGCAAAATATAGGGTTGGATGATCACAAGATGGAATTAAGATTTCCGAGGAATGCCAACAACCTCAGATATGTAGATAAGACCACTCTAATGGCAGAAAGGGCTTCCCTGGTGACTCAGAGGTTAAAGCGTCTGCCTCCAATGCGGGAGACCCGGGTTCGATACCTGGGTTGGGAAGATCCCCTGGAGAAGGAAATGGCAATCCACTCCAGTATTCTTGTCTGGAGAATCCCATGGAAGGAGAAGCCTAGTAGGTTACAGTCCACGGGGTCGCAAAGAGTAGGACACGACTGAGCAGCTTCACCTCACCTTCACCTCACCTCAGTGGCAGAAAGCAAAGAGGAACTAAAGATACTCTTGATGAAGGTGAAATAAGAGAGTGAAAAAGCTGGCTTAAAAGTTATCATTCAAAAAACTAAGATCATGGCATCTGGTCCCATCACTTCATGGCAAATAAACGGGGAAAAATGGAAACAGTGACAGATTTTTATTCTCTTGGACTCCAAAATCACTGTAGATGGTGACTGCAACATGAAATTAAAAACAAAACAAAACAAAAACCACACATGAGCCTTGGACAAAAAGCTATGACAAACCTAGACAGCATATTAAAAGCAGGGACATCACTTTGCCAACAAATATCTGTATGGTCAAAGCTCTGGTTTCTCCAGTAGTCATGTACAGATGTGAAAGTTGGATTATAAAGAAGGTTGAGTGCTGAAGAATTGATGCTTTGGAATTGTGGTGCTAGAGAAAACTCTTGAGAGTCCCTTGGAAAACAAGGAGATCAAATCATTCCATCCTAAAGGAAATCAACCCTGAATATTCACTGGAAGGACTGATGCTGAAGCTGAAGCTCCAATACTTTGGCCACCTGACTCATTGGGAAAGACCCTGATTCCGGGAAAGAGTGAGGGCGGGAGGAGAAGGGGGAGACAAAGGATGAGATGGTTGGATGGCATCACTGACTCAGTGGACATGAGTTTGAGAAAGCTCTGGTGGATAGTGAAGGACAGGGAAGCCAAGAGTTGGACATGACTAAGCAACTGAACAACAAGCATAACAATGTTGAAACTGATAATCTTGTCCAAGGTTGACATTTAAGTATCCGTTACAGGTATATTTCCTTTGAGGCTTCCCAGGTGGCTCAGTGGTAAAGAATCTGCTTGCCAGTGCAGGAGATACAAGTTCAGTTGCTGGCTTGGGAAGAGTCCCAGGAGAAGGAAATGGCAACCCACTTCAGTATTCTTGCCTGGGAAATCCCATGGACAGAGGAGCCTGGCAGGTTTTACAGTCCATGGGGTTGCAAAGAGTTGGACACAGCTTAGCAACTAAAAGAACAGCAACGTATTTCCTTTATTCACAGTGATATCCAGAGACTTTCTGCGATGCCCACCCATCCTGCCTCCTCCCTTTATCTACCCTGTCAGTCTTCTTAGAACAGTGACCAACAGTCTAACTCACTGCGTTCTAACTTATGTCTCCATCTCCTGAACTGGAAAAGTGTCTCAGTAAAGTCAAGAGAAGCCTCTCCTTACCTATAATTAGGAGCTGTAGCCCATTTTTGTTTTGTTTTCCTTATTTAATCACACTTTTTTTTTTTTTTTGTTAACTGGCCCTATAGAGGTCTCTACTCAGTTTTAGAAGCAAACAAACCTTATTCATTCTGATTATCCTCTGAGGCTCTACAGCCACTCTTTGTTTAATATTTAATTACTTTGTCAGTGAGTGAACCCCAGACGTGTACCTTGAACTCATTTGCAGAGAATAAGCCCTCATCTTTACAGCTATCGCTTCAGTTTTCGTTTACTTGGCTCTGTCTTCCTGAGTTCCAGATCAACATTTCCATAGCTCACTGAACAAATCCATCTAGAGGTCCCACAGATATGGCAGATTCAACATATCTAAAATTAAATTTCTGTTCTATTCAACTATACTTTTCTTGAGGGTCTCCTATCTAGTATAAAATCATTATCACTCAACCAAATGCATTAATAATCTCTGGCTCATTTCCAACTACTGTAACTTCACACAATCTACAAAGACTGCTTACTTTCCAAATGTCCTCTGTATATTTCCCACTGATATACCTTCATCCAAATGCTTCTCACTTCCCCTGATGATATCAAAGTGATCATCTTTTTTTCCCCCAAAGTAATTACCCATCCTTTTTTTCCCCAGGGTCTTCCTCCTTCATATCATTGTCTTCCTTTTTGCCAGAAAAATATTTCACAATATACACTTTATCCTGTCATACACTGCACAAAATATATTTTATTATCTGTAGAGTAAGTTCAAGATCCATAGATTATAATGAGTTCTTCACATTCTGGTCCAAAGTATTATCTTCAAGTATATATTTCTGCATATGTCTCCTCTTTTTACCTAAGTATATCATGCAGTGAGTGCCTTCATCCTTTTACACATCTTCTTCCTTAAGAGATTCTTCCCATCACCTGTTCCTGACAGACTCATACAACTTTCATGTTCCATACAAAAATGTTCCCTCTTCCCTAGCTTGAAAGTTAAGATTAGCCATTATAATTTATTTCTAATGTGTGTGTTTGGCACACAGCTCTATCCAATACTATGAATTCTATGATCTAATTAGTATTTGTTAATGGCTGCTCCCTCTACCAGACCATGACCTGTTTGTGGAAAGAGATCATTCCATGTCTGGAACATTACAGCTGTGAAATAAATGTGTTGGTGAATAAATGAATGAGTACTTTTATAAATGAAGAAGCATTGAATTTTGTAAATAAATGATAACCTCATTTTCTGAGGTCCCTTCTTTCTCTTATTAAAAGGAAGCTACCTTTTACCTTCCATAATCTTATTCAAGTCAATGTTAATACCTTTTCATAAATCATCTTTTTCTTTGGTACAAAGTAATCTATATTTTAATCATTATATCTTTAAGGCTGAATTTGTAGCCTACATGGTGCAATTGGTGGGCAAAATTGAAAAAAATAGTTTTCTTGAATTTTTTTCCCTAACATGCCTATTAAGCAACAGGACATGTATGTTAGCCCATAAACAAAAAATTGTTGCCTGTGAATTTGTAGTGTAACTTCTCTATAGGTTTCTATAGGCGGAAGAACACAGTTGTTATATCAGCACATTTTCTGATTTTTACAGCCAAATATAAGCTTTTTTGTTTATGTTTCTTTATGCTCAGCTATTGTCTTTGGTGTGTCTCGAAAATATTTTATATGAGAGTAGAGAGTAAAGGAGTCTTCAAGATATATACATATATATATATATATGTATACGTGTGTATATGTATACATATATATATATATATGGGGCTTCCCTGGTGGCTCAGAGGTTAAAGCGTCTGCCTCCAATGTGGGAGACCTGGGTTCAATCCCTGGGTCAGGAAGACCCCCTGGAGAAGGAAATGGCAACCCACTCCAGTATTCTTGCCTAGAAAATCCCATGGACAGAGGACCTGGTGGGCTACAGTCCACGGGGTCGCAAAGAGTCGGACACGACTGAGCAACTTCACTTACTTAGCTTATATATAGGAGAGAGAGAGAGCGAGAGAGAGGTGGAGGATAACTATTCTTACTTTTGCATGTAAGAAGTGAACTTTCCTCTTCATAGATGAAGAACTTTAATAAGAGTTGTTGTTTCTTTCACTAGAAATACTTGATGGCATATAACCCAGCAGATTTGCCTAATGAACAACAATAAGTCATAGCTTATTTTCTTCAGTTCAGTTCAGTTTCTGTCACGTCGACTCTTTGCGACCCCATGGACTGCCGCACGCCAGGCCTCCCTGTCCATCACCAACTCCTCCTGGAGTTTACTCAAACTCATGTCCATTGAGTCGGTGATGCCATCCAACCATGTCATGCTCTGTCGTCCCCTTCTCCTCCCACCTTTGATCTTTCCCAGCATCAAGGTCTTTTCAAATGAGTCAATTGTTCACATCAGGTGGCATCAGCTTATTTTGTTGTATTGTCTTAATTTCTTAAAGCTTTTAACTGATGATACAGAGAAAGGCTTGGTTTTTGCAGTCAGTACAAAGCAAATCACGGTAGAGAAGGCATGCTTATATTGAATAAAGAGAGAGTAAGAGTCACTGTTGGACTCATGTCTGGTCAGTCAGTGCCTATGTCAATGGCTGTTCTACTTTTCAAATGAGTTTCAGCCTTTCACATGAGGTGAGTTAGCTAGAAAAAATTCTTCCATTATGTTGCAGAGAGATGCTGAAAATTACATTCTTTAGTTTCTTGAAGATCAAAGTCCAACAAGAATTCTAAGCGAAGAGCATCTTGTTAATGTTGATGAATCAAAAACTGAGAGCTAATTAAGAAGTCATTTTTAATTTAGAAGAAATATATTTTCAGAATTTGATGACTATTAAAATATAACAATTAAAGATTTATTTATGAGTATATAATTTTTAATATAATTTTATGATTAGAGAAATTGCATATTAGGTGACATAATATGATGAATGTAGGACTATGCACCTTTTCATTTATTAACCAGTTCATTTATTCAGCATGTATCATATGTTAATTCAAAATTGCTGTTAATTGTTGTTACATCCTTATGATATTAGAGGTAGACATGAAGAATTATCAAGTGAATGGGATCAACTCTGCCACTGTAGATCTTTCAGTCTAATAGAACATTAAGACAAGTAAGCACAGTGAAAAAAATAGAGTATGAAAAATACTAAGATATGAGGAGAATGGAATGATATAAAAAGACAAAACAGGGCACATAGCCCAGACTTGGATAGATCAGAGATTTCCTAGAAGACATTTCGAAGTTGAGGCCTAGAGCATGGCAAGCAGTTCCATGCTGAAATAATGCCATGCATTTGGAATATTTAAGCTTATTATTATGGTAAACAATTTCAAAAAGCTAAGTATTGACTATGCCAAAGTATTTGACTGTGTGGATCACAATAATCTGTGGAATATTCTTCAAGAGATGGGAATACCAGACCACCTAACCTGCCTCTTGAGAAATCTGTATGCAGGTCAGGAAGCAACAGTTAGAACTGGACATGGAACAACAGACTGGTTCCAAATAGGAAAAGGAGTACATCAAGGCTGTATATTGTCACCCTACTTATTTAACTTACATGCAGACTACATCACAAGAAACGCTGGGCTGGAAGAAGCACAAGCTGGAATCAAGATTGCTGGGAGAAATATCAATAACCTCAGATATGCAGATGACACCACCCTTATGGCAGAAAGTGAAGAGGAGCTAAAAGCCTCTTGATGAAAGTGAAAGAAGAGAGTGATAAGGTTGGCTTAAAGCTCAACATTCAGAAAATGAAGATCATGGTATCTGGTCCCATCACTTCGTGGGAAATGGATGGGGAAACAGTGGAAATAGTGACAAACTTTATTTCTGGGGGAGAATCCAAAATCACTGCAGATGGTGATTACATCCCTGAAATTAAAAGACCCTTACTCCTTGGAAGAAAAGTTACGACCAACCTAGATAGCAGATTGAAAAGCAGAGACATTACTTTGCTGACTAAGATCCATCTAGTCAGTTCAGTTAGTTCAGTCGCTTAGTCGTGTCCGACTCTGTGACCCCATGAATCACAGCACGCCAGGCCTCCCTGTCCATAACCATCTCCTGTAGTTCACTCAGACTCACATTCATCGAGTCCGTGATGCCATCCAGTCATCTCATCATCCTCTGTCGTCCCCTTCTCCTCCTGCCCCCAATCCCTCCCAGCATCAGAGTCTTTTCCAATGAGTCAACTCTTCGCATGAAGTGGCCAAAGTACTGGAGTTTCAGCTTTAGCATCATTGCTTCCAAAGAAATTCCACAGCTGATCTCCTTCAGAATGGACTGGTTGGATCTCTTTGCAGTCCAAGGGACTCTCAAGAGTTTTCTCCAATACCACAGTTCAAAAGTGTCAATTTTTCAATGCTCAGCCTTCTTCACAGTCCAACCCTCACATCCATACATGACCACTGAAAAACCATACCCTTGACTAGACGGACCTTAGTCGGCAAAGTAATGTCTCTATTTTTGAATATACTATCTAGGTTGGTCATAACTTTTCTTCCAAGAAGTAAGCGTCTTTTAATTTCATGGCTGCAGTCACCATCTGCAGTGATTTTGGAGCCCCAAAAATAAAGTCTGACACTGTTTCCAGTGTTTCCCCATCTATTTCCTATGAAGTGATGGGACTGGATGCCATAATCTTTGTTTTCTGAATGTTGAGCTTTAAGCCAACTTTTTCACTCTCCTCTTTCACTTTCATCAAGAGGCTTTTTAGTTCCTCTTCACTTTCTGCCATAAGGGTGGTGTCATCTGCATATCTGAGATTATTGATATTTCTCCCGGCAATCTTGATTCCAGCTTGTGTTTCTTCCAGTCCAGTGTTTCTCATGATGTATTCTGCATAGAAGTTAAATAAGTAGGGTAACAATATACAGCCTTGATGTACTCCTTTTCCTATTTGGAACCAGTCTGTTGTTCCATGTCCAGTTCTAACTGTTACTTCCTGATCGGCATACAGATTTCTCAAGAGGCAGGTTACGTGATATGTTATTCCCATCTCTTGAAGAATTTTCCACAGATTATTGTGATCCACACAGTCAAAGGCTTTGGCATAGTCAATAAAGCAGAAGTAGATGTTTTTCTGGAACTCTCATGCTTTTTCCATGATCCAGCGGATGTTGGCAATTTGATCTCTGGTTCCTCTAAAATCGGGTTGAACATCAGGGAGTTCACGGTTCAAGTATTGCTGAAGCCTGGCTTGGAGAATTTTGAGCATTACTTACTAGCATGTGAGATGAGTGCAACAGTGTGGTAGTTTGAGCATTCTTTGGCATTGCCTCACTTTGGGATTGGAATGAAAACTGACCTTTCCAGTCCTGTGGTCACTTCTGAGTATTCCAAATTTGCTGGCATATTGGGTGCAGCACTTTCACAGCATCATCTTTCAGGATGTGAAACAGCTCAACTGGAATTCCATCACCTCCACTAGCTTTGTTCGTAGTGATGCTTTCTAAGGCCCACATTCCATCTTCACATTCCAAGATGTCTGGCTCTAGATTAGTGATCATATCATCATGATTATCTGGATCGTGAAGATCTTTTCTGTATAGTTCTTCTGTGTATTCTTGTCACCTCTTCTTAATATCTTCTACTTCTGTTAGGTCCAGACCATTTCTGTCCTTTATGCAGCCTATTTTTGCATGAAATATTCCCTTGGTATCTCTAATTTTCTTGAAGAAATGTCTAGTTTTTCCCATTCTGTTGTTTTCCTCTATTTCTTTACATTGATCGCTGAAAAAGCCTTTATCTCTTCTTGCTATTCTTTGGAACTCTGCATTCAGATACTAATATCTTTACTTTTTCCTTTGCTTTTGCCTCTCTTCTTTTAACAGCTATTTGTAAGGCCTCCCCAGACAGCCAGTTTTCTTTTTGCATTTCTTTTCCATGGGGATGGTCTTGATCCTTGTCTCCTGTACAATGTCATGAACCTCATTCCACAGTTCATCAGGCACTCTATATATCAGATCTAGGCCCTTAAATCTATTTCTCACTTCCACTCTATAATCATAAGGGATTTGATTTAGGATATACCTAAATGGTTTAGCGGTTTTCCCTACTTTCTTCATTGAGTCTGAATTTGGTAATAAGGAGTTCATGATCTGAGCCACAGTCAGCTCCTGGTCTTATTTTTGTTGACTGTATAGAGCTTCTCCATCTTTGGCTGCAAAGAATATAATCAATTTGATTTCAGTGTTGACCATCTGGTGATGTCCATGTATAGAGTCTTCTCTTGTGTTGTTGAAAGAGGGTGTTTGCTATGACCAATGCATTTTCTTGGCAAAACTCTGTTAGTCTTTGCCCTGCTTCATTCCATATTCCAAGGCCAAATTTGCCTGTTACTCCAGGTGTTTCTTGACTTCCTACTTTATCATTCCAGTCCCCTATAATGAAAAGGACATCTTTTGGGGGTGTTATTTCTAAAAGGTCTTGTAAGTCTTCATAAAACCATCTAGTCAAGGCTATGATTTTTCCTGTGGTCATGTATGGATATTAGAGTTGGATTGTGAAGAAGGCTGAGCACCAAGGAATTGATGCTTTTGAACTGTGGTGTTGGAGAAGACTCTTGAGAGTCCCTTGGACTGCAAGGAGATCCAACCAGTCCATTCTGAAGGAGATCAGCCCTGGAATTTCTTTGGAAGGAATGATGCTAAAGCTGAAACTCCAGTACTCTGGCCACCTCATGTGAAGAGTTGACTCATTGGAAAAGACTCTGATGCTGGGAGGGATTGAGGGCAGGAGGAGAAGGGAATGACAAAAGATGAAATAGCTGAATGACATCACTGACTCTATGGACGTGAGTCTGAGTGAACTCTGAGAGATGGTTATCGACAAGGATGCCTGGAGAGCTGCAATTTATAGGGTCGCAAAGAGTCGGACATGACTGAGCAACTGAACTGAACTGAACTAAGTCTACTGAGGCTTGCTTTGTGGCCCATCATGTGTTCTGTCCTGGAGAATGTTCCATGTGCACTTGAAAACAATGTACATTCTGCTGCTTTCAGATGGAATATTCTATAAATATAAGTTAAGTCCATCTGGACTAAGGTATCATTTAAGGTCTGTTTCATTATTGATTTTTTGTCAGGATGATCTGTCCACTGATTTAAGTGTTTGTTAGATTCCCCTGTATGACAAATCCACAGCTAACATTATACTCAAGGGTGAAAAGCTGAAAGCATTTCCTCAAGGAACAAGACTAAGATTTCATCTCTCTCAACTTATTCAACACAATTTTGGAACTTCTAGCCACAGTGATTGGAGAAGAAGAAATTAAAAGGAATCCAAATTGGAAAAGAAGAAAGCGCTGAGTGATAGCAGTTGACATGATACTATATATAGAAAAAGCTAAAGACACTATCAGAAAACTGCTTGAGCTCATTAATGAATTTGGTAAACTGAAGGATACAAAATTAATAAAATTAACAGATAATTCTGTTGCATATCTATAAATTAATTGTAAAAGTTTAAAAAGAGAAATTAATGAAACAATCCCACTCACAGTCACATCCAAAAAAATAAAATGCTGAGGAATACATCTACCTAAGGAGGAATAGACCTATACTCCGAAAACTTTAAGACACTAAGAAACTGATGATCTAAGAAACTGTAATCAAAGATGACACAAAGAAATGGGAACAAATATAGTGTTCTTGGGTTGTAAAAATCAATATTGTCAGAATGAATATATTCCCCAAGGTAACCTGGGTATCAATGAAATATTTATCAAATTACCAATGGTAGTTTTCATAGAAGTAGCAGAAAAAAAATTGTATGGGAACATTAAAGTCCCCAAATAGTCAACGTAGTCTTGAGAAAGAAAAATGGAGCCAGTCTGTGGCTTCAGACTACACTAAAAAGCTATGGTAATCAAAACGGCATCATACTGGCACCAAAACAGACATGTAGAGTGATGGGAAAAGATGGAAAGAGGAGAAATAAATACACAAACCTAGGGTCAATCAGTCAATGATGAAGGAAGCAAGACTATACAATTAAGAAAAGACAGTGTCTTCAAAAATTAATCCTGGAAAAACTGGACTACTACATGGAAAAAAATGAAATTAGAACATTTTCTACACAATAAACAAAAATAAACTCAAAATGGGTTAAAGACCTGAATATAAAATTGGACACTATAAAACTCCTAAAGGAAAACATAGGCAGAATACTTTTTGATATAAATCACATCATCTTGATCCATCTCCTGGAGTAATGAAAACAAAAATCAAAATAAGGAAATGAAATATGATTAAACTTTAAAGCTTTTGTTCAGTAAAGAAAACCATAAACAAAACAAAAAGACAACCTACATAATCAGAGAAAACATTTGTAAACAATGCAACTGACAAGGGATTTACCCCCAAATATAAAAATAGCTCACACAGCTCAATTAAAAAAAAAAAAGCCCCATCAAAATTGGGCAAGCAATCTAAACAGACATTTCTCTAAAGAAGACATATAAATGACCAAAGGCACATGAAAAAGTCCTCAATATTGTTAATCATTACAGAAATGCAAATCCAACATACAATGAGTGTCACTTCACACCAGTCTGAATGTCCATCATTAAAAAACCTACAGATTATTCATTCTGGACAGTATGTGGAGAAAAAGGAACCCTCCTATATGACTGATAGAAATGTAAATTGGAACAACACTATGAAGAAAAGTATGGAGGCTCCTTAAAAAACTAAAAATAGCATAAGGTTTGATCCTGCAATCCCATTCCTGGGCATATATCCATAGAAACTGTAATTCAAAAATATTCATGCACCCCAGTATTCACTGCAACACTATTTACAATATCTGAAACATAGACATAACCTAAATGTCCATCAACAGAGGAATAGATAAAAAAAAAAAGATGTGGCTTATATTTATAATGGAATATTATTCAGCTAAAACAAAGAATGAAAATAATGCCATTTGCAGCAACATGGAAGGAGTTAGAGATTATCATACTAAATGAAATAAACTAGAAAAATACAAATAAATATCACTTACATATGGAATTTAACAAAATGATACAAATGAACTTATATGCAAAGCAGAAATAGATCCACAGTCATACAAAATAAATATATGGTTCCAAAGAGAAACAAATGAGGGGGAAATAAATTAGGAGTGTGGGATTAATATATGCATAGTACTGTTTATAAAATAGATGACCAACAAGTACACAGCATATAGCACAGGGAAATATACTCCATATTTTGTAATCATCTATCAGGGACAAGTAGAAAGTATTAGTTACTCAGTCATGGCTTACTCTTTGCGATCCCATGAACTTTTGCCTGCCAGGCTCCTCTGTCCATGGAATCTCCCAGGCAAGAATATTGGAGTGGATTGCCATTTCCTTCTCCAGGGGATCTTTCCAACACAGGGACTGAACCTGGGTCTCCTGGATTGCAGGCAGATTATTTACTATCTGACCCACCAGGGAAAATAATCTAAAAAGAATGTACTTTGCTGTATATATGAAACTAACACAAAATTTTATATCAACTATACTTCACTGAAAAAAAAGTGAGCAGAGATATGCTTAGCTGCCCTCCCAGGATCCAATCGCTTTTCCCTCTCACTATTATGTATATACCAATATGATTCAGGTGTCATACATCCCACCCACCCTGTGAGTGCAGAAAGCATTCCTTTTCCTCTAAAGAAGAATGAACTCAGGGACTGACTAATCATTATATCACCTTTCTACCTGTGATCAGTTCGGGAACGAGCTTGTGATGTAATTTTAGTCAATGTAGTGTGGAAAGAAAAACATCCGCTTCACTGACTATGGTAAAGCCTTTGACTGTGAGCAATCACAGCAAACTGTGGAAAACTCTTAAAGAGATGGGAAGACCGGAACATCCTACCTGTCTCATGAGAAATGAGTATGCAGGTCAAGAGGCAACAGTTAGAACTGGATGAGGAATAACGCACTGGTTCCACATTGGGAAAGGAGTACATCAGCATGGATACTGTCCCCCTTCTTATTTAACTTATATGCAGAGTACGTCACGCAAAATGCTGGGCTGGATGAATCACAAACTGTAATCAAGACTGATAGGGGAAATATCAACAACCTTAGGTACAGAGATGATACCACTCTAATCACAGAGGTGAAGGGGAACTAAAGAACCTCTTCATGAGGGTGAAAGAGGAGAGGGGAAAAGCTGACTTAAAACACCATTCAAAACACTAAGATTAACTGGTTTAATTTCCTTGCCATCCAAGGGACTCTCAACTCTTATCCAGCACCAGCACATAGATCAAACTAGTCAGTCCTAAAGGAAATCAACCCTGAATATTCATTGGAAGGACTGATGCTCAATCTAAAGCTCCAGTACTTTGGCCACCTGATGCAAAGAGCTGACTCATTGGAAAGACCTTGATGCTGGGAAAGATTGAGGACAGAAGAAGGCAGGGTGGTCGGGGCTGGGGGCGGTCAGAGGATATCATTAGATAGCATCAGTGATTCAAAGGATGTGAGACTGAGCAAACTCTGGGAGATGGTGAAAGACAGGGAAGCCTGGTGTGCTACAGTTCACAGATCGCAAAGGGTTGCACATGGCTTAGAGACTGACCAACAATAAAGAGAGCTTTCCAAAAGATGACCTAAAACTGGCATGTATGCAAGAGAAAGTCTGAACATGAAAGGCCATCTCAAGTACTACCAGGAAGATAAATCCAATTACCCAAGTATTGTAAGTCCTTACTCTAGTGCAGTCACACTCACTTTAAGTATTATTTATGAATTGCTTTATGGTTTGAAAAATGTTTTCACATATATTTTATCATTTACATTCACAGAGCTTTGTAAGGGAGGTATATTTCTTTTACAAATAAAAAAATTAATGTCTCGTGGTTTAAAAGAAAAAAAACAACAACTAAGATTATGGCATCTGGTCCTATCATTTCATGGCAAATGGAAACGGAAAAAGTGGAAGTAGTGACAGATTTTATTTTCTTGGGCTCCAGCATCACTGCAGATTGTGTGTAGCCATGAAGTTAAAAGCCTTTAATTTTTAGCTTTTCTTGGAAGAAAAGCTATGACAAACTTAGCATATTAAAAAAGCTGCTGCTGCTGCTAAGTCGCTTTAGTCGTGTCCTACTCTGTGCGACCCCACAGACGGCAGCCCATTGGGCTCCACCATCCCTGGGATTCTCCAGCAAGAACACTGGAGTGGGTTGCCATTTCCTTCTCCAAATGCATTAATGTGAAAAGTGATAGTGAAGTCGCTCAGTGGTGTCTGACTCAGCGACCCATGGACTGCAGCCTACCAGGCTCCTCCATACATGAGAGTCTCCAGGCAAAAGTACTGGAGTGGGATGCCATTGTCTTCTCCATTAAAAAAGCAGAGACATCATTTTGCCAATAAAGGACCATATAGTCAAAGCTACGGTTTTTCCAACAGTCATGTACAGATGTGAGAGTTGGACCATAAAGATGGCTGAGTGCTGAAGAACTGATGCTTTTGAACTGTGGTGCTGGAGAAAACTCTTGAGAGTCCATTGGACAGAAAGGAGATCAAACCAATCAATCCTAAAGGAAATTAATACTGAATATTCATTGCAAGAACTGATGCTGAAGCTGAAGCTCCAATACTTTGGCCACCTGATGTGAAGAGCCAACCATTGGAAAAGACCCTGATTCTGTGAAAGATTGAAGGTAAGAGAAGAAGAGGGTGGCAGAAGATGAGATGATTAAATAGCATCACTGACTCAATGGACATGGTTTTGAGCAAACCCCAGGAGATAGTGTAGGACAAAGGAGGCTAGCATGCTATAGTTCATGGGGCCATAAAGAGTTGGACATGACTTAGTTACTAAATAACAGCAACAACATTGTAAGAAGAGGATGTTTGGTCTGAATGAGCTCTCATCATCAACCATTGTTCTGATTTGAATGATTTTATGTCTAACTATCTGCAACCAACACACTCTAAGCCTGTGGTGATGTAGTCACACTGTGAGTGAGGGGTCATAGTGCAGAGTGGCACTGTTCAATACAGTGGCCACTAGGTCTATGACTACACTAAATTTAAGTTACTGAGATAACGGCATCCGGTCCCATCACTCCATGGGAAATGGATGGGGAAGCAGTAGAAACAGTCTCAGACTTTATTTTGGGGGCTCCAAAATCACTGTAGATGGTGATTGCAGCCATGAAATTAAAAGATGCTTACTCCTTGGAAGGAAAGTTATGACCAACCTAGATAGCATATTCAAAAGCAGAGACATTTATTTGTCAACTAAGGTGTGTCTAGTCAAAGCTATGGTTTTTCCTGTGGTCATGTATGGATGTGAGAGTTGGACTCTGAAGAAGGCTGAGCACTGAATAATTAATGCTTTAGAGCTGTGGTGTTGCAGATGTAAAGAACAGACTTTTGGACTCTGTGGGAGAGGGAGAGGGTGGGATGATTTGGGAGAATGGCGTTGAAACATGTATACTATCATGTAAGAAATGAATCACTAGTCTAGGTTTGATACAGGATACAGGATGCTTGGGGCTGGTACACTGGGATGACTCAGAGAGATGAAATGGGGAGGGTGATGGAAGGGGAGTTCAGGGCTGGGAACTCATGTACACCTATAGTGGATTCATGTCAATGTATGGCAAAACCAATACAGTATTGTAAAGTAAAAAAATAAAATTAAAAAATAAATAAATAAAATAAAAGCAAAAAAAGAAGAAAAGAAGAAAAAAAAAAAGAACTGTGGTGTTAGAGAATTGGAGAAGACTCTTGAGAGTCCCTTGGACTGCAAGGAGATCCAACCAGTTCATCCTGAAGGAGATCAGCCCTGGGATTTCTTTGGAAGGAATGATGCTAAAGCTGAAACTCCAGTACTTTGGCCACCTCATGCAAAGAGTTGACTCATTGGAAAAGACTCTGATGCTGGGAGGGATTGGGGGCAGGAGGAGAAGGGGACGGCAGAGGATTGAGATGGCTGGATGGCATCAGTGACTCGATGGACGTGAGTCTGAGTGAACTCCGGGAGTTGGTGATGGACAGGGAGGCCTGGCATGCTGTGATTCATGGGGTCGCAAAGAGACGAACACGACTGAGCGACTGAGCTGAACTGGGGTCGCAAAGAGACGAACACGACTGAGCGACTGAGCTGAACTGAACTGAACTGAAATTACTGAAAATTAAGTAAAGCTGAAAATTCATTTCCTAAATTACAGTAGAAAGCTTTATATGCTCAATAGCCACATGTGGCTATGGGTTACCATCATTTTATGCTAATGTATTAATAGAACATTTCTGCTATTACAGAATGTTCCATTGGACAGTGCTGGCCTAGAGAATCATAAAGAAAGAGCACTGGAAACATTAGATTAAATCAACCCTGAAGCTTGCCCTACCTCTGGACTTCCAGATGTGTGAACCAATGAGTGCCATTGTTGTCTAAGCCAATTTCAGCTCAGCTTTCAATTCCTTCCAGATGGAAGAGTCCTAACTGATTAAACAGTTAAGCTGTTTAAATATTAAAAATTAAGATATATTCTAAACCAAGCTAGAACCGTGATTCTCTCCAATGATAGCTCCTATCATTTTGTCTGATCCTTTAGTAAGTACTAAAAGTTTGGTCAATTAATAAAGGAATGATTAAATAAACTGCAAAGCTCTTTACTTAATAGGTTAAACATTTTTCTCCCCAAAACTGTTTTTGGCTTCCTGTTTTACCATGATTAATTTAACTTATTTGGACCATTGGAAATTAAATAAATGTTCAAATTTTCTGTTAATCAAAAGTCTCATTGAAACAACCAAAAAGTAATTCTTTGATTTTGCAAGAAAAAAAGACAGTTTATCTTCAAAGCTGTGCAACCTCATATGGTTTAAAATCAGATGTAACTGTCAACCCTCTTGCACACCATCTCTTCCTATTTGTCATATTTAGGTGCTGGATGGGACTCATTAAAGGGCGATGGGACAATAGGGGGCAATTATATTTTTGTCATGAAGCAATCACGACTCTCAGAAAAGCTCAGGCACCCATCTGTGGCTCTTGCCCAAGGGAGCCAGTTTTCTTTTGATAATCTCACCTATTGAACCGTCATGTTCCACTGCTCAATTAATTTAGCCCAGTAGACGGCTCAATAAAAATGTTCCCTCTCTTTAGGCGATTTGATGATTCTCTCTGCCCTTTCAGACCAAGCAAAATGAAATTGTGGGTGTGAGTTCCTGCTGTTGCACACAAAAGCTCTCAGAGGCCTGGCTACCCTGTGTCCTTCCTGTGACTCTGGCTCTAATTGCAGATGGAGAGGGAGTGGAGCTAATCTTTCTTCACCCATCTGAGAAACAGCCAAGCAACTTTTTCTACAGTCAAGACATGAAGATTAAACAAACAACTAAAATGTCAGGTTCAGATCTGAATCTCATGGCTGACTTCAAAAATTTAAAAAAAAACCCTTATAAGACAGAATAATCTTATCTGCTTTATAAATATATATATTTGTGACCCCCACAAAGATACAGATAGATTATACATACATATTTTATTAATACATTTTATTATTTATTATAAATATTATGTATTATCTATTTATAAATTTATTAGTCATGTTAACATTTTATTTTATATTGGGATATAGCCAATTAAAAATGCAATGACAGTTTCAAGTGGACAGAAAAGGGACTCAGCCATATATATAAATGTATCCCACAATATATTTTGACAAAGAGAGTTTGGAGTTCAAAACAGAGCTAAATACTCATTTTTCAAGACCCTAACAAATCTTCATATTATCAAATACTAAGGGTCTTTTGTTTTTTCAAATTGATAGTCAAGAAATAAATGGACTCTTAGTCGATTATTAGCGAGGTTAAGCATGCACGTATATGTTTCTTGTACTGTAAAATGATACTGAGAATTGCCTGTTAATATATTTCCTCATTTCTTCTATTGTTTAGCTTTTTAAAAAATGATTTATGGTATCTATGATAGAACTAACAGAAACATTGAAATGAAAAGCAGTGAAAGATACATTTAACTATCAAAGAACTGAAGGTTGTGTAATCCATTTAAAGTCATGTTTGACATAGGATATCTAAAAACAAAAAGAAATACTTTAAAGTGAGATATGGGAAAGAGCAATAGACTAAAAGCCACAGTGGATACTCTGGGAGGAATTGATATGTGTAACTACCATATATGCGGCTTCAATAATTAAAATCTACAAAAAAGAGACCAGCATTAGCTGAGAATTAAATATGAATTTAAATCAATTTCAGTTCAGTTCAGTCACTCAGTCATGTCCAATTCTTTGTGACCCCATGAATTGCAGCACGCCAGGCCTCCCTGTCCATCACCAAATCCCGGAGTTCACTCAGACACACGTCCATCGAGTCAGTGATGCCATCCAGCCATTTCATCTTCTGTCGTCCCCTTCTCCTCCTGCCCCCAATCCCTCCAGCATCAGAGTCTTTTCCAGTGAATCAACTCTTCACATGAGGTGGCCAAAGTACTTGAGTTTCAGCTTTAGCATCATTCCTTCCAAAGAAATCCCAGGGATGATCTCCTTCAAAATGGACTGGTTAGATCTCCTTGCAGTCCAAGGGACTCTCAAGAGACTTCTCCAGCACCACAGTTCAAAAGCATCAATTCTTCAGTGCTCAGCCTTCTTCACAGTCCAACTCTCACATCCATACATGACCACAGGAAAAACCATAGCCTTGACTAGACGGACCTTAGTCAGCAAAGTAATGTCTCTGCTTTTGAATATGCTATCTAGGTTTGGTCAAAACTTTTCTTCCAAGGAGTAAGCGTCTTTTAATTTCATGGCTGCAATCATCATCTGCAGTGATTTTGGAGCCCCAAAAATAAAGTCTGACACTGTTTCCACTGTTTCCCCATCCATTTCCCATGAAGTGATGGGACCAGATGCCATGGTCTTCGTTTTCTGAATGCTGAGCTTTAAGCCAACTTTTTGACTCTCCACTTTCACTTTCATCAAGAGGCTTTTTAGCTCCTCTTCACTTTCTTCCATAAGGATGGTGTCATCTGCATATCTGAGATTATTGATATTTCTCCCAGCAATCTTGATTCCAGCTTGTGGTTCTTCCAGTCCAGCATTTCTCACGATGTACTCTGCATATAAGTTAAATAAGCAGGGTGACAATTTACAGCCTTGACATACTCCTTTTCCTATTTGGAACCAGGCTGTTGTTCCATGTCCAGTTCTAACTGTTGCTTCCTGACCTGCATACAGCTTTCTCAAGAGGCAGCTCAGGTGGTCTGGTATTCCCATCTCTTTCAGAATTTTCCAAAGTTTACTGTGATCCACACAGTCAAAGGCTTTGGCATAGTCAATAAAGCAGAAATAGATGTTTTTCTGGAACTCTCTTGCTTTTTCAATGATCCAGCGGATGTTGGCAATTTGATCTCTGGTTACTAATGAGGACAAATAACACCTTAGATTCCTGGGAATTTAATTTAAAATGTCAAAACTATAATCATTCAATTCTCTATTTTACCTGGCAAGTGTATGGCTAGACTATGATTGCCTGTGTGTCTATTTGAAGTGCTAAATAACATATTTTAATAACGGATCATATCTATAAGTTATTCTCTGGATTTCCCAACATGAGCTGTAAACAGGGTCTTCTCAGTCCTATACATGTTCTGAATCATGATTTATAATCCCAAATTTGCTCTTAGGTGACTGGTATTAAAGTATCTTCTAAACTATTGATCATCGAAAAAGCAAGAGAGTTCCAGAAAAAACATATACTTCTGCTTTATTGACTACACCAAAGCCTTTGACTGTATGGATCACCACAAACTGTGGAAAATTCTTAGAGATGGGAATACCAGACCACCTGACCTGCCTCCTGAGAAATCTGTGTTCAGATCAAGAAGCAACAGTTAGAACTGGACATGGAACAATAGATTGGTTCCAAACCTGGAAAGGAGTACATCAAAACTGTATATTCTCACCCTGTTTATTTAACTTATATGCAAAGCATATCATAAGAAATGCTGGACTGGATGTAGCACAAGCTAGAGCCAAGATTACCAAAGAAAAATCAATAACCTCAGATATGCAGATGACATCACACTTAAGGCAGAAAGCTAAGAAGAAATAAAGAGCCTCTTAATGAAAGTGAAAGAGGAGAGTAAAAAAGTTGGCCTAAAACTCAACATTTAGAAAATTAAGATCAGGGCATCTGATCCCATCACTTCGTGGCAAATAAATGGGGAAACAACAGAACCAGTGGTAAACTTTATTTTTCTGGGCTCCTAAATCACTACAGATGGTGACTGCAGCCATGAAATTAAAAGATTCTTGCTCCTTGAAAGAAAAGCTCCTTGACCAAAATAGACAGCATATTAAAAAGCAGAGACTACTTTGCCAACAAAGGTCTTGTTTACTCAAAGCCATGTTTTCTCCAGTAATTATGTATGGATGTGAGAGTTGGACTATTAAGAAAGCTGAGCACCAAAGAATTGGTACTTTTGAACTGTGATGTTGGAGAAGATTCTTGAGAGTGCCTTGGACTACAAGGTGATCCAACCAGTCCATCCTGAAGGAAATCAGTCCTAAATATTCATTGGAAGGACTGAGGTTGAAACCGAAACTCCAATACTTTGGCCACCTGGTGCAAAAAAATGACTCATTTGAAAAGATCCTGATGTTGGGAAAAATTGATGGCGGGAGGAGAAGGGGATGGCAGAAGGTGAGATGGTTGGATGGTATCAATGACTCAATGGACATAAGTTCGAGTAAACTCCAGATGTTGGTGATAGACAGAGAAGCCTGGCGTGCTTCAGTCCATGAGGTCACAAAGAGTCGGACACAACTGAGCAACTGAACTGAACTGGACTATTAATATGACCCTTGTTACTCTTAGATAAAATACTTTTTAATCAATTAATATAAAGAGGAGAGTAATATGGCAAAAAATATATTGCATTTAAATGAAAATATTTTAGTTGATCTATTGACTATGTTATTTTGCAAAGTTATTAATTTTTAAATATTCATTTTCTTCTGTAACAAAATAAGAATGAGTATACTTATTCATACTATTCGTGAGGTTCCAAAGGCAAGAGTACTGAAGTGGTTTGCCGTTCCCTTTTCTAGTGGACCACATTTTGCCAGAGCTCTCCATCATGACCCGCTGTCTTGGGTGGCCCTACACGACATGGCTCATAGTTTCATTGAGTTAGACAAGGCTGTGGTCCATGTGACCAGTCTGGTTAGTTTTCAGTGACTGTCATTTTCATTCTATCTGCCCTCTGATGACGAAGGATAAGAGGCTTGTCATAGCTTTCTGATGGGAAGGACTGGCTGTGGGGGAATCTGGGTCTTGCTCTGATAGGCAAGGTAATGCTCAGTAAACCTTTAAGTCAATTTTCTGTTAATGGGTGGGGGTGTGTTCCCTCCCTATCATTTGGCCTGAGGCTAAACTATGATAGGGGTAATGGCAGTAATGACAGCCTCCTTCAAAAGGACTCACACCCGCACTCTTTGGCTACTTGTTGTATTGACTGTTGTATTCAGTGCCCTGACCCTGTGGCAGACCTGATAGACATAGTGCCTGAAGAAATACGGACAGAAGTTCACAGCATTGTATAAGAGGCTGTGACCAAAAGCATTGCAAAGAAAAAGAAATGTAGAAAGGCAAAATGGTTGTCTGAGGAGGCCTTACAAATAGCTGAGAAAAGAAGAGAAGCAAAGGCAAAGGAGAAAAGGAAACATATATCCATCAGAATGCAGAGTTCCAAAGAATAGCAAGGAGAGACAAGACAGCCTTCCTTGGTGATCAATGCAAAGAAACAGAGGAAATCAGTAGAAAGGGAAAGTTTAGAGATCTCGTCAAGAAAATTAGAGATACCAAGGGAACATTACATGCAAAGATGGGCACAATAAAAGACAGAAATGGTATGGGCTTAACAGAAGCAGAAGATATTAGCAAGAGGTTGCAAGAATATCCTAAAGAATTATACAAAAAGATTTTAATGACTCAGATAACCATGATGATCATTTACCTAGAGCCAGACATCCTGGAGTGTGAAGTCAAGTGGGCCTTAGGAATCATCACTATGAACAAAGCTAGTGGAGATAATGGAATTCCAGTTGAACTACTTCAAATTCTCAAAGATGATGCTCTGAATGTGCTGCACTCAATAAGCCAGCAAATTTGGAAAACACAGCAGTGGCCACAGGACTGGAAAAGGTCACTTTTCATCCCAATCTCGAAGAAGGACAATGCCAAAGAATGTTCAAATTACTTCGCAATTCCACTCATTTCACACTCTAGCAAAGTAATGCTCAAAGTTCTCCAAGCCTTCAACAGTACATGAACAGTGAACTTGCAGATGTTCAAGCTGGATTTAGAAAACGTAGAAGAACCAGAGGTCAAATTGCCAGTCTCCATCAGATCATAGAAAAAGCAGGACAATTCCAGAAAAAACATCTTCTTCTGCTTCATTGACTATGCTAGAGCCTTTGACTGTGTGGATCACAACAAACTATGGAAAATTCTTCAAGAGATGGGAATACCAGATCACCTGACCTGCCTCCTGAGAAATCTTATGCAGGTAAAGAAACAACAGTTAGAATCAGACATGGTAACAATGGACTGGTTCCAAACTGAGAAAGAAATACGTCAAGGCTGTACATTGCCACCTTGCTTTTTTAACTTATATACAGAGCACATCATGTGAAATGCCTGGCTGGATGAAACACAAGCTGGAATCAAGATTGCTGAGAGAAATATCCATAAGTTCAAATATGCAGAAGGCACTACCCTGATAGCAGAAAAAGACAGGAAAACAGCCACTTGATTAAGTGAAAATGCTGGCTTAATACTCAACATTCAGAAAACTAAGATCATGGCATCCAGTCCCATCACTTCATGGGAAATAGATGAGGAAACAATGGTAACAGTGACAGAGTTTATTTTCTTGGGCTCCAAAATCACTGCAGATGGTGACTGCAGCAATGAAATTAAAAGATGCTTCCTCCAAGGAAGAAAAGCTATGACAAACCTAGACAGCATATGACAAAGCAGAGACATTACTTTGCTGAAAAGTTTTGTTTAGTCAAGCTGTGGTTTTTCCAGTAGTCATGTATGGTTGTTAGAGCTGGACCAAAAAGAAAGCTGAGCACCACAATATTGGGCTTTGGAACTGCAATTTTAGAGAAGACTCTTGAGAGTCCCTTGGACTGCAAGGAGATCAAACCAGTCAACCCCAAAGGAAATCAATTCTGAATGTTCATTCCTGAAGTACTGATACTGATTTGATGAAGTTCAAATCAATCTTGAAGTACTGATACTGAATCTCCAATAGTGTGGCTACCTGGTATGAAGAGTTCACTCATTAGAAAAGACTCTGATGCTGGAAAATATTGAAGGCAGGAGGAGGTGTAGATGGCAATGGATAAGATGGTTGGATGGCATCACCGACTCAATAGATAGGAGTTTGAACAAGTTCAGGGAATTGGTGATGGCAGTGAAGCCTGGTGTGCTGCCGTTCATGGAGTCACAAAGAGTCAGACATGATTGAGCAACTGAACTGATACTTGTGCAAGACAAAAATCAAATTAATTAGTGCATAGACTGGTTCCAAATAGGAAAAGGAGTACATCAAGGCTGTATATTGTCACCCTGCTTATTTTACTTATATGCAGAGTACATCATGAGAAACGCTGGGCTGGAGGAAGCACAGGCTGGAATCAAAAGTGCCAGGAGAAATACCAATGTCAGATATGCAGATGACACCACCGTTATAGCAGAAAGTGAAGAGAAACTAAAAAACCTCTTGATGAAAGTGAAAGAGGAGAGTGAAAAAGTTGGCTTAAAGCTCAACATTCAGAAAACGAAGATCATGGCATCCGGTCCCATGACTTCACTGGGAATAGATGGGGAAACAGTGGAAACAGTGTCAGACTATTTTTCTGGGCTCCAAAATCACTGCAGATGCTGACTGCAGTCATGAAATTAGAAGATGCTTACTCCTTGGAAGAAAAGTTATGGCCAACCTAGATAGTATATTCAAAAGCAAAGACATTACTTTGCCGACCAAGGTCCATCTAGCCAAGGCTATGGTTTTTCCTGTGGTCATGTCTGGATGTGAGAGTTGGACTGTGAGGGAAAGCTGAGCACCAAAGAATTGATGCTTTTGAACTGTGGTGTTGGAGAAGACTCTTGAGAGTCCCTTGGACTGCAAGAAGATCCAACCAGTCCTTCTAAAAGAGATCAGTCTTGGGTGTTCATTGGAGGGACTGATGTTGAAGCTGAAACTCCAGTACTTTGGCCACCTCATGTGAAGAGCTGACTCATTGGAAAAGACTCTGATGCTGGGAGGGACTGGGGGAGGAGGAGAAGGGGAGACAGAGGATGGCATCATTGACTTGATGGACATGAGTTTGAGTGAACTCAGGGAGCTGGTGATGGACAGGGAGGCCTGGTGTGCTGTGATTCAGGCGGTCACAAGGAGTAGGACACAACTGCGTGACTGAACTGAACTGATGTGATAGAAATATATAAGATACTTTAAAATTAAAAATATTGAGATGGTGTACACCTGTGGCTGATTCATGTCAATGTATGGCAAAACCAATACAGTATTGCAACGTAGAATAAAGTATTAAAAAAATAAAAAATATTATTTTTCTGTACCTAAAGATATTTGAAATTAAAGATAAAGAAGCATGGAAATGAGATTTTAAGCACAAAGACAAAAATCAAAAGTTATAGAAAATCTAAGCCTAAGAATAGTTGCTGTAATGAAAAGAGCTCTCAACTTTGTGCTTCCTACAAGAAAACGAAAAGTGTAACATTTAAGGAGGGATCCTGAATAGGTTACCCTAAAGAAAAACAATTCAGCAATATCATTTCCAACTGTAAATTTACCATGAGCACAAAATTTTAAAATTCTCAAGAAAAGTCTGTTAGTCGCTTATTACTTAATTAGAAACTTCTTGGAATGATCTCAGAGATCCTAAGAAGTTTTAATTTTACTTGTAGTCATCCAATAAAAGCCTGACTTTATTTCCTATCTCAAATAGTCACTTTAGTTTTCTAGCCTTAATTCTTAATATTTTTTTTAAAAATAGAAATCGAGATCAGTGGATCTAAGGCTGGTATATTCTGTCATCTTGAACAAGATCTTAAAATGGAAGCATATATCTGAATTTAGTCCTACTCCAGGGGCTTCCCTGGTGCCTCAGACTGTAAAGAACTTGCCTGCAAAGCGGGAGACCTGGATTCTATCCCTGGGTCACGAAGAGCCCCTGGAGAAGGGAATGACTACCCACTTGTATTCTTGCCTAGAGAATTCCATGGACAGGGGAGCCAGGCAATACTGCAGTCCATACGGTGGCAAAGAGTCAGACAAAACCGAGCAACTAACGCTCTCATTTTAGAACATCCCCAAAATATGTTCATCGTTCACTGTTTCACTTTTTAACAATCTAAGGAACAATTAGGGCCAGCATGAAGTTTAGATGCATAGCAGCCCCATTCATGTAGATGCTTCATGATTTATAAGTTGCTGTCATATAGCTTGTCTAGTGAATAACTGGTCAGAATTTAACAAAACAATGTAAGCAAAATACTTGGGACATTGCCTAGTTACATGATAAACATTCAATTAATAAGAGCTATCATTATTATCTTATTCATAGCAGGTTGCTTATATAGCTTTTAAGAGTGTCCATTATACTGCTATAAAAAAAAACTAAGAATTTTCTAATGTTTCAAAATAAAAGCTCAATAGTCATGTAAGGAAAGTAACAGTTTATTTGGAAAAAAAATGTCTTTTTAAAACTTTCCAAGATTTCTTTTTCTCCACATTCCAACAAAATGTCTTACCATGTAGGGAAGCTTAGAGGATTATGAATCTTTAAGAGCAAATGTGAGTGAGGCAAGCTTATGTTTATAATTTCTGTCTGTGAACTTCAATAGCTGTAATTTTAAAATCACACTGATGTTTACTTCTTTGGAATACAAGAAACACAGCCCTTTCGCAGGACTGCTTCTATAAACCGTGCTGCCTGTATGCAGTGGGATAAGTTATGGCCTACAATTCTAAGGAGCAGTCCCCGTGTATTTGAATATGAACTGTTCATGAACAAAGAAAGAATTTGTCCCAACACAACTGATGACAGAAACTCACAAAGGTTAATCATGTCCTGTTTTAAAATATGTGTATGTACCAGTGCTTAATTTTGGCAATCACTTTTCACAGATATGCTATTTTGATAATAAATCCTTTTTTTCTTAATTCAGTTTTTTTGTTGGCACATAATTTTAGCCACCATGTTGATAGCTACTAACAAAAAGTAATGAACATGCATATAAAATAATTTTATAGCTTTTGTAGACCTCCATTTATTTTATTTGTAGTCACAAATCTGTATTATGAAACATACTACTGTTATTTAAATATACATGTAAAATTACCTCTAATTTTTCCTAGACTACACTGTAACTGAAAATTTAATATAAAATCTTTCTGTTAAAAACTTAAAAGCAATTCCAGCAAATCAGTTGTTAATAGAGAAAGAACACTATTACCAGTAGGATTTGCCAGGGGGTTATATTTAATTTAGAAATAAAAGATCTTGAAAGTCTAAAAAAGATCTGGTAGCTTCTGGAAAATAGGCTAATGTTCTCCAGTATGAATTTCTGCTAATGGTTTTGATTGCTCTAACAGGATCTTCTGAGAAAGCTGACAATCAACTTCCTGCAAAGGCCTCAGTATTAAAATGCACGTGAGCAGGAAGAAGGAACACCACTTTCACTGTGACCTTTTGCAAGATGCCAAAGTAACCAGCTGTAGATAATGCATGCAAACACACCCTAAGACCGCATTTTGTTGTTGTTCAGTTGCCAAGTCCTGTCCGGCTCTTCCCGACCCTTGGAATGCACCATGGCCAGGCTTCCTTCTTTTAAAGACAGCATTCAAGGAGATTTAAAGGAAATTTTAGAGATGTGAAGCCACAAGCTAACAAAGTCTTTTGGAAACATTCTGCCACTCCCTGGAGATTAAGCTTGGAACAAAACACACTGGTTTTAAGAGTCTAGTACTAAAGTGTACAGGTGGATTTCTATTTTTTTAGCATGTTTTCTGTTTTCAATGTGCTCTTGGGAGAAAGTCACAAATAAGTCACTTGGCTCCTGTCCATTTTTAAATGCCTAATTTTGCACATATCACTCTGCATTATCTCCTTAGAGTGAAAGTAAAAGTCGTTCCGTCATGTCCGACTCTATGTGACCCCAAGGAATTCTCCAGGCCAGAATACTGGAGTGGGTAGCCTTTCCCTTCTCCAGGGGATCTTCCCAACCCAGCGATTGAACCCAGGTCTCCCTCATTGCAGGTGGAGTCTTTACCAGCTGAGCTATCAGAGAAGCCCCTCCTTAGAGTTAAGATGTAAATTCCATAAACAACCTCTTCTCAAGAGAATTAGTTTATTAGTTGTGTTTCTGCGTCAACTTTTGACATATGTAAAGATGTTACAAATGCCCAGGAATGTGATTACAGTTTCATTCTTTGTGAAAATACCAAAAATTTCAAGTATTAAAAGGGCAGTGCTTTACTGAGCAATTGTCCTTATGATTTTTTGTTGAAGAGGTATCATCTTATAATGTTGAAAAATCATCCAAAAATTTACCATCATGTATAGTCGACTGTTTTCATTTTTAGCATGCTTGTCTAGGATCTGTATAACAGTGATATTTAAATGTTGCACTCTACCCATTCAATTCCTTTCAGAATCTTTTCAAGAAAATACATTCCCCAGTTTGACATTTAAAGGTGTTTCCTCAAGCCATCTTCATTATTTTTTATTAATTTCTAGTTATTTATTCCTGAAGACTGTTGGATAAAGAAACTTTTTTTCTTTTTCTGAAAAAAAAAAAAGAAAAAATGAAAGTTTTAACACAAGTTGCTTGAGGTCTCCTAAGATTCAAAATAGAAAAGAAAAATACCTCATTGTATAACAAAAAGATTGAAGGTAATTTGCAAGCTCTTTTGTATTTTTCAGGCAGTGATTTCAGCATCAGTGTATAAAGAACTGTGAACTTGAATAACTGTCTTTGATAAATTTCATTTTTAATTGTCTTTATATGTACAATAATCCACATTTGGGGAATGCGTCCATGGTTTGTAGAAACTGAGTTACTTAGTCTAAGAGGCAATATGAAACACATCAGATTCAATACTAAATAAATCCACACTATATCACCCATTCCAATTATTTCTTTTTGGTATTACAACGAATGACAATAAAAGAAGAATCAACCCAATTGAATGGGTAAAACTCATAATGTAATCCAATGTAACACATGTAATGAAGTGGTAAGGTTTGGGGATTACAATGCATTCGGGATTTCTGAGTACATTTGTTTTTTTCATCCTTGCATCATCAACATGATAAAGCCTAAAAGCAGCTAGCAAGTATCTTCCTTCCGTATTTCTCACCCTCCCATAGATTCCTTCCCTTCCCTATATATTGGGTCAGCCAAAAGTTCATTTGGTTTTTAAGTAAAAATAAAAGACATGTTTTTCATTTTCACCAAGAATTTTATTAAATAACGTATTCACCATTTTATTCCATTTCCTTTTCTTCTGCCATTTTTCAGGCAACTTCATAATTCCATCTTCCCAAGAGTTTTAATCTTTTTGAGTAAAGACCTATGCCGGGTGCCTTTTACATTTTTCCAGGGAACTGAAATTGTTTCTATTAAAAGAATTTTGTAAAGACCGAAATAAATAGAAATCCAAAGGTACAATGGCTGGGGAATACAATGGGTGAATCAGAACTTCCCAGTCAAGCTATAACAGTTTCTGCCTGATCATCAAAGAAATATGTGGTCTTAAGTAATTCTGATGGAAAATTATGCATTTTCTGTTACAGATGCTTTTCTAGTGCTGATTTCAATTGGTCTAATTGGGAGCAGTATTTGCTGGAATGAAACGTTTGGTTTTCTGGAAGGAGTTTACAATACAGGATTCCTTTTCAACTCCACCCATATACACACCATCACCTTTAGATGAAGACTGGGCTCTAGCATAGTTGGTGGTGGTTCATTTCACTTGCCCCATAATCTCTTTCATTCCACATTATTGTACATTATCATTTTTCATTGCCCATCACAGTTTGTTTTAAAAATGGAACACTTTGTTATGGTCCAGTAGAGAATCACACGCAGAAAAGAAGACAAGAAGATTTTCCTGCTTAACTTAGGTGAGACCCAAACATCAAAATGATTAAAATAACCAAGTTGGTGCAAATTCTTTTCAACACTTGATTTGGATATTTTGAGTATGTCAGCTGTCTCCTGCATGCTATAACATTGTTCTCAATTAATGTATCGATTTGATTGCTATCCACTTCGACTGATCTTCCTGACCCTGGAGCATCATCCAGCAAGGAATTTCTAGTGCAAAACTTAGTAAACCACTTTTGACATATTTGATCTGTCACAGCACCTTCTCTATACACAAAATCTTGTTTTGCATTTCAGTTGTGTTTTTACCTTTCTTGAAGTAATAAAGCAAAATGTGCTGGAAATGTTGCCTTTTTCTCTTCCATTTTCAGTACTAAAATGGCTCCACAAAAATTAATCAATTTTCAGTTTTTTTTAAAGTTCATGCTGATATGACAGCTTTCACAATACAATCTAACAAAACTGTTCAAATGAAATTAAAAACAGCTAAATGCTAAAAGAGCCATCTTACGGGAAAACAAAACAAAACACACAAATGAATGTTTTGCCCAATCCAGTAACTTCTACTACAGATTTGTGAATGAGAAGGTGATGGAGCAAAAGTCTATTTCCTTGTATCTCTCTGGTAAGTAATAACATCTGGACCAGATTCAGATCAGACTTAGGGATAAAGTTCATACTGGCATAAAGGCTTATGCTATCTTTCCAGTTCTGCTACACTAAAATAATAGAGATACATGAAAAGAGGCCCCTAAGTCTGGAAAATGTAGGTATAGAGGAGGAATTATGAAATCTTTCAAAAGCGTTTCTTCAGAAGTGGTAATCTGAGCTAAGTTCTGAAAAATACTGTTTTCCTATGAAGTGTTGAGATATGATTTGATTTCTGTGTGGACAGAGATAAAATCAGTATCCTGCTTTCTCTCAGTCGTGTCCGACTCTTTGCGACCCCATGATTCACAGCAGGCCAGGCCTCCCTGTCCATCACCAACTCCCGGAGTCCACACAAACCCATGTCCATCAAGTTGGTGATGCCATCCACCCATCTCATCCTCTGTCATCCCCTTCTCCTCCTCCCCCAATCCCTCCCAGTATCAGGGTCTTTTCAAATGAGTCACTTCTTCACATGAGGTGGCTAAAGTATTGGAGTTTCAGCTTCAACATCAGTCCTTCCAATGAACACCCAGGACTGAGCTCCTTTAGGATGGACTGGGTGGATCTCCTTGCAGTCCAAGGGACTCTCAAGAGTCTTCTGCAACACCACAGTTCAAAAGCATCAATTCTTTGGTGCTCAGCTTCCTTTATAGTCCAACTCTCACATCCATACATGACTACTGAAAAAACCATAGCCTTGACTAGACTTACCTTTGTTGACAAAGTAATTTCTCTGCTTTTGAATATGCTGTCTAGGTTGGTCATAATTTTCCTTTCAAGGAATAAGCATCTTTTAATTTCATGGCTGCAGTCACCATCTGCAGTGATTTTGGAGCCCAGAAAAATAAAGTCAGCCTCTATTTCCACTGTTTCCCCATCTATTTCCCGTGAAGTGATGGGACCAGATGCCATGATCTTCGTTTTCTGAATATTGAGCTTTAAGCCAACTTTTTCACTCTCCTCTTTCACTTTCATCAAGAGACTCTAGTTCTTCTTCACTTTCTGCCATAAGGGTGGTATCATCTGCATATCTGAGGTTATTGATATTTCTCCCGGCACTCTTGATTCCAGCCTGCGCTTCCTCCAGCCCAGCGTTTCTCATGATGTACTCTGCAATAAAGTTAAATAAGCAGGGTGACAATATACAGCCTTGATGTACTCCTTTTTCTATCTGGAACCAGTCTGTTGTTCCATGTCCAGTTCTAACTGTTGCTTCCTGACCTGCACACAGGTTTCTCAAGAGACAGGCCATCTGGTCTGGTGTCCCATCTCTCTCAGAATTTCCCACAGTTTATTCTCTTGTCTAGAACCTAATATTTTTGACCCATTCCTAAATGGTCCCTGAACAGTCATCAAGATGCAGGACATACAAGAAAATACAGAAACCACCTCTCCTCACCTATAGTAGTTTAACTTACCAAACAGAGAAAAGGCAAATTTCCTGTGTAAGAAAATTTCTTGTCTGTCTCTCCTACCAGGCACATGTTAGTAAGTTTAGGCAGATGTACAGAAAGGAGACTTAAACTAGTGAAAAATAAACTGAGAATGTATCTCTTTCGTAAGCTTGAAAAGAGATAAGGACAGGATTCTCAAGTGAGTTCAATGAAGCCTAGCATGCACTGTCTGATTTTAAATCTCTGATGGCTAAGCCATATGTTTAATTAATTGTATATGTGTACTAAGTCATACCCCACTCTGTGTGACCCTATGGACTGTAGCCTGCCAGGCTCCTCTCTCCATAGTATTCTCCAGGCAAGAATACTGGAGAGGGTTGTCATGCCTTCCTCCAGGAGATCTTCTCCACCCAGGGATGGAACTTGCATCTCTTATGTCTCCTGCTTTGGCAGGTGGGTTCTTACCACTACTGCTACCCGGGAAGGCATTTATTCAAGTAAGTAAGGTAAAAGAAGGAAGGTTTATCCACATTTCATTCTTAGGTTACCAATCATAACTCATCATACTTATTTTCAAAAGCAAATATATATTAGAACACAATTCAAGCAAGTCAGTGAACATTTAGTATGTGTCTGACATTGAATGATAAGGCAGTAAAATTGAGTAGGACACAGTCTTTGTCTTCAATTTGTTCACAGCTATACAAGAGGAGAAGAGACATGAACTCAGCTAACAACACTAGACGGTGGTTCTACAGAGACTTCTGCGAGAGTAGAGAGGGCTGGGAATTGATCCTCTGACTGGGAGTGCAGGGTGGGATCAGCAAACCTTTAAAAAGGGCTTGGAGGATGACTACAGACTGTTGTCGTCGTTGTTGTCTAGATACTAAGTCATTTCGAACATTTGCGACTCCATGGACTGTAGCCCACCAGGCGCCTGTGTCCATGGGATCATTCCAGCAACAATACTGGAACGGGTTGCCACTTCCTTCTCCAGGGGATCTTCCTAACTCGGCAATCAAACTCACATCTTCTGCATTGGCAGGCAGATTCTTTATCACTGAGCCACCAGGGAAGCCAGCCTACAGATTACAATCACAGAAATGAATGGAATAATGGTGGTGCTTAAGCGAGGGTTCTGGAGAAGAAAAGAACATACTGTATTCTGAGACTGGCTGATGGGAACTCATGAGTACAACCTACTGCACACAAGCAGCTGTGGCAAGTGATGCGGTTGGAGAGGCAAGCCGGACCCTGACTGTGCCTTAACTGAGCTTGCACCATAGGTTTTAGAAAAACAATGTTGATAGTCATGTAGAAAAGGAGAAACATAAATAACTAGAATTTTAAAAGCCTTTCTAACATAATGAGACAATTCTGAAATCAATTAGGATAAAAACAGTGGGAGTAGAAAGGACAGGACAAATGTCAGATATTTTGGAAGTATAGGACATTGTGATAGTGTGAGACAAGTAAGGAAAAAGAGAGACAAGATGTTTCTGCGCAAGGGCAAATGATGACATCATTAACAGGGAATACAGGAGGAAGTGGAGATTTGAGGTCAAGATGGAGCATGAAAAAATAATTCACCAGTTTCTGATAGGTCAGACTGAGAGTTCTATCAGTGATCTGACTGACCCTGTCAGGAGGTAGGTGAAAGAATGATAAGGTAGAACTGAGACCTGCTGAGGGGTGAGGACCAAAGCCATGGTATTGGCTGAGGCTAGGCAGTCCTGTGCACTAGGGTCTAGAATTTAAATGCATGGCCTTTTGGATGTCAGATACTGCTTTCTTTAAACCTTTGTTCCAACAATCAGTATTTGTGTACCCCTCCACAATTAGCAGAGAAGCCAATGGCACCCCCACTCCAGTACTCTTGCTGGAAAATCCCATGGATGGAGGAGCCTAGTAGGCTGCAGTCCATGGGCTCAGCAACATCACTTTCACTTTTCACTTTCCTGCATTGGAGAAGGAAATGGCAACCCACTCCAGTGTTCTTGCCTGGAGAATCCCAGGGACCTGGGAGCCTGTGGGCTGCTGTCTATGGGATCGCACAGAGTTGGACACGACTGAAGCGACTTAGCAGCAGCAGCAGCCACAATTAGCATCAAACACATTCAATTCCACTGTTTTCCCTCTACCATTTTCAACTATCAATTCCTTCAGCTACTGTTAACTATCTTCTAAATATTTTCTAAGTCTATCCACTTTCTATTACAAGTACCCATGTCCAAGGTATATTTATTCCTCACCTGGATTTTTGTAAGAGCTCTTTAAAAATATTATGGATATTTAAAAATGTAGTATGCATAAAAGTAATGTGGGTATTACAACACTCCTATATGTCAACCACTTATATCAAGGTTTGCTGTATCTGTTTTATCTAAGCTTTTGTTTGTTTTCTTCTTTTTCCCTTATTTTGCTAAAGAATTTTAAAAGAAATTTTGGACACCATATTACTCTTATCCATCTCAGTGTGCCTCTCTAAAAACAGACATTGTCTTATATAACCATTGCATTATCATACTTCTAAATTAATATTTGTTATCTATTATTATTTTATACCCATTCTATAATCATTTAAATTTCTTCAGTTGTGCCCAAAATAACTTTTTTTTTTTTTTTTTTGTAGTTTGATCAAGTAATCCAAGTGAGGTTTATAAAGTGAAAGTGAAGTCACTCAGTCGTGTCTGCCTCTTTGGGACCAGGCTTCTCCATCCATGGGATTTTCCAGGCAAGAGTACTGGAGTGGATTGCCGTTTCCTTCTCCAGAGGATCTTCCTAACCCAGGGATTGAACCCTGGTCTCCTGCATTGTAAGCAGATGATTTACCATCTGAGCCACCAGGGAAGTCCTAAGTGAGGTTTATACATCATATTTATTTAGTTTTGCTTATTCTCCCTAGAGTAACTTTGGTCCTTCTTTTCCGCATGCCTTTAACTTATCTAGGATGACCCCCCTCCTGGATTAGTCTGGTTACTTCCTTTTGAGTGTTGTTTAATGTTCCTAATTCTCTTTATTTCCAGTAGGTAGAGATTAGCTCTAGAGATTTGAATAAATTCACATAATCTTTTGACAAGACAAGGATGAGATAGTTGGATGGCATCACCAACTCAAAGGACATGAGTTTGAGTAAGCTCCAGGAGGTGGTGATGGATAGGGAAGCCCTAGCGTGTTGCTATCTGTGGGGTCGCAAAGAGTCAGACACAACTGAGTGACTGAACTGATCTAATTAGTTCAGAGAGTTTGTTTGCTTTCTGGCACAGCCAGATGTCTCTGGCTGATATTGTGCCTAGAACAGTACTGAGAAACAAATGAGAAACACAGTAGAAACAAATTAATCATTACTGAATGGATAAATCCACCTTGGCTGTCCACTTGACATTCATGTTTATTATCACCTACTGCCTTGAGGTTATTTTCATATGTCTTTGAGAATTTGGAGAAAGTTTCTTTTCTACCTAATTTCTTACTTGATTAACACAATGCTGTTATCTATGTGGATGAGGAAAACTAGTCCCAGTAGTCAAGGATAATGGTCAGAAAATATTAAGTGACAACTATTAGAAGCTGAGAGTTGGTGCAAGAGGCCAGTGAAGGGAAATGATATTAACTAAATTTGGACTGAGCACAAATAGCACCAATGTGAGTTCCGTTTATTTTCATCCCTGTCATTTGGGTAGATAAAGTCAATGAAATGTCTCCTTGTTATGATGTAAACAAATAAATTCCCTACATTTTGAATTGGTTTATAGCTGGGAGGGATTGGGGGCAGGAGAAGAAGGGGATGACAGAGGATGAGATGGCTGGATGGCATCACCGACTCGATGGACGTGAATCTGAGTGAACTCCGGGAGTTGGTGATGGACAGGGAGGCCTGGTGTGCTGCGATTCATGGTGTCGCAAAGAGTCAGACATGACTGACTGACTGAGCTTTTCTTTCTCGTATCTGTGTTTTTGCCATTCCTATTAAGTCTATTTGACATCCTTATAAATATTCCCATATACTTTAGACTTTATTTTTCTTGTTGTACAACCAAGACCTGCAAATTAGTTTACTTCAGTCATTCTTTAGCAGCAACTTATGCTTCTCTCCTCTAGAATTTCTAGTCCACCTGACTCAACTCCAATATCTATTTCCTTAGTTATAAGACTGTTTTCTCTTGATGGAAAAAAAAAAAAGTAATGACTGGTATAAAACATTTTGCAACAATTTATGTAAATTATCTTTATTTTCCTGTCAGGAAATAAATTTATTAGCAATATTTAAAAACAGAAAATAATGCATAGTTGATACTTCAATAGTATTTATTTTAGCCTATTCTTTGCAGCCAAAGATAGAGAAAGTCTACATAGTTAGCAAAAACAAGACCAGGAGCTGACCGTGACTCAGATCACGAACTTCTTATTGCAAAATTCAGACTTAAATTGAAGAAAGTAGGGAAAACCACTAGACCATTCACATCTGAGCTAAGTCAAATCCCTTATGATTATACAGTAGAAGTGGCAAATAGATTCAAGGGATTAGACCTGATAGAGTGCCTGAAGAACTATCAATGGAGGTTCGTGACATTATACAGGAGGTGATAATGAAGATCATCCCCAAGAAAAAGAAATGCAAAAAGGAAAAATGGTTGTTTGAAGGGGCCTTACAAATAGCTGAGAAAAGAAGAGAAGCGAAAGGCAAAGGAGAAAAGGAAAGATATACCCTTAGCAATGAGAAATAAGAAAGCCTTCCTAAGCGAACAATGCAAAGAAATAAAAGAAAACAATAGAATGGGAGTGGATAGAGATCTCTTCTAGAAAATTAGAAATATCACAGGAACATTTCTTGCAAAGATGGACACAATAAAGGACAGAAATGGCATAGACCTAACACAGCAGAAGATATTAAGAGGTGGCTAAAATACACAGAAGAAGTATACAAATAAGATCTTCATGACCCAGATAACCACAATGGTGTGATCACTCATCTTGAACCAGGATCCTGAAATGGGAGTCAAGTTCACTCACTCCTTTCTCTTATTTTTGAGTCTCATTCAGAATTGTAATCCACTTTTTACGTCAGAGCTTTGATCTTCAACCTTTCTATCTGATTCTTTCCCCTGAAACCACAAAATACATTTAAACTATACAACTGACAAAGACCAAACCCTTCTTATAACCAGCTTTAACTTAAGGTTGGAAAAAGTTTCTTTTCTACCCAATGAGAAGCAAACTTTGTATTCATGGCATATATGTAATGTCCTTTTGTGCTAAATTAATCAGTCCACTTACATAAAACTGATTAGTTATTTGAAGTGACAAGACTAGTCCCTTCTCAAAAGTAGTCAGTGTTTGTACTGATATAATAATCTCACTTACTTGGATGCATTTTGTTATTTATGCTATTTTATCTGGCCATTTCTAACACTCAGAGAATAGGTTTGACTGACTCTTTGGCACTGAGTTGACCTAACTAAACAATTGTGCTGAAACTTACCTGATCACTTCAAGGCAGAGAGGTGGGGAAACAATGGAAAGTGACAGACTTTATTTTGGGGGCTCCAAGATCACTGCAGATGGTGACTGTGGCTATGAAACTAAAGATTCTTGCTCTTTGGAAGAAAAATTATGACCAACTTAGACAGCATATTAAAAAGTAGAGACACTACTTTGCCAACAAAGGTCCATCTAGTCAAAGCCACGATTTCTCCGGTAGTCATGTATGTATGTGAGAGAAAGAAAGCTGAGTGCTTAATAATCAGTGCCTTAGAACTGTGGTGTTAGAGAAGGCTCTTGAGAGTCCCTTGGACTGCAAAGAGATCCAACCAGTCGATCCTAAAGGAAATCAATCCTGAATATTCTGTGGAAGGACTTATGCTGAAGCTAAAGCTCTAATACTTTGGCCGCCTGATGTGAAGAGCTGACTCATTAGAAAAGACCCTGATGCTGGGAAAGATTGAAGGCAGGAGGAGAAGGGGACAACAGAGGATGAGATGGCTGGATGGCATCACTACTTGATGGACATGAGTTTGAGCAAGCTCCAGGAAATGGTGAAGTACAAGGAAGCCTGGTGTGCTGCAGTCCATGGGGTCACAAAGAGTTGGACAAGATTGAGCAACTGAACAACTAATAGGCATTCTTAACACATACAACAGTGGAACTGACTAAAGTTTGACCTTCTTAAGCATCTTCTCACCTTCATTATCACTCTTCTAGGCTATATTATCACTGCCTCCTGTCTATATTAATTCAGTAATCACATAACTAACCTCTTCTTCCAAGGAGCAAGTGTCTTTTAATTTCATGGCTACAGTCACCATCTGCAGTGATTTTGGAGCGAGCCCGAGAAATAAACTATATCACTGTTTACATTGTTTCCACATCTATTTCCCATGCACTGATGGGACCGTATACCATAATCTTTATTTTTAGAATGTTCAATTTTAAGCCAGCATTTTCACTCTCCTATTTCACATTTAGCAAGAGGCTGTTTAGTTCCTCTTTGCTTCCTGCCATAATGGTGGTGTCATCTGCATATCTGAGGTTATGGCTATTTCTCCTCCCAGTCTCGATTCCAGCTTGTGCTTCCTCCAGCCCAGCATTTCTCATGATGTACTCTGCATATAAGTTAAATAAGCAGGGTGACAACTTAAAGCCTTGACATACTCCTTTCCCGATTTGGAACCAGTCTGTTGTTCCATGTCCAGTTCTAACTGTTGCTTCTTGACCTGCGTACAGGTTCCTCAGGAGGCAGGTGAAGTGGTCTGGCATTCCAGTCTCTAAGAATTTTCCATAGTTTGTTGTGATCTCCACAGTCAAAGATTTTGGCATAATCCTTAAAGCAGATATTTTTCTGGAATTCTCACGCTTTTTCTGTGATCTGATGAGTGTTGGCAATTTGATCTCAGGTTCCTCTGCCTTTTCTAAATCCAGCTGTAACATCTGGAAGTTCGTGGTTCATGTATTGCTGAAGCCTGGCTTGGAGAATTTTGAGCATTACTGTACTAGGGTGTGAGATGAGTGCAACTGTACTATAGTTTGAACATTCTTTGGCATTGTCTTTCTTTGGGACTGGAATGAAAACTGACCTTTTCCAGTCCTGTGCCACTGCTGAGTTTTCCAATTTTGCCAGTATATTGGTGCCCACTTTCACAGCATCATCTTTTAGGATCTGAAATAGCTCAGCTGGGATTCCATTACCTCCACTAGCTTTATCGGTAACAATGCTTCCCAAGGTCCACTTTATTTCACATTCAGGATGTTTGGCTCTATGCAAGTGATCACATGATCATAGTTATCTAGGACATTAAAAAAATTTTTTTTATAGTTCTGTGTGTTTTGCCACTTCTTAATGTCTTCTGCCTCATTTAGATCCATACCATCTGTCCTTTATTTGCCCATCTTTGTATGAAATGTTCTGTTGCTATCTCTAATTTTCTTGAAGAGATATCTAGTCTTTTCCACTCTATTATTTCTTTGCATTGTTAACTTAGGAAGCCTTTCTTATCTCTCCTTCCTATTCTTTGGAACTCTGCATTCTGATGGGTATATGTTTCCTTTTCTCCTTTGCCTTTGCTTCTCTTCTTTTCTCAGCTATTTGTAAGGCCTCCTCAGACAACCGTTTTGCCTTTTTGCATTTCTTTTTCTTGGGGGTGGCCTTCATCACTGCCTCCTGGACAATGTCATGAACCTCCATCCATGTTCTTCAGGCACTCTATCATATCTAATCCCTTGAATCTATTTGTCACTTTCATTGTATAATCATAAGGGATTTGATTTAGGTCATATGTGAATGATCTAGCGGTTTCCCCTACTTTCTTCAATTTAAGTCTGAATTTTGCAATAAGGAGTTCATGGTCTGAGCCACAGTCAATTCCTGGTCTTGTTTTTGCTAAATGTATAGACCTCCATCTTTAGTTACAAAAATGTAATCAATCTGATCTCCATATTGACCATACAGTGATGTCCATGCATAGAGTCATCTCTTGGTGTTGTTGGAAGAGGGTGTTTGCTATGACCAGTGTGTTCTGTTGGCAAAATTCTGTTTGCCTTTGCCCTTTTTCATTCTGTATTCCAAGGCCCAATTTGCCTGTTACTTCAGGTATCTCTTGACTTCCTACTTTTGCATTCTAGTCCCATATAATAAAAAGGACTCCTTTTTTGGGTGTTAGTTATAGAAGGTCTTGTAGGTCTTTACTGAACTGTTCAACTTCACCTTCTTCAGCATTACTGGTTGGGGCATAGTCTTGGATTACTGTGATATTGAATGGTTTGCCTTGGTAACAGAGATCATTCTGTCATTTTTGAGACTGTACCCAAGTACTACATTTCATATTCTTTTTGACTGTGATGGCTACTGTATGTCTTCTAAGGGATCTGTGCCCGTGGTAGTAGATATAATGGTCATCTGAATTAAATGCACCCATTCTTCTCCATCTTAGTTCTCTGAGTCCTAAAGTGCCTATGTTTACTCTTGACATCTCCTGTTTGACCACTTCCAATTTACTTTGTTTCATGGACCTAACATTCCAGGTTCCTATGCAATATTGGTCTTTATAGCATTGGACTTTATTTCCATCACCAGTCACATCCACAACTGGGTGTTCTTTTCACTTTGGCTCCATCTCTTCATTCTTTCTGGAGTTATTTCTCTACTTTTCTCTAGTAGCATATTTGATATCAACTTCCCTAGGGAGTTCATATTTCAGTGTCATATCTTTTGCCTTTTCACACTGTTCATGGAGTTCTCAAAGCAAGAATATTGAAGTGGTTTGCCATTCCCTTCTCCAGTGGACCACATTTTGTCAGAACTCTCCATTATGACCCACCTATCTTGGGTGGCTATACAGGCATGGCTCATAGTTTTTGTGGGTATTGTACATTTTTGTGTATATGGTACATTTCACAATGACTACTAATTTCAGTGTCTTTTTACATATCATGCTCTTTCCCATATATCAAGGTTGTTAATAATATTTTTTTCTACTCTTATAGCTTTAAAGTGAAAGTCATTCAGTCCTGTCCAACTCCTTGTGACCACATGGACTGTAGCCTTCTGTCCATGAGATTTTCGTGTACAACTCCTTGTGACCACATGTACTGTAGCCTTCTGTCCATGGGTTGCCATTTCTTTCTCCAGGGGCTCTTCCAAACCCAGGGATCAAACCCAGATTTCCCACATTGCAAGCAGATTCTTTACTGTCTAAACCACCAGGGAGCCCCTTATAGCTTTAGAGGATTAAAAGTAATTCGTATTAAGAAATTGAGAATCCTCAGCAAGGAACAGCACAAATCATTTATAAGTATGCTGTATGGTTACTGAGAGTTTCACTGGAATAAAAATTAACGTCCATGGGTTCCAGCCTCAGGTGAATTGTACTCTCAGTGTGTGATGCTGGGCATGTGCCATGTTTAGCTTCAGTTTTTTCATGTGAGAATTAAGGGTTTGGGATAGGGTCCTAAATTACAGATATACTCCACAGTTTTATCTGTGGAAACTGAACTAAAAATGATCGAGCTGTAGAAGGATTGATGATGCTTCACTAAGTCTTCCAAGATAGTAAAGTGTCATCATCACATACCGCAAAAAGAAAAGTGTATGTAGAAGTTTTAGAATTGAAATAGACTCAGGGGCTCCATCTTCTCCAGTTGTTTTCTTTTATTGTTGAGAAAACTGACATAGAGGTGAATTTATTTGCCCAAAGTCACATGGCCATGGTAGTTAGCATCAATGCTAAAATTTGATTCTCTTGGCTAAAGCCCAAGGCTTCTTCCTTGCCACATCCCCATTATTACTTGCTCTCTAACAGTGAGGACAATACTGTGTAAATGTCTCTAGTTATATTTGTTGATGAGCTATTAGCTAGAGACAGAATCAAATAGCTATTCTAATTAGCTAATCTATACAACAAAAATCCATCTAGTCAAGGCTATGGTTTTTCCTGTGGTCATGTATGGATGTGAAGGTTGGACTGTGAAGAAAGCTGAGCGCCAAAGAATTGATGCTTTTGAACTGTGGTGTTGGAGAAGACTCTTGAGAGACCCTTGGACTGCAAGGAGATCCAACCAGTCCATCCTAAAGGAGATCAGTCCTGGGTGTTCTTTGGAAAGACGGATGCTAAAGCTGAAACCCCAATACTTTGGCCACCTCATGTGAAGAGTTCACTCATTGGAAAAGACTCTGATGCTGGGAGGGATTGGGGGCAGGAGGAGAAGGGGACGACCGGGATGAGATGGCTGGATGGCATCACCAACTCAATGGACATGAGTTTGGGTGAATTCTGGGAGTTGGTGATGGACAGCGAGGCCTGGCGTGCTGAAATTGATGGGGCTGCAAAAATCAGACACGACTGAGCTACTAAACTGAACTGATAGTATCAGCTTCCAAAGGTGTACTTCAGACCTTAAGCTTTATTAGAAAGATTGATCTTTTCACAACACCTTTTAGGCTAAATTTCAGGCTGTTATAAAAACTAGTTTACGTTTAAAAGTAAATACTAACTTTTAAAAAGCAGAAATGGAATGGCTAACAAAAAATTTTAAAACGCTTGCTATAATAAACTAGAAATAACCACACTTAATTTTCAAATAATACAGAAAAGACAAAATATCTTTTATTAGATACGTGCACATGGATATCCTGATTTTTGGTGGAATACTTTGACAGAATCATTTTTAAAAGTGAAAAAATAATATACATGCATAAAGTGATGGCTATGAACAACTTTTAAACACAGGAGTAAGTTTCATCCCTTTACTTGGAATTACTAAATTTGATTTGAAATTACAATACGTATTTCATTATGTAAATCATCCATATGTTTCACAAATTTTTTTTTCCCCCATACAAACATCTGAGGTTACATTAAAGCTAAAGTTTTCTTTATTTTCTGTACTCAAAAGCAAATATGTGACTTATTTTAAAATTTCTTGTATGATGACATACAGCAAATCCCATCCTTCTTACCTTCCTTCCTTCTCTAAATACGCACTGAACACCTTCAATGTGAGAATTATGCTAAATAAAGAGAGTAGGAAATGAACAAGATAGACATGGTTCCCGTCTTGGTGAATTTTACAAGATAGTTCAGAGGTACACAGGTCACAAAAATTAACATAAATTATACTTTAGCAAGACTTATATATATATTATATATATTGATATTATAAAATACAGAGAAACTAATTTAGATTGAATTGAAACAATGGAAGGACCAGTAACTGCCTTTTGAAGGAAATGACACAAGTTAAGACTTGCAGAATGAATATGTGTGAAGTAAGGTAAGGCATGAGAAAACACCCTTACTGGCAGGTTGCACAAAGTACAAGTAAAACTAAAATTGTGAAAGACTGAGCAAGTTTAAAGAAATCTAACTAAGCTGCAATAAGAGTTCATTCAGAAGGTACGCATAAAGAAAGAAGGAAATATCTAAGATGAGGCTGAAAAGGCAGGTGGCTAATTCTCAGATTCTGATGAGTTTCCTGCAGAATCTAATCACTGTTACGCATTGTCTGAACAACAAAGCCTGTCCCAGGGCCAGCCCTTCTAAGCTCCCAAGAAATGTTTCATTAACTATAGTGGTTTAATAAAGCTTTTCTTCCATCTATTTCTTGATAATATTTGTCCTACCTAGAAGAACAGCATCATTTTCCTAGCAACTTTGAACAGACTTGTGAATCACTGGCATAATCCAGGCTTTTGAGATTAAAAGATTTTGAAACAAAAAACATTGAAAAGAAAGAAGATAGACTATTGCCCTTGGAAATTAGTGGTGATCTGCAAGGCTGTCTGGTGCACTTGTTAAACTGGAACTGGAAATACTTTCACCGCTCACTATTATGAAGGATTCCAGAACTTATTGATTCAGGTAATTCATGTATACTTTCACAGATACTGAACCTTTGCTATGTACAAAGAGCTCTCTCAATTTTAAGGAGAAGAAACAGCAGCTTGAAATTGATCAAAGCTAGTAGCTGGGTTTTCTGTCACTATTTTTTAAGTTCTCTGGTAGAAGAGCATGACCTTAAAAGCCTGAAAACTATTGTACACAGGAGAAATTATCCGTGGGATTATTCTGTGTTTATGTTTCACTGATTGTTGTCATTTCCCAGCTCCCCAAGTACTCTCTGAGAAGATCCAATATCATCAATCAATAGTGTCAGAAGAATGTTTTATTAACTTACTTTTCTCTACAACGTAGAGCTAAAGAAATCCACAGCTTGACACATTGCTTTCACCAATTCATTTTACAAGAATTGCTTGGCTCTTTGTATTTCACCATTAGTCCAACAACCTGATATTCTTTGGAGGTGCCAAATTCTAGGGACACCCTAGAGACCAAACTTTCTTATTAAGCATTAGGACATTAAATATGAGAATATGTGGAAGCAGACAGATAAGGTTTAACAAGCTAACAGAAGAATAAGCAGTTTTTTGACTCCTATTATAATGTCCTTTTTATTAGAGAATATAACATGCCAAATGAGTAATCTGTAAGAAAGGTAGTGATACTACCAAAATGATACTATTTAAGAACTGACATCCACATCATTATCACAACCATCCATCATCTTTACACTCCAATTAGCCTCTATCTTCCATAATTATATCTTGCCAGTAAATTTCAGAATTATATTACTAAGATCACAGACAAACAGCAATTTGAGTTTTAAAAATAAACTAAAGGTTTGCAAGCTATTTTCCATTTCATTTCTTCCTGGAATCTTCTAGCATAAATATAAAAATGAGCGTAACAAATACATCACCATTAGAAAGAGTATTTTCAGATAAATATTCAAATAAGTACTTGAAATAACTGTAGAAAAAAATGAATTCACTCATCTAAAAATATAGTATAAGTTTAGTAAATTGTTGGGGAAATGGGGTCACTTTGTAAGAGTTGCCACCAAGATTTTGTCAGCCTAACCTAACAGAAGAGTAATTATTTTCACTCTTTTCAAATATAGTAGTAGTTGGGAGGGAAGGATGAATGAACACGCTGAGCAGAGAGGATTTTTAGAGCAGCTGAATTATTCTCTACACTACTATACTGGTGGACATCATTACACATTTATTAAAATCTCTAATACACAATACACAAATACGTAGAACAAACCTTAATTAAACTATAGAATTTGGGTGATAAGGATGAGTTAATGAAGGTTCACATTTATAGCACATGTATAACACTTTTGTGAGATTTTGCTAACGGAGGTTGTACATGCAGGGAAAAGGGTGTATTTGTGATCTCTCTTCACTTTTAGCTCTATTTCACTGTGGACCTAAAACTACTGTAAAAAATAAGATGTGTTAATAATAAAACAAATGCTTTTTGTTTATAATAAAATGTTTTTGTTAATAATAAAACAAATACTTGTAGATATTTAAATTCCAGTATGAAAGTATTTCCTCCATTCTTGCCAGTGTTACTATTGTTTACTCATTCAGTCATGTCTGACTCTTGTGAACCCATGGACTGTAGGCCACCAAACTTCCCTACCCATGGGACTTCCCAGCAAGAATACTAGAGTGGACTGACATTTCCTTCTTCAACCCAGTGATCACACTTGTATCTTCTGCATTATCAGGCAGACTCTTTACCGCTGAGCCACATGGGAAGCCCCAATGTTACTATTATTGAACTTTAAATGTGTGCATATTTGTGGATGTCAAATTGTATCTCTTTGTCGGATTGATTTACATTACACTGATTACTCATACGACTAAACCTTTTATTTTTTTATTTTAATTAAATTTATTTATTTTTTTAATTACAATACTGTATTTGTTTTGCCATACATACTATAAAATAATTTTTGCTTTTGAAAATGGGGTATTTTATAGCATTTTTAATGTTATTGCTGTTGTATAGAAATACTATTGATACTTGCACCCTGATCTTAACAATCATCAACCTGACCATATTCTTTTTTAATTTTAAGAATTGTTTTTATATTTAATTGAATATCTGCAAATAATATAGTTTTTAATTTTTTCTTTGCATTCATTATAACTTTAGCACTTGTGCTGCCATAATCTTGAATAGATGGAACGATAGCATGCACCATAAAGGCTTCCCTGGCGGCTCAGTGGTAAAGACTCTGCCTGCAGTCCAGGAGACCTGGGTTCAATCCCTGAGTTGGGAAGATCCTCTGGAGGAGGGCATGACAAGCCCCTCCAGTACTCTTGCTGGAGAATTCCATGGACAGGAGCCTCGCAGGCTAGAGTCCATAGGGTTGCACAGAGTCAGACGTGACTGAAGCGACTAAGCAGCAGCAGCAGCATGCACCATACTTTATTACCAATTTCAGAGAGTAAATTTTACAGTGAAATATGAAGTTTTGCAATGGTGCATTAATGTATTCCTTTCACACAGTAAAGAAAATTCCATCTATGTCATTTGCTAGGATATTTAAAATCACAAGCAGAGGTCAAATCTTAACTGGTTATTTTATTGCATTGATTTTAATAACCATAGAAATTTTCTCCCTCAACTACTTGGTGTGGGGAGAGTTTCAGTTTACTAATTTTTTTCCAAATTTCACATGCAATAATAAAATATTTCAAATATCCAGAAAAAACCAAAATGATATGATAATATTAGTAAATGATAACGTTTCTGCACCTCTGAATGACACTTTTCATTTCATACAGACAACATGCCCTACAAATACCCCTGAAGCTTCCCTTTTTATCTTTTTTCCCTCCCTCCTTCCTCAGCACTGAATTTGTTGTATATCATCACAATGTATTTTATACATTTAATTCATATATATGCATTCATAAATAATGCATTCTTACATATAAGATGAACTCTGTGTCATCTTTGGACTTTTCTTTCATTTTTTTTTGAAATTTACCCCTATTATATATGTTTTCTTCATTTAGTTTTATTGTTCTTTATCATTCCATTATGTGCTTATGCCACTGTTTATTTCTTTATACATAGTTGGATTATTTTGCTTTCTCTATTTCATACAATAAATTCAATAAATATCCTATCTAAATCCCTTTCTTCACAGGTATAGGGTTTTTTTCCCAAGAATGTGTTACTGCATTTAGAATTGCTATGTCATAGAATATGGACATTTCAATTTTACTAACTACTAGCTTTATGCTCTTCAAAGTGTCCGTACCAGTTTTCAGTTGTACTACATTTTCTAAATTCCATACATCATGTTGATGTGTTTTTATAAACAGATTTAAGTTTTGGACTATGCAATGTCTGTGAAATATTATCTTTTTTAATTTTCATTTCTCTGGTTTCTGTGCAATATCTGCATAAGCCTTTGTCCTATAAACCTATGGGAGTAGTAACTTTTGGTTTTAAATGATGAGAAATTTTTGCTTCCTCCACCTCAAAGACAGATTTTTAAAAATATTCCCTTATGAATGGCTTATTTCTAATTTACCTTTATTCTGAGAGCATAGCCTTTTATGGAAATGGCTCTCAGTTAGCTCTTCTAAGAGGCTCAGTATCTTGGCTTTTGTCCGTGTATCCCATGAGTTCATCAAAATGTAATTTCAAAGGCCCCTAAGCCTAGCAGATTTCTCCAAGTAGAAGCTGGCTTGCAAGAACAGTTATCTTTTTGATTTCCCATTTTTAATCTATTTCTTGGGCTTCTGAGTATTTCTTAATTTATGGTCATCTTTATTTAGCAAGTAATTTGAAATATTAAAAAAATATATCCAGCATTTTAGTCTTTTCAATGGGCAGGATGCCCACAAAAAGAGACTAGTTATTTTCTTTGTCTTCCTCACTAAATTATATTTTCTGCCAGGCAAGTCTCCATGTCTGCATTGTTCGTCATTCCAACTAGAACCCACACTGTTGCTGGCATTGAGTGAGTCGGTGAAAAAAAACTGACATACAGTAAGTTGGTGAAAAAAACTATATTATGAATGAGGAACTACAACATGGAGAAAACTATATCTCAAATTATTGAACATGAAACGTTGGGCAGAGATATTTACTTAAAACAAAAGTACTTTCCAATAGAAAACTGGCAAATTTTATGCCAATAATTCTTATTAGTACCTGATAAACTAAATTGGTTTGCACGGAAAGCCCCAGAGGGACACGGAATGAACATACATTTGCTAAGTAGAAGCTCAAAGTTTCAGTTCTGCTTCTGTATTTCTGTAATTTTTGCTGGTAATTTAATATCTCTGAGTGCCAGTTTCCTAATTTCTAAAATTTAAACCTCATTGTGTTATGGGTAGTGAATTAAACAACAAACATTAAAATAACAAGTGAATTTTACCCTCCAAAATATAAATATAGCATCACTGCAATATTTCAAAAGAATCAACATCCGATCAGAATTTCATGACTGTATTCATCTCACTTCTATCATAAATATCAGGGAAAATGAGATTCCTAAATGTTGTTTTCCCACTAGAAAATCATGAGTGATTACCATCATTTTCCCTTTTGTGGAAACACCATATTATTTTCATTGATTTTTCACTTAAAGTAATTTTACAAGCACAGACATGAGAGTTTGCCATTTGGTAGCAAATTAAAAATTTCTCTATAAGCCAAATTACTTCAGTGGTAAATAATAGGTTTTGAATGTAAGTGATTTATCTCTCTCTCTGAATGAAAGTGTTAAGGAAATTATGGGACATACACTGGCTAATGTTTCTGTCAAGGATAAGTATAAGCTAGTATAAGACTGTCAACTGAATGAAACAAAAATGTATTTACATCCTACTCCATGTAAAATAACTGAAAGGTGACTCCTGCAAGGGATTTGCTTCCTGCTCAGGGGAGAAACAGAGAACCTGGGGGTAAGCAAATAAAGAATAAAGCAAATATAATAATGAAGGAATAAAATAAGTGCCAAAGAGAAGTATAATCATGTGCCGATTTTAAAAGTTCACAAAGAGCTTGAGCTTCAGTATGAATGGTATCTGAAAAGGCTTTCCAGATTATGTGACATTTAGGCTACCCTTAATAAGCTGAGCAATTTTTGTGGTTTCAGGGTATAGTTAGGAGGAGAGATACTTAAAAGAAGAAATGGCATTTAAGGTAGAAGAAAGAATAAAGAACTCTGATCATATTTTGAAATGGCTTCACATTTAAATGACTTGAAGTACAGGAAACTAGCAATACTAAAGATGAGGTAGAAATTAAATGTGGGGATAGATCATGGAGATTTAAGCAAGGGACGCCTTTAAGATTTTTAAATTAGGAAGTTATAAAACATGAGCTGAATTTGGGAATTTTAATTTGGCTATTGTCAGGAGAATAAATTAAGTGGACCAGCGTAGGCCACACAAGACATAAGAAGGTTCTTTTCTGGGGTACAAGCACTGGAAATCAACAGAGTAGATGAGAAAGACACGACAGAAAAACTATAAACGTTGGCAATGGACTGATTTTCAGAGTGAGAGAGGAGGAGGTGTCAAAGATAATTATAAAGTTTCCAGAGAGAAGGGTCATAATGGGTAGATGGAAACGAGACTTGTCAAGAAGATAAGTTATCTTCAGGCAAGGAGTACTGGGTGCTGTTTTGATTAGAGCTTAGATAAATTAAAATGCCACAAAGTATAGAAATGATGGTTTGGACATGTGTTACATGTGTCAAGAGTTACCTACATTTGTGGCTTCATTTTTTTTTTTCCTTTTAATTATTTAACTGCATAGGTGGAACTTAACAGTCCTGGATAATAATTCTGAGGACTTTAACAGCCCTGAGCCATCCGATTCCCCACTAGCCTAAGCCACCAGGAATCCTACTGGCTGGACAAGTTCAGATCAGAACTTGTTCAGAGTGAAAGAAGGAAGATCAGAGTGTATTCAAGACAAAATACCCATTTTACTCAAACAATCTTAATCCCATTTCTTATGTTATCCTACCAAGTTGCAAATAACTTTTAGAATATTATCACTGTGGTTGTTCAGTTCAGTTCAGTCAGTAGCTCAGTTGTGTCTGACGCTTTACGACCCCATGAATTGTAGCATGCCAGGCCTCCTTGTCCATCACCAACTCCCAAAGTTCATTCAAACTCATGTCCACTGAGTCGGTGTTGCCATCCAGCCATCTCATACTCTGTCGTCCCCTTCTCCTCCTGCCCCCAATCCCTCCCAACATCAGTCTTTTCCAATGAGTCAACTCTTCGCATGAGGTGGTCAGAGTACTGGAGTTTTAGTTTTAGCATCATTCCTTCCAATAAACACCCAGGACTGATCTCCTTTAGAATGGACTGGTTGGATCTCCTTGCAGTCCAAGGGGTTCTCAAGAGTCTTCTCCAACACCACAGTTCAAAAGTATTCAGATGTAATCATGGGAAATAACTGTTTAACAGATGAAATCGAAAACATTTTCAGCTACTTGTTTATAGATCACCCATTCACAACCAAACACCATGTTTTAAATGGGAGTGGTGGTAGTCGTGGTGGTATAATTGCCTTTTATAAAAAAAAAAGTATGTTATTACAGCTAAATTGTTAAAACACAACAAAAAAAAAATTGTGAAAAAAAAAAAACAAACTCAGGACTACCTAAGGAACTGTCTTAGATACACTTCCTTTGTGGGAAAAATTAAAAAAATAGACTTTTTTTTTCTCATAGCAAATCCAGACTAGGTTGAAATACTGAGTCTACCAGGAAGCTATCCCTAATCCCAGACAATATGAAAAAAATCTGGAATGTCACTATAATAATTGCAGGTGGTAAGGAAATATTTTTATGGATTTCTGGCTTTCTCTTAAGATAACTAAAAACCCAGAAATGTACCCTAATAATTTAACTTGTTATTTAAAACATATCCAGGTTCCGTACATCTAGGGAAAGTCAGAGGATATAGAGAAAGATTCTTCCCCTAAGCAGCAACGCTCTCAACATTCACCCAGAGTGTTGTCCTATTATAAACATCACATGTCTTCCAAAGCTAAAGGATATTTAATCTTGTGGGTTCATTAAAATATGTTTTCCCTTTCCGTTGCCCATTTTTTTCTACTACTATCCATCCCATATCATTTGCATATTTCAGTTGGCATTTTTCCTTTTTCTCTAATCCTTTAGAATTCCACATTTTTAAAAGCTCATAATGTAAACAGTCTACCTTTTTCATGAATGTTCTGTGCCTACCTTCATACAGCATATCCTAACACTTCCGTTAGTGAGTGAGCGAAAGGTAACTAAAATTAGAGAAGGAAGCAATATTTCCAATCACCATGCCCACAGCTTGGGCAGCTGTCATTCAGGTGTTTGGTAATACCTGTTAAGGTTGTTGAGCAAGTATATCTTCTACAGCAGAGGGCATGAAATAATTAAATGGCAAGATCATCTGGGAGAATGTATTTAAACTTTAACATTGAACATGTCAGGACAGCTATGTTCTGTCCAATAGCAGCTCTGGATTTTTATTAAGGAAACATTCAGGAATTTATTATGACCATTGTTTAAGATAATAGAAAATAACTTCTTTTCCACCTTCATCACTATAGCAAATTAACTCAGGACAATTAGACACTCAGACACACACACATTATTTCAAAATAGTAAATAAACAACAGCAAATATCCTGTAGAACATACTAGACACAGCAACTCTCACTGGCATAAAACTGATAAAAAGTTTACTTAAAATAAACTTTGAAAAAGTACATGAGCAAATTCTAGGAGTAAGAATCTTGATATACAGTCCTGATCTATGTAAACTATTAGTGACCGGGGATAGCACAGGACAGAATAATATCCAGAGTAGAAAATAATCCAAGCAAAGAAATCCAGATAAAAGTGGAGAAAAACAAATCTCAGTAATAGCAGGGCTTCTCTGAGAAGACCTCAGCACTGACTTCAGAGCACCACAGTATCATGGCTGTTCTTCAAGAATCTGCTCAGATTCTTCAAGAATCTGAATATGGAACTGTCATGGAACTGAACATGGAAAGGACCCATTGTGACATGAGAAATAAACCAAACAAAACCTTTTATGTTTCATCATATATATCCACATTGAATGACCCCCGTCAATTTAAAGCAGTCAAGATTTTTTATGGATACACGCTGGAACATAAGAATGACTGGAAATCCATAAGGACATATGGATTTTTGCTTTTAAGGATTAAAAGCAAAAGAAAGAAAAAAAGTGAAGTTGTTCAGTTATGTCTGACTCTTTGCAACCCCATGGACCGTAGCCTACAAGATTCCTCCATCCATGGGATTATCATGTAAGAATACTGGAGTGGGTTGCCATTTCTTTCTCCAGGAGATCTTCCAGACCCAGGGGTTGAACCCTGTGTCTCCCACATTGTAGGCAGACGCTTTACTGTCTGAGCCACCAGGGAAACAAAAGCCAGATATAAATTTATTATTTTCTTCATCAACTATGATTATTTTGTTGACTCATTTTAGACCTCATGGCTTAAAACACTTGATTATTTAATTTTTACTCAGTTCTCTCTATTAGGTATTTTTCATGATCTCTATAAACTTCTATCCCAACATGTATCCACCTCTTATTTGGAGCACTGTCATTTCTTCCAAACATCTCTTTGTCATTGAGCCTGAATGCCATGTTTGTTTGTTTTTTTCCAGCTTTTTTCCAGCTAACTCATCTGTATCATCATCTCAGGAGCTCAAATCTTTGTCAAACATTATTGGGAGAAATTAATCAAGTCTATGATATTTTGGGGTTCACTTTCCACACCATCCCTCTTGGACTAAATAATTACATTTTAAATTAAATTCATGAAAGAGTTCCCTGGTGTTCAATAGTTAGAATTCTGTGCTTTCACTGCTATGGCCCACGTTCAACCCCTGGTTGGGGACTGAGGTCCTGCAAGCCATGTGGTGTAGCCAAAAATAAAAAGAAAAATTCATGCAAGATAATCACATTTTATCAGTCCCAAGTTATTATTTATAGGCCATTAACTTATCCCCTCACTCTTTCAATACATGCTTATGAAGCATTTACTATATTTTTAAAATTTTTCTAAGTACAAATGATACAAAGATAATTGCAATATAATACCTGCCATCAAGGAGCTCACAATCAAATCTAAAACACCCCAATTTTGTACAATGCAAATAATGAACCGCATTCTTTGCGAAGCTGGGAATTATGGAACATGTACACTGTTAAAAAGATACAGGTCCCAAATGGAATCACTTGTGCTAAGCCCACATCACCAAACCAATACTTGATTAGTATCTCACCTAACTGTAGTCTCAACTTTTCCCTTGAATGTAATCTCAACTGGTCAGTCTAAATTTTTCTGATCAGCACAAATGAGGTAATCTGTCTTATAGACCTTCTTATTCCCATAAGGAAGATAACCTTCCCTAAAATAATCCTTTTTCTTTAATGACTTCCACATCCCACACCCACTGTGATTTAAAATCTATATTATCTCTAGCTCTTTGGAGCTCCTTTCTATTGCTGGATAGGATTCTGAAATCATCTAAATCATTTAATAAAAACAGATCTTCGGGTTTACTCAGCTGAGTTTTTCCTTCTAGCAAATTTGGTGGCAGTGATGGTTTTCAAAGTGAACTTCTGGCAGCATTTGGGGATAATAAGAAACATGAGCATGGTACCCTGTGAATCTTTGCAGTCACTCTCTTTCTTACCATTTGAAACAGGTGTAAAAAAGTCCTCTCCATTCTGAGTTCCACTCTCTTTGCACTGAGTACCTGATCTAACTGGCTAGCCTTCATAGGGCTGGTCACCTAAAGCTGGCATTTCTGCCAGGAACTCAAGCCCCAAGCCTTTATTTTGGACCCAGTTTTCATGGTTTTGAATGGAAACCCCCAATCCTTAATTCTATCCCCAGATCCATGTGGAAACTGTCAGTGGCAGTTCCCTGTTTAATATGAAGCCCCAGTCTGCAGCTCTCATTTGTTGAGATCTTCAGTCCTTTCCCAGTCCAAGGTTCCACAGTGGGGAACCGCTTGGGCACACAGGGTCTTTTCTTGATCAGGATATAATAGTAACTCTTCTTGGTTAGTGCCGATATGTTAGGATGCAAATGTTTGCTTTCTGTAGAGAAAGGCTAATTGCTAATGGAAGTCTTGAAGTCAAAGAAGCAAAAAAAAAAAAAAAAGAAAGAAAGAAAGAAAAGGTGGACATAGAATGAACATTTAAGAGCTGTTAAAACACTTGGCACCAGATTCCCATGTTAGGTTACAGAATGGTTTAGATCAATCTCAGATCACCTGCCAATCTCAAGAAATTCCCATGCAGCAAGATATACTGTAAAACCTAACAGCTTTCAAGCCAGCAAAACATCTCTCTTAGGTATTAGCTTGGTTACAAGAGACCCAGATGCTTAGTTTAAAAATATATATATATAATTTAAAAAATAATAATTGGATCCTTAGACTCCAAAGAGTAAAATGTGCCATCTTCCAGCACACCTGCTTGTTTTATGTCTAAGAACTTCAGTACTGAAAGCTATAAAACCTAAAAAAAAAGGCCGGAATCTTAATGAAGATAGCATAGAATTATGTGTCTTGAGAACTTGGCTAAGTAACCATCAGTTTTGGGGGACCCCAAATACAGCTGACAGATATGTGGGCTGAGCCCCAACTGTGGCTAAGGGTCTTACCAAATGGCTGCCAGCCCTCAGGGGAATTCATAATCTAGATCTGCAATGGCCATTATGAGGAATGCTCCAATTAGATCAAACTGTTTAACAAGTACGCTTGAAAGTAGCTGTTCCTAAATTAGCCAAACACAGTGGCATGCCAATTTAATTTGTATGCAGAAGTCTCCAAAAGGCTTCAGTCCTCCAAACAGCTTCACTGGAAGATTCAATGCAAAAGGAAATGAAAAATTAGAGACATAAAATGTACCTGAAGACAATAAAGTGAAGATTCACTGCAGCCCCCACTGCTTCCCCTTATCTTCCTTTACTTGGATATTCACTCTAGTTATCCTTGTCCTCTCAGAAGAAACTAAAGTTCATAAGCAAAATTTTACCTAACTAACAGTCTTACAGACTCTTGCATGACAAGATTCTGAGACATTTTTCTGGTAAACTCCTGTGTTATTCCCTTAAACAGACAAGGGGAATCCAAAATTAAAAAAAAAAAACAAAAACTTTCTAAATTCTGATAAACCCTGAAGCACGGCTGGGATTCTGGAAAAACTGGCAGAAGCCAGCCAAAGGTGAGAATTTTTACCGAAGTGAGCCCATCTCGATTTTTGTATGTAGTACCTGGTAGGAAGAAAGAGAATACCTTTTGAATACTTTGAGGGGATGCTTCTTGAGTGCAAAGAGTGGTTAAATGCTGCCAGAAATACTTATCGTTTGTCCCATATGAAAACTGACAAGATACTTGACAGGATTTGATAACTGTATAATCAGAAATTTGGCTAAATTGGAAATATTCAGAGTCTGATAGAAAAATTTTTTGGCCTCCTCTCCTAAGCTAAATGTATCCAGAGGGAAAGAGAAAAATTCTAAAGCCTTTGTAAAAGGATTTATGGGTAGATCAACCTATGATGTAATCTAAGTTGCAACCCATTTCTCTGAGGAATTAAAAGCAACTGTCCAATGGCACCCCACTCCAGCACTCTTGCCTGGAAAATCCCACGGACAGAGGAGCCTGGAAGGCTGCAGTCCATGGGGTTGCGAAGAGTCGGACACGACTGAGCGACTTCACTTTCCCTTTTCACTTTCATGCATTTGGAGAAGGAAATGGCAACCCGCACCAGTGTTCTTGCCTGGAGAATCCCAGGGATGGGGCAGCCTGGTGGGCTGCCATCTATGGGGTCGCACAAAGTCGGACACGACTGAAGCGACTTAGCAGCAGCAGCAGCAGCAGTCCTTATCTTAGAAATCTTTGCAAAACCAGAAATACAAATCAAGATGCAGTTCAAAGTCCACTTGTTTCTTTTTACCAGTCCTCCCCTATTTATTTCAAAAGGCTTTTAAAATCATGGCCTTAGAAACCCAAAGTCCTTCTCGGCGGGACTGAGATGCTCCCCGTGTCAGTCAGATGCGATGTTTGCCCAGTCTTCTCCAAAGTCTTGCCTACTCCATCCTCAATTCATTAGACTGAAGAGGAACCAGAGAAAGAAAGAAAGAAAAAAGTGCTTTAAAAAAATTCAAGCTGATGCACAGCTTCCTTAAGATTTGTATTTGTCCATGACAAATAATTTTAAATGTCTTGTCCACAACTAGTAGAAAAGGCTTTAGTCATTTGAACAGGTAAACTTAACTTATGTCAACTGTTCTTGCATAAGCTAGTGGGTTTTGCACTATCATACTTGACTCATGGCTAATATTTTAAAATAAAACTATAAGGTCTCTGTTTGCATTGGCCTGTATGTGTGTGTGTGTGTGTGTGTGTGTGTGTGTGTGTGTGTGTGTGTGTGTGTGAATGTGTGTGTGTGTGTGTGTGCGCGTATCATTGATGTGTGGTATTTTCTACCTTTAACTGGTATTCCCGTAATTAATTTCTAAATAGAACTCTATTTAATTGGTTTGAAGAAAATTAAGCATATGTATAAATTAGTTCTCATAAATATAATAAAAAACTAACCCCAATTTTGGGAGGTGCACATAATCTTTAGTAAATGAAACTAGTTCAAGTTATTAGTTTAATTATAAGAGGCATGTCTTTAGTTATCAGCATTAAATATAGTACTTTTATTCTACCTAGGCTCAGATCAAGTTAGTCCACATTATTTCTTTAAAATTTTGTTGGCAAAAAAATAACTTGAGATTATTGCTGACTCTGTCTAATGTCTCATAAAGTTTTCATCGTTTATCTAAACATAATTGTTAAGAAAAAGCATATTAAATAGATGCAAATAGGATAAAAAATTTATAGGTGAACTTTTTCAATAGTTTCCCCAATTCTTTTTGGTAACCTGACATCTTAAAGTTTTGATAAGCTAAATTAAATGATACATCATCATTAAATATCTAGGTCATTTCCTAGATAAAATACTGAGACATTAATCACTGAACTTAGATTTGCCTATTTTTGTCTTCTTATCACAGAGAAATTGAAGTGTTTTTTTATATTTGTTACTAAACATCTTATACTACATTGAAAAATTTAAATGTTATGTTAAAAGTATGTTTAAAAGTTAAAAAGTATGTTTTTAAATGTAGACTTTAGTTTGTTAATTAAGTAACTGAGTTTCAATAGCAAAGTAAGCTGGTATAAAGTCAGAATTTGGATTTCTCTTGTTAAAGAGAAATTGGATTTCTTAGTTAAACCTAAAAGAAAAGGTTTAACTGAATTGTTGGTCTACTCTTAATACGTTATCGTAAAAGGTTTTCTTTACTTCTTAAAATAATCTGTCTAGAAAACAAAAATCTTATATATTGTCAAAATAATCACCTATGTTCCGTGTTGTGTTTGATTACTTAGGCAAATATAGTCTTTTTGTTACTAAAAGAGTTAAATTTTTCTCAAAATTGTGTAACCTTCTATATTTGCTTGTGAAGTATTACTTTGGTTAAATAGATAACTAAGTATTATTTCACAGTGAACTATGATTTTATTTGACCTAGTGTTTTAAAAATCTTTTTGATATTTTTGAAAAATTTCCCCAAAATATATTTCTAAACTAAGACTTCTTGACCTCAAACTAATTTTGGGAATTTCCAGAGGGTCAGTGAAGTATCTCAAAATATGTGTTCCTCTCTCCTTATTAAGAAAAGCTATGGTAAACTAATTAGGCTAATTTAATTGGTTAAATTACATGGGACCATTGTCAAGAAGTAGCATTAAGCATTCTTAATGCTATAACTGTGTCAGTTCAGTTCAGTCACTCAGTCATGTCCTACTCTTTGTGACACCATGAGCTCACAGCACGCCAGGTCTCCCCGTCCATCACCAACTCCCGGAGTCCACCCAAACCCATGTCCATCGAGTTGGTGATGCCATCCAATCATCTCATCTTCCCTCATCCTCTTCTCCTTCTGCCCTCAATCTTTCCCAGCATCAGGGTCTTTTCAAATGAGTCAGCTCTTCGCATCAGGTGGCCAAAGTATTGGAGTTTCAGCTTCAACATCAGTCCTTCCAGTGAACACTCAGGACTGATAACTGTGTAGGTGTATGTTATATCTGTTCCAGAAATTGTGTTAAATTTCTAAAAGTCTAATATGTCCTGGTATAATGGTATCAGTCATACTTCCAGTTACTATCTTAAAACTTTGTGTTTCAGAGAAATGAAAGAGTTTCCTTGTCAATTCTATTATAATAAAGTCTTATAAGACTTTTAACAATGGGCATTTTCAAGTCTTTTGTCACTTGCAGTTATTAGTTTATTCTGATGCTTTGCAGAAATGTTTCTGCAAAAGCACCTCATCTTCAAGGAGATTAAAGAAAAGAATTTCAGTAAGTACAGGTTCTTTTTTATAATTTACGGCTCATAAAACTGAACTGAGTAAGGTTTCCAGAACTAATGGAAAATTGGGCTTAAGAGTAGGAAGAATTAATTAACAGGAGACTGAATGAACTGAGGAGGATGATTATAATTCCTATTACTTTTTGTGTGAAACACTGATGGCTACTTAATGTTTTGTTTTTCCAGATTTAAGGGAACTTTTTCTCTTAAGCTATCTGTGAGTTATAGCAATTTGATAAAACGTAACTTTATAGATAAGGATAAACCATTTGTATTTCAGTCCTACCTGATCCTTCCTCCTTTAGAAAAGCTTGAATAGTCTTTTCACGGCAATATATATACACTTAATGATTTTCATAGGCTTCATAATAATCTGTTCTCCTTGTAACAGGACTTGGAAAAATTGATGTGATACTTTGTTTACAAGATTCTAACAAAGCAGTAGTTTAATAAAAGAGCTCATATGGCCAATCACTATCCTTGTCTCAGTTATGAAAGTAACCAGACCAAGTTTAGTGCAACATGCTAAGACTATGTTTGGGGAAAAGTGGGGTCACTCTAGACAAAAAAAAAATGTTGTTTGTACCTTGTGAGGGTTCCCAGTTGGCTCAGAGGTAAATAATCCTCCTGCTAATGCAGGAGACCGGTTCTATTCCTGGGTCAGAATAATCCCCTGGGGGAGGAAATGACAACGCACTCCAGTATTCTTGCCTGGAGAATCTTATGGATAGAGGAGCCTGTGGGTTACAGTCCATGGGGCCACAAAGAATCAGACAGGACTGAGTGAGTGAGCACACACCTTTCCACATAGTAGATTCCAGTCATTTGTTATGTGTCTGTCACCTAAACAGGATACTGAATTCTAGTCTCTGAAATATCTATTACTTTCCAGATCAACATTTCCAAAATTCTCCTGCCTCTTGATTCTTAATCATTAAGAATAAACACTACCCTTGAGTCTCCATGATGGCTCAAATAGTAAGAATCTGCCTGAAATGTAGGAAACCCAGGTTTGCTCCCTGGGAGATCCCCTGGAGAAGGAAATGGCAACCCACTCCAGTATTCCCGCCTAGGGAATCCCTTGGACAGAGGAGCCTGGTGGGTTACAGTCCATGGTGCCACAAAGAATTGGACATGACTGAGAGACTATCTGATCACCTTCTTCAGCAATCAATGCAAAGAAATAGAGGAAAAGGACAGAATGGGAAAGACTAGAGATCTCTTCAAGAAAATTAGAGATACCAAGGGAACATTTCATGCAAAGATGGCCTTGATAAAGGACAGAAATGGTCTGGACCTAACAGAAGCAGAAGATATTAACAAGAGGTGGCAAGAATACATGGAAGAACTATATAAAAAGATCTTCATGACCCAGATAATCATGATGATGTGATCACTCATCTAGAGCCAGACATCTTGGAATGTGAAGTCAAGTGAGCCTTAGAAACTATTACTAGGAACAAAGCTAGTGGAGGTGATGGAATTCCGGTAGAGCTGTTTCAAATCCTGAAAGATAATGCTGTGAAAGTGCTACACTCAGTATGCCAGCAAATTTGGAAAACTCAGCAGTGGCCACAGGACTGGAAAAGGTCAGTTTTCATTCCAATCCCAAAGAAAGGCAATGTCAAAGAATTCTCAAACTACTGCACAATTGCACTCATCTCACATGCTAGTAAAGTAATGCTCAAAATTCTCCAAGCCAGGCTTCAGCAATATGTGAACCATGAACCCCCTGATGTTCAAGCTGGTTTTAGAAAAGGCAGAGGAACCAGAGATCAAATTGCCAACATCCGCTGTATCATGGAAAAAGCAAGAGAGTTCCAGAAAAACTTCTACTTCTGCTTTATTGACTATGCCAAAGCCTTTGACTGTGTGGATCACAATAAACTGTGGAAAATTCTGAGAGAGATGGGAATACCAGACCACCTGACCTGCCTTTTGAGAAATCTGTATGCAGGTCAGGAAGCAACAGTTAGAACTGGACATGGAACAACAGACTGGTTCCAAATAGGAAAAGGAGTATGTCAAGGCTGTATATTGTCACCCTGCTTATTTAACTTCCATGCAGAGTACATCATGAGAAATGCTGGACTAGAAGAAACACAAGCTGGAATCAAGATTGCTGGGAGAAATATCAATAACCTCAGATATGCAGATGACACCACCCTTATGGCAGAAAGTGAAGAAGAACTAAAGAGCCTCTTGATGAAAGTGAAAGAGGAAAGCGAAAAAAGTTGGTTTAAAGCTCAACATTCAGAAAATGAAGATCATGGCATCCAGTCCCATCACTTCATGGGAAATAGATGGAGAAACAGTGGAAACAGTGTCAGACTTTATTTTTGGGGGCTCCAAAATCACTGCAGATATTGACTGCAGCCATGAAATTAAAAGACGTTTAATCCTTGGAAGAAAAATTATGACCAACCTAGATAGTATATTCAAAAGCAGAGACATTACTTTGCCGACTAAGGTCCATCTAGTCAAGGCTATGGTTTTTCCTGTGGTCATGTATGGATGTGAGAGTCGGACTGTGAAGAAGGCTGAGCGCCGAAGAATTGATGTTTTTGAACTGTGGTGTTGGAGAAGACTCTTGAGAGTCCCTTGGACTGCAAGGAGATCCAACGAGTCCATTCTGAAGGAGATCAGCCCTGGTTGTTCTTTGGAAGGAATGATGCTAAAGCTGAAACTCCAGTACTTTGGCCACCTCATGCGAAGAGTTGACTCATTGGAAAAGACTCTGATGCTGGGTAGGATTGAGGGCAGGAGGAGAAGGGGACGACAGAGGATGAGATGGCTGGATGGCATCACTGACTCGATGAACATGAGTCTGAGTGAACTCTGGGAGATGGTGATGAACAGGGAGGCCTGGCATGCTGCAATTCATGGGGTCGCAAAGAGTCGGACACAACTGAGCGACTGAACTGAACTGAGAGACTAACACTGCACTTGAATCTTCTTGGATGAGAACATACAGGGCCCCCTCTCTCTCTCTGGATGGCAGCCAGACTTAAGGGATTGGAACCTTGGATAAATATCTCATAACTGAAGAAGGCTCCATCTGACAACTGACCCTGTAGAAATGCTGGAGTCCTTCAAATCAAAGCAATCGAGAAGAGAAGTAGCTAAAATCAAAGTAGGCTGCTTCCTCCCAAGACACCAGATCAAGACTTCAAACATGAAGCCCTTTTTCAATGGCCTGAAAGGATAGTACCATTATCACATCTCTGAGGGCATTGCTAATGGGATTAATCTCTGGAGTTTAGAACAACTTTCTATTTCAGGCTAGGAGAAAGCCTCATTGACCCTTGGCTTGAATAGGCAAATGTAACAATCTCTGCAAATGAATTAATTAACAGTGTCACTGTAGAAGAAATGGTTTGGGTACCCAAAATATTCATCTTTGTCTGTGGTAATTATCATTCTCATTAATATCCAGATAGCCAGTGTCTAGCCTGGAGATACCTCAGGTATCTAACTGTGCCTCTGATTTTCCTAAAAGTGAACAAAGACACCTCCTTGGTTGACTCCCTAGATTTACATCATTGATCTAGAAAGATATTCATGACTCAGGACGTGCTCATTTTGGTAAGGCTGTATTTCACTGGTTAGGAGTAAATGTAAATGAGAATATGATCAGAAACCTCTCCTTAACTCTTGAAAACATTGATGAAACTGCTAAGACAATAGCTCCCCCGTGCCCAGTCAATAAAATTTCTACATGGTCTGGCCATTGTTGTCTTTGATTATCTATTAACTGAGCAGGGAGGTGTCTGTGTTGTAACCAATATCACTTGATACGCCTGTATTAACACTTTTGGGAAAGCTGAAACTCAGTTACAGAAGATCACAGTTACACAAGCCACTTGGCTTAAAAGGGTGACTCCTTCATTGGGATCTTTCTTTGGTATATTTTGTGATTGGCTTGTGTACTCGGGACTCTGGCTTTGAAGAGGACTGCAAACATGGGGAACTATCCTGCTTATACTAACCACTGTAATCTCCCTGGTGCACTGCACTGGCCTAAGAGTTTTAAACTCTTATCCATCTGCAAGTAATCTCTGTAAGACTGGTACCTCAAAGGAAACAGAGAACTACTGACTTAATAATTGTAAACCTGAAGTCATAACCTGTGAATATTACAGTGATAAAGCAAAAACTGTCTGGACCTGAGAATACTACGCAAAAGATCAACAAAAGCTATGAGAACTACAGAGCTGAAGCTGAGGGTGGCGCTAAGCATTTAAATTTTGATCACATCTCTCAGTTGAGCTGAGAGTCATCACCAAACCAAGACTTCTTACCAAACCTAATTGCAGTTTCATTCTTTCCCGGTAATATCATCTCAGTTGATCAGTCTGAAATTTCCTGGTGAGCACTAATGAAGTAATCTACCTAACAGACACTTTTGTTCCCTAAAAAGAAGGAGCATGCATACTCAGTCACTTCAGTCACGTCCAACTCTTTGTGACTCTATGGACTGTAGCCCATCAGGCTTCTCTGTCTTTGGGATGCTCCAGGCAGGAATGCTGGAATGGGTTGCTATGCCTTCCTCCAGGGGATCTTCCCGACCCCGGAATTGAACATGCATCTCCTACGTCTCCTGCATTGCAGGAAGATTCTGTACCACTGAGCCACTGGGGAAGCACAAAGAAGGTGACCCTGTCTGCCTGAAACAATCTTTTTGGTTCATGATTTTCTTGTTCCAACTGCTCTCTGCCTCTAAAAACCTTGTCTTTTTGTAGCTCTTTGGTGCTCATCTCTATTTGCTAGATGTGGTGCTGCCTGATTCATGAATCATTTAGATGTCCACATGCACTCAGTAGAATTCTGTCTTTTAACAATACCTTGATCCAGATGATGTTAGCAAAATTAAGATGAGTGGGGTGACAGGAATGGAAATGAACACTTAACTGGGTCACTGAAGTCCTAAATATGTGTCTTGTTAAATGAGAAAATAAGTGGAAAAGTCAGCTGTATTTTGGTGGGTGAGGTAATTTAAATTGCAATGATAAATTTCATGGCATGGACTTTTAGGGGAGTCAGAGAAAACACTTCCTGCATTAGCGTAGGAAAGAGGTAAAGACAATGGATTTGAAAATGGCAACTGATTAGCCCAATACTGAGATATAACTCCAGTAGAAAGTTCTTCCGGATTCTTTGTTTTCAAACTTAACTCAGTAATCTATCAGGAGCAGTAATAACAACAGTAATAATTGTAATCATCTCTGTGACTGAATTAGACATATACAGTTCAGATAGAAGGATTACTCATCTAGTCCTTCTACTATCCCATCTTCTCTTGTCTTGAAGGCATTTCAAAATAAAATAAATTAAATGAAAAGAAATGAGCTTTCTTGTCAGCTCACTCTCAAATGTGCAACTCATCTTAATTCACACATGATAACTGAAACAGCCTAGTGAGCCATGTGAAGGAAAAAAAAAATCAGAAAAACACATATTTCCCTAGACAACTGCCAATACAACATTTCTTTTTGGAAGAGATGTAGATAATTCTCTGTGGTGAAAATAATATTTTCTTGGGCCAATAAGTCAGAAAATAGCAAATGGAAATGGGAAACACTGACTTAATTTGCTAATGGAAAACAAAGCTTTTGGCTTTACTATTAACAAAAGTACAAATAGAATAGGTTAGAGTAGCTTTTGAACTTCCCTATTGTCTCCCCTCACCTCTGGCACCTTTTAGTTCATAAAGTAAAACTCCAATTAAAAATTAAATTGCAATAATACAAAAAAAGAAAAATGCTATAATTACTATTTTAAATAAGAATGATTCAAAAAAGGTATAAGTAACCTTATCATTATTGAATAGTTTTAAATCTATAACAGCATCATATAGAATACTTGCTCACTTTAGATAATACAAACGTGATTTATCTCTTTATTTTCTCCCAGTCTGCAGTCTTCCTTTATCCCCAAATAAAACTTAATTCACCATTCTCAAGTTATGCATCTTTTTGTCAACATTGGTAAATTCATTGAAGTAAACAAGAAGGTAAGGTAGAATAAAACATTTCTACAGATGTGTGTATGTGCATAAGCATGTGCATGCGTATGAATGAATTTGTGTGTATGAGAATAAACTAAAGAATGGAGATACATTTGTGTGTGTGTGTGTGTGTGTGTGTGAAAGATTTTAAAATGTTCGTAATGTGAAAATAATAATAATCATTATTTTCTTTTCGAATGACTACCATAGTTTTGTCTCTGAGTGGAAAACTTATGTTTTAAATCCAGTGCTGTAGTGAAGTTAAATTACTTGGGTCCAACAGATAGATAAGGGCTTCCATTGTGGCTCAGTTGGTAAAGAATCTGCCTGCAATACAGGAGACATAGGTTTAATCCCTAGGTTGGGAAGATCCCCTAGAGGAGGGAAAGGCTACCCACTCAAGTACTCTGGCCTAGAGAATCCCATGGACTGTATAGTCTAAGGGCTTCCAAAGAGTTGGACACAGCTGAGCAACTTTTTTTTTTTTTTTTTTTTTGCAGAGATATATACATTCAGTAAATGTTTATTGAGCTCTTATGACAGCCAGATACTTCAAAGGATAGCATATGAGGTCTTTATGATGGAAAAACTGCTATTTGATTACTGTGATTCTTTTTGACCATTGCTGGTAACCAGGAGTTTGTCACCCTCAAATATGTTTCTTTGGCATAAGGATTATTTTAGGCTGATTATTTTTAAGAAACAACAGATACAAGAAAAGCTCTAAAAGTTTAGAAGAGGTTACCCTTTTGTAAGAGACATTTACATTTTCAACAACACAAGAGAAGACTCTACACATGGACATCACCAGATGGTCAACACTGAAATCAGATTGATTATATTCACTGTAGCCAAAGATCTCTTCAAGAAAATCAGAGATACCAAGAGAACATTTCAGGAAAAGATGGGCTCAATAAAGGACAGAAATGGTCTGGACCTAACAGAAGCAGAAGATATTAAGAAGAAGTGGCAAGAATACACAGAAGAACTATACAAAAAAAGACTTTCATGACCCAGATAATCACGATGGTGTGATCACTTGTCTAGAGCCAGAAATCCTGGAACATGAAGTCAAGTGGGCCTTAGGAAGCATCACTATGAAGAAAGCTAGTGGAGGTGATGGAATTCCAGTTGAGCTATTTCAAATCCTAAAAGATGATGCTGTGAAAGTGCTGCACTCAATATGTCAGCAAATTTGGAAAACTCATTAGTGTCCACAAGACTAGAAAAGGTCAGTTTTCATTCCAATCCCAAAGAAAGGCAATGCCAAAGAATGCTCAAACTACCACACAATTGCACTCATCTCACATGCTAGCAAAGTAACACTCAAAATTGTCCAAGCCAGGCTTCAACAGTATGTGAACCATGAACTTCCAGATGTTCAAGCTGGTTTTAGAAAAGGCAGAGGAACCAGATATCAAACTGCCAGCTTCTGTTGGCAATTTCTGCTTTATTGACTATGCCAAAGCTTTTGACTGTATGGATCACAATAAACTGAAAAATCCTTCAAAAGATGGGAATACCAGACCACCTAACCTGCCTCTTGAGAAATCTATATGCAGGTAGGTCATAAACCAAAAGTTAGAACTAGACATGGCACAACAGACTGATTCCAAATAGGAAAAGGAGGACATCAAGGCTGTATATTGTCACCCTGCTTATTTAACTTATATGCAGAGTACATCATGAGAAACGCTGGGCTGGAAGAAGCACAAGCTGGAATCAATATTTCTGGGAGAAATGTCAATAACCTCAGATATGTAGACGACACCACCCTTATGGCAGAGAGTGAAGAGAAACTAAAAACCTCTTGATGACAGTAAAAGAGGAGACTGGAAAAAGTTGGGTTTTAAAGCACAACATTCAGAAAATGAAGATCATGGCATCTGGTCCCATCAATTCATGGCAAATAGATGGGGAAACAGTGGAAACAGTGGTTGACTTTATTTTGAGGGGCTCTAAAATCACTGCAGATGGCGATTGCAGCCATGAAATAAAATTGTGCTTCAGTTCAGTTCAGTTCAGTCACTCATTCTTGTCTGACTCTTTGTGATCCCATGAATCACAGCACGCCAGGCCTCCCTGTCCATCACCAACTCCCGGAGTTCACTCAGACTCACCTCCATTGAGTCAGTGATGCCATCCAGCCATCTCATCCTCGGTCAACCCCTTCTCCTCCTGCCCCCAATCCGCCCCAGTGTCAGAGTCTTTTCCAATGAGTCAACACTTTGTATGAGGTGGCCAAAGTACTGGAGTTTCAGCTTCAGCATCATTCCTTCCAAAGAAATCCCAGGGCTGATCTCCTTCAGAATGGATTGGTAGGATCTCCTTGAAGTCCAAGGGACTCTCAAGAGTCTTCTCCAACACCACAGTTCAAAAGCATCAATTCTTTGGCGCTCAGCTTTCTTCATAGTCCAACTCTCACATCCATACATGACCACTGGGAAAACCATATCCTTGACTAGACGGACCTTAGTCAGCAAAATAATGTCTCTGCTTTGAATATGCTATCTAGGTTGGTGATAACTTTTCTTCCAAGGAGTGAATGTCTTTTACTCCTTGGAAACACTTTGGCCACCTCATGTTAAGAATTGACTCATTGGGAAAGACTGATGCTGGTAGGGATTGGGGGCAGGAGGAGAAGAGGATGACAGAGGATGAGATGGCTGGATGGCATCAGTGACTCGATGGACATGAGTCTGAGTGAACTCCGAGAGTTGGTGATGGACAGGGAGGCCTGGCTGCACTTCATGGGGTCGCAAAGAGTCGGACACAACTGAGTGACTGAACTAAACTGAATATGGTCCACAGCAGTTCCATTACAAAGAATCTGTTGTTATTATCATTAGTATTACCATAGTTACAGTTTAAAATTCAAAGAAGATTTTTAAAGTGATGAATTACTGGCATGTACAGAAAATGTGAAATTTCAGTAAATGCTTCAGTTCAGTTCAGTAAATGCCTAGCTGTCACTAAGGAGCTCTGATTAACGATGCTTGCTTTCATTACTAAAGAAATACTCATCTCCTGTGTTTGGGATCATCTTGGTCCTTTCTATGCATTATAGGTGATTAGGACAAGATATCCCTTGACACAAGCTGAGGATACTGATCTGTTGAATAAAAGTATGTTTATAAGAAATATAATTTGAGAATTTTGGGAACTACAACAAGAGGATAGAAGAAAAAGATGGAGATGGAATGGGAGGTTGTAAAAGTTAGACAAATTATGAGGTAAAGAGAAGTAGGGATGAGTCAGGAGAAAAAGGGAGAAAAGATGAGTGTTGGATTGGCAATAAGGCAAGAGGGAAGGAGAAACACAAGAAATGCAGAAGTGAGACTATGGGGAGAGAAGATGGAGTGAGGTAGAGAGGCAAGGAGATAGGAAGACAAGCTGAGTGTTTAATCGTGAGACCACATGCTATAAAGCAGTATTAACAGTAAAAATGGCAAGACATGACATCAAGACATGACTTGCAAATTTTGGCCCAATTCCAATCTTTGGTATAGCTAAGATATTTCTTAGTTTATAGCTTATATAAGCGGAGAAGGCAATGGCACCCCACTCCAGTACTCGCCTGGAAAATCCCATGGGTGGAGGAGCCTGGTAGGCTGCAGTCCATGGGGTCTCGAAGAGTCGGATAGGACTGAGCTACTTCACTTTCACTTTTCATTTTCACGCACTGGAGAAGGAAATGGCAACCCACTCGTGTTCTTGCCTGTAGAATCCCAGGGATGGGGAGCCTGGTGGGCTGCCATTTATGGGGCTGCACAGAGTCAGACACGACTGAAGCGACATAGCAGCAGCAGTAGCAGCAGCAGCTTATCTAAGAGGCAGAAGAATTAGGAAAACTTTTGCTTCGGCTTCCTTCATGGCTCAGATGGTAAAGAATCTGTCTGCAGTGCAGGAACCTCAAGTTTGATTCCCAGGTTGGGAAGATTCCCTGGAGAAGGGAATGGCTACCCACTCCAAGAATCTTGCCTGGAGAATTGAGCCTTGAGAAGATCACAGATCTACTAATATGGGTGCTGCTATACATAAGCACAAGTTGAATTGAATAAATTAGTAAATGAATAAAGTAGAAATCTGGGAGTGATTGTGCTCAAACTCCCACATGGAGTTTGAATTTAGCATCAGTACGAAGAAAGGTATTAAGCAAAGTTTCCATGCATGACTTTATGAATATTGTATGGTCAAGAAATGATGGATTCAACATTTTTCAATTCATTAATATCACTTACTGATTATGCAATATTGATCATATATACATATATATATGACATATAATATGTATTGAGGTTATGACTTATTTAAACATCACCTAACACTGAAGGTATCCTTTTTAGATTTTGGAAGTCTCTGAAGAATACTAAATATAGTATTTGTAATATTGAATATAAGTGTTTTAAAATACTGGTAAAAGAGTCCTCTCTTTGGGCCAATTATATTTCTTCCTACTATTATTCACAAATGTTTAAACATTTTCGACATTCTTCAGAAATCTGGCACACCAAATGGAAATTCAAGTTCCATATGTGGGTATGATTGCAGATGTTGAACGGCTACTGCTTAGAATCAGTTTTATACCTTGGGCCACTTATTCTTCATATTCCACATGCTGGAGGAAACAATGCATTTGAAGGAATGTGTACTTTGTTTTTGTCATAGCCTGATGGAAAAGAAGATTTGAGCCAGGTGTGGGTGAGGGAGTTTTCTTGATCCAGAAGAGGCCTTCTGTGAACCCAAAGCGTTATTTCTGACAAGGGCCCAGGGCTCAGACCCAGGCCCCCTGGAGAACTAAGGAGCTTCGTGGATGGAGGGAGAGCCATCGGAAGGCTGAAGCTGAGAAGTTCCAGATGGCAAATGCAGGCAATAAAGGCATTTCTAAGAAGATGCAGCTGGCCAAAGAGAAAGGGTAAAAATCTGTGAGCAATAAATCTAGACATAGACGCTCACTTTTATAATGGGGATTGGGTATCTGAGCAGAAAAAGAAAGTCAAAGAGATTGTGAGAGAAGCAAGACACACATGGACAGCAGACACTAATCCTTCCTGTTACTTACCAGGTGGATCACCCTGGAAAGTTACACATTCTCAATTTCATCATCTATTATTAATAAAAGGAGATGAAAACTAAGGGAGTGGTTGGAAAAAATAAATGAGGCAACATTTGTGAAATTACTCTGTAAACTGTTAAAATCTTGTACATATGATGTTTATTTTTAAATAAGTGCAAATTTCTTTACAGAGATAAAAGAATGTATGTGAAAAAGCTAATGTTATCTGTTAACATTCTGAGTGAGGGGCACATGATTAAATTTTTAATGAAGCTTTAATTTTGAAATAATTATAGGCTCTTACATAGCTGGAAAAAATAATGTAGAGAAAACACATATTTTTGACTGTTTCTCTCAGAGGTAATGTCTTCAAAGCTATAATACAAAAGAACAACCAGTATACTGACAAAACAATGCACCGAAGAAGCAGAACACACCCTTCACCACGAAGGTCCTGGCTGCTTTTACTTTATATCACATCAACCTTCTTACTACTCCCCTTCTTAACCCTCGGCAGTCATTAAGCTGTCCTCCATTTCTCTAATTTGTCATTTAAAGAATATTATATAAATGGAATCATGGAATTGCCTTTGTCCATTTAGCATTAGATACAACAAGAATTCTCATTCATTGCTGGAAGGAATACAAAATGATTCAGCCACTTTAAAATATAAGGCTTAACATTTTCTTACAAAACTAAACATACTCTTCCTATACAAAATATATGTCCATAATACCTGCCCTGTGGATATTGATAGAGACTTTATTCATAACTGTCAAAACAAGAATATCTTGAAAATAAGATACTTTTCAGTAGGGTAATGAATAAATAAGCTGTGGTATATTCAGATAATGGAATACTATTCAGCACTAAAAGCAAACAAAAGAGGCTATTGGGCTATGAAAAGACATGAAGAAAGCTCAAATGATATTGTCAAGTGAAATAACCTGAAAAGGATCCATAGTGTATGATTCTAACTATATGGCATTGTGGAAAAGCAAAATTATGGAGATGACAAAAAGATCAGTTGTTGCCAGAAACTGGAGACAAGTGATTCAAAAAAAAAAGAAAAAAATTTTATCCTAAGCATTTTGGATCATGGGAAAGCAAGAGAGTTCCAGAAAAACATCTACTTCTGCTTTATTGACTATGCCAAAGCCCTTGACAGTGTGGATCACAATAATCTGTGGAAAATTCTTCAAGAGATGGGAATACCAGACCACCTAACCTACCTCTTGAGAAATCTGTATGCAAGTCAGGAAGCAACAGTTAAAACCGGACATATAATAGACTGGTTCTAAATAGGAAAAGGAGTTCGTCAAGGCTGTATACTGTCACTCTGTTTATTTAACTTATATGCAGAGTACATCATGAGAAACACTGGACTAGAAGAAACACAAGCTGGAATAAAGATTGCTGGGAGAAATATCAATAACCTCAGATATGCAGATGACACCACCTTTATGGCAGAAAGTGAAGAACTAAAGAGCCTCTTGATAAAAGTGAAAGAGGAAAGCGAAAAAGTTGGCTTAAAGCTCAACATTCAGAAAACAAAGATCATGGCATCCGGTCCCATCAATCCATGGGAAATAGATGGGGAAACAGTGGAAACAGTATCAGACTTTGTTTTTGGGGCTCCAAAATCACTGCAGATGGTGACTGCAGCCATGAAATTACAAGACGCTTACTCCTTGAAAGAAAAGTTATGACCAACTTAGATAGTATATTCAAAAGCAGAGACATTACTTTGCCGACTAAGGTCCGCCTAGTCAAGTCTATGGTTTTTCCTGTGGTCATGTATGGATGTGAGATTTGGACTGTGAAAAAGGCTGAGTGCCGAAGAATTGATGCTTTTGAACTGTGGTGTTGAAGAAGACTCCGGAGAGTCCCTTGCACTGCAAGGAGATCCAACCAGTCCATTCTGAAGGAGATCAGCCCTGGGATTTCTTTGGAAGGAATGACGCTAAAGCTGAAACTCCAGTACTTTAGCCACCTCATGCGAAGAGTTGACTCATTGGAAAAGACTCTGATGCTGGGAGGGATTGGGGGAAGGAGGAGAAGAGGATGACAAAGGATGAGATGGCTGGATGGCATCACTGACTCGATGAATGTGAGTCTGAGTGAACTCTGGGATTTGGTGATGGACAGGGAGGCCTGGCGTGCTGCGATTCATGGGCTCGTGAAGAGTCGGACACGACTGAGCGACTGAACTGAACTGAAGCATTTTGGATATCACATTAAAAAAATTTGTACCTGCTATTGTTTTTTACCATTTAGTCCCCCTCTTAAGCTATAGTATGGGGTTCAGCTCAGTTCAGTCACTCAGTGGTGTCTGACTCTTTGCAATCCCATGAATCACAGCAGGCCAGGCCTCCCTGTCCATCGCCAACTCCGAGTTTACTCAAACTCATGTCCTTCAAGTTGGTGATGCCATCCAGCCATCTCATCCTCTGTCGTCCCCTTCTCCTCCTGTCTCCAATTCCTCCCAGCATCAGAGTCCTTTCCAATGAGTTAAATCTTCGCATGAGGTGGCCAAAGTATTGTAGTTTCAGCTTTAGCATCATTCCTTCCAATGAAATCCCAGGGCTGATCTCCTTCAGAATGGACTGGTTGGAACTGCTTTCAGTCCAAGGGTCTCTCAAGAGTCTTCTCCAACACCACAGTTCAAAAGCATCAGTTCTTCGGTGCTCAGCCTTCTTCACAGTCCAACTCTCAAATCCATACATGACCACTGGAAAAACCATAGCCTTGACTAGACAGACCTTGGTTGGCAAAGTAATGTCTCTGCTTTTGAATATGCTGTCTAGGTTGGTCACAACTTTCTTTCCAAGGAGTAAGCGTCTTTTAATTTCATGGCTGCAGTCACCATCTGCAGTGATTTTGGAGCTCAAAAAATAATGTTTCCACTGTTTCCCCATCTATTTCCCATGAAGTGATGGGACCAGATGCCATGATCTTCGTTTTTGAATGTTGAGCTTTAAGCCAACTTTTTCACTCTCTTCTTTCACTTTCATCAAGTATGGGGTTAGGTGACAGTTATGTAAACATACTTCATGATGGGTACCCCTGCCATCACCTTGGTGAAAGTGGGACATTAACAGAGCTGTATCCTGGTGGAAACAGTTGGTTTACTTTCAAGAACCAGTTTTCCAACTCCTTTTCTGGTACAGAGCAGTTTATAACCTACATAGAGTTTTCTCAATGTCCAGGTGGTACCCGTAAGCAGAACTTATAGGAGTATTTTTCGATTCCTAAATTCTCTCACTTTTTGACTGTCACTGGCGTTAATGGTCAGTTTTTGGCTGTTAAGAGTTATGTTCATTTTCTTTTGATCTCTGGTGTTAACTAGCTTTTAGAATATGTTCTTTACACAATACTAAAGCTTTCCTGAATTTTGCAATAAGGAGTTCATGATCTGAGCCACAGTCATCTTCAGTCTTGTTTTTGCTGACTGTATAGAGCTTCTCCATCTTTGGATGCAAAGAATATAATCAATCTGATTTTGATGTTAACCACATAGTGATGTCCATGTGTAGAGTTTTCTCTTGTGTTGTTGGAAGAGGGTGTTTGCTATGACCAGTGTGTTCTCTTGGCAAAACTCTGTTAGGCTTTGCCTTGCTTCATTCCATATTCCAAGGCCAAATTTGCCTGTTACTCCAAGTGTTTCTTGACTTTTACTTTTGCATTCCAGTCTCCTATAATGAAAAGGACATCTTTTTTGGCTGTTAGTTCTAAAAGGTCTTGTAGGTCTTCATAAAACCGTTCAACTTCAGCTTCTTCAGCATTACTGGCTGGGGCATAGACTTGGATAACTGTGATACTGAATGGTTTGTCTTGGAAATGAACAGAGATATTCTGTCATTTTTGAGACTGCATCCAAGTACTGCATTTCGGACTCTTTTGTTGACCATAATGGCTACTCCATTTCTTCTGAGGGATTCCTGCCCACAGTAGTAGATATAATGGTCATCTGAGTTAAATTCACCCATTCCAGTCCATTTTAGTTTGCTGATTCCTAGAATGTTGACAGTCTCTCTTGCCATCTCCTGTTTGACCACTTCCAATTTGCCTTGATTCATGGATCTAACATTCCAGGTACCTATGCAATATTGCCCTTTACAGCATTGGACCTTGCTTCTATCGCCAGTCACATCCACAACTGGGTATTGTTTTTGATGCTTACTCCTTGTTAGGAAAGTTATGACCTAGATAGCATATTCAAAAGCAGAGACATTACTTTGCCGACTAAGGTCCATCAAGTCAAGGCTATGGTTTTTCCTGTGGTCATGTATGGATGTGAGATTTAGACTGTGAAGAAAGCTGAGCACCAAAGAACTGATGCTTTTGAACTGTGGTGTTGGAGTAGACTCTTGAGAGTCCCTTGGACTGCAAGGAGATCCAACCAGTCCATTCTGAAGGAGATCAATCCTCAGATTTCTTTGGAAGTAATGATGCTAAAGATGAAACTCCAGTACTTTGGCCACCTCATGAGAAGAGTTGACTCATTTGAAAAGACTCTGATGCTGGGAGGGATTGGGGGCAGGAGAAGAAGGGGACAACAGAGGATGAGATGGCTGGATGGCATCACCGACTCAACAGACGTGAGTTTGAGTGAACTCCGGGAGTTGGTGATGGACAGGGAGGCCTGGCGTGCTGCGATTCATGGGGTCGTGAAGAGTCGGACACGACTGAGCGACTGAACTGAACTGAAAGCTTTCCTTCTAGCTGAAATCTGGGATTATTTATTATTTTTCCCCCAAATTCTTTTTTTTCAGCTAAATATTTACAGTACTGATTTATTATCACCTTACTGTCCTTAATGTTCTCTTATTTGGATTCATCTTAACTTAGTAAATTTGAATGTTAAAATGGGAATGTAAACTTTTTATGTGCTACACATTCTTTATGAAAAATCCTACCTACATACGTACCATTCTGTTTGTAACAAGCAGATTTATTTTAAAAGAGATAAGAAAATGCACCATACAATACAAAAATCCATGAAGATTTTCTTTAAATAAATGTGTATTTAACTCATGAAGTAGATTTTTGTGTCTGATTTTAATTTTTGCATAAGAAATTTTTGAACCCAGAATTCACCACCATACCCATGATTACACAGGAAGAAGACAGCTAGAAGATCTCTAAAAATATTTGTTTCAGATACATAATGAAAGCCAATATCTCTATGGTACAACAGAACAGAGTTAAAATTACAAATACAGTATGTTTGGTAATCATTGGTATTTCTTACTAGATCTTGCAAAAATATTGTATGTCCTTTGTCAAGAAACTCAAAATACTCTCCTTAAGCATGCATCATACAGCAGTTATGCACAGTATCAGCTTTTACTTTTGTAGCTCCCCAGAAAGATATTGATCTTTAAGTTTCAGTAATAGCTGAACTCTGTTTTTTTTGTTTTTGTTTTTGTTTTTCATTATCTGAGGGAAAGGGAAAAGATGAACTGTATAAAAGGAACACCTCTTCTGTCTCCCATTGTGGTGGTTTTGGAAACTTGTCTGCACGTTAGGACCAACTGGGAACTTATAAGAAACACTCAAGAAAGGATATAGTTCCAGACTCTGCTGTATCAGTGGAGCCTGGGCAAGCATGCTGGTAACACCTTTCTAGGAAATTCTAGGAGTACAGATCCATCTCTTGTATCCTACAGGTGTTACGTCTATAATTATGTTCATTAAATGGAAACAAATTAGATTGAAATATTCGGATGTTAGGAAATATACATGCACTTGCTACCAATAAGTATAACTGAATTAGGTTATTGAAAGAAAAAAATTGTATTTTAAATAAGAAAAAAATTTGAAGTTCAATAAAAAACAAATAATTTTAGCACCTATATTTTCTTACCACTGTAATTTGCAGTCAAGGTATATTCAAGGCAGCTCTTTATTGTAAACAAACAGGTTTTTAATTCTCATTAACTTTCCTTCTTTTTTCTCCCTAAAATGTTGATTTAGAAATTATTACACTCTTTAGATAGTCTCCACATAGCATTGAAGAATGTGATTTACTGTAACTTTCTATGGGTCTATTAAGAATTACGGGAACACGTCGACTAAATCCATATAGCTGGGCCCGTACTGAGTGGCTCATTTAATCTTGCTGTAAGCAATGATTTTGGAAGTCAAGATAGTTCAGGAACTTGGAATCAGACACACATGATAAATAAAATTTGGATTCTTCCTTGTGCAACTACTTAATCACACACAAAGCCATTTGCCTCACTAAGGTTTAGTTTTGTAATTTAGCAAATTGATGTAATAACCCCTCAGAGATGCTGTTCATATTGACCTCTTAAGATGGTAATTTTTCTTGACCATGAAAACTGATATATTAATGCTATATAGTGAAACTGTCAGTATATCTTTTTCCTCTGAGAAATGAACCCCATTATGGATATTTGCCAGAAGTTTAAAAAAGATAACTTAAATTATCAGTAAGGACAATCAAGGATCTCCCATGCAAGGCAATATAGCATACATATAAGTATACTCTCCAGTGATATAGTAGTAACTCTACAGCCTCACTAGTTTATACTATAATTAAAGAGACAAGAACATATAGGCAGCGAGCATTCCACAACAGTGGAATGTGCTCTATGCAATGAGGAGAATTCAATAGAAGACACATTATTTTTCTATCGCCACTTTGTGTAATTACCACAAACCTAGCAGCTTGCTGCTGCTGCTGAGTCACTTCAGTCATGTCCGACTCTGTGTGGCCCCGTAGACAGCAGCCCACCAGGCTCCCCCGTCCCTGGGATGCTCCAGGCAAGAACACTGGAGTGGGTTGCCATTTCCTTCTCCAATGCATGAAAGTGAAGTCGCTCAGTTGTGTCTGACTCTTAGCGACCCCATGGACTGCAGCCCACCAGGCTCCTCTGTCCTATGATTTTCTAGGCAAGAGTACTGGAGTGGGGTGCCATTGCCTTCTCAGACCTAGCTGCTTAAAACAATGCAAATTTATTATCTTAGAGTCATTGTGTCATATGTATCATTGTGCAAAAATCATTGTGTCAGCAGAATCATGCTCCTTTCTGGAACTTCCAGAGGAGAGTCTGTTTTTTCTTTTTCCAGCTTCTAGAAGCCACCTGATTTTCTTGGCTCACAGCCACCATCTTCCATCAACAAAAGCCAACAACATCAGACTGAATCCTTATCATACTGCCAAACAGCTCTGTCTTTCTTTTCTGCCTCTTTCCTCCACTTCTAAAGACCTTTGATTACATTGGACCTACTTGGAAAAATCACAATAACCTCATGTCTCAGTGTCAGCTGAATTACGAACCTTTACTCCATCAGTAAACGTGATTCCCCTTTGCCGTATAAGCTAACATATTCATAGTTTCCAGTAATTAGGCTATAGGCATCTTTGGCAGTAGAGGGGAGAGTGGAGGAAGGACCTGGGGACATTATTCCGCACACCATGAAAGGTATGTAAGAAGGAGCATTGGGCCGGAGAGAAAGATGCATCTGAGAAAGTATTTTGCGATCAAATTGTAGAGGCTCTAAGGAGGCTTTTAGAGTTTATGTAGGAGATCATTAGAAGTGTTTGGCTGAAGAGAGAAATGATCAAAAAGGCAGGATAAGAAGGTGAAGGAAAAAGGACTGTGCAAAGGAAATGGGAAGAAAAGTGGACCAGATGCAAGAGACCAGAGATGGGCTCTGGCTGTGTCTCAGGTGCCTGATAGTAAAGACTTGGGCCAGTGCAAGGGAAGCAAGAACCACTGATAGAGTCTGGCAGCTAGGATGTGAAAGTAAACACACATGCCTCTGGGGGAGCAAACCTGAGCTCCTGTCTTGGATATTCTGTCATTCCACGTTTTAATCAGGTCGCCAAGTAATTCATTTGCACGTTAAAGGCTGATAGCCCTTGTCTAGGGCTAGCAACTAAAACTGAAAATCTCTCCGGAACAAAGAAACTCAAATCTGAAGTTGGTTAAGGTCAGTGTGGCTTTTGGGATTTTTAAGGGAGAAAATTGAGCAACAGTCACCTAGAACAAGCATTAGGCAATATTTTAATGAGACAAGTTAGTAATTACATATCTTTAAAAGAGATAAGAATATTTTAAAATCTTACAAAAAATACTAAATGTTGCATTATGATTAGTAAAAGACAAAATCTGTTATTACTGATATGTAGAATCTAAAAAATAAGTGAATGAATATAACAAACTGAAACAGGTTCATGGATAGAACAAACTAATGAGTACAGGGAAGTGAGGGACAACGTAGCGGAAGGAACTGAGAGGTGCAAACTATTATGTATAAAATAAGCTGCAATGATATATCGTACAGCAATGAAAACATAGGCCAATATTTTATATTTCATAATAACTGTAACTGAAGTGTAACCTATACACATATTGAATCACTAAACCTGGAACTGATATAATATTACAAATAAGTTATATGCCAATTTAAAAAAGCTTAGGGAAAAAAAATTCATTCACTTAATAAATATTTATTATCTAACTTGTGCTAGTCACTGTTTAAGGTGTTTCAAATACATCCAAAAATAAAACAATGAAAAACAAAATACTAAATGTTAGTCTAATCAAAGAATTTAACTTCTAACTTTTGATAATACTTGTATCTCCATATAGTATAAACCACAATCATAGCTTTTGAGTGAATGATCATATATACTAGTATATAACATGATTATATAAATTTAGAATATATACCATTTAGTCATTAAAAAGCAAAGATGTTGGCCTAGTTCATAACAGGGTCATTGTTGACTTCTATATTGGAAGGGTCTTATGAATTGGTTTGTCAGATCTGAGGTATAAGCGCTTTCTTTTATAGAAAATTAAATTCTCATTTACGAATGTCCTACCACAGGACTCATCTTTATTATTCATTTACTAGATATTACTGAGAATGATCTATTTTCAATATACTATTTCAATATACATTCAACTGTAGATTGCTTTTATATTTAAAATATATAGTTCTATAGTAATTATCAATTTAATACATATACAAAATTACAAAATAATTGTTTAAAATACTAATTCCCCACTAGCAATCCAAGATAAACAGAGTTCCACTGGGAATTAAGCACACTCTAAGCAGATTTTATTGTGTACCAACATAAGAAACAGTAGTAAAATAAGAATTATCTTTATGATATGATAAGCATGCCTTGTTTCAAAAATTCTGGGCATTCTTGTATTTTGTAAGAGACATTAGAGATATTTTCTTGAATGGAAGACTTTGCTGGAGTTTTATTGTCCCCTGCCCCAAAAGATTGTTGTGGAGAAATGCTTTGGTTTTATCAGAAAGTTGTATAGCTAAACTAAGCACCATGAGGTTTGTGTGCACATAATTAAAGATAAAGACGCTGGTGACAGAGAGTATGTAATTGCTCTCTAGAATAATAAAGTAATATCCTCTCTAGAGGATAAAGAGGGGATTAGAGTTAGACAAGAGTTCCTTCCCCCAACCTTGTCCTCAGATTCCTTGAATCTTCTCTTATATTTAACATGAACTGAACAGTGAACCTCTGTCAATTCATCAACCATTTTGAGACAGCAGAGCACAAGATTGTTAACAAACTTGTTGGAGCATCTCAAAAGAAACGTGCTATTGAAAACACATTAAGAAGGAATACGCCCAGATAATGACAGAAGAGAAGGAGGTATACACATGTTCAACAGAGTCTAAGCCACTAAACATTTCAACGCTATTCGTCAGCGTTCAAGAGAAGCCTTATAGAGTCCTTCACGTGCACATTCTGAGCTGTTAATTTTTTAGGAAGTGCTGATTCCAAGGCTCTCACTTAGAGAATTCTGGTTTGACATAATCAGTTCTGGTTGATGTGCCCTTAGATACCATGTCATGAGCCGACTGTACACAATGCTATCTATTCCCGCTGATTGGTCTTTGCCAACCTTTGTCGCAAGCCTGGATGCCTGATTACAAGCAGCATTCAGCGCGCTGATTAGGCTCAGCGCCCAAACGCGTTTAGAGCCAGGCTTCTCAGCCCTGGGAAAGAAAACAGGGCCTCGCAGCTAAAATCCGCAAACCTCTCTCTATAGACGCAGCCTGGCTGGGAACACAGACCATGAAACTGTTACTAGTGAAAAATTAAAGCAACCTTATGCTTGTTATGCTTAGAGTTGACAGAGGAACTTATACAATATGTAACATAAATCAAAGATGAAAGCTAATTAAGTGTTTTCACAGTTTAAGCTTAACTTAGTCTGTGCCCTTCATTTCCCTAATTTTTTCCCTAGTTTCTGTTAACTACTTTTCTATTATTATATTTAAAGCTGCTCTGTCCATGTTATAGTTTGAGGCCATTCTTTTTGCTGTCACTGTTAGGAAATTTGGCACACTAGTGTAGACTGTAAGTTATGCAAGTTTCTCCAATGTGACCAATTTAAATGATAAAAGTCAAATAATGAAAACAGTTATTATAATAATGCATATTATATCGCATTATTTGTTATAATTAATATAATTATAATATGTTGCATTATTTATTATAATGCATATTATAAAACTTTATAACGAAATTTCATCATGAATCATTTAGAATGAATGCATGTGCTTCATATCTGCCTCGAAAATATCACAAAAATGTAAACTTATTAACAGATATATTGAGTGTCTTTGTATAAAAACCCATGCAGCATAGAAAAGGGATAATGAAAACAAATGTAATCATACCACCTCCCCTACTGGGATGTACATGATATCATAGTGATTTCTGATCTGACACTTCTTAGACTCCCATCCCCTTCTTTCTCTCCTTCGAAAAGATCTAACGGTTATAGAAAATAAAACTTTAGTAGGAATCATATATGTACCTGTTTGAAGTCTCCATAGGCTAATTAAAATATCAAGCGAAGCAACCTTGATACTAGGTGCTTTATATATATAACACAGTTAACCCCCACAGTCACATTATGTGAGTATCACTTTTCCCCCATCTATAACAGATGAGGAAGAGAGGACAGAATGGTTAAATAAGCTGTTCATGGTTACATGGCTAGTAAGGTGCAGAGCCAGGATAGAAAACCAGTCTTCAGCTTTCATCTTCTGCACAGGGGTGCTATACCATCTCTTGAGTCTTTTGTCCTTGACTCTATTCATGATTATCAGGATCTTCAGGGCATCTTGATGGCTCAGGGGTAAACAGTCTGGTTACCAGTGCAGGAGACATAGGTTTGATCTCTGACCTGGGAAGGTCGCACATGGCATGGAACAGTTAAGGCCTGGCAACATCACGGCTGAGCCTGTGCTCTAGAGCCTAGAAACTGCACCTGCTGAGCCCATCTCCCACAGCTGCTGACACCCACACAGCCACGAGAAGCCCGTGCTCCACAGCTGGAGGGGGGCCTCCATTCACTGCAGCTAGAGAAAAGCCCAGCAAGGTATAGCAAAGACCCAGCAAAGTCAAACACAAAAGGAAATCAATAAAATAAGAGAATCTTCAGTTGACTCTTAATTAGGGAGAAAAAAATGAGAACTAAGTTCTTACTCAGTGTGAATGAATTCTCTACATGGACATTATTATTATATTATTTTTTTCCAAATTTCAAAGTTCATGAACTGAGGGACAAGCAATAAAAGATTCTTGTTGTAAAAAAAAAAAGTTGTAAATATTGATTACTGTGAAGGTGATTGGCTCACTTATTTTGGAGAGGTTATTATATCATTTGACTGTGTATATCCATTTTGGAAGTAAAAAAATATTGTATTAGGAGGAAAAATAGCGATTGTAGTTCTTTTTATCTCAGAAAGAAGAGACAGAATAGAAATACCATTTCAGAGACCTCCGAAGAATCAACCTGAGAATAGTCCCTCTAATCACAGAATTCCCAAGAGCTCGTGAAATGCTGGCACTGGGAGATGGAAGTTGCAGCTTTATTCTAAGGACCAATCTGACATGAGAAAGTAGGAAACAGCATATTTTTCTTCTCTCCATTTTCTCAAGCTCTTCCTTTAATTATTCCCCAAAGGATATTTAACTCAAGCTCAGAGATCCAAATAGCTGTCTTATCCTGTTTGAAAATTGACTTTCACAAGTACAGTCATCAGTTTTGAGTTTATAACACCAAAATTCTAGGTCTAAATTATGAGAAGGGCTGACTCCACTTAAGTCTCTAATTTTCTTTAAAGTATTTCCTTTGGTAATTTAACATTCAGGTTTCTTGACTCTCCTTTCATGCAGAGTCATGCAGGCATAAATCCCATATCCCATAAAACTCCTGCTTACCTCTCTTGCCTTCTGTTGTCTCCCTTCAGATTTGCACAATGTCATTTCTTTATATAGACTCATTTGCACACGGAGCTTCATTACAACCTCTAGAATAAGAAAACGGCCTTAACTCATGGATATGCTCAGACTTTTATACCTTCAAGCATTATCCAGATGATATCAGTGATAACAGTTCCATAACAATTGCCAGTTTGAAATATGTAAGCAATATCTTCCAACATGCACAAATTACAAAACATCCTTGCTGAACAAATATTCAATTATATTTAAAATGGACACACTTCTTTATATATTAAGTAAATGTATTTCCCTTGGATATATACAAAGAATGTATACAAAAGAGAGAGTTATAAACAAACAAAAATATCATACACACAAAAATTTATGATGCTTATTTACTTAAACAGAGAGATAGAAGGAAGAAGAGAGAGAGGGAAAAGAGGTTAAAAGGAGAGAGGAAGAAGGAAAGAAAGAAGGCTATCTGCGTCAAAAATATCAATTGTAATGACTAGATGTATGTCTCATTAACAGAATGTCCCCAACCATATGAGATTATATATTATACAGCTGTCGGAATAAAGTACAGGGTGCAAATGTAGTTAGAATTTAACTTGCTTATGGATGTTTGATTAAGTATTTAATCAATTATATTCTTATTTCTCATCTAAGATATGATGAGAAATATTTACCTTTCTTGTTTCATCTGAACTTACTATGAAGTGAAGTCGCTCAGTCATTGTTAGACACTTTGTGACCCCATGGACTGTAGCCTACCGGGCTCCTCCATCCATGGGATTTTCCAGGCAAGAATACTGGAGAGGGTCGCCATTTCCTTCTACAGAGGATTATCCCAACCCAAGGCTCGAACCCGGGTCTCCCTCAGTGTAGACAGATGCTTTACCATCTGAGCCACGAACTTACTATAGGTTTACAATATTCATGACCTCTAAGTGAAGATACGAAACAATACCTCATCCTCACATGTATGCCTTCAAAATATAATAATAATTCAAGATATTTACACAAATTTGGTTCATGTCATGCTGGAATTATACCTGACTCTTTAAACACTGCCAAATCTTTATATCTGATTATTTTTTAAATTTAAATTTATTATCTCTGATGATTTTTTTTCTTTCATCCTCAAATCTATTCAGATTGTAAAGCATCTGGGAAAATGGAAGCAATAAGTGACATGACCTAGTTTGACAGATTCTTACGGTCCAGCTTCTGTTCCCTATGCTATAAGGCAAGGAACAGCTGATAAAAGAGCTTTATTTATGCATATATTCACACACACCTTATATATTTAACCATACTGATATCTAATATGCACATAAACATATCCATACAATAATAATGTTCAAAATGGTGATTAATGGTTGAAATAAAGTATCTTAATACCCTATCAAGACCTATTAAATGAAATAGTACTAAATTAACCCACACATCATGAGAATAAACAGTTTAACTTTTATTGAAAATGTAACAAAACTTTAAATAGATACTCATACAAATAGACTTGTTAGTATTATTGAACTAAAGGGCACTTTACTTTTGGCAAAAACTTTTCAGACCAGCCAAAGAATAAATCATATTAATTACTTCTTATCCACTCAAATTTTCCTGTTGAATGTAATAAAACAATCTCAGAAATTCTAATCTCAAAAGTTTCTTCTACCCTCTTCAATATGATATTCATTTAGTTGTTTGCCTTGGTAATGATGTTAACCTTTGGAACATCAGCTAAATTCTAAACTACCAGAGTCCAGTGAGCAGTGCTTAGATGGTAAACTTTATAACAAGTATGGAGACACCTGGAAGAGTATTGGGCAAGACTGAATTCCATCATATCAATATACTGATATTAAGTGAAAACTTCGATTGAGAAAAATCAGGATTACAAACTATAAGCCAGACTTCTATAAATATTAGACACTTTTGGGCCATATGAGCAAGAAAATAAAACTTAGAGATAAAGGTTGAGATGGTGATAGTTTTATTTCCAACATATTTCCAAGAGAAGCCTTAGAGAAAAAAAGAAAAGCAAGAGATATATATATATATATATATTTTTCCCCCTATTTAAGCTTCATGAACATTTTAGAGGCTTCCGTTTTTCAAGATTCCTTAGCTAAGAATATGTAAACCCAATGAACTTCATTAAATGTAAAAAGTAATCTGTAGATGTAGCAATGCAAATTTAAAAACATTCAAGTTGAAATGCAGGTTTATACCAACACAATTTCAAAAAGAAAAAAATGAAATAGGAGAAAAACATCAGTGACACTTTAAAAATCTATACTTGGCTTTATATTTCAAATATCAATGGTATATACAATCTTGGTCTTAATCTGGAAGACCAGATTCAGTAATAATGAGCAAAGTTTGAACAATTTGGTGAGTAATTAGATTCATGTTGGACACTGTTCATCCCCTCTTCATTAACCATTTCATACCTTACAGTCTCAATAGTATATATATATATCTGACCCTTAAAGATTATGAAACATAGTTCAAAAAGCATTTATCAATTTATCTTTACATAGTGATTGGCCATAAAAATCAGTATTATTTGAACATATAACAGATATGGCTTTGCAAGACTCCTAGTCATTTTTCATCAACATGTCTATATTGTTTAATAGTTGGTTTAACTTTGTCTGATTTATCATTTTAAAGAAGAACACATTATATAGTATGTAATACGACTCTTTGTATGTAGCTCATCAGACTTCTCTGTCCATGGGATTCTCCAGGGAAGAATATTGGAGTGGGTTATCATGTCCTCCACCAGAGGATCTTCCCAACCCAGGGATCGAACCCTTGTCTCCCACATCTTAGGCAGATTCTTTACCATCTGAGCCACCAGGGAAGCACAAATTATTTTTTGTATTATTTAAAAGAAATGCAGCTATAGAAAAGTCTCAGTTTAATTCAGTCACTCATGCATGTTTGATTCTTTGCAAATCGAGGGACTACAGCACGCAGGCCTCCCTGTCCATCACCAACTCCCCGGAGATTCCATCCAGTCAGTGGTCTGTCCAAATGTCTCTTCCTCTGCTGCCCCCTTCTCTTCATGTCCTCAACCTTTCCCAGCATCAGGGTCTTCTATATGAGTGTGTTCTTCACATCACATGGCCAAAGTATTTGGTTTTCAGCTTTGACTGTGTGGATCACAATAAACTGTGGGAAATTCTGAGAGAGATGGGAATACCAGACCACCTAACCTGCCTCTTGAGAAATCAGTATGCAGGCCAGGAAGCAACAGTTATAACTGGACATGGAACAACAGACTGGTTCCAAATAGGAAAAGGAGTATGTCAAGGCTGTATATTGTCACCCTGCTTCTTTAACTTCTATGCAGAGTACATCATGAGAAATGCTGGACTGGAAGAAACACAAGCTGGAATAAAGATTGCCAGGAGAAATAGCAATAACCTCAGATATTCAGATGACACCACCCTTATGGCAGAAAGTGAAGAGGAACTCAAAAGCCTCTTGATGAAAGTAAAAGTGGAGAGTGAAAAAGTTGGCTTAAAGCTCAACATTCAGAAAACGAAGACCATGGCATCTGGTCCCATCACTCCATGGGAAATAGATGGAGAAACAGTGGAAACAGTGTCAGACTTTATTTTGGGGGCTCCAAAATCACTGCAGATGGTGATTGCAGCCAGGAAATTAAAAGACTCTTACTCCTTGGAAGAAAAGTTATGACCAACCTAGATGGCATATTCAAAGGCAGAGACATTACTTTGCCGACTAAGGTCCATCTACTCAAGGCTATGTTTTTTCCTGTGGTCATGTATGGATGTGAGAGTCGGACTGTGAAGAAGGCTGAGCGCCAAAGAATTGATGCTTTTGAACTGTGGTGTTGGAGAAGACTCTTGAGAGTCCCTTGGACTGCAAGAAGATCCAACCAGTCCATTCTGAAGGAGATCATCCCTGGGATTTCTTTGGAAGGAATGATGGTAAACCTTAAACTCCAGTACTTTGGCCACCTCATGCAAAGAGTTAACCCATTGGAAAAGACTTTGATGCTGGGAGGGATTGTGGGCAGGAGGAGAAGGGGACGACAGAGGATGAGATGGCTGGATGGCATCACTGTCTCAATGGACATTAGTTTGAGTGAACTCTGGGTGTTAATGATGGACAGGGAGGCCTTGAGTGCTGCAATTCATGGGGTCACAAAGAGTCGGCCACAACTGAGTGACTGAACTGAACTGATCAGCCTTTTCAATGAATATTCAGGACTGATTTCCTTTAGGATGGACTGGTTGTATCTTCTTGCAGTCCAAGGGACTCTGAAGAATCTTCTCCAACAACTCAGTGCAAAAGCATCAATTATTTGGTGCTCAGCTCTCACATCCATACATGACTATTGAAAAAAATCTTACCTTTGACTAGATGAGTCTTTCTTGGCAAAGCAATGTCTCTGCTTTTTAATATGTTGTCTAGGGTGGTAATAACTTTATTTCCAAGGAGCAAGCGTCCTTTAATTACATGGCTGCAGTCACCATCTACATTGATTTTTGAGCCCCCCTCAAATTAAATGTGTCTCTGTTTCCATTATTTCCCCACTTATTTATCATGAAGTGATGGAACCAGATGCCAGGATCTTAGTTTTCAGAATATTGAGTTTTAAGCCAGCTTTTACACACTTCAAATCCTGAAAGATGATGCTGTGAAAGTGCTGCACTCAATATGCCAGAAAATTTGGAAAACTCAGCAGTGGCCACAGGACTGGAAAAGGTCAGTTTTCATTCCAATCCCAAAGAAAGGCAATGCCAAAGATTGCTCAAACTACCACAAAATTGTAATCATCTCACACACTAGTAAAGTAATGCTTAAAATTCTCCAAGTCAGGCTTCAGCAATACTTGAACTGTGAACTTCCAGATGTTCAAGGTGGTTTTAGAATAAGCAGAGGAACTAAATATCAAATTGGCAACATCCACTGCATCATAGAAAAGCGAGAGTTCCAGAAAAACATCTCTTTCTGCTTTATTGACTATGCCAAAGACTTTGACTGTGTGGATCACAATAAACTGCGGAAAATTCTGAAAGAGATGGGAATACCAGACCACCTGACCTGCCTCTTGAGAAACCTATATGCAGGTCAGGAAGCAACAGTTAGAACTGGACATGGAACAACAAACTGATTCCAAATAGGAAAAGGAGTACATCAAGGCTGTATATTTTCACCCTGCTTCTTTAACCTATAAGCAGATTACATCATGAGAAATTCTGGGCTGGAAGAAGCATAAGCTAGAATCAAGATTGCTGGGAGAAATATCAATAACCTTAGATATGCAGATGACACCACCCTTATGGCAGAAAGTGGGGAGGAAATAAAGAGCCTCTTGATGAAAATGAAAGAGGAGAGTGAAAAAGTGGTTTAAAGCTCAACATTCAGAAAAACGAAGATCATGGCCTCTGGCCCCATCATTTCATGGGAAATAGATGGGGAAACAGTAGAAACTGTGTCAGAATTTATTTTGGGGGCTCCAAAATCACTGCAGATGGTGACTGCAGCCATGAAATTAAAAGATGCTGACTCCTTGGAAGAAAATTTATGACCAACCTAGATATCATTATGAAAAGGAAAGACACTACTTTGCCAACAAAGGTCCGTCTAGTCAAAGCTATGGTTTTTCCTGTGGTCACTTATGAATGTTCGAGTTGGACTCTGAAGAAGGCTGAGCACCGAAGAATTGAAGCTTTTGAACTGTGGTGTTGGAGAAGACTCTTGAGAATCCCTTGGACTGCAAGGAGATCCAACCAGTCCATTCTGAAGGAGATCAACCCTGGGATTTCTTTGGAAGGAATGATGGTAAAGCTGAAACTCCAGTACTTTGACCACCTCATGAGAAGAGTTGACTCATTGGAAAAGACTCTGATGCTGGGAGAAATTGGGAGCAAGAGGAGAAGGGGATGACAGAGGATGAGATGGCTGGATGGCATCACTGACTCAATGGACGTTAGTTTGAGTAAACTCGGGGATTTGGTGATGGACAGGGAGGCCTTGCATGCTGCAATTCATGGGGTCGCAAAGAGTCAGACACAACTGAGTGATTGAAATGAACTGAACTACACTCTCTTCTTTCACTTTCATCATGAGGTTCTTTAGTTCTTCTTCATTTTCTTCCATAAGAGTGGTGTCATCTGCATATCTGAGGTTACTGATATTTCTCCCAGCAACCTTGATTTAAGCTGTACTTTATCCAGCCCAGCATTTCTCATGATGTATTCTGCATAGGAGTTAACTAAGCAAGGTGACAACATACAGCCTTGACTTACTCCTTTCCAGATTTGAAACCAGTCTGTGGTTCCATGTCCAGATCTCAGTGTTGCTTCCGGACTGGCATACAGATTTCTCAGGAGGCAGGTCAGGTGGTCTGGTATTCCCATCTCTTTCAGAATTTTCCACAGTTTGTTGTGATCTACACAGTCAAAGGCTTTGACATAGTCAATAAAGCAGAAGTATAAGTTTGTCTGGAACACTCTTTTTTAAAAAATTATTTATTTATTTATTTGTTTGTTTTAATTACAATACTGTATTTGTTTTGCCACACATTGGCATGAATCAGCCACAGGTGAACACAATCTCCCAATGCCGAAGCCCCCTCCCACCTCCCACCCCACATCATCTACCTGAATCATCCTGTGCACCAGCCCCATGCATCCTGCATCCTGCATTGAACATAGACTGGCGCTTCGTTTCTTACAAGAAAGTATTGCATTTCTATTTCTTGGGAATAGTTTTGATCCCTGTCTCCTGTACAATGTCACAAACCTCTGTCTATAGTTCATCAGGCATAGTTCATCTGTCTATAAGATCTAGTCCATTAAATCTATTTCTCACTTCCACTGTATAATCATAAGGAATTTGATTTAGGTCATATCTGAATGATCTAGTGATTTTCCCCACTTTCAATTTGGCATTAAGGAATTCATGATCTGAGGCACAGTCAGCTCCTGGTCCTGTCTTTGTTAACTGTATAGAACTTCTCCATTTTGACGGCAAAGAATATAATCATTCTGAATACAATGTTAGACATCTGGTGGTGTCCATGTGTAGAGTTTTGTCGAGTGTTGTTAAAAGAGGGTGTTTGCTATGATCAGTGTATTCTCTTGGCAAAACTCTATTAGCCTTTGCCCTGACTCATTCTGTACTCCAAGGCCAAATTTGCCTATTCCTCCAGGTGTTTCTTGACTTTTTACTTTTGCATTCCAGTCCCCTATAATGAAAAGGACATCTCTTTTGGGTGTTAGTTCTAAAAATTTTGTAGGTCTTCATAGAATCATTCAACTTCAGCTTCTTTAGCATTATTGTTCTGGGCATAGACTTGGATTACCATGATATCGAATGGTTTGCCTTGGAAACGAACAGAGATCATTCTTTAATTTTGGAGATTGTTTCCAAGTACTGCCTTACGGACTCTTAATATGACTATGATGGCTACGCCATTTCTTCTAAAGGATTCCTGCACACAGTAGTAGATATAATGGTCATCTGAATTAAAGTCACCCATTTCAGCCCATTTTAGTTTGCTGATTTCTAGAATGTCCACTTCACTCTTGCCATCTCCTGTTTGAGCACTTCCAGTTTGCTTTGATACATGGACCTAACATTCCAGGTTCCTATGCAATATTACTCTTTACAGCTTCGGACCTTGCTTCTATCACCAGTTACATCCACAACTGGGTGTTGTTTTTGCTTTGGCTCCATTCCTTTATTCTTTCTGGAGTTATTTTTCCACTGATCTCCAGTAGCATACTGTGTACCTACTGACTTGGGGAGTTCATCTCTCAGGGTCCTATCTTTTTGCCTTTTCATATTGTTTATGGGGTTCTCAAGACAGGAATACTGAACTGGTTTCCCAGTCCTTTCTCCAGTGGACCACATTCTGTCAGATCTCTCCGCCATGACCCATCCATCTTGGGTGGCCCCACAGGGCATGACTTAATTTCACTGAGTTAGACAAGGCTGTGGTCCATGTGATCATATTGGCAAGTTTTCTGTGATTGTGGTTCAATTTGTCTTCCCTCTCTTAGTGCCTACCACCTTTTGGGTTACTCTTACCTTGGACTTAGGCTATCTCTTCACAGCTGCTCCAGCAAAGTGCAGCTGTTTCTCCTGTGCCATGCAGCCAGCTGTCTGAGGAGGCCTTACAAATAGCTGTGAAAAGAAGAGAAGAGGAAAGCAAAGGAGAAAAGGAAAGATATACCCATTTTAATGAAGAGTTCCAAAGAATAGCAAGGTGAGATAAGAAAACCCTCCTCAGTGATCAATGAAAAGAAATAGAGGGAAAGAATAGAATGGGTAAGACTAGAGAGATTTTAAAGAAAATTAGAGATACCAAGGGAACATTACATGCAAAGATGGGCTCGATAAAGGACAGAAATGGTATGGACCTAACAGAAGCAGGAGACAATAAGAAGAGGTGGCAAGAATACACAGAGGAACTGTACAAAAAGATCTACATGACCCAAATAATCACAATGGTGTGATCACTGACCTAAAACCAGACACCTGGAATGAGAAGCCAAGTGGGCCTTAGGAAGCATCACTAGGAACACAGCTAGTGGAGGTGATGGAAATTCACTTGAGCTATTTCAAATCCTAAAAGATGACGCTGTGAAAGTGCTTCACTCAATATGTCAGCAAATTTGGAAAACTCAGCAGTGGCCACAGGACTGGAAAAGGTCAGTTTTCATTCCAATCCCAAAGAAAGGCAACGCCAAAGATTGCTCAAACTACCACACAATTGCACTCATCTCACATGCTAGTAAAGTAATGCTCAAAATTGCCCTAGCCAGGCTTCAGCAATATGTGAACCATGAACTTCCACATGTTCAGGCATGTTTTAGAAAAGGCAGAGGAACCAGAGGTCAAATTGCCAACATCCTCTGGATCATAAAAAAAAGCAAGAGTGTTCCAGAAAAACATATCTTTCTGCTTTGTTGACTATGCCAAAGCCTTTGACCGTGTGGATAACAATAAACTGTGGAAAATTCTGAAAGAGATGGGAATACCAGACCACCTGACCTGCCTCTTGAGAAATCTGTATGCTGGTCAGGAAGCAACAGTTAGAACTGGACATGAAACAACAGACTGGTTCCAAATAGGAAAAGGAGTACGTCAAGGTGGTATATTGTCACCCTGCTTCTTTAATTTATATGCAGAGTACATCATGAGAAATGCTGGGCTGGAAGAAGCACAAGCTGGAATCAAGATTGCCAGGAGAAATATCAATAACCTCAGATATTCAGATGACACTACTTTTATGGCAGAAAGTGAAGAGGAACTAAAAGCCTCATGATGAAAGTGAAAGAGGAAAGTGAAAAAGTCGCTTAAAGCTCAACATTCAGAAAACTAAGATCATGGCATTCGGTCCCATCACTTAATAGCAAATAGATGTGGAAACAGTGGACACAAAGGCTGACTTTATTTTTCTGGGCTCCAAGATTGCTGCAGATGGTGATTGTAGCCATGAAATTAAAAGACACCTACTCCTTGGAAGAAAAGTTATGACCAACCTAGATAGCATATTGAAAAGCAGAGACATTACTTTGCCAACAAAGGTCTGTCTAGTCAAAGCTATGGTTTTTCCAGTGATCATACATGGATGTGAGTTAGACTGTGAAGAAAGCTGAGTGCTGAAGAATTGATGCTTTTGAACTGTGGTGTTAGAGAAGACTCTTGAGAGTCCCTTGGACTGCAAAGAGATCCAACCAGTCTATCCTAAAGGAGATCAGTCCTGGGTGTTCATTGGAAGGTCTGTTGTTGAGGCGGAAACTCCAATACTTTGGCCACTTGATGTGGAGTTGACTCATTGGAAAAGACCCTGATGCTGAGAAGGATTGAAGGCAGGAGGAGAAGGGGATGACAGAGAATGAGATGGTTGGATGGCATCATCGACTCAATGGACATGAGTTTGGGTAAACTCTGAGTTGGTGATGAACAGGGAGGCCTGGCATGCTGTGGTTCATGGGATCGCAAAGATTCTGACATGATTGAGTGCCTGAAGTGAACTGAACTTGCTTTTTGAGTACACAATAAATATTGGCAATTTGATATCTGGTTCCTCTGCCTTTTCTAAATCCAGCTTGAATATCTGGAAGTTCAAGGTTAATGTACTGTTGAAGCCTGGCTTGGAGAATTTTGAGTATTACTCAGCTAGTGTGTGCAATGAGTGCAATTGTGCAGTGGTCTGAGCATTCATTGGCACTGCCTTTCTTTGGGATTGGAATGAAAACCGTCCTTTTCCAGTCCTGTGCCACTGATGAGTTTTCCAAATTTGCTGGCAATCTGAGTGCGGCACTTTCACAGCATCATCTTTTAGGAACTGAAATAGCTCAGCTGGAATTTCATCACCTCCACTAGCTTTGTTCATTATGTGCCATTCCTAAAAGCTGCAACATTTTAGAGGTATTAATTTTAGTTAAACATCAGCATAAATTGACAGTAGAAATTCAGAAGCAACTTATTATTCAATTTTCATTTATATTATCTCAGTTTGTTTTTTATCTGTTTTCTAGAAAATGTTAATTAATTGCTAATATTTATGTATGAATAACTCTACTTTTTAAAGGAATCTTGTCATGTTAAACAACTAGTTTATAATACTTTATCTCTCCCTGATATATATTATTTGAATTAACTTAGTCACCTGCAGTTTAAGACTAGGCAGCCTAGCGAATGGGCAAACTTTAATAAAGCAATGACATACCTAGAAGAAAGTAACAGGATCTCACCAAATGCCTCTGCTCTCTTTCAAGGATTATGTAGTTAATAAGTTAGTTAGAAAATTACAATAGAATAAATATAGATTCTAAAAATATACTAATTTTCCATGCACTTAAATCTAAGAGGCCAGGTGATTTAGTATTGAAGTTGAGATGCTTTTGGTGATCTAGCATTTGGGTTTTGCTTGTAATTCTGCAACTTTCTGTTCAACTTGCTTTACCTGTCTGAAACTCAACTGAAAAATGGAAATAATAATATATCTTTCTCAGGCTGCAGTGAATGTGGAATAAAATAATCTGTATGTACAGCTGTATATAAAACTCTTGGTGGAATGCTTAGCATAAAATAGTCATAATCATTAAGTTATCAACCTAAAAAATACCTCGTTCTTAAGAAGGAAGGGTAAAGAAGATGATAAGTGGAGGCAGCATTTGGCTTCAAATCAACATAATTTGCCATGTCTCTTGAGATTTTTTATAATATCTATGCTTTGGTGGTAGATGCCACTATCATGTTATTATGAAGGATTTGCAAAGCTCATCTGGTATCAACAGGAACAAATGTCTGGAGCATTTAATTATATCTGCACTGCTCACAGAGTGAGCTGAGAGTAACTGCCTTCTCACACATGGGCAACGCTTCCCCATCTAAGCTGCTCTTCACATTTTCTTACTAGTCTTGGCCCCTACCTTACTAGCATCTTCTGGTAGATTATCCCCCTCTATCTTCTCATTTTTATCACTGAAATCTGAAGCTGGAAATATCCAACAGGTTTACTTTATGGCTCCTTGAAAATCTAAAGAAGAAAAAAAAAAGTATAGTATGTGATGTATGGCAAAACCAATACAGTATTGTAAAAACAAAAGTATAGTATCAAGAAGAAAACAAACCCTTTCTACACTGATACTTGAGAGGACTTTTCTGGAAGACAGTATTTGTTTGTTCTTTTCATGAGGCAAGTCTATTTTATACTTTTAACTATTGGCATTTACTAAGAACATATTATTACATCAGAGGAAAATATTGGCAGCAGGCCCTGGTAACCACAATTCTAGTCTGGTTTTACAAGCTGTTTTTTTTTTTTTTTCAGATTCTACATATAAATGATACCATACAGTATCCTTTCTCTGACTGGCTTATTTTACTTAGTGTAATGCCTTCTAATATAACTTATGTTGTCCAAATAGCAATATTTTTTCTTTTGTTTTTGGCTAAATACTATCTCATCCTATACATTTATATATATCAAAGAGAAATTGTATATATTATATATAATATATATAATTCTTATATAATGATAATTTATGTAATTTGCTACATGTATGACTATATATGTATACTATATATACAATTTTTTCATATATATAAATTTATATCATGAAATATTTTATATATATATATATATATCTGCATTCATTCATTTGTTGATGGACACAGATGATTTCCATGTGGGTACTGTAGATAATGAACATGGGGATATATATGTCTTTGAGATACTGATTTTGTCCCCTGCAGGTATATATCCAGAAGCAGGATTGCTACATCATATTGTGGTTCCACTTGTAGCTTTTTGGAGGAAGTTCCATATTTCTCATCACCATGGCTGTATCAATATACATTGTACACTTTACAAAAATTCCCTTTTCTCTACACCCTCACCCACTGCTGATAAAGGTAGTAGTCTCATCTCTTTTAATATCAGCCATCCTAACAGGCATAAGGTGATATCTCATTGTGGTTTTGATTTGTATTTCCCAATTATTGGTGATGTTGAGAACCTTTCCACATATCTGTTGGCCATTTGTGTAACTGCTTTGGGAAAAAAAAATATGTATATATATATATATATATATATATATATATATATATATATATATATAAGGAACTCATACCTTAAGAGAAAAAACACAAATAAATTGATTAAAAAATGAGCAAAGGATATGAATTGAATGGTAGTGTTTTAATCTGAAAGTTTTAACCTTCTGATAGCCAGTGCCTAAATATCGCCTCTCTCTCAAGAGTTCTTTCTAACATCAACCACTTTCATACTCTTTACTGCAGTGCTGTGAAGTGAAGTCGCTCAGTCGTGTCCGACTCTCTGCGATCCCATGGACTATAGCCTACCAGGCTCCTCCCTCCATGGGATTCTCCAGGCAAGAGTACTGGAGTGGGTTGCCATTTCCTTCTCCACCTCCTGAATTTTTTTCTATTGTTCTCTTCTTGCTAATGTCCCACAGAGCTTATTGCTCTTAGAGTCATGTCTTGGGTCAAACTTGCTACATTATATACATCATCTTAATCTAGGGAAAAACTTACATCCTTTTCCACCAAACACTGGAACAAGAGATCCCCTATGGATCTCTCTCCTTCCATTATGCTCCCCAGCAAATACTACCGGTCTTTAGCTTTTCCCAGAAAGATTCAGACATGATTTTCTACACCTCCAAGCTCATTGGTTCATTCCTTTAAGCCCTAGTCACATAGCTTAAGTTGAAAAAGAGTACACTATTTCCCCAAGAAATGAGAGAGGAAAAGCATAGCACTACAAAATTGTCCTCAAGGAAATCCTTACTCATCAGTCCACACCCATTAATTCAGTAGCCTCCTGTCATATATAAGCTGGAGGTGCTGATGGTTTAAGTGTTGCAGAGCCAGTCTGGGCCACTTTTAACAAGTTCTACATAGATGGCTAGCACCTCTGAATTAATGTGTGAGCACTTAACACCCATTGTGCTCTTCTTTTGAGCCCCAGTTAAACACTGACAACAGCAGGAACTGTCTCACTTACCACTGTGCTACAGTTATATAAAGGCAGCTAAACTGGGTAGACTTCTCCTATTAGGACCAAGGCTCTGAATTCCTTAGAAAGAAATGGCAAGTGAACAGCAAGGTGACCAAATTTGAACTAGATGCTTATGCATTGCATTTATCCTTGATAACTTTCTCTCTCTCTCTCTCTCTCTCTCTCTATATATATATATATATATATGTATAAAACTTTCTTTTTACATATATATAGCTTTCTTTTAATCAAACTATAAGCATTTACTATCTACATATACTTGGCAAACACCAGGAGTTATTCTGAAATTTTACTAAGTAGAAGAGACCATCTTTGTTCTTAAAGAAATGATTTTAGATATCCTTTGCCATAATTCAATTCTTCTAAAGCTTAAGTATGCCATTAAGAAGAGAATAAAAATATAGCCTTTGGTGTTTGAGAATACAATCTGCAATAGTGAACAGCTTCAGTCTTCAATATTGGGTAGCATATGTATATCGCATGGGTGCTTGAAGACTTGACAAGGAGTATGCAGAAGAAATATTTTAAAGAAATTGATTTTCAGATCTTCACCTGTCTTACATATACATAACCAAAACTGATCTGCCCAAGAAAGAACATGGAGTTGAATTTTGCTCCCTTTCCTAACTTCTCATCATTTTTATTCTCCAACTTAGCTCTTATTTTTTGCCTCCCATACTTTACCACCTTCCATTATTCTAAGAATTAAGAACTCTGGGGCAGCAAAACATAGTGATGATTTTCAAATTACTTCTCTTGATTTTAAAAAAGTAAATGATTCTGATTAATGGACAATAAATAATAAATATCTTACTGCTCAGTGTTTTGCAACTGTTTACATTCAACAAAAGTTAAAGGAGCACAGAATTGAGCTGTTATCTGATAAGTTATTAGTTTTTGATGAGAGGTCACTAAGTGATTTAAGTGTATGACTAAAAAGAAATTTAAAGACTTTGAAGATATTGCTGCAACTCCTTTAATTTTCATCTGTGTATTTATATGAACAGATTTCTCTGAATTTACATCTATTGAAAGACAGAATAGAACTGATGCTGGATATTGCCATTCTTATAAGGAATACAATTTAACCTCAGAAACATGAGTTAATTATAAACCATCACAGCAACTCATTAGTATATGAATCTTCATATATTTTCCTTTTTAAGTATTAAAATTAATATTTGCATTATATTTTTATGTCTCTATATACCTATCACTCAGGTGGCTCAGTGGTAAAAATCCACCTGCCAATACAGTGGGCACAGAGATGCAGATTGGATCCCTGGGTTTGGGAAAATCCCCTGGAGTAGGAAATGGCAACCCACTGGGAAATCCCATGGACAGAGTAGTCTGGCAGGCTACAGTCCACGGGGTTGCAGAGTCAAGCATGACTGAGCACACACACAGACATACATATGTTAATACAGTCCACGGGGTTGCAGAGTCAAGCATGACTGAGCACACACACAGACATACATATGTTACGTATAACATTCTATTGATACATATGTACAGACCCAAAATGTATTTATAGAGTTACTAACTGTAGCATTCCCTATGAAAACAAAACAAAACAAAACAAAAATGTCTATTAGTAGAATATTACTTAAACCATGGTACAGCTATATGTGGGAGTATTAGTGAAAGTGAAAGTCATTCAGTCATGTCCAGCTCTTTGAGACCCCATGGACTATATACTCCATGAAGTTTTCTAGGCCAGAGTACTGGAGCAGGTAGCCTTTCCCTTCTCCAGGAGATCTTCCCAACCAGGGAGCAAACCCAGGTCTCCTGCATTTCAGGCGAATTCTTTACCAGTTGAGCCACCAGGGAAGCCCAAAATAAGACCCTATTCAGTCAGTCAGTTTAGTCGCTAAGTCGTGTCCTACTCTTTGCGACCCCATGAATCTCAGCACGCCAGGCCTCCCTGTCCATCACCAACTCCCGAGTTCACTCAGACTCACGTCCATCGAGTCTGTGATGCCATCCAGCCATCTCATCCTCTGTCACCCCCTTTTCCTCCTGCCCCCAATCCCTGCCAGCATCAGTCTTTTCCAGTGAGTCAGCTCTTCAAATGAGGGGGCCAAAGTTATGCAGCTACAAAAAGAAAGTGAAAAAACTGTACATCTATGGTGAGTAGGAGTGATTTCCAAGACACAGACCTGCCAGGCTCAGTAATACACTCTCACCACAGATATCTACACTGTAATTCTCAGAACCTCCATTAGCTCGTTTGTCAAAAAATAATTTGCAACTTTAATTAAAATAAAGACTTTGATATGGAGAAGTTATCCTAGGCTACTCGGGTGAGCCCTAAATGTAATCTCCAGTGTGTCTGTAGGAGGGAGCCTTAGGGAAATTTGAAGAAAAGAAAAGGCTATGTGACGATGTGAGTAGATATTGGAGTGGTTTCTTTATGAGACAAGAAATTTCAGCACAGTCTCTAGAAGCTGGAAGAGATAAGAAACAGATACTTTCTGGGAGCCCCAGAAATAATTAGCCTTGCAAACACCTTGATTTTACATGTGTAAACTGATTTTAGACTTCTATCCTCCAGAATTGAAATGTCATACATTTAAGTTTTTCAAGCCCTTAAATTGATGGTAATTTGTTACAAAAAATGTGAAACTATACTTTTCTTTACTAAAATGAAACAAACAAATTAGTACATTTTATATACTATGCTCCTTTTTATAAAAGAACAAATGAGAGCTGTTTGTATATGCCTAAAAAACAGGGACAGTAGTGAAAGTGGTTACTTATAGGAGACAGGTATAGAGATAAAACATTTCAGTATTTGCCTTTTATTTTGACTTTGAAACGAGGAAGGTAAAACAAATTCTAAACAAAATAATCAATAAGTAGATATATAAAATTTAAAGAGGAAAAAGGCAGTGGATAAATCTGGTTCTTAAAAACATTCTGTTTTTTTCCTCGTTCAAATAAACTCACAAGTAATTCAAAGAATGAAAGAAATGATAGTTTTACTTTCAAAAGTTAACGCGAGCAATGCACTGGAGACCGAATCCTTTCCATCAATTTAGACTTATGAGGAACATTTTTAATACCAAATTTAAGTTAGATGCATAAATTTTTTTAATTTGAGAACAAGAAAGAAAAAAAAGTTGAAAATCAGTTGTACAGCAAGCACTAAATTCTAGTAAAATTTTATGCACTTTCTTATTAATACATGTAATTTTCAAAATTTTAATTATAATGAATCAAAAACAGTGCACTTAAAATCATTCCACATATATGATGAACTGTCTTGCTGTATGGGCGAGATGCTACTGCATTATCTCTTCAGAACTGGAAACGTGGGCTCACCTGAAGCTGCATACAGCTAGGTTCCTTCTTTTCCCAGTGTGCATGTTACATAAATGTATGGGTAGAAATGGCAATGGTGAGTTTGTTAGTATAGTTTGTTGTTCTTAATTTCACTCTGTGCTCAGCTAGGATAATCACTGAGAAGAAAAATCCAGAATTCTGTCAATGGTTTGGTACAGGTTTTTCCAACTACAGTTAGAGAAATTTTCCAAAAGAACTGGTGCTTTTGAACTGTGGTGTTGGAGAAGACTCTTGAGAGTCCCTTGGACTGCAAGGAGATCAAACAAGTTAATCCTAAAGGAAATCAACCCTGAATACTCATTGGAAAGACTGATGCTGAAGCTGAAACTCCAATTCTTGGCCACCTAATGCGAAGAGCTGACTCACTGGAAAAGACCCTGATGCTGGGAAAGTTTGAAAGCAGGAGGAGAAGGGGATGACAGAGGATGAGATGGTTGGATGGCATCACTGACTCAAAGGACATGAGTTTGAGCAAGCTCTGGCAGATTGTGGACAGGAAGCCTTCAGTGCAGGAACACTGCAGTCCATGAGGTCGCAAATTGTCAGAATGGCTTAGCCACTGAATGAAAGAGAACAAACATCACATCCCAACTCCAATCTACTTTCTCGCAAAATCTCCATTTTTCCACTTGTTGCTCAAACTTTTATTACACTTTGCTGCTCAGCCAAAAGCCTTTGTGACTTCAAATCTGTTGCTGTTGTATGTTGTCTTATAATAAAATCCTACATAAGACTTTAAGCTTCAATTTCTGACTTTAATGCAATTTGCTATAATTGAACACAGTGATTGCCACAATAATGCTACATAACAAAGCACTCCTAAGATTGGTGGCATAATGTATTATCTAATCACCTGTGGGGTCTCTGGATGCTTCTGCTTCTGGCTACCAGTGTGAAGATCAACTAGAGCCATTGCACCTCATATATCCTATTCTGGACCTCAGTTTAGACAAAGTGAGGTTATCTTGAAGCTACCAGAAAATACTGTCTTGTTTTTTAGCATTTAGAGATTTTAGCATTTAGAAACTTATCTCTCAAGAAAATGTGGCCTTCTTACCATACATACAAAATTTCGGACACTCAAAGCTGAGCAAAACAATTTGTCTGCAACACAGAATGCATTAGTTTCAATAGCAGAAGTCACTAGGACAACTTGGATCTAGAGACTTTTAATAATGAAATATGTTATTTTAATAGCTCAGAAAATGTACCTCTTTATGCAGATTACTTAATAACTACATCTTGGTGTCTATATAGGACTAGTTAACAATTTAAATGTGCGTTTCCATAGCCTAGTAGTTATCACATTCACTTATATGTGGCAGGTCCTCGTTTTGAAACTAGGCAGAGAGAGAATGGACATAAATTTGAGTCAACTTCGGGAGGTGGTGGAGGACAGAGGAGCCTGGTGTGCTGCAGTCTATGAGATCTCAGTGAGTCAGATAAGACTTGGTGACTGAACAACAACAACAATTTAAATAATATGAAATTAAATGCATTAATTAAATGAGAACAAGTAGGGTACAGTTAGAGAGGAAGATGAGGACACGAGCATAGAGCATCCTTGGAGCAAGAAAAGTGCCCGTGTTGAAGGAAGCTGTGACTGACAGTGGCGCTGTCCCAGGGAAGTCGAGGGAAACGAGGCAGTGGACTTCGGAGGCCACGAGAAGCCTAATTCTAGATAAATTTATTTGATGAAGTGATCAGATGTTTCATATGGCAAACAGAAAAGACATTTCCATTTTATTTCGCCTTTCTACATTGTGTCATCATTACTCTTTAATATCTATAGGGCTGATATAATGACAGACTTAACTGGGCAATAAAAACTGTAGCTTAAACCCCCTCTTCCCAAAGGAACAAATTCTACATCTTTTGTATAAAATAAAATGAAAAAAAAGCATCTAAAATGTTATTTTTTAAAAAAATCCCACTTTGTGTTTGAAATGTACATGCATGCATCCTAAGTTTCTTCAGTTGTGTCTAACTTGTGACCCTGTGATCTGTAGCCCAGCAGGCTCCTCTGTCATGGGATTCTCCGGGCAAGAATACTGGAGTGGGTTGCCATGCCCTCCTCCAGGGATCTTCCTGCCCAGGGAGTAAACCCATGTTTCTTACTTTCCTTGGATTGGCAGGTGAGTTCTTTACCACTAGTGTTACCTGAGAAGCCTGGTGCTTGAGAAAGCATACAGTAAATGATTGGAAAATGGTGCACTTTGGTGCATTCAAAATCAAACTAACTACTGATTTTTAAAAACTAGATGTCTATAAAGTGCAATTGGGATATTTTTCAATCTAAGCTAGAAATTAGATGATGGCTTTTTTTTTTTTAATCATGGTCAGGGCATGGGGATATGGGAGACATGCAGGCTGAAACTCTGTATTGTGGACCTATTCTATACCAACAGGGTAAGCTTTGAAGGCTCATAGACTTGGATTCAATTTTATTCCCATTATTTACTAGTTATATAAAGTTGCATAAGGTTCTCTGAATTACAATTTTACAAACTTTATGATGGGAATAACTAGAAGTTCTTAACAGGTCTGTTGAGAGATTAAACTAAATATTACAACACATAGTCAGCAATTAGGCCTTATCTGTAATTAAACTACATCATAACATTAGATTATTGTACAAATTGGTATCTAGATGAAAGAACTTAACACAAATATCTAACATGTCATAGGCACTCAAAAATGTATTCATTTATTTAGTATGTAAGAGAGAGACTGTGGAGAAGGAAATGGCAACCCACTCCAGTATTCTTGCCCAGAGAATCCTGTGGACAGAGAAACATGGTGGGCAGCTGTCCATGAGGTCGCACAGAGTCTGACATGACTGAAGCGACTTAACATGCATGCACGCACTGGAGAAGGAAATGGGAACCCACTCCAGTACTCCTTCCTGGAGAATCCCAGGGATCAAGGAGCCTGGTGGGCTGCCGTTTAGTCGCACAGAATCGGACACGACTGAAGTGACTTAGCAGCAAAAGCAGCAGAGATACTTACTCTCCACTGAATTCACATATTGTAGGTACTAGAATTTCCAAGAGGATAAGATACAGTCTTTTTCCGTCAGTTCAGTTGTGCAAATGTTACTGTCACCACTTTTCAGAAAAATACAGTTTGTGCATTTACTAAACCGAAAAAGGATTTAGATCAGTTTGACAAACACAAATATATTAACAGGGACAGTGGGATATATTTGAATTTACAACCATCTTGTCACTATTTTTATACTTCTAAAATTCATTCGCCACATCAATTTCAAAATAATATATTTAAAATACAAATATAACCACTCATGACATTCCTGCTGAAAACATTTCAACAGTCCCCATATCAACTTCCAAATGAATTCCATACTGCTTCACATGTGTACACACTCTTTATTATTTTATAGCTTTCTCAAATTCTTTTATTTTTCTCCCTATATTCCCTGCATCAGGTTTGTTGATCTAGTTATAGCTCACTTCTTGCTTTTCCCTAGATATATGGCTGTTTCTTTCACTCATGGCTTTGTTAAACTATACCCTTTATCTGAACTATCTGTTTGTCCTAATATCTGTGTCTTTTTCACTCAACTAATTCTTACTCATTTTTTAAAACTTAGCCCAGATGTTTTCTTCTCTAAGATACTTCAATCACCTACAGTCATACTTTCTCCTCACCTAAATCTCTATAGAATGTAAACACCTTAAGGTGGCTGTGATTATTTACCTTCAAGTCCCCAGTCTAATTCTGCATGAGAAAGGAGCTCAGCAAATAGATTGAATTAACATATACATGAAGCAAATGAAGCCCAGAGACTTTATGAAATCAGCTTAAAGATGCATAAGTAAATATTTTGGGGGAAGCAAATTCCAGTGCATTTCTTTGTCTTTAGAGATTGCAAAATAGAATAGTAATAAAATATAAAGCTATTTAGTATATAATTATGATAGTTAGATATAAATAATATAGCTAATAATACTTTTTCTCATATAATTGTTTTGATACATGAAGAGAAAAATCATTAAGCCTTAAAAAGGCAAGGATTCTTAAAAGAGCTAAACTACAAAAAAAAAAAAATCCCATCTGGATAATTTATTGACGGACATGTCTATTGCAATGTAATAGATATATAGTTACCAAAGCAGTGTTTTCCTAATAGGAAAAAAATTTCATAACATGAGGAAAGATAAGTAACTTGATATTTCTTTCTTTTTTAATGCTCTTGTTTGCCATGGAAATAAGGTAGGAAACCCAAGCTGAATAGTGCAGGAAAATAAATTAAATGAATGCTGCATATTTAGAAGCCAAATGGAAAGAAAGCAGCTCTTGCCTGTGCAAAGAATAAGATTAGTAGGAAATACTACAGACAAGATTCTCTAAGCGGGGATAAAAGTCAGCAACAAAGCACTAACAGCTCTGAGCATTTTCCAGTAGCTTGGAGAAACTTACTGGGCTGAAGCATGTACTTTATCTGTCATGCTTTACATCTTCAAGTATGAGAACCAATGAGTCAGACTGGTCAAAACATAGGTCAAATTAAATAGTGATTCATAAGAGTTGAATATATTTTTATTGAAGTATAGTTAACTTAGAATGTTTTGTTGCTTTCTGATATACAGCAGAGTAAAGTGATTCAGTTAAATCATATATCTATATAATATTTAAGTTTATTTTATATTCTTTACTATTATGGTTTATTACAGGCTACTAAATATAATACCTTATGTGTTGTGTGTTGTTTATCCCATTCTGTATATAACAGTTTGCACCTGTTGGTCCCACTCCCAATCCCATAATATTTGAAATTCATCACTGGATGCACAAGTCTTGTATAACTCACTTTTATTGCCCCCAAACTGGGATCCTAAGGAAACCAGTGCTAAATCTGTATGCACCACAGTTTGGACTGACACCAAGAGATACGCTATGGAAGAAGCAGCAGCTCTAGGCTTGGGTTTCAAAAATGACATCTATTTCTACCATTTAGCAGACTTGTGACTTTACAAAGTGAAGGGAATACTCTTTATTTCCCTCATCTCATTAGAGCAAAGCAATGTGAAGGTTTCAGGGAACTGTAATGGTGCTTCTTAGAATTCAGAGTTGATGCGCATCATAAAATAAAAGCAATTTGCACCATAAAAGGTTTTGGTGGTGTGGCAGTGCGATTTTTTTGTTTGTTTTATGGTTTTATTTGCCAAATATGTTTGTGTTTGCTATTATTTTAAATCATATCTGCCCTCAAAATCAAAGAGAGTACAGGCAACTGCTTGGGTCAACTATAAACTATTCAGTTCAGTTCAGTCACTCATTTGTGTCTGACTCTTTGAGACCCCATGGACTGCAGCATGCCAGGCTTCCCTGTAATTAGAGAAATATAAAACAAACACTCAAAAAAAAAAAAAAAAGGTACAAGATACCACTCTAGACTCACTGGGATGGGTGAAATTCAAATAGTAGACTATAACAAGTGTTGATAAAAATGATGGGAAACTAGAACCTCTATACACTGCTGTTGGGATAGTAAAAGGAAGTAGCAACTTTGGAAAACAGTTTATCTGCTTGAAATGCTACGTATTATTGCCCTATAGCTATGTAATTCCACTCCTAGGTATACGCCCAGGTGAACTGAAAACATGTTCACACTTTTATAGGACTGCTCATAGAAGCGTTATTCATGACAGCCGAATGTGAAACCAACACAAATGCCCATCAACTAATGAATAATGAAGTATAATGCATTCTTCTAAGCAATGAATTATTGTTTATTAACAAAAGAAATATAATATGGATTGTTCTGCCTCATGACCTTGAAAGAATTATACTAAGTGAAAGAAGCCAGAAACAAATCATGGAGTGAAAATGGAAGTGTTAGTGGCTCAGTCGTGTCCAGCTCTTTGTGATTCCATGGACTCTAACCTGCCAGGCTCTTCTGTCCATGGAATTCTCCAGGCAAGAATAATGGAGTGGGTTGCCATTCCCTTCTCCAGGGGATATTCCCAACATATCATATACTTCATTATTTGAACTTCCCAGTATAGGCAGATGATTAGACATAAGAAAAGTAAATTAGTGTCTTCCAAAGGAATGAAAAGTGACCGCTAGTTTATACAAGGTTTCTCTTTGGGACGATGAAGATGTTTTAAATTAGTGACGGTATTTCCCTGGTGGTCCAGTGGTTAAGAATCTGCCTTGCAATGTATGGGCTATGCTGTGCTTAGGCACTCAGATGTGTGTGACTTTCTGCTAGGCCAGGCACTGTAGCCTGCCAGGCACCTCTGTCTGTGGACATTCTCCAGGCAAAAATACTGGAGTTGGTTGCCATTTCCTACTCCAGAGGATTTTCCCAACCCAGGGATCAAACCCAGGTCTCCCACATTGCAGACAGATTCTTTGCCATCTGAGCCACCAGGGAAGCCCAAAAATACTGAGTGGGTAGCCTATCCCTTCTCCAGTGGATCTTCCCCACCTAGGGATCGAACCAGAGTCTCTTGCAGTGCAAGCAGATTCTTTACCAGCTGAGATACCAGGGAAGCCCACAATGTAGGGGATGTGGGTTCAGTCCCTGGATGGAGAGCTAAGACCCCATTTGCTGGGAGGCAACTAAGCCTGTACCCTGCAACTACTGACCCCGCGTGCCCTGGAGCTGGCGTGCCACTGTTAGAGAGTGGTGTGTCACACTGGAAGATCCCACATGGCAACATAAAGATGTCACAGGATTCAATAAAGACCCACGTGCTGCAACTAAGATCTGGTGCAGCCAAATAAATATATATATGGCTTTAAAAAATTGAACAATACCACTTAATTGTACATGTTAAAGGATGCAACTTACATTTATGAATTGTTTCAATAAAATTATTGTAATAAAAGAAAAATAATACAGATCATAGGATACTCTCTGTATAAGATGGTAAATATATGAAACTATTGCTTATGGGTAAAGATACAAATCTGTACAAAAACAATGCATGTTATAAATACATGCCAACTTTGGGTCTTGGCTGTCCACAGAGATGGAGGGAAATGAAGGGATTACTGAGCTGTGCATAAAATGCACAGAATGCATAAAATGTGTTTTATTCTCAAACCTGCATTTAGAAGAAGGGCAACCAAATACCGAGTATTTTAAAATCTGGGTAGTTTTTTATTCATTAAAGTATTCTCTATAATATTTGTATATCTGAAATATTTTATAGCAAAATACTTAACAATAGAAAGTGTTTATTAATGGGATTATGAGTTAAAAGAAATTCTTCTGTTCATTCTGTTTATTCTGATCTACTTATCAGCTTAAGTTTTCAGGCTAGCAAAAGCTTAGAGAGAACTTCTTGAGACAAGAATAGCTTAGATTCAACAACGAAACCTAAGAAAACAAGTGCTAAGCAATTTTATACATAGAAGATAGCCTACTAATCCAACAAGAGTTAAAGGCAAAGCATGAAAATCCACTAACAAAAACAGTAAATCCAAGCAAAAAGTCTCCCAGAGAAAGGGACGAGCCACTGAAGTTGTTCGTTACTGTATCATCTGCGTTACGCACTCCACATCGCGTAGTGGACCCCTATCCATATCACGCAGTGGGCTTTCCTGGTGGCTCAGACAGTAAAGCAACTGCCTGCAACACAGGAGACCTGGATTCGACCCCTGGGTAGGGAAGATCCCCTGGAGAAGGAAATGACAACCCACTCCAGTACTCTTTTCTGAAAAATTCCATGGACATCAGAGCCTGGTAGGCTACAGTCCATGGGTGACAAAGAGTCTGACACAGCTGAGCAACTTCACTTTCACATAGTGAAGATAATCTGAGATCTGGAATAAGAAAATCTGGTCCAGAACCTTGTGTTCCCATATATCACCTGTGTCTTAAGTGATTCACAACTTCTGAGGTCAATCAGCTATATTTTTAGGTTATTTAAATGATCAAATGTTTTTTTAAGTAAATTGAGGTGTGTTATGTACAATTATACTTATTTTTGGAACATACTTTCTATTGTTTGAGTGGATAAGGAAAAATAGGTTCCTAATATCAAAGGATCAAAGAATCAAATCAGTCAAACAGATATATGTTTATTAACAATGTGAGAGGGTAAGTGTAAATAGATCTAATATGTGCACATATGGAGTACTGCAAATTATTTCTCAACATGAGAACGTCTAGAATTGAAGAAATGCGAAGGGGCGGTCTTCCGAGTTCTGGGAGTTTCCTACCCTGATACAGTGTTGTTGTTTTAGCTGCTAAGTCATGTGCATGCCTGACTGCTGTTGCTTCAGCCATGCCCTACTCTTTTGGTGACCCCTTGGACTGTAGCCCTCCAGGCTCCTCTGTCCATGGGATTTCCCAGGCTAGAATACTGGAGTGAATTGTCATTTTCTTCTCCAGGGGATCTTCCTGACCCAGGGATCAAAGTTGCAATCTTCTGCATCAGCAGGCAGATTCTTGAGCCCTCCCTACAAGCCCGCCGTGATAGAATAGTAACAACTAAAAACATGTCCCTTAAAGAATCAGCGTTCTTCCAGTGTATGCAATTTCTTTTCAATTAAGTGGAAAGTTGTTGTTGCTGTTGTTGTTGTTTTTAAAGAGAGAATTTTTGCATTCCACCATCTTGGGTTGTTATTCAGGCATAAGAAACAAAGCCTAAGAAGTGCTCATGCCCGGAATTCCAAGTACTAATCCTGTCCTTACCAATTGCTCTTTTTATATTCTCTTGCCGAATTCAAACTTCAGCGCTCACTGGACACTAAGGTGTATGTGACAGCTGCAGGATGGCAGTATTGCCAATATTTTCAAATGAAAACCTCTGATTCCCCGAACACTCTGTGGCTTCTGCCAAATCTGAAAATCTTCACTTTCTAGCGTTCTTCATTTGAGCTCTTTCCTACTGTATTCTGGAGAATTTAAAAACCAAGAGACAGACAGACAGGCACACACACACACACACATACACTGACAGAGACAGAGAGAGAACAGAGTGGGAAAATGTGGTTCTATTTCAAATTATATCACCATAAGAACTGAGAAATAAAAATAGTTGGCAATTCTCCAAGATTTCTAAATATGGTGCTCATATATAATATAACATTCTGAGATCCTCATAGTGCAGCTGCTTACAGGAATTTGAAGAGTTAGAAATTTGGCATATCTTCCTTAACAAATATGCCCACTTGGATGAAGAAGGGCTGTGGATAAATTCCTTGCAACAAGATTCATTTGCCCAAAGCCAAACCACACGAGGGGGCTTCCTGAGGTGTCTCAGTGGTAAAGAACCTTCCTGCTAATGCAGGGGACGCAGCTTCAGTTCCTGGGTCAGGAAATTCCCCTGGAGGAGGAAATGCTATTTCCTCCTGGAAAGCCCCGTGTGTGTGTGTGTGTGTGTGTGTGTGTGTGTGTGTGTGATTATTAGATTTTTAAAAAACAATTATACTTTCCTCTTAACTGTAAAATTGTAGATATTCAATTACATAAAAGAGGGAAATTAGAAGATTATTGTTTATTTCATTACAATTACTTAAAATCCAAAAGAAGCAAGAAAAGAGCAAAATTTAAAGGCAGTAGAAAATCCAAAGAAGGTGATTGACATCACAGTTAAAATAATGATGATGAATGAAAGATATTTCAATTAAGTTCCTGCTTGGGATGGAAAAAGAGACCTGAGTTTAATATATGAACTAGAGGAATGGGAAGTTATTAGTCAAACCCTCATTCTACAAGAGGGTCATTTTTATTATGTTGTCATTTCTGGAAAAGATGAAACAAAGCTATGCAGGGGGTAATGGGGAAAAGGTAGCATGTGTAACCCACTGCATACAATTTTACAAAGACTAGTCACCGTATTTGCAAACAAGTAGGCAATTAATTCTAAAATTTCTAGGAAAGTCATTGGTAATATAAAGAATGCTTGCATTCACACAGAGATCCAAGATCAGAAATGTATGTTTATAAATTTGAATTTGGCTCAGATGTTATTGGGAATACAATTTGAACATTAAATTTGAAGGTAAACAGGACGCACTGCCTTGGAGTTGGATAAGCCAAATTATTCCTGAAGCATCCAGCAAAGACTTAGCTTCCTAAGTATTCACCATACACATTTACATTCTAGTAATCCATATGTAGATAGATAGAAATAGGGGGAAACAATAGAATGGGAAACACTAGAGCTCTCTTCAAGAAAACTAGAGATACCAAGGGAACATTTCATGCAAAGATGGGCTCAATAAAAGACAGAAACAGTAGGGACATAACAGAAACAGAAGATATTATGAAGAGGTAGCAAGAATACAGAGAACTGTACAAAAAAGATCTTCATGACTCAGAAAATCACGATGGAGTGATCATTCACCTAGAGCCAGAAACCCTGGAACGTGAAGTCAAGTGGGCCTTAGGAAGCATCACTACGAACAAAGCTAGTGGAGGTGATGGAATTCCAGTTGAGCTACTTCAAATCCTAAAAGACGATGCTGTGAAAGGGCTGCACTCAATATGCCAGCCAATTTGGAAAACTCAGCAGTGGCCACTGGACTGGAAAAGGTCAGTTTTCATTTTAATCCCAAACAAGTTCAGTTCAGTCACTCAGTCGTGTCCGACTCTTTGCGACCCCATGAATCGCAGCACGCCACGCCTCCCTGTTCATCACCAACTCTCGGAGTTCACTCAGACTCACTTCCATCGAGTCTGTGATGCCATCCAGCCATCTCATCCTCTGTCATCCACTTCTCCTCCTGCCCCCAATACCTCCAAGCATCAGAGTCTTTTCCAGTGAGTCAATTCTTTTCATGAGGTGGCCAAAGTACTGGAGCTTCAGCTTCAGCATCATTCCTTCCAAAGAAATCCCAGGGTTGATCTCCTTCAGAATGGACTGGTTGGATCTCCTTGCAGTCCAAGGGACTCTCAAGAGTCTTCTCCATTGGGAGATTGTGTTCACCTGTGGCTGATTCATGTCAATGTATGGCAAAACAAATACAGTATTGTAATTAAAAAAATAAATAAATAAAAATTTAAGAAAATAATAAAGCAAGTCGAGGAAGGAGAAAAAAAAACATCAATTCTTCGGTGCTCAGCCTTCTTCACAGTCCAACTCTCACATCCATATATGATCAGAGGAAAAACCATAGCCCTGACTAGACAGACCTTAGTCAGCAAAGTAATGTCTCTGCTTTTGAATATACTATCTAGGTTGATCATAACTTTTCTTCCAAGGAGACAGCGTCTTTTAATTTCCTGGCTGCAATCACCATCGGCAGTGATTTTGGAGCCCCCAAAATAAAGTCTGACACTGTTTCCAGTGTTTCCCCATCTATTTCCCATGAAGTGATGGACCAGATGCCATGATCTTCGTTTTCTGAATGTTGAACTTTAGCCAACTTTTTCACTCTCCTCTTCACTTTCATCAAGAGGCTTTTTAGTTCCTCTTCACTTTCTGCCATAAGGGTGGTGTCATCTGCATATCTGAGGTTATTGATATTTCTCCCAGCAATCTTGATTCCAGCTTGTGGTTCTTCCAGTTCATCGTTTCTCATGATGTACTCTACATGTAACTTAAATAAGCAGGGTGACAGTATGCAGCCTTGACATACTCCTTTTCTTATTTGGAACCAGTCTGTTGTTCCATGTCCAGTTCTAACTATTGCTTCCTGACCTGCACACAGATATCTCAAGAGGCCAGGTTAAGTGGTCTAGTATTCTCATCTTTCAGAATTTTCCACAGTTTATTGTGATCCACACAGTCAAAGGCTTTGGCATAGTCAATAAAACAGAAATAGATGTTTTTCTGGAACTGTCTTGCTTTTTCCATGATCCAGCGGATGTTGGCAATTTGATCTCTGGTTCCTCTGCCTTTTCTAAAACCAGCTTGAACAACAGGAAGAGAAGTGAAAAGCAAAGGAGAAAAGGAAAGATATAAGCATCTGAATGCAGAGTTCCAAAGAATAGCAAGGAGAGATAAGAAAGCCTTCTTCAGCGATCAAGGCAAAGAAATAGAGGAAAGCAACAGAATGAAAAAGACTAGAGATCTCTTCAAGAAAATCAGAGATACAAAGGGAACATTTCATGCAAAGATGGGCTCGATAAAGGACAGAAATGGTCTGGACCTAACAGAAGCAGAAGACAATAAGAAGAGGGTGGCAAGAATACACGAAAGAACTGTACAAAAAGATCTTCATGACCCAGATAATCATGATGATGTGATCACTCATCTAGAGCCAGACTTCTTGGAATGTGAAGTCAAGTGGGCCTTTGAAAGCATCACTATGGACAAATCTAGTGGAGGAGATGGAATTCCAGTTGAGCTGTTTCAAATCCTGAAAGATGATGCTGTGAAAGTGCTGCATTCAACATGCCAGCAAATTTGGAAAACTCAGCAGTGGCCACAGGACTGGAAAAGGTCAGTTTTCATTCCAATTCCAAAGAAAGGCAATGCCAAAGAATGCTAAAACTATTGCACAATTGCACTCATCTCACACGCTAGTAAAGTAATGCTGAAAATTCTCCAAGCCAGGCTTCAGCAATATGTGAACTGTGAACTCCCTGATGTTCAAGCTGGTTTTAGAAAAGGCAGAGGAACCAGAAATCCCAAAGAAAGGCAGTGCCAAAGAATGCTCAAACTACCGCACAATGGCACTCATCTCACATGCTAGTAAAGTAATGCTCAAAATTCTCCAAGCCAGGCTTCAGCAATATGTGAACCGTGAAATTCCAGATATTCAAGCTGTTTTTAGAAAAGGCAGAGGAACCAGAGATCAAATTACCAACATCCGCTGGATCTTGGAAAAAGTAAGAGAGTTCCAGAAAAACATCTATTTCTGCTTTATTAACTATGCCATATCCTTTGTGTGGATCACAGTAAACTGGAAAATTCTGAAAGAAATGGGATTACTAGGCCACCTGATCTGCCTCTTAAGCAATCTGTGTGCAGGTCAGGAGGCAACAGTTAGAACTGGACATGGAACAACAGCCTGGTTCCAAATAGGAAAAGGAGTATGTCCAGGCTGTATATTGTCACCCTGTTTCTTTAACTTCTATACAGAGTACATCATGAGAAATGCTGGACTGGAAGAAACATAAGCTGAAATCAAGATTGCCAGGAGAAATATCAATAACCTCAGATATGCAGATGACACTACCCTTATGGCAGAAAGTGAAGAGGAACTAAAAAGCCTCTTGATGAAAGTAAAAGAGGAGAGTGAAAAAAGTTGGCTTAAAGCTCAACATTCAGAAAACGAAGATCATGGCATCCAGTCCCATCACTTCATGGGAAATAGACGAGGAAACAGTGGAAACAGCAGCTGACTTTATTTTTGGGGGCTCCAAAATCACTGCAGATGGTGACTGCAGCCAGTAAATTAAAAGATGCTGTCTCCTTGGAAGAGAAGTTATGACCAACTTAGATAGCATATTCAAAAGCAGAGACATTACTTTACCAACTAAGGTCTGTCTAGTCAAGGCTGTTTTTCCAGTAGTCATGTATGATTGTGAGAATTGGACTGCAAAGAAGGCTGAGCACCGAAGAATTGATGCTTTTGAACTGTGGTGTTGGAGAAGACTCTTGAGAGTCCCTTGGACTGCAAGGAGATCCAACCAGTTCATTCTGGAGATCAGCCCTGGGATTTCTTTGGAAGGAATGATGCTAAAGCTGAAACTACAGTACTTTGGCCACCTCATGCGAAGAGTTGACTCATTGGAAAAGACTCTGATGCTGGGAGGGATTGGGGGCAGGAGGAGAAGGGGACAACAGAGGATGAGATGGCTGGATGGCATCACTGACTCGATGGAGGTGAGTCTGAGTGAACTCCGGGAGTTGGTGGTGGACATGGAGGCCTGGCGTGCTGTGATTCATGGGGTTACAAAGAGTCGGACAGGACTGAGCAACTGAACTGAACTTAACTGAGCCATCTCATTGTAGCTACTTCTTTGTCTCTGGACTTGGGGTATCTTTTTGGTCAGTTCCAGGATAATTTTTTTGATAGCTGTTCAACAGCTAGCTGCAATTTCAGTGCTCTTATAGGAGGAGATGAGAATACATCTTTCTATTCTGCCATCTTGAAGAAATATTCTTCCCATCTCTAAACTATGTTTACTATTAGGAAACTTGGTCTGTATGCTATATCTTCTTCACCTTAGTTCACTGTATTAATTTGACTAGTCTAGATCGTGACTTTAGAAACAGAACAGCCCTGAAATCTCAGAGGCTTCTTTTAAAAATGATTTCTTCTTTCTGGGTAAGAAGACTCAGTGTGAATTGCTGGGGAAATCACTGTTCTACACAGCTACTCAGTGATGCAAGTTGTCAGAAACTTCAGTATCCTATACCTTCTCCATCATCTCAGTAGCTTCAATGGCAAAGAAAAAGGTTAGGGAGTTAAACACTGACTCCTAACCATTTCTTCCTGGAAGTGACCTTTGTCACTTTTACTCCAACTCATGAACCAGAATTAGTTCCAAGGCCATGCTTACCTTCAAAGGTTGAGAAATGTGTGGTTGTTATGAATAGCTGGTAGCCAGTGACTATCTCTGCCATAATCACCATATTTACTTGATAGGCAATATTCTAAGTTTTTTTTTTTTTTTTAATGAAGCCTTTTAAATTAGGCTTACTCCTGGAAAAGTTTAATTTTGGAATTGAGTGTCATATGAATTTATTCTTAAGAGCATAGGTCTAGAAGAACTTCAAGAAATATAGTAGTTCTAAAAGAATTCATCTTTGAGTAGATTTCTACACCAGAAAAACAGATCCTTTTCTCAGTTTAGTCCTTAAAGTGGTTTTATCGTAATGAAGTTTCATTTTCTTGCTTATTTGAATAAATGGCAGCTCTTACAAAATTGAAACTCACTTCCCTGTTACAAAAATATCTTCCCCATAATTATTTTACCTTTCAGTTACTTGTCTTAAGTTCATTGGCTTTAGACATAGCAGCAAAACTAGTGCTATACCTTTCCTACATAGATCTATAAAACCATATATATGCAATAACTATAAATATCATATATTCCCTCCACAGGACATTTTAGGACATAATTGCAGTAGATTTTGTTTTTATTACAGATATAATCAAAACAAAATTAAATCCAAACATAGTGAATCAAAGTTACTTAAGTTTCCTATTTCCTTAGTAATACACAATAGACTTGAGGAACATAATATCATGATTCTGGATTATAGATTGTCATTTGATATTTTGGGAAAAGGAGGTTTCATTGTTTTATGAGCAGCGTCATGTCATCCCAGGAGGAAATCAGATTCTGTGGCATGATATTTTTCAGGTGGCAGAAGAGAAGTGATAATGGATTGCTATCTTTAAAAATGTTACAACACTGGCTACAGTCATGAGAAATTTACTAACCTATTTTGACAAGGCTGTCCAACTAGGCCCCTTGATGAATTATAGTGCTCTATCTATGATCTTTGCAAACTATTCCACTGCAATTTTTATTTCATCCAAAATAACTCTACCCAAAGGGGAAAAATAAATAGAATAGTCAATTAGTATTATGTGACAATTAGGTAGTAAATTAATGCTTCACGTAGACTTTTAATCATTCATCTACCATTCAGTATAATAAGAGTTATTTAGTATTGCTGATGCCTGTCTTTAATGTAATTACTCAAATATCAGGACTTGGAAATCATCAGGAATTAACTGCTGTTGTCAACATTCAGTTCAGGATTTGTAGTACAAAACTCTGAAAACATAACAAAAGTCCTTTTAGTTAGTAATATAAATTTTTAAAAACCAATATTTTTTCTGTAAGCTCCATAGGTTTTAAAAATATATATTCATCTAATGTCAACAGGTAGATAATAGTTTTTACCATTATACATTTTTAAAAATTATAATTAGAAGTATTTTAATTTTCATTGAAACAACCTCAAAATGTCCAAAAATAAACTTAAAAATATTCAGAAAGGCCACTCACTAAAAATAATCTTTGCATAGTAAGGTAGTCATAATACATTGCAATATAAAAAGATGTGTTGCATGACAGTTTCTGTCAATCTATATTTGCATAAGGAAAGTATGTAAGGATATACAGTAAAGTGTTTAAAGAGATATTTTGGGTGCTGATCTAATTAGCTTTATGCTTATCAGTTTTTTGTATCTGATGCATGAGTTTAAGGTAGAAATTATCATGAGCTTTGTTTTAGGTACTGTGATATTCACTTAATAGAAAATATTTCATTGGCTCTTAGCAGTATGTTGTGACCTAGATTATACAATTATTCAACTTTAAATATAAAAAGAGAAAGCAGCTCAGGAATACACAGTTAATGGGTAGATGCTGTTTGTGAAGTAGCAGAGATTTTAACATAGGCAGGCAACTTGCTTAGAAAAGCATGCTTAGAACTATACTACCTACTATAGATTGAACAATGCAAAAGAAACAAAAGAGACCATAGCAAAAATCAACAAAGCCAAAAGCTAGTTCTTTGAAAGGATAAATAAAATTGACAAACCATTAGCCAGACTCATCAGGAAACAGAGGGAGAAAAATCAAATCAATAAATTTAGAAATGAAAATGGAGAGATCACAACAGACAACACAGAAATACAAAGAATCATAAGAGACTACTATCAGCAATTATATTCCAATCAAATGGACAACATGGAAGAAATGGACAAATTCTTAGTAAAGTACAGCTTTCCAAAACTGAACAAGGAAGAAATAGAAAATCTTAACAGACCCATCACAAGCATGGAAACTGAAACTGTAATCAGAAATCTTCCAGCAAAAAAGCCCAGGTCCAGACAGCTTCACAGCTGAATTCTACCAAAAATTTAGAGAAGATCTAACACCTATCCTACTCAAACTTTTCCAGGAAATTGCAGAGGAAGGTAAACTTCCAAACTCATTCTATGAGGCCACCATCACCCTAATACCAAAACCTGACAAAGATGCCACAAAAAAGAAAACTGCAGGCCAATATCACTGATGAACATAGATGCAAAAATCCTCAACAAAATTCTAGCAATCAGAATCCAACAACACATTAAAAAGATCATACACCATGACCAAGTGGGCTTTATCCCAGGGATACAAGGATTCTTCAATATCCACAAATCAATCAATGTAATATACCACATTAACAAATTGAAAAATAAAAGCCACATGACTGTCTCAATAGATGCAGAGAAAGACTTTGACAAAATTCAACATTCATTTATGATTTAAAAAAAAAAAAACCCTCCAGAAAACAGGAATAGAAGGAACATACCTCCCTGAAAGAGATGGGAATACGAGACCACTTAACCTGCCTCTTGAAAAATCTGTATGCAGGTCAGGAAGCAACAGTTAAAACTGGACATGGAACAATAGACTGGTTCCAAATAAGAAAAGGAGTATGTCAAGGCTGTATACTGTCACCCTGTTTATTCAACTTATATGCAGAGTACATCACGAGAAACGCTGGACTGGAAGAACCACAAGCTGGAATCAAGATTGCTAGCAGAAATATCAATAACCTCAGATATGCAGATGATACCACCCTTATGGCAGAAAGTGAAGAAGAACTAAAGAGCCTCTTGATGAAAGTGAAAGAGGAAAGCCAAAAAGCTGGCTTAAAGCTCAACATTCAGAAAACAAAGATCATGGCATCCGGTCCATCACTTCATGGGAAATGGATGGGGAAACAGTGGAAACAGTGTGTCAGACTTTATTTTTTGGGCTCCAAAATCACTTCAGATGGTGACTGCAGCCATGAAATTAAAAGACGCTGACTCCTTGGAAGAAAAGTTATGACCAACTTAGACAGTATATTCAAAAGCAGAGATATTACTTTGCCGACTAAGGTCCATCTAGTCAAGGCTATGGTTTTTCCTGTGGTCATGTATGGATGTGAGAGTTGGACTGTGAAGAAGGCTAAGTACTGAAGAATTGATGCTTTTGAACTGTGGTGTTGGAAAAGACTCTTGAGAGTCCCTTGGAGTGCAAGGAGATCCAACCAGTCCATTCTGAAAGAGATCAGCCCTGGGATTTCTTTTTTTTTTTTTTTAATTTTTTTAAATTAAATTTATTTATTTTTTAATTACAATACTGTATTTGTTTTGCCATACATTGACACGAATCAGCCATAGGTGAACACAATCGCCCAATGCCGAAGCCCCCTCCCACCTCCCACCCCACATCCTCTACCTGAATCATCCTGTGCATCAGCCCCATGCATCCTGCATCCTACACCAAACATAGATTAGCGCTTCGTTTCTTACAGGAAAATACAGATGCTTCACTGCCATTCTCCCAAACCATCCCACCCTTTCCCTCTCCCTCAGAGTCCAAAAGTCCACTCTATACCTCTGTGTCTCTTGTTGTCTCACATATAGGGTCATCATTACTGTTTTCTAAATTCCACATATATGTGTCAGTATACTGTATTGGTGTTTTTCTTTCTGGCTTACTTCACTCTGTATAATCGGTTCCAATTTCATCCATCTCATTAGAACTGAGTCAGATTTATTCTTTTTAAGGGCTGAGTAGTATTCCATAGTGCATATGAACCACAGCTTTCTTATCCATTCATCTGCTGATGGACATCTAGGTTGCTTCCATGTCCTGGCTATTATAAACAGCGCTGCAATGAACATTGGGGTACATGTGTCTCTTTCAATTCTGGTTTCCTCAGTGTGTATGCCCAGCAGTGGGATTGCTGGGTCATAAGGCAGTTCTATTTGCAATTTTTAAAGGAATCTCCACACTGTTTTCCATAATGGCTGTGCTAGTTTGCATTCCCACCAGCAGTGTAAGAGGGTTCCCTTTTCTCCACACCCTCTCCAGCATTTATTGTTTGTAGACTTTTGGATCGCAGCCATTCTGACTGGTGTGAAATGATACCTCATTGTGGTCTTGATTTGCATTTCTCTGATAATGAGTGATGTTGAGCATCTTTTCATGTGTTTGTTAGCCATCCGTATGTCTTCTTTGGAGAAATGCCTATTTAGTTCTTTGGCCCATTTTTTCATTGGATCATTTATTTTTCTGGAGTTGAGCTGCATAAGTTGCTTATATATCTTTGAGATTAGTTGTTTGTCAGTTGTTTCATTTGCTATTGTTTTCTCCCATTCAGAAGGCTGTCTTTTCACCTTGCTTATAGTTTCCTTTGTTGTGCAGAAGCTTTTAATTTTAATTAGATCCCATTTGTTTATCTTTGCTTTTATTTCCAGTATACTGGGAGATGGATCATAGAGGATCCTGCTGTGATTTATGTCGGAGAGTGTTTTGCCTATGTTCTCCTCTAGGAGTTTTATAGTTTCTGGTCTTACATTTAGATCTTTAATCCATTTTGAGTTTATTTTTGTGTATGGTGTTAGAGAGGGGTCTAATTTCATTCTTTTACAAATGGTTGACCAGTTTTCCCAGCACCACCTGTTAAAGAGACTGTCTTTACTCCATTGTATATTCTTGCCTCCTTTGTCGAAGATAAGGTGTCCATAGGTATGTGGGTTAATCTCAGGGCTTTCGATTTTGTTCCATTGATCTATATTTCTGTCTTTGTGCCAGTACCATACTGTCTTAATGACTGTGGCTTTGTAGTAGAGCCCGAAGTCAGGCAAGTTGATTCCTCCAGTTCCATTTTCTTTCTCAAGATTGCTTTGGCTATTCGAGGTTTTTTGTATTTCCATACAAATTTTGAGATTATTTGATCTAGTTCTGAGAAAAATACTGCTGGTAGCTTGATGGGAATTGCATTGAATCTGTAGATTGCTTTGGGTAGTATACTCATTTTCACTATATTGATTCTTCCAACCCATGAGCATGGTATATTCCTCCATCTATTAGTGTCTTCTTTGATTTCTTTCATCAGTGTTTTATAGTTTTCGATATATAGGTCTTTAGTGTCTTTAGGTAGGAATATTCCTAAGTATTTTATTCTTTTCGTTGCAATGGTGAATGGAATTGTTTCCTTAACTTCTTTTTCTACTTTCTCATTATTAGTGTATAGGAATGCAAGGGATTTCTGAGTGTTGATTTTATATCCTGCAACTTTACTATATTCACTGATTAGCTCTAGTAGTTTTCTGGTTGAGTCTTTAGGATTTTCTATGTAGAGGATCATGTCATCTGCAAACAGTGAGAGTTTTACTTCTTCTTTCCCAATTTGGATTCCTTGTATTTCTTTTTCTGCTCTGATTGCTGTGGCCAAAACTTCCAGTACGATGTTGAAGAGTAGTGGTGAAAGTGGACACCCTTGTCTTGTTCCTGACTTTAGGGGAAATGGTTTCAATTTTTCGCCATTGAGGATAATGTTAGCTGTGGGTTTGTCATATATAGCTTTTATTATGTTGAGGTATGTTCCTTCTATTCCTGCTTTCTGGAGAGTTTTTATCATAAATGGATGCTGAATTTTGTCAAAGGCTTTTTCTGCATCTATTGAGATAATCATATGATTTTTATTTCTGAGTTTGTTAATGTGATGAATTACATTGATTGACTTGCAGATATTGAAGAATCCTTGCATCCCTGGGATAAAGCCCACTTGGTCATGGTGTATGATCTTTTTAATGTGTTGCTGGATTCTGATTGCTAGGATTTTGTTGAGGATTTTTGCATCTATGTTCATCAGTGATATTGGCCTGTAGTTTTCTTTTTTGTGGTGTCTTTGTCAGGTTTTGGTATTAGGGTGATGGTGGCCTCATAGAATGAGTTTGGCAGTTTACCTTCCTCTGCAATTTTCTGGAATAGTTTCAGTAAGATAGGTGTTAGCTCTTCTCGAAATTTTTGGTAGAATTCAGCTGTGAAGCCGTCTGGACCTGGGCTTTTGTTTGCTGGAAGATTTCTGATTACAGTTTCAATTTCTGTGCTTGTGATGGGTCTGTTAAGATTTTCTATTTCCTCCTGGTTCAGTTTTGGAAAATTGTACTTTTCTAAGAATTTGTCCATTTCTTCCAAGTTGTCCATTTTATTGGCATATAATTGCTGATAGTAGTCTCTTATGATTCTTTGTATTTCTGAGTTGTCTGTCGTGATCTCTCCATTTTCATTTCTAATTTTGTTGATTTGATTTTTTTCTCTTTGTTTCTTGATGAGTCTGGCTAATGGTTTGTCAATTTTATTTATCCTTTCAAAGAACCAGCTTTTTGTTTTGTTGATTTTTGCTATGGTCTCTTTTGTTTCTTTTGCATTTATTTCTGCCCTAATTTTTAGAATTTCTTTCCTTCTACTAACTCTGGGGTTCTCTATTTCTTCCTTCTCTAGTTGCTTTAGGTGTAGAGTTAGGTTATTTATTTGACTTTTTCTTGTTTCTTGAGGTATGCCTGTATTGCTATGAACTTTCCTCTTAGCACTGCTTTTATAGTCTCCCAAAGGTTCTGTGTAGTTGTGTTTTCATTTTCATTTGTTTCGATGCATATTTTGATTTCTTTTTGATTTCTTCTGTGATTTGTTGATTATTCAGTAGGGTGTTGTTCAGCCTCCAAATGTTGGAATTTTTAATAGTTTTTCTCCTGTAATTGAGATCTAACCTTAGTGCATTATGGTCAGAGAAGATGCTTGGAATAATTTCAATTTTTTTGAATTTATCAAGGTTAGATTTATGACCCAGAATGTGATCTATTCTGGAGAAGGTTCCGTGTGCACTTGAGTAAAAGGTGAAATTCATTGTTTTGGGGTGAAATGTCCTATAGATATCAAATAAGTCTAACTGGTCTATTGTATCGTTTAACGTTTGCGTTTCTTTGTTAATTTTCTGTTTAGTTGATCTGTCCATAGGTGTGAGTGGGGTATTAAAGTCTCCCACTATTATTGTGTTATTATTAATTTCCCCTTTCATGCTTGTTAGCAATTGTCTTACATATTATGGTGCTCCTATGTTGGGTGCATATATATTTATAATTGTTATATCTTCTTCTTGGATCGATCCTTTAATCATTATGTAGTGGCCTTCTTTGTCCCTTTTCACAGCCTTTGTTTTAAAGTCTATTTTATCGGATATGAGTATTGCTACTCCTGCTTTCTTTTGGTCTTTATTTGCATGGAATATCTTTTTCCAGCCCTTCACTTTTAGTCTGTATGTGTCCGTTGTTTTGAGGTGGGTCTCTTGTAGGCAGCATATATAGGGATCTTGTTTTTGTATCCATTCAGCCAGTCTTTGCCTTTTGGTTGGGGCATTCAACCCATTTACATTTAAGGTAATTATTGATAAGTATGCTCCTGTTGCCATTTACTTTATTGTTTTGGGTTCGGGTTTATACGTCCTTTTTGTGTTTCCTTTCTAAAGTCTATCTTTTAGTATTTGTTGGAGAGCTGGTTTGGTGGTGCTGAATTCTCTCAGCTTTTGCTTGTCTGGAAAGCTTTTGATTTCTCCTTCATATTTGAATGAGATCCTTGCTGGGTACAGTAGTCTTGGCTGAAGGTTATTATCTTTCATCACTTTAAGTATGTCTTGCCATTCCCTCCTGGCCTGAAGAGTTTCTATTGAAAGATCTGCAGTTATTCTTATGGGGATCCCCTTGTGTGTTATTTGTTGTTTTTCCCTTGCTGATTTTAGTAATTGTTTTTTGTGTTTGGTCTTTGTTAGTTTGATTAAAATATGTCTTGGGGTGTTTCGCCTTGGGTTTATCCTGTTTGGCACTCTCTGGGTTTCTTGGACTTGGGTGATTATTTCCTTCCCCATTTTAGGGAAGTTTTCAACTATTATCTCCTCAAGTATTTTCTCATGGTCTTTCTTTTTGTCTTCTTCTTCTGGGACTCCTATAATTCGAATGTTAGAGCGTTTCATATTGTCTTGGAGGTCTCTGAGGTTGTCCTCATTTCTTTTAATTCGTCTTTCTTTTTTCCCTCGCTGATTCATTTATTTCTACTATTCTATCTTCTATTTCACTAATCCTATCTTCTGCCTCCGATATTCTACTATTTGTAGCCCTGGGATTTCTTTGGAAGGAATGATGCTAAAGCTGAAACTCCAGTACTTTGGCCACCTGATGCGAAGAGTTGACTCATTGGAAAAGACTGATGCTGGGAGGGATTGGGGGCAGGAGGGGAAAGGGACGACCAAGGATGAGATGACTGGATGTCATCACGGTCTCGATGAACATGAGTCTGAGTGAACTCCGGGAGTTGGTGATGGACAGGGAGGCCTGATGTGCTGCGATTCATGGGGTCATGAAGAGTTGGACACGACTGAGCGACTGAACTGAACTGAACCTCAACATAATAAAAGCTATATATGACAAATCCACAGCAAACATTATCCACAATGGTGAAAAATTGAAAGCATTTCCCTAAAGTCAGGAACAAGACAAGAGTACACACTTTCACCACTACTATTCAACAGATTTTTGGAAGTTTTGGCCACAGCAATCAGAGCAGAAAAAGAAATAAAAGGAATTCAAATTGGAAAAGAAGAAGTAAAACTCTCACTGTTTGCAGATGACATAGTCCTCCATATAGAAATCCCTTAAGACTCCACCAGAAAATCGTTAGAGCTAATCAATGAATATAGTAAAGTTGCAAGATATAAAATCAACACACAGAAATCCCTTGTATTCCTATACGCTAATAAGGAGAAAATAGAAAGAGAAATTAAGGAAACAATTCCATTCACCATTGCAACGAAAAGAATAAAATACTTAGGAATATATCTACCTGAAGAAACTAGAGACCTATATATAGAAAACTATAAAACACTGGTGAAAGAAATCAAAGAGGACACTAATAGGTGGAGAGATATACCATGTTCATGGGTCAGAAGAATCAATATAGTGAAAATGAGTATACTATCCAAAGCAATCTATAGATTCAATGGAATCCCTATCAAGCTACCAACGATATTTTTCACAGAGCTAGAACAAATAATTTCACAATTTGTATGTTTCTTGGAAAATCAAATAATGAAAGTTCAGGGGAAAATTTGACACCCCAAAACTCTTTCACATATAAGTTTATTTCTGAAAAAGCATATTTAAGGTTAAATATAGTGTGATAAATATTGGGATCAAGAGGTAAAACTTTAAAATATTGTAGATAAATTTTCAATGTTTTTCTACTCCTGGTGAGTCATAATATAAATATATTATTTTTGCTTCCATTTAATGTGCTTATTAACTTGGTAGCTATGTTAAAGGTTATGTTTTCTTTTTAATATGTAGAGAGGAGAGTATGTAATCCTTTAAGCACACAAAGTGGACTAAAGGATACTTTTCTTTCTTTTTTTCTTTATCTGATTAGGTTAAAAAATAAAGTATTATAATCTAGATGAATAAAGGCAGTTTTAAAACCTTCCTAAAATTACTAAAGTTGTTAAAAAATAGTTTCACTGATTTGTGAAATCTGAATATTGCATTGGATGCTTTACCATAAATAATATTATGACTATAGAAAACAAAAATAAAAGTAAGAGAGACTTAAATATGATAGCAAAAGTAACCTTGCTATGCAACTATAGTCCACCTAACGGACTATCTTTTAGAATATAAGGAATAATAATAAGTCAAGAAAAACAAATGAAAAGATCTGCTTCCTAACAGAAACATTTTTATCTGAGTTGAAAATATTCAGCTAAAAGTTATTGACATGTATTTAATTTTGTAACTATTAAGGATATTGGTAAATTTGTTTGACACAGATGGGAATACCAGACCACCTTACCTGCCTCCTGAGACATATGTAGGCAGGTCAAGAAGCAACAGTTAGAACCAGATATAGAACAATGGACTGGTTCAAAATTGAGAAAGGAGTATGCCACGGCTGTATATTGTCACCCAGCTTATATAACTTATGCAAGCACATTTCAGCCAGGCTGAAATGCCAGGCTGGATGAAGCCAAAGCTGGAATCAAGATTGCTGAAAGAAATACCAATAACTTCAGATATGCAGATGAAACAACCCTTATGGAAGAAAACAAATAGGAATTAAAGAACCTCTTGATAAATGTGAAAGAGGAGAGTGAAAACGCTGGCTTAAAACTTAACAGTCATACAGAGAGGATCATGGCATACGGTCCCATCACTTCATGGCAAATAGATGGGGAAACAATGGAAACAGTGACAGATTTTTTTTTTCTTGGGTTCCAGAATCACTGTGGATGGTGACTGCAGCCTTAAAATTATAAGATCCTTGCTCCTTGGAAGAAAAGCTATGACAAATCTAGATAGCATATTAAAAAGTGGAGACATTACTTTGCCAACAAAGGTTCTTATAGTAAAAGCTATAGTTTTCCCAGTTGTCATGTATGGATGTGAGATTTGGACTATAAAGAAGGCTGAGTGTCGAAGAATTGATGCTTTCAAACTGTGGTGCTGAAGTTGACTCTGCAGAGTCCCTTGGACTGCAAGGAGATCAAATCAGTCAGTCCTAAAGGAAATCAATTCTGAATATTCATTGGAAGGACCGATGCTGAAACTGAAGCTCTGATACTCTGGCCACCTGATATGAAGAGCCTGTGCATTAGAAAAGGCCCTGATGCTGAGCAAGCTTGAAGGTAGGAAGAGAAGGGGATGACGGAAGAAGAGAAGGTTGCATGGTATCACCGACTTGATGGACATGAGTTTGAGTGATCTCTGGGAGACGGTGAAGGACAGGGAAGCCTGGCATGATGCAGAACATAGGTTCATAAAGAGTCAAGAGATGACTGTCTCAATAACAACAGCAATTTTACTTGACAATATTCTTCTTTAAAAGACTTTATACCTCACATTAATAAAAAGTTAAATTGTCATAGAAAAAGAATTATAGTTGATAAGATTGTGATCCCTGGTGTTAACTATGTCAAAATTAAAACAAAAAGGGAGAAAACAGATACAAGAGAAACGTCTACATAAGTGAGAAGGAGGAAGAAATATATTCAGTTCAGATCAGTTCAGTTCAGTCACTCAGTAGTGTCCGACTCTTTGCAACCCCATGAACTGCAGCACGCCAGGCCTCCCTGTCCATCACCAACTCCCAGAGTTCACTCAGACTCACATTCATCAAGTCAGTGATGCCATCCAGCCATCTCATCCTCGGTCGTCCCCTTCTCCTCCTGCCCCCAAACCCTCCCAGGATCAGAATATTTTCCATTGAGTCAACTTTTCGAATGAGGTGGCCAAAGTACTGGAGTTTCAGCCTTAGCATCATTTCTTCCAAAGAAATCCCAGGGCTGATGTCCTTCAGAATGGACTGGTTGGATCTCCTTGCAGTCCAAGGGACTCTCAAGAGTCTTCTCCAACATCACAGTTCAAAAGCATTAATTCTTCAGTGCTCAGCCTTCTTCACAGTCCAACTCTCACATCCATACATGACCACAGGAAAAACCATAGCCTTGACTAGATGGAACTTTGTTGGCAAAGTAAAGTCTCTGCTTTTGAATATACTATCTAGGTTAGTCATAACTTTTCTTCCAAGGAGTAAGTGTCATACAATTTCATGGCTGCAGTCACCATCTGCAGTGATTTTGGAGCCCCAAAAAATAAAGTGTGACACTGTTTCTACTGTTTCCCCATCTATTTCCCATGAAATGATGGGACCAGATGCCATGTTCTTCGTTTTCGGAATGTTGAGCTTTAAGCCAACATTTTCACTCTCCTCTTTCACTTTCATCAAGAGGCTTTTTAGTTCCTCTTCACTTTCTGCCATAAGGTTGATATCATCTACATGTATGAGGTTACTGATATTTCTCCCAGCAATCTTGATTCCAGCTTGTGCTTCTTCCAGCCTAGCATTTCTCATGATGTACTCTGCATATAAGTTAAATAAGCAGGTGACAATATACAGCCTGGACATACTCCTTTTCTTATTTGGAACCAGTCTGTTGTTCCATGTCCAGTTCTAACTGTTGCTTCCTGACTTGCATACAGATTTCTCAAGAGGCAGGTCAGGTGGTCTGGTATTCCCATCTCTTTCAGAATTTTCCACAGTTTATTGTGATCCACACAGTCAAAAGCTTTGGCATAGCCAATAAAGCAGAAAGAGATGTTTTTCTGGAACTCTCTTGCTTTTTCCATGATCCAGCAGATGTTGGCAATTTGATCTCTGGTTCCTCTGCCTTTTCTAAAACCAGTTTGAACATCAGGCAGTTCACAGTTCACATATTGCTGAGGCCTGGTTTGGAGAATTTTGAGCATTACTTTACTAGCATGTGAGATGAGTGCAATTGTGTGGTAGTTTGAGCATTCTTTGGCACTGCTTTTCTTTAGGATTGGAGTGAAAACTGACCTTTTCCAGTCCTGTGGCCACTGCTGAGTTTTCCATATTTGCTGGCATATTCAGTGCAGCACTCTCACAGCATCGTCTTTCAATAAATTGATTAAATTTTTTTAAACAATTAAAAATTTAAATCTAACAATATATATTGAGATTATCTTATGACAGAGAAAATGAATGTCCTTAAAGACAATACTCATTAAAATCAAATACAGTTCATTGGAGATAGTTAGATTAATATAGACTTGATTGAAAAACTACTATATTATTAGACTGGATATTCTTATGACCAAACCTAGATAGCATATTAAAAAGCAGAGATATTATGTTGCCAACAAAGGTCCATCTAGTCAAGGCTATGATTTCTCCAGTGGTCATGTATGGATGTGAGAGTTAGACTGTGAAGAAAGCTGAGTGCCAAAGAATTGATGCTTTTGAACTGTGGTGATGGAGAAGACTCTTGAGAGTCCCTCAGACTACAAGGAGACCCAACCAGTCCATCTTAAAGGAGACCAGTCCTGGGTGTTCATTGGAAAGACTGATGCTGAGGCTGAAACTCCAATACTTTGGTCACCTCAAGTGAAGAGTTGACTCATTGGAAAAGATTCTGATGCTGGGAGGGGTTGGGGGTAGGAAGAGAAGGGGGCAACAGAGGATGCGATGGCTGGATGGCATCACTGAGTCAATGGACATGAATTTGAGTGAACTCCAAGAGTTGGTGATGGACAGGGAGGCCTGGCATGCTGTGATTCATGGGGTCGGAAAGAGTTGGACACGACTGAGTGACTGACTGATTAACTCAAAATGGATCACTGATTAAATATGAAAGCTGGTACTATAGAGCTTTAAAAAGTAAACAAGAGAAAACATTTGTGACCTTGAAAAAGGCATATAGTTCTTATATAGTATACACCCACAGAAATGAGAACCACAAATGAGTTAGCTTTAGTAAAAATTCATAACTTCTACTCTTGTAAAGACTTAAAAATGAAAACGTAAGCCACACATGGTAAAAATTATATATGTGTGACAAAATACTTCAATTTAAAATATACAAAGAACAACTCATTGTTAATTAAAAAAACCCATATACAAATAATACAAAATTATTTTCAGATTCATGTCTTCATTCATGCACAGAGGTCCTAGGGCTCAAGCATAACTCAGAGAAAGTTTTACAAAGATGTCATATGTCTTTTGTTATAATGTATGTTGACTTGATGTTCAACTTTGTCCTTTTGTTTACTATGATTATTCACTAACCAATGAAAGGGCTGAGAAATAGGATCCCAGCACTATCTTGTCCAGGAACTTTATTTCTTTCTTGGAAGTTCTTGGTCTAATACTGCAAGTATGTTTGGAAGATCCCAAGTTAACCAAATTTTCTGTATGAGAAGAGTTGCTATTTATCAGAGGGTTGATAGAAAGGAAAAGCCATAGTACTGCTAATAAAATAACCAGAAAAATAAAAAACATAACTACCCCAAAAACATTAAAACATGATCTATGGGATAGTATTAGACTGCGGGAGAACAGAGAAATATGAGCCTTCACGAGTTTCTTCTAATGCTACTTTCATATTAAACCTCTTTGCAAACACCAATATTAGACCTCTAAGTTACTAGAGGTACCTTAAAAAAACGCTTACTCCTTGGAAGAAAAGTTATGACCAACCTAGACAGGATATTGAAAAGCAGAGACATTACTTTGCCAACAAAGGTCCGTCTAGTCAAGGCTATGGTTTTTCCAGTGGTCATGCTTCCCTGGTGGCTCAGAGGCTAAAACGTCTGCCTGCAATGCGGGACACCTGGGTTCAATCCCTGAGTTGGGAAGATCCCCTGGAGAAGGAAATGGCAACCCACTCCAGTATTCCTTCCTGGAGAATCCCATGGATGGAGGAGCCTGGTGGGCTACAGTCCACGGGGTCGCAAAGAGTTGGACACGACTGAGCAACTTCACTTTCATGTATGAGTGTGAGAGTTGGACTGTGAAGAAAGCTGAGCACCAAAGAACTGATGCTTTTGAACTGTGGTGTTGGAGAAGACTCTGGAGAGTCCCTTGGACTGCAAGGAAATCCAACCAGTCCATTCTGAAGGACATCAGCCCTGGGATTTCTTTGGAAGAAATGATGCTAAGGCTGAAACTCCAGTATTTTGGCCACCTCATGCGAAGAGTTGACTCATTGGAAAAGACTCTGATGCTGGGAGGGATTGGGGGCAGGAGGAGAAGGGGACGACCGAGGATGAGATGGCTGGATGGCATCACTGACTCGATGGATGTGAGTCTGAGTGAACTCTGGGAGTTGGTGATGGACAGAGAGGCCCGGCGTGCTGTGATTCATGGGGTCACAAAGAGTCAGACACGACTGAGCGACTGAACTGAACTGAACTGAACTGAAAGTTACTAGATTTCTTCACAACAATGTACGTCTTTTATGTTAATCTCAAAATAAGCCACACCTCTGTCAGACATGTTAGAATAACTTCTACAGTATCTCTTCCAAGTAATCAGGTAGATTTTGCCTAAAGAATTTCATAGAGAGAACTCACAGATATTAGGTCAGACTGTATTACTGAAAAGCTCATACCCCATATTCTTAGAAAGCTATTGGTTTCTTGTCAAATTTAGAAAATAAAAGAGAGAATTATACTTATAACCATTGCAGAGATTACATGTCTGTATGAACAAAGACTGGGAACAAGAATTAATGAAATGAACAATGGAACTATATGTAAAATGATTTTTATGAAGCTAAAAAGCCTCTTGATGAAAGTGAAAGAGGAGAGTAAAAAAGTTGGCTTAAAGCTCAACATTCAGAAAACGAAGATCATGGCATCTGATCCCATCACTCCATGGGAAATAGATGGGGAAAGAGTGGAAACAGTGTCACACTTTATTTTTTTGGGCTCCAAAATCACTGCAGATGGTGACTGCAGCCATGAAATTAGAAGACGCTTACTCCTTAGAAGAAAAGTTATGACCACCCTAGATAGTATATTCAAAAGCAGAGACATTACCTTGCTGACTAAGGTCCGTCTAGTCAAGGCTATGGTTTTTCCTGTGGTCATGTATGGATGTGAGAGTTGGACTGTGAAGAAGGCTGAGTGCCAAAGAACTGATGCTTTTGAACTGTGGTATTGGAGAAGACTCTTGAGAGTTCCTTGGACTGCAAGGAGATCCTACCAGTCCATTCTGGAAGGAGATCAACCCTGGGATTTCTTTGAAGGAATGATGCTGAAGCTGAAACTCCAGTACTTTGACCACCTCATGCGAAGAGTTGACTCATTGAAAAGACTCTGATCCTGGAAGGGATTGGGGGCAGGAGGAGAAGGGGATGACCAAGGATGAGATGGCTGGATGGCATCACTGATCGGATGGATATGAGTCTGAGTGAACTCCGAGAGATGGTAATCAACAGGGAGGCCTGGCGTGGCTTGATTCATGGGGTCGCAGAGTCAGACATGACTGAGCGACTGAACTGAACTGATTTAGAATTAATAACGTTGACTATAGAAGAGGAAGAATAGTATTCTTTGTTTTAAGTCAAATCTCTATCTCACTATCCAGTGCCTAAAACTCTAGCACATAACACTCAGTAAAAATATTTGGGGAAAAAAAATCAGCAAAATATTTGAACAGATACTTCACAAAGAACTTAAGTTAATGACAAATAAGTACATCAAAAGAATGCCTTTTTAATTATATCCTCTAGTATTATAGATGTAGGACAGTACTGTATCATACATACCTCTGTGAATGTAAAATATCTTGTACCTGCTTTATGATATGTAGTAGTGACCGTGCTTTATCAGATCTGTTTTTAATGACGTTATTCTAGAATGTTTTCTTTCCAGATGATGATTGAGAAACGTAATTAAAAAAAAAAAAAAAAACGGTGCCAGGTACCACAACAGTAACAGAACTTTGCTGTTTTCTGAGGTTTTTGTTTTTTTTTTTTTTTTTTTTAATGGAGTGTGCTGGATGTCTCTATAATTTTGTTCAGATGACTGCAGAACTTGGAAAAGCTGTTGCTGCTATTGATGCATAACATACTGCTATTGGTCTTTTATATAAATAAATAAATCTATATATATATATACATATATATATATAATTTGAATTTTTGGAAACTTTAGCTGTGCTGTCATCTTTGGAAAAAGTATCCCAGTTGTACCGTGTTGGGTTGGCATTGTACAGAAATTAACAGCCATATTGGTCTAGAAACGTTAAACATAATTTTTTCCATTTGTACAGCGGTAACATACTGTATTAAATATGTAAGGTCTTATCTACATGGGTTTGATTACAGAAACTAATAAAGTATTCTCTAAATAATGAAAAAAAAGATGCTTTGTATAATTAGATATCAGGGAAAAGCAAATTAAAAACTTTAATGAGATACCAACACACCTCTATTAGAAAAAATTTATTCCATATTAACAAAATGTTTGGAAGGCTTGTTTATATTACTAAAGTTTTATTCCATTCAGTCTGATAGAAAACTGTATATCACAGTATCTATTTGTTGAATATACTTCCTGCCCCTAATATAAATAATACCAACTGATTTCAAGGCAATGCTGAATGCTATTCATAAAGCTATTGATGAGAAATTAAGCTACCCGATTCCTAATCATGCCTAAACCACTTTCTTTGTGCCCCCTGAAAATGTGATGCAAATAATTAGAGCATCAATTCTTGACACTGTGGAGTCGTTCTACATAAAATTCTAAAATCTCTAAAATAATATTTTTCTATTTTTTTCATTGATTTTAGTAGTGGATACACATATCAGTTTATTAAATACTTTTGCAACACTTCATTGAAAATGGAAAGCAAGATCTGAATTAAATGAGAGAATGTCAGCTTCATAATATACGTGTGTGTGTGTTGGTGTGTGTATCTTCAGATTGTTGGGAGGATCATAAGAATTTGCTAGTTTTCAATGGCACAGAGTTGCCACAAAATTCAGTTATCTCCCAGGATGGAGTAGAAGCAAGGAGTAAAGGAGGTCCCACATGTGTGCGTCTTCCCATTGGCTAAACTGAAGGACAGTAAGGATGGAACAGGGATCCTTAAAGCTGTAATGGGTAGTCCTTATTAAATTTTGTTTGAAGGCTATCCACAGAATCACCATTCCTTCTTATTTGATACCCAGGTGTTGATTATAGAAATTCTTTAAAGTTTATTTTTAAAAAATAGAAATGTGGCTAAGGATGGAAAAGATAAAAATGTTCTTCTTATGTAGTTTCTAACTTTAATAAATGCCCATAGCACTAGCAGTTTCAAAGCCAAGAATTCTTACTTCTCCCTAAAGTCCATATTAAAAAATAGCATTGCATAAATATGTCATACAAATCCTTAAATATGACCATCAAATACAACAGTTAATATTTTATCTATAAAAACACAAACATGCCTTTTCAAGTCCCTGTTTTGTATTTTACAGATCATAAAGTCAATTCTTTCTCCTAAGATGAGGTGAAAAATTAATGTCTTAGAGTACCTAACTTAAAGTACCTAACAAAACGCTACCTTGTAGGGAAAAATATGACTTCACTATTTTATTTTTTATTCTAAAGTCAAATTCAACCTTAAGTTGTTTTCTGCTCCTTTATGGTAGTGTGCTATTGTATATGAAGCATTCAACTCATAAAACTACATGTACAATAACACAAGTAAAATTAGTGAGACTGAGCATCTAATTAGAAAAAATGATATGCTGAAGAGTAAGAAAATAAAAATAAGTTTTTTGATTTATAAATTCTGTATGGCACATGTTTATATTTTTTTCCTTTGAGTAATTTGTAGCTTTTTTTTTTCATATTATTTGCCTCAAAAAGAAAGCTCAGTAAAATAATTATGCATGCTTTAAGAATTTTATTTCTAAATAAGCCTAATTTTTATTGAACATTAAAAAAATTTAAAAATAAACAGCACAGTGAGAAAGATGAGGATCAAAATCAATATGCAACCACAGAAGATGTCCAACTTTTTCTCTTGCATAAACTGTCCATTTGCCAGGGATAGATATTCTTTAAAAGGGAATTTTTCTCCAAAAGATCAGAATATGCCCCATTTAAGCATTCTCTTATAAGCAATTTGTCATTAATTTAGTGCATATTTGGAGTCTGTGGATGAAATAGATGGACAATGACTGACTGACAGTAACATATGCCTGCTTGACTGCAATCGATACTGTCCAGTAGAACCTTGGAGTGTGTATAAAAGGTGGGAATGGGACAGGAAGCCTCCAGGAAAATTGGAGTGAGTCATTTATACAGCTGACTAATAAATATCCCACTATAAATTACTATGAGTAGATTGCTATCAAAACCACTGCAGCCTTAAATTTCCCATAAACTCCAACTCAGTAAGTAGTTCCCATTCAAATAAAAAAATTCAACATCTAGGTAAATGGAAAACCTTGAAGGTTAAAATATAAACTCTATCTTATCATGCCTTGGGATAAATCTGTATTTTTGGTGGCTGAAGCAACAAACTAGAAGAGTGTGACAGAAAAATTGGGGTTTAATGACCTTTTACTATGACTAGCATTTTGTGCTCATTGATCACTCTAACAAACTGAATTTAAAAACTACAATGCAAAAAAGTAAATATCTGGGAATAGGTGCATTTCAAAGAAACTTACAATTTATTTTTCTCCATCAAAAACAAATTAATTTCCAAGATCTTTGGTATCATGTCCGTAGTCTGTATTCCCCTTCTCTGTCCCTTTATCTCCCTAACTACACGGACTATGGCATCTTACAGCTCATTTGTGTCTCTTGCCATTTCTTTTCACTATATTTCTCCACCATATTATTCCCCATGTGGCCTCATGCTAATATAAGGCTTTACATACAAGTGTTTTTAAATTAAGATGGTATATTTAGCCCACGAATTATAACTTTAAAGTTCAATAAGAAAATGAGTCCTTCTGTGTTCTGCATTTAACTCAGTAATCAATACACTTTGCAGTAAATCTATTAAGGAAGAAAATGCTTGAACAAGTTAATCCATACGTGCATAATTAATTTTCAACAAAGTCACCAAAGTAACTTGCTGAAGAAAGGAATGTCTTCTCAATAAATGGTACTGGAAACAATTGGATATGCAGATAAAGGAAAATGTAAATTTTAACCCATACCTCACAACATGTACAAAAATTAATGATTTGTCTGAGATCATAAACTTAAACATAAAATCTAAATTTATAAAGCTTTCAGAATGAAATATTCATTAGCTGGGGGTAAATGTAGATATTTTAGGGCACAACAGGTAAGATTCATAAAAGAAAAATATAAATAGATCAAAAGACATCATTTAAAAAATAGGAAAGCTTCATATTGAAAGCATTTGTAAATATATCCCACATAAGATTTGTACCCAGAATATATAAAGAATTCTCACCATCCAGTAATAAAAAGATAATTCAATACCAATATGTAAATTTTAAACAGATGACATTGATATACCTCTACACACACACTAAAGTGCCTAAAGATGAAAAGACTGACAATATCAAATATTGATGAGAATATGGAAGAATTGGAACTGTTATATATTTTTGATGAAAGTGCCAATGGAATAACCACTCAAAAATGTTTTGGTAATTGCCTATAATTAACCAATTTAATGATGTAGAAATTATTCTCTCAGTTTTTCCAGTAAAATAAAAGAAAAATATATGTCTACGAAAAAACTTGTACAATAAAATAATTTAAGGTATATCCCTGCCTAAAAGGACTTAGGTTCTGTAAATTTAGTTCTTAATTAATTCTCATAAATATTTACTAAGCACCTTCTATGACTGAATGACTGCAGGTAAAATGGAGAAATATAAATCAGATTGTGAAGACCATAGGATTCAATCTATTAGGAACTAGTTTTCACATATTAAAAAAATGTAATATAATGTCAAATGTGATCTAGCATCAAATAAAAATCCTATAAAGACAAAATGCCAAAGAATAAAAATGATTAGGATATTCCTAATTGTATAACTGATTTGCTAGATTTTCTCCATCATTCCAACATCCCACACAGAAATCTCAAGCACTAATTTCTAAGATCATCTCCTTTGTGTTTAAAACCAGACTTTTTAAGGTGTGAAGAACCTCAAAAACAATCTCTGTGTTCTTTGAAAAACAGGTTGATTTAGACCTACCACCCATTTTTAAATCGGGTTGTTTGTTTATTTAATATTGAGTTGTATGAAATGTTAATAAATTTTAGATAATAACACATGCCAATCATATATCATTTTTATTTTTTTCCTTTTCATTAGGTTGTCATGCATTTTGTCAATGTTTTCCTTTGTTCAGTTCAGTTCAGTTCAGACGCTCACTCATGTCCAATTGTTTGCTACCCCATGAATTGCAGCATGCCAGGCCTCCCTGTCCATCACCAACTCCCGGAGTCCACTCAGACTCACGTCCATCGAGTCCGTGATGCCATCTAGCCATCTCATCCTCTGTCGCCCCCTTCTCCCTCCTGCCCCCAATCCCTCCCAGGATCAGAGTCTTTTCAAATGAGTCAACTCTTTGCATGAGGTGGCCAAAGTACTGGAGTTTCAGCTTTAGCATCATTCCTTCCAAAGAAATCCCAGGACTGATCTCCTTCAGAATGGACTGGTTGGATTTCCTTGCAGTCCAAGGGACTCTCCAGAGTCTTCTCCAACACCACAGTTCAAAAGAATCAATTCTTGGGCACTCAGCCTTCTTCACAGTCCAACTCTCATATCTATACATGACCACAGGAAAAAACATAGCCTTGACTAGACGGACCTTAGTAGGCAAAGTAATATCTCTGCTTTTGAAAATGCTACCTAGGTTGGTCATAACTTTTCTTCCAAGGATTAAACGTCTTTTAATTTCATGGCTGCAGTCACCATCTGCAGTGATTTTGGAGCCCCCAAAATAAAGTCTGACACTGTTTCCATTGTTTCCCCATCTATTTCCCATGAAGTGATGGGACCGGATGCCTTGATCTTCGTTTTCTGAATGTGGAGCTTTAAGCCGACTTTTTCACTCTCCTCTTCACTTTCATCAAGAGGCTTTTTAGTTCCTCTTCACTTTCTGCCATAAGGGTGGTGTCATCTGCATATCTGAGGTTATTGATATTTCTCCTGGCAATCGTGATTCCAGCTTGTGTTTCTTCCAGTCCAGCGTTTCTCATGATGTACTCTGCATATAAGTAAAATAAACACGGTGACAATATACAGCCTTGACTTACTCTTTTTCCTATTTGGAACCAGTCTGCTGTTCCATGTCCAGTTCTAACTGTTGCTTCCTGACCTGCATACAGATTTCTCAAGAGGCAGGTTAGGTGGTCTGGTATTCCCATCTCTCTCAGAATTTTCCACAGTTTATTGTGATCCACACAGTCAAAGATTTTGGCATAGTCAATGAAGCAGAAATAGATGTTTTTCTGGAACTCTCTTGCTTTTCCCATGATCCAGCTGATGTTGGCAATTTGATCTCTAAGCGTTCTCATTTGTTTATCAGTGCTTTTATTTTATTTGGGAGATAGATACAAAATAATATTGTTACAATTTATTTCAAACAGTGTCCTGCCTGTCATCTTCTAGAAATTTTACACATTCTGGTCTTAGGTCTTTAGTTCATCCTGATTTTATTTTTGTATACGGTGTGAATAAATATTCTAATTTCATTCTTTTACATGTCCAGTTTTCCCAGAATTTATTAAAAGACTGGTTTTTCCCAAAAAACTTGCCTCCTTTGTCACAGATTAACTGACCATAAGTTTTTGGGTTTATTTCTGGGTTTTCAATTCTGTTCCATTGATTTATGTGTCAGATTTTGTGCCAGTACCATACTATTTTGAATACTATAGTTTTGCAGTATAGTCTGGATTTGAGGAGATTGATACATCCAGTTTTGTTCCTTTTTCTCAATATTGCTTTGGGAATTCAGGGTCTTCTGTGGTTTGATATTAATTTTAGGATTGTTTGTTTCAGCTCTGTGAAAAATGTGATGGGTATTTTGATAGGGATTGCACTAAGTCTGCAGATTGCTTTGGGTAATATTAATATTTTAACATGTTTTCCAGTCCTTGAACATGGAATATATTTCCATTTCTTTCTATCATTTTTAATTTCCTCCATCAATATTTTATAGTTTTCAGAGTATAGCTATATGGATAATAACTAAACATCACAAATTATGAGAAATGTATTTCCTTTATTTAAGTTTTATTACTCATACCCTTGGCTAAGTTTATTACTAGGCATTTTATTCTTTTTAATGCATTTTAAGTGGCATTTGTTGTTTTTTCTTTCTGATAGTTCATTATTGGTATACAGAAAAGCAGCAGATTTCTGTAAATTATCTTGTGTTTTGTAACTTTAAGGAATTCATTCATTAATTCTAATAGTTTTTGGTGGAGACTTTAGGATTTTCTGTATATAGTATCATGCCATATGCTAACAGTGACTGTTTCATTTCTTCCCTTCCAATTTGGATGGCTTTACTTTTTCTTCTCTGATTGCTGTGGCCAGGGCTTCCAATATTATGTTAAGCAGATGTGGCATGAGTGGTCAGCCTTGTCTTGCTCCTGATTTTAGAGGAAAAGCTTTAAGCTTCTCACCCTTGAGTATGATCTTGAGAATTTGTCACAACTGGATTTTATTATGTTGAGATATGTTCCTTCCATACAAATTTTGATGAGAGTTTTTACCACTATATTTTGCTCAGTGTTACTCAGAGAGAAGTCAATGTGCCTAGAGTTAAGTAATGCAAAAGTTTTCTACAAAACTGTGAGGAAATCAGCTGTCTAAATATCTGGCTTGGACTTTTGATTTACTGATAGATGCATTGTAGTTTTAAATCCTAGAGGCCTGCTTTACTATTGTCTCAGCTTATAACAGCAGATCTAAAAGCTAAAAGGAAAAGTACACTTAGGCATCTCCATGTGTATCTGCACTACCAAACAAAATTGAATTCTTTGAGTTTTCATCATTGGATCTTCAGGATAATTTGCTTTAAATAATCTTGATTGGATTTAGTTAGGAATTATTCCTTTTGGAACTGAAAAATGATATTTGTTCAAAATCACATTTTAAGGACTTACATAAAAATTTTCAAAGATCTTTCTTTCTCATGTAACAATTCTTAGCTGGCCTGGAACCATTTGTTGTCCTGGTTCATTATCCTGGACTGAAGAGTGGCTATCAGTTGATCTTCAACAAGGAGAATGTCAGTCATGTAATTTACTTTCTGTATTTGATTAACCTAAACCAAGACTGATAGTAGGCTAACAATCAGGCCAGAAGGATAGAGTTAGGTGAGGACTCCCCATCTGTCTGCTGGGGATACTTTGAGCCTGGATTCTTCCTACAAAGTACTACAATTAGAGTTGGAAACAACTGCATATAAACAACAGAATAACTGCTGTGGGTGCTGCTAAGTCACTTCAGTCGTGTCTGACTCTGTGCGACCCCATAGACAGCAGCCCGCCAGGCTCCCCGGTCCCTGGGATTCTCCAGGCAAGAACACTGGGGGGGTGGCCATTTATATATGGATAATTATAATAACTATTCAATATTATATATGGATAATATTAAAAAATAATAAAAAGTTAGTTGCTCAGTCATGTCCACTCTTTGAGACTCCATGGACTGTATTTCACCAGCCTCCTCTATCCATGGAATTCTCTAGACTAGAATACTGGAGTGGGTAGCCATTCCCTTTTCAAGGGATCTTCCCAACCCAGAGATCAAACCCAGCTCTCCTGCATTGCAGGCAGATTAGTGTCTGAGCCACCAGGGAAGCCCCATGTGTGGACAATAGACAAATATAAAATGACTACATATGAGAAATGTATTTTCTTTAGTTAATTTAAGTTTTATTACTCCTAAATGACTTTCAGTTTTAAGTTTTATTCTTGGATTGTACACTAAATCTACTGGGAAAAACCTATGAAAATTGTACACATTAAATGGCAAGATGACATTTTTAATATTTCTGTATTACTGAAATAATTGTGTGAAAAATAAAAATCACTTCACATTTTAGTATTTGTGTGAGTCATATAAAAGTTATTTAATTTTTCAAATTCAATAATGGAATAGAATATGAAGAAAATAAATTTGACCAATTGGAATTAATTATTTATAAAATATTGGGTATAATTCTTTCAGATATCTATTTTTATAAATATATTTACATATACAAACACTCACAAAACTAGATATAGATAGTACAGTAGCATGATTAGTTAATCAGGTTTGTTATAACTTTAAAATTTAGCTCTATATCATCTTTATAATAACTGGACAGTATATCACTCTAAGAGCTTATTTATTAATTTATTTTTCTATTGATGGATATTTAAATTATTTCCACTTTTAGATTTATAACCAATATTGCAAAATATTTAATTACATATCCATTGTTCTTTTGCCCAATTATGTATTAGAAATTAATATCTGGAAGTATAATGATGAAATCAAAATATTGAAACATGTCTCTTTCCAGAAACTAGTAACAGATTAAGCGCATTCAAACACCACTTTCCCAGAATCCTTAACAATGCTAGGGATTCTGATTTCAGCACTAGTCTCTAGTTAGCACCACTGCTGGTACCGGTTTTACACTGTAATGATCATTTTAGTTGGTATCATACAGAAAATAATGAGATAACAGTACCTCCATTGCTTAACCTACTGAGAAATGTTGTTTTTCAAATGTCAGGGCAAGGTTTCATCACTAAATTATTCAATCTGAATGTTTTGCTTATATATGGACATCCTCCATGGGTGGGGGATTATTTTTACCAAATATATATGAACTAACATAACTATGCTGTCTGTGGTGCGTTAATGAAAATGATCATAAATTGTTAATTGCTAACCACATCATCAGAGAGGTGTGAAAGGAACAGACAAAAAGCAAGAATCAAAAGTTTAATCAGTGACTAGTAACTGAGTTCATATGAAATGCTAGAATAAACTATCAGTGTAAGACTGTGAGTGGGTATCATTCCTACAAGAAAAAAAAGAAAATCACAGTAAAACAATTCTAACACTATAACAGTGATAGGAGTAAAGGGATAGAGAATCACTATAAATATTGATTTAAGAAAGGTCTACTGCCTGCCCCCTGGTTCCATTCCCAAGGTAGTAAAGCCTTGCTACAGTTCAGTCTTTAATTTTTGGACCGTACATTGAGCACCCTGCTATCTGGTAGAGATTTTCACTATTCTTACCAAAATGTTAAACATCAGTATCCACAATACAACAGTCATTTTCCTCTTGAGGTGCTTGTTCCTTCTGCCATTCTGGAGAGCTGAGACAGTGCAGGGTCCACTCCCAGTCATTTGAAGGCCCTGTCCTCTCTTTATTCATTAGGGGATTTTTCTTTTGTGGGCTGAGAGCAAACGGTCTCGCATCTGTCAAGTTTGGTTATTTCTCTTGAACTTTCAAGAATTGAGACTTTCTAACCTTCAAAACCTCCCCTTAACACACATATATATATTTTCAATATTTTCTACATGCAACTATTTTATAATGGGCATTGAGATCCTTTTATTGAGAACTATTTTCCATCCTTGCAAATCTGGAATGAAATGTCTAAACTGGTTCTGACTCCCTCTTTCCTCTTTTTTGTTTTTGGTGATGTGATGAGATCTAAAGCTTACCTGTCAGCTTTCCACATTGAAACAGATAGAATAAGAAATTTGGCTGCATTGTATTTAAGGTTTTAATATGTTTACCTGAATTAAGCTTCTCACTTAGAACAACTAAGTGTTTTACATTAAAGTTTGAAACTAAGCCATTGTCCCGTGTTCATCTATTTTTCCCTTAACTACTTTGCATTATGAGCAAGCAAGATGTGTTTCTTAGGTTCTTATTTGTTATACAAAAGCATCTTAAAGTTACTTTTTTTGTTGTTGTTAAGTAGCATTACTTTATCATGTTAAGCAAGAATAAGGCACAGGAAATATTGAGACAAACTCCTTAGTAAAAAGTGAGTTTCCAGCATTGAGAGAGATCCCTAGGGTTTCTGACAACTAGCCATATGTCAAGCCAAGTAGATTCTACCTCTCTTAGAGCCCATGGGAGGAAGTAATGTTTAGCTAGAATCAGGCTTTATTTGGGAATGTTGCAAGATAGCAGAATCCAAAGAAAACCAAGCTTCAGAGTGTTAATATTTTTACTTTTAGTTTGTTGGTGTCAGGCATTGGCAGGTGATACTAAATTGGCTGTTCTCATATTCTTCATAGTTAACTTAGTTTGAACAACTGAATTCAGGACCAAGAAAATCCATAATAGGACTAACCTCTGGGGAATGGCAGCCCTTGTTCGGAGTTTCTCTGTGTGCTCCAAGGGTGCCCGCGAGTTGGCTCCAATCCTCTAGGCATACTATTGCTCTCTGGAAGTTTGTCCTTCCAAGATTTTCTTATACTTCATTAAGATAGTCTGTACCTTTGAAATGCCTGACTGAATACACCACTGGATATGTTAATCAAAAGAGAAAAGGGATAAGATACTGGGCAACTAATGAGAAAGAAAGGCTAAGACCCATGGACCTCACTATCTTGTCTCTGAAGCAGAAAACATACTGCTTAGCGAGTTGCTGTTACTTATGACAAAATCAAAACACTCCCCTGTATTTAGAAGCTCTACTGTGTTATATTTTGGACTTCAGTCTTAAAGTCACTGAAAGAGATAAGAACTATGAAAATATAGTCTTCCCCTGTGCTTCTTTATTCTTTTTACTCTTCTTTTTATACTAATTCTGGTCTCTGACTATGTAGGAAGCCAATGTGGTAAAGTAGAAAAACAAAGAAACCTGGATCAACCATAAGGAATGGATTCAGAGCGATTGTGATCTCCATACGCCACAGTGTGTTCCTCTATAAAGAAAAACCATGAGTATTTGTTGTGAAAATAATCCAAAGACAGTAATTTAAGCAGTTATAGTATATGTATATATATGTATATATATACTATAACTGCTTAAATATATATATAATATGTATATGTATATACATATATATGTATATATGTGTATATGTATATGTATGTATATGTATGTATGTATATATATACATACATATATACATATGTATACATATATATGTATATATACGATATATGAATCACACATTTTTTGCCAAGAAAGAAATTACAATAATATTGTTTTTTTGATATATTTGTATGCAGCTATAAAATATTATTCGGGGAAGGCAATGGCACCCCACTCCAGTACTCTTGCCTGGAAAATCCAATGGACGGAGGAGCCTGGTGAGCTGCAGTCCATGGGGTCACACAGAGTCGGACACGACTGAAGTGACTTAGACAGCAGCAGCAGCGGCATAAAATATTATTATCTTTGCTGGTTTCTTTCATGAGTACTGAGACAATGTGGTCATATCTAGAAAAATAAATATGTTGACATACCACAACCCACTTTATCTTGCTGAAGTATTATGAAAATCAGCCAACAGCTATATGCAGAGGGTTTTTGTACTTATATCAATAAATAACTCCTTATATGGAAAAGTATTATCAAATATGAATATGAAAGTGAAATAATCTGCAAGAGATACTTAATATTGCAGAAGAAAGACTGTGAGGACAGGACAATGTCAAAACCAATTATTTTGGGGTGACACAAAAGAATTAGTGTAGTAAAAGTAGCACCCATAAAAAGGGCCAAAATATCCATTGAAATGGCCAAAAGAGATATGGAAATACTACAACAGTAAGAGATGTAGGTCATTCACATAATTACCTATCAGGACAACAGCTCAGGAAGTAAGTAAATATAATCATCAGAAAATTTATGACTTACATTAAAAAGTACACTCAAAGTGTAAGATGAACTACATGACTACTTTTGCTTCCTTCTAAAACCTCACAAAAATGATACTAGAAGATTATTTAAAAAGACAAATTACCAAAAAAAAGAGAACAGGATAAGATGTGATGACAATAGTATTTTTAAACCTAGAAAGTAGAGGGTCAAGAGACAAATGGTGAGTTGAGAGAAAGGAAAGCTGAGCTTACAGAATTCAGGCAAATTGCTATAAAGCAGCATGGTGGTCACCTCTATGCAGAGATGGCTGATGAGCAAGGAGCAAGCGGGAATTTTCTAGGGTGATGATGTGTTTTACATGTGGGCTATGGTTACACAGATACTTCTTTTACAAAATTCATAGGACTATCCATGCAAAATCTATGCACTTTCTTAAATATAAATGTTCAGTTAGTCGCTCATTTGTGTCCGACTCTGCGACCCCATGAACCTCAGCACGCCAGGCCTCCCTGTCCATCACCAACTCCCCGGAGTCCACCCAAACCCATGTCCATTGTGTTGGTGATGCCATCGAACCATCTCATCTTCTGTGGTCCCCTTCTCCTCCTGCCCCCAATCTTTCCCAGCATCAGGGTCTTTTCAAATGAGTCAGCTCTCTGCATCAGGTGGCCAAAGTATTGGAGTTTCAGCTTCAACATCAGTCCCTCCAATGAACACCCAGGACTAATCTCCTTTAGGATGGACTGGTTGGATCTCCTTGCAGTCCAAGGGACTCTCAAGAGTCTTCTCCAACACCACAGTTCAAAAGCATCAATTCTTCGGTGCTCAGCTTGCCTTATAGTCCAACTCTCACATCCATACATGACCACAGGAAAAACCATAGCCTTGACTAGACGGAACTTTGTTGACAAAGTAATGTCTCTGGTTTTAATATGCTGTCTAGGTTGGTCATAACTTTAATATAAATGTTATAGCAATAAAAAAGAAAGTATATAAAGAAAATAAATAAGAAAATACGTCAATTGTACTGGTTCCTTTCTCTCTTCACTAAGAAACTTGTACTACCAAGATAGGAAACTGGTGACTACTTTCCGAAAAAACTAACCAACTTAAAAAGAAATAACTGTTTTAAAGATTCTCCGAATGAAACCACTATTCAGAAAAATCCAAGTCTCACCCTGCACACGTCATCTTGTCTACTTTTCTGTTTCTCATTCTTTAATAAGAGTGAATATTTCACAATATTCAGATATTGGAAAAGACCTCTAACAAAAATATGTAGAAAAAAAAAGCAAAGCACACAAATGGATAAACAAAGTTGCAAGAAAATACACATTGCAGAGGACACAACACGTTTAGGATACAGGATGCATGGGGCTGGTGCACAGGATGGTTCAGGGAGATGATATGGGGTGGGAGATGGGAGGGGGCTTCGGCATTGGGAGATCGTGTTCACCTGTGGTTGATTCATGTCAATGTATGGCAAAACAAATACAGTATTGTAATGTAGAATAAATTATTTAAAAAATAAAAATAAATAAATAAATAAATAAATAAAAATATTTAGGGCTAAGAGTGTCAGGCAATTATAATTCTGTATCTATAAAACAAGAAGTATTTGCTATAAATGTTGTGAAAAGTAGCATACAAGGAACAAATGGTGCTCTTGGAAGTTAAATATATGATAGTATTTAAAATATGCAAAATAAATCTGAAGGGAAAATTTATCAAAGAAATCATTAAGTAAAATTTAAAATGTATAGGAAAAAGTAAAAATAAATGGATTGAACTCATCTTTGAAGCATGGAAATATATAACTCATAACTATTATATACATATTATATGTCAAAAACATAAGCAGGTTTTGCATATATTGTTTAATTATATCAACAACACTGCAGAAGAAATATTATAGAATATACATGCATAATTACATAGCAAGTAAGTGAGAGAAGCAGAATTTTATCAGAACTGAAGAAATCTACTCAAATACATGTGTATAATTTCAGGTTCTCCATTATATATGATATCATCCCTTACCCAGAGAAAACTTTCCTTTCTATATGAAGAGGGGAAAATGAGAGGGTTAAGGCCTTATTTTTTGTTATATGTAGGAAAGAACATTTGACCTGATAACATTTAGTTCTGTTAGTATTACATTTATTTTGGAATCACAATCTATTGAGCCATCATGGGTCCTATGACACAGGAACAAATAGTGACCAGACTTTAGAGATTCTAAAATGCCAGACTAAGGAAAGCATTACCCTGTAGTTACTTCAAAGTTACTTGAGTAATTATATTGCAAACAAAATCTTTTAAAATCAAATGTATTGTAAATGAATGTTCAAGAACACATACTTTGAAAAGGTTATTTAGATTGAGTAATAGAAGGTAAGAGTTAGTGAATATATGCCACTTACAGGAAGATAAGTTCTTAACTAATCAACTCAGTTTTACTAGGATGGTTTTAAAAATAAAATCTTAAAAACTGACAAAAATAAGCATTGGCAAGAACATTAAATGACTGTAATTCTCTGAGAATATAAAATGGAAAACTGCTTGAAAATTTATTTTTTTTAATTTTATTTTTTAAATTTTATTTATTTATTTATTTATTTTAAATTACAATACTGTATTTGTTTTGCCATACAGTGACACGAATCAGCCATAGGTGAACACAATCTCCCAATGCCGAAGCCCCCTCCCACCTCCCACCTCACATCCTCTACTTGAATCATCCTGTGCATCAGCCCCATGCATCCTGCATCCTACATTGAACATAGATTGGCGCTTCGTTTCTTACAAGAAAATATACATGTTTCATTGCCATCCTCCCAAACCATCCCCACCCTTTCCCTCTCCCTCAGAGTCCAAAAGTCCCCTCTATACCTCTGTGTCTCTTGGTTGTCTCACCTACAGGGTCATCATTACTGTCTTCTAAATTCCATATATATGTGTCAGTATACTGTATTGGTGTTTTTCTTTGAAAATTTATTTGGCAGTATATATTTCTCCTAAGAGCACACTGGATACCTTCTGACCTGGCTGGGGGTCATCTTCTGGTGTCATATTTTTTTGCCTTTTGATACTGTTCATGGGGTTCTTGTGGAGTGGTTTGTCATTCCCTCCTCCAGTGGACCACGTTTTATCAGAATCACTTACTATGACCCATCCATCCTGGGTGGTCCTACATGACTTGGCTCGTGGCTTCACTAAGTTATGCAAGACCCTTTGCCACAACAAGGCTGCTATATATGAAGAAGATGATTCTGCTTAATAAAGTTAAATAGAGAAAACAAAACTAAAAATATTGGTTGTATTTTAGGTAATAAGGACTGAAATGAGTCATAAAAGTTCTTTCATCTTAACATTTGTGCACTTTGTAGTATATATGTCATACACAAATAAACACATTTTTTAAAAGATAATATTCCACTGCTATATAAGAGCCACCTGTAAAGAAGTAGAAGAGGGATAAATAATGGGTCTATCCCAGGATATAGCTTTTAATTGTCTTCTTTCATTGTCAATGACTGTCAGTGGTAAATTTCAAATAATCCCAACTGTATGTAGATGACTATTTCTGGTAATGGCTCTACACTTCTGAAAGCTTCTCTGAACACAGTGAATAAGCGTTCTATACCAAAGGCTGATGAGGAAGATAAACCAAAGTGTTCAGATCATCACACACTGTGGGTGAACTGAAATCAACCTCCAAAATAGAGATTTTCTACACACATAGAGCTTCTGTTTCCTCATTCATTTTGATAACTTTATATTACATGCCTCCATTCAATTAACTTTGTGTTTAATATAACAAGACATTTGGGTCACAAGCCTTTATATACCCTCTGCTTCCATAGGCTGTCAGAAGAAGTGAAAATTAAGACAGGTATACTGCAAACGGAATAGTTCAAACTAATGACATGCTCTACCCATGGAAAGATTAAATGACATTCAGGGAGGCTATATGTGACCTAAACACCCAGTGTGTCTGATTTGAAGTACTCCACACTTACTTTCTTGAAAGGTTCATTAAATTACACTTTATTTCATTCATCTAATCAAAACTATTTCTACTTCCTCAAATGACAACTTTTCTAATTCAAGTTTCTCAAAAGAAGACTGTGGTCAGTAATTCCTAAAACCTGGTTTGCTTAATATATATATACACAAATTCATAAAATTAAGGCAGCATAATGATATTCTCCTAAGGATATATATTTTCATTTTAGAACATTGTAATTAACAATGAAATCATGCACACCATATTCCTTTGGTATAAAAGACCCTTTATTTTAGGCAATGATTGTGACTTTTTGAGGATATTTTTACATTGTTACATTTATTTGGAAAAAGACAAAGTTGACTAATGGATATTGGTCCCCAATATTTTTTGATAATTCTACTTCTTTGCTAAAACTGAAATATAAGAGTTACTGCACAATTATCCATGAGGACTTCCTTATCTATTACCCAAGTTCTGAAAAGATATAGGATATCTTATTTAATGGAGACATTTATTGACTAGTTTATGTATTTAGTTCCCTTCAAAATTCAGTACAGGCATACCTTATTTTATTGTGCTTCATTTCATTGTGCTTTGCAGATAATGTGCTTTGCAATTTTTGCAAATTCTGGCAACTCTGCATTGAGCAAATTTGTTGGTTTCATTTTTTCAACAGCATTTTCTGATTTCTTGTTTCTGTATCACAGTTCAATAAATCTCACATTTCAAACTTATTGTATTTGTTAAGGTGATCTGTGATCAGTGATCCTTGATGCTATTCTTATTTATGGAGTACCACAAACCCCATCCAGAAGGCAAACTTAGTCAATAAATGTTTTGTGTATTCTGGCTGTTTCACTGGCCTCCTGTTAGCTAACAGACAACACTTTTTTTTTTTTTTCCCCACACTCCTAAAATAATAACTTTCAATATCAAATATCCACACAGCATTCAAATAACCAATTGTCAAAACAGAGACACAGGCAGAGAATGGATGCCAGGGGAGAAGGGGAGGTGGGTGAACTGGGAGAGTTGGGTTAGCATACACATACTACTATGTATGTTGTAAAATCACTAAGTTTTGTCTGACTGTCAACACAATTTTTAAATTAGGCCAATTAATAATCCTACAATGACTTCTAAGTATTCAAAATGAAAGGAAGACTCACACATCTCTCATTTTAAATCAAAAGCTAGAAAAATATTAAGCTTAGTTAGGAAAGTATGTTGAAAGGGAAGATAGGCTGAAAACTAGGCCTCTTACCCAGTTAGACAAGCTGTGAAAGCAAAGGAAAAGTTCTTCTCCAGTACAGAACACACGCATAGTATGAAGTGAAACAGCCCGATTGCTAACAGGGAGAAAGTCTTAATAGAAGATTAAATCAGCCATAGGATTCCCTTAAGTCAAAGCTTAAGTCTAACTCACGTTAATTCTATGAAGTTTGAAAGAGGAGAGGAAACTCATAAGAAGTTTAAACATATCAGAAATTGATTCATGAGGTTTAATAAAACAAGCCATCTTCATAGCATCAAAGTGCAAGATGAACCTAGCAAATGCTGATGTAGAAACTGCAAGCAAGTAATCCAGAAGATCCAGCTAATATCATTAATGAGCATGACTGAGGCAAGAGCCGGGCCGGGCGCACTAAGCACAGGTGGCTGTGAGAGCCGGGCCTGCACACGGCAGCAGCCTAGGAGTACCAGGCTGCGACGGCACAGGAACAGCCGGGAGGAGCTAACCTGTGTCTGAGGTCAGGGGCAGCGGCAGAGAGGAGCTACCCCACGTTCGAGGTCAGTGGTGGCCAGAAGGAGACACCCTGCATCCAAGGTCAGGGGTGGCGGCTGAGAGGAGCTACACTGCGTCCGAGGTCAGTGGCGGCCAGGAGGAGACACCCGCGTCCGAGGCCAGGGGTGGCAGCTGGGGGTAGCCACCTTGCGCCCGAGGCCAGAGGTGGTGACCCTGAGGAGCCACCCCCAGCCCAAGGCGAGGGCCGTCGGCTGGGAGGAGCAACCCGAGGTGCTGTGGCTGCGCAGGAGCAGGAGGGCCTAGAGGAGCTATCCACGTTGAAGGTCAGGAAAGGCGGCAATAAGGGGATACCCCTCGTCCAAGGTAAGGAGCAGTAGCTGTGCTTTGCTGGAGCAGCCGTAAAGAGATACCACAGGGCCAAGTTAAGAGAAACTAAGTAAGATGGTAGGTGTTGCAAGAGGGCATCAGAGGGCAAACACATTCAAACCATACTCACAGAAAACTAGTCAATCTAATCACTCTAGGACCCAGCCTTGTCTAACTCAAAGAAACCAAGCCATGCCTGCAGCATCCCAAGATGGGCGGGTCATGGTGGAGAGGTCTGACAGAACATGGTCCAGTAGAAAAGGGAATGGCAAACCACTTCAGTATTCTTGCCTTGAGAACCCCATCAATAGCATGAAAAGGCAAAATGATAGGATACTGAAAGAGGAACTCCCCAGGTCATTAGGTGCCCAATATGCTACTGGAGATCAGTGGAAAAATAACTTCAGAAAGAATGAAGGGATGGAGCCAAAGGAAAAACAATACCCAGTTGTGCATGTGAGAGGTGATAGAGCAAGATCTGATGCTGTACAGAGCAATATTGCATAGGAACCTGGAATGTCAGGTCCATGAATCAAGGCAAACTGGAAGAGGTCAAACAAGAGATGGCAAGAGTGAACATCGACATTCTAGGAATCAGCGAACCAAAATGGACTGGAATGGGTGAATTTAACTCAGATGACCATTATATCTACTACTGTGGGCAGGAATCCCTCAGAAGAAATGGAGTAGCCATCATGGTCAACAAAAGAATCCGAAATGCACTACTTGGATGCAATCTCAAAAACGACAGAATGATCTCTGTTCATCTCCAAGGCAAAACATTCAATATCACAGTTATCCAAGTCTATGCCCCAACCAGTAATGCTGAAGAAGCTGAAGCTGAACAGTTTTATGAAGATCTGCAAGACCTTTTAGAAAACTAACCCCCAAAAGATGTCCTTTTCATTATAGGGGACTGGAATGCTAAAGTAGGAAGTCAAGAAACATCTGGAGTAACAGGCAAATTTGGCCTTGGAATGCGGAATGAAGCAGGGCAAAGACTAATAGAGTTTTACCAAGGAATGCACTGGTCATAGCAAACACCCTCTTCCAACAACACAAGAGAAGACTCTACACATGGACATCACCAGATGGTCAACACCGAAATAAGATTGATTATATTCTCTGCAGCATACAGAGCTCTATACAGTCAACAAAAGCAAGACCAGGAGCTGACTGTGGCTCAGATCATGAACTCCTTATTGCCAAATTCAGACTTAAATTGAAGAAAGTAGGGAAAACTGCTAGACCATACAGGTATGACCTAAATCAAATCCCTTATAATTATACAGTGAAAGTGAGAAATAGATTTAAGGGCCTAGATCTGATAGATAGAGTGCCTGATGAACTACGGAATGAGGTTCGTGACATTGTACAGGAGACAGGGATCAAGACCATCCCCATGGAAAAGAAATGCAAAAAAGCAAAATGGCTATCTGGAGTGGCCTTATAAATAGTTGTGAAAAGAAGAGAAGTGAAAAGCAAAGGAGAAAAGGAATGATATAAGTATCTGAATGCAGAATTCCAAAGAATAGCAAGAAGAGATAAGAAAGCCTTCTTTAGCGATCAATGCAAAGAAATAAAGGAAAAGAACAGAATGGGAAAGACTAGAGATCTCTTAAAAAAAATTAGAGATACCAAGGGAACATTTCATGCAAAGATGGGCTCGATAAAAGACAGAAATGGTATGGACCTAACAGAAGCAGAAGATATTAAGAAGAGGTGGCAAGAATACACAGAAGAACTGTACAAAAAGATCTTCATGACCCAGATAATCATAATGATGTGATCACTCTCCTAGAGCCAGAGATCTTGGAATGTGAAGTCAAGTGGGCCTTAGAAAGCATCACTACAAACAAAGCTAGTGGAGTTGATGGAGTTCCAGTTGAGCTATTTCAAATCCTGAAAGATGGTGCTATGAAAGTGTTGCCCTCAATCTGCCAGCAAATATGGAAAACTCAGCAGTGGCCACAGGACTGGGAAAGGTCAGTTTTCATTCCAATCCCAAAGAAAGGCAATGCCAAAGAATGCTCAAACTACTGCACAATTGCACTCACCTCACATGCTAGTAAAGTAATGCTCAAAATTCTCCAAGCCAGGCTTCAGCAATACTTGAACCGTGAACTCCCTGATGTTCAAGCTGGTTTTAGAAAAGGCAGAGGAACCAGAGATCAAGTTGCCAACATCCGCTGGATCATGGAAAAAGCAAGAGAGTTCCAGAAAAACATGTATTTCTGCTTTATTGACTATGCCAAAGTCTTTGACTGTGTGGATCACAATACACTTTGGAAAATTCTTCAAGAGATGAGAATACCAGACCACTTGACCTGCCTCTTGAGAAATCTGTATGCAGGTCAGGAAGCAACAGTAGAACTGGACATGGAACAGAATGGTTTCAAATAGGGAAAAGGAGTACGTCAAGGCTGTATACTGTCACCCTGCTTATTTAACTTACATACAGAGTACATCATGAGAAATGCTGGACTGGAAGAAACACAAGCTGGAACCAAGATTGCCGGGAGAAATATCAATAACCTCAGATATGCAGATGACACCACCCTTATGGCAGAAAGTGAAGAGGAACTAGAAAGCCTCTTGATGAAAATGAAAGAGGAGAGCAAAAAGTTGGCTTAAAGCTCAACATTCAGAAAATAAGGATCATGGCATCCAGTCCCATCACTTCATGGGAAATAGATGGGGAACCAGTGGAAACAGTGTCAGACTTTATATTTTGGGGGCTCCAAAATCACTGCAGATGGTGACTGCAGCCATGAAATTAAAAGACGCTTACTCCTTGGAAGAAAAGTTAGAACCAACCTAGACAGTATATTCGAAAGCAGAGACATTACTTTGCCAACTAAGGTCCGTCTAGTCAAGGCTATGATTTTTCCAGTGGTCATGTATGGATGTGAGTGTTGGACTGTGAAGAAGGCTGAGCACCGAAGAATTGATCTTTTGAACTGTGGTGTTGGAGAAGACTCTTGAGAGTCCCTTGGACTGCAAGGAGATCCAACCAGTCCGCTCTGAAGGAGATCAGCCCTGGGATTTCCTTGGAAGGAATGATCTGAAGATGAAACTCCAGTACTTTGGCCACCTCATGCGAAGAGTTGACTCATTGGAAAAGACTCTGATGCTTGGAGCGACTAGGGGCAGGAGGAGAAGGGGACGACTGAGGATGAGATGGCTGGATGGCATCATGGACTCTATGGAGGTGTCTGAGTGAACTGTGATGGTGATGGACAGGGAGGCCTGGCCTGCTGCGATTCATGGGGTTTCAAAGAGTCGGACATGACTGAATGACTGAACTGAACTGAATTGAACACTAAAGAAGAAATTGGAAAGACATGCCATCTAGGCCTTTCACAGCTGTTTGGAGAAGTCAATATCTAGCTTCAAAATTCCAGAGAACAAATTGACTCTCATGTTGAGGGTAATGTAGTTAGTCAATTAAAGTTAAAGTCAATGCTGATTTACCATTCCTGAAAATCCTAGGCTAAATCTACTCATTCTGTGCTCTATAAATGGAACAACAAAGCCTAGATAATACATCTCTTTATAATATGATTTAAAATAAATATGTAAGCCCATTTTGAGACCTACTACTACTACTACTACAAAAAGATTTCTTTCAAAATATCACTGCTCACTTGTCAGTGCACCTGGTCAGCCAAGAGCTCTGGTGGAGACAAAAATGAGATTCATGTTCTTATACCTGCTAACAGCATCCATTCTGCAGCCCATGGATCAAGGTGTAATTTAATTTTCAGTTCATTCTTAAGAAGCACATTGTATAGGGCCATATCTGCCATCAATAGAGATTCCTCTGATGGATCTTAGCAAAGTAAATTGAAAACCTTCTGGAAAAGATTCTAGATGCCATTGAGAACATTCGTGATTCATGAGAAGAGGTCAAAATATTAACATTAACAAGAGGCTGGAAGAAGTTGATCCAAACTTTTATGAATGACTGTGAGGAGTTCAAGACTTCAGTGGAGGAAGTGACTGCACATGCTATAGAAATAACAGGAGAACTAGACTTAAATGTGGAGCCTGAAGATGTGGCTGAATTGCTGCAAAGCTGTGATAAAATTTTAATGAGTGAGGAGCTGCTTCTTATGGATGAGCAAAGAAAATGGCTTCTTGAAATGACATCTAATTCTGAAGAAGATGCTGGAAAACTTTTTAATTAAAGCGAAGGGTTTAGAACATTATACAAGCCTAGTTGATAAAGCAGTGGCAGTGCTTTAAAGAGCTGATTTCAATTTTGGAACAAGTTCAACTATGAGAAAAATGCTGTTAAATAGCTTTACATGCTATAGAGAAATTGCTCATAAAAGAAGGTGCAGCAAACTTCAGTGTCTTACTTTAAAAAATTGACACAGCCACCCAACCCTCAACAACCACTACTCTGATCAGCCAGCAGCCATCAACAAAGTAAGTCCTTCCATAAGCAAAAAGATTAAACCTTGCAGAAGGCTCAAATGATAGTAGCAGATTTTAGCAATAAAGAATATTTTAGTTAAGATATGCATATTGATTTTTTAGTCATAATGCTATTGCATACAATAGACTACAGTATAATATAAACATAACTTTTATATGAAACAAAAAATTCTTTGTGACTTCCTTCATTGTAATATTCACTTCATTGTGGTGGTCTGGAGCTGAACCAGCAGTATCTGAGACACACCTATATTAGTTAAGCTGTCTTTAAAAATGTATATTTTTATTGCTATTGTCTTTCTTTAAGCTGAGAATACTATGGAGTTGGGGTTCACTGTAAAAATCCATATTCTGTAGAAGACTTGGTACTTTGTTCAATTAAAGATAAACAGATATTTTAAGTAAGTATAAATGGGGTGATTTGTTCAACAGCTTTCAAATTGTATGCTACACTGAAAGTAATTTCCTGTCTGATGTGGTCAAGGTCTTAAAAAATAGATTCTCTAAAATGCAATGCAAAAAGCAAACTCTTACAAAGTTAGATTTTCTTTCTAAAACTTTAAATTCATTAAATAGTACAACATGGACATTTCCTTAGGTCACATACTATTGAAAATAGTTTTCTCATTTAACCTATAAAGCGTACACATCCATGCATTTTACCCGCAAAGTATTTCATCAAATGAACTGCACATTCATTAAAAAATATCTGGCCATCAACAATTATATCATTTGACAGAACATATTTTAGATATATACAGTCTATTTCAATATTTTTAGAAGTTTATACTATATGCAGTCTGGAAAAATTATTATTTTGAAAATGTCATTGCTCTTAAACAATTTTATAGTTCACATATCTTTTAGATAAACTATTGCTGGAGTATCAGTATCTCATAAATCATTAACAATGTGTCCCATGTACTATAAAGCCTAAAAATAAAAGATTTTAAAAAAGTAGAAGTAACAAATTCCCTCCCTCACCATTGCAAGCCAGTAAATCTTAGTTGAAAAAATATTGATAATAACACAAACTAAAATATTGTAAATATTTTAATTTAAAAAAAAATTGTGTCTCAAATATAAAGCTCCTTAATGGATTTGATAAATAGTTTTCATTTCCATCCAAGTTTAGGAAAAGATCATCTAAGCTATTCATTTTTTTCAGTTATTGACATTAAACTTAAAATTTTTATAAGTAAAACATGTATTCCAAAGAGAGAGAAACTAGACTGGAAAGACTATTACTTAACTCGGGATTTAATTCAAATAAATTAAAATAATGAGAGGTCAGATGTTTTCCAATTGACAGAAATTAAAAATAAGCCAAAGATCCAGCCTAGGTAACAGGGCATGGGTATTTTCAAACTTTGCTGGTGGGAATCTAAGTTGGTATCTTTCTGAAAGGTATTTGGCCAGTACATTTTAGTTCCTTAAATCACATGTATTCTCAGAAGAAGAACTGGTATTTATGTTTCAGAGAATTTTTCCTAAAGTTATGCAGTGGACTTAATTGGCAGGATTTTCACCATGGACTATAAACAGAACAAAGAAAGTCCACCTATGTAAACATTTAACAATAGAAAATTGGTTATGTTAGCTATAAAAAACATTAAGCAACTAAATAAATAAGGGGGAAGAATTCTGGAGAGTATCAGTTCATTTCAGTTCATTTCAGTTGCTCAGTCGTGTCTGACTCTTTGTGACCCCATGAATTTCAGCACGCCAGGACTCCCTGTCCATCACCAACTCCCAGAGTTCATTCAAACTCATGTCCATCAAGTCAGTGATGCCATCTAGCCATCTCATCCTCTGTCATCCCCTTATCCTCCTGTTCCCAATCCCTCCCAGCATCAGAGTCTTTTCCAGTGAGTCAACTCTTCGCATGAGGTGGCCAAAGTACTGGAGTTCAGTTTCAGTCCTTCAAAAGAACACCCAGGACTGATCTCCTTTAGGATGAACTGGTTGTATCTCCTTGCAGTCCAGGGGACTCTCAAGAGTCTTCTCCAACACCAAAGTTCAAAAGCATCAATTCTTCAGCGCTCAGCCTTCTTCACAGTCCAATTCTCACATCCATACATGACCACTGGAAAAACCATAGCCTTGACTAGATGGAGCTTTGTTGGCAAAGTAATGTCTCTGCTTCTGAATATGCTATCTAGGTTGGTCATAATTTACCTTCCAAGGAGTAAGCATCTTTTCATTTCATGGCTGCAATCGCCATCTGCAGTGATTTTGGAGTCCAAAAAATAAAGTTTGACACTGTTTCCATTGTTTCCCATCTATTTCCCATGAAGTGATGGGACCAGATGCCATGATCTTCGTTTTCTGAATGTTGAACTTTAAGCCAACATTTTCACTCTCCTCTTTCACTTTCATCAAGAGGCTTTTTAGCTCCTCTTCACTTTCTGCCATAAGGGTGGTGTCATCTGCATATCTGAGGTTATTGATATTTCTCCCAGCACTCTTGATTCCAGCTTGTGCTTCTTCCAGCCGAGTGTTTTTCATGATATACATTGCACAGAAGTTAAATAAGCAGGGTAACAATATGCAGCCTTGATGTACTCCTTTTCCTATTTGGAACCAGTCTGTTGTTCCATGTCCAGTTCTAACTAATGCTTCCTGACCTGCATACAGATTTCTCAAGAGGCCAGGTTAGGTGGTCTGGTATTCCCATCTCTTCCAGAATTTTCCACAGTTTATTGTGATCCACACAGTCAAAGGCTTTGGCATAGTCAATAATGCAGAAATAGATATTTTTCTGGAACTCTCTTTGCTCAGAACTCTCTTTGCTCAGAATTCTCTGGTGAGGCGGGCAGTGGTGGCTTAGCTTTGGGACTTCCTGGGCTAGACCAGGGTGGCTGCACCGGCACAGGAGGGCTGAGAGGAACTACTCCACGTTCAAGGTAAGGAGGGGCGGCAGTGAGGAGCTCCTCTTCATCCAAGGTGAAGAGCAGTGGCTGTGCTTTGCTGCAGCAGCCATGAAGAGATACCCCACTTCCAAGGTAAGAGAAATGCAAGTAAGATGATAGGTGTTGCAAGAGGGCATCAGAGGGCAGACACACTGAATCCATAATCACAGAAGACTAGTCAATCTAATCACACTAGGACTACAGCCTTGTCTAAATGAAACTAAGCCATGCCTTGTGGGGCCACCCAAGATGAGTGGGTCATGGTGGGGAGATCTGACAGAATGTGGTCCCCTGGAGAAGGGAATGGCAAACCATTTCAGTATTCTTGCCTTGAGGACCGCATGAACAGTATGAAGAGGCAAAATGATATGACACTGGAGAGTATACAAAGTACTAATACATCATTAAGAAAAAAAGTTGTAGAAGAGAAACACATACAGTGTAATAACACTGCACTGTAAAAAATTAAAATTATATATGTATCATTATTCATTTATTTAATAACTATTGTGACAAATAGCTATATGTCTATATGAACTGATAAATCAACTGAAAAGGCAGCTACTGATGAGTTAACAAGGGTCACTTTGCAGAGAGATGAATATAGGGGGTGTTATTTTCACCTTTATTTTTTACTTATACCTTTTTAAATAAATGGAATTATTTTGTAGTAAAAAAATAACATTTCATTTAAAAATAAATCAATGAAAGAATTACAGATGTTTCACTTTTATAGAGGACATGTCTTTCTAAAATATGACATCTTAAATGTGTCGATTCATGTATTATTATGCCAAAACAAATATATTTCTGAAAACATAGAAATAAGAACGCTCCCTGAAATATTTCATTAGTTTTTAAAACTGCTCCTTTCTGCATTCCTAATGTTTTATACATGTTCTTATTAATCATCTTATTGGTAAGTAGATGGTAAAAGCTATTCAAAATCACTCACTACAGAATAGAATAATTAGATAATTAGGACACGTGTGAACATGAAGTACACATTAGGGTAGAGAAGTACAAATAATTGCCACAAAGGACTATGACAAAATTGTCAACTTTTTATATCTACTAGCAAAATGATTTAAGCAATGAATCCAAGGCAGTTTTTTTTTTTTTTCTTTTCCAACAATATAGGCACCTCAGAGTGGGGTCCATTAACAGTTTTCTGCAGTGTGTGAAAAGAGAGAGGTGGAACTTCAACCCATTTCTTTTAAAATAATGATGTTTTCAAGGACTACAGTGTAGTATTGGCTCACTAAGAACTAGGAAAATATCCAAACATACAAGTATGCCTCTCTTGACTTTCAGATTACCCAAATAAACTGAAATCTAAAGAAAAGTTAAGGGGGCAAAAGACATGGAACTCTCCAATGCTTTGAGAAAATTCTATATGTGGTTTAAAATTAAAGGTCATTACTTTCCAAAGTAGCTTTTCACAACAAAATAAATAACACTGAATATCTACATCTTTCATTCTGCCTGTCTTTGTCTCTATCTCTGTCTCTTCTAACTCTTTCATTTTATTCTATGCAAAAGGAAAAACAAACATATATTCTAGATACATGATGAAGTATTCCTTTCTGGGTAAATGCTACAGGCCTAAGGAGTCCAGAAAGAATGGGTAATTAACTTTGCATTGTAAGTTCATTTTCTCATATCTAGGACAGTGTTTTTTTCAAAGTTAGCAGGGTTTGGTTCCATTTTTCAATAATGTTTTTATGAAAAACAAATGATTAGATTGCTTTAAATCCATATCAAGAATTAAATAAATTTAAAATTGTTAAAGAATCCAAAATTATTTAGAGAACTTATAGGATTAAAGAAAGCACATGGATCTTTTGCAAAAAATTATTTATAGAAAGAAGTCATATAGGACTGAAATTCAGGTATTAATTTTATTTAAATTGAGTTATTTTCAATTGTTTACCCTTAAAGAGGAAAAAAATAAACAAACTTGAAATAAAATGAACCTTCCTCAATCCAGTAAAGAGCATCAACAAACTTCAGTTAACATTATAATTGACGTGAAAGACTGAAAGCTTTACTTTTAAGATTAAGAACAAGACAATGATGTCTGCCCTCACCACTTCAATTCAACAATAACAAAGGTTACAGATGATCACTCATCTAGAGCCAGATATCCTGGAATGGTAAGTCAAGTGGGCCTTAGGAAGCATCACCCTGAACAAAGCTAGTTGAGGTGATGGAATTACAGTTGAGCTATTTCAAATCCTGAAAGATGATGCTGTGAAAGTGCTGCACTCAATATGCCAGCAAATTTGGAAAACTCAGCAGTGGTCACAGGACTGGAAAAGGTCAGTTTTCAATTCAATCCCAAAGAAAGGCAATGCCAAATAATGTTTAAACTACCGCACCATCACATTCATCTCACAAGCTAGCAAAGTAATGCTCAAAATTCTCCAAGCCAGACTTCAACAATACATGAACCGTGAACTTCCAGATGTTCAAGCTAGATTTAGAAAAGGCAGAGGAATCAGAGATCAAATTATAAACACCTGTTGGATCACCGAAAAAGCAAGAAAGAGTTCCAGAAAAACATCTACTTCTGCTTTATTAACTATGCCAAAGCGTTTGACTGTGTGGATCACAATAAACTGTGGAAAATTCTGAAAGAGATAGGAATACCAGACCACCTTACCTAGCTCCTGAGAAGTCTGTATGCAGGTCAGGAAGCAGCAGTTAGAACTGGATTTGGAACAACAAATTGGGTCCAAATCGGGAAAGAAATACATCAAGGCTGTATATTGTCATCGTGCTTATTCAACTTATATGCAGAGTACATTATGAAAAAGTCCAGGCTGGATGAAGCACAAACTGGAATCAACATTGCTGGGAGAAATATCAATAACCTCAGATTTACAGATGACACCAGACATATGGCAGAAAGTGAAGAAGAACTAAAGAGCCTCTTGATGAAAGTGAAAGAGGAGAGTGAAAAAAGTTGGCTTAAAGCTCAACATTCGAAGACTAAGATCATGGCATCTGGTCCCATCACTTCATGGCAAATAGATGGGGAAACAGTGGAAACACTGACAGAGTTTATCTTTGGGGGACTCCAAAATCATTGCAGATGGAACTTCAGCCATGAAATTAAAAGATGCTTGTTCCTTGGAAGAAAAGCTATGACCAACCTAGATAGCATATTAAAAAGCAGATTAATTATTTTTCCAACAAAGGTCCATCTAATTAAAACAATGTGTTTTCCAGTAGTCAAGTATGGATGTGAGAGCTGGGCTTTGAAGAAGCTGAGCATCAAAGTATTGATGCTTTTGAACTGTGGTGTTTGAGAAGACTCTTGAGAGTCCCTTGGACTGCAAGGAGATCCAACCAGTCCATCCTAAAGGAGATCAATCTTGAGTCTTCTTTGGAAGGACTGATGCTGAAGCTGAAACTCCAATACTTTGGCCACCTGATGTGAAGAACTGACTCATTTGAAAAGACACTGGGAAAGATTGAGACATTTGGAGAAGGGGACTACAGAGGTTGAGATGATTAGATGGCATCACTGACTCAATGGACATGAATTTGAGTAGGCTCGGGGAATTAGTGATGAACAGGGAACCCTGGAAGTCCATGGGGTCACAAAGTCAGACATGACTGAGTGATTGAACTGAACTGAACTGAATAGATGGGGCATTTAAAAAGAAAAGCAAATACATAAAGGATATCCAGATTTAAAAGGAAGAAGTAAAATTATCTCTATTTTTAGATCCTTGATATTATATATAACATTTCCTAAGAAACTGGCAAAAGAAAAATTGCTAAAATTAAGTTAATCAAGACAGTGAGACACATGATTAATGTAGAATATGAAAATTTTCTAGAAACTAGCTAATGAACAATCCAAAAATAAAATTAAGAAAGCAAATCAACTTATATCAAGCAGTATAAAATACTTAAAAATAAATTAAAAAAGAAGCAACACAAGAATTGTACACTGAATAGCACAAAGACTGTGGAAAGTAAAGATGCACAAGAAGATGTGTAAATAGAAATATAACTCATGGTCATAGTTTGAACACTTAATATTAAGAGGACAGTTCAGTTCAGTTCAGTTCAATTGCTCAGTGGTGTCTGACTCTTTGCGACCCCATGAATCCCAGCATGCCAGGCCTCCCTGTCCATCACCGTCTCCCAGAGTTCACTCATCGAGTCCGTGATGCCATCCAGCCAGCTCATCTTCTGTCATCCCTTCTCCTCCTGCCCCCAGTCCTTCCCAGCATCAGAGTCTTTTCCAGTGAGTCAACTCTTCGCATGAGGTGGCCAAAGTACTGGAGTTTCAGCTTTAGCATCATTCCTTCCAAAGAAATCCCAGGGTTGATCTCCTTCAGAATGGACTGGTTGGAACTGCTTTCAGTCCAAGGGTCTCTCAAGAGTCTTCTCCAACACCACAGTTCAAAAGCATCAATTCTTCAGCGCTCAGCCTTCTTCACAGTCCAACTCTCAATCCATACATGACCACAGGAAAAAACCATAACCTTGACTAGACGGACCTTTGTCAGCAAAGTAATGTCTCTGCTTTTGAATATGCTATCTAGGTTGGTCATAGGTTTTCTTCCAAGGAGTAAGCGTCTTTTAATTTCATGGCTGCAGTCACCATCTGCAGTGATTTTGGAGCCCCCAAAATATAAAGTCTGACACTGTTTCCACTGGTTCCCCATCTATTTCCCATGAAGTGATGGGACTGGATGCCATGATCTTCATTTTCTGAATGTTGAGCTTTAAGCCAACTTTTTTGCTCTCCTCTTTCACTTTCATGAAGAGGCTGAGACCCAGGTTCAATCACTGGGTTGTTAAGATCCCCTGGAGAAGGAAAATGGCAACCACTCCAGTATTCTTGCCTGGAGAATCCCATAGACAGAGGAGCTTGGTAGGCTGCAGTCCACGGGGTCACAAAGAGTCGGACATGACTGAGTGACTTCACTTGACTTCACTTCACTTTCTGCCATAAGGGTGGTGTCATCTGCATATCTGAGGTTATTGATATTTCTCCTGGCAATTTTGATTCTAGCTTGTGCTTCTTCCAGCCCAGCGTTTCTCATGATGTCCTCTGCATATAAGTAAAATAAGCAGAGTGACAATATACAGCCTTGAGGTGCTTCTTTTCCTGTTTGGAACTTGTCTGTTGTTCCATATTGGTTCCTGACCTGCATACAGATTTCTCAAGAGGCAGGTCAGGTGGTCTGGTATTCCCATCTCTTCCAGAATTTTCCACAGTTTATTGTGATCCACACAGTCAAAGGCTTTGGCATAGTCAATAAAGCAGAAAGAGATGTTTTTCTGGAACTCTCTTCCTTTTTCCATGATCTGGCAGATGTTGGCAATTTGATCTCTGGTTCCTCTGCCTTTTCTAAAACCAGCTTGAACATAAGGGTATTGCTGAAGCCTGGCTTGGAGAATTTTGAGCATTACTTTACTAGCGTGTGAGATGAGTGCAATTGTGCGGTAGTTTGAGCATTCTTTGGCATTGCCTTTCTTTGGAATTGGAATGAAAACTGACCTTTCTCAGTTCTGTGGCCACTGCTGAGTTTTCCAAATTTTCTGGCATATTGAGTGCAGCACTTTTGCAACATCACCTTTCAGGATTTGAAAACGCTCTACTAGAATTCCATCACCTCCACTAGCTTTGTTCATAGTGATGCTTTCTAAGGCCCACTTGACTTCACATTTCAAGATGTCTGGCTCTAGATTAGTGATCATATCATCATGATTATCTCGGTCGTGAAGATCTTTTTGTATAGATTTTCTGTGTATTCTTGCCACCTCTTAATATCTTCTGCTTTTGTTAGGTCCAGACCATTTCTGTCCTTTATCGAGCCCATCTTTGCATGAAATATTCCCTTGGTATCTCTAATTTTCTTGAAGAGATCTCTAGTCTTTCCCATTCTGTTGTTTTCCTCTATTTCTTTGCACTGATCACTGAAGAAGGCTTTCTATCTCTCCTGGCTATTCTCTGGCACTCTGCATTCAGATACTTATAACTTTCTTTTTCTCCTTTGCTTTTCACCTCTCTTCTTTTCACAGCTGTTTGTAAGGCCTCCCCAAACAGCCATTTTGCTTTTTTGCATTTCTTTTCCATGGGAATGGTCTTGATCCTTGTCTCCTATACAGTGTCATGAACCTCTGTCCATAGTTCATCAGGCACTCTATCTATCAGATCTAGGCCCTTAAATCTATTTCTCACTTCCACTGTATAATCATAAAGGATTTGATTTAGGTCATACCTGAATGGTCTAGCAGTTTTCCCTACTTTCTTCAATTTAAGTCTGAATTTGGTAATAAGGAGTTCATGGTCTGAGCCACAGTCAGCTCCTGGTTTTGTTTTTGTTGACTGTATAGAACTTCTCCATCTTTTGCTGCAAAGAATATAATCAATCTGGTCAGTGTTGACCATCTGGTGAAGTCCATGTGTAGAGTCTTCTCTTGTGTTGTTGAAAGAGGGTGTTTGCTATGACCAGTGCATTTTCTTGCCAAAACTCTATTAGTCTTTGCCCTGCTTCATTCCGCATTCCTAGGCCAAATTTGTCTGTTATTCCAGGTGTTTCTTGACTTCCTCCTTTAGCATTCCAGTCCCCTATAATGAAAAGGACATCTTTTTGGGGTATTAGTTCCAAAAGTTCTTGTAGATCTTCATAAAACCATTCAACTTCAGCTTCTTCAGTGTTACTGTTTGGGGCATAGACTTGGATAACTGTGATATTGAATGGTTTGCCTTGAGACAAACAGAGATCATTCTGTCGTTTTTGAGATTGCATCCAAAATCAGCACTCCTCAAATTGATCTACAACAATAATAATAATAATCCTTTTCAAAATCCTAAGTGGCTTTTTGGCAGAAAACAGCAATCCAATCCTAAAATTCATGTGGAACTACAATAGGTCCAAAAGAGTGTGAACAGTGTACAAAGAGAAAAACAAAGTAAGAAGATTCACACTTTTGATTTCAAAACTTACTAAAAATCTCTTGTTATCAGGACACTGTGGTCCTCGGATAAGAAACAGAAACATCAAACAATAGAACAGAATTGGAAGTCCAGAAGCATGTTCTTAGATTTATGGTTAATTGAATTTTGACAAAAGTACCAAGACAATTCAATGGTAAAGAAGAATCTTTAAATACATGGTTCCAAGACAACAATATATTCACTTTATGCTTATCTCATGCTATATATAAAAAAATAATTTAAAATGTATCAAAGATTCACATATAGAGAGTACAAATATAATACTCTTACATGGAAATGTAGGAGTAAATACCTCAGATTTAGCAATGGCCTCTTAGCTATAATACGAAAATAACCATCTACAAAAGAAAAAATATACAAGTTAAACATGATCTAAATTTAAAAAATTCTGCTTCAAAGGGAACCATCAAGAAAAAGACAACTCAGAAAGGAGAGAAAATATATTACATATTTTCATCAGATACAATACATCTAAGATATTTGATAATGGATTTATATCAAGAATATATAAAGAATCTTACATCTCAATGGCAAAAAGACAAACCAGTTTAAAAATGTGTTATGGATTTGAATATAAATTTCTCTAAAGAACATATGCTGTTAACTAATACAAAAATAGAAAATGAAAGTCACATCTGATTATTTGCGAACCCATGGACTAATGGCCATGGAATTCTCCAGGCCAAAATACCAGAGTAGGTAGCTTTTCCCTTCTCCCGGGGATCCTCCTGACCCAGGTATCAAACCCAGGTCTCCTACATTACAGGCAGATTCTTTACCAGCTGAACCACGAGGGAAGCCCAAGAACATTGGAGGGGTTAGCCTATCCCTTCTCCAGCAGATCTTCCTGACCCATGAATTGAACCAGGGTCTCCTGTACTGCAGGCAGATTCTTTACCGACTGAACTATGAGGGAAGCCCAACATACAAAAATGTGTTTAATCAAATCATTAGTCATTAGGGAAATATACAGATTGAGTCCCCAGTGAGATATGCCTTTCACTCATAACTAAAATTAAAAATATGAAAACTAACATGTGTTGGAGAGGATGTGGGGAAACTGGAACACTCAACCATCACTAGTGGCATTGTCAAACAGTGCAGCTACTTCAGAAAAAAAATTAGCAGTTCTTTAAAATGTTAAAAATAGGGTTATCCTATTATCCTTCGGTTTCATTCTGAACAACTGAAAATCCCATGGACAGAGGAGCCTGATGGGGTAGAGTCCATGGAGTCTCAGAGTTGTACACAAATGAGTGTGAGTGTAGGCACACACACACAATTAACAACATAAATGCATAAAAACTTCTATGTTACTATTCACAGCATTATTTATAATAGCCAAAAAGTGAAACAATCCAAATGTTCATCAACTGATAAATAAACAAAATGTGTCATATTCCTTAAATGGAATATTATTTGACAATAAAACAGAATATTATATTGTTACATGCCACAACATGGATAAAAATTCAAACGTCATGTTAACTGAAAGAAATTGGTCATGTTTTAGGTCTTTAAGCATCCAAACTACCTCAGCATACAAATCCAAGGAGACAAAAATCAAATGAGTAACTTCTACCACTAATAGGACTTCCCAGGTGGCGCTAGTGGTAAAGAACCCATCTGCCGATACAGGAGACAGAGATTCAGGAGGCTTAAAAGACACAGGGTTCCATCCCTCGCTCAGGAAGATCCCTCGAGGAGGCCATGGCAACCCATTCCAGTATTCTTGCCTGGAGAATCCTATGGACAGAAAAGTCTGGCAGGCTACAGTCCATAGGGTTGAAAAGAGTTGGACACAACTGAAGCAACTTAGCACGCACCGTTAATTAGTATGAGTCAGTAATATTATGTCTTAGTGGTACTGTGAAGAACAGGGAAGAAATGACTGCCATTAAGTATGGGTTATCTTTAGGGAGCGATGCAATTTTTCTCAAATTATGCAGTCGTGATGATTGGACACTATGAATAGCAAGCACACATATTTTAAGAGGGTGAATTTTATGGTATATGGATTATATCTCAGTAAAAACATAGGTTTCTCTAGCTCTTTAAATTGATCCTGTTTTTAATCTATATTTATAATTAATCTGCAGGATATTCGGTAATGGTATCTCTACGCAGATACCATCCAAAAGACTTCTTTAAAATTAAGCAGAAACCAGATTATCTCAGCTGAAGTATTCCCATCTATGATATAGCATTCAAATTCTAAGGTTGTCATTAAAAGTGTTACCAATAAGCCTACTCTGTGTCTTTATTTGGTTTCCCTCCCCTCTCTGTGTGCTCCAGTGAATATATTCAACTCTCCTCAATTGTAAATATTCTATTTCCATTTGAAAGTGTTGACTCACCTTATTTTCTTAGGAGGAAAACAGTCTTTCCTCATATGTACTGTGTGGAAATAGACAAATGTCACCTTAGCTATATAACTTACTTTATTTCACCAAACATAATGATTTTTACAAATCCATGTTTCTATAAACACTTAGCATCTCTTGTCACATTTATCAGATTGACCTTATTATCACGAAATACACAGTAAATTTTTAATCAAATAAGAATATTTCTCATGAATACTTAAGAAACAAAACTAATAAGTCTTAAATTACTATATCTTAAAATTGAAACAATATTTTAAAAAACAGTCCTGACTTCTTGTTAAACTTCCAACCCCAGCATTTTCTTACATTTCCCAACAGATTAGAAGAAAGGCAAGTCATTTTTACAGCCCCATTGATTCAACAATCATATTTTTTTTCTGTCACAACCAAGGCAGAGTTTGAGTATAATTGTTCAGGGACTTTGTGTCACTGCTGTACTAGGTCAGCCATCTATCTAAGAAATGAACTGGACAACCTTCAAATAGCAATGACTTCAATTCCTTTGAGATGCGAATTGGCCATAAAGCTAACAATAAATTGTTGTGAATGTAGTGATTTCCTGTTGCCAAGTTCCATGTATTTTACATATACATCTCAGCTTAGATGGAAAAGATCATTATTGCCATTCAAAGACTGAGAAACTGTAACATAGAGCCATTAAAAGTATTGAGCAAGGTCAGAGAGTATATGATCAGTGAAAATGAGAACATCTCAAAGTCTCCAAATTTTGGTCTATCTACCAGAAGACATAGTTTCTTGGTAAACACTCATCACTTTGCCCTGGGGTACTGAGAATCACAAGCAAACTCTTTCAAATTGATGCTGATGTGCTCAAAATATGAATCTTAAAATTAAGGCACAACAATTTCACATTTGTAAACAAGCTACTCGCCAATAATCTTCTGAGAACCCACAAAACACTTTAAAGGCATAAAGACAATACACTGAATTTATATTCTACTTACAAAAAACCCTTTAAACTATTACTCAGAATCCACTTTAGATCATCATCAGTTCAGTTCAGTTCAATCACTCAGTCATGTCAGACTCTTTGTGACCCCATGAATCGCAGCACACCAGGCCTCCCTGTCCATCACCATCTCCCCAGAGTTCACTCAGACTCAAGTCCTTCGAGTTAGTGATGCCATCCAGCCATCTCATCCTCCATCGTCCCATTCTCTTCCTGCCCCCAATCCCTCCCAGCACCAGAGTCTTTTCCAATGAGTTAACTCTTCTTATGAGGCATCATTCTTTCCAAAGAAATCCCAGGGTTGATCTCCTTCAGAATGGACTGGTTGGATCTCCTTGCAGTCCAAGGGACTCTCAAGAGTCTTCTCCAACACCACAGTTCAAAAGCATCAATTCTTTGGCGCTCAGCCTTCTTCACAGTCCAACTCTCACATCCATACATGACCACAGGAAAAACCCTAGCCTTGATTGACAGACCTTAGTTGGCAAAGTAATGTCTCTGCTTTTCAATATACTATCTAGATTGGTCATAACTTTTCATCACCTACATGTTTCACTAAAAATTGCCTCTCAATAGGTGATTTCCCTCCTTACCAGCTTACTCTCTATTGGCCTAATCCCTTGCAAATTCTATTTTGTTTCCTTCAAAGTGCTTGTTACTAAGTTGAATTATCTTAACATGTATGTCTCTTGTTTACTGTCTGTCTTTCCTCAGGACAGTATAAGGTCCCTAAGAAAAGTAAATGTGTCTTGCTCAGCACCATACCCTCCGTGTGTAGAACAATGTCTAACACAATGTGAATTTAATACATGGCTGAAGAAATGAATCAGTTGATAACTCATGGTCTAAAAATAACGAAGAATAAAGAGTAACCATGAAATTGACATGGAACAATTTAATTAACACCATAGGATTCCACAATAACCTGCCATAGAAAAGTATCATGTCAATCCAAGCCCTAGAGTACGTAAATATTTTACAGCACCAGCAATAATTGATATTCACAGTTATTACCATGCATTATCAAGAAAAGTTGAGTAATATTCTATATATGCCACAGCAGGAAAGTATATTTGTTTAACTTTCAGTTAGAAAACAATGAAAACAAAAGATTAGGTATTTTACATTTGGAAATAAAATTATAACTATTTATCCCTTTATTTGCTATATACTATCCCCTCAAGCCAGAAACCTGAGAATAATCCTATATTGTTTTTATCTTCCTTATCTTCACATCCAATAAACTGGGTATTTTCAATTTTATTTCCCAACTCTTTCTTGATAATATTTATTTAATATTCATATTACCAATGTATGATTTGTTATCATCATTTCTTACCTGAACTATTACTGAGAGATTCTTACTCTGGCTTTATAAATCATAAAATATAAACAGAAGTATCTAACAATGACTTAATTAAGCACTCCAGTAGATTACTATTGCTTATAGCAAAATTTCCAATGACATCATTAGGACATGCAAACATTTTCATGACTTGCACCTCCTCTACCCATCCTGCTTCTTTGTTTTATATCATAGTAATTTTTTTTTTTAAATGGACTTTCCTGATGGCTCAGAGGGTAAAGTGTCTGTTTGCAATGCAGGAGACCTGGGTTTGATCCCTGGGTTGGGAAGATCCCCTGGAGAAGGAAATGGCAACCCACTCCAGTACTATAGCCTGGAAAATTCCATGGACAGAGGAGCCTGGTAGGCTACAGTTCATGGGATCACAAAGTGACTTCACTTTAATGTTCTTTTATAGCTTTCTACCTTTATCATCTATTATCTTTTCCTAAGAGAATATTCTGGAGAAGGCAATGGCACCCCACTTCAGTACTCTTGCCTGGAAAATTCCATGGATGGAGGAGCCTGGTAGGCTGCAGTCCATGGGGTCACTAAGAGTCAGACATGACTGAGCGACTTCACTTTCACTTTTCCCTTTCACGCATTGGAGAAAGAAATGGCAGCCCACTCCAGTGTTCTTGCCTGGAGAATCACAGGAATGGGGGAGCCTGGTGGGCTGCCGTCTATGGGGTCCAACAGAGTCGGACACGACTGAAGTGACTTAGCAGCAGCAGCAGCAGGAGGATATTGTGATTTTTTTTTCATCCAGGTAATTTTTATGCATCTTTCCATCATTACTAAAACTTTGTCCTATTTTCCAGCATGGGGCAAGAGCTCCTTTATTTTATGCTTCCTCAAACCTCAAACACATTTCTTTAACTCATTAGAATGTTTGAGCTTCAGTTATCAAAAATCCAACTAAATATAGTTCATTCAATAGAGTTCATTACCTTCTATAATAAAATGATTTGCAGGAAATCATTTCAGGTTTGTTGGAGGCTGGTTAATGTTAAATATCTGGGTCTTTTTTTTTCCTTTAAAATTCTTATTCTTAACATGTCTATCATAGGTCCAAACCTCATACATTCCACAACTATATTTAAAGGCAGAGAGGAGAAGGAAATAGCTGATGGATGGGTAACTAAGTTCAGTCACTCAGTCGTATCCGATTCTTTGTGACCCCATGAATCGCAGCACGCCAGGCCTCCCTGTCCATCACCATCTCCCGGAGTTCACTCAGACTCGCGTCCATTGAGTCAGTGATGCCATCCAGCCATCTCAGCCTCGGACGTCCCCTTCTCCTCCCTCCCTCAAACCCTGCCAGCATCAAACTCTTTTCCAATGAGCCAGCTCTTCGTATGAGGTGGGCAAATTGTTGGAGCTTCAGCTTTAGCATCATTCCTTCCAAAAAAATCCCAGGGCTGATCTCCTTCAGAATGGACTGGTTGGATCTCCTTGCAGTCCAAGGGACTCTCAAGAGTCTTCTCCAACACCACAGTTCAAAAGCATCAATTCTTCAGCGCTCTGCCTTCTTCACAGTCCAACTCTCACATCCATACATGACCACAGGAGAAACCATAGACTTGACTAGACAGACCTTAGAAAGTAATGTCTCTGCTTTTGAATATGCTATCTAGGTTAGTCATAACTTTTCTTCCAAGGAGTAAGCGTCTTTTTAATTTCATGGCTGCAGTCACCATCTGCAGTGATTGCAGCCCCCAAAACTAAAGTCAGCCACTGTTTCCACTGTTACTCATCTATTTCCCATGAAGTGATGGGACTGGATGCCATGATCTTAGTTTTCTGAGTGTTGAGCTTTAAGCCAACTTTTTCACTCTCCTCTTTCACTTTCATCCAGAGTCTTCTTAGTTCCTCTTTACTTTCTGCCATAAGGATGGTGCCATCTGCATATCTGAGCTTACTCATATTTCTCCTGGCACTCTTGATTCCAGCCTGTGTTTCTTCCAGTCCAGCGTTTCTCATGATGTACTCTGCACAGAAGTTAAATAAGCAGGGTGGCAATATACAGCCTGGACGTACTCCTTTTCCTATTTGAACCAGTCTGTTGTTCCATATCCAGCTCTAACTGTTGCTTCCTGGCCTGCATATGGATTTCTCAAGAGGCAAGTCAGGTGGTCTGGTATTCCCATCTCTCTCAGATTTTCCACAGTGTATTGTGATCCACACAGTCAAAGACTTTGGCATAGTCAATAAAGCAGAAATACATGTTTTTCTGGAACTCTTTTGCTTTTTCCATGATCCAGCGGATGTTGGCAATTTGATCTCTGGTTCCTCTGCCTTTTCTAAAACCAGCTTGAACATCAGGGAGTTCACGGTTCATGTATTGCTGAAGCTTGGCCTGGAGAATTTTGAGCATTACTTTACTAGCGTGTGAGATGAGTGCAATTTTGTGTGGTAGTTTGAGCATCCTTTGGCATTGCCTTTCTTTGGGATTGGAATGAAAACTGACGTTTTTCCAGTCCTGTGGCCACTACTGAGTTTTCCAAATTTGTTGGCATATTGAGTGCAGCACTTTCACAGCATCATCTTTCAGGATTTGAAATAGCTCTACTGGATTCCATCACCTCCACTAGCTTTATTTGTAGTGATGCTTTCTAAGGCTCACTTGACTTCACATTCCAGAATGTCTGGCTGTAGATGAGTGACCACACCATCGTGATTATCTGGGTCGTGAAGATCATTTTGTACAGTTTTTCTGTGTATTCTTGCCATCTCTTCTTAATATCTTCTGCTTCTGTTAGGTTCATACCATTTCTGTTCTTTATCGAGCCCATCTTTGCAAGAAGCACCTGAAATAACAGGCAAATTTGGCCTTGGAATATGGAATGAAGCAGGACAAAGACTAGTAGAGTTTTGCCAAGAAAATGCACTGGTCATAGCAAACACCCTCTTCCAACAACACAAGAAAAGACTCTACACATGAACATCACCAAATGGTCAACACCGAAATCAGATTGATTATATTCTCTGCAACAAAAGATGGAGAAGCTCTATACAGTCAACAAAAACAAGACCAGGAACTGACTGGCTCAGATCATGAACTCCTTATTACCAAATTCAGACTTAAATTGAAGAAAGCAGGGAAAACCACTAGACAATTCAGGTATGACCTAAATCAAATCCCTTATGATTATACAGTGGAAGTGAGAAATCAACTTAAGGGCTTAGATCTGATAGATAGATGCCTGATGAACTATGGATGGAGGTTCGTGACATTGTACAGGAGACAGGGATCAAGACCATTACCATGGAAAAGAAATGCAAAAAAGCAAAATGGCTGTCTGGGGAGGCCTTACAAACAGCTGAGAAAAGAGGAGAAGTGAAAAGCCAAGGAGAAAAGAAAGATATAAGCATCTGAATTCAGAGTTCCAAAGAATAGCAAGGAGAGATAAGAAAGCCTTCTTCAGCAATCAATGCAAAGAAATAGAGGAAAACAACAGAATGGGAAAGACTAAAGATATCTTCAAGAAATTAGAGATACCAAGGGTAACCAAGAGCACTAGCAAATGTAACACTGATATCTCTGTTGATATGTACATTTTTCCCATGATTTTTAAAACTATTCATGAATATTGCTAAAGGCTATTATTTTGTATATCATGACATTAATAAAAGTTGATTATCAATAAAAGCTGGCATAAATGCTGATCATCATTAACATCAAAATGTTAACTCAAAGTAAACCTAAACAATATTTCCTTATCACTAAGTTGAAGCTATATTAGTTTTCTAGTCATGTCACAATGAAATACCACAACTGAGTGGGTTAAAACTACAGAAATTTATTCTCTCACAGGAATGGAAGCTAGATATCTGAAATCAAAATGTCAGTGTGGCCACTTTCCCTCTAAATCTGTAGGAAAAAAATCTATTATTTAATCTAACATCCATGGACCTACTTAAGGCACTTTTAGGCTATAACATTTCTGTGCTTCTGCATAACTTTCCATGCTAAAACAAAACAGGAACTCTCAGATAAAGTCTGAGTCATTTTCCCAGTTTGATCTGCAATTTCTGTTTAAGCTCAAACAATTTTCTATTTGACCAAAATCATAATTTGCATATTACATATAAATAATCTTCAGAATAAGACTCTATAAGAGCATAAGGTTTTAAAAGTTCATCAGTATTCTGAGGTTGGTTAAGTACATTTATTTATGGTTAAGTACATTTATTAATGGCTAAGTATGTTTATTTATATTTAAAGACATTCTTAGCTATACGAGCTTTGGTGCTGGTGGGTAAGTGGCCAAATCGTGTCTAATTCTTACAACCCCATGGACTGCAACTCATCTGGCTCCTCTATCCATGGGATTTCCCAGGCAAGAATACTGGAGTATGTTGCCATTTCATCCTCCAGGGAACCTTTCTCACCCAGTGATCAAACCAAGGCCTCCTGGATTGCAGGCAGTCTCCTGCTTTGAAGGTGTATTCTTCATCAACTAAGCAACCAGTTCAATTCATTTCTGTTGCTCAGTTGTGTCAGACTCTTTGTGACTGCATGGATTGCAGCATGCCAATCTTCCCTGTCCATCACCAACTCCCGGAGCTTGCTCAAACTCATGTCCATCGAGTTGGTGATACCATGAAATCATCTCATCCTGTGTTGTCCCCTTCTCCTCCCACCTTCAATCTTTCCCAGCATCAAGGTCTTTTCCAATGAGCCAGTTCTTCGCATCAGGTGGCCAGCCTATTAGAGCTTCAGTTTCAGCATCACACTTTCCAATGAGTATTCACGATCCTTTAGGATTGACTGGTTGGATCTCCTTGCAGTCCAAGGGGCTCTCAAGAGTCTTCTCCAACACCACAGCTCAAAAGTATCAATTCCTCAGTGCTCAGCTTTCTTTAGGCCTAACTCTTACATCCATACTGGGCTATTAAAAAAACTATAGCATTGACTAGCAAGATCTTTTTCAGCAAAGTAGTGTCTCTGTTTTTTAATATGTTGTCTAGGTTGGATATAACTTTTATTCCAAGGAACAAGCATCTTTTAATTTCATGGCTGCAGTCACCATCTGCAGTGATTTTGGAGCCCAAGAAAACAAAATCTGTCACTGTTTCCATTGTTTCCCTATGAATTTGCCATGAAATGATGGGACCAGATGCCATGATCTTCGTTTTTGAATGTTGAGCTTTAAACCAGCTTTTTCAGTCTCCTCTTTCACTTTCATCAAAAGGCTCTTTAGTTCTTCTTCACTTTCTGCCATAAGGGTGGTGTCATCTGCGTATCTGAGGTTATTCATATTTCTCCCAGCAATCTTGATCCAGCTTTTGCTTCATCCAGCCCCCCATTTCACATGATGTACTATGGATATAAGTTAAATAAGCAGGGTGACAATATACAGCCTTGACATACTCCCCTTCTAAATTTGGAATCAGTCTCTTGTTCCATGTCTAGTTCTAATGGTTGATTCTTGACCTGGACACAGATTTCTTAGGAGGCAGGTAAAGTGGCAGGTAAAGAGAGGTATTCCCCTCTCTTCAAGCATTTTCCAGTTTGTTGTGTTCCACAAAGTCAAAGGCTTTAGCATACTCAATGAAGCAGAAGTAGATGTTTTTCTGGATTTCTCTTGATTTTCCTATGATCCAACAGATGTTGGCAATTTGATCTCTGGTCCCTCTGCCTTTTCTATATCCAGCTTGAACGACTGGAAGGTCTCAGGAATCAGGGAAACCCATATTAGAATTAAAGAGCACTTGTTAGATATCTGAGACTTTGGTGAATTATCCATAAATGGAGAAGAACAAGATGAGGGGAGAATGAGAGAAAAGAGAGGCATACAATATCAACACTATCTGATAACTACTATGGGCTATTTGTTGGAATCCACCAAGTATTAAGAGAGATTAAAGAAGGCATCAGAAGAAGAGGATTTTGTTCGGTAAAGAGAAGTAGGGAAGAGCATACCAAGCCAAACAAATACCATACATACTATCTTTGCATGTATTGGAGGGAAGAAGGAGTGTGTGGGTACGGAACGGAGAGGAGAGAATGAAGAAAGAAGGGAGGATAGGAGATGATGCCTTAAAATGAGAGTGGGGCCATATCGAACCACATCAGTACAAAGTAACTCCATGGTTATAAGCAAAAATTGTTTACCCTCAAAAACAGAGGATGCCAGAGTTTGTTTCTCCCTGACTATAAACGATTTGGGATATGGAGCTTTGAAGAGATGGCCTACAGGGTTTAAAGGGAAACTACAGTTTTGTTGGATTTAGAAAAGGAAGAAGTATCACAGATCAAACTGCCAACATCATTGGTTCCTAGAAAAAGCAAAGGAATTCCAGAAAAACGTATATTTCTGCTTAAAGACTTTGACTGTGGATCAAAACAAACTATGGAAAATTCTTAAAAAGATAGGAATACTAGACTACCTTACCTGCTTCCTGAGAAACTTTTTACAAGTAAAGAAGTAAAGTTAGAACTGGACATGGAAAAACTGACTGGTCAAAACTAGAAAGGAGTATGTCAAGGCTCTATATTGTGACCCTGTTTATTTAATTTTATTGTAGAGTACATCATATGAAATGCCAGAGTGTATTAATCACAAGCTGGAATCAAGATTTATGGGAGAAATATCAGCTATGCAGATGACACTACCCTAATATCAGAAAGCAAAAAGGAACTAAAGAGCCTCTTTTTGAGAATGAAAGAGGAGAATGAAAAAGCTGGCTTAAAACTCAACATTCAAAAAACCAAGATTACGACATTCATTCCCATCACTTCATGGCAAATAGATGGGGAAAAAGTGAAAACAGTGACGTATTTTATTTTTCTGGGCTCCAAAATCACTGTGGAGGATGACTGAATCTGTGAAGTTAAGATGCTTTTTCACTGAAAGGAAAGATATGACAAACTTAGACAGCTTATTAAAAAGCAGAGACATCATTTTGCTGACAAAGATTCTTGTTAGTCAAAGCTATGGTTTTTCCAGTAGTCATGCATGTATGTGAGAGCTGGACCATAAAGAAAGCTGAGCACCAAAGAATTGATGCCTTTGAAATGTGGTGCTGGAGAAGATTCTTGAGAGTTTCTTGGACTGCAAGGAAATCTAACCAGTCAATCCTAAAAGAAATCAACCCTGTTATTCATTTGAAGCACAGATGCTGAAGTAGAAGTTCCAATACTTTGGCCACCTAATACAAAGAGCTGACTCACTGGAGAAGACCCTGATGCTAAGAAAGATTGAGGGCAGGAGGAGAAGGGGATGACAGAGGATGAGATGTTTAGATAGCATCACCGACTCAAGGGACATGAGTTTGAGCATACTCTGGGAGGTAGTGAAGGACAGGGCATTGCAGTCCATAGGGTTGCAAAGAGTCAGACAGGACTTAGTGACTAAACAGCAACAACAAATGGTTTTTCTATTCATCTACTTCTAAATAATTATGATCTTTTCAACTCATTTCTCAAATATAATTTCACACTACTCTTTCCTCAATAAACAGCCTAGTGACAAACACTGAGTGACAATAAAACAAATTGGATAATGTCAAATTCCAACTTATTTGCAGTACAAATACTGAGTGACAGTATAATAAATTGGATAATGTCAAATGCTAAGATATTATATTTGATTCTCAATTCAAACCACAACTCAAAATGTCACCTGTTTATTTTGTTTAGTATCAAGTTTATTGAACTTAATCTATCTTCTGTATTTAAATGAAGATAATTAGATTTCAGGTATCAATGTCATAACAAATCAAACATGCCTTGGGTTATAAATATAAAATGTACACATTTTTGGTGAAACAATTATAAGGGAAAATATATCCTAAGATATCTGAATTTTTTTTTCAAATTCTGCTATGATACATGAGATTATATAATTGTGTTTTCTTTATTGCAAAGCAAGTATTCTATATCTTCAAACTGTTATATAAAGTAAACTCCATAGGGTACCTACTTCAATGAAAAAGATAAAAATGTAGAGATGATTTTACAAGTCTTCCTGTAATGAAAACTAAGTAAAACTATCAGGTTTTAACAAAAATGGTCTGTGCAATCAGACCCAAATAATAAAATATGTCTCATGTAGCTACTGGCAAAAGGGAAGAAACAACATGAGGGATAAAGTAATCAAATGATTTGTCTTTTGTTTTGAGCAACACTATTTTCTCTAACTCATAGAAACAACAACAAAATATATTATTAGCTATGATTAAAAAGCTAGAAAGAGATGAGGCTTAATTATCAAATTTCAATTTCTCTATGAACTCAAATCAAATATATAAAAGAAGGATGGTTAGCCATTTTAAAGGTGAAAATACAAATTTTCAATCACACTTTTAAATTAAAATATTTTAGTAGAGCCTGAAGTCAGACAGGTTGATTCTTCTAGTTCCATTCTTCTTTCTCAAGATTGCTTTGGCTATTCAGGATTTTTTGTATTTCCATACAAATTGTGAAGTTATTTGTTCTAGCTCTGTGAAAAATACCATTGGTAGCTTGATGAGGACTGAATGGAATCTATAGATTGCTTTGGGTAGTATACTCATTTTCACTATATTGATTCTTCTGATCCATGAACACGGTATATTTCTCCATCTATTAGTGTCCTCTTTGATTTCTTTCACCAGTGTTTTATAGTTTTCTGTATATAGGTCTCTTGTTTTTTTAGGCAGATCTATTCCTAAGTATTTTATTATTTTTGTTGCAATGGTGAATGGAATTATTTCTTTAATTTCTCTTTCTATTTTCTCATTAATAGTGTATGAGAATGCAAGAGATTTCTGTGTGTTGATTTTACATCCTGCAACTTTACTATATTCATTGATTAGCTCTATTTGTTAATGTGGTGTATTATATTGAAGCCATCTGGTCATGGGCTTTTGTTTGCTGGAAGATTTCTGATTACAGTTTCAATTTCCATGCTTGTGATGAGTCTGTTAAGATTTTCTAATTTTTCCTGGTTCAGTTTCAGGCTCTACTACAAAGCCACAGTCATCAGGACAGTATATAACTGGCACAAAGACAGAAATATAGATCAATGGAACAAAATAGAAAGCCCAGAGATAAATCCATGCACCTATGGACACCTTATCTTTGACAAAAGAGGCAAGAATATACAATGGAGAAAAGACAGTCTCTTTAACAAGTGGTGCTGGGAAAACTGGTCAACCACTTGTAAAAAAGTGAAACTAGAACACTTTCTAACACCATACACAGAAATAAACTCAAAATGGATTAAACATCTAGACTTAAGACCAGAACTATAAAACTCCTAGAGGAGTTTTATAGGCAAAACACTCTCCAACATAAATCACAGCAGGATTCTCTATGACCCTTCTCCAGGGGATCTTCCCAATCCAGGGATCAAACCCAGGTCTCCTGCATTGCAGACAGATACTTTACCATCTAAGCCACTAGGGAAGCCCACCCTCTATGACCCACCTCCCAGAATATTGGAAATAAAAGCAAAAGTAAACAAATGGGACCTAATTAAAAGCTCCTGCACAACAAAGGAAGCTATAAGTAAGGTGAAAAGACAGCCTTCAGAATGGGAGAAAATAATAGCAAATGAAGCAAATGAAAAGAATTAATCTTAAAAATATACTAGCAACTCCTGCAACTCATTTTCAGAAAAATAAATAACCCAGTCAAAAAGTGGGCCAAAGAACTAAACAGACATTTCTCCAAAGAAGACATACAGATGGCTAACAAACACATGAAAAGATGCTCAACATCATTCATTATCAGAGAAATGCAAATCAAAACCACAGTGAGGTTCCATTTCACGCCAGTCAGAATGGGTGCTATCCAAAAGTCTACAAGCAATAAATGCTGGAGAGGGTGTGGAGAAAAGGGAACTATCTTACACTGTTCATGGCAATGCGAGCTGGTACAGCCACTATGGAGAACAGTGTGGAGATTCCTTTAAAAACTGGAAATAGAACTACCATACGACCCAGAAATCCCACTGCTGGGCATACATACCAAGGAAATCAGAATTGAAAGAGACACACATACCCCATTGTTCATCTCAGCACTGTTTATAATAGCCAGGTCATAGAAGCAAGCTAGATGACCATCAGCAGATGAATGGATAAGAAAGCTGTGGTACGTATACACAATGGAGTATTACTCAGCCATTAAAAAGAATGCTTTTGAATCAGTTCTAATGAGGTAGATGAAACTGGAACCTATCCAACCAGTCCATTCTAAAGGAGATCTGTCCTAGGTGTTCTTTGGAAGAAATGATGCTAAAGCTGAAACTCCAGTACTTTGGCCACCTCATGCGAAGAGTTGACTCATTGGAAAAGACTCTTATGCTGGGAAGGATTGAGGGCAGGAGGAGAAGGGGATGACAGAGGATGAGATGGCTGGATGGCATCACTGACTCAATGGACGTGAGTTTGAGTGAACTCCGGGAGTTGGTGATGGACAGGGAGGCCTGGCGTGCTGCAATTCATGGGTTTCACAGGGAGTCGTACAGGACTGAGCGACTGAACTGAAACTGAACTGAACTGATACAGAGTGAAGTAAGCCAGAAAGAAAAACACCAATACAGTATACTAATGCATGTATATGGAGTTTAGAAAGATGGTAATGATAACCCTGTATGCGAGACAGCAAAAGAGACACAGATGTATAGAACAGTCTTTTGGACTCTATAGGAGAGGGTGAGGGTGGGATCATTTGGGAAAATGACATTGAAACATGTATATTATCATATGTGAAACAAATTGCCAGTCCACGTTTGATGCTCGATACAGTATGCTTGGGCTGGTTCACTGGGATGACCCAGAGGGATGGGATGGGAAGGGAGGTGGGAGGGAGGTTCAGGATGGGGAACACATGTACAACCATGGTGGATTCATGTCAATGTATGGCAAAAGCAATACAATATTATAAAGTAATTAGCCTCCAGTTAAAATAAATCAATTTATATTAAAAAAACAAATAAAATTTTTAAAGATAAAAATAAGAGAAATCTCAAAAAGTAAATAAATAAATAAATTTTAAAGAAGAATTTGCAGTTAACAGCCTTCCCATAAGCAGACTCACTATTCTCCACTATTCAAAAGATTTGAGTCTTCCTCTATAATACTTTATCTGGTTTTAATTTACACTGAGTCCCTCTCCTTTGTAGCAATTCAGACAGCTGACTGACTTGGATGCTTGGGTGTTTTTCTTGGTTTTCTCTTAATTTACTATAAAATATGCCTGGAATTATTCTTAAAAAGAGCATTAATATGAAAATAAACTTGGCATAGAAGAAAATGGAAAAAAACAATCAATTATCCCTTTCCAACACAAAGTAATTATCTTTCTTATAAATTATTGAGTTCTTCTAACAAATTAAATTACCTAAATGTCATGGAGATTAGAATTTCTTATTTACCTTAGATTAATCTGATACAACTCTCTCCTGTGTATGTTAATGTAGGAGGGGGTTCTGAGAACACAATATACCTCAGTGAGCAGTAGTCCCTAACCAAGTCTTGGACAGATGGGTTAAATGTTTAAATAATATATTTAGCAACTAATGTACTCTGCATTTACACACCATGCATTAATAATTCTAGTTTGAAAAAGTTACTTTGCCTAATTTTGTTTTTGTTTCAATTCAAAACCAATATATGACTTAAAAAATAATTCATAACTGTTCTTTGGGTGTGCAGTAGAAAGGGACTATTCCACATGGAGTTTTTACATTGTTTTCAATTATTAAGTAGGAATATATCTCTCTTTACTGATGAAAAATAAAATAGCATATTTTTGCTTCCAAAAATAAAGTTTGAATGAGGGAGTAAATAAAAGCAAAAGAAAAATACATTGAGGCAGACAGGAAAATTTGTTTGTAAAACAAAAGCCATGAATAATAATAACTTTGTGAATTTCCAATTTAGTGTAAAAGCTCAAAACCTTTTTGCTTCATTATGTCCTAAAACAGATAGCATCTTAATGCAATAAATTAATAAATAACAACCTCAATTAAATAGAGTCAGGAGACAGAAAGGGGAGCCCTCATGCACTATGATGGTAGCACAGTCCAAAAGGAGAAAGAAAGACTTCCTTTTCTTGCCTTTCAAGAGCTTAGCCAATGAAAAGCTATCACAACTGAACAAATGAAAAAGCCACCATATTTCAAACTCCCTTTCCTTCAGTGGACTGTTTGCTTACTGTAGCCCTCCCAAATTCCTTTTTCCCTATCCTGGGGATCAAACCGGTGTCTCCTGCATTGCAGGCAGATTCTTTACCATTTGAGCCACTAGGGAAGCTCTTTTTCCCTATATAAAAAAATATTTCGCTGAAGCTTTGCATGTGGCTTGCTACAAATAAGGACTACAAATTGCAACTTTTACTGATTCTGAATAAGCTGAATAACTGTCAGGCTATTTGTTTCAGGTCAACATCTTGACAGCCCATATGGGGTTCCAGAAAAGACCCTGCACAACCCCAACGCTGGTGAGCAAACAGGTTTTGAATCCACATGGAGCATGTTGTTGCTCACTGCTTTTCTTGCCAACCCTAGCATTTGACAGTAAGTCTTTCTACTAATGTCAAGCTCTTATCTTTTTGTCCTGTGAAACTTCTTAGGTATTATTACAGGTCTACTTTAAGACTTCTTCTTTCTGATTAAGGCTTTGTTCTGTATGTGAGTACTCATTTGGCACTTTGGCCTGTTGAAATCTGGCTGTTTCAGTTGAAAGTGTTCTAGCCTTCAACCCATTTGCCCTCTTGAACAAAAGTATTACTTCTGGAACAAACTGCCTTTGACTCAGTCCTTCAAAAACAAGAGATGTTTCACTGGAATTGTTCTGGTTTGGCCTTCTGCCCAATTCCTTTGGGAATAAGAGCAGCTTTTGGTCTGGCTCCTAGGGGACTAGACTGTTCCCTTGGAATTTGCTGGTATTAGGCCTACAGACTGTTTGAGCTGTATAAGCAATTTGAAAAATTATTCTTGTACTTTAGAAAAGAAGTTCTGAGAAATGGGATTCCAGTTATCTAAAATTTTGAGAGCAACTCCCTGACAGAATCCCCGGGCAATTCTGTGTTTAAAATCATAGTTCATGAACTTATGGTTATCTGCTGGGGAGAGAAAGATAAGGAGTTGGGGATTTACATGTACACACTGCTATATTTAAAACAAATAAGCAACAAGGAAAAGAAAGAAAACACCATGGCTCTTCCTCATGGACAATTCTAACTAAATGGGTCAACCTCAATGAAGGCCATCCTGAGGAACTTTTGAAATTCCCATGCTTAATTTTCATAAAATCAAATTGGATAACCACAGCTCCAAATTTTCCAAAACTGAATGGAATGCTTATATCACTCAGTATTTTGGGGCTTCTAAATGTTGAGTCTAAAATTGTTTCTCTGCAAAATAAGATGTTTAACTGAGTCAAATGATCAAAGAAAGATAGCATGGCTTTAGAAGCCTCTTGGCCTTTTCCCTTAACATCTCAGTCTCAGGCTTCAGCTGACTTTCTCCTGAACTTCTTTTCTTTTACATAGGCTATACCTCTCAGGTTCATCATACTAATTCTCTCACTGAACTTCCTTTTTTCCCCTGAAACTCTCCCCACTCTCCTTTACTCTAACTTATCAGAATCGCAGGTGGCTGCGAGAACCCATGCACTAAGGGCAGATGGCTGCGAGAGGAGCTACCCCATGTCCGAGATCAGGGGCACTGGCCTAGAGTGCCAGGCTGTGATGGCACAGGAACGGCCAAGAGCAGCTACCCTGTGTCCCAGGTCAGGGGTGGTGGCCTGGAGGAGCTACCTACATCCGAGGTCAGGGTTGCAACTGGGAGGAGCTACCCCGTGTCCAAGGCCAGTTGTAGCTGGGAAGAGACACCTCATGTCCGAGGTTACGGGCAGCTGGGAGAAGCCACCTCGCACCCGAGGCCAGGGGCAGTGACCCAGAGGAGCCACGCCAAGCATGAGGCCAGGGCTGGCAGCTAGGAGGAGCAACCCGAGGAGTGGTGGCTATGCAGGCGCAGGAGGGCCTAAAGGAGCTATCCCATGTTGAAGGTCAGGAATGGCGGCAGTAAGGAGATACTCCTCATCCAATGTAGGGAGCAGCAGCTGTGCTTTGCTGGAGTAGCCATGAAGAGATACCCTACACACAAGGTTAGAGAAACCCAAGTAAGATGATAGGTGTTGCAAGAGGGCATCAGAGGGCAGAAACACTCAAACCATACTCACAGAAAACTAGTCAATCTAATCACACTAGGACCACAGCCTTATCTAACTCAATGAAATCAAGCCATGCCCCGGGGCAACCCAAGACGGGCAGGCCATGGTGGAGAGGTCTGACAGAACGTGGTCCACTGGAGAAGGGAATGGCAAGCCACTTCAGTATTCTTGCCTTGAGAACCCCCATGAACAGTACGAAAAGGCAAAATGATAAGATAAGATACTGAAAGAGGAACTTCCGAGGTCATTAGGTGCCCAATATGCTACTGGAGATCAGTGGAGAAATAACTCCAGAAAGAATTAAGGGATAGAGCCAAAGTATAAACAATACCCAGTTATGGATGTGACTGGTGATAGAAGCAAGATCCAATACTGTAAAGAGCAATATTGCATAGGAACCTGGAATGTCAGGTCCATGAATCAAGGCAAATAGGAAGTGGTCGAACAAGAGATAGCAAGGGTGAACGTTGACATTCTAGGAATCAGCGAACTAAAATAGACTGGAATGGGTGAATTTAACTCAGATGACCAGTATATCTACTACTGTGGGCAGGAATCCCTCAGAAGAAATGGAGTAGCCATCATGGTCAACAAAAGAGTCCGAAATGCAGTAGTTGGATGCAATCTCAAAAACAACAGAATGATCTCTGTTCATCTCCAAGGCAAACCATTCAATATCACAGTTATCCAAGTCTATGCCCCAACCAGTAATGCTGAAGAAGCTGAAGTTGAACAGTTTTATTAAAAACCTGTAAGACATTTTAGAACTAACACCAAAAAATGATGTCCTTTTCATTATAGGGGACTGGAATGCTAAAGTAGGAAGTCAAGAAACACCTGGGGTAACAGGCAAATGTGGCCTTGGAATGCAGAATGAAGCAGGGCAAAGACTAATAGAGTTTTGCCAAGAAAATGCACTGGTCATAGCAAGCACCCTTTTCCAACAACACAAGAGAAGACTCTACACATGGACATCACCAGATGGTCAACACTGAAATCAAATTGATTACATTCTTTGCAGTCAAAGATGGAGAAGCTCTATACAGTCAACAAAAACAAGACCAGGAGCTGACTGTGGCTCAGATCATGAACTCCTTTATACCAAATTAAGACTCAAATTGAAGAAAGTAGGGAAAAACACTAGACTATTCAGGTATGACCTAAATCAAATCCCTTATGATTATACAGTGGAAGTGAGAAATAGATTTAAGGGCCGAGATCTGATAGATAGAGTGCCTGATGAACTATGGAATGAGGTTCATGACATTGTACAGGAGACAGGGATCAAGACCATTCCCATGGAAAAGAAATGCAAAAAAGCAAAATGGCTGTTTGGGGAGGCCTTACAAACAGCTGTGAAAAGAAGAGAGGTGAAAAGCAAAGGAGAAAAGGAAAGATATAAGCATCTGAATGCTGAGTATCAAAGAATAGCAAGGAGAGATAAGAAAGCCTTCTTCAGTGATCAATGCAAAGAAATAGAGGAAAAGAACAGAATGGGGAAAACTAGAGATCTCTTCAAGAAAATTGGAGATACCAAGGGAACATTTCACGCAAAGATGGGCTCAATAAAGGACAGAAATGGTATGGACCTAACAGAAGCAGAAGATATTAAGAAGAGGTGGCAAGAATACAAAGAAGAACTGTACAAAAAGATCTTCACAACCCAGATAATCATGATGATGTGATCACTAATCTAGAGCCAGACATCTTGGAATGTGAAGTCAAGTAAGCCTTTAGAAAGCATCATTACAAACAAAGCTAGTGGAGGTGATGGAATTCCAGTTGAGCTGTTTCAAATTCTGAAAGGTGATGTTGTGAAAGTGCTGCACTCAATATGCCAGCAAATTTGGAAAACTCAGCAGTGGCCACAGGACTGGAAAAGGTCAGTTTTCATTCCAATTCCAAAGAAAGGCAGTGCAAAAGAATGCCCAAACTACCGAACAATTGCACTCATCTCACATGCTAGCAAAGTAATGCTCAAAATTCTCCAAGCCAGGCTTCAGCAATACGTGAACCATGAACTCCCTGATGTTCAAGCTGGTTTTAGAAAAGGCAGAGGAACCAGAGATCAAATTGCCAACATCCGCTGGATCATGGAAAATGGAAGAGAGTTCCAGAAAAAAAACATCTCTTTCTGCTTTATTGACTATGCCAAAGCCTTTGACTGTGTGGATCACAATAAACTGTGGAAAATTCTGAGAGAGATGGGAATACCAGACCACCTAACCTGCCTCTTGAGAAATCTTTATGCAGGTCAGGAAGCAACAGTTAGAACTGGACATGGAACAGCAGACTGGTTCCAAATAGGAAAAGGAGTATGTCAAGGCTGTATATTGTCACCCTGCTTATTTAACTTCTATGCAGAGTATATCATGAGAAATGCTGGACTGGAAGAAACACAAGCTGGATCAAGATTGCCAGGAGAAATATCAATAACCTCAGGTATGCAGATGACATAACCCTTATGGCAGAAAGTGAAGAGGAGCTAAAAAGCCTCTTGATGAAAATGAAAGAGGAGAGCGAAAACGTTGGCTTAAAGCTCAACATTCAGAAAATGACTATCGTAACATCCGGTCCAATCACTTCATGGGAAATGGATGGGAAAACAGTGGAAAACAGTGTCAGACTATTTTTTTGGGCTCCAAAATCACTGCAGATGGTGACTGCAGCCATGAAATTAAAAGACGCTTACTTTTGGAAGTAAAATTATGACCAACCTAGATAATATATTCAAAAGCAGATACATTACTTTGCCACCTAAGGTCCGTCTAGTCAAGGCTATGGTTTTTCCTATGGTCATGTATGGATGTGAGAGTTGGACTGTGAAGAGGGTTGAGTGCCGAAGAATTGATGCTTTTGAACTGTGGTGTTGGAGAAGACTCTTGAGAATCCCTTGGACTGCAAGGAGATCCAACCAATCCATTCTGAAGGAGATCAACCCTGGGATTTCTTTGGAAGGAATGATGCTGAAGCTGAAACTCCAATACTTTGGCCACCTCATGAGAAGTGTTGACTCACTGGAAAAAACTCTGATGCTGGGAGGGATTGGGGGCTGGAAGAGAACGGGACGACTGAGGATGAGATGGCTGGATGGCATCACAGACTCGATGGACGTGAATCTGAGTGAACTCTGAGAGATGGTGATAGACAGGGAGGCCTGGCGTGCTGCGATTCATGGGGTCTCAAAGAATCTGACACAACTGAGTGACTAAACTGAACTGATCAGAACCCATCACTTTAAGCCTCCTGAAAATCTAGAGGCTGAAGCCCTAATTTCTTATTTTCCCTGGACTAAAACTGAACTTTCGTCCATAGCTAAAACCTTCCCAAAGTTACTAATACCCTCACAGATTTGCTGAGGAATTTAACATAGTCATTCAAACTTAGTTTCACTGACTCATTTCAGCTAGTTCACATACTTGTCAGTGAAGGCCAGGCTTACTGTTGGATGAAAACCACAATTGGGAAAATCCTGAAAGGTTTCTAGAATTACAACCAGGAGCCCAACTCATTGCATGACCAGATTCAAGCAATTGCTAGGAGATTTCATTAATCAACTCCTAGGGTTTTACCAAAGCCTATTGATTGGAACAAAATTCAGGCTTGCCACACAAAACCTTATGAACCTGATCATAACTACTATAATCAACCGCACAGACTGTCATTTCAAATAATTCCTGTTTTCCTTTAGATGTTGGTTCCATCCAGGCAGCTTTTAACTGTATGGTTATTATTGAACTGAGACCTTTCCCTTCTAGTAAAGAGGACCAGGATGGAATGAGAAACTGTCTCTACATCAGATTTAGTTTATCTGGCATACCATCTCTACTGCATGCTAGAAGAGTCACCTAAAAGGAAAGACCACAAAAATTATTAATCTTCAACTCTGGTTAATGAATGAAGGCCCCCAAATGAAAGCAAAATCCTTCTAGTTTCTGCTATTGCACAGTCATGTTGAAAGAGAAACTGTTATAAACTCAAATGCTTTAGGTGCCTTCAGCTTTCTAACCAGCCTTTCCAGACTCTTTCCTGTTCTCAATAATAGGGTTCTAAGGGACTACAGGAAGCTACAAGGACTCTTCCCAATCTTCTCTCTTAACCAGCCTGGAAAAATACTTCTCCAGATTGGTGATGAACCTCTTCCATCACTAACTGAGAGCAGAGCCACACTTTCAGTGCTCAATTCAACTCTTTTAGAGTAACCACTGTCCTGGAGTAGTAAATCAATTTAAATAGCGGGGACTTCAAAAGAGTCTCAAGTAGTTCCTGTCTCTGACCCATTATCTTTTGTTTAGTCCCTATGAGAAACTCCTTAGTTTTCTCCTTAGTCCCTCATTTTCCATCCATTTATTAAACTAAGACTTTTTAGATAAGCATAATGCTGGACTTTCTTTCTCTAAAAAGGGAAAAATAATTCTAGAATTTGAGAGTAGTCATCAAAGCAGCCAATCAGCTGAATTTGATGACCCTTTGGCCTCTTCTATTTATCTGCCAGTAATGGTAATATAATTGAAGCTAAAAGAACTGATCATCTGTCCCTATTGAATCACATCAGCTACCATCCTTGTTATGAGAAAAGCCTCCAATTAATACTAGCAAAATTTACAGTGCACCATCCATTAAAATTCAAATAGACTTCTCAAAATCTCATTCCAGAATTAATCAATATCCTCTAAGTAAATAGGCCATTCAAGGTATAAAGTTTATGATAGAAGATTTCAAGACTCAAGGCCTCATTATCCTGTAAATAAGTTACTATAATACTCTTATTTTACCAATGAGCAAACCTAAGAACTGAGGGTGGAGGACCTCAGTTTAGGACCTCGAAGCAATGAACAACATTGTTTTTCCTTGACACCCTGTTGTTCTTAACCCTCATACATTACCAACATCCATTCCCTCTCAAAGCAAACTCGTGACTATAACTGACATATGCAGTGCTTTCTTTAGTGTTCTAGTTGATGAAGCTAACCAATAGCTTTTCCCCTTTACTTGGGAAGAAGAGTAATTCACCTGGACAGTAATAACTGAGGGACTTAGTGAGAGTCTTTCTTATTTTTCACAAATCCTGAAGGCTGATCTGGATGATATAAAGTTCCCTAGAGGATCTACTTTGTTGCAATATGTGGATGATTTGCTTTTTTGCTGCCTTCTAAAAGCCTCCTCATTGTTAGGCAGCATCCACTTGCTAAAGCCTTTAGCTTTAAAGAGACATAAGGTTGCCAAGGAAATTCTGCAGTTTGCCCAGGCATGATATTTATGGTATCTGATATCAGAACGAGGACTTCACTTAGATCCAGATGGACTTCACGGTGTACTAAAGCTCCAAAACCTAAAACCTCAAGCTAAGCATCATTTATTGAAATGTTTTCTTAGTCTGGTAAGTTATTACTAAAACTGAATTCCAAGTGTTTCTCTTATGGCCAAACATCTGCATATTTTGCTAAAGGATAACAGTAGTTACATGATTTTTTTTTTTGAAGAATTAGATAACACAACTGTTAATTAATGCCTTAAAGGAGAGTCTTATAAAACCACCTGCTCTAGGGAATCCCAGTGATCAGAGTCCCCTTTTCTTTTTGTATATGAAGAGAAAGGGAATGCCCTTGACGTACTCATCATAAAATACAGGCCCCATCATTAACCCACAGATTATTAATATCATAGTCAATAATGTTAATTACAGCTACAACTGGAACCTTGTCTTAGGCCATTACTGTCATTTTGGTTAAGATCATCAAGAAAATCCTTGTGGGATGCCCTTTAACCATTTTTGTACCTCATGCAGCAGAAGCTTTCCTGAATTCTCATCACACTTAATATTTCTCCATCAGCCACCTCACCCCTTATGAAGCCCTTTTGCTAACTGCTCCTCACATACTCTTTTATGTTGCGGTAACCTTAGCCCTGCCCTTTATCTCCGTTGCAGTTCCTCACAGCTGCTTAATGCTGACTGATCACCTTCTGACTCTTGGTGATGACTTGTAGGATATTCCTTTGGGTAACACCAACTTCTCATGGCTCACTAATGATTCTTTTGTAAAAGGTAACAATGGCAAATATTGCGCTGCGTATGATAGTGCTGGTGGCTCAGAGGTTAAAGCGTCTGCCTCCAATGCAGGAGACCCGGGTTCGAAACCTGGGTTGGGAAGATCCCCTGGAGAAGGAAATGGCAATCCACTCCAGTATTCTTGCCTGGAGAATCCCATGGACGGAGAAGCCTAGCAGGTTACAGTCCACAGGGTCGCAAAGAGTCGGACACGACTGAGCGACTTCACCTTCAGCCTTCCTGATAGTGCAACTCCTTTCAGATATTGTTTAGTTAGAATTTTCATCTCTGGCTGCTTCAGTCCAACAGGTTGAATCATACACACACACACACACACACACACACACACTGGGCTTGCACTTTAATCAAAGGCAAAGTTGCTAATATTTAAACTGATAGTAGATACGCTTTCAGAGTATCTCATGATTTTGGAATGTTTTGGAAGCAATGTAGGGCTTCCTTATATTTAGTGGAAATAAAATTTAAAATGGCATCTTTGTTCAGGAATTTCTGAATGCAATACTTTTACCTGCTGCTTTATTCATTAAGATTCTGGGGCATTTCTAAACTTGACTCTCCGGAAGCTAGGGGAAATCACCTTGATGACATTTCTGCAAGGAATATTTCCTTTAAAGAAACCAATAACAGCCAAACCTCTGTCATAGTCTAAAGAGATATTTCCCCAAATGACAATTCAGAAAAACTGGCTAGAGAAGCCCAACAACAGGCCTCAGAAAAGAAAAACAAGATTGGAGATTCAACAGTTACTGGTTTGATAAAAGAGAAAGCTCTTATTTGGACCAAATAACATCCCAGTCCTACCACAGACTCTACAATCCCTACTCATAACCATAGTACATACATTAAGTCATTGGTCTACTGATAAAATGATAGCATTTATGAATACATTTTGGTGGGAAATGTTAAAAAGGCTACAAAAAGTGTCTAGATCACTTGTTCCATTTGTCCAAAACACAACCTAGGAAACATGTTTGTTCAGCTTTTAGACATTCTAAACTGCTTAACGGACCATTTGAGGTCTGGTAAATTAATTTTATGCAACTTCCTCTGTCTCATGGATATAAATATGCTTTATTCATGATTTGGTGTTTCTACAATGGACTGAAGCCTTCCTTTGAAGATAGGTTACTGCTTTTTCTGTATCTAAAGTCCATTTTGGAAAAAATTATCTCTACCTGGGGAACTTCTCTCAAACTTCATAATGATTGAGGAAACTGTTTTACTGATCATGTACTGATCAAGTCGATGCTGTTTGACTGTTTTACACTCTCACTATAGGTATCATCCTTAATTCTCTAGTTTGTTCAAATGCAAAAAAAGCGTTATTAAAGCTCAACTGGCAAAGTCTGTAGAAGTCTTTCAAATAAGTTAGACAAAATCATTGCTGGCACTTCTAAATCTTAGATCTGTCCCTTTTGTAACTCTCACTCATTGAGATCATCACAGGACACCCACTGAATGCACTTGGTTCCTTCTGCTGTTGTCTCACAACTGATAAAGGGAGAGGTACTCTAATATTGTAAAAGCCTGACTGCTTCTATCAGAAATAACCATGCTTTCATATACAATCTTTTCACAGTGCACACCTGGTAGATGAAGATCTTATAAGCTGGAGTTTTCCTCTTTTGGACAAGATACTTCCAGAAGGACCTCTCACTGAAGAGACTCCTATTAGCTACTATTAATCCACCCTTGTGCTGCCAAAGTCCAGAGAATAGATGCTTGGATTCACAGGACACGTCTAAACAAAGCATCAAACCCTGACTGGACCTGAACATCATCTGGTAACCTGAAAGCAAGGACTTCTGGAACTGAAGCAAGCAACATCTGAGACCACTGTCTTGAGATACCTGGATCAGGCCTATTGGAAGTTTGTCTGCCAAAACTCTGATGATTCTGTAAGACTTCAATTGATCTCCAATGTCTATGATCTTGATATGGACTTGAGATAAAAAGCACCTCAGAATTCTCCCTCCATTCCCTACCTGTTTCTTAAATGTGACCTCATTAGGTTTCCAATCTACATTTTCCTCTGATGTGGGTCTCTGCACTCAAGATAGGCCCTTCCTGATACTGATAGACAAAAAGCCTTTGAAACCAGAAAATCTGACTCTTGATAAAGAGTCAGATAAAGATCTGACTTTCAGATAAAGACCTTTATCAAAGGGGGAAAATGAAAAAAAAATTAATAAAAGGAACCTCAGTTAAATAAAGGAAGACCAGAAAGGGAAGTTCTCATGCCCTGTGATGGTAGCAGAGACCAAAAGGAAAAAGGAGGACTTCCTCTTCTTGCCTGACAACGCTTAACCAATGACTGTTACACTTAGCCAATAAAAAGTCACTGTGCTTCAAACTCTTAATTTCTTTAATGGATTCTGTGTTTTCTATAACTCTCTCAGCTTTCTTTTTTCCTCTAAAATGAGTTATTTCCATTTTTGCCAGGGACTTGTGTGGGTTCACCATGGTTGAAGATCTCAAATTGAAATTCTTTGCTGATCTTAAATAAACCCACTTCTGTTGGAGAAATAACTGGCAGTCTGTTTCACGTTAATAACTTTTATAAGTAAATTATTTTCTGCCAGGATAAACAGAAGGAAAACAATACCTATTTCTACTCTAGACATACTATGAAAATGAAAAATTTTAAACTCATTTTTAAAGTCCCTTTGCACTAAATATTTACCCTCAAATATTATACTATACACAGTTAATAATAAATTAGAAAATGCTTTAAAAATACCAAAATGTTATAGGTTTGTCAGCTTCTTAACTCATATGTGGTTCATTAGTTAGCTGTATACCACGTTAAGTAATCGTTGGTTCTAGGAATCATCTTTCACACTCTACAGAGTCTGTAACTCCATGTTTTCTACCTACATCCAAGGACCCTATTACTCTGCACAGTGAAATCAGATGATGTGTATTTTCTATGTGTCTGTGATCTCGCCCCGTTTTCTTCCCAATTTTCCTTCTGATAACAAAATGTGTTATGATAACAGAAACATATTCCACTCTTTAGATGTAGTTACCAGATGCATTCTGATTTCCTCATTCTTTCTTTCAAATACTGAGCTTTTCTTTAGTGTCTCTGGAGCTAAATTCTGGACCTTCCACTTGTAAACTAGACAATCATGGCCAAATATATCACCTATCTGGGCTTCACTTTCTTCTTCTATAAAATGAAAATACCAATAACATGTAACTGATGGAGCTATTATGAGGAGTAAATCACACCAGTATAAAACACATAGACTCGTGCTTGTCACTAAAAATAATATCCATTGTAATTATTACATCTCTTATGCTGTGCATGCATAAATACCTATACATATTTTCCCCAGTCCTGATTTATAGAAGATTTGACATTAAACAAAGTTGTTGGTAGTCCAGTATTCTTGCCTAGAGAATGCAATGGACAGAGGAGGCTGGCAAGTTACAGTCCATGGGGTTGCAATAGTCAGACACAGCTTAGTGACTAAACCACCACCACTATAGAAAATATTACACAAACAAATTTTTAAAATAGCATTGACATACAAACAGATTAATAACAATGAAAATGTGTTATAATTTAGCTCCAAGATTTTTATAATCTTCTGACTGTAAATTTTAAGGTCTATATCTAATGTAACATCCATTTCAACTCTCTTGACTCAATTCTCCAGAATTTTGCCTGTCACAATAAAGCTCTTTCCAAATAGCTTGGACTTCAAAGGAGTTTTAGTAATATTTCTTTGTAGCTAAATTTCCAAGTGGGGAGTTAGTACCTTTGAGATTAACAAATTCATTACAATGACACCTTACCTGTTCTTTTTAGATATCAGACCCTTTCTTGTCCCAAAGTCTTTGAATTTCCTCTTTCTAATGATAGAATCATTCTTTTCAGCTTGTTCTCTCACCCTCTTTCACTCATCAATGAAATGCCACTTTTCAACATGGCCTTCCTTTGTCACTTTATTTAAAATGTTAATTTCACCTCGATACTCCCTACAGGGCTTCCCCAGTAGCTCAGCAGTAAAGAATCTGCCTGCAGTGCAGGAGACCTGGGAAAGATCCCTGGGTCTGGGAGGTCACCTGGAGTAGAAAATGATAACGTGCTCCAGTATTCTTGCTTGGAAAATTCCGTGGACAGAAGAGCCAGGCGGACTTCCGTCCAAGGAGTTGAGAGTCAGACACAACTGAGTGTGAGTGTACATGCAGAATGGACGCTCCCTATCACTTGCACCTACTTTATTGGGATTGTTCGCACTTATCACTAACCTTCCTTTTTGCCTCTTTCCTCCCTCCCTGCTTTCCTTCCTCCCTATTATCTACTGATATGGATTGTTTCTGTCTTCCCTCATTAGAAGGCACAGGTTTTAACCTGTTTTGTATATTATTTTACCTGTATAGCCTAAAATAATTTCTGACACAGTGAATTAAAGGCTGTTTCCCTTTACAATTCTGCTTCAAACACATAGCAGAGACCTGCCATAGCTTCAGGTTCTTTGGCATATCATTTACAGGGAAATGCTAGGTTATAATGTAGGAAAATTCTTCTGCAATTAGCCCATTACTAATACCTGCTAGTATTTTCAGGGCATCATTGAACTAATTGAATCCCTAAAGCCATAGCAAAGGTACATTACAATTGTTTTAGAGATTAAATAATTCCCTGAAGAAATAAAACTGGTTCACATGTTAACAGGGCATAAACACAAATTCATCAAGCTTGGGTGATTTGTTAATACTTTCCCAGAATTCTGTTTTACATGAAGGCATGAATCTAGTAAGTAACTCAGAGATTCTTCTCAGCAAACTGATCAGTGTAAAAACCAAAGCAATAAGAAGGCCAGATCATGACTCTGAAATATAAGTATAGTAAACACGTGTTTAAGTTAAGGAACAACCAGTCCTTTCTCTGCTGTCATTAATACTAAATTAAAATTTCATATACCTGTAAATTTATTTTAAAAAAACTAATAATCAATTCAGTTTAATACAGCCTAATTTTGACAAAAGGAAGAGTAGAGAGAGTGAAAGTGTATGGTAGAAAAGCAGTTAAACTGACAATATCATACAGGCCAAGAGATAATTTGTTAGCTGACTATGTCTCATTCTTCAACTAGTTTTATTCCTCTTGTTTACAATCAGAACTAGTGAAAGATTTTTGTAGAAAACAGATCTCATGAAAACAAAATCTGAAAAGCCCAGGTTCTATGACTTTCCAAGTAAAAAGATATCTTTTTTAATATAAATTTATTTATTTTAATTGGAGGCTAATTACTTTACAATATTGTATTGATTTGCCATACGTCAACATGAATCTGCCATATCTTTAGATAATTTTCTTAAAACCTCTCAACCAAGCCCCTTAAAGCAATTAGAAATGCAACTCTTAACAGTTAACTCAATTTTAAATTTGAAATTCTTTAAGTATAAATGAGCACATAGAACTTTGGAAATTGGCCATGTAATTTTGGTATTAACTCATCAGATTCTCCTTGCAAGTATTTTTAAGACAATTTTTCATAATTTCATAAACGCTTTTTGCTGCTGTACTAAAGTAAGGCAAAACTGATATAAACCAACATGTGTTCTGAAATATAGCTACCAAAATTTGCATCAAAAAGCATATTAAGTTCATAATTTTGGAAAAACTTACAGGATGTCTGGGAATGCAGAAGCATTCCAGTGGTTAACAAACAATAGTCAAAAGTCTGATGGGAAATTTGTAAAGACAAACAAAAATGCTCTGATGTCAAATTTTGTTTTCTGCTGACTTTGAACTCGACAATGGCAAAGTCTGCCTTTATAATCTGTTTATTTTTTCAAATAACTTAGGAAAAATTATTAGTAAAATTAATTAGATGAATTAAATGAATTTTTCATATGCAAGTTCCTCTTTAATATGTTAAGAACTAAGTAATATTTGACTTTAGTGAATCAGAATTTAAAATATATGTTCAATAAGGATTTTAGTCAGTTCTCAAGTAGATCAGACAATGAATATTTCTCAGGCTAGTACCACAACAAAGCAGAATAACAAATCTAGGCTTCCTGTAAAAGGACTTCTGCAGACAGCAAACAACAGTTTTAGGATACATGGATAAGAGTTCAAAGCAAGCAGAGGTTGAGAACCAGATACAGAAGATAGCTGAGAAAACTGTGGTCAGAATAGAAGAGAATTAGTTCACAAGTTCAGCACATTGTGGGAAACCCCAATATATGAGCAGAGGTTCCAAAATACTGAAGAAACATCAGTTACAAAAACTAGGCAAAGCAATAAATTAAGAATATAGAAGAGACATGGGAAAGGAGAAATAGATTGCCTAAGGGCTAGGACATAAGATTATAGAAAATTTTTATTCATTTAGCTAATTAATGTCTTCTTTGCATGTGTATGCATGCTAAGTAGCCTCAGTCATGTCTGACTCTTTGTGACCCATGAGTCTGTGACTGTAGCTCACCAGGTTCCTCTGTCCATGGAATTCTCCAGGCAAGAATACTGGAGTGGGTTGCCAGGTCCTCCTCCAGGGGGTTTTCCTGACCCAGGGATAGAGCCTGTGTCTCTTGTGTCCCCCTGCATTGTCAGGCAAGTTCTTTACCATTAGAGTTACCTGGGAAGTCCAGATATCTTCTTTGAGTAAATATAAACCTCATTCCACAGGTCACAGAAATTGTTAGGTGAAGCAGTTAGGTAAATCCTTGAGAACAAGTCTCTATCATAATGTCTTTAATGCCCAGGGCATGCTTAGCACAGTGCCCACTGCATAGGTAGTACCCAATAAATATTTATTGAATAAGTGGGGGACACAAACCACGGGTTTCTTGATGTCAGCCTCTGTTTTATATAGCGCTGCATTATCCACAGCCCCAAACACTGTGCTTGTCAAAGCTCGGTGACTATTTGCTAAAAGAATGGCAGTGATGATCATTCTTCCTTCAATCCTGTCTTCAAAGATTAATTTCACAAGATTTTCAAGGTGTCACTCTATCCCTAGTCTGCTCTGAACTTATTGACAAGTTTTGTAAACCCTAACCACTCTGACAAGGAGTACTCAATCCTTAGCCTCCCTCTATTAAAAACCTGATTGTCAAAATGCATTTATTTCTCACTGGATTTTTAACACTGAAGCGCTCATGTTATTTATTTGATAATAAAATTTAAATTTTAACTAACTATTTTCCAGTAAATTTTATTTTCTAATCCTCCCTGTAATTGCCTTAGAGTTTGTTTTCTAAAGTTAAACTGATTAAAATTATTTGTTAGATTGGAAAGTAATACAACTCAGAAAATGAAACCCAGAGCCATATTCAAGCCTCTTCACACTATGGCCCTTTTTGGAACAGTGCTACAAAGCTGAGGGTATGGTTCGTATGCTCAGTCATTCTTCTAACCAGTTATTGGAACACTTGACCCTTACCCAAGCTGATGTGCATTTAACAGATATGTATTCTTTGTCACAGGTGGCTTAAGGTGTGGAGTCTGGATGTAAAGAGTAAAAACTCATTCTCACCAAAAGAAAAAAAAAGGTGATGTCCTATTAATGTTGGAGTAATAGTTTAAATGAGCACCAACATAACGATATGCTAAAAGCATATTGATTTCCACTGAATTCACCAATCTTGGAACAGCGGAGGACTGTGATTAACAAGTTCTGTTTTGTTTTCTACATGCTTGCAGTAAATTGGAAGCATACTCCCACAGTAAGAAATTGATAATGCTTGGGAAACTTATTTTTCAAAACATTGTCTTACTTATTTGTTTTATGTTCTCTACAAATAATGGAATTTGCTGGCTGCAGAACCACTAAAGCATTTTCTCCTTGAAATATTCTAATCATCTCCTCATTACAATATTCAACACAATGTATGATTATATCCTATCAAAAATCCCTAATCAAGGTGCTGAACACCATTCCAATTCCATTATCCTTTAATTCTCTGCATCGTTCTGCTTTTTCCATGGGACAGGACCTGTGAGAAGATCTGGCAGCGAGACTAGCAGGGCAAGCTGCCACACATAAGGCTGTCTGTCTGCGCTGCTGGCATCTTTTGCCAGCCTGCACACACACGGCCTGGTAAGTGTCGGACAATCACTTGTCAGGCAAGCTTTCAGTGTGAAATGGAGCACAGCTGAGCCACTTCATAATATGAAAACAAATGATTCACTGGTGAATAAACAGAAAATCAAATAAGCCAAATCTGTCAAGTACTGTAAGTATACAGTATACCTCACGTAGAAACGGCAGCACAACCCGTCATACTGACTTTTATTAGCAGGTAAAGTGGAGTGAAAGGAAACAAAAAGAGATTCCTTTCAATCTTCATAACAAATACAATGCTTTATAAACAAAAGATTTTGGTGGAATGATTGATAAAGATTTTGCTCCAGTTTTGTGAGGCCTGTTTCTAGGGCACGTAATCTAAATTCATATTTATCTCCTCTCTCTCTCTTTCTCTCTCTCCTAATACAGCTATTTTGATGCCAAAGTACTGGACACAGAGATAGGAGACTTGGAAGAGACAGGTAATATAGTGGATGTGGGTGTTGTGTTTCAAATTCTTTCCCCCTCAAAATTCATATGTTGAAATCCTAATCCCCAGAATCTCAGTATGTAACTGTATTCAGAGATAAAGTTTTCACAGATGTATTAAAGTTAAAATGAGGTCATTACAGTGGGCCCCAAATCCAATATGACTGCTAGCCTTATAAAAGAAGACATTTGACATGGACATGACAGACAGGGAAGATGATACCATGGAACAGAAAGAAGACGATCAATATACAAGCCAGAGACAGAGGCCTGGAACAGATTCTTCCCTGGTGCCCCCAGAAAAAAAATCACTTCTACTGACAGCTTGATCTCAGAATTTGAGCTTCCAAAGCTGAGAAAATAAATTTTTATTGAAGCCTCCTAGTTTGTAATATGTTTTTAGGCATCCTTAGAAGACTAACGGGGCTTCCCTGGTGGCTCAGAAGTTAAACGTCTGCCTCCAACGCGGGAGACCTGGGTTCAATCCCTGGTTTGGGAAGATCCCCTGGAGAAGGAAATGGTAACCCACTCCAGTATTCTTGCCTGGAGAATCCCATGGATGGAGAAGCCTGGTAGGCTACAGTCCTCGGGGTTACAAGGAGTCAGACACGACTGAGCAACTTCACACACAGAAGACTAATACACTAGGCTTTACAAATTTAATTATTTATCCACCAATAGTAAAGCTCTGGAGTTTTTCCAAATGAAATGATCTCGACCTGAGGGTCAAAGTACATTTCTAATGAAGAAACCATTTTATATTCTGGTGCTTATATTGAGTTGTTGAAGATAATTTTACAGGCAGGGTGTATGATTGGCATTCTGAATATTATTTATACCTCAATTCTGATTTTAATATTCCTTTTGATAAATCTGGAAATTTAAACTTGCCAATAACTAGAAAAAGAGTAGATATCCACATTGGTTAAAAAAAAAAAAAAATCCAGGTAAATCTTCTGCCTATAGAGGGATGAGCAATTAGAAGTAGTTACTATGGCAGACTCTGAATGACCCTGCCATCCAGTGGTGGAGATCTCATTTCTTTACTGACTGAATGTGGCTACACTAGTAGAATATGATGGGAGCAACATTATGTTGACTTTTAAACTCCAATACTTTGGCCACCTGATGCGAAGAACTGATTCATTGGAAAAGATCCTGTTGCTGGGAAAGATTGAAGGCAGGAGAAGAAGGGAACATCAGAGGATTAGATGGTTGGATGGCATTACCACCTCAACAGAGATGAGTTTAAGCAAGCTCCAGGAGTTGGTGACAGGCAGGGAGGCCTGGTGTGCTGCAGTCCATGGGGTCGCAAAGAGTCAGACACAACTGAGCAACTGAACTGAACTGAATATTATGTTAGTTCCAGCCTAATATTTAACAAAACTGGTGGCTTCTGATTCCTCCTCTTGGAAGGCAGTAAGCATGTAAGAAGGGGCTTCCCTGGTGGCTCAGAGGTTAAAGCGTCTGCCTCCAATGCAGGAGACCTGGGTTCGATTCCCTGGATTGGGAAGATCCCCTGGAGAAGGAAATGGCAACCCACTCCAGTATTCTTGCCTGGAGAATCCCATGGACGGAGGAGCCTGGTGGGCTACAGTCCACAGGGTCGCAAAGAGTTGGACACGACTGAGCGACTTCACCACCACCGCCACCATCAAGCATGTAAGAAATCTAACAACCCTGAGACTGCCAAGTTGTAAGAAGCCCACTCCACCATTCCACAAAGAATGGACACATGGAGAAGCACTGAGTCACCAGACATGTGAGAAAAGCCCTCTCACCTTTCCAGCCAGCACAGCTATTGACTAAGGCCAAGGGAATGACGGCCCTCAGCCAACTGCAAGAACTAAGATTCTACAAACTCGGTCCCAAGTAAGAAAGTCCAGCCAGTGTGCTCAGGTGTGTGAGCTATCCCAGTGAGACCCCTAAGATAGTGAGGCAGAAGTGAGCCACTCTCATATTTATGATCCTCAGACTTGTAAGAAAAGTGAAATGACTGTTGTTTTAGATGCTCAATTTGGGGTAGTTGTCTTTGTGCAGAAATAAGTAACTGAAGCAGTCTTAAATAAGCCACTGAGACTTTATAGAAATGTATTTAGGGACAAGGATGTTATGCTGTATTGCTGGGAGTCAGCATGGGGAATCCCGCCTGTGGCAAAGGTCATGAGGAAGGGGGCCTGACAAAATGCAAAGGCGGGATCAGGCCTCAGGGTTCCCCCTGGATTTTCTCAAGCATCTACCCCCAGAACCAAAATCTGTCTGCTTTACTATATTATGCCTTTCACCAACTCCTCTGACATTAACAGGGGGCTGTCCCTCCACCACCTTTTTCTGGAAAAAGTTAATTTAGAGGTTTTAGATAATAAGTCTCCTGGGCACAGTAAGAGTTTTTCAATCCAAAAACCACTCTGATGGCTTTCTAGCCTGCCTGACAGGTTTGTCTGGACTCTTATAGCTGCTCATGTGATTGTTTGCGGCCCCTGACCATGAGAGGCACAGGAAGCTTAAAACCTCCTAGGAATGTAGGGGCTTCCTAGGAGTCAAAATCATTAGAATAGGACAGATGAAGGGTTTCATTCTTGAGCCAATACTTGCTGCCAAGTTTTCATATCTTTTATTTGTTGATATAGTGGGTATGTAGAAAAAAACAAGTTGTAGCCCTGGTATTAGCAACATTAGATCTTTGAGTTAAGTATCTTCTTTGTTATAACTCACTGTACCTTTGTTCTACAACAATGTAACTTTATTTAGTACTTTGAGGGTGATGAAGATTAAAGAAAAACACTTCAGAGAAAATGAGATTAACAGTCATTAAGGAAGAGAGCCGTAAAGTGTTAACAGGACTCCTGGCCAGAAGATAATGTAAATCACCTGAGACCTTTTGTATACAGAAAGATATGCAGAAAGAAAGCCTGGTATCGATAAGGGTCAGGACTGCTGCCCCACATGACTCTGTAACTTCCATTATGTAAAACTTACAGTATATAAGCACCTTTTGAAAATGAAGTTATGGGTTTTTTTGCATAAGTTTGGACTCTCTCGTGTCAACTCTTTCTCCCTCTCCCACCCTTTCTTTTCAGGCTAATTCCTTGGAACACAGAGGCTCGCTGTGTCTACTTATTGGCCGAGGCTACTAAGACCCACGCAAGAGGGAGCCCAAGGCGGGGCACCTTCTGCTATTCAAGCGGCCATCTGTGGCCTAATGTAGACGGTGACATTTCTTGTCTTGAGACTTTATTAGCGTTCCGTGTAAACCAAGGAATATCAGTCTCTTTTCTCCTCTATTTTTTCACTACATTATTCTTCTCTAATCTCTCTTTAAATCTTTAATTCAGTTCAGTGAGTCAGTTCAGTTGCTCAGTAATTTCCTACTCTGTGACCCATGAATCGCAGCATGCCAGGCCTGCCTGTTCATTACCATCTCTCGGAGTTCACTCAGACTCACGTCCATCGAGTCTGTGATGCCATCCAGCCATCTCATCCTCGGTCGTCCCCTTCTCCTCCTGCCCCGAGTCCCTCCCAGGATCAAAGTCTTTTCCAATGAGTCAACTCTTCTCATGAAGTGGCCAAATTATCGGAGTTTCAGCTTCAGCATCATTCCTTCATAACAAATCCCAGGGTTGATCTCCTTCAGAATGGACTGGTTGGAACTCCTTGCAGTCCAAGGGACTCTCAAGAGTCTTCTCCAATACCACATTTCAAAAGCATCAATTCCTTGGTGCTCAGCCTTCTTCACAGTCCAACTCTCACATCCATACATGACCACAGGAAAAACCATAGCCTTGACTAGACGGACCTTAGTCAGCAGAGTAACGTCTGTTTTTGAATATACTGTCTAGGTTGCTCATAAATTTTCTTCCAAGGAGTAAGCGTATTTTAATTTCATGGCTGCAGTCACCATCTGCAGTGATTTTGGAGCCCCCAAAATAAAGTCTGACACTGTTTCCACTGATTCCCCATCTATTTCCCATGAAGTGATGGGACCGGATGCCATGATCTTTATTTTCTGAATGTTGAGCTTTAAGCCAACTTTTTCACTCTCCTCTTCCACTTTCATCAAGAGGCTTTTTAGCTCCTCTTCACTTTCTGGCATAAGGGTGGTGTTATCTGCATAAGTAAGGTTATTGATATTTCTCCTGGCAATCTTGATTCCAGCTTGTGTTTCTTCCAGTCCAGCATTTCTCATGATGAACTCTGCATATAAGTTAAATAAACAGGGTGACAGTATACAGCCTTGATGTACTCCTTTTCCTATTTGGAACCAGTCTGCTGTTCCATGTCCAGTTCTAACTGTTGCTTCCTGACCTGCATACAGATTTCTCAAGAGGCTGGTTAGGTGGTCTGGTATTCCCATCTCTTCCAGAATTTTCCACAGTTTATTGTGGTCCACACAGTCAAAGGCTTTGGCATAGTCAATAAAGCAGAAATGAATGTTTTTTCTGGAACTCTCTTGCTTTTTCCATGATCCACTGGATGTTGGCAATTTGATCTCTGGTTCCTCTGCCTTTTCTAAAACCAGCTTGAACATAAGGGAGTTCACGGTTCATGTATTACTGAAGCCTGGCTTGGAGAATTTTGAGGATTACTTTACTAGCATGTGAGATGAGTGCAATTGTGCGGAAGTTTGAGCATTCTTTGGCATTGCCTTTCTTTGGAATTGGAATGAAAACTGACCTTTTCCAGTCCTGTGGCCACTGCTGAGTTTTCCAAATTTGCTGACATATTGAGTGCAGCACTTTCACAGCATCATCGTTCAGGATTTGAAACAGCTCTACCGGAATTCCATCAACTCCGCTAGCTTTCTTCGTAGTGATGCATTCTAAGGCCCACTTGACTTCACATTCCAAGATGTCTGGCTCAAGATTAGTGATCACATCATCATGATTATCTGGGTCGTGAAGATCTTTTTGTACAGTTCTTCTTTGTATTCTTGCCACCTATTCTTAATATCTTCTGCTTCTGTTAGGTCCATACCATTTCTGTCCTTTATCGAGCCCATCTTTGCATGAAATGTTCCCTTGGTATCTCTAATTTTCTTGAAGTGATCTCTAGTCTTTCCCATTCTGTTCTCTTTGCACTGATTGCTAAAGAAAGTTCTTATCTCTTCTTGAATTCTTTGTAACTCTGCATTCAGAAGCTTATATCTTTCCTTTTCTCCTTTGCTTTTCGCTTCTTTTCACACCTATTTGTAAGGCCTCGCCAGACAACCATCTTGCTTTTTGCATTTCTTTTCCATGGAGATAGTCTTGATCCCTGTCTCCTGTACAATGTCAAGAACCTCTGTCAATAGTTCATCAGACACTCTATCTATCAGATCTAGGCCCTTAAATTTATTTCTCACTTCCACTGTATAATCATAAGGGATTTGATTTAGGTCATACCTGAATGGTCTCACGGTTTCCCCTACTTTCTTCAATTTGTGTCTGAATTTGGTAATAAGGAGTTCATGGTCTGAGCCACAGTCAGCTCCTGGTCTTGTTTTTTTTGACTGCATAGAGCTTCTCCATCTTTGGCTGCAAAGAATATAATCAATCTGATTTCAGTGTTGACCATCTGGTGATGTCCATGTGTAGAGTCTTCTCTTGTGTTGTTGGAAGAGGGTATTTGCTACGACCAGTGCATTTTCTTGGCAAAACTCTATTAGTCTTTGCCCTTCTTCATTCCGCATTCCAAGGCCACATTTGCCTGTTACTCCAGATGTTTCTTGACTTCCTACTTTTGCATTCCAGTTCCCTATAATGAAAAGGACATCTTTTTGGGTGTTAGTTCCAAAAGGTCTTGTAGGTCTTCATACAACTGTTCAACTTCAGCTTCTTCAGCATTACTGGTTGGGGCATAGACTTGGATAACTGTGATATTGAACGGTTTACCTTGGAGATGAACAGAGATCATTCTGTTGTTTTTGAGATTGCATCCAAGTACTACATTTTGGACTCCTTTGTTGACCATGATGGCTACTCCATTTCTTCTGAGGGATTCCTGCCCACAGTAGTAGATATACTGGTCATCTGAGTTAAATTCACCCATTCCAGTCCATTTTAGTTTGCTGATTCCTAGAATGTCGACGTTCACCCTTGCCATCTTTTGTTTGACCACTTCCAATTTGCCTTGATTCATGGACCTGACATTTCAGGTTCGTATGCAATATTGCTCTTTACAGCATAGGATATTGCTTCTATCACCAGTCACAGCCACAGCTGGGTATTGTTTTTGCTTTGGCTCCATCTCTTCATTCTTTCTGGAGTTATTTCTCCACTGATCTCCAGTAGCATATTGGGCACCTAATGACCTGGGAAGTTCCTCTTTTAGTATCCTATCATTTTGCCTTTTCATACTGTTCATGGGGTTCTCAAGGCAAGAATACTGAAGTGGCTTGCCATTCCCTTCTCCAGTGGACCATGTTCTGTCAGACCTCTCCACCATGACCCGCCCACCCGGGTTGGGTTGCCCCCCCTCGCATGGCTTGGTTTCATTGAGTTAGACAAGGCTGTGGTCCTAGTGTGATTAGATTGACTAGTTTTCTGTGAGTATGGTTTCAGTGTGTCTGCCCTCTGATGCCCTCTTGCAACACCTACCATCTTATTTGGGTTTCTCTTACCTTGGGTGTGGGGTATCTCTTCATGATTGCTCCAGCAAAGCACAACCACTGTTCTTTACCTTGTACAAGGGGTATCCAATCGCCAACTTGTCCCTGCTTTGAATTACCCTGGATCCACTTGGGCTAGATGCCAGCATTGTATATCCAAAAGCATATAAAGTTTTGGATCAGAAAGAAAGAAAGCTTTTGCTAAAGTCAAAATGCTGACCAATTATGAACTCTAAATAATCATGTATTTTTATTGTACCCTGTTTTGCTCTTTAGTTCTGCAGTTTTAAACATTACTTATAGTAGTATAATGGTCCTCAAGAAGCATTACATTTCTTCCATCAACTTTGGGACTTCCATAGGAGAAGTTCATTAGTGCAGCCCTTTGTTTATGACCACTGCCCCTTGGCCATAGAGGAAAGCTTGGAGATTCATTAGTTCAACTCTCTTATTCTACACAGTGGAATCAAGGCTCAGAGATCTTAAGTAACCTCCTCTATATCACAGAATCAATATTTGATTAGGTCATAATGTCAGATTTTCTGACATGCAACACAGTGAATGCACTCTGCGATATCACTTTTAATGGAATTTATAAATAATTAATGATTTTAGTAATTTTGTAATTTCCATATTTTAGTTTTTTCTGTATTTTACAAAGTCCCACAAATCCAACATTAGTATCTACCTACTTTACTTTTGTACCACAGTACCTTTTCTATAGGTGGCGGTAGTGGTGAAAAACCTGCCTGCCAATGCAGGAGATGTAAGAGATTCGGGTTAGATCCCTGGGTTAGGAAGATCCTCTGAAGGAGGGCAGGGCAATCAAGTATTCTTGTCTGGAGAATCCCATAGACAGAGGAGGCTGGTGGGCTACAGTCCATAGCATTGCAAAGAGTCAGACATGACTGAAGCGATAACATTTAGACTCCTTTTCTATATGGATATTCTTTTCTTTTTGCTTGTTAGTTTATTTTGTTTTGACATAACTATCATTTCTCCACATCTTGATATTCATATATTGGTAATTCTTTTTTTTAGTTCCAATATTGTTTTATATGCATAAATAAAAATATTTGGAAAAGGCCTTAGAGCAGAAAAATAAGGTTTTTATGATATTTTTGACATAACTTGATATTATATATATCTTATATAGTGGCACATATATGCATATCTTATATGCAGAGTACATCATGAGAAACGCTGGTCTGAAGAAACACAAGCTGGAATCAAGATTGCTGGGAAATATATCAATAACCTCAGATACACAGATGACACCACCCTTTATGGCAGAAAGTGAGGAGGAGCTAAAAAGCCTCTTGATGAAAGTGAAAGAGAAGAGTAAAAAAGTTGGCTTAAAGCTCAACATTCAGAAAACGAAGATTATGGCATCCGGTCCCATCACTCCATGAGAAATAGATGGGGAAACAGTGGAAACAGTGTCAGATTTTATTTTGGGGGCTCCAAAATCATTGCAGATGGTGACTGCAGCCATGAAATTAAAAGACACTTTTCCTTGGAAGGAAAGTTATGACCAATGTAGACAGCATGTTCGAAAGCAGAGACATTACTTTACCGACTAAGGTCTGCCTAGTCAAAGCTATGGTTTTCCTGTGGTCATGTATGGATGTGAGAGTTGGACTGTGAAGAAGGTTGAGCGTTGAAGAATTGATGCTTTTGAAGTGTGGTGTTGGAGAAGACTCTTGAGAGTCCCTTGGACTGCAAAGAAATCCCACCAGTCCATTCTGAAGGAGATCAACCCTGGGATTTCTTTGGAAGGAATGATGCTAAAGCTGAAACTCCAGTACTTTGGCCACATCATGCAAAGAGTTAACTCACTGGAAAAGACTCTGATGCTGGGAGGGATTGGGGGCAGGAGGAGAAGGGGGACAACCGAGGATGAGATTGCTGGATGGCATCACGGACTCGATGTTCATGAGTCTGAGTGAACTCCGGGAGATGGTGATGGACAGGGAGGCCTGGTGTGCTGTGATTCATGTGGTTGCAGAGATTTGAACACGACTGTGTGACTGAACTGAACTGAACTGAAAGAGTCAAACACAAGTGAGCAACTGAACTGAACTGATGTATGAATATGTTTTTATGTGTGTGTAAATATATAGGTTTTCCAAGGAAAGCATACTAATTTTGCTATTAATATGGAAATTAATCTGTGTATACTATATAAGCATTATGAAGTAGGATAAAAAGTGAAAGTTGCTCTGCTAAGTCGCTTCAATCGTGTCTGACTCTGTTCGACTCCATAGACGGCAGCCCACCAGGCTCCCCCTTCCCTGGGATTCTCCAGTCAAGAACACCAGAGTGGGTTGCCATTGCCTTCTCCAATGCGTGAAAGTGAAAGTGAAGTCGTGTCTAACTCCTAGCGACCCCATGGACTGCAGCCCATCAGGCTCTGTCCGTGGGATTTGCTAGGCAAGATTACTGGAGGGGGTTGCCATTGCCTCAGCTGTTTCCAACTCTTTGAGACTCCGTGGACTAAACAGTCCATAGAATTCTCCAAGTCAGAATACTAGCGTGGGTAGCTATTCCCTTCTCCAGGGGATCTTTCCAATCCAGGGATGGAACCTGAGTCTCCCACATGTCAGGCGGATTCTTTACTAGCTGAGCCACCAAAGAAGGAAAGTAGGATACAAATACAGAGTGTTTCAAAAAGTTAGATTCCATGGAGATTAGTAGACTATTAATATAATGAAACCCAGTGTAGCCGGCATTATCAGATGGGGAAGAAATGCTCTGTCAGTTTTAACCCAGTCTGCAAAGGCAGTCAGCCACATGCAACCACCAATGATGTGCTCCACTGTGTGATTCCAGATGGAGCTCTGGTGATACGGCGCTTACTGTGATGTGAGCCAGTGGGGACCTCTGAGTAGGCAGACTGCAATTACCTCCACATTGCAGTGAACACAGAAGAGCAGAAACCTTATTAAACACAGATTAAGTTCATTATTGTATAAATTCCTCCTTGGAAATTGAGCCTAATCCTCTCCCAAAATATTAAACATGGCACTGATATTACATTAAAGATAAAAATAATACCCTCCTCCTTATCTTGGCTCACCTCTGTCATATTAATGAGGAAAACTTGTAATAGCTGTAGCTGCTTCTTGTGTAAAAGAGCAGCTGCCAACTAGATCCAGAGTCAGATTCCTCTATCTGGTTCACTACATGATATTTCCCACAAAATCTTTTCAGACTGATCTTCACTCAAAAAGCCTTCAGTGCAAGCTAATCTGGAGTTTCATGTTGCAAAGGTCTTGGATGGCAAACATTATGTTTGCATTCTCCAGTAATTGTGTTTGACCGAAAACACATTTGTAGCTGGCTCTGCACTCAGAGTAGGAACTCCCCAGGGCCAGCGTCAAAGCCTCAGTAAGGCTGTTCAATTGGAACAGGATTGGAGAGCAGCTTGGCTCTATGCACACCTGCCTTTTTCCAATTAAATACATGTTTTTCATGGATTCAATGAAATCCTTTTATTTTCAGTTATGTTTTAGGGTTTTCATTCAACGCTATGTTTTCCTGTTAGAGAATTTTATATGCGTGTTTTGTGTAAGGAACTGTCCAGTAAAACTAACTCAAACCTGAGTCAATTCTCAAAGAAACCTTAAAATGCAAAAGTATAATTTCAATAACTATTATCAACTGCCTCCGTACCTTAGGGGAAAAAATCATTTTGACTGATATTTTATATAATTGGAAGAGAAAAGGGGATTGGAGAGTAATCAGAAAACAGAGAAAGAGGAAAAAGCAAAGAAAACAAGACAGAGAAGTTATGAATAAAGGCCAGAGAACTAAGATGCTCTCAGAATTGAATTATGCTTGTTTTCCCTATCAGATGTTTCATTACTGCCAAATCTTTTTTCAACTTGATTTTTCCATAAATTATTAGGTTGGTGCAAAACTAATTGTGGTTTGTACACTATTGAAATTTGCTGTTTGATATTGGAGTATATTCTTAATAAATGTAGTTATGTAATACTTTATTTTAATCCACATTCTTGCTTTTTTTTTGCTAATGACATTACTTACTGTATATTTACTTATTACTTACAAAAAGGGCTGTAAAACAGCAGAGAAAACTCACAAAATCAACAACACATTTGGCCAAGGAACTGCTAATGAACCTACAGTGCAGTGGTGGTTCAAAAAGTTTTGCAAAGGAGACAAGAGCCTTAAAAATGAGAATTGCAGTGAGTGGTCATGAGAACTGCAGTGACTGGCCATCAGAAGTTGACAATAAACAACTGACAACAACCAACAAAATAATTTGCTTTTTGTCTAACATCATTTCTAGAGTCCTAAATAAATATAAAGTATACAGCAAGTAATAAGTCATTAGCAAAGAAAATCACTGAAGCTGTTACTCTTTCTACTACAGAAGTTGCCAAAGAAGCGAACATTGTCCACTCTATGGTCTTTTGGCATTTGGAGCAAATTGGAAAAGTGAAATCCTTGGTAAGTAGATGCCTCATGAGCTGACAGGGAAAAAAGAAAAAAAGCATTTTTTAAGTGTTGTCTTCTCTTATTCGCTGCAACAACAATGAACTGTTTCTTGATCGGACAACGAACCATTTGTTGATCGGATGTGTGATCATGATGTGATCGCACAGCTGTGACATGCAACAAAGGTGGATTTTATATGACAACCAGTGATGACTAGCTCAGTGATTGGACTGGGAAGAAGCTCCAAAGCACTTCCCAAAGCCAAACTTGCACCAAAAAAAGGTCCTGGTCATGGCTGGGTGGTCTGCTGCCAGTCTGCTTTCTGAATCCCAGTGAAACCATTACATCTGAAAAATATGTTCAGCAAATCAATGAGACTCACCAAAAACTACAATGCCTAAAGCCAGCATTGGTCAATAGAAAGGGCTCGATTCTCCACCACAATGTCCGACCACACATGGCACAACCAATGCTTCAAAAGTTGAATAAATTAGGCTACAAAGTTTTGCTTCATCTGCCATAGTCACCTGACCTCTTGGCAGCTGACTGCCAATTCTTCAAGTATCTTGACGATTTTTTGCAGGGAAACGCTTGTACAACCAGCAGAACGGAGAAAATGCTTTCCAAGAGTTCATTGAACCCCACAGGATGGATTTTAGTGCCACAGCAATAAACTTATTTCGTGTTGGCAAAAAAAAAAAAAAAAAGTGTTTATTCTAATGGTTCCTATTTTGATTAATAAAGATGTGTTTGGGCCTAGTTTTAATGACTTACAATCCATGATCCAAAACTGCAATTACTTTTGTACCAACCTAATATAATTGGTAAAACAACACAGTAGGAGGGCCCAGACAGACAGGCCAATTTTTCCCCTCATCTTAATTAATGCTCAAAGTTCTAACAGCTGGGCTCATACAAATTGATCAAACAAGTAATAGTCTCCTAATCTTTTATTTATTTTATTCAGATATAGGGTAAAAGGCTGTTTGCTTGAAAGCTGTCATGGATATTAAAATCAACAAATGTCAGAGTGAGAAAAAAATTAAATGATATCTCTTCATCTATAAACCAATACAGATACTCTATGAAAGTCACTTTATCAGGCTATTGCCATTTGTACAAGAAAATTGTAACTTTATGTAGAATGATGCCTTCTATTTTTGGTTTTTGTTTAGGGGAAATTTGTTTAGGAAAAAAAAATATTGCAGATATTTCATGCACAGACCTAAGTGTCTTCCAAGTCACAGGCAAAGATTGTAAGGCTTTTCTTAGTCTCTATGGACTAATTCCTACATATTATTACTGTACATTTTCTAGTCTCCTGGCTTCAAGGTTTATAGACAAATGAGATCAATAAAAGTGGGCAATAGCAGGGCCTCAGATAGTTAAGTCCAGTGACTGCACACAAAGACATTATCTGTAATCTTTCAATCAGGCATCAGTTTCTTCCTATTTACCCAGACAGTTAGTACCTGCTTTCTTCTTCTTAGCTATTTTCAGGCTATAAAAATCCTATCAGCCTTTCAGTTGAAAAGATTTAAGTTGTGTCTTAAATACAACCTTTCTTTCTAATTATGAAAGCCAGAAATGATTTATCCTTCCTCTGAGCTCTTGTCATTCTTAAAATAGAAATAATTGAATAAACCAAAAATTTCAAGGAGAAATTGAATCTAGAAATGAAAAATTAATAAATTTCAATGTATAAAGACATACAACTTTTCTCTGGAAAATGTATGCAACACATGACAAAGCAGTACTGCTGTTTTCTTTGTTGTTTATTTTAATTAAGAGTTTGTAAAAATTACTAAGAAACTTGAGTAACTCCATGCAAAACCACACAAATACTGATAGATGACAAAGTAGTCTACAAGAAAACAAATAGATATGGTAAACAAAACAAAAAAATATACTTAATTTCACTCATGGAAAAACAAACAAAAAACCTCCAAATGACTCATTGTTTTCACTGGTCATATTAGCCAAAATTTAAAAGTTGGTAATACCTACTTTTTCCTGCACTACTAAGCAATATGATAGGGTGATTAAGTACCCAGAGCCTGGAGCTGCATTACCTGAGTTCACACCCTAGCTCCATTATTTATTAGCCAAACTATCTTGGCTAAGAGACTTAGCCAGTCTATTGTGTCTCAGTTCAAATCTATAGAATGTGACTAAGGATAGAGTAGCTAGCTATGTGAAGTACAAATGAATTAATAAATGTGTAATACTATATATGGTAATTGACAGAGTTAATTCTTAAGTAGGCTGATAAGAGGAGAAGGCAATGGCAACCCACTCCAGTACTCTTGCCTGAAAAATCCCATGGACGGAGGGGCCTTGTGGGCTGCAATCCATGGGGTCGCTGGGAGTCGAACACGACTGAACAACTTCAGTTTCACTTTTCACTTTCACACACTGGAGAAGGTAACGGCAACCCATTCCAATGTTCTTGCTGGAGAATCCGATGGATGGGGGAGCCTGATGGGCTGGCATCTATGGGGTCGCACAGAGTCAGATACAACTGAAGCGACTTAGCATCAGCAGCAGCAGGATGATAAGAAGTCTGAAGAAGAGGAGGAGGAAGAGGGAGAAGGAGGAGACAAAAGGAGGGGGTTCAGTTCAGTTCAGTGGCTCAGTCGTGTCCGACTCTTTGCAACCCCATGAATCGCAACACGCCAGGCCTCCCTGTTCATCACCATCTCCTGCAGTCCACTCAGATTCACGTCCCTCGAGTCCGTGATGCCATCCAGCCATCTCATCCTCGGTCATCCCCTTCACCTCCTGCCCCAAATCCCTCCCAGCATCAGAGTCTTTTCCAATGAGTCAGCTCTTCTCATGAGGTGGCCAAAGTACTGGAGTTTCAGCTTTAGCATCATTCCTTCCAAAGAAATCCCAGGACTGATCTCCTTCAGAATGGACTGGTTCGATCTCCTTGCAGTCCAAGGGACTCTCAAGAGTCTTCTCCAACACCACAGTTCAAAAGCATCAATTCTTTGGTGCTCAGCCTTCTTCACAGTCCAACTCTCACATCCATACATGACTACTGGAAAAACCATAGCCTTGAAGACGGACCTTCATCAGCAAAGTAATATCTCTGCTTTTGAATATACTATCTACGTTGGTCATAACTTTTCTTCCAAGCATTAAGCGTCTTTTAATTTCATGGCTGCAGTCACCATCTGCAGTGATTTTGGAGCCCAAAAAAATAAAGTCTGACACCGTTTCCACTGTTTCTCCATCTATTTCCCATGAAGTGATGGGACTGGATGCCATGGTCTTCGTTTTCGAATGTTGAGCTTTAAGCCAACTTTTTCACTCTCCTCTTTCACTTTCATCAAGAGGCTTTTTAGCTCCTCTTCACTTTCTGCCATAACGGTGGTGTCATCTGCATATCTGAGGTTATTGATATTTCTCCCGGAAATCTTGATTTCAGCTTATGTTTCTTCCAGTCCAGCGTTTCTCATGATGTACCCTGCATATAAGTTAAATAAGCAGGGTGACAATATACAGCCTTGACATACTTCTTTTCCTATTTGGAACCAGTCTGTTGTTCCATGTCTAGTTCTAACTATTGCTTCCTGACCTGCATACAGATTTCTCAAGAGGCAGGTCAGGTGGTCTCGTACTCCCATCTCTTTCAGAATTTTCCACAGTTTATTGTGATCCACACAGTCAAAGGCTTTGGCATAGTCAATAAAGCAGAAAGAGATGTTTTTTCTGGATCTCTCTGCTTTTTCCATGATCCAGCGGACGTTGGCAATTTGGTCTCAGGTTCCTCTGCCTTTTCTAAAACCAGCTTGAACATCAGGGAGTTCACAGTTCACATATTGCTGAAGCCTGGCTTGGAGAATTTTGAGCATTACTTTACTAGCATGTGAGATGAGTGCAACTGTGCGGAAGTTTGAGCATTCTTTGGCATTGCCTTTCTTTGGAATTGGAATGAAAACTGACCTTTTCCAGTCCCGTGGCCACTGCTGAGTTTTCCATATTTGCTGGCATATTGAGTGCAGGCCTTTCACGGCAGCATCTTTCAGGATTTGAAATAGCTCAACTGGAATGCCACACCACCTCCATTAGCTTTGTTCGTAGTGATGCTTTCTAAGGCCCACTTGACTTCACATTCCAAGATGTCTGGTTCTAGATTAGTGATCACATCTCCATGATTATCTAGGTCGTGAACATCCTTTTTGTACAGTTCTTCCGGTGTATTCTTGCCACCTCTTCTTAATATCTTCTACTTCTCTTAGGTCCAGAACATTTCTGTCTTTTATTGAGCCCATCTTTGCATGAAATGTTCCCTTGGTATCTCTAATTTTCTTGAAGAGATCTCTAGTCTATCCCATTCTGTTCTTTTCCTCTATTTCTTGCATTGATCACTGAAAGAATGGGAGGACCAGGGAAAACAGAAGAATACACAGACTACACAGAGGGGGAATACACAGAAGAACTGTACAAAAAAATCTTCATGACCCAGATAATCACAATGGTGTGATCATTCACCTAGACCCAGACATCCTGGATTGTGATTTCAAGTGGGCCTTTGGAAACATCACTAGGAACAAAGCTAGAGGAGGTGATGGAATTCTAGTTGAGCTGTTTCAAATCCTGAAAGATGATATTGTGAAAGTGCTGCACTCAATCTGCCAGCAAATTGGGAAAACCCAGCGGTGGCCACAGGACTGGAAAAGGTCAGTTTTCATTCCAATCCCAAAGATAGGCAATACCAAAGAATGCTCAAACTACCACACAATGCACTCATCTCATGTTCTAATAAAGTAATGCTCAAAATTCTCTAAGCCAGGCTTCAGCAATACATGAACCATGAACTTCCAAATGTTCAAGCTGGTTTTAGAAAATGCAGAGGAACCAGAGATCAAATTGCAAATATCTGCGGGATCATTGAAAAAGCAAGAAAGTTCCAGAAAACATTTATTTCTGCTTTATTGACTATGCCAAAGCTTTTGATTATGTGGGTCACAATAAACTGTGGAAAATTCTGAAAGTGATAGAAAAACCAGACCACCTGCCTCTTGAGAAATCAGTATGCGGGCCAGGAAGCAACAGTTAGAACTGGACATGGAACAACAGACTGGTTCCAAGTAGGAAAAGGAGTACTTCAAGGCTGTATATTGTCACTCTGCTTATTTAATTATATCTAGAGTGAATCATGAGAAACCCTGAGTTGGATGAAGCCCAAGCTGGAATCAAGACTGCTGGGAGAAATATCAACAACCTCAGATATGCAGATGACACCACCCTTATGACAGAAAATGAAGAGAAACTAAAGAGCCTCTTGATGAGAGTGAAAGAGGAGCTAATATCATGGCATTCAGTCCCATCACTTTGTGGAAGAAGGCTTTCTTATCTCTCCTTGCTATTCCTTTGAACTCAGCATTCAGATGCTTATATCTTTCCTTTTCTCCTTTGCTTTTCACCTCTCTTTTTTTTCACAGCTATTTGTAAGGCCTCCCCAGACAGCCATTTTGCTTTTTTGCATTTCTTTTCCATGGAGATGGTCTTGATCCCTGTCTCCTGTACAATGTCACGAACCTCTGTCCATAGTTCATCAGGCACTCTATCTATCAGATCTAGGCCCTTAAATCTATTTTTCACTTCCACTGTATAATCATAAGGGATTTGATTTAGGTCATACCTGAATGGTCTAGCGGTTTTCCCTGCTTTCTTCAATTTGAGTCTGAATTTGGTAATAAGGAGTTCATGATCTGAGCCACAGTCAGCTCCTGGTTTTGTTTTTGTTGACTGTATAGAGCTTCTCCATCTTTGGCTGCAAAGAATATAATCAAACTGATTTCAGTGTTGACCATCTGGTGATGTCCATGTGTAGAGTCTTCTCTTGTGTTGTTGGAAGAGGGTATTTGCTATGACCAGTGCATTTTCTTGGCAAAACTCTATTAGTCTTTGCCCTTTTTCATTCTGCATTCCAAGGCCAAATTTGCCTGTTACTTCAGATGTTTCTTGACTTCCTACTTTAGCATTCCAGTCCTCTATAATGAAAAGGACATCTTTTGGGGGTGTTAGTTCTAAAAGGTTTTGTAGGTCTTCATACAACCGTTCAACTTCAGCTTCTTCAGCATTACTGGTTGGGGCATAGACTTGGATAACTGTGATATTGAATGGCTTGCCTTGGAGACAAACAGAGATCATTCTGGCATTTTTGAGGTTGCATCCAAGTACTGCATTTTGGACTCTTTTGTTGACCATGATGGCTACTCCATTTCTTCTGAGGGATTCCTACCCGCATTAGTAGATATACTGGTCATCTGAGTTAAATTCACCCATTCCAGCCCATTTTAGTTCGCTGATTCCTAGAATGTCAATGTTCACTCTTACCATCTCTTATTTGATCACTTCCAATTTCCCTTGATTCATGGACCTGACTTTCCAGGTTCCTATGCAATATTCCTCTTTACAGCATTGGATCTTGCTTCTATCACCATTCACAGTCACAGCTGGGTACTGTTTTTGCTTTGGCTCCATCCCTTCATTTTTTCTGGAGTTATTTCTCCACTGATCTCCAGTAGCATATTGGGCACCTACTGACCTGGGGCATTCCTCTTTTGGTATCCTATCATTTTGCCTTTTATACTGTTCATGGGGTTCTCAAGGCAAGAATACTGAAGTGGCTTGCCATTCCCTTCTCCAGTGGACCACATTCTGTCAGACCTCTCCACCATGACCCACCCATCTTGGGTTGCCCCACAGGCATGGCTTGGTTTCACTGAGTTAGATAAGGCTGTGGTCCTAGTGTGATTAGATTGACTAGTTTTCTGTGAGTATGGTTTCAGTGTGTCTGCCCTCTGATGCCTTCTTGCAACACCTACCATCTTACTTGGGTTTCTCTTACCTAGGGTTTGGTGTACCTCTACATGGCTGCTCCAGCACAGCAGAGCCGCTGCTTCTTACCTTGGACAAGGGGTATCTCCTTACTGCCACCGTTCCTGACCTTCAAAATTACCTGTCCTTAATTTGATTTCACCTGTCGCAGACCTTGAGAACTCTCATTTTATCTTTCTCAGTGATATTTTAGGGCATTAGTTCTCAGGCAGTCCTCACCTAGCTCCACTTCAGTCTGTCTTCTGCTTGCTAAGGAACCTTCATGAAGCAGTTCTACATTTGAAATATTGTTTTAGGGTAGTGCATTTATTCTTTAAGGCTTTTGAAAATACAATGACTTTCAATAAGACTGTATGACAAAACAAGAGAAATTTATTTTCTCACAACTCTGGAGGCTACAAGTCTGAAGTCAAAATGTCAGAAGTGTCACTCTCTCTCTAAAAGATCAAGGAAAGGATCTTTTCCTGCCTGTTTCCTAGCTTCTTCCCTTTAATCTTGGTGTTCCTTGGCTACAGTTGTATCACCCCAGCTCTATCTCTGTCTTCACATATCCTTCTTCTCCGCCCCTCTGTGCATCTCTGTGCTCATATTTCTCTCTTCTTATAAAGATATCAGTCATTGGATTAGGGCTTTCCTCAATTCATTATGACCTCATTTACTTGGTTACATGTCCCAAACCCTTATTCCAAAGAAGGTCAGCTTCTGAGTCTTCAGGTGGACAGGAATTTATTCAACTTAGTGTAGATAGTATTTGGAAATGGCACCATTAGCTTGTGATCTTAATTGAAGATGCATTTTTTTTTCTCTACAGACCACCTGCATGGAATCAGCCCTCTAACCTAGCAGCAGGATGTTTCCTTTGATGTATTTCTCTAAAGGATAATCTCTATATTGCATGACTTCAGACTTATGCCATCTCAGATACCTGAAACTCTTAAAAGAAATAACATAAATAAATTACACTTATATAGATATAAAATCATGCATTTATGTTATTTTATATTTTAATGGTATAAGAATATAAATAACTACAGCTCAGTTTTCAATTATTCAATAAATTTGATGATTTGTGAGTGTGACTTGTGATATAATTTTTTTTCCCCAAAGAGACAAACTTTCAAAGACTGAGGTCAACAAATCCTGCTTTTGTTTTGGATGGTTAGACAATGAAGCAATTTTAACATCTGGGGCTATAACCGTAAGTGGAAAATTCTTTAAACTAGAGTGATGAGCCTAATGCTGCAAATATATATATATGGTAGCTGAGACAGTTACCCATTTCCCCAAAGAAAAGATATAGTACTTTCATAAACAAGGGAAAGATCTACAACTCAAAGTGACTTTCTGTAATAAAAGTTATGGTTTAGGGTGCAAATAAATTAACATGTTAACATGTGGGAATTTCTGCCAAGAAATAGATAGAAACAGAATATAATGCTACTCTAGAGACATACAGAATGAAACAAGAAATTTTCAATTATCTAGTCAATTTCTACAGTGTTCACAAAGAATTTTAATCATTTTGACTTCACCCTTTCTCACCCATTAAAATGTTTTCTTTTTCTTATTTATTGTCATTCATTTACTTTTCAGTTAATTAATGCTGAAATCAGAAGGAGCCTACTTGCCAGCTCTGAGTATACAGTGGAAGATGTGGTCCCTACAATCAAAGAGAAAGGGCTATTGTGAATGGCAAAGGAATGGACAATATGGTAGGTACTATGATAAGGGTAGGTATGAGAGGCATAACATGGGCACTTATTAAAAATCAGGATATCAGGGCAGGGTTCTCAAGTAAAGTGATCACAACTCTTGGACAGAAGATGAGTAGGAGTTAGCCCTGAAACAACAGCTGCAAAGACTCCAAAATAGGGGAATATGGTACTTATAAAAGGGCTGGTATGGAGATGAGGAATACAGACAAAAGATATGGCTGGAAAAGAAATAATAGCCATAGCTGACAAGGTTACAAAACACTTTAAGTTTTTAGCTTATCCTCAGGGCAAATTTTAGTACAGTTTGGAAGAACTATTTAGGAAGAAAAAGGGATGTTGACTTGCTCAGGCAATTTAATAACAGATTTATTCAGAAAAAATAAGGCAGTAGCTTTTCTGTAAATCATTTATTCCCATCTATATAATATATAGAAGCTTTCTTGCTAGGAGCCAGCCTGAGGAACTCCGCCCATGGCAAAGGTCATGAGGAAGGAAGCTTGGCATATGCAAAGGCGTGATCAAGCCTCAGGGAACCCCCTGTTCCTGAGCATCTATCTACCCCAAAACCAGAGTCTGTTTTGTGCTCTCACCTACACCTCTGACTTTACAGGGGGTTCTCTCCCATAACTGTTTCTCTCGGAGAAGGGGTAAACGTGCAGCTCCAAGGCAATAAAAATTCCTGGGCGTGACAAGAGTGTTTCAACTTACGAACTCCTCTGAAAGTTATCTAGCCTGCCTGTATAGGTTCATCTGGCCGCATGTGATTGTTTACAACCCCCCAACTGTGAGAGGCATGAGATGTTTTGGACTTACTAAAGGCAAATTCTTATGGGAAGTTATAAATTATTAGTATAGTAGGTTGGTTAGCAATTATATTGGTGAAGGGTTTTTCATTTGTTGTGTCAATAATTGCTGCTAATACCCTGCCCTAGGTGGGACAAGGGCGTCTCAGGTTAAACCTCTCTGCTGATGCATGATTGTTTACTACCTCTCAACCATAAACAGCACAGAGAGTTTTGGAGTATTTTGAGAGTCTTAATTAACATAGGGCTTTTTCTTCTTGAGTCAATGATTGCCAGGCCTCCATATCCTTAGGCACCTGGGAATATATTAATCAATGTATTTGGAATATAGAAAAGGAAATATAGTAGTTTTTAAGGTTAGCAATACTAGACTTTTGAGTTAATGAACTTTCTCTTTTGTAATAGATCACTGTACTTTGTTATAAATCATTGTGTCCTTACTATGTGAAAATGTAACTTTATCACTATCTTATGACTAAGTAGATCTTAAGAGGAACATTGGTGAAAGCATTTTTATTTGTTGGGCTGATGTTTGCTGCTAAATCTCCATAGTCCCTGCCCTTACAATGAATATAACTAGCATATAGGAGAATCAGTATTAACCTTTAAGCATATAGGAGAAATAAGTATTAACCTTTAAGATTAATCATGTTAACCTTGGGTTAAATAAATTCTTTTCTTGATTGTAACTCAGTACACCCTCACCCTATAGGAATGCAACTTTATTTGGAGGGTCGTGCCTGGTTTAAGAAAAAACACCCTTGGAAAATATAAGTTTTTGGTTATCAGAAAAAAAGGGTTGTAAATGTCAGCAGGCAGAAATGCCTTGAAGATTATGTAAAAACCTCTAAGACCTTTTTTTATGTAAAGCACCTGATTTTGATATAGGTCAGGACTGCTGACCCCCGTGTGACTCTGTATTCATCCCTATGTGTAACAAAAGGTATATAAGAAAACCTGAAAAATAAAGAAATGGGATCAGTTTCTGGAAAGACTGACTCCCCAATGTCATCCTTTCTTGCTCCCCATTTTCCTGGCTGAATTCCTATCTGGAGCATGGATGCTATTCCATGTAACTCAAATTATTCAGCCTCTTTTTCTCCACTAATTTTTCTACTACACTATTCGTTTCTAATCTCTCTATATATCTGTAACTAAATATGTATTTTTCTAGGATGCCTACTCCATCCCCACCTTCGAATTATCCTGGATCCACTGGGGCTGGACCCTGGCACTTTCTCACATATATTATACATCCCTGAATACATTTATTGTACATATATTTATATCATACAATACATACACACACATATAAATGTGTATCCCTAAATGAAATAGCCCCTGTAAGAATCTTAAAGAAATAAAGAAGAAAACTAGAATATCTTCACCAACACACCAAGCCATAAACCATCAATATTATATTAATATAATCAACTTTGATTATTTTATCACTTAAAAAGCAGGGCCCTATTTCATTTACATTTGTTATATGTACAGTATTCTATGAGAGGCTCAAAGAAACACAAAAGGGTAAATAAACATATAGGAGGGTTTTTCTACAAGCCAATTGGAAAATTATGCTTGCCTTTTTTCAAACGTCCTTATCCCACCCACATCCTCTGCAATCAGGGGCAGTTTTTCTGATATACATAATGCAACTAAGATCTGTATTGAATGCCAGGGACAAAATAATAAATAAAACTTATTCCACACCACTGAAATAGACTTCATGACAGTCTAATGAAGTGCAATGAAAATCACTTATTTTTACAAATTTAAAAAAAAATTTAGGAAAAAACAAGACATGGAAAAGATGAAAGTGAGTGGTTTAGAGACTGGGAATTCTCTATGGATTTCTGTTTTTCCAGTTACCTCTATTATTTATGTCACAAATGAGAGAGATGGCTGCACCTTTATGTAAGTAAGAAGTCATTTATTATCTAGATCTATCCAGCATTCTCACTGACAGAAGAAAAGTCAAAGCTAGGGTATGAGGTCTGTAAGGTGAAGAATGATTCTTATGTTTTCCACAGAGACCAACCTCGTGATCAGCACATAGATGGTCTTAATAAAAGCCTATCTATCAAAGGGATGAAGTAAATTCTGAAGGACTATCTTATCATCCATGCAATTATACTCCAATATATATATATGTATTCAAATTCAATATATAAATGTATTGCTAAAAAGTGGTATAGAAAGTAAAATCAATAGTTGTTTAGTTTGTATACAGATATACTGATTGATATTTTCTTAATTGACTTCTTATTTTGGTGTTGGAATTCCCTTAAACAAGTAAATTTTGAGTTAGGGAAACTATAACATCAGAATAGTGCCATTAAAAGCATAGTTTGCATCAATTTTTTAAACTTATCTTACCAGCATCCTAATGAAGACTGAAATAGCCAAATGAGTTATTCCTGGCAGTTTTGGTCAGCGCACATCAGCATCTGTGCCTGACAGAGAGCACCCAGCTTTTCCACACATCTCCTGTTAATCTTGTTAGCATTTTATAAATTTCTCCTACCAAACTGGCCTGGATAATTACCCATCATTTTGTTGTCAGTTTCATTTCTACAAATATCAGTCTCATTGGCCATTCTTTCTTTCCCCCTTTGATAAAAAAATATTTTAGTTCACTTGGGCAGAGTATTACATTGGCTGGAAGGATAATAGCACTAAAAAGTAATAATTACAAATAAACCCATTAACACTGAGAATACTGTGTTAAAAATGAATCAGATTGAATTGTTTTTGCTCCTGAGTTGTATGAGTTCCCTGTATACTTTGGATATTAACCCCTTATCAGATACTTGATTTGTAAATATTTTCTCCCATTCCATAGGTTGTTTTATTTTGTTGACTGTTTACTTTGCTGTGCAGAAGCTTCTTAGTTGATGTAGTACCATTTGCTCATTTTTCATTTGTTGCTTGTGTTTTTATGTCATAGTCAAAAATACCTCTTGGTAATATATAGCTCAGATCAATGTAAATATCATCTCCCCAGCATTTTCCTCGGGGAGTTTTATAGTTTCAGGCCTTACATTTCAGTATGCAATACATTTGGAGTTAATTTTTGTACACGATATAAGGAAATGGTCAAAGGATAAGAGTAGACATTTCTCCAAAGACCAACAGGTACATGAAATGGTGTTCAACATCACTAATCATCAGGGAAATGTAAGTCAAACCCACAATGAAATATTACTTCACACTTGTAGGATGGCTATTATTAAAAACAAGAGATAACAAATGTTATTGAAGATGCAAAGAAAATAGAATCTTTGTTCACTGTTGCTAAGAAGGTAAATTTGCATACCCAATATGGAAAGCAGGATGGAGTTTCCTCAAAAATTTAAAATAGGACCTCTGTATGATCCAGAAATTACACTTCTAGATATATATTTAAATGAAGTAAAATCATGATCTTGTGGAAATATCAGCACCCCTATGTTTATTGTAGCATCATTAACAATAGCCAAGACATTCAAACAACCTAAGTTTCCATTGATGGATGAATGGATAAAGAAAATATCTTTGTCCCACAAAAGGGAGTATTACCCAGCCATAAAAAGGAAGGAAAAGCTGCCTATTTGCAACAACATAGATGAATCTTGATAGCCTTATGCTGTAGAAATAAGTCAGAAAGAGAAAAGCAGTTATGATGTGGTCTCATATGTTAAATTTAAACAACAGAAACCTAAACTTAGAGAAATAGAGAGCACATTGGTGATTACCAGCAGTGGGTTGAGGAAAAAAATTGTGACTATATGAGGTAATGGATGTGTTAATTGATTTTATTGTGATAATTACTTCACAACTTATACATGTATCAAATCATCATATTGGACTCCTTAAACGTACACAATGTCATGTGTCAGATATATATTAATAAATGTGGGGAAAATTAATTGGAATAAAAGCAATGCAAATTTTAGCATAATCTAGTCAACATAGCTCTTCCCATGAGCATGGGAAAGTAATGGCTGTTTCTATGAATAAATACAGAGTTAAGCAATAGGAGGAACAGAGTGATACATGCTTAGATTAAAACATATCAGAAGCCTGTCTATCTAAAACTGCCCTTGGCTCAGCACTCCTCTTGGGATCTACTAACTGCTTCTTCAGTGCTACAGATGAATAATTCATCGCCTGGACATCCCCTTATAGTCAACAAGAAAATGGAAAGGTCTTTGAAAGTTCATCGGTTAGTGAGTAACGACACTACTCATCTAACGCATCAGTGAGTAAAACACGTGTAAGCCACCAGCAGGTTATGAAGCAACTTAGCTCTGTTCAATAGAAATAAAGTGCAAGCCACATAGGAAATTTAGACTTTTTAGTATATATACTAAAAACCAAGTGAAATTAATTTTAAGAAAAAATATTTGATTCAGCATATTCAAAAGATTATAATTTCAACATGTAATCAATGTAAAATTTATTAATGTGATATTGTACATTATTTTCTCCATACTAAGTTTTGAAATCCTCTGTCTGTCTTATACTTGCCACATATTTCAGACTAGTCACATTTTAGGTGCTCAATAGACATGTGTCCAGATAAAAGGTCCATGTGTAACTTGTGTTTGCCCTAAGTGGTTAATGGCTTACTGGATTATGGACATTTTTCTGAAAGTCATTCTTCATTTACACAGGTCTTGTATTCTTTCTGAGGAGTCAATATCTAAAGGGACTGTTTGATTTATTTTAAAATAAAATTTCCTTTTTGCTAATGCCTACTCTGAGAAAGTAAAAGGGATGAAAATGAATATCATGAAATGGTCTCTAAAAGATATATTCACAAAGCAATGATTTTTAAAACTATGAAACCATACAAACAACTTTTTACAAATGCAAGCAATGCAAATTGACTATTATAGTATTTTTAAATATCCACTAAAATAAATATGGATCATTTGATATAAATCAATAGTAGAGTGTTCTATTAAGCATAAAAGCACAAGGTAGAAATAAACACATTTAAAGTTCTTTAGTAATCCTGAAAATTTTCTACAAGTCATAATTTTCACTGATGTTTCTAAAAGTATTGACTATCAAGAGGTATTTCATTTATACTGCTATTCAAATAATATATTATTTATAGGAGAATGCAACCTTAAATATGATGGATGACTTGGATATGTGTAGAAAGAAAATATAAATATATATACATTTTTAACTAAACTTTAAACATTCACTTGCCTCAGAAAGAACTTGTCCTTTGTTTTGTAACAAAAACATCAAAAATCTCTAGGTGAATTCAGCTATAGAAACTCTATACTGATACCTAAAAACAGAGACTTCAGCTTTGCCACTTGCAAAATTCATTTATTCAACATGCAAATTTATGTAATTTAGGTGTTCAGTTATACTAATGTAAAACAAAATGCTGAATTCTATATGAATACAGTCTAGTTCAATCGCTCAATCATGTTAGATTCTATGCGAATCCATGGACTGCAGCACACCAGGCCTCCCTGTCCATCACCAACTCTCAGAGTTTATTCAACTCATATCCATTGAGTTGGTGATGACATTCAAACATCTCATTGTCTGTCATCCTCTTCACCTCCTAATGCAATCTTTCCCAGAATAAGGGTCTTTTCAAATGAGTCATTTCTTCACATCAGGTGGACAAAATATTGGAATTTCAGCTTCAACATCAAGCAGATGTTGGCAATTTGATCTCTAGTTCCTCTGCCTTTTCTAAATCTAGCTTGAACATCTGGAAGTTCATGGTTCATGTATTGCTGAAGCCTGGTTTGGAGAATTTTGAGCATTACTTTGCTAGCATGTGAGATGGACTGGTTGGATCTCCTTGCTGTCCAAAGGACTCTCAAGAGTCTTCTCCAACACCACTATTCAAAAGCATCAATTCTTCAGTGCTCAACTTTAATAGTTCACCTCTCACATCCACACCCATACATGACTACTGCAAAAATCGTAGCCTTGACTAGACAGACCTTTGTTGGCAAAGTAATGTCTCTGCTTTTTAATATGCTGTCTATGTTGGTCATAACTTTTATTCCAAGGAGTGTCTAAGAGACATGGCTTCAGTTAGCATCTGCAGTGATTTTGGAGCCCAAAACAATAAAGTCTGATACTGTTTCCACTGTTTCCCCATCTATTTACCATAAAATGATGGGACCAGATGCCATGAAATTAGCTTTCTGAATGTGGAGTTTTAAGCCAAACTTTTCACTCTCCTCTTTCACTTTCATCAAGAGACTATTTAGTTCTTCTTCGCTTTCTGCCATAAAGGTGGTGTCATCTGCATATCTGAGGTTATTGCTATTTCTCCTGGCAGTCTTCATTCCAGCTTGTGCTTCATCCAGCCCATGATGTACTCTGCATATAAGTTAAATAAGCAGGATGACAATGTACAGCTTTGATGCACTCCTTTCCCTATTTGGAATCAGTCTGTTGTTCCATGTCCAGTCTAACTAATGTTACCTAACCTATATATAGATTTCTCAAGAGGCTGTTCAGGTGGTCTGGTATTCCCATCTTTTTAAGAATTTTCTACAGTTTTTTCTGATCCATACAGTCAAAGGCTTTGACATAGTCAATAAAGCAGAAATAAAGATTTTTCTGGAACTCTCATGCTTTTTCCATGATCCAGCAGATGTTGGCAATTTGATCCCTGGTTCCTCTGCCTTTTCTAAAACCAGCTTGAACACCTGGAAGTTCACTGTTCATATATTGCTGAAGCCTGACTTGGAGAATTTTGAGCATTACTTTGCTAGCATGTGAGATGAGTGCAATTGTGCAGTAGTTTGAGCATTCTTTGGCATTGCCTTTCTTTGAGATTGGAATGAAAACTGACCTTTTCCAATTCTGTAGCCACTGCTGAATTTTCCAAATTTGCTGGCATATTGAGTGCAGCACTTTCACAGCATTATCTTTCAGGGTTTGAAATAGCTCAACTGGAATTCCATCACCTCCACTAGCTTTGTTCATAGTGATGCTTCCTAAGGCCCACTTAACCTCACATTCCGGGATGTCTGGCTCTAGGTGAGTGATCACACCTTCGTGATTATCTGGGTCATGAAGATCTTTTCTGTACAGTTCTTCTGTGTATTCTTGCCACCTCTTCTTAGTATCTTCTGCTTCTGTTAAGTCTATACCATTTCAGTCCTTTATCGAGGCCATCTTTGCATGAAATATTCCCTTGGTATCTCTAATTTTCTTGAAGAGATCTCTAGTCTTTCCCATTCTGTTCTTTTTCTCTATTTCTTTTCATTGATTGCTGAAGAAGGCTTTCTTATCTCTTCTTGCTATTCTTTGGAACTCCACATTCAGATGCTTCTATCTTTCCTTTTCTCCTTTGCTTTTCACTTCTCTTCTTTTCACATGTATTAGCCTTTAATTTTTTATGTATGTTTGGGATTTCAGGATAAAGTGCTCAATGAAAAATAATCATGTCCAATTTTTACATTAGGTACAATTCCTGATAATTAAAATGATACTACAGGACATTGTAGTAAGTAATGGGAGAGCTAAGAAAATAAAGATAAGATCTGTCTCTCAGAGAATTTAGTTTAATAGGAGTAATTTTCCAGAGATTGTACTAATATAAGAGAATCAATGGAGGTGCTAAATAGTCTATGTAGACAAAGTTTATCAGACTTGAAGCAAAATAAATTAAAATTATCTTCAAGAAAAATTATCAAAGAAATAAGACTTGAGTTACACTCTTAAGGATAATAAGGATTAGATAAATAATTAGGAGGGAGCAGTAGTGAGTGAATAGGAAATGAACAAAGTTACAAAATCAATTACCACACAAGTCTGTCTAGAATGGAAGACTTATAAGAAAGGAGATTATCTGTGAATATCAAAGGTTCTTAAAAACGATTCTTAAATGAATAGAAAACCACTGAGAAGAGAAGTGATAGAAGAAAACGATTTGGGGGTTGGGGGCTTCTTTTGCAGTGTATGTATACCTCGGTGCTGAAGCTGAAACACCAATACTTTGGCCACCTGATGCAAATAACTGATTCATTCAAAAAGATCTTGATGCTAGGAAACATTGAAAGTGTAAAGACTGACAGAGGATGAGATGGTTGGATGGCATCACCAACATGATGGACATGAGTTTCAGTAAACTCCGAGAGTTGGTGATGGGCAGGGAAGCCTGGCATGCTGCAGTCCATGGGGTCTCAAAGAGTCACACCTGACTGAGTGACTGAACTGAACTGAACTGAACTGAACTGAACTGAACTGAACTGACATAACTTGGTTTCCCTAGAGATAACACGGAGGTCTATCCCTAGAAGATAGCAATGAGGATAAGGCAGAGCTGGGGCACAGAAAAATAGTGGTAATCAGAACCAGGTGAAACAGATCAGCTGGGCAGGTGATGTAGATATCAATCTGTAACTGTCATATTTTGAAGTATATGCCTACTATATGCTAAGCATTGTACAAGTTCAGTTATTTAATAACCATATATTTGATCTGCCTAAAGCTTGCATTGTAAGTTTTTATGATCCCTAGTCTGTACACATGGAAACTGAGGCTCAATAAATTCTCAACAGTTTTCAAAAGTCACCAGGCAAGTAAACAATAGAGCTGAGATGAAAATCCAGAAAATCTCTTTCTAAAACTTGTTCCTTTAAAAATTATGCAAAATGATAAAATATCTACGAAAATAAAAGTGATGGGAAAGGGGAAATGTGATTCATCTCAGGAAGACTGTGTTGAATAGATGGGAAGCATTTACTTATTTGTTTGTTTTGATAAAATACCTTGGGCCAAGGATATGAGACTCCTTGAAGCACACCCAAAGTCACTAACTCATCTTCCAATTAACTTAATCCTCTGAGGGGCAGATACAGTTAAACTGGTAAAGAACAAGCCTTTGTTTCGATGCATGGAGCATGAACACTGGAATTGTTCTCAACGTCCCTTTTGTCCACATTTTCTCCATCTGAAAACATGCTGGGTAAATATTAGAATAGTATTCATTTGAAGAGGTCTCAACTTACCCGTGTGCTTGTGGTGTCCACAAGTCTCTGCTGGGTCTTGTTAAGCACAATTCACCATGAAAGGCAGCTATTCTCACTGCAGGTAGATTTAAAGCTATGAATTACTGCTATCATTTGGAAACCAGAGTCAAGAGCTGAAGGGTTTCTTGGAATTAAGTTTATAAACACAGAGAATTACATATATTTTTATCACTACTAGTAGTTAAAGTATAGAAAATGAAGAATCTTCTTTTACAGTGACCTTTCCATCTTTCTGATCTGTGCTAATGCTGACACATTTCACCAACTTTAACTAATTTTATCTATCATATGTATGTGGTAACTTCCGTATCAACCAAATTATAACCATGAGCATGTTAATAACCGGGGATATTAGGATATACAGAGGTATGCTATTTGGCTTACCACCTCTCTGAAAATGCATTAGACAAGTTTGGAAATTTCTCATTTATATACCTCTTTGGAGTTTCTCAGATGTCATCAGCAGGGACCTGAAAAGTTATTGCAGACACAATCTAAAAGCAGAGATGAAAAGAACCTTAGAAATCTCACATGCTAACCTCTTAAGGCCAGTGATGCTGATTAAAGATACAACAACTAGCTACCTGGGATATTGAAAACAAACCAACCTGATCTGTAGCTCTTGCTAATTTCAAACTACCATTATGGCCAATTTCAAGCTAGGAATATGTGATATCATCGAATTTAGAGTTGGAAAGCAATATGTACAACTGGGCTTTCCAGCTGGTGAGGTGGTAAAGAATCTGCCTGCCACTGCATGATGCAAAAAACACAACCTGCATCCCTGGGTTGGGAAGATCCCCTTGAGGGGAGGAAATTGGCAACCCAGTCCCATATTTTTACCTGAAAAATCTCATGGACAGAGGAGCCTGACAGGCTGCATACAGTCCATGGGGTAGCAAAGAGTTGGAAACAATTGACTGAGAACTCGCTCATGCACACCTGGGTCTTCTGATTGACACCAATGGGGTCCTAATATGTTCATCCTCTTAAACCAATGGCACAGACATAGGCTGGTGCCCCTGTACCCAGAGGGCAATTCTCCCCTGCAAGAACGGCCAGGTGCTGCTGCCTATTCTTAACGTGATTTTCAGTTACTCAGACATTTCTGGATTTGTGACTGTTTAAATGGTTACCTCTTAAAAACTGATTATGCTTACGAATTTATTTTATAAAATAATAATCCAAGGAAACTTTCAGTATATATTAATCATATGCTTCCATTTTTTTAAAAAAGAAATATGCTTATATGAGCCCTTAAATTATACTTAATTTTTAAATATGGGATATTGGGAACAATTAGTATAGAAATGTGATTATAAATATACTATGTGATTATAAAGTAAGGCAAAGTGTGCTAACCAGGTCTTGCTCAGAAGCAAATGGAAATAATTATATCCATTCAATCCTTAAACTTGAGTCAGGGGACAGGGGACAATGGAGACCCAGCACTAAATATTATTACTAGGATTGTATTATGAGCAGGAGTATAGCCTTAAATATATTACTTAAGAATCTTAAGAGGCCATCTGGTAGGATTAATTAATCCAAAGTTTACATCTGACAGTAATTAAAAATCACCAAACCAATGAGATATAAATAGGATTTCAACTGTAATAAAGAGAAAAGAAAGAGGAAGGAAATGGAGGGTATTTGTAGAAAAGAGAAATTAAAAGGTCAAATTCTTCCAGAAGAATTTAAACTCTCCAAATTGGAGAGGAATTTTCATGCACAGACCACAGCTGGCTCCAAGAAGTCAAGGAAGCAAGAACTAGCTGACACAGGTGACTTTTCAGACTATGGATTGGGCTGGATCAGTGATTTCTGGTACTGTGAATGAGTATTTGAGAAATTAGTAATGCAATGTCTAGGGGAAAAATAGTATTTCTAATTTTTAAAATGACACTTCTGCTAAGGAGGGGTGGCCACATTGCTGAATTTTACATTACATTCAATAATTTTATTTACTCAATAATCTTGAAAGTTATATACTTTGGTTGCTGTGCTGACAGGGAAACAGAGATTCAGAGAAATAAATTTCTCAAAGCCAATGCTAAAGCCTGTGCAACTTACTGAAAGTACATTGTAGTAAACCTGCAAGGACTTCCTCTGGATGGAAAGAAAAGAGATCTGTCATTTATAGAGACTGGAATGAGGGATCATAGTTTAAGAATTTGATAAATGAAAGAAAAGAACATCAAAGATTCTGCTATTTCCTCATTAATGCTGATAGGTGAGGATCTAAATAAAGTGAAGTTGCTCAGTCATGTCTGACTCTTTGCAACCCGTGGACTATAGCCCACCAAGCTCCTCCGTCCATGGGATTCTCCAGGCAATAATACTGGAGTGGGTTGCCATTTCCTTCTCTAGGGGATCTTCCCTAGAGGATCGAACCCAGGTCTCCTACATTGCAAGCAGATGTTTTAACCTCTGAGCCACCTTCAGTTCAGTTCAGTTGCTCAGTCGTGTCCGACTCTTTGCGATCCCATGACTCGCAGCACGCCAGGCCTCCCTGTCCATCACCAACTCCCGGAGTTCACTCAGACTCGCGTCCATCGAGTCAGTGATGCCATCCAGCCATCTCATCCTCTGTCGTCCCCTTCTCCTCCTGCCCCCAATCCCCTCCCAGCATCAGAGTCTTTTCCAATGAGTCAACTCTTCGCATGAGGTGGCCAAAGTACTGGAGTTTCAGCTTTAGCATCATTCCTTCCAAAGAAATCCCAGGGTTGATCTCCTTCAGAATGGACTGGTTGGATCTCCTTGCAGTCCAAGGGACTCTCAAGAGTCTTCTCCAACAACACAGTTCAAAAGCATCAATTCTTCGGTGTTCAGCCTTCTTCACAGTCCAACTTAGAGCAATATAAAAATATGTGATGAACTCAGGATGGGTGAAGGAAAGGAGAAAGCTAGGTATAAAAAATATGATTGTAGAGCTTGGAAGAGAGATTTCTGGAGAAAAGATATAAAAAGTTCAAGAAAGGGAAATAAAAGTGAGAGCCTAAGAGCAGAAATCTCCATGGCCAGGAATGTCTGATGGCATTCTAGGGCAGTGAGATTTAATATTCCATTTTATATTATTGTGTGTAATCCTCTCCCTTTTTCGTTACTCCCAAACCAACCTTCAGTAATAGTCCACTAAAAATAGCTTTGTGTTAGTGAAGCTTTGGGGAAATGAAGAATGCAAAATGTGTTTAGGCTTGTTTGGCTGTAGAAATACTCAAAATAATCACTTAAAGGGGCAGAGAAAATAAATGTAGGAAGCAGGATGAGGTGGGTCCTTTGGAAACTCACTAACATATTAAAAGAGATTTATAGCACATGGCTGGGGACTCAAGGAATCGAATTAGAATGCTAAAGCAAAGAGCGACCTCAGAAAGCTGGAGAACACTGAGATATTAAGATATCTGGGTGACACAGGAAAAGGCCTGACCAAAGTTTATTATCAAACACTGTTGGAAGTTAGTTTCTGAAGGACTGGATTAATTTTGCCTAGTTATAGGTAGCAGCCCACTTGCTGAGGAGACGAGGCTGTTTCTCATGATGGTTCCTTTACTAATCTATGGAACTTGAGATCTTGAGAAAACTGCCTTTATGATAAATATCACATTTAATACATTTAAAAATTTCTAGTCAGAAATCCATAGTTTTCCATGAAGGTTTCACAGTGTATCACTTCAGAAAAGAGAGTGAAAGTGATAGTACAAATGCAAAGTTATATTACTTCTTTTTGCCCAAAAAAGCAAATTCTCAAAACTACTATTTATAGATGTTTCTGACTCTGGCTAATCGAAGCTCTGAAATGTGAACTTTGAAGGCTAAAAACTAAAAATAATTTCTAAAATCTTTGACTTTCAAATAAATAGAAGAAATAACTTTTAAAATAGATGTATTTAGCAAGAGAGTGTTTGTTTGTTTGTTTTACTTAGAGCACTGGAACACCCTCAGGGCATATAAACCTGTGATTGAATTAATGGCTGATTCAATAAAATTAATACACTCCTGTAAGTCACATGAAGCACAGGTCCAAAGAACAGATGGCTGAATATACTGCAGACTCACATTGACAAGCTACAGATAAAGACCTATTGAAAACTATTAAAATAATTCATAAATGAGTTAAACATCTGCTCTTTTACAGTTAGACCAGTAACAGAACAGCAATGCAATCAGTTTCACCCCCAAAAGAAAAATTGCATTTTTGGAATCTTCACATTAACCAGATGCTTAAAGAACTCATAATTTTTTTTTTTTAAGTTGAGGACTGCTTTTTTGCAAAAAAATCTAAATAAATAAAAAGAACAGCAACATAAGGAGGTAGCTAATATTTTTTATCTGTATATTTCTAAAATATTCAAGTGGTATACTTTATACAGATTATCTACAAAGAAATAATTTTGTCTTGTTATCACTTAAAAATGTTCCATCTGTCACAAAGTCCTCTTTATCACTCTTTATGCAGTTTACTGACAGACATCAAGTGTCTGTTTATGGATATCAGGTTTGGGCCATTTGGGCAAAGATAGAGGATAAGTTGTTTAAAATATCTAAATGAAATCAAAATTTGTTTTCAAAGAAAAAGTAAAAATGTAATTTTGGTATTATAAGTTTGCGAAGTCATCTCTTTTCATTAACTGTTTAAAATATGTATTAATTTAAAAGAAGGTAGAGAGAATATCTCATGACAAACACTGAGTAAATTTGAAATTAAATATGGATTTTTTTAAATTCTGAATTCTATGATAAATACAAATCTGGGTAGAAAGAAAGAATTCAGAGTGTACTAAGACAATTTTTGACATAATTTGTTACTCAGTTATTTACATTAGGAGCATTATTCATGCCCCTGGACACCTATGATCTCTATTCTATCAAATTCTGAGGGTCAGATATTAAGTTGCATTGCTTCCGTTTTCAGTTAAAAAATCTTTCAGTACAGGTCAAATCAATTAGCAGGATCCTGAGAAATTATCAAAAGCTTTTCAGTTTTACTAATGATTAAAATTTAGTTAACTTTTTCCACATAAGTAATAAATTCAAAATGGTGCAATAATGTACATTTTCTGCCTATTCGTCCAAAGAAACATAATGTTTATAAATACTGACTATTTTTCATGGATATTCAATTATATTTAATACTTTAATGGCTTATCTCCAGTTCACTAGGGCTAATTTTATGATATAATATTTTAGAAATTAAACTGCAGTAGGTATCTAAATAATTTAACAATTAAGAATAATTTAGAATGGGTAGATAGTTGTTTCTTTCAAATAGTGTTTATTAATATTATTCCGTAGAGAGATTGTAACTTTCTAACACAGCTTGAGTACATTTAACAATTTTCACTATAGATAATAACTATAGGTAATAAATCAGTATCTCTCATTCCATTATTTGCCATTTATTCATGTTTCAAATTTCACAAAAATATTCTGAGACCATACAATAATAAATAAATGAAGAGAACACTGAGATTGATTCTGCTAGTTGGTTTCTGCACAAATATATTTTCCCCAAAAGTATCAGACAAAAAGATAATTCAATTTTTTTCTGTTTACTGTTGGTATAAACCTGAACAAATAAAGGGAAAAGAAAAACTAAAACGTTAATCTCAAGGCAAAAATAAATGTTTAAATAGGGAAAAAATCCAACCTGTATTTTGTTAATTATTATTCAAGTTTTTTTCAATTTATTCAATTATTATTACCCTAGTTTTTCTGAATTTTAAAGAAAGAATATATTTAGAATGACATTAGAGTTATAATATACTATTGCATTCCTTTTTAATGCAAATTAGAGATCACTGTATACTGTAACTGATCTTGAAAAGCATTTTTTAAAATTAATAGTAATAGCATACTATTTAAAATTGGGGAGATAAATATGGATTTCCTACAGAATGTATGAGAAACAAAATTTTAAATATATTTTTACAATCTTATTAAAATAATGTTTCAAATTACAGAAAATACCTTGAAAATGGCTGTCAGACTTTAAATATTCACTCAGTCACTATTCTGTAAATTATCTGGAGAGCTCTGACTAGGTATAAAGACTATGTATTTAAATACTAATTTCTAAAGAGGCTTACAACATTTTTGATAATTTAACCAAATTAAAGGGAACAAAGCAATTTAGATTTAATAAATGATAACTTTCACTTTTCTTTGCGCTGTTCTTTTTAAAGATTTTCATAGCTAACCAACAATATAGATAAGGGAAATGTGCATGACTAATATCAATGTGTATGATTATGAGGAATGAAACAAGGTATTGGTAAATAAATTCACTGGGCTGTGATGAGGCTCATAAAAGATACTGTACATGAAAATATGTAGGAAACTGTGGAGCAACATATTGATATAAGGTGTTATTATTCATTATTATATCCAATAGACAGAGAAAAATGTCAGCTGAATCTGTTGTAAACAATTCTTAGCAGAGGATGAACAAAATACCCTATTGCTGATTCCCAGTGTCTTGTATTGGAAACACTGAGCAAAGTGAGCAAACCGGAAAAAAATAATTTTGAGAAAACTCACAGTCCAGAATCTCATTAAAAAGTATGTATATCTTTTTGTCACATCTTTATTATATATATGTATATTTTATATTTATCTTAATATCTTTATTTTGTATAGCTTTAAAAATGTTTTATACATATTGAATCCAAGATAGAATATTAGAAATATAGAATCTGGCCTTAGTTTTATTTCTAGTTTATTACATGACTGCAAGAATATTTAATCTTTCACATCTTGGTTTTTGCAGTATAAATGTCTAAATGCCTATTTCACAAAGCTTGACAAAACATTTGAGCAACTACCACTGATCTTGGTATATAATACATTTAAATAAGCATGTTGAAATAGTCTTTAAAAACTTTTTATCTTCTTTACTAGTCTTTTATTAATCAATGTTAAGTTAGTACTTATTCACAAAATTTGCTGGCTTATTATTCCCCATTTGCTCACATATGATACTACCATATACACTTCTATTTCTGAATATTTTCCTGGGTATCTTGATTGGCAGCACCAAAAATACATGGATCTGAACCTGATGTGAAGAACGGACTCATTGGAAAAGACCCTGATGCAGGGAAAGATTGAAGGCAGGAGAAGGGGACCACAGAGGATGAGATGGTTGAACGGCATTACCGATACAATAAACATGAGTTTGAGTCAGCTCTGGGAGTTGGTGATGGACAGGGAGTGCTGGCGTGCTTCAGTCCTTGGGGTCGCAAAGAGCTGGACACGACTCAGCTACTGAACTGAACTGAGCTGAACTCCAATTATCCCTCAATAACCAAATGTATTTTCCACATCCCTCTGGTCAGGGTGCTCTCCTGTACCCTATGACATTTTTCCCAAACTTCACTCCCTCAGACCATTGATTCTGCAACTTTCCAACTCACTTTCAGCAGGTAACGTTTGGACTACTCAGCAGAATAAATAGAAGCTAATAATACTTTCTTTTATTTGTACTATTCTTTCCTCCTTCTCCTGACTTAGGTTGCAATATTTGTCTAATCATTTTACCTGTGTTCTATTGCATAAATTCTCAAATTATCTTTTTAAATATTAAATTTTTCTTATTGCCAATCCAACATGGGCCTATTTTTTAATATTCAACAAAAAAGCAATAAATGGAAAAATAAGATAAAACATAGGTATAAAATACAAGCCAGAGTTTGTATTAGGTTCAACTAATATAAATTTTGTCAAATTACTATAAGTTATCCTCAATTTCGTACATGTGTATCAGCAGTCATTAAAAGACAGTTGAATCAGCACCATTTCTTCGACATGAGTTGAATAACATTTATGAGTGTATGGCATCTCCCATCTTTTCAGGGATGTTGATACAGCACTGATTATCCTCTTTCCTGCATCATTTTTCTTCCCTATTAGCTTCTCATTAGCATGTAAGCATGCTCCTGTTTCTGCCTTAGAGCTACTATTGAATACCTCAGCTCTAATTTACAGCAGGAGTTTTGAAAAGCAATCTGTAGTAACCATTAAGCTGCCCTCTCCTCCATCTCCCTTTGCAGCTCACTGCTATCCAGATTCCCTCTCAATCGTTATCACTTCACTAGAATTGCTTCTGCCAAGCTCACAAATATCCAGAGTTGATTTCACCACCCACCATGGGACATTTGGGAACATCTGAAGACATTTCTGTTGTCATAACTGAGGGATGCTACTGGCATCTAGTGGGTAAAGGCCAGGGAAGCTGAAAAACATTACTACAATATACAAGACAACAACTCTCAAAACAAAGAATCACCAAGCTCAAAATGTGTTGAGGGATATTTCAATTCTTTTGTATCCCATTTCTTCCAGGATCTGACACTGTCAGAGAAATTTGAATTCCAGATCCAGAGGCTTGGGTGGAACATACAAGCCATTGAATTCAGCTCATACCCCTGAGATCCAGATGATAGCTAACCTGAAGGAAAAAATATCTGCGCCTCCATTTCCTTTCCATCTTAGAGTTTCCTTCTAATTGCTGTTCAGATGGTGGGTAGATAAAAATGATGAAGTTCAACTGTAATGTCCCAAACCAAATACATATTTCCCCAATTTTACTATACCCAGCACACTAAAATCATGTAGGTGTTCACGCCAAACCTAAGTCTTTCCCTCTGATTCTTTCTCTCTTTCATCCCTGCAACTTCCAAAGAGGCGAGGTGGTAAAGAACCCACCTGCTAGTGCAGGAGACACAGGGGTGTGGTTCCAATCCCTGGGCCAAAAAGATCACCTGAAGGTGGAAATGTCAACCCATTCTGGTATTCTTGCCTGCAAAGTTCCGTGGACAGAGGACCCTGGTGGGCTACAGTCTATGGGGTCGCAAAAAGTAGGACATGACTTAGCGCCAGTGTTCCAGCACTCTCCAGATTCTTCCCCCTTCTAATTAGGACATTATGCTCATTTTGTACACGTGTGTGTGTGTGTGTGTGTGTGTGTGTGTGTGTGTGTGTGCGCGCACTCAATTGCTCAGTCATGTCTGACTCTTTGCAACCCCATGAACTGTAGTCCATGGCATTCTCCAAGCTTGAACACTGGAGTGGACTGCCATTTCCTACTCCAGGGGATCTTTCTGATCCAGGGATTGAACCCTCATCTCTTGCGTCTCTGGCACTGGCAGACAGATTCTATATCACTGTGTCACTTGGAAGCTTATACATACTTGCCATAGCTCAAATCCATCCATTTCTCTTCACCCCTATCCCCAAGATCAGTGTTAACAGGAAAGGCAAAAAAGCTGGCCTTAAAAACGGGCAGAAATTGTGAGGGGAAGCACACTGACTGGAACCGCCCACCCTGGCCAGGCACCGTAGTAACTGTTTGCATGAGTCATTTACGACTTCCTTAGCAGATGTCCTGCTAAGGAGCACGGAACTAATAAGCCACCACCAACCAGAAGAGTTCAGGAAAGGTCAAAAGGAGACATCACATGTCTGACCACCTCCCAGAATCCTTTTCTCTGGCATCCATCTTGGCTGAACAAGGTGTGCAGCACCAGGAAGGACTCTGAGTGAGAATGGTTGGCCAAAGACAACCCAGAAACTAATCCCATCACCATAAAATGGGAGACTGTAGTGGCAGAGCAGTTCTCCTGGGTTCCCTTACCTTCCTTGTCTTCGCCCGGGTGCCCTTTCCAAATAAAATCTCTTGTTTTCTCAGCACATGTGTCTTCTGAGTGTTAGAAAAGAGCTCAGTTTGGGGCCCTGGAAGGGGTCCCCCTTCTTGCAACAAACCCACAGGAATCTAGAGTAAACAACCTAAAGAAGCAGTAGATGATTTAGAGTTTATCCCAGCGCTGATGGTGGCAATCATGGCTTCCAGTATCTCAAGGCCATGGTGCCTGAGCTGTCCAGACTCACTGAGACTCCTCCCGTGATGGGAATTAGCATTCATCATTATTTTGCTGTTGTACTATTATTAAAGAAGCCTGCATCCTCATTTTTCTGGCAGCCTTTTCCCAGAACATTCTCAAGACACCATTCAGAGCTGTCTTTGTAAAATACAAAATCTAACCAAACCATCCCTCTGTGTTAAAACCATTCAGTGGTTCCTAATTTCCCTTTGGATAGCAATGTCTTTACTATGATTGTATGGTTTTAGGATCCAGCACCTGACTACTTCTTTGTTCCATCTTTAACTACTTTTACTCCTCCACAAGCAGCACATTATACTATACCTTTCCAGTCAGACTTCTATTTTCTCTAACTTTCCACACTCCCTTTTACCATAATTTTTGTATGAGATGCTCTATCTGTAATAGTCTTCCTTTTCCCAGGCAAAAATCATACTCAACTTACAGCCATTTGATAATATAACTTCAACAGGCCATACTTGAACTCCTAAATCTAGCTTTCTCTCCCTTTTATATTCTCACAGAACGCACTCTTCTTCTCCATATTACTTTGCAATATGCATATTGCATGTGCGTATTTACTTCTGTTATTACTTCTCCCTTCTCTTTAGAGAGAAACTCTCTGACAGTAGAAATTCAGTATGTCACATCCGTTGCTTTATTTCCTGTCCCTAGTTCACTGTCTGGTACGTGATAGGTGCCGATAACATCCTAACATGATACTAATGCTGGAATGGTATTCTGTTCTACCACTGCTACTTATTGGCTTGCTTATCTTCTCTCATGCCTTACTGTGGTCCTTGTGATCACCATGGGCTAAAAAGAACAGCTCTACTCTTCCCTGGGAATACTTTCGCCATGTTTACCTGGTGCAACAGGAGGAAGGTGTGGGGGTGACAAGATTATGATACGTTCTTTCCATTTCTCACTTAACAGAGCCATGCTTCCTTTTAGAGAAATGCAGAAACACCTCACTTCCTGGCACAAATATCTAAGTTCATGTTGGGACTACACGCTCTTCCTTCTACTTCTAGTGTGTCCCTTACCCCTACCTTTATTAATATTTACTTCAAGCAATATCTTCCGAAAATATTCTACTTATAGACCTATCCCATATTCTTCATATAAATTATTTATGTAAATGAAACACCAGTCCTTAGGCTGAACCAGGACCACTGACAGACTGTATTAAATTTCATTCTTGCTCATATTTTTCAATCATTATAAATTGTAAGAATAAGAGATGTATCCTTAGTTGAATAAAATTTAAGATGTATATGTGGAGGTACAAGCAAAAACATTATTTTATCAGATGTATATTAAATTTGCATTTCCATTTGCCAGAATCCCTTTCATTGATAAATGTAAGCAAAGAATATAAGTCCTTGACTGAAACACAAAAAATGTAACAGAAATCTTACATTTTACAAAGTCTGTAAAAATTTTAATAAAAATAAATGGCAGTACCGTATACCTGATTAATAAAAACTATATATACTTTTGATAATCCAAAGCATCACACACATGACATCTACTACAAAATATTTCATAATTCTATATTTTAAAGTGAGAGTTAAAAGTCAAGCTGGAAAACAAAAATTGTAATAATTATCCAAGAAGTAACAATAGTATTTATTCATTATACAGATAACTTTGACTTTTGTTATAGAAAAACATTTTATAGACTTATAGGTTTTCAAGAAAATAAATAATAGTTTTAAACTGCTTATCCCATTCACAGATAATAGAGGGATATTTCCATCAATGATGTAAATTCTGTGTGTATCTTTACCCATAGTGGCATATCAAATTATGAGAGACTAGTAAATTATTTCAGAGAAGGCAACGGCACCCCACTCCAGTACATTTGCCTGAAGAATCCCATGGACTGAGGAGCCTGGTGGGCTGCAGTCCGTGAAGAGTCGGACACGACTGAGTGACCTCACTTTCACTTTTCACTTTCATGCACTGGAGAAGGAAATGGCAACCCACTCCAGTGTTCTTGCCTGGAGAGTCCCAGGGGCGGGGGGAGCCTGGTGGGCTGCCGTCTATGGGGTCGCACAGAGTCGGACACGACTGAAGCGACTTAGCAGCAGCAGCAGCAATAAATTATTTATCAAGGAAAATAAAGTGACTGCACTGAAGAAAGACCCCTGAACATTCACACTGTAACCAAATTGATTCCCATACTGTAGCAATCTCATATGATCTATCTACTTACAAGTGTTACAGGATGGCCACTCATCACCCACTTCTATTCCTCTGTGTCTAAATTTCACGTTATTTTATTATTCTGGGATGCATTAAACTGTTGCATTCATAGTTTTGGCTCATATGTACAAAAGCTAAGAAATTTTGAGTCGGAAACAGACTTACGGTGACCATTTCTCCTTTCCATTTTATGTACCATTTCTGGTTTCTCTTTACAGCTGAGCTTCCCTAATTCTATGCTTTCCTAACAGCAGAAGAACATATTTCTGATATGTTTCAGTAAAGAAAGAGACCAGAACACTGATTTATTAAAAATGTCTTTTTGTTTATAAACTAAATCCAGGCCAGTAATTTTTTTTTTTTTTTAATTTCTCTTCCTCAGTCCCCCTCCTTCTCTCTCACTTTTCAGTGTGGGGAATTTATTTTCCAATTATATCACAAGTACATATTTCTAACTATTGATATATTCATTCTTGCATACACCAGTAGTTGAATCAAGCCCTATTGTTTATTTGTGAAATGTTGGCCTTTTGTTTTTCTACTACATAAATGATCATCTATGGCCCTTTGGACTGTACCTCCAAAACTTAAGATAGCTGAATATATTCTCCTGGTTAGCAGATGTCTATATGAAATCTACCAGACCGAACCATATTCTGTAAACCAAATTATCACACTGGGAGTTGCTTTCTTCTTTATTCAAATTTCTCTCTCTCTAGTATTTAACAATGTCTTTTGTTTTGTTTTCAGCTTAACTACACCAGCTCTTAGTTGTGGAATGCAGAAACTTTAGTTGGGGCATGCAGGATCTAGCTCCCCACAAGGGATTAACCCTCCTCCACCCCCACACTGGGAGTGTGGAGTCTTAGCCACTGGATTAAAAAGGAAGTCCCACTAATATTCTTTCACTTGTTTGAAGTTTCAAATCAACAATTCAAGACACCAGTTATGAGTTTTATAAAGTTTCATATAGCTGAAGTGTTTTCCCTGTTACATAATTAGATCTTTGTCCTTAATCCATTCCTATAAATAACTGCTTGCTCCAGTACATATATATTTGGAAGGACTCAAAGTCACTTTGTATGGTTACCCCTCAATATTTGCATTTTCACTAATATGGATGTTCTTTCTTCTCTTTTTTTTTTAAATTGAGGATTTAGCATGGCTTTCCATTTTTTGTCATATTGGTAAATTTTTTTTAAAGTTTGTATCTTATATTGGAGAATAGCCAATCAACAATGTTGTGACAGTTTCAGTTGGACAGCAAAGTGACTCAACCATATATAGACATGTAAATTTTTACCTGTTTTTATCTTAAGCTGTCATCACCTCCTCAGTTCAGTTCAGTTCAGTTCAGTCACTCAGTCCTGTCCGACTCTTTGCGACCCCATGAATCACAGCATGCCAGGCCTCCCTGTCCATCACCAACTCCTGGAGTTCACTCAGACTCACGTCCATTGAGTCAGTGATACCATCCAGCCATCTCATCCTCTGTCGTCCCCTTCTCCTCCTGCCTCCAATCCCTCCCATCATCAGTCTTTTCCAGTGAGTCAACTGTTCGTATGAGATGGCATCATTCCTTCCAAAGAAATCCCAGGGCTGATCTCCTTCAGAATGGACAGGTTGGATCTCCTTACAGTCCAAGGGACTCTCAAGAGTCTTCTCCAACACCACAGTTCAAAAGCATCAATTCTTCGGCTCTCCTTCTTCACAGTCCAACTCTCACATCCATACATGACCACAGGAAAAACCATAGCCTTGACTAGACGGACCTTAGTCGGCAAAGTAATGTCTCTGCTTTTGAATATACTATCTAGGTTGGTCATAACTTTCCTTCCAAGGAGTAAGCGTGTTTTAATTTCATGGCTGCAATCACCATCTGCAGTGATTTTGGAGCCTAGGCTAGGACAAATACCTAAGTACTATCTTTGATTCTAATTTTTGCTCACTCTCCTTCTTAGCCCATCAAAGCAAAACTGTCTACTCAAACTTCAAGACACACCCTAAGTCTCATACTCTGTTTTGCCCCAATCCTGTACTTAGTCACTCAGTTATGTTTGACTCTTTACTACCCCATGGACTGTAGCCTGCCAGGCTCTTCCGTCCATGAAATTCTCCTGGCAAGAATACTGGAGTGGGTTGCCATTTCCTTCTCCAGGGAATCTTCCCAACCCCGGGATGGAACCAATGTCTCCGAGTCTCCTGCATTACAAGCAGACTCTTTACCTACTGAGCTCCAATTCTATTTACTATCTTATCATCTGGATTACTACAGTATTTTCTGTTCTCATTCTTGCTCTCATGTATCCATTTTCAACCAACAGCCAGAAAAATCTTTATAAAACTTCATTCCAACTTATTCTCAGAACACTTAGAATAAAATGGAACCTCTTTACCAGGAACAGGAGGCCTACCTAACATGGCTCTTAGCTGCCACTCTGCCGTCATCTCCAACAACATCCCTCTTGTACACTATGCTTCACATACGCTAGCCCTCTTTTCCACAAACATACCGAGCTCCTGCTTGCCCCAGAGCCTTTCCCATATTGTCCCCTGTGTCTGGAACACCCCACCCCCAGTTCCTCATGGAGTCTATTTACTTGCATTATTCAGACCACTCTGACCATAGGTAAGTTACGCTTCCTACTTCACATCATCCTCCCATCCCTATCCCCTTACTTCATTTAATTTCCCTTGTTGTCTTTGTTACTTCTGAAAGCATACTGCTTGTTTACTTTCCCCTTATTTATTGTCTTTCTTTTAGAATGTAAACATTCTAGGGTAATGACTTTTTCTACTCTTCTCTGTGTCTCCTGAACCCAAAACAGCAACCTACTATATGGTAGGTAATGAACATGTTCTCAATAAACTGTCATAAATGCCATCTGAGATAGACACTATTCTCTCATTTTATAGCATGGTTAGGGGCGGAGCCAGGATTAGAGTCTGAGGCCCAGGGACTAGATGACAGCTGTTACACTGATCCCTTCCGGCCGCCTCACGAAATACTCTCAAAGGTTTTTGTAATTATCAAGAGTGTACGCCCATCAGTAATATTAAAGAGATAAGGACTTACTCCTAACCTCTATGACAGCCCATTAGATAGCATGCATAATAAATACAGTCTTCTTTCTTAGACTCACTACTGTACTAAACATTTTTCATATTCTTGTCATTAAGGAAAAACAGAATGTGCTCTGGACTTGATTAACTCATTAATCTTCACAAAACCTAGGCAAGCTTAGTAAAATTAATTATCCTTGTTTTGCACCCAAATAACTGCCACCTACAGAGATTATTAGGTATGTTCAAGGTCATATATGGTAAATTTGGGGCAAGAATTCATAGAGATCAGTTCCTCTTTTATTTTAGCAGTTCCCACATCTTTATCAGAGAAGCCTTCATTCTGTATATGAGTATCTGATTTAAACTAATAGTGATTTCTTTCATTTCTAAAGAAACAATTTACACAATTATTAAAAACCAAAATATTATCTTAGTTCAGACTGTCTATGCATTTGATTAGCACCTTCTTAAAAGAAGAATGGAGTGGAAGTTGATATTTTCTAAACTCTCTTCCATGCTACACTTTCAGATTTACTCTGAGTCATGAAGCTAGTTGAATGCTTTCTTTATTTTTCTTAATATAACTTCGAGTAAAATAATAGAAAAATATTGATGTGAATTGTTAGGAAAACTCAGTTATATTAGTGAAGTAGTCGAATATGGAGTTTGTAATCACACAGTCCTCGGTCGATATTCCTCCTCTGTCAAGTTTGCATTTCATATCTGTGGGTTACTATTTTAAATCTCCTAAACTTAGTCTCTTCATCTGATAAATCTCTGTAATCACAGTACCTATCAGATAATTCTTTTGAATATTAATGGCATAGTGTATTTTTAGGACTTGGCACTTAGTAAGTTCTCAATGATGATACTGTAAATGGCATTATATTTTTACTATATCATTATTACTATTATTATAAAAAGTAAACACCTGTGATTATTTGATATAGATGGAATATAAATTTACATTTTAGATATTTGCAAAAATTTTTGCAAAGTAATCACATAGTGTAAACATGCCCAGAGAAAGTGTTCAGCTTCCTGGTGGGCAAGCTGTTTTCAATTACTTTATATCAAGTGTGGACATTCATTTGCTTTCAATTGTATCCTGTGTATAAAACTTGTATCTCTCAATACAGCCAGGCAGGCCATGACTACTAGTAATGATATTCATACTTGCTTTAAAAAATCACAGTTATGTCAAAGTATTAAGTCCATTTTTATTTATTTATTTTTCCAGTTTTAAATGCACTTTCAACTATTTTGAACTTCTAAAGTTTGCACTTTGGGTGCCAAACTTGATCTTAAAATTGTGTGGTTGCTAACCAGAAACCAACTCAAGCCAAATTTGGGAGAAGGATCTAGGAAAATCTCAGGCGCCTCAACAGTAGGAGGGTGCACGAAATTTCACGGAAGCTGAAGCTCTGCCAGGCAGCTGCTCTCATACCACATGACATCTCCTTCTTGCTTCTGTGCAAATGTTTATGGATTTCATTCACCTTTGTGAATCCAGGTTCCTCAGCAAACTGTATAAGTCAGCCCCACCCCCCCACCCCGCCCCTCCTTTATGTTTTTCAGATAGCTTTCTGTGGCCAGGTCATCTGATCTGGCCTGATCTTACCACAGTCTTTCAGTCCTAGTACTTAACATCATGTGATTGATTCATGCTTGGGGATTACTTTCAAATTTCTTGGAGACATAATCTGATTGAACCAGAAATTCTCCGTTATTCTCCCCTGATGTGATTATCTGTGTCCAGGACACAGTATCATCTCTAAAATGAGTGGTGTAAGCAGGGAGGAAATGATGGCATCTCCACTAATGGCTTGCAAAATAATGACTGTGAAAATGACTTTTCTTACAGGACTATTGTTTACTCTATCATGAATGTCTGGCTTTCTAGTTTTCTGCAGTTCTGAAAAACATCACATACTAGCTTAATATCAAGACAAAATCTATGCTTTCTATGCACCATATCCTATAAATACATTCTGGCCATCTCTATTAAATTTCACATAACACACTCTGCATGGATCATGCAGGGACAGGAATTTAAAAGATACTGTTAATAATCCAAGTTATTCAGTAGGAACTGGATAAAATAGAAATAGATGGTTTGTAAGTCAGACACTTTTTAAATGAATGGGTCACTTTAATGTTAATAATTGAAAATGCCACAGGTATTCAAATGATTGATGAAAAGTCAGTTATTCAAAATGAGAATGATCCTATGTCGTGTATGGTTGCAGTGGGTTGAATTTTGTCTATCCAAAAGATACGTCCAAGTTTCAACCCTCATACCTGCAAATGTGACTTATTTGGAAATAAGGTTTTTGCAAATATCATGAGGGATCTCCAGATAAAATTATACTAAATTTAGGGTGAACCCTAATCCAATTACTAGTGCCCTTACAAGAGAAAGATGAGGGGAATTTGAGACACACTAGAGGAAAAGGCCTCATAAAGATAGAGGCAGAGATTAGAGTTACGTAGCCTCGAGCAAAGTAATGTCAGGAGCTGGTAAAAGCAAAAGACGCCCTGCTAGAGCCCTGAGAGGAGCATGGCCATGCTGGGACCTTGATTTCAGACTTCTCTGGTGGCTCAGATGGTGAAGAGTCTGCCTGCAATACAGGAGACTCTGGTCAATCCCTGGGTCTGCAAGAGCCCCTGCAGAAGGGAATGCTACCCAGTCCCACTCCAGTATTCTTGCCTGGAGAATTTCATGTACAGAGGAGCCTGGTGGGCGCTCTCTCTCTCTCTCTCTCTGTATATATATATATATTCATATATATATATGAATTCACATTATTTTCCAGGTTCAAAAGATGAACTGTAATTAATGTATTGTATAACATGAAGTTTTCAGAGAGAATATGCAGAGAGTAGGGTATATTTAAAGATTTTATGATTTTATAAAAAAATATAATAGTATATTTCATCTATTTCTAAAGCAAGATCAGAAAAGATTCTAACTTTCATTAAATAACTAACTTGCAATTGTAAGTCAGATCTGCTTTCCAAAAGAAAAATTATCTTTTGTGTTAACATCTGTCAGATTAAATATTACCCAGATTTCTTACTTTTATTCATATTTTAATGAGAAGTATTATCCTCCAAGTAAATTCTCTTATATTCATCCTTTCAAATCTCTTCAGCCAAGAAGAAAACAATTTTATAAAATGTGAGTAATTAAAAGAGAAAAGAGAGACACGAAATTCTAAATCTAATATAGGTAAAAGTAAGTCTTTCAGATCTTAAAAAATAAAATTTCCTGAGAATACAAAAATAGAAAAATAATTCATTTTTGGAAAGATAACCACTAACCATAAGAGGGGAAAAAGAAATATAATAAAGAAAATTCACTGATGAATAAGTAGTAAAGTCTGTGGACGTCCTGTCCATAGACAAATAGTTGTATATCAGATATAGAGCATTGGTATATAAACTGAGATAATTCTACAAAAATTCATGATGTTTTCAAATTTTAATTTTGGAACTAGAATGCATACTGTAATGGATAAACATTAAAGTAGCATTAACAACATTCCTCAGGAACTGAATATGACCTGAATTACCTTTCTTCCCCCTTATTTCATATCATAACTGCTCACCTGAAACAGCCATCAAAATAAACAGTGGCTCAGATCCTCAGACTACAAAGCAGTCTAGATTGGCAACTGGAAGAAACTAAAGTGTTTTGAGCTGGATAGTGCATAAATAAACTTAAATAAAGTTCACATCATTCCAATGTACAAGATGTCAGAAAACTTATCAGACACTTTTATTCTTTAACAATTGTATCCTACCTCAGTTTAGGCTAACGTTCATCATCCTCTCCGTTTCTCCTGTCTTCTACTACTTTCCATTTTCACTAGGCTCAGCTTAACTTGTGTAACTTTCAAGATCACATATCCTTCTTCTTAAAACTCTAAATATATATTTCAAATTGAATACAAGTTAGTCATTGAAACGGACTTTTCTGGTGACTCAGTGGTAAAGAATCTTCCTGCAGTGTAGGAGACCTGGGTTTAATTCCTGGGTTGGGAAAATCCCCTGGAGAAGTGGCAACCCACTCCAGTACCCTTGCCTGGGAAATCCCATGGACAGAGGAGCTGGACGGGCTGCAAGAGTCAGGCATGACTTCACAACTAAGGAAGAGCACCAGCTACCTCCAGTCATTAAGATAAATAAAATTAGGATGAAATCAGGAGTATGCGCTCTGCGTCTCCTTCATCTAGAGATATGTTTTTGAGAGACTGATGCTCTCAGTGTCTCATTCAATCTACTGAGTTTATAGATTTCAAGAACTATTCAAGGATACAGAAGACAAGTGAGAAAACTTCATGGCACTGATAAACCAAGGTGGGCTTAATGACAACTGTTCAAGTCACAAATCCATTTGCTAGAGACCGTTAGGAATTCGTGTCAATTCTGTTGACATTAGTGCCAGAGTATGAGCTTTCTGCTAATAGTATATAGGCGTTTTATGTCTAAGTAATGAGAACTCTGTAACTAGATAATTCTAAGCATGATTTATTGAATGATATTTCAGGTGAAAAAAAAAATAGCATTGACTTTTTTTTCCAAATAAATGCTTCAGCCTCACTGCCCTTAACTGATGTCAAAGGTTAGATTAACTAGTTTTCAATAATTGCAGTAAAAATTATACAGCCTTCTAATTTGCATAAAGGATATTGATGAAATGTCTTGAACTAATTTACCTTTTCACCTCTGAAGAACCCATTATCCATCTCCTCCATCAGAGTGATGACCTTAAACAGCCAAAATATGACCCAAGAAAGAAAAAAGTTTTGAAAATACAGGATCTTATCTCCTTCACAAACTCACTAGTGACACAGACATTGTAAAAGGTACTAAAGGTAAATGATAGTCTCACAAGTACTAAACAACAGGATCATCAATATTCATCCAATTAAAAAGAGTGAGTCCCATAGTTGGAAAGCTTAATTTCATGTAATAATTTCATTATAGTTTTTTCAGAGGAAGATATAGCAAATATTGATTTGGGGAAATTCTTGCATACAAAACAATTTAGTGAATGGCCTTTGACAACTATTTACATTTTATGGAATTTATATAGCAGTCGTAAATAAAAACAGGAAAACTTGAATCCTACTTTTTAAATAAATTGAATATTAATTTAATAAATTAAGTATTGATAAAATATTTAATTAAAATTTTCATTAAAAAATTTTTCCCAAACCCTGAGTATTTTCAATGACTTATACATAGTTGTAACATAATTCTTTGTAAAAGTGTTTATAATTGATTCTATAATTTCTCAAGCTCAATTAACTATATCATTATTTGCATAGCTATTTCTCAATGGCTGGACATTTATGACAACTTTTTGATAAGTCTGACTTTTTCATTTCCTAAAATTTCTTACCCACTAGCTTCATATCCTAGGAAAAAAAATACTAATTTTAATGTTTTCCTATTAAAATCGTGATTAACAGAGAAAATACTTTATCTGAATATGTGTCACCAGAAACACTGCTTCATGAGGTACTTTATAAAAACTTTAAAAATCCTCCTTTATTAAATTACAGGTTTTTCTCCTTACAAAAGTAGACATTGTCAACTTAGCTATGGTTAAACAAGCACAGTCTTTTATTTCATGTGAACCAGGCTGTTTCAAACGTTGAAGGCATTTATGCCTAAACAATACATATTTGGCAAAATTACATTTGGATTTAAGTCTCTGGATGCAATATATAAGGGTCACAGTGTGGGTCTTTTTATTCATGCAGCTTTTCTTTTCCTCTGCCTTCATTTCTTTTATTTCCTCCTTTAGTAAACATCTGCTAAGTCTCCGACACGCATCACGCATTAGGTAAGACATGTTATTGTGTGTGTGAACGGGTCATGTGCTGTTCTGTGTGTGGTTAAATACATGTTGATTTCTAACTTATTTTAGAAGCGCTCAAGCTCTGATTTTCAATGCCCTTCCATCCAATCATTTCTCTTTTCTCCTTCCCTTCTCGTCATTCAGCTGATAGTCATTGTTATTTATTCACTTTTAATTCAAAGATGTTTTCGGTATTTGTACCTATTAATTTCGCAGTTTCCTTTCTGTAAGGACACCCTCCCCCTTTTATACATATGCCAATATTATACAGGATATAGCATTCCTATTTCTTCCAATAGTATAAAGAAGGAAAGAGATGACAGTGATTTTCACTAAAGTAAAAGCAAACCTAAAGTGGATACATGATTCTTGTTCAAGTAAATAAGCATAATTTGAAGTGTAAAATACTATTACAAAATTACTTATATAGCTAATTATTGCAACTTATATTGCTTAATAGATTAAATTTTAAATTGATAATTACTGCAACTTAGTGTTAATTTACTGATAATGACCTTTCTGGGTTTCCCTGGTGGCTCAGATGGTAAAGAATCCATCTGCAATCTGGCAGGCCTGGGTTTGATCCCTGGGTTGGCAAGATCCCTTGGAGGAGGGTATGGCAACCCACTGCAGTATTCTTGCCTGGAGAATCTCCATGGACAGAGGGGCCTGGTGGGCTACAGTCCATGGGGCCGCAAAGAATCAGACACGACTGAGTGACTAAGCACACATAATGACCTTTTCTTTTTATTAAGCACTATATTGTTCAAAATCAAGTAAATAGAATTTCTTTAGAAGTCCATGGTGATCCCTGCCTACATTAAAGCACTGAATTTAAGCTAAATCAGAACATCACCACTGAGGCTAATGTTTGTGAGTTTCAAAATTTCAAGCCCTGAAAAACTCAGGACACAAAGCTAATGCCTTGAAAAATGAAAAAAACCCAGGTATCTATACTTTAGAAAAGATAATATTTAACAGATTAGAGGAAAGCAGAGGAAGTGAGGAAGGGGATAAAGGACAGAGATTGGTAAAGAAAAAACAGCTAACTAGAAATGATCACATGGTCAGGAGAGAGGGCCCCAGCTCCACCCCGTCTTGCATATCAGTTGTCTTTGCAACAGTCTCAGCAAAACAACATCGCTTCAACATCTCAGATGCCTCTGAGTGTGCACGTTCTGTCATTAGAGGGGCAAAGAGTCATTCTGGCTGGCTTATGAGTGCTATGCAGTGAGGACCTCCTAGTTTGCTAATCAGTACCTGCATATACGTGCCCTGAGACTTTTCCAAGCTCCATTTGAATTATTCTGGACTAGCCTTCTCAGGATACACATAATCCTTTTAAGTGTATTCTTGCCTGGAGAATCCCTGTGGACAGAGGGGGCTGGTGGGCTGCAGTTCGTGGGGTCTCAAAGACTCAGACACAACTGAGGAAACAACCACACACAGCGTCCTAGATGCTGGGGCGAGCAGGAGGGCTAGGTGCTCTAGCAGGACAGTGAGCCAGCCTTCCCTGGAGTCGGGGCAGAGATGCAACAAGGGGACTGTTATATTAGCACAGAAGTGTAGGTTGTACAAGAAAGGGGAACAAAAGTGTTTTTGTTTTTGTTTTTGTTTAGACTTTAGGGGATTTGCATCAAATTTTCTGAATTACTCCTTTATCTTATGTGTCTCTCACTCCTCTCCACATGCTTATCTAGAAGCACACTGACAGAACGGTCAAAATCAATGTTACTTTTTCTCCTCCCAATACTTCAAGGTCTCAATACAAGGATAATATGAAAAATATCACAAATTATGATGTTAGATTCCACAGGGCTAGACTTGTGACACCTATATCAGCCAAGTGACGAGGATTTGAATTCAGCACAGTGCTTCTTTTCAAGAGTGGTAGATATGATCACATTTTGCACCAATTAACATCTTTCAAGAAGTCAAATACTCACTAAATAATTACTAACTCATATGCAAGCCCTCCCTGACAAAGAGACAAAAATGATTTCAACATTAGGTCACTATTACATTATCACTGTGAAAATCTTGAACAATTTGAATCTTTATATTAAAAAAGGTGTACATAGAAACTAGAATACTTTTTATTCCACAAGTTTACTCAATGAGATAATAATTATCTAATAATAGAGATTAACATATTTCTGCACCCAAATCCTCAGAGATTTCTCTCTGTCTCTCACAAACACATAAATAGCCATTCATCAGTTTCAAAAAAGTAATCTTATTATGCGCCAAGAACTAGCTGAACCACTGGGGATACTCTGAACAACGGAAACAAAATTCTTACTGCTACATATTTTTAAGTAGATAACTCCTCATGAAGGTTTGTATATGACTATATTAAACAAGCAACAAATTCTGAGAATGGTAACACAGGGAGATATTTATGTTTAAATCAGTAAATAATTATACCTGTGCTTATATTTAATGATACAATTTAAGCATTTAAGAATAGGTGGCAGCTTATTCAAAAGGCAGAGATGAACATTTCCCTTGTATAGTAAAGTAATGCCTCATTTTCTCTTTTCATCTTGATCGTTCATTATTTAAACTTTGAGTTTTCCCTGACTTCATGTATTTATACCATAACCTGTGTGCACGCACATACACACATTGGGTCATAGACTCTTGACCTTTTTTTCCCACCAGGTGTACTTTGTGTAGGACCCCTATCCTTCCCTTTATGTACCCTCCCCCATACACTCATTGAGGACTTTGGAATCATCTACTCATTCTGAGTTGCGACCTAGTTGCTGGCCTGTTTAAAGTCATGGGTCACTGAGCTATAGAGGGCTTCCATAAGCTAGCATTAGCACTATGGGGGTAGGAAGGGGGCAAGACCTCTGCATCCCCAGCTTTGTGATATGAAGGGGCAGAGGAGGAGGAAAAAAAGTAAGATAACAGGATAGGTAAGTGAACATAAATGAATGAGGACAGTTCAGTGAGCCTCAGTGCCTATATAATCCATGCTAAGGACCAAATGAATAAATGTAAGTTTGTCTTCAGAGCTATTCGCATACATGATTTTGAACACCAAGATAAGTGGTCTGAGCTTAAATCTGCTCCCACACCTGTTTGATGGGATTTAAAATTCCTTCAGGGCAGGGATCACAGGTACCAATGCCCATGGGGCCAGACAGGAAATGTAAATAAGAGCACCAGGCTAGGATTAAGGCAAGAGCAAGTGGTGTTTATCCTGGGAAGTAGAGATTACATGACTCAGTAAAGGATGCAGCTGCTTCTCCGTCCTCTCTGGTGGTTCTCTTTCAAATAGTGGGGGCCCAGAGTCGGACACGACTGAGGTGACTTAGCAGCAGCAGAGTTGCCAAACCTCATTTTTTAAGAACACCGCGAGAGACCCTGATGCTGTTTGGGCATGTACAACTCCTAGGTTTTTCCCAGGCAGCAGTGACATCCAAAGAAGTCAGGGGTGGTGAAGGTTAGTTTCTCATCCACAGACTCCCTACAAGTTCTATAAAGAAAGCACTTGTTAGACCAAACTATGCCACAGTCTTTGAGATGAACACTGAGTGGCACGCGAAGAAAGGAAAAGTGAACACAGCGAGTGACTTTCTAGAAGTCTCACTCTGGCCTTTAAGGTAGCAATGTGCTTTAGTCTGAATGTAAATGGCTACCAGCCCCTGTGTGAGATGTGTTTAAAGAGTGAGAAGAGGAAGGAAAGAAGCCTTCTAATATAAGCAAAGAAGGAGAGTGGAGAGGAGGTAAAGGCTCTGGTGGCTGCCTGGCAGCTAGCCCAGCTCTGCAGGCCACTACCCCGCTCCTCTGCCGTGGGGGCAGGAGTAACAGCTGGCCAGCTGGCCTGGAAGGGTCTTCATTGTGTGGGTGTACCTCTTAGCATTTTGGCGGAAAGAGGTCTCACAATATGCTCACTTCATGGCATATCTTGTGTCTTTAAGTATTCTTGATACTAAAATATTTTACTCTGTTTTCCAACATCTAATTGCTGTATTCCTTCAACTTTTTAAAAGGGGTCCCATGTAAGAATCTTTGAATCATGATCTTTGGGAGTTGAGTCTAATCATACAGCTTTTTGAGGAGGGAGAAGGGTTCAGGAGGGAAAGAACATATACCTACGGCTGATTCATGTTGATGTATGGCAAAAACCAACACAACATTGTGGGGTAATAATCCTCCAATTAAAAATAGTTAAAATTGTAAAAATCATATGAATCTTTTTAAATCTCCACAGACAGTTATGAATCATATTTAAAAGTACTACTCCATGTGTTAATTGGATCAAACGGTCAATAAAAGGCATTAAGTGCTTTAAAGCTGTGCCCCACCATGCAGGATTCATTAAGAGAGAAAGATAGATAGAGGATCCAGGAAAGAATGAGAGGGGTGGTGAGGAGACCGTGCATACAGGCTGTCCTTCACAGGGTCCAGATCCCCACTCTTGACCCCTGAGTGTCATTCTTGCAGCCCATTATCGTTATTTCAGTCTTTCTTTACCTTTTATTTTCCTTTTCTCTCTTAACCACCTCTGTCCTCCTCCATTTGTACAGTCTTATTTTCTCATGGTTTTGCTCACTCTGATCGACTTATTCGACTTTATCAATGCAATCACTTCTCAACTTACTACCTCTCTAAAAACTCTGTAAAACAAATAGCCCATGTTTGTATTCTATAGCTTGACTGTGGTGGTGGCCACGTAACTCTATAAGTCTGTCTAAACTCATAGAATTGCACACCTGAAAAAGATGAATTTTACTAAATGTAAACCATAGTTAAATAAACCTATTAAATTATGTATTTAAAAAATTATATTTTCAGTTCTGTAAGCTTCTCTCTGAATCTATAAAAAATTAATAAGGAAAGGAGAAGCAGAAAATAGTGGGTATAAATTTTGTGATACTAATTGAAGTAGCATTTTTATTTGTGTTTTAATATACCTTTACCAAGCTGGATAGTTAAAAATAAATCCAGACACATAACTTTTCTTTTACCCTGAAATTGGGACTATTGGTACAACCAATGGAGTGTGGCCAAAGAGACCTAAATTATGAAAGAAATGGTTAAGACACCTATTTACTATTTTACAGTTTGAGATTCAAGTTCCTCTTGGATTGAAAGAGAATATCTTCCCCTCACTACCAAATTTTTTTAAAAGGAGAAAAATTACTCCTTTTAGACGCAGATGATTTGGAGTCTTTCTTTGATAGTAGGTAGGGGCTTCCCTGTTGGTTCAGATGGTAAAGAATTTGCCTACAATGCAGTATTCTTGCCTGGAGAATCCCATGGACAGAGGCCTAGCAGGCTGCCCAAAAGGTTACAAAGAACCAGGCAGGATTGAGTGTCTGACTTTTCACTTTTCAGTCCTCCCTTAGAGTCTCATCAGTGCAGCTATTAGATGGTAAAAGGATAATACAAATAGTAAAGTTTGATAAATATCCATCATCCTCAGAACGGTTTTGTGAGTGTTTTTTTATCACTAGAATTATAATGAGACTCCTGGAACTGTAGATGAGATTGTGGAAATGATTCATCAAGTTATGCAGCTCTTGCAGGGCTCCAATCTTATAAATTGTCTTTAGTGACCTAACTTGGCTGAGTTCTAGTTACAATAGGTCATGTTAATTTGATCAAGGTTTCTATGTCCATGCAGATTTGGAGGTAAAATAACTTCTAGAAATATTATTTCTAATTTCACTTGTGACTATATACTCATGATTAATTGATAATGAGAATTGTTTGTGTGGACATTGGGAGATTTGTTTTAACAGAACAATATAGAACATTGCCACTTGCCATTTTATTTCTCTCAGTGTAAGTTAAATCCTTTCTGTGCATTTTTTTTTTCCTATATCCACATCTAACTCTGCTCTTATTTCCAGGTTACACTGTCAACTACCTCCATTTCCCAATAGCATGGCATTCGAAAGAAAGACAGATGCATATACTCCTACTGACTCTCAACACAGTTCAGTCACTCAGTAGTGTCCGGCTCTTTACAACCCCACAGACCGCACCATGCCAAGCTTCCCCGTATATCACCAACTCCCGGAGTTTACTCAAACTCATATTCGAGTCAGTGACGCCACCCAACCATCTCATCCTCTGTCCTCCCCTTCTCCTTCCACCTTCAAATTTTCCCAGCATCAGGGTCTTTTCCAATGAGTCAGTTCTTTGCATCAGGTGGCCAAAGTATTGGAGTTTCAACTCTAGCATCAGCCCTTCCAATATTCAGGACTGACTTCCTTTATGATTTGCTGGCTTCAGCTCCTTGCAGTCCAAGGGACATTCAAGAGTCTTTCTTCTCCAACATCACAGTTCAAAAGCATCAGTTCCTTAGTGCTAGGCTTTTTTTATGGTCCAAGTCTCACTTCCATACATGACTACTGGAAAAACCATAGCCTTACTAGACGGACCTTTGTCGGCAAAGTAATGTCTCTGCTTTTTAATATGCTGTCTAGGTTGATCATACCTTTTCTTCCAAGAAGTAAGTGTCTTTTAATTCCATGGCCATAGTCACCATATGCAGTGATTTTGGAGTCCAAGAATGTAAAGTCTGCCAAAGTTTCCATTATTTCCCCATCTACTTGCCATGATGTGATGGGATCAGATGGCATGGTCTTGGTTTTTTAAATGTTGAGTTTTCAGCCAATTTTTTCACTCTTCACTTTCACTTTCACCAAGAGGCTTTTTAGTTCTTCACATTCTGCCTTAAGGATAGTGTCATCTGCATATCTGAGATTACTAATATTTCTGATCACAGTCTTGATTCCAGCTTGTGCTTCTTCCAGCCCAGTGTTTCTCATGATGTATTCTGCATATAAGTTAAATAAGCAGGGTGATAATATACAGCCTTGATGTACTTGTTTCCCTATTTCGAATCAGTCTATTATTCCATGTCCAGTTCTAACTGTTGATTCCTGACCTGCACACAGATTTCTCAGGAGGTAGGTCAGGTAAATTGGTGTTTCCGTCAGTTTAAGAATTTTCCACAGTTTATTGTGATCCACACAGTCAAAGGCTTTGGCATAGTCAATAAAGCAGAAGTACATGCTTATCTGGGACTCTCTTGCTTTTTGATGATCCAACAGATGTTTGCAATTTGATCTCTGGTTCTTCTGCCTTTTCTAAATCCAACTTGAACATCTGCAAGTTCACAGTTCACATACTGTTGAAGCCTGGCTTGGAGAATTTTGAGCATTACTTGAAAGCATGTGAGATGAGTGCAATTGTGCATAGTTTGAGCATTTTTTGGCATTCCCTTTATTTGGGATTGGAATGAAAACTGACCTTTTCCAATTCTGTGGCCACTGCTGAGTTTTCCAAATTTGCTGACATATGAGTGCAGCACTTTCATAGCATCATCTTTCAGGATTTGAAATAACTCAGCTGGAATTCCATCACCTCCACTAGCTTTGTTTATAGTGATGAACTATGAAGGCCCACTTGACTTCGCATTCTAGGATGTTTGGCTCTAGGTGAGTGATCACACAATTGTGATTATCTGGGTATTGAAGATCTTTTTTGTACAGTTCTGTGTATTCTTGCCACCTCTTCTTAATATCTCCTGCTTCTGTTAGGTCCATACCATTTCTGTCCTTTATTGTATCCATCTTTGCATGAAATGTTCCCTTGGTATCTCTAATTTTCTTGAAGAGATCTCTAGTCTTTCCCATTCTGTTGTTTTCCTCTATTTCTTTGCATTGATCACTGAGAAAGGCTTTCTTATGTTTCCTTGTGTAGGAGGGCTGAGAGGAGCTACTCCACGTCCAAGGTCAGGAGGGGTGGCCATGAGGATATATCCCTTGTTCAAGGTAAGGAGCAGCGGCTGTGCTTTGCTGGAGGAGCTGTAAAGAGATACCCTACGTCCAAGGTAAGAGAAACCAAGTAAGATGGTAGGTGTTGCAAGAGGTCATCAGAGGGCAGACACACTGAAACCATACTCACAGAAAACTAGCCAATCTGATCACATGGACCACAGCCATGTCTAACTCAATTAAACTAAGCCATGCTGTGTGGGACCACCCAAGATGGGAGGGTCATGGTGGAGAGGTCTGACAGAATGTGGTCCACTGGAAAAGGGAATGGCAAACCACTGCAGTATTCTTGCCTTGAAAACCCCATGAACAGTATGAAAAGATAAAAAAGTAAAATGATAGGATACTGAAAGGGGAACTCCCAGGACCGGTAGGTACCCATGATACTACTTGAGATTAGTGAAGAAATAACTCCAGAAAGAATGAAGGGATGAAGCCAAAGCAAAAACAATACCCAGCTGTGGATGTGACTGGTGATAGAAGCAAGATCCGATGATGTAAAGAGCAATATTGCATAGGTGCCAGGTCCATGAATCATGGCAAATTGGAAGTGATCAAACAGGAGATGGCAAGAGTGAAAGTCGACATTCTAGGAATAAGTGAATTTAACTCAGATGACCATTATATGTACTACTGTGGGCAGGAATCCCTCAGGAGAAATGGAGTAGCCATCATGGTCAACAAAGGAGTCCGAAATGTCATACTTGGATGCAATCTCAAACACGACAGAAGTATCTCTATTCGTTTCCAAGGCAAACCATTCAATATCACGGTAATCTAAGAATATGCTCCAACCTATTATGCTGAAGATGAAAGCTGAACAGTCCTACGAAGACCTACAAGACCTTTTAGAACTAACACCCAAAAAAGATGTCCTTTTCATTATAAGGGACTAGAATGCTAAAGTAGGAAGTCAAGAAACACCTGGAGTAACAGGCAAATTTGGCCTTGGAATACAGAATGAAGCAGGGCAAAGGCTAATAGAATTTGCCAAGAGAAGGCACTTATCATAACAAGCACTGTCTTCCAACAACACAAAAAGGACTCTACACATGGACATCATCAGATGGTCAACACTGAAATCAGACTGATTATATTCTTTGCAGCCAAAGATAGAGAAGCTCTATACAGTCAGCAAAAACAAGATTGGGAGCTGACTGTGGCTCAGATCATGAACTCCTTTACACCAAATTAAGACTCAAATTGAAGAAAGTAGGGAAAACCACTAGATCATTCAGGTATGACCTAAATCAAATACATTATGATTATACAGTGGAAGTGAGAAATAGATTTAAGGAACTAGATCCGATAGAGTGCCTGATGAACTATGGACAAAGGTTAGTGACACTGTACAGGAGACAGGGATCAAGACCATCCCCATGGAAAAGAAATGCAAAAAAGGAAAATGGCTGTCTGGGGAGGGCTTACAGATAGCTGTGAAAAGAAGTTCTGGGAGCCAGCGTGAGGAACTCCGCCCTTGGCAAAGGTCATGAGGAAGGAGGCTCGGCATTACGCAAATGCAAGATCGAGCCTCAGGAGACCCCTTGTTCCTGAGCATTTACCCCCAAAACCAGAGTGCCTACTTTACTGTTTTATGCTCTCACCTACACCTCTGACTTTACGGGGGACTCTCCCCCATCACCATTTCTCTTCGAGGAGTTAATTTGCAGCTCCAGTTAATAAAAATTCCTGGGCGTGACAAGATTGTTTCAACTTACATACTCCTCTGAAGGTTCTCTAGCCTGCCTGAGCGGGTTCATCCAGCCACATGCGATTGTTACAGCCTCCCAACCTTGAGAGGCATGAGATGCTTTAAAACTTTCTAGATACAGACTCTTTTGAGAAGTTAGGAAATTATTAGTATAGTATAGTAGATTGATTAGAAATTATATTGGTGAAGGGTTTTCATTTGTTGAGCCAATATTTGCTGCTAAATCTCCATATTCCCTGCCCTTAAATGAATATAACTAGCATATAGGAGAAATAAGTATTAACCTTTAAGATTAATCATGTTAAACCTTAGGCTAAGTAAGTTCCTTCCTTGATTGTAACCCACTACACCCTCGCCCTATAGGAATGCAACTTTATTTAGAGGGTGGCTCTTGTTAAGAAAAAAATCACCTCTGGAAAAATAAGTTTTCTGGTTGACTGACTGTTATCAGAAAGGGCCATAAAATGTCAGCAGGCCTCATGGCCAGAAGATGATGTAAAACCTCTAAGACCTTTGTATAATTTGATATGAAGCACCTGATTTTGACAAAGATCAGGTCTGCTGACCCCACATGACTCTGTATTCATCCCTATGTATAACAAAAAGTATATAAGCAAACCTGAAAATTAAGAAATCGGATCAGTTTCTGAAAAGACTGATTCCCCCATGTCATTCTTTCTTTTCCCTACTGGCTGAATTCCCATCTGGAACGTGGGTACTCACCAAGCCTGCTAATTTTGCCTGAGCTTCTAAGATAGGACCAGGGAAGCCTCAGTGCCTCCTCTACTTCGAGAGAATGGAAAGACACCTGTGGCCTATGCAGGTGGTGCAAGCTTTTTGTCTCGAAGCTTTATTGGTATCCCACATAAACCAAGTTATTCAGCATTGTTTTCTCCACTAATATTTCCCACTACACTATCCTTTTCTACTCTCTCTTTATATATGTAATTAAATAAGTTTTTTCCTAATGCCGATTCTGTCTCCCCTTCAAATTACCCTAGATCCACCGGGGCTGGGCCCTAGCAAGAGGTGAAGTGAAAAGCAAAGGAGAAAATGAAAGATATAAGCATCTGAATGCAGAGTTCCAAACAATAGCAAGGAGAGATAAGAAAGCCTTCTTCAGTGATCAATGCAAAGAAATAGAGGAAAAGAACAGAATGGGATAGACTAGAGATCTCTTCAAGAAAATTAGAGATACCAAGAGAACATTTCATGCAAAGATGGACACAATAAAGGACATAAATGGTATGGACCTAACAGAAGCAGAAGACATTAAGAAGAGGTGGCAAGAAAACACATAAGAACTGTACAAAAAGAAACTCGTGACCAAGATAATCACGATGGTGTGACCACTCATCTAGAGCCAAACATCCTGGAATGTGAAGTCAAGTGGGCCTTAGAAAGCATCACTAAGAATAAAGTTAGTGGAGGTGATGGAATTCCAGTTGAGCTATTTCAAATTCTGAAAGATGATGCTGTGAAAGTGCTTCACTCAATATGTCAACAAATTTGGAAAACTCAGCAGTGGCCACAGGACTGGAAATGGTCAGTTTTCATTCCAGTCCCAAAGAAAGACAATGCCAAAGAATGCTCAAACTACCGCACAATTGCACTCATTTCACATGCTAGCAAACTAATGCTCCCACTTTCCAAGCCAGGCTTCAGCTATACACGAACCGTGACTTCCAGATGATCAAGATGGTTTTAGAAAGGCAGAGGAATCAGAGATCAAATTGCCAACATCCGCCGGATCATTGAAAAGGCAAGAGAGTTCTGGGAAAACATCTATTTCTGCTTTATTGATTATGCCAAAGCCTTTGACTGTGTGGATCACAATAAACTGTGGAAAATTCTTCAAGAGATGGGAATACCAGACCACCTGACCTACCTCTTGAGAAACCTATATGCAGGCCAGGAAGCAGCAGTTAGAACTAGACATGGAACAACAGATTGGTTCCAAATAGGAAAAAGAGTATGTCAAGGCTGTATATTGTCACCCTGCTTATTTAACTTATATAAAGAGTACATCATGAGAAACCTTGGGCTGGATGAAGCACAAGCTGGAATCAAGATTGCCAGAGAGATATCACTAACCTCAGATACACAGATGACACCACCTTTATGGCAGAAAGTGAAGAGGAACTAAAAAGCCTCTTGATGAAAGTGAAAGAGGACAGTGGAAAAGTCGGCTTAAAGCTCAACATTCAGAAAACAAAGATCATGGCATCTGGTCCCATCACTTCATGGTGAATAGATGGAGAAATAGTGGAAACAGTGTCAGATTTTATTTTGGGGGGCTCCAAAATCACTGCAGATGGTTATTGCAGCCATGAAATTAAAAGACGCTTACTCCTTGAAAGAAAGTTATGACCAACCTAGATAGCATATTGAAAAGCAGAGATATTACTTTGCTAACAAAGTCTGTCTATTCAATGCTATGGTTTTTCCTGTGGTCATGTATAGATGTGAGAGTTGAACTGAAGAAAGCTGAGCACCGAAGAATTAATGCTTCTGAACTGTGGTGTTGGAGAAGACTCTTGAGAGTCTCTTGGACTGCAAGGAGATCCAACCAGTCCATCCTAAAGGAGATTAGTCCTGGGTGTTCATTGGAAGGACTGATGCTGAAGCTGAAACTCCAATACTTTGGCCACCTCACGCTAAGAGTGGACTCATTGGAAAAGACCCTGATGCTGAGAGCAATTGGAGGCAAGAGGAGAAGGGGACAGAAGATGAGATGGCTGGATGGCATCACTGACTCAATGGACATGAGTTTTAGTGAACTCCAGGAGTTGGTAGTGGACAGAGAGGCCTGGTGTGCTGTGATTCATAGAGTCACAAAGAGTCAGAAATTACTGAGCGACTGACCTGAACTGAACTTGCTATTCTTTGGAACTCTGCATTCAAATGGGTATATCTTTCCTTTCCTCCTTTGCTTTTTGCTTCTCTTCTTTTCAGAACTATTTGTAAGGCCTCCTCAGACAACCATTTTTCTTTTTCAGTTCTTTTCTTGGGGACAGTCTTGATCCCTGTCTCCTGTACAGTGTCACGAGCCCCTGTCCATAATTCTTCAGGCACTTTATGAGATCTAATCCATTGAATGTATTTCTCACTCCCACTGTATAATCGAAAGCGATTTTATTTAGGTCATACCTGAAAGATCTACTGGTTTTTCCCTACTTTCTTCTACTCAAGTCTGAATTTGGCAGTAAGAAGTTCATGATCTGAGCCACAGTCACCTCCCAATCTTGTTTTTGCTGCCTGTATAGAGCTTCTCCATCTTTGGCTGCAAAGAATATATTCTGTCTAATTTCAATGTTTAACATCTCGTGATGTCTATGCGTAGGGTCTTCTCTTTGTTGTTGAAAGAGGGTATTTGATATGACCAGCACATTCTCTTGGCAAAACTCTATTACCTTTGTCCTGCTTCATTCTGTACTCCAAGGCCAAATTTCCCTGTTACTCCAGGTATTTCTTAACTTCCTACTTTTGCATTCCAGTCCCCTATAATGAAAAGGACATCTTTTGGGTGTGTTAGTTCTAAAAGGTCTTGTAGGTCTTCATAGAACCATTCAGCTTCAGCTTCTTCATTATTACTTGTAGGAGCATAGACTTGCAATACTATGGTATTGAATGGTTTGCCTCGGAAATGAACAGAGATCATTCTGTCTTTTTGAGACTGCATCCAAGTACTGCATTTCAGACTCTTTTTGTTGGCAATGATGGCTACTCCATTTCTCCTGAGGGATCCCTGCCCACAGTAGTAGATATAATGGTCATCTGAGTTAAATTCACCCATTCCAGTCTATCTTAGTCCACTGATTCCTAAAATATCAATGCCCACTCTTGCCATCTCCTGTTTGATCCCTTCAATTTGCCTTTACTCATGGACCTAACATTCCAGGTTCCTATGGAATATTGCTCTTTACAGCATCAGACTTTACTTCCATCACTAGTCACATCACTGCAGATGGTGATTGCAGCCATGAAATTAAATACGCTTACTCCTTGGAAGAAAAGTTATGACCAACCTAGATAGCATCTTCAAAAGCAGAGACATTACTTTGCCGATGAAGGTCCATCTAGTCAAGGCTATGGTTTTTCCAGTAGTCATGTATCGATGTGAGAGTTGGACTGTGAAGAAGGCTGAGCACCAAAGAATTGATGCTTTTGAACTGTGGTGTTGGAGAAGACTCTTGAGAGTCCCTTGGACTGCAAGGAGATCCAACCAGTCCATTCTGAAGGAGATCAACCCTGGGATTTCTTTGGAAGGAATGATGCTAAAGCTGAAACTCCAGTACTTTGGCCACTTGATGCAAAGAGTTGACTCATTGGAAAATACTTTGATGCTGGGAGGGATTGGGGGCAGGAGAAGAAGGGGACGACCGAGGATGAGATGGCTTGATGGCATCATGGACTCAATGAACGTGAGTCTGAGTTAACTCCGGGAGTTGGTGATGGACAGGGAGGCCTGGCATGCTGCGATTCATGGTCTTACAGGGAATCGGGCACGACTGAGTGACTGAACTGAACTGAACTAGTCACATCCACAACTGGGTGTTTTTTGTTTTTGTTTTTTGCTTTGGCTCCATCTTTCACTCTTTCCAGAGTTATTTCTCCACTGATCAGTAGCATATTAGGCACCTACCATCTTGAGGGAGTTCATTTTTCAGTGCCCTATATTTTTGCCTTTTCATACTGTTGGTGATGGACAGGGAAGCCTGGAGTGCCTATTTCCATGGTGTTGCAAAGAGCCAGACACGACTGAGTGACTGAATTGAACTGAACTTGCTAGCATGTGAGATGAGTGCAATTGTGTGATAGTTTGAGCATTCTTTGGCATTTTCCTTCTTTGGGATTGGAATGAAAACTGACCTTTTCCAGTCCTGTGGCCACTGCTGAGTTTTCCAAATTTGTTGACGTATTGAGTAAAGCACTTTCACAGCATCATCTTTCAGGATTTGAAACAGCTCAACTGGAATTCCATCACCTCCACTACTTTTGTTCGTAGTGATGCTTCCTAAGGCCCACTTGACTTCACATTCCAGGATGTATGGCTCTAGGTGAGTGATCGCACCATTGTGGTTATCTGGGTCCTAAAGATCTTTTTTGTACAGTTCTTCTGTGTATTCTTGTCATCTCTTCTTAATATCTTCTGCTTCTGTTAGGTCCATACCGTTTCTGTCCTTTATTGAGCCCATGTCTGCATTAAATGTTCCCTTGGTATCTCTAATTTTCTTGAGGCACTCCCTAGTCTAGTCTTTCCCATTCTATTGTTTTCCTCTATTTCTTTGCATTGATCACTGAGGAAGGCTTTTCCACTGACTCTAAGTAAAGGTATTATCCTTGTTGATTTTTCTTCCTAATTGATCATTTCACTATCTTTCATAGTAAATTTCAGATTATCTGGCTGAGACAATGTAAATACAAGGAAATGTGACTGCCTGACCAAAGGATGGACTTATCACGTAGTGATTTTGATAGTTCTCATTCATTGTTTCTTCAGGCACTTTCAAATAATTATACTTCAATATTTTGAGTATTCTCTCAAAAAGTATTTAAAGTGGAAATATTCATGGGGAGAAATATCAACCATGGACACATGATGAACTTAGTTTCATTAGAAGAGAGTGGAATGAGGAAGAAAGAACTTGAAAGACTTTTTATAGTTCAGAAAGTTGAAAGTTGATTGTTTTAGGATTTCAAGGGTTAGGACAGTCAGATGTCCATTTACCACTTACTCATTTGTAACATACAATAACATTTACATCTCTTATTGAAACGAAGTCCTCATAAGTAGATAACAGGTGAAACCTGCATACTCAAGAGAGGAAGACCTGCACGTAAGTAGCCTAGAGTGAGAAATTTGGAAAAACTTAGCAATTCAGAAAAATTTTAAGTGATAAAATAATACATGTGGCATAAAGACCCATAAAAACCAAATAGGTCAGAATTACTATTAAGATTGTGAATCCAATGGGATTTATTTTCAGATAATTCAGGTACAAGTGTGGTATAACGCTTTCTAAATTGTCCATAAAATTCAATAAATTAACTTGGCTTGAAATATCATTTAACCATTTTTTCTTATTTTCTTAGAACTGAGGCTAAAAGAATTGTATTGTGTTTCTACTAGAAATGAGTTCTTTCAGTGAGTTCCTTTAAAGGCAATTAAGAGCTACCTATGATCTGAATAAGCTATTTTTATCAGAAAAAATATATGAAAGTAATCAGATAATGGATTTTAGATTTCCATTAACAGCCATTTGGTAAGATTTCACGTTCCTACCTCAGTGGCTATTTTTAGTATGTCATTTAATGAATCAGACTAAGTGGCAGCTCAGTTTCACATCTAGGTCGTGTGATCACAGATGTGGCAGAGAGGAGTGAGTATTTGACCCACAGAAAGATCCTTTGCCAGAATTTCCATATTGATTATATTATATGAAAACAGATTCTCCTGGAAAGCTCTGAGCCAGATTTTTTTATAAAAATTAACAGTTTATCATTTGTCTTCATTGCTAAAACAGCTAAATATTTGTCCCCCAGCTAGCAACCTGGAAATTTTCTTTGCTTCTTCTCTATTCTTTATCTTTCATATCTTAACAAGTTCCATGTCAATATAATCCCATGATTATTTTCTTCTCCTACTTTATCACTACTACTTTGAAGAGTACTTATGATCTTCCCAGTATCAGCTACATTATCAGCTATGTGTGTATATCTCCTCAAAATTATGTTCTACTTCAGTTTCTTGCCCTTTTAGAGACAGATGGGTCACTTCATCACTCCACAAATCCAGTATTCCAGATATTCTACAAAACTTACCACTACTATTGTTGGCTCTTTCACACGTTCGCTCCCGTTTCTACCTGGGTGTTTAAAGCCATCTTCTCTTGTCTACCTACCGAAGGCAAACTTATACAAGACTCAAGATTAAGCATTTCAACTAAATATATTCCTATGGCTACCTGAGCAAACATTGCTAAGTGCTAGGTGCTCATAGGTTCCCTTCCCTGTGAATCCATCTGCACACTCCCACGTCATATTTAAGGGCTACCTTCCCTGTGATCAAATTACATACAGTATGTAACTTCCTTCCAGCTCTCCTTTCATCTTGACTTCTGTTTGTTACCTGTTCAAATGCTTGCCTCCTTTACTGTACTGTAAACTCCTACAGAATATTCTTAACTCCTAACAAGATGCTTCAGTTCAGTTCAGTTCAGTCGCTCAGTTGTGTCTGACTCTTTGCAACCCCTTGGACTGCAGCACGCCAGGCCTCCCTGTCCATCACCAACTCCCAGAGTCCACCCAAACCCATGTCCACTGTGTCGGTGATGCCATCCAACAATCTCATCCTCTGTGGTCCCCTTCTCCTCCTGCCCCTAATCTCTCGCAGCATCAAAGTCTTTTCCAGTGAGTCAACTCTTTGCATCAGGTGGCCAAAGTATTAGAGTTTCAGCTTCAACATCAGTCCCTCCAATGAACACCCAGGACTAATCTCCTTTAGGATGGACTGGTTTGATCTCCTTGCATTCCAAGGGACTCAAGAGTCTCTCCAACACCACAGTTCAAAAGCATCAATTCTTTGGCACTCAGCTTTCTATATACTCCAACTCTCACATCCATACATGACTGGAAAGACCATACCCTTGACTAGATGGACCTTTGTTGGTGAAGTAATATTTCTGCTTTTTAATATGCTGTCTAGGTTGGTTATAACTTTCCTTCCAAGGAGTAAGCGTCTTTTAATTTCATGGCTGGAATCACCACCTGCAATGATTTTGGAACTGAGAAAAATAAAGTCAGCCACTGTTTCCACTGTTTCCCCATCAATTTCCCATGAAGTGATGGGACCAGATGCCCCTATCTTCATTTTGTGAATGTTGAGCTTTAACCCAACTTTTTCACTCTCCTTGCATCAAGAGGGTCTTTAGTTCTTCTTCACTTTCTGCCATAAGGGTGGTGTCATCTGCATATCTGAGATTATTGATATTTCTCCTGGCACTCTTGATTCCAGCTTGTGCTTCTTCCAGTCCAGCGTTTATCATGATGTACTCTGCATATAAGTTAAATAAGCAGGGTGACAATATACAGCCTTGATGTACTCCTTTTCCTATTTGGAACCAGTCTGTTGTTCCATGTCCAATTCTAACTGTTGCTTCAGTTAGAATTTGTATACAGGTTTCTTGTATACAGGTTTCTCATGAGGCAGGTCAGGTGGTCTGGTATTCCAACCTCTTTCAGAATTTTCCACAGTTTATTGTGATCCACACAGTCAAAGGCTTTGGCATAGTCAATAAAGCAGAAATAGATGTGTTTCTGGAACTCTCTTGCTTTTTCAATGATCTGGAGGATGTTGGCATTTGATCTCTGTCCCACTACCTTTTATAAAACCAGCTTGAACATCTGGAATTTCATGGTTCACCTTTTGCTGAAGCCTGGCTTGGAGAATTTTGAGCATACTTTACTAGCATGTGCTGCTGCTGCTGCTAAGTCACTACAGTCTGTCCGACTCTGTGCGACCCCATAGATGGCAGCCCACCAGGCTCCCCGTTCCTGGGATTCTCCAGGCAAGAACACTGGAGTGGGTTGCCATTTCCCTCACCAATGCATGAAAGTGAATATTGAAGTCGTGTGAAATGAGTGCAATTGTGCAGTAATTTGAGCATTCTTTGACACTACCTTTCTTTGGGATTGGAATGAAAACTAACCTATTCCAGTCCTGTGGCCACTGCTGAGTTTTCCAAATTTGTTGACATATTGAGTGCAGCACTTTCACAGCATCATCTTTTAGAATTTGAATTTGCTTAAATGGAATTCCATTGCCTCCACTGGCTTTGTCGTAGTGATGCTTCCTAAGGCCCACCTGACTTCACATTCCAGGATGTCCGGCTCTAGGTGAGTGCGAGTGGTCACATCTTCATGATTATTTGGGCCGTGAAGATCTTTTTTGTACAGTTCTTCTGTGTATTCTTGCCACTTCTTCTTAATATCTTCTGCTTCTGTTGGGTCTTTACCATTTCTGTCCTTTATTAAGCCCATCTTTACATGCAGTGTTCCTTTGGTATCTCTAATTTTCTTGAAGAGACCTCTAGTCTTTTCCATTCTATTGTTTTCCTCTATTTCCTTGCAGTGATCACTGAGGAAGTCTTTATTATCTCTCTTTGCTATTCTTTGGATGCTTGATGTTATACAATTCTTTTTGTTGATGTAATAAGGAAATAAATGAGTAAATGTTGATTAGAATTTGGAAGGATGAACTTCTTGTTCCAGAATATAGATTAGATACTCGTTTACTCCTCCCTGGAGAAGGATATGGCTATTCATCAGTATTCTGGCCTGGAGAATTCCATGAACTGTTCAGTCCGTGGGGTCATAAAGTGTTGGACAGGACTGAGTGACTTTCAGTTCACTTTTGCTTCACTTACTCCTCCCACTTTGCACCTAAACACTGAATGATTGTAAATGTATTAAATTAGAAACAAATTCATTAAAGTTATGAGAATGGAATGAGGGGAACTATTGAACTGGAATAAAACATATTTCAGGAAGATTAAGCCAAAGTGTCCAAAGGAGAAAATGCAACAAAGGAAGGAAATTTTGTTTCTTGTTGTACTTTGTTCTTTTGTTTGCTTTCTATGGAGAAATGTCCTAGAGTTGATAAATTAACAAGTCAGAATAGCAGGAGGGGAACAAAATGAGATAATTGATCAAACACTACAACGGCATAGCAGCACAAATCAATATCTCCAATTATCAGAGCATCTATGCTTGTCCCTGGACAGGCACATACCAACTAAGTAAACTGAAAATTCGCCCAGAGGAAACTAGAATTATAAGATGGGAAGTTATCTACTGTCACATGACCAACTTCTCTGAAAGTGTTTTAAGCAATAACCATTGTATCTTCTCATGAATATTTGGAGTCAAGATTTGGGGCAGCACAGTTCTCCTGCAGCAAAGGGGACATTAAGTCAGCTGCAGTCAGCTGGTGACCACACTGGGCTTGAAAATCCAATAAGGCTTCACTCACATCCCTGGTATCTAAGGGTTCCTCCACATGGATGCTCTCACTCCATGAGGCTGGTTGGGGCTTCCTCACAGCAAGGTGACCTTTGGATAGTGGGCCTTCACATAGGGCCACTGGCTTCTAATTGGTGAAGATAGAAACTGCAGCAATCTCTGCTATATTCTATTGGTCAAACAGGGACCAAGGATGGAAACCCCAGGTTCCTGCAAGAGGAGAAATAGACTAATTAATAAAGTCAAGGAAAAGTCATATTGCAAGCTAGCAGGTGGAATGAAAAGTATTTTTGTTACCAATTGTGGAAACACATATCCTGCCCTTTGACCACAGTTCCTTCCCTCAGGTAAAATATATATAGCCAACAACACAGGAGAACATGTTTAACCCTCTCCCCAAAATCTCATGCTATTACAGCATCAGGCCCAGCCTTGAGGATCAGGATTTCTTTATCTAAATTGGGTCAAGATGAGAATAAGTTTCTTCAAACACAGTTCTTTGGGTCCAGCACCTTCACTTCAGAGATATATGAATAAAAACCAAAAAGGTGTCTTCTCTCTTCTCTTACCGTCAGCCAACATAATGGGTAAACAGAGACAGAACAGCTGAAGTAGTCTTTCTCATTCCAAAAGCGAGGACAGGAGGCACCCAGCAGTCACTTAGCCATAGCAACTTTAACATCCAATCAGATATGCAGATGACACCACCCTTATAGCAGAAAATGAAGGGGAACTAAAAAGCCTCTTGATGAAAGTAAAAGAGGAGAGTGACAAAGTTGGCTTAAAGCTCTACATTCAGAAAATGAAGATCATGGCAACCGGTCCCATCACTTCATGAGAAATAGATGGGGAAACAGTGGAAACAGTGTCAGACTTTATTTTGGGGGCTGCAAAATCACTGCAGATGGTGATTGCAGCCATGAAATTAAAAGACGCTTACTTCCTTGGAAGAAAAGTTATGACCAATCTAGATAGTATATTCAAAAGCAGAGACATTACTTTGCCGACTAAGGTCCATCTAGTCAAGGCTATGGTTTTTGCAGTGGTCACCTATGGATGTGAGAGTTGGACTGTGAAGAAATCTGAGTGCTGAAGAATTGATGCTTTTGAACTGTGGTGTTGAGGAAGACTCTTGAGAGTCCCTTAGACTGTAAGGAGATCCAACCAGTCCATTCTGAAGGAGATCAACCCTGAGATTTCTTTGGAAGGAATGATGCTAAAGCTGAAACTCCAGTATTTTGGCCACCTGATGTGAAGAGTTGACGCATTGGAAAAGACTCTGATGCTGGGAGGGATTGGGGGCAGGAGGAGAAGGGGACGACAGAGGATGAGATGGCTGGATGGCATCACGGACTCGATGGACGTGAGTCTGAGTGAACTCCAGGAGTTGGTGATAGGGAGGCCTGGCGCGCTGCGAGTCATGTGGTCGCAAAGAGTTGGACACGACTGAGCGACTGAACTGAACTGAACTGAACTGAGCTTATGTCATCAATTCCTACCGCTCTGTGGACAAGGAGTGTCTTCTAATTAATATCTATCTCTGCTCCCATAGAGTGGTTCTTCTCAGAGCGTGATCTCACGTTCCATTTTATGTTGCATAAAGCACATCATGTGCGTGGTTTTCTCTGCTTGTGCCTTGCTTGTAAAAGTTTGGGGGCCAAACATTTGTCTCTTTTCATTTTAAACTCAAAACTTGAACAGTTACTATAAAATGAATGTGCCTTTCTCGTATATCAAATTACAATGTATTCCACATACATTACTCTACTGATGAGCACTTAGATGCTCCTGTATCTTGGTTATTGTAAATAGTGTTGCAGTGGATAGGAAAGTGAAAGTCACCCAGTCACATCTGACTCTGTGATCCCATGGACCGTGGCCCCTCAGGCCCCTCTGATGGTGGGGATTCTCCAGGTAAGGATACTGGAGTGTGTTGCCATGCCCTCCTCCAAGGGATCTTCCCAACACAGAGATCAAATCCTGTTCTCAAGCATTGCAGACAGATTCTTTACCAACTGAGCCTCCAGAGGGTGCATATATCTTTTGAATTAGTATTTTTGGTTTCTTTGGATAAATACCCAGAGCAGTGTTGCTAGATTATATGGTAGTTCTGTTTTTAATTTTTTAAGAAACCTCCATACTATTTTCCATAATGGCTATGCCAATTTGCATTCCTACCAAGTACATGAGGGTTCACTTTTCTCCACATAATCGCCAATACTTGTTTTTTCTTATCTTTTTATAACAGCCATTCTGTCTTACTGTGATTTTGGTTTGCATTTTCCTTAATATTAGTGGTATTAAACATCTTCTCATGTGTTGTTCGCTATGTGTATGTCTTGTATGGAAACTGTCTATTCAGGTCCTCTGCTCATTTTTAAATTTGATTTTTTTTTATTTGTTTGTTTTGATATCTTCTCCCATTCATTAGGTGGCCTTTTGGTTTTTGTTGATAATTTCCTTTGTTGCACAAAATCTTTTAATCTGATATAGTCTCATTTGTTTATTTCTATTTTTGTTTCTCTTGACTGAGGAGACATATCTCAAAAATATTGCTAAGACCAATGCCAAAAAGTTTACTGCTAATTTTCTTCTATAAGTTTTATGGTTTCAGCTCTTACATTTAAATCTCGAATCCACTTTGAGTTTATTCTTGTATTTTGTGTGAAAAAGTAATCCAGTTTGACTCTTTTGCAGCAACTGCCCAGTTTTCCTCCCACATCATTTTTTGAAGAGACTGTCTTTTCCTCATTGTTTATTATCGCCTCTTCTGTTGTACATTAATGGCCCATGTAATTGTGGGTTCATTTCTGGGCTCTCCATTCACATAGATTTTCGTTGACCTACACATTTGTTCTTGTGTCAGTGCCATACTGTTTTGACTACTGTAGTTTTGTAGTATATAGTCTGAAATCAGAAACATGATGCCTTCTATTTTGTTCTTTATTCTTAAGATTGTTTTGGCTATTCAGAGTTTTTGTGTTTCCATTAAAAATTTAGAACTATTTGTTATAGTCCTGTGAAAAAAAGTGCCATTGGCAGGTTGATAGCAATTGTGCTAAATCCCCAGATTGCCTTGGGTGGTCATTTTGACAATATCAACTCTCCCAGTCCATCAGCATGGCACATCTTTCTGTTTTGCGTCATCTTCATTTATACCCCTCAGTATTTCAGTTTTCTGAGTCCAAGCTGTTTACCTTCTTAGTTAGATTTATTCTCAGGTTATTTCATTCTCTTTGATGCAATTGTGAATGGGATTATTTTCTTAATTTCTCTTTCTGATAGTTTATTGTTAGTGTAGAGTCTTCACTTTCACTTTTCACTTTCATGCATTGGAGAAGGCAATGGCACCCCACGCCAGTACTCTTGCCTGGAAAATCCCATGGACGGAGGAGCCTGGTGGGCTGAATCCATGGAGTTACGAAGAGTCAGACACAGCTGAGCAAATTCACTTTCACTTTTCACTTTCATGCATTGGAGAAGGAAAGGGCAACCCACTCCAGTGTTCTTGCCTGGAGAATCCCAGGGACAGGGAAGACTGGTGGGCTGCCATCTACGGGGTCGCATAGAGTCAGACATGACTGAAGTGACTTAGCAGCAGCAGAAACATAACATGTTTTTACATATTAGTTTTTAATCTTGCAAGTTTACCAAATTCATTGATGAATTCTAGTAGTTTTTTCATGGTGTCTTTAGGTTTTATGTGTATAGAATCATATCTCCCATAAACAATGGCAATTTACCACTTCCTTCCCAATTGAATTCCTTTTATTTCATCTTGTCTGATTGCTGTGGCCAGAGCTTTCACTATTATATTGAATAAAAGTGGTGATAGTGGGCATTCCTCTGTCATAAACAATTTCTGAAAAATTGTCATGTGTGCCAACATGGTCGGACATAGAGGGTATTATGCTAAGTGAAATACGTCAGAAAGACAAGTACTATATGATTTCACTTATATGTAGAATCTAAAAACAAAATGAACAAATATAATCAAAGAGAAACAAAGTCATGCTCACAGAAAATAAACTAGTGGTTGCTAGATGAGGTGTGACAAGAAATAGGTGAGGGAGATTAAGAGGTATAAACTTTCAGTTACAAAATAAAAGAGTCACAGATATGAAATGTAAAGTGTGGAGAATGTAGTCAATAATTATATTTTTGTATGGTGACAGATGACAATTAGACTTAGCACGGTGATCATTTTGAAATGTAGAGGAATACTGAATCACTTTGCTGTGTACCACAAATTAACATATGTTAAAGGTCAATTATACTCAAAAACAAATAAGCAAATTAATAGAAAAGAGATTAGATTTGTGGATACTGGAGCCAAGTGTTAGGGGGTGGGGTGGATTTGATAAAAGTAGTCAAAATGTACAAGCTTCCAGTTATTCCAATTATAATATAAATAAGTACTAAGAATGTAATATATGACATGATAAAGATAATTAGCACTGCTGTATGTTACAAATGAAAGCTATTAAGAGAGTAAATCCCAAGAGTTCTCATCATAAGGCAAGCATTTTTTTCTATTTCTTTACTGTTTTACCTACATGAGATGATGGATGTTCATTAAATCTGTGGTAATCATTTCATGATGTATGTAAACCAAATAATTATGTTGTACACCATAAACTTAGATAGTACTCTATGTCAATTACATCTCAATAAAACTGAAATAACAACAATGTGAAAAAAAACAAAAATTTATAATGCATACCAGTAGACAAAGGCTACATCTACAAATATCTCCAAGACCATGTCTCTCTACTGTAGTTTGTGAGTCAGAGTGTCATGGAACAAATTACTTAAGATTATTAGAAGCTCTTTTGTCAAACTGAGAGGTCAAAACGCTACCATGTTAAATTTCCTGAGATCCTAACAAAGGGTCTTCCGGGAATGAACATCCTTGACTTGAATTTGAGGTCACATTTTACAGGCAAGCACCTAGGTTTGATCTTGGCTCTATATCCAAAGAGCCCTGGAGACTTTGTACTTTGTACAGTTCAAGAAGCTGACAATGAGAACCAGTTTTATTATTTACCCTGGCAAGTCCTAAATTAGAAATAGTTCTTAATTCTGTTTGAAAATGAAATGGCTCTTTTTTGTTACTTTCTCTCAACTTGCTTAAAAATATGTACTTAAATGAAGTCAGTTAGCATTTTCAATATTCTGCTTGCAAACAACCACAGCTGGATCCATGAGTTAGATACATTTCTGTCTTCTATGATAACACAGGTGCAGTCTTGTCTAACGTTCCACCAACAACTGAAACAGTTGAATTTTTTTCAGCCTCCAAGAACAATTTCCTCACTGCCTTTCTATTCTCCACAATAGGCTCCTGCCCATTTTGCAGGCCTTCATCTGTATTTGATCATTAAGTCAAAAATCATTTGTAAGGTTTTTGTTAGTGCAAAAGACACTGATTTTGTTACAGTTGATTGCTTGTTTCAGTGTGATTAATTGACAGCCCCAGCTGCTGCTCTTTGAGTCCACCGTGACTAGTCCACTTGCTACTCATGACCAGTAATTGAGTGTGGCGGGGAAGCTATGGCAGGTTCATCTATATCGCAACATATAGTGATCTAGTGATTTAAAACCACAACCATTTTATTTTTTCATAATTCTTTGGATGAGGATTTGAGTAGAGATTTCTCAGGTGGTTCTTCCGCTTTATGCAGTATTGGCTGGAGTCAGTCTCTCAACTGCATTTCTGCTGTCTGGGCTGAGAAAGAAGATCCAAAAAGTCAATTCACACGTTTGGCACCCCTGTGCTCTTCCATGTGGACTTTTTTCCTTTTTGTGGATAAAATAGCCTTCCTCACGGTCATCTCAGTGCATTCAGACTTATAGTGAGCTTTCATTTCCAAGAGACATTATAAGCAGTGAAGGAGCACACTGCAGGCCTACAGCTCAGCCACAGAAGTTATACACAATCACTTATGCTGCATTCTAGCAGCTAAAGCAGCCCCAGCACATTTTGATGCAAAAGAGAAACAAATTCCACATTTGATGGGAGTGTGTGTGTTATATCTGATGGAAATGCAACACCTGGATCTTCTGCCACAGGGAGAGTCACTGATTGACATCCACACCTGCTGCACCCTGAACCAGCAGGATACACACACAAAGGTCACACCGCCACTATCCTCAGGCGCCCAGCCAGTGACAGAGAGACACAGTGGGGGAGGTGTGTCCTACAGGATATGGGAATTCTCAGGCAGCCTACTTTGAACTGTGAGCGCCTCAAGAGCCTGACGTAAAAGCTGCCCTCCTAAACAAGTTCCATTCTCCAGCTCCAGAAGAATGAATACATTTTCTGGCTCTCATTAATACATTGGTTATTTCAAATATGTATGTGACTTTGGGAGGGTGACAATACGTTTGTTATTCCTTTAATCAAAGGAATTTTGATTAAGTTTACAAGAAGTTAACTAGGAAAATGAAAAAGAAGAAAACAGTCTAAGGAAAAAAAAAAACAGCCGGGGGTGGGGGGAGGGGGAGTGCCCAACATTATTACTATGGTTTGGAGTCCTAACAAATGAGAGTGTGTATTATAAAATTATAGGTATAAATTGATTGGAGGATGATTAGCTGGGCAGATGGACAGTGCTTGAATTTTTTTCACCCTTTCCTTTAAACCTGAAGTTCCTCAAGACAGGCTATTGGGACTGGCAGAGTGAAAAAGAAACTATTCACTCTTTTATGGAAATGTGCATATTACTTTTACGAATATTTTTTAAATTTGAAAGTAATGAGTATCAAGAAGAAATGAGGAAAGACCAGCTGGACTCAGAAGAAGTCTAGGAATGCTCCTTTCTTCCATCTAAGGTATGCCTCCCCCCACATTCCAACAACAACGGTGATCAATCTAACCTTACTGACTTTTAGTGTAACAGAGAAGAACAACCCCAACTCCATATTGGATCTATTCTGTTAGCGCTAACCTTTGTGTCTATGGTCATTCTGGCTCTGTACTTTTGTAAAATATATATATATATATTGCTGATAGCTTGAAATATACACAATAGCCCATTCTCAAGGCTTTGACTCTCAGGTTCAACCTTTAAAGGTACACTTTTCATTCATATAGATATGAAAAGTTGTGGAACAGAGAATAGCACTTTTCTTGTTAGAGGTTTATAGGAACATTGTGACAAGACCTTTGTGGACAGCTGCCAGAACAAATGATTCTGGCGCCAAGAAGCTGGCAACAAGTGGGCCATATCTCCTCTTGAGTAAGATAGTCATTTGAGATACTAGTCCACCATCTTCTTGGTTTGCTGGTTATCCAAATAAAGTTACTATTCTTTGCTCCAATACTTCATCTCTCAACTTATTTGCCTGTCATGCAGTGAGCAGTAGGAACTTTGACTCTGTAGCATTAGTTTGTCATCTGTTCAGGGTAGGGCTAGAGTATCTCCCAGGCTCTTTTCAGTTCCACGGTTTAAGATTATTAAAACTCCATGTGGACTGGGCCATTTCTGCTTTTAATTCTAAAGCTGTAATCAGATTTCATGTAGATGTGATTCAAATGCAATCTATCTAATATATGTGTGTGTGTGTGTGTATATATATATATATATATATATATATATATATAAAATCAAAAATAAATCATCACATCACCTCTAGCAGTTACACTGCACTGGTCATAGTCTATGAGAAGAGCATGGCAACCCACTCCAGTATTCTTAGAGAATCTCATGGACAGAAGAGCCTGGAAGGCTAGAGTCCACAGGATCACAGAGTCAGACACGACTGAAGCAACTCATGCAGCCAGATTCTATACAGGCTCAGTTGAAATTCCAATCTCATGAGTAAAGAGTACTCTTTCTTTTTTTCACTTAAGTGTAAGAGGGAAACAAATGGAGTAAGATAGAACATCTTTACAATCATAAAATCATGTTATTGACCTAATTAGCTTATTACATAAACATATGCTCATTCAATAAACACCACCAAATTTATGGGCAGACATGCTCTATAAAAGTTCCAAATGTTTCTTCTTTAAGTGGAATGTTTTGATATTGATACATTTTATTTATATATTTAATTGCTCATAATTTTGAATGGAAAATTATTTGGATAACATGAAAATCTCAATGAAAATAAATAACCAGAGTTCTATCTAAAGAGATGATTCCTTATATAGCGAGAAACAGGGAGACAAAGGGAAGGGAAGCAAAGGGAAGAGAAGGGAACGAAAGGGAAGGCTCTGCAGTGTCTTAGACCAGGCTGCCATTCTGGTCAAAAGCATTCCCACATGCTTTTGAATAGCACTGACAATTGTGTACTTTCATGTCTCAACAGCTGTGTTTTTTTATTCAATAAAATACTTCTTTGCAATTACTGATCTTCTAATTTTACCGTGAAAGAGCGTGTAAATGAAAGAAACAAGAGCACCACTGGTGGAAATAACTCAAAAGCATATTTTTTTTTATATTAAAGACACTTTAAAGAAAAGAATTGGAAATGTCCAGGAAATCTGTTTCTACACCTAAAGCTATGTGCAAAAGAACACATCTGAAAAATAGAGCTATGATTCCAAGTTGTGGTTTAACATCCAGGATTTCATAGGGTTATTAAGTATACCACAATATCTATTAAGTACTGACCTTTGCCACAGAAACTTGGCATGAACTGTTCTTTTCAGGAAACATATAGCAAGAGAACCTCTGGTTTCTGTTAGGTTTATGCTGAATATTGAGCTGATCAAGCTGTGTTTATGGTAGCTATCCAAATATAGACTGTGGAAAAACATGACAAATTATCCTTAAAAGGGAAAAGTGGAGTGCTATTAATTAAATGCTCTGAAAATTAACTTTCAATTAAGCCATTTTAATTAATTTTCTGGTGATTAAGTATCTCTTCACTTAGTTTACCATGTTATTTCAAGAAAACCAGAAAAATTTATAATGATAAAGGAAATAAGAAGCATATTATAAACAAAGACATCTGCTCTGGATGAGATTTTATATATGATGACCTTTTCCTACTTTAAATTCTTCAATAGCTAACTTGGCATCTAAGCAGTACTTACTATGGCAAGCGCTGTTTTATAGGAGGTATGTATAATATCCTTCTGTTCTCACAGGTACCATATGAGGTAGCCAGAATTATTATCCACATTTTTCATATAAGGAGACTAAGGCACAGTCACACATCCTCTTGGAGACTTTGGCTTAATATACAAGATCTGCCTCGATGCAGCCCATGGTCTCCTTGGGAGCCAGTCTTTTCTTCTTCTCAAATCCTCAGTGTCACCTACGCCAACCAACTTCAGTTCCTTTAACACGTGATACCTTCTCAAGGTCATCACCATTTCCTTCTCACTCGGCCCTAATTACTTTTAGAAATGCCAGAGGGCTCCTTCATTGATCTTTCTTTGCTGACTCCTTTTCCTGTGTCCTGCAATAAATACACTATAGCTTTCTCTGTCACTGAACCTATCAACTGAACTTTAAATTATCTATTTATCTTTTCTGAGGTAAAAAAGTGTCATCTTCTTTGAATCAGATTTTACAATTCGTCAATTGTACAAAATCCATGGGGTCGCTAAGAGTCAGACGCGACTGAGGGGACTTCACTTTCACTTTTCACTTTCATGCATTGGAGAAGGAAATGGCAACCCACTCCAGTGTTCTTGCCTGGAGAATCCCAGGGATGGGGGAGCCTGGTGGGCTGCCAGCTATGGGGTTGCACAGAGTCGGACACGACTGAAGCGACTTAGCAGCAGCAGCAGCATTGATTACTGAATTCACCTTAAACCTATCCCAGGTTTGAGCATAAAATATTCATAGCATGCACAGTTCAGCTGTAATGTAGAAACAAAAGCATGTATTAAACATATCTATCCCCCACAAAGAGAGGACACCATACTATAATGGAAATAGATAGTGCCTGTTTGATAAGATTTTTAAACTGACTAAATGAAAATGAAGAAAAATAAATTATTTCTGCCTTCATCTTGAAATGGTTTAGTAATCATGAACAGTTGTTTGATATAAAGTAATACCAGATCCACTTTCCACCTTATACAAATGTATTTTTAAATATAGAGATTTTCAATTAACACACAAGTAGTAATAATGTTGTTTCCCCCTTATCACCTTGAAATATAACAGAGTGAGATAAATGGTATAACATTTAGAAAAATGTACAAAATATTCAGAAAAAATTAGAAGAAAAGAACATTGCAGTTTTCCTAAGATGTAAATAATTTTGCCAAACCCTAGAAGCAAAAGAAAGCTTTAATTATCTATCAAGCATCTAGACATCAGAGGAAAGATTAGAGTAAGGAAAGCTAAGTGTATCTTAGTAATTCCTAGGTATAGTTTATTATGAGGTTTATGTGTGACTTACAGAAATGTTGATAAAGAAAACCAATTCCTGATTGTACCAGCAAGCCTACTTAGAGAATCAGATGTTTAAATATTTCAATACCTAAGGCCAAAGTCTGTCAAATTCCATGAAGAAGAAATAATTTGTGTGAAATACTTTCATATGCTAGAGAAATGTGCTCCTAAAAGGAGGGGCACCAGAGGAAAAAAACGTTCAAGAATAGTTTCCCTTAATAATAAATCTTCACCAATGTGTTACATCATTTAGGTTAGGTTAACTGAGTCATTTTCCTTTAACGCCAGAAAAGGAAGAGATATTGGTAATAACTGGGAAGATTCATAACTACAATAACACACTTCACAAACATCTTCAAACTCTTGAGCCATATTTCATAAGATAACAGTTTTTACCACGAGTCTCTCATAACAGAGAAGACAGATCACAAAAGGAGTTAAATAATCCAACACCCACTTGGTCAGTACATAACTGTGTACAAGTACTATTTTGGCTAATTAATTATTGCTTTAGTTCCAAGATGAGTCTTTTACTCTTCAATCTCAAATTAAAAAAATTTTCCACTCTTTTATTCTTTTCTATTCTTTTCTAAACTATCCCTTAACACGATCTTTCCATTGGTTTTAAATTGTGACTTTTATAGAGTTACTGGGTTTATATGCCTTAAATATTTAAAGATATTAATCTAAACCTGGCCTAAGAATTTTCCACATAAATATGAACAGACTTATTTGAATTAACAATAATTCTCTGACATGATTACTATTATCTTTAGATGGGTAGAACAAAAATCTCTGTCCACAACATCAAATATATAGCAATCATAATTTGTTCCAATTATTTAAATGATTGTGTATTTGAAACATTTGAAGTCATGGAACTGTAATGACCTGACTGTCCCTCTTATTTTTCTGGATCTAGGAGATTTTTATCTTAGAAGAATAGAACCAAAATATATTAAACCAAATATTAACATTTCTATATGATTACTTCATGTTTATTATAATTTTAAATTTTAAAAAGTATACAGTGTGACATAGCACATATTATTAAGGGAATCAATGTAATAAATGGCAGATCCTATTCAAGTTGTAAAAAATACAGAGTAGAACCAAATGACAACTAGTAGTGATGTGAATGACTACATATGATCATCTCGGCATATATTTTATGATACTTCCAAATTCATCAAGCACGGTACCCTGGGAAGCAAATCTATAAAGATTATGCTAATGGATCCCTTTACCCTCTGGCTTCCATTTGAGTTGAGCCAACAGAAGACACTAGGAGGAGAACAGAGGTTAAAGAAGAGAGTGAGGTAAAGCGAATAACAGCCCCTCAAAGATATCCACATCTTAATCCTCAGAGCCTGTGAATATATTACCTTATATGGAAAGAGGGTATTTGTATGGGTAGGATTCTGAGATTGGGGAATGTGTCTGTACTGCCCCAGGGAAAGGGAAAGTGTTGGTCACTCAGTCATGTCCGACTTTTTGCAGCCCCGATGGACTGTGGCTGCCAGGATCCTCTGTCCATGGAATTCCTCAGGCAAGAACACGAGTGGGGGCCGTTTCCTTCTCCAGGGGATCTTCCTGACCCAGGGATTGAACCTGGGTCTCCTGCATTTCAGGAAGATTTTTACTGTCTGAGCCACCAGGAAAACCTGGTGGGCTCAGTGTAATCACAAGGTTCTTTATAAGAGAGAGACAGGAGGGCTAGAGAGAGAGAATGAAGGCAATGCAAGGACAGAGGAGAGGTCTGGAAGTCAGAGAGCTGTGAAGATGCTACCCTACTGGCTTTAAGGATGTAGGAAAGGGCCAAGAGCCAAGGAAGCCCAGTGCCCTCTAGAAGCTGAAAATGCAAGGAAACAGATTGACCCCTGAATTCTTCAAGAGGAACACAGCCTTGCTAACACCTTGATTTTAGCCCAGTAGGACCTATGTAGGATTTCTGACCTACAAGACTGTAAGATAATAAATTTATGTTATTGCAGTCCACTAAGACTGTGAAGACTTGTACAGCAACAATAGGACACTAATACATAGAGCAAGTTCAAGCTGTTTCTTCTCTCAGGTCCCTCCCTGCGATTCTGTCATCAGCCGAATGAGTTCCTGTAATGAAGGAAGGCCTCATCACTTATCAGATGGCCCTCTTCACGCTGCATCTAGCTTCCCTGCGGTCAATTACTTCATCCCCTCTCCTGTAGGCCTCAGGGTGAACCTGCAAGACCCTTGTTGGTTTCTTTAAGACTGGCCCAAATGTTAAGACTGGCAAGGAAGTAAACTGTTTCCTGCTGAGATCCTAAAACCCTGCAACATGCAACTGAGTCTTGAACAGAGACTTATCCAGATTTGGTCCTGCCAAGCATTACTCCACGCACTTTGCTTATGTGTCTGTTACCATTTATTCATATGGTACCATATGCATCTTTTAAAATTCATTGTTTCAACCCACGTGTATTGATCGTCAGCTATGTCCCAGTCTTTGTACTGTTACTGGACATACAACATTGAGAGAAGGTAGGCAAGAAACTGCCCTTCTACTGCTTTCAATTTTACGAGGACATCCACATCCAAATAACTAAACCTGGATGCAGACCTGCTACCCTTCAGAAAAATTAATTGACAATGGACCACAGACTAAATGTAAAATGCAAAACTATAACCCCCTAGAAGATAATATAGGGGAAAACTTAGCTCACCTTTGATCCAGTGGGTGACTTTTAAATACATCAAAGACAATTCATGAAAGGAATAATCATTAACCTGGACTTCATTGAAATTAAATACTGTGTCAATAGATGAGAATAAAAGCCACAGAATGGGAGAAAATATTTGCAGAAGACATATCTAATAAAGAAATGTTATTCAAAATATACAAGAAAACTTTCAAAACTCAACAATAATAAACAATCCAAGTTAAAAAAAATGGCCAGAGACCTTAACAGATATCTTATCAAAGAAGATATAAAGATGGCAAATAAATCTAGAAAAGATGCTGCACACATTGTATGTCAGCAGGGAATTATGCAAATTTAAAAATAAGATGCCATACACGTCTATTAGAATGGCTATAATCTGAGACACTGACAACACCAAGTGCTGGTGAGAATACGGAACAACAGGAGCACATATTTACTGCTGGAGAGGATGTGAAATGGTACAGCCACTATGGAAGAGAGTTTGGGTGTTTTCTTTTTACAAAGCTAAACACACTCTAACTATACGATCCAACAGTTATGTGCTTTGTGTTCTTTCAGATTTGAAAACTTGTCTTCACACAGAAAGCTGAATACATCGATGATTATAGAGGCTTTATTCATAACTGCCAGAACTTGGAAACAACCAAGATGTCCTTCAGTAGGTGAATGGATTTTATAAAAGTGGCACATTCAGACAATAGAACATTAGTCAGCACTAACAAGAAATGAGCCCTCAAACCCCCAAAAGACATGGAGAATACTTAAGTGCATATTACTAAGTGAAAGAAGATAATTTTTAAAAGCTCCATACTGCATGATTCCAGCTATATGAAATTCTAGAAAAGGCAAGACTATGGAGATGTAAAAATATTAGTGATGTCAAGAGGTTACGGAGGGTAGTAGGGGGTGAGTAGGCAGAGCAGAGGGGAACTTTAGGGCAGTGAAAATGCTCTGTGTGACACTGGGAAGGACGGATGTGTGTGCGTTAGCTGTTTAGTCATGTCCGACTCTTTGCAACCCCATAGGCTGCAGCCCACTTGCCCCTCTGTCCATGTCTTAGGTATAACTATTATTTGCCTTAATTGCACATTCATTTTCAAATGTAAAGCATGAATAAATGTTTATCCTACAAAGTCTCAAAAACTCAAAGAATGGTCAAACAATGAAAAGAAATATATTTAAGGAACATAAAATATTTCCAAAAATATATTATGTTGGTACAAAAGTAATTGCGGTTTTGCATTGTTGAACTTTGCCATTTGATATTGGAACACATTTAAAAATATATGTGATTATCTTATACATCATTTTAATGCACATTTCTCTTTTTTTGCCAATAAATTATTGCTTGCTGTTTATTTTATATTTATTTTAGACTATAGAATTGAAGTTAGGCAAAAAGCAAATTTGAGTGAACTTTTTATTAAAGTTAAAAAAAAATGAAAGTATTAGTTGCTCAGTCCTGTTTGACTCTTTGTGACCGTATGTACTATAGCCCACCAGGCTCCTCTGTCTATGGAATTCTCCAGGCAAGAATACTGGAGTGGATTGGCATGCCCTCCTCCAAGGAATCTTCCCAACCCTGGGATTAAACCCGGGTCTCCTGTGTTACAGTTGGGTTCTTTACTGTCTGAGCCATCAGGGAAGCCCAAAGTCAAACTTGCACCAAAAAAAAAAAGTCATAGTCACTATATGATGATCTGCTGCTGGTCTGATCCACTACAACTTTCTGAATCCTGGCAAAATCATTACATCTGAGAAGTATATTCAACAAATTGATGAGATGGACTAAAAATGGCAATGCCTGCAGCCAGCACTGGTAAACAGAATGGGCCCAATTCTTTTCCACAACAAGGCCCTACTGCATGTTACACAACCAATGCTTCAAAAGTTGAACAAACTGAGCTGCAAAGTTTTGCCTCATCTGCCATATTCACCTAATTTCTTGCCAGCCAACTACCACTTCTTCAGTATCTCGACAGTTTTTGCAGAGAAAACCCTTTCACAGCCAGCAGGATACTGAAAATGCTTTCCAAGATGCTTGTTGAATCCCAAAGCATGGATATTTATGTTACAGGAATAAAGCTTATTTCTCATTGGCAAAAGCTGTTGATTGTAATAATTCTTATTTTAATTAATAAAGATGTGTTTGAGCCTAGTTATAATGATTTAAAATTCATGGTCCAAAACCACAATTGCTTTTTCATCAACCTGATGCATCTATCAAGCCATAAAATGAAATAATCTTTTTTTTTAAAAATAATTTTCTATTGTCCAAGTTAGCAATACAGAGCCACTTTAGTAATGGTGAAGAGGTTTCCCCAATCACCATTACAGAATTTGGAACAAGCTGACTTGCAATAAGGATAAACTAATGATTCTTAAGTGTACACTTTCAAACTGATTTAAGATTCACTTAATTAAATGAGGGCCTACACTACAATGCAAATGTTATAGCTTTATCTCCAAATACTCTATCTAGATCAAAGTGTTTCTCATATATTGTCATGAGTTGTTATATGAAGAGTAAATCTGTTATCCAGGCCTATGAGTGGAACATTTGTGCACAAAGGTAAAATAATATAAAAGCAAAAGAAGAAAGCAGCATTCCTAGTTTGAGAGAGGACAGAAGGAGGTGAGCACTGGGACCATAAATCTCCTTTTGGTTGAATTAATTGTTTCATTTACCCAGAGGTAAGTCAATAAACTAGCTTTTTCAAAGTGCAGGAAAAAAATAAGATTCCTGTCAAGTGCATCTTCAGCCAATTTTTTTTTTTTTTTATGTTTCCACAAGATATATTGCAATCTCTTTTTTTTTGTTCTAATTTTTTCTCAGAATCCCAGGTCAGATTTTATCAAGATTCTCTTTTGTGCTATTTATAGAAAAGAAGTGTGAATCAAACTTTACAAACATTCCCAACCCAGGGATTGAACCCAGGCCTCCCGCACTACAGGTGAATTCTTTACCAGCTGAACCAGAAGGGAAGCCTGAGAATATTGGAGTGGGTAGCTTATCCCTTCTCCAGCGGATCTTCCTGACCCAGGAATGGAACTGGGGTCTCCTGCCTTGTAGGTGGATTCTTTATCAACTGAGTTCTCAGGGAAGCCCTATTCAGTGAATAGCTAGCCTAAATTAGCCGAAGGATTGAAGAATATGAGATTCTTTGTGTGCATGTGAAGAACTGAACGGTCCCAATCAGGGATGATGTCATCAGACTAACATTCCAATTGGCTGGAAAGAAGAGAGCTAGCATTGGTAGCAGGCCGATCCTGTGCATTTTTGGTCCACTTATTTTTGACTGAAGTACAATATGTCTTTAAGCTAGCCCTTGCATCAAATCAAGAGCAAAGTTCCCAATTTATTAGGGGGAAAAAAAAAGAAAGATTACCACTTAAAATTCAGAATATTCTAGAAATGTATCCAGGGTTTGTTTTGAGCAGATAGAGTAAGACACAGAGACACAGAAATGATTGCTATGAAGGATAATTTCTTTCTTTTTTTTTTTTTTTACTATACTTACAGCCCCCTAGAAAGAGGAGACATGGCCCATGAGGCATAGAAACACCTGACTGAAATGAGCAGGCAGACAGATATGAGAACTGAGGGTGGGGGTTCTACTTTGGTTTTCAGTATTCTAGGGGAGGAATGGGCGAAACAAGATAAGCAAGCAGAACAAATTATGATTGGATAGTTGGAATAATGTCAGCAGGCTCTGGCTATAGGAGTGGACTCCAGCTGCCCATTACCTGGCCCTGTAGAAGATAGAGTCCCAGACTGTATAAGTTTGATAAAAGGAGAATTTATATATATATATATATATTTTTTTTTTTTTTTAATGGGGAGTCACAAAGGTCCATTTAGTCAAAGCTATGGTTTTTCCAGTAGTCCTGTATGGATGTGAGAGTTGGACTATAAAGAAAGCTGAGCACTGAAGAATTGATGCTTTTTTTTTTTTTTAATTTGTGCTTCTTTTTTTTTTAATACTTTATTCTACATTACAGTACTGTATTTGTTTTGCCATACATTGACATGAATCAGCCACAGGTGTACATGATCTCCCAATGCCAAAGCCCCCTCCCACCTCCCACCCCATATCATCTCCCTGGATCATCCCGTGCACGGAATTGATGCTTTTAAACTATGGTGTTGGAAAAGACTCTTGAGAATCCCTTGGACAGCAAGGAGATCCAACCAGTCCATCCTAAAGGAAATCAGTGCTGAATATCCATTGGAAGGACTGATGCTGAAGCTGAAGCTCCAATACTGTGGCCACCTGACGAGAAGAACCGATTCATTGGAAAAGACCCTGATGCTGGGAAAGATTGAAGGCTGGAGGAGAAGGGGATGGCAGAGGATAAGATGGTTGGATGGCATCACTGACTCAATGGATATGAGTTTCAGTAAACTCCAGGAGTTGGTGATGGACAGGGAAGCCTGGCATACTGCAGTCCATGGGGTCGCAAAAAGTCGGACACAACTGAGCAACTGAACTGTTATCCACTGACTGGAAATTGATTGGTTTGCATACCAAAGTGATGGTGGCAGGCAGTTTGTTAGCTCTTGAATTGGTTTACTCTGGTGGGGTGGTTCCCCACTCCTCCAGGCCCAAAATGTCAGAGTACAATTTTATATAAAATGAGAAGTTGCAATTATTTCATAGCCCAAAGGAAGAAAAAGAAGGTTCTTTAAGCCCCATGCTCTAGAAAATGTATTTTGACATAAAGTTCAAGAATTGGGATAAGGAATAAGAGCGTATCAAAATGCTAATGCTTGAAAAAGCGTGTTCTTTGGTTCCTTACTCTCCTGGATTTTGTCCCTCAACTTCCAGTCTTACCACTGTCTCCAAACTCTAATCTCAGTCTCCTTATTCTAGTAGAATACTATCAGAAGTTTAAACATTTTCCCGCTAGTGCTCCCAGAACTAGAAAATGCTTGCAGGAGAAAATCCATGATCACTGTGAGGCTCACCTCATATGCTCCAATCCTTTCTAGGATTACAACAGCCCTACAAACTCTTTCTTGTTTTATTTTCTTTTAGAGCCCAGCAAATATTACCCTTAGGTATTACTTTTTGTCAAGTTTTTATAATTGCTATTATTAGCAAGCTTCTAAACTATGCTCTCCAAGCTTCCATTTTGAAGGATGCTTTTCATTGGATGGATCACTTGCTTTCAGAACTCTGAATATATTTTCCCAGAGCCTTCTGTTTCCATTGTTCTCCTTGAGAAGTCAATTGTTGGGAAATTTGTTTCTTTGAGAATAATCTTATTAGCTTCTCTGGTTTCTCTTAATACCTACTATTTCTTTTATTTCCTAGTTCTACTATGAAGTGTGCCAAGATACAGATTTGTTTGTATTTATATTGCTGTGATCCTATAAATAAGTCTTCTTAAATTTGTAACTTAGAATCTTTGTTCATTTTTGGAAAATTTTCAGCCAGTATGTCCTCAAATATTGATGCTGTCCTATCTCTCTCTCTCTTCTTTCTAAGACTCTAACTACATAAACATTCCATCTCCTCTCTGGAAGTCTTACTCTCTTTCTCCTCTTGATTTTCCATTCGTTTTTCTCTCTATGCTTCAGTTCTTTATCCTAGCACTTTTTAACCTACCATTAACCATATCAATTATTTCCCTTAGCTATTTGATTTTTTAGATCTCAGAATAGGTACTCATTCTGTATCTTTTAGTTCTGTAATAAAATTCTCAATTTCCCTTTTCTGCTCTTTTGACTAAGCTAGTTACTTTCAGGTCTGTAACTTGTGCTGCATCATCTAGATCCTCGGCGGGAGTCTTGACAATTTCCTTTGTTTCTCTTGATTTTCTGCTATGATAGATAGGCCTCATCTCTCAAGTGAGTTCACAGGCCCATCCAGGGACGGTTTTCATACATAGATGTGGACAAAGTTCTCACAAGGCAAAACCTTCACTTACAAGGTAAGAGCCAAGTAATGAATGAAATGAATGAATGAAGTCGCTCAGTGTCCGACTCTTTGCGACCCCATGGACTGCAGCCTATCAGGCTCCTCTGTCCATGGAATTTTCCAGGCAAGAGTGCTGGAGTGAATTGCCATTTCCTTCTCCAGGGGACCTTCCCGGCCCAGGAATCGAACCTGGGTCTCCCGCATTGTAGGCAGACGCCTTACCGTCTGAAGTAAAGCCCCTGAAATACCTTCCCTCTGCTAAGATAGTAAGTTAATAATGCATCCTGGGGAAATGGCAGGGATTAAAGCTACCCTGAAAGACTTAAATGATGCCACCATTGTAGCTTTACTTGAATTCACTAGTCTGGTCAGTGTAAAAATTGAATAAATTTTTATATGGTGGGTAACAATAGCCTGATGCAAACTTAATCAAGTGATAGCCCCAACTATAACTGCTTCTCTTGATGTAGCATCTCATCTACAGCAAAGCAACACATTTCTGTTTACATGGTATGTAAACATTGATCTGGTGAGAATTTTCTTTTTGATCATTATTAAAAGGGAAAAAATCAAAATTGTTTTGCGTTTACCTGAAGTAGACAACAGTCTACACTTCTGGCTTTACCTGAAGGCTATTGAATACCTTGCTTTCTATCAGAATATTCTGTGAAGGAACAAGGACTACTTGGGCATATGAATTAATGTGATCCATCTGGTGGATAATACATTAATCCACTATATTGAGGATATTAATAATTGATCCTGATGATAAATGGTAAGAGTTCTGAATTCCTTAATAAGAAGCATGCACTCACTCTAAAGCATGAGAAGTAAGTATGAAAAAGGCTTGGTACATCATGCATACTCAGTTGCTCAGTCATGTCTGACTCTTTGTGACCCCATGACTGAGCTCCTCTGTCCATGGAATTCTGTAGGCAAGAATACAGGAGTGCATTGCCGTTTCCTCCTCCATGGGGTCTTCCAAACCCAGGGATCAAACTTGTGTCTCCTGCACTGGCAGGCAGATTCCTCGCCGTTGCACCACCTGAGAAGCCCTATTATGAAGTAAATGTTATCAAGCCCACTGCTACAGACTAAGTGCCTGTGTCCCCTTAAATTTCATATGTTGGAAATGGAGTCCCCAGTGTGAGAGTGCTGACATTTTGAGACAGGCCTCTGGAAGATGATTAGGTTGTTAGAATGTGAAGAAGATTTTAGAAAGCGCTTGCCCCTTCCACCATATCAGGACACAGTGGGAAGACGGTTTCTCTGAATTAGGAAGTGGCCCCCTCTCCAGTGGTCCCCTTCCCTCTGCTGGCACCTTGATCATGAACTCTTAGGCTTTAGAACTGTGAGAAATAAATCTTTGTTGTTTACAAAACGCTATAGTATTCTGCTATAGCAACCTGAATGGACTAAGATACTCACCAAGTCACAAGATTAGGGAATGAAGAAGCTGTGCAGCAATCTATCATGTTACATATAGTTTATTTGAAATTGTGAGTCAGAATGTCCGGAGACCACAAGCAAGTTGCAAAAATATTTTTAATTGAAAGCCAGAATTCTTCTTATTCCTTATCACTCTTTCCCTGATACCACTCCATCACCTCACATGCATGACCCTAACAGTATTCCCTGTGATGAAATGACAGAGCAGGACAGATACCAAATTGCGTTCAAACACGGCTCAGCTTGCTATGTGGGTGTAAGTCAAAACTAGACTACGAATGGACCACTCCATTCAGGAGGGCCCCGAAGGGTCACAGTAAGGGTCCTCCAGGGCTAGCTTTTAGATAACGAATCATGTCATCTCTTTTTGTTTAGAAAAAGAAGTGGCCAAAAGTATACTCAGGTCCTTGAGCAGTGGCAAAAGCTTTAAATCATTGATGGAGAGCTTGAAAAGAACAATATTGAAAGATCATTGAAGGAGCATACATATGGAAATTTGAGAATAGGTACAGAGTATGAGCAATTTTCCATGAGCCACTATCCCATGGAGAAGAGCCAGTAAAGAAGCAAATTGCAGGATAAGCCTTCTTTTCCTGAGAGATTGTCACTAGTATATTTTGTTAATAAGCTTCTAAGCTTCTCCACTTCAAATTCTATATCTAGGGAACCTGACCTGTGTCAACTGGAAATGAAACTATCCTGCTATCAAATAAAGACAAGAGATTAATCTTCTTAGACTGACATTTGAAAGATGAAAAAAAAAAATCTCTAAGAATGTTTAGCCACAATTCCAGGAAAATAAAAGACCCAATCAAAAAATGGGCCAAAGAACTAAACAGACATTTTTCCAAAGAAGACATACAGATGGCTAACACATGAAAAGATGCTCAACATCACTCATTATCAGAGAAATGCAAATCAAAACGACAATGAAGTACCATTTCACACCAGTCAGAATGGCTGCAATCCAAAAGTCTACAAGCAATAAATGCTGGAGAGAGTGTGGAGAAAAGGGAACCCTCTTACACTGTTGGTGGGAATGCAAACTAGTACAGCCTCTATGGAGAACAGTGTGGAGATTCCTTAAAAACTGGAAATAGAACTGCTTTATGACCCAGCAATCCCACTACTGGGCATACACATAAAGGAAACCAGAATTGAAAGAAACACGTGTACCCCAATGTTCATCACAGCACTGTTTATAATAGCCAGGACACAGAAGCAACCTAGATGTCCATCAGCAAATGAATGGATAAGAAAGCTGTGGTACATATACACAATGGAATATTACTCAGCTATTTAAAAGAACACATTTGAATCAGTTTTAATGAGGTGGATGAAACTGGAGCCTATTATACAGAGTGAAGTAAACCAGAAAGAAAAACACCAAAACAGTATAATAATGCACATATATCGAATTTAGAAAGATGGTAATGATAACCCTGTATGCAAGACAGCAAAAGAGACATAGGTGTATAGAACAGACTTTTGGATTCTGTGGGAGAAGGCAAGGGTGGGATGATTTAAGAGAATAGCGTTGAAACATGTATATTATTATATGTGAAACAGATCACCAATCCAGGTTCGATACATGAGACAGGGTGCTCAGGGCCGGTGCACTGGGATGACCCTGAGGGATGGGATGAGGAGGGAGGGGGGAGGGAGATTCAGGATGGGAAACACATGTACATGTATGGCAAAACCCACTACACTATTGTAAAGTAATTAGCCTCCAATTAAAATAAATATATTAATTTAAAAAAATGTGGAGCTATAGATCTTCCAAATATGGGTTTAAAATTTGAACATGTATTTATTTTGTGGTCCAGAAAAATCATACACAAAAAATAATAAATAAGCTTCTTAAAATGAACTATATGTGATCTAGGTTGGCAATACTACTAGGCACCTCTGTTCTTTCAGGGCCCAGAATAGTGAACACCGCACTGAAGAAGAACAAAGTCAGAGGACAGACACCACCTGACTCTGGCTTCCTGCAAAGCTGCAGTAATCAGAATAGTGTGATACTGGTGAAAGCAGACGAACAGATCAACGCAGCAATGTACAGAGACCAAACAAAGATCCACATAAGCGTTGTCAACTGATTTTTGACAAAGAAGCTTGGACAATCCTATGGAGAAAGGATAGTTTTTCCAACAAACAGTGCTGGAACAATTGAACATCCACATGAAGACAAGCAATAAAATGACATTAAAAAAAACTGATTAGTGTATACACTGACTTTACCACCTTCCAGACACTGAATTAACTATAACTGAATTGTGATCAAATGAAAAACAAAGTAATTTGCTGAAAATAACATGAGAGAACATTTATGTGACTTTGGGTTAAGTTTTATCTGTGAAAGATAAATTTATAAGTTTGTATTAAATTAAAAAGAAAAAACTTCCAATCCAGGAAATACACGCTATGAAGGAAATGAAGAGGAAAGCCAAAGACAGGGAGAAATATTTGCAAAACATTTATCTAAAAAGGAACTTGAATGTAAAAATATATAAATAACTCTTCCAACTCAACAATGAAAAAGCAACCATCCTAATTTTTTAAACTGGCCAAAAGATATATGTAGACATCTCATTGAAAAGATATGCAGATAATAAATAAACATATAAGAGAGACTTGAAATCCCGTCATCAGGTAATTTCAAATGAAAATAGCAATGAAATACTAGTGTACACCTATTAGAATGGCTAAAAGCCAAAACACAAATAACACCAAGTGCTAATGAGGATATAGAATTCATTGCTGGTGGGAATGCAAAATGATACTGTAACTGAAGAAGAGAGTTTAGCTGTTTCTTACAAAGCTAAACATAGTCTTCTCATACAATCTCAACAATCATGTTCCTTGGTATTTACACGAATGAGTTGAACACTTGGTTGCACACAAAAACCTGTGCACAAATGTTTATACATATGCCAAAACATGGAAGCAATCAACACATTCTTTATTTGGCCAATAGATAAGCAAACTGTGATGCATCTCCACAGCGGAATGTCAATCATTTAATAATAAAAAGAAATGAGCTATCAAGGTATGAAAAGACGAAAAGGAAGGTTACATGTGCATTCCTAGGTAAACGAAGCCAGTCTAAAAAGATTGTGTCCTGTGTGATTCCAACTATATGGTGTTCTAAAAACAAATCTTTAGAGACATTAGAAAGATCAGTGTTTGCCAAGAGTTTGGTAAGGTTTAGTGGGGGGATGGGAGAGAAGAATAAAGGGGAGCAAATAGGTAGAGAAAGGAGCATTTTTAGGGCATTGAAGCTAATCTGTATGTACTGTAATAGTGGGTAATGGCATTATGCATTTGTCAAAATCCATACGACCATACAATATAAAAAGTAAACTCTAATGTGAACTTTGGACCATAGTTAATAATAATGCATTGTATCAATATTGGTTCATCAACTCTAAGAAATATACTACACTCAAGCAAGATTTTATTAATAGGGGAAACTTGGAAGAGGGAGAGGAAATATATGAGGACATTTTAAATTTATATTCAATTTTAAAATAAACTTTAAACTTCTCTAAAAATATAGTTATTAAAAATTAGTCTATTAATCTCAATGAACATGAAATATAATTAGATATTGCTGAAAAGAAAGTTAGTGAATTACAAAATAAATTTTTAAAATTTCAAAGAATGCAGCACACAGAAATAAAATTACAAAAATGATACAAGAGAAGATTGAAGACATGAGAAAGATACAACAAAAAAAATTAGCATATGCTTCCAATTTAGGTACATGAAAAAGTATAGAGACAGCAGACTAGTTGCAGTATTTTAAAATATATTGGCTAAGAAATTCCTAGATTAATTAACTATATAAATCTTAAAATTCAGATAGCACAAGAACTTGAAACAAGGTGTTTTTTTTAATCCACAAGTGAACATCTAGTCACAAAATTGTGGAAGACCAAAATTAAAGGATGGAGCTTTAAATGGTCATTCAGAGAGAAAAGAAATGACAACAGATTGACAGCAGATTTATAACTATCAACAGTGCAAACGAAGAGACAATGAAATGTTTCCCAAAAGTGAATACATGTAGCTCTCGATATTAAAAATAGAGAAACTGATCAAGATTTTAATACACAAAAGAATTTTATGTAATATCGTATTTTAAAATATCACTGACATAAATAATAGTCCAAGAAAATGTATAACTAGCTAGCAAAATACAAAAAGCCTTATAATGACTGAAATTATGTTCTTTTTAATATTGAGGCATAAGAAAGTTATGCAGTTTAACCAGGCTGATGTCAACTGAAAGGAAAAATGGCTTAATAAAAGAGATATTATTTAGTGAGCTTATTATTAAGAAAAAATTACACTTCAAGATGCAGTCTAAAAATCAGTTGAAAGGCAATATAATCTTTATATGAAAATACAGTTTCAAATATAATTTAGCTTTAAATGAAATGGATTATTACAATAATCTTGTAGCACAATAAAATTTGAGAAGGATTTATGAGGAGAAATTTAACTATCAAATAAAACCAAACTTGAAAAAAGACTACTGAAACTGGTAAAGGTTTATGTTAAATGTGTCTATATCTGAAACAAACAAAAAACACATTTGGCTTTTTAGTTTATCCTGTCTCATAAACTCTAATGAAAAACTGAATATATACATGTGACCAAAGGGAGCATAAACTTAGCACAGGGAGAGGGATGTGTTTTATGAAAAAAGAGCTGATAAAATTGGTTATAAGTTATGAAAAATCTATAGGAAATTTGATATGTGGATAAAGGGTTTTCTTTAGGGCTTTGATACTAGCACATCCCTTGAGAAAAAGCATCATTTTACATGAAAGACATGAAAACAACATAAAATAAAGAATAAATTCATATTTTTTCAAATATATTATGTTAGAGTTATAGATGTATTCATATTTTTTACATTTGTTTTTAAGGTAAAATATAATGAATGAAGGAAATGCAGAGAAAACCCAGCCTGCTCTGTGATTCAGATATGTGAGTTCTAGGAGGCAAGAAACACAAATTCAATAACTTCATGTACCTCAATAATTCATAGTCTGTGGAGATGTCATTAAAGAAACAATACCTATTGGAAAAGAAAAAGTGACTGAACATTGTTAACATTCATGGTTTTCAAAAAACATTGTAGCAAAATTAACAAATGCAAACAAAAAGAAAGCAAACCACATTTCAAACAGATGTTTCACTCCCAGACACTCTAAGAATGAAATGAATGGCTGACCAAACACCAGAGGCTCTTTATTTTATCAAGTTATTTACACAACCAGAGGTGAGAAAATTTGAGGTTTAAAAAGAATAAGAGTTCTTTTTTGAATTAAATTATTTTAAATTGAAGGATAATTGCTTTACAGAAAGAAAGTAAGAATTTCTTAATAAATGTATTATTTTATCAAGTACATTGACTGATTTAATACAAATACCAAAGACTTAAAATATTTATGTGTAATGTACGTACAAGCATGCATAAATATCTAGGCTTAACTAGAAAGGAGGATCTAAAAAATTTTCAAAATTAAAGAGTTGTTCTGTTTGAGTAAAGACTGTCCATAAGTGATTATGTTGTAAGTTTGCAATGATATTTGTAAAATAGTTATTGTTTTAAAAGGGCTTCCCTGGTGGGTCAGAGATTAAAGTGTTTGCCTGCAATGTGGGATACCTGGGTTCAATCCCTGGGTCAGGAAGATTCCCTGGGGAAGGAAATGGCAACCCACTCCAGTATTCTTGCCTGGAGAATCCCATGGACGGAGGAGCCTGGCGGGCTACAGTCCACTGGGTCGCAAAGAGTCGGACACAACTGAGCTACTTCACTTTCACTTATTGTTTTAATGTTTTAAAAGAGATATTATTAGTTCAGGCTAAAAATAGTAAAATCTATTTTTAAAATGTACCTGTATAAAGATGTGCATATACAATAAAGTGTGAATTTACAGCATTCTTTCATAACTTCTTCCTTGTAATCAGAAAAAACATTATGAATTTATTTTTTCAAAAGTGGAGATGGTGAGTTAGGAAGAGTGTCATGGTGTAGAAAAGAAAGTGAAGAAGTTTGCTTATGTTCAAATAGAGGCTAGACTACCGCAGTCCAGCTAGGGTCATATCTGAAAGGGACATCAAGCATGAAAGGAGAGCACTATACAGTTGCTGGTCAGGGAACACTACATGTGTTAGCCATATAAGCGAAACTCCAGGAATAGAAGAGTGATGGCCTACTTGCCCCTGGCATATAGCAAGAGGTCACACAGGAGCATCAGTCCTGAAAAGGGATGGATTCTCAAAATTAAAAAAAGAAAAGAGCCATGAGAATCTGCAAAACAAGGTGGAAAAAAATGCGACTAAATCAGACCTAAAGACTATATGCATAGCAACTCAAGGGTCATGGGAGGCATCTTCTGTTTAGAAAAGTTTTATTTCTGTACAGCGGTTCGCAGGGTTCTTGCCATCAGTAAGAGTACAGGTAGTAGATGCCACCACAGGTAAACCCTTTCAGAGGAATGCCAGAGACCGGATGAGAAAAGAACAAAATGCAAGAAAGGTTATAAATTGAGGTGGCTTTTTGGTCAATATTTCAGTTTGTTGGATCACTGGTTAGTGGTTTCATTTGGGGGAGTGGTTTGGGGGTATATACATATTATTTTGGATGTCTGAACGCTATCACTGGAAAAAGTATCTTTTAATAATAAATGACTCATGAGCTCCGGTGAATCTAAATCAAATCTGGAAGGAAAGGTAGTCTGAAGACTCGCATGTAAAGCAAAGGTCAACCAGTACCTGGTGCGAACTGGCAGTCAGTCCACAACATAACAAAAGAAACAAAAGATGGTGGTCTATATTTTGTGTGTGTGTGTGAAATGGTAAATGCATATTTTAAATAGTGAAACTAAAAAGACTTACCAAAGATTCACTTAACATGCATATACACACATGAGATACACACACACACACACACACACACACACACACCCCCACGAATTTAAAATGTGCATCTCTTAGTTATATTGAAAATTGCATGAATTTGTGTGGAATAAACGTGATGCTCTTTTAGAACTTTTTTTTCATAGTTTGAGCTATGTTTTTGTATACTTTCAGCTTCCTAACACGGATGCACCATGATTCTCAATGCAGCAAAGTATATCAACTAAGTCCATTTCAAACACTAAGTATGCTTTCCATTTTTACAATAAACATAAAATATTCATTCAACTAGGTAAGTTAATATATATATGGGACCAAAATACATTTAAGAAAAGACTGAGTTGCAAATTAATAGAATAGAGAAACTGTGATTTAGGGGAAAATCCTTGGTAGTCAAAACAAGTAAATGCTAAAATTAGAAGTTTGTAAAATATTTTCATTTTCTAAAGTCAAAGGCTCAAAATGCAGACAACAAAAAGAATATATTAATCATTGGTCAGCCTCAACAAAACAGCAATAATAAATTAAAAATAAAAATTAAATGCTAAAAAACATACTCAAAGACTATACAAGCTATCGTGTAACATAAATTGTTATAAACCCTGCCTGATACTTTAAAATATTATTTATTTAAATTTGATTATTAGGTCAATATTGATTTTCAGCAAAGTACCTTTCAATAAATTGGTCATTTGGCATATTGGCTTTTTAAAGATTAATATTTATCTCCCCCAAAATCTGACTTAAAATCAAATTATCACTTTCTCCAGTTTAGTCACACTGACACATGTCTTTCCTTTCAACACGTTAATGTTCCTTTCATAAATGAGTCTTTGGGGCTATCATTCCATTTGGTTAAAAACTCTTTCACTTCTTTGCATTTATGGAGAAGGCAATGACACCCCACTGCAGCACTCTTGCCTGGGAAAATCCCATGGACGGAGGAGCCTGGTGGGCTGCAGTCCATGGGGTCACTAAGAGTCTGACACAACTGAGGGACTTCACTTTCACTTTTCACTTTCATGCATTGGAGAAGGAAATGGCAACCCACTCTGGCGTTCTTGCCTGGAGAATCCCAGGATCGGGGGAGCCTGGTGGGCTGCCGTCTTATGGGGTCGCACAGAGTCAGACACGACTGAAGCGACTTAGCAGCAGCAGCAGCAGCAGTTAAATTCTAAATATTGTCAGCTATATTTCAGCTGCACAAAACATTACTTCAACCTCATAGTTATACCTAAACTGTAATTACACAATCATTGGTTTCAATATTTGACTAATGATTTTGATAGATTGGGTTATATTTCAAAAAATATTTATGTCATTCCCCCTGATGCAGAGTATACTTCCCTGCCAAGTTAATGTTGAGACTAGTTATGTGAATTGTTTAACTAATGGGATGTTTGCTGGTCTGAGACAAGAGCTCAAGAAGCATCATGGGGTTTTCACCTACCATCTTGCTATTGCTCTTTGGCCTGTGATAAAAGAGGAATGCATACTGGAGAGCCAGAAAATGAGATATGTTTGGAGCCGAAATAGCTCGAATTTGCATCCAGCAGTCAAGTTCAACACAGTCCAAGCCAATCCAGAGACTTGGATATGGGAAAACAACAACAACAACAACAAGAGTGGTTTGGTTTTAAATTGGTTAGTTTAGGGGTAAATTGTTATATATAATTATAGTGACAATAGCTGACTACTACAAACACTGTTTCCAGAACTATAGTGAAAAAATTCTTGAATAAATGAACAAGTACATAAAAATGGAAATAACATAAATTATTTTCAATATGCTAATGGTTAGATAAAATATGGTTCATTCTTTTGAAGATGACTCAGTAACTAGAAATTCTGCTTTCAGATTTATTGGTATGTATCCTAATTATCTTATGACAGAAAGTGAAGAACTAAAGAGCCTCGTGATGAAAGTGAAAGAGAAGAGTGAAAAAGTTGGCTTAAAACTCAACATTCAGAAAACTAAGATCATGGCATCTGGTCCCATCACTTCATGGCAAATAGATAGGGAAACAATGGAAAAGGTAACAGACTGTTTTGGGGGCTCCAAAATTACTGTCAATGGTGACTGCAGCCATGAAATTAAAAGACACTTGCTCTTTGGAAGAAAAGTTATGACCAACCTAGACAGCATATTAAAAAACATAGACATTACTTTGCTAACAAATGTCCATCTAGTCAAACTTTAGTTTTTCCAGTAGTTATGTATGGATGTGAGAGTTGGACTATAATGAAATCTGAGCACTGAAGAATTTATGCTTTTGAACTGTGGTGTTGGAGAAGACTCTTGAAAGTTCCTTGGACTACATGGAGATCCAACCAGTCCATCCTAAAAGATATAAGTCCTGAATATTCATTGGAAGGAATGATGCTGAAGCTGAAACTCCAATACTTTGGCTACCTGATGTGAAGAACTGACTCATTTGAAAAGGCCTTGATGCTGGGAAAGATTGACAGCAGGAGGAGAAGGAGATAACAGAGGATGAGACGGTTGGATGGCATCACCAACTCAATGGAGATGAGTATGAGTAAACTCTGGGAGTTGATGATGGACAGGGAGACCTGGCATGCTGCAGTCCATGATTGCAGAGTCGGACATGACTGAGTGACTGAATTGAACTGATCCTAATTATTTCATGCCATTAGGTATTTCTGCTTAAAAATACAAAGCCAACTGAACATTTTTTATCTTTACAGGGTTCTAGATTTTTGCTTTAATAATCCTTTATTTTTACTTGAATTACAATAATGTTTATAGAATATATCAGTATTTCTGAAGATTTTTTCCTGATTCAACATTTTTGGAATTTAATTTTGCTTTTGATATGTGGAAGATTTAGTTCTCTTATCATTTCAAGATTTTTTCACATTATTGCCTTGAATAAAAATATCTGAATATGTAGATATATGTATTTATATATGTATAAAATTTGTTGAACCCCTCTACAAATTTCTGATGCAAGAGGAAACTGCCTATATTAAATTTGTACATAAAAATTAAGATTATAAAACTGACATGAGAGAAAAGACACTTATTTTCCTATACAGTAAAAAAATTTAAAAATAAAAGGACTGTGTAGAAATACTCACTGAAATGCTTCAGTGTTTATACTGGATTGCATGAATGATATATCTTTACATCTCCCTCCTCCATGACACAGGTATTTTGTTTGTTCTCTTTTGTTTTCATGGATAAAGAGCTTTTGATATTTCAAATAAACAGAAAATAGAACAAAACGTACACTCAGACTGATTGGAGGTCAAAATACAGTTCAAGCTTTTATTAAATTATCTTGGGAAAGTTTCCTAGTTTCTCTGAGACTTAGCTTGCTCATCTGGTATGATTTAAGTGGAATAATGTAACGCACTCAATATCAGCAAGTAATAAATACCCAATAAATGCCTCATAGGTATTGTCTTTCAACATCTCCAGTGCGGCCACCTTAGTCCAAGCCACCATTACCTATTTTTTATACTACTCGTATGACTTCTTAAAGTCATTCTCCATACAGTGACAGTGAAGAGAAGTTCATGCAACGGTTACATACTAGACTGTCAACAATTTTTGTAAGGTTGCAGAATAGAGTATGTGAGTGAAGATGTTTAGTCTTGATGTTTTCACTGTCAACTGAAATCATCAAGGCTGGTTCATCCACAATGAACCATTAAGAGAAGAAAGACTGATAAACAGTGAAGATGAAAAGAGGTGTGGGAAGAAGGGGAGAGAGACTACCAACTGATGCAGATCTGTGTATCCTCTGCAGATTGACTTAGTGAGTAGTGAACGGCAAACTACAAGATACAAAATCATCAGCGCTCCATTTGGAACCATAAGAGAGTAGACTGGGCTAGAACTGTACAATCTGTTAAGCAAACATTGTGCATGTCTGGAAAGGTTGTGTTCCATATGGAAGGACACAGTTAAGTCACGCTCACCACAAGCACTCGGTCAGTGGGATAGGGTATCATGAGTCTGACTCCATGCTTGGTTGTATTTACTTCTGACAGCTTTTAAGCCACTCAAGAGCATTAGGCTAAACAAAAGAATCCAGATACAAAAGACTTCACATGTATGATTCCAGTTACATGAAATGTTTAGGGAAGACAAAACTATAAAGAAACCAGAGCAGTGCTTGCCTGAAGCTGGCAGGGGGAACTTGGAGTGACTGCAAATGGACACAAGGGAACTATGTTGGGTTATGAAGTATTCTAGAACTGAACTGTAATGATGGTTGCAAAACTTTACATATTTACTTAAAATACACTGAGCAGGACATTTATGGTAAATAAACTGCATGCTCTGTAAATTGTACCTTAATTTAAAAAATGAATTACTAGAAAAAAGACCTATAAAGTATAATCACCTTTGATATAGTTAGATTCAAAAGACATGAAATTATATTTTAATTAATCCAGTCTAAAGTATAAAAAGGAAAATAGGAAAATGACATAACTGTATACACTGCTTATTGGCTATATGGATATAATTGATACAGAGTTGCTCCTGCACTAATTTTTAGAGTGATTCTCCATATTGAATGACTTCTTAAATGGACGGTTTAAATAAACACTGTATTTTTCAATATTTAAAGTTTTCAACATGAAAAATTCATGTGCTACTTTTTGTTGCTATTTTTGTTAACTCATCTAGATTGTGTGGCCAATAATGTTACTAAAAATGGATTGTATAAACTGAACTGTTTTTATGTTTTAGTTTATTAGCACTTATAGTGATGAAAGCCAGTTTTAGTAGCAGAAGCCTGACTTGAAAGTTATATTGACTAAAGGAAAGAAATTTTAAAGCCACAGTAAGAAATTCAGAATTCAATATCTGGAAATCTCTGGAAATAGGTTACATGTTTATTGCAAATCTGTAGGACTGAGTGGCTAGAGAACAGGCAGCTAATTTTCAGCTTTAAAGTTTTACTGAGTTTTGAGTTTTGTGACAATGCCTCTATTACCTGCTCAAATAAAATTAAATAAAGCAAAACAAAAAGAATGAAGTATTTTTTCTAAGTAGAACTGGAACTATTTCCAAGATGTATGAATAAGTAATACAAAGTACAAAATATTTCTAATGCAAGCGTGCATCTCTCCACTTTCAAAGGTACATGCTGCTGCTGAGTCCGTCAGTCGTGTCCAACTCTGTGCGACCCCACGGACGGCAGCCCACCAGGCTCCCCCGTCCCTGGGATTCTCCAGGCAAGAACACTGGAGTGGGTTGCCACTTCCTTCTCCAATGCATGAAAGTGAAAAGTGAAAGTGAAGTCACTTAGTCCTGTTCGACTCTTCGTGACCCCATGGACTGCAGCCTACCAGGCTCCCTCCGTCCATGGGATTTTCCAGGCAAGAGTACTGGAGTGGGGTGCCATCGCCTCCTCCATTTAAATGTACATATATGTACATTTATTTGCTTGCATTTGTGTAAAATATTTCTAGAATGATACAATCAAATAAATTATTTCAAGGACTGCCTCTAGTAGAGAGTCTGGAAGACTTAAGTCAACTATGGGAAGATGACTTGCTTTTAATTTTTTTCATTTTGTTACTTTTTAAAGTATTTATTATGGATGTTTTACTTTTCAAAAGAAACAAAAATAAATATTCCCAGAAAATACCTCACATTTATCTCTTTCTTATATCCTTTTTTTCCCTAACAAAGCTTTACCTATTCTCCAATACAGAGGTCTTTCTATATCATTACCCCCCTTTTTATTTCATTCCAACGTGCTAATTATTCTTTTTGAGGGAGATTTTGATGCTAAAGGAAAACTATGATTCCTTTGTAACTCTATACCAAAGGCAAGGTTTACTTTTTATGACGCACAATTTTGTGTGACTATTGATTGTCTAACTGGCAACACTCATTTTGATGTAGTTGATATATTATAATATGCATAGTTTCATTTAGATTAAGACAAGTTTAATTAAAGACAAAATGTCTCCAAAATAAACTGCAAAAAGAATAAACTCTGTAGTTAACATTTGTTCAAAAGTACCTTTTGATGATCATTATTAAAAGAATATCAAAATAAATCCAAAATAATTTTAAACTTTAATATTTATCACTTTGTGTACTAAATTCACAATCAAAAACAAATTAAGATAGATGAAAGATCACTGACCTTAACTATTTTGAAATGAGTATTTGTCACTTGCTTCTCAAGGTCAAACAAAATAATAAATTATATTATCAACATAATTCAAATTTTAATAGGAAATACCTTTGTTCCCTGTGAAACCATATTTCTCATAAAATAAGGATAAACTCTGTGTCTTGGTGGTGCATGTATAGATACAAACAAGTTGATTCAAACTGGCTGGAGAACATTTCTATAGCCTGTTTTAATAAACTTGGCAAATTTACATCCTCTGTGTTTTGATTTACTATCATAAATGAGGTTAATTTGATAACAAACTTCAGTTGATTCCACACTATAAAGACCAGCCCTATAAGGTTGCTGGGCCATCAACCCAAGTAAAAGCAAAATGGTTACACTGATCTTCTGACTTCATCTATTATAATGAAATAATTGTCGTTACTTTACGAGATTCCTAAAGTATTTAGTAAAAGTTTAAAATGCCAAGCGTACCGTTATTACACAGTTATATTTCTTTGCCAATGTACTTTTCTCACTTTTAACTTCTTAAAATGATAATCTAAAGAGCTTCAGCCCTTAAAGAAAATGCCCTGACACCTCAAATGAATTTTTATGCTTATTTATTTATTTTGAGGAGGAATAACTATTTACTGGCTGTAGCATTCACAAATCATTTGTAACTGCTAGTTGAAATATTTACTTTACTTTCTGATCCAGAACCAGTTTATTTTAAAAAATCTTGCTATGGTTGACAAAAAAAAGGTTTCATTTATTCAGAACAGTGAAAACGTAGTGGTTTATTAGGTCATTTTAAAATTTATCTAATTAAACAAAGTCCCTGGTCGCTCAGCTGGTAAAGAATCTGCCTGCAATGCAGGAGACTCTGGTTCAATTCTTGGACTGGGAAGATCCCATAGAGAAGGAATCGGCTACCCACTCCACGACTCTTGGGCTTCTCTGGTGGCTCAGATGGTAAAGCGTCTGCCTGCAATGCAGGAGACCTGGGTTCGATCCCTAGGTCAGGAAGATACCCTGGAGAAGGAAATGGCTACCCACTCCAGTACTCTTGCCTGGAAAATGCTATGGATGGAGGAGCCTGGTGGGCTACAGTCCATGGGATTGCAAAGAGCTGGACACAACTGAGCAGCTTCACTGGTTCACTGCTGGCTCAGATGGGAAAAGAATTTGCCCACAGTGCTGTATACCTGGGTGGGATCCCTGGGTTGGGAAGATCCCCTGGAGGAGGGCATGGCAACCCACTCCCGTATTCTTCCCTGGAAAATCCCAATGGGCAGAGGAGCCTGGAGGACTATACAATCCGTGGTCTCCAAAGAGTTAGACGTCACTGAGTGACTAAGCACAAACAAATATAAGTTCTAATACCTTTGAGCAAACTAGAAGTTTGAAAATCTACTTATGCTATTCATGCAAAACATAGAACAATTATAAAATATGCAGCCATAGAAAACAATATATAATAAAAGAACAAAGAAATGCAGAGAGAAATATTGTTTGCAGCTAATATACGTCATTGTGGAGGAGTCACATTCACAAAAGAAAAATTCAGTGAATGCTCTACTTCTTACATACCAACTTTCAGAATCGAAGGGGAATAAGTCCCTAAACAGGAAGAACAATTATTTTACTGTTATTATAAGAAATATAATTTAAAATATATTCAAAGAGATCTGAAAATCACTGCCATGTGTGTTTACAAACAGGTGCAAACTTTGAGCAGTCAAACTGGCTCACAGACAATTTATACACTATTGCATTCTCTTTCATCAGTTTCAGCATCCCATATTTAGCACGGAGTTGTCCCAAAAGTTCCTTTATGTGAAAGCTCTTCTCAGATGTCCTCACAGCTAATATTCACTTTAAGGATATGCTCAAATGTCATCTTATCTGGGAAACCTTTCCTAATCCACCTATTAACTGCACTCTCCTTGACTTTTCTTCTCTCACTCTGCTTTAGTTTTATTCTTAATATTTAACATAATCACCTAGATAGATAGAGATCTTAGACAGATAGATAGATTTTTGTCTCTATTCCCATCCCACCAAGAATAGAGTTCCATGAGACAATGTGCACTTTTTTTTTCCCACTCTGGTATTTCCAGTACCTAAATAGTACCTGACGAATAAAAGATGACCCAAACATCATCTCTATTAATAAACAGAATACTGAGTAGAATTTGTCCAACAAATTACTGGAAATGGTTGAAGACGAGGGTTTTAAACAGCCACAAACAACTAAATTTATTTTTTTAATGGAAGTATGTTTGACTTACAGTATATTATGCACCAAAGTTATTAAAATATTACTGACTATATTCCCTGTGCTATATATTATATTCCTATGACTTTATAACTGGTAGTTGTACCTCTAAATCTACTTCATCTATTTCAACAACCCTCTATCTGCCTTCCCTCTGGCAATCACTTGTTTATTCCCTTTATATGTGAGTTTGTTTCTCTTTTGTTCAATTTGTTTATCTGTTTCATTTTTACACTCCACATATAAGTGAAAATACAGTTTTTGTCTCTCTTGATTTAAAAGCTAAGTTTCACTTAGCATAAAACCCTCCAGGTCAGTCCATGCTGTTGCAAATTGAAATTTTTCATTCTTTTTTAACTCTGAGTAATATCTCATCCTGCATACATACCACATCTTCTTTATCCACTCATCTGTCAATGGACATTTAGCTTCCTTCTCAGATCAGTTGTTCAGTTGTGTCCAACTTTTTGCAACCCCATAGACTGCAGCACACCAGGCTTCCCTGTCCATCACCAACTCCTAGAGCTTGCTCAAACTCATGTCCATTAAGTCTGTGATGTCATCTAATCAGCTCATCCTCTGTTGTCCCCTTTTCCTCCTGCCTTATATCTTTTCCAGCATCAGGATCTTTTCTAGTGAGTCGGTTCTTTAGATTACGTGGCCAAAGTACTAGAGCTTCAGCTTCAGCATCAGTCATTCCAATGAGTATTCAGGACTGATTTCTTTTTTTTCCTTGTAGTCCAAGGAAACCCAAGAATCTTCTCCAACATCAGAGTTCAAAAGCATCAGTTCTTCGGTATGCAGCTTTCTTTATGGTCCAACTCTCACATCCATACGTGACTACTGGAAAAATCATAGCTTTGACTAGATGGACCTTTGATGGCAAAATAATATCTGTGGGTTTTAGTTTTTTGTTTGTTTGTTTGTTATCCATTTTATTTTATTTTTTTAACATCGTATTTTTTTTATTTTTTTTCTTTTTTTTTAATACTTTATTCTACATTACAGTACTGTATTTGTTTTGCCATACATTGACATGAATCAGCCACAGGTGTACACAATCTCCCAATGCCGAAGCCCCCTCCCACCTCCCACCCCATATCATCTCCCTGGATCATCCCGTGCACCAGCCCCAAGCATCCTGTATCCTGTATTGAACATAGACTGACGCTTCGTTTCTTACATGATAGTATACATGTTTCAATGCCATTCTCCCAATCCATCCCACCCTCTCCCTGTCCCTCAGAGTCCAAAAGTCCGTTCTATACCTCTGAGTCTCTTTTGTTGTCTCACATACAGGGTCATCATTACTATCTTTCTAAATTCCATATATATGTGTCAGTATACTGTATTGGTGTTTTTCTTTCTGGCTTACTTCACTCTGTATAATCGGCTCCAGTTTCATCCATCTCATTAGAACTGAGTCAACCTAGATGTCCATCAGCAGATGAATGGATAAGAAAGCTGTGGTACATCTACACAATGGAGTATTACTCAGCCCTTAAAAAGAATAAATTTGACTCAGTTCTAATGAGATGTATCTGTGGGTTTTAATATGCTTCCTAGGTTGGTCATAGCTTTTCTTCCAAGCAGCAAGTGTCTTTTAATTTCATGATTGCAGTCACCATCTACAGTGATTTTGGAGCCCAAAAGTAGTCTGTCACTGTTTCCATTGTTTCCCCATCTATTTGCCATGAAGTGATGGGGCCAGACACCATGATCTTCGTTTTCTGAATGTGGAGCTTTAAGCCAACCTTTTCACTCTCCTCTTTCACTTTCATCAAAAGGCTCTTTAGTTCTTCTTCATTTTCTGCCATAAGGGTGGTGTCATCTGCGAATCTCAGATTATTGATATTTCCCCTAGCAATCTTGATTCCAACTTGGGGTGCACATATTTTTTTGAAGCTAGTGTTATTGTTTTCTTTGGGTAAATATTCAAGAATGAAATTGCTAGGTCATATAGTAGTTCTATTTTTACTTTTTGGAGGAAACTCTGTACTGCTTTCCATAATGGCTACATTAATTTATGTCCCCATCAACAGTGCACAAGAGTTCCTGTTGCTCCACATCCTTGCCAGCACTTGCTATTTGTTGTCTTTTTGATGACAACCATTCAGACAGATGCGGAGTAATATTTCATTGTGACTTTCCATGCATTTCCCTGATTATGAGTAATGGTGAGCATCTTTTCCCATGTCTGTTGGCCATCTGTATTTTTTTGAAAAATGTCTAGAAAGATCATATGGTTATTTTTCAATTAACTGCTTATATTTTTGGTATTGAACATATCATTTACAAATATATTCCCCCATTCAGTAGGTGGCCTCTTTGTTTCCTTAATGGTTTCCCACATTATGCAATGTAGTCCCATTTGTTTGATTTTTCTTTTGTTTCCCTTGTCTCAGCAGACAGATCCAAAAATACTGCTAATACTGATGGGAAAGAACATATTGCCTCTATTTTATTCTAGGCTTTTCAGAGTTTAAGTTCTTACATTTAAGTCTTTTATCCATTTGAGTTTATTTTTTTATATGTTGTGAGAAAAGAGCCTAGTCTTTTACATGTGGCTGTCTGGTTTTCCTAATGCTACTTATTGAAGAGACTGTCTTTCTTGCATTATATATTCTTGCCTCCTTTGTTACAGATTAATGAGCCATAATTGTGCATGGGTATTTGCTTGACTCTATTCTCTTCCATTAATTTATGAGTGTTTTTTCACGCCAGTACCATACTATTTGTTAATTATTTTTTCATTGAGAGTTGAAGGTCTTATCCTAGAAGTATAACTCATAGTGGGAACTCTGACAGACAGCAAGTGGTAGATTTATGTTTTTGGTGGCGACAACATGCCAATTAAATAAGCAGATCTTTCTCTATTCCTTTAGATGACTGATGACCTGTTTGTCATAAATCATTATAAGAAAATTTTCATATAAATGATGCAAGGATTAAATTATTTTCTGTGTTCTGTATTAGAACAATATCAACAATAGAGAGTAAAAAAATATAAGACTTTCAGATCCTGGGAACTTGCCAACCATAAGGAAGGCAATAGAATCCAGTGTGGTATAGTAATTAAGAGAAGAACCTGGAATATCTGCTACTTTCAAAATTTAGGTCTGGCATTGGTAGCAATAGAATCTTAGGACTAATTTACTTAACCTCTATAAATTACTTTCCTCATCTATAACAGCAGTACTTACTTTATAGAGATATAGCAAGAATCCAATTTTTTTAATCAACGTAAGGCACTTACCACTGCTTAGCAATTAGCAAGGCCTATATAAATGTGAGTTATGGCTGTTTCTGTCACTGTTTCCACTGTTTTCTCCATCTATTTGCCATGAAGTGATAAAACCAGATACCATAATCTCCCTCTCCCTCAGCGTCCAAAAGTCCGTTCTATACCTCTGAGTCTCTTTTGTTGTCTCACATAGAGGGTCTTCATTACTATCCTTCTAAATTCCATATATATGTGTCAGTATACTGTATTGGTGTTTTTCTTTCTGGCTTACTTCACTCTGTATAATCAGCTCCAATTTCATCCATCTCATTAGAACTGAGTCGAATTTATTCTTTTTAAGGGCTGAGTAGTACTCCATTGTGTATATGTACCACAGCTTTCTTATCCATTCATCTGCTGATGGACATCTAGGTTGTTTCCATGTCCTGGCTATTATAAACAGTGCTGCAATGAACATTGGGGTACATGTGTCTCTTTCACAGCACTTTCACAGCAACCTCTCTTAGAATTTGAAACAGCTCAACTGGAATTCCATCACCTCCACTAGCTCTCTTCATAGAGATGTTTCCTAAGACCCACTTGACTTTGCATTCCAGGATATCTGGCTCCAGGTGAGTGATTGCATCATCTTGGTTATCTGGGTCATGAAGATCTTTTTGTACAGTTCTTCTGTGTCTTCTTGCCACCTCTTCTTAATATCTTCTGCTTCTGTTAGGTCCATACTGTTTCTGTCCTTTATTTTGCCCCTCTTTGCATGAATTGTTCCCTTGGTATCTCTAATTTTCTTGAAGAAATCTCTAGCCTTTCTCATCCTATTGTTTTCCTCTATTTCTTTGCATTGATCACTGAGGAAAGCTTTCTTATCTCTCCTTGCTATTCTTTGGAACTCTGCATTCAGATGGATATATCTTTCCTTTTCTCCAGTTGGAAACAGTGACAGACTTTATTTTCTTTTGATCCAAAATCACTGAAGATGATGACTGCAGCCATGAAATTAAAAGATGCTTGCTCTGGGGAAAAAAAGCTATGAACAAGCTGAACATTAAAAAGCAGAGACATTACTTTGCCAACAAAGGTCTGTCTAGTCAAAGCTATGGTTTTTCCAGTAGTCATGTATGGTTGTGAGAGTCAGACCATAAAGGAAGCTGAGCACTGAAGAACTGATGCTTTTGAACTATGGTGTTGGAGAAAACTCTTGAAGAGTTCCTTGGATTGCAAGAAGATCAAGCTAATCAATTATTATTCATTGGAAGGACTAATACTGAAGCTGAAGCTCCAACACTTTGACCACCTGATGCAAAGAACTGACTCATTGGAAAAGACCCTGATGTTGGGCAAGATGAAGGCAGGAAGAGAAGGGGATGACAGAGGATGAGATGGTTGGATGACATCACCAACTCAGTGGACATAAGTTTGAGTGGGTTCAGGAAGTTGGTTATGGACAGGGAAGCCTGGTGTACTTCCATGGTATTGTATGAAGTTGGACACGACTGAGAGACTGAACTGAACTGAATATCTTTTTATGGTCAAGGAATGTCTTTTTTTTTTAAGCAAATAATTAATGAATGACATTAAGGTCTTACTCACTGAGTATTTCACAAGTGCCTGCTTATTACAGAACTTTAGTAGACACTACTAACTTAAAAAATGCAAATGTACATTTTAAAAAATTCCTAGACTGAGTTCCCACAGATGGGAGATGGGGGGTGGGGGGGGTCGATATTTACTGCTGAATCAATGAATGAATGATGAACCCTTAAACCTAATTGCTAATATTTTCATAATTAAATCTTTAACTATATTCTTATTTCTTAACTCATCTTTTCTCTTAGATAAGTCCCAATTCATGTATAATTGTTCTTCAGCCTAGAAAAGTATACATTTCTCCTTCAAGAAAACAGTAGTTTGGTCCCTCTGTCCTGCTGCTGCTGCTAAGTCACTTCAGTCATGTCCGACTCTGCGACCCCATAGACAGCAGCCCACCAGGCTCTTCCATCCCTTGGATCCTCCAGGCAAGAGTACTGAAATAGGTTGCCATTTTCTTCTCCAATGCATGCATACATGCTAGGTCACTTCAGTCATGTCTGACTCTATGCAACGCTATGGACAGCAGCCCACCAGGCTCCTCTATCCATGGGATTCTCTAGGCAAGACTATTGGAGTGGGTTGCCATTTCCCTCTCTGTCCTAAAGGCCACTAAAATAATTTGGATTATTATTGCCCTTTACAACACCATTCTCAAGCCCTAAGTTTCTCTCTGATAACTATGCCCTTTCCCAACATCTTAATCGTCCATGACAATAAGACAAAATAAGAGTTTCCCCTTTTTCTGGAGGGGGATTTTTTTAAACCCTCTGATTTCATGTTTCCCATAAGAAACACCCAGAATATGGCACAAGTCAATATAATTGGGTATGCATCATTGTGATCACATAGGAATTATAATTCTCATAAGGTATACCCTTTTATGCAGCGACTAGGACAAAATGGATTTCACTGTCACTCACATTAAAAGAATAGGGCTTCTATCTAGGGCTTCTATCCTTGTATCCCTAGGAAATGATTCAGTCCTTAACATATATTTGGAGTGATTGTTCAGTAAGTGATTGTTGACTGCTGAATCACTACTTCAAAATGCCAGACTAATATAAAATAAGAATAAAATTTTCTATGATTTTTAACATTAGAATATATATGCAAAGGATATACTTATGAAAGACAATGTTAGAAAAAATACGAAAATGCAATGTCTGTAAAGAGTATCTCTGATTTCTCAATGAATTGACAAATCTTGAAAAGTCTTTTTTTTATTTCTAGGAAATAGGAGTCATTAATAGTTTTGTACTTGAAGCCATAAGAAGAATCAATATTTAAGTTCAACACAAAGTTGATAACTCAAGATGAAACTTTGTTGTCTAAAACAATTTAAAAATATTGTACATGTTTCAATGCCATTCTCCTAAATCATCCCACCCTCTCCCTCTCCCACAGAGTCCAAAGGACTGTTATATACATCTGTGCCCTCTTTTTCTGTCTTGCTTAAAGAAACAAATCACCAATCCAGGTTTGCTGAAGGATACAGGATGCTTGGGGCTGGTGCACTGGGATGACCCAGAGGGATGGTACAGGGAGGGAGGAGGGAGGGGGGTTCAGGATGGGGAACACATGTACACCCATGGCAGATTCATGTTGATGTATGGCAAAACCAATACAATATTGTAAAGTAATTAGCCTCCAATTAAAATAAATAAAGTTAAATAAATAAAAGTATTGTAGTTCAGTCCCCTGAGTAAAGGACTGAAAAAGATGTATTGAAATGTTAATATTCTTATATTTTTCCTTTTGTTCTTTGCAGCCTTCACTCACCTTCCTCCCTCAAGAAAATGTACCTTTATCAGTCCATTCTCTGAAAGTTCATACAGGGACTTAAAGAATGATTGGAAAGAATCTTTTCACTTCCAAGATGACCAAGGAAAGAAGGAACATGGTCCTGTCAAAAGGGGCATGGCCACGTGCCGCCCATTCCCTGTACCAACTATGCCTGATGCATGCCCAAGGACAAGGCCATTGAAAAGTCATCACTTGGAACACAGGAGAGGCTGCAGCCATCAGGACATTTCTGAAGGAGTGTTTTCAATGCCTATATGCTTCCCAAGCTGTAGGTGAAACTACAGTACTGCAGGAGTTGTGCCAATCACATTATAGTCAGGAATCATTCTTGCTAAGTCAGGAAGAACTGGACACCTCCATCCACGCTAATTTAGATCTGTGGGTGCTGTCTCTAGCCCTCCACCAAAACCTGTGTAAGGATATAAGTCCATAAAGACTTACTTAAAGAAATAAGTATTTCTTTAAGTAAGGAATACTGTTCAGTGAAAAGATAAGAAAATGGAAATTATACTTAAAAAAAAGAGGCAGGAACAAATTCAAGATATAGGAATCTTCATGACTTAAAATTCAGGCAACTTTTTGGAGAGGAAGGACGAAAGATTCAAAAAATAAGAGGTTTATAAGAATCTGAAGGTTGTAAACAAAAACAGGAAAAAGGATGACTTCTGGAAGTACTTTTATGAGATAAATTTGATTAAAACTTAGAGTTATTTGAGAGATACAAGTTTAACTAGTATCACATAGCAATTACCTTATTTACATACTGGTATTTTTGTTCTGTTTTAATGATGCTAAAACTGAGCTATGTGGGTCTCTAAGGTGATATTAGGAAAATGCTTACTGGATTGGAAACAGGAGTTGCTAGACAAAAAGTGTTCTAAGATTGCTTAATCATCAGTTATTACATGTATTATTCTATTTATAAACAGGTATTTTTTAAATTTAATGCTCACAGCCATACTGTGATTACAAGTAAGTGAACCAAGATTCAAAAGGACAGATTAACCCACACTGACATGTAATGGATGTAAGATTCATACTCAGATATCCTATTCTGAATTTTATGAGCTACATCCTGCAACTTCTGTATAAGCCACAAAAATTTATATGTCAGTGAAGCAAACTAATCACCAATCCTAGTAAAATATAAATAGCAAACAAGTTATTTAGATTATTTAGTTATATTTAGTTATAAATATTTGGATTGAAAATGCCATCTTTTCAATATAATACTGAAAATAGTGTTGTTCAGTAGAAGTTAACATATCAGAATTAAGCAAAGCATTTTAGAAAATGCCTGTTTTAAGAAAACTCCTTTCACAAATCAAATGTCTGTTTGATGCCACTCCCACTGTGCATAATGCAATTCATCACGTTGTAATGATACAGAAATAGTCCAATTTTATTTCTTTCCATATATGTGTAATTGATCCAGAAAGAAGTTGCTATATTTGAAATTTCAGCTGGCAAGTAGTAAATGAATGGGCAAGCAGCTCTTTTAGTCATCTGCTTGCCTCTTGGCTAGCCTAATTAAATTTATCTAGTCAGAAAATCTCTAGTAGTAAATTCTTCTATTACTCTGAAACACTATAAACATTTTCCCTGAAATGTTATTCAATTCATCATAATGGAGTCTTTGGGAGGTATCCCCCAAAATATAAATAAATTTTAAAATGTATTCTCAACTCTCAGATCACTGTATACATTATGGGATCATATAATTTGCTTGTCTCTGCTATTTTCCAACATAATAATATCAATTTATACCATACAAACCATTAAAACACAATAAAAAGGTCATGAGGTGAATTCTATCTTGTAAAGCTTTTACATGTAATAAGTCAATTTTGTTATCAAACGTGCAAATGATGAAGGAAAAAAGACTATATGATGAAGGAAATAAGACTATATGATGAAGAAAATTCAATATAAGTGTAAAATGCTGATTTTGTATGCAGTCTATCAGATCTTGGAAAGGTAATCATTTATAACTGTAAAATAATATTAAAATAACCTAATATAGCTGTTTATCTTGATTTGGGGACGCATAAGGAGGAAATTGGTTAAAACTTAAGGGAGATTTCTTGACAGTAGAGGTAGTTAAACTCTGGTGCACTACTGGAAAGATTTTTAAATAAAAGTAGTTTTCCTTTCTGAAATTTTTTCAACATGGTCTAACCCCACAAATCCATGCATGTTCTGCCCCTACTGTGTAATATGATATGATATCATATCATATACATATATATGACAAAAGTCATAGACCCTGCCTACACAGACCTTCAATCTAATTGTAGACCGCATAAAATAATTAATAAAAACACGCTGTAAACACAAGAGGGCATCCCTGGTGGCTCGAAGAATCTGCCTGCAATGTGGGAGACCTGGGTTCAGTCTCTGGGTTGGGAAGATCCTCTGGAGAAGGAAATGACGACACAAGACAAATAAGTAAGTATACGTCAGAACAGAAAGGCTGGGATGATTACTGCTGGGAGAGGAGAGGAGGGTATGACAGAATTTAAAATGGAACGTCTATGATGAATGTAATAAATGGGGAAAGATGGAATTAATTTAAACAGAATTAAATTAGGAAAACACAGGACATAAGACAGTAACATGTCAGACATTGCTTGAGAGCAGAACATTTATATATAAAAATATTTAGAGATAAATTTTAACAAGTAGTTTAAGACCAAGCCCTAAAGATCTTTGAATATCAGATTAAGAAGCATTATTTTTCTTTTGATAAATGGGAAATGTTATGGCCAAAGTCATGTTGGGCAAAGATTAATATGATAAGACTTGACATTGTATTGGGAAGTCTAGAAAGTTAAAAGAACAAAGAATCAGAAAAAAAATACTATTTAGGAAATTGTGAGATACTCTAGTTTGGCTGGCTTAGCACCCATGCCAATTTCCTTCTTATTAGCACTCCTTAATTATAAAAATGGTGAGCTAAAAATACCCCTTCTTAGATTCCTGTTAAAATAGGACAAATCACGTGACAATACCAGCCAATGAAACAGGGTTTTCAGGCTATCTGGAAAATCCTTTGTTCTCCTGATATGGTTGCCACTCTGTTTTACACCTCTTTTACTTTCATGCTAGGAAAAGAGACATAATGGCAATTACGTTGTGACCTTATATGAAAAAGTCCAAGAGAATAACCGAAATTTTAGCATAGAAGTACTCTAAGACTTGATATGATTGAGGTACGAATAGATAGACTCATAAAATTAATAAAATCAGCAATCATCTTATCTCCAGCGTTCTTGTTATGTGACTTAAAAAAAAAAATGAACCTCTATTTGGTTACACTGCTCTAAAGTTGCAGCCAAAGAATCTGACACAGAAGCTATTAAAAACAATCCAGAAGGGTCAAGAAGAGCATCCAAAACCAAGTTACAGTGGAGGACAGGAAAACACCAGCGAGTTTTCCCAGGGCTGACTAAATACAGGAAGTATACTTTAGAAGGGATATGTTGGTCATTGCTGTAACGCTGAGGCCATTCATAATCACAGCATCTTAACATACCCCCACTGAAATAGATCAAAGGGTTTCCACCCAGCATGTCATCGGTTAGAGACCTAATGTCCTCTCAGACTCACATGCTGAAGCCACAGCCTTCAATGTGTCTATATTTATAGATTTGTCTTTGAAAGTCAAAGTGTTAATTGCTCAGTTGTGTCCAACTCTTTGCAACCACAGGGATTGCAGCCCAGATGTTAGTCATATAGTAAGCACACAGATAATTATAGACTACATTGCAATAAGCCCTATGATGGAAGAAGATGTACACTGGTTTCGTGAGACTATTATAAAATAAGGGATTTGACTTTCAGGAAAATAGGCATAGCTGGAAGTTGTCTTTTTTTTTTTTTTTTTGCTTAAACAATATAGATTTATCTTCTCATAGTTCTGGAGCTTGGAAGTCTAAAATCAAGACACTTCCAGGGCTATCTTCTCCTGAGGGCCCTCTCTGGCTAACAGGCACTTTCTCACTGTGTCTGCATGTGACCTTCCCTCCGGGCATACACATCCCCCTGTCACTTCTTTTTCTTATGACACTAGTCCTGTTGGTGGGACCAGGGACCAGTATGACCTCATGTGACTTTAACTACCTCTTTAAAGAAATATCTACAGGGCTGCCCTGGTGGCTCAGATGGTACACAAATCTGCCTGCAATGAGGGAGACCCAGGTTCAAACCCTGGGTCAGGAAGATCCTCTGGAGAAGGAAATGGCAACCCACTCCAGGATTCTTGCCTGGACTTTAAGCTGGGCGGGCTACTGTCCATAGGGTCGCAAAGAGTTGACACGAGTGAAGCGACTTAGCATGCACACGTGCATGGTTAGCATCTGTCTATCAAACTGGAATGTCTGTGGTCTTACAGAGCATGTCACACTTCTGACAACTAAGGAAATCAGTACCTGTGTAATGATTGAGTATTCTGAATCAATCCCAGGAAAATGAAGCTCCATGAGCTCAAGAGCAATGTCCCTTCTGATTCAGTGTTGTAACATCAAGAAGAAATGAATGATCAAGATAAGAAAGACAAGGAAGAAGAAGTACCTTTTCCTACCTTGGAAAAAAAGTTCTGAAATAGATGGTGGTGCTGATTGCACAACAGTGTGAATGCATTTAACGCCACAAAGCTGCAATCTTAAAAATAGCTACGATAGCAAATTTATGTCATATATATTTTATTATAATTGAAATTTTCAAAAAAATAATAAAAACTCACTAAACTGATTTGACCCAGATCTGCTGTATGTTTGTTGCATAGAGTATATGACATACATTAGATCTGTATGTATATAAGCTGTATGTGACTTTAGACACAGCCTTAACCTCTTGACCTGTCTTCTGATTTGAAAAAGGAGGTATTATTCATGACATCACAGGAATTAAGTATAATAACCAGACTTCAACAACTGGTCGGTGTTTTATTAGGTTTCCTTTGTAACTCAGACAGTAAAGAATCTGGCTGCAATGCAGAAGACCCAGGTTTGATCCCTGGGTCAGAAGATCCCTTGGAGAAGGAAATGGCAACCCACTCCAATATTCTTACCAGGAGAATTCCATGGACAGAGGAACCTGGTGGGCTACAGTCCATGGAGTCACAAAGATTTGGACACAACTAAGTGACTAATAAAACATGACTGAGGTGTTTTATTAGTACAGAATTTGTTGGATTTATGTATATTGAGAAGATATCTCAGAGTTACTTAAATAGGTATAATGTTTCCATGACAGCCTTAAGGAGTGTTGGCAGGCAGATTTTTTACTTGCATGAATGGATAATAGTGATGAGAATTAAGTAGATGGTTTAATCTGGCTACTTCAAAAGCATAGCAGTACCATTTAAATTCAGCTTGAACCAAGGACATCCAAATGTTTGATCCAAGTTTTCAGAAATACTTTGCTTTAGTAATGGGAATAAAACTTATTTCTTTCCATTTTTGGCAATTACACCAAAATTACACTGTCTCTCTTAACTTAATTTATCTTCCATATTGTATAAGGAAAATTCTTCTCAAAGGGAAATTGAACATCTGTATCAAACAGCAATGCAATGAAATTTTGTCCTAGCAATTGTAGCTGCTGTTTCATCTTACTGTGGGCAGGGCAAATGTTCTGTTCTTTTGAAAAGAAAATGTACCTGCACACAGTTCTATTATAATTTTTTCATTAAAAAAAATCCAACTTTAATAAGCCATGTTCTATACTACAGCTTTAAAAAGGAGACAAAATCTGGGCCTGGAATGCATGCTAGCTCACATTTCATTGAACAATGTCACTCTCACTGGTTGAAGAACAGAAGAGATGTAGGTCTGAAAGGATTACAATGCACATCTGGCTGTTTCATGGTTGAATTAAAATGTGAATAAACCCACCCCATATGGTATCACTCACTAACATCAGTTTAGGTGAACTTTATTTTAAAAAGTAAAATTGCTAAGAAAAGAGTAACTTGGCACTCTCATTGTATCAGTTACAGTATATCAAAATCAGAAGGGAGACAATCTGCATCAATTTATATGCAATTGTATTTGTTCATTTGAATATGTCACATACCTACTGAGACATATTAATTTGTTAAGAGCTTATCAGGTTCCAGTTTCTTCTTCAGTTCAGTTCATTTCAGTTCAGTCACTCAGTCATGTATGACTCTTTGCGACACCATGAATCACGGCACGCCAGGCCTCCCTGTCCATCACTAACTCAGAGTTTACTCAAACTCATGTCCATCGAGTCGGTGATGCCATCCAGCCATCTCATCCTCAGTTGTCCCCTTCTCCTCCTGCCCTCAATCCCTCCCAGCATCAGGGTCTTCTCCAATGAGTCAACTCTTCGCATGAGGTGGCCAAAGTATTGGAGTTTCAGCTTTAGCATCAGTCCTTCCAATGAACACCCAGAACTGATAGCCTTTAGAATGGACTGGTTGGATTTCCTTGAAGTCCAAGGGACTCTCAAGAGTCTTCTCCAACACCACAGTTCAAAAGCATCAATTCTTCAGTGCTCAGCTTTCTTCACAGTCCATCTCTCACATCCACACATGACTACTGGAAAAACCATAGCCTTGACTAGATGGACCTTTGTTGGCAAAGTAATGTCTCTGCTTTTGAATATGCTGTCTAGGTTGGTCATAACTTTCCTTCCAAGGAGTAAGCATCTTTTAGTTTCATGGCTACAATCACATCTACAGTGATTTTGGAGCCCCCCAAAATAAAGTCTGACACTGTTTCCACTGTTTCCCCATCTATTTGCCATGAAGTGATGGGATAGGCTATGATCTTAGTTTTTTGAATGTTGAGCTTTAAGCCAACTTTTTCACTCTCCTCTTTGTCAAACTCAAAATTAAAATGTAAAAGCAATTTAAAAATTCAACAGGGCTTATATAGCACTTTGCATTAACAAATGGAGTAGTTAGGAGAGGGAATTAATACAGCATTTTGTAATTCTTTGCAAGCAATGAACATATCAACTCCAAAGCAAAAAGAAAATAAAGTCTTGATAAAATAACTCTCTAATCATTACCTATTCCATCATCACTCTTTAGCAATGACAGCTATACTTTAAATATTGTTATAATAGTCATGTCTCTACTGGACCAAGAGAGAAATTAGCAGGCATAGTGTGAGAGAGAGGGAGTCAAAAGGGACCTAGAAGCACTCAATGCCTGTCCAAGCATCTACTACAGGTACTTTAAGCCCCAGAACACAGGGATATGCTTCGAGAACAAGGTTAGCAGAAGATGGATCCGTAGGCTGGTCTTTTCTCTGCATATCTTCTTTGCAAATATATGGTGACAGTAGGCAGAGAGCTCAGGATCTGAGGCACGTGAGCAAGCCCCTACACCTCCCTCCCTCACACACACACACACACACACACACACACACATGAAAGTAGGATGCACTTTGATAATATCTAGCTGGAGCTGAATATTTAAATTCTTGGAATCAGGAATAGGCCCTATTCCCTGTGTATTCCTGGCATTCAAATAGTACCTGCACCACAGTGGGCCTGTAAACATTTCTTTTGTTTTTTTTTTTAATTTATTTTTGCTGTTAATAAATGACAGTTAGAAGTCAAGTCACAAAGGTCTTACACTGCCACATGAAGTAGACTGAACTTTACACTGTAAAAGCAGTGAAATCAAAGACAAGTCACTACGTTCTCTGAGCATCATTTCATGGTCCTGCTAATTCTATCCTTCTGTATGTCTTAGCCAACTCCAGATACTGAGCAATTTCTATAATTAGTCACCAAAGAAGGTAAGTAGGTCAAGACGACTACAGATAACTGCAGCTGCTCACATCCTAGAGAAGACAAGGGGGATGACCTGCTTGCATCTTCCTGCAATGTATGTTCCTTGCTCCAGAGCCTCTGGGTTCCTCAGTTTCTCAGCTGAGAGGGAGAGCCACTGCTGCTGCTGCTAAGTCGCTTCAGTCGTGTCCGACTCTGTGCGACCCCATAGACGGCAGCCCACCAGGCTCCCCCGTCCCTGGGATTCTCCAGGCAAGAACACTGGAGTGGTTTGCCATTTCCTTTTCCATTTTGAAAGTAAGAAGAATTAATGCAGGTATGCTGATACTTATTATGTTTGATGGGCCACAGGGAATAAATTCCTTCAGTTCAGTTCAGTCGCTCAGTCATGTCCAACTCTTTGCAATCCCATAGACTGCAGCACGCCAGGCTTCCCTGTTCATCACCAAGTCCTGGAGTATGCTCAGACTCATGTCCACTGAGCTTGTGAATACAGCCAACCATCTCATCCTCTGTCATCCCTTCTCCTCACGCCTTCAATCTTGCCCAGAATCAGGGTCTTTTCCAATGAGTCACTTCTTTGCATCAGTTGGTCAAAGTTTTGGTGCTACAACTTCAACATCAGTCCTTCCAATGAATATTCAGGAGTGATTTCCTATATGATTGACTGGCTTGATCTCTCTGAAGTTCAAGGGACTCTCAGGAGTCTTCTCCAACATCACAGTTCAAAAGCCTCAATTCTTTGGTGTTCAGCTTTCTTTATGGTCCAACTCTCACATCCATATATGAGTACAGGAAAACCCATAGCTTTGACTAGATGGATCTTTGCTGACAAAGTAATGTCTCTGCTTTATAATATGCTGTCTAAGTTTGCCATAGCTTTTCTTCCAAGGAGCAAGTGTCTTTCTAATTTCATGGCTGCAATCACCTTCTGCAGTGATTTTAGCCCAAGAAAATAAAGTCTGTCACTGTTTCCATTGTTTCCCCATCTATTTTCCATGAAGTGATGGGACCAGATGTCATGATCTTCATTTTTTTGAGTATGGAATCCTGTACAAGTATTAAAACAATTGTGGTACATTGACCAATTAGCTTGAAAATTGAGGTAAAATCTCCCACTCTTCACAGTGCTTGATACTTGATTATGGTAATCAGAGCAGACTGAGCAGGCCACAGTTCCCCAAATTTAGAACTACGACGCTTTGGACTGGCCTGTTTTGTTGTGAAGATCCGAACTGTGCCCTTTGTAGGATGTTTATCAGCACCATGCTCTACCAACTAGATGCCGGTAGCACCCCTCATCGTGACAACTGAAAGTGTCTCCAAACAAAGCCAATGTCCCCCAGGGAGACACTACTGAGAACTACTGGAGTAGGGAAAGGTGAGTTTGAGGGATCAGCCAGTATTTCAATACAAAGAGTGAACCAGGAGAGAAATAGTAGGGAAGACAAATTCAAGACCTATTTTGTGGCCTGATTAACATGTGCATGTGTGCATGCTAAGGCGCTCAGTCATGTCTGACTCTTTACGACCCCATGGACTATAGCCTGCCAGGCTCCTCTGTCCATGGAATTTTCCCCAGCAAGCGTACTGGGGCAGGTTGCCCTTTCCACCTCCAGGATATCTCCCTGACCCAGGGATCAAGCCCACCTCTCCTGCATCTCCTGACTCAGCAGGCAAATACTTTACCACAGTGCCACCTGGGAAGCCTTCTGATTAACACAATGTGGTCAAAATAGTGGACAAACATTTCTGTGGAAATCCCATATTATTATCACCCTTTGGGCTGTACTATGACAGAGCAGAGCAAATGACATAGTCTTGGGGCAATATAAAAATGCATGCAGCTGTCTACCCAGATGAATCCAAACTGCTTTTGATCTTTTTTCCTGATAGAAATTGGGGGGAGGTTGGGGGGGTAGTATTTGCCAGCTTTGTAGGCACCTTCCATGTTCCTTCCAGAGGCCATATTGATCTACTTTAGTAGAGATGTCAGCAGCCACAACAACTGCAACTGGAGTAACCCTTTGGTTGGTGGTGGTGGTGAAGCTGCTCAGTCGTGTCTGACTCTTTGCGACCCCATGGACTGTAACCTACTAGGCTTTTCCATCCATGGGATTCTCCAGGCAAGAATACTGGAGTGGATTGACATTTCCTTCTCCAGGGATCTTCCCAACCCAGGGATTGAACCCGGGTCTCCCGCATTGGAGGCAGATGCTTTAACCTCTGAGCCACCAGGGAAGTCCACAATCCTTTGGTTAAGTTTACGGTATTCCACTATCATCCTCTGTGATACATTTGGTTTGTAACGGAACTGAGCTGGTAAATTAAATGGAAATATGGTAGGTGCCACAACTCCTGTATTCTTTATGTCTTTGAGGATATCACTAAATGGAGCCAAATCTTTTCCAACTGAAACTGAACATTGTTTTTGATTTACCATCTTGGTCACAGTCAAAGTAGGGTTAATTTCAGTGGCTTCCACTTTTACTTTCTTGCCATGATGGTTCCTTTTCACAGTTCATGGACCCAGGACAAATGTTATGCTGGCTGCTAACTATAATCATTCTAATTATGCATTCAGAGATGAAGGGAATGACCCAAGGTTTGGTCCATAAACCTTTTAGATCTTTGTGAAATGCGCTTTCACCAAGACTTCATCATTACTGGGCCTCCATATGCCCTCATTTAAAAGGAGGAGGGAGGTGGCATTTTTTGGTCCCCTGAATCAAACATAAGCTTAGATCCCGTCCCCCAACCATCATCAAATAATGACTACTGCCTTTTTAAAAGCCAAGTCATTATTCTGGAAAATGGCCATAGATCCCCTTGCAGAAGAATTGGGATAATTGCTAAGACATGCTATAGGATATAGAGTCTTTTCCCAAAAGGACTGGTCTCCTTTCATTCTATGGCCTCTGGGTTTGAGACTTAGGTCAAGTGTGGAATCTTGGGGAAAGAATTATAAATTCCCATTGCAATGAAAGACTTTAACTTTCTTTTCCTTGTTTTTGACTTTTCCTGGTTCTATGAGGCAATCAGTATCCTTGATTGCCGTTCAACTATCTCAGACTTAGCACAATCATAATCTCAAAGCTAGCATATAGTAGTCAAATACATAACCAAGGCTTTCTAATTTCCATGCTGTCCATGCTCCTCCACACTGTATTTCATCTTGGTTCTGACTAATAAGTGCTATCACCTTACCTCTGGTGTTTGGTATTCCTATCAACCTCATGGATACCAGGGCCCCAGATCTACAGTACATATGGATACAATATGTACTATACATACTAAGTTACTTCAGTCATGTCCAGCTCTTTATGACTCTATGGATTGCAGTCTGCCAGGCTCCTCCATGGCATTCTCCAGGCAAGAAAACTGGAGTGGGTTTCCATCCCTTCTTCCAGGAATCTTCACAACTGAGGGATTGAAACTGCATCTCTCACATCTCCTGCACTGGCAAGTGGGTTCTTTACCACTAGTGCCACCTGGGAAGCCCCAGATCCACAGTAATCTACTGGTAAATTCCTAACTCTGCATGCATTCCCTTCATTGATGTGTTCATGTTGCTTATGGGAAGAAATAATCATTCTGAATCTACAAAAGCACAGAGGCAGCTATGTGTTTTCTGGACATTACTAATCAATTATAATAACCCTGTTCTCTGAGACTTTTGACCACTTGATCAATAATTCTCTAAAGCAGTTCCACAGCACTATCTCACTTACTAGAAGTCATCATTGTCTTCGTACTTCAAAGAGCAGTGCCAGATACAGAAAGAAATAGGCTCCAATTATCCTTCTTTTGAACCCTGAGTCATGGGAGGATGCCTTCATCTCAATAGACTTTAAAATTATCTATCTATGTATAAATCATCTGTCTATATTTATTTATATTCAATTTACTTAAACTGAAAAAAAAAACTGTTTACCCATTTTTCCCATCATTGCCCCTCCCCATCTCTTGCAACCACCAATCTGTTCTCTCTATATATGAGCTTGGTTTTCTGCTTGTTTCTTTAAGATTCCACATACAAGAAAGATCACAAGGTATTTATCTCTATCTGACTTATTTCACTTATTTATATATCTAAAATATACTCTGTATTACTATTAAAATCTATTTTCAGATATGTTCCCCTGGCTCTTATCAGCATATATTAACCAGATTTGCAGCTTTTAATAAACAATCTTGTTTTGTATCAGGGACAGTACTTCTTTCAAGTAACTGCTTCTCTGGTGAATCAATACTTCCCTGATATGATTTGACTCTAGTTATTTGTTTAGAAGCAATGGAAGGATTCAAGGACATAATTAAGGGAAAGAAACCATCATCTTGTGAAAAGTTAACCTCAGGTGAAGTGTTTGCATGATATTCCAACATTAGAAGCTATTCTTCTCTATTAAAGGGGATGGGGCTCATTGGCTCATAGGATTCAGAATAATCTAGGGATTTAATATTATCAAGTGACCCAGGACTCAGGGTTTTGCTATTATCTATAGGATTTTGATTTCACATTTAGAACTTCGATTTTACATTTAGGAAATTCTGATTTTAGCAAAACTTAGGAAATTTTTATTAATTCCATCAAATTTTCCATTAATACAAATTCAACCTTTTTATCACTCTGCTTGTCTCACTATTAGTACCTGTGTCTGATTTTTATAATATATTCTCTGGCTATGTGAAATAAGTATCTTTTTAAATGCTGCCATGGAACTTATGATTATTCCTTGAGCTGATAGGTGAACTGAGACTTCCAATTTGATCATTCAACATTTCAATGGCAATTAACAGTCAACAATATTTCAAGTATTATAACTGCCATCGTGTCTATATCAGTCAAGTACTTGAGACACTGCATCAATGAGGGCATCTTCTACTTGTATTTAGTCTCAGTTCCCTGTAAATAAGCTTTAGTAATTTTGATGTGACACCATGTCAGGAGTGACCATCACTCCATTGATTACTTGGAATAGCCATTAGTGATTCAATTCTGCAGCCCTACCCTTAGGGTCTGTACACTAAGACCAATTCTGGTACCACCTATTATAGATAGGGTTTCCCAGAAGCATCCTTGGAAACATAATTTAATGAAAGTAGTTATTTGCAAGGTGACCCCAGGAAGCACTGACAGAAGAGTGGAGAAATGAGATAAGAAGGATAGAAAAGCAAAAGGATGCCATATGGAACAGGTAACAGCAAAAGGCACTTGGAGCTCAAGCCCAGTGGGGTACCCTGAGTAACAGGGGAGCACATACCTTGAGGTCATCCTGTCCGATGTCAGTGAGCTAGGCTGGTTTTCCATTATTTACCATCAGTCAGTCATTGAATGAGGGCTGTTCATGGAGGGATAAATATTAACTATCTGGAATAGTAGCCTGCCCAGCTCATATAAAAGAAAGTTAGTGACATAAGAAAAAGGCTTTAGGTAAGAGGTGCAGGTGCTTCTGTTTGAAAGCTATCAGTTTATTATGCAGGATAATAATACAAACCAAGGAAATATGAGCAGACCATCTTCTGTGACTGCTGCCTTTGGTCGTTTCAAGTCAGAAACAGCCTTACTTCTGTATTTAAATGCCCAATACCATATAACACTCAACTCTTTCAATGTGAATCAAAATCAAGGCTACTCCACCTCCCTCTGGGAAGACGATAACCACTGTCTTTCTATCTAAACTCCTTTCCCCATATTACTTTGCTGTCTCTAGTTTCTGAGCCTTCCAAAGCTGGAAAATAGAAAGGGGGAGTTGGGGGTGACGGGCAAGTTCCAACTTGACTGGAAATGTAACAAGCTGGAAATGCATCTATTGCTCTCTGGACTCAGACAATGTATAAAATCTGCTCTTTAATGAACACTCTTCCGGACTCTCCCACTGGGGCCCTTGACATGCAGTCTTTTTGACTCAGCTTTCTCTTTCTGCAGGCACAAGAAATCTTTGGCTATAGTTTCTCTGTCCTGAGGCTTGTCTACCCTCTAGGAGGCCCTATGAGGCAAGATTTATACCTCCCATGCTGGTCCTCTGTGGTGCATGTGGCCCCATCCATTCACAGAAAACATTCCTGATCCCTCTAACCCTGACAAACTGTGGAGAGGCAGGTGACCTGTGCAGCCTCCTCTCCCTTCCCCCTTACCACTGGGGAAAACCAGCCCACTTTTGCTTTTAGATATTCCCACGTGGGACTTGGACGTTAGTTCTTTGCATCGCTCAGATCACAAGAAGCGTCTGTATATGCAACCTCTCTTAATGGTTCTATTGAAGTTTCTTGCTAGGGTTTAAAGTAGCAAGCAGAAATCCTCGACCTCTTTCAGGATTGGGGGAATGGGATTTTTCCAAAATACTCTCTCCACAAACTCTTTCCTAAACTCTTTGTCCACTCTCTATACCCACAGTGTATGTAAGGGACTTCTAAGAACTATATAACAAATGCTTGGCCACCTACTTTTTGCAAAACCTTCATGGTAGTCCACCTTATAATTCACTGTGGCTTCTGGATACCTACTGTAATAAGACCATACACAAAACTGAGACATAAAGATCCAATTTTAGAACCTTAATATAGATATAAAAAAAACAATTCCTAGAAATTCAAACTGTAGTTGTAGGAATATATATAATACACATTCATTATAGAAAAAATAGGGGAATAAAGCACAGAGAAAAAGAAACACAAGCTCCATAATTCCAGCAACCACAGATAATCAACATATATCATTTTGATTTTATTTCTATCCAGTTGTCTTTTATTCTGTTCATATGGTTCTTTACATATTATGATAACACTCTATGTACAATTCCCCATAGGGATTTCCTATTACTCAGCTCTGGCATTTTCCATAGGATTCTAAGCACTTCACAAATGGAATTAATAGGGATAAAGTAGCCCATAGAAGTGATGCAGCATAATTTATTTCACTCTTCCTATATTCTCATTGTTAAGAATTATGACTGGCTCCACATTTTAGTAATTTTAAGTATAAATACCATAAATATTTTTTCTGCCCTAACATTTTTTTCCGCTAGATTCTAGGTTTATAATCTAATCACAGAGTTATAATTACTAGCTTAAAAGAAAACCCTCAAGATTTAAAGCCTTCTCACTGGTCTAAAGCCAGGACCCTTCACTGTTGTTTTTATTGGCAAGGTGACCATTGAAAAAGCTGAAAGAGGGTCAGAATAGACAATAGAGTGGGACCCAGGCCTCACTCCAGTGGCCACTGCTGAGATCTTTGAAAGGACAGGTAGGAGTCCATGGTACAAGGACCCTCACACCTGACAGGTACTTTCCTAGGATAATTTTGGCTAAAATAATCACACTCGGTTTGTAGAATTAAGAACTGAAATACTATTTGAGACTCAGTTATATAAGACAACAGCAAAACCACAAAGCCTTTCAAGTCATAAAGAAGCGAAGTGGGCTCAGTGGATGTGCTGCAAACTGCCCTATCTAAGATGAGAAGTCACTACTCACCCTCAGGCTTGTCACATTTAGCAAACGAAATACAGAAGTTCAGTTTAATTAGAATTTCAGATAAAAGAGATAAATCTCTACTTATTTAATATAACTATACACCAATTATTGCCATTGGATAGACTTATGTTCACACATTGTTTGTTGTTTACCTAAATTCTAATTTAACCAAGCATCCCGTGTTTTATCTGACATATCTATCCTCACCCAGCTGCTGCCATCCAAGAGGATGGGCCTAGGGTTGCTAGATAGTCAAATCTCTCAAGAGTTACAAACAATCTGAAAATTCTTACAATGTCTCCTTATTTAATGTTAGCAACATGTCTCCTAAGTGTTAGCAACTAGCTCAAAATGTTTCACAAATGTCTGGAAGACAGTGATGGCAGGAAGCCATCAGTCAGGGCCTTCTAACATTAGATGATGATCCAGAATACAGATTAAAACCTATTGACCATTGGAAGGAACAATTCCAATGCTTATTAATCATGTTTTCTTTATGTCAGTGATTTTCTGAGAGCAGCTGGAGACAAGGGAAAGATGGAAAAAGCCACGTGGACACAATACCTCAGAGGAAGTTGGATAAGAGAGGAAAGACTGGAATAACATTGGAGAAGAGAGACTGTGGACACCATGCATAAATTCTTCGTAGAGCCAATCTTGTGCCTTAGAAAAGGCAATGTGTGCCCTTGACTTCTAAACACATTTAACTAAACATAGTCATGTCAACCATTTTTAAGTAATAGCAAGGAAAATACAAATTCTCCCTTTATTGAAACCTCACAATGAAGAGCTTCCACAGAAGACAATGAAAAGTTAACTGAGCTAACGTTTACTGGAATGAAACAAAATGTAGTTTCATTTTCAACCTCTATTTGTTAATTAGGCAATTACTAAATTGCTAAAATTACTAAAATTAGGACAATTTTAATTAAAAAATCTCCTTATACGAGGTAAGAAAGATTCTCTCTGATAGTGTGCAAGCCACAACTTCCTAATTGAAATAGAATAATGACTTTCCAGTTAACAGTAGGAAAGACATTTAGAGAATTACCATGAGGCACTTCAGAGGAATAGCATTAAAAATGATGAATACAGGTAGCTGAACATTTGCTGTTGCTAAATTGAATTCAGCAGATAGGTGAAAGAGTTTTTATTTACTTGACGCCAAGCCTTGACACATTGGTATAAATTGTCTGGTATGTAGTGTTATGAGTCAAACAGCTTTGCTTCTGTAAAATTGTTCTCCATGCAGAGTTCTCTGGATGTAATTTCCGGAGGTCTATATTAAGCACATAGAATTCAGCTCTTGCTTTTGCTGAAAGAGTAGTGACAGTGTTTGCATGTGTGTGGGCTGTTGCCTCAGTCGTGTCTGACTCTTGGGACATTATGGACTGTAGCCCGCCAGGCCTCCCCTCTGTCCATGGGATTCTCCAGGCAAAAACACTGGGGTGGGGTTGCATGCCCTCCTCCAGGGGATCTTCGCGAACCAGGGACTGGGCAGGCGTTTCTTACCATGTCTTTCATTGACAGGTGGGTTCTTTACCACTGGTGAAGTCACTCAGTCGTGTCCAACTCCTTGTGACCCCATGGGCCTGTAGCCCACCAGGTTCCTCCATCCATGAAATTTTCTAGGCAAGAGTACCAGAGTGGGTTGCCTTTCCTTCTCCAGGGGATCTTCCCAACCCAGGGATCGAACCTGGGTCTCCCACATTGCAGGCAGACACTTTACCGTCTGAGCCACTAGGGAATCGCTACCCCTCGCCACACCTAACACTGTTTGTTGTTCAGTTGCCCAGTCGTGGCGGACTCTTTGTAACCCCATGGACTGCAGCATGCCAGGCCTCCCTGTCCCTCACCATCTCCCAAAGTTTGCCCAAGTTCATGTCTATAAACATTGCTTACCTCTCAGCAAAAGGAGTCAGGTTGTCACAGGTAACGTCCCTTAACAATTCCCAGGAAATTAGAATTTGAGTGGTAAAATAGTCTAAGTTCCTCCCCCCGCCCCTTTTCCTTCGCCTTCCGTCTAGTTTCACTTGTTCCTATGCTGTAGCCACACTTCAGCCCAGACTTCCTAGTGCGAAACGGCTGAACCGGCTCCTTGGCTCCGGGGCCCTGTGTGGAGCGCTGCTCACACGTAGCAATGTAACACTGCGGCTGCAGCGGCATCGTGTTGCGCAGCAACGATTCGCGAGGACCACGATTCAGGAGCTTAAGCAGCAGCAGGGGCACCAGCGCCACACTCCAGAGAACTCCAGCCGCTCCATATTGACACTTCAGTTCAGTTCAGTTCAGTCGCTCAGTCGTGTCCGACTCTTTGCGACCCCATGAATCGCAGCACGCCAGGCCTCCCTGTCCATCACCAACTAACGAAGTTCACTCAGACTCACAACCATCGAGTCCGTGATGCCATCCAGCCATCTCATCCTCGGTCGTCCCCTTTCCCTCCTGCCCCCAATCCCTCCCAGCATCAGAGTCTTTTCCAATAAGGCAACTCTTACGTATGAGGTGGCCAGAGTACTGGATGGAGTTTCAGCTTCAGCAGCATTCCTTCCAATGAACACCCAGGGCTGATCTCCTTCAAAATATACTGGGTTGATCTCCTTTCAGTCCAAGGGACTCTCAAGAATCTTCTCCAGCACCACAGTTCAAAAGCACCAATTCTTCAGCACTCAGCTTTCTTCACAGTCCAACTCTCACATCCATACATGACCACTGGAAAAACCATAGCCTTGACTAGACAGACCTTTGTTGGCAAAGTAATGTCTCTGCTTTTCAATATGCTGTCTAAGTTGGTCATAAGTTTCCTTCCAAGGAGTAAGCGTCTTTTAATTTTCATGGCTGCGATCACCATCTGCAGTGATTTTGGAGCCCCCAAAAATAAAGTTTGACACTGTTTCCAATATTTCCCCATCTATTTCTTATGAAGTGATGGGACCAGATGCTAGGATCTTCGTTTTCTGAATGTTGAGCTTTAAGCTAACTTTTTCACTCTCCACTTTCACCTTCATCAAGAGGCTTTTTAGTTCCTCTTCACTTTCTGCCATAAGGGTGGTGTCATCTGCATATCTGAGGTGACTGATATTTCTCCCAGCAATCTTGATTCCATCTCATGCTTCTTCCAGTCCTGCGTTTCTCACGATGTACTCTTCATGTAAGTTATAACTATACATATATCTCCTCCCCCTTGAGCCTCCCTCTCCTCCCTTCATGCTATCCCTCTAGGTCATCACAGAGCACCGGGCTGAGCTCCCCGTGTTATATAACAACTTCTCGCCAGCCGCCTGTCTTACACATGATAGTAAATATATGCTGATGCTTCTTTCTTCATTGTCTCACTCTCTCCTTCCCCCACTGTGAATGCAAGTACGTCCTCTGCAACTGCATCTCCATTCCTTCCTTTTGAATCCCAGCTGCTCTTGTGATTTGCTCTGATCAACAGTGGAAATGTGCCAATTCTAAGCCTTGGCCCCAAGGGGTGTACATGGTTCAAGTTCTTTCTTTGAAACTTGCTGCCGCCATACAACAAGCCTGGGCTGGCCTGCTAGATAAAGACAGCACAGAGTTGAGTCACCCTGTTGCTCTAGTCAAACTGCCAGCTGACTACAGAAACATGGAGAAGTCCAGCTAAGACTGATCCTGGCCTGTTCTGCAGTGGATCCAGCTGGCATAGACTTATGAGAAAAAAAGAAAAAAATAGTTGTTTTATGCCACAAATATTTAGGGTGGTTTGTTAGGCAGCAATAGATAATGAATTCAATTAGCTTAGCTAATTTGAGAAAAGAGACAGCAGAAACTAGGGTTTTATTAGCAGACAAAAGCAAGATACACTGATGTCTCCGATTTTACAGGACTGTCGCAAATGCTTCAGAAACGTCAAGCCAGTCTTCCATTTCTTTAGTGCTGAGCTTGACAAAGGGGCAGCTGCTTGAATACAAAGAAATTGAGGGGATAAAGATTGTATTGTGCCATAGTTCAGCAAAAATGGAAAAATAAAATTGCAATATAGTCTCTATATTATTTTTCTCATCGATGCTACAGATAAAAATAGTTCCAGAAATATTTTCTCTGCAGGACCCAGTGCACCATGTGAAAATCTTCTGAAATTGAAGTAAACTTAATAAAACAAAATTTCTTCAAAGATTCTCCTTAAAGAAATATGTACCCACAATGCCTTTTTTAAATGCAAATTTACTAAGGGTAACTTGGGAAAGAAGCTAATCTTTCTCTTCATTTAAATGGAAATATTTGGGTCCATATCACACTTTTGACTTAAATATCATTGATCTTCAGCAAATGAGAACAGTAATTCTGGCACTGAACATTTCCAGTTGTATATATATTTTTGTAGCTGCCTGGACATTGCCGAATTAGAGCTGAAAAGTTGTCACTGAGGAGTAAATGCTGCATAAGTTTAGGGAAAACAAGAAGTCCGAACTTCAGAAAAGATCATAGTGACTGTTATTTCAGAAGAATTACGAATGAGATGGACATCACTGATTTTTAAGGCCCTGAAATCCTGACAAGATAGCCAAACAGCATGAGCTGTTGGCTCAGTCTAAAATCAGCCTGTGAGAGAAAACACGTAGGACAGAAAAATGGATCCAAAGAACTAACACTTAAGAGAATGCAAAGTCCCACGGAAACCAAAAGTAAAAAAAGAAAGAAAAGAAAAAAGACCATCCTGAAATTGTGTGTGTGTGTGTGTGTGTGTGTGTGTAGGGTCATAGGAGCGGTAAGAATAGTGGAAAAGCCCGTAGCAAAATGTCCCTACACTGCTGTAGAAGGAGGGGCTGAGATGGAGCAACTACATTCTGTACTCACTTATTCCCAGAATCTTAAGACAATGGCAACGTGTGTCCCTCACAGATACTAACAGAAACAGTGCGGTCAGTGGAGAAGCATCACTCCAGCCTGAACGTCCAAGAGGGAGCTGATGAAAACAGGAGCAGGCTGCGCCGCCCGCCCTCAGGCAGTCATTCCACCACTGCTCCTCCCAGTGGACAGCCCGCAGATCAAAAGCCAAGGAGTTTCTCTCTTCCTGACAATTCCCAACCAACTGAATGGCCTGAAGCCGTGGCAGCAAAACCTAGTAGTTCTGCGGTGTGCTGGGGCATTTGAACTCATAACCAGTTACCGAAGAGCTGTACACAGCTTAGCAACCGAAAGACAACCACCACCATTTACCTACCAGACATTTTCCTTTGAGTGTTCCATCAGACATTTCAGTCCTCATGTGTCCAAAATAGAGTTTGCCTTTTCCTTAAAATCTCCTTTTTGAAAAATCAGTAAATGGAACTATCATCCATATAACCATCCAACCCAGAAACCCGAGAATCATCCCGGAAGTTAACAGTACCATTTGTTACTAAATCATGTCACATTTTCTTACCCATTTTCTCCATTCTCATTGTTAGTGCCTTAGATATACAATCTTAATTTATATAGTGCCGTATATAATTTGATTACCAGGATATTGTTGTTCCTGATTCTGTTATTATCAGTGAGCTTCCTAAAACAAAATCTGATCACATAGCAGGGTAACACCTTAAAATTCCTCCTCTCCATCTAATTTGAAGATTTTATGTTGTCATAAACCACTCTACACAAGTAAAATATATAATATTTTTAAAGGCATTCAGGGAGGAAAAACTTGTTCATGCCAGGACTTAATCATCCATGTTCTAAAGATTATTTTTGTGTTGAAATTATGTTATTTGTAGTATTTTAGTTTATAAGTTAATGACAGCAATTTTCAGTGAATGTTTCTGAATTATCTTGCATGATTTAGTTATGCTATTTCAAAGACCTGCCACATTCCAATAAAAACACTAAGAAAATGAGGAAAAGATCACTCCTTAGCTTCATCAGTTCTTTCCTTCTCATTGTCAGTAGTGACTACTCAGCCACCCAAATAATCCCAAAGGCTCTAAACAAGAGAAATGTTTTCTCCACTGAAGGAGGTGGGATAGAGCAAGACCTCCCTTTGTGTTAATTTCCCTGGTGACTCAGATGGTAAAGCATCTGCCTGTAGTGCAGGAGACCTGGGTTCGATCCCTGGATCGGGACTATCCCCTGGAGGAAGGAAATGGCAACCCTCGTGTGTTGCCACCTCTCTTCGTTTCCTAGAAAATTAACATATTGGTACAAGTGTGTTAAATATATAGGATGGCTACAAGAAGTAAATTGAAAGGGAAATGTAAAGCTCTTACTAATTTTGACTCTTCTCAAAGTGAAAGATTTTAAGGAATTAATTAGAAGTGTCCTTATAGGTATTTTCTGGATGCTAATTCTCTTTCCTTTACCCTGAGGATTTTTTTTATTTATCCATGAGTCTTTTTTTCTGGGAGTTCATCTACCCAGATCTTCTTGTATATAAAAAAAAAAACTCCACCTCAGACCACGAGTAAGATCCTGTTCCCTATGTTCATTCTACACTTACTGTGTATGTAAGCCCAAGTCTATGACATTCTGTCTGGAGAAGCAACCTGGGAGTCTGAAGTCCATCCAATGATGCAAGTCTCTTATTAGAGTAGCAGGTAGGAGCCTCAGGCATACCAAGTTCTGCAGTCCGGTTGGAAATTGGCTCCTCCAGTTTGGATTTTACTTTTGATGTCTCTAAAATAAGACGAAAGCTCATCTAGTTCTTTAGTTACTGAACTTGTTAAACAAAAGAGCTTTCCCTAGAGCAGGCATTAATTTGGGGGCCTGCACTATTGCTGTTAAAGCACGTCTCCCTTCTGTTGGCATGAGCCGCGACTGCATACTAGCACTTTGAGTTTCCTTCTAGTCCTCCTTGAGTTCAAACAACACACACAAAAAGAAAATATATTTTCTTATAATGGGTTCCTCTTCTTGGAATTTTCAAGATTGATTATTCTAGGAAGAATTCAATTAAATACTTCTCTTATTCTCAGTCTTTATCTTGTGGAATTTGGGGATGGGAAAAAGGAGAAAATTATAGCCATTTTTTCTTAATATATTTATCTATGCCCCTCTTTCTCCATGTCTAGGCCGTTATGCTTGCTGCATAAATTCTGATTTTACTTTAATCAGTAAGTCCAATATGTCACTAACTTTGTGTTTGAAATATAGCTCTCTAAACATATGATGACTGCATGAATAAATTACTAAATAAAGAAATATAGCATACAGTGAACATGCATGGTTGTTGACAAAAAGACTATCTCTTTTATCATGGTACATTTTACCTGCTACACTTTTTGCTTTCTACCCAGAGAAATGGGTTGCCTGCTACTTTATGAAGTGCATAAGAACAGGAACTGACACTTTGAATATTAACAAAAAACAAAATCTTGGAACTAGTGCCCCAAAACAGTGCCATAGCTACTAAAACTCAAAAGGACTTGTAGTAAAACAATAGTTAAAGATAGTTATATCTGTGGGTTTATCCAGAGGCTTCTTTAGTGCTAAATGTAAGGGCCAGAGTATTGCAGCTACACCCCTGCAGGAGAAGCCAGCCAACTTTTCATCTCTCATCACTGACTTTCTTATTGCCAGTCTCAGCTCCTAAAGCTACAATGACTGAAATCTCCAAAGTTTGTCAATTAAATCTCATGTAACAAAATTCTGATATATCACTGTCTTGCAAATAACACTATTTTACTTGCATCTTCACTCTTCCAAGGGTACTCATAAGCACCTACTGTTTTCTAGCATTGTCCTGGCCATTTTAAGGATTCCAAATAGATTATGAGCTAGGTGGCAAGTAGGAGAAACACACACATATCGTTTTGGGAAAACACAGGAAAACATCATTAAGCACTTAAAAATAAAGAATTATATACTCTTTAAAGAAACAAGAAGATAACCAAGCAGAGATAGAACTAACATCTTCAAACATAGGTTAAAAAAAAAAAAAGCAAAGACCAGGCAGGTTAGTCAATGGAAATTCAGTCACTGAAGTCCTGATTTCCATCTCCCAAACCACAAATTGTACCTTCAATTTTATTCTTGATAATACATATAAAATATATTGACACAAAGAACATGAACATATCTTTGAGTAAATCAAGAAATATACCCAAAAGGACAAATTAAAATCATACCGGGATATTGTTTCTTCAAGATTATTGAGACTTTTTCTTTGTTTTTGGTACAATGAAAAGCAGAGCAAACTTGGGGTGAACAAAAGGCAGGCACTGTGCCATCATGCATTGTGATCATGCACTGGCCTGAGGCTGACTCTAATATTGTTCGTGCACCTGTCGCAATGGTATTTGGAAGTTGGTATTCATCATCAAATAAAACCACCAAGAAAACCAAGAAGCCCTGGGTGTCACCATCCAGTATTGCTAAGGTCAGAGGAATGACGAGAACCAGGAAATTTCAAAGTTTATAAAACAAAAGGGAAACAGCTGTAAAAGATGAGATCCAAAGAGACAAATTTGTCTAAGGAGTAAAATAGATGTTGTTTAAATTTATTTCCTGTTTCATTCCTGTCAACGATGTAGCTTTCTGAACTCAGACATTAAGCCCAGACGGTTCAGGCCAAAGGAGACCTGTGGCCAGAGACCTCGTATCAACCAATTTGTAAAAATCTAGTAATTGTTAGGACTTTATTGCAGTCTTTATTTGCATGACTTTCAATTTCTGAATTTAAAAAATAATCTTAAACTTTTATGAAGGGAAAAAAATCCCTTTCTGGCCAGATTCATGCAAGGAATTATTTTAAAAGATTATCAAAATGAAATTCAAGGAGGTAGAACTGTCTTTGGCAACATTCACAGGGAAAGAAAGTGTATGATTAAGATTCTAGATGCAAGCACATGACACAGTCTAATGTTATAGGGGAATAGATCTAGAGTGAAATACACTCATCAGACAAAAAAATGGTTGAAACAAAATAATGATCAACATTCAACTCAAAAATTTGAAATAGAAAACAAACAAAATAAGGATGAATTTAGATCAAAGTAGATTATAGAAACTTAGTGAAAAAAATCTTTGAAAATAGTAAATCAGATGTATGATAAAACCAAACAAGTAAAAAAAAAAAAAATAAGAAAGACACAGGAATGAACAAACAGCTACAGATATAACAGAGACGTACGTGAACATGAAAATTGCTTAGTTTTGTCCGACCCTTTCGACCCCATGGACTCTACAGTCCATTGAATTCTCCAGGCCAGAACACTGGAGTGAGTAGACTTTCCCTTCTCCAGGGGATCTTCCCCACGCAGGGATCAAACCCAGGTCTCCTCCATTGCAGGCGGATTCTTTACCAGCTGAGCCACAAGGGAAGTAAGATGTAGTCAAATAAAATCATGAATAACTGTTTACTTATAAATTAGAAAATTTGATTTCTTGGATTCATTTCAGCAAAATATAACAATGCAAAACCAGCTCAGTGAGAAACAGAATTTTAAATATACCAATAATTTCAAACACATTGACATATTAATCCAAGACTCGTAAAAACCTGCTCTTGACCATTTACTGGTAAGTTCTGTACCGACAACACTACTCACATATCTAGCAGTTAATGTGGTCTAATGAGGAGAATTCCAACCTGTTTTGTGGGAAACTGCATGAATTCTTCTTCAGAATAATCTCTTTCTATGCAAAAAATAGATACAAGTAGTCCTTGGCTTGCACAGTACACACAGAGTACACACAGTAACACAGAGTCTATGTTAGTTGCCACAAAACTATGCAAAACAAGGACTGTCTGTATACAAAATTACAAAAAGTACTAAATATAATTATTAAATATTAAGTAATAAATGAATATCTTGCTTCCTGATTAATGCAGTAAAGCAATAAATAAAGTTCTAAAAGTGATTATTTTATCCACCATAATTTGAAAAAAGATGATGAACATTATTTTGAGATATCTGCAACAGCTGAAAAGTGATATAAAACTATATCTAAATACTGTCATTGGTGAAGGAACAGATACTCTTTTTTTCCAACAGATACTCTTAATATTAGATTATTGAATTATTTTGCCTACATTCATATTTGGAGAAAATATTAAAATTCAGCTTTAGGTTAGTGAAAATAAACATGTACATTTTTCCACTTCCAAATTTTTGGATGCCCTCAGTTCCATCCATGTTACCCTTGATTCATAAACCTCAGATTAGGAACCTTTAAACCTCAGGTTAAGAGGCAAATTGCTCAACTCTTTGCACTACATTTCCTTATCTTTAAAAAGGCAATAATAGTACTATCTATTTTGATATATTGTTAAAACACAGATTAATAAATATAATATAAATCAATTAGAAGAATAGGTTCAAATATATGAATATTTTATGCTATTATTATTCATGTCATGAATCTTTTATTGAACAGTTAATTTCTATCTGATAAAAGCTGTTCCAGAACATGGAAAAAAAATAAACAATTTTCATATGATTTAATGAAAGTAGTGATATTATCCAAAATCAGATAATGACAAAATACAAAAGCAATCCAAAATTCATTTCACTTATGAACATAACAGGAAGAACCCTAAAATAAATATATTCATAAATAATAAATCTTGCTTAGTTTATTAACATCAGGAAATTTACCAATGACACCACATTAACAAACTAAAGATAAAAATTATGTAATTACCTCAATAGACACAAAAAAGCAATTGTCAAAATTCAGCACTTACTTAGGACAAAAATTCTTTTTAAGCTAGGAATGCAAGGGAATTTCCTTAATTCAGAAAGGCCATAATTTAGAAAAGTACAACAAAAATCAAATTTAATGGTAAAAAAAAATGTATATAAAAGCCCTGTAAGATCAGGAATTAAAAGTTGTCTACTATCACCAGTATTCTTTAACATAGAATGGCCAATATAATAATTATAACATAATTAATAAAAGGTATAAGGAGCATTAAGGGAGAGTTCATCTATGTAGAAAAGTCTGCAAAACGAATATATCATTAATATCAAAATGAAATTTCAGCATACTTGTTAAAATCAAGATAAACATTAAAATGGATTAAATTTCTCTATATGAAATAATCAAATGTAAAATAACAAATACAAATAGTGGTATTTCATTAGTAGTAACAAAAAGTTATAATATTAACAAAAATTAAAAGTAGCAATCATCTTATCATAAATACTAGGACTGTTCAAAAGGATATGAAGGAAGAACACTGAAGAGATTCTATGGTGCTGAATTGGAGTACTTACTACTATGAAAATAGAATTATCTCCTAATTACTAATTTTACTCCAATCATAATTCTAATCGACTTTTAAAGGAGTTCAACATATATATTCTAAAATTTCTGTGAAAGAATAAAAATCCATGAGCATTTAAGTATATATTCTGAAACAGAAATGCATAACAAAAACGGACCAGACACTAAACAAACTTTGAAGCAAATGTATAAAAGCAACTTGGCACAGGTCAAAGAACAGATCACAGAATCAATGGACCCAAATGTAAAATTCTGACCAGACCTATATGTGTGCAGATACTTAATACTGATTGAAGCTAAGACTTTGGCTACGTCTGTAACACTCCATCTTGAGCAGATTAAAAAAAAAAAAAAAAAAGACGTGGTAAAGATGACAAAATGAAAATTTTGTCTGGAAAAATGGTAGCGGCAGTGACAGAAAGTTTTTCTCCCTTTCTAAATCCCTACATAAAAGCAGACAGAGCAACTGGATTAAAAAAGCCAAAAACCTATAGAAACCATTTCCAACAAATTAGGTGATTATCTCCATGACACCCTCTCCTGCAACAAACACAAGAGAGCAGGGATAAACCACCAACATCCAAATTATTTCCATGATATTATAATCATGGGACAGACCATATGACAGTCTCCAGTGGCATATTTGAATGATAAAACTATAAAAGGAAAATCGCAAAGACGCGATCACTCTAAACGTCAGGATAGTGATCAGCAGCAGCAGAAGAGAGGGTAACATGACTGGAATGGGGACACTTAGGGGTTTGTTTCTGAGGTGACAAAGTTCTGCTGCTTGGCCTTGGTGGTGCCTGACTTACAACTGCAAAACTGCCGCGGTTTATAGACAGCTGGAACATACGTTCATATAATACTACGCTTAGTACATTTTTATTGCATTAAAATTTCCCCCAAAATACAATAAAATGTGGTAGTAAATCAAGAAGATGGCATATATGTTTTCCTCAAAGCCCAAAGCTATAAGCTAGAAAGCCCACAGGCCATCTATTTCCCTAAGCCAAGCTTCAAGAATAGGGTTTAAACTTCTTTAATAGTCACATGTGATCACAAATAATAAAATAATTTATAGAGAGAGCAGTATATGTAGAAATATTTCTCACTCAAAATTCTAGAACTTCTCAATAAATTTTAACCTAAAGTATTAGGAATGTGCTCTCATTCAGAGATAATTGATAGGTAGATGACCCCATACAGAGATTTTACGATTAACTGCTTTTATAATAAAAGTGACAGGCTTTATGATAATCTATCCAACTCGTCCATCCATGTCCCAATAATGATAATAAATGTGGCTATAATATTTTATATTTAAAAATTAATTTCACATATATTATTACATTAGATCTTTCAATATCTCTAAAAATTAATTCAGATGCATTTAACACTATTTCTTTTTCACTCTTGAACCCAAGAGGGTTAATTAACTTGCCCAAGATTACACAGTACGTTAGTGGAAGAAATAAAATTCAAACTTAAGTGTTATATTTCTCTGTCTAGTGATTTTTCTACTCATCTTAAGGCAGTGATTTTTTTTTCTGTATTTGGAGGTTAGCACAGAATATTTGGCAATTAAACTCATGTGCTTAGTCTCATTAACTTAATATTCTGTGTTAAGAGACAGACATGATCAAAATTGAGTTCTACCTGCAAAATATAAGTGCTCTTCAGAAATCATTTCTTCTGCTTAAATTCATCAGAGATTACTAGGCAACCAAAGTAAAGTAATAAAAGGGATAGAAAACATGTTTTTGTTATCTACTAACAACCTTCACAACATCTGAAGTTGTTTCAGAGGAGCAGATTTCTTTAGAAAATTTAGCGTATTAGTTGCAGTTAGGATATTAACAAGAACAGGGATATACATAATGAAAATCCTATTTGTCTACAAAGAGAATGTTTAAGAGTTTCAGATTCCAGTTCTTTGCCATGCAACTATGGGTGCTTAACACTGACATACTAACTCCAAGCATATGTAAAGGAACTTGTTACAATATTAACCACAGCTATCCATGTTGAGTTTTTATTCCATGTCAGCAATAAAAATTGTCACAAATGAGAACATTAGCATTAATTAACTTTACTCAGTCAACACCTCCTAATTTTAACTGCCTTGTTTAAAAGAAAAAAAATTATCAGCCATACACTATTTCTTCAGTAGCTCTGAAGCCTATTATTACATTATTTTTACAAAGATTTACAAAACAAACATGTCTGATATCTATTGATTCCTCACAAGGAATTCTGGGGGAAATGAATTCAGAAAATCAATCCAACAAATATTTATTTATCTGCTAATTAGATTTAAATATATTAATAAGAGAATCATAAGAACTGCCCTTCTTCTTACAGTCTGAGCACAAAGTTAAAATGCACTGGTCACTTGAGTGCTGTTAAATATTCTTAATTTAACAGAGCTTGTAATTACCAATATTAGAAGAGAAAATTTAGAAATAGAAGAAACAACCAAAAAATAACTTGAAATTTGTTTTCCTTTTTAAGGTATTCTATGGGAAGTAGTCTATGTTAAGCAAGGATTAGTATCATGAACCAGAATTTGCCAAACTTTATGATAGGGGTATATGCTGAGTTTGACAGAAGATAGTATTTCTTTGTAAGAGTAAGTAATATCAGTTCAGTTCAGTTCAGTTCAGTCGCTCAGTCGAGTCTGACTCTTTGCGACCCCATGAATCGCAGCATACCAGGGAGGCTTAGCTTTTAATAATTTATACATCTATAAATACCTAGCATATTTAAAGGTATTTAAAAGATAGGAGTTTTGTTGATTATCCTTAACTCTTTGATACCACTGAAATAGACATTTAATTTTGGCTATTTCATTTTCCATTCAAAAAAACATGCTGTGATGTAGAAACAAAGGAAATGTGTTAAGACTTTTACCATTTAAATCAAATCTAAGATCACGGATCCATGTATATTTATATTGAAGTTTAGCTTAGAAGTCTGGATTTGTCCTAAATAATGCTTTGCTTGGGCTGCAAGGACAAAAATGGATGAAAGAAGCCCTATGTTAAAATGCCACAGAATCCTACTATTATAACCAAGTTCCTTAGTTTTTCTTGAATAAATTCTTTTAAATTTATGATCTTCCTTATTCAGTTCCAGAGTCCTGAAATTATTTTTGACAATTTTCTCCAATTTTATCATTGCTTTTTGTGAAGAGGATTTGCTCAGTTTCTTATTCAGTCATCCTGAAAATCTTTCTCCCTCATTTCTTCTGAGTCCTTATTTACTATTTCTTTTCACTGATTTTTAGGTGGTCTATCATAATTAGTTTATAAAGCTCTATCTCTATTACAATGTCTATTATTATTCACCAGCACTTCCTTTCCTATTCATCTTCCTCTAATTTGAGGACACAGTTCTACTTCATTTGCTTTGCTTCATTTGCATAATTTTTCCCAAATATTTTCCTCAGATAGTGTGCATGAATGATATGTTCTATACCCAGAGTCTCAGCAACAGGAGGTACGCTATGTTCTGTTACCTTAGTCACCAGGGAACTTTTAACTTTCTAGGATAGATTTTGAGTTCCATGCAAGTGAGCTCACTTACATGATCTTGACTAAGGAAAATGTTGCACCAAAACTTAAGAGAGACAAGGAAAAAATCTGCTTATGACTCAGGGATATCTTAGGAACTGGATTCAAAGATATGTAAGGAAAATTCCCTTGAATAAATCAATAACTCAGCTTATGGGAGCAAGTCTAAATTCATGCTATGTGCATTATGAAAAACCTGGATTAAGAAGCAGACATAAAAATTAGGCTCCAATAGGCAACAATACTGAGGCTCAATTAGAATTACATCCAGTACTAACTCAAGTGGTAAGTGCTATTATCCACAGCACTCAGAGGTTCTTGAAGAAAATATCCAGGGAAGATGGATCCATTGATAATTCTGACATGCATGATAAAACCCAATGCCAAAAATAAAATGAAAAACCTGCATCAAAGGCACTAGAGCAAATCCAGCAATCTAAGAGGATATTGAAATATGTACATTTAATATTTGAAAAGATATACAAAGTCATTAAATCAGTAAAACAATGATAGAAAATTATGAAACAAGAGGAGCCAGATTTGAAGAGTTTCCCAAAAATCCATAAAGTTGAGTAATAAAAATTTTAAAATGTTACATGGTTTATAGATGAGATTCTACTGAAAGGATATTAATTAACTGAAATAGACATTTTATGATATCATCCAGACATAGACATATAAAATTAAAGAAATGTGGTAAAGCACCATGAAAAATATACATCACCATTCCATACTTCTCTCCCAAACTCCAAACTTGTAAATTCAACTGCCTATTCAACTTTGGGTATCTAATGAACTTTCCAAACCCCAAAAGTCTAGAGCTGAGCTCCTGATTCTTCTACCAACAACTGTTCTATTCACTATACCTTTCCCATTTCCATGATATCAATTCTATCTTTCCAGTTACTTAGGCTAATTACATTGGTGTAAGCTTGATTTCTAATTATTTTCATATCTTAAATCTAATGTATCATCAACTTACTGACTCTAGTTTCCAAAATCTTAGATATCTGATCACTTCTCACCATCTTAGTAATACATCCCTGATGTGAGCTACCATCATCTCATCAATAATGGCTTATTGACAATGTCTCCAGTCTGGTCTTCCTACAGTACTGTTGCTTCACAATGACAAAGAGCATAGTTTCTGGGTACGGAAACTTAAGCCAAACTAATTTAGTTTTAAAATGCATAAGGGGCAGAGTAGAGAGGGCATTTTAGAGGACTATAAGCTTGATAACCCAAAGGAGTTACAAACTCAGATGTTGATAGAAGTCAGGTTGGTGACCTATTGGGCAGGGTTGAACACACAGGAAGTGGTGAGGCCTGTGGCAAGCAAAACCATACATGACCAGTGAAAGCGAAAGTCACTCACTCGTGCCCGACTCTTTGCGACCCCATGGACTATATGGAATTCTCCAGGCCAGAATACTGGAGCGGGTAGCCTTTCCCTTCTCCAGGGGATCTTCTCAACCCAGGAATTGAACCCAGGTCTCAGCATTGCAGGCAGATCCTTTACCAGCTGAGCCACAAGGGAAGCCTAAAAATACAGGAGTGCATAGCCTACCCCTTCTCCAGGGGATCTTCCCAACCCAGGAACCAGACCGGGGTCTCCTGCATTTACCAGCTGAGCCACAAGGGGAAGCCAGGAGCACTAAAGAAAATCAACTAGATGATTACCCTTAAGCTATATTTCTCCATAGGATATGATTTCTCACTTAGTTCCATTAAAAAAATGTTAACCAACCTACTATTTTTGTGTTTTGTTGCAGTTTTATTATTTCATAAGATGTCATGAGGCTTTTGGGGGAGGCATTTAGACATAATTTAATAGTAGTTCCTCAGAGTTAACGTTTCAGCTTCTGTGCTTAATGTCTAATTAAGAGTCACTTAGGTATTCTTAGAGTCCATTCCTTTATTCTAAAATAAATTCCATGCTTGGTCTTGATCAAGAATTTGAGAATCCAATTCCTTGTAGGTTTCACTGTGACCTTGCTTGTTTGCCACCCTGATTCTTACAGCGAGAGATTTTGGAAGTGACACATAGATCTCTTGCCATATGGTTTGCACATGCATTTTCTGCGTGCATGTCTAATTCAAGGGCATGAGAAAACATATGCAAACACTATTGGGCACAGAAATTTAGACATTTCTTTGAAATCTTGACCTTTAAATGTTTAACACCTGTAGTATCCAGGATATACTAACATCTCACAAAACTAAAAAGTCTTCATTGTAAATATAGGTAGAATGATCATCCTGTGGAAAAAGGAAAGAAATCTCATTCTTTATACACAAGAGGTAATTTCAACTAGCTGAACTTGGAAGAGGAGTATTTGTCCGTTCCAATATTACTTTTCAAAGTAGACAAAAGAGTTGACTAAAATCATCAAAAATAAAATGTCCATCATCCTGCAACTTTCACAAAATGAACTATAAAAAGCAACATATAATATTTCAAGACAGCAACAAAAATAAGTTCTATCAGTTCTGTTTTGGCACTGATTGTGATAATCTAAACGTACACATAAAAGTATGCTTAAGTGAGTAAAACATTGTATGATATCACTTTTATGTAAAAGCTAAAAGTTACAACAGACTGGTGAATATAACAAAAAATAAGCAGACTCACAGATACAGGGAACAAACTAGTGGTTACTAGTGGAGGGGAAAGAAAGGGCAATATAGGAGCTGGAAAGGAGAGGGTACACACTATTGGGTATAACAGGCTCAAGGACAGATTGTACAACACAAGGAATATAGCCAATATCTTGCAATAATTGTAACTAGAAAGCAACTTTTAAAGTGTGCATAATAATTTTAAAGGTTCCTAAATAAAGTAAAAATATACATTATCTAAATACCAACTAAGAAAAATATTTAGCTGTGAAAATTAAAATAAATCAATTATAAGTTTAATTAAAACTAGCTGAGACACATGAAACAGATCATTTTAATTTTCTGAGCCTGCGTTTATTCTTCTTTTAAATCAGCTCAACAAAACCTACCTCACACACTGGCGTAAGTATCAAATGAGATAATGTAAATCAGTAGGCTTTGTAAATTGTGAAATGTGATCTATCAGCTAGCTTAAAGTGTATCTAGGCCAACCTGGGACTGAATCTTGATTTTTGTTTCCACTTGCTGTATGACCTTGAATAAATTATTCAGTGATTTTAGTTGCGGTGGTGGCTGGGTGTTTTGACAGCATATTGATCTCCCCCAGTGTTTTATACCCTGTGCATCAGATGATTGCTTAGAGGTAGCTTGGAACCATAGCACCTAGTTTAACTGAAATGACAAAATTTTATGGATAATCAGACGATCCATATGCCAATAATAACTAAAATGGCTGATGTTTCCTGGGGATTTATTCTGTATAAAGAATTTACAAGTATACAAGTCATGATTCTCACAAGATGTTTACTATAAAGTGCATAATAATGTCCACTCTGTTTAATATATAAATGAGACTGATGCTTAGGCAGTTTAGCTAGCAAGCACAAGTCAGAGAGCAAGTTAATACAGCTAGGAATATAAAGATCTTTCCCACACACCTGTGAGTTCATATTATTTAATTATTAATATATACTGGCAATAGTCATGGCAAAAGAAGATCATTGTATTTTTCACTAAGGCCATAATAAATGCTCACTTTGGCAATATATGAAGTGTGTGTGTGTCTATAGTACTTATTCTTAGAATCCATTCTTTTTGCTAGTGAAACTACTGAAAAAATTTATGTAATATAAAGATTGTCAGTATCAATAATATGGGATATGTGTCTTGGACCTCATAATATGAGTACAGAGCAGAGAAACAGGGATATACTCAATATTCATGAAGGAAGAAATATCAAGTCAGAAGGCCCTAGTGAGGGATGGCAAGGGCTTGTCATGTGACTACTGCTCTCCTATCTAGAGTCCCGGCAGATATCATCAGCGCATCATCTTAACTTGAACTCAGACGTGACCTTGGGACCATTCTTTAAGTAGCTCTGTAGACAGCTATTCACAACTGGTTGGTGAAAACTTATTTGTCATCCATAACCGAGACCAGTGATCCTCAACTATAGGTATGCATTAGAGTCACTTGAAGAATTTCTAAAAAGTATCAACATCCTGTTTCTTTGAGGGATTCTGAGTAACTTTGTCTTATTAATATAATTTAGGACCCAGGCATCTACACAATTTTGTAAACTTTCTGTGTGTTCTAATGTGCAACCAAATTAAGAAGTTCTGGCTAAGACTGTGGATAAATATGGTTATTAGCATGTTAAAAGGACAAAAAGATAGATGAAGACTAAATTGACATAGATCTTTTGAAAACAATAGTATTAAAACATAATTCACTATGAAATTCAGACTTCATAGTTATTTTAATAAATGTAAAACATGACAAAATTTTAAACTAATTTCTTGGTTAATATTTTCCCCTTGAAGAATATCAATAGCAATAGACAAGAGGAGTAGTATATATTTACCAGCTGTGAGACCAAGATAGCAACATTTAGCATTCCATTCTTCCTCCTAATCTACTAAAGAAAGAAAATCATGAGACTTGACATCTGTGCCAGTGACAAATCACAAGAGTGTCTTCAGGACCCTCAGGGGTCTTTTGCTGATGCTGAAGTCAAGCTGCCAGTTTCCACTGACATTCTCCAGCAATTTGGCAGTTAAAGCCTATGAGTTCCAAATCAGCAGGTTTCATCTCAAACATCTGCGGACATTTAAGTTCACCGGAAAATTGGCAAAATTATCCTAAGGGATAAAAGACACTTGAGAGTGATATCAGTCATCCATCATCTCACAATCATTTCAGCAGAGCAGCAGCTCTAGAAAATTGGCGTTGGGCTCACTTTCCTGTCTCTTCATTCTTGCCAAAGCCCTCCTCTTTCATTCTCAAGTGCCACGCAAGGTGTTTTCGTGGTGGAAATTGCTCACACGGGCGTTCATCATGGCTGATTGATGATCAATGCAAAGCATGAAAAAAGGCCTCCAAGTGACCCCTCATCAGACATGTCACACAGCTGCCCAAACCAAACTGAGAATGTGACAGCAGGACAAGTTATAAAGTGCAAATAGGAAGAAAGCAGATGGGGAAGGCATGAGAGCAAATTACACCAAGTAAAGATGAATTGTCCAACCATGAGTTATTGCATTTTACTTCTTTGCCTGTCTTTACATTGACAATGAGCCCAACATTTGACCATTTACTGTGCAGGGTTTATTCCAGTCCCTTCTCTATCAATAAAGTAAATTTAAAAAATCATCCTGTGAAATTGATCGCTGTTTAAATAAATGGACCCTGAATAAGTACTGGTATACAACTTAGACTGCAGATTTTTTTTCTTTTCCTACTTAAAACAGTGTATTTAAGATCAACAGTTCTCAAAGTGTGGTATGAGGCCCTTGTGAGCTCCTGAGACCTTTCAGGAGTATACAAGGTCAACAGGCTATTCATAATGATACTAAGGTATTATTTATCTATCTCGTTCTCATTATCTCATAAAGATATGGTAGATTTTTTTCAGAACCTATGTGAGATAACCAAAATTATCTTAAAAGGCTATTAAAATATTGCCATTCTGTTTCCAATTACATATCTACGTGAGACAATTTTCTTCATAGACTTTGACCAAAACAACAAATTGCAACAGGCTGAATGCTAAATAAAGAAGCACATCTGATAATCAAGTTTGTTTCCTATTAAGCTGGGCACTAAAAAGATATATAAAATGTAAAACTACTTCACTGTTCTTAATCTTTTTGTTTTTAAAACAATTAATTTTCATAAAATACTAAAATATTGGGTTTTCAATTTCATTTAAAAGGACTATTAAAAGGATATTTTTAAATGTCTCCATTTGTCTTTTTAATTCAGTACATATAAATAGATACAATCTACATAAATACCAGGGCTTCCCTGGTGGCTCAGATAGTAAAGAATACGGCTGCAGTGTGGGAGATGTGGGTTCGATCCCTGGATTGGGAAGATTGTCTAGAGATGGGAATGGCAACCTATTCCAATATTCTTGCCTGGAGAATAAAAGCTTTTTGAGGTCCTCAATAATTTTAATGCATCCTGTGATAAACGCTTTGAGATTGGCTGTTTAAGGCTATTTGTAAATGTCATCAATTAATCTCGTGACCATTTTGCATCATGTATTATTATTCTTTCTTAAAAAATACTTGTGCACCAAGGACCCATACCTTGGTTGTTAATACTGCCTTCCAATTAAAGGAGTCAGGGTTTGTTGAAGAGATGGTAAATTCTATAATCTGAGTAGGAGATAAATTAGATAATCCAGAACCATCTCTCAGTACTGAAAAGTAAAGAAGTGCTAAATCAAATAAACAGTAAAACAAACAAAACAATGAGCATACATAAAAGCAGCACTGGAGCATAATGAAAGGATTTCTGATGGCAAAGCTGGAAAACTTTGACCAACAAAATAAAGAAGTACTAGGGAAAATCACATGGATGGAGGAGCCTTGTGGGCTGCAGTCCATGGGGTCGCTAAGAGTCAGACACGACTAAGCGACTTCACTTTTACTTTCATGCATTGGAGAAGGAAATGGCAACCCACTCCAGTGTTCTTGCCCGGAGAATCCCAGGGACGGGGGAACCTGATGGTCTGCCGTCTATGAGACTGCACAGAGTCAGACATGACTGAAGTGACTTAGCAGCAGCAGCAGATTTATCCTTTCTAACTGTGGTGCTAGAGAAGACTCCAGAGAGTCCCTTAGACTGCAAGAAGACCAAACTGGTCAATCCTGAAGGAAATCAACCCTGAATATTCACTGGAAGGACTGGTGTTGAAACTGAAACTCCAATACTTTGGCCACCTGCTGCAAAGAGCTGACTCACTGGAAAAGACCCTGATGCTGGGAAAGATTGAAGGCGGGAGGAAAAGGGGATGACAGAGGATGAGATGGTTGGATGGCATCACCAACTTGATGGACATGGGTTTGGGCAAACTCTGGGAGATAATAAAGGACAGGGAAGCCCTACATGCTGCAGTCCATGGGGTCAAGAACCAGGCGTGGCTGAGTGACTGAACAACAACAAAGCACTGAATAATCATCCAAAGTGTAAAATAAATAGCCCGTGAATCCACACTGATATGCTGATGAATAAACACTAGGCTAAAGAGACAAGTGAAGGAAAAAGGATAAGTATTCTGCAGAAGAATGCAAATTATTTAGGCGATACTCCTCTCTCTTAAGGAGTTGGAACATAACTCCTCACACTTTTAAGTGTAAACTTCGTTTTGGGGCATATAAAAGGAGGGGGAAAAGAGTAGCTTTACCACTAAGAAACCTGACAAATATGGCATCAACAAGAAAACTAAGGAAACAAAGAAAGTGTGAAAAAGTATCACAGCCAAGAGGAACCTAGGGAGACGGGACAGCTAAACACAACGTGGCCTCCTGAGCGCAATCCTGAGCAGAAACACGATCTTAGGGAAAGGATTTTAAAAATTGAAAAAGTGTGACTTCATTTAATAATAATATATTCTCATTGGCCCATTAGTTAGAACAAATGTACCATGTTAATGTAAAAGGTTAACAGTAACGGAAGCCAGTATTTGCTCAATTTTTTCTGGAAATCTAAAATTGCTCTAAAATACAAAGCTTTAAAAAATAAGTCCGTTAACTATAGATATATTACATTTTTGGTTGAGCTCTTAAATGACAAGCAGAAGAAGCAATAACTACTCCCTACAGAAATTAGACTCTACATGAATATAGAGAATCTATCCAAGGAGCCCAATAAACCAGGTTCCCAGAGCACTCTTTGCCTGATCCTACTGAAGCAGAAACTCTAGAAAGCAGAGCCCAGGAATTATCATTTGAACAGTCTGAACTCCACTGGCTAATGAAACATGCTATATTAGCCACAAAAATTTATTTTTCACCTTTTATTTACTTCAATAAAAGTAACAAAAATAATCTGATCAAATAATTAAGAAGCAGGTCAAACAAGTCTCCTCTAAGAATTTGAATAAATAAATATATTTTAATTATTTGCAATCAGATTAACCAACATTATTTTCAGTAACATCACTTAGACATTGCCAAAATATATTTCTTTCTGTACTAATAGGTAACTGATAAATTTTATAATTTAGAGTGGCAGAAAGTTATTCATTACTCACTTGTCAAATTAGATTATCACTCTAAAATTAGTTATACTTCATTTTATTAAGCAAAGAATATCCAGGGAAACAGAATTAATTTCACCTAATTTTGATTCAATTTGAAATTTATAATGTGAGTAAAGGGCAGCTTCATCATACCTCTAAGAATCAACTTAATTTGCCTTTAGTTGTTTCTTTCTGAAAAAAAAATTATTAATAAATACATAAAATTGTAAGAGGAAATTAGGTTTCATTATGATGGAATAATCAAGGGAAAGAGGGCACTATCAAAGTGCATGAGGAAGATAATTAACAGGGAGTAGGCTTTCTCCCTTCTATATCCTTCATGATCATTCTTAGAATTTCTAAGATCATCAGTTCACCATAGAGTGGTCCCTAAATAAAGGTGACATGTTTTTGCAAGACTGACATGATGAGAGGATATTAATATTGTTTTTCTGGTGTAATTTTGCAGAATTTGTAATTTTGCAAAATAATAAGCTGTGCTTTTGTTTTCCACATTCTGGAGGCTTTTGAAATCATACCAAGAGAAAGAATAAATAAGATATCCATCGTACTTTTCTGGCTTCATGGAAATACTTGTTTATTTGTCTCTTAATAGGAATAAAAAGAAATTTAAACACGTCAAACTTTGATTACAGTGCAAGATAATTGTGAGTATTAAAATGGTTGAAAATATCACTGAGTTTCAGTTACAATCCTACAACACTTGAAGTTTTGCTGCTGCTGCTAAGTCGTTTCAGTCGTGTCCGACTCTGTGCAACCCCACAGACCGCAGCCCACCGGGTTCCCCCCATCCCTGGGATTCTCCAGGCAAGAACACTGGACTGGGTTGCCATTTCCTTCTCCAAGGCATGAAAGTGAAAGGTGAAAGTGAAGTCGCTCAGTCGTGTCGATTCTTAGCGACCCCATGGACTGCAGCCCACCAGGCTCCTCCGTCCATTGGATTTTCCAGGCAAGAGTACTGGGGTGGGGGTGCCACTGCCTTCCCGGGTTTGACATCTGTGATTTTTTGACATTTTTATTGGAATATAGGTGTTTTGGAATATTGTGTTAGTTTCAGCTGTACAGTAAAGTGAATCCATTGTACATATACATATATCCATTCTTTTTTAGGTTCTTTTCCCATATAGGTCACTACAGAGTATTGAGAAATGTTCACTGTGCTATACCTTATTAATTATTTATATATAGTAGCTTGTGATCTCTGCAATTCTGCTAGGTATTAAATACAGGAAAATGTTCAAATTACAATGGCTGCCAGAAATTGTGGGGAGAGATCTTTCATTAAATGACTATCATCACCACTCTTCATAATGAAAAAGGGCAACATGAGTTGCCTGCATATTTGATAACATAAAGCTTAGAACTATTTAGATATTTTTAATATTTAGAACTATTTATTACAAGGGTTAATAACATCAATGACATATTCAAGAGTTATATTAAAAGTACATATGGTGACTATCTATGTCTTTCTACCAAATAACATATTCAAGAAATGTAACTCCCTTTGCTATATGAAAGAAAATGAAAGTGTTAGTTGCTCAGTGGTGTCCTACTATTTGTGATCCCAAGAACTGTAGCCAACCAGACCCCTCTGTCCATGGGATTCTCCAGGCAAGAATACTGGAGTGAGATGCCATTTCCTTCTCCGAGGGATCTTCCTGATCCAGGGATCAAACCCAGGTCTCCTGCACAGCAGAAAGAGTCCTTTGCTATAATTAAACATAATTTGTACTCCAAGCATCTAAATCATTGAGTGGTGCTTAGTCATTTCAGTGTTTCTTCTCATCTTTTCTCTGAATTAGCTGCTGAGTTCCTTAGGAATTGCATAGTGACAGCTTATGTGGGTAGAAATCTGGGCATTTTCTATCATCGTCTACACATATAATAACTTGCAGTCAGCTAGACGTTTGTGTTACAAGCAGTCGGTTGTCTAGCTTATGCACATCGCGGCCACAGTCTCCTTGTCTCGATAAAAGGTACTTGAAGTTTCACTGGCACTCTGCATCATGGTCTTACTGCTTATTGCTTTCAGAAAAATATATCTGTCGCTGCATGAGCTCTACAGGAGCACAAGGATATTCTAGTGGGCTGCTTCAAGCCCATTTGCCTAGATGCCTACACAGATATTTTTGCACCACGCTGGGGGTACAAAGAAACGATGGAACCTTTTATTTCCTAGGATCTCCCCCGAAAAAAAAAAAAAGCACAGGGTCAATCCACTCTCAAAGTTCGCCAAGACCACTTAGGGGTGGGAGATGTTTCCCCTCCCTGGATTTGGCAACTGAAGTTAGAAAATGAAAAAGAAATATATCTGGCTCCTTTTCAAGAATCTACCAAAGGCTAAAAGCTCTTTTTCCTCTCTTTCTTCTCCCTACCATTTCCCAGGATAGATATTCTTTATATAGCTAGTGGAACTCGGACAAAATCTGGGTCTTAATTATCTTGTATCTTTTCAAATTTTATCTATTATATATGATGTTTAATTCAAAAATTAAAAATTGACTCAAATTCTCTGCTTTCTGCTCTAACAAGACTATCTTGACACATTGGATGCCTCATTGAGTGCTGAAAAGAGGGGAGGTCAAGGACAATTTAAAAACATCAGCGGAGGGGAGGAATACATAAGTTAACATTGCAAATATCATTCTACCAAATGCCTGTGTGTATATACCATGGGAAATGTCTTCTGTGCTTTTATACTTTTGGTTATTACTGGAAAACATAACTGATATTCCTGGAAAGGTTATAAAACTGAGAGGAAATATCAGGGTAGAAAATTTTCACAGATTGCATCTATTTCTGGTAAAGATTATTTTTCCATTCTGGCCAGCTTATTTAATACAGATATTCTGGGTAAAGTGGAACTGACCGCCTTCTCAACACTAAAAGATATAAACTGAAATTAAGATGTTAGCTTATGTGTAATCTATTTGTCTGACAATATTATCTTGATAAATATGAAAGAACAATTTCTAGATGTTCTATGTATTATAAAAATTCTTAAATGGATGAAGAATCAAGTATTGGGAAATATTTATGAGTAGATTTCTATTAACAAATACTTTAAATTTAAGCATTACTCTTAGAAAGCAATCTTTCTTCACTAAAAGTCACAGGAGTTACCTATCTCCAACTTTATTTCTAGTTCTTGACTGACATACACATTCCTTCCAAGAAGAAATAGCTTGAAGTATGTAACTAATAACAAAATACTTCATAATCACTTAACAAATAAGTGATTTTAAATTATTCATGGTCAGATACTGTAATTTATATTTTTACCTATTCCTATAAAAGGTATCCACTGTGAGTGCTCAACCTATATATATATATATAATGAGACAATTAAAAAATGTTCAGAAATGATAAAGAAAAAGAAGAATGAGGATCAGTGTGTTGCTTGAAATTAACTAGCAACTTCCAAGAGAAGTAATTAAAAACACTTTTTAGACGGATATAATATCCTATCTACTCTAGTTCTAAGATGAGAAGTCTTCTTGTTGCTGTTCAGCTGCGCACCTGTGTCAGACTCTTTGTGACCCCATGGACTGCAGCACACCAGGCCTCCCCGTGCCTCACCATCTCCTGAAGTTTGCCCAAGTTCATGTCCATTGCATTGGTGATGCCACCCAGCCATCTCATCCCCAGATGCCCTTTTTTTCTTCTGCCCTCAATCTTTCCCAGCATCAGGGACTTTTCCAATGAGTCGTCAGTTCGCATCAGATGACCCAAAATACTGGAGCTTCAGCTTCAGCATCAGTCCTTTCAATGAGTACTCAGGGTTGATTTCCCTTAAGATTGACTGGTTTGATCTCCTTGCAGTGGACTGCAAGGAGTCCTCCAGCACCACACTTCAAAGGCATCAATTCTTTGGTATTCTGCCTTCCTTATGGTCCAACTCTTACAACCATACTTGACCAGTGGGAAGACCATACAGACCTTTGTTGCCAGAGATGACCAACATCTCTGATTTTCAACAGTGTCTAAGTCTGTAATAGCATTGCTGCCAAGACGCGATCATCTTCTGATCAGGGAACTCCTGATTTCCTTCTTATGAAATTAATATTCAAAAAATACAAGGCAATAATTTTTTTCATCAAAGTGTTTATATTCTTTGCATCATGGAAATCTATTGTTTTATAGCATCAAAGGCTTTCACTGGCTCTTACTGGCATGAGCATATGTATCTGTGTATGTTTGTATCAAGCGCATATCAAGTTGTTATAGCTCCAGGAGTTCTCCAAACCTCTCTCCTACTCAACTCTGGCCCACCAGGTCATTTAGTGATTTCTTTGTGTGTTCTCTTGTCTGTCTTTCACTTTTATTCAATGCAAAAATGTTAATCATCTAAGAAATGCAACATTATGATTCATATGTTACTTTAGAAACCATGGGCAAAAATAATTTAAGTATTCCAAGTCTCATTTTTCTTTAAGAAAAATTCAGTCCTTATTTTGTACATAAACAAAAAATTAATCACAACCTTTTTCTCTTCCCCATCGAAGACGATGATATGTTAGGCTCAGTATGCACATTTGAAACATTTTTACTTCATCTCTGTAACACTACATTATCCTTTCTAACCATTAAATGGATCTCCCTGATCATTACTTATGAATTAATGATAATGCTATGTGCTATAGGTGTTAAATTGCATTTTAGGTAGTCCGTATCTGAGAGATTCAACTTGTTCACTTTTGACATCCAACCCCTTCATCTAACTAGCAGACTGAGAAAACAGTTCTCTTAAGCCTTATCTTTTTGCCACTCCTTGCATACGGCTCAAGGATATAAATCCATGTGACAGCAGCTCCTACAAGTACATAACGTGGCCCTAAAGAATAAAGCCTTTTATCGGTTGTCTCCCTTTGTGCTGAGCTGACATAAACTGCCTGCTGACAAAAGCAGGATCAATAAAACTGATAACATTAAAATTGTGTGAAAACAGTGAGACCTACCTCGGCCCATAACGCCAGAGCTTTCATTATACAGATTCTGTGACTCCACAAATGAATAAAGACACATATTCCCTGCGAAAGTCAGTAGATGCTAGTAGTTGGCTATGTTAGCAAAAGGGAGCTTGGGGAAAATACTATATATTCCCTTCCAAAGAGAAAGTGCTGGCACCTCACTGAGCTGAGGATAATGAAAGCAACCCGAGCCAAGACAGAGAGCAGAATAAGAAGATTTGGAGAGACAGGAAGAACACACTTTCCACACACATTCTGGGACCTGAATGAAAAGACCAATCTGACTTTAATTTCACAAAAAGTACAGAAGAGTTCTAATGGGCCTATCTATTAACATACAAAATCTTGAACTTCATCAAAGATCCATTACCTATCAACGGTGAGAAAAAAGCAAAGTAAGATTCTAGCCTTTAGCTATAATTAAGCAAAATGAGAAATCAACTTTTCTTTGGAAGCCTGCAAATGAGACTTGACTTGCCACTATATCTACATCTTGTTTATTGAGAATGCTTTCATTTTATACTTCTTTTTCATATTATGCAGTTTCAGAGAAGACTGTGTATAGTTCTGAATGACAGGTCTGCCTCATAGAGAACTGTGCTATCTGGAAAAAAAATGTCCAAAGTATTATACAATATTCCATGCAGAAAGGAGATTTGACTTTCCCACTTAACTTTCTCTGCAGAACTTCTCCAGCCTACAATAAATGTCTATTTCCTGGGGTCCTCTGTTCTGAATTCCCCTCTTTAGATTGTAGGAGCTATTCCTCATGCAAATGTGCAGGGTTGTAAATTCATGGTTTTGCCTTCAGGTTATGTGATTAATAAAAAAAAAAAGCTTGCTAAACATCTATATTTTATTGATTTTATTATTTTGAGAAAAAGTATCATAAATTACTTGAAATGTTTTATTAAATTCTAGAATTGAAGGTTTTTCTAAAGAAAATAGATTGATTTGCAAAGTTAGTCAACAGTGGAATCCAGAAAAGAAATCCAAGTATTCTTCATGTATTTCATGCATAGAACCAATCCATTTTAATAAAAATCATAAATTAACTAACTAATCTTAGTGTTAGATCACTAATTTAAAGGGCTAAATACATGTTTCAATGCCATTCTCCCAAATCATCCCACCCTCTCCCTCTCCCACAGAGTCCAAAAGACTCGGGGAGGGAGGAGGGAGGGGGTTCAGGATGGGGGACACGTGTATACCTGTGGCAGATTCATGTTAATGTATTGCAAAACAAATATAATATTGTAAAGTATTAACCTTCAATTAAAATAAATGAATTTATATTTTTTAAAAAAAAAATAAAAAATAAAAGGGCTAAATAACATTTTAACACAAGATAACTCTCTTGGCTGATTCAAGAGGTCTGATCTGGGTATTAAGCCAAGACAGTCACCTCTAGAAGTGCTCTCAAGTCTTCAGTTTTCTGTCTAAGAAGTTTCTGTTAAGAATGGCATTGCTTTAAGGTGATAGGACTAATGTCCATTTCAATGTTCATGTTCTATACTAATCTCTGAATTACTACCTCAAAGAGGTATAGCACAATTTCAAAAGAAGAGTACTATTAACAAAAACATTACTTGCCATATCAGTAAACAAAGATGTTGTGGCCATCAGGCCATCAGCCATCATAACCACTTCTGAATGCATCAGTTCAGTTCAGTTGCTCAGTTGTGTCCGACTTTGTGATCCCATGGACTGCAGCACGCTGGGCTTCCCTATACATCACCAACTCCCAAAGCCTACTCAAAATTATGTCCATTGCATTGGTGATGCCATCCAACCATCTTATTTTCTGTCATCCCCTCTCCTGCTGCCTTCAATCTTTCCCAGCATCAGGGTCTTTTTCAATGAATAAGTTCTTTGTATTGGGTGGCCAAAGTATTGGAGTTTCAGCTTCAGCATCAGTCTTCCCAATGAACATTCAGGGTTGATTTCCTTCATGATGGACTGGTTGGATCTCCTTGCACTCCAAGGGACTCTCAAGAGTCTTCTCCAATACCACAGTTTAAAAGCATCAATTCTTCTGCACTCAGCTTTCTTTATGGTCCAATTCTCAACATCCATACATGACTCCTAGAAAATCATAGCTTTAACTAGATGGACCTTTGTTGGTAAAGTAATGTCTTTGCTTTTTAATATGTTGTCTAGGTTGGTCATAGCTTTTCTTCCAAGGAGCAAGCGTCTTTTAATTTCATGGCTGCAGTCACCATCTTCAGTGATTTTGGAGCCCCCCAGAATAAAGTCTTTCACTGTTTCCATTGTTTCCCCATCCATTTGCCATGAAGTGATGGGACCAGATGCCATAATCTTAGTTTTCTGAATGTTGAGTTTTAAGCCAACTTTTTCATGCTCCCCTTTTACTTTCACCAGTAGGCTCTCTAGTTCTTCTTTGCTTTCTGCCATAAGGGTGGTGTCATCTGCATATCTGAGGTTATATATATTTCTCCTGGCAATCTTTATTCCAGCTTGTGCTTCAGCTAGCCTGGCATTTCGTGTGATGTATTCTGCATATAAGTTAAATAAGCAGGGTGACAATATACAGTAAGTTCCTCAGAGATATCTAAAAGGTTGCCTCTCAGGCTTAAATTCTCAGAAAGTCCACCAAATAAAACATAATTCTCACCCTTTAGGTTGCACCTTTTTACAGTCAACAGTACACTGGTTTAAACTCCTTACAAAGTAGACACTAACAAAAGGTAGTATATTTGGAGGACTGATCTCTGCAAGCAATAATAGAGAGTGAGAAAGTAAACAAGGAAGAAGGAAACAATAAAAATGCCTTAATGAGTTTGATCCTGTTCTACCTGCATCTCAAGGATCCTGTGAGAGACCAAGGAAACTGTTCTTCAGAATTCTGCATAAAGATATATCTCCTGTAGTCTACTAACAAGGAAGCCTGGCGTGCTGCAGTTCATGGGGTCACAAAGAGTCGGACACGATGGAGCAACTGAGCTGAACTGATTAAGTTATGTTGTCTAAACAGAAACTCAAAGAGCTGATCACATTTTCACAGTAGACATTGACTGCTCTCTGCTCATGCCCTGCCTTGGTGACTTAGCTAGTACCCATCTCTCCATCTTTTACTCCTATTCTTTCTGTCACATTGCCTGTTTAAAGTTCCTGAGTTAGAGAGTCTGATTCAACTAGCTGACCTGTAGTATAGGACACTAATGTTCATCCTTAGGTCATTCTGAGCAACAGTATGTCATCAACCAGTCAACAGATGGTTGGATTTAAGTCGGATCTACCCTGGGTCCAAGGTGGTGGAGATGTGAGATGCAGATTACATCAACCCTTTCATTAGGAATCATAGAGCACCTATGTATGAAATAGGCATTTTGAGGCTTTCCAGAAGAGGACTTTGGAATGGGAAAGTCCCTGTCTTGACTATTCTAACCATTAAGGTTGATAACTTTTCTTTCATTTATAATTTGTAATACATGATGTATGCACAGTCCATTGTTCTCTGAACATTTTTCATAGCTACAGCTACTGTATCTCATATTCTGTACCCAGAAGCTACTCAATAAATATTGCAGAGTGAACTCATGGGCTCTGGAAATTTCCAAGAAAAAGATGATAGTGTACACAGTAGGCAAATATAGGCTGTAAGTGCCTACTGAAGTTTATCCAATTATGATTCATTAGGTCAAAACTAGTGCTGCTGGTTTACATGGTCATTCCAATACAAAATATTATCAATCTAAGTTGAAAATGCTACACTTGTCAGCAACAACCAATCTTTGCTAGACCATGCATGTGTATTTATAAGTACTAATGGAAAGCAACAAAAATCCTTTCGAGAGAAAAAAGACCAAAGCAAAATAAGTACCCTAAACCCAAATGTAGTTTGAGTTCTTCCACACACTTCAACATATCACTGTACATAGAATAAAATATTTAGGACTATAAGCAGGACTGACTCAGCATCCAGTTTGAAAGAAGAAATTGTTACAAGTGAAATCCTCCTGGGCTACCTGCATTCTTATTGTTTTTCATTGTAAATCTTGTCAGAGAGCTTTGAGAAGAAAATAGTAACTCTCACTTGATTACTTGCACTTTTTAGTATTCTGTATAGTCAAGGGGGTATTCCATTGCAAATTCCTCTGAAGATTTTCTTTATTTCTTGTTTCAAATTTTAAAAATTTTAGCCTTTCTGTAAAACAAACTTGATTAGCATATAAGCCTACAGTTGCAGGATGTGCTTCTTCTGATATGATGATAATTTTTCACCTGTGTGATATTTGTTTTGGCTAATCAAGTGAGCAAATATTCCTTGACGTACTATGAAAATTTTCTAGGCTAGGGGTCATGGAACAGCTAGAGGATAGAGTCCACACCTTCAAGGAACTCACAAGATAGTGAGAGAATAAGATAAGTATGCAAATAAGATAGAATATAATGTGCCATAAGACAGATGTGAAATGATGCTCATAGGAATAGAATGGGTGAATAGATAACTTAAAATTCATGGAAAATATAATATTTAAGATGGTTTCTAAAAACCAGGCTGTATTTAACAGACAAAATTGGAAGGAAAGACATTTCAGGGGTTAAAAAAAAAAAAAAGAAATCAAAACCAAGGCATGATGTCCTAACTGTAATGATTTCTCTTTAGTAAAGGTGTGGATAGGTATAAGAAAGTAGACCAGAAATGAGTGATCATCGAGTACCAGTTGGAGAAGTTGTAATAAATTGAAAGGAAGATTCTAAAAGTTCAGAGGTGGGGAGCTAAATGACTAACTCTATACTGGCTGAGAATATGGGAGATATTTAAGAAACCATTAGAGGTCTTCAGTTATACCCTGGACCTTCTCCACAAATCATTTCCCAAATGACACTAAGTTATATGAAACAGAAACTCCTAGGCTCTCAAGATAAATCAAGGAGCCAAGCCCCATGGACATTTCCAAGGACACCTTTGGGCAAATCCCACCCCCTACTCTCAGTCTTAATGATCTCTTGGTTGCTGTGAATACTGGAGAGACAGATAGGTGAGAGAAGGACAGAACCAAGGAGGGGAGGGAGGGAGAGAGAAAGAAAAGAAGGAAGGAAACAAAAGGGGAAAGGGAGAGGAGAACCTACTTTATACATAAGACTTCCAAAGATATTTCACTTCTACCAACATTTTACTCTTACAACATTTTTAAGGAAAATAGGAGTGTTACTCTGAGAGTAATTTAGAAGAAGCTGGGCTAGGTGAAATATCTAATGGTATAGTTACTAACTGATGTGATCAGTTTGCACTATAATTTTTAGCCCATTGCTTTTCTCATTACACCAAATGGCACCTTTAGGATTCTGCAGTGGCACACCTACTTATTTGCGAGTGGTTTTCACATCTCTTATGTAAGCCTAGACATTTTCTTCAGTCATCAAGACTGTAAATTTAGCTCTCAGCTGCAGGTCTCTCTCTAGATATACTATAGACAGATTCAGTTCAGTTCAGTCCAGTTCAATCGCTCAGTTGTGTCGAACTCTTTGCAACCCCGTGAATCACAGCACGCCAGGCCTCCCTGTTCATCACCATCTCCAGGAGCTCATTCAGACTCACGTCCATCGAGTCCGTGATGCCATCCAGCCATCTCATCCTCGGTTGTCCCCTTCTCCTCCTGCCCCCCAATCCCTCCCAGCATCAGAGTCTTTTCCAATGAGTCAACTCTTCGCATGAGGTGGCCAAAGTACTGGAGTTTCAGCTTTAGCATCATTCCTTCCAAAGAAATCTCAGAATTGATCTCCTTCAGAATGGACTGGTTGGATCTCCTTACAGTCCAAGGGACTCTCAAGAGTCTTCTCCAACACCACAGTTCAAAAGCATCAATTCTTCAGCATTCAGCCTTCTTCACAGTCCAACTCTCACATCCATACATGACTACTGGAAAAACCATAGCCTCGACTAGACAGACCTTAGTTGGCAAAGTAACGTCTCTGCTTTTGAATATACTATCTAGGTGGGTCATAACTTTTCTTCCAATGAGTAAGCGTCTTTTAATTTCATGGCTGCAGTCACCATCTGCAGTGATTTTGGAGCCCAAGAAAATAAAGTCTGACACTGTTTCCACTGTTTCCCCATCTATTTCCCATGAAGTGATTAAGTTCACCAAGTTCACTGCATAACTCACTGTCTTCCCAATAAACTTGACCTTCTCTTGCCTGTTTTACAATGGATCACATCAAACAGCATCATAAATATTGTTAATTTTTTCCTCTTCTTAATTTACCGTATCTAATCAGTCTCTGCACCTTAATATTTTCTTAATATTATGAAATTATTTAATATTTCCTTAATATTTTCTTTAATATTCCTTCCTTAATATTTTCCCTATTCCTTCCCTATTCCAAGTGTAAACACCTTGGTTCTGATCTGCATTATCTTTTATTCTTAAGGGATAATATTCATTTATAATAAGCACATGTGACCTTCAAACCCATACTATGTCCTTTGAGCACCTAAGCTTTTATTTAACTCCTCTGTGCTAGAAAACACAAATGTAGCACATTGTTGGTGTCAAACTATTAAATCTAACTACATTGTCTCATAGCTTATATCACATATGCTATATTAGAAAAGATTTCATTGAGATTGTTTATTTTTAACATTTTCTTAAGAAAGTGAATAAATAGAAAATGATTTCTTTTCTTTTAAATTTCAGTAAACTAAATTCAATTTCTAGGAAAGAATTTAGTGTGAAGTCATTTCCTAAATTATTCTGCTCAAAAAATGTAGATAAAATGTCTTGATAGGTTGTGCAAAAGCATTTAACTAAAGTGTTGTACCTGGAAAGAATGCATATTTATTTTCGAGGTTGCATACCTGTTTTGTTGCTGTTACCCACAGAGAATTCCATTATAATTCATGATATACGATAGTTTTCTCAGAACTACTTTATTGTGTTTGGCACTCTATCGCTCATCTATAACGAGCCAGTCAGAATGGTACCACTAAAACATAATCCAGTTGTCTCATCTATAAATAAATATATAAACATACATATGTGCATATATGTATTAAATTTTCTCCTAGTTCTTGAAAAGATGAAAACATTTTCATAGACAGAGCTTGACAAAGACATTTAGTTCACAAAATACCTTAGAGTAATGAAATAAGATAACTTGAGAGATATATTGACACATGGTAAAAGATTTGATTATGAATTATGCATAACTATTGCCTTGCAGCATAAACGTGCCCTGGCGGACACATAAACACACACTACACAAGCATGCAAAATCCTGTTCAAAACTTTAATCTTTATAACTGTGTATCAGGGGCACAATGTGTACCTTAGCAACCAGGCTAATTCATGTACCTCAGAAAGACATGGAAGCCACTTTGGGTTGCTCAATTCTCATTTGAACTCAGTTCCTTTATCAAAAACTTCTTGTTTTACCTTAAAAGAAAATTCAAAATATTCTGTTTTGTACTCATTTTGCCCAGGGGAAAAACTAAAAAAAATCAATGGATATGAGACAAATACTTTGTTCACGTCCAACCTAAATGGTTATAAAGAATGTAGAAGGAACAAGCAGAAAGACCCTGCACTCTCCCATCTCCCTTGTCCACGTTCTGCTCCCACACTGTGATCCAGCCACCGTGTCCTTCAGGCGGTTTCTCACTATCAAGCTCAGGTTAGCCCTGGGGTTTTTCTTTCCACTACTCTCTCTCTAGAGGATTCCCATTTGCCATTGCCTGCATAGATTCTTCCCTTCCTTCCAGTCTCAGCATAACATCTCTGTCAGGGAGGATTTATCTACCATCCGGTATAACACAGCCACCCAGCCCCCATCATTCTCTTTTATGAATTCTTCCTTTTTCACAGCACACCGGACAATGCCCAGCTCAGTACACCATAGGTGTGCAATAAATACTGAAGGAAAGAAAGTAGGAAGAGAGGAAGAACAAGGATGAAAACTAAGGAAAATGACAGTCAGAAGAAAGTAGATAACTTTTAAAAGGAAAGCAAAGATAAGAACAGAGCAAGCAGAAAATAGAGAAAAGATAGGGACTGAGAACAAAGTATTATAAACTGTACTGGAAAAAAAAAAGAAAATGATCTCTGATGACAGTCCAGCCAATCCAACATTTTTCCATGAATATCAACTAGAGAACCAGACTGAAACAAGATTATGACTGTCACCAATGAAAAATTGTCATACTGATGTCTCCTTGTAATGGATGCATTGGTTTATGGACCCAAACTCCTTGAGTCAGCACCACAAATCTGGCTAATGTTCTTTGGAATAGCATTTGCCATTTAAGGTTCTGATTTAGCTGACAGATGTGTAAAATCCCTTGTAGCCAGTTACCTTAGTATTGATTACACATCTGTGAGACTCATAGATCTGTATTTTTTCTAGCTAAGGTCAGCGTTACTCTAAGACCTGATACTGAGCTGTCTGTTTTAAAGGGCATGGCACAAACTCAAGTTATACTTTGGCTATTTCCATCTTTTACCCCAGTGGTTCTGTAGATGAATATGGAAGATATTGATCTAAAGTCCTCTTCTGGGAAATGAATGTGTGTTGGTGAATTTGGGGTTAAGGAAAAAGTCTGGTGCCCTTTATTTCTTATACCTAAGTAAAGCTGAGGCTTGAAGTTGTCAAAGGATACTCCCAAGTGAATTCAGGTAACAAATATGCAGCTGTCAGTGAAACCTACCCTAACGTTCAGTCGCTAACTCATCTCCAACTCTTTGCAGTCCCATGGACCGCAGCACACTAGGCTCCTCTGTCCTTCACTATCTCTCAGTTTTCTGATGCACTCATTAGCCTACACTAGCAGGCTTATCTAAAATTGCAAATTTACTCTTTCTGCCACATTCCCAATTCCTCTAATATGTTCTTGCCCTTCTCCCCCCACCAACATACGTCCATGACTTGAGTCATTTGTTTATTTCCTTCTCCTCCTACTAGAATATAAGTAAATGTGTTGGGGATGTCATCTATTTTGTGCACAAATGTATTCCATTTCGTTAAATGATGACTAAATGAATGAAAAAATGAGTGAAGGTAAGTATTCTACACTGTGGGAAGAGAGGAGACAAGTAACATTTGGATCTTTGCCTCTGCAGAGTTTATGATTTCATTGGAAAAACAATCATATATACAGGAAATTAGATAATAACTCCTATTAGATAGCAAACATTAAATAAATATAATTATAGATGTTAATAAATAACATTGAACCATAAGGAGAATAGCTTCCTGTAGTGGTAATAACACTGGATTGGGAAAGCAGGGGTTGAATCCTGCCTCAACTATTTACCAACTATAACTTTAACGCTTACTAACTATGACTCAGACAAGTCACTTAAACACTCTGAGTATCAGATACCTTATTAATATAAATGAATAAGAATAGCTTCCTCATGGGATTCTTGTGTGGGTAAAGTGAGATTACAACTGTGAAAACAATTGGCTAATAATATTTACTCAAGATATGTCAGTTGAATAGATGGACATTCTCATTTACAAATGAGACAAGCAGAGTGCTTAGCTGCTTCTCTGAGGTCAAACAGTTTAAATGTCAGATTAGGAGTTCCAAGTCTCCTGGTTCCCATCCCAGTATTAATGAAAATAGAATACAGTGCCTTCCCTGTCGCTTGACTTTATTACTATGAGCAATTCTGTTTCTCACACATAACAAAAATTTATCATTTGTTCTAGAAAAGGAGCATCATTTCCCTGAAGCACCCTCATTAGGCTCCAAGATGTCTAAGCTCTGTCTCCCTTTAATCGGTTTACTTGTGAAGGAGCAATTTGCTTTACGACCTCTTTGCAGAGTCTGAAGGGTTTATGACCATGTGGTGTCAACAAGGAGCTCTAAGATGCTTTCAGTTCCATTTACTAGCTTCAGGGTCTTGTAAGAATTATAGGAACCTATTTGTTCTGAAAAGACTGGAGTTTGAACATTAAATCTGAGTGGTGCTCCTGCTTTTTCCTCTTACTGTCAAATGGAACAGTCACTTCTCATGGTCCATTCAACAACCAGAGCAGCATTCCTTAGGAAAATACGATTGGTACCAATATGATGTGTTTTGAATAACACGTCAACATTAAACAATACTCCCTCTTGTCCTTTCACAAGCCTTCTGAAAGGCTGGGTGAATTTGTTTTAGTCAGTCTTATAACTTCTTTGAAAATGGAAATAAAGAATTCCAAGAAGCCAAGAAAGTGATTACCTCAACCTGGAGTTCTGAAATCTATGATAATGGAAAGGTCAGGCTATTTCCTTACTTTTAAATGCATAAGTTGAGGCATGAAAACAAGGGGTTAAAATAGTTAAAGACTCAGCGGCCTTAAACCTATTCATCATGCAATCCTGTTAGCACCACGTGAATCTTAAATTAACTAAAAAAACTAAAGGAAATCTTACCCTAACTTTCTCAAGTACAAAAAATATGGTTGCCATGCAGGTATTACTGTGTTTGGTACTTTAAGAGGAGGCTGTGAAACAGCATCGAGCCACATTTTGTCTCTCAAATGCTACACTGACTCTAGTCTCTGCCATAATCTGTAAAATTGCTTCAATTTCCTCCCTCTGATAAACAGTTGTTTAATTTTGTTTGCTTTTTCTTCTTACTTATCAATAGTTATACAATTTTTCAGACCAAATTCCCAATTGTCACTGATCCAATATTTTGTATCTCAATTCCTGTATTTCTTCTTTCTTCTGATGGTATCAATTCTTAGTGTGGTTCCCTAGCCCAAGAGTGATTGAAGGAATTGGAATTGGCCTGCTGAATGGGTATTTAGATATATAGATTGTCAGAGATACATTTCTGAGTCCTTAAGTCCCCACTGTTCTGCTAATAAAAGCAGAAAATTAAAGTCTTCAACTGAAAGTGTAACCCTACCTTCTAAATAAATGGCCCAGTAATACATCCCTATACAACTCCTTCAAGGTCACATACTAAAAAAAGCTGACCTTGCTCAGGCTAGGAAAGAAACCTGATACCTCACAGCATTAAAAAAAAAAAGTTAGATTTTCTACTTTATGTCTGCCAAATGGAGCTGCTAACAGCTTTTTATGTTTAGCTGCTTCTTGTAGTTAGGGGATCATCTGGTAGACCCCATATGGACCTACAGGTAGGGTTCCCTATAGTCTTCATGTCCACAAGTAACTGCCCCCACCCCCCACGCCAAACACATTGAAACCTATCCACAGGTTTGGTGGATTTTATTACAGTTTGGCAAGAAGACAAAAAGCTGTTTAACTTTTTAGCTACCCAGAAAGACAACCTGAATTAGATGAGTGGAGGTTATGAAACAAGGGTCCAACCAGCTCTTAAATCTCGGTTTTCTCTCCTTGTTGTGCCTAAGCTTCCCAGAAGAGCATCCATTGCAATGGCACCCCACTCTAGTACTCTTGCCGGGAAAATCTTATGGACGGAGGAGTCTGGTAGGCTGCAGTCCATGGGGTCACGAAGAGTCGGACATGACTAAGCTACTTCACTTTCACTTTCCCCTTTCATGCATTGGAGAAAGAAATGGCAGCCCACTCCAGTGTTCTTGCCTGGAGAATCCCAGGGACAGCGGAGCCCGGTAGGCTGCTCTCTATGGCGTCGCACAGAGTTGGACACGACTGAAGCGACTTAGCAGCAGCAGCAGCAGCCTTTAGCCCACATCACCTCATTGCAATTCCTCAGCTAGATTTCATGTATAGACACAGCACCCACCAGCAGAAGCAACTTGTCTTAGTTGAGTATTTGAATGCTATCCATGCTAAAAATATATTAAGGATTCTATCTTATTTTTAAGCTGAAGTTTCCAACTCATGGATTAATCTTTTTCCTTTTCTAAAAACATTTTTAAATTAACTGTCTTAAAAACAAGCCTACACTGTCTTCATCAGGTAACATTTAGCGAAATCCTGACAAGAATAAGTTTTCCTGAAACAGCATTCGTCTGCCTCAGCATTTCTCTCACTTCAGGATCAGCTCTATGTACACATTTCGTGTATACACATGGCACTACAGCAAGGGCCACAAATGATTATGTAGCAACAAACTGGCTTGCACATGGCACCTAGTACTCTTGTCTGGGGCAAAAGTGCCAAAACTGGGTTGTTATATTCTCTAAGAAGAGGGCTTTGTCCTGGATGAGTGACCTCATCCCAATCCTGTCTATTTATTTGCTTCAAGATTTCTAAACTAACACCAGACTTTTGCCTTAGCATTGACCAAAATATTAACTTATATAGAATCTATGAGGAAAGATACTAACAAAAGAAGGAAATGCATTCATTTTGTTTCAGTGCAGAAGAGTATGTTTTCCTTTCTCAGACCTTCTGGCCAAGCAGTAGTTTTAGAATTAAATAGTTTTGTAGTTTGTGTTTGGATAACCTGACCACATTCTCCAGGCAATTTTGTATGGTTCTGATCCATCACTTACAATGATAGCCTTGTCCATAGACTATCACTTAGATTAAATTGATAAAAATTCATGAATTTTGGCCTGAGTAAGCAAATGCAGCCTCACTACATACATTACAGTTCCATCCAGAAACAAGTACTTAGTCAACCAAAGATATAATTTGCATTGAATCTTTTGGGACAATCTTCACATTACCCATGTCTAAGAGGCTGTGTTTCACTTTTCATCACTCTATAGATTCACTCTCTCAAAAAATATTACTCTCCAAATGACCATTTTCTATACGTCTTCTTCTAAGCTCTGCTGAAAACTCAGTGAATGTAGCCATAATTTTCTTTTGAAACACTCCACCTTCTAAGCATCTGAACTCTGAAATAAATGTGTCTTGTTTTATCTGGCTACTCTCTTATCTTCTGTAACTTCCTTCCTTGGACTTGGACTGGGTATTGTTCAAATTTCCGTTCCTAGCCCAGGCCCTTTTTTCTCTTCTCTCTGTCCTTTTTTTTTTTTCCCTCTACTTTGTTTTTCCTTCGTGATCACTGTTACTCTGGTAGATATCAGTTTAAGATATCCACTGTGGAGGATATCTCAGACTCATGACTTCCACTTCTAACCATCTGTTATTCAGAATCATTTGATGCTCCATGAACTCATCAAATTCAGTGTGTTAAGGAATACACTCAATTTGTGCTCTTCAAGTCTGTTCTTAAACTAGTATTTCCCATATTACTTTTTACACCACTGATCTCCTGGTTACTCCAACTTAAGATCAGTTCAGCTCAGTTCAGTTGCTCAGTTGTGTCCGACTCTTTGTGATCCCATGGGCTGCAGCATGCCAGGCAACCCTGTCCATCACCAACTCCCAGAGTTTACCCAAACTAATGTCCATTGAGTCTGTGATGCCATTCAACTATCTCATATTCTGTCGTCCCCTTCTCCTGCTTTCAGTCTTTCCCAGCATCAGGATCTTTTCATTTTTTTTTTTTTAAATTACAATACTGTATTTGTTTTGCCATACATTGACACGAATCAGCCATAGGTGAACACAATCTCCCAAATGAGTCAGCTCTTCATATCAGGTGGCCAAAGTATTGGAGTTTCAGCTTCAACATCAGTCCTTCCAATGAATACTCAGGACTCATCTCCTTTAGGATGGATTGGTTGGACCTCTTTGCAGTCCAAGGGACTCCCAAGGGTCTTCTCCAAAACCACAATTCAAAAGCATCAATTCTACAATGTTCAGCTTTCTTTATAGTCCAACTCTCACATCCATACATGACTACTGGAAAAACCATAGCCTTGACTAGACTGACCTTTGTTGGCAAAGTATCTCTGCTTTTTACTATGCTGTCTAGGTGGGTCATAACTTTTCTTCCAAGGAGTAAGCGTCTTTTAATTTCATGGATGCAGTCACCATCTGCAGTGATTTTGGAGCACCAAAAATGAAGTCTGACACTGTTTCCACTGTTTCTCCATCTATTTGCCATACAGTGATGGGACCAGGTGCCATAATCTTAGTTTCCTAAATGTTGAGCTTTAAGCCAACTTTTTCACTCTCCTCTTTCACTTTCATCAAGAGGCTCTTTAGTTCTTCTTTAATTTCTGCCATAAAGGTGGTGTCATCTGCATATCTGAGGTTACTGATATTTCTCCCAGCAATCTTGATTCCAGCCTGTGATTCATCCAGCCCAGAGTTTCTCACGATGTACTCTGCATATAAGTTAAATAAGCAGGGTGACAATATACAGCCTTGACATACTCTTTTCCTATTTGGAACCAGTCTGCTGTTCCATGTCCAGTTTTAACTGTTGCTTCCTGACCTGCCTGTCTGGTATTCCCATCTCTTTCAGAATTTTCCACAGTTTATTGTGATCCACACAGTCAAAGGCTTTGGCATAGTCAATAAAGCAGAAACAAAAAAAAAGCAGAGTTTTTCTGGAACTCTCTTCCTTTTCAATAATCCAGCAGTTGTTGGCAATTTGATCTCTAGTTTCTCTGCCTTTTTCTAAATCCAGCTTGAAAATCTGGAAGTTCATGGTTCATACCTAGCTAGGAGAATTTTGAGGATTACTTTCCTAGCATGTGAGATGAGTACAATGGTGCAGTAGTCTGAGCCTTCTTTGGCATTCTCTTTCTTTGCAATTGGAATGAAAATGAACCTTTTCCAGTCCTGTGGCTACTGCTGAGTTTTCCAAATTTGCCAGCATATTGAGTGCAGCACTTTACAGCATCCTCTTTTAGGATTTAAAATAGCTCAGCTGGAACTTCATCACCTCCACTAGCTTTGTTCATTGTGATGCTTCCTAAGGCCCACTTGACTTCACATTCCAGGATGTCTAGTTCTCGGTGTATAATCACACCATGATTATGTGGGTTGTGAAGATCCTTTTTGTACAGTTCTTCTGTGTATTCTTGCCACCTCTTCTTAATATCTTCTGCTTCTGTTAGGTCCATACCATTTCTGTCCATTATTGACCCATTTTTGCATGAGATGTGCCCTACTGCTACCGTTGCTAAGTCACTTCAGTCGTGTCCAACTCTGCACAATGCCATAGGCAGCAGCCCACCAGGCTCCTCATCCCTGGGATTCTCCAGACAAGAACAGTGGAGTGGGTTGCCATTTCCTTCTCCAATGCATGAAAGTAAAAAGTGAAAGTGAAGTCGCTCAGTCATGTCTGACTCTTCGTGACCCCATGGACTGCAGGTTACCAGGCTCCCTCCATCCATGGGGTTTTCCAGGCAAGAGTACTGGAGTGGAGTGCCATCACCTTCTCCGGAGGGGTGCCCTCAATTCAGTTAAGTTCAGTCGCTCAGTCGTGTCTGACTCTTTGTGACCCCATGAATTGCAGCATGCCAGGCCTCCCTGTTCATCACCATCTCCCCGGAGTTCACTCAGACTCACCTCCATCGAGTCCGTGATGCCATCCAGCCATCTCATCCTCGGTTGTCCCCTTCTCCTCCTGCCCCCAAACCTTCCCAGCATCAGAGTCTTTTCCAATGAGTCAACTCTTCAAATGAGCTGGCCAAAGTACTGGAGTTTCAGCTTGAGCATCATTCCTTCCAAAGAAATCCCAGGGCTGATCTCCTTCAGAATGGACTAGTTGGATCTCCTTGCAGTCCAAGGGACTCTCAAGAGTCTTCTCCAACACCACAGTTCAAAAGCATCAATTCTTCGGTGCTCAGTCTTCACAGTCCAACCCTCACATCCATACATGACCACAGGAAAAACCATAGCCTTGACTAGACAGACTTTAGTCAGCAAAGTAACGTCTCTGCTTTTGAATATACTATCCAGGTTGGTCATAACTTTTCTTCCAAAGAGTAAGCATCTTCTAATTTCATGGCTGCAGTCAGCATCTGCATTGATTTTGGAGCCCCAAAAATAAAGTCTGACACTGTTTCCACTGTTTCCCCATCTATTTCCCATGGAGTGATGGGACTGGATGCCATGATCTTCGTTTTCTGAATGTGGAGCTTTAAGCTAAGTTTTTCGCTCTCTTTCACTTTCATCAAGAGCCTTTTTAGCTCCTCTTCACTTTCTGCCATAAGGGTTGTGTCATCTGCATATCTGAGGTTATTGATATTTCTCCTTGCAATCTTGATTCCAACTTGTGTTTCTTCCAGTCCAGGGTTTCTCATGATGTACTCTGCATATAAGTTAAATAAGCAGGGTGACAATATACAGCCTTGACGTACTCCTTTTCCTATTTGAAACCAGTCTGTTGTTCCATGTCCAGTTCTAACTGTTGCTTCCTGACCCACATACTGATTTCTCAAGAGGCAGGTCAGGTGGTCTGGTATTCCCATCTCTTTCAGAATTTTCCATAGTTTATTGTGATCCACACAGTCAAAGGCTTTGGCATAGTCCATAAAGCAGAAATAGATGTTTTTCTGGAACTCTCTTGCTTTTCCCATGATCCAGCTGATGTTGGCAATTTGATCTCTGGTTCCTCTGCCTTTTCTAAAACCAGCTTCAACATCAGGGAGTTCATGGTTCACGTATTGCTGAGGCCTGGCTTGGAGAATTTTGAGCATTACTTTACTAGCATGTGAGATGAGTGCAACTGTGCTGTAGTTGGAGCATTCTTTGGCATTGCCTTTCTATGGAATTGGAATGAAAACTGGCCTTTTCCAGTCCTGTGGCCACTGCTGAGTTTTCCAAATTTGCTGGCATGTTGAGTGCAGCACTTTCACAGCATCATCTTTCAGGATTTGATACAGCTCAACTGGAATTCCATCACCTCCACTAGTTTTGTTCATAGTGATGCTTTCTAAGGCCCACTTGACTTCACATTCCAAGATGTCTGGCTCTAGATTAGTGATCACATCATCATGATTATCTGGGTCGTGAAGATCTTTTTGTACAGTTCTTCCATGTATTCTCACCACCTCTTCTTAATATCTTCTGCTTCTGTTAGGTCCATACCATTTCTGTCCTTTATCGAGCCCATCTTTTCATGAAATTTTCCCTTGGTATCTCTAATTTTCTTGAAGGGATCTCTAGTTTTTTCCCATTCTGTTGTTTTCCTCTATTTCTTTGCATTGATCACTAAAGGCTTTCTTATCTCTTCTTGCTATTCTTTGGAATTTTGCATTCAGATGCTTATATCTTTCCTTTTCTCCTTTGCTTGTTGCCTCTCTTCTTTTCACAGCTATTTGTAAGGCCTCTCCAGACAGGCATTTTGCTTTTTTGCATTTTTCCATGGGGATGGTCTTGATTCCTGTGTCCTATACAATGTCACGAACCTCATTCCATAGTTCATCAGGCACTCTATCTAACAGATCTAGGCCCTTCAATCTATTTCTCACTTCCACTGTAGAATCATAAGGGATTTGATTGAGGTCATACCTGAATGGTCTAGCAGTTTTCCCTACTTTCTTCAATTTAAGTCTGAATTTGGTAATAAGGAGTTCATGATCTGAGCCACAGTCTGCTCCTGGTCTTGTTTTTGTTGACTGTATAGAGCTTCTCCATCTTTGGCTACAAAGAATAGAATCCATCTGATTTCGGTGTTGACCATCTGGTGATATCCATGTATAGAGTCTTGTCTTGTGTTGTTGGAAGAGGGTGTTTGCTATGACCAGTGCATTTTCTTGGCAAAACTGTTAGTCTTTGCGCTGCTTCATTCCACGTTCCAAGGCCAAATTTGCCTGTTACTCCAGGTGTTTCTTGACTTTCTACTTTAGCATTCCAGTCCCCTATTATCTCTAATTTTCTTGAAGAGATCTCTAGTCTTTACCATTCTACTCTTTTCCTCTATCTCTTGCATTGATCACTGAGAAAGTTTTTCTTACTACTCCTTGCTATTCTTTTGAACTCTGCATTCAGATGGGTATATCTTTCCTTTTCTCCTTTGTCTTTCACTTCTCTTTTCATAGCTATTTGTAAGGCCTCCTCAGACAACCATTTTGCCTTTTTGCATTTCTTTTTCTTGGAGATGGTTTCTATCCTTGCTTCCTGTACAATGTCATGAACATCCATCCATAGTTCTTCAGGCACTCTGTCTATCATATCTAATCCCTTGAATCTATTTGTCATTTCCATTGTATGATCATAAGGGATTTGTTTTATGTCATGCCTGAATGGTCTAGTGGTTTTCCCTTCTTTCTTCAATTTAAGTTTGAATTTGGCAATAAGGATTCATGATCTGAGCCACAGTCAGCTGCTGGTCTTGTTTTTGCTGACTTTATAGAGTTTCTCCATCTTTGGCTGCAAAGAATATAATCAATGTAATTTTGGTATTGACCATCTGGTGATGTCCATGTGTAGAGTCTTCTCTTGTATTGTTGGAAAAGAGTGTTTTCTATGACCATTGCCTTCTCTTGGTAAAACTCTGCTAGCCTTTGCTGGGCTTAATTCTGTACTCCAAGGCCAAATTTGCCTCTTACTCCAGGTATTTCTTGACTTCCTAGTTTTGCATTCCAGTCCTCTATAATGAAAATGACATCTTTTGGGGGTGTTAGTTCCAAAAGATCTTGAGGTCTTCATAAAACCATTCAACTTCAGCTTCTTCAGCATTGCTGGTCAGGGCATAGACTTGGATTACTGTGATACTGAATGGTTTGCCTTTAAAATGAATCAGTCTCTCCCATCAGGAAGCTTCCATAAGCCTCTTAACTTTATCCATCAGAGGGCAGACAGATTGAAAACCACAGTCACAGAAAACAAACCAATCTAATCACATGGACCACAGCCTTGTCTAACTCAGTGAAACTATGAGCCATGCTGTTTAGGGCCACTCAAATGGACAGGTCATGGTGGAGAGTTCTGACAAAATGCGGTCCACTGGAGAAGGAAATGGCAAACCACTTCAGTATTTTTGCCTTGAGAATCCTATGAACAATATGAAAAGGCAAAAGATAGGACACTGAAAGACGAGCTACCCAGGTCAGTAGATGTCCAGTATGCTACTGGAGATCAGTGGAGAACTAACTCCAGAAAGAATGAAGAGATGGAGCCAAATCAAAAACAACACCCAGCTGTGGATATGAGTGGTGATGGAAGCAAGGTCTGATGCTGTAAAGAGCAATATACCATAGGAACCTAGAATGTTAGGTCCATGAATCAAAGCAAATTGGAAGTGGTCAAACAGGAGATGGCAAGAGTGAACATTAACATTTTAGGAATCAGCAAACTAAAGTGGACTCGAATGAATGAATTTAACTCAGATGGCCATTATATCTACTACTGTGGGCAGGAATCCCCTAGAAGAAATGGAGTAGCCATCATAGTCAACAAAAGAGTCTGAAATGCAGTACTGGGATGCAGTCTCAAAAATGACAGAATGATCACTGTTTTTTGCCCTGGAAACAAAAACAGACCTTTCCTACAAAATAAGCTTAAATAATATTATCATGGCATATCAAACTCTACTTCCCTGTGTTCCTTTTCCAAGCTTGCATTTTGCTATCCATGAACACCATGCCCCCACAAAAACATTATGTACTATTCTGTTATTTTTCCCAGACACATCTTTGCCAGTATTCTTTTTCCATGTGTAACAGCCTTTACCCTACCTATTGAACCATTCCTGACACAAATTTTCCACAGGCCAACATGAAAAGGGCCCAGTAATATATGCACACACAATAGGCTGCATACAGGAGAGAACCCTGAGTTTGGGAAAACTGGATCTTTTATATTGAACACTGCTTTGCATTTTTGCTTGAGAGAGAAACAGTATTTCTATCTTCCAAAGCTGTTTGCTATACAAATCTCCTTGAAAAGACAGTCTTGAGAAATGGTAGCTAGTGCCCTAGCTGACAATAGGTACAGACACAAGAGACATAGAAATGGCCTCCAACAGTACTAGTTCTGAACATCCTCCAGGTAGAAGCAAAAATAAATAAATAAACAAAACACATTTTACATAGTGTCATGATCTCCTATCTTCCAAACATAAGCCAGTTATGCTTGTAACCAATACCTTTCTCTTTTGAAAGTTTATGATATTTTCCATACATTGTTCTTTTTAAGCACAACCTTTTATTGTACAATAATTACTTGTGCTCATAACTTTCTCCATTATAAGACTGTAGGTTCTTGAGTTCAGGGTCCTCCAAAACACAGAGAAGATATATATCGTGCTTTTAGAAAAGGAGAAAATTAGAATACCATGCAAAATGGAAAGATTCTCAGAAAAATAAAAATTACTGAAACTGCCTCCATAAGAAATAGAAAAATCTGAATAGGTCTAAAGGAGAGGGATGGGGGAGCCTGGCGGGCTGCCGTCTATGGGGTCGCACGGAATCGGACATGACTGAAGCGACTTAGCAGCAGCAGCAGAGAGACTGAATCGGTAATTTAGTAACTTCTCACAGAGAAAACTCCAGGTCAAGATGGCTTCGTTGGTGAATTCCACCAAACATTTAAAGGAAAAAACCAACACTAATTCTTGACAAACCATTTTAGAAGATGAAAGAGGAAATGAACACTTCTCAACTCCATCTATGAGACTGATATTCCCTGGTACTAAAATGAAACAAAGATAACACATGAAAAGAAAACTAAAGGCCAATATCCCTTATAAACATAGATGCAAAAATCTTCAATAAAAATACTAGCAAAGCAAATCCAACAACATATAAAACAGATCATACACTATGATCAACTGGGATTTATCCAACAAATGCAAGGTTGTGTTACCATATAAGAATCACACTGTGGACATGTACACACTATTATATTTAAAATGGATAACCAACAAGGACCTACTGTATAGCACATGGAACTCTGCTCAGTGTTATTTGGCAGCCTGCATGGAATGGTAGTTTTGGGGAAATGAATACATACATATTTATGGCTGATACCCTTCACTCTTCAACTGAAATTATCATAACATTGTTAATTGGCTATACTCTAATACAAAATAAAAAGTTTAAAAAAATAAAAAATAAGCTGTTTAATGCTTTATATTACTGATGAAAGAAAGTGAAAGTGAAGTCGCTTAGTCATGTCTGACTTTTGTGACCCCATGGACTGTAGACTACTAGGCTCCTCTGTCCATGGGATTTTCAAGGCAAGAGTACTGGAATGGGTTGCCATTTCCTTCTCCAGGGGATCTTCCCAACCCAGGGATCAAACCCAGGTCTCCTGAGTTGTAGGCAGATGCTTTACCATCTGAGCCACCAGGGAAGTATATTAATGATGAAAATGACACAAATTGTACGATTGTCTCAATAGATGCAGGAAAAGCATTTCACGAAATCCAGCAGTCTTTCCCTGTTGCCTCAGATGGTAAGAATCTGCCTGCAACACGAGAGATCTGGGTTCCGTCGCTCTTTCAGGAAGATCCCTTAGAGAAGGGAATGGCAATCCACTCCAATATTCTTGCCTGGAGAATCCCAAGGACTGAGAAGCCTGGCAGACAACAGTCCATAGGGCCACAGAGAGTCGGCCATGACTGACTGACTAACAAAACACAACACAACAGCATTCTTTTATTCATATTATACAAAAAGATAATTCAAACTATATCATAGATTGAAATGTAAGAGCTAAAACTACGAAGGTTTTCAGAGAAAACACAAGAGTAGATCACTGAGACTTAGGCTAGTCAAAAAGGACTTCAACACGAAATGAAAGTTACATGTGATAAAAGAGAAGGTGGAGAAGTTGTGCTTCATCAAAATTAAAACTTAAGTACATCAAATGTATCATCAAGAAAGAAAAGAGACAAATTGGAGAAAATATTTTCAAATCATATATCTGATAGGTACTTTCCCATAATATATAAAACTCTTACAATTTATCAAAAGACAACCCAGTTTAAAAATGGGCAAAGTATTTGAATAGAGAGTAATATTATATGGATAATTATACGGATGGCTATTAAGCACAGAAAAGATGCTCAAAAAAGTTGGTTATTAGGGAACTGTCAATCAAAACATATTGCATCAGACTCTACTTACTGCGTCAGTCCAGCTCTCTCGCACCCTAGTTTCTGTTTGGATTGAGCCAAATGAGGGTATAAACAAAAGAATCAAGGATGGGGGAAAGACAGAAGCTGGAGCATTTACTTCCCTGGCTACCTTCCTGCAGTATTTGTGTTAAGAGAAAACAGATTCTTTATATATCATAGCTCTTACATACCCCTTGGAAAGCGGTGACCCTCTTCAAGGCATATAGCTTCAGTGACAGATCCCAATAATTATTTGCTGCACTTGCAGCTTTAAGCTACCTTACTCAGGAGCACGTCGTCATTCCTTCTCGATTTTTCCAACTCTTTGTGATCCTGTGGACTGTCTAACTCTTCACAGTCCCATGGACTGTAGCCAGCCAATCTCCTCTGTCCATGGACTTTTCCAGGCAAGAATATTGCAATGGGTAGCCATGCCCTCCTCTAGAGGATCTTCCCAAACCAGAGACTGAATCCAGATCTCCCTTACTGAAGGGAGATTCTTTTCAGTCTGAGCCACCAGGGAAGCCTCTAACCTTGCTCACAACTATGTAAAATAATCCCTTCATAAGCCTCTCTTGAAATCACTCCTTTTGACTGGGCCTTTTGTTTATGAGAAGCTGGGACTCATGTATCCATTCCCCATGGAAACTCCCCATGTACCTCACCTCACCAAGTATTTGCTGATTAATTAGGACAAATACTATTTTTATTTCTTATTTGTATTTGAGGGGGCTCCAAAATCACTACAGATGGTGACTGCAGCCGTTAAATTAAAAGATGCTTGCTCCTCTGAAGAAAACTTATGACCAACCTAGTCAAGTTATTAAAAAGCAGAGATTTACTTTGACAACAAAGGTCCATCTAGTCAAGGCTATGGTTTTTGCAATAGTCATGTATGGATGTGAGAGTTGGACTCTAAAGAACGCTGAGCAAGAGAATTGATGCTTTTGAACTGTGGTGTTGAGAAGACTCTTGAGAGTCTCTTGGACTTCAAGGAGATCCAACCAGTCCATCCTAAAGGAGATCAGTCCTGAATATTCATTGGAAGGACTGATGCTGAAGCTGAAACTCCAGTACTTTGGCCACCTGATGTGAAGAACTGACTCATCTGAAAAGACCCTGATGCTGGGAAAGATTGAAGGCAGGAGGCAAAGGGGACAATAGGGGATGAGATGACTGGATGGCATCACTGTCTCAGTAAACATGAGTTTGAGTAAACTCTGGGAGTTGGTGATGGACAGAGAGGCCTGGCGTGCTGCAGTCCATGGGGTCACAAAGAGTCAGACACAACTGAGTGACTGAACTGACTGAACTGAGAACAAATACTGGCCACAAACAGCTGGTACCTCTGAAGAGAGGAATCCTAGTGAATATTAGCCCAGCCTATATACTACCTTATTTCTTCACTATTACCTCTCATGCAATTAGAAGGCAACAAATATTTGTAGAATAAATTAACAAATCATTGCAGATATCATTTAACTGTGGCAGAAAAGCATATCTGTCCTCTTCACCTCTGTTTTCCCTGCAATTAAACCAGTGTCAAATATATAGAGGGTGTATGAAAATATTTATAGAATAAACTAAAAAACACTTTGAGACATTCCATATTTCCTACATGCCAGACATAATATTCAGATACATTTACTGTACTATTTCAGCTCATTCAATGACACCAAGAAGGCATGATTAGCACGTTGCAGTTGCAAATAAGACATGCAGAGGTTAAACCATCTTGGAGTTAATATAACATTAGAAAGAGATTCAGGCTAAAGATGTGTAACTACTTAGATTTGTTGCTCATAAAAAGTCTACAAAGTAGCCAGTGATATAAAACATTTGTCCAGGAGTCAAGCAGAGGAATGGGTTGGGACATTTGCATTTACAAAAAAAGTTATTCAGAGAAAGTATGAGAAAGTGATCCTAGCCCTTTATTGTGAGACTTTGTCATTTTCTTTTCTAAATAGCTTGTGGATAAAAGTTTCTGGTAGTTGTGATCCCATGCTCTGTTTCTAGTGGTAAGAAACACAGATTCATACATGAACCTAGAATGGGAGATTTAGTTCACACATAGAACAGAAAACTCACAACTTTCAATGAATGGGAAAAAATATGACCTAAAAACATCTCACCCCAGATCTTCTAGAACTTGTCGTGGTGTTTTTGTGCTGATTAAAAATCACTGTGGACAAATACCGATCAGCTTCCACTGCCAGTGATTGCCTAGTACACCATAAGTACACACTGGGACCGTGGGTATGAATGCCTTCACATTATTTCCTTTCAGCATCTTCTTTCAGAATTTAAGAACATAAAACGTTCCAAAACAAAGTGAGCTCTCACAAAAGCAGAGCAATTGAGTGCACCTGTGGTTAGCTGTTATTGACTATTGTGTTTAAGATCACAATAACCCTCTGGTGATGTTTTGTGTTTTTTTTTTAACTTGATCTTTTTATGAGTTTCGTCTTGTAGGATGGCTGTATATTATGTGAAATTTAATCAAGCAGCTACTTTTGTGTCATTAAATGAAAACCCAAGCATCTGCTTTGTCAGTGACCTTTGACCAACCCAGGCTTACTGTAGTCAGGTGTACAAAAAGCTTAAAAATTTATCTCAGAAGGTAAGAGAAGAAGTTATGGGTTTTCCAGTTACATTTTTTGTTACTTAGATACCAAACCTTGTTCCTTTCCCCACCGTAAACTGGGCAAATCCCGTATGAAATTATTTTTTTAATGTCGCTTTCCCATAAATTAAAGACCAAGGAGAGCCGGTGTTGCAGCTCGTTTTGAGTCTGAAAGCCTGAGAACAAGGAAGACTGATGGTGTAAGTTCCAGGCCAAGTGCAGGAGAAAATAATGTCCCAGCTTGAAAACAGGTAAGGAAAACAAATTCCCTGTTACCCTTTTGCTTTTTTTTTTACTTTATTCAGGCCTTGGATAAGACTCACTCACATGGGGCAGGGTAATGGGTTTTATTCAGTCTATTGATTGAAATATTAATCTCATCCAGAAACATCTTCGTGGACACACCCAGAATAATCTATAACCAAATTTGGGACACCCCAGATCTGAATTGTGTTGACACCTAAAAGTTACCATCAAAATTTTATAGTCCTCGGCTCTGAAATTCAAGAAAATGTAAGCTAAATGATGATTGATCTAGTCATAATGTAGTCTTAGATCACAAAGAGACTGTGCTTTCTTTGAGAAAGTTGCCCATATCTCACTAATCTCCGTTATCCCCAGTACAGAGTACAGTTTCTGACACATTTAGCCACCTACTAATATGATGGGGAAACAGTGTCAGACTTTATTTTGGGGGGCTCCAAAATCACTGCAGATGGTGATTGTAGCCATAAAATTAAAAGACACTTACTCCTTGGAAGGAAAGTTATGACCAACCTAGACAGCATATTCAAAAGCAGAGATATTACTTTGCCAACAAAGGTCTGTCTAGTCAATGCTATGATTTTCCCATTGTTCATATATGGATGTAAGAGTTGGACTGTGAAGAAAGCTGAGCACCGAAGAATTGATGCTTTTGAACTGTGGTGTTAGAGAAGACTCTTGAGAGTCCCTTGGACTGCAAGGAGATCCAACCAGTCCATCCTAAAGGAGATCAGCCCTGGGTGTTCATTGGAAGGACTGATGCCGAGACTGAAACTCCAATACTCATGCAAAGAGTTGACTCATTGGAAAAGACCCTGATGCTGGGAGGGACTGGGGGCAGGAGGAGAAGGGGACGACAGAGGATGAGATGGCTGGATGGCATCACCAACTCGATGCACATGAGTTTGGGTGAACTCTGGGAGTTGGTGATGGACAGGGAGGCCTGGCGTGCTGTGATTCATGGAGTCACAAAGAGTTGGACACGACTGAGTGGCTGAACTGAACTGAATATTGAATAAATGTCTCTGTGCTGGGTAAAGTTCAAGAGATTTGTTTTTTATTATTTTGTATTTACAAGGTAAGACTACCCACGTTACCTTTGTCATCTCTGTAGCTCTCCAAAAACCAGCATCTATTGCAAATGGATGAATTTCTATATATAATTCTACAGAAGGAGCCCAAGATACCAAGAATCTTTCCAATGTTTATTTTCCTTGTAGCACCTATTTAGATATGTTCAGGGCAGAATAGGTTCCACATCTAGCCTTCAACAGATGTCTCCCTAAGCTATACGTGAAGTGAAGTCACTCAGTCGTGTCTGACTCTTTGCGACCCTGTGGACTGTAGCCTGCAAGGCTCCTCCGTCCATGGGATTCTCCAGGCAAGAATACTGGAGGGGGTTGCCATTTCCTTCTCCAAAGCTATACGTGACCTCCTGCATTTCCTGCTTGCCAATTTGCTTGCTAGTTTAATAGAAAGTCAATGCTATGGAATCTTGTGGTTTTGTTTCCTTACTCTTCTCCCTTGGCAGGAAAACTGCTCTCTCGTTAAAGGTGAACTCAGAGATGCAAAAAGACAGCATTTGTACCCAGCTGTTTTCTAAGCTCTTACAAAGAAATTAAAGAAAATACAAGTGAATGCAAACCTGCGTCAGGATGTAAGTTCACATCCGTTATCTGAAACTGCTTTTCCCATAGTCTCTAAAGAAGAATCATATTCATCATGTTAAAAAAAAAAAAATGTATGCAAAAATGAGCCCTGGGTTTATCTTGGTTCCAGACTGAATTTCTTGACCTGTCAGAGCCAAATGAGTTATCTGTACAAAGCCTTCTACCAAAACTTTCTCAAGCACCAAGGTTAAGGAAGAGACCCCAAGGAACTGAAAAATGTATAAGCAATATAAGTGGCCCAAACTGGACAAGTTAAATCTTCCAAATGTAGCCCCCAGGAACTCTAAACTAGCTGCTGATTCTTTTATGGCCCAGATGGGAAGCCATGTGGTTAGTCTAGCCCATAAAGGGTTATATTATCAACTGCAGGAGTCATATTAGGAAAATGGAGTGGCTTGATATGAAAGCCATAAAATTTACTGGCAGAAAATAACACAGCCCCAACATGTCTATATATGTATAGATAACATGAATACAGAACTTCCCACGTGGTGCAGTGGTAAAGAATCCTCCTGCCAAGGCAGGAAACACAAGAGACACAGGTTCAATCCCTGGGTGGGGAATATGCCCTGGAGTAGGAAATGGCAACCCACTCTAGTATTACTGCCTGGGAAACTCCATGGACAGAGGAGCCTAGTGGGCGACAGTGCATGGGGTCCCAAAGAGTTAGAAATGACTGACAACACACAGCACAGAACACGCATGCATGCAAACACTCAACTCATAATTCTACACATTATCACCATTTGGGGGTGAGAGAGCTTCCCTGGCAGCTCACTTGGTAAAGAATCCGCCTGCAACACAGGAGACCCCAGTTCGATTCCTGGGTTCAGAAGATCTGCTGGAGAAGGTATAGGCTAACCACTCCAGTATTCTTGAGCTTCCCTTGTGTGGCTCAGCTGGTAAAGAATCTGCCTGCAATGTGGGATACCTGGGTTCGATACCTGGGTTGGGAAGATTCTCTGGAGAAGGGAAAGGCTAACCACTCCAGCATTCTGGCCTGGAGAATTCTGTGGACTGTATTGTCCATGGGGTCCCAAAGAGTTGGACATGACTGAGCAACTTTAAAAAAATGAGGGGATGGGGCATAAGATTTATTTTAACCTCAAACCAACCCATGTTCATTACTCATCTCCAGTTTTCAAAAATAGTTTATTAAAGAAATATGATTATTTTCCCAGTTTAGTTCCTCTGGTTGACTTAATATAGCTGACTTAAAACATCTGACCAGACAATTAAGAAAAAGGCAGTCAAACCAAAGAAAATAACACAGAATCCTAAAACCTTTTAAAAGCAACTTTTCTTACTAACTTGCCCCAAACGATTCTTCATAGGCTCCGCTGAGATGTTGCATATCTGAAGCAGCCTGTCAGTCCCAGTGGGAAGCTGTAATATTATGAGTAATCAGTCAGTTAGTCCATTCAATCACTCAGCCGTGTCCGACTCTTTGCGACCCCATAGACTGCAGCACACCGGACCTCCCTGTCCATTACCAACTCCCAGAGTTTACTCACACTCATGTCCATTGAGTCAGTGATGCCATCCACCACCTCATCTTCTGTCGTCCTCTTCTTCTCATGCCTTTAATCTTTCCCAGCATTTGCATCAGGTGGCCAAAGTACTGGAATTAATGGAGAAGCTATCGTCAAAGGGCTACAGTGGCGTGTCATTCGGTAGCTCAGTTGAAAATTATGAAAAAGAAAACAAGAGTCTTATATACGACCATCATAAAGAGTAACATTAAACTAGAGAAAACGAAATTCAACTTGATTAAAAAAAAAAAAAACCAGAATACTGAGCCTAAAGTGCAACCTACCTCACTGGTTTTAGCAGTGGCTCACCCACGGATCTTTATTCAACTTCTCTGGAGTGGGCCTGGGTATCAGGATTTATTAAATATCCCCAGTATTCTGTTTTTTGTTTTTAAATCAAGTTGAATTTCATTTTTCTCTAGATGTCTCTTTTTCTTTTGTTCTTTTCTCCTGTCTTCCCACTTAGGTGATTTTAAAATCCATTTCCAATGTTCTATGCATCTATATGCAGGTGATCCTCCAATTTCGATCTCAAGCCAGTTCCCCTTCTCCAGATTCCAGGCTTGTTTTCCATTCTGCTTTCCCAGCATTTCCTCTCCTATGTGTAAGAGGACTCTTACAGCTAGTACGGTCAAAATAGGCAATATGAATCCCTGACCTTCCCAGTACGGCTTCTCCCTAGATTTCCCAATTTCAGTTATATTACATTCACCAGGATGATATGCAAAGACCCAGGAGTCATCTTGGGCGATGACTCTTTTACATGAAATACAACAAGAAACCCTGAGAACTCTACTATCAAACTAGACCCTGAAGCTAGCATCACACCATACCTATCACTGCTGCCCTAGTCTGCTGCAACAGGATTCTTCTCCTAGACTCCTTCAATATCCTTTTAACTAGAACCCATTTTTCCAACCTATCCCTCTATGATTCAGCATTCACATAAAAATCATAGCAATACTTTCCACCAGAAAGTAAACTCTAGTGGCACATGAACCTGTTCACAAGGACAAAATTAGGTCAACTAGCAAATGACACTTGCATAGGATCCTACGTCTGTATTGATCTACAGCAACTAGTCAAGATTCTGCGCTTAGCGAAATAGAACACAAGAGTTTAATCCACCTAAGATTAATGCAATACGGAAAAGAACAAAGTCCACTCGTTTCCTTTCTGCGCCAGTTTTCAGTGGCTCTGCCTAGCCCTGTTTCTCCTTTTCAGCACGTGACCTACTCTTGCGCATTGTTCTCACATGACATTTTTCCCTGGCCCACTGGCTGCTAAATGCTACCTGTGGAAGTCATACCAAGCTCCTCAGGGGGTGTGAAGGTGCCCGCAGGACAGCCATATGCCTGGAAGAGTATTTGCGCTCACTAGCTTGGACCAGATCTAGGTTTGGCGCCCTCTGCGTTGCCCTGAACTCTCCTCTTCCTCCACTACTGCTCTACGCAAAATTATGTAAACTGTGCAAATTAGGCATAATTCAACAACGAATGTTTCTGGTAAAGTGGGATCCTAAGTGAAAGTATTCAGAAGTTTCAATTAAAGCATTTATCAGTTACCTAAGTCTTATGAAGCCTGGTTTTGTCTGGGCCAGTTGGAAGAACACTGAGAACACGTAAGTGAACGTGGAGTGTGTCTCTAGTCCATGGTTCTCAAATTTTACTGTACTTCAGAATCACCTGGATGCCTTATTAAGACAAAAATTACTGGACCCCACCTCCAGAGTTTTTAATTCAATAGGTATGGGATTAGCTAACATTTTGCATTTCTAACAAATTCCCAGGTGATGCTGATACTGCTGAGGCTCAGAAATCTCACTTTTAAGAATTCCTGATCTGGTCTAAATGCCAGAAAGTGGCTGCAAGTGAAATGAATTGTCTTGACTTCACCTGAACTTATTCTTGCCCATCAGAGACTTCCTACAGACAGTTTAATCTTTGTCATACTTGTAGCCCCTTTGCACCACAGGAAACTCATGCCTCACAGAAGCAGCTCTGAACTCCTAAAAGAGATAAATTAAAAGAGAACCCTATAAAAGGATACCTTGTATCCTTGTCCCCAAAGGCAACATGTCACATTTACAGGGCAACCTACTTCGCCAATTTTAGCAGTGGCTCACCCACGGATTCTTATTCAACTTCTCTGGGGTGGGCCTGGGTATCAGGAGTTATTAAATATCCCTGATGCGTTGAATGCATAGTCATGATTGAGAATCACTATAGTCTGGGTAGGATATGATTTCTTAACTCTTTTAAATTTTCCTTTTGGTTATTAGTGTGTCAAATTAGTTCTATTTATATCACCTAAAATGCACACTAAATCTCAAGCTAAGGCAGTGGCTCTCAAAGAGGGGTGATTTCTTGCCTGCCAACCCTCCCCTCTGAGGATACTTGGCAATAATGTCTTGAGATATTTTTGATAATTGCAACTTGCAATGCTACTGGCATCTAGAGGGAGCCGGCCAAGAGTGCTTCTAACACTCTACAACATGTAACAGAGTTCTCCACAACAAGGAATTACCCAGTACAAAATACCACATGTGACAAAGGTGAGGACTCATGGTTGAAGCACGGAGTGTGAGGTCCCCATGTTTCACCTAGAAGGCTTTGTTTTGAACAATATATAAAACATCAGCAAATTTTTTTCTTTATGGTGTCGAAAGACAGAAGAGAAGAAACTCAGATTAAGCGAAGTGAAAGTTTGATAACTTCAAACAAACAATGAAAATGTATCACCTTTCTCATGATTCTCCCTAAAGCCAAGATCTAAGCATGAAACACTAATAGAGTTTTAATGTTTCACTTGTTTCCTGGTTTTCTGCAACTTTTATTGCAAAACAAATTCATTTTAAATTCTGCTTGTTGAAACAACTGTAGTAGTTAATGGGAAAGCATAAATGATTACAAAACTTTGTAGTATACTCTCTAGAGAAACTGGAAAAGCTTGACATAGTTTTAAAAGGTCAAAATAGTTCACAGTCTATTTATGGCACACTGTTTGGGATTAAGAATATCATTTCTCAATCATTTGGTTAAGCTGATGTATAAAGGCCTGATATAAAAAACAGAAGCCTCATCTGGGCCTTACTTTATCGATGTTTGCCATTGACTCTTCCATCACTGTTTCTCATCAAGCTGTTCCTGCTAATTACTGCCGGCACAAAACCACGTTCTACATTTTCTCTCAAGATTGGATTTTTTCCCCAAGTATGAATAGGGACGGGTATATCCATTGTAATCATGCATTTTATTACTTTTCTGCTTGTTTTTTAATTACCATTGACACTGGAAGCATTTTGTTATTACTATTGTTTTTATATCAATAAAATTAAGTTAAATGTGGCTATAAGTCAAGATATATAATTTATTTGATCTGAAGACTGATTACAGATAGATCCAGTAAATCAGTTGACAGCATTTTCACTAAATAATGTTACAAAGACAATGCTTCTGTGCAGACAAAACAGAATGCAATAAATGAGGTTTTTCATGTGTGCTAAGCAGCACATATCCTGAATATACGTACCCTTTGCTGCCTACTTGGAAACAAAGAGCCCTGATGTATTGCATAACCAGATATTCCCAAATAGTACCCATCTGGAGAACTGAGGAGAGAGATGAAAACAAGTACTTGCTGAGTAGTTACTGTGCGCTCAGAAAAGGAAATATTTTAACATATGAATTCTCATTTGAGAAAAAAATAACATGAGCACTGTCAACAAGTCAGAAATAGGTAAAAGGAGATTGTGTTCACGCGTGCGTGCTCAGCTGTGTTCCACTCTAGGCAACCCTACTGATGGGAGCCCGCCACTTCCGACTCTCTCTCACTGCCGACAGGCAACGGCTAAGGCAACATATCTTATCTTTTAAGATCATTACAGCTTGCAAATTCCAAATTACACCCCATATTATCTCATAATTACCACATATGCTGATCAAGAAAGACATTATTCACATTTATAGGGATGAGAAGGCTGAAACCAATGGTATTAAGCCACAGTCTCAGGATCAACCAGCCAATAAGTGGCAGAACCTGAAGACAGAAAATACCTTCTTTCTACCATTCTATGCTGCCTTTACAAAAACTGCTATGGCCTGAATTAGCATTGCTGTATTATGCTATGTGGAAGGAATTCTAAAGTGTTTATAAAATTGAGCTTGCAATGACTCTTCTCGGGGCTGGAATCAGAGAGTAACCAGTTATCAAATGAGTATTGCTCATTTAAAGAAGTGGGCAGGGATGAGCTATATTGACTTACACTGGAACTTGGCTTAGCATGGGTTTAGCTGACAAACAAATTTAAAAAATTTTATTATTACCTTATACTGGACATGTTTATTAATAAGGGGAGCCTCTTATTTGCAATTTTAAGGGACTGAGGGAGCTTTTTGCTATCTGAGAGTAAGTATAGTCTCTGTCCTTACATTTAACCATGTGAAGTGATGGATATGTTAATTATCTTATTTTGATCATCTTTCCTCAAAGTATATACATATATACATACATATACCTTAAATATATACAATTATATTTGCCAATTATTCCTCAATAAAGCTGGAGGAAATTACCTTCATAATAATAAATAAACAAATCTGTAGAGGAATAAATACATACATATATAGAATTTACAAGCACTAACTCTTCCAAAGTATTGCTAATTATATATAAACAGAAGTAAATACCAGCATCACATCAGTTGTGTGAGGTTATTGTCCCACATGTCCCACAAGAAAACCACATTTCTACAAGCCGCGCAGGCCAGCTACTATGGCCACTAAATAGTAGGGTCAAAATCCCAAATCCTTCGCACTGGCCTGGAGATTGATTTAAGGAGAATTTACATATGAGGTTGGAGAAAGCAATGGCAACCCACTCCAGTACTCTTGCCTGGAAAATCCCATGGACAGAGGAGCCTGGTAGGCTGCAGTCCATGGGGTCACGAAGAGTCAGACCTGACTGAGCAACTTCACTTTCACTTTCACTTTTCACTTTCATGCATTGGAGAAGGAAATGGCAACCCACTCCAGTGTTCTTGCCTGGAGAATCCCAGGGACGGGGGAGCCTGGTGGGCTGCCGTCTATGGGGTCTCACAGAGTCGGACACGACTGAAGCGACACAGCAGCAGCAGCAGCAGCTATGAGGTGAATAGAATCAGCTGAATTTGGATATTCTTTCTAAATCTCTAAATCTAACATGTTGTCAGTCTTTCATGACACTGGATTAAAAAGAAAAAAAAAGAAGCAAATTCATTTCTGTAAAGGAAAGAAAGAATATCTGAAAAGGAAATGTTTATCTTAACTGTATTTACATAGCTTGCCTAACGCTTGCAAAAAGCACTTTAAGTATATTATGCCATTCCCTTCTGTCCTCAAAGTATCAACTGAAAAACAAAGCTGATGCTCTTATGAGAATTTCCTTGTATGCTGCAATTTTGTTTTCTCCTGCTGCCCTTAAAGTTCTCCTTTTCCATCTTTATCTTTTGCTAATTACAATATGACTCAGTGTGGAATTTTTGAGTTCTTCTTGTCTGGGTCTCTCTGTACTTCCTTCCCCAGGTTAGGAAAGTTTTCAACTATTATTTCTTCAAATAAGTTTTTGACCCTTTATGTCTTGCTTTTCCTTCTGGGACTCTTATAATACAAATATTAGTATGCCTGATGTTGTCCCAGAAGCTCCTTAAACTGTCTTCATGTTTTTAGGTTTCCAGTTGCTGAATTAACATTAGAACTTAAAGTCAAGAGAGTGCAAATACAAAAATACAGAATAGGTGAGAGGGAGACAGAAGATCAAATTTGAAAGGATGGAAATAAAATTCAAAAGGAGGTTGAGTGAAAAATGAGGAGCTGGAGAGGAAAATGGGGAAAGAAAAACATTCTGTAGATAAAAATTCTCTTGCTTATATTAGTAAAGTGGAAATATGTAAATTGAAAGAAATAGATTTTACTGATGCCTTGCCATTTTCAGTGGAAGTTTCTCCTATAGTTAGGTAATAATTTGGAGAAATTTTAAATATCTGATTCAGTTCAGTTCAGTTGCTCAGTCATGTCCAACTCTTTGCAGCTCCATGGACTACAGCACGCCAGGCCTCCCTGTCCATCACCAACTCCCAGAGTTTACTCAAACTCGTGTCCATCAAGTTGGTGATGCCATTTAATTTTTCTCATCCTCTGTCATCCCCTTTTCCTCCTGTCTTCAATCTTTCCCAGCATCAGGGTCTTCTCAAATGAGTCAGTTCTTTGCATCAGGTGGCCAAGGTATTGAAGTTTCAGCTTCAGCATCAGTCCTTCCAATGAATGTTCAGGCCTGATCTCCTTTAGGTTGAACTGGTTGGATCTCCTTGCAGTCCAAGGGACTCTCAAGAGTCTTTTTCAACACCACAGTTCAAAGGCATCAATTCTTTGCCACTCAGCTTTCTTTAGAGTCCAACTCTCACATCCATACATGATGACAGGAAATATCATAGCTTTTACTAGATGGATCTTTGTTGGCAAAGTAATGCCTCTGCTTTTAACATGCTGTCTAGGTTGGTCATAGGTTTTCTTCCAAAGAGCAAGTGATTTTAATTTTATGACTGCAGTCATCATCTGCAGTGATTTTTGAGCCCAAGAAATAAAGTCTGTAACTGTTTCCATTGTTTCCCCATCTATTTGCCATGAAGTGATGGGACCAGATGCCATGATCTTAGTTTTTTGAATGTTGAGTTGTAAGCCAGTTTTTTCACTCTTCTCTTTCACCTTCATCAAGAGGTTCTTTAGTTCCTCTTCACTTTCTGCCATAAGGGTGGTGTCATCTGCATATCTGAGGTTATTGATGTTTCTGACAAAACATGATTCACTGGAGGAGGGAATGACAGACTACTTTAGTATTCTCGCCTTGAGAACCACATGAGCAGTACGAAAAGGCACAAAGATGGGACACATCTGATTGCATCTGGTCAGCTGTCTGGTCTCTTGGACCCTGATTCTAATGGAAGCTCCACCTTGACTCTTTATTACCACCCACTCGCTCCACACACAATCTGTCCATATGACTAAAAAATAAATGTTATAAAGTAATCATTCCTATAAGCTGCTTTTCTTTTTCTTCTCATTTTTTGTGATAAGTACTTTATATGAGTCTATTATTATTTTATAACTATCCCATTTCATAGTAGTATTAGCTCACTGTAACTTGCATCATAGTGTTCTTTTAAAAAATGTATTTATGAAGTTTTTATTACTGAAGTATAGTTGACTTACAATGCTAGTTTCAGTTTCCGTGTTAGTTCCCTGTTAGTTTCAGGTGTGCAGCTCTTTTCCTTTTAATTTGTACATTTCCACTGAGTGTTTTACTTTTGAGACTCCATCACCTCACATTAAAGCCCTTGGCTCTTTATGCTACATTCTCTGTTCTATTACAAATGTAGAATCTCCCAGAAATGCAAATTAATCCATTAAAATCACTTTTGATTGTTATTCCATTTTGTAAATCCAAAGGGCAGAACATCTTACGCTAGAACATAACATCTGATGTTAGAAATTACTGAGCTCTCTGAATGAAGGCACCGGCAGAAAATCATTAAAAGCATTACAGATAGAATGAGCTTTCCGTAAGAGAAAAAAAAGACTCCAAACTCTACCCCACAGTGATATTCTGAATCATTGGGATTTATGATAGTATCCTACCTATGTCCTTAGCTCTAAATACTGATTCTCTGCCCCTGCAAAAAAGTCTTCACATCTGACTTTAAAAATGTTTTATACATTCTTTCATGGAAATGGCAGCCCACTCCAGTATTCTTGCCTGGAAAATCCTGTGAACAGAGGAGCCTGGTGGGATACAGTTCAGCGCGTGGCAAAGAGCTGGACATGACTGAGAACACACACGTAGCGTTTGAGATGGTCTTTTTCTCAACTGTATTATTCGACCCTTAATAAAAACTCATCCACTGCTAAGCAGCCTTCACACCTGGCGCCTGTTCCCTGGGAAGGTCTCAGTTCACAGTGGGCACGTTTGAATAGCATGGAGGTATTTTTGTCTCACCCTTCCTAATTTCAACATAAAGGCACTGACGTGACCTTAACTAACATAGCCATGTGTTGAAATCAGAGCCACGTTCCACATGTAGGCAAAGCACACTTATGGAACATGAGACATATATTTTTAAGGTGGTATCTTCCACTCACAGTTACACAAGTGATATAAATGAGACAGAAAAATCAATATAAAACAGTCACTTATAATAGAAATCCTTTGGCGTTTCTTCAAACACAACAGAGCAAAAATGTTAATATTCTTTGTGTTTCTAAATCTGCAGAGTTTTATTTCTAGCTTGATCATTTTTAATTAATTTTTCCCTTTCCATTTAAAATATTTAAAGAAAAAAAATCCCACTGGAAATGGCTTAAAAATTAGATCTTGATAGAAAATTATGTTACTTCAGTGAAATGATTTTTTTCTGCTAAAGCATAAGATTAATTATTTAAGAGCACTGAAGTACTGGAACATGTACATAAATCGCTTCTAAGATCATCATGGAGTGTGTGGGGATATCAGAAAGGAAGGAAAAACTAGAAGAATTTGGGAGAGTAATTCTGAGGCTGCTTTCATCACAGCATTCTTCTCTTCAGAAGCACAAGTGACTAAAATCACTCTTGGGTTCTATGCAATCTGTTCCCAATTGTGCACTCAACATTTTGGAGATAAATGAGGAGACTGCCCTGGCTACTCTCTGCACTGACTCTAAAATATGTCATTATGAAGTACCCTCCACCTTTCGTGCATGTTTTATTACGAACTAAGGTGTTCTCTCTTTGTCTTCAAGCACAGCCTACTAAGCTTACAGAAGGCAGCTTCAGCCTTTCCTCCTCCACAAGAACATTCCTGAGTCTCTCAGCCCATAATGAGGCCTCCTTCCTCTGATATGCTTACTGTTTAAAACTCAGAAACACAGAACTTATAAAAAATTTATACCACCTATGATTCCACTACTTGGACAGACTACGACTTCCACTACCACAAGTACTATACAGTAAACAGTCTAAGTGCTAAGGAGAAAAAATCATGCAAGACAGGAGAGGCAGTGTAGGGGTACACTGCATTTTCAGCTGGGAAAGTTCTCACTAGGGAAGGACCCGGGAGATGACCCACACTCCTCTTCTTCCCAAAGAAAAGTTCCAGGTAGAGACAACATGCCAAGACCATTCACAGAATAGCAAAGAAACTAGTATTACTGGTTTAATTGAGTATTAATAGAAGTTAAGAGGTAGGGGCTTTCCTGGTGGCTCAGACAGTAAAATCGTCTGCTTGCAATGTTGGAGACCTGGGTTCACTTCCTGGGTTGGGAAGATCCCCTGGAGGAGGAAACAGCAACCTATTCCAGTACTCTTGTCTGGAAAATTCCGTGGATGGAGGAACCTGATAGACTGTAGTCCCTGGAGTCACAAAGCATCGGACAAGACGGAGCGACTTTGCTTTAAGAGGTAGGGGCAGGGAAGAATTGCGTAGGGCCTTACAGAGGACTGTGAGGATGGCAACTTGTACTCTGATTAGGAAACTAGCAAGAGGAGTGGCGGGACCTGACACGCCCTGACTCATATTTTAACTGGACCACCCTGGCTGCTGAATGGGGTAAGGACGGACAGAGGGATGCCAGTTAGGCAGCTATTGCAGTAATCCAGCTGAGAGATGATGGAGGCCCTCACCAGAGTGGTGGCCACGGCGGTGCTGGGAAGTAGCTGTATCCTGCATGTATTTTGGAGAGCTGATAGTTGAATGAATATGCAGTGTAAGATAGAAAGTGCCATCAAGGCTGAGGCTCTAGGTTTGGACCCAGGAAAACAGAAGACTGCCATTGTCATCAACCTAGATAAGTGGGCTATGAGAAGAAGACTGCTGGCAGGGAGGAGACTAGGAGATCGTTTGGGCATATCAAGGTCCAAAGGACTTTTATACATCTAAAAATCAGGAAGGACTGATGCTGAAGCTGAAACTCCACTACTTTGGCCACCTCATGTGAAGAGTTGACTCATTGGAAAAGACCCTGATGCTGGGAGGGATTGGGGGCAGGAGGAGAAGGGGACGACCGAGGATGAGATGGCTGGATGGCATCACCAACTAGATGGACATGAGTTTGGGTGAACTCTGGGAGTTGGTGATGGACAGGGAGGCCTGGTGTGCTGTGATTCACAGGGTCGCAAAGAGTCAGACATGACTAAGCGACTGAACTGGACTGAACTGAAAAATCAGTCATTGTGGCAGACTTCTTAGATAAATGAAACTGAGGTGGTTCTAAAAAATAAGGGGCACTTGGAAAAAGATGAAAGACAACCTTTACATTTAGAAGGGTCTTAGAAGACAAACTTTGCTCTCTTTCTCATTCATATTGAAGGAAAGAATTATAAGTGATTATGTATAACTTGAAGAGAAGGCAATGGCACCCCCACTCCAGTACTCTTGCCTGGAGAATCCCATGGACGGAGGAGCCTGGTGGGCTGTAGTCCATGGGGTCGCTAAGAGTCGGACATGACTAAGCGACTTCACTTTCACTTTTCACTTTCACGCATTGGAGAAGGAAATGGCAACCCACTCCAGTGTTCTTGCCTGGAGAATCCTGGGGATAGGGGAGCTTGGTGGGCTGCCATCTATGGGGTCACACAGAATCGGACACGACTGAGGCGACTTAACAGCAGCAGCATGTATAACCTGTGTAGAAAATGTATGAACCCAGATACTTTGGGAGGAAGAAATTGGGAATAGGTTGGTGGCTTAAGACTGTAAAGAATCTGCCTGCAATACAGAAGACCCGGGTTAGGTCCCTGAGTCGGGAAGATCCCTTGGAGAAGGAAATGGCTACCCACTCCAGTATTCTTGCCTTGGAGAATCTCACAGAGGAGTCTGGCAGGGCTACAGTCCATGGGGTCACAAAGAGTCAGACAAGAATGAGAAACTAACACTTTTCACTTTCACTTCGATTCAATACTAGAGCCACTGCTCACTGATCTTTTGTCTCTTCCCTGTGGATCTAGCTTGCTCCTGGCATGTTTCCTCAGGACCTTTGTGAACCAGTCAGCCCTGGCTAATCTAGCAGGGTCATCTGACGCAGAGTATAACGACCTACACCTTAGGGACCTCTGTGAGGTGGGCAAGAGCATTACAGTCGTTCTGAGACTTCCCCAAAGCCAGCCGTGAACCTGACAAGCCCTCGGCCCGACACACCACCTCATCATCATAGAAATGACATTTGATGTTGTATGTCCAGGCTTCCAAGGACACTCTTCAAGCTACTGCTATATGAAAACAAAATTATGTTAATAGCTTGCCAATATTCAGGTAGAGTGAACTGTTGTTACACATTTTAACTATTATTTCTATAATTTCATTCTTGGATTCCTTTAACTCTTGGGAGAATGCCAGCTTGTCAAAAGGTTGATGAATATTCAACTCATTAATTTTCCTATGCTATTAAAAAGGTAGAACCTCTAACACCAGTTATTCTGACTTCTGTCTTCAAAAAGTTCATTTTATAATATGCCCATAATTATTCTTGTTTTTCCATAAATTATGAAATTTGCACTAACAGCCAAAAAGTATTTGTGAGATATTTATTTTAAGTGCTGAAATCTTAGCTATGGTATCAATACCCAGAGGCTATGAGAAGAAGTACAATGTTTATAGCCCTTGGCAAGTCTATCTACTCTCATGTTCCCTGTTATTTGATGCATGATTATCTTATGATCAGACATAGGTCCTTGTGATGAGATGTTCTGAATTCTTGGCCCAGAGAGGCAAAGTAACACATGTAATGCAAATGTACCACCTTTCGTGTAAAGAATCCAAGCTTCGTAGTCATTCCTGATGGGACCAAATTCCTGCTCTGTCACTTTCTATCTGTGTAACTAGGCAAGTTACTGAATCTTGGTTAATTTCAGTCAACATCTTCATCTATTAAGTTACCATCTATCAAAAAAGTTTTGCATAAACATTATAAACCTCATAGAATACTTAGGATTGAAGAGATGAATGGTGCTTGGCATGGCAACAAACACCCAGCTTGCGTTTATAAACATTACTGTTGTTATTATTATTAAAGGGTACTTCAGTCTGAGACTAACTGTAGCATGCCAGGTTATTAGTTTTCTAGTTTCCAACCAAACTATACCATGTTATCAACAATGGGAAAACAAATTTGATGGCTCGATCATTGTTCAGTCACCCAGTCGTGTCCAGCTCTTCGCAACACCATGGGCTGCAGCACACCAGGTCTCCCTGTCCCTCACCATCTCCCGAAATTCGCCCGAGTTCATGTCCATTGCATTGGTGATGCCATCCAGCCAGCTCATCCTCTGATGCCCTCTTTTCCTTCTGCCCTTAATCTTTCCCTGACAGATCTGATAAAGTTCTAAATAATCATATTGATCTGATTTAATTAGTTTTGATTAAAAAACATATTTCAACTATGAGTTATCTGTAACTAAATAATGAGGGTTCTTTCTGAATGTGACATGGAGGCTAGAGCTTTGAATTTTGATCTGAGGTTTATTTTCCTTGTTAAATCTCAGCCTCCAAAAGCTCATTCTACAAAAAAGTACACTAGGAACCAACCTTTATTTTGAAAACTAACATGGCTCTGACTGCCAGAAAATAATCCTGAAGAGGAACGAACTACTAACGATGAAAAAAATTATCCAGATAGACAACTATGTAGACAGCCTGTACAAACACCTAGAGCCTAGAGCCAGGTGGTACCTAGTTTGTGGAAGCCAGTCATACAAATGCAATATGTATTTTCTTTCATTAACAGCCTCGGTGCTTCCTCATTAACCTCTCATTTCTTTAGCCATTACACCTCAAGTTTTCAATGGCTTCTCTGGGCTCCTTAACACTCAAATGTTTTCCAGAGTTTGGTCCTTGATTGTCTTTTAGTTTATTCCACCCAGTCACCTTATAGGATGTCATAAATGGCATGGTTTTACATATCTTCCCTATATTTATGATTCATCGATGAAGGTCCACATCATTTCTTACCTGTAACATTGCAACGTGTTTCTAGCTAGGCATGGCTACCATCCTACTCACTGCCAACTGTACTTCACAAATGACCTGACTTATATGTAAACCTAATTATGCTACTTCATTGCTTAAATGTTGCCAATGCCAGATACTCTACTATTTGCTATTTTTAAAAATAACTTGTTTAAGAATTCTCAAGAATACACAAAAGTAGAGACAAATGTGACAAGTCCTCATATGCCCATTCAGTTCAGTTCATTTCAGTTCAGTCACTCAATCGTGTCCGATTCTTTGCAACCCCATGAATCGCAGCACGCCAGGCCTCCTTGTCCATCACCAACTCCTGGAGTTCACTCAGACTCACGTCCATCAAGTCAGTGATGCCATCCAGCCATCTCATCCTCTGCCGTCCCCTTCTCATCCTGCCCCCAATCCCTCCCAGCATCAGAGTCTTTTCCAATGAGTCAACTCTTCGCATGAGGTGAAATGGCCAAAGTACTGGAGTTTCAGCTTCAGCAACATTCCCTCCAAAGAAATCCCAGGGTTGATCTCCTTCAGAATGGACTGGTTGGATCTCCTTGCAGTCCAAGGGACTCTCAAGAGTCTTCTCCAACACCACAGTTCAAAAGCATCAACTCTTCAGCACATCACATGTGGGCCCATCACAATTCTTCGGCCCATCAATATACCCATTATAACACTACAATTACCAACACTTTGCTACATTTATTCTATATAGCTTTTATTCTTTTTTTAAAAGTCTTCTTTTTGTTGAAATAGTCTTAAACTAGTGCCAAAGTACTCCAAAATGTACCTTTTAAAAATATAAGAATATTTCCTCATATTTTTTTGAAATGTGATTTTACAAAATGTATAAATGTGAATAATGAAGTTTCTCTAGTTGAAACTATCTGATCACCAAAATTACTAAAATCCTGCCAGCTTTTATACAAATAAAATCCAACATAAATCATAAATGTTCTCAAAGTTTAGCCTCTATCTAAATATATGTCCTGACTGCCTGTTGCTCTTCCTCGTGTGTCCTGACTGCCTATTACTCTTCCTTGTATGTCCTATACCACATCTCCAAATACTTACTCTGTATCATATTCTCTCTCACTCATGAAACTCTTCACAAAAGCTTTCTTTGCCTGGAATGCCCCTGGGCTTTTGTTCATCTGACAAATTCCTACTAATCCTTAAAGGTATGCCTTTACTATAATACATCACACTGTAATATTTAATGAGATATCAATCAACAAGTCTGAAAGAATTAAAACAAATCTGTTTGAATGGCTAAAATCCGAAACACTAAAATAGCAAATGTTGGCACAGATGTGAAGCAACAGATGTGGAACATTCATTGTGGGTGGGAATGTAAAATGGTGCAGTCATTGGAAGATGGCTTCTGTTTCTTACAAAACAAAGCATTCTTTTACCATACAATTGAACAATCATGCTCCTTGTTATTTACCCAAAGGAGTGGAAATCTTACATCCACATAAAATCTACACGTGGATATTTATCACATCTTCATGCATAATTGCCAAAACTTGGAAACTAAGCTATCTTGTAGTAAGTGACTGGCTAAATTGTGGTACCTCCAGATAAGAAAATTTTATTCAGCAATAAAAATAAATGAGCTCTCAAGACATGAAATCAACCCTGAATATTCATTGGAAAGACTGAAGCTGAGCTCCAATACTCTGGCCACCTGGTGCTAAGAGCTGATTCATTGGAAAATACCCTGATGCTGGGAAAGATTGAAGGAAAAAGAGAGGCGGGTGGCAGAGGATGAGATGGTTGGATAGCATCACCAACTCAGTGGCCATGAATCTGAGCAAACTCTGGGAGACAGAGGAGGACAGAGGGGCCTGGTGTGCTGCAATCCATGGGGGTGCAAAAAATTGGACACGACTTAGCAACTGAACAACAAGAGGACATTAAAAGACACAGGAATCTTAGATGCATATTACTAAGAAAAAGAAGCCAAACTGAAAAGTATACATGCTGTATGATTCCAACTACATGACATTCTAGAAAAAGCAAAACTACGCACAGAGTGAAAAGATCAGTGGTAGCCCAGAGTTTGGAGAGAAGGAAGAATAAATAGTTGGACCACAGGAGATTTTTAAGATATTGATGGTGGAGGAAGTTATGCATGAGTGGATGCATTGTGTATGAGAACTGTATGCTTTCCACTCAGTTTTGCTCTGATTAAAATCACCCTATAAAATAAAGTGAATCTATTTTTTTAAGTCCAGATAAAAGTCTATGCCTTGTTAGAACATATAAGACATATTTCAAGAACATTTAATATTCATATCAAAATACATGGATGATTAACTGATACCACTAGAAAATGAATTTATAGAGATCCAGAAGCCATATCATTCTATTATCTTTGATTCTTAAGGGCCTACAACATTCTCAGGTACATGGGTTAGCTCAGTAGATATTAGGGAAATATATAATTCTTGATGAGACAAAGTCTTTAACACAAGCAAATTCTGTGAAAGTGTGTATGTAAATGAAAACAAATGCTATTTGTTTGCAACTGATTTACCCTGCCTCTAGATTTTCACTATGTTATACCTGCATAATCAAATACATGAAATAAGAATATAATAGAATAGTAAAATTACAAGGGAGACTGAAGGATTTAATTTCCACATTGACACTTTTTATTTATTATTAAATTCATCAACTTACTCCTTGGAAACATGTGTAACCAACACGTAGACCACAGCTCAAATGCCTTACAGATATTGTTATGTATCTAAAACTGCCATTTTCTCATAGATTCATATTTTAGTGGTATCAGTTAATGAGTCCATGTATTTTGATATGAATAGATGGTATTTTAGGCAAGAAACTGGCTCTTTGTGACTGCAATTGACTTGTCCAAAGTCATTAATGTCCATGGAAGGCTAGCATTCAAACAATTCTCTTCATCCTCTTTTGGTCTTCTATTTGCTAAGCAATGTAACCTGATATTTGTAGCTGGCAAAACTGAAATAAATAATGATTAAGTGATTTCCTCCAGGTCAGAGCAGAAGACCAAAAGGGGCATATAAACTTCAGGGGACTAACATGAGTGCTTCTCTGTAGGTATCAACCATTACAATAATGGTTGTAAGGCAATAATCAGAAATAAAATCACTTCCATATTAACCATGACATGGTTTACAAATGGAACAACAGCAAGCAACTTCTTCATAAGAGAGATATCTAATACCAGTTGGCAATCTCTGTCAAAATCTTTTAAAAATTCTATTTTTCAACTGTGATTTGTCTTCTTCCATGTAAATGTACACCAGTAGGAAGAAGAATTTGAAAATTAATTCACATAGCCAACAAGTCCCTGCCCAAGGATAAATGGAATCAAGAAACAACAGGAAACAGAAGACAGGTGTTTCCTTTCTTCCAAAACTATACTCAATGAAAACAAATAGGTTGACATCAGTTTTAAATGTTTTAAGTCCAGGACTCAAATATAGTTTCCTGAGAGTCAGGAATCCTAGATCTGAATATAAAGAGCCAGCCTGTATAATGCTGAAAAGCTATATAGGAATAAATGCCCATCACTTGATACCAAGAACAGAGCCCTAACTGATTCTTGGAGAACAGTACAGTATTCCCCCGGACCTTGCAAAGTCTCCGAATTATTTTGTGCTAGAGTTGGACACGGCTGAACAACTGAACAGCAACAGAATTACAATATTTAAGGTTGGCAGCAAACAAGAACCCATTCCTACTTCTACTCTTCCGTGTAAGTCCACCCTAACTTCCCTTGCTTCTTCTGGAACTACTGACCCTACTCCCAACTCTTTTCACTGTGTCTGTGGGATTTCTCCTACTGCTACAGTCCTGTCTTCTAAATGCTTTTTCTACCTTCTATATTTATTTGAACTTCTTTCCTATATCCATTCTTGCTCACACATTCTTGACCTCCTTAAATTCACTTCAGCTACCCACTCCTAGAACTACAAGGATTATGTCATAATCTATTTCAACTCAATATTTTATCAAAAACTTCAAACTCTGGGATATTTTCTTTCCTATCCTTTTCTATCCAACGTGGACACTCAGGTAAGTCATCTGAGCCACTCCACACTGTATATAATCTCATTAAATCCATTCTTTTCCTTTTCCTTTCATTTCTCTACCTGGTGAAATCTTGCTTCTGGATCAATGCTATAAATAGTACTCTCTCCTCTTATAACATAAAGGCTGAACACTTAAGGAGAAAAATCATCCACAAGTACAGATCCGTGCCACTACACATTCATAGTCTCCAGCCTCAGTTCCCCTCTTCTAACATTGTTGGTCTTTATCTCACACTCCTTCCATTCACATTCAGCCCCGTGTGAACCCTTGCTCCACACACTGTCTGAATACAACGCTGCATCATATTAAAGCCCTCTGATTAGATCTCTGTTAAGTTACTCTTACCGCTACCTATTGTGTCCATAGTCACAGCCATTATATCAGCTTCTCTGTAACCTTAGAAAGACTTTCCTCCTTCTGTTTAAGGTCAACCTTTCACCTGTGCCTTGAACTACAGACCTCTTGCCTAAATGATCTTTTCTCTCTGAATTGTTCTCTTCATTGCTCTTTCCCTTCAGCCTAAAAATATGTCCAAACCTCCTCCAAGCCAGAACGAGATTCTCTTGGTGCTGTCTACCTCTCTCCTTTTCAAGGACCCGAACGTCACAGATTCTGACTCTACTTACTCCGGGACCACTAAAACATAGGAATCCAGATTCTGATGCCATCACTCTGCTGAAATTTCTCTTGCCTAAGTCACTGGTAACTTCATGTAGCCAAATAAACGCTTTCTTTCTGGCTCTTGTAGATGCGTTTAACACTGTTGATCAATCACATCTTTCTTGAAACTCTCTTCAGTGTTTCTTTGATACACACTGTTCCCTTCTGTCTGTATCTCTTTTCTATAAAATACGTGTGCTATAAAACACATCAGACGCCCACAAGTTGTTGGCTCTGTTTTTACCACATGACTCTGTTTCTGTCTGGCACTTTAGACAAATGGCCAGCCCACAGCCTTCCTTTTACAAGCTAGCCTAAAAAGAAAATTCTGAATGATGCAAACAAAATGTAATGGCAAGCGGGGAAATTGACACAGGTGGGTGGCAGGCATCTATTCCAACACAGATTCCAAGTACTTCAGAATCAATTAATTTAGCAAGTGACTTTTAAAATGCAGACACTCTCCAGAGTTGGAAAATAGAGCAATTATTTTTCATTGCACTTGCAACTCCAAAATATTTATTTATTCACATACTTATTTTTCTTAACTTGTTCCTGACTCTCCTCACTAAAGCTTAAGTTTCATGAGCTCCAGAAACTTCATTTGTCTTTTTCACAGCTGTATTAGCAATACAAATATTAAATACATAATTTTGAATGACTGAATCAATTCTTAACTTTTGCAGAGTATTTTAAGGAATGTTTTTACTTTCTTGTATAAAAGTCTCAGTATTAATAAAAGGATGGCAGGTAAGGGTTGATTTTTAAAAACAGAGCATGTGAAAGAGGGGGCACCTTTGGATTATGCAGTTGCTAATATTGTTCATAGTGATGAGCATCATTGTAGGAAGGGGTGTTGATGAGTTCTCCATTAGACTCTAGTGTCAGACAGTTAGTAATACAAGAGATTAACCAAAAATAAAGGTGTGTGGCATGAATACAATGGAAAATTTTTTAGATAGGTTTTTACTGTCAAAGAACAGCATGCAAGGTGTGTGTGTGTGCATGGATGTGTGCTTGTGTGTACACAAGCATGTGTCCACATGCTTTGTCTTCTTTGATAAATTTCCTAATATCTTATTGGCGACTATGCAACTGAAAATCATCCTGGTCCCATGGTACTAGACTGTTAGTAGTTTGAAAGCAAACAAACATATTATTAAAAGATAACATGGAATAATAATGAAAATGAAAACTCTGGACATATGCTAACATCTTGGTCCAGGAAACTCAATGCATTTCCAACCCCCACACTTGGAAGTCCAAAAACAACAAGTGGAATTCACTAAGAAAGTCTGTGTCTGAAAGTTTTAAATTGCCTGAAAATAACCTTTGTTTGGGAAGACTCTCAATTCAAAAGTGAATAGAGGCTTAGTATAAAATTTTGCACCTGGAATGAGCGGTAAAGCCAAACTTTTCAGGGTTTAAATCTTGTGGGATGCTGCAGTCAAGCAAATATGGATCCAAGAAATTAAATGGCAGTACTGTGTTGGATCCAGAAAGTGATAACTAATGTAACAGCTGTTTCTTCTTCACGACTGTTAATTTGAAGATAGAATGTTTGCACTTTCTCATTTTAAATATTGATTCTTGTTCATCTTATTACTCAGGATACCAGAGTCATTTGTTGTTAGATGTACTTTGCACTGTTGGAAATATGTCTGCTTCAATAAATTATATGACTTCTGATTAACTCTCCTAGGTAACACACAATGAGACTGTTTGAATGACTTGCCAGCTTCTCCCACTCTTTGCCCACTAAATATGTGCCGTTACAACAGGAAGCACACAGCACCAGCCCCCGTAATGTCCTTCTGTTTTGGAAATTCAGAATGAATGTAACATATGTGTTAAGTTCTCTTTCCACTCCGGCCAAATCAGAAAAGACATTACTCAGGGCGTTTCCAGTTACGCAGATTAACAGATGCATTGTTCAACTAAAATGAATACAATGTTTTTGATCATTAGTTACAAAATAAGAGAATTATTCTCCTCTATAATTTACTTATATTAAAATTACACTTAAGAATAAAAAAGAAAAATCTAGAAAATTCTTTAGATTTTAGAAAAAAAGTAAAAGTATAGTTAAGCCATCTGAACTATGCACCATATCAACAGAGAGTATTTAAGTATTTTTGTGGTTGTCCCTATATGATTATTTGGTGCTGCTTTTCCTCCCTTCTTCTAGAAGTAGAATCCATATTCCTGGCCACAGTAAGCAAATGGCCCACCCCTGGTGTGGCTCGGCTGGTAAAGAATCCGCCTGCAATGCAGGAGACCTGGGTTCAATCCCTGGGTTGGGAAGATCCCCTGGAGAAGGGAACAGTTACCCACTCCAGTATTCTGGCCTGGAGAATTCCATGGACTGTATAGTCCATGGGATCGCAAAGAGCTGGACACAACTGAGTGACTTTCACTTTCACACTTTCACTTGATAAAATCTTAGTAAACAGCAGGCCTTGGCCTCAATGTTTGGACAAGAATTGTCATGTGATATAAGGCAGGCCACTTAGAGTTTTCCCTAGGGTTTACCTGGCTGAAACTTTTGCAGAAAACATTCTTCTCTATCAGAGCTTGTAAAAATATATCCCCAGAAATATCAGGCAGTTTTTTTCCCTCACCACATGGAGAATCCTAAAAAGACTTAGCCTAGAGACCAGCGATGATAGTGGACTGATGATAAGTGCTAATGTCATCAAAGTCCTTGTTCCTCACCATTGACCAAAGACCAGCAGGGCATGTATGGACATGCAGCTACCCCGTTTATCATCATTTACTATCTGATAATTCTTCCTGTTTGTTTTAGATGGTTTGAATTGGGCTTCAAATCACTTTTCACAAAAGAAGTCCTAACTAAAATGCATGTGTTTGTGCTCAGTTGCTGAGTCATGTCCCTCAACTTTTATATATACATACCCATATATATATATAAACTGTATATTTATATACAGTTACAACCTGAAAGTAGAGAGTGATTTTATTTGATGACAATGTTTAGGACTGGAGCTCAGGAGACAGCAACTTAGTCGCTCTGAGAAAACTGCTCCAAGGAGTTGGGAGAGGGAGTCAGGTTATATACAAGCTTGCAACAAAGGGAACAGGCAGTCTGAATATCAAAGATTATTGTGAAGTAAGAAAAATCAGATAGCAAGTTAAGGAATTTAGCGTTCTATGCATGGGAAGATGCAAAACCCTGGGCTCACTGAATTCATTCCTTTCATATACACCTCAGCTTGCTGGGGCTCAGTTGCCCAGTCATGTCCGACTCTTTGGGACCCCCGAGGACTGCAGCATGCAAGGCCTCCCTGTCTCTCACCATCTCCTGGAGTTTGTCTAAGTCCATGTTCATTGCACTGGTAATGCCATCCAGCCATCTCATCCCCTGACGCCCTGGGGTCAAATCCTGTTCCTTGTTCATCTTAAAAGTGGCAGATGGCTGCCTCCTGCATCTCCCAGCCCAACCCCTGCCAGCTCCTCATGGAAGGTGGTGGCATTTGCTGGGTCACAGGCATTGTGTTTCATTTTGGAAGCCCTCATTCACCCTTGAAGGCCAGAAATCACTGATGGCTGTGATATTTCTTGCCCATTGATATGGCAGGAAATATTTTCATTTCATATGTCTGACTGTTTGCAACCTCATGGAATATTGCCTGCCAGGCTCCTCTGTCCATGGAATTTTCCAGGCAAGAATACTGGAGTAGGTTGCCATTTCCTTCTCTAGAGGATTTACCCAACCACGAGATGAACCTGCATTTCCTGTGGATGCAGGTGAATTCTTAACCACTGCACCGCCAGGGTAGCCTCTAACTAGAATATCTTCTCAAATAATTTCATCAAGGATGTATACATCAAAATTATTTTTCTTAAAAAGAGATATTCACGCTGTAAAGCAGAGTTGAGACAAGGGCTTTAGAGAGAGACAGACATGAATTCAAACTAGTTCTTCCATTTTCAAGCTGCATAACAAGTTACTTAAAAATTATTAGCCTTTGCTTTCTCCTCTAAAATGAAGATAATAATAACACTGACTTCAACAATTCTGTGAGGCTTAAATGATATATGTATTTATAGTCCATAAAAACTAAATCGATGTTTGCTATTCTAATGATGAGGATCCTGGGACTCAGAGAGTTCCAGTAACTTACTCAGTATGAAACATAAAATGGCAGGGTCAGAATTATAACCCAGCCCTAGGTGTCTTCCAAATCCCTACTCTTTTGAGCACACTCAGCTCCCTAAGGACTAACAAAGAAAGAAGAGATAATAGATTTCTAAACAAGATAACATGCTTAATTCACTCCACTGGAATTAAGACACATCTGGTATGTTTTGCTTATGAATTAAGGAATTATACTGAAACAAGCCTTCCATTTGGGCAAATGCTATAAGTAAGATGACTATTATCCATAAAAGTTTGAACCAGACCCTTAATAACATCAAGGACAAAACAAATACAGACAGCTTTCCTGGCGTTTCCATGCTTAGCTACTGGTATAAATAAAATGATTTCTATTCACATCTGGCACTGTATTGTACACTATGCCTCCTCCACTTTCCCATATAAATGTGATAGCTTTCTATTACAGTACTGAAGCCTTCAAGGAAGAACTTCCCAGCCTTGCTCTCTGAATGAAGTTTGGCTGCAGCCTGAGCTCAACCCCAACCTCATCCCTTATCCCTGCATATTTGTGTGCATGATTGCAGAGCAGGGAGAAAGGGGAAAAGTAGGACGAGTCTCCTTGTTCAGTAAAGATGCACAAGTTTCCTGATGACAAAAAGGATGCCACATTCATCAAATTAAAATTCCATTTGAAGGGTTATATTCTGCTATGCCTGCTCTCAGCCCTCTGCTTGTCTTCTTTATGTTCTGCTATCCTTCTCACAAGCCCGTGGACCCTGGTTTACTTCACAGAATTCAGAAACTAGCTAAAGAGACAGTCTCATCAGGAGCACAAAAAAACATCAGGGAGACAATGGAACAGAACTATCTGAATCAGAATCGTCGATTGATGAACACAGCATTGCTGTTAATCGCGCCTTTGCCACAAGCAAATTTACAGATTGCTAATGGGTCGACTGCCAGTGTTTGCCTTAATTGATACCAGAATGTGAAAAGTCGTATTAGGAGTTATTAATTTATGAAATAGTATACTAAAGATGGTTTTTCAATAGTTGCGCTCCATAAGAATCCTAGAATTCCAGTTGACAGATCTGACTTTTATTGAAGCATATAGTATGGAAATCACTTGATTGGCATTATAAAGGAGCGTTTTCCAGGTGAGGCTATCTTTTGATAAAATAAGGTCCAGTTCTTCAGTAGAAAAGCTCTGGGGAAGAGCTCTAACTCTCTAAATGGGGAAAGGTGGTTACAAATAGCCCAGTCTAACATCCCAGAGCGGCCCATTTCTTTTGAGGTTTCATGGTAATTAATATTGCCTTTATCATGGTTGGCTCCTTGCAAGATGGTACTCCACTTTTTTTAAAATCTAGCCTTTTATTAGCTCCCATAATCTCAGGAAGATAGGCTAGAACTGGCAAGGTGAATATCATATAACATTAAGACAAAAAATACACGAGAAAAATAGAAAAAGCATTTGCAATGGAAATGCAAATTTGTTCTCACAAATTTAACCAAAACTTCAACACTGAGAGCAATAAATGATGCTTCTACTTGCTGAAAGAATATTTCAGAAAGCTGCCAGACACTTCCTATCTCTTCAATCAATTGCTATGAGGTAGCAGAATTAGTCCTTCTACCCTCACTTCCATTCGGGGATTCTTTTAAAAGTGGTGCTATGCCCTTCTCCCTCAGCTTGCTACGGATCTGTTTCTTCCCACACCCATAACTCCACCAGATAAAAGCAGACCCTCTAAGCAAAAAGCACTACAGGTTTTGGACTTGCCAAAAGGAGAGTGGTGACTCAGTCCCCCAGTGGACATTTGCTCAACCATGACACTCACTCACTAGGTTCATCCTGGTGCCTCCTGGAGAATAGGTAGGAGAAATTGTCACGTTTCCTCCAGAGTTTGGGCATATATTTGAAACAAGAGGCCAGGCTGTATTTCTGACATGAGTAATTCTGAACGCCGAAGAATACCTGGCTCCCGCATGGTTGCAGAGCAGGGAGAAAGGGGAAGAGTAGGACGAGCCTCCTTGTTCAGTAAAGATGCACAAGTTTCCTGATGACAAAAAGGATGCCACAGAAAAATATCAAATTTGAGCTGTTTTGAAGGTATCCCACTCAAGAAGGAGATCTGCTAAGATAGCCAAGAGTGGGACAGTGGGTGGGAACAAAACCTTCCTAAAAGAGCACATCAGCCACGCTCAGCCGCGTTAGAAGGCTGCAGAGGGCCAGGCTGTGCAGGGGCTCTGACGAACGCACATCCGGGTCCACAGGATGTCCAGAGACCTATCATTAGCCTCTCAGAAGACACTGAGCAAGCAGAAAATTATAAGAGCGGCTTAGTGAATGACCGTGAAAAGTGAAAGTGACTCAATCGTGTCCGACTCTGTGACCCCATGGACTATGCTGCTGCTGCTGCTAAGTCGCTTCAGTCGTGTCTGGCTCTCTGCGACCTCATAGACGGCAGCCCACCAGGCTCCTCCGTCCCTGGGATTCTCCAGGCAAGAACACTGGAGTGGGTAGCATTTCCCTTCTCCAGGGGATCTTCCCAACCCAGGGATCCAACCCAGGTCTCCCGCACTGCAGGTGGATTCTTCACCAGCTGAACCACAAGTTAAACCCAAGGATACTGGAGTGGGTAGCCTATCCCTTCTCCAGCGGATCATCCCTACTGAGGAATCTAACCGGTGTCTCCTGCATTGCAGGCGGCATTCCTCCTCCCAAGGCTAAAATCCTGAAGAATCCAAAACATAGAAAAACAAAGAGTGAAAGAACCAAACACACCTCCGTCCCCAAGCAAGTTTCCCAATTCATGGGTCAGGCTTAATGGCTGTAAGGGAAGATGTTTTTAAGTTGATGTTGGAATTTTAGTTAAGATTGAAATGGACTTTTATTACTTTAAAAGTGGCCTTAATGATCAAAAGGAGACTGTCCTTATAGTTGAACATAGCTGAAAGTTTTGACATCTACATGAATCCCAAGTTTCCAAGAAAAGGGAATGGGGTATTTTTAAAAATATATATATTTTTAAAGTTGAAATATTGAAGAAAAATAAATTCACTCATTGCTTATATCCCATCTAATTCATCTTCATTAGTTAATTGATGCATATAAATAGGCAAACTTGCCTGTCCCTCTGGTATTTCATGACATATTTTGTATGAACAACAACAACAAAATGCAGCCTATGTAGAATGCTCCTAAGTTTTCGTCAATAGAGCTAGCTTTGAAAACAGACTCATCAGACAAATAAATACCATTGATCTAGACCCAGAAAACCTTCAATTCAAGCTCCTTGTGTTAATGATAAAAGCTAAAACTTAGTAATGAACCACACAAGGATCTAGCTAATCTGTTTGCTCTCCTTTCTGATCTCCTCTCACTCACCTTGGACACTGACCCTATAAGTTTGATCTTAAAAGAACTCTTTATTTCCTTTGCCCTTCACCACACAATGCTCTTCCTCATCTCCATATCACCGCCCTCACTGCTCTCTCTTCAAAGTCCTTCTCTGTTCAAGCTCTCTAACCCCTGGTGACCCCAGACAGAAGTCTCCTCCACTGCAAGCCTTAATTAAATCTTATGGGCAGACTCGATTGTACCCTGGCCTTTCTCTCTCTGCACCTTCCTCAGACTGCTGGTGAGTATAACACTTATCCCACTGGAATTCTTCTAGTTACTTTAACAATGTCTCCTCAGCCAGACCACGAACAGAGACATATCTCATTCAGCTCTATACCCTGACTTACTAAGCACAGTTTATACACACATAGAAGATACGCATTCCACATATTAAATATATGGATAAATAAATGACCACAGACAAAAAAATTACTGGATTTGCAAATCCCATGAATTCCTTTAAGGTAAGGACTAGTGCTAAGCACTAGCTAAGCATCATACTACCAGATGCATTATCAGGACACCAATGTTAAAAAAAAACAAGATACTCTCAATCAGCCTACAGAAAACATCATTTTCTCTGCCTCTTTCACATTACAAACAAGAAATGAAGTCCACAGAAGCCTGAGGTTAGGTCAAAGCCACACAACTCTGTAAGTATCAACACTGAAACTCAATTCTCCTGATCACTAACTGTAAACAAGCTTTTAGACTTCTCTCTAGCTTCTCTACAAAATGTAAGTACATGAGAGAATAAATTTTTGTTGATATTGTTTATCGCTGCACCTTCAGCACCTGGAAGTTGTCTGACATCTAAGCATTTAATGTATACTTCTCTCATACATAAACAAATGAATGGCAAAATTGTAACTGGTAGAACTCTACGCTAAGAATCCAAGTTTAAACAAGACAAAAGAATGAATCACCTTTTCATCTATAAAAAATCACTGGAGTTTCTAAATAGGAATAAAGCAGAAGTGACCTGGAATTCCAGTTGCAAGGTGTTGGAAAGTCTCAGATGTTTTCATAAAGAAACCTCTTCCTTTTCAGTTCTTATTTTAGGGTGTGTGTACATCATGTAGGATTGTGTGTATGTGTGTGTGTTTAATTTTGCTGTCAAAAAACAAAGAACTTGAGATCAATTAATCCTAAGAAAGGTGTACCTCAAGGAATCAGAGAAAGCAGAGTTTATATTTAAGTGGCTGTGCTAGTAACGCATTGCTTTAGACACGTTTTTCATAAATATCGCCTGCAAGAAGAAAAAAAAAAGCACAAGTGTACAAACTTCCAGTCTTCAGTACAGAATGAATCAGCACCTGAATGCAGAATGCCCACAGGCAACTAGGGTGGGTCTTGCGACAGCATCAGACCTGGAGCAATTGTCAGCATTGTTTGCTCTGGGGCCTGGGCCATCTGCCCTGCCGTTTAGAGGATCAGGAAATTATGAGAAATAGTCATGAGTTAAAGGAATGTGTGGGGGCGGCATCCTCGGAAGGACCCGACGCTTCAGCACTGGCTGCTGCCGCACTAGGATCTGGCATTTCTAGTTAGGTCGAAGGTGGAATCCGTCTGCAGTGCCAGAAAGTGGAGGCGGAAAATCAAACAGGTAGAGTTCATGAAGTGAAAATTTTGGAGTGCATTAAACCAGACTTTAAAGAGTGAGGAAGGGTTATTTTTCAACGCTGCAAATAAATTACCTTGTTGATACATGCTCTGATGTCCATCAAATTTCAAAGGCCAGCTGAGAGTCAGTTAAGCAGTAAACTTTCCTCAGCATGTGCCTGAACAAATCCATTGCTATTGTTTTTGCTTGATTTTTGTACTCCAGTGATTGATTCATTTTGCAGGCCATTTTCAGTTTTTTTTTTTTTTAATTATTTTTTTTTCACGCAAGAATATACATTCTGCTCAGTTTAAACCAGAAAGACAAAAGGCCACTGGGATGGCATCTGGGGACTTCTCACTTAGGAAACTGCATTAAATTCTTAATCTACTTCTGGAACAAAGCCCCATCCAGGACTGTGTTTTCTCAAATGTATTTCAATAGAGAGAAAGTGGATGCTGGGTTGTCTCCCTGCTGAACATCTCACATCACAATCGATGCATATTTTCTGTATGGTAATTGTTGGTCTCAGTCTCCAAAGAAACAAAGGCCAGAGCTAGCTTGGAGACTTAGTAACCTGTTATTATACACACCTCCAATATGGGATTTGGGATCTCTCTACTTAAGTAAAATGAAATCTGGGTTTTCTCACTGTGATTTTGGGATTTATTAATAGGAAGGCAAGGGCATGGGAGCACAAAGGGGACTGAGAGAGAGAAAACCAATAGCAACCGGGTGGTGGAATTAACTTAATAAGAAAAAGCAATTGCTTGGATTGTTCACTTTTTCTTTTTCTTCTGACATTCTTTGTTCCTATAAAACAAAGGATAAGAGACAACTTCTGGATGACAACAGCCTGCTCACTGCTGTTCAGATATCTGCTAGAGGAATGATCGTTGCAGATTCTTGCCTGACATGGTGTTCAGAGATCGCCTTAACAGGATTATATAAAGCACTCCAAAATTCATATTTGTAACTGAATTTGCTTTATGTCATTTCCCTCACTTTTGATCAAATGTAAGTGAATATTTCCATAGAGAGTTCCCGATGTTGAGTAAAATAAAGTGAAAAAATCTTCCAGTTGAATAAGCATATGACTCTCAGAGACTGACAAACTCATGTTTTTGTTCAAAGATTTAAATTGAATGTAATGATTTCTCTCTGAATCTGGAAGTCAAAGGCAACATCAAAAGTGAAGGAGTTTCTATTAAATATAATTAGTTTTTACAGAGCCCATGAGTCAAATTAAAATGTGGATTCTAAGTCTGGACTTTCCAAGAATTATGCTTGTATTTATCTTCACCTGTTCTCCCAACATCTTTGTGAGTCAAGTTAAAAAAGATGCTTGGCCTGTAAGAATCCTCAGTTTCTAGCCCCTATCTCCCTTTCTTGATTCAGCCTCTGGTAACCTCTGTTCCTCCTAACCTCCTTCTCATCTCCTTGGACCATTTGTTCCAGCCTGGCAAACCCTTGGTCCTCTCTCATTGACCAGAGTCTTTTGCACATGTGAATTCCTCGGCCTTGAATTGCAGTTACCCATGCTTCACTGTAAAATTCCTTCTTCTCTGGAGTCTTCCCTGTTTGCCTCAGACAATTAGGGCCTATCTTCTTCTTGCAATTGCAAAATTTTGTTCTTATCTCAGATTTCTCATACATATGTATTTGTATGCCAGCCATTATACTACAAGAGAATTCAAGGTGGGAGTGAGGTTCACATGGGGAACATCCTGTATCTAAGTCAAGTCTGTATCTCCATTGCATGGAGACTATTAACACAAAAGATCCCTACCAATGTCTCCATGATTCTGTGATGTTGGCAAGTCACTTTAGCTCTCTGAGTCTAAATTTGCTCAATTGCAAACTCAACACAATAAAAATCACTAAATGGTGAGGCTGTTTCCAAGAATAAAATAATATATATAAATGCACTTCATTCACTCAAAAGTGTCATATGAACAAGAGAAATGGAAGACTAGAAAGCTAGTCCCACATTGTTACTTCTAAAAAATATTTTGGACATTAACTTTTTAGTTGTTTGAAAACCATGCTTACTTTCACATTAACATTCTCCTGTTTAATAAAGTAGGGAATCTAAGTTTCAAAAGTTTTTTCCCCAGTACTACCCTCCTCTCTTTTGAGATTCTTAAGATTATTTCCTTTTTGACATTTATAAATGGCACTTATAAATATTTCTACTCACCCCTGAAACTTTCAAAATATTAGCCACCTTGATTTTAAAACTTTTTGACAATCTTTTAGAGTCTCAAAAGAATGAACAGCGTACAACCCAAAGATTTTAAGTGTTTTCTGTTTTCCAATGTTGGCCTCTTTGCCTGTAAGTCAAGAGGGTGTGTGTGTGTGTGTGTGTTTATGTAAAGATGAGTTTACTTTTAAATACACTGTACTTTATATCATGGCAGGACAGTAAGATGAGGACTTTTGAAGACGATCAGGATCTTCATTGTGGAAGAGAGAGTAATGCAGAAAAAATAAGCCTTAGACAGCTCAGAAAACCATCTCAAAGTACATCTCTCCATTTTGCGTCTTACATAGTTACCAGGCAAATACCACAGATTCACTCACATCAACAAGTTATTTGTCAAGGAGCAGAATGCCTACTGATTATGGAACGATACATTTAATTCTGGATGCTGGTCTTAAACATGCATCAGTGTCTTCATATCCAAGACCCTTTAGGGGTTTTAGATAGAAATAAAGGTCATGCCCCTAGCAATTTATTTGCCTTTGGAAAGACTGAGTTGCTTTGAGAAGATTTATGCAACATTTTCTCTTCAGTGTAGATGTCCTAAGGTCTTTGCTGCTCTTAATATTGTTCTGTTAGTTCTGTGGTTTTTACTCTTATTGGAACACAGGAAAATACCATTTGGTACTAATTATAAGTCTCCTGTTTTAAAGAAAAAGTGTGCCATAAAGTTTGCTGCTATTTGTTTCTTTCCTATTAGCTTTGCCTATGTGAACATTGTGAAAGGACAATGAACAAAGAAGGTAATATCTTTCCATCTGGAGGAAAACTCATGAGTATTCTATAGACACTCTATGTAACAGTACGAAGTAAATCTCTAAAGAGTCTTAGTCCCATGTTCTCCAGTACAGGTTTTATCTCAAAAAAAAAAAAGATTACTTCATCTTTAAAACCATGTTTTCTGGAATTTTCAGAACAGATACATGTCTATGATAACTGACTCACTTTGCTGTACACCTGAAATTAAGACAATATTGTTAATCAACTCTTCTCCAATATAAAATTAAAATTGAAGAATTTCTGATTCAGAAATAAAAGATAAAACATTGGCAGTGTGGGGAAACGGGATTTTCAGAAAGTACCAGTTCAGTTCAGTTCAGTCACTCAGTCATGTCTGGACTCTGCAACCTCATGGACTTCAGTATGACAGGCCTCTCTGTCCATCACCAGCACACGGAGCTTGCTCAAATTCATATCCATCAAGTCAGTGATGCTATCCAATCATCTTATCCTCTGTCTTTCCCTTATCCTCCTGCCTTCAATCTTTCCCAGCATCAGGGTCTTTTCAAAGGAGTCAGTTCTTCACATCAGGTGCCCAAGGTTTCGGAGTTTCAGCTTCAGCATCAGTCCTTCCAATGAATATTCAGAACTGATTTCCTTCAGGATTATCTGCTTGGGTCTCCCTGCTGTCCAAAGGACTTTCAAGAATCTTCTCCAACACCACAGTTCAAAAGCATCAGTTCTTCAGGGCTCAGCGTTCTTTATAGTCTAACTCTCACATCCATACATGACTGCTGGAAAAACCATAGCTTTGACTAGACAGATCTTTGTTGGCAAACTAATGTCTCTGCTTTTTAATAAGCTGTCTACTTCGATCCTAGCTTTTCTTCCAAAGAACAACCATCTTTTAATTTCAAAGCTGAAGTCACCATCTCCAGTGATTTTGGAGCCCCCAAAATCAAGTCTCTCACTGTTTCCCCATCTATTTGCCATGAAGTGATGGGACCGGATGCCATGATCTTAGTTTTCTGAATGCTGAGTTTTAAGCCAACTTTTTCACTCTCCTCTTTCACTTTCATCAAGAGGCTCTTTAGTTCTTCACTTTCTGCCATGAGGGCGGTGTCATCTCCATATCTGAGGTTCTTGATATTTCTCCCAGCAATCTTGATTCCAGCTTGAGCATCATCCAGCCTGGCATTTCACATGATGTACTCTGCATGTAAGTTAAATAAGGATAGTGACAATATACTGCCTTGACATATTCCTTTCCTGATTTGGAACCAGTCTGTTGTTCCATGTCCAGTTCTAACTTCTGCTTCCTGACCTGCATATAGGTTTCTCAAGAGGTAGGTCAGATGGTCTGGTATTCCCATCTCTTTCAGAACTTTCCACAGTTTACTGTGATCCACACAGTCAAAGGCTTTGGCGTAGTCAATAAAGCAGAAGTAGATATGCCTCTGGAACTCTCTTGCTTTTTCAATGATCCAACAGATGTTGGCAATTTGATCTCTGGTTCCTCTGCCCTTTCTAAATCCAGCTTGAACATCTGGAAGTTCATGGTTCACATACTGCTGAAGTCTGGCTTGCAGAGTTGAACATTACTTTGCTAGTGTGTGAGATGAGTGCAATTGTGTGGTAGTTTGAACATTCTTTGACATTGCATTTCTTTGGGATTGGAATGAAAACTGACCTTTTCCAGTCCTGTGGCCAATGCTGAGCTTTCCAAATTTGCTGACATATTGAGTGCAACACTTTCACAGCATCCTCTTTTAGGATTTGAAATAGCTCAACTGGAATTCCATCACCTCCACTAGTTTTGTTCATAGTGATGCTTCCTAAGGCCCACTTGAGTCCACACTCCAGCATGTCTGGCTCTAGGTGAGTGATCACACCATCATGGTTATCTGGGTCATGAAGAACTTTTTGGTATAGTTTTTCTGTGTATTTTAGGGCTTCCCTGATATCTCAGTGGGTATAGAATCCATCTGCAGCACAGGAAACCCCGGTTCAATTCCTGGGTCGGGAAGACCCCCTGGAGAAGGAACAGGCTACCCACTCCAGTATTCTTGGGCTTCCCTTGTGGCTCAACTGGTAAAGAATCTGCCTGCAGTGTGGGGGACCTGGGTTCGATCTCCAGTTTGAGAAGATCCCCTGGAGAAGGGAAGGGCTACCCACTTCAGTATTCTAGCTTAGAGAATTCCATAGATTTTATAGTCCATGGGTTTGCAAAGACTGAGCCACTTTCATTTCATTCTGTGTATTTTTGTCACCTCTTCTTAATATCTTCTGCTTCTGTTAGGTCCATACCTTTTCTGTCCTTTATTATGCCCATCATTGCATAAAATGTTCCCTTGGTATCTCTAATTTTCTTGAAGAGATCTCTAGTATTTCCCATTCTATTGTTTACCTCTACTTCTTTGCATTGATCACTAAGGAAGCTTTTTTATCTTTCCTTACTATTCTTTGGAACTCTGCATTCAAATGGGTATATATTTCCTTTCTTCCTTTGCCTTTTGCTTATCTTCTTTTCTCAGCTATTTGTAAGGCCTCCACAGACAACCAGTTTGCCTTTTTGCATTTCTTTTTCTGGGGATGGTCTTGATCACTGCTTTCTGTACAATGTCACAAACCTCTGTCCGCAGTTCTTCAGGTGCTTTATCAGACCTAATTCCTTGAATCTATTTGTCACTTCCACTGTAAAACTGGAGGGATTTTATTTAGGTCATACCCCAGTGGTCTAGTGGTTTTCTCTCCTTTCTTTAATTTAAGTCTGAATTTGCAATAAAGAGTTCATGATCTGAGCCGCAGTCAGCTCCCAGTTTTGTTTTTACTGACTTTATAGAGCTTTTCCATCTTTGGCTGCAAAGAATATAATCAATCTGATTTCAGTATTAACCATCTGGTGATATCCATGTGCAGAGTCTTCTCTTGCGTTGTTAGAAGAGGGTGTTTATGGTGCCTATCATGTGTTAATCCTGTGCTGAGTGTCATGAATACAAAGACAGATAAAGCAGGACTCTGAAGTCAAGGAACTTAACTAGTGAGGAAGACAGGAAACCACCACAATTTATAACGCAGAGTATGATGAACGCTATCAGTTAGAATTTAGTTTAGACTGTGTGCAATATAAAACAGAGATAAGAGTGGCTTCACAAAATAAGCTTCATTTTCTTCTAACATAATAAGAAATGGGATGAAATCAATCCAAGGTTACTGATGTAACTCAACAATGTCAGGATAGATGTCTGTGGTATTGTTTTCAGTCTTTCACGGCTGTTCCTTTTTGGCTACATTTCCAGTGACTGGATCCACATTTCAGGCAGAAAGGAGGGAGAAATTCAAAGGAAAATGCAACACGTTCCATCTGAATCTATGTCCATGTCAAGCTTCCTTAGAAAGTCCAGCTAATAGTACTCTTATCTCATTGACCAGATTTGTTAACTCTATCGTGATCACCTCTACTTCATGGGAGACAGGGAAACAAAATTTTATCAGAAAATATTGTTGCTAAAATTCTGTTGTAAAGAGAGGGGAAAAGATAATTAACGCTGGGTGGGCAATGTAAATTAAACCCCATCACTCTATAATTTAAAAATCCTCCAAGACTTTCCATTGCACTTAGACTAAAATGCAAATTTATCTCAGTCTAACAGTACTGAGCTAGAGGACTACAAATACCAAATCCCAATACTATCTCTAGTTTCTAACTGCAAAGATGTCAAAATGGTTCCAATTGCCAAAAAAGATAAATTTTACTATTTAGCAGCAGTAAGCCCAAGAATGAATTCCCTATCTTGAATTTAGTTTTCTTATGTATGATAAGAAAGTTACTTTGATTAACACTAAAACATCCTATGAAGAGCAAGAGTTGTGTAGATCTGCTGTTAACTGACTTTTAGCACTTTTAGCTGTGTGCCTGTCTATTCCTTTACAAACTAAAAATTAATGATAAAAGGTTGAGTTTCATCTGTAGGTGATTTTGTTTCATCCAGCTTTTCATTGGAGTAAGCAGATGGTGGTTAGCTCTGGAAACATACTGTAGTATTATATAGCTCAATCCTGAATGTGATATTGGATCTTGAATTTAAATATTCTTAATGATGCTCATTCAAAGCATATGAGGTGCCAAACAAGTCAGTAAATTTTATTATGTTCTGAAATGCAAACTGCACCTTCTTGAAAAAGTTTATCTCTCTTCATTACTCAGAAAATAAGTTAATACAAACTGGCTAAATTATCAAAGAAACAGAAGTTGGTAAACTGCTCCTCCATGTCTTCTATGAAGAAATTAGAAGATATTTCAGAATCACTGATTTTATTGTTACAAGATTTTGAAAAATTAGCAAGTAAAATAGTGTATCTATTTTCTCTATCCAACATATATTTATTTGGTGTTTGTATGCTTTGTACAGAAAATATTCGTAACATACAACTTTGTGTAATTTATTTTCAGTATTCTTATACATTTCAATCTGTGTAAAACACATTGTGCCCCCAAATCCATATGTATAAAATTCTTCAGGCTCTAAGAATCTCATGTTTTCTCAAACAATGCCTCTCATTAGTTCTTTCCTGCTTTTAGTCTTGTCATCCGATAAAACATGGCCTTGTCTCCAAAGTCCTCACCATCCCTATAGTTCCTATTTGCCATCATTGGAGATGTAATCAGCAAAGCTGGCTGTACCTAACAAACCTTTATATCAAGTCCTGTCACTGCTCCAAAGAAGCCATTACGGTGAACAATTTTATGATTAGGTTGGCTCCAAAGAAGCTAAAAGACACATTATAGTTTATTGTGTCAAAAGACTGGCAAAAAGAGGCCCCCTATTTGACTTTCAAATGTAGAGTGAAATCACTCCCCCAGGATTGGTAGTGTGCAAGTTAAGAGTCTTCCAAAGCACTAAGATATGAGTCATTTTATTCTAGTTTGTCAGTGACTCATCTTATCAAAAGTGCCTGAATCAGAGCCAGGAAGAATCCCTCATTGATTGATACAACCACTCTCCCTCCAACCTTTGAAAATGCAAAACTTCTTTTTAATGTTAAGTCATTTGTCAAGAATTATTTAATTTGTGGCAGCCCAAAGATGCTCCTTGATAATATTCCATGGAGTTGGCCTTATTTACTGTGTCTGAATTGCTCTAATTTTCTAGTACAATAAAAGCAGCCTGTTGACCCCCAAGGACCATATATTTTCTTGTGAATGCCCTCAGTGAAACACCTTAGCTTATCATGTTAACAAAATTGTTACCTTAGAAATCTTGAGGACATTATACAAAAGAATATGATAATGAGAGAAACACCAAAGATTCTCACTGGCAAATGCAACTGTAGGAAGATCATCTTTTTCATCCCTCCCCTTTTATACAGGAGCTAGGTGGGACTTCTGTGATGGTCCAGTGGCTAAGATTTCAGGGGACCCAGGTTTGATCCCTGGTCAGGGAACCAGATCCCACCTGCTGCAACTAAAAATCCCATGCGCCACGACTAAAATCTGGTGCAGCCAAATAAAAATAAATTTAAAAATAAATATTCTTTTTAAAAGAAGATGCTAGATGATTGAGGAAAATTGACCCCATTTCAAGTCCAAGTGAACTCCTGAGGGATCTAAGCCACTTAGGTCATTTTTGATTCAAGTATGATAATATAACTAAAACCTAAGCTAAAGAGAACATGCGATTCTACTTACATAGTTTATAGTTTAGGAGTGAGCACAAAAGTAAGTCTTGGGATATTTATTTCATGGCTAGGATAGGAAAACTCCTGCCTTCCCCCAGACTTATGCCAAATCTGGGGTCATATATACCATAGCTGGCAGCCTTGATGCAATCATGAGATAAACCAGCCTAAGGACAATTTGAATTTGCAAAGGTATGCAATGAGAGGCCACAGAGACATAGGACAGGCACCTCAGTGATGTGATTTATTAATAACTGGGTTAAACTTACCCTAAAGCTCACATTTTCACAGAATTTTCTAGCTATATAAGTGAAGAAATCTCTTACTGCTTGAGTCAAGTTTTAGAGCACTAAATTTTTGATAAGCACAAGTCACTGAGATATCTAGACAAAGACTTTAAAAAAGGAACAAAAAGTAAGCAAAATATGGGGAGAATGAATGAGAGCTAAAGAAGCTTTACTGATGTCCTAACGTTACCTAGTACTCCTATGAGGTTACATCTTAAACCCTGAAGATTTCTTGAAAATGTAAAGGTATAAAATGGTTAAGTCATTATATTTAATTGTGTGAGCAACAAAAATTAACTTTATAAAGTAATATAGTTTATTCTGAGCCCCTATTCTGCCTCATGGCAGAAAACTTAATTCAAATAAACTTAGCCATTGCAGGAAGCTACTGAGTGAGTCAACTCAAGTTTTTCCTTCCCAATCCTCCAGATTAAGATTCTGGGCATTAAGATTCTGGAGAGCTTACATAGCCTCGCAGCATGGATGGAAGGCATCTGGTGCCTGATCATCATCATTTGTCCATGCTGACAGCTACTTGACAAACATCAACCATCCTATCTGTCTTCACAATGGTCATACCTCCCAACTGGCACACAGCTCTCAGATCACTGGCCATAGTACTCTGTTCTATATGCTCTAATCATGAGATCCACTTAGTTTATCCTTTCTCTGCCCTCTCTAAGCATTCCTGTGCCACAGAGAATTCAGAGATGCTTTCCTCTGCTACCCTATGGATACTGGAGAATCAAGAGTGCTAGTGTGGCCTGTATAACTACCTAAAACACTAATCCTTCCCTAGAAATCTTCTAGTGTTACACCAAGCTGGTGCAGGAAATCTTGTTTGCGTCCATGGACTCCTCTCTAAAAATGTGAAAAAAACATGTCCTCTTTTCTCAGATTGCCAAGGTTGCCTAGGATAGTCTCATAACTAATTTGAAGTGGGAAGGGAGTAGAGAGTTTATTGGAGACTTACCCCAATGCCAAAGACTCTTATGCTCCCATAGACTCTCATTTCTTTACCAGCCCAAAGATTTTATCTATGGTAGATGAGGTAAACAGAACAGTGGCTCCCCAAATATGTCAATATATTAGACCATGGAACCTGTGAATTTGTCACCTTACAAGGCAAAGGGGATTTTTCAAATGTGTTTAAGAACCTTGAGATGAAAAGATTATCCAGGATTTCTGGGTGGGCCAGTGTGATCACAAGGTTCCTTATAAGAGGAAGACAAGAATCAGAGAGAGATTTAAAGATGCTATTCTGCTGCAGGTTTTGAAGATAGGGGAATAGACCAGGAGCAAGAGGAGAAGGCTCTAGACACTTGACATGGTAAGGAAAGATCTTCCCCTAGAGATTCCAAATGAAATGCAGCGCTGCCAACCCATTTTGGAATTTCACCCTTTATTGTAAGGCAGTAAATTTGTTTTGTTCTAAATCACCACATTTGTAGTGATTTGTTACAGCAGAAACAGTAGGGCAATGAGTCCTCAAAAATTCTTCCAGACTTTTCCGATTTATGACCAAAATTTATGCCTTCTGGCAGTAATGAGGCTTTGTATCAGATAGCCAAATGAGGACAGCTCCCACTGACTACTGTGAATGTGGCCGCAGAGGAGGAAAGGAGAGTGCAAATTGGCTGATATCTCACAACAGCATCTCTTAGCACTGGGTAACAGTGAATAAACTCACACAAGACAGGTATCCATGACAGGGACTGTCATGTTTGTTATAATCCACAACTGCATTTCTGCATCATTTTCTACTTATTTAAGGCAAATCCATGCCTTCTCAGTTCTTGGAAAGACAGGAAATGGGGTGCTAAATACTTCTGGATATTGAGCTGCTTGAGAACAAGTAAAACCATGGAGAGGTATAAGGTCTAATTTACAACCTCAGAAAACAAGACTAAAATTTTCATGTAGATATTTCATATATTTGGACTATAAAGAAATCTGAGCACCGAAAAATTGAAGCTTTTGAACTGTGGTGTTGGAGAAGATTCTTGAGAGTCCCTTGGACTGCAAGGAGATGCCACCAGTCCATCCTAAAAGAAGTCAGTCCTGAATATTCATTGAAAGGACTGATGCTGAAGCTGAAACTCCAATACTCTGACCACCTGATATGAAGAAGTAACTCATTTGAAAAGATCCTGATGCTGGGAAAGATTGAAGGCAGGAGGAGAAGGGGATGACAGAGGATGAGATGGTTGGATGGCATCACTGACTCAATGAGTTTGAGTAAACTCCGGGAGGTGGTGATGGACAGGGAGGCCTGGCATGCTGCAGTCCATGGGGTCGCAAAGAGTTGGACACGACTGAGCAACTGAACTGAACTGGTTTTATATGTCTACACTTGACTTCTATGGATAACAGTATTTGTAACTTCAAACATTTAATTACCAGTTGGTTTACTGTGGCATCATGGTTTCCAAAAGCAACAAGAGATACTTGGTCTATGTATTCCCAATCAGCATCAGTTAGTCCTAAAAACTATCCAAATTAACATCTCATCCAAATTAACATTCTATTTTAAGCTATCAAGCAGATGTTTTATTCTAAAAAATTGTTACTTAAAGCTATAGTTCAAGATCTTCTGCATCAAGGTGATTGTTTAAAAGTACATTTATGGTTACTGTTAAAGATCTACTGACTATACAAAGACCCAAGAATCTGTATGTTAGTGAGTTCTCTAAGTGATACTTAAATATATCCCAGCTTTGAAAGCCCGTGGCCAAAATCACAGAGAGGCTTGTGTCCCTTGTTCAAAGGATGAGACAGTGTTTCCCTCAGACACTGGAGAGAAAAATAAATTTGAATGCCTGACTTAATCTGATGAAATTTATGAATCCTAAAAGCACCATTACTTTTATGGGTAGATTTAACTGTTTTCACATCTAGATTAATCTCTAAAAAATGTGTGTCTTGCATTCCTCACTTGATTAAATTACAAAATGCTCTTTCTCTTCCAGAGTTTATAAAAGGGATAAAGCTAAGCTAGGATTGCAGGCTTTGCTTTTCCTTCTCTTAGAATTTCAAATATAAAATGTCCATGTTTTCCTGTTTGCCCCCATTACAGAGCCAGCCTTAGCAGTGGGATTCCTCGCACTAGCACTGAGTGGACCCCTTTTTCAGAGAATGGTGTGCCCTGGCTCTGGGGAGAGTTCTGGCTTTGTCTGGAGTCAGCCTGGGCACAGGCTGCTTGTGATGCAAGCCCTTCCATCAATACAACACTAGCAAAACCATGGAAAGTTTCGAGGTCTCAATCACTCACAGGAAATGAAGCTAAACCGTTCATCCCTCCATCATGGCAAGTAGTGGGCAGAAGTCATCAGCAGTTCTTGCAAATGCCAGGCCTAGCAAATTATCCCTTGAGGTGAACATTTCCCAGCTTGCCAGGGTTGCATTGGCCTCCTTTCTGAGGAAAGGAGCAATTATGAGCGCAATTAATCCGTTTTTTAAAGTATCTCTTTATACTAGCATAAGCGCACCGATGCACGGCAGGCCCCAGAGAACCCTTTCAGATTTGAACTTTCTAATTGACTTACTTTACATTTCTTGTCTCCACTCTTCCATCTCTCACGACACTTTTCATTGATTTACTGTAGATTAAATTCTTTACCTTGTATATGTGGGGAGGAAATCACTTAGTCTTCTGAATTCATCTTCTGAAATTGGGTCTTTAACAATACAGCATTTATTAAACAAAGCAATGAGCTGTTGTGGTGGTTTGATTTTGTGTTGTTTCTGCTAATACCTAGAATTGTAACTCAAGGTCTTTAAAATGCAAAGATAAAAGTCATGCTCGGCCTGGCATAACGCAGGCTGGTCCTCTGCTCCTAGCTGTCCTCAGCAGACACTTCCTCCCTAGATGTTACTCACATTCTTGTCCTCACAACTTAGCCTCAGCAACACTGCTGTGTGAAAGGCTCTGGGAGATGTCTTGTTTCTGTTCTACAGACTCCAGTCCTGTATTTTCTACTCATTATTCTACCAGGTAGCAAAGCCAATATCACCCCAAACACAACAGTCTAAACCCTCACCACTCTCCCCTCAACACCCCCAAATAGTCATTGCTTCCATGTAAAATTTTAGACTTCAACATTCAACAGAAATATGAGGGTCACGAATACAAGCCACATATGTGAGTCAAGTATGTAATTTTAAATATTATATTGAATATATACACATTGAAGTCTAAATAAGTGACATTAATTTTCATAATATATGTGTAATAATATATAATTAATAATACATCTTTTTTAACTGTATCAAAAGTATTATTGTTATTTTAATATGTCGTCAGTATACAATTATTAACAAGATGCTTTACACTGTTTTGTTCATATTAAGTCTTCAAAATCTGGTGTGTATTTTGTGCTTAGAGCATGTCTTCTTGTGACTAGTGGCTATCATATTGGACAGCACAGTTGTAGACTCATTAAACTGTGATTAAAGGTTATTCTCTTCTCGAGGCTCATTCAAAGCAGCCTGTCTTTCCAGTTTTAGTACCTGTTCCTACTCAAACATCCAACACTTCACTTAGAGTTCTGCCATCAACACTTCCTGATCATTCTCACTTTTTGTCTTTGTTGGTGCCACTCTATATACGTAGAATTCCATTCCTCTTCTCTGCCCTTCAAAGTCTTACTCACATTTCACGGTCTCTCTGCTTCTAAAATATGTATTTCCAAAATATATATTTCTGTTAAGTAACAAATTCATATTCTTATAAATAGCCCTTCAAGTTTCTATTTTCCTCTATGTTTCCTGCAAACTGTCATTTTTACCTATTCCTTCAGTTCAGTTCAGTTCTGTTCAGTCACTCAGTCGTGTCTGACTCTTTGCTACCCCAAGGACTGCAGCATGCCAGGCCTCCCTGTCCATCACCAATTCCCGGAGTTTACTCAAACGCTTGTCCATCGCATTGGTGATGCCATTCAATCATCTCATCCTCTGTCATCACCTTCTCTTCCTGCCTTCGATCTTTCCCAGCATCAGGATCTTTTCTAATGAGTCAGTTCTTCGCATCAGGTGGCCAAATACCTATCCTTGGTAACTAGAAGTTTCCTTAGCATGACAGGCAGCTCTGCACAAGTAGGAGATCAGTCTGGTCCTGTTTATATTTTAGCAGCTGAAGCACAGAAACAAACTCAGTAGCTACTGCAAGAAAATAATTCAGGGATCAGAAGCTCTATTACTGTTAGATAGCACTCATTTATAACACAGGCTTCTGCTGACTCCTTGACAGATGATTTCTTGGCCATTGAGTCTTTCAATCCTGAACTCAACCACCTATTCTATCAGTAATTAATTATTGAGGTCTTTTTCACTTTGATGCACGAGCTTCATCATCTGGGTATTGAATAAACATTCACATTTGCTATGAGCATCTAATTGTTTCCTCCCTCTGTTCCAAAATCCCCCAAATGCCCCAAATGTCTTAAAATATTCTATAAAAGTTTCCATCCAAAAATTAAAAAAATAATTTTAAAAGCAAGTCTTTCCAAAGATTGAAAGACCATGCCAGATTATTTCTTAATCAATTGAATAACAACTCTTTACTCAAAGAAAAAAACACAGAAAATAGGCATTTTAAAATAAGTAGTTAACCTCCAATTAAAATAAATAAATTCATATTTTTAAAAAATAAACTAACTAAATATTTTTAAAAATAAAATAAGTGAACTTCAAATTAATAATCATATTCTCTTTTATGAAATCACAAAACATAAGTATGTGACTTGTTAAAATAAACATTGAAGCCTTTTATTTCCCCTAAAGCAGCACAAATATACTCTGTCAATACCACAGTATTAAAACATTGTTCAATTTCCTTATGTTTAAATTTTGGTCTAATTTCAACTGTGTACACTAATAGAATGCAATACCAAAAAAAAAAGTATAAATTATGTGGATGATATTTTCTTTGAGAATTTATAGCAGTTATACAGTAGAATTCCATGTCTCAATATGATTTATCTTAAGAAATATGGAACTACAGGACAAATAACATAGATGATCATGTCTGTATGTGTGTGTGTGTGTGTGTGTGTCGCTTAGTCATGTCCAACTCTTTGCAACCCCACATACGACCAGAGGTCAAATGAAGATCCACTACAATAAAATATACCCAAAGCTTTAGATATTATGACTATACAATAAGAAAAGTTCTTGTCACAGTTTCCAATCTGTAAAAGACCTCTCAAAACATAAAAATAAAGCTTATTTAAAGTTAAGCAAATGTATAAAATTACAGCCAGATGATTATAAAGCCATAATTGGTTTGTAATGGCACAGAAAGAATCCTGCCCAGAATTGTATAAAATAAAACATTACACGGAAACAGATTAAATGTCCAACACTAGCGACTGATTAGACAAACATACAGTGGACACATACATCCATTAAAAAGGATGTTGAATACCTACGTGTCCTGACATGAAGAAATTGCTACTACATATGATTGAATAGGAAAAAACTAGAAAACAACATATCAGCATAATTTCACGCATGTGAAATTGATTCTGTAGTTGGTACAAACTTCACAGTCAAAAGCATAAGCTATACAAGTATATAATTCCTTTTTCTTTATTCTGTTTTCAAAGCCCCATTTCCTCTCAGTAATATAAAACTTAAATTTTCCAATTCATGTTAAACTTGGTTATTTTCCATTTAAAATTTATTTGGGGAGGGGTACTACGAACAAAGCTAGGGGAGGTGATGGAATTCCAGTTGAGCTATTCCAAATCCTGAAAGATGGTGCTGTGAAAGTGCTGCACTCAATATGCCAGCAAATTTGGAAAACTCAGCAGTGGTCACAGGACTAGAAAGGTCAGTTTTCATTCCAATCCCAAAGAAAGGCAATGCCAAAGAATGCTCAAACTACTGCACAATTGCACTTATCTCACACGCTTGTAAAGTAATGCTCAAAATTCTCCAAGCCAGGCTTCAGCAATACGTGGACTGTGAACTTCCAGAGGTTCAAGCTGGTTTTCGAAAAGGCAGAGGAACCAGAGATCAAATTGCCAACATCTGCTGGATCATGGAAAAAGCAAGAGAGTTCCAGAAAAACATCTACTTCTGCTTTATGGACTATGCCAAAGCCTTTGACTATGTGGATCACTATAAACCAAAGAAAATTCTGAAAGAGATGGGAATACCCGACCACCTGAGCTGCCTCTTGAGAAATAAGTATGTGGGTCAGGAAGCAACAGTTAGAACTAGACATGGAACAACAGACTGGTTCCAAATAGGAAAAGGAGTACGTCAAGGCTGTATATTGTCACCCTGCTTATTTAACTTCTATGCAGAGTACATCATGAGAAACCCTGGACTGGAAGAAACACAAGCTGGAATCAAGATTGCCAGGAGAAATATCAATCACCTCAGATATGCAGATGACATCACCCTTATGGCAGAAAGTGAAGAGGAGCTAAAGGCCTCTTGATGAAAGTGAAAGAGGAGAGTGAAAAAGTTGGCTTAAAGCTCAACATTCACAAAACAAAGATCATGGCATCTGGTCCCATCTCTTCATGGGAAATAGATGGGGAAACAGTGGAAATACTGTCAGAGTTTCTTTTGGGGGCTCCAAAATCACTGCCGAGGGTGAGTGCAGCCATGAAATTAAAAGACGCTTACCCCTTGGAAGAAAAGTTATGACCAACCTAGATAGCATATTCAAAAGCAGAGACATTACTTTGCCAACAAAGGTCCATCTAGTGAAGGCTATGGTTTTTCCAGTAGTCATGTATGGATGTGAGAGTTGGACTGTGAAGAAAGCTGAGAGCCGAAGAATTGATGCTTTTGAACTGTGGTATTGGAGAAGACTCTTGAGAGTCCCTTTGGCTGCAGAGATCCAACCAGCCCATCATAAAGGAGATCAGTCCTGGGTGTTCATTGGAAGGACTGATGCTGAGGCTGAAACTCAAATACTTTTGTCACCTCATGCAAAGAGTTCTCATTGGAAAAGACCGTAATGCTGGGAGGGATTGGGGGCAGGAGGAGAATGGGATGACAGAGGATGAGATGGCTGGATGGCATCACTGACTCAATGGACATGAGTTTGAGTGAACTCTGAGAGTTGGTGATGGACAGGGAGGCCTGGCGTGCTGCAATTCATGGGGTTGCAAAGAGTCGGACAGGACTGAGCGACTGAACTGAAATGAACTGAACTGAACAGAATATATTCAATTACTTCAGCAATCAAAAATTCCCACTTCCCCTTTCCAGCCCATCACTCCATCTTTAACTTCCCTTCTGCTGTGGGTGATCTAAGCTCTCAGAGAGCTTCTTTGCCATCCTGAGTCTAGAGGGAGTTGTGTGTGCCATCAGGATAAGCGTCTGTCTATGCTGGCTTTTACTGATGTGCACAGCCCACACCAGCCTTCACTCTCCCACACATTGTCCTGCCTCATCATTCTCTCTGCCTTCCAGGCACCAGGTCCATACAGGTCTGCCCCTTCCTTATTCTTACCATGAGACCTCTCCAGGACTGTGGAATCCTGGTCACTTCTACATGCTTCTTGGGAACACACGATACACTTGATCTCCTCCCATATTTGGGTGGGTGGAAGGGGAGAGGGCTCTTGAAGTAACCTTCAAGTCACTGACAAGATACCTCACTCAGTCACTGATACTAATCACCATGCTGGATGCAAAGATGCTGCCCAACACTTGCAGGTTCCACTAGTTTCATAAAAAGCTAGATAATTGTTTCTCTGCTATCGTATCTCCCCTCTCTGCTACCACACAGAGCACCTTCCCCATAGTACTCAGCTGTGGGTGGACAAGTTGCTAGGTCTCTGTTCAGGGAACCAATGCCATCTTAATTCTCTGCTTTTACGACAGCTGATTTCTTCATCTCTTATAGGAGAGGATATGGATAAAATACTCTTTTTTCTCTTTGTAATAAGCAGAGAAACTGGGTTTAAGGCTGAGAAGCTGGCTTTTGAGTGATATTCAAAACTCTTAAGAAGCCAGCATCTGAAGATGGGCCTGCCACCAAATGAAGTTTCAATGTAAATATTTTTCAAAAATATCATGATCCTTGTATATGAAGGTGAAGGTGAAGTCACTCAGTCGTGTCCGACTCTTTGTGACCCCGTGGACTGTAACCTACTAGACTTCTCTGTCCAGGGGATTCTCCAAGCAAGAATACTGGAGTGGATTGCCATTTCCTTCTCTAGGGGATCTTCCTGACCCAGGGATTGAACCCAGGTCTCCTACATTAGAGGCAGATGCTTTAACCTCTGAGCCACCAGGGAAGCCCACACTCTCCTATGTTTGAAATGGATAACCAACAAAATCCTACTGTATAGCACCCGGAACTCTGCTCAATGTTATAAGCAGCCTAGATGTTAGGGGAGTTTGGGAGAGAATGGATATGTGTATATGTTTGGCTGAGTCCCTTTGCTGTCTACCTAAAACTATCACAACTATTAACATTGTTAATTGGCTATACTCTGATATAAAATAAAAAGTTCTTAAAAATTTATATCTTTATCTATCACTGCCATATACACAAAAGGAGAAAAGAAGCATTTAGCTAACTCTTCTCCTATGTTCATCTAAGAATGAATATTCAGATTCTGTAGGCCGTTGACATTATTTGAAATCTCACTCAATTAAATCATTGCGGGGTTTTATGGTTTTCCACTTCATATTATTGAAGTACCAGAAGTCATAGAACTTTGTGGCTAGAGGTCAAAACATTGGCAACAGAGAGATGTAGGTGTTAATGTTGTCTGTACCAAATATAACAATGGCTTGATCTTGGACAAACATCCTCCAAATCATTTTAAAATTCTATAATAAAATAAATGTAAAGCACTAAATATGCAGAAAATAGAAGATTCTCAATAAAAATTAGCTACTAGGCTGAGAACTCTAAGACCAACAACTACTTGCTCCCATCAACTCTCCTCTGAGTATCATTATGGGGCTACTTTCTACCAGAACTGTGATGTTTCTTGAAAATAAGAAAGGGCCCTTTTATCCTCTACCCTTGCAGGAAACCATGGAAATAAATCCCTAACACTACCTAGTCAGATGGATTTTTTCTGGTCCTGAATTTGAGCAAATTACTTAACATTTTTGAGACTTATCAGCAAAATAGGAATACAATTACCTGTATTCAAGAGTATACCAGAAACAATCTAAAAATAGTACAATACTAACCTATAGAACATGCACCATTTTTATTTTATAGAAAATGCACCATATTATTTCTTCATGAGCATTATGAAATGTGGGTCTCTTAATTCTCTAATCTTAGTGCTACTGTTTCTAAATTTTCTAGGTATTATAATAAATAAAAAGTATTTAATCTTCTCAATCATATGGGGGAATATATTCCCCAATCTAAACATGTACTGACAAGTAGTATGGAATAGAGCAACCACACACACACACACACAAAAATAGTCTAAAAGTCAAGGAAACATGAGACACAATTGATATGTCAAAACTCATCAACTGCTTTAAAATATTCAAATAATGTAAATTCTTGAGTGCTTTCCATAGTATTTTTCTTGGGTTTTAAGATAGCATTAAATAGAAGTTGTTCATTATTTCCATCTGAAACAATAATAAAGAAGACAATTATTAACTTTCTATAGCATGAAATACTATCTTAAAGTAGCAAAGACTGTAAAAGGTTGCTCTTCACCTTTTCAACATAAACATTGTCTTCTAAAATCAACATAACAATGAAATAATTGCATTTTTAAGATCACTAAGTAAACCATTATTTGAACCAATGCTAAGTGTATTTTATGAATACACTTTAGGTAAACTGGCAGCCTCAAAGAGCAGTATATGACAACCAGCCAATTCAATTCCTTTTTAAGGCAGCTGTGTATTTTCTCTAATACAAAGTGGGCTGTTTCAACCTTTTAATTTATTCTGAATCTTGGCTTTAATGAAAGTTTATACTGGCAGGAAACCAAACTGCATTTTTAAGATGTGTTTTAATGTATCTATTCTCTGCTTTAATCAGAAATATAGTTGCTATGGCAAGAAAAATGGTACAACCTCCATTTTTTTTTAATCTTTTGATACTTGCTCTTACTGGAAAATCTTAGTTAAAATATTCAGCATCAGGAAGTATTATAATCTAATTTATTTCTCAGTTCAGTTCAGTTGCTCAGTAGTGTCCGACTCTGTGACCCCATGGAATGCAGCAAGCCAGGCTTCCCTGTCCATCACCAACTCCTGGAGTTTACTCAAACTCACGTCTATCAAGTCAGTGATGCCATCCAACCATCTCATTCTCTGTTATCCCCTTCTCCTTCTGTTCCCAATGCTTCCCAGCATCAGGGTCTTTTCAAATGAGTCAGTTTTTCGCATCAGGTGTCTAAAGTATTGAAGCTTCAGCTTCAACATCAGTCCTTCCAGTGAATATTCAGGACTGATCTCCTTTAGGATGGACTGGTTGGATCTCCTTGTAGTCCAAGGAATTCTCAAGAGTCTTCTCCAACACCACAGTTCGAAAGCATTGTTTTCGGTGCTCAGCTTTCTTTATAAGGACAGTAAAATAACAAATAATTCAGTCCCTAAGAACTTACATTTTCTATCAAAGATAAGTACTATCAAGAAAGGAGGGCAGCAATCTTAGAATCCTGTAAGTGCCAGATACTTTGGTTTGCTGGCTGCAGGGTTTCAGTCCCAGCTACTGAGCTCTGCCATAGGAATAGGAAAGCAGCCACAGATAACAGGCAAATAAACGGGTGTGCCTGTGCTCCAATCAAACTTGGTTTACAAAAATGAGGATGACCAGGATTTGGGATACAGCTGTTGCCGCCACTGCTGCTGCTGTTGCTAAGTCACTTCAGTCGTGTCCAACTCTGTGTGACCCCATAGACGGCAGCCCACTAGGCTCTCCTGTCCCTGGGATTATTCAGGCAAGAACACTGGAGTGGGTTGCCATTTCCTTCTCCAATGCATGAAAGTGAAAAGTGAAAGGGAAGTCATTCAGTCGTGTCCGACTCTTCGTGACCCCATGGACTGCACCCTTCCAGGCTCCTCCATCCATGGGATTTTCGAGGCAAGAGTACTGGAGTGGGGTGCCATTGCCTTCTCCAGGGATACAGCTAGCAAGATGCTTAATATAGAAGATGTATCACATTCAAAATACACAAAATACAACTCACTGTACAGAATACACAGTGTGGAATTTGAGATTTAATTATACTAAGTTCCAAACACCTATGAAGTACATTCTATATCCAAGATTCATTATTAGGTGTTAGAAAGGTATAACAGTAAAGTAAGACCAAATTAACTTCAAGAAGCCCATTATTTTCCTGGGAAGACAAGATTTGAATTGAATAAATTGAGAGCAGTACTAGACATTATGTAATGAAGTCCTAGATGGATAGGCTTAAATTAAGCTCAGGTCTTTTAGACTCCACTGGGGATACACATTTATTTAATGAATTCTATCTAAATAAATTAAGAGTGAATAACCCTACTATCTTTGGAAAAGAAATTTGGTACTTTAATAGTTAGCTTGATATGCAGAATTACATTTTATTCTATATATCTATTTCTTGATATTTTGCAAAAACATAAATATTTAAAAGTCTATATTTATTCTATGGGCCCAACAAAGAAGCATGCAAAAAATTTGAAATTGACTTTGAAGTTGTTAGGAAAAGATAGAAATTTTGACGCTACCAACTTTTCAGAAATTTGTAATTCATCCTTGCAGATTAGCTAGTGCAGGGCTCTAAACGTGAGAGAGAACCATTAGCAAGTAAGGAGAATAAGATTTTTTTTTTTTTTTAAGAAGTAAAAGGAAATCTGAAGATATGTTCATTGAGCTTGCTATCAGAGTCCTTGTAAATGTGCAAGGAAATTTTTAAATATTTGGAGTTTGAAAACAGCATTTTTTAAAAGGTTCCAAGATCATATGAATTTTTAAACTGCTGATCTTTGATAAAAATCACTGCTTTTAAGAAGAGTATTTAAAGCTATATCTCAAGGGAAGTATTGCTGCCAGGGACTTTTGAACAGGAGCTGACAAACCCTTTCTCTCAAGCACAAGGTTAGTATGGCTTATCAAAACAGGAAAAAAAAATCCTTAGTGATCTGTTCTCCATTTTCATCTTCAAAGTATTCACTATACATAGCCTGTCCTATCTCATGCAAAAATGTTTTGAATTTACTTCCTAAAGTCAGACTTAGGAAACTATAGAGAACTATATCATAGCTTTAAAAAAGGTACTTCTAGGCAGCAGAGCATTGAACAGTTTAAATAATCATCTGAAGATAACCAATGAAAAAGGTCTCAGTGTCAAATGGCCTTTTGATATTTGCTTAATGCTAACACCTATGCCATGACTCATTTCCCCATTGGTTCCTGACAGCTCTGAACAGTCTTGCTAAGATATTTGCTTGCTTATTTCTTCTGGATAACCTTCTCAGGCCTCCATGGAGGAAACTCACTTGCTCATGGTTGATTATGCAACACAGGCCGTCACAGATTTGTAGATGGCAGGTATAGCAATAGATAGAAAGTCCTAAAGATGCTACCATAAAAATACTAGAGCTTATCAATGAATTTTCAGATTACAAAATTAATAAATAGAAATATCTTGCATTTCTATACACTAACAGCAACAAATCAGAAAGAGAAGTTAAGGAAACAGTCACATATGCCATTGCATCAAAAAGAATAAAATACCTTGGAATAAGCCTACCTAAGAAGGAAAAGACCTGTACTCTGAAAACTATGAGATGCTGATGAAAGAAATCGAAAGTAACATAAACAGGTTGGAAAGATATTGCATGTGTTAGGATTAGGAGAAACAACTATCAATACCCAAGGCAATTTACAGACTCAATGCAATCTTCATCAAATTACCAACAGCATTTTTCACAGAACAAGGACAAAGACTTAAAATTTGTATAGAAACACAAAAGACACCAAATAGCCAAACTGATCTTGAGCAAGGAAAATGAAACTACAGGAATCAGGCTCCTTGATTTCCAGACTACACTAGCTTTTCCTGTTTGCATTTAAAACAGTTCTGGAAAAGACATGAACCATCAATTTTTAACAACAGAAAAAAAGAAAAGCAAAATAATCAAGGTGTGCCAGTATTCTGTGTCTGCTTTGCTTTCTCAGATTCTGTGAAAAATGGTAGCTACTCTGGGTCTACAGTTTGAGCTTCTGTCCCCAGAAGTACACAATAGGATTGTTAGGACCTAACTGGAGCCCAAAACAGGCTCTAAGGGGCAGGCTAGGTCTGAGGTTTAGTCTCTAAGAAAGCTGAGGCACTGAAAATTCCCACAGGCGGTGTAGCTTGACCAATAGGAGAAATCCCCTGAAAAAGCCCGCGCGTGTGGGAATCTAGCCAATTAGTAGATGCCAAGAGACCCTTGCAACCAATCCGCCCTTGCCTACTCCCTGTCTTTGTTCTAAGTTTATAAATACTGCTGTAATTCAGGGCTTGGGGCCCCCTTGCCTTACTCCACTGTACTGGATGCGGCAGGGTGCCCTAACTCGAGTTAGCAATAAATAAACTCCTTGTTGCTTTTGCATTGCCTTGATGGACTTGTTCGCTCAGTTTATTCGGGGACTTGGACACGGAGCATAACATTGGCTAGATTCCCACGCGCGGGCTTTTTCAGGGGATTTCTCCTATTGGTCAAGCTACACCGCCTGCGGGAGTTCCCAGTGCCTCAGCTTTCTTAGAGACTAAACCTCAGACCTAGCCTGCCCCTTAGAGCCTGTTTTGGGCTCCAGTTAGGTCCTAACAGGATCATTGTGTTCTGTAGCAATATAAGTTCAGTTATCTTTTTCAAAAAAAAATAAAAATAATAAGTTTATGGACACAGGGAAAGGGGAGGAGAGAGTGAGATGTATGGAGAGAGTAATTTGGAAACTTACATTATCATCTGCAAAATAGATAACCAAGGGGAATCTGTGGTATGTCTCAGGAAACACTAGCAGTGTCTCTGTATCAACCTAGAGGGGTGGGATGGAGAGGGAGAGGGGAGGGAGGTTCAAGAGGGAGGGAATTTATGTATATCTATGTGGGGCCCCAAGTGGAGAAACCTCTATGGGCATAAGAGTAACATGCTAAGCTTGGGCTTAAAGAAAACACACGCACTGCAGTCAGAAACTAAGATGTCGCCTGCAGGAAGGCGGGAAGGTGTGGTCTATGTTGTTTGTCAAAATTTTTGATTGGCCCTCTTGATTTCCGTGCTCGTGGACAACGTGTGATCACCATAGACCCCTGTCACGATGTAAGCGCATGGTAACTTGACCTTTAACTTGATTGGTGAAAGTGAAGTCGCTCAGTCGTGTCCGACTCTTTGCGACCCCATGGACTGTAGCCTACCAGGCTCCTCCATCCATGGGATTTTCCAGGCAATAATACTGGAGTGGATTGCCATTTCCTTCTCCAGGGAATCTTCCCGACCCGGGGATCGAACCCAGGTCTCCAGCATTGTAGGCAGATGCTTAACCATCTGAGCCACCAGGGATGGAAAGTCCCTCACAAAAACCCCTCCGCTTGCCTTTATACCAAGAGCTTACAACAGTAAAGCGGAACTGCTCAGACAGAACCCCTGTCGCATCTGATTGTCTCTCGCTTGCCTGGGGGCTGGGTTGGCAGACAGCAGGCTCACCTTTCCTCGGGACCCCTTGGTCTTGCTGAAGGAAGTTCCACGGCCTCTCTCTTTTGCAGCGCTCCCCACCGCATACCTATGGCTGCTTCATGAGGTTTAACAGAAAACAACAAAATTCTGTAAAGCAAATATCCTTCAATTATTGTAAAGTAATTAGTCTCCAATTAAAATAAATAAATTTATATTAAAAAATAAAACAATGAATATTTGAGCAGAAAAAAATAAATAATTTTTTTAGAAAAGAAATCAGCTTTCCTCTTTTAAAGCTGATTCTTATTGGTGACTGATTGCTTTTCAAGATATTTTGTTTTTCCAAATAATATTGAGACAATCCTGAAAACAGCCCCAATACTTACCAACTACAAGCACACCTCAGAGATGCTGCAGGTTCGGTTCTGAGCGCTGCAATAAAGGGAGTCACCTGAGTTGTTTGGCTTCCCAATGCATATCCAAGTTATATTTACACTCTAGCATAGCCTATTAACTGTGTAATAACATTGCCTAAAAATGTACATACCTTAAAAATATTTTATTGATAAAAAAATGCTAACCACTATCTGAGCCTTCAGCAAGTCTTAATCTTTTTGAATTATTAACATTAAAGATTCCTGATCATAGATAAATATAACAAATATAATAATAATGAAAACATTTGAAATATTGTGAGAACTATCAAAATGTGACACAGAGACATAAAATGAACAAACGCTTTTGGGGAAAAACTGGTGCCAAGAGACTTGCTCAACTCAGGGTTGCCAGAAATCAATTTGGGACCAAAAAAAAAAACTGGTACCTGTGAATCAAAATAAAGTGCAACATAATGAGGTGTGTCTGTAGACTTGTTTTTATATACCCTTAAGTTTATAACTAATTTGAATAGAGTGAAATATCTTTCATTTAAACTTTTGGAATCCAAGTGTCCATGGAAAGCAGTTGCTCTTTCATGGAGTAGCAGAGTAGCAGAGTTAGGCTTTGAGTGCCTCTCTGATAATATAGGTATTTTTCCATATTTCATATTTCTAAATTTTTATCTTTTCTCTCTGTAACTCCAAATATGTCATTTTCAATCTTCAAGAGAATCTTTTTAGGTACAGTGATAGAGAACAAGGACAAAATATGAAGAATGGACAGTGCTTCCTGAATAAGCTAATATGATTTTTTGAGAAGAAAAATTCACAACATAAAAATATGGGAAAATAAGGTCTAACAGAAGTCTTGTTTTCCAGTGTCTTATTAGAGGCAGTGTGATATAGAGAAAGGGAGGGGGCTGTGGAAGCGTAGATACAATTTTGAAAAGTAGGTTCCTTCATTGGTAACCACAACCTTTGGCAAATTAACAAACCTATTTAACCTCAATTTTCTCACTTGTAAATTTGGAATAAAAATAATCTACCTGCGAGGACTGTTTCAGAGATGAGTAATTTTGGCTAGTATTTTCGATCCCTGGATCAGGAAGTTCCCCTGGAGTAGGAAATGGCAAACCAATCCAGAATTCTTGCCTGGAATATTCCACAGACAGAGGAGCCTGGCAGGCTACAGTCCACTGGGTCGCAAAGAATCAGGCACAACTGAGCAACTGAGCACACACACACTGCACACAGTCTCCAAAACTGCCACTATTAGCAACATCTGAAAAGTAAAATGTAATAGCGGGACCCTGGCCTCTGCCACTCTAGCTGGGTAAAGACATCTCCAAAGCACCCCCTCTAGGTTTCTGAGGATTAATTGCAAGTGACTCTTGAAAGGAAAGTGGTCTCCTTCCCCAAAACTCCTCAAAACCACCCTCCAAAATATACTAATTAAACTCTTTTTACTTAAGTGCACTATAAATTTCTAAAGGTCGATCAGAGTGATATACAGCTCCTGGTTCCAGCTATGAGGCAAGCCAAAATAATAACATCATAGCCAGCTGTGTATATCTAAACTCTAAAGAAGTGTTAGTTATATATACTTTTGTATTTACAATTTCAATGTCAAGATAAATTATTTGTTCTAACTGTTCTGAAGAAAAATTGGTACTGTTCTAGCATGAGGGGCTTTGTTATTAATTTATATAATAAGTCGTTAAATCTCAGCATAATTTCTTGTCAGCATCTAAGCTAATCTTTTTCTATGCACATTTGAGCCCTCTTTATGTAAATACTTATTTGGCCAGATATAATAATTGGGATGGATTTTTAGACTTAAAAAGATTACTGCCACTCTGCAAGACAAAGCTTTTGGCCGCCTTCTCTATTACTTGTCACACATCCTGATATTTCACTCTTAAAAGGTCATCCTAGGAGGAAGGGAGGCCTGAACTGTGTGTTTCCTAAGATAGGTAGAGAGACACTCGCAAGGAGATTCAACATGGGAAGCCTATTGAGAACTTACAACCTCAGTAAGTGAGCGGTTGCTGCCTCATCTGGAAGGCATTACCTTAACAAGCTGCCCTTTTCTTTCCTCCTTTTCACAATTCGTTATGCCTGACAATGAGAACATAAATAAAAAGTCAAACTCTGTAGGGAGACAACATCACAATCAAAAATCTAAACACAATGAATCTGGGAAATGCAAATGTAATGTACAACCATAATGTAAATTAAAGACTGTTTTGCAAACTAATAAATATAAAATGCAGAACTTAATTCCACCAAGGAAACTAAAGCAAATGTATATTGCTTATTAGACTTTTATGTCATAAATCATAAGCTGAATATGCCATCAAACTAGATGATCACAATACATGGCACATCTGATTCGTGAGCTAAAATTTCTTAAGTGTCTTTCATTATTTTAATATGTAAACAACAACAATTAAGATTTATTCAATGCTTACTATCTGTAGCATGCTGGAGCTGGGTCACATAGGTGAGTAAACACCAGTCGTGCCTGTCTCTTTCCAACTGAGCATCTGATGATGTCATCTTGAGGGCATTTACTCCATGATGGAAATATTTACATTATAGAAATTGGCAAACACTACATCAGAACTTCTTTTTGCAGAGCCAGTTGTTAACATTTCTCAGCACACCACTACCTACTAGGAGCTATTCTAAACACTTTACATTAACTCTGAAAATGGTGATCTGACAGATCCTATTATTTATTCCTAATATGCAGTGAGAAACAATAAAGAGATTAGATTTTTCCCAACTTCAGACAACCTACAAATAACAGAGTCATGATCTAAATGAATGCTATTTCACAGCCAAAACTCAATCATTTCTCTCTGTTACCTTATATGTCTACAGCAGGTTCAATTTAATGCTTTCTTACTTTGAAGGATTTCATTATTATCCATGTGTTACTGAACTGGAATGTTCACCCATCAGCATTTTGAATTCATTTCATTGTAATAAAATTATTGAATGTTAAAAACAGATATTTACCTTCCCCGTGTGTTATTCTGCTTTTAGACAAATTTCATTTCATTAAACCTTTCTTATTTAACAGAAATTGTAATTGTATTATAAAAAGCAAAGTAGTTATGGTATGAGTTGACCTCCACTCAGTTTCAAATCAGTAAAAGAAGGAACCATTTACATGCTAATGAACTGCAAAAGGAGAGTGAAAAAGTTGGCTTAAAACTCAATATTCAGAAAACAAAGATTATGGCATCCAGTCCCATCACTTCATGGCAAATAGATGGGGAAACAGTGGCAGACTTTATTTTGGGGGCTCCAAAATCACTGCAGATGGTGACTGCAGCCATGGAATTAAAAGACTTTTACTCCTTGGAAGAAAAGTTATGACCAACTTAGACAGTATATTCAAAAGCACAGACATTACTTTGCCAACAAAGGTCAGTCTAGTTAAGGCTATGGTTTTCCAGTAGTCATGCATGAATGTGAGAGTTGGACTATAAAGAAAGCTGAGCACAAAAGAATTGATACTTTTGAACTGCGGTATTGGAGAAGACTCTTGAGAGTCCCTTGGACTGCAAGGAGATCCAACCAGTCTATCCTAAAGGAAATCAGTCCTGAATATTCATTGGAAAGACTAACTTTGAAGCTGAAATTACTCTTCTAAGGAGTAAGTGTCTTTTAATTTCATGGCTGCAGTCGCCATCTGCAGTAATTTTGGAGCCCAGAAAAATAAAGTCTGACAGTTTCCACTGTTTCCCCATCTATTTCCCATGAAGTGATGGGACCAGATACCATGATCTTTGTTTTGTGAATGTTGAGCTTTAAGCCAACTTTTCCACTGTCCTCTTTCACTTTTATCAAGAGGCTTTTGAGTTCCTCTTCACTTTCTGCCATAAGGGTGGTGTCATCTGCATATCTGAGGTGACTGATATTTCTCCTGGCAATCTTGATTCTAGCTTGTGCTTCTTCCAGCCCAGCGTTTCTCATGATGTACTCTGCAGAGAAGTTAAATAAGCAGGGTGACAATATACAGCCTTGACGTACTCCTTTTCCTATTTGGAACCAGTCTATTGTTCCATGTCTATTTCTAACTGCTGCTTCCTGACCTGCATATAGATTTTTCAAAAGGCAGGTCAGGTGGTCTGGTATTCCCATGTCTTTCAGAATTTTGCACAGTTTATTGACTCTTGAATACTGATGGCTTCTAGCCAATAATTTCAATAGCCATTTTAATTTTGGCATTTTCCTTTGGACATCTACTTCATCTGTAACTTCTCAAAGGAATCAAGGTCAAGGCTCACAGAACAGGTTATTAGGTTTCATTATTGCATCGCAGTATTTTTCCAGAATTTCTATGAAAAGACATTTTCAACAATGGCTCTCAATGTTGTACAGTAAATTCATAGTAGAAAATCTGTATAAAGGATGTGAGGGGAATTGGGAAAACAAGCTATAAATAGTTTGGGTTTGAAAGACTAGTTACAAAATTATTACAAATGTTGATCTCATACCTAACTCCTGAACTACGGAGTTCTCTATTTAAATAACATAGAAAATAAACCATTCATAAAAAACTAATAACATGTTTGATTCTTTGAAGAAGTAGAAGAAAACAACTTGTTTTTATATGTCCTTAAAGAAAGGAATAAGACAAATGGCATACATATATAAATATATATGTATATATACATATATATGACATGTGTTTCCTCTTTCTTTGGTTAAAAATAAATGGCAGTTTACATCTCACAAAGCCCTTTACTCTCATTAAAAGTTAATGCATATAAAACAAACAGCCCAATCAAAAAGCGGGTAAAAGACCTAACAGACAGCTCTCCAAAGAAGATACCAGTTCAGTTCAGTTCAGTTCAGTCACTCAGTCATGTCCTACTCTTTGTGACCTCATGAAAAGCAGCACGCCAGGCCTCCCTGTCCATCACCATCTCCCGGAGTTCACTCAAACTCATGTCCATCGAGTTGGTGATGCCATCCAGCCATCTCATCCTCTGTCATCCCCTTCTCCTCCTGCCCCTAATCAGAGGGGGCAGCATCAGATACTTTTCCAATGAGTCAACTCTTAACATGAGGTGGCCAAAATATTGGAGTTTCAGCTTTAGTATCAGTCCTTCCAAAGAACACCCAGGGTGGATCTTCTTTAGGATGGACTGGTTGGATCTCCTTGCAGTCCAAAGGACTCTCAAGAGTCTTCTCCAACACCACAGTTCAAAAGCATCCATTCTTTGGAGCTCAGCTTTATTCACAGTCCAACTCTCACATCCATACATGACTACTGGAAAAGCCATAGCCTCGACTAAACGGACCTTTGTTGGCAAAGTAGTGTCTCTGCTTTTGAATATGCTATCTAGGTTGGTCATAACTTTCCTTCCAAGGAGTAAGCGTCTTTTAATTTCATGGCTGCAGTCACCATCTGCAGTGATTTTGGAGCCCAGAAAAGTAAAGTCTGACAGTTTCCACTGTTTCCCCATCTATTTCCCATGAAGTGATGGGACCAGATGCCATGATCTTAGTTTTGTGAATGTTGAGCTTTAAGCAAACTTTTTCACTCTCCTCTTTCACTTTTATCAAGAGGCTTTTGAGTTCCTCTTCACTTTCTGCCATAAGGGTGGTATCATCTGCATATCTGAGGTGATTGATATTTCTCCTGGCAATCTTGATTCTAGCTTGTGCTTCTTCCAGTCCAGTGTTTCTCATGATGTACTCTGTATATAAATTAAATAAGCAGGGTGACAATATACAGCCTTGACGTACTCCTTTTCCTATTTGGAACCAGTCTGTTGTTCCATGTCTAGTTCTAACTCTTGCTTCCTGACCTGCATATAGGTTTTTCAAGAGGCAGGTCAGGTGGTCTGGTATTCCCATCTCTTTCAGAGTTTTCCACAGTTTATTGTGATAGATATACAGTGGCTAATAAAACATGAAAAGATGCTCAGCGTCACTCATTATTACAGAATTACAAATCAAAACTACAATGAGGTATCATCTCATGCTGGTCAGAATAGCCACCATCAAAAAGTCTACAAACAATAAATGCTGGAGAGGGCGTGGAGAAAAGCGAATCCTCCGACACTGTAGGTGGGAATGCAAACTAGCATGGCCTTATGGAGAACAGTGTAGGAATAGAACTGGGAATAGAACTGCCATAGGACCCAGCAATCTCACTGCTGGACATACACCCAGAGCAAACTAGTATTGAAAGAAACACATGAACCCTAATGTTCATTGCAGCACTGTTTATAATAGCTAGGAGATGGAAGCAAATTAGATACCCATCAGCAGATGAATGGATAAGGAAGCTGTGGTACGTAATTACTCAGTTATAGAAAGGAATGATTTGAGTCAGTTCTAATGAGGTGGATGAATCTGGAGCCTATTACACAGAGTGAAATGTCAGAAAGAAAAATACAAATACTGCACATTAACACACACACACACACACATATATATATGGAACTTAGAAAGATGGTACCAATGATCCTATATGCAGGGCCACAAAGATGTAAAGAACAGACTTTTGAACTCGGTGGGAGAAGGAGAAAGTGGGATGATTTGAGAGAATAGCACTGAAACATGTTCATTACCATATGTGAAATAGATGACCAGTACGAGTTTGATGCTTGATGTAGGGCACCCAAAGCCAGGGCTCTGGGACAACCCAGAGGGATGGGGTGAGAGGGAGGTGTAAAGAGGTTCAAAATAGGGGGGACACATGCATACCTTTAGCCAATTCATGTTGATGAATGGCAAAAACCATCACAATATTATAAAGGAATTATCCTTCAATTAAAATTAATTTAAAAACAAAAAGTTAACGTTAAAGAGGATGTGTATAAATCAAAATTATCACAAACTAGATAGGAAAAAAAATATCTTATTCTAGTTGAATGAATGTATATTGTCACCCTACTTATTTAACTTATAAGAAGAGTACATCATGTGAAATGCTGGGCTAGATTAAGCACAAGCTGGAATCAAGATTACAGGGAAAATATCCATAAACTCAGATATGCAAATGACAGCACCCTTATGGCAGAAAGCAAAGAGGAACTAAAGACCCTTTGATGAAAGTGAAAGAGGAGAGTGAAAAAGTTGGCTTAAAGCTCAACACTGAAAAAACTAAGATCATGGCATCCAGTCTCATCACTTCATGGCAAAGATGGGGAAACAATGGAAACAATGAGAGACTTTATTTTCCTGGGTTCCAAAATCACTGCAGATCGTGACTGCAGCCAAGAAATTAAAAGACACTTGCTCATTGGAAGGAAAGCTATGACCTACCTAGATAGCATATTAAAAAGCAGAGACATTACTTTACCAACAAAGGTCCATCTAGTCAAAGCTATAGTTTTTCCAGTAGTCATGTATGTATGTGAGAGCTGGACTACAAAGAAAGCTAAGTGTCAAAGAATTGATGCTTTTGAACTGTGCTGCTGAAGAAGAATCTTGAGAGTCCCTTGAACTGCAAGAAGATCCAGCCAGTCCATCCTAAAGGAGATCAGTCCTGAATATTCATTGGAAGGACTGATGTTGAAGCTGAAACTCCAATACTTTGGCCACCTGATGTGAAAAACTGACTCCTTAGAAAAACCCTGATGTTGGGAAAGATTGAAGACAGGAGGAGAAGTGGACGACAGAGGATGAGATGGTTGGATGGCATCACCGACTCAATGGAGATGAGTTTGAGCAAGCTCCGGGTGTTGGTGATGGAAAGGGAAGCCTAGCGTGCTGCAGTCTGTAGAGCTGCAAAATGCTGGACACGACCGTGTGACTGAACTGAACTGAGCTGAATGAATTGCATATTCTGGCCTAACACATGGACTTTGCCACACTGAGATATTTCTAAATTATTTGCAAATGTGGATTCTAACTACTTTCTGGATTACGAGTGCCTAATAGAGTTTTGTCTCCCGTATGCAAACTCCTTCTAATATGACCACCTGGATGCATGCTCCATGTTGTTCTGCATAGATTGCACATAACAGGTCTTCAATAAACACATGTTAAATTTAATTAAATTTATAATTAGATTTTGGAAACCATTTTGGTTTCCAAAATGATGATGCTGTGAAAGTGCTGCACTCAATATGCCAGCACATTTGAAAAACTCAGCAGTGGCCACAGGACTGGAAAAACTCAGTTTCATTCCAATCCTAAAGAAAGGCAGTGTCAAAGAATGATCAAACTACTGCACAATTGCACTCATCTCACACACTCATAAAGTAATGCTCAAAATTCTCCAAGCCAGGCTTCAGCAATACGTGAACTGTGAACTTCCTGATGTTCAAGCTGGTTTTAGAAAAGGCAGAGGAACCAGAGATCAAATTGCCAACATCTGCTGGATCATGGAAAAAGCAAGAGAGTTCCAGAAAAACATCTCTTTCTGCTTTATTGACTATGCCAAAGCCTTTGACTGTGTGGATCACAATAAACTGGAAAATTCTTCAAGAGATGGGAATACCAGACCACCTGACCTGCCTCTTGAGAAATCTGTATGCAGGTCAGGAAGCAACAGTTAGAACCGGACATGGAACAACAGACTGGTTCCAAGTAGGAAAAGGAGTACGTCCAGGCTGTATATTGTCACCCTGCTTATTTAACTTCTCTGCAGAGCACATCATGAGAAACGCTGGACTGGAAGAAACACAAGCTGGAATCAAGATTGCTGGGAGAAATATCAATCACCTCAGATATGCAGATGACACCACCCTTATGGCAGAAAGTGAAGAGGAACTAAAAAGCCTCTTGATGAAAGTGAAAGAGGAGAGCGAAAAAGTTGGCTTAAAGTTCCACATTCAGAAAACAAAGATCATGGCATCTGGTCCCATCACTTCATGGGAAATAGATGGGGAAACAGTGGAAACAGTGTCAGACTTTGTTTTTTTCTGGGCTCCAAAATCACTGCAGATGGTGACTGCAGCCATGAAATTAAAAGACGCTTACTCCTTGGAAGAAAAGTTATGACCAACCTAGATAGTATATTCAAAAGCAGAGACACTACTTTGTCAAAAAGGTCTGTCTAGTCAAGGCTATGGTTTTCCCAGTGGTCATGTATGGATGTGAGACTTGGACTGTGAAGAAGGCTGAGTGCTGAAGAATTGATGCTTTTGAACTGTGGTTTTGGAGAAGACTCTTGAGAGTCCTTTGGACTGCAAGGAGATCCAACCAGTCCATTCTGAAGGAGATCAGCCCTGGGATTTCTTTGGAAGGAATGATGCTAAAGCTGAAACTCCAGTACTTTGGCCACCTCATGAGAAGAATTGACTCATTGGAAAAGACTCTGATGCTGGGAGGGATTGGGGGCAGGAGGAGAAGGGGACAACCGAGGATGAGATGGCTGGATGGCATCACTGACTCGATGGACGTGAGTCTGAGTGAACTCTGGGAGTTGGTGATGGACAGAGAGGCCTGGTGTGCTGAGATTCATGAGGTTGAAAGAGTTGGACATGACTGAGCAACTGAACTGAACTGAACATAAAAAAAAGAAAGAAGTTTTGATAAACACTGACACTTGCTTTGGTTCTACCCTATTGAGCTACTCAGAATCAATTTATTCATCTTTTAATTACTGCTCCAGAGAGTAATTTCCTTTTCATCTGTGTTCATCCACATTAGAAGGTGAGTTTTCTAAGGGTGAAGAACATGCGTGTCATTCTAGTCACGGTATGCTTCTTCCCTGAGCCTTCCACTTAGTACCTCATTCATTCCTTCATTCACCCATTTATCCCTCTATACATCCATTCAATAAATCCAAGAAGCTTGAAAATATTTGAGGACAATTCATGCATTCCTTCTAAGTTTTCTGTTCATCCAACTGAATATTCTCATTATCTTTTTTTTTTTTTTTTGTCGCTTTTCTTGTGACATGTGTTTTAGCCAATAAAAGTAGAGGGCCACTGGGAGCACAAGCCAGAGAAACAGAGTAAAAACAACTAGTCTCTCTCTTGTTCAAAGCCCATGCCTCTGTTACTGCAGTATAGACACCCATTCAAAATAAGTAGATAAATAATTGAGCCAGTTCTGGAACAGAGTCATAGGTAAAAATATGTCTAATAATCTAGTATGGTAAATTATGGTTTAAAAAATCACAGTGTTACTGAAAAATGTGATAGTGGATATGCAATAAAATGCCATATGAGACAACCCTTTATCTAAAGTACTGATCCATTTTTCTTAACTTTAAAAATTTATGAACATAAAAACTCCAAAGACCATGTTTTCTTGTTTTCTGGAGATGAAAATAGTACCAGCAAAGGCGATGTATCTAAGCTCCTCCTTAGCATTTCAGTATAACATTATGATAATCCTTAAAATGCACAACAGAATACTAACTTGATAATTAGCCTTGATCTTTTAACTCCTCTGCACATAACAAATTCAGGGAGCCTGGTGCTTTTCCAATAAAGTATCATGCAATTTTAAAAATAATAGTAATATGATTGAGGATAAATATTGCAGCTATGCCCTGAAGAGTATTTCATGGTGCACATTGTGGAGAGGCATCAAAAGAAGGGAGTCTGTTCCCTCTACTCAGAGCTCTGTGGTGACCTAACTTGAAAGGAAATCCAAAAAAAGAAGAGGGGGGTGTCTATGTACATATTGCTGTTTCGCTTTGCTGACTGTGGAAACTAATACAGCATTGTAAAGGAACTATGCTTCAGTAAAAATCACTTGTAATAAATAAGTAAAAAGCGAAGAGAGAGAGTAAGAAAGGAGTCCATCACTCACGTCTCGGAGAAAAATGATCTTCAAAATGCCAACCCTGCACTGAGGACTGGAGCCACCAGCCCCAAACTGCGTTGAGTGCTGCTCTCTGGATATCAACAGCGACCTTCATTGCTGTTCAGCTTTACCTCTCATTAGTCAAACAATTAGTATTCACACCATCTATCTTGGATTTGTAGAAATAATCCCTCAAACACTAGACAGTTTTCCAGCTAAATCTCTAATGTGAATAGTTTCACTTAGAGTCAATGAAAGGTGATTTTATGCTATACAACCAGCTCATGTCAAGTTATTTCAGTAGCTAAAATGTATGAACTTTGAGAGGCATTTTTTAAAAGCTCTTTGACTGACAAGCCCTTGCTTGAGCAAAGTTCTCCCCAGATCAGGTCTTCCCACTAATGCCTGAACTCTCCTCTTTCTTCTTTGGTTTACATTACCTGGGGGACCAATTGCAAGCAAAAAGGAATTCACTTTAGCAAACCTTGTGACTTCTCTGAATCCACAGAGCCTCTCAGAAATGGAGGCTTTATGCCAGCTTATTATTACCCTAGCCATGTGGATCCTCCATTGAGCAATTAGGAAATAAAGAATTTTATTATCCCAGAGAAGAGAGGAATGCAATGAAATACTCCATGGGAAGAAAGAACGTGAAAGTCCGAACGCTGTGGCACTTCAGGCTACCAGCGATAAAATCTTATATTCACGGCAAATATATAAAAAGATAGTCATGGAACTGAACCAGAAATAAGCCTGGAAACTTTTTTTGCCTCTCTTCTCTCCTCCTGCATTCAGTCACATTATTCACAGCCGTTTGCTTTACCCTTTCAGATACAGGGTCATGCATTCTGCTTGGAAGCTATTGTCCAAGGATTGATCTGTTGGAAGTCACTAAAGAGCTTTCTGTTGTTTTTTGGGGTTTTTTTCTGTGCATCATTCAGCACTGGGCTGAATTCCACATGAGGTGTTTTAAAGTCAGGGAAGACACTGAGAAAGAGAAAATTAATAAAACTTTAAAACAACGTAAGGCAATGGAGCAAAACATAATTATTGACTTGAAGAAATGTTGGGGTCTAATTCATAGTGGCACCTTTCTTGATTTGACATTAATTATTATAATTTAATTGTAAGCCTATATCTCTAATAAAAATCTCCTTAAAAAAGATTTGTCTTTATTTTATACTTAATTAATTCTAGTCTTTACCTTTCCAGTTATTAGACAAATCGACATTTAGGAAAACTGATTCTTTTGTAATTGCTTTATGTCTGTTGGCTTTACTTTTCTATGAAATATTTAAAAACTTATGGGTGGGGACAATGTCAAATTAGATCCTCATATTCCTGCATACTCGTGCATATGTTCATGCACAGATAAACACACACCTCATCCACCTTGATAATGCGAGAAATCCCATCCTCAAAATATTGAAGAGCAGGTCACACAGTATCTCTTTCTACCTCAAACTGTCCTAAAACTATAGGAAGAGGCTACAGGAAGACTGACTGGGGAGGGAAATTTTAATTTGTTATACAAAGGACAAGTGGACAACCAACTAAATATCTGAATTTTTTTCATCCTTAAGGTAATTGATTATACACCAAATTTACTTGAAATGGTCCCAGTTTTTGCCCTGGCATAATTTTTCAGAACATCAGCCTTCTCAAAGTTATTCCAGTTTGACTAACAAATTATATAGTTACCTTACTTGTCATGAAGGGAATTTGGGGGTTCTAACTAACTAAAGCTGAAACCCCAGTACTTCGGCCACCTCAAGAGAAGAGTTGACTCATTGGAAAAGATTCTGATGCTGGGAGGGATTGGGGGCAGGAGGGAGACGGGGACGACCGAGGATGCGATGGCTGGATGGCATCACAGACTCGATGGACGAGAGTCTGAGTGAACTCAGGGAGTTGGTGATGGACAGGGAGGCCTGGCGTGCTGTGATTCATGGGGTCGCAAAGAGTCGGACATGACTGAGCGACTGAACTGAACTGAACTGAACTGAACACTGGGTCACTGTGAAACGTATGATGCACCATGAGAGAGATCAATTCAAAGTTTCCAAGTTTGGATATTTTTTTCTCTTTAGATTTATGTGGAAATGAAGGTATAATCTATTAAAATATAAAAATATGAGAATTTTGGAATATCTTGGGGAGCTCAGAGAAGAATTATCAAATAGGACTAACAGCAGATATGGTGCATTCGGTCTTATATATTTAAATTCCCATACACAGCAGTACATTATGTGTAGCTCCTCAACTGCAGCCTGACAGGCCATGCTTTCTCTTTTATCCCACTGTTGCACTGAATTTTCTTTTGCCCTTTAGCAGCTGCAGTGTTCCTACCAGAGCTGGTCCCTTTCAATGTTACATTGCTCAGGACAGATATGTAAATAACCTACTGGGCTACTAAGTCCAAAGAGTAATGAACCCTTCGCTAAGAACTTTAATAAGTGTTTCCATCAACAAAATCTGGATGCAATTCAAACAGAGCTTTCAACTTTTAAGTAACAGATAATAACAAATTTTATTTGATGTATAGTAAATATTTCTTGAAAAAAAGGAATGGATAAGCTAATGAACATACAGAGTCAATTCTTTTTTGTAATAACCTCCAACACTATTTCAAATCAATAAGTTCCACCATCTTTATATCAGTAGAATAACATGAAAAATGTAGAGTAATGAGCTATTATCCATCTCAACTTTTCTACTTTGAAACTTGTGTCTATAACAGAAAAATCAATTTGAGACTGTAATTGAAAAACAGTTACAGACATATTTTGCTTACTTTTTCAACTGCTGAAGAAAGTCACCCATTACAACATCCTATCTTTAGATTTCTCTTAAGCTTGTTGCTAATAAAAAGACATCAACAGAACAAATTATTCATAGATAATTGGGATGCATTATTAAAAAGCTTTAAGACATCTGTCTTTTTTATTTTAAGGTATTTTACTAAAACATCAGTGTAAATATTCATACTCCTAAAATGAGTGTGTTTCTAGTGTGCCTGGCTATAACCAAAGAGTGACCTTGAAACATAACAAGAGTTTGTGAAACTCTAGATTCGTGCACACAGAAGTCTCTCAGTAACAGAACATGGTGATAGCCTGCATTCCCCAAATGTGTTTACTTCAACATTGAATGGTGCTATTGATAAAGGGTGAGGGAGAGGTGTTTCCAGAGCAACTCAGAACTTACTTGGCACTAACTGGGTCAGTTCAAGGGGTTCGGAGCAAGGCATGTCTGCTGGATAGACACGGGTCCTTGAAGTGAACCAGAACTCAGAGCACAAGTGCAACTGAATCAGAGAGGCAAGCCTGGCTCGTCTTTGTAGGAAGAAACAGAGGAGCAGACAGTTGGCATTCTTTTCCTAGCTCATTCATTTATTTAAAAGTATCTATTGAAAGGGCTTCCCAGGTGACTCAGTGGTGAAGAATCCGCCTGTCAGTGCAGGAGATGCAGGCTCCATCCCTGGGTCAGAAGATCCCCTGGAGAAAGAAGTGGCACCCACTCCAGTATTCTTGCCTGAAAAGTTCCATGGACAGAGGAGCCATGGGGCCACAGAGTTGGACACAACTAAGCATCTGAGCACGTATGCACCTACTGAATATCAACAGCACCTCAGCACTGTACCGGGTACAACAGTGGCTGAAGCAAGCACAGTTCCAGTCACCACGGATTCACAGTCGGAAAGAGCAGTGTGTGTGTTTCCTTGGTCATTCAGTCATGCCCCACTATTTGTGACTCCACAGACTATAACCACCAGGCTCCTCTGTCCATGAGATTTTCCCAAAAAGTATTCTGGATTGCCATTTCCTCTTCCAGGGGATCTTCCCAACTCAGGGATCAAACCTGTGTCTCTTACATCTCCTGCATTTGCAGGCAGATTCTTTACCATTGAGTCACCTGGGAATCCTGCAGAAGAGGAGATAGGCATTAATTAAACAATCCCACCAGTGTACACATACACATGAAATGAGATAGGAGAAATTGCTAGCTGCTCAATCACGCCCAGCTCTTCCCAACACCATGGACGTAGCTCGCCAGGGTCCTCCATCCATGGAATTCTCCAGGCAAGGATACTGAAGTGGGTAGCATTTCCTTCTCCAGGGGATATGCCCCACCCAGGGATGAACCCAGGTTTCTCGCATTGTAGGCAGCTTCTTTACCATCTGAGCCACTGGGAAAGTCCTCTGAAGGAGAAACATGTAGTTAAATGAGAATCTATAACGAAAATCCCTGGCCTAGACAACAAGATAGGAAATGCAATAAATGAAGTCTGATCAATATAATCAAGAGGATCATGAAGAGGTAACTAAGTACATAGTTGAGGGTGAGGAGGTGTTAGCATGAAGCACATTTCAGCTAGCGGGACCAGCGTGTGCAAAGATCCCGTGGCAGAAAGGAGCGTAGGGCACTCACAAAACAAACATGGAACTCTGGAAGTGAGGGGAAGCGTGGCCAGCCTGGAGAGAGAAGCAGACATTAGGAAGGGTGAAGAATGTGGTCTTCCACATCCCCAAAATGCAAAAGGAGTTGACATGCAGGAGCTGCTACTGCAACTGAGATACGGGAAAATGTTTTCCTAAAAGGTACAAATTTCAGCTTCTATAGACTAGCGGCAATTTAATCGCCACCTAGACAATTTTTTTCTACGGAGAAATGAGAAATAAATCAAGGCCAATTGTGTTGTTACTTGTCTATTTTTAAAACACATTGCTCACTGCAGCCATGCTGTAGAGAGAGAGAGAGAGAGAGTAGCTTCTCTTTACTTCAAAATTAGACTGAATGTGTCCAAATCATGGCTCTGCCACTTCTCTGATGTGTCATCTTGATCTGTTCACTTAGTTTGTGCTTTAGTTTTATTTAATTTCAAATGGAGAAATATTACTAACTCCCTCATATAATTAATACAATTTATAAAGGTAAAACATCTATCAGGGTGCTGGACCCTTAAACATTAATCACGCAATAAACATTAGTCATTGTTGTACCAGGTCCAGGCATCCATCCATCCCTGAGTGGCTGTCACGGTGAGCTGCTAATAGCTCACAGCTATGCCTCTCCAGAAAACTGCCTTCAGGGGACAGGAGCCAACTCACCAAGAAATGCTACAACCTGCAGCCAATTTTGACCGGTATGGGATACACAGGCCTGACCCACCCCAAAGCGTGATAACTCAGTGGTGTCAATCATGCCCCCAGAGGTCTCTGCAGGAAGACCACATGTTTATCTGGCTTCTTCCCCTGCCCCTTCCTGCTTCCTGCGTCTAACTTCCAGGTTTCTTCCAAGGGCACTCTCAATGAATCAGCCTTCCCAGGCTCTGCTTCTTAGAAACCCAACACAAGACAGTTATGATAATTACTGTGTTGATCTACTGGCTCTCTGAGATGTCACATTCTTTTTTCTTTTTCTTTGCCAGACTAAGACCTCAGCTCAATGACTTCCAAAAAACAGGTCTTTGTTATCTAATAATTCCACACTTAGTGCTCAATTAGCACCTTTTACAGGTTTCTCTTCATTGTAAGTTTATTGGTTTACTCTTTTGAAAATAAGCCTCACTCTGCCATAAACTTCACATGAGCAAATATCATGTATTACTCAGAATATACAATATTATATATTACTCAGAATATATATTATATATTACTGGTAAAATATTACGTATTTCAGCCCACAAACAAGGCCATATTTTACTTATGAGGGTATAGAATAGTCCTTTCATATAGTAAGGACTAAGCAATTCAGCTTCATCCACTTGATTATAAAGTGCAGGATTGTACAATCACAATTTATAACATTATAGTCAGAAGCAAATCTCCCATGGAAAGAAAATGACCTGGGTGCACTTTCACTTTGGAGAGTAACTCAAGCTAACCCAACTTGACACTTTTCCTATTCTAAGCTGCTGGCTCATCCATTCACTTACACACAAAGTTCACTTTCAGTTGTCTCTCCCTAATTCCTATACGTTCCTCTTTATAACACACTTTAAACGCCTAGATGCTGTAGCATGCTGAGAATGAAGCAGGCAAGAAGCCAACCAGCTTTTGGTATGAAGAAAATGACTCTCAGCACAAAAACCTCTGAATCATTGTATTCTTGAAATTTCACTTAAAACACTGTCTGACACACTAATACATTTGACATCGCTGCCCAACAGAGGCAAAAATATTCAGAAGGTAATTTTGGAGCAGACAACTGACACCTCATTATTTCACTGTGTATGTCCAACAAAGATTAGCAGGGGACTGTAAATGAGGAGGTATTTGCAAATGAAGCAGTTGCCTGATGGAGTCCTATATCTGATGAAATGACTAGAGGAGAAGCCTAAACACAGGAAATTCAGTCAGCTCCTAGACGATTGGAAATAGTCTGCATGTACGCAGTCCTATTTACATACAGCATTCTCCAGCTGCAAAAGCAAGATATGAATCTGTAATACTCATCTACTCTGTCCACATGTGTGTGCAAATGGAATATCTGATGCAAGAAAAGAAAAGCTCCTGATTCCTTCATTGTCATAATCAACACATTTATATTCAAGCTTCTTTTTATTCATCTCAAGTACTAGTCACCAGGAGGCACTGGGCAGGACTCTAAGTCTTGTTTTTCTCTGTAAAATAGGGATAAAAGCCATTTCATCACCAAGTCTAAATATTCTGCAGATCATTGCTGAATGAGGAGAAAAATATACCAAATTGAGTATTTTTATTTTCTTACTTCAAGAGTCAGAGAAAAATGAGCGGCATCCTCAAACCCAAAGAGAACAAACTGGTAAGAATTTAGGTTGAAAGTTGATTTAAGCAAATCATTTAAATTGGAATGTCTAATCTATAAAATCTGAATTAAAAAAGACAAACAAGGCCATATTTTCCTCTCCAAGAAATAGGGAAAAAAATGAGCAAATGATATGGCTTTATTTTTAGCAAATAAGGAAACAGTGGATCATCCATAGATAAGACATTCCTTAATTTGCTATTTATACATACATATATATTGACACGAATCTGGAGAATACAAAAATTTGTCTCTGCGAGAGGAATCTACAGGACACATTTTAGTAGATGATTTTAAGTGTAATATGAACAACGTTCCATTTTTCTCCCTGCTAAAAATGTCATAATGAAACAGTGAATAGCACTTTTCCCTCCTAATTAGGGAGCACACACTGTCTCTGCAGTGATCACAGGCCTCATTAGTGCCCATGAGGTTTTACTATCAATCACTTTAAGCAGAGACTGTGTACGGTCCAGTGTGCTTCATGTGTTTGTGTCTTCTAGAGTTGTCGCAATTAAAGTCTTTGTCTGCACTCTGGTTTGCAGAAATTTGTGTTAGCACTTGGAGTGTGATTTCTTTTTTTCCTTAAGGTGTTGGGGATAAGAACAAGGATAAGATGTGTTAGGCAGAGGTGTGCTAAAATAAGGAAGCAAGACATCTTATTTTTGATACATGGTATAATACATTTTCTATAGACAATCCACCGTGAAAAACTCAGTGTGATATTAAAGCATTTACAAATAACTGTGAAGAATCTTCAATATACTTTTTCCATTAGTGCTCTTCCTGTTCCTGAGGGAGAAAATAAACAAAGATTTTAATAACCTATGGATGTGTTAGCTGCTCAGCGGTGCCCGACTCTTTCCAACCTCATGAACTATAGCCCACCAGGCTCCTCTATGGGATGCTGATAACCTATTTGTGCCTGGCACTGATTGTTTTCTTTTTGATTTTATATCATACTTATTCTTAAGTGAAATAGTGAATGAAAGGTATTATCTTTGTCTTTGTTCTACAACAATCATCAAATTAATTTCACTGGTAAACTGGGAGCTAAGCAAAAGAACCAAATACATGTGAACACTTTGTTGAAACTTTTAGTCCACTATCAGAAGTAAATACAGTCTCAGTCAGTTCATTTCAGTCGCTCAGTCATGTCCAACTCTTTGCCACCCCAAGGACTGCAGCACACCAGGCCTCCCTGTCCATCACCAACTCCCGGAGTCCACTCAAACTCATGTCCATTGAGCTGGTGATGCCATCCAACCATCTCATTTTCTGTCATCCCCTTCTCCTCCCACCTTCAAAATCTTTCCCAGCATCGGAGTCTTTTCAAATGAGTCAGTTCTTCACATCAGATGGCCAAATTATTGGAGTTTCAGCTTCAGCATCAGTCCTTCCAAAGTATATTCAGGACTGATTTCCTTTAGGATGGACTGGCTATATCTTCTTGCAGTTCAAGACTCTCAAGAGTCTTCTCCAACACCACAGTTCAAAAGCATCAAAAATACAGTCAAAATGAACATATTTTAACCCAAGAGATTCTCAGAGGCACATTATGAACACATTTTAAGTATTTTTTAGGGTATAAGTAGAATTATATGCCTTATAGTCACTAAGGCATGTCTGACTCTTACAACCCCATGGACTATAGCCTGCAAGGTTCCTCTGTCCATGGGATTTCCCAGATGAGAATATTAAAATGAGTGGCTATTTCCTTCTCGAGGGGATCTTCTTGACCCAGGGACTGAATCCAGGTCTCCTGCATTGCAGGCAGTCTCCTCCATTACAGGTGGATTCTTTACAGACTGAGCCATCCAGGGAAGACCTAAATAGAATTATAAATGTATTGATTTGACTTTCATATTAAATGTAATTTTCTAGAAAGAAGGTACTTTATCTTTTTCAATTTTGTATTTTTCAAAGTACTTATCACTATAGTTTTCTTTTGCATTTAGTGAATGAAGGCTATATGTCGTAAAAGATGAATAAATATTTACTGAAGTAAAAGTATTTCCTCATATGTGGCAGAAATATCCTAGTGTGACTTCAGTGATTCCCACCTCCTAATGCACCATCCCCTTCAGAGCAAGTAGATCCTGAGACCTGCTTCTAATCAATAGATAATGCAAAGGTGATACATGTTTTCCCATGATTAGGTTAAATGCTCTAAGACACCATTGAGCAAACTAGAGCGAGTGTTCTTGCTGGTTTGGTGTGTTTAGCAGCTAAACTACAGGTAGGCTCTGCGATCTGGGCAGACTCAAGCCAATGCTGCAAAATATCAGCCTCCGTCATATAAGTTCACTGCAAAAATCACCAAACACAACATGCCTTTTAGTAATTTAAAAAACAGCTTAGGCCTTAACAAAATATCTTGCTGTAAATCTAAATTATTCCTGACCCTTCTCAAGAAATAAATCACAGGTCTTTTAGAGTTAGGCTCCTGAGGTTGCAAACACATGCTCACAGGATAGGGAATATAAATAAGCAAAGCAGGGCAGCTGTAGGAAAACATGCTACTGTAAGGGCTGCCTAAATGGCAGCTGTTATTAAGCCTCAGTGTTGCTGCTGCTGCTAAGTCACTTCAGTCGTGTACGACACAGTGCGACCCCACAGGCGGCAGCCCACCAGGCTCCCTCGTCCCTGGGACTCTCCAGGCAAGAACACTGGAGTGGGTTGCCACTTCCTTCTCCAGTGCATGAAAGTGAAAAGTGAAAGTGAAGTCGCTCAGTCGTGCCCGACTCTTTGCGACCCCATGGACTGCAGCCCACCAGGCTCCTCCATCCATGGGATTCTCCAGGCAAGAGTACTGGAGTGGGGTGCCATGGCCTTCTCCAAGCCTCAGTGTTAGAGGAATCTAATAAGGAGCACAAGAACGGTGGCACACTGGAGAGCCACACCATCCTCTGCAGGCTTCAGCAGCTTCTTGCCTTTAGATGTTGGTTGATCCCAGGGTCTTTGTCCCTGGATCTTGTAATTTTTTTTTTTCAAAAGACATCAAAAACATGAATTATTATTAGGAAAAACATCATGTTCTCTAAACACTGGAAAATTAATTATTATAAGTTTTAAAGTCCTGCCTAGATAAAGAGGCACTGGTCAAATAATACATACCCTTTGTTTTAAACCAAGCCTTTATTTTAGAGCCGAGAAAAGAAAGATCCAGGATGGGTAAATTCGATAAAAGATCCTACAACTAAGAAATAGAATATTTGGTAATCATAACTCCAACTCATGCACCTAGAAACTACAACATAAAATTAGAAATTAAGAATTCACATGCAATCCTTTTTAGTATAAAGTATACGTTCTTGTCAGTTGACTGAATGAAGCAAGGTACAGATGGTTTTATAGTGAAAATGACATGCTTACGAGGTTAAAGGACTCTTTTTTTTTTTTTCTTTATCGGTGGCACCCCACTCCAGTACTCTTGCCTGGAAAATCCCATGGACAGAGGAGCCTGGTAGGCTGCAGTCCATGGGGTCACTAAGAGTCGGACACAACTGAGCGATTTCCGTTTCACTTTTCACTTTCACGCATTGGAGAAGGAAATGGCAACCCACTCCAGTGTTCTTGCCTGGAGAATCCCAGGGACGGGGGAGCCTGGTGGGCTGCCGTCTATGGGGTCGCACAGAGTCGGACACGACTGAAGTGACTTAGCAGCAGCAGCAGCAGACATTCAAAAGACAAAGACAAAATAAGTGCAAAATCCATTTAGTCTAGGCATGGCAAATCACTATTTACCAGTCGTGTGCTGTGTTAACGCAAGTTTTAAATATTCATACACACTCCAAAGTGAGGCTGTCAGCTTCTCCTTTGTTTGAATCACATAGCCTTCCACTGAGAGAATGAATGTCAAATCATAGCTGGGCTGCTTGGGATACAGCCAATGAGAGGATTCACAGGAAAGGTATTCTTCCCCGGGGTTCCTAAGAAGTAATGGGGCAAAAGAAACTCGCAGCCAGTCTCAGTGAACAGAGCCACTCAGGCTTTCACTGAGCTCTAGCTTTGATTTATGCGTTGATGGCATATGGCTCAGATTTCAGAAGGTCTGATCATTTCAGGGATAATTGCCTAGGTGTGAAAGTGTGGATGATCAATAACATTATTTTGTCTTGGGTAGTCAATGGGTTATACACATTCATATGATTTACAACTCACACAAACAGACTGGCAGATACACTCAGAATGCCTAATAATGTGCAAGATTAAAAAGCGTAAGAGCTGTATCAGGAGCAGCTTTTCCTTCTCAGGGAGTCAGAGGATTTTCAGATGTATATTATATAACTATGTTTATTTAGTATAATATTAAAACGTTTGAAAATGCAACTTAGTCATTATTTATATAAACTGAGGGAGTAGTAACATAGTTTAAATAGGTAAATAGTAACATAGTTTAAATAGGTAAACTGGTAAATGACTAAAAAGGCATTTGGGTTTTGCTTTGGGGTGCATTACCAAATTTTTCACTCATCACATGTACTCAGCTAAATTCTTACTGCAGGGGTGTGACGAGCAGCTCTAGAGAGAAAGGGGTGGAATTTGGAAAGAAGCCAAACATATCTTAATTTGATTGGTTTACCTTCATTCATTAAAAAAAAAAAAAAGATTGGGGGCTATTGACATGTTCTTTGAAGATCATTTCATTCAAATGCAGGGCACCCCCCACAGCCCTACAGCCTCACAATAAATAAATAATACTTTCCTTTATATTAACATTTTTTTTAAGTAATGTGTACACAAGGTTCAAAACAAACATGAAAACTAAAAGAGAAAGCCTTCCTTTGAAAGGCAATGAATAACTGTCATACTTTTATGATCCACTGTTTCTGCTAGCAGAAGAAAAACAATTCTAACTCTGGTAATTGCTTCTGTTTCACTTATAATGTTGAGAAATCTACAAATATTCAAAGTAAATCCTACACCATTATTTCCAGGTGTATTAATTGTCACATAGAACTTATTGACTTTGTGCTAGGATAAATGAAAATGAAACTGACTCTCTGGCAGAACCACTCTGCTTCACAATTGGGTAGGTGTGTCTGACCCTCATTCTAGTTCTCTTTGTGGGGTAACATTTAAAAGCGGTACAGGATTTAAAGCGTAGCATAATTTTCTTCACGGGATGTCTTTTATTTCACTGCCAAGGACCCTGCTACTCCAGACATCAGGATTTGGGGATTCTACAGAGGTATTTAGATGTTGAAACCAAAAAATATGACTGAAGACATTGGCTGAAAACACAGTATTGACTATTACAGTCTCCTTCCTTCTGTTTGTCCTAGTTTGAACACCAAGTAACCCATTCTGGAAATGTTTTAAGGATTGCATGATCTATAATTTTAAGTGATGCATTTTAGTTACAGACGTTCATGATCTCTATAACTTCTTGTTTCTTACTTTCTTATCTGTTTCATCTTCACTCTTTCCCTGCCCATGGTTTAGGTTACCCTTTCGGTTACTGTACCTGTAAGACAAACTTGCTCTGTCTCATTATTTAGCCATTTGGTTATAATCAACCAGATTACTCTACTATAACCTCGCTTCATTTCTCTCCACACACTTAGATATGATGTAGCAGAAAGCACTGGCTACCCAGAACTGACAACCTGATTTCCACTTCTTGATTTGAATGCATGGTATGGGGCACATCTAGAAAAGAAGGGGTTGAATTAAGTGAACCACAGGCCCTAAGCATGTGCCTGCTTAGTTCACACAGTGGTTAGTGTCATGGCTCTCAGAGCTGACACTTAGTCTATAGGTGCCCACTGTGCCATGCCAGTTATTTAGGCCAGCTTCTATTCTTTTCTTAAACTTCCCTGGTGGCTCAAATAGTAAAGCATCTGCCTACAATGCAAGAGACCCAGGCTTGATCCCTGGGTCGGGAAGATCCTCTGGAGAAGGAAATGTCAACCCACTCCTGTACTCTTTCCTGGAAAATCCCATGGATGGAGGAGCCTGGTAGGCTACAGTCCATGGGGTCGCAGAGTCGGACACGACTGAGCGACTTCACGTTCACTTTTCTGTTTTGATTAAGAAGTGCCTAATAAAAATAATTCATTTACCCGATAAATATTTGAGTTGTTATTCAGAGCAAGGTAATTGCTAGGCCTGAAAATGAAAGTCACTCTTTGCAACCCCATGGACTATACAGTCCATGGAATTCTCCAGGCCAGAATACTGGAGTGGGTAGCCTTTCCCTTCTCCAGGGGATCTTCCCAGCCCAGGTATCAAACCTAGGTCTCCCTCATTGCTGGCAGGTTCTTTACCAGCTGAGCCACAAGGGAAGCCCTTTGCTAAGCCTGATTCTTTATCAAATAAAATAAATATTCTAAGTCAGAGTTATGACTCTGCTAGCAATCCTAGCAGAGTCAATCTAATGTGTGACTTTGGCCAACCATTTAGAATAGCTGGCTTTCAGTTTCCTCATTTGCAAAATGGAGGATAGTCAAAGCTCCTTCTGTTCAATTGATCTATGAGTCACTTATGATTACATGAATTAGTGGGATAAACTTTTTATAGTTATGAGTAAAGGAAGTAAGTAACATTTTTATAAAAGCATATGTTAGTTTAAATTATACATAAAGATGAATAAAGCCAATTTCATGGGCACGAGCCAGTACAGCTGTTTACTCTCTGAATGACTGTCTAATTATCAATATAATCTCATTTTCCAGTTTCTAGCCATATTTATATTCTCAGCTGTGATTATATTTTTGGTCTTAAGAAGAGATTTTGCTTTGACAGAGCAAAATATAAATTATAATCTAGGAAATAAATAATTCCCTTGAACTCTGCCAACAACAGTTCCACTCGTTCTTCAAAGCTCTAGTTAGATTCTAACTCCTTAGCAAACAGATGAGCAGAGACTCTGGGCCAGGTCTGTGCGAGCCACCTGGCACACCAAAATGTGTCAAAAATTATCCCCAGCTTCAAATAGTTTAGAATACAACCAGGTGACAAGTGCAAAATTCTAACATAACTGTAAATGGACATGGTCTGGGAAGTCCCTCCACCAGTGGCCTTGAAGGAGCCACCGCTGTGGGGTTTCACAAAGGGCTGTCAAAGAAGGCGGGCTATAAATGTGGCTGATTAAAAAAAAATCAGAAGGGACCATATACCCAGACAGTAATAATACATATATACATACATATATTATTTTAATTAAAAATCAAAAGCTAATATGGATATATACATATTATATATAGAATACTTATGTAAATATGTGTTTATAGGTGTACGTATGTAAGGTGAGTGAAAAGAAATGAGGACCCATTCTCATCATTAAATTTAAAAAGCTATACAGTGCTTAGAACACACCTAGCACACACAAAGAGCTATAACAGGTGAGCTGTCAGGTTATAGGGACATTCTAATGCTGAGAAAGGCCAGTTTGGCTGTGAGAGCAAGGGGTGATTACTCAGCTTAAGACTCCGGAGCCCTGACTCTCTCGCCCGCTCGCCTGGCACATTCACCTAGTAGACCCTCACTGGATAAGGCTGAACACGGGTGAGCATACGGTATGGCTAGGCCAATCAAAGTGCTTCACCCGCTTTACCGTTTTGTTGATCCCTCAAGTGGCTAGTGGCCTTCGCTTGTGGCTCAGCTGGTGAAGAATCCGCTTGCAATGGGGAGACCTGGGTTCGATCTCTGGGTTGGGAAGATCCCCTGGAGAAGGGAAAGGCTACCCACTCCAGTATTCTGGCCTGGAGAATTCCACGGACCGTATAGTCCATGGGGTCCCAAAGGTCAGACACAACTGAGCGACGTTCACTTTCACTTTCAAGTGGCTAGTAACACTGACTGTGCCAGAACTTGCCTCTGGATTTTTCTCAAGTCTGTCACTCCCTTACTTCTGCCACCAGTACAAAAGTACCAATTTCTCATGCAAAAAAGGAAAAAAGATCATTTATGGGAAGAGATGTTGTTGCCTCTTAGGAAATAGTATCTTTGAACATAGTAAGTGAATACCAGAGAATAGAGCAACAAAGAATATGTAGGACTTTAAAATACTTTAACCTCAGAAAATATCTATAATCATGCTGTTAACATAAAATCTATAGAATGAATTTTGAAATTTGTGAATAGAATTTATTTTTTCCTGTGAAAATTTTCTTAGAATTATAATAGTATACTGTTTCTGACTCGTGTTTTCTAAAAGCTAGTTGCAGATGTAATTTCACTTTCATGTGAAAATCTAGCATTTGCTTAATTTAAATGTATATATTCTTTGCAAACTCTCCTTAACAAATTCTTTTGTAGCACATGTCTCTCAAGAAAGTGCAGTAATACTTACTAGAGGACAAAACCCTCTTGTTCTGTTCTTTGTTTTCTCACTCATCAATATAGGGAATTAGTAATCATGTTTAAAAATTTTTTTCTGAAAGAAAATGATGCTTGTTACAATCCTGAATCTGATAATAGCATTAAAAATTAGCCTTTCTTAATTTGTAAGGAAAGACAAAAGGAGGAGTATTTTTACATTGTAAAGAACAAAACCTCAGACATACTGTCTTTCATAGGACAAATCTCAAAACCTTTCAAGAAGCAATGAAGCAAGGTATGCTTGCATATGCTGTGCCCTGAAAATGCTGAATTAAAAATCCATGGCATATCCCCATTTCACTGCAGGTGAAGGCTGCTGCTTCACTTCTAATAAAATATCCTCTATCAAAAGGCTTTCAGCCAAAAGTAATAGTCCTTTCTCTAGCTGCAGATGTTCAGCAATAGGCATTAACTGAATCAGTAGGGAAGCTGTTCACTAGATTTTAGAGAGATATGAATATTATAATAAAGACCTGTCAGTCTTGCAGTCACAATTTCAATTCAGCCCTGACCCAGAAGCAGGAAATCCACCTGCAGTGCCTTGGTTCCCCTCTGGCTTCCTTCTCAGACTTGGACTATTTTTGCATACCATTTCTGCTACAGTTTCCTTTAACCAGTTCATTTCTGGGGAAGACGCATCCTTAATGCTAGCAGCCTCTTCATGTTTGGTCTCTGTGTTCAGTTGCTTGATTGTATAGCCCTACTAGTATTTGTATAGTTAATTATGTAGATTTTATTAAGTTACATGTATTAGCAATGAACTTGATAAGCTTATTATTAGTTTTTGTAGCCATGTAACTGAGAAGACTCTTGAGAGTCCCTTTGACTGCAAGGAGATCCAACCAGTCCATCCGAAAGGAGATCAGTCCTGGGTGTTCTTTAGAAGGACTGATGCTAAAGCTGAAACTCCAATACTTTGGCCACCTCATGTGAAGAGCTGACTCATTGGAAAAGACTCTGATGCTAGGAGGGATTGGGCGCAGGAGGAGAAAGGGATGACAGAGGATGAGATGGCTGAATGGCATCACTGACTCGATGGACATGAGTTTGAGTAAACTCCAGGAAATGGTGATGCACAGGGAGGGCTGGCGTGCTGCAATTCATGGAGTCGCAAAGAGTCAGACACAACTGAGCGACTGAACTGAACTTTACTAACCCATGGCTTTCAATTTGCAGAGGTGGAAATAAAGACAAAGGAAGATGAACACATTAAAAGAATCAAAAATAGATATAGAATTATACCCCTGAATTAGGAGATTTGCTGACTAGACCAGAACAAAACCTTCGGTAAAATGAAAGGATGTGGTAGGACCTTGTTGTAGTTACTGCTATGAAAAGATTACTGAAAAAAATCAGAGAGAATATCCAAAGTGATCTGAATAAACCAGCAGTGACCCATGGCAAGCCCACCAACAAAAAAAAAGAAAAAGGAAAAATAAGCCAGAACAGTCAAGTCCTACTAGTTAAAGTGCTGTTTAGCCCTCACCAGCTAAGACACTGGCCTCAGTCCCCAAAGAAAAGTAAGGATCCTGACATTTACAATGTTATAATTACTCATCAAAGCATAGACAGACTGTGGCCTTGTGCTGAATACCTTTCAGCTTGTAAAAATCTGGGGAGCTGTCTGGAGGAGGTGGTATCACCAGATCTGAGAAGGTGCTGCTCTTCTGCATTTCCTCTCCAGCTTTTCTGAATTTGTAAAAGTCATTCGCCCTCTGTTTCTCCAGCTGCACATCAGGGAAACAGCAGCAGCTACTAACCTGATTCATGGGGACAGATGAGTTTTTAATGAGACAATATTTATATAGTGCTTTGAGCTTCTAGGGAAACTGCTATATAAATACTAACTATTCTCAAGGTAATATTAACACAGTCTATTGAATAAACTGAGGGCTTTTATTAAAGAAAGCTAGCAAGAAAAATGGTCCTTCTGAAAAGAGAAAAAGGCTATCAGAGGATTACCTCTGAAAACATCAATCTGTCCTCTTTCTCATATTTCTGTCTTAGTATGGATGACAAGCGGGGAGTAGGTAAGAACAGATGCAGTTCAGAGATGGCTCACCAGACCTAGGAATACAGTTACATGTAGGAATTTATTAATACATTGGATTTGACTTCTCAACAAGGAAAGGGACATTTCAGGCTTCTTATTTAAAGTATAAGTTAGTAAATCAATAAATGAACACAAAAATACAATGGGAAAAATAACTAAATTACTTTGATTTAAATCACCTGTCTTTGGAATTCATGCTGTTTCTTTGGGATTCCTGCTGTTCGAAGAGTAAGATGAGACAGGGAGACAGACCGTGTGCTACAGATGCAAAAGCAAGTTTTAGTGGCCACAGCAGTAACTCACAGGGCTTCCCAGGTGCTGCTAGTGGTAAAGAATCTGCTTGCCAGTGCAAAAGACACAAGACCCAAGGGTTCGATCCCCGGGTTGGGAAGATCCTTTGGAGAAGGGCATGTCAGCCCACTTCAGTATTCATGCCTAGAGAATCCCAGGGGCAGAAGAGTCTGGCAGGCTACAGTCCATAGGCTCCCAAAGAGTCTGACAGGACCGAAGCAACCTAGTATGCACACACACAGTCACTAACACACACATTACACTCCACAGTTAATCAGCAGCCCAATATCATTTATTCCACCAAACAATATTTGAAGTCAGCACTATTATCCTGCATTACTTTGCTAGGGCCGCCGTAACAAAGTACCATAGGCCACGTGGCTAAAGCAACATAAATTATATCCTCAGGATATAATCATATCCTGGAGACTAGAAGTCAGATATCAAGGTGTCAGTAGGGTGATTTCATCTGAGTCCATTTTCCCTGGTTAGTGAATGTCTGTCTTCTGTTTCAGTCTCCACATGGTCTTTCTGGGTCCCTATTTCCTAATCTCCTCCTTAGAACCCATGCTAAGGCCTTCACTGAATCTGAATTGTCGCTTTAAAGGCCATATCTCCAGTTATACAACAGTCCTCCCTTACCTGCAGGCGAAATGTTCTAAGACTCCCAGTTGATGCCTGAAACCACAGGTAGTTCCGAATGCTAGAGCATGGCATGTTGCATGCTTTCCTATACATACATAGCTATGATAAATTTTAATTCACAAATTAGGCACAGTAAGAGAGCAACAACAACTAATAATACAATGGAACAGCTGTAACAACATACTGTAATTAAAGCTATGCAAATGAGGTCTTTTTCTCTCTGAAAATATCTTATTGCACAAATTTAAAATTTAATACATGTTCTATCTTAACTAAGCGCTTTTAAGTGTCCATAACTCTTGCATCTTTAGGTGTGACAGCAAAACTAGCATGAATTTCTTCTTCCTTCTTCACAATTTCACAGAAGAATCATTCTTACCATATATCTTAACAACCACAGCAAAAAAAAAAAATTTTTTTTTCCTTAAGTTGAATGCTTTCACCTTTTCCCTTAAGGAAGCATTTTGTGGTTTCTTTTGGCACATCCAAATTGCCAGCATCACTAATCTTGTGCATTGGGGCCATCATTAAGCAAAAGAAGGATTTGTTGAACACAAGCACTGTGATACCACAATGCTTATCTGATAACTAAGATAACAGCTAAGTGTCTAACAGGCAGGATATGCTGGACAAAGGGATGACTGATGTCTCGGGGGAACAGAGCGAGACTAAGCAAGGTTTCATCAGGCTACTCAAAACTTCACACAATTTTAAACTCATGAATTGTTTATTTCTGGAATTTTCCTTTTAATATTTTCAGATCCCAGTTGAATGTGGGTAACTGAAACCTCAGGAAGCAAAAGTGCATATAAGGGAAGTTATAAATAACTAGTGCAAATAACTCTAGTTACATTCTGAGCACCTGGGAGAGAGGCGGGCACAACTCAGACTATAATTTTTGCTTTTAATGATGAAGAAAGTGAAGGAGGATAAGTGATTTTTAAAAGGCCATAGACCGTTTAACACAACTACGAGATGGTTTGGGTTTGAGTTCTGAGTTCTGAGTCCTGAATCCTCACTCTTACGGAATGGGAGGAGTACAAGAGTCCAAGTGTGGGAGAAGACCACAAGGAAGAAATGGTCTTGCATGTCTTCTGGAAACAGACTAATTCAGCTGAAATCATTTGTAAAAACCTAACCACTGCAGATAGTGATTGCAGTCATGAAATTAAAAGATTTTTACTCTTTGGAAGGGAAGTTATGACCAACCTAGATAGCATATTCAAAAGCAGAGACATTACTTGGCCAACAAAGGTCTATCTAGTCAAGGCTATGGTTTTTCCAGTGGCCATATATGGATGTGAGACTTTCTTGGACTATAAAGAAAGCTGAGCACCAAAGAATTGATGCTTTTGAACTGTGGTGTTGGAGAAGACTCTTGAGAGTCCTTTGGAGTGCAAGGAGATCCAACCAGTCCATCCTAAAGGAGATCAGTCCTGGGTGCTCATTGGGAAGACTGAAACTCCAATCCTTTGGCCACCTAATACAAAGAGCTGACTCATTTGAAAAGACCCTGATGCTGGGAAAGATTGAGGGCAGGAGGAGAAGGGGATGACAGAGGATGAGATGGTTGGATGGCATCATTGCCTCAATGGACATGAGTTTGGGTGGACTCCAGGAGTTGGTGATGGACAGGGAAGCCTGGCGTGCTGCGGTTCATGGGGTCGCAAAGAGTCAGACACGACTGAGTGACTGAACTGAACTGAACTGAAACCACTTTAAAAAAAAAGAAGTTCTGTATTATTCCTTTCCATTACACAAATATCCCTAAACAACTAAAAAGGGAAACTTCATAAGTACCGGAATTGAACAGAAATTATACTCACATTATTAGATACTTGATAATATATCTTATTGATTACTACTTATCTCAAGTTTTTGAAGTTAGCTGTAGAATAGTCTGTAAGAGTAACTAGGGGAAATAGTGGGGGATGGGAGGAAAGATTAACTGGAGACAGTAGTGGTAAGTTTTTATTATCCTTGCTTTGTTCTACAACACAGAGAATTGAGAATTACTTCTTTTGTTTTCCAACTCCATGCTCACATCACAGTTCTGTCATATTTACATGTGTTGTTGTAAGCTTCTACCCCAATAAAAAGGGTTGACATTTCCATCTCTTTCTTCCACCACTCCTGACACAAGACTTATGAAGGTATCTATTGGAGGGATCCACAGATCTAGACAGACTTTATTAGCCACATGTCTCAGAAAAGAGAGCAGAGATGTCTAAAAAGAGAGTGAAGCCAAGGAGACCAGATAGCAGTTTTAATAGCAGTTAATTTGACTTCATTCTCTCAAAAAACATTCTTTACTCATTTTGATAAAAGGCTTCCCTGGTAGCTCAGCTGGTAAAGATTCCATCTGCAATGTGGGAGACCTGGGTTCAATACCTGGGTTGGAATACACAGCTACCCACTCCACTATTCTGACCTGGAGAATTCCAAGGACTCTATGGTCCATGGGGTCGCGAAGACTCAGACACAACTAGCTGAGTGACTTTCACTTTCACTTTACTTATTTTGAAAGATGAGCCCTCATTACATTTTTTTTTTTCAAATGTGCTCTCTCAGTAACCTTTTTGCAGGTAGTCTAGACTTCCCTGGTGGCTCAGGTGGTAAAGCGTCTGCCTACAATGCAGAAGACCCAGGTTCAATCCCTGGGTCGGGAAGATCTCCTGGAGAAGGAAATGGCAACCCACTCCAGTAGTCTTGCCTGGAAAATCCCATGGATGGAGGAGCCTGGTGGGCTACAGTCCAAGGGGTAGCAAAGAGTCGGACATGACTGAGTGACTTCACTTTCACTTTATATCATTCTTATTCATTTTATCTTAGAAAATCTTGGGAGGAAAAAAGACATGCCTACCCTCTAGGCCAGAAAGGCAAATCAGGCATTATCAGACCAGTCTCTACTTTTAAGCTGACCCCTACCAAGTTGCTGACTTACTTATTCACCTCTAACTTGCAAATAACATTAATAACACCGGCAGGGGCAGGCCAGCCTCATGGGGAGACAATCACACAGGGCTCCACTTTTAGAAACACTCCATGCTTGGTTTAATGCTCTGTTATCATGGTCTTAAAATACTTAATTGCTTTAAAATAAGGAGACTTGAATTTTTTTTTAATTGGAGGGTAATCGCTTTACAATGCTGTTGATTTCTGCCATACAACAGTGTAAATCAGGCATAAGTATATACAACTCCCTCCTCCTTGAGCCCCCTTCTACCCCACCCACCCCCGTTTTCATTTTGCACTGGATTTCACAGATTTTATAGCTGGCGCTACATACCTGCTCTACCTGTCTTACAAAACCTGAAAAACTGCTTTGTAAACAAAAAAGTGTTCCCAATATGTACGTTAAATCAAAGTTCATTTCACAGTATGAGGTTGGAGCAGTGAGGAAGTACCTTCAAGTGAGATTGGTTGGGAAGACAAAGTCCAGAGCAGGAATCAGCAGACTTGGAGTCAGCCTGGCTTCCCTCTCAGCTGCAGGTGATTTGAGCAAAGCATTTCATCCCCTCATATCCCAGTCACCTCATCTGAATACTGATGATTTTCAGTTCTCTTCTCTGGTACACATTAGTGCCATCCGGGGAGATTTTTAAAAATACAAATTCTTGGGTCTGACCCCCAGGAACTCCGATTAAACTGCTCTGGATGGAATCCCAGGTAGATCTTAAATATTGACATATTTTTCATCTTCCCCCATCCCCAAAGGTACTGACATTTTTGAAGTATCAAGATGGGTAAGAATATGGAGCAACTAGATAATGAGTGTAGATTAGCCAAAAAAAAATTACTTTGGAAAATGAATAGTGCATATGCTAAATTGAATATACACATAACCCATGGTCCAGCAATTCCATTCCTGGATACGTGGCCAATAAAACGCTTACATGTGTTCCACCAAAACATTCAGAAAGTTATATTACTGTTTGCAATAGCCAAAAACTGTGGCCAACTCAAAGGTCCATCAAAGCAGAAAAAAATAAATAAATGGCTGCATATACAAAAATGGAGCACTAGGTAACAAAGAGAATGAGCATACTTACCGCCTCTTGCAAACACCATTGAGCAGGAAAAAGGAAAATCAGATATAAAAAAAAAAAAACATATGGCACTATTATTCCATGGATGGAAACTTCAAAAATAATTATAAAAAGTTTAGAGTATTCAGTCAGGACAGAGTTTCCTTCCATAGGGAGGCAATGATTAAGAGAAGAAAAATGGGGCTTCTAAGAATTAGGAATATTCTATTTCTCACACTAGTAGTGGTTACATGGGTATATATACCTTGAAAAAAATTAATCGAGCTACACATTAACGATTTGTACATTCTATTTCTAAAACCATATATTTATTATATTTCAACAATAAGTTAAAATTTAAAATGCCTAATGTAATTTTAATGCACAAGCAAGATGGAGACCCACAAGACTAGACACCTATGATCCCCTTAACAACACTGAACATTTTCGTTAGACTTTTCTCAGACCTTCATCCCTGTTAAGGGCTCTAGTAATGCCCTGCATGCTTTGCTGATATGTTATTTTTTTCCCTGTTGTCACAAATTCACCTTCAACGTGAAAAAGTCTGTCTAGTTGCTTGTACTACAAGCTATTTAATCTGGTGGTCAAAAGGTCAGTGATTCAATATTGCACAAACTATTTGAACATGGAACAAATATTTCTTTATACCCAGGTGTTTATTCTCCCGTTTTTTCATTTTACATCTAATAGATAATCAATAAAGAGAGAGAAGGAGGTCTTGGAAGCAATAGCTGATGCCCTGGGCTTCTGCAAGCACTGTGATGAAGAGAGCAGTGTGTTTCTCCATCTCAGCCAGTTATCCTGGAGACTGACTGTCTCTTCAGCATCTCAAGGCAGCAAATAACAGGCAGCTTCTTACTCTCTGACAGGAAACAGCATGTTGGAGAGACCTATTCTTCAACCCGGCAAAAACACCTAATAGAATTCGGACCTGATTTATCAACAAAGCATTTATCCTGCTTCCTCCATGCCCCGTGGCTTCAAGCACCCAGGCTACACATGCAAGTCAGGTCATAGTACATTACTGACGTCATACCCGTTCAGCCCCTTGTACATTAGAACAAAGAGTACAAAAGAGGTACATGGAGACAATCATGAACATAAAGTCTCCGCTTTCCCAGAAAGCAATCAGAACCCCAGAGCCCTCAGCTGAACTGCCTCTCATACCATCAGGGAGACCCAATTCCACCCCAGTGCTTCCTGAGATCCATAGACCCAGAGGCGATTTGGAGCAACCATACTCATGACCACAATGCGAGTTTTATGCATTTTCTTCAGAACAAAGGATGCTAATAAAAGTGCATCCACCGTGGCACATTGTTCGTAAGGTAAAGTAATTTTTTATAGACTCAAAGGCATGGGAGTAAGAAATGAGGCTTGTGGGTGATTACATTTTGCACTTCACTCTGTTCAGGAGCAGGATAGCAGAGGTGGTATTTACATGGTATTTAAAGAAAAGGGAATTGCTCTAAGGCGGCAGTGTTTAGAGTCCTATGCCCGTTGAAGAGGAAAAGAAATCCATTTTTACATACTCAAGCCGCTAAGATTAACTGAAAGCAGTAAGGAGTGTAATAAAAATAATGCCTTTTTTTTTTTTTCAAATCAATTAGGTTGAAGTCTCAAAATGTGATAAGATTTCTTGGAGAAACTGTCTACAGAGTTTGTAAACTTTGTATATACTTTTTCTACCCAAGCTTTCAATTGAACACTCTTTCAACCAATAACATGAAGTTCTGATTTCTTAAAATTGTTAATGCTTATAATAAAAATGCACATAGGTTAAATATAGATTAAATAAAGGAAAATTCTCTTTCCCTCACTCTTTCTCTCTTAAAACAAATATATTCCAAAACAAGTAAAAGAAATTTTAATATTGCTTATTTTTCAATTTGTGTTTATGTACTTATAATTCTACTTAACGATGGACAAGGAGGCCTGGTGTGCTGCAATTCATGGGGTCACAAAGAGTCGGACATGACTGAGTGACTGAACTGAACTGAACTGAAAGTCTATTGCACTGATTTACAATAATTTTTTAATCAGATTCACTATCACTGGATCACATTGTTCTTCTTCATGGATTAAATATTCACTGAATAACTACTGTTTACTAATAGGAGATAGCGAAAAGCCTAACCCAAGCCCTTGCTTTCAGGGTTCTTAGAGTCTCTAATGGGCAAAACAGCAAAGCAATGATATGATACACACAATGAATGCTGTAACAGTTTAGCCTTAACGTGACTCTAGGCAGTTAAGGATAGATTTGTCAACTGGACTTAAAGAGTGGTCAGCTCAGGTAATCGGAGGGTGTAGCAGAGAGAGGAGAGCAGGATCAAAGCCACAAAAGAGTGTCTACAAGTGGCCTATGAACAGCCTGCATTGTAATCCCTTAAGAAGATGAAACTGTTAGCCACACCCCTATATCAAGGTCACATAGAGTACACCTCTTCTAAGGCTAAGGGTGAACATTTTTAAGAGCACATCAAACTATCTAGTATCAAGAATAGAACGCAAATGATGCATTCACGTTAAAGACTAACACAGAGGAAGATGGGCTTCCAGGAGGCTCAGTGAGAAAAGAACCTGCCTGCAGTTCAGGAGATCAGGATGCAAGCTCTATCCCTGGGTTGGGAAGATCCCTCGGGGGAGGAAATGGCACCCACTGCAGCATTCTTGCCTGGAGAATCCCATGGACAGAGGAGCCTGGCGGGCTACAGTCAAGAGGGTGCACAGAGCTGGACACGACTGAAGCAACTTAGCACACGCGCACACACACAGAAAAATAGAAGAGGCCTGGGAAAGTGGCTTGAAAAGGTAGACTGGGATAAGAATGTGAACTTCTTTGAATAGAGTGTGGACTTTTTTTTCGTAAACAAGGAAACCTATTGAAATATTTGAGAAGAGTACTAATGAGGCCACAGTAGCATTCACTGATTCAGCAGTGCGGTAAGGACAAAGGGGAAAGGGCAGGGGGAGAGAGCCAGGGGAAATGAGATGGCCACTCCAATCGTATAGACACCAGGGAATATGCTCAGAGGTGGACGAGGGGAAGGGAGAAAGGGAAATAAATGGATATTGAAAACATGAAAACCAGACGGCAACATTCAGAGCAGAAAACAGAAAATTCTCAGGTCATTTCGTCACCATGTTCAGAGCAAGACCCAGGTCATTCTCTGGTAATAAAATGGGTATGTTTCCCCTTATCTCACTAAAATAACCTTTCTCCAAGTGGATTCTTCATCAATGGTAATTTCAGAATAGCTTAATTCCTCCTATATTTTAGATAAAATTTATTAAGAATCCCAGTCTCTAAGTATTTCTGCTTCTTTAAAAAAAACTTGAGATGGTTGACTTTTAAAGTATACAGTGAGTTAATTGGTACATTTATATATTCCAATATCAGTACTGCTGCTTCTGCTGCTGCTAAGTCACTTCAGTCATGCTGACTCTGTGCGACCCCATAGGCGGCACCCCAGCAGGCTCCCCAGTCCCTGGCATTCTCCAGGCAAGAACACTGGAGTGGGTTGCCATTTCCTTCACCAACGCATGAAAGTGAAAAGTTAAAGTGAAAAGTAAAACTGAAGTCACTTAGCCGTGTCCGACTCTTAGCGACCCCATGGACTGCAGCTTACCAGGTTCTTCCATCCATGGGATTTTCCAGGCAAGAGTACTGGAGTGGGGTGCCATAGCCTTCTCCTAGGGCATAGTGAAGTGAAGAGAAGTCACTCAGTCATCTCCAACTCTTTGCAACCCCGTGGACTGTAGCCCACCAGGCTCCTCTGTCCATGGGATTCTCCAGCATTAAGCCCTTTCAAATCCTGAAAGAAGATGCTGTGAAAGTGCTGCACTCAATATGCCAGCAAATTTGGAAAACTCAGCTGTGGCCACAGGACTAGAAAAGGTCAATTTTCATTCCAATCCCAAAGAAAGGCAATGCCAAAGAATGCTCAAACTACTGCACAAATGCACTCATCTCACATGCTATGAGAGTAATGCTCAAAATTCTCCAAGCCTGGCTTCAGCAATACATGAACTGTGAACTTCCAGATGTTCAAGCCAATTTTAGAAAAGGAAGAGGAACCAGAAATCAAATTGCCAACATCTGCTGGATCATCAAAAAACAGCAAGAGAATTCCAGAAAAAACATCTATTTCTGCTTTATGGACTATGCCAAAGACTTTGACTGTGTGGATCACAATAAACTGTGGAAAATTCTGAAAGAGATGGGAATACCAGACCACCTGACCGGCCTCTTATGAAATCTATATGAGAAAGTGTTACAAGTCAGGAAGCAACAGTTAGAACTTGACATGGAACAACAGACTGGTTCCAAATAGGAAAAGGAGTATGTCAAGGCTGTATATTGTCACCCTGCTTATTTAACTTATATGCAGAGTACATCATGAGAAATGCTGGGCTGGAAGAAGCACAAGCTGGAATCAAGATTGCCAGGAGAAATATCAATAACCTCAGATATGCAGATGACACCACCCTTATGGCAGAAAGTGAAGAGGAACTCAAAAGCCTCTTGATGAAAGTGAAAGAGGAGAGTGAAAAAAGTTGGCTTAAAGCTCAACATTCAGAAAATGAAGATCATGGCATCTAGTCCCATTACTTCATGGGAAATAGATGGGGAAACAGTGGAAACAGCATCAGACTTTATTTGGGGGGCTCCAAAATCACTGCAGATGGTGGCTGCAGCCATGAAATTAAAAGACACTTACTCCTTGGAGGGAAAGTTATGACCAACCTAGATAGCATATTGAAAAGCAGAGACATTACTTTGCCAACAAAGGTCCGTCTAGTCAAGGCTATGGTTTTTCCTGTGGTCATGTATGGATGTGAGAGTTGGACTGTGAAGAAGGCTGAGCGCCGAAGAATTGATGCTTTGAACTGTGGTGTTGGAGAAGACTCTTAAGAGTCCCTTGGACTGCAAGGAGATCCAACCAGTCCATCCTGAAGGAGATCAGTCCTGGGTGTTCTCTGGAAGGACTGATGCTAAAGCTGAAACTCCAGTACTTTGGTCACCTCATGCGAAGAGCTGACTCATTGGAAAAGACTTTGATGCTGGGAGGGATTGGGGGCAGGAGGAGAAGGGGACAACAGAAGATGAGATGGCTGGATGGCATCATGGACTCGATGGACCTGAGTCTGAGTGAACTCCAGGAGTTGGTGATGGACAGGGAGGCCTGGTGTGCTGTGATTCATGAGGTCACAAAGAGTAGGACAGGACTGAGTGACTGAACTGAACTGAACTGAGGGCATTAAGCTAATGCATCCATCACATTCTATAATTATCATTTCTTTCTTGTGCTGAGACAATTAAGATCTAGTTTCTAAGTAACTCTAAACTCTTTAGTACAGTAGTGTTTACTATTATTACTATGCTGTGCATCAGATCTCCAGAATGTGCTCATCTTCTAGTTGCAAGCGTGTACTCTTAAACATCTCCCCAATTCCCCTACCCCAGAACCCATGGTAACCATCATTCTAGTCTTCATTTCTATGCATTCAGCGTCTTTAGATTCCACATATGAGTGATATCATACAGTATTTGTCTTTGTCTGACTTATCTCACTTTAATAACTGTCCTCTACTTCCCTAAGTCCTCCTCAAAATCATGCAAAATAAGTTCAAATCCAATAAAAGCCCCTCCCAACTTCTCTCATTGAAGTGCTTCTGAGGTTTTTCCGAGAATGTTTTCTCCTTTCTAAAGCAAGCAAAAGAGACCCAGCTCTGCTCTGACCACAAGTGTGCTCCCACGAACAGTACCACTGAAAGAGAAAGAAGAATGAGTTGTATGGCCTGATTTTAGACTTCTTGAACTTGAAGAGACAGCATGATATTTAAGAGAAAAACAGAGACAGGCAACATGTTTATGCACCTCCAGCAGTGGAGAAGACATAAAGAGAGTTGGACCATAAAGAAGGATGAGCACTGAGGATTTAATGCTTTTGAATTATGCTAGAGAATAATCTTGAGAGTCCCTTGGACTGCAAGGAGATCCAACCAATCAATCCTAAAGGAAATCAGCCCTGAATACTCATTGCAAGAATTGATGCTGAAACTGAAGTTCCAATATTTGGCCACCTAATATAAAGAGATGACTCACTGGTAAAGATCCTGATGCTGGGAAAGATTGAAGGCAAAAGGAAAAGGGGGTGGCAGAGGATGAGATAGAAGCATCACTGATTCAGTGAGCATGAATTTGGGCAAACTCCTGCAGATAATGGAGGACACAGGAGCCTGGAATGCTATAGTCCATGGGGTTACAAAGTGTCAGACATGACTTATCAACTGAACAGCAACAAAACAAACTACTTATTAGGATGGTTACTAGCAAAAATAGCAAGTGTGGATGAAGAGCTGGAGACATCAGAAACTTTGTGCATTGTTAACGAGAATGTAAAATGGTGTGGCCACTATGGAAAACAATATGGCCAGTCCTAAAAATATGAAAAATAGAAGAACCACAGGATCTAGGAATTCCACTTCTAGGTACATACACAAAGGAATTTAAAGCAGAGTCTCAAAGACATACCCATTCCACATCCACAGAAGCTCTATTCACAATATCCAAGAGGTGGAAGCAACCCAAGTGTCAACTGACAGATGAATGGATAAAGAAAATGTGGTATATACATAAAATTGAATATTATTTAGCCTTAAAAAGAAAACAAATTCTGACATGACATAACATAGATGAATGTTGAAAATATTATGATGAGTGAAATTGTCCAATCACAAAAAAGACAAATGTAGGATTCCATTTAGATGACATACCTTGAGTAGTCAAAATCATAGAGACAGAAAGTAGAATGGCAATTTCCAGTGGCTGAAGTGGGGACTAAGGGGGTCTGTGTTTAATCAATAGTTTCAGTATAATATGATGAAAGAGTTCTGCAGATTGGTTGCTCAGCAGCGTGAATGTACTTAACACTACTGAACTGTACTCTTAAAAACAGTTAAGATGGTAAATTTTATGTCATGTAATACTTTACCACAATTAAAATTCACACATATACACACACACAACAAAACCACAATAGTGCATTACAAGAGAAAAAAATGAGTTGTGTCCACCAGAGGTCACCCTTACTCAGAATTGGGCCAGCATCCAAAAAACTGGCCCAATAGTAGGCAAGTCTCTTCAGAGCAGGTATGGTTTTGTTTAGGGCAGTCAGTGAGGGTCAGACTGAATAAAAACAGTGACCAGCTAAAGAGGGAGAAACCTGAACAACTTAGGAAAAGCTGATGTCCCCAGAATGATTCCCCACATAAAAGAAGCGTCCAGTTTAGGAGTCTAAAATGTGATGACCAGGGAGCTAAGGTTTCTACAGGAAAGCAGTTAGAAAGATGAGCAGGTATCAAAGAGAAAACATGGTGCAAGAAAAAAGCCAAACATCAGAAGGAAGACTGTGAAGTTTAGAGAATTCCAAACCTCTGGAAGAAGAAAAATGAATGATCAGGAAAGCAAGACACAATTCTACGACTGGAAGAGTATGTGATTAAGAACCCAGGACCAAGTTACATCTGACAGGGACTGTCAGCTGCGTTCTCCACTCTGAACTAGCCCATGGCTCTCTCTCCTTCCTCTCTGTTATGGGGGCTGTGTATCTCCCTTCTAGTTTTTCAGGCATATTCTGAGGCATGGAGGAAAAGATCAACACGTTTGGTGATTAGACGGTCCATGTTGGGCTTGGAGAGAGCACATTCAATATGTTGGTAGAATCTGAAGCTTTTAATTAAGAGAGATCAAAGCGTGGGAGTTAAATGACAAGTAGAAGGAACAGATAGTAATCATGGTTTTAAGAAAGCTGTTTTGAAAGAAAGGAGAGAAATAAGATGCTAATCTCTGAGGTTACCAGGGACAAGCATGAAAGATAGTGATGTCTTCTTTTCTTCTGTGGTAGAATGGAAGAAAACTCCACTCCTCAAGATATCTACACCATAAGCTATGGATATGTTACCTCATATGGCAAAAGGGACTTTGAGGATGTAATTAAGGTTAAGGGACTTTAGATGGGGATATTATCTAGATGGACCAAATCTAATCACCTGAATCCTTAAATGTGGATAATTCTTCCTGGATGGGTCAGAAATGCCATCTTGCTGACCCCTAGATGGCAAAATGGGGATGAATCGGAAAGCCTCATGTCAAGATCCTATGCCATTTTTAAGACTTCAGCTTTACATTTCTCCAAAGAAGACATACAGATGGCTAACAAACACATGAAAAGATGCTCAACATCACTCATTATCAGAGAAATGCAAATCAAGACCACAATGAGGTACCATTTCACACCAGTCAGAATGGCTGCGATCCAAAAGTCTACAAGCAATAAATGCTGGAGAGGGTGTGGAGAAAAGGGAACCCTCTTACACTGCTGGTGGGAATGCAAACTAGTACAGCCACTATGGAAAACAGTGTGGAGATTCCTTAAAAATTGCAAATAGAACTGCCTTATGATCCAGCAATCCCACTGCTGGGCATACACACCGAGGAAACCAGAATTGAAAGAGACACATGTACCCCAATGTTCATTGCAGCACTGTTTAGCCAGGACATGGAAGCAACCTAGATGTCCATCAGCAGATGAATGGATAAGAAAGCTGTGATACATATACACAACGGAGTATTACTCAGCCCTTAAAAAGAATAAATTTGACTCAGTTCTAATGAGATGGATGAAATTGGAGCCGATTATACAGAGTGAAGTAAGACAGAAAGAAAAAACACCAATACAGTATACTGACACATATATATGGAATTTAGAAAGATAGTAATGATGACCCTCTATGTGAGACAACAAAAGAGACACAGAGGTATAGAACGGACTTTTGGCCTCTGAAGGAGAGGGAGAGGGTGGGATGATTTGGGAGAATGGCATTGAAACATGTATACTATCTTGTAAGAAACAAAGCGCCAGTCTATGATCAATACAAGATACAGGATGCATGGGGCTGGTGCACAGGATGATTCAGGGAGGTGATATGGGGTGGGAGGTGGGAGGGGCTTCGGCATTGGGAGATCGTGGACACCTGTGGCTGATTCATGTCAATGTTTGGCAAAACAAATACAGTATTGTAATGTAGAATAAAGTATTAAAAAAAAAGACTTCAGCTTTACTCTAAGTCATGAAGCTATTGGAAATAAGTTTTTGAACAAAACCATAACACGCCCCAAGTTAAATATGAAAAAACTCACTGTGCATAGTATGCTGAAACTAACTGAGAGGAGGCGGTGAGGCAGCATACAAGAAGCACTGAGAACTGGAAATAATGAGTGAACTTGGAGGAAGTGATGAGGTTCTGGATCTGACAGGTTTATTAATCGGTTGTAGTTTATGAAAGTGATAAAGGCGTCAACAACAACTGCAAGATTTAGGGCCTGAAGACCTGGAACATAGACTTGATGACATGGGGAGGGCCTCACAAGATGATCTGTGGTCAGTTAACGTTTGAGTCTAGGAAAACATTCCAAATCAGCTTGCCAAAGTCGAGGTTACTAGCTACACTCTCCCACTGCCCTCTGCATTGGCTCTGCCTTTGTGGCCTGCTTTCAGCCAGCCTTCTGCTCCAGCCTTTCCATCATCTGAGCCCCACAGACTCCAAGGATGCAATCAAATCTTCTTAGTATTACCTTCATTCAGCTTAAAGATTGGAAGAGGGAAGAGAAGCAACATAGTTTTCTCTACTCCCTGAAAACCCCTTTCAAAGTATTCTCATCTAATAAATCTAAAATTAGTCTCTGGCTGCTTTGGTGGTAATGAGTCTCTGAAAAACTCAGATTGTGGAAGGTGTATAAGTAGTATCCAGTTCCTCTGTTAAAAACATGATGGTACTTTTCCCCATCATTCTCATCTTTGATGGCTTAACCAAAATTTGGAGGCAACAGAAAGTTCCTTTTTGCATTATGCTAAATATATATATATCATGTATCCAATAAGGTAAAAATTAATAAGCTTTAAATTTTAATCTATTAACTTAATTTAATTTAAAATTACTGAAAATAGTTAATTTAAAAGAAACATTCCCTAGCATAAAAATGGAAAAATAAAAAATAATCATACATAAATATACAATAACTATATGAAAATATCAGTTCTCACTAATGTAAAAGAAATACAAATGAAAATAAGGAGATAACATCTGCCTATTAAATTAAATATGATTAAATTATCATCCCATTACCATCACATGCAACATGAAAACTGCACAAATTCTACTAGTGGCATTAACTTATAGGTTCTTAAAATATATTTTAAAAAATAACCAGGGAATGACAAAATATTCATACGGATTTTTGTTACAGTGTTATATGTAAAAGTGAACATTCGGAAGCAATATGGAAGTCCAATGATGGAGGACTGGTTAAATCAATTATAGAATACCCAATTAAGAAAATACTGCATATTTGTTTAAAATAATGTGTTTATACATATGTGTATATATATATATACACATGAAAAGATATTCATAATGTACTGCTAAGCAATAAAAGCATATTGCAAAATAAATAATTGTCATGTGATCACATACTTGGTATACATAAACAGATCACAGAATTAGTGTTAATGTGTACACACAACCAATCGCATTAGTAGCTTATATTGCCATTCTCTAAATGTTTCTATAAGTGTATATTTTGCTGATAAAAAAACATCAAAGAGTTGTATAGATGTTTTTGGAAGATCTGTATTGACAAGAAAATGTTTATGATATAATGCTTAAAAAATAATACAAAGTTATACACACATAATGATAGCAAGTTGATAGAAAAAAACATTTTGAGATAGAGAGAGGCTGTTAGGAAATATACTGAAATATTCATAATGGCAGTCTCTAGGCAATTTTTTCCTTGAGATTTATAATAATCTTATGTCAAGCATATATTATCTTTAGCATAAAAAGCCATTTTAAGGCTTTTTATCTGTATTGTTCTACCTATCCCCCTAGCTGAACTGGTTCATAAACTTAAAGCTGGTAGACAATTGATTTTTTTGTTTTTTGTTTCCCCTTTTCACATCTTCCACTGCTATCAGTGTGAAAAAGCTTGCAGCTAATTGATTTCCCACTTCATCTTTGCCTGTCTCCAAAGCCCACATTCTTATCTTCACCCCAGCCCTTGTTACCACTTGTTTCTCTGTCTCCCCTCTTTCACCCTGGGATGGTTGTTCTAAAATATGATTTGTTGTCCTGAAATATGAGCATTAATCAGAACAGAGAAAACGCGATGCAGGCAGAAGCAGAAAAGTCTGGACTTTAATAATGCAAAGTCTAATACTGATATACCAAAGGGATTTCTATGTAGAAAGGATATTATCCAACAGAAAAGGCAAAGATGCCGTCTCTGAGTTTCTGATGGGGGGTCGGGGTTGGGGGGACAGGAGCCATGATTATTAAGACCTGGCAGGAGGGAGATCCAGTTCTGAGTCACAAAACTAGATTAGGTCCTCAAGGAAATCTGTAAAATTAAGTCTATAAAAGCTGGCCCAGCTGGTTAATTAGCACACTGTACAGCAGATTATGTTTTATAGTTTGATTTTTATATTCTAAGCTACAACCTAATAAGTCAAGCCAGTTACATTCCCTGTGGCTTGATGACTTCTTTCGCTTATGAGCTCACTACCAATCACTAACTTGCACTTATTTACAATTAAGGCCGCCTTTGTTATAAGCGTAGCTCCTCAAACCTCTGTGTTAAAAAGCATCAGCAGACAAGAAAATGCTTCTAGAATGGCTAATCCACAAATGCTATGCTCAGAACTCTAAAGCCAGCCAAAGGAAATGATTCATTTATTAAGGTTGTAATTACAGCTATGAAACAGCTTGTTATGGATTCTTTCTGCTGGCCTGAGCTACTTTCTAACATCTGCTAGTATGAGCAGAGAAAGGCACCAACTTATTCGTTTCACTATCCTTCGACTGGAAAAATGTTATATTTCAGAGGGTTTAGGATGTTTATTAAGAATAACCAAGAGATCAAACGTTGGGGGGAGGGCAAGATTTGACCAGTATGAGACCTTGAACAGGACTATACTTAAGATCTTGTGACATATTTTGATTAAGACCCAAAATCCCGTGGCATGCATGCCATTCGAGAACAGGCTCCATTGCCCCCGAGTTCCAAGCTGATGGTGCTGCTGGTGCTGGTGCTGGTGCTGGTGCTGCTGGTGCTGGTGCTGCTGGTGCTGGTGCTGGTGCTGGTGGTGCTCTCTCACCGCTTTGGCTCTCCAGTTCCATTGGATTATAGACACTGTTTTAGTGTTTCACTTTATAGAATTCATTTCTCTCTCTGTCTCTCTTTCTCTCTCTCACACACATACATACGTGCATAGATAAACTTTTCAGTTTTTCCTGAATATCTTCTCTATATTTCCATTTTATTGTATTTTCTTGTTTTGTTTCATTAGCTCAAAATATCTCTTTATTTTACCCTGCCAACTCCTTTTTAGAATCTTATTCATCCTTAGTTATAATCCAAACAAGTGTTTTTCATGAACATTTCTCACTTGATTCCAACTGGATGTTAATGTGAGATGAATCAGCATAGCGTAGCTGTCAAGAAAGCTTGTTGGATCCATTCTGCATAAGTTCATCTCTCAGTTTGGCATTTCTTACCTGTAAGAGGTAGCACAAGTTGTTTAACCTCTCTTTTCCAGTTTCCTTATCAATAAAATCAGGACAATAAATAGTATATTCTATAAGAATAAAATTAAGAGAACATGTAAATTTCCTAACATGGTGACTGGTAGGTAACAAATGGCCCAAAGCTATATTTATTAACTTCTGCAACACAAAATTCTCTCTATCCAAAGTATTATTTGAGAGAAAATATTTGAAGCCTGAGACTACAAAAGGAAAAAATAAACACTTTTATGATAATCACCACCAAATAGAATTAATAAAGAGATCCAACATTCCATTCAATAGCTTCCAGTCTCAACATGAATATTCACCCTCTCGTTTCTGACACAAAGTTACAAAGTGGTAACATGGTATACTCTGGGTGACTTAGATTGGGTGAAAGTGGTTTTTTGTTTCATTGGTTGGTTGGTTGGTTTTTCTGTTTGTTTGTTTTACCTGTTTTGTCACTCTGCTAACCCTGTCATTAGTTAATATCTCATTGCACAAAGCTTTCCCTCATATTTCCTGGGTATAACTTATAAGAAAATACTTAATATACACACTCCTGACATTATTCACATGGTAAGATGTACAATAATAGAAATTAATCAGATGTAGATAACATTATTAGTACAATTAGCAACAATTAGTGTTATACAAATCCCTTCCAGAACTAACACCCAAAAACAATGTTCTTTTTATTTGCAAACGTAGGAAATCAAGAAATACCTGGAGTAACAGGCAAATTAGGCCATGGAGTACAGAATGAAGCAAGACAAAGGCAAACAAAGTTTTGCCAAGAGAACACACTGGTCATAGCAAACACCCTCTTCCAAGAACACAAGATAAGACTGCACATGGACATCACCAGATGGTCAAAACTGAAATCAGATTGATTATATTCTTTGCAGCCAAAGATGGAGAAGCTCTATACAATCAGCAAAAACAAGACTGGGAGCTGACTGTGGCTCAGATCATGAACTTCTTGTCGCCAAATTCAGACTTAAATTGAGGAAAGTAGAGAAAACATTAGACCATTCAGGCATGAACTAAATCAAATCTCTTACGACTATACAGTGGAAGTGAGAAATAGATTCAAGGGATTAGATCTGATAGCATGCCTAAAGAACTATGGGCAGAGGTCTGTGACATTGTACAGGAGGCAGTAATCAAGATTATCCCTCAAAAAGGAATGCAAAATGGTTGTGTGAAGAGACCTTACAAATAGCTATGCAAAAAGAGAAATGAAAGGCAAAGGAGAAAAGATATACCCATTTGAATGCAAAATTCCAAAGAATAGCAGGGAGAGACAAGATTTCCCCAGTGATCAATGCAAAGAAATAGAGGAAAACAAAAGAATGGGAAAGACTAGAGATCTCTTCAAGAAAATTAGAGATACCAAGGGAAAATTTCATGCAAAGATGGGCTCAATAAAGGACAGAAATGGTGTGGACTTAACAGAAGCAATAGATACTAAGGAGAGGTGGCAAGAATACACAGAAGAACTGTACAAAAAATATCTTCATGATCCAGATAATCACGATGGTGTGATCACTCACCTAGAACCAGGCATCCTGGAATGCAAAATCAAGTGGCCTTAGCAAGCATCACTATGAACAAAGCTAGTGGAGGTGATGGAATTCCAGTTGAGCTATTTCAAATCCTAAAAGATGATGCTGTGAAAGTGCTGCACTCAGTATACCAGCAAATTTGGAAAACTCAGCAGTGGCCACAGGGCTTCAAAAGGTTAGTTTTCATTCCAATCCCAAAGAAAGGCAATACCAAAGAATGCTCAAACTACCACACAATTGCACTCATCTCACATGCCAGCAAAGTAATGCTCAAAATTCTCCAAGCCAAGTGAACCATGAACTTCCAGATGTTCAAGATGGATTTAGAAAAGGCAGAGGAGCCAAAGTGCCAACATCTGTTGGATGATCAAAAAAGCAAGGGAGTGAGTGAGTGAGTGAAGTCGCTCAGTCATGTCCGACTCTTTGCGACCCTGTGGACTGTAGCCCATCATGCTCCTCTGTCCATGGGATTCTCCAGGCAAGAGTACTGGAGTGAGTTGCTATTTCCTTCTCCAGAGGGTCTTCTCAACCCAGGGATCGAACCCAGGTCTCCTGCATTGTAAGCAAGACACTTTACCATCTGAGCCACCAGGGAAGTCCTTCCAGAAAAATATCCACTCCTGCTTTATTGACTATGCCAAAGCCTTTGTGTGGATCACAACAAACTGGAAAATTTTTCAAGAGGTGGGAATACCAGACCACTTGGCCTGCCTCTTGAGAAATCTGTGTGCAATTCAAGAAGTAACAGTCAGAACTGGACATGGAACAGCAGACTGGCTCCAAATTGGGAAAGGAGTATGTCAAGGCTGTATATTATCACCCTGATTATTTAATTTATATGCAGAGTATATCATGTGAAATGCCAGGCTAGATGAAGCACAAGCTGGAATCAAGATTGCCAGGAGAAATATCAATAGCCTCAGATATGCAGATAACACCACCCTTATGCCAGAAAGCAAAGAAGAACTAAAAAGTATGAAAGTAAAAGAGGAGACTGAAAGTAAAAGAGGATGAAAAATGAAAGAGGAGAGTGAAGAAGTTGGCTTAAAACTCAGCATTCAGAAAACTAAGATCATGGCATCCGGTCCCATCACTTCATGACAAATACATGGGGAAGCAGTGAAAACAGTGACAAGACTTTATTTTGGGGGACTGCAAAATCACTGCAGATGGTGACTGCAGCCATGAAATTAAAAGACGCTTGCTCCTTGGAAGAAAAGTTATGACCAACCTAGACAGCATATTAAAAAGCAGAGACATTACTTTGCCAGCAAAGGTCCATCTAGTCAAAGCTCTGTTTTTCCAGTAGTCATGTATGGATGTGAGAGTTGGACTCTAAAGAAAGCTGAGTGCCAGGGAATTGATGCTTTTGAACTGTGGTGTTGGAGAAGACTCTTGTGAGTCCCTTGGACTGCAAGGCAATCCAACCAGTCCATTCTAAAGGAGATCAGCCCTGGGTGTTCCAACCAGTCCATCCTGAAGGAAATCAGTCCTAAATATTCATCGGAAGGACTGATGCTGAAACTGAAGCTCCAATTCTTTGGCCACATGATGCGACAAACTGGAAAAGACCCTGATGATGTAAAAGGTTGAAGGTGGAAGGAGATGACAGGATGAGATGGTTGAATGGCATCACCAACTTAATGGACTTGAGTTTGAGTAAACTCTGGCAGTTGGTGATGGACAGAGAGGCCTGACGCGCTGCAGTCCATGAGGTCGCAAAGAGTCAGAGATGGCTGAGCAACTGAACTGAACTGAAGGAGATGTGTGCTGGCCTTCTAGGTGGCGCTAGTAGTCAGGAACTCACCTGCCAGTGCAGGAGACTTAAGAGACACTGGTTCAATCTTTGGGATGGGGAGATCCCCGTAGGAGAGCTTGACAACCCAGTCCAGTATTCTTGCCTGGAGAGTCCCTGGGACAGAGGAGCCTGGTGGGTTAGCCTACAGGGTCACAAAGAGTGAGACATGAATGAAGTGACTTAGCAGGCAAGGATATTTAAAATGAATACTAAGGATTGTATTTTGAATTTAATGTATTATTTTGAAGATGCTAAGCAAGGACCAGGATTTGGTACTTCCATTTTAGATGATCTCATGAGCAAAGCACATTTGAGAATTGTGTTCTTCAGAGCCTTGCATTATGATACACAGTGAATTGCCTCATCTTTTAAGATCGATAAAGCACCTCAAGCTTCAGAACGAGATGCCTCTTTCAAGCCAGGACTGTAATGAGATGACACAGCAAATTGCCTAAGGAAGAAGATAACCCTAAGAAAAAGAAAGTCATGCCAACTGAATGTCAATACTGTTAGCATTTGTTAGGGATAAAAGCAGTAGCTATAGCAACATGGAAGATGCATCAATAAGTGAATTCTTATATTTCTTACCTTGCAAGTGTTCTACTCTGGGGAGTAGGTGAGTTAAAGGAAAAGTATTAAAGGCAGAGATTTGGCATACTATTACTTACATACTCTGGAAAAGATTTTTACTACCCAGTTCTGAAAATATTTGCTACATTTCTAGATTTCAGGCATGTGCTTGCTGCTGAAAATTGCATTTTTCTTGTTGTTTTTTGCTGCTATAACAGTTTGAGAATTAAAGCTCATGTTACTTTAGTTGTTAGGGTCAGTACAGAGATAATAGGCAAGACTCTCCAATACCTTGTAATAACTCCTTCTTCCTGATAAAATTGAGCAATTAACCAGTTGAAAAAGAAACAGCTGGACTGTGTCTGTAAGTATTAAGTATTATCCTTATTCTGTTCAGTTCAGTCACTCAGTCGTGTCCAACTCTTTGCAACCCTGTGGACTGCAGCACACCAGGCTTCCCTGTCCATCACCAACTCCTGGAGTTTACTCAGACTAGTGGGGCCAGATGAACGAGACTGAACTATTTCTTCTTCCTGACTCCTTAAAGTAGACGACCATGACTATTCTCCACCTTCAGGACCGTCCACCAGGCAGAGTCGTTGGGAAGGCACTACTGGTCTGGGAGAAAAGGCTCTGTCCTTTTGTGTTTGCATCATTGCATCAGTGAGGAAAGAGGATTTGTGTGGGCAGGTGGGGATATAGGTGTATGCTCTGAAACTGCATCATAGCCTATAGCCACTAAATCGAGTTTACAGACTCATTTTGAAACTTAAATGTTAACCTTGATGCTCATTCTCCCTCCCAGCCAATTTCTATCAATTTTACCCTCTAAATAAGCCGTGAATCCATCCTTCCTTTCCATTCCCTCTGCCACTGTGGCAATCTTAATTTATTTCTGTCTAGGTAGAGGAGATGAAAGCTTTTGGAGGATGAGTGGTTATGTTGGCATTTGTAAAAGAGGACACAAGCCATCATTCATAGGCATGAATTATGTAACATTCAATGCCTTTGATAGAAGAAAGTCATTAAGTTCTAAGAGCCTATTTTTCTGAAATTTTAGATTCAGTTACTCTGCTGAACTGACTTAATAGTTAACCCACAGAGGCCTGAGGGGTTACATGTTGGGAACCCCAGACCACAGGGGTATGGGAGTGAAACGGCAAAAAGGATCACACTTAATCACATGCTTTGAAAATACATCAATAGTTTTACAGAAGATACAACTTTGAGGTAAGTCTTAGGAAAATCCTTTAGAAAGCAGACATCTGAAGAGCAGTATTAATCTGCAGTGAAGGGTCTGTTCTGTTGGTGGGAGAACCTGAATTTTCCTTCTACTTTCAGGACTGCAGACCACCTTGCACGTGGGCTAAGGGTCCCCCTGACCCACTGTGGCATCCCGGGAGCCTCCCAGCAGCTGGCATCTCCACAGCAGGATAAGGCGCAGGTCTTAGAAGACCTCACCAGGGCATCATTGTTCTCAGCCTTTGGTATATCAGAATCTCCAAATTAAAATCCAGATGCCTGGTCTCTCCCTCCAGAAGATTCTGAATCACATCTTATACTGGTGAACACCAATGGGTTCAACTTTGGTACCAGCTGTGACTGATACAGATGAAGCAAATAATAAATGCAACCTCTAATTGGATACCTTCTTCATGTCAAATGAGGCTTCCCTGGTGGCTCAGACAGTAACAAATCTGCCTGCAATGCAGGAGACCCGGAGGTTTGATCCCTGGGTCAGAAAGATCCCCTGAATGTACATGTTCATATACATTGTTCATGTACAATCCCATAAACAGAGGAGCCTGACATGCTACAGTTCATGGGGGTCTCGAAGAGCTGGACGTGACTAACACCTTCACTTCTGAGTTAAGTACTTTACTCAGTGTTTTATATATATAGTCTCATTTAATATTTAATCTTCAAAATAATATGAAATAGGTGTTTTAGCTCCATTTTAAAAACAAGCAATCTGAAGCTCAGAGAGCAACTTGTGAAGGACAGAACCAGAATTCAAACCTAGCTCCAGTTTATGCCAAATCCTATTTCTGCTTTCTTGACTATGCCAAAGCCTTTGACTGTGTGGATCACAATAAACTGTGGAAAATTCTGAGAGAGATGGGAATACCAGACCACCTGATCCTGCCTCTTGAGAAATCTGTATGCAGGTCAGGAAGCAACAGCTAGAACTTGACATGGAAAAACAGACTGGTTCCAAATAGGAAGAGGAGTATGTCAAGGTTGTATATTGTCACCCTGCTTATTTAATTTCTATGCAGAGTACATCATGAGAAACGTTGGACTGGAAAAACACAAGCTGGAATCAAGACTGCCGGGAGAAATATCAGTAACCTCAGATATGCAGGTGACACCATCCTTCTGGCAGAAAGTGAAGAGGAACTAAAAAGCCTCAAAGTGAAAGAGGAGAGTGAAAACTTTGCCTTAAAGCTCAACATTCAGAAAACGAAGATCATGGCATCTGGTCCCATCACTTCATGGGAAATAGATGGGAAAACAAACAGTGGAAACAGTGTCAGACTTTATTTTGGGGGCTCCAAAGTCACTGCAGATGGTGACTGCAGGCATGAAATTAAAAGACACTTACTCCTTAGAAGAAAAGTTATGACCAACCTAGATAGCATATTGAAAAGCAGAGACATTACTTTGCCAACTAAGGTCCATCTAGTCAAGGCTATGGTTTTTCCTGTGGTCATGTATGGATGTGAGAGTTGGACTGTGAAGAAGGCTGAGCGCTGAAGAATTGATGCTTTTGAACTGTGGTGTTGGAGAAGACTCTTGAGAGTCCTTTGGACTGCAAGGAGATCCACCCAGTCCATTTTGAAGATCAACCCTGGGATTTCTTTGGAAGGAATGATGCTGAAGCTGAAACTCCACTACTTTGGCCACCTCATGGGAAGAGTTGACTCATTGGAAAAGACTTTGATGCTGGGAGGCATTGGGGGCAGGAGAAGAAGGGGATGTCAGAGGATGAGATGGCTGGATGGCATCACTGACTCGATGGACATGAGTCTGAGTGAACTCCGAGAGATGGTGATGGACAGGGAGGCCTGGCGTGCTGTGATTCATAGGGTCGCAAAGAGTTGGACATGACTGAGTGACTGAACTGAACTGAACTGATCCCTCTACCTACCACAATGTAATACATCCTCTTGAAGATGCACTTGTAGTTGTAACATAGTTGTAACACCCATATAGATACTTCCTATATAAGCTTGAAACACAGGTGGGTCAGGGTACCTTACTTCCTTTGACTTCTTATTGGAAAACTGATGTTTTGCTTTCTAAGATCTCTTCAAGATAGGATAGCATTAAGTAAAATGAGTTGATGGCAACATAACACATCTTTTTACCTGCAGTTTGCTAATAGCAACTTTAGAAAATACTGAGACTGGTTTCCATAGCCTTTCCCATGGTTGGTAAACAAACAAGTTTCTTGGACGAGTCATGTGCCCTGAAACCTGTTTAGGGATTCTAATTTCTTCATCTAAGTCTTCTATACCTGTTTCTATGCCCTCCAAATCCTAATTCTGAGGTTTTCCCCTTTTGTCCTGATGCCAGCTGTTCACTTTTATTTGAGTTGATTGATTAGTCCACACAAGAACTTTCTTTTCTCTCTCTCTCTCTCTCTCTCTCTTTTTTTTTTTTTTTTTTGCTGTTTATTTCCTTAAAGTGAAAAACGAGGTTCATCACTAAGATCATAAAGTAAAATCCCTTCAGCATAATTCTGTTAAAAATCTCAGAGTTATTTTTTTGGTGGGCCCTTTTCTTAACTACTCAGAACTCCACATGTTTTGGTATATGTTACATCATAATCTATGTACCAATTTTTAAATGAAAATTCTCATTAAAAATAGGGATGATATCATAAAATCAATAACATTCTTAATACACCAGTGTTTTTCAGTTAAACTGGTGTTACTATTGCATTTAAAGTTCTAGTAAATTGACCGAGTGAAAGCAGAAGGAATCAGGATGTCGTATAGGAATTAAAACAGAACATGAATCACAAAGAAATACACTGACAGGGTAACAAGATCATCTCCCTAAAAGCCAGCTCCTCATTTTTAAAAAAAATGATAAAAATTTTTCTTCTTTGTGGAGCTTAAGAGCTTACAGTTAGTTTATTTGACATGGTGAAGAACCACACACAGCAACCTAAACTTAATAAACAGAAAGCTCAATTTTTTTCCCCCAATTGTATCTAGCTTTCACAAAATTTTGTTTGCAAATTTTGAAACAGTGATGTTACTTTTAACACCATACAAGATAGCGGTTCATAACATACATCACCTATAGAGAATGAAGACTTTTCAGGTCAATTCAATATTTACTGTTTTCTTCAAAATGATGCCAGCTTTCCCATTGTTCTTCAGATGTTCAGTGTATTTTGTTTCTAGCACCAGAAAATTCTGTTATATTTTAAGGTTTCTATTCAACTTCCAAATCGCATTACTTATAGTAGCTATGTTCTATAAAGTTGCCACAAAATCTGGATTAGTGATGCTGAACCCTGCTCCTCAGAGACATGCAGGGTTAGGTTTCTGTGAGCCTCTGGTCACATCGTGTTTGCCAACATCTTTTATTTGAACAGAAACACACATAAAACAGAGCTATGATTAACACACCTCTATATTAACACATCTGTGTAAACATTCCTCATTTAGTACATACTGTTGGCTCATTAACATTGAACTACTCATACCTGAAAGAAGCTTACCTAACACTCGTATTTTCTCCATTAAGGCACGTCACAATTTTCCTCGTTTAGGAGCATCAGCATAGAGCTCTTCAGCACTATGCAATATTTCAGAAAAATCACCAACCAAAAATAGCAAAATGCTGAGTGTGGCACTACATAGGCCACGAAAGTATGCTTGTTAATAGCATGAGAGCTGAGACAGGGAGGCAGAGCACTGCCTTGTTTAACCTCTGCTGGGAATGTGCATATTGGGATTCAAATATTTTGCTGTTCTGCATATGTCTGCAAATGACTGAGAAAGCATGGTAAGTATTGAGTACTGAGTAATGATTATGGGCTACAAGGACTTCCCTGGAGGTTCAACTGGTAAAGAATCCTCCTGCAATGTGGGAGACCTGGGTTTGATCCCAGGGTTGGCAAGATCCTCTGGAGGAGGGAAAGGCTACCCACTGATGTATTCTGGCCTGGAGAATTCCATGGACTATACAGTCTGGGAGGTCACAAAGAGTTGGACACGACTGAGCAACTCTTACCAGTTCAGTTCAGTCCAGTCGTTCAGTCATGTCTGACTCTTTGTGACCCCATAGACTGAAGCACACCAGGCCTCCCTGTCTATCACCAATTCCCGAAGCTTACTCAAACTCATGTCCATCGAGTTGGTGATGCCATCCAACCATCTCATCCTCTGTTGTCCCCTTCTCCTCCTGCCTTCAATCTTTCCCAGCATCATGGTCTATTCAAATGAGTCAGTTCTTCGCGTCAGGTGGCCAAAGTATTGGAATTTCAGCAGCAGCATCAGTCCTTCCAGTGAATATTCAGGACTGATTTCCATTGGGATGGATTGGTTGGATTTCCTTTTCACTTAGGGGCTACAAATAAATTTTGGTTAATAGATGAATTTGCAAATACAGAATCTGTGAACAGTGACAATTAACTGTATGAAATAAATATATAGATCATTTCAATGGGAAGAGCTAACAGTACTGAGAGAATGGTACCAATTTTAACTATTTCCATTGGTCCAGCACTTCTGTTACACTCCAAACATCATTAACAGGTGTTTCATTTAAAGAATTAATAAAAGATTGAATTGATCCCATTATATAAAACAAGAAAGTTCTTCTATATAAATGAAGTAATGCTTGATTTATCATTAGTCTGCTTGTTTCAGTAAGTGCAGTTTTATACTTGAAGAATTCAGAGACCCATTTATTTCACAGCCCAGAAATACTGAGCCACAGGCACATGAGTTTCTTTAACTTATGGAATATGAGTAAAGGTAACAATTATCCTTCCAGGTGAAAGCATTCAATAGTGCTTAACCAAGCCACTGTTCCTTTGTCCACTGTGACCCACAACTTTCCCAACAGTGAATTCTCTATGAGATTTAGTCACAATGAGAGGATGATATAAAATAGAACTTTTCATTGCACCCTCAATAGTGACATGCAGTAGACATACAGTGTGAGTAAGAAAACTTTGCTGAAGCTGCTGTTTTGAAGAAATTTGGAAGTTATTAAAATTGAAGTATAAGCTAGTTTGTCATAAGTCACACAGACACCTAAAATAAGATTCTCTTTGCTTCTGAGGAAATAGTGACAAGATTCACTGAATAATGATATTGAGGAAATTTAGTTGTGTATGTTGTTGTACAATTTTACTAAAATTACAAACTTTTAGGGCAGTTCAGTTGCTCAGTTGTGTCCAACTCTTTGAGACCCCATGGACTGCAGCACACCAGGTCTCCCAGTCCATCACCAACTCCCAGACTTTGCTCAAACTCATGTCCATCGAGTCAGTAATGCCGTCCAGCCATCTCAACCTCTGTTGTCCCCTTCTCCTCCCACCTTCAGTCTCTCCCAGCATCAGGGTCTTTTCAAATGAGTCATTTCTTCACATCAGGTGGCCAAGTATTGGAGTTTCAGCTTTAGCATCAGTCCTTCCAAAGAATATTCAGGACTGATTTCCTTGAAGATTGGCTGATTTGATTTCCTTGCAGTCCAAGGAACTCTCAAGAGTCTTAATTAACACCAAAATTCAAAATCATCATCCTTCGGCCCTCAGCTTTCTTTATAGTCCAACTCTCATATCCATACATGAGTAGTGGAAAAACCATAGCTTTGACCAAATGGACTTTGTTGGCAAAGTAATGTTTCTGTTTTTTAATATGCTGTCTAGATTGGTCATAGCTTTTCTTCCAAGGAGCAAGCATCTTTTAATTTCATGACTGCAGTCACCATCCACAGTGATTTTGGAGCCCAAGAAAATAAAGTCTCTTACTGTTTCCATTGTTTCCCCATCTATTTGCCATGAAGTGATGGGACCAGATACCATGAGCTTAGTTTTCTGAATGTTGAATTTTAGGTCAACTTTTTCACTATTCTCTTTCACCTTCATCAAGAGACTCTTTAGTTTCTCTTCACTTTCTGCCTTAAGTTCAGTTCAGTTCAGTTGCTCAGTCACGTCCGACTCTGCGACCCCATGAATCGCAGCACGCCAGGCCTCCTTGTTCATCACCATCTCTCGGACTCACATCCATCGAGTCAGTGATGCCATCCAGCCATCTCATCCTCGGTCGTCCCCTTCTCCTCCTGCCCCCAATCCCTCCCAGCATCAGAGTCTTTTCCAGTGAGTCAACTCTTTGCATGAGGTGGCCAAAGTACTGGAGTTTCAGCTTTAGCATCATTCCTTCCAAAAAATCCCAGGGTTCATCTCTTTCAGAATGGACTGGTTGGATTTCTTTGCAGTCCAAAGGACTCTCAAGAGTCTTCTCCAACACCATAGTTCAAAAGCATCAATTCTTCGGTGCTCAGCCTTCTTCACAGTCCAACTCTCACATCCATACATGACCACAGGAAAAACCATAGCCTTGACTAGACGGACCTTAGTCAGCAAAGTAATGTCTCTGCTTTTGAATTGCTATCTAGGTTGGTCATAACTTTTCTTCCAAAGAGTAAGCGTCTTTTAGTTTCATGGCTGCAGTCACCATCTGCAGTGATTTTGGAGCCCAAAAAATAAAGTCTGACACTGTTTCCATTGTTTCCCCATCTATTTCCCATGAAGTGATGGGACCGGTAAGGGTGGTATTATTTGTATCTGAGGTTATTGCTATTTCTTCCCGCAGTCTTGATTCCAGCTTGTACTTCTTCCAGTCCAGCATTTTGCATGATGTACTCTGCATATAAGTTAAATAAGCAGGGTGATGATATACAGTCTTGATGTACTCCTTTCCCTATTTGGAACCAGTCTGGTGTTCCATGTCCAGTTCTAACTGTTGCTTCCTGACCTGCATACCAATTCTCAGCTGGCAGGTAAGGTCATCTGGTATTTCCATCTCTTGAAGAATTTTCCAGTTTGTTGTGATTTACACGATCAAAGGCTTTGGAATAGTCAATAAAGCAGAAATAGATGTTTTTCTGGAAATCACTTGCTTTTTTGATGATCCACTGGATGTTGGCAATTTGATCTCTGGTTCCTCTGCCTTTTCTAAAACCAGCTTGAACATCTGGAATTCATGGTTCACATAATGCTGAATCCTGGCTTGGAGAATTTTGAGCATTACTTTGCTCGCATGTGAGATGAGTGCAATTGTGCAATAGTTTGAACATTCTTTGGCATTGCCTTTCTGTGGAATTTGAATGAAAACTGACCTTTTCTGGTCCTGTGGCTACTGCTGAGTTTTCCAAATTTGCTGGCATATTGAGTGCAGCACTTTCACAGCATCATCTTTCAGGATTTGAAACAGCTCAACTAGAATTCCATCACCTCCACTAGCTTTGTCCATAGTGATGCTTGCTAAAGCCACTTGACTTCGCATTCCAGGATGTCTTTCTCTAGGTGAGTGATCACACCATTGTGATTATCTGGGTCATGAAGATCTTTTTGTATAGTTTGTGTGTATTCTTGTCACCTCTTCTTAATATCTCCTGCTTCTGTTAGGTCCATACCATTTTTGTCCTTTATTTTGCCCATCATTGCATGAAATGTTTCCTGGGTATCTCTAATTTTCTTGAAATTATCTCTAGTCTTTTCCATTCTTTTGTTTTCCTCTATTTCTTTGCATTGATCGCTGAGAAGGCTTTCTTATCTCTGCTTGCTGTTCTTTTGAACTCTGCATTCAAATGAATATATCTTTCCTATTCTCCTTTGCCTTTAGCTTCTCTTCTTTTTCAGCTATTGTAAGGCCTCCTCAGACAACCATTTTGCCTTTTGTATTTCCTTTTCTTAGAAATCGTCTTAATCACTGCCTCCTGTACAATGTCATGAACCTCTGTCCATAGTTCTTCAGGGACTCTGTCTATCAGATCTCATCCCTTGAATCCATTTGTCACTTCCACTGTATAATCATAAGGGATTTGATTTAGGTCATACCTGAATGGTCTAGTGGTTTACTCTACTTTCTTCAATTTAAGTCTGAATTTGGCAATAAGGATTTTGTGATCTGAGCCACAGTCAGCTTCTGGTCTTATTTTTGCTGACTGTATAGAGCTTCCCCATCGTTAGCTGCAAAGAATATAATCAATCTGATTTCAGTGTTGACCGTCTGGTGATGTCCATGTGCAGAGTCTTCTATTGCATTGTTGTAAGAGGGTGTTTGCTCTGACCAGTGTGTTCTCTTGCCAAAACTCTGTTAGCTTTGACCTGCTTTGTGTTCTACTCCAATGTCAAATTTGCCTGCTACTCCAGGTATTTCTTGACTTCCTACTTTTGCATTCCAGTACCCTATAGTGAAAAGGGAAACTTTTGGGAGTGTTATTCTAGAAAGTCTTATAGGTCTTCATAGAACTGTTCAACTTTAGCTTCTTGAGCATCACTGGTTGGGGCATAGACTTAGATTACTGTGATATTGAATGGATTGTCCTGGAAATGAATAGAGATCATTCTGTCATTTTTGAGATTGCACTCAAGTACCGCATTTTAGACTCTTTTGTTGACTATGATGGCCACTCCATTTCTTACTCTTGCACACAATAGTAGATATGATGGTCATCTGAGTTAAATTCACTCATTCCAGTACTCAATTACTAAAATTAATATTTGCAATTTATTAAATATTTATGTTCCAGTCATTGTTCAAAACAGTTTACATTTATTATCTCAGTTAACATTAATGAAGATACAATGAACAGTTCAGTTTTTTTATGCATGAGGGAACCGACAGATCATTTAACCTAGAAGACTGGGTCCATACACATGCTAGTGCTAGGTCTGGGATAAGAACTTGCATCTGTTTAAGGTCAAAGCCTTGCTTTTAAACACCATGAAGCTTCCTGAGCATTTTATTTTTTAACACAATACATCTGCGTAAATACAGAGACTTCATCACTCAGTCCAGCTCTTTGCGACTCCATGGACTGCAGCACTCCAGGCCTCCTTGTCCATCACTAGCTCCCAGAGTTCACCCAAATTCATGTTCATCGAGTCAGTGGTGTCATCCAACCGTCTCATCCTCTGTCATCCCCTTCTCCTCCTGCCTTCAATCATTCCCAGCATCAGGGTCTTTTCCAATGAGTGTTCTTTGCATCAGGTGACCAAAGTACTGGAGTTTCAGCTTCAGCATCAGTCCTTCCAATGAATATTCAGAACTGATTTCCTTTAGAATTGACTGGTTTGACCTCCTTGCGGTCCAAGGGACTCTCAAGAGTCTTCTACAATCCTACAGTTCAAAAAGATCAATTCTTTGGCATTCAGTTTTCTTTAGAGTCCAACTCTCACATCCATACATGACTACTGGAAAAACCATAGCTTTGACTAGATGGACCTTTGTTGGCAAAATAATGGAAAGATGGCAAAGAATGAAGTAAAAACTTCATTCTAAAATAATTAAGTACAGATTGTTGCTGCTGCTGCTGCTGCTGCTGCTGCTGCTGCTGCTGCTGCTGCTAAGTCACTTCAGTCGTGTCCAACTCTGTTGTTGCCTGGGTCTAAAGCGTCTAGATCATCTTGTAGCATGGATCCACAACAAGAGCTATGAGCCTGGACTTTGGCTCAATGTGATAGATCAAAAATTAACATTTCTATATATACATGTGTTCTGTTTAGATTAATAACCAAATTTTCTCAACTGGTTTTGCAAGATAATTAAAACATCCATTCTTAGAGTACCAAGCATTTTATGTAATAAATTAACTTCTTTCTTCACTAGTGCTATATTAAAATGGCACTAGTTATGCAATATCCTTGAGAGAATTGGGAAAATAATCATTCATATAACTGGTTTAGTTCAAATGAGAAATCCTAGTCGATGAAGGCTACTAGCAGCTTCACTTTGAACTACAGTTTTATCTCATCACTCCAGAAATACTTACAGTTTTGTTTCCAGATATGACTTACTGAGTACAGATATAACGTTCTGATGTAATGACTGTGATGTATTGCTATCTATCTATCTATCCATCTATCTATCTATATACACACAAGTGTGGGCTTCCCCTGTGGCTTAGCAGTAAAGAATCCACCTGCAATGCTGGAGATGTGGGTTCCATCCCTGGCTTGGGAAGATCCCTTGGAGGGGAGTATGGCAACCCAGTCCAGTATTCTTGCCTGGGGAATCCCATGGATGGAGGAGCCTGGGGGCTATAGTCCATACGGTCACAAAGAGTTGGACAGAATGAAAGCAACTGAGCATCCATCCATGCAAATACATGTATACTATATATTTATGTATGAATATTAATATATACACAAATTCATGTACATTTTATATGCATGTGAGTATATGTATGTATCTATGTGTGTATACACATATAAATATACATGTATATTTTACATATATAATATTTAGTACATATTTAATTCTAATATCAAGTTTAAATATATTTGTGTTACACATTTTTTTCACATGAAGAAACAGTAACTTAATACTCTCTCTGATCTCTCTTCTGACTTTCAGGATATAAACATGCTTAAATTCTCTTATATATTAAGCTTCCTCTTACAACTCTAACCTGAAATTTGGTTAGTCTTCCACCATTAAGCTTTTGAAAACAGTAATCCATGTTTATCACCTCTAATTAGGAGTGGCAAAATCAGGACTCACAGCACATGTACATTCACAGATTAATATCTTTATATTTTTTCTGGGCCCAGGTGTATAGAATGTGGGTCTGTGGGCACAAGACAGAGCTGAGACTAAGACAGTAGGGTTTCTGCTGTAAGAATTTGCTGTATAAATCTGTGAAGCCAGTGGTCACAAACTCGCCCTTCCTTCCCTAGACTGCTGTTATAAAATCATTTTTACTTTGCTTCAACAATATCTCCCTCTACTCATTTCACATGTTTCACAAAGGAAAAGACAGATGTCAGTTTAGAGCATGTCTCACCACCAGTCTTGTTCTTGGAGGAAAAGGGGAGAGAAAAACAAAAATTGTTTGTTTTTAATTCAGTTTTTCTGCTTACCTCGAGCAAAGTTGCTTTTCTTTTAAACAAAGATATCATTTATATATAGATCTCATCATAGCACAGAATGCCTACTAAACTTTCAGCATTCCAAGTTTTCCAGGTCATAATTCTCTAACCCATTTAATGCGACAGATGCTCCCAATCTATTTTCTATGTCTGTGAGTCTTGTTTTTATTTTGTATGGACATCTACTTGTATTTATTTTAGGTTCTACTTATTTAACTTATACGCAGAGTACATCATAAGAAACGCTGGGCTGGAAGAAGCACAAGCTGGAATCAAGATTGCCGGGAGAAATATCAATAACCTCAGATATGCAGATGGCACCACCCTTACGGCAGAAAGTGAAGAAGAACTAAAGAGCCTCTTGATGAAAGTGAAAGAGGAGAGTGAAAAAGTTGGCTTAAAGCTCAACATTCAGAAAATTCAGATCATGGCATCTGGTCCCATCACTTCATGGGAAATAGATGGGAAAACAGTGGAAACAGTGTTAAACTTTATTTTTTTGTACTCCAAAATCACTGCAGATGGTGATTGCAGCCATGAAATGAAAAGATGCTTACTCCTTGGAAGGAAAGTTATGACCAACCTAGATAGCATATTCAAAAGCAGAGACATTACTTTGCCAACTAAGGTCCATCTAGTCAAGGCTATGGTTTTTCCAGTAGTCACATCTGGACGTGAGAGTTGGACTGTGAAGAAAGCTGAGTACTGAAGAATTGATGCTTTTGAACTGTGGTGTTGGAGAAGACTCTTGAGAGTCCCTTGGACTGCAAGGAGATCCAACCAGTCCATCCTAAGGGAGATCAGTCCTTGGTGTTCTTTGGAAAGAATGATGCTAAAGCTGAAATTCCAGTACTTTGGCCACCTGATGTGAAGAGTTTACTCATTGGAAAAGACTCTGATGCTGGGAGGGATTGGGGGCAGGAGGAGAAGGGGACAACCAAGGATGAGATGGCTGGATGGCATCACGGACTCGATGGACATGAGTTTGAGTGAACTGCGGGAGTCGATGATGGGCAGGAGGCCTGGCATGCTGCAATTCATGGGGTTGCAAAGAGTCGGACATGACTGAGCGACTGAACTGAACTGAACTGACTCATAAGTGATATCTTTGTCTGACATCTCATTAAGCTTAATGTTCTCTAGGTTCATCCATGTTGCTGCAAATGACAGTATTTCATTTATCACTGAGTAATATTATGCTGTGTATATGTATACATATATGTATGTGTGTGTGTGTGTATATATATCACCTCTTAGTCCCATCATCTATGGATGGTTACATGAGTTTCATGGATTGGCTATTGTAAATAATGCTAGTATGAACATTGAGATGCATGTATCTTTCCCAATTAGTGTTTTAGTTATTTTCATATTTTTTTTCATATACGTTTATACACATACACACACATGCATACACTCACAGACACCCAGGAGAATTGCTGGATAGTATGGTAATTCTATTTTTAGACTTTTAAGGAAGTTTCACACTGTTTTTCACAGTACCTGCCCCACTCGCACTCCCTCCAACAGCGTACAAGGGTTTCCTTTTCTTCACATCCTCTCCAGCACTTATAATTTATAGACTTTTTAAAATTTTGTTTTACTATAGTTATTAATGATACAAATAGTGTTCCTGTTCTTAATAAAAATTATAGATAATGATACTTTAACATGAGAGTAATGTGACTGAATATGCTCTCTTAGTTTGGAACACAGTGACTGCACATACATCTTCAGATTCTTTTCCATCATAGGTTACTATTTGTAGACTTTCTGATGATGGCCATTCTGGCTGGTGTGAGGTGATAACTCACTGTGTTTTATCATTTCTCTAATAGTGATGTTGAGCTTCTTTTCATCTTCCTATTGGCCATTTATATATCTTCTTTGTGGAAAACTGCCTAGCTGGTCTTCTGCCCACTTTTGGATGGCGTTGTTAGTGGGTTGTTTTTCCATATTGAGTTGTTTGAGCTGTTTAGATATTTTGTGTTCATCACTATGTCTGCAAATATTTTCCCCCATTACATAAGTTGTCTTCTTCTTCTGAAGACATATCAATACATAGATCATCTGCTATCTGTTTTATTTCTTACCATGGGAAAAAAAAATTGCAATCAGATTTTTTTTTTTTTTTAGAAAAAAATAGACTCTCACATAAGTAAGTTCTATTTGTGGTCCTGTCTTAACTACAGAGAAGTCCTGGATCAAATTCATTGTGTCCCCTAAGGTCCTCTTTCCTCTCTTGTTTCCTAAGCTCTTTTCTTTCTTATCTCTAAGGCCCTTTACACTTGTTTACTGTTGGCATTGCCAGGGTAACAAGCTCTGCATGAGCTCCACTCAGCTAACACCCTGACAGGACACAAAGTTGCTAGTCTGCTGCCTGTAACACAGGACTCTGACTTTCCTGTTACTGCTGAAGTGTGCAATCTGGAAAAACAAGGGAATCGACACCCATGGAGCAAAACTTTGACCAACTGGAGGGAGGAACCAGTAGAAATTTTTTTAATCTCTTTTCCTACCCCTGGGCATACTGCTTTGAGAAACACTCATCCATATTTCTCTCAAACTATAGTTCTTCAAAGTCAAGGAATCAGTTTAACTTGGTACTAATAGGTGGCTATTTGGCTAACACATTCCCTCCTTCACCCTTTCCTCACATCCTGCTTCCTGGAGTTGCACTCCCCAACAAATTAGTATCACATAAATATTTGCTCCAGGATCTACTTTCCAGAGAAGTTGGAGACATTTGTGTGCATACATGTGTGCTAAGTCAGTTTAGTCATGTCTGGCTCCTTACAACCTCATGAACTGTAGCCCGCCAGGCTCCCTCTGTCCATGGGATTCTCCAGGCAAGAATACTGGAGTGGGTCGCCATGCCCTCCTCCAGAAGATCTTCCTGGCCCAGGGGATCTAACCCGGGTCTCCTGCATTGCAGACTGATTCTTTACTGCGAAGCCCCTGGCATTCCACAAATCAGATCTTACGTTCAACCAGAGAGCACCACTGAACTGTGCTCTGTTTCCCTTTCCTTCTCAGGTTCAGTGATTTTTTTGCAATAAGACTTGTAGTTCTACCCTTGGTTGCGGTATGCCTAGCAGGCATTGAAAACCACTGAAAGAGAAAACAGTGGAAAAGGAAAAGTCATCTTTAAATAATTGTATGATGAAGTAGTGCGAATTGGAAAATGTTTGCAATCAATTAATTTGTTCAGTTAATTATAATTTTCAGACATTACCCTCTAATATCAACTATTTTCATAGACAAACGATAGGAACAAAACAGAATTATTTTAACTTATGAGTACCGGTTATGGCAAAGGAACTTCTCGGTACTAGATTTATTTTTTAAAGAAGCACCTGTTAACCCCATCTATGTTCCCAATCTTCCTTCTCTTTTAACCTTGAATTGTAGGTCTCTGTCAGCAGTAAGTGGGGAAAATCACAACCGGACATATTACACTGTAAATTTCTTTTCGTAAATTAGATATGACTTTAACTGGTTTATCATCTTGATGTTGAAAGGAATAATTTCAATGTAATTTCATTAGCAATCTCTACATTCTCAGTGTGGTTCCTGGCGCAGCCAGCATGCCACTTGGGGCTACTCATCATAACATTACCAAACCTTCATCCACATTTACTGGATCCCATTTTGGAGGTTGGTGATTGAAAATACACATTTAACAATATCTGTAAGTAGATACTTTTGATAGAATTCAGGACACACCAACCCAAAATATAGTACCTTGATATTTTGACTCTTTTAAGCTGAAAAATTTGACAAAACAGTAGGTGCAGGAAAGACTCTTGCCCTTTCCTTGAAGCAGTTCATAAGGGCCGCATGTGAGAGATCCTCCCCTATATCCAGAGGAAAGAACACTGCTATCTCCAAGGCACAAAGGACATAAAAAGAATCTGGTTAAACAGACCATGCCAAGCTTCTCCCAGTTTACTAGACTTACCTCATACTCTTTGCTTTATCACATGTCTTTCAAATATCTACAGCTCATCACACCAAGCATGAAAACACTGAAATTTAACCATTTCTTTAGCCTTTATTTACTTATGCAGGCTCCTGTGTCTTAAAAAACTTCTGTTAAATAAATTTGTATGCTTAGTCTGTTTTTGTTAACTGTTTTCAGACCCAGCCAGGGATCGCAATAGAACCAAGTGAAATTTTTACCTCCCCTACACGCTTAGACTTTAAAGTTTGAAGCCCACTGTTTTATTGAAACCTTCCTTCCAGCACACAGGTTTTTATAATCTTCAAACACCCTGAAGTTACAATTGTAGTTCCTATTATCAGAGAACCATCTCCATGAATTGATTTTTGGGTACTGTATGAAGAGGTGCTCCTTAAGCTGGCAATAATTACAATGGATCTTCAAAAGGCTCGGAACTTTGCAGTAAAGAAACTAAGCACAGGGCATTCTTGGATTCACTTCAGAGGGGTTTTTTTCCCAGAAGGGTTTTTTTTTTTTCCCCTAAACCAAAAGCAAACCAGAATGTGAAATAGATGCACTGTGCTGGAAGAATTAGTATTTTCAGAAAGAACAGGTCTTCTGTTAGTCATATTAATTTATTAACTGTTTCCTTCAGATTTTTCTTTCAAAACAAACTTTTACTATCCACTCACATGTTTTCTATATTAAACTTAATTAAATCACAAAGATTTCTAATCACATAAAGAGAGAGACGCACACACACACAAACACACACACACACAAATGAGGTAGAAGAAAATTTCAAAGGTCATTTTTTCCCTGATTAAAATTCATAATAAAATTACAACAGCTATGTTTTTCATCAAGGAAGTATTTAAGCAGCTAATTTCTATATAAATATATTCCATGCTAGTTCAATAAATTAGAAAAGGAGCATAATCTTGTTAAGATGCAATTCAGAGGGAACTGTGGGTAGATAGCTATTAGCATGTAAAAGCAATGAATGAAGGCATTGAATAAATAAACCCTATAAATTACTCTCAGCTAAACAACAGAATTTAGATGATTTTGCTGAGACCTTAAAATATCTCTAACTTGCCAGGCAAATTTCCTTTTGCGCCTTTCAATGGCAGCCGAGTTTCCCAGTCGCTTGGCAATAAGGGCCAAGATCACACACCAGTCAGGAACCTGTGACAAGGCCCTGTCATTGTGCCAAAGCCTGATATTCTGATAAGCTTGTTAGCGACTCCTCCAGAAACAACCACAAAGGATTGTAGGTTCCTAGGAAGCATCCAAAGTCAGATACAGTAGTAGTTGTTTTTTTAATTTTTTTCCCTTCTGACTTATTTCTTACACTGCTCTTTTTCCCTCAAAACCAATTTAATTAAATCAGTGCAAGTTATAAAATATTGTACTTCCCCTATGGATTTAAAAAGAAATCCTTGCATGCCATCGTTTCCATTTAATTTTGCCATCAGCATTAAAGACAAAAGAAATATACATCACTCATTTCTCAGCTGGGAGGCTTGTCCTGAGAATCTGGCCTAATAAAAGTACTTAGATAATTTCATCTTTCACATGAAGTAGCAAGGCCTTATTAAGTTTAGACTAAATAAACAAAATTACAATGGAGGAAAGAAAGCACTACTCATTGTAAAAGGACACAGCTTTAGAGATATTCTGGGTTTCATGCTTTTTTATGCTCAATTCTTAGTGAATGTCTCTCACTCTAAAGTAGGAAGCATTTGTTGCATTCTTATCTCAATATTCCAATAGCAATTTCCATTTAATAACACTAAAGAAAAAACTACAGTAGCTATTGTTAAAATAGTTTTATTTTGAATTCTTTGAATGTTTATTTATAAGATATGTGAATGAGAGAAACAAAGGATTAAAAAAGGGGAAATTTTCTTACTTTTAGAAGATAAAATGACCGTGTTAATTGCTGACAGTCACAGAATTATTTTTAGTATTATATGCAAAAGTACTTAGTCAAACTGTGAGAAATGGAAAAATAGAGATTTTTAAGCAAAGGGAGTTTGAAAATCAGAGAGTAGCTATTTCATAGATGCTGTTGCAGGTGATTATGTTCGTTTGCATTTCTTTCAGACAAACCTGCCAGTAAAGGCAGATTTTGCTTTGTTTTTGTCTTAGTCTGTTTCCTTTAGCAGCTTGAAGAAAAAGATTAGCACAACTAATGTGTCTAGTAGCTAAAACCTTATATGAAAAGGAATAATAGCCTTAAAGTAAAACAACAATATAATTAAACAAGATTTCTGGCTACTCTAAGAATGTTTTACAGTCATATATCTCACCAGATGTTTGATTGAGTTTAATGCAAAAGTTAAAATGCATCCAAATACATCTAGTGTGTCTTAGTCTGTTGTTGCTGCTATTTAGGCTCTGAGTCGTGTCTGCCTCTTCTTGTGACCCCACAGACTGTAGCCTGCCAGGCTCCTCTGTCCATGGAGCACCCCGTGGCAAGAATACTGAGTGTCTTGTCCTTTCCATCTCCGGGGGATCTTCCTGACCCAGGGACCGAACTCCACATTTCCTGCATTAGCAGGCAGATTCTTTACCACCGAGCCAACAGTATTCTAAATACTGCTAATTTGATTTTCCTGGCTGGTCGTTTCTGAAAGGAAGCAAATCTAATTTATCTGCAAACTGGAGTGAAAAAAATATTTTAATGACAATATACAACAGCCTGTATGCTGTAGTTGTCCTTTAGTCTGACATTCCTGTCTGAAGCTATATTACAAATCACTATTTTCAAGGAACTGCCTACAATTTGCTATAAAAATAGCTCATTCATAAATTAAAAAAAAAAAAGATTTAGCACTCTACTATGTGCCAGCACAGTGCTAGGCAACGAGGGCAACAGTGTAAGACAGACGGAATCCCTGATTTCAAGGAGCTTACATTTTCTGGTGGAAATAGATATCAATTAAATAAACACATTTTTAGGATATTCTCTGGGAGGTCCATGCCTGCTACCACAGTCAGGACTGAAATCACAACTGAGAGGTTCCTCTTCAGCCCCAGAACTATCAAGTGCCCTTCAAGGTGGGACATGAAAAACCTTCTAACTTTTGAGTTATGTCTGGTATCTGCCTATTCCCACATGCAGATAACCATTTCTTGATGAAATTTGCCATACAGAACTGAGAATCTTTAGCTCTAAAAACCTTTATTTGGCCAAGTCCCTGAGGAAAGTGTAGACACAGTACTTTCTTCCTCATTTGAGAACTCTGAGGCAGATTGTTAACCCTGTTCACAAAATAGTATCATTTCTCTCTTAGAGAATGAAGGCAATAGACTCAAATGAGCGGAATGAGGCACCTAAGCCGTGACAAACATGAGACCGAAGAACAGTGAGCAAAAGGGACCGCAGCTGTCTCTTTCCACTCCAACTTGCTACCTACAGAAAAGCAGAAGAAAATAGGACACTCGGGAGCAATTTTATCTGATGAGTCACATAACAGTAGAATTTAAGGAGTAAAAGATTAACCATATTTAACCAGAAGAACTGGAATCAGAATCTCAAAGAGATATCTGCACCTCTGTGTTGGTGGTAGCACTGTTTATAATAGCCAAGACATGCAAACAACCTAAACATGTGTCAACACATGAGTTACTGAAGAAAACAAGCTGGATACACACAACGGAATAGTATGCAGCCTTAAGCAGAAGGAAATCCTGCTATTTCCTAGAGGACATTATGCTAAGTGAAATAAACTAGACATAAAACAGATTACATTTATATAAGGTGTCTAAAACAGTCACTCTCATGGAACAGAGGCAGAGAAGGCACTGGTGGCCCACCCAGTCCTCTTGCCTGGACAATCCCATGGACAGAGGAGCCTCATGGGCTGCAGCCCATGGGGTCGTCAAGAGTCAGACACGGCTGAGTGACTTCACTTTCCTTTTCCCTTTCATGCACTGGAGAAGGAAAATGGCAACCCACTCCAGTGTTCTTGCCTGGAGAATCCCAGGGACGGGGGAGCCTGGTGGGCTGTCGTCTCATGGGGTCGCACAGAGCTGGACACGACTGAAGCGACTTAGCAGCAGCAGCAGAGAACAGAGGGTAGAATGGGGACTTCCAGACCAGGGGAAGGGAAACGGGAGTTACCACGTGTGCAGCTATATAACTACATTCTATGGGTATATAGTTTTAGTTATGCAAGATGAGTAAGTTCTAGAGATTTTCTATGCAGCACTATATATATAGCTAACAATACTGTATCACACACTTAAAATTTTGTCAGAAGGGTAGATCTTATCCTAAGCATAATAAGAAAGAAATAACAAAAATGGATGAATGGATTAAAGAGTGAGTAAATAAAACACTTGAGAAAAAAAAAAGATTAACCAGAGTCACTAGTCTCACATCACTTCTTCCACTCCCTCTACTAGAAACCAGATCTGATTATAGGGGCAGACCAGTAGACAGTTGAGTTTCTTTACCTTTTCTTTGTGAAAGCAAACTTTTATTCCCATTGAACAGCTTCCTCTTTTATTACAGCTTTTCATCCCTTGCTCTGGCAGTCTAACCAAACAAAATTCTTGTGTTTCAGGATCTCACCTGAGATTTAACTTATCCTGGTGGGTCTAGCAAAGAATGGTGGGTTCCATTCTTTGGATGGGTCCACCCAAAGAATGTAGGTGGTATAGGATACACAGTCAATATCTCTACAAGGTTTTCTAAAAATTTTCCCCTAGATCAAGGTGGATGGCCAGAAAGTTGAAAGTCTATATCTCACAAAGTTAGTTTAGAAATCCTTTCTTCAATTATGACTTAATGTTATGTTTTCATTTTTAAATCAAATGTTGATGTTGGAAATAATCGTCTAAATGAAGTACATTTTGTTATTTCTACATCACTGTTGAAAACACTGTCCACTGCATTTATCAGTGTTTTTAGAACAAGGTCACACACATGGATACACTAAGGAATATGCTGTTCTCTAGAGAAGAACTAGTCATGCTGTTCTTGGCTTTTCCTAAAGTCTCAGACAATGTGCTAAAAGTGACCCAAGCATACAGTATACCATGTAGAACAACTCTTCCCTGGGCCTTGGCAGTTGAAGGATGAGAAAAATAGAAGAGGGCAGAGTCTGGCCCATACTCAGCGGCTACTTCTCTCAGCCAATATGCTCTTCTTAAAAGAACAAATAAACTATTCTTTGAGGTGTTCAAAAATATGGATGGCAGAGATCCTTCTTCAAAGTTCATCTGGTATTCCTAAGACATATGAAAGTGTTTACTAAACAAAATAGTAATACCCACAAGGAACATCCATTTAGCTACTCAGCACTTAATCCTCCAGAATAAAGAGTGAATGGATAACAGCAACCCTTCACTCATAAACAGCCTGGCTTCATATGCTCTTTGCCTGTGGCCAGGATTTCTGCCACTGCAGAGAAGGGGTCCTCAAAAGGGTGTGTGAGAATACCATAATAGCAGTTGTACAGGTATTTAACACAAACCAGTTTATTTTTTCTGTTTTTAAAGAGATTATCTTGAAAGGGACAAAAGACTTTCTTCAATACATAGAGAAGAAGCAAGAAGAGAAGGAGGATGAGGAAGGGAAATAAGAAAGTAGCAGCGGCATCAAAGGAAGGAAGAAAGGAATCTGTGAGTAATTTGAAAAGATATCAGAATTTAGAAGCTCTAAATCAGTTATAAAACAGTGCACAATAGCCCTTCTAGTTCCAAAGCTGGAATGTAATTTTTTGGAAAAAAAAAATGGAATCCAAGAAATATAAATATCTGACTAATACAATATTGGCACTATTAGGAGATAGAGGTCTCCAAATGATAAGGTTCTGGGAAGTATTTTCTTCTTAAAATACAGATGTTAATATATCTTATTTATTACTCAATTTAAGATCATTTAGACCTTAAGAAAATGAACAGTTGAGTATATTACCCAAAATACTCAGGATAAAAAAATGGAAATTTATCTAATGAAAATTTAGGAAATCCAGGGCTAGATTTACAGCCCCCAAATCATGAGGAACCCAGGATCTTCCTGCCCTGTTATTTCTATCTCATGGTCCAAGATGTGGTTCAAGTACATTCTTCATGTCCATATTTTACTCAGTGAGAAAGAAAGGAGAGAGAAGGGAGACTGATCTCATTAAAGGACACTTTCTGCAACATGAACAGGCATTTATTTCACATTGTCTGGATTTTGGTCAAATAGTCCCACCAAATTAAATGGAGGCCAGCCATCCGTTTCTGGGTGGACATGTGACCAGCTAACACTAAGGATGGGTAAGCTCTATTTCACAGAGAGAAGGGACGAACAGATAAGACACAATTCAGTCTTCACCACAATAGGAATTCCTTGTATCTTTAGAAAGCATTCTAAGTATATTAAAACAAAAATTATCTACAAGGGAATGTAAGCTTGGGAAAAGAAAAAAAGAAAACACTTTCAAAAGATCACACTGGTAATAACTTCACTTTGTGTAAGACATTCTGGGAACATGATAACTTAGGAATAGTTGGGAAAAGTGAAGGGAAGGTGAAACTCAGCAAAAGTCTGTTGCCCAAGGCTCACAGCAAAATCTGTGTGTGCATTTATCCCAGGAACAGAAGCTGGTCTGACAAGAAGAGACAATGGAGTCTGCATCAGCCTCTAAAGGATGTGGCAAGATCACGCTGGATTCAGTGGATCACTGCTATTTAGAGATCCAGTTTAGCAGCTGGAGCCCAACAGTAACCGGTGGAACACAGTGATGGAGAAACTTTGAGCTAAAACGGCAGTAGCGATCCATTCAAGGGACTAAGCTTGATGGACAAAATTCTGTTCCCAGGAAGGTGAGATAATGACTGGATACAGTACAAGTTAAAAATTTAATTCAGGGGAAGCGGACACACCACAGCCAGCGCTGGTTAACTGCACATAATTCACCATTAGTACCAAGGGAAAAATATCACTTGGAGTGAATCTGATAAGCTACCATCAACTTTGCTGAATTCTTTCTTCCTCCACTGTTAAATGGTCTAATTCTGTCAGGCTGTTTTTTGAGATGTCTCAATATCGCTTTCACCAACTTTATGAAATTTTATATCTTCTGTAATTTTGCCATTTTATTGGGGAATTATCCCTACATTTGTATTTTGACAGATATCAAGGACAGAAAGGCTGCTGCTGGCTAATGCTAGATGCTGGATAGTGTTTTGTGGAGAGAGAGATGGTCACATTTTCAAAGTGCTTGGTTTGTTACAGAGTATTTTTGGGGAGGTGACGACAGTGAACACTATGGCTGCAGAAACGTAGACAGTGCACCGCAGAGAACTCATATAGAGATACAGGAGAGATACATGAGTGCATATATAGAGAGAATAGCCCATTATGCAAAGACCAAGACACAGGCTCCTGCCTATAGCTGACCACCCAGCAGGTAGAAAGCATATCTGTTTGGTACTGAAGGAGACACTATCGATGTCAGAGCAAATTACCACAAATTCAACAGCTTCAAACAAAACCCATGTACTGCCTGGAAATCTAAGCCCAGTGTGCCTCAACTGCGTTCCCTACATAGGGCCTCAGAAGGCTCTCGTCAAGGTGTGGGCCAGCCTAGGGTGGCATCTGGAGGCTCTGGGGGAGAATAAGCTTCCATACTTATTCAAGTTCTTGGAAGAATTCAATCCTGTGCAGTTTTTGGAAAGAGAACCAGGCCTTCTCTCTCCAGGTCAGCTAGGAGCTGTTCCAGCTTCTGAAAGCTGCCCCATTCTTCAAATTGCTGCCCCTCCAGCAACAGTATATTGAATCCTCTCATGCTTCAAATCTCTCGACATTCTTCTCTTGCACTTAATCAGTAGATTTTAAAGTGTTTTAAAGGATACTGAATTCACTTAGAGAGTCCAGGATAATTTCCCTATTTTAAGGTCTGCTGATTCATAATCTTAATTATATCTACAAAGCCCCTTTTGCCATGTAACCAATATAACCACGGTAATAAAACGGGATGTGAAAATCACAGGCACAAAATTCTGCTTAATACAGTGATATAGTGATGTAGAAAGATAACACTTGTCATATGAAAATTGATTTATTATCAACTAAACTAGGTTCTAGGACAGAAAACTAGAGAATTTTTGATGCCTATTGTAACTTGATAGTCAAGTAATAAACGAACCGAGATACAAATTCCTACTTGTAATATATGCTTACAACATGAATAATGTGTCATTTGCATTTTAATTTCATTTTCTCTTTTTCCACTTTTGCTCACTGTTTTGACATAACATTTACAATGACCATTTGGGGCTTCCCTGGTGGCTCAAAGTTTAAAGCATGTGCCTCCAATGTGGGAGACCTGGGTTCGATCCCTGGGTCGGGAAGATCCCCTGGAGAAGGAAATGGTAACCCACTCCAGTATTCTTGCTTAGAGAATCCCATGGACGGAGGAGCCTGGTAGGCTACAGTTCACTGGGTCGCAAAGAGTCGGAGGAGACTGAGCAACTTCACTTTCACTTTCACTTTCTACAATGACCATTTACAGTGGTGCATATTACACTGGATTCTTCAAAATTTACTTGACAACACACTAAAATTGAATGATTAAATTGTTTTCATTTTCCAAAGATATAAATAATACTAAAGTAAACATCTGCCTGTTAATAAATTTTCCTTTACTTTAATTGCAGGTCAGGAAGCAATAGTTAGAACTGGACATGGAACAACAGACTGGTTCCAAATAGGAAAAGGAGTACGTCAACGCTGTATATTGTCACCCTGCTTATTTAACTTCTATGCAGAGTACATCATGAGAAACACTGGGCTGGAAGAAGCACAAGCTGGAATCAAGATTGCCTGGAGAAATATCAGTAACCTCAGATATGAAGATGACACCACCCTTATGGCAGAAAGTGAAGAGGAACTAAAAAGCCTCTTGATGAAAGTGAAAGAGGAGAGCGAAAAAGTTGGCTTAAAGCTCAACATTCAGAAAACTAAGATCATGGCATCTGGTCCCATCACTTCATGGGAACTAGATGGGGACACAGTGGAAACAGTGTCAGACTTTATATTTTGGGGCTCCAAAATCACTGCAGATGGTGATTGCAGCCATGAAATTAAAAGATGCTTACTCTTTGGAAGGAAAGTTATGACCAACCTAGACAGCATATTCAAAAGCAGAGACATTACTTTACCAACAAAGGTCCATCTAGTCAAGGCTATGGTTTTTCCAGTGGTCATGTATGGATGCGAGAGTTGAACTGTGAAGAAAGCTGAGTGTCGAAGAGATGATGGTTTTGAACTGTGGTGTTGGAAACGACTCTTGAGAGTCCCTTGGACTGCAAGGAGATCCAACCAGTCCATTCTGAAGGAGATCAACCCTGGGATTTCTTTGGAAGGAATGATGCTAAAGCTGAAACTCCAGTACTTTGGCCACCTGATGTGAAGAGCTGACTCACTGGAAAAGACTCTGATGCTGGGAGGAATTGGGGGCAGGAGGGAGAAGGGGACGACCGAGGATGAGATGGCTGGATGGCATCACTGGACTCAATGGACGTGAGTCTGAGTGAACTCTGGGAGCTGGTATGGACAGGGAGGCCTGGTGTGCTGCGATTCATGGGATCGCAGAGAGTCGGACACAACTGAGCGACTGAACTGAACTGAATTTATCAATATAGGCACTCATAGAAGAGCTAATGTCTAAGAAGTCTGATGTTTTTGTTCTTGGCCTCTGCTGCGAATGAGACCACTAATTTTACCGTAATCTTAATGAGGCTAAATGTATTTTATTACTTATTTGTTCCTGATTTAAGACTTAAAACTTGCACATAAAATTTTGATTTATTCTTCTTTGAATATTAATGACATTGCGCACTTTGCCATTGTTCTATTTTATATGCCTGAAATGCCTCATCAGGCCCAGAGCTGCTTACTACTGAGATCTCTGCATCTCAGCCTCAGCACCACCACCACCTCCTCCGTGAAACCGTGCTGCGGGTCTAATCATCCCGCCTCTGCCCATTTCTCTCTCTGATTACATTGTTATATTTCATTCATTGCCCTCACTACTGTATGAAATTATGTCGGCTAGTTAATGACCAATTTTTATTATCTGTGTTCCCCTCCTGAAATTACAATTTTACCTTCATGAGAAGACCATAACTGACTGTACTATCTTCTAGACAGAAATATAGTGTCTAGCACATTATAAATATTGAAAAACTTATGTAACTCTTGTAAAAAAAATTCACTCAGTCATAATTGCCAAATGATGTTTCTACATTTATGTCATATGCATATTTCTGGAAGAGGATTTCTAAGCTCTTATTTTGCTTTTCTTATAATCTTTCTTATCATAACTACTGGAAGTTCTGGGGGACCTCATAAATAGGTGGAATAGTGCTATATTTGAATGCTCATGTCCCCATACATGGCACTGTGTGTGTGCTAAGGAGCATCAGTCATGTCTGACTCTTTGCAGCCCCATGGACTGCATCCCACCAGGCTCTGTCCAAGGGGTTCTCCAGGCGAGAATACTAGAGTGGCCTGTCATACCTGCCTCCAGGGGATCTTCCCAACCCAGGGATCCAACCCACATCTATTAAGTCTCCTGCATTGGGAGGCAGGGTCTCTACCATGGGCACTACTTGGGAAGCCATGCTCTTATAAAAGAGACCCCATAGCTCCCTAGCTCCTACCTACATGTGAGATCAGAGCAAAATTACATCTCACATGAATCAGGAAGCAGGTCCTCACCAGATCCTGAATCTGTCAGGGCCTTCATCTTGGACTTTCCTGCCTCCAGAACTATGAGAAAGAAATTTCTGTTCTTTCTAAAACCATCCAATCTGACGTATTTTGTTACAGTGGCTCAAATGCACTAAGATAGAGATGGGGGCAGAAATTTCTCAGTAAGTCAAATAAAGCATTCATATTTATTTTACTATTTTTAGTGTGTGGATGGCTTATGACAATGAATGGCTCATTTTTGACTGGGCATTTTGGTATTTTTTAAATTACTATTGATTAAAAATTGTATTTTTACTTGGATAATAGCACTTGTCCAAATAAGACTGTTATACAGACTAATAAGTATATTTGTGCATTAATATCCTCCAAAGCTAAAGCTATTTTGTGAAATTGTTATATGGTTTTACCAGTGAGTCATTTGAAATGTGTATTTTTCTCTTACAGAATTCTATTTCATTATACCTAAAGTATTATATGTTTATTCATATAAAGCAAATGCAGTGTTTAATAGCTAAGATTCAATCTCAGATTTTCATCTGGTGGAAAAATATTATATATAATCAATTTACTGCAGGTTATTTGTTGTGATTAAATTCTTTGGAACCACAGTTATTATGTATCCAATATACCTGATACTTTTCAGAGTTATGAAATGAGACTACATGACATTATGCACATTTGTTACAAACTACTATGTGGCAAAATACACATTTCAATGTCAGTGTGAGGAGTGAGAGATTACAGGATGCCAGTGAGTTCCCTTAGCCTCCTTAAATTCTTTCTGTGCACACACACATATGCACACAACTGAACACACACATACATACATACCAGTGTCCAGATATTCCTGGGCTTTGAAAGGATACTTGCAGCTACTTTAATAAAATCAAATCTGATACTGCATGAAAACAAGCAACTAGGGTTTATAGTTCAAACAGCTGGTCTGCTGAGATCACCTATTCCAATCCCAAACCATATATTTCAATGTCAGTGTGAAAAATGACAAATTACAGGACACCAGTGATTTCCCTCTCCCCTAAATTCTTCTTCTGTGCATACACAGACACATGCACACACACCAGTGTCCAGATAAACCTGGGCTTTGAAAAGATACTTGCTGCTCCCTTATTAAAATCGAATCCAATACCACATGAAGAGGGCAACTAAGGTTTATAGTTCAAACTGCTGGTCTGCTGAGATTACCTATTCCAATCCCAAAGGATATTGGTTTGGTTTAATTCAGAATGTACAGATTTCCCTGTGTTTGATGGCAGAAGTAGGATCCATTCAGGCAAGAATCCTTTCAGGTATCCCAAGCTAAAGATGATTAAAGCAAATTATGAACATGAAAGTGTTCATCAGTTTTGTGTGACTCTTTATGACCCTGTGGACCATAGCTGGCCAGGCTCCTCTGTCCACGGCATTCTCCAGGCAAGAATACTGGAGTGGGTTGCCATTCCCTTCTCCAGGAGATCTTCCTGACCCAGGAATCGAATCCGGGTCTCCCACACTGCAGCAGATTCTTTACTATCTCAGCCACCAGGGAAGCCTCCAAAAGCAAATTATAAAGCAGAAATATCTAATTGGGCATAAATGCTTCCCTCATTATTCCTATACCTTTAATGAGCTCCTGTTGAAATGTTCTAGCTACCTTTCTAAAACTAAGACTCTTTGATTATAGTAAATAGACTCACCAGCATCCATTCTGTTGACTCAGAGCTGAACCGGTTTGCAGTTCCAAACCAGTCTGGAACTGCATGAAGAGAGTTTCACAGACCTCCTAGAAAAGAGAAACTACTCTCTGTCTGGGTCTTCCCTGGTGGCTGAGATGGTAAAGAATCTGCCTGCAATGTGGGAGACCTGGGTTCGACCCCTGGGTCTGCAACGTGGGAGACCTGGTTTTGATCCCTGGAGAAGGGAATGGCTACCCATTCCAGTATTCTTGCTTGGAGAATTCCATAGACAAAGGAGCCTGGTGAGCTATGGTCCACGGGGTAGCAAAGAGTCAGACACGACTAAGAGACTAACACTTCATTTCACTCTCTCTTTTGCTAAACATTACTAAGGGAGCATCTAAACTCTGGCCACTGGTAGCCTTCTTGCAATCACATGGAGGGGAACCCACCCTAACATGAAGCTGATCCTGAAGGTAACAGCGTAGGAGAAGAAGATCAACCTGGATATTTGAAATGACATACTTGAACTTTTTATCACATCATGACATTATGTTTGGAACCTTCTCAACTTCTGCACTTTGAGTTAAACTGAGGAAAAAAACTACTTATTTTTAATCACTTTGAGTTGCAATTTTCACTCACATTCCACCTCAACATTATAAATGATATACCAACCACAGTGGATATAAGGAGCAACAATGGTTTTCTTATAGGCTAAGCAGAGATTCAGTGTTCTTTCCTCACCTACCTAGCCACAATGTAAACAATAATATCCACAGTGACCCTGACATAGAATAAATCCTAAAACAACCAAGACTAATCAATTTTTTGTGGAAAGCAATTTTTAGACTTTATTTTTTAACCCATAGTTTCAGTAACTTAATTTTTAAATAAGGTGTAGTTGGTATTGGAAGGAAATAATGTTTGCTATTCTAAGCAAATGTTTAGATCTGGTGGTGCCAGTGGATTCAAGTTCCCCATGGGCAAAAAAAGCCACCTACGTTCACCTGGGCCAGGCTATTGAATGACTCAGTTGCTACAAGCTAAAATATCAAAGAGTAAGCAACAGAGAAAGGTCTTTAATCATGTGTGTGTGTGTGTTTTATTTTGATGTCAGTCAAGCAAGAAGGAAACATAGCACAGATGGGGAAAGGGTGGGAAACAGGAAGCGAAACTGTCTCTGATGCTCAAATGTTGTTCTTTCTCTTGCTTAGGGGAGCATCAGTGTTGAGAAGAAAATGTTCCACTCAGAAACACAATGACCCTTTACAAGTAGATGGAATGAGAACAAAGAAAAAATGTTTCTAAAACACTAATTTTGGCATAAGTGCAAAAAAAAAATTTAGCTAAAATTCAAATTCATATGCTAATAATTCCCTTAAAAAGAAATAGTGTGATGAATATGCACTCTAAACTAGAAGCGATTTTAAATGCTTGAACTATTTTATAATTTTATTGTAAGAATGTTGCTTGCACCTGAAATCAAGCTAAAGAACCAGCTTCTAATTGGGATAACATTTCAAACGTAATTCAGTTGTATAGGTCTTAGAAGTCTAGGCAAATGACTTGTTTAATATTTTGACTGCTGGACTATCTAATAGAGTCTTCTTAGATGGAAACTTTATGAAAATAAAAGAAAGTCTATCACATAAACTTGAAAAATAAGAATGCAAAATATTGTTTAAGATGTATCCTTTCAGCTTAGATCGAAGTACTTCTTTTCCTTTTTTGAAGCAGCTTTATGGATGTATGTCATCCAGGATACATGAGAGAAAGTGTGAAGAGCAATATTGATATCAAGGTCATCAGCATGGGGTTCATGAAGGCTGAGTGAGTTGATTATTTATTTAATCCAAATCCTTAATCTGAATGACACATCTTCGGCTTGCCCCTGCACTGTGTTTCTTTTTCAACTACATACGTTAAGATAAACGTCGTCTACAACTAGTTTTAGAGAGTACAAGAAATACTAAATACTATATTTTCCCATCAGATAATAAGCAGAAAATAAAATTAGAATAATCAAATAACTTAGACAAGCATGCTGATACAAATTTGAAGGAGATCACAAAACCTGAAAGAAATATCTGTGTAAGTTGTTTAGCTTTTGGAAGAGTCAAAAAAATAATAATAAATAAAGGGAAGGAAATAATGCTACTGTTCTGAAATGTCACTAGTTTTTCCCCTAATGCTCAGATTCAGTTAAAATAAGCTAACACCATCATTGAACAGCCAGACATCCCCATATGCCATTTCAAGTGTCTGATCTTATCTGAAAGTGTTGGTCACTCAATCGTGTCCAACTCTTTGCCACCCCATGGACTGTAGTCCTCCAGGTTTCTCTGTCCATGGGATCCTCCAGGAAAGAATACTGGAGTGGGTAGCCATTCCCTTCTCTGGGGGATCTTCCCAACCCAGGGATCAAACCCAGGTCTCCCGCATTGCAGGCAGATCCTTTACCATCTGAGCCACCAGGGAAGTCCTCATCTTAAATCATGCAATTATAATCTTTTGTCTACCAACTATTACAAAGTTTCCTAATCAGTCTGGCTGCCTCTGGTCTTCCATTTTCCAAGTCCATCTCTATAGTACTCAGATGTTCTCTCAGAGACGCATGTCACCTACTTTTGAAACTGCAATGATTTTCATTGCTAATCCCTTTAGAATGTAATACCACATTCTCTGTTATCTTCGCTTACTACTTCTTCAGCTTCATTTCTTACCACTCCTTAGTCACACTTAGTATTTCATAAATTCCAAAATAAGCGCAAGTCTCCACATGTTTGATCATCTTTTGTGCCACTTAACATTGCTGGCCATGCCCACCTAAAATTTGATCCTAACTTCCTGGAAAATTTTTGTATGTTTCTATAGATACTTCAGAATTCATATATGTGTCACAGTACCTCTGACACCTTCTTTAGCAAATCCTGAAAGACTTAAGCATCTCTCAGACAGAAAATGAAACCACTAACATTTACGGCCTTTATAACCTATCAGTTCAGTTGCTTAGTTGTGTCCAACTCCTTGAGACCCTATGGACTGCAGCACACCAGGCCTCCCTGTCCATCACCAACTCACCGAGCTTGCTAAAACTCATGTCCATTGAGTCAGTGATGCCATCCAACCATCTCATCCTCTGAGGTCCCCTTCTCCTCCTGCCTTCAATCTTTCCCAGCATCAGGGTCTTTTCCAATGAGTCAGCTCTTCTCATCAGGTAGAGCTTCAGCTTCAGCATCAGTCCTTCCAATGAATATTTAAGAATGATTTACTTTAGCATTGACTGGTTGGATCTCCTTACAGTCCAAGGGACTCTCAAGAGTCTTCTCCAGCACTATAGCTCAAAAGCTTCAATTCTTTGGCATTCAGCTTTCTTTATGGTCTAACTTTCACATCCATATATGACTACTATAAACACCAGAGCTTTGACTAGACAGAACTTTGTTGGAGAAGTAATATCTCTGCTTTTAATATGCTGTCTAGGTTATAACCTATAGAACATACTATATATGTTAAATTTCATTTTGTACACAGAATTTATATGTATTCTTATATTTAAATGTAAAATAACATATCATTACTAGGCTGTCACTAATTAGAGTAAATTTTATGGTCTATTGATGGTTAAAGTAAAGCTCTATTAATTTTTATGCTGTTTATAATGTTTGAACAATTTTAAACAATATAAAGATAACTTGAATCATAACACCTGCATTATATAAAATGATAAAACTATCAGTTATTGAGATCAGAATTACAGAATATTAATTTCTTGAAAAAGTCTTCAAGATCATCCCTCATAATACTTTCTTTAAGTGAGGTCCAGAGAGGTGAAATGAAAAGGCCAAGATTATGTATTCAGTTAAAAGCAAAGTCAACGATAGAATTCTCATTTTCTGAATAGTAGTCTGTCTCATCCATCTGGGGTCTGAAATATGCCTGAGCATGTAACCTTCCTCCAAATGCCATCCTGAACCACACTATCCAGCTCCTTATTCCTACTCCTTTCTTAAATCTTCCTTAGCTTTCTGTCAGTGAGGAATGTCCAGTTTAAAACTTCATGTTAAGTAAATACTCTAGTATTTATTAAGACTATTTCAACATATGTAAGAACATAGAAAGATTTTCTCAGACACATTCTGTGTGTTTACTTTTTGTTTGTTTTTAAGTATTCATTTTTAGCTGAAGGATAATTGTTTTACAATAGTGTGTTGGCTTCTGCCGTACATCAGCATGAGTCAGCCATAAGCATACATACGCTCCCTCTCTCTTGAACCTCCCTCCCACCTCTTACCTATGCTATCCCTTTAGGTTGTCACAGAGCCCCGGTGTGAGTCATACAGCAAATTCCCACTGGCTATTTACTTTACATACGGTAGCATATACGTTTCCAAGCTACTCTCTCCATCCATCCCATCCTCTCCCTCCCCTCCCCACTTACTATGTCCACAGTGTTTACTTTTGATGAAGGATTAACTATATTCACAGGATTTTCTAAACTTCATAGTCACCTGACTTTCAAGACATTTGTTACATGTTACAAACAAGGAACTAATCAAATATAAGAGCTGTTTACAAGTTGAATGTACTGTTTCTATTTATGAGAATGTACCTGTGGGGGTGTGTTCAATTTACTGTTTGAGTAGGAAACATATTTTACAAATCAAACTTTTAAAAGTATAAAGTGAAATCTCTCTTGTAACCTCCAGTCTACTCAACTCCTATCCTCACATAAAACAATATACTTATGTTTTAACTAGGGATTTTCACTCTTAAAACTCAGCATTCAAAAACAAAGATCATGGTATCTAGTCCTTTGCTGTATTTTCAAAAGCATGGTCTAAACATTTACAAAAACATGAACTTTCTAAAAAGCATAGTTAACAGTCTAAATATTATCTCTGGCCTTTTAAGAGTCTGTAACTGCAAAAATCCAATTAACAGTGAATTGTAAAACTAACCTTGAAGCAGCAAGACTTTTAGAATGCAAAGAATTTGCATTTTGCTAATACAAAACACAACAAAAATTAAAAATCAATGTTTGTAAGCAAATAATATTAAAATAGTTGTAATGTTAATGGAATAACAATGAAAAGTACTTCATTATTAGAAGATATTTTTATTCCCTGAAATAAATAAAGGTAAAAATAACTTTTAAGATATGTAAGTTTTTTTTAGCAAGTAAGGAAATGCTAAATGCTTCCTGATTTAAGAATGTTTCAATAGGGCATCCAAAAACCCAGAAATCATGGATCTGGACCAGCTTTGGTGAAGTTCTTACCCCTTCAAGTCATTTTGAAATTAGGCAACATGATCTGGTAACCAGGTGGAGAAATGTCCAATTAGCGAAGAGTGGCCTACCATCAAAATGGACAAGAATCTGTGTTCTTAGAAAAAGAAAATAGCTTTTTAAGGTTAAGCAGGTTACTACTGAAGTAAGTGAAGGTTAAGTAAGGAAAATGTGTATAGAGCCACATTATTCACAGGCTCTTGCTACACTGCCATGTGAAATCATGAAGTATTTCTTCTTTCAACTAAAGAGAAAGGACAATGAAGGAGAATTTCTGAAACCAACTTCCCACTACAGAGATCATTTTGAAAACTGATTTCCAGCAGAAATACAGATTTATATAACAGTGAGACACCAGTTTGTTAAGTGAAGACGAGTAGGCTTCCTCCTCTGACAGCCACTTCATGTTTACAGAATCACAGTGACTCTGGAAAGGTCATTTTTCTATTACAGTGTCTCAGATTGAGCAAATAAAATTGCCATCTTTGTGAGGTTGATTCTCTGATGGAGCAAAGTGTCAAAAGCATCTTGAGTCTGTCCAACAGTGATTTAAAAAGAAAAACAACAACATTAAAAATGTTTTTAAAAGTACCATGTGAAGCTTCCACTTTAAAGTCTACATAAGAAAAAGAACGTCTGAAGAAGGCAGGGAAAAACATTCTCTGGGAAGTATGTCTGTGACTGACAGCGGAATACTACCAAAACAAAAAACGTTTAGCTTTTCTGTAAGCTTCTTTTGAGAGAGTTCAGATGTAAATGAGCTTGCATAGGCTTGTGTGAATAAGTATGAAGCATGGCTTTATCTGGTTTGGTATTCTTGCTTTAGAAACAAACAAGGAGAGATCAGTTAGCTGTGAGAAAATAAGATATAGCTTTCTATAATAATAATTTACTATCAATATTCTATTTGATATTTCAGTATCTTCATTTGGCAACCCCGAGTGAAATGTCTGGCATGTAATAAGCACTCAAGTTTTCAAAATTCAATAAAATAACAAAAAATGGCAAATGGGGTGGGAGGGGCAGTTCCCTGGCAGTGCAGTAATCAGGACTCTGTACTTTCACTACTGAGAGCCCACTTCAATCCCTGGTCAGGGAACTAAGAACCCACAAGCAGCACGGTGTGGCAAAAAAAAAAAAAAAAACAGAGGAAAGAAAAAGATAACATATTACTACCAATATTTTAATTCTGTAGATTAAATTTTATTTACTTTTTCTCAATTTAAGTATGCCTCTCACATGTGCCAGGCTTTTTAAAGAAAGTCTTAATGGCTCAAATATGACAGTATATGTACTTTCAATCACTGAGAGAGGTAGAGGCAAAAATTAAAATCCTGTATAGACTCCTCTTGTAGAATTCATAAAAGAAATCAAGGTGCTGAAATTCTTAAGCATGTGTAGCCTACAAATAACAGCCATCATATATTAACACGACTGAAATAAAGATGCACATAACAGATAAATCAGGTGTACTTTATCCATCTGCCATCTATTTGAATTTTGGAAGCTGGCAGCTTGGTTAGAGATTATAGAAGAGGAAGGCAGGCAGAGATAAGAAAGGCTGGAGAATAGAGGATTCAGCCCCACTGATTTCCAGATGAAGAAACAACCCTAGCTCTAAAAGTAAGATAACCGTAAACTAGTCAAATAACTGTTTCTTAAATAAGGCACTACAATAAAGACAAAGGACAAAGCAGTAGCTGTTCGGGAAATGAGACCAATGAGACCCAGAGCCCTTCCTCTTGATCTCATACGAGTTTGCATGGACAGTATTTTCCCATTGCATGTGCATGGGAATAACACACAGATGGGCTAGCTGCAAAGTCATGAGCAAGGGATGGCTTGCTAAGTGGAACAGCAAGATGCTCTGTTCACTAAAGGTCTGTAAACACACCCACAGATAAGATGATATGAAACCCCTGCAGGTCCCTTCAGTATCACTGCTTCTGGGAAGCAGATAGAATTAACAGTCTGCAGCCGTTTTCTATTGTCCTTCACTATACAGCCACATACATCCCTTTCCTAGAAATTAACACATACAGAGGTAAGAGAAAATTAAGTCTCCAAAGAATTCCTTGACCAGAGTCCTACTCTATGTTTCTATTAGATGATAAAAATAAACCCACCAGCTATGCTCCAACTTGGCCCACAAATCTCTGTCTAGTCAAAGCTTTGGTCTTTCCAGGAGTCATGTATGGATGTGAGAGTTGGACTATAAAGAAAGCTGAGTGCAGAAGATGCTTTTGAGCTGTGATGTTGGAGAAGACTCTTGAAAGTCCCTTGGACTTCAAGGAGATTAAATAATTCAATTCTAAAGGAAATCAGTCCTGAATATTCATCGGAAGGACTGATGCTGAAGCTGGAGCTCCAATACTTTGGCCACCTGATGTGAAGAACTCATTAGAAAAGATCCTGATGCAAAGAAAGATTTAAGGCAGGAGAAGGGTACCACAGAGGATGAGATGATGTCTCACTTTTTGATGGTATTTAATTAATTAATTTCTAAATTGCAGGATAACTACTTTACAATATTGTGTTGGTTTCTGCTATAAAAGTGTCAGTCGGCTGTGAGTATACATATATCCCTTTCCTCTTGGGCCTCCCTCCACCCACCCCAGTCAAAGCATGTCATCAGGGAGCCCCACTGGGTCACCCGGAGGGCCCTGGGCTCAGCTCCCTGGGTTAGACAGCAGCTCCCCGCTAGTTCCCTGTTTTACACTTGGTGGCATATATCTGTCAACGTTACCCTCTCAATTCATCCCACCCTCTCCTTCCCCGACTGGGTCCACAAATCCATCCTTTACGTTTGCGTCTCTATTCTTGCCCTGCAGATAGGTTCATGAGTACAATTTCTCTAGATTCCATATATATCTGTTAATATACAACATTTGTTTTTCTCTTTCTGACTTACTTCGCTCTGTATGACAGACTCTTGGTTCATCCGTCTCACTGCAACTGACTTGATTTTGTTCCTTTTTATAGCTACTCATTTTTCGTATATTGTTTCTCTAAGATTATGCATCCTAAAAGTGGCTCCTACCAGTGACTCCCCTACAAGATTATGTTTATAAAATACAACAGTGAGGTTAAAAATACAAACTTTATATCAGTTTGTTCATCAGTCTGTAGTGAACGGCTAAGGAATAGACAGTTCAAATGGTATAATATCCAAATGTGCCAAGCTACTTCATATCTCTTCCTGGAATGCTCTTCTTCACTTGTCAATTGTTGGTGTTTAGGAAGGTAAATATACAACCTACCTCACTCTCTTGTCTTAATTTGGAAACAATTTGAGAGACAGATGCAATAACCAAGCAAGTGAGCAAATATATTATTCCTGATAATGCTGTTCTAGACATATGGCTTAGGTCAACAGCAACAGCAGGCTTGCTTCCCCTGAATTAGTTATGCCACTGGTACAGGAGGATAATTTCAGCCCACAGTCTCAGGAGAGGCAACTGATCTACAAAGCCTGCCTCACAGCAAACAGAAAATGAAATGGTATTCTTCTTCCTGGTAGCAGACAACCAAAGGGAAGAGAAATGAGTGGCTCACACAAATTCTGGTCCTTCTGTCAAACTCACCAATCAGCTATTCATTTCTTCTTGCAGAGATGGAGTGAACAAGGATATGTAGAAAGGAGTGGTTTGGACTATATTAAAGTCTTAGCACATCATGAGATTAAGAGCTTGTGCTCTGGAAGAGGGTTGTCTGGATCTGAATCTCAGCTATATTGTGCATGCATGTTAAGTCAATTCACTCATGTCCAACTCTTTGTGACCCCGTGGACTTCTGCCCACCAGGATCCTCTGTCCATGGGATTCTCCTGGCAAGAATACTGGAGGGGTTTTCATGCCCTCTTCCAGGGGATCTTCCTGATGCAAACAAGAATACTCATCTCTACAGCTCCTGCCTTGGCAGGCAGGTTCCTTACTACTAGTGCCACCTGGGAAACAGGTGAATTTTCAAAGCCTGAATTTAAATCTCAGCTATATTAATCAGCAGCAATTTTAGTTTCAGTTCAGTTCAGTTCAGTTCAGTCGCTCAGTCATGTCCAACTCTTTGAAGCCCCATGAATCGCAGCACGCCAGGCCTCCCTGTCCATCACCAACTTCCACAGTTCAGACTCACGTCCATCGAGTCCATGATGCCATCAAGCCATCTCATCCTCGGTCGTCCCCTTCTCCTCTTGCCCCCAGTCCCTCCCAGCATCAGAGTCATTTCCAGTGAGTCAACTCTTCACCTGAGGTGGCCAAAGGACTGGAGTTTCAGCTTTAGCATCATTCCTTCCAAAGAAATCCCAGAGTTGATCCCCTTCAGAATGGACTGGTTGGATCTCCTTGCAGTCCAAGGGACTCTCAAGAATCTTCCCCAAAACCACAGTTCAAAAGCATCAATTCTTCAGCACTCAGCTTTCTTCACAGTTCAACTCTCACATCCATACATGACCACAGGAAAAACCATAGCTTTGACTAGATGGACCTTAGTCAGCAAAGTAATGTCCCTGCTTTGGAATATACTATCTAGGTTGGTCATAACTTTTCTTCCAAGGACTAAGCGTCTTCTAATTTCATGGCTGCAGTCACCATCTGCAGTGATTTTGGAGCCTCAAAAAATAAAGTCTAACACTGTTTCCACTGTTTCCCCATCTATTTCCCATGAAGTGATGGGACTGGATGCCATGATCTTCGTTTTCTGAATGTTGAGCTTTAAGCCAACTTTTTCACTCTCCACTTTTACTTTCATCAATAGGCTTTTTAGTTCCTCTTCACTTTCTTCCATAAGGGTGGTGTTATCTACATTTCTGAGGTTATTGATATTTCTCCCGGCAATCTTGATTCCAGCTTGTGTTTATTCCAGTCCAGTGTTTCTCATGATGACCTCTGCATATAAGTTAAATAAGCAGGGTGACAATATACAGCCTTGACGTACTCCCTTTCCTATTTGGAACCAGTCTGTTGTTCCATGTCCAGTTCTAACTGTTGCTTCCTGACCTGCATACAGATTTCTCAAGAGCAGATCTAGGCACATCCTTAATTTTCCTGTGCTTCAGTTTCCTCATATTTGAAATGGGTAAATAATAGCATTAAGTTCATAAGAGCTAAAGGAGAATGAAAAGAGTCAGTATTTATAGATTACTTAGAATAGTGCCCAGTATACAGTAAAATGTTGAACATTTTAAAGCTGGGAAATCAGTTTCCTAAGAAGAGTCATTTATATTACCAAAGCATTTAAAATATGTACCTACAAGATAATATGCATCTTCACATAGTTTTTATTCCTTTATATATCAGTCTCTCATAGTGAAACTTCAAAATACTCATAATTTACTATGACAGACTGATATATAAAGGGGATAAAAACTATATAAAGATGCATATTATCTTGCAGGTACATATTTTAAATGCTTTGGTAATATAAATGATTAGATGTTTGGTTTTCTCCGTCTTTGTATCTATTGCTCTGGCATACCATATACTCAGTTGTTTATTTAATTAATATGTTAAACAGTCTATCATTTACTTGGTGGTGGAATACACAAATTAATGGAGATCACTTTCTTCAAAAGATTGATATACTTGCTTTATGCTGTCACAAAGGTACTTCAGTTGCATCAAATTTATAGATTGTCATTGTTCTTACGAAAATTAAATTTTGCTAATGAAGTATTTAACCAAAGAATAAAATTTTAAAACAAATCACAGTCAGATGCAAGTGTCAGCTCTAGCTGTAGTGGTGACCACACGGCACAAATTAGCACAGTACAAGGAGAGCTTATTTACCAAAGGGCCACTCCCTAAGGGGATAGAAGGGGGCTACGGGGGTGCCAGCAGCCAAGCTGCCACTACATACAGGTCCAAACAGATGACCAGAGGAGAGAGAGGTATCTAGGACCAAGTGAGAGTCATATGAAATGACATACTCGGAGAGAAGCAATGACTTACAATATATGGCACAGCCGGCATTAGGCAACCTTCAAGGAAAGGCCAAGGGAATCAATATCCAGCCCCGCTCTGATCTGCCACAATTCTCCGTGGGCCAAACCCAGCCAGAAAGCAGAAGGCTAGGAGCTCTGTTGATGTGTCCACTCAGTTCAGCCTTCCAGGGCAGGGAACAAGGCAGAGAAGGGTAGAAAGTGGACCTGGTGGGCTAAAAGAAAACATTTGGTATAGTACAATGTACAAAGTTCCCAAGAGAAATTCAAAAAAACAACATAATTAATTTTGTTCTTCCACATGAATACAGTACAACAAACATGTAAGCCACAATTCATTCAAATTAAAGTCTTATCCATTTGCCAACTATCTCCTAAACTTTGAATGTATGCAGGAAAATGCACTGTGTCAGTAATACAAAAATGACTCATGTGGGGTAGCTCCTCCCAAGTAGCTTACTGTTTTAATAGAAGACCAGCACGGTACAATGCATCAAATGTGATAACAAATGGAGAGGATAAAGCATTCCATGTTTAAGTTTTTAAAATCCACTTGAATTACAGTGATTTCTACCTAAACTAATTTGTATACTTCAATCTGTAGCACCTTTTTCTGTTCAATCAGAATAATATTTTGGCTTAATTCTGAAAAAAGTTTGTCATATTTAAATAATATACAATATTTCATAAATAATAAAACTAACTATCAATCAACAATTGGCAAAGCTAGAGGGAAAAGGCCAGAATAATTACTGATCTAACAAAGTTTAATTTACTACTAGGAAGACACAAAAAATATAAAACATTGCTTTATATTTCTGTAAACATCATATACACATAAAGTAAAAATAAAAAGAATAAAATTTGTACATTTTAAGATGTTTGTTAAGCTTATAAACATAAAACAGCAACAGACCACAAATTAATCATCTAAATGTGTTTAATCTACTCTACTCATATACATATTTAACTATATTCAATAATAAAATATTTACAGTAAAATCAGTATTTTTGGTGTAAATAAGACTCAAACCAGTCAACCCTAAAGGAAATCAACCCTGAATATACAATGAAAGTAAATGCTGAAGCTAAAGCTCCAATACTTTGGCCACCTGGTGTGAAGAGATGACTCACTGGAAAAGACCTAATGCTAGGAAAGACTGAAGACCAAAGGAGAATAGGGTGGCAGAGAATGAGATGGTTAGATAGCCTCTCTGACTCAATGGACATGAAGTTGAGCAAACTCCAGGAGATGGTGGAGGACAGAGGAGCCTGACCTGTGACAGTCCACGGAGTTGCAGAGTCAGACACAACTTAGCAACTGAACGCCAACAATAAGACAGAATGTTAAACATAGCTCTACATAGAAAAGCATACTCAGTGAGTTACTTTGTATTTAAAACAATGCAATCAATAACCTGGCCCATTTTTCCAAAACACAGTTGATGCAAGGGAGCCACTGTTTGATTCTCAGAAATAGCCTAAATTATATCCAGTTCTGCTAACATCAGGAGGATGCCTTATGAAAGTATTTCAGTTTCAACTTCACTGAAAGAGGTAAAGAGCAAGCAAAATAGAAATCTGGTGACTAAAATAAGGTGTAACAGTAAATGTATATTACCGAGGATCAAGAAAATGAATAGCAAATTCTCCTCAGACACCATCAATCTTTCTTTTGTTAATCCCTGCGCACGCTAGGCAGAATACAAGAATGTAAGCAGTAAGATTCAATGCTTACCAAACAGTATTTTTTTTCCCTCTTAGTTGTTGACACCTAAAATTATCTGAATAGAAAAGTGTGAAAAAATTCTAAACAGTCCAATTGATCTATTATCTTTCACAAGTCCTTAAACTAAGTGCTTTCAAAGCTCCAAGATCAGAATAATAGAGAGCAGATATTCATAGGACCTTGAGTTTTACATTAATTTTACAAATTCTTAATGCAGAGTATGCGCCCCTCCAAAATATATCATGTTGGTATGGGTTAGTTTAATACTACTGTGGTGCTTGACCTTTCTATAAACAACAGCTTTTATCACAGAAATCCCCTGAAGTCCGTGCTGTTTTCTTGAATGGAACTACCTCCTGAGAATCAAATGTATTTGACAGAAAATATGAGATAAATACAGGCTTCCCCGGTGACTCAGCAGTAAAGTATCCACCAGCAATTCAGGGGCTACAGAGATGGGTTCAATACCTTTATCAGGACGATCCCCTGGAGGAGGTCAGAGCAGTCCACTGCAGTATTCTTGATGGGGGAATCCCATGGACAGGGAAGTCTGGCGGGCTATAGTCAGTAGGGTATCAAAGGGTTGGACATGACTGAAGCAACTTAGCATTCATGCACACATGGAACAAATATATCAGTCTTAGAATAACCTAAATATTGATTCTGTTGATGCTTGAACCACCAAACAGTTATGCATTTGCACATTAAACTTCTTCCCACGAAATAGTAAATAATAGTCATTATTGCAATAATCCTCTAAATGACTTGTCAAGTAACAATGTTTATTAAGCAATTAGGATGATGGAGATCCATTAGTATACCACTGTGAATGATGATAGAAAGAGTAAATCTTCTTTGATTCAGAAATTAAAGATAATTATGTCTGAAAGTAAGGAGTCACGGAAAAAACTTAGAAACTTGCAGTGTATTTGTCTTTGTACACCTACATACAGATAGGAAATAATAAAAATATGAAAACTCAATTATTCAGTGAATATTTACTGGAGTCCCTCTTTACACACTATGACAGGTAGACACAAGCTACTTAAACATTAATGAACTAGCCGTGATTTCTGATTTCTTGGAGCTTTCATTCCAGTCGAGAACATATCAAGTTTAAAAAAAAAAAATGCAGCATCAAGTAAAGGTCCCTCCAAGTGGTGTGTTTGGGTCCTAAGGCAGCAACTGGGAGCAGCACTTAAAGTGGGCATGGGATGTTCCAGCAAAGCGCCCTCCCCCACCCCCAGGAAGAAAGCTGATCACTAGGGTTCACAGAAAAGTCAGGCGAGTAATTAGAAACAGTTTTTGAGACTAAGAAAGCAAAAAAATGCCAAGGACATAAGATGAAAGAATATGGCATTTCCTCAAATTTGAAAGTATTTTGGCCTGAATAGAACTTAGATTTTGGAGAGTTGGTAGTGATAAAAATAAAACTGGAAAAATATGCAGGTAAACGGGGGCCAGGTCACTGAGGGGCTTTAATCTGTTGAGGCTGAGTATACGTGAGGAAAGAAGAGTGGGAAAATCCGGCAAGCAGAGAGAAGGGTAAGGCACATGAGAAAGTCTCTCCCCTCTACAACTCAATTTTTTCTCCTTTGTGGTGGGCAGGTAGAAGTTTGAGTCAATGTTCTCTAGGAGACTGATCAGCTCTGATACTGTGAATCCATGGACTAGCAAGATCTGGCGGTAAACCAATCTGTAAAGCAAAGAAATATTGGGAGCTTGGGATGGATGTACATACACTACCATATGAAAATAGACAGCTAGTGGGCGCCTGCTGTATGCACATGGAGCTCAGTTTGGCGCTCTGTGCTGATCTAGACGGATGGGATGGGGGAGCTGAGCGGGAGGTCCAAGAAGAAAGGGATACACGTATACATACAACTGATTCCTTTCACTGTACAGGAGAAACTAACACAACATTGTAAAGCAACTGCATCCCCAATTAAAAAAAAATCCAAGATACAGGTTAATATTGATGGCAGATATGAATGGGATAAAGCACACAGAGGACTTATAGGTTATCTAAACAAGAACTGATTTCTTAATATGGATAACAGTTACTGGAATGTTTGCTTTCAAAAAGTTCACTAAGCTATAAATTAATTTTTCATGGTTTTCTGTATGTGTTTTACTTCATGATTTTAAAAGAATTTCAAAAATTCAGCCCAATCATATACAACTTCATGATAAGCTTCCCTGGTGGCTCAGAGGGTAAAGCCTGGAAAGTGGGAGACCTGGGTTCAATCCCTGGGTCAGGAAGATCCCCTGGAGAAGGAAATGGCAACCCATTCCAGTATTCTTGACTGGAAAATCCCACTGACGGAGAAGCTTGATGCAGGCTACAGTCCATGGGATCGCAAAGAGTTGGATATGACTGAGTAACTTCACTTTCTTTTACTTTCATGATAAAATGCACATGGTAAGTTTATTATGGGGCTTCCCTGGTGGCTCTGACGGTAAAACGTCTGCCTGCAGTGCTTACCTGCAGTGCGGGAGACCCAGGTTCGATTCCTGAGTCGGGAAGATCCCCTGGAGAAGGAAATGGCAATCCACTCCAGCACTCTTGCCTGGAAAATCCCATAGACAGAGGAGCCTGGAAGGCTGCCATCCATGGAGTTGCTGAGGGTCGGACACGACTGAGCTACTTCACTTCACTTCACTTCACTTCTTCAGGTTTATTATGCTGAAAGAAAAACATATTAAAGTGCTTTAATACATACACGATAATCAGCCTTTTGACAAAAATATTTACACATTCACATGTAACAAGAGAGTTCCATTTTTTTTTAATCTCTCAAATTCTATCTACCCTCAGAGAGTGTAACCTTCTGCAAAATATGAAAAGGAAGTGGTATGATTTTTATCAAAGTTTAAACTTCAACCAGAGCTTAGATGGTAAAGAATCTGCCTGCAAGACTGGAGACCCCGGTTCAATTCCTGGGGCAGGAAGATCCCCTGGAGAAGGAAATGGCAATCCATTCCAGTATCCTTGCATGGAGAATTCCCCGGACAGAGGAACCTGGCAAGCAATAGCCCACAGGGTTGCAAAGAGTACCGGACATGACTGAGTGACAAACATACGCAGAGAGTGAGATTACATTTCTAAATTTCAAGCTTTCAGGCCTAAAAATTGTGAAAACTTTCAGTAAATGGCTTAATTTATATAGCAGTTATCTTGTCATTCAGAGTCAGCAAGTGCAGTAAACTGTACAGTATCTGCTGATTCAATTTTGGATAAGTATTTGAGAAACACTGTTGGTATTTTACACTCAAACTACGTTCTGGTTCACAGTCACAGTAATAAGGTACTATCACAAATGCTCATCATCAGAATTTAAGGGGAAAAAACTGCTATAATTTTCACTAAAATAATAAGTTCACAATCTTATTTTCATTTCTTAAACTATTCCCGGGAAATACAATGATGCATCTAAATGGCCTGAAATTGTCAATAATTCTTTGTGTGTAGTATATTAAAATTCAGAGATGCAGAGGACAATTTAGCAGTTTCCTTCTTACAAAATTGACCATACAATTACTGTAGGATCCAGCAATCATGCTTTTGTTATTTACCCAAAGGAGGTGAAAACCTACGTCCACACAAAAACCTGTACGTGGATGTTTTTAGCAACTTTATTCATAGTTATTAAAATTTAGAAGCAACTGAAATGCCCTTCAGAGACTGTTGGCCCAGATGGTAGTGAATCCACCTGCAATGTGGGAAACCTGGGTTCAGTCCCTGAGTTGGGAAAAATCCCCTGAAGAAGGGCATGGCAACCCGCTGCAGTATTCTTGCCTGGAGAATCCTCATGGACAGAGGAGCCTGGAGGGCTAAACTCCATGGGATCGCAGAGTCAGACATGACTGAGTGACTATTGTAAAGTAATAAGCCTCGAATTAAAACAAATATTTTTTTAAATGACTCAGTGACTAAGCACAGTACACAGAGACAACAGAATATTATTCAGGACTAAAATGTAATTACCCGGAGGTGGAAAAAGATGGCAGAGGAATAGGATGGGGAGACCACTTTCTCCCTCACTACTTCATCAAAAGAACATTTCAATGCTGAGAAAATTCCACAAAACAACTTCTGAATGCTGGCAGAGGACATCGAGCATCCAGCAAAGCAGATCATTGGCTTCAAAAACAGGTAGGAATAAATATATAAGATGAAAAAAGAGACAAAGAAAGTGGGGAGGGATCCCGTCCCAGGAAAGGAATCCCATCCCGGGAAGAGACTCTTAAAGAGAGGTTTCCAAACACCAGGAACCATTCTACGCAGCCGACTCTGTGGTGAGCCTTGGAAGCACAGAGGGCAACATAACAGGAAAGGAAAAATAAATAAATAATTAAAACCAACAGATTACGAGCCCAGCAGTAAATCCCCCAGCGGATAAGCAGTGCAGATGCCTGCATCCGCCACTAGCAAGTGGGGGTTGGGCAGGGAGGAGCGGGAGGCGCAGGCGGCAGTGCTTTCTAAAAATCGGGCTGCGGGAGATGCAGGCTGCAGGGCTTTTCTTGAGAATCGGGTCATAACGCCCTGTGCGTGGCCAGAACAAACTAACTTGGGCTAGCAAACCAGACTGTGGGATAGCTACCATGCGAAACGCTCGAACATAAGACACCGCCAGGACCACGCACAGAACAAAGGACGGATCAGAAATAGCCGGCTGTAGACCATCCCCCTCCGGTGACAGGCAGCCAGAGCCTTAAGTGCTGGAAGAGGGCAATCGCAGCTCAAGAGAGACATTACCTACCAAATTGCAAGCAGGTTTCTTTGCTAACTAAGACTTCTGGGGGCTCTGGACAGTCATCATCTGCTGGAGAAGGAGCCCCAGCAGTACTCCCAGAAAACTGAGCAGCACAGAAAGGCCAGAAATCGCAGCAATTGCGCTCACCAAACTCCTAGCCATTCGGACCTGGGAAGGGCACAAAACACAGGCCCAGCCAAATCTGCGCCTTGGAGGGCTTCCTGAGCGCCAAACCTGAGTGGCTCAGACCTGGGAGGTGCATGAAGCTTAGGGCAGGCCTCAGACGGTTATCCGGCAGAGCAACAGACAGCCTGAGTGGTGTGCGCCGCGAGCAGGGGCAAGCCCAGCCTAGAGTCCATCACTGCCCTCCCTGTGTCAAGACGGAAATCAGACACAGAAGAGACCAGCAAACAGAGGAAGTCAAACAGAGGGAACTGCCTTGGTAGCGACCCCACACAGCCCACAACGCCAGAGAAAGCGCCAGATATACCTTTACTACTTTTATGATCAATTTGGGGGGTGATGTGGAAGCGTGATTTTTCTTTTTTAAAAAATTTTTTTCTTTTTCGTCTTTTTTAAAAACTTTCTTAAATTTTAAGTCCTCTACATCTCTATTTATTATTTTTATAACCTATTATTACTTTTAAAAAAACCTATTTTTAAAGCAAATGCCGTATATAGTCTTTTTGTGGTGGAGGTTGTTGTCTTTTAATAATTCTGGTGGCTTTTTTTTTTTTTTTTTTTCCTCCTTCTCCTTCTTCTTCTTTTCTTTAATATTTTATTTTTGAAAATCCAACCTCTACTCCAGATTTTTAATCTTTGCATTTTGGTATTTGTTGCCAATTTTGTACATTTAAAAACCTAATCTTTAGTACCCAATTTTACATGAGTGCGAGATTACTGGCTTGACTACTCTCTCCTCCTTTGGACTCTCTTTTTCTCCACCAGGTGGCCTCTGTCTCCTCCCTCCCCCTCCTCTTCTCTACCCAACTCTGTGAATCTCTGTGTGTTCCAGAAGGTGGAGAACACTCAGGGAACTGGTTACTGGCCGGATCTGTATCCCTCCTTTTCATTTCCTTCTTTTATCCCCCTGGCCACCTCTGTCTACTTCCTCCCTCTCCTCTTCCCTGTATAACTCTGTGACCACCTCTGAGAGGTCCAGACTGTGGAGCGCACACAAGAAAGTGGTTACGGGCTAGCTTACTCTCTCCTCTTTCAATTCCACCTCATCTCATTCCACTCACCTCTAACTACCCCCTCCCTCTTCTCTCCTCCAAGTAACTCAGTGATCCTCTAGGGGTGACCCTCAAGGTGGAGAAACCTATCATCTTTAACCTAGATGTTTTAACATCAGTGCTGTATAGATGGAGAAGTCATGAGGCTATTGTAAAAATAAATCTGAAAACCAGAATCAGGAGGCTTAAGTCCAAATCCTGAGATCATCAGAGAATTCCTGAATACAGCTAACATTATCCAATAGGAGCTCATCAAACGCCTTCATACCTATACTGAAATCGAGCACCACCCAAGGGCCAACAAGTTCCAGAGCAAGACATACCACGCAAATTCTCCAGCAACACAAGAACATGCCCCTGAGCTTCAATATACAGGCAGCTCAAAATACTCCAAAACCATTGATGTCTCATAACCCATTACTAGACACTTCACAGCACTCCCAGAGAGAAGAAATCCAGCTCCACCCATCAGAACTCCAACACAACCCTCCTAATCAAGAAACCTTGACAAGCCACTGATACAACCCCACACACAGTGAGGAAGCTCAATAATAAAGAGAACTCCACAAATTCCCAGAATATAGAAAGGCCATCCCAAATGCAGCAATATAACCAAGATGAAGAAACAGAGGAATACCCAGCAGGCAAAGGAACAGGAGAAATGCCCACCAAACCAAACAAAAAGAGGAAGAGATAGGGAATCTACCTGAGAAAGAATTCCAAATATTGATAGTGAAAATGATCCAAAATCTTGAAATCAAAATGGAATCACAGATAAACATCCTGGAGTCAAGGATTGAGAAGATGCAAGAAAGGTTTAACAAGGACCTAGAAGAAATAAAAAAGAGTCAACATATAATGAATAATGCAATAAATGAGATCAGAAACACTCTGGAGGCAACAAATAGTAGAATGACGGAGGCAGAAGATAGGATTAGTGAAATAGAAGATAGAATGGTAGAAATAAATGAATCAGTGAGGGAAAAAGAAAAACGAATTAAAAGAAATGAGGGCAACCTCAGGGACCTCCAGGACAATATGAAACACTCCAATATTCGAATTATAGGAGTCCCAGAAGAAGAAGACAAAAAGAAAGACCATGAGAAACTACTTACAGAGATAATAGTTGAAAACTTCCCTAAAATGGGGAAGGAAATAATCACCTAAGTCCAAGAAACCCAGAGAGTGCTGAACAGGATAAACCCAAGGGGAAACACCCCAAGACATATATTAATCAAATTAGCAAAGACCAAACACAAAGAACAAATATTAAAAGCAGCAAGGGAAAAACAACAAATAACACACAAGGGGATCCTCATAAGAATAACTGTAGATCTTTCAATAGAAACTCTTCAGGCCAGGAGGGAATGGCAAGACATACTTAAAGTAATGAAAGATAATAACCTACAGCCAAGACTACTGTACCCAGCAAGGATCTCATTCAAATATGAAGGAGAAATCAAAAGCTTTACAGATAAACAAAAGCTGAGAGAATTCAGCACTACCAAACCAGCTCTCCAACAAATGCTAAAGGATAGACTTTAGACAGGAAACACAAAAAGGGCGTATAAACCCGAGCCCAAAACAATAAAGTAAATGGCAACAGGAGCACACTTATCAATAATTACCTTAATGTAAATGGGTTGAATGCCCCAACCAAAAGGCAAAGACTGGCTGAATGGATACAAAAACAAGATCCCTATATATGCTGCCTACAAGAAACCCCCCTCAAAAAAACAACGGACACATACAGTCTGAAAGTGAAGGGCTGGAAAAAGATATTCCATGCAAATAGAGACCAAAAGAAAGCAGGAGTAGCAATACTCATATCTGATAAAATAAACTTTAAAACAAAGGCTGTGAAAAGAGACAAAGAAGGCCACTACATAATGATTAAAAGATCAATCCAAGAAGAAGATATAACAATTATAAATATATATGCACCTAACATAGGAGCACCACAATATATGACAAATGCTAAGAAAAGGGAAATTAATAATAACACAATAATAGTGGGAGACTTTAATACCCAACTCACACCTATGGACAGACCAACTAAACAGAAAATTAACAAAGAAACACAAACTTTAAATGTACAATAGACCAGTTAGACCTAGTTGATATCTATAGGACATTTCACCCCAAAACAATGAATTTCACCTTTTTTCTCAAGTGCACCTTGGAACCTTTTCCAGGATAGATCACATCCTGGGCCATAAATCTAACCTTGATAAATTCAAAAAAATCGACATTATTCCAAGCATCTTCTCTGACCATAATGCACCAAGGTTAGATCTCAATTACAGGAGAAAAACTATTAAAAATTCCAACATTTGGAGGCTGAACAACACCCTTCTGAATAATCAACAAATCACAGAAGAAATCAAAAAGGAAATCAAAATACGCATAGAAACAAATGAAAAGGAAAACACAACTACACAAAACCTGTGGGACACTATAAAAGCAGTGCTAAGAGGAAAGTTCATAGCAATACAGGCATACCTCAAGAAACAAGAAAAAGGTCAAATAAATAACCTAACTCTACACCTAAAGCAACTAGAAAAGGAAGAAATAGAGAACCCCAGAGTTAGTAGAAGGAAAGAAATCCTAGAAATTGGGCAGAAATAAATGCAAAAGAAACACAAAAGAGACCATAGCAAAAATCAACAAAGCAAAAAGCTGGTTCTTTGAAAGGATAAATAAAATTGACAAACCATTAGCCAGACTCATCAAGAAACAAAGAAAAAAATCAAATCAATAAAATTAGAAATGAAAATGGAGAGATCACGACAGACAACACAGAAATACAAAGAATCATAAGAGACTACTATCAGCAATTATATGCCAATAAAATGGACAACTTGGAAAAAAATGGACAAATTCTTAGAAAAGTACAACTTTCCAAAACTGAACCAGGAAGAAATAGAAAATCTCACCAGACCCATCACAAGCATGGAAATTGAAACTGTAATCAGAAATCTTCCAGCAAACAAAAGCCCAGGTCCAGACAGCTTCACAGCTGAATTCTACCAAAAATTTCAAGAAGAGCTAACACCTATCTTACTGAAATTATTCCAGAAAAATGCAGAGGAATGTAAACTTCCAAACTCATTCTATGAGGCCACCATCACTCCAATATCAAAATCTGACAAAGGCATACAAAAAGAAAACTACAGGCCAATATCACTGATGAACATAGATGCAAAAATCCTTAACAAAATTCTAGCAATCAGAATCCAACAACACATTAAAAATATCATACACCATGAACAAGTGGGCTTTATCCCAGGGATGCAAGGATTCTTCAATACTCACAAATCAATCAATGAAATTCACCACATTAACAAATTGAAAAATAAAAATCATATGATTATCTCAATAGATGCAGAGAAGGCCTTTGACAAAATTCAACATCCATTTATGATAAAAATTCTCCAGAAAGCAGGAATAGAAGGAAAATACCTCAACATAATAAAAGCTATATATGACAAACCCACAGCAAACATTATCCTCAATGGTGAAAAATTGAAAGCATTTCCCCTAAAGTCAGGAACAAGACAAGGGTGCCCACTTTCACCACTACTATTCAATATAGTTCTGGAAGTTTTGGCCACAGCAATCAGAGAGAAAAAGAAATAAAAGGAATCCAAATTGGAAAAGAAGAAGTAAAACTCTCAGTGTCTGCAGATGACATGATCCTCTATATAGAAAATCCTAAAGACTCGACCAGAAAACTACTAGAGCTAATCAATGAATATAGTAAAGTTGCAGGATATAAAATCAACACTCAGAAATCCCTTGCATTCCTATACACTAATAATGAGAAAGTAGAAAAAGAAGTTAAGGAAACAATTCCATTCACCATTGCAACAAAAATAATAAAATACTTAAGAATATACCTACCTAAAGAAACTAAAGACCTATATATCGAAAACTATAAAACACTGATGAAAGAAATCAAAGAGGACCCTAATAGATGGAGAAATATACCATGTTCATGGATCGGAAGAGTCAATATAGTGAAAATGAGTATACTACCCGAAACAATCTACAGATTAAATGAAATCCCTATCAAGCTACCAGAAGTATTTTTAACAGAACTAGAACAAATAATCTCAAGATTTGTATGGAAATACAAAAAACCTCGAATAGCCAAAGCAATCTTATGAAAGAAGAATGGAACTGGAGGAATCAACTTGCCGGACTTCAGGCTCTACTACAAAGCCACAGTCATTAAGACAGTATGGTACTGGCACAAAGACAGAAATATAGATCAATGGAACAAAATAGAAAGCCCAGAGATAAATCCACACACCTATGGACACCTTATCTTTGACAAAGGAGGCAAGAATATACAATGGAGTAAAGACAATCCCTTTAACAAGTGGTGCTGGGAAAACTGGTCAACCACTTGTAAAAGAATGAAACTAGATCACTTTCTAACACCACACACAAAAACAAACTCAAAATGGATTAAAGATCTAAACGTAAGACCAGAAACTATAAAACCCCTAGAGGAGAACATAGGCAAAACACTCTCCGACATAAATCACAGCAGGATCCTCTATGATCCACCTCCCAGTATACTGGAAATAAAAGCAAAAATAAACAAATGGGATCAATTAAAATTAAAAGCTTCTGCACAACAAAGGAAACTATAAGCAAGATGAAAAGACAGCCTTCTGAATGGGAGAAAACAATAGCAAATGAAGCAACTGACAAACAACTAATCTCAAAAGATACAAGCAACCCTTGCAGCTCAATTCCAGAAAAATAAACTATCCAATCAAAAAAATGGGCCAAATAACTAAATGGGCATTTCTCCAAAGAAGACATACGGATGGCTAATAAACACTTGAAAAGATGCTCAACATCACTCATTATCAGAGAAATGCAAATCAAGACCACAATGAGGTTCCATTTCACACCAGTCAATATGGCTGCGATCCAAAAGTCTACAAGCAATAAATGCTGGAGAGGATGTGGAGAAAAGGGAACCCTCTTACACTACTGGTGGGAATGCAAACTAGTACAGCCATTATGGAAAACAATGTGGAGATTCCTTTAAAAATTGCAAATAGAACTGCCTTATGACCCAGCAATCCCACTGCTGGGCATACACACTGAGAAAACCAGAATTGAAAGAGACACATGTACTCCAATGTTCATTGCAGCATTGTTTATAATAGCCAGGACATGGAAACAACCTAGATGTCCATCAGCAGATGAATGGATAAGAAAGCTGGGGTACATATACACAATGGAGTACTACTCAGCCCTTAAAAAGAATAAATTTGACTCAGTTCTAATGAGATGGATGAAACTGGAGCCGATTATACAGAGTGAAGCCAGAAAGAAAAACACCAATACAGTATACTGACACATATATATGGAATTTAGAAAGATAGTAATGATGACCCTCTATGTGAGATAACAAAAGAGACACAGAGGTATAGAATGGACTTTTGGCCTCTGAAGGAGAGGGAGAGGGTGGGATGATTTGGGAGAATGGCATTGAAACATGTATACTATCGTATAAGAAATGAAGCACCAGTCTATGTTCAGTACAGGGATACAGGATGCTTTGGGGCTGGTGCAGGATGATCCGGAGGGATGATGTGGGGTGGGAGGTGGGAGGGGGCTTTGGCATTGGGAGATCATATACACCTGTGGCTGATTCATGTCAATGTGTGGCAAAACCAATACAGTATTGTAACATAGAATAAAGTATTAAAAAAATAAATAATAAATAAAAAATGAAATGTAATTACACATCAAGCCATGAAAAGATAGGGAGGGAATTTAACTGCATTTTACTAAGGGAAAAGAGTCAACCTGAAAAGGCTATATACAATCTGATTTTAACTATATGACATTCTGGAAAAGGGAAAGCTGTGAAGACAGTAAAAAATCAGTGGTGGCCATGGGTTGCAGATAGATACAGGAGGATGACTAGGTGGAACAGAGAAGATTTTTAAGGTGGTGAAAATACTTTCATGATACTATAATGATGGATACATGCCTTTACACATCTGTCCAAACCAATAGAATGTATAACATTAAGACTGAACCCCAATGTAAATGATGTACTTGGGGTGGTGATTTTGTGTCAATATAGATTAATCAATTCCATCAAATATACCAGTTAGGCAGGAGATGTTGATAATGGGTAAGGCTATGCATGTCTGAGGACAGGGAATGCATAAGAAATAGCTGTACCTTCCTCTCAATTTTTCTGTGAACTTAAAACTGCTCCCCAAAATTGTAGTAATAAACAATACAGAAAACTCAACATTCAAGTCTGGTTTGAGATGGTGGAGCAGAAGGATGTGTGCTCAGCTCCTCCTGTGAGAGCATCAAAATTGTAACTAGCTGTTGAACAACTATCGACAGGAGGATGCTGGAACCCACCTGAAAAAGACACCCCACATCCAAAGACAAAGAAGAAGCTGCAGTGAGATGGTAGGAGGGGCATAATCATGATAAAATCAAACCCCATAACCACCAGGTGTGTGACCCACAGAAAGGAGAACAATAATACCAAAGATGTTCTCACACTATTGTGAAGGTCCTGAAGCCCACATCAGACTTCTCAGCCTGGAGATCTGTCAAAGGGACCAAGAATCCCCAAGAATCTGGCCTCAATGACCAGCAGATCTTAATTATAGGCCTTCCAGAGGACTGAGGAAAACAGACTGCAGTCTTGGAGGGCATAAACAAAATTTTGCACACACCAAGACCCAGAGGAGAGCAATGCTGACCCCACATGATGCTGAACCAAAACTACCTGCTAGTGTTAGAGAAGCTCCTGTGGATGTGTGCATTGACAGGGGCTCACCACAGGGACCGGGTCACTGGAAGGTCCTCATTGACATAGCCCCCGGGGCTGGGTTGCCTCAGGCCAAACAACTACTGGGGAGGGGGATGGGAGTGCAACCCCACCCATCAGCAGATAATTGGATTAAACCTTTACTGAGGAAGGCTCTGCCCACTAGAGCAAGACCCAGTTTCTCCCATTGCCAGTCCTTCCCATCAGGAAGCTTACATAAGCCTCTTAGCCTCATCCATTAGAGGGCAGACAGAAGAAACAAGAAGAAGCACAGTCTCACAGCAGCTAAAACAAAACCAAATTATTGGAAGTTAATCAAGATGATATGCCTCAGATCAAACCATATCTGATGATAACCTCAGATATGCTGATGACACCACCCTTATGGCAGAAAATGAAAAGGAACAAAACAGCTTCTTGATGGAAGTGAAAGAGGGGAGTGAAAAAGATGGCTTAAAGTTCAACATTCAGAAAACTAAGACCATGGCATCTGGTTCCATCACTTCATGGGAAATAGATGGGGAAACAGTGGAAACAGTGGCTGACTTTATTTTGGGGGACTCCAAAATCACTGCAGATGGTCATTGCAGCCATGAAATTAAAAGACGCTTACTCCTTGGAAGAAAAGTTATGACCAATCTAGACAGCATACTCAAAAGCAGAGACATTACTTTGCCAACAAAGTCCATCTAGTCAAGGCTATGGTTTTCCTGTGGTCATGTATGGATGTGAGAGTTGGACTGTGAAGAAAGCTGAGCGCCAAAGAATTGATGCTTTTGAACTGGTGTTGGAAAAGACTCTTGAGAGTCCCTTTGACTGCAAAGAGATCCAACCAGTCCATCCTAAAGGAAATCAGTCCTGAGAGTTCATTGGAAGGACTGATGCTGAGTCCTTGAAACTCAGAGTATTGAAACTCCAATACTCCGGCCACCTCATGCAAAGAGTTGACTCATTGGAAAAGACCGTGATGCTGGGAGGGATTGGGGGCAGGAGGAGAAGGGGATGACAGAGGATGAGATGGCTGGATGGCATCACCGACTCAATGGGCATGAGTTTGGGTGAACTCCAGGAGTTAATGATGGAAAGGGAGGCCTGGTGTGCCGCGATTCATGGGGTTACAAAGAGTCAGACATGACTGAGCAACTGAACTGAACTCTGAACTAAACTGAACTGAATCAAGATGAAAAAGAAAGTTATGTCCCAGGTAAAGGGACAAGATAAAAATCCCAGAAAAACAACTAAATGAAGTGGAGATCATCAACCTTCCAGAAAAAAGAATTCAGAATAATGATAGTGAATATGATTCAGGATCTCAGAAACAGAATGGAGGCAGAGATCAAGAAGATGCAAGAAATGTTTACCAAAGACCTAGAAGAACTAAAGAACAAACAAACAGAGATGAATATGACACTAGAAGGAATTCATAGCAGAATAACTGAGGCTGAAGCTTGGATAAATGACCTGGAGAACAGAATAGTGGAAATCACTGCTGCAAAACAGAATATAGAAAAAAAGAATAAAAAGAAATTAAGACAGTTTAAGAGACCTCTGGGACAACGTTAAACCCACCAACATTCACATTCTAGGGGTTCCGAGAGGAGAAGAGAGAAAGAAAGGACTGGAGAAAGTATTTGAAGAGATAATAGCTAAAAACTTCCCAAGCTTGGGAAAGGAAATGGCCAAGTCTAGGAAGTACAGCGAGTCCCAGGAAGGATAAACCCAAGGAGGAACACACCAAGACACACAGTCATCAAACTGACAAAAATTAAAGACTAAGATAAAATATTAAAAGCAAGAAGGGGAAGATGACAAATAACATACAAGGGAACTCCCATCTGGCTATCAGCTGATTTTTCAATAGAAACTCTATAAGCCAGAAGGTAATGACATGATATATTAAATTTGGTGAAAGGGAAGAACCTACAATCAAGAATACTCTGCCCAGCAAGACTCTCTTTCAGATTTGATGGAGAAATCAAAAGCCTTCCAGATGAGCAAAAGTTAAGAGAATTCAGCACCACCAAACCAACTTTACAACAAATGATAAAGGAACTTCTCTAGGCAGGAAACACAAGAGGAGAAAAAGACCTACAGTAAATAAACCCAAAACAATTAAGAAAATGGTAATAGGGTCTCTTCAAGAAAATTAGAGATACCATGCAAAGATGGGCTCGATAAAGGACAGAAATGGTATGGACCTAACAGAAGCAAAAGATATTAAGAAGAGGTGGCAAGAATACACGGAAGAACTGTACAAAAAAGATCTTCAAGACCCAAATAATCGTGACAATGTGATCACTAATCTAGAGCCAGACATCTTGGAATCTGAAGTCCAGTGGGTCTCAGAAAGCATCACTACGAACAAAGCTAGTGGAGGTGATGGAATTCCAGTGGAGCTATTTCAAATCCTGAAAGATGATGCTGTGGAAGTGCTGCACTCAATATGCCAGAAAATTTGGAAAATTCATCAGTGGCCACAGCACTGGAAAAGATCAGTTTTCACTCTATCCCAAAGAAAGGCAATGCCAAAGAATGCTCAAACTACCACACAATTGCACTCATCTCACATGCTAGTAAAGTAATGCTCAAAATTCTCCAACCGAGTTTTCAGCAATATGTGAACTGTGAACTCCTTGTTATTCAGTTCAGTTCAGTTAAGTTCAGTGGCTCAGTCGTGTCAGACTCTTTCTGAACCCATGAATCGCAGCACGCCAGGCCTCCCTGTTCATCACCATCTCTCAGAGTTCATTCAGACTCACGTCCATCAAGTCTGTGATGCCATCAAGCCATCTCATCCTCGGTCGTCCCCTTCTCCTCCTGCCCCCAATCCCTCCCAGCATCAGAGTCTTTTCCAATGAGTCAACTCTTTGCATGAGGTGGCCAAAGTCCTGAAGTTTCAGCTTTAGCATCATTCCTTCCAAAGAAATCCCAGGGTTGATCCCCTTCAGAATGGACTGGTTGGATCTCCTTGCAGTCCAAGGGACTCTCAAGAGTCTTCTCCAACATCACAGTTCAAAAGCATCAATTCTTCGGCACTCAGTCTTCTTCACAGTCCAACTCTCACATCCATATATGACCACTGGAAAAACCATAGCCTTGACTAGATGGACTTTAGTTGGCAAAGTAACGTCTCTGCTTTTGAATATGCTATCTAGGTTGGTCATAACATTTCTTCCAAGGAGTAAGCGTCTTTTAATTTCATGGCTGCAGTCACCATCTGCAGTGATTTTTGAGCCCCAAAATATAAAGTCTGACACTGTTTCCACTGTTTCTCCATCTATTTCCCATGAAGTGATGGGACCGGATGCCATGATCTTCGTTTTCTGAATGTTGAGCTTTAAGCCAACTTTTTCACTCTCCTCTTCACTTTCATCAAGAGGCCCTTTAGCTCCTCTTCACTTTCTGCCATAAAGGTGGTATCATCTGCATATCTGAGGTTATTGATGTTTCTCCCAGCAATCTTGATTCCAGCTTGTGTTTCTTCCAGCCCAGCGTTTCTCATGATGTACTCTGCATATAAGTAAAATAAGCAGGGTGACAATATACAGCCTTGACGTACTCCTTTTCCTATTTGGAACCAGTCTGTTGTTCCATGTCCAGTTCTAACTGTTGCTTCCTGGCCTGCATACAGATTTCTCAAGAGGCAGGATCAGGTGGTCTGGTATTCCCATCTCTTTCAGAATTTTCCAAAGTTTATTGTGATCCACACAGTCAAAGGCTTTGGCACAGTCAATAAAGCAGAAAGAGATGTTTTTCTGGAACTCTCTTGCTTTTCTGAAGATCCAGCGGATGTTGGCAATTTGATCTCTGGTTCTTCTGCCTTTTCTAAAATCAGCTTGAACATCAGGAAGTTCACAGTTCACGTATTGCTGAAGCCTGGCTTGGAGAATTTTGAGCATTACTTTACTAGCGTTTGGGATGAGTTCAATTGTGTGGTAGTTTGAGCATTCTTTGGCATTGCCTTTCTTTGGGATTGGAATGAAAACTGACCTTTTCCAGTGCTGTGGCCACTGCTGAGTTTTCCAAATTTGCTGGCATGTTGAGTGCAGCACTTTCACAGCATCATCTTTCAGGATTTGAAACAGCTCAACTGGAATTCCATCACCTCCTCTAGCTTTGTTCGTAGTGATGCTTTCTAAGGCCCACTTGATTTCACATTCCAAGATGTCTGGCTCTAGATGAGTGATCACATCATCATGATTATCTGGGTCTTGAAAATCTTTTTTGTACAGTTCTGTGTATTCTTGCCTTGATGATCAAGCTCGTTTTAATAAAGGCAGAGGAACCAGAGATCAAATTGGCAACATCCACTGGATCATGGAGAAAGCAAGAGAGTTCCAGAAAAACATCTCTTTCTGCTTTATTGACTATGCCAAAGCCTTTGACCGTGTGGATCACAATAAACTGTGGAAAATTCGGAAAGAGATGGGAATACCAGACCACCTGACCTGCCTCTTGAGAAATCTGTATGCAGGTCAGGAAGCAACAGTTAGAACTGGACATGGAACAACAGACTGGTTCCAAATAGGAAAAGGAGTACGTCAAGGCTGTATATTGTCACCCTGCTTATTTTACTTATATGCAGAGTACATCATGAGAAACGCTGGGCTGGAAGAAACACAAGCTGGAATCAAGATTTCAGGGAGAAATATCAATAGCCTCAGATATGCAGATGACACCACCCTTATGGCAGAAAGTGAAGAGGAACTAAAAGACTCTTGATGAAAGTGAAAGTGGAGAGTTAAAAAGTTGGCTTAAAGCTCAACATTCAGAAAACGAAGATCATGGCATCTGGTCCCATCACTCGATGGGAAATAAATGGGAAAACAGTGGAAAAAGCGTCAGACTTTATATTTTGGGGCTCCAAAATCACTGCAGGTGGTGACTTCAGCCATGAAACTGAAAGATGCTTACTCTTTGGAAGAAAAGTTATGACCAACCTAGATAGCATATTCAAAAGCAGAGACATTACTTTGCCAACTAAAGTCCATCTAGTCAAGGCTATGGTTTTTCCAGTGGTCATGTATGGATGTGAGAGTTGGACTGTGAAGAAGGCTGAGCGCTGAAGAATTGATGCTTTTGAACTGTGGTGTTGAAGACTCTTGAGAGTCCCTTGGACTGTAAGGAGATCCAACCAGTCCATTCTGAAGGAGATCAACCCTGGGATTTCTTTGGAAGGAATGATGCTAAAGCTGAAACTCCAATACTTTGGCCACTTCATGGGAAGAGTTGACTCATTGGAAAAGGCTTTGATGCTGGGAGGGATTGGGGGCAGGAGGAGAAGGGGATGACAGAGGATGAGATGACTGGATGGCATCACGGACTCGATGGACATGAGTCTGAGTGAACTCTGAGAGATGGTGATGAACAGGGAGGCCTGGTGTGCTGCGATTCATGAGGTCGCAAAGAGTCGGACACAACTGAGTGACTGAACTGAACTGAATAGGGTCAGGCATGTCAATAATTACCTTAAATGTGAATGTATTAAATGCACCAACCGAAAGACTTAGTTGGGTGGATGAAAACTTGTGCATGTATCCACTTCCTCTTATCACATCACTCTGCTTGATCCCCCTCCAAATTGTGTGTGATTATTTAACATTGTTAAGTTAATCATGTTCCCATTATGGCTTGTAATTATAATTATCTTTTACTTTTTATCTGCTATTGATTTTGAAAACTGATAAACATCTGTTACTATTGTCAAATATATATATATATATATAATTTCCTGGTTGCTCAGAGGTTAAAGCTTCTGCAGCCAATGTTGGAGACCTGGGTTCGATCTCTGGGTCAGGAAGACCCCCTGGAGAAGGAAATGGCAACCCACTCCAGTATTCTTGCCTGAAGAATCCCATGGATGGAAAAGCCTGGTAGGCTACAGTGAAATATATGTGTGTGTGTGTGTGTGTGTGTGTGTGTGTGTGTGTGTGTGTGTGTGTGTGCATGTGTATCTAATCTGGCTTACAGAAGCCAAAAGAACAAGATTTAAGCCAACAAGATCTCAATTGAATACTGATTTTTAGCTTTCCTTTGATGCAACCTGGGCCTGTTTCCTTACACATAAAATAGGGATGAGTCTATTTAACAAATCATAAGGAAATGGCACCCCACTCCAGTACTCCTGCCTGGAGAATCCCTTGGATGGAGGAGCCTGGTAGGCTACACTCCATGGGATCGCAAAGATTTGGGACACGACTGAGTGACTTCACTCACTCACTCAATAAGGATTTAAGGATGTAATGATTACAAAGTGTTTATCACAGAAAATAACACATAAACATTCAGATATTTTGGAAGTATTAGTAGAAGCAGACATCATATTTTAGAGAGTGGATGTAAGTTGCTAGCAAACAAGAAAAGGAAGACTGCATCTTTTTTAATATAGAAAAATAAGAAAATAATGTTAGAGATCAAAAATTTTAGTCAAGTAATTACCTTTACTAAAATAAAGCATTCCAAATGTTTTCATTAATAAAATTTTATTTTTCAAATCACTTTTATCAGAATTTTTAAACTATCCTCTTTATAAGGATATGATATCACAGTAAATCTCACCTTACAATGACTCAGAAAAGTCAAGGTAAGTTTTGACATTTTGAAGGTATGGAGCTATGAACGTAAACATTAACTGTACAATAATGAAATTCTCTAGATATTTCCAAAGTAGTTCATATTAAGTATATTTAACTTCAGTGATATCACCAAAAATTAATAAACTGAAAAAAAGAACTGAATTATAGAATGGAAATAAAATGTCCAAGAGAGTCTAAACTATCATATGAGGAAAGAACTATAAAAAGAATTGTAATAAAAAGAGACAGATAAACAGATCAATAGATAATATAACTTAGCTTTATAGAAAAAGTGGTGCTGGTTTGGGTACCAAAGGTGTCTATTTTGACTCTTATTTCTATCACTTATTGGGTGACTTTGAGAAAACTACTTCAGGTCTCCAAAATGTGGCTTACTCATTTGGAAAATGAAAATATATATGCTTCACAGTATTTCTATTAAGAATAAGTGTATTCAAATATATCTGCCCATTGTAGGGATTCAGTAAACTATAACTGAAATCATGATCATTAGTTAATACAATGTTATCTTTCAAAAGTAGTATGAATAAATCATTTCTGTAATTCTGGGTATATGTAACCTCACAATATACCACACAGAGCAATTCATTCTGATAGTCTGAATGTGCAGAGCATGCAATGAAATTTTTAGATGGACTTTGTTAATTCTGTTTGCTTTGTGTTTCACTGATTCATGCTCTTATCATTCTTATTTTCTTTTACTTCCTTAGGGTTTAATTTATTTTTACTTCTCTAGCTTTTAAAAGTAAAAATTTAGACCACTGTTTTCAAATGTTTTTATTTGAATACAAGTTTTAAAGTTATTTATATCTCTCTATAAACTATCTTAGCTGCATTGTACAAATTTTGACATTTGTCTCTTTATTATCATACAGTTTGATATACTACAAATTTGCCTGGTGATTTCTTTTTGACTCAGGCGTTGAATAGGAATAAGTATTTTGTTTATCTGACAAATAATTGAGGTTTTTCTATTTTATTTTTATCTCTAAGTTAGTCAGTCAGAGACTATACTCCACATGATTTCAGTCTTTTGAAATACACTGATACTTACTTTATGGCCCAATATATAGCCTTATCACTGAATATTCAATACATATATAAAAGAATATTTATTCCGTAGTTGTTGAGAGTAATGTTATATAAATGAGAATTGAGGTAGTTAATTGTTGTTGTTATTTGTTGCTTAGTAGCTAAGTCATGTCTGACTCTCCACCACCCTATGGACTGTAGCCTGCCATGTTCCTCTGTCCATGGGATTTCCCAGGCAAAAAACTGAAGTAGGTTGCACTTTCCTTCCCCAGGGAAGGTAGTTCATAGTGTTGCTCAAATCCTTCATATCTTATTTGAATTTTTAACCTATTTGTTCAATTAATTACTGAGAGAAAGGTATTAAAATCTCCAACTATTTTTGCATTTCTCCCCTTTTTTTTTTGGACATATTATTTTGAAACTCTGTTATTAAGTAGACATGTAGAGTTGTCTTCCTGATTATATAATCCTTTTATTATATGGTCCTCTTTATCTATTTGTCCCTTAAATTATTTCAAGAATTTTAAAACAAATTAATCATCATGTGTCTCCCTTCACCTCTGGTAGACCTCCTGGCTGAAATAAACTTTGTCAGTTTTAATGCAACCACACTAGCCTGCTCTTCTTTACTCTTTGCGTACCGTATTTTTTCCATTCTTTTACTTTTGATGTTTGAATCTTTGTGTGTCAGGCACTTAAAAGACAGCATACAGTTGCTTGTTTATGTAGTCTTATAATCTCTGATCTTAACTGGAGTTTTGAGCCCATTTACATTTGCAATAATTATTAAGACATATTTTCCTATTTCTTTTCCATTATCACCTGTGTTTTCTGTTCCTCCTTTTTTTTTTTTACGCTAAGCAAAAATTATTTTAGTTTTCCATTTTAGCTTTACAATTGGGTTTTTAGCTATGTTTCATAATACTCTATCAGTGGTTGCTTTCAGAATCACAAAATACATCCCAAGTTTAACAAATTTCCTTGGAATTAAGAATATTTTAACACTTCAAGTAAAATGTAAAACCCCTAAAGCAGAATAATTCCATTTGATCACCTTAATTTTTGATTCATTATATAATTCCATATATTTCATTCCACTATAACTCCCATATTATTAATGTCATGTTGTTTCTTCTTTAAAAATAAATTGACTTTTAAGAAAAAAACTTTTACATCGAAAGTCTTTCATATTTAACTATATAGTTACCATTTCTGGTTCTTCTCATTTTTTTCTGTACATTAAAGTTTCTACCTAGTATCATTTGTGTTTAAAAAAAACTTCCCTGAACATTTTTAAAAACTATATCACCAGATCTGTTGGTGATGAATTCTCTCAGCTTACATTCATCAAAAATGTTACCATTTTACCATTCTTTTTGGAGGATATTTTCAATACATTAAGTATTCTAAGACAACAATTCTTATTTTCCTCTCAGCACTTTGAAGATGATGTTACATTTGTTCTTGCTTCCGTTGTTCCCAATGAGAAGTCAGATGCTATTCTTTTTGTGTGTGATCCTTCATGTGATTAATCTGTCTTTTATTAACTCTAGTTCAAAAGATACATGCACCCCAATGTTCACAGCAGCATTATTTACAACAGCCAAGACACGGAAATAATTTAAATGCCCATCAACAAAAGAATGGAATACTACTCGCCCATTAAAAATGACATAATGCTACTTGCAATAACGTGCATGGACTAGAGATCAACAGACTAAGTGAAATATTTCGACAGAGGAAGACGAATCTTAGATGATATAGCTTACATGTGGGATCTAAAGTATGATACAAATTATTTATGAAACAGAAACAGACTCACAGACACAGAAAATAAACTCATGGATACCCAAGGACGAAAGGGATAGGAAGGAATAAATTAGGAGTTACGGATCATCAGATATATACTACTATATGTAAAACAGATAAACAATTGCCAACATCCACTGGATCATAGAAAGCACAAGGGGATTTCAGTAAGTCATCTATTTCTGCTTCATTGACTATGCTAAACATTTTGACTGTGTGGATCACAACAAACTGTGGAAAATTCTTCAAGAGATGGGAATATCAGACCATCTACCTGCCTCCTGATAAATCTGTAAGCAGGTCAAGAAACAAGTTAGAACCAGACATGGAACAATGGAGTGGTTCCAAATCAGGAAAGGAGTACATCAAGGCTGTATTTTGTCACCCTGCTTATTTAAGTTATATGCAGAGTACATCGTGCAAAATGCTGAGACTGATGAAGCCCAAGCTGGAATTAAGATTGCTGGGAGAAATATCAATAATCTCAGATATGCAGATAACACCACCCTTATGGCAGAAACTGAAGAGGAACTAAAGAGCCTCTTGATGAAGGTGAAAGAGAAGAGTGAAAACCTGGCTTAAAACTCAACATTCAAAATACTTAGATCATGACACCTGGTCCCATCATTTCATGGGAAATAGATGGGGAAATGGAATTACTGAAAGAATTTATTTTCTTGGGCTCCAAGATCACTGCAGGTGGTGACTGCAGCCATGAAATTAAAGATACTTGCTCCTTGGAAGAAAATCTATGACAAATCTAGGCAACGTATTAAAAAGCAGAGACACCACTTTGCTGACAAAGGTCCATATAGTCAAAGCTACGGTTTTCCAGTAGTCATGTATAGATGTGGGAGTTGGACCATTAAGAAAGCTGAGTGCTGAATAATTGATGCTTTTTGAACTGTGGTGTTGTAGAAGACTCCTGAGATTCCCTTGGACTGCAAGGAGCTCAAACCAGTCAATCCTAAAGGAAGTCACTCCTGAATATTCATAGGAAGGACTGATGCTGAAGCTGAAGCTCCCATAATTTGGCCACCTGATGCAAAGAGCTAACTCATTGGAAAAGATCCTGATGCTGGGGAAGATTGAAGGCAGGAGGAGAAGGGGATGACAGAGGATGAGATGGTTGGATGGCATCACCGACTCAATGCACATGAGTTTGAGCAAGCTCCAGGAGATGATGAAGGGCAGGAAAACCTGGTGTGATGTAGCCCATGGGGTCACAAAGAGTCAGACACAACTGAACAACTGAGCAACAACATGTAGCACACAGATATCCAATAGCTTGTAATAAATCATAATGGAGGAGTGTGTGTGTGTGTGTATGTGTGTGTGTGTATGTGTGTGTGTGTGTGTGTGTGTGTGTGTGAATCACTTTGGTATACATCAGAAACCAACACATTTTAAATCAACTATACTTCAATAAAATAAAATGCATGTGTCTTTTCTTCTGTGTGGTAAGATTTTTCTCATAAATCATCACACTGTACGGCTGAAGTTTACACAATGTAATATGTCAATGACATCTAAATAAATTGGGGGAGGAAAATATTTTCTCTCTCTATTTTTTTTGTTTTTGTTTTTGGCTTTCAGCAGGTTTTTATTATGTGTTAGGTGTGATCTTATTTGCTTGATCCTATTTATATAGTTTCAAACCTGTGGCTGTAATCTCAGTTAGAAGAATAAAAAAATCAATAGTTTAAATCTTCAGAGATTATGATCTTTAGTAGCCAGTCATTTAGTGCTAACTAAAACTATAACTAAAACTCCTAGCTGATATAAAAGAGATAACTGACCGTAGTTGACACCTCACAAGAACACGTGAATTCAATTGCATATCATCCACATACTTTCAGGGTTAAGCTAAGATTGCTTAAAAAAAAAAAAAAAGTCAGGTAATGGAAATAGATGGGGAAACAGTGGAAACAGGGTCAGACTTTATTTTTGGAGCTCCAAAATCACTGCAGATGGCGACTGCAGCCATGAAACTAAAAGACGCTTACTCCTTGGAAGAAAAGTTATGACCAACCTAGATAGCATATTCAAAAGCGGAGACATTACTTTGCCGACTAAGGTCCGTCTAGTCAAGGCTATGGTTTTCCTGCGGTCAAGTACGGATGTGAGAGTTGGACTGTGAAGAAGGTTGAGCGCCGAAGAATTGATGCTTTTGAACTGTGGTGTTGGAGAAGACTCTTGAGAGTCCCTTGGACTGCAAGGAGATCCAACCAGTCCATTCTGAAGGAGATCAGTCCCGGGATTTCTTTGGAAAGAATGATGCTAAAGCTGAAACTCCAGTACTTCGGCCAGCTCATGCGAAGAGCTGACTCATTGGAAAAGACTCTGATGCTGGGAGGGATTTGGGGCAGGAGGAGAACCGGACGACAGAGGATGAGATGGCTGGATGGCATCACTGACTCGATGGACTTGAGTCTGAGTGAACTCTGGGAGTTGGTGATGGACAGGGAGGCCTGGCGTGCTGCGATTCATAGGGTCGCAAAGAGTCAGACACGACTGAGCAGCCAAACTGAACTGAATATAAATAAGCTGTATACTTTGACTTTTGCAATTAACATCTTTCCACAACCAAGTAGGGAAAAACATCCCAGATGAAATGTCCGTTTTAGAATTTACTGTCAAGAAAAACCTTCAGTCTCTCTTGGATAATTGCTCTATTTCCTGCTTTCTGATAGCCTGAATGTTCACCCTCTCAGCTAGTTCTTATGTGTAACATTCTTGCCTTGGTAACAATTTTATTTTCATTTTAAGCAAATATAAATGTTACATTTTTGTTAAGTCCTTCCTAGGCAGAGGATTAATAATCTAATGCACAATATAAAACATGCACACACATAAAAGAGAGAGAAAAGCACAATATGACAAGAGAGAAGAAAGACAGTTTCATTCATACTCTTAAGACTGTGACTGTCAACCAGGAGTTTTGCTCCCCAGAGAACATCTGGCAATGTTTGGAGACATTTTTATTACCACAGCTGGGAGGACGTTACAGGCATCCAGCAGAGAAGAGACCAGCGATGCTGCTCAATATTCTACAATGCACAGGACAGAGCATCCCCACAGCAGAGAATTACTCATCTGGAAATATCAGTAATGCTACTGCTGATAAACTTTGTTTTAAGCTTTTCCCATTATATATTTTCAAGCCATTTTATTTTCACAGCTATAGGCGTAAATAGAATATCACCAATCAGTGTCTAAACTGATAGCCAAAGAAATTAAGAAATAGGTTAGCTGATCTCCACTTGAGAAGCTATGTCCATAATTAAAATAATCAAAATATGTAAGAACTGCTGCTTGTTCTTTGAATACAGAGTCTATAGTTTTGTTTTTTGTTATTGTTTTGGGTTTTTGTTTTTCTATATTTTAGCAGCTTAGTAAGAATCTTCATTCCCCACTTTTATTATGTGGAATGATATTTCTAGACTGAATTAAATAGCTTCACTCCAAAACACAATACTTAATTTATTAAAGAGAAAAATGTAAAGATATAAATCATAGCTAAAATAGCTGATTTTCAGATTTCCACATTTATATTCCTGTGCTTGATCTGAACAAGGTAGTATGCAATAGTCTGACATAGGTGCAGGTCTTAAGTGAATTTCTTTTACTGCTAACTAATTTGTAAAGACATGGATACCTTTGGTTAACACTGAGTCATATTTTCTGCTTTCTCAAAATGAAATTTAAATAATCTAGGAAGATTTGGGATTGTTTACATAGCTTCTGCTTATTATTTCCTTAAAAAGACTGTATTGACTCGTCTAACCTCTTTAATTGAAACATTCTTAGAATGACAGTCAGGTTTTGAGCATTCTAGTGAGTTCAAGTGCAAGTGGCTAACCAAAGAATATATTTGTTCATGGTACATTTGGTCCTCTGGATAAATACACCTTATGAAAAATGTGTTTAATTTCATGTGTTACTGCCAAAAGACGTGGCTAACTTCCCCCTCATATAGCTGCAGTGGAAACCAGGTCCTGCTGAGAAATCATTGTTAGAGACAGAATGAGCTACTTCAAAATATGGCTTGCAAACACCACAGATTTTTCAATTAAGTTCTTAAAACAACATTTTATATAAATTGTTTAGCACCTTTTCTCCCCTAATGGTAAACGGACTAACATTCTAATCACAGGGTGGTAATAAGTCATAAGTTGCATTGAATAACATGTTCTTAATGCTTGTCATGGAACCACCAAAAGACAGCTGACTAATTAGGAGTCTCAAATTTGAGAAGTCCACAGACTGACTGAATAAATAATAAAGGTTTAATGAATGCCACACTTTTCAGACATTAGGTTAAAGAGAGTTGGCAGCTAGAATATGTTGGCATTCTGATAGGCTTCAAATCTGAAAAGGTACTAATTTTTAAAGTTAACTAAACTTTTCAAAATTTCTCTCTTTTAATGTAAAGTTAAATTACACACCTAAATTGTTGAATGTCAATTTTGAGGTCAATCATACTATGTTCAATGTTCCCAGAAAAATTAGACTGTCTTTCAAAACTGTACATGTGGCTCCAGTGAATTTGCTTCAAGTTTTGCATTGAGGCGTTTAAAAGAAGAAAAGTTTAGGTTGCTTGACAATTCTACTGCAACGCTTCAGAAAGGTCATAAAATACCTGCCAGAAGAATTTGATCAAAATGTAATAGATTTACATATGGTTCCTCTTTAGTTTGGGGTATGTGTGGAGAGGAACAGGTACACACATATATGTGTGTAGCCATTGGTAGGATTTTATTCTTATTGAATGAAACAAAATACATAGGCTACTTAATACACAGAATATAACATCCATTCCATCACCACTGCCTAAAATGATCTATATATTTCCTAAAAGCTATACCTTTAAAAAGCAATTAATCATTCACTTGGAGAAGGGCATGGCAATCCACTCCAGTATTCTTGCCTGGAGAATCCTCATGGACAGAGGAGATGGATGAGTGACAGTCCTTGGGGTCACAAAGACGGACATTGACTGGGCAATCAAGCAATCATTTACCATCTTATATCAACTACATATGTCTCTGTTTTTTGTTTTTGCTTTGTTTTTGCTGTTCTTATCTCTCTTTTTTTTTCCTGGAGAGACCAGTCCTTTATTTGAAAAAGACACATCAATTTTCAGAATCAAAACAGTTACACTACTGGTTTTTCTTCCTCTCAATTGGTCCCCAAAGAGATCACACCAAAGGAGAGAACACTTTAAGCCAACTAAGCTGCCAGGTGTACACCTAACAGACCTCACTGAAATCTCACCAAAAATGGAGCTTTGGGTAGGGAAAGAAATTTTAAAAGATTAGCACCCGGCCAGCCCACAGACTGTAGAGAGCTCTCACAGCCAGATGGGGTGACCAGTGTACCCCAACCCCAAAGAAGCAAAATCTCAAAATAATGAAATTTTAAAAGAGTTTTGTCCATAAGATATCCAAGATTTCTCCAGCACTATCTGGTAACAAAGCACAATGAGATGGCACATTTAGAGAGAGCATTCAGGTCCAAAAACAGGATGATGAGATGAGTTTCATTCAGCTAAATCAGTGGCAAAACAATTTTCTGTACTTTCTTTCAAGGAGGCAGGAGAGCAAATTAGTGATCACCTCAGCATAAGAGGCACATGGTCCATTCTGTGAATAGTTGGGAATGGGATAGATATGGGACAAAAATTTGGTCTCAGTGGTGCACCATCTTGTTTGGTCACTCCTGATGAAAAAAATAAAGTTGTCCAAAGATATTATAAAGCTGCTAACTCTTCCTGGAATCACCTTTCTGGTTTGGCAGGTACTTTTTACAGAGCAATGAGATTTCCCATAATGGAGTCTCTCTGCATTGTTTGGTTCTCAATAAAGCATGCCCATATCTTTTCCATCCTCTATGGAGAAGGCAACAAACATTAAGCTGACAAGTTGTCTTCCAAAAGTAAGAAAGGCATTAGACTGCTGCTTCAGAACTGTGGAATCATTTGGATTGTTTCACAAGTGGTTGCTACATCCAGATTGAATTGCTACATCTGAATTGCTACTGAAATCTAACACAGTATTTTATTAATAATTTAATACAATATGTCTCTTCCTGTCATATTGTATGTTCTTTAAAGTTAAGTGATATAATCTTTGAATTAGCACCACATATGCATTCAATTGGAGAAGGCAATAGCACCCCACTCCAGTACTCTTGCCTAGAAAACCCCATGGATGGAGGAGCCTGGTAGGTAGGCTGCAGTCCATGGGGTCGCTAAGGGTTGGACACGACTGAGCGACTCCACTTTCACTTTGCACTTTCGTGCATTGAGAAGGAAATGGCAACCCACTCCAATGTTCTTGCCTGGAGAATCCCAGGAATGGGGGAGCTTGGTGGGCTGCCATCTGTGAGGTCGCACAGAGTCCGACATGACTGAAGCGACTTAGCAGCAGCAGCAGCATGCATCAATACATATATGATGACTGGTTCAATAAAAATAGAGAATTGGCTTTCAATCAGATAGTTTTTAAAAGATGCCCACAATTCAAAAATAAAATATTTTCATGCCTTTTTTCACATTCAGACAACTATTATATAGCTCCCTGTGATGACCTGTAAGCCTATAGCATGTCTAAGCTCTCACTGATGGCTCTCTGCTACATGTCTGATTTTTCCACTTTTGAATCACGTGACTTTGCACCACCAGATCACTCGGGGTAATTGCCCCATCAAAAGATGATGCTATTCCTTGGTTGCGAATAACAATTTTAGCATTTCCAATGATGTTTAGTAATGTAAGATTAATTTGTTACTTGTATATAATGTTTTTCAATATAAAAACATTTAATCAGAAATGGTCTTTGTTTGGATTTCTATTATTCATGAATTTGGTATCCTCCTACTGCTTACTCTATAGCAGGTATTGTTGATAGATATTAGCTAAGATATATCAGCTTATTTAACCTTGATCATAATCCTATGGGATAATACTACAGATGAGATAAGGGAGGTATAGAGAGGTAGTACAGTCAGGTAACAAAGTCAGAAAGGGGTCGAAGACAGTTTTGGTTTTATGTAAGTCTCACAGAGTGGATATAGCTTTCCCTGGGTATAAATTATACATATTAAACTAAGGAGAGGAGATATGTAATGCCTGCAAAATATCCATGAGAATTGTCTCCCTATCCCAAAAGTATGTATATTTACTGGTTAATATATCTGTTTGAAAAAGTATGCCAACTCATTGAGCTGTGAAAGGAAATCACAAAAGTTAAGCATTTCTGCTGCAAGAGAGAAGAGGGTTCTAGTCACCCCATCCCTTTCTCACAGTCACTCACTTGTGCCTTCAACACTTAAAAGCAATAGAATATTTCCCAGAAACTTTACCAAGTTTTCTCTGTGGCTAGTAGATATACTTTCCTAGATCCACTTCATACAGTAAAGTGGGTAGTAGACAAATGGGAGGAAATCCCAGGTGGTGCTAGTGGTAAAGAACCTGCCTGCCAAAGCAGGAAACAGGAGAGACCTGGGTTTGATCTCTGCTCAGGAAGATCCCCTGGAGGAGGAAATGGCAACCCACTCCAGTATTCTTACCTGGGAAATCCCACAGACAGAGGAGCCTGGCACGGGGTCACAAATAGTCGGACATGACTGAAGTGACTTAGAATATAGCTATAGTAGACAAACATTCCTAGACTGTTTCTTAAAATAAAGTGAGGTCTGCAATATTGGGCAATGTTGTGCTATACATAATATATGCCAAGTATTGTTTTAAGCTCTTTACACACCAGGTACTCATTGGGTGGTAATTAGCAGTTTACTATGAAACACAGAAATTGAGAACGAACATTCAGAAACTGCTATGGTAAACTATAACAGTATATTTTTTTTCTGTTTAATCTGTTTTATAAAATTGAGACCAGTGTTTTGCATCTTTACTTCATTTTTCTAGTAATCCATTGTATTATTTTTTACAAAATTATCAGTAACATTGGAATATATTTTTAAAAAATGAGAACAAGATATATCACCACAGATAGGATGGAAGGCATGCCTTTGTGTATATCGACTCATTTAATTTTTACAATGACTCTATGAAGTGCTATTATTATTAGTTCATGTGGAGATGTAGACACGAAGGCACATAGAGGTTAAGCAAAGTTACACAGTAGGTTGACAGAGCAAAAATTCAATCTCAAGGATTCTAGCTGGTATATTAACCACTATAGTAAACTCTAAGACTATCTTTGGTGGGTATCTGAAAAGCAGAGAAAAAAAAAAAAATTGACTTAGGGTCTGAAGTAGAGAACAAAGGCGTCAGGATGATCCTTTGACTTCCCTGATGTCCAACCACCCCCATTCCATTGCCAGCGTAAATCAAGGCTGAGGACAGAGTAGAGCGTGATCCTTGACATCACCCCTGCTCCATCCCTGAAGCTTCTGAGAAGCTTCCACTCACTGGTTTCTTCCCATTGCCAAGGCTCTTCTGGACTTGGCAGTCTCCCCTCTGGTTGGAGCATTTGGAGTATGAGTTTATAAAACTCATCACTTCAAAGCCACTCATTACAGATAAAATCTTGTGATGACTTAAGTCACTGGCAATCATGGAGCAAACATTTATGTATTGAATGTCCAACTCTGTCCAATGACCTGAATATTTTATATGCATCAGTTCAGTCAGTTCAGTAGCTCAGTCATGTCCGACTCTTGTGACCCCATGAATCACAGCATGCCAGGCCTCCTTGTCCATAACCAACTACCAGAGTTCACTCAAACTCATGTCCATCGAGTCGGTGATGCCATCCAGCCATCTCATCCTCTCTCATCCCCTTCTCCTCCTGCCCCCAATCCCTCCCAGCATCAGAGTCCTTTCCAATGAGTCAACTCTTCCATCAGGTGGCCAAAGTATTGGAGTTTCAGCTTCAGCATCAGTCCTTCCAATGAATACCCAGGACTAATCTCCTTTAGGAAGGACTCTTTGGATCTCCTTGCAGTCCAAGGGACTCGCAAGAGCTTCTCCAACACCACAGTTCAAAAGCATCAATTCTTTGGCTCTCAGCTTTCTTCACAGTCCAGCTCTAACATCCATACATGACCACTGGAAAAACCATAGCCTTGACTAGATGGACCTTTGTTGGCGAAGTAATGTCTCTGCTTTTCAATATGTATCTAGGTTGGTCATAACTTTCCTTCCAAGGAGTAAGCATATACCATGCCAAATTTTTACTGTCCAACATTTTAATTCATTTGATTTGGATTTTTAAAACTCTTTAACTGACATATTTACTGATTGGTTTATAATTTGCATCAATTTATCCTCAATCAATAGAAAAGAGATTGAGCCTGTCCTGTCTGGAATGCCCTCCATTTGTCCTTTGCTTTTGCTCTTCCTTCTGCGAATATGATCATCCTCCTCCTTGTCAGCGAACAAAGTGAAGTGAACAGAGCATGGCATTTGAAGCCAGAGTTGCAAGCTGATTCTTCCACCTATCCATCCATCCAACAGATACTGAGCTGCTATTAATGACAAGGTCTTCCCAGGTGGCACTATGTGGTAAAGAACCCACCTGCCAAAGCCGGAGATATAAGAGACCCAGTTTTGATCCCTGGATAAGGAAGACCCCACTGTTCAAACTGCTAAAGATGCAACTGTAATTGAGATGTAATTGATCTCCATAAGCTTCCTGTTCTTATGGAGATTACATGTAAAGACTCAGGCATTAAACAAACATACTAATAAGAGAGTAGGAATAAGTGCTATGAAGAAATGAAAACAAGAGTAGTGAGATAAACAGTGATTGACAGAGAAGAGTATTTTCAACTGTATACCAGGAAAGAATTCTCTATAGAGGAAACAACTGAATTGAGATCTGAACGTCAGATGAATGCTGCAATAAGTCAACAGTTAGCAACTAGGGGAAAGAGGTTCACAAGGGACAGAAGTTTTTACTATATCATAGAAGAAAAAGGGAAATGAGTTTTTTAAGAAGATGGGTAGATCTTGGTTAAGATAAGTAGAAATTCAAATATTAGAGCATAGTTCAGGGATGCTCAATCCACTGCCTCGCAGATCTTCTCAACTCAACCTTCTGTGTGTCAGCCTCAATCCAGAGATGCTGGCCACGGAGATGTCAAAGTTCCAGGTTTCACACAGATAGCCAACAAAGATGCTTCCTCTTGATTTTGTTCTACTTTAAGAGCAATAAAATATATCCCAGAAACCTTTACCAAGCTTTCCCTGTGTGTCACTGGCCTGAATATGGTCATCTGCTCATTCTCCACTCAAGTCCTATTACTGAGGAAATGTTTTTGTATTGATTGGCATGGGCACTGATCCCTCAGTCAATATCCAACAAAGTGTTGGGAACACCATGATTGGCTTTGACTACTAGAATTATACCTCAAGCAGTCATCCATCCTAGGAACCACATGTCTGCAATGTAACCAGGGAGATGGGACACCCAAACAAAAGCTGGGATACTGTCAGGGGAAAGCTGATACTGAACAGAAGCCACACAGGTAGTCAACAACGTCCAGTACCAACAGTTCATGCAAACTTTTGTGTCAGTTAAAGGAGAGAAAGGAGGTTCTAAGTGGCTAAGGTGTACTGGAGAAGTGAAAGTGACATCAAGTGATGTCATAGGGTAGAAAAAAAGGTGAACTCTTGTAAGTGCTCATGGGTCAAGATAAGGAGTATAGATTTCATTTAAAGGGTGATTGAACACTGTCAGAATGTTTTAAACAGAGGAGTAGCATGACAGGGCTGCAACGTGAGATAAATTGTGTTTGTGTTGGGAAAAGAGGATAATGCTGCATCATGGGGTCACTTGGGGGCAAATTTACTTCATCTTTCTAAATTCCACTTACTGTGTTTCAAAGGGGCAGTGATTCAACTGCTTGTTTCAAAGGGCTATGTTAAGTTGTAAATGAAAAATGTGTAAAAGGACTTTCAAGTTCTGTGTTAAACAAATGATAACAAATGCACTACCCCTCCTTGAGTCTCACTCAAGGCAACTTCTCAGCCCTATCTATCCAGACTAGCTCTATATTGACTACTCTTCCCTCTGAACTCTCATGTTTCATTCATATAAAAATAATTTTAGTCTTAAATTTTATAATTATAATAGTGAAGGGTAGTATATACATGTACCAATATATGGCACATACCAATTATGTGGCCCACATGCATCTTCAACCAGATTTTAAGTATAAGGCATATATCACACTTTCTTAATGCCCAACCTAGATAGCAAATTCAAAAGCAGAGACATTACTTTGCCAACAAAGTTCCGTCTTGTCAAGGCTGTGGTTTTTCCTGTGGTCATGTATGGATGTGAGAGTTGGACTATAAAGAAGGCTGAGCACCGAAATATTGATGTTTTTGAACTGTGGTGTTGGAGAAGACTCCTGAGAGTCCCTTGGACTGCAAGGAGATCCAACCAGTCCATTCTGAAGGAGATCAGCCCTGGGATTTCTTTGGAAGGAATGATGCTAAAGCTGAAACTCCAGTACTTTGGCCACCTCATGCAAAGAGTTGACTCATTGGAAAAGACTGTGATGCTGGGAGGGATTGGGGGCAGGAGGAGAAGGGGACGACCGAGGATGAGATGGCTGGATGGCATCACGAACTCGATGGAGGTGAGTCTGAGTGAACTCCGGTGATGGACAGGGAGGCCTGGTGTGCTGCGATTCATGGGGTCGCAAAGAGTTGGCCACAATTGAGCGACTGAACTGAAATGAACACAAATAAGTACTTCAGTTCAGGTCCAATTTCATGTTCATACTAGTATTGTTCCCTTTCTCCCTTCCCTAAGAATCTACCCCAGGTCTAACCTAGTGGAGAAAAAAATAGGCATTTAATCAGTAATTATTGAAAGAATTGTGCATATACTTAAACAACAGAAAATTTTAAATTGGCAATGCTAAAAGGAAAAAAGCAAATGACAAAGACACTCTAAATAAAAACAAAATTTTCTGTTGTATAAGCAACTTGGAAGGACTGGTCATTTTTCATTTTTAGTAGATTTCAGTTTTACTAGATTTTAACTTTACTAGGTACTGCTTTGTTTCTTCCCTGGAAGTTCCTATAGGAAAATCTGGAAATGAGCTAGCACATGCTGTATGGTAAGTTCTGAGCATGAGGAAGACAGAATAACCTACAGAAAGAGTCAAAACTTCAGGTAATTATTCAGAAATGCTGATGAATTTCAAAAATAAGAAGGCAGAGCAAGGATCATGTGCCAAGGAATGAATCATGCAAACACATACACTTCATCTACTGTACATGGTCAAGGAGTTTTAGTGTCTGACTTTCTCACACACTCTGGCTGAGACATCAATAACTTAAACATCCCAAGTTAAACAGTTCAGACCCTGAATCATTTTAAGCAATGGAAAGCAATAAACCTTAAGATAAAAGACAAATAAAATGGCAGAGTATGCTGAAAAAGCCATGTGCAGACCATGTTTATGCTTGATTTATTGAACAAAGGGTGAATGCTAAAAGCCCCTTTTGTTACTCTTCTTTGGAAATATTAATATAGAGTTAGTAAAATCATATACTGCACAGTGTTAAGAAATAAACATTATCAATTTTCCTGACACTGCAAAATGCAGTCGAAATTCAGTTTAGGAAAAATTTCAGAAGAAAAGCTAACAATCACAAAAGAATAAAATGAGATCAAAAGTAATGCAAATATACTTTGTTACCTTATACGTGCAGGCAAGGCTGAAGGCACATAATTATATAATATTTAAGCTTAACCTTATTTTCTGTGTTAACCTCTGCAAGCCATCCATTATGAAAAATATTAAAGAGTATACATTTCAATACCACATATATAAAGCAAGTGTTAGTCGCTATATTTTGCTTAATTTGCATTTGTGATTTATACATTTTCCTGAATACATAGTTAAAGCAATATATGCTCAGTAGGAGAAGCAATATTACCCCATATGCCTCACAAATCATCTACAAAAAATGTTGTATGTACCACCATTTACTTAGAGCAAATGGTTGTTTTTCTATAAACACATTATTTATGAGAATATCAGATGCAATCTGAATACTAATGTAGCCTTATATTTCACAGAATTACCCACATAGCTTAAGTGATTTTTCTCTCTCTACAATCACCACTACTCTCCACCCCCAATCAGTTCTGTCCCCACTTAGATCTCCATCATCCAAATAGCTATGTATGCCAGAAATATTAATAGCTGAAAAACAGCCACAGGGAAATAACTGAAATCACAAAAACATTCTAAGCCCTGAAAATGTTAGTATTTATTCAATCAGCTTATTACCACAAACAAGCAAATAAATAGATCCATCACCATCCAAACAATTTTTAAAGGCCTCCAGAATAGATCTACAGAAAATAAGCTGTTAAAACAGACCTATACAATGTAGGCTGACAAAATGCTGCAAAGCAAGTTCAAAGTAATATTAACAGACTAAAGAAAAACTCAGATCTAAAAGCAAGGATCTAGATTACATTATCTCAGAAGAGCAAGAGACAAAGTCATTTTCATTTGCCAATATTTATATGCATATAAATTACCAAATAATCATGGTTTAGTTATATCATCATCCAAAGGCATACAACCCCCTGTATGCCTAGAGCGTATCATCTGCCTTAGACTCGTCTTTGAGAGGAGTGGATGCACAGTACAAAGGCTGGCATTGTCACCACTCAGCGGCTTGGAGCCAAAATTGTGGCACTGCCAGCAACCTCCGCATATCGCAAATAGCACAGCAGTGCATAAGTGGCTTGAGGAGAGCAAGAGAGAATAAAAACTTGCATAAAATAAATGATATTATAAAGGCCAAATATTCATCTGTTTAATACACTATACTAAAGTGCATTAAAAATTTTCCTAAGCCAATAAAAATGCAAATGCACTGTAAAAATTCTGATGACTAGAAAGCCTTTTATTGTCTAACTGTGGTACATTCTTTTATGTATAGTCACCTTTGTGTGTTTTGTTCTGTCAAAATTGTGATTCCCCGAAATGCTTATACAATAACGTGCTAAAATGTACTTCATAAAGGCAATAGTTTTTCAGCAATTAATCAGACATGAGGCCCTCAAGCAAGTATTAACTAGGCTGAACTACCTGCAAGAAGTTATGTTTCTAACTATTTCTCATGGTTTGTATGTTTTCACGAACGTCACTATGAACTATGTGCCCTCAAAATGTATATGCTGAAGACCTAACCCTCACTGTGTTGATATAGGGAGATCAGTCTTTGAGAGATGATTCGACAGTTACAAGAGTGGGGTCCCCATGAAGGAATTAGTGCCCTTGTGAAGGAGACACGAAAAAGCCTGCCGTCTCTCTGTTTCCAACATCAGAAGACAGAATGAGAAGGTGGTCATATCAAGTGAGGAAGAGGGTCCTCACTAGAAGCCAACTATGCTGGCACGCTGACCTCGGATTTCTGGCCTCTAGAACTTTAAAAAATGGCTTTTATTGTTTAAGCTATGCAGCCAGTGGTATATTTGTCGCAGTGGACCAAGAAGACTAACAAAAGATCCCTTAAAGAATATAACTTTTGCAGAATATACAGGAGTATATCAAAATAATTACTGGCTTCCCTCAAGCTCATTTTCAACCATTCTTCTGGCACAGTCATGATCTTTAAGACTGATATTAATATCATCTTTTACACATACATTTTATTCTGTCCTGGAGAATTCCATAGACTGTATAGTCCATGGGGTCACAAAGAGTTGGACACGACGGAGCAACTTTCATTTCACTTTCATTTTACTTTTATAAGATTTGACTTGTGAGAAAAACTTCTGCATAATTGTATTGTTTATAGACCACCATTTATAAATATTAATCATGCATCTTTTCCAATTATGTCTCCAGATATATGCCCAAGAATGGAATTGCTAAACCATACAGTATCTCTATTTTTAGTTTTTCAAGGAAACTCCATACTGTTCTCCACAGTGGCTGTACCAGTTTAGGAGGGTTCCCTTTTTCTCCATAGTGGCTGTATAGTGTAGGAGGGTTCCCTTTTCTCCACCCCTCGTCATCATTTATTGCTTGAAGGTTTTTTGATGACGGTGGTTCTAACCTGTGTGAGGTTATACCTCATCGTAGTAGTTTTGATTTGCATTTACCTAATAATTAGTGATGGTAAGCATCTTCTCATGTGCTTTCTAACCATCTGTATGTCTTCTTTGAAGAAATGTCTATTTAGATCTTCTGCCCATTTTTCAATGGATTTTTTTATATTGATCTATATAAACTGCTTGCATGTTCAATGCAGCACTATTAAAAATAGCCAAGACATGGAAGTAACCTAAATGTCCATCAAAGAGGAATAGATACAGAATATGTGGCGCAATGGAATACAATGGGATATTACTCAGTGATAAAAAGGGACAAAATAATGCCATTTGCAGCAACACAGATGGACCTAGAGATTGTCATACTGAGTGAAGCAAGTCAGAGACAAATATCATGTGATACCGCTTACATGTGAAAGCCAAAACAAGGCCACAAGTGAACTTGTCCACAAAACAGAAATAGAGTTACAGATGTAGAAAATAAACATATAATTACTGAGGGTAAGGGGGAGACTGGGATTGACATAGACACACTACTATATATTCAGTTCAGTCGCTCAGTCGAGTCCGACTCTTTGTGACCCCATGAACCGCAGCACGCCAGGCCTCCCTGTCCATCACCAACTCCCGGAGGTCACTCAAACCCATGTCCATCAAGTCAGTGATGCCATCCAACCATCTCATTCTCTGCCATCCCCTTCTCCTCCTGCCCTCAATCTTTCCCAGCACCAGGATCTTTTCCAATGAGTCAGCTCTTTGCATCAGGTGGCCAAAGTATTGGAATGTCAGCTTCAACATCAGTCCTTCCAATGAACATCCAGGACTGATCTCTTTTAAGATGGACTGGTTTAATCTCCTTGTAGTCCAAGGTACTCTCAAGAGTCTTCTCCAACACCACAGTTCAAAAGCATCAGTTCTTCAGAGCTCAGCTTTCTTTACAGTCCAACTCTCACATCCATACATGACCACTGGAAAAACCATAGCCTTGACTAGACAGACCTTTGTTGACAAAACAATGTCTCTGCTTTTTAATATGCTGTCTAGATTGGTAAATAACTTTCCTTCCAAAGAGTAAGCATCTTTTAATTTCATGACTGCAATCACCATCTCCAGTGATTTTGGAGCCCAGAAAAATATATTACAAAATAAAAAACTAGTAAGGACCTACCACATAGCACAGGGAAGTCTACTCAGTACTCTGCAATGGCCTATATGGGAAAAAAATCTAAAAAGTGGAGTATATATATATATATATATATATATCTCCACATATGTCATGGGGAGTGTATAATTTCCTCGGCTCTGTCTCACCACAGCAAAAATTAGAAGCAATGGACAGACCCAGTGCTACAGTTCATTTTTATTTGGCAAGTAAAGGAAATACATCCTCAAGGTGTGAGGGCAGTCGACCCAAAAGACACAAAGAGAAGAGAGCTCCTTGCTCAATTTTGGCTCCTCTTTTTTTTTTGGTTTTTTTTTCTCCTCCCCTTGAGCCTGCCCTGTGCAAACTGGGAAAGCAGGAGGGCTGTTTGTTTTACCCCAAGGTTCTCACTCCTGTCCTCAGACCGTCCTTTGTTCTATTTTCACAGGCTTTTCCCTTCTCTGCTTTTTAGCCACCACCATTCTGGACTCTTATTTCTTATTCTAACTACCTAACTATATATATATATATATATATATATATATATATATATATATATATAATAGATTCACTTTGTTGTACACTTGAAACTAACACAACATTGTAAATCAGCTATACTGCAATAAAAATGTTTAAATAAATATAGTAATCACATATCAAATAATTTATCTTTAACATTAAAGTTTATTTGAGCCAAAAATCTTTATAAAATTTATGAGAGAAATCACCTTCAAAGTAAATTTTAAAGACCAAAGCAGAAATTTCAATGAGTTTATGCATAAGAATATGGACACTTTCAAAGCACTTTTAAAGAAACCACAAGACCACTTAGAATAACTAATCATCCTCATTTGCCTAGATCCATCTAGCTTTTGACACTTAATATCCCAAATCCTACAAGCTCATTCAGATCAGGAACTGAAACAGGACAGGCACATCACTCCACCAGCACATTATTATGTCACTTTTACTGTCAGTCATGAAATAGCTATGCTTTGGATTTCTGGAGAATCCAGAAAAAATAGACTTTCATATATGTATGTGTGTAGATTGTAAAAATCATTTCAATATAAATTTTAGAGCCTAATAACTAAAACAGACCCTAGAAATTACTTTCCTCAATACTTATGTTACTAGTAAACAGATTACCAGTTTAGAGAGATGGGAGTTTATAAATCAACTTTAATAAGAACCTTCCTCTTAATCAGTCCTCTCATTTTTTGGAGAGTATTTTTCATAATAAAAAGTAATCCTGAAGAATTTCTTGATAATAGGTGATAAAGAAATTTAAAAGTACTGATCTTTCATATAAAAATCTGATCCAATTAAATGTAGCACCTTATCAGGAATTTTCTTAAATTTAGATAAATCTTGCAATTAGTATGAGAAAATGCCCAACATCTGCTAAGAGAAACATGAAAAGGAGTGAAGGAGTGAGTGTTCATTTATATGTATGACACATGAGACAGAGTAACAATAGTCAATTCTACATGGTACAATTGTCATAGGAACAAATTGTTTAGTGGGATATCACTATACAAGCACAGGAAAAAAAAATGGAATATTAGCATGACAAATGTGGAGCATGGGGTGCTTAGGAGATGGGGTGAAGGGAGAGGAAAAGTGTCCATTGACAAAAAGTGGAAGATAGGATATGATACAACTCCATTTATGAACAACAAAGTATATATATGCGCACGTGTGTGTGTGTGTGTGTGCATGTGTGTGTGTGTTATTCATAATAGTAATACATGTTTATATAAGGGTAGAGGGATTGCATGGGGCTTCCCAGGTGGCACTAGTGGTAAAGAACTCCCCTGCCAATGCAGGAGATGTAAGAGACAGGGGGTGGTTCAATCACTGGGTCATGAAGCTCTGGAGGAGGGCATGGCAACCCACTCCAGTACTCTTGCCTGGAGAACTCCATGGATAGAAGAGCCTGGCGGGCTACAGTCCATGTGGTCACAAAGAGTTGGACATGACTGAAGCGACTTAGCACAGCACAGAGGGATTGCATATGACCTTTGTTTTCTTCTAGATAATATTTTTTTACAAAAAGCAGATACTCTGCCTTATTGATTTCTATGCTTCAGAAAATTAAGAACTAGTCAATAGATTTTTATTTGTCTTAAATTTCCTGAGGAGGAATATAAAGAAACCAAGTACAGACATGATTTGCTTAAAATTTTCCTCCTTGAAAATTGGTCTATAAACTAGCATACCTGAAACAGAATTAATGCAATGGTCTTTATAAACCCAGTTCTGGACACAGCAAGATATAAAAAGATGTAAAATAACATTGTTTTCTTAATTTCCAAGTAAAATACATAAAATACCTATAAGATAGTTTTTAATTAAAAAAATAAAAATTATAACAAATACTTCAGTTCATACCGTTTAGTATATACATGTGTAAATATATATGTGCTATTCTTAGTTGCTCAGTAGTGTCCAACTCTTCACAACCCCATGGACTGCAGCCCTCCAGGCTCCTCTGTCCATGTGGATTCTCCAGGCAAGAATACTGGAGTGGGTTGCTATGCCCTCCTCCAGGGGATCTTCCAAACCCAGGGACTGAACTCAAGTCTCCCACATTGCAGGGACATTCTTTACCAGCTAAGACACCAGTGAACCCCAAGTACATATATAAATATATTTATAAATATATATAAATATGTGTAAATATATTAATATGAAAAAATATTTGTGTATGTACATATGTATACAATAATATATGTATAACAGTTCAGTTCAGTCACTCAGTCGTGTCCAACTCTTTGCGACCCCATGAATCACAGCACACCAGGCCTCCCTGTACATCATCAACTCCAGGAATTCACACAAACTCAAGTCCATCGAGTCGGTAATGCCATACAGCCATCTCTTCCTCTGTTGTCCCCTTCTGCTCCTGTCCTCAATCCCTCCCAGCATCAGAGTCTTTTCCAATGAGTCAACTCTTTGCATCAGGTGGCCAAAGTACTGAAGTTTCAGCTTTAGCATCATTCATTCCAAAGTATCCCAGGGCTGATCTTGTTTAGAACGGACTGGTTGGATCTCCTTGAAGTCCAAGGGACTCTCAAGAGTTTTCTCCAACACTACAGTTCAAAAGCATCAATTCTTCAGCGCTCAGCTTTCTTCACAGTCCAACTCTCACATCCATACATGACCACTGGAAAAACCATAGCCTTGACTAGACAGACCTTTGTTGGCAAAGTAATGTCTCTGCTTTTCAATATGCTATCTAGGTGGTCATAACTTTTCTTCCAAGGAGTAAGAGTCTTTTAATTTCATGGCTGCAGTCACCATCTGCAGTGATTTTGGAGCCCAAAAAATAAAGTCTGACACTTTTTCCACTGTTTCCCCATCTGTTTCCCATGAAGTGATGGGACCGGATGCCATGATCTTTGTTTTCTGAATCTTGAGCTTTAAGCCAACTTTTTCACTCTCCACTTTCACTTTTATCAAGAGGCTTTTTAGTTCCTCTTCACTTTCTGCCATAAGGGTGGTGACATCTGCATATCTGAGGTTATTGATATTTCTCCTGGCAATCTTGATTCCAGCTTGTGCTTCTTCCAGCCCAGCGTTTCTCATGATGTACTCTGCATATAAGTTAAATAAGCAGGGTGACAATATACAGCCTGACGTACTCCTTTTCTTATTTGGAACCAGTCTGTTGTTCCATGTCCAGTTCTAACTGTTGCTTCCTGACCTGCATATAGGTTTCTCAAGAGGCAGGTCAGGTGGTCTGGCATAATAATTTTAATTATCATAATTTTCCACAGTTTATTATGTATATACCTGTTTGTAACCTATGTTTTTTCACTTCACAGTGTATGAACTTTTAGATTATTAGTGATTCTTATTCAACATTGTTTGGCAAGGCTGCATAGTACTACATGGAATGACTAATAAGATAATGTATTGTATTAAACTCCAGCTGGGGCATGTGAAATGTAATTTTTACTATTATGAATAGCACAGAAGTAAATATTCTTACACTAACTACTTCCCTGGTGGCTCAGATGGTAAAGTGTCTGTCTACAATGTGAGAGACCTGGCTTCAATCCCTGGATTGGGAAGATTCCCTGGAGAAGGAAATGGCAACCCACTCCAGTACTGTTGCCTTGAAAATCCCATGGACGGAGGAGCTTAGTGCAGGCTACTGTCCACAGGGTCTCAAAGAGTCGGTCATAACTGGGTGACTTCACTTTCACTGATTTTTTTAATGGACCAAATAATTTGTTCCTTTGATTTTTATCTAGAAGGCATGAATGTTTTTAGGACTTTCAAGTGTATTGTAGAAAATTATGTTAGATGGTTGCATACTCAAAAAAACTGTTACTTGCTACTTTTTAAGAAGATCTCAAGCAATTCATAATTATATCAAATCATCCTAACAGGTAAAAATATTTTTATTAAGATGATAACATGTATGATGTGTTGTTCATAAAGGTCATCTTCAGCTAGGTTTCCAGTATTTTTCACAAAAAGATATCTGAAAACATGCTCATTGAATTTTAATGATGACTATTTCTAGGTGGTAGAAATTTTGAGTAAGTTTTTACTTTTTTATTTGTAATTTCCTTATTACTTTTTAAAATTATTTATTAAAAATATGTAGCAGATTTTTAAATTTTTCATTGAAAATATTACCCATCATATGGAACCATAAATTAAAATGACAATATGTTGATAATAATTATAGCAGTCACAGTAATAATAGAAGCTCTAGTTTTATTGAATAGCATTTAGTTAAAAGCATCAGCTCATTTTCTTCTTAGCTACAATCAAACTAACAGTTTCTACAATTTCTAAGAACTTGCCCTAAGCACAAAATTTATCTACATATGAAAACCTGATCCAACTCTACTCTTATAAGATAAAAAAGCTGAATTAATTGAAACAGCTATTTATTCAGGAGAGGATATTTATATAAGTGAAACAAATACCTATTGGTCCTTTTTCCTTTCAATAAGGTACCCAGTTTCAACTGGCCAGCTTATCATTTGGCATTTTTATTGAGATTACTGTTAAAATACAGTACATTGTGAAATGGTGTTGTATATTAGTGCTATCTGTTAACTAGCACAGTCATATCAAATGTTGCATTTTCAAGTTCTCCTTTACTCTCTCATCCCTCTCCGTAACACATGTATTAGTCTACTGATTCAGTTCAGTTCAGTTCAGTTGCTCAGTCGTGTCCGACTCTTTGCAACCCCATGATGTGCCGCATGCCAGCCTTCCCTGTCCATCACCAATTCCTGGAGTTCACCCAGACTCTTGTCCATCGAGTTAGTGATGGCATCCAGCCATCTCATCTTCTGTCGTCCCCTTCTCCTCCTACTCCTTATCCCTCCCAGTATCAGAGTCTTTTCCAGTGAGTCAGCTCTTTACATGAGGTGGCCAAAGTATTGGAGTTTCAGCTTCAATATCAGTCCTTCCAATGAATATTCAGACTGATTTCCTAATACCAACCTAACCAATAGCTTTTCCTGTTAAACTGATGGAGTAATTAGAATTCATTTTTTCCAGTAAGAACTTTAATTCTAGCTAAATTAAGCAAAATAGATGCTATTAAACTAAAGCACAAGAGTTGTTATTACAAGTGTGTGGTAAATAGGGCCAATCAGTGATCAATAGGCCAAGAATGGAGGGGCAGACGTGGTTGGTCGGAACCCAGGGAGCTGCAAGAAACAGAAATACAGAGATCCCTGGCACAGCCTTACCAAGAATGATGCCAACTGACATTGCACCTGAGATCAGTCATTTCTGACCATGTCCTCCCTCATAACTCTCTCAAGATTTAAGGTCTCTAGAGGGACAGAGCCCTGTGGGCCAAAATTATATCATATGATTGTCCCTTGGCTATCAGGGGCAGAGGTTGGTGTCTAGGAAATGTGCCCACCATGAACACTAATAGTGAAAGAAGGCCAATCTCCAAAAGAAAATCAGGGCACAGTTACAAGTGGGAATAGCTATTGAGCGACCACCAATGAACTATTCACTGCAACTGGCTACATTTCGTGCCTCTTATGCCTTCCTCCCTCGCCTTATATCCTAACTCTAAGGTTATCCTTTTTCAAGCTGAAGATCACAACATACTAATGAATCATTAGATCGATTTTGTGGATCACATCTATTTAAAGGCAAAATTAAATGGAGCAGAAAATAACAGGACACACAGCAAATAGGAAGTTTGTGAAATGCCTGTTTATTAGATACTTATGAGGCATATGTGTGTGTTTGTGTGCATGGTGTGTGAATGTAGGTCATGATACGACAATGTTTGAAGAAACTTTGTCCTTTATAAACATTCTCCAGAACCAATAGTTATATGCACACCCTCCTACAACAATCTGAGAAATCCACTTCCATATAACTGGTATTATGGGGCCTCCACGATGAATCACTGCACAGTAGGCATCTTACGTTATGAAGTGATTTCATTATTTACTCCATCACATATGGCCATTAAATTTTTAGTTAGGACAAATAATCTGTGCAATCATGTATTTAATCACAAGTATTTACCATCTCGTCTGAAATCTTACCAGTGCTCCAAATGAGAAACCTCCCAATGTGGCAGTTTTTCATCATGAATCTTTTATATCATTGCAATTTTATTAGCTCATGTTGAGTCAGTCAGTTGCCTCTTCTTTCATGAGATTTTCTCCAATTACTATAATTCACACTGATTACTCTCTTTTTAATGAACTCATTTGATACGTAACTTCCAATAGTTCTTCACATTACTGTGACACCTCACCCAGATGAAACACACTTCAAAACTATGTAGGGATAAAAGACATCTGAGTAGCCTAAAGAGAAATCACAAATCCCAAACACTAAAAGCAGTGCATTTTACTTATAGGAAATTTCTCTAGGATCTTGTCTGAAACTCATTTTCTCTGCTTTATTCATAATATAATAAACATACTTTCTAAGTACATAAAAAACAGTCAATAAATAATTGTTGAATAAGTGAGTAGATGAAAGAGATAAAAAGAAAAGAGAGAAGAGGGAAGAAGACGGAGGAGGAAGATAAAGAGAGGGGACAGTAAGGGTGAGAGGAAGGAAGGGGAGAAGGAGGGAGACAAGAAGGAGGGAGGGAGGGAGGAGGAAGGAAAAGAAAAGAAGGCAAGGGAAGGGAAAGTTAGGTTTCTAGGTCCAAGCAAAAGTAAAACACAACCCTGGGAGATATAAGTGAGGAAAGTTAAGGTGATACAGTACCATGGTGAAGTGGGCATCAGTGACAAGTTCTCTCCCTCCCTCCCTCTCTCTCTCTCCCTCTCTCTCTCTCTCTCTCTCTCTCTCTCTCTCTCTCACACACACACACACACACACATGCATGCACTTAAGAGCACAAAGATCACAATAGAATAGTTTGGAGTTATTTCAAGTATGAGCAAACAGATGAAAAACATTTCAATAGGACATGAGTGTATTAACCAAAGAGTAAATGCTCATAATGAAGACCTTGAATCTTCAAATATAGTGACTTGTGTTCGGTATATCCATTTACAGTAAGAAATGGCTAAGTGTTTTAGAATCTGTAATATAGAAGGGGTTAAAAGTTAAATATCTTGTAACTTTTGTCTAATTGAAAAACCTTTGCCCAAAAGTTCTTTGTAGCAGAATTTATTGGTACCATTCTATCAAATACTGTGGGTTGGCCAAAAATTTCGTGAACAATCTTTCTGGCCAACCCAATATTTCACTTTTGTGTCTTCATTGTAACCAACTTGAGAGAAATAATGACATTTTATATTTATTACCTAAGGTGATTCAGAAGTTATTAGTTGAAACAATGTCTCAAGAGTAAAAGCTCCTTAAGTCAGAAATGTGTAAATGGATAAACTTTTCATGAAATCGTTGGTTAAATTTTATATATTATTCTTTGTTTGATAAACTGATTTAAAGGAAAATATCAATGGCAAACATAATTTTGTGAATGGCACAAACAAAATATGATTCTATGCAGTTTACAATGAAATGCTTAGAATTTTACTATTTCACTGAGCCAAAACTCTACAGTAAATATATACTCCAAAGAAAAAGAAATGAAAGAAAGGCAAAATGGTTGTCTGAGGAGGCTTTACAAATAGCTGAGAAAAGAAGAGAATCTAAAGGCCAAGGAGAAAAGGAAAGATATACTCATCTGAATGCAGAGTTCCAAAGAATAGCAGGGAGAGATAAGAAAGCCTTCCTCAGTGATCAATGCAAAGAAATAGAGGAAAACAATAGAATGGGAAAGATCTCTTCAAGAAAATTAGAGATACCAAGGAAATATTTCATGTAAAGATGGGCACAATAAAGGCCAGAAATGGTATGGACCAAACAGAAGCAGAAAATATTAAGAAGTGGCAAGACACCCGTGACAGAGTCATGTCAATCTATGGCAAAACCAATACAATACTGTAAAGTAATTAGCCTCCAAAAAATAAATAAATAAGTTTAAAAAAAAAAAAGATGAAGGTGGAGGGGAAAAAAAGAAGTTGCAAGAATACACTGAAGAACTATACAAAAGAGATCTTCATAACCCAGAAAACCATGATGGTGTGATCACTCACCAAGAGCCAGACATCGTGGAATGCGAAGTCAAGTGGGCCTTATGAAGCATCACTACAAACAAAGCTAGTGGAGGTGATGGAATTCCAGTTGAGCTATTTCAAGTCCAAAAAGATGATTGCTGTAAAAGTGCTGCACTCAATATGCCAGCAAATTTGGAAAACTCAGCAGTGGCCACAGGACTGGAAAAGGTCAGTTTTCATTCCAACCCAAGAAAGGCAATGCCAAAGAATGCTCAAACTACTGCACAATTTCACTCATCTCACAAGCTAGCAAACTAATGCTCAAAATTCTTCAAGCCAGACTTCTACAGTACATGAACCATGAACTTCCAGATGTTCAAGCTAGATTTAGAAATGGTGAATATCATGTTGCCAACATCTGTTGGAACATTGAAAAAGTAAGAGAGTTCCAGAAAAACATCTACTTCTGCTTTATTGACTATGCCAAAGCCTTTGACTGTGTGGATCACAATAAACTGTGGAAAATTCTGAAAGAGATGGGAATACCAGACCACTTGACCTGCCTCCTGAGAAATCTGCATGAAGGTCAAGAAGCAACAGTTAGAACTGGACGTAAAACAACAGACTGGTTCCAAATTGAGAAAGGAGTAAGTCAAGGCTGTATATTGTCACCCTACTTATTTAACTTATATGCAGAGTACATCATGAAAAATGCCATGCTGGATGAAGCACAAGCTGGAATAAAGATTGCCAGGAGAAATATCATATACACAAATAGATGACACCACCCTTATGGCAGAAAGTGAAGAAGAACTAAAGAGTCTCTTGATAAAAGTGAAAGAGGAGAGTTTAAAAGATGGCTTAAAACTCAACATTCAGAAACCTAAGATCACGGCATCTGGTCCCATCACTTCTTGGTAAATAGAAGGGGAAGCAATAGAAACAGTGTCAGACTTTATCTTTTTGGGCTCCAAAATCACTGCAGATGTTGACTGCAGCCATGAAATTAAAAGACACTTGCTCCTTGGAAGAAAAACTATGACCAACATAGACAACATATTAAAAAGCTGAGACATATATGCTAACAAAGGTCTGTCTAGTCAAAGCTATGGTTTTTCCAGTAGTCATGTATGAATGTGACAGTAGCACCATAAAGAAAGCTGAGCACTGACAAATTGATGCTTTTGAACTGTGGTGTTGGAGAAGACTCTTGAGAGTCCCTCGGACTACAAGGAGATTAAACCAGTCCATCCTAAAGGAGATCAGTCCTGGATGTTCATTGGTAGGACAGATGTTGAAGCTGAAACTCTAATACTTTGGCCACCTGGTGGGAAGAAATGACTCATTAGAAAAGACCCTGATGCTGGGAATGATTGAAGGCAAGAGGAGAAGGGGATGGCAGAGAATGAGATGGTTGGATAGCATCATTGACTCAATGGACATGAGTTTGAGCAAGCTCCAGGAATTGGTGATGGACAGGGAAGGTGATGGCATGCTGCAGTCCATGGAGTTGCAAAGTGCCAGATGTGACTGAGTGACTGAACTAACTAACTATGTAAAGTGTGGAGTCAGGACTAAATCCTCGGAGAGATTCAGATACTAATGATCACGCTGCCCATCAAGGACCCATCTGGTTTATTAACCATATTTTAATGAAGAACAGCATTCTGTTCCACAAATGGTTTACATAACATCTGCAGCTCATGTTCATGGAGAATTTATGCAGTGTTTCATTCACGCGACTAACATTCATCCACCTGGATTGCAGACCTTACACAGACCACTCATCATAGGTTCCAAAGTAGATAAACAGTAAGAAATACGCATGTGAATCCAAGAGGAAATAAACAATTTTCCACTGGGCTTGTGTGTATCTCTCTCACACACCTCTTTGTCCTCTAAAAACATTTTCTCAAACTACTTCATCTTAAAGGGACTATTTGGTTCTATGAAGATTTATCTAGCTGAAATTGGAAACATTACATTAAGGGATATTTGTAGGCTATTTTTATTCCACAAATAGTGAATATTTTAAGCCTTCTTCACTGTATAAAAACTATTATAGCCTGATACATACCAAGTTATACAGAAGTAGGAAAAGGATTAGAATACTTGATGTTTGCTTTTTTATAACAAATGTGCATGCGTTTTTCTAAAATGAATATATTTCAATACGTGCATTTTAAAACTGTAGCAATCGGGTCAACAAATATTGAGCCTGTAAAAATCAAAGAAACTTTTTCCTCATATCACAATTGACTAACAGTGGTAGTTTCTAGGGTTTTACTGGAAACCTGGACGTGGCAGCTCTTTCTATGTACTGCCAATATCTCCCAGCAATTGTACTAGGGCTGCAATAGTAATTTATAAACTAATGGATCTAAATAAACAGAATATCAAAAAATGATACCATTTAAACAGCATTATTTTTCAATTGTATAAACAGACCAGATTGTTTTAAAATATAGGGAGTATGTTTTCCTTCCTCAGAATAATCTTAGGTATATGTAGGTGAAACTGCTGCTGCTGCTAAGTCGCTTTAGTCGTGTCCGACTCTGTGCGACCCCATAGACGGCAGCCCACCAGGCTCCCCGTCCCGGGGATTCTCCAGGCAAGAACACTGGAGTGGGTTGCCATTTCCTTCTCCAATGCATGAAAGGAAAAAGGGAAAGTGAAGCCACTCAGTCGCGTCTGACTCAGCGACCCCATGGACTGCAGCCCACCAGGCTCCTCCATCCATGGGATTTTCCAGGCAAGAGTACTGGAGTGGGTCGCCAGTGCCTTCTCCAAGGTGAAACTGCTAATATTCAAAAAAAACATAAAATTTTTAGAAAAATATATAAACTTCTCCTGATATTACTTCACTTTTAAGAGCCATGGACATGTTTTCCACAAGATCTCTCGCTGAGCATGAAATCATGTGAAATATTTTGTCAGAAAAATGAGAAAATGCTAACCTAGTTATAGCAACAATCCCCAAGGCGACAAATACAAGTAGCCAAAATTATGTCTCTGGGGAAAAAGACCAGAATTGGTACATCTGTCAGCAAGTTTACAATTTTTATTAAATTTCTATCCTGCTTTACCTTAGTAATAACATCAAAAGGAAATATTAATTAGCATTTGAATCATTATAAGCTGAATACATCAGAGCATTCCTATGCAGCATTTCTCAATCTTTGTCACAGCATGGCACACATAGAAAATGATGCAACTTGTACAGCACAGAAAGATAATTGGCTCCACAACTCAGACCACCATGGACTGCCCCAGGGCTGAGGAGATAAGTACTTCAGTCGATAAATAAAGAATTCTTGAAGACAGAGATTAGAAATCTCTATCCTAACCAACTGAAAATAGAAATGTATTCTATAACAATATCCCAAGTGAATACACCTTAACTTTCACAGGTCAAACAAAATTAATAAATATTTGTTGAATATCCATTATATGCAAGGATCTATGTTCAATGATTGAACCAAATTATACCAACAATAACCAGAAGATAGATTTGACTACTAGGCCAAATTTAAACATCAGCCTATAGAAGCAAAGAAAAATCTGAGTAAGGGGTAACAGTTTAAAAGAAACAAACACAAGTCTAGAAAATTTCAAGACAATTTTGGAAGATATTAAAAAGACGGTTCAGTCCCAAATTTGTTTTTTCATTTTTCATGGGGGAGTAAGTGAGTTACCTAAATTGTTCATTCAGTGGAGAACTGTTCACTAAAATACAGGAGGAGCAGGAAGTCAATGATTTGTGGTGCTTCAGAGAATTTAATCCAGCAGTGAAATAGCTCGAGGTTTGAAAGGAGATAAAGTGAAGTCAAGGAAACCGGGATGTGGTAGATGTGAGAAAGTAAGGGCTTCAAAGACAGTAATGAGAAAGAAGTGCGTGCCTGCACAGTTGTGTCCGACTCTTTGCAGCCCCACAGACTGTAGTCTGCCAGGCACCTCTGTCCGTGGGATTTCCCAGGCATGGGTACTGGAGTGGGTTGCCATTTCCTCTCCAGGGGATCTTTCTGACCCAGGCATTGAACCCACATCTCTTATGTTTCCTGCTTTGGCAGGAAGGTTCTTTTCCACTGGCGCCACTTGGGAAATCCATATAGTAAGGGACAGAACAAAACAATTTTATGGCTAATTAGACATACTTATTGACACATGGGAGAAGCAAATGGCAGAATTCCGTGGATGGAGGAGCCCAGTGGGCTGCCGTCCATGGGGTTGCACAGAGCCAGACAAGACTGAAGCGACTTAGCAGCAGCAGCAGCTTGACACCCGAGGGGCAGTAAGAAAAATGTAAGATGCATCCAGTTTTCTGATCTAGAGCATAGGAAATGTGTGACATCATTACTGGAGTACATTTGAGAGGAAATAATAAATTAGATTTTAAATATTTCAAGTTTAAGTGATAAAAGGCCTTTAAGAGTTAACCAAACATGTTGCTCTAAAACTTGAGACAGAGTTGATATTTGCAACTACAAATACGAATGAGTGTTCCAAGGGACAAAAAGCAATGTTTAGAGAGAGAAATTATACAAAGTTCTAATAACAATATTATTAAAATAAAAATTATATATAGATTCAATAACATCCAATATAAAATAGTCTATGTCACAAATTCCTTCCAATTGTCCATAGATTATTTATTCAAACAACATTCTGCAAATATGTAAATTCCCAGCATGGCAGAACAGGGACATACTGTGAAAAACAAGATTAACACAGTTCTTCATCTCACAGAGTGTACAGCATAATGGGAGATAAGGGCATTAAATTAAATCACATGGAAATAAATATATAATCACCAACTAGGAATAAATACTGTGAATTCAAATTTAAAATGCTATGACATATTACTATTGTCAAGTCATAAACTTTCTATGTACTAAATTTATGTCCTTAAAATACTCAAGGAGCTATATTTCATATTGAATATTCAGTGTTGATCTTAATTTAAAAGTTAATTTGCATTCAAAATTCTAATTGCAAACCTATTTTAGTGTACTGAGAAATTTACAGTTCTCATGCTCAAGAGAACCAAGTCTGAATCAGATGTACCTTTTTAGAGCACTGTACCTATCTTTGTCCTTGGTCCCCCATAATGTTGATAGTTTTCTGCTGAGTCTCTCTCCTTTTCTTTTCTACAAATTTCTTGAGAGCACTGAGTCTTACATCTTATTTTATCTGCAATGACTCAATGTCAGGCACATGGGAGGCACTTTAGGCACTATAGTGAGTGACTGAATAAATGACCACAAGCAGAAGAAAATCATTAGCAAGACCTCCATACTTTTATTTTTAGCCTCATCATTAGTACCAAAAATGGTTGAACATCTGCCATGGCTTGAGAACTGTGCTACTTATTGGATAACAGAGAAATACAAATTATAGTGCTTCCTCTCAAAGAGCTTATACTTTAGAGACACAGACATACAAATCACACAGTATTTCATGGCTCACAAACTGCATTCATATACAGCAATTCTGTTTATCCTCATAATAATCTTGTGATACAGGGAAGGCAGACGTTAACTTTCTCATACTAGTGAAAAAAACCAAGATCACAGAGGTTAAGTGTCTTGCCCAAGGTCACATAGCAAACAGGCAGAGTGAGTACTAGAGTACAGAGTAAGCTCAACTCTAATTCAGTATATGGCAGAGGAGTGGCAGAACACAACATTTCAGAAAGAGGTAAAGCTAGCTTAAATGACAAGTTAGCTGTTCATGCTTAAAGACAATTTATCTTCAAATCTCATCTTTTATCTTACATGCCACAAGATAGTTAGGTATAAAATAAAAACTGCATCAGTGCTAATAATGGAATACATTTAATCCAGTATTTTAATGTGCTATTTTAATTGACTTCAAAAGATAGAGTTGTATATTCTCATAGAGCCAATTTAAGTGTTCATATATGCATTCTTTTGAAGAATTAATTTAAATATTTTTCTCAAATCTGTGGCTGTAAATAGAAAAATACTATTTTAACAAGTAACAGTAATAGCTAATGATTCCAAGTAATGTACAGTATTTAACAGTTTTATTTCAAGCCTATACCTGAAGCAAATATAAGGCATAAGAGATGAGGTCTTAAAAGTTGATCATGTGCCTGTAGTAGGTACATGTGTTGCCTTCACCCTACCTCTTCTTTGGAAACAGCCCCTCCTGACCTTCTTTTTCTACATTATTATTCCCAGCCTGTCTTCTTACATAGTGCTAATTGGACCAGGTGTAGATCACTGATCCAGGAATTTCAATCAGCTGGAGAAACAGAACTGAAGGAAGCGGACCTGGACCAGGTGAGCATAGTAACCAGGAGCACTAAGGGAAAGTTTGCAAATTTTCTTTGCTAAGAGTCCCAGGGCAGCCTTGCCCTCCCATTCCCCAAAGCCTGAAGGTTCTATGATATACCCTAGTATCGTCTCAAAATATTCCTTTGAAACAGAAACCAATTCCATATATAAAACACATGTCCTCACAAAATACATAAAATCATATTTCACTCTTATCAAGATGAGGCAGAAATGGCATTTCCTTTTCAAATATTGTTTATTCATTAGGAAATTGTTGAGGGAATGAGTAATAAATTAGATATAGTGGGTAAGATCTTGGAGTTTAATAAAACCAAATTTCTAAAATAATATTTTTAATATAATCATTGGGGAAAATCACATAACTAAAAAGAATTTTTTAAATCTGATAAATAGGGATATCCTTCATCAATATTAACCTCAAGTTAAAGTGGGCACAAGACACAAGAGTGCCATATTATATTAGGTTAATGGAGAAGGAAATGGAAAACCACTCCAGTATTCTTGCCTGGAGAATTCCATGGACAGAGGAAACCAGTGTGCTACAGTCGATGGGGTCACAAAGAGTCGGACACGACTGAGTGACTAACAGATTAAAAGCCTCCTGGCGTGCTAATTCGCAGAAGGCGGCGATGGCACCCTACTCTAGTACTCTTGCCTGGAAAATCCCATGGACAGACGAGCCTGGTAGGCTGCAGTCCATGGGGTCGCAAAGAGTCGAACACGACTGAGCGACTTCACTTTCACTTTTCACTTTCATACATTGGAGAAGGAAATGGCAACCCACTCCAATGTTCTTGCCTGCAGAATCCGGGGGCGCGGGGTGGGGGGGGGCATGGTAGGCTGCCATCTATGGGGTCGCACAGAGCCGGACACGACTGAAGCGACTTAGCAGCAGCAGCAGCCGCAGCGTGCTAATTAGGGGCTTCCCTGGTGGCTCAGAGGTTAAAGCATCTGCCTGCAATGCAGGAGACCTAGGTTGTTGGGAAGATCCCCTAGAGAAGGAAATGGCAACCCACTCCAGTATTCTTGCCCGGAGAATCCCATGGAGGAGAATCCCATGGACGGAGGAGCCTGGTGGGCTACAGCCCACGGGGTCGGCGACTTCACTCACTCACTCAGCATGCTGCTGCTGAACCAAGCAGTTCATTCTAAATACTGAGAAGATAATTTGACCTCTAAAGTTGCTTTTCTAAAGGCCTTAGATAATACCACTTTTGACAGAGGTTGCATGTGTTGACGAGTCATAAAGGAAGATGAGACAGAATTGGAAACGTATTGAAAGATAGGCAAATCATTCATTCGGGGCTGTTCTCATTAAGATAACCATGTGTCTTATTTAATTCAGTGGCCTGTCAACTTTCTATATCAAAGTGAAGATAAATTGTGTTAATAATTGTATTAATAAGATCTCTTATTAAGACAGAGAATGGTGCATTATTAAGTAATTTCTATTTTTCTCATTGATTTCAATAATTGTGTTTAGTTAAAAATTTTAAACATTGTTTTTTTCATAGCCTGCTAATGTTTTCATTGTTCAGTAATTGAGGAATGAAATTGTTTTTTCCCTTATAGATATTTTTCTGCTTGGCTAACATCAATGATAGCCTTCAACTTGTCTATGAAGTCTTGCTCAGAGTACACGGACACCGCCACTGTCCAGCTAGTTCTGATGGCAAGCTTAGGACTGATAACATCTCTTTCAGAAAATAACTCACTGAGACCTAAGTTTTAAAAGTTACAATATTTGGGCAATTTCATTGCTTAACTTAAATTCAAAAGTTAAGAAAGGAAAAATAAAATCACAACACCCATATGCTGGATAACTAAGGTGCTAGGGTTGCCACGGGGAAATTGTAAATCTTGTAAATCACCTTTCCACAAAATGTCATATTAACCATAAAAAGAATTTAGTGCAATATATTTGAACATACTTATCTTATGATCAAATGGGTAATAGGCAAGTTTTGTTTGTTTAAAAATAGGTTAAACTGTTGTAATATCTTTACTGCTCACAAAGGGCTGTGTAAATGAGTGAAAAAATTCCTTCTTGCAAAATACCTTCCTTAACATTGAATTATGTTCAAGGTGTCCTCTTGGTACCCCATAGTTAACTGGTTTGCATGAAAATGACACACAAATTAAAGTAAGAGGTCTACGATTGCTATGATAATTTATAGTCTAGGGTGTTAATCTCACTTTGAAAATTAAAGTTAAATAAAATCATTTTATATCTCATCTTTTTAACCATAATAGTATAAAAATCCCAATTCATCACTTTCATTTCAAACACAAAGTGTTTTTCTTTATGTCTGAAAATAAAGTCAATCTGTATTCACATTTCATAAATCATTTTCACACAATCTATTACTGTCATTTAGTCAACTTTAGCATAAGTAACAGTTAAAATACTGACTGGGTAAAGTAACCATTCTCTGGGAAAAAAAATGTCCAAATTCAATTTATGGTTGAATTTATATTAATCTTTAATCAGAACTTAGCCTCTCTGTCCCCTTGCAATCTGAATTTCAGAAGGAAAAAAAAATCCATTGCAGACTTCAAAATTATAAAACATTGCAATCACTCATGTTTATCCTCTTGAGCAAATGCACCATCTCAGATCTAATTTTAAAAAGTCTGTGAGAAGGAACTAAATATGGTGTTACCTGTCCTGGGACAATATTTTTCTCCATTAAAGGTAAGGTGTGATAACATTTTGTCAACGCAGTGGCAGGACACCTTATGAGTTCAGTCTGGTGCGTATGAAGAATCTAAGCTACTCCATTTTGTAAGGTTCCAGGAAAAGAACCTTTGGAAGTCCAAGAGCCTTTAGAAATCCCTTAACCCAACCCCACCCCACTACCCGCAGACCAATCAGAACCCATGGCCAGCCCAGGAAATGGGAACCAATCAGAACCCAACACCTAACCCTTCCACAGAAGGTAACCAATTAGACATCTCCCAACCCGGAAACTCCCGTTTTTCAAATTTCTGGCGCGAGAATACCTCTATATAAGCAATGTAACCCAGAGCTTAGGGCTCCTCCCTATAGCTGCTGCATCTGTATCGGTGGAAGCCCCAGCTCGAGCTTGGCAATAAAACCTCTCTTGCTTTTGCATCGGATATTGGCTCCCTGGTGCTCACTGGGAGATTTCGCAACTTGGGCATAACATTTGGGGGCTTGTCCAGGATCTCTCACCTGCTCTATGGGAAGACCGATCCGGAGAGTCATCTGCAGCCGGTAAGCTTTTTTCTGTCTTTTGTTTCTGGCAGGGCCTAGATACTGAGACCGGGTATACGTCTCAGGCGGACATGCCGAAGAGTCACCGGTGGGAGTAGACGATAGCAGGTTGCTCCCGCTGAACAGCCGGAGGCTGTCGTCGTTCGGGTTTTACCTCCGGAGGTGTATTTCTCCTGTCTCTGTCTGTCTTTGTGGCTGTTCGTACTGTCTGTGTTAATTTACTAACATCTAAGTGGTCCCGGGACAATGGGGCAACACCATTCTAGGCCCACACCTCTATCCTTGGTTACTGATAGTTTTAAGGAGGTCAAGATGCACGCTCATGGCCTCAGTGTAGAAATTAAAAGGAATAATTAATCACTTTTTGCAGCGCAGAATGGCCGACCTTCCATGTAGGCTGGCCCTCAGAAGGCACCTTTGACTTGGGAACTGTACACCAAATCTGAGATATCATCTTCCGACCACGGATCGGACACCCTGACCAAGCCCCCTCCTTGGGTAAAACCCTTTTGCCTCAACAGGGATTTTCTACCGCTCAGGTGTTGGTGACACGTGTAGGAAAGAGCCCGAAGAATCACAAGGAGCTGGAACCAATGGCGCCACTATACCCCATCTTGCAGGGGGAATTGTTAGGGGAAGCACACTGATTGAAACTGTCCACCCTGGCCGGGCACCATAGTAACCATTTGCATGAGTTGTTTTGTGACAGGAGATCCTGATAAGAAATACGGAACTAATAAGCCTCCACCAACCGGAAGAGTTAGGGAAAGGTCTGAAGGAGACACCGCGTGTACATTGCGAGCCACGCGGCAGAGCAGTTCTCCTGGGTTTCCTGACCCTGCTGCTCTCCACCCGGGTGCCCTTTCCCAATAAAATCTCTTGCTTTGTCAGCACATGTGTCTCCTCAGACAATTCATTTCCGAGTGTTAGACAAGAGCCCAGTTTCGGGCCCTGGAAGGAGTCCCTCTTTCTGCAACACATGGCGACTCTGGCGGGGACTCTTCTTCACCGAGACTGACATCCTGACCACTCGGGGTACTCAGGGGCCAGCTTGCCTGCCAATGGACCAGACCCAGCAGCCGCAACTGGGGCCCTTTTGTCCCTGGTCTCCTCCTGACGCAGACAACTGTCCAGAGTGCCCCGACCGGTAAGGATCTCTCTCTCCTTCCCTCTCTCTTTCCTCTCCCTAACCCTTCCTATCCTTCCCTGTTTTCCTAGTCCCCCGGTCCTGGACAAAGGAATCTGGTCGAAGGGCCCTCAGCCTGAGCTGAGGATTGGAGACTGATCACCTCCTCTCGGCAAAGAACTCAAATTCTGGTAGGGCCGAGTTCCAGTCCTCCCTTCTCTGGAGGCCCAGGGAAAAGTCCCGTAACGCCTGGGTATCTGTAGGTGGCAGGAGACGTCCCGCCTCCTCCCCCTTCTTTTTCAACCTGGCTCCTTTTCCTCCCTGGAAATCTTTGATGTTAGTACTGAGATCTGAAGTTCTGTGTCTCTATAGGAGGTTTTCTGAGAGACTATGTTCTTGTATTAAGGGCTTCCCTAGTGGAGCCGAGGTTAAAGCGTCTGCTGAGCAACTTCACTTTGACTTTGAGGACTGCCTGGTTTATATGTATGTGTTTTAACTCTGTGTTCTGTGTTGTGATTTTTGATGGCCATTTTGCTTTGTCTGGCTACCATGAGGTTTAGACCTGCCGCCATTTTGTTAGAACTTGATTTTCTTTCCCTGTGCCTTGAGACCAGGGCTCTCAGGAACACTTATTTAGACCATCTCTAACTCCTGACACTGAGGAAAAGGAAAAAAAATAAAAATAAAAAGGACTTGAAGCTAGATCTTGCACTGTGTCTGTCTAAATATGTCTTGGTATGTCTCTGTCTCTGGGTAATATTTTTGAGGTTAATTTATATATGAGCTCTATTTATTTGGCTTAAAAAAGGTAAGCACTTACAAATCAAGTAATTCTAAATTAAACAGTAAATTCCAGGTTCATGTGAACTGGGAAATATTCAATGTTAAATACCTGATATTAATGTCTGTTTGTTGACCTATCTAATATAGACATGTCTTTAAGAGTAATTAACGTTAAGTAGAATATTTTCATTGTACTTAGGTTTAATATAAGTTAAATATTATATCTGTTACAAGTTTGTCAACAAGGAAATTACCTCAAGTAAAAAATAAATAAATAAAACTTCCTAAATAGAACTCTTTTGAAGTTCTTTTGATCTCTAGCTAACTTTGGGGTGCTTCAGAGGACCCCTGGAACATCCCAAAGAGAGATATTAAACTGTGTTTATGTGGTTGGTTAAATTACATGGAAAAGATTATCAAATGTTATAATGTTATAATGTATGGTGAAATAACTAATACAGATATCCTAGAAATTATATGGAGTTTTTAACATTCTGGTATGTCCTGGTATTTTAATGGAAAACCTGATGACTTCACAAAAGTTAACAAAAGGACTGAATGAACCAGCGAATATGCTTATAACTTTTATGGTTTCTATCTGAAAAATTATGGGTTTGAATCTTATGTGTTCAGGGAGTAGGGAAAATCTTCCTCTCACACTAATTATGACAATACTTTGGTAAAATTAAACGTTATAAACAAAACAATTATATTTTCTATCTGACTCCTCTAAAAATTGAAAGTTCTTAGGTTTCCAGTAAGTTTATCAAATGAGTTAGGAAGGTTATCTCACAGGTACAAAAATCTCAAGAAATTTTTGAGACCTTAAAAAGGGAAAAATTCACCTAGATGTTAGGCAAAATCTGTGATAAGCCTTTGGTGTGAGTTTCCCAGCCCTGTTTTATTTTAAAAGTTCAGTCTGAGACTCTATAAATGTTTCAGCAAAATAAAAGCTTATAATCAATTATGGTTATAGAAATCATCAGACCAAAATCAGTGAGAACAGACCAACACCCTAAGTTTGTTTCTGAAGCTTATCTCAGTAATCTCTTTGGATGAAGATCAGATGCCTCATGACCTGCAACCAGGACTGGAAAAGATATAATTTAAGGGACTGTCTCCAATATGGATGAAAGGGCTTTTTTATCAGGAGCAACTACACCAGGATGAGAAGACGACATCAGAAGTAGACAGCTTCCCCAAGATGCTGGACCTGATTCGTATGATCATTTATGTTTTCTTGACTTCTTAGACCTTTGCATATAAGTCAAATGCTTTTCTATTGTAGGCCTCGTCCTGTGCTAGTTTTAAAAATTAATCCAATTGTTGGGTTTGTGGCCAATTACCTGTGTCTAGTTCTGGGTTACCTTGGTAAATTTCTCTACTACCAGACTCTAACTGGTTGGCCCTGAGAAAATTTACTTAAAAAAATATATATAGTCATATTCAGGTCACTGTGATAGTACTAGATAGGATCCCCTCACCTGGCCAATTAATAATACCTGCTCTGACTCTGGCTGTAAATTTGAGCTTTTTTCTATTACCCAAGCTCAATCAGAACAAGAAAATTTTCCATAAAGGAGGGGAAAATCTCCCACAATTATGGTATGGATTTATATAAATAATACCAGGCTACAGTAATTTAGGTTTAGTCTCCTCTGTGTTGAAAAAAAAAAAATTAAATCATACTAAAGATAATCAGTCTAGTAACACTAGGAAACTGGGCTATGTGCCTTATAGATGGTGCCAATATAATTTCCCTGGAAAACAAAGATTCTACAGGGCAGACTAAGTCAGATGACCTGAAGATATACTGGGCTACATCTAATGGAAGCTCTTAACATAAGTCTTAACTTGTGACTTTACTAATACTGCTGGCTATGTTATTTGTATATCATCTGTTTTACGAAATTTCTCTTTCTTATACTGTCAAATATGTGTGTGAGGCCTCTAATAGAGTAATATATAGTCTCATATGAGATCAATGATGGTAACAGTGTAACTCTAGCTATGGCAAGAAGCAACAAGAGGGAATATTTTCCTGGACCAAGAAGCTAGTAAGACAGGTGGTCCAGAGAATTTTGGATACTGTTTTATGGCCTAGTCCAGTAACAGCACATTGAGTGGCCTCTCAACAGAATCTTTGCCAAACCTGAGAATGGACATTCTCAGCACCATGGGATAAAGTGGTCATGAAATGCCTCCCTCAAAATCATGGTCAAGTTTATGAGCAAAAAGGGGCTTTGCCAACTGAAGACTGACACTCGCCATCTACACCTACGAAGATTAAATCGTGGCCGCTGCAACTGCTGACTTTCAACGCCCCTGAAAGGAGTTCAGGGTGAAAATCAGGAATAAGGCACTCTGTGATCTGGGAAAAACTGGCAAAACAGGCCTTCAGATAGTTCGATCTTTTCAGGAGAAGATTTTATGAGTCCCAATTCTTGCATCTTCTCGTACCTAGAGAAACACTGACATCATTAACAGTGAAATCTTCTTTGGCTATTAAGGAAAAGTTTACAATTAAAAGTCAAAATAGAGTAGCTATGGATCAGATATCCTGGGAAACAACTAGGTGAGGCTATGGGTATACTTTCAGATTAGACCTTGTATTGCTAAACACTTGAGTTTTCTGAGTCATGTTAGGCTTGGATGCCACCATTTTCAAAACAATGTCTTTGAGCCCCCACCTAGGTGGAAGATGGTAACCTCAGACTGAACACAAGATTCCTGGAGCACAGCTCTGTTGCCTCACCACCAACCAATCAGAAGGGGTCACAAACCCTGCAACCTTCACCCCAAAAGTTGCCTTCTGTTTCCGGGGACCAGAGATGACTATCCTGTTAGGTCTCCTGTTTGGCCCTTGTCTATTTCATCTCTGAGAGGGACCAACTAAATTGCTTTTACTACAAGGATAAAAGCTGGTTTCAGATGTGGAAAACCCCAACTTAGATCAGGTAGAGAGAGACTTCTGCTCTGCTAGGCAGGCCTACGCAGATGCACAGCAGGAAGAAGTTACAGAAGAAAGAGACCTCCGCCCCAATTCCCAAGAAGTATCTGGAGTATGAAGTCTCTCAGGGGGCCTATGTGCTGCATTAGGGGAAGAACGTTGTTTTTATGTGAATCACTTGGGGGTAGTCAGGGAGTCCCTGGCCAAGATAAGAAAAGGGCTGAGTCAGAAAAAAAGAGAAAGAAAAATGTCTCAAAATTGGTTTGAATCCTGGTTCAACTCATCCCCCTGGTTCACAACTCTCATATCTTCCTTGGTAGGGCCCCTGATTATCTGGTCAATGCTACTCACCCTCGGGCCATGCTTACGAAACTAACTGGTGGCCTTCATTAAAAGCCACATCAGCTCATGGTGCGCAGATCCCAATATACAGCCTTGCCAATGGTCCCTTTAGTGGGAGACAATATAGAGCTGACCCCAGACCCATGATTGGGTCTGTCCTGGATCCTAGAGAAGGGGGAATGAAGAATCTAAGCTACTCCATTTTGTAAGGTTCCAGGCAAAGAGCCTTTGGAAGTCCAAGAGCCTTTAGAAATCCCTTAACCCAACCCCACCCCACTACCCACAGACCAATCAGAACCCATGGCCAGCCCAGGAAATGGGAACCAATCAGAACCCAACACCTAACCCTTCCACAGAAGGTAACCAATTAGACATCTCCCAACCCGGAAACTCCCATTTTTCAAATTTCTGGTGCGAGAATACCCCTATATAAGCAGTGTAACCCAGAGCTCAGGGTTCCTCCCTATAGCTGCTGCGTCAGTATCAGTGGGAGCCCCAGCTTAAGCTAGTAATAAAAACTCTTGCTTTTGCATCGGATATTGGCTCCCTGGTGCTCATTGGGAGATTTCGCAACTTGGGCATGACATGTCAGGGAAAGAATGATATGGAAGACTTAAAAATTTAAACAGTCAGCCTCACGGTTTTCCCCCACCCCAATTCATCTCTGCGGGTAGCAAGGTGTCTACAGTAACATGAAGGTGAAGATCATGTCTCCCCCTTCTTCTTTACCCTCAAATTATTTGAAGTTACTTTGTTTTTGTTCTGAAGAAATCCATGCCTTTGTGGAACAGCCAAACTCTCCTCTGTGGGGCAAAAGGAAGCTTTATCTGAGACTAAGAAAAGTACTCATTGCTTCCCTTTCCCTCTGTCTCTCTCCATGCTCTGCAGGGGCACAGAGTGACAGCATGTTCGAACACAAGCAAGTCAAAGTTACTGTCAAGAAAAGAACAATCTAATCTCTGTTTTGCCCATGGACTACCAACAATCCTAAACCTACTACATCTACCAGAACAAAGAGGAGTCAGATATTAAGATGGTCTTAACACTGAATCCACTGCTTCAATTTTAGGTAAGAAAATTTAAACTCAAAGCTATAAAGTTAAGGGTTCAAGATCTCTCATTTCCAGTTCAATCGTCTTCATGTGTTTTTGCTCCACTGGCACCATGAAGCACAAACTATATCTGGGGCAGTGATCTGCCCATGCCCCGGGGGCAGTCTGCAACCTGCCATATTCTTTTCTGCCATGTTTTTTGGACCTTTAATCCCATGATTCCTTTTCCTGCTCCTGGTTCTCCCTAAAGTTCCTTCTCAATTCAGATATTCTCCAGAGACACCTTACCAGATCACTCTAACTAAAATTACCCACCCCTTTCTTCTAGCATACAGCTGTGCTCAGTCACAAAGTCGTGTCCAACTCTTTGTGACTCCATGGACTGTGTACATCCCACCAGGCTCCTCTGACCATGGGATTTTCCAAACGAGAATACTGGAACAGTTGCCATTTCCTAATGTAGGGTATCTTTCCAACCCAGGCATGGAAACTGATTCGCATCTCATGCATTGGCAGGCAATTCTTTACCACTGTACCACCTGGGTAACCCAACATACAGCCACCATAATCTAAGATCATCTTTTTTATTTGCTTGTTCAATCACTGTCTCTGTTTCCCACCACAGTATAAGTTCCATGAGGCAGAGATCATAATTATTTATTTTACCACACTGTATGGTATAGAGTCTGCCGTGGCAGAAATAAAGACGAAAGAGCTAGGTTTCTACTTACCAGGAAGCAATGATGGAAGAAGCAACCACTTGCATAAAAAGCCTTTCAAACAGCAGAACTGAATAAAAATCAGTATAAAAATAGCATATACACCATGTGAAGAAAAGGACAAAGTAAATCATTATAAATCCAGAGGTTTCTTGGAGGAGGTGAATTTTTTTTAAACTGGGGTAGCCTTTGGCTTTAACAAAGGAGAGAAACATACTAGGAAAGGTAATAATTTGGCCAAAACCTTAAAAAAGGCAAGGGTTACATTTGGGAAATAGCCAGCTGGTACATGAGAAATAAGGAAAACTAAGAATAAGCACAGAGTAAAATAAGAACATGTCAAATGTCTTAACCACATCCTTTACTCAGTTCATGATACCATTCCCTTCAATTTCACTACCTTCCTCACTAGCACAGACATCAAGACATCACTTCAATCCCTCTCTTTTAAAGAATGTCACACTCCGTTTTCCATTCTACATACTTTTCAAAGTCAAAATTCTTATCCAACCATAAGTCAGCTCTTTTATACCTAGGTTGCCAAAAATCAGTCCCCAGACAGATCTGTATCCCTGTCTGAGTACCCAATGCTTCTTAGTATCCTTTTTCATATCTTTTATGGTATTTACTTAGAACATTTCTATGTCCAACCTGGCCACTGCTTGTATAATCTTGTCTGGTTCTGTGTGTCCCTGCAGATGTCTTTGCTACACTCTTAGCTCACATCTTGTATAGCATTCATCAGAGCACTGTACTCATTGGATCACCAGGAATGATATGCCTTTTCAGGATCTGAGCTGTATTTTTCATTCATTCACTTTTTTGTTTCTAGCACAATTTATGTTATATTCCAGATACTGAATATATATTTTCTTATTCAGTGAATAAATTCATGAATAACTGTAATACATACAAACAGAAGAATGAAAATTCCAACTTAAAGTTTACATTTTTCAACATTGGGAACTGATTAAAAACTTTACATGATCAAATCTATGATTCAAGATCAGTTCTGGTAGTGGACTCTGACAATGTCTGATGTGGGAGACAAAGAGCAGGAAAGAGCAACAGGTGGCCAGTAAATCTGTTATGAAACCATCACAAGTGAGGAAGATATGGGCTGAATTAAGACAGTGTTAGAAGGAAACAGCAAAACAGGCTATTTGAGTGATAGAATGATGAATTCAATAAAAATATGGGGTATGAAAGATACAATAAGCTATTGTGAATATATGTCTGGATATCAGAAGACATAAAAGCCCAGCAGCGCCTGGGCTTTTGAAAGTGCCTCTCAGTAAGGCAAGTGTGAGTCAGAGGATCCAGGAGAGGAAACCATGAGAAATGGAATGATCCAATTTTGATTTTTGCTTCTTACAGAGGAGATCTGGGTTCAGTTCTTCCTTTTGTTTTAATAACCATTTTTTTAGCACTTACTCAGTGCTAGAGAGATCTCAATAACCTCAGATACACAGATAATACCACCCTTACGGCAGAAAGCAAAGAACCTCTTGATGAAAATGAAAGCGGAGAGTGAAAAAGTTGGCTTAAAACTCAACATTCAGAAAACAAAGATCATGGCATCTGGTCCCATCACTTCATGGCAAATAGATGGGGAAACAATTTGGGGGCTCCAAAATCACTGCAGATGGTGATGGCAGCCATGAAATTAAAAGACCCTTGCTCCTTGGAAGAAAAGCTGTGAGCAACATAGACAGCATATTAATAAGCAGAGACATTACTTTGCCAACAAAGGTCTATCTAGTCAAACCTATGGTTTTTCCAGTAGTCATGCATGGATATGAGAATTGGACTATAAACAAAGCTGAGCACCAAAGAATTGATGCTTCTGAACCATGGTGTTGGAGAAGACTCTTGAGACTCCCTTGAACTGCAAGGAGATCCAGTCCATCCTAAAGGAAACCAGTACTGAATATTCACTGGAAGGACTGATGCTGAAACTTCAATACTTTGGCCACCTGATGCAAAGAACCAACTCACTGGAAATGACCCTGATGCTGGGAAAGACTGAAGGCGGGAGGAGAAGGGGACAACAGAGAATGAGATGGTTGGTTGGCATCACTGACACAATGGACATGATGGGTTTGAGTAGGCTCCACGGGTTGGTGATGGACAGGGAGGCCTGGCGTGCTGAGTTTGCAAAGAGTTCAAACACTGAGAAACTGAACTGAACTGAACAGTGCTAGAGACAACTGTGGGCTGAGAGATCACCAAAGTCAATGAAAGAGTTGCACAGACCCACACATTTACCACTTAGTCAGGAACTTATGTAAGTAACTTATTAATTCATATAATTTGTACGACCATCACTGAGGTTGAGCTACAGTGTGTGTAAGTAACTTTTCCGAAGTCTTCCAGCTGGGTAGTGGTGCACAAAGATTCAAACTCTAACAATCTGTCCCCAAATCTGCTCTTAACTACTGTGTTATGTTGCCTATGAGGACATGGTTTCTGTTTTAAGAAAGCATAGAGTCCAGAATATGGAAATACATGCTTAATTACCAATAAGTTGGTGAAAAACAAAAACTTGGAGTGTAAGTTGAACTTTGATGAAATATTGCCAAATAAATGCGGTCATTTTCAACCTTTACTCTAAAAATGATAAAGGGTAAGATATAAGGTAGGCTTCCCAGGTGGCTCAGTGGTAAAGAATCTGCCTGCCAATGCATGGGACACAGGAGACGCAGGGTACAATCCCTGTTTAGCCGAGATTTCTTGGAGGAGGAAATGGCAACCTGCTCCAGAATTCTTACCTGGAAAATCCCATGGTCAGAGGAGCTTGGCAGGAGAGTCAGACATGATTGAGCATGCATGCACATAAGAAATGAGGCAGGAGTTTTCCGTAAAAGACCTAACTAAGCAATAGGGTCTTCAAGGGAATGTCTCCTTTGGTTACTTTTAGCTTGGGTTAACAAGCAAGAAACTGCAGGCCCTCTCTACTCCACCCACCCTGTCTAAAGAATATTTCTTATACTTTCTGAAAGAAAGAAACCAAACATGATTTAATGCTCTATATTTGACAACAATATTCAGTGAAGCAATTTACATGATTTAGAGAGAGATGATTTCCTCTTACAGAAGCTGCATATGCTTTAAAATAATTTTATGATATAGTGTAGTGGTTTAAAAGCTCACATAGATATCATGCTTAAACAAATCATCTTTGCTTCCAGAAAGGAAAGGAGCAAATTAAGGATCATAAATATTAAAAGAAGAAAATTATATTTTTTGAAATTGGGGGAAAATTCACTGAGGTTAGAGTATGAATAGAAAACCATCTGCATTTTCAGGGCAAGTATAGAAATCAATTGATCCAATTTTGATTTAACTATTTTAAATAATTACTATAGCATGCTATGGTTTTTCCTGTGGTCATGTATGGATGTGAGAGTTGGACTGTGAAGAAGGCTGAGCGCCGAAGAATAGATGCTTTTGAACTGTGGTGTTGGAGAAGACTCTCGAGAGTCCCTTGGACTGCAAGGAGATCCAACCAGTCCATTCTGAAGGATATCCGTCCTGGGATTTCTTTGGAAGGAATGATGCTAAAGCTGAAACTCCAGTACTTTGGCCACCTCGTGCGAAGTGTTGACTCTTTGGAAAAGACTCTGATACTGGGAGGGATTTGGGGCAGGAGGAGAGGGGGACGACAGAGGATGAGATGGCTGGATGGCATCACTAACTCGATGGACGTGAGTCTGAGTGAACTCTGGGAGTTGGTGATGGACAGGGAGGCCTGGCGTGCTGCGATTCATGGGGTTGCAAAGAGTTGGACACGACTGAGCAACTGAACTGACTGAGTTGAAACTAGTGCAATTTAATCCAGTTTTAACAGATTCTAAAATATATTCATAACACTTACATATACAATGGAGGAGGAAATGGCAACCCACCCCAGTGTTCTTGCCTGGAGAATCCCAGGGACGGTGGAGCCTGGTGGGCTGCCATCTATGGGGTCGCACAGTCAGACATGACTGAAGTGACTTAGCAGTAGCAGTAGTATATATACAAATATATTGAATAAGAATTAGATTTACCCAATTAATATCCTTCAAATGCCTAGAATTCTAAGTAGTCACTCTGGTACAGATGTCATTGCATGTAGTGTATTTAATGAATATAGACCCTCCATTGTATTTGCCATTTTTCTGTGCATTCATTCACTTTGCACTAAATAAAAACATGTTTTTCTTATCCTCTATATTTTACATACACTCAAATAGCCGTCTCTTGAATTTCACATAGATTTTTCATGAGTAAATATTTTAAATCCATCAGTGAATTACAATAAAGAAAAAATGACACTAAAGTCAAAAAGAATTTTCCATTAGAAGCAAACAAACACACAAATTTCTGAGGAGGGAAAATGGCTTTAAAAAAACTTGAAAGCACTAGGTCTTCAAGGAGGATTTTGTCTTCAAGGAAGGTTTATGTCATATTCAGAGTGAGGTATTCATAGAGGCCAAAATATCAAATGTCTATAGGTTCCAGGCAGATGATAAAAGACAGGGTCAGGCTATGTGAGGACTATGGCAACCACTATGTCATCGTAGGTTAATGTGATTCCATAGCAATCAATCTAAAATACTTTGTAATATAAAACACTAAATTTTCAACATTCACCAAAAAGAAAATAAACCTATGTGTCCTTTTTTAAAACTGGCAGCTTAAAAACTGTCCATAAATTCTTAGAGGGAGGGAGACTTCAGGCTTGCCACTGATGTCTCTGTGCCTAAAGAATGATGCACTTTAAACCGTCATTGGTATGCAAAGCATTTCCAGGTAGTAAATATAAATAGCTCCATTTACAGTAGTAAGATGAAGCTACAGATCTGCATCCCAAGGAATAGGCAAATAGGAAAATATTAAAAAAAATCATTTTACTTCAAAGTTATTCATACTGAATAAAAATCAAGAGCAAAACATCTATAAACAATGAGTTACTGAAAATGGCACAACAATGAGTTATTGAAAATGCTAATTTGTACACCAATCTAATGAATTATACGAAGCATGCCAGACACCACAATAAAAATGTCATGCTCTTAAAAAAAAAAAAAAAAAAAACAGAAGGGCAAGCTATTTTAGCCTTTCTGAAAGTGAAAGAGAAAGTTGCTCAGGTGTGTCCAGCTCTTTGCAACTCCATGGACTGTATAGCCCATGGAATTCTCCAGGCAATAATACTGGAGTGGGCAGCCATTCCCTTCTCCAGGGCATCTTCCCAATCCAAGGATAGAACCCAGGTTTCCCACATTGCAGGCGGATTCTTTACCAGCTGAGCCACAAGGGAAGCCCAAGAATATTGGAGTGGGTAACCATTCCCTTCTCCAGGGTATCTTCCCACCCCAAAGATCAAACCCAGGTCTCCCGCTTTGCAGGCAGATTCTTTACCAGCTGAGCCACATTATAAATGTAGCCATCTTCTACATGTATACTTTCCTACTTTTAACACAATAAGTAAGTAAGTGTTAGTCGCTCAGCCGTGCCCGACTCTTTGCAACCCCATGAACTGCAGCCCACCAGGCTCCTCTGTCCATGAGATTTCCCAGGCAAGATACTGGAGTGGGTTGCCATTTCCTTCTCCAGGGGATTTTCCCAACCCAGGGATCAAACCCTGGTCTCCTGCACTGCAGGCAGATTCTTTACCTACTGAGCTACAAGGGAAGCCCTTTAACACTATAGTCTTTAATAAATATGGTACCTAATGTTTAGTTATATTATATCCTGGTGTTCTACTCTACTGGACACAAGGCAAACAACCTCATTGATCTGGTGAGATAAATTCCATGAAATGCAAACAGTAGAAAGAGCTTTGAGGGGGAAAGCATCAGATGTGTTTTGATTCTATGAAGATGTTGACTGGAGTTAAGGCTAGAAAAAGATCTGATATAAGAAGGTTGCTCCTCAGGGAAGCAAAGGACCAGGTCATCTTTGAGAGGTGATGTAATGGGGTGCATACCAGAAGGGGATCTCTTGTTGATGCATTTGTAGTGAAATCAAACAGTCCATACACTCAGCACTTAGTTTTCCATTCCACCTGTGCTCCTCCAGGCTAAATAATCTGACCTATCTAGAGATTTACATTTCCAACCCAGATATCTCATCTGAAGAGAAAACTCATACACCAAGCTTCAGATATGCTTCCTTTATAATCCTCCCCCGTGGTAGTGACTGGCATCTGCATCCTTCTAGATGCTCATGCCAGAAACCCAGAGTGATCTTCAAAGCTGCCCCTCCAGCATCCGCCACATCCAGTCTGTTGCCTGTGGATTTTACCTCCAAGGGGCAACTCAAACTCAGCTGTTTATCTATCCCATTACTGTCACTCTTGTCTAACTTATCTACCTGGATCCATTTCTTGCCTGGGCTCTCTTCAGTCCTTTCTCCACACCACAGTCAGAAGACATTCTAAAGTATTAAATTTGAAATCATTCCTCTGGATGGAACCACTTATTAACTTCAAACCGCACTAGGGGTAAAATGCAAATCCTTTAACATATCTATGGCCCACGCAGACTCTGACTCCTGCCTACCTCTCCCAACTAAATTCCTTTTGCTTTCTTCTTTTATTCTAGAAAAACTGGCATTCTCTCAGTTCCTTTGAAATGACAAGGTTTCATTCTCAGCAACCTCTGGGAGATGGTGAAGGATAGGGAAGCTTGGCATGCTGTAGTTCATGGAGTCACAAAGGGCGGGACACAAGTGAGCTACTGATGAACAATTCATGCCTCAGCACCTTCCCACCTGCTCTTCAGCTTGGTGAAGTGTTCCTCTCCCCTCTTCACCTATTAAATTTGAATCTAGCAGTTAGGCTTCTGGATGAATCAGTACCTCTTCAAATGAGCCTGCTCGGCCTCAACTCTTCAAATTTCCCCAGAGATAATCTTTCATTATACTCTTTAATTTTCCTTTATGGGACTTACCTCAGTTCATATCTGCACATTTATTTGGATATTCATGTCAATTATAACTAAATTCTTTATGGTCAAGGGATTCATTCTATTCACTGCCTTATCCCCAGTGTTTGGGACACTACCTGAATACATGCATTAGAGGGAACTCAGTAATTTTTTTATTGTCTAAATGTTGAATTAAGCTAGTAAACAGTAAATAAAAATTAAAACCTTGAGAGAAACTTTTAATTTAAGCTATGCAATAGCATTTGTCATGAGAGTCTTCCAAGGTGGTTCAAAGTGGTAAAGAATCCGTCTGCCAATACAGGAGACACAGGTTTAATACTATGGTCAGGAAGACTCCCTGGAGGAGGAAATGGCAATCTACTCCAGGATTCTTGTCTGGGAAATCCCATGGACAGAGGAGCCTGGCGGGCTCCAGTCCATGGGGCTGCAAAGAGGCAGACATGACTGAGTACACACACACCCTCATGAGAGTCTCCAGGGATGATTACTTGGTGAAGAGTTTGATGGAATCACAGCTGCAGAGCATGGGATGAGCTTAAACAGTCTCCAAGTACCTTGCTTACCAAGAAAATCAGCATCTCCTCCTGAACTTGAAAAAACTAGTTTTCCCATATGAAATACTCTGTATTAACCTCACACTGGAAAGTTGCTTTCTAAGAAAATTGTCAATTCTCATTAATTATTATTACCTCTATACCTATAATTAGAGTAGACCCCAGTAAACTTCAGAGAAATTCTGACCCAGAAGAAAACTGAATATATGCCAAAGATTTGTAAGCTTCTGCTAACATACTTGGGTAGAAACCTAAAGAAAATGTTTGAAAATGGACTTTAAGTGAAGACAAATAGAGTATAACGTCAGATTAAGTTTGAGTTTCTTATATATTTAAGCATATAATGAAGAAGTTCCATGTGTGAGTATTTTGTCAAAAGAAATGAAAACTTAAATCCATGAATACTTATAAAAGAATATTTACAAAATTATTCGGAATATCCAAAAGCTAGAAATAATTCAAGTGTCAACTAACAAGTGAATGGCTATACCCATGCAATGGAAGACTACTCAACAGTAAGGAGGAACAAACAAATTAAAAGCACAAACTTAAGTCTTGAGTGAGAGAAGGATGAGAAAAAACAGAACATACTATATGATTTAATTTAAATAAGGTTCTAGAACAGACAAAAATAAACTCTAATGATAGAGATCATATCAGTAGTCACCTAGGGCAGGGAGTTGGAAAGATTAACTGCAAAGGGCACCAGGAAAATTTTTTGATTGGAGTGGTGGTTACACAGTTACCAGGTATTCCTCAGAAGTCATTTATCCATAGACTGAAACTTGTAAATTTTATTTTTGTAAATTATAAAGGTTTTTTTGTAAATTATAAAGTTATTTTAAGCTATTAAAAATAACTTTAAAAGTTATTTTTATTAAACTGAAAGTCGCTCAGTTGTGTCCAACTCTTTGTGACCCTGTGGACTATAATGTCCATGCAATTCTCCAGGACAGAATACTGGAGTGGGTAGCCTTTCCCTTCTCCAGGGGATCTCCCCAGCCCAAGGATTGAACCCAGTCTCCCGTATTGCAAGTGGATTCTTTACCAGCTGAGTCACTAAGGAAGCCCTTAAAAACATCGATTTGGTTAAATCTTCTGACATGGATACACTTAGAGATTAATGTGCTAGCTCAAGTAGCTGACAAATGGCTCTACAATTTTCTTGGTAGATTGGCTGACAATAATAAATAATAATAAAAAGTCTCTTGATGAAAGTGAAAGAAGAGAGTGAAAAAGTTGGCTTAAAGCTAAACATTCAGAAAACTAAGATCATGGCATCTGGTCCCATCACTTCATGGGAAATAGATGGGGAAACAGTGGAAACAGTGTCAGACTTCATTTCTGGGGCTCCAAAATCACTGCAGATGGTGATTGCATCCATGAAATTAAAAGGCACTTACTTCTTGGAAGGAAAGTTATGACCAACCTAGATAGCATATTAAAAAGCAGAGACATTACTTTGCCAACAAAGGTCCATCTAATCAAGGCTATGGCTTTTCCAGTGGTCATGTATGGATGTGAGAATTGGACTGTGAAGAAAGCTGAGCGCCAAAGAATTGATGCTTTTGAACTGTGGTGTTGTGGCGAGTCCCTTGGACTGCAAGGTGATCCAACCAGTCCATCCTAAAAGAGACCAGTCCTGGGTGTTCACTGGAAGGACTGATGCTGAGGCTGAAACTCCAATACTTTGGCCACCTCATGCGAAGAGTTGATTCACTGGAAACAACCCTGATGCTGGGAGGGATTGGGGGCAGGAGGAGAAGGGGACAACAGAGGATGAGATGGCTGGATGGCATCACTGACTCGATGCACATGAATTTGGGTAAACTCCAGGAGTTGGTGATGGACAGGGAGGCCTGGCGTGCTGCGATTCATGGGGTAGCAAAGAGCTGAACACGACTGAGTGACTGAACTGAACTGAACTGACATGGATACACTTAGAGATTAATGTGCTATCTCAAGTTGCTGACAAATGGCTCTACAATTTTCTTGGTTGATTGACTGAAAACAATAAGAATTGTTATACCCTAAGTAGTTCAGTCATGTCCAGCTCCTTGCGACCTGGTGGACTGTAGCCCGCCAGGCTCCTCTGTCCATGGGGATTCTACAGGCAAGAATACTGGAGTGGGTTGCCATGCCTTCCTTCAGGTGATCTTCCCAAGCCAGGAAATGAACCTGGGTCTCCAATATGGCAGGCAGATTCTTTACCATATGAACCACTGGGGAAGCTAATTCCCAGAGACCCAATAAAATAAACAGTATAATTCTCTAACTCCACTTATTTTAAGTACAGTTGGTTTACTATGTTGTGTTAATTACTGCTGTACAGTAAATTGATTTGTGTATATATACACATACACCCGTTCCTTTTTAAATATTCTTTTTCCATTATGGTTAACTCCATTTTTGAATGTTTGACTTCTGCAGGGTTTATGCCTCGCCCCTGCCTCTACCCCCTTCTTCCCTGAATCTGTGAAAGCTAAACAATCTCAAGGTGCTCTTTCCTTTGGCTCCAGCAGGAAGTTCAAACCACGGGTTGGAACATTTACTTTGATCCCATCCCCTAGCCTCCAGGAAAACTCAAGCCAATCTTCTTTTCTTACCCTTTCAAGTCATTTCCATACTAGTATAAGGAACCTGCTATGCTTTCCCCCAGAAACCTTTAATTGTGAGTAATAATCCTTTCAAAGCAATTTTTATGCTTGGGGTTTGGGGTGAGAAATGTCATCAATCTCAATACTTAAACCAGCTATTGAGGGAAGAGTGCAATGTCTATCTCACTACTGTGGGATGATCTAAAACATCCAAAATGCTACTGTGTTCACGAAAATAGAGCTAATAGAATGGCGGTTTGATAAGCTTTGCCCCATGTATATTTCTCCCCAATTATTTCTTAGTCCCTAACACCTTATTGAAATAAACATCCTTGTCAACTGAAATCCACTTTTGTGGATACTGGTTGGAGAGTTACTGTGGTAGAAAGAGCCAAGTAGAAGCTCTTGAAACTCTTTCTCCCCATCAGATTAGAAAACCTAATAATAGCCCCTATATCTGAGAAAGCCAAATATATTAGTGCTACCACCAAAGACTTGAAAAATGCAAGGTGGTGATATGTATTACATCCACATTTAACTTTCCTTTTTGGTTTGTGCAGGTAGTGGATGGATCTTGCAGAATAAAATTTGATCAGTTAGTGAGTTGCAGCTGTAAAATTCTACTGGAGTGTCTTACTGAGACAAAGGAACACATACCCTAGCACCTGGTAGACAGTATTGGTCTGGCAAACATTTTTCTCTATACCAATCTGAAAGTATGATATGACATACTTCATTTTCACCTGGAATAGGCAAAAGCACACCTGCCCTGCCTCATCTCAGAGGCAGAGATCTTAATCATCTTGGTATCTCACAGAAAACTGGGTCCATTACATTGATGACATCATACCTAGTGAATCAGATAAGAAAAAAGTACCAAGTATAGATGAAAGACACAAGCATGCTACAAGTTGGAAAATAAGCCCACGAAAATTCAGAGACTTAACATGAGGCTCCTAGAGGTTCAGTAGTCTGGAGCATGTTTGGAAATCTTTCTAAAGTAAAAGACCAGTTGTTGCACCTTGCACCAATTATTGTCTCAAAAGAGTCATCAGGATCTAAAGTCTTCATTTGATTTTAAAAACACCAAGTAACATATTATGGGCTTCCCTGATGGCTCAGTTGGTAAAGAATCCACTTGTAATGCAAGAGACCCCGGTTCGATTCCTGGGCCAGAAAGATCCCCTGGAGAAGGGATAGGCTACCCACTCCAGTATTCTTGGGCTTCCCTGGTGGCTCAGCTGGTAAAGAATCAGCCTGCAATGCAGGAGACCTGGGTTCAGTCTCTGAGTTGGGAAGATCCTCTGGAGAAGGAAAAGGCAACTCACTCCAGTATTCTAGCCTGGAGAATTCCATGGACTGTATAGTCCATTGAGTCTCAAAGAGTAGGACACGATTGAGAGACTTTCCCTTTCATGTAACATATCAGTGTATAGTGCTCCCATCCATGTTCCAAGTAACACATTCTACTGAGGAACTACAGTGTTCCAACGACTCCTACAAATGTGTGTGAAGTAGGCACACACACAAATACATACACACAGTATTTTATAACTGAATTTAAAAATGTAAGTTTGTATTTTTAAGTCACTCAATGTACCAGTGTTTCTGTGAGTGTCATAATTAGCAAGTTGCTGTAGCATTCCTCTGGAGACTGATTTCATATACTCACATGATTTATCTCTCTAGCATAAAAAGCATCAGAGGGAATCTGCAGAGCCGGCTTGGGGGACCTTTGTCCTGGGCTAGAATGAAGTTGGTGTTTGCCTTGTGGCATGCAGGTGTCTGGATGACTTACTCATTTTGGTCCCAAGGGCACTCTTGTGAAAAACAAAGGTTAAGAAAAGATATGGTAAACACTGAGGAATAAAAGAAAGTTGATTATATTAGGTGAGAGGCCACAGATTTCTATGTTAGCACCTGCAAAAGTATGCCAGTATTTATACAATGATCTCCCAGGATTTATGGGAGATGTCAATTTTAAGACACTCTACCTTTCCTCTGTTTTTTTACTTCCAGCCATCTGTGGGTAATATGTGTAGAGAGGGGATGATCTGACAAAGTATGAAACACAACAAACTGTAAGACTTTGAGCCTTGTATAACAAAATATAAAAACAAAGATCAAAGCCATGAGGCACACCAGATGATTGTTTAGTTTTTGAAAAGAACAGCCCAAAGCAAGGAAAAAAATTCCCCAACTTCTAAACAACCAGAGTATCAGCAAAACATAAACAAGAACATGTTTATCTTATACCTACCACAGAATCTCCTTGCGTCCTTTTCCTGTTTAAGCCTTTAGCCAGCTGGACACACAGTAAGCTGGGCAGCCTGCTTTAATTTACTCAGAATGAGAGTTTTTTGAAGGTCTAGTGGTACTTTCTATGAAGTCAAATCCAAGAAAACAAACTCAGATGTGTAAATGTGCAAATCTACAAAAACTAGACATACAATATGATGAAAATGAGTTCCATGAAACACTAAAAATTTTCCAAGCAATACAGATTATAATGATGATAAATAACTTGCAACTTTTTAAGAGAGAAACTTCATTCTATTTAAGGACACTTTTGTGGTATTGCTGTGCTTTTTCTCCCATGAACTAAATGTGGATCAGATATGATATACGTATTTTTCTGAGTAGAAAGGTAGTGTCCTTACTTGTTCTTAGCCAGGTATATCTTATAAAGGTAAAGAAGGTAATAGTTTTATTTTATATTCTTAGATCCAATTTATGAATCTAGCTTGATAAAGTCTATTTTCCATTAATTAACTTGATAAAAGGAGGTTTTAAATGTTCCTTTGGTATAGAGAGAAATGAGCCCAAAGTGAATGACATAGTATCTTTATCATATTAGCCATAGTGCTCAATACTGTTTCATATTGATTAATAGAAAACTGAAACAGAAAACATACTGTGCAACTTAAGGACAGAAAAAGTGAACTGAAAGTAATATATATTGCTTTTCAATTCTATAATCATTGTAGTTGTTTTGTGGCTGGCCATGAACAAAGATATTTTTGAAGCCCAGCTTAATCTTTGTTCTAATTCATTCATGTTTGGTTGCACTGGATCTTTGTTGCTGCCTGCGGGCTTTCTCTAGTTGTGGCGGGCGGGGGCTGCTGTTTCTACAGCATGTGGGCATGGTCTTCAGTAGTTATGGCCCTTGGGCTCAGGAGTTGCGGCGTATGAGCTTAGCTGACCCGCAGCATGTGGAATCCTCCCGGACCAGGGGTCAAACCTGTGACCCCTGAACTGGAAGGCAGATTCTTATCCACTGTACCACCAGAGAAGTAGCCAAATTAATCTTTGAATAAATCTGAGACTGACTGCACCTTAAAAAGTGCCCTTTAGGTTCTTTTTAGCTCTTTTTCAATTGCTGTAATCTAGACAGGGAGGCCTGGCATGCTGCAATTCATGAGGTCGCAAAGAGTCAGACACGACTGAGCAACTGAAATGAACTGAACCTGAGCTTGTATCATCACACAAATCTGATGATTTCACTAAGTCTGCTCTTCATATTTGTGGGGCCTGAGCCAAGAGTGCAAATGGAAACCTATATACCATTTGTCTAAATATTTAAAGGTCATAAATCTAGCTAACAAACTATTAGATAAAATGTGTACTGTCCTCCTTTGAAAAACACATTTCATAATCATCAGAAAAGCAAGTTTGAATTTAGAATTTTGGGATTCCTTGAAGTTTTGTACAGAACTTGAGAGCACAGGAAAAGCTTGTTCCTAACCCCTGCTCTCTGGCATAGAGCCTGGCGGTCCCTCCCACTGTCAGCTCCAATACGCACATTGAGGTCCCGGGTGTGGACACTGCAGCCAGCATGCCCCAGCCCTCTCTCTTTTGCCCACAGTAATTAGCTATCCACTGGCCACCAGATGGGCACAGGTGTGTGTAGCAAGGCAAAAGAGTCCATCCTTGAGAGGAGAGACATGGGTTAAAGGCCTGGAAGTGTGTTTGGGGCCCTTCGAACTGAAAATCCCAGTGTTCCATGCACCCAGGAGCAGGGGATATACGCTGTAGTGGGTCCAGCTCCTTCCCCATGGAGAGAGCATAGGCCGAGAACAGCTTAAAGGGGGCCCGTGTAAACACAGGGCCCAGGGCAGGGGACTTCTTTGCCCTGATCTATCAATGACATGGGATTCCCCACACACATGCTTTGCTGCCTTTAAGTCACTCTACATGTAAATGTTATACCATAACAACGTTCATTATCAAATCAGGATTATATATTCACTTTCTTCTGAATTCCCCAACACAACCATAAAGATCTCACAATCCAAATATTCATTTAAATAGAAACTTTAGGGTCATCTTAAACCCTTCTCATCCCTCATCACTATTTCCTAATCCTCTATATCCTTTAGTAATTATTAAGCTATTTTCCATTCAAATTTCCACTGTACCAGATAAAGCCTCATTAATTTTTTTTTGCATTACAGCAATAGCCTCTTAAATGGTTTTCCTATCCATGTCATGTCATAGCCCAATTCATTCCTGCTCTTTTTAAAGTACAACTATAGTCAAGTCATTATTATAAAAAGCTTTCATGCCTCTTCACTGCCAAAAGAATAAAACTGGCACATGCGTTTAGTTAGCACACATAGCTTTTTTCCCAGTGTGGTCCTGGCCTCAGCAACAGCCATTCCTCCCTGCGCCCATCTTGCCCTTTTCTTCAGCCACATGAGGCTGCTAACCATTCCCAAAATGTTGCATGCTTTTTTCAGTTCTTATTCTCTGCTCATGCTATTTCTTCCACCTGGGATGCCTTTCTCTAGTTTTGATGTTTATCTTTCTCATCCTTCAAACTCAGTTCAAATATCTTCACCTCCCTATAGATCTCTCTGAGTCCTGGACAAAAGTAATAATTTGATTTCTCCCTCATCTGCATCCTGATTGACTTTTTGTCTAACTTTCTTAAAGAATTTCTCAAATTCATATTGAGCTTAACTGAATGGAAAAAGAAGTGATTGTTCAACTTACATTAATTTGCTTTTAGTTTGGACATCCTCAGATATATTCTGAGACAAGGATTTGGGTGCAAATGGTTCATTTGAGAAGTGCAGAAATTACTGATACAAAGTGTGGAAGTGAGACAAGGGAAGGAAAAGAGCCGATAATGTTGTATCATAGAGCCAGATAATGCTTTGGGTAATCAGAATTTAGAGCATTAGAGTGAGGCAGCTGAAGTATGCTAACTCCATTGGTAGTACCTAATGGCTGCACCCAGAGGTGTTAATTCCCCTGAACTTCTGGCCAGCTTTAGACATAGAACAGTTTTCCCTTTAGTGAAAAACTCTCAGGCACAGAAACACAGTCACCAACAGTTGGAAGATAGTTGGAAAGTACTGTGTGAGGCCCTTGTTAAATAAATGCTCAGAAGGCTCAAGTCTAGCATCTTATTGCCTTTGTGGCAAGGCAAGCAATACCAGGGAATGATGGCTTATGGTCCCCCTTCCTATCAATCTGTCCCTTAAACTTTAGCTACACTAACACTGCCCAAAGACCAACAGTGCATCAGTCATTGAAAAAGTCCTACTTTATTTAACTTCACAGCACCAATAGATAGCTATTGTTAGTCATTTTACAAAAGAAACTGGTGCTTAGAGAATTTAATTCATAGAATTTAAACATGAGAATTTAGATCACAGAGTTAAGGAAATCCAGAAAGGCATTTGGATCCAGGGTATTTTCAAAGAAAATGCAATTGCTTCATAAAAAGGTTTTGGAAGAATTAATCTGAGTTTTCCAGATTTAGTATATAGCCTATTTATATTTAATTTTAGAGTCAAAATGTTGATTGAAATAAACATATTTCATCATTTCTGTGCCTAATTTCAATAGGACACTTTACATTTAATCCAAATTCATGAAATCTAAATAAGAGCTTTAGTTACTTGTAAATTACTATGAGGTTGATTAGGGTTACTTTCAAAAATCAACTGTAAAAGCATCATAGTGCCAAACTAATTAGTAAAATACTAAATTGTATCATAAAATATTAGAATCATGTTCTAAATGCCTAAATATGTCATTATTACAAATATAAATGAATTTAAGTCTAAAAATTATAACTGGATTTGTACTTAATATTTTAAAGAAAATTTTAGACATAAATAAAAATTCACCTTTGTGAAGTTTGTCCATGAAAACCATCCAAAAATATGAAATAGGTTTTTTGCTTGTGTTACTTACAAATAAGAATCTTGGTTACTGTATATTTGAGTGTTATTGTTCCTTCCTACAGATTTCACAGTTTGCTTCCAAACTTTCTGGAAGCAGGTAGAATATAAAACATTAAAACAAGAACTTCAATGTCTACAGTGCAAACACAGAAAGTATTGCTATATAACAATCATTAAGCCAGCCCAACTGATGAATCCTCCAAAAATGGGTGGAATTCCTCAGAGTATTTGGATATGGTGTTTTATCCCATTGAACGAAATGTTCTATAAGCACTATTAAGAGCAGATATGTATTGGGTCAAATGGGAAATCAGCTCAATGATGACAGAATATTAGCTATTTTGCTGAAAAGCTCAGTAGAAAATTACTGTCAATTCAGTTTTGACTTAAAGAAGTATTTTGCTTCTTGAAGATCTGGACAAAAAGTGTACATTAAATGATCTAACTTTTTAAAGAATGATTTAAGATATAATTGGCAAGTCTACTGAGCTTCCCTAGAGGCTCGGATGGTAAATACATTGCCTGCAATGGAGAAGACCTAGGTTCAAGCCCTGAGTCAGAAAGATCTCCTGGAGAAAGGAATGGCAATCGACTCCAATATTCTTGCCTGGAGAATTCCAGGGATAGAGGAGCCTGGTGGGCTACAGTCCATGAGGTTGCAGAAAGTCAGACACGACTGGGTGACTAACAATTTCACTTTAGCAATTCTATTATTTCAGCATTTACTCACACATGTATATGTGCACAGTTTCTATTAACTCTTTTCTCAGCAACTTCGGGGAAGAACTTAACCCTGATTCCTCTCTCTGAAGAAAAAAGAAAGAAAGGAAAATGAAGAAGAAAACCCTGACTTGCTTGACAGAACAAAGAACACTGGAAGAGATCACTGAAGCAAAAGCTCTAGATGTTTAGAAGCGTCTAGAACAGGTTAATGTGTACTACTTTTCAGTAGAAGAAAAATATAATTATTCATGTTAGTATTCCAAGCCTGGAATTTTTCCATCAAAGTTCTGGAATGTTTAATGATATATTTTGGAAATAATAAAATTTTTTTATAAAGAAGGAAAGAGAAAAGAGAGAGAGGCGTTAACCATATATTTACTACTAAACTGTGTTCTAAGGACTTCCCCATTTTATAGCCATATAAGCTCTGGCACAGACTTCCCTCGTAGCTCAGCTGGTAAAGAATCCGCCTGCAGTGTGGGAGACCTGGTTCAATCCCGGGGTTGGGAGGATCCCTTGGAAGAGGGCATGGCAACCCCTCCAGTATTCTTGCCTGGAGAACCCCCATGACGGAACCTGGTAGGCTACAGTCATAGGGTCACAAAGAGTTGGACGCGACTGAGCAACTAAGCATAGCACAACAAGCTCTGGCACATTCTAAAATATCCATAAAATTTCTTCTATCTCACTTGTATTCTGCATTTGTAAATTCTTTCTCAAGTAAAATAAGCAGTTGGGTGCAACATTTGCAAACTTTTATAAATTCTGCTCTAATTACTCTTTACTCCTGAATCCTTCTGTTTAGATTCAAGGCAGTGATGTCAAACATTATGAGAGTGTTTATTTCTTTGGAATGGGATGGGACATTTACATGACACATCTGTGTATTTTAGAAGACTAACCCAAGCATATGCAGGATTATAGGTAATTTTGTTTCTACAATTGATTAACATAAATGGTTATTGGTTTCAGTAAGTCTATATTTTAGAAAATTTTAGCTTAAATGAAAAATAATATTTTACAATTCCAAATAGCTTCTGAATTCCCAACCATGATAATAAGCCAAAAGAAATGTTAGCAATATAAGAGAATTCTTAGATCATGAACTGGTATTAATGAGTTTTAGTTCTAGCCTTTATTTTACTGACTAATTTGCTCATTTATTCAACATATGTTCAAGCTTCTTCTATTGGCAGCCCTTGGACTGGGCGCTAATAACACAAAATACAGTAGTAAATAAGTACCTCCCCTTAAGCAATCACCAAAATGTGGCTTTATTCTCATTTTCTGTAAAGGAAGTACCCTAATCTGAAATGCAAAAGACAATGTATGTGCTCAGCTGTGTCTGACTGTGCAGCCCCATGGACTGCAGCCCAGCAGCTCCTCTGCCCATGGAATTTTTTAGGCAAGAAGACTGGAATGGGTTGCTCTTTCCTGCTCCAGGGAATCTTCCTGACCCAAGGATTGAATCTGCATCCCTTGCGTCTCCTGCACTGGCAGGCAGATTCTTTACTGTTGTGCCATGGGAAGCCCCCAGAGTGCACTTGGTCCTAGCCAAAGGGCCAGAAAGCAATGGGCAGCACAGAGTTCTGTAAATAAATCCTCTTCTAACTTTTATGGACTTTTCCTATTAGAAGTTAAAGTTCATGCCGATTTACAGAAATGTGACTTTCTCCCCCTTCAGCAGGCTTTACTCAGGTTACCAACACCCAGAATGTTCCTACCTCTGGAATCACAAACTTATTTATCTTCTTCTGAGCCAAATATCTCATTATTTTACTCTCTCAGTACCTGAGTTTCATTACAGAAGTCTTTCCCCATCCACATCCTCCAGTCTCTTAATCTCCCTTTTCTTTCTTTTTTTTTTTCTTTACACTCTCATTCTACTTTTCTCATTTCCTTTCCCATATAGACTTCCCTGGTGGCTCAGACAGTAAAGCATCTGCCTACAATGCGGGAGACCTGGGTTCAATCCCTGGGTCGGGAAGATCCTCTGGAGAAGGAAATGGCAACCCACTCCAGTACTCTTGCCTGGAAAATCCCACAGATGGAAGAGCCTGGTAGGCTGCAGTGCATGGGGTCGCAAAGAGTCAGACACAACTGAGCAACTTCACCTTCACCTTTTCCCATATAGTCTACAGGATGATCCATCATTCCCCATTCCTGCATTCCACTCTATCCTAAGCCTGAATAAATTCAAAGATTTGTGTTTCAGTTCCTATAGTTAGGCTCCTAAGTACAACAGGACAAAACCACACAACCCTAATGATTTGTTTCACAACAAAGTCAAGGTCTCCAAAGTTATCTGGGTCACCGATCAGGGATAACACATTTCCCAGCTGTCCTTGGTCATACACATCTCTCATGTTCCTCAGATTGAAATCTTTATGAATGTCTTAAAATGCAAGGTCTTTACCATTTAAAATATTTTTTTTTAACCTGTGCAACAGAAGCGTCCTTAGCTTGTGCAGTCATTACTCAGTATGTGCAGGGAATTTGTTCCAGGACCCACCGTGGATATCAACACCTGTGACTGCTCAAACACTCTGTATTAGAGGATCCAGAACCTGGAGGGCCAGTAGGAACCAGTACAGAGAGCCGACTGTACTTTTTCATCTTTATCTACATTTCAACCCATCTTCTTTGCTCTAGAAAAAATAAATCTTTACCCTCCTCCTCTCAGATTGTGCTTCACTAATTTCATACTCTCCTCCATTCTCTTTTCCTCATGCACAAGCCTCTAACATCCTACAAAACTTATCCTTGACTTCTAGCTGCTCTCCATTTCGCTTACTTTCTACAGTCAAGAGTCTCAGATCATTCTACTAGTAGCTGTCTCTGTTTTTCCCATTACCATCCCATGACCATCTTCTTCCAATCCATTTCCAATAGCATTTCTTCCTAATGACCTAGTTTCCAAATTAAATTGAATTGTTGCTGACTATACACAGTTTTGCACTTCTGTCATATCTGACATCAGTAAACCATTGCTTGAAGCTCTCTTCCTCCTTGATTCACATGAATCCAACTACTTACTGATTTTTCAGCCTCTCTTTAAGGCCAGTCTTCAGCAGTGCTTTTCTAGGTTCCATCTCCTTCACCCACACCTCTGTAACAGTGCATCCTCCCTTTAGCCTAGGCCTTCATACTCTTCTTATATTTCATGTGGTTGATTTCAATCACACCTATAGTTTCGTCTGATATGTAAATGTGGGTGACTCTCAAACTATATAAATCTCCCTCTATTCATATCACTGGCAATAGTAACGACTTCTGGGGAGTAGGACTGGAAGACATTGGAAAATATACATAGCACTTGTATTTTCTATAAGGAACATGTATTCCTTTTAAATATTGTGATTAAGAAGTCTTAATGAAAAACAGAACTTCAGTGTGTACAGAACAAAAGTATTTCATAGTGGAAGCTTACCATAACATTATGTGTATGATACGATTCCCCTCTTAAATATGCAATTAAACTCCCTGAGAGAGGGTCCAGGATGAGCCTACTACATATATATTCAAACTTACTATGGATACTATATATATTCAAACTCCAAAAATGCCACAGGTTTCAGGTGCATTTATTAAATTTCTGAAGAGGTTGCTTCTTTTGACCTGTTGCTCATACACTCAATAACCCAAAGTAATCTATTATAATTGTTTTGGTTCATTTAAAATTTGTTAGTAAAAGATCTCCTGAGAGAATTTTCTTCCCAGAAGTTTTCAAAGAACTTACTTTTTAAATCCAAACAGCGGTTTAGGATTCCAAATCAGTCACAATGTGTGTTTAGACTGAAAAATTAAAATACATTTCAAACTAAATATTTCAGAATCAATTTCTTTCATGTTTACTCATCAATTCTTTGGTTCCGGGCTCTATGCTTTCCCTGAAACAGTTGACAGTTTTGCTTTTGGTATTAAATAACATAGGATTAGTCTGCCTAAGGGACCATCTGTTGCTCCATGCCCTGTCATGACAATTCTGAGTCCTTTGGAATTGCAGCTTGTGGTTTCTTATTAAGGGGAGCAGAAGAGCATTCTCTATCAAGAGTCTAAGCCTCAGAAATGTTGTCCTTCTGAATGAATCAATATACAACTATGACATGTGTCAAGTAAGACAGGATGTTTTTCTTTCATTATATGTAAATAAACGAGGCTTTAACAGATGGGACTGTAAGTCTGTTTGTTTGCTGTTCTTTCATTAGGCTGTGCTGTATAATGTAGATGTATTATTAAATGCTTCAAGGAGATTTCTCAGTTTTATGAGTTACTGCTGATATTTCTGATAAAGCTACGAGTAAAAATAAAGCCTTACTTATTATATGTTAACTAGCTTCAAGCAAATCAGCAATACTTATTTCCTTTTAAAGCTATGAAAGAAAAAGGCTGTCTTCAACTTCAAAAATCCTTTAACAGAGTTTTAAAAAGCTCAAAAGTATAATAAGTACACACAACAAGGATGTTCACACAAATAAGCAAAAAATTCACACTGATTCACTTTTTGTTGCTGTTCAGTTGCTAAGTCATGCCGACTCTTTGTAACCCCAAGGACTGTAGCACGCCAGGCTCCTCTGTCCTTCACTGTCTCCTGGAGTTTGCTCAGATTCGTGTCCACTGAGTCAGTGATGCCATCCAACCATTTCATCCTCTGTCATCCCCTTCTCCTGCCCCCATTCTTTGCCAGCATCAGGGCCTTTTCCAGTGATCCAGCTCTTCACATCAGATGGCCAAAGTATTGGAGCTGCTTCAGCTTCAGCATCAGTCCTTCCAATGAATATTCAGGACTGATTTCCTTTAGGGTTGACTGGTTTGATCTCCTTGCTGTTCAAAGGACTCTCAAGAGTCTTCTCCAACACCACAAGATGAAAGCATCAGTTCTCTGGTGCTCAGCTTTCTTCATGGTCCAACTCTCACATCCATACATGACTACTGGAAAAACTATAGCTTTGACTCTACAGATCTTTGTTGGCAAAGTGATGTCTCTCCTTTTAATATACTGTCTAGGTTTGTCATAGCTTTCCTTCCAAGGAACAGACATCTTCTAGTTTCATGCCAACTAATTCAGTGAATGAGTGTTAGTCACTCAGTCATGTTTGACTCTGCAACCTCGTGGACTGTAGCCTGACAGGCTCCTCTGTCCATGGGATTCTCCAGGCAAGAATACTGGAATGGGTTGCTCTTTTTTATTCCAGGAGATCTTACTGATCCAGGGATCGAACCCTGGTCTCCTAATTCAGTAGGAGAAGGTTAAAAAAATCTTTCAACAGTCAGAATTTTGTATTATACTGCCAGCTGATGTGAAGAGTCAACTTTTTGGAAAAGATCCTGATGCTGGGAGAGATTGAAGGCAAAAAGAGAAGGAGGTGACAGAGGATGAGATGGTTGGATGGCATCACTGACTCAGTGGGCATGAGTTTGAGCAAACTCAAGGAGATATAAAGGACAGGGAAGTCTGGCATGCTGCAGTTCACGGTGTTGCAAAGAGTCAGACATGACTTAGCAACTGAACAACAACATACAGCAAAAAAGAAAAGTGCTCAAAGATATTCTTGGGTCTGCCCTATAGCTCCTTCTCCTTTAAGAAAAAATCATATAAAGTTAGTTTGAACTTTATACAAACATATTTTGTTTTTATATTTTTAATATATGTAATCATTTCCTTGTTTCAAAATATAAACCAACTAGTAGTGTATATTTATGACTCAAATAACCATGGCATATAAGACATAATTCACGGGCCATAAGCCATGAGGGTATGAAAAGGAACCCATTGTCTAAAAGCCTCACAGAATGTATGTACAGTCAAGAGTCAGGGATGACGTTCTGAGATGCAAAAGAGAATCCAATATGAAATAGATTAATGTAGTCATCCCCAGAAGTAACAAATCTTTACTTTCTGAGAATATATTTGCAAATGACACAACAGGAACCCCAGACCTCCAGGAAGAGGTCTGGCCCCTCAACTCCAATACAGGTCAGTTCACTAATATAAAAGAGAAAGAAGCAGCTACGAATTTTACCCTAACATGTCCAAGATACTTATTATTTTATTAAAATAAAAAAACTTTAAAAACTAGAAAAAAAAATAACACAGTGTGAGCAAAGAAGAAAAATTTATGTCTATCATGTTCCATATAATAACAAGGGATAGAGACCTTGCTTCTGGGGAAAAAAAAAAAAAACTGTTCAGCCACAAGATAGCTATATTGGAGACCAGAGTAAATCACTTGTTCATGCTTTCCCATAGGCTGAATGAAATATTTCCTCAAGCTATTTCAAATCCCTTGCTCCTATTTCTTAGAATATTCTTCTGGTTACTAATTTCATTTCCAATGCCCTTCATATCTCAAAGTGATGCCCCAGATATAGGTCATAAGTATATCTCCATACAAATTAATAAGCTAGCTCTGCAACTTATAAAACCTTCTCTGGTGAGTCTGGGTACTATGAATTGTACCAAACTGAATTGCATAAGCCAGGCCTATAGAAAAACAAACACCAATATTTTCTGAAATTTAAATCTCACATCACAAAAGGTAGGCCAATAGGCTTTGCCCTGGCCACAGGAACTATATGTATATTTCCACTCTTAATGCCATTGTGCACCCAAAAGTCATCAAGACAGAGGTCAACTCCCAGAGCTTAAAGCCTAGCAAGAGAGTTAAGTGTGTATAATTATTTTTCTTGTAACAGAATGGTTACCTTATCATAGATATTCAAGTATTATGAATATACCAGTGAGGAAATGGTACATTTTACTGAAGGAACAAGAGAAGTTTAATAGATCAATCAGCCAATCAGCCAAAAAATATTTTTCAGGATACTATGGCGCTAAACCCTAGGATTTGCATTTCAATAGCAGAAAAAAGGACTTGCCAAACTAAAATGAAAAGAATACCACAAGTGAAGTGTTGCCTGTATTAAGTCATTCAGAGATTTTCTCTAATTTGACTGATTTTACAATATATAATAGTAGAACAGGTTTTTAGGTAAGCTGGATTTCATTCCTAGTCTAGACCTGATCTTCTTTGTACCAAGCTAAGGAATCTCAACTTAACTTGATAAGACCCTATAAGAGGAATATTTTTAAGCAGAGATACTCTGAATATACTGCTGCATCTTGTCTTGGCTCAGATCACTCTGGCAGTAAGTAAGGACAGATTTCCTACAGACAAGACAAGAAACCATGGATTCAGTGGGGAAGCTATTCTGATTATTGAAATGAGAGTTATATGTTAATAAGTTCTGCTCTGAACTAGCAGAGTGGTAATATTAAAATGGCAAGAAACAGAATTATTCAACAACTCATTTATTGACGTGCCTTATGTACCTAAATCTTGATATTAAATTATAATACTGAAGCCTTCAGTTACCAAGAACTAGAAGAGAATATCAGTCTAAAATTTGATACTGTATATGCTTATAATCTATTGTGAACCTCAGAAATAAAAATCTGCCATTATGGGTATGTAACAGGTCAGTAATATTATCTGCTTTACAAAGATTAACTTGCTGCTACTGCTGCTGCTAAGTCACTTCAGTCGAGTCCGACTCTATGTGACCCCATAGACGGCAGCCTACCAGGCTCCCCCATCCCTGGGATTCTCCAGGCAAGAACACTGGAGTGGGTTAATCAATCTGATTCCCTCTCTCAAATGAGACAGTTACGGACAGAATCAAAATTCCTAGTCATCTGGAACTGAGGAAAAGGAAGTGATAAATGTAATCAATATAAAGATGGTGCTCTTGTCTTGAGAACCCCATGAACAGTATGAAAAGGCAAAATGAAAGGATACTGAAAGATGAACTCCCCATGTCAGTAAGTGCCCAATAGGCTAATGGAAACCAGTAGAGAAATAACTCCAGAAAGAAGGACGGGGAGGAGCCAAAACAAAAACAATACCCAGCTGTGGATGCGACTGGTGAGAGAAGCAAGGTCTGATGCTGTAAGGGCAATATTGCATAGAAACCTGGAATGTTAGGTCCATGAATCAAAGCTAATTGTAAGTGGTCAAACAGGAGATGGTAAGAATGAACGTCAACATTCTAGGAATCAGCGAACTAAAATGGATTGGAATGGCTTAATTTAACTCAATGACCATTATATCTACTACTGTGGGTAGAAATCCCTTAGAAGAAATGAAGTAGCCATCATGGTCAACCAAAAGTCTGAAATGCAGTACTTGGATGCAACCTCAAAAATGACAGTATGATCTCTATTTGTTTCCAAGGCAAACCATTCAATATCATGGTAATCTAAGTCTATGCCCTGACCAGTAATGCTGAAGAAGCTGAAGTTGACGGGTTCTATGAAGACCTACAAGACCTCTTAAAACTAACACCCCAAAAATATGTCCTTTTCATTATAGGGGACTGGAATGCAAAAGTAGAAAGTCAAGAAACACTTTGAGTAACAGACAAATTTGGTCTTGGAATGTGGAATGAAGCAGGACAAAGGCTAATAGACAGGAGAATGCACTGGTCATAGCAAACACCCTCTTCTGACAACATAAAAGAAGACTCTACACATGGACATCACCAGATGGTCAACACCAAAATCAGATGGATTATATTCTTTGCAGCCAAAGATGGAGATGCTCTATACAGTCAACACAAACAAGACCAGGAACTGACTGTGGCTCAGATCATGAACCCCTTATTGTCAAATTCAAACTTAAATTGAAGAAAGTGGGGAAACCACTAGACCATTCAGGTATGACCTAAATAAAATCCCTTACGATTATACAGTGGAAGTGAGAAATAGATTTAAGGGACTAGATCTGACAGATAGAGTGCCTGATGAACTATGGTTGGAGGTTCGTGACATTGTGCAGGAGACAGGGATCAAGACCATCCCCATGGAAAAGAAATGCAAAATAGCAAAATGGCCGTCTGAGGAGGCCTTACAAATAGCTGTGAAAAGAAGAAAAGTGAAAAGCAAAGGAGAAAAGGAAAGATATAAGCATCTGAATGCAGAGTTCCAAAGAACAGCAAGGAGAGATAAGAAAGCCTTTCTCAGTGATTAATGCAAAGAAATAGAGGAAAAAACAGAATAGGAAAGACTAGAAAAACTAGTGATCTCTTCAAGAAAATTAGAGATACCAAGGGAACATTTCATGCAAAGATGGGCTTCATAAAGGAAAGAAATGGTATGGACCTAACAGAAGCAGAAGATATTAAGAAGAGGTGGTAAGAATACACAGAAGAACTGTACAAAACATATCATGGGGTCACTCAGAGTCGGACACGATGGAGCGACTGAACTGAACTGAACTGAACTGTTGGTCACAATGTTTCACCAGCATCCTAAGTTGCCTTCCTAGGATTGTTGAAGAATCTTTGCCAAAGGAGTTGAAATAAGAACATATGCACGGAATCTTCTTAGGAAAATCCATTCATAAGGTTATCTATTTACTCACTCAGCCAGTACTTAGTGAGCACTCGCTCGATGCCAATAAGATATTAGGCTTTCAGTTCAATTCAGTCGCTCAGTCGTGTCCGACTCTTTGCAACCCCATGAATCGCAGCACGCCAGACCTCCCTGTCCATCACCAACTCCCAGAATTCACTCAGACTCACGTCCATCGAGTCCGTGATGCCATCCAGCCATCTCATCCCCTGTCATCCCCGTCTCCTCCTGCCTCCAATTCCTCCCAGCATCAGTCTTTTCCAATGAGTCAACTCTTCGCATGAGGTGGCCAAAGTACTGGAGTTTCAGCTTTAGCATCATTCCTTCCAAAGAACACCCAGGACCAATATCCTTTAGAATGGACTGGTTGGATCTCCTTGCAGTCCAAGGGACTCTCAAGAGTCTTCTCCAACACCACAGTTCAAAAGCATCAATTCTTCAGTGCTCAGCTTTCTTCACAGTCCAACTCTCACATCCATACATGATCACTGGAAAAACCATAGCCTTGACTAGACAGACCTTAGTCGGCTCTGCTTTTCAATATGCTATCTAGGTTGATCATAACTTCTCTTCCAAGGAGTAAGCGTCTTTTAATTTCATGGCTGCAATCACCATCTGCAGTGATTTTGAAGCCCAAAAAAATAAAGTCTGACAATGTTTCCACTGTTTCCTCATCTATTTTCCATCGAGTGATGGGACAGGATGCAATGATCTTCGTTTTCTGAATGTTGAGCTTTAAGCCAACTTTTTCACTCTCCTCTTTCACTTTCATCAAGAGGCTTTTAGTTCCTCCTCACTTTCTGCTGTAAGGGTGGTGAGGTATCTGAGGTTATTGATATTTCTCCTGGCAATCTTGATTCCAGCTTTGCTTCTTCCAGCCCAGAGTCTCTCATGATGTACTCTGCATATAAGTTAAATAAGCAGGGTGACAATATACAACCTTGACGGACTCCTTTTCCTATTTTGACCCAGTCTATTGTTCCACGGAGTAGGCAATGGCACCCCACTCCAGTACCCTTGCCTGGAAAATCCCATGGGTGGAGGAACCTGGTAGGCTGCAGTCCATGGGGTCGTGAAGAGTAGACACGAGTGAGCGACTTCACTTTCACTTTTCACTTTCATGCATTGGAGAAGGAAATGGCAACCCACTCCAGTGTTCTTGCCTGGAGAATCCCAGGGATGGGGAGCCTGGTGGGCTGCTGTCTATGGGGTCGCACAGAGTCAGACACGACTGAAGTGACTTAGCAGTAGCAATAGCAGCTATTGTTCCACGTCCAGTTCTAACTGTTGCTTCCTGACTTGCATATAGGTTTCTCAAGAGACCAGTCAGGTGGTCCGGTATTCCCATCTCTTTCAGAATTTTCCACAGTTTATTGTGATCCACACAGTCATAAGGTTTTGGCTTAGTCAATAAAGCAGAAATAGATGTTTTTCTGGAACTCTCTTGCTTTTTCCATGATCCAGTGGACGTTGGCAATTTGATCTCTGGTTCCTCTGCCTTTTCTAAAACCAGCTTGAACATCAGGGAGTTCACAGTTCACGTATTGCTGAAGCCTGGCTTGGAGAATTTTGAGCATTACTTTACTAGCGTGTGAGATGAGTGCAATTGTGCGGTAGTTTGAGCATTGTTTGGCATTGCCTTTCTTTGGGATTGGAATGAAACTGACCTTTTCCAGTCCTGTGGCCACTGCTGAGTTTTCCAGATTTGCTGGCATGTTGAGTGCAGCACTTTCACAGCATCATCTTTCAGGATTTGAAACAGTTCTACCGGAATTCCGTCACCTCCACCAGCTTTGCTCATAGTGATGCTTTCTAAGGCTCACTTGACTTTGCATTCCAGGATATCTGGCTCTAGGTGAGTGATCACACCATTGTGATTATCTGGGTTGTGAAGATCTTTTTGTACAGTTCTTCTGTGTATTCTTGCCACCTCTTCTTAAAATCTTCTGCTTCTGTTAGGTCCATACCATTTCTTTCCTTTATGAAGCCCATCTTTGCATGAAATGTTCCCTTGGTATCTCTAATTTTCTTGAAGAGATCACTAATCTTTCTAGTCTTTCCCATTCTGTTGCTTTCCTCTATTTCTTTGCATTGATCACTGAGAAAGGCTTTCTTATCTCTCCTTGCTGTTCTTTGGAACTCTGCATTCAGATGCTTATATCTTTCCTTTTCTCCTTTGCTTTTCACCTCTCTTCTTTTCACAGCTATTTGTAAGGCCTCCTCAGACAGCCATTTTGTTTTTTGCATTTCTTTTCCATGGGGATGGTCTTGATCCCTGTCTCCTGTACAATGTCACGAACCTCCAACCATAGTTCATCAGGCACTCTATCTGTCAGATCTAGTCCCTTAAATCTATTTCTCACTTCCACTGTATAAGGGATTTTATTTAAGTCATACCTGAATGGTCTAGTGGTTTTCCCCACTTTCTTCAATTTAAGTTTGAATTTGACTATAAGGACTTCATGATCTGAGCCACAGTTAGTTAAATAGAGGTGAAAGAAGACAAAGTTGCTGGTTCAAGTGAAAATGAAGTTGCTCAGTCTTGTCCCACTCTTGGCGACCCCATGGACTGTAGCCTACCAGGCTCCTCCGCCCATGATATTTTCCAGGCAAGAGTACTGGAGTGGATTACCATTTCCTGCTCCAGGGGATCTTCCTGACCTAGGGATCAAACCCGGGTCTCCCTCATTGTAGGTGGATGCTTTTATGACCTGAGTCATCAGGAAAGCCCATAATCTAGTAAGAGCAGTAGCCAAAAAGCCTAAAGCAACTGATCATGTGTTAAACCAAAATGTAGGACACATTGATATCAAAAAGAATGGAAGGGATAGGATGGTCAGAAAAGTTTCCCTGGGGGAGGGGTGGGAGGGGGATGGTAAATCTAAGTATTCATTAATGGAAAATGATAAAATATATAAGTCACGCAGTCCTGTCTGACTCTTTGCAACCCCATGGACAGCAGCCTGCCAGGCTCCTCTGTCCATGGAATTCTCTAGGCAAGAAAACTGGACTGGGTTGACATTCCCTTCTCCAGCACATCTTCCTCCCAGGAATTGAACCTGTGTCTCCTGATTTATAGGCAGATTGTTTACCATCTGAACCAATAGGGAAGCCCAAAGAATAGTAAAATATACTTTATTTAAAAATTAGGACATCATGCTTCTTATATTAATATTTGGACCTAATTTCTCTAAAATTTTATTAAACATATATAACGAGAAATTTTAATTTTTCTTTCAGTATTATATTTAAAAATTTGTCTAGTTCTTATTTCTAGATTCCTTAATTTATTGTTAATTAAAATTGGGTAAAATTAATCACCATTATAACATTGCATTCTTGAAAGATAAAAATGAAATCATCATTTTTTCCTATAGTGTATTGGTAAGTTTAAAAATTGCTTAAAACCACTAACAGACTAACTTACAGTGAGGCACACACTCCCTTGCCTTTTCCCTTGGTTCCTAAAATTTTCATGTCTAGCAGCTTCCTAGATGGTTATTTTGGAAAAAAAGACGTATTTAATTGAGACTATTGTTATGAAAATTTTCCATAAATAAAATTCTAGTACTGAAATATTTCTAGATACTACATAACTTTAATCTTCCCCCTTTTACTGTTGAAGGTAAATTCAGGTCCAGAGCATTTAAATGGGGTACAAGTTCATGCATTCAGGTTTTTCAAGAGCTAGGAAAATTTTCCAGGTCTTTTCAAAATGCAACATTCTTTCCACTCTTGTAAGTTGTTGATAATTTCACTGTTATTTTATGGTACAACCCAACTGCTTGACCAAAAAAGCTGTTGTCTATTCCTCTTTCTGTACATCTCATCTTGAAAGAAATTACCGTCTACCTTGCTAAACAGTTTTAAGTCATTCTAAGATCCTTTATCTCATAAATCCAATTTGTCATTATGTCCTGTTAGTTCTGCTTCCAAATAAGTTTCAAATCTGTCCTCTCCTCATTTTCCTTCTTGCTGTTGGTCTGATTTGGGGAATTATGATATCCAATTTTGATTACTATAATAATTTTCTACTTTAAATCTCTCCTCCAATCTAACCCCTGACTGACTCTAGAATGACCTTTTAAGATTACAATTCTGATCATAATCTGCCAGCATAAAGTCCTCCAATGGCTGACCAGTGCATCAAAGACAAGAGTTCACGTGTACCAGAGGCTATACAATCTGACCTGTGATCATATTTCCTAGCATAACCCTACTCGCATGCTGCAAGCAGTTTCCTGAACATGACATGTTGTTTCCTGCCTTTATGCATATTAAAATACCCGCCTTCTCCTTGTCATAACCCCCTTCTCCTTATCATGTACCTAACTTATTTTTTCAAGACACCCTGGAGAGTCTTTACTAACAATTCTCTGAAACCTGGCTTTGTTAGGTGTCTCACATTTAAGATTCCAAAGCACTCTGGGCATAAATCTATCACAGCACTTATCCAACTGCAGTGTAACTCTAAAGTCACATGTGTATCTTTGCTACTAACCCTGAACTCTTAAAGGTAGAGATCCACTTCATTATTCATAATTTCTATTGAATAAATGAAGGAATGATTGAAAATGAATAAAGAATTGATGAATGAAGATCTATAATGTAAATAAAACAGAAGCCCGTGTATTAAAATATAACTATTATATGGACAGACACCAGAGAAATGATTTGCTACACATGCCCAATAGATAAACATGTAAGGTTTTGAATTGACATATTACCCACTGGAAAATAGAAATATATTTATGAATGAGAATTTTTGTAGGAACATATTTTATAGTAAAATTTCATCTGTATTTAACTGCTTTGATCTTTAAGGTCTTTTGAGGGTACTGGAGTCCTTAAAATTGTTCAGTTTTTAAACTCCTGCCCATGAAATCCCACTTCTACCTTTTGATCAACTAATGAGATACCCATTAGAACCAGACATCTCATAAACAGACAGTGTGAGAGCCTGTCTTCTATGATTGATGCTATAGGCTATTATCAGTGCAATCTCTGTAAAAGTTGTGCGTATAAACTATCCTAAACAATATTAAGAGTACAAATGCAATGGACAAGAGCATTACTCAAAAAATAAAAAGAAAGAGAGATGTGTCCCTCACCACCTCAACCTCTGGTTAAATACCACAGCAAGTCATTCTTTAATCTTTTCTATGACCTTTTCAAGTACTAATTATTTTTTTAATGTTCTGTGAATACAAATACGTGTTTGTCATTGCCCTTCCTTTGATGCGTTATGCGGCATTAGCAAAGCAAAATGAATCTGGTTTTGAAGGTTTAATTGCACAGCTTTGCATAGACTTTAATAGGCAATGCAAAACCTTCCCAGCAGGTGTACTATGAGATAAAGCAGTTTTTCATGAATAATTCATTATTTTTAAAAAACACTTCTGCTAAGATACAATTTGCAATAATGTTTTTCAGGAGAGACCAGTGAAAATTCAAAGCTGTCATTGCCAATTTGTTCGAGCTTAGATTCAAAAGGTCACCCACATGACACAATGGAAACTAGAAACATCCTTTTCTTTTTCATGTCAACATGTTATGCTCCATATTTTCTAAAATGTTTTTGAAGCTTATGAGTAAGAATGTTATGCTAACCAATAAAAATTACTTAGAAAAATAAAATTTTATTAAAAATTTCAATAAATTAATTCTAAGAGAATTATCTAAGAAGGGAGAAATTATCCTAGAATGCCCTGTTATAAAATAGTTGGGAACACTTATATAAAATGCCATTTTACTCTACCATTGACTTGACAGTCGGTAATTCAAATCATGCTCCTCTGTAGGCTGTCATTAAAAATGTCATGGTTTAGGGGTGAGGAAGGGAAGGAGTAGGAGCGTGGGTTTAGCAAATGCAAGCCATTGTGTACAGAATGGGTAAACAACAAGAGCTTACTGTGTAGCACAGGGAAGTAAATTCAATAGCCTGTGATGAAATGGAAAAAATATATATATATATAGATATATATGTATGTATGTACAACAGAATCACTTTGCTCAGTATTTACAATAGTCAAGATAAGGAAGCAATCTAATGTGCATTGATGGATGAATAGACAAAAAACTACATATATTTATATATATAATCATTATTGTGCCATGAAAAAGAAGGAAATTTCACTATTTGGGGCAACATGGATGGACCTTGAAAACATTATGCTAAAGGAAATAAGTTGAACAGAGAAAGAAAAATACTGTAATCTCATTTACATGTGAAATCTAAAACAAACCAAAAAGAGCTCATGGATACAGAAAACAGACTTGCGGTTGCCAGGAGAGGTATGATAAAGGGGTGGGTAAAATGGGTGAAGGACTTTAAAAGTACAAACTTTCAACTATAACATAAGTAAATCATAGGGATGTAATGTACAGCATGGTGACTATTGTTAACAGCACTGTATTTTTGCGTATTTGAAAGTTGCTAGGAGAGTAAATCTTAAAAGTTGTCATCATAAGAAAAATTTTGTTTAACTATATATGGTGATAGATGGACTTATTGTGGTGATCATTTTACAAATATAAAATTATTATGTTAGACATTATATGTTTAAGTTTCTAAAAGCTAAACATAGTATTACTATGCAATCCAGCAACTACACCCCTAGGTTTTTCTCCAACTGAGTTGAAAACACATTCAAGCAAAAATGTTTATATCAGTTTAATTCATAATCAGCCAAAACTTTAAGCAACCAAGATGCTTTTCAATAAGTGAATGTCTATAAAAAGTCCTGGTACATGTATACAGTTAAATGTTATTTAGCGAGAAAGACAGATGAACAAGTAAGCCATGAAAAATCATGGGTGAACCGGAAATGTGTATGGCTGACTGAAAGAAGTTGATATGAAAAGATCACATACCTTATGACTCTATTTATATGACAACATGAAAAAGACAAAACTACAGAAATGATAAGAGTATCAGTGGGTTCTAGAGATACAAGTGGGTGAAGAAGGTTAAATAGGTGAAACTACTCTATATGATACTGCAGTGATGAATACAAGACAGGGAACATTTGTCAAACCCATTTGAACTATTCATGCAGAGTCAATCGTGACAAAAGAACTGATTTATATTATAAATATGTGAAACAACTTCACTGAAGCAAGCCGAGGGGATAGTGTTCACCTAAATAGCTTTGAAGAAGACTGGAGTCTAAAAACTTAGGAGCAAGAGAAATTGTATGCAAGCATTTGTGCTCCAGTTGATGAGTGATATCTCAAGAGGGTACAGGATAATAATAGTAATAACTGCTAGGCATGTGTACTTGACTAGGACAATTAAGTATATGGATTGTGAAAAGCAGAAACCAGGTAACTCATCGTTAGAGTGGTACGTAACAGATAAGCAAGAGGAGGGGTCTAGAACAGCCATGTGGTAATGGATTACAGTCTAAGACATCATCATGAACTGATATTTAGTTTAATATAAATATAGTGATAACACAAAGAAATCTCATAGATATGTATACAAGCACAAGTTAGTATATACACATGTATTTTTGCTCTATTAGCTGACAGGGCTTAGAATCAACGATACCCAAGTTGTAATGGTACATCTGGCCACAGATATTAGTTTCTAACCATTCTCCAATAAAAAGAACCAGGGCTGCTGGGAGGTCATGGCTAGTTCCAGCACGCAAGCAAGACTACACAAGATGAGCCCAAAGTTTCTTGCAGTAGTACCAGAAAAGTATGGAAATATTCTCATACGCATACATACACAGCAGTGTCAGAGGGACACAGAAGTCAACCTGAGGTCCCATGACCAAAAACGCGGGAATAAAAAAAGCTGAAACAACTGGAAAAATAAAGCAGCATTGCATGATAATCAGAGCACAGGATAAATATTCATGTTTCCATAACTAAATAGATGATTGAATTAAAAAATAAGTGGGGGAAATAAACATATCACACATGCAGAATTCAAAATAATTTACGTAGATACTCCAGCCTCCAAGAGGTGAAGCATAATTCCCCTCTCAATTACAGACTGCCCATAGTAACTTCTTACCAAGGAATACAATATGGAGAGAGGAGGAGAGAGTAACTTTACAATGGAGGAATCCAAGAAACAATACCTCAGCCAGTTATCAAGGTCCACATTGACAGCAGACACATTGTTAGCATGCTGTGTAGATAATATGTACCCAATTATGATTTAATGAAAATGGCACTTTACTTCTGTGCTCTTATTCCCAAAAACACATAACCCAAAGCTAATCACAAGAAAAATATATTACAAATCCTAACTAATGGGCATTTCACAAAAATCTGGCCAGCGTATCTCAGAACAAGGTCATTTAAAATAGTTAAAAGTCATTGAAATCTTAGAAACTGTCACAGACAAGAGGAACCTAAGAAGACATTATGACCAAACATAAGTGGTATCCTGAAACAAGAAACAAACAGAAAAGGAAACAAAAGGAAATATGAATAAAATTTGTACTTTATTTAATATGTCAATATTCATTCATTAACTATACCAAATATACCATACTGTTACCAACTGAGCTATCAGAGAAGCCCATGTAAAATATTAATGAGAGAAATTAAATGGATATGTAGGAACTCTGTAATAATGTCACAAGTTATTTATAAATCTAAAACTGTTCTAAAATAAAAAGCTAATTTAAAAAACAGTTAACCTCAGGGGATGATAAGGAAATAATTCATTACCTTGAAAATTGGTGAATTAGATGAAAAAGTCATGCATTTATCCTATTACTCATGGACAAATTGTATCTTGAGTAATTTTGAGAGTGAAAGTGAAGTCTGACTCCTTGTGACCCCATGGACTGTAGCCTACCAGGCTCCTCCATCCATGGGATTTTCCAGGCAAGAATACTGGAGTGGATTGCCATTTCCCTGCAATATGTCAACTTAGCTAGACTGAATTACATTTCCAGAGTTCTTCTCTTTCTTGTATGTTTCTGATTAAGGTGGTCAACAAGGGAGATTTCAAGGCCTATGTAGGATGAAGCCTATTGTGACCCCAAACACAGCTGACAGGTGAGGCCAGTCTTCCTTACCTGTTGTTTGAGAGTGGGGCCCAAAGCAAGTGGTAAGCTCCATCTTTCACTAAATATCAGCACAAGACCAATACATAGCAAAAGTATTACCATCGGTAAACTTGAAATAATTTAGAAGCGAGAGTAAGCAAGAAAGAAATCATAGTCTACTATAAACTAACCTAGAAATTGACATTTTTCATATTCTATTCTTTACAAGAGCCACTGGGTCCAGCCTACACTCAAAAGGAAGGGGTCACAGGAGCATATGAATACCAGCAGACAGAGATCAGTGGGAAACCTTTTAGAAGCCACCTACCAGAGTTTGCCCTCTGACCCCCACTGATTCACATCCCTCTCACATGCAAAAAATTCTCATCTCATCACAGAATCAGCTCAAAGTCAAGAATCCCATCATCTAAATCAGTTCCACATATAGATAGTGTTTCTCAGATCAATACTATTTTTCCCTTCTAATAAAGATGAGTAATATCCAAATATAAAACTTGAAAGAAAATTAACTTCAAAGTAAACACCTTCTATCATTAGCAAATCTTGCATCATTGCATGTATATGGAATCTCAGATGGAACGTTATGTAGATGGAACCTCAGATGATGCTGCCAGACCCTACAACTTCCTTCTCTCTCCAGATCTCAGAACCACTTCTTTTGGAGTGCTAGCAAAGTCTTCTCCCTAGGCATGTTTCAACGCATCAAATGGCTGCAGTGCAGAAAGAGAGAGAGAGATAACCTCCTTCTGAAAGTCAATACATAAAATTCCAGAAAACACCTACTCTGGGTCATGTGCCTCTTGCTAGGCTAATCCTTAATCAATAGACACTGCAAACTCATGAGAATGGGAGCAAAGGAGGGCTAATCCCCTGAAGGATATACAGTGGTTACCAGAGGAGGAAGGAAAGAAATTGGAGACAGTCAGTTTTACTATAATGTTTATTTTAAATGTAAATCAATTATTATGTGAGTTATCTGCTGGTAAGTTGCTTCAGTTGTGTCCAACTCTGTGTGACCCCATAGATGGCAGCCCACCAGGCTCCTCCGTCCATGGGATTCTCCAGGCAAGAACATTGGAGTGGGTTGCCATTTCCTTCTCCAATGCATGAAAGTGAAAAGTAAAAAGTGAAAGTGAAGTTGCTCAGTCGAGTCTGACTCCTAGCGACCCCGTGGACTGCAGCCTACCAGGCTCCTCCGTCCATGAGATTTTCCAGGCAAGAGTACTGGAGTGGGGTGCCATCACCTCCGATGTGAGTCATCTAGCCACGGAAGGAATGATGCTAAATCTGAAACTCCAGTACTTTGGCCACCTCATGAGAAGAGTTGACTCATTGGAAAAGACTCTGATGCTGAGAGGGACTGGGGGCAGAAGGAGAAGGGGACGACAGAGGATGAGGTGGCTGGATGGCATCACTGACTCGATGGACGTAAGTCTGAGTGAACTCCGGGAATTGGTGATGGACAGGGAGGCCTGGCATGCTGCGATTCATGTGGTCACAAAGAGTCAGACACGACTGAGCGACTGAACTGAACTGAATTGAACTGAACTGAACTGAAAAGGTACAAAGAAACAAACATGGATTCAGGTCACTTTATCAAGGACTTCCCTGGTGGCTCAGACAGTAAGCGTCTGTCTACAATGTGAGAGAGCTGGGTTTGATCCCTGGGTTGGGAGGATTCTCTGGAGAAGGAAGTGGCAACCCTCTCCAGTACTTCTTGCCTTGAAAATCCCATGGATGGAGGAGCTTGGTGCAGGCTAATATCCATGGGGTCGCAAAGAGTCAGGCGCGAATGAGTAACTTCGCTCACTCATCTGAGTCCAGATTTCTTGCTCTTGAATGTTAATAACCTTTATAGTCATTCATATTTAAAATTTCAGTTCACTAGTATTTAATGTTTCACACCTTGATCAGAATATATGTACTTGTTTTTTATTCAAGCATCCCTACACACATAGTTTAATCTCAGCCCCTTTTAAAATTGTCTTTTATTTATTTTTTTAAATCTCTTTTAATCTATAGGTTCCTCCTTAATCCCTTTCTTCTCTTTATAATGTATCTGTTAAAGGACCTGTCATTTGATTGGCTGAATATTCCAGCAGTTTCGTTTAGCAGTTAAGTTGAGTCTGTTACTTCAATGCTTACAATGATCCTGTGAGGTCACTAATAACCCTGAATAAATCCTGTCATGCTTAAACTAGATTAAGTGAGTCCAGGTGCCTGCAACTAAAAATCCTGATACAAAATAACTTTTTATTATAAAGCTAACTTTGCATACATAATTATATTTATACATATATAAATGAAGTGGAATGTAGGATGAGGAACGTCCTCATGCTGCAGAATACTTATTTAAATTTTTACTATCCTAGGTGAAAAACAAAAATATGTCATGGACAACAGTGTTACAGCTTAGTTCTTAAAGTAATTTAGACAGTAAAGCCTCAAACCTTTCTAAAGCAGTTTATCACTTGCTAGAGATTCATACGGAGATCTCTGTCAATGGGTTGATAGTAGGTAAAGACATGAGTTGATGTGGATGAAATCTTCATGCAGAGAAACACGTAATGAGAGATCTACGGCAAATTTTAGGTTTGTAATATCTCCAACAAAACCAAAATTAGCTGTATAATTTGAAGACAAAATATAATTTAGTGTATAATAAGCATAAACAATATGATACTTCCAAAATAAAGGTAATTATTTGTCTTTATATTCAAGTTGCATTGTCCAATAACTCAATAAAACCATAGATAAAGGACTCAAAACATGGACAGCATTGTTAACAAAAAGCAAAGTCTTGTAAGTGTGAAGTGACCTAGAAGTAACTACTATGAGATTTCGGGTAGAAAAGACCATGAGGATGCAGAAGTATTGCCTGAGGGGAGCCAGGAAACAGCACATAAGATTACGCACAAAGAGAATGTCATCATTCTGATCTAACACCTTTATGGAATACCCTCTTCTGTAGATAAAAAGGAAGAACTGAGGGAAAGACTGGATAATAAAATAATAAACTTACCACATGTTTTATATGTTTTCCATGTTACCAGGCAAGAGTCCAGAAGCATTATTACCATTATAGCAAAAGGTATCCTTGGCATCACTCAGAGTGGTTGAAAGTTCTTCAGTAGTAGTACCTAATAAAAGTGTAAGAAAACAGTGCCAAGATATATAATGTAGAATAGGAATATGTAGGTCATAATATCATGATGACAGAAACATTAACAGAGATAATGCTAAAAATCTGCACATTACATATAATATAAGGTAATATAAAGAGCGACCTATTCCAAAATATCTAGGTAGGAACAAAGCACTCTTTGTATTCCAGGCATTTCTTCATTCAGTTATGTTTTACTTGATACCAAAATTCATTTATATCCCAACATATATCTATAGAACACTGAAAGGTAAGAAGCTGCAGCAGCAGCGGCAAGCGCGGCAGACACTGTGCTATCCTCCCCAGCGGATGCTTACAGAGATATTCCTAACTGATCATAGCACTCTTTCTTGAAGACCTGGACAAAAATATACAGCATTTCTCAACTCAGTGCTCCAGACAGATACTGCTAATTGAACAAACACAGTTGATCCTTGGGATGAAATCTATTTTCCCTCTCTGGCCTGGAGTAACCGGACAAGAGGATAACTCATATTATTTGGCAAAAGATAAGCCCAAAAGTAGGAAGTAATAATCAGTAAGAATATGCATTACCAATAATTTCCATACAGAATCGTGGTTCATAATAGGAAGCTATCAACTTAGACTTGAAAAGTCATCTCTTCAAGTGGAATGATTGTCGACTGATTTACATCATAACTCATATTTTGTAAAAAGTAAGACACTGTGAACATCCTATAGATGCATCTTTTTAAGAAAGCATATGTGAAATAGACTCACCATGATGCATCAAACTTTGATATATAAAAGTATATTTCTTTGAAAATGTAAATTCAGTTAAAAAAAATATTGAGGTTTTACTATCATTAGCACAGTAGATTACTATGTAGTGATTTAGAATATATGCTCTGGAATCCTGGCCTTAACACCATCAAATCTTAGGGTGAGAAATGTCTCTAGTGTGAGTTTCTTCTATAAAAGGTTTAAAAGTATTAGTTATGTCATTGTAGAGGATCAAATGGCAAACCACTCTAGTATTCTTTCCATTAGAATCCCATGAACAGTATGGAAAGGCAAAAGAGATGACACCAGAGGATGAGCCTTCCAGGTCCAATATGCTACTGGGGAAGAGCAGAGGGCAATGAGTAACATCTCCAGAAGGAATGAAGTGGCCAGACCAAAACAGAAACGGTGCTCAGTTGTGGATGTATCTGCTGGTGAAAGTAAAGTTCATTGTTTTTATTGTGCTTTTAAAGAACAATATTGCATAGGAACCTGGCATGTTGGTCCATCAGTTCAGTTCAGTTCAGTTGCTTAGTCTTGTCAGACTCTTTGCCACCCCATGAACTGCTGCATGCCAGGCTTCCCTGTCCATCACCAACTCCCGAACCCTGCTCAAACTCATGTGCATTGAGTCAGTGATTGACATCTAACCATCTCATCCTCTGTTGTCCCCATGTCCTCCTGCCTTCATTCTTTCTCAGCATCAGGGTCTTTTCAAATGAGTCAGATCTTCACATAAGGTGGGTAAATTATTGGAGTTTCAGCTTCAGCATCAATCCTTCCAATATTCAGGACTGATTTCCTTGAGGATTGACTGGTTGGATTGGTTGGATCACCTTGCTGTCCAAGGGATTCTCAAGAGTCTTCTTCAACATCACATTTCAAAAGCATCAATTCTTTGGTGCTCACCTTTCTTTATAGTCCAGCTCTCACATACATACATAACTACTAGAAAAACCACAGCTTTGACTAGATGGACCTTTGTCGTCAAAGTAATGTCTCTGCTTTTTAATATGCTGTCTAGGTTGGTCATAACATTTCTTCCAAGGAACAAGCATCTTTTAAGTTCATGGATGCAATCACGATCTGCAGTGATTTTGGAGCCTAAAAAATAAAGTCTGTCACTGTTTCCGTTGTTTCCCCATTTTCTTGCCATGAAGTGATGGGATCAGATGCCATGACCTTAGTTTTCTGAATGTTGAGTTTAAGCCAACTTTTTCACTCTCCTCTTTCACTTTCATCAAGAGGCTCTTTAGTTCTTCATTGCTTTCTGCCATAAAGGTGGTGTTATCTGCATATCTGAGGCTATTGATATTCTTCCAGCAATCTTAATTCCAGCTTATGCTTCATCCAGCCCAGCATTTCTCATGATGTACTCTGTGTATAAGTTAAATAATCAGGGTAACAATATACAGCCTTGATGTACTCCTTTCCCAGTTTGGAACCATGAATCACGGTAAATTGGACATGGTCAAGCAGGAGACAGCAAGAGTAACCATCAACATCTCAGAAATCAGTGAAGTAAAATGGATGAGAATGGGTGAATTTAATTCAGATGACCATTATATCTACTACCACAGGCAAGATTTCCTTAGAAGCAATAAAGTAGGCCTCATATTGAACAAAAGAGTCTGAAACACAGTACTTGGGTGAAATCTCAAAAATGACAGAATGAACTTAGTTCATTTCCAAAGCAAACCATTCAACATCACAGTAATGTAAATGTGAAAGGGCAAAAAGATATGACACTGGAAAATGACCTGAGCTATTTAAAATCCTAAAAGATGATGCTGTTAAGTGCTGCACTCAATATGCCAGCAAATTTGAACGAGTCTGCAGTGGCCACAGACTGGAAAGGTTACTTTTCATTCCAATCCCAAAGAAGGGCAATGCCAAGGAATGTTCAAACTACCGCACAGTTGCACTCATTTCACAAGCCAACAAGGTAATGCTCAAAAATCCTTCAAGCTACACTTCAGCAGTATGTGAACTGAGAACTTCCAGATGTACAAGCTGGGTTTAGAAAGGGAAGAGGAGCCAGAGATCAAATTACAAACATTCATTGGATCATAGAGAAAGCAAGGGAATTCCAGAAGAACATATACTTCTGCTTCATTGACTACCACAACAAACTGTTTCCACAACAAACTATTGAAAATTCTTAAAGAGATGGGGATATCAGACCACCTTACTTCTCATGGTTTCCTGAGAAACCTGTATGGAGGTCAAGAAGCAACAATCAGAACCAGACGTGGAACAACGGATTGGTTCCAAATTGGAAAAGAATGACCAGGTTGTACATTGTCACCCTGCTTATTTAACTTCTATGCAAAGTACATCATGCAAAATGCTGGGCTGGATGAATCACAAGCTGAAATTAAGATTTCTGGGAGAAATATCAACAACCTCAGATATGCGGATGATACCACTCTGAGGGCAGATATCGAAGAGGAACTACAGAGCCTCTTGCTGAGGCTGCAACAGCAAAGTGAAAAAACTGTCTTGAAACTCAGCATTAAAAACGTAAGATCATGGCATCTGGTACCATCTCTTCATGGCAAAGAGAAGCAGGAAAAGCGGAAGCAGTGACAGATTTTACTTTGTTGGGCTCCAAAGTCACTGTGGAGGCAACAGTTGACGGGGAAGGCAGAGTAGGAGGTGGTTAGAATGCACCACTGACTCCATGGACAGAATTTGAGCAAAGTCTGAGAGATAGTGAAGGACAGAGGAGCCTGGCATGCTGCAGTCCGTGGGGTCGCAGAGTCAGACGCAACTTAGCAACTGAAAGACAGCGACGACGTCACTGTAACCTGTATAGGTTAAACAAATGTGATACTGCAGCACATATAACAGCATCTACCTCTAGTGAACACTTAAAAATTCAGATATAATTATTGTTGTTGCTGTTGTTATTATTATAATAATTGTTATTATTACACAAAGAGGAATATGATTCATTTATTACTCTCATCTCTTGCTTCAGGAGTCTGGGAGCAAGAAGATACTAGGTGGAGAGTGGGAGATGGAAGAAATAGAATATATATCATACAATAATACTGTTCTAATATATAAAAGAAGAATATTGGTACACTGACAAAAATGTTATATGAATTCAACTTGAATTATTACAATTCAAAAAACAGGTGAAAGAATTAAAGAAGTCCTCATTGAAAAGAAAAAATTTAAGAACATTCTGGGAAAATACACATGATTTCAGAGAAAATAATCAACATGAGTAGAGCTAGAAAGAAAGGAGAGGACATGTTTGGAGAATCATGAGCCAGAGATTACAGCACTGAGCAAAAATGAATGTGAAAACATAATTTAAAAGGCACACTGAACCCTATTTTGAAGGGCCAAGAACGCTGTACTGAAAGACTGAACTTAAGTAAAATTAAGTTAGAGAGTCAACATGTAATCTGGACCTATAAATCTGTTTATAATAACAAAACATAGTCCTTTCATTTTATGAGTCAATGATAACGTTACAGTCAAAAGTTGGAAGGAAAATCAAGTGTGCCTTATTATTCTTTTATTCTGAAGTATAGTAAATACTATTTTAAATTAATATTTTAGAATTAGAAGAAAACTTGCAAAGTATAATTTATCTCAAAATTTGTACAATGATACTCTAATCAGTGTTTTACTCTCTCAAATCATAAACAATAAATACAGGTCATGTAAAAAAATTGCTATGCTGATGTTTTCAAACATATTTGTAATACTCAAATAGTAAACTATATTATTATCAATCTTCAAATTCAATACTCTTCAAACACCCACTTATTATAGCAAGTATTTAATGAGCTTTAAATTCTATATTCAACTAAAAAGCACTGGATTTGGTTTTAGTCAATGTAAAGAATTGAAAAGGGACATAAAATCTTCTCAATCGAGGATATCTATTTAAGGAAAGGAGATACACATATTTTTTAAATAATAATTAAATACCACATTAAATGGCAAGAATAAAGATGAAGGCGGATGGAGCCAACCTTTTTGAGAGCTACATACTTCGTACCTCTTCGTCACTGAATCTACACAGCAATCCTGTTTTTGCAAGTGGGAGAGGTCACCAGCTGTCCTTGTCCTCACAAACGCTTGAGGCTAAGGCTGGACTCGAGCTAGCAGTTCAAATGCCAGTGCTGCCTCTCGAGGCTTTGTGATCTTAGGCTGATTTCACTTGTTAAATTGGGAAAGCAGTGGTATTTAATTCACATAGATGTGGTGAAGAGGAACTAAGGAAGTAGATATGTATGAAATGATGATGCCCTATGGTAGCATTTACACAAATTATTTTCTGAAGAATCCTAGTCCTAGAAGATTGCTGTGACTGAAAAAGGATCTCTAGTCTTTTAGACCGAAGTTTGGGGAATCCTATGTATAATTTCTACCTCCTGGAGATTGAAGTGCAAGACTGAAAACCAGATATTAAATGAAAGCGTGCTTAGTGAACGTGGTAACCTACAGCCATCTTGTCCTCCCAGCTCCCTGAAAGTCAACGAACAGGCTCATACTACCAAGCAGGATACTGAAGAATCCTCCTCTAGAGAATCTAACTAGACTTACAGACATCTAAATGACTGACATCTTAGAGCCCTCCAATAGAAAAAAATGTGTCATGCTCAGTCATGTCCAACTCTTTTGTGACCCCGTGGACTTTAGCCCACCAGGCTCCCCTATCCATGGAATTTTCTGGGCAAGAACACTGAGGTGGGTTGCCATTTCCTTTGCAGGGGATTTTCCTGACTCAGGGATTGAACTGGCCTCTCCTAGGTCTCCTGCATTGGCAGACGAATTCTTTACCACTGCACCACCTGGGAAGCCCCAGTACCTCACACTTAAGGATATTTCAGAAAACCCAAAGAAGCCATTAAAACAGGGAAATCCTAAGGAAATGTGAACAATACAAAGTGCAGCAGCAAGATTCAAATAAATCATCTTTAATATGTTCAGAGAGATGAGAGAAAAAAATTATCAATGTAATAAGTTATGGATTGCTATTACAAAAAGCACTAAACAAGTTCTTATAAATTAAAAATGAAAGAAAAGTTAGAAAAAAATAACATGTTCAAAAATAAAATTCAAAAGATTCCTTGGAAATTAGAACAAAAACAAAAGAGAGAGTGAGAGATGAACAAAAGGAGAGAAAAGAAAAATGAAAGGGCCAATTGATGAAGGTCAATGTCTGACAGAAAGGGAAACCATTTGATGATGCTCTGGCCAATCTGATATAAATGTAAGTCACTTTTGTGGAACTTACATTTGTAAGTCAATTAAGTGGAACTTTTGGAAAACATAAGAAAGAAGATGTAGCGAGCACAGGGCTTCTGCTCTATTCCCTTCCTTTCTTTCTGCCTGAATATAGATGAGACCCTAGAAATTAAGCATCCATCTTGCAACTCAGAGGTGACCGGCATGATGCAGAAGCCAAGTAGGGAGAACTGGAAACCAGAATGGAACTCATGTCTCTAACGGCATACTGGAGCCTGACCAGCACTTAGTGTTCTATCACTAGATTTCTTATTGGGCTTCCCTGGTGGCTCAGTCAGTAAAGAATCTGCCTGCAATATGTGAGACCTGGGTTCCACCCTGGGTTTGGAAGATCTCCTGGAGGAGGACATGGCAAACTACTCCAGTATTATTCCCTGGAGAATCACTATGGACAGAGGAGCCTGGCTGGCTCTAGTCCATGGGGTCGCAGAGTCGGACATGACTGAGCGACTAAGCACATGCACAGACTTCTTATTATCTGAGTAAAACTGAACTATTTTTTAAGGCACAGTGTAGACAAGTTCTCTATAATTAGACAAATGAATCCAATTTTATTATCATAGTACACTAATGGACTCAGCAGAGAACACTGTGTAAATCATAAGAATGTAAACTAAATATTAATATCACCAGAAATTGCAATAAATAATCATATTACATACTGGGGAAAGGGGTTGCAGTATAGCACAAATCCTTGAAATATAAAAGCTGAAATAGCATTGTCAAGTTTAAATAAATATATGAAATTAATGCATTAAGAGAGAGAACTGTAAGTACATAATTTTAAAATATAGAGGGGAATATTTAAAAGAGATACAAGAGTTAAAAATGGTTGCTACAGGGAGAGATGTTTTAATAGAAAAAAGGATATAACAGGAGAGTGTATTTTTAGTTGTAATTATTTAACACTAGTAGACTTTACTAAGGGTTCTACATATATTTTTCTTAATTTAGAAATTATGTGAAGATAAGGGGCAGATTCCTGGAGTTCTTAACCATGCCCGTATCCTCTAGTCTTCAGACTAAAAATTTGATAAAATTGCATCTTCATTTTCTTTTTTTAATGGACATATAATTGACATAGCATTAGTTATATTAGTTTCAGATGTACAGCATAATGATTCAATATTTGTACATAGTGCAAAATAATCCTCACAATAAGTCTAGGTGACATCCCTCACAGTTCTTTTCTTTTAGGTCTCTTAGCAACATTCAATGGAGAAGGCAATGGCACCCAGCTCCAGTACTCTTGCCTGGAAAATCCCATGGACAGAGGAGCCTAGTGGGCTGCAGTCCATGGGGTCACTGAGTCGGACACGACTGAGCAACTTCACTTTCACTTTTCACTTTCATGCACTGGAGAAGGAAATGGCAACCCACTCCACTGTTCTTGCCTGGAGAATCCCAGGGACAGGGGAGCCTGGTAGGAGGCCATCTATGGGGCCACACAGAGTCAGACACAACTGAAGCGACTTAGCAGCAGCAGCAGCAGCAACATTAAGTATTACCAACTATAGGCACCATCCTGTATGTTACACCCACCCATGACTTAAGTATTTTATAACTGGAAGTTTATACTTTTTGATCCCCTTCACATATTTTGTCCAATCCCCCACCTACCACCTCTGGTAATGGCTAATCTGTTCTATCTATGAGTTTGGGGGTGAGGGGTGGGTTGTGAATGCCTTAATGATTTATTCACAACAAAAGTCATTTGTCAGAAATAAAAAGTCAAAAACAGAGGACCAGGGAAAGAAGAGACACAGGAAAACAAAAAAGGAAAAACGGAGATGGATTGTACCATATCAAAAAGATTCAACGCTATGGCTTGAGTTAAGACAGTAAAAGCCTCGAATGAGAACCCCAGTCCTGCCCCATCATCAGAGCGGCAGAATCTACTTCTCAGAGCTATCATTAACTCAAAACACTATACTCCTGCATTTCTAAATTACACACAGCGTATGGCTATGAATTTGGTTTTTTAGTCTGTTTTTTTAATTCTACATTTAGTACTTTCATTCTTTTAAGTGGCTCAACAGCACTTCTAATGACTTAAAATTTAAAATTAAAAAAGATACAAAAGATTTTAGGAATCGCAGCACTCCTTTATGATGGCTGGCATTTAAACACCTATATGCTTCACATGCCCATCGGTCCAGTGATATGCATACAGGTTCATCCATCCCTGCCCAGGTGACAGACATTCAGGCTGCTTCCAACTCTTGCCTCCATCAACATTTCTACAAAGAAAACCTCCATACATTTCTTCTCTTTTCTCCTGAGATTTGTACCAAAAAGTAACATAATGCATTCATAGGGTACATTTGTACTGTGAATAAGCCACGATACATATTTCTCCACTACCACCAGGAGTGCAGTAGAGCTTTTATGCCTTCATATCTCAGCTGCTATTACCCATCTTTCTAATGTTTGCCTACCTAAGGATTTAAAGTCATAGCTCATTGTTGCTTTAATTTACATTTTTTATAATACTCTTTATTTTTACCACCTTGTTACATGCATATTAGTAATATAAGTTTGCTCTTCTCTAAATGTCATGTTTATCTATTTTGATCTTTTCCCTGGGGTGAATTTTTCTAGTTGATTTGCAAGAGTTGCTTGTATGTTGTTATTGGATTTTGCAAATATCTTTCCACTTCAAGTTATTAATGTTTTCCAAAAAGTTCTTCATTGAATAGAATGTTGAACTGAGGTAATGTTATTATGCTTGCTTTTTAAGAAATCCTTCCAAGTTTCTTAGCACATACCATGCTATAGTGTTCAGCAGTTAGAAGCTACATTAGATGTACAAGTAACAGCATGAATAATATCAAAAAAAGAGGGTTCAGTTGTAAAAGAAATAAAATAGAAAATATATGGAACATAATATTACTTATTAAATTAAGAATGATCTGTGCTGGGCTTAGTCACTGAGTCATGTTCAAATCTTTGCAAACCCATGGACAGTAGCATGCCAGGCTCCCCTGTCCATGCGGATTCTCCAGGCAAGAACACTAGAGTGGATCTCCATGACCTTCTCCAGGGGATCTTCCCAACCCACAAGTTGAAACCAGGTCTCCCACATTGCAGGCAGATTCTTTACCATCTGAGCCACCAGGGAAACCCAAGAATACTGGAGTGGGTTCAGTTCAGTCACTCAGTCATGTCCGACTCTTTGCTACCCCATGGACTTCACACACCAGGCTTTCCTGTCCATCACCAACTCCCTGAACTTACTCAAACTCATGTCCGTTGAGTCAGTGATGCCATCCAACCATTTCATTCTCTGTCATCCCCTTCTCCTCCTGCCTTCAATCTTTCCCAGCATTAGGGTCTTTTCTAGTCAGTCAGTTCTTCACATCAGATAACCAAAACACTGGAGTTTCAGCTTGAGCATCAGTCCTTCCAATGAATACTCAGGACTGATTTCCTTTAGGATAGACTGGTTGGATCTCCTTGCAGTCCTGGAGTGGGTAGCCTATCCCTTCTCCAAGGGATCTTCCCAATCCAGGAATTGAACTGGGGTCTTCTGCATTGCAGGCAGATTCTTTATCAGCTGAGCTACTGGGGAAGCACAAATTGAGGATATACATATATAAAACATTGTGCTTTGGAGGGACATATCTAAATTAAAACATATAGATTTAAAATATTAAAATGGCTTCCAAAGACAGAAAAGTGAAAATTTTTCTGTATGGGATATGAGAGATAAGAGAAAGAAAGAAGGATGGGAAGCTCTTTAAGAACTAATGAGACAAATAAGCCATGAACTGAAAAACATAATTAGTTTAATCAACTGCTCCTAAATTTTTAAAAAGTTGACCATATGAATGAAATCTGGAAGTCTGATCAAAATTACCTCAGTACAGAGGACAATCTAAATTGACCATTCATTCTATGCTTTATTTCTGATGATAAATCCCACTGAGAAATTAAATGACTTAACTTCCACTTTTTAAAAATAAAACTGAGCTAGATATTCTCAATTCAAAAAGGATAAACAGTCATTCAAATGATACTTATAAGTTTTCTAATTAAAAGAATCAGTAAAAAATTGTTAAAGTCACAAATAATCAGATTTCAGTTCAGTTCAGTCACTCAGTCATGTCCGACTCTTTGCAACCCTATGAATTGCAGCACGCCAGGCCTCCTTGTCCATCAGCAACTCTCAGAGTTCACCCAAACTCACGCCCATTGAGTCGGTGATGCCATCCAGCCATCTCATCCTCTGTTGTCCCCTTTTCCTCCTGCCCCCAATCTCTCCCAGTATCAGAGTCTTTTCCACTGAATCCACTCTTCGCATGAGGTGGCCAAAGTACTGAAGTTTCAGCTTTAGCATCAGTCCTTCCAAAGAACACCCAGGACTGATCTTTAGAATATACTGGTTGGATCTCCTTGCAGTCCAAGGGACTCACAAGAGCCTTCTCCAACACCACAGTTCAAAAGCATCAATTCTTCCGTATTCAGCCTTCTTCACAGTCCAACTCTCACATCCATACATGACCACTGGAAAAACTATAGCCTTGACTAGACAGACCTTTGTTGACAAAATAATGTCTCTGCTTTTGAATATGCTATCTAGGTTGGTCATAACTTTCCTTCCAAGAGTAAGTGTCTTTTAATTTCATGGCTGCAATCACCATCAGATTTAAACAACTTTAAAATGTAAATATACTGCTGAAATTTTATTTCTTCCCAGTACAATTATTAAATAATCATTAATGACAAACTTTTTGGCAACTTTTTATGATAGATGGTAAACAAGTAGATAGTTAGGTAGTAGATAGAGAATGAGACAGATAAGGTATATATATGAATAATTAAATTTTATGCCAGTATAGTGATTAAGTTTTGATAGTTTAAAAATTAATGCTTAAATTCACATTCAAAACTTATTTGAAAAAGTTTTTATTTAAGACTTAAAACACTAAAAAACCTTCCTTTTCAACTTTAAATATTAAAACTTCATATAAAAGTGAAGCTGTCAGAAAAATTATACAGTAGAGACTGTCATCACAGAATAGCATTTGTTTTTCTTCTTTGTATTTCTTCATACACAGAAGTATTATACTTCTGAATAGTTTTTATGAATACTTCAAAAGTATTCTTCACATAAAAGTCAAACTTGTAAAGTTGAATTTTATAGTTGATCTATATTCTACAGTCACCTCAATCTAACTTGTCACAATATAGAATAAATGTCTTATTTTCTTACATTATACTCAACACTTAAAAGATGAAAGAAATAGACTGCCAAGTACATCCTGCTCTAAAGGGGTGTCGACTCAAAGAAACTATTTTATAATAAGCATGGTATTGCATCATTTTGAGTTTTAACAGGAACTAGCAACTGGGGCAAAGCTGGACTCCTAGAATGAAATTTTGAATCTACTGTAATCCTTACCACATCATGTCTCACCTGCAAGTGCTTCCCATTTAGTCCTTATTAATCAATATTTTCCTTCTGTCTATACATTCATGGGCTTCCCAGGTGGCACAGGGGTAAAGAATCTGCCTGCCAATGCAGGAGACACAAGAGATGCAGGTTTGATTCCTAGGCCAGGAAGATCCCCTGAAGAAGGAAATGGCAATCCACTCCAGTATTCTTACCTGGAAAATTCCATAAACAGATGAGTCTGGCAGACCCCAGTCCATGAGGTCACAAAGAGTCAGACACAACCGAGCAACTGAGCACACAGCACATACACAATGCACATCCACAATGCACATCCACAGTAACCAGAGTGACATCTGTGAAATGCAAACCAGATGCATTTCCTCAGCTTAGAAGTCTTCACTCATCTTTAGTGAAGATAAAGCTAAAATCAGCCACATGACCTACACCACTACATGATTTTGCCCTGTCTCCTAAATCTCCACCCTAGTCTGCACTCCTTTCCACTTCCACATTCATCTACATTGGCTTTCCTTAATTGCTCAAGCATACCACAGTCCTTTTCACTTTAGTATCTTGCACAAGCTGTTACTCTTGTCTGGAGTCTTCTGCTATCTCTTCCTCCTTTCTCTAGCTAACTCCTAGCTAGCTTGTCTGAGATCAGGATGCTTTTCCCAAGCCCCTACTCTGTGTAAGCCCCTATTATAAACTTCCAGATTTCCTTGAAATTCTGTGTCATGGTACTTATCATTCTTGCCATTTATTTCCCAGTATCTACCTGCTCAACAGAATCGTGAATGTAAAAAGGCTAGAAATATGTCTGTCTTGTTCACTGTTGCTTATCCCAGTACCTTCCATGGAATAAACAGATGCTCAATGAATGTCTGCAGAATCAATTTCTAAAATGCTAAAAATTTACACAAAAATGAAAAGGCAGGAGGAAAACTAGACTTAGTTTTAATGGATTTTCATTTAAAAATAAATAAAACAAGAGAATAATAAAAAATAAAAGCAAAAATAAGTAAAATATGAAAAATGGAAAACATCAAAGTTGTTTCTCTAATAAAAATGATAATAGCAAGACCAATCAAGTGACTTGTACTTTTTATCATTAAAAATATTCAGCTTTATTTCATTAAGAAAAGACTAAACACCTAAAAAATGAAAGAAAAAAAAATGGCAACACTAGAAACACTAAGGGCTTCCCTAGGGGCTCAGATGGTAAAGCATCTGCCTGCAATGCAGGAGACCTGGGTTCAATCCCTGGGTTGGGAAGATCCCCTGGAGAACGAAATGGCAGCCCACTCCAGTACTCTTGCCTGGAAAATCCCATGGACCTCAGAGCCTGGTAGGTTACCATCCATGGGGTTGCAAAGAGTTGGACATGACTGAGTGACTTCACTTTCACTTTCATAAACACTAAAGACATTAAAAAGATAATAAACAGGTATTATGAAAAATTCATGCCAATCAATTTGAGAACTTAAATGAAATGAACACATTTGGAGAACAGGTAAATAAACTGTAATAAGCTGATACAATGGATATATCACATACACAGTCATATAAAGGAATGTATATTGACACATACAATGTGTTGAGTGACAAAAGACAGTCACAAAAGAAAATGCACTGTATATTTCCATCTACATGAAGTCAAAGAACAGGCAAAAATAATTTATGGAGATAAACAAAAGGACTGTGTTTGACATTAGGGCAGAGGGCAGTACTGACCAAAAATGGAAGTGATGAAATGTCCTAGACAGTCCTTTTTCAAGTGAGTGCTATAAGAGAATGAAACACTGCAAAGCACGACTTGAGTGACATTTTCCTAATTATCCTGATAGTGATAGATGTCTAGTACCATTATAGATGAACAGGAGCTGAGTTAATACACCATCAGCATTAAGGTCTAACTCTTCTTAGAATCCCAATTGAGAACTACCAAGGGCTGCACTAACACATGTGGCCATTTGAATTAAATTTAAATTATTTAAAATTAAGTAAAATCAAGACTTCAGTTACTTAGTCAGACTAGCCACATTTCAAATGCTCAAAAATCACATGTGGGTAGTGACTACAATATTAGCCAACACAGATATAGAACACTGCCACCATTATAGAAAGTCTATTGCACAGTGTCAGTGTGTTTTTGAGTGATAGCTACTTGGGTTCTTGTCAAGACTTATAAAGTATACACTTAATATCTGGACAACTAATTATATGTCAACTTTGCCTCTACTTAAAAATTTTTATACAAGTAATTTTAAATCACACAAGAATAAGGTTTTAAAGTCTAATGATAGTATGATATGTTTCATGGAACATGGAAAAAAAAAACTCTATGTTCTTCAGTAATTTTCATAATATAACAAATCTAATAAATTAGAAGACGCTTACTCCTTGGAAGAAAAGTTATGATCAACCTAGATAGCATATTCAAAAGCAGAGACGTTACTTTGCCTACTAATGTCCATCTAGTCAAGGCTATGGTTTTTCCTGTGGTCATGTATGTATGTAAGAGTTAGACTGTGAAGAAAGCTGAGCGCTGAAGAATTGATGCTTTTGAACTGTGGTGTTGGAGAAGACTCCTGAGAGTCCCTTGGACTGCAAGGAGATCCAACCAGTCCATTCTGAAGGAGATCAGCCCTGGGATTTCTTTGGAAGGAATGATGCTACAGCTGAAACTCCAGAACCTTGGCCACCTCATGCGAAGAGTTGACTCACTGGAAAAGACTCTGATGCTGGGAGGGATCGAGGGCAGGAGGAGAAGGAGATGACTGAGGATGAGATGGCTGGATGGCATCAGGGACTCGATGGACGTGAATCTGAGCGAACTCCGAGAGATGGTGATGAACAGGGAGGTCTGGCCTGCTGCGATTCATGGGGTCACAAAGAGTCGGACACGACTGAGAGACTGAACTGAACGGAATAAATTACTGTTGTTGTTTAGTTGTTAAGTCACATCCAGCTCTTTTGCAACACCATGAACTACAGCCTGCCAGACTCCTCTGTCCATGGGATTTCCCAGGCAAAAATACAGGAGTGGGTTTCCATTTCCTTCTCCAGGGGATTGTCCCAATCCAGGGATCAAACTCGCATCTCCTGCATTGGCAGGCAGATTCTTTATCACCGAGCCATCAGGGAAGTCCCTAATAACCTATAGTATCTCATGTAATTAGCAACCTTGTGGCATCACGTTCCATGAAAATGGCAATTTGGAAAAGTATATCTCAGCTTGAGTTCATTGTAAAATATAATCAATACCCTCAGGGCTAGTCAGATTTATACTACATTTATACCATCCAATTTGTCTTTGAAGGATTATAGGACCAGGGTGTATTCCAACAATACATGGACTAAAAGCTAATATTCAAGACAGAATTTAACACAGTACAGTTGGTGAAAAACATCACTACCTTCACATATAACAAAAGATAATCTATATTAATTAAACATATGAGCATTTTTCAGAAAGTCAGACTTCATATTATAAAGCCACAAGGCACTGTTAATTGAGTTCTAAAATGAATTCAAAAATTAGTATTTTAAGGCATTGAAATTTAAGAGAATTCTCAGATTTCAAATGCCACTGGTTTAGACCAAAATGTCTTAGAAGTAGAAACAGTTATCAGTAGTCATCATCAGTCAGTAGGTATTCAACTTAAAGTAATATAAAAATTTATTCCAAATATCCAAACAAGAAAATGAAAAAATGACTCTGGCACCTGGATTATCCTACAGTTAATTTATTTACACTTTATTTAGTTTATTTACAATTTGTTTCCTATCAAGACAGCATTTACGATAAATAAAGTAGTCCCAGCTATAAAACCTGTAACAGATAAATTATCATCTGAAGTCTAGCTCTTATACAGGCAAGAGATTTAGCACGTACATAACAAACTAATGGGGTCTAAGTCTCAGGAAGTCCCAGAAACATTAATACTATTAGGATGGGTTCTGATATACATAACTCGGACACTCAGAGCTGTCCCTCGAGAGCGTTGTCCACACATCTCTTCCCAACATCACTTTCAGTGACATCATATTATTGGTAACATGAATGAGGCCATGGTGAGATCTGCCCAGATGGCTCTTATTAAAGTGGTGAAATAATGTAAGTAATGACATACTAAGAAGTGATGGGAATATGAAGTAGGTCCCGTGTTAGAAACATGTTTGGTGGCTTATTTTTGTGTTTGTTTTCCATGGCTGCTGCTCTTGACCAGTGCACTATCTTATTTAATGGAATCTCCAACTTTCTGGATGCTCAGGCAAAAAAAAAAAAACCTTAGAATCACCTCTCTCTTTCTCACATCTATCAGGAAATTCAGTAGATGCTACTTTCAAAATACCTCCAAAATCCAGCTACTTCCCGCTCTGTCAGTCACTGCCCTGAACCAAGTCCCCGACAGCTCTTCCCTGCTCTTCCCTGCTGCCAGTCTCTCTCCCTGCTGTCTGCTCTCAGCGCAGCAGCCCCAGGGACACACCGTTCATGTCACTCCTTTGCTCAAAACCCTGCTTCCCACCTCATTCACAGTAAAAGCCAAAGTCCCTACGGTGGCCTATTGATCTGTTCCTCCTTCAAACATCATTTTAGCAATTTTCTCTCTGACTCAATTTCAGCTTCAAATGCCTCCTGGGTATTCCTTGAACACGCTAGGAAAACTCCCACTTCCTTCCCTTTGTATGAATTGTCCCAGTGGTTAGAATGTTCTGTCCCTACTATCTGTACAGCTATCTCTTTTACTCCATTCAAGCCTCTAACAAATAGCACCTTCTTCATAAAGCCCTGTCCTGACTATACTACTTCAAATCTAAATTTCCTCTTTATCCACCAGCCATTCTAACTTAACATTCCCACTTCCCTCCCACTTCCCTTTACCCTGGCTCTACTTTCTCTTTTTTTCCTAAGCACTTATCAGCTTCCATATTATATAATTTACTTATTTTATAAACATAAAGGTAAGTAAAAGGAAAGTGAAAATCGCTCAGTCATGTCCGACTCTTTGAGACCCCATGGACTATACAGTCCATGGAATTCTCCAGGCCAGAATACTAGAGTGGGTAGCCTTTCCCTTCTCCAAGGGATCTTCCCAACCCAGGGATCAAACCCAGCCTCTCTCATTGCAGATGAATCCTCTATTAGCTGATCCACAAGGGAAGCCAAAAGTAAGTAAGATTTATGCTTTATAAAGGAAGGGACTTTTGTCTGTTTTGTTCACTGATGGATCCCAAGCCTCCGGAAGAATGCTTAACACTGCATAGGTGCTCAAAAATGTTTGACTAATGGACAATGCAATGGCTGTCTCAAACTATAAAAGGTGTCAAGTGGCTTCATACTTTCTCCCTTGATCTTAAGATATCTGAAACATAACTGGCTCCGAAAGCTACACTATGTGTTATGGATCTGAAAAAGTTCAAAATTCTTTAATCATATCTGTGATTCTATTCTGTAAACTAAAACCTATTGGAAATCTAATGCTAAAATTGTTATGGGCATTTTCTTGCTCACTGCATCATTTCCAAAAGTAGTTTGAATCACTTCCCATGACCCTAAAGGCTATAAACATACAATCTGCTTCTTAACTAGTAAATAGACTCTAGGTTTATGAAAAGGCTTTAAACAGATTTTAAGAGATTTTGGCTTAACAGCTAAAGCTAACCTCTGGTTTACAGGAGCAAAGAAACAAATGATTTTAGCATCAAGATTTTATACTTGCCTGCTGTGTTATTTTATACTTGCACATAAAACTACTTTCCATTTTCTCTACTAGTTACTGTCAAGTCGTAAATAGTAACAGACTTTAGGAGTATAAGACTTTTATAACACCGAAAACAGTGTAATGAATATATATTTTGTATTGTTCAAAGATGTAGGTGGAGATGAGAGTACCTGTATAATTACATTTGAATATTCTAATTCTAAACTTTTGTGAGTTTAAAATTACATGGACATGGAAAAATCATATGCATTTTGAAATAAATTTCTAAAATGGCCCCCAAACATAAATATAGAGAAAAGCAACAGCTAGCCTAAATTTGCTTTTTAAAATGTGTTGCAAGGCTATATATACTTAACATATGCTTTAAAAGCTTAAAATTCATTGCTAATCGCAACAACTATGACTGATAGCTTCAGCTTGACTTAAAGGAATGAAAAAGAATGTTTACACTGTCATGAATGCCTAATCGGAAGAAATAAAAGAAGACAAATTAACTTCCCCATACCTCCAGAGGACAAGAGTTGTTTACTTGTTTGTTATTTGGTTGCTTTTTGTCATCATTTAAAAAGAAAAGTGATGACACAAACCACATTTTCATCTGTCAACTTTTGGCAGAAATATCTAAAGTACATAGCATGGAGACGAGCTTTTGGCTCTTGCTGACATGACTGAAATAAACATAGCCCTCAGGCTCAAGAGTGATGGAAGAAATAGAATCACGTATAGCAGCTGCAGTCCACAAGTTTTACCTGGTCCATCCATGTGTTACTCAATGGGCACTGCTCTTCTGGGCAAGCTAAGCTCACAAGAGGGCAGTGGCTAGAAGACAGAACTACTGGTTTTACTGTGAATCCTAGATGGTTTGAGAGTTCAAGCTGGAAGCATTTCAGCTAAAGAGGAAGCATCATTAGGCAATAACACATATAAAGAGCATGGGTTAATTAAATACTCAAGTATTTATTGAATTTCTTGTTGCTTTATACCCTAGCCTAGGAAAAAACCAAGACTTCCCTTGCCCCTAGAATTCCTATTTTACTGTGAACAAAATAGTCATGACATATGGAAGTTTTCCAGCTTCCCTGTATCTCTCAATTAAATAACAATTATTTAGTGACCACCTACCATTTGCCAGACACATGGTGGGAATACAACAATAAAAAAGATAAATGATGCCTGAAATTTGTTATGAGTACTAATATGTGACCTTCAACCTCAGATCACATAAGTCAATGTATACATTCATTATTTTTTAGACAACAAAGAACATGAATATATTTAAATTCAGAGAGTTCTGAAAATTAACAGTCTAAGATTTTGCCATAAAAGAAAAGATGAGGAAAAGGCAATTTCATGTTACAATCAATGCTTCGGGATAAAATTTACTTCCACAAGGAATTCTGATGTAAGTCTCATTTTCTATGTTTTGTGTTCTGCACGTCATACAAACATTGATATCCACACACACGCACATCACTTTGGCACTGCAATTCTGAATGCACAGGTTGGCATAACAACTTAATAAGCCTTTATGAAGAAGAAAACTGGTTCTCAACTTACAAGAACTAATCAGGAAGTGACTTTAGCAGAAGGTAAAGAACTTCAGCATATGTAACCCTGATGCCTATTATCTAGTCCACTGTGGAACTGACAAGAGTTGCGATGTTAGCACCAAGCCTAAGCATTCACTGCTGCATGAAGTGTAGTCAAACACTTGATATCTTTTTCTTCTTGCAACCCCCTTCTTAATGATTGTGAGGGCCATTTTGAGTTTTTCAGCTCTGCAGAAATTATTTCAATGGCCCTTCATAAAGAAGCTGATTGGAATCACCAGTTCAAAAACTAAACTTATATGTGATCCCATCAACCAGGGACCAGTATTTAATTTCCCTTTCTCGGGTCAGACAACTAATTCATGATGACAGCAGTCCAGAGAAATAAGAAAGAATGACTGAGTAGGCCAATTTATAGGGTTATAGCTTGGATACTACATTAAACAAATTTGAAGAGAATGTGTACGTAGGTCACATTTTGGAGTGATACATGGCTGAGAGTTTTATTTTTACTTTCAAAATAACTATAAGGAAAAAGTTCAACCCAGTATCTAGGAAAAAAAAAGGACTAAGTCAAATAGCAAGATCAGAATTTAATCTGTAAGCTGCCATGCTGGTGTCAGTAAGGGAAGTCTGTACTTCCCACTGTGAACTCAAAAATAGATACCCTATGGACTCAGCTTTCAATTTTGCATCAAAAATATTACCAAAACCATTTTCTTAAATCCATAACAGTCTCACTTATTTGGCTTTTATTTGTTTAACAAATATTTATTGAGCAACTATTCTGTGCCAAGAATACTCTAAACAGACAAGGAGCCGTTTTCTTACTCTAGCAGGAGTGTTAAATAAGCAATCTATAAATATACAGGTATAAGCTGGATCCTGTCACCTTCCTTCACACTCATGTATTTTATTCCTCTTGAGTTTGGAATATCCCACAATGGAGTCTTTGGATCTATTTCTACTTTAACCACACTCAGTTTCTTGATTTACCCAGCTAGTCTTGTGACTCCAGTACTTATACCTCAGACTTATTATTCTTTTTGAACTCCAGATCAATATATCTAACTATTTAACATCCTCATTTGTCTAGTGGACATCCCTTACTTGACAAGAACAAAAACAAATATCTTACCATCCCTCTCAAATCTGAAACTCCATCCATCAGTGGCAAAAATCTTGGCATCCTTGATATCTCTCTCTCTCTCACTCCCAATACACAGTTTGTTAGGAAATACTGTCTTCTCTCGGAGAAGGCAATGGCACCCCCACTCCAGTACTCTTGCCTGGAAAAATCCCATGGATGGAGAAGCCTGGTGGGCAGCAGTACATTTTGGACTCTGAGGGAGAGGGAAAGGGTGGGATGGTTTGGGAGAATGGCATTGAAACATGTATACTTTCTTGTAAGAAATGAAGCGCCAGTCTATGTTCAATGCAGGATGCAGGATGCATGGGGCTGGTGCACAGGATGATTCAGGTAGAGGATGTGGGGTGGGAGGTGGGAGGGGGCTTCGGCATTGGGAGATTGTGTTCACCTGTGGCTGATTCATGTCAATGTATGGCAAAACAAATACAGTATTGTAATTAAAAATAAATAAATAAACGAAAAAAAAAGAAAGAAAAAAAAAAAGTTGGACACGGCTGAGCGACTTCACTTTCACTTTTCAGTTTCCTGCATTGGAGAAGGAAATGGCAACCCACTCCAGTGTTCTTGCCTGGAGAGTCCCAGGGATGGGGGAGCCTGGTGAGCTGCCGTCTATGGGGTTGCATAGAGTCGGACACGACTGAAGCAACTTAGCAGCGGCACTATCTTCTCTACCTTTAAAACAAATCCAAAAATAATCATTTCTCACCACTTCCACCGCTACCTATTTCAAGCTATCCTCTCTCTCTCTCTTTGCTTCTACCATTACCCTCCTCTGTATACAGCAAAGCGATCACTTAAAGCCTAAGCCAAGGCACACCTTTGCTCACAACTATCCACATCCCCCATGTTAGTATTCTAAGCGGTCCTCAAGCATGGAAGCTTCTAATGTTTGCACTTTATACCCTGTGCCTGGAATGCTCTTCCCCCAAATGACAGTATGACTGATATCATCCCTTTCAAGTATTTGTTCAAAGGGTAGCTTCTTAAAGAGGTCCTGAGTAACCTGTGTAAAACTGCCGCACATATCCACCTTTTGCACTCCTTATTCCCTTGAAAGGTGAAAGGTGAAGCCCCTCAGCCACGTCCAACTCTTTGCAACCACACGGACTATAGCCCACCAGGCTCTTCCGTCCATGGGATTTTCCAGGCGAGAGTACTGGAGTGGGGTGCCATTTCTCCTTATTCCCTTACCCTACCCTTTTTACCCTTTTCCCCCATAGCATTTACCACCTTTTAACTACCTCTTTAAAAGGAAATTGATTGTCTGCCTTGCATTACCAGAAAGTAAGCTCCATACAGGCAGGCATTCTTGCATCTTTTGTTTACTCAAGTACCTAGAACAGTGCCTGACACATAATATTCACTCAATTATTTGTTGAGTGAATGCATTCAGTGAAAAACTATTCCCTCACTCTCCTACAATATCAGTTTCTTTAATGGATTATTCCATCTACAAACTAAAATGGCAAGGAGTTTGAATTTTTATTTTAAATGTAATGAGAAACTGCTAGTGTTTTAAATAACAGTATGACAGGAGCTAACCTAAGTTTCTTTTTTTTTTTTTTTAAATTACAATTCTGTATTTGTTTTGCCATACATTGACATGAATCAGCCACAGGTGAACACAATCTCCCAATGCTGAAGCCCCCTCCCACCCCCACCCCACATCCTCTACCTGAATCATCCTGTGCACCAGCCCCATGCATCCTGCATCCTGCATTGAACATAGATTGGCGCTTCATTTCTTACAAGAAAGTATACATGTTTCAATGCCATTCTCCCAAACCATCCCACCCTTTCCCTCTCCCTCAGAGTCCAAAAGTCCGTTCTATACCTCTGTGTCTCTTTTGTTGTCTCACATATAGGGTCATCATTACTATCTTCTAAATTCCATATATATGTGTCAGTATACTGTATTGGTGTTTTTCTTTCTGGCTTACTTCACTCTGTATAATCGGTTCCAATTTCATCCATCTCATTAGAACTGAGTCAAATTTATTCTTTTTAAGGGCTGAGTAGTACTCCATTGTGTATATGTACCCCAGCTTTCTTATCCATTCATCTGCTGATGGACATCTAGGTTGCTTTCATGTCCTGGCTATTATAAACAGTGCTGCAGTGAACACTGGGGTACATGTGTCTCTTTCAATTCTGGTTTCCTCGGTGTGTATGCCCAGCAGTGGGATTGCTGGGTCATAAGGCAGTTCCATTTGCAATTTTTTAAGGAATCTCCACACTGTTTTCCATAGTGGCTGTACTAGTTTGCATTCCCACCAGCAGTGTAAGAGGGTTCCCTTTTCTCTACACCCTCTCCAGGATTTATTGCTTGTAGACTTTTGGATCGCAGCCATTCTGACTGGTGTGAAATGGTACCTCATTGTGGTCTTGATTTGCATTTCTCTGATAATGAGTGATGTTGAGCATCTTTTCAAGTGTTTGTTAGCCATCCGTATGTCTTCTTTGGAGAAATGCCTATTTAGTTCTTTGGCCCATTCTTTTATTGGATCATTTATTTTTCTGGAGTTGAGCTGCATAAGTTGCTTATATATCTTTGAGATTAGTTGTTTGTCAGTTGTTTCATTTGCTATTGTTTTCTCCCATTCAGAAGGCTGTCTTTTCACCTTGCTTATAGTTTCCTTTGTTGTGCAGAAGCTTTTAATTTTAATTCGATCCCATTTGTTTATTTTTGCTTTTATTTCCAGTATACTGGGAGGTGGATCACAGAGGATCCTGCTGTGATTTATGTCGGAGAGTGTTTTGCCTATGTTCTCCTCTAGGAGTTTTATAGTTTCTGGTCTTACATTTAGATCTTTAATCCATTTTGAGTTTATTTTTGTGTATGGTGTTAGAAAGAGGTCTAGTTTCATTCTTTTACAAGTGGTTGACCAGTTTTCCCAGCACCACCTGTTAAAGAGACTGTCTTTACTCCATTGTATATTCTTGCCTCCTTTGTCGAAGATAAGGTGTCCATAGATGTGTGGGTTTATCTCAGGGCTTTCTATTTTGTTCCATTGATCTATATTTCTGTCTTTGTGCCAGTACCATACTGTCTTAATGACTGTGGCTTTGTAGTAGAGCCTGAAGTCAGGCAAGTTGATTCCTCCAGTTCCATTCTTCTTTCTCAAGATTGCTTTGGCTATTCGAGGTTTTTTGTATTTCCATACAAATCTTGAGATTATTTGATCTAGTTCTGTGAAAAATACTGCTGGTAGCTTGATGGGAATTGCATTGAATCTGTAGATTGCTTTAGGTAGTATACTCATTTTCACTATATTGACTCTTCCGACCCATGAGCGTGGTATATTTCTCCATCTATTAGTGTCAAATAGATTACTCCCAATTCTTTATAGAGATGAGATTCTAGGAAGCCTAGGAGAGGAAGATGAAATTCAGAAACTATTATTAAATAGGTAGCAGAATTACATGCTGCTGCTGCTGTTGCTTCAGTCGTGTCCGACTCTGTGCGACCCCTGAGACGGCAGCCCACCAGGCTCCCCCATCCCTGGGATTCTCCAGGCAAGAACACTGGAGTGGGTGGCCATTTCCTTCTCCAATGCATGAAAGTGAAAAGTCAAAGTGAAGTCGTTCAGTCGTGTCCAACTCTTAGCTACCTCATGGACTGCAGCCTACCAGGCTCCTCCATCCATGAGATTTTCCAGGCAAGAGTACTGGAGTGGGGTGCCATTGCCTTCTCTGGAATTACATGCTACATAAAACCAAAAGATCATTTAGAAAATATACTGAAAAAAGATATACTGAAAAAAATGTGACTAGTAGGTTTATTGATATTCATTATTATGTAAAACTTCTAACTGTCTTTAACAATGACAATAATACTTGCCTTCATGGAGTTGCAGAGTCAGACATGACTGAGCGACTGAACAACAAATACTTGCATTTGACCCTTCTTCATTATAAATGGACATGTGACCTCAAATACAATCCTCTGTATACTTGTCAACAGAAAGCAAATGAGTTCAGCAAAAATGTGTAACTGCATATTACTCTCGCAGTCACTGACAACAGAAGATTTTCTGATATTCACACTGGTGGCCTATTCCATGCTCATGTGCCAGTCTCCATTTGAGAAGAAGAAATAACTATCCACTTAATGAAATGATCTAAAATTTTCCAGTTTTTAAATTGTTGAAAATATGGGAATCAGGGCAAAGCATATTACATTTTATTTTATAGAACAATGAATGAATCTATTCTCTCAAAAGAAATGAGTTAGTATTTTTACAGTTACCTCATGTCTGATTTAGAAGTTAGTTTTAATACTAAAAATTAAAATTCTAATATGAGAAGCTTTTTAAAAATGAAATTATCTCACCTTTTGCAAAAGCTTCTTTTTAAAACCAAAAAAAAAAAGCCTTCAATGCAGAAACAAGAGTAAGAAACCAATTAATGTATTTTTATAATACCTTCCTTGTTTTAACTGTTGCTCAGATTGCAGACTGGAATAGTTTTTCAAAAATGTATTTTAACATTTTTAACTATTCTAATATAAAATTATTAGTATCATTTAAAATCCTAAGTATCATTTCTCTTATAATTGGTAATTTTAAAATTGTGGTAAGGAGTACTATGTACACAGGGAATTTGAATTATTCTTCTATGGTTTCAGTATCCAAAGGCTTCCACAGATGGGGGGAGGAAGCGGAGGGCTTCACACGCTATTGCGTATTTTTGCTTCTTTATTTGCTTCACTGACCTATCGTCAAAACCAACGGCAAGAGGAAACACAAAGGTGGAAACAGCCCTAGGGACACATGCAGTCTGAAAATAAAAGCCCTGCATGATCTTTTTTTTTTTTTTTTTTTTTTCCTGCATGATCTTTAGACATGCAAGTAACTTTCATGCCACAAACACAAGGAGAATAATAAAGCGCTCCCCGTGCAGCTATATTATTCAGCTGGCAAACACACACGTGTCTAAATCACCTGAGCAAAGCAGGCAGAGCACAGGAAGAGGTTGATGAGAGTCTGCTGTAAAGAAAGCACTCCACAGAGGAGATGCAATTTGGAAAAACAAAATTTAAGGTAAAATCAGAATAATGTTAGGAGATGAAGATTAATTTCTATTTTTAAAATAGCCCTTATGCACATCATACATACTAGGAAAATACTGAAAAATTTACACAAGTCATTTTCTGCCATAATTTATACAGATGTGGATGCTAATGGCATTTTTTAATAAAGTTATCAAGGTATCTTTTCATTGTTTTAAACCATGCAAATAGAATTTCTGCATATAATAAGGAATTCCTATTTAAACTTACAGAGGTTAGAAGGGCTCTAATCTAAAACCTTATGAACAATATAGAACTTTACCCTGTGCTTATTTTTTGGCTTTGTATTTTTGTGCTTGTTTATAGATGCCTTAGGTAACAGATTTTCTGGCAAAGGGAAGATGCACTTTCAAAAGAGAGACAGTATTAGGACACACATTTCCACATCCAGGATCACAACTAAACATGCCCCACCCTAGGAGAAAATGAGGTCCTCTCCGTTTCTTGTCTGGACCATTACAAATGACCCCTCTGACTTTTATTTCTTATCCTTCCAATCAATATTCCATATTATCCTTTTATACCAGTTCACTCATACTAATCAAAATATATTAAAACTATGTTCCCACTGATGCCAGGTTCACTGAATCTCATTTGGAATGACTTTGGAATTTGACTGCATTGTAAATGTTGGGGGAAAATGAAAATCATTATCATAGGCCTGGGATTAGTGAAAAATGAGCTCATGGGAGAAAAAAAAACACAAGAAGTTCTATAGAATTTTTTAAATTTATATATGAATGAAAGATATAAATTAAAACAAATCTTTCTGGGTCATCAATTACTATTCATATACATCTCACAAAATATACGATGTGTATCCCTGAAAAAAACATCAATATCAAGCATTCCCAGAGCTAATCAATCTTTATCAAGTTTACCTCCAAGCTCAACATCACTCATTATCAGAGAAATGCAAATCAAGACCACAATGAGGTACCATTTCTCACCAGTCAGAATAGCTGCGATCCAAAAGTCTACAAGCAATAAATGCTGGAGAGGATGTGGAGAAAAGGGAACCCTCTTACACTGCTGGTGGGAATGCAAACTAGTACAGCCACTATGGAAAACAGTGTGGAGATTCCTTTAAAAATTGCAAATAGAACTGCCTTATGACCCAGCAATCCCACTGCTGGGCATACACACCGAGGAAACCAGAATTGAAAGAGACACATGTACCCCAATGTTCATTGCAGCGCTGTTTATTATAGCCAGGACATGGAAGCAACCTAGATGTCCATCAGCAGATGAATGGATAAGAAAGCTGTGGTACATATACACTGTGGAATACTACTCAGCCCTTAAAAAGAATAAATTTGACTCAGTTCTAATGAGATGGATGAAATTGGAACCAATTATACAGAGTGAAGTAAGCCAGAAAGAAAAACACCAATACAGTATACTGACACATATATATGGAATTTAGAAGACAGTAATGATGACCCTGTAGGTGAGACAACCAAGAGACACAGAGGTATAGAGTGGACTTTTGGACTCTGAGGGAGAGGGAAAGGGTGGGATGGTTTGGGAGAATGGCAATGAAACATGTATATTTTCGTGTAAGAAACGAAGCGCCAATCTATGTTCAATGTAGGATGCAGGATGCATGGGGCTGATGCACAGGATGATTCAAGTAGAGGATGTGGGGTGGGAGGTGGGAGGGGGCTTCGGCATTGGGAGATTGTGTTCACCTATGGCTGATTCGTGTCAATGTATGGCAAAACAAATACAGTATTGTAATTTAAAATAAATAAAAAAATTAAAAAAAAAAAGGAAGCCATTAAAGAAAAGTGTCATTTTCCAAATCTATGTTAGTATGGGTTTTTGTTTTCTTACAGAAATAAGTTTTATCCTGAAGTAGCACGAATGAAGCAACTTAGCAGTAGCAGCAGCAGCTTATTAACACTTAATATCATCAAGATAGTGTAATAAAACTGCCAACACTTAAATGTGTAGTTCTACCCATTTTTATAATTTAATCCTAAGTATCATATTTCCTATTTTATTATATTTATTTGATAATATAATACCATTATATCAGAGCTTCCCTGGTGACTCCTTGGTAAAGAATCTGCCTGCAATGCAAGAGATGCAGGAGACAATGGGTTCAGTCCCTGGGTCTGCAAGATCCCCTGGAGGAGGGCATGGCAGCTCACGCCAGTATTCTTGCCTGGAGAATCCCACGGACTGAGGAGCCTGGACGGCTATAGTCACTAACGTGACTAAGCGTCAGACTGAAGTGACCGAGCGCAGCACACGCGGCATTGCTCTATCTGCCAATGTATACCGAAACTTCACACAGCAATTGCTGATTACCGCAACGTTTATTTTCAGTCAGGAAGGAGTACAAAGTCACAACTACCATCTTAGCTACGCTTCTTACTGAAATAATTTAATGTGCGTTTTTTTCCTCTTTCTAGATCACAGTAATTTCAAAATAATGAAATAAAAATTGTCTGTGTGATTCAACAGAAAATTTCAATTTGTCAGTCTTTTTAGAACTGGTGCTTTATAGTGCTACTGGAGTGTTTTTGTATATATTTTCAACCATCAATCTGAGTAGAAATTACTCCACCTATAAAGTGGAGGGTTATTTTTAAATGAGCTGGTTCTCTCCAGATAATATCCAATCATTAACTCCCCCAAAATGACAATGGTAGTGTGGTTCTTATGTTGCTTCGATCTTCTCCATTTATTCTTAAAGCACCCATATTTGGTATTTCTCAGTTGAGACATAAAAGAACCCCTCAACTATCCTCATAAAATCTCTCTCCTTACTAGTACACTTTACCACTGAGGCTTGATTAAAGTTTGAGAATTCTCTGTATTGAATGCATCTGCTACAGATCGATTATGTCCCTCCTAAATTCATATGTTAAAAGCTATTTCATAAGGTGATGGTATCTGGAGGCAGAGTTTGGGGGAGATCCACCTCACAAATGGGATTGGTGCCCTTAGAAAAGAGGCCTAGAAAACTCTTTTCCTTCTCCATCATGTGAGGACATGGGATGGGGTCTCTCCAGACACCAAATCTACTGCCTTCCTGATCTTGGACTTCCAGCTTTTAGAACTGTGAGAAATACATTTCTATTGTTTATAAGCCACCTAGTCTATGGTATTCCATTTTAGCTGCCACAATGAACTAAGCTAATATTTTTTATGTTCAAATCAACATCTATGTCCCTCAGTCTCCTCAAAATGTGAGTGTGTGTGCACTCAGTCACTAAGTCATATCCGACTCTCTGCGACCCCCTGGACTGTAGCCCACCAGGATCCTATACCATGGGATTTTCCAGGCAAGAATACTGGAGTTGGTTGCCATTTCCTACTTCAGGGGATCTCCACAGACCAAAGAACCTAACCTATGTCTCCTGTCTCCTGCACTGGCAGACAAATTCTTTGCCACTGAGCCACCTGAGAAGCCCATCCTCAAAATAAAAGCCTAAACGTCATATCAAGGCATAACAAATCCCTTGGAAATTTATTCCAACTTAGTTTCCAGCAATGGCCTCTAAATCTAAATCTCTGAACTACAATCAGGTCAGATATATCATTTACCCAACACACCTTCCTTTGACTATTTCTATCTTGGCAATTTTGTATAAAGTGTCTATATATTTGTATAAAGTGTCTGGCTGTAACACCATACACTCTGGCCCACTTAAGACCTTGGAGAATCTATCCATCTTTCATGGCCAAACTCAAATGTCCCCTTTCCTTGCCAAAGAAGGATAATCCATTCTGAATTAGCCTTTCCTTCTTCAATGTTACCAAAACGCTTAATCACATGTTTTTTAAAATTCATGTCATATTCAAATTTCTGTTTTGTGAAAAGAGTAGTTAAATGTTTTTCATAAAATAGACTCTTAATAAGTGTGAATTAATTACACACTTTGATAATGACTTATAGTCTGTAAAGAAAACAAAGTACCCAACCAAAATTCTGATAAAAGAAAGCTTGATGATTCGAATAAATATACAGCTCTTATTCCTCACTTCTTCACATTTCTACCAGAATTTTGCTAGTAGAAAATTAACTATTTGATTCTACTTAAAGTTTAATTTAAAATTGGATTTAATGATATATAAAAATACATATAAATTTTATCATATGTACATATTGAACATATGAAAAAGTGAGAAGTGAAGTCGCTCAGTCGTGTCTGACTCTTTGCCCACCATGTTCCTCCATCCACTGGATTTTCCAGGCAAGAGTACTGGAGTGGGTTGCCATTTCCTTCTCCAGAGGATCTTCATGACCTACGGATCTACTCCAGGTCTCCTGCACTGTAGGCAGATGCTTTACTGTCTGGGCTACCAGGGAACTATATTGAACATGCAGGTAATAATAAAACTGCAAACTATCATTTTGTTTCCTATCAGCATTTTCTTTTAAAAATATTTTATAAACATTTTGAATACACATAAAAGTAGGGGAAAGAAGTACAGTGAACCCTATATCACTAAAATTCAGTAGTTATCTTTTGCTGTTCTTACTTCATCTATTCCTTCTTCTTCCCTTTCAAGATATACTCAAGGTAGGTAATGTTGCCTGTTCTTGGATGTAACTACAGCAGACTCCTTGAGTTTTCAGCTCTCCTTTAATTAATGAACAGATCTACAGTTTCAAACAATCTCAATGAGTCTCAGTTCAGAAAACAGAAGGTCAGTTCCAAGGTATTCTTCAGTTGTCAGATCATGAGGTCTCTATTGCAAAATTCAGGTGTAAACTGAATAAAGTAGGGAAAACCAGTAGACCAGTCAGTTCAGTTCAGTTCAGTCGCTCAGTCGTGTCTGACTCTTTGTGACCCCATGAATCACAGCATGCCAGGCCTCCCTGTCCATCACCAACTCCCAGAGTTCACTCAGACTCAGGTCCATTGAGTCCATGATGCCATCCAGCCATCTCATCCTCTGTCGTCCCCTTCTCCTCCTGCCCCCAATCCCTCCCAGCATCACAGTCTTTTCCAATGAGTCAACTCTTCGCATGAGGTGGCCAAAGTACTGGAGTTTCAGCTTTAGCATCATTCCTTCCAAAGAAATCCCAGGGCTGATCTCCTTCAGAATAGACTGGTTGGATCTCCTTACAGTCCAAGGGACTCTCAAGAGTCTTCTCCAACATCACAGTTCAAAAGCATCAATTCTTCGGCACTCAGCCTTCTTCACAGTCCAACTCTCACATCCATACATAACCAATGGGAAAACCATAGCCTTGACTAGAAGGACCTTAGTCGGCAAAGTAATGTCTCTGCTTTTGAATATGCTATCTAGGTTGGTCATAACTTTTCTTCCAAGGAGTAAGTGTCTTTTAATTTCATGGCTGCAATTGTGGGAGACTAGACAGGCCTGACCTACCGGCGCACGCCGTGCAGGGTTCCAGATGAATAGTCTTAGAGAATAGTCCGCTGGCAGTCTCCAGGCAGCTTATCCCGGACGAGCCCCCAAATGTGGGAGACTAGCTGCCAATAGAGACCACCAGTCGGAGTTTAGAGAAAAGCAGTTTATTGGCAATTTCGGATCCGGGCCCCCACCAAGCCAATTGAAGGTGGGGAGCCCTGAACACCCGCTTTGGGAGCCTTTTATCCTGATGTGCAGGGGAGGAGGGGGACTAGGCTACTCGGCAGAGCATGATTGGTGGGCTCGCAGGTAAGGTTTATGTAACTATTGGTGACAATTTGCAGTTAGCGTCGAGCTCCTATTTCCTAGAGCTAGATCCTGTTTCTTAGGTTGCAGAGCAAACATTGCAGTGACACACCTGGTATTATCCATTGTTCCCTTTAAAATTTTGGGGCTTTCCGTCCCAGTAAAGCTGACCTAGTATTCAACTCCCTGGGAAACATTTTACTTCCTTCTTCAGCAATCACCATCTGCAGTGATTTTGGAGTCCAAAAAATAAAGTTTGACACTGTTTCCACTGTTTCCCCATCTATTTCCCATGAAGTGATGGGACCGGATGCCATGATCTCAGTTTTTTGAATGTTGAGCTTTAAGCCAACTTTTTCATACTCCTCTTTCACTTTCATCAAGAGGCTCTTTAGTTCCTCTTCACTTTTAGCCATAAGGGTGGTGTCATCTGCATATCTGAGGTGACTGATATTTCTCCCAGCAATCTTGATTCCAGCTTGTGTTTCTTCCAGTCCAGCGTTTCTCACGATGTACTCTGCATATAAGTTAAATAAGCAGGGTGACAATATACAGCCTTGACATACTCCTTTTCCTATTTGGAACCAGTCTGTTGTTCCATGTCCAGTTCTAACTGTTGCTTCCTGACCTGCATACAGATTTCTCAAGAGGCAGGTAGATTCAAGGGATTAGATCTGATAGATAGAGTGCCTGAAGAACTATGGAAAGAGGTTTGTAACATAGTCCAGGAGGTGGTGACCAAAACCATCCGCAAGGAAAAGAAACGCATAAAGGCAAAGTGGTTGCCTGAGGAGGTATTACAAATAGCTGAGAAAACAAGAAAAGTAAAAGGCAAAGGAGAAAGGGAAAGATATACCCAACTGAATGCAGAGTTTCACAGAACATGGAGGAGGAATAAGAAAGCCTTCTTAAGTGAACAATGCAAAGAAATAGAAGGAAAAACAGAATGAGAAAGACTAGAGATCTCTTCAAGGGAAAAATTTCATGCAAAGATGACAGCAATAAAGGACAAAAAGGCAAAGACCTAACAAAGTCAGAAGAGATTAATAAGAGGTGCAAGAATACACAGAACTATACAGAAAAGCTCTTAATGACCCAGATAACCACAATGGCATGGTCATTCACCTAGAGCCAGACATTCTGAAGTGTGAAGTCAAGTGGGCCTTAGGAAGCATCACTACCAAAAAGGTAAGTGGAGGTGATAGAATTCCAACTGAACTATTTCAACATCCTAAAAATTGTGTTGTTAAAGTACTGCACTCAATATGTCAGCAGATTTGGAAAACTCAGCAGTGACCACTGTACTAGAAAAGGTCAATTTTCATTTCAACCCCAAAGGGCAATGCTAAAGAATGCTCAAACTACAGCACAATTGTACTCATTTCATATGCTGGAAAGGTAATGCTCAAAATTCTTCCAGCTAGGCTTCATTAGTGTATGAACCGAGAACTTACAGTTATACAAATTGGATTTAGAAAAGGCAGAGGAATCAGAGATCCAACTGCCCACATCCACTGGATAATAGAAAAACAAGGTAATTCCCTCCTCCAAAAAATCTACTTCTGTTTCATCAACTATGCTGGAGCTTTTGACTGTGTGGATCACAACAAACTGGAAAATTCTTAAAGAGATGGGAATACCAGACCATATTACCGGTCTCTTGAGAAACCTGAATGCAGGACAAGAAACAGCAGTTAGAACTGGACATGGAACAACAGATTGGTTCAAAATTGGGAGAGGAGTACGTCAAGGTGTATATCATCACCCTGCTTGCTGCTGCTGCCGCTAAGTCACTTCAGTCATGTCTGACTCTGTGCAGCCCCACAGATGGCAGCCCACCAGGCCCCGCTGTCCCTGGGATTCTCCAGGCAAGAACACTGAAGTGCATTGTCATTTCCTTCTCCAATGCATGAAAGTGAAAAGTGAAAGTGAAGTCACTCAGTTGTGTTCGACTCTTAGCGACTCCATAGACTGCAGCCCACCAGGCTCCTCTGTCCATGGGATTTTCCAGGCAAGAGCACTGGAGTGGGGTGCCATTGTCACCCTGCTTATTTAACTTATATGCAGAGTACATCATGTGAAATGGCTGAACGAATCACAAGCTGGAATCAAAACTGCCAGGAGACAGCTTCGGAGGCAAGGTTACTGCTTAGTAATTAACAAGTGGTTGAGCGGCAGCAGTGGAGAAACACTCTGGGGAAATATGAAGACACAGATACCAACCACTGTGCTGTTTGTTCTTCATGAAGAGGCTATAGTGAGCTGGGCCCCATGCTCAATTACTCACTTGCTCCCTGAAGGCAAGCTCGGATCCACTGGAGTTCAAGTCTGGCTGGAAAGACAGATATTAGACAATGGTTTATAAGTCAATCCTTTCACGATGCAGATATGCCATTTTAATGACCCTTAGTCCTGCTGTCTTGCCAGAGCTGGGGCCAAGTTAAACAGGGATCCCTAAGAGATGGGACTATGAACACGGTTTAAAAAGAGAAGAGGCAGCTCTTCAGAACCCTTTATCATGTGCAGTGTCCTGATTCCTCCTTTTCCTTTTCAACTATTTGATTTTGGGGGAGGGGGAAAAGGGAGGGGCGATGTATGAGTAGGCGGAGGAAAGGGTTATTATGGGATTACATGAAACCATGTGTGTGAAACTAAATTGTAAAGCACTGTAAATTTTAAAAAAATGTTTCATTCAATTAAAAAGAAACTAAAAAAATTATCTCCAGGAGAAATATCAAAACCTCAGATATGCAGATAATACCACCCTAGTGGCAGAAAGTGAAGAGAAACTAAAGAGTCTCCTGATGAAGAGGAAAGGAGAGTGAAAAAGCTGACTCAACATTCAAAAACTGAGATCATGGCACCCAGGTCCACCACTTCATGGCAAAGAGAACTCGGAAAAGTAGAAGCAGAGACAGGTTTTATTTTCTTGGTGTCCAGTATCACTGTGGATGGTGACTGCAGCCACAAAATTATCAGACGCTTGCTCCTTGGAATGAAAGCTATGACAAACTTGGACAGTGTATTAAAAAGCAAAGATATCACTTTGCCAACAAAGGTCCACATAGTTAAAGCTATCATTTTCCCAGTAGTCATGTATGGATGTGAGACCATAAAGAAGACTGATCACCAAGGAATTGATGCTTTCAAATTGTCATGCTAGAGAAGACTCTTGAGAGTCTCTTGGACTGCAAGGAGATCAAACCAGTCAATCTTAAAGAAAATCAACCATGAATATTCATTGAAGTACTGATGCTGAAGCTGAAGCTCCAATGCTTTGGCCACCTGATGCAAAGAGTCAAGCCACCGGAAAAGACCCTGATGCTGGGAAAGATTAAAGGCAAGAAGAAAAGGGGGTGGCAGAGGATGAGATGGTTGGATGGCATCACCGGCTCAATGGACACGAACTTGGGAAAAGTCCAGGAGATAGTGCAGGACAGAGACTCCTGGCCAGCTGCAGTTCATGGGGTTGCAAAGAGTTGGACATGCCTTAGCGACTGGACAACAATGATAATCAGTGGTACCTAAGATTGCCCCTTCCTCTGCTCTGTTCAGATGCAGAGCCAAAAGAAAAGAATGGGATGGTGCTTTCCTCCTTTTTCACAATCTGTTTTTCCAACTGGGCAACACCTTTTGCAGCCCTCTCTGGTCAGCAGATGGGTGGAGAAACTGACCAACTTAGGCTGATTTTGCACTCCCTGAGACCAACTTAGGCTGATTTTGCACTCCCTGAGACTGGTGAACATTAACCTCTTTGTGTCATGTGATGCTTTCATAAAATTTACCCAAGATATCTTGCAGGACCCTTCTCTCCTATGTAACCTGCAACCAGGAGGATGCACCTCTATGCTAGGTGGTCACTTGCCACTGTTTCCTCAGCTTCTAGGCCATCACCTTTTAGTTCTTTCCTACTGAAATGGTCCCTCTACCACTCCAGGAGGTCCTGGATAAGACCCCAGACAAACTGCATGTCTGCTCCCCTGAGTGACCTAAGTCAGATCCATGAGACAGCATGCATGCTGTTCAGTCATGTCCAACTTTTTGCAACCCCATGGACTGTAATCTGCCAGGATCTTCTCTGTCCATGGAATTTTTTGGGCAAGAGACTAGAGCAGGTTGTCATTTCCTACTCCAGAGAATCTTCCCGGCCCAGGGATCAGACCCACGTCGCCTGCATCTCTTGCATTGGTAGGTAGGCTCTTTACCAATGTGTCACCTGGAAAGCCCCAGATCCATGAGAAGCATTCCTGTATAACTTGATGGGACAAATTCTCCTAGTAGGGCCTGATCCCAACATAGCAGCACTCTCCAGGATCAATTCCCATCGCAGTTCATCAAACCAATCTTGTCTTTCAGGTGTCCAGGCAGACTCAAAGCCCAGAATACCAGCTCTAGGTCAGACATCTTTCGCTCTCCATCTAGCCCTGTGCCAAGATACTCTTCTTAAGAAGCAAAGGAGTTAGAATTCCACCCACTTTTCAGGGAAAGGGACTCAGAACAAGGCAGCAGCTATCTCTAAAATAAAAATCTCTTCACTATTTCTCCTCTGCTCCCTCACAGGTAAACTTCAGTGAGGTATACTTCAAGGGTCATGACACATTTCCTTCCAGTATTGCACACTATTTCATCATGCTTCTAATTTCATATCTATTGCATCTTGATACATAATTAAAACTTTCACTTTAATTCCCTTCAGTTTAAATAGCTCATCATACACACATACAAACACACAAAGAATAACTGAATATAAAGAAGATTACAATTCCTAGGTTGAAGGAACACTATTGGAGAATGCTGAATTTTGGTACAATTTTAATACTGATAGAAATGTTTTTGAAGAGGGTATAATTCTAGGATGAACTGAAAAAAATCTCAGCTGTATTTAATAATGTTAATGTTCCTATATAATCTATTATGCCTATTTAAGAACATTTAATGAATAACATTTATACTGGCTGAGTAACATAAGCATATTAGGTTTTAAAGTGAACATAACAGAAGGCTAAGCTCTATTCTTGGGTCTATTTGATAAATATTGACTTCTTGCTTAGGCATTTGACAAGATTTATTGACATGACAATTTCATATTTTCTGAGAAGGATTAAAATTTTATTAGGTCCCAAAACTAGAAGGCAATGTCAATACTGGTCTTGGTTACATGCATTTATCATGAAATTCATTCTAACAGCAGATTCTGTACAACTTTTAGCCCTGTTTCTTTTCATAGAAAGAAGAGAGACAGCCCCATTCAAACATCTCTTTTCAAATCAGAAAGAAGCAAAGGATTTCTGAGTCTGGATGCAATGCCAAATCTAATAACAGGGCCCTGAAGCAACCAGACCTCTCGAAAGAGCAAGGGCAGGAAAGGGGAAGCACAGCAGCCATGCGGTCACTGCTCGGCCCAGTGAGAACGGGGGACCATCGCTCTGGCCCACTGTCACGGTGCTGAAGAGGAAAACACCAGATTGATTTGTACCCATGAACATCCTCTCTCAGCTCACATACAGTTGTCATCTAAGGGAATAAAGAACAATATTAGAATATTTTGTTTGTCTTTAATCTCCTACTTCACATAGAAAAAGAGGAAAAAATCTAAGGAGGACTTGAAATGTTATATCAAACAATAATAATCAACAACTAGATTGCCACCAGAAAATAAAAGTCCTCAGGTGAGTGTATCTGAAAATAACGGAGCCACCTGGGGCTTTGATTTATTTGCCTATTTGCCTGGGATGATATACACAAAGATTTTATATGGTGTCCAGTGCATATTAAGTAGGTAATAAATAACAATTGTTATTATTATCATTTGTATTATTGTGATAAATTTCTAGCAAAGGAAGACCTGCAAAGTAAATATTCTTGATAAAGCATTATAAGGAGCAGCACTCAGAGAAGAGATGATTTTCCCCTATTGAAACACTGTCTTCAGTGTTCTCTTGGTGAAAGGGAAGGGAAAGAGGACACACAAAAAGAGTAGAATAATACCATATGTAAATATTAGCAGGCACAATTAAACTAGAAATAACCTCGAAACTTCTACTATTTAAGAATTATAGACTTTCACCCAAATCAGATACCAAATATTAAGTGATATATTCATGTAATATGTACATTTTAATTCTAACATACATGTGTGTGTGTGTGCTAAATTGCTTCAGTTATGTCCAACTCTTTGCTACCCATGGACTATAGCCCACCAAGCTCCTCTGTCCATGGGATTCTCCAAGCAAGAATACTGGAGTGGGTTGCCATGCCTTCATCCATCCAAGGGAGCGTCCCAACCCAGGGATCAAACCCACGTCTCTCATGTCTCCTGCATTGGCAGGTGGGTTCTTTACCACTAGACCACCCAGGAAGCCCTCTAACACACACACACACACACAAACACACACACACACACACACGTGATGTTACATGCTCCAAATTTCCACTCCATTCAACCCAGAAACTAAAACTGAAAAATAATTTCTTTGTATTCAGCAATTCCATCATGTTCTTAGCCTCAAAGAAGTAGAGGCTTGCAGACATCCTTGAAAGCAGTAGTTTGATCCTTCTAAGTCACCAAAGCAACAGGTACTTTTAATGTTACTCTAACAAAACAGTGGCTTGCTTACTACAGACTAACTGCTCAGCCAGTATTTGTTAAACGAATGAATGAGTTTGGGGAATAATATAGTTGCATTTGCCAGTGATCAATAAATATATTCTTTTGGAAAGGAATAGTTCTATTTAAACTTAAAAACTGTAAAACCAATCAAGGACGAGCTCCTAACACAGTTTATAACAGACACTAACCTTGAGGAATCAAGGTATTTAGGTCTGATTTGTCTTGCAATATAAGCAGAATCAAAACAGCTTCCCAAAACTCTGTATGAGAACACCCTTGGCTCACTTCCCTCTCCCTTCAAATCAAGTCTTAATTCATGCTGTCACTAAGATCACTTTTTTGTATTGTGGAAATTTTTACATCTTTGCTTCCAGAAAAGGTGACATGGTTAAATAATTAATCCTGAAAACTACTTCACAAACAAGACACCACCCTATAAAAACATAACTAGTGAAAAAGATTGCTTTCATTCACTTCACTATTTGTATGCCACCCAAGGAAGAGAGATTTTAGGAGTTTGAGGGAAAATGCTACTTTCTTACAAAGGTGTTTTTCAGACGATAAAACAGATGGTAAAATTTAAAGTTTTATTCCAAACTCTGACTTTTACTCACTTGGAAAATTCATTTGAAATCTAGGGTGCTGTTTTCTACAACTAAAATAAGTATAACAGTTGCTTATGTCAGTGACATAGCAAAGCTTAGCAATCCTCAGAACATGACAATGTATGTACAATCTAACTGCAAGAATACATTAGCAGGCAACTGAAAGACATTTAAAATCTAACTGGGGATTTTAGGTTAAATTAAATGAAAAATCAAGTTTACTTTTTTCTTCAAACATATTTTGGCTGGCTTTAATCAGGTCAACTCCATTTCATACAGGTAATCTATCATAATTTACATTACAGAGTGATAAATATGGCCAGTAAAACAGAAACTTTGAAGTTGAAGAGCATGTCCCCTTTCTGGAACTAGTGTTGCTACATCTATTGTAAGAGAAAAACAAATGTACAAAGATAATGTAATAATCTGAAGGTCATTACAAAACAACACACGTCCAAAATTGTTATCTGAAAGGAGATAATACATCTTACTAAAAGAAGAGTTAAAAACTAAATCATAAGAATAAAATTCCTTATACTTGAATTTCACCTATGAGAAGATATATCAGAATCTCCCAAAGAGGAAAAATGGGGAATATCTTGAAAATATATCTCCTGGTGATGCTAATAATCTTCTGACTAGTCTCATTACCCTATATAAACACAACATAATATTGATGATAATAATCTCTTCATATCATCAATATTGTGTTGTAGTTATATAGGGTTATGAGACGGCTCCAATTGGGAAAGGTTATTAGCTATCCATAGCCTCACTTGCTTCTACTCTGATCCTCTCTCTTTAGTGCTCCCAGAATTATATGCATTAGAAAGTATTTATTACATGTCCTTTCTCTTAAAAACTTATTTCAGATCACTATGATCTCTAAGGAGAAGTCTCAAAATCTTTAGCATGTTATATATTACTCTTCAAAATTTAGTCACACACTACAGAATCAATTTCTACCTCCCAAGCCCTTGAACCTAATAAATCTATTTAATTTCTCACTGATTCACTTTCAAATTCTTTATATATATGTGAGTTATTACATATACTATTTTCTCTAAATGAAAATGTCCTTTCTGGAAAATCCCTACATTTTCTTAAAACCCAAGTCAATTTTCATTTTCTCTGAGAAGTCTTGTTCAATTCCTCTGGAGTGGGACAGACACCATTTCCTTTACAGAGATCCTACTGAATCCGGGAAATCCACCATGAAAAAAGGAAGCCATAAGATTCTGGATAAAAGAGGTTGAAAACCCAAGAGAGACAAAGGGGATTTCTAGGAAAATGATGACAGGAATTTCCTGAAAGACAACGGTGTAGCAAGGAAGGAGGACAATAAAAAAACAAAGAAAGCAAGAAATAGACATTGCCAGGAGGCAAATGAGAAAGCATGGTACGGATAAATTTCCAGGTGCTTTGACCTATAGAGGAGAATTTTAGAGTTTTTTGGGAGAGTTTACAAGAGAGATGGTGATCAGTTCAGTCACTCAGTCATGTCCGACTCTCTGTGACCCCATGGACTGCAGCATGCCAGGCTTCCCTGTCCATCACCAACTCCCAGAGCTTACTCAAACACATGTTCATTGAGTTAGTGATACCATCCAACCATCTCATCCTCTGTCGTCCCCTTCTCCTCCCACCATCAATCTTTCCCAGCATCAGGGTCTTATCAAATGATTCAGTTCTTCTTCGAGTCCGCTGGAAAAAATATTGGAGTTCCAGCTTTAGCATCAGTCCTTCCAATGAATATTCAGGACTGGTTTCCTTTAGGATTGACTGGTTGGATCTTCTTGCTGTCCAAGGGACTCTCAAGAGTCTTCTCCAATGCCATAGTTCAAAAGCATCAATTCTTCGGCACTCAGCTTTTTATAGTCCAACTATCACAACCATACATGACTACTGGAAAAGCCATAGCCTTGACGAGACAGACCTTGTTGACAAAGACATTACTTTGTTGGCAAAGTAATGTCTCTGATTTTTAATATGCTGTCTAGGTTGGTCATAACTTTTCTTCCAAGGAGCAAGTGTCTTTTAAATTCATGGCTGAAGTACCATCTGAAGTGATTTTGGAGCCCCAAAAAATAAAGTCTCTCACTGTTTCAACTGCTTCCTCATCCATTTGCCATGAAGTTTTGGGACTGGATGCCATGATCTTAGTTTTCTGAATGTTGAGTTTTAAGCCAACTTTTTCACTCTCCTCTTTCACTTTCATCAAGAGGCTCTTTAGTTCTTCTTTACTTTCTGCCATAAGGGTGGTGTCATCTGCGTATCTGAGGTTATTGATATTTCTCCCAGCAATCTTGATTTCAGAGTGTATTTCATCCAGCCCGGCATTTTTCATGATGTACTCTGCATGTAAGTTAAATAAGCAGGGTGACTATATACAGCCTTAAGGTACACCTTTTCCCAACTTGGAACCAGTCTGTTGTTCCATGTCCAGTTCTAACTGTTGCTTCTTGACCAGCATACAGATTTCTCAGGAGGCTGGTCAGGAGGTCCGATATTCTCATCTCTTGAAGAATTTTCCACAGTTTGTTGTGATCCACGTAGTCAAAGGCTTTGGCCTAGTCAATAAAGCAGAAGTAGATGTTTTTCCGGAAATCTCTTGCTTTTTTGATGACCCAGTGGATATTGGCAATTTGAAATCTTGTGCTTCTGCCTTTTCTAAATCCAGCTTGAACATCTGGAAGCTCACAGTTCCTGTACTGTTGAAGCCTGACATGGATAATTTTGAGCATTACTTTGTTAGCATGTGAAATGAGTGCACTTGTGTGGTAGCTTGAACATTCTATGGCATTGCTTTCTTTGGGGAAGAAACAGAGTAGCCATCATACTCAACAAAAGAATCCAAAATGCAGTACTTGGATGCAATCTCAAAAATGACAGAATGATCTCTATTTGTTTCCAAGGCAAACCATTCAATATCACAGTAATACAAGTCGATGCCCCAACCAGTAATGCTGAAGAAGCTGAAGTTGAATCATTCTATGAAGACCTACAAGACCTAGAACTAATACCCAAAAAGAGATGTCTTTTTCATTATAGGGGACTGGAATGCAAAAGTAGGAAGTCAAGAGATACGTGGAATAACAGGCAAATTTGGCCTTGGAGTACAAAACAAAGTAGGGCAAAGGCTAACAGAATTTTGCCTAGAGAATGCACTGATCATAGCAAACACCCTCTCCCAGCAACACAAGACTCTACACATGGACATCACCAGATGGTCAACACCAAAATCAGGTTGATTATATTCTTTGCAGCCAAAGATGGAGAAGCTCTATACAGTCAGTGAAAACAAGGCCGGGAGCTGACTGTGGCTCAGATCATGAACTCCTTATTGCCAAATTCAGACTTAAATTGAAAAAAGTAGGGAAAACCACCAGACCATTCAAGTAGGATGTAAATCAAATCCCATATAATTATACAGTTGAAGTGACAAATATATTCAAGGGATTAGCTCTGATAGACAGAGTGCCTGAAGAACTATGGACAGAGGTTCATGACATTTATAAGAGGCGGGATCAAGACTATCCCCAAGGAAAAAAAAGGCAAAAGATGGTCCGAGGAGGCCTTACAAATAGCTGTGAAAAGAAAAGAAGTGAAAGGCAAAAGAGAAAAGGAAAGATATACCCATTTGAATGCAGAGCTCCAAAGAATAGCAAGGAGAGATAAGAAAGCCTTCCTCAGTGATCAATGCAAATAGAAGAAAACAATAGAATAGGAAAGATCTCTTCAAGAAAATTAGAAGTACCAAGGGAACATTTCATGCAAAGATGAATAAAGGAATAAAGGAAAGAATTGGTATGGACCTAACAGAAGCAGAAAATATTAAGAGGTGGCAAGAATACACAGAGAAAGTATACAGAAAAGATCTTCATGGCCCAGATAACCACGATGGTGTGATCACTCACCTAGAGCCAGTCATCCTGGAATGCAAAGTCAAGTGAGCCTTAGGAAGCATCACTATGAACAAAGCTAGTGACAGTGATGGAATTCCAGTTGACCTATTTCAAATCCTAAAAGATGATTCTGTGAAAGTGCTGCACTCATATATCAGCAAATTTGGAAAACTCAGCAGTGGCCACAGGACTGGAAAAGGTCAGTTTTCATTCCAAGATAATGGCGACCTCCTTCAAAAAGTCCCGTGCACTCACTGCTGCACTCAGTGCCTCTGAGTCAGCAGCAGGCCACCATTGGCCCACGCCTCTGCCAAAGCCTCCTGGACACTCACGGGCAAGTCTGGGTCAGTCTCTTGTGGGGTCACTGCTCCTTTCTCCTGGGTCCTGGTCCACACAAAATTCTGTTTGTTTCCTTCAAGAGTCTGTTTCCCAGTCCTTCGTAAGTTCTGGCGGCTGGGTTAATGGTGACCTCCTCCAAGAGAGCTTATGCCATACCCCGGTCTGCTGCACCAGAGCCCCCGCCCTGCGGCAGGCCACTGCAGACCCGCACCCCACAGGAGACACTCAGACACAGTTCTGGCTCAGTCTCTGTGGGTCCCTGGGTGCCAGTGCACACAAGGTTTGTTTGAGCCCTCTAAGCATTTCTGGCAGGTAAGGGGTTTGATTCTAAATGTGACTTTGTGAGCTCGTGATAGATATCTAGAAATATTCCCCCAAAATGAGGTTACTGTCACTTCCAGGATAAATCGAAATCTGTATAAGAAGGGGAATGTAATAAATTTCTATCTGACTGAGCTCTGAATAATAATTACTAATCATAGTAATATATTTCTGAATATTGATTATACCAAAATTTATGGTAGAATTAAACTGGAGAGAATTCTGTATGAGTTAAATCCTCATCTTCCTTAAGGGGATTAGACAATAACAATAAATAAAGGTACAAATATATTCTCTAAATATCTGAAGGCAAAGTTCACAAGAAATTGCAACAGTGTTGAAACTGCTTTCTCTGAGGATCAGCAAGAGCCTCTGCTCCACAGCTGCTAGGGCATCATTCACATCATGTTCCGTGTAAATAGGTCTAGAAGAGAAAAAATCAGGGACTGAACTCCCAGTGATCAAATCCACCTAGAGGTAGTATGACAAAAAGTGAGGTGCACAGATCCAGATATTAGAGGTAACTAAAAGCAAAATGAATAAATAAGATTAAAAGGAAAAAAAAACAGTTACTTTAAACATTTTGTTTGCATGAATAGCCAGCCATAAAGTAGGATGAAAACAACCCAATAAAAGTTTTCAAACAAAGAACAGAAATTATAAATTAGATTTGCTATAAAATCAATCAAAATGTTTAGAAAACTTAAAGAGACATTTCACCATAGAAGACACACAGGTGGCCAATATACACATGAAAAAATACTCAATATCATCCATTATTAAAGAAATGATAATCAAAACTAAAATGAGGTATCACCTCACACCAGTCAGAATGGCCATCATCAAAAAAATCTGCAAGCAATAACTGCTAGTAAGAACGTGGAGAAAAGGGAACCCTCTTGCACTGTTGGTGGGAATGTAGATTGATACAGCCTCCATGGAGAACAACATGGAGATGCGTTTAAAAACTAGAAATAAAACTACCATATGATCAGCAATCCCACTAGAGGGATATACCCTGAGAAAAACATAATTCAAAGAGACTCATGTATTCCAAAGTTTACTGTAGCACTATTTACAATAATCAGGCTGGAAGGAACCTAGGTGTCCATCAACAGATGAATGGATAAAGAAGTCGTGGTGCGTATTCACAGTGGAATATTAGCCATAAAAACTGGGCTTCCCTTTTAGCTCAGTTGGTAAAGAATCTGCCTGCAATGCAGGAGACCCAACTTCAGTTCCTGGGTCAGGAAGATCCCCTGGAGCAGGAAATGGCAACTCACTCCAGTGTTCTTGCCTGGAGAATCCCATGGACAGAGGAGCCTGGCGGGCTACAGTCTCTGAGGTCGCAAGAGTCGGACACGACTGAGCGACTAAACCATCACCACCTCCATAAAAAGGAATGAATTTGAGTCAGTCACAGTGAGGTAGGTGAACCCAGCAGCTGTTAAAAAAGTGAACTAAGTCAGAAAGAGAAAAAGAAATACTGAACATTAATGCATGTATATGGAATCTAGGGAAATGGTACTGATGAAGCTATTTGACAGGAACAGAGATGCAGACATAGAGAACAGCCTTGCGGACACAGCAGGGGAAGGAGAGGGTAAAGCGAATGGAGGAAATAGCACTAAACACACATCACTGTAGACAGCTAGTGGGAAGCCACTGTGCAACACAAGGAGCTCAACCCAGAGCTCTGTGACAGCCTGGAAGAGTGGGAGGAAGAGCCAAAGGGAGGGGCCCTATGCACCCTTACGGCTGGTTCACACTGCTGCACTGCAGAAACCAACACAGCATGGTGATGCAATTGTCCTCCATTTTTAAAATATTATATAGAGAAGACAGAGTTAATGTACCAAGACACGCCACTCCTCTCTAATGCTCATTTTTTTTCCTCATTTTGACACAATGAGGTTAGAACTTTAAAGTCAGAAATTTAATTTTCTTTTAACAAAATATTATATACTTTAAGGTAATTTTCATAGCACTAAAGAATTTTTAAAACTACAGTATTATCTCATTATGAAAGTGAATTTATTTTTGTGAATTATACATATAAATCTATCTGTATATTTATAACTATGAGTAACTTTAATAATAAAATACCTAAATTTTAATAAATAATAGTAAATAACAAAATAAGCTGGATGTCTTCAGAATTTTTCATTTTTTTTCCATATAAAACTCAAGAGACTCGATGGATAAAGTGTCATAAATACAATTTGAGTTCATCCAAGTTGGAGCAAAAGTCATTAGACACGCTGTGAAGCAGAAATAGTGCATTGGAAGATGCAATATTAGCTTTCAACACATTTTGAAAACACGATGTGTTAGGTTCTGTTCTAGCTACTGGGATATAAGACTGAGCAAGAGAGGCAAAAATATCTGCCTTCTTGAAACTTATATTCTAGTCAAAAATAACAGTAATAATAGGGAAAAATACCAACAAAAACTATAAGGTACCTAACAAGAGACCAAATAAAAAGTTTGTGAGAACTCCACGGAGAAAATTATGAAACATTATTGGAAAATGTAAGTAAAATAGAGGAATATACTATGTTCATGATTGAAGCAGTATTATAAAGAGGCCAGTTGCTCTGTAAATAAATATAAGTTAAATACAACTTCAATAAAAATGCAATAATGCTTCAGAAAAAAATTTTAATTCATGTAGAAGATTTGAAATGGCCAAAAATACATCTATTTTTAAGAACAAGAGAGGAAGTTACCCTGCAAAAATCAGAATTTTTGGTCACACAGACATAAAGTGTTGCATTCGTCACGGATAGAATAATAAACAAATGAAGTAAAATAAAAAGCCCAGAAATAAACTCTTATATAGTTAATATATACATAATGGAATACTACTCAGTCATATAAAAGAGTGAAATAATGCCATTTGCAGCAACATGGATAGACCTAGAGATTATGATGCTAAGTGAAGTAACTCAGACAATAAAAGACAAATACCATATGATGTCACTTACATGTGGAATCTAAAGTACAGTACAAATGAACTTATTTATAAAACAAATAGACCTACTAAGGCAGAAAACAAACTTATGATTACCAAAGGGGAAAGTGGAGGAGGGATGAATTAGAAATTTGGCATTAGCAGATACAAGCTACTATATATAAAACAGATAAACAACAAGGTCCTACTGTATAATGCAGGGTACTTTATTCAATATCTTATAATCTACAATGAATAATCATTTTTATATATTCTTTTTAGATATAATATCTATATGAAATATAGATATTATATATGTAAAACAGAATCACTTTGCTGCACACCAAAGACTAACACAATATTGTGGATCAACTATGTTTTAATTTTTTAAAAAAATCAATGACAGAAGGATTTGCTATTCAATAAATGAATCTGAGAGAAACAGATGTAATATATGGGGGAAAAATCTATAAAGGTCAACTTTTCACCCTTACAGAATGGTTTCTTACAAAAGATGCTAAATAAGCACAAGCAATGAGAAGGGAATTCTTGATATTTTTAAATTTATTAAAATTATAAGTTTATTTGTGCATACCAACAGATGTTATAAATTTAAAAAAAAATAAGCCCACCTGCTGAGAGAAAATGGAGAAGGCAATGGCACCCCACTCCAGTATTCTTGCCTGGAAAATCCATGGACGGAGGAACCTGGTGGGCTGCAGTCCATGGGGTCGCTAAGAGTTGGACACGACTGAGCAAGTTCACTTTGACTTTTCACTTTCATGCATTGGAGAAGGAAATGGCAGCCCACTCTAGTGTTCTTGCCTGGAGAATCCCAGGGACAGGAGAGCCTGTGGGCTGCCGTCTATGGGGTGGCACAGAGTCAGACACGACTGAAGCGACTCAGCAGCAGCTGAGAGAAAACCATTTAAAATGCATACAACCTTTACATAATTAGCATGGAGCATATTAAAGCACTCCTACAAATCAACATAACAATCTTATTCCCATAGCAAATAATGTAAACAGACAATTCACAGAAGAAACAAGAAACATTTTTTCTTTTGTCCAATAAACATAAGAAAACATGCTCATATTCACTAGTAGTCAGAGGAACATAAAATAACTCATCGGATTGGCAACAACAACAACAAAATTTAAGTATTTCTCAATACCAAATGCTGGCCAGGATGGAAAGCATCAGGAGCATCTTGTCTGCAGGTAGTATAAATTGTAAAAACTACTTTAGAGGGAAATGGCAACCCACTCCAATATTCTTGCCTGGAGAATCCCATGGACAGAGGAGCTTGGTGTAGGCTACAGTCCACGGGGTCACAAAGAGTCGGACACGACTGAGTGATTTCACTCACTTTAGAGGGAAATCTGGTATCATCTAGTAAAGTTAAAAAATGCTCATCTCACTACAACTCATAAATTTCAATTCTAGTTTTACAAACTAGGAAAACTGCCACAGAAGATACAAGAAAACATATATGACCATAATCATTTTACATTGTTCACGCAAATTGTTTATATAAACTTAACTTCACTTGAAAAGTTTAATTCTACATATTCCAGTGTAACAACTGAATCAAATTCACTAAGATAAAATTTTCACTTTTGAACTATGCCATCCCCTTTAAAGTGCAGTAAGAGACTTTAGTTATGAAACATGCAAGATAAAAAGTGAATTATATGTACTTCAGATTAGGATTAGTGAAATTTTAAATTGCAGCTGGTACTTCTGAGCTTCCGTCTTCCAATAATAATAAATTTTTACAAAATTTTTGTCTTTACATTGTTAATGGAATAAAACTGAGTGAAGACACTAAATTTTCCAGCTAATTTTTAAAGAAATCTTAATTATATAAAAATATATATTTATTTCTCTTATTTTGAGTTCACAGAAGACAGAGTCTTTGTTTCAACTGTTTTCATTGCTAAAACCTAGTTGAATTTCATATGAAAATAAATAGTTATTGAGAACAATCAATTGTATTATCTTTAAAACAGTCATAATATGTATTTCCAGTGCTCGCTTCGGCAGCACATATACTAAAATTGGAACAATACAGAGAAGATTAGCATGGCCCCTGCGCAAGGATGACACGCAAATTCGTGAAGTGTTCCATATTTTTTAGCCAGGACATGGAAGCAACCTAGATGTCCATCAGCAGATGAATGGATAAGAAAGCTGTGGTTCATATACACAATGGAATACTACTCAGCCCTTAAAAAGAATAAATTTGACTCAGTTCTAATGAGATGGATGAAATTGGAACCGATTATACAGAGTGAAGTAAGCCAGAAAGAAAAACACCAATACAGTATACTGACACATATATATGGAATTTAGAAGATAGTAATGATGACCCTATATGTGAGACAACAAGAGACACAGAGGTATAGAGTGGACTTTTGGACTCTGGGGGAGAGGGAGAGGGTGGGATGGGTTGGGAGAATGGCACTGAAACATGTATACTTTCTTGTAAGAAACGAAGCGCCAATCTATGTTCAATGCAGGATGCAGGATGCATGGGGCTGGAGCACAGGATGATTCAGGTAGAGGATGTGGGGTGGGAGGTGGGAGGGGGCTTCGGCATTGGGAGATTGTGTTCACCTGTGGCTGTTTCATGTCAGTGTATGGCAAAACAAATGCAGTATTGTAATTTAAAAAAATAAATTAATTTAAAAAAATAATAATAATATGTATTTCCAGAAAAATAAAGCTGTTATAAACTTAGCAACTTAACAATCAAACTTTTTTTTTAAACTTAGAGCAGAATGTGACTATGGGCCTTCCCTGTAGCCAGTGGTAAAGAATCTGCCTGCCAGTGCAGGAGACTCCAGTTCTATCCCTGGGTTGGGAAGATCACCTGGAGAAGCAAACAGCAAACTTCTCCAGTCTTCTCGCCTGGGAAATCCCAGAGACTGAGGAGCCTGGCGGGTTACAGTCCATAGGGTCGCAAAAGTGTCGGACCGGACTTAGTGACTAAACAGCAACTTTGTGACTAAACAACAGTACCATGTGACTATGGAAGAATATGCCACAGAGCAGAAAACTCAGTGGCACGCATAGTGATAATGTATGGGAAAGTGCGTGAAAACTAGACTGAGAAAGAATTAACTTTCCATCAGATAGGACTGCGAAGAGTTGGATGTGACTGAAGTGGATTAACATACATACACAGATTAACATAAGGCTTTGCCTTCAGAGTTTATTCTATAAAATTAGTTTTTGCTCCCAAGTAAATTTGCACTTATAAAAAGAAGGAACCAAAAGAGATGATAATATCACAACTTTCAGGGCACTCAAATAATGTTCCTATACACTTTTCAAGTTAAAATATTAGGTAGAATATTTTTGCTCAAAAAATTAAATTTGAAAATTAATAAATTCTTCAAAAACAAAACCATAAATTATCAATTTTCAGCAATTAAATTTGATTCAACTATCAGACTACATGGGTAGAGGAATGGGGCAAGTTGTCATAATATTTAAAAAGCAAAAATTCATAAAAGATCCCTAAAAGGTGTTTCCAACAATGTGATATAAGGACAAATAGCAAGGGCAATAGTATGCTCAGAAAAACATTAACAAGAATAAATAGCAAAGAAGTATAATGTAGTTCTGGTAATTAAATCTTAATTTAAAATGAAATACTCAAAATTAAATTGATCAGAATTTTAATCACTATAGCCACCAAGTGGAGAAAGCTTAGCATTGCATCATAAAAACTGAAAATTACTTCCCCAAACCACTAGGCCATTCAGATATGACCTAGATCAAATCCATTATACAGTGCAGGTGACAAATAGATTCAAGGGACTAGACCTGGGAGACAGAGTGCCTGAAAAACTATGGACAGAGGTTGGTAACATTGTCCAGGAGGTGGTGACCAAAATCATCCCTAAGAAATGCAAGAAGGTAAAGTGATTGTCTGAGAAGGTCGTACAAATAGCTGAGAAAAGAAAGAAGCAAAACGCAAAGGAGAGATGGAAAATATACCCAACTGAACACACAGTTCCAAAGAATAGCAAAGAGAAATAAGAAAGCCTTATTAAGCGAGCAATGCAAAGACATAGAGGAAAATAATAGAATGGGAAAGACTAGAGGTTATCTTTAAAAATTTGTAGATACCAAGGGAACAATTCATAAAATATAGGCACGATAAAGGACAAAAACAGCAAGGACCTCACAGAAGCAGAAGAGATTAACAGGTGGCAAGAATAAACATAACTGTACAAAAACTCTTAACGACCCAAATAACCACAAAGTTGTGGTCACTCACCTAGAGCCAGACATCTTGGAGTGTGAAGTCAAGTGGGCCTTGCTGCTAAGTCGCTTCAGTCATGTTCGACTCTGTGCGACCCCATAGATGGCAGCCCACCAGGCTCCCCCGTCCCTGGGATTCTCCAGGCAAGAACACTGGAGTGGGTTGCCATTTCCTTCTTCAATGCATGAAAGTGAAAAGTGAAAGTGAAGTCACTCAGTCATGTCCGACTCTTAGTGACCCCATGGACTGCAGCCTATCAGGCTCTCCCATCCATGGGATTTTCCAGGCAAGAGTACTGGAGTGGGGTGCCATTGCCTTCTCCAAAGTGGGCCTTAGGCAGCATTATTACCAACAAAGTAGGTGAAGATGATGGAATTCCAGCTGAGCTAGTTCAAATACTAAAAGATGATGCTGTCAAAGCACTGTACTCATTATGCCAGTAAATTTGGAAAATCCAACAGTGGCCACAGGACTGGAAAAGGTCAATATTCATTCGAATCCCAAAGAAAAGAAATGCCAGAGAACGTTCAAATTAGCATACAGTGGTACTCATTTCACATGCTAGCAAGATTATGCTCAAAATCCTTCAAGCTAGGCTTTAGCAGTACATGAACTGAGAACTTCCAGATGTACAAGCTGGATTTAGAAAAGGCAGAGGAACCAGAGATCAATTGCCAACATACACTGGATCATAGAAAAACCAAGAGAATTACAAAAAAAAATCTACTTCTGCTTCATTGACTACACTAAAGCCTATGATCAAGGTTGTAAATTGTCACCTGCTTATTTAACTTACATGCAGAGTACATCAAATGAAATTCTGGGCTGGATAACTCACAAACTGGAATCAAGATGGCCAGGAGAATATCAACAACCTCAAATATGCAGACGATAACACCCTAATGGCAGAAAGTGAGGGGAACTAAAAAGCCTCTTGATAAAGGTGAAGGAAGAAAGTGAAAAAAACTAGCTTAAAACTCAACACTCAGAAAACAAAGATCATGGCATCCAGTCCTATCACGTCATGGCGAATAGATGGGGAAAAAGCAGAAACAGTGTCAGACTTTCTTGCACTCCAAAATCAATGTGGATGTTGACTGTAGCCACAAAGTTAAAAGACACTAGTTCTTTGGAAGAAAAGCTTTAACAAACCTAGACAGTGTATCAAAAAGCAGAGACATCACTTTGCCAACAAAGGTCATATAGTCAAAGCTATGGTTTTTTCCATTTGTCATGTATGAATGTGAAAGTTGGACCATAAAGAAGGCTGAGAGCCAAAGAATTGATGTTTTCAAACTGTGGTGTTAGGAGATCAAACTAGTCAATCCTAAAGGAAATCAACCCTGAATATTCATTGGAAGGACTGATACTGAAGCTGAGGCTCCAATACTGTGGCCACTTGATGCAAAGAGCCAACTCACTGGAAAAGACCCTGATGGTGGGCAAGACTGAGGGCAAAAAAAAGGGGGCAATAGAGGATGAGATGGTTGGATGGCATCACTGACTCAATGGACATGAGTTTGAGCAAACTCAGGGATATGGTGAAGGACAGGGAAGCCTGGCCTGCTGCAATTCATGAGGTGGCAAAGAGTCAGACACTGCTTAGCAACTAAACAGTAACTACTCAAATACTGTTGGGCTTCCCTGGTAGCTCAGACAGTAAAGAATCCACCTACAATGCAGGAGACCTGGGTTTGATTCCAGGGTTGGGAAGTTCCCCTGAAGAAGGGAATGGCAACCCATTGTAGACATGACTAAAAGATGTATAATCCTAGAAAACTAAATAAATAATTTATCCCATGTAATCAATTAATCTACCTAAAATTTAGGAGTTACATAAATTAATAGTATGGTATTATGAAATAAATATCTCAAATAGAATGAATAAATACAAAAGTAATTTAACTACAACACAGGTAAATGTCAAGCCTTCCCCGTAATACTCAGTATCAATGTTCATAAACATTAAATGGTTAAAAATTGAACAGCAAAGTATGAGGTGACAAATTCTTTGGAAATAAATATCTACAAATTAAGGAGAATAGTTGGCAACAGACTTACTTATAATCTGTTATGTAAGATGAACTTTGAAAGTCAAGTGAATGTGAAAGTTGCTCAGTCGTGTCCAACTCTTTGCAACCCCATGGTCTATACAGTCCATGCAATTCTCCAGGCCAGAATACTGGAGTGGGTAGCCCTTCCCTTCTCCAGGGAATCTTCCCGACCCAGGAATTGAACCAGGATCTCCTGCATTGCAGGCGCTCACTCCTATTTTACCTACGGGCTTCCCAGGTGGCTCAGAGATAAAGAATCTGCTTACCAAGCAGAAGACACTGATTCAGTCCCTGTGTCGGGAAGATCTCGTGGAGAAGGAAATGGCAACCCACTCCAGTGTAATTGCCTGGGAAATCCCATGGATGGGGAGTCTGTTGGGTTACAGTCCACGTGGTCACAAAGACTTAGTAACTAAACAGCAGCAACAGTTGTACCTATGCCAGCTGGACCTATGGAGGGCCCTATTGTCCAGAGGAGTAAGAATCTCTCTAGACCACCATAGTAAGCCACGCAGCAGTTTTACGGCTAAAAGAATAATAGCAACAGCAACTACACTCAATATTTAATAGCACATTTCTAAATACTTATATCCCTTCACAGATCACTGCCTTGTCATGGTGAAGGGGCTTGCATAACTCAATGAAGCTATGAGCCATGCCATGTAGGGCCACCCAAGATGGACAGATCAGAGTTCTGACAAAAGGTGATCCACTGAGGAGGGAATGGCAAACCACACCATTATACTTGCCACGAGAACATCATGAACTGTATATAAGGACAAAAAGATATGCCAACGAACTATGAGTTGTCCAGATCAGAAGGAAGCACTGCTGTTAAAGCTAGAGGATGTGATGGAATTCCAATAGAGCTATTCAAAGCTAAAGGATGATGCCATCAAGGTGTTGCATTCAATACATCAACAAATCTGGAAAACCCAGCAGTGGCCACAGGAGTGGAAAAGGTCAATCTTCATCCCCATTTCCAAGAAGGGTAGAATGTGCAATTGGACAGTTGCACTCATCTCCCATGCTAGTAATATCATCCTTAAAATCTTGCATGCTAAGCTTCAGCATTATGCAAGCCAAGAACTTGCAGTTGTCCAAGCTAGGTTTAGAAAAGGAAGAGGAAACAGATCAAATTGCAAACATTTGCTGGATCATAGAGAAAGCAAGGAAATTCTAGAGAAACATCTACCTCTGTTTCATCAACTATGCTAAAGCCTTTGACTGTGTGGATCATAAAAAGCTGTGGGAATCTCTTAGAGAGATGGGAATACCAGACCATCTTACCTGTCTCCTGAAAACCTGTATGTGGGTCAAGAAGCAACAGTTCACTGTATGTAACAACTGATTGTTTCAAGATTGAGAAAGGAGTACAGCAGGTCTGTTTGCTGTCACCCTCTTTGTTTAACCTATACGCTGAATACATTATGAAAAATGCTGGGCTGAAGAGTTACAAGCTGGAATCAAGGTAGGTGGGAGAAACATCAACAACCTCAGATATGTGGATGATACCACTCTAACAGCAGAAAATGAAGGGAAATAAAAGAGGCTCTTGATGAGGGTAAAAGAAGTGAGTGAAAGAGCCAACTTTAAACATTTAAAAAAAAAAAAACTAAGATCATAGCATCCAGCCCCATTACTTCATAGCAAATAGAAGGGGAAAAAGGTGGAAGTAGTGACAAGTTTCCTCTTCTTGAGCTCTAAAATCACTGCAGATGGTGACTGTAGCCATGAAATCAGAAGATGATTCTTCTTGGCAGGAAAGCTATGACAAACTAGATCCTGTGTTCAAAAGCAGAGACATCACTCTGCCAACAAAGGCCATAGTGTCAAGGCTATTGCCTTCCAGGGGTCACATACGGTTGTGAGAGCTGAATCATAAAGAAGGCAGAGTGCCAAAGAATTGATGCTTTTGAACTGTGGTGCTAGAGAAGACTCCTAAAAGTCCCTTGGGCAGCAAGGAGATCAAACCAGTCAATCTTAAGGGAAACCAACCCTGAATATTAGTTGCAAGGACTGATGCTGAAGCTCAACTCATTGGAGAAGTCCCTGATGCTGGGAAAGATTAAGGGCAGGAGGAGAGGAGGGTGTCAGAGAATGAGATGGATGGATGGCATCACCAATGCAATGGACATGAACTTTGAGCAAACTTCAGGAGATGGTGAGGGACAGGGAGGCCTGCACTCCATGGGGTCGCAAAGAGTTGGACACAACTGGGAGACTGAACAACAACAAATATTTATATGTATTCATTAATTAATCTTCATAATAACAAGTAAATTACTGTAGTGGACTGAATAATGGCACTCAAAGATGTTAGGGCCTAATCCACGGCACCTGTAAATGTTTTAAGGTAAAAGGCATGTGATTTGCAGATGTGATTAAATTACAGATGGTGATTGCAGCCATGAAATTAAAAGACGCTTACTCCTTGGAGGAAATTTATGACCAACCTAGATAGAATATTTGAAAGACAAGACATTAGTTTGCCAACAAAGGTCCGTCTAGTGAAGGCTATGGTTTTTTCCAGTAGTTGTGTATGGATGCGAGAGCTGGACTCTGAAGAAAGCTGAGCACCAAAGAATTGATGCTTTTGAACTGTGGTGTTGGAGAAGACTCTTGAGAGTCCCTTGGACTGCAAGGAGATCCAACCAGTCCATTCTAAAGGAGATCAGTCCTGGGTGTTCTTTGGAAGGACTGATGCTAAAGCTGAAACTTCAATATTTTGGCCACCTCATGCAAAGAGTTGACTCACTGGGAAAAGACTCTGATGCTGGGAGGGATTAGGGGCAGGAGGAGAAGGGGACGACAGAGGATGAGATGGCTGGATGGCATCACCGATTCGATGGACATGAGTTTGTGTGAATCCTGGGAGTTGGTGATGGACAGGGAGGCCTAGCAATGGCACCCCACTCCAGTACTCTTGCCTGGAAAATCCCATGGATGGAGGAGCCTGGAAGGCTGCAGTCTATGGGGTCGCTGAGGGTCGGACACAACTGAGCAACTTCACTTTCACTTTTCACTTTCACGCATTGGAGAAGGAAATGGCAACCCACTCCAGTGTTCTTGCCTGGAGAATCCCAAGGATGGGGAGCCTAGTGGGCTGCTGTCTATGGGGCTGCACAGAGTCGGACACGACTGAAGTGACTTAGCAGTACCAGGGAGGCCTGGTATGCTGAAGTTCATGGGGTTGCAAAGATTCGGACACGACTCGACTGAACTGAACTGAACTGAACAGATATGGAGATGATCCTGAATCATCTGAATGGGCCCACATGTAGTCACAAGCGTCCTTATTAGATAGAGGCAGAGGGAGACAGGACTCACAAATAAGAAAGGCAATGTGAAGACAGAGGCAGAAGATTGGCCACAAGCCAAAAAAATGCCAGCAGCCACTGGCAGCTAGATGAGGCAAGGAAGAGATTCTTTCAAGAGACTCTAGAGCCTTGATTTCAACCCCATGATGCTGATTTCAGACTTCTGGTTTCCAGAATTGTGAGAGAATCAATTCTTGTTGTTCAAAAGCACCAAATTTGTGGCAATATATGATAGTAGCCACAGGAAACTAATACAGTTACTATTCCTCTTTTTTTTAACAGATGAGCAAACTGGATTGAGGTTCACGTGGAACCTGTCCTCCTTCTGGACTTTTTGGTTACATGAGACATTAAACATTCTTTATTATTTTAGTTAACTTTTCTGTTACTTGGAATAAAAGATATCTAGCTGATAGAAACACTATTTTATAATCTTCTCTGATTATATTACATATGTGAGCCTTGGATGCCAAAGTAAATTAGCTTAGATTATGAGTAATTTGCAAGCAATTTTTATATTTTTCATTTTATTTTTATAAACAGCATATATTCAGTTCCGTTCAGTCGCTCATGTCAAACTCTTTGCAACCCCATGGACTGTACCATGCCAGGCTTTCTTGTCCATCACTAACTCCGGAGCTTGCTTAAACTCATGTGCATCAAGTCGGTGGTATCATCCAGCCATCTCATCCTCTTCTCCTCCTGCCTTCAATCTTTCCCAGCATCAGAGTCTTTTCCAGTGAGTCAGTTCTTTGCTTCAGGTAGCCAAATTATTAGAGCTTCAGCCTCATTATCAGTCCTTTCAATGAATATTTCAGGACTGAATAAATAGCATATATTATTATATTTGAAATGAGGAGAATATTTTAATTTAAGAGCCCTGATTTCTACATAAGTGCACATACAACCTATATATGAATATTTATAGTAAATTTATTCAAAATACCACAACATGGAAACAATTCAAATGTTTATTACCTGATAAATGTATGAACAAAGTGGTATACCAGCATAATTGAATGCTACTGAGTAGTGAGAGAAAAGCAAAGCTAGTGACATAAAGGTATAGATGAGTATCAAATGAATATCAAATGCATTCTGCTAAGCGAAAGAAGTAAAACTCAGCTCAAAAGGTCCCATTTGATTCTATTCATATGAAATCTGGAAAAACACAAAATTATAGGTGAAAAAAATAGATCAGCGATTACCAGGGTCTCATCATAAGGGGGAGGGACTAGTTTAAAAATTAAAAAAAAAGGAAGGCCAAGAGAGATAATTTTGATGTGATGGAACTGTTCAATTTCTTGATTATGGTGGTTACTTACACTTGTTATCAAAACTATAAAACTGTAATTTAAAGGGTGAGTTTACAAAAACGTAAGCCTAAAATTTTTAAAAATAATGACAAAAATAAAACCTGACACTTAAAAATACTTCTGCTAAAAGATTTAAAAGATACAAAAAAACTCATAGTCCAATTAAGTAGCATGCCATTTGTTTCAGTTATTCAAAATATGTGTCTCTTTCACTTTTTCCATACACAAACCAGTTCAGAGGCCTCTTGATTTTAGATCAGTGACTTTTAATTTGCCTGTTGTGCAAAGAATATGGCTGCTAATACCTCCTTAACACCTGTTACTCCCATTGAGTCCTAATAAATCAATCAAGATACCACTTTGTCTTAGTTATCTTCCCACCATCTAGAGCACTTTTTTCTCTTCTTCCTCTGAACTGTTCTAACACTTAAAATGTTACCTATGGCAGAAGCCAACACAATATTGTAAAGCAATTATCCTTCAGTTAAAAATAAATAAATTACTTTTTAAAAATGCTCTTAAATCTGTCCCAACTTTATTCCTAATTTTAGTGTAGGTTTCTCACTCACAATGATCAACAGCCATTTGCCACCTACTTCATTTGCATGCTAAGTCACTTCAGTAGTATTCAATTCTGTGTGATCACATGGACTGCAGCCTTCCAGGCTCCTCTGTCCATGGGATTTTCCAAGCAAGAATGCCGGAGTGGGTTGCTGTGACCTCCTCCAGAGGACCTTCTTGATCCAGGGATCAAACCCACGTCTCTTACTTCTGACCCGCATTGGCAGGCCGGTAAGGGCATTTAACTTCTAAAGGGCATTTAAACTTTCTCTTACTTTAAAATCACCAAGTAATTCAAAATTTAGGTTTTAAAAAGAATTAAAGTGATTTCTTATTTCACTATGCATTCATTTCTGTTAAGTAAAGCTTTAATCCGAAGTTAAACTATTTTAAGAAAAAGGGCAAGTCTCAAAGTTCAGATTAGGAGATTATGTAAAAACACTCATCAATTTTACAATAGCAATGTTTTCACTGTCTCATCAGTTTTACAATGACAATGTTATCACATTTTAACAACTCAAAACTGAGGTTAGTCTTTCAGCCTAAGGTATGTCATAGTTTATCTGGCAATGCTTTTTCTGACTTGAAAGTACATAATTGAGTAGTGAGACTTAAAATCAAAAGCATTTTAGATTTTATCAAATATAGTAGCATTAAGTATCTTTCCATTTCTCTATTCTTTTACAATAAAAGCTTATTTCAAAAATAAAAGCCTTGTATCATAATCTCACCAAGATTGTGATATAGAATTAAGGTTTATAGAATTAAGCATCAGATGAGTGTATCATTAAATACTATTGATATTTATTTATCCAACACAGTGTTTATCAGTCTCTGACATATTATTTTTAATTCCTACTTTCAGAAAACCATAAGTCTAAGATTAATTTTCTGACATTGTCCATTAGGAATTTATATTAAGATTCAAAACATAAATTACGATGAAATATTCGACTCTGAGATATATGTGTGTTTGTGTGTATGGTTAGCACATTGGGAAAATCCCGGTGCTGGGCTTGAGGGCAGAAGGAAAAGAGGACATCGGAGGATGAGATGGTTGAACAGCATCACCAATGCTATAAACATGAACTTGGGCAAATGTCAGGAGATGGTGAGGAACGAGGAGGCCTGGCATGCTGCCATCCATGGGGTGGCAAAGAGTCAGTCACGACTGGGTGACTGAATAACAGCAATGGTTAGCTTAGAAAATGTCACACTTTAAATTTAGATTTTTAGGTTTTTTATTTGAAGGCTCATAACTCACTTTTGTTATGTAACAGAAACTTTTATGAAACATAAAGCATGCCAAATTCTAATTATGCTAAATAAAGAAGTACCTGACAGTTTCTATGTAGTTTACTTTATAGGTCCTGATATAATTCAACACTTTCTTACTTCAAATAAGACAACAGGAATTTCAAAAGTTGGGTTTGTCTAGCCAAGAAAGAGTTCTTTTTTGTAAAATAGGTGGAGAGATTCCATTGTAGGCATAACATGAACTTCAGAGGTTCAGCTATTAATCACAAATTAACATTTCCAAGCAATTCAACTAGAAAGATAATAAATTTCAAACTCAGCTTTCAAGCTCCTTTCTGCGTCATTACAAAGACAACAACAAAAGACTGATGATGAATCTATCTCCAAAAAAACTAATTTATTTGAGATGAGTTAAATTAAGCGATTGCTTCTTATTAAAAAGTAAATAACAAGAATTTAACATGTTTTACAAATATAGGGCTTCCTAGGTGGCGCTAGGGGGAAAGAATCAGCCTACCAATGCAGGAGACAAAAGAGACACAGCTTCCATCCCCAGATCTAAGCAATTTTCTCCATTAAGACTGGTTGTGTAAAATATAAGGAAGTCCCAGCATTTCATAATATCAGGATTTACATTCTTAAAAATCTTTATATAGAATTTTCCAGTTAAACTTAAAGTATAAATAAAGTGGAAAACTAAGTAAATATTATTGTAATCCACTTTGCACACATAGTTAATACCAGGTTCTCCATTGATGTGATATATCTATTTCATTTCCACTGATGAAGAAATAGCCCTCATCTTTAAAGAAATTGGAGGAAATGAGACAGTGTGGAGAAAAAAAAATTCTCAACTCTTTCTTGAATTCACCATTTCAATGTAGTCTTAGTTAAAGCAAGAAATTATATAAGGTGGCAGACACTGTAAATATTTTAGAATAAATAATTTTCAAATGTGCAAATGCCCTTCATGAATAAAAATTATAACAACGCTATAAAAACTTTCATCTGAAAATTCACAATAATAAAGGAAAAGAGATATATATGAAGAATCTTGGTCAGTATCAAAGTAAAAGTTTAGCTATTGTTATAAGTTATTAGATTGACTAGTTTTCTGTGATTATGGTTTCAGTGTGTCTGCCCTCTGATACCCTCTCGCAACCTACCGTCTTACTTGGACTTCTCTTACCTTGGATGTGGGGTATCTCTTCACGGCCTGGTCTAACTCAATGAAACTAAGCCTTGCCATGTGGGGCCACCCAAGAAAACACAGAAGAACTGTACAAAAAAGATCTTCACAACCCAGATAATCACGATGGTGTGATCACTCACCTAGAGCCAGATATCCTGAAATGTGAAGTCAAATGAGCCTTAGAGAGCATCACTACGAACAAAGCTAGTGGAGATGATGGAATTCCAGTTGAGCTGTTTCAAATCCTGAAAGATGATGCTGTGAAAGTGCTGCACTCAATATGTCAGCAAATTTGGAAAACTCAGCAGTGGCCACAGGACTGGAAAAGGTCAGTTTTCATTCCAGTCCCCAAGAAAGACAATGCCAAAGAATTCTCAAACTACCACACAATTGCACTCATCTCACATGCTAGTAAAGTAATGCTCAAAATTCTCCACGCCAGGCTTCAGCAGTACGTGAACCATGAACGTCCAGATGTTCAAACTGGTTTTAGAAAAGGCAGAAGAACCAGAGATCAAATTGCCAACATCCACTGGATCATGGATAAAGCAAGAGAGTTCCAGAAAAACATCTATTTTGCTTTATTGACTATGCCAAAGCCTTCGACTGTGTGGATCACAATAAACTGTGGAAAATTCTGAAAGAGATGGGAATACCAGACCATCTGACTGTCTCTTCAGAAACCTATATGCAGGTCAGGAAGCAACAATTAGAACTGGACATGGAACCACAGACTTGTTCCAAATAGGAAAAGGAATACATTAAGGCTTCATATTGTCACCCTGCTTATTTAACTTATGCAGAGTCCATCATGAGAAATGCTGGGCTGGAAGAAACACAAGCTGGAATCAAGATTGCAGGGAGAAATATCAATAACCTCAGATATGCAGATGACACCACCCTTATGGCAGAAAGTGAAGAAGAACTAAAAAGCCTCTTGATGAAAGTGAGAGGAGAGTGAAAAAGTTGGCTTAAAGCTCAACATTCAGAAAACGAAGATCATGGCATCTGGTCACATCACTTTTAGGAAATAGATGGGGAAACAGTGGAAACAGTCTCAGACTTTATTTGGAGGGGGGAGTGGCTCCAAAATCACTGCAGATGGTGTCTGCAGCCATAAAATTAAAAGACGCTTACTCCTTGGAAGGAAAGTTATGACCAACCTAGATAGCATATTCAATAGCAGAGACATTACTTTGCCAACAAAGGTCCGTCTAGTCAAGGCTATGGTTTTTCCAGTAGTCATATATGGATGTAAGAGTTGTACTGTGAAGAAAGCTGAGCTCCAAAGAATTGATGCTTTTGAATTGTGATATTGGAGAAGACTCTTAAGAGTCCCTTGGACTGCAAGGAGATCCAACCAGTCCATTCTAAAGGAGATCAGCCCTGGGATTTCTTTGGAAGGAATGATGCTAAAGCTGAAACTCCAGTATTTTGGCCATCTCATGCAGAGTTGACTCATTGGAAAAGACTCTGATGCTGGGAGGGATTGGGGGCAGGAGAAGGGGACAGTAGAGAATGAGATGGCTGGATGGCATCACCGACTCGATGGACATGAGTTTGAGTAAACTCCGGGAGCTGGTGATGGACAGGGAGGCCTGACGTGCTGCGATTCATGCAGTCGCAAAGAGTCAGACACGACTGAGCGACTGAACTGAACTGAACTGAATAATGATTGAAGTATGAAAAACAACATGAAGCTGTTAGCAATTAGGAGTACTCTGTCTAAAACGAGGTCATTATCTCAGTCTGTCCAGAACTGATTAGAACTCCACTTTTCAAAAGAAAGCAAGTTGCTTTCTTGCATTCTGTTTTGAGCAGAACACTCTGACACAAGGATGAAAAAAGATCAAACAGTTTGAGACCCAAGAAGGATAGCTTTATAAAAGAGCTGCTTCAGTACAGTGAGGAATGAATTATCAAAAGATTATATTCAACAACCACTTTAGATGAATGACCTAACAGGACATCTGTTCAGAAAATGTGTCATGGAACGACATATTGTTTTTTAAAGAATACATTCATGAAAAGTGAGAAGATGCTAAAATTTACAGATGCATTTCCATTTGTAGCAAAGGAAGGCTTTAAGGAATTTTCTGTGTATCAATCTGGAGACTACAAGCTGTGTAAAATTAAGAAGATCTTACAAATGTGTATGACCTAAAGAGCATAAGTGATGAACAATACTAAACTTTTAAAGGTTTATCTATGAGAGTTTTTATTCAGGTAGCACAGGATAGCTGATAATTTTCCTTACTATAACATAGCTTTATTTCTTTTCTTCATGTATTTCATAAATGACCTGCTTCGAGTAACATAATTTTACTGAAGAAATTATATCAGCATAAATTGTAATTTATAGTTAACTTGTAGGCTTATTTTAGTCACTGAGAGAGAAAATTTAGGAGAGCATCAAACATATCAAGTCATACAATTTTTTATGCTGATTTCTGTTACTAGAATACCGAACTATAAAACATGTACTTATATTTCTAAGTTATTTACTAAACATTTTAATGCATGTTGTAAAGTTATATATAGTCATAGAGCACTGGACATGTGCTAGTCTGACTTGAGATATGCTCTGAGCATAAAATACAAACTGGATTTCAAAGACTAGAAAAATATAAAGTATCTCATTGGTGCTGACATGCCAATAATTTGGATATACTGATATGAATATAACATAAAAAAATAAAATCAATTTTACTTTTTATGCTTGTAATGTTGCTATTAGACAATATGAAATCATGCATGTGGTCATATTAATATATTTATATTAGAAAACTAGAAGTTTTCAAACATACACCAATGAAATGACATGATAGAAGACTACTGTGAAATGACAGAATTAAGAACTACTGTGGTAACTGCGCACATGTAGTAGATTGGAAGGAAATATTACAAGAGAAGAAACAGCATTTTAGTAAGTAGGAGAGGGGTGATAACCTCAAGAGCTTGAGATTTAACTGGTAGAAAGTTCATAGGTGGGGAATAAATATGCAAAGAATACTAGAATAATTATTTTTAGACATGATTTTCAAATGGTGGTAGGATACGCAAAAAGAGACTAACAGTACAAAATCACTAAATATTGCAAGAAGGGCGTGTGGATATGCAGAGTAAATAATATCAGTAAGATTATGAGGATAAAAGCCAGATTGTAAAAGGATGAGGAATGAGGAAATCAGTTTAGTTCAGTTCAGTCACTCAGTTGCATCTGTCTCTCTGAGATGCCATGGACTGCAGCACGCCAGGCCTCCTTGTTCATGCCAACTCCCGGAGTTTACTCAAACTCAAGTCCTATTAGTCAGTGATGCTTCCCAACCATCTCATCTTCTGTCGTCCCCTTCTCCAGCCTTCACTCTTTCCCAGCATCAGGGTCTTTTCAAACGAGTCAGTTCTCATTAGGTGGCCAAAGTAATGGAGTTTCAGTTTCAGCATCAGTCCTTCCAGTAAATATTTGGGAGTGATTTCCTTTAGGATGGACTAGTTGTATCTCCTTGCTGTCAAAGGGACTCTCAAGAGGCTTCTACAACATCACAGTTCAAAAGAATCTATTCTTCAGCACTCACCTTTTTAGACTACAACTCTCTCATTCATACGTGACTATGGAAAAACCATTGTCTTGACTAGACAGACCTTTGTTGGCAAAGTAATGTCTCTACCTTACCCTTTCTTCCAAGGACCAAGTATCTTTTAATTTCATGGCTGCAGTCACCATCTGCAGTGATTTTAGAGCCCCCAAATAAAGTCTGTCCCTGTTTCCACTGTTTCCCCCATCTATTTGCCATGAAATGAGAGGAGCTACACCGCGTCTGAGGTCAGGGGCCACGGGCAAGAGGAACAACCCCATGTCTGAGGTCAGTGGTGGCAGCCAAGAGTACCAACCCCACGTCCAAGGAGCAAAGGCTGCACGTACGCAGGTGGGTTGAGAGGAGCTACTCCATGCTCAAGGTCAGGAGGGGTGACCTCATCCAAGGTAAGGAGCAGTGGCTGCACTATGCTGGAGCAGCCATGAAGAGTTACCCCACGTCCAAGGTAAGAGAAACCCAAGTAAGATGGTAGCTGTTGTGAGAGGGAATAAGAGGGCAAACACTGAAACCATAATCACAGAAAACTAGCCAGTTTGATCACATGGACCACAGTCTTGTCTAACTCAGTGAAAACAAGCCATGCCGTGTGGGGCCACCCAAGATGGATGGGTCATGGTGGAGAGGACTGACAAAATTTGGTCCACTGGAGAAGGGAATGGCAAACCACTTCAGTATTCTTGCCTTGAGAACCCCATGAGCAGTATGAAAAAGCAAAATGATAAGATACTGAAAGAGGAACTCCCCAGGTCAGTAGGTGCCCAATATGCTATTACAGATCACTGGAGAAATAACTCCAGAAAGAATGAAGGGATGGAGCCAAAGCAAAAACAATACCCAGTTGTGCATGTGACTAGTAGTAGAAGTAAAGTCCAATGCTGTAAAGAGCAATATTGTATAGGAACCTGGAATGTTAGGTCCATGAATCAAGGCAAATTGGAAGTGGTCAAACAGGAGATGGCAAGAGTGAATGTCGACATTATAGGAATCAGCGAACTAAAAAGGACTGGAATGGGTGAATTTAACTCAGATGACCATTATATCTACTACTGTGGGCAGGAATCCCTTAGAAGAAATGGAGTAGCCACCATGGTCAACAAAAGAGTCTGAAATGCAGTACTTGGATGCAATCTCAAAACCGACAGAATGATCTCTGTTCATTTCCAAGGCAAACCACTCTATATCATGGTAATCCAAGCCTATGCCCCAACCAGTAATGCTGAATAAGGTGAAGTTGAACGGTTCTGTGAAGACCTACAAGACCTTTTAGAACTAACACCCAAAAAGATGTCCTTGACCTGCATACCAGTTTCTCAGGAGGTAGGACAGGTGTTCTGGTATCCACATCTCTTTAAGAATTTTCCACAGTTTATTGTGATCCACACAGTCAAAGGCTTTGGCATAGTCAATAAGGCAGAAGTCGAGATTTTTCTGGAACTCTCTTGCTTTTTTGATGATCCAGTGGATGTTGGCAATTTGATCTGGCTCCTCTGCCTTTTCTAAATCCAGCTTGAACATATGGAAGATCATGATTCATATTCTGTTGAAGCCTGGCTTGGAGAATTTTGACCATTACTTTGATAGCGTGTGAAATGAGTGCAATTGTGTGTAGTTTGATCATTCTTTGGCATTGCCTTTCTTTGGGACTGGACTGAAAACAGACATTTTCCACTCTTGTGGCTACTGCTGAGTTTTCCAAATATGCTGGCATATTGAGTGCAGCACTTTTACAGCATCATCTTTTAGGATTTGCAATAGGTCCACTGGAATTCCATCAACTCCACTAGCTTTGTTGGTAGTGATACTTCCTAAGGCCCCCTTGACTTCACATTCCAGGGTGTCTGGCTCTAGGTGAGTGATCATACCATTATGATCATCTGGGTCGTGAAGACCTTTTTTGTTTAGTTCCTCTGTGTATTCTTGCCACCTCTTCTTAATATCTTCTGTTTCTATTTGGTCCATACTATTTCTAGGTGTGGTTACTTTCTCTTTCATTTGTTAGGTTCTCTTGCGTTTGCCAAGAGAATGCACTGGTCATAGCAAATACCCTCTTCCAACAACACAAGAGAAGACTCTACACATGGACATCACCAGATAGTCAATACTGAAATCAGATTTGCCGGGGTCCAGCCCCAGTGGATCCAGGGTAATTCAAAGGGGAGATGGATAGGTGAGGAAAAACTTATTTATTTATTTAATTAGAAATATAAGATTAGGTTAGGAAGAAATAGTGTAGTAGGAAAATTAAGTGGAGAAAAGATGCTGAATAACTTGGTTTATGTGGAAAACCAATAAAACTTCAAGACAAGAAGTTTGCACCATCTATGTTAGGCCACCAGTGTCCGTTTGAATATCGGAGAGTGCCCCGCCTTGGGCGCTCTCTCTCACAGAACTTAGAAGCCACGGCAAGTAAGTAGACATGGTGAGCCTCCACTCCCCAGATGGGAATTCAGCCTGAAATTAGAGTAAAGAGGAGACACAGGGGAAACCAGTCCTTCCGATGACTGGCTCCACATCTATTGTTCAGAAAGGCCTTATATACCTTTATGACTGTACATAGAGATCAATGGGTAATGCAAAATTATGCAGCGTTAGCAGCCCAGACTCATCAAAACCAGGCTTTCCCTGTGCATACCTAGTTGTATACACAAGTCTTAGGTGATTTAGATCATCTTCCGGCCAGAGGGCCAATTAACATTTTACAGCCCTTTTCTGATAAGGGTTTGTCAACCAGAAGACTTATTTGTGTTGATCTTCCCAAAGTCTGGTGCCACTCTCAGAAAGCACTAAATAAAGTTACATTCTTACATAGCAGAGATACAGCAATTTATAACAAGTAAAAGGAGTACAGTGATTTATAACAAAAGAAAAGTAGCTAACTCAAAAGTCTAGTGTTGCCAGCATCAAAGCTACTATATTCTTATTTCTATATCCCAATTACATTGATTAATATCCTCCTAGGTACGTAAAAGATAAAGAATATGGAGGCCTGGCAACAATCATTGAGTCAACAGTGAAAACCCGTCACCAGTATGATTTTTAGCTCTTTAAAAAAGGCTCTGTATCTTTAAGATGCTTTAAGCTTTGTGTCTCTCTGAGTTGGGGGGCTGTAAGCAATTCACAAGTTGTAAAAAGTCCAGGGGAACCTGTTAGGAAAGCTAGAGAATTATCAGAGGGGGTTTGAACTGAAACATTCCTTTCAAATGCAGAAGACTGAAGCCCTAAGTTAACTGTTTCCAGAGAATGTCAGAAGAGTGGAAAAGCAGCATACAATAAAATCAGGCCAACTCTGGTTTTGGTGGTACATGCTCAGGAAATTCCAGGGGGAACACTCAGGCCTGACTCACCTTGCCCATCAGGCCACTCCACATGACCTTGTCATGGGTGGGATCTCTCATGCTGGCTCCTGGCACAGATTGATTATATTCTTTGCAGCCAAAGATGGAGAAGCTCTATACAGTTAGCAAAAACAAGACCAAGAGCTGACTGTGGCTCAGATCATGAACTCCTTATTGCCAAATCCATACTTGAATTGAAGAAAGTAGGGAAAACCACTAGACTATTCAGGTATGACCTAAATCAAATCCCTTTCAACTATACAGTGGAAATGACAAATAGATTCAAGGGATTAGATCTGATAGAGTGCCTGATGAATTACAGATGGAGGTTCATGACATTGTACAGTAGACAGGGATCAAACCATCCACAAGAAAAAGAAATGCAAAAGGCAAAATGGTTGCCTGAGGAGGCCTTATAAATAGCTTAGAAAAGAAGAAAAGTGAAAGGCAAAAGAGAAAAGGAAAGATATACCCATTTGAATGCAGAGCTCCAAAGAATAGCAAGGAGAGATAAGAAAGCCTTCCTCAGTGATCAATTCAAAGAAATAGAGGAAAACAATAATATGGGAAAGACCAGAGATCTCTTCAAGAAAATTAGAGGTACCAAAGGTACTTTTCATGCAAAGATGGGCACAGTAAAGGACAGAAATGGTATGGACCTAACAGAAGCAGAAGAAGAAATAAACAGGGCAGATTACTCTTTTGAGAGGTTGTCATTGAATGGAAAATAAGAAAATTAAGGTGAGGGCAAAAAACAAACACTGTCAAGGAAAGGATTTGGGTTTTGGTTTTGCTTTCTAGGAGGGAATGGAATCTATATGCTAATCTTTTCACTTGTTGCATCAGTCAATCTGTCATAAATCATGATTAAACAGTTCCTATATGTCAGGAATCCAGGCCTTCCAGCTCTATAATGAAAGTTAGAAAAATCATAGAGAAAAAGGTGATAATGGAAAGGAAGCGTCAAATAAGTGGGATGAACAAAGCACAAAAACCACCCAGCCTTTTGGGGGAAGTGCAAACACCTGGGGCGATGGAAGCAAGAAAGAAGAGCGTAATGAGAGCTCTGAATGGAGAAGCAGGCAGAGACCAGATCACAGAGTGACTCAGCCACAGGGAAAATGTTTGCACTGCATCCTCAGCATCCAGATGAGCCATTAGTAAGTTTTAAATAAGAAATAACAAGATTATACCTGTTCTTTTTAAAATGTCTTTGCCAACAGATTGTAGGATAGACCGGAAAAGACAGGAAACAGAAATACTAGTTAGGGAACTACTGCAATCATCCTGCAAGATCATAAAGGCCTTAATTTGCCTTGGGAAGAGTTCGTTCCCCATTAGAGCCTCATCAATTTGCTGTGGCCCTAACCCATTGTAGTCACTTGCTTATTCTCCATGAGTTGAAAGGATGCAGAAAATATTTAGATATATAAAGAAAAAGGAGCATGGAATGACCCAACCACACCAAATCAGCCTCTTTGGAGAATCTGATGAAGCAACTCAGAGGAATGCTCAAAACTGTTTCAGGTAAACCCAAACCTGTAAATCTGCTTGAGGTAAACCCAAAAGCCAACCACACATTTAAATTTAATTCAGTAGCTATATGTTCAGTTCTGTGTGGTTATAACTTAAAGCATAGCCTGAGAAAGGAGTGGTAAAAGATGAATGACAGACAGTGACAGATGTTTGTAATGAATGTCAAGGAGTTTGGGTTTTGGCCCAAGAGAAGTAGGAGCCCTCCTAAAGGGTTTTAAGAATGACTTAGTCAGATTTTCATTTCACTATACAGCAAACTGACTGGAACTGGGTAACCAGACAAAAAACCAATTAGAATATTTTCAATATAAACTGGGAGAGAGATAACGACTCTCTAGCCTAAACCAGTAGAAATGGAGATAAAAGAATATGCATATTCTAGAAAATATTTAAGAGGTAGAATTAGCAGGTCTTTGTGACTGATGTCAGAGTTTATTTTGGGGCTCCCAAATCACTGCAGATGGTGACTGCAGCCATAAAATTAAAACACACTTACTCCTTGGAAGAAAAGTTATGACCAACCCAGATAGCATATTGAAAAGCAGATACATTACTTTGCCAACAAATGTCCATCTAGCCAAGGCTATGGTTTTTCCAGTGGTCATGTATGGATCTGAGAGTTGGACTGTGAAGAAAGCTGAGCACCAAACAATTGATGCTTTTGAACTGTGGTGTTAGAGAAGACTCTTGAAAGTCCCTTGGACTGCAAGGAGATCAACCAGTCCATTCTGAAGGTCAGCCCTGGGATTTCTTTGGAAGGAATGATGAAACTCCAGTACTTTGGCCACCTCATGCGAAGAGTTGACTCATTGGAAAAGACTCTGATGCTGGGAGGGATTGGGGGCAGGAGGAGAAGGGGACAATAGAGGATGAGATGGCTGGATGGCATCACGGACTCGATGAACGTGAGTCTGAGTGAACTCCAAGAGATGGTGATGAACAGGGCGGCCTAGCGTGCTGCGGTTCATGGGGTCGCAAAGAGTCAGACACGACTGAGCGACTGAACTGAACTGAACTGAACTGTGACTGACGGAAAATGAAGGAGTCCAAGGAGGACATTATGATGCTTAGATTTCTGGCTTGACCAGAGGAGCTGACACATTTGGTAAGATAGGAAATGCAGGAGAGGAGCAGGTTGGGAGTTAAGGAAAGGCTGGACTTAGTTATGATTATGTAGGTTCATAATACCTGTGGAACATCAGAGGGAAAGATCTAGTAGGTAATCAATATCTGGGTCTAATACTTAGGAGAGTTCTGGATTGAAGATAATTTTGGAGTAAGCATGGTAACTAAAGCTACTGAAATGGGTAAGGTCACACAGGAAGAATATACAGAGTTAGAAGAAAAGAAACCTAAGAACATTAAAGAAAGGGAAAGGCAGAACGAAGGAAAAAGGAGATAAATAATAAGCAACCAAATACAAGGAAAGCCATCAGAATGTGGTGCCAAGAAAATGTATTTTGAAAAGGTAGAAATAGTCATACGCTGCTAAAAGACCAGTAAGAATTGAAAAGGATCCACTGAACTCGTAAATATAGGTATTTAGTCTGATTGAACTTGTCCCCCAGCTCACTAATGTTGTTTATTCTCTTCTGTGTTTTTGTTTTAATCATTTCAACTGCCATGTCAAGTTCACTAATATTTTTCTTCTGAAACATCTAATTGTCATTAATCCCATCTGTGATGGTTACTTTTATGTATAAATTTTGCTAGGCTCCAGTACCCAGTTGGTTAGTGAAACACTAGTCTGGATATTGTTGTGAAAGTATTTTTTCGATGTGATTGACATTTGAACCACTATTGTTTTTTTGTTCAGTCACTAAGTCATGTCCACTCCTTTTGACTCTATGAACTGCAGCACACCAGGCTTCCCTGTCCTTCACTAACTCCTGGAGTTTGCTCAAACTCACATCCATTGAGTTGGTGATGCTATCCAACCATCTCATCCTCTGCCACCCCATTCTCCTCTTTCCCTCAACCTGTGGTGCTCAGCCCTTTTGTGGTCCAACTCTCACATGCATACATGACTACCGGATCATTAGACTCTGAGTAAAGCAGATTATCTTCCATCATGTAGGTGGATACCATTCAATCAATTGAAAACTTTAAGAGAAAAAAAAACTGAGGCTCATCAAGGGAGAAGAAGAAATTCTCTCTTCAAACTGCCTTGAACATCAACTCCTGCTGAAATCTGTAGCCTGATGCCCTGCTTTAATGCCCTCAGACTTGCCAGCCCCTCAATCAATCACCTGTGCTAGTGCCTTAAAATAAATTTTACACACATGCACAGAGCCTATTGATTCTGTTTCTCCTGGAAAGCCCTAGTTAATATACCATCCACTTTATCTCACACATAACTATTTTAATCTCTAGAATCTGGGTCTTTTACTTTCCATCTACTTAACTTTTTGAACATATAAAATGCAGTTACAATAATAATTTTAATGTCCTACTAGTTATAGCATCTATATCAATTATGGAGTGGTTTCAGTTCATTGATTTTACTTCTCATTATGGAAGTGGAAGTTCGTGGAATTTTGCCTTGTTGGGTGCTTGGTATTTCTGAATGACTAGAAATCTGCTTAAGCTTTGTTCTAAGTGTAGTTAAGTTTCTTGAAGGCAACTTGATCTTTCAGGCCTTGTTTTTAAGGTGTGTTATCTGAGGCCAAAACAGTATTTAGCCCAGAAGCAACATAATGGAATTTGACAGTTGATTTGAAGCTGACTCAGGGGAGTAAAAATGGTGAGATGACTCTGAAGTTCTCGACGTAGACAAGAGAGAGAGAAAACTTCCAGAAACAGAGAGTAAGAAAGACGATCATATCTGAAAAAAAAAAAGTTTCTTTATGACAAAGTAATACTTGAAAATAATAAAATGAAAAATCAAATTCTGTGCTTAGAATGAAATCTGAGAATCTCAAATTCTGCCCCTCCTCCATTCTTAAGTTCATAGTCAAATTTTGTTAACTGTTTCTGCATGAGTTCTTCTGGTAGTTAATTCCGCTATTCTAAATAATACCTGCATCTCTCTTTTTCTTTACTTAGAAGGTGAGGTGCCATTTACTGACTCTGCTATAAAAAGTAAGGCTTGGGCTCACTTACACAAAGCTTCTTCCCTCCTGTGTTACAAATATTGATACCTATATTGTTCCACCATTTAGTGAACTTGGTAGCTATTCAATGGATCCAATATAATTACTTCTGGGACTCTCAAAGGAAGGCATTTCTAGAATCACAGTAAAATAGATTTTCTTTTATTATATCAAGTGCTTCAAATTAAATATGAATTAATTTTTCAGCTTTTGGGTTTTTCCCTAGTTTCTGAATATCTCCTTGTTTCTTTAAAAGGGGATTGGGAAGTTACAAACCTTCATTATATCTTCATATTTATCTTGCCTTCCTTTCAGTTCTCTGGTTTGTTACATACAGGTTCGTTTTCTGCAGGGGACACTCCAGAATTTCCGATTTCCTGCTTCAGTATAGCTTAGTTTCTCCCTTGGCCTGCTGCAGATTCCAGGGGGATTCTCTTTGTTGTTGTTTTGTTTGTTTGTTTAGTTTGGAGACAGTATTTCATGGATCCTATCTATTTCTCTTTACTGATCTTTCTCAGTGCTCAAATCTCTCTCTTATCCTTCATGCTTCAGTCCTGTGGGACTTTTCTTCTTATCTGAACATGCCAGGTTCTCTCTTAGTTTGGAGGCATCAAATGGCTCTTGCCTCTGCCTCGAACACTTTCCTATCCACCTGTTTCAGCTAAGTTCTATTCACATTTGGGGTCTCAGTTTAAAAGAATACTTGCTCTATGATATTTTATTACCCTCTCTGCTCCTTCCATGGCCACACCATTTAGATTCTGCCCCTCTTCTGTGGAAGCCACAAAACACTGAACTTTCCCTGTCATAATACTTTCCACTGTTTATTAAATTACTTATAAACTCTAAACAGGCAAGAAACTATGTTTACCTTATTGTCAGAGTTGCTGCTTGATAACCATGGCACTTAATAAACAACTAATAATTTTATATAAATGATTTAATGAATAAAATATATTCTACAATCAAAGAATAGTTAAATAACTGAAGTTAGACCAACTTAATGAAATGTTCTAGTCATTAACATGATCATTTTTAAAGGAAAGATAATAAAAAATATATATGTCAAATTTATAAAAATACACTTTGACTGAAACAATATAAAAGAGTTGGCAGGTTTAGGAGTATTTTCTACTTTTACACTCAACCATTTTTTGTGGTTTTTAAACAATATTTTGTTTTCTTCTTAAAAAACATTTTCTTTTGTATTCAGGCATAGCCGATTAACAACGTTGGGATAGTTTCAGTTGAAGAGTGAAGGGACTCACTCATACATATACATGTATCCATTCTCCCCCAAACTAGTGCTTGCATATACAGCTTCCATTTCTTAAAACAGTTAAGCAATTATTAAACAAATATACCCTGTGAATTCTTCGATCATTATAAATATTTATAAGTATGAAATGTAAGAATAAAATAAAATCTTCACAAACTAAGATTGTTTTCTTTTAAATATTTATAGCTTTGATTAAATCTAAATAATAAAAGATGTTTTGGAGTATCCATAATTGATGTATCTTTCACATATTCCCATAGCTAGCCCTTTAAAAATTTAATATAAACACTGCTCTAAACACTATGATATTTAGAAGTATTACAATACTCTTCTAACTCAAACTTTCTTGAAGTTTCTAGAAGGAAGAAAGCAAAGAAAGAAAATAGAAATAAATAAGGAAATTATCAGGCTAAAATTCTTTAAAAATAATTGTACAAATGAGTATAATTCTACAATATATTTTTTATCTTGAATAATATGATTAAAAATTTTCATTATAGTGACTTTTAGCCACCTAGCACTTGACTAAGACAAACACTTAGCCTTAGCTAAGAGTGGATCACAGCAAAAAGAGCTGGAATGCCAAGATGTGCACTTGTAAGGGCATGATCCCATAAAAGGGGTCAAAGGCAATTCCCAAAATCCAAGTGACAGGCAAGGGTGAGAAGTGCAGCAAACATAGTGGAAGCATACAGCTAAGTTGGCTGAATGAACTGGAAAAAGAGCCAAAATGTATACCAAACCCAAAGCAGGGTCTCAAGTCAGAATGAGGGCCAGGTCAGGCGAGAAGGAGGCATCGGTTGAGGACTTGTGGACAGTATGGGCAGGACTGGGCTTTCCTCCTTCCTCTCTGAGAAGGATTATCTTTTCCCCATCCATGGATATGTGTGGGTTACTTGATATATGAGCCTAGAAATTTAGCTGCTGGCCAGTCTACTTCAGAAAGACAATTCACATCTCCCACTCTCACTCGTTATGTTTAGGTGTATTTTCTTGTTAAGGAAAAGATATCAGAACGATTAAGATGCTGAGAAGCTCTCCAAAGTCATAACATGAGTAAAACTTGACCCAGCGTGTAAGATCCATTTCCTCACTCCTAGCATCATTACATCTGCCGGTTATGCTGCTTCCCATCAAAATGATTTAAAGTCATTCTTTTTTCCCCTAATGCTATGCACCAATGATACCACATAAATCTCAAGGTAATATTAAAGTTATATTTCTTTTCAGAATGTAAAGGCAATCTCTATAGCAGATGGAAAAACAATATTAAATGACAGAGTTGTTTGTTTGTTTGTTTTTTAATTAAAGAGACAATCCTTACATGTTGCCTTTTTCTTTTCCCTTTTGGCCATGCCACACAGTTTTGCAGGATCTCAGTTCCCTGACAAGGGATTGAACGTGGGACACAGCAGTGAAAGCCCATAATCTTAAGCACTAGGCCGCCAGGGAACTACCCCACATTTTACTTTTTATATCTGAGAAATATACATATTTTTAAAATATGAGCTAAGTCTTAGCAACAATATAGCCTGTCTCCTTATATATTATACAAACCCTTATATAGAGTACACAGAATAGAAGTTAGCCCTGTGGGATTTAAAGTCAAACACACAAATATTTTCATCACCATTCTGAAAAACCACATGATCTTCGGCAAAAGACTTACCTCCTTAAGTTATAGCTTCTCCACCCATAAAATGGGGATAATAACAGAACTCCTCAGAGAGCTGTTTGTTGTAAGGATTCAATGAAAAAGGCACTTAAAGGCTTAGCACAGTTCCGAGCACCACAGTCAGTGCCCACTTCATGTGCATTAATAATAACAGCAATAGCGCCCCCTCAGGTTTATGGCAGGACAGGCTGGAGCTGAGACTCTCCCTTGGGGTCTTCTGTTATGCTGGTATCCATGACATGGAACTTATGTCATATTTGAGAGCATGTCAGGGAGATGGCATGCCTCCCACTGTTTTTCAGGAGCACTGGTGTTACACCACACACACAGCTCTAAAAATCTAAGCAGATTTCAAAGTTGCTTAAATACCTTTCTTGGCCAAGAGTCACGTAAGTTGCCAACTGGCAATGGAATGATTTTCCACTCAAACTTGGCAGCAAAAGAATTTAAACAGAAAACTGGGAGGAAGGCAAGGGAAATAATATGCTTCCTTCCTCAAGGTAGTTTTGGACTCTTTGGCACCAGAGAAATATTTTAAAGAAGAGAGAGAAATTTTGCATGAATATTACAGTATTTATTTTTTAACTCATTAATTTTTAATTGGAGGAAAATTGTTTTACAATGTTGGTAAGTTTCTGCCATACACCAACGTGAATCAGCCATAGGTATACATATGCTGCCTCCCCCTTGAACCCCCACTCCCACCTCCGCACATCGCACCCTTCTAGGTTTTCACAGAGCACCGGGTTGAGCTCCCTGCATCATACAGCAAATTCCCACTGGTCATCTATTTATATATGGTAATATATATGTTTCAATGCTAGTCTCTCAGTTGGAAGTAAGTCAGCAAAACAAAGATCATATATTAACGCATATATATGGAATTTAGAAAAATGGTACCTATGAACCTATTTGCAGAGCAGGAATAGAGACACAGAGAACAGACTTGTGGACTCAGCAGGGGAAGGAGAGGATGGGACAAACAGACATTATTTATTTTTCAGCTATCAAAAATAAATTGAAAAGGAATTGCTGGTTATCATCTTTCCTTTTCTACAATTTTTTTATATATTTGGTGAACTCTTTTTTAGAAGATACTGGAATTTCTTCATTTAGGTGCTCTAATTCAGGTGCAGTGAATTGGGATTTTTAATTAATTTATTTTTATTGCAGTAAGAGTTGATTTACAATGATTCAGGTGTACAAAAAAGGGATTCAGTTATAAATGTATTTTTCCTTTTTAGATTATTTTCCACTATAGATTATAAAATATTGAATATAGGTCCCTGTGCTATACTTAACTTTAGAGTTTGGGTCAGAGCCAAAGCTCCACTAGCTGAACACTCATTCCCTGAGGGAGAGATTTTGTTTCTAAAACCCGGTCAGCCATCACCATGGCGTAACCTGCTTTTACACTTCCCATCCAGAAAAAAAGAACTGCCCTCTGTAAATATTTCTGGGTCATAATTGTCTAATGGGGTATCCATCAGATCTTCCCAAGCTTCATAGTTTAAAGACAGAAATTGAGAACAACCGTGATCAAGTGTTTCATTTTCCTTCTCAGGAAGGAAAGTGGCAGAAGTTCCCACAAACTCGAAGCTTAGTTATTGGTCTTTCTAACAATAAGGACTGATATTTAAGAAGCTGACTGTCTGTCATCCAGATATTAGCCTTAGAGTTTAAGATTCCACTCTATAGGATGCTGGTGAGGCCCTCAGCACTGTGTCAAGTCCTTGCTGTTTATCTGTTTTATAAATAGTAGTGTGTATATTTATTAATCCCAAATTCCTAATTTCCCTCTCCTTGTTCCCCTTTAGTAACCACAAGTTTGTTTTCTATGTCTGTGAGTCTGTTTCTGTTTTGTAAATAAGTTCATCTTTTTTTTTTTTTTAGTGAATCTGAATATTTCAAGTCAAATAACAGACATTTGACTTCAGTGATCCTGCAGAATTCCTTTTCTTCATTTAAAACATAAAATAGAACCTAATGGAACCTAATAACAAAATAAGTTTTTTTTTTATATTTCCATGATTCTTGAGAGTAAGAAGGTAAGAGGAATCAGGGTAAATGCCAATCGATGTCTAAATCTTCTTGAAGAGGAACTCCAAGTCAAAGTATTATGATGGCATTCTAACCAAATTAGGAAACATGCAAGATGAAGTTTCTACATGCTTCCTCAGAAAAGACTACTCCAAAGCACTAAGAGGAAATGTTTTCTTATTTATGTATACATGGCTTAATTCCAAAAAAGGTTTGAGGCAAGGCATAACAATACATACAGTATATTGAGATCAAGAAAATGAGAAACTATAAAATAATAAAAACTAATGTAAGAAAAAAATAAAGACATCAGTGCTAAGTGTGGGCCTTAAACTTGCTCTAAGCATCCTAGCAGTCAATAGAAAGAGATGAATTATATTATTTGATATCTATAAGATTAACAACAATCATGTGCCTGAGAAAACTACTTTTATCTAATATATTCCTCCTGCTAGGGTTTGTAATAACAGTCTCCTTACATTTACTTGTAAACAAGAACACTTATTACTCAGCTAAAGAGTGGAGAGAGAATGTTCTTATATTTCACAGATTTCTATTGCCATATTTAAGGGAAAGATGTCATGGTATCAACAAATTTAAATAAGTACACTTAGTTAAAACAAAGAACAACCAGTAAACATATTCCATGACAATATCTCCGTGATTAATTTTTAGTAATTGATGCCCCTTAAGAAAATCTGTAAGAAAGACATCATTGATGTCAACGATGAATGACTTACCATTTAGATACTTTAAATGAGAGACTAGAACTTTTATATTTCAAAGGCAATGGCACCCCACTCCAGTACTCTTGCCTGGAAAATTCCACAGACAGAGGAGCCTTGAAGGCTGAAGTCCATGGGGTCAGTGAGGGTCAGACACGACTGAGCGACTTCACTTTCACTTTTCACTTTCATGCATTGGAGAAGGAAATGGCAACCCACTCCAGGGTTCTTGCCTGGGGAATCCTGGGGACAGAGGATCCTGGTGGGCTGCTGTCTATGGGGTCGCACACAGTCGGACACGACTAAAGTGACTTAGCAGCAGCAGCAGAGTTATAAGTGTCTGTGGTAGAATAATGGCTCTCTGAAAGTGTCCATGTCTTAAAACCAGAAACCTATGAATGTTACATGTCAAAAGGTACTTTGCAGATGTCATTAAGGGAACATGAGATGGTGAAATTATTCTGCATTATCTGGACTGGTTTACATAATCACAAAGGTCCTTATAAGAGGAAGAGAGGAGGGGCAGAACTGGAGAGGGGAAGAGGGATTAGAGAGACGCAGAGGCTGGAGTGATATAAGGAAGGCGACGCAAGCCAGGGAAGGAGGGGGACCTTTAGGCACTGCAAAGGGAAAGAGAATGAGTTCTTCCCCAAGACTGTCAGAAGGAATGCAGCTCTGCTGATCTCTTCATTTGAGGACTTCTGACCTCTAAAACTGTAAGACAGTAACTTTGTGCTGTTTTAAGCTCACCAAATCTGTGGCAATTTGTTAGGGAAACAATAGACAACTAATTCAGTGACTACAAAGTCAATATATTACTAATCAATTGAATTTCTACCTATATATTATTAGTAAGCAAAAATGTATTAGCCATAAATAGAACAAAATAATGCCATTTTCAGCAGCATGGATGGACGTAGAGATTGTCATACTGAGTGATGTAAGTATGTCTTCACAGAGAAAGACAAATATCATATGGTATCATGTACATGTAGAACCTAAAAAAGGGTACAAATGAACCTATTTATAAAATAGAAGTACATTCACAGATGTAGAAAACAAACTTATGGTGGGGGGCAAGGGGATAAATTGGAAGACTGGGATGACATATACACATTAGTATATATAAAATAGATAACTAATAAAGACTTACTGGGTATCACAAGGAACTCTACTCAACATAATGACCTGGAAAAAGAAACTAAAATAACATGAATATATATGCATATGTATAACTGATTCACTTTGCTGTACACTTAAAACTAACACATTGTAAATCAACTAAACTCCAATAAAAATTATTTTTAAAATGAAATAATGCTCACTGTAATACATATCTCCTATATTTTAGGTAAGCCACAAAATGAGCCCCAAGTATATCTTGAATATTCTGAATATCACAATTTTCAAAGTGTGCTTCATAATACACTGGTTCTATGGGATATTAAAAGGTATTAAGCACACACACAAAAAAATTTCTAAAGTCAAATAACTTAAAAACTATACCATGTAATTGTAGAACAACTGAAACATTTTTTTTTTAATTATCTCAAGAGTCTAGATTTACCAGGAAACTTTTTGGGCTATTCAAAGGATCCACATCTACCACCACCCCACTATCAGGAACAGGTAAAAGATGAAGGCAAAAGAGTAGAATAAATGTACTAAATGACAGAATGAAAGTATCCTTCCAGCTTTACGAAATCTGGCTAACCAACCCTGTTCACAATTTCATACTCTCCAGCTCATGTTCATGCACACCCTGTTCACCAAGCACAGGCCTGCTCAGCAAGGAGATTCTCAGATAACATGGCTGCTTCCTGATGTCTCTGCCACTGCCACTGACATTATGCATGAGAGCTTGCCCAAGATTTTATTTGGAGGAAAAACACAGGGACTACTCACCAATCAAACTGAAAAACATAAGCCATTTACCTCCCTTATTCAACCCTGTCCCAAGTACGTGATTCATTCTCCCAACATACTCCACCCTCCCCCCGTCCAATTCTCTCCAATAATGGACAGGGAAACATTTGCCAAGAATATAAGTTCAGTTGAACACAAGTTTCCAACATGGACACTGCGAGAACTTCAGACTTACCCCTAAGGAACAAGATTTCTGGGGGCACAGAATGTCAACAAGATTGTCAACAAAAGCCAAAGCTTGGTCTCTTATAAATACTACAGTAAAAATTTCAACAGGTCTCTTCACTGCAGAGCTAATGAGTGCCATGTATCTTTAAGAGAAAAGGAAAACAGTAGAGTGTTTTTCACATATTTATGACCCAGAAACCTTCTTCTCTGGAACATTTACAGAATAGCATTTGGAAAATAGTTTGCTAGTTATATATGAAATTTCCTAAAATCAGTCAATTCCTTTGAGGATTATCATGTGAAAAGGGAAAAATAAAAACCCTATGTAAAAAAAAAAAAAATTGTACAGGGGAAAATTAAGAATTCATTTTAGCCAAATAACAAGATAAAGAAGCCTGTTTCTAGCTATCAAGCAGGAGATCTGGGCCCTTACTGATGAACTAGCATAGCCAGGTTAACCCAAGTAAGGATAAATTAAGAATGCTCGGTTGTCAGGTGAATAATTAAAGCAGAAATTGAGGCCCTGAGGCCAAGACAGGATCAGCATCAAGGAGGTCAACATTTAGCATGACACTGACAGAGTTAATAGAAAGAAAGGTCACCCAAAACCCCTACTTGCCATCTCTAAGTACAGAAGATAAAACAACATGATTCAAAATCAGTACCTCAGCACCATCCCAAGGACTAAAAGTTTAAAAATGTAAGGAAAAAAATATTTCAGGCAAAATAAATGACATCCTGAAAAATGACTGTCATTATTTTTAAAACCATAGAAAATATCCACATATATCTAACAAGCAAATAATAGCTCATCTACTGGGAATTGCATAGGCCTTTGGCCCAGAATAACTTCCTCACTTATAATCCTCTTGTTTTCCTAAAGAAGTTTAAAAAATACTATTTTTGAGAACTTTCAAAAAAATTAGCATAAAAACCTTTTTTCCACAGAAAGTTATCAACCAAACTTCCCTGTTTCACAATAATTTTAAAAGCTATCCACCAAATGTTTATATTCCAGGAAGAAAAACATAATTAAGAAGTCTTTTTTAACTTAGGAAAGTCTATAAACACCCACAACTACACCCACTAACACATAAAACCCAAATTAGTATAACACAGTTTAGTCTTTAGAAAACAACTTCCCAGCAAAGGGCAGCCATTATTGTCTTAGACGAGGCTTATCTGCCTTTTGGTCATCAAGATGATGTCATTACATTACTTATATTCTCACAAAACATACTTTAAATATAATCTCAATAATTAATATATTTTGTCATTAAAACTCATCCATTCAACAGATATTTATTGAATGTCTTCTCTAAACAATGAGCTAACATTGGTGAATATTAATCTATGTGTCTTTCCCATAATTTCCTGTATTAAATTCCTCTCCCCACAAATATAAAGTTACTAGTGATCCCAAAAAATAGTATTTTAGAGTTATGGAGATACATAAAGGGAAGGTAATTTTTCTAAATATTAAAGTGAGACAATCTTTTAAGTCGTGTATTCTGGGAGGTTTACTATATTTTTATATGATTTTGGAGGACAGGCTTTCTTAAAACATTGAATTAGTTTACCTGTTTCGTGAGGTTTATGAGTAGTACATAATTTGGTCAGGTATTTTGAGACCAAAGAAATAATGTCAAAGAGAAAGAAGCATTTTAGTACATGCTGTCTTAGTATAAAGATCTATTTTGAAAGTTGAGCAATTGATTTTTAAAAATAAAACTAAATCTACAGAGGTTTTATTTTGTTTAAAAATATGTCTATTTTTACTTAATGTTAAAGTATGATAGTATTTCCACTTGATAAAGCATTTTAGCAGAAACACTTACCATAAAAGTAACCATGAAAACTGAAATGGTACTTTGCAACCTGGAATATTTCAAAAGAAACTTGCCTAAACAAAAATTTTTCAATAGCTAGACAAGCAGCTCTATTCGTAAAAGGAAATTGCTTCCCAAAGAAATAACAGGAATGAACCCTAAATTCTTACAACTGTAAATTAGTTTTCTAAAAATATTGTGGTCTAGACCCTTAATATGAAGATTAGACCAGATATTTTTGGAAAGTGTTTTAACTGTTGATTTAATAGATATATTTCTCACTACAGTTATCTTTTAGATGTAATGTCATATTACATAAGTAATCTCAGCACACAAAGAGGGAACACTGACACTTTTTGTAGGAGCAGTTAAACGATAGTATTATGCAATTTAAGCAACACTCTCAGGCAAATCTTTTAACAATCAAGAGTTTTTCTAACTATGTAATCAACATTTGTATTAGAGATAAAAATATTAACCCTCCTCCTATGAATCCTTAGTACTGAGGATTCAGTACAATTTTGTTTTCTGCTGTTTTTTTTTTAATGTTTAATAAAGGAGGTTTTATTTTTTATCTTTTGCATAAAGATATTAAGAATTATCTTAATTCAAAAAATTACTCATTGTAAAGAACTGGGTGCACTAAGAGTAGTCTCCTTAAAAATAAAGTTATTTGGACACGAAATTTGTGTAGAGAAATTGGATTAAATCTACAGCTCATTCATTCTAGTAATTTACAAGCAACATAATATGCTATTATTCACATTCATGCACATGAGGAAACAGAAATTGAGAGATGTTAAGAAACTAGACCAAGACCATATAGCTTGTGAATAGCAGAATTGGGCCTCAGTCATCTTCAGTAGCCAAGAGTACCACCTGGGCCTTTCCAACACCAAAATTTCCTGTTTCATTCCACAATGGACATCAAATTTCAATGTACTCTAAAAATAAACAAAAATTCAGAGCAAATTCTATAAACCAGTTATGCTCAGCCTTGCAAAATTATTATTGAAATTATTTACATTTTCTTGGGCTAGAAAAATATTTCATAGTTCACTAAGGGTTTGTTCTAATAAACTATTTTAAGCATAAGTTTCCTTTCAGGAAAAAATACATACCCTTATTCATATACATAGAAAAGGAAAGTTAAAAGAGCTAAACATGCATCTCCCTCAAATTCACACAGGATAGAATCTCTAGTTCCATTCTCATCAGACAGAAAGCTCTTACCCAATCATGACTCTCAAGCCTACTGAACGGTATCTTTCCTGGGTCAAACCTCTTGGCCCTACAGGGTGTGTCACAGAGGCACTCTCAAAGGCACCAAAGTGGGAGAAAACTCTCTTCAGTAATATTCCTAATTTTTCTAAAATTAAAAACAGAAAAGCATTCTATATATAAAGAATAACTTCCTTTTTCTCTTTGATTTAGAGGTTTGTTATGCTTACTCCAAGTATAAATTAAGGGCTTCATTTCAAATTCTTTTTTGTGGTTGTAGTAATTCTTATTCAGGCAGATTCCAGACCCTCAAAGCAACATGAATTCATTTTTAAACCAATTTCCTTGTTTAGTAGGAAGGCACAGAAGATCCCAACTCCTCGTGTAATGAGATTTTTTCATCAAGAAAGGCTTTTAAATAAATTAAATCTAAGTGTTTTCCTAGTAATCCTGACACTTGTAATACGATGCTTATTTCAATCACTAAAGAATCTGATATCAGTGTTAGTGTGAGTTCATCAACCTACCCCGGCCTCCTTTTCACCTGTTTATATTCTTCTGTTCCTTATAAATTGAACTCCTTTATCACACATCCCAAAGGTCTCTGCTAACTCTTGCTAGGTTGGAATAGGTGTCCTTCCAACCTGACGTTATAGCATCCTAGTGAAAAGCTCTGTTAGCACATTGTTCTATGTTAATACCTTTACACCCCTGTCCTCAGTTACAGAATGCAAACCCGTGGAAGGCAGGAATCTTATTTGCCTCTTAATTGCATTTAATAAATACATTTGGAGGAAAGGAAGATTTTTAACAATTCAAATGCAGTTCCTTTCCTTCCCTTCTCTTCCCTTATCCTCTTCTTCCTTTCTTTTTGGATAATTCAGACCATTATTATGTGGGACAGAACAAGACAGGCATCAAAGTATAAAACTCAAGCAGGGTGAGGAAGGTATCCAAGTAAGAGGGCTCCCAGTCTGAGAGTCAGCTCCTGAGTGAGGTCAGGAAAGCATTCAGGTGAGGGACTGACTTGGGGCAGGAAGTTGGAAGCCAAGTGGAGCGACACAGGGGGTGCCTGCAGAAAGTACAGGTTATCTGAGCCACAGCAGGGAAAGGAAGGAGTCCATGGATTGTGCTAACTGCTCAGTGTGAAGTCAGAGCCCAAAAAGAGTGAAGAAGGGATAAGCGCATCCACTGAACTTGGGCATCAGAGCTGTAGTTGGGTAAGTGGGTGGACACATGGAGCGGCACCTTGGATGGGGTGTCAGAGTCCAGGATATTCCACAGGATATCCTGAGGGAGGATATCCCACAGAGGGTCAGAGCCTGAGTAGAGTGATGTGGGCATCTATGCAAGAGTGGCAACCCAGTGTGGAGATCAGAGTACCTAAGCCAGTGAGGAGGACGAAAGGAGTAACGTTCAGGTGCAGGAGTCTAGCCTGCACAGACAGAGGAAATGCTTCCATGCCAGGGGGTGTGGAGGTGTTGGGAGGTGCTGCCTAAACACCGTGAGAAGAGCACTTGATGGGTGTTTAGGGAATGCTGGCCAAGTCCCCTTAGTGATGGACACTAGGACCTGGCCTGGGGCATCAGAACATGGGTGCGGTGAGAGAGGCATCCGCACAAGAAACAGAGACACTGGTTACATAATGGGGGGTTGAACAAGCAAGTAAACCTGAACAAAGACAGTCATGAGATCCGGAGTCAAGTTTCTGACCATCTAGGAAGAGCAACCAATACAGAAGGGGCCAAGATGCAAACGAATCCTGAGGAATTTTGTTTCAGAATCTAAAGTCATCTGCAAGAACAAATGGGTAAGTCGAGTTTAAAATGTTCTAAATTTTAAATGACTTGAAGAATTGATTATCAGGATATTTTGAATATATCATAGTATATTTTAAATTGTATTAAAATGTTTATATTATAGTGTATTCATTTTAGTAGATTTAAAGTTTTGAAATAAAGCTTCAAAAATATCAGTGGCATGAGGAGGGTAATTCACTAAACCTGGTAAATCCAGACCTTGGGAGACCTAGAGGTCTTTATTCCAGCTTCCCCTCCTCTCTGGCCCCACTCCCTGCCCCCAGGGTACAGAATTAGTATATCAAGTGGGTCCCCTCACCCAGTAGAATGCCTTCTGATATGACATTTAATCCCATTCATATGGCTTTGTGCCCAGTTGCCCAACAGGATGTTCATACATGGCCACCATTCCTGTAAACCACAGGAATACAGGCTGACTACTGCAGCCCCCTGTCTGCTCATTGTGTCTCCCCAGTTGTCCTGTTCAAATAGCTCAGCAAATCAGCCAGTCAGCTGCAAGCCAACTATTTTTTGCAGAATCTCCATTTTCTATAAACAGTTCACTTGGAAGCCAAATATAACCTTCTTCTCTCTCTCCCTGCCTTTCTCTATCCACAGAGTTCTCTTACATAAACCAGAGGAGTCTATAGTTAGAAGGGGCTGGTATGTGGTTGGGAATTGCCCATCTGGTTTGAGCCCTGGAGGGTCTGTCTCACTCCAGCTTCTCTAGAATATGAGATGCTGGCTGTCCAATATGTCCTTGGTTTTGTCCCCTAGTCCAGAGCAGCAGAAAAAAAGAAAGAAGGGGAAAAAAAAAAAACTCAAAAGCCTTATACATAAACAAATGCAAAGGAAAATGTAACACAAAACTGGTGCCCATGGTTAAAATCCAGTAGGAGACTGACTGTCACAGGAAACCAGAAAAAAGGGAATTTACATAGGTACTGTCTGAATCTTTACCAAGACTATATTCACATATTGTGTAATTTAAAATAAATCAAAAGCAATGAAAAATTTAAAAACTAATTATTAACAGCCAAAAAAGTAACAGTGAATATAAATCACAGAATGAATTTTGTCACCATAAAATCAATGAAGAAAATTTAAAAATGAATAATTTGACCATATAAAGTAAATAAATATATACAGGCTTAGCTCATATAAATAGATTTTTTTTAATTAAAACCTTAATGGTTAAATGAGCTAAAAAATATGAGTTAACTATTCAAAAAAAGAAAAATAGTTGTATAAGTTTGAAAATTAACCAATATCTATTGCTTGCCTCAGATTGGTAAGGTTTCTTCCCTTCTTTTTCTTATAAAATTTCTATAATAAATATTTATCTCTTTAAATTCAGGATAAAAAACCGAAACTTTTTAAACAATCCCTCTCACTTTATCCAACCCAACCCAGAAAAAAAAATATATGTGTATATATGCCAAATATACATTTTTTGTTAAGAGTCTCAATACTAGTGAAATAAACAGAGAGAAATATAGAAAGAGCCCTTTTCAAAGAGACAATTTTTTTAAAAAGCTTCAACCCACTTTATAATTGATTTTATACTTAAAAAGTCACTGAGTCTTTATTACAGGAGTCTTAAAAGAAATATCAACACATACAAAGAAATTTAAAAGTTGTTGAGTAAACAATAAGTATGTTACTTTTTTCCATCAGCTATTTCCTACAGCTTCTTACTGAGAAAGAAAATTTCTTTCCTTCTGGAATTTAATAATTCTGCCATTTAATTTACTTCTTTTTTATTTTGAAACTTTATGTGCTTTTTGCCTTCACTTAATTTCTACATAAGGGGATCAGCTACTAAAACCAAAAATATCATAAATTTTAAAATTAAAATGTCAATCTGTTTATAGAATATGGATAATGAAAACTCACTACATTCATTACAGTCATGAAATATAAATAACTTCACATAGTATATTTCTCCAAGAATAAGTGAACTATAATTTTTTAACTTCTATAATATATTTTCTTTTTAAAGCTTATAGAGCTAGTCTTGTGTCTAAATTTAACCCATGAATCAACTAGCCAAATACAGGAGTATGGTCTATATCCATGCAGAGAATTTTCTTCAAGAAGTTAACCCCCAAACAAATCAAACATCAAGACTCTTGCATCAATCATGCCAGCTGTCTGCTCTAAGGAAAACTGGAAATGGAAGAAAGAGGCAGTGATCAAACAGAAGACATGGGAAACGCCTATGAATATTAATGGAGAATCCTGACTTACTCCCAAAAGCATTCTTTGACAATTCAAAGACATGAAACCTGCCAGTCAATTCAATCTTTCTGTAAAACCCTATCAACAGAAAAAGGAATGATAAGTTACATATTTCTTGAAGCAAAGATATGATCAAAGGAAGTAATGCAGTTTTATGATACTATTTTAAGAGTTTACACTAATCTTGAGTTATCCTTTTTAATTAAATCAAAAACAACTAAGCTTTTCTTAACCTAACGTGAAGTTAAATACTATGCAACAGATATCCTGACACATTTATATTTTAAATAATGGGAAATTTTACTATTTTTCTCCACATTTGAAAGTATTACTTTCATTATTCTAGTGTGGACTCAACACCCAAACTGAAGAGGATAAACAGAGTAGTGTTAAGCAGACTCTTCTTAGTGAACTGAGGAATACCTCATCCAGTTTCAACTTAGAGCCTGTTAAAGAGGAGTTAGAATTTTAGCAAACTAAAAATCTGTCAAGTAGAAACTAGCAGGCAGTCCTCCCCAGAGATCTGTGGGCACCGGACACAATGCGAGCACGTACCGCGCCCCTGATCGCAGCGGGAAGGCTCGCAGACATGACACGTTCAGTGCCAAAGCAAGGGCTCTAATTAGCGAAGGGTTCCGGTCTGGCAGTCAAGGGCTTAACCTTCGTTGGGAAATAATGAGTCAGACAATGTTTGAAGCCTCCATGTAAGATTTAGAGAAGAATGGGGGTGCTGAGAACTGCCTTAAATGTGCTAAACTGACAGACACAGGTGACCGAACAATGAACTGCACACTTGGCAAAAAGAAGAAAATATTTGGTACATGCCCTACGTCCTCCAGAGCAGCATTCCTCTTCAGTCCCTGAATTAAGATGAAACAAATTGATAGGCCATATTATTTGGTTGAGTTACTTTAAAGAAAGTAGAAGACTTGGTGGAGGATATATATTTTCTGCAAACGTTTCTTAGACAACCAACTTTTAAGGGAATATCTGGGAACTTCTCTGAAGATGAGAGACAAATTTCAGTTTAAAGGCTAAAAAGTTCATTAGCAAACACAAATACTCTGTAATTAAACATGTGCACTCATGGCGGATTCATGACAATGTATGGCAAAACCAATACAATATTGTAAATTTTAAAAAATAAATTAAAAAATAAAATTCATATGAATTCTAAAATAAATAAAATTACCTAAACGGAAGGCCAAGCCAAGGACCCAAAATCTAGGCAAATTAGAACATTTCCTTCTTGTCTTCTCATCTAAAATACTACTACAGCTCTCAAAAGTTTCTTGTACACATGATTTTTAAATTATTTTCCATTAGGGTTTTTACAGTAGTATACTGAATATCCCTGTGTCATAATCTGGACTTGCTGTTTACCTATTTGTATATATAGTAGTTTGTATCTGCTAATCTCAAACTCTTACGCCTCTTTCACTCCCTTTCTCATTGCTAATGGTAAATTTGTTTTTCTGTTTGTGCGTCACTTTCTGTTTCATAACTAAGTTCATTTATGTCATATTTTAGGTTTCATATATAAGAAATATCATATGGCATTTGTCACTTTCTGACTTACTTAGGCATGCGTGATTTTTACTCTAAATTGCACAAACTCTTTAAGAGTAAAAATTATAGTACTTTGACTTTTACTTCATGCAACTGAATCTGGGGGAAATACTCATATCTGATTGCTCACCATAACAATATACATTCTTTGATAAACTAAGTAAACAACTATTAATCACTATTTTTTCCTACTTCACCCACTCAGTGTTATACCCAAAATGTGCTAAGTCGCTTCAGTCATGTTCAACTCTTTGCAACCCCATGCACTGTAGCCCACCAGGCTCCTCTGTCCATGGGATTCGCCAGCAACAATACTGGAATGGGTTGTCATTTCCTTCTCCAGGGGATCCTCCCAACCCAGGGATCAAACCCAAGTCTCTTACATCCCCTGCATTTGCAGGTGGATTCTTACCACTAGCACCACACGGGAAGCCTTATACATAAAATAGTTAAGCCTTTTAGGATGTTTTATAAACTGATATATATATTTGAAAACTCATACATACACACATATATATTTTTACACACACCTACATATATATGTATATATATATGTATAGTCTATGTTATCTGAAAGCAAGTTACTCAGTTTGAAAATCAATTGCTCATAGAGAGTGAATGTTAACACTGTGGGCAACAGAAGGTTTCAGTTACATATTGAAGGCATATGTGTGTGTGAATATATACGTATCTAACATTTCACTAGTGCTAATAATGCTGAGCTGTCTTCCAGTATTTGTTTAGAAGGTATAAAATCTCTCCACTCAATAGTAGAATGCTAATTAGGTATGCTAAAAGATGCCTCTTAAGAATTATAAGCCCTAAGTAAATAAAGTAATAAACCACTAATAATAATCTTAAAGTCCAATAATTGGGGTTAAAATTTTTAAGTGAAGAACACTGAAAAACAAATAACTGGTTTAGGACTGTATTACCTTTCTAAAGGGCAAAAAATGTGAATTCTGAAACATATCTGTCCCCATGGATTTCAACTTAACTAAGGGATTGAAAATTGTACATTTGTTTTCCCAGTCAAAACACTGAGAAACAGGGTTATTGTTTTCTCTAAATAGAAATGTTTCAAAGTAAAATGCATGCATAGACTCCAGAGAAACAAGAAAAATGCCAGACTTGCATAAAGCTCTCCTTGTTTCTTTTTCCTTCCCTATCTGGACAAGGAACAATTTTCTCTTGGGGCAACCTAGTAAAGGCTCTGATGAACCATGACTCCAGAGGAAACAAACGCACTGTATCTGCCCCATCTCTTGTCAGGTGAAGGGAGAATTATACTTGGTGAATGTTCAGAAGCACCCTGAGCCTTCTATCAGACGCCTCAGTGTTCAAAGATCTCATGGAACAGAGGTTCAGTTTAACCAGAATATTGGGGAAATGACTTGGTGATTTTAAAAGTTGCACTAAGATTGAAAATCAATTGCTTGTAGGGAGTAAATATAAACATTAAAGAGGGCTTTCCTAGTGGCTTGGATGGTAAAATAAAATCTGCTTGCAATGCAGGAAACGCTGGTTCGATCCCATCCCCTGGAGAAAGGAATGGCTACCTACTCCCGTATTCTTGCCTGAAGAATTCCATGGACAGAGGAGCCTCGTTTGCTACAGTCCATGGAGTTGGAAAGAGTTGGACATGACTGAGTGACTAACACTTTCACACTTTTGATAGATGCAAGTTACAGTTTTTGGAAGAAAGTTACTAAATTTGAAAATCAACCTCTGCTCGTAGGGAGTAAATATAAACGTTAAAGAGCACTGCAAGGTTTCATTAGCTCACATATACAAAATTGGCTGTTAAAACTATATACTGTAAATTTTGTTCACCAACAAGTTTATCTGGAAAATATAAAGTACTCCTATTTGTGACCAAAGAAGGTGATAGTTATTACCTTCAACAGCCTGCATTGCTTTGTTAACTATATACACTACCTTAAAATTAATTAGGTACATATTAATTAATATAACTTATTTATTAGTATAATTGTATCACATATTTCATCATTATTTGTCTTCTCTGCTAGAATATAAGCTCTACTCTGGTGGAGATAGTCATACTTGTTCACCAAGCATGTAGAATAGTGCCTGGCATACTCCACAAAAATTGTGGAATGAATAATTAAAATATAAAAGTGAAAATTAAAAGAAGGAAAATAATTCCATTGAAGACATGTTGAAATACAACAAAATCAGATAATTTTTAAAAATCATCTCCAGAAAGAGTTAATCTGTTCTCATCAAAGAAAAAGTGCCCTACAGCCAGGGTCTCCAGCATCATTCTCAGCGGGAGAAAGCCTTCCTCATGGTGGACAAGCCTTAACACAGGGGTCTCTCCTCCCTGCAGACCTTGGCTCCAGTTCACCTCTCTCAGGGTAGTAATCCCATACCTGGCTCTGGTACTTTCCATCTGAACTGATTCTACCATAAAATTTATACTGCCACTTATTCAAGGGAATAAACATGGATTAAATGTTTAGGCCCAAGGTCCTGGAAGGATATTTGAATAAGAGTTGGAGCCAAAAAATTAGACATGGATTGAGACTATAAAGATTTCTGTGTTCTCTCTGCTTATTCAAGCTTGAATTTTGAGGTAACCACTGAAAAGTACAACTGCAGATTTTGGTTCAATCACAACTTGATCATTAAATATCATTTAAATATGAGCTATAACTTTCCTGAAACAAGAACAAGTCAAAATGTTTGGTAAGCTATAGATAACAATTGAGTATATTAGACAACTTAGGAAAGATTGTGATGAATTTTGTGATGAGTAAAACTGAATCCCTTTTTCCTAATTACAACACCTCTCCATCTCAACATATGCTTACTACAACCCCCCCACCCACAGCCTCAGCGTCACTACTAAAGAAAGTATTGCCTTGAAGACATCAATGACTTCCTACTTAACAAATCTTCTCAATGATTCTTTGGCCAGCATTTCGTAATTTGTATTGCCTTAGTTTAGGTAACCTTCCACAATCCCAGATAGTTTCCTGATTTTACAAAGATCTGAGACATCTAAGAGCGCTCCTCACTGAAGTTAGCCAATGGGGCTAAGTTTTCTTTTGTTCTTTAGACTTCCATTGACAACTCACACATTTCACCTAGTAGAAAGTGTGTTTTTGAAGTTATAATTTTGATGCTCAATGAGCATTTGTTGAATGAGTGAATCCTATTCTAGCTATCATCAAAATTGTCGTGCTTGTCACATGGAATTATGAGACGCTGCTTAAAAACATGCCAAAAGAAAAAGTTAATATTAAATCTTAACAAGCAAAGAATATGTAAGCTTACATAGATACTTACACAAAGTAAGAAATCACCTAATATGCTTCCTATTAAGGGAATAGGGTTCCCATCCCCCAAACTCTTATAAAAACAAACAGTGGAGTTGCAAGGTGAGTAGTTCAGCCCTACTATCCTTGCCACTGCCTCCCATGATTGTCTTTTGTGCTTACCCATTGAGGCTAGAAAGTGAAAGTGAAAGTCACTCAGTTGTGTCCAACTCCTTGCCACTGGAGTTGACTGAGTGGGACTGACTATGAAGTCCTTGGGATTCTCCAGGCCAGGATACTGGAGTGGGTAGCCTTTCCCTCCCCCAGGGATTTTCCCAACCCAGGGATGGAACCCACCTAGAGGCTGGTGTTAAATAACACAACACATTCCTGAAGATTCACTGTGAGACTAGAAGAAACAACAGGCATATCTCAGGAGACCCTGGATTTAGACCCGACTTAAATTCATTTCTGCAGACCTCCAACACTATTCACCTACAGAACACTTTGAGCCCTTCGATTGCCCCAAAAAGCAGTAGATTCAACACATCTTCCTATTCTAGACAAGGTTTTCCCAATTTTTCAAAAGTTTAAAAAATATCTCTATATTGCATTCTAAATAACTCATCTTAATGATTCTTCTTTTTATTGGCCAGGCTATTCCCTTCAACTCCCACAGCCAACATATTAGGCCAGCTTCATAGCAGATTTGAAGTAAAACATGTTTTTATATGCTGAATCATACTCACCTCAAAAAATTCACTTGTTGAAGTCTTTATCCCTTCATATATTTAAAGGACTCATGACTAAGTCAGACTAACTCAGATGACTCCTCCCTGTTTTAAGATTAACTGTTTGAGACCTTAATTACGGCTGCAAAATCCCTTCACTATGATTTGATTGAATAATTAAGTGAATGTATGTATGTACACAGGGACCAGAAATCTTAAGGACCATCTTAGAGTTCAGTCTACCATTTTTGGTTTTCTTTTAAGGAGGATAGAGTAAAAGTGGGTTGAAGGGGAGAGAGAAGGACTCTGTTTCTTAACAAATCCATCTGTTTTGTGGAAATACACACAAAAAATGAAAGATATGACATGAGGAATAGTCTAAAATTTTAAATAGCATGAAAAACAGAAATAGAAAAGTAGAACAAAGAGGAGAGTCTGAGTTTTTAGTTTTAATTTTGGATTTTTCTTGTTAGTTTTCTAGCAAATCAAGCAACAAACCTGGAACCTTAAGTCAAAATGTTTTTTAAAAGAAAGTTTATCTTTTGAAGAAGAGAATTCAATTATATCTAAATTTAGAGTACAGGTCAAGCTCTATCTATGCTTTCTTAGAAAATAAAAGGAAAGCCAAAGAAATCTTCCTAAAAATCCAACTCCAATATTAGTTGGATTAGTTCTGATTATCTTGGATATTTTCTGGTTAAAAGTATATCTTGTTAAATGTCTCAGCTGTACAATACACTTTAAAAGAGAGAATGAGTAAAATGAACCATTTCTAGTCTCTTAAGAAATAAAGCTGTTCTAAAATTTTTCTCTAGATTAGTGATATAAAAGTGAAGCATTGCCCTCTAGAGGATTAAAAGAGCTTTCTAGACCAGGCAACTATTTCATAATAATATAATGTTGCTATATACATACTGTCCTGCTAATTTCAGGTTTATGTTCTGTGGGGCACAGAAAAGAAATAGAAAATAGCTTTGGTATAGGGAATGCTAAAAACTTTTTAACAAACTTAGAATTTCTCAAGAGTTTGGTAAATTCTAATATTTGGTACATTACTTTGTAAAATTTTGACCAATGTATTTGCACTGTAATCATGAAATAAAGGTCTGTCTTATAAAACAGAGAATTTTTAGTTTTCTTAAAATGTGTAGACTTAAATCTAATAAAGTCTGGTAGACTTTTAACCAGCTACTAAAACAACAGAACCATGTGTATGTATCATACATATGATCTTATATTAAATTATAAAGTGACTACAAAACTGACCCATATAATTTTTCTACCATATTCAACCTTAATATTTAGGAAGTTTAAAAGCAAGTGAAAAAATAGAAGAGAATGTAAAATTTCAATGGCTATTTTGGCAATCCACGTCAAGAAGTTCCCTATTACCAGAAGCGTTTTCAGCCTAATCACATTCCCCCAAAAGTCAAAATCAGAAGCCAGAGCAAGTTGTTTAAACATCTGGGTCTCTGCCTTTAACATAATTAATCAGTTATTCTCAAATTATTCTCCCTAAATGGGCATGTCTCATCCATGTTTCCACCAGAATGTGTACTCCAGTGTTCATCTCAGCACTGTTTATAATAGCCAGGACATGGAAAAACCTAGATGTCCATCAGCAGATGAATGGATGAGAAAGCTGTGGTACATATACACAATGGAGTATTACTCAGCCATTAATTTAGAATGCATTTGAATCCATTCTAATGAGGTGGTTGAAACTGGAGCAGATTATACAGAGTGAAGTAACCCAGAAAGAAAAACACCAATACAGTATACTAACACACATATATGGAATTTAGAAAGATGGTAATGATAACCCTGTATGCGAGCCAGCAGAAGAGACACAGATGTATAGAACAGTCTTTTGGACTCTGTGGGAGAGGAAGGGGGTAGGATGATTTGGGAGAATGGCATTGAAACATGTATAATATCATATATGAAATGAATCACCAGTCCAGGTTCGATACAGGATACAGGATGCTTGGGGCTGGTGCACTGGGATGACCCAGAGGGATGGTAAAGGCAGGGAGGTGGGAGGGGGGTCCAGGATAGGGAACACATGTACACCCGTGGTGGATTCATGTTGATGTATGACAAAACCAATACAATATTGTAAAGTAATTAGCCTCCAATTAAAATAAATAAATTTAAATTTAAAAAAGAAAAGAACAGACTTTCCGTTATCTTCCCTTTAGGGTCTCATACAAACCTAAACAATTCCAGGCTTTAAAAATGAAGAAGGGAAGGAAAAAGGAAAGAGAAAGGAAAGGAGGGAAAGAAGAAAGGAAGAAAGAGGGAGAGAGGGAAATAGAGAAGGGAAGAAGAGAAGAAAAGGCTGCTTAAAAACTGTTGGCTCTTTGCATTTCCTTCTTTAGTTGTATAACTATTTCTTTTAACTTTCGTCTCTCCAGCATTGGCAACAGGGAAGATCACGTTGCTTCAGTCTGCTTCCTAAAATGAGAGATAACAGCCTGCCAGTGCAGGAGACTTAAGAGACGTGGGTTCAGTCTCCAGGTTGGGAAGAGCTCTTGGAGAAGGAAATGGCAACCCAGCCCGGTATTCACCCCTGGAGAAGCCTATGGAGAAAGGAGCATGGCAGGCTATGGTCCATAGGGTCGCAAAGACTCAGATACGACTGCAGTGACTTTGCACAAAACCAAGCCTAACTCAAAGGGATGAAAGCAAAATACAGCATTATAGACATAGTCTACATCTTATTAATAAAAGCCTCTTATAGAAAGTGCACAGAACATTTTACAATGGGGTCCAAACACACTATATGATGTACAAGACTTCTTACTGTAACATGGCATTTTTCTTCCTCAACAAATACCTGGCCACCATCTCACACAATTTTCATAATTAGATATGTGTCCCTTTTTTCTTCTGGGCTTCCCAGGTGGTGATACTGGTAAAGAACCCACTTGCCAGTGCAGGAGACACAAGAGACTAGGATTCGATCCCTGGGTTGGGAAGAGCCCCTGGAGGAGGGCATGACAACACACTCCATTATTCTTGCCTAGAGGATCCCATGGACAGAGGAGCCTGGCAGGCTACAGTCCACAGAGTCAAACAGAGTCAGATACAACTAAAGAAATCTAGCACACAAGCATGCTCTTCTTTCTTACTCCAGAGTTCCACGGTATATTTACATATTATAAATGTCTTTAATATTTACAGACCTACGAATATGTCACAAAACAGCAGGATGAAAGGTTTTAATGAAATATAGAGGGAAACTGCCAACAGAAGTTTCTGGTTTGCCTCTCTCTGGATTTTTCACAAGCAAATGATTCAGTTCAGTCGCTCAGTCGAGCCCGACTCTTTGCAACCCCATGGACTGCAGCACGCCAGGCCTCCCTGTCCGTCACCAACTCCCAGAGCTTACTCAAACTCATGTCCAACAAGTCAGTGATGCCATCCAACCATCTCATCCTCTGTCGTCCCCTTCTCCTCCCACCTTCAATCTTTCCCAGCATCATGGTTTTTCCCGTGAGTCAGTTCTTCGCATCAGGTGGCCAAAGTATTGGAGTTTCAGCTTCAGCATCAGTCCTTCCAATGACTATTCAGGACTGATTTCCTTTAGCATGGACTGGTTGGATCTCCTTGCTGTCCAAGGGATTCTCAAGAGTCTTCTCCAATACCACAGTTCAAAAGCATCAATTCTTTGGCACTCAGCTTTCTTTATAGTCCAACTGCCACATCCATGCTACTGGAAAAACCATAGCTTTGACTAGATGGACCTTTGTTGGCAAAATAATCTCTCTGCTTTTTAATATGCTGGACATAGCTTTTCTTCCAAGGAGCAAGCGTCTTTTAATTTCATGGCTGAAGCCACCATCTGCAGTGATTTTGGGGCCAAAAAAAAATAAAGTCTGTCACTGTTTCCATTGTTTTCCCTTCTATTTGCCATGAAGTGATGAGACCAGATGTCATGATATTCATTTTACGAATGTTAAATTTTAAGCCAACACACACTCTCTTCTTTCACTTTCATCAAGAGGCTCTTCATTTGCTCTATAAGGGTTGTGTCATCTGCGTATCTGAGATTATTGGCATTTCTCCCAGCAATCTTGATCCCAGCTTGTGCTTCATTCAGCCAGCATTTAGCAGAATGTACTCTGCATATAAGTTAAATAAGCAGGTTGACAATATACAGCCTTGATACATTCCTTTCCCAATTTGCAAACAGTCTGTTGTTCATGTCTATTTCTAACTGCTGCTTCTTCACCTGCATACAGATTTCTCAAGAGGCAGGTAAGGTGGTCTGGTATTCCCATCTCTTTAAGAATTTTCCACAGTTTGTTGTGATCTACACAGTTAAAGGTTTTGGCATAATCAATACAGCAGAAGTAGATGTTTTCTGGAATTCTCTTCTTTTTCTATAATCCAATGGATTAAACTACAGCAAAGGATTAAGTTAGTCTTTAGAACAGGATTTGGAAAACACAGTCTCCTTTTTGCGTCTTGAAATTCAACCATACTGTAAAATTTTCAGTTACTTGTTTGGAATACAAAGATTCTTTGACTAGGGTATAAGGAGTCTTAGGACACTAATTACTTGGGATCATGGAATCCAAGTTGGCTAAGACTTATGATAATCCTGGTCTGTTTTCATCATCTCTTCACCAGTCAGTTATCAGATGTGGTAGTACCATCACAGAAGAAATGAAACCTTTCTTGAATAAGTCTTAGAACATCCCTTCCACTTTCTCCTGACATTTGCAGAAGTTTACTATTCTAAATTTTCAGTTAGCAATTGTTTCACAAGTCCTTCTATTTTCTTCTCAATTCAGTTGAGTCCAACTCCATCACTGCTCGATCTTCAACCTACCCCATCCTTTCCTCGAAACCCACCTGGTTAGCCCTAAATCCCTTCTTTCCCACAACTCTGTCACCTCATCTTTGTCTACTGCCAAATAATTTGTCTTCACATACAGGATATAAAAATAACTCTCTCACTTAAGAAAATACCTGATATAACTAAGCAGAAATGCAATTAGAATAGACAAAGAATTAGAGAAGAATAAGACTATATCCTAAATTTCTACAAAAAACATTGAGAAGTACTGATGTTTAAAATTAGTCAGTGATTCTAGTCACAACCCAGTTGTCTATTCAAATCCTATCCATGATTTCTTTTCACACAAGCTCGGAAGATGTTACATTAACTATCTTCAATAGTGTAACTGATAATGTTACACTAACTATCTTCAATAAATCATTTTCAAAATTAATCATGCCCTTTAAAGGCCCCCTAAATGTGATCAGATCCTCAATGTGTGAATGACTGCATAACAGGTTAAACAACATCCAGTGGATACTAGTGTTCCAAAAATACCCAAAGCATCTTGGAAAGAAAGGAGGCCTGGTACTGTACCCTCCATATGGGTGTGTCTGGGCATGAGTGCTAAGTTGTTTCAGTTGTGTCCAACTCTGTGCTACCCTATGTGCTGCAGCCTGCCAGGCTCTTCTGTCTATGGGATTCTCCAGGCAAGAAAAATGGAGTGGGTTGCGATGCCCTCCTCCATGACATTGTCCCAAACCAGGATCAAACCTGCATCACCTGTGACTTCTGCAATGCAGATGGATTCTTTACCACTAAGCCACTAGGGAAACCGACTATCCTCTTATTGTTATTCAGTCACTCAGTCGTGTCTGACTCTTTGCAACCCCGTGAACTGCACCATGTCAGTCTTCCCTGTCCTTCACCATCTCAAAGAACTTGCTCAAATTTGCATCCATTGAGTCAGTGATGCCCTCCAACCATCTTGTCCTCTGTCATCCCCTTCTCCTCCTGCCTTCAATCTTTCCCAGCATCAGGGTCTTTTCCAATGAGCTGGCTCTTCGCATCATGTGGCCAAAGTATTGGAGTTTCAGCTTGAGTATCAGTCCTTCCAATGATCATTCAGGGTTGATTTCCTTTAGGACTGACTAGGAGGATCTCCTTGAAATCCAAGAGACTCTCAAGAGTCTTCTCCAACACCACAATTCAAAAGCATCAATTATGGGCTTCCCTGGTGGCTCAGATGGTAAAGCATCTGCCTACAATGTGGGAGACCCAGGTTCGATCCCTGGGTTGGGAAGATCCTCTGGAGAAGGAAATGGCAACCCACTCCAGTACTCTTGCCTGGAAAATCCCATGGGCAGAGGAGCCTGGTAGGCTACAGTCTATGGGGTCACAAAGAGTCAAACACGACTGAGCAGCTTCACTTACTTTCAGCCTTATGATCCAAATCTCACATCTGTACATGACTATTGGAAAAAATATAGATGTGACTATATAGACCTTTGTCAGCAAAGTAAAGTCTCTGCTTCTTAATACATTATCTAGGTTTGTCATAGTTTTTCTTTCAAGAAGTAATTGTCTTTAATTTCATGGCTGCAGTCTTCATCTGCAGGGATTTGGGAGCCCCCAAAATAAAGTCTTTCTCTGTTTCCATTGTTTCTCCATCTCTTTGCCATGAACTGATGGGACCAGATGCCATGATCTTCATTTTCTGGAATGTTGAGTTTTAAGCCAGCTTTTTCAGTCTCCTCTTTCACTTTCATCAAGATGCTCCTTAGTTCCTCTTTGCTTTCTGCCACAAGGATGGCATTATCTGCATATCTGAGGTTATTGATATTTCTCCCAGAAATCTTGATTCCAGCTTGTGCTTCATCCAGCCTGGAATTTCACATGATGTACTCTGCATATAAGTTAAATAAGCAGGGTGACAAATACAGCCTTGATACACTCCTTTCCCAATTTTGAATTAGTCTGTTGTTCCATTTCCAGTTCTGTTGCTTCTTTCTCAGGAGGCAGGTAAGGTGGTCTGGTATTCCCATCTCTTGAAGAATTTTCCACTGGAAAAGATGGTAGGTGTTGGAAAAATGGCTGTACAGCGCTAGGGCAACTTTGAGGAGATACTCCACATCCAAGGGCAAAGGAGAAGCCCCAGCAAGACCATAGGAGGGGTGAAATTGCATTTAGAATCAAACCCCATGCCCACCAGAGAAGCTCAGAGGGCTCAAACATACCTTGTGCACACCAGGACCCAGAGACCCCACAGAGACTGAGACAGAACTGTGTTTGAGTGTCTCCTGAGGAGGTATGGTCAGCAGTGGCCTGCTGCAGGGGCAGTGGCTCTGGGTGCAGCAGACCTGGGTGTGGTATAAGCCCTCTTGGAGGAGGTCGCCATTAACCCCACCATAGAGCTGCCAGAACTTACACAGGACTGGGAAACAGACTCTTCGAGGACTCAGACTGAACCTTGTGCACCAGGACCCAGGAGAAAGGAGTAGTGACCCCACAAGAGACTGAGCCAGACTTCCCTGTGAGTGTCCAGGAGTCTCTGGTGGAGGTGTGGGTCACCGGTGGCCTGCTGCAGGGCTGGGGGCGCTGAGTGTAGCAGTGTGTGCACGGGATCTTTTGAAGGAGGTTGTCATTATCTTCACTACCTCCACCATGAAAGTGAAAGTGAAGTCTCTCAGTCATGTCCGACTCTTTGCCACCATTTGGACTATAGCCCATCAGGCTCCTCCGTCCATGGGATCTTCTAGGCAAGACTACTGGAGTGAGTTGCCATTTCCTTCTCCAGAAGATCTTCCCAATCCAGGGATTGAACCTATGTCTCCTGCACTGTAGCCAGACGCTTTACCATCCGAGCCACCAGGGAAGTCTGGCCTCATGTCAAACAACAGAGAGGGAACACAGCCCCACTCATTGACAGAAATTTGGATTAAAGATTTACTGAGCATGGCCCTGCCCATCAGAACAAGACTCAGTTTCTCCTCAGTCAGTCTCTCCCATCAGGAAACTTCTATAGACCTCTTATCCTTCTCCATCAGAGGGCTGAAAAACTGAAAACCACAATACCAGAAAACTAACCAATCTGATCACATGGACCACAGCCTTGTGTAACTCAATGAAACTATGAGTCATGCCATGTAGGGTCACCCAAGATGGATGGGTCCTGGTGGAGAGTTCTGACAAAACATGACCCACTGGAGAAGGGAATGACAAGCCACTTCAGTATTCTTGCCTTGAGAACTCCATGAACAGTTCAGTTCAGTTCAGTCACTCAGTCATGTCAAACTCATTGCAACCCCATGGACTGCAGCACACCAGGCCTCCCATCACCAAATCCCGGAGTCTACCCAAACTCATGTCCATTGAGTCAATGATGCCATCCAACCATCTCATCATCTATTGTCCGTTTCTCCTCCTGCCTTAAATCTTTCCCAGCATCAAGATCTTTTCAAATGAGTCAGCTCTTTGCATCAGGTTGCCAAAGTATTGGGAGTTTCAGCTTCAACATCAGGCCAATGAACACTCAGGACTGATCTCCTTTATGATGGAATGCTTGGATCTCCTTGCAGACTTGAAGTCTCTCAAGAGTATTCTCCAACACCACGTTTCAAAAGCATCAATTCTACAGCACTCTTCTTTCTTTAAAGTCCAATTCTCACATCCATACATGATCACTAGAAAAACCATAGCCTTGACTAGATGGACTTCTGTAAGCAAAGTGATGTCTCTGCTTTTTAATTTGCTGTCTATATTGGTCATAACTTTCCTTCCAAGGAGTGTCTTTTAATTTCATGGCTTCAGTCACCATCTACGGTATGAAGAGGTAAAAAGATAGGACACTGAAAGATGAACTCCCCAGATCGGGAGGTGCCCAATATGCTACTGGAGATCAGTGGAGAAATAACTCCAGAAAGAATGAAGAGACAGAGCCAAAGCAAAAACAACACACAGTTGTGGATGTGACTGGTGATGGAAGTAACGTCAAATGCTGTAAAGAGCAGTATTGCCTAAGAACCTGGAATGTTAAGTCCATCAATCAGGGCAAATTGGAAGTGGTCAAAGAGGAGATGGCAAGAGTGAACATTGACATTCTAGGAATCAGCAAACTCAAATGGACTGGAATGGGTGAATTTAACTCAGATGACCATTATATCTACTATTGTGGGCAAGAATCCCTTAGAAGAAATGGAGTTGCCCTCATAGTCAACAAAAAGTCTAAAATGCAGTACTTGGATGCAATCTCAAAACCAACAGAACTATCTCTGCTCATTTCCAAGGGAAATCATTCAGTATCACAGCAATCCAAGTCTATGCCCCAACCAGTAATGCTGAAAAAGCTGAAGCTGAATGGTTCTGTAAAGACCTACAAGACCTTCTAGAACTAACACCCCCAGAATATGTCCTTTTCATTATGGAGACTGTAATGCAAAAGTAGGAAGTCAAAAGATACCTGGAGTAAGAGGCAAATTTAGCCTTTGAGTACAGAATGAAGTAGGCAACAGTAAATAGAATTTGCCAAGAGAACACACTGGTCATAGCAAACACCCTCTTCAAACAACACAAGATTCTGCATGAACATGGACATCATCATATGGTCAATACTGAAATCAGGTTGATTATATACTTTGCAGCCAAAGATGGAGAAGTTCTATACAGTGAGCAAAAACAAGATTTAGAGCTGACTATGCCTCAGATCATGAACTCCTTATTGCCAAAATCAGACTTACATTGAAGAAAGTAGGGAAAACCACTAGACCATTCGGGTATGACCTAAATTAAATCCCTTAAACAGTGGAAGTGACAAATAGATTCAAGGGATTAGATCTAATAGACACAATGCCTGAGGAATGATGGACGGAGGTTCATGACATTGTACAGGAGGCAGGGATCAAGGCCATCCCCAAGGGGAAAAAAAATGGCAAAAGGTTGTAAAGGAGGCCCTTACAAACAGCTGTGAAGAGAAGTGAAAGGCAAAGGAGAAAAGAAAGATATACCCATTTGAATGCAAAGTTCCAAAGCATAGCAAGGAGAGATTCCTTCCTCAGGAATCAATACAAAGAAATAGATGAAAACAACAGAATGGGAAAGACTAGAGATCTCTTCAAAAAAAATTAGAGCTACCAAAGGAACATTTCACACAAAGATGGCACAATAAAGGACAGAAATGATATGGACATAACGGAAGTAGAAGATATTAAGAAGAGGTGGCAAGAATACACAGAAGAACTATACAAAAAAGATCTTCACTACCCACATAATCACGATGGTGTGATCACTCACCTAGAGCCAGACATCCTGGAATGTGAAGTCAAGTGGGCCTCAGGAAGCATCACTACAAACAAAGCTAGTAGAGGTGATGGAATTTCAGTTGAGCTATTTCAAATCCTAAAAGATGATGCTGTGGAAGTGCTGCACTCAATATGCCAGCAAATTTGGAAAACTCAGCAGTGGCCATAAAACTGGAAAAGGTCAGTTTTCATTCTAATCCCAAAGAAAGGCAATGTCAAAGAATGCTTAAACTACCTCACAGTTGCACTCATCTCATACGCTAGCAAAGTGATGCTCAAAATTCCGTAAGCCAGGCTTCAACAGTACATGAACCATGAGCTTCCAGATGTTCAAGCTGTATCTAGAAAAAGCAGAAGAACCAGAGATCAAATTGCCAACAGCCACTGGATCATTGAAAAGGTGAGAGAGTTCCAGAAAAACATACATTTCTGCTTTACTGACTATGCCAAAGCCTTTTACTGTGTGGCTCACAACAAACTGTGGAAAATTCTGAAAGAGATGGGAATACCAGACCACCTGACCTGCCTCCTGAGAAATCCGTATGCAAGTCAAGAGGAAACAGCTAGAACTGGACATGGAACAACAGACTGATTCCAAATTGGGAAAGAGGTACATCAAGGCTGTATATTGTCATCCTGCTTATTTAACTCATATGCAGAGTTCATCATGAGAAATGCTGCACTGGATGAAGCACAAGCTGGAATCAGGATGCTGGGAGAAATATCAATAACCTCAGATTGGCAGATGACACCACCCTGATGGCAGAAAGCTAAGAACCAAAGAGCCTCTTGATAAAAGTGAAAGAAGAAAGTGAAAAGTTAGCTTAAAACTCAACATCCAGAAAACTAAGATCATGGCATCTGGTTCCATCACTTCATGGCAAATAGATGGGGAAACAATGGAAACAGTGAAAGACTTTATTTTGGGGGCTCCAAAATCTCTGCAGATGGAGGCTTCAGCCATGAAATTAAAAGATGTTTGCTTTTTGGAAGAATAGTTATGACCAACAGAGATAGCATATTAAAAAACAAAGACATTACTTTGCGGACAAAGGTCTGTCTAGTCAAAGCTATGGTTTTCCAGTAGTCATGTACGGATGTGAGAGGTGGACTATAAAGAAAGCTGAGTGCCGAAGAATTGATACTTTGAAATGTGGTATTGGAAAATTCTTGAGAGTCCCTTGGACAGCAAGGAGATCCAACCAGTCCATCCTAAAGGAGATCAATCCTGAATATTCATTAGAAGGGCTGATGCTGAAGCAGAAACTCCAATACTTTAGCCACCAGATGTGAAGAACTGACTTATTTGAAAGGACATGATGCTGGGAAAGATTGAGAGAGGGAGGAGAAGGGGAAGACAGAGGATGAGATGGTTAGATGGCATCACTGACTCAATGGAGATGAGTCTGAGTAAACTCCGGGAGTTGGTAATGGACAGGGATGCCTAGAGTGCTGCAGTCCATGGGGTCACAAACCGTCAGATAGGAATGAGCAATTGAATTGAACAGAAGAATTTTCCACATTTTGTTGTGTTCCACACAGTCAGAGGCTTTGGGATAGTCAATGAAGCAGAAGTAGATGCTTATCTGGAATTCACTTTCTTTTTCTATGATGCACTATCCCCTACTGAGAACCAAATTATCTATTATTCCTGAAACATTTTAATAAGAGGTCACATTTATTGTGTAGCTACTGTGTGCCACATAGTAAGCACTATAAAAGCACTTCTTTATATATGTTAACCAATCTAAAGGGGATAACTATTATGAGCAGTTTAAAGACAAAGAAGAGAAACACAGACAGGTTAATGATTTACTTAAAATAACCAGTGGCAGAACCAGGATTTAAACTCATTTAACCCTTGGACTACAAGGAGATCCAACCAGTCCATTCTGAAGGAGATCAGCCCTGGGATTTCTTTGGAAGGAATGATGCTAAAGCTGAAACTCCAGTACTTTGGCCACCTCATGAGAAGAGCTGACTCATTGGAAAAGACTGATGCTGGGAGGGATTGGGGGCAGGAGGAGAAGGGGACAACCGAGGATGAGATGGCTGGATGGCATCACGGACTCGATGGACGTGAGTCTGAGTGAACTCCGAGAGATGGTGATGAACAGGGAGGCCTGGCCTGCTGCGATTCATGGGGTCACGACTGAGCGACTGAACTGAACTGAACTGAAGTGACTAAACAACAACAACAACTCTGGCTATGAGCCGCAACTACCTTGAAAAGTCTCCAAAAAGTCTCAAAACTCTAGTGAGGACATGTGTGCGTAGATCCTAAAGATACTGCACAGATTTCCCCATCTTGGCAAGCTAGTCTAAAAATCGTACAGCACCATAATAATATTCTTTAGAATGACACTAAATATTTTAAATAAATGAAAAGAGACCCTAGTGAAATGAAACGTAAATTCTCTCAATATAAAAGAAGAAATATTTGAAATTGATAGACTGTCTGTGAATATTCTTAATATAAGAATATTATATTATATTTGAAACTTAATATAAGTTTCAAAATATTCAATATTCAATATTATATTTGAAACTTAATATAAGTTTCAAAACAGAGAAAGGATTCTTACACTTGGAACTTGAAGAACTCTGTCTTTTCAAGATGACTCTAAGTTCTCTGTATTCTGTGGAAACCTTTTACATTCCTAAAGGTAAGTTTTTCCATTCCTGAAAATTTCTAAAAATTCAAATTGTAAAAGTAAAATAAGGAAAAAAGTATGTGAAGGAACTTAACTTGGAGTCAAAGCAGAAAATATCACCTTTAATTATTAAAACAAAAATCTTAATTTTGGGAAAACATATGACATATCTATATAGGAAAAATAGTATAAAATCTGAAGTTGCCATGTGACATAACTCTTCTGTTTACTTTTCTTAAAAAAGGTATGTGTTTCACGGCACTGTCAAAGAGATTGATTTGAAAATGGCCCATCTGGTACTACATTGGATGACTAAAATCCACATAAACTATTTAAAAATATAAATATAACTCATCCTTTATAAGAATTTGACTGTGGAAATTGCATTACTCTTAAATCTATCAATAATAAACAGTTTTCTTTGATCTGAGGGTTTAAAGAGGCATGAAATTTTTACAATATGAGGCCCCTATTTAATAAAAGAGTAAAAAATGTAAATTTTTAAAAAATTGTACATCACAACAAATTACAGATTTTAAAAAGATGAAAAATAAGACAAAAATTTCAAAACAATGAAGACAAAATATTTTTATTATCTATTGCCATGATACTCTTTTTCAGTTCAGGTCAGTTCAGTCACTCAGTCGTGTCTGACTCTTTGCGATCCCATGAATCACAGCACGCCAGGCCTCCCTGTCCATCACCAGCTCCCAGAGTTCACTCAGACTCCACGTCCATCGAGTCCGTGATGCCATCCAGCCATCTCATCCTCCATCGTCCCCTTCTCCTCCTGCCCCCAATCCCTCTCAGCATCAGAGTCTTTTCCAATGAGTCAACTCTTCACATAAGGTGGCCAAAGTATTGGAGTTTCAGCTTTAGCATCATTCCTTTTAAAGGAATCCCAGGGTTGATCTCCTTCAGAATGGACTTGTTGGATCTCCTTGCAGTCCGAGGGACTCTCGAGAGTCTTCACCAACACCACAGTTCAAAAGCATCAATTCTTCAGCACTCAGCCTTCTTCACAGTCCAACTCTCACATCCATACATGACCACAGGAAAAACCATAGCCTTGACTAGACGAACCTTAGTCGGTAAAGTAATGTCTCTGCTTCTGAATATATATCTAGGTTTGTCATAACTTTCCTTCCAAGGAGTAAGTGTCTTTTAATTTCATGGCTGCAGTCACCATCTGCAGTGATTTTGGAGCCCACAAAAATAAAGTCTGACACTGTTTCCACTGTTTCCCCATCTATTGCCCATGAAGTGATGGACCAGATGCCATGATCTTCGTTTTCTGAATGTTGAGCTTTAAGCCAACTTTTTCGCTCTCCTCTTTCACTTTCATCAAGATGCTATTTAGCTCCTCTTCACTTTTAGCCATAAGGGTGGTGTCATCTGCATATCTGAGGTTATTGATATTTCTCCATGCAGTCTTGATTCCACCTTGTGTTTCTTCCAGCCCAGCATTTCTCATGATGTACTCTGCATATAAGTTAAATAAGCAGGGTGACAATACACAGCCTTGAGGTACTCCTTTTCCTATTTGGAACCAGTCTGTTGTTCCATGTCCAGTTCTAACTTGCTTCCTGACCTGCACGCAGATTTCTCAAGAGGCATGTTAGGTGGTCTGGTATTCCCATCTCTTTCAGAATTTTCCACAGTTTATTGTGATCCACACAGTCAAAGGCTTTGGCATAGTCAATAAAGCAAAAATAGATGTTTTCCTGGAACTCTCTTGCTTTTTCCGTGGTCCAGTGGATGTTGGCAATTTGATCTCTGGTTCCTCTGCCTTTTCTAAAACCAGCTTGAACATCAGGGAGTTCACAATTCACATATTGCTGAAGCCTGGCTTAGAGAATTTTGAGCACTACTTTACTAGCATGTGAGATGACTGTAGTCTGAGCATTCTTTGGCATTGCCTTTCTTTGGAATTGGAATGAAAGCTGACCTTTTCCAGTCCTATGGCCACTGCTGAGTTTTCCAAATTTGCTGGCATATTGAGTGCAGCACTTTTTTTTTTGGCTGTAAACCCTCTAACCACTCTTAAAATGTCAATCATTTGAAACCATTTCCTATGAAGAGAGGAAATCTAATTTGGTCTTTTATTTCAGCATGTCAGTCTTTTAAAAGCCCCCTCAAGTGAGGATCCTTAAAGTTTAAACTTCGTAATTTTAACCATAAATTCCACTCCTATTTTGGACATAAGTTGTCAAATGGTTTTGAAATATTTATACATTTTATTGAAATATAATAATGACTACACACAGCTTCTTACTATGACTATGATTTTTAACTAAGATGTTCCCTTCAAGTCCTTAAAACAAATTTCTTCTTGCCTTAAGAATTCAATTCCAGATTCAAGTTTTTCATACTAAATCATTTCCATTTTCATTCTATGGGAAACTTTAAAGCATAATATATTCTGACCATTGACATCATATCAGGCTAAATTTTCCAATTCTCATTCTGAAAGGTAAAGCAAATGTGGAGCTTTTACCTCTCTTTTTCTTAAAAGTATGATAGATCTTTGAAACAAAAAGCCTCTGAATCACAGCTCTTTATAATTGCTGCAGAAAAGGCACTTATCATATATTGTGTTATATTCCAATAATGGTACCAATGGAAATAGATAAGGAAATGTGTCTAAGTTTGATTTTTCTGTAAACATCAATTTCCTGAAATAGTTATGCATTGAGCTTAAAGGTAAGTTCATCAACTATAGTTCTTATTCAGAATATACTAGTACATACAAATTTGTTTAGAGGTCTTATATACATAGTTATCAGTATAATTTCAGATTTATTGTATGTTTATATTATTAAATTTTATATCATTTTATTTGTATTCAGTAACTATAGCTACCAATGCTCCTTCAAATAACTCACCTCTTCATTTTTTTAAGTGAAAATTATACATACATTTATTTAAGACTAAAAATATGAAATTTAATTATCATTGAAAATGTCATTTAAAATTCTAATTTTTCAGTTTTAATGGAAGACTAAAATACCTATCTATGTCCAGATGTCTATCAAAGGTACACTTCTCATTCCTTCTAATATGTAACCACCAAAAATATGTAAAAAAACATTTTTATAAAAGGAAAACAACTCTGAGATAAGTGCCACTTGATTAAAGCTCAGGTAATATATTATTTCTCTGTAAAAATTAAAATTGTGACTTTAGCTGTTTACCTTCACACTTGTAATACCTAGAAGAGTTTTATGTCAGAAGGAAAGACATCTGAAGTCACTGACAGACAGTTAAAATTTCTCTCAATATCTAAAACTTGTCTTATCAACAAGGACAATTAAGCACAAGTGTTAACTTAGAAATTAAAGAAATATTAAATAAAGTTTAAGAAAATGAAGGAATGAATCAAAATTCTATTTTAAACCAAAACATTTAAAATAATTATACAAGAAATAAAATTAGGATTACTCAGTTTTAATTACAAGAAAAATGTAATGGTCAGATACAAGAATGTTATGTTTTTGTACATAGTATTCATTACTTTTTCATTTCTACATATTTATTACACTTTCAATACTTAATTTTTAGTTATATTAAGCAAAGTAAATGACTGTGGTATTCCTTTATTTATCATGTGGTTAAAGTAATGAATAAAATGTGCTCTGTGTGCACAAAACCAGATTCAAATCCTTAACCAGCAGTTTCCAAAACTATCTAAAGTTATTTTTATCAAAAGTACCAGTTGGGTGGGACTGTTTTTTGATTTGCCTTTTTACTAGAAGTTTTGTGTTCATTAGTTTTCACTAACGTAATTTGCAGAGCTGTAAAGCATCTGGTAATTAGAGGCAAGTTTCACAACTCACATCATCAGTACACAAATATTGACATTAGATGTCCATCTCATCTGACTTGTGAAATTCTGCTATTCCTGTCTTTCATGGTACCACAATACAGACTTGTAAAATCTTTCCTGATATTTTTGCTCTTATCATGTAAAAATCAAATGAAGTCACTTTGCTGCCAGATCAACAGAATAACAGATTTCTTGGTAAACATCATAGATATTTTCCCCAGAAAAACTCTAAATGAAAAATAGACTATTTATATTATCTATAACAGCATCTCAGAGAAGGCAATGGCACCCCACTCCAGTACTTTTGCCTGGAAAATCCCATGGACAGAGGAGCCTGGTGGGCTGCAGTCCATGGGGTCGCTAAGAGTCAGACAGGACTGAGCGACTTCACTTTCACACATTGGAGAAGGAAATGGCAACCCACTCCAGTGTTCTTGCCTGGAGAATCCAAGGGATGGGGGCAGCCTGGTGGGCTGCTGTCTATGGGGTCATACAGAGTTGGACACGACTGAAGCGACTTAGTAGCAGCAGCAGCAGCAGCAGCAGAACAGCATCTATCTTTTTACTTATTATAAATCAGTACACATAAGGTCTACTCTGTAAATGTGATCCTAATGTTGTTTTCTAGTCTAAACAAATCCTTATAAAATTCTATGACCCTGCAGTTTTCCTGTAACATTAAGTTCAATTTCTTATAACACATGAATTTATTATTTGTAATTTGAGTAGAATAAATACTCTTTGCAAAGCACTAGAAATGAATAGGCTTTGGAAAGCACAAATCATGAAAGAGAAAATTAGCAAAGTAAATACTGTCTGTTATGATGGCTTCACAGCTGAATTCTACCAAAACTTTAGAGAAGAGCTAACACCTATCCTACTCAAACTCTTTCAGAAAATTGCAGAGGAAGGTAAACTTCCAAACTCATTCTATGAGGCCACCATCACCCTAATACCAAAACCTGACAAAGATGCCACAAAAAAAAAAAAAACAATAGGCCAATATCACTGATGAACATAGATGCAAACATCCTTAACAAAATTCTAGCAATCAGAATCCAACAACACATTAAAAAGATCATACACCATGACCAAGTGGGCTTTATCCCAGGGATGCAAGGATTCTTCAATATCTACGAATCAATCAATGTAATTCACCACATTAACAAATCGAAAAATAAAAGCCATATGATTATCTCAATAGATGCAGAGAAAGACTTTGATAAAAGGCTTTTTATGATAAAGGCTTATTTATGATAAAAACCCTCCAGAAAGCAGGAATAGAAGGAACATACCTCAACATAATAAAAGCTATATATGACAAACCCACAGCTAACATTATCCTCAGTGATGAAAAAATTGAAAGCATTTCCCCTAAAGTCAGGAACAAGACAAGAGTGCCCACTTTCACCACTACTATTCAACGTAGTTCTGGAAGTTTTGGCCACAGCAATCAGAGCAGAAAAAAATAAATGAATAAATAAATGGAACCCAAATTGAAAAATAAGTTTTTTTTCCCAAATTAGAAAAAAAACTCTCACTGTTTGAAGATGACATGATCCTCTACATAGAAAACCCTAAAGACTCCACCAGAAAATTATTAGAGCTAATCAATGAATATAGTCAAGTTGCAGGATATAAAACCTACACACAGAAATCCCTTGCATTCTTATACACTAATAATGAAAAAGTAGAAAAAGAAATTAAGGAAACAATTCCATTCACCATTGCAATGAAAAGAATAAAATACTTAGGAATATATCTACCTAAAAAAACTAAAGACCTATATATAGAAAACTATAAAACACTGGTGAAAGAAATCAAAGAGGACACTAATAGATGGAGAAATATACCATGTTCATGGATCGGAAGAATTAATATAGTGAAAATGAGTATACTACCCAAAGCAATCTACAGATTCAATGCAATCCCTATCAAGCCACCAGCGGTATTTTTCACAGAGCTAGAAAAAATGATTTCACAATTTGTATGGAAATACAAAAACCTCGAATAGCCAAAGCAATCTTGAGAAAGAAGAATGGAACTGGAGGAATCAATCTGCCTTACTTCAGGCTCTACTACAAAGCCACAGTCATCAAGACAGTATGGTGCTGGCACAAAATATAGATCAATGGAACAAAATAGAAAGTCCAGAGATAAATCCACACACCTATGCACACCTTATCTTCGACAAAGGAGGCAAGAATATACAATGGATTAAAGACAATCTCTTTAACAAGTGGTGCTGGGAAAACTGGTCAACCACTTGTAAAAGAATGAAACTAGAACACTTTCTAACACCACACACAAAAATAAACTCAAAATGGATTAAAGATCCTAACGTAAGACCAGAAACTATAAAACTCTAGAGGAAAACACAGGCAAAACACTCTGACATAAATCACAGCAGGCTCCTCTGTGACCCACCTCCCAGAATACTGGAAATAGAAGCAAAAGCAAACAAATGAAATCTAATTAAAATTAAAAGCTTCTGCACAACAAAGGAAACTATAAGCAAAGTGAAAAGACAGCCTTCAGAATGAGAGAAAATAATAGCAAATGAAGCAACTGACAAACAACTAATCTCAAATATATACAAGCAACTCCTACAGCTCAATTCCAGAAAAATAAACAACCCAATCAAAAAATGGGCCAAAGAACTAAATAGACATTTCTCCAAAGAAGACATACAGATGGCTAGATGCTCAGCATCACTCATTATCAGAGAAATGCAAATCAAAACCACAATGAGATACCATTTCACACCAGTCAGAATGGCTGTGATCCAAAAGTCTACAAGCAATAAATGCTGGAGAGGGTGTAGAGAAAAGGGAACCCTCTTACACTGTTGATGGGAATGCAAACTAGTACAGCCACTATGGAAAACAGTGTGGAGAATCCTTTAAAAACTGCAAATAGAACTGCCTTATGACCCAGCAATCCCACTGCTGGGCATACACACCGAGGAAACCAAAACTGAAAGAGACACGTGTACCCCAATGTTCATCTCAACACTGTTTATAATAGCCAGGACATGGAAGCAACCTAGATGTCCATCAGCAGATGAATGGATAAGAGAGCTGTGGTACATATACACAATGGAGTATTACTCAGCCATTAAAAAGAATACATTTGAATCCATTCTAATGAGGTGGATGAAACTGGAGCAGATAATACAGAGTGAAGTAACCCAGAAAGAAAAACACCAATACAGTATACTAACACACATATATGTAATTTAGAAAGATGGTAATGATAACCCTGTATGCAAGATAGCAAAAGAGACACAGATGTATAGAACAGTCTTTTGGACTCTGTGGGAGAGAGAGAGGGTGGGGTGATTTGGGAGAATGGCATTGAAACATGTATAATATCATATAAGAAACGAATCACCAGTCTAGGTTCAATGCGGGATACAGGATGCTTGGGACTGGTGCACTGGGATTGACCCAGAGAGATGGTATGGGGAAGGAGGTGGGAAGGGGGTTCAGGATTGGGAACACGTGTACACCCATGGTGGATTCATGTTGATGTATGGCAAAACCAATACAGTATTGTAAAGAATAATAAAAATTTTTTAAAAATAGCACAAGAACAAAGTATTAGCAAGCACTCTAATATCACCACTCCTTTCCTCCTTATTTCTCCTTTCTTTCCAAGATGTCTACAAGGCAGCAAAGAAATGATGACCAATATTTCTTTTCCCCTACCGTTAACCTTATTCATTCTCAACAGTGTATTCAGGGACTTCCCTGGTGATCCAGTGGCTAAGACTGCACCCCCAAGGCAGGGGGGCCCAGATTTCATTTTTGGTGAAGGAACTAAACCCCACATGCTGCAACTAAGAGTTCAAATGCCACAACTAAAGGTCTGCTGCTAAGTTGCTTCAATCGTGTCCGACTCTGTGTGACCCATAGATGGCAGCCCATTAGGCTCCACCATCCCTGGGATTCTCCAAGCAAGAACACTGGAGTGGGTTGCCATTTCCTTCTCCAATGCATGAAAGTAAAAAGTGAAAATGAAGTTGCTCAGTCATGTCCGACTCTCAGCGACCCCATGGACTGCAGCCTACCAGGCTCCTCCATCCATGTGATTTTCCAAGCAAGAGCACTGGAGTGGGGTGCCATTGCCTTCTCCGAACTAAAGGTCTAGCATGCTGCAACTAGCACCCAGAACAGCCAAATAAACAAGTAAATATTTTAATAAAAAGAAAAAAAAAACAGCATATACAGTAAAGGATTTATCACTCTGTTGGTAAGTGGCTGATCACAAGGATCTGAAGAAACTGTCCACAGCCTCAAATTTGTCCCCATAATTTGTTCAATAATATCTACATACCAGAACAACCCTGTAGTGCCTTCGGTTCCTTCAAGTAGAACTGTTATCTTAAAATAATTAAAATAACCCTGTCCTATATTTTAGGAGAAAATCAATGACTAAATGCTATTAAGATAAAAGAAGTTAATAAAATAATTAACAATTCAATGAGCTCCTATGATGATAAGTGATACTTAATGCTCAAAATACCGTGAATACATCTAATACTTTATATCACACTTTGTTTATCATTAGCTGTCATTTGTTTCTTATGAACAGTCTATGAGATTAGGAGGTCAAAGTTTACCATAGTTTACAAGTAAAGATGGGCTTCCCTGGTGGCTCGGATGGTAGAGAATCGGCCTGATATGGAGGAGACCCGGGTTTGATCCCTGGGTCGGGAAGATCCCTTGGAGAAGAGAACGGCTACCCACTCCAATATTTTTGTCTGGCGAATTAATTCCATGGACAGAGGAGCCTAAAGGCTACACAGTCCAAGCAGACACAAAGAATCAGACATGACTGAACAACTAACACTTTCACTTCACAAGTAAGGAAACTGAAGATTAGAGAACTTAAGCAACTTACTTAAGGTCACACAGCTAGGAAGTAATATAAGAGAGATAGATGCCAAACTTGTTAATGATGCTTTCAGGACTATTTCTATCTCCAGTGAATCCATATCCTTAGAGTTAATTTCACAAAGTATTTATCACTAAAAAAGTTCTCAATAAAGGACCCATTATGTGCTTATACTATGCTGGAGACCATGATCAAATTTTTACCATTTCTGTAAAAGGAAGTACCATCTGATAAATTCCCCTAAAATTTTTGAAATTCCATTTGTATTACTTCTATCATATCTATTTTTTAAATTTTGTTTTATTTTGTAATGAGAAAAGCTATTAATATAAAGGAATGCTTTGGTCTTCTCTGGCAGTCAAGAAGCTCTATTTTACTGCTAACATTGAAGGCTGATGCCAATATACCTATAACAGTGTGTTATTTAGAAAGGAACTAAGGCTTATATTTTGGACCAGAATTAGAAACTGTGTACACTGTAATGTCAAATCAGTAACAAAGAGAAATTTATTTAGGATTTTCCTCTGTAGTTTGAAAGCTAAAGCTGAAAATATCTATTCTTCCAGCCCCTAAAATTATACCCAATTAAATAAAGGTTAAGTAAGTAAGTAAAGTCACTCAGTCATGTCTGACTCTTTGTGACCCCGTGGACTGCAGCCCACCAGGCTCCTCAGTCCCTGGGATTCTCCAGGCAAGAATACTGGAGTGGGTTGCCATTTCCTTCTCCAGGGGGTCTTCCTGACCCTGGGATTGAACCTGGGTCTCCTGCATTGGAGGCAGATGCTTTAACCTCTGAGCCACCAGGTAGTTGGTAATTACCAACCAATCTCCTCAGGGTAATATGTGAACTTTAAAAAGTACATGTTTTTAAAAGAGTATATTCCATCATATGGAGAAACATATATGGAAAAAGAGAATCTGAGAGAGAATCAGAAGGAGCAGAAACAAGAGGAGGAGGTGGAAGAAGAAAGAAGTAGCAGCAGCAGCAGGAACTCGCTGTGCCTCTCTGTTCCCTCACTTCCTTCTCAGCCCTTTATAATCTGACTTCTGCTCACAAGACCACAGAATATTCTCTACATCAAATAAACTCACTACATCAAGCCTTACTCAGTAGCTTGTTATCTGTCCTTATCCCACTTGAGCCACTGGCAGCTAGGGACATGTTTAATTTCTCTATTTCTTAAAACTATCCTATTGGTTTCTAACATTCTCTTCCCATTGATGTTTTCCCTGATGCTTCTTTCACTTCCACTTACCACCTTAAATGCTCATGTCACCCAGAAAAGATGAAGGTATCTCATCTTTTTGAATCCCAGAATAAAGCTCAAAACTATTTTAGGTACAGAAATACAAAGCATCCAACAAACTAAGATCACAGTATCTGGCAGTTGATGAAAAATTACCAAGCAGAAAAATAAGCAGAAAAGTACAAGCCATAAAACAGGGAAAAATTAATCATCAAAACCAACCCCAAAATGACACAAATGGTAGATTTAAGAGGCAAGAACATTTCCACAGTTACCATCACTATATTCTGTTCATAAAGAAACTAGAGGAAAATTGAGCATGTTATGTTTAAATGTAAAAGACATAATACCAATCCCAAATCAAACGTCTAGATGTGAAAACTACAAATATCTCTAGAAAAAATACACTGAATAGGACTAATACCAGATTGGAAACTGCAGAAGGAAATAGCAAAGTAGAAATCTGGAGACATACAATAAAAATTATTCAAAATGAAACACAAAGAGAAAAAAGACTGGAAAAAAGTGCATAGGGTATCAGTAAGCTATGAGACAACCTCAAATAGCCAATATGTGTGTAATTAGAGTTGCTAAAAAAGAAGAGAAAGGAAGATAGAAAAATACTTTAAGAAATAAAGGCTGAAATGTTTCCAAATTTGATGAAAACTATAAACTCATAGATCTAAGAAATTCAACAAACCCCAAGCAGAAGAAACTTGAAGAAATTATACACAAGCACATCAAAACCAAGTTATTTAAAACTGATGACAAAGAGAACATATTTAAAGCAGCCACGAGTATAACTTTTTAACAATAGTATGTTTTCCTGTGGTCATTTTTTTTTAAACCAATCTACACTCGTTCTATAACTTTTCCAGTTAGGATCAATATTTTATTTTTAAGCTAGAATATGATATATACATATAAATACATAAAATTTATGTAACTATAGATTAGGTAGATATGCATAACATAAATTACATATATATAAAATTCAGAAGCAGTGCTAGGAATACTTTGAGTCAAGAGAAGAGAAGTTCCTCTGTAATAAAAGGAGGCACTTACCTGACCCTGAAAGGGACTGGTTCCTTAAATTTTCACCTAGGATCCTTTCTTGCCTCTCCTTAGACTTGGCCTTGTTCTACAGCAATCATCAGAGAACCCCCTCTTAAAGAGTTTTACTCTACTACAAGCAACTGTATTCCAATAAAATGGGCAACTGGAAGAAATAGACAAATTCTTTAAAAGCACAGCCTTCCAAGACTGAACTAGGAAGAAGTATAAAATATGAACAGACCAATTACAAGCACTGAAAGTGAAACTGTAATCAAAAAACTTCCCAACAAACAAAAGCACAGGACCGGATGGTTTCACAGGCAAATTCTATCAAAATTTCAGAGAATTAACACTTATCCTGCTCAAACTGTTCCAAAAATTGCAGAGGGAGGAAAACTTCCAAACCCATTCTACGAGGCTAAACCTGATACCAAACCCATTATCCTGATACCAAAACCAGACAAAAATATTACACACAAAAAAAGAAAGTTACAGGCCAATATCACTTATGAACACAGGGGCAAAAATTCTTAACAAAGTTCTAGCAAATAGAATCCAACAACATGAATCATAGCAGCATGATCAAGACGGCTTTACCCCAAGGATGTAAGTATTCTTCAATAAATGCAAATCAATCAAAGTGATACACTATATTAATGAATTGAAAGATAAAAATCATATAACCATCTCGATACAAAGATTTTGACAAAATTAAACATGTATTTGATTTTTAAAAAACTCTCCAGAAAATCAGCATAGAAAGAATCTATCTCAACCTAATAAAAGCTGTATACAACAAACTCAGAGCAATCATTATCTTCAACAGCAAAAACTGGAAGCACTTCCTCTAAGATTGGAAACAAGACAAGGGTGTCCACTCTCCCCACTATTATTCAATATAGTTTTGCAAGTCCTAGCCATGACAAACAGAGAAGAAAAAGAAATAAAAGGAATCCAGATTGTAAAACAAGAAGTAAAAACTGTTTGCAGATGACATGATGCTATACATAGAAAACCATAAAACACCACCCCCTCAAAAAAAACCTACTAGAGCTAATCAATGAATTTAGTGGCCACAGGATATAAAATTAATACGCAGAAATCCCTTGTATTCCTATATATTAAAAATGAAAAACCATAAAGAGAAATGAAGGAAACAATCCCATTTACCATCACAACAAAAAAAAAATGAAATACCTAGGAACAAACCTATCTAAATAGACAAAAGACATGCATGCAGAAAACTATAAGATACTGATGAAAGAAATCAAAGATGACACAAGCAGAAGGAGAGAAATACCATGTTCTTGGATTGGAAGAATCAATATTGTCAAAATCACTATACTACCCAAAGCAATCTACAGATTCCATTAATCTCTATCAAATTACGACTGGCATTTTTCACAGAGCTAAAATTTAAAATTTTTACAATTTGTATGGAAACACTCTTAAGAATAATGGAGCTTGAGGAATCAACCTCCATGACTTCAAACTATACTACAAAGCTACAGCCACTAAGGCAGCATGGTACTGGCACAAAAATAGAATTATGGACCAATGGAAAAAGATAAAAAGCCCAGAGATAAACTCACACACCTACGGTCACCTTATCTTTGACAAAGGAGGCAAAAATATACATGGAGAACAGATGGCCATTTCAATAAGTGGTGCTGGGAAAACTAGGGAGTTATGTGTTTAAAAAAAGAAAAAAAATTATAACACTTTCTAACACCATACACCAGAGAAGGTGATGGCACCCCACTCTAGTACTCTTGCCTGGAAAATCCCATGGATGGAGGAGTCTGGTAGGCTGCAGTCCATGGGGTCGCGAAGAGTCAGACACGACTGAACGATTTCCCTTTCACTTTTCACTTTCATGCATTGGAGAAGGAAATGGCAACTCACTCCAGTGTTCTTGCCTGGAGAATCCCAGGGATGGGGAGCCTGGTGGGCTGCCATCTATGGGGCTGCACAGAGTTGGACACGACTGAAGCAACTTAGCAGCAACACCATACACAAAAATAAACTCAAAATGGATTAAAGACTTAAATGTAAGGCCTGAAACTATAAAGCTCTTAGAGGAAAACATAAGCAGTGTACACTTTGACATAAACCACAGCAAGATTCTCTCTGACCCACCTTCTAGACAGAAATAAAAATAAATGAAACCTAATAAAACTTAAAAGTTTTTGCACAGCAAAGGAAAGTATAAACAAGATGAAAAGACAACTCTCAGAATAGGAGAAAATAACTGCAAATGAAGTAACTGACAAAAGGTTAATCTCCAAAATATATAAGAAGCTCCTACAACTCTATATCAGAAAAACAAACAACCCAATCCAAGAAAAGAAAAAAATAGGCATAAGACCTAAACAGAAATTTCTCCAAAAAGATATACAATTGGCCAATAAACACACAGAAAGATGCTCAACATCGCTCATGATTAGAGAAAGGCAAATCAAAACTACAATGAAGTATCACCTCATACCAGCCAGAATGGCCATCATCAAAAAAATCTACAAACAATAAATGCTGGATAGGATGTGGGGACAAGGGAACCCTCTCACATTGTTGGTAGAACTGTAAACTGATACAGCCATTATGGAAAACAGTATGGTGATTCCTTTAAAAACTAGGAATAAATCTACCACATGACCCAACAATCCCACTACTGGGCATATACCATAAGAAAACCACAATTCTACAAGAAACATGTAACCCAATGTTCACTGCAGCAATATTTACAATAGCAGGACACGGAGAAGAAGTTGTGGTACATTTCTACAATGGAATATTTTTCAGCTCTAAAATAAGAACGAATTTGAGTCAGTTGTAGTTAAGTTGGATGAACCTAGAGCCTGTTATACAGAGTGAAGTAAGTCAGAAAAACAAGTATCATATATTAACATATATTTATGGAATCTAGAAAAACGGTACTGATAGGGACCTCCCTGGTGGTTGGTCCAATGGTTAAAAATCCACCTGCCAATGCAGGAGACACGGGTTCAATCCCTAGTCCAGGAGGATTCCACATGCCACTGGACAAACAAGCCTGTGTGCCCTACAGCCCATGTTCTGCAAGTAGAGAGTAGCTACCACTTCCTGCAACTAGAGAAAGCCTGTGCACAGCAACAAAGACCCAGCACAGCCAAAAACAAAAAAGTAGTAAACTTTAAAAAAAAAAAAAAAAAAGTGGTACTGATAAACAGTAGAGAACAAAGTTGTGGACACACAGAGGAAAGGTGCTGCTGCTGCTGCTAAGTCGCTCAGTCATGTCCTACTCGGTGTGACCCCATAGACGGCAGCCCACCAGGCTCCACCATCCCTGGGATTCTCCAGGCAAGAACACTGGAGGGGTTGCAATTTCCTTCTCCAGGGAAAGCTGAAGGTAAGACAAATTGACAAAGCAGCATTGACATAAATACACTATCATATGTGTAAAAAGATGGCAAGTGAAAAGTTGCTAAAGAACACGGGGAGCCCAGTCTGGCACTCTGTAATGCCCTAGTGGGGTGGGGTGAGGGGGGGGAAAGGAGAGGAAGAGGAAAGGAATATATATATATATATTCACACATATAATGACTGATTAGCATTGTTGTATGACAGAACCCAACACAAAATTGTAAAGCAATTTTCCACCAATTAAAAACAAATAAAAGTATTCAAAAGAAGCAAAAAAAAAAAAAATGTACTGACATACATTAGAACCTCATAAGAAACTAAAGATCCCTAAAAACTCACTTGTGTCCTAGACTTTATATTTTCCAGGGAATATTTAAAATTTGCCTCATTTGTCAAAAAACAAGCAAAAATTCAGTACTATTTAAGCGTCTGAATCCCTTGAGAATACCAAACAAAACCCTTATTTTAGAAAGTTCATGTCTAGCAAGAAAAGTTATCAAATGAACACTTAACAATAAAAAATGGTAAATATTGAAGGGAAGTATGGACCAGGAGTTACACAGGCACTGGGAAGAGAGGGCCTAAGGCTAAAGACTGCACAAAGGGCTCCAGGGAGCGTCTCTCTAGGAGGAGCAGTTGTGGTAAGGGATGCAAACTTATGATTCCAGACCAAATATAAGAAAAGCAGCAGTGCATGCACAATGACAACAAGTCAGCATGCAGGGAGGAGGGAGTGGTGGGAACTACGGCGCACTGGAGCACGGTCCAGAAGATCCCGTCACTCAGCTCAGCCAGTGGTTGCTTGTGGGGAGCAGGTTCACCATAGTCAGATATTCTAATTTTCCAGAGGTTGGAAACTTGCATTTTTGTGCAAAATTTCTGAACTGTAAAGTACTTGCCATTAATTCACACTTTTAAAAAACACCATGGAGGCCAAACAAAATACATCTGTAGGCCAGATTCAGCACAAAAACCGGCTATTTTAAATCTCCACTTTTTATTTCTCTCTGAGCCCTGTACAAGAAATTTAGGAACTGAAGACCCAAGTATTCACATTAATACAACTTTTCAAAACCATTGAAATGTTTTTAACTGTATTTCTTCTTAACTCTTGACTTTCCCAGGTTGGAGAATCTTGATACATGGAACCTTGATACATTTTATGGCCCTGTATATGGGTTTTTCTCTATTATATCATGTGTTTCTCAAGGAACATTAATCTAGAAGTGTTTCCAATCTTAAACTATACTAAAAGAGTAAAGATATAAACACCCTATTAGATATAAACACCCTATTAGAACATCCAACCAGAATTTATACTTGGATGATGTCAAAGCCCAAATGGTCAAAATGCTCTACTTTAAAATCTACATTCTATTCATGAGATTACTTAAAAGTCCTTTCAAAATGATAATCTCAACTGAATATTGAGAGAATTATAATGTAAACACAAATAAAAAACAGCCAAAGTTATCAGTTGTTTAAGAGCTAATAATGAGTGTCTTAGTTTTTCCTTCTGCTGCTTCTCTTTCATGCATAAGAAAAATAAACAGATGGGATATTTACGAAATAAAAAAAATCAAGTCATACTAAAATCAAGGATATCATTCAGTACACTGCAACTTAGTATACTACTGTTGGATGAAAAGTCAAGAAATCTTTATTAAATCTTGCATTTCATGATTAGCATTCCTTATTATTCAGAATTTATCTGCATATCTGACTTGGTCACAATCCAGTAAGAATGAAAATACTGACCTTAAAAAGTTCAATGAAGATAAATTAAATAGATAATTAAACATATGATGTGATCACTAATCTAGAGACAGACATCTTGGAATGTGAAGTCAAGTGGGCCTTAGAAAGCATCACTACGAACAAAGCTAGTGGAGGTGATGGAATTCCAGTTGAGCTGTTTCAAATTCTGAAAGATGATGCTGTGAAAGTGCTACACTCAATATGCCAGCAAATTTGGAAAACTCAGCAGTGGCCACAGGACTGGAAAAGGTCAGTTTTCATTCCAATTCCAAAGAAAGGCAATGCCAAAGAATGCTCAAACTACCACACAATGCACTCATCTCACACGCTAGTTAAGTAATGCTCAAAATTCTCCAAGCCAGGCTTCAGCAATACATGAACCGTCAACTTCCTGATGTTCAAGCTGGTTTTAGAAAAGGCAGAGGAACCAGAGATCAAATTACCAACATCTACTGGATCATGGAAAAAGCAAGAGAGTTCCAGAAAAACATCTATTTCTGCTTTACTATGTCAAAGCCTTTGACTGTGTAGATCACAATAAACTGTGGAAAATTCTGAAAGAGATGGGAATACCAGACCACCTAACCTGCCTCTTGAGAAATCTGTATGCAGGTCAGGAAGCAAGAGTTAGAACTGGACCATGGAACAACAGACTGGTTCCAAATAGGAAAAGGAGTACGTCAAGGCTATATATTGTCACCCTGCTTATTTAACTTATATGTAGAGTACATCATAAGAAACGCTGGGCTGGAAGAAACACAAGCTGGAATCAAGATTGCCAGGAGAAATATCAATAACCTCAGATATGCAGATGACACAACCCTTATGGCAGAAAGTGAAGAGGAACTAAAAAGCCTCTTGATGAAAGTGAGAGGAGAGTGAAAAAGTTGGCTTAAAGCTCAACATTCAGAAGATGAAGATCATAGCATCCAGTCCCATCACTTCATGGGAAATAGATGGGGAAACAGTGGAAATAGTGTCAGACTTTATTTTGGGCTCCGAAATCACTGCAGATGGTGACTGCAGCCATGAAATTAAAAGACTTTCCTTGGAAGGAAAGTTATGACCAACCTAGATAGCATATTAAAAAGCAGAGACATTACTTTGCCGACTAAGTTCCGTCTAGTCAAGGCTATGGTTTTTCCTGTGGTCATGTATGGATATGAGGGCCGCACTGTGAAGAACGCTGAGCGCTGAAGAATTGATGCTTTTGAACTGTGGTGTTGGAGAAGACTCTTGAGAGTCCCTTGGACTGCAAGAAGATCCAACCAGTCCATTCTGAAGGAGATCAACCCTGGCATTTCTTTAAAAGGAATGATGCTACTGAAACTCCAGTACTCTGGCCACCTCATGAGAAAAGTTGACTCATTGGAAAAGACTCTGATGCTGGGAGGGATTGAGGGCAGGAGGAGAAAGTGACGACAGAGGATGAGATGTCTGGATGGCATTACTGACTCAATGGACATGAGTCTGAGTGAACTCCGGGAGATAGTGATGAACAGGGAGGCCTGGCGTGCTGCGATTCATGGGGTCACAAAGAGTTGGACACGACTGAGTGACTGAACTGAACTGAAACATATTCAAAATGAATTATTAAATTAATTTATCACAGTTTGAACTGACCAATAGGTGAAAGACCTAAAAATGTTCACTATGCTTATTTTATGCTTAATCTGGTATTTCAGAATTGAAATATTTTCAGAAACTATGACAACATAACCAACTTTTCTCTCATCATAACGGAATAAAAGAAAACATTAAAAACAAACTACTACTGCTGCTGCTTGGATTTTTCTGTTCAGGTGTAGGGTGGGGGAAGACTCAAGACAGAAAGAAGTTTCAGGGTCATGAAAACATATGACCCTGGTGATATCTCTTGATAAAACAAAAATTTACCCACGTACGCTGGTTCAGTTCGGTTCAGTTTCTCAGTCGTGTCCAACTCTTTGCAACCCCATGAACCACAGCACGCCAGGCCTCCCTGTCCATCACCAACTCCCAGAGTCCACCCAAACCCATATCCATTGAATCAGTGATACCATCAAGCCATCTCATCCTTTGTCGTCCCCTTCTCCTCCTGCCCTCAATCTTTCCCAGCATCAGGGTCTTTTCAAATGAGTCATTTTCACATGAGGTGGCCAAAGTATTGGAGTTTCAGCTTCAGCATCAGTCCTACCAATGAACACTCAGGACTAATTTCCTTTAGGATGGACTGGTTGGATGTCCTTGCAGTCCAAGGGACTCTCAAGAGTCTTCTCCAACACCACAGTTCAAAAGCATCAATTCTTTGGCACTCAGTTTTCTTTGTAGTTCAACTCTCACACCCACCCATGATTACTCAAAAACCATAGCCTCGACTAGACGGACCTTAGTTGGCAAAGTAATGTCTCTGCTTTTGAATATGCTATCTAGGTTGGTCATAACTTTCCTTCCAAGGAGTAAGCGTCTTTTAATTTCATGGCTCCAATCACCATCTATGGTGATTCTGGAGCCCAGAAAAATAAAGTCAGCCACTCTTTTAATTTCATGGCTCCAATCACCATCTATGGTGATTCTGGAGCCCAGAAAATAAAGTCAGCCACTGTTTCCGCTGTTTCCCCATCTATTTGCCATAAAGTGATGGGACTGGATGCCATGATCTTAGTTTTCTGAACGTTGAGCTTTAAGCCAACTTTTTCACTCTCCTCTTTCACTTTCATCAAGAGGCTCTTTAGTTCTTCACTTTCTGTCATAAGGGTGGTGTCATCTGCATATCTGAGGTTATTGATATTTCTCCCAGGAATCTTGATTCCAGCTTGTGCTTCCTCCAGCCCAGTGTTTCTCATGATGTACCCTGCATATAAGTTAAATAAGCTGTATAATTTATAATACATATAAATGTATGCTGGTAAAATAGAATAAAACCTGAATGCAATTAGAGTATTTTCTACTCCCAGTGATAAGGAGGCAATGATGGCAGCCAGGCTCAGGGCTGGTGGGTGGACTGTTGTTCTGAATCTCTGGCGATACCTCTAGCTATTCAGAAGACTTAGAGTTCTTTAAGAGCAGTAGCCAGGCTTTCCTTGCGGTTCAGTGGTAAAGAGTCCACCTGCCAACACAGGAAAACACGGGTTCCATCCCTGATCCGAGAAGATCCCACACGCTGCAGAACAACTAAGCCCATGTGCCACAACTACCAAGCCTGTGCCCCAAAGCTTGGAAGCGGCAACTACTGAAGCCCCCAAGCCCTAGAGCCTACACTCTGCAACACGAGAAGCCACTGCAATTAGAAGCGCACACACTGCAACTAGAGAGTAGCCCCAGATCTCTGCAACTGGAGAAAAGCTGGGTCACCAACAAAGACCCAACACAGCCATAAACAAATAAATAGCAGGATCCATGTCCATTTTATTCAGTGTGACATACCCAGCACCTAGCACACAGCAGTACACAACTACGTTAATACGTAAGTAGAATAAGTAAGCATACTGTGTGCTAGCCAATAATTATACAAGAGTTAGTCACTCAGTTGTGTCCAACTGTTTTGCAACTCCAAGGACGGTAACCCACCTGGCTCCTCTGTCCATGGAATTCTCCGAGCAAGACTACTGGAGTGGGTTCCTATCTCCTCCAATTATACTATAAACTTAGCTAAATATTTTATTCAGTATGGTCATGGAATGAGACTTCTGATTAATTCTGTTAATAGAAAAGTTCCTTTTAAGTTAGAGACAATTTTAAACACACAGACTTTGAAATCAAGCTGATGAGTTTAATTTCTAGATCAGCCATTTAGAATTACCTAAGCTCTCTGAGTTTCAGTTTTCTTCATTGATAAAATGGAAGTAACACTGTCTACCCTCCTCATTAAAGAGAGCAAGAGGGCTAGAAGAAAACACATGTGAGGTGCATAGAATATCATTTGATCAAGTGATAATTATCACCTGCTTTCCCCCTTAAAGAAATAATTTTTAAAAAATGAAACTATAAAATCCACACCAGCTTTAGGTGTTTTTTGTTCATTCATATCATACTGTTACCGAAATGGAAGTCCCTGTGCCTGACACATAGTAAAGCCAAACAATGCCAAGACATTTAGAACAGAGCAAGTTTTACAGAGGGCCATGCCAGGAGATGGGTGGCTCATGCCTTAAAACCCCCAAATTCTCTGAAAACTTTCAGCAAAACCCTTTTCTAGGAAAGGTGAGGGAGTAGTGGGGTTGATTATTGCCAACTTCTTGGTGTCAGAGCCTTTGTTCCTAAGGTCAGGTCATGGTTTCCTAACCAAGTTTCTATAAATCTCCACCAAACAAACGTGATTCTCTGTTCTGACCAGAGCAACGCTCCACCACACAGCTTTCACCCTCTGAGGTCCAGATCCTGCCTGAGGAGGAGGCAGGTCTCTAGCTCGTAGTTCCTTGGGGCCAGGGCCCCAGACTCTTCCCAACTGTCTTCTCTGAGGGAACCAGGCACCCAGAGCCCAGCTGGCCTTCAGGCTCCTCAGGCCACCCAAACTGCGGGAGCCAGTTCCCTCAGACTGCATCCCATGCAGACTGCCACTGCCATTAGGGCGGAGAGACGGGATGGAGTTCAGCCCCTCACTTCAAGGCCCGGACTCAGCCAGTAGGCGGCATCGGTGAGGGCTCAGGAGCCCTGCAGGACGCAGCCCCCCGGCCTGCTCCCCTGGGCTCCCCCAGCTCACCGGCTGGCCTGAGGCTGCGTGAGTTGGAAGCCCCTGGGGAGAAGGCTGGGACCCACCTCTTTCCTCACTCTCCACCTGACGACCGCCACTCCCCTGACTGTTGGCTGAATGGGCCCTCTAACAGTTGTCGCTTGTGGGAGGAACCCACCACCACGGTGCTGACCAATGGCTGAGCAGGACCACTAACGGCCGCTGTTTTGACGGTTGCTTGCTGGGGGCGGGGCCCACCATGGTGCTGACCAATGGCTGAATGGGACCTCTAACAGTTGTCGCTTGTGGGAGGAACCCACCGGAACTAACCAATGGCTGAGCAGGACCACTAACGGCCGCTGTTTTGATAGTTGCTTGCTGGGGGCGGGGCCCACCACGGTGCTGACCAATGGCTGAATGGGACCTCTAACTGCTCTAACCCTCCTGCGTTAGTGTGTATGTGTTAAAGTCGCTTCAGTCCCACCTGACTCTTTGAGACCCTGTGGACTGTAGCCTGCCTGCAGGGACTTCCCTGGTGGTCCAGTGGCTAAGACTCCCCACCCTCAATTCAAGGGACCTGGGTTTGATCCCTGGTCAGGGAACTAAATTGCACATGTTGCAAACTAAGAGTTGACATGCTGCAACTAAAAATCCTGCATGCTGCAAAGAAGATCAAAGATCCAGTGTGTCACAACTTAGACCTGGCACAGCCAAAGAGAAGTGCTTTATAAACTGTGAGCAAATTACAAATATTAGAAAAGAGACAGAGAGCACAGACTATGGGAAAATTAAGAGTACAGAGTTGATGGGGATAAGATTATAATTTCAAATAGGTTGGTCAGAGTAGGTCCCATTGGAAAGAGAATATTTGGGGGAGGATTTGAAAGAGAATGGAAACTTGGCTATGTGAATATCATTCTAAAAATGGATGCATAATCAATAATTTTCTTAAGTTGTCAATTACTGATTCTCAATTCTAATCAATTCTCTGTAATTCTCTTATTAATCATTATCAAATTTTTCTTACTCCTTCTTACTCAAAAATTCTGCTGATGAACACTGTCATTTAGTGAGCATTCATAAACATATTTTTAATATGATTTAAGAGACAAATTAAATTAAATTAGCACGTTTAAATTTCAGAGATGATCCTTCACTTAAATATCTTTTTAAAATAATTCATTTTATTAAATGCATTGTTTCTCTAAATTCTCAAATAGGTAACCAATACTTTTTAGCACAACATACAAATATGACTGCCATTCTAAGTAGACCAGCAGATTTGTGTTTCTTGAGAAGTAACTATAAACTATGCGAATTTATACAGGAAAGCATAATAAAAAGAGTTGAGAAATAAGATTCTTGGAAATAATTACACGAATTTTTCAGCTCTCATATCTCTGTGTATGCTCCAAAAAAGCAGAAATTATACAACCAGACTAATGAAATAAAAATCACTTAAGAAAACAGAGAAATGCTAAAAAACACACAAGATTAGAAATGTTTAACAGAAAAAAAAATGAACCATATAATAGAGCTATGAACTCCCTAACTGTTCTGGAAAATGTTCAAGCTAAATTACAAAATAAATGTTCAAATATATATTTTAATATCCTCCCAGCACATTTCAGTATTTCCCTGAACCAATTTTATATACATGTAATTTATGTCCTTGTGTCAAACACCTGCATGTTATAAATATATTAGCACAAAAACCTATTTTGAGGATTTTATTAAATCAAAAGTATGTACTAGTACATTTCCATTCAGTTGAAGTAGTTAATACAAGAGTTGTTGGCTAGTTATGGTACAAAACTGAGCCAGGAAAAACATTCATATATTTATATACTGTAGCACCTGAAAATGTTTCATTTACACTGTGCCCAGAACCACAAAATTTATCAAATAAATTTTCAGACTCTTCCATCCAAGTAAAGGCTACATTTCCAAAGACACTGTAAGATTCATATTTTTAAAAGTAAGAATTAGCATTACATGATTATATCTAAAAATCATAAAAGAAGAAAAATAGTATTCTGTAAATGATGAAAAATAACATACAAATGATTTTGTAAAACAAAGTATCGCACGCAGAGATTGGGGAAATAATGACCCTAAGAACATTTTATGCAAAAAAAATCAAGACTGCATATGATAAGATGAAAAACCAAGGGGGCTTGGGATTAAAACAAGTTTATATTATTACAGGGAGACAAACATGTTGGGAGAGCCTGAAATTTTCTATTTTAAATTATTATTTATTTATACTACTTACAATCAGCCTTTTAATACAGCATGGAAAAATTATTAACACCTAAAAACCCAAATCAAGTCAGCCAGCACCCACAAGGATAGAGCCTAACTAAAAATTCACATTATTCACATATTTCAGTGGTTCACAACTAGGGATAATTTTGCCCCCCAGGGACACGTGGCAATGTCTTGGAACATTTTTTTTTATTATTACAACTGAGAAGGAGGGAAGGAGGCACTACTGGTATTAGTGGGTAGCCAGGAATGCTGCTAAACATCTTCAATATATAGGACAGAACGTTATATAAAAAACTATCCAGTCTAAACTATTCATATTCATTGGAAGGACTGATGTTGAAGCTGAAGCTCCAATACTTTGGCCACTGGATGCAAAGAGCTGACTCATTAGAAAAGACCCTGATGCTGGGAAAGATTGAAGGCAGGAGAAGGGGATGACAGAGGATGAGATAGCAGGATGGCATACTGACTCGATGGATGTGAGTTTGAGCAGGCTCTGGGAGTTAGTGATGGACAGGGAAGCCTGGCTTGCTGCAGTCCATGCGGTCGCAAAGAGTCGGACACAACTGAGTGACTGAACTAAACTGAAAATATCAATAGCACAGGCTGACACTCTACTATAGAGATAATGACTTTGTTTAAGCCTCCTTCCCTGGGTCAGTCAGCTCTGCCCAGAACAGCAAAGTCAGATAGAACAATGAATATTGATCCCTATAAAGAATCCTTCAGAAGAGGTCCATGTATTAGAAGACAACATGATTGGCCTGTCCAATTTGCTGAGAAAACACAGGGTACTTTCTTTGTGGCCATCACTCAGTTGTTCCTCACTCCTCTGCCCCACCTGCCCAGGACCTCTATTTGGCTGATAGTTAATATGTTTGAATTCTCCAAGTGTCTTCCTTTTTCATTTTTTATTATGGAAAATCCACACATACACAAAATTGAATAGAATAATATAATCATCACCCAGCTTTAACAAATATCAACAGACTTTCATATTTTGATCTTGTCATTTTCATTTTTGGTTCTACCACTCCTTAGTAGTTTTGCATGGATATTTAAAAGAAAATCTAAGACAACACATTGCTTCATCAATTAATATTTCACTTTCTTCCTATGTCATTAACCCCTGAAGAAAGATATCTAGGATGAACCAGATACGATCAATCTGGGAAATGGGCAACAATATAATCAGATAAGTTAAATAAAGTAAGGAATTACTGGGAAGGACCAGAACAGACATTCCAGATATAGATATGATAGGGCAAGTCTTCCATGGCTATAAGTGAGCCAAGTGCTGCACACCAAAAGATAGTGAAAAAAAAAAAAAAAGGCACTTATGATGGATGCAGTCAGACATAGATAAATAGTTAGGACCTGCATGCAGAGTAAGGCAGCAGTGGGATGATGTCACATAGTTGCCAAGTGTCTGTATCAGAAATGTTGATAAGTCTTAATGTTCTTGCCAGCTCTAACAATTTGATAGCTACCTGGAGTGATCTTATAAAGATTTTGGCAATCAAAAGAGGAAAAAAAAAAATCCAAGATCGTTGAGGAATAGGGAAATGGTAGCACCTATGCCACAGAGTTGCCAAAGTAATAAAACCTGGAAAGGAAACTTAGCTTCCATGTAAATGGCAGGCATTACATGAGAATCCAGGAGACCAAAGGAAAGTCAAAAGTAGCATACATTATCCTGTAGTCAACTGAAAGGCTGGCAGGCTCCTTGGCATTCTGCCTATTCTCTGCCAAATGTGGGTGGCCCTGTACAGACAAGTTTGTTCATAAAATGCCAACAACATAGGAGCTTCGTGACATGCAAGTGTACCACGACTATGTCAAAATAAAAGAAGCCAAGATTCCTGCTATATACTTATGGGAAGGATTTAAAAACACAGATTTAAATCAAAGATACTCAACTTACAGACATACTGTGCAAAGGAAAGAACACCTACCCTAGCTTCTCTAGTTTCCAGTCTCCAAACAGTGGCCTCTATGTTCTTTTCAAAACACAAATCTGTTTATGTCACACCTTGCTTAAAATCTTTCCGTGATTCCACCTTACCCTAAAATAAATTCCAAAATCCTAACACATCCTAACCTGGCCCTTGCCTAATTTTCCTCCTCCAGTGGTACAACATTCTACCTTTCTCCATCCATACTAACCTTCTTTCAGTTCCTCTTCCTCTCTCAGATAAAAACATTGTACACCTGTAATGCCCCTGGCACTGCGTTAAGCATTTTACATACACATTTCATTTAATCCCCTCAAAACCTTGTGGGATAGGTGTAGTTATCATCTGCACAAGAGAGCAAGTGCCTTGCCATGGAAGAGCCAAGTACAGTGCTTAATAAAAGGTACTATACCTCAACAAGTGCTTCCTTCATAGCTTAGCTGTTAAAGAATCCACCTGCAGTGCAGGAGATGCCAGTTCAATTCCTGGGCCAGGAAAATCCCCTGGAGAAGGGACAGGCTACTCATCCAGTATTCCTGAGCTTCCCTGGTGGCTCAGACAGTAAAGAATCCACCTGCAATGTGGGAGACCTGGGTTCCATCCCTGGGTTGGGAAGATCCCCGGGAGGAGGGCATGGCAACCCACTCTAATATCCTTGCCTGGAGAATCCCCACTGCAGAGGAGCCTGGTGGGCTACAGTCCATGGGGTCACAAAGAGTCGGACACAATTAAGAGATTAAGCACAGCACAGCACAGCACATAGTTCAACTAAAACCTTCTGCAAAAGAGACTTGCCAAAACTACAAGAAATTTATTTTTAGATCACAAGCAAGACTTGTCTTAAAGTGTTTGGTCACATTTTTAAAAAAATTAGTTTAAATATAAAATACAATAATGTTTCCACTTAGGTCACAACTCTGACAGTCTATAGCCTCCTGTATAAGTTGGTTTAAAGAAAAAGAAAAAAAACAGCTGGAAGGCCTATTGTGAGACCCATGAACTTTATGGCATAGGACAAGCAGAGTTATTAACACATTGCAGACACCAACAGTCAAGTAAACCATATCATGATAAATGATACATGGATATAATAGCCAGTGAGAAGTAAAAGCAAGTAGACAACCTAGAAAGAATAGACCAGATCTTGTCTTTTGGGGGTTCTTCTATACAATGTAAAGGTGTCCACTTTGGTTTTGTTTGTTTTTTTCCCTTTTTTGTGAGGCCACAACACACAGCTTGCTGGATCTTCCCAGACCAGGAAGGGAACCACAGCCACTGCAGTAAAAACCCAGAATCCTTGCCACTACTCACCAGGGAAGTCCTACGGGCATTCAGTCTTAATGAATAATAACATATTCAACAACGTGTCAGTGCATCACAGTTTAATATTTGAGATTCGAGTACCATTTAAGTCAAGGAAGTCAAGCATTGTGCAAATACTTTCATTGTAAATAAGTAAAGTAAAGCTTTGAAATTTAAGCTTCAGTTATTTTAAAAGTCCTAAGTTATCCTATGATACAGGTTAAATGAGGTGTCATTGTACAATGTAACAGCCAGTCATTTGTTAAAAATGTAAAGTATAATTTCTTTAAGAATTGAAAAGTTACTGCACCAAAAATAGGACTTGAGGATGCCTTATATTTCTTTTGCTTGTCTAATTGTCCTAGTTTGACCCTTCAGTATAATATTGAATAGGTGTGATTAGAGGGCACATCTTCAACTTGTTCCTAATCTAGGGGTAAAGCTATCAGTCTTTAACCATTAAGTGAGACGTTAACATTGAATTTTTATAGATGCTCTTTATCAGGTTTAGGAACTTCCTTGTATTCCTAATACACTGAATGCTTTTATCATAAATATATATGGATTTTTTCAAATGTTTTTTCTGTTTTGAGATGACCATGGGATTTTATTCTATTGTGCAGGCTCCTTTGTCCACGGAATTCTCAAGGCAAGAATACTGGAGTGAGTGGCCAGGCCCATCTCCAGGAGATCTTCCCAACCCAGGGATCAAACTCGGGTCTTCTGCATTGTGGGTAGATTCTTAATCATCTGAGCCACCCAGCAAAGCCCACTCTATTGTTTCAATCTATTTTATTGGTTCTATGAGAGATGGGAATACCAGACCACCTTACCTGCCTCTTGAGAAACCTGTATGCAGGTCAAGAAGCAACAGTTAGAACCAGAGAGGGAACAACAGACTGGTTCCAAATTGGGAAAGGAGTACATCAACAATGAATATCATCATTCTGCTTATTTAACTTATATGCAGAGTACATCACGTGAAATGCCAGGCTGGATGAAGCACAAGGTGGAATCAAGATTGCTGGGAGAAATATCAATAACCTCAGATATGCAGATGACACCACCCTTATGGCAGAAAGTGAAGAGGACTAAAGAGGCTCTTGATGAAGGTGAAAGAGGACAGTGAAAAAGCTGGCTTAAAATTCAATATTCAAAAACCTAAGATCATGCCATTTGGTCCCATCACTTCATGGCAAATAGATGGGAAAACAATGGAAAAGGTGGCAGACTATTTTCTTGGGCTCCAAAATCACTGCAGATGGTGACTGCAGCCAAGAAATTAAAAGATGCTTGCTCCTTGGAAGAAAAGCTATGACAAACCTAGAGAGCATATTAAAAAGCAGAGACATAAAGCTATTGTTTCTCCAGTAATCATGGATGGATGTGAGAGTTGGACCATAAAGAAGGCTGAGCCCTGAAGAACTGATGCTTTTGAACTGTGGTGTTGGAAAAGACTCTTGCGAGTCCCTTGGACTGCAAGGAGATCCAACCAGTCCATCCTAAAGGAAATCAGTCCTGAATATTCATTGAAAGGACTGAGGCTAAAGCTGAAGCGCCAACAATTTGGCCACCTGACTCAAAGAGCTGACTCATTAGAAAAGATCCTGATGCTGGGGAAGATTGAAGGCAGGAGAAGGGGACAACAGAGGATGAGATGGTTGGATGGCATCACTGGCTCAATGGACAGGAGTTTGAGCAAGCTGCAGGTGATGGTAAAGAACAGGGAAGCCTGATGTGCTGCAGTCCATGGAGTCGCAAAGATTCAGACACGACTGAGTGACTGAACAACAACATTTTATTGATTGGGTTTTGTATATTGAATCAACTTTACATTCTTAGGATAAACCACACTTGATCATAGTATATAATCCTTTTCAAAAATTTGCTTGATTTTGTTTTTTATTATTTTGTTGTGAAATCTGGGACTCTACATTCACAGAGATATTGGTCGGTAGTTGTCTTTCTTGTAATGTCTTCATCTGGTTTTGGTATCAGAATAATACTGATTTCACAGAATGATTTGAGAAGTTTTTCCTCCTTTTCTAGTTTTTGTAAGAGCAGAGTAATTTAAAAAAAAAAATTTGTAAGATTTTATGTACTCATTAAGAATTCAGATTTTGAGTGAAAAAAGATAAAAAGATAACTATTGAAAGGATTTGCAGGAGCACAGACTTCTGCTTTGGGTCACTGTACAGTAACTAGTATTGGACATATCAATTATAAAACTGGGCAAAATATAAGCCTACTTCTTTTATAAATTGGACAGCCTGTAGTACAAAAGGAAATAAGTCAGGAGAGCCTCTGGGGCTCTTTCTGCACCATGGCATAGTGAGGAGGAGCTCAAGTAGAAAGTATCATTCTCACTGAGCTGACACGGCAAAGACTAGAGATTGGGGTGTTTATTGCAGCAACTGAAATTTATGGAGCAGGAGTCCCAGAGAGGGGAGCTATGGTGAGGAGGTAACATAGAAGCATGCACCGTAGTTTCCTTCAGGGTTTTGGCCACAGCCAGAACTGTGCATTTCAAGATAAGACTCCCTGAGAACTAGCCGACAGTAGCTACCAAGAGTTGAACAGAAAAAGAAAAGTAACACAAAGTTAGAAAATGTTTAGAGCAAAGGGAATGGAAAGATCTTGTAAAGTGTCTCAGGTACTCGGTTGCAGTTTCCAACAGGATCTGCCTTAACAGTAAGAACCGAAACCCAAAAGAAGAGACAAACATAGGGCTAAAGACATATCTAAATTGGACCTACACTAACAAACCATTATTCTAATTCTGACAGATCAAAAGGACCTTCCAACAATTTGTTTAATGGCAAAAACATTTTTTTCTTTTTTTTAATTGAACTATAATTTATAATGCTGTTAGTTTCAGGTATACAGTAAAGTGATTCAGTTATGCATACATACGTATCTATTTTTTTCAGATTCTTTTGCCTTGTAGGTTATGACAAAATATTGAGTATAGTTACCTGTGTTATACAGTAGATCCTTGTTGTTTATCTATTATATATATATATTTATATTTTATACGTAGTTGTATTTCTGTATGTTAATTCCAAACTCCTAAGTTTCTGCCCCCTCTCCCCCTTCCTTTGGCTCTGGTAACCTTAAGCTTGTTTGCTATGTGTGTGGGTCTATTTCTGTTTTGTAGATAAGATCTGCAGTCTTCTTTTTAGATTCCACCTATAAGTGATATCATATGATATCTGTCTTTCTCTGACTTACTTCACTCAGTTCTAAGTCTATCCATATGCTGCGAATGGCATTATTTTGTCATTTTTTATGGCCAAGTAATATTCCATTGTAAAAGTATATCTCATTTTTTATTATTATTATTTTTATTGGGATACAGTTGATTTATAATGTTGTGTTATTGGTATACAGTAAAGTGAATCTTTTATGCATACACATATATCCTCTCTTTTTTAGATTCTTTTCCCATATAGGACATTATAGAACACTGAGTAGAGTTCCCTGTGCTATACAGTTGATCCTTGTTGTTTACCTATTTTACATATAGTTGTTCAGTTCAGTCACTCAGTCATTTCCGACTCCTTGCGACCCCATGAATCACAGCACGTCAGGCCTCCCTGCTCATCACCAACTCCCAGAGTTCACTTAGACTCACGTTCATCGAATCAGTGATGCCATCCAGCCATCTCATCCTCTGTTGTCCCCTTCTCCTCCTGCCTTCAATCTTTCCCAGCATCAGGGTCTTTTCCAATGAGTCAGTTCTTCACATCAGGTGGCCAAAGGATTGGAGTTTCAGCTTCAGCATCAGTCCTTCCAATGAATATTCAGGACTGATTTCCTTTAGGATGGACTGGTTGGATCTCCCTGCAGTCCAAGGGACTCTAAGAGTCTTCTCCAACACCACAGTTCAAAAGCATCAATTCTTCGGCACTCAGCCTTCTTCACAGTCCAACTCTCACATCCATACATGACCACAGGAAAAACCATAGCCTTGACTAGATGGACCTTTGTTGACAAAGTAATGTCTCTGCTTTTCAATTTGCTATCTAGGTTGGTCATAACTTTTCTTCCAAGGAGTAAGAGTCTTTTAATTTCATGGCTGCAATCACCATCTGCAGTGATTTTGGAGCCCAAAAAGATAAAGTCTGACACTATTTCCACTGTTTCCCCATCTATTTTCCATTAAGTGATGGAACTAGATACCATGATCTTCATTTCCTGAATGTTGAGCTTTAAGCCAACTTTTTCACTCTCCTCTTTCACTTTCATCAAGAGGCTTTTTAGTTCCTCTTCACTTTCTGCCATAAGGGTAGTGTCATCTGCATATCTGAGGTTATTGACATTTCTTCCGGCACTCTTGATTCTAGCTTGTGCTTCTTCCAGCCCAGCATTTCTCATGATGTACTCTGCATATAAGTTAAATAAGCAGGGTGACAATATACAGCCCTGACGTATTCCTTTTCCTATTTGGAACCAGTCTGTCATTCCATATAGTTGTATGTATATGTTAACCCCAAACTCCTAATTTTCCTCTCCCCCTTACCCTTGGTAATCATATTTACTACATCTATAATCATATTTTCTATATCTCTAACCATATTTTCTACATCTATTTTTGTTATGTATTTAAGTTAACTTGTAGCCATATTTTCAGATTACACATATAAGTGACGTCATACTCTGACTTACTTCACTCAGTAGAACTATCTCTAGGTCTATCCGTGTTACTGCAAAGGGCATTATTTTGTTCTTTTTAATGACTCAGTAATATTCCATTGTATATATGTACCCCACATCTTCTTTATCCATTCATCTGTCAGTAGATATTTAGCTTGCTTCCATGTCTTAAATATTGTAAACAGTGCTTAAATGAACATTGGGAGTGTATGTGCCTTTTCAAATTATGGTTTTCTTCAAATATATATCCAGGAATGGCCTTGTAGGATCACATGGCAGCTCTATTTTTAGTTTTTTAAGGTGCCTCTATACTGTTCTCCTTCCCTGGGCTTCCCTGGTGGCTCAGAGGGTAAAGTGTTTGCCCACAATACAGGAGACCTGGGTTCAATCCCTGGGTCAAGAAGATCTCCTGGAGAAGGAAATGGCAACCCACTCCAGTATTCTTGCCTGGAAAATCCGAAGGACAGAGTAGCCTTGTAGGCTACAATCCATGGGGTCCCAAAGAGTCGCATACGACTGAGAGACTTTACTTTCACTTTCATGCTGTTCTCCATAGCAGCTATCCAGTTTACATTCCCACCAACAGTGTAGGGGGTTTCCTTTCTCCACAACCTCTCCAGTATTTATTATTTGTAATCTTATAGCAATTTAAATAGCAAATTTAATGTGTCAGGAAAAACAAATTTGACACTCAAAGGATAATAATGTAATACAAAAACATAATAGAGAATCCTTACACCCTACCATTGACAATGTCCACTATCAAATAAAAAGACACTATATTTGAAAAAGGCAAGAAAATTTGGCCCACATCAAGAGAGGAAAGAATCAACAGAAAATATTCAGATATTGAGAGTAGCAGAAAATACATTCTAAATATACTCAAATACTTAAAAGAAGAGACACACACAATAAGTGAACAGATGGGGAAGTTCTGTGGGGAAATGGAAACTATTCTTAAAAAGACTCAACCAAAAGATCTAGAAATATAGATGTACACACAGTTATTTAAGTCAGTAAAATAGCTGTAATTAAACACTGTAATATATTTTTAAATTATTGTTAAAATTCTTAAAGATTAAATCAAAGTCAAAAGCAACAGATTCAAATGAGTATGCTAATGTATAAATGCAAATTAAATTATAAATGTCATTTTAAAAGCTAACAAACTAATATCAGAAATATAATATCTAAAAATAAAAAATACCTCATCAAAATTAAATTTTAAATGCTGTCTAACATAACTACTAGATATAGTTATGCTATACATAATAACTACTAGAAATTCACCAGTAGGAAGCAATTCAATGGGTAAGAACTGTAGAAATGTTAACTATATATTTGTGTTATACATTTCTCATCAGAGGTATGAAAATGGTGGTAGAGACACCAATGTTGTATTATTTGGTACATTTATATATCAAGTGGAGAATGAAATACTGATGTATGGCTCCTTGCCTAATTAAATTGTGATTTATGACACATTTATATGCCATCATATATGTCAGGATACGTGATCTCCTATTTTTTCAGTTGCAAATCCAATTTAAAAGATTTTTTCCAAAATAAATATATAAACTTTTATGTAAGTGGAACCCCCATATATCTATTAACAGTATCAAATTAGTTCAGTTATATATTAAATTACACATAAGATAACATAGTAATCTAGAGATACTGCTTTGTTCCACCTAGAGTTTGACGAAACAATCTTATCCTAACTCTTCACAGGTACATTCAACAATGGCTTCTTCACTATCACCACAAGATTTCAAAATAGGTAGCTGAGAAATGGATAGACAACTCATCTTTATAAAGAATTTTGTAGATGAGGATTATGGAAGTGTTTGCAAAGAAGATTTCCACTAAGAAAGTTGTCATTCTGATTCATTCTGGAGAAGATGTGAGTGGTATCCTCACTTTACCCCAAGGCTAGATAGATTTGGAAAAAAAAAAAAACACACACACACTGGAAATTTCTCAGGTATTCCCTGAAGTCAGGGGACAAAGTAATCTATTAACTGACTTGTTCCTGAGAACACTAAAGCAGATTATGACAGCAGGATGGACAGGGCTGCATCTGGGAAGTAGCTGCACTCGCCTCCAGTGAAAGACCGAAACGTGTGAATCCTAAAAACAAAATACAGAATTCATGGCAGGTATAAGAGTTGGGCTATAAAGAAAGCTGAGGGCCGAAAAATTGATGCTTTTGAACTGTGGTGTTGGAAAAGACTCTTGAGAGCCCCTTGTACTCCAGAGATCCAACCAGTCCATCCTAAAGGAGATCAGTCCTGGGTGCTCATTGGAAGGACTGATGTTGAAGCTGAAACTCCAATACTTTGGCCACCGGATGCGAAGAATTGAAACATTTGATAAGACCATGATGCTGGGAAAGATTGAAGGCAGAAAAATAAGGGGACGACAGAGGATGAGATGGCTGGATGGCATCACCGATTCAGTGGACATGAGTTTGGGTGAACTCCAGGAGTTGGTGATGGACAGGAGGCCTGGCATGCTGCGGTTCATGGGGTCACAAAGAGTCAGACACGACTGAGCGACTGAACTGATGTTGCCTTGGAATCACTCAAACCAAGATCCTATCTAAAAGCAACACTTGGCACCCTACTGCACTCTGTCCATAGGATCACCTGAAGAAAACTAGAGGAAAGGAGGAGAGGAAGCGAACTGGCCTCTTCCTGTGTGTGCCCTATTTCTGTCAGCATCTTCAAGCAGTGACACTTGGCTCTCAGCAGAAACAGTTGATCTTAAAGCAGTAGTGGGTGGCAGTTTCACTCTCAAAACCACCTTCCTTGTATCCCTCAGCTAGGTCAGTACCAGATGGCAAGTGCCCCTCACCTGAGCTGTTGGTCCAATCTTCACATTCCTAAAGTTCCACAGTAACCCCACCTCAGAGGTCTGACTCCCAGCTCAAGTTCCCTTCTCTAAGACTTTCAGATACCAACCTCTTCCCTTTTGTACCCCCTGACTTAAAGAGGTTATCTGTTCTCTAATACTTAGTTAATAATTATTTACATAAAATTCTCCTTTAAAAATCATTGGTTTCATTGTTCCTGCTTCCTGACTAGACTTTGACTGATTCATTAAGTTTCACTGTCTTCAGTGAAACCTGATGCAGAGCCCATGAACATGGCGTTACAGAATATGACATTATCCCCAAGTTCATGTTCAGCAAGTGGTGACCACAAAGAGACCCACCTGGCATGATACAGCTGTAAATGGGCAACATTCTGTAACCCCTTTGAGTACTGCCCAACTAAACACTGGAAGCACAGAATGGCCTCAATACAACCCTCTCCTTTTGTTTTTCATGAAGACCTCTCCCACCAATCTTTTGACTTAAGACTCTCAGAAGTGAGACAGTCACCAGGCCCTGTATACTCTAAATCTTCAGTGCCAAATGTGAAGTTCTCTACAGGGGTCTCTTCAAGACCCCATCTCTTGACCTGAGGTACAGGCCAGTACCACTTTCCTCTCTGTGGAAAAGGTGAGAGAGGAAATATCATTAAACACTGACATTTCTCTCCCAAGAAATATTCAATACAGGCCTTCATCTTTCAATCTTCAATATTCTTCAGCCTTTTTATATGTAGCATTTATAAGTCTTGACCCCTAGAGCCTCCTCTGAAACCTAAAGTCATAAGGAGAAGTTTTCATTTAAAATTCTGTATTAGCTAGAGTATAAATTAATCTTCTACAACAAAAGACCCCAAAATGCAGCAGCTCAAATAAGGCTGAGTTTTACTGCTCTCTTGTTAAGAGAGCAATAAACTTCTACCTTATGGAAGAATAAACTTCTACTTCATGGCAGGAGAGCTTGCTCCATGATGTCACCTAGGACCAGGACCCTTCCACCTCTTTTTTTCAGACATCCCTTCAGAGTACTGCCCACACCTGCATAGTTGAAGTCGGCTCACTATTGTGATGGTCAAAGTACAACAAAGAACTGAATGAAACAAGGGGATCTGTGTACACAATATTTTAAAGGCAAGACTCAGAGAGCATGTTTATAATTTGCACTCACATGGCATAGGAAAAACTTAGACATGTAATCACATCTAACTCTAACAAGGCTTGGACATGTAATCTCTGGCTCGGGGGCCATGTGCCCAGCTGGAAGTAAGAAGATTCTATTGCTAGACAGGAAAGACATTTGGGATAATTAGCAGATTCTGCTAATGATCACTTATAAATAAGTTCAAAATTCAAATAATATTAAAATGAAATTACTGAAAAAATTTAACATGAAATGTTACATTCAGAATATACTTCTAGAACTAAAAGTTTTCTTTAAAATTTTAATTCTAAAATATCTTAAACCTGCATAAATTATAATCGACCTTGATATTTAAGGAAATAATGCTGAGATCTATTACTGAAAACAAAAAAGATCCTCAGATGAGCCAGGACCTTTAGTGCCATGTTTTCAGACTCTGAACCATTTTACCAGAGCCGATAAAATTAAAGCAATAAAAATAGCATAGTTTTCACTTCACCTCATTTTTCAATCTACCTACTCTTACTTAAACAGGTAGGAAAATGCCTAGAGTGGGAGCCATGAGGAAAAACTCAAGAAAAGGGTACTGTTCATTCACAAACTAAATAATCAATTCCTCCAGCGACTATAAAGAGACCATGTATTAAGTACTACAAGGTACCACCTCTAATATTTATAGAAATAGTCAAAGTCTTAAAAACTACCAGCTAACAGGTTATTTTTGGCTAAACTATACTGTGTCAGCTTTATTCCATACAGGATTAACATATGTTAAGATGTGTTCAGAAAAACAAATAAGTTCAATATGAACTAATATTCAGGCGGCAACCACAGATCAATTAAAGCCAACTTCTGACTTCCTTGACAGGAAATCCCTCATATGTTAATAAATGAGTTTGGACTATCAGAGTATTAGTGTCTATGGTAACCCTAGTCACTTTTTAAAAGCTAATTCCAAAGTTTCTAGATGTCCTCTGACTATAGATAGTTGTGAATTCCAAGATAACTAAACAATCTTATCCTTGGGAAACCTGTTTGAAAAGGGACATCTTTAATAATAAAAGTAGAACAATTTGAACGTGTCTCAAGAAGAGTGGTTTTCCCAAAGCTAGGATGAAAGAATCCAGTGTATAAACTGTCCTGTTAAGGCTAGACTTTGAGAAAGCATATTGAGGTATTTATAAATCTACCTATGGAAAAGAATTTGCAGTATTTAGAGGTCTGGCACAGTTACTGCCTTTCATTAGCTTAACTTGAACCCATTTTCACAACTGTGATCTTAGAGAATGTACATTTTTGGATCATCAAATTTTAAACAAAATAAAAATTTTAGATATATAACAACTTAAAGACAAAATGTAAAAATAAAGCTTTTTCACAGATTATTCTTTATAATAAAGTTTCAAACACAAGTGACTAAATAATTACATTTTCATGTTACTTTATGTCAATAGACATTTTTAAGTACTTTTCAGGTAATTAAACCACCATTGCTCTTTTGAACACCTCATTGTTAATATTCTCTACTTGACCATTTCCTACTGAAGTTTAATATCACAATTTATATAAAGTCTACTTTCATGAGAACTCCTTGTGAGCAAATAATGTTTTCATGTTAAAGACTAGCATATTAAGCCGTATTAAAAAGGAATGATAAGAATGTTTAACCAAGTTTGGAAGTTCGGCAGTAGCTTAGACTAAAAATAAAGCTGTTCTAACAGAGGGCCAGTTAAATACCCCATAGTCTGAAGAATATTTTTAAAACTCAGATTCATTATTCAAAGAAAAAGTAATAAAACTATGTAAAATTTAATGTATGGAAACATTTAAAAGTCCACCATTTGAAAGAGTGACTTGGAATAATACATTAAGTGTTCTAATTTGGAATCAAGATAGTTACACTATTTTAGGTAAACCAAAAGCCCTTAGTTAATAAAAATCTCTACTAGAATAATGGAGTTGTTTGTAACTCTTATCGACAAAAAAAAAAAAAATACAACAAGAACAAAAGAGCAGGACTAAAGCAAGGACACTTATTAATTCAAGTAAGGCAATGAAGTAGAAGATCAAGAATATGAAACAAGTTATTTACTCTCTGAATCAAAGTACATTTAAAAAACAAAAACAAACCATAAGATTCTTACTCAGGTATTACCCTGTGCAGGTCTAAGAGGCAGACAAATGGCATATTAAACCTCAAAAACATCTCAGAGATTGTGTCAGTTATTAAGCTATTGTCTTTTAGCTCCAAACCCACCTTCTACATTACACTTTCTGATGGTAGAGCTGAGACCCTGTAAATCACATTTCTGTTTTTCTAGCTGTCTCCACGTTGGATTCTGCTGAAAAGCAATCCTAGAAGGATAAAAATCAACTCTGTGCATCTCATTTACCTCCTTCAGGCTTTTCAGGTACATCATCCTTGTTAGCATTGTCCCAACACTCCAGTCCACCAGCAGCGCCCTTTCATAGCAACATGTGAATCTAGGTCGCAGTTTCTGCCACACCTGCTAAACCAGTCCTTATCTTATCCTCCTGGTAGCTGTGCTGTCTTACTGTTCTTTTTTTCCCTTACAGTTTTCCATTTAGTTCTATGCCAAGTTCATTATTCTTAATATTAAATTCTTTTTAAATAATGAATACGGTTTCTCTCTTCTGACTGAACCTGGTCTGACTGACCACCTCTCCAGTAGCTCCAAAGGAGAATGGTGCTATCAAAGTCATCAATATGAAAAAAAAATTATTTCCATAAAATAAATCTTAATCAAACATTCTTGGTTCCCAGGCATACACAGAAGAGAGTGATTCTCAACCAGAGCAGAATGGAGATTATGGGGCCAATTATGAGGACTTACATTAACCAAAGGTTTAGAAACACCAAGTCCAACCCTTTCACAATATAAAGGAACCTATGAATTTACCATCTATGGAAAAGAAAAAGAAAAAAACCAAAACAAGACTTTACAGATGTGGTTAAGAATCTGAGAGGGCTCTAAATGCAATAGCATGTATTTTTATAAGATAAAGACACAGAGAGATACACAGAAGTGGGGGAAGTCAATGTGATACAGAGGCAGAAAGACTGGAGTGATATAAACACAAGTCCTTGTGATGAAGCCACAAGGAAAGAAATAGTCACCAAACTCTGGCAGAAACTGGAAGAGACAAGAAACAGATTCTCCCTTAGAGACTACACATGGAGCATGGTCCAGAACCATAAAAGAATGAATTTCGATTGTTCTAACTCACCAAGTTTGTGGTAATTTGTTAATAAGCACTAGGAAACCAACATAAGGATATAAAACAAAAACTTTATGGAATGCACCACATTTTAAGAATGGCAGGTAGGGTCTACATACACAGTGACTGTAAAGAAAAAAACAAAAAGGGAAGGAAAGGTGAGAATTAGAAACAGAAGGGAAAAGCAGTGAGACAGAAAACCAAGGGAGCTGTTCAATGTAAAAAGTAGTTCAATTAGGTAAGAGAACATGCTACTCGGAAATAATGACACAAACTACTGAAGATCTTAAATGGCAGCCTAAGAAGTTTAAACTTCAATCTAAGTCTGAACTTTAATTTCTGGACAGTCAAGATCCTCTACAGCTTGTGAGGACAAGCTCTGTGTATGGTGGGGAAAAGGGTAGGAGATAGAGTCTGGGAGGAAGAAACAGCGATGTGATAAATACTTTGCATACCTCTATTATACTGTTCTCTAACTTTGTACTCATATCCTTCCACCACAAGGCTTAACTGGGACTGAGTTTCCCCAAGATTGAGAAAAATTCTGACATGTACATTTGATGAAGGGTGCAGGTCAGGAAGCAACAGTTAGAACTGGACATGGAACAACAGACTGGTTCCAAATAGGAAAAGGCGTACGTCAAGGCTGTAGATTGTCACCCTGCTTATGTAACTTATATGCAGAGTCCATCATGAGAAACGCTGGGCTGGAAGAAGCACAAGCTGGAATCAAGATTGCTGGGGGAAATATCAATAATCTCAGATATGCAGATGACACCACCCTTATGGCAGAAAGTGAAGAGGAACTAAAAAGCCTCTTGATGAAAGTGAGAGGAGAGTGAAAAAGTTGGCTTAAAGCTCAACATTCAGAAAACGAAGATCATGGCATCTGGTCCCATCACTCCATGGGAAATAGATGGGGAAACAGTGGAAACAGTGTCAGACTTTATCTTTTCAGGCTCCAAAATCACTGCAGATGGTGACTGCAGCCATGAAATTAAAAGACATTTACTCCTTGGAAGAAAAGTTATGACCAACCTAGATAGCATATTCAAAAGCAGAGACATTACTTTGCCAACTAAGGTCCGTCTAGTCATGGCTATGGTTTTTCCAGTGGTCATGTATGGATGTGAGAGTTGGACTACAAAGCTGAGTGCTGAAGAATTGGTGCTTTTGAACTGTGGTGTTGGAGAAGACTCTTGAGAGTTCCTTGGACTGCAAGAAGATCCAACCAGTCCATTCTGAAGATCAGCCCTGGGATTTCTTTGGAGGGAATTATGCTGAAGCTGAAATTCCAGTACTTTGGCCACCTCATGTGGAGAGTTGACTCATTGGAAAAGACTCTGATGCTGGGAGGGATTGGGGCAGGAAGAGAAGGGGACGACAGAGGATGAGATGGCTGGATGGCATCACGGACTCGATGGATGTGAGTCTGAGTGAACTCTGGGAGTTGGTGATGGACAGGGAGGCCTGGCGTGCTGTGATTCATGGAGTCGCAAAGAGTCGGACACGACTAAGCGACTGAACTGAACTGAACTGAATTGAAATGAGTTGAATGAAGAAGACTTGTACATTTTTTTTATTTTACTCATTACTAAGCAAGGTATGGTAGAATAGAGCAGAATACTGAATAGTACTTGAATCACTTTTACTTTTCTAGAGTTTAAGATAATTTTATAAAAACATATATTAATATTGAAAATTTAAGATATTTGGAAAGTATTCCTAATTAACCCCAGGGAATATTCCAGAATCAGCACGGCAATTCTAGCCAAATCCAATCAATTAATGGCTACTGTCTGGAGCAGAGTTAAGAAGTAAAATAAAGTTTGTGCCACAACAAATTAACAATGCCTGCTAAAGTGTTGAATTAGGAGTAGACACTCAAAAGACTCATGTTTCCCATCCCATTCTTACTCCATAAATTAGTAATTTGGTTTCTTTAAAAACTTTACATGTTATGTCTTATGTGAATTACAGAAAGAAAAATTCCATTTCAATAAATGTTTCCATTAGTTGAGTTTAGTTAATCAAAGATTTACTGCATTCAAGCCTTCTCTGATGGTTCAGTGGTGGAGTCCACCTTGCAATGCAGGGGATACCACAGTCTCTATCCTTGATCTGGGACGATCTCACATGCTAAGGAGCAACTAAGCCTGTGTGACACAACTACTGAGCCAGTGTTCTAGAGCCCCAGAGCTGCAACTACTGGGCCCAAGCAATGCAATTACTGAAGGCCTCATACCTTAGAACTGGAAGGCCTCAGCAAGAGAAGTCACTATGATGAGAAGCCCTGGCTGCAACTAGAGAAAGCTTGCCCTCAGCAATGAAAAAGAAGACAAAGGGTGTGTCAAAGGGATATAATATTGTTCTGCTTTCTTTATTTTCTGATTTCAGGATATTAACTATTCTGGCTGTAAAGATAGGGATGATTTGACTATGTGCCTTAGAATTCCAGTGCATGTTCTACGAAAGGGCTAGTTCTGTGTTTCAACACAGCAACAAACTCAGATCGCCTTGGAGAAGAGGAAAATCACTACTTGGGTCAATGAAAACTGGAGGTGGCAGGGGTGAGGATGCAGGCGAGAACACCTGTAAATACTGAGTTACAAAGTTTACACTGAAAGTTTTGAGCCTGGACCCAGGGAGAGGCTGAACAGCAGTGGCTTGAAATATGGCCAAGCCAGGAATGGCCCACAATCCTCCTCAAATACATGCAGTGCCCTCACACCTCCCGTGAGGGGTTAACCAAAATAACTGCCTTTTAAGGTTTAAAATATCTACTTCTGCTTTACTGATTACACCAAAGCCTTTGATCGTGTAGATCACGACAAACTGGAAAATTCTTCAAGAGATGGGAATACCAGACCACCTTACCTGCCTCCTAAGAAATCTATATGCAGGTCAAGAAGCAAGTTAGAACCAGATATGGAGCAGACTGGTTCCAAATTAGGAAAGGAGTACATCAAGGCTGTATATTGTCCCCTTGCTTATTTAACTTATATACAGAGTACATCATGTGACATGCTGGGCTGGATGAAGCACAAACTGGAATCAAGATTGTTGGGAGAAATACCAATCAATAATCTCAGATACACAGATGACACCACCCTTAAGGCAGAAAGTGAAGAGGAACTGAAGAGCCTCTTGATGAAAGTGAAAGAGTAGTGAAAAAGTTGGCTTAATGCTCAACATTCAAAAACTGAGATCATGGGACACAGTTCCATCACTTCATGGCAAATACATGGGGAAACAATGGAAACAGTGACAGACTTCATTTTCTTGGGCTCCAAAAATCACTGCAAATGGTAACTGCAGTCATGAAATTAAAAGACACTTGCTACCTGTAAGAAAAGCTATGACCAACCTAGACAGCATATTAAAAAGCAGAGACAATACTTTTCCAACAAAGGTCCGTCCAGGCAAAGCTACAATTTTTCCAGTAGTCATGTATGGATGTGAGAGTTGGACTGTAAAGAAAGCTGAGCGCTGAAGAATTGATGCTTTTGAACTGTGGTGTTGGACAAGACTCTTGAGAATCCCTTGGGCTGCAAGGGGATCAAACCAGTCCATTCTGAAGGAGATCAGTCCTAAATATTCATTGGAGAGACTGATGGTGGAGCTGAAACTCCCAATACTTTGGCCTCCTGATGGGAAGAACTGACTCACTGGAAAAGATGCTAATGCTGGGCAAGATTGAAGGTGAGAGTAGAAGGGGACAACAGAGGATGAAATGGTTGAATGGCATCACCAACTCCATGGACATGAGTCTGAACAGGCTCAAGTAGTTGGTGAAGGACAGGGAAGCCTGGGGTGCTGCAGTCCATGCGCACGACTGAGCAACTGAACTGAACTAAAAGGCTTAAACTATAGTTCTTGAGATGAGACCAAAATGCAAACATTATCGTACAAGTTTTGTCATCCTTGTAAAAACAGAGTCAGTTCAGTCGCTCAGTCGTATCCGACTCTTTGCGACCCCGTGAATCGCAGCACGCTAGGCCACCCTGTCCGTCACCATCCCCGGAGTTCACTCAGACTCACGTCCATCAAGTCGGTGATGCCATCCAGCCATCTCATCCTCTGTCGTCCCCTTCTCCCCCTGCCCCCAATCCCTCCCAGCATCAGGGTCTTTTCCGATGAGTCAACTCTTCGCATGAGGTGGCCAAAGTACTGAATAGGCACCCTTTTTGTCGGGGTGCAAGCTGTTAACGGTCCGGCCCAGGTTACATTTTTGGTTTCCTAGGCAGAAGTCCCCGGGCTCGTGTCCGCAGTTCTCCGAGAGCCTTTAAATTAGGCCCTCGGAACCTCGATAGCTCCACCGGGAACCGTCCACGTGCGCCCTTCTCTGGAAAAGCGCAGGAGGGACGCCGACTGCAACCGCCCCCACGTCACTCCAGACCCCGCCCCAGGCAGCGCAGGCGCACTGCGGAGTCTCCGGGAGCAACTTCGACCCAGGACGCCCAGGGCCGCCCGAGTTCTCTTCCACCTTGGCGGCCGTCCTGAGCATGCGCAGGTAGACACTGCGCTTGCTCCTACCCAACAGCCGTAGTTTTCCTGAGTCCAGCTCAAGTTCTTTTTGTCCCTTTCCTGATGTAACTCACTTCATCTAAAGAAGGAGTCGCTGTTTGGAGATAAAACTTAGTCTTCTCATTAAATTACCACTGTGCTCTTACGAGGCGGGTCGCGGGCCTTTCGACAGCGGTCCTGACAGATATGGAAAAAAAAATGTCGTATGATCTCGAGAACACTTAAAGGGTCAGCCAATTCAGCGACATAACAAAATCCCTTTACAAAAAGCACTCTGCTTTGTTCCATACTGTGTGCTTCATCAGACTCAGAAGATGTTTCATTGCCCCAAGTCAGTGAGAACGGAACATCTATTCAGCGACAAGGACCTGTAGGGTGAACTGCGCGTGCGCGAGCCGCGGCCGCCGGGAGAAGCGTGAGAAGCTGGGTTCCCTGCGTTCCTGGCCTCCCGGTTTGCCTGAGTTCCGGGCCGCCATGGGGAAGGTGAATGTGGCCAAGTTGCGGTACATGAGCCGGGATGACTTCAGGGTCCTGACAGCGGTAAGAAGTACCCCGTTTCCTCCCGCCTCTTCTGTCCTATTCCGCCGCGCGTGCCCCTCCTCTTGCTCCAAGTTTGCTGGGAGCTGAGCAGGGCCCTCGGCTCCCAAGAACGCAGCCGACGTTGGGACTGAGGAAAAGAAGATCGGAGAGTCGGGTTTTTTAAAGCCTTTGTCCACAAGCTTTAATTTTCCCTCACTTGAAGCAGAGCACCCCCCGCCCATTGTTCTTCCTTTCTCCTCCCCTTCTCCAGAATCACATTCCAGTCTCTGTGGCCTGGGAACTGACCCCAGGCTTCTTTTTCCGACAGAGTAGGGTTTAAGACTCTTGAAGAGGATTAATTGGTAGCTGAAGAAAAGTTATGACCAACCGAGACAGCATATTAAAAAGCAGAGACATTACTTTGCCAATAAAGGTCCGACTAGTGAAGGCTGTGATTTTTCCAGTAGTCACATATGGATGTGAAAGTTGGACTATAAAGCTGAACGCGGAAAGCTTGATGCTTTTGAACTGTGGTGTTGGAGAAGACTCTTGAGAGTCCCCTTGGACTGCAAGGAGATCCAACCAGTCCATCCTAAAGGAGATCAGTCTTGGGTGTTCATTGAAGGACTGATGCTGATGCCCCGGTACCTTGGTCACCTGATGTGAAGAACTGACTCGTTTGAAAAGACCCTGATGCTGGGAAAGATTGAAGGCAGGAGGAGAAGGGGAGGACAGAGATTGAGATGGTTGGATGGCATCACCGACTCAATGGACATGAGTTTGAGTAAACTCCGGAAGTTGGTGATGGACAAGGAGGCCTGGCGTGCTGCAGTGCATGGGGTGGCAAAGAGTCAGGCACGACTGATCCACTGAACTGAACCGCATTTCCTACTCACAAACTCAGTCACATAGCATTCCTTCAGTTTCATTCAATCAATACATGCTTAACGGATTTTTAGTAACGTTTTAGGGAATTGCAGAGTATACTGGGACAGATAAGAGGAAGAGGACAAGTCATCCAGTAAACTAATAAATAAGAGGGATATCAGGTAAAAAGTGCTGTGAAGATGATAAGAGGATAATAAAAACTCAGCATGATGGGGGTAAGGGGGCTGAATACTGTTTTTAAACTGATGAGTCAGACAAGACTGCCTGAGTGCAAGAATCTTGTTTTAAAAAAGTTTCTAGCACTTGGTAGGTACTGAATAAGTATTTGCTAAGTAAAAGAAAGAATGGGGGCAGGCATAATAGCTGAATAGAAAGGAGCCAGCAGAGTAAAGTCCTTGCAAAGAATTGAAGGGAGAGGAAACTGCAGTGGTTAAGAGCGAAGACCAGGAAGCAGGAACAATTTTTGAAGAATAGAAAGGCCAGGGTGGCTGGAGCATAGTAAGAAGCTGAAGAGTTGGAGAAGGTGGGAGCCAGATAATATGCTATAGATACAGAGCCATACAGGCTTGGTAAAGAATTTGGAATAAATTCTAAGTATAGGGAAGCCCCTGAATGTTTTAAGCAGGAAAGTGACCAAAAACTGATTTTATAGTCTTATAGCACAAAGATCAACACATAGATTAGGCATTTGCAGAATAAAACACATTTGTTTAGGAGCTGTTATCTTTGCTTAAATAGGCATTGCTTTTGGAGAAGGAAATGGCAACCCACTCCAGTGGAGCCTGATGGACTGCCGTCTATGGGGCAGAGTCGAACACTACTGAAGTGACGTAGCAGCAGCAGCAGGTGTTGCTTAAGGACTAAACTGAAATGCAAATTCATTGTAAAATTTGGAAGACAATTTTTTGCCCTCCCATAGATTATGAAATTCAAGTAGACTTCCTCTAAATACCTGTCAAAGATAACTTTGTTCTCTACTTGCTCAGCACATTAACTCATCCCTTAATGCTTCTGTCACAAATAGGGGAGTCAAGAGAATGTTAGAAAAACAGAACAAAGCATGGAAGGTGAATTAAGTTTAAAGTGAGTTTTGGTTGGGACATCAGAACGATGCCAGATTTCTCTTTCAAAACTTGATTTTTGCAATTCTTAAGTTCTTTTGAAGCTCACCTAGTAGTAGCCTACTTGTTAAAATATTTCAGTCTCACTTGAGTCTTACCAAAACTTGATTTTTAAAATTCTTAAGTTCTTTTGAAGCTCACCAAGGAGTGGCCTACTTGTTAAAATATTTCAGTCTCACTTGAGTCTTACCAGTCTTGCTATAGGTGACCACCTTTCCTTGACCTTCTTCCTTTTATTTCTCTGGTACCTCCTATGTCAATAATCATACTTTGACTGGCTGCCCTTAACCTTTGGTGTGAATTCCCACCCAAGTTCTGTTGCTAATGCCTCCTTTTTTCTCCCATTATATTCTTGATTAGTGATCATGCCCTTTCATGACTGTATCTCTTCATCAAATAATTAACAATTTTTTTTCGTGTAGTTATTACTTCATTCTCGAGTGCAGGTCACCCTTTCCAATTTTCCTTAAAACATCTTCATTTGAAGTATCTTCTATGAAGGACCTTCCAACACCTCAGGCTCAGTGTGCTCAAATAGAATTAAGTAGCTTTGTCTACCTCCTCACTCCTTTCCCAAACTTCATTAAAATAATGATTATTAATGTCTTGAAACTTGTCCTTCCTCTTCTTCAACTTTCACTCTTCATTCACTACCCTTCCCTATTAAGTGCCAGTCTCTCCCATATAATTTCTTTAATTCTCTCCCTCCATTACCATCACCTCTTCCCTATTCTGGCTTTTGTCTTCTCTGACTTAGGCTATTGTCTTTGTTCTCCAGTATACCACATCCAGTTTTTGCCTTACCTAAACTGCTTTGCATATTCCTGCTAAATTAATGTGCTTAAAGCAACCCTTTTCATGAATTTCCCTTGACTAAACATCTTCATGAGTTTCCTGCTTTCATTGATATAAAATATGACTAGGGAAGGTAATAATTGTGTCTCACAATTGGTTCCGGAACTGCGTGGTCAGCGAAGTTTGAAAAAGTTAAGTTTTTAACAAGGTATTGATAGACAGCAACTCTATGTTGATTATGATTACATTTTGATTTCTTCTATTTCAGGTTGAAATGGGCATGAAGAACCATGAAATTGTTCCCTGCAGTTTGGTTGCTTCTATAGCCAGCCTTAAACATGGTGGTTGTAATAAAGTCTTAAGAGAACTAGTAAAACATAAACTCATAGCTTGGGAGCGAACCAAAAGTAAGTATTTGAGGTACCATTTGTGATTTTCCATGTAACTGGCTTCCCCCAGAGCAGGTAGCAGATAGAAGTTGTCAGGCTAAGAAAGCACTAGACCTAGCTAGAACTGACCCAGCACACTTTTGCCATGTTCTTCTGCTCAGAGCAATCACCAGGCCCACCCAGATCAAAGAAGTTAGAGAAATACCTCCCACTTCCTGATAAGGGATTAGGAAGTTGCAGGTGCAGAAGAGCAAGTAGGACAGAGATGCTGTTGCTGCTGTCTTGGGAAAGTACAGTCTGCCAAAGGACTCTAGAGCATTACCTCTCACACCATCATGGTGAGGGATGAGTTCTCTTTTCTACCTTCATAAAGGGTCCATACCTTTGTAAAATAATAGAAATACTAGAAAAATCAAAATACAGGTGCATATTCCTTCTTGTTAGACTTAAAGACAAAATAATGTTGTAATATTGATACAAAAATATTTTAACTTAAACATTTAATTTCAGTTTGTATAGGGCTTCCCTGCTGGCTCAGCTGGTACAGAATCGGCCTGCAATGTGGGAGACCTGGGTTTGATCCCTGGGTTAGGAAGATACCCTGGAAAAGGGAAAGGCTGCCCACTCCATTATTCTGGCCTGAAGAATTCCATGGACTATATAGTCCACGGAGTCGCAAAAAGTTAGACGCAACTGAGACAAACTGATAGAAAAATTTTTAACTTAACCGCTTAATTTCAGTTTGTATAACTTGTCACAGACTAGTGACAAGCATTTATAGACTGGTGTCAGTCTGTAGATTACCATGTGAGTAACACTACTCTAGAGAAGAAATAAAAATTACAAGAAATGCCAAACTCCTAAGACTAGGTAGCCAGTCTGTCCAGCTAAAACTTCCCAGGTTTAAATTCTTCTCTTGACATGATGTGACTTGGTGGTACAATATAACTAAAATATGACCTTTCTCATTTGATTTTGTCTAGCTGTCCAGGGCTATCGGCTGACAAACGCAGGCTACGATTACCTAGCTTTGAAAACATTGTCTTCTAGACAGGTGGTTGAGTCTGTTGGAAACCAGATGGGTGTTGGCAAAGAATCTGGTAAGTGCTAATAGTACTACTGAGTGCATTATTTGCTTTAGTTTATATTTCCTTTGGAAAGGATTCATCTTTTTAATTTTCTATTTTTCTGACTAAAAGTAAATTGGAAAGTTATTTGGAAGCAATATGGATTTTGAAATTACCCTTAGTTTGGTAAATTGTTTTTTCCTAAGTCTATCACTGAAAGTTTAGTTACACCAAGAATTAGTTTTCCTATACTAACTGAAATCTTTGGCAAAAACTTTATTTGTTCTTACTTTAATATCTGAAAAACTGGACATTTTTAATAATTTTTAAAAATACTATAAGGAAGTTCTAAAAACCACATATTTTCATAACAGCAGTATGATGAACAAGGCAAAGTTAAGTATGTGTAGAACACAGAAAAAAATTCTGAAATAGCATTAAATACTTAGGTACTGATTTTTTAAATGTATGATAAAAATAAAGAACAGGGGATGATTTTCTTTATGACATGCTCTCTTACACACTGCTTTTTGTCCAACATAGTTTATCCTGTTATAGTTACATAATTTAAACTGAGAGAGCAAAAAAATTAGAAGCAAAAGAACTATTAGAAAAGCTATTTCAGAGGAGGTTGTTTTGATTACTTCATATGATTTGGATGTCTAGTATATTACTATCCAAACTCTTTATATTTAATAAGGCTTCCCAGGTGGTGCAAACTTCCCTGGTGGCTCAGCAGTAAAGAAATTGGCCTGCCAATGCAAGAGATTCAGGTTCAATTCCTGGGCTGGGAAGATTCCCTCTAATAGAAAGTGGCAACCCACTCCAGTATTCTTGCCTGGGAAATTCCTTGGAAAGAGGAGCCTGGTGGGCTGCAGTCCGTGGGGTTATAAAGAGTCAGAGGTGACTGAGAACACACAGAGTCAAGTTAATATTAGATTCCTAAATATGAGAATGTATGTGGACATGTATAAAATGTTGTAATGAAACACTTTGAGATATACTTCCTCTTAATGTTTTTTATGTCCAATTTTTTCAATCAAAAAAATGGCTTTTTTTTTTTAATTTTTAAGAACTTCATTACTTGCAAAATGATGAAGTACAGAAGAGAGTACAATGAAAAGTGAATCTTAGCTCCTAACCCAGATCTCCATCTCCTGTTATTACCTCCCAAAGCTATTACTGTTTATTTAATATCCTATATGTCCTAGAAATATTCTGTGTGAATACAAGTATATAATGTTCTAAGGATGTATGTATCTTTTATAATCATAGGTGAAAGCAAGCAGTTTTAACAATTCTACACCTTGATTTTTTTTCCATTTGGTGCATCCATGACATTTCATATCAGCATAGATGTCTTCCTCATTGTTGTCAAGTATTACATTCATAGAAATTAAATTATTAGAGCTAAAGTTAGGTACATTAAGAATTTTGGTATTGCCAAATTTCCTCCAATTTGTGTCAGTTTATAATCTCACCAACATGAGAGAGAGGCTGTTTGTCTCATGAGTAATTAAGACATGTTCTAAATGTCAGTAATAGAATATTTATGGGAAGATCTGTTCCATTCTGATTACTTTAGTATTATATTCTGACAGTATTTATTCACTGAAACAGTTTAAGAATTGAACTTCACATTGCTAAAAAGGAAGGGGTTTTTTGTTTGATTTTTAATTTTGTTTTTTGCCCTCGCCTCCACAGCATATAGGACTAGCTCCTAGCCAGTCTAAGTGTGGAGTCTTAACCACTGGACCACTGGGGAAGTCCCATGTTGTAAAGGAAGATGTTACTAATCCCTTCTCACACATGTAGGACACTAAAGAACAATTAGATGTATTCCCACTAAGTTGAGCATTAAATACCTTTGGAAGCAATAACTTTTGACACCTTTGCACCCCTGTTTTCTTTGTAGTAGATATTAATACATGTCATAACTTTGAATTGTAACTAAGAGTTTGCCAAATAAGTATTTCGAGTTATTGAGAAAGATAAAATTTGGTACAACTGAAATCAAAGTTAGAATTGATTAAACTTACTGGAATAAAAATAATGATCATTTTAAAATTTTGATTTTAGATATTTACATTGTTGCAAATGAAGAAGGGCAGCAGTTTGCATTAAAGCTTCACAGACTGGGAAGAACCTCCTTTCGAAATCTGAAAAACAAGCGTGATTACCATAAACACAGGCATAACATGTCTTGGCTTTATTTATCTCGCCTCTCTGCCATGAAAGAATTTGCTTATATGAAGGTACTTTTAATTAAGTTATTAACCAAACAATATGTATAGTTAAAAGGTTGTAATGACATGCATCAGTCCGTTGCCTCCATATCTCCCTACTGCCTGTTGCAGTCCTTACAGACAGTCACTTTTAATTCTTTTGACTATTTCTGTTATTTGTTTTTCTGGTGTCTTCCTTCTATGCAAAGGTGTTTTTAGCTGTTACAAATGCATAAAGGCAACTTTCATGGAGCGGTGTTAACAAGGTAGAGTAGGCTAAAATAATTAATGGTGTAAATGTGTGTGTGTGAATGTATATCTATTGGCAGTGTATATATGTATGTCTGTCTCTGATTAAAAACACCGGATAGTTACCTTCTGTAGAAACCTTAGTGTCCCAGATAGTTGACTATTATTTTTTTCCCCATAGTGGAAGAAATGTTAATTTATGAATTTGTATGTATATTAGAAATGTAAAAATCTTAGTTTTTAACATTTTACCTTTCAAAATAAGTTCATATAGATTTATTAAATTTCTTTTAAAATAACCAAGTTAATTGTCTTCACTAGTAAATTAAATTAAAATGTAATTGCATTTTTATTATTCTATCCAGTAGGATTTATTTGTTATAACTTTTAAATTTTTGAAGTATTAAGAGTTGTATGACCTGTTGTTTCTTGGGAGTTTCATGTACTTAAATCTTTAGTAATCATGAGGGCGGAATCCTCCAGGCAGTGCAAATAAGTGCTGCTAATGTCATATATACTGTGTTTTTCTCTTATTATCAGTGGTTTGTGTCCTGTGACCACAAACCATTGTTTATCAGTAATGTGAGTAAGCAGTTTGGTCGGGATTGTTACACGTTTCCCCCAGACTATATTAAATGTTCTCTTGGTGTGTTTATAGGAAGATACAGGAATAGAGTCTGGTTGTACATGAATATGTTTCATAAGTTCATTTGTCTTCTCCTAAGTAAGACTGAGCTTTAACTTAAGGGTTATGGCACAGGGCTAACCCACTGTGACATTAGTTAGAGTTGTTATGTACTCGTGAGCCAGCAAGGCTCAGATCCAAAACCATTTGGATTTAAAAATAAAAAATATACAACCAAGCAGACAGTCACTGGGGAGTGGGAAGTAGTTCAGTTCCTGCAAAGGAAGGTAGGAAAGAATAGACAGCCTCATAAAAGTAACCCTGTTAAGCATATACTGTGTGTCAGCTATGTGCCAACTCTGCTGAGTATTTTGCAGAGTAGGAGTGGGAGGGTGGAAGTGAACAGTGAATACCAAAGGAGAAACAGTCAGTCTTAAAGTTAGGAAGGTAACACGAACACACACCTGGAGCCTATTATAGAGTGAAGTAAGTCAGAAAAAGAAATACAGATGTCATATACTAATGCATATATATGGACTCTAGAAGGATGGTGCTGATGAATTTATTTGCAGGGCAGCAATGGAGAAACAGAGAGAACAGACTTACAGACTAGGGAAAGGGGAGGGAGGAGAGGGTGAGATGGATGGAGAGAGTAACTTGGAAACTTATATTACCATATGTAAAGTAGATAGCCAGGTGGGAATTTGCTGTCTGTCTCAAGGAACTCAAACAAGGGCCCTGTAACAATCCAGAAGGGTGGGATGGCAAGGGAGACGGGAGGGAGTAGGGGGACAGGGGTGTACCTACGGCTGATTCTTGATGTTTGACAGAAAACAAAATTCTGTAAAGCAATTACCCTTCAATTAAAAAATCAAGTAAAAAACAGTATAAATGTCAAATCATGTTGAGTTTAGAGAAACTTCTGTAGAGTAGAGTACGTAGAGTAGAAGGAGGTTTCTTGAATGGGAGTTGCATATGACTTGTCTATAAGGAAAAGACAAGACAGTATACTTTTCTAAAGAAGCCAGAATGACCCAGACAAGAATGTGAGCGTGAGCCTTGTGTGTACGGTAACAGTCACTGAGGTGGCAGTACGATCACACTCTAGAGTGTTTATTGGACAGAGTATTGAAGAGAACTAGGACTGGATAAGTGGATTAAAGAGTTTTGAAAACCAGGGGAAATTATTCAGATGAAATCAATGTTTGCAGCATTGTAGGTTTTTTTTAAATGGAGAATTGACACAAGCATCTTAGTTGGTACTGGTGCAACCAAGAAAGGTTTGGTGTGCAGAGCTAGAACCGTTGTTGATGTGGTTGGGGTAACAGCGACAAAGCCCTGTTAGAAATGGCAGCATTCCAAATGGCAGAATGCAGAAACCAAGATATTTTGAAGGAAGTAATAACAACAGGACTTTGAAAGCAGTAGGGTAAGAAAAGTTAAGCATGCGGGATAGATGAATTTCTGGATGATGGGTGGTGACATTTGACTCAGACTACCAGTGTTTACGACTGCAGTGACTTTTTGTCACATAATAGATTGATATTGTGGTCTGAAGAAAAAGTCAGTGCTCTATAAACTAAAATGTCCGGTATACTGAAATATTTCATTTCCTGATATACCAGAAGACAGTATTTCCTAAATCACAATTTATTTCCATTTGAATTTTTAAGCACACTCCAGTAAATGCCAGAAACTTACAAAATAAAAGAGGATATACATGTCTTAAGAGACTAAACTTCTTGAAGGCAGAGACATTTTCACACTCATTTTTGTAACCCTAGCACAATGTATATTTGGTAAATGTTCAATAAATGAACGTTTGGTATAAAAGTGAATTACAAAACTGATTTCCAGTTTTATTTTTATGTACGGCTCATCATCCTATGCTGTGAATAAGCCATACATAATCATGTGTTAACTGTAATTTTGTGAAGGTTATGATTTTTTTTCCCTGGTTTTGGACAGGTACATTTAACTTTATTGTTACCTAAAAATTAATGACCTCTTCATTACTTTTTACCTGTTTTGCTATATTTTAGGCATTGTATGAAAGGAAATTTCCGGTTCCAAAGCCAATTGATTATAATCGCCATGCAGTGGTCATGGAACTCATAAATGGCTATCCTCTGTAAGTATTTATTATTCTTAAAACCATGAGTTCTAATAAATAGTTGTAAGGTTCAGTTTTTTCTTAATGAGTTTTTTTCATTGAATGGAGTATGACTTTGGGGAGGTGAGAAAGTAACATAAAGCAGTAGACTTAAAGGCAAATTGAAAATTCAGTTTCATTCTGACAGTGTGGATTTTTATTAACAATCTAGTGTGTGCCAAGCACTGTTCAAGGCACCCCAATAAACAATGCCCCTGTCCTCACAGAGCTTATGTTCTGATGGAAGGAAACTTGCAATAAATAGCTGAACAAGGAATTATATGATACATCAGATAGTGGTGAATGCTGTGGATAAAAATAAAGTAGGGTAAGTGGGACAAGAAATACTGAGATAGATGTGGAAGGCTGGGGTGATCAGAACAGTTCTCATTGGTAAAGGACTTTTCAGCAGAATCCTGAAAGAAGCGAGAGAAGAAATGATGCAGATATCTAAGAACATTCTAGGCAGAGAAAAGAGCAAAAGTCCTGAAATGGGGGCATACCTTCATGTTCAGGGAACAGTGGGGAGCCATGGTGGCTGGAGCTGAGTGAGTCAGGGAGAAAATTGTGAGTGATGAGATTGGAGAGGCAGCAGACTATTTGGGTAGAGAGGATATATTTAAATATGAAAGAAAGTGGAAGTGTTAGTTGCTCCGGTCCTGTCGGACTCTTTGCAGCCATATGGACTGTAGCCTGCCAGGCTCCTCTGTCCATGGAATTCTCCAGGCAAGAATTGAGCGGGTTGCCATTCCCTTCTCCAGGGGATCTGCCTGACACGGGGATCAAACCCAGGTCTCCCGCATTGCAGGTGGATTCTTCACCATCTACCAGGGCTACCAGGGAAGCCCAACACTGAGTAACTTTAAGGTTGACTGATACCCGTCTGCTTCCTCACGTGACTGCCACTGAGACAGTATTACAGGGGCTGTTTTGTTTGAGACAGAAAACAGCTGGAGGATTATTTTGGTGGCAGTGGCAGTGCTGACCACTGACTGCTGGGGAACTCCTGCCATTGGAGGATTCTTCAAGTGAGAAGAGACGTGATCTGACGATGCTGTAATGGGATCACTCTGGCTGCTGTATTGAAAAGAGACTAAAGGAAGACTAGGGCAGGATTAAGAAGAAAAGTTAGGAGATTATTATAATCCTTGAAAGAGATGATGGTAGTCTAGATCAGAGTGGCAGATGTGAAGGTGAGGGAATGTTGTCAGATTCTGGATGAGTTTTACAGTCAGGGCCTACATGATTTGTTTGAGATTGGATATTGATAAGGAAGTAGCAAGTAAAGATCTGTGGCCTAAATAATGAATTACTTAGAGGGATAAAGTTGCCACTCATAGAAATGGGGAAGGCTGCAGGAAGACAGTTGGGAGATAGAAAGTGGGGCAGAATCAAAGGTTCACTTAGGGACATGGTAAGTTAGAGATGCCTTGAAGCTTAGAGGAAGTCTAGATTGAAGTCTGAGAATGAGATCAAGAATGGTGAAGATAATAGGTTTTAGGATTAGATTTTGAGGAGCTCCAAAATTTATAAGTCAGGGAAAAGCTGAAAAACCAGCTAAAAAGACTAAGAAGGAATGATCAGTGCAGAAAGAGGACCGCCTTAAGAGTTAGTAGGCCAAGGGTCAAGTGAAAGTATCTGCTTCAAGGACCGGGAAGGGATTAGCTAATAGACCAAATTATGATGACGATCAAGAATTGACCATTGGATATGGCAAGTCATTTGGAAGTCATTGGTAGTTTTGACAAGAGCTATTTTATTGGAGCAGGATGAATGAAAGCCTGTTTGAAATGGGTTCATTAGAATGGGAAGAAAAAAATTGGAGAAAGCACAACTAGAGGAGTTTGGTTATAAAGAATGCAGAACAAAGAATGTGTATCATAGTGGAAAGAAAATGCAGATTTGAGTGGGTTGCAGCTTTTTTTTTTAAATAAGAGGTATTATAGCATGTCTATATGCAGATAGGAATGAAGAGAGGCTAGAAATGGAAATAATATTTATATGTAAATACGTATGTAAATGACATGCTTGCTTTAATTAAAATTATGAATGAGGACAAATGAACCATTTCCATACTTTCAGATGTCAGATACACCATGTTGAAGATCCTGCATCAGTATATGATGAAGCTATGGAACTAATTGTTAAACTTGCAAATCATGGACTGATTCATGGAGATTTCAATGAATTCAATCTCATTTTGGATAAAGATGACCACATTACCATGATTGATTTTCCGCAGATGGTTTCAACTTCTCATCCCAATGCTGAATGGTATACGCTGGGCGTGGCTGGGTTCATGTGTGCTGCAGTCATTTTTAAATTTATTCTTGTTTTCAGCCTTGTCGTACTGCCATTTGGGTTAGTAACTGTTTTAAAGTGGCTGATAAGGATATCACAGTGCTAGGATCTTTCCATCTAAGAACTTTTCTTACTCCTCAGTATTTTAAAGGTAAAAAAAAATGCACATTGATCCAGTTTTTAAAATTTATTTATTCATTAAAATAATGTTGTTTATTAGAAGTCTAAGGAAACTGTTTGCTTTTATAAATCATCAAAAGAGTTTGAATTACTCTTGTAAGTTGACAAACTTGCAAAAGTCAACCTTTCTTAGCGATGGAACTATCTATCCAAACAAACTTTGGGGTAGAACCCCAATTTTAAAACAAAAGCCTGCTCAGAAGTAGAGACACAGAAGGGGAGACCCTGGACACCATCCTTTCTGCTTTTTTCTGCTTTTCTCTCTGTTGCATAGTTGCCTCCAAGAGGATTTCACCCAGCATAATTTAATAATTTTTTATGGCCTTAATGAAAGTTGTGGTTTTATACTGAACCTCAGTTACCAGTCAGATAATGATACTACCTCCTATCGTTTTTAGCTTTTATTTTGTTAAGAGAAAGAAATTCACATAAAACCTCATCCTGACACAGGGCAGAATCAATTTATACACTGTGGTAATCTTATTTCTCATGTTACTTGACCATCTAAACAAGCCCAATTGTGAAATATGACAGAACATTTTCCTTTATGTGTTTGTATTCCATGATGTAATTGAGCATAATCAGATTAAGGTTGAGTACTTTTCTCTCCTGTTCTCTCAATTCCACGTCATCCTGTCTCTCAGTTCTCCCTTTCTGGACACCTTCTAGAGAATTTAATCTGTTCCTGCTACTTTATGGTTACCTAAAATGCACCGTGATACTCAGAGGTCCTTCAACTTCCAGATTAGCATGTCTTCAGATTACTATTTATGAGCCATAGCATTGTTAATCTCTTATAGATGTTTACTGCATATTAGCTAATGGGTAATAAAGATAATATAACCATAACATTCGTTAGTGCCCAAACTTTTTCTTCTGAGTCACTAGCCTGTTTTTGTCTTCAACTTTCCCAGTTGACTAAAGGTTCTAGTGAACATAGCTGATGGGAACTGTTAACTAGACAGACTGAAAAGTAGAAGTTGGCCCCCAAACTGCAGGCCTGTATCTTCTTTTCCTTGTTTCCTATGTGTGTCTGTCACAGTGTGGGGAAACCTTGAGTTTATTCTAACCATAGGAACTGTGTGCCCTTGACAGCTTAGAGTCCTTGTTAGTTCCTCCGCTTTTAGTTTTAGTTTTTCAGATACTGGCAACTGATTTATTTTTCTTTTGAGTAACATCCTTTTCTCTTTCATATAAGGATAAGAGTGTCATAACAAATAGCAGGGATGTTGTCATTGGCTAATCAGGAAAAAGATGAGCAACAAAGTCTGTATTAAAAAATAATTCTTGCTTTTGCAGGTATTTTGACAGAGATGTGAAATGCATTAGAGATTTCTTCATGAAACGTTTCAGCTATGAAAGTGAGCTTTTCCCAACCTTTAGTGATATAAGGTTTGTACACTGTATTGCATAAGATGATAGAATTCTGTTAAAATACCTGATTTATTTACTTAGAAGTTAATGCTTTCATCTAAAAATTTTTCGAATAGTGACCTTTGGTACATTATAATTGTTGTTCAGTATCACTGCTGGTAATATACAAATGAAAGTTTAAAACTATGCCTCCCTGTGGTCCATTAACCTTACTGAATTTGGAGGAGGAACATACTTAGTTTCTCTCTTATTCAGTAGCAGATGCTCTGTGAAGAACACATTTTTAAGGAATAAAGTCAAGTGTTTATCAGAATTTGTGTTTTTCCTTTATTCAGTATAGAAACTATCTTTCATTAATTCATGGAACATAATTCTCACAGCCAAATTTTCTCATTTTACATGCTCAATTAAGATGAGGTTTTCTGATTTGGGATGATTGACCTAACTTAAAAGTTAGGTTGAAAGTTAATTTATTAAGTCAGTATGCACTGAAATTTCTGTAACTTTTCTAATATCTGTTGCTCTTCACAGTCCTTTTATTCTTAAATGACAACTAACATATGTCTTATATTTGTGTACTTAAGTGATTTAAGTATTACCTTTTAGGCAGAGAAAAGCCTTTAAAATCTATAAACTGTTAAACTCATTTGAGAGTCATGACTCATCAGAATATTAAATATACTTGCCCATGTCAGGTAGATTTTTTTTCTCTCTCCTAAATGCATAACATTCTTTTTTTCTAGGAGGGAGGATTCTCTTGACGTAGAGGTTTCTGCCAGCGGCTACACGAAGGAGATGCAGGCAGACGACGCACTGCTTCACCCAGCAGGTCCAGATGATAAAAATGTTGAAACAGAGGAGAGATCTGAGTCCCCATTTTCTGATGAAGAGATGTCAGAAAGAGCCAAGGACTGTAGATCAGAAAATGAAAGTGGACGAAACTCTGTAGGTGAATCAGATGACTGCTGTTGCGGGTCATTTGAAAACCTTGAGCAAATAAAGGAAGAGAGTTTGTCAGAGGACAGTGCTGATGCACACAGATTCGAAATGACTGAATTCAGTCAGCCTTTAGAAGAAATAGAAGGGCAGGTTGTTGAAAACAGTTCTGTAACTGAATTTTCCGGGGAAAACAGCAGATGTGAACATGACACCAGGCAAGATGGTGAGACAGGAATCCTCGTGGGCCTTGAGGAGGCTGAAGATGAGTGCCCTCATCTGACTGCCTTGTCATCGTTGAACAAAGAATTCAGGCCTTTCAGGTATAGATTTTTGTTGATTGTTTTTTCACTTTAATTTGGCGACCTGTACTTTGATTCTGGTAAATGAGTGCTGTTTTCAAATGGCATGACAGCTGTATTCTGCATCAGTATATGCAGATAGCTCAGTCAGTAGAGCATCCTTTAATCTTAGGGTGCAGGGTTCAAGTCCCTGTTCGGGTACAACATTCCTTTGGGGCTTCCCTGGCAGCTCAGCTGGTAAAGAATCCGCCTGCTATGCAGGAGGCCCCAGTTCAATTCCTGGGTCAGGAAGATCCGCTGGAGCAGGGATAGGCTACCCACTCCAGTGTTCTTGGCCTTCCCTGGTGGCTCAGCTGGTAAAGGATCTGCCTGCAATGTGGGGGACCTGGGTTTGATCCCTGGGTTGGGAAGATCCCCCGGAGAAGGGATAGGCTACCCACTCCAGTATTCTGGCCTGGAGAATCGCAAAGAGTCAGACACAGCTGAACTACTTTCACTTTCATGCACAGAATAAAGCAAATATCATTTTTATTGTTAAAATTCAAATAACTCTATCTGCTGTTGATGCTACCACATGTATTCAGTTTTAAGCAGTTCTGCCTTAAAATTCAAACGATTACTTTCAAATAATAAATTGATGAGGTTTTAGATGTATGAATTGTTTGTATTTTTAATAATTATTCATCTAACGTATGTTTGATTAATATATAGTCTTACAAAAATCTAGTAAGTGTGCTCTTAATATACATACTTAAAATAAATTTTCTCTGGTACTTTGAAACTTCTGTATTTATTTCTTAATGTACAATTAAAATTACCATTACATCATTTTTCCTGTAAGATTTTTTTTTGGACAAATTTCACATATTCATGAATCAGCCTCAGCTTAGATAGCAAAAGATCTAACATTTAACTTTTATATTGGGGGTAGTTTAATGAAATGGCTTTATTTCAGAATATTGATAGTAATATTCTATAAATTAATCAAGCATAACTAACTATTAAGAATTAACTAGGTAAATTTTTGTTTTATTTTTAGAGATGAAGAAAATATGGAAGATACTAATCGACATAGAACAAGAACCCTGAGTATTACTTCTGTGGGCAGTGTTTTAAGCTGTTCAACGATTCCTCCGGTAACTCTTCATTCAACATTTCCAGGATGTTTACTGGGTCACTCTTGAGGGCTTCCCAGGTGGTGCTAGTTGGTGAAGAACCTGCCTATCGATGCAGGAGACATAAATGGCAACCCACTCTGGTATTCTTGCCTGGAGAATCCCCATGGACAGAGGAGCCTGGCGGGCCACAGTCCATAGGGTCACAAAGGGTTGGGCACGACTGAAGTGACTGAGCAGGTGCAGAACTGCACGGCCTGCAGTTGGTTGGCTCTGCAGTTGCAGAGGCGCCTCCGACGCAGGCGGCTGACTCTTCAAGTTATACCCAGGTTTTTGACGGTAAAGTGCGTCCACGCCCCTAACACGGCCTCACTGTTCAAGGGTCAACTTGAACATTTTTTTTTAATGACTAATGTGGATTTTTTTCCCACTTGTATTTAACATAATAGTTAAATTTGTAGGAGTTGTAAATTGTTCTAAATTAGGACATTCATGCATAGTAATTCATATTTTCTTTAGCTGCTTGATATGATTGTCTTACGGTCTTGCTGAAGTAAAGAACCAAGGGGAAGTTCAAGCAGAATATTTAGAAAATGAATTGATTTTTTTCTTTTCTTAGAGCTATCCTGGAGGCCTCTGTCTGGACTCTGGTTTAAACGTGGTACACATTCTACAATTTTCCCAGTCTCCAATCTGTTGAGTGCTTTCTTTCCTAGTTTTCTCTCTTTTTTTCATACCGAGCTTACGTTTTTATGGGACAGTATGGACTTGAGTAGTTATTTGGGTGGGCGGGGAGAGAACTTTTTATTACTAGATGTGTCTTTTTATCCTGTTCTCACGCCTGACTGAGAATTTAAGTATTAGAGTTGTGATTTGGAAATAACTGACTTCAGAAGTCTGAAGGTGTTGCTCTGTTGTCTTGGTGATGTTAGGACCCCAGGCTTATGATGCTGATCTGATTCAGGTTTCTGGTCTCCTGGGGTGAGGAACTGTGACAGTTGCCTAGTTTCCTGAGATAGAGAAAAGTCACTCCCGTGTTAAACTTTCACCCAGTGCTAATGCTTTCAGTCATGAAACTTCTGCAGAACCAACCAGGTGGTTCTGAAACTGTGACTTTCCTGAGACTGCATCTCATAGGGCATCAGCCTCTGTAGGAACTTGCATTCTGATTCTTGTTTCTCTTTCTCTTCTTCCCATTGAGAATCATCAGACTAAAATAAAGAAGGATAACTTGTTAACGCCCGTCTGCCTAACTATGTGAAATAATCTGAAGTCTGCATTTAACTCAACTCATCCAGATTTTTACACTAATACACATACGGTCCAAGAAACACTGCATTAGGAAGACTAGTTTTCCTAGTTCCTTTTTACCTCTCACATCCATTAATCTTTACCTTTTAATGACAGATTTTTAATAAATGCTTCTTTGTGCCTAACAGGGTGAGGCATAGAAAGAAGAGCCCCTTGCTTCAATCCTTTCACCATTCAACTTTTTTTAGGAGAGGTTGGATGATGTAAGATTATATATGATTAAATAACAGGCTGAATACTCCAGAGGGGGAAAAAAGGTTGCTGTGAACAAAATATTCATCTTGCATGTCATTTAGCATTGGCAGCAGATGTCTTAAGTGATAAAGAAATAATTTGAATTTATGATCATTCATCATGTGAAAACATACGTCTCTCCCAGAAATTGTATGAGGACTTTTCCATGAGTAATTCCTGCCATCGAGTCGTTTCTATACCTAAAGTTATGAAAGTGCTCTTGCGTGTACTTGACCACTACTAAATGCTTTCAAACATAATTCTCTGCTACAGAACCATGCCTACTTTTACTTAGAAAGCAAAGGAATAAGCAGATTTTTTTGTCTTGGGTTTTTTTGTGTGTGTTTTTGTGTTGTTGTTGCTGGCGTTGGTTTTGTTGTCCATCTTGTTGGGTTTGGGTTTGGGGGATTTGTTTGGCTGGTGATTTGATTTTTCCCAGTTTCCTTAGTGACACTAGGTGGCACTATGATTTGTTACTCAAAAAATTGTGACTGTTCACTACTATATGCTATACCCTGCTTTTTGCTGTGATCTGTATTTTGATTAAGAATTTAATTCCTCCTATTTTGTAGCAGTTCAGTGTTTTGTTTTATTGCTGGTTAATATAGTATACTGTCAGTGCTTGGAACTTTTAAACTCAAGCTTTTAACAGAAAATTTTAAAATATTAGCAACGTAAATCCTTCTTTTATTGACCATTTACTCCTTATCAAAATGATCAGTTTTCAGTGATACTAATTCATAATATCTTTCCAGGAATTAGTGAAACAGAAGGTGAAACGTCAGTTGACGAAACAACAAAAATCAGCTGTGAGACGACGGTTACAGAAGGGAGAAGCAAATATATTCACCAAGCAACGGCGAGAAAACATGCAAAATATTAAATCAAGTTTGGAAGCAGCTAGCTTTTGGGGAGAGTAATTTAAGTCCTTGACTGTATTGCAAAAGTTACTATGATCCCTTTTTAAGCCACCTTTAGTATTTTTGGACCAAGGCAGATATATAAGTAGGTAAATAAACCTTCTTTCGTCGATAAACTTGACTCATTGAATACATGTTTTCTAAAAAATAGATAAGAGTAATTCTCTGCTAAAGCAACAGTTTTCCGAGTTATTTTTGTTAGGAATATTTGAGTATTTTTTGAAATATAAATATCACTGTGCTTGTTGTTTCTTTGTTCTCTCCCAGTACATTGCTTGGTTTCATATCCCAGCTTTTCCATTTACCTTTGGGAACTTTTAAGCAGGTCTCATTTCTCTCTCTTTTTTTCTCCTCCTCTGCCTCAGTTTTCGTACTGTTGAAATTGGATTTGTAACTGCTTTGTAATACTGTTTTGAGGACTGTATGAGAATGCACAGAAAGCACTTGAAACACTGCCCAGCGCTTTAAAGTGTACCTGGGCATTGGAATGATAATTATAATGATGTTTATCTTTCAGAAAATTTGCTAATGACTTGGTTGTATTTCTTTAAGCCACTGGAAGAATTCACTGCCATCTATTTTTTTTAGTCTCTAGTATTAAGGATAAGCCAGCAATGTCTGTCTATTTTCCATTTCTTAAATTGGTAACATAATAATGGGACCAGAAACATGGTGAGACAGTCCCACCATGATTTTTTACTGTTTCCAGATTTTATGCAGCCTGAGCAAAAGTAGACTTAAGGGTGGGGAAGAGTAGAAAGGATGAGAAGTGAAAAATTCTGATATCCTTAGCTGGGTGAGTCGAGAACGTATTTCACATCAAAGTTAACAAATGTAGTTGACCCTTGAACAACATGGGTTTGAGCTGCGAGGGTCCACGTATACACGGATTTTTTTTTATTTTTATTTTTTAAGTACATACCACAGTCCTGTTTGGTCTGAGGTTGGCTGAATCTGCAGGTGTAGGAGGGCTGACTCAAGTTACAGGTGGATATTTCGCTGCCTTGGGGGTCATTTCCCCCAGGAGAAAAGGATACATAAGGCATGGTTTCTCCCTCAAAGACTTTATTATCCAGTGAGATGTGAAGATGTGTTCTTAGATGCACCTAACTAATGATAATCCAGCCCCTTCAGCACCAACGTGGCCAGGAAGAGCGGTGGCCCCTGCGGTGGAGATGACCACTAGGTGGCAGTGTCACCCTGCAGTCGCCAGCCAGGACGGCCCTGAATTAACTTGAATCTGTAGTTGCCACTGGCCAGGGATGTAACAGCAGATTATTTCCCAAGCTTGATAAAGACAGCAGATTCCCTTTAACCTTGGCAAAACTAGTTCTACTGTCCATTTCCAGTAAACCTCTCTGATAAATTCACTTTAATAATAATACAGATGCAAGAAAATGTCAAATCCAAGTCCCTTGATAATTATACTAATTTTGAAAGTATTTACATAGCTTTGAATTTTAGGTATGTCTTTAAATGCAGGTATTCATTTTTTTTAATTATCTGTTTACTTTAAAACATTTTAATAACAAAGTTGAAGACAATGTAACAGAACCACAGGCTATTTTGGAATACATTTTCTTATATTAAGTTTCAAAAACTAATTGGGAATGAAACTGTATGACTTCACCCTACTCAGCTTTATTCAGTTGATCTGTCTACTTTTGGGTGCCTGTTACCTAACAATCTACAATTTGAGGAACTTGGAAGACAAATAAACATAGTTCTTACGTTTAATAGCCTAAGATTTCCCATTAGTCAGATAGACAAATTTAATTCTCAGTCCAATCACAATAATGATTCTTAAAATATGTTTTTAAGTGACCCTCATTTAGAATTTAGAGACTTTACCTTATCAGACAAGATGTAACCCTCACATTTTAAAGCATCCACCGTGAACAATCTTCCCTGGTGGTTCAGACAGTTAAGCGTCTGCCTACAATGCTGGAGACCCGGGTTCAATCCCCGTGTCAGGAGGATCCCCTGGAGAAGGAAATGGAAACCCGCTCCAGTACACTTGCCTGGAGAATCCGATGGACGGAGAAGCCTGGTAGGCTGCAGTCCATGGGGTCGCCAAGAGTCAGACACGCCGGAGCGACTTCACTCACTCATTGAGTGAACAAATAAAAAATTTTAAGACTACTACTACTAATGTAGTGAAAGTATTGTGATTCAAAACGCTCGTTGAACCTGGGAGTGTGAGATATAAATCCTGGTTCTGCCACTTCGCTCAGGTACCTCCCATACCCTCTCTAACCCTCACTTTTTGGTCTGTAAATGAAGGTGTAATGGTGCCCTTCAGTGTTCTGAAGACAGAATGAAGCAGCACCTTATAGGAGCTTAGCACAGGACATGATGCATTGCAGTCATCCCCTAGCATCCTCTGGGGATTGGTTCCACGACCACCTGAGGGTACCAAAATCCTCTCGTTCAAGTCCCTCAAAGATGCAAACACGTGGACTCCCTCAGCAGTTTCTGCCTCTAAGGATATGGAGAGCTGAGTAGAGTATGTATTACTCAAATGACTTAAAGTTACCAAAAGGGAGAGTCCAAAGGAATCTTTTCATGGTGTTTCAGTTGATTTTATCAAGGCGCACAGAAGCTTTGCTTGCAGCATTAAGTTGTCTAGTTGGTGTTCCCTTGAAATAAGCTTTTCCTATAAATGACAAATTTTTTAACTCGTGCTGTTTGTGGTGTTGGTAGCCATTGGTCTGCTCTTTGGCGCACAGATGGCTGCTTGAGCTTTCTCCAGAACCATAAAGATCTTTTAAAAGGTACTGACTATATGATTAGTGAAGCTCAAGATAATCGTTTTCTTAGTTAAGCGCTCAGTAAATTTTCTGACAAAACACATAGTTGCCTAATTTAAAAACTCCGCAGGTAAAACTGCTGCCTCACAGGTTTAACCAGCTGCTTCCGCAGGATAGAGGGTCAAGTTCAGGGTCTTGGGAGAGCATTTCCCTGCGCTGTAGGTTTGTTTCATGTTGCAGATTGAGTGCTCTGGGTGGGCTAAGGTTCACCACCTTTGTTCATCATCCCTCCTCAGAACGACTCCCGAGAGAGCATGGGGCCATCTTAGTTTGACCTTGACGTGCTTTATGAAGTACTGGAACCATCTTTCTCAACTGTATAAGGCTGGGCATTGGTAAAGTTCAGAACAGTCACAAGCTGCACAGTTGCATAATAACCAGGAATGGGAAACAATACTCAAAAGACTAATATTGATGGATTTAACAATCTTAAGTTTTTCTCTTAATAGTGTAAGTAATGATGACATTAAGTAGCTGTATAATGTGGAGTCAAGTCATTGTCGGTTTAATCTCATAGATAGCATACCTCATAAATATGTTGTTTAGGATATTTGTCAAGTACTGTTTGCTTCCTTTTAGAAAAAGTACAACTGCTTAAATGAATTTAAAAAAAAAAACTGATTACTGTAACTGTGCTGTTGTTGGTCGAAGAGGTGTCTACCTAAGAGTCCTACATTAGGAAAAAGAAAACATCCAATTTTCCAAGTGTTTGGCGTGGTATAAAGTGACATCTGGGGAAGGGATACACAGGTTTTTTAAATGAAATTTTTGTTGACTGAAGGTCTCAAAGTAGACTATACTAAAGAGCCTGATACCATGAGTCTAGTGCTGAGGAATTTCTAAGGACAAAAGAAGTGAAATGCCAGAGTGTTTTGGTGAGCTGTCTTGGGCAAGGAGGATTAGGTTAAATAGGTAGACTGAAAGAACTTGCTAAGGGGAAATCACGCAGAAAATTCAGACGACAGAAATTAAGGTAGTAAGCTTGTCACACTGTACATGGAGAAAGGTGATGTGCACCAAAAGTTCAAATTAAAGATGATTTTGAAATTTTTTTAATTTATTGAAGTATAGTTGATTTGCAATGTTGTGTTCATTGCTGTACAGCAAAATGACTCAGTTTTTTTTTTTCTTTTTCATATTCTTTCCCATTCTGGTTTATCATAGGATACTGAATATAGTGCTATACAGTAGGCACCTTGTTTAGCCATTGTATATTTATTTTTAAAAAGTCTAACTTGATGTATTAGGAAAATGAATGATTTTAGATTTTTAAGCAATGCAATTATTTGATTTTAAAGGAGAAGTGGATGGAACTAAAGGAGCTTTGGCAAAGTTAGACAGTGGATTGAAGGGAAAGTAAAATCTAAAGTGTTAATCCTGTGGTCAGCCTAAGTATTCCAACTAAGACAATCTGAACTAGAATCCTATCCTATTTTAGAGTCTTGATTGTCTTATTTTAGAGATAAGAAAACTTTCAGTGTGAACTAACTTCCCCAAAGTCACATTGACTGGATAAGGTAGGAACTGAGAGAAAAGATAAAATTCATGCTAACAGCTAGGCAAGTGGTAGGAGAAGCAGATGGTTTAGAGCTTCTCAATTCTCCAAGTGATTAAGCTCCACAGACTGTAATTTGTCCTCTGGTGCCATGGAGATAAGAGAAAAGACAGTCCTACAGCCAGACCCGGCTTTGAGTCCTGTCTTTCACAAAGTTCCTCCATTTTTCAGAAAGCGGTTGGTTTTTTGTTGTTGTTGTTTATTTTTCCGTAACAAGCCTTTGCATCTTCTCACAAGCCCAAGAAAATCCATGTCAGTAGACTGAAGCCCTGAGTGGAATCTCTCGGATTGGAGGAGGTGGAAGGGAAGCAGGGTAATACCAAAGGAACGGTTCTTTTTCCTTGAGTTCAAGTCAGCTGCAGCACCTTGAGATACATTTCCCTCTAACTTGGTCGTTCTCCAGTTTTCAATTTGTGGAAGAAAGCTCCCCTTTCTATCCCTCCTTCTTTAAACAAATTTGGAAAGAAATAATGTTTCCTCTGTGTCAGCAGGACTCACGCTAAGTGCATTGCTCTGGCGGTGACTGCATAGGAAGTGAAATGGAAATTACAGTTCACAGTGCGAAATGGATGGGCTTTTATCTTAATGTAAGCATGTCCATAAGTGTGGCCTGAATTGAACTGAGAGTATAGTAATGATTCAGTCTTTACCGGAAGCTTCATCTGAAATATATGGAGCTGTGAAGTTACTGGTTTGCTTGAACCTCACGTTGCCATCAACTGATCTCAGGTTTGTCATTTGTTCATAGCCAAAAACATTTCCCTTGTTTTGTTTTAATCTAATAACCAATTCGTTTCATAGTCTAGATTTTCATTTTAAATTGCTCACTGTTGCAAAGTTTTAAGCATTTCATGCAATTCATACCCAGATCTGTGGCATTACATTAAGAAAAAAGAAGGTAGCTAATTAGCCCATGTAAACTGGTGTGTCTCACCCCCAGCATGCCTGTTACAGAAGACCACATCTCTTCATTTATATAGAGTGGCTCAGAGACTCAAATGGAATTCAGGTAACTCTTTTAAGATCCAGCTGATCATTTTATAGCCATAGCTTATGTAGGTTTTTCCCCACCACCCAAATTTTTGTCCTGGACAGCAGGAAGCAGAGGCAACAGGGATGGCAGTCCTGTGAGAAAGTGCAGAGAGAGAGAGAGGAACCAGTAATCAGATCAAGTTTACTGGAAGATAAAATATTGTCATAAAGACCACTGGCAAAGTCCACTCTAACAAGCTAAAAGAAAAATTTTAACTCTTCTTTCAAAGTACGTATCCTGGAAGTACAGCAAGCCAGTAGTCAATTCAGTTTCCATAGAACACATGTCTCATGACCCAAGGTTTGGCATCATCATCTCCAGTCTTGTAAATTTGAATGTCCAGATTCTTCCACCTTTTAAAAAACTCTGAATTTATCCTGGAACTGTTAACCCGTGAACTAACAAAGTCTTCCCCCAGTGATATCTTTGTCCTCCAAAGTACTTCTTAAAGAATCAATTGTACTTCTCTTTAGAGACCAAATACCAGGATAGGGCTGAGTACTTGGTTACGCAAATAACCAGCATGGCGTTGGCTCATTCAGGATCCTCAAATATATTGAAACAAGGTGCAGGTAAATGAGGGGTTTCCTTTCATTGTGCTTTTGGTTAAGAGTTGACTCTGCCCTGGCAAAGATAAAGGGCAGTTCACTAGAGTGGTTCTGTCCAGTGGGGAGAGAAATTACTTCCGGAAAGCATTTTCTATAATGCTTTCTATAATCTTCTATAAAAATCTTCTATAAAAATTAGAAGAATATACATCTTTATCGTCTATAAAAATTAGAGAATATACATTCCTTTAATCTATAAATGGGAGAATTCGTGTAGTTTGACAGATTAATACTTAATATCCTGAATGTAGAAAAATATCAATGAACAAATAACCTGAGATAAAGTTCTTTCATGTGGCCTGTGTTTTTAAGCTGCTTTTGTCTGGTAAACTGAAGCTGCCTCTCCCAGCTGACCCCTCATAAATACCTTCCTTGATGCAAACATTTCATTGGTCTCTTCCCAGCTGAGAGTAAACAAATTAACACTGAGCGGCCGTTTCATTCCTTTCACTTGTTCCTTCACAGCTACGAGTAAACAAAGTTGATGCTAACCAGCCACTGGCCCCTTCCTAGTCGAGGCTAAACAAAGCTGACACTGAACAGTCATTAGTCATTACCTCTGCAAAGTCAGTTTCTTCCTGGCCTTGCCCTTTTTCCCCTTCCCCCATACCCCCAGCAACACTTCACAGGGCTCTGACCCTCTTTGGCCAACCTGGCATTTCGGACCTTCCAGTTCCCCTGCACATCTCCATTGGAATCTGCAAGGAGCTGCTGTCAATCCTTCCCCACTGTTTTTGTTTTGAATAGTCATAAATTGGCTCAGGCTCACTTACTGCAAGGAGATCCAGCCAGTCCATCCTAAAGGAAATCAGTCCTGAATATTCCTTGGGAGGACTGATGCTGATCCTGATGCTGAAACACAAGTACTTTGGCCACCTGGTGCGAAGAGCTGACTCATTGGAAAAGACCCTGATGCTGGGAAAGATTGACAGCGGGAGGAGAAGGGAATGACAGAGGGTGAGATGGTTGGGTCCAACATGATGGACATGAATTTGAGTAAACTTTGGAAGTTGGTGATGGACAGGGAGGCCTGGCGTGCTGCAGTCCATGGGGTCGCAAAGAGTCGGACACGACTGAGCGACTGAACTAAACTGACTCCTCGGAGTTGGCATACATTGTGCTAACATAGTTTAGGACCTGTATTCCCGCCAGTTGCACTGTAGCCTCATCTGCAGACCAGCTCTCCTGTTTCACTTTCCCCCGTCTTCCTCCTCCAGGGCCAGGCACCGCATGAGGTGACACCGCCGCAGGAGAGTGTGGATACTTCCTGTTTCAGCTGAAGATGAGTCCATGTTGCATTTACTCTGTTCAATTGATGGTTGCCTGCTTATCACTTTTACCTGTAATGAGCTAGATAACAACAAGAGGCTACTCATCTGTATTATTAACCATCCTCTCTGGGAGCTTAGTACATGCTGTGGCACTTGGCCTTCCCCTTTACCACTGGCTGATAAGTTTTGAACACTGAATATATTAGTTGGATGCCATTTCTCATACTTCTAAGTGGTAGTCTTAACAGGATTTCTAAGAACATCATTTTGTGTTTTAACTGTAGTCATCTACCCTGTTTTACTAATTGTGCTTTTGGCGTATGACTAGAGATGGTGAGATCTAATGTGTGAACCATAGAATCTGTACTAACATGGGTGCATAGCACAGGGGCTTCTTTCATCTTCATCAGGTGCTTTCTACATCAGAGAGAGAGAATGATGAGAAACTGAGTTGTTTTTCTAGACTTTCACAATAGTGCTTTAAGGAAGATGATAAGTCTTTAAAGGAAATATGCAAAGACTTCAGACTGGACCTAATGAAAAATAAGAAACTATACTATCTAACAGGAATGTTGTATATCCACCTTTCTAGAATTCCCTTGTTTTATATTATTTCTTAAAATATAACCCATTAGGGATCATGATTTTTTTTTTTAATAGTCTTTGCAAAGCTGTTTTGCGGTTCTCTAAGCAGTGAACAGAATGCGAAAGACTAGAGATCTCTTCAAGAAAATTAGAGATACCAAGGGAACATTTCATGCAAAGATGGGCTCGATAAAGGACAGAAATGGTATGGACCTAACAGAAGCAGAAGATATTAAGAAGAGGTGGCAAGAATACACAGAAGAACTGTACAAAAAAGATCTTCACGACCCAGATAATCACGATGGTGTGATCACTCATCTAGACCCAGACATCCTGAAATGTGAAGTCAAGTGGGCCTTAGAAAGCATCACTACAAAAAAGCTAGTGGAGGTGATGGAATTCCAGTTGAGCTATTTCAAATCCTGAAAGATGATGCTGTGAAAGTGCTACACTCAACATGCCAGCAAATTTGGAAAACTCAGCAGTGGCCACAGCACTGGAAAAGGTCGGTTTTCATTCCAATCCCAAAGAAAGGCAATACCAAAGAATGCTCAAACTACCACACAATTGCACTCATCTCACACGCTAGTAAAGTAATGCTCAAAATTCTCCAAGCCAGGCTTCAGCAATACATGAACCGTCAACTTCCTGATGTTCAAGCTGGTTTTAGAAAAGGCAGAGGAACCAAAGATCAAATTGCCAACATCTGCTGGATCATGGAAAAAGCAAGAGAGTTCCAGAAAAACATCTATTTCTGCTTTATTGACTATGCCAAAGCCTTTGACTGTGTGGATCACAATAAACTGTGGAAAATTCTGAAAGAGATGGGAATACCAGACCACCTGACCTGCCTCTTGAGAAATCTGTATGCAGGCCAGGAAGCAACAGTTAGAATTGGACATGAAACAACAGAATGGTTCCAAATAGGAAAAGGAGTATGTCAAGGCTGTATATTGTCACCCTGCTTATTTAACTTATATGCAGAGTACATCATGAGAAATGCTGGACTGAAGAAACACAAGCTGGAATCAAGATTGCTGGGAGGAATATCAATAACCTCAGATATGCAGATGACACCACACTTACGGATGAAAATGAAAGAGGAGAGTGAAAAAGTTGGCTTAAAGCTCAACATTCAGAAAACGAAGATCATAACATCCGGTCCCATCACTTCATGGGAAATAGATGGGGAAACAGTGGAAACAGTGTCAGACTTTGTTTTTTGGGGCTCCAAAATCACTGCAGATGGTGATTACAGCCATGAAATTAAAAGATGCTTACTCCTTGGAAGGAAAGTTATGACCAACCTAGACAGCATATTCAAAAGCAAAGACATTACTTTGCCAACTAAGGTCCGTCTAGTCAAGGCTATGGTTTTTCCAGTGGTCATGTACAGATGTGAGAATTGGACTGTGAAGAAGGCTGAGTGCAGAAGAATTGATGTTTTTGAACTGTGGTGTTGGAGAAGACTCTTGAGAGTCCCTTGGACTACAAGGAGATCCAACCAGTCCATTCTGAAGGAGATCCACCCTGGGATTTCTTTGGAAGGAATGATGCTGAAGCTGAAACTCCAGTACTTTGGCCACCTCATGCGAAGAGTTGACTCATTGGAAAAGACTTTGATGCTGGGAGGGACTGGGGGCAGGAGGAGAAGGGGACGACAGAGGATAAAATGGCTGGATAGCATCACGGACTCTATGGACACGAGTCTAAGTGAACTTCGGGAGTTGGTGATGGACAGGGAGGCCTGGCGTGCTGCGATTCATGGGGTCGCAAATAGTAACACACGACTGAGCGACTGAACTAAACTGAACTGAAGCAGATGTTCGGGCTTCTCAGGTGGCTCAGTGGTGAAGAATCCATGGATCCCTGGGTCAGGAAGATCCTCTGAGGAGGGGGTGCCACCCACCCCAGTATTTTTCCCTGGGAAATCCCATGGGCAGAGGAGCCTGGCAGCCTGCACTCACTGGGTGGCAAAGCCTCAGACACACTTAGCAACTGAAAAACAGCAGCAAGCAGATCCTCATAGTTCACCTTTTTAGAAAAATCTCTGGAGGCTAAAGACAGGTTTTAATAAAGGCTTACCCTTCCTTCTAGTTAGCGTTAATGGTATCTTTGATTTCACCCTGTGAATATGTGTCCCTTTTTATTGATGAAGGGTTACAAAGTTGACTATGGAAACAAAAGTGATCTTTATGAAAACAGTCTGGCTTTTAGGAAATAAATCTATGACTTTCCAGAAGTTTAGAAAATGTATGTTAATATTTGTGCTCATTTGCAATGTAGCCAGAGAGTCACAGATGTTGGATCTAAAAGAGAGCCTCTGGCACAAACACCTAATTTTTTAGATGAGGATTCCAAGTCCCAAGAAGATGAGTGACTTTCTCAAAGTTACACAGATAACAAAAATCAAATCCCAGATCATACTAATACAAATTCAGTGTTCCTTCCACTACCTTACACATCCAAAGTACTACTGGAATTAAATTTAATCCCATAAAAAGTCCATTATTGATTGAAATCCCAGCATTAATCATTTCTAATTTTTCTGCTTTTAGATTATCAGTCTTCTTTGAGAATGCTGTGCTTTCTGTTTTTGTTGTTCTTCTTCCAATGGGAATGTTTCCAAGTCCATTATCACACTGAAAATATTAGGCATTCATTTATACTTCATGTCCAATCAGTATATAATAGTTTTTAATCTACAAGCCATCTAATTTCTCTTAAATTATAAACTAGATGGCAAGGACCTTGATGATTTCATATTACAGCGCATGAAAAGTACACCTATGTCTTAACGTGAACTGTGACTCTTTCAATTGATTTTCTTTATAATATCTTTGCACTCTGGGGCAGCCCTTGTGGGATATACATATTCCTGTGGGCATTTACCAAGTGACAGTCCTTATAATAGGAATTACTATTCTAGCCTCATTCCTTCTGTTTCCTTTTATTAAGCCCACCCCTTCTACCAACCAGCTGAAGAAACTGATCACATTGAAAATATTTTATATAGTCTTTAAAGGGCTGAATTCAGTTAATCATATGGTACAACATGATTATGGAATCTGGAAATTGGAAAGCAATCTCTTGTGCCTACCCTAGAAAAATACTTTAAATAAAAGTAAAGAAGTCCTCAATAATCCTTCAACTAACGTAGGTTACAGCCACTGAAATCAGTTGTTTATATCTGGTGTAAAACCTTATTACTGCAGTGGAATACTATGACATGTCTCCTGTGAAAAGACTATTTAATATTGTTGTGAGCAGGGTAGGACCTCAATAGAAAAAGCAGCTTTGTTTTCTTCAGATGTTTTTGTAACCACCTATATCTCTGAAACATATATTTTTACTTCTGGAATTTTTAGTATAAAAGTTATCATGAAGAGAAGTGAATGATATCAGAATTCATTAAAATCAATCTTGGGAATGATTTGCCTTGAAGGATAAAGAGGGAAACAAATGTTCCCAGGCAAACCCAAAAGACAGACTATGAAATTTTACTTCCCACTGCCCACCAAAAGTGACTATAATTTGGGTGGATGAAAAAATTAAACACTTGGCTCCCAAAGAGATGCTCCTGAATTCAAACTGAAAGCATGATCTAGAGCCTGGCTACATCCACAATCTTTATAGCACTTTTTCTTTACCAAAGAAGAGTTTAGATTATATGGATTCTAAGCTGGAAATTCCTTTGCTACTAAGGAAACTTTCTTGAGAAATCATCTTCCTGACCCTTTGTACCCGAAGACAGCACATCAGAAGATGAAAGACCAAAAGAAATATCGAAGTCAGAAAACTGCACACCGTTCAGGCAAAATCTGGTTGGAGAGGAAGGCTGTTCGCATGATTCGTGAGCTTCCCCAGCTAGCCTGTAGGTGGGTGTGTTTAACAGAACGAAGCAATGGGAACCCGCCTGTCAGCCAGCCTTTAGAGCTAATTAGCTCAGCATACAACAAAGATAAGTGAGCCTGGGAGGAGGGCCCCTGAGGGGTCTTTAGATTCTGGGAAATGTCTGATTGGCAGATGTTAAAAGAGATTCTTTGGTAATCCTGTGCATCAATGAGCTGCACAAATTCAGACCAGGACTGCAAGAATCCAGGCATGAGGGCACTGTGCAGCAGGCTCGCAGAGGCAGACACAAGATGGACAGAACCTTGGAATCCCTGAGACACATCATTGCCCAAGTCTTGCCTCACAGAGACCCGGCTCTGGTCTTCAAAGACTGTAAGTACTACAGGGGAAAAAGGTTTTTTAGACTTTTTTAGAAAATAGTCCTAAATGTCTAGTCACATCTTATTTAAGTATGTTTTCTCCTAAATCTCTGTAGTCGTGTGCTGTGGTCTAAGTGGTATTTAACTTGTTCCTGACTTCAGGCAGGAGAATGATTTCATTTCACCTACGGGTATCAGTCGCTGGGTTATTTTTTTCAATGATACATCTTGCTAACTGTTTAGAAGTCTGTCCTAAAGTCTAAGACTCGCCTCAGACTTGATGAACTTTTCCAGATGCTCTTTAAAATAAATCAAAGCTGATTGGTACTAGGATTAAAACAAAAAATAACTTGAAGACGATAATAAGATATATCCCCTTTTAAACCTGTTTAGTCCTCCATGCCATGTGTTAGTTTTGTTAAAAATATACTGTGTTTGAACTGTTTTGTGGCAAACAAAAGTTAACACTAAATCACCACTGAGCTCTTAAATTTTGATAACAAATGATAACACTTTAGTTAAAAGGCCAATAAAATAAGATGTCTTCCCACCTCTACAACACATTCCCCCTACACACACACACACACACACACACACACAAACTAAACAACTATGAGGGCAGAGTTATTTCAAAATCTTTTATGATTATGAAAAATAATTCAATCAAGATTTCCAATTCTGGCAATACTATTAAACCATTTGTCATGTAACTTTGTTTCTGGAACCAATTTGACTTCCTGCTGCTGCAAGACAGACTATCTTCGCCTTGTATCTTATCTACAGTGGGGTTCATATTACAAAGGGCTTCTGAAACAGAACTTTGCTATGGAGCTGCCCAAAAGGTAAAATGCATATTGAATTTTTTTTTTTTAACTTCAATAAGTTACAGCTTTCTTCTTTGGGAATCTCATATGTTTGTCTCCATCAAAACATCAATGGTTTGGATTTTTGCTTTCTGATTGCTGAATAATGTTCGTTTCCAGATGTCTTTTTAGTTTATATTTCTCATATGTGTGATGAAGAAATGTTAGGCAATTTTATTCTATAGAATATTCTTCCTAGAAATTAAATTATAACCAATTTGCCCTCTAAGGCATAAAGTGAAAAATGTGCTCTTTCTTTTTTCTTTCTCCCTTTATTTCTTTCTTGTTCTCTTGGTTTCTTAATTTTCTTGCTTTCTTTTAAATACTATTTTCAAGCACGTGTCAATAGCTGTGTTAGAACTAACAAAAATCTCTCCCCACCTCCCCCAGTCTAGCCTGGAATCTATTCAGGTTTGGCATGTTTTTTTAAGTGAAGAGGCAAGGAAAGGCTGCATATCTCCCACCATAGCACTGAATTCACTAGTGAAGGGTAAAAGGGCTCTCGAGCTAAGACTTTGGATAAATTGTAGAGGACCAGGGATCTTACACTGAGGGTTTGGATAGTGGAAACAGTAAAAAGAAATAGAGGTAAAATATTTCACTGAGTTCATTGTGAATTTAAGAAACTTCAGCTGAAATTATATGGACCACTTTCTGAATCCAACTAAATCTCGGCAGCTGTTTACGGTTTACCAGAGAAAATAAGAGAGAAAAGGGTTAAAATAAAACGTAAATTATGCCCTATGATCTAGGCCTTTGTGGAAATTCTTTCATGCGGCAAAGAAAAGAAGTGTTAACACATTTTGTTTATTAACACAGAACTTAAATTTAATCAGAGACTATTGCCTGCTTGCCCTAGAATGGGCTGACACTCTGCAACTGCTTGCAAGGCTTAATAGGCGTGAATTTTAACTACTGAGCCTCTCCCTTCAGGTGTTTCTAATCTGAAAAATGACTAAATGAAAGTAAGCCAAATGGCAGATTTCTGTGCCAGGGATTTTTTATGCTGTCGAAACATCCAACCACTCACCATCCTCATGGAATAAATGGGAACAGGTTCACTTACTTGCTGAGGCAGACTTCACAAGGGCCTATGCCGTGCCTTGGCAGTCTACCATGCGTATGCCCGGGTTTAGCACATGGACTCATTTTCTTTGGCACAGCCGTTAAGTTGCTACCACCGCATGCCTGCTTTACCTGGCCTGTAAAAAGTCACCATCAACCTTGAATAGCAGGTTCTAAGCAGCCTCCTCTCCTCTAGTCACTCCTGGCTCCTTTTCCCCCACCTCAGGCCAGTCTTTTTTGCCAAAAGGGAAGAACTGAGCACCTCAGCCCATCACTGCCAACTCCATAAGAAAAATTACTACCTTGCTTTCCTGCAGGATGAAAAGCCAGTTCAATGATGTTTGAAGCCATATACAGTTGAACGAAGGAGCATAGAAAAATAATAACATTCTAACTGTGTTTTTCTAAATTTCTCTTCTCTAAATGCAAAGGTAGATTTTTTGGTTTTTTTTTTTGTTGTTGTTGTTGTTTTATTTTTGTTTTTGGTTTTTTTATCCTTTTATTCTTCTGAAATGTAGAATACAAGAGAGGTACATTTGATTAATTTGTTTCCCTCACTTGGCTTTCAATTTGTATAAAAACAAGCAATAGTAAATTGAATTTTCTCTTCAAGTTGGTCAGGAAAAGTACCCAGAGAGTTTTCTGGTCTGAGACCAATGCACATGGGGATAGCTATATTCATTTAAAGAAATAAAATATGAATGCTTTTCTCAGCCAAGGAGCTCCTCCAGTGGCATTTGGTGTCACATTAAAGCTCTAGTTTATTTTAGGCAAGATGTTCACCTGACAAAAGTTGTAATTTGTTTATTTTCTTTCCTGAAAGGAAACGAATTTCATGACATTTCCCCCTTTTCTCTATTTCGATCAAATGAAAAATAGTGGAAAGAAATTTTAAATGAGGTGGGCTCTAGGTTGGGAATTTGTTCATCTAAGCTGACACAGGACTGTTCTCCACTGCCTGAATGTCTCCACTTTGTAACAGGCACCTCCAGGAGTCTGTACCGCCCAACAGAATCTCTCTGCAGAGGAAGGCAGGCATATGTCCGTGTTGCCTTCCATTCTTGGCTTTGTGCAGCATCCAGTTCCTTTCTTGTGTCATGCGTCACAACCTAAGATGAGCTATCCTGAAAGCAGCCTTTGTCAGCTTTCTTGAGTTTGTGTGTAAGCTTACTATCTGTTGGCCATAGCTTACCAGGTTCTCACATGGTTGCCCAAAGAAAGTCACCACCCCTGATTTCAAGATGTCTTCATGTTCAGATCCTATCCTGTTAACTCTTCAAATTGCAGGAGCATCATAAGCTTACCTGCCATCTATGGGATCTTTCTTCACGCATCATTAGTAATGCTAGGATGTCAAGTCCTCAACCTGTGATTAAGACACTATGCTAAGAATGTTTATTCTTCACAGCATGTCAATAATGTAGGTACTATTGTGATTTATAGGGAGAGAAGTGAAGTTGCTGGAGCTTAAGGTGACCTGCTCCAGGCCACACCTAATGAAATGATACAGCCGAGATTCAAATTCTATATTCCAACTTCTCACCTTTAACCGAAACAAGACATTGCCTCTCGGAAGAGTTCTGTTGCTGCGTCATTTGTGCTCTCCTGGCAGTGTCTGCCAGGAAAACAGAGGTGGGGCTGAAATGGACCTTTCTGGGTGTCTGGAGAGAGTCCATTAAATAAGCTTATTTGAGTGGCAGTATAATAGGGGAGCGAGGGGCAAGGGAATTTTTGAAGAGAGAGAACAGTTTGCCGAAAGGCAGATCGGGCAATACAAGAACGACGCATCAGGGAAGGTGGCGACAAGGCTGAAAAGGCAGGTGGAATCACACTCCAGTGCAGGCCACGGGGAGCTGCTGGAGTTAACAGTGATCCTAGACTAGTTCTGAGAGCATGGGCCATTATGTTGTATTGGGGAAAAGATTGTACTGACATCTGCTGAAGGTACACTTCCTGATATTAAGTTGGGGGAGAATTGCAGCTTTTTTACAGCAAGAATCCTTTTGCCCATTCAGGCAAGATACAAGAGTTGTAAACTGCCTATAGGGGAGAAACCACTTTCACTAAATAAAGCCAAACTTATGACAAACTTTCTCAAACAGATAGTTACAAACTATCTTAGTTGTCACTGAAACCCTGAGAATGTGTTGATTTCTAGCACTGATTTATAAAGTAATGTGTTAGATTTCACCAGTGTTCCCCAAAATTTTGCAATGAAAACAAATTAGGTGGAACCTTTACTAAACATTGCACAATGAGAAGAAAAATTTGTCACATATTTGAAGTTTGTTAACTCTTCCATTTGAGGAGACACTTTTCTGTATGAAAATTTATATTATCCCAGTTAGGTGAGTACTTCAAAAAGTATATTTTTGCCCTTTGGAAAAATTGGACCAGACTATAGAACTATTAAAAATGTCTTATTGATCGTGATTCTGGCTGTATGGAATGCAAGAGAGAAAAATTCTCAAGCGTCAAGTATTTTCCCCGCCCCATGCTTTTTAGCATAGTTATCTGAAGTCTATACATTTGATGATACATTTATGGTTTCTGCATTTCACGTAAAGGAATGGAGTAGGGAGTGAGAGATGAAGGCCCTCGTGCAGAAAGATCCCTCCACACATTGCGTTGCATTCCACCACAGAAAGCGTGCTGGAAAGAGCACGGTTAAAAACACAAAAACAAAAACCTCTACTTCTTGCTAGCTCATTTTGGGTTAATGACTACATCTTAATTATAATAATTTGAACTCTGATAATTTTAGCATCTAAACTATGGATGCCTGAGAAGCCTATTCAAATGCTAGTTTTACTTTATTGTAGGATACAATTATTTTTATTTTGACTTATTTCAAGAGAAAATGCAGATTTCAGTTCAGCTATCTGTGGCGTAAGCACTGTTCTCTTCCCCTTTTTCAGTAAAGATACATTTGGGAGAGTTTAAGTACTAATAGTGCCAGAGGAAAATTTTTCAAAATGGAAAAAAAAGAAGAGGTTTCTTGATCACTTAATGGCAACATCTGTCTTAATACATTTATTTCTTCATATATAAATAAGATTTAACAAATCAAAAGAATATTGGTTGACACCAATCCTGTGATCAAGCCTGGTGCTTCTCCATGGTCTGCAGTCTCATCTCACCGTAGGCGTCTTTTTAACCAGTTAAGATTTGTTAGCCTGAGCTCAACTTTAACAACTTCTGAAACTCATGTGTTAAGTTACAGCCCATAATACGATACAGCTGCACAAGGGTGAGTTTCTAAGTTATGATTTTTCTGTTTAAATGATACGGTTTTACTGATTATGTGCTACAGATTGATTTAAGAAATGTAAGACAACTTTAGAAGCCTTCCATAAAGGAATCTTCTTTATTGAATACATTTCATGTTGACATTTTAACCCCAAAGGCTCTTATTCCTTTTCTTCCATGTTCAAATGCTCACATCAGTTTAATCTGTCAAGGTAGTTTTTAAAACTCCTATTTTAAAAGAAAAAGGGGGGGAAGAAGAATCCTACTGAAAGTTTAATAATGACGAAATAGGCAATTATTACAGTCCCTGCCGTTGTCTACATTCTCTCTCTGCTGTCCTTGGAGTCCTGTTTGCATTATGGTTTCGCTTTGTTTTTCCCTTCCTCTGCGATGCTAATCAGTTGATCCCTATTTTGATCCCATCCCATTCCGCAGCTGTGGGAACCCATCATTTGGTCACTGCCCCTTTGGCGCTTATGGGCTGCATAGCGCAGTCTACATTTTTGCACAGGGCTCTGCCTCATGAGTTATAGTTTTGCTGGCATGTGTTTCCCACATCGCAGTTGCCGGTCCCAGGAGGGCAAAGCCATAGCTTGACCTCTGTGTAGCCACCAGAGGCATCCCTCACCGGGCCAAGCTACTAGCAGGTGCACCGCAGACTTTTCTTGTCGCCGACTCACTGGTTTTCTCCTCTCAAAAAGGAGGAAGACTTTTCCCATTGTCAGCTGGAATATGACGAGATAAATGGCACTGGGACTTACTAAGCCACCATCCACTGACACCTTAATCGCAACCTAGTTGCACACGGCGTTCAGTGGACAGCTCTGTGAGACAGGAGGGCACATCTTCTTCAAAAGAAGGGGTTCTGAAAATAAACACAGCCACCTCAGACGACTTCCCCAGAGCGCTGCCTCAGGTTGACCTTGGTATTGTGATCCACTCAGCCAGGTCCAACTCTTTGTGACCCCGTGGACTGTGGCCCACCAGCCAGGGTCCTCTTTCCATGAGATTCTCCAGCCAAGAGTACTGGAGTGGGTAGCCATTTCCTTCTCCAACGGATCTTCCCAACCCTGGAATCAAACCCAGGTCTCCCACATTACAGGCAGATTCTTGACCATCTGAGGCACCCAGGAAGCCCCTGGCCTTGGGAGAGCAGCCCAACTTATCCCACATACCACACTGGCGCTGTGACTCAGATCGCCAGTTCTTATTTTCCTTCTCTCAGTCTGCCCTCAACTCTGAATCACCAGAGGCTGTGTACATCAAGCTCTTTAGGGCTGAACTCCGTCTGTGCCTTGTACAAAAACCCAGTTAAATAGCTGTGGCAGGGTCACGGATAGCTTTCTTATAATGACTACACCGGGGAAAGTTCGTGATATACCTAAAGTCGCATTTGCACAGATTTGACCATTTTAACTAAACAGAACTGGTCAGCAAAGCAACAGTGTTTGCTCTTTTGTTTGTTTTTTGTTTTAAAAAAAAATTGGCCTATAACTGCTTTACATTGTAGTTTTAGGTGCTGCTGTGCAACCAAGTGAGTGAGCTGTGAGAATTCACACAGCCCCACCCACCCTACCCCGCCTGTCCAGGTCCCCACAGAGCACCGAGCTGAGCACCTGTGCTGTACTGCTGATTCCCACCAGCTAGCTATTTACACATGGTCGTCTATTTATGCCAAGCCTGATCTACCAGTTCATCCATTCTTCGCTCCCTTTCCTTCTCCTGCTGTGTCCACATACCTGTTCTCTATGTCTGTGTCTCTATCCTGCCCTGGAACCAGGTTCCTCTGTTCTATTTTTCTAGATCCCACATACATGCGTTAATATAGGATATTTGTTTTTCTCTTTCTGACTTACAGTGCAAATGCAATGCCCAGTGGTACGTGGGAAAGATATATACTTCCTAGTTGCTTAAGCAGATTACATCAGGTTTTTAGTCTATGTAGCTTTTGTGCTTGGATGACATCATCTGAACCATGATGTACATGAAAACCACACTTGGGAGTTCAAGTGCTGCCTTTTAATGGTGGTATATTTAATGACCTTTTATTTTGTCTTTGTGATTCCATCTTGTTCCTTGATATTCTCTCTCTTTAAAAGTTACCTTGTACTTCCAAAGATTTTTTTTTTTTTAATTTCATTTAACACAAGGAGCCTGGCCCGGTGCTCTGGAGCTCTAGAGTTCCTAGAGCTAGGAGGTGGAAGGGAAGGGAGATAGATAGATAGATAGATAGATAGATAGATAGATAGATAGATAGATATAATTATGATTGATTCATGTTGTTGTATGTCAGAAACCAACACAACATTTTAAACCACTTATCCTCTAATTTTAAAAGTGTTATTTAAATTTCTCCCCCAAATGATTTATAGCTCGTCAATTTTAAATTCTAAAGGTGAAAATTAAAGCAAAAAGAATGATGTAATTTTTTTTTTTGTATATTTTGGAGATTCTTCCAAGAGGTTAATTTTGTAAAGCAACCCAAAGGACTTAATTCCCTCAGAAAAGGTGTTCAGGATGGAGAACAGGGACCAGATCAGAAGAAAAGAAAAAGGAAACAAAAGAAGAAATATGATCAGCTGCCCACCTGCTGCAGGAGCTAGGCACTGACTCTGGAGAGTAGCTAAAAGAAAGCTACTAATGCTCGGAGCAGAGCAAGACTCTAGGCTGCCTCATATCTGTGTGTGGTTGTGGCTGCCTTGGAGAGAGTGTCTACAGAAAAGAAGACGCGGCCCAAGTTTCTTACATGTTGTACACGACACATAAGCGCCGTCAGCAAGATTCCGTTAGCCTGATCAGAACTTGTCAGAGCCTGAGAATGGTTATAAATGTTTAGACAGCTGGCTCTGTTGGTCACTGTCCTGGTGTTTGCCAAGCCAAGCACAAGACCTAAAGGAACCCAATTTTTGCATGAATGTCAAATTGGTAAGATGCCTTAAGCTGCTCCTTAAATTATTTGGAAATCCTTTTCCTGTTTCTCCTCAACAAAACTAGGGGATCACATTTACAAAAACAAGGTATATGTGATTGAATTGCTAGAACAGAAAATGCTGTTCATTTTATTTAAAAATATCACCTGCTAAGAGTAATTTATAGTTAAAGATTATATTAAATCATTACATATCATAAATCCATCCGTTTGGAGGCAGAGAATCAATTTGAAACTATGTTTCTCATCTTGAAAGCCTCTAACTGGTTTATCCTAAAATGGTAGCCTTTCCAATTTGTCTTAGTTTTTGGCAAAGGAAATTTTTACCCAGCTAGAATTTTTGCTCATGTAAGGCATAAAGAAATAGGCTCCTTTTTTCTGATAGATTTATGACATGCTTTTAAGATCCCTTATTGCTGACAAATGACTGTCTTTCCAGTCAGGACTTACCTCATATTAGGTAATTGAACTGGGCAATGAACTATAATGTTTCTATTTTCCCGAAGCATAAGAGTTATTAACATTAATTTGAAATAAGTGTTAGTCCCTTTCTGTAGTTTTTCCTAAGAGCAGGTCTGTTACCATTAGCATTCATTAGAAAGTGAAAAATTGGACAAACATCCATGTTTCCAGATTTTTGAGACATGTAGTATTTCTTCCCTTTATTTTTTGGCTATTATGAAGCTTTGACTTTACCAGTGAATGATATTAAAACAGTTTTCTCATTTCCATCTCTGAATTCTTCACATATCTTAGCCACAAATTAAATAGCCCAAAGTGTACAATTAGAGAATTTTCAGACATGAGACTATTTTCAGAATGTTTAATGATATGGTTTCCAATCTAGGGACAGTCAGTTTCAAAGATGCAGTGTGCAAGCACATAATCATGCCCTTTCCTTTCTTCCTTCACCTTCTCCAACCACAAATAATAGCTAACCCTCCAGTGTTTACTATGTGGGAAGCTCTATTCTGAGCATTTTCCATTTTAAGCTTTACAGCAACCCTGGAAATACTGCCTTTTAGAGACAGAACAGGTGCACTTGGTAGGTATCTCGGCACAGAAGAGACCAGATTCAGACCCAGGCGTTCTGACTCCAGTTCAGTTCAGTCACTAAGTCGTGTCCGACTCTTTGCAACCTCATGAACCACAGCACTCCAGGCCTCCCTGTCTATCACCAACTCCCGGAGTCCACCCAAAGCCATGTCCATCGAGTCGGTAATGCCATCCAGCCATCTCATCCTCTGTCATCCCCTTCTCCTCCTGCCCCTAATCTTTCCCAGCATCAGGGTCTTTTTAAATGAGTCAACTCTTTGCATCAGGTGGCCAAAGTATTGGTGTTTCAGCTTCAGCATCAGTCCTTCCAGTGAACACCCAGGACTGATCTCCTTTAGGATGGACTGGCTCCAGAGTCCTAACTTTTAACTACCTATATAAACTGCCTGCCTATTGATAAAATGGGGAGAGACAAGATGCAGTACATATTTTGTTGATTCTGAACGAAAACCTCTACTTGAGGACTCTCCTATAACAAACTCTATAATCCATGGCACATTTACATCTTCTGAATCTCAGAATTCCCATATGAAAACATAGGTCATGTGTCCCTGTTGGCATCTCCATCATACCCAATCTATGGAAATGACAAGATCTAAGTCTTTAGGATTCGTGGACCTAACATTCCAGGTTTCTGTGCAATAATGCTGAAGAAGCTGAAGTTGAATGGTTCTTTGAAGACCTACAAGACCTTTTAGAACTGACACCCAAAAAAGATGTCCTTTCCATTGTAGGGGACTGGAATGCAAAAGTAGGAAGTCAAGAAACACCTAGGGTAACAGGCAAATTTGGCCTTGGAATACAGCATGAAGCAGGGCAAAGACTAATAGAGTTTTGCCAAGAAAATGCACTGGTCATAGCAAACACCCTCTTCCAGCAACACAAAAGACTCTACACATGGACATCACCAGATGGTCAACACCAAAATTAGATTGATTATATTCTTTACAGCCAAAGATGGAGAAGCTCTATACAGTCAGCAAAAACAAGACTGGGAGCTGACTGTGGCTCAGATCATGAACTCCTTATTGCCAAATTCAGACTTAAATTGAAGAAAGTAGGGAAAACCACTAGACCATTCAGGTATGACCTAAATCAAATTCCTTACGATTATACAGTGGAAGTGAGAAATAGGTTTCAGGGACTAGATCTAGTAGATAGAGTGCCTGATGAACTATGGACTGAGGTTTGTGACATTGTGCAGGAGACTGGGATCAAGACCATCCCCATGGAAAAGAAATGCAAAAAAGTAAAATGGCTGCCTGGGGAGGCCTTACAAATAGCTGTGAAAAGAAGGGAAGTGAAAAGCAAAGGAGAAAAGGAAAGATATAAGCATCTGAATGCAGAGTTCCAAAGAATAGCAAGAAGAGATAAGAAAGCCTTCTTCAGTGATCAATGCAAAGAAATAGAGGAAAAGAACAGAATGGGAAAGACTAGAGAAGGCAATAGCACCCCACTCCAGTACTCTTGCCTGCAAAATCCCATGGATGGAGGAGCCTGGAAGGCTACAGTCCATGGGGTCGCTAAGAGTCAGACACAACTGAGCGACTTCACTTTCACTTCTCACTTTAATGCATTGGAGAAGGAAATGGCAACCCACTCCAGTGTTCTTGCCTTGAGAATCCCAGAGACGTGGGAGCCTGGTGGGCTGCCATCTGTGGGGTTGCACAGAGTTGGACACGATTGAAGCAACTTAGCAGAGATCTTTTCAAGAAAATTAGAGATACCAAGGGAATATTTCATGCAAAGATTGGCTCGATGAAGGACAGAAATGGTATGGACCTAACAGAAGCAGAAGATATTAAGAAGAGGTGGCAAGAATACACAGAAGAACTGTACAAAAAGATCTTCACGACCAAGATAATCACGATGGTGTGATCACTCACCTAGAGCCAGACATCCTGGAATGTGAAGTCAAGTGTGCCTTAGAAAGCATCACTATGAACAAACCTAGTTGAGGTGATGGAATTCCAGTTGAGCTATTTCAAATCCTGAAAGACAATGCTGTGAAAGTGCCGCACTCAATATGCCAGCAAATCTGGAAAACTCAGCAGTGGCCACAGGACTGGAAAAGGTCAATTTTCATTCCAATCCCAAAGAAAGGCAATATCAAAGAATGCTCAAACTGCCGCACAGTTAAAATCATCCCACAAACTAGTAAAGCTTCTTAATGAAAGTGAAAGAGGAGAGTGAAAAAGTTGGCTTAAAACTCAACATTCAGAAAACAAAGATCATGGCATCCGGTCCCATCACTTCATGGGAAATAGATGGGGAAACAGTGGAAACAGTGTCAGACTTTATTTTTGGGGACTGCAAAATCACTGCAGGTGGTGATTACAACCATAAAATTAAAAGACACCTACTCCTTGGAAGGAAAGTTATGACCAACCTAGATAGCATATTGAAAAGCAGAGACATTACTTTGCCAACAAAGGTCCATCTAGTCAAGGCTATGGTTTTTCCTGTGGTCATGTATGGATGTGAGAGTTGGACTGTGAAGAAAGCTGAGCACCGAAGAATTGACGTGTTTGATCTGTGGTATTGGAGAAGACTCTTGAGAGTACCTTGGACTGCAAGGAGATCCAACCAGTCCATTCTAAAGGAGATCAACCCTGGGATTTCTTTGGAAGGAATGATGCTAAAGCTGAAACTCCAGTACTCTGGCCACCTCATGCAAAGAGTTGACTCATTGGAAAAGACTCTGATGCTGGGAGGGATTAGGGGCAGGAGGAGAAGAGGATGACAGAAGATGAGGCTGGATGGCATCACCAACTCAACTGACATGAGTTTAAGTGAACTCCAGGAGTTGGTGATGGACGGGGAGGCCTGGCGTACTGCAATTCATGGGGTCACAAAGAATCGGACACGAATGAGTGACTGAACTTAACACATGCTAGTAAAGTAATGCTCAAAATTCTCCAAGCGAGGCACAGCAGTAAGTGAACCATGAACTTCCAGATGTTCAAGTTGGATTTAGAAAAGGCAGAGGAACCAGAGATCAAATTGCCGACATCCACTGGATCATGGAAAAAGGAAGAGAGTTCCAGAAAAACATCTATTTCTGCTTTATTGACTATGCCAAAGCCTTTGACTGTGGATCACTATAAACTCTGAAAAATTCTGAAAGAGATAGGAATACCAGACCACCTGACCTGCCTCATGAGAAACCTATATGCAGGTCAGGAAGCAACAATTAGAACGGGACATGGAACAACAGACTGGTTCCAAATACGAAAGGAGTCCATCAGGGCTGTATATTGTCACCCTGCTCATTTAACTTATATGCAGAGTACATCATGAGAAACGCTGGGCTGGAAGAAGCACAAGCTGGAATCAAGATTGCCGAGAGAAATATCAATAATCTCAGATATGCAGATGACACCACCCTTATGGCAGAAAGTGAAGAAGAATAAAAATCCTGTTGATGAACGTCAAAGAGGAGAGTGAAAAAGTTGGCTTAAAGCTCAACATTCAGAAAACGAAGATCATGGCATCCGGTCCCATCACTTCATGGGAAATAGATGGGGAAACAGTGGAAACAGTGTCAGACTTCATTTTGGGGGCTCCAAAATCACTGCAGATAGTGACTGCAGCCATGAAATTAAAAATGTTTACTCCTGGGAAGGAAAGTTATGACCAACTTATATAGCATATTCAAAAGCAAAGACATTACTTTGCCAACAAAGGTCCATCTGGTCAAGGCTATGGTTTTTCCTGTGGTCATGTATGGATGTGAGAATTGGACTGTGAAGAAGGCTGAGCACCAAAGAATTGATGCTTTTGATCTGTGGTGTTGGAGAAGACTCTTGAGAGTACCTTGGACTGCAAGAAGATCCAACCAGTCCATTTTGAAGGAGATCAGTCCTGGGATTTCTTTGGAGGGAATGATGCTGAAGCTGAAACTCCAGTACTTTGGCCACCTCATGCGAAGAGCTGACTCATTGGAAAAGACTCTGATGCTGGGAGGGATTGGGGGCAGGAGGAGAAGGGGACGGCAGAGGATGAGATGGCTGGATGGTATCGCAGACTTGATGGACATGAGTTTGGGTGAACTCTGGGAGCTGGTGATGGACAGGGAGGCCTGTTGTGCTATTACTCATGAGGTCGCAAAGAGCTGGACATGACTGAGTGACTGAACTGAACTGAACTGAAGTTTTAGGATAGAAGCCCTCTGAGAGGCTTCCGCTCCTTCCCTCCAGGTTGCCAGTGGAGCAGTCTTCTTCCTCCGTCTCCTACTCACTCCTCGTAGATTTTTCTGTCCAAGCTTCTACCAGAGAAACATTTTTCCTGGGCTCACCCAGATGCATAAGAGCACTCATACATTTTTTCATGTATTTGTGCCCTTGTTTTTCATGAATGGAGCCTCTACAGACAGCACAGCACCTCAAAGACAAAGGACAAGGAAATTTGTGCCCCTGTGTTTCTCACCCACTTGCATAAGGCTTGGGCACTGGAACAATATAATTAATTTCCAGTTATCAAAAGAAGCAAAGTCCCTTTGCCCTGTTGCTTATCAAATTGTACCCCCTTCTTCATGGCATACTTTCCTATCACCCCTACACACAATTCCTCCACCGAAGTATTACCATTTTCCCTACTCTTTGTGTCAAATGCCACTCTCAGTTTTGAAGGGAGCATAGTTTCTACCCCCTTCCTCATCCTGGTCTAAATCTCATTTTTCTGAGGAGGTTCAGCTTAGGCTCTCTTTGTCTGCATAATTTTTTTCTGTCCTTTTCAGTCAACATTTATCTACTTTTCTCCTTAAATGTACTTACTTCAGTTCAGTTCAGTCGTGTCCCGCTCTTTGCAACCCCATGAACTGCAGCACGCCAGGCCTCCCTGTCCATCACCAGCTCTCAGAGTTTACCCAAACCCATGTCCATCGAGTCCAGTGATGCCATCCAACCATCTCATCCTCTGTCGTCCCCTTCTCCTCCTGCCTTCAATCTTTATCAGCATCAGGGTCTTTTCTAATGAGTCAGTTCTTCGCATCAGGTAGCCAAAGTTTTGGAGTTTGAGCTTCAACATCAGTCCTGCCAATGAATATTCAGGACTGATTTCCTTTGGATGGACTGGGTGGATCTCCTTACAGTCCAAGGGACTCTCAAGAGTCTTCTCCAACACCATAGTTCAAAAGCATCAATTCTTCAGTGCTCAGCTTTCTTTATAGTCCAACTTAGTTATTGTGCCATAAATTTTAGAACTCTAAATATTACCTTAAAATCATTTCTGCTACACAATGTAGCAGTCTAATATTTTGTTAACAAATTATATTATGAATTCATTATTTCTGCAATCAAACTGTAAATCTGTATGTGCAAAGGCCTATTTTGACCTTTTTTTTTTTCTTTTGACTCTATGCCATCAAGGTCAGGGTCCCCAGATCGACCAGGGCCTCATTGCTGGTTCATTGTGTGTTCTGTTCCACTGATCCCAGAGAGACTACTTTCATATCCTTTTCAACACGAATCTCCAGGCAGTCAACATAAATGGAGAACTGATACTTTAAGACAAAATTATTTAGATCTCCGTTCAGCATACCCATAAGCTCTAGTTATTATGAAAGTAAAACCCTAGCTGGCAAGCGACTAGCAATCACCCTACTATCCAGGCTTCATCTTCCTGCACCTACTCCCTCCAGCTGAGACATGGCTACCAACACACCCATGCTGTGTGGGCACCATGGTGGTTCATATAAAAAATCTCCTGTTCTAGAAGGAAGTGTTAATCTCTCCATGAATTGTACTTTAAAATACTCCAAGAGTACTTTCACCTCTCTTCTGTGTGTTCATTCAATTGCACAGTTCAGATGTGGAATATTGTTTAGAGTCCAGATGAATTCAGCAACTGCTTCTAGATGGACAGGCCTGTGCTAGATACCAAGGAGAATACGGAGAAGAATGAAACAGAGTCCCTGTCCTCTGGAATCACAATCTGCTGTGAGGTAAATAACATACAGCTCTTCTCTATAAGATGAATTGTTATCCCAAGGCATTTCATTCCTCTGGCCAGAAGTAAGCCCAGCCAAGTCTGACTTGATCAGTTCAGCCAGGAGCACCACATCCATTTTATTAGCATGGTTTCCTAGGAGATTAAGTGCTGAGACACAGGGCCACTGATGGAGTAAGAGCACAGAAAAGGCCATTCATGTGGGGCTGGAATCCGGCAGGAAGGCATGATGGAGGAGGTGGCATTTCCTCTGAAATTTGAGAGTAAATTGGATGGCTAGAGAGGAGAGGCAGAAACAACACGCAGGGTACGAAGGAGGACCTGACGGGGGAGCACAGGGGAAAAAGCATGCGGGACGTGTTCAAGGGCAAGGGAAGTCAGTGCGTCTGCTGAAGCTAATTGAGGCTTTCTGCTAGAAAGGGTCAGAAGGCTGGACTGTTCAGGGCTCCAAAGTGCCGGATGTCTTCATTGGTCAACTGCCTTCTGTGAAGCTGTAACGCTGAACTTTAGAATCAGCAAGAAAGCTGGAGGAAGGGGGACACCTCACTTAATAAAAGGCTTGCCTAGAGATCTAGTCACTCCTCTGGAGACTCTCATGTTCAAATTTCAAAACACAGTGAGAAAGAAAGTACCCACAATAACGCCTATCAACTGCATAGCAAATTGTCTTCTTATTGATAGAAAAGTTTTCAAAAGCACTGAAGAGGTTTGTTTTAGTCAGCTTGGGCTGCTGGAACAAAATACCACAGACTGGGTGGCTTAAACAACAGAAATGTAATAGTATTTCTCACAGATCCAAGATAAAGTTGCTGGCAGAATCAGTGTTTTGGTGAGAGACCTCTTCCTGGTTTACAAATGGCAGCCTTCTTGCTGTGTCCCCACGAGGCTGCGAGAGGAAAACGTGGTGTCTCCTTCTGCTCTTATAAAGATACCAATCCCATCATGGGGCTTTAACCCTCATCAGTTCAGTTCAGTCACTCAGTCGTGTCCGACTTTGTGACCCCATGGACCGCAGCATACCAGGCCTCCAGGTCCATCACCAACTCCTGGAGCTTCCTCAAACTCATGTCCATTGAGTCAGTGATACCATCCAACCATCCCATCCTCTGTCATCCTCTTCTCTTCCTGCCCTCAATCTTTTCCAGTGTCAGGGTCTTTTCAAATGAGTCAGCTCTTTGCATCAGGTGGCCAAAGTATTGGAGTTTCAGCTTCAACATCAGTCCTTCCAATGAGCATTCAGGACTGATCTCCTTTAGGATGGACTGGTTGGATCTACTTGCAATCCAAGGCACTCTCAAGAGTCTTCTCCAACACTACAGTTCAAAAGCATCAATTCTGCACTCAGCTTTCTTTATAGTCCAACTCTCATATCCATACATGACTACTGTAAAAACCATAGCCTTGGCAAAGGAATGTCTCTGCTTTTTAATATGCTGCCTAGGTTTGTCATAACTTTCCTTCCAAGGAGTAAATGTCTTTTAATTTCATGGCTGCAGTCACCATCTGCAGTGATTTTGGAGCCCCAAAATATTAAGTCTGTCACTGTTTCCACTGTTTCTCCATCTATTTGCCATGAAGATCTTTGCAACCCCATGGACAGTATAGTCCATGGCATTCTCCAGGCCAGAATACTGGAGTGGGTAGCCTTTCCCTTCTCCAGGGATCTTCCCAACCCAAGGACTGAACCCAGGTTTCCCGCATTGCAGGCGGAGGCAGATTCTTTTCAGCTGAGCCACAAGGGAAGCCCAAGAATACTGGACTGAGTAGCCTATCCCTTCTCCAGGGGATCTTCCAGACCCAGGAATCAAACTGGGATCTCCTGCATTAGAGGTGTATTCTTTACCAACTGAGCTATTAGTTTACTTCTAACCTTATAAGGTTACAACTAACCCTCATAAGGACTTCCCTTGTGGCTCAGATGGTAAAGCCGTCTACCTACAATGTGGGAGACCCAGGTTTGATCTGCTGGAGAAGGGATAGGCTACTCAGTCCGCTGGAGAAGGAACTGGCAACCCACTCCAGTACTCTTGCCTAGAAAATCCCATGAATGGAGGAGCGTGGTATGCTACAGTCCATGGGGTCGCAAAGAGTAGGACACGACTGAGCGACTTCACTTCACTTCAACCCTCATAACCTCATCTAAACCTGACTATCTCCCTGTGTCCCCACCTTCTAATAACATCATATTGTGACTTAGGGCTTCAGCATATGAATGTATGAGAGACACAAATATTTAGTCTAGAACAGGGTCTATTACATGTGTCTGAGAAAGCAATGTGGAGCAATGGAGAGTGATTGAGAAGTCTGATGTGCAAAGTCAACTCAGGCCTTATTTTGTTTTTTTTTCTTTTTTTAACTCTCAGATGTTATAATCTGTAGAAGTCACAAAAGAAACTGGATTTCATGCTATTATTCACAGGATCTCCCCAAAAATTCTCTCTCCTTCCACTTCCTCTCATACCCCCAGCCTCAGACATTTGATATTCTATTTCTGTAATTTTTCCAGTTAAACATCAGTAGCCTTATCAAAGGCAAGACCTATGGATGGCCTGTGAGTGTTAACCCCTGAAGTTGGAGGGTCGCTCAGTTTGTCCTGACTCCAGCATCAGCCAGTTGTTACCTACCTGATTTCTCTGGATCTCCAGCTCGGGATTCACTGCCTCTCTCCTGTCTGGTGTCTAGACTCCCCGTGGATGATTAGTGAATCTTGTCCTGGCTTATGAATAAAAGCCCTTTTCCTTTAGTGTCCATTCAAACAATGTAGAAACTCTTCAAAAAGAATTTCACTAAGTTTGGAGAGAAATAATGCATAGCCAAAAAAATATGTGTTCCAGACTATAGCTCCCTGACTCGCAGAGAGAAGGCACAATCAGGCAAGGAGACTGGACCGTGACTTGTGTTCATGCCCCTCTTCCCAGGAAACCAGCTCCAAGGCCTTCCTTGGTCTTTGGTCATTCACTGTTGTTCCTCTTGTGGTCTCTTCTTTAGTCATTTTCCCTTGAAAGGAGGGACTGGAATGTGAGACTTAATCACAGCCCCTTCTGAAGCCCATGACTGTTGGGTGTTTACAGTGTTGCTTTTAGCCAGAGCAGCGTATTGGCTGAAGGTTGATCAGGACACCCATTCACATGACACAGACTGACATTCACTGTGACAATTCCAAGGTGGCAATGTGTCATATCATGTGCATGGAGAAATACAAAGATTAACCCTTTGCTTTGTTTGACTGGCAAAGACAGCATCAGAAAAATGGTCCATAGAAAGTGGCAGGAGAAGTAATTCTCATGCAGAGTCCCCTACACCTTCCCTGCCAACAGCTTCACAAAGGCAGCACATCTTGCATAACTTTAATGGCATCAGCTATTCAACCAACATTTATTATGCCTCTAAAATCCTCCTGATGGGTGTAGACACGCATGAAAACAACTTAAATTCCATTTTAATTAGGAGTGACTCAGAATGAGCAAAGAGCGAGACTATACATCCAGACCAAACGAAGTTAAAAATCCCAAGGCTGAGAGTTAATAGCTGTGTGACGGGACTGTACCCCGAGCATCTTTTAACTTCTTATCTCTAAGTTGTGGATGATAATACCTATTTCCAGAAGGTGTTGTAAGAGTTAAATGAGAAAATGCCTAATACCTGGCATATAATAGGCACATGATAAGGGAGACGAGAAGAGCAGCTTCTTCCTACCCTACCCAGGGCTTCTCCAACTTTAATGGATGTCGGATTGCCTGAGAATCTTGTTAAAAATGTAGACTCTGGTTCAGTAGGCCTGGGGTGGGGCCTGAGACCCTGCATTTCTAACAAGTCCTCACGTAGTATCTATGCTATCTCAGGGAACTGCAGTTTCCAGGGGAAGGGTTTAGAGATTATTTGGCGTTTGTTTTCATTTTTAAGAAGCTATTTCTGGAGGTAGATCTTAAAAAAAAAAAAATGCATGAGTAGGTGCCAGCCAGGAAGATGACAGAGAATGGAAAGGCATTCAAGAGGGTGGATAGAAGTAAGGGGCTTGCTAGTAGCATAAAAAGCATGAGAGAGAGGGGGGCTTGGGATTTGATTTGAGGAGAGAAGTTTGGAATGAGAAAGAGAATCAAGACATGGGGCCTTCTATGACTTGTCAAGGAGCCATTTGCTCTGCAGGTGGTGAGGGGCTCGCAGAAGAGTTTGAGATGGGAGCGCTGTAATCAGCCGTAAGGTTCTGAAGGATCACCTGGCAACAGCTGAGGATGGGTTAGATGGGAGGGTGGCTGGAGTCAGGAGGGTACTGTGGAATATATGGTGAGATGTGAACCCCTGAAGCAATGGCAATATTAACTGAGAGGAAGCGGTGATCAGAGACGTCGGGATGTGGAAGTGACAGAACCCTAGCCCTTATTAGGTCTGGAAAGAGGAAATTAAGCTGAAAGTTCCTGTCAGTTTTCTGATTTGTGTGACTGGGTAGATGATAATAGCACTTTTAAGTGGCTCAGGAAAAGAGTTTTTGGAAAAGAAAATGGGTTGAATTGGAGCAGTATGTTGCATTTAAGCAACAAACAAATGGAAAGATCTACTAACAAAGCTGAAGTTACAGGAGAATGTAACCATTGGCATATATTATGGTAGATGGATGAATAGAAATAGGCTCTGTTATTCAAGAGCAACAGAGTGAAGCAAGAAAAGACTAAGACAGACAAGACTCTCACGCAAAACAGCGTGAAGGGTGAGCAGAGGAAGAGAGACCCATGAAAACGACTCAGAAGAAATGATAGACACAGGGAGAATACAGTCAAAAAAAGGCTGGGATATGAAAGTTTCAGCTGTGTCAAATGCAGTCAGAGGTCAGATAAATACGGACTGAAAGTTAGAATTAGTGATATTTGCCAGAGCTGTTTCAGAAGCTTAATGTAGCAGAATGCCAGATTGTGGTGGGTTAAAAATGAATGGAAGATAGAGAAGCAGAGAGAGTAATACAGAATATTCTTTCCAGCAGCTTGGGCTATATTGAGAAAATTTGAATAACTAGTAACAAAAAGTAGTCCCAAGGTCGAGTACTTCTTTTGACTGATTATTCATTTATTGTTGTCTTGGGCATACATATGGCTGAGAAGCAATGAGGAAAGAAACATTTAAAAATAGAAGGTCAGGAGAATGCCCAGTAGAAGCGACACAATTCATGTGAGACTGAAGGACATAAGGTGGCCCTGAGCACATGCACAGATGGGTCCCTACGTGTAAGGAGAGATATTGCACGCTTGGTGGCCTAAGTGTGTAACATGAAAGTCAGGGTCATTGGCTGGTCTGTGAAGGTGCAGCTGTAGCGGAGTCTAAACTGTGCCATGAGGCCCCTTCCTCAAATTTGGGTGGTTTTCTTCAGCATACTTGACCCTTTGCTAGCGTTCTCTTTGACGCTGTCTGTGAACTTTGTTGTTACTACCTCAAAAAAATAAAGAAACGAGTGTTTCATAAATAAAGCATCTTCAGATATGCTGATCTTGGAAATTCCAAACAACAAGCTGGCCCTCTTCCCTCTGCACTCCATTCATCTGGTTTTCCAGTCGACAAGAGGAGATAGAGATAGAAAAGATGAGTTGTGTGTGTGCATGCACACATGTTGCACTTTTCAGAGGTGATGACATACATAAGACCATCAAAGAAATCCTTCAAAGTTGCAGAATAAAAGATCTGAAAACTGCTACTTTTATTCCTCCATAAATTTTACTTAGTATGTACTTTGAACTCTAATCCACACAGTTTTACATGCCAAAATTCTTGTGTTCATTTTACCTAAATAAGTATGAGTCTTCATCTTCTTACTCCAGGTCTTAGCTGAACATCATTCAGCAATGAACTAACTTAAAATAACAGCCTAATGGCCCTTGCTGACTATCAGAGCAACAGACCGCTGGTTTTGGTTTTAGGCTTCAAGACATCACTGCTTTAATCTTCAAGACATCACTGCTGAATTCTGGAGATCACCTACAAGTAGAAAGATGGATCAGCTGGCTCAAAAAATACTTGTTTTCCTGGACATGGGAGGGGGTGGAAGTTAGGGAGCAGAAATACAATTTAGGAAGTAAAAGTTCTATTCTGAGTGACATCAACTGGTAGAAAATATCACTTCAAATATTTTGGAATGAAGGAAAAATGTCCGTAATTACTAAGCTCACCTTGACCAATCAGCATGCATTTTATTGGTTAATTCAATTATCTCCCTGACAGTCTTATATTTCCTGGCTTATTTCCCAAAATACATCTTAAATACTAAAAACTGCAGTTCTTAAATATATACAGACATCCAGTTCCCTAGGCATCTCAATAATTTTCCTGAACTATGCCCTGTAAAGCTGGAAGCTGATCAGTGACCTAAGAATGAAGTATAAGAGCCGGGTGCTCTATTGAACAGCTTAGAAGGTGGTTGTGAAATATTTTTGCCTCCAGATCAAACTGTGACTCTCCCGATTTCCTGCAAAATAGCAAAGCCCTATATTTTGAAGCACGTATATTCAGAAATATATCAGGAGGATGTCAAAGGGCCTACATACCATACTACACAAAGAATGTTTGAAAGAAAAAAGCTATTTAATCTAGAACTTGAGGAAACCTAAGAGCTTTCTGTGTTAGTATGCTTTCATTTACAAGTGAGAGACACCAATTCAAAATGGCTTAAGGAAAAAGCAGTTGTGTTGGTTCAGGAGCTCAAACTATGACATGAGCACTTAGTCTTTCTTTCCCTGTCTCTTGGTTCTGCCTTTCTTTATGCTAGCTTTCTTTCAGCCGTGATTTCCTTCTTACTTGGGCAGCACCACACTTCTCTCCCCTACCCTCAACAATCTAGTGAAAAAGGAGAATCCAGTCTTCCAGTATTCCCAACAAAAATTATTGACCCTAAGTGACTTGACTTTTGAGGTAATATCCAACCTTCAGCCCTGGAGAAGACATGATTGAAAGAAAGGTGGTTCATTAAAGAAAGCTTTTGGGCTGTTCCTACAAAGAGGAAAAGCAAATGCCAGGTAGGCAAAAAACAACATATTTCCTATGGCACCTTCAAGTATGTAGTGGGTTTTCTTGTGAAGATGGGGATTAACTTCTCTGAGGTCAGAGTCCCAGAAATGAAAAATAGCCCACTTGCAGGAACATTATAGGAATGCGGATTTCAGCTCATTCCCCAAAAGGGCCTTTTCATAGTTAAAACCATTAGCATTTGAGGTGTCCACCTTAAGATGTGCCAAGTACCAGGTCCTTCCACATGTTCAGAATCAGGGCAGATGAGCAGCTGTCGGTGGAGCTGTGCAAGGATTTCCGGCATCGAGCACAGCTTCGCCGGCGTGACCTAGAGGGTCGCCTTTGCCTCTACAATTCTATTATCCTTGTTAATTTCCCACAATTCAATTTGCAGTAGAGGATAAACAAACCAACCTAATTTGATCTGGAACTTCTGCAGGCTATCACAGGTCATTTAATCCAAAACACATGGCTGTAGCCATTACTATGTTTTCTGAAGTCATCTAACAGACGTGGTCCTTAACAAGGTTTCCATGTTATTAGTTTCACTTACAGTTTGCTCCCCACCTCCCCCCCACCCCAGCCTCTTGCTTATTACACAATTGCTTTCATTCTCCTTTAGATTAGGGTGGAGAGGAGCATGAAAAAGTTCTCTTCTTTCTGCTTTTCTCCTCTTAAATCTTAAAATAGGAGAGTTCCAATGAAAGTTTCATTGCCTGTATTTTTACCTTTGAATTTAGCTTTCCCTTTGCAGGTCTAAGGATCTATGAGAAATGGGATTCATAGATAATCATAGCTCTGGACAGAATTTTTAAGGAAAATTTTCAAAGAAGGAAGAGATTTTTAAATTTGATATCAAAATTAAATTATAATTTTAACAGGCTGCAATGTCATTAGAATGATGGTGCCAAACCCCTTCAGCCATGCTCATGAAAAATTAAACACTTTTGTGTTAAATAGTATTTGCTTCTTTCACAACTGAAAGCACCCCACCCCCACCCCACCAGACCATACACATACTCTGTTTTCCTTACGCTGGAAATGACATGTTACATGATCCAACCCACAAATAAAATATTGTTTTTGCCAAGGTATGTCCATCCTTAATTACTGATTATTTTTCTTGTCTTTTTCAGTGAATGTTGTGTCGATGTTACAGGAATTTTGGGAAAGCAAGCAGCAGCAGAGGGCTGCGTTCCCGAGTGAAGGTGTGGTGGTCTACGAGTCGCTGCCATCTCCTGGGCCACCCTACGTGAGTTATGTGACCCTCCCAGGGGGAAGCTGTTTTGGCAATTTTCAGGTAAGAAACCATAAACTGATCAGTGAAAGCTGATGGAGATAACACAGAGTAAGCCTGTTTATAAAATGGCAACATCGTTAAGTTTTCTTGGTTGTAACGAAAAACGTTGTTCCATATTCCATTACATAAGAGAGAAATTGGCCAGAGGTTCTGGCTTTTAAATTGAGCAGTTTTTAATTAGGGTGCTATCCCCTGATATTGCTTTGTGGAAAATGAATTTTATAGCATTTTATCTGCCTGATATCTGCTGCCTTTTCCCTCAGACATTTTGGAATAAGCCTTCAAGAACAAAGGAACTTGGACAAAGTTCTTCCATCAGGGCCTTTCCATCAGTAGAAAGTCTTCATGGTCATGAAATTTGTAATCAAATAGTAATCAATCTACTACACACCAGAGCATGAACCTACAGCAAAGGTTGAGAGTCACAGGGCTGGGTTCAGGCTGGGTTCAGGCACCTGTGCTAATCCTAAGTTCTGCTCTGAATACCTGTAGACCTTGGGAAAATGTTTATCTATATCCCTGATTTTGAGACAGGGAATAATACCCATGGGGTTTGTTGGGAGTCATATGAGATATACACGCAATGTGTTTATCTGGTTATAGAGGTATTCCAAGTATCGTCCTGATTGTCAGTGTAAAGATTCTTCCAGTTGGTTAATTCTTTATTATGTTTATGAAAGGGGTATAAATGCTGATACATTTCTAGTTGTACCCCTAGATTGTTTGCACAAACAATCAGCATCTGACTATCCAGTGTGTGCAACAGACACTCATTGAATGACGAGGAGATATCAAGCACTGGGCCAAGTAATGAGGATATATGGTCCATACTTTGAAGAAAGAAATGTACAAAAAAAGTTATAGTAATTACATCATTATATTCGAGGGTCAGTGAAGGCATAAAGGTAAGAACTTCTCAGTTTACCAGTCACCTTTGTAAATAGCCCTTTGGTGCAGTAAACTTTCTTAATTTTTCAATAGCTGGCAAAAATGCCTCAATTATAGTTTATGGACAATGTGAAACTCAGAAGAACTCAACTTGCCCTCTTAGCTTTGACAACTAAGAAGTTCAGAGGCAAGATTTCAGTGTATCTCTTTGTAGTATAAATCTATAAAACTTTGCATGTAATTTTTAGGACTAATCTCATACTTGATATTATTTATATCTCTACCTTTACCCTCCCTTTGAACTTGGTGTGCCTCACTCATTTTATTTCATCCTGTTACTATGTATCTGTTTTATATTATTTCAAATCCTTTGTGGAGTGAAGGGAAGATGTAGTTTAATAAATAGACCCACAACCCTATGTCTGCCTAGGAAAGTCAAAAAGGAATCACAGGAAGCAATCACAAATGGAGACGTGCAATTGAGGGTGTCTTTGCCAATTGGTGAAGGCAAGATGACATCCTCAGCCTAGTGAACAGAGTGCACACAGGCATGGAATGAGAGAACCACAAGCATTTTCAGAATGTGAGGAGCCTAAGTGTGTCTGTGGCAGTGAAATGGGAGAAGATGGTTAGGCTCTCACATCAAGCTATAAGTGTCTTCATGCTTTGCAATGAAGAATAGATTTTATTCTATATAAAATCAAAACCCTTGAAAGATTCTGAGCAGGTGCAAGATATATTCAAGCATGTTTCAGACTTACTCTGACAGGAGTATGGGGTAGTTTTAAAGAATTGCTTTCAAAACTTCAGACACTGCCAGCCAGTGGGGTCTTGCCTTCTTCTGCCCTGAGCTGTGATCAGCAGTAGATTTTTACCTCTGACTAGTGAAAGTGAATTGCCTGATGAGGATGATCTGAAAGTGGTCTAGAAGCTTTAGAACAGAACTTGATGTAACCCTAGACACTTAGGCATGAATGAGGGACACGGGGAGGGGAAAGAAAGGCAGCAACTGAGGAGAGGATTCTCTAATCCTTGTGAGTCTGCAGGTCCATCGCTGAGCATTCAAGGTGAAGGCTGTCTACTCATACAGAGCTTGCATCAGACTTCCATTCAGGGGAGGCCTCCTAAGAAAACAGACCTACTCAGCCACAGGGCAAGGTCTTGCCAGCTGCTTAAATAATCTGGGTTTTATTTTATTATTATTATTTTTTTGTCCATGAATGTCAAAGATCTAAAGATCACCAAACATCTGAAGAAAAGCAAAAGAAAAAAGGCAAACAAATGAAAGAACAGAAACAATTCAAACAGCAGAGTACCTAAAAGAGTGTTACAAAAAGTATCTTCAGAAAATTATGAAAAGATAAGTATCCCTAAAATAGCTATGAAAAAAGAAGCAAGCAGGAAACAGGAAATTTAAAATGTGATCTCCAGATTGGAACAATAAAATTAAAAAGTGAGTAAATAGATGAGTAGACATAGATGACAGAGAAACTGATAAAGGATAACAAAGTAAAAACTAAATAACAAAGTAACTTTTCTGGAACTTAGAGCAAAAAGACAAAGAGATGGAAAAAGACAGGACAGGGAAACGCGGGACTAATCCTGAAGGTAAACATTAATCTAATAAGCGTTCTAGAAAGAGACAAAGGAAATAAGGGGATGAAATAAATACTAAGAGATAAATACAAAGAATTTGTATTAATACAAAGAAATACAAAAAAAATTTCTTTGAGTCAAAGCAGCACAAATTTTCATATTGAAATGGCCCAGCATATTCCAAGCAAGTTCATGACAAAAGTTACACAGCTCTGTGACTGTATGAGACTTAGGGGCTGCATTCTGTTCATGGATCAAAGGACTTTGGTCATTGATTTCACTGTCTGCAGGGATTTTGTTTTGTTTTAAGGTAGATTGGATTTATATGCAGGATATCTTTGGAGAATCTGATATGAAATAGGGCCAAAACTGGCAAACCCAGTCAACAAAATCAAAAACTATATCTTTGAAAAGATAAATAAGAAAGACATTTGTGAGTGTGACCTACTTACGAAGTTCTATCGCCGCCTTCTCTTCATGTCTAAACCCTGCCTGCCTTCCCAGACTTCACTCAGACAGTGTGTTCTCCATGAACTTTCCCTGAATCTTCCTATTAGAAGTCTCTGCCTCCTCTGATTTTCCAAAGCAGTTATCCTTTTTCTCTTCTAGTATTTAATGTTTTGTACCTTATACTACTTGTGGGGCTTCCCTGTAGGCGCAGCGGTAGAGAATTTGCCTACAATGCAGGAGACTTGAGTTCAATCCCTGGGTCAGGAAGATCCCCTGGAGAAGGAAATGGCAACCCAATCCAGTATTCTTGCCTGGGAAATCCCATGGACAGAGGAGCCTGGTGGGCCACAACCTATAGGGTCACAAAGGAGTGGGACATGGCTTAGTGACTAAACAGCAACAACAGGTACTTATGAGCATGTTCAGTCTCTATAATACAACGTAAGTGCCTCAGAGACAGAGTCTCTATCCTTATATCACTAAAATGTCAAGTACTGTGTTTTGCATACAGTAAGTGCCTAATAAATGTTATTGAAAAGGAAAAAGTGATAGTTGCTTAGTCGTGTCTCACTCCTTGCAACCTCATGAACTGTAAGCCCAACCAGGCTCTCCTGTCCATGGAATTCTCCAGACAAGACTACTGGAGTGGGTAGCCATTCCCTTCTCCAAGGGGTCTTCCCAACCCAGGAATCAAATTCAGGTCTCCTGCATTGCAGGCAGATTCTTTACCATTTGAACCACCAGGAAGTTGAATGAATAGCTAAATGATGAATAACAAATCAAAAAAAATCAATGAAGTTTATATTTGTCCTTTTTCGGAATATTATCACTATTGACTGATATACAAAACAGTATATACTATTATATACAACATAATACATCAACTAAGGTATTTCACCTAACTCTGCAAGATGGTGGGCTAGGAAGGAAAAATCAGTAACATTAAAGTCAGCTGATATTTTTATGTTCCTGTCTGTGATTAGTTTGTAAAGTACATTAATTTTAACATATTGATTCCAAAAAAAAATCTTCTAATTCTCTCTGAATTTCATTTATGCAAAGTAACTTTTCCTCCACCCACAATCTCACATAACCAATATTTGGCCATACTCACACCCAGGGATGTGTTATGTTTGTTCACATGTAATAACTACATTTATTATAATGTACCTAGAATATAATACATTTGACAGATCTGTGAATGGATCTAGAGGATGTTAGTCTAAGAAATTTTAATGTTTTGTTTTTGTATTTGCTGCCTTGAGAACTATGAATTTCCCAATCATCCCATAAATCTCTATCCCAAATGGTAAGACTTTCCATATGTAGTAAATTTACCATCCTCCTTGTGGTCTCTAAAAATAGGAAACAAAATTTTTAAAACTGAACTCTTCAGCAAGGTGGCCTCTTGGTGATTTCTCTGATCATTTCAGGGTTTCCTTTTCCTTATGTTTAAACCATCATATTTTAAGGTTCTCAGGAGGATTGTTAACATCCTTGCTTTAAAAGATCCAGAATTTCCTGAATCAAATATGTTTTGAAAATGTGCTTGGGTGATTGGCTGCCAAATCTTAACCCAGTTGGCGCCCCAAAAATGTGATTTGAGAAAGGAAAACCAGGAAATAAAAAGAGAAAAAGAAAGTTTCTCCAAAAGCAATGTCCTATGTCCTTACACTTTTCTTGGTTCTTCAGAAACCATCTTAAATGCTATTTTCACCACATAACATTTCATCATATTTTTGCCAGCAGTTGATCTGTGAGAGCCTACATGCTCATTCCTGCAATGCCTCTCACGTAATCAAATGTCACCCTTGTGCATTGCAAATCATTTCACGATGGATTATTAACGCCAAGACCATGTGCTGGGACATGGAGAAATCATTAGGCCAGCAGTAGCCTTCTTACTGAGCCATGGACATCACCTCCAATGGTGCCAAGTAATTGAAAATACTTGAAGTGGAGTATGGGACTGGATTGCAGGATTAATCCTTCTGGTTCATGAAAGCTCTAAGAGATTACGCCCATTCATTCTTTAGAAAAGCGGTATTCAGACTGAGCTTAGTCTTCTGATTAATCAAAGGAAAGCAGTCAAAAGGCTCTGGTGGACACAAACCACTGGTTTTATGAAAAGAAACCTCCCACTGAAGTAAACGGGAGGCTTGTGTCCAAGAAGACTAATTGAAGAATTTTCAGTTAGTTTTGAGGCCACAATCCCCTAAAAAACAGAGAGCCAGAGGGAGATAAATCAACCATAAATCTGCCTTTTAACTATGCCTTCATAAACTACTTTGGTATAGAAAAAGAGAAGTGAAAATATGATTTGTTTTTGAATTTCTAAACAATAAATAAAACAATCTATTGTTACTAAACTATTTTTCTTTTAGAAAATTATACTAAAACACATTTGAGCTTATTGTCTTTTGTGAAAGGAACTGTCTTCTAATACTGCAGGCATTAAGCATGAATTCATGCATTCTGGATGCGTTCTCTCCATGCCATTTTTGTCTAGGCGGTTAATCCTTCCCTAGCCACATATCATGACCATGAAAACTTGCAATGATTTCCACTTTTACAATAAGAGCAACACAAGAGGCATCAGCTCAACGTCTGGCTCCCCTCTTGATGAACTCAGAAGGAAAGCCACTCATTGTTTCAGCAGCTGTTTTTGTTTCCAAATCCAAAGGGGGAACTTAATTGAGTATTTTCTCTTATTTTATATTTTGATTAAAAGTTTTGTGATTCAAGTTTTTGTTTTCCAGCCAGTGACAGTCTTCCCTATAGTCTGCTAGAATGATTTGGGTTAGTGCGTTTTATTCTTATTTGGAATAAAAAGTAAAAATTCTTTTGAGTATAATACTATACCATGTGAATAGTTATGCATATGAGTTTTGATTGTATAAAAAAATGTATCCCCTGGCTAAAACATTGATGTGATAGTTTAATTTATTTGACGTTTAGGACGCTAATTCACTGAGGTACCATACTTTTTTTTCACCTATTTTGTGGTACTCATGCTTTTTATATCGTTGCAAGCACCATATAAAATTGAGACATTTAATGTTTCCATAAAAATGTGTTGATTGATTTTTTTCTTTTCATTTTCAACCAATATATAGCATTGTGTAACAAGGTCACAGTTGGAAGAAGTAAGTGGGAAAACACTCAGAGCAAATGAGCTTCTTCCAAAGCACTGTCTGTGAGAAGCCTTCCATTTTTATGCCAGTTGGTTTTCACACAAAAGCCTTTGCCTGGGAAAGACTACTTTTCTATAGCCCATCACCTGGAAAAATTACTTTTCCAAGGTACATACTACCCAAAAGAAGGATAGGTATGTTTCATTTGTTTTAGTTATTTTTAGGCCTGTAGTATCTTTAGTCCACACCCCTCCCCAAAAGTACATATGTTCAAATTAAGGCTCAAAAGAGCAAACGGAGCACCTAAAAGCACACATCTACATCATCAGGACTAGGACTCAAGTCGTCCCCTGACTCTAGAACATTACTCCATACCACCACCCATGAAGACGGCTGAGCGCCAGAGAGCTGATGCTTTCAAACTGATGCTGGAGAAGACTCTTGAGAGTCTCTTGGACAGGAAGGACATCAAACCAGTCAATCCTTAAAGGAAATCAACCCTAAATATTCACTGGAAGGACTGATGCTGAAGCTTCAGTACTTTGGTGACGTGATGTGAAGAGCTGACTCACTGGGAAAAAAAAAAAACCCTGATGCTGGGAAAGATAGAGGGCAGAGGAGAAGAGGGCAACAGAGAATGAGATGTTTGGGTGACATCAGTGACTGAATAAGCATGAGTTTGGGCAAACTCTGGGAGATAGTGAAGAACAGGAAACCTGGCATGCTGCAGTCCATGGGGTCACAAAGAGTTGGACATGACAGCAACTGAACAACAACATTTTTAAGGCAATAAACGGACTTTACTTTCAGATATAAAACATTTTAGACTTTCATAAGCTGCATGACTCTCCTTTTTGTTTTAAAGTATTAAATCACAATGAACTAAGTTCATAAAATTAAGTTTTTCCCAAGAGAGAAGGACTAGGAGAAAATTTGATTAATTCATAGTCATGGCTAAATGGAATTGTAATGTTCTCTTTTACTGATTATTAAATAAGGCCTAGCCTTAACACTCCATGCTCCAAAGAAAGATTTAGTTCCTGCCATAAAATTGAGACTACTGCCTTGCACTAATGTTGTTTTAATGTCAATTATTACTGTTTGAAATCAGCCATGACCTTTTCTCTGTCACTAGGATTGTATACCTTGACACAGACGCACGACATGCTATGCAATGTAACTTAACTTCTAAAGGAGGTATTTCTGGTAGAAATCTCCACAGGAAAGCATCCTGTTTGGCAACTAATGAGACTCAGAGATAGGAAGATTAGTTAAAACCCCTTCCCATTTGAAACTCATATGTCAGCTAATGATCCAGGCTTTAATGGCTTCCCTGTGAAACTGGAAGTGAGTATTGTTTTAATGAGACCTGGTTAATCACCCAGAACTCTTTGCTGACTTTTCATCAAGCAAAGTAAACAGAGATAGTCACATATTGCTGCTCCTAATAGGACCTCCACAGATAGTGAAAGACAATGCTTGGGGAAGTTTCCGGGTGAATAGACTTGGGACAGTCTCCAGAGGGGCTCCCCAGCCTTTGCTGTTCAACTTTAGGAAGATGCTCACAATCTTAGGAGCTGCTGAGTGAGAAAGAAAGGCTGACTTCACCTTTCCACACCCCATCCCTGCATCTTTCTCCACACAATCAGAGCCAAGTCCTCTTACATCAAAGCAACTGTAAAAATAAACCAAAACTTTGAGTCCTGATCAATCCATCTTGTCTTCACCTTAACCTGAAAAAAGAATAAGAAGAAAAGAAAAAGAGAAAAAAAAAAACCTCCAGGAGCCAAGCACAGCATGGTTTGGTAATAGTTGCCAGGGCCCTGGGTCTAGGTATGTGTGTAGAATAGGCTCTGCAGCAGAGGTACAGGAGGAGCAGGCCAGGTGGTTTATATTATAAAATAACATTCTGACCCACCATGTGCATGAAACGTTTCTTTCAGTTGACAGGAACTGGGTGAGTTTTCCCTGAAAATTGGACTCCCAGACCAGCCCCTCCCCCACACCTAGCAAAGACCATTCCCCCACCCCACCCCACCCCCGCCCCCATTCCCAGCACACACAGAGCTCCAAATTGTTCCCAATGTATTTACAGCCAGCCTGACCTACGGGGGAAGAGACACACATTAACTTGGGTGATTGAGTCTTAACGGTTGCCCTTTTTCTCATCACCATCTGGGAAGGAAAAGGAAAAAAAAAGCTAATATATCTACAATTAGATAAATTGGAACGCATGCACATGTTCAAGCTTAGACCAGGGCAGTCAAGGTCTTGCAGAACTGAAAGGGGGACAATTAGCATCAGGGCCTGGCTTGTGTGGCATTCTTTGTGCTGATGGCTTGCTGTCAGGATGAAACCGAGGTGTTGGGTGACACTGACCAGAGCTGGCAGGCTGTGCACACAAACTCGGCAAGTCACTTGCTGAGACTTGGACTCTGAGTCACACCAGCAAATGCCCCCACCACCTGAATGACAGGCTTGACAGCCTAAAGAATCTTGGCAAGAATTCTCACCTCGCACAGAGTCCGTTTATTTGGTTTTGCCACCTGCAAAATCGCAGCTTGGGAGAGCCCCTTGGGTCCAACATGCTATTGAGCAAATGCCTCTAAATAACACTGACCTGCTGTTGGCCCCAGAGAAGATGGTGTCTTCAGTTTTGAGTCTTCATATTGACACAGTCTGTCAAATGTATAATACATGACGGGTCTTTTTCAAAAACCTGCTCCTTACCAACCACTTTTCAGCTCCTCAGCTACCACTGGTAGGCACAGAATAAAGTGTACCTAACTTGATTTGGGATCTGCACACTTCTATTTTTCTTGATGTCTTTAAAAAGCAAATGTGAAAAATTCTAAAAAGTCTATTGTTTAAGATGGAGAAAAGTCACTTATATTGATATCTTTTCACACTTTCTTTTGAAAGCCCTATAGTTGGGATATATGGACAGAAAAATATTAGTATCCAGAAACAGTCACTCAATACATGTTCTAATACAAAGCATGGGAAAAACTGTTAATAAAATGAGGAATACTAGGAAAGTTAATATTCAGAGTATAAACTGTGTCATCCTGGCTGGAAAATGTTTCTGTGAGTAGTAATGCACTTATAATAATTTCTATTTTTATTGTTATCAATAATTAACAATAAAACTAATATCTTAGTTATCTAATATCTAACATTTCTATGTTTACAATAGGTACATGACTGCTAAAATTTTATTTCAATGAATTTCAAAAATTTCTGTACATCCTAAAAAATGGACTACCATTTTATTTCAGGACAGCCCACTGACCCACAAATAAATCTTCGTTTAATTTTTTTGTTGTATAGTATGACACATGGAAAATTATCATGAAGAAATAAGAACTGCTGAGTAAAAGGAATATTGAAACTTCAGTTAGGTTAGAAGTGCCAACATACTTCCTAAAGGCTTAATTTTAGAAGAACAGTCATAAATGATTTTTTTTCAGCCTGAGTCCTGCTGTCCCTAACTTTTGTGTAAAAGTAATTTCTCTTGCAAGAAATTAGGCTGTTTCATGTTAGCAGAGGTGGATATACTATTGCAATACTGAGATTCATAATGACATATATATTTGGTTTGGCCCTGCCCAACAGCCCCTGACACCCCTAGGATTTCCTAAGTGATAAGAGTGATAAAGGTATCTTTTAGTATTCATAACAAATAAAGGGTTATATCACACCTGAGTTTATGTTAATGAAGTGGCTTTTGGGGAAGCTCCTAGTGATGGGGCCTGGTTGCTAGGAGAATCAGCCATATGATGAGAAGTTTAGAATTTTCAGCCCCAACTTCTGATCTGATAAGGGAGAGGAGCTAAAGATTGATTTATGCACCCACCAGGGGCCAAAGATTTCATCAATCACGCTTATGTTATGAAGACTCCATACAAGTCCTAAATGGTGGGATTCAGAGAGCTTCTAGGTTGGTGGTGCTGGGAGAAGGCGTGGAAGCACGGAGTCCTTCCACACACACCTCGCTCTATGCATCTTTCTCTGACTGTTTCTGAGTTGTATCCTTTTATAACAAATCAATAATCTTTAACTAATTTTTATGAGTTCTCTGAACTGTTCTAGCAAATGATTGATGCTGAGGAAGGACTTGTAGGAATCTGTCATTTTTAGCAGTTTGGTCAGAAACACAGGGGACAGCCTAGACTTGTATGATTGGTGTCTGAAGTGGGGTCATCTGGCAGGACAGAACAATCTATGGAATCTGATGCTATCTCCAGGTGGACAGTTTCAGAATTGAGTTAAACTGTAGCATACCCAACCTAGGCAGCATATTGAAAAGCAGAGACATCATTTTATTAACAAAGGTCCATCTAGTCAAGGCTATGGTTTTTCCAGTGGTTATGTATGGATGTGAGATTTGGACCGAAGAACTGATGCTTTTGAACTGTGGTGTTAGAGAAGACTCTTAAGGGTCCTTTGGACTGCAAGGAGATCCAACCAGTCCATCCTAAAGGAGACCAGTCCTGGGTGAAAATTGGAAGGACTGATGTTGAAGCTAAAACTCCAATATTTTGGCCACCTGATGCGAAGAGCTGACTCACTGGAAAAGACCCTGAGGCTGGGGAGGATTGAGGGCAGGCGGAGAAGGGGACGACAGAGGATGAGATGGTTGGATGGCATCACCAACTCAATGGACATTAGCTTGGGTGGACTCCGGGAGTTGGTGATAGACAGGGAGCCCTGGCATGCTGTGGTTCATGGGGTTGCAAAGAGTCGGACACGACTGAGCCACTGAACTGAACTGAACTGTAGCAGACCCAGCTGGCATAAGAGAATGGCTGGTGTGAAGGGGAAAACTCCACATGTGGTGGTGACCAGAGGCTGTCCTCCCTCTCAGCCATGAGGCCAGTGAGACTTCTGCAGCGCAGGTTACTTCAAACTCACAGGCCAGTTTTTAAAATGTGTGATTTCTTATTGCTTTTCTCAGACAAAATCCCTCAAACTGTGTAAGCTTCAGGTCCCACACAAAACCTGGTTCTGCCTCTGCTTATTAGAAATGAGACAGAATGGACAGAAGCTGGAGCAACATTCCTCTAAGGATAGTCCTGGATCCACCTGCCTCAGAATCACCTGGGAAGCTTGTTAAAATGCACACCCCCACTGCGGTCCATCTGAAGAGACTCTGCCTGGGAATGTGCATGTTATCAAGTTCCCCAGGTGATCTTCCCATGAAAACTAAAGGTTTTGAATTTTTGGTTTGGACTGCTGGCTGAGGCCGAGCAATGCTCTTTATAATATACCCTGTGGGCTCCTAGTAGCTTGTCAATGATCTCACATCCAAAATAAAATAAAGAACTAGAAGGAGCTGGTCTTGGGAGAATTTCTCATCCGGTGGAGCCGGAGAAGTTTAATTTAAATGACTTTTTGCTCTTGAAGGGTTACCAAATATATCTTAAAATTGTTGAGGTAAAACTGTTAAAATTTGCGTGGCAAAACTCTCAAGTCTGTTGGCTCCATTCTTAACTAAGGGAACAATTCCAGACAGCACAAGAAAATTGTAACAGGGGCTGACAGTTGATCTCCTGTCCTAATCACAGCTGGTCTGTCTCCATTTTCCTTATCCCTACAGTCCAGGTGAAGAAAAGAACCAAAAGGACATAGGAGAGAAGATGATATTAATATAATTGTTAGCACATGCCTTCATCACTGAGGACAGTTTCTTGAGACACTACACTGCTTCTTCCTTGGCCTTTTTTTCAAAGAAGTTGAGTTCATCTTGTAGGAATGGGAGGAGATATTCTTGGAATCTTGTGTCAAAACAATCCACGGAGTACCAAGTGTTTAGCTTGGGCTAAAGTATGAATTCCCTGGTGGCTCAGATGGTAAAGCATCTGCCTACAATGCGGGAGACCTGGGTTCGATCCTTGGGTTGGGAAGATCTCCTAGAGAAGGAAATGGCAACCCACTCCAGTACTCTTGCTTGGAAAATCCCATGGACAGAGGAGCCTTGTTTGCTACAGTCCATGGGGTCACAAAGAGTCGGACAGAACTGACTCACTCACTCACTCAAAGTACTATCTATACTGATTTGGGGAATGCTGGGAGACTTTAGCCAAATTATATCTCCTCTCTATTACAAGATGGGTGACCATTTCTGTGACAAGCAGAATAGTGTTGTGGTTAAAAATCTGGGCTTTCAAGTCTGACAGACAAGGGGTTTAATCCTGCTTTGATAATTTTTTAAGTTGTATGACTTTGGGCTATATAATCTCTGTTTTCTCAAGGGAAAAGTAAGGATCACAATAAAAGAAACCTTACAAGATTGTAGTGATAAGTGAATGTGGCACTCGGACATAAAACACTTAGCTTGTGCGTGCGTGCCAAGTCACTTCAGTCGTGTTCAACTCTTTGGGACCCTGTGAACTATAGCCTGCCAGGCTCCTCTGTCCATGAGATTTCTAGGCAAGAATATTGGAGTGGGTTGCCATTTCTTCCTCCAGGGGATCTTCCGGACCCAGAGATCAAACCCACGTGTCTTATGTCTCCTGCATTGGTAGGTGGGTTCTTTACCACTACCGCCACCTAGAACAGCTTAGCTCAGCACCCAGCAACAAGGATTACTATTAGTGAGCTCTGCCTCAAGGAAATGGCAACCCACTGCAGTATTCTTGCCTGGAAAATCCCATGGACAGAGGAGCCTGGCAGGAGACAGTCCATGGAATTGCAAAGAGTAGGACACGACTAAGCAGCTAAGACAGACAGACCTCAAGGATGGGCAGAAGAAGTTCCCAATACCTGATGGGAGCAAAGCTTCTGTGTTAGCTATGTGTGGCTGGGTAACAGACTGCCGCAAAGCTTCTCACTGTCTCACTCTTTCTGAGGATCAGGGATCTGGAAGCCGCTTAGTTGGGTAGTTCTGGCCCAGGGTCTCCCAGAGGTTGCCGTCAAGCCTGGCGCCACAAACATGAAAAGGCTTGATGGGGTCTGGAGGATCAGCTTCCAATCTCCCTCAGAAGGCTCTAGGCAGCAGGAATTAGTTAGATCCTTAGTATGTGTACCTTTCAGTTGGACTACTCACAACATAGCAGCTGACCCTTCCTAGAGAGAAAGTGTGACCAGGAAAGACCTCGGTGCCTTTTATAACCTAATATCAAATGTGACCTACCATAGCTTCTGCCGTATTCTGTTGGTTACACAGACCAACCCTGTACGGTATGGGAGGGGACTGTACAAGTGTGTGAATACCAGGAGGCAGAGATCGCTGGGTGTTTCTCAGAGGCTAGCTACCCCCACCTTTCAATAGTTTTCCTGAGCAATGCCACAGATGCTCTTTTTTTTTTTTTTGGCTTTAATTTTAGAGCTGAGAGGCTTTGAAATGATTATAGTTGTTTATAATCTACCGGCAAATGAAAGGCATCCAAGCATCAAGATAAATGGCTGAGTGGGGTCTTCTGGCCACTTGAAAGACATGTGGCGTCACATGCCAAAGAAATCCACAGCTGACTTTAGTAAGATCTTGATTGTTAAATATTCCAGCCGTGCACTTTCACAAAATGCAAAGGACAGAAGTTGTCCCTCTGTGTTAACAAGTAAGAATGGTTAGCGGATAAGTCATGGTTTACAAATCTGTATTTATGATTGGGGTCTGGCTGACAAACAGCAAGAATAAACCATACAACCTGGGGAGTCCAATTCCAGCAGGAAGTTGCTTTGAAATAACATCATACTTCATTCACTCCCCAAATGATGTCTTTGATGACCAGTTTGGACACATCAATAAAACGTCCTGTCACTTACCATATTTTATTCTCTTGCAGCATTTCCCACCGTTTGATGGTAACCTCACAGTGCCTGTTCTTAACAGCAGAATCCACACTCTGATTTAGATTTGCCAACTAGATTGATTTTGGCCAAATTTCTTATCCAAACACAGGTCCTTACAGTTTGAGAGTTCCCACCAAAAGATTGCTAAAGAAAAATATGCAGTTTTACTGGCTCAGATTTGTAGCTCCAAAATTTAAAAGAAAGCGGCTGGTTAACATTATAGACATTTTGAAGTACTTGTCTTTCAGAAATTCAAAGAACAATAGCAAGGAAAGCCTTTGATCGCTCAGAATTTATTTTATTTTATTTTATGTACTTATTAATTGGTACACTTTCTCCCCATTTTAACCAAAGATTCTGTACATTGAAACAATAAAATAAGTAAAGACATGTGTCTTCTTTAAAAATCTCGATACTGGTTAAGTCTCAGAGTCCTTTTCCATGCTTTCTGGGTAAAGGCTTTTTCTGTTCTCTCAGCCCTGCAGCACTTTGATCTCAGAAGCAGTGCCATTTGGTTGTAAATGTATGGCGCCTTTGATCTAGTACTTAGCTGGTCTTATTTAAAATAGATAGCTTCTTTTATCTAAGTCGTGTTTACTAGGTCTCGCTCTATGAAAGATGGTTTAAATTGCTATTATTTAGATAGAAAGTTATATAAAGTTTAGTAAGAGTGCCCAGATCTGAATCTAATTCTCTAAATTTTAAAACCCCAACGGCATTATTATATGTTTCATACAGCAAATTCTTATTAAAATGAGCTGCTTTTACAGATGTCAGGTAATATTTGCAAAACTCTGTTTGCTTTTTAACAGGGAACTGATTTTCCAAAGAATAATAAACATATCCTACACTCGGGCAAAACTGGTACTCTCAGAGCGCCTGAACTAAAAGGCCAACTTTCCCCTCTGCAATTCACATATTAGTATATTTTTCTATTACTGGATTATGAATACAATAAAGGGTATGTTGAAATGGGACTTTTAAAATTAATAAGAATAAGTGTAAATCTTAAATTCTCTTCTTTAAGAGGATTTCTTAAATACTTTGTCAGTCGCTTTAGTGATGGGTGCCTTCAATTTTCTAGGCTATATTCAATTATTCATTCAACAAACTATGTTGCATGTGCAAAGACAGAGAGCTGATTAAGTCAAAGACTCCACCCTTAGGCTGCTCACAGCCTGGGGTTGGGGGCAGAGCCCTGGTAGACAATTACACTTCAGTGTGGTGTGTTCCTCTTATGGATGCTAGTCCTCCCAGCCTGCAATTGGAGTGGTCAGGAAAGTTTCCTGGAAGAGGGGTGGTACCCAAGCTTTAGTGAAAGACTACTGTCTCAGAATTCAGTATCCTGTAAATTTCCAGCCAAATCCATAATTGCAAAGACACCTCTCCCAGTCTCCACACCCCTGGTTTAATGCAGGTAGCCTAAACCTTGAGAGAGGTCTAAAGCTTGAAGGGCTTTGGTGCCTGAAGCTACCTGAAAGGCTTATAGATTGCCATCCAACACTAAAGAGAAAAAGCCCAAACCATCTTTCACAGAAGCCACTTGGGCCTAACCTGAAGGTAAAAAAACATACGCCTGAGGCACTCTCATAGTGTGTTACCACATTCTGGGTATTTTCAGTGCTTTCTCTATGTTAATGAATTGAGCCTATCCTCAACCCTACAACACAGGGACCACTATTATTCCCTTTTAGAGAGGAGGAAATTGAAGCACAGAAAGACAAGTTTGTCCCTGGTTTTTCAACTAGTAAGTTCCAGAGCTGGAATCAGAACCCAAGGAGTCTGACTCCAGAATATACGTTGTTTTTAATTATTGTGTTAAACGTGTCTCCCGTTTTCCTTCATTCCGTACTTTTCTTCTCTGAAATAAAGATTTGACGAGGGCCTAGTAATGAGTGCAATCACTGAGCACAGAACAGTTGCCATTATTACTTTTGTTATTATTTATTAACAGAATGTGAAAGCCTCGTGTACATAGTAGGCATTCAGTGACTGTGAAATAAGACTAAAACATCTGAAGACTAACCAAGACATTTGCATGGGCTCTGGGGCTGCAAGAAAGTCTGCATGATCATCAAGGGGATTAGCAATGGCTATGGAGAAATAGACGCAGACAGTAAATGTATAAATAGAAATAAATGTCCAGAGACCCATTGAGTTGGGGCGAAATGATGAGATGCCAGATTCTTTAATGACTCCTTTTCTCCTTCCCTTCTTAAGTGCTGCTTAAGTAGAGCTGAGGCCAGACGGGATGCAGCTAAAGTGGCCCTAATCAACTCCCTCTTCAACGAGCTGCCCTCTCGCCGCATCACCAAGGAATTCATTATGGAGAGTGTGCAGGAAGCAGTTGCCTCCACCAGCGTGAGTGCCCACCAGGGAAGGGGGAGCTGGCTTTACTGAGAGCACTGAGGCCTTTGAATCTTGGGAGATGCTAATGTGTACAGGTTCTTTTAGAACTGTGCAGGGGTTTTTTTACCCCATTAAATCATTAATTTTCAGCAAAAGAGCACTTCAATTGAAAATCATGATATTGGGGCTGTCTCCCTATCCGTGTCTCAGCAAGATTCTTTAGCCTTCCTGGATCACAATTAACTGAGCTGTCTATCAAAGTGGATAGAATTATCCATCTTGATTTGTTTACTTGGGTGTTTGCTCTTTGAGGAGCACTGACTATTTTAGGGCCGAAGGATGCATGCAGTTGAATACCGCTTTAACCTAGACATAAAGAAGTTCAGTTTTTCCCAAACTTGACTAATCATAAAAATTATCTGAAGCGCTTGTTAAAAGTGCCAGTTCCCCAGCCAGCGTGAGGTCCTGCAATCTGTGTTTTTAAGGAAATACTAACTGCTTGAAGTGAAGTGAAATGAAAGTCGCTCAGTTATGTGTGACTCTTGGCAACCCCATGGACTCTACAGTCCATGGAATTCTGCAGACCAGAATACTGGAGTGGGTAGCCTTTCCCTTCTCCAGGGGAATCTTCCCAACCCAGGGACTGAACCCAGGTCTCCCACATTGCAGGTAGATTCTTTACCAGCTGAGCCACAAGGGAAACCCACTAACTGCTTAGCTATGAGAAAAGCTGTATGCCTAATATTTGTTAGATGTTAGAGTTATTGATTACTTTACTCTGAGAACTCTGGAAATTTCTGTAATAGATGTAATTAAATGCAAAGTGCTTTGAGAGCCAAACTATGTCTTAGAAATTTAGACAGGACATTTTCTCGCCAATCTAGAGGTAGATTATTTGCCCCATGAATTATTTGGTGGTCTCGATCCTTGTACCTCCAAACTATAAACCATTTTCACCACGGAGGAAGCCTTGGGTCTCACCTGGGGCAGGCATCTCCCTATGTGTCCTTAAAGTGCAGAAACCAAAGGGCACTACCAAAGAGAGAAGCTACCTCCTGCTTCACCTTTAGCATGGATCAACCCCACCAGACTTTCATTCCCTGACTCCCTTAACCTGACTATGCAAGTCAAGGTTCTGACATTCTGGAGAAGATACTGGTAAGGAAGATGATGATATCCCACCAGCTGTGACCTTTTCGCTGCCTTCCTCCCACTTATATGCTCCTATAACACAGAGAAGCGAAGAGGGGGAGCAGCAGGGACTGAGAGTGGTTGTCCTGGCGGAGAGACTTCAGGGAGCTCTGGTCTGTCTCTGCTCTGAGGATGAAAGGAAGCCTTTATTTTTCTGCCCTGTAAATTTCAAGTGCCTTTGAGGAAGAGAAGTTAGGAAAATGATGCCTGATTTATATGTGTGGAATTTACTCAGGAGCAGGGAGGGGTCCTCAGTGTAAATGTAATGTATCATTTTTTTCATGGAAATTTCTAAGGAAGGAGAATATATATGGTTCATAGGCTTCTGGATGGATTTCCTCTGGGATATTTAAAAAGCCAACATAAATATTTCGGCAGTAGTGTGTTAATGTTATTGCATCCAAAAGCTATAAATTTGCGGCTATCTGAGGCTGGCAGTTGTTTGTTCAGTCTTACAAAGCCATTGCCCACCTTCCCAGGAATCCAAGGCCATGGGATGTTGAAGGGCAGGCCCCAATGCCATTCCAGAGCTCATGTTAGCTTTTTTTATTGCCACTCCCCATAACCAAATATTGAAGGGGAATTTCATTTTTCCCCATCACCCACCCACCTTGTTTCTTAAAGATTAAGTGGTCCAGAATTGAAAAAATATAAGCCAAAATCCATGTCTCCAGGTTGAACACCAGCCTATTATGAAAACTCCCATTGAGAATCACGGTGGTCAAACATCAACGTGAGTCAGCCATAGGTGTACATATGTCCCTCTCTCTTGAACCTTCAAGTTGAAAAATAAATTTTTTTAATTTTTAAAAAGGTGGTAAAATATGAATGGTCCATACAACTGGAAATTTTTTTCCCTGTTAATTACATAATTTGCTTGGTGATCATAAGAATCTTATGAAGCAAGTCAGCATTTCAAGATTTCAATAATGGATGAAAATAGCCTCAAAGGGCAACCATTCATTCAGTTCAGTTCAATTCAGTTCAGTCGCTCAGTCGTGTCTGACTCTTTACAACCCCATGAACCATAGCATGCCAGGCCTCCCTGACCATCACCAACTGCCAGAGTCTACCCAAACCCATGTCCACTGAGTCAGTGATGCCATCCAACCATCTCATCCTCTGTTGTCCCCTTCTCCTCCTGCTCTCGATCTTTCCCAGCCTCAGGGTCTTTTCCAATGAGTCAGCTCTTCACATCAGGTGGCCAAAGGATTGGAGTTGCAGCTTCCACATCATTCCTTCCAATGAACACCCAGGACTGATCCCCTTTAGAATGGACTGGTTGGATCTCCTTGAAGTGCAAGGGACTCAAGAGTCTTCTCCAGCACCACAGTTCAAAAGCATCAACCCTTTAGCACTAGCCCTCTTTATAGTCCAACTCTCACATCCATACATGATCATTGGAAAAGCCATAGCCTTGATTAGATGGACCTTTGTTGACAAAGTGATGTCTCTGCTTTTTAATATGCTGTCTAGGTTGGTCATAACTTTCCTTCCAAGGAGCAGGCGTCTTTTAATTTCATGGCTGCTCATTAGGTGACATTAATGCCACTACCAACAAAAACTATAGAGATGTGGCAATTTCTGCTTTATATAATTATTCTTTTTGAGTATATAATCAGTTAACATTCTAATGAAAAGCTAGATTCAAACTGACTTCAAAATCCTCTTCACTTACATATGGTGAGATTAAGGCTTTTATCCCAAATCAGCTGGAGATGGTTGTAAGGTGCACACCTGAAGGGTTAGAACCACAGGAGTTTCACCGTGGGGGCACAGGATTCATTTATGACCCCCAAAGAAGAGGAAGAAAACTCTGTGATGCTTTCCTTTTCTGCTTCCTTCCCAAGGGCACTTTGGATGACGCAGACGACCCAAGCACCAGCATCGGAGCCTATCACTACATGTTGGAGTCAAACATGGGGAAGACCATGCTGGAGTTTCAGGTACCTGCCACATGTTTATTTTGCTACACAGCCCCTAGAAGCCTGGGGGAATGCCAGTCTTATCACAAACAGCTCTTTGTTTACTTTGGTCATTTTAATTTAACCCTCTTAGGATCCAGCACTATAACTCTCTTTTAGCAGCACTGCAGTAGGCTAAAACGAACAAGTCAACAAGGCACAATCTTTGCTTCTTCAAAGAAAGTAGAAGACTTAAGCTAAGAAACAGGTAGGGAACAGTACCATCTTATGACCCTATTAACACTTTACCAGCTTTTCAGTATAAAGCTCCCCTTTAAATCAAATCAAACAGCTTGAAATACTGGTCATGACCGTTTGGTTCTTAATTTTCAGAAGTTATAGATGAAGGTGACTGCATGTATATTAAACAATTTCCCCATCCGTCATGGTATTTTTGTTAAACAAGATCTGCCATCTCCTATCATTAAGTAAATAAAAAATTTAGCAAGCTCTAGCTGTTTTCATTCCACTGCTGACAAGCAATAATGGAGCTAAGGAACTATATTACCTATTATTTGTAAATTAATTATATTAGTAGTAAGAAGAAGTAGAATAGCTTACACTCATTGGATGCTTACCTTGTCTGGCACTGTGCTAAGCATTTAACAAGTCTTACCTTGTTCAGACCCAGGCTGTCTGATTTCTGAGTTCATATTTTGACTATTATCCTATATTGGGCTCAACAGACAAAAATTCAATAGTGGTTGAGAATGAAAAGTATGCTCTCTAAAAAAATTAAATTTGAATACAGTTGACCATCCATATACATCAATGCTACTAAGAATCAATATGCAGTGTTATAATACGGAGACTTTACCTCCAAGATTTCTATTATTTTAGGTTAGATTCCAAGAGGCAATCAGAATATAAAGTTTTATGGACAAAAATGTTCATCATGGTATAATTTACAGTGGTGGTATAGCTGAACCCTAAAGCCAGCTTTCAAATACCACCTTTGGCACCTTTCAAATTCTTTTCCTGATTACAGTGCCACAGCCTCTTACTTCTCAGGTGGATATGTCCGTCCTGCCCATTTTAAAATTTATTAATTTCGCTCACCACTCTCTTGTTTGATTGAAGCAAAAATGCTCTTTTCTCATCCTTTCCTAGGAAGATCTCAGTCATCCAGATTTTTCCTTAAGCAATTGTGGTCTCACTGACCTTTGATGTTGCTTGTCTTGGTTTGCAAAAGACCTTGTAGCTCACCTTCTGGTGTAGACAGCGGCTTACGGCGGCTTGCAGCAGCCAGTGGTTCTCAGCCCTGGCTGGGGGTGGGTTCAGCTGCTCACTTCTGAATCTGTTTCCTCATTTGTACATAAATCAGGAAGAATAATAGTAGCAATAATAGCAGTGGTACCTCCTGCATCATTGTGGAGAGTAAACGAGACTGCATAGGGGGTTCAGAACGGCTCCTGGCATATGGCAAATTCTCAGTAAAAAAATGACAACTGATAGATGTATATTTCTGAAGAAGGACTGCTTTGCTTGAAATGCCACAGGCTCCCAGATGGACTCCTCTGACAGCTTTATCTAACCTAAAGTCTCCATAAGAGGACAAAGTAGCTTCCCAGCAATAAATGCTTCAGGGCCCGGGGTCTCCTGCATTGCAGCAGATTCTTTGCCAGCTGAACTATGGGGGGCCTGCTATAGAATACAAGAGTGAAACTGGCAAGAGTCACTTTTTATATCCCATAACAATCTAAAGTCAAACAGAGGAAACATAAAAGGGAAGCGCATGACACAAGAGAAGGAACACAAACTAAAAAAATCATACAGATCCAAGAGCCAAGCCTGTTCTACCGCTTGTCACCTGTGAACTCAGCCATTCTGAGACTCAGTTTTTCTCATCTACAAAATAAGAATCATGATATCCATTGTGTAGACTTTTTTTGGGACTTATACAATGTAACATTTATAAAGCATTTAGCACAATGATGCCCTAAGAAAGAAATCATTTATTTTAATTTCTCCTCTCTCCCAGACAGACGAGTATTGTACTTTTTTTTTCTTACAGAATGAATGTTGCCTGACCAAGAACATGGTAGTTTGTATAGGATTTAGTAACTATTTTCAGAAAAATTAAGAATGATTTTTTTTAATGCAGTGGATTAGGCTGCCAAATATAGGAAAGGCAAAAAAAATTTTTTAATTTTTAAATTCTGTCCAAGTACTATGAAAGGCTGTACTCAACCACCTTTTAGTAATACTTTTCTTTTTAATTGCCTTACTATGGGCTGCATGTTTTCTGTGTGGTCTGCATAGCAAGGTACTTAAGAATGTGAAATAATAATTTGACTCATATTGTGGAAATGCTTCATAAATTCTCATAAAGGAGGCTGGGTGCCGGATGAGAGACAGAGGTAGAGGAAGACGGGAAAGCAGGAAAAATCCAAACTCCCTCCTCCCAGCAGGGATGCTGGCAACCCACATGGAGGGCCATCAAGTACATCCCTCTTCCTTCCTCCAGCCCCAGGCTGCCTGCTGATTTCCTACACATTCCTCCATGGCCTGGGTTAAATGCATCACCTTGTTTCTGCTCAGAATGGGAATTGACCACAGGCCTGGGCTGTTTGCAGTCCACACAGCAATTCAGTCCCCTTGGTGGGTAATAGATGTGTGTTTGTATCTAGCTACGGATGACTATACAGCCTAAAAACAAGACTGGTGTCTCCTGACTGCCCTCGGGCTTTCCAAGGGGGCCGTTAAAGAGGCAGAGCTCAGAAGAAACCTGATAGGCTTCTGCTTACCTTCACTTCGTGGGCGGGAGGCTGGGGTGCCTGTTTAAGATAGCCTTGCCTGAAAACTGCCTCTTGTTTGCAGGGGTGGGATGGCGGTGGCTCTAGCCACTGGGTCTTGTCAAGGTCAGATTCAAGGCAGACTTTGACTGAAGCTGGTTAATATATTTATTCTAAAGCCTAATGCAATCCAAAGATGAGCTGTTTATTTACATCTTTGCTAAATTCTCCAGGTTGCCTTTTAAAACCTCATCCCATAAACAAATTTCCTCTTAAATCCATTCTCTTGGGTGGGGAGATGGTGCCCACCTGCTTTTCAAGTTCTCCATTTACACTGTTTGTTTTTCTTATTCCTGATGAATCACAGAACCAAGCCAGTCTCCCAGACAGAGTTCCAGAGAGAAGCAGTGTTCATTTTCTCCCTGCGAAGTAGCTGGGAGGCCACACATTGCTTCTCATAGGAGGCAGCACCAGGAAGCTCTGTGAGGACAGACCCCGGTCGTTGTTGGTTTAGATTTAATGAATGACAACATGAACCGGAAAAGCTATAGAATGAACGCTATAACTGCAGTGTTCCTGAAGAGAAAGAAAACACAGGGCTCGATTCACCATTTGATTTCGGATTTACTTATAGGGGCTCCCTGTGGCTCAGACAGTAAAGAATCTGGCGGCAGTCAGGAGACCCAGGTTCAATCTCTAGGTCAGGAAGATCCCCTGGAGAAGGAAATAGCTTCCCCACTCCAGGATTCTAGCCTGGAGAATTCCATGGATAGAGGAACCTGGTGGGCTACAGTCTATGGGGTCACGAAGAGTCAGACACAACTGAGCAACTAATACTTGGTAAAGGGAACTGGCTACATAATTTATGGGGCCTGGTGCAAAACGAAAGTTTAAGGCCTTTTGTTCAAAACTTGCTACGAATTTAAAGATAGCAAAGCACTAAAATGAAGTCACTCAGTTGTGTCCAACTCTTTGCGACCCCATAGACTGTAGCCTACCAGGCTCCTCGGTCCATGGGATTTTCCAGGCAAGAGTACTGGAGTGGGTTGTCATTTCCTTCTCCAGAGGATCTTTCCCACCCAGGGATCGAACCCAGGTCTCCTGCATTGTAGGCAGATGCTTTGCCATCTGAGCCACCAGGGAAGTTAGCAAAGCACTAAACCAAGCTCAAAGCCTGTGTGACTGCACAGATCACAAGCTTGTGAAACTGCCCTAGTCCCTGAGACAAGATCCCCAGAACAGCCCAGACTAGGGTAAGAATAGTCAAGCATTCAACTGGGGTGCAAAATTTAAAGGAGCAACAAAAATTCAGTAATCAAGGCAAATAATATTATAATATAATACATTAAAAACTCAAAATAAATGTGCAAAAATCTATGACAAATGAAACATCCAAATTTTAAATAAAGATAAGATTTTAAATAAAAGACCCTGAACTTGTATAACTCACCGTAAGTCTTGCTTCACTCACCTGGCCCTAGTCTCAACCCCACCTCTAGGCCAGCTTCTTGTTTTTCTGTAAGCCCATGCGGAGGAGCCAGGCTTCTAGGTCAGCCTACGTCACAAACACAGCTCAAAGACTTCAGTGAGGAAGAAGCAGGATAGCTAGCCCACCAAACAGACTTCATTCAAAACGATAGGGCTTCCACAAATAGAAAACAAGGCTGAGAAGAGCAGGCAGTGAGGAGTCATGGGAAAACCAGGAACTGAGTCCTCACAGAAGCCCACAGCCACCCTCTCCTTGCCAGTCTTTCATAATGCAAGGGTTTCCGAAGGCATCAATGATAAGCACACAAGGATTTCCTGGGGTTGAGCCAGGGTTCACACAGCTTCAGGAAGATCTGAAGATAGCAAATTGGTCAGTTCAGGTCAGTCACTCAGTCGTGTCCGACCCTTTGTAACCCTCATGGACTGCAGCACACCAGGCCTCCCTGTCCATCACCAAACCAATGTCCATTGAGTCACTGATGCCATCCAACCATCTCATCCTCTATCGTCCCCTTCTTCTCCCGCCTTTAATCTTTCCCAGCATCAGGGTCTTTTCAAATGAGTTAGTTCTTCGCATCAAGTGGCCAAAGTATTGGCGTTGCAGCTTCAACATCAGTCCTTCCAATGAATATTCAGGGATGATTTCCCTTAGGATGGATTGGTTGGATCTCCTTGCAGTCCAAGGGACTCTCAAGAGTCTTCTCCAACACCACAGTTCAAAAGCATCAATTCTTGGTCATGTGATGGGAAATAAAGAAGTGGGACAGGGAGAATGTGGAAATATCTCAGTAGACTTCATATGATGATGATAAGGTCTGTTATCTCCAGAGAGGAGGGCAAGCGCTGCAGATCAGGACACAAAGTAAGAAGGTAGAAAGAAGGTTATCTTTCCTGGGGATTTAGGAACAAGAGCTGCAGGGAAGAAGAGGCAGTTTTCTTGAGGTGAGGTGAGAGTCGCTCAGTCGTGTCCGACTCTTTGCGACCCCATGAACTGTAACCTACTAGGCTTCTCCGTCCATGGGATTCTCCAGGCAAGAATACTGGAGTGGATTGCCATTTCCTTCTCCAGGGGATCTTCCCAACCCAGGGATCGAACCCAGGTCTCCCGCATTGGAGGCAGACGCTTTAACCTCTGAGCCATGACTACAGAGGAAACAACTGCTTGACGATAGGATAGAAATTTAGACAAACCAGAGGGGGTGAGGAGGATAATCCTCCTCCTGCAGGCGAAAACAGTCCAAGTCTCAGTGGGGAAGTTTTATGAGAGGGGTAGGTTGCCAAGGGATATGAGAAAGATTTGAGAGGGGTAGGTTGCCAAGGGATATGAGAAAGATTTCCAGTTCTGTTCACAGAATTGTGGGTTCCACAGTGTTGGGAGGGTTGCTGAGTGACACAACAGAAATTTATCTGGATGAGGGGCTTGGCACATAAATAAGAATGAAAGCTTAGAGGACATTGGGGGAAAATATATTATGAAGGCGACAGTTATCAGAGGATGGAATTAAGAGCTCTGTTAGCAATAGGTCGTTTCTCAAACTGGGCCACACGGATGCAAGGACAATGCCAGGAGGGTTACTGAAGTCACAGAATAAATTCAATACCTCTTTCTGGGTTGTCAACATTACGTGAAGATTGCAGGATAAGAAAGGAGTGGAGTGGCATCCATTTTCTTCTTTAAGGAAAGGGACATATACAATAAAATGCAAAATAAAAGAGGAGTCTTACAATAAAACATTTGTCCATATTGTCCCTCCTGTAACACCATGGAGACTACTTCATATCAGAACCTAAAGAGCATTCCTATCCTTTTTTTTTTTTTTTTTTTTTGATGTCTGCAAAGCGTTTGGTGAGTAGGCCTGAGGGTCGAGCAAGGAGGGCAACACAAGCTTGCCTTCCTCAGCCACTGGGGTTATCTTCATAAAAGGCACACTGGTGGGAGCCAGATTAGATTATGGATTTAGTTAGGGAACAAAAGATTCTCACTTTCCCAGAGTAGCATAGTGATGTGACAGAGTGGAAATCTGGATGGGGGCAGAGAGAAGCGGAGAGAAGTCATAAGAGGGATGAGTTCCCCTGGCACTGGACCCAGGACCCTGGGCAGACATGGGTCAGTGTGTGGCTCAGCGGGTGTCCATGTCATATTTTAATTAATGGAAACACATGGTTTTGCCCTTACCAAGGTCTCTGTTCTTGGGCTTCCCTGATAGCTCAGACGGTATCTGCCTGCAGTGTGTGGACCTGAGCTTGATCCCTGGGTTGGGAACATCCCCTGGAGAAGGGAATGGCAACCCACTTCTGTGTTCTTGCCTGGAGAATTCAATGGACAGAGGAATGGCAGGCTACGGTCCATAGGGTCACAAAGAGTCAGATACAATTGAGCGACTAACAAAGTGTGTTCTTGTGGTGTTTACCATGTAGTAACACATACACAAAATCCTAAACCAAAAGAAGAAAAGCACTACATTCTAAGGGCAATTTAAACATGAGAATAGTGCTATTCAGACATGAGACATTTAGACATGAGAATATCTATTCTGATGATCTTATCTCTTTGAATTTCACCTCATAATTTTAAGGTAACTGTAATCTCATAGTGAAAATGTTTTCCAGAGCAAGCATACATAAAGACAATAAAAGTCCACTTTTCGTTTTGAATGGGCATAAGACATCTGTTCAAATGTTAAGCTTTCAAAACTTGTCTCATGACCAGGAAGTTCCTTAACTGTATTGTTATTTGCCAATAGGTATGTGGCTGTGGTTTGTACTAATCCACTGTAGATGTTTCTCTGATCAAAAAAGAAAGAGAAAAAAAAATGTAGGTAACTTCAATGGAAGACTGCTAATCCTAATCAGATTGGAAAAACAAAGTCTTCAGGATATTGAATACATGTTAGCTTGCACTCGGTATCATGCAGGGAAAGGATGATGCTGAGAGAAAGGCTAAATGATGTGCTCAGCCCTGGCCGTTGAATGTGAAAACTGTGGGTGGCTTAATGTCAATTCATCCTTATTGGTCATATTTTAAGGCATTTTCTTGACTGAATTTATAAACTCAGGGGTATTTTACAGTTTCTGTAGTTTCTCCATTATATGCTCTATATTTATTTTTTGGCCTGAATTTTTTAAAATTTAAATTATTTTCATATGGCATACTGTCACATGGTTCAAAGCTCAAAAGGTACAAACGAGTGTCAGAGGAAAGGCTTGCTTCATTTTTCTCCCCAGAGGCGACTCATGTTCCCAGGTTCTTTTGTATCTTGTCAGAAGTCTTCTAGGCATTTATAAGCAAATATTTATAGGCATCTTCTAATTCTTTCTTAATCAAGTAGTAACACACAGTGTATATGTTGGACGCCTTGCTTTTAACAACATCTCACAGAGACTCTTTACATTAGAACGAGAGAGCCTTCTCACCCTTTGTGACTGCATTGTATTTGGTAGGATGAGTGTGTTGTAAGGGAGAAAGAATCATTTTCTTTTATTCTTCTGAATTCTTAGCCGAGACTCCGTAATGAAAGACAGATTAGGAAGAGAAAAACAGAAGTACACTTCATGTGTGTGTGAGAGATGCCCAGGGAAAAATGAGGACCTCCACAAGGTGGCTTAGAATTCAGGATTAAATACCATCTTAATAGGGAAGGGAGAGGGGGTGTAGGCTTCTCAGGAAAGCGCATGTGAGCCTGCTCAGTTGCTCAGTCATGTCTGAACCTTTGCAACCCACGGACTATAGCCCATCAGGCTCCACGTGGATCCTCTGCCCGTGGGATTCCCCAGGCAAGCATACTTGAATGGGCAGCCATCTCCTCCTCCAGGAGATCTTCCCGACCCAGGGGTCAAACCTGTGTCTCTTAGGTCTCCTGCATTCAGATCCTTTACTGCTGAGCCACCAGGGAAGCCCCTTAGGGAGAAAGGAGATAATCTTTAAGAAAGATGAGTTGATCCTTAGAAGAACAGATAGGAGAAATGATAGTGACAAAGTTTGGCTGAGTACGGAGTGGACTTTAGTTTCTACTTCTGTGATAAGAGTCAGTATACCCTCGTTGATGAAACTTCTGGAGAAGGGAGTTATAACAATTAAGTTCCTTTTGGAGAATTTGTCTTTGGGGAGATAAGGGGAGTTCAGAGAAAGCCTCTTCCTCTGTTTGTGGTTTTTAAGTAGTTATAGCTCAAAATAATCAATATACCAAATTTGCATATTTGAGGGTGCTATATTCTGCTACACTTCAGGATTTAACCATTCCTTTTGTAATCATTTCATTTAACCATTCCTTTAAAAATGAACTTTTAAAATATTGCCAGTCTCATGCAATTTTCTTTAAAATGATGCATGAATAGCCTTGCCTACACATTATTCAAAGATGTGCTGGTATATTTATATAACTTTCTGGGTGTAAAATTGTTACAGCATATGTGTTTACACTGTTGAGAGGTATTTGTCCATTATTTAATAGTTCGTGCCAAATATAGATAAAACAGAGGAGGGAAGGAAAAACGCTCCGGAAGCCTACGACTGTGGTATTTGAAAAGTCTCAAAGTGTTCTGACAGTACTGTATATTCCATTTGCCTGATATAGTTGGGAGTTAGAGTTATGACCTCTTTGGCAATCACTGAGGCACTTTCTTTCACATTTCTGCTTTGAGACTAATGACAAGCATTTGGGTTTTATAGGAGCTTATGACCATTTTCCAACTATTGCACTGGAATGGAAGCCTCAAAGCCCTTCGTGAAACAAAATGTTCCCGACAGGTGAGATTTTTCCAATAAAAAGCAGGTTTGTGTTGTATGGCATCTTCCACTGAGGTTCCTTTATTTGAATTTTTCTCTGTTTAGTACCTTATTTATTAAAAGCAGAGGATATATATATGTATATATATATATACATATATATATATGTATATATATATATATACACTGTGCTTAGTCACTCCATTGTGTCTGACTCTTTGAGACCCTCTGGACTGTAGCCCACCAGGCTCCTCTGTCCATGGACATTCTCCAGGCAAGAATACTGGAGTAGGTTGCCATGCCCTTCTCCAGGGGATCTTCCCAACCCAGGGATCAAACCCAGATCTCCCTCATTGCAGACAGATACTTCACTGTCTGAGCCACCAGGGAAGTATATGTATACTAACATGTAAATTTATGTGCATTTATGTGCACGTAACTATATGTGCAACGTATATAAGTGTACTAACATACATATAGATATAGATATAGATATATAGATAGATAGCTCTGATCTCTATCTGGTATATCTCTCTCTGATATATCTGTCTAGATTCAGATCTAGATATACCAGTCCAGTCATGTCAGGGGCTGCCCACATACACACACTAAGAAGAATGTTGGCTGGCCATAGGACAGATTTAGACACCTGTACTGAACGCTAGAATGGAGGGATCACTAAGACAGACTTAGTTCCTAAGTCAGATACGGCAAATACTCCATGCAGTGTGCCCCTTCCCACTCTTCAAAGCAGAAAGAAACGTGAGTCTGCACTGCCTCCAAACTTCCTCACAGAGAACAGGTAGTTATTTGTAGCAGGAGGATTCTTCTCACCCCCACCAAACATTCCCAGTGGGCAACAGAAGTGATTATAAAGGTGGGAGACATGGTGTTTCCATCACTTCAATTTTTCGCTTTTCAATCACTTCAGTTTTGGGGTTTGGAAGTTTCTTCTCTATTTTTCAGAGACAGGGTCTCACTGTTTCTTAGCTATCTATGAAAAGCATCCTGCCTCCTTTTTCGGTGGCAAAGGCAAACCCTCGCCCGTGGTCTCACTCTACTCAATGGTTCTCACCCTACTATCACTTAAGATTTATCCTTCCTTTATCCCACTAGATTTCGAGGATAGTAGTTTATTTTTGAGAATTTGCTTATAGGAAGTTGTATGAGGAGCAAAGCCTCTACTAATCGACAAGATGAGGGCAGATGTAAAAGTTTTCCATGCACTGCTGCCCCAGGAGTTTTCAGTTGTTCTTTGCCTAGAAAGCCTGGCTTTCAAAATGTCAAAGATGGAAAAGAAATGAGTAGCTGACAATGGCTTTGGCTATTTTTTCTTTTCCTTTGATTTCATAAAAAGCCTTTGAAACATGCCGAGTTGGTTACAAACACTTTTCCGTGATTGTTTTTAATTTGTTAAGGTCATAAATAAATACCATATGTTCTTGAAAATAAAAATGAGCAACACATCCACTCCACAAGGTCTTCTTAAAGAGCGTTCATCAAACTTATACATGACATTAAGTGTACGGGCAAATCCACTCCACAAGGTCTTCTTAAAGAGCGTTCATCAAACTTATACATGACATTAAGTGTACGGGCAAATTTTAAGCATGAGAATTGGAAGATAATGACGAATTTTGCATTGTCTGCAGAAAGTAAGAGACAATGCACATAGTTACCATTATATCCATGATGATAATACCTATATTCCATAATTTTTAGGGTCCTTCCCATAGCTACTGTGAGCCATTTAGTCTGTCATCTTCCTTATGCTAACAACACAGCAGTTAGGACGCTGACTCTCCTGGTGTCTAAGTCTTGTCCTAACTCAAAGCTTCCTGTTTTCTGCAGTAAAAGTGAAATTGAAGTTGCTCAGTTGTGTCCGACTCTTTGCAACCCCATGGACACCAGGTTCCTCCGTCCATGGGATTTTCTAGGCAAGAGTACTGGAGTGGGTCACCATTGCAGTGGGTGTGGCCAAACCCAGCTCTTCCTGAATGCTTCTGTGCAGTGTTTCCCTCTGCCTTGCCAAAGGAGCTAATGTTGGGCAGAAGGATTATAAATAAGTGAGGTAAAGCTCATACTAATTGTTGTAAGAATGTAGTTTCAAAGGAACATATATTTTCCAGTGAGGTTAGAGCTCTGTTCTGTGAACAACATTAGGTCATTCCTGGTGGCAGTGTTTTTGATTCAACCTGGAGTAACCTTTACTTTGGGTACCAACTTAAGTCATTTTGATCCTTTAAGAGGTATGGCCTGGGTTTGGGCTTCAGTTCATGAACATCAGAGAGGGTTGGTTGTCGGTAGAACCCCCATGGGTGTTTGTGTGCTGGGGTGGGTGGTGGAGGCCTAGGAAACGAAGTCTCAGAAGGCCATGAGCCCAGGTACTTTCGTTGCTCTTCAGTGATGCTCTGGACCTTGTCTCTTGGTTCCCAGGAAGTCATCTCCTACTATTCCCAGTACTCCCTGGATGAAAAGATGCGCAGCCACATGGCCCTGGACTGGATCATGAAGGAGCGGGAGTCGCCGGGAATTCTCTCCCAAGAGCTGCGAATGGCCCTGAGGGAGCTAGAGGAAGCCAGGAAAGCAGGACAAGAACTACGGTTTTACAAAGAAAAGAAAGAGATCCTGAGTTTAGCCCTGACGCAGATATACAGTGATCCCGACGCTTCTTCACCCAGTGATGATCAGCTGAGCCTCACGGCCCTTTGTGGCTATCACTAGCAAGACCAGGTCCCAGCTGCCCCCAAGGCGGGCAGAAGCCGGACTCTCCCATGAGGAAGCTCGTGGAGAGGTTTGGTCATCAGAGGCTTTAGCACTTCTAGATGCTACGTGAAGGCGGTAGTAATTCTCCTCCCTTATCCCACGCGCGGTATCTCCAGAGTAGGACCCTTATAGGACCCAGCGTCCCCCCAACGCAGTTGCCCCATCGCATTCTCAACAGTTCCACCTCAGGCCGAAAGGATGGAGATGCGATTGTTTGAAAAATATTCCCCAGCCCTGGCTTCAACCTGAAGCCTGGCTGACATGTGCCTTGCTGGATTACGTATGTCGTTTCAAAGAAAGAACCAGTGTAGCAACTCCGAAAAGAACACCAGCCAGTACTAGGGAAAGGAGCATGATAGCAATTAAACAATACTTGGGATAAATAAACAATATGGATTATTTTAAAAAGTATCCAGGGGTCAGAGTTTCTTCTTAAGCTTTGTCAGCTGCAAGATCATTTGCACTCCACTAGGTGTAACATATAACTTCAGTGGGGATTTTATCTGGACATCCCACTATCAAAGATTTTGAAGTAGTAATGGTATGAAAATACCATATAAATGTAATGTGGCTTAAAATGTCATTTTCATGACATTTTCATTCCATTTTCATGGAAAAGCCCGCTTTTCCATATGGGGATTAATGTCACCCAGGATAGTATCCTCACTTGTTTTCCTCAAGAAGAATTAATATCCAGTTTTTGTGACTCCTCAATCAGTCAGGTGCATTTTTAATTTGCAAACAGATGAAGTGCTTTATTTTGGTGTCTGCCACCTCAGTCATACATCTATAATGGAGACAGTTACTGGCATTTCTAAGATTAAAACATTTTGAAAAATCATTAGCACTTAAACGGTACTTATATTTACATTTGATTTGTTTCTCCTGCATTAGAGAAAAGGAATTATTAATTGTCTTTGTTGTTGTTCAGGAACTTAAGCCACCAGTAGTTCAAACATAATGTCACTTTTCCGTTTAAATTACTGGACTCTTCTTTAAAGGAGGGATAAAACATTGCCATCTCTCCTTTAAAATGGCCTGGGTCAATCAATTGATTAGAAAACCAAAAGCAAATACAAACCATTTTTTATGGTTCTTCATCACTCAAATTTAAGAATGGTAGCAGTGCCAGTTTTAAACACTTTTAAATAGTTCCTTATTTTTAACATGGGATGGATTATCTTGCATTTATTCCAATGTCAAATTTAATAAAAACAGTTTTCTCAGTTTTCAATAAGATTTCCTTTTCTTCCTGTTTAGGCAAATGCACATTAATTTTCATGAAAGCTGAAACCATTATAATTACACTAATGTTTACAAAAATGTGATAGTTGTAGCTTCATATCTAAATATCTACAATGCTAATTGTCACTCCTTGAATCCCCAAGAAACTGTATACTGAATATGTATTTTGGAAGTAGCCTTATTAATAAAAATTAACTTCACACATCATATTTCTCACCCCAGGGAAAAATTTAGCTATATACCTTCCCTACTCAAATATCTTGCAGAGGTAATACTATATAATATTAGATACATTTTATTTAAAATATCGTTTTTTTAACAAAAATCACATCCTTCCCCATAATGAGGCTAAATGTCACCTAGAAGAAATTCCCAAATAGAAATTAGAATATCTGTAAGTGAATACATTTTAAAGTTAAATCACTTCCTAGCTAAAGCAATGTTTTCAAAAAGTCATTGCTCTTTATCATTTCAGAAAAGCTACAGCTTCCCGTGTTAGGCGTGATGAAAAGTAGGTACGTCTGTATTGCATTTGCAGTCTTTAACAATGACCACCTCAGGCCGACATTAACTAGATGCAAGAACAGGAATCCGCTAGAAAATATTAAATGTAGTCTCTGCCCGGCAATTGGAAAAACTGTACCCATTCCATACACTGGAAGCAGAGGCTCTGGCTTGGCCGCTATCAACTTTTCCTGACTGGTCAAAACTGCCCACTCTTCCTGCCATGGTGTGGGAGTTTCAGCAAAATAAGCAAAGGTCAGAATCTTTGCCACTGCCTTTAATGTTCATTTATCACAAATTAGTATCAGCTAAGACCTAGTGTCTGTTGGTATATCACGTAAACATCTGTAATTCTGGCCTTGAGATTAGCAGGGTTGAAGAGCAAAGTAGACTATTATTATTTTTCATTTTCTATATCTTGTTCTCAATAACACACTGGGTTGAATGGACCTGCAGTGGAGGATTTTCTACTTAAATATATAGAACCCTGGGTTCTAACATTTTGTGGTTATAAATTCTTTGAGAATCTGATAAAAGCTATGGACCTTATCCTAGGAAAACCGAATGAAACAATTATATTCAAAACTACACAGACTGTTTCAGAGTGTATGTGAACCTCCCCAAAATCCATACATTGCTCTGTTGAAAGGACCCCCAGTTTAGAACTCTTAATTTTTGCATATCTACTTACAGTTTCTTAAACTTTTCAGCAGGACTCCAGCCTAACTCAGACACAGTCCCATGAACCTATCTCTGAGACAAATGTCATCATCCTTAAATACAGAACTGCACTGATTTGAGACAAGAGATAGTTTAATTTTCACAAAACCCAAATACCCCAGATTGTTATGAAAAAAACTGCTTAAAGAAAATTAGTCACTTAACTTGTATGAACATATCAGAATATCACAGATTTAATAAAGTCATTGTTCCTCTAATGATCAGAAGAATTTGGTTGTCCATTTGTTCAATATGCTTGCTGTTACATTCATTCACCTATTTCTAGAAAAGGAAAAGAATCAAGCCATAGATATTCTTGAAATGCTGCTATAAATCTGATCAGCTAGGTCTCAGGAAAACAAGAAAGAAAACATAAAAGCTTAACACCTTTCAATTTCTTTAGAGAACGTTTCTGATATCAGGATCATTGTTGTAGTTGACTTCATCTCTGAAATACTTTAGAGGGTTCTCAGTTATGTCATGCCATGCCTTTGTTTCTTGCCAAACAATAAAAGAATATTTTTATTACCCTTGACTATGTTTACAGGTAGACTATTTAAGACATTAGCTCTTGTATATTGCTGATTTTTGTTTTGTTTTGTTTTACCATGCAGAAATGCAAAACTCAAGATTTCTTCTATTGTGTCCACCATGTTAAAGGGTGAATATTAAGATTATTTTTAGCCAGGGCTCCAGGAAATGAAAATTATTTTCCCTTCCCCAGTAGTTCTCAACTTTGGCTCACATTAGAAATATTCAAGGAGATTTAATAGATCCTAGCTATTCAGATTGGAGAAGACAATGGCAACCCACTCCAGTACTCTTGCCTAGAAAATCCCATGGGCAGAGGAGCCTGGTGGGCTGCAGTCCATGGGGTCACGAAGAGTCAGACACAACTGAGCAACTTCCCTTTCACTTTTCACTTTCATGCATTGGAGAAGGAAGTGGCAACCCACTCCAGTATTCTTGCCTGGAGAATCCCAGGGACGAGAGAGCCTGGTGGGCTGCCATCTATGGGGTCGCACAAAGTTGGACACAACTGAAGCGACTTAGCAGCAGCAGCAGCTGTTCAGACTATCCCCAGATCAATGAAATCAGACTCTCTGGAACTGGGACCCAGCCATCAGTATTTTTAGAGGTCCCAGGTAGTTCCAATGTGCAATAAGGTTGAGAACTATGGTTCTACCCAGGAAGTTCTGGCTCAAAGGCCTGCGGCCTAACTAGTGGGAGCTGTTACTTAACTTGGCACTGGCCCCAGATTAAAAACACTGAGCTCTTCTGATCTAGGTAGGAGCAAAACCTTTGCTTGAGCAAGAGGCTTTCCTGGAGCCCAGAACTAAAGCAAGGGCAAAAATGTGCTCTCACACACACACACACACACACACACCCCTTATCTTAGCAGGAGAGCCAGATTCTGTTCCAGGTCCAGGATTTTTCTCAAATATGCCACACAAACTACGTGTACCAGAATCATCCTTTAAAAATACAAGTTCCTGGTCCACGCTCAGACCTGCTAACCAAATTCCAGGAGAGAGTCCGGATGATTTACCATTTCACCAGGTGTTTCTGATCACACTCCAATTTGAAGAGCTACTTCTTTAGTAGGCAGCACAGCCTTGGTCTAACATAATCAGCCCCTTGGTGGAGAGTACAGAATGGAATAAAGGAGGATAGGGGAGGTTGCCCCTTCACTCTCCTGGAGCTACAGAGAAGCAAAAGGGCTAGCTGCCTTTTCTCTCCCAAAAGAGTAGCTCCCACTCTTTTATAACTTTGGCTCCAACATTTGGAATTAGCTTTAATCTCTTTACTGGAAACCGTGAAAATCTTCTATTAGCTTATGGTTAACATCATTTCTTTAAACCTCACCCAACCCTGGTAGCACATTTTCTCTTGGTGCAAAGTAAGCTGTGGGAAAGGGAAGCAGAAGTTCTTCCTGAGAGCTGTTGATTCTGTAGTGATCGCTGGGTTCCCAAGTGAAAGTCCTGGATTGCTATCTATTTATTTATAGGCAGTTCCCAATTTTAGCAGCAAGCATGTTTCACAAGTCCATTTGTAATTCAGTTGTTCAGTCCTAACGATGCATTTTTCCACAGGAGCAAGGTCATAACTGATGTCAAGTTTCCCGGATGAGCCTATGTAAACAAATATATATATATGCAGTGTGCATGCATGCTCAGTCGTGTCCGACTCCCTGCAACCCCATGGACTGTAGCCCACCAGGCTTCTCTGTCCATGGGACTTCTCAAGCAAGAACACTGGGGGATCTTCCCGAGCCAGGAATCAAACCTGTGTCTCTTGCATCTCCTGCATCGGCAGGCAGATTCTTTACCAACTGTGCCACCTGGGAAACCCCATATAAACAACAGGGTAACTTACAAACGGATCTGTGGGACATAATATGGCTCTAGGTTGTAGGCAGGGGAGAGCAGAATAAGGGAGACAGCTGTGGGTCTCAGGCATATTACTGAAGACCTCCCTAGGGCATATATCTTCGTCTCAAACTGGTTCTCCAGAGAGTGCCTTTGTTTTCTCTTTGCTCCCCACCCCCACCCCAAGATTAGCTTGACAATACCCCACCCCTTGCCATCACTTGTTTCTTCTTCCTATCACAGCTTCTTCTACTTGCTGACTTACTGAAGAAGTGCTTTCCTTCCTGCCTATCCCACAAACACTTTGAAAATTTTTAACAACTGGCATCACTAGAAATAGGAACATTGGATGACCTAAAAATGGCAGCTACTAAGCCTCTGTGCAGGTCCTGCAGAGAAAGACACAGGCACCGGACGTGGAGCTGCACTCTCCCACCCCTACGCTCTCCTACTTCCTTGGTGTCCTCAGTGGACGCCCCCCACGGCATTGCCCCATCCTGAGCACGGATGCCCCATAGCTAGCCGGTGATTCTGGGTAATCTGGCTCAAAAGTGCCAACTGGACTGATCAGTCCATCCCCCTCAGGAATGGGGAACCAAGAAACATGAAAGGAATTTGGCAGTTCGAGATGGGAGCTCAAATTGGAAGAGTCAGGTTGACGAGTGCTGTACAAGTTGAAAGGATGAGGAAGGAGGAATGATGCGTCAACAGAGGAAGCTGGTCAGTAGGACGAGAAGAAGATGGTCAGTGTAGACAGCAAAAAGAGGCAGAAACACAAGTTGAAGGTGAGAGTATGAGGCCCACGAGGAAACAGGAAGAGGGGCTGGCCCACACCCCCTGCAGTAAATTCACTTACTCTTTATCTGACTGGATCAACACTTTGCAACCAAAGAAATCTCACCTTACTAATTTCAGAGCAAAAAGATTCTAGATTTACCTGGACTTTTCCTCCTGAGAAGAGACCAAGAAAACTGACATGAGGCAAAACAATAGAAATAGAAGCAACAGAAATGCTACTGAGGAAACTAGACTTAGGACTGGTAAGAGAGTTAGATTTCTGCCCACTCATAGCCCCTTCCACTCCAATGTAAGCTCTCATACCAGTCAGGAGTCCTTCCCAAATCTGCAACAAATTTACGTATTATGTGCTAACCCTTGTATTTTTCCTCCCCTTCACAGAAATTCCTGTGTTCTCATGTTCCACAGGAACAGAGGGAAATAGAATTCTATGTTTACAGATAGAATTCATAATCTCAAATAATGTTGCATCTTTAAAAATTAATCACCTTGGGAAACTAATAACGTAATTTGACAATGCTCAAGAGTACTGTCTTTGCCAAAGACATTTCTGTACAAACGCCTCTGTGGGAATAGCCTTCTAAGTCCATGTGAGGGAAGGAATAAAATCAGTTTCTTTTGTCAGCAGAAAGCACCTGACCATCCTGAACAGACTAGTTTATTTCAGTATCTCAGCTATTAGTCCTAATGCTTAGCAGGTAGTAAGTATAGTTGAATCTGAATCTCTACTCGAGGAACATTCAGGGAATGTTTGTCATCATGCCTTGGTGCCTTCCTTGCTCCTTGCTTGATCAGTTAATTCCTTCATCAGACCTGGCTTTGTTCTATGGGATTAGTTAGTAATCACTCACTAATTAGTCAGGATTACCCAGGGGCTCAGCAGTAAAGAATCCACCTGCAAAGCAGGAGACACAGATTCGATCCCTGAGTGGGGAAGATCCCCTGGAGGAAGGCATGGCAACCCCCTGCAGTATTCCTGCCTGGCGAATCCCATGGTCAGAGGAACCTGGCAGGCTACAGGCCATGGGGTCACAAGGAGTTGGACACAACTGAAGAGACTTAGCATGCACACGTGCAGCAAGGCAAACCTAAATCAACCCTACTAGCCAAAAGGGGCGTCCATTGGCTGAAAAGGGGGAGTTTTTTGACACAAACGAGTCCTGGAACAGTGTTTACGCCAAGTACGTCTGGATCCCGGAGCATAAATCAGTATTCGATCTCTCACTGTACAGATGTGAGATGTGTACTGTGCAGATGTGAACATGTGTGCACACTCATTTGTGTCACTACTCATTTCTCAAATCTTTCTTTTGTGTTGGCTCCATTTTAGCAAGGCTCTCTCCCCTTGGAGCAGCAAGATGGTGGCCAGCAGTTTCATTCTTACATTGTAGCAGAGTGAGCCATTCTCTTCCCGGCAGTGGTGAATCCAGAACTGAGGGCCACAGGGGCGTTTCCGTTGACTCAGTCACCTAAGTCTCAGGTCTGCCCACCTGAACTAGGGATAAAGCAGTCCCACCTCCATGACCTGGACCAGGCTGGGGAGCCATCGTCGCCTCAGGCAAATATGGGTTCAGATAGGAACACAGGGAAAATGTGGCCATTTCCCAGGACACTTTTGAAACCGTTTCTCCTCAAGAGACTTCAGAGACAGAGTGAATAATAGAAGAAATGCCGTCTCTCCAACTACTGGTTGGGGAACAGGATTCTGGGTAGACCAGATGTTCACTCTGAATGCATTTGTACCATTTCCAAAAATCAAATTCACCCTCAAAGGACAACTTTTGTCACCATTAAGGACGTTCAAAAGAACATTTTCCCCCTGGAGGGGAAATCTGAAAGTGTCTCCAGGCCAGTCACAGCACTGCCATAAGCACAGAGGCTCTCTGAGGGCCTGGCCTGAGGGAGTGGTGCTCATCTGTGTGCAAAGAGTTCTGCTGTGTGGAGAGGCCGCATCCCTGGCATTACTCTGCAGTCACACTTCATACATCTTCAGTGCTGATGAATTGTTGCTATGCTGGGGAGTCAGGAAACTTCCTCTGCTCTGTTTCTGGTGGGCCCTGGCTTTCATTATCAGTGGCTGCTAATGCTTTTAATAAAAAAGAAAACAGTGGATCCCAACAATGAAAAACAGTTGTGGCAAAACTGGACAGCGCACTAGCCCAGAGGGTTTGCGTGCCCAACTCATGGTTGAATACTGTGCGACCTCAAGTATGGCTCTACTCTCACCCGAGAGTTACGACGCAGGTGGCCATAAAATGCTTTTGGAAATAATTCATTCTGAGGCAATCCCTTGTGTATCTCTCAGATATTTCCATATTTCCGTGTAGTCATTAGCTAGATGATGTCTGGAAGTAAATAGACAGTACTTAGTGCGAGCAGATTTTCATAGTAAAAATTCTGAAAATGCAGGTGACCCAAGGAAGTACCTGGTTGTCAGAACTGAAAAGTTAACAGGCGTGACTTCCTTGGTGGTCCAGGGGTTAAAAATCTGCCTTCCAATACAGGGGACTCGGGTTGGATCCCTGGTCAGGGAACTAAGATACTTCATGCCACAGGGCAGCTAAGCCCACATGCCACAACTACAGAGCCTGCATGCTGCAAGAAAGATCCCTCATGCCACTACTAAGACTGCTGCAGCCAAATAAATAAAAATAAAGCATGAAAAAGAAAAGTCAACCTGAAAGTTTAATGAACTAAAACTAAAAAAATGAGAGCTATTTTACCCTTTCAGTTAATCCTCTCTCAATGGATCTGGGGATTTTATATATTTGTTTACTGTCAAAACTTGGAAATTTTTTTTTTTTTTTTTTTTTATGTTTTCTGGTCACAAGGCCACCAAAGCAAGTGAATCCAAAAACGGGGGAGGGGAATTCAATTCTCTTAAAGGCTGAAGCAGATCCCTTTATCTTAAGTGATGTTTATTAAAGATTGAAGGTGAAGGTGAAGTCACTCAGTCGTGTCTGACTCTTTGCAACCCCGTGGACTGTAACTTACTAGGCTTCTCCGTCCGTGGGATTCTACAGGCAAGAATACTGGAGCGGATTGCCATTTCCTTCTCCAGGGGATCTTCCTGACCCAGGGATCGAACCCAAGTCTCCTGCATTGGAGGCAGACGCTTTAACCTCTGAGCCACCAGGGAAGCCCCTTATTAAAGATTGGGTACACTAAAGTGGTGAATTAAATTTAGACAATTTTCTTCACATTGCTTTTCATTCAGAGTGTTCTTCTTGGCAATATGTTTTGAACCCTTTTTATTTCTCCATAGAGATGCAAGCACAGTAAATAGCTCCTCACCCAGTTTACCAGGCATCTGTGAAAAGCCAGGGGCGGGTCAGCGTTCACCCGCTGGAGAGAGGCTTCCGTAAGCTGAGTTTCGCCACATGGGCGACTTCATCCCAGGCATCGCAGGCGTCACACACGTTGACAGTAGGATTTACAGGGTCTAAAATGAATGGCCTAAAACAAAGCAAAACAAACCTCCCACTCTCCATTTCTAAACCAGTTTCAATTTGCCGGATGGTTGTGCTGTGTGCTTACAGTCGTGTCTGACTCTTTGCAACCCCATGGACTGCAACCCACCAGGCTCTTCTGTGCATGGGATTCTCCAGGCAAGAATCCTAGAGGGGGTTGCCATGCCCTCCTCCAGGGGATCTTCCCAACTCAGGGACTGAACTCAGTTCTGAGTTGCAGGTGGATTCTTTACCGTCTGAACCGCCAGAGACGCCATATTGGTAGAAGAGGGGAATGCTGGAGTTAAAGATGGAATTCTGGTAAGAAAAGGAATCTCCAGGAACCATGGAGGACCAGCCACGCCTGTTGGAATCCCACCAACCCTGACTCTTACTCATTTTCCCTTCCCAACTGAGGAAGTCTGTCCTCCCTGGATTAGGTCTTCCATTTCCACTTCACTTGTTGTCTATAACCACATTCTATTCATTTTGCTCAAATTCCTCTTAATTCGCACTTTAGAATTAAAGTTCTGTGAAAAGCAATTAAAGGAAATCACTTTGTAGTAATCAGGGCCGTCTCATTTACACTGAATCCCATTAAAGCTACTCTTTGCTCCAGACTTCCTTCCTTGATGACAAACCCATTTCCTATATCCTAAGGGAGTAGGGAAGATAAATAGTTACCTTGTGCGCTTCTGGTTAACATTTACAAAAATGGGGAACTTGAGAGGGTAGTGTCTGTGCCAAACCATGTCGATATGTGCATATTGAACCAGAAGTTTGGGGACTGCCCTCATTCCCTGCACCAGGCTGAAGGACAGGGGTTTCTCCGCCCGTTCCCAGATATATATGGTGAGGACCTCCACTGTGTAAGAGGACGAAGTCTCCGAAATCTAGACACAGAATGAACCCAGAAAATGAAGACAAGTTTATTCAGTTATCAGAAAAATCCCAGCTCTAAAGGCAATTAACAGAGGAAGAAATTTCATTCTCAATCTCACTACTTAGCAAATAATAGCAATATTTCCATCAATCTGATTGGCGAAAAGCAGGAATTACAATATCCAACACTGGTGGGTTTGTGAGGAGATGAACACTTTATAGGTGAGACTCTAAATTAATAAAGTATTTTTGGAGTCAATTCTATTAAAATTTTACTTGTTCCATCCTATTGACCTAGCATTTTTCACTTCTATGAATTCACTCTGTAGAAGCATCTACAAGTACTCAAAGACAGATATAAACAAAAGTATGTTTTTATTTTATTGTTTGAAACAGTAAATATTGGAATGCTCATCAGTAGGGAACTAATTAGATGATGTCATGGTGCAGTCCTGCTGCGCTGTCCAAGATGGCAGCCCCCAGCCATACGTGAATATGAGCATTTGACATGTGGCTAGCTTAAGTATATACTATATTTTCAAGAACTATAAAGAAAGTAAAATATGTGAGTAATTTTTTCATTGATTTCATATTTCAAAGATAACATTTTGAATATACTGGGTAAATATTAAAATTACTTTTGCCTATTACTTTTTACCTTTTTAATGTCTCAAAGAGTCAGACATGACTGAGCGACTGAACTGAACTGAACTGAATGTGGCTACTAGAATATATCATATTGCATATGAGGCTCATACTTGAACTTCACATTCTATTTTAGACAGTGTTGTCCTGTACAAGAAGCAAGGTAGCTCACAATGTACAGATCTAAAGATATAGATTAACAAAAAAAAATTTAAAACAATAAACAGCAAATACATTTTAAAAAAATGAAGTAGACACAAAAAACAAACTTGGAGAATATGCTCTAAACGCATTGTTGGGAGGTGAGGGTTGAGGATGAAGGAAGAGACGTGTTTGCTTTTTTTTACATTAAGTCTTTTAAATTGTAGTTTATTTATCAGGGGAGAAAATGAAAGCTGATAAACAAACTTGGGAGGAAAAGAGGAAAAGATCCAACACGAGAATTTAGGAATTCATGGTGGTTGATATCCAAATATGTGTTTTTACTGCGTTGGCATCCATTAGTCATAGAAATATCTTTTGATGATATATTGCAAAATTATGCAATTTTTTCCCTCTAATAGAATTTAGGGGAAACAGAGTAGCATTTTCCTACTATCACATTAAACGTTTGTTTTTACCTCAATGAAGGAAACAGAACAACTAAAAGTAGACAAAATTTCTTGTCCTGGTAATGAATAGTGAATCATTTCAGTGATTTCAGATGATCAGTAACTTAGTTCCTGTGATTTTCCCTCAGGGGTTGTCAACAATGAACACAAGATTTAAAATCCATTTCTACTGATGCTCCCAAATGCCCAAAGTACATCATGGTTGAAAGTTACTCAAGCAGGAGATGTTCTTCACATTTTATGAAAGAAAATACAGTGGGGGTGGGGGGAGACTTAATAAGCATTGAACAATTTTACTTCACATTTTTATACCATTATTACATATATATTTATATAGCTCTGATATGTGTTCATATTATTTTGTATCTTGTTTTAGTCATTTGAAATTGTTTCATGTAAATGTTTCCATGTTTCCCAAACTTTTCTTGAATAGTAGTGCATCAAAATTATATAACAAATTTACTTGCACCTCAGGGGAATTTTCTTTCCAAATTTTCACTATCTTTACAAATTACTTTTTCTATGTGATTTATTTTCTGTAAGGGTAGTTCATCTAAGCATTTCTGATGTCTTTTAAAAATCTTTATTTTGTATAAACTTTTTAAATGATATTTTAATACAAATGGCCTCAATTCTTCTTTTAAAACCAAATAATAAGAAATATTTTTTTAACTTCTGACTTTTACCTTTTTTTTTTCTTTTTAACTCAGAGGGGAATTAAGTTGACAAATGGCTCAAATATTTTAAAATCCTTAACACATAATAAATACTTAATACACATTGCCAGATTACTTTCCCAAAATAGAAAACCAATTATCGTATTGGAACATATGTGGTCCAAATCCCCCACAATACCACCTTTTTAAGTCTTAGAATGACTTTTCTGCTACATTAATAGATAAGTTCTTCTTGAAGACCTATAAATGCTTTCTACTACCAAAAAAATTTGTTAGATATCAAAACCAGGCTTGTCATTTGACCAAGAATCTCCTCAAGGTAAGAAGGTTTTTTTTTTTCTATTTTCACTAGTTTTTTTCTGTTTTCACTAGTAAATTTTTACTCAACCAAAAGAGAAAAAAATATATAGGATGGTTAGAGATGCATAGAGATAGGCGGTAACTATACAGGAGTAATGTATGTTTTAACAAACCGCCTAAAGTTACCATCAATATTAAACAGAAACATACAAAGAGTAAACAGAGTGTGTGATTCAGATGAACAAATCAAGATTGTTAACAACTTAATATAAAGATGAAGATTTATTCCATGTAGAAAATGACCATATATAAATATGTTATAATAAACTCTCTGTCTCTGCTATTACTGCCAAATGGAGAATTCATACAACTATAGCCTAGCTGTTTTTCAAAAGTTTATCTTAAAGGACTTAAAACCAGTATCTGAGTCTCCCGCACATCCCTTTACTATACATTAGAGTCTGTGCTACCAAAGTGAGGGGAAGAGACTACAACAGGCACATCGTCAGCTTTGGAGGCGGCGGTCTCCACTGAGGATGCCTCTGCTCTGTTCGGATGGGCTGCAGGGGAAGGCCCGCCGAGTGTGGACGCTGAAGGGCGCGTGCGGGTCATGCCAGCAGTTTCCCTTTCCTTTCCTGCGCCTTCCTTCCTTGCAGCAACCCATTTGCTCATGCACTGAATATTTTGGTTTCTACCAAGTCGTTATGTTATACCTGGAATAACAGAAGACAGATGTTCCATATTTTATAACAACCCTCATTCTCTCTCTCTCCTTTCTCTCCCTCTCTTTCCCTCTCTGCACGTATTCGCTCTGCCTACCAAAGAAAGATGTGGGACCTGAAAGAGCAGAGAAAAGGAGCGTGAAAATCGAAAGGCTCAAGGGTACCCGTGTGCGGGTTACATACTTGTTCTCTTTGGTGGGGCTGGCAAATGATGTCCTGAGCCAATGTATCATTAAACGGATGAGCTCCCTCACCCTTACGACAGAGGCCTGGACGAAACCCACTCGTATCGTAGGAGGGCCAAGGCGCACGGCTGGGCCTCGGCCCCGGCCTTACAGAGGTGCAGCTGGCCGTGAAGGTGAAGTTTCAAATCTGTTAACACCGGGGAACAAAGCAACTGTGAGATTTCTCCCTCCTTTCCTCTCCTGGTTTCCCGCGGTACCAACAAGCTATGTTACTCTGATTAGTTAGAACTCAGCATTTAGAACAAAACCATTTCTGTATTTAGGAGAGTTGTCACAGTTTACCCAAGTGACTCAAAGAGAAAACTCTGACATTATGGTGCTGGAGCAGTTCAAACGGAGCACATGCTAGCGCAGCAAAACCTTTCTCATCTGAGGAGGAAAATTTTCTATCAGCAGAGGAAGTTTATCTCTCAGAAGCAAATTTCATTACAGTTTGCAAATATCATCCAGCATATGAACTAAATACCATTATGCTCTGTGCGCAAGAACCTATATAATCTCTTCTGTGTAATTATCTAAGTGGTTATTATGTGTATATATATTTTCAGAAGAGAGTCTACTACCTGGACACTTGAAGGAATTGATTATACTTACAAAAATAGAGATGGCTTTAAAAGATGCCCTTCGGTCACATTGAAAACAATCGATGACAGTTAGCACTACATTAATGAGGGAGAAAGATGAGGTTAAATAGCAAGCACTACCAAATAAACATCTATATCTTATTGCTACTCATAAGTCAGTCAGTCAGTTCAGTCGCTCACTCGTGTCTGACTCTTTGCGACCCCATGAATCGCAGCACGCCAGGCCTCCGTGTTCATCACCATCTCTCGGAGTTCACTCAGACTCACGTCCATCGAGTCCGTGATGCCATCCAGCCATCTCATCCTCGGTCCTCCCCTTCTCCTCCTGCCCCCAATCCCTCCCAGCATCAGAGTCTTTTCCAATGAGTCAACTCTTTGCATGAGGTGGCCAAAGTACTAGAGTTTCAGCTTTAGCATTATTCCTTCCAAAGAAATCCCAGAGTTGATCTTCAGAATGGACTGGCTGGATCTCCTTGCAGTCCAAGGGACTCTCAAGAGTCTTCTCCAACACCACAGTTCAAAAGCATCAATTCTTCAGCACTCAGCCTTCTTCACAGTCCAACTCGCACATCCATACATGACCACTGGAAACACCATAGCCTTGACTAGACGGACCTTAGTCGGCAAAGTAATGTCTCTGCTTTTGAATATGCTATCTAGGTTGGTCATAACTTTTCTTCCAAGGAATAAGTGTCTTTTAATTTCATGACTGAAGTCACCATCTGCGGTGATTTTGGAGCCCAAAAAAATAAAGTCTGACACTGTTTCCACTGTTTCCCCATCTATTTCCCATGAAGTGATGGGACCGGATGCCATGATCTTCGTTTTCTGAATGTTGAGCTTTAAGCTAACTTTTTCACTCTCCTCTTTCACCTTCATCAAGAGGCCCTTTAACTCCTCTTCACTTTCTGCCATAAGGGTGGTGTCATCTGCATATCTGAGGTTATTGATATTTCTCCCAGCAATCTTGATTCCAGCTTGTGTTTCTTCAGTCCAGCATTTCTCATGATGTACTCTGCATATAAGTTAAATAAGCAGGGTGACAACCTACAGCCTTAACGTACTCCTTTTCCTATTTGGAACCAGTCTGTTGTTCCATGTCCAGTTCTAACTGTTGCTTCCTGGCCTGCATACAGATTTCTCAAGAGGCAGGTCAGGTGGTCTGGTATTCCCATCTCTTTCAGAATTTTCCACAGTTTCTTGTGATCCACACAGTCAAAGGCTTTGACATAGTCAATAAAGCAGAAATAGATGTTTTTCTGGCACTCTCTTGCTTGTTCCATGATCCAGCAGACGTTGGCAATTTGATCTCTGGTTCCTCTGCCTTTTCTAAAACCAGCTTGAACATCAGGAAGTTCACGGTTCATGTATTGCTGAAGCCTGGCTTGGAGAATTTTGAGCATTACTAGCATGTGAGATGAGTGCAATTGTGCGGTAGTTTGAGCATTCTTTGGCATTGCCTTTCTTTGGGATTGGAATGAAAACTGACCTTTTCCAGTGCTGTGGCCACTGCTGAGTTTTCCAAATTTACTGGCATGTTGAGTGCAGCACTTTCACAGCATCATCTTTCAGGATTTGAAACAGCTCAACTGGAATGCCATCACCTCCACTAGCTTTGTTCACAGTGATGCTTTCTAAGGCCCACTTGACTTCACCTTCCAAGATGTCTGGCTCTAGATGAGTGATCACATCATCATGATTATCTGGGTCTTGACGATCTTTTTTGTACAGTTCTTCCATGTATTCTTGCCACCTCTTCTTAATATCTTCTGCTTCTCTTAGGTCCAGACCATTTCTGTCCTTTATCAAGCCCATCTTTGCATGAAATGTTCCCTTGATATCTCTAATTTTCTTGAAGAGATCTCTAGTCTTTCTCATTCTGTTCTTTTCCTCTATTTCTTTGCATTGATAAAGCATCATAAAATCTCACAAAACACCATTAAGTCAGGTTGTGCTTATTCTAACTGTATGATATATAAATGTGCAATATCTATTATCATAATCTACTTAAATTTTCCCAATTAGACAGAATTAGCAGTTCTAATATGAATCTATTTTGTATACCTGTCCTGCCCAATTAAATTGTGACACAATGACACACTTGTTAATCATGGAAAATTTAGAGTCTGCAATACACAGTTTTAAAATTAACTGGCAAGTAACTATTTTACTTGTAAAATACCATAAAAAAAGCTTTATGCCTTTATCTGGATTTCTAATTTTAAGAGTATCTGTATAGTCCTTTTATGCTGGTCCAGTTGTTTAGGGCCAAATCGGAGACAGAATAGTAGGCTGATTATCAACAGGACTGAGAGTAACATCAAATTCCTATAATAAATATAGATGAACAAATGAAGCTGTTTATGACACATATTCTCATAAATGCCGTTAGAGCAAATATAGTCTAGTCCTAAACTTACAAGGCAACAGTCATTACAACTATTAAAATACCCTTTCCATTTTACTGACGGTCTAACTTTTTTAGTAAACAGATTTAGATAAAAACTCAGGTTTATGATGATAAAAGATAGAGAAGCAATATTTTAACTTAAATTTTGGTGTACAATAGGTATATCAGATATTTGATGACTTTTTCCTATTATCTGATAAGATGTCTTGGCTGACCCAGAGATTATCTACTCAAACTCACCTCTGTATCAACATTTCCTTTACTTCAAGATTCTTTAGGAACCCAAGTTGGTGGTCTCTAACTTAAATTATTTTTGAGGCTTGTAACTGTCTGTTTCTACTCTGCTGTGACTTAGGTGAGTCTATCACCATCATCTGTTGTGAAATGGCCATACTGGGGTCCCTTGCCATTAGTCAAGTAAGTTTTCTAAGCACTTTACATTTATTAACATATTTACTCTTTAACAACTGTTGATATAGGAACTATGATTCTCGCCCATTTACAAATAAGGAAATAGGGTTGGAGAAACTAAGTTTCCCAAAGTCACACAGCTAGGAAGTCAAGCCATCTATTGCCATCTTACTATCCTATGTCACAGGTTAGATCTGCGCCCAAATGCTTTCTAAAGTGAAAGTAAAAGTGAAGTCACTCAGTCGTGTCCGACTCTGTGACCCTATGGACGGTAGCCCACCAGGCTTTTCCATCCATGGGATTCTCCAGGTAAGAATACTGGTGTGGGTTGCCATTTCCTTCTCTAGGGGATCTTCCCGACCCAGGGAGCGAACCCAGGTCTCCCACACTGCAGGCAGACGCTTTAACCTCTGAGCCACCAGGGAATCAATGGCTAATTCCATACTTCTCAGACTTTAATGAGTACAAGAGTCACTTGGAGCTCCTTTGCAATGCAGTCTCCAACTTAGTAGGTCTAGGGTGGTGCCCAAGATTCTGTATGTCTAACAAGTTCTTAAGTGATGCTGCTACTGCTAATCTGAGAATCATATCTGGAACAGAAATACTGTCAACCACACCCTTATCAAACCTCATGGCTTTGGGTTTCATTGTGGCAGAAGGGGCAAACTATTAATTGTCTAACATAGTTGTGAGATGTGCAGGGAATAATATTAAGATGCCTGTGAGGATTTGACATGATCATCTGAGTCTTGCTCTGACAAGTACTGACAACATTTAGCTGCCCATTAAAATTCCCTGGAATCCTAGGACTTCTCTGAATTGTTCATCTCCTGTCAAACCCATTCCCCATCATCAGTGGAGAGAAGCAGGGTTACATAATAATTTCAGTCTTTTAAAAATTCATTTCACACAACTGTGCTCAAGAACTCAGGGGAATTAGAAGCCAGAGTAAAAATATACTTATGCCCCACTGGGAGACATTCTAGCTTCAGAGCTATTGATAGAAACTCAGATTCTCAAGATTACCCAAGAGATGGCTAACAATGTGCTTTTGAAGTCTGAACACAAGAAAAAAAAAAGAACATTTTACACAAACACGAGAACTTCATGGGCCTACGGTGAGACCTGAGAAGGAAGTATCTTTTCTTAATAAATATTCATTGAACTAAACACAATTGCATGCTATGTGATTTGAAATTAAAGCTCATATTTTAATTCTTACAACTATCCTTCAGATTACTTTCTTATCTCAGTTTATCGATGAAAAGCAAGGCTTCAAAGTTCCTTCAGAGTGACTTAGCTAAGTTCACATAGATAATATGAAACAGAGTTGAGATTTCGCTTCAAGACCAGTATGTACCATCTATTATATAACTTTGATGTCATGTCAGTCTACATAGGGCCTACACAATGAGAGAGACCTGGATTTTCATCCTAGTTCTTATATTTACTAACTACATAAATGTGGGCAAGTTTCTTAAATTTTCTAAGGCTCAGTTTTTAAATATTCAAACTGGGAAAATAGCTTCTTTTCAGGTTTCTTGTGTAGGTTCATTTATCAGATTAATCTTATGGCAATGAGAATTATATATGCCATGTAATAGGTGTGGGATAAATCACAACATTTAAAAAATATCATAGGTTCAGGAAGAGTATCGTAGGGTTACTAAAATCTCAGGTCGGGCTGAGTTCACACCCTCCTTCCTAATAGCCCTTCTTATCTCAGAGTTCTCCTTATCTCTGCCCAATGTAGATGATATTATAATAAAATGACCTATTTGTGTGTCTCCAGACTGTAAGGCCCTCCAGACTATAAAGTCAACTATGTCTTATTCATATTTGTGCCCCCAGGCCTAACACAGTTCCTAGAACATGGTAGGCATGCAGAACATATGTATTGACAAATTATAGCACAACAGCATTTTAATATGAGCAGCACATTGTCCAACAGTGCTGATACGTAAAGAACCAGAGTAAGAAAGTCAACATATTCCACTGGAGTCTGGCTGAGAGAGGGTAGGATCAATGCTATGCTCATTCATTCCCTTTTCCAATACGTATTTATTGGATAATAAAGTTCTAGGCACAAATGTGGGCTCCCTGGTGGCTCAGTTGGTAAAGAATCCACCTACAAGGCGGGAGACCCTGGTTCAATTCCTGGGTCAGGAAGATCCATTGGACAAGGAATAGACTACCCACTCCAGCATTCTTGGGCTTCCCTTGTGGCCCAGCTGGTAAAGAATCCGCCTGCAATGCAGGAGACCTGGGTTAGGAAGACCCCCTGGAGAAGGGAAAGGCTACCCACTCCAGTATTCTGGCCTGAAGAATTCCATGGACTATACAGTCCAAACAGTTCAAAGGGTCTCAAATAGTCAGACACAACTGAGTGACTTTCACTTTCACTTCAGGCGCAAATGCAAATGTGATCCTCAAAGACCTCCAAATGCAATGCACAATGGCAATATAAGGGGATCGTGTTCCAGCAGCAAACCATGGGGGGTTCCATGGGAACGCAGAGAGGCAGGTCCAGAAAGGACTGATGAGGGACGGAAGCACACCAGAGGTGCACCAGGCCTTGGAAGGGTGAGGACACACTTTCAAGGCTGAGTGTAGGATGGGATAAGAAACGTTTATCGGAAGACACATAGTACAAAGACACAGAGAGAGGAAGGAAATATTTAAAGATTAGTGGCTCATGAACCTCTCCTCTACCAAATGTGAGCCCCCAAAGAGCAAAACTATTGAGCTACTACGGAACTCATTGTTAAGTATTTAATGGTACGTGGTAGGTATTCCAGAAATGATAGTTGAATGGAATTTATGAATCAATAGATCAATGAACATACTTGATACCTGCTGCTAAGCCAGAGCAGGGCTCACAAATTGCTATGGCCTTTTCCATCCTGCATTTTGCCCTGCAGAGAATATACCAATGTTTCAGTCAAACAGATGCTTACACTCAAGCCCCAAGTTTTCTAGAGGCTACATTTACTTCTATATAAATCCCTTAGTCATCTGAGACTCTGACTGGGCTACTAAAACAAAGATACCACAGACTGGGTGGCTTAAACAGCAGAAATAATTTATTTTCTCAGTTTTGGAGGCTGGGAAGTCCATGATCACGGTGTCGGAAAATTTGGTTCCTGGTGAGAGCCTTCTTCCTGGCTTACCTTGGAGGTGAAGGCTGACTTCCCACTCCGTGTTCATGTGGTTGAGAGAAGAAGTTCCGGTGTCTCCTCTAACAAGAGGCATGAATCCCATCACTGGGGCCTCACCCCCATGATGTCATCTAAACCGAATTGTTGACACCTCTCAGAGGCCTCACCTCTTAAGACGATCACGTCTGGGGGTAGGGCTTCAAAGTGTGAATTTGAGGGGACACAAACATTCAATCCACAATAGGGCCCTCATATTTTTGCCTAAAATGGAGATACTCTATCTCCCCTTTTATGAGTATGATTAGGGGTTATGCTTCATATCTCACTCTAGATACCTAGGGAGGGAGGTTCAAGAGAGGGGGAACGTATGGAAACCTAGAGTCGATTCATATCAATATTTGGTAGAAACCGACACAATTCTACCTTCAATTTAAAAAATAAATAAAAAAAAAGCAACTCCTTGCAGGCCAAGTCCAAACTTGTTCTGGGTTATTTTTCCACTCTATTATACCAGCATGCATGCTCAAGTCATTTCAGTTGTGTCTGACTTTCTGTGACCCTGTGGGCTATAGCTTGCCAGGCTCCTTTGTCCATGGGATTCTCCAGGCAATAATGTGGGAGGGGTTGCCATGCTCTCCTCCAGGGGATCTTCCCAACCCAGGGATCGAACTCAGATCTCTTATGTCCCGTGCATTGGCAGGTGGGTTCTTTACCCCTAGCACCACCTTGGAAGGCCCCTGTTATACTGGACAACTAGTTAATACTTGATCCTACTTCTTTAAACTGGTAGCATAAGGATGACTGGTGTTAATACACTGCAGGGGGGAAAAAGTGACTTCCAAAATCAGTAAGCAATTCAGTTCTGCCAGAAGCCTAGCTCAGTACTGTATCTAGATGTGGTCAGTCCCCCATAGTTCAGTTCAGCTCAGTTCAGTTCAGTCGCTCAGTTCTGTCCGACTCTTTGCGACCCCGTGAATTGCAGCACACCAGGCCTCCCTGTCCATCAACATCTCCCAGAGTTCACTCAGACTCATGTCCATCGAGTCAGTGGTGTCATCCAGCCATCTCATCCTCGGTCGTCCCCTTCTCCTCCTGCCCCCAATCCCTCCCAGCATCAGAGTCTTTTCCAATGAGTCAACTCTTCGCATGAGGTGGCCAAAGTACTACATATTAAATCAACAGCCATTTTAAAGGTTTCTTGTGAAACCAAACAAATAAATCTTACCTGTGGAAGGTGTAGGTCCCAGGATATCATAGTAGGCCATGATCTCAAAGGAATGGCTGTGCAGACTTTCAGTACATAAAAACTGAATCTTAAAGACAGTGGTGTTCTCTTTCCCATTAGTATCCTTAGAAAAGGAGCATGACATTGTATGAATGATTAGAGAAAGAAAAGGAAAAAATGAGATGATTTCTGACCATCCCTCGACTAGTTCTAGCCTTGCTGCTCCCTTGGCCCTTTCTTGGACATGTCAGGGGTGTTTCCTTCCCTGGACCTTTGCAGTTAACTCAGATAATTCGCACAGCTGGATCCCGGCTTCATTCGGGTCCCTGCTGCCTCATTTGGCCTTTCCTGGCCATCCTTTAAAACAAGAGCTCCTTCCCTATTCCCTATCTCCTTACCCTGCTTTATGTTTCTTAATAGTATTTAATTACCACCTGGCATTGTATTATTTGTTTATTTCTCTCACAGGGGGGTATAAGGGGCACAAAGGCAGGAACTGTGTGTTTTGTTCATGGTTCTGTCCCTAGTGTCTGACATATAGTAGATGATGAATAATTTTAAAATGAATTATTATCTAAACATGGATTGGGGCATAAGATACTGTTACTTATGAGTATGATTAAATGAAATAAGACGAAACTTCTATTTCTGAGTATAATGGAATAGTGAACAGCTAACCAATGCTCATTGGAAACAACTGGAAAACTGGATTTTGAAAATTACATGCATGTGTGTTTTGGAGGTGTTGGAGGGCTGCTGACGCTAGGAAGGTCAGGATTTAGTCCCAGATTTGGACTGGGGCGGCAGATTGCAGAGAGATGGACTGATAGGCAGCTGCCTTGTTTCCTGGGGACATACGTCAATTTGGGAAATAGACAAGAAGCTGAAAATAAAGACTTTGGACAAGGAGAAGCTTTGGGGGTTCAAGAAACAAGGAGAACTTTGTCAAGCTTATGGGGCTGAAGCAATGCAAAGACTTGGAAATCACAAGCATGATGAGAAGGGAAAGGTGGAGAACTGAACTCAAGATATGACCTGCTTTTCCCTCCAAGCATCAGCTGAATTCTGAAGATGCCTGGGACAGGTATGATTATGAAATGAAGCAAAATGCCATCTTGAAAAGTTGAGTGGAGGTGTAGATAGTCTGTCCAGGCTGAGACAAGATGCATCGGGGGTTAGTCTCGGGGACTGTGGAGACAAAGGCTGGAGGAGAGGACTTGGTGAAACTGCTGGGCTGTAACGCTCAGGAACTTAGCTGCGTGTTGGAGACAGCTGGAGGTCCTTAAAAAGTACTGACGCCTTGGCTCACCTCCAAATAGTTTTAGTCGATGGGTTTAGGGGTGCGACCTGGGTGATCAACTCCAATTCTATCCATTTGGTGAGGAAAGGATACATCTCTCTGGAAAAAGAGACCATCTCAGCTAAAGCATCTAAGATGTTTAATGCACAGGGCCCTGGTTTTAATCTTTCAGCCACTAGAAATGAAATTTCAAATCACTAGGAATTCCAAGAGACAGAGCTATAAGATGTTAAACTAAGAAGAAAACCAAACTGTAGAAACAGACCCCATAGGTGATCCAAATATTGGCATAAATGGATGAGGATTTTAATTGATTAATATGTTCAGTGAACAGAGGAATAGACAGCACAAGGAGACAAAAAGATAAAAAATTAAACCAGAGATAGATTTTCTATATATTAAAAAATGGAAATTATAGAACCAAAAAAAAATAATTGAACTTAAGAGATTTATAGAAAAATTTAACAAAAATTATATATAGCAGAAGAGACTTGGTGACCTGAAAGACAAGCCAAAAGGTATCATCCAAAATGAAAAAAAAAAAAAAACAATTGCATATATAATGTCCTTTCATTTAAATTGAACAGAGATTTCTGAAATTTTAAAACCCCTTAGTACTTTTCTCTAAATGTCACGAACATGAAGGTGGCTCAAATGGTAAAGAATCCATACACACACCACCAAAGGAATATGTTAAACCATTATCATCATGAGCATATCCTTCTCTCTCAGTCAGGAAGGGTGAAAAGGAATGAAACAAACCAGTAGCCTAACACTCCTGTCATCATTTAGAGGTAGATTTTGCTATGCTCAGTATAAAAACTCTGTGTTTGGTAGACACTGTCCTACGTGGGTAAAGTTTACTCCTGTGGATGCCAGAGGGCTTAAATGAGATATTGAATCAACTGGGGAGTTCAGATCACTTTTAGAATGGGTCAAGATTAATGAGAATGTCAGTACTATCCTAGGCTAATTTACATGAAACTTAACCATCCAATGAGTATCTCAAAAGATGTTTGCTATTAGTATCAGTGGAAACGGGACATGGATCCTAGCAGTGCTTGCTCACGAGTCCTCAGGTGATGTATTTGCCTCTGTCTACTTTATCTCAGCCTAGTCCATCAGCGTGTTTTGTCTTGGCCATGCCTTGGCAGGACAACTCTGTCCTGTCATGTGGCTTTAAAAGGATCATGTATCAGAAAAGGGTCTTAAGTTATCCGACCTGATAATATAAAGAGAGCTTCTTGTTTTTCTAAGATCTCTAAATCAAAGAAATTAGAAATAAGAACTAATGGGCAGAAATACCAATCACAAACACAACTTACAAGTTATAGACACGGCGCACTTTTTACAGCAGTGTCTTATTAAAAGCTCAGAATATGTTTCCCCATTGTGGTTTTCAATAATAAACACACCAGTGTGTGCAGAGAGGAGCCCAGTGCCTCTGGCGCATAAATGATTTCTAGTACTTTGGGCTTAGGGGGCAAGTCTCCTGAGGTTTCATTCATAAGCAGCGCCCAGAAAATGACTGACATAGAACAGTTGCTGTTACTGGTAGGTTAAGACGTGGACTTGTTCCAAAGGACAAGAAAGGCTTTTCTCACACTCATCTTTCAAAATTAAGTAACTGAATAGCTTTAAAAATAACAGCAACAAACAATATATCACCAAAAACCAGGTATCAACTGAAACAATAAACGTTTTTACTCTCTCAGTGGGTGGGAGTCAAAACCAACTGTCAGACTCACATATCTGCTTCTTTTCCATTTTTAATTCAATTTGCCCCTCAAGCGAGTCACAGTATGGTCTTGGTTGCTCTGAAAAGCAGAGAATAAAGCCAGAAAAAGCAACTGCTGCATACAGATATTAGTGCAAGGGAACATCCTGGACAATCTATCTCCTTTCCTGACTTCACAAATCCTTTCCACTCAGGCTGCCTTAAAGTCTCATTCTTCCTGCAAATATGCTCCTTTTTTGCCAAAATCATTCAGCAAAACAAAATAGGGGACAAGGCATATTCTGGGCTGAACTAAAACCATTATAGCCCCTTGAAAAATCACTCTGAAAAAAAGAATAGGCATTTAATAAACACGAAGGATAGAATGGTGGTTACCTGGGAATTAGGTCCAACTTTAAAGGCTTTTCAATTAAATTATTTAATGAGTTGAAAGCATAGAAGGAATAGAGCTTAGAAAATTAACTTGCTTGTTTTCAGGAACAATTAGAACAAGTAAATGAAGGTTTTCAGAGCTGTTCTTTTTCACAGGTTCTACTTCAAAATTCATTCTAGAAATCTAACAAAATATAAGCTTCGAGCATATTTTGTCCAGGAGAAGGGTGCCTGCCTGAGATCCAGAGGAGAGGAAAAGGAATCAGGGAGAGCTCATCAATTAGGGTCTTTGACATTGAGTGGGCAGGGAGTATAGAATTAGGATATAACAATGAAGGACAAAGATTTTGATTCCAAATAAGGTCACCAGGGAAACGGTATACCCCGGCTCTTATTTTTAATGTGCCTTGAGAGTACTTTAACTGTCCTATTGTGATAAATAATAATAACAATGATATAATGTAACCTATAGTTTACAAATTTAATGGGGAAAACTTGGAAGAAGCAATGGGTAAAAATGAAAAACACATTCTCCTATTTCTTCTTTTTTTTTTTTCTTTTCTTAAAGGTGGTCTTTCCCTGTTCAAAGTGTAATCGTCTGTGAAACTCCATCATTTCCCTTTTGCCTTTCCAACCCCAGCGTTGCCTCGTTATAGTCACCACCATGCCATTCATCTGACGTCTTTGCTAACTACCACAATTTAGTAGGTGCTTGGTATTCCTAAAGGTAGTGTTTTTCATTAAAAGACACATTCAAACTAGTTCTGCATATTAACTTGAAGCAAAGGCTTGGTAATGAATCTATTATTTAAATTAATAAACAGTTCTGGGACGTTGTTTTAAAACATGGATCTTATTTTAGGATTGACGTGGCACACAGCCTGGTCTATTTTTCTCCCCAAAAATGTTTTACTCGCTTTACGACATAGTTTTTTGCATTTTTTTTCATCCACAATTCATTAGACTGAGTAAAATAGCAGAAGATGTAAAATTGAAATAGAAAAATAAATAGCAACCTGTCAAGTTTTTCTTTCTTCTTTTCTTTTTCTAACTCACCAAAAAAATAAAAGTTCTGTCTAGCTGGCTAATTCAACATTGAGGGCAAAGAAAGCTTGTGTGTAATGTCAGCAAAGCCAGTTCAGCAAACGACCCCAGGACATTGCTGAAGGGAATGTTTATCAGACAAATGTGTCTCCAAAGATTCTTCCTTCTTGGAGGCACCTTTCTCAGTCCTTCCTGTTTGCATTCCTCAGGGTCAGATTTCAGCTAAGAGATGGAAATTGAATAAAGGTGCATTGGAGAAGATATAATTAGACCTTAAATCATAGGATCTCAAATTCATGAATTTCCTTGAAAGTTTAGCTAGAAGTCTTAAAAAAAAAAAAAAAAAAGGCCCTGGGGCAATCTCTCCAAGTTTTCTCCCAAGAATTTAATGTTCACTTATACAAGTAACATTACTCAATAATGGTCTCCTGTGCTAAGAGTTTCCTCTGGCAGTCTTTTTCACCCTTGAAGTGAAGAATTCACAGAAATGCATTCAGCCAGACCTGTTCCCATATGCAGTTCGCGTCAAGCTTTCTCTGAGTCTCCAACCCTTCTCTCAGTTGTTTCTTGACATGGTTCACATCGGCAAACACCTCACTGAGCAGCACGATGTCAATATCCGAGCATCCTTGGGTGTCGGTCCCTTTCACATAAGAACCACCCTGTGAAGACAGAGGGCACGATGTGGTGGAAAGCTCAGCTAACCTGGAGAGAAGTGCAGATTCCTGGCTGTAGCATGTTTTAGGGTCAATTAACACTGTGAATCGGAGAAGGCAATGGCACCCCACTCCAGTACTCTTGCCTGGAAAATCCTATGGATGGAGGAGCCCGGTGGGCTGCCGTCTATGGGGTCGCACAGAGTCGGACACGACTGAAGTGACTTAGCAGCAACACTGTGAATAGCTTAAATATGTGCTACTTTATCTTCCCTCAACTTGGGGGAAAAAAGAAGACAGAAGAAAGTCATCTACGATGGTTCACAACTGAACTTAGGTTCAGTTATGGGAAGAAAGCAGAATTTGCAGGAAAAGTCTGAAAATCCTTATGAATAAAGAGAGCTAGAAGCTCTCAGACTTTCTGCTTGAGAACCACTCGATTGTGAGGAGTCCACAAAGGTGGGAATTAAATTCACCACTAGTAACGTGGTACCTAGGTGTCTTGAAATAAACCCGTTCCTTCCAGTTAGAACCTTAAGTGACTGGTGCTTCTGGAAGGCATTTGTTTGCTATATTTCCAAATAGATCACCAATGAGTTTAATAAAGTATTCTGTCATTATAATTAATGAGTATTTATTGCAAATCTCTTCACTAAATATAATTTTATAAAAGTCAAAACTTAAATTAGTTAGCAGCACAGCCTTGCTCTACTTAGCACTCAAAGAAGGTTGCAAGTTCCCAAAGGAAGCTCTTTAGCAGTAAAAGAAGTTGTTACCTATGATTTGGGAAACATAACGTCCACAAGGTGAAAGCGACCTGTCAACAGACTGTGACAACACAATTTCTCAAGAAGTTTAGAAAACATTGTAAAGCTCTGAGTCCTCTGCCATTTACTGCATGTTAATTTCTTAAGGACTTCCATCAGGCACCATGTGACTGGCTCAAGCAAGCAGCAATGTGCCAATTTTACTCTCGGCACCGACCTAGCCGTTTTTTTTGTTTTTTGGAGTATAATTGCTTTACAATGGTGTGTTAGTTTCTGCTGTACAACGACGTGAATCAGCCATGCTGCCGCTGCCGCTGCTAAGTCGCTTCAGTCGTGTCCCACTCTGTGCAACCCCATAGACGGCAGCCCACCAGGCTCCCCCATCCCTGGGATTCTCCAAGCAAGAACACTGGAGTGGGTTGCCATTTCCTTCTCCAATGCAGGAAAGTGAAAAGTGAAAGGGAAGTCGCTCAGTCGTGCCCGACTCTCAGCGACCCCATGGACTGCAGCCCACCAGGCTCCTCTGTCCACGGGATTTTCCAGGCAAGAGGACTGGAGTGGGTGCCACTGCCATTGTACACATATATCCTCTGCCTCTTTGACCTTCCTCCCCCCCACCCCATCCACCCATGGCTGTCATCACAGAGCACTGAGCTGAGCTTCCTATGCTATAGAGCCTGTTCTGAAAGCTGTGATGGCAACTGCTGACTCTAGGATTATATGCCTTGCTGACATCTAAGGATCAAAGCTGCCTGCGCAGTCCCAGAAATGCCTGCCCTGCTACAAATCCAGAGACAGGAGGTCATTGCAGGAATTCTCGGCTTCAAAGTCACCCTGCACCTGCTACATCTGGACTAGGTAAAATAGGTACGCTGTGCCCTCCTGCCTTGGCTCTGACTTAACTCAGTTCTAGACTCAGTCTTGTGGTAGTGCAATCAATTGAGGAAACCCATTTTGTCACAGTAGCAAGGGAATGTGGGAAATGTAGTTTTTAGTGCTTCCTTGAAAAAGAGAGTTTGTAATGTGCTAACATGCACAGTCAACCTCCAAGAATGGAATATAGGGCACAGCAATTTCACAACTTAGTTGATCAATGGCCCTTGTTTTCAGCCAGCACTTCGTGGGACTGAAAGAGAACTCTGACTCCCCGTTTCTAGCTCCTGTGATCATGCTTTATTTCTGTAGAAGAAAATATGCTGTTTCATATTCAGGCTTTTTTCACTGCTATATTAGGTAGCATTTAATCATACTCTTAAATTATCTTTGCTATTGTTACATTAAAAGTTAATATTTTTATCTTAAATAAACAAGGATTTTCACCTTTTATAACATTTTCACTTTTGTAACAAATCTTGTGTGCACTTTAAAATGAAGAAATGGAAGAATGGTAAGAAAAATGCCCTCAGAACTAGGTCCTGTATTTTTTTTTCCCTCTAAACACTGATTAGATAGCATGTAGTGGTGATGCAGACATTACAAATAATAATGATAGAAGGGAAACCACACCGCCGTGGGCGTTGGGATCCCTTCATTGTGTTCAGGGTATTTTCCTTCAAGGCAATTTTCGCAGAATGACCCTGTGCTCTGTGGACAACTGTTCCCGGACACAGGAACTGTCTTTAGGCTGAGAGGAAGTCCATCAAGACAGCACCTAATTACTTCCATAGGCAGGTTGCTCAGGCATGAAACAGTGCTCTGGGGGACAGGCGTAGCTCCTTTGCCTGAAAGTCCCTCAAGCATTTAAAAGCATCGGTCTAGTGGAGAGCCAAGTCCTTGGCCCTGCCAATGTAAAGGCACTTTTGCGCCTGGGGCAAAAATTGCCAACTGTAATGGGTTCCAGCTGTCACATGGTTGAGTGCCTGCCCCGCTAGCCGGCAGCCTGCCCTGGCATTTCAAAGGGCTCCTAGCAGGCCTCTTACAACCTCTGCAGAAGGCGAAGCTGGCCTCTGAACACGTGGCCCTGCTCGATTGATGTCCGTCCTCTCCAGGAGAAAGGAATGGCTTCCTTAGGGCTGCATGGTCCAGCCTGAGGGCTGGGGGCTCAGATTACCTGGATCACTCGGGAGGCCGGCACCGGAAAGGAAGTCTGGATCAGCTGGAGCAAGGCACCGATCTCAGCTGCACAAGCAGCTCTTTGAGAACCAGAGGCAGGGCAGATTTTTCGGTCTGCAAATCTCTGTAGCTCTTGGGGACCTTTACACTCCAACATATTATGAGGTGAAAATCCTGTGGACATTTGGGCTTCATAGAGAAAGGATCAATATTTGACATTTGCTGCACAGAAATGGATGTGTGTGTGTCTAACAAAAGCATCTACTTTTGTATGCAAGTTATGTCTAGTTAATTACCAGGACTGCCTTGTTCTGTCACAGGGAGACCTACCCTCTCTGCTGGCAGAGCATGAGGGGAGCCAGCAGAGTTCGGTCCCTCTGGAATTAGCTGGCATGTTAACCCTAAGTCCCAACAGAGAAATGGCTGAATTTCTCTGAGAATAAATTGAGATATCCATTCTTATGTCAGGAAAAGGTCTTTGCCCTGATTCATAAATCACTTTAAGTTTCTAAATGGAAAACATGTATGTTATCAAGTTTCAATAAAATAATCCCAGGATAAAGAACTCTAAGTTAAGCCATCTATTCTAAAGGTCTTAAACTGCCAGCCCAAGGGCAAATTCTACCTGAGGAATGTTTGTTTTAGACCTGCACAGCATTTTCAAAATGAAGAAACTGAGTCAACAGCTAGAAATCAAGCGATAGTACTTTTTTTTTTTAATGAAGACATTAGAGGTATGTGAGCTAGTGGACGGAGAAGGCAATGGCACTCCACTCCAGTACTCTCGCCTGGAAAAATCTCATGCATGGAGCAGCCTGGTGGGCTGCAGTCCATGGGGTCACTAAGAGTCGGACATGACTGAGCGACATCTGCTTCCCTTTTCACTTTCATGCACTGGAGAAGGAAATGGCAGCCCACCCAGTGCTCTTGCCTGGAGACTCCCAGGGACGGGGGAGCCTGGTGGGCAGTCGGACACGACTGAAGCGACTTAAAGCAGCAGCAGCAGAGCTAGTGGGTGTGTCTGTTGTATTTTAAGACAGAAATGCTGACAAGACTTGCCACGCACTTCACAGGAAGGAACTGAATAACTGAACTCTTAAGTTCAGTAGATGGGGCATGTGAGTGAAACTGACAATAGACTGATCAACCAGAGGAAAAGCATACAGATTTTATTGATCTTTTTTTTTTTTTTTTTAATGTGCACAGAGTCCTTTCCAGAAAAGAAATGAAAACTACCAAGAATCAGCCTTGAGTATTTTGAAGCGCCAATACTTTGGTCACTTTATGGAAAGAGCAAGCTCATTGGAAAAGACCCTGAGGCTGGGAAGTTCACCATAATCAGTATGCTGAATTGGAGTGTTTTGAGATGGCATATCCTGCTGCCTTTCAACAGCTCAGAAGATTTCATCAATTTGCACTCCATAGATCACAGTGTGTGCCTGCTCGGTCGAGTCTGACTCTTCGCGACCCCATGGACTGTAGCCTGCCAGGCTCATCTGTCCATGGAATTTTCCAGGCTAGAATACTGGAGAGGGTTACCATTTCCTCCTCCAGGGGATTTTCCCAATTGAGGGTCTGAACCCTCATCTCCTGTGTCCCCTGCATTGGCAGGTGGATTCTCTACTGTGTTATACATCAGGATAGATCATACACACACCAAAAAAATCCCTGAGAATTTGCAATAATAAACTGGCTCTCATTTAGGTTTATACAACAAATTCATATTATCATGGAGAATTAATTTTAGAGAGGCCTCTGGCAAATGCTTTGAAGAAGAACTCACTAACCCTTTCTGGAAATGAACTTTCAACTGATCCTTCCCTTTCAAGCACATATGGAAGTTTCCTAGAAATTGAATATATACTCAGTTATAGATAAAACACAACACTTATCAGAGAACTGATATCACACAGATTACATTCTCTGACCAATGTGCAATTAAATGAGAAATCAGTAACAAAATAGCTAACATATCCCATACTTTAAGAAAGTTTTAAAAACACATACTTCAAAAGAGTCACAGATCACAGAAGAAATCACACTATAAATCAGAACATAGGACTAAACAATAATAAATTTTACATCAACACTCAGAGGATACACAGCCCCTTCTTTAAATTTCATCAATTATGCCAAATTAACATATTGGTTTTTGTTTTTGTTTTTGTTTTTGTACATTTTGATTCCTTTGCATAAAACATAGTTACCATTCCTTTTATGGACATTTCACCAAAAACTGATCATTTTTCAGTGACTATTTTATATTCGGAGCCAATTATTATTTCCTGAAAAAAGCTTTCTTATCTTAAAAGACTTTCATAGAGCAGCAACCACCAGTTACTTTAGGGGGCAGAACCATAAATATGAGAGCAAGAGGTGTATTACTTTAGTTTTGCGGTAATTTCTGATGGACAGACCATAATCTGACTCCCACTTGGATCCTGACATTCTATCCCATTTTTGCTGCTTCTGAGCTGTCTCTCTGTACAACGCCTCCGTTTCCCAGCTTCCTCCTCCAATGTGGCTCTACAGAATTACCCCCCACCCCCAAGAGTATGAGCTTCCCAGGTGGCTCTAGTGGTAAAGAACCCGCCTGCGAATGCAGGAGACCTAAGAGACATAGGTTCAACCCCTGCATCAGGAAGATCCCCTAGAGGAGGGAATGGCAACCCACTCCAGTATTCTTGCCTGAAGAATCCTGTGGACAGAGAAGCCTGGCGGGCTACCGTCCTTAGGGTCACAAAGTCAGACACCACTGAAGTGACGTAGGACACATGCATGCCCCAGGAGTATACAATCTCAAGTACGTACTAGCTCCACCCTCTGCACTCTCTGTTTGCCATTCTTGGAAGCAACCTGCAATGCTCTGACGTAGGGAAGCCACAGGATGGTTTCTATGCTGCGTGAACATCCATACAGGGAAAGTACTGGGCATCTCTGTTACCTCTTCTGCAGGCTGTAAAGTGATGCTCTTGTATTTCGTGGTTCTCCTGACTCACGACTGTCCCAAAGCATCTAGAACACATCCTACATGTTTTTGATATTTTTGTAGCCATATATTTCACGTTCCTTTCTTCTAGATTTTCCCCGTGTAGCTTGTGTGTCTCCATGGTTGACCTGTCAGGTGTAGACTGAGAAAAAGTAAATACTCAATCCAGGAATTATAAGAGCTATTTCAGAGATCTGCTGGTTTTCATTTGGCTTCTCACTAAATGCTCCCATTCATGGGCACAGAGAATTCTCATTCTATGCTCTCAAAACATAGCAAAGTCCATTAGTTTGGGTTTTGTTTTATTTTTATTTTTTGACACAGATGGAAAACTGCTGTAGATTAATAAAGCAATGAACCATGAGAACCATACTGCCGAAAAAAGTATTTTTAAAAAAGCACTAGTTTATGTTTTATAAAATCAGAAGAGTGAGAGCCCAGTTCTTTTTCTGATGTTTACTTTTGCAGGGCTTGGGCTAATCACTCAACCTAATTGGGTCTTTGATCCTTCATTTGTAAAATAGGGGAGGGGAAAGGAGGGAAGGGAAGTCAATTAGTCTACCTCTAAGGGCACATTAGAAGTGAAAAATTCTAGGGTTGCAAGGACTCCATCCCCATGTAAGTACTTTGGAATAATAATCACAATACCACCTGCCCTGGATATGATGCTGGGTCCAGGGGATTCTGCCCAGTGCCCTTCCCAGCAGCTCTGCAGGATGGGTCGTTTAGAGCCAAGAATACTGAGACACACAGCTTTTAACCACTGCATCTGACCTGTGGCCTGTGGCCACGAGTCTTTCCTTTCAGTTTTCTGTTAATAAATCTTCATGAGAGAATGAAAGAAAACAAAACCAACAGATGCAAAGCACGCGTATTCTAGGTGAAGGAGGAGAGTCTCGCCCCCTGCCCCCGCTCTCACTCGCTGTACCTCACTGTGACCTTGTTGCTTCCCCCTCAGGACTTCTTGGTCACATTTTTCACGGTGAACTTTTCCAAGATGCTTCTGTTGAAAGTGATACTTCAGAGCCCTGCCGCTGATAAAGTCACTCCCCGCAGCGCTCACAGTTGTGGGATTTAAGAGTCCACATCCTTTCCCAGTGAAGTATCAGATTAGATCCTGTTGACGACAAAGCAAAAAATAATTAGCCCTTTGAAGAAAATCCAGTCCCTCAGAGTTAACCAGAATAAAGATAATATTGTTTCTAGTGTGCTAATTTGTGCTCTATCGGATGAATGTTTTCCAAGAAGTTTATTTTTCACTGATATCAACTATGATATCATGAAAATAGTCATTTAAACCAGCTGCTGTAACTCGAGTTGATAAACATTAAGGCGGCTGTAAAGCCAGCAAAACCAAGTGCAAAGCTGTGTGTATAGGGATGTAAGTACATTTTTCGAAAAAGAGTTTCAAATGAATCTGTGGCCTAAGAGATGCTAACTGTGGATTGAGAGATCATCTTTACTCGGGGACTCTCCAAGAGGCGTCATTTCTTCAATTTTTGTCACTCAATGAATTCCCGTAAATGAGAAAATTATCACGAGTGATGATTTCTACGTCTTTCAAGTTAACTTTGTTCTTTTTAAAGTAAAAAAAATGTAGAAGTTTGTACCAAGGGACACAGTCTGGAAGGTGTGGGCGAGTCTGTTCTCCACCTGGCTGCTTCTGAAGCTGTATTGTTGCTAAGTAGCTCCACTTGCATTTGTACTAACTTGTCTGAAGCTTAGAGCTCCTTCCTCAGAGCTAAGCATTGTGGGATTTGTAGTTACCGGTTTCTTAGCAAGTGGTCAGAGTAAATATTTCTAAATGCACTCAGATTATTTTGAAGCTGCTACTGCAACAAATTATCACAAACTTTAATGGCTTAAGCATATAACATTACTCGTTTTTGTTCTGTAGGCCAGAGGCCTGACATGGGTCACGCCGGGCTAACTTTCTGGAGGCTCTGGGTAAGATCCACTTCCTAGAGAGTGACCCACATTCCTTGGCAGGTGGGGCCCCTTCCTCCATCTTTAAAGCCAGCAAAATCCAGCAAAAGCCAGTGGGATCCTGTTCACATCCAACCATTCTGATCGATTTTCTTCCCTCTTAAGGACCCTTGTGGCTCCATTGGGCTCAACTGGATAATCCAGGATAATCTTCCCATTTTAAGGTCCGCTATTAACAGCCTTAATGCTATCTGCAAACTTAACTCTCCTTTGCCTTGTAGTAAACTCAGAGCTTCCCAATATTAAGATGTGGACATCTTTGGTGGGGGTGCTGGGGGGTCATTCTTTTTCACCCACCACACTGTAGCTCTAAAGTTCAATCAGGAAGAGAAATGAATCCAAAATGTATCTGTATAAGGTGGAAGAAAAGCAAAATGTATTCATTACTTACAAATCTTTGGTACTTAATGGGCTCTGGGGACATTGTGTCAAACAAATTTGGAGTTGCTGGGTGATCTGCTACTGAGCAGATGCTGTTTCCACTGAGAAAGGCACGGGTCCTGTCACATGAGGAAGATGTGAAAGCAATGTAGTAGTTCATGGCAGCACTTTTAAAAATCAAATAGAATTAAACTAGAGAATATTGAACATAGTGAAGGTAAACAACGATTTGTGAAACATTCTTGGACGACCAACCACCAAGTTTGCCTAGGAGTAAGGGGGGTCTCTGTTAAATGCAGGATTTTCAGTGCTGAAGTCAGGAAATTCTCAGGCAAATTGGGACACGTTGGTTACTCTATCACTACCTCAGAGACCACTTTGAAAATCAGCTTCTTACCCAGCCCTAAAGCTCCTCTCAATGGATGGATTGAGTCCCTGCAAGACCCAAGGTCGTGGAGTTTGCAGAACTTGATTTGATCTGCCCAAATTGTGATGTTTGCCCTGCATCAGTGTTCATTTCTGGGCCAGTCAACCTGGACTGAGATACAGTGACCCCAGGCAGACACATGACTCAATCTTATATGCCAAGTTCTCTAAGGGGTGCTGAGGCAATGTTGGGCATTTATGGTTTACAGAAATGAAAGTGTATCAGTCAGAGCTTCCCAGCAGAAACTTTCTGTCCAGGATCAGAAGAGCGAAAGAATGAGGAAAATGGCAGGATTTCTAGGTTTCCTCAATAAGCCGCCTCTCCACCCTTCTTTCACTTAGCATGATGTTTTCAAGGTAAACCCGTTTATAACAGGTATCAGTACTTCATTCATTTTCACAGACAAATACTACTCTGTTGTATGGACATACCACTTGTTTTGTTTTTTAATCCACAAATTAGTTAATGGAAATCTGGGTCATTTCTACTCTTTAGCTATTATGAATAATACTGCTATGAACATTAATGCTTTCATGTACAGGTTCGTGTATGAACATATGTTTTGAATTCTTGGATAGCTGAGGGTGAAATTGCTAAATCCCAGGATAACTCTATGTTGAACTCTTTGAGGAAGAGCCAAACTGTTCTCCATATTTTACAAATTACAACTGTAAAGTGGTATCTAATTGTGTTCTGATTTGCATTTCCTAGTGACTAATGCTGCTGAACGTCTTGTCATGTACTAATTGACTATTTGTACATCTTTCTCAGAGAAATGTCTATTTACTTCGCGCATTTAAGAATAGGATTATTTGTCTTTCTATTGTTGAATTGTATGCATTCTTTATATTTTGAAAATCAAACTCTTATCAGATGTACGATTTGAAAATTTTGTGCCATTCTGTGCTTTGTCCCTTCATTTCTTGAGTCTGTCCTTTGATGCACAAAAGTTTTGAATTCTGGGACTGCCCTGTTGGTCCAAAGTGGCAAGACTCTAAGCCCTCAATGCAGGTGACCCGAGTTCCATCTCTGGACAGGGAGCTAGATCCCGCATGCCATAACTAAGAGTTTGCACGCTGCAACTAAAAAGTTCCCCCGTGCTACAAACTAAGACCTGGCGCAGCCAAATATATAATTTGTTTCAGGTTTTAACTTCTTATGAACTCAAAGCTATTTCCTTATGCTGCTTGTGCTTTTGGTGTGATACAGTGGAAAAAAAAAAACATTGCCTAAGCCAAGGGAAACCATGGGTAATCTGTCAAATTCCTTTCACCCACCCTACTTAATCAAGGTTGCCTTTCCCTCATAGCTCAGTTGGTAAAGAATCCCCCTGCAATGCGGGAGACCCCAGTTTGATTCCTGGGTTGGGAAGATCCCTTGGAGAAGGGATAGGCTACCCACTCCAGTATCCTTGGGTTTCCCTTGTGGCTCAGCTGGTAAAGAATCTGCCCACAATGCGGGAGACCCCAGTTTGATTCCTGGGTTGGGAAGATACCCAGAGAAGGGATAAGCTACCCACTCCAATATTCTGGCCTGGAGAATTTCAGGGACTATACAGTCCATGGGGTCATGAAGAACTGGACACAACTGAGCGACTTTCACTTTCACAAAAGACTTGCTTGTCCTCCAAGTAACAAGTAACAGGTAGCCTAAGCAATAAGTTGTTTGGCTGAGTTATTTTCTAGAAACTTGAAGTCAGTTGCATCTAGTTAGAGGTGAGCTGGTTAAGACTGGATAGGACAATCCATCCTCCAGCTGGGAATGCACAAGTGTGTGTGCTTACTGACCTTTTGTTGTTCTTGTTTGCTTAGTAGCCTTTTGATGGGCTTCAGATCCTCTTAAGCACTTCCATCTCTGAACCAAGCAGAAGACCCTATAGCCCAGTCATGCCTGCGCCTAACTATAACCACCGGATCTTTTTCCAATCACCTTTCTCCATTCTGTGCACCGCAGTGCCTCAGAGCTCCCCTCAGACCGCTGTTTATTCCAAAATACCCTGCCTCTTGCCTTCCAGGGAGGGCAGTTTGAGGTTTGTTTTTCATTCTTACTTAGCTGCCTTGAAAATAAATACTCTGCTGTGAACTGAAGAGACAGCACGCAAGCACCGTGTCTCAGAGTTTTGCCTTGGTGTGTGTTGAGTAGAACAAGATAGTACCTGGTTCAATGACAGGTTTGGTGAGCCAGCCAGAAGGTAAGTCCAGACACGCCTTTCCTCTGTGGTTCCTTGGCCCCTTGTGGGTACTGACAGTCCAAGCAACTACCTGGTCGATTTGTTCCAGCAAGCATCCTCCTGATTTCCCCAGCCAGGTGCCGCCAACGTTCAGAATTTAGCTTTGTTTTGCAGTGAAGAAATGGTTTTGGAGTTTGGGGTTTGAAAGACGTGTTTGGGGTGAGTAATCTTGTTAAAGAGACACACCTGTGCCTTCACTGTCTGGCTGTCCCGCCCAGATGGTGGGTTGGAGGCCCAGCTTGCTGGATTCAGATAGACAGTATAAAAGGTTACAGCTGCTGAAGCGGTCCACATCCGGGTTAAAGGCCCAGGGCTGTGATTTTTGATCTTTCTTTTCTTATCTACATCCAATTGTCTGAAGTGTTAAGGGTTGACTCTTGGAGACTGAGCTTCTTGATGACTATAACATGTACTCTAAGAAAGATTTCTTTGCAGCAACCATCTAGAAACAAAATGAGATTTTTTTTCCCCCATTGCAAAATGAGAAATGCTAATTCAGTTCCCCCTTGAAGCCCTCTAGGCCCGATTCTCCAAAACTGGATGACTTTAAGTTTGAATCTATGGAAAAGAAAAAGATGGTGTCTTTTGATACACTTGCATAGCGCAAACACGCTTTAGCTCAGAGAAAAATGGTCTTCAATTACAATACAACGTTACAACTGGATTTATCTTGGAAACAGGAAGAAAAATGGGAAGGAATTCCCTATGTACAGTTTTTTATCAGAATCAACCTGCGCAAAGAATATGGAAAGTTGTGGCCCAGCAGAATAGGAAGGGGAAGAAACCTGTTCTTGATTCTAATGCAAAGGTGGGAGACAGCAGTGCTGCTCTTCCATTGCTCCTCCTAAGCCCACTAACCTAACCCTAACTCCCAACCCCAACCCCAACCCTAACTCCTAACACTAACCCCTACCCAAAACCCTAACCCTAATACCTAACCCTAACCCCTAACCCTACCCCTAAACCCAACTCCAACCCTAACCCCTAACCCAACCCTAACCCCTAAACCTAACCCCAACCCCAACCCTAACTCCTAACACTAACCTCTAACCAAAACCCTAACCCTAATACCTAACCCTAACCCCTAAACCTAACCCCTAACCCCTAAACCTAACCCTAACCCCTAACCCTAACCCCTAAACCCAACCCCAACCCTAACCCCTAACCCTAACCCCAACCCTAACTCCTAACACTAACCCCTACCCAAAACCCTAACCCTAATACCTAACCCTAACCCAAACCCTAACCCCTAAACCTAACCCTAACCCCTAACCCCACCCCTAAACCCAACCCCAACCCTAACTCCTAACACTAACCTCTAACCAAAACCCTAACCCTAATACCTAACCCTAACCCAAACCCTAACCCTTAACCCCTAAACCTAACCCTAACCCCTAAACCCAACCCCAACCCTAACCCCTAACCCTAACCCTAACCACAACCCTAACTCCTAACACTAACCCCTAACCAAACCCTAACCCTAATACCTAACCCTAACCCAAACCCTAACCCCTAACCCCTAAACCTAACCCTAACCCTCACCCCTAAACCCGATCCCAACCCTAACCCCTAACCCTAACCTCTAACCCTAACCCCCAACCCCAACCTCAATCCTAACCCTAACCCCTAACCTTAACCCTGACCCCTAACCCCTAACCCTAACTCTAACTTTCCCCTTCTCTGAAGGCTCAGAGAAATAGGAATGCTGGCTTCCTTTCAACCCTGCCAGGAGCTGGCCTGGGCTCTGGTTTTTAGATTCCGCATACATGATAATATGCAGTGTTTGCCTTTCTCTTACTTATTTAGCTAAGGAGAACATTCATACATCTTGTTGGAAATGGTAGAATTTCATTCTTTTATGGCTGAGTAATATTCCATTGTGTGTATGTGTATATTGTATGTGTGTATATATATACATATAGTGTGTGTGTGTGTGTGTGTGTGTGTGTGTGTGTGTGTACATACACATATACTTCCCAGTAGCACAAGTGGTAAAGAATCCACCTGCCAATGCAGGAGATGTAAGAGACGTGGATTTGATCCTCGGCTTGGGAAGATCCCCTGGAGTAGGAAATGGCTGCTTGCTCCAGTTTCCTTGCCTGGGAAATCTCATGGCTAGAGGAGCCTGGCAGGCTATAGTCCATGGGGTCACAAAGAGTTGGACCCAATAAGCACAGCACATATGTACATATATCATGTCTTTATCCATTCCTCTTAAATTGCTTCCATACCCTGGCTATTGCTGCTCTGAATTTTGGGGTGCATGAGCACTCTTGCCTGGCAAGTCCCATGGACAGAGGAGCCTGGTAGGCTGCAGTCCAGGGGGTCACTAAGAGTCAGACACGACTGGGCGACTTTACTTTCACTTTTCACTTTCATGCATTGGAGAAGGAAATGGCAACCCACTCCAGTGTTCTTGCCTGGAGAATCCCTGGGACGAGGGAGCCTGGTGGGCTGCCATCTATGGGGTCACAGAGTCAGACACCACTGAAGCGACTTGGTGGCAGCAGCAGCAGTATCTTCTTGAAGTAGTTTGGGTTTTTTGTTTTTTACATATACATGGGAGTGGAATTGCTGTATCATATGGCAGTTTTATTTTTAGTGTTTTGAGAAATCTCCAAATTGTTTTCCCTAGTGGCTACACCAATTTCTAATCCCACCAGCAGTGTATAAGGATTTACTTCTCTCCATGTTTATTATTTGTAGACTTGCTGATACTAACTATTCTGACAGGTGTGAGGTGATGTCTCATTGTGGTTTTGATCTGCATTCTCTGATTAATGATGAATATTTCATGTGCCTGTTGGCCATCTGTATGTCTTTTTTGGGGAAACATCTATTCAAGTCTTCTGTCCATTTTTAAATTGAGTTTTCTTTTTTTTATACTGGTTGGTATGAGCTGTTGAAATATTTTAGATATTAACTTCTTAACACTCATATTATTTGAAAATATTGCCTACATTCGGTAGGTTGTCCTTTAATTTTGTTGATGGTTTCCTTTGCTGTGCAAAAACTTTAATTGGATTTCTGTGGTCTATTTTTGTTTTAATTTCTTTGCCTTAGGAGACAGATCAAAAATATATATATTGCTATGAGTTATGTCAAAGAGTGTTCCACCTCTGTCCTTTTCTAGGAGTTTTATAGTTTCAGGTGAGTGGCTCTATTTCTCAAAGTGCAGAGGCCTGCAGCTTAGCTAAGTCTGCTCAGAACAACCATTACCACACCTTTTTCCAATCACCTTTCCTCATACTCCCTGTGCTTCAGAGAGTCCTGCTGCTTTATTCTTTTTTAAAACTTATTTTTTTATTGAGGTATAGTTGATTTACAATATTTTATTCTTTATCCCATAAATACCTGCACTCTGCCTTCAGGGAGGTGACTCTGAGACTAATTTTCCCATTTCCTTGCTCGGCTGCTTTGTGAATAAACCTCCTTTGCTGCAAACCCTGGCATCTCATGCACTTTGGGCAAAATGAGCCTGGTTAAGTAAAACGAGGTCATAAATATTTACACCTATGTTTATTCTAAGAGTTTAATAGTTTTAGCACTTATGTTTAGGCCTTTCAATATATTTTAATAATTTTTATGTATGGTGGTGTGAGTTAGCGGTCAAAATTCATTTTTACATATGGTATCCAGTTGTTCTGGCACAACGTGTTGAATAGAGACTATCTTTTCTCCACTGAATTGTCCTGGAATTCTTGTCAAATCAACTGACCATAAATGTATAGGTTTATTTCTAGGTTTAATTTTATTCCATTTATCTATACGTCTGTCTTATGCCTGTACCACGATGTCTTGACTGGTGTATGTTTGTAGTTGGTTTTGAAATTGTACATGTTAGCCGTCCAAATCTGTTCTCCGTTCAGGATTGTTTTTGACTATTTGAGGTTCCTTGAATTTCCATGGAATTTTAGATCAACCTATCAATTTCAATAAAGAAGCTGGCTGGGATTCTGACTGAAGAAAAGTTCTATCTCTAGATTAATTTGAGGACTACTGATATCTTAACAGTATTGTCCCAATCTAAATTTCTTTCAGCAGTGTTTTATAGTTCTCAGTGTACAAATGTTGAACTTTTTTGCGTTAAATTTATTCTGAAGTATTTTAGCTTTTTTTATGTTATTGTATATGGAATTAGTGTCATAATTTCTTCTCTGGATTGTTCATTGTTAGTGTTTAGAAATACAACTGAGTTTTGTAAATCTTCAACCTTTTAAGCTCGCTAATTTTTTTTTTTAACATATTTTGCTTATCATCTGCAATAGAGAGAGTTTGATTTCTCTTCTAATCCGGATGTTTTTACTATGTTTTTTAAATTAGTCATTTATTTGTTTAATCTTGTCAAATTGCCCTGGGAACATCTTCAAGTATAACATTGCATGGCAGTATTGAGAGTAGACATCTTTGTTGTTTTCCTGATTTAGCAGAAAATCTGTTAAATGTGGTATTTATCAGTTTCATAGAAACCCTTTAGCAGGTGGAAGAAGTTCTCCTCTATTCTCAATTTGTTCTGTGTTATCATGAAAGTGTTTTGGTTTCTGTTAAGGTTTCATCAAATGTTTTTCCAGCATCTGAGGAGACGATCATGTTTCTATTCTTTTCTGTGATGTGTTAATGATTTGGGTTAAATTCAGAAGTGTTAAACCCAACTTTGAATCCTAGAATAAACGCCACTTGGTCATGATGCATAATCCTTCATGTGTGTTGTTAGATTCAGTCTGCTAATATTCAGTGTAAGATTTTTGCATTTCTATTTATAAAGGACATTGGATTATAGTTTTCTTCTGCCTCTCCTATTGAATCGTCTGCCTCTACTGTTTTACTAGGGCCATAAATTAAAACTCAACAGTAGGTAAAGGAATAAGACAAGAATACACAAGAATTTGAGTACCTGAGCAGCCCTGTACATTTGTTCCACTTAGAAACCATGACCCACCTGTTTCTCTCAACCTGCTCACCAGTCAATGGCTGGCCTGTATGAAGCAAAGGAGAGGTTCCACCACCCCAGAGACACTTCCTCCTTTCTAAGAGGATCTGCACAGTGGACTGTTCGTATGTACGAAGCATCTCTGAGTTCAGTATTTGAAATCATGAAACACCTGTCTCTGAAACATCACCTTAAACGAACAGTGTCAAGACTGAAGCTGCAAAAATGATACAGGGAATATTTGCCAGACTGCATTCCCAGTGAAGTCTGGTGCCCAGTATACCCGGACACCCATCCCTCTTTCTAATGTTGTCTGAATGCACCCCCTATGTTTTTCTGCATGTTTGCTGAACTGGCCTGGTAGAGACTGAAAGGACATTTCCATGGAGCAGCTATAGGTCGAGGGGGCCGAGAGGCAGTTCTGTCTGTACTCAGGTGATTTTGCTTGGAACCACATTCCAACAGTCAGTACTATGAGCTCATGGGCTCACTTGGGACCATCTACAACCATCTCCCCATCAGTGCCACACAGGAACACTTCTGAGGACCGGCTTTCTTCCTGCCTCCCCGTGAGGGCCCTTGTCTCACAGACTCTGGGGAGGACCCCGGCCAGCTCTTTTCCACCTCTGGGATGAGGTGGCTCCTCCTCCCTGGGAGATGCTGCTGCCCTGGGGAGGCAGCACCTTCCAGAACACCTTCTGCAGCAGGTCCTACTCAGGACAGATTTTCTCCGTTGTCAGATTTCTCAGCTGCTTTTATTGGACCACAGCTGGGCCTGGCCCCTTCACAGGATGGTGTGTGATGTCCTTTGGAGCTAGCTAAGCACCCATCTCAGAATACAGAGGGAAGTTCTTCAGTTTTGGCCACTCTATCTGAAACTAGTTTTCCCCAGTGTCCTACCACAAGGAGCACACTCTCCAGGATTCCTTCAGTTTGCATCCAGATTTCCCCTAGGCTCTGTGAAAATCTGGGGTTTGTCCCATGAGAGTTGTGTGGACTCTAAGCCATTTGGGGACAGACAAGTCTACCCAGACTGTTCCTGGTCACTCCTGGTGAGCTCTGGGCTGAGACAGAAGCCGCCAGAGTTCCTCCACCAGCCAGCTGAAGCTGCACCCCAGGCATTGTCTAAAAGACTACTGCAGACTGTCCCCGAGTTAAGGAGAGGATCTTGGAGAGGTCAAAGATCAGAACTCCTGCTCTGAATTCCTGAGGCTAGAGGGTTGTTGCTTAGTCACTAAGTCATGTCCAACCCTTTTTTGACCCCACGGACTGTAGCTCACCAGGCTCCTCTGTCCATGGGATTTCCCAGACAAGAATACTGGAGTGGGTAGCTATTTCCTTCTCCAGGGGATCTTCCTGCGCCAGGGATCGAACCCGCATCTCCTGGCATTGGCAGGCGGGTTCTTTACCCACTGAGCCACCAGGGAACCCAGGCTGCTACTGCTAAGTCGCTTCAGTCGTGTCCGACTCTGTGTGACCCCAGAGACGGCAGCCCACCAGGCTCCCCCGTCCCTGGGATTCTCCAGGCAAGAACACTGGAGTGGATTGCCACCCAGGCTAGATGGTAGTAATTAGAATAACTGAGGTGAGTGCCTCTCATCTGGAAGCCAAGGAGATGGTACCTTTTCTGTGCAGCGTATTTAATTAATCATACTGTGGGAATTCATCTGTGGGTTCTCAATTATAGGCAGCTACAGGCTGTCTCCGTGCTAATGAACTTAGATACAAGTCAAGACTCCTTGCCTTATAAGTTCCTCTTCAAACGCTCTCCTTATTCTTGCTTAGCTACACTGCGGAACTCCCACCAGAAAGCACCCTTACAACTTAGGCTGAGGGGAGGCAGGCTCTTTTATTGCTAATTAGAAGTTAGGGGAAACCTAGCAACTGAAACCTAGCAACCTGAAACTGAAACAGGCAATTAACTTCCCGCCTCTGTCCTTTGCTTGGAACACCCCTGGGGGAGGAATACCTGTGTGGTTACTCGGCACAGATCAGAGCAGGCTTTGGTTCTCACCATGGGACAAAAGGCCTTCAGTGTGGGCACTTCCACAGCGTCCGGGGAGATGCTTCTTGCATTGCACCCCCAAATGAGCCTCAGAAGAATGTTGGCTGGGAAATGAGTGTCCCCCAACCTCACCCCGCTCAGCACAGTTGCTGTCATAGGAGTGCTGCAGCCCGTCCAGTCTCGGAGCTTAAAACCTCCCACTGCGACACCCCTCGCTTCAGTTCCTTGTGAACCCGAGTGCCCTTAACTATTTACCACCCACCACGCAGGCCGTGTTTATAAGACCCAGGTGGCATCCTCCCAGCTGCAGCCAGCTGCTCATATTACACAGTCAGGCCTCATGTACCCACCTAGCGTGGGGGGCTGGAGCATAGTAGATGATTATAAATATTTATTGAAATGATCCATGAGAAGCATGTTAAAAGTATGGCCTGGCTTCCTCGTTCTGCCCGTGCAATCTGTGGCTGCTTTGTCTCACACAGAGTCAGGGTGCGCTCCACTATTATAAGCCAGTTTTCATGGCTAGCCTAGAAAAAAACTGGGAAGAAATCCGTTCTGGTCCAAAAAGTAGCTGAAGTTTCCTTTTATAAGAACAACGTGTTTGTTTTAAATAGTTGATCAGCTGCTGGGAGGAAGGGTTGAGACTGCAAGGCGTCTGTCCAGAGCACGCAAAGCCACAGACCAGCCCTTCCACACGGCATGCGGCTAATGACAGGCCATTAGCTTCCTCGAGCTCCTGATGGACTTGGCCTTGTGCACTGAATGCAGACGCTTGAGGCACGATGCCACAGAGGTTAGGGACATACCAAGTTCTGGGGGATGTTTAGGAGCAAGAGTGAGCAGTCCCCAAGGCCTGTGTGTGTATGCACACGTGCGTGCATTGGTGCTTTGGATGAGGACTATGCTGCTGCAGCTAAGTCGCTTCAGTCGTGTCCGACTCTATGCGACCCCAGCGACGGCAGCCCGCCAGGCTCCCTGTCCCTGGGATTCTCCAGGCAAGAACACTGGAGTGGGTTGCCATTTCCTTCTCCAATGCATGAAAGTGAAAAGTGAAAGTGAAGTCACTCCTCCGTCCATGGGATTTTCCAGGCAAGAGTACTGGAGTGGGGTGCCATTGCCTTCTCCGGGGATGAGGATTATCAGTCAGTTCAGTTCAGTTCAGTCGCTCAGTCGTGTCTGACTCTTTGTGACCCCATGAATCGCAGCACACCAGGCCTCCCTGTTCATCACCATCTCCTGGAGTTCACTCAGACTCACCTCCATCGAGTCTGTAATGCCATCCAGCCATCTCATCCTCGGTCGTCCCCTTCTCCTCCTGCCCCCAGTCCCTCCCAGCATTAGAGTCTTTACCAATGAGTCAGCTCTTCGCATGAGGTGGCCAAGGTACTGGAGTTTCAGCTTTAGCATCATTCCTTCCAAAGAATCCCACGGCTGATCTCCTTTCAGAATGGACTGGTTGAATCTCCTTGCAGTCCAAGGGACTCTCAAGAGTCTTCTCCAACACCACAGATCAAAAGCATTAATTCTTCGGCGCTCAGCCTTCTTCACAGTCCAACTGTCACATCCATACATGACCACTGGAAAAACCATAGCCTTGACTAGACGGACCTTAGTTGGCAAAGTAATGTCTCTGCTTTTGAATATACTATTTAGGTTGGTCATAACTTTTCTTCCAATGAGTAAGCGTCTTTTAATTTCATGGCTGCAGTCACCATCTGCAGTGATTTTGGAGCCCAAAAAAGTAGTGAAAACAAATCCCCCAGAAATGGCCAGGTAAGGAAGAGGCTGTGAAGAGAGAGACAGCGAGTGAGGATGAATTTGTTTGCTGTGGCATGTGAGGGTAACTTCTTCCCGCTCAGACTCCCCTGTGGGATCCTGGAAAAGCTCCATCGCTCAGGAATGCTCTGGCTTCAGTGAGTTTCCTGGGAAGTCACCTTGAAGAGGTGCTGAGCTTTGAGTTCAGGTCAGCTCGAGGCAGGAAAAGACTACAGGCGTGGACTTGGGGAAGGGAAGGGGCGACTGGCATCCAGGTTATATCCTCCTAAACAAAGACTAAATGTGTGAAGTCGGTGATTTTCTTTTCTTAAATCGGAGTATAATTGCTGCAATCCATGGGGTCACAAAGGGTTGGACACAGCTGGGCAACTGACCAACAGCGTGAATTGCTTTCAGTGTTGCGTCTCTGCTGTACAGTGACGTGAGTCAGCCACGTGCACACACGCACACACACGCACTCCTTCTTGGATGTCCCTACCCGACCACCACAGCCCGTCTCCCTGGGTCATCACAGAGTTCTGAGCTGAGCTCCTGGGCTATGCAGCAGCTCCCCGCTATCTATCTGACACACGGTGGTGTTTACCTGTGAATCTCCCAACTCACCCCGCCCTCCCCTTCCCGCCTGCATCTGCGTGCCTGTTCTCTGTCTGCCTCTGTTCCTGTCCTGGAAATAGGTTCATCTGGACCATTTTTCTAGATTTCACACAGATGTGTAATATGCTAATATGTTAATAATATCTGTTTTTCTCTTTCTGAATTTGAAAACTTTGTTTTAATATTGTCTCTTTACTCATGACTATGAACTTCTTGAAGATCCCGTCCTTCTGGCAATATGAGGAGGTCTGTCAAAATGTAGGGAAAAAAAAACCCAGCAGGCTATACACCCATGGTCAGGAAGATCCCCTGGAGCAGGAAATGGCAACCCACTCCAGTATCTTGCCTGGAGAATCCATGGAGGAGCCTGGCAGGCTACAGTCCATGGGCTGCAAAGAGTGGGACACGACTGAGAGACTGCGTGTACAAACACACACACACACACACAGACCCCTATGGTCTAGGAGCCTATGTTTCCCAGCCCCTCCTGAGACAGAAGGCCCACCTTGGGCTGACCTCATGCTAGTTTAGGAAAATGCCCCATTTTCATCTTCTACCTGTAGTGTTGAACATACGTAGACAGTTCATCAACCGTTATGGCACTTGGCCCCTCACTTGTGGTTAACCAACCCCTTTTCTCCCTGGTATCTCCTTTGGTGCTGAGGGAAGTTGGTCTGACACTCCCCTCGCATTCGTATCTTCACCCCGAGAGATTGTTTCCATGCAACCACTTCGTGGAAACAAAGGGCTGGCTATTCCTTTGAGATCACAGGGTTTGGATGGTTCACATTAAGTTGCAAAGTTAGAATACTAGAACAGCCTAATTTAGCTTCACGTTAAAATAATGAAAAGCCTCCTCTCAATAGTAAATTCTAATACACTCGTTTCCAATGAGACAGCATCCTATAGGCAATTGCACATTTGTCTCAAAGATGACACAAACTGTTTCTAATTTAAACACATAAATTTACCACATACTGTTACATGATGGGGGTCTCAGATAAGGCATAAATGCCATTACAGGCACCATTAAAAACGGAGTTATCCTAGGTCATATGGAAGGTTCCTTCAAGCACTAACAGATCTTAAAAAGTTTGGCTAATTTCTCTCTTATGCTGTAAATTATATATAACATTTTCTAGTTAAAGGGATACTTCAGCATGCTTCATTCCTTTGCATGTTTAAGGCAAATGATTTGAAAGAAAAGGCAAAAAAGGATTGAGCACCTGTGAAGCACCAGGTCTATTTTCCTGTATACCTTCACTGCAGCTTAGTCAACCGTCAGGATTTTATTACATACTTATTTATAATTGCTCAAATTCAGCGACCCTGTGAATGATATTTCAGTTGTGAAAACTATATAACTTTCATACTTTTTGGTTTCTTACTGAAGTATAGTTGATTAACAATATTATACTACTTTATATTTTCAGATAACATTTAGTATTTGTCTTTCTCTGACCTACTTCACTAAGCATAATACTCTTTAGATCCATCAACATTATTGCAAATGGCAGAACTTCATTCTTTTTTATGACTAATATTTCATTGTGTATATAAGTATACATGCTATATCTTTGTCATTTATTGTTGATAGACACTTAACGTTATTTTCATATTTTAGCTATTGTAAATAATGTTGCTATGAGCATTGAGGTACATGTATCTTTTCAAAATAGTGTTTTTCGTTAATCCTGCAGTTCAGTTCAGTTAAGTCGCTGAGTCGTGTCTAACTCTGTAACCCCATGAATCGCAGCACGCCAGGCTTCTCTGTCCATCACCAGCTCCCAGAGTTCACCCAAACTCATATCCATTGAGTCGGTGATGCCATCCAGCCATCTTATCCTCTGTCGTCCCCTTCTCCTCCTCCCCCCAGTCCCTCCCAGCATCAGAGGCTTTTCCAATGAGTCAACTCTTCACATGAGGTGGCCAAAGTATTGGAGTTTCAGCCTCAGCATCAGTCCTTCCAAAGAACACCCAGGGCTGATTTCCTTCAGAATGGACTGGTTGGATCTCCTTGCAGTCCAAGGGACTCTCAAGAGTTTTCTCCAACACCACAGTTCAAAAGCATCAATTCTTTGGCGCTCAGCTTTCTTCACAGTCCTACTCTCACATCTATACATGACCACTGGAAAAACCATAGCCTTGACTAGAATTGCTGAATTATCATTCTGTTTTTAACATTTTGAGAACCCCCAAACTATTTCCCATGGAGAAGGAAATGGCACCCCACTCCAGTACCCTTGTCTGGAAAATCCCATAGATGGAAGAGCCTGGTAGGCTGCACCATGGGGTCTCTAAGAGTCGGACACGACTGAGCAACTTCACTTTCACTTTTCCCTTTCATCCATTGGAGAAGGAAATGGCAACCCACTCCAGTGTTCTTGCTTGGGAGAATCCCAGAGACGAGGGAGCCTGGTGGGCTGCCGTCTATGGGGTCACACAGAGTCGGACACGACTGAAGTAACTTAGCAGCAGCAGCAGGAGCATACTATTTCCCATAATAGCTGTACCAATTTACATTCCCACCAACCATGTGGGATAGTTCCCTTAAAAAAATTTTTTTTTTCACAGTATATACTTTAATACACACACACACACGAGTGAAATGATGTTTTTGGTTGTTTTCGTGGAAGTATAGTTGATTTTACGATGTTGTATTAGTTTCAGGTATACAGGAAAGTGATTATTATACACACATATATTTTTTCAGATTCTTTTCCCTTATAGGTGGTTATAAAATATGGAGTATATAGATACTTGTGCCATGCAGCAGGTCCTTGCTGATTGTCTAATTTAATTAATTGATTAACTTTAAAAAATTAGCTATTTTTGTGACCACACCATATGGCATGCGGGATCTTAGTTCACTGACCAGGGATTGATCCGAGGCCCTGGGCAGTGAGAGTGTGAAGTCCTAAGCCCTGGACTGCCACGGAATTCCCGGGTATGTATTTCATATGTAGTACTGTGTACAGGAGTTTTAATCTCAAACTCTTGATTTATCTCTCCCCTGCACCTTTCCCCTTTGGTCACTATAAGTTTGTTTTCTATGTCTGGCGGTCTATTTATTTGTTTTTTTGTTTTTGTTTTTGTTTTTTTCATTCCACATATAGCTCACAGCATATGGTGCTTGGCGTCCTCTGGCTTCTTCACTTGGTCTGAGAATCCTGAGACCCATCCACCTTGCTACAAATGGCTGTTGGTTGGGGCCCGGTCTCAGTGTCAATACAGTGGCTTCTGGGAGAGCTCATGAGCGAGTATTCCCTGAGTGTCCTTGTCCCCACAGTGAGCCACAGCTGCTTCCCCAGGAGACCCTCCAAGACCCGCAGGTGGGTCTGGCCCAGACCCCTCTGGAGTCGCTGCTTTGGCCTGGGTCCCAGTGCGTGTGAAACCTTGTGTGTGCTCCCCAAGAGTGGAGTCCTTGTTCCCCGCTTACTGTGGACTGGGGCCCCGCTGACCATCAAAGTCAAATGCTCTGGGGACTGCTCCTCCCAGTGCCTGAACCCCACCCCCAGACTGTGCACCCTGACGCGGGGCTCAGAGCTGTCGCTCCTGGGGGAGACTCTCTGGGTTATAATTATATCTCGGGGATCTCCCACCTAGTGAGTATGGGATTTGATTATACCATGGAAGTACCCCAACGTTTTGCCTATAGAATATAGTGGCTTCTACTTTGCCTTTGGTTAAAAAATATCTTTTCTGGTAGGTTTGAGTCTGCTTTCTCAGTGGTTGTTCAGAAGCTGGCTATGATTTTGGTGTTTTCAAGAGAGGAGGTGGACTCAAGCCCTTCTACTCCACCATCTCGTCTGGATGACTTCTTTCAGTAAAGCCAGAACACCCGTGCCTAGAGATGACCGACATCCCTGATTTCCCTTCTCCCTTCCTTCTGCCCTGCTTCCTTTGGCAGGGGCCTCATTCTCGGGGGAAGGACCTGATCCCCTGTGAGCTCCACATGGGGCCCCTCTGGGCTCCATTGCCACTGAGTCAGAGTAGCTTCAGGCTGCCCTGAGCCTCCTGCATTGATATTTTCTACTGTTGTTCTGGCCTCTGCTTTACTCATTCCCTTTGTTATTTCCTTCCCTCTGTTGACTTTGGGCTTTGCTTATTCTTTTCAAGATGAGGTTAACTGAGATTTTTGTTTTCTTCAGATACGTCTGTATTGCTATCAACATCCCTCTTTAGAACTACTTTTGTTGAAGCTCATAAATTTTTGGAAAGATGTGTTTTCATTTTCATTTGTCTTCAGGTATTTTCTGACTTCCTCTTTGATTCCTTCACTGACCCTTTTTTGTTTGTTTTAGTAGCACGTTGTTTATTCTCCATGAGTTTGTGCTTTTCCCATTTTTCTCTCTGTATTGATTTTTAGATTCATACCAGCATGCTTTTTCTAATATATAGTACCTCTCAAACAAAAATACATTTGCAAATTTAAGGCTTAAATTTATAAAAAAAAGATTAGACTAAAATAACTTTCCTAACTTCCTAACTGAAATAAGCTTATTCAATTAGAAAAAAACCACCTCATTTCGATATGTAATGATTTTAACATTCATATGCTTCAGAAAGCTGCTGGCAGTTTTAACAACAGCAGTTGATATTTACTGTCATTGTGATACAAGTAATATTCTAGGTACTTTATAGGTATTTTATTTAATACTAACAAATCGGAAAAGTAGATAGAATGCCTATTTTATTAATGGAGAAAAACAGAGGCTAATAGGAATTAAGTGACAAGTGGGAAATGCTTGAATTGAGAATCACTTCCAATCCTGATTGATGCCAAACTTTGCCCTACAGACTGTCAAGTACTTTAAATTTCTAGAACACACTGACTTTGTTATTATGCAATAATAATAATATTCTAATAATCTGATTCAAATCAAAAATTCCAAAGGCCTGAGAGGTGAAGAAAATGGAGGTAAAAACAACCACTAAACTCAGAAGACAGCCAATGTGCAATCTTGCACGAAACACCCAAGGATCAGCAGCAACATCAGAAAGCATGAAACAAAAAGCCTTCCAATTCCCCATACTTGGCTTGTGTACAAACAGCACTGGAAAAAGCAACACATTGACACCACCAAGTATCAATTTTGTGCCGAAGAATTGATGCTTTTGAACTGTGGTGTTGGAGAAGACTCTTGAGTGTCCCTTGGACTGCAAGGAGATCCAACCAGTCCACTCTGAAGGAGATCAGCCCTGGGATTTCTTTGGAAGGAATGATGCTAAAGCTGAAACTCCAGTACTCTGGCCACCTCATGCAAAGAGTTGACTCGTTGGAAAAGACTCTGATGCTGGGAGGGATTGGGGGCAGGAGGAGAAGGGGATGACAGAGGATGAGATGGCTGGATGGCATCACGGACTCGATGGACGCAAGTCTGAGTGAACTCCAGGAGATGGTGATGAACAGGGAGGCCTGGTGTGCTGTGATTCATGGGGTCGCAAAGAGACACGACTGAGCAACTGAACTGAACTGAACTGATCATTATGTTCTCCCTTTGGAAGAATGAGTGGAGAACAAGAGTGAAGTTTGTTATAAATGTAAGCAGTCCTGATTATAATTCTTCTCAGCCAACAACAAAGATCACAGGGAGCCCCAAAGTACATTTATGTCAACTGGACTTTGGTTGTATGCTTGGATCTCCATCCACGAAGGAAAATAAAAGTGAAAAATAAAATATCAAGCCTTGGAAGCATATGACCAGTTGTTGGCCCTAGAGGGTGGGCTGTAATAATAAAGAATGTTTTTGTCTGTTAATTGACACCCCTGTATACCACGTGAATCAAGCGTTCATTTCACACACAAGTTTCAGTACATGTTGGATGCTTTTGTGTTTTATTGTGGGGGTGGGTTGTGATAAGAATTCAAGAAGTAAAGCATAAAAGAAAATATGCCTAATGAAACTCTTCTGTGCCATTAATTCTAAAAATTCTGAAATATTGAAAACGTGGACCAAAAAGTATTACCTGCCATTTCAGTAAATGACAAATTATGTCCCTCATCAAGCCATCAGCCACTGCAGCTGCCCCGGATGGTACTCCCTGAGGGAATTCAGACTGGAGAAAAACAGGATACTGGCCCTGCATGTTTAAGATGCCTATCAAAGAAGTAATTTCAGTTGGTCTAGAATCTTGCATCTTCTCATTCATAGAAAAGCGCTAAAATCATTAACCTGAAGATGTCTTTTGTGTGTGTGATCAGTAGTAATCTTTTGATGTTTGACTAAAAAATTTTTCAGCGATAACTCCTACCATAGACTTCCACCTGGGCCTAGAACAGTTTTTAAAGTAGTGGGGAGAGGCAGGCAGGTTGGGACCACCTCAGTACAGCCGCCAGCAGTATCATGGCGACCCGGAACCTCCCTCCCCAAGAATATGAACGTGTTGGTGACTCTACGAAGTGTTGAATTTAACTGAGTATGCCAGAAGACAACACTGGTGGAATCGAGTGTTTGGCCACAGCTCCAGAACTATCGTAGAAAAATAGTTCAGTTCAGTCACTCAGTCGTGTCCAACTCTTTGCGACCCCATGAGCTGCAGCACGCCAGGCCTCCCTATCCATCACCAACTCCCAGAGTCCACCCAAACCCATGTCCATCCTCTGTCGTCCCCTTCTCCTGCCCTCAATCTTTCCCAGCATCAGGGTCTTTGCAAATGAGTCAGCTCTTCGCATGAAGTGGCGAAAGTATTGGAGTTTCAGCTTCAACATCAGTTCCACCAGTGAACAGCCAGGACTGATCTCCTTCAGAATGGACTTGTTGGATCTCCTTGCAGTCCAAGGGACTCTCAAGAGTCTTCGCCAACACCACAGTTCAAAAGCATCAATTCTTCGGTGCTCAGCTTTCTTTATAGTCCAACTCTCACATCCATACATGACCACTGGAAAAACCATAGCCTTGACTAGACGGACCTTTGTTGGCAAAGTAATGTCTCTGCTTTTCAATAAATATAAAATATTCAGTAGTCACCCAGATTGTAGAGGGTGGAGTGAGTGGCTGGTGTGTGGGATTTTTGTTCCAGAAAGTTCAAAAACTTGCAGCAAATGCAGTAGGTGGTGGCTTTCTTCTTCAGATTGCCGGTCATGGTGGCTATATGCAGATCAACTAGAAGAGAGTTGAAGAAGATATAAACAAAAAAAAAGGATGGATGAAGAAACGAGCAAATAAGGCAGTACCCGAAATCAATACTATTATAGAAGAAAACAGAATTTGTCAGACAGAACATTGTGATGTCCAGGGGATTCGCAGGAGGCTTTTTGCCAGGCCTTGCATCTTAAGAAGGTGAATGTTCTATCCTAGTAGAGTCACCTCTACTGGTGACTTGGAGGTGACAAGATGGTCTCAACCTTGCACATTGACAGATTCTCCAGGATGGATGCCAAGCAACAGCTAGCTGGACACTACCAAGCTCACTGCTTAGCATTTTATCATCTGAAATTTGGCAGATGAGTATCTGCTGTAAAATAACCTATACGATATATATATAATAGTATCCCTAAGCAAAACATGGCTTTCATTATTTTTAAAAATTTGTGTCCATTTAAAATTTGCTAATAAAACGCTACTACTAGATATGGAGAGATTAAAAATAAAAATCTGTTGCATATATTCCCCAGTAGAATATTATCTTCATTTTGTTTTAAAAAAGAAACAAACAAAACTCCTATATATCCTGTCCCCTCTTTTCCTCTTAGAAATAGTCCCTCAGAGCTGTCTGAGGGGATGCCTTCCCAGACTCCAGTCTTCAGTACAAAATATAGCTCTACAAGTTTAGGTTGTGTGTGTGTGTGTGTGTGTGTGTGTTTCCAGTTGACAGTTTTGGCAACCAACAAACAGATCCAGAACAGACTTCTCTCCCTCTCTTGAACTCTACAAGGAACAGGAGCATTGGTATCAGCAGAAGTCCCCTTATCCTGTTTCAGTTCAGTTCAGTTCAGTCGCTCAGTCGTGTCTGACTCTTTGCGACCCCATGAATCGCAGCACACCAGGCCTCCCTGTTCATCACCATCTCCCGGAGTTCACTCAGACTCACATCCATTGAGTCCGTGATGCCATCCAGCCATCTCATCCTCTGTCGTCCCCTTCTCCTCCTGCCCCCAATCCCTCCCAGCATCAGAGTCTTTTCCAGTGAGGTGGCCAAAGTACTGGAGTTTCAGCTTTAGCATCATTCCTTCCAAAGAAATCCCAGGGTTGATCTCCTTCAGAATGGACTGGTTGGATCTCTCTGCTTCCTCAAAAGTCCAGATGAGTTTAGATGAGTCTCTCTTGGGTCTCAGATACCTGGTTGTTAGCTGATGAGATTTTGTTCTTGTTCAGTCACTAAGTTATGTCCGACTCTTTGTGACTTCAGGGACTGGAGCACTCCAGGGCCTCCTGTCCCCCGCTATCTCCCAGTGTTTGCTTAGATTCATGACTTTTTTTTTATTCATGACCATTGTGTTGGCGATGCTGTCTAACCATCTCATCCTCTGCTGCCTCTTCTCCTTCTACCTCAATCTTTCCCAGCATCAGGGTCTTTTCCAGAGTCAGCTCTTGACATCAGATGGCCTAAGTGTGGGAGCTTCAGCATCGGTCCTCCCACTGAATAGTCAGAGTTGACTTCCTTTAGGATTGACTAGTTTGATCTCCTTGCAGTCTAAGGGACTCTGACGTGTCTTCTCTAGCACCACAATTTGAAAGCACCAGTTCTTCAGCACTCAGCCTTCTTTGGACTTCCTTTGTGGCTCAGACAGTGAAGAATCTGTCTATAATGCAGGAGAAAGTGAAAGTGAATTCGCTCAGTCATGTCCGACTGTTTGCCACCGAATGGAATGTAGCCTACCAGGCTCCTCCCTCCGTGGGATTCTCCAGGCAAGAATACTGGATGGAGTGGGTTGCCATTTCCTTCTCCAGGGGATCTCCCAACCCAGGGATTGAACCTGGGTCTACCACATTGCAGGCAGATGCATTACCCTCTGAGCCACCAATGCAGGAGACCTGTATTCAATCCCTGGGTCAGGAAAATCCCCTGGAGAAGGGCATGGCAACGCACTCCAGCACTCTTGCCTAGAGAACTCCATGGACAGAGGAGTCAGGCAGGTTACAGTCTCCGGGGTCACAAAGAGTTGGACATGACTGACCAACTAACATACAAACCCACAGCCTTCTTTCTGGTCCAACTCTCACATCCATACATGACCACTGGAAAAATCATAGCTTTGACTATATGGACCTTTGTTGGCAAAGTGATATCTCTGCTCTTTAATACATTGTCTAGGTTGGTCACAGCTTTCCTTCCAAGGAGCAAGATACTAAGTTTTATTTGGTGGTGGTTCAACTCCTCCCTGAAGAAGCAGGTCTTCTTAGAACCTTACTTGCAAGAAGAGATACCTGGCTTAACCTCCATTGAAAGACACTAGAAAGATTTAATATGTACAGACAGAAATTAAACTTCTGGTATTTAACAGGAAATTAAAGGAAATCATGCCCTTAAGATGGCCAAATTGAAATTCGTTAGAGGTTACAGAATTAATTTTTGTGTGTGTGCATAGCTAGAGAAAATCTGGCTGAATAAAACATCTTTTCACAAATCTGTCCTAAAAGTAACAAAAGCCTTTCTAGGAAGGACTTGCTTTTTTCTCCCTGTGTGTCTGAGATATAAACATTCCACCTGAACTTAGGAAATTAGAAGGTTTTATATATATCTGTTTGTGTGTGAGTGCTTCAGCTCAGTTCAGTCGCTCAGTCGTGTCCGACTCTTGGCGACCCATGAATCGCAGCATGCCAGGCCTCCCTGTCCATCACCAGCTCCCAGAGTTCACTCAGACTCACCTACATTGAGTCCGTGATGCCATCCAGATATCTCATCCTCGGTCGTCCCCTTCTCCTGCCCCCAATCCCTCCCAGCATCAGAGTCTTTTCCAATGAGTCAACTCTTCGCATGAGGTGGCCAAAGTACTGGAGTTTCAGCTTTAGCATCATTCCTTCCAAAGAAATCCCAGGGCTGATCTCCTTCAGAATGGACTGGTTGGATCTCCTTGCAGTCCAAGGGACTCTCAAGAGTCTTCTCCAACACCACAGTTCAAAAGCATCAGTTCTTTGGCACTCAGCCTTCTTCACAGTCCAACTCTCACATCCATACATGACCACAGGAAAAACCATAGCCTTGACTAGACGGACCTTAGTCAGCAAAGTAATATCTCTGCTTTTGAATATACTATCTAGGTTGGTCATAACTTTTCTTCCAAGGAGTAAGCATCTTCTAATTTCATGGCTTCAGTCACCATCTGCAGTGATTTTGGAACCCAAAAAATAAAGTCTGACCCTGTTTCCACTGATTCCCCATCTATTTCCCATGAAGTGATGGGACCAGATGCCATGATCTTCGTTTTCTGAATGTTGAGCTTTAAGCCAAATTTTTCACTCTCCTGTTTCACTTTCATCAAGAGGCTTTTGAGTTCCTCTTCACTTTCTGCCATAAGGGTGGTGTCATCTGCATTTCTGAGGTTATTGATATTTCTCCTGGCAATCTTGATTCCAGCTTGTGTTTTTTCCAGTTCAGCGTTTCTCATGATGTACTCTGCATATAAGTTAAATAAACAGGGTGACAATATACAGCTTTGACGTACTCCTTTTCCTATTTGGAACCAGTCTGTTGTTCCATGTCCAGTTCTAACTGTTGCTTCCTGACCTGCATACAGATTTCTCAAGAGGCAGGTCAGGTGGTCTGGTATTCCCATCTCTTTCAGAATTTTCCACAGTTTATTGTGATCCACACAGTCAAAGGCTCTGGCAGAGTCAATAAAGCAGAAATAGATGTTTTTCTGGAACTCTCTTGCTTAGTCATGTCCAAATCTTTGTGACCCCATGGACTGCAGCCCACCAGGCTCTTCTGTCCATCAGACTTCCCAGAAATCCCAAAGAACACTGGAGACACACACACACACACACACACACACACACATATATAACCTAGAAACTCCCTTAGTTTAAAATAAGCAAAATTTGGGAAACATTTTTTGTGGTCTAGATGTCCTCTTAGTGAGTCTTACAGTTGTTAATAAAACATGAGATAGTTAATTAGCAGGGAAGTAAGAACCTAGATAGCATATTCAAAAGCAGAGATATTACTTTGCTGACTAAGATCCTTCTAGCCAAGACTATGGTTTTCCAGTGGTCATGTATGGATGTGAGAGTTGGACTGTGAAGAAAGCTGAGCGCCGAAGAATTGATGCTTTTGAACTGTGGTGTTGGAGAAGACTCTTGAGAGTCCCTTGGACTGCAAGGAGATCCAACCAGTCCATTCTGAAGGATATCAACCCTGGGATTTCTTTGGAAGGAATGATGCTAAAGCTGAAACTCCAGTACTTTGGCCACCTGATGCGAAGAGTTGACTCTGGAAAAGACTCTGATGCTGGGAGGGATTGGGGGCAGGAGGAGAAGGGGAGGACCGAGGATGAGATGGCTGGATGGCATCACGGACTCGATGGAGGTGAGTCTGAGTGAACTCCGGGAGTTGGTGATGGACAGCAAGGCCTGGCATGCTGCGATTCATGGGCTCTCAAAGAGTTGGACACGACTGAGTGACTGAACTGAACTGAACTGAAGAAGCTGGTGGAAAGTCTAAAGACTTCTTGCCAACAAGGTGGACATTTTAAAGGGACTTGTTTCAAAAGGATAAAAAAAAATCTTCAGGTAGATTTCAAGAAATGGGGTAGATAAAACAGGTATTAATAGGATTAAAACAAAGGTTTGATACAATACCACCTAGTGTTGGGGACCAATAAGGGCTCCCTTTGTTCCGCTTAACCTTGAAGGGCCCCAACCAAGTCTAGTGTATTTAAACAGTGCATATATATTTAGCAGACTGGAAAAAATCACACTGAGATACCTGACCAGCAATTGCTTGTGGCAACGTTAGGCCAACTAATCAAGTTAAAAGATTAAAAAGGCCTGAGTCCCCTGGTTCAGCTCCTCACTGGGAATCTCAAAGCCTTTTACAAAAAATGTAGATAAAATGGCTGGAGGATAAAAAGGAAAGCTTCTGGGACTCCTAGTAAGAGCAAGGCTTGTTGATGATGGGGCCCTCTTGAAAACTGAAGTTAAAGGTCTAAAACTGAGATGAAAGTTTCCAAAAATTGGTGTATTTCCATGGGCTTTATATGACATGGTTATATCACCTGCGCCTAATTAGATCATGTGATAGACATTAATTCTCAGTGGGGAATGTGTCCCCTGCCTACTTTAAGATGGGGCATATACATCTACCCCTAACTGTTGCTGCTGCTAATTCACTTCAGTTGTGTCTGACTCTGTGCGACTCCACAGACGGCCTCCGACCAGGCTCCTCTGTCCCTGGGATTCTCTAGGCAAGAACACTGGAGTGAGTTCATCTACCCTTAAGGAGATATCAATTAAACATACTAAAAGAAACTGGTAGTGTTACCTAAGCCCACAAAATATTAGAAACTGGGAGCTAATATTCGGGGGTTCATAAAGACAATAATAGAGATTTTTTTTTCTGCTCTGAGTTTGACTTGTACCCTCAGAAAGAGAGTCTTTGTTGAATACCTTGTGCAAACTTTTGAAGCCCTAAAGAACTGAACCCTAAAATTCTAGAATATGGAATTCCGGATTTTCAGTGCAGTTGGAAATCTTCTTCATTAAAAAAGGGAAAAAAAAAAACTAAAGAAAATGTAGCTGGGCAAATCGATCTTTTTATATCATTTAGGTGGCAAATTGGTTCTTAAGAGAGTTAAAAGCAAATGTTAGCAGATTTCAACAAATCAAAAATTTAAGTACAGTCCACAGTGACTTGAGACTGAGCCTGATTACCTCAATCAGATGGAATCTGAAACCAAAGGGAAAAAAGGGGAGAGGGAGGAAGCCTTTTTAAACTCAAGCCTCTGAAAAAATCTCCCTCACCAAAAGCAAATTCACAGCTTCATTAAGGATTTGTCATAGACAAATACAAATCTTAAGTCTTTTCCACAAATAGTAAAGCCTTAATCATCTGAGTAAATAAACTTATTTCACTGTTATAAACTAGTAAGTTTATATTGTAATGCCTGACTCATAACTAAGATTTTAAAGCTCTAAGATCTCTAATTATGTCTGTTTATGTCTGTGCAAATTATACATATGCCTCTATCTCCAGATAGTATTCCCAAAATTTATAAAAATGATCTAATTTACTTAAAAGTAAGTGCTTGCAAATTAAATATTTCTAAGTATGAAGAAAACTGGCCAGATAGAATTTTAGGTTCATGTAATCCAGAAATACTAATATCTGGTATTAAAGCTAGCTTAAGCTTGTTGGCTTAACCAATAGACCTATCTTGTTTTTATTGTACTTAGGTATTTTAAAAGTCAGTAAGTTAATTATGTCTGTTGCAAAGTTTGTCAGTAAGCAGAATTAATCTGGTGTATTGTTTTTGCAAGTTATAAAATATAAATAAGAGTTTTCTGGTGAACTCTTTAGGAATGTTTTGGATCTACTTGAAATACTTTCTCCAGATTTTTGGTAACTTGAAACTTTAGAACTTTGCTAAGGTAAATGGTGGAACTCACTGAATATCCAGATTATTTCAAGTGAGATAAAATCCTGGAACATTAATTGCTGAAAACTAAAGATGTTTGGTTATTAGACACATCTTGTAGCACATTGAGGAGAGATACTCTATGAGAAAGCGCATGCTTCTAGAGGTTATAGAAAATGTTCATAAGTTTACCAATCAAGAAATACTCGTGTGTTCATAATTGCTTGCTTCTTAGTTTTCACTAGAAATCAAGGTTTTTAAGGATTGGGAATTAAGCTACTAGAAATAAACGAAATATTTTAGTATGCAAGGAAAGTAGGATGTGTGTTTTCAGCAAAAGAAGGTATGAGGAATGGAAATGTATTGTGTAAAGGGAAAAGAGAGTTTTGCCCTAAAGCTGATTAATTCTAAATGCAAAAGAAAAATGAAAAATAAACTAAATAAGTACAGAAAACTGTGCAAAGATTGTGGAAAGGGAGGACTGAGAACAGTTTTGCACATGATTAGGCTGAGACTTAAATTTAATTAGGTAAGTGAACTTTGTAATTCAAGGTAGATGGGTGCAGGGATGGAGTTTCCTCTTCTGTTAAGAGGGAAAAGCTTTCTGGAAATGTTAGGCTACTTATGATACACAATTATGAGTTTGTCTTCTAAATGATATGTATTTACCTTAAAAAGTCTTTTGTCTCTTCGGTTGAATAAGTATTGTTTCAGTGACCTATGATTTCATTTGATAGTGTTTTAATGATCTGATAGTGTTTTAAAACTTTGATGTCTCTTACAAACTTGCCTAAGTGAAATTCTAACCAAAATTCTTCTGACCTGTAGCTAACTTTGGGATGCTTCAAAGAGTCCTTGAAATATTCCAAAGACAGATACTAAACTAAATGAATTTATTGGGTATATTACATGGGAAATACTGTCAAGTAAGTGGTGGCAAAATTCTTACATGGGTAGATATCATTAATATAGATGCTCCAAAATCTAAATCCTGGTATATCCTGGTACATTATCAGGTCATAATTCTAGTTATCTTAAAATGCTGTATGTCATAGAAATAACCAAGTTTCTTGTCAATTACACTATAATCAGATTTTTAATTTAACCATGCCATTTTAAGTCTTTAGTCACTTATATTAATAGACAATCATTATTCCACTCAGATGTTTTTATAAAGATCCTCAAGAAGATTCATAAAAGGACTTTTGGACAAACAAGTTTCTGATGACTTTTAGATCATACTACTAGGGTATGGTTTCAGTGTGTCTGCCCTCTTGCAACACCTACCATCTTACTTGGGTTTCTCTTGCCTTGGGTGTGGGGTATCTCTTCACGATTGCTCCAGCAAAGTGCAGCCACTGCTCCTTACCTTGGATGAGGGATATCTCCTCACCCTGCCCTTTCTGACCTTCAATGTGGGATGGCTCCTCTAGGCCCTCCTGCGTCCGCACAGCCACTGCTCCTTGGATGTAGGGTTGCTCCTCCCGGCCACTGCCCCTGACCTCGGACTTGGGTAGCTCCTCTCGGCTGTTCCTGCGCCATCGCAGCCTGGCACTCTCGGCAGCTGCCCTGACCTCGGACGTGGGTTAACTTCTCTTGGCTGCACTTAGTGCGCCGGTCGCAGCCGCCTGTGCTTAGTGGTCAATCTAATCACACTAGGACCACAGCCTTGTCTAACTAAATGAAACTAAGCCATGCCTGCGGGGCCACCCAAGATGGGCAGGTCATGGTGGAGAGGTCTGACAGAACGTGGTCCACTGGAGAAGGGAATGGCAAACCATTTCAGTATTCTTGCCTTGAGAACCCCATGAACAGTATGAAAAGGCAAAATGATAGGATACTGAAAGAGGAACTCCCCAGGTTAGTAGGTGCCCAATATGCTACTGGAGATCAGTGGAGAAACAACTCCAGAAAGAATGAAGGGATGGAGCCAAAGCAAAAACAGTACCCAGCTGTGGATGTGACTGGTGATAGAAGCAAGGTCCAATGCTGTAAAGAGCAATATTGCATAGGAACCTGGAATGTCAGGTCCATGAATCAAGGCAAATTGAAAGTGGTCAAACAAGAGATGGCAAGAGTGAACATCGACATTCTAGGAATCAGCGAACTAAAATGGACAGGAATGGGTGAATTTAATTCAGATGACCATTATATCTACTACTGCAGGCAGGAATCCCTCAGAAGAAAAGGAGTTGCCATCATGCTGAACAAAAGAGTCTGAAATGTAGTACTTGGATGCAATCTCAAAACGACGACGACGATGATCTCTGTTTGTCTCCAAGGCAAACCATTCAATATCACAGTTTTCCAAGTCTATGCCCCAACCAGTAACACTGAAGAAGCTGAAGTTGAAAGGTTCTATGAAGATCTACAAGACCTTTTAGAACTAACACCCAAAAAGATGTCCATTTCATTATAGGGGACTGGAATGCAAAAGTAGGAAGTCAAGAAACACCTGGAGTAATAGGCAAATTTGGCCTTGGAATGCAGAATGAAGGAGGGCAAAGACTAATAGAGTTTTGCCAAGAAAATGCACTGGTCATAGCAAACACCTTCTTCCAACAACCCAAGAGAAGACTCTATACATGGACATCACCAGATGGTCAACACCGAAATCAGATGGATTATATTCTTTGCAGCCAAAGATGGAGAAGCTCTATACAGTCAACAAAAACAAGACCAGGAACAGACTGTGGCTCAGATCATGAACTCCTTATTACCAAATTCAGACTCAAATTGAAGAAAGTAGGGAAAACCGCTAGGTCATTCAGGTATGACCTAAATCAATTCCCTTATGATTATACAGTGAAAGTGAGAAATAGATTTAAGGGCCTAGATCTGATAGAGTGCCTGATGAACTATGGAATAAGGATCATGACATTGTACAGGAGAAAGGGATCAAGACCATCCCCATGGAAAAGCAAAATGGATGTCTGAGGAGGCCTTACAAATAGCTGTGAAAAGAAGAGAAGAAAAAGCAAAGGGGAAATGGAAAGATATAAGCATCTGAATGCAGAGTTCCAAAGAACAGCAAGAAGAGATAAGAAAGCCTTCTTCAGCAATCAATGCAAAGAAATAGAGGAAAACAACAGAATGGGAAGGACTAGAGATCTCTTCAGGAAAATTAGAGATACCAAGGGAACATTTCATGCAAAGATGGGGTCGATAAAGGACAGAAATGGTATGGACCTAACAGAAGCAGAAGATATTAAGAAGAGGTGGCAAGAATACACAGAAAAACTGTACAAAAAGATCTTCATGACCCAGATAATCATGATGGTGTGATCACTCATCTAGAGCCAGATATCCTGGAATGTGAAGTCAAGTGGGCCTTAGAAAGCATCACTAAGAGCAAAGCTAGTGGAAGTGATGGAATTCTAGTTGCGCTATTTCAAATCCTGAAACATGATGCTGTGAAAGTGTTGCACTCAATATGCCAGCAAATTTGGAAAACTCAGCAGTGGCCACAGGACTGGAAAAGGTCAGTTTTCATTCCAATCCCAAAGAAAGGCAATGCCAAAGAATGCTCAAACTACCGCACAATTGCACTCATCTCACATGCTAGTAATGCTCAAAATTCTCCAAGCCAGGCTTCAGCAATACATGAACCGTGAACTCCTGATGTTCAAGCTCGTTTTACAAAAGGCAGAGGAACCAGAGATCAAATTGCCAACATCCGCTGGATCATGGAGAAAGCAAGAGATTTCCAGAAAAACATCTACTTCTGCTTTATTGACTATGCCAAAGCCTTTGACTGTGTGGATCACAATAAACTGTGGAAAATTCTGAAAGAGATGGGAATACCAGACCACCTGACCTGCCTCTTGAGAAATCTGTATGCAGGCCAGGAAGCAACAATTAGAACTGGACATGGAACAACAGAATGGTTCCAAATAGGAAAAGGAGTATGTCAAGGCTGTATATTGTCACCCTGCTTATTTAACTTATATGCAGACTACATCATGAGAAATGCTGGACTGGAAGAAACACAAGCTGGAATCAAGATTGCCAGGAGAAATATCAATAACCTCAGATATGCAGATGACACCACCTTTATGGCAGAAAGTGAAGAAGAATAAAAAGCCTCTTGATGAAAGTGAAACAGGAGAGTGAAAAATTTGGCTTAAAGCTCAACATTCAGAAAACAAAGATCATGGCATCCAGTCCCATCTCTTCATGGGAAATAGATGGGGAAACAGTGGAAACAGTGTCAGACTTTATTTTGGGGGGCTCCAAAATCACTTCAGATGGTGACTGCAGCCATGAAATTAGAAGATGCTTACTCCTTGGAAGAAAAGTTACTGACCAACCTAGATAGCATATTCAAAAGCAGAGACATTACTTTGCTGACTAAGGTCCGTCTAGTCAAGGCTATGGTTTTTCCTGTGGTCATGTATGGATGTGAGAGTTGGACTGTGAAGAAAGCTGAGTGCCGAAGAATTGATGCTTTTGAACTGTGGTGTTGGAGAAGACTCTTGAGAGTCCCTTGGACTGCAAGGAGATCCAAACAGTCCATTCTAAAGGAGATCAGCCCTGGGATTTCTTTGGAAGGAATGATGCTGAAGCTGAAAGTCCAGTATTTTGGCCACCTCATGCGAAGAGTTGACTCATTTGAAAAGACTCTGATACTGGGACAGATTGGGGGCAGGAGGAGAAGGGGACGACCGAGGATGAGATGGCTGGATGGCATTACTGACTCGATGGACATGAGTCTGAGTGAACTCTGGGAGCTGGTGATGGACAGGGAGGCCTGGTGTGCTGAGATTCATATGGTCGCAAAGAGTCAGACACGACTGAGCCACTGAACTGAACTGAACTAAAATGGGTAAGAAATTAATGGAAAACCTGACCTCACCCAGATCAACAGGAATTATGAGCAATAATGATTTGTAATTTACGATTCTTTTCTAAAACACTGCCTTTTAATCTTTTTCAGAAAGCGTTTATGTTTTGACCTGCAACAAGTTGGTAATCGTTATCTTCATTTACAAAAGGTATGATTTATCTCTATTTGATCCCTTGCGAATTTTTCTTCTCCAGCTGCTTCCCCTGTAGACTTGATGACTTATTGTGACCAGATCACATCCAGTTTACACCATTATTAATATGTCCTCTTGTTTCTCCAGTTATTTATGCCTTGTGTCTACCTGCTATACTATGATTTTATTAATGATACTAGCTGTATTTACTCATATCCTGTCTGTAAGATGGGCTTCCCTGGTGGCTCAGCTGGTAAAGAATCCACCTGCAATGCAGGAGACCTGGGTTCGATCCCTGGGTTGGGAAGATAGTTTTCTATTGCATTTTGCAATGGTAACCCATCCTCTGACAAATCTAATAATGGCTGAACATCTTGAGGCAGTTGATCAAATGTAACTCTACCCAGAATAACTGTAATAGTGCAACTGTATAAATGGAGAGAAGCAACAAGGGAAATTTTTCCTGGGTTGTAATTCCTAGTGCTGTGGGAAAATTGGTCATGAAATGTCTCCCAAAACTTGATCTAACTTATGACCACAAGGAGGTGCTCTGGACAAAAAAGTTGCCCGTCATTTCAATAATCAATGAATTAGCCCCACTATCAAGCCCTCAGCCACTGCACCTGCCCCCAACAGTGTGCCCTGAGGGTATTTAGAAATGAGAAAAACAGGATCCTAGCTCTGGATAAAATACGTATCAAAGGAATTTCAGTGAGCCCAGACTCTTTCCATAGATAGAAAGGCACTAAAATCTTTTAACTTGATGTCTTTTGTGTGTGTGATTCACAGTAACTGTTTGATATTCAACCACATATTTTCAGCAAAAATGCAAAAACTCCAGTATATCCTGGCCCCTCCCTTACCTTTTTGGAACAGTTTGTCAGAACTGAGGCTGCCTTCCTGGACTGTTGTCCTCAAATAAAACATAATTCTCAAATTACAGATGATGCATTTATGTCAGTTAACATCTATAAATTCCACTGGAATAAAAACATTTTTTTCTATAAGGTTAGCCAAAAAGTCTGTTCAAGTCTTTCAAACCTGATGAACTTTTGGCCAACCCAATATACCCATAATGGGTTTTATTTCCATTTTTACTGTGCATGTCTGTGAACAAAGTATCAGAAATTGAACTAGTAGCTTCTGCACAAAAATCTTTTAATTTCTAAGAGCATTCCCCAATAATTATTAATGGTAATAACTTTTTAAACTTTTGTCCTTTTTTTTTTCTTTAGAAGGCAGGACCCTACAATGTTGTGGGATCTTAGTTCCCTAACTAGGGATTGAACCTGTGGCTCTGCATTGGACGTGCAGAGTCTGAACTACTGGACCACCAGGTGAGTTCTGGTGATATTTTAAAAGTATATTGCTTCAATGTGTATTTTTGTGTGCCCAGAAATCGTGTCTCAATTCTTTTACCCCAAATTCTGCCTTAAAATGCCTAACTTTAAGTGCTAACAATTTATATAGAAGAATACTGGTTCTAATTCCAACACCTGAGAGCCTAAGATATTCTCAGTTCTCTCCCAAGAATCTTTATGGGAATTAAAACAAGGAACTTTGTATTGTAGATCTGACCAAATGGCTACTCAAGTGACCTGTGTATTTATGAAAATCATTTCATTCTAAAATACTTCCACCACATGGAGTGCACCCATGGATAACTTTAACCCCACTCCACCCCAGTGAGTGGTTAGCAGTGTCTGGAGACATTTTTGGTTGTCTCACTAGGGGTAGAGGCGTTTCTATTTCCATTAGAGACCAGGGATGTTGGTAATCATCATACAATACCCAGGACAGTTCAACATGGCATTAATGAGTCTGTAAACCCTTGAGTTACACGCAGTAAAGATACTGGAGCACTGGTGAGATAGGAAACGCTGCAAAAGACAATGGATACGGTTCCTGTTCTGGTACAGCTGAGATGATAAACCACTTTATATGTACTTTTTAGAAATGAAAATGGTCTACACAATATTTATATTTAAATATTTTTATTTTTATTTCACAAAAAAAGCAACAGTGTTTGCAGGTACACATGCCTTTCAGTCAGTGCTGGTCATATGCAAAACAAGGTATCAGAAGTATAAAGAAAAATAAGCCTTTTCCCTTTACAAGTGACAAAACACAATTTGCATATATAATATTATATATATACATACTATTTTCAAAATCTTTCACAAAAGACAAGATTATGATACAAATTTAGAATTCTACCCACAAGCTCAGATTCAAGAAATTGGAGATCTCTGTGTTTAAATACAAAAATGTGATACCTTTACAAGTTTTGAAGTAACTACTTTTCAAAGTGTTTGAGAGACTATTCTTCACAGCAACACGGAACACTTGGCTTTAATCAAGTAAGCTGTAAGATTCAGTTTTGTCTCCATGTGAGTTTGCTGATTAATGCAAAGGTTCCAATTATGCTGTACTTGTCACTTTATACACATGAATATGTTACTGTGCTGATGCTTTCTACACTTCAAGTTCTGGAGCATTTCATTCAGCTAAGCCCTGACGTTTACTTCCTTTGAAGTACTTCAAATTAAGAACTGTTGAGAAATACCACTAAATATGACCATGACTAACTCCAAAAGATGCTCCCTTTTATTTATGGTCAAAGTTAAATGTGGCATGAATAAACTTTTATTTTCCGTACAGCAGCAGGTATAAGTAACAGCAAAGTATAAGCAAGTTTTTCATCATTAGAACCTGAGAGTCTGATATGGTGAGTAACATCTCTTTGCAAATTTTCTAGGAGTCCTACCATTCAATGTTTCTATAACAGTATGGCAAATCTTCAGCATTATATTGGTTATAAATTGTAGAACAAAGAAAAACAGTGCTCAGAAGGCGGGGAAGAGAGGGATGGATTTTCCGCATGCGTTTTCTTTGCCACAGATAAATATGGAGTCGTGACATTTACCATGTGGTGGATGAACAGTCAATGTGAAATATCACTGAAGAATGCTGAAAGTTAACACACAGGTCTGGATGTATGAAATGCATGCAAAGACACAGAGCTAAAAAGGCAACATGGGCTAACATTTCCGAGGACACTTGAAGATAATAGCTAACAGTGCAAGCACTGAAGACAAAAAGGAAAAATGAACAGGAATGGTTCAGCTAGTGGAGAAGGGAGAGGAGATAGACGCAGCCACGCAGAAGAGCTCTGGGGAGGAAAGGGCCAACTGGCCCCCATGTGCAAGGTATTGGGAGTCCAAGAGCTTGCCACCCCAATTCTTCTTGAATTAGTTTTGGGGCGCATGTTGTCATTTACTAGAATGATGGCCATAACTCAAGAAGATTCACTCCAAACCCAAAACGATTTCTACTGAGTACAGAAGAATATGTAACTGATGGAACTGCAGCCAACTGAGTCAGAACCCAGGGCCTCAGAAAGGAGCTACTCTCAAGGGTCTTCAAATGAGTTTGAATGAGTGCTGTTGAGAGATGAACAGCAAAAAAAAATTTAATCACGCCTGAAGTATTGTCTTTTTGACTTTCTGGAATTGCCAAAGAACAGGTCCCTCCCTCCCTACCATTTCATTCAGTGTGAGTCAACCTGAGACCTGCTGGATGTGATTAGCTCTCACAACTCAACCGTATCTAAGCGTCTTCTCCCATCTTGCCTGGTGCCATTAGTTATACTACCTCAGTGCTACACCTTTAGCTCAGATCTGGTGGGACATTTTTTGTTAGATACACTCAGAGCCCTGCAAGGGACTATTAAAGGAAAATAATGGGAAAAGAAAAGAAGCAAATCATATATGTGCATGTATATACTTACATCTTTAAAGGCATATATCTGAGAGAATAAAAACAGCCACAAAATAGTTACTATACTGGCTCCAGCTGAAGGAGCAAATATGTGGGAAAGGAAGAAAGTAACCTGCTCATCCAGGGAGTCAATTTTCATCAGTTCCCTACATAGCCATGTAAAGGACTAAACACAGAATAAAGCAACAAATGAAAACATTCATGAAGAATATTCCCCTGCCAAAAATATAAATCTCTATAAAACAAGCGAACAACATGCAACTCTTCTACTTCTGTTACCACATAGGCAACAAGAGGAAGGGGAGAAGGGGAGGATGTCATACACTTCTCAATTTGCACTTGGTAACTTGACATCCACCCAAAGGACTAGGTATAAAATCAGTAACATGGAAACACTGATATACACTTTTAAAAGGGCATACCCCATCCCTTCCCACTAACTACTACCCACCCAATAATTCCTCCCTCCAAAAAAAAAAAAAAAAAAAAAAAGAAGAAGATTTCTAAATTGTTGAACTACTGCCCATGTAGGCAGCCAGGGAAGGGAGCAGAGGAGATTTATCATACATCTGGACCTCCATGTTTCATTATGTACCTACAGATCCCAGCAAAGGACTGTGTACTAAATGAAATAACACAGAAAATGTAGCAAACATCTATACATTAAAAAGTGTATATATATATGTGTGTGTGTGTACACACACACACACACACACACACACACACACACACACACCTCTCCCATCCCTACCTCTCCAAAAGCAGAAGCCAAACATCTATTCTTCTGCCACTGCCCAGTGAGGGAAAGGGAGCGGGGAGATCTTTCATAGAATCAATCTCAACTTTCATAAAGTTCCAAAAGAGTCATGCCAAAGACCGGATTCAAGCTGAAACAAACACCAAAAGAGACAGAAACATTTGTATGCATTTAAAAATTTATATATCTTGCCTAACAAGCTCATCCCCCATTAAAAACCTCAAAAACAAACAGAAAACCAAATCCTCAAGAACTCCTATACTACCAGTATACACAGGCTACTGGAGGAGGGGGGCGGAAGATTTATTGCACCCCGATCCAGACCTCTGCATTATATTTCATATTTAGGGAGTCAAGAAAGACACTAGGCTTGAAATGAAAGCACAAATAAATGCAGCAAACGTTTTTACACACACACAAAAGCAAACCCAGAAAAACCTTCACCGCTCTGCGCCCGCAGAAAATTCTTCCAACAACTACGCTACTAGTCATTGCCTAGACAGGCAACAAGGGAAGGGGAGAAGAGGGGATTTTTTTCATAGAATGAACCTTAATTTTCATCATGTACCTAAGAATCCATGCAAAGGTTTAGGTACAAAATGAAGTAACAGAAAAAAAAAAAAGGAACACAAACATTTATATACATTTTAAAAAGTACATATCCCTACGCTCCCAGGCAAGGGAGTGATAGAGGTAAAAATAATCTAGACTGCTCTACAAATATTACCCACAGTGGCGACAAGGAAAGGGGAAGACAGAAGATTTCCCTACATCCATACCTCCACGTCTCGTTAGGGACCTACACATCCAAGCAAGAGATAAGTACAAAATGGAATAACATAATATTGAAACAACCACTGTATATATACAGATTTCAAAAGAATATATCCTGCCTCAGTCTGTTCCCAGCCCCAGCCCCTGCAAAATTCTAAAAGCCCAAACTACTTAAAAACTATTAACTACATGGATAAAAAGGAAAAGGAGAGAAGACCGCTCTATATCCAGAACTCTGTGGTTCATTAGCAACCTACCAGTCCAAGTGAAGGAGAGTGAGTGAGTGAAAGTCACTCAGTTGTGTCCAACTCTTTGCGACCCCATGGACTGCAGCCTGCCAGGCTTTTCTGTCCATGGAATTATCTAGGCAAGATTACTAGAGTGGGGAGCCATTCCACACTCCAGGGGATCTTAACCCAGGAATTGAACCCAGGTCTCCTGCATTGCAGGCAGATTCTTTACCAGCTGAACCATCAGGGAAGCCCCCAAGTGAAGGGCTGTGTATCAAATGAAATACTATAATAAGGAAGTAAAAAACATGAGTATATATTTTAAAAGCATTTACCCTAATACCCACAAAAGAGCCCCTGAAACTAATCAACTACTCTACTAGCCATTGCCCTCTCAGGCAACACGGGAAGGGGTCAAGAGGAGATTGTCATACATGTGGACCTCCACGTCTCATTAGGTACTTTCACGTCCTATGAAAAGGACGTAGTACGAAATGATTAGTTATAATACAAAGTTATAGATTTATTTATATACATTAAGTACATACCCCACTGTCTCCCACCTCACAAAACAAAAACTACTCTAGCTACTGCCCAAAAAGGCAGTAAGGAAAAGGAAGAGGAGATCTGTCATACTCTGAATCTCCGTTTTCATTAAGTACATATGCATTCATGCAAAGGAACACACCTAAAATGAAATATTAAAAAGTAGCATAACATTTATATACACCTGAAAAAAATAATATACAACCTTCCCCCATCTCTGCCCCCAAGAACAGACTAGATGAAAACCACAGAAACTGCAACTACTCACTCAGGTCCATCCAGGCAATAAGGAGAGGGGGTAGATAAGACGTTCCTCATACTTTGGGACCTTCACAGTTCATTAGATCTCTACTTATCCGTGAAGAGGATGAAGGAAATACAAAATCAAACACCCACAAAATAGTGATTTAGATACATTTTTAAAAGTACACACTCTGCTCTTCTCCACTATGGCCATCTCCTTCCAAAGAAGCAAGTCAAGTGACTACTCTGCAGCTGTTGCCCAGGCGGGAAACACTGAAAGGCTAGAAGAGATTTTCACAGGACAATGTCTCTGTCACTTTTCATCAGGATAAACTATACTAAGATGAAAGAATATAAAAACATCAAAACACATGCATACATTTAAAAAGTATATTCCCCTAAAGAACCCGCAAAGAAATCAATCAACTATTCTATGAGCCATTGCCCGTGTAGGCAACAAGGGAAGGGGAGAAGCGGAGGTTTATCATACTTTCGGACTTCCACTTTTCATTTGGTACTTAGTTGCCAATGAAGAGAATGAAGCACAAAATAAAAGAAAGCAAAACCCAGCAAAAGTGAGCACATAGGCTTTATAAAATACAAAGGGGGATGTAAGGGAGGAAGAAAATAATTAGTTCCAATTTTTTTTTAAAAAGGCAAAGGGAGAAGAACTACATCATTCCTATGAAATTCGAGTCTTGTTTTGCAAACAGCCCAGAAATTGCTGCCTGCACATCTCCTGAGATGCATACACCTTCCCTGCACCCCCATGACATACACAAGGATTATGTAAATATCCAGCAATCTGACTACTGATTATCTTTCCACGTGCATTAGACTGAGTAGATGCTCAAAAGCCAACTCAGGAACAGGCTATCTGTAATCCAACCAACTCTGCACTAACTTTCATTTCTTCCTTTCCTGTGTTCAGAAAGGATTCTGTTCTGCACCCAAGAAGACTGATGTGGCTCAGTATCCTCTATATACCCAGAACTCTTCTGACAGCTCTGTCTCCACGGTGGCTAAAGTACGCGTGGAAACACGAATGGTGAAGAACATTAGTGTCAAGTGGGGCCTGCGACAGTAAGAAAGCTCGTGAACACCAAAACCGTGGCAAGCAACACACGTTCCCTTGAAGAGATTCACATCAGACAAGACGGAGCAAGGCACAAGCTCACGGGAGCTGCTGGCGCTGCTTCAGTTTCACGTATCCAGTCAGGGGGTCTTAACAAGCGATCAGATGCCAACAAACTCAACTCCTCAGATTTCTCGTTTTGTAGCCTTTCAGACTTCCACAGCCTAAGCTTTCCTTCTACAGTTCCAGATTTCCAATTTTGCCTTTCCTAATAATATGGTATGATGTGTCTTTTTATTAATTCAAGTCGACTCTCTCTCTCTGCAATGAATGTAACGCTTGTCAGACAGTACTGAATTGTGTCATGGATCTGTGTGCTCACATAACAAAGAACCGCTGTGCTTCTATCTTGAGTTCTCAGAAATACAGTGGTGAAATAAAATGCTGGGGGAAAAGCTTCAAATGCTCCAACAATACTTACACTACATGGTCTAGCCATTATGTAACCTTATATTCCTGACTTAAGAGTTGGTTTTTGGAAGCCCTGTATAGATGGGATAGCATAACATTAAAAAGTATGGAATTTCACAGGAAAATCTGAGGTGAGGCCTGTAAATGAAAAATACAGTTGGTATGGGTCCAGTATTATGGGAATGAATGGCTTTTGAATACAAAGATAGAAATGGATTTTGAGTTACCTCCTTTCTAGCCCATGTTTTGATAAAGTTTTAATTATAACAACCCCCGCCCGTTCCAGACACACACACTCACTGGAAAGAATGATATAATTCAAGACAAGATTTGCCATATGCGGAGCTAACAAATATTATAGAAACAATGTGAAGATGGGCAGGTAAAACAGAAGAATCTTAAATGATTTTGAGAAGTAGCAAAGTTTAAACTCTGTATCAAAGTGGACTTTAGTAATATGGTTTAAAAAAAAAAAAAAACCCAGCAACAAAAAATCTTCCAAAATTTTAGTATTTTTCCCCACTCTAAAAATATAAAAACACACTTTCAATATCGACTAAATTATCATTCATTTACTGAAGCACAAGAGTAATAAAGACCTACAATCACCTTAGTTTCAAAAAAACATCTTCAGATGATTCTGTGATTCTCAGATAATAGTATTTTCTACTCTAAAATAGAAAGATAAGTGCTGTTTAGAAAACACTAAATTGGGAGAAAACACACTAGGGCTAAAGAAGGTTTTCTTTAGTTTCTATTGCCAGTCTTTTCAATTTTGCTATATAAAAATATTTTCATAAAATAAAATTTCATACATAATTCCATATATTCTCACTTGATACTCGCTGAATAAAAAAAGGTGACCTTTCCCATTGTCTGATTCAGTGGAGTGTTTTAAGTGCTGAAAAATGGGTAAATACCCTTTTTATGTATTAGGTGTTTTCAAGCAAAATAGAAAGTACAATAAATACTAGGAAGAAAGCTTTTCTCCTAAGAATCAAAGAAACACAACAATCTAGGTATTAAGTCTGCATAGCTCAAAAATTCAAGTACAGTATTTCCCCTTTAGAAGGAGTAAAATTGCCATCGAGTTTTGGATACTTTCTTTCTTTCCTTGGCCATGCCCTATAACCTGTTAGTTTGGCCATTACAAAAGAAAACTTTGATTTTCAACTAAAGAAAAGTACTGTTTCTGACTTTAGAAAAAATTCAAAGCCCACCATATTAAAATAAACCTAAATCAAGTTATTCCTATCCACATTCTCTTTATTCCTTTAAGGTATTATGGTGAACCTCAAATAAAAATGTTCAATTTCTCAAAGGCCCTATTTTAAAATATACTTCTAATATGCAACTCTATAATATAAAATGAAAAACCACCCAATGGGTATGATTAAGGGAAAGTGTCTGTGATCTATCATGCCAAAAAGCAACTTAAACAAACTGTAAACTGTAATTCTTATTAAGAAAGTCATGATAAGAGATACCAGTATTAAAAAATGCCATAAATGCAGAAATACTTATTTGTAACACAAGGGATATCTGTGGCAGGGAGTGATAAAGGTGTACAGAGATTTGGAGAATACTGGAATTCATAAGTAAAATAATTAACGCTAACTCGGTTTGAAATATTTTCCTGAAAGATGAAAAAGAAGGTGTTAAATATTTGGAAAATCTTTTGGCCTTGTTATTTAGCTTTACAACAAAAATTTAAAAATTCTGTAGCACCTCACTATTCTTCAGAAAAAAATATAATAGTAGATCAAAGTAGATCAAAGTAGATCTGCACACCTGAGGTCAGTTCTCTACAGCTGCATGATTCGATGACTTCATTACTATACTTTTTGATGCTAACTTGGAACCACATTCAAATAACATCTATTAACAAGAAGCAACAAATGGCCAACCAACCAGCAGCCTGCAAAGATGGTGGCTCCCATGGTAGCTCTTTCCTTATTTCATGGTGTCAACATTTAGCCAGAAACTGAGAACAGAATTGCAAAACAGATTTTTTTTTCCCATTTGAATATCTGCAAAGTAGAAAAATTACCCATTGTTTTTGTAGATGGTTGGCATACAGGTGAATATAATTTGGTAATAAATAACTACACACTGCCCAAAGACAATTCAGAAAAGACAGATGAAAAAATACAGACTGGCCCTGAGCAAACTAGAACTCCTAAGAGTGCAAACAACTCAGCAGCGATCCTGGTTTCACCTTGGCTTTTGCAAAAGCAGCAGAGGCCCAGTTAACAAGCTCTCTGAACGGGTGATGAGGTACAGGTGTGCGTGCTACAGCCAATATGTCAGGGTTTTAAGATTCTTCTCCACCCACTGCATGTTCAGCTGAATGACTTCCAAAGCCTCCTGGACACAGCGAAGTCGAAAGGTGGCCTCTGACTGATTTTCAAAGAATGCCTGGACCTGCAAGTGGCACACAGAAGTATTTCAAAAGAAGAAAAGAAAGGCATACCGCAGCTTTGAATATTCTTTTCAAATCAGCTTTAACTTAGTGATGGTCGTGCTAATGTGAAGGTGTTTTAAAAGAAATCCCCTTACTCCCACAAGGATGAAGTTTTCAAATTTCAAGTGGTGGGGGGGGGGGGGCGGTTAGAGTGGGGGTGGGGGAGAGTGGAAAGGCCAGGTAACAGTGTGAATAAGGTAGAGTCTAAAGTTAGGCCTGGGGCCTAGTTTTTACCCTCTGAATGGAACTCTTCAAAAACAGTCTAATCGCCAATTAAAAATAAACTTGGCATATGTTGATCTTAATTCAAAAAATCATCTGTATCAGATGGGAGACAATGGAATACTGTTGAGAATGGAAGCAGAACTTTTCCTCCTTGCTGTATATACACCCTTTAGAAATAATCCCGGTGCAGGATCATCAGCGCTGATGACGGCAGACAGAGAAGGGACAGGGCTTTGCAGGAGAGACCACCGTCTGACTAAAACTGAGCACTCTGTGGTTTGGCAAAGGGATGGCCTAAGTCCCTTGGACTGCAAGGAGATCCAACCAGTCCATTCTGAAGATCAGCCCTGGGATTTCTTTGGAAGGAATGATGCTAAAGCTGAAACTCCAGCACTTTGGCCACCTCACACGAAGAGTTGACTCATTGGAAAAGACTCTGATGCTGGAAGGAATTGGGGGCAGGAAGAGAAGGGGACGGCAGAGGATGAGATGGCTGGATGGCATCACTGACTCGATGGACATGAGTCTGAGTGAACTCCGGGAGTTGGTGATGGACACGGAGGCCTGGAGTGCTGCGATTCATGGGGTCGCAAAGAGTCAGACACGACTGAGTGACTGAACTGAACTGATCTCCCGAAAAGCATTTGATACAACCAACCTCTGATAAATGTGCCTTTGTTGAAAACAGGTGAGTTGATCCAGCAACGATACTTTGTATGGTATAGGACCCCAGATGGAACCTGAAGAAACACAAAGGTAAGGGCAAAAGGCAAAAAGAACGAGTCAGCTGCTGGTAAGCCTAGTTCCTGAGTGCAAAGGACATGCTTATTGTAAACTCCACATGCCTGAGGCAGAGTGGAGTCCTGCTCCTGGGAACAGGGGGCTTGGTGCATCGGGAGTCACCCCACACACCTCTCCCAGTAGGCAGGAGATTCAGAGAAATTAACAGCCATGTTTGCCTCAAAATAGCATCATACCCCAGAAGGTGTCATTACTGATTTAAAAGGAAAAAATGAGCGACTTGTGCTGTTGAGCTGGGTCTGAGTTTGCAAATGATCCCTTGGTAATGAGGAGGTGTTTTCAACACATGAAACTAAACAGCTATTCTGAAATAGTCTGCAGCCAAGCCAAGTGAGTTGGCTTCCCTGGTGGCTCAGATGGTAAAGCGTCTGCCTGCAATGGGGGAGAGACGGGTTCGATCCCTGGGTTGGGAAGATCCCCTGGAGAAGGAAATGGCAACTCACTCCAGTACTCTTGTCTGGAAAATTCCATGGACTGAGGAGTCTGGTAGGCTACAGCTGATGGGGTCGCAAAGAGTCCCACACAACTGAGGCGACTTCACTCACTCAAGCTAAGTGAGCTGGTGCTCAGCAAGGTTGGGCTTGATTAGTACTATTACTTAAACAAAAAACACCACTGTTAAATTGACTTGCATTAAGGAATGTTGTTTACAAATGTGACTATTTCTGTGTTCGGTAAACTATCACTGAAGCATTTTTCCTCTCATAGCAAAGCGTGACTCTTCTGACCCAATACAACCCTGGGAACGTCTTTCAGATGCAAGGCTTGCGAATACTGAAAATTAGTAATTGTCTGAGAAACTTACTTCTGTACAAGCTTACTCCAGTTCTCTTTGACAAAATCCCATGCCAGTAAGTGTCCGGGAAAATGCCGGGCCACTGTTCTAATGATAAACGACAGCTTCTGTGTTTGGATGAGATCTCCATTGAGGCTCTTTTTCATTAACCTGGAGAGCAGAGCACACTGAGCTTCCGAAATAATTATTCATGATGAAGTGATGACTGAATTTAAATTAATGCTGGTCTCCTAATTAAAGCTCTGTGGCAATTCAAGAGATACAAGTTTTGGGTTCGTCTAAGCTACATTAACAGTGAAAACTAGTCATGTTTCTAAATGAAGGAAAAACCAGTGAGATAAACACATAAATACACCGTTACATAGTAATAAATTGTTCTTGACATAATAAGGACATTTAGGGGGAAAAAAGGGACATTTAGGATATAATTTCCAGTAGCATTTATTAAAATTCTGAAAACTGGTACTGTTTTTCTCTGTTAAAAACTTTGAGTAGGGAGGTGTCTCATTACTCTTTAAACTGGGCTGTCATATAAAAATGATGATACTTTTCAGAATGCACTCAATAAACTGATACTGATATGTGTACTAGATAATGTTCTAAATTACTGAATAACAATGTTTGAAATAGGTCATTACTATCTATCCTCAGTTTATAGTTTAAGAAGCTGAGGTTATATAATTACCCCAGGGACACAGCTATTGCTAATAAATATAAAAGTTAGGCATTTGAACATAAGCATTTACTATGTGATAATATCTGCTTATATGAGAACAGGCATACCCCTAAAAGAAGGCAGCAATATTTTTAACAGGAAAAAACCCCAACTGCTCATCAAGACATGATGGGTTGAATAAACTATGATAGAGCCATATTATGGAATAATACACAGTTCTTTAAAAAAAAATGGAGTAGGCTTTGCAGCAAATCTCAAGGACTGATCATTCACTAAAACGAATGTCACAAAACACGGGGCACAGAATAAAGCAGCAAGTATACAGACCAGGACAACAGTATTAACGGAGGAGGGGTAAGAACAGAGGTGGAGGATCGAACAGGAGGTCGTTTTATGCGTTACTCCACTCTTAGGTACTGTTTAAAGACTTTAGGGTGGAAATTTATCAGCATATTCCTGGTCTAAAACAAAATTACTACTGATTTAAAAACAAACCTTTCTCTGCTTGGGTCAGAGCCTGGCTACTACTTTCAAGAAAATGACCGTTTACAGCGCATCCTTTGGAAAGTGGGTCTGGAAGCCATCTCGGGGACACTATGATTTATCTGAGCAAAACTGTACAAGAGAAGTGACAAGACCCCAGCGCCTCCATCCACCTCTTTCTGGGCACTGACTTTCAAGACGCTTCCAGTGTCTCCTGGCGACTCAGAGCGCCTTCCCCGGTTCTTCCTGAGGGCAGACCTACTCACGGCCCTTCTTTCCTCACGTGAGCCTTCCACTCCCAGGTCGTCACCAGCTGAATAATTAGTCTGGCAGATTCACATACAGGTGTAACCTGTAAGCTTTTACATAGTACCTCTTCCTGAAGTGTCTGCATTTTCAAAGAGATGGCTGGGACAGAACCGTGCCTTTGCCCAGAAAGAATGAAGCTAGGTGTGGAATTAAAGACAACGTGCCAAGGGTAGAAGACATTTTTAAGAAGAACCCAGGGCTGTGCCTCCTGGCATCTCCAGTTCCTTCTGGGCATAGCACTGTCACCCGTGGGGACAGGTCTGGTTCCTGAGATGAACCCATGCATGTGGGGTCTCCTCACCACCCTGCCCGGGTCAGGCCCGGCCTGTGAGCAAAGGGAGGAAAAGGGGGACCCCCCGAGGGTCTCCTCACCCACCCTGCCCGGGTCAGGCCCGGCCTGTGAGCAAAGGGAGGACAGGGGACCCCCCTCCCGAGGGGCTCTGTGCTCTCATGCTTTTGGTTTCCATAGATCAATTCCTTTGGTGGCTTCATACCAGTAAAGCTTCCGCACATCCTCTGAGCTGGCAAGAGCTTCGAGTATCTTATTCTTCTCTGCCTCAGAGCTTAGAGAGACGTATTTGCTTAAGAGGAATGACCAGCCTCCCTCAGTTTTTGCTCCAGCCTTGAACACGGTCGCCATGACATCCGCAGGCAGGCTGTAAGACAGGTGGTCCGATATGAGACTCACCAGAAAAACACTGAACACAAAGGCAAGGACTGACTAGGGGCAGTGCTCTGGGGGACTGAGCAGGGAATACTAAAGCGTCTTCACTGTCTAATTAATTGTTAGGGAAATGATTAATCCCGTGGCTGCTCCTTTCCTAGTAATGCGACTAAAACGCATAAAAATTCAATACAGTAGTTATTTACTGTTCACCCACAAAGAACCAGGCAGGTAACTGGCTGGACGCTGTGAGCAGGGAAAAAGAATGAGACACAGCCACTACCTGCTGGAAGGCTCACGGGCTATCGTCAAGAACAGAACGATAAATACAGACATCGTAACACAGCGTGGTAACTCCCATGGTAGAAATCTATCAGCAAATCATCAGGAGGGGCGAGAACAGGGGTAGGAGCACAGTTTTCTGTCTTAAGATCTCAGAGGGCTTCAACAGGTTACCCCAATACCCTACACCCCAAGTCTCCACCTGGTGGTTCAATCTCTTCTCATATAACCAGTAAGAAACCTGGTGAAAACCAATCATCATAAAACACATTTCTACTAACTGCTGATGCCACCTGCTACGTTTCATTCCTAAATTAAGAGAGACCTGTTTGATGCCTCAGGCTATTAAGAGGATGGCTATCAAAAGCCCAGAGAATAAGTGTTGTCAAGGATGTGGAGAACCTGGAACTCTTGTACACTGCTGGTAGGAATGGAAAGCAATGAAGCCCCTCTGGAAAACATTATGGGGATTCTTGTAAAATTAAATATAGAACTACCACATGACCCAGCAATACCACTTCTGGATATGAAAGAAATGAAGCAGGTCTCAAAGAGGTATTTGTACACCTATGTTCATAGCAGTATTATTCACAGGAGCCAGAAGGTGGAAGCAACCTAAATGTCTATCAGTGGCTGAAGAGATAAAACAAAATGTGGTATATACATCCAGTGGGTTACTCAGCCTTAAAAAGAAAGGATATTCTGACGTATGCTACAACATGGATGACTCTCGAGGACATTATTAGGTTGTCTATGACCAACCTGGACAACATATTAAAAAGCAGAGACATTACTTTGCCTACAAAGGTCCGTCTAGTCAAAGCTATGGTTTTTCCAGTAGTCATGTATGAATGTGAGAGTTGGACTATAAAGAAAGCTGAATGCTGAAGAATTGATGCTTTTGAACTGTAGAGTTGGAGAAGACTCCTGAGAGTCCCTTGGACTGTAAGGAGATCCAACCAGTCCATCCTAAAGGAAATCAGTCCTGAATATTCATTGGAAGGACTGATGCTGAAGCTGAAACTCCAATAGTTTGGCCACCTGATGCAAAGAACTGACTCCTTGGAAAAGACCTTGATGCAGGGAAAGACTGAAGGCAGGAGGAGAAGGAGATGACAGAGGATGAGGTGGTTGGAGGGCATCACCGACTCGAAGGACACGAGTTTGAGCAAGCTCCAGCAGTTGGTGATGGACAGGGAGGCCTGGCGTGCTGCAGTCCATGGGGTTACAAAGAGTCGGACATGACTGAGCGACTGAACTGAAAGCCAGGCACAAAAGGCACTTCCTGTATGATTTCACTTATATGAGGTGCTTAGAGCAGTAAAACTCGTACAGAATCCCTTGGCTGCCAAGGGCTGGGTGAAGAGAAAATGGGGAGCAGTTGTCTTGTTCAGTTTTGCAAGGTGGAAAAGTTCTGACGATTCATTGCACAACCATGTGAATATACTTACACTACTGAACTGCACACTTAAAAATTAAGATACTGAAGTCTATATGGACTTGATCACAATTAAAACAGTCTTGTTTGAGAATCAGGTACATAGAGTTCGCCTATATTAACACTCGGCTTTATGACCTTTATGATTCAGGACATAAAGATCTTGGTTTCACTACCTGCTGTGGGGCCCACAAGAGCAAGAGAGAAGCACACGTCACCTCTGAGTGCCATTGGACGCCATCCAGTCATTGAAGAGCTTCAAGGCAGCAGCGCTGCAGTTCTCCAGGCTGTGGGTGCAAGCAAAGTCCAGCAAGACCGACCGGAGCTCTCGAGTAGATGGGGTGCCCTCATCCGTCCAAGTCTGCTGTTGGATTTGGCTTTGAAGCAATTTAAATACCTTGTTCTAGAGAGACAGAATGCATTAGAGCAGAGTAATAACAATGAGGGCAACCAGGAAAATCAGGACAAGATCTTTTTGCCTACACTTACCCAAAAAATAAAAAAATGGGGGACATAGATATTACTCATTTAAATAACAACTGACACTATGAAGCTCACATGTGGTTGGGATGAAACCATTCAATATCACTGAGGCTATAAATAAGGTTGCTACAGGCAAGGCGGACTTAATGACATAGGACAGAAAGAATGAATGACTTTGTGCAGTAGGGAATCTCTCTTCTGTGTATACGCAGCTAGAAGTTGCTTTCCTGCCAAGAAGTATCATCTGTAACCACTGCTGGAAGAAAACTGAAACTTCCTGACCTGGTGACTTTAGCATCCATAAATCCATTAAGAAATGAGAGGAAAATATACTTCTTTCTGAATGTGTAGGTGCTTACATGTTTCTGAATCCATTTTTAAAGGAATATTTAAAGTATCATCTAGCTTGATGCTCTAACAAGTTAATCTAACCAAATTAAGAAAATGATGCCTACAGGGAAGAAAGGTTGTTTATTTCCTCCTTCCCCAACTTTTTATTTAAAAATTTTCAAGCCTGCAGAAAAGCCACAAGAATAGCAAAATGAATAGCCATGTGTTAGATTCACTGTTTTGTTAATACTCTTACATTTGTGTATAACACAAATATACACACGCTGGTTTTTCTGGTTTTAGTTCAACCATATGAAAGCAAGTTACAGATATCAAGAGATTCTATTTATAAATAATTTAGCATGCAAGTCTCAGAAATAAGGACATTCTCCTATATAACCTCAATACCTTATCACACTTAAGACAATTACCGGTTATTCAGTAAAATCATCTACAATTAAAGTCCATTGTTGTAACTGCCTCTGAATGAGATCTCATTCTTAAATAAGTATTTATGGTATTAAGGGTTCCCTGGTGGCTCAGTGGTAAAGAATCTGCTTGCCAATGCAGAGACATGGATTCTACCCCTGGGTGGGGAAGATCCCTGGAGAAGGAAATGGCAACCCTCTCCAATATTCTTGGCTGGGAAATCCCATGGACAGAGGAGCCTGGCGGGCTACAGTCCACGGAGTCGAAAAAAAGTTAGACACGACTTAGCTACTAAAACAACAACAACAACAATGGTTTTAAGAAATCAACAGATTTCTCATTTCTTTTTCATCTCTTCCCATGACAAAAGCATGCAAGCTGTTCATAATATATGGAACTATTTTCATACTCCAAGCTGTGCTGGAGGGAAGAAAAAGAGGGCACAGGGATCTTTAAAAGTCATCATGTAGATAGAATATGCATTTGTGAATGTCACTGAAAGGAACCAAAATTCTAATATAAAAATGCTTATAGGTATTTTTAGATAAATTTCATGGCAACAAACGAGGAGGATCAAAATGAAAACAATTTACAGACATCCCGCCCGCCGTGTTCCTGGCACAAGAGGGTTTTCTGTCACTGGTCCTGGAACTCTACCATGACCAGTCTTATTTCAAGCACCACAGACGACCGTGTACAAAGCCTCTTAACCGCCCTCCAAACTAGTCCAAATTCTTCACAGAGCGTAAGCTTCTAGAGCGCCTCTGTCGGTGCTTAGAATGAGTCCTAATCGGAGAGTTTTAAACTGCGGAGGTCGTTTTTCTCAGCAGATCTTTCTCTGAGGTCTGAGGAAGTCTCTTGTGGAGCTGACTATGAGAATGGTTTCGAAAAAGCCTCTGTATAAAAAGGAGGATGCGCAGTTTGTGATAAGAGGTCAGCTCCCTTCTGTTCGCTTGCTTCAAAGGCAATGAAACCGCGAGCAGACGCCCTGCGGAATGCCCGCAGGCTTGCAGTCACGAGAGGGTGTGAAGTGGCGGGAAGGGCTGCTTGCCACGCTGACCAACGCGCCCCCGCGGGCTGCCCGCGACCCCCGCACACGCCTGGCCTTCTCGGTGGCATCACGCTGCGGCTGCTGAGTCGCTTCAGTCGTGTCCGACTCTGTGCGACCCCACAGACGGCAGCCCACCAGGCTCCGCCGTCCCTGGGATCCTCAGGCAAGAACACTGGAGTGGGGTGCCACGTCCTTCTCCAGTGCATGAGAGTGAACAGGGAAGGGAAGTCGCTCAGTCGTGTCCGACTCCTCGCGACCCCACGGCCTGCAGCCCACCAGGCTCCTCCGCCACGGGATTCTGCAGGCGCGAGTACCGGAGTGGGTGCCATCGCCTTCTCCAGCATCATGATGGCACTATGACAAAGGAAAGAGCGACAAGCCACTCACAACTGTCAAGCAGAAACAAAGGAAGAACGAGAGACAAGAAAGGAACCTCCCATACTTGCAAAACCATTAACAACAACAACAACAACAACTCAGTGGAGAAAAACGGCAACCACCCTTGAGAGTTTATACTAAAACAAAGCATTGGGGAAAATGGCACTTCGAAATACTGGAAGGAGGAAACCTCAAGTGAAGCTGTAGCCAATTCCTGGCTGTTTACTTCTTTGCACTTATGGGGTGTAACTTTCTTACTTACAGCCCATACCCAGGAGTCAAGGGAAGTCCCCAAATTGGTGAGTTTTAAATATATTTCAGGGGAATTCCCTGGTGGGCCAATGGCTTGGACTCAACACTTTCACTGCCAGACCCCAGATTTGAGCCCCGATTGGGGAAGTAAGGTCCAGCAAGCCATGCAGTGCAGCCAAGAAAATAAATAAATAAATAAATGATAACATAAAAGACTTTATTTAAAAAATAATAGTTCTATTTTTAGAAAATTTCAATTATAAAATTTTTATAATTGAAACTGAAAGTGAAGTCGCTTAGTCATGTCTGACTCTTTTCGACCCCATGGACTGTAGCCCACCAGGCTCCTCCGTCCATGAGATTCTCCAGAAAAGAATACTGGAGTGGGTTGCCATTTCCTTCTCCAGGGGATCTTCCCGACCCAGGGATCGAACCCAGGTCTCCTGCATTGGAGGCAGACGCTTTAACCTCTGAGCCACCAGGGAAGTCATTTTTAATGTTAATAGACCACAGCAAGTGCTTCAAATTATCTTTCCCTTTTATAAGTAAAATTCAACCTGTTTTTCCATTATTCTACATTAATTTTTTGAAATCTAAACCCATTAAGGAGCAGAATTCAATCCTCTGATTTCATAAAGTGAAGATGGTAGGGAGAATAAATTGATGAGTCATACAATCTACGTACATGCAGTAAAATGCAACAATGACACAAGATGACTTTAAAAATAAACCAGGGCAAGATGCTGACACTTATGTTATTTATTACATTTTGATTTATTGCTTTAATTTTACACTGATGTTCCCAGGGAGTTCTTTCTTGGGCCAGCTGAGCGTCTTAACAGTGAAGTGTCAACTTTTATTACAAAAGGTTTATCCCACCAGTTCCTCATATGTAAAAGAATGACAGAGTTATAAGTGATGAAACAGGAATATGGCTGAGATCAGACTTTAGTATCAGATGTGAACAATTTGACACAATTCAAATATGCCTCCAGACTCTACCCATCACACATTAGAGCAGACATCACAAAATGTGATACATAGGTAATATGTTTTATATGGGTCTATGTAGCCTAAATAACAAAATGACCAATAAATGCACAGAATGCTCTCATGACACTAACTTAAAAGATTAATTAGACATCAGTCTTAATCACAAATATAACTTGATGATTGGATCAAAGATCTCAGAAGGTTCTGCCATTCCAACTTCATCTACAGTGGATCACATTTCATATTTTGAGAATTTTGATCCTACTCAAATGCCCTAAGATCAGAATAAGAATTTTAAAGAGAGAGTTTCTTGTTCCTAAATTAAAGCCATCATGACTTTTAACTTTTAACTGTCATAACTTTTAACTCATCATAACTTTTAACTGTAATGCCAGTCAAGTGCATGAAGACGTACAATGGTAAAGGTCTCATAAACACACACTAAGCCTCCTGTTCCGATTCTCTAATCACCAGTCCCATGGACTGGTACGTTCTGCCACATCCTGAGTAAACACATACCTGCCCAGCAAACTGGAAATCATCATTTGAGATGAAGATGCAGAGTTAGTTGAGTGTCACAGCAGGAAGATATTCAAAAGATCTAACTGCTGGAATTGAGTTCAGCATCTGTGCTTTCAGCACACAGCCAGCCTGAATTAACTATCAAATGCTTCCAGATACCAGGCCCTCAACACATTAATGGAGAGAGGCAGGCAGAAGAGTGACTTATGCCATCATGAAGTTTAGCAAGCCTTCAAACTGTTTTAATTTAAAATATCGGTATAAAAGGGGAAAATGTAGCAAGAGGCAGCTTTGATTCTTCCAATAAAAGGGTATCTTCTGATAAATGACAAGCTAGAACATATGAAAATACGGCCTTATAACACAAGAGGAGGGTCTGGCGTGAAAGCGATCTGGGTTGAGTCTTCAGCTTCATCATTCATGAGGTAAGTGACTTTGGAGAAGTCATTCGGTCTCCCTCATCTGTGTTAATCAGGGCAGAAATACCTATCTGCTGCTTTGTGCGGGTTAAATGAGGTTATCGGCATTAAGCACTCAGCAGGGTGTGCAGGGAACAGTGAGCGCTGAAGCGCCCTTGTTCTTGTATGTCCCACTCACTCATTCACCCACATTTACTGAGTGTCACTATGGGCCAAGTCACATTCCAGGTGCTGACTTTTATTAAGGTTGGTAGTTGAAAGCCTTATGAAATAGAAGAATGACAAAAATCTTGGTAATCAGAAGATACCTCAGAAATCATCTAACCGAAGCATCTCACTTATGGGTAGGGCCGGGGTGGCTCCTTGCAGGTCAGATCAGAAACGTGTAAGGAAGGGCTTTTCAAGCTCTGTATGGCGCCTGCCCTGCACTTCCTCCTTGTCACTGAGAATCACAGGAGATGCACAGTAGGACAGCAAAAAGAGGATTTTTTTTTCAGGTACAATCTAGCCCCTTCCTTTTACCAGTGAGGATGCCAAAATTCTGAAAGACTTATTCTGATTCCTGGCCCATCACCTTCTTTTTCCTGAAAGCTGCCTTTTGCCTGTTCTTTGGAAACCCTGACTGGTTGGTAAAGCAAACCTTGTTGTCTGAATGTGATCCAGAGAATTAGATATGATAAAGAATTGGGAGATCGTGTACACATGTGGCTGATTCATGTCAATGTATGGCAAAACCAATACAGTATTGTAAAGTAGAATAAAGTATTAAAAAAAATAAAAATAAAAATAATTAAAAAAGAAACATTAAAAAAAAAAAAAAGAACTTCGTCACTCCTTCTCAAGCTTTTAAATACACAGTCAAAATTTAATACCAGAAGTGTCTAAAATAACAACTGTTAAGACCAGGCAATTGGTTTTTAAAAAAGGTAAAACAGTCTCCAAAACCAGTAGTGCTTTGCAAAGACTTATAGTAACCAGCATCACCATCCTTAATAAGATAGTTATCAGTGAGGACCCCAAAACCAAATATTCCCAGTACAAATATAGTTGTCATTTTATAATGACCATCAGAAAATTAATGGGGAGTCCTACTTTGCAAAAGGGCCTATTCCAATTATTTATTATATGAAAATAAACCAAGAGTTGAATAGAGAAATTTTTCTTTTCATGTGATCTCATTTTGACAGCAGTGTCAGAAGTCGATATACTTTGATATTCAGACAAGAATACGTCATGCTAACCCTTTACCAGCTCCTCATGGTAAGAAATGACATGTTGATTCAAAGTTAAGATTTCAGCACCAGGAAAGTGATGAAAATGGAATATAATTGCTTTTTCGGTCTGTGACTGCTGAATGGAACATGAATAACAACAGTAAAGGCAAGCAACAAAGAGAACTTGGCAAAAGGCAGACTTACCACCAGTCTTGAGGCCAGATCCGCGTGCCCGAGTTTGTCAAGGAGGTTGTAGATGAGCTCTGTCTGGAACAGGGCTTCTGAGATGGGCGCAGTACAGGTCTCATTTCTCAGATAATCAATCAGATCAAAAGCTCTCTGAAGAGACACCTTGCCTAGGCTAATGGGTAAAAGAACAAAAAAGTAAATATGCCAGAAAAGTAAATATGCAAAAAAAAGTATGCATGCTGAGAGAGGAACTATGGCTAGATGGGGGGAGCGGGAATCCTGAAGACCTGAAATTTCAGCTTTGAGTGGTAGGTATTCTATGGCTCCACAGTCTTCAGTGAAGTGAAGTGAAAGTCACTCAGTCGTGTCTGACTCTTTGCAACCCTGTGGACTGTAATTCGCCAGGCTCCTCTGTCCATGGAATTATCCAGGCAAGAATATTGGAGTGGGTAGCTGTTCCCTTCTCTAGGGAATCTTTCCAACCCAGGGATCAAACCCAGGTCTCCTGCATTGCAAGCGGATTCTTTAACCATCTAAGCTACCAGAGAAGCTCAATATTCTGTAAAGTTAGACCAAATATCTTTGATTAAGTTCACATGTGCAACTCAAGGTTCAAGACGCCTTCTAGGAGAAAGATGAACAACAGCTCAGTTCTTTGTTCTATAAGTCACCTGTAAATTGCTACTGATTCAGGAAAAGAATCATAACATTTTAGATGAGAAATGATGAAGCATGCCTATTTTACTTACCATTAGTTACTTATATTGATCAGGTGTCAGAAAGAAGATTTGAATCAGAAAGTAATTTGTTATTTGTATGGGAATTTTGTCAGACTTGTTAAGGCGAGGGCCACTGTGAATTTATAGTGCACACCTTTAAAAAATTAACCACTTGACAGACATCACAACATGGATGGCTGAGATGGCGTGAGGTCACCACATAACAGGAAGGTCAAGAGCCGTCAGAAGGAACGCATTTGAGTGTTCCTTGGGGCTTGGGCTTCCTTGCTCCTCGGTCTTCGCTGGTGGCTCAGAGGGTAAAGCGTCTGCCCACAATGCAGGAGACCCGGGTTCGATCCCTGGGTTGGGAAGGGCCCCTGGAGATGAGAAAGGCTACCCACTCCAGTATTCTGGCCTGCAGAATCCCATGGACAGAGAAGTCTGGTGGGCTACAGTCCATGCAGTCGCAAGAGGCGGACACAACCACCCCAGTGACTTCACTTTCCTTCTTTTCTGTGTGTGTCTAGACCCACTGATGACCTAAGTCAGTGATCTTCCTCTTCAGAGGACGCTGGTGCATGAGGTCACTGACATTCTGGGCTTTGGGCTTGTGTTGCTTGGGGGCAGGTGGGGAGGCGAGTGGTTCTGCCAGCTCTCGAGACATGTCTCACACCAATATATGAACACTGAGCTTTACGCTGAGAGCACCGGCTTCTTGAAAAGAATTCTCTCGTGAGTAAAGCAAACCCTGAACTTCTGTATCCATTTATTCAGCAAATGTATGTGTCATGCTTGTCAGTATCTACAGTCTTGAAACATGATTTAAATCTTATTATATAACTGTTCAATATGCTTGTGCTGATGTTTCTAGATAGACAAGGGATATGTCTTTTATCTTCTCAGTTCTCCAAAATGAATTATACCTACCAGGCAATACATGCTAGTTCTTTTCAACTGCTTTTCTTAAATATCCTTTTCCTCAAGAACACTTACTTCAAAAAAAAAAAAAAGAAGAAACAAAATTAGACCCAAGCCAAGCATACGCTACCCTGCAAGTTCAAAGATGTTGTTGATGAGGTTGGCTCGATCTTTGTCGCTCAGCACATAAGGATTTGTTTTCAGCTGTTTGATCAGCGCGTCCCAGTTGTCATCTGCGTAATGGACAATGTAATAGCCAGTCATGTTTGTATTGACCTTGATCCACTGCACTTCTTCTGTGAGATTGATGACACCTAATACAGACCAGAAAATGAGAGAGAGAGAGGTTAGGCAAAGAAAAGCATTAAATGAATACTGTGTTTTGAAGTTAATATGGTATTTTTATATTTAAAGATATTATATTATTATTTTATATAATAATAATAATATATTATTTTTTATATTTAAAAATACTTATATTATTTCTACTGAGAAACTAAATGTCTGCCTCCCAGGGCAGTCATGTTCATGTTACCAAAGATCACCACCCATTCACTTAACAAGGCTGTATTTAATGGTAAACAAGGTACATGTGCCTGCTCTCCTGGATCTTACAACCCAACGTGACCAGGTGAGTAGGGTGTCATACAATCGTTGTCGATGGGAAAAGAAAACGTGGCGTTCTGTAGGAGAACAGGGTAGAAATGCTTCACCCCGAGGGAAGGTTAGGAGAGATTTCTTGGGAGAAATGACGGCACCATTGAGACTTCAGGATATATAGGTATTGTGAGCCAGGTAAAGAGGGGCTCAAGGCCCAGAGAGAAAGCGTGCATGGCATCCACGCACTGAACTGGTTCCCAAGTTCCTGCTGGGAGTGTGTGCAGGGCGTGGCGCAGGGAGACAGTACGGAGCGATCTACTGGCATATAAAATGTGTTCCCTCTCGGCCTTTTGTCTTCGGTTATGTTAATGGTCTAAGAAAGGACACACACACGAAGCCGTTTTAAAAAGTCACATAATTCAAAGACAGCAAAATAAACATTAGGGAAGGACGGATGTCTCATTAGGTACAAATAATAACTGACTTAAAATAATAGAAAGCTGCTAATGTACTTTGTAAACCCCTACCATTACATTTTAATGCCGACAGAATTGTTAGAAATTTATATGGAATGACTCAATTAATGCCTGATTAATAAGAAGCTAAAAAATGCAACCTTAAAATTATTACTACAAAAGTTGACTGCAACCTTTAAAATTACTAACCAGGAAACATCCTTTAAAGTTGGCAATGAAGATATGAATTTTTTTTAATTAAAAAATTTGTTTTTGAAGATGTGAATTTAAAACAATAGTTAAGAGTATGCTTCTAAGCATCTTACGGTTCAATGTTTATTAGACTATAACCCATGAGCATTACTTTGTTTACTGCTCCTCTCAGCACCTAGAACAATGTTCCTAGCAGGTACTCAAGAGATACTTGGTGCATGAATGAATGAATGAACAAAACGATTATGTTACGGTAAGTGGTTTCAAACAAATCTAAATAAGGTTTGCAGCTTGATGATGTAAGTTTTCTTCCCCACTTTAAAGTGGGGAATACAGTGTTTAACTCAAAAGAGAAAAGGGGAGTAGAGATAAGAAAAATCATCTAAACTCAAACAATAAAAGCATCATAGGTATATTTCCGACCAAAGTTTTTCCTATACACATTTTAACTGAATTAGTATTTAATATACTGGTTCTATGTACATTATTTTATGCATTATATTATGATGCTTTTTCACATATCAGATTCCATTTCCTGCCATTTTCCCACTGCCTTCATATGCAGGATTCAAAATCTTAAGATCCTTAAGGATATTTTATTTTGGGACATACCATAGTTTAACCCATCTTCTATTTGGAAATACTTAGGCTGTTTTTGGAGAAGGAAATGACAATCCTCTCCAGTATTCTTGCCTGGAGAATCCCAGGGATCGGGAGCCCGGTGGGCTACCGTCTATGGAGTCGCACAGAGTCAGACATGACTGAAGCGACTTAGCAGTAGCAGTAGGCTGTTTTAAAATATTTACTATCATAATAATTATATTTGAGGGTTTTTACACATAAAATGCTTTGGAAATACATTTAAACCTTTTAGTACCTGAAATCTAGGACTGATTGACTTCAAAAGCATGAATTATATAAATTTATCAGATTCTCTTAATGCCTTAGTTACTCTAACTCTGAGACTGTCAACGATTTTTAAGATGTCAAGATTTATGTTCTCATCATGTCTTAACATGACATATCAGATAATCAGTCTTTTTCATTAAAAAAAATTTATACTAATTTGTTTTTGCTGATATAGCAACAGATGGAATAGATTAATCACATTAATCGAGTTTATTCCTTTTCTAAAGCAGAAAACAGTTCTAAGGAATATTTGCATTGGTAAGAGTAGCTGCTCCAAGTGGATATATTTTTAACAAGCCTGTGATTAATGAAATTAACTTTATCAGTAGCTAATGCAAAAATATCAACACTCTCTAGGTCACCAAACAATTTCCTACAGGGCTTTTATCAAGAAAGGACCTTGAGAAAAAGAACTGAACAGCTTCAAATCTCCCTTTCCCAAAACAGGAGGCAAGGAATGATAAGCATGGCAATTTTCCCATTGGATGGAAATAGGGAAAATATTGAAATACAGAGTCTCTTAGATGATAAGCAACTCACTATCTTGTAAACCTAGCCAAGTCCAGATGGCAGAGAGGAGGAACACAGCTGGGAGTGTACTTGAAATTATTACTGTCATTTTGATGACAGAATATGAAGCAGTGGAGCCAACAGCATAGAGAGGAGAGTTATCATTAAAGAATCAACATATTAGTCTCTTTCAGGTCTTCTGAATGATTCACAATAGAGGACCTTAAAACCACAGGTATCAAAAAAAAACCAGCTTTGCACACAAGGGAGGTAACTACATCTTGCAGCTCAAATGTGGATGAAGCTACTCTCATATGTTTTTAATTTATTATAATCATTAACAGATTAACAGTTCAATTTTCACAGTCCATTGAGTAGTAAAAAAAAAGAGTAACTCTGATGTTAAATGGCAGAAGCCCAGATTAAGTAATCTAATAGTGATTAAAAAAAAAACACTTGTCACTGAGTTATGAAAATCAACTACTGTTTCATAAAGAAACATTAAAGCACGGAAACAAAAAATATGTTTTTACTACAAAGCTGCAAAATTCCCTGTATGGCTTGCTCCAGAGAGCTGGCATGATACATACAGTTGAACTACATCCCCTCGTGTTCAAAAGCATTCCTTTTTCTCCCATACCCCTTTCTTCCCCTTTGTTTCATCAGGGGAAAAGGCACATGATAAATAACCCTACCCTATCTACATGCCCTTCCTCCCTTTTGCCAGCTGCCTTTCATTTCAGAGCCATGTCCTTTAGTTTCAGAAGAATGTTTATGGTGCAGTGATGGCCTTCTAGAAACATGAATGCGCCAAGATTTACTATAAAATTTTATATAGATTTAATACAAAAATGTCCTCTAGTGAAAGTGAAAGAGGTGAGGTTTGAAAATAAAGTGGAGAGAGAGAGAGAGAGGTCACGGTGGGGGAGAGGAAGGAAGAGACAGAACAAGGAGACACTTTGGTGTAATTTCCTCAACAAGTAGTTTAGAAAAACAGTCCTGTTTCAGCCCTTCTTATGCACAAAAACTATTAACCATTCAAAATCCGTGGACGTGGGAGAAAAGTGACCAAAATATTGACCACATATAATTTCTACATCTTACTGAACTAACGGACTAATCCAGAAACCCTGGCATTAGAACTCATGGAAATAGACTATGGATTTAACAAACCACCAAGTTAACACATTGTACCAATGTCATAACAGCATAAAATAAGCCTCTGTTACTCACCGTCTGTGCTACATTTCTTTTGAGAAAAGAGAAGACTAAAATTCAGTGAAAGCGAAATTGGCTCTTCACAGGAGCATCAGGAACCAAGAAGACTCAGCTGTTCTCAGGGTCAAACACCATTTCTAAGGACAGACATTTGCGGTGTGGACTTTCAAAACCTGAACTGCCAGGAATGAAAACTGCAGTAGCAGTAAGGAAAATAGCACGGCTGAGCAGAGGAAGTGGCAGACCCTGCTTTCGTCATATATTGCCTCAGCTCCCCCTCTAGATTAAACTGGCCACGTTATAGTGCATGTCACAAATTCTCCTTTACTAAGAATATTTACAAATGAAGAGAAACAGAAGTTGCCATTTCACCGAGCTTTGAATGCTCTGCTCCTAGAGCTTTTTACAGTGACATTTGAAATTGAGTCACTCCATTATAAACTAAAATGCATTTATTCAATAAGTTTTTATGTGCCTACAGAGTGCCAGGACTGCGAAAGTGACTTGTGGAACCGAGATCTCCACTTTCAATGGGGGACACATCTCCCGTGGGGACACATCTCCCGTGGGGACACATCTCCCGTGGGGACACATCTCCTGTGGGGACCGATATAAGTAAGCGGCCCAGTCGTGAAGAATCTGCCTGCCAATGCAGGAGACTAGAGTTCCATCCCTGAGTCAGGAAGATCCCCTGAAGAAGGAAATGGCAACCCACACCAGGATTCTTGCCTCGGAAACCCCACGGACAGAAGAGTCTGGCGGGCTATAGTCCCTGGGGTCGAGGAAGAGTCAGACATGACTTAGTGACTAAACAACCAGAATACATTAAAAGCGGCAAATATCATTAAAACACATAAGGGAGGCATCTGACCTGTCTTGGGATGAGGGAGTGCCCCTTAGAACAAGCAGTGGATGAGCTGAGGTCTGAAGAGTGAATAGGGATTAAAGCAGGGAGTCAAGAGGCAAGAGTGTTCTTCCAGGACCAAAAACAGCGTGTGCAAAGGCCCAGAGACAAGAGGCAGCGCAGCGTGCTTGAGCTGCTGAACCAGCTTCTGTGCAGTGGAAGGAGAGAGTGCTTAGGAGAAAAGGCCACAGCAGGAAAATATGGGCATGACTTTGGGGTGTGACTCTCAGAAACAGTTTAAAAAGTTGACTTCTGAATGGAGCCAAAAAGAGTAAAAGGCTAATAAAAGCAGATTTCTTATTGTCTGGTTATTTCTGATACCACCAAAAACTTATATACTATGGAGAAGTTTGCAAAATTTCTGTAGTGGTCCCTTTCAAAAATACAAGATGGGATTATTTGTTCTCTCTTAGGTCAGAGACTCCTTGCAAGGCCCACTGAAAGTATGAGGTTTTGTTTTTAATCAGAGAAGGCAGCAATTTCTTGCACCTCCAGCTATGCTGTGTTAATCAAAGATAGGATGACATCACCAATTGTACTTAATGTTTTAAACAATTACTGTAATACTCCAGTTAGACCACAATGCAACTGGTATGCTCATATAATTCAATTGGCCTTATAAGTTATTACCACACAAAAGAAGGGCAACTTGGAATATGCATTAAATCACAAAAGGTAACAGAGTCATCATTTTTGAGAAGCGTTCTTATGAAAAAGTTCATATAAAGGGAAAGCATTTAAAAACTCAGATTTTATTGAGGCATTTTTAAAATAGATACAAGTGGTAAATCAAGTATCCAACAGTAATTAAAGATTAAGTCAATTAGTGAAAGTTAAGATATTAATACAAAAATCACATGTACACAGCATCAACCCAAGTAAAAACCTATTTTTGAAAAATTACTAGAAAGATAGACATCAGAGTAGTTACAAGAGAGTAATAAAATTTGTTTTCCATCTTCTGGATTTTACGTAATGTGGATATGTTATGCTTTTAAATTATTTTTTCATTAGTAACATTAATAATGATAACGAACACTTCTATAGCACATAACATGTGCCAGGCATTATTCTAGGTGCTTCGTATAAATGAACTAAATCCTAACATGAACTATATGAACTAAATCATAACACTACAGCTTTAGTACAATCACTCTCTCCATTCTATAACTCAGGGAAAGAGACTCAGAGACTCACCTAAAATTGTATGATTGAGCCAAGCAATCTGGCTCCAAAGTCATATTGTCACTAAGCTATACTTCCCTCTCAATGACAGAGGGCTGAACAACAGATCCAAATTCAAACAAGAAATTTTCCCTTTCCATGAATCTCAAGTATCACTAATGAGTCCAGCAGAATGCAAGAGCCTCGTGTTTTCAGGATGTAAATTAAGACACTACGTGGCGTGGCACTTGGTGGTATTTAACAGATGGTCAGAAACTACATTTCAGTTTCTTCTTATAGGCCCCTTGTGAGTCTGCATATACAATCTGTATATTTTATTATCACCCTCCACAATCATACTTTCTAGTGCTATTTTCTCATTATCAAAAAAATGTATACTATGTCTACAGGACATCTTGTAGTAACTATTTACTACAACTATGCATCACGAATCAACCTTTGTCAAGCCTAAGAATCATCTAGGGTGCTTATGAAAAAGTGGTAAAAGTGGTGGGCCCAGTGCAACCCATAGAGTGGACAGCAGAGTATCCTTTGGAAACTCATCTTCTACTTGTTACTTTGTAGCATAAAATGGTTATCTTGAATCCAAAAGCACAGCATTTGCTATTTTCTACGGCAACTGCTAGCTTATTCAATGCAGTTTTTTCACACCTTATTTCGCATGCTTAAGAAAGACCAGTTTTACGTATGATATTGCATACAGAATCAATTTCCTTTTAGTCTCACTTTCTGTAGGTGGCTCATAGAACCAGCTCACAGAGCTGTGCACATTGGAAAGTGTCATCTCCTTTCTGCTGCCTGGTTAAGATTTTTAGAAAATATGCTGTTTCTAATTTATCAGAGAAGTGTTAAAAAAAAAAAGTCAAACCTGATTTCTTGTCCAGTAAAAATACTGATCGATGCTTGGAATAATTTTTTCCATCAGTGACGTAGGATAGTGGAATATGCCACAGAGAGCTGGAATAAAAAGAAGACACTGGAAGATTATTAACTCTTTCCAATAGTTCACTCAGTTACACATACCTTGTTGAGTGGTTTCTTTTTTGACAGGAAGGTGAGATTTTTTCAAGTCATTTCGAGAAAGGTATAACCTTGTTAGGTTTTCTAAGAACTTATGATTACAAAACATTTAAAATCAGTGCGAAAGAGACTTGCTGCTGTTCAGTCACTAGGCTGTGTCTGACTCTGTGACCCCAAGGACGGCAGCACACCAGGCTTCGCTGTCCTTCACTGTCTCCTGGAGTTTGCTCATGTCCATTGAGTTAGTGATGCTATCCAACCATCTCATCCTCTGTTGCCCCCTGCTCCCTTTGCTGTCAGTCTTTCCCAGCATCAAGGTCTTTTCCACTGAGTTGGCTCTTTGCATTAGATAGCCAAAGTACTAGAGCTTCGGCTTCAGGATTAGTCCTTCCAATGACTATTCAGGATTGATTTCCTTTAGGAGGGACTGGTTTGATCTCTTTGCTACCCAAGGGACTCTCAAGAGTCTTTTCCAACACCACAGTTCAAAAGCATCGATTTTTTGGTGCTCAGCCTTCTTTATGGTCCAACCCTCACATCTGTACATGACTACTGGAAAAACCAAAGCTTTGACTATATGGACCTTGGTCAGCAAAGTAAATGTCTTTGCTTTTTAATATGCTTGGGGTCGCACAAAGTCGGACACGACTGAAGTGACTAGAGCAGCAACAGCAGCATTGTCATAGCTTTTGCTCCAAGGAGCAAGTGTGTGTGTTTGTTTGTTTTTTAATTTCATGGCTGCAGTCCCCATCCACGGTGATTTTGGAGCCCAAGAAAATAAAATCTGTCACTGCTTCCATGTTTTCCCCATCTATTTGCCATGAAGTGATGGGAGCAGATGCCATGATCTTCATTTTTGAATGCTGAATTTTAAGCCAGCCTTTTCACTCTCCTCTTTCACCTTTATCAAGAGGCTCTTTAGTTCCTCTCCAATTTCTGCCATTAGAATGGTGTCATCTGCATATATAAAGTTGTTGATATTTGCACCACTAATCTTGATTCCAGCTTAGGATTCATTTAGCCTGGCATTTCAGGCAACGTATTCTGCATATAAGGAAAACAAACAAGGTGACATTATACAGCATTGTTGTACTCCTTTCCCAATTTTGAACCAGTCAGTTTTTCCACGGAAGGCTCTAACTGTTGCTTCTTGACCTGCATACAGGTTTCTCAGAAGACAGGAAAGGCGGTCTGGTATGCCATTCTCTTAAGAATTTTCACAGTTTGCTGTGATTCACACAGTCAAAGGCTTTCATGTAGTCAGTGAAGCAGAAGTAGATGTTCTTCTGGAATTTCCTTTTCTTCTCTATGATCCAACGAACATTGGCAATGTGATCTCTCGTTCTGCATTTTCTAAACGCAACTCGTACATCTGAGGTCCTCGGTTCGTGTATTGCTGAAGCCTAGCTTGGAGGATTTTGAGCCCCACCTTCCTAGCATGTGAAGTGAATGGAGCTGTACAGCAGTTTGCACATTCTTTGGCACTGCCCTTTTCTGGGATTAAAGAGATAGCAGGAGAGACAGTGGGTTCTCACCTTGCATCTGAAGGCTGAATTTCAGGCTTAACATTTAAAGAGAATCTTTCCTGTTGTACCAGAATTTGCTTTCCTTTTCTCTGAACAGTCACGAAAGGAAATCCTTTCTGCAGGGTCCAGGTTCTCATCATTTTCTTTACATCTAGTGTTTTGTTTGTGAACTAGAGAAAGAAAAATAAATTATTTTTCTTAGAGATAATCTAAAAAAGTTTATAGTATCTTTCCCTCTTTTTCTACCACAATGCACCAATGCTGAGTTGAATTTATATTTTTACTCTAAGTAAATGAGAAATTGCTAAAAGAAAGTAACCTAGACTAGAAATAAGTGAAAACTAACGAGAATGAGAGAGGCAGCATATGTTGAAAAAGGCAGCACAGATGCTATAAACCAATTACAGGTACATTAAAATCCCTAAGAAGGGATAAGCACTCTTTTAGGTCACAATACTACTGTTTAGAAGGTTTTCCTAAGGATACATAGGCGAGAAATCAGAAACACTACTTTTATTCCTATTAGTCTGCTAGATCCAGAGTTCTCTTTATTCCCCAGACCCTCTACTTTTACAAAATGGTGTGAAAGTGAAAGTTTCTCAGTCATGTCCGACTCTTTGCAACCTCATGGACTGTACAGTCGATGGAATTCTCCAGGCCAGAATACTGGAGTGGGTGGCTGTTCCCTTCTCCAGGGGAATCTTCCCAACCCAGGGATTGAACCCAGGTCTCCTGCATTGCAGGCAGATTCTTTGCCATCTGAGCCACCAGGGAAACCCATTACAAATGGTAAAGCTCATCTTTTAAGAGGGCCTTAGAATGGGAGCAGCAGCCGCTGCAGAGGAGTGAAATATAAACAGGTTGGCTGCCCAGACCTTAGGTCTCTCCAGAAAACACTGGTGAACATTTTTCCTAGGCACATAGTCCTTTCCCCACAAAATACATGAATTGATCTATAAAACCTAGAATCCAATGTCAGAGGTTCACAGGCCCTCTAAAGCTTACTGTCCCTAAGACATCTGGTATCAATGATTAAGACGCAATTTTTGAAGCAGGTGAGTTAAATTTATGATTCAAATTATTTTTCTACATTACATATGGATTTGAATCGCAAGCAACTCAAATCATCAAGTACTTAAAATGGTACAATCATTTGGTCATATCACACCACTATGACTGGCCTTACCTCAGTTAACATACACCTACTTATTTAAAGCCAGAAAGGATGGAGCAAATCTTTCTAAATGCACTGTGATACTAACCTTACATGTCAATGGCTGTGATCTATTTCTTTCTGGACAAGGGCTGGGAAGAAAACAAAACTGACCCAAAGCAAGGCAGTCTGGGTCTTTGAAACAGAACTGAAATGAAGAGGCCAGTGCATAATTTGATGCTGATGCTGAAACATGCGAGGGTAATATTAGGGGCTAGGTCAGGACAGGAAAGCACCATGATGCAAAAGCTGAAGTCAGTGAGGAAGGCAGAAATATATTCTAACTGGCAGGAGATAATACATTGAGTACAGAGTAAATAATGTGGCTTTCAGTAGAAATGCTACTACACGATAAAAAGAAAAATGATCATTTAGAAGCAACTCTTAGGTGATAAGGACTGATCCTTCTTCTCAAAGAGAGCTGAGAGAATAGGGAAGATATATCTTCTGGGTTAACAACTAGAAGGTACCAAATCTCAGATAAAACAAGGAAGCAGAGAGAGCATACAGAAAAGCTTCAGAGCAGGGGTTCTTCACCCAGAATCCAGAAAACTTTGAAACTGTGTGTGACATCTTGCATCTTTGTGGATTTTGGGGGGAATATGTCTATAACTTTCATCAAATGTTCAGATACGTCTGTGATCTTCCAAAACATGAAAAACCATTGATCTAGATGAGGGTAACAAATTCAAAGGCTTATAAAGGCTATGCAGTCCACATGTGTGCGTGTGATGCAAGCTGAGTTCAGGCACTGTTACAAAGCATGACTTCTAACTAATGACACTACTTGTCAGAATCTGTAGGCACAACCAAATCCAAGCAGCAAAATGATCTGAGGGCAGAACTCAGCTATGGTGGCCAGACTGTGACATGTCATCCATAACACTTTAGTGGTATATGGCCACCAAAGACAGGAGGAGTCACTAGGCAAAGTACAGAGCAAAAGGTTCATGAATGGAAGGTAGAAAAACGGCAAAAATATTAGAAAAGAGAACTTTCCTACAACGTAGGAATAGAGATTAAGATATAGACTGAAGGTGCTTATATAAGGCCTCATGCCATTTTTAAATTTTTGGGGGCAATTAAGCCTAGTACTTCCATTTCATGACTTTCAATTCTGTGCTTTTATCCATAAACATTTATACACTAAGTTCCATTCCTCTTTCTCTTAAAAAACTGTCCTTGGTACCATAGCTTATTTACATACCTGACAAAAAAATACAAGAATCCTTCTCTTCTTACTTCAAGAGCTAAATAAAATATCCAGGTCACTTACCTCGTTAAAACTATCCCACAGGTCGTCACTGTGAGTGGATGTATAGCTATGATTATGCAGGTACAGAATAATGGCATGTTGAAATATATCTTCACTAAGGTAAGTTTTCAGCATCAACAGTAGGGAAGCTCCTATTCCAAAAAATAAAAAAAAAGAAAAGTGAAAAACGGAGGAAAATAATAGAATACAATAAGACTATAGAAATAAGAACCTAAAATTCAAAATACAATCATTCTAAGCAAACTTTAATAACCCAGTTATAATTTGCTATTCTTTTGCTTCATGTAACCAGCTGTGGACTATGGCCAAATTGTCTTAAAAATTATTTTAAAGAATTTTAGAAAGAATTAATTCTTTAAAAATTATTTTAAAGAAGTTGAAAAATAAAAATGCCTATGTGCACTAACTCTTCTGTGGGCCATTTTGTGTAGTCTATCGATTACTCAATGTTTCAGTGTTAATGTTAAAAAGCTAAGTGTTTATACATATATTTTTAACTTTAAAAATTGCCGAATTTTCTGTGGCATCCCCACTCCTACCCTCTGTGCTTGAAGTCCCAGCTGACTTCATGGGCACATCGCTGAAATCTCAAAAGTCTCTGATAGAGAGTACATTAATTTCTAGTTTTAAGGTGTCAAGTTTCTGAAGTATCCAAGATCTCTCTTCTTCTTGCAGAGTCACTTCAAATATGTTCAGAACATGTGAATGTGTATTTAGGTAGCTGCTGCTGCTAAGCCACTTCAGTCGTGTCCGACTCTGTGTGACCTGATAGACGGCAGCTCACCAGGCTCCCCGTCCTTGGGATTCTCCAGGCAAGAACACTGGAGTGGGGTGTCATTTCCTTCTCCAATGCATGAAGGTGAAAAGAGAAAGTGAAGTCGCTCAGTCATGTCTGACTCTTAGCAGCCCCATGGACTGTAGCCCACCAGGCTCCTCTGTCCATGGGAGTTTCCAGGCAAGAGTACTGGAGTCAGGTGCCACTGTAAGCACACACTAATAATTCAGAGTCAGACATGGAACTATTAAGGCCACACCATATTATGATGCATGTCACCATCCCCAGTTTTAAAGCAGCAACCACCTCCTCCACATTCAAAGGCAATTTATATCACACCTCCTGCATCTGCTATAGAGATGTATTTATTTCCTCTTCTAGACTGTAAGCTAATTTAGGGAAAAACTGAAGCTAGGAGCTCAACTCCTAGGACTAAAATAATGCCTATTACATAGTAGGCACTCAAATGCAAAAAATTCTGAATGACTGAATTTCTGATAAAAAAATGTAGCAATGTTAAGTCATCAAGATTACAAGATACAGATAACTGAACTTGATACTTATTACTCTCTTATTGTTGTATCACTCTTCAGTGGTACTTGTTCTGTAAATTTAAATAGTCATTCTTGTTCCCAACAGAACCCCTCTCTTCTGCGTCTAACTTTTCCTCTCTACTGTAACACTGCAACACTCCATTCGGAAAAAAAAAAAGAAAAAAACACCCAGCAGTTCTCATTTTAAACAGAAGATGTGCTTCCCTTCCTTGACCTCACGCCTCCTCCAGTTATCACCGCGTTTCTTGTTCCTCCTTTGGGAAGCCCATTCTTCAAAGCGCTGTCTGCATTTGCTGTGTTCATTTGTTGTTTCCATTTCCTCTTGCGCCGTCTTCCAGCCACCGTCACTCCGCTGGCAGTGGTTTTATGAAGGCCACTGGTGAGCCTTACGGTGTCAAACCAATGTCAATTCTCAGGCTCACCCACGAGTGGCACTGGATATGACCGGTCACTCACTCCTCCGTGAAAGTCATCCTGCTCTCGGCTTTGGCACGTCACTGCCGATTCCTCCCCTGTGCACTGGGCATCTCTCTCTCTCTCTTTTGCTTCATCCTCCTTATCTTCTCAAGGACTAACTTTTAGTGTCCCGGGCGTAATCTTCAGACTTCTTTTCTTCTCTAAAGTCACTTTCTTGTTGATCTTCTCAACCACAAGGGTTTTACATGACCCCCAAATTTATATATCTAACCAGACTTTGCTTCAATTCCAGACTCATATCCAATTACACGCCTACTATTTCCACTTATGCGCCTTAAACTTACTCAAAAATTGACCTTTTTTTTCCTTCTTGTCCTAAATATACTCTATTTCCAATAATCTTTTCATTTCAACAAATGAAACCTCCATTTTTCCAGCTGTTCAGGCAAAAATTTTGAAGTCATCTTTGACTCCTCTCTTAACTCAACATCTAATCCATTAGCAAATTCTACTGGACTACACTTCACAATATATTTCAAAACCAAACACGGATTATCACATTCACTACCACCACCTCTGTCCAGGCCACCATTTCCTTGCTGCTGGTCTATTACAACAACCTCCTAACTAGTCACCTTGATTCCACGTGATGTTGAAGGCTGACCTATTCCAAAAATAAATAAATAAATCCTCCTATGGTACTCCTCTCTTCAGATGGCTTTCATTCCACTGTGCATAAAATCAAGGTCCTTATCAAATCTAATAAGATGATCTACAATGATCTGGCTCCTTATAATCCTCCTCATTTCCTCTACCACTCCTCTCCAGACACCCTGGCTGCTTGCTGCTGCTTAAACACGCCAACCAATCTTCATCTCAAGTTGTGTGGGTCCTCCAAAACAAGTCCCAGATATGGTAGAAGGACTCATAGCACCAGGACTGAGTATACAGTCATATTCCCCACCATGATTTATATTACTGTGAAAGGACATGAAGCTAAACCAGCTAAGGGAAAAGTCTCATGGAGTGAACAAGTAAGTACAAGCTTCCAGAAGTCCTCTGCAGGATGTGCTTAATTCTCCAAGCGACCAGTTGTGACAACACGTATGAAATCCTGGCTATCGGGGAGTTCCTCAGAGACTCAGTGCCCATGATTTTACTGGGGGCCAGTCATGCAAGTATCTTCTGCCTACTGCTGCTGCTGCTAAGTCACTTCAGTCATGTCCGACTCTGTGCAACCCCATAGACAGCAGCCCACCAGGCTCCCCTGTCCCTGGGATTCTCCAGGCAAGAACACTGGAGTGGGTTGCCATTTCCTTCTCCAATGCATGAAAGTGAAAAGTGAAACTGAAGTCGTTCAGTCGTGTCCGACTCTTCGCGACCCCATGGACTGCAGCCCACTAGGCTCCTCCGTCCATGGGGTCTTTCAGGCAAGAGTACTGGAGTGGGGTGCCATCACCTTCTCCGATCTTCTGCCTAGCAAGGACCAAACTTCCAGACTCCCAGAAGGAAAGCAGATATTTACCATAACTACACTGTTCGCACAAACAGTGAGGGCACAGTGAGTCATTCTTATCAGGGAACGGTGAGAACTCTCCCCAAATCCAATTTGCCAGAAATTAGCCAAGGTCGAGCCTCACAATAATGCCTTTCTAAGGATAGCAGTCTCAGGCCTACTACGCTAACTGATGTCTGCACACAAGCTCTGTGCACTGGTTACACCCTCTGCCTAGAACATTTTCCTCCTAAAAGTCCACGTGGCTCATTCCCTCACATCCTCCAGATGGTTTTCAAATATCACCTTATCAGTGGTCTTCCCTAGCTACCTTATACAAAGCAGCCTTTCCCTTGTCATTCTCATTTTCCTTACGGTGCTTCATTTTCATAGTCGCACTAACCAGCAAACACAGTATCTCTCATTCATCTGTATTATGCATGTCCCTATCTCCGACCCCTGAAATGGAAAACTCCACGGTACAAGTGACATAGTCCGCCTTCTTTACTGATCTATTCTCAGTACCTAGGAAAACACCAGGTACGTGGTTGCTACTTGTATAATTTGATAAATGACTGAATTATCACAAGGCAACATGCATCAGAATTAGGCTTAAACATTATGAAGATCAAGTAGAATATGTCTGCCAAACGCATGACTTACTGTCAAACACTTAGACTTCTTCTTATACACAATTATCCAGTGAACTCTTATCCAGTGTAAATTATCCAGTGAACTATTTTTCTCAATTCTGTGGATGGGACATTTGCCAGATTCCCAGTTCTGAAATAAGTACTTGCCATACTGACAGGCATAAGGTATGTTATGGAAGCAGCATGCTCAGAAGACACTGACTTCTAGGTTTGGAGGGCGGGGGTCAGAGAAAGAAAGAGCTCTATAACCAGAGATCCTGAAATGACTGTTCTGTGTAGCAAAAGAACTGCCAAGTTGTAACATTTTCTTTATTGGTAGCTCCAGTATGGGCTTTAAAAATCACAACCCATAACAGTAGGTCTAATTGGAATATATTTCATATAGCTCACTGTACTCCTGATTTCCTCATGTAATAACAGTACTACCATTCCCCCTGCCAGTCAGGCCTGAACCTGGAAAACATTTCTGCCTCCGTCTTCACCTGCTTTGGCCTATCAGTCAGTCCTTCAAGCATTTCCCTCTGCCCAGGGGTGTTTTCACACCCATCAGTTTCCTTCCACTCTCACCGCCACTCCTAATTTTAAACTTTTACCATTTCATGCTTTGACTTCAGCAGCAATTTCCCGATTTTAGGTCTCTCTCCATTTACATCTATTTTGTAAACTGAAGCAAGTTAATTTTCCTAGTCACTTGAATCTCAAAGCCATTCCTCTATTTAAAAATCGTTTAAAGCTTCCCATTGATTATAGAAAAAGTCCAGATTCCTGATGGCATTCAGGACCTTCTACAACTGAGCTCAAATCTACCTTTCTTTCCCTACCCCAGATGTGGCTTCCACTGCAAACATTTACCCCTAAACAAAAATTCCCTGCCCGTTAGTATTACTGACTCTTTTTGCAGACCTCATCATGCCATTCTTACCCTATTCTATTGTTCCCATTGCTCTTTACCTATATGTTTTTCCTATTATTTAGTTTCCATGTTCTTCCAAGAAATGTATCTCCATGATCCCAGGCAAAAATACTGCCTCATTCCCTTAGCACACATTCTTTCTTACTGCTTCACAAAGACTCCCTACCTAAACTCTGTGTTTCTTGATGACATGAACTGTAACTCATATGCTTTGTATATCTTCTTCTCTGTTCAGGGTGGGAATTCAATTTATTGATCTTAATCTGGTAGCCAGACTAAGGAGGCAAGTAAGCTATAAAATTCAGCCCTCCTTCCCTACACAAATGTGGTACCCCCTCTCCTAGTCTATGACTTACGATGATCCTAATCAGGCCTTTAAATTTCTGTTTTTGCTTTACTTCCATACCTGGAGTCTATGTTTCTAATTCTACAATAGAGTCTTTGATTCATAAAAATCTCTTTTTGTTTACCTGTTTTGGCAATTCTGACTTTGGAACACACTTCAGTCCTGAATAACACAGCCAAAGACTTAGAGCCTCCCCTGGACATATTCTACCTGTAGATCTGAACAGTGATCCAACTTTAAAAGATATATTACTATAAGGTCTGGTTAACTAGCCAGAATACTAGTTAGAGAACTTAAGAGACAGAGAAAGAAAAACCTAGATCAAGTTAAGATCAAGATTTAAGTAGAAGCAAACATCTTAAAAATTTAACAGGAAAATTGAAAATAATATTTGTTTAATCATTAAAATAATCTAAATCAGGCAGCTTGCTTACATATGAAATTAATTTGTAACCTACTCCAGGTACTTTTTGTGCATGGCAATACCTTAAAATAGGAGAGAAAATCAAACATTTCTTCAATCTCTTCTGAAGACTGAACAGATGATGATGATATTGGATGAGATGAATTCAATGAATCTTTTCTCATTGTTTTAAATCGAGCATCTAAGAAATCTTCATACTGCAAAAAATGAAACAGAATAAAGAAACTGTGAACAGTATTAAAAATAGAGGCAAGTTTAGTAATTATTGATAGGAATTAGACTAATTACTGTTTAAGGTCATTATTAAAAAAATCAACTAGCTTCACTAAACTTTAGAAATAATCTGTTGAAGATATAGGAAGAATGTGACATTTATGCATATTCCTTAAATTTGAAAATAAAATTACAACTTCCACAAAAATCAGTGTTTCCTAAACAACAGCACAAGAAATAAATTAAGAGTTTATTACTAAAGCGGCCATATGGTAAATCCAGATGTTCAAATGATTATTGAAAAATGGCTAGTGAATATTTGTAAAATAAAATATTAAATTAAAAAAAGGAACTGCTCCTTAAGTTGATTTCTCATATATAATCCAGCTTTTCTATTAAGATAATATACATTTCCCTCGACTGAGGCTATTCTTAAGTAAAATATAAGTCTCAAACAGAAAGGAGTCTGAGAGTTCAACAGACGAGTTCCTCTAGAATATATACTAAAAGCTTTTAAACATTCTGGGCACCACCAAGTGGTGAAACTGTATATCTCTTTGTTTAATTAAGAACCATACCCAGATTTACATTACTTTGCTTATTAATATTTTAGCTTAAACTGAATTCATTTTACCATTTGAAATCTTTGAATAGGCCCTACACAAAAATTTCAAACTGAACGCTCTGAGAGTACTCATCTTTTGAAGCACTTCTGGATCATACAATCAAGAAGCTTAATAGAAAGTCATAGAATTCTCTGGTAGAAAGGGATCTTTATACTTTTCCATTTACTGCTTGAACTATTCGGCGATATCTGTCATATATGACCTGTGCCGCGTGCTTAGTCGCTCAGCCATGTCTGATTCATTGCAACCCCCTGGACTGTAGCCCGCCAGGCTCCTCTGTCCATGGGGATTCTCCAGGCAAGAATTCTGGAGTGGGTTGCCATGCCTTCCTCCCATATAGGACCTAGTATGTCCAAATCTCTCTAAGGAGAAGAAACATCTCCGGAGAGTCTAAGAACACAATAGCAACATTAGCATGCTCTCTGTAACAGAATGGGGTTCCACGTCTTTGAAATGGACACAAAATATGGTTTGGACCTAAAAAGAGCAAATTATTTGTCTCACTGTGTATCACTGTTGTTAAGAATGATCACAGTGATAATAGATAGCATTGCCACAAAATGTCTTAACTTCCTCTCTATAAGGAGGATAAAAAGTTTTGTTTTGCAAATAAAAAAATGCTTTTGAACTCTATTTAAATTCCTTAAAGCAGAAGGGCCACATCTATTAAACACAGAATTTAGCAAAGCAATTTTAAATGTTCATCTTAATGACAAAGTATAATTTCACATTATTTCTGCTTTCTGAAATACATCAGTAACTAAAAGCACAATTTTCACTGTCAAATCTCAAGAGGTGTAGAGATCAGTAACATGGGTCAGTTTTATTTTTCTAGAAATATTTTCATTGCTCCAAATGCATGGAAAATACATGTCCTGTATGACTGGACTGTTTATCTTCCTGGCATTCACAGTAGGCCTAACAGTGTACTTACAGTGGAGAGCTCTCTGAATATTTTTTCCAAAGAGAAATACTCCATGAATGTAGCAAAACCTTCATTTAGCCATACATCATTCCACCACTGCATTGTCACCAGATTACCAAACCACTGTGGGGAAAGAACAAACAACTAACCAGCTTCACATTCTCAAGACTTTTCTAATAATTGAATTGTCAGATTAATCACCTATAACCAGACTACAACTACTTAAAAGTATACTTATTGTAGTTAAAACAAACTATATTTAACTTTAAGTCTTACAAATAAATTGTATTTGTAATATAAATTTACTTTAAAAGTAAAACTGTATACATTGAGTAAATTCACTTTTAAATTAAGTAAAATTATAAATTTAACATTTTACCTTAAATAAAACAAATAAAGACAACTGGCTTATTTATCAGTTTAACATACATGCTGTAGAGTAGGTAGACAAGAGCTGTTTTTAGTCACCTCATTCAAACATTGCCTAGATAAATTCCTCTACTTTCTAGTATCACGTTAGTAACATCATTGTCCATCATGTCTACAATCATCATGACAACCCAAAAATGAACGTCTATATGAGGGATGTTCCTACAGTCAGACAGCCTGGACTGTGTGTTTCTCCTCAGTCACCACATTGAGTATTTACATGATTCAAAACAGAATTCAAACAACATTCCCTAAGAAATTTGGCATGCACACAAATATAAAATCAGAAAGACTTTTAAACGGCGTTTTTCCATGAAGTAATAAGAAGGAAAAAGAAGACAAGACACTCCTAAAAAATGCATCTCAAAAATCCCTGAAATGAAGCGCGGTCAATAAAAAGCGTGCGGTTCAGTCACTGTGGCCAAGGGCTCGGCTCAGGCCATCAGCGAAATGGCAAGATTACCAGGTACTGAAACAAAGCACTATGGGAATCACAAAGCGTATTTTCAAAGATTAATATCTTAGAAACCTCTTTCAGAAGAAGATGACTTCTAAGTCGTAAAGAAGTACAAAGGAAACGCTCCTGCTGTGGTGATGGCCGGCCCCAGGAATAACAGACCTAGAGCAGATCCCCTAAAAACCAGTCTGTCTACATGCGTGACTGTAAGAGTCAACGAGCACACGCCTCACAAGCAGCCCATCACGGAGTCCGCGGGAGGCCCGCGCTGCGGCCCGTGGCTGAGCAGACGGCCCGTGGGCCCAGAGCACGACCACGCTCGCCATCCTCCTCCCCCGCCACGACACCCCGGACGACCCCAGCCTGATGGACACCGCATCGAGGCACCAGGGACTGGGGAAGAAAGAGTGAGGGTCATGCGCCCATATACTTTTCCTTCCTTTTCTCTACATCATACAGATACCCCCCACTCTGTATGGGAGGGAACCATAAGAACCCAGTTTTTAGCAGGAGACAAAACGGTAAACCTAGTCCTGACCACTATAGGCCAAGGAGAAGAGGTGTGCAACTCAGGGAAAACTTTGTTCCCCACCACGTTATAAAATGCAAGAGAGAGAAAGGAAGTCAAAATGCTTGATAAACTGTAAAACCCTATAACAACCGTTAGATAACATCTTTATCCACAAATTTAAGTTTGTGTTAAAAAAAAAAAAAAGCACCACTGTATTATGAAAGAAGGCAATACTCTAATATAAAGCTGAATTATTTAGTAGCATCTAAAACTCCAGGACATGAAACAGACCAGAGGTGTGAGATATAACAGCCTTGGTTGCCGATACCTGATGGGCCAGCTCGTGAGCGATGATTTTAGTAACCAGCTTTCTATCTGCCACGGAAGAAGTATTATCATCATACAGAAGTGTCTCTTCTCGGAAGGTGAGCAAACCCCAGTTTTCCATTGCTCCTGCTTGAAGGCAGGGATAGCCACCAAGTCTGGATATAACAGGAAAGAAGTGGTCAAGTCTCCTCCACCTAAGGCACTCCCTAGGTAAATCCAAGTATTTTACCCACTGGCCTATCAGCAAGGTCACTGTATCAGTAAGTTCATTTTATAAACTCCTAGGGAAAGGAAACTTCCTGGCTCATATGCTCCTTACCTACCTGTCAGCTGAGAAGATCTGATCAACCACCTACAGAGTCACTGTTGCTCTGTCCCTTAGCAAGAGAAGAGAGATCTAATTCCTTCACCGTGAAGAACTTTCCAGAACAAGGAGGACAGAAGGCAGGGCCAACCCTCTTCCAGCTAAAATCCGCACCCTGTTGAATGACACTGAAGTACTCTTGCTTTCCTGAGCTCTCATTACTCCTATTATTTGAATTAGGAATTCTCAGGAAATTGGAATTAGTCCAACTCCAGGTTAAGCCCTAAGCAAATCCCTACTTACACAGCACCTTTGAAACAGTCCCATAAACTTCTGAATGCTTTAAGTTACACATTCAGATGTATCTATGGCACCTAAATAATCTTAACAAATGCAAACAATTATTAAAGCAAACAATTAACAGAGTTTCTTGGTTTCCCTTTGAAATAACTTTGGCAAAAGTTCTTTCTGAAAAAATTTGCAACCTAAATCTAGGTTATTATTGCTAATGAAATCGGAGGCACTGTTTGATTCTTACCCAATTTCTTTAGTGGGTATTGAATTTCAAAGTAGTTTTGATAAAAGTCAAGAAGCTTCACAGCTGTTTCCAAGGCATGGTGAACTTGACCAATCTTTCCTGGGACAGCATATATAGAAACCTGAAAGGGAACAGGTATGATGTAAGGACAATAAAAATGGCATGATATCAAGTGAACACCGTCAAGATTTAGCATACGTGAGAACTACACAGAGGTATGAGAGACTTTTCAGGCCGGAAATTCTTGCTTATAGTTCTTTTAACCCCTAGAGGACTTAGCAAGTCATTTCCATACATACAACAATGTTCAAAAAAACTTACTGATTCCTTTTTTAAAAATTAACACCATATCCAAACTATTTTGTCTCATATAGCAATTATAAACATTTGCCTGTTTACCTCCTGTGATACTCTTCTCTTCCTCCCTATTACCTACAGTTGCCCTTCCTTGTCTGCGAGCTGTCAAACTGTGAATTATTTGAAGGGCAAAACTAAACTGTCATCTTTTTAGTACCTAACGTAGTGCCTGGCAACTTGCAGGCATTCAATACAGAGAAGTCACAGCTTACAAGAGAGTAATTTCTAACATGAACACCTGAGACAGAAATGGCACCTTGGCTGAAACTGCCCTGAGCCCCCCATGGGAGCGCAGCACATTCTCTTTCAGCAAGCAAGGCACAGCCAGTTTTCTTTCAGCCTTGGAACTGCTTACTTTTTTTCTCCCCCACATTGTTGGCTTGTACCCAGCAGAGTGAAAAACACTCGGTGAGTGGCTCACAGTAACGAACACTGCCGTATTTAAAACGGATGGCCAACAAGGCTCCCCCTGTAGAGCACAGGGAATGTGCTCAGTGTGACGCGGCAGCCTGGATGGGAGGGGAGTCTGCGGGAGAAGGGACACACGCACATATGAGTGGCTGAGTCCCCTTGCTGTCCACCTGAAATGACCACAGCACTGTGAATCAGCCACACGCTAGCACAAAAGAAACACTTCAATTAAAAAACAAAGATACACACTTTAAAAAAAAATTAAAAAACAACCAGTTAAAAGGATAACAGGATTCATGCCCATGAATCCTGGGCCCATGCCCCAGGGAAGACGCAACTGCCCACGCTACTTAAGCTGTTATTCTTTCTTTTCTGATTAAGTGTGTAAGTTACATATGTGTAAGTTACACATTTGGTGTAACTGACTGTACCTGTCTTATCAGTGAGCATCAAGAGGCAAAAGTTGAGTAATTACATTAAGAGTAATAGGTTTTAAAAAGCAGTATTTACTGTTTTCAATTTACTGAAAGAAAGAAGTCCTCTGTACTCAAGGTGGTAAAGCAAAATATGGACAAGACACAGCAGAAGATAAAAACCTCAAAAATAAAGATCGTGGAAGGCGGGAAAGGAGACCTACCGAATAACTGAGCATTTGGGAAAAATACACTGGTGAACTCTAACCACAAGTTAAAATAAAGACTAAAAATAGTCTTTCATTAAAGCACAGAAAAACAAGCAACAACTTCTAAGAGGTCATAATTTCAGCCACTCTATCTGGGGCCTTAGTCTATAGAACATATGCCTCAGTTAAAGAACATGGAGGTAACATGGCATAAAAAAGAAAGAAAAAAATGTTAAGTAAACAAACAACAAAACTAAATGTACAAGCTGTGTAGTCAGACTTCAGGTTCCAATCTCTGCTAGTTGTGTGAACTTGAGGAGGTTTGTTAACCTCAATCTCCGTATCTATAAAAGCGTGATAAAAGTAGCTCCCATCCCCAGATTAAATGAACTAATACATACAGAACTTAGGATAGTGGCTGACAGAAAACAAGTGTTCAATAAGGAGTAGTTATTATCATTATTATAAATAAGAGTCCCATCAGAAGTGGCGTAAAATATGTGTGAGCAGAGCGTTTGTGGCAAAAGTTACAGGAAGAATGAAGTGTTAGGACTGAAGTTAGCTCATTTAAAATATGTTTCTTTCTTAAGGTAATTAAGAAGAAATTTAATCCCATATTATGTGGCCAAATTTGTACTTCACCAGCCCAGCACAAAAACATCCGTATCCTTGGTACAGGGCTGTGACCACAGGTCACTGAATTCAGTCACCACCTGCCAAAGAAAGATGCACGCTTCCTGCAGCATTCTCCTCTAAAGCATTAGTGCCTGCGTGTGCACACACACACACAAGGCTGAAACAGTCTTTTTAAATCTAACTACCATGATAAATGACTGTACCAAGATCACTTGGAATCTGAGACTAGTCTTTGTTACTTCTGCCTGTTCTTTCCAAGCATACACATTTTATGGAGTCAATGCAACCATCTAGAAGATACTGTCCTAACAGAAACACCACCCACATACTCCAGATTCCTCCTCACACATCCTTCTGCCACACACACCATTTGGCTCTCCCATCTCTACGTGTGAAAGCTCCTTTCATCAGAGGAAAAGTAAAGGGAGAAAAAAGAAAGTTCACATGAAACTGAAACCTGACCAAAGGAGGCACTTTGTCACATTTCTGGAATACAATGAATAGAGATAAAAGGTAGATTGGTATTTTCTCTTTCCTTCTATTTCTCTTCCTTAAAAAAAAAAAATGTGCCATGAATCCTCACTAGAGATAAATCATCAGGTCATTATAATTATTATCATGCTTGTTTTAAGAGCAATAGAAGTGGTAGAAATAAACCAAGAGAACAATCTAGTTCAGCAAAGAAGTTTTGGTAGAATGCTTGGTAGAATGCATGCGTGCTAAGTGACTCTTTGTGACCCCGTGCACTGTGGCCCACCAGGCTCCTCTGTCCATAGGACTTCCCAGGCAACAAGACTGGAGAAGCTTGCTATCGCCTATTCCAGAGGATCTTCCTGACCCAAGGATCGAACCCACATCTCCTGCATTGGCAGGCAGATCCTTTACCATGGCGCCACCTAGGAGTCCTCCACCCTTGGTCAGAGCACTCTAAATACTGATAAAGGCAAATCAACCAGTGCTCAGGCTTTAAGACTTACATCTTTCTCTGGTGGGTTTTTTGGCTGTTGTTTTTACTTTTAAGACATTTATGCTTTGTGTGTGTATTCAGCTGTCTGTGTCTGCAAGATCAAACTTTCTCTGCAAGATCTCTTGTTAAGACCTAGGACATTTATAAAAGACACAAAAAATATCCATAAAGTTTCATCAGCTCTCAGAGAAAAGGGTTAAGACTGAGGAATAACAGATTGTTAGGTTTCACTTACTCTGCTCCTTAATAAAGCAAAAACCAAATAAAAGTAAAACTAGAACCAAACCTCCCTCTCCCAAAACAACAATAACATGGCCTGTAAGATTCACAACGATAGAAAATACAGAATATTGGAATTGGAATTTTTCAATACTAAGTTTCCTGAAAAATACCAGCTTTCCTAAACAGACAGCTGAATACACACACACAAAGCATAAATGTCTTAAAAGTGAAAACAACCACCAAAAACCCACCAGAATGAAGTCTATCCAGAAAAACTGGTTAAATGGGACTTGGGACTTCGGGAGAATGATATAAATTATGTATAATGTCCTTAGCTGCTGGAAGGCTACTTGAGGAAATGCTGTTAGTGGAGACTTGGAATGAAGTCACGTTTCTGACTGAATAAGATAACTTCACAGGGATAACACTGTTGAGTGTTAAAGAGACATAGAGTCTACATCTGACTAACCGCCAGCGGATTCTGATTCTACAAATGAGACTGGTTTGTGGTAAAAACAAAATCAGGCAATGGCAAAAACAAAACAAAACCTCAAGGCAAACTCATAAACCTCAAGGCAGTGTATTTCAACACTGGGCTAGAATTTTCTAGGTAATTCTGGCATTCCTGAAGGCAGACAGAGGGTTAAGGAACACTGAAGAATGGAGAGAACTGATAAAACAATTGTTCCTCTTTCTACAGGTCTTTGACATCATCGTAGTCTTTAGCACTGAACAGGACACACTTTCGCAATTTCAGCTATTTGGGGAGACTGACATTCCTCAATAAAGCTCTACTGCCCTATTCTGGAATCCTGTGAAACAGGCCTAATGTCAAATATTCCAAAATAGAACATAGCCTAGAGATTGCAGCATTTTACCGGGACAAAAATCCTTTATTAGACTCTCAGTCCGAATTTCTAATCACCATACCTACAGAAATTATTGGTGTCATTTGGTGTAAGAAGAAGCACATTGTGGGAGACAGTAAATCCTACCATTTATTTGAGGAGATTCCCCTCTGGCTCAGCGATAAAGAATCTGCCTGCAATGCAGGAGCTGCAGGAGATGTGGGTTTGATCCCTGGGTCAGAAAGATCCCCTTGAGGAGGAAATGACTACCCACTCCAGTATTCGTGCCTGGAAAATCCCATGGACAGAGGGAGCCTAGCAGGCCACAGTCCGTGGGGTCACAGAGAGTCGGACACGATTGAAGTGACTTGGCATGCACACACGCATTCGCTGTGTAATCTTAGGTCCATCACTCAGCCTCTCTGGGACACTGTCTCCTCATCAGCAATATGAGGCTAATGCCTTCCCCTCATTTGGTTTATAAAATAAAAAGGTGTTTATAAATAAAAGCTCAAGACAACTTCCAGCACACAGTATAACTCTGCATATGCTAGATTCTTCCCCATTTCCTAATAAAAACAGAAAGTTAAGAAGACTGTTGACTATTTGTATAACATTAATTTCTTCAAACCACATTTGCTTCTGGGTAGCATTAAAAATTATAAAGATTATTTGTATTTACAGACATACAAAAGAGTTTATAATACATTTGCATATAGAAAAAGAGAGGGGTACTTCCTCTGTGCATTACTATCTGCCAGGAACTGGAGATTTTATAGGAATTAAACAATGTTTGTCCTTGTGGCGGCAGGCTGATATAGACAATAAGGTATTAGAGTTGTGGAAGGTGAGGTTTAGAGAATTGCACAGCAGTCTGCCCAGGGGCATACAGCTAGAAAGCTGTATAGAGAGATCTGAGCTCAGGCAGATGCCAGGTTCCATGTTTAACCAAGTTGCTTCCAAATATATGCAAATAAAAAGCAAAAAAGTCACCTAAACTACTCTCTCTCTCTCTCTCTCTCCTTCCAGTTGACCCTTGAACAATAATGGGGTGAGGGTTAACAACCCTCCAGGTAGTTGAAAATCTGAGTATAACTTACAGTCAGTCTTCTGCAGCTAAGGTTCAAACAACTGTGGTCGTGTAGTATTATAGTTATTTACTATTGAAAACAACCCACATTAAGTGGACTTGCGCAGTTCAAACCCATGGTGTTCAAGATTCAACTGCTGTAGACAATATATACACGCACACATACATATATATGTGTATGTATAGGGATATGGGGCTTCCCAGGTGGTGCTAGTGGTGAAGAACCCACCTGCCAATGCAGGAGACATAAGAGATGCGGGATCCATCCCCTAGGTCGGGAAGATCCCCTGGAGGAGGGCATGGCAACTCCAGTATTCTTGCCTGCAGAATCCCATGGAGAGAGGAGCCTGATGAGCTACAGTCTAAAGTGTCGCAAAGAGTTGGACATGACTGAAGCAACTTAAGCACACATGCACATATAGGTATGTGTATATATGTGTGTGTGTGTATATATATGTATATGGTATCTTATCTGAGCAACGAATAATTCAGCCTGGCTAGATGAAAGAATTCCACTGGAGCAGTTGGAAATATAACTGAATTTATAAGAGGGCCTTGACTATGACAAAATGATGAGTTTGAATGTAATTCTACAGGCAGTAACATAACTGCCATTTATTTATTGCAATGAGAAGACTTAAGATGAACTCTTTTAGCAACTTTCAAACATGTAATACAGGTACGGTCAGCTACAGCCACCACCCTGTGCCTTGGATCCGCGGCACTTGTTCATCTTGTAACTGGACGTCTGAGCCTTTGAGCAGCGTTTCCCCATCTCCCCAGCCCCCAGGCCTTGGCAAGGACCAGTCTACCGCTGCCATGAGTTCAGTTTTGGATTCCACATGTAACTGAGGCCATCCAGTCTTTATCTCTGTCTGACTGATCTCACTTTGTATAATGTCCTCAAGGTCCATCCACGTTGTCCCAAAGGGCAAAATTTCCTTCTTTCTCATGGCTGAAGAACATTCCATCATATATATTATAAATACATGCTCATCTTTATCCACTCATGCATAGACACTTAGACTATTATTATTGTGAATAACAGTATTGTTAGTAATGCTGTAACAAAGCAGGAAGTGCAGACATCTCTTAAAGATCCTGTTTTGATATATGTCCTGTGGATTGCTGTATCATCTGGTGGCACTGTTTTTTAATTTTGAGAGGAACACTCACATATTGTTTTCCTTAGTAGCCGCACCAATTTACATTCCCAGCAACAGTGCACAAGGATTCCATTTCCTCTACATCCTTATCAACACTTGTTACTTGTCATCTGATTTTTATTTTTTAATTTTAATTGGAGGCTAATTACTTTACAATATTGTGCTGGTTTTTGCCATACATTGACCTGAATCAGCCACGGGTATACACATGTTCCCCATCCTGAACCACCCTCCCACCTCCCTCCCCATCCCATCCCTCAGGGTCATCCCAGTGCACCGGCCCTGAGCACCCTGTCTCATGCATCGAACCTGGACTGGCAATCTATTTCACACATGATAATATACATGTTTCAATGCTATTCTCTCAAATAATCCCACCTTGCCTTCTCCCACAGAGCTCAAAAGACTGTTCTTTACATCTGTGTCTCTTTTGCTGTCTCACATACAGGGTCATCATTACAACATCTTTCTAAATTCCATATATATGCATTAATATACTGTATTGGTATTTTTCTTTCTGGCTTACTTCACTCTGTATAATAGCCTCCAGTTTCATCCACCTCATTAGAACTGACTCAAAAGCGTTCTTTTTAATAGCTGAGTAATATTCCATTGTGTATATGTACCACAGCTTTCTTATCCATTCATCTGCCAATGGACATCTAAGGTGCTTCCATGTCCTGGCTATTATAAACAGTGCTGAGATGAACACTGGGGTACATGTGTCTCTTTCAATTCTGGTTTCCTTGGTGTGTATGCCCAGCAGTGGGATTGCTGGGTCATATGGCAGTTCTGTTTCCAGTTTTTAAGGAATCTCCACACTGTTCTCCATAGTGGCTGTACTAGTTTGCATTCCCACCAACAGTGCAAGAGGGGTCCCTTTTCTCCACACCCTCTCGAGCATTTATTGTTTGTAGACTTTTTGATAGCAGCCATTCTGACCGGCGTGAGATGGTACCTCATTGTGGTGTTGATTTGCATTTCTCTGATAATGAGTGATGTTGAGCATTTTTTCATGTGTTGGTTAGCCATCTGTATGTCTTCTTTGGAGAAATGTCTGTCATCTGTTTTTGATGGCAGTCATTCTTGCAGGTGTGAGGTGGTATCTCACTGAGGTTTTGATTTGCATTTTCCTTCCTATTAGTGATGCTGAGCACCTTTTCATACATTTGTTGGTCATCTGTATATCTTCTTTGGAAAACTCTGCTCATTTTTTAACCAGATCATTTGTATTTTTCCACTGAGTTCTATGAGTTCCTTATATATTTTGAATATTAATCCCTACCTGATATATTCAAAGTGTTGAAAGTGAAAGACGCTCAGTCGTGTCTGACTCTTTGCAACCCTACAGACTGTACAGTCCATGGAATTCTCCAGGCACGAATACTGAGTGGGTAGCTGTTCCTTTCTTCAGGGGATCTTCCCAACGCAGGTCTCCCGCATTGCAGGCAGATTCTTTACCACCTGAGCTACCAGGGAAGTCCAAGAATACTGGAGTGGGTAGCCTATCCCTTCTCTAGGGGATCTTCTCCACCCGGGGAATAGAACTGGGGTCTCCTGCATTGCACAGATTCTCTACCAGCTGAGCTACCAGGGAAGCCCTATCAGATATATGCTATCTGATATTTTCCTCCAGTCCACGGGTTGCCTTTTTATTTTGCTGACTGTTTCTTTTGTAGTGAAGAAGCTTTTCAGTTTAAGATATTCCCACTTGTTGATTTTGGCTTTTGTTGAATGTGCTTTGGTGTCATATACAAAAACATTATTGCCAAGGCCCACGTCATGGAGCTTTTTCTCTATGTTTTCTTCTAGGACTTTCACACTTTCAGACCTACAGTTAAGTATTTAATTCATCTCCAGTTAATTTTTGTGAGTGGTGAGAAATAAGGAATCACTTTTATTTTTCTGGATGATCCATTTTTCCCAGCACTATTTATTGAGGAGACTACCATTTACCCAGTGAGTACTTTTGACTCTCTTGTCTAATATTAGTTGACCATATTTGCAGGAGTTTACTTTTGGCTTCTTGATTCTGTTCCATTGGTTTGTGTGTCTCGTTTTATGCCAGAATCATATTCTTTTGAATACCATGCATAAGATTTTGGTTATTTTTGTAACCATTGTGAAATCAGAAAGTGTGATACCTTTAACTTTCTTCTTTTTTTCAAAATTCCTCTAGCTATTTGAGGTCTCTGTGGTTCCATAAAATTTTAGGATTTTTTTTCCTATTTCTGTGAAAAATTACATTGGAATTCTATTGCATTGAATATATAGATTTTTTTTTAAAAAGATCATTTAGTAGAATTCACCAGAGAAACTGATTTGATCCTGGGCTTTTCTTTGTTGGGATGTTTTTGATTATTAATTGAATCTCTCTTTATATTATTGATCTGTTTTTTTAATGTCTTCATGATTTAGTCTTGGTAGACTGTATATTCCTAGGAATGTGTCCATTTTCCCTAGATTATCCAATTTCTTAGCCTATAATTATTCATAGTAGGCTCTTATGGGAGAAGACAATGGCAACCCACTCCAGTACTCTTGCCTGACAAATCCCATGGACAGAGGAGCCTGATAGGCTCCTTGCTAGGGAGTCGGACACGACTGAGCAACTTCACTTTCACTTTTCACTTTCATGCACTGGAGAAGGAAACGGCAACCCACTCCAGTGTTCTTGCCTGGAGAATCTCAGGGACGGGGGAGCCTGCTGGGCTGCCGTCTATGGGGTTGCACAGAGTCAGACACGACTGAAGTGACTTAGCAGCAGCAGCAGGCTCTTATGATCCATTGTATTTCTGTATCAAGTGTAATGTCTCCTTTTCATTTCTGATTTTGAGGCTTGTTTTTATTAGTTAGTCAAGCTAAAAGTTTGTCAGTTTCATTTATCTTTCTAAAACCCAACTCTCAGTTTTACCTTTTCTCCTCTTCTTCAGGTATCTATTTCATTTATCTGCTCTGATCTTTATTTATTTCCTTCTGCTAACTTTGGGCTTATTCTTTTTTCTAGTTTTGTAAGGTGCAAAGTTAGGTTGTTTATTTGAGATTTTTCTTTTTACTTGGTGTAGGCATTTATCAATCTAAATTTCCCTTTTAGAAATGCTTTCGATATATACCATATAATAAATATACCACTACATTACACCATTAGAGCATTCTGAATTTTACTATGTAATTACCTTTTCCAGTGTGTTCTACATTTTCATGTTACTAAGTAGTGTCCATTCAGTTCAGCTGCAAGCACTCCTCTCAGCAGTTCTTGTAAGGCAGGTCTAGTGGTAAGGGGCTCTCTCTGCCTTTTTTTCCCATATGGAAAAGTCTTTCTCACTCCATCATTTCTGAAGGGTAACTTTGCTGGACAGAGTATTTTTGGTTGGCAGTTTCTTTTTCCTTCCCTTTCCTTTTTCAGAGGTTTTTGGTATGCTACAAGCTTCATTGATGTAGATATCCAAATTTCTCCCCAGATGTGGTAAATTTTCAGCAATTTTTTTAAATGTAACTTTCTGCCCACTGCTTGTTATGTTCTCCTTCTGAAACTCCAATAATTCACAAATTGTTTCTTCTGATGGTGTCCCACAGATCATGCAGGCTTTCTTCACTCTTTTTCCTTTGTTCTGACCAGATAATATAAAACTCCCTGTCTTCTAACTCACAAATTCTTTTTCTTGCTTGATCCATTCTGCTGTTGATGCTCTGTATTGCAATTTTCATTTCATTCATTTTTCAGACGAGAATTTTTTTTTTAATGATTTCAATGTCTTGGTTAAACTTCTCATTTTGTTCATGTATTGTTTCTTGATTTAATCGAATTTCCTTTTTCTATTTTCTGGTAGTTCACAGCTTCCTTGGAACAGCTATTCTGAAGTCTTTATTGAGTAAATGGCAGATTTCCACATCTTTGGTATTGGTTCCTGGAAGATGACTGTGACCCTTTGGTGGTACTGCGCTTCCTTAAACTCTTGCATTAGTGTTTTCACATCTGAAACAGCAGTCACCTTCTCTGGTCTTTACTAACTGTTCTCTCCAATGCCTCTAAACTCGTATGCTTTGCTCCAAAAGTGTAGTAGAACTTTTCTGCTAGAAATGTGGACTTCCACAAAGTCTCTATTATCCAAGCATAATTGTCTAAGACTGTTTTACAGAGCTCCCAGACCACAGCCAAAGGGACGACAGTAATACTGTGGGCCACAATGGGGTCCACAGCCAGGACTGAGGTCTGTGTGCTGAGACCTAATGCACGAGAGGGCAAGGCTCCTCCCAGGTTCTTAGGAATATAGTGCTGGACCCCACATCTTCCACAAGGGCGTTTTTGTCCATCGATAGATGCCAAACTGTTGTTCCCGGGCGGGGGGAGCAGACAGGGATGAATGAGGGGCATCTAATCAAGCCATTATGTGTGTGCATGTCACTCAGTTGCATCCGATTCTTTGTGATCCCATAGACTGTAATGCGCCAGGCTCCTCTGTCCATGGACTCCTCCAGGCAAGAATACTGGAGTGGGTAGCCATTCCCTTCTCCAGGAGATCCTCCCAACCCAGGGATCAAACCCAGGTCTTCCACTCTGCAGGCAATTCTTTACCATCTGAGCCACCAGCAAAGTCCCTGTCCAGCCACAATGCTGTCACTTATTTTAAATCTAAACAGTCATATAAAACTAGTGACCACCATGCTGTACAGCACAGTTCTAGAGGCTTTATTGCCTTTACATATTGCCTTACTGAAATTCTCTTAAAGTAAAATTTAAAGGAACTTAAAAATCACTGATTTTTAGGTATCCAAATAGTAAATAACCACTAAGTAAAAGTAACAGTTCTGATATAAAATGTCAGAGTGATGAATCAAAAGCTTGCTTCCTTCATAAAGCAGTTGCCAGATATCATGAAAGGATTCCTCTCAACCTCTTATAAACAGGTTTTTAAGACAACTACCGTGACGACATACATACCAGGGTTCCGTTCACGTCCTGACTCAGATTCTTCATCTCCCCCACAATGAAAGCAACCAGGTAAGTGCTCATCTTCACACTCTCAAAAAACTCATCCTGAACAAGTCCGTCTTCCAGCACGACTGATGACTTCTAAATCAAAGTGGAAAACGACAGTTCTGTAACCACGGGAATACGGGACGGTGACATATAAACTGGGCAACTGAAGACTCAAATAGGAGACACGGAGTGAATGCCGGAGAAGGCGGGGGCACCCCACTCCAGTACTCTCGCCTGGAAAAGCCTGGGGACGGGGAGCCTGGTGGGCTGCCGTCTCTGGGGTTGCACAGAGTCGGACACGACTGAAGCGGCTTAGCAGCAGTGAAGGTGCTGCCCTATTTTAATTTCTCAGCACAAGTTCTAAGCAGTACGGATCTCAGCCTCAGTCTGCTCCATCTTCCTTCATCTTGAGGACATATTGAGTACAGTAAAATGCTTAAGAAGCTCTCAGTTTCAAACCATGGCTTTAAATAAATCTAAGTTAGAGACCACTCCATTATTCTTGCCTGGAGAATCCCATGGTCAGAGGGGCTTGGTGGGCTACAGTCCACGGGGCACAAAGAGTCGGACGCGACTGAGCGACTTCACTTTCACTTTCGAGACAGTGACAGCCGCTCTGTGTTTCCCCCTTTAAAACACTACCGGAGACAAAAAGCCTTCCTTATGATTTGAGGATACTCCATTCTACTGCTACAAAAATAATACATTCACACAAGGAGGAGCTACAGCTGGTTAATCCCTCCAAATGACCTGAAACGGCTTCATAGAGGACTGTGCTGATGACCACAAGAAGGCTACGGGAGCAGAGGTGAGAAGTCACTACGGAAGTCTGAGTGTGGGAATGCGTGCAACCTTGCAGGATTTGCCAGCTATAAATTTAAAATGTTTTAGGTTCCTAGGCAAGTAAGCATGCAGTCTCTCTCAAAGAAAGATTAAGGCTAAGAGTTAAGGTGAGGAGTAGAGCTGCTGAAGTGACGTCCTTGTTGAAGGACAGACCATGTCCTCTTCTGGACTCAAGGGCTGACTCTACAATCAGTAGGATGTCGCTGCTCTTCCCCGCCCCCTGCCCCCAGCCACAGGGGTTCTAAGAAGCTTCTATCCAGCTGCATTCAGCTCTCAGGTGTGCCAAATGTTAGCTGCTCAGTCAAGTCCAACTCTTTGCGACCCCATGGACTGTAGCCCACCAGGCTCCTCTGCCCATGGCATTTTTCCAGGCAAGAATACTGCAGTGGGCTGCGATTCCCTTCTCCAGGGGATCCTCCCCACCCAGGGATTGAACCCAAGTCTTCAGCACTGCAGGCAGATTATTTACCATCTGAGCCCCCAGGTAACAAAAGGACCCTCTGAGTTCTGTTCAGTGTAAAAACAATTCTGCCTGGTTTCATTCCCACTACCTCCCATGTGGAGCTCACAGCCGAGAAAGACATCCATGTTCTTGTTGTTAAACTTCCATATCACAATATCAACTTTTTCAATAACCAGTAAAACATCAAGGTCAATCGTGATTCAACACTTATCAAATATCACAGTTTAGAATAGCAAATTCACCACGTCTCCAAAAATATCATTGTCTCTTTAGTAGTAGTTCATAGTATTAATATTTACAGAACTTTAGTGCATAGCACACACTCCACATTTCCTGCCCATGGATTCCACATCCAGTCTTTCTCCTTCCTCAAGTGCTTCTCAGGCTGACTTCACAACTGATTCCAATACATATTTTACTTTTATTAAAGCATTTTAAGAAAGAATAAGAAAGTATATGATTTTAATCATTCTCAGGGGTATGTCAAAGACGAATCCAAGTATTCATAACAAAGAAAGAGACCCACTCAAAAAATTTTACATTCAAGGAACAGAACAGTACCTTAGGCATATTTGATAAAGCAGTGTATTGCTCATCTCTTTTGATCCTGATGACAAATGTGGCTTTAAATGCTGGTTCATCAAAACAAGGAAAAGCAGATCTTGCTGCCAAGGGTTCAAACTGAGTTGCTGCAAAGTACCTAAAACGAATGCAAATCCATCCAACAGTTATTCCTTGCCAAGTTCTAGGGATACGAAGATAAATATCATACAAGTCCAGGCATTAAAGGATTTGCAATCATCTGGGAGAGGCAGAGATTATACAATAGATGGAAAGTTCTCAGGCTGTAAATCATGTCCTAATGGTGAGAACAAAGCAGTGGGAACCAAGGGTAGGGATTCTGCCCAGTGGTAGAGACGCTCTAAGAGAACTGTCGACAAAACACGAAGAGGGCCTTTAAAAATGAGGAATGTTTGCAAAGGGAGAGAGGGAGGAAGGTGGAGTCTAGAAAGAGCAGAAAGCGCAAGCAAGGACAGAGCAGTGCGTGTTCAGGGCCTGGGGGTGGATGTACAAAGTGGCTGGAGATGAAACCACGGAGGTAGGTGACAGCTGGCCACTGAGGTCCTAAAAAGGTTTCTGAGCAAAGAATAGCATGAAAGATGTTCGTCCATTGCCCTTATTCATCTCTGCAGACTATGACTGAGTAACACTAAACCTCAAACTCACAATCTGCACTAGAACAGAGATGCAAAAAAACCAGGCATCCAACAGTGTGCTGGGGTTCTTTACTCTCTTCAGAAGGAAATCAAAATTTTTCTTCCCCCTCCTACAGCACAGCTATAACACTTGAGAATTTAACCATAAGTCCTCAATTCAAGGTTGGTGGAAAAGCATACATAGACGAGAAATGTAGATTTTTAATTCAGCAGCAGAATAAAGTAGATCTGCATTTGGGAAATCATCCAAACACAGCCCTAGAGCAATCGGCACAAATTCGGTGCTGGTGTGCACAAATCAATATAATCAATATAGTCAATATGGTTCTTAGACAACCACCACGTCAGAGATGATGGCCTTGCTTCCTTAGGGCTTAGTTTCTACTGATAATTTTTAAAAGGCAAGAGTGAAAGATTTAAAGGCAGAAGACTCAAACTCTGCAACTTACCAGCCATGTGACTTAAGCATATCAGTGACCTACATCCCATATCTTTATCTGTGAAACTAGGACTTGACATAGGGTTCCTTACCAAACATTTCGGGGTGTTGATTCTATTTCCAAATTCTATTTTGATACTTAATGATAACCACGTTTCTGCCACAAAGTCCTACACAGAAGTCTATTATAAATACTAGACAGTCATAACTCTTCCTTCATGCCCAAATAACTGTTTCTTAGAGCAAATTGCAAGAATGACCGCAATCTACGCACATGAAACAACGGAAACACGTTTATGACATTCTGTCTCTTCACTCAGCTCCCAAATTCTTACCCAGTTAACAGAAGATTTTGGAAGAGGGCTGCAAGGGACTGGGCGTGGGGCGGGTGGGGATGAAGTCTGATGACATTCATACTATTCATATGAGAGTCTACTTGGACCATCATTTTGGATAAAAACTGGATTATAATGTTCTGAGACCAAAAGATCTTAAAAGAGATGTTCAAAGAGATGCAATAACAACTCTCTTACACAGAAGTCCCTTTGAGAAGGCTAATTGATGATACAACCTGAGCTGAATCTCTCATCAGTGATTGCATTTGCTTTCAGAAATACTAGCTGCAGCTTCAGCGCCACCCCCAGCAGCACTGGAGACAGTTATGAATTTGCTGAGGGTCAGGTAAAAGAATTCTCAGCACTGCTGATAACAATGGGTAAAGAGGTGTGGATGGGTGAAGAAGGGGGTGGTGCGCCACAGTGGTTAAGAACATGTGGCCTTTGTAGTTAAAAAGACTGGGTTCGAATTCCCCGCTGCTGCTTGCTAGTCAAAAGATGCCGAATGAGTTCTCTCATGCGCCTCTGCTTCCGCATCTGAAAAGTTGAATAAAATGTAATTTCTACCCCTTCGTGAGTTTGACAGGATAAAAAACTAAACATACAGCATGCTTGCACCAGCTTCTAGCACTCAGTTCTCAAGTAGAAACGGGCTGCCACTATCACTGGAATCCAGGAAAGTGTACATGAAGTTCATGGAGACAGGCGGCGCTGCGAGAAAAGAAGAAAATACCAGAACTCCCAGATCCAGGAGGAAATCGAGCTAAGTCACCTTGAAAATGAGGAACTGCTGGAGGATCACAAACCAAAGACCAACCTGGGCAGGTCTGGGTTTCTAGAACTAGTCCGGCAGCCTATGCGAAAGATGGAAAGAGAAGGGAGAGCTGTGGCTGGATTAGAGGGCAGAGGTCTAGTTAAGACGCTTCAAGAGTTCAAGAAAATGACACTGAGAGATGGAAGGACAAAGAAATAAAACACATCCCCACCCGAAATTTCTTTACTAGTTTGTTTAGTATCAGTTCGTTATATAGAACCGTAAGTCTATCGTCAACAACTTCTAGATTTAATTGCAAGGTTACTGACCAGCTCCACCTCATAGATGACACAGGTTGAGTTCCTCTACCAAAAGCAGTGTCAGTACATTTTACATTTATGCACACTTTGATTTTCCAATCAATAAGGAATATATTCCTTAGTTTCTTTGTTTTGAACTACAGTTTTCAGATCCCTTGAAAGGTATAAATAATATTTTAAACTTTTATCTTGTATCAATATATACAATTAGGTGGGGTATTCATTTTACTGAACCAGGTAAGTAAATAAACTTATACACGTTTTCTGTAACAGCAGAGTTTGAGAAAGTACTCTGTTTCTTAATTGCAAGAATCTGTCTTCCATTTCTCTAGCATTTTTCACCATTCAATCCAGCCCATAGCAAGAGCCAACAAGTGACAATATCCAAAACCACCACTCTTCCCATTACATATAGGCAGGCCCAAGAGAACTCAATGGCAATAATCTGAATGGAAGAGATAACCAGGGATTTATTCAAAGATTTGCCACATACTAAGAACACTGTTTCTATATATCCTATAATTCCTAGAGGGTGATGGAGATTATAGAAGGAGAAGAAAAGCCAAGAAGCTCTAAGCTACCACTGCAACTTAAATTTGCTTTTTATGTCAGATCTCACAGTGAGAGCCAGTAGGCCATTTATTTTTAAAACATTACATTAAGGGGAAAGAGAAAAATTACTTATCTGAATAGGAGTACAGATGTTGCTTATCTCTTTCCCTATTTAAGAAGGATCAAAACACTTTAGATTTAAAATATTCATCTATTCTTCTCAACATAGGAACATACATTAGTCAAATGGCCAGCATCAGCAAGTCACTGGTTTGCAAAGGAATATGAGAGAAGGCTCCAAAGCATTAGGCAGCTCTGACCAGGAACTTGGACATGTAAGAGAACTGACATTACTGCTGCTGCAGAATAACCTGGATGCACCTGGGCGCTGTGCTCTTCCAGAAATTCAGGCTATATCCATGAACACTAAGGCGGAACAACAGAATGGTATTGCTGTTCAGTCTCCCAGCCGTGTCTGACTCTTTGTGACCCCATGGACTGCACCACGCCAAAGACCAAAATATGTGGTCTAAATGAGGAGTCTAGGAATTTTATGTTTTAAGTCCCTTTTTTTAAATTAAAATCTCTCTAAAATTTATTTCTGAAAATTTCCATCATAAATCCAGAATAGAGTGGCACTAAAAAAAATAATAAACCAGCAAAAATTAAAGATGCTAAAAGTGAGATTATATATATATATATATGTATGTATGTAAGTTTACAGCACTTCTTCATGCTTCCTTTCTCTGTCTCTGTAAGCACCTCCTAAAAGCTCCACATAACAGCAAAATAAGTCTTAAGGGATATTCAATATTTTTCACTCTGCTTCACATAGAGACCTTGTAAGGAAACAGAAACTAGATTCATAAGATACGAAAAGCTCAAGATAATGTAAGTTCTTGTAACTGAGAACGTAACTGATACAATCTTTAGCCATTTCCTTCCGTCAGCAAGCCCCTGCCTCCACCATGACGCGTGCCATACGTCATGGTATATGCTCAGGGTTTGGACTGAGAGAAAGAGGAGCAGTAGTAGTGACAGTTGCTTGGTCGTGTCTAACTCTTTGCGACCCTATGGACTGTGGCCCACCAGGCTCCTCTGTCCATGGGATTCTCCAGGCAAGAATACTGGAGTGGGTTGCCATTCCCTTCTCCAGAGGATCTTCCCGACCCAGGGATCAAACCCGGGTCTCCTGCATCTCAGGCAGATTCTTCACCGTCTGAGCTACAGTATACTCTTTCAAATCACCATTCTATCAGTTTGCACCTAATCTCTTTAAAAATAATAAGAATTGCAGTCGATGTCGCTGATGTGGGCAAAGAGATCCATATTGCAGAAGTCATCGGAGAGCAAAGCAGCAGAGTCACGGAAGAGGGCTACATACTTTTTCTCATTACTTTCGTCTCTGTAGGAGATGCCATAAAACCCGTAGGAAGAACTAGACATGTTTGCCGAATACTCGATCTTCAGGGTGTAATTGTGCCCTTCAAGCAGGGTCTCGGGGGGCAACAATGGCGATCTGTTCATGCAGCGGGTACTCCAGGACGTCAACTTCTTTTCCTGGCTTGAAACTGAGGTCATAAAGGTCACTCTGGAAATGTTGAGGCCTGTGCTGTGGAGAACGATGTTCCACGTGGCCTGAAGGGCCTGAAGCGAAATCGTCACAGAACCCTGGAACGTCATCGAGGTGAGGTTTGGGTGGAGGGTCAGGTCATAGCGCACTGGCGTGACGGCAGTGGGCAGCCTGATGTGGGCCCACGGAAACAACTTTCCGTTTGTTGCAATCGGCTGAACTGGTTCCATGGGTTGGGTTTTTATGGCAGCCTTCTTTGGTAAAGGTACACCTGGGCAGGAGGTAAATCACCATGATTACAGCAACAGCAGCTATGATGATGAAAGCACAGACCCCTATGGTCTTGGCAGAGGGCGCTGAGCAAGCCCCATCCGAGTTCTGCCGGTAGCCGGCCGCGCTGTTCCGGAGGCCCGAGCTCCTGTTCATGAAGGACATGCCCAGAAGCTTTGCAGACGACTCATAGTCCTCTTCATCCTCATCCAGCTCATGCTCGCCAAGGCCCCGCACCAGCAGGCGTGAACCCCGGGGCTCGTATTCCACCTCATCAGGCTCCAGAGGATGTAAACAGGGCTCTTTGGCTAAATCCACCACATCTGGTTCTTCCTCAAACATGCTGTTTTCAATCATATTCCTGGGGAGCTGAAGCCGATCTAAAAAATACAAAACACCAAAACATAAGGACCAGGCACAGAGTGAGGGGAGATGGCACAATAAAAGGTCTACTCGCAGGACCACGTTTAATCTAAGGATTTTTTTTTTAATCACTGAGACTTATTTCTATTTCAGAGCTACTGAATTAGTTGACGCTTGTAATATTCTGGTATTATTCATTAAAAACTCAATTATAGGTAACAACATATCACAGTAATGAAACAAGAAAGCTAAATACACAGGCTAGTACCAAAAAAAAAAAGGCAGCTGAGATTAAATCCTGATTTCTTTAATACACTGCTACCCAACAACCTGGGCCCTTGTCCTGAGGAAACAGGGAAGCCTGGTGTGCGCAGTCCATGGGGTCACAACGAGTCAGACACGAGCCTGAATGAATGACAACTGAATGACAACAAGAAGTCTGAGTGGCACTGGTCCACGCCTTCTTCACGGGAGATCCCGGCAGCACTGGACACGGCATCCCGACGTGTGCCCGGCCATCCCAGACTGCTCACTAATCTGAGACAAGCCAGGCGGCTCTTCTATTTCATCCTCCAGGTCTGCTTGCCTCTCTGGTCCCTTTGCCTGCGATGTCATCATTTCCCCCACCCTAGTCCACCGAGTAATTGAACACCTGTTATTCCACAGCTCATCTTAACTTGCTACAGTGGAAATTAAGACACAGTTATTTTCCTTTTTATCCCTTTCTCTCTAGTACCTTTCAAAAATACATTTTCTTTTCATTTCATCTTGCTCCTTTCACTTTTGGAGGGGCATAGAGACCCCTGTGAGGTTGCCTTTTCCTATCTCCTCTCCATCGCCAAATTTATAAACCCTATGCTACCCCACGTCCAAGGAGTGGTGGCTGCATGGGCACAGGAGGGCATAGAGGAGCTATCCCACGTTCAAGGTCAGGAGGGGCAGTGGTGAGGAGATACCCCTCATCCAAGGTAAGGAGCAGTGGCTGCGCTTTGCTGGAGCAGCCGTGAGGAGATGCCCCAAGTCCAAGGCAAGAGAGACCCAAGTAGGACAGTAGGTGTTGTGAGAGGGCATCAGAGGGCAGACACACTGAAACCATAATCACAGAAAACAAGCCAATCTCATCACATGGACCATAACGGCCTTATCTAACTCAGTGAAACCAAGCCATGCCCACTGGGACACCAAAGATGGGCGGGTCACGGTGGAGAAGGAACCTGGTCCACTGGAGAAGGGAATGGCAAGCCACTTCAGTATTCTTGCCTTGAGAATCCCATGAACAGTATGAAAGGGCAAAATGATAGGATACTGAAAGGGGAACTCCCCAGGTCAGTAGGTGCCCAACACCCTACTGGAGATCAGTGGAGAAATAACTCCAGAAAGAATGAAGGGATGGAGCCAAAGCAAAAACAATACCCAGCTGTGGATGTGACTGGTGATAGAAGCAAGATCCGATGCTGTAAAGAGCAATATTGCATAGGAACCTGGAATGTCAGGTCCGTGAATCAAGGCAAATTAGAAGTGGTCAAACAAGAGATGGCAAGAGTGAACATCGACATTCTAGGAATCAGCAAACTAAAATGGACTGGAATGGGTGAATTTAACTCAGATGACCATTATATCTACTACTGCGGGCAGGAATCCCTCAGAAGAAATGGAGTAGCCATCATGGTCAACAAAAAGAGTCCAAAATGTAGTACTTGAATGCAATCTCAAAAATGACAGAATAATCTCTATTCGTTTCCAAGAAAAATCATTCAATATCACACTAATCCAAGTCTATGCCTGAACCAGTAATGCTGAAGAAGCTGAAGATGAACAGTTCTATAAAGACCTATAAGACCTTTTAGAACTAACACTCAAAAAAAGATGTCCTTTTCATTAAAGGGGACTGGAATGCAAAAGCAGGAAGTCAAGAAACACCTGGAGTAACAGGCAAATTTGGCCTTGGAATGCTCAATGAAGCAGGGAAAAGGCTAATAGAGTTTTGCCAAGAAAATGCACTGGTCATAGCAAACACCCTCTTCCAACAACACAAGAGAAGACTCTACACATGGACATCACCAGATGGTCAACACCGAAATCAGACTGATTATATTCTATGCAGCCAAGGATGGAGAAGTTCTATACAGTCAACAAAAACAAGACCAGGAGCTGACTGTGGCTCAGATCATGAACTCCTTATTACCAGATTCAGATTTAAATTGAAGAAAGTAGGGAAAACCATTAGACAATTCAGGTATGACCTCAATCAAATCCCTTATGATCATACAGTGGAAGTGAGAAATAGATTTAATGGACTAGATCTGATAGATAGAGTGCCTGATGAATTATGGATGGAGGTTCGTGACATTGTGCAGGAGACAAGGATCAAGACCATCCCCATGGAAAAGAAATGCCAAAAAGCAAAATGGCTGTCTGGGGACGCCTTACAAATAGCTGTGAAAAGAAGAGAGTGAAAAGCCAAGGAGAAAAGGAAAGATTTAAGCATCTGAATGCAGAGTTCCAACGAATAGCAAGAAGAGATAAGAAAGCCTGCCTCACCAATCAATACAAAGAAATAGAGGAAAAGAACAGAATGGGAAAGACTAGAGATCTCTTCAAGAAAATCAGAGATACCAAGGGAACATTTCATGCAAAGATGGGCTTGATAAAGTATAGAAACGGTATGGACCTAACAGAGCAGAAGATATTAAGAAGAGGTGGCAAGAAAAAAATACACAGAAAAATGGTACAAAAAAGATCTTCATGACCAAGATAATCACGATGGTGTGATCACTATTCTAGAGCCAGACATCTTGGAATGTGAAGTCAAGTGGGCCTTAGAAAGCATCACTACGAACAAAGCTAGTGGAGGTGATGGAATTCCAGTACAGCTATTTCAAATCCTGAAACATGATGCTGTGAAAGTGCTGCACTCAATATGCCAGCACATTTGGAAAACTCAGCAGTGGCGACAGAACTGGAAAAGGTGAGTTTTCATTCCAGTCCCAAAGAAAGGCAATGCCAAAGAATGCTCAAACTACTGCACAATTGCACTCATTTCACATGCTAGTAAAGTAATGCTCAAAATTCTCCAAGCCAGGCTTCAGCGATATGTGAACCGTGAACTTACAGATGTTCAAGCTGATTTTAGAAAAGGCAGAGGAACCAGAGATCAAATTGCCAACATCTGCTGGATCATCGAAAAAGCAAGAGATTTCCAGAAAAAAATCTATTTCTGCTTTATTGACTATGCCAAAGCCTTTGACTGTGTGGATCACAATAAACTGTGGAAAATTCTGAAAAGAGATGGGAATACCAAACCACCTGACCTGCCTTTTGAGAAAGCTGTATGCAGGTCAGGAAGCAACAGTTAGAACTGGACATGGAACAACAGACTGGTTCCAAATAGGAAAAGGAGTATGTCAAGGCTATATATTGTCACTCTGCTTATTTAACTTACATTCAGAGTACATCATGAGAAAAGCTGGGTTGGAAGAAGCACAAGCTGGAATCAAGATTGCCTGGAGAAATATCAATAACCTCACATATGCAGATGACACCACCCTTATGGCAGAAAGTGAAGAGGAGCTAAAGGGCCTCTTGATGAAAGTGAAAGTGGAGAGTGAAAAAGTTGGCTTAAAGCTCAACATTCAGAAAATGAAGATCATAGCATCAGGTCCCATCACTTCATGGGAAATAGATGGGCGAACAATGGAAACAGTGTCAGACTTTATTTTGGGGGCTCCAAAATCACTGCAGATGGTGACTGCAGCCATGAAATTAAAAGATGCTTAGTCCTTGGAAGAAAAGTTATGACCAACCTAGATAGCATATTCAAAAGCAGAGACATTACTTTGTCAACAAAGGTCCGTCTAGTCAAGGCTATGGTTTTTCCTGTGGTCATGTATGAATGTGAGAGTTGGGCTGTGAAGAAAGCTGAGTGCCGAAGAATTGATGCTTTTGAACTGTGGTGTTAGAGAAGACTCTTGAGAGTCCCTTGGACTGCAAGGAGATCCAACCAGTCCATTCTAAAGGAGATCAACCCTGGGATTTCTTTGGAAGGAATGATGCTAAAGCTGAAACTCCAGTACTCTGGCCACCTCATGCGAAGAGCTGACTCATTGGAAAAGACTCTGATGCTGGAAGGGATTGGGGGCAGGAGAAGAAGGGGATGACAGAGGATAAGATGGCTGAATGGCATCACTGACTCGATGGACGTGAGTCTGAGTGAACTCTGGGAGTTGGTGATGGACAGGGAGGCCTGGCGTGCTGCGATTTATGGGGTCTCAAAGAGTCGGATGCAACTGAGCGACTGAACTGAACTGATGCTACTTTTAGACTTCCCTGGTGGCTCAGACGGTTAAGCGTCTGCCTACAATGCGGGAGACCTGGGTTCGATCCCTGGGTTGGCAAGATCCCCTGGAGAAGGAAATGGCAATCCACTCTAGGACTATTGCCTGGAAAATCCCATGGACAGAAGAGCCTAGTAGGCTACAGTCCACGGGGTCGCAAAGAGTCAGACACAACTAAGCGACTTCACTTCACATGGTTTTTCCAGTGATCATATAGGGATGTGAGAGTTGGACTGTGAAGAAAGCTGAGCGCCGAAGAATTGATGCTTTTGAACTGTGGTGTTGGAGAAGACTCTTGAGAGTCCCTTGGACTGCAGGAGATCCAACCAGTCCATCTAAAGGAGATCAGTCCTGGCTGTTCACTGGAAGGACTGATGCTGAAGCTGAAGCTCAAGCTCCAATACTTTATTCACCTGATATGAAGAGCTGAGTCACTGGAAAGAGACCCTAATGCTGGGAAAGGTTGAAGGCAAGAGAAAAAGAGTATGACAGAGGATAAGATGGATGGCATCAATGAGTCAACGGACATGAGTTTGGGTAAGCTTTGGGAATCGGTGATGGACAGGGAGACCTAGCATGCTGCAGTCCATGGGGTCGCAAAGAGTCAGACACGACTGAGTGACTGAACTGACTGATTGAGCTAGTTTTATATGAATAAAAATTTTAATCACTTTCTTGGTGTATGGGTTCAGCAATCTGCCATCCACCCATATCATATGAATGATCTGGAAATGGAAAAAAGGTGACAGTTATAACATTCTGCTTTGGGAATTTAATCTCCTAAACATCCTTCAGTGCTCCAACTTCTTGTGACATAACTGTGTTTTGTTTTGATAGTTGATTGTGTTTGAGACTCACGGACTTCATTAACAGAACAAATATTGCCATGCTGCTGCTGCTGCTAAGTCGCTTCAGTCGTGTCCGACTCTGTGCGACCCCATAGACGGCAGCCCACTAGGCTCCACCATCCCTGGGATTCTCCAGGCAAGAACACTGGAGTGGGCTGCCATTTCCTTCTCCAATGCATGAAAGGGAAACGTGAAAGCAAAGTCGTTCAGTTGTGTCCGACTCCTAGCAACCCCACGGACTGCAGCCTACCAGGCTCCTGCATCCATGGAATTTTCCAGGCAAGAGTACTGGAGTGGGTTGTCATTGCCTTCTCTGAAATATTGCCATAATGGAACTCAAAAACGTTTTTGTAAAACCTTTAATAAAATGTCAGTGGTTAGAAATTTTCTGTGGTATTTTTTTAATTAATTATTTTAATTGGAGGATAGTTACAATATTGTATCTATATGTGTTTTTTGCCATACGTCAACATGAATCAGCCACGGGTGAACACGTGTCCTCCTATCCTGATCCCCCCTCCCACCTCCTGTGGTCATTTTAAGTACCTGGTACAGTGGTGCAGACTAGTTCCTTCATTTGCTTTTTTCATTAAAAGGCCATTCTGACTTTCTAATCTTCTATGGGACCATGATGTTCTCTTAGGCATTTGCCCATGTGTTCTCTCAGGCCTGATGCAGACACCCATGGAGTATGAGCTGCTGCTAAGTCGCTTCAGTCATGCCCGACTCTGTGCGACCCCATAGATGGCAGCCCACCAGGCTCCCCCGTCCCTGGGATTCTCCAGGCAAGAGTGGGTTGCCATTTCCTTCTCCAATGCATGAAAGTGAAGAGTGAAAGTGAAGTCTCTCAGTCGTGTCCGACTCTTAGCAACCCCATGAACTGCAGCCCACCAGGCTCCTCCGTCCATGGGATTTTCCAGGCAAGAGTACTGGAGTGGGGTGCCATTGCCTTCTCCGATGCAGTGGAAGTGAAAAAGAGGGAACAATGGATGACAAGTCATGTTAAAGACTGAGAATACACAGGAAATGCTGCTCTGCTGCGCTGGATGATGGAGATAGAAGGATGATGGAGATAGGCCTGTAGGATGGAGGCAGAAGGAAGTTTATGTCGACCGCCTATGCACATTCTGGCTTGGATAATGAAGAAGGAATGCCTGACACTGAGATGAGAACACAGGCTTCATATTCCCCCTGTTGGTTTTCTGGGGGAGGAGGGGAAGGGAGCAGGGAGAATGGAGTTACGAGATGGCATCTGGTATGGGACATGACATACTTATCTGAAAGAAAGCCAGGTGGAGACGACTGAGTAATAGCATATTATAGCAGTAAAGGGGCTTCCCAGGTGGCTCAGTGGTAAAGCATCCACCTGCCAAAGCAGGAGACATGAGGGGGTTCGATCCCTGGTCCGGGGAAATCCCCTGGAGGAGGAAATGGCAACTCACTCCAGTATTCTTCCCTGGAGAATCCCAAGGACAGAGGAACCTGGTGGCCTGCAGTCCATAGGGCCGCAGAGTCACACACAATTGAGCACACATGCATGCAAAGCATTGAAAGCCTCACTTAAGACAGAGCTTCAAATCCTGGCTCTCCCACTGACTGCTTGATCTTAAACAGGTTACCAAATGTCCCTGAGTTTCAATTTCCTCACCTATAAATATGGAAAACAGTACTACTTTGTAAGTCTGTTACAAGGATTATGTTATGTGGGCCTGGACTCACAAGAAGGATCTGCGTGGAAGACTCAGGTTTCAGAATTAGCTGTGTTTATTTAACTGAGGATTAAAATCACCCCGATAGATGAGACTACTGAAGGCGAGTAAGCGTCAGAGAGTGTTTCTATTTAAGAGGGGCCACAGAAGAGGACCCCTCTTAAATAGAAACGCTCTCTGACGCTTACTCGCCTTCAGTTAAGAGGGGCCACAGAGGAGGAGAGGGCTTCCCTGGTGGCTCAGAGGTTAAAGAGTCTGCCTGCAATGTGGGAGACCTGGGTTCGATCCCTGGGTTGGGAAGATCCCCTGGAGAAGGAAGTGGCAACCCACTCCAGTACTCTTGCCTGGAGAATCCCATGGACGGAAGAGCCTGGTGGGTACCGTCCACGGAGTCGCAAAGAGTCGGACACGATTGAGCGACTTCACCTTCACTTTCACAGAGGAGAAGAAAGAACCAGAGGCAGGAAGATCAGGACAGCAGAAAGCAAAGGAAGAGTTGCATGAAGAAGGAGCGGCTGGTGCTGAATGCCTTAGGAAGGTCAAGTACGATGAAGCCAGAGAGAAGCCACTCGTGGTTCGAGGCTACCCACGAACCAGTGACTCTTTACAAGGCGCCTTCAGAGGAGCCGGGCAAGCGAAAGCCTGACTTCCATGGCCCAAATAAAGAAGGGAGAGTTCACAAAGCCAGTCAGCCAGTGCTGCAGGCAGTTATTCTGAGCACAGAGCTGTACATCGAGAAAAAAACACAGGGTCAAACTAAAAGAAAATGTGGCATACAGAAGTGTTAAATCCATTTGCTTTCGTGTGTTGGCCTGTGTCTAAGGTGGAAATAACCCAAGTGTGTATCTGCACGTTTCTGTGCATTTTTCCATAATTAAAAATAAAAGGCAAATGAAACCTTTTAAAAAAAAAAGAAAGGGAGAGCAGACGGTTAATCCAGGGGTTAAACATGTAGGGAGGATGTGGTGAGAGACAAAGGGGAGAATACACAAAGAGTAAGTGATTAACCGAGGTGTTCAATCTAGAAAACAGGACAGAAAGCAAAGCTACAGCAAACGACGCGGTCAAGATTCAAATAAAAGGAGCTAACTTCCCACGGACATTAATCCCTTTAAATTGCTATCACATTTTCTGAGAAAATGAAGTTAAAAGGATGTATTTTCAAATCAACAAGCCAAAACAACTTTAAAAGAATAAACCAATCTAAATTAAGGCTTCTTGGGCAGATACAAGAATTGGCATATTCAATTAGGTGCTATAGCAACTTGCGATATTCAAACTAGGCCCTAACAATAAAGGATTCTTCTTCTTCTGAGGCCCTTATGACATATCTAAATAGAGGGAAAAGCTCCATGGGTGAGACAGCATTCATATCTTCTAGATGATATCTAAATGGAAACCATTCAATTTCTGAAAAGATGGCTAATTATCAACTAAAGTAACTACTTCTCTAATGAGCAGTCCTTTTCTATCAAAAAGAGGTTTTATTTTAAAGAAGTTTAAGGTTAGGGTCTGAACTGAACTGAACTGAAGGTGAAAAAGAAAATAGACTAGAATTTATAACAAAAAGGTGATTCTTCTATACAAGTCTACTCTGGCAAAACATTACCCAACCCCTGATCACACTCAAAGAAAACCTCTTCAACCACAAGGCCCACTTTAAGTCACGAGTTTAGATATATCATTACCTCACCACCGAAGGGCAGTCATTAGCACCGTATGTAAGTTTGGAAGTTTTAAGTAGTCCCTTTTACTGGTAACACCTTGTCTGCTTATACCGCAAGGTATAAGCAATGTCATAAAACACAAACACAGAGTCCGACATGCGTTCCTACTTTCACCACTAAAAACAGTGCATTTTCACAAGCTGCACTTCAGTTTTCAGGCCCAAGGTCACAGCCCAGGATGCAGGATCCAAGGAAGGTCATTCTCTCTTCCCTTCCTCTCAGCCTCCTTGTCTCCCTCTAGAAGACAGAAGACAAGTGAAGGGATGATTAGGGGTGGGAGGTGCGAAGATCGGAAAGAAATGGTTCGGTTCACGAACACCGTAAGCTCACTTTACCTATTTGGTTCCAAGAGTGACTAAGATTTATTTTGCCCTTTCATGCTACCCTAAAGTTCACGTTAATGCATGTAAAAATGCCGTGGGAGACTTCCACCTCCAGTATGACAGAGTGATTGGTCCCAGAGCTTTCCTCCTCCCATAAACAACTGGACAAAATAATGTAACTATTCTCAGGTGCCAGCTAAGAGACGGGGCAAGAATGTGGCCTCCAAAGAAGGCAAGGGTCATCAGGCCACATCTGCTTGGAGCTCTGCCTTGGGGGTATTTTCCTGACTGTAGTACGGTGAGCTGGAGGGCTGGGAGGCAGAGACAGGGTCCTGGGGAGGAGGGAGTTATACAGAGGGGGGACCACAGAAGTTTGTATAAGGGTTTCCTGAGAGTCTTTAACCAATGCAGGACATGTAACTACACAGGGCTTACAAAAGAGTGGCTCTATTAAGGTTAACAGAAATACGAGAGGTCAAGCAACTTAAGGGAAAGACCGGCAGTCTAACTCAGTCCAAACAAAGAGAACTCATTAACACTCTGGGCATGAAACACTAGGAAGGCTTTGCTTTAGGAGTAAAAACATACCCCAGGATAAGGCCTGCTCTAGACATACGCTAACAAAGCCTAAAAGTAAGCCCTAATAGAATCCACAGCAGAAACAGAATTTGGAGGATGAGTCTTGCTAAGGTAAAGGGGCCTGGTGAAAAACCTTGAGACTTCCACAGGTCAGCTATGGCAAAATATAAAGCTAAGCCTATACGAGAAGATCAGTCAGTAACTCAACTGCCTGAGTGAGTGAGTAAGTGAGTGAGTGAAGTTGCTCAGTCGTGTCCGACTCTTTTCGACCCCGTGGACTGTAGCCTACAAGGCTCCTCCGTCCATGGGATTCTCCAGGCAAAAATACTGGTGTGGGTTGCCATTTCCTTCTCCAGGGGATCTTCCCGACCCAGAGATCGAACCCAGGTCTTCCGCACTGGAGGCAGACGCTTAACAAAAATCAAGACCCTACAAAGACATTTTTTAAAAATACAGTATCTAAAGTGGGTAAAAACTTTGGATCAGCTATTATAAATATGTCTCAAAAAGTCAAGGACATTGTGTTTAAAAACAACAACAGAAAAGAATATATGAACAGATGGGAATCTTAGAAAAATCAAAACTAGAAAAAAGAACCAAATGGGAGGGAAAAAAAAAAGGAAATTCTAGGACTGAAAAGTTCAATAACTAAAAGGAAAACGTCACTGAATAGATATTTTTTCAACTTTTATCAGTATATCCGATTAACAATGCTGTGACAGTTTCAGGTGATCAGCGAGGCAACTTGGCCATAGCTATACATGTATCCAGTCTCCCCCAGCGCCCCTCCCATCCAGGCTGCCACATAACACTGAGTGGGACTGCATGTGCCAGTACAAACAGGGGTCACTGAATAGACTTAATAGTGGGTTTGAGATAGCAGAAGACGATCTACGAACTTGACAGATCACCGCCCACTACAAATTTGAGGAATAAAGAGGAAACAAGAGTGGCAGAAAAATGAACATAGCATCAGACATTTGTAGGACAGTATCAGTCTAACACATATGTAGTAGGAGCCCCAAAAGAAGACCATGAGAATAAAAGCAGAAAAAGATATCTGAAGAAATAATTGTTAAAATTGTATTGTTTGATGAAAACACTATTTTATCATATCCAAAGAGCTCATCAAACTCCCAAGACAATAAATACAAAGAAAATCATATCTAGTTTAATCATGGTTGAACTGCTGAAAATCAAAGATAATGAGAAAATCAGTAAAGGGACCCCAAAACAATATGTTATATACAGGAGAAAAATAATGCAAAGAACACTAACTTCTCATTACAACAATGGGGACCAGGAGATGACAGAACAACATTTTTAAAGGGCTAGAAGAAAAAAAAATTCCCTTCAGAATTCTCTGTCTAGTGAAAAATCCTTCAAAAACAAGATAAACATATTTTCAAATAAAATGAAAGCTGACAAAGTTCTTCTCAAGCAGACTACAAGAAATTACAAAAAAATAGTTCTTCAAAATGGAGGGAAACAAAACATATGGAAATTCAAGTCTTCAGGAAGGAAAGGAGGATACCAAAAATGATGAATAAGTTACCAAAAAGTAAGTTTATATTTTTTATTTTTCTTAAAGTTTCCTTAAAAGACTCTTTTAAACAAGAATTACATGCAAACAGTTTTGAACAGAAATAAAAGATATGACAACAAGAGCATGAAAAATGGAGAGAGTGAATAAGGAGCATTATATTAAACTATATTTGTGAATTGAGAAGATGAAATGGATGTATCAAGTGAGAGGTTAGAGGTGTGAAGCAGGAAGTGAGAAAAGTCAGGGGTAAAATGTGAAGTGATACAATTCTGACTATAAACAGACTTTAAAAAGTTAAGGTTGCATATTATTAGCCCTAGAATAATCAATGAAAAAATAACTTAAAACATGCACAGCAAAGAAACCAACAGAGTAAATAAAACGAAGTATTAAAAAATAGCCAATTAACCCAAAAGAAGGCATTAGAAGAGAAAAACAAAAAGGGACAAATGAAAACAATGGCAAAAGGGTAGACTTAAATCCACTTACATAAATAATTACATGAACTATTAATGGATTAAACATCCAACGAAAGGGTGGAGACTGTCATATTTAAAAAACCAAGACTGAACTATACACTACGTACAAGAGATTAAAAATTAAAAGACAAATAGGTTAACAAAATAGAATGAAATTTATAATGATAAAAGGAGAAATTTATCAGAATAAGACACCATTCTTAAACATGTATGTACATAAGGTTCCAAATTCATAAACAGAAAATGGCAAAACTCAAGAGAAAAACAAAAACATTCACAACTGTAACTGGAGATTTTATCATTTCTCTTCATACTAGTTAGAACAAGTAGACAACAGATAAGTAAAGCAACAGGATATGTGAAAGATGCTATCAACCAACTTGGCCTAATTGACATTTATAGAACATCATACCAAATAACTACAGAATACACGGAGTCATTTAGCAAGAGGGATCACATGCTGGGCCATAAATCTCAACAAATTTCAAAAGACTGAAATAGTCTTTTTTTAAAGACTATGTTCTCTGACCAAAAAACCAGTAATAGTAAATCCAGACAATCTCTAGACAGATATCTGGAAAATAGAAAATACACTTCTAAATAATCCATGAGTCCAAGATGAGCCACAAGGAATTCAGAAAATATTTAAAGTAAAAATACAACAACATATCAAAACTTAGAGAAATTTACTGCTATATTAAAAAAGGTTTAAAATCAATGTTCTAAGTTTCTACCCTTAAGAAGCTGGGGGAAAGAAGCAAATTAAACCTAAGTAGAAACCTAAGGAGAAACAATGAAGGGCAGAGCTCAATGAAACAGAAAACAGGTAACAACAGAAAATTAAAAAAAAAAAAAAGTGCTGGTGGAGGGCAAGGAAGCAGTGTCACTGGCTGTAATTCATATTCTCCCAGAAACTGGCCTTAAAAGCCATATATATCAAGTCCTGTTGGGTCTCTAAGAGCAGTTTCTATCACTCAAAGGTCTGTTTAGGCTCATTACAGAGACAGATCACAATTGGGTCCTGAGCTAGAGACAGAGGTACTCTTTAACAAGCCCACAAGTCTTAGGCATATCCCTCTTTCAATAAGACCTGGAAAACACAGAAATATTTAGCCAGTGACAATGATAGCTATACTCAAATTCCGAAAATACTTATGTTTTACCCCTCTTCTTTAAAAACCAGAATTGATGCTTTTGAACTGTGGTGTTGGAGAAGACTCTTGAGAGTCCCTTGGACTGCAAGGAGATCCAACCAGTCCATTCTGAAGGGAGATCAACCCTGGGATTTCTTTGGAAGGAATAATGCTAAAGCTGAAACTCCAGTACTTTGGCCACCTCATGCGAAGAGTTGACTCACTGGAAAAGACTCTGATGCTGGGAGGGATTGGGGGCAGGAGGAGAAGGGGACGACCGAGGATGAGATGGCTGGATGGCATCACTGACTTGATGGACATGAGTCTGAGTGAACTCGGGGAGTTGGTGAGGGACAGGGAGGCCTGGCGTGCTTCAATTCATGGGCTCGCAGAGAGTCGGACACGACTGAGTGACTGAACTGAACTGAATGGTTTTTTTGTGTATGTGGGAGTGGAGTGGTAAAACTAAGTATTTAAAATGGATTAGAGAGCTACTATTTAAAGAAAGGAGCTTCCCAGGTGGTATGGTGATGAATCTGCCCAAGAATGCAAGAGATGAGGGTTTGATCCTTGGGTAAGGAAGATCCCCTGGAGTAGGAAATAGCAACCCATTCCAATAGTCTTCCCTGGAGAATTCTACAGGCAGAGGAGCCTGACAGGCTACAGTTCACAGGTTCACAAAGAATCGGACACAACTGAGCCCTGAGTGCGCGCACACACATACACATTTAAAGGAAAACTCTTGTGATTGCTTCAAAAGTAAAGAAAAAAAAAAATTTTAAGCAAAAAACAATACTTGAGTCATTATTTCTATATTTAGATTTTTGTATATTTTTCTCTTAAAAAGTGAGCCCCCTTTTTAAATTTCCATTTAAAATTTTAGCTGAGTACTTTCTCAATAGGAAAAATGCCACGGGTGGGCGGGGAGTGAGGTGGGGAAAGAGGCCTCACTTTTAAGCACTGGATTTAAAGTGCGGACTTCACTTAGCGTAATGACTCTCATTATGCAGAAACACAACCATCTAGCAGTAGTTCAGGTTACAGCTCTGTGAAAGGAATCTCCACAGCGAGCACCTTTGTTCTAAATCTCAGTGACCTGATGCCCAAAACTATATATAAACTCAGTCGGTATTGGCGCTAAGCCATGCTTCAAATCCTGGAAGCACACACAGCCCCGTGCACAGTGCCTGCTCCGCCTCTGACCCACAGTGAGACCATCGCATGTTGCAAACATCTCAGTTTCCCTCAAGCATGCACGGCTGGTGTGGCCACTTCATCATTCTGCCTGTACCGCGCCCTCCTTGCCCACAAGCCTTTCTTTTCCCCCCACTCTCTTAAATATACTGCTGCTGCTGCTGCTGCTAAGTCACTTCAGTCGTGTCCAACTCTGTGCGACCCCATAGATGGCAGCCCACCAGGCTCCCCCATCCCTGGGATTCTCCAGGCAAGAACACTGGAGTGGGTTGCCATTTCCTTCTCCAATGCATGAAAGTGAAAGTGAAAGTGAAGTCGTGTCCGACTCTTAGCGACCCCATGCACTGCAGCCCACCAGGCTCCTCTGTCCATGGGATTCTGCAGGCAAGAGTACTGGGCGTGGGGAGCCATTGCCTTCTCCGCTTTAATACACTAGTCCAGTGTAATCTTTGCAAATCCCTAGGTTTTCAGCTTTTTAAAATCAAGTCATCCATTGCTGGAATAAATATCCTACTCTGACCTGTTCCACTACTCTCCCTAAAATAGTTCCTTTCCGTTCAGTGGCTCAGTTGTGTCCGACTCTTCAACCCCATGGACTACAGCACTCCAGGCCTCCCTGTCCATCACCAACACCCGGAGTTTACTCAAACTCATGTCCATTGAGTCGGTGATGGCATCCAACCATCTCGTCCTCTGTTGTCCCCTTCTCCTCCCACCTTCAATCTTTCCCACCATCAGGGTCTTTTTCAGTGAGCCAGCTCTTCACATCAGGTGGCCAAAGTATTGTTTGTGCACCATAAAAATGAAGATGCCTAACTCTTCCTTAGGATGAAAAGGTTAGAAGGACTGCAATAATAACATACTTAAATGAGCCCTGAAAAGGGAAGCCAGTGAATCTTCCACCGATATTACTTTCTCCCAGTAGGGTGACTCCTTGGACAATCTAGGAAAAGCAACTTGATTTATAGCAAACATTATCTAGTCATCATTCTAAAGCAATCCTGCCAACCTGGAGGATGACCCAGGACAGGTGCCACTGTCCATGGCGCTTTATTTATAATTAGGCAGTGTAGTGTTAATTATGCTGGCTGCCCTGCCAATGTTCTACAGAGACTACAGGGAAAGATCAAAACAATCATTCCTGAATTATGAGTCACTGTACCCTCTCCAACTACACACTGCTCCTGCTGCTGCCGCTGCTAAGTCGCTTCAGTCATGTCTGACTCTGTGCGACCCCACAGACGGCAGCCCACTAGGCTCCACCATCCCTGGGATTCTCCAGGCAAGAAGACTGGAGTGGGTTGCCATTTCCTTCTCCAATGCATGAAAGGGAAAAGTGAAAGTGAAGTCGTTCAGTCGTGTCCGACTCCTAGCAACCCCACGGACTGCAGCCTACCGGGCTCCACCGTCCATGGGATTTTCCAGGCAAGAGCACTGGAGTGGGGTGCCATTGCCTTCTCTGCCGCACACTGCTGGAAGCCCTCAAACCTGGAAGATGGAAGCTGTGCACACTATTTGTGCACACATGCTTATCGAGCTCTCACATTTCGGATGAGTTCCAATACCTGTTGCCTATACTTTCCAAAATACATTTTAATCCTGGCAACTTTTTGCCTATCAAAGGATTAGAGGTTGAGAAAGAGACAGTTCAGAAAATTTTCAAGGCCTGGTTTATCCCATAGAGAAGAGAATTTCTGCGTCAGTAAACTATAATTTAAAATTTTGCTTCACACTTAGATAATTGCTCCACGGAGGGGCTCTTATCTCCTTCATCTTTGTGTGCCTGTGCCTACCAGGGCAGAGCCTGCAATAAGCTTGAAATCAAAGTAGCAATACCCAATACATTAAAATGAAGTATTAATTAAAGAAAATTATGTTCATTTTCACTCATAAAATCTTTGAGACCTGAAGCTTGGAATAAAACAAAGTTAATATGCTAGCTATGAGTTAAGAAAGTTCTTCTAACACGTGCTCTGAGGCTGGGTTTAGTACTATTTCAGTGATTATTAGCTCTGAGTCATTGCAATTCATTTTTACTGGACACTAATTCTTCAGACTACATTTCCTCTTCTTTCCTCAAAGCCAGCATATAATTTAAGTCAATTGTGGTTTAGGAGGCATAAAGTATAGTGAAGAGAAATTGGAGGTTCTAATTCTGACTCCATCACTTGATGTGTGTTGGAACCTCAGTTTCCTCACTGTTAAAATGGGAATAATAACTCCTCTGTCTGCTTTATCATAGGGGGCAAATAAGGTAAGTGGGTCAACAACACTTTGCAAATTATTTAATGCTGCGTTAATAGTCTATTGCTAACATACTACCTTGGAGAAGGAAATGGCAACGCAGTATTTTTGCCTGGGAAATTCCATGGACAGAGGAGCCTGACAGGCTACAGTCCAGGGGGTCGCAAAGAGTCAGAACCAACTGAACAACAACAATGTATTACCTAACTAGGGAGGAATTTCAAAATCTTAAGCAAATAAATGGATCTTCTACCTTTCAGTCAAGCACACTAGTATTTCTCTTTAAGATCCACCAATATAATTTCCTCCCTCACATCTTTTATTATAAAATATGATGCTTAAATGTCATTACAGTATATATTAGTAAATAAATTCATAAAAGAAGAAGAGTCTAGAAACCTCATGCTAACCTCTCGATGTCATTTAGGCTCAGCAACAGCGATGTCCATGGCAGATTTCAGCCAGTGTGGAACAGGATAACCTCAGATGATTCTATCTGATTCTCAGAGATTTTAATACACAGGTTTTACATTTTTGAGTCATCTAGCTCCTAAAACATTTGCCAAATATCTGCCTTGATTGTAAAGACACTACAACTCTTCCCAAAATATCCTTAGGGATTAAGTGTATCTAAAGGCCACACTCATTTGCTATAACTGCACTTATACAATAAAACTCAGATATCCAATGACCGTTACAATTTCTAAGAAGGCAATTTAAACTTACATAATGCTCAACATTTTCTGGCTGAAATAACCTAAAAGGAAGCATATAACATAGACAATGATTTTACTTTATAAGCTAAAACATTCAGTTGATAAATTTTCTACCATTTTCAGATTCTACACTGCATATATTCACTGACTCCAATCACAGCTGCTATTCTCTGTGCAGGTGAGTGGCCCAATGAGCAAAAGTCAGCATTTCAGTGCTAGAGGGAAGGGAGCAAAGAAGAGGAACTGCTTGCTAGTTTTGCTGCAGCTAAGAAGCACATTATTTTAAATATCTATCACGGAGAACATTTAAGAGGAAAAGGAGACATTCTGCCAGAGAATGCCAATGATCCAGGAGAGTACCAGAGACACAGCACGTAAACAATCGCTTTAGACAGAGAGTTTAATGCCAAGGATCAAGGAGAGGAACAGATCAACACCTGCAGTTTAAGACAAGAATTGTAACACAAGAACTAGGACTTCCCTGGTGGTCCAGGGGTTAGGAATTTGCCTTTTGCTGGAGGGGACACAGGTTCCATCCCTGTGGGGACCCCACATGCCACAGGGCAACTAAGCCCGCACACAACGGAAGATGTGTCGCAATTAAGACGCAACACAGCCAAATAAATAAATATTTTTAAAAAATAATTAAAAAATCAGGGAGGAGTCATTTCCTTCAGGAAAGAAAGGGCGTTTTCTACCTCAACAAACAAGGTAGATGTTCTTTTAACCTATGCCTACTTAACAAAACTCCAAATTAAGCAACATTCTCCGTTCTCTCTGCAACATTTTCTAACGCCATTGCTCACTGTTTCCAACTAAAGGGCTACTCTCTACAAGGTTCAAGCGCGTATGTCCCCACCAAAGCAGCTGCATCCTTATCAAGAATTAGTGTCTGTTCACAAATCAGTTTATGCTAGTTAATATTATAATTATGGTTATGGAATAATTAAGTATTAAATGAAAAAAATTTTAAATTATTTCTATGAAAACTGAGTTATGCATCAGGAAGACCCTACAAAGGTGACTCCCAAATAACATTGCTACCAAATTAAATATTAGCAGGAAAAACAAAAAAGACTGGGAGGTGGGGGGTTGTCCTAGAAAAATGTTTACACCCAGTATAAATGCTGCAAAATGTTAATGTTCTCAAAGCATTTGGAAAAACAAAATAGAATCAGAAATGACAGATGCACCATGGGTAGCACAGAGATATGGAAGAAGACAGAAGCAGAACTCTAGTCAGTGGTCCCAGAGGCAAAAGAAAAGCTTTAGCCAGTAAGACATTATTAGCAACTAAGTTTAGTGAAATGCTAAAGGAATGTGAAATCTTCTTTAGTTTCCATTTTTAACAAGGTTTTAAAAAGTATACTTAGGCTCACACCTAAGAATTCATCTTGGCAGTCAAGAGCACACACATTTCCCCAAACATAAACCATAATGTATGCATTTACTTGTGAATGTCTAAGAAACAATTTCACTGTAATGCTTAAGAACCTAGCTCTGCAATGCTAATACTTACTAATGAACCAGGTAATTTTAAAAATCATGTCACATCAATACATGTCAAAAGCCTAAAATACATTCTTTGAACAAATAACTCCACAAGAGGAATTTCTCCTAAGAGTAACTGCACAGACACATATGCATAGTGTTTACAGCAGTCTTGTTCACATAGCAAGATAAAAAAAAACCTTACATATGTAACATCAAGGGACAGGCATATTCATATCCAATAAAATATTATGCATACATAAAAATTATTTACATCTAGTTTATACATGAAAAGCTGTTCAAAATATAGTATTAAGAAGCAGGTTACAGACCTTGAAACAAAGAGTCATCTTGCTGAATACACTGTAAATAAAAATATTAGTGGTTACTTCTGGAAGGTGGAATTAAAGGTAAGTTAGATGTTTTTATATTTTCTATGTCTTATATGTAAAAAAACACAAAAAAACAGGAAAAGCCTTCCAACATGTACAGATCATGTTTTAACCACTCAATATCTAACAGTGATAAATTAATGAAAATTATCAACAGTTGAGGTGTCTTAGAAATGGCCCTAGATAGTGAAATCAAGAAGCCCGGATAGCAGGATAAAATTTGCTATCAATCTCTCATGGGTCCTCCGATTAGGAACTGGAGACTCTCTCCAGTCCACACTGGCCTTGTAACTTGTTTTAAGCAATGGAACGCAGCAGAAGCAACACTGTAAAATTTCCAGTCCTAGGTTTTAAGAGGCATTACAGCGTTTACCATTTCTCTTCTGCTGACCTGGAGAGCTCCATGAGAAGAAATCTGAGCTAGCCCACTTCTGGACAAGGAACCAAATGAAAAAAAAAAAAAAAAAAAGCCCAGCAAACAGACAGCACTCACTGCCAGATATGGGAGCGAAGCCATCCTAAATCTTCCAGCTCCCTCCCAATCAGGCTACCAGATGACAGCTGCTACAAGTGACCTCCGGGCAAGAACGGTGGAAGAAACATCCAGCTGAGCCCAGAACAAACTGCTGACCTACAAAATCATAAGCCAATATACGGTTGCCGTTTTAAGCCATTAAGTTCTGTGATTTATTATGTAGCAATAGATGACTAACTTATCCATCATCCACACAGTATACCATTAATGTTTGGGATGTACTCTTCTTACAGACTAATTTATCCTCCTAAAACAAAAAGATTATACTGTACATACTAGGTCTGTGGTTCCCTGACATCTTTGCAATGGGACCATATGCAGGCTCTCTTTGGTCATTTTAGATTTAAACTCAGACATAGGGAGAGAATGGAACACTTGGTATACTCAGGACATTTTACATTCTTTATACAAAAATCCTGTGTGCAGCTATGGGCTTTTCCTCAAAAACCAAGGACCTGGATGCAATTGACTTGAAGGAAGTTCTCACTCCTTCATCAGTGTATGAGGATGCTCTGCCTAACAGGTGTCCCACAGCAAGCCCAGGAGAGATACTGAAAAACGTAAGACCAAATTCATAACCAACACCCACCATTTTAACACCTCCACCAATAATGATGGTGATAAAAGTCAACATTCACTGAGGGGGTTTAGCACATGCTAATAACAGGCTGGAAACAGCTGAGAAGTTAAGAATGTGTCTGGAACCAGAGTGCTTTGTCACTTCCTGGGTAACCTTGAGCAGGTTACTTCATCTTTCCAAGCTCAGTTTGCTTATCTGTAAAATGGAGATAACAACAGTGATCCACCTCAGTGAGTTGTGAGAATTAAATGAGACACATGTAAAATATTTAGAACAGAGCCTAGCACACAGCAAGTGCTCAATAACTAGTGGTTTTCTGTATTAAGTAACCAACATTTTACAGGTGTCATCTCATTTAATTTAATCCCCACAACATTCTATGGATGAAGAAGTAAGAGGCAGGGAGGTGAAAGAACTTGCTAGGAAGCAGCACAATCAAGTTTCAAACTCACATTTTTCTCAACTGCAGTAGCTAAACCCTTCAGGTCCATGTGGCATAGCGTACAGTAGCCCCTTGTTCAGGAACAGGACCCGTATCTTCAAAGGCTCTGATCACAGTCACCTCTAGATCAGAGCTGAAGAGCTGACGTTCAGGCTGGCCTCAGAGATGAACACAATTACCACAATGTGTCAGACACACGTGCCGCGGCTCCCACAGTTCTCTGAGCCATTACTTAGTAGATATTCAAACGCTGATCTTGTCCAACTATATTCACTGTGTTACTATTCCATCACAGGCAGTAAGCTGGACTCCCTCCTTCCCCCTGCTCATTATGATTATGAAGTTATCCAGATACAATACAGCGTCCTATCATTTTACTGAACCATTACTGATTGCTATTTTAGAAAAGTAGAAGCTTTTATGTTGTTCAGTCACTAAGTCGTGTCTGACCCTCTGTGACCCCCTGGCCTGCAGAATGCCAGGCTTCCCTGTCTTTCACCATCTCCCTGAGTTTGGTCAAATTCATGTCCACTGAGTCAGTGATGCTCTCTAACCATCTCATCCTCTGCCGCCCTCTGCTCCTTCTGCCTTCAGTCTTCCCCAGCACCGGGTCTTTTCCAATGAGTTGGCTCTTTGCACAAGGTGGCCAAAGCATTGGAGCTTCAGCCTCAGCCATCAGTCCTTCCAATGAACACCCAGGGCTGATTTCCTTTAGGATGGACTGGTTTGATCTCCTTGCAGTCCAAGGGACTCTCAAGTCTCCTCCAGCACCACAGTTCAAAAGCATCAATTCTTTGGCTCTCAGCCTTCTTTATGGTCCAACTCTCACATCTGTACATGACTACTGCAAAAACCATAGCTTTGATTATACAGACTTTTGTCAGCAAAGTGATGCCTCTGCTTTTAACATGCTGTCTAGCTTTGTCACAGCTTTCCTTCCAAGGAGCAAGCGTCTTTTAGTTTCATGGCTGCAGTCACTGTCTGCAGTGCTTTTGGAGCCCAAAAATAGTCTGTCACTGCTTTCTCTTCGTCCTCTTCTATTCACCATGAAGCGATGCTTTTTAAGAGACCCTTTAAACCTATTATGTTTTACAGAGAAAATAATGAACTTTTGTCCAGTCAGCTGGCTAGTAAGAATGACTGGAACCAGAAAGATTTCTTTTTAATTTTTTAAACTTTAACTTCTCTACAGGAAGATGGAAGTGAAACAATAAGTGAGTTTAACCCACAGAACTGCTCAGCTAAGTTTAGTTCTACCCAAATTCAGTTGGGTGATTTTGAAAACAACCACTTTCTCAGACTTAGAGGAAATGGTTAAGCAACCTCTGAGAAGTCATCTGTTCTTGCACTGTGGGACATATTTTTTTTGGTATGAGTCCTTTTTAGGTAATAGAACATCCTAACATTGTCCAAGCACTTGTCAACTAAAATAAAAGTCTACAAGATGCTACAAGTTATTATCCTAATCTAGATATCCTTTTCTTCCTCTAAAAAGCACAAAGGAAACATGTTTCTTAAAAATGAGTTTTTACATTTTACAATAAAATGAATTCTCAATACTTTAAGTCCAAAGAGGAGTATAAAAGTCACTGAAAGACAGAAGCTGACAGTTTGAGACTGAGCAACATAGTTTCGTCCTGATCTCAGACAAAACAGAGATCAGATATGACTGAGAAATTACATTCTCAGAGAAATTTCTCATGTCATAATTGTAGTTGATTTTTTGAAAAAATATATCCGCTATTTCTTTTTTTCCCTGTAGTACTAGTTAAATCCTGGTACAGTAAAACATGATAACTAGGGATGAGAGAATCTATAATTACTAACACATACTTCTTCTGGCCAAGTGATGAAACCTTACTAAAATTTTTAAAAAATTTTGATGCAAATACATTTTGCTACTTCCTCGTTCTCTTACAAAGACCAGACGTGACATATGGTCATCCTTGGGGAAAAATGACTGCACTGAAGCTTGATGGGAAATAGAACTCAGTGTTCTGGATGATAAAAGTACCTTTATAGGGAATGATACCCACATACCTCATCACTTGGCCAATTTGCTCAAAAACGCATTTCAATGAACAACACTTTACAACAAATCATACTCTATTGGATATTTTTTAAACTTATATTTTAGTTTTATTCATTGAACCAAGTTTCACTGCAGCTGTTTACTCCAGCTATTTTTAGGGGATTAAAAGTTCAGCTGAAGGTCAATATTATGATGCTCATATCAGACAGTAAACATTTCTTAAAGGTAAATAGAAATCATTCAATCTGAAACAGAGAGAAGAAGAAGAATTGAGAAAAAGAGAGGAGTGCCTCCAAGGCACAAAAGTGGAGTCCCAGAATTACAGGGGGGAAAAAAAAACACCTGGGCAAAACAATTATCCAAAGAAACCACAGCCCCAAACTTTGCAAATATGGTGAAAGACACACATTTACAGATTCAAGAAATTCGATGAACATCAAAAAATATTTAGTCCAAAGAAAACCAAGTGAAGAAACAAACTGCTAGAAGCAAAAGTGAGGGAAAACCTGAAACTAGCTGGAAAATAAAAAGCTACACGTTACACACAGAGAAACAACAACTCAAATACAATGGATTTCTTAACAGTGAAGGCAGAAAATGACAGTGTTTAGTGTCTTTATATACATGGAACCATTATATTTGTGCAATATGTATGATACACATGTTACATATAATACACAAATATATCTATATCTTTGCCTGGATTAGTATCCAAAGACATAAAGAACTCTTACAATTCAATATAGTGGGCAAAAGATCTGAACAGTCACTTCACAAAAGAAGATGAACTAATGGCCCAAAAAAAGAAATGCAAATATGCTCAACTTCATGCCATCAGTAGTCACCAGGGAAGGCCAATTAAAACCACAGATATATCATTACATACTGATTGGATTGGCTAAATTAAAAAGGTTAATCACACTAAATTTTGGCAAGGATGTGAAGAATAAGCATTATCATACATTGCTGATGGAAATATGAAGTGGTAAAACCAGTTTGCAAAATCGTTGGCAGTTTCTTAAAAGTTGAAACATACAGCAACCAGAAGACCCAACCAATCAAATCGTATTTACCCAAGAGAAACAACAAATGTCTACATGAAGATTTTTACTTCAGAAATCAAGGGAGACTTATATTAACCCTGAACTGGAAACAAATGTCCATTAAGACCTGAATGGATAAACAAGTTATAGTATATCCATAAAATGGAATAAAAATGAGTTAAAAAAGGCAAAAAAGGCAAAAATAAATAAATAAAAGGGAACTATTGATATTACTTGGATGAGTCTCAAAACAATTACGCTGAGTGAAAGAATCCAGGCTAAACAACAGTGCATGATTTCATTCATGTAAAATCTGTATAATTCCATTTATATAAAATTCTAGAAAATGTAAATTAATCTACAATGAGAGAAAACAGATCAGTGGTTGCCTAGGAAGGAAGGGAGTATTTTGTTTGGCTTTGGCTCTAAGTTTAAAAAATGTAACAGCAAGTATCAGGAATATGCACCATTACAGAACTCTGATTTTAATTACACAAAGACCAATCTGAGAAGCTATTCACTTGAACAATTACTGCATGCACACTCTCATGCCACACTCGAAGCCTTTGTTCCACAATTATTTCTTGTCCACCTGCCCAAAGGAACCATGAAGATCTTCTGTTAACAAATACTCCTGACACTATAAACACCAACACAGTGATGGGCTAAATTCTCTATAATGTTAGTATTCCAAGGTACTTTGAATGAGTAGGTGTGGGATCTTTCATAGAATTCTAGTTCACTTGGCTTAACTTAACATGTACATGCCAGGGTGTACCTGTTTACATCTCATCACAGTTCACCATATGTCTTATTTGTGGAGCAGGGCAAGAGAAGACAGTTTCTCCCCACTACGCACCCATGGGTTTTATTAAGAAATAACTGGCATACATCACTGCATAAATTTAAGGTGTACAGTATGATGTTTTGATTTACACATATTGTGAAATGATTACCACAATAGGTTAACATCCATTATCTCATGTAGATATAATTTTAAAAAAGAAAAAAATTTCTCATGATGAGAACTCATAGGCTCTACTTTCTCAACAACTTTCCAATCATATAGCAGTCTTAACTATAGTCATCACGTTGCACATTACATCCACAGTACTTATTTACCTTACAAACGGAAGTTTGTATCTTTTCTACACTTTCTCCAACTTTCCCTCCAAAACCCCACCATTGATAACCACAACTCTGATCTCTTTGATGTGTGTTTGTGCATTTTTTTTCCAAAGATTCCATATATAAGTGAAATCATACAAAATATGTCTTTCTCTGACTTCTTTCACATAGCCTCTAAGTCCATTCGTGTTGTTCCATATTGTAGGATATCCTCTTTTTATGGCTGAATAACATTGCATTGTGTGTATGTATACACACATACATATTAGTTCAGTCATTCAGTCATGTCCCACTCTTTGTGACCCCTGGCAGCACGCCAGGCCTCCCTGTCCATCACCAACTCCCAGAGTTCACTCAGACTCACGTTCATCGAGTCTGTGATGCCATCCAGCCATCTCATCCTCGGTCGTCCCCTTCTCCTCCTGCCCCCAATCCCTCCCAGCATCAGAGTCTTTTCCAGAGTCAACTCTTCGCATGAGGTGGCCAAAGTACTGGAGCTTCAGCTTTAGCATCATTCCTTCCAAAGAAATCCCAGGGCTGATCTCCTTCAGAATGGACTGGTTGGATCTCCTTGCAGTCCAAGGGACTCTCAAGAGTCTTCTCCAACTCTCATAGTTCAAAAGCATCAATTCTTTGGCTCTCAGCCTTCTTCATAGTGCAACTCTCACATCCATACATGACTACTGGAAAAACCATAGCCTTGACTAGACGGACCTTAGTCAGCAAAGTAATGTCTCTGCTTTTGAATATGCTATCTAGGTTGGTCGTAACTTTTCTTCCAAGGAGTAAGCGTCTTTTAATTTCATGGCTGCAATCACCATCAGCAGTAATTTTGGAGCCCAAGAAAATAAAGTCTGACCCTGTTACCACTATTTCTCCATCTATTTCCCATGGAGTGATGGGACAAGACGCCATGATCTTCGTTTTCTGAATGTTGAGCTTTAAGTCAAATTTTACACTCTCCTCTTTTACTTCCATCAAGAGGCTTTTTAGTTCCATTCTGCCATAAGACTGGTATCATCTGCATATCTGAGGTTATTGATATTTCTCCCGGCAATCTTGATTCCAGCTTGTGTTTCTTCCAGTCCAGCATTTCTCATGACGTACTCTGCATATAAGTTAAATAAGCAGGGTGACAATATACAGCCTTGACGTACTCACTTTCCTATTTGGAACCAGTCTGTTGTTCCATGTCTAGTTCTAACTGTTGCTTTCTAGCCTGCATACAGACTTCTCAAGAGGCAGGTTAAGTGGTCTGGTATTCCCATCTCTTTCAGAATTTTCCACAGTTTATTGTGATCCACAGTCAAAGGCTTTAGCATAGTCAATAAAGCAGAAGTAGATGTTTTTCTGGAAATCTCTTGCTTTTACCATGATCCAGCGGATGATGGCAATTTAATCTCTGGTTCCTCTGCCTTTTCTAAAACCAGCTTGAACATCTGGAAGTTCACGGTTCACATATCGCTGAAGCCTGGCTTGGAGAATTTTGAGCATTACTTTACTAGCGTGTGAGATGAGTGCAATTGTGCAGTAGCTGGAGCATTCTTTGGCATTGCCTTTCTTTGGGATTGGAATGAAAACTGACCTTTTCCAGTCCTGTGGCCACTGCTGAGTTTTCCAAATTTGCTGGCATACTGAGTGCAGCACTTTCACAGCATCATCTTTCAGATTTGAAATAGCTCAACTGGAATTCCATCACCTCCACTAGCTTTGTTCATAGTGATGAACTATGAAGGCCCACTTGACTTCACATGCCAGGATGTCTGGCTCTAGATGAGTGATCACACCACCGTGATTATCCGGGTCGTGAAGATCCTTTTTGTACAGTTCTTCTGTGTATTCTTGCCACCTCTTCTTAATATCTTCTGCTTCTGTTAGGTCCAGATCATTTCTGTCCTTTATTGAGTCCATCTTTGCATGAAATGTTCCCTTGGTATCTCTAATTTTCTTGAACAGATCTCTAGTCTTTCCCATTCTGTTGTTTTCCTCTATTTCTCTGCATTGATCGCTGAAGAAGGCTTTCTTATCTCTTCTTGCTGTTCTCTGGAACTCTGCATTCAGATGCTTATATTCTTCCTTTTCTCCTTTGCTTTTCGCTTCTCTTCTTTTCACTGCTATTTGTAAGGCTTCCCCAGACAGCCATTTTGCTTTTTGCATTTCTTTTCCATGGGGATGGTCTTGATCCCTGTCTCCTGTACAGTGTCAGGAACCTTATTCCATAGTTCATCAGGCACTCTATCTATCAGATCTAGGCCCTTAAATCTATTTCTCACTTCCACTGTATAATCATAAGTGATTTGATTTAGGTCATACCTGAAGGGTCTAGCGGTTTTTCCTGCTTTCTTCAATTTGAGTCTGAATTTGGTAATAAGGAGTTCATGATCTGAGCCATAGTCAGCTCCTGGTCTTGTTTTTGTTGACTGTTAAGAGCTTCTCCATCTTTGGCTGCAAAGAATATAATCAGTCTGATTTAGGTGTTGACCATCTGGTGATGTTCATGTGTAGAGTCTTCTTCTCTTGTGTTGTTGGAAGAGGGTGTTTGCTATGACCAGTGCATTTTCTTGGCAAAACTCTATGCCTTCGCCCCTGCTTCATTCCGCATTCCAAGGCCAAATTTGCCTGTTACTCCAGGTGTTTCTCAACTTCCCACTTTTGCATTCCAGTCCCCTTTAATGAAAAGGACATCTTTTTTGAGTGTTAGCTCTAAAAGGTCTGGTAGGTCTTCATAGAACCGTTCAACTTCAGCTTCTTCAGCGTTACTGGCTCGGGCATAGACTTGGATTACTGTGATATTGAATGGTTTGCCTTGAAAACGAACACAGACCATTCTGTTTTTGAGACTGCATCCAAGTACTGCATCGGACTCTTTTGTTGACCATGATGGCTACTCCATTTCTTCTGAGGGATTCCTGCCTGCAGTAGTAGATATAATGGTCATCTGAGTTATTCACCCATTCCAGTCCATTTTAGTTCGATGATTCCTAGAATGTCGACATTCACTCTTGCCATCTCGTTTGACCACTTCCAATTTGCCTTTATTCATGGACCTGACATTCCAGGTTCCTATGCAATACTGCTCTTTACAGCATCGGACCTTGCTTCTATTACCAGTCACATCCACAGCTGGGTACTGTTTTTGCTTTGGCTCCATCCCTTCATTCTTTCTGGAGTTATTTCTCCACTCACCTCCAGTAGCATATTAGGCACCTACTGACCCGGGGAGTTCCCCTTTCAGTATCCTATCATTTTGCCTTTTCATACTGTTCATGGGGTTCTCAAGGAAAGAATACTGAAGTAGTTTGCCATTCCCTTCTCCAGTGGACCACATTCTGTCAGACCTCTCCACCATGACCCGCCTGTCTTGGGTTGCCCCACGGGCATGGCTTAGTTTCATTGAGTTAGACAAGGCTGTGGTCCTAGTGTGATTAGACTGACTAGATTTCTGTGAGTATGGTTTCAGTGTGTCTGCCCTCTGATGTCCTCTTGCAACACCTACCATCTTACTTGGGTTTCTCTTACCTTGTGCGTGGGGTATCTCTTCACGGCTGCTCCAGCAAAGCACAGCCCCTGCTCCTTACCTTGGATGAGGGTTATCTCCTCCCTTCCTGACCCTCAATGTGGGATGGCTTCTCTAGGCCTTCCTGCACCTGCACAGCCCCACTCCTTGGATGTGGTGCATATATACATACATACATGTGCGCACACACGCACACACTCCACAACTTTTTATCCATTCATCCACAGAAGAACATTTAGGGTATTTTTGCATCTTCACAATTATAAATAATACTGCTGAAGAGCAAGATAGTTTAAGTAGATCAATCTCAGTCATTCACAGCCTCAAAGAACCCAGAGGGAAAAAGAGAGTTGATTCTAGTTCTCTTCAAGGTCTAGATCATTTTACGGCAGGACAGGCATGGGACAAAGGATTTTCTATTATTCAATAGATCAGGACAAGTAGAAAAAAATAATTGAACTTATAAACTTATAGGCCTTTAATTCATCAAAATTAAAGTAAGTCTAAAAATTCACCAAAGGACTAAGAAGATAAATGATATACCCATATTATTGTATGTTGGAGGCAGAGGGTTTTGGGAAAGAGACAGATTGTTAAAACCCCGAGTGCCCATCAACATACAACTAGTTTAAGAAGATGTGGTGGATACACACACACATACACATATATATATATAACTTAGTCATAAAAAGAATGAAATATTGCCATTTGCAGCAACATGAGCAGATCTGAAGAATGTCATACTTAGTGAAATAAGTCGGACAGAGAAAGACGAGTATTACATATCATTCACAGGTGGAATCTAAAAATAATACAAATGAATCTATTTACAAATCAGAAACAGACTCACAGACATAGAAGACAAATTTATGATTACTGAAAAGGAAAAGGGAGGATGGCAACAGGGATAAATTAGGAGTACGGGATGAAGAGACACACACGACTACATAATACAGATAAACTACAGAATTTATTGCATGGCACAGGGAATGATACTTGGTATCTTATAATAACCTGTAATAGAAAATAATCAGAAATGTGTATATATGTGTGTGTATGTATACATACTAGAAGATGCTTGCTCCTTGGAAGGAAAGTTATGACCAACCTAGACAGCATATTAAAAAGCAGAGACATGACTTTGCCAACACAGGTCCGTCTAGTCAAGGCTATGGTTTTTCTAGTGCTCATGTACGGATGTGAGAGTTGGACTATAAAGAAAGCTGAGCACAGAAGAATTGATGCTTTTGAACTATGGTGTTGGAGAAGACTCTTGAGAGTCCCTTGGACTGTAAGGAGATCCAACCAGTCCATTCTAAAGGAGATCAGTCCTGGGTGTTCTTTGGAAGGACTGATGTTGAAGCTGAAACTCCAATACTTTGACCACCTGATGAGAAGAGCTGACTCATTTGAAAAGACCCTGATGCTGGGAAAGATTGAGGGCAGGAGGAGAAGGGGATGACAGAGGATGAGATGGCTGGATGGCATCACCGACTCAATGGACATGGGTCTGGGTGGAGTCGGGAGTTGGTGATGGACAGGGTGGCCTGGCATGTTGCGGTTCATGCGGTCACGGACACGACTGAGCAACTGAACTGAACTGAATGGATGCATACATACATAACATAATCACTTTGCTGCATACAATACTGTAAACCAACTACACTTCAAAAAATAGGCCTGAGAGGAGCTAATATATGAAAAATGACTGCTGCACGTAGAACATCACAGTTTGGCAACCATCAAAAATAACGATAAAGTCATTTTTATTTTTTAATAATAAAGAAGAAAATCTTTCCGATATAAACACAGAACAGATTAAAAAATCAGTAATTATTTTTAAAGCTAATTTAAGAATTTTAAATAATTCTGTGTCTTCCCAAGCTTACAACTATCCACAGAGATGAAATAAATGACTGTAGAATATTCAGATAACAAAGGCACCTGATGTGTGGTTTGTCAGATATGCCTGGCTAGGCCATTTCCTTCTCCTGTGACCTAGATCTTTCTTCAGAAACTCGCTACCCAATTCCAACAGCTCCACTTTCTACCTTCTGTAAAAGGTATTCCTAAAATATCCCTGTCCAGTCTCTACAGAAGACAGGTTTAACGTGTAGAGTAACAGTTCTCAAGATCCAGCATGGGTACCACTGGGAATTTCTGATACTGTCTCAGCAGGTCTTCAAGGGTAAAACTATTTTCATAATCAAATGTTATTTCAGTTTTCCCACTCATTCTCTCATGAGTGTAATGTGGAGATTTCCCTAGCCTATATGACACTTTATATAACACACTGAACACAGAGGCAAATCTAAAAATCCAATTGTATTCTATTATGGCAAACATTAAAAAAAAATTGCAAGAATGCTAAATAGTGCCTCTCACTAATATTTCTGTTTTGGAAAATTAAAAATGTTGCTTATGTTAGTATGTAAAGGTTTTCATTGTCATTATGAAATATATTAATATTTTTTTAAATCTTTCAGTGTTAATCTCTAACACGGTGAGTATTGAGAGATATAATCCACATAAACAAAAGCTCTTAGGGGTCCACAATAATTTTTTAGAGTATAAAAGGGGGTCCTAGACTAAAAAGTTTAGGAAGAGTAACACTGCCTTCAAAGATGAAGGAAAAAAATCCCCAAACTCTTCAGACATCTTGCATCTGCAAGCATGCAAGTCTCAGTATACTGCTGGAAGAAGCACACAGAGTCAAGACATAAAGTAAGGGAAGTACAGAAAGTCTGAATCATCCAAAGGAGGGCAGGAAGGGACATGGGGTTTTAGACCACCCTGGATTCCTGGGTCCAAAAAAAAAAAAAAATCTTAAATTTAACTACATATGCTCATTTGAGCATCCTCAGGTAGGAATGTAGCCTTTAGTAATTTGTCCCTGTGAAAAAAACACAGTCATCTTCACCTGATGGTGTACAAGATTATCCAAAGTGAAGGGGGCCGGCGAGGGACTGAGCGGTTCCTCCCCCGTCCCCAGCGTCATATACTGGAGCACGGATCCCCGGTGAGACGTGTTGGGAGACAGGGCCTTTAAGGAGGTCATTAAAGTGAAATGAGGTCACAGGAGCAGGGCTGAAAGGACTGGCGTTCTTATAAGGGAAGACACCGAGCTCCCTCTGTACGTGCAGAAGGCCACGCGAGGACACAGCAAGGAGGCCGCCGTCTACCTGCAAGCCAGGAAGAGCCTCTCACCAGAAACCAACGTGCCGGCACCCTCCTCCTGACCTCCTAACCTTCACTCAGAACATCTCTGCCTAGCCACCCAGTCTGTGGGACTTAAGACACCCCGTCTGTGGCACCCTGCCTATATACTCTGTTTCCATATAAGCACTCCATAAATATGCTGAGTAAGAGGTGAAAATGGGAGAGTTTTTTAAGGGGGAAGCAGATATTGAATAGATACCTGCACAGTTCACACACCATAATCGATGCTGTGTGCCACCGAGGAAATGTTGAAGTGTTGTTCTTCTCAGGATGTCGCCTGCTTGGATTTTTTTTTTTTTTCCTTTCTCTCCTTTGATTAGAATCAGGACAGAAACATCCACATTTTTCCCCTATTGGTTAGTGTCGGGTCTAAAATTCATGCTTTCACATCTCAGTTCATACGGTAACTAACTCATACCATTAGCTCTTATGGTAAGAGAGCCCCACCTCTCAATGGCTCTAAGATTGACGGCTATGACATGGTTTCACCTCCTTTACTCTTTCCATGATGGTTACAGGAAGGCTTATGCAAGACTCTTCATGCCTCTCACCAATTCCAGGAAATTTCCTTTTTTTTTTTTTTTTAAGTCAAATCTAACTGGCTTGGAAATTGTTTCAGTGGCTCTCTAAAGAAGGGCAAAATACCCCAGGGGCAGGTTGGTCAGCAGGCCCTGCAGGAAAAGAAACTGATTTAGCTGAACCACTGTGGTCTCCAATCCACAGCAGCTCCCCAGCTGTGAGAAAGGCCCAGCAGATGAAAAGGATGAGGGAGGAAAAGGTTGGATCAGTCTTACATTTTTATTTTTAAAATGCTTCAGAGTAAGAGACTCCCTCCCTCTCAGCATCATCTTTCCTCAAACACAGAGACCATGTCTCATTTGGCACTATCTTCCCTGTACAAAGCACATTCACAGCAAGTGCTGAAACACAGCAAGTGCTCAAAACGCATTTCAGTGGAAAGGGAAGCTGAATGAACATTGATAAGAATATTTTTAAAAAGTGACTTGAAATTACTCTGTTATAGAGATATTTATAGAAAAAGGAGAGGCACTGAAATTCAACGTTACTTGAAAAAAATTTTAAAACCCTCTAAATTAAAGAGCAGAGGGACAACCCAGAAGGATAGAGCAGGGTGGGAGGTGGGAGGGGGGTTCAGGATGGGGGGACACATGTATACCTGTGGCCGATTCATGTTGATATATGGCAAAAACCATCAAAAGTATTGTATGGTAATTATCCTCCAATTAAAATAATTTTTTAAAAAAAAAAAAAGAGCACAAAGCAGAGTTCTTATCTAAATGTTCTAGAGATTGTCTGATGTAATATTAGTTTCAGATTAACATTTACTGAACTAATACATATGAAACACCACATTAGGTGCAAACTCTAGTAGGAACCAAATACAAGAAAACTGTGTTTTTATCTGTTAAATGTAACTGATGGCTCCTGGCTGAACAAGCATGCATGTTCTTTACACAGATTTGAAATGTGGTTTGAACCACTGAGAAAACAAATCCTAATCAAGTGGTACTTCGGCTTTCATAACATACCTTACGCTTCTTTGAGCATCCCTGGGGATAAACTGGACTCTGGTAACTTACTCCCGTGGGAAATTGCTATCTTCTTAGCCCTGAGGCATCCCAGGGGCACTCAGAGCCCACAACAAGGAATCCCTCGACTCTGTTCCCATGCAGCCCACTCACACGGCCACCAAACACTCTAAGTATTATTCCTTGCATCCTTCACCTTGCTGTTTGGTGAAAATCACTACCCTCTATGTTTCAGAAGTTCAAAATATTGTTTTTAACAAGAAAAAACAAATAAAAACCAGATCTAGAGACTCCTGGCAGGGATGAAGTAAGGAGGTAACTGCCATAATTCAAAATAGATTCTCCAAGCCAAAAGCTGCTGCCAAGTTACATTTAGTTAGCAAAAAATAACAGTAAAATAAGTGTCACAGTCACTAGCAGAAATACAAATTCACTAGTAAAACCAGCTTCTTAGTACGCTTCCTGTGAGGATATATAACAACACAGGTATGAACTTAAATACCTATTAAACTATAGACATCTTTGTTTGCATTCCTGACGTCTATGATATATACTGGCCTCATTATCAGTAAATGAAGTTCCTTTATCCTATACTCTCATGCTAACACTACCCCTTTTGGTCTTTAATTCCTCACTATTTCAACCCCCACCTAATAGATTACTATATATCTATATCTATATCTATATCTATATCTATCTATATATATATGGACAAAACCCCTAAGACTGACTGAATGAAACAAGTTCTACTTGTATGAATAATAGGTGTTATGTATAACACTTGCCTGCAACAACCGGAAAAACACAGCTAAGCCAGAATTAAACAGGATGTAAAAATGAATAGGCCTTCTACTCTTAGACAACACACTCCCGAAAGTGCCACAAATACGTAATAATTATTAATAAATATGAATTGGAAAGAATCTTCTCTTATAGTAGCCTCAAGCCTTTAATGTTACTAAAACAAGATGTAAGAAATACATGTTTTCCCCAATTTTCAAAATCTCACTATGGCTGGAATATGCCAAGTGAAAGTGAAAGTCGCTCAGTCTTGTCCGACTCTGCGACCCCATGGACTGTGTAGTCCCTGGAAGTCTCCAGGCCAGAATACTGGAGTGGGTAGCCTTTCCCTTCTCCAGGGGATCTTCCCTACCAAGGGATCGAACCCAGGTCTCGCGATTTGCAGGTGGATTCTTCACCAGCTGAGCCACCAGGGAAGCCCGGAATATGCCAAACCACCCCCAATATCGTAAACTTCAGTGAATATGAGAAAATGTTTCAGTTACTGTACATACTTTAGTGTTTCATCTAAAGATACTAAAACCTCTTGGTAACATCCTTAGATAAGAATCACAGAACTAGTGAGTGAGGAGCCAGGATTTAAAAGGAGCAGGCTGACTGCTCTTTACGATTACAATATACTACACAGTAGTCTTAGAAAATGTGGTAGATTCACAGAGAGATCTCTAAAATGAAAAAGTACAAACCAAATGTATCTAAGGAAAGTGGTGTGGGGTGGGACCTGGCCTTCTCAAAGTCTGAAAGGTTTTGAAGAGAGTGTACTGATTTGTGCATCTGTAAACCTTAAAAAAAAAAATTTAACTCTGCTAGAATATAAGCTCCTCAAGGGCAGAGAGCATTCTGCATTCATAGTTGTACTCCAGCTTTAAGAATAAAGCTTGGAACAAGTGAGCACACGGTGAAGGTATTTATTTGAAGAGGGTTACCTTTTTAGAAAGAGAGAAATAGGAACGTGTCAAACACTAATTTAAAAAATACTTGTTAACTGAGGCAGTTTAAAACAGTATGCAAGAAAATCTGTACTCAAATATTCAGTCTTCTCTGACCCACTCCTGACTCCCTAGGAGAAGAACACAGCAAAGAGACATGGAAAACTAATTTTCGTTTGTTATATTTTTAGTCTTGGGTGATAAAAATAAGATGAAGAAAAACTGTTAGCATGATGTAAACAGGAAAAAATCCAAAATGAAATAAAAAGGAAAATAACAAAAAAGAGAAGACAGTAATTAAGTAGGTTTGAACCCCATCACTACCTGGTTTCAATAAAACAGAATTAAGCTCAAAGCACTCATCTTCTACAAAGTTTTTGTACTATATATTTCTGCATTTATTTTCTCTGGTTGCTATCCATTAATATAGAACCAAGAGAAAACAAAAAAATTATAATAATTTACAAGGTTATAATAATAAACATTTAGTTCTACTGAAAAGCCAGCACTCAAAAATGTTTGTCAATTCCACACTGGAAATAATCTAGTTAAACAACTGGCTTAGAGGACACCAAAAGCATCAAGTTATCAGAGCAACATCATATTCCATGGACTAAAAACACAAACAGTTCAGCATATGAAGAGTAGTTAGTTCCTTTATCCTTCTATTTCTTATTATGACAATGATCAGATTCACATAAAGATATGCCATTTTGGTCACTTAAAAGTTAACCAATATCCTTGTGAAGAAAAATATTATTATTTTAGTTTCATTTTCAATTTTATTTTCCTTTTCTAAGCTAACTTATTTTATCCTAATATTTATATTTATATCAAACTTGTTCCCCAATCAAACATAATCTTTATTTTACCAAATATTTCTAAAAATCTTTCCTCATAACAAAGGTCCCACAGTCCTTGACCATCCTCAAGGTACCTCTTTGAGAGATTTAGCTATAAAAAGCAATTGAAAATGTCAATGATGACTAAATATTTGTGCTCATTAATCTAAGGCAAATAGTGTTTCAAAAAATATTACCTGCATTTAATTCCTTATTTTAACAATGGCATTAAGCATAAGAAACCTCTCTGAGTGATTTAACAGAGAATGCATATCACTGCATGAGATTTGCAGAAGAAATTTATAAGAACTCTAATGTTCTTATAAACATTGCCTGTGAGTTAAGAGAATACCTCAGTTGGTGAATAAATCTGCTAGACTTGATCTCAGATGGATCTGAACTAATACTTACTTTGTTGATATTTCTCTGAAATATTTTTCCATCAGGCTGATAAAACACAAGGTAAATGATAGTACCAAATCTATAGCAAAAACTTTGCCATGAAAATACAACTTACTGAGGATCAATTTGATTATCATTAACCTATTAAAAAATAGTGATTACCTATAAATCAGGGACTGAAACCACATTTTTTCTACCAATAGTCACTGTCGCTTGATTATCTGTCAAGAAATGATTCTATGCGTGAATTCTTCAAGTCTTTATCTCAACAGCATCCAACTGTAATGAACAAGCATGCTCAAGGCTAGCCACACTTTAGTGAACATGTGCTTCAGTTCATGTCAGTTCAGTTCAGTCGCTCAGTCTTGTCCAACTCTTTATGACCCCATGGACTGGAGCATGCCAAGCCTCCCCGTCCATCACCAACTCCTGGAGTTTACTCCAACTCATGTCCATCAAGTCAGTGATGCCATCCAACCATCTCATCCTCTGCCGTCCCCTTCTCCTCCCACCTCCAATCTTTTCCAGCATCAGGGTCTTTTCTAATGAATCAGTTATTTGCATCAGTTGGCCAAAGTACTGGAGTTTCAGCTTCAACATCAGTCCTTCCAATGAACACCCAGGACTGATCTTCTTTAGAATGGACTGGTTGGATCTCCTTGAAGTCCAAGGGACTCTCAAGAGTCTTCTCCAACACCACAATTTGAAAGCATCAATTCTTCTGTGCTCAGCTTTCTTTATAGTCCAACTCTCACATCCATACACGACCACTGGAAAAACCATAGCCTTGACTAGACGGACCTTTGTTGGCAAAGTAATGTCTCTGCTTTTCCATAAGCTGTCTAGGTTGGTCATAACTTTCCTTCCAAGAAGACCTTCCTTCCTACATAGACCTTCCTTCCTACATTGAATTATTCTTCTGTGTGCTTCCTCTAAACAAAAAGTTACTAAGTCTCTGGGGAAGCCTATATGAATGCTGATCGAAGTGAGGTTGCTGTTTTAAATGGCAATGCATTTCTTACTTCCCCAAACACTCAACACTCTATGCTCAGTCTGAGTTGTTTTCTTAATCTAGGCATCAAATCTACATACCAAAAGGACAGTATCAGTGGCCCAAAGGTTTAGGTACTAAGCATTTAAAAAGCAGAAAAACTACTGCTAAAAGTATAAAGGAAACCAGCCCAAACTTATGGGCATCAACTTGATATATCCAGGATACACTATTTCCTCCCACCAAGCCTCAGTGGCCTTACTTAACCCTTTTGACAATTTTTGGACAAGAAGAACCTAGACAAATGTAATATTACTTCTGTCGTCAAATCACACTTAGCTCTCCTTAATCACTCCCACTAAACTCCATTTCTCCATCAAAGAGAACTCTGAAATGGTGTAATGGTGTTGAGGTGATGCGTATTCTAACAACTGTTTTAAATCTTATAAAACAACAATTTCAGCTGTGAGGAATACTATGAGCCAAAGCCTTCCTGCCCACCAGAAAGTTCCTCTATGGCACCGAAGGACACCTGAGGCAGTTGTCTGGGAAACAGACAACTACAGATAACAGGGCTACCACACAGCCCTGGTCATCATCTGCTTGTGAGATCCAGGAGCAAAAAAACACACCCAATCCTCAGGAGTCCAGTTCTCTCCCTGGATTTCCCATTCTCCTGTTTTCCCAGCTTACGAATCTCTCTCCCTTGTAGAAACATCGGAACACCGCCTTAAACACCCTTCTTCCCAGATCACCAGCTTTGGCCTCCCCAAATAGCACAGAGGCCTGGAGAATACTCTTGACCATCTAATCCCGCCATCTACAGAAGTCCAGACAATTGGCCGGAGTTCTGTTTTGATGACCACACTCTTGAACTATGTGGCAGAAATGCCTGGGAGAACATTCATTAAGGAAAAGAACTTCAGAGGGTCTTTGACAGTTGAACTTGATTCTTCACCATTTTTTCAAACTCCTTGGAAGACTCAATTTTCTTTATTTGGAACCAATTTCCTCCTAGTCTTTTTAGATGCGAAGGTCTGAATTTTTTTTTCTTAATTGATTCATTGCTCTACCATAAACATCAGTACAAAGGTGAGTCAAAACCAGTCAATAAAGAACAGTGACTGCCACCATGATCATCCCATGGTGGGTCAATGAGTCACTAGCATTCTTTATAGTTTTTCTTGAGATCTGAAACATTCAAGAAAGTGAACACTAACTCACAAGCAACTGTGACTTTTCTGACTAGGAAAGAAAAAACACACAGTATGATTAAACTCATGGCAAATGTTTTCTATCTCCTTCTAGGGCCCTCAAATGCCAGCCTTAACTCATTCATCCATCCCCTCTCCCCCAATTCCTTTTGTTCAACCAAACCCACCTGCTTCACCTTTCCAAGCCCGACTCTTGCCTTTCAGCCTCACAGAAGAGTGTCCTACTCTCCAGAAGAGATTCATTTCTAAGCCAAAGACTTGCAAGGATCAAGGTATTGACCATTTTGCCTTTTCAATTTCTCCTTACCTTAAATCTCCATATACCGCTCATCTTCATGACTAATTCTCCTGAATCCCAATTTCCCCTTAAGATCTTTGGATTCAGAGTCTTACAGGCACTCCCGGGAATAATCACAAATAGATTACAACAGTGAGTCAGGTTACAGGGGAATCCCGACTACTCTCTCACAGACACAGAAACCCATATCTATTGCACAGAAATAGCAGGGCAATGAGCAGCCTTGTCTATAAAAACCACCAGATGAAAACGGAGCTGAACCACCATGGGCTCCAGATTTTTCTTCATTCTTCATTCCTACTTTTCTATGAATACTCTCAAAGGGCACAAATCCAGAAATTCAAATTAAAAAAACAAAAAACACTGTTTCTCAGGTCACTCCAAAATTATGGAAAGGTGTGGGAGTATTAGCTCCAGCTTCAACCTCCTGCAGTTTTCAAGACATGAGGTCACTAATTAACAGAATATGGCTGCGCTGTCCTCCCTTCAAGTGCCAAGAACCACAGGCCTGATCCAGCTCCATCCCAACTTCTGGGCTATTTCTGGCTAGACTTCTCTGTATCTCCTAATGTTTTCACAGAGAGTGTCAGAATGCTGCTGTTTCCTAACAGGAGTGTTAGTCAATGGATGTAAACTTAGTGCTGACAAATGTTATATGAACAGGTTATAAAGACAATCGTACACAGATAAATACAATTTTTGACAACACAGTCACAATATTCTTTGGACTCCAGAGAAAGCTTGAAGAAAAAAAAATTATCTTTTAAGAATTCTTGCCCTGAGGAAGTAACTTAACTCCTCCTATACCTTGAGACCAGAGCTCTCACTTACCTAGATCACTTATCTAGACCATCTTTAATCCTGAAAACAAAATGGAAAAAAAAAAAAAAGGGAACAAAATCTTTTAAAATCTTATTCTAACCATTGTTTAAAACTAGTGAATTTTGTGAGCCTCCCTGGTGGCTCAGTTGGTGAAGAATCTGCCTGCAATGCAAGAGACCTGGGTCTGATTCCTGGGTCGGGAAGATCCCCTGGAGAAGGGAATGGCAACCCACTCCAGTATTCTGGCCTGAAGAATTCCATGGACAGAGGACCCTAATGGGCTACAGTCCATGAGGTCACAGAGATTTGGACACGACTGAATGACTTTCACTTTATTCATTTATTAAATAACTAGAAACCTATCCCAAGTTTTATTGTTTTTTTAACTTCCATATTCTATTATTTTCATATTAGCATGAAAACAAAACTAGATTATTCCCTTTCTTTTCTCTTATTGAGGTTCAGTTCAGTTGCCCAGTTGTGTCTCATTCTTTGCAACCCCATGGACTGCAGCATGCCAGGCTTCTCTGTCCATCATCAACTCCCAGAGCTTATTCAAACTCATGTCTATCAAGTCAGTGATGCCATCCAACTATCTCATCCTCTGTCATCCCCTTCTCCTCCTGCCTTCAATCTTTCCCAGCATCAGGGTCTTTTCCAATGAGTCAGTTCTTCCCATCAGGTGGCCAAAATATTGGAGTTTCAGCTTCAGCATCAGTTCTTCCAATGAACACCCAGGACTGATTTCCTTTAGGATGGACTGGTTTGATCTCCTTGAAGTCCAAGGGACTCTCAAGAGTCTTCTGCAACACCACAGTTCGAAAGTATCAGTTCTTCAGCACTCAGCTTTCTTTATAGTACAACTCTCACATCCATACATGACTACTGGAAAAACCATAGCCTTGACTAGATGGACCTTTGTTGGCAAAGTAATGTCTCTCCTTTTGAATATGCTATCTAGGTTGGTCATTGCTTTTCTTCCAAGAAGCAACTGTCTTAATTTCATGGCTGTAGTCACCATCTGCAGTGATTTTGGAGCCCCCAAAAATAAAGTCTCTCACTGTTTCCATTGTTTCCCTAACTATTTGCCATGAAGTAATGGGATCAGATGCCATGATCTTAGTTTTCTGAATGTTGAGTTTTAAGCCAACTTTTTCACTCTCCTCTTTCACTTTGATCAAGAGTCTCTTTAGTTCTTCACTTTCTGCCATACGGATAGTGTCATCCTCATATCTGAGGTTACTGATATTTCTCCCAGCAATCTTGATTCCAGCTTGTGCTTCATCCAGCCTGGCATTTCACATGATGTACTCTGCATACAAATTAAATAAGCAGGCTGACAATATACAGCCTTGATGACTCCTTTCTCAATTTGGAAACAGTCTGTTATTCCATGTCCAATTCTAACTGTGGCTTCTTGACCTGCATACAGATTTCTCAGGAGGCAGGTCTGGTGATCTGGTATTCCCATCTCTTTCAGAATTTTCCACAGTTTGTGGTGATCCACACAGTCAAAGGCTTTGGTATAGTCAATAAAGCAGATGTTTTTCTGGAACTCTACTTGTTTGATGATCCAACAGATGTTGGCAATTTGATCTCAGCTTCCTTTGCCTTTCCTAAATCCAGCTTGAACCTCTCAAGTTCACGGTTCATGTACTATTGAAGCCTGGCTTGGATAATTTTGAACATAACTTGGCTAGTGTGTGAGATGAGTATAATTCTGCAGTAGTTTGAACATTCTTTGGCATTGCCTTTCTTTGGGATTGGAATGAAAACTGACCTTTTCCAGTCCTGTGGCCACTGCTGAGTTTTCCAGATTTGCTGGCATACTGAGTGCAGCACTTTCACAGCATCATCTTTTAGGACTTGAAATAGCTCCACTGGAATTCCATCACCGCTTTGTTCACAGTGATGAACTATGAAGGCCCACTTGACTTCACATGCCAGGATGTCTGGCTCTAGGTAAGCAATCACACCACTGTGATTATCTGGGTCATTAAGATCTTTTTGTACAGTTCCTCTGTGTATTCTTGCCACTTCTTCTTAATATCTTCTGCTTCTGTTAGGTCCATACCATTTCTGTCCTTTATTGTGCTCATCTTTGCATGAAATGTTCCCTTGGTATCTCTAATTTTCTTGAAAAGATCTCTAGACTTTCCCATTCTATGGTTTTCCTTTATTTCTTTGCACTGATCACTGAGAAAGACTTTCTTACCTCACCTTGCTATTCTTTGGAACTCTACATTCAGATCGTTATATCTTTCCTTTTCTCCTTTGCCTTCCACTTTTCTTTTTCTCGGCTATTTGTAAGGCCTCGTCAGACAACCATTTTGCCTTTTTGCATTTTTTTTCCTTGAGGATGATCTTGATCACTGCCTCCTGTACAATATCATGAACCTCATCCATAGTTCTTCAGGCACTCTGCCTATCAGATCTAATCCCTTGAATCTATTTGTCATTTCCACTGTATAATCGTAATAGGTCTCCCCGTCCTATTCTTCCACCATCTTGATTTAGGATCAGGTTAGCATTAACTGATAGCAGGTGTATGGGGCTTCTGCTAACTGTGCCTAGCAGAAAATCTCCTTGTAAATAGGCATTCCAAAAATGGTGTCTGCCTGATTCCTGAGAAAGAAATCACTGTTCTTATTCTCTATATGATAATTTCCTTATAACCAATCTTTCTGATTCTGTCTCTTTCAAGTTGAGTTCTCAAGAATCATCTCTAGATAAATAACAATCACTGGTTCTAATAGTTCTTAAAATATGACACTTATCTTGTCTCATGATACCTTTTTGGGAAGTTATCACGTACAGAACTTTTCCACCTCTGCTTTCCAGTTAACAGCTGGACTGGTTTCTAGTTACAGCCTCAACCTAATACTACTAAATGATGTTAATATGCGAATCCTATATACTCCTGTTTCCCTTAACTGAAATAAAAATGTAAGACAGAAAGGTAAGAGCAGAATTTAACTTATATCCTATTGTGTAAACTATTATCTTCCATTTTAAAGGTTTCTTTTCAATGTGGTAAGTTATTTCAGAACAAAAGAAAACTACACAGGAACACAATGCAGTGAGCTCGAATAGATGACCTTTGATAGATGCTTAAAAAGCTTTTTTTTTTTTTAAACAAATGCTAAAAAACCTTTTTTAAAGACAAATGCATACCTGTAGGATTGGAGTAGGAAATAGCAATCCACTCCAGTATACCTGCCTGGGAAATCCCATGGACAAAGAAACCTGGCAGGCTATGATGTCTATAAGAGCTGGACATGACTGAGCACACACAGGCACATAACTAACAGGATAACTGCTATTTGTAAGGTTAAAATGATGAAATCACAATTTTATACTGCCTTATAATTCATGAACATCTAATTCATTATCCAGACTTCCCATTTTGGAAGTTGGGAAATACTTTCACTCGGAAGCCAATCTAAAAACAAAAATAGTTTTATAAAGACAGGAAAGCCCCCTTGTTAGATTACACACAAGGATGTAGTATTAAGTGATTCTTGAGGGCTTTGGGAAAAATAAAACTGTTAAATTTGTGTTTTCAGTGCTGAGGTTTCAAAATATCAATGCTATACCACCCTCTGGAGATTTTTGTTGGGCCATACCACAAACTAGAAAGCATTTAAAAATAGACACACACACACATATGGAATTTGCTTATCTAGTAAAGTTCTCAAAAGCTCCCTCCTGGTGAATACTTTTAGTACACTAAAAATGAAGTGTAGATTCCTAGACCCAACTTCAGACCTTCTGAATCAGATCCGGAAGGTGAACTCTGTTTCTACATTCCTTAACATAAATTTAAGTTATTCTAAAATGCCCTAATCTTATGTGCAAGTGAGGACAAATAAAACTAAGCAGTCATCAAATAATTAATTGCTTGCCCTAATCTAGTGAAAGTGAAGTTGCTCAGTCGTGTCGTGTCCAGACTCTTTGTGGCCCCATGGACTGTAGCCTACCAGACTCCTCCATCTGTGGGATTTTCCAGGCAACAGTACTGGAGTGGGTTGCCATTTCCTTCTCCAGGGGATCTTCCCAACCTAGGGATCGAACCTGGGTCTCCCGCATTGTAGGCAGATGCTTTACCCTCTGAGCCACCAGGGAAGTCCCCGTACGTTTACCAAAAGGCCTACAGAGTTTCTATTTTTTGTTTGGTTGGTTTTTGGTAATAAAGCAATCACTACTTCTGAATAGTTTCACTTCTACCTGCCAACAGAACATAATAGCTACTACCAAACCAACCTTGACTACTAGTCCAGCACATTCTTCTCCCTATAAAAAAAAAAAAGGCACCAAATATCCAAAGCCAGACTGGATGTCCTGTCTTCAGCATAATAGTCAGCAGTCCCTACCAAGGGCAACACCAAAAATATCTCCTGAGCCAAATGGAAATTCTTGGCAATAACGTCTCTCCTTGTAAGCCCTTTCTGGAGATCTGCATATTAAATGGACTGCAGCAGTGACAGGTTAACACAGGATGGTCATCAAATAAATCCATTATCAGCAGGGTCCAAGAAAAATGAGCCATACCGGTAGCGAGTTTTGACAGAAAACACGGAAAGCAGAAAAGGCCTTACTGGAATAGATGAGTATTGAAAACCAAATTAGCAAAACAAACTAAATTTGCCTCCTTTACAAATTTACCTCTTTTCAGGGAGAAAAGTCATTGACAAGATTTTAACTGAAAGATACGTGGCCCGGACTTATTGAAACTTTTCAATAACGGTCACACCTCTCTCCAAATATAGAGATAGATGACAAAGTGTAAGTGGTGACAATTTTATTAAAAGAGAATGAATGTGTAACAAAAGCCCACGCCATACTTGATAAACCCTCCAGTGATAAATTCTATGGGTAATGAAATATTATGCACCAGAACACTGAGACCTATGAGAGAATTAGATGTACATATTCTTTGCCCTCAAAAGGCTTAAGTACAGAGATAAGCGTACCTTCCACTATACCATGTCCTATTTGAAGACACTAGAAAATTCTACAGCTATTCTTCAAAAGTTCCAAAATAATGAGCCTTCCTTAAACCCGAAAAGCACCTCAAAGTGCTAGGACCTAATTTCTTGTTGAGGCTTCCCTCGTGACTTAGTGAAAAGAATCCGCCTGCCATTTAGGAGAGCGGGGTTTGATCCCTGGGGGAGAAGATCCCTGGACAAGGAAATGGCAACCTACTCTTGTATCCTTGCCTGTGAAATCCCGTGGACAGAGGAGCCTGGCAGGCTACAGTCCCCAACGTCACAAAAGAATCACGACTTAGCAACTAAACTAATCAACCAATTTCTTGTTGACTTTAGATGTTAGTTTCTATTCGCCTTGCTAAAGGATGCTAGATAAGGTTCCAAGGAGTAATTATTACATTAACTAAAATGATACACTGCTAAACTATCACCAGCACAGACTGTGAAAATCTGCAAGACAGGAAAGGATTAGAAATCCAATTTCCTACATGAGAGTTGAAGCGCTGCTTTTTTATTTTCCTCTCTAGGACTTTTTCATTGCCCTTCCAAATATGACAATTTGCAAATATTCACATCCAGAGGAACATATTCTAAAACTATTCTAAGATGGGAGAAAAGACTCCAATTTAAAGACTTGAGAATGTACTTTAATTCTATAGGCACAGGTTCACCAAATCAGCTAGCAATGATCTTAACCAAATACATGATTCAGCCATGTTGAGAGGAGTTTTTGTTTGTTTGTTTTAATTTAGAGGAAACTTCACTTTTAAAATCCTATGAACATGGAAGCTCCAAGCTTTCTACCTAGAACACAGGGTAAGCCTTAGGATACTCACTGGAAAGGATTTAAGAATCTGAATTAAACATACTTTGTATACCAAAGTACTGGATGTTCTCTAAGCTTCCTTTTAGCTCAAATCGTCCTCATTTTTCTTTGCCAACTTTACCAGACTACTCTTAGAGCCTCAGTAATTACAAATAGAAACTGAATGAGAAAATTCAGAATTAAAGCTGTCATCATTAAACCTAATTAAACAGTACAGACAGGAAGATGGCAGTAGAATAAAGCATTCTGAATTAGGGACAGGGAGAATATAATTAGTAGCTCGCAGTCCCAGGGATGAAACACAGCATACAACAAAGTCTGGCTCGGGTTTGGGACATAGTGGACAATGTCTCTGTCTCCTGGGTGGCAAGTGATCCACCCTAACAGAGGCAGGCTCTGCCTTCTATTAATGCGACAAACTCTACCTTAAGTAACCAACCACCCGCAGGAAAACCCATGTCCACTAGGAGAGTGAGCTCTCCCATTTCAGCGTGAATTCTCCCTTGCTGGCAGTTTTCCTACTTTCTGTCCCCCAAAGGGAATCTATATACTCAGCACCGCAAACTGAAAGGCATCTCACCCCTACATGGCACCTGTGGTCCAAACAAAAGCCACGGTTTTAAGGAGGGTGGGATGGATTCGCTCCCTTCGGTCAGTAAAGGGCTATAGCTGTTAGCCGAACCTCCTGCGGGCTCCGGCTTTGGACACTCGCCTCAAGTCACATTGTGATATCACCGTGACGGCCCCTTGATATTTAATGAGTCTCGACTGAAAATTTAAAAAAAAAAAAACAAAAAAACTGATCTTATTGGGAGCCAGGGAGAGGAAGCTTGAACCTCCTGCGGAATGCCTCCGCAACAGACGGGGAGAGCGGCAATGCGGGCAGGAACCTCCCCGGCGCCCAGCCGGGGTGATCCAGCTTTTCTGCAAGTTTTTCTCTACTTTCCACTGAATTAACCTAACAAGCCCCCACACCCACCCAGCCCTATCAGGAAAAGTCACACCGGCAACTCGCCGAAAGGCAGGGAGACAGCTCCGGACGCGCCACCCAAGTTGAGGGTTTAACCGCCCTTTAACCCTTCCCGCCCCAAAGCCCACTCTGCACCCGGGGCAAATCCAAGCTCTGCCAACTTTCCCGGCCTCCCCCGCTCCAATGCACCGCAGCCCAAACTTTGCAGCTCGCCCACCTGGCTGCGCAGAGGAGCGAGGTGTCCGGGACACCGGGTGTCCCCATCCGGGACGGGCGGTGGCGCTGACCTTCACGCCAGCAACCCCGGCCCTCGACCCCCGAGCCTGGCGATTGCCGCCTCTGGCCCTCTCCCCTGAGCCTCCAACAGCCTCCCCCAGGGTCCCCTACACCAGCACCCCGCCCCCACCTCACCGCAAAACCTCTCGTGGGAAACCTGCGCTGGAGGCGGCTGCAGCTCGCCCTCGCGTGTCACGACTCCCCACGACCCTCTGGGCCCCGGGAGAGCCCGGCTCCCAGGCCCGGCCTCCCTCCGGCCGCGCCTACTCACCATTGGTGAAAGGCTCCATTATGTGCGACCCCCCTGCCCCGGGCCACGGCTCCTGAGAGCGGGAGCGCGCAAGCTTCCTCCTCCGAGAGCTCCGAGCGGCCCTGCGCACTGAGCATGCCCGGCGCGGCGCCCAGGGCTGCCGGGGAGGTGCCGCGAGGGGGCGGCGCCGCTCCGCGCTCTCGGGAATCCGCCACTCCGGGTTTTGCAGACAGCTGCAGAGAGAGCCGGGGAATCTAGCGGGGGCGGCTCCTGGGAGGAGGCGGTCCTGGAAGGGGCGTGTCCAGAACAAGCCCCGCCCCGGGCAGGAAGGCCGGCGGGTTCACGCTCTCGCTCTCTCCGGTCCAGCGCTCGGAACCGCGCTCAGTCCCTTCAAAGCAAACGGGATGGTCTGTCGCGTCTGGCAGGTGTCCCGGCTCTAGACGCTGGGAGCCCGGCACCACGCGCGTAAACACATCGCCCCACGGAGCGAACATTCCAGAGATGGGACGAGAAACACAGGCCACAGACGAGGCTGAAACACACGCCCCTCCTGTTGAGCCTTTAGTTAGGGTGATGGGATGCAGACCCAGTGGGGTCGCTAGTTCGGATGGCTGGGTGGGGACAGAGACCTGGGTGGGAGGTGGCCACGGGCGCCGAGATCTGAAGGCAGAGTAGGTAGCAGGCTGCGGGTGCAGGGCGCTCCGCTGACTGCCCAAGCTTCGAGTTTCCCCGGGGGGTCCACCTCCCTTTGGCAAGTCTCCAGGGAACAGGCACTCTGTGTCGTCTCCTTAGGCTACTCGCTCTCCGCATAGCGGTCCCAAGAGATGGACGGCCTGGAGACTGAAAGGGGGGCCACCGCCGGGGGCAGGCACCCGGGGTCCTGTCCCCCGGCGGCTAGCGGGTTTGGGGGCGCCGCCTCTACCTCCCGGTGCAGGCAGATGACAAAACGCGGCGCTGGATCCGCCCGGGCCAACTGGCGCCGCAGGATGTGGGCAGAAGGCCTGGCCCCGCGGAGCCTGAAATCAACACCTGGCGAGGCTCCCCCCTCCACCACCACCCCCGACAGTGTCGCCGTTGCGGCCCGGCCGGGAGGAGCTAGGCCCGAGAAACGGAAACTCCCTCGGTCGCCCCCGCCCCTGCCCGCATCCAGCGCCGCAGCCTCCAGCAGCCCCCCAGCCATCACTGTTTCCGGCGTCAAACCCCGGGCAGGGCCGGCGAACCTTTGGGACGGAAACAAACCGGGGGGCGCCGTGAGCCTCGGGGAAGCTCGGCTGGGCCCCCGGCTTCTTCATCCCTTGCTCAGAGCGCGGAGATCGCAGCCCTCCCAGGGCACGGCCACCGCCTCACGTCCCCTCTTCCCTCCTTCCCCCAGCGCAGCCCTGGGCCCAGCAGCAACTTGGCTTCCGCGACGCCTCCCGGCGCCTGGCAACTGTCACAGGCTCTCTTCCGAGGCTGTCAACAGCAGGGCGTCGCGTGCAAACAAGCTGGAAGCGAGCGCAAACAGCCTGGGCAAACGGGGACGGCCGCGGCGCTGTTTGACCCGAGTGGGAATTTAGAAATTAGGTTGCGAAGAAGTAAAAGCTGCGTGCAATTATTGTATTTTGCAATGTTTCATTTTAAAGTGTCGATCGTATTAAATCGTCCACTTCCACTTTAAAACCTCCTGTGGATACCAACGGCACTTAGAATAAAATTGAAACTCTTTACCTGAACTCTGTGACCGCATCTCCTACCTGTGCCCACGATGCTTTGTGTACGGAGGCCCTTCTGGCTGTTCCTGAAAGTCGCCAAGTTACATCCAATCATTCCTGTAACGCGTTCCTCGTGGATGAACTGTTGCTTCTGCCTCGTGCTTTTCTCTGCTTATTCCTTCTTGTCTTTCTTTCAGTGCTCATCTCAAATGTCATCTTTGCAGAGCTCTTCCCTGACTCCCCAAAGGAAAATAGGTCCAAACATGATCTGCTAAGTAAAGACTGACCCCTGCTTTATTATCTTCACAGCACTGTCAAAAACATGTTTTTGTTCCTTCTTTCATTATTATCAATCTCTCTTTCCAGAATGTAAGCTCCAGGAAGACAGAGTCATTACCTTCATAAAGGGCTGTCTCCTAAACCCTAGGATTTGTGAATGGATGCTACAGTTCTAGTTCTCTTGCAGTGTTGAAAACCCTTCCAGAGAACATTTCTGTATTTAGTGATGTGTTTGTGATCAGTACAGAGAAGATCTGTTTCATATGATACTTTAAAGCTCCCTTCTTCTCTTAGTTAGTGTTAGTTGCTCAGTCGTGCCCAACTCTTTGGGACCCCATGGACTGCAGTCCACCAGGCTCCTCTGTCCATAAGATTTTCCAGGCAAGGATACTGAAGTGGTTTGCCATTTCCTTCTCCAGGGGATCTTCCCAACCCAGGGATCGAACCAGGGTCTCATGCACTGCAGGCTTTACCAACTGAGCTACAAGGGAAGCCACTTCTCTTGACATTGTGTTAAAGATAATCATAGCCCTTAGGCTGCCTCCTCAGCAACCTCCCCCTCCCCCTACACCTGTCTACTTCAGAACCAAAAATAGGAAGTGAATCACAGGGGCTGGTACATAAGTGTTCAAATATTATATAGTATTTGTAGTGCTGGATTTTGTTAAAAGGACCCCACACATAATATTGCTTAGACAGGAGGCTCTTACCTATATTTTCAGTATAGTTCAGTAGCTCAGCTGTGTCCAACTCTTTGCAACCCCATGGACTGCAGCACACCAGGCCTCCCTGTCCATCACCCACCTCTGGAGCTTGCTGAAACTCATTCCCATTGGGTCGGGGATGCCACCCAACCATCTCATCCTCTGTCATCCCCTTCTCCTCCCGGCTTCAATCTTTCCCAGCACTGGGGTCTTTTCCAACGAGTCAGGGTCTTGTCATGTCCCTTTGGAGTTATTTTTGCAGTCAAAGCACTTAGAGATATTTACAGCTCCATAACTTGTTAAATCTCCTCACCTCACCTCACCTGTAAGCTGGAGTCTGTCATGCTTTTAAGTGTGAAACACATTAGCTTGTATTTGGTTTTAAATACGTCAATTCTGCAGAGACTTGCAAAAATGCTTCACCATTGCACTAACAAATATAGGTGGATCATCATATCTTTTGTGATTTTTGGGCGTAAAGACAAATAACTTCTTTATCTTCCCTTTGCCAACATTTGCCTCCTGTTCCTACCCGGGCGTGGGTGTCCCCACATTGTGCACACACATGCACACACACACATACGCATGCACACACATGCACACACATATGAAAGGACCATTTAAAGACTTGTGGGTTTGTATTGGAGATAGAGTAACGAATATCAAAATGTTTCAGAATCCCATCTACCCTCAAAAAAATAAAAATGAATTGTGTTTTGTTTTAGTCTGGGTTTTCATTTTTGGGTACTATTTTACATTTCACTTCATAAAGCCTTTCCGAGGGAACACTGTTTCACAGACTCAAGCTGAAACCCAGTATGTCTCAGTCTCTAAGCTCCTCCAATCCTCCCACACAGAACTTCCTCTTTAGTGAAGGGCATAATACTTTAAATTATTATGAAGTAACTATTTGCTATCAGAGGAGATAGTGTGACATTATCTACTATACTCATTTACTCTTTTCAGAATCTTTGATGTCTATTTAACATTTGAAAGCCAAAATTTTGGAGAGCTAATTATAATGTATAATAAATAGCCTGAATGGCAAATATGAGTTCCTTGAATAACAAACAGTTTTTAGTTATAAAGAAGCAACAAACTTGCTAATCAATGAAAATAGGAACTTTTTTTTATCAAAATTAAACACTTCCTATGCCATGGTCAGCTAATCTAAGCCTTGTTGAACAGATGAGGGAATTTAAGTCTAAGAGATTAGAGGATTTACTCACAGGTGGCAGACAGGATGGAGCTCTGGTGTATGTGCTCTACACCAGAACTCTGGAGCTTTCTGTTTCTTCCCTATTCCCGCAGGGGAAATAAAGGTCAGTGACAATAATCCATGGAATGGATATGAATTAAAGAGAAATATAGCTAACCCCAGGCTACTGGATGGCTATTTCACTGTTTAATTGATACTCTCATTAATTTATTGATAGTCCACGTCAAATTTAGGTTTAGCGTTATTAAATAAGCTTTCTAATGACTTTGAAATAGACAATTAAAATACATTAATTCAGTGCACATATTTGAACATGATACTTATTCACTTCTTGAATGAATGGTGGATACAGCTTCCTGCCAGGACACAGGTGACCACCGTGAAGTCTCCAGTCACTTCAAGGACCGGAGGAGTCGACATCTCATCACTCCAATAACCTACTTGCAGCACAGATACCCTGCATCCACTATAGCAAGTTGAGAAATGTTTAGAGCACAGAGGAAAGCACAATGATTATCCAACAGAGTTCTACTGTAACTTGTGTGTGCATGCACAGTCATTCAGTCACGTCCAGCTGACCCCACAGACTGTAGCCCACCAGGCTACTCTGTCCATGGGATTTCCCAGGCAAGAATGCTGGAATGGGTTGCCATTTCCTTCTCCAGGGGATCTTCCCTAACCAGGGATTGAACCTGTGTCTCCTGCATTGGCAGGGAGATTCTTTACAACTGAGCCGGCTTGGAACCCCTTGTATTGCAGGCATGCTTAGTTGCTCAGTGGTGTCCGACTCTTTGTGACCCCATAAACCGCTCCTCTGTTCATGGACCTCTCCAGGCAAGAATACTAGAGTGGGTAGCCATTCTGTTTTCCAGGGATCTTCCCAATCCAGGGATCGAATGCAGGTTTCCAGGCAGGAAAGATTGCAGGCAGATTCTTTACCATGTAGTCACCAGGAAGTCCTTGTATAGCTTACAGTTTAACCAAAAGATTCAGCAAAATGAAGTAAAAGCTTATCAAGAAGGAGCAGTCATATACTAGCGAAAAAAACTATGTTGAATCAAACTAGTTTGAAGAATAAGGACATTTACCATCTCATACGACAATTGAAGAAACAAGACAACCTCCAATCAGAGCTCCCCAACCTCGTCAAAAAAACCCAATTTCTCACTCTGTACTCTCTGAGCAGTTTTCTGAGAGACTGGGGGCCATTTAGTCGAGAAGATGGCTTTGGCAGGGGAAGAAGAAAGAACCTTTCTCTTGATGTCTCTTTCTTAAGAACGAAGAAACTTTTCTAAGAAATACCCTACTAGAATTCTTCCTGGGTTTCATTTACCAAAACTTTATTATGTACATTTCTAAGCCAGTCTCTGGAAATGAAAATAAAGTTCCTGTGAGAGGTGTTAAGACAAAGCAGGGTCTAGGATCACTTCCCTTATTTCATATGGGGGATAAAGGGGGCATTCGGACACACTCGTTTTTCTTATTCAGAAAGGAAAAAGAGATTAAGTGAACCAAAATGTTAGGTAGGCAACCTAAATGTCTACCCAATGTTATGAATATTGATATATTTTAGTAACTTTTGGTATTTAATCTTATATCTTTTTAATGTGATATAGCTCACAGAAGAACTGTACAAAAAGATCTTCACGACCCAGATAATCATGATGATGTGATCACTAGTCTAGAACCAGACATCTTGGAATGTGAAGTCAAGTGGGCCTTAGAAAGCATCACTACGAACAAAGCTAGCGGAGGTGATGGGATTCCAGTTGAGCTCTTTCAAATCCTGAAGGATGATGCTGTGAAAGTGCTGCACTCAATATGCCAGCAAATTTGGAAAACTCAGCAGTGGCCACAGGACTGGAAAAGGTCAATTTTCATTCCAATTCCAAAGAAAGGCAATGCCAAAGAATGCTCAAACTACCACACAATTGCACTCATCTCACATGCTAGTAAAGTAATGCTCAAAATTCTCCAAGCCAGGCTTCAGCAATACGTGAACCGTGAACTCCCTGATGTTCAAGCTGGTTTTAGAAAAGGCAGAGGAACCAGAGATCAAATTGCTATCATCCGCTGGATCATGGAAAAAGCAAGAGAGTTCCAGAAAAACATCTATTTCTGCTTTATTGACTATGCCAAAGCCTTTGACTGTGTGGATCACAATAAACTGTGGAAAATTCTTCAAGAGATGGGAATACCAGACCACCTGACCTGCCTCTTGAGAAATCTGTATGCAGGTCAGGAAGCAACAGGTAGAACTGGACATGGAACAACAGACTGGTTCCAAATAGGAAAAGGAGTACGTCAAGGCTGTATATTGTCACCCTGCTTATTTAACTTCTATACAGAGTACATCATGAGAAACGCTGGGCTGGAAGAAACACAAGCTAGAATCAAGATTGCCAGGAGAAATATCAATAACCTCAGATATGCAGATGACACCACCCTTATGGCAGAAAATGAAGAGGAACTAAAAAGCCTCTTGATGAAAGCTGGCTTAAAGCTCAACATTCAGAAAATGAAGATCATGGCATCCGGTCCCATCACTTCATGGGAAATAGAAGGGGAAACAGTGGAAACAGGGTCAGACTTTATCTTTTGGGCTCCAAAATCACTGCAGATGGTGACTGCAGCCGTGAAATTAGAAGACGCTTACTCCTTGGAAGAAAAGTTATGACCAACCTAGACAGCATATTCAAAAGCAGAGACATTACTTGACGACTAAGGTCCATCTAGTCAAGGCTATGGTTTTTCCAGTAGTCATGTATGGATGTGAGAGTTGGACTGTGAAGAAGGCTGAGCACTGAAGAATTGATGCTTTTGAACTGTGGTGTTGGAGAAGACTCTTGAGAGTCCCTTGGACTGCAAGGAGATCCAACCAGTCCATTCTAAAGGAGATCAACCCTGGGATTTCTTTGGAAGGAATGAAACTCCAGTACTTTGGCCACCTCATGCAAAGAGTTGACTCATTGGAAAAGACTCTGATGCTGGGAGGGACTGGGGGCAGGAAGAGAAGGGGATGACTGAGGATGAGATGGCTGGATGGCATCACAGACTCGATGGACATAAATCTGAGTGAACTCCGAGAGATGGTAATGAACAGGGAGGCCTGGCGTGCTACAATTCATGGGGTCTCAAAGAGTCGGACATGACTGAGTGACTGAACTGAACTGATAGCTCAATAATAGCATCCCCACACAACCCCACTCCCCACTTCAAAACTACAAGCATACACACAAACACAAATACCAGGACTTCAGTGCTCCTGAGTGTCTTTATACCCAAAGGAATCTAAATCATAATGTATATAGGGTAACTGAGAAGTTCAGAAGGAGACGTGATTTGCCCACAAAGCTGTCACATAGCCATCAGGCTGCTCAATCAGAAAAGGAGTATCACTCTGTCTTTTCAAATCCAGCTCTAAGCTCCTTTCTCAATATTGTTCACCATTGTACCTATCCTACTTGGCAAGATTCTTCTGACATTGGAATCAAGTTCCCTAATCTGTTTGTATTATATTTGATTGATTGCATATTCATCAAAACTAGCCACCTTATATTTATAATGAGATAGAAATAATTTAATAACATTTCAAAATAAAATAGCTTGCTTCTAACAAGCAAGAAATAATAAGCTGTAATTTAAGAAAGGGTGTTTTATTTTTAAAGAGATTAATTCACATAGTTATGTTGTTTTTAAGATAAGAACTACCAAAAAGGGAGAAAATTCAAAACAGAAATTAATATCTGTGGTATACTATAACTTCTAATAGAAAAGAGAAATTTTAGTTTTATAGTGTCACCTTATTTTACTAAGAGTCTTTATAACATTTCCCTTTGTTAAACTTAAATCTAAAAAGCATAAGGTGTGCTTAGGTAGCTAAGAGCCAAATATTTTGATTTTTTTCAAAACCCTAAGATACTTGTATAAAAAATGTAAAGATAAAGCCCAATTCAATGTAATTTTCATATGATTGATCAATATAACTAGGATCTCAAACCTAAAAATGTTATATTATCAAGTCTTTACTTTTGACTTGAAAAGTGAAAAAGAAAGTGAAAGTGAAGTCGCTCAGTCATGTCCGACTCTTTGTGACCTCGTGGACTGTACCTGTTAGGCTCCTCCATCCATGGGATTTTCCAGGCAAGATTACTGGAGTGGATTGCCATTTCCTTCGCCAGGGGATCTTCCCAACTCAGGGATCGAGCCCCAGGGTTCCTGCATTGCAGGCAGACTCTTTACCATCTGAGCCACAAGGGGGCTGACATGAAAGTAACTACCAAAATGGAAAAGTAAATCTTAGGCGTTTGTATTAACTTTCTAAGGCTGCTGTGAGGGAGAAAAAAAAAAATTACCATAATCCAAGTGACTGGAATAACAGAAAGTTGTTGTCTCATAGTTCTGGAGGTTGGAAGCCCAACATTAAGGTGTCTATGGGGCCATGTTCCCTCTGAAGTCACCAGGAAAAGCTATGTTCCAGGGCGCTTTTCTAGTTTCCAGTAGTTCCTTGAGTTATGACAGTAAAGCTCCAGGCTTCACAAAGCATTCTCCCTGTTTCCTGTCTGTGTCCATATCGCTCCCTTTAATAAGGACACCCATCAGATAGAAGCAGGGGTCCATCCTACCCCCACAGGACCTCATCTTAACTAATGACTTCCCTGGGCTTCCCTGGTGGCTCCGACGCTAAAAGCGTCTGCCCACAATGCAGGAGACCCAGGTTGGATCGCTGGGTCGGGAAGATCTCCTGGAGAAGAAAATGGCAACCCACTCCAGTACTCTTGCTTGGAAATTTCCATGGATAGAGGAGCCTTGGAAGTTACAGTCCATGGGGTCACAAAGAGGCGGACACAACTAATTGACTTCACTTTCTTTCTTTTCTAATTACATTTCTGACCCTATTTCCAAATAAAGTCACATTCTGAGGTATTGGGAGGTATGATTCAGCATATGAGTTTTGGAGGACACAGTTCAACTCATCGTAACAGCACCTTTCCAATGGAAATAAGACAAGGGTGAAGATGAATTTGTCTTCCAAGGACAGCACCCAAAGAAGTGAAAAGACACCCAAATAATGGGAGGCAATTTTTGCAAAGTATATACTTCACAAGGGACTTGCATCTAGAATATATAAACAGCTCTTACAACTAAGGAATAAATTAGGACAAACAATTTAACTAAAATGGGCAAAATATCTGAATATACACTCCTCCAAAGAAGAAACACAAATGGCCAATAAACACATGAAAAAGTTTAATATTATCATCGATGAGAGGAATGCAAATACAAACCATAATAAGGCACCCCTTCATGCTAGGGTTAGACATAGGCATAGGATGGCTGGGATCAAGAAGCCAGATAAAAGCAAATGTTGACAACGATGGAGAGAAATTGGAAGCTCATACACTGCTGGTGGAAATAATGTGTCGAACATAATAATGTGTTGAAAAATAGTCTGGTAGTTCCTCCAAAGATTAAACATGGAGTTGCTGTATGATCCAGCAATTTCACTCCTGGTTATGTACCCAGAAGAACTGAAAATGTATGCTCGTACAAAAACTGGTAAATGAATGATCATAGGAAAGTGAAGTTTGCTCAGTTGTGTCTGACTCTTTGGGACCCCATGGACTGTAGTTCATGAAATTCCCCGGGCCAGAATACTGGAGTGGGTAGCCTTTCCCTTCTCCAGGGGATCTTCCCTATCCAGGAATTGAACCCACATCTCCTGCACTGCAGTTGGATTCTTTACCAACTGAGCTACCAGGGAAGCCCATGGTTCTATAACCGTGAGCATTATTCAAAATAGCCCAAAAGTGTGAACAACCCAAATGTCCATCAAAGAAGCCAGATACAGAATACGCTGTATTATTTGATTTTTGTTTTTCGATGTCCAGACTAGGCAAGTCTATAGAGAGAAAAAAAAATAGTTATTGCCTAAGAGTAAAGAGAGGAAGGAAGTGACTTCTAATGGGTACAGATTCCTCCTGGGGGTGATGGAAATGCTCTGAAAATTGACCATGTTAAGAAGTGCACAGTTCTGTAAATAAAGACCACCTGCCTCTGACTGGGGCAGGTTGCTTAACCTCCCAGGGTTTCATTTTCTCCTTGCAAACTAAGGACAACTACCTTCCTCTGAAGGTTACTGTGAGGAAAAGATGAACTAACACACTGAAAATGCTTTCAGACAGAGACTGGCACAAAATAAGCACCAAAGAGGTATTTGCTATTTTTATTAAATGTGAATTGTGAAACGTTAATGCCAGGTACATTGTGTGAAAAGATAAAAGAGTAGACTCACAAAGTATACTGCAAGAGCAAACCAATTTTTCTAACACCTACTGATTTAAAATAACCATGTCCTGAGAAAACCAAGTTTTTGGTATTGAGTTGATACGTAAGTCCGGCAGAGATGGTAGGCCCTATTCCAGCTGTGAAAACCAAGCACAGGCCCTACAAATCAGAGGATATAAAAAAATCTTTTTAGAGATGATCTCCAGTGGGAATTTTTGAACGGCTTACTCTTTCTAGGGAGATGTTTACACTTCTGAAGATACTGATTTTCGTTTTCCTTTATTTCTTACAGCTGTGCTGAGACAGACGCGTGCCTCCGGTTCATTCCTGTAGAATGTGTCCTTCAGGTTTTTGTTTGTTTTTGACCAAGGGAAGGTCCTGCAATATTTATGCAGGAAATGACACTTGGCCGCAGTTCTTGGCTGACTCTAGGCTGACTCAGATGCCTTCTTCCTCCTCCTGGCTGACAGTTGCCTGCACAGCCTGTTATTCAGCCAGCATTGTTTGTGGGGTGCCCGTGGTGTGCAGAGACCAAAGCAAACTGAAAACGAAACAGGAGCTCAGGTTTTGCTTTTCAGGCTTTACAGTCAGGACCAGCACAGAGGATTCATTCATAATGCATAATACATGATGCGCGATTATACAATCATGCACCGACAGGAGCCTCTGAGGCAAAATTGCCAAGTGGGCTTGTCTCTGAGTTCTCCGAGGTCTCATTTTCTATTTTCCTTCCTCACTTCTAGGTGCTGCTCCACATAGTCAATACATATGCATCAAATGCCCTCTGTATATAGTATCCATAAATAAGTAACAGATCCTGCCCTCCCGAGCTTCCTACCCAAACAGTCCTTTCTGGGGGTATTGTTTTCATTCCAAAATCCCAAGGAAATGGCAACCCACTCCAGTGTTCTTGCCTGGAGAATCCCAGGGACAGGGGAGCCTGGTGGGCTGCCCTCTGTGGGGTCCCACAGAGTTGGACACGACTGAAGCGACTTAGTAGTAGTAGTCGTAATCCTCTTCCAGCTTGAGGGTCTTCTCTCCTTACAGCCCTTTGCCAGTTAGCTATAAAGAAATAAATATTAATTTAAAAGAAAAAAATCAAGGGGCTTCCCTGGTGGTCCAGTGGTAAAGACTTTGCTTTCCAGTGTACGGGTTGTGGGCTTGACCCCTAGTCAGGAAGCTAAGATCCCACATAGCTCCCAGTGAAAAAATCAAGACATAGAACAGAAAAAATATTGTAACAAATTCAATAAATACTTTAACAATGACCCATATAAAAAAATCTTTTAAGAAGTCACACTAAAGCATGATTAATGAATTACAATTTAATATTTCAACTTTCATTAACCGAAAGGGATGAATCTGTAATTGTGGAATTATAGAAAAAGAGGCCACTAGATAAGGAGGGATGTATTTTTGGGGAAAAAAAATCCATGAGTTTTCCTTTTAGGCAGCACTTAGATTTGGCTTTGCAAGGTCAGTAGGTCCTCAGTGAGCCACCACCACCTCCCTTGGACTTAAAATCCAAACACTTTGGCTTCCCAGAGAAATAGTCAACTGAAAGTAGGTGCATAACATGCTTTTCCTACCTGATAACGGCATTTCTAGAATATAGAGCATTATTTTTAAGACTGTGCTTTGATCAGTAGTATCAAAACTATTTTCTAGAAGAAGACCTGACTCATTTGAAAAGACCCTGATGCTGGGAAAGATTGAAGGTGGGAAGAGAAGGGAATGATAGAGGATGAGATGGGTGGGTGGCAATACTGACTCAATAGACATGAGTCTGAGTGAACTCCGGGAGTTGGTGATGGACCGGGAGGCGTGGCGTGCTGCGATTCATGGGGTGGCAAAGAGTCAGACATGACTGAGCAACTGAGCTGAGCTGTGCTACAGGGGCTCCCCGGGGCTGCTAATGGTAAAGAATATGCCTGCCGATGCAGGAGACCTGAGTTGGATCCCTGGGTCAGGAAGATACCCTGGAGGAGGAAATGGCATCCCACTCCATTATTATTGCTTGGAGAATTCCATGGACAGAGGAGCCTGGTGGGCTACAGTCCATGGGGTCTCAAAGAGTCACACATGTCTGAGCGTCTGAGCACACAGCAGATTGTACGGTTCTAAAACAGAAATAATGTCCTTCCTATCTTTTAAGTCTTTTCTTAGGCAACTTGCTTTGCCTACTTTAAAATGAGGTTTGTGATTATAATTGAGGACTGTTTGGATGACTAGAGGGACATGCCAGGTGGTATTAACATGGGAACTCCTTCCAGAGGCATCAACCCAAAATATTGTATTAAAAACAAAAATACGGTAGAATTCAAAAGAGGAAGATATGAACTTTGAAGTGTGGGAAGTCATGTGTGTAAATACCTAAAGATGAGAATTAATGAGTCATGTACTGAGACTAGAAAACTGGTTATCCAAACTTATCTGGGAGTATGGTAGAAGAAAAGGACTTTGGGAGGAAGGAAAACAAATTAGCAAAAGATCTTGAAATTACAGTTGTGAAGTAAAGTTTGCAGAAGTGATTGAGACAGAAATGTTTTCCTATCTTGTTAAGTCTGCATTTCTAACTTTCTAACCATTTCTCTTTAATGAATATTGGAAAGTTTTCCTGATTTAAATTCTGAACAAACAGTCTGTTTATATTGCTAACTTAAGTTTGATACACGATTAGGCACCCCACAACGTTATTTCTGAGAAATCGATGTTACACAATCAATACCACAACCTACTTTCTACCCTAAGGAGCCTCTCATGTAAGTGTCGCTGCTGCTAAGTCGCTTCAGTCATGTCTGACTCTGTGCGACCACATAGACAGCAGCCCACCAGACTCTCCGTCCCTGGGATTCTCCAGGCAAGAACACTGGAGTGGGTTGCCATTTCCTTCTCCAATGCATGAAAGTGAAAAGTGAAAGTGAAGTTGCTCAGTCGTGTCCAACTCCCAGCGACCCCATGGACTGAAGCCTACCAGGCTCCTCTGTCCATGGGATTTTCCAGGCAAGAGTACTGGAGTGGGGTGCCACTACCTCCTCCACATGTAAGTGTTAGGCATTTGCATATTGGAAAAAAGTTATAATGGTTTCTGGGAATATGCTAGACTAGATACCCTTACTAACCTTCTTGCTAAAAAATAACCAAAACTGTAAAATGAAATATATTTTTTCAAATTATCTGAGTGCATTGGTTACCTGAAAAGTAGTGGAGAACAGTCGTCTATAAAAACTAAGTGCAAGCAGGAAAACTGGGTTAGCAGAAGACTGAAGCCGATGTTAACCTTGAGGGCTAAAATTTCAGTTTTCAAGGCTTGAGAGTGGAGGGGATTGAGGTTGAAGCTAGAGCCAGCCAGGCTTATGTTAGGAGCATAATAGAAAACAAAATTTAGGTGAAGGCTGTTTACAAATGACTCATATGAAACTAAAGAATACAGAAAAATTCAGACAGGGTTCAAGAAGATGAGCAAAGCAAATACAAACCAACTAGAAACCAGTGGGATAGCTATGTTAGTAGCTGGACAAATTGTCCCTTACTGTGTATAAAATATACATATACTTCAAATCCAGCAAACCCACTTCTTTCATAATCCCTTTCACTCTTTTTTTCTTTAGGACTTGGAGACATAACTGATAAGGTTAAGGTTTTAGCAAGCAGACAACAGATGGTTGAGTCAAAGTCTATAAATGTAATTATGTGTAGAATGAAAGATAGTGACATAGTCAAATGGAAATCAGGTCACAATGAACTCAGATAAAGGGGTATTTTGTTGCAGAATATGAATGGAGCCACTATAAAAATCTTGTATTTCATAGATATTAATGTTTAAGAAGAAAACTAGGTCCTGTGACTACATAGAGGCTCTCATAGCTTGAAACAGAATAACCCCTTTCCCTGCCAAAAAATTTTCAAAAAACAAAACAAACCTAAGAACTTCCCTCAGAAAATTAGGCTCTCTCCAGGAAGTTCCTCACCAGGCTTGCTTTTCTGAAATTTCAAATAGAGCCCGGTGAATAGCAAAGAGTTAAATGCAGAAGTAGGTACATGAAGTAGGTAAAGAGATTCACATCACGGTAGTGAGTTGGACTCTGAGGGCTGAAAGACCTTTTCTGTCCGGCACAAACACTATAGGGAACAAGCCGTTGCTCTGGGCTCCCCTGCCTGGAAGGTTTTCACTCTGAGTGGGCTTTGGAAACCACAGAATTTCCCCTGTGCCTCTGTGGGGAGGCAGGGAAGCATGGTTGGGTCTGGTCGGTCACACCATCATTATCCATGGTATTGTATATTACCTTTTCATGACTTGTTTGTCCATTCAAGGTGAAAGTGAGAGTGAAGTTGCTCAGTCATCCAACTCTTTGTGATCCCATGGACTGTAGCCTACCAGGCTCCTCCATCCATGAGATTTTCCAGGCAAGAGTACTGGAGTGGGTTGCCATTTCCTTCTCCAGGAGATCGTCCCGACCTAGGGTTTGAATCCAGGTCTCGCACATTGTAGGCAGACGCTTTACCCTCTGAGCCACCAGGAAAGTCCTCATTCAAGGTAAAACTAACATTAGCCAAGCCTTAGTTTGTTTTAGGGGTCTGACATCCACCATAAAGCTTTTGAAATACCACACTAATAAATGTGTTTCTTTTTTTAAAAAAACCTCTTTATTCGTTGAAACATCATTGGCACAGCACTTCTCATGTTCAATCTCATTAAATAATAAAATTTCCACTTTCTGTACTTAATTCTTAAGAATCTGAGAGATTAACTAAAAGGAAGAGAATTAAAAACCTGGAAACTTACAGCAGATAAGTTATTACACAAGAGAAAGAACTTTTCTTACTAACGGCAATGTTAATGGCACAATTCAACCAAAACTCATATATATTTTACTGCTTAATTTATATATTATTTTGGTGGAAAAAATAGTATTCTTTATCCTTTCAGTTTCTTTATGCAAAAATACAATTCTACAGGGACATCACTTAGATGTTATGCAAACCTTGTAGAGCCATGAACAGGCCAACTCTAGAATCCAAGATTCTTGGAAGACTCCAATAAACAAAATACGTACTGGATCACGCCCATGTCCATCCAAAATGTATCCTGGCTCTGACTGTGGCAGTAGAGAAAGGTCTACAGACCTTTATGATATGAAATAATTTAAAAGGGATTGGATAACACCCTGCCACCCTACTCTCACCCAAACAATCCCACCCTTCTTTGATAACCAAGATAAGCCAGTAATCTGTGTATTGATTCAAATTTTTCAAGAACTTATTATACTTTATACTGACTTATACGTGGATCATGAATTTAATAAATTTACTACCTTTACTTAGAGTGACGTTTTATTTCCTACTGCCTTAGTCAAACAGTTAAGTCAAACAATTTCAAAGATGGAGATTCCTTAAAATATGAATAAATGCCAAAACTGGTTTACAAAATATAATGATACATTTAAATATTTACATCAAACTAAGCCAAAATGTATACAAAATATATTTAAGCCAAAATAGATCCAATAGTATGATCTAACTCAGCAATTTTCAAAAGATTTATTACAAATGCAATAGGGCATGGGTTAAAGTGGGGTGATATCATCTTTCTCTCCTGTACCACTGTGACTTCAGATTTAACTTCATTTAGAGATGACCTCAGAAGTCTGCTTTTGAGGTTCTTCATGAACATGAGGCTCAAGACAGAAGGACCTCCTCGCTTCCTTGATAAACCCTGACATCTAGTTTGTAATAACCTGAGATATGGCGATAAGTCTGTTTTCCTGATTCATATGCTTCATAATTTGATTGAGATTTTACATGAATGATAAAAAATAAATTATTCAGGCTGAGCCTGAGAGAGCAGAAGGGTGAGGAGATGGAAAGATGTGAAAGAAAGGTATTTTTTTTGCAGACTGGTTATGTTTCCTTGGAAGTAACCTGGTTGGGAAAATGCCAGGATACTATGCAAGGCATAAAAAGCATCAAAGAAGCAAAATAGTAGTTGCCTCAAGTGGGGCAGTGTAGACAGTCTGTGTTGCGGCAGCTATTTCTGTCTATATCTCCACATATCTCCATTATTCAGGAGGTTTACTTTAAAATAGGCTACTGGGGCTCCACCCCAGCATCATGTGTCTGTCAGCTAGAAGTGATAGCTGAGCACAGGCAGCTTGTGGGCTGACTTCTTGAGGCTTCTTACAGGTTGCTGCTGCTGCTGCTAAGTCACTTCAGTCGTGTCCGACTCTGTATGACCCCATAGACTGCAGCCCATCAGGCTCTGCCGTCCCTGGGATTCTCCAGGCAAGAACACTGGAGTGGGTTGCCATTTCCTTCTCCAATGCATGAAAGGGAAAAGTGAAAGTGAAGTCGCTCAGTCGTGCCCGACTCTTAGCGACCCCACGGATTGCAGCCCACCAGGCTCCTCCGTCCATGGGATTTTCCAGGCAAGAGTACTGGAGTGGGGTGCCGTCGCCTTCTCCGTCTTACAGGTTAAACTATCCAAAACATTGGCTTGAGCTCTGCCCACTTCCCACAGACACAGCATCTGATGTGCTGTTTCTATTGACCATTTAAGCAGTAATCAGTAGCCATTTCCTCAGGGTGGGAAGGTTCTTCTCCAGCCACTTAACATTTTTGGATATGGTTTCCAGAATAATTTGAAATATATCTAGATGTGATCCTTGGGCCTTAAGAGATTCAAAGAACAGTTCCACCTGAAAGTAAAGCCAGAAAAGAATTACTGATATGGTTCATAAAACACTTTCTCTTTCAAAGGGCTTCAAAACAGCTTGCAGACTATACAAACACCGGTGCAAGCGTTTTTATGCCAACCTCTAAAAACTTATTTTCTTCATCTGTTTTGGGGGCATAATTATCTTTATCTTTAAACAATAGGTAAAGCAAGACAGGAATGACAAATCTTACAAGTAAGCACACTATAGATAAAAAAGGTAAGAGATTGAGTCAAGTTCATAGTGTAAGCAGTGATCTGGGATTTAAGTTCCGAATTTGCTTTAAAATTAAATAAATTCAAGATTTATTGTGGAAAGACAGTGTAAAACATAAGAATGCTTTTTGAAAAGAGGTTAGTAGAACTACCATGAAGGGTAATATTGTTAAAAAGACCTTCAAGCATTCTTTCAAACGTCAATATAATCACTCAAGTGATGATACAATGCAAACTAAAGAATACAAAAGGACTCATCCCTCAAATGTAATTTTCATTTTGAGTGCTATGAACATTAGTTCTGTCTCTTCCATTTACTTTCTAGGTGACAATGGACAAACAGCTTATTTTCTTTTAATAAAATAACAACTTAAAACCAGACTGCATCTAAAATTACTTTCAATTCGATAACTTGAACATTTATTTTTAAATTGTTGGCAATAGAGAGTCACAAACCTCCTGCAACTCATCCTTGGAAGAAAAATGAGATGTTGTACCAGAGACGATCATTCTTATGGGGAACGAGCCCAAATCAAATCTGAAAATAAAAGGAATTTTAACATGCTATGTATATTTAAACTATGTAACATTAGTAACTATATGATAAACTTGTACATTACAATGGATACTATCAGTTACCACAAGACTAGCTCATATGCATCTGGGAAAATCTGAAAGCTATGAAATTTATCAAATTCGACCATAAGATTAAAATTTAGATAAAGCTTTTATAGGAAATATGATGCATGTTTATGTTTAAATTTAAGTTCATATTTAAAGCAGCACCCTACAATTTTTGATTATGCATTCCATCAACAAAATTTTTTGACCAAGAATTTCCCAACGTGCATGTTTTTATTTATGAATTTTATGTATATACTAACTTAAAGGTAAAAGGAAAATATAAGAATAAGATAAGAAATGATACATGTGGTAATATTTTCTTCTTGCACTCTAAGGCATTGTCTTGCAAACTTCCCCAACTCATTTTGGATATCACTGTGTTTAAACATCATATTGACTTTCCTCTTGGCTCAGTCTACAATGTGGGAGACCCAGGTTCGATCCCTGGGTCGGGAAATTCCCTGGAGAAGGAAATGGCAATCCACTCCAGTACTATTGCCTAGAAAATCCCATGGACAGAGGAGCCTGGTAGGCTATAGTCCATAGGGTCACAAAGAGTCGGACACAACTGAGCAATCTTCACAAACATCATATTTATTGGGGCATTGTTAGTGGAACTCTTGTTCAAAGCCACAGATGGCATCCTTTAACCCCTCTGTCTTACATAGAGAATCTGGCCACAGGTCTAAGGGGTTCATGCTGTAAAGCAGAGCACAGATACATCTCAGACACGCTGCCAAGTCTGGGCTCTGTACACGGTCGGAGAGGAGAATAATTTCCAGTTACAAAATAAATCTATAGCACTGCAGAGAAATCTAATCATCAGGAGGTAACGGAGAGTCACGCAAACAACAAAAACAATGGTTCCAGTAGGGTGTTTAAGGAAAGTATTTTTTGTTTTGTTTTAAGAAAAAACAGTTTCTAACTAATTTGGTCTCATGTAGATATCAGTCCCTTTAAGGGCTGGAAGGGGTAGAAATGTGTTTTTGCTCACAAAAAGCTATCGGTGAGAACCCTGAGTCCTTTATGACTAAGAAATGAGAGGGATGAGGAACTGAGGATGACTGACATCAGACATGCTAAATGACACAGAAATAAGCAAATTGCACAGCTCTTTCATTTAGGGTATTTTCCACAGAGTTAATAAGTGATATTTTGGATTGGGATGAGGAATTGTTGAGCACCTTCGCAGGGGGTCTGTTGTGAGAGAAAGCCATGGCATCCTGTACGTTCCAAGAAAATCTAATCTTTATTGCTTTTGTTCTGGGACTATCTTAGGGCCAGGAGCATGTTGCAGTGAGCTATAGTTCTCCCAAAAGTTGAAACCCCAGAGAAGACTCATAACCTGTCTATTTTTGGAGGGAGCTCCCCAGGGACTTCTGATTGATTTCTTCTATTGCCTCCAAGCTCTCCACTGTGTTACCTCTCCAAGGGAACTGGAGGTAGGGATTAGTTCTCTTTAAAATTTCTGAAGTTTGTTTTTCCCCCAGAACAAAACTGTATTAACAAAGTAAACAAAATATTTTGCTGTACTATGTATGGCTTCATTGCATTCTTCTGGGCTAGGGAGAGAGCCAGAAGGGAAAAGGGCATGGGGTGGATGACTGGATTTAACTCAGCTCTTACTTGTTCCCAGCAATTCTTCACGGCCTGAGATGAGTAACAGAAATCTGTTTCCCATCCCCTTTTTTCATTCTTCTCCCTTATACCTGGGCGGCGGGCTAGTGAGGTTTAAAGTCGACACACTTCATCAAACCTTTTGAGTGAAATTAGTGTCATTCATATGCTTTAGGGAACATCTGATTACACTTGGTTTTAGGCAACTGAAATATCTGGGTGGAAGAAAACACATTGTGAAAGTCACTCAGTCATGCCCGACTCTTTGTGACCACATGGACTACACAGTCCATGGAATTCTCCAGGCCAGAACACAGGAGTAGGTAGCCTTTCTCTTCTCCAGGGGATCTTCCCAACCCAGGCATCAAACCCAGGTCTGCCGCATCACAGGCGGATTCTTTACCAGCTGAGCCACCAGGTAAGCCCAAGGATACTGGAGTGGGTAGTCTATCCCTTCTCCAGCGGATCTTCCCAACCCAGAAATTGAACCTGGGTCTCTGCATTGCAGGCGGATTCTTGACCAACTGAGCTATTAGGATATAAACAAATACCAACTTTTTAAGGAGATGGGTCCAATTTTCTTTTACAAAGTTCCAGGCTAGTTGCTGCCCCTTCGGATTTCTGGCAATCGCAAAAAGAAGAGATGCCAACTCCTGTGTCTTGATAACCTTTCCTTCCATTCCTAGTTCAATTAACCTGCAGAAACAAAGATCACTTAATTTTTCACAGCATGTGATCTATAATGGAAATTAACTCAGGCTATCAGTATATTAAAAGCATCAGAGAGAAAGAGGCACAATGAAAGTGTAATGTACCAAAAACAGTAATAAACCCTCTACTGGCTAACATTTTTAATATTCCAGTTAAACGTTTACTTTTCTCTAAAAGTAATTTTATCTACTTATTATTTCAGTAAACTTCAATTAGCATCTTATACACAAAAATGTATTTTTAATAATAATAACTTTCCTCCAAGGTTCTGACAGTGAAACATAGCTATTTGCTTAGTATCAATCACATGATTAAGGAACATCTGTTTTCACTATGAGTATTTTGTCAATACATGGTTTTTGGAAAAAATTCAAGATGCTTCAAATCCTGATTTCGTTATTATTATATGCCTTTGAAATGGATGGCTGAATTTTAGTAACTGTCCTGAATATGTGTGAGTTTACTTTTGACATCTTAAATTCACTTACTTCATTAACTTTTCCTGATGTTTGCTGGTTGACAATGCATACAGGATTTTTTTTTTTCAGCACCTGACAATGACAGTTCATATTGCTCTAAAAGGTAATTCCATCCTGCTGTTGTCTGAGCCCCCATGGAATACACAACCGTTAAAACATCTGTTGGGATACTGTAATATTAAGCAGAAAAGTGAAAAAAGTTCTATGAAAGAGAAAAATTAGTTTTTCTTATTATGATTTTAAATTCTAAAACAGAATCACCCTTGAGTTATTTCCTGTTGTTCAGTCACTAAGCTGTGTCTGACTCTTTGCGACCCCATGGACTGCAACACACCAGGCTTCCCTGTCCTTCTCAGTCTCCCTGAGTTTGCTCAAACTCATGTCCATTGATTCAGAGATGCCATACAGCCATCTCACCCTCTGTTGTCCCCTTCTGTTCCACCCTCAGTCTTTCCCAGCATCAAGGTCTTTTCTACTGAGCCAGTTTTTTGCATCAGGTGGCCAAAGTATTGGAGCTTCAGCTTCAGCATCAGTCCTTGCAATGAATATCCAGGGTTGATTTCCTTTAGAATTGACTGGTTTGATCTTCTTGCAGTCCAAGGGACTCTCAAGTCTTCTCCAGCACCACAATTCAAAAGCATCAATTCTTTGTTGTTTAGCCTTCTTTATGGAAAAATTTTATGTACTGTTATGTTGCAAACTATTTGTGTTTTTTCCTACTGATGATTAAATATTTAAAGAATAATAATCATAAAAATTTAAACTACATGGAGAATCTTCATGAGAAGATATAATCAATAAAAGACATCATTTCTGAAAATAAATGCACTGGTTTATATAGAATTCTGTTGCTAAATTGCATGTATTTGTACTATATGATTTTTTTTTAATTATTACTTGTTGCTTTAATGTTGTACTAGCAGTATTTTCTAGTAGGCCTGTTTGAGAGCTATCTGACTCTCTAGGTATAAAAATTATAATTTAGCACAGTTGTTTAGAGTTCAGTCATTTATACTATAATTCTGTAAAATGATAAGATGCAATATTATTATTTTCTGTCCCCCTAAAGAAGACACCATGCTTTTCAAGTTTTATTGTCCTAAAGGATACTAACTAGTCTTTATTTTAATTTAGTTATGATTTTTAATTCCAAATATAATTGATCAGTAATAGCCAATATCCGTATTGATGGCTTGGAAAACCCACAGTACAGAGAAGCAGGGATGGGACAGGAAATTTGCATTTATCATACAGGGCCCATAACATTGTACTAGTCTCTATACAACTTACTTAACTGCCAAAGCTACCCAGTGAGATGTAAAAGTTACCCTAATTTTTTTAAAAGTGGAAATAAAGTCCAGAAAGTTTAAGTAACTTGCACCAAGTTGATATAGTAGCCTTTTTTGAGATGCGATTTAGACCTATGACTCTAAAACTGTACTATATGTACATAAATATCCCAAGAGCCTTTGAATCATAAAACTAAAAGTAACCAAACTATAATCCACATTATTTTTTATTTTAGTGTATTTTACTAAAGGAAATCAGTTCTGGGTGTTCATTGGAAGGACTGATGTTGAAGCTGAAACTCCAGTATTTTGGCTACCTGATGCGAGGAGCTGACTCATTTGACCCTGATGCTGGGAAAGATTGAAAGCAGAAGGAGAAGGGGACGACAGAGGATGAGATGGCTGGATGGCATCACCGACTCAATGGACATAAGTTTGGGTAAACTCCAGGAGTTGGTGATGGACAGGGAGGCTTGGCATGCTGTGGGTTCATGGGGCTGCAAAGAGTTGGACACGACTGAGCGATTGAACTGAACTGTACAAATTTATAAAAATTGGCAGCAAATGAATCATGAGTCCCTTGAAGGTAGGACACCTAGCTGCTTCTTTCACTAGCTTATTTTTAGCACTAACTATGGTGCTTGGCACAGAAGCAGCAGGCAAAGCATTATATTCTGAATTCATGAATAAAGGAAGTATCTATAAAGGATTAATACTGATAGTCTTAAACTTAAAAAAAAATAAACCTACAATATTTGATTAGGTACTCTTGATTACAATCTTAAATAAGATTTTCCTGGAATTTTTTCATAGTATAGCCTCCTCTACTATAGGATGTTGAACCATCATATCTACTGGACTTGAATTACTTCAGGTAAGATCATTCCTCTTGTAAGCAGCATAAAGACAGAATATATTCTGATGTGCTATAGGGCAGCAGACTGCTTATATTTTAGCCTCATTCATACAGTTTATTCAAACATGAACAAAAAGAAGAGAAAAATACAGCTAAAAGATTTTTTTTTCCCTGAAACTGATTTTACGCCTAAATCCTAAAGAGTGAAAAAATCCAAAAAGAAGAAAACAAGTCACTTTTTAAAAATAAGAAGTCAAGAAAAGATTTCAAAAGCTCATGGAGATTTAGTTATATGGAGACAAATTGTGATAGCATTTCATAACAATTTGGCAGAGGAAAAACTGACTCTATTGCTTTCAGTTCAGTTCAGTCGCTCAGTTGTGTCTGACTGTTTTTGACCCCATGAATCACAGCATGCCAGGCCTCCCTGTCCATTGCCAACTCCCGGTGTTCACTCAAACTCATGTCCCTCGAGTCATTGATGCCATCCAGCCATCTCATCCTCTGTCGTCCCCTTCTCCTCCTGTCCCCAATCCCTCCCAGTATCAGGGTCTTTTCCAATGAGTCAGCTCTTCACATCAGGTGGCCAAAGTATTGGAGTTTCAGCTTCAGCATCAGTCCTTCCAGTGAACACCCAGGACTGATCTTTAGGATGGACTGGTTGGATCTGCTTGTAGTCCAAGGGATTCTCAAGAGTCTTCTCCAACACCACAGTTCAAAAGCATCAATTCTTTGGCACTCACCTTTCTTCACAGCCCAACTCTCACATCCATACATGACCATTGGAAAAACCATAGCCTTGACTAGACGGACCTTTGTTGGCAAAGTAATATCTCTGATTTTCAATATGCTATCTAGGTTGGTCATAACTTTCCTTCCAAGGAGTAAGCGTCTTTTAATTTTACGGCTGTAATCACCATCTGCAGTGATACTTGCTATTAAGCTGTGAATTTTTTTTCTATTCTAAGAAATGAATTTTCCTTAATTCACATACAGATTTGATTTCTCAAAACATCCAGCTTGAACGTCGGAGTTTTAATAGCAACAATATAAAATCATGTGTTGCACAGAAATTAAGACTTACATTGAAAAGACTGTGGAGTCTGTTGGTACTATGGGTTGCAGCTGCTAGATTGAACTGCAACAGAATCGATTTGATCACTGGGCATCTACCTGATTTCAGCAACCACTGGAATCAATTTTGCCACTGTACACATCCTTTAGATGGCCCAAATCATCAGTTTCCTATCAAAGCTGAAGCTTGAGACTAAGATGTGGTATGGTATTGGTTAATGAGGAAGTAAATACATTGAACAAAGCTCCCTCCCCACCAGCTGGTTTTTTGTTTCATCAATTGATCATTGGCATTTCGACTGCATGTACATTTCACATTGCTTTTTATCTTTAAAAGGCATTACTCTTGGCGATCGGGCAGCACTCTAATCTACCCCACTTTCACCCCTTGGCTGTCTTTCTGAAACCATGCTAATGCTTATTAGCTTTTCCCTGCAGGGAACTAAACCTCACTTCCCACAAAAATCTATTGAGCATTTACTATGTGAGAGTATGAACCAAGGGTATGTAATTCCCAGCATGTTTTTCTTTTTTCATATCCTCACTAAAAGGTTTTAGATTTCATGTCTCACATGATCAAAGACTTTTACATCAAAGTGAAAGGAACAAAGAACAGAAGTCCAGATTTACTTTAATTTTCCACTGGATTCCATCCACTGAGAGAAGAGTTCAGTTGCCTTCTGGATGCAAGGAGCATGGTTCAGATAACAGGCCAGCTTCAAGACAATGGAGCGAAGCATTCTGTCCCAGACGGAGCCCTCGTCAACCCAGCTTTGCCTGTCAATCACTGGCTTAAAATACTGGAGAAGGTAATGCTGCAGAAAGCATAGGACGGTTTACCAAGAGGCTAAATTTAGTTCTTAACACAGCTCTCATGCACTCACTAATGGGTTCAGCTCTAAACAGTATGCATGAATGTTTCCAGAAGCATAGAACTACCAACTTCTACATTTTGCTTCTCTTTTTCTGGTGTGTGGTCTCCGTCCACCCCAATTCGTTTCTCCATTAGAAGTACAATTTAATTTCTTATCTGAAAGGGGACTATCAATTGATGCAAGCTAGAATCCCCTTAGGAGGGATGCTTTGCTTATGACCCTGGTACCCAGCTCTTAGGATGATGGTGACGAAGACCAGGGGATATCTAACCATTAGATACTTAAGTGGTGACTGTGCTCCCAGGCAATTTCCTTAGATTCGCCAAGCTTTAACCCCAAGAGTTAACACAAAATAGAACAAGTCTCACTGATCGTCCAGCTGCTGTGTCTTTTACTTAATGAACCTTCTGAAAGGAACACAAACCTTGAGATTTTCAGTGACATCTGAAATGTTCCTTCTTTCCACCATGCGGTAAAACAATTCTAGGTATTCCAGACCTTTGAGAAGCGCGGGAATGCTCGTTTCATGTTGGAGGTAGCGAGTCAGGTCAAGGGCTTTGTCTAGGGTCAGCCTTCCTGCACTGAGGTATGAAACAAAGTCAGAGGTTTGTGCATATCTTACAGTTCTCAATATTTTAAGTAGTAAGACAAATGATACAGAGAGCAATACAGAAGCAGCTCATTATATTCAAGCCATCTGGTTTAAATCCTAGCTCTCCCACTGATGTGGGCAAACTAACCTCTGAGCTTCACCTGCCTCCTCTATATAATGGGAATAATATTAGTATCTACTTTAAATCTCTGTTGTGAGGATTAAATGAGTTAATATAGGTAAAGTGCTTAGAATAATTGCCTGAACATAAATAAGAGTTTTCTAAATGAAATAAACAGCTAATATTAATATCTAGTGCCAAATAATATCAACCTTTTCATGTATTTGTCATTCTCTAATTGCTTAATCTATGGTTTTGAATTGTTCCTCCGTGTGTATTTGGAAATTCTGAGGACAGGTGCCATATCTTTTTTTTTTTTTGATGTCCCTTCCTAGAACCTAGCAGAGAAGTCACAGTTATTCTGAGTAGGACAAAACAAGGTTTCTTTTTGTTTTTAGCGAATCGATTTAGATTCTAAAATGATGTCTTCTTTATATTTCCCTTAAATGCAAACAAACAACAAAACTATTATTCTGAGTACTAAAACTGCAGTGTCTCTTTTATAGAGGAAGTAAGTTATTATCTTGTCACCTTCATAAAGTGGTTGCTCACTCAGGTTTCTGAGAAGACCTGTGTCCCTGCAGCGTCTATAACCCACTCTTGCCAGTATCCAACTCCCAGATTAAGCATAATAGTTTGATATGGAAACAGATTCTGGAACAAAGATACCTGTGTTGAATTTTTCATTAATATAATGCCCTACCTCCTTTGGGATTTTTAAAATTTTAAATGCTCATCTGAAACGAGGGAACTGAAACTAGAAAGAAGTGGCATCAAAAAGAACCAACTTGTGTTGTGACTATACTCTTCTCAGTCACAATGACACAGTGCTTTAAAGCAGACCCACAGGAAATTTTCTAAAAATTTCATCTGAAGACAGAGGGCTGGACCATATGCGCTATGATTTTGTAGTCTGCTGTATTTTTAAAAATACAAATCCACAAAATGTCACTATTCCTTCCACACGTGCAAGTGTCACAACGTGTGGTGCACTAGCTAAGTATAAATATAGTCACAACCTTTACAATTTTAAATGTTAAATCTAGTACACAAGTCATTCATTACACTGCTCACACTGGGGAAATCAATAGGAAACTGGAAGAGAAATTAAGGAGGAATTGACTGCTTATGTTTAGACTTGCCTGGAAAGACAAGCTCTTTTCTTTTATTTACCATCAACAGAATAATATATAGGATAAATCAGGTCACAAGGTCACCAACAGAAAAAATATTAACGATCAGGTGGAGTATTATGCATTGGAAACATTTCCTATTCTGAGAATTACTGCAAAGTACTCAACTTTATTCAGTGTGACATATTATTTCTTTACCAGTACTATAAAGTATACTCTACTTAGAGGATAAGCAACAGGACAAAACTAGATATTATATTCTAGGGTCAAAATTCTGAAAAGAATGTTTAACACATAAGAATGCTTTATATTAATCTTTTTTTCTTTTTGGCCCAGCCTAATTTATATTTTACTAAGACAAATGCCATTATTTACTCATACTTACTTAAAACACTGTAATCTTAATACTCATCAAAGAGGGAATCATTTTCATAGTTATTATTTAATAAAAATCCAGCCCCTCACCACCTGCCTTCTGCTTCAATTAATGCACAAAATGTTATCTGAATGTCTGTTTACCTTAAAGACAAAACCTATGTATAAGCATACATTTTAGACCAACAAAAAAAATCTATATCTACTTATTTGTATAAGGTTTCAGCTAAATGGTACCTTTGTGAAATAAACTGTATCCCTGAGGAAACAATCTGGGACTTCTTTCTAGGGTACTGGAATAAAAAAAATAAATAGTTTACCTGTAAGGAAATTATGGTTGTCATCTTAATTCCACTCAACTCAGAAGAGATCCAAGTATTAAATATTGAATAACAAGTATGAAAACTCAGTTAAAATGAATATGCATTGCTGGGTCAAATTTTGTCTCTAAACTCAATGCGATCACAGATTATATCCTTAAACTCTTAAGTAGATATTTCACAAAGCAGGGAAGGAAAAAATACATATCACCAAAGCAGAGGAATAAGAAAAAAAAATGTTAGACCTATTATGAGACTTTAAAATTGTTTTCTTATACAATTACTTTTCTTATAAAAGCAGTATAAACAAATTACAAGACAACTAGAAATTAAAGAAGGGGGAAAACACATAATTTCATTACTGCTACATATGCAGTGACAGCACTTTGGAACATTTCTTTCTGCGTTTGTTTTTTTCACCATTAGCTCATTTTTTTTTCATGTAGTTGCTAACCTAAGTTTACATTCTGCTTTTTCTTTTCACTTTCACATTACTTGAAATGCATTTTTCTATGTTGTCACCTCATCTTCCTATTCAATATATGATCTTTTAAACAATTTATATTAGATAAGGCTACTAATGCTAACAGCTACCAGTTATTGAGCATTTATCACTGTACTTCGGGCTGTATCTACATTTACCTTATGCAGCCCTCAAAACAACCTTGTATGATAGGCACTATTATTACTGGAGTTTCAAAGACTAAAAAGTTTTGAAGACTAGAAAATTTAGGTTTAAAAAGGTTAAACAGCTTGTCAAAAGTCAAACAGTAAGTGATGAAGTAGTACATATTGATAGCTGACCTGTTTTAAGCCAAAATTTATACTCAGAACTTCATTAACCTATCTAGTTGGTAAAGAAATGATGATTGCTTTTCCACTGATACATCAATAGCTGCAGGATTCCTGCTGCTAAATTGAGAAACCCATAAATTTACAGGCTAGAAACAGCAGAAAAGACTTTCAGCTACTGGAAAGATCGGCTTTCTTATTCTGAGTTGTCAATATTCTTCATTCTGCTTAGTTTTAAATTTTTTCTGTTTCCTTCGCAGTCTTCTCAGAGTTTCTCCTTTGAGCGGACAAACCTCCCTTAACTAACCATAGTCCCCTCCTCAGCTGGTCTCGCATGCATCCAGCCAGAAGTAGGAGAGCTCATGACAGTCCTGAGACCTCTGGGGCTGGGGGTTAAGCTCCCAGTCCTCTCCCTTTTCTAACTGGGGAATTCTGTTGTACAGAGAAGCTCTGCTTGAGAAATGTTTTGCTGGTTACTCTTACTGAATTTGACCTAAATAAGCATGTGAAAGAAAATAATATGTCACACTGAATAAAATCACCGCATTACCGTAGTTCTCAGAATAGGAAGTTTACAGAGCCTGATATGTCACATAATCTCCAACTTTTTTCCACCGGTGACCTGGTGACTTGATTTATTCTACCTATTATTCCGCTGATGACAAGTAGGAAAACAGAAAGAAAACACTGTATCTTTCCAGGAAAGTCTAAAGAGGAATAAACAGAAGTAGCCAATTCTTCCTTAATTTTTCTATCTATTTCATATTGATTTCCCTGATGTGAGCAAAGTAAGGAATGGCTTGTGCACCAGATTTTAAAATTACAAAGATTATAACCTTTTGTCTAATAGATTATGTCAATATTTAGCGAAACGGCAAGCTTCTGGCATAAACAATTTAAAACTTGAGGTCACGAGTGTAAACGCCTGGAGGCTACCATATGGGAGTCAGCGATCCCCGTGTGTGTCCTTTAGGACTTGGACACCAAGGGAATGCAGACCTGGCTTAAAGGAGGATCTGCTCACGGTGCCCTCCTCTGTGGCTGCCCAGTGAGAATGAAGACCGCAGTTGCCAAATCTCCTCATTATTTAAGGGATTCCAGAAGTCAAGGTTCTTACATACATTTCTCCACATTTTGAAATGTTGAATTAAATTTTTAAACATTAGGTGAGTAAAAATATTTGGCTTTGACCTCATGGCCAGTATTTGACCTCCATTCAAATCCATATCATATGAATGATTAACACTGAACGTTTGATTTGAAATCTAACATATCTAGTTAGGGAGCAGTGATTTCCTCTGAAATCAATTGAAGTTTTGCATTACCTTACTAGCTGAAACGCATCGTGAATCAGACCTAGTCTGTCCTTCGGCCTGAGAAGTGTGTGGTTCTGATTCAACAACGTAATGAGCTCGTCCCATCCTTGTCCCTCATAATGAACGATGTAGTAGCCATTGGACTCCACGTTGAATTTCGCCCAGTCGGTCTTCTCAGATAAATCCAGAGTATCTAGGAGGAGAAAATTGCTATGGGTATTTCCTCATCAAAGAACACATCATGAATATCTCCAAAAGTATTCTTCATATCATTAGCAATAAATCAATGGAGAAAAAGTTCTCGAAGACTCATGATGATATTTATTTTCATAGTCTGCTGGAGGGCTTATTTTGGGAATGGTGATTTTATTAAATTAATAAATAAACTAATTCCTAGGAAATAGGCTGATGAATGTGTTCTCAAAAGCTGCCTATGCAGGTCTAAAAGGCATTACTGGTAGTCTTGTCTCAGGGTTTAGTTACTGCATGTTGAAATATGTATATGTAAGTAGGTGATCCACTTGTCCATTTCTTATCTGGGGCAAAATAAGGAATGGCAGGTTGAACATGAGATTATGAGGGAAATATTTTAAAATTTCAGTGACGTGTTTAAAGGAGAAATTAAAATTATATGATTTTTAATATTTCAGACATTGTAGTAGGTGGTAAAATAACATTACTATATACTCTCAAAAACTCTGAGGCTTAGCCCTCATTCAAAATAAATGAGAAAATTGAAGCTCAGGAGTTAAAAAATTTTCTTAAGGCCATACATCCAATAGATGACAGAATCAGAATTTGAATCCAGGGCCAATCACTTCTAAAGTGAACACCTTTTCCCACTAAACTAGTAGGCATTAAAAGACATAAGATCAGACACCATCAATTCTTGAAACCCATCTCTAAGTGCTAAAAACACAAGAGAACTTTCTCCTGAATTAAAAACCCAGACTTTTTAGCTAACGGGTTCTTTTAGTAACGCATAGGTATGGATAAATGAGAATTTCCTCAAACATATACCTTTCATTGTTGGATTGACCTACAGTAACTGTCTTCCCTATAGCTCAGGACACATTTAATTTCAGAATTAAAAGGTTTTTGGCTAATTAGTTCATTTTACCTGTCTTCAGTTTCAGAATGTGTCTGTGAATCTCATGAGAGGAACTCGTGGAGTAGGTCACGGGGATATGCCAAAGGTACCTATATTAGAAAGTAAAGACTGTTACAGACTAAATCAATGGTCATTTCAATGTCCATATTGTCAGATTCAGAGAGGCTATAAGAGACACCTAATCGCCCGTCCTTCACACCATCATTGGCCTTATAAATTTTACAGGCTAACACTAACAGTTCTTGGGTGTGCAAAAATTCTTTAATGATTATGAAGGAGCAGTAATATACCTAGTTGAACTCTGTCACAATTACCTGTGACATTTACAGTCCAAATTTTATACCACCACGATTCCTGCTGATTGTTTTCTTCTAAGTAAAAGAAAAAAAAATCTTCGTCTCACATTTCCAAAATTTCTCACAGTCTGATATTAATTCAAATAACTAAATCAAAGCTGTAGAAAAAAAGCCAAAAGGTGAAGATCTTACTCTAGCATGATTCTTCCACTTATCCTTTTGTTCAGTGAAGCTATCTGCATTCAGCCCCTGCCTGCTAGTGGTCAGCAAGCAGCAATAAGTCAGGAGCTGCTCACTGGCCAAGTCCAGAGAGCAGAGAAGCAGAACGGATTGAAGGAAAAGGCCTCAGTTACTTTGGAAGGGCCTTCCTATGGTAAATAACTATTAGCTATTTTTTTTCCTGACTAATTTCTAGCTGCCTCTAGAGCTCATTTCCTCTAACGTAGTAAGCCATATTAGCTATAGTAATCCTATAAAATCAGACGCTTGAAAATACCCATAGGTATAAAACAGAAAGAACAGCAACTGATGATATGCCCATTAGTCCTCAGAAAAACCTAAAATAGTAAAAGAAACAACAGACACAGACGCAATTTAATAAAAGATCAGGAGAAATAATCTACCTGCCAACCTAGAGTACCGATAATCAACAAAGCAGTTGAAATATTTACACAAAAAGGTAAAAGGAACACACAGATATCACTAAGATGTAATGGATCAAGATTCATGGATAGATTTTGGCTCTAGAAGGACAGAGATTTTTCCAGATAAATCCACCTGGGAGTAAAGAGAGAAAGAGTAGCAGTTGATAAGTTTGGATAAGCATGGATCAGAGGGCAATAGTTTTATAAGAGAAATCCAAATCCTGCTTCAGACAGATACTTGTTATTCTGAGCCATTCACACTATTGAACTCTCTCGTGACATTTTGATAAGTTGCAGAATTGTGAGTCCTGCTTTCCCAATAATAAATCAAACATTAAATTTTCCAGCCTGTGTTGCCAAGCTTCAAATTGTTTAAGCTCTCTGAGGTTTGGACTTCAAAAGGGCAGACAGAGAAATGGATGGATGTGTACATAGATAAATGGCAAAAGGGCTGCTGCTGGATGGAAACAGACATCTGATGAGATCAAAATGGAAAATGTTATATTCTATGTGTTAAAGGCCTTGAGTTTGCTTCTGATTCTCAGACAAAATTCTAAAACTGTTTTTAGACAGATTTTAGAAAAAGTAATAATCATAAGAGCCAGCACTGATTCACGTGGATTCTTTCTTTTCAAATTAATCTCATTCATCTTATTGAATGAGATCAGAGGAAGGTGGACAGTGTTGTATTTCTTGATTTTAGTAAAACCTTTAACAAGTTTTCTTAGGACAGACTTGTGAGCAAGATAACTGAGTGGATAATTGGATTTGCTTTTATTGTTAACAAGAACATCATGTTTTAAGACATTACATTTATAGTCTCTTACTAAAAATAAAAGGGAGCTGAAGGTCTTATCTAATTTAACACATGTGTGTGTGCATGCGTGTGTGTGCATGCATGTGTGTGTGCATGCGTGTGCTCAGCCATGTCTGACTTTTTGCAACCCCATGGACTACAGCTTGCCAGGTTTTTCTGTGTGATCCCATGGACTGTAACTCACCAGGCTCTTCTGTCCATGAAATTTTCCAGGTAAGAATCCCAGAGTGAGTTGCTATTTCCTACTCCAGGGGATCTTCCCGATCCAGGGATCAAACCTGCATCTCTCACACTGGCAGGCAGATTCTTTACCACTGCACCACCTGGGAAGCCCATGACTTAACACACAGGGAATGCCTTTTCTGATAAGATGTATAGCTGTCATACATCTTATCTTCCAAGGTATGGCTCAGTCTCATAACTTGAAGTGAAGTGAAGTTGCTCAATCGTGTCCAACTCTTTGCGACCCCATGGACTGTAGCCTACAGGCTCCTCCGTCCATGGGATTTTCCAGAAAGAATACTGGAGTGGGTTGCCATTTCCTTCTCCAGGAAATCTTCCCAACCCAGGGACTGAACCTGGATGTCCCGAATTGGAGGCAGACGGCTTTACCATCTGAGGTGGCAGGGAAGTCTAGTCTACTGTCTCATAACTTATTACTGCCCAGTACTCTTGCCTGGAAAATTCCATAGACAGAGAAGCCTGGAGGGCTACAGTCCATGGGGTTGTGAAGAGTTGGACACAACTGAGCACACACAGCATAAAGAAGGCTAGTATACAGTCAGGGAATATTATATTAGAAATATAACTAACAGCCTTCTGCATCAGAACTGAGGTCCTAAGGGTGGCCGCAGGATTACCAAGAATATGCTGCTCACCACGCAGTCTGGGTCACCTGAAGCTCTTTAAGGCTGCTATTGAGGCTAGTTTAGCCTATTAAGTCCTATGTAGAAATAGCATTGGAGAAGGAAATGGCAGCCCACTCTAGTGTTCCTGCCTGGAGAATCCCAGGGATGGGGAGCCTGGTGGGCTGCCCTCTGTGGGGTCGCACAGAGTTGGACAGGACTGAAGTGACTTAGCAGCAGCAGCAGCAGAAATAGCATCCCATAAAACTGCCAGAGAAGCTGAAAGAAAGCTAAGGCAAGGCGCTGGTGCATGGGGATGATCCAGAGAGATGATACGGGCTGGGAGGTGGGAGGGGGTTCAGGATTTGGAACTCATGTACATCCGTGGTGGATTCATGTCAATGTATGGCAAAACCAATACAGTATTGTAAAGTAAAATAAAGTAAAAATAAAAATTAAAAAAAAAGAAATCTAATGCAATTGTCAATAAACTGAGATGAAGTAAACTAGACCGACAGGAAAAAGCAACCACCTTTCCTGCAGAGTCCCCATTCGGGGGTCCTCTTTGGAAACCCCGGACAAGAAGCGCTCTTGCTGCAGTCTGAGGGAACGCCCTTCTCGTTTAACCACCACGAGGGGGATGCCTTTCTGCAGAGTCCATGTAGCCATCATCTCCTTGAGCTCTACATTTTTCCGCAGAAACACGAGCTGAAATGACAAGTGACTTTGGTAACCAGAGACACAGGAGAGAAACCAGAGAGAGATCAGATACTTAGACCTCCTCGGATGCTAGGGACATGGCTTGGGCAGGAAGAGCAGACTCCGACTGCAGTCTCCCAGTGGGGCCATGTAGAACCTGGGCTGGACCTTCCCCTTCCCTCCCCATCCACGGGTTCCTGGAAAGTTGCCTGAAGGAGGGACATGTCTGGGAGCTTGGAGGTTAATACAGGGCAAGAAAGGCCAAGAGGAAGGCTTGAGACAGGGGCCCCTCTCTGCTCCCTTTCAAAACAGAAGAAAAAAGGACCCACCAAAACAAAACAAAAACTCCCCTCCATTTCAATAATGATGGAGTCCAGAGGTTTAGGGAGAAATGTCTCTTTTAAGAATTCCAATAGAACAGTATTATATCAATAGAGGTATATGGAGTGGAGGACGAAACCTCTAGCTTTTTATTAACAGTGTCGAGTGCGGGTTTCTGATCACTGCACGATGCTGAATCTTCCTTTAAAACCACACTTGACGGGATTACTGTGATGCTTTTTAACAAGTTTGCCTTTTTTTTATGATGATTTTTTTTTCTCTCTCTCTGAAAATGTTCCAATAACTTCCCAGAAGTAAACAAAAAGACGAGGCCTCAAGAAAGCCATTCATACTATTTCCAAACCTAACATATTTGGTTTGGCATTTTGCAGAGCCCCAAGGATACCAGTGCAGCAATAACCACTCAGAGGAATTTTGAGCTGAGATATTTTTAGCCATTGGTGGGATTGTGGGAAAGCTGAATTATAACAACAAAAATACAGTAGTAAGAGCAGCACCCTCCCCTTAATGGCCTAAGCATTCCTTCTTCAGTCAACTTTGTTTCAAGGAAAATTGTGGAGTTTTTTCTTTTCTCCAGTTATTTAAAGGAACAGCTGGACAACTTTACAGACTCACTCCAGGTCTGGAGATGAGCCAAATCTCTTTCATCCTCCAAGTCTCTTTCTACTTACTGTGTTGCTTGTCTTCTTGGAGTCAGAATAACAAAATCCACCCGATGTGGAATCACTTTCTAAACAATTCTAGAAAACAAAAATAAAAGAGTGCTGCTATTTGGCCTCTGAGAGTTGGCTTAAAATGAACATTTGACAGGAGTGCAAACATTTATTAGCATAAATGTATGAAAATGTAATTCATCTAGACATGATAATGAGCATAGCAATTCATTAAAAATGCATAAAAGTTACTCTTTTAAATATTTAATTGATATTATGTGACACCGTGCTGAGTTAGGTTTTGGGAAAATTTATCATTTTTGTGCCACCATTTTGTTTGACAGCAGAAGGGGGTCGACTAAGAATTTAGGACCTTTAGGGGAAGGTTGGATGGGAGACTCCTACAGTAACTGGGAAGAAGTTGTGATGTCATTGAGAGAGTGAATACTAGACTGAGCAGAAGACAGATTTTAAGTAACGGCTCAATCACTCACTTGTATAAGATCTTGAACGAATCTCTCCATTAGCATTAGTTTTCCCATTTAAAAAATGGGAAAATCCATTGGAAAAAAAAAGGGTTAAGATTGCCTACCCTACCTTCTTGAGATGGTAATAAGCACAAAGTGACAAAAATTAATATAGGATTGTTCACAGTCCTGTAACTCTTGGCCAAATCTCTACTTTAATCCCCTTTCCACTCACTAACCGCACAAAAGATGGATTCTTCCTCTTTGAAAAAAGAGGCTCAGGCAAGGTCTACACAGACACAGACAGACAGACAGACACACACACACAAGAACACATCCTTAAAGGAGGAGGGAAGGAAAAGGATGGGAGAGAAGAGCCATGTAAGGCTTGTTGAGAACCTGGGAGGGAACCGGGATGAGGTCATCTGGATCACCTGCAGGAGGGGATGGAGAAAGAGCCTTGTCTTGAGACTTTCTTGAAAATTTAACTTTGTTCTCCGGCCGCCCTGGGTCTGCACGGCTGTGCGGGCTTTTCCCCTGGCTGCAGTGAGCAGGGGGCGACCCTGGAGTTGCAGGGGTTGGGCTTCTCGCCGTGGTGGCTTCTCTTGCTTCAGGACACAGGCTCTGGGGACTTGGGCTGCAGTAGCTGCAGCTCCCTGGCTCGAGAGCACACACTCGGTAGTTGCGGTGGGTGGGCTTGGTTGCTCCGCAGTCTATTTGATCCTCCCAGATCAGGGATCAGCGCTGTGTCTCCTGCATTAGCAGGTGTATGCCCCAGGAAGCCCCAAGAAAGAACCTTCTTTATAAGTATTACAAAGGATGCTGTATTTGATCTCTTTTAGGGTTTTTGAGAAATGTCAGTAAAAGTTTTGAGCTACTGTGAAATTTTAATTACTTGCATTTGTTTCTTTGACCACAAAATCACACATAAGCTAAACCTTAAGGATCCAGACTTAATAAAGGCACAGAAAAATCAAATAAGATAATGTGCATGAATTTTTTTAAACTATGACGTGCTGTACAAATATTGAATAATATTATTATTACCCCTGGGACAAAAGTGCTTACAAAGAATAGAGGACCTCTTTTGTGTACAGGAGGGGCTTCCCTGGTGGCTCAGAGGGTGAAGCATCTGCCTGCAATGCAGGAGACCTGGGTTCAATCCCTGGGTCAGGACAATCCCCTGGAGAAGGAAATGGCAACCCACTCCAGTATTCTTGCCTGGAAAATCCCATGGACAGAGAAGCCTGGTAGACTACAGTCCATGGGATCCCAAAGAATTGGACAGGACTGAGCAACTTCACTTCACTTTTGTGTACAAAGGGCTTCCCTTGTGGCTCAGCTGGTAAAGAATCCACCTGCAATGCGAGAGACCTGGGTTCAATCCCTGGGTTGGGAAGATCCCCTGGAGAAGGGAAAGGCTACCCACTCCTGGCCTGGAGATTCGACCGACTGTATAATCCATCGGGTTGCAAAGAGTCGGACATGACTGAATGACTGAACTGAACTGAACCATGATTATAGGGTCAATAGAATACTAGGGGCTTGACATGATTCTTTCTCTTAAGCAAATTTTGTTCATTATCATCACTGTTATCATTAAATCAATGGAAACCAATAAAAGAGAATGTCACTTGCTGGAGCAGATTCATGAGTGCCCTTCTAGGTACTCAGCAGAAAGGCAATGAGTGCTGGAGCTGGCTGTGAGGAGGAGGTGACCCCTCAGCTGGATCGCAAAGGAGGCACAGCACCTGAGTTTTGAAAAGAAGGAAGAACACTTCAGGCAGAAAGTGCACCAGAAACAAAGGCGTGATGACAGAGATGAGCAGTATTTCTTGCACGAGGGAGAAGGTGGGTCTCACTCCGCTGAATACGGGTTGGGACATAGAGCTAAACAAGTAGAGTTCAAATTTGAGAAGAGAAGATTAGGAGTCACATGAAGGAGCTATGAAGTCATGAAAGTTTTGGAAACAGAAGACAAAGTGTAGGATGAAGCAGAAGAGGGAGATCAAAGAGAAGCAGGTCAAATACTGAACCCCCGGGGCTAAGCTAGTGCAGCATCTTGGTTTAGCAAGGTGCCAGAGGAAACAGACAGGTGCTACCTGCTAAACCCTGGCAGTGTGGCAAGTGCAATAAACACCTGTTGCCTGACACTATAACTATTTATAAGCCTTCATAATTAGCTTGTCACTGTGTAGGCTTACCAGCAGTCTCCTGCAACTCAGCTGATGACTTACATTTGACAGGCTGTGCCACAAATCATCATTCTTCGCATTTCTATAGCTGAACTTCTTTAAGTAGTGAATAATTCCTTTCCTGAATGTCTCCTCACTCAGAAAATCCTTGACCATATTCAAAATACAAGCTCCCTAAATGAAAACAAAGAAAAAGAGGGTAAAGGGTAGCATATGTTTTAAAGGAAGCTTACATGCTGTGGAACATGTGTAATGTCTGATAAATGAACCGCAAACGAAACAAAAGAGACACAGAAGTAACCTGGCACCAGCAACTCCAACTGTTGATGTACTGGCCTCATTATATTTCTCCCAGGGCAGAGCATTTACCACCTGGCCCACAGTATCCCCTACCTTGTTGTAGGAAACAGCATCAAACATTTCCTTTATTTGAGTAGCCGTTTTTGCTTGATTGGAGATAGGATGGGATGAATTTAATGAATCTCTTTTAATTACTTCAAAACATGTGTTCAAAAAATTGTCATCCTAAACAGGAGAGAACATTTGGTTTTTCAATTGCCATTTGACACTCAAAGCAATAGCAAAGATGCTAGGTTTAGTAAGATATTCTCAGAAGTAAGTATTCAAACAGTACTTCTTACAAAATGTTTCTTTGCCCTTATATAGCCCCCTTTCACCAATTCTCTATTTTGTTAAAGGTATGAATGTGATATTTCCTCAGACACTGCCTGAATGTTTACCACGAGCAAGGCCCTTGGACACAGAAATAAAACAAAGGTTCCCATTCAGTGAGCATGGGTTATGTGTCAGGCTCTTATATTCCTCAGCGGCAGTCCTTTCAACACTCTGCAAGGAAGAGGCATTGTACACATTTTACAAGTGAGAATGCATAAAGCTTTTGGATTAAACCATAGACTCAGCACATAGCAAAAAAAAAAAAAGACACTGATTTTGAATCCATGTCTGTCTGCAACTGTACTGGACCAAGCATTTACCCCAAAGAGCGCATTATCCTCTACTAGTTAGCACTACCTTGCTACGTGCTGTTCAGACCCCCTTCGTGCTTGCTAAGTGGCTTCAGTCATGTCGGACACTTTTCGACCCTATGAACCGTAGCCCACCAGGCTCCCCTCTCCATGGGATTCTTCCAGCAAGAGTACTGCAGTGGGTTGCCATTCCCTTCTCCAGGGGATCTTCGCAACCCAGGGATCCAACCCTGGTCTCCTGCATTGCAGGCAGATTCTTCACCACTTGAGCCACCAGGGAAGCCCCATCTTAGAATTCATTAGGTTAACAGACGTATTGCTTATAGACTCTTGGATAAATATAGAATAATGCCTGAAATTTTCATTTTCTTTTTGGCAATTTGGAGTATTCTGACAGCCTCCAAATCAGTGAGAAAATAAACTGGCTCAAGCCACCCAGTCTGTGGATGGCAGTGCTAGCAAACTGATACAATCTGTTTATACAAAAGAAAATACCACAGATTCAAACACGCAATGCCGTGTTCTCTTTGTCATTTTCTAAAAATTATAATAGTAAATTAATGATTTCTTAGGACATGTAGTATGAGATACAAAGTTGTGACTTACAAACTGTAGCTCTGGATATGTGATATTGGAGAGAGAAGTTCCATGTATGTTGCAAAACCTTCATTGAGCCAAATATCATTCCACCATTCCATTGTAACCAGGTTACCAAACCACTGGGAGGCAAAAACTCAGTGTTAAACAAATATAAACAATTATTAACTGTAGCAAAAAAATACGATGGGTGGTAACTTCTGTTTTAGAAGTTGAGGCCTCTTCTCCAGCTTTGCTACCCTTTCTCTCTGCACAGCATCTTTCTACTGGTTTCCCTGCCTTCACCCCTCACCACCACATTTTTGCTTGTTTCACTTATTTCTTTTGTGTCCACATTGCCTCCAATGACCTGCTTTCCATTATATCCTCCCTATATTTCCTAGATATTAGACTTAATATTAAAGAAGAGAATGAGATATTTTATTTTAGACATTTTGCACAATAAGTATAATCTCACCTTGTCACTGACTCACAGTGAGGGTCTAAGGAGAAGTATAAGCCGGAATACTCTTGATGAAGTCATCTTTTTGTATTAAGTAGCAGGTACTTAAAAGGATAAGAATTCATTTAGGACTTTCAGATTGTTATATAATATTACTAATGAGCAAATGTAGTTGTTGACCTCTGTCCCAGTTTACTTCTAGGGATCAGTTTGGCCACTAATGAGAATAAAAGTCTGAGATTTTAAATATGTATAAATAAAGAATGTGAAAAGATAAGCTAAATAGAAATTTATCCTTCACCTATATTTGATCTGTAACACATTTTAAATTTTTTTTATACTTTATTACATTTTACCTATTTGGCCTTTGTTGTTTTAATGTGCCTCTGCTGCTGCTGCTGCTGCTAAGTCACTTCAGTCGTGTCCAACTCTGTGCGACCCCATAGACAGCAGCCCACCAGGCTTCCCCGTCCCTGGGATTCTCCAGGTAAGAACACTGGAGTGGGTCGCCATTGCCTTCTCCAATGCGTGAAAGTGAAAAGTGAAAGTGAAGTCACTCAGTCGTGTCCGACTCTCAGAGACCCCATGGACTGCAGCCCACCAGGCTCCTCCACCATGGGATCCTCCAGGCAAGAGCACTGGAGTTGGGTGCATTGCCTTCTCCAAAGCTTAATTATTTTAAGAGTTTAGTTTCCAGATGGATTGGAAGCTTAAATAACAAGATTTTAAGATTCAGAAGAGCCTTGTTATAGTTATAAAACAGAAATCACTAGATCCATAGCTTCTAGAAACTGCTCAAGCTCTATACCTTTTCTTACAGCTTTCAGATCATATTGCAAATGCGCGCCAATCTTCTGAAGGACATCTATGAGAAGGAATGGTGGGTGTTTCCTCAATTTGAGAAGTGATGAACACAAGAAGTTCAAGCTGGTTATGGTCATTTCACCAGCCAGGAAATATATTTTATTCATTCATTCAGCCAGTGAATATCTATTGAGAAGCTCCTGTGTTCCTGGCACTATGCCATGGCAAAATCTCTTTTTAATGTTTAACTTTACCCTTTATCATGACCATAGTAATAAGAGGGTTACTTTTTTTAAGCAGCAAACAAAAGACCTTGTTATATAGAAGAAATACAAAGATGTACGTAATAGAGCCACTACCTTAATTCAGATGGTGGAGGCCAACCAGTAGACACATACATGCAAGAAAACGCTACTGGCCCTATGATTTATATCTGTACAAGAGGCAGAGGGGATTCCAGAAGGAAAAAGTCAGTTTCGCTGAGAGAGAGTGTAGGATAACTGGGAAATGATTCACTTCCTGAGTCTTACAAGCGGTCCCCAGGAATGTTGGAAGGAAGTGGGGTCAGGAAGCAGGAACAAAAGCACAGAGAAGTGATCCGACCTGGGCCTGTCGAGATAAGGGCAGGTCGTCTGGGACGGCTAACGCTGAAGGTGGCATTCAGAGAAGAGACCGGAGAGGTGGCGGGGAGCTGGGTTATCTGGGCCTTATATGGCACACTGTGGATCCTTGACTAACGCAGCATTGAGAGTCTTTGCCAGGGCTTTATGCCAAGGACTGACATGGCCAGATGGATATGAATGGAAGACAAAACAGTCAAGGCAGAAACTCGAGTGGGGCCTGCTGCTTCAGCCCTGGACTTCGTGTTTTTATGAAAGAGAAGCTTTCAAAGGAAGGCCTTAAGGCAGCATGGAGCCTCAAAAGGAGAGCTCTCTGCTTATTTCCCTATGAACACTGGGTAGAAAATTAGGAATCCCCAGACTCAGTTAAGTGCTTTAGAGCTTCCAGTGACTAATAATCCAAACCCCTAAGATGAGCCAGCGGGGAGATGCTAAATCAGAGGAAGCTGTCCATATGCTCTCAAAGTACAGCGCTGAGCATGGCTCCAGGTTCTTCATCTGCTGCTTAAAACAAACAAACAACCCCTCTTACTACTATGGTCATGATAAAGGGTAAAGTTAAAAATTAAAAAATAAGAGATCTTACCAGTTTCTACAGTTGAATGATATGTGCCTATACGGTGAAAGAGAATTTCTGGTATCTTTAATAATTCACTGCATATCAGGGAACTTGCAGAAATAAAACAGAATGAAAAAAAGTCTCTGGTATCTGAAGAGCTGACTTTACTGTTTTGTAATTGTATGTAATACCGGGTTGAGAGACAGGCCTCGGAAATCTTATTCTGTAAGAAATGGTAGCAGTGGTGGTCACTGTCACCTCTGCGACTAGCTAACACTTACTGGGTACCTAGTGGGTGACAGACACACTTATCTGTAATCTTCACAACAGATTCAAGAAGCAGGAGCTATTATGAACTTAATTTTATAGATGAGGATACTGAAGTTTAGAGAGGTAGGTAGTGTGTTCAGGGTCAGCAGCCTGTGAGTACATGGACTTGAAATACTTCATTATGGCCAAATAATCACAAACTCCAATTGAAGGGAGCTTGATTTTGTCCTAGACTGGAATGCCACTGAACTAGAGGGTGTACAGGGAAATAATAAAAATCTCTATTTGCAGGGGTTTCTAGTACTGTGCTCTATGTACCTGTGTGATCTCTACCCTTCTTTACTAAAAGGCATTTGGAGGCTTTGTGCCTGGAAAGGTTTGAGGGGACATGGTGGCCGGTTCTCCTGTGGTGAAATTCTCGTGTGAGACCCATAGTCCAGAGACTGAACATTCTGCTACTCGACAGGTAGTGTTTGGCTTGATGACCCCTAAGGTTTGTTTGGGGAATTCTGGGGCGTTCCGCGTGACGCCCATTGGAACCCACACTCAGAGCATGCTTGAGGGCCAGGTACCTGGTGTGCCAGCTCATGGCCTATGACCTTGGTGACCCATAGCTTATCAGAAGTAGAAGAGGTCTTGGGGTCAAAGAGCAGCGACGTCTCTCTGTACATGATGAGGCCCCAGTTTTCCATGGCTCCACTTGCAAAGTCAGGAATGGCAACAAGATCTAAGAAATAATAACAACCATACTTAATCGTTACGGCTCCTACACCAGAAGTGGGATTTGCTTCCTTCTTAACTATTCTATGATCCTTTCAGTATGCATAAGCAGACATTCTGAAAACACTATCTTTTTTTTCTTAACATTGATATGGTGTCTTGTAGTTGTGGAAAATATTCAGTATCCATCATCAAGCAGAATAAAGTTTATTGGTAAAGTTTCATTTTTAGGTGAAGTAGCCTACTGACATAACCATTGTTTCCTAATACTAAACTGAAATTACCTTAGGTGCATTCCTGCTGAGAAAATCATTCATTTTAAAACATTCATATTGTATTTTATATTAGTATTACAGAAAGACTTTTTGAAAATATAAGGTATCAAATGATCTCTAAAATATTTGGATTCAACAAAACATATAATGAACTCATTTCTATAAAAAGAGAACATAATGGACTTTTAATTTCAGGAGAACACCATTTAGAAGCATCTCTATAGTCAATATTTTAAGCACATACAGCCTCTAAGTGTCCTTCGAAGGCAGTAAAGGGAAAAAACTGTAGGCATCAATTCTTTCTGACTTCAATTTCCCTTTCACTGTTAATAGCTCCTCTACTTCTTGACAAAATTTTAGAGAAAAAATGTAAAATTTAATCATCTTTTAGCACTTCAGGTATAATGTATATTCAGTTCAGTTCAGTTCAGTTGCTCAGTTATGTCCGATCCTTTGCGACCACATGGACTGCAGCACACCAGGCTTCCATGTCCATCACTGACTCCCGGAGCTTAATTAATGTATATTAATTTATATCATGTCTGTGTGAGAGTGTGTGTATATATATATATATATATATACACACACACACACACACCCTTTGCCGATGAATTCATGTTGATTAGAAAACTTCTGGCTAATATTTAATCTTAGACTTCTTTTTAGTCTGCCAGGTCATATTGGAAAAAATACTGTTCTTTGGCTGAAAAGCCAGGTAATTTAAAAAAATAATAATAATTTGAAATAAATCAAGTCACTTGGCTTGACATTTCATTGTCTGGAATTAGTATTGCTTAATTCTAGTGGATAAAAGCAAATGTGTATAATGCAATCAAAAAGTAAACCAGCACTAATCAAGATTAGTATTCATTAGCACTTCAGATATGGGAATGATTCCTTTTCTAAATTGCATCAGTGATTTTATATTAGTTATATTATTTCCCAAAGCCATTAGAAATGCATATTATATCTGCTCTACTTTTTCTTTTTTAATTTATTTTTTATTGAAGGAAAATTGCTTTACAGAATCTTGCTGTTTTCTGTCAGACTTCAACATGAATCAGCCACAGGTATGCGTGTATCCCCTCCCTCTGGAACCTCCCTCCCCCCTCTCCCTCCCCATCCCACCCCTCTAGGTTGATGCAGAGCCCCTGTTTGAGTTTCCTGAGACATATGGCAAATTCCTGTTGGCTATCTATTTTACATACGGTAATATAGGTTTCCATGTTACTCTCTCCATACCTCTCCCCCTCTCCTCCCCTCTCCCCATGTCCATAAGTGTCTTCTCGATGTCTGTTTCTCCACTGTTGCCCTGTAAATAAGTTCTTCAGTACCATTTTTCTAGATTCCATATAAATGTGTTAGAATGCAATATTTATCTTCTCTTTCTGACTCACTTCACTCTGTATAATAGGTTCCAGGTTCATCCACCTCATTAGAACTGATTCAAATGTGTTCTGTTCTATGGCTGAGTAATAGTTCCCTGTGTATATGTACTACAACCTCTTTATCCATTCATCTGTCGATGGACATCCAGGCTGCTTCCACGTTCTAGCTATTGTAAATAATGCTGCAGTGAACAATGGAATACATGTGTCGTTTTCAATTTTGGTTTCCTCAGGGTATATGCCTGGGAGTGGGATGGCTGGGTCGGTCTCTGGTGTTTTTATTCCTAGTTTTTTAAGGAATCTCCATACTGTCTTCCACAGTGGCTATATCAATTTACATTCCTACCAACAGTGAGAGAGTGTTCCCTTTTCTCCACACCCTTTCCAGCATTAATTGTTTGTAGACTTTTTGATGAGGGCCATTCTGACCAGTATGAGGTGATATCTCATTGTAGTTTTGATTTGCATTTCTCTAATAATGAGCGATGCTGAGCATCTTTTCATGTGTTTGTTAGCCATCTGTGTGTCTTCTTTGGAGAAATGTCTGTTTAGGTTTTTTCTCCACTTTTTGATTGAGTTTGTTTGTTTTCTGGTTTTGAGTTGTATGAGCTGCTTGTATGTTTTGGAAGTTAATCCTTTGTCAGTTGTTTCATTTGCTACTATTTTCTCCCATTCTGAGGGTTTTCTTTTCACCTTGCTTATAGTTTCATCTGCTGTGCAAAAGCTTTTAAGTTTAATTAGGTCCCACTTGTTTACTTTTGTTTTTATTTCCATTACTCTAGGAGGTGGGTCAGAGAAGGCAATGGCACCCCACTCCAGTACTCTTGCCTGGAAAATCCCATGGATAGAGAAGCCTGGTAGGCTGCAGTCCATGGGGTCGCTGAGGGTCGGACATGACTGAACGACTTCACTTTCCCTTTTCACTTTCATGCATTGGAGAAGGACATGGCAACCCACTCCAGTGCTCTTGCCTGGAGAATCCCAGGGACGGGGGAACCTGGTGGGCTGCCGTCTAGGGGGTTGCAGCCGGACACGACTGAAGCGACTTAGCAGCAGCAGCAGCAGCAGCAGGAGGTGGGTCATAAAGGATCTTGCTTTGATTTATGTCGAGTGTTCTGCTTATGTTTTCCTCTAAGAGTTTTATAGTTTCTGGTCTTACACTTAGGTCTTTAATGCATTTTGAGTTTATCTTTGTGTATGGTGTTAGGAAGTGTTCTAATTTCATTCTTTTACATGTAGCTGTCCAGTTTCCCAGCACCATTTATTGAAGAGGCTGTCTTTGCCCCATTGTATATTCTTGCCTCCTTTGTCAAAAATAGGGTACCCATAGGTGCATGGGTTTATTTCTGGGCTTCCTATCTTGTTCCATTGGTCTATATTTCTGTCTTTGTGCCAGTACCATACTGTCTCGATGACTGTAGCTTTGTAGTATAACCTAAAGTCAGGAAGCTTGATTACCCCAGCTCCATTCTTCTTTCTCAAGACTGCTTTGGCTATTGGGGGGTCTTTTGCGTTTCCATATGAATTGTGAAATTTTTTGTTCTAGCTCTGTGAAAAACACCATCGGTAATTTGATAGGGATTGCATTGATTCTGTAATTTGGTAGTATCGGCATTTTCACAATATTGATTCTTCCTACCCAGGAACATGGAATGCTTCTCCACTTCTCCATCTGTTTGCATCATCTTTGATTTCTTTCATTAGTGTCTTCTAATTTTCTCTGTGCAGTTCTTTCATCTCCTGAGGTAAGTTTATCCCTAGATATTTAATTCTTTTTGTTGCAGTGGTGAATGGGATTGATTCTTTAATTGTTTTTTCTGATTTTTTATTGTTAGTATATATATAGAAATGCAAGTGATTTCTGTGTATTTATTTTGTATCCTGCAACTTTGCTAAATTCACTGATTAGCTCTAGTAGTTTTCTGATACTATCTTTAGGGTTTTCTACGTACAGCATCATGTCATCTGCAAACTGTGAGAGCTTTACTCCTTCTTTTCTGATCTGGATTCCTTTTGTTTCTTTTTCTTCTCTGATTGCTGTAGCTAGGACTTCCAGAACTACGTTGAATAATAGTGGCAAAAGTGGACAACCTTGTCTTGTTCCTGATCTTAGGGGGAGTGCTTTCAGTTTCTCACCATTGAGAATAATGTTTGCTGTGGGCTTATCATATATGGTCTTTACTATGTTGAGGTAGTTTCCTTCTATGCCCATTTTTTGAAGAGTTTTAATCATAAATAGGTGTTGAATTTTGTCAAAGGCCTTTTCTGCATCTATTGAGATGATCATATGGCTTTTATCTTCCAGTGTGCTAATATGGCATATCACATTGATTGCTTTGTGTATATTGAAGAATCCTTGCATCCCTGGAATTAACCCAACTTGATCATGGTGTATGAGCTTTTTGATGTGTTGCTGAATATATCTGGTCTACTTTTTTCTTAAGCTGCATGCTCCCTTTCAGTTAACTTTATTTTAAATGCATTCATTTCATATGGTCTTCGAGGTTGCATTTTTCAAGAACTTAGGGTTGTTGATGGCTGTTATTTGATCTTTCCTTGATTTTTGACGTAGAGGACAGCAATGGACTGTGGTAACCCTGATTTAGAATGTCTGTGCTAAAGGGTGTATAGAACCTGCACGGTAATGATACCACGAGACTCAAGAACTACGGGAATAAGCCCCTGGAGATGTCTTCTGATAGTCCTTTAATTCTCTAAGAAAAACTGCATGAAGTTGGTCAGGAAAGGGGAAGAAGGACTTGTTAAGGTGTGTGTTGTAAAGTCCCAAAGGAAAACAATGTTTCGTCACTGTCCTAAACTCAATCAATCTACATAAGTTATAAAATTTGTCAGTGTTTTTATATATTCTGCAACATCATAAAAATCACAATTTTTATTTTTAAGATAGAAAATGGAAACCAACAAAGATAGGCTATTTGTATCCTCTCATATAAAGATCAACTACTACCACATTCAAATTATCTATTTCCTCCAAATCTCTCTCTCTTTTTTAAAAATGTCTGTGCCACAGTCTTATCTTCCAGCCTCAAATGCTCTGTAGATAACAGATGGAGGGACAGTTTTTAGCTATTTACATAAACCTTTGGCAACTTTTATAAAAGATTGCTAGTCTTATATGAATATGATATAGAAGGAAATATATGCTCCAGAAATTCATCCATTTAAATCTAATATAAAATGCAGATATTTTAACATTAAACCTGATAAAAGAATAGAAAAGTGAACCCAAGTACTTGGGCTTCTCATAAATACTTTATTTTCTATATTCAAAGATATCTCTCAGGTATAAATTACTGCTTTCTGGGCTAACTGAAGTTCTTCAGTGCTCATTTTAATCACATATAAAGAGGGATGAAATCAAAGCAAGTTCTAAAAATAAAGACAATGATCTAGAATTTGAACCTACCCAGTTTGGGGAGTGGATAGTGGATATCAAAGTAATTTTCATAAAAGTCCAGCAGCTTCAGTGATGCTTCCAAAGCATAATGTGTTTGACTCCATTTGTCTGGGGATGCATAGATGGACACCTGGGAAATTTGGTGAGAAGAATGATATTTGAATGACAAGCTCCTTGGCATGACTCCATTCCTAACAACCTTCACCCAAAAATAGAGACTGTATTTTTCAAGAAAGTATTGAGATACTGTTAAACATGTTGTCAACAGGGGGTAGGATGTTCTGTAAAGTATTAAAGAAAAGGCCATTCTTAAAAACTATAAACAATCCTGTACTTTCTGTTACAGTGTATTCCCTAGGTGTTAATCTGTACATTTGAAGCTATATAAACCCTTTACATCATGAGAGCTCACTTCAGTTCATCACGATCATCTGTTCTAGCACTAGAGAATTAGCTTTCCAAAATGATGACCACCAAAAGTTTCAATAAAACACAATTGTATTAGGCGGAAAAGCCTTCATGAACTTGTTGGAACCACCCTCTGCTGTGTTTTCTTTAAACTCAAAACGCCCAGATAGGTTCACTCTCACCCTGAAAAGTAACTACTAGCTAGTAGAAAAAATAAAGTTAGATTCCAGTTTTCTTGGGTTTCAAGTACAGTAGTGGTTTCATTTCATAATCTGCTTTCATGCTCTGAATTAACTGAAATCCCTCAGAAATTTTATAAGCAAGATAAGTTAATGGCCGCAGTACCTGCTTTCATGCTCTGAATTAACTGAAATCCCTCAGAAATTTTATAAGCAAGATAAGTTAATGGCCACAGTACCTTACCAGGCACTGTGCTAAATGTACGCTTGTAAAACATGTAAACTCTAACTTAGTCCTCTGAACCACCTCCTGAAATAGAAGCTATTTTCTTCATGTTAGGAATGAAGCAATGAAAACACATGGAGATTAAATAACTTGCTTTAAGTCACACAGATGGAAAATTGTAGAGCTGGGGTATGAATCCAAGGAAACTGACAGGACCCTGTCCCCTGAAGTAAAGTGCAATCTGACCTCACGCACACCTATATCTATCTACATATATATCTGTGTGCAGCGATGTATGTAGACACATTGCTGATAATATATATCTGCATATCCATAGGTCTAGTATGTATGGAAATTATAATCGATGTTTTATTGCTATTTTTCATAAGCATTATTTTATGGCTTTTTGAATATATTTTTGTGTCTGTAACAATTCCTCGGGGTAAGGAGTTCTTTTTTATTTTTCATGTATTCATTGATATTCACAAAACTTTGTCAGGTAATTATTGTGTGTGTTTGTGCTCAGTCACTCAGCCCTGTCTGACTCTGCGATCCCTGCTGGACTCCTCTGTCCATGGAATTCTCCAGGCAAGAATACTGGAGTGGGTTGCCATTTCCTCCTCCAGGGGGTGTTGCCGACCCAGGAGTTGAGCCCGCGTCTCTTGTGTCTCCTGCATTGGCAGGTGGATTCTTTACTGCTGTGCCACCTGGGAAGCCCCAATCAATTACTGGGTATTGTAACCTTTTGCAAACAACGAATGCTCTAAAAATAATGAAGACCTCCTTTCATTAAGGAAATAAAATTATAGAAAACAATTGGAAACAATGTAAATGTCCTAGAATAAGATGATGATTAAAAAATCCATATGGGATGCTGGGAGGGATTAGGGGCAGGAGGAGAAGGGGATGACAGAGGATGAGATGGCTGGATGGCATCACTGACTTGATGGATGTGAGTCTGAGTGAACTCCGGGATTGATGATGGACAGGGAGGCCCGGCGTGCTGCGATTCATGGGGTTGCAAAGAGTTAGACAAGACTGAACAACTGAACTGAACTGAACTGATGGTACCTCTATGCATTAGAGTACAGTACTATGCAATCATTAATATTATAGAAAAATACTTAATGCCATTTAATTTTTATAGCATATTATGGTGAGCTAAACTAATGGCATATTATTTGTAAAAAGTATATATTGATTTATCCAGTATATATTGTTATTATATACAGTTGTATACTGACAGACTTACAGAAAATACTTGGAATATACCAGGACACGCCCCTGTAGTGCTCACAGGTTATTTTACTTTTTATCTCTCTCCATTTTTGTAAATAAGATATTTACATGATATTTTGATAATAAGGGGGAAATTTTAAAGAACAGCTCATTGCCTTCAGGACACTATTCTGCACTGTGTATGAAATGAGAACTCAAACTCACCTTGACCCCTGATGAGGCTGTACCACTCACGGAAGTGAAATCACAAACTATGTAGGCTACAAGGTAGGTACTCATTTTTACAGTAGTTTCAAAATGATCTTCCAAGAGGCCTCCTTCAAGTTCAATCGTCTTAACCTACAGAAAGGGAAAGAATCAGTATTTGAAAACAAGTATTTTACAAGAATGCCTACAACGTAGGCTGTGTAAGTTAGAGGAGAGCTTGATACTCTGAAGGATGTGTGATGTCCATATAGATTAGAGGACTCTCCACAACATTCTGTGGCTTTGCCTCCCTCTATTTCTTTTATCTCTAGACTTCCTCAAAGACACAATGTGCTACTTTAGGGATCTGAAAATGATGCCTATTTTGTTGCTTGAAAGCATAGAAATATCTTAGATGGTTCCATATTCTTGAAATGCAATCATCTCCAACACTGGCATCAATCCCACATTTGTACTTCTAAGCAAAAGTGCCAGAGATTAGTCCCCTTCCCTTTATTATATAATAAATAAAACCTCTGTTGCAGAAGGAAATGGGAAGCAGAACTGTGCTGGATGTCTTGCATCATCTTTTAATCCTCCTATTATGTGTGTATGAGGTAGGTATAATTTCATAGGTGAAGAAACACAGTCTCAGAAATGTTAACTGTTGCCCAAGATCACACGGCTAGTTTCACGGAAGGACCAAGATGTCGATGTGGCTGTGTGACTCCAAAGACACTGCTCATTCTGGCACTTGCTGTGTGACAGCTTGAGTCATAGCCTTATTTTATCTTTGCTTCATGGATTCAGCCATGAGAGCAGTCAGGCCAAGGAGGTCATTAGTAATTTAAGCTTCTGCCTATCTACTGAGGAAGTAGAAAGTTTCAAGTCTATAGACTGGTCAGCTGCATCCATCAAATTCACTGAGTAATTACTGAATTCTATCTTTATTTGCTCCAGATAGCTGGTTCCAAAGATGGTCTTCACCATGGTACAGTGCCCTTGAATTTTGAAAAGACACAGATCCCGTTATCTGAAAATACCACTTTCTTCAAATTAGTAATGTGTTCATCTGGCTTGTTGCTCATCCTCTCCAAACCCCTTTTAAGGCATCAGGGTTGTGGCAGTGCTAGCCACAGATTATTAAGCACATTTTGTGTGTTTGTATAAGATTGCAGTTTGCTTTGGCGAGAAAAAAAATAGCCTGAAGGATTAGCACAAACTGGCTAGCCTATGTCAATGACAAATGTTTGTGCTATTAAATTCTACGGAATTTGATTCTATAGAATTCTATCAAAATTCAATTCCTAAGTTCCAATAAAGTAGGAAACACTGACCAAGTAGCCTAAAAAGGTGGTAGTATATATAGGGCTTTAAGTTTCACCTCTATCTAGAAGGTAATTTTGTCCAAAAACAATCTCCTTTGTAAGGAGTCTGATTGAACCACAGTTCCATTGGTTCCTTCCCCCTCAGCAGGGGAGAGGTTATGGTAGGGGCTGAGGAGGGGACACTCTTCTTGTGGTCCTCTGACCAAGCTCAGCACCAAAACCATTTAGTCAAGAGTGTAGAGGTGCGAGGAGAGGAAGAGGAGGGAGTGTGGGACCATGGAGAAGTGGCTCTGTGGCAGGGCTGGTGAGGACACAGGTGGGCATTCCCTCTGATTTATCTCTTCCTCCCAGGTAAAGATGTAGCCCATGGAAGCTGAATTTGGTTCAGGAACCTGGAGTCACTGTGTAGACTAGCACTGCCTTAAATAGAAGTGTTCGCGGTGTTGGCGTAAGTTCTTCCAGGATGGTGATGTGAGCTCCAAGTATAACACACTTGTTGCTAGAGAAGGATTTAGCTGTTTTCTCAACTTTGGCAGGACTCTGCTTACATAGCAAGTATCACCCGCAGGTGAGTGCTCCCTTAAGGAATGAAGGGAACAAAGGAATGCCCCCAAGATATACACTGCCTCTCCTAGCACCTGGCTGACTGCCTCACTTTCCCGTATTCTTAACTTGTATTCTTTTCTTATAAAAATAAACCAACTGAGAACTTAATATGTGTTGCTTCTCACCAGTCCACAACCCATCTTAAGTGCCACAGGTATTATCCAAAGAGTATGATCATAGCATTATGTCAGCTCTCTCTCCCCACCCTCCCTTTTTTTTGGATAACCATGGAAGCCTGGGTAGGGCATGTTAATATGGAGCAGAAAGTTAAGCCAGTGTTTGCTGAAAAGCCATGATCCAGAAAACTGGCCCAGTCAACTGAAGCAATGCAAAGTTCAAGGATTATATAAAATATTTTTAAAATTTTCACTTATTTTTCTTAAATATGAGGCACTGAACATTTCTGAACATTCAAGAAAGCTGAAATTCTAATATAACAAAACGACAATTTATGTTTGCATCACATTTTAATTAAAAGGCATTACTATTTGTATTTTTACTTTTTCCTTCATGATGGTTCATGTGAAAAATTATAGTAATAAAAAGCTGCCAGGAAATAGACTGAATGGCCCTTAATGAACATTCCATTAAAAAGAAGACTTGGAGTTAAGCAGCAAATCCTTTTTACCTGAAAGGGAGTAGGCTAATTGAATTGCTGTCTGCACGATCATGAAAAAAACGGTGGGATATATGTGGAGTATGTTACTTTCCCCCTTGATCTGCTCTGCAAGCATTTCAAAGCAAAAACTTTTCCAGTGTTAAACAGAAATCTGGGGGAAATTCAGTTTCTAGCTTATGGACTCATTTCCTACTTTATCCACAGAAGACAGTCACTGAAGAGGGCAAAGAGGAAAATGGGCTGGAGTCACTGTCTGGGTTGTGATGATCACGCTGCTTCTGAGCTCATCCTCCTGAAGCACTGTCAGGAGGGCCTCTATTTTTATCCAACTTTCTAGGCAGCAATGGAGAAATATTTTATATTTCGTTCAACAGCAAAAAAGGCAAGTACATCATCAGTGAGGAAATTATCAAATAAGACTCAAGGGTCTACTGTGTCATTCAGAGTCTCTGCATTTTGAGCATAAATGTGAGCCAAATAAAAGTGTTCAGAGGTCTCTTTCAATTAAAAAGTTTATAGCTTTTCATATGATTTTCAAATAATTTTCATAAATGATTTTAAGGACTACTCATGGAACTTAAAAAGATTTCTAAGTTCTATCACAGACTCCTAGATCAAAATTCGCAGGATGGGCTGGTGGAGCATTCTCTAGATCCTTACTACTCCAAATGTGGTGCCTGGATCAGCAGCAGTGGTACCACCTGGGAGCTTGCTATTAATAAAAAGGCAGAATTTTGAGCCTCACAGCAAGGCCAACTGAATAAGAACCTGAATTTTAACAAGATCTTCAGATGATTCATCCAAACATTAAAGTTTGAGGAGTGCTGTTCTGGGTGATTCTGAATTTCATCACTGGCCAAGTAACACTGATTTAAAAGAACACTGCTTCCATATAAACACAAGTGAAATATAAATCACTTTCTTTAAAACAAAAAGTTTCTTATGTAACAATGCCCAAACAGAATGATTTTAAAATATAGGTGGATTGGAGTTATTATGCAATATGTGGATGGAGTAAGAACAAATTAATGGCTTAAGTCCTGCAAAAAAGGCAAATATTAAAACACAACAAAACCAAAGTTCATTTTGAGAACAATTTCCCAAAGTTTCTGAAAGTGGCAATACCTTTGGCATGTTGGAGAGGGCAATATGTCTGCTCTCTCTTCTTATCTTGATTGAAAAGTTGGCTTTAAACAATGGTTCATCAAAGCAAGGGAAAGCCATTCGTGCCTCGGTTGGCTCAAAATCCGTTACTGCAATCGTTCTATGAAAAGAAGTATATTCCAGTCAGACTACACAAGTGAAATCATAAAAGAAAGGGACCGGATTTTATCTTCAGAACACAGCTTATCAAACCTGGAAGCGATATGTTTGATTTCTCAAAGTATAACCTTAGTGACTCTTAGTTTTTGAAGAAAATGAAGGTAAAACTTGTGTAGCAGCTGCCAATCATAACAACGCACTGTGCCGGGCACTCTGTTTACATGACTGTCTTCATATTTATGGCAGATAAGGATACTGAGGCTCTGAGAACTTAGGTGACTTTACTAGGATCTTTACCTAGTATTGACAAATTGCTGAGATAATGAAAGGTTGTTGCTGAGCCGTGAAAGACGCTGGGATTCTTGGCTTCTGGAGGAGAGGAATTCAAGCTGGGGCCAGTGACGAGGCTTGAATGCTCAGAGTTTTTGTGTAACAAAGTTTTATTAAAGTGTAAAAGAGATAGAGAAAGCTTCCGACATAGACATCAGAAGGGGGCAGAAAGAGTGCCCCGCTGCTAGTCTTTAGCTGGATGTCATATAGCTGCTGCTGCTGCTGCTGCTAAGTCACTTTAGTCGTGTCCAACTCTGTGCGATCTCACAGACAGCAGGCCACCAGGCTACTAGCAGGCTGCTAATTAGAGAAAGGAAATGTGTCCAAACTCAGAGTGACACCAGGCCTCTCACCCACAACATGCATTTTGAGATAACATTGGCACAAGGTGAGTCATCCCAGGCCATGAAATCTTGAAAGGCAGGTTTCCAAGCAAATACATGGTTTCACTGACATAGATTAGGAGAGCAATTGTATGAGTAAAACTTAACTGGTTTGTCAAGTTGGTTCTGAGTCTTAGGTAGGACCAACTTGAAGACAGAGGCTAGGGTAAATACATAGTTCATTAACACAGCTTAAGAAAAACATTTCCTGTAAGAAAAATGCATTGGTTAGCTCAAGGTGTGAGAAAAGCTAAGTTCAGGTGGAACCAGGTGTTATTATGGCAACACAGAATTTTGAAAGAAATCTCTTTTTAAATTTCTATAGGGAAGGGGAAAAAACCTAACACTTGTAGTTTGTTTCCTCCTGCTGCTTAAGAGAGAGATAAAAAAAAATGTCTGAAACTTGAAGCCAATTTCCTCCATTTGGAGACCCCTGACTTTCTTGCCTGTTATCCTCTCAACAGATATGCCCAATTTGACTTCTAAATTGACTAGAAGTTAGCAGTTTAGTATCATCAATAAGCCTGAGAAGGTCTCAATCAGCCCTTTGCATATTTGTGAGATGAGTGATGTCTTAGGTTGTATTCCCAGGAAGCAGACCCTGATTTACAATAACATGCTGCCAAAGAGACAAGAAGTAGAGGAAGCAGGACAGGGAAGAGGAAGAAGTCAGACCAGGTGCCAGCTTTAGCTTCATCCCTGGCAGCTCTGAATGGAAGCTACATCTTCAACTTTCCTCCTGCTAGAGGCAGAAGCTGGGCTAAGGTTCTTCCTGGAGGACCCAAGCTCCGCTTAGACATTTCTAGCTCTCTCTACTTGCAAGCAGAGCAGCTCCAGTTTTCAGACTATAACATGTAGGTAGATATTCTGGCAAACCTCTATACCCCATCACCTTGAAGATGTTTGAAATGGTATAATTACAAATTTATTCTTTGGACCTGAAGACTTTAATTAGAAAGCAAACCTAGAGAACATACTTCCACTGGAGGAGGAGGGCAGAATAGACAATCTCAAGGGACAGAGAAAGGGTGAGAAGGACCAGGAAGGGAATAAAGAGGAGCTGCTAGGATAATTTTTGACTCAGTTTAATTCCCTACTTCAGACCAGAAAAAATAAGTCTGGGGATCTAACTCTCTTATCTGGGGCCTTGCTGTTACTTGGATTTGGTAGCAGGTCCTACATATTTAAAGGAATCCCAAGTACCTGAAATAATTTTTATTAATGTGAAATTTTGGTTTAGAAAGCCTAACACTGAAAAAGTAAAAAATTTAAGATTTTCTTTTCTCTTTACACAATTAATTTTAGTGCTGCATATAAAGTATGCAAAGTGCTGCATGGAGAAGGAAATGGCACCCCACTCCAGTGTTCTTGCCTGGAGAATCCCAGGGACAGAGGAGCCTGGTGGGGTCGCACAGAGTCGGACACGACTGAAGCGACTTAGCAGCAGCAGCAGCATTTAAAGTAGTGACTTCCTGCTTCTCAAAGAATTATTGTCGACTGAATTATTTTTGCATTTTAAGTTGTGTGTGCACGCATACATGTGTAAGTAAGAAAAGACAAAGGTCATAAAATTCTGTTGACATTGTCCTGCAAATCATCCTACACATTAAGACCTACTAGGTAACTGAATATGAAGAGAGCTGACAAATTAATCATAGGACGAGTTGGAAATAGCCTTCAGTTAATTATGAGAGACACACTGGAACGTAGTTACTTTTCAAGCTGATACTCTAAAAACAACCCGCTCTGCCAACAAAGGTCCGTCTAGTCAAGGTTACAGTTTTTCCAGTAGTCATGTATGGATGTGAGAGTTGGACTATAAAGAAAGCTGAGTGCCAAAGAATTGATACTTTTGAACCGTGGTGCTGGAACAAACTCTTGAGAGACCCTTGGACTGCAAGGAGATCCAACTAGTCCATCCTAAAGGAGATCAGTCCTGAGTGTTCATTGGAAGGACTGATGTTGAAGCTGAAACTCCAATACTTTGGCCACCTCATGCAAAGAGCTGACTCACTGGAAAAGATCCTGATGCTGGGAAAGATTGAAGGCGGGAGGAAAAGGGGATGACAGAGGATGAGATGGTTGGAAGGCATCACCGACTCAATGGACATGAGTTTGGGTAAACTCTGGGAGCTGGTGATGGACAGGGAGGTCTGGCCTGCTGCAGTCCATGGGGTCGCAAAGTCGGACATGACTGAGCGACTGGACTGAACTGGTCTCCTCGTCTCCCTAAAGGATATCCTTAAAATGTATTTCCTTTAAGTGATGGTTTTGTCAGTTGAGAAAGTGAAATAAATCTTCACGAGTCCTGTGGCGCCTCAGTGAGGAGTTGATAATTTTCCTATCCAGTGCTGTGCCAGACCTGAGAACAGGTCTCTGAGAACTGAGGATACAATGAGGGGAATGCATTCCCAAGGGGAGGGCAAGAATGGGCTGGGGAAGGGCTGTCCTCAGTGGAGTGTTGGGGCCTGTGGGGTGCGTGTGTGAGTCCCAGAGGGCAGGGAGCCCTGGGGCAGGGAAGGGAAGAGGAGACACTGTGGCAGGAGGCACTGAGCTGCTAAAATCACCTACCAATACCCATTCCCCTTCTTCAGTTTCAGCAGAATCCTGATTGTGTTCAGGAAGGCAATGCCTTTGGATAAAAGAATCATTTCTCCAGATTCTCTTGCAGCTTGGTGAGCACATGACTCGTTCTGATCTAGTTGAAATTATTGGATGAGAAAGCTTGGGAAAAAGGTGTCAGACTCAACTGGAATGTTTCTTTTAGCATTTTTCTCTTTCCCATTTCCCTGTTTTCCTGCCTGGAATGTGAACTTGAGGTTCAGGAATCAACTTGTATTAAGAGGAAAGTCATCTACCAAAGATGGCTAAGCAGAAAGTTTAAAGGAGTCTAGGTCTTGGATAATATTAGTGAACTCTGGAGAAAACCTGGGAGGCTCTGCTTCTGGATTTCTTGTTGCATGAGAAAGACACCTCCTTCCCCCTGTACTGGGGTTTCTCAACTTGGCAACTGAAAAAGAGAGGAGAACACTGAAACCAGACTCCTTTTCACCCCTGAGATGGACCCTGGCCCTGAACAGCCAAACCAGTCATCCCTCCCGTGAAGCACCCTTGATTCCTCTCGCCTTGCATAACCAGCGTCAGCAAATTCTGTTTTACCCTTCTTTGGAACAAATGCTGAATTCAATCATTTCTTAAGAAGCGCTACCAGCCGGTCGAAACCAACATCCTTTCTGACCCGAACAAGAACAACTGCAACGACCTCCTGAAAGACCAGATTGCTTCCACCTTTTCCTCTCTATAATCTACCATCAACACATATGTTATCTTTATAAAGCATAGGTCACATCAGAACTCTCCAATGACTTCCCCATGGTCCCTGAGTCAAAGCCTAACACAAGAGGCTCTAAGTCTCTGCATGATCTGACCTCTCTCTCCTCTACATCTCTCCCTCACTCACGCTGGCCTTCATCTCTCAATTACTCCTGCCTTACAGACTTTGCACTTGCTGATGCCTTTCCTGGGAATGCTGTGCACTTAGATGTCTTCAGAATTGTCTCCTTTTAAAAAGAAAAGTTCAGATCTCAGTTTAAGTATACTTCCTCCATAGCAAGAACTTCTCTGACCACTCAGCTAGATTATTCCAACCTCCTCGTCTATATCTCACTGCTATACACTCAGTGCCTGGAATGGTGCCTGCCACATAGCATGTTCTCAGTATGAGCTGATGGAATAGACTATTTTTCTCAGTTCTCCAGACTGACTTGTTCCTGCCTCCTGGATCTGAGTTATGCTGTTTCTGGGCAAAGTACATGATCTCACTTCTTCCCTCCCAACCCAAATCTTACGCACATTTCCTTTCGGTCTCAGATCAAGGCTCACCTGCTTTGAAAAGCCTTCCATACTTTAGCTGTCTCTGCACGGATCATTTCCCCTGGCAGATAAGCATGCCAGTCTTGTCATAGTCAAATACTGGCCTCTCCTCTTGGTTATTTTTCCTCTAGCAATTTATGCCTCTGCATTCTATCTTTTCATCTTTATTGTGACTTACTTTAGGGGTGGCAGAGCTTCTCCTCTGAGTTTTCCAGGGTTTTTTTTTTGACTTTTTATAAATGGCTACTGAAGCCTGCTCCTGGTAGAGACATAACCTATGAGGAAAGTATTACAAAGATGGTGAACAATTGGAGCTGCCTCTTACCTTGTTTCACCACCAAGAGTTCTGTAAGTGCTTTTATAGAAGCCTTCAAAACCGTCAGCTAGCTTGGCCTGGAAGTCAATAGCTACGGAGTATCTCAGGTCAGCCTTAAGTTTCTCTGGAACCAGCAGGGCAATTTGCTGATGAGCAGGATAACTCAAAACAGTTAGGCTTTCCCCTGGCTTCCTGTATCTCACATCCTCCTCTGACTGAAGAGAGGCATTTAAGATTTCAAGATCTTTGCTGTGCAAGATGATGAACTGGGTAGCATCTCGAACCAAGACTTCGATCTTCTCAGATGCAACGAAGTCCAGGGAGGTGAGATTTGGGTGAATGAGAAGGTCATAATGGAGGGGAATGACCACAGTGGGGAGCCTTAGCTCATGCCAAGGAAATATTTCCCCATTGGTGGCTACTGGAAGAACCTCAGGGTCCTTATTGAACTGATCAATAGGTGAGCTTGTGAACTGAGAACAAATACATATTTGCGGCATGATGACTGCTGAGCAGTAAAATACTATGCAGATATTCAGTATTAACTTTCTGCATGAATTAGCCATGACAGAGGAATAGAATACTAAATCAATTTTCCGAAAGACGAATGTTCAGGCTAAATCTCATAGTCCTTCACAGCCCCGTGTGGGCTCCAGTTAGGCCACTCAGGATCCGAACAGTATGTTTCAATAAACAGATTTAATCTAGAAAGAAAAAAAAAACATGCATAGTGTGAAAATAAAAACATTTCAATTCATAAATAAAACTTTAAAACAACAAAAGGATATATGTGAAAGGGGAAAAGTCTACTTTGTCATAATGAGGCCAAATCTCCACAAAATAAAGTAGAAAGTGAGCTATCATCTGGTTATTACAAATAAACACTTTTAGAACTCAGATGAAAGGACTCTGCCTTAAAATTGCATCTGTGGAATCCCCTCTGCATTCCTGTGCAATGACGAGATGGTAGGTATGTAAATTCATTGCATGCTGAACGTTTTTAACATTTGCCCACATCATTTCATGACCATTTCTGGACATCTGAAAGTAAACTGCACACTGCCTCCACTTCGTCTTAATAAGTCACGAAGAATAGTCAATATTCTTGGGATACTAGATAGTACTATTATTAATGGCATTGGATTTCTTTTTTTTTTTTTTAAGTTTCATTTCTCTTTTTGATAAATAAGATTGGCTGAATGGCCCTATTCTATAGGGACTCAGAGGTTAAAGCATCTGCCTGCGATATGGGAGACCTGGGTTCGATCCCTGGGTCAGGAAGATCCCCTGGAGAAGGAAATGACAACTCACTCCAGTATTCCTGCCTGGAGAATCCCGTGGACAAGGAAGCCTGGTGGGCTACAGTCCATGGGGTTGCAAAGAGTTGGACATGACTGAGCGAGTGAATTTGCTGATATACAGAATGCTGTTAAAGCTAAGCTTTTATTTCAGTTTGTTTCCAATGTATCAAAAACCATGGAAATAAGCTTTGATTTATAATATTCAAACTGATTGTTAAGTTATTATTAATATTATTAAGTTATTAACTAATGTTAAATTACTTTGGTCTTCATCACAGGCTACCTTTGAAAACACAAGTCAAATTGAACTCACTGCCTCTGTAAATAAAACTAAGGCAATTTCTTCTCATTAGAAGAGTAACACTACAAAACATGAAACAAGGACAAATAATATGCGTTGTAGTTTAGGTATTTAGTTCATTACACCCAGCATGTAATGAATGTTTACCATTAAATTACTGTGACTATTATAACCCATTCTCTGGCCTAGACTGTGGCACTTCTCCCCCATGTGTAGTATCTAGATATTAATATCTAGTATCCCAAGAATATTGAATATTCTTCGTGACTTATTAAGATGAAATAGAGACACCTGTGCGGCTTACTTTCAGATGTCCAGACACACTCATGAAATGATGTGGGCAAATGTTAAAAACATCTGCCTCCATTTACCTCCTCCCTGCTTCACCTTAAACCCATGATTGGCTCTCTTTCCATTTCCTTTTACAAATCGGTAACATATTCTCTTGAATTGTCTAAAGAGTTAGTGCAATTTGCAATATTAATCCAGGTCAACAAATATTATTGAAGAAGCAAAGAAAATAATGGTTAAATATGGTTGAGTAACAACACTTCTCCCCTCTTTTTCAGACAAGCATTAAATAATTGCTACCAAATCCCGATGTTCCAAGGGCCTCTGATACATAAAACCATAACTGGTCAATTAGCTTGAATTTCTGATGATTTGAAAAATGAAATAACTTGTATGTTAGGTCTCAGGCCTGGGAATCAGAGTGCAAGGGTTCCCATTCTAGGGTCATCATACTTACGCTGAATGATCTTGGGCAAATTTTCTGATTTTTTAGCATCAGTTTCCTCACCTATAAAATAGTGTAATGATTTACACTACCATTGGAAGAATTAAGTGAAATAATTCACATGAAGAATTTGGTACAACACAGCAACTAGCATACAGAAAGCATGTAATGAATGTTAAACATTAAATTATTGTGATTATTATAACACATTCTCTGGCCTAAATTACGGAGCCTCTCCCCCACGTGTAGCAGACACACCAAAGGAAAAGTATATATATATATACATATATTTCTTTTTGGTAAGAGAAGAGAGAAAGGCCTCAATATTTACTGATGTGGCCTTTAAGTTTAGAACTGGTAAGAATTTTAAAGGCTGGCTAGTACGAGTTCTCAGTGAGATAAAGAAACTGAACGTGAGTGTGTCTCCCAGAATCAAACCAGGAAGTCTGAAGCAGAATCAGGACTGAAATCTAGCTCTTGGCCCATTTGTCAGTGGAGTTTGCCTTATATGGCGCTTTGCTGCATTGAACAACATACATGGAGACAGAAGATCCAAGAACTGTAGCAAACATTTGGGAAAAGCTAAGAGACTCTCCAAAAGAGAGTGAGTCAGTCAAATGGATTCTTAAACTTCATCCTAACTGCACATTTGTCCTAAGACAGTAGTACCAGATACACCCACCTTCCCCAGATCCCCGGCTTAGATTACAAGAGCTCCTCAACACAGAACTTTTATACCTTCAGTGCAGGTCATTATTCTCACTGAAAGATGAGGATTTTAAGACAGATTCAAGAGAAATGTTGCTGTGTTACCTCAATCCACGTCGTTGCAGATTTGAATGGAGGGAACTTGTTTCTGCTTTCACTTTCTGTTCCAGCAGGCTTCAGAAATTTGCATAACTGCAATGAACAAGCAGCTTCAGAGTAAAAGCCAAATCACGGCAAGGCCAGGTAGGACTCCAATATCCCAGCGGCTGCTGCTCCTGCTGTTTCCTCTTCCCCAGCCCCGTGTCCCCAGGGGCAAAACCTTCAGAACCTAGTTTTGTTTTGATACTGGGTTATTTTAAGACACGATATTGAATTCCTCCCCGTGGTGGGTCCATATGTCTTGCCACTCCCACTCTTCACTGAACCCAGGGTAGATAAGGCATGACCGGGGAAGTTGGAAGAAGACTCAGGAGCTGTGGGGACTGCACACGTGTGCAGTAGCAGCAGCAACAGCGAGTCTTCAGAGAACGTTGATATACTAAGACAGACAAAAGTGGCCCGAGGCCAAAGGGCACGCAGGCCCATCGCTACCAAGGTCAGCAACATTGCTGTTCACAGAGCATAACGTACGAGGCTGTGAGTGTGGGGCAGGAGAGCCGGACTGACTCTGTTCTCAGTTAATTTCTCCATACCATATTACCGTGAACTCTGACCTTTGTTCACCCACTTGGAAAAGATAACAAATCTGACTTTAGTCCAGCCACTTGGAAATGATAGCTCCCAGCCAGGTTTAATGGCCTTTAACAGAGGTGCTAGACCCCCTTCCCTCCCTCTGTAAACTGCCTGCCTCCAGGGCATAAAGGGACTGTGTCTCACCTTTACATCTCTCCATCTTTCATGAGTGTTCTCTTCCTCTCCATCTCGTGTATGGGCCTTCCACAGAGAAAAAGCCTCTGTTCTCTGCTCTTGTCCCACTTTACTCTTTCCCTCAGAGAATATGTTCTTTAAGGAGTTTTCTCATTTACTCTCAACCATCCCACCTCTCTCTCTCCCAGTCTCTCCTTGTCTGCTGCTGCAATTCCAACAGCCCGATGGATGGCCTTGGCACGGATGTTCTGCTAACAACTCACACGTTGTCTTCTTTCCCCGGACTGGAGCCTTTTGCTTTCGCTTCATCTGCTACCCATCTTCTGCCGCTGTCCATGATTTGGACCACACCGCTGTTTTGATTCTGCTCCACTCTGGTTTGCTACCAAGTTCTGTTGATTCTTCCTTCTTAAACTTTTTGTATCCAACATAAAAATTGTCCTCCACAATCATGAAGGCAGATCATGTCCTCATCACTCCTCACCGTGGCCTTCAAACAAGATTTACTGCTTCTCGAGACACGTCCTTGCAGCCTACTCATACGGTGCCCGGCAGCAGATTATCTCAGACCCTGCTTGACCATGCCATGTGGAGGAGGAAACGGCAACCCACTCCAGTCTTCTTGCCTGGAGAATTCCATGGACAGAGGAGCCGGGTAGACTCCTGTCCATGGGGTCGCAAAGAGTCAGACACGACTGAGCGACTCTCACGCACTCACACTCACACACTCACTTGATCACGCCACACCCCTGCTCCAGACCTTTCCATGGTTTCTTCCCCTGTTTACACACAGAGGCAGTTCTAGTGTAGAGACCGTGCGTGGCCCACTGGCAGCGTAAAGGCCACAGGACCTCGTACAAGGCTCGTCTGGGGTTTTGCTTAGATCCTAGTATGTTAGAGGGCCACACACACACGCACACACGTTTTCTCACGTGAAATGTAACAGGCTTGGCTCCTATTGTCCTTAGGCCTCCTTTACACGCTGGTTCTCATGCCTTCTCTGAGGTGCGTCTCTGTATGTAACCTGTGCTTTGGTTTGACATTCACATCCTGCCATGGTTAAATCCTACTTAGCTCTCAAGCCTTCGTTTATTTCCTCTTTTTATATTTTATCATTCCAACCCTAATAAAGCAGAAGGAGCAAAACCAGGGAGGTGGCCTATACTTAGGGCCAGAGGCGCCGGCCTGAACGGAATTCCTCAGAGTGGAATTTCCTGTGGTTAAAGGGGTACCACGGGGCAGGGCGGAGGATGGAAACAGGTGACTGGGGTAAGTGTTAGTCACTGAGTCGTGTCTGACTCTGCGACCCCATGGACTGTAGCCCACCAGGCTCTGGGATTCTCCAGGCAAGATTATTGGAGTGGGTTGCCATTCCCTGCTCCAGGGGATCTTCCCGACCCAGAGATCGAACCTGGGTCTCCCTCATTTACCATCTGAGCCACAGGGAAGACTGGGGTAAACTGGCCCTTGGTGCCAGTTCTTGGAAATCTCATTTTGCAGTGGGGGAGGGGGAATGAGGAAATGTAGCAAGCTGGGAGCGGTTCTGTGACTTTATCACAAGACCCAGCCCAGTCGTGTGTGTCTGTGTGCGCTCAGAACTCCCCCTACCTGTGAGAGCGGAAGTGATGACAGAGAATGGAGAGAAGAGGCTGTCAGATTGAGCTACTGAGTTCCAGAAGAGGAAGATGAGTAGGGTCCAGGTGACTTCAAAGTGTATTGTTTAAAACTGCTGCTGCTGCTGCTGCTGAGTCGCTTCAGTCGTGTCCGACTCTGTGTGACCCCATAGACGGCAGCCCACCAGGCTCCCCCGTCCCTGGGATTCTCCAGGCGAGAATACTGGAGTGGGCTGCCATTTAAAACTATTTCTCACCAAAAAGGGTTTCTAATCCTTTTATTTCCTGATAAGAGAATAAGCTTTGGGTGTTTGCCTCATAGAATTCACACACCACTTCCTTCCGGTCTTCTGATCTGTCTCTTGCTCAGAGACTCTCCTTTTTGGCTCTAAAAGAGTAGCAGTCTTCAATCCACCCCTGCCACCATCCAGCGTCTATCCATTAGCTTGCTCTTTTATTCCTTAACATTTATCAATTCCTGAGTAACTATGTATTGATTTACTTGTTTTATTTGTCTCCCGCAAGAACATGGGCTTCCCAGGTGGCTCAGTGGGAAAGAATCCACCTGCAATACCTGAGAGGCGCGGGAGACCTGGGTGCAGACCCTGGGTCAGTAAGATCCCCTGGAGGAGGAGATGCAACCTACTCCAGAATTCTTCCCTGGTAAATCCCATGGACAGAGGAGTCTGGCGAGCTACAGACCATAGGGTCTCAAAGAGCCAGACACGATGGAGCACAGCTTCGCAGCACCATGCGTCTAGAACAAGCGCTCCTTGGCTGGCAGGGAGTTTGCTCTGCATGCCTCCTGACACCCGGAGCCTAGAGCAGAGCCTGGTGTATGAGACCTTCAGGAAACACATATAAATATCTGCTGGACAGGTGAGCGCATTTGCAATACTTTTTGCTCTTTCTTTCTAGATCTCCCTATGCGTGCTCCTTGTTTCAGGCAAACCAGGGAACTTCCCATTTCTGCGTGAACCCAATGTTCCCTCACGTTTACTGAGGCTGCCACTGTGAGCAATTCATCTTTCTCAGCGTCCCCTGTGTAAACTTCTCACTGCCAGGCAAATGCCTCCTCCAGGAAGTCACCTTGGAAGTGGCACATCCCTTCCACTCCAGTCCCAATTGCAGGCACTTATTGAGTCAGTTCCACTGGCCCTTACTTCACACTCTGATGCTTGTTCTTCACGTCCTTCCTTAAACTATCAACTCCTGAAGAAGCCTGGGGCCAAGCACTATGCCTGCACTCCTTTCCTGCACCTCTCAGAGCATCACGCACGGCGGAGGCCCTCAACAAACGGGCGAGAGTGAGTGAGTCGAAGTTTCCAGAAAGGTGAAACATTTGTTTTTCAAAATGCTCAAAGTTTTTTTTTAATTAATTTTAATGGAAATCTTTCTCATGAAAATCACAGCTATTTCTATCCCCTTAGGGTATCCCCAATAGATTTAGAATCATAGTGACCCAAGTTTTTAACTACAAACTGGAGCTAGAATCAAAAGAATTGGACTTAAAGCCATCTTCTGAAAATAAATCATTTCTTTTCCAAACTAGAGGCATGAATACTTTCCTAATTATTACATAGGATTATTGTCTATTTGGAGAAGGAAATGGCAACCCACTCCAGTATTCTTGCCTGGGGAATCCTATGGACAGAGAAGCCTGGTGGGCTGCTTGCTGTCCATGGGGTCGCACAGAATCAGATGCAGCTGAAGCGATTTAGCATGCAATCATGCATGGTCTATTGGAATCAATTTGAGGTAATGTGGAAGACAGTTTACAAATGTTTTATAAAATAAACTTTAAACCTGTTGACGTGTATCAGCTACCTTCATAACAATAATCAGTGATTCTGCTGGGTGGTAGTAAAGTGCTGCCCTTGAGGCAAATGAAAGGTAACAAATACTCCCATGTTGCTGAATTGTTAAGGATATTATGCAATGTTTATTCCAGGTCCCACATTATCATCAAATTTTTATTTGCCTTTTGTTGTTACCTTCAGACACTCTCAGCTTTCTCTCTAGACCTGTGTCCAGACTGTCCCTTCTACAGGGCCACAAATGAAGCTAGGTGGACACTATTTCAGACACCCAGATGCCTTAAAAATTATTTTCTAGTCCTGCCTGTGTTGCAGGTGGGGAGAGTTCAGGATAAATGAAATGATAAATGGCCTCCTGACAAATGCAATGTCCCTGAATCTCCTCCTCACTTTCTGCTGTTGAATTTCCTCCCTTGAACACAGCTCTGCATTTGCCCAGGCTAGATGGTATCACGCTGAACACCTGCCAACTTCCGGGCTTAAAAACACTTCCTCTTCTTTGCCTCTCACTTCTTTTCAAAAGGATCTCTAAAACTCTGTTGAAAGCACTTCATGGAATTATTGCTATGTCTCTGTACAACTTCAAATAAAATGACGTCAGAATCTATAACATGGTTTTAAAAATTTTAACAACAAAAAAAGGTTTCTAATACCACAAAGACAAAGACCCAGGGTCTATGCAAAATACAAGGTGGTACATTTTATCGTGAAAGCATTTTATAGTTTTTCAAAATTCAGCTTCAGCAGAAAATTAAATGAGCATAATGGTAGAATTTTAAGTCAGTAACTGATAGACAGATTTTCAAAAATTTAGAGCTGTAGTAAGTCTTACACAACATTTACTAAAAGTAACAACAGAAGGCTGCAACAATAAAAACAATCTTGCATTGCTGAAATAGAACACAAATTAAGCAAACCTGACTTTGAATCACGAATGATACACAGGTGGCTGAATGCATGGACGCCAAGCCTGCAGGTCCTGGGGGCTGACTGTGGGCTTTGTGATACCGTTTCATAGCAGGGACTTGAGCACTGCAGGGTCTTGGTGTTTGTGGGGCTCCTGGAACCAAAGCCCCAGGTGTGCCGATGGGTGACTATACCCACATTTCAAACTTTTAATAGCCAAATGAAAATTTTTGGTGCTTCTGGCATTTTCCAGGGAAAGATTATCTAAATAACTGATGACACATTTTCAAACAAGAAACATTGTTGCAAAATAAGCCAGTGATTCTGAGCTTGTTATATACTTTATTCTGAAAGGAAGATTTTGTGCCTCCAATTGATAAATCAACAGATTGAAGTAAATGAGTATTGCTTGGCTTCCCATTACTTAGAAGACTTAAAGGTCTGTGAGAATTTCTACTCTGGCCTTTAACGAGTAGGGATTTATCTTTTCACTAAACACCACCTCACCGCCCCCCGCCCCACGAAATGGATGAAAGGCCGTTTTCGGGTAAGTGCAGGCAGCCATCCCCAAAGATGCACCGAAAAGCATTCAGGGCCGCAACTGTCCCAGCTCAGCGCCCTGAGATGGGTTCCTCGCTGTGCAGAGAGGGAAGCCCGTGGCAGAGCCCTGGAACTTTTAGGTCGAGGGAGAGCTGCTGAGTCTGGGAGGCCAAGGAGAGGAGAGTTCACAGGACGAATTCAGAGAAGACAGAGCTGGAGAGAGAGAGACGGAGAGAGCAGAGGAGAGGAGAGAGACAGACCAGATAGAGGGTGGACAGAGAGACAGACGGAGAGAGGAGAGGAGGGAAGGGAAGAGAGATGGAGACTGAGACGACGACGAGAGGGGGAGGAAGGGAGAGAGCCAGCACGTGGGAGACCCGCTCCCTTTGCCAATTTAGCTGATCACTGAGCAGAACAAACATGTGCACAAACAGAGCCGGAGGCCGAGCCGCAGGAAAAGAGCAGAGGCTGCGGCTAATACGGCTCCAGCCCAGAGCTTGGGGAGTGGAAGGACCTGCATTCACCGGTCAAACTGGAGAACGTCAAGATCTGCGGGCCCGCAGGTAAAGCACCCAGAAGGGTCTCGTCTCAGCAGTGGGGAGCAGTTGCTGCTGCTGGTAAGTCGCTTCAGTCGTGTCCGACTCTGTGCATCCCCATAGACGGCAGCCCACCAGGCTCCCCCGTCCCTGGGATTCTCCAGGCAAGAACACTGGAGTGAGTTGCCATTTCCTTCTCCAATGCATGAAAGTAAAAAGTCAAAGTGAAGTCCCCCAGTCGTGTCCTACTCTTCGTGACTCCATGGACTGCAGCCTACCAGGCTCCTCCATCCATGGGATTTTCCAGGCAAGAGTACTGGAGTAGGGTGCCATTGCCTTCTCCAGGGAGCAGTTAGCTCTAGACAAAGCCCTGATTCAGTCCCATCGAACAAATCGTTTTTTAAAAAGTTAATTTTTGGTTGCCCCTGGTCTTCGTTGCCATGGGAGGGTTTTTCTCTGGTTGCAGTGAGCGGTGGGGGGCGGGGAGCTACTCTCTTGGGGGCACAGGGCTTGGGCTCGCGGTTTCAGGAGTTGTGGTTCTCAGGCTCAGTAGCTCTGCTGCATGTGGGATCTTCCCTGACCTGAGATCAAGTACCATGGCCGATGGTTATCCACTGCACCATCAGGGAAGTCCCCATGGAACAAATCTTAAAGGCAAGATCCGAAAGTATCACACTGTGTCCAGGGTAGCCGAAGTGGGGTCTGGCTGCTCAAGCTCAAAGCCCGTAAAGAGCCCAGGTTGATGGGAAGGAGTTTGCTTTATTTTGGATGCCAGGTGGTGCAGGGTATGTGTGTGTGAATCTTAGCTTGGTAATTCTTAGTCTCTGATGCTTTAAAGATGTTTTCATATATTTTGTCAATGTTTATTGTCTTCAGTGGGAGGAGGTTGGTCCCTCCCTGCCGGCTCCCCCAACTTCCCTAGGTCTCAGAAAGGCTCTTACAAGACCTTTTACTTGGATACCATCCTCATTTACCAGAACTGTTTCAATCTGGCTAGCTGTCTGATTACTTTATAATAGCTCCCCAAAGTTGATGGTCGGAAGACTGAGTAGTGTTTATCCCACTCCAGTTTAGTCATTCCTAACTCAACGCTCATCACCTTCTCCAGCTCTCTCCCTGAACTCTCCAGAGAGTCAGGTAACCATGTCCTTCGTATGCCACTGAAGCTACAAACACCCTGCCATCAGTCCTTCTTGCAGCTGGATCGCTCCTGCCACCTTCTTTTATGGGAATTTTCAGTCTACCTGTTCCCTCTAGTGAATCTGTAAACTATGCAAAAGTGGGTGGGCTTATGGTTATACTTTTAAAATTATGTTAAGTAGGCAAATTCTTTGTTTTATCCAAGAGGAATTAGAAGCTTTCTCTTTCCACTGATGTACCTTGTTTATACATCCTCCAAATCAGTAATTGGTATAAAACTAGTCAGTATAGAGTAGCAAATGTAGAGTAGGAAAATTTATTTTTTTAAAATAAATTTATCAACCAGAGAAGTCATGTGTTAGTGTTAAGGCCATTTATGTGTACATCAATACTTAGCCCTTTGAGCTGTAATAATTAGCCCTTTGAACTTACTGAAATTAGCAAAATAGACTTGTCACCTTGCTCTCAGAACAAAGCAACCCTAAATTTCACATCAATGTCATCCAGTAGCCTACCAACAAATTCTCTTGAGAGGAGACCAAAAGCAGCGACAGCTTCACCTAGTGGTGACAGTTATAACTGCAGAGAATTATTTTTTGGTGCCGGCTGACCCTTCAGGGAAACATCCATCCTATGGTAAATCACACAGTCCTAAAAACAATTAGACGCATTCATCCAGTATACAACCCAGGCCTAAGATAATCAGATTTATAGGCTTGGATTTTTGACATGTGAGCTTGAGAGCTAGGGATCAGAACTCACAGGAGTCTACTACTAAACATAATTTGGATACTTGAATGACTGCTTTGGAATTCTAGCTTTCTTTACATCTGTGAGGACATTAGAAATGAAAGAATTGGACCTCCCTTCAAACCTGTCCTGGTTGGGTGCTTTAACCACATTTTTAAACAGAAAGTTTACAAATTGTAGATCTTGAATGATTTTTCCTGTGTCTCCAAGAATATTCAGAGACCTTTTCCATTATTTGGATAAGAATTTCACTTGTTTTGAAGATCATAAGGAGGACTGAGGAGGTCACATGTCAGTTCAAGGCAAGAAACCCAGCGTCATCTCAGGGACCACACTCTTGTCCCCCCTGCTGTACTTGCAATTATTGCCTAAAAGACTCATAGGAAGAGTTCTGAAAACAGGGAGCAAAGGTGAAATACTGAAACACATTATTAGCTTTGATCCAGGATTCTTTTTCTTCCGGAGAGAAATATGTCTTTTATTTTTATCTTCAGATATGCCTTTTGATATTAAAAAGTTGACAAAACATTGACCCTTTTCTTCTCTTTTTCCTCCTCCTTGTATTAATAGTAATTAAAAGCTAATTTGCATTGCCTTCAATAATTTTATATTCTTCTGTTTATTTTTTTCCACCTCCTGTTTTTCTCTGGATCTTTCCTATGATCAGCTGTGGAGGCAGGTGACTGGAAGCAAAGGGGAAAGGTCCTTTTGCTTGTCAGGATACTGCTTACCCAGCTCTCTTTTGTCCTTGAAGCTGTCTGAGTGTGACATGCTTGCATACGCTTTCTCTTTTGTGGATTTGTTCTTAGTGTTTTTGGCTCTTTGCTCCTTCCTAAATGTCTTTCAAATTACTAGGCTACTTTTCCACATATCAATAAGATTATCACTGAACACACACATGGTACTATGAATTAGACGGCTGCTAAGAAAATGTTTAAAGTTTTAGCCTACACCTAAGTAAATCACTTTGAAAAATATATATATTGTTCTCTTGCACAACCTATTAAATCTTTCCAATATTCTAACGAAGTTACTACCAAAATTGCATCTTCAAAACATCCAAATCCAAATGATCAGATATAATATAGATGACTGAAAACAGAATTCCATTTCAAAGCATTGTATCCCTATAAGAGCTTAGGTAAGTCCCTTTTATAATAAATTGACTTTTAACATTTTGCTTTACAATTATATTTTGTGAAAAATAGCCTTAAACCCTGAAATATGACTTCTGTTTACCATTTGCTAGAATGTTTCCAAGAAATTTGTACCAATTTGATGCATACTGACTATGCCAAAGCCTTTGACTGTGTGAATCACAATAAACTGTGGAAAATTCTGAGAGAGATGGGAATACCAGACCACCTGACCTGCCTCCTGAGAAATCTGTATGCAGGTCAGGAAGCAACAGTTAGAACTGGACATAGAACAACAGACTGGTTCCAAATAGGAAAAAGAATACATCAAGGCTGTATATTGTCACCCTGCTTATTTAACTTCTATACAGAGTACATCATGAGAAATGCAGGGCTGGAAGAAGCACAGGCTGGAATTGCTGGGAGAAATATCAATAACCTCAGATATGCAGATGACACCACCCTTATGGCAGAAAGTGAAGAGGAACCAAAAAGCCTCTTGATGAAGGTGAAAGAGGAGAGTGAAAAAGTTGGTTTAAAGCTCAACATTCAGTAAACGAAGATCATGGCATCTGGTCCCATCACTTCATGGGAAATAAATGGGGAAACAGTGGAAACAGTGTCAGACTTTGTATTTTTGGGCTCCAAAATCACTGCAGATGGTGAGTGCAGCCATGAAATTAAAAGACACTTACTCCTTGGAAGGAAAGTTATGACCAACCTAGAGAGCATATTGAAAAGCAGAGACATTACTTTGCCAACAAAGGTCCGTCTGGTCAAAGCTAAAGTTTTTCCAGTAGTCATGTATGGATGTGAGGGTTGGGCTGTGAAGAAAGCTGAGCACTGAAGAACTGATGCTTTTGAACTGTTGTGTTGGAGAAGACTCTTGAGAGTCCCTTGGACTGCAAGGAGTTCCAACCAGTCCATCCTAAAGGAAATCAGTCCTGGGTGTTCACTGGAAGGACTGATGCTGAAGCTGAAATTCCAGTACTTTGGCCACCTCATGCAAAGAGTTGACTCATTGGAAAAGACTCTGATGCTGGGAGGGGTTGGGGGCAGGAGGAAAAGGGGATGACAGAGGATGAGATGGCTGGATGGCATCACCAACTTGATAGACGTGAGTTTGAGTGAATGCCGGGAGTTGGTGATGGACAGGGAGGCCTGGAGTGCTGTGATTCATGGGGTCTCAATGAGTGGGACACAACTGAGTGAATGAAGTGAACTGAACTGATGCCTACAAAAGGTAGCAAAGCAACCTGAAAACTTTATCACTATCATCTCTCTCTCTTTTTTTTTTTTTGTACTGAGAAACATGTCGTTTTCAATGTACATTCATTTTCCTTGAAGTTCTAAGAACACAGAGTATTACTGTGAGAGAAGAATGAGCATTTGTTTGATAATCTAAGTGAAAACACAAAGACTCACAGGCTGATGTATTTGGCATAAGTTAAATAATGTTTAGCTCAATTACCATATTAATAAGGCAATAATAATTGCTTTGGAAGGTAACACTGTCAAATAATTGTGTCAGACCTCACTCAAATACAAGTGAGGGTGGCAACATTATTTAACAGATGCGTACTGTGTTTACATTTTGGCAAAATGCTATATTAGGTTCATCCAGGGAGTGAAAGAATCCTTGTGTGTATTTGATGCATCTTGTACATTTGAGTGTGAATGTTCATGAATGCTTCCACATTTGAAAAACCACAGCGATATATGCACCTGGTAAGAAAAATCAGTATTTATAGTAGAAAAGTCACAAATAAAAGCAATGGAAATGCTCTCTCCAACTTCCTTCTTCTAGTCACATTTTCCAGAAGCAACTATTTGTAAGCTTCTCTGTTTTTTTTTTTTTCTGTTTTTTTTTAGCCTAATTTTCAATAGTATTTTGGAACACTGTATCTTAACATGGGGCTTCCCTGGTGGCTCAGTGATAAAGAATCTGTGTGCCAATGTCAGAGACGTAGGTTCGATCCCTGGGTCAGGAAGATCCCCTGGAGAAGGAAATGGCAGCTCATTCCAGTACTCTTGCCTGGAGAATCCCATGGACAAAGGAGCCTGGTGGGCTACAGTCTGTGGGGTCGCAAAGAGTCAGACACGGCTAAGGGCTCAGCATTCATCCTAGCAGAAGCAAGTGTGCCAGGACTACTTTTTCTATCTCTTGAAATACTTGAAGGCCTTCCTTCATTCATTTCTTCCTTTATATGATCAAGAAATATTTCTGAAAGTTTGCTAAGTTTTGGAATATAGAGAAGGGAAGTAGAGATGACTATAGTAAGAAATACAGTACTGTCTAGGCCCTTGACCCTCGCCTTAGGAATTTATAGTACAGAATTTACAAAGTACCTGGGGTCAAAGAAGGCTTTGAGGAGATGAGGGAGTATAAACTGGGCCTTAAAGAATGATAAGAATTTGAAAAGGGAAATGATACAAAATGAGCAAAGTGATAGAGATGGGATTTTTTTTTTTCCTAAGAGATGAGATTGCTAAATTGCCAGCTTAGAGCAAGTGGTTTGCACTAGAGGAGTGTGTCAATGAAAATTCAATTAGCAATCAAGCTAAGAAGAAAAGAGAATTTTATTCAAGTCAAACTAGCGGTTATAAATTGGGAGACAGACTCTCAGAAGCTCTGAGAGTTCGTCCACTGGTTAGAAGCTGAAGTTGCAACTTTATACATTTTCGAGACAAAGAATTGTCAATCACATTGACAAGTTAACATTATACATAAAGTTCATCAGAGATGTTTTTGGTCAGGTACGCACATACAGAGCAAGCCTTTAGGTCAGTGGGACCTGCCATGCAGGATGAAAAAGTAATTTTAATCTTGAAAATTACCATGCTGGCCTTAGGAAAAAGGGATCATTTTTCTCCAAGGTTGCTTCTGTCCTCCTGCCTTGAGGAGGTCTGGTTAACCTGTAGGCTTCCCTGGTGGCTCACACATTAAAGAATCCGCCTGCAATGCAGGAGATCTGGATTCGATCCCTGGGTCGAGAAGATCCCCTGGAGAAGGGACAGATATACACAGTGTACTGAAAAGGCCGACACAAATGGGGGCATGTTATGTGTGTTTCAATTCCGACAGGTAGTTTGATTGTCCTGCCGTAGAGAAATTTATGATTTTTCCTCATTATTTCCCCCTTTGGAGCATGAATCTTTGGATAGAAAGTGTCAAGTGATCAAACATTTTGTCCCCTGATGCCAGGGTGTTTTCTTACCATCCTGAATCCATGATGTCCCTCTAAGCTGGGTCTTAATAGTTCAGTTTTTTTCTTTCTTTTTCTGGGGATTATACTATTAATAGTACAATGCTTGGCAGGGACTGGATTTTCAATTCTAGGATGTCCAATAGAATTTATGCCAATTGTATCCCATATGTGCGTTATGTGTGCCCATTACCCTAAGTAGAACTACAGATATGATCAGTAGTTTCAGATCATTTAAACATTATTATTTTATTTGGAATTGCAAATATACATCAAAAGGCACAAGGCATTATTACTCTATAAATAATATAGAGCACAATCAATATAGCCAAAAACAATAGTGAAGCCATGAACAGAGCTTAAACCATAAATCCCACTGCTGAATTATTTACCTGAGATTTCATTTAGGCAGAGTATCCTTCAATGTAGAAATGTGATTTTTCCTGGAAGTCATTAAATGAGCCATATTAGAGGGCTCATCTGGTATGAAAATACAACATTCATTCGGGATTAGAGTATAAATTCCCCCTGTAAAGCTGCTTTTAAGTTAAGAGCCATTCAGTTTTATAAAACTGGTTCTCTCATCATGGACTTCCCTGAGAGCTCAGTTGGTAGAGTCCACTTGCAATGCAGCAGACCCAGGTTTGAGTCCTGGGTTGGGAAGATGCCCTGGAAAAGGGATCAGCTACCCCCTCCAGTATTCTTGGGCTTCTCTTGTGGCTCAGCTGGTAAAGAATCTGCCTGCTACGCAGGAGACCTGGGTGTGATCCCAGAGTTGGGAAGATTCCCTGGAGAGGAGAAAGGCTACCCACTCCAGTATTCTGGCCTAGAGAATTCCATGGACTGTGTAGTCCAGGGTCACAAAGAGTCAGACACAACTGAGCGACTTTCACTTTCTCTCATCATGGAACTTTAGAACTGAGTAAATTAATCAAATATAGTAAACGAGCATGCTCAGTTGCTAAGGCATGTCCCACTCTTTGCAACCCCATGGACTGTTGCCCACCAGGCTCCTCTGTGCATGAGATTTTCCAGATAAGAATACTGGAGTGGGTAGCCATGCTTTCCTCCAGACAAAACCTGTATCTCCTCCACTTGAGGCAGATTCTTTACTACTGAGCTGCCTGGGAAGCCCGACAAGCACAGAGAAGGATATATTGATGGGGAAACATTTTGTAGATTTTAGAGTTGATCAATCATCTTGGTTTGCTGTACAATTGTACAACAGTGCTGTTGGCAGCAGGCTTGAAGCAAGAAGTGATCCATGCCATGAGTAACTTGATAGCTAGGAAAAGAATAGTGACACATTTTATGAAAATAGTAATCATCTGTAAAGCGGAGCAGAAAAAAATTGCCTAGTCCTGAAAGGAACCAACTGAACAGATCATTTAAATGATCAGTCTTTCTTACATCTTATAACTATTTTGCAGTTTAGAAATTTTTTTTCTAGGTGCATCTCAACTTCTCTGGAAGTCTTGGTGTAAGTGCAACAAATAATCTGAACAGTAGTACAAGCACTTCCTTTTTTAGGCCAGTGGAAAATCTACAGCGATTCTATTATCTAGTACTACTTGGGCTAAGGAGTTTAGGAATGTCTGTTATGCTGCAAGGCTTTTTGTAGTCTCTTTGGCCATTTGACCAATGATGGCTGATAGATTTCTGCACATACCCCTGTTTACATATATTCTTGCACTAGGAACAAAGGTTCCCAAAAGCTGTTGCCATCAGTTCTCTTGATATCCTGCTATTATGGATCTCCCACTGAGAAGAGAGAGAAGATCCATCTGTCTCTGTGTATATAGACAGTGGGCTAACATAACACCCCAGTAAGTGTAAACTTTCTACCTGCTAGCTATTAATTCATTTATGTGCCCATCCTTGCGAAAGTGGATTAATTCCAGTATTACATATGGAGACAGAACCTGGAGGAGCACAAGTGATTTACTCAGTGCTCTCATTGGTAGCTTCATCAATTGGAAGTGTTGTTAACACAGTATTAAATCATGGGTCACTTTGCAGGTTTTCTGACATCTATTGTATGATGCGAGAGAGTTGCTGGCATAAGTGACCTGTATGCGTCTCTTTAAGACAGTTGCTAATCAAGCAAGGGACAGAGGGAAGTGGTCTTAGGACAAGTTGTGTCCAGACTCTTAAGGACCTACGATAGTGTCGAGCAGGAGATGGACATATTAATACACTGGAGAATCTGGACTTGAAAGGTTAGAGGGAGGCCAATCTGAGTAACAGAGAAGGCAATGGCACCCCCACTCCAGTGCTCTTGCCTGGAAAATCCCGTGGACGGAGGAGCCTGGTAGGCTGCAGTCCATGGGGTCGCTGAGAGTTGGACACAACTCAGTGATTTCACTTTCACTTTTCACTTTCATGCATTGGAGAAGGAAATGGCAACCCACTCCAGTGTTCTTGCCTGGAGAATCCCAGAGACGGTGGAGCCTGGTGGGCTGCCGTCTATGGGGACGCACAGAGTCAAACATGACTGAAGCGACTTAGCAGCAGCAGCAGCAATCTGAGTAAATAGTAACATTAGGAACATCTGAAATCAGTGATAGAAATTATAAGGGATTTAAAGCAGCCTTGAATTGAATGAGAAGTTGGATAACAAATCAACAGTCAGTTAAATTGCCCCTGTGATAACTTTACTAAGAGTTTTCTTTCTACTTTAAACACTGGGGCAAAAGCATAGCTAGAAATAAAACAACTTACAGTTTTGATAGGCATTTGGTAAATGGCACAATTTGAAAGAATAAAAGAGGTTTTAGAGTCCTGGTCTGGAAATGTGGGTTAGCTGTCTGCCATTGCTGTTGTCTTCTCCTCCTGGCTTGGTGATGTCAGTCTCATTCGAAGCTAGGTTTTAGAAATAGTACATTCAGGGAAGGGGGCTTTTCTGACGTAAGAAAGGTGAATCCAAGAGTTTACTCCTTTGAGTTTTGCAGCACAGAGGTTTGTTTGTAAAATCTCATATGGTCCCTTCCAACATGGCAGTAAAGCGTCCTTTATATGATGTTTTCCAACAGACAAAATCTCTGGACTGTCACCTGCAGTTCTTAAGGTCTTTGTGTTCATGGAGCTCACTTTTGAAGGAGTCAGTTAACTAAAGTTTCATCTTCTTTAAGCAATTTGAGCCCCTGACAAAAATTTAAAATATCACTTTTAAGAAGTGGTTCTTATATCTAAATGCATCAGTTCAGTTCAGTTCAGTTGCTCAGTCATGTCCAACTCTTCGTGACCCCATGAATCGCAGCACGCCAGGCCTCCCTGTCCATTACCAACTCCAGGAGTTCACTCAGACTCATGCCCCTCGAATCGGTGATTTGCCACCTTCGGGGCAAGTGCAGGGACTGCAAGCCGCCAGATGGCTGCATTCTTTATGCGTAAACCAGACTGCGGGGAAACGAAACCCATTCCTTCCTCCCGGGACCTGGCTTCCTCCCCTATGAAGGCTGTGCAACCCCATGTCCAAGGAGCAGAAGCTGTGCGGGCGCAGGAGGGCCCAGAGGAGCTACTCCACATTCAAGCTCAGGAGGGGCGGCTGTGAGGAGATACTCCTCGTCCAAGGTAAGAGCAGTGGCTGCGCTTTTGGAGCAGCCGTGAAGAGACAGCCCACTTCGAGGGTAAGAGAAACCCAAGTAAGATGGTAGGTGTTGCAAGAGGACATCAGAGGGCAGACACACTGAAACCATAATCGTAGAAAACTAGACAATCTGATCACACAGACCACAGCCTTGTCTAACTCAATGAAACCAAGCCATGCCATGTGGGGCCACCCAAGACGGGCAGGTCATGGTGGAGAGGTCTGACAGAATGTGGTCCACTGGAGAAGGGAATGGCAAACCACTTCAGTATTCTTGCCTTGAGAACACCATAAACAGTATGATAAGGCAAAATGATAGGATACTGAAAGAGGAACTCCCCCAGGTCAGTAGGTGCCCAATATGCTACTGCAGATTGGTGGAGAAATAACTCCAGAAAGAATGAAGGGATGGAGCTAAAGCATAAACAGTACCCAGTTGTGGATGTGGCTGGTGATAGAAGCAAGGTCCAATGCTGTAAAGAGCAGTATTGCATAGGAACCTGGAATGTCAGGTCATGAATCAAGGCAAATTAGAAGTGGTCAAACAGGAGATGGCAAAAGTGAACATCGACATTCTAGGAATCAGCAAACTAAAATGGACTGGAATGGGTGAATTTAACTCAGATGACCATTATATCTACTACTGCAGGCAGGAATCCCTCAGAAGAAATGGAGTAGCCATTATGGTCAACAAAAAGAGTCCAAAATGCAGTACTTGCATGCAATCTCAAAAGCAACAGAATGATCTCTGTTCATTTCCAAGGCAAACCATTCAATATCACAGTAATCCAAGCCTATGCCCCAACCAGTAATGCTGAAGAAGCTGAAGTTGAACAGTTCTATGAAGACCTACAAGACCTTTTAGAACTAACACCCAAAAAAGATGTCCTTTTCATTCTAGGGGACTAGAGTGCAAAAATAGGAAGTCAAGGAACACCTGGAGTAACAGGCAAATTTGGCCTTGGAATACAGAATGAAGCAGGGCAAAGACTAATAGAGTTTTGCCAAGAGAATGCACTGGTCATAACAAATACCCTTTTCCAACAACACAAGAGAAGACTCTATACATGGACATCACCAGATGGTCAACACCGAAATCAGATTAATTATATTCTTTGCAGCCAAAGATGGAGAAGTTCTATACAGTCAACAAAAACAAGACCAGGAGCTGACTGTGGCTCAGATCATGAACTCCTTATTGTCAAATTCAGACTTAAATTGAAGAAAATGGGGAAAACCGCTAGACCATTCAGGTATGACCTGAATCAAAGCCCTTACCATTATACAGTGGAAGTGAGAAATAGATTTAAGGGACTAGATCTGATAGACAGAGTGCCTGATGAACTATGGATAGAGGTTCATGACATTGTCCAGGAGACAAGGATCAAGACCATCCCCATGGAAAAGAAATGCCAAAAAGCAAAATGGCTGTCTGAGGAGGCCTTGCAAATAGCTGTGAAAAGAAGAGAAGTGAAAAGCAAAGGAGAAAAGGAAGGATATAAGCATCTGAATGCAGAGTTCCAAAGAATAGCAAGGAGAGAGAAGAGAGCCTTCTTCAGCAATCAATGCAAAGAAATAGAGGAAAACAACAGAATGGGAAAGACTAGAGATCTCTTCAAGAAAATTAGAGATACCAAGGGAACATTTCATGCAAAGATGGGCTCGATAAAGGACAGAAATGGTATGCCTAATAGAAGCAGAAGATATTAAGAAGAGGTGGCAAGAAACACAGAAGAACGGTACAAAAAGATCTTTATGACCCAGATAATCATGATGGTGTGATCACTCATCTAGAGCCAGACATCTTGGAATGTGAAGTCAAGTGGGCCTTAGCAAGCATCTAAATGCATAGGTCATCCATTTATTATTTCTAAAGGAGACAGTTGATGTTTACCTAAGGTTAAGGAGAACCAAGGAAAGAGCTTTTGTCTGTGGAAGATTAAAAGCCTCTGAAAATTTAGCCAGTTGGGGTTTAATACTATTATCATTCTTTTCTACCAGCCCTGGAGATTGAGGGTGATAAATATAGTGAAAATACAGCATTATCAGCCACATGTTACAAATGGATTTGATAGATTCTCCAGGAAAATACATTCCTCAGTTGCTTCGCAATTCAGAAGGAATTCCCACACTGGAATTATTCTTTCCAAAAGTAATTTGCCTACTGTTAAACCCATTGCTCCTCTGCAGTGAAATGCCTCCACCTGATATGAAGACATGCATACTGTTACCAGAATGTATTTGCAGCCCTGTAGGGAAGTACCTGGATGAAGTCCAATTGCCAAATTTCAAAGGTCCCCTAAGGGAGGGGAAAGTGGCCTTGAGAGGGATTTACCAGAATTATGTTGAGACAGATAGACCATTGATCATAAACCTTATGAGTTACAGTGGGAGAAAGTTTCCAGAAACATTGCATTCTCCATAATATCATTTTTTTTTCAGGTGTCCAGTGGGTCAGGGAAAGCACGTGTTTGAGTGAAAGTAACTGGGCATTTGTAAGTATTATAGGCCTTTTATATTTGTGGGATGGGATAAAAAAAAATCCCCTATTTTTTCTTTGAGGCCTGCTTTTCGCTTCCTGAAGCCAGTTCTTCAGCCTGCGAAAGAAATTTTTCAATAGTTTCATCAGAATCATGTTTGAACAGAGGTTGTTCTTGAAAATGGACAGAGGCAAGGCTTCCCAGATGGCACTACTGGTGAAGAACCTGTCTGCCAATGCAGAGACAAAAGAGATGCGGGTTCAGTCCCTGGGACAGGAAGATCCCCTAGAGGAGGCCATGGCAACCTGCTTCAGTATTCTTGCCTGGAGAATCCCATGGACAAAGGAGCCTGGTGAGCTACAGCCCACAGGGCTGCAAAGAGCTGGACATGAACAAAGAGACTTAGCATGCACACTCACGGCCTAGGCATCTCATTCAGCTGCAGCATCAGCCAGCTGACTCTCTCTGGTTTCCACTGGATCAGGCTTGAGTGTCCAGGTATTTTAATGATAGCCAGCTGTTTGGGAAATTGCATGGGTTCTAATAGTTTTGAAACTAGTTCTCCATTCTTTTTTTTAATGGATTGGCCATAAGAGGTAAGAAATCCTCTTTATTTCTACAACATTCCAAGATCGCGAGCCACTCCAAAGGCACAGTGACCATCAGTGTAAATATCTATTTGATCCTTAGATAATTGCCAAGCCCCTAGTTAATACAGCTAGTTCAGCCTGTTGAGTCAACTTGATGTCTGGTAAATAAGAACTTTTATTTATACCATCAAGGTTATTGTGTACCTAGTTTGATAATGCCTTGTCCTCCTTTAAATAGGATCCATCTGTAAACCAAATTAAATCACCATTATCAATGGTAATTTCTTGAAAGTCAGACCTAGCAGCAGGAAGTTAGTCAGTTAACATAAAGTAGTCATGGTTGTGGGGAGAAGGCAATGGCACCCCACTCCACTACTCTTGCCTGGAAAATCTCATGGGCAGAGGAGCCTGGTGGGCTGCAGTCCGTGGGGTTCCTAGGAGTTGGACATGACTGAGCCGACTTCCCTTTCACTTTTCACTTTCATGCATTGGAGAAGGAAAATGGCAACCCATTCCAGTGTTCTTGCCTGGAGAACCCCAGGAATGGGGGAGCCTGGTGGGCTGCCGTCTATGGGGGTTGCACAGAGTTGGACACGACTGAAGCGACTTAGCAGCAGCAGCAGCAGTCATGGTTGTCTTCATCTTTAGGTGCTGGAAGCAAAGTTGTTGGGTTATAATTGTTATAGCAAACAAAATAATATTGATTGAAGAGAGTAACAGTATTTCCTAAGAAGCCAACTGGCTCACAGAATAGTGCTGAGTAAGATGAGAATTTAAGAGATTCAACAGAGTGAGGAACATAAATAGAGACCCCATTACAAACTCTTCACTAGCTTTGCATAAGAGAGCTGTCACTGAAATAGTGCTCACACAGGGTGGAAGCCCTTTTGCCACCTAATCAGGCTTCTGATTATGCCATCTGTGGATCGATGCTGGTCACCAGGCCTCTGAGTTGGTCCACCCAGGGTGTTCCCTTTTTCTTCATGCTGAAAGAGGAAAAAAGAATGGTAATTTCTAATGAGAATGGCCTACTGCTGGAGCCTGTCAATACAAATTTTGAAGTGCCTATAGCCTTTTCTCCTCTGTCATCCATGCAGCTGGGTATGGTTCATCAGGTTTAAGTAATGCATAGAGAAGTTGGGCAATAAAGCGAAAAGAGCTACCTAAAGGGAAGCCTGGCATGCTGCAGTCCATGGGGTCGCAAAGAGTCAAACACAACTGAGCAACTAAGCTGAATTCCTACAATATGTGGTTAGACCCCGAAATCTCCTCAGTTTGTTTTACTTTGTTTTGAGAAGTCAGAAAGTTAGGATTCCCTTAATTCTTTCAAGATCAGTTAACTAGGCTTTCTTAGATAATAGACGACCTAAATATTTCATAGTTACTTGACAGAATTGTCTTTTGACTTTGGAAACCTTAGGTCCGTTAGAGGTTAATTATTGTAGCAGATGGATAATGTCTGTTTGGGAGTCCTATTCAGTTCCAGAACACAAAACAAGATTATCTACATATTGAATTAAAGCAGAGTCATTAGTAAAGTGTACATCAGTCCAATCAGCTTCAAGTATTTGAGAAAAATAAGTAAAGCCTTCAGTATAGCCTTGTGGCATAACTGTTCACGTATAGTGACCATCTTCCCACATAAAGGCAAAGAGTTACTAGCTTCCTTCTTCCCCTGGAATACTAAAGAACATCCTACCTGAAAAACAACAGGTAGGATGAGAGCAGGGTGTGAGGATTAAGAAGCACAGGGTGCTAATGGATGTCAGTGTTATTTATGGTGCTCACATCCTGAACAAACCTCCAGCCTTTCTCATTTTGCTTTCTTATTGGTAAAATGGTAGTGAGGGGGTGGGGGTGGAGTGGGTATTGCCAAGACTGGTACAAGGAATTACAAGTCCTTTCACAGGGAATTTCTGAATAATAGGTCTTATTCCATTTAATGCCTTTGATTTAAGTGGATATTGTCAAATATCGGGTAGAAGCTTGGAATTATCAATAGTTGCTTTAGTTAGAATGGCTGTCTTAATTTTCCCAGTATTTGAGAAAGAAGATGACCATAATTTCTCAGATACACATATTATCAAAGTGTCAATTCCTCTTGACCTGTTTTCATAACCAACAATCTCTCAGTTATCACACTCTGACCTCTATCTACGTCTTCTAAATCTGAAATCATTACACCCTCGGGTGAGAAGGCAATATGGAATTCTCTGCTTCTAAAAGGACTCATCATATGAATTGGAGCACAATTTTACCAAAAGAAACATGAGTTTTCCTATGATAGTTCCTAGCTGAAACGTTACTGGCTCTAATTTAAAAGCCTGCACAGGAAAATTTGAAACCTCTACCATTTGAATTCTTTATTCTGAGGGAGAGGCCAGTGAATAAGGACTTTTGCCCAATCCATTCTCTTTGGGAAGATTTTTGGTATAGCCTGATATAGCGTGTGGGCAATTTCTCTTCACTTCTGGTGGTCTGAAGCCTCATGTTTATGAAAATCTTCCATAGGCATCTCTAATTTAGCTCTCTGAACCATTCTTTTGATTTATGTCCACAGACTAGTAAATGTACGAGCTGGCACAAGTCTGAATATCCAGGCTTATATGTTCTTACTGTAAGAAAGATCAAATACTTTAGAAAAACTCAAGGGATTCTGTGAGGGATCTGGAAAATCCTTAGTTAGGTTCTGTCTCAGTCCAAGGAGTCTATGTAAGAGCGAGTTCCCCTTTGTCTCTGGACGTCTCCTAAAGGGAAGCTGCTGTGCTTTCATTTTCTGCCTTGGACTCAGATTTTTTTTTTTTTTCTTTTGGTGTTGGAGGTGGGAGAGCAGGAAGGGCAGGGCAGGGCAGGGGAAAGGCAAGAATACAAAGTTGGGGAGAGACTTCTGAATGGAATGGCTTCTGAAGTGTTTTGCTAATTTGGCCACCATTAGTCATGATTTTTCCATTTGCGTCACTGAATAAAGAAGACATTTTCTCAGTTCCCTGTGTTGAGGCTTTCAGGTACCTGCTAAATATGTCTCCCATTCTGGCTGTTGGATCTTATAGCCTTTTTTTTTTTTTCTGAGTATGCAAATAAGCCAGTTTAGGTCAATCAGAAGGGTCCCATTTTAACAACAGGCCCCATGGGGTAATGGTTAGCACTCTGGACTCTGAATCCAAAAGTGCCCCATTTTGACCATCTCAGGGAGACGTTATCTTTGTTATATCTTTCCATTTAGCTAAATGTTACAAGTGTTAGGCCCATAGGCCACTATACAGAAACCTAGCTGGTGTTCCCTCGTGTGGCTGTCTGCCTTTGAAGCATGGTTTCCCAATATTAGTTAGGTAGCCTGATTCAGATATGATGTGAACAGCTCTCTAAGGACCATGCGATAGACGAGATGTGTGCTGCTTCTGAGTCTAGCTCTCTAAGGAGCTGCCTTTGGGTCGATTTGACTCTCTTATGTCTCACTTCCTCCATCCAAGAGTCGAAAACCACTGTGGTCTCCTGCGCACTAGCTGATCAGTCTTTGTCCTGGTCCCTGGAAGAGCAGTGCTTATTAGTGGTTATGGTGGGGTTCTCTGGGGGCCACTTCACAGCACCGGGATTAATCCTCAGACATTTCCACTAGGCTCTCAGTCATCTGAGAATGCTCTGTGCCCGGAAGAAGCAGCTATCTGTTTGAAGGTGAATTCAGGCACAGTCTCTCACTTCACTGGCAGTTTGTTCAGACTGTATACCAACTTGCTTTTCAATCTGAGCCAACTTTAACCAAGACTGACTTCCTGGTGGCTCAGACGGTAAAGCGTCTGTCTACAATGTGGGAGACTGGGTTCGATCCCTAGATTGGGAAGTTCCCTGGAGAAGGAAATGGCAACCCACTCCAGTACTCTTGCCTAGAAAATCCCATGGACGGAGGAGCCTGGTGTCCATGGGGTCGCAAAGAGTTGGACACGACTGAGCCGACTTCACTTTCACTTTTCACTTTCCTGCATTGGAGAAGGGAATGGCAGCCCACTCCAGTGTTCTTGCCTGGAGAATCCCAGCTTGGGGGAGGGTGGAGCCTGGTGGGCTGCTGTCTATGGGGTCGCAGAGTCAGACACGACTGAAGCGACTTAGCAGCAGCAGCAGCAGCGACTTATGTTTTCCTAGTTGCCTCCCTAGATCCCCCTCTAGGTCCTTGTCCCTGGAGACTCCAAGTTTAAAGTAGAAACAGCTTAAAATTCTTAGGATCATCCCTTCAGCAATGAGGTCCTGTGGTCAGGAGAACTCACCAGAATACCTGAGAGACATGAAGAGGCCTGCGGGGCCCGATGGCCCCATGCTGGCACCAAGCACAGGAGCCAGGCACCCTCTACATGTTCTCTGGTATCCTTCTGACTACACCGTGCAAATGTTCCAAAATCCAATTAGCAATCAAAATCTGCTGCAATCTCTTTTTTTTCCTACGAAGGAAAAAATAGAATTTTATTCAAGCCAAACTGAGTCTTATAACCTAGAGAGACAGACTCTCAGAAGCTCTGATGACTGCTCCACTGGTGAGGCGCTGCAGACGCGGTTTTAGACATTTTTGAGACAAAGAATCATGAATCATGTTGACAGGTTCACATTATGCATAAAACTTGTCAGAGGTTTTGGTCAGGTATGCACAATGGCACCCCACTCCAGTGCTCTTGCCTGGAAAATCCCATGGACGGAGGAGCCTGGTGGGGTGCTGTCCATGGGGTCGCTAAGAGTCGGGCACGACTGAGCAACTTCGCTTTCACTTTTCACTTTCATGCATTGGAGAAGGAAATGGCAACCCACTCCAGTGTTCGTGCCTGGAGAATCCCAGGGACAGGGGAGCCTGGGGGGCTGCCATCTATGGGGTCACACAGAGTCAGACACAACTGAAGCGACTTAGCAGCAGCAGCACAAACAGAGTGAGACATTAGGTCAACACAACCCCCTGTACAGGATGAAAAAGTAATAGTAATCTTAAAAATTACAATGCTGGCATCAGGTAAAAGCACCCATTTTTCTTGAAGGTTGCTTATTTCCTCCTGCCTTGAGGATGTCTGGTTAATGTATAATGTGTATGCACATAGTGTGTTGAGAAAAGGCCCATCACAAATGTGTGTTTCAGTTCTGACTTAGTTTAATTATCCTGCCATGGAGAAATTTAAGATTTTTCCTCATCAAGGTGTGATTTGAGCCTGATCATTTGTGGCTTGAACTAATGAAAACTTCCACGTAGAAATCAGTGGGTGATCAGAAATGCAATCAGAAATTCATGAAAAATTCAGGATTGAAAATCACATTAAAAGGTGGTAAGTCATGACAATGGATGAGTCTGCTGAGAAAGTAGAGGTCAGAAAGAGGAAGGAGTATTTAGAGGGCAAGAAAAGGAAAAGGGCATTGGAGAACTTGGGGCATGGGGAGGATGCCAAGAAGATGACACAGCAGCCAAGGAGTGATCAAACCAGCAGATGAAAGGTGAATGAGGGTGATGACTGAGAAAAACCTATTGGATTGACGGCTCAGATTACAGCTTTTAGAGACAACTTAGCCTCAGAAGAAGGTAAAGGCTGAAACCACACTGCAGAGAACTGAGAGAGTAAATGTGTGGTTAATGAAGGGATACAGCTAATGGAAAATGTAGACCACTGTTACTAGAAACTCGCTGCTAAAGTATTCACTCATGTCTGACTCATTGTAGCCCATCAGGCTCCTCTATCCATGGAATTCTCCAGGCAAGAATACTGGAGTGGGTTGCTATTCCTTCTCCAGGGGATCTTTCTGACTCAGGGATCAAACCCAAGTCTCCTGCATTGCAGGCTGATTCTTTACCATCTGAGGCACCCAGGAAGCCTGCTGTTAAAAGGAAGAAGAGAAAAGGACAGTGTTTGGGAAGTGAGAACATGATCAGAGCTTGAAGAAAAGCTTATATTAATAGTACAGTAGAAATCACTGCAGATGGTGACTGCAGCCATGAAATTAAAAGACGCTCACTCCTTGGAAGGAAAGTTACGACCAACCTAGACAGCATATTGAAAAGCAGAGACATTACTTTGTCAACCAAGGTCCTTCTAGTCAAGGATATGGGTTTTCCAGTGGTGATGTATGGATGTTTGAGAGTTGGACTGTGAAGAAAACTGAGCGCCGAAGACTTGATGCTTTTGAACTGTGGTGTTGGAGAAGACTCTTGAGAGTCCCTTGGACACCAAGGAGATCCAACCAGTCCATCCTAAAGGAGATCAGTTCTGGGTGTTCATTGGAAGGACTGGTGTTGAAACTGAAACTGCAATCCTTTGGTCACCTGATGCAAAGAGCTGACTCATTTGAAAAGACCCTGATGCTGGGAGGGATTGGGGGCAGGAGGAGAAGGGGACGACAGAGGATGAGATGGCTGGATGGCATCACCGACTCAATGGACCTGAGTTTGGGTGAACTCCGGGAGTTGGTGATGCACAGGGAGGCCTGGCGTGCTGTGGTTCATGGGGTTGCAAAGAGTCGGACACTACTGAGCAACTGAACTGAATTGAACTGAACTGAGAAGAAACTTGAACATATTGTTGAGCAAGGGGAAAGAGAGGAAATGACAGAGGAGTGAGACTCTGGAGGAAGCACATGGAAATAGGGTAGAAGTTTAGCTCTGGAGATAAGCCCACAACATATGTTTCGGGTGTTTTCCATAAGTGCATTGGAAACCCACTGGGGGATATAGAGCAAGAAAGTGACATAATCCAATTTGCATTTTGAGAATACCACTATATGGTATGAGAATACCACCAGTTATATGGAGGCTGGGTTAAGTAGGAGTTCAGTTCAGTTCAGTCACTCAGTCATGTCTGACTCTTTGTGATCCCGTGAACCACAGCACACCAGGCCTCCCTGTCCATCACTAGCTCCTGGAGTTCACCCAAATTCATGTCCATTGAGTCGGTGATGCTATCCAGTCATCTCATCCTCTGTCATCCCCTTCTCCTCCTGACCCCAATCTCTCCGAGCATCAGAGTCTTTTCAAATGAGTCAGCTCTTTACATCAGGTGGCCAAAGGGTTGGAGTTTCAGCTTCAACATCAGTCCATCCAATGAACATCAGGACTGATCTCCTTTAGGATGGACTAGTTGGATCCCCTTGCAGTCCAAGGGACTCTCAAGAGTCTTCTCCAACACCACAGTTCAAAAGCATCAATTCTTCTGTGCTCAGCTTTCTTTATAGTCCAACTCTCACATCCATACATGACTACTGGAAAAATCATAGCCTTGACTAGATGAACTTTTGTTGGAAAAGTAATATCTCTGCTTTTGAATATGCTATCTAGGTTGGTCATAACTTTCCTTCCAAGGAGTAAGCATCTTTAAATTTCATGGCTGAAGTCACCATCTGCAGTGATTTTGGAGCCCCAAAATATAAAGTCTGACACTGTTTCCACTGTTTCCCCATCTATTTGCCATGAAGTGATGGGACCAGATGCCATGATCTTAGTTTTCTGAATGTTGAGCTTTAAACCAACTTTTTCACTCTCCTCTTTCACTTTCATCAAGAGGCTTTTTAGTTCCTCTTCACTTTCTGCCATAAGGGTGGTGTCATCTGCATACTTAGGGTTATAGATATTTCTCCAGGCAATCTTGATTCCAGCTTGTGCTTCTTCCAGCCCAGCGTTTTTCATGATGTACTCTGCATATAAGTTAAATAAGCAGGGTGACAATATACAGTCTTGACGCACTCCTTTTCCTATTTGGAACCAGTCTGTTGTTCCATGTTTAGTTCTAACTGTTGCTTCCTGACCTGAATACAAATTTGTCAAGAGGCAGGTCAGGTGGTCTGGTATTTCCATCTCCTTCAGAATTTTCCACAGTTTATTGTGAGACACCCAGTCAAAGGCTTTGACATAGTCAATAAAGCAGAAATAGATGTTTTTCTGGAACTCTCTTGCTTTTTCCATGATCCACCAGATGTTGGCAATTTGATCTCTGGTTTTTCTGCCTTTTCTAAAACCAGCTTGAACATCTGGAAGTTCACGGTTCACATATTGCTGAAGCCTGGCTTGAAGAATTTTGAGCATTACTTTACTAGTGTGTGCGATGAGTGTAATTGTGCAGTAGTTTGAGCATTCTTCTGCATTTCTTTTCTCTGGGATTGGAATGAAAACTGACCTTTTCCAATTCTGTGGCCACTGCTGAGTTTTCCAAATTTGCTGACACATTGAGTGTAGCACTTTCACAGCATCATCTCTTAGGATTTGAAATAGTTCAACTGGAATTCCATCACCTCCACTAGCTTTGTTCATAGTGATGCTTCCTAAGGCTCACTTAACTTCATATAAGTAGAAGAGGATGATCTTATCTTAAATATACGCACCCAATACTGCTATTTGAAATGTGATTCAGTGGACATTTTAGTGTATTCCAGAGGGGTGAATGAATTGGGCAATCATAAAGTGAAGTCTCTCAGTCATGTCTGGCTCTTTGTGACCCCATGGGCTGTAGCCTGCCAGGCTCCTCTGTCCATGGGATTTTCCAGGCAAGAAAACTGGAGTGGGTTGCCATTTCCTTCTCCAGAGGATCTTCCCAACAGAGGAATCGAACCCGGGTCTCCAGCACTGTATACAGATGCTTTTACTGTCTGAGCCACCAGGGAAGTCCAGAGTGGACTTTAACATCAGACAATTTTGGATATTGTGTGATCTGAATTACCTCTCTGAGTTTCAAATTCCTTCTCTGGAAATTGCAGATAAAAACTGCTTAAGTTCAATTCAGTTGTTCAGTTGTGTCCAACTCTTTGGGACCCCATGGACTGCAGCATGCCAGACTTCCCTGTCCATCACCACCTCCCAGAGCTTACTCAAACTCATATCCATCATGTTGGTGATGCCATCCAACCATCCCATCCTCTGTCGTCCCGTTCTCCTCATGCCTTCAATCTCTCCCAGCATCAGGGTCTTTTTCAATGAGTCAACTCTTCGCATGAGGTGGCCAAAGTATTGGAGTTTCAGCTTTAGCATCAGTCCTTCCAATGAGCATTCAGAATTGATTTCCTTTCAGATTGACCAGTTTGATCTTCCTGCAGTCTAAGGGACTCTCAAGAGTCTTCTTCAGCATCACAGTTTGAAGGTATCGATTCTTTGGCATTCTCCCTTCTTTATGGTTGAGCTCTCACAAACAGTTAAATTAATATGAGCTATTTATTCTCTTCTGTAAATCCAGCCTAATACCACCACAACCAGCAACCCAGGCCTGATTTATAATTAGGGCATGTAAAATACAGTCATATTGGTAGAGATATATGTATTTGGGGGCTAAAATTTGTCTTGGAGTGACACTAAATTATACACATGGAATGCCATCCTATGTCAAGTAACTAAACCTTAGCCCTGCCCGACTGCCCCAGGCAGAAAATATGCTGGCCATCCTTCTATACCATTTGGACTGTATTTCCACTTCCACATGTGAAAAATCTTCTGCAAACACAGCCTACTTGACATTACTGATTTTATGAAGCTGAGATCACTAGGTCAGGGTCACAGAAAACAGCCGACACTGAGAATGCCACAAATGCTACCAATAACACCGCTCACATTTGTTAGGCTTGCTTGAAGGCTGTAAAAGCACTTCGTATAGATTATACCACTGATCCTGAGCCCAGTTCTGTACAGAATCCACGGCATGTATTACTTCAGTTTACAAATGAGTAAACTGAAGCTTGATAAGGTTAAGTGACTTGTTGGGATCTTACTAGTGACCACTGGAAGCATCAAGGCAGGGGTCTACCCTTCAGCTCTGTCCAGGGCGTTCTCTAGTTACAAGGCAACCAGAGGGACGCTGAGGCCCAGATGGCCCCCACTCCCGGAGAGAGCTGAGCAAGGACCACCCTCCTCCTAGAGGAGAACGTTCCTCCTGGTTCAGAGCAGAGTCTGGCAGCACTGGGCAGCCAGCAGACCCCTGCTCTCAGCGCACAGTTGCCATAGAGCAGCTGGGAGGGTGAAGCCGGAGCCCGCCTGCCCTGGGCGGCTGTCCGCTCACTCTGAAGGGCTCTCTGCTCATGTGGAAGGGGGCCCGGAATAGCCTGCGGGGGGCGAGAAGAGTGCTCCTGTGTGGCTCAGAGACCAAGCCAGCCTCTGTGCTAGTTACAGGGGTCCAGAGGTGAGGAAAGGAGTTCTGCTGCCCGGGTGTGTGTGCATGTGTATGGGGTGGGGAGGTGATCTAACATGAGCTTCATCTTTTTCATTTGAAGCATCAGTCAGTTCATTCGCTCAGTCATGTCCTACTCTTTGCGACCCCATCGACTGCTGCATGCCAGGCCTCCCTGTCCATCACCAACTGCTGGAGTTTACTCAAACTCATGTCCATTGAGTCAGAGATGCCTTCCAACCATCTCATCCTCTGTCATCCCTTTCTCCTCCTGCCTTCAATCTTTCCCAGCATCAGGGTCTCTTCCAGTGAGTCGGCTCTTCACATCAGGTGGCCAAAGTATTGGAGTTTCAGCTTCAGCATCAGTTCTTTCGATGATTTCCTTTAAGATGGACTGATTTGATCTCCTGGCAGTCCAAGGGACTCTCAAGAGTTTTCTCCAACACCACAATTGGAGAAGAGCATCAATTCTTCAGCACTCAGCTTTCTTTATACTACAACTCTCACATCCATACTTGACTACTGGAAAAACCATAGCTTTGATTAGGCAGACCTTTGTTGGCAAAGTAATGTCTCTGCTTTTAATATGCTGTCTAGGTTGGTCATAGCTTTTCTTCCAAGAAGCAAGCATCTTTTAATTTCATGGCTGCAGTCACCATCTGCAGTGATTTTGGAGCCCCCCAAAATAAAGTCTGTTACTGTTTCCATTGTTTTCCCATCTATTTGCCATGAAGTGATGGGACCAGATGCCATGATCTTAGTTTTCTGAGTGTTGAGTTTTAAGCCAACTTTTTCACTCTCCTCTTTCTCTTTCATCATTTGAAACACAGCAGCCAATAATATGTTCTGAAGGAGCAGCCTTCAGAGCCAGGCTTCTCAGCATTCTTTGGTGGCTGATACCATTTGATTTGTGTGCGCCTATGAACGCAGCACACAGGGGAATTTTAAAATGAGAACGTCTTGCCAGTATTCGACTTTGTTATTCTTTCTTTTCTCACTTGTATTCCCTTGCTGGCCTTCCATTCTGGGCATGAAATATTAGGGATATTGACGATTTATTTGCATACCATGATTAATCTAAGTTAGGGGCTTCTCTGGGCCCTATTAAGTCAGCACATCTGACAAGTGAAATGCTGGCCCGGGGGAGGGTTGCCATGTGCTGTAAATCTAGTTTAACTCTGTTACTGAAGACAAGTGCTGTCAGCCAAATTTAAGGCTCAGAGATATCCGAGAAATGCTCAATATTCTTTGGCATAAGCCACAAGTCGAATGGCTGTCACCAATCATCAAGTTATTAGTTCGAGGTTATCAGGTGCAGTGTAACAAAGAGAAAGTTCATGATTGCACCATGACTCAATGTTTGCCATAACCAAACTGATCTCCCATTGTGGCTTAACGGCAAAAGCATGTGGAAGCTGCAGTTCAGCCTCTTTGCCCTTCCAGCCTGCTGCTCCCTGTTCTTGTTCTCACAAATTCCCATCTCAGCTTTGCCCTCTGACCCATTTTGAACACATATTGAGGACCTGATCTTGGCTTAACCTTTGGACATAATTTAAAAAATATTTTCCCTCTGAGCTCACTTGTTTTCTTCCTTACTCTCTTCTCTGGCCCCGAGGGACCTGCCATCTAGGCCTGGATATAAAATAAATTTTATTCAGTCAGGATTAAGATAGGCTGAATAAATACATTTTTCTCACCAGATACACGTCTCTTAAATTTAAGGGTATTTTGAGCTAATGGGGAAACAATACTGTATTACTGGTATGGTTTTACCCCTAATAACTCACAAGCAAGAGGCACAGAGTAGTGATTATGGAGTCTCTGGAGACAGGCTACTGGGGTCTGAAACTTGGTTCTGTATCATTTGATTGTGTAACTTTGGGAAAGTTACTTCGTTTCTCTGTGTTCGCTTTCCTCATCTGTAAAGTGGGAATGATAAGATAGCTGCTTCACGGTTACATGAGAAATCTTAACTGTTTATGTTACATCTTACTTTCATAGTTCATTACAGAAAAAAATGTGTTGAGAGTTTTCTATGTCAGGCAGCGTGCTAGATATTGAGGAAAAATGAGCACAAGATGCAGTCCCCCCGCCCCCCTCCCCACACAAGAGAATTCATCTCTGTTGGGAAAAACAGAAAGGCAGTAATGGCTTAGTGTGATAAGTGTGTAGGAAGAGTAAGACAAGATACTCTGAGAGCCCGTAGGAGCCTAATTGAACCCAGCCTTGGGCAGTCCAGGAAGGCTTCCTTGAGGAAGTGACATGACATTGAGTCCTGACAAGATGAGAGGTCATTAGCCATTAGAGTGAAGATCACATCCTAGGCAAAGAAAGCAACACGTGCAGAGGTCTGGAGGCAGAAGAAAAAATGGGTCACACTGGGAGGGACAGTAACTGGTTCAGTGGAGTGATTGTGGTACAACCTTAACGAGAAAGATCTGTGAGGATGAGGATCTGAGGAAAGGATCCCACTGAGATTGCAGCCATCAGGATGCAGAAAGAGCAGATGGCAGTCAGGGTCCACAGGGGGTGATAAAGAAGCGACTGATCAGTGTTCACAAGGTCTGGAAGAGGTAAGACCGAAATTAGTAAAATGAAGACATTTTAGTCAGAAAGTCAGTTCAGTTCAGTTCAGTTGCTCAGTTGTGTCCAGCTCTTTGGGACCCCATGGACTGCAGCACGCAAGCCCTCCCTGTCCATCACCAACTCCCAGAGTTTACCCAAACTCATGTCCGTCGAATCGGTGATGCCATCCAACCATCCTCTGTCGTCCCCTTCTCCTCCTGCCCCCAGTCCCTCCCAGCATCAGGGTCTTTTCCAATGAGTCAGCTCTTTGTATCAGGTGGCCAACATATTGGAGTTTTAGCTTCAACATCAGTCCTTCCAATGGACACCTAGGACTGATCTCCTTTAGGATGGACTGGTTTGATCTCCTTGCAGTCCAAGGGAATCTCTCAAGAGTCTTCACCAACACCACAGTTCAAAAGCATCAATTCTTTGGTGCTCAGCTTTCTTTGTAGTCCAATTCTCACATCCATACATGACTACTGGAAAAACCATAGTTTTGACTAGATGCATCTTTGTTGGCAAAGTAATGTCTCTGCTTTTTAAAGTGCTGTCTAGGTTGGTCATAGCTTTTCTTCCAAGGAACAAGCATCTTTTAATTTCATGGCTGCAGTCACCATCTGCAGTGATTTTGGAGCCCAAGAAAATAAAGTCTTTCACAATAAAGAAAGTCAGTCGCACACATTTCGTACAGCGTTACATGGGAGAGACGGATGACAGCAGTGCCCCCACTGAGAACAGGGCCTGGGGTGGGGGATAGGGGGTGGGCCAAACATGGCTGGGGGACCAGCCATGAATCTATCAGTTCAGTTCAGTTCAGTCACTCAGTCGTGTCCGACTCTTCGGGACCCCATGAATCACAGCACGCCAGGCCTCCCTGTCCATCACCAACTCCCAGAGTTCACTCAGACTCACGTCCATTGAGTCCGTGATGCCATCCAGCCATCTCATCCTCTGTTGTCACCTTCTCCTCCTGCCCCCTAGTCCCTCCCAGCATCAGAGTCTTTTCCAATGAGTCACTGTTCGCATGAGGTGGCCAAGGTACTGGAGTTTCAGCTTTAGCATCATTCCTTCCAAAGAAATCCCAGGGCTGATCTCCTTCAGAATGGACTGGTTGGATCTCCTTGCAGTCCAAGGGACTCTCAAGAGTCTTCTCCAACACCACAGTTCAAAAGCATCAATTCTTTGGTGCTCAGGCTTCTTCACAGTCCAAGTCTCACATCCATACATGACCACAGGAAAAACCATAGCCTTGACTAGATGGACCTTAGTTGGCAAAGTAATATCTCTGCTTTTGAATATACTATCTAGGTTGGTCATACTTTCTTCCAAGGAGTAAGCGTCTTTTAATTTCATGGCTGCAGTCACCATCTGCAGTGATTTTGGAGCCCAACAAAATGAAGTCTGACACTGTTTCCACTGTTTCCCCATCTATTTCCCATGAAGTGATGGGACCAGATGCCATGATCTTCGTTTTCTGAATGTTCAGCTTTAAGCCAACTTTTTCACTCTCCTTCTTTCACTTTCATCAAAAGGCTTTTTAGTTCCTCTTCACTTTCTTCCATAAGGGTGGTATCATCTGCATATCTAAGGTTATTGATATTTCTCCAGGCAATCTTGATTCCAGCTTGTGTTTCTTCCAGCCCAGCGTTTCTCATGATGTACTCTGCATAGAAGTTAAATAAGCAGGGTGACAACATAGCCAAGGGCTAATTAATGGGATAAGGGCAACAGAGCAGAAGCAGCAGCCACGTTGATATGAATGGCTACAGTGAGCAGTGACCTAGCTCTTTCAGTGCTCCTGAGCACAGGATGGGTGCTGGGATGTGAGGCTTTGAGCATGTTGAGAGTGAGGTGGAAGTTTTCATCAGAGTGCTCAAACTGAATTAGATACTAGCATATTCACATTCCATAGGGGCTAATAACTTGTCCCTTCCCAAACTAATATTCTTTAAATATTGATATTTGGATAAAATATATTTGTAGGGGAGGTGGAATACTGCATGTAAGGAAGAGAGAATAGTTTTTCCCCAATGGTCCCAGCAATTCAGATGTGGGCCATGGTCTTTCCCAGCACTGAACTTAACAAGACCCTCTCTTAGATGACAGTCAAGCACGTTGCTTGAGGTCTCATCCTGTTTTGCATCTCAGGAATTTTAACACTGTTCCTCCAAACTCCACACAGTGGTCTTCTTTACAAAAATGTCAGCATTTGCAAATTCCCCCCTCCTGTGACATTTCCCATGAGGTTTTAGCAAGGAGTGACCTTTAAAATATTTAATACTCGGTGCTATACACACGAGCTTCCCTGGTGGCTCAGTAGTGAAGAATCTGCCTGCCAATGCAGGAGATGCAAGTTCGATTCCTGGGTTGAGAAGATTCTCTGGAGAAGGAAATGACAACCCACTCTAGTATGCTTGCCTGGAAAATCCCATGGAAACAGAGGAGCCTGCAGGCTACAGTCCATGGGGTCACAGAAGAGTCAGACACGACTTATTAACTAAACAAAAGCTATACACATATCGATTAGAATGGCATCTCCATGAGTGCAGAGCAAAGCCGGGATGCCTGCTGGGCCAGACAGTAAACCTTCGTGTCTGGTTGGTGAAGGAGTCCAGAGGGGCATGAGCTGGGGTGGTGGGGAACTTCTGGAAGGCCCAGGGTGGAAACTAGGGATACCAAAACAGTTGTCTAGAGACCTGCAGGCTCAGAAAAACCACATGGAAGTATTTCAACATCTGAACTACTGGGGCAATTATGCTGTTCGTATCTGTTCATCAGCAGCTCCGGTTTTGACACCCGTCAGAAGTTGGTGCTGCGGTAAAGTACTTAGCGCTACTCTTTTCTTGAGTTCAGCTGTGGGCATCTGTGATGCTGAGAGGAGATGTCCTGGGGCAGAAAGGCAGAAAATCTACATGAGACACACTGGGTGTTTACTGGAGGAGGAAAAACACAACCTGCAAACACATTCGTGCATACACGTGTGCGTGTGAGTGAATTTGCACTGATTACCAGAGAACCGAAAATTCCCTTCCTCTTTATCTTTCTATTCCTTTTACCTATAAGACCAAGAAGGAGATGCCTAGTGTTCAAATTCACTTGGCTGTGAAGGCAGATCTAAGTGTAGTTCAAGCTCTTAAATGGGAGAAAGGTGGAAATAACCCAAAGGTGACCAAAATTCTCTGCAGTCTCCTCTGGTGGTAAGCTAAAGCTTAAAAACTGCATCACCATTTTTTTTTTTTTTTTTTTTTAGAAAAATGGCTGGTTGCTGTGAGTCACGGAGAGGGACCATAGTCTTTACCCTAAAATCAGGAGTCGCTGTGCAATTCACTAGGGAATCCCCACAGCCACCTTTGTCAGGTAACAGCTCTGCCCACCAACTTGGGTTGATTTTTCCTTCAAAGCCTTCCTGATACATAGTTGTTTCAAGAGTGAGAGAGTCAATGTATCTTGTGAAAACAGCTTTGACAGAATTACTGTCTACATTCTTGCAGCTTAAGTTCATGGGATATTTCTTCAATTTTCCTCGCCACAGGTAAGATGTCCTAGTGGTGAGTACCTTCATTATGTTGTTATCATAATGATGATGCGAACATGTAGTCTGTTCTCTTATGTGCTTCTTTAATGCCAATTCACTCAGGTGTGTTAGAAAATAAATCGAAGCTTGTTAAAAATGTTGAGAGTTTGAGCAACAATTTGAATGAGGTAGCATCAAACCAGACGTGTCATGCATGCTGTACCACCAGGAGCTCGGGGAAAGACTTTAACAGAAGAGATAGAGGCAAAGCCAGGAAATTACTTGATTGGCTGGAGTTTAAGCAGTTGCTTTCTTTGAATAAGCCTGGTTGGTGATTTGTAATTGGTTGTCCTTCGGTTTCCATTTCTTAACCTTGAGACATTTATAGGTTTGGGGTTGGTTTGCTTATAGACTGCTAACATGTTAGAACCATCTCATTCTGTGAATTTCTTGTTTGATTGGCTTACATATGTATTTGTAAATTGGGAATGCTGCTGCTGCTAAGTCGCTTCAGTCGTGTCCGACTCTGTACGACCCCCATAGACGGCAGCCCACCAGGCTCCCCTGTCCCTGGGATTCTCCAGGCAAGAACACTGGAGTGGGTTGCCATTTCCTTCTCCAATGCATGAAAGTGAAAAGTGAAAGTGAAGTCGCTCAGTTGTGCCTGACTCTTAGCTACCCCACGGACTGCAACCCGCCAGGCTCCTCCGTCCCTGGGATTTTCCAGACAAGAGTACTGGAGTGGCGTGCCATTGCCTTTTCCGAAATTGGGAATAAGGGCAGTATATTGTGGAAGCTGGGTGGGTTCATATATAATTTTCCTCAGCATGTTAATGTTTCAAAGCCAAGCTTTCTCACAATTAGTGAGGAAGCTTCTGAGAGTATTAAAACTTAAAAGCTACAATTCTGCAGAGATACCTTTTCTTTGTATGAAATGTGGCTTGTTAGAGGCTTCAAGAATCGCTGCATTTTCTCGTTAAGCTCTCTGGGGAGTTTCAGGTAGAGAGAAGTAGAAAGATGTTTACTCCATGTTAAAAGAGAAATCAATGACAAATTAGACCATTCTTGGATTGTATTTTAAATTTTGGTTAAACTGATTTCTGTGGAACTGCTTGTCTTCAAGGACATTCATTTCAAAAGAAAGAAAGCATGATTCTAGTTCAAAAGGCCATAAAATTTGAGTGACTGAGGTTCTAAGGCAAATGCCCATGGAAATTTAACCATGCTAGCATAATTTTATTAGAATTTGAATTGGTTTTGTTAGGGTGCTGATTTCAAAATTTTATCAATATATATTACTATATATTAGATTAGTTTCAGATGTACAACATAGTGATTCAACATTTTGATAGATTAAACTCCATATAGAATTATTATAAAATATTGGTCACATTCCCTGCACTGTACATGTATCCTTGTAGCTTATTTATTTTATATATAATGTATGTGATTAGTCACTCAGTCGTGTCTGACTCTTTATATGGACTGTATATGTATGGACTGGCTTGGACTATAGCCCGCCAGGCTCCTCTGTCCATGGGGACTCTCCAGGCAGGCCAGAATACTGGAGTGGGTAGCCTTTCCCTCCTCCAGGGGATCTTCTCAACCCCGGGACTGAACCCAGGTCTCCTACACTGCAGGCGGATTCTTTACCGTCTGAGCCACCAGGGAGGCTTATATACGTATTCATGATCATTTGTGCCGATTAATACCCTACCTCTGCCAAACCCTTCCCTGCCCTCATCTCCCCAGCATTAACTGCTAGCTTGTTCTCTGTATCTGTGAGCTCGTTTCTGCTTTGTTATATTAATTTATGTGTTTTATTTTGTAGATGCCACATATAAGTGATAACATAGAATATTTGTCTGTTTTCTGTCTGACTTATTTCACTAAGCATAATACCCTCCAAGGCCATCCATATTGTTGCAAAAGGCAAAATTTTCACACTTTTTATGGCTGAGTAATATTCCATTGTGTGTGTGTGTGTGTGTGTGTATGCGCACCACATCTTATCCATTTGTCGATGAATACCAGATTGCTTCCGTATCTTGATTACTATAAATAATGCTACTATGGACATCAAAGTGCATTTATCTACTCCAGTTAGTATTTTCTTTTTTTCAGGTACATACCTAGGGATGAAATTGCTGCATTATATGGTAGTTCTATTTTTAGTTTTTGAGGAACGTCCACACTGTTTTCCATGGTGGATTTTCAAATTTACATTTCCACCAGCAATTTATAAGGGTTCCCTCTTATCTACATCTGTACCAAACATCTGTTATTTGTGGTCTTTTTTGATGTTAGCCGTTCTGATAGGTGTGAGGAGATATCTTTATTGTAGTTTTGATCTGCATCTCTCCAGTAGCCAGTGATGTTGAGCATCTTTTCATGTGCCTGTTAGCTGTCTGTCTTTTTAGGAAAAATGTCTTTTTAGGTCTTCAATTTTTCAGTTGGGTTTTTTTTTTTAAATTGAATTGTATGAGCTGTTTATACATTTGGGATTTTATCCCTTTATCGGTCACATTATTTACAAATACTTCCTCCCATTCTGCAAGCTGTCTTTTCATTTTGTCTAAACGGTGTCCTTTGCTGTTCAAAAGCTTTAACATTCAACTCAGTCCCATTTGTTTATTTTTGCTTTTGTTTCCTTTGCCTTGGGAGATAGATTCAAAAAATATTGCTATGATTTATGTCAAAGTGTATTCTGCCTCTATGTTCTTCAAGGGGTTTTATGGTTTAAAGTATTAATATTTAGGTCTTGAATCTAGTATCTGTCAATGCTGTGAGAAGGTGTTCTAATTTCATGCTTTTACATGTAGCTGTCAGGTTTTTCAGGCACCACATAGTGAAGAGCATGTCTTTTCCCATTGTGTATTCTTGCGCCCTTTGTTGCAGATTAATTGACCAGAAGTGCATGCGTTCATTTCTGGACTCTGTTCTGTTCCATTGAACAGAACCTATGGCTCTGTTTTCGTGCCAGTACTACACTGTTTTGATTACTGTGAATTTATAATATGGTATAAATTCAGGGAACATGATGCCTCCAGCTCTGTTCTTCTCAAGATTGCTTTGGCTATTTGGGATCTTTTGTGTTTCCATACAAATTTTAGAATTATTTATTCTATTTCTCTGGGAAATGCTATTAGTGTTTTGATAACAATTACATTGAATCTTTGATTGCCTTGAGTATCGTGGTCGTTTTAACATTAATTCTTCCAATCCACGCACACGATACAGCTTTCTGTATTGTGTTGTGTTATCTTCAATTTCTTTCATCACTGTCTTAAATTTTTTAAGAACAGGTCCTTTTCCGCCTTAGGTTGGTTTATTCCTAGATATTGTATTCTCTTTGATGTGTTGGTAAGTGGGATTATTTTCTTAATTTCTCTTTCTGATAGTTTATTGTTATTATATATAAATGCAATAAATTTCTTTATATTAATTTTGTATCCTGCAACTTTACCACATTCATTGACAAGGTCTAGTAGTTTTCTATTGGTATCTTTAGGATTTTCTATGTATAGTATTGTGTCATCTCTAAATAACATCAGGCACATCGATCAGAACAGAAGAGACAGCCCAGAAATAAACCAATGCACTTACCTCAGTCGATCTCCAACAAAGAACATAGGAACACGCAATGGGGAATAAGAGTGGCAGGAGTGGGCCTCTTTGTCTTGCTTCTGATCTCAGAAAGAATGCTCTCGCCTTTTCACCATTAACTGTGGTGTTAGCTGTGGGCTCATACCCAGCCTTTACTATACTGAGGCACATGTACCATAAATGCATGCTTACTTTTGTAAAAAGCTTTGCCTGCATCTATTGAAACAATCATATGGTTTTTATTCTTCAATTTGTTAATAGTTTGTGAATTTAAGGCCATCTTTGCATCCCTGGGATAAATCTCATTTGACTGTGGTGTATGATCCTTTTAATATATTGTTGCTTTCACTTTGCTAATATTTTGTTGGAGAAATTTTACATCTATGTTCATCAGTGATAATGGCCTATAATTTTGTTTTTTGTGTGATATATATGTGTGTACATATATATATATATACATATATATATATACACACACACAAATCTGCTAAGTCTAATGTGTGATTTAAGGCCAATGTTTCATTATTGATTTTTATCTGGATGATCTATTGATGTAAGTGGGGTGTTAAAGTACCCTACTATTGTTATGTTACTGTACATTTATCCCTATGTCTGTTACTATTTGCTTTATGTATTTAGGTAGTCCTATGTTGGCTAACTATCTTCAATCTATTTATCTTTATTTATGTACTTATAATTGTTATATCTTCTATGTGAATTTATCCCTTGATCATTATGTAATGTCCTTCTGTGTTTTTGTTGGTCTTTATTTTATAGTCTCTTTTATCTGATAGATGTATTGCTCTGCCTTTCTTTTGCATGGAATATCTTTTTCTATCCCCTCATTTTCAGTTTGTGTGTGTCTTTAGATCTGAAATGAGTCTTTATAGGCAACATATATATGGATTGTGTGTGTGTGCATGTACACACAACCTGAAGTAGTGGCAATGGTTAGAGAATGATTATTAAAAACTCAGGAAAGGAGTCAGAAATGTCCATGGCCATGTATTTCTTCCAGTGAGTTTGTGTCCTTCAGAAACCCATCTTTTATCAACATTTATAAATAAGTGTTTCCTCCTCTTTGGGCACAAATGCAGTGGCTACTATTAATAAAGTCTACACTGCTTTGCTTGCCTTTCTAAGGTTCAGGAAAGTCATTTTCTAAGAACTTTAAGTACTTTGAGGTTGATTGGTCTTCAGACTTGTTACACTGTCTTATATCGCCTTAGGCACTCTAAACACACTGTGTGGAGAAAGCAATCTTTTCAAAGCCAGATTCCACTGTGAGTTCCAAATTTATGACTGCCACTGGTACGTACAGGAGAGAGAGAGAGTCAGTTCCTAGGCAGGCTGATAAGTCCGGGGTCCCTGAGAAGGAGAGAGGGGCCTGGGGCTCTTGAAGAGGAGATAGGGTCTGGAATTCTCAAGAAGGAGGAAAGAACAAACGTTTTTTTCCCCTACATTCATTAGTAAGGATTGTATAACAACAATGTATCCTGCTTGAGGACAGTTTCTCCTTCTGGAAAACCTTCTGACTAATCCTGTTATCTTAGAATGTTATTATGGGAGTGGATCTGATAAGATCTTTACAACTTTGAGATATTCTTTTGATTTATTGTAAGAATTAATTTTAAAAGTATATAATTCCCTTGCTTAGACTAGCGAGGGGGCACTCTCTGTCCCCCTTCTGATGTCTATGTCAAAACCTTTCTCTGTCCCTTTTTCACTTTAATAAAGCTCTGCTACACAAAAGCTCTTGAGTGATCAAGCCAGGTCCCTGGTCCTGAAGCTAAATCTTCTTCCTCGGAGACCATGAATCCAGCGTAGTTCACCGTAAGCTATCAAAAGGAACTTTGACTTTCTGAGTTTGTTCTCCTGTTTACAATTTGAATAAATACAACATAGTTATTATTTGAACAATACATATTATTTGAACCCTTTCTGGGAAAATTTGGTCCACTGGGCGCAGTTAAGCTGATCATAGCTGCCCTTCTTACCTAACGGGTGATTTTATAGCTTCGAGCTCTTGGTATTTGTCCCTTTTACACATTTCTAACTGGAGATAAGTATACAACCATTGATACAGATTTTTGGAATAATTTTTGGAACATTTCAGCATTGATATGAGGTGAAAGGAAGTTTAGTCTTTCTGTTTGGCATCATCTAATCAGATTTACCTGCAGACTTCTGGTCTCTTTCTACTACAGTCTGGCTTTGGTTCTACCTTCTGTCTACATGTTGTTTCAAACTAGGGCAGAGAGTAAACGACCTCTACCCTGGAATCGGTGGCCCCAGTCCTGTCCGAAGAGAGCACTGGTTTTCCCACCCTTCCTTGGTAGGCTTCTGGGTGTGACGATTAGTTTTCTTTTCCTGGTTTTAGCAGAGGGTTTGGCCTTGATCCTTTATCTGCTTTGCTCTGTATTTGCTGAGTGAATGAACAAGTAGACGTAGATCAGTCCAGTCTCCCAACCCTGCCCCTTAACACAATCAAAGCACATAATTTTTAGCCACCTAAGAAAAAAGTTTTAATAAAGTGTCTCTAGAAAATCAAATTTAAAATCGTCTACAGCCTATAACATATCATTCTTCCTTAATTTGTTGTGTGTTCAGTGCATTCATTTTTCAAGGTGAATGAATCATAAGCGATTTAGAACAATTTAGACATGAAAATCCCTGTTGCATGTGCAGAATTAAGATTAAATTTAAGGCAATAATAACTCCTTGTCAGGAGAAAATGAATATATTTCATCACAGTGCTTCACTTGAAAAGTAATTGAGTCACCATTTCTATTCCCATTACCATCTGAACATTGTAAAACTAAATTAAAAACTATGAAATTGTAATATGGTTATTTGAAGAGTCTATTTTAATTGTCAGACTGAATATGAGACTTTGCATCTAACACAAGTTATTTTTTTCAAAAGTAGGGAAGCCCTAAATTATATTTATGGAAACATAATACCATTTGGGGCATTAAATGAAAGTACTATTCGTATATCTTGTCATAAAATTTTAACTAGAAAATTCTGGGAATGGATTTTTTTCAATATTTCTCTCAAAACTAAGAACAAATCTTTCTTAAGCTACAGACCTAGATATTCCAAAAATTGTATTTTTTCCCATCTTGAGTTCCCAGTACATGCAATAATAGAGAATTACTTTTAGAAATTCAGGAGTTTTCTTAGTGAATTCTGGGATTATGTGTTTCTTGTTCAGGGTTTATTTACTACCTGGAAGTGGGCTCTAAGTTACACACAGATGGGGGTGGTTGTTGGGAGACAGGGGCCTGGTCCTCAAACAGCATTCATCTTCTCATAAAGATGATATTCGTTTATGTTATCTCTGTCAGATTTCATGCTCCTGAGTGTACATGGCCAGAAAAATGTAGTGACACTCCCCTTGTTACAGCAGATCAGGGAACCTGATAACCTTGGCCCACCGCAAAGCAGCAGGAGCTTTGGAAGTGAATCAGATGTAGGTTTCTACTGCAGATGTTGGATGAACGAATGAACGCATAAATAAGTAAATGTTTCCGTTGCTACAGTTTTGAGAACCAGGGAGCTGGTCTGTCTGTTCATCGCTTGTTCTCAGCTGTCGGAGGACTCGCTGCTTGCCTTTGCCCCGTGCTCTTCCTGCCTCTGGTCTCCTTTACTCTTGTTTTTGCTTTTGCTTTTTCTTTCCCCTGGCTCTATTCTTTCTCCTGTGTGCCTTGGCTTTCCTGAGAAAAGGTTGATATTGCGTTGCCTTTTCGGCCTGTAAGACCTCACGGCCTTTTCTCGGGAAGCGTCGCCACAAAGACCACAGTGACTCGAATTCGATGCAATCAGCAGGAGGATTTATTTAGCCAGCGCGCTGGGGTTCGAGCTCCCGTTTCCAGGAGTGAACCCGGAACACTCACCGAAAGGGATTTTTATACAGAAAGATCGGAATGTAGGGAACAATGTGATAAGGGGGTCTTAGGATGAAGTGGAGACATTTGATTGGTGGGGATGATTTACAGGTAATTAAGTTGAAACGGTTGGCTGATCACCCTGCGGCATTTGGTACGGGAAATGCATTTTTGAGGAAAGGTCAGTTACACAGTGGAAACTAAGTCACAAGTTATCAGTTAAGAATAGGGAGCAGTCAGGAGGCTCTGAGTCATCAAGATAAGGGGGAAAGCTATGCGGTGCATTCTGCCTTCCAGGTTTAACTCTTAACCTAGGAGTTTTCCAGTGCCCTTTTCAGAAAGCACTAAATGAAGTTACATTTTTACAGAAAGACGAATACAATGATTTACAACAAAGAGAAATTCATTATCCCAAAAGCCTTGTTTTGCTAACATCAAAACTACTATAATTCCTCAATCTAAAAGTTCTTCAGGCCAGGCTAGTCTTGCACGAGCGGCCCCAGTGTAAGGAGCAGAGCTGTGTTCTTTGGCTCCTCGTGACTGTGGATCTGCTGCCTCAGTGTCGTAATCCAGTCCCAGGGCTCGCGAGGCAGACTGCCAGAACACAGAGATTGTACTCATGGTGCTGGCTGCAGACACCAAGCAGAATTAGCATTTGTGTGTAGGCCTGCTGTGTCATGCTTGCAGGTTGTTTGAGCAGAAACCTGTAGGACCCAGACTGGGCAAACAAAACCCAGAAAGGAAAAACTGCATAAACAAATGCTTGACATTATCGAATGATCAGGCATTCCAGTCTAATTATCGTGCTAGACCATGCCAAGCATTGATTTGTCTCCTAAGTTTGCAGAGGATGCTAGACTTTTGTTTTCTCATAATTAGTTTCTAACCTAATTAATATGTAGGTTCTGATGAACTGGCTCATTCTTCATCAGTAGAAGGAGACCCCAGTGTCAGGCTTGTGTAGTGTAAGTTCACCTCATTCTCAAACTCGTGCTTTAATAGAGTAATTGCTTAGAAAATCACTTTCAGATAATCAGCTCAAAATCCTGCCTTCAATTAGAAGAAAAGTTCATTTAATTACTATAAAGTATTAATTAAATGCAGATCATAATTTAATTATGCCAGACCTACTGAATCCAGAATCTGCATGTTGACAAGATTCCTATGAAATTCATATGCATGTTAAAGAAGACCAGTTCTCAAACTTGGTGGCATAGTGCAATAACCCCTGGAGTTATTAAAACTTACTGCTGGTTAGCTTCCTCTTAAGACGACTTTAATTCAGCTGGCATGGGGTCTGGTTTAAGCATCAGGATTTGTGAAAAACTTCTTAGGTGTTTCTAATGTGCAGAAACTTTGAGAATCACTGGTCAAGGAGAGTGAAAGGGTAAATAGACCAGAACAGTCGTCCTCAATCTTTGTGGGTATCACCACCAAATACAGAGAGCCAGGCTGATGGACTAGGATAGACCCTGAGCTCTTGCATGTGCCAAGTTTCCCATTGGCTCTGACAAACACCATTGTTTAAGAACCGCTCAACCAGGAAAGCATACATAATCATCAGGCAGCTTTCAGGGTCTCTTTGGCATTCCTGGGGAATCTCCCCTTGGTTCTGTTTTTATGACTTGGTGAGAACATCTGTGTGACCATTCTATTAACTCTCTATTTTATCCCCTAAGAAGTATCTAGGACTGATTCTTCAGGGATTAATCATGCCCTGATTGTTTGCTGCTGCTGCTAAGTCGTGTAGTGCTACTAAGAACATTTTTTTATGGGGGACGGAGTGAGTGAGTACCCCAAGGTCACACAGAGAATGGCAGAGTATGGGCAATAGCTCTGATAATCTTTAAAAGTTTGAGCAGATAAGCCTGCAGCCTCAGCTTAAACCATGTGGTTAATTATTACAAAGATAAATTAGCCCAATAAAAGAATGAAGTTTACAGGTAATATATTTACTGACGTGCATGTAATCAATCATTTGTAACATAATTATGCCCAAATGGTGAGGAGTTTGAATAGATGGCTGTAATTAATGTTACTTTCACAGTGGCATCCTTGTTTTTTTATCGATTTTTCTATCCCCAGTTCAAGTCTGTGTTATATATCAATGCAATCAGCACAAGAGCTTGGTTTTCCCGAGTAGCGAGCAGTTTGTCCTATGAAACGTGCATGTCATTCTGTAGACCTTTGTCAACGTTGAGGAGAAGAAGCCTTAGCACCCCAGCATATCTAGGAGACTCAGTTGACTTTGCCCCGTTTGCTCTATGACTGCCGCCTCTGGCCCCCATCTCTGCTCCTCAAAGCTGCTGTCTCTCAGCTTTCTTACAGAATTGAAGATGAGTGCTTGCAAATAGACAGACCTGGTGTCCATAGTGTTTGGATCGATTGCCCTTCTTAAATATTTGAGCAATTCTCTCCAAAGGAAGTTGAGCGTGCCTGCTGGACAGATTTCTGAAAATAAGGCTTCTTTTTCACGCTCTCCTGCCATCCACTCCAACTGTGACCTCCTCAGTGTCTCCCAAGAAGCACACGGTGCCCTTGAGCTGCCCTCTGGCTGCTTGGTATTCCCCCACTGGAATTCTTCTACCAGGCCCACGCTCTAGTACTTCTTCCTGCATCGCTCAGGGACTTGAGTATCTGATAGATTTTGATTTTAGATTCATATAGGTAATTAATGAGTGACCACATTATTTTAAGTTTTGTTTTTGTTTTTTTTTTTGCACGCACAGAAAAACTGGTTGTAACTAGCTTAAATTAAAAAAAAAAAAATTTACAAAGGAAAATGAACAGGAAGGAGGGAGTGTCTCAGAGAATTTAAGAAAGAATTATACCACTTTGCCCTGGAAGAGGCAAGGAATAGGGCAGAAAGTGTACTTGAATCTTACCAGAGGAGCTTAAAGTGAAGAGACTTGTCTCCACAGCTATGTTGGAGCTGGTTCAGAGAGGCTTAGCAGAACAAGTTATATTTTCTGGAGTTTTGCAAACCAAATGACATTACTTTAGTACCTTGAAATTGGCCATAAGGTATTTACACCAAGGAAATTGGCAGCTGCTGCAAAAGCATTACCAGTATACCACCACTCAGGTCAATCTTTGTTCCGAACTTCAGATTCCAAAGAGTTGTATTGATATGAATTTAGAAAGATAGTAATGATGATCCTGTATGTGAGACAACAAAAGAGACACAGATGTATAGAACGGACTTTTGGCCTCTGAGGGAGAGGGAGAGGGTGGGATGATTTGGGAGAATGGCATTGAAACATGTATATGATCATGTAAGAAACAAAGAGCCAGTCTATGTGTGATACAGGATACAGGATGCTTGGGGCTGGTGCACGGGGATGATCCAGAGAGATGATATGGGGTGGGAGGTGGGAGGGGATTCAGGATTGGGAGCTCGTGTACACCTGTGGCGGATTCATTTCAATGTATGGCAAAAACAATACAATATTGTAAAGTAGAATAAAGTAAAAATAAAACAAAATTAAAAACAAAGCAAAAAAAAGAATTGTATTGGAATGGGGCATTGTCAGTGTCCATTTCTGTGTTAATTATGCATGGCAAGGGGAACAGGGCTATAATATACAGACACGGCAAGCACTGTATATCAGTGATGCCCTCAGGAAAGCGGATCTTTATGAACTGGGAAGCCACCCAAAGCCTTTCTGCGCAGTTTCTATGCCTTTTCAAATATTTGCTTCTTAAACAAGGTCAAGCAATTAGGGAATTATGAAATACGACATGTTTCCCTCACTGGAAGAGAACTTATGGACTCAGCCATGACCGAGATAAATGCCACAGCCACTCCAGAGGGTCACAACTGACGGCACGTTACAACCACGTGGGACCTTTAACAGTAGACCAATTCCTGGGCCCATCAGACAGACCCATGCTTGAACTGAGTGTCACCAGGTTTCAAAAGCACCTCAGCATGGAGACTGTTGTTGTATAGTTGCTAAGTCGTTTCCAACTCTTTGCAACCCCACAGATTGCGGCATGCCATGCTTCCCTGTCCTTCACTATTTCACAGATTTGCTCAAATTCATGTCCACTGAGTCAGTGATGCCATCCAACCATCTCAGTTTCTGCCACCCTCTTCTCCTTTATCCTTCCATCTTTCCCAGAATCAAAGTCTTTTCTGATGAGTTGTCTCTTTGCATCAGGTGGCCAAATCACTGGAGCTTCAGCTTCAGCATCATTCCTTCCAATGAATATTCAGAGCTGATTTCCTTTAAAAGAGTATTGTTTTGTATGTTTGAAAGTTGCTTAAAAGTAGATTTTTCTTGTGTTTTCATTGCAAGAAAAATAAAATTGTAACTATAGATGGGGATGAATGTAAGTAAATAATTTCATATATATTTCACAATATATACATGTATTAAAACACATTCTTCTGCACATAAAACAAATATAAGATTACACATCAATTATATCTCAACAAGAAAAGAAGAAAGCATCTCATATAATTCCAAAGAAAACCAGGGCTGAAAACAACTGTGTCCAACTATTTGCTACCCCATGGACTGCAGCATGCCCGGCTTCCCCGTCCTTCACTATCTCCCTGAGTTTGCTCAAACTCATGCCCATTGAGTTGATGAGGCTATCCAACCATCTCATCCTCTGTCATCCCCTTCTCCTGCCCTCAATCTTTCCCAGCATCAGGATCTTCTCAGATGAGTCAGTTCTTTGCATCAGGTGGCCAAGGTATTGGAGTTTCAGCTTCAACATCAGTCCTTCCAATGAATACTCAGGGTTAATTTTCTTTAGGATTAACTGATTTGATCTCCTTGCTACCCGGTGACTCTCAAAACTTTGTTCCAGCACCACAGTTCGAAAGCATCAGTTCTTCATTGCTTAGGCTTTTTTGTTATCTAGCTCTCACGTCTGTACATAACTACTGGAAAAACCATCGCTTTGACTATACAGACCTTTGTTGGCAAAGTAATGTCTTTGTTTTTAATATGCTGTTTGTCATAGCTTTTCTTCCAGGGAGTAAGCATCTTTTAATTTCATGACAGCAGTCACCATCCACATTGATTTTGGAACCCAAGAGAATAAAATTTGTCACTGTTTGCACTTTTTTCCTTTCTATTTGCCATGAAGTGATGGGACAAAATGCCATGATCACAGTTTTTTGAATGTTGAGTTTTAAACCAGCTTTTCCACTCTCCTCTTTCACCTTTATCAATAGGCTCTTTAGTTCCTCTTTTTCTTCTTTTAGTTCCTCTTTGCTTTCTATCATGAGAGTGGTGTCATCTGCATATCTAAGGTTATTGATTTCTCCCCACAATCTTGATTCCAGCTCGTGATTCAGCCAGGTACATTCTTTTCACACGATGTATCCTGCATATAAGTTAAATTAGCAGAATAACAAGACACAGTCTGGAATGAATGGACTTGTGCAGAAGTTTGAACATTCTTCAGCATTGCCCTTCTTGGAGGTTGGAATGACAACTGACCTTCTCTAGTTCTGTGACCACAGCTGAGTTTTCCAAGTTTGCCGACATATTGATGCAACACTTTAACAGCACCATCTTCCAGGATTTGAAATAGCTTAGCTGGAATTCCATCTTCTCCATTAACTTTGTTCGTAGTAATGCTTCCTAAGGCCCACTTGACTTCACACTCCAGGATGTCTGGCTCTAGGTGAATGACCACACCATCATGATTATCTGGGTCATTAAGACCTTTTTGTATAGTCCTGTGCATTCTTGCCACCTCTTCTTAATCTCTTCTGCTTCTGTTATTTCCTTGCAGTTTCTGTCCTTTATTGTGCCCATCTTTGCATGAGATGTTCTCTTGGTGTCTCTAATTTTCTTGAAGAGATCTCTAGTCTTTCCCATTCTATTGTTTTCCTCTATTTCTTTGTATTGTTCTTTGAAGAAGGCCTTCTTTTTCTCCTTGCTATTCTCTAGACTCTGCATTCATTTGGGTATAGCTTTCTCTTTCTCCCTTGCTTTTCCATTCTCTTTTTTCTCAGCTATTTGTAAGGCCTCCTCAGACAACCATTTTTCCTCCTTGCATTTCTTTTCCTTAGGGATGGTTTTGGTCACCGCCTCCAGTACAACGTTACATACCTCCATCCATAGTTCTTTAGGCACTCTATCATGTTTAAACCCTTGAATCTATTTGTCACTTCCACCATATCATAAGGGGTTTTATTTAGGTCGTACACGAAAGGCCTAATGGTTTTCCCGGTTTTCCCTACTTTCTTCAATTGAAGTCTGAATTTTGCAATAAGGAGCTCATGATCTCAGCTACAGTGAGCTCCAGGTCTTGTTTTTGCTGACTAAACAGAGTGTCTCTATATTTGGCTGCAAAGAATATAATCAATCTGATTTGGGTATTGACCATCTGGTGATGTCCATGTGTAGAGTCATCTATTATGTTGTTGGAAGAGGGTGTTTGCTATGACCATTGCATTCTCTTGGCGAAACTCTCTTAGCCTTTGCCCTGCTTCATTTTGCACCCCAAGGCCAAACTTGCCTGTTACTCCAGATCTCTCTTGAATTCCAACTTTTGCATTCCAGTTCCCTATGATGAAAGGGATGTCTCTTTTTGGTGTTAGTTCTAGAAGGCCTATAGGTCTTCATAGAACCATTCAACTTCAGCTTTTTTGGCATTAGTGGTTGGGTATAGACTTGGATTACTTTGATGCTGCATGGTTCATCTGGGAAACGAACTGAGATCATTCTGTCATTTTTGAGATTACACCCAAGTACTACTGCATTTCTGACTCTTTTGTTGACTATGAGGATTACTCACTTCTTCTAAGGGAGTCTTGCCCACAGCAGTAGATATAATGGTCATCTGAATTCAAGTCATCCCATTCCCATCCATTTTAGTTCACTGATTTCTGAAATGTCGATGTTCACTCTTGCTGTCTCCTGTTTGACCACATCTAATTTATCTTGATTCATGAATTTAACATTCCAGGTTCCTATGTAATATTGTTCTTTACAGCATTGGACTTTACTTTCAGCACCACACACATCCACAGCTGGTCATTGTTTCTGCTTTGGCTCAGTCCCCATTTTTCTGGAGCTATTTCTCTGCTCTTCCCCTGACTTGGGGGCTCATCTTTCAGTGCCCTATCTTTCTGCCTTTTCATACTGTTCATGGAGTTCTCAAGGCAAGAATGCTGAAGTGGTTTGCCATTCCCTTCTCCAGCAGACCATGTTTTGTCAGAACTCTCCATCATGACCTGTTCATCTTGGGTGTCCCTGCATTTCATGACTCATAGTTTCACTGAATTGCACAAGGCTGTGACCCATATGATCATTTTGGTTAGTTTTCTATGATTTTGATTTTCATTCTAGAGGCCATGGGATTGAAGTTCTTGCTGCTTCTGTCTGCCCTCTGATGGTTGAGAATAAGAGGCTTGTGCAAGGTTCCTGATGGGAGGGATTGGCTGTGGGAAAGACTGGGTCTTGCTCTGTCTGGTAGGTAGGGTCATGCTTGGTAAATCTTTAGTCCAATTTTCTGCTGATGGGTGAGGCTGTGTTTACCCCCTGTAGTTTGACCAGAGGTAGCTAGGTCCTGGAGTCTGCAGTTTCTATGGCAGGGCTACAGGCTCTATGGTAGGACTAAGATGACTTTCTCCAACAGGATTTATGCCAGCAGGCTGCGCCTCCCAGGATTGCTGCTGCCAGTGCCCCTGACCCTATGGCTGGCCACTGTCAACCCATGCCTCCTCTGGAGACTCCCAGAACACTCACAGACAAGTCTGGCTCAGTCTCTTGTGGAGTCACGGCTCCTTTCCCCTGCGTCCTGGTGCACACAAGGTTTTGTCTGTGTCCTCCAAGAGTCTGTGTTTCCCCAGTCCTGTGGAAGTTCTATAATCAAATCTTGATGACCTTCAAAATCAGATTCCCTGGGGATTCCCAGTCCCTTTGCCCGATCCCCAGGTGGGGAAGTCTGTTGTGGAGCCTAGAATCTTTGTGACAGCATGAGAACTAGGGAAGTTAAATCTTGACATGTTTGTCACTTGCTGCTAAGTCAGAAGCCTTATCTATATACTTACACCACCACATAGACTTAAATTTTACATGATGTTAAAGGTTCTGACGTGGTTCCTGATCCATTGTGGACTGGGCGAAAGCAACTGACATGCCCTCCAGGGTCAGGGACAAGCTCACTCCTTAGGGAGTGAGAAAGTGCAATTTCAGGCTGATAAACTGAAAAATGATGGATTTAGGAACTTGGCAATGAAGTGTCAGGCTCCCTGCTGGGGTCAATAAATTATATAATACTTATATGTGAATCTTAAAAGTTTTGAGACAGATAGTACAGATCAAGGGATTTTCACTATTGGAAAGATAAGAATGCTTAAAAGCAGCATTTTAGTCAGCTTTCCAAGAAGTGCAGTGGAAGAGACTCTGCCAGCCAATACAGGAGAGACTGGGTCCATCCCTGGGTCGGGAAGATCCCCTGGAGTAGGAAGTACCAACCCACTCCAGTATTCTTGCCTGGGGAATCCCATGAACAAGAGTCTTGTGGGCTGCAGTCCATGGGGTCGCAAACAGGCAGACGTGACTAGCACGTGCCCATAGAAGCAACATTGCCTCACTCATTTATTCCACTCTTCCTTTCATCCAGTGATTATTTATTGGGCAAGTATTATATGCAAGATGCTGTGTTAGCCTCTCATAAACTAGCACTTAATCCTGCTGAATTTCCATTTTGCAGAAGAACCAAGAAATAAATCATTATACAGTTAAGCATTTAGTTACAAATGTGAACAGTGCTATGAAAGAGGACAGATTTTATGAGACCATGAACAGGAAGATATGAGACCTGAGACCTAATCCTGGGAAGTCAGGTGAGGTCAGAGGAGCCTTCTGAAAGTGGTGTTCGAGCTAAAAATCTGAAAATTTGTGAGACTTATTAAGGAAAATTAAGGATGGAGATTGTTTCTAGAAAGTAAAATATCAATCATGCCTAGCTAATAAGATTCTTATAAAAATTCTGGACACCCGAAGAGCTCGAGTGAGTTTCCTTTTCTCCCCTGCCCCCCTCTTTTTTAAAAACAAAAACACAATTGTATGGGTTGTAGGATCTCATTTCCCCAACCAGGGGTTGAACCCAGGCCAAGGCAGTAAAGCCTGTTATCCTAAACCTAGGCCACCAGGGATCTCCCTTGGGTGAGTCTTCTGGTTGGTTATAGACATCAAATGCCCAATGGTGAAATGTCCTGAGGACACAGAAGCTTTGGGAAGACCTTGCCCCTGTGTCTCTTCATTTGTCTGTTCCTGATGCATCCTTTACAATAAAACTGTAATCATAAGTATGCCCTTTCCTGAATTTTGTCAGTCACCCTAGCAAATCATCAAAACCGAGGGGTCATGGGAACCCCTGAATTTGTAGGCAGTTGGTGAGAAGTATGAACAGCAAGGAATCCCCAAGCCTGTGAATTATGTCTGACATGAGGGGAGCCCTGTGGGAGGCTATATCCTTCACCTGTGAATCTGCACCAATTCTGTCTTCAGTTGCTACGTCGTGTCCAGCTCTTTTGCTACCCCATGGACTGTAGCCTGCCAGGCTCCTCTGTCTATGGGATTTTCCAGGCAAGAACACTGGAGTGGGCTGCCATTCCCTCCTCAGGGTTTCTTCCCCACCCAGGGAGTGAATCTGCGTCTCCTGCTTGGCAGGTGGTTCTTTACCATAGAGCCGCCTGGGAAGCACACTAGCTCTAGATACTTACTCTAAGAATTGCATTGCAAATAGAGTGTCTGTGTGTGTTAGGGCAAGTGGCTCACTCCGTTCTTTCGTGTTTCTATACTGGGCTCAAACACTTGTGTCACTTCCTCTTAGAAGGGCTTCCCTGGTGGCTCAGATGGTAAAGAATCTGCCTGCAATGAAGGAGACTCGGGTTCGGACCTCGGGTTGAGAAGATCCCCTGGAGAAGGGAATGGCTCCCCACTCCAGTATTCTTTTTTAAAAATTAATTTATTTTAATTGGGGGCTAATTAATTTACAATATTGCGGTGGCTTTTGCCATACATCGACCTGAATCTGCCATGGATATACATGTGTCCCCCATCCTGAAATGCCTCCCCCCTCCCTCCCCATCCCACTCCTCAGGGTTGTCCCAGAGCACCAGCTTTGAGTGCCCGCTTCATGTTTCCAACTTGCACTGGTCGTCTGTTTCACACATGGTAATATGCATGTTTCAAGGCTATTCTCTCAAATCGTCCCACCCTTGCCTTCTCCCACAGAGTCCAAAAGTCTGTTCTTTACATCTGTGTCTCTTTTGCTCTCTTGCATATAGGGTCATTGTTACCATCTTTCTAAATTCCATATATAAGCATTAATGTACAGTATTGGTATTTATCTTTCTGACTTCCTTCACTCTGTGTAATAGGCTCCAGTTTCATCCACCTCATTAGAACTGACTCAAATGCGTTCTTTGTTATAGCTGAGTAATATTCCATTGTGTATATGTACCGTAACTTATCCACTCATCTGCCGATGGACATCTAGGTTGCTTCTATGTCCTCGCTCTTGTAAACAGTGCTGCAATGAACATTGGACTATACATGTCTCTTTCAATTCTGGCTCCTCAGTGTGTATGCCTAGCAGTGGGATTGCTGGGTCATATGGCAGTTCTATTTACTTTCTTAAGGACTCTCCACACTGTTCTCCATAGTGGCTGTACTAGTTTGCGTTCCCACCAGCAGTGTAAGAGGGTTCCCTTTAATCCACACCCTCTCCAGCGTTTATTGCTTGTAGTCTTTTTGATGGCAGCCATTCTGACCAGTGTGAGATTGTACATCCCTGTGATTTTGATTTGCATTTCTCTGGTAATGTCATTCCAGTATTCTTACCTGGAGAATTCCATGGAGAGAGGAGCCTGGCAGGGATTTCAAAGAGTCAGACACGACTGTGTGACTAACAACAATTGTCTGGTTCTACTAATGACAGGACTTCAGCAAATTTCTGGACTTAATTCCTAATTTTTCCTTCCTCTTAAAAACTTTTCCAACTCTATAAGGCACCATTTATACCTCCTTACTGTACTTGCATTCCCAAAGTCTTTCATTCTTTTCTTTGTTCTGATATTTATCCAATGTATAAAAACAATTGGTTCACAATGCTCATTTGGCTGGAAGCTACCTGAGGGCAGAGAGATTGCCTGCTTCTTCTTCAGATCCTCAGGCACCATCCTAGGCCCTGAATGAACGAATGTTTGTTCAGTTCAGTCGCTCAGTCATGTCCAACTGTTTGCGACCCCATGGACTGCAGCGCACAAGGCCTCCCTGTCCATCATCAACTCCCACAGTCCACCCAAACCCATGTCCACTGAGTTGGTGATGCCATCCAACCATGTCATCCTCTGTCGCCCCTTTCTTCTCCTGCCCTCAATCTTTTCCAGCATCACGGTCTTTTCCAGTGACTCAGCTCTTCACATCAGGTGGCCAAAATATTGGAGTTTCAGCTTCAGCATCAGTCCTTCCAATGAACAAGGACTGATCTCCTTTAGGATGGACTGGTTGGATCTCCTTGCAGTCCAAGGGACTCTCAAGAGTCTTCTCCAACACCACAGTTCAAAAGCATCAATTCTTTGGCACTCAGCTTTCTTTATAGTCCAACTCTCACATCCATACATGACCACTGGAAAAACTATAGCCTTAACTAGACAGACTTTTGTTGGCAAAGTAATGTCTCTGCTTTTGATATGCTGTCTAGGTTGGTCGTAACTTTCCTTCCAAGGAGTAAGCGTCTTTTAATTTCATGGCTGCAATCACCATCTGCAGTGATTTTGGAGCCCAGAAAAATAAAGTCAGTCACCGTTTCCACTGTTTCCCCATCTATTTCCCATGAAGTGATGGGACCAGATGCCATGATCTTCGTTTTCTGAATGTTGAGCTTTAAGCCAACTTTTTCACTCTCCTCTTTCATTTTCATCAGGAGGCTCTTGAATTCTTCACTTTCTGCCATAAGGGTGGTGTCATCTGCATATCTGAGGTGATTGATATTTCTCCCAGCAATCTTGATTCCAGCTTGTGCTTCCTCCAGCCCAGCGTTTCTCATGATGTACTCTGCATAGAAGTTAAAGAAGCAGGGTGACAATATACAGCCTTGACGTACTCCTTTTCCTATTTGGAACCAGTCTGTTGTTCCATGTCCAGTTCTAACTGTTGCTTCCTAGCCTGCATACAGATTTCTCAAGAGGCAGGTCAGTGGTCTGGTATTCCCATCTCTTTCAGAATTTTCCACAGTTTATTGTGATCCACACAGTCAAAGGCTTTGGCATAGTCAATAAAGCAGAAATAGATGTTTCTCTGGAACTCTTTTGCTTTTTGATGATCCAGCAGATGTTGGCAGTTTGATCTCTGGTTCCTCTGCCTTTTCTAAAACCAGCTTGATCATCTGGGAGTTTACGGTTCACGTACTGTTGAAGCCTGGCTTGGAGAATTTTAAGCATTACTTTACTAGCATGTGAGATGAGTGCAATTGTGCGATAGTTTGTGCACTCTTTGGCAGAATGTTAGAGGCAATACAGGCAGAGCCCTGCTCATTGAACTTGAGCAGTTTTTATGGCTTGTTACATGGTTTCACATTGTTATCATGGATGGACTTTGGGAAGAAGTATCTGGATAGCAGTAAGGAAGTAATAAAACTGGACAACTTTATCTCATAAGGTCCCACAAGGTACAGAATTCAAACTGCAAGGCAAGAACTACTATATTATTAGCATGTGTGTATGGGTAAAACTACACCTCTAAATTACTGTTTCCCAAAACTAGGGAGAAAGAGAGCCTAAATGAAAGTGTTCTGCCCAAGTTGCAGTCCTTGGGACTTGGCATCACAATCCCCCTGCAGTCATGACAACCCACTCAGCAATCCAGATATTAGTGTATCCCTATTAGCCTACCAATGGTCCTAAGTGTTTTGCTACTTTTCTTATAATTTTGAAATGCTATATGCCCTCCCAGCATTTGAAACAATTTAAATTTCTATCTACATTTCACATATTGGAATTACTTAGATACTTTCCATAGTTGAAAATGATGAAATTTCTGGTATGTTATAAATATTGGCATTTACAACTCTTATATTACATTTTAGAATATGTCCAATAGAACAAAAATGTGGCTGTTTTGATACCTATCATATGTATACTAAAAAAATGAAAATGTTCTTTTTTAATAGTCAAATTTTCTCCTTTGTCCCCACTTCACTTCTTCCCCAGAATTTTAACCTAATATAATTTGTGATTGACAGTCTTTACTCAATCATGACCTTCTGAAACAAAAATATGTATATAAATGGAGATGCAAATTAAGATTTAATTTCCAATAACCTTAAGGATATTTTACTTTTTCCTACCATTTAATTCTTTTTGAAAACTTTTATTTTGTATTGGAATATAGGCTATTAACAGACAATGTTGTAATAGTTTCAGATGAACAGAGAAGGGATTCAGTGATACATTTATCTATTCTCCCCCAGACTTCCATCCCAGGCTGTCACATAACATTGGGCAGAGTTTCAAGTGCTATACTGTAGGTCCTTGTTGGTTATCCATTTATAATACAGCAGTGTATACATGCCCATCCCAAACTCCTTAACTATCCCTTTCCCCCAACCTTACCCCCAACAGCCATGAGTTCATTCTCTAGGTCTGTGAGACTCTGTTTTGTAAGTAAATTCCATCTGTATCATTTCTTTTTAGATTTCCCATATAAGGAATGTCATACAATATTTCTCCTTCTCTGACTCACATCATTTAGTATGACAGTCTCTAGGTCCATCCACATTCTGCAAATGGCATTATTTCATTCTTTTTAATGGCTGAGTAATATTCCATTGTATATACGTACCACATCTTTAGCCATTCCTCTGCTGATGGCCATTTAGGTTGCTTCCATGCCTTGGCTATTGTAAATAGTGTTGCAGTTATCGTTGGGGTATGTGTATCCTTTCAGATCATGTTTTTCTCTGGATATATGTTCAGGAGTGGGACTGCTGGGTCAGATGGTAGCTCTATTTTTAGTTTTTAAGGAACTTCCATACTGTTCTCCATAGTGGGTGTACCAATTTACATTGCTACAAGCAACGGTGTAGGAGTGTTTCCTCTTAAAAGTATTTTTTAAACCTCTGGTTTGCACTATCATTAGAATCAAAAAACATAAATATTGATAATTTTTTGACAATTGATGAAACAAACATTGACATTTATCTTTCTTTATCTATTAAGGAGATGAATGAGTCTTACTTTTCAATCAGTGGATCTGTGTATGATTCCTTATTGCTAGAAACAGAATTCAGTGTCTATTTTATTTCTATTTTAAATTATTATTGTATAACTGCTGAAGAGCTTTGTTCATGTTAGTTGAGAATGTAATAAGTTTTATTCTGATGGTGTCACTCAATTCTTTGAACTATTCTCCACTTACACACCCAAAATCATACCTCAGTCTATCATTAAGAACTGTTTCTAATTATCTATTAGCTATGTATTCTTTTAATTTGGTTGAAAGCAAACTTTGAAGTCATTTAGAAATGAAAATGGATTTACTACCCAATCATTAGAGGCATTCATTTTCTCAGCTTCAACAAAAATATTTCATGTTTTTCTTTATTTGCATCACAGAGGTTTTCTTAACCTAAGGATTGCATCATAGAAAGATTAGACACGGGGAGAGGTTGGCTTTTCTTTGTAAAGTAAAGTAAAGGTGGAAAGAAGATCTTGTATGACTTCTAAACCTTAGGAGGCTCTTGGATAATGTGTAAAGTTGGGGTTCTGGAAACTGATCCCCTGATAGCCCCTTGTTTGCCTGGGTATCCCTTGGCTAGTCCTGTATTCCCAGAGGCCTGATTACTCCTATTGAAGACTCTGACCTGGCTAATGACCTAGCTAATAATGTTTGTGATAACTAACAAGGAGGATGGGCCTGGCCCCTTACTGCTTCTGTGCCGGGGTCCAGCCCCGGTGGATCCAGGGTAATTCGAAGGTGGGGGCGGAGTAGGCGTCCTAGAAAAACTTATTTAATTACAGATAGAGAGGGACTAGGAATTTAGCAGAGAAAAAGAGGCCGAATAACTTGGTTAACACAGGGTACCAATCACCACCTACGTAGGCCGCAGGCGTCTTCCCGTTCTCCCGAAGGAGAGGAGGCACTGAGGCCCCCCGGTTCAATCTTAGAAACCCAGGCAAAATTAGTAGGCTTGGTGGGTCCTATGCACCAGGTGGGAATTCGGCCAGAAAATAGTAGGGAGAGAGAGAAAGGGGCTAAATAAATTGGTTTACGTGGGGTACCAATAAAATTCTGGACAAGGAATTTGCACCATCTGCGTTAGGCCACTGGTGCCACGTGTGGGCTTGAAAACTGGGGCAAATAAGCAGACATGGAGGGCACCCACGCTCCAGATGGGAATTCAGCCAGAAAATTGGGGAGCAGAAAGGAACGACATGAGGGAATCAGTCTTTCCAGAACTGATCCGATTTCTTTATTTTTCAGGTTTGTTTATATACCTTTTGTTACACATAGGGATGAATACAGAGTCACACGGGGTCAGCAGACCTGACCCTTGTCACAATCAGGTGTTTCATATAAAATTATACAAAGGTCTTATGAGTTTTTACATCATCTTCTGACCATGAGGTCTGCTGACATTTTATGGCCCTTTCTAATACTGGTCAGTTAACCAGAAAACTTATTTTTCCAGGAGTGATTTTTTCAGGCACCGCTCTCCAAATAAAGTTGCATTCCTATAGGGTGAGGGTGTAGTGAGTTATAATCAAGAAAGGAATTTACTTAACCTAAGGTTTAACATGATTAGTCTTAAAGGTTAATACTTATTTCTCTTATATGCTTAAAGGTTAATACTTATTTATCCTATATGCTAGTTATATTCATTATAAGGGCAGGGAATACGAAGATTTAGCAGCAAACATCAGCCCAACAAATGAAAACCCTTCACCAATGTTCCCTTTACAATCTATTTAGTCTTAAGATAGTGGTAAGGTTACATTTTTGCATAGCAAGGACACAGTGATTTATAACAAAGTACAGTGATTTATAACAAGAGAAAATTCATTAACTCAAAAAGTCTAGTATTGCTAACATCAAAAATGACTATATTTCCTTTTCTATATTCCAAACACATTGATTAATATATTCCCAGGTGCCTAAGGATATGGAGGCCTGGCAGCAATCAAATGAGAAAAGCCCTATGCTAATACTCCAAACTCTCTGTGCTGTTTATGGTTGAGAGGTTGTCACACAAGCTAGTCTGTCAGCAGAGAGGTTTGACCTGAGACACCCTTGTCACACCCAAGGCAGGGAATTAGCAGTAATTGTTGGCATGACAAATGAAAAAACCCTTCACCAATATAATTCCTAATCAACCCACCAATACTATACTAATAATCTTCTAACTTCTCAAAAGAGTCTGTATTTAGAAAGTTTTAAAGCATCCCATGCCTCTCACAGTTGGGAGACTGTAAACAGTCACATGCGGCCGGACGAACCTGATCAGGCAGGCTAGAGAACCTTCAGAGTTTGTAAGTTGAAACACTCTTGTCATGCCCAAGAATTTTTATTAACTGGGGCTGCAAGTTAACACCTTCTCTGAGAGAAATGGTTATGGGGGAGAGCTACCCGTAAAGTACTCTGGTTTTGGGGTAGATGCTCGGGAGCAGGGGATTTCCTGAGGCTTGATCACGCCTTTGGGTATGCCAAAGCCCCCTTCCTCATGACCTTTGCCAAGGGTGGAGTTCCTCATGCTGGCCCCCAACACTTCTGTTGGCTTCAGATGATTTATTTACATTTCTATAACTGAATGTAGCTGTCATCATGCAGTTTAAAACATGGTTATACAGGAAAAGGGCACACTATAAACTTTGACTTTAAATTCATGTACATAGAGATACCAAATAATAAAATAATCAGCAATAAAATGTTTAAAGCATCTGTTTTTCTTTGTTTTTTTTTTTAACATGATTGCATACATTTTACTGTTAAACTGTTTGGTAGAAATTTCTGACCACAGGATTAATATTTGAGACCAGCATCTGAGCTTCTATCTGGCTTTCATTTGTGTTTTTCAAGATCCTTCTAGTGATTCATACCATTAAATGAGGAAGATGTCTTGACCTGTGTCCTCAGGGAACTTGGTAAGTCCCCGAGGACCCCTGGATACAGCAAGAATCACTCAACAAGCCCCAGAGCATTTCCAGAGCAGCTTCTGTCATAACTCACTCGGCGGTTCCAGTTACCTTTGAGCCTTCTGGGGTAGTCAACAAACAGGTTATGCTTTCCTTCACTGGCAATGTTATAATATTACCCTGAGCCACAGACACTGTCATGCTGTTACCCTTTTCACTGGTATCAAGGCAAACTTCTCAACCACCTGTATACTCTAACAGCTTCACAGTATTTCTTAAGATTTGGAAGTGTCCAACATAGCAATTACTATTCTAGTGGTTTCAAATTGACTGTATGCATAAGAATCATGTGGGAGTGCTTCTTTAAAATGTAAAATTAAAAGTTGGAGGGAGAGGAAAAATTAGGAATTTGGAATTAACAGATAAAACAGATAAACAAGGACCTACTATATATTTTAAGAAACTATTTTCAATATCTTATAATAACCTATAATGGAAAAGAATCTGAAAGCTGAATCATTTTCCTGTATATCTGAACCTAATGCAACATTGTAAATCAACTGTATATCAATACAAATAAATAAAATAAAAGTCCTTCAATCAGTTTGATTCAGTTGACCTGAAAAACTGCATGTTATTAGGGAATTATTATCTCATGTTTCTTTGCATGATCAATATTTATATCTTAACAAAACTTTAGAAATGAATCTTCATTAAATGACAAACAGTTTGGGTTCAACACAATGCATCAATTATTCAGTAATGACAGTGAAATAGAAAAATAATTTCTTCACACAGCATCAAACACTTTCAGTGATCACACACCCAGGTCTGTTCTCAGTGTTCTTTACAGAAGAATATCAGCAAATTGCAGCCACTGATTTTCATTGATTTCATTTTGATTAGGTTCCTAAATCTATCTTTATTCTTCTTCAAGTAATTCATTTTTTTGTGTACCAGGCAAAATGTGAAAATTCTGTCTCATTGGAAGTTTATATTCATAAAACTCAGGATGCCTCTTACCATACAACAATTTGGCAACTAAATTAAATTCTTTAAATTGGTCATGGCCTGATAACTGTGTTAAAATGAAAGAAGGAATCAATATTAACAATATGCCTGCTAGGCACAGCACTCTTTATGATTGGGGTTATTATTTCCATTTTATAGATGAAAAAAACCCAGGCAAGCAAGCATAAGAAACTGTCATAGATAGAAACTGGTAGCGCTGGAATAGAAACTCAGTCTGTTAAACTGCAAACCCATGAGTTTAGCTTGTTTGTCAAACTACACACACATCTTTGCAAAAAAGAAAGTTAATGTATAGAGGGAGACTCTTGTAACAGTGAGCTAATCAAATCATTTTTCTTGATGAAATCCCACTATAATTATGGATGTAGCTGAGTTACTAAGGAGCCCCAAATCCTATGGTACTAACAATTTAAAGCAACTCTTTTTAAAAATTAATTTATTTTTAATTGAAGTATAGTTGATTTTAAATGTGTTCATTTCAACTGTATAGCAAAATGATTCAGTTATATATATATATATATATATATATATATATATATATATATACTTTTAAAGATTCTTTTCCAATATAGGTTATTATAAGATATTGAGTATAGTTTCTGAGCTATACAATAGGTCCTTGTTTATTTTATACATAGTTGTATGTTTATGTTACTTCCAAATTCCTTATTTATCTCCCCCATACCCCACCATCTTTCCCCTTTGGAAGCAATAAGTTCATTTTCTTTGTCTGTGGATCTGATTCTATTTTGTAAATAAGTTCATTTGTATCATTTTTTTTTAGATTCCACATGGAAGTGATAACATATGGTAGTCATCTTTCTTTGACTTACTTAGTATGATGCCCTCTAGGTCCATCCATGTTGCTATAAATGGCATTATTTCACTCTTTTTCTGTGGCTGATTAGTATTCCATTTGTGTGTGTATGTGTGTGTGTGTATGTATGTATCACATCTTCTTTAACCAATTATTTGTCATTGCTTCCATGTCTTGGCTATTGTAAATAGTGTTGCAATGAACATTAGGGTGCATACATCTCTTTAAATGATGGTTTTCTCTGTGTATATGCCCAGGAGGGGGATTGTAGAATTACATGGTAGCTCTATTTTTAGTTTTTTAAGGAACCTCCATACTATACTTCACAGTGGTTAAAGCAATTTACATTTTCACCAGTAATGTAGAAGGGTCCCCTTTTCTTCACACCCTCTCTAGCATTTATTATCTGTAGACTTTTTGATGATGGCTGTCCTGAATAGTGCAGAGTGATACGTCACTGAACTTTTGATTTGCATTTCTCTAATAATTAGCAGTGTTGAGCATCTTTTCATGTGCCTTTTGATCATCTTTAGATGTCTTGTTTGGAGAAATGTCTATTTACAGTTGCTTATTTTTTGTTTGGCTTGCTTGCTTGTTTTTGATATCAAGCTGTATGAGTTATTTCTGTTTTTGCAGATTAATTGGTTTTCAGTTACATTGTTTACAAACACTTCTTCTCGTCCTCTGGTCTCTTTATGTATGGTTTCTTTTGCTGTGAAAATGCTTTTAAGGTTAATTAGGTCCCGTTTGTTTCTTTGTGCTTTTAGTTTCATTACTGTGAGAGACAGATCAAAAAGATGTTGCTGTGATTTATGTCCAAGGGCGTCCTGCTTATGTTTTTCTCCAGGTGGTTCACAGTATTGGGTCTTACCTTTAGGTAATTAGCCCATCTTGAGCTTATTTTCGTGTATGGTGCTGCAGAGCATGCTTGTCTCACTCTTATGTGTCCAGTTTCCCTGGCACCACTTATTGAAGAGACTGTCTCTTTTACATTGTGATTCTACCCCCTTTGTTGTAGATTAATTGATTCTCGGTTCACGAGTGCATTTCAGGGCTTTCTGTCCTGTTGCACTGGTGTATATTTCTGTTTTTGCGGCACTACTATGCTGTTTTGATGACCCTACCTTTGTGGTATACTCTGAAGTCAGGGAGTGTGATTCCTCTAGCACCCTTTTTCGTTTGATTTTGCTGTTTTCTCTCAAGATTGCTTTGACTATTTGAGGTCTTTTGTATTTCCATACAAATAGAAAATTTTTTTGTTCTAGTTCTGTGAAAAATGCCTTCGGTAATTTGATAGGGGTTGCATTAAATCTATGGATTTCTTTGCATAGTATAATTGTTTTGACAATATTTATCCCTCCAATCTAAAAATATGGTGTATCTTTTCATCTGTTTCATCTTTGATTTCTTTCATCAGCATCTTAAAACTTTCTGAGTACAGATCTTTGCCTCCTTACATAGGTTTAATTCTAGGTATTTTATTTCTTTTGATAGCATGGTAAATGACATTGTTTCCTTAATTTCCTTTTCAGATATTTCATTGTTAGTGCATAGAAATCCAGAATCTTATTTGTTAATAAACACAGCAGAGCTCTGTGTTATTAGTTTTTCATCCTGCAACTTTACCAAATTCATTGATGAGCTCTACTACTTTTCTGGTAGCATCTTCAAGATTTTCTGTGTATAATATTGTATCATCTGTAAACAGTAACTGTTGTCTTTCTTTTTCAATTTGAATCCCCTTTATTTATTTTTATTCTCTGATTTCTGTGCCTAAGACTTCCAAAATTTTTTAAAATATAAATTTATTTATTTTAATTGGAGGCTAATTACTTTACAATATTGCAGGGTTCAGGATAGGGAACACATGTACACCAGTGGCGGATTCATGTCAATGTATGGCAAAACCAATACAATATTGTAAAGTAGGACTTCCAAAATTTTACGTAAAGGTGGCAAGAGTGAACATTCTTGTCTTATGCTTTATCTTAGAGGAAATGCTTTCAGCTTTTCACTGTTGAGGTTTATAATATATGCCCTTTACTATATTGAGGTAGGTTTCTTCTATACCCACTTTCTGGAGAGGTTTTTTTTTTTTTAATTAAATTTATTTATTTTTTTAATTACAATACTGTATTTGTTTTGCCATACATTGACACGAATCAGCCATAGGTGAACACAATCGCCCAATGCCGAAGCCCCCTCCCACCTCCCACCCCACATCCTCTACCTGAATCATCCTGTGCATCAGCCCCATGCATCCTGCATCCTACACCAAACATAGATTAGCGCTTCGTTTCTTACAGGAAAATACACATGCTTCACTGCCATTCTCCCAAACCATCCCACCCTTTCCCTCTCCCTCAGAGTCCAAAAGTCCACTCTATACCTCTGTGTCTCTTGTTGTCTCACATATAGGGTCATCATTACTGTCTTCTAAATTCCATATATATGTGTCAGTATACTGTATTGGTGTTTTTCTTTCTGGCTTACTTCACTCTGTATAATCGGTTCCAGTTTCATCCATCTCATTAGAACTGAGTCAAATTTATTCTTTTTAAGGGCTGAGTAGTATTCCATAGTGTATATGAACCACAGCTTTCTTATCCATTCATCTGCTGATGGACATCTAGGTTGCTTCCATGTCCTGGCTATTATAAACAGCGCTGCAATGAACATTGGGGTACATGTGTCTCTTTCAATTCTGGTTTCCTCAGTGTGTATGCCCAGCAGTGGGATTGCTGGGTCATAAGGCAGTTCTATTTGCAATTTTTAAGGAATCTCCACACTGTTTTCCATAATGGCTGTACTAGTTTGCATTCCCACCAGCAGTGTAAGAGGGTTCCCTTTTCTCCACACCCTCTCCAGCATTTATTGCTTGTAGACTTTTGGATCGCAGCCATTCTGACTGGTGTGAAATGATACCTTTGTTAATGTGGTGTATCACACAGATTGATTTTTGGATATTGAAAAATCCTTGCATCCCTGGAATACATTCTAGTTGATCATGGTGTATGACCCTTTTCATGCATTGTTGGATTTGGTTTCCTTTTATTTTGTTGAGGATTTTTGCATCTGTGTTCAGCAGTGATATTAGCCTATAATTTGTGCGTGTGTGTGTGTCTGGTTTTGATATCAGGGTGATTTAGGACTCATACAATGCATTTAACAGTGTTCATTCCTCTGCAAATTTTAAACAGTTTCAGAAGGATGTGTTAACTCTTCTCTAAACATTTGGTAGAATTTACCTGCAAAGCCATCGGGTCCTGGATTTTTGTTTGTTGGGAGGTTTTTAATCACAGTTTCAATTCTAGTACTGGCGATTGCTCTGTTTATATTTTCTCTTTCTTCCTCGTTCAGTCTTGAGAGATTTCACATTTCTAAGAATTTGTCCATTTCTTCTAGCTTGCCCATTTTATTGACATGTCAAATAGTTACTTGTAGGAGTCTATTGTGATCCTTTGTATTTCTGTGGTATAGACTGTAAATTCTCCTTTTCGTTTCTAAATTTTTTTATTGTGCCCTTTCCTTTTTCCTGATGAATTTTGCTAAAGATTTATCAACTTTATCTTTTCAAAGAACAAGCCTTTAGTTTCATTGTTTTTTCTTTCTATTGTTTTCTTGGTCTCTTATTTATTTCTGCTCTGATCTTTATGATTTCTCTTTGATTGATTAACTTTGGGGTTCTTTTTGTTCTTTCTCTGTTTGCTTTAGATGTAAAGCTAGGTTATTTTTGAGGTTTTGGGGTTTTATTTATTTTTGATAAATAAACCTGAGTTAAAAGGTAAGTCTGTATTGCTGTAAATTTCCCACTTAGAGCTGCTTTCCTGCATCTCATAGGTTTTGGATCATCATAGTTTTGTTTTCATTTGTCTCTAGGTATGTTTTGGTTTCCTCTTTGATTTGTTCAATGGTCCATTCAGTATATTGTTTAGCCTCCATGTGTCTGTCTTTTTGCAGTTTTTATTGTAGAAGATTTCTAATTTCATATTGTTGTGGTAAGAAAAGGTGATTTCAATTTTCCTAAATTTACCAAGAATGGGGAAACAATGGAAACTGTGACAGACTTTATTCTGGGGGCTCCAAAATCACTGCAGATGGTGACTGCAGCCATGAAATTAAAAGATGCTTGCTCCTTGGAAGAAAAGTTATGACCAACCCAGACAGAATATCAAAAACAGAGACATTACTTTGCCAACAAAGGTCCATCTACTCAAAGCTATGGTTTTTCTATTAGTCATGTATGGATGTGAAAGTTAGACTATAAAGAAAGCTGAGCACCAAAGCATTAATGCTTTTGAACTGTGGTATTGGAGAAGACTTTTGAGAGTCCCTTGGACTGCAAGGAGATCCAACCAGTCCATCCTAAAGGAAATCAGTCCTGAAAATTCATTGGAAGGACTGATGATGAAGCTGAAACTCCAAAATTTTGGTCACCTGGTGCAAAGAACGGACTCATTTGAAAAGACCGTGATGCTGGGAAAGATTGAGGGCAGGAGAAGAAGGGGACGACAGAAGAATGAGATGGTTGGATGGCATCATCGACTCAGTGGACATGGGTTTGGGTAGACTCTGGAGTTGGTGATGGACAGGGAATCCTGGGGTGCTGCAGTCCATGGGGTCACAAAGAGTTGGACACGACTGAACGACAGAACCAAAATTTACCAAGGCCTGCTTTGTGACCCAGCATGTGATCTATCTTGGAGAATGTTTCATATGCACTTAAAAACAGTACGTATTCTGCTGTTGGATGGAAAGTTCTATAGATATCAACTAAGTTTACGTATTCTAACATGTCATTTAAATCCCAGTTGTGCTTATTGATTTTCTATGTGGATAATCTGTCCATTGATATAAATGGTGTGTTAAAGTCCCCCACTATTATTGTGTTACTGTTCATTTCTTTTTACATCTGTAAATATTTGCCTTACATATTGAGGTGCCCTTGTGTTGGGTGCATATATATTTTAAATTGTTATATCTTCTTCTTGGATTGATCGCTTGGTCACTATGGAGTGTGAATGAAAGAAATCATTGTCTTCAGTGTTCGTCCCCTCACATTCAGTCTGTCTGTGTCTCTAGATTTGAATTGAGCCTCTAATAAATAACATATATCTGGGTCTTCTTTTCCATTCAGCCAGACTATGTGTTTTGGTCAGAGCATTTTATATGTTTACATTGAAGGTAATTATCAATATGTATGTTCTTATTCTCATTTCATTAATAGTTTTGGATTTGTTTTTTCTCTTATGATTTGATGACTTTCTTTAGGGTTGTGTTTGGTTTCCTTTTTATTTAGGGTCCTTCACGTCTGCATACAAATTCTGAGAATTTTGTTGTTGTTCTAGTCCTATGAAAAATGTCATGGGTAATTTGAAAGGAATTTCATTGAATTTGTAGACTGCCTTAGGTAGCTTAGTGATTTTGATCATTTTGATTCTTCCTATCCAAGGAAATTCTATATTTTCCCATCTGTTTGTGTCTTCTTTGATTTCTTTCATTCAGTTCAGTTGTGTCTGACTCTTTGCCACCCCATGAATTGCAGCATGCCAGGCCTCCCTATCACCAACTCCTGGAGTTCACCCAAACTCGTATGCATCGAGTCGGTGATGCCATCCAGCCATCTCATCCTCAGTTGTCCCCTTTTCCTCCTGCCCCCAATCCCTCCCAGCATCAGAGTCTTTTCCAATGAGTCAGCTCTTCGCATGAGATGGCCAAAGTATTGGAGTTTCAGCTTTTGCATCAGTCCTTCCAATGAACACCCAGGACTGGTCTCCTTTAGGATGGACTAGTTGGATCTCCTTGCAGTCCAAGGGACTCTCAAGAGTCTTCTCCAGCACCACAGTTCAGAAGCATCAATTCTTCAGCAGTCAGCTTTCTTCACATTCAACTCTCACATCCATACATGACCACTGGAAAAACCATAGCCTTAACTACACAGACCTTGGTTGGCAAAGTAATATCTCTACTTTTTAATAGGCTATCTAGTTTGGTCATAACTTTCCTTCCAAGGAGTAAGTGTCTTTTAATTTCATGGCTGCAGTCACCATCTACAGTGATTTTGGAGCCCCCAAAATAAAGTCTGACACTGTTTCCACTGTTTCCCCATCTATTTCCCATGAAGTGATGGGACCAGATGCCATGATCTTCGTTTTCTGAATGTTGAGCTTTAAGCCAACTTTTTCACTCTCCTCTTTCACTTTCAAGAGGCTTTTTAGTTCCTCTTCACTTTCTGCCATAAGGGTGGTATCATCTGCATATCTGAGGTTATTGATATTTCTCCAGGCAATCTTGATTCCAGCTTGTACTTCTTCCAGCCCAGTGTTTCTCATAATGTACTCTGCATATAAGTTAAATAAGCAGGGTGACAATATACAGCCTTGACATACTCCTTTTCCTATTTGGAACCAGTCTGTTGTTCCATGTTCAGTTCTAACTGTTGTTTCCTGACCTGTATATAGGTTTCTCAAGAGGCAGGTCAGGTGGTCTATCTCTTTCAGAATTCTCCACAGTTTATTGTGATCCACACAGTCAAAGGCTTTGGCATAGTCAATAAAGCAGAAATAGATGTTTTCCCGGAACTCTTTTACTTTTTCCATGATCCAGCAGATGTTGGCAATTTGACCTCTGGTTCCTCTGCCTTTCCTTAAACCAGCTTGAACATCTGGAAGTTCACGGTTCACATATTGCTGAAGCCTGGCTTGGATAATTTTTAGCATTACTTTACTAGCATGTGAGATATAATTTTCAGAGTACAGTTTTGGTTGGTTTATTCCTAGATATTTTATCTTTTTGATGGGATGGTAAGTTGAATAGTTTCTTGAATTTCTTTCTGATTTTTCATTGACTAACACTAAGTATTCGGAGAAGGCAATGGCACCTCACTCCAGTACTCTTGCCTGGAAAATCCCATGGATGGAGGAGCCTGGTGGGCTGCAGTCCATGGGGTCACTGGAGTTGGACACGACTGAGCAACTTCACTTTGACTTTTCACTTTCATGCACTGGAGAAGGAAATGGCACCCCACTCCAGCGTTCTTGCCTGGAGAATCCCAGGGATGGTGGAGCCTGGTGGGCTGCCATCTGTTGGGTCGCACAGAGTTGGACATGACTGAAATGACTTAGCAGAAGCAGCTAAGTGGTGTCCAACTCTTTGTAACCTCATGGACTGTAGCATGCCAGGCTCTTCTGTCCTCCACTATCTCTTGGAGTTTGCTCAAACTCATGTCCATTGAGTCAGTGATGCCATCCAACCATCTCATCCTCTTTCACCCCCTTCTGTTCCTGCCTTCAATCTTTCCCAGCAATAGGGTATTTTCCAGTGAGTTAGCTCTTAGGAGTTTTAGCTTCAGTATCAGTCCATCCAATGAATATTCAGGGTTGATTTCCTTTAGAATTGACTGGTTTGATCTCCTTGCTGTCCAAGGGACTCTCAAGTCTTCTCCAACCCCACAATTTGAAGCATCAGTTTTTCAGTGCTCAGCCATCTTTATGGTCCAACTCTTATGCCCGTATATGATACTGGAAAAACCATAGCTTTGACTATATGGAACTTTTTCAGCAAAGTGATGTCTCTGCTTTTAATATGTTGTCTAAATTTGTCATAGCTTTTCTTCCAAGGAGCAAGCGTCTTTCAATTTCATGGCTGCAGTCACCATCTGTAGGGATTCTGGAGCCCCCAAAATAGTCTGTCACTGTTTCCATTGAGAATTCCATTGAGAATGTCTCTGAAGAGAACATGACTCTTCAGAGAGTCAGACTCTGAAGAGAGCCATGAAAATATGTCTGAAACTCCCTGCACCAGTGGTCAACACTACCCTGAATTTTATGAATTTTATGATTGTTGCCTTGCTTTTAAGTTTGACTACATTATATATTCCTGAACATGTTATTAATACTGCTTGCTTTAGAATTTTGTATGATTAGTATCACACTATATGCAATCTGCTGCATAATTTTTCTGCCCTAATATTATATTCATGAGATTTATCTATACTGATGCATGCAGCAGTAGTTTTTATTTTTACTGCTTTATATGGTTCAACTACATGAATATCTCATTTGCTGATGAACATTTGGATTGTTTCCAGTAGTTAGTCATCACTATACTGCCGTGGATATCCTTTGCATGTCCCCTGGTACATATTGCTACAGTTTTCTGAAGTTACATAGCTGGATGGTGCACATTTTCTTCTCTAGAGAAAATTTGGGGCCTAGCATGATGTTCTTTTCCTCCAGAGAATATTCTCATTTCCTTCTGTCAAGTGTCAGAATTGTCATCCAACTTCAGGGCCTCCTTCAGGACCTGGAACTGGTCTGCAGTTGCTGTGATTGTTCCTTTCCTTCCAAGCTTATCCTTATTCTTGGGAGGCAGCCTTCCATTGTCTCATCCCACAGTGAGATAGGGTTTCCCAGGGTCCCCACCTTTGGATGACCCTGGACTCCAACTTTTCAAAATTTCTTTCAAAGTGACCCCAAATGTCTTTCTTTGACATCTCAGTAGCTGTTTGGTAAATTTTTAAAAGATTCCTTTTAAGAATTGTCAAGCTTTTTTAGTCATCATCGGGAGAATTGGTCTGTTTTCCCTCATCATTAGCAGAGGTAGAAATTCCACACTTTCCACCCTTGCTATCCAAACATGTTTTATGTACTCACTAATGGAGAACAGCATTCCCACTGATAAGGGTGGCTTACTTTCCCATGTGCACCATTTTGTACTCTTTGCCTTTTGCGCTCGGGCATATATTAGTCATTCAAAAAGTACATATAAAAATCATGAAAAATAAAAGAGTGAATCATCATTAATTTATAAGGCAGTTTGCCCTCAAGAAAACTAAACCACATGTTGCAATTTCTTAATCCTGCTTCCTAGTGTTTTCTTTAATTCAATACTGAGCTGATTATTATGTCAGCCAGGAAACTTTTTTATAGATAACAATGTCTGTGTTCATAGAATCTAAAATGGTTAGTGTTGTTGGATTAGAATGTATAAAAAGATCACAGTAATGGGAAAAATTCAATCAGGAAGTCTTAATGTATGTAGAAAAATGGCTAGTTCATTTTGTTGCTATGGGGAAAATGATGGTTTCAATTCCTTCTCCATTAATGGCATTCTTGGATTTAGTAAAATTTAAAACAGGTCAGCATGCCGGTGATGCTAATGCTGTAGGCTACAATGGTTTCAAGAAACTCATACTGAATTCTGAAAATCCTTTGTATTTTATTTAGTATGTGAAAAAAACAAGTAATCTTCTAATAGGGCAATAATATCTGTACACATGTGTAAGTTATTTGGGATGAGCTCCTAGGGAACTGCAGAGTTTGTTTAAAGCAATGAAAAAGCAGAACTAAAATGCCAGGAAGAAGAATACAAAGTTGATTTTGATTGCGGTGAGTGAGTAATTTCTTAAAATCTAGATTATTTTGAAGCTTATTGGCTTTTCCCTATCAGGTATCTAGAGTTTCTGAAATGTAACATGTAAGTAATGTTTTAACTGAGAATTTAATATCTAAAAGACTAACACCTAATGTGTCCAATAAATGCTTATTATTATTGCTAAAATACATTTAATACTGAGTCTAGAGCCTTTTATTTTATTAGTAATCCATTTATTTTTATCCATTTAAATTAAATAGTTGATTGTAACTTTTAAAAGTATCAATATTTATTTTGTAGTTATGTCGCAGGTGGCTCAATGGTTAAAAATCTGCCTGCAGTGCAGAAGCCACAGATTCAATCCATGTGTCAGGAAAATTCCCTGGAGAAGGAAATCGCAGTTCACTCCAGTGTTCTTGCCTGGAAAATCCAGACAGAGTAGCCTGGTTGGTTATAGTCCCTGGGGTCGAAAAAGAGGCAGACATAACAGTGACTAAACAACAATTGATCCATAAAAGACCTATAAATTAGATTATCTCAATAATGAGAAAGAAGCATTTGAGAAAATGTAACACCCTTTTTAGGAGAAGGCAATGGCAACCCACTCCCGTGTTCTTGCCTGGAGAATCCCAGGGACGGGGAGCCTGGTGCGCTGCAGTCCATGCGGTCGCTAAGAGTCGGACACGACTGAGCGACTTTACTTTCACTTTTCACTTTCCGCATAGAAGAAGGAAATGGCAGCCCACTCCCGTGCTCTTGCCTGGAGAGTCCCAGGGACGGGGAGCCTGGTGGGCTGCCGTCTGTGGGGTTGCAGAGTCGGACACGACTGAAGCGACTTAGCAGCAGCAGCAACACCTTTTTAGGACAAAATCCCTGAACAAGTTGGTTATAGAAGGAACATACCCCCAAATAATAAAGGCCACATATACCAAACCTATGTCATACTCAGTGTGAAAGGTTGAGTGCTTTTCCTCTAAGATCAGGAATAAAGCAAGTACACCCGCTCTCACTAATCTTACTCAGCTGGTAACCTGAGCTACAGAAATTAGGCGTGATAAAGAAACAGTGAAAGGAAGTCGCTCAGTCGTGTCCGACTCTGCGACCCCGTGGACTGCAGCCTAACAGGCTTCTTTGTCCATGGGATTCTCCAGGCAAGAAAACTGAAGTGGGTTACCATTTCCTTCTCCAGGGGATCTTCCCGACCCAGGGATCGAACCCAGGTCTCCTGCATCAGAGGCAGACGCTTTAACCTCTGAGCCACCAAAGACATGCAAATGTAAATATATGATGGGATGGAAGTGTTAGCTGATGCTATGTTGTTAATCATTTTTAATACATAAATATATCAAATCAACATGCTACACACCTTAACTTACACAAATTCATATGTCAATTATATCTCAATAACAAAAACATCTATAAAGGCTTGATCCTGTAAGAGGTAGAAAATAAAAAGGTACTTGGAGTTAGACATTACAAAACTCAGGAGAGATGGTGCCTGTATTTTTAAGGGTTCTATTCTGTGTGTGCTTAATAGGAAATTTCTATTTTTATTTAAAAGCCTGGAGAATTTCAGGCTGAAATTTAAAATAATTTACAAGTTGAGTGTGGGTCATTTCTAATAAGACCTAATTTATCACAGTAGCTTTAAATAGGTTAGTCTGTGAATTAAAAAGTCTTATTGGAAAATAATTCTAAAACCTAATAAAGTTGACTTTAAACTGGCCCAGTAGAAAAAATAATGGTTATTGTTTCAGAACCCACTACTCTTCTATTACCTTCATTGAGTTAACCAATACAGAGGTCTAGTGTTTTTTAGATAAGCATTTGAGAGCTTCAGGTTTTTGTTTTTGTTTTTGTTTTTGCAGGGGTGAGGAGCATGCAGGGAAGAGGTGGCAGAGGGAAAGGTAAGGTGGAGGGGAAAAGGAAATGGAAACTGCTATTAAAAGATGAAAAGCAGCCAATTCCAGAGAATGTCTTTGTATTTTCATTCCTTAAAACAGAGGGAAGCATTTCAGTTTTATTTTTAACTTCTTAATCATTTGTCTTCTATAGCCAATTGACTTTTAAAAGGATACAAAAGAGCACTTATCCCTTGTGGCCATGAATTAAAGGACTCCTAGAACTACTCCAAGTCTTTGCAGTTTCATTCAAAACTATCTTCCTGTGCCTGGGCTTTATTAAAATCTAAGCAAAAACACAGGAAAGCTCTATTTTGGAAGGTGTGAATTAGAGCTGGGGTTTAGAGGGAGGTCTCAGATCCCAAAACGCTTGATACAATTTTAAACGTTAACATTGTGACACTATTTTTATTCTGTCCCCTCCCTCTTCAATACTACCTCATAAATACCGTGGGTGTTTAAACCTTGTGGGAATAGAGGCAAGGGTTATTTTTACAGCTACACCCTGCACCAATAAGTATATCTAATAAACATTTCTATAATCCAGTTTATTTCAACTTCAGGGCATCGGGGTTTTGTTTTTTTTTCTGCAGTTAGAGAAACGGAACCATCTCTAATGGCCAATTAATCTCAAAATCATGGTGAAAAACTTAAGGGGCCATGGTGAGCTGGAAGTCTTCCTGGAGAAGAAAACCACACATTCAAGCCAGGGGTCAAAAATTCAGATACTTTCAAGGGTCCTGTGGGTAACAGGAATATGTGAAACTACTTCAGTAAGGGTCCTGTGGATAATAGGAATATGTGAAACTACTGCAGTAAAATTGTTCCAGAAATGATGTGCTGACCAATGGGAGAATGCCCTGCCAGTTCACAGGTTTAGAAAACACCCCGCTGGCTGAACTGAGTGGCCATATTTACTCCATCACAGTAAATATGGACTCCCAAAGGGGCCCATGTGGGATCCTTTTTTAAAAGTCCTGTATAGAAGAGATGAAAAGGAATAGGGTTTATTTGACTGGGGTAAAAGCCTTGAGTTTTACTTCTTTTTCACTTTTCCTAAATAGACATTAAAAAACAAATAAAACTTAGGCAAAAACCATCCCAGTGAATCAGTTCAGTTCAGTTCAGTTGCTCAGTCGTGTCCCACTCTTTGTGACCCCACGAACCACAGCATGCCAGGCCTCCCTGTCCATTACCAACTCCCGGAGTCCATCCAGACCCATGTCCATTGAGTTGGTGATGCCATCCAACCATCTCATCCTCTGTCGTCCCCTTCTCCTCCTGCTCCCGATCTTTCCCAGCATCAGGGTCTTTTCCAGTGAGTCAGCTCTTCGCATCAGGTGGCCAAAGTATTGGTTTCAGCTTCAACATCAGTTCTTCCAGTGAATATTCAGGACTGATTTTCTTTAGGATGGACTTGTTGGATCTCCTTGCAGTCTAAGGGACTCTCAAGAGTCTTCTCCAACACTACAGTTCAAAAGCATCAATTCTTCGGTGCTCAGCTTTCTTTATAGTCCAACTCAAACATCCATACATGACCACTGGAAAAACCATAGCCTTGACTAGATGTAACTTTGTTGGCAAAGTAATGTCTTCTGTTTGGTTTTTTTTTTTTTGAGGGACATATATATATATATTTTAATACTTTATTCTACATTACAATACTGTATTTGTTTTGCCATACATTGACATGAATCAGCCACAGGTGTCCACGATCTCCCAATGCCGAAGCCCCCTCCCACCTCCCACCCCACATCCTCTCCCTGAATCATCCGTGCACCAGCCCCATGCATCCTGCATCCTGCGTCTTCTGCTTTTTAATATGCTCTCTAGGTTGGTTGTAACTTTCCTTCTAAGAAGTAAGCATCTTTTAATTTCATGGTTGCACTTACCATCTGCAGTGATTTTGGAGCCCTCAAAATAAAGTCAACCACTGTTTCCTTATTTCCCATGAAGTGATGGGACTGGATGCCATGATCTTAGTTTTCTGAATGTTGAGTTTTAAGCCAACTTTTTTCACTCTCCTCTTTCACTTTCATCAAGAGGCTCTTTAGTTCTTCACTTTCTGCCATAAGGGTGGTGTCGTCTGCATATCTGAGGCTATTGACATTTCTCTTGCAATCTTGATTCCAGCTGGTGCTTCCTCCAGATCAGCTTTCCTCATGATATACTCTGCATATAAGTTAAATAAGCAGGGTGACAATATACAGCCTTGACATACTCCTTTCCCTATTTGGAACCAGTCTGTTGTTCCATGTCCACTTCTAACTGTTGCTTCCTGACCTGCATACAGGTTTCAGGATGCCTTAGATGAGACCACAGTCCTGGATGACACCTTGAATGCGGTCTTGTGAGACTTTTAGCATAGGACCCAGAGAAGCTGTGCCTGGACTCTAGACCAACAGGAACTGAAACAATAGATGTATATTGTTTCAAGCTGATAAATTTGTTACATAAAACAGGAAACAAATACAATGTCCTTAAGAGCATCTGTCTGTTCCCACCCACAGGCAAATCTTAATTCTCAAATAAGAAATCATGACTTTCTATTCACACCCTTTCTCAACTTGTTCATCTTACTGAACTCGTTATATATAGCCTCTCTGCCTAAGACCTGGCTTTTGAATCTGTGTAGGGTCCTAGTTGGCATGATACCTCCGCTGGACTTTATGTAGCTGTCTGGGCCCACCTTTTCCCGGGATGATAATTTTTATTCTATTTCCCTTTCCACCAGTCCTCCTGTGTCCTAATCCCACTTCCGCACACTCCCTGCCCTCCTTCCCCATTGGGACTTGGTCTGTCTTAATCCCTTGCCAATCTCTGGCTTCCCAGGTAAGACTTATGGGACCCTTGCTTGTATAGGGTGGCAGTTTAGACAGGAGACAGAAAGCGGAACAGACCGAATATGGCAAAGAGATTCTAAGTTAAAATACTAGTGGAGATGATATTATCTATATAATAACAAAAGTGAAATCGTTGGAGGTTGTGGGAATGGAAATGAAAGATTCAAGACAACTTTTGGAAGTAATAGTGACAGGACCTGGTGGGGCTCAGGGGCAAAGGAATGAAGGGTCCCAGATGACATTACTTAATTGACCTAACTTGGAGGAATAGGTCAAAGGCGAAATCGTAACCCCACTTGAAACAGTCTACCCCTCACTGATGCCAAGATAGCAGACAAGTGGAAAGCAGGAGCACTTAATCTCTAGAATTCATCCTTGTCCCATCGCCAACTTGGCTGTCATTTCCAAGCCATATATCTCACAGCTAACCTTTCAGAGCCTCCACTTTCTCAATGGAAGTGATAATGGTATATACCCTGTAGGGTTGTGAGGAATAATGACACAGTCCATATAAAGTGTTGGATGGTGCTTGCCACACAGGAAATGCTAGAAATATTCCAGATCTTATTGTTGAGATGTGCTCCCTCTGGCTCACTTATGCTTTTACCAGGCTCAGATTGCCTGCTGTTTATTTATTTTTTAAAAATGACATTTGTTTACTTATTTATGGCTGTGCTGGCTCTTTGTTGCTGCTGGGGCTTTTCTCTAGTTGCAGCCAGTGGGGGCCACTCTCTAGTTGTGGTCTATGGGTTTGGTTGCTCCACAGCATGTGGGATCTTCCCAGACCAGGGATCGAGCACATGTCTCCTGCATTGACAGGCAGATTCTTTACCACTGAGCCACCAGGGACGCCACCAGAGGGCAGACAGAATGAAAACCATAATCTCAGAACGCTAACCAGACTGATTACATGGACCAGAGCCTTGTCTAACTCAATGAAACTATAAGCCATGCTGTGTAGGGCCACCCAAGATGGACCAGTCATGGTGGAAAGTTCTGGTGAAACATGGTCCACCGGAGATGGGAATGGAAAACCACTTCAGTATTCTTGCCTTGAGAACCCCATGAACAGTATGAAAAGGCAAAAAGATAGGACACTGAAAGATGAACTCCCCAGCTGGGTAGGTGCACAGTATGCTACTGGAGATCAGTGAGGAAACAACTCCAGAAAGAATGAAGAGATGGAGTCAAAGCTAAAACAATGCCCAGCTGTAGATGTGACTGGTGATGAAAGTAAAGTCTGATGCTGTAAAGAGCAATATTGAATAGGAACCTGGAATGTTAAGTCCATGAATCAAGGTAAATTGAAAGTGGTCAAACAGGAGATGTCAAGAGTGAACATCGACATTTTAGGAATCAGCAAACTAAAATGGACTGGAATGGGTGAATTTAACTCAGATGACCATTATATCTACTACTGTGGGCAAGAATCTCTTAGAAGAAATGCAGTAACCCTTATAGTCAACAAGAGTCCAAAATGCAGTACTTGGATATAATCTCAAAAATGACAGAATGATCTCTGTTTGTTTCCAAGGCAAACCATTCAATATCACAGTAATCCAAGTCTATGCCCAACCAGTAACGCTGAAGAAGCTGAACAGTTTTATGATGACCTATATGACCTTCTAGAACTAACACCCACAAAAGATGTCCTTTTCATCACAGGGGACTATAATGCAAAAGTAGGAAGTCAAGAGATACCTGGAGTAACAGGCAAGCATGGCCTTGGGTACAGAATGAAGTAGGGCAAAGGCTAAAAGTTTTGCCAAAAGAACGCACTGGTCATAGCAAAAACCCTTTTCCAACAACACAAACGATGGCTTAGACGTGAACATCACTAGGTGGTCAACACGGAAATCAGATTGATTATGTTCTTTGCAGCCAAAGACGGAGAAGCTCTATACAGTCAGCAGAAACAAGACCAAGAGCTGACTGTGGCTCAGATCATGAACTCCTTATTGCCAAATTCAGACTTACATTGAAGGAAGTAGGGAAAAACCACTAGACCATTCAGGTATGACCTAAATCAAATTCTTTATGATTATAAAATAGATGTGACAAGCAGATTCAAGGGATTAGATCTGATAGAATGTCTGAAGAACTATAAAGAGTGGTTTGTGACATTGTACAGGGGGTAGTGATCAAGACTATCCTCAAGGAAAAGAAATGCAAAAAGGCAAAATGGTTGTCTGAGGAGGCCTTTCAAATAGCTGAGAAAAGAAGAGAAGTGAAAGGCAAAGAAGAAATGAAAGATATACCCATCTGATTGCAGAGTTCCAAAGAACAGCAAGGAAAGTTAAGAAAGTCCTCCTCAGTTATCAGTGCATAGAAATAGAGGAAAACAATAGAATGGGAAAGACAGAGATCTCAAGAAAATTAGAGATACCAAGGAACATTTCATGTCAAGATGGGCACAATAAAGGACAGAAACGGTATGGCCCTAACAGAAGCAGAAGATATTAAGAAGAGGTGGCAAGAATACACAGAAGAACTGTACAAAAAGATTTTAATGACCTAGATAACCAAGATAGTGTGATCACTCACATAGAGCCAGACATCCTGGAATGTGAAGTCAAATGGGCCTTAGGAAGCATCACTATGAACAAAGCTAGTGAAAGGGATGGAATTCCAGCTGAGCTATTTCAAATCCTAAAAGATGATGCTGTGAAAGTTCTGCACTCAATATGCTAACAAATTTGGAAAACTCAGCCATGGCCCCAGGACTGGAAAAGGGCAGTTTTTATTCCAATCCCAAAGAAAGGCAATGCCAAAGAATGTTCAAGCTACCACACAGTTGCACTCATCTCAGATGCTAGCAAAGTAATGCTCAAAATTCTCCAAGCAAGGTTTCAACAGTACGTGAACTGAGAACTTCCAGATGTTCAAGCTGGATTTAGAAAAGGCAGAGGAACCAGAGATCAGACTGTTAACATCCATTGGGTCATAGAAAAAGCAAGAGAGTTCTAGAAAACCATCTATTTCTGCTTTATTGACTACACCAAAGCCTTTGTGTGGATCACAACAAACTGTGGAAAATTCTTACAAAGATGGGAATACCAAAACACCTTACCTGCTTCCTGAGAAATCTGTATGCAGGTAAATAAGTGACAATTAGAACCGGACATGGAACAGCAGACTGATTCAAAATTGGGGAAAGGAGTACATCAAGGCTGCGTATTGTCACCCTGCCTATTTAATTTAAATGTGGAGTACCTCATACAAAATGCCAGGCTGGATGAAGCATGAGCTGGAATCAAGATTGCTGGAAGAAATATCAATAACTTAAGATATGCAGATGACACCACCCTTATGGTAGAAAGCAAGGAGGAACTGAAGAGCCTCTAGATGAAAGTGAAACAGGAGAGTGAAAAAAGTTGGCTTAAAACTCCACATTGAAAAAAAACTAAGATCATGCTGAGTGACTGAACTGAACCAGGGAAGCTCATTAGATTTCCTCCTGCTTTGAAAGCTCCTTTAAAAAAATTAATTAAAGGATTATTGATTTACAATATTGTGTTGGTTTCTGCCATACATCAACATGAATCAGTCATAGGTATAAATATGTCCCCTCCCTTTTGAACTTCCCTCCCACCTCTCTAAGCTGTCACAGGCCTGGTTTGAGTTCCCTGAGTCATACAGCAAATCCTCACTGGCTATCTGTTTTGCATACGGTAATATAAGTTTCTGTATTACTCTGTCCATACATCCCACCCTCTCCTTCTTCCCTAACCCCCACCCCTGTGTCCATAAGTCTAGTCTCTGTCTGCAGCTCATTGCCGCCCTGAAAATATGTTCATCAGTGCCATCTTTCTCTGTTTCATATATATACATTAGTATACAATGTTTGTTTTTCTCTTTCTGACTTACTTCACTCTGTATCATAGGCCCTATGTTCATCCACCTCATTAGTACTGGCTGAAATGCGTTCCATTATATGGCTGAGTAATACTCCACTGTATTTATGTAGCACAACTTCTTTATCCATTCCCTCTGTCAGTGGACATCTAGGCTGCTTCCATGTCCTAGCTATTGTAAATAGTGCTGCCATGAGCAATGGGGTACATGTGTCTTTTTCAATTATGGTTTTCTCAGGTTGTATTCCCAGTAGTGAGATTTTGTTGGGTCATATTGTAGTTGTGTTCCTAATTTTTTTAAGGACTTTCTGTACTGTCCCCCATGGTGGCTGTATCTATTTACATTCCCCCAAAACCATGCAAGAGCGCTCTCTTTTCTCCACATCCTCTCCAGCATTATTGTTTGTAGTGTTTTGATGATGGCAATTCTGACCAGTGTGAGGTGATATCTCATTGTAGTTTTGCTTTCCATTTCTGTAATAATAAGTGATGTTGAGCATCTTTTCATGTGTTTGTTATTCATCTGTGTGTCTTTGGAGAAATGTCTTGAGATCTCCTTTTTAAGCTGTAGGTTTTATCTCCTAATTTCCACTGAGTTCCTAGGTTAGACTTGGGTTACTTGCTTTGACTTTGGCACTCATCCAGATATAAGACATGATTGTCAGTAGCTGGTCAAAGACAAGGAGTCCCTCTGTGCCTTGCCCTTTACTTTGTCTTGCGTTTTCCTCAAGTCCGTGGGACTGAATGATGAGTCCTGCCTTTCTTCTAGATTCACCAACGGGGTCAAGAATCAAAAAGGGAAGATAGAAGGGGGCTATGGGCTTGTGAGGGACAAGAGTAGCTTCTTCTGGAGTCTGTTGAAAACTTTCCAAAATAAGTAGTGTTAAAAGAGATACACAGTTTAGGAGAGAAATCAAAGTAAGTAAATAAATTTGAAATTAATGTAAGAGTGGTATCTCTAAAACCAAGGGAGGTAAGAGATTGCAAGCAAAACTGTTTACCTCAGATTGGGACTCAACCCCACATGGCTGGGACTCGAACCCCAACAAAACTCAAAGTACCTGGTTTCAGGGCCTAATGAAGCTCAGGTTCTTGATGTCTCTTTGAAAAAGAATTCAGTGAGAGACAAAGTGATAGGTAAGAAGTGGATTTATTCAGATACACAGAGAGAAGCACACTCCACAGACAGAGTGTGGGTCATTGCAGAGGGTGATTGCAGCCATGAAATTTGGTGTGGTTAGTTTTTATAGGCTGGATAATTTCATATGCTAATGAGTGGGAGGGTTATTCCAACTATTCTTGGGAAGGAGTGGAGATTTCCAGAATTTGGGCCACTGCCCACTCCGTGGTCATTTAACAATGCTGTCATGGCGCCTCTGGGTGCGTCTTTTCACTTGCTGATTGAGGATTAGGGTCTAGTCTTGTCTGCCATCTTGGTCCCGTTTGATTCTAATCAGTTCATGTTGTGTCCTTGGGCTATGTCATTCTTTCAAAAGTTGTGCCCTGCCTCTTTCCCTCCTGTTACACAAGGGAGAGGTTATAAATGGCATCAAATACTGCACAAAAACGAACAGGGTAAAAAGTGAAAAAAGAGCATTTGATCTAGCAACTAACCAGAATTTTCTGTTCACAAAGGATATGAGTCTTTTTTTTTTTTAGAAATGAAAGAAAATTTCTTTTTCAGGAATAGTCACAGTTTTATAGGACTCACTCTAAAAAAAACCTTATGTGGTCTTATTCATGGTTTATGCTTTCATCAAGAGCTTAAGGAAAACGAGTAATTTTTAGACGATAGCGTATTTTCATAAGACTTCAATCTCAAACGTCATTGAGTATGCACTTTTCCTATGAAATATACAAAAATGAATTTTGGGATGTTAAGTAGCTCCTTTAAGATACTTACTGAAATTGTAGAATGCAGCTTCAAATTTTTTAGCTGTTGTCACCTCAGAAATTGACTGTGCCTGTGATGCTGCCTTGAGAACAGCAGAAGTGGACTGGGATGTGGATTCTGAATGGCTGGGCAGGACACTCAAGGCTTCTCCTGGAGCTCAGCCAGAACAACCCTGAGCAAGGCCTCTGACTGCTCTGGCTTGGGTCACGTGCCCGTCCTTGGACCAATCACTGTAGCTAGAGAACGCAGATGCTCTGGTCATCTCAGACTTACACTGAGCCACATGACTGTGTATTTCCCAGAAGGAGGGGAAGAACCAGTGCTGAATGGGCAAAAGGGGGAAAAATGAGCTCCTAGAGACATTTCAGAGATACCTCATCATACCCTGTTTCTTGACAATATGCTTACATCACAGCAGTACTCATTCCACTCCAAAGTATCCCATGCCTCTCATGATCTAAAGGTACCATTGGATTCCCAGTTATGTTTTTGTTCATAGAAACACAATTCCCGAAGTTTCCTCATAGTTGTTTTCTTTCTTTTCATCTGTTCAGTCTCAACACCGTTTAACGTCGGGGGTGTAGATTGTATCTGGTTCACTCAGTACCTCATCCAGCCCCTTTTCAGGATTCCTTACTCCACTGCAGAGTCTGGAAAGCAAAAACTTCACCTCCCAGAGGCCCTTGTTCCCAGGTTCTGAATGTTCATCAGGCTCGGCCAAACGGAGGCACTGGTGGGAGACTTGAATCCGGAGCTGAGTTAAGTGGGGAGAGAGGCAGAGCTTGAGTTATTCCTTTGGCTGGGACACTTGTAGCATCTCCGACATAGTTCAGGAGCCAGAAGCTATAGTAATTGCTGCCCAGAATAGCAGATAGCTTCTGGGTCATGGCAAGGGAAGCAGCTTTGTTGGTGGCCAAGTTCTACCTGGTGGCTTTGGGATTTGTTCTGGAAGCTCCTTCCTGTGTGTGTGTTTTAAGCCTTCCCAATGATTATGTAATAGCCTGTAATAAATCCTTTTCTGGTTAAATAGCTTGAATGGATTCTGTTCTCTGTGACTGAACCCTGACTGATACAGCATAGAGGTTAGATTTTCAAATGTCACTGGTCTTTTTGGCAATTTTATTTTTCTTTCTCATCTTTGTAATTGCATGGATACTAAGCCTGAAGTGGGGTTGGCATTATTTGTTGATTTCAAAGCACTGGTCAGTTGTAAGGTGATCACTGTCCCTAATTGACCTGTGGTTAGTTAGATTCCCAGGGACACACGCTATTATTCAATATACCTATGCTGAGATCTCCCATTTGCGTCTCCGGATCCACTGGCCACCCTTCTCATTCCATTTCACACCCCAGGCCTGCCCAGCAGCAGGGGGCTCCTTTGTGCTCTGACTTTGCCAGTGAGGGGACCTACTTTATGCTGGCCCTCTGCCCCTCCCGGCCCCACTACCCCTCCCCATCAGGGAGGCATTCACTTTGTATTTCAGAAGTCTCCTTGCTGACTTAGTCCTCCATCTTTGGGCCATCTTTCTCCCTAGAGTTCGAACTCTTGGAACAGTTCACATGTACTAATTTCTCCCTGTATAGCCTCTTTCACAAGCTGAGGATTCAGAAACCAAACCCACCAAGAGAATGCCCTCTCTGGCCCTTTCCCAGCACTAAATACCCATGTTTTGATCTCCAAACTTGATGGAGTGCTCTAGACAGTTGTCAACAAGCATAGCAGACTCCAGACACTGTTCGCCACTCTTTCTTCCTCTATCTGCATTATTTTCAGTAGTTCCTCCCAGGTTCCAGAACTCAAATAGCTGGTGCTGCCTACTTTTGAGGTCTGGCCCTCAGGAGTTCACTAATCCTCCTACTTTTCCAACTAAGGTGTGGAGAATGCCCTTTGTCCTCAGGGCAGCAGTGTAAACGAAAAAAAGACAAAAAAATTTTTTTCTCTTAGAAAAAAGTTTATACTTTCCCTTGAATTTAATGTATATGTCAACCAAGTTGGTTGAATCAGAATTTCTCATGGTGGAGGTAAGGAATCTTTTGCTAAGATAACTTCCTTAAATTACTCTGGTGCATTTCTTTGCTTCTCTTTACTCACTGCATCAATTAGTATCTGTTGAAAGAAAGGAAGGTAAAGAAAAAAAAAGAAATTTCAGTAGTTTGGGTATTTTATTTACTAGTACACTACAAAGGTTAAATGAGTGATATAAAATTGTACTGTAGTACGATTTTTCAGTTTTCACTCTTTAGAAAGGGGACTGTTGGACGGCTAGGCTAATATAGATACTGTAAAGGTTTAGCAAACCACCACCAGGACTGGGAAGCTCAGAGAGGGAAAACAAGTCCAACACAATGCTATAGAAACAGAAGAGCCCAGTATTTGCACTAATGTAACTCGAGTTTCATTTTGACATCTTTGGCCGAGCCACCCACTCATCGCTGGACTCTTCCCTCCTTGTGGCCCTGCCGCCTAAGCAGGTTAGCAACTGAACACCCAGAGTCTCTGGAGCTGGGCCCAGGTGACCCAGCTCTGCAGTGCTCCGCAGCTTCCCTGGCCTTCTCAGATCTTGCCTGGACTCTTTGACTTTGGGTTATTCCTAGACCTATAATACATTCCCTGTCCTGTAAAAGCTCTTTCTACCTTTGGTCACTGTCTTTATCAAATTCATTTACTGTTCAGATCATTTTATTGAGCTCTGATCTCTTTATTGGTTAGAATCTCGGATGTCATCTTTCTTCTGAGCTTGGAATAAGTTCTTCTGATAGAAGCTTCATTTTCCATTAGTGAACATTTTCAGCCTGCTATTAATTTCTCATTTCTTATTTGGGAGATATTCACATTTTCAGCAAAATGAAGAGTGAAATCTTTCGTTTCTGGAGTCAAGGTCCTTCCTTAGTTTCTGATCAAGTATTCCGTCATCAATCACTTCCCAGATCTACATATCCTTCTTGCCTCAATGAGATAGGCTGTCATATCCTACGATTACAATAACAGAAATACCTAGATGTACAGTGTACAGTAATATTAATGTGGCAAATAGATATTTTCCTCTCCGCTCTCTCATGTGAGAGAACATGAGAACTGTTTGGTAGCATGATACTCTGGTTCTTTAGAAAATATAGTTGACATCTACTTCTGCTTCATTGACTATATTAAAGCCTTTGACTGTGAGGATCATGACAAACTGGAAAATTCTTAAAGAGATGGGGATACCTGCCTCCTGAGAAACCTGTATGCAGGTCAAGAAGCAACAAAACTGGTCATGGAACAACAGACTGGTTGAAAATTGGGAAAGGAGTATGTCAAGGCTGCATATTGTTACCTTGCTTATTTAATTTAAATGCAGAGTACATCGTGCAAAATATCAAGCTCTATGAAGCACAAGTTGGAATCAAGATTGATGAGAGAAATCGCAATAATCTCAGATATGCAAATGATACCACCCTTATGACAGAAAGTGAAGAGGAACCAAAGAGCCTCTTGATGTAAGTGAAAGAGGAGAATGAAGAAGTAAGCTTAAAACTCAACATTCAAAAAAATAACATATGGCATCCACTCCCATCACGTCAAGGAAATTAGCTGAAGCTCCAATACTTTGGTCACCTGATGGGGAGAACTGACTCACTGGGAAAGACCCTGATGCTGGGAAAGATTGAAGGCAGGAAGAGAAGGGGATGACAGAGGATGAGATGCTTGGGTGGCATCACCGACTCAATGGACATGAGTTTGAACAAGCTCAGGGAGATGGTGATGGACAGGGAAGCCTGGCTAGCTGCAATCTATGGGGTTGCAGATTTGGACGTGTCTGAACAACAACCTATGTTTTCAAACCAATATTTTTATTATTTCTTTTGGTATATGCAAAGAACATGCTCATTCCTGGGTAACTCATTTTTTTTTCAGCTTTTTTGTTGTTGTTCAGTCACTAAGTTTTGTCCAACTCTTTGGTAACCATGAATTCATTCTCTAAGTCTGTTCCTGTTTTGTGAATAAGTTCATTTTTTAAAGATTCCACATATAAAAGATATCATATGATAATTGTCTTTCTGACTTCATTTAGTATGATATAATCTCCAGATCCATCCATGTTGCTGCAAATGGCATTATTTCATTCTTTTTAATAGCTGAGTAATATCCCACTGTATATAGGTACCACATCTTCTTTATCCATTTATCTGTCAATGGACATTAGGCTCCTTCCACATCTTGGCTATTGTAAACAGTGGTTCTATGAACATTGGGTACATATATCCTTTCAAACCATGGCTTACTCCGGATATAGGCCAAGGAGTGGGACTGCTGGGTCACATGGTAGCTCTACTTTTAGTTTCTTAAGGGTCCTCCATACTGTTCTCCATAGTGGCTGTATCAGTTTACATTCCCACCAACAGGGTAGGAGAATTCTGTTTTCTCTACATCCTCTCCAGCATTTATTGTTTATAGACTTTGATGATGCCCATTCTGACTGGTGTGTTGGTACCTCGTAGTTTTGACTTGCATTTCTGTAATAGTGATGCTGAGCATCTTTTCATGTGCTTATTGGCCATGTGAGAGCCGGGCCGGTGCACTAGGCGCAGACGGATTGCGAGAGCCAGGCCAGTGCACTAAGTGCGGCCGAGAGGAGCTACCTCACATCCGAGGTCAGGGGCAGCAGCCTAGAGTACCAGGCTGCAATGGTGCAGAAACGGCTGAGAGGAGCTACCCGCGTCTGAGGTCAGTGGCAGCCGGGAGGAGGCACCCCCGCATTCGAGGTCAGGGGGCGGCGTCTGGGAGGAGCTACCCCATGTCCAAGGCCAGTGGCGTCTGGGACAAGACACCCCGTGTCCAAGGTCAGGGCGGTGGCTGGGTGGAGCTACCCCACGTCCAAGGCCAGGGGTGGCCAGGGGAGACACCCCCGTGTCTGAGGTCAGGGGGACAGGAAGAAGCCACTTTGTGCTCGAGGTCGGTGGTGGTGACGCTGAGGAGCCACCCCGAGCTCGAGCCTGAGGCCAGGGGCAACAGCTGAAAGGAGCCACCCACGCCCAAGGCCGGGGCTGGCGGGAGGGAGGATCAACCGAAGGAGCTCAGGAGCAGGAGGGCCTAGAGGAGCTATCCCACACTGAACGTCAAGAACACAGCAGTAAGGAAATACCCCTCATTCAAGGTAAGAAACAGCAGCTGTGCTTTGCTGGAGCAGCCGTGAAAAAGATACCCCACGCTCAAGGTAAGAGAAACCCAAGTAAGATGGTAGGTGTTGCAAGAGGGCATCAGAGGGCAGACACACTGAAACCATACTCCAGAAAACTAGTTAATCTAATCACACTAGGACCACAGCCTTGTCTAACTCAATGAAACAAAGCCATGGCCGCGGGGCAACCCAAGACAGGCAGGTGATGGTGGAGAGGTCTGACAGAATGTGGTCCACTGGAGAAGGGAATGGCAAGCCACTTCAGTATTCTTGCCTTGAGAACCCCATGAACAGTATAAAAAGGCAAAATGATAGGATACTGAAAGAGGAACTCCCCAGGTCAGTAGGTGCCCAGCACGCTACTGGAGATCAGTGGAGAAATAACTCCAGAAAGAAGGAAGGGATGGAGCCAAAGCAAAAACAATACCCAGTTGTGCATGTGACTGGTGATAGAAGCAAGATCCGATGCTGTAAAGAGCAACATTGCATAGGGACATGGAATGTCAGGTCCATGAATCAAGGCAAATTAGAAGTGGTCAAACAAGATATGGCAAGGGTGAATGTCGACATTCTAGGAATCAGTGAACTAAACTGGACTGGTATGGGTGAATTTAACTCAGATGACCATTATATCTACTACTGCGGGCAGGAATCCCTCAGAAGAAATGGAGTAGCCATCATGGTCAACAGAAGAGTCCTAAATGCAGTACTTGGATGCAATCTCAAAGACAACAGAATGATCTCTGTTCCTTTCCAAGGCAAACATTCAATATCACAGTTATCCAAGTCCATGCCCCAACCAGTATTGCTGAATAAGCTGAAGTTGAACGGTTTTATGAAGACCTATAAGACCTTTTAGAACAAACACCCAAAAAAGATGTCCTTTTCATTATAGGGGACTGGAATGCTAAAGTAGGGAGTCAAGAAACACCTGGAGTAGCAGGCAAATTTGGCCTTGGAATGCGGAATGAAGCAGGGCAAAGACGAATAGAGTTTTGCCAAGAAATGCACTGGTCATGGCAAACACCCTTTTCCAACAACACAAGAGAAGACTCTTCACATGGACATCACCAGATGGTCAACATCGAAATCAGATTGATTGTATTGTATGCAGCCAAAGATGGAGAAGCTCTATACAGTCAACAAAAACGAGACCAGGAGCTGACTGTGCTTCAGATCATTAACTCCTTATTGCCAAATTCAGACTGAAATTGAAGAAAGTAGGAAAACCGCTACATCATTTAGGTATGACCTAAATCAAATCCCTTATGATTATACAGTGGAAGTGAGAAATAGATTTAAGGGCCTAGATCTGATAGATAGAGTGCCTGATGAACTATGGATGGAGGTTCGTGACATTGTACAGGAGACATGGATCAAGACCATCTTCATGGAAAAGAAATGCAAAAAAGCAAAATGGCTGTCTATGGAGGCCTTACAAATAGCTGTGAAATGAAGAGAGGCAAAAAGCAAAGGAGACAAGGAAAGATATAAGCATCGAATGCAGAGTTCCAAAGAATAGCAAGAAGAGATAAGAAAGCCTTCTTCAGCGATCACTGCAAAGAAACAGAGGAAAAGAACAGAATGAGAAAGACTTGAGATCGCTTCAAGAATATTAGAGATATCAAGGGAACATTTCGTGCAAAGATGGGCTCGATAAAGGACAGAAATGGTGTGAACCTAACAGAAGCAGAAGATATTAAGAAGAAGTGGCAAGAATACACAGAACTGTACAAAAAAAGATCTTCACGACCCAGATAATCATGATGATGTGATCACTAATCTAGAGCCAGACATCTTGGAATGTGAAGTCAAGTGGGCCTTAGAAAGCGTCACCATGAACAAAGCTAGTGGAGGTGATGGAATTCCAGTTGAGCTGTTTCAAATCCTGAAGGATGATGCTGTGAAAGTGCTGCACTCAATATGCCAGCAAATTTGGAAAACTCAGCAGTGGCCACAGGACTGGAAAAGGTCAGTTTTCATTCCAATCCCAAAGAAAGGCAATGCCAAAGAATGCTCAAACTACCGCACAATTGCGCTCATCTCACATGCTAGTAAAGTCATGCTCAAAATTCTCCAAGCCAGGCTTCTGCAATATGTGAACCGTGAACTTCCTGTTGTTCAAGCTGGTTTTAGAAAAGGCAGAGGAATGAGAGATCAAATTGCCAACATCCGCTGGATCATGGAAAAAGCAAGTGAGTGCCAGAAAACCTCTATTTCTGCTTTATTGACTATGACTGTGTGGATCACGATAAACTTTGGAAAATTCTGAAAGAGATGGGAATACCAGACCACCTGACCTGCCTCTTGAGAAATCTGTATGCAGGTCAGGAAGCAACAGTTAGAACTGGACATGGAACAACAGACTGGTTCCAAATAGGAAAAGGAGTACCTCAAGGCTGTATATTGTCACCCTGCTTATTTAACTTATATGCAGAGTACATCATGAGAAACACTGGGCTGGAAGAAACACAAGCTGGAATCAAGATTGCCGGGAGAAATATCAATAACCCTAGGTATGCAGATGACACCACCCTTATGGCAGAAAGTGAAGAGGAGCTAAAAAGCCTCTTGATGAAAGTGAAAGAGGAGAGTGAAAAAGTTGGCTTAAAGCTCAACATTCAGAAAACGAAGATCATGGCATCCGGTCCCATCACTTCATGGGAAATAGATGAGGAAACAGTGGAAACAGTGTCAGACTTTATTTTTGGGGGCTCCAAAATCACTGCAGATGGTGAGTGCAGCCATGAAATTAAAAGATGCTTACTCCTTGGGAGAAAAGTTATGACCAACCTAGATATTATATTCAAAAGCAGAGACATTACTTTGCCAACAAAGGTCCGTCTAGTCAAGGCTATAGTTTTTCCTCTGGTCATGTATGGATGTGAGAATTGGACTGTGAAGAAGGCTGAGCACTGAAGAATTGATGCTTTTGACCTGTGGTGTTGGAGAAGACTCTTGAGAGTCCCTTGGACTGCAAGGAGATCCAACCAGTCCATTCTGAAGGAGATCAACCCTGGGATTTCTTTGGAAGGAATGATGCTGAAGCTGAAACTCCAGTACTTTGGCCCCCTCATATGAAGAGTTGACTCATTGGAAAAGACTCTGATGCTGGGAGGGATTGAGCTCTGGAGGAGAAGGGGACGACCGAGGATGAGATGGCTGGATGGCATCACGGACTCAATGGACGTGAGTCTGAGTGAACTCCAAGAGATGGTGATGAACAGGGAGACCTGGTGTTCTGTGATTCATGGGGTCACAAAGAATTGGACATGACTGAGCGACTGAAGTTAACTTACTTAACTGAACTTGCTGTGCAAAAGCTTTTGACTTTAATTAGGTCCCATTTTGTATATTTTTGGTTTCATTTCTGTTACTCTAGGAGGTCTACCCAAAAAGATGTTGCTGCAATTTATATCAAAGAGTGTTCTGCCTATGTTTTTCTCTAGGAGTTTTATAGTATCTGGTCTTACATTTAGATCTTCAGTCCATTTTGAGTTTATTTTTGTGTATGGCCTTAGAGAATGTTCTAGCTTCATTTTTTAAAACATATATCTGTCCAGTTTTCCCAGCACCATTTATTGAAGTTATTGTCTTTTCTCTGTTGTATATTCTTGCCTCCTTTTTATAGATTAATTGACTATAGGACCAGGCTTGATCATGCAAGAGCTTTTGTATAGCAGAGTTTTAATAAAGTGAAAAGAGACAGAGAAAGCTTCTGATCTAGACATCAGAAGGGGGATAGAGAGTGCCCCCTCTCTAGTCTAAGCAAGGGAGTCATATAATTTTTTAATTAGTTATTGCAATAAATCAAAATAATATCTCAAGGTTGTAAAGATCTTACTAGACCCACTCCCATAATTTATATTTTAAGATAACAGGGTTAGCCATAAGGTTTTCAGAAAGGAGAAACTGTCCTCAAGCAGGATGCATGTTGTTATATAATCCTTAGTAGAGAGTTTAAACTGAGTTGTTTATTGTATAATCATCAGTTCTAGGCTTAGAGAAAAACATTTTATGTGACTAAGACTAAGGAACATAGAGAAGGGGGAAAAAAAAAGATATTTGTCCTTTCCTCCTCCTTTAGAATTCTAGACCGCTATCTCCACTTTGAGAGCCCCAGTTCCCTTCCTCCTCCTTGGGGACCCTGGACTTCTTATCAACCTGCCTCGGAACTGACTCTCTTGGTATCACGTCATCTGCAGACAGCGACAGCTTCACTTCTTTTCCAACTTAAACTCCTTTTATTTCTTTTTCTTCTCTGATTGCCGTGGCTAGGACTTTGAAAATTATGCTGAATAAAAGAGGTGCGGTTGAACATCTATGTTTTATTCTTGATCTTAGAGAAAATGATTTCAGCTTTCTGCTGTTGAGTATGATGTTGTGTTAGTCGCTCAGTTGTGCCCAACTCTTCGCGACCCCATGGACTGCAATCCACCAGGTTCCTTTGTCCATGAGACTTTCCAGGCAAGGATACTGGAGTGGATTGCCATTTCCTCTCTCCCGAGGATCTTCCCAACCCAGGGATCAAACCAGGGTCTCCTGCACTGCAGGCAGATTCTTTACCGACTGAGCTACATGGGAAGCCCTGATGATGCTAGCTCTAGGTTTGTCATGCATGGCCTTTATTATGTTGAGGTAGATTCTTCTGTGACCACTTTATGGAAAGCTTTTATTATAAGTGGGTATACAATTTTGTCAAAAGCTGTTTCTGCATCTGTTGAGATGATCATATGGTTTCTATTCTTCAGTTTGTTGATGTGGTGTATCACATTGATTGGTTTGTGGATACTGAAAAATCCTTGCATTCCTGGGATAAGTCCTACTTGATCATGGTGTGTGATCCTTTTAATGTATTGCTGGTTTCAGATTGCTTGTATTTTGTGGAGGATTTTTACATATATTTTCATCAGTAATATTGGCCTGTAACTTTCTTTTTCTGTGGTATCTTTGTTTGGTTTTGGTATATCAGGGTGATGGTGGTCTCATAAAATGAGCTGGGGAATTTTCCTTCCTCTGCAATTTTTGAGAATAGTTTCAGAAGGATAGGTATTAGTTCTTCTCCCAATGTTTCATAGAATTCGCCTGTGAAGCTGCTAGCCCCCAGGCTTTTTTTTGTGGAGTTTTAAAGTCACAGGTTTGATTTCAGTACCTGTGATTGGTCTGTTTCTATTTTCTAGTTCTTCTGCTTCATAGGGAGAGTGTACCTTTTAAGAATTTGTCCAGTTCTTTAAGGTTGTCTATTTTATTGACATATAGTTGCTTGTAGTAGTCTCTTACGGTCCTGTATATTTTTGTGGTGTCCATTGTAAATTCTCCTTTTCCACTTCGAAATTTTATTGGTTTAAGTCCTCCCCACCCCCCCGCTTTTTTTTCCCTTGATGAGTCTGCTTAAAGGTTTCTCAATTTTGCTTGTCTTTTTAAAGAATCAGCTTTTAATTTTATTGATCTTTCTGTGGTTTTCTTTATCATTATTTCATTTATTTCTGCTCGGATCTTTATTTCTTTCCTTCCACTGGCTCTGGCTTTTGTTTGCTCGTCTTTCTCCAGTTGCTTTAGGTATAAGGATAGGTTATTTATTTGAGATATTTCTTGCTTTCTGAGGTAAGATTGTATTGCTATAAACTTCCTTCTTAAAACTGCTTTTGCTGCATTCCATAATTTTGGATCATCATGCTTATGCTTTCATTTTCATTTGTGTCTAGGTTTTTTTGCTTGCTTCAGTGATCCATTGGCTTTTTAAGTCAAATATTGTTTAACCTCCACGTGTTTGTGTTTTTAGTTTTTTTTTCTTGTAGTGATTTTTAATCTCATAGTATTGTGGTTCGAAACAGTTTTTGATATGATTTCACTTTTCTTAAAATTACTGAGTATGTCATCCAGAATGTGATCAATCCTGGAGAATGCTCCACGTGCCTGTGAGAAGAACGTGTTGCTGTTCAGTCACTCAGTCATGTCTGACTCTTTGTGACCCTGTGGACTGTAGCACAGCAGGCTTCCCTGTCCTCCACCACCTTCAGAAGCTTGCTCAAACTCATGTCCATTGAGTCAATGATGCCATCCAACCATCTCATCCTCTGTCGTCCGCTTCTCCTCCTGCCTTCACTCTTTCCCAGCATCAGGGTCTTTTCTGATGAGTCAGCTCTTCGAGTTAGGTGGGCAAAGTATTGGAACTTTAGCATCAGTACTTCTAATGAATTTTCAGGGTTGATTTCCTTTAAGATAGAGTGGTTGGGTCTCCTTGCAGTCCAAGGGACTCTCAAGAGTCTTCTCCAACACCACAGTTCAAAAGCATCAATTCTTCAATGCTCAGCCTTCTTTATGGTTCAACTCTCACATCCATACATGACTACTGGAAAAGCAATAGCTTTGACTATACAGACTTTTGTTGGCAAAGTATTGTGTCTGCTTCTTAATATGCTGTCTAGGTTTGTCATAGTTTTTCTTCCAAGGAGAAAGCGTCTTTTAATTTCATGGCTGAGAAGAACATGTATTCTTTTTCTTTTGGATAAAATGTTCAGTTGTTGTGGCAGAAACAGCCATAAACAAAATCAAACCTGAATATCAGGTTTCCTGAATCACTATTTATTTAATGTTCGAGTTAACAGTATCTGGTAAACAAACTCCAACATCTCAAATAACTTAACAAAGCAGGTACAGGTCTGGGATTTTAATAAACTGACATGATTCGTTTAGACATACTTGCAGGATTGCTTTGAAACAACAAACCTTACTGACTGTGATATTTTACATTTTTAATAGAATTCATGGATTTCTCTTGAGTGTCATAGAAAATTTTTATGTAACTAAGTAATGACTTTCTAGTAGATGAATGGGCAACAAACATAAACATATAATTCTCAAAATAGGAAAAAAAATAAAACATCTAATCAACATATGGTCAGTGTAGTGTTGAACCTCACAATAATGAAGAAGTGCAAAGCTTAAAAACATGTGTTAACGATGACTTACTTCCTAGTTGACATGAACAGAGGGACAATCCCCAGGAATGCAGATTGTCGGCTGGAGAGGGGTGAGGTCGGCCTGTCATCTACTGAAGAGGGACAGAAGAGGGCGAGGTCTCTGGGTTCCGTCAGCCTGCAGGAACTAGGGGCACGTCCAGATTACTCTAGGTGGCAGAAGTTTGTCAAATAGATGTTTAGGGTGGGGACAATGGGAAACAAGTCATCAGTCCTCAAGTCACCCAAAAGTTCTTCAGGAGTCCTAGTAGTCTGACTGCAGTTTTGATCATTATTGAGAACTCTTGTTGTTCACTATTAATAGAATCCACCTATACAGGTACACTCTGAGGATTCAGTGTGATAGAATACATGTAAATACTTTCAAACCACAGTGTTTTAGAAGGATTTATTAGTTGTTGTGGGGTCACTGGCCTTCTTTGAAGTAGTGTTTCTTATAACTTGACATCTATATTTTCTTCCTTTTTTTTTGATTTTCAGTAAAATGGTATAGATTTTGTTGAGTAGGCCTGGCTTATGATTTGGCCTGTAGGGGAGAAAACTATCATTGTCTTTGTTAATATCAAGATATCAGGAATATTAAGAATGAGGGACGCTGCTCTTTTTAAGGTGGTGTTTAAAAAAATTAAGTTCTGGGGTCATAGGAGCCTTTGGAGGTACCTAAGCATTCACAGTGTGTGTGAGGGGGTAGATGTGGGAAAGGGAGCTGAGAGCCAGTTGGCAAGGACTGAATGGGCGGGTTTGTTTCTCTTCATCAGAACAGCTCTGTCTGTTTTTGACATCATGATTATGGGTAAGACTTCACATCGAAAAGGAAAGTGGTGACAGGTTCAAATGGCAGCAACTTTGGCAGCAAAAGAGAAGAAAGGAACTCAATGCTGACATTAATTGACGAAAGCTAATGAAGACTGAGAGGCCTGGCGTGCTGCAGTCCATGGGGTCGCCAAGAGTTGGACACGACTGAGAGACTGAACTGAACTGAACTGAATGAAGACCGAACTGATGCAATTGATCAGAGCACAACTGAACACTATTTGATCAACATCTGGAATCCAAGCTGGCAAAAGAAAACTGACCAACAATAGGCAACTGCAAGGAGATCCAACCAGTCCATCCTAAAGGAAACCAGTCCTGAATGTTCATTGGAAGGACTGATGCTGAAATGCCAATACACTGGCCACCTGATGCGAAGAGCTGACTCACTGGAAAAGACCCTGATGCTGGGAAAGAGTGAAGGCAGGAGGAGAAGGGGACGACAGAGGATGAGATGGCTGGATGGTGTCACTGACTAAATGGACACAAGTTTGAGTAAACTGCGGGAGTTGATAGTGGACAGGGAGGCCTGGCGTGCTGCAGTCCATGGGGGCGCAAAGAGTTGGACGTGACTGAGCGACTGCACTGAACTGAAGCCATGGTTGTATGTGTTGCAATGGCTAGAGCCTGAGTGGGACTTTCTCCTCCTCCCAGGCTCCATCTGAGACTAAGGACGCTGAACTTTTGAAAGGTAAGACAGCTGACCCTGTTACACTGTGTGGAGGACAATATTAGTGTTTTTCAACCTCTCCCTGTATTTGCAGAAGACCTGTAGCTAGTTTTGGTCAATGAAATGTGAGTGGAAGGGATATATATTATTCAGCAATGAGGTGGGAAAAAGCTGATGCCTAATTCTTTGGACTTACTCTTCTTTGCTGCGGTGATCAAGGAGGCCAAAAGCTTCAGATGGGTGTACCAACAGGATGATGGTCTTCCAGCATGCTGAGCCCCAGCTGGCTGTGCGGGGCAGAGGACCCTGCCTACAGACAGTACACCATGAGCGAGAAATAAAGCTCTGGATTCTTAGCTACTGCTGTATAGAGCAGCATATACTGAATATCTACCAGGAGGTGGAGCAGCGTAACTGAATATCCACCAGGAGGAAATGGGGATGCTCCAGGAAGGTTTTTCAAGGTGGGAAATTCCCAGGCGCTGCTTGGAAGACAGCGAAGCTCAAAGTGCCAAGTGAAGGTGGTGGCAAGGTGAAGCGGGTGGGGAGCACCTAACAGCTAGCTGAGGAAGGGGTGTGAGTCAGTGGGAAAAACATGTACTTTGGACTCAAACTGACACACCTAGGGTTCAAACTTTGTTTGTTTGTTTGAGCAAGTTGCCATTCTCTCTTACTTTTCTAAATGTATAAAGCATAATACCTACATTACACGATTGCTGAAAAGATTAAATTATACATGCTGTTAAGTCACTTCAGTTGTGTCCGACTCTGTGTGACCCCATGGACTGCAGCCACCCAGGTTCCTCCATCCATGGGATTTTCCAGGCAGGAGTACTGGAGTGGGTTGCCATTGCCGCCTCCTGAATTATACATACATACACACAAATCCATTCAGCACAGTATCTAACAGTTGGTAAGTAATCAATAAACCTAGATGCCCCTTCTTTCTGGCCACTTCCCTTAAGACCATTTCTGGAGCTTGGTGTCTGCTAACTTTTGATCTCACGAACTCTACAAGTGGGAATTCTTCAAGTTTAAAGTCCTCGCTCCAAGGTCCGCATCCCACAGATCCCTGCTGCAGCTTTGAAACAGGAAGGGAATGCTGCCAAATCCTTGTCTTAATTGCTTTATTTGTAGTGTCCTTGGATTCTGAAGAGGGAATCTTAGCACTGTAACTGAGTCTAAAGTCTGGGCAAGGGAACAGCTGTGAGAAAGAAATCTGGTGGCCAGCTTTCTCCTCACTGACATTTCAGTTCCCTTCTGCCCAGTATGGGTAAAAGAATCCCCCTCTCCCTGCCTTAACCGGTCATTTAGAGCATCCTCTGGGCTTCCCCAGTGGCTCAGCTGGTAAAGAATCCGCCTGCAGTGCAGGAGACCTGGGTTCGATCCCTGGGTTGGGCAGCTCCCCTGCAGAAGGGAAAGGCGACCCGCTCCAGTATTCTGGCCTGGAGGATTCCATGGTCCGTGGGGTCGCAAAGAGACTGTTGCAACTGAGCCACTTCCACTTTCTTTCCCACCTGTTTGGTGCCTTCACTTCTTTCCATTCTCACCAACAAGAAATCTTTCCAAAGAAACTAAGCTCATTATATACTGAAGGGAAATACCAAGTCCCAAAACACAAATATGAAAACAAAGAAATGCAAGAGTTTACTGGACCAGTAGCTCTCATCTGAGCAAACTGCAACCATCCCCTGACACCCAGAGGCCTGGGAGCTATGAGTACAATGAGATCGTGGGAAACAGGCAGAAAGTACCTGATCCCAGAGTTGGTTTTATTGTTGAATTTTACTGAAAATACTTCCCTTGGTCCTCTCTGGTTGGGCTCGGGGACAGGGCGTTAATTTTATATTACAAAATAACCTTGACTGGAGAGACTATGCAGAAGAAAAAAATTGTATTTTTTAAAAGGAGGCATAAGATTGAGGGGGAAAAGAAGTTGAGAAATTCTCTTCCAGTAACTTAGAACCCCAGGGTTTCAAAGGCAAGGCAGCAGAGAAGGAAGTGAGAGGAGAAAGCCTGCATTTACTGGAGAAAAAGATCTCAGAGAGGCCAGGGCAGCATTCGGTGAATAGGAACATTTGTGTCTTCTTGTCCTCTTACCCCATTTACTCTCAACTGTTTAAAGGTGCTTCTTGGGACATTTCATCCAGTCTTAATGTTCCAAGGGGAGCACAGAAATGGTCATTCGATTTGAAAGAGTAGGGAGAATTTTACTGAGTTCTTCATTTTTAAGGAACTTTAATAAGCTCTTTATCAAGATTAATTTTGCTGTCTGGGTTGACTCTTCGTTCTTGCATGAGCTTTCCTCGGTGGCAGCAAGTGGGAGCTGCTCTCTAGCTGTAACGCACAGACTTCCTTTGCTGCAGAGCAAGGCCGGGGCTCTAGGGCGCAATGGCTCAGTAGCCGTGGTGCCTGGGCTCTGTAGTTGCACCTCTTGGGCAGAGCACAGGAGTAGCTGGGCGCACAGTCTCTGCTGCTCTGAGGCATGTGGGATCTTCTGAGATAAAGGCTTGCACACATGTCTCCTGCATTAGCAGGCAGACGCTTCACCACGGAGCCACGTGGAAACCCAGGGAGAAAGTTATTATGTGGGTGGAGCATCTCCGCGGGGTCCGAGGGCCCGTTGTATGAGTGGGGCAGTTCTGCGCCTCTGTTTCCCTCTTCTTCCTCTTCCGCGTCTGCAGCCCAACGTCTCTGCAACGGAAACCCTGAACAAGCCAGCATTATTGCAGAGCAGCTCTGGGTTCCTGCTTCGTTCTGAGGCGGGCCCGGGGCTCTCGGCTTATTTGCGGAGGTGAGATGATGGACATGCCATGAGTCCAACGGGGCTGTGAGCTGATTCAGGCGGGGCAGGGGGGAGGGGGAGCTCGGCTCCACCCAAGTGCCCTCAAAGAGTGCCAGCCCTCCCCTTATGCCCCCAAACCTCCGCTGCCCCAAAGGCTAATCTATGGGGGACTCCCCCAGATCTCTAGACAAGTGCAGGGAAAGTAATTTGCATCCCTAAAGGGGTGCTTCTCCCCACTGGTTCCCCCTGCACCGTACGCCTTATTGTTTTGTGAGTCCCTCTCTTGGGTTGGCATCACCGACTCGATGCACATGAGTTTGGGTAAACTCCGGGAGTTGGTGATAGACAGGGAGGCCTGGCGTGCTGCGGTCCCTGGGGTGGCAAAGAGTCGGACACGACTGAGCCACTGAACTGAACTGTCCTGGGAACATCGGGGGCTGCTCGTCCTGCCGGGTTTCCCCTGCCCCAGCTAGCCACCCCTCAGCGGGGCTCCCCTGCGCCTGCAGGGCTTGGCCCAGCGGCCCGCGCGCCTGTGCTTGCCGCTCCGGCTTCACTTTCGCTTTCACTTTTGGTCCCTTTCCCGGGGCGGCCAAGGCATGCGACAGCTGCGTGGTCCCCGGAGTCCCAGGTACTGAGGTAGACAGACCCCAGTACGTCCCGCTATGGGGGAGGCTGAGTGTTTGGGGGAAGAGCGAGGCCAGGGCATCCTATCTGTGCCGAGAGGTGTGGCGGTCCAGGGAGCCGGGGAAGAAGGTAATCAGCCGGGGGCGGCGGCGAAGTGGGGCCCGGGGGTGCGGGGTGGGTCGCGAGGCTGCGGATCGTGCCCGCGGGGAGGGCGGTGGGGTTGGCGCAGGCTCAACAGCGGCCTAGCCTCTTTCTGCACAGGGGGCTGCCCAGGGGCGCAGAGCTCCCCTAAGCCCCGCCACTTCCCGGCAGGCAGGCGGAGCCGTCCTCTGCGCTTCTCCCTGAGGCTGGGTTCCTGCCAGCCTCGCCTGCTGGACTCCAGAGGAGGGCCAAGGGAGGTGGTGGGTGGATGGCGGGGGAGAGGGGTTGGGGTTTGGCCAAAGAGAGCACCTGGCCCATAGTAGTTGGAGAAACAAACCTGAGTTCGGTGAGTTGCAGGCGCAAGGACAGTTAAGCGTGGAGAAGGCAATGGCAATCCACTCCAGTACTCTTGCCTGGAAACTCCCATGGACGGAGGAGCCTGGTAGGCTGCAGTCCATGAGGTCGCTAAGAGTTGGACACAACTGAGCGACTTCACTTTCACTTTCATACACTGGAGAAGGAAATGGCAACCCACTCCAGTGTGCTTGCCTGGAGAATCCCAGGGACAGAGGAGCCTGGTAGGAGGCCGTCTGTGGGGTTGCAGAGTCTGAAACGACTGAAGCGACTTAGCAGCAGCAGATCAATTCAAGTCTGTCCCTTCTGCACTTCTTGCCAATAGTTGTCTGTCCACCCTTAGCTGTGGCTCAGCCTGGAATTTATTGAGTTTAAAGGCCTCCTGTTGGAGCAAGTTAAAATTCCCTCTTGGTGTCTTACTAGCCTGGTGGGCCTGCAAGTTAATTTTGGGAGGAAGGAGAAAATGCAGACACTTCCTTACCTTTTCTTGGAGGCTCTTTGTGAGGCCAGGTTCAGAAAGAAGTGCTCTGGTTTTTACTAAATCCCCGAAGTATTTGCTCTCTATTCAGGATGGAGACAACGACTTAAAAAGACTGAAAAATTGGCCACCTTTTTTTTTGCACGGAGTTGTAGTGGTACTGATAGGCAGCACATTTTCAGGTGGGCCTAAATAGAAAAGTTCTCATACATTAAAAAAATTGAATCAACATTTTAAAAGTATTTACTACCGGTAACTAGCTGTCATTAGTCCTCGTTAATTTCATTGCTCAGAGCCTTTGGAAGAAGGCCTGTTTGTTACCTCTTGATGATGGATTTGACATTCCATGGTGTCCCAAAAAGGGAAGGAGGAGACAACCCAGGACCAGATGCCCTGACTTCCTTCCTGTGTGAGTGGGAGAAGTCAGAATCACCAAAAGCAGTTAGTATCTTGAACTGTTTCTGCCTGTGAAAGAAAGTTAGGAACTCTGTTACTGCGGCACTTTAATCCACACCATTGCTTGTCAAAGAAGATTTAGTAAGATCAGATGTCAAAGGGAGATACTTCTGAAAACTTTAAAGGAGTATAGTCAAGAACAGGAAGTTTCCTTTAAAGCCCTTCTGTCTCAGTCTGTGTATATTTAGCTGGCTTCTTGATGTTTCCCCTTGGACATCTCATAGACATCACAAATTAAACATATTAAAAATGAAGCCTTGGTTCCCTCTCCTCCCTTTTTAAATCTTTTCCACCTCTGGCCTTCTCCATTTCAATAAAGGATACCTACCACCATCCAGATGTTCATTCTAGAAACCTGGCAGCCCTTCTGATACATCCTGTCCTTTCCCTCAGTCCCTACTTCTCCAGTTCCAGTTCAACCGCTCAGTCATGTCCTACTCTTTGCAACTCCTTGAGTTGCAGCATGCCAGAACTCCCTGTCCATCACCAACTCCTGGAGTCTATTGAAACTCATGTCCATCGAGTCGGTGATGCCATCCAGCCATCTCATCCTCTGTCATCCCCTTCTCCTCCTGTCCCCTAATCCCTCCCAGCATCAGAGTCTTTTCCAATGAGTCAACTCTTCGCATGAGGTAGCCAAAGTATTGGAGTTTCAGCTTTAGTGTCAGTTCTTCCAATAAACACCCAGGACTGATCTCCTTTAGAATGGACTGGTTGGATCTCCTTGCAGTCCAAGGGACTCTCAAGAGTCTTCTCCAACACCACAGTTCAAAAGCATCAATTCTTCTGTGCTCAGGTTTCTTTATAGTCCAACTCTTACATCCATACGTGATGACTGGAAAAACCATAGCTTTGGCTAGATGGAACTTTGTTGGCAAAGTAATGTCTCTATTTTTAATATGCTAAGTTGGTCATAACTTTTCTTCCAAGGGGCAAGCGTCTTTTAATTTCACGGCTGCAGTCACCATCTGCAGTGAATTTGAAGCCCTCCCAAATAAAGTCTGTTACTGTTTCCATTGTTTCCCCACCTATTTGCCATGAAGTGATGGGGTTGCATGCCATAATCTTAGTTTTCTGAATGTTGAATTTTAAGCCAACTTTTTCACTCTCCTCTTTCACTTTCATCAGGAGGCTCTTTAGTTCTTCTTCAGTTTCTGCCATAAGAGTGGTGTCATCTGTATATCTGAGGTTATTGATATTTCTCCCAGCAATCTTGATTCCAGCTTGTGCTTCATCCAGCCCAATGTTTCTCATGATGTACTCTGCATTTAAGTTAAATAAGCAGGGTGACAATATATAGCCTCGATGTATTCCTTTCCCAATTTGGAACCAGTTCATTGTTCCATGTCCAGTTCTAACTGTTGCTTCTTGACCTGCATACAGATTTCTCAGGAAGCAGGTAAGGTGGTCTAGTATTCCCATCTATTGAAGAATTTTCCAGAGTTTGTTGTGATCTACATAGTCAAAGGCTTTGACAGAGTCAATAAAGCAGAAATAGATGTTTTTCTGGAACTCTCTTGCTTTTTTGATGATCCAACGGATGTTGGCAATTTGATCTCCAGTTCCTCTGCTTTTTCTAAATCCAGCTTGAACATCTGGAAGTTCACAGTTCATGTACTGTTGAAGCCTGGCTTGGAGAATTGTGAGCATTACTTTGCTAGCATGTGGGATGAGTGCAATTGTGTGGTAGTCTGAGCATTCTTTGGCATTGCCTTCTTTTTGGATTGGAATGAAAACTGACCTTTTCCAGTCCTGTGGCCACTGCTGAGTTTTCCAGATTTACTGGCATATTGAGTGCAGCACTTTCACTGCATCATCTTTTAGGATTTAAAATAGCTCAACTGGCATTCTCCAGTTGAGAATCACCTCCACTAGCTTTGTTCATAGTGATGCTTCCTAAGGCCCACTTGACTTCACATTCCTGGTCTTGTTTTTGCTGACTGTATAGAACTTCCCATCCATTAACAGAAAATTGGATTAAAGATTTACTGAGTATGGCCCCACCCATCAGAACAAGACCCAGTTTCCCTCAGTCAGTATCTCCCATCAGGAAGCTTCCATAAGCTTTCTTATCCTTCTGCATCAGAGGCAGACAGACTGAAAACCACAATCACAGAAAACTAACCAAACTTATCACATGGACCACAGCCTTGTCTAACTCAATGAAACTATGAACCATGCTGTGTAGGGCCACCCAAGACGGACAGATGGAGAGTTGTGACAGAATGTGGTCCACTGGAAAAGGGAATGGAAAACCACTTCAGTATTCTTGCCTTAAGAACCCCATGAACAGTATGAAAAGGCCAAAAGATAGGACACTGAAAGAGGAGCTCCCCAGATCAGTAGGTGCTGATTATGTTACTGGAGATGGGTAGAGAAATACCTCCAGAAAGAATGAAGAGACAGAGTCAAAGCAAAAACAACACCCAGGTGCGGATGTGACTGGTGATGGAAGTAAAACTGAATGCTGTAAAGAGCAATTTTGCATAGGAACCTGGAATGTTAGGTCCATGAATCAAGGTAAATTGAAGCGGTCTAACAGGAGATGGCATGAGTGAACACCGACATTTTAGGAATCAGCGATCTAAAATGGACTGGAATGGGTGAATTTAACTCAGATGACCATTATATCTACCATTGTGGCCAGAATCCCTTAGAAGAAATGGAGTAGCCTTCATAGTCAACAGAAGAGTCTGAAATGCAGTACTTGGATGCAATCTCAAAAATGATAGAATGATCTCTGTTCATTTCCAAGGCAAACCATTCCACATCACAGTAATCCAAGTCTATGCCCCGACCAGTAATGCTGAAGAAGCTGAAGTTGAATGCTTCTGTGAAGACCTACAAGACATTCTAGAACCAACACCCCGAAAAATGTCCTTTTCCTTATAGAGGACTGGAATGCAAAAGTAGGAAGTCAAGAGATACCTAGAGTAACAGGCAAATTTGCCCTTAGTACCAAAACAAAGCAGGTCAAAGGCTAACAGAGTTTTGCCAAGAAAATGCACTGGTACCCTCTTCCAACAACACAGGAGTTGACTCTACACATGGACATCACCAGATGATCAATAGCGAAATCAGATTGATTATATTATTAAGGCTTACTGTTGCAAATACTTGCCTTCCCACTCCTTGCTGCTGAGCATGTATTTCCTTCCCTTTACTTCCTGTGTTTTAAGGACTCTGCTTCGTAAGCTTAGTGGGAAGCAGGGCCTTTCTCCCACTGGAGAAGCAGTAAGGCCATTTGCCTGCTTTGTGTAGGTGGTGTGGACACCTCACTTTTGCTGAAACAACAGAAAGTTGCAGGGTGGTAGAGACCTCCTCCTTGATGACTGTACAGGTGTCAGCATCTGATCTCTACACATTGGGGTGGCTTCCTCTAAGGTCTGGTATGGGCAGGGAGTAGTCATCTAATCACATATTTGTCTAATATAGTTCTAGTTGCCCATCTTTGCTTGTTTTATGAGCCTGGTTTCCCATATGACCTGTCAATTCCGTGATCCATTTAAGGATCTTCAGCCAGAGCTTGTTCTTGCTTTCAATGGGGGATCCTGACTGATAGAGTTAATTTAAACTTTGAAAGCTGAATGATGCTTTTATAGTAGATGTTAATTGTTGTTAACCATAAACTTCTCTCTTCTTGTGACTCATTAACATAGGAAAGATAATTTTACTTTCAGGGAAAGACCTAGTAGTTTTTTAAGTTTGTATCTATATCTGTTAATTCTGGGTGGATGCATTCTGAAATGATGCTCTCTTGATAATATTTTAGTGATTTTTTTTCTTTGTACATTTGTATCTCTAGCCATTTCAAGCAAGATGATATCTCTATCCATCAAATGGCTCCTTGCAACCAGGCCCTTACTGCTTTCAACACTGTTGATTCTCTTAACGGTGGCAACTCCATCCTCATGTCAGAGCAGGGAACCAACATTTCCAAAAGCTAGCAACGGGGCACCGTTTCCTTGGAATAAAATGCGACTTCCAGAGCACATCATCCCAGCTCATTATGATCTCATGATTCATGCAAACCTCACCACTCTGACTTTCGAGGGAACCACACAGATAGAAATCACAGCCAGCAAGCCCACCGGTACCATCATCCTGCACAGTCACCACCTACAAGTATCCAAGGCCACTCTGAGGAAGGGAGGTGGCGAGAGGCAAGCTGAAGAGCCGCTGAGAGTCCTGGAAAACCCACCTCAGGAGCAGATTGCGCTTCTGGCTTCGGAGCCACTGGTCGCCGGCCTCCCATACACCATTGCCATCGACTACGCTGGCAATCTTTCTGAGAGTTTCCATGGATTTTATAAAAGTACCTACAGAACCAAAGAAGGAGAAGTGAGGTAATTTTTGTCTTTTTTTTTTAAGGTTCAAGTGCCACCCACACTAAATTTATTATTTCAGGTGGTTTGTCCTTTAAAACTCCCTTGATTGTTGAATTCTTTCTTTGGTTTTGCTTTGCATGTCTTTGCATATTTAAAATGGCTTATAGTCTTTTCCCTTTTTTTAAATCTCATTTTTCATTCTATTTGAACCAATTTTCTTTCCTCCAGCTCTATCAGAGTAAATACCTATTTGTTTATTTAATTAGACTTCTGGGATAGAATAAGTAAGTAAGTAAGTAAAGTCACTCAGTCGTGTCCGACTCTTTTGCGACCCCGTGGACTGCAGCCCACCAGGCTCCTCAGTCCATGGGATTCTCCAGGCAAGAATACTGGAGTGGGGTGCCATTTCCTTCTCCAGGGGATCTTCTGACCCAGGGATCGAACCTGGGTCTCCTGCATTGGAGGCAGACGCTTCAACCTCTTAGCCACCAGGGAAGTCTGTTTTAAATTCTCTTGGCCTAGGTACCAGTTTCCATGCGCTGCTTTAACAAAGTACGTAAACTGTGTGACTTAATAGTAGAAATTTAATATCTCACCGTTCTGGAGGCTTGAAGTCCAGGGTCAGGGTGTCAGGAAGCCTGTGCTCTCTCGGTCTCTGAATAGCCCCCTCTCTGCCTCTTCCTAGCTCGTGGTGCCATCAGTCTTTGCCATTCCTTGAGCTGCAGCTACATCAGTCGGGTCTCTGCCTGCCTGTCACATGGCCATTCTCCGGGTTTCCTCTTGTTTTAAGGCCACCAGTTATATTGGACTAGGGCTTGACCCGATGGCCTTATCTGAACTTGACTGCGTCTGTAAAGACCCTATTTGTAAATAAAGTCTCACTTATATTAGGTAATAAGACTTCAAAATATCTTTTGGGAAGACTCAATTCAACTTGTAACAGCCTATTAGGGAAAATATTTTTGTCTCAGTTGAAACCATTTTAGGGATCCTCTCCTGCTTGTTTTAGTTCTGTTTTTAAAAACACAATATATTTTGGGAGATTTTATGCTAAATTTTAAAATCAAATTTTTTTAGTAGCTTTTCTTACTTTTCTGATTCCATTATTTTTTGAGGTTAAAAAAAGTCAAATACTACAGGAAAGAATTTTTGAAAAGATAAACTGTACCCCTTTATAACCCCTAGAGATAACTACTGCTTCTGTTTTAGGGGAACATCCTTTAGACTTTTTTCTGGATATACATACATGTCATTGTATGTAAATGGAACTATGTTGTATTTTATGTTTCATGAGGGAGCTTTTTTATTAAAAATATATGTTGACATGTATTTTACATGATTGTCACTACATCATTTTAACAACTTTTTTAAAACTCATGTTTCTGTGTTGATTTATTTAACTAATCCCCCTATGGATGGAAATTAGGTTATTTCCAACTTTTTAGCATCAGCAATACTTGGACAGGCATCTTTGTAAATCATTTCTTTAGAATAAATGCCTAGAAGTATAATTGCTAAGTTAGGGGGTCAACAAACTTTTGATATGCCTTGCCATATTTCTCACTAATACTGTGTAGTGGCAATCCTTTCAAAGCCAAAATACCAACAGATTTCCCCTTTAATCTGTTACATTGATTATTAATGAAGCTGTGCAGCTTTTGATGTGTTTATTGACTATTTATATGTTCTTCTTTTGTGAGTTGCCTGTTTATGACCTCTGCCTGCTATTCTACTTGGTTGGTGGGTGAATTTTTACTTATTTTTTAAGAGCTCATTATTTGTTGAGGTTATATTAACACTTTGTTAAATACCTTTTGATCACTTTTCCCTATTCTTTTACTTGTCTTTTAGTTTATGATAGCTTTTGTCATATAAAAGATTTTTTGGTAGTGAGATTCATCAGTATTGTGATAGCTTTAGGAATTAAGACATGATCACACACCTAACTTACAGTCCCTGGTACTTCGTGCTGTGTTTTTATTTCCCTTTACGGAATTTTAGGGTGCTTGCATCAACACAGTTTGAACCGACTGCAGCCAGAATGGCCTTTCCCTGCTTTGATGAGCCTGCTTTCAAGGCGACTTTTTTAATTAAGATCAGAAGGGAACCAAGACACCTCGCCATCTCCAATATGCCACTGGTGAGTCTAAATTGTGTACTCTGGATGCGAAGTCCATTCATTCTCTGTGGCTTGCATCTCCCCATTGACAGTTAACACTCAGGCTACCTGTTTTGTTTGTTTTATTGCCTGACAGATAGCTAATTTTTCTTTTTCACTTCCAACCTATGCTTTTGGTTCAAGCAGCAATTTATTTATGGTCAAAGGAAAAAAAAAATCGTCCCTAAAACATGCAAAATTTAGGTGAGAGTGACACTGCAGGTCATCCATGTTGACAAGAGAGAAACCGTATAGGAAATTCAGGTCAGGTTCAAGTGAGAGTGCCTTTCATAAAGCACTTACACTTTTCTCATATGCTCTTTTAAAAGGATTTTTAAAGGAAATGCTCTGTCGAATAAGGTCATATGCCTATGATTTAGTTATTTCCTATAATTTCTGTATACTATATTACTAATATTAGCTATACAACTTGTATTAAAAATAACTGACATGAAGTTGGGCAGATGGAAATTTAAAAAGTAATCTTTTAAGAATATAATGGTAGTGAAGGTAGCTACCTCAAGTTGCCTTTAATGAAGTCATTATTTTCCAGTTCCAGAGCAGATGTGGACAGCGCTCCCTCTGAGTTTTATTTTTTTATTCTACTTTTTGTTTTCCATTATGGTTTATTACAGGATATTGAATATAGTTCCCCGTGCTATAAAATAGGATCTTGTTGTTTATCTATTCTAAATATAATACTCTGCATCTGTTAGGCTGAAGCTCTTCTGATTTTTAAAAGCGGAAAGGAGAAGATGACCTTGCCAAATGAATAAAATTACTCAGTGAGATCCATTACCCTGTGATTCTGGTAGCACTGGAAACACAGAAGCTGAGCTGTCAGTCTATCACTGATACATACCAACTGTTAAAGCACATACATCCTTTGTTCAGAGAAGCTCACCGTGGATGAGACTCAGGGTGGAATAGGCTTTGCCCAGAGACCAGAAGGGTATACATACCTCATCCCTGTGCTGGTTGGGGAGACAGTATCTTCACATGAAGGGATTCAGAAAGCCATGAACCAACCTCCGGTGTATATTTCCCAACCTTTCGAAATCTATATTGCTCACCAAATCCCTTAATGACCCCCTAAAAGAGATTCTGACATTCTGTACCAGAAGCCTGTATAAAAGGCAGACTTGTGAATCCTTACCAGACAAGAACTTTTGTCTCTTTCCCCAACACACTTGTATATAGAAAGATAAGAAGCAGTTATGCCGTTTTCCTAATATAAATTTGAGATAGAGAAAATGTTTTTTCAAATTATAGTTCCCTCCCAAATATTATGGTACCGCTGCCTGGGGTGGGAGTGACTTCTCTAATTAGAGAATTACAGCTTAAGAAGAATAAAGGAACAGGGGTGGTTTGGAAGTGAGGGACAGACTGACCCACTAAACAAGACTGGTAGAGATTTCATAGGTTTGTAGGGGGAAGGCCAAAGCCCAGAGGCTCCACAAAGATGCTGGAGTCCAAATCTGTGAATGTCCAGGACCTACTTGTTAAGGATCCAAAAATCTCTAATGTAATCTTGCTCTTGGATGGGCCATCCCTCCTCTTGGCAGAAATCTAACAGAGGCGCCTGAACTTAAGTTTCAGATATGGGGTTGAGGGGAAGGACAGTGGGATTTTAAAGGGTCTTTTTGGAAGCTAGAGAAGAAAAAAATATACCTTTGGAACACCCAAGTGTTTGGGGCAGGAGTTAATCACATCTAAATTTGAGTTTGTTTAATTAGCTTACTTTCCTACTAATGAGCACAACTTCAAGAACAGAAATTTTTGTCTAGGGTAAGCTGAAGACATTTAAAAAAGGAAGGTAATTTCTGACCCTTCAAGAATCAACCTAGGTTGGCTGTCAGAGCTGGGGTATGAATGCCCAAAGGCTGACGAGCAGGCAACCATAGCTTTGTGGCTGGTGGGTATCACAAAGGACAAGGGCTTAGACATAGAGGTGGAAATGGGATTATAGGAAAAATGCATTGTTAATGTCTCAGACTAGTTTCAACTGGTCTTTCCCTAAGATCCTGCCCACTGCTTTCTGTTGGCTGAGGTAGTAGACTTTCTTCTTGGGAAGCCGACCTCTTAGCCTGTACCTCTGTGGCTCCAACCCCACTCTGCAAGGCTGCTCCCTGATTACACGGCAAAACCTGACTTCAGTGAAGCAGATCAGAGTCTGGAGGAGACTTTCAAGGGTCAGGCCCAGGCAGCATGGGTTTCCTTGAATTGTTTAAGAAAGTAGACACTCTTTTAGGTTATCCATGGTGACACATGCACCCAGTTAGACACTGCATTTCCAGATTATTCTTGCACTTTGTAATATGTGGGCTACATCTTGGCAAAATCAGCAGTCTCGGTTTTGCTTTTTCCCAGCCACTTTTACCAATCCTCATGTGCCAATATGAGTCAGTTTGTAATCGTCTAGCTTATTTAGAAGAGATTTAAGTAGTGATGGTTATATAACTGTGAATATAATTTTAAAAGAACCACTGAATGGTATACTTTAAAACAGTGAATTTTATGGTGTATGAATTATATCTCAATAAAAACATGGAGGAGAATGGTTTGGCTTTCCTATCTAAATTACTTAAGAAAGAGATACGTTTTTTGAAAAGTCTTTATCGATTTTGTTACAGTATTGCTCCTGTTTTATGTTCTGTTCTTGCTTGTGAGACGTGTGGAATCTTAGCTTCCCACCCAGGGATTAAACTCACATTCCCTGGATTGGAAGGCAGAGTCCCAACCAATGGTCCACCTGGGAAGTCTCTGGAAGAGATATTCTTAAATAACTCTACAAATGTCATGTCATATACTTTCAGTATGTCTGAGACTTAGGACTGTTTCTCTTTATAAAATGTTTTCAGTGTCTTGGGTAGTTGGATTCTTTGATGATCTCAGTTATCCTGATTTTAGGTTAAGTCTGTGATTGTGGCTGAAGGACTCATAGAAGACCACTTTGACGTCACCGTGAAGATGAGCACCTACCTGGTGGCCTTCATTGTTTCGGATTTTAAGTCTGTCAGCAGGATGACCAAGAGTGGAGTCCAGGTGAACTTGTGATTGTCACGTGGGGCGACCCGCTTGCCCTGGTCTGCCTGGGACAGTCCTGGTTTTATAACTGGAAGTTATAAAACTTCCCACATCCTGGAAACGCCCCTCATTCTTGGACAAACCAGTCGGTGGGCCATCCCACTGTCACAGATGCTGGTGTTTACAGCGGGGTTCTAATAGCAGAAACACGTGGGGAGACGTGGCCTGGCCTGGGTCATGGTGCTGGCTCCACCATTAACTGGCTTTCTGCTACCTTTGGAGATGAGCTTATATTCTGTAAAATGTATAAGTTGGATTAGATCCTGCAGTGGTTTCTCAGGTTGCTTCTTCTGTCTATAACTTTCTGCAGTTTCAAAGTGAATGTCATTGACTATCCAAGCTGGGGATTTCTAGCCACGAGAAGGAAGTAAGAGAAGACAGCTTGGAGTATTAAATGGCTCTGGGGAGAGCATTTGGGTCAGGGAGTACTGGAGTGACAGGGGAAGAGGTCTTGTTTGGAGGATTTCTTGCCACTGGGTGGGTCTCATTGTGTAGTGAACAGCCTACGCAACTGTACCCTGCAGCCCTGAATGCGAAGATTTTCAAAGAGGAGGCAGGGGACATTTTATTTAAAATGACCTCATTTATTTGTGCTAGTTTCAACTGACACCTGGGATAGTTAGGATTTCTCTTCTGAATTACCTTGTTTTCTCTAGGGCCTGAATAAGGTCCTGAATAAAGGGTCTTATTATCCTTGTGGAGATATCTCTGCTTACCTGGGGATGTGAAGCTAAGGTTTGAGACTTGGCTGTAGGAGGCAATCTAAGTTTAGCAGTGAAATTAACAGTAAAAACACCCACTCACTGATTTACCCACTCACTGATTTGCCCACTTCAGTGAATCTTTTTTGAATGGTTATTTTTGTGTGTCTTTCATACTGTGATATTGTAATTCATAATAAGAAATAGGTATTTGGTCTTTATCCTTGATGAAGGCTCAGAGCTACTAAAACTCTTAGAATGCCCTATGTGTTGAGAACCATGAGTATTATCTCTTCTTATGTTAATACAATTTTCCTAGGTAACCTAACTAAGGCTGGTTGACTGGGAACCAACCATGTGATGGGAGAGTTGGGACTGGAGACTGTTTCATCACCAAAGGTCAATCATTTATGCCTGTGTAGTGAAAATGCCATAAAAACTCAAAAGGTGGCTCCTGTGAGCTTCTGGGTTGGTGAACCAGTGGAGGTGTAGGGAAAGTGGTTTGGTAGGAAAGGGCATGGTCGTTACACTCCCTTTTCCATACCTTGTCCTAAGGCACCTTTCCCATGTGGCTGTTCATTCCTGAGTTATGTTTGTTTATAATGGACTGGGAATCTTGTAGAGTAAAATGTTACTCTTGAGTTCTGTAAGCTGCTCTAGCAAATTAAACTCAAGAAGGGGGTTGGGAACCTCCAGCCTATAGCTGCTAAGTCAGAAGCACAGGTGATAACTTGCACTTTTGATTGGCATCTGAAGTTGGGTTAGGGAGCAGGCTTGTAAGACTGACTCCTGTAGAATGATGCTCTCACGCCAGGAGGGTCAGCATGGAACTGAATTGTAGGGTACCCAGCTGGTGTTGGAATGTTGCTTGGAGATGTGAGGGAACCGCCCCTCCCACATGTATCTACACTGGGCTTAAGTCCCCAGACCCCTTCTGTGTGCCAATAGTTTGAGTCATTTTCTTTCTTTAACACATTGGACTCACACTTTATATCGTGCCTAGAAGTTGTCATGTGTGAAGTCTTGGTGTGGCTGGTTCTGTGATTTGTTGTTTCTGAGGCTCTCGTTCATGGTGTCTTGTTCCTTTGTGCTGTGTACTGTGAATTGTGTCTGTGAGCTTTTCTTACCTGAGTTGAAGGTGAATTTTTCCAGAGAGAATTTGTATTTTGCTCCTGTCAAGTGACCCGGAGACTTTGCAGCCTTGGGAATCACTTTAAATTATTGGCTTCAGGTTTTTGGACCACCTAGGTTTTTTGTGAGTTCAGCTGTTGGACGGCATGAAGTTTAGCTTTTAGCCATAAATTCTCTGAGGACATTCTCTCACTATTCCTCATATATCACCAGGGTTTGAATAATGCATTCCCCCCCACTTGCAGTCTCCTGGAGGAATTTGGTGATTCTTTCTAGTTTAGATTTCCAGTAAGGGCTTGGTCTTTTGGGATCTAGCAGGGGACATCTCCTACCTACCTTGAGCAGGTTCTGAATTTTGTCTCCTTTCCCTGTTGAGTTCTCCAGTGCCATGAAGACCTCAGCTCAAGTCCATCTGTACTGGGCTAGTGTCTTCAGGGCAAAAGCTGGCTCCAGTGACCCTCTGCTGACTTCCCAGGGTCCTGCGGTCATTTCAGTTTGGGAAAATGAAGTTGTCTTTACCTTTGCACTATCTCGTGTAAACATTTAGGAAGACATTTTTATATTTGTTACTCATCATCTGTTGTTTTCAGTAGGGGGATTGATGAGAACAATCAGCATCAATATAAGAAATAGCAGCCTGCAATTGTCAACTTTAATACTGGCAACCATGTCCCACACGAGGAAGCTGTTAATGTCAGCCTTCTAGAAAAGCCACGATGGCATTTGGATAACTTCCCTGTGTCTTCTTCTTCAGGTTTCCGTCTATGCTGTTCCAGACAAGATACATCAGGCAGATTATGCACTGGATGCCGCGGTGACTCTTCTAGAATTTTATGAGGATTATTTCAACATCCCATATCCGTTACCCAAACAAGGTATAGATCTTGCACAGATGTTTCATATGGCATTTAATGACCCCAGCAGTAGATTACATCTTCCTAACTGGCATCATCTCCCATCAGCTCAGCAGCCTCTCAAGTCATTAAAACCCCAGAAGGTTTTTGAGGCATGTAGCTTGGGGAAACTTTTGCCTTCTGATTTTAAAGACAAACACAACTCTATTAGTGGGCAGATAGCAAAGGACACAGGCTGCATTTTTTCCCCATGATTGGCATGCATAGAGTACATAGAGTACTCGATGAGTTTTTTCAATGAATTCCTTGATAGAGCATAAGAAAATCTGCATTTTCTTTCTTACATGAGCCCTTACAACTATTATGTGTTTGAGTTTTTAGTGTGTGGGAGTCTTGGAGATCCCAGCTAGAGTGGATTACTGAGACAATTTTTAAGACTGCCCAGTCCCCAAACATCTTGTCAGAGAATTAGAAATGGAGTCAGGAGGTCTGAAAGCCAAGCGTGACTTTATCATGCAGCAGCAGAGTAACTCTGAATGAGCCACTGAGCCCTTTTACTTCAGTCCAGAACCCAAGATTCTGTGGGGGTCACTTAGTTTCTTTTGATCCCTGCATCCATCCATTCTGAGAGTTGGTGTCTTTGGGACATGTATAGGTTAAGACTGATAAAATTTTTGCTTCCTTCCCAAGATCTTGCTGCGATTCCTGACTTCCAGTCTGGTGCAATGGAAAACTGGGGACTGACGACGTACAGGGAATCTTCTCTACTGTTTGATGCTGAGAAGTCTTCTGCCTCAAGTAAGCTCGGCATCACGATGATTGTGTCTCACGAACTCGCCCACCAGGTATATGAGCTCAATCACACTTTTAAAAAAAGCATAAACTATGTTTTTATTGCTCTTCTGGGACATAGGCTATTCATATCGATATATGAATTCTATGGATTCATTTTTACTTTGTCTTTTTCTCCCAGAGGAAAATGTATGTCTTTAAAACATTAGGTACCATGTTTTAAAATACATACTGAAAAGTTTTTCTTTTTACTTTGAAAAAAAATACTAGTTTTATAAATATGTTAACATTCATATACTGACATTACACATACAGAATGTATTTCCTTCTGCATGTTTGACGTTTATGGCTGTGTAGATAATCCAGTTGCCATAGAAATCTGTGGATAAACCGAGTAATATTTTCCTTTCAGTGGTTTGGGAACCTTGTCACTATGGAATGGTGGAATGATCTTTGGCTAAATGAGGGATTTGCCAAGTTTATGGAGTTCGTGTCAGTCAGTGTGACTCATCCAGAGCTGAAAGTTGTAAGTTGTATTTACTTACTTTTTTTTCCTACATTTTAGGTTAATCTGTTGCTGGAAAATATTATATTTACCAATGCTTGATTATGGAATTTATAGAAAGATTGATAACCTCCCTGGGAGTTTAAATATGGATCAGGTTTCCAAAATGCTAGTGTACTTTAAAGATATCTCACAAAGACTTATTTCCACACTCAGTTGCTTATTTCTAAATCTATGAATTATGACGTTAGTACTAAATTGTCCTCCCTGAGTGTCAAAGAAACAGAAATAATGACAACTTGTCTGTTCTGTATCACTTTCCCTCCTTCAGGCTGCTCACTGGAGAAGTATTACGTACAGATTGACATTATTTCAATAGGGTCCTACTTGCCAAATCAAATGAGTTTTAAGATAATTGCACATTTGATTGTATAAGAACCTAGACTCATGAGTCACAAACTTACTGGTTTGGAATCTCTACATGATAATTTCAAAAGTCACGTGTTTAACTTGTGAAAATTAAATGCAGTATAATTAGAAAGAAACATTATGTAAAAACAATCCTTTACCGTATTTTAATTTTCATTTGTACATATTCATCTTCCTGTATACATAACTTATATGTGAAAAGAAAGTGAAACTAGGCAGTCATCAAATAATTGCTTGCCCTAATCTAGTGAAAGTGAATTCGCTCCAGTCATGTCCGATTCTTTGTGACCCCATGGGCTGTAGCTACCAGGCTCCTCCATCCATGGGATTTTCCAGGCCAGAATACTGGAGTGGGTTGATTACAGTATAGTGGGTCATAATAAGTATTTTCCTGTTTCCATATAGTCTTTAATAATAAAAATGATCATGTATGCTTATTGTTTTGTTGTGTAATATGCTCTAATCAGATTATAGTTGGAATTTGTTCTCCATTGCTTTTTCTTTCACTACATGGTTAAAGCTAAATTTCTTTGCTTTAAAAACCACTATAATATTGTAAAGAAACTAGCCTCCAAGTGAAATAAATGAATTAATTTACAAAAAGACAGTATAGATGAAGACTGGAGATACTGAACTCATTACATATTTTAGCTTCATATTTGGGTACTATTGGGCTGTAGGCATAATGTTCTCATTTTTAATAGGAATGTTCTTTATTCTAAGGTGATAAATATTTAAACAAATTTTCAATATTGATCTAAAAATCACTGTTTTCTGTCTGTTCTTTAGAAGATAATTGTTTAATTTTATAAATTCTATAAACATATAATAAATATATAATAGATCACATCAGAAATTTGGAGTGTAAACCTGTTATCCCACATGCAGCCAGCCTCTTTTCATAGTTTTTGATCTAAATGTGAATCATTGGTGATGTTGTCTTTCTTTCAATCTTAATAGGAAGAGTATTTCTTTGGTAAGTGTTTCCATGCAATGGAGGTGGATGCATTAAACTCCTCACACCCCGTGTCCACACCCGTGGAGAATCTTGCTCAGATTTGGGAGATGTTTGATGAAGTTTCTTATGACAAGGTAAAAATGTATTCTAAGAATACAGTTTGCACATGAAACCTACTGGAGTGGAGAGGCTATAGTTAGGGCTGTGGGGACTTTCCCTTCAGTAGGACCGACCTGGATTGAAGGCTTTCTCTTCTCACTCAGGCTGCCCAGAGTCAACTTTTTTAAGGCCCAACTTTAAGTATGGCTTAAAATCCTAAAGATTATACTGTTGTCACTTCTTCATTTACTGTTATAAGTGAATATTCACAGTCTACAGAAACTTTTATTTATCCTCCAGCAAATAGGTCTTGATTGAGCTTTAGCTTTGTACCAGGAAAAACACCTGCCCTTTTGTAGCTTTGGGTGCCTTCAGAAACAGTTATCATGCAAAATGTGTTTAATAAAAGAACTGGAAATTGTTGCCAATGTATAATAGTTGGGAGATTTTATATAAAAATCCATATTACTGGCTTCTCTTTGAAGGAGATAGAATTCTGGTCATACCAGGCTTCTATTTCCCTTAGCAATGTGGACTGAAGCTAAGTCATGGCTCCTTTACGAGATCAGGATTCTGCGTTTCAACTTTCCCTTCCATCCCCAACCATTTCCATTATCCTCACTGAGGCAGAGAATGTGTTATTTATCATAAAGCTTGGCCGCTTTATGTGTAACAAAGGGAAAAGTATTACAAGTTTGCATGTTTCCATCAATAGTGCAGAGTAGATAAAAGCAGACAAAAACAGATGTATAAACATGCATAGATCAGTGGGATAAATAGAGGCCAGAAATCAACTCAGGAATATAAGGTTAACTTAACGAAAAGGGACCCAAGAATATACAATGGTAAATGGAGTCTCTTAAATAAAAGATCATTTAGTTCTTCTGACACCATATACAAAGGAATAAAACCGCACCACTGTCTTATGTAACTCACAAAAACTAACTGAAATGGATTAAAGACTTAAATGTTAGGATCAGAAACCATAAAACTCCTAAATGGAAAACAGAGAGAAAAAGCTTCTGGACATGCGTCTTTGGAGTGATTTTTTTTTTTTAATATGTGACACCCAAATCATAAGTGCATAAGCAACAAAGGCAAAAATCAACAAGTGGAATCACACGAGATTAAAAACCATGTGCACAACAAAAGCAGAGTGAAAGGCAGCCTACCGAATGGGAGAATAGATGAAAACCAGGCGTCTGACAAGGGATTAGTGTCCACAGTATATAAAGAACGCATCAACTTGGTTACTAAACAATCTGATTTTATTGTTATTTTTTACACTTTATTTTTTAATTTAAATTATTTTCATGGAAAGGCATTTTAAATATAGCACTGTGTACATGTCACCCCCAAACTCCCGATCTCTCCCTCCCCAGCACCCTTCCCTCCTGGTAACCGTAAGTTTGTTCTCTGTGAGTCTGTCAATGTGTTCTCTCGTATTGTTTGATTTAGAGTCCACATTTAGGCAATATCGCATGGCATTTGTCCAGCGCCATCTAATTTACTTCAGCCAGTATGATCTAATCTCCAGGCTCGCCCATGTTGCTGCAGATGGGACTATTTCATTCTCTGTAATGGCCGAGTAAAAACAATCTGATTTTAAAAGAACTGAATAGAAACTTTTCCAAAGACACACATGTGACCAATAGGTACATGAGAAAGTGCTCAGCATTGCTAATCCTCGGGAAATGCAAGACAAAACACAGTGAGACATCGCTCCACCCCTGTTAGAATGGCTACTCTCAGAAAGACGAATAGCAAGTGTTGAGAAGATGTGGAGAGGGGCAACCCATGTGCACTGTGGTGGGGATGCCAATGGGTCTGGCCACCGTGGAAGACAGGACAGAAAACAAGATATTACAAAGTAGAGATATCATAGCCAGCAATTCCACTTTGAGGGATTCAGAGAAAATAAGAACAGTAGCTAAGAGAGACATGCCCCCCGTGTTCCTGGCAACCTTATTTGCAACAGGCCAGATGGTTGTTTCCTCAGGTGTCCATTCCACGGTGGAATATTCAGCCATAGAAAAGGAAAGCTTGGCGCTTGTAACTACATGGATGAATCTTGAGGGCATTCTGCTAAGTGAATTAAGTCAGAGAAATCCTGTATGACCTCACTTATAGGTTAAATCTGAAAGCGAAAACACACGAAGAGTGAGTTCATAGATTGGTGGTTACCAGGGGCTTAGGGAATAGGTGAAGATGTCAAAAAGTAAAAACTTACAGTTATAAAATACATCATAGGGATATAACGTACAGCATGGAGCTGTAGTTAATAGCATTGCATTGTGTGTTTGAAATTTGCTAAGAGGAAATCTTAGAAGAAAAAGAAAAAAATTGTAACTGTTGTGATGGGTGTTAACGAGGTGTGCTGCGGTGATCCTTGGGTAGTATATGCAAGTATTGTGCACCTGAAGCTAATGTTATCTGTCAATTATACCTCCATAAACTAAACCTCACAAATCCTCGTCCTGTTGGCAGGGATACGCACTCAACGCAGACCTTCAGGGACCCAGGCTCTGCCCATCTAGTGGCTACTGTCTCCTAGAACCAGAGAGAGACTGTCTCTACCTTGAGGGGACCTAAGACATTCTCTTGGAAAAGGAGATTTTGAGTGCTGTCTCAAAGATGAATTGAGGCATTTCAGGAAGTGAAGCAGGAAGGGTTTCCTAGGAAGGGGGACTCATGATTTCCTAGAAAACTCAGGGTGGTGTTTTGAGCGAGAGGGAAGGAGGAAGGAGGAAAAGTTCTTGGTGGTTAGTTGTATGAAAAGTTCCGGGGGGAGACAAAGAACGCGAAAGCATTTTTCTTATCCTTGGACTTCCGCCCTCATTTATCACCTGTCTGACCACTGGAGGTATGCGAGTTTGTGGCCCGTGATCTAGGAGAGTGGGCGAGGAGGGGGAGAAGCTCCTACCGCAGGAGCACCGAGTGTCGAGTTCTCTTGCCCCCTTTCTCACGTTGCTCTCGCTGGGCCCCCCGTTTCTCACGTTGCTCTCGCTGGGCCCCCCCTTTCTCACGTTGCTCTTGCTGGGCCCCCCTTTCTCATGTTGCTCTTGCTGGACCCCCCTTTCTCATGTTGCTCTTGCTGGACCCCCCCTTTCTCACGTTGCTCTTGCTGGGCCCCCCCTTTCTCACGTTGCTCTTGCTGGGCCCCCCTTTCTCACGTTGCTCTCGCTGGGCCAGTTTCCTGTGCTCAAGGCTGCCAATTCTTGCCCAGTGGGCGCCACCATTTCTCACCTGTTCTCACCTTTGATTCCATCTCTTCCCAGTCCTGCCCCAGAGGGGCGGCGGGAGAGCCACGTGGTGGTCCAAAGTCCCGTGTTTATTCTGCACCGTCGCCCACTCGCCTGTGACTCATGGAAGCTGGCAGATGATGGGGAAGTTTGAATACTGACAAAGAATTGCAGTCCTCATGACTAAAGCATGAAGTGTCGCATCGATCCCCCCCGCCTCAGTCGGTCCAGGTGTAACCCACTGTTTCTAATTGTTCCACAAGTGATCAGACGCTAAAAATGTTACGGCATCTTAACGAATGGCTCCAACATAGTGACAGTAGGTGAGACGGAGGTGGACCACAGCTAACAATTATTTATGTGGTCTTTTAGGGAGCTTGTATTCTGAATATGCTGAGGGACTATCTTGGTGCCGACGCATTTAAAAGTGGCATTGTAAAGTATCTGCAGAAGTATAGCTATAAAAACACGAAAAACGAGGACCTGTGGAATAGTATGGCAAGCGTGAGTATGTTTTCATGTATCTCTGTGTTTGGGGTTGGCAGGCTTATTGCCTTATTTTGTTTTTGTTCTGTACCACATTAATCCCTCTGAGAAGAATCATGAGTGGTTTTTCTTTTTTTTCCAAAGGACTGAGTGATGTGTTTATTTTTGGTTTTTAGATTTGCCCTACAGATGACACGCAACACATGGATGGATTTTGTTCTAGAGGTGAACATTCATCTTCAACCGCGGTAAGTTTTCACATCTGTACGCGTTACCCCAAAGCCCATTCTTTTACCCCAAAGCCCATTCTTTTACTCCATTTCCTTTGAAGGATAACTCTCTGCCAAGCTTTCTGAGATCCTGGATCTTATCAGTCTCTCTATAGATAAGGCTGCATTTAAACTATACCAGAGTGACAGCCTTTTACAATTTTTCTTAAGTCTCTCTATACAAGGAAGTTTTCCAGCCATCTTTGGTAACATTATCTCACTGATTATATTTCTTCAGCTTCACTCTCTGGAAAGCAGTAGATTTATGATGTGCTTCTGTGATAGATTAGGACTATAACCATCAGGCTGTGTCGATTGTTTCCATAGCCCTTCATTTGTGGGGGAAAAAAAAACATAGATGGCGTGAGCATTCTCAGGCACTTACGATGTGTCAGGCACGTGTGAAGCACTTACGTGTATAATCTGCTTTATTCTTCACAATAAGCCTATGAGCAAATGCTATTACCCCTATTTTTACAGCTGGGGAAATGAAATCCAAAGGCATATGATTAGTAAATTGCAGAGCAGGGATTTGAATTGAGATCTAACTCATGTCTTTAACTGCTAAGCTATAAAGAATTCATAACACCTGAATCACAAAGCAGCCTGAGTCTCTGTTTATCTGGCCTTGTGGAATATTTTCACAGGTAACTCAGTGTGAGCCTGGAGATTCAACAGAATTATATCCACTCGATTTTTATTTTCTTGGCTGTTTTGCTTTCAGAGACAGATTTATTCCATAGTTTCTAGATGTGTCCCGTGGAATGTTTTATCCTTTCATTAGGTCTTAAATATTATTTGAAAGCTTTTTTAGTATCAAAGAGTAAATGCTCGTTTGAGTTAACGGCTGGTTGTTGGGTTGTGGGCCACGTCGGTTTTATCACTTGGGAAGTACGGGCTCTTGATAGAGCACTTTTCCCCCCGCCTTGCCTGTTGTATAGACAGCATCCTTACAGAGGCGTTGCACACCTGGCTGCTTTCTGTCCTTTCTCTCCCTGCCTTCATACACACGCCTGCTTTTGTGCCCAATGTCAAACCCAAGGTCTGCCCAGGAGAACCAGCTGTGCTACCTTTTAAGACAGAAGAAAGGGAGAAAATGAAAAGCGAAGAATTGGTGCTCTGGTGGATACGCTGTGGCTGGAGCCAGCAGGGGAAGGGAGCGGGCTGGGGCCTGGGAGCAGAGGAAGGGACAGAGGAGGGCTTCACTGGGTGCAGCCCCTGCAAGCTCACGCTTGGGCTCTCTTCTTAGAGGTGGGTCCATCTAGTTCACGTATCTGCCTTTTTCGCATAAACCAGCACTGGCAACGGGAAGGCCTTGATGTGAAAGCCATGATGAACACCTGGACGCTGCAGAAGGGTTTTCCCCTGATAACCATCACCGTGAGGGGGCAGGAACGTACACATGAAGCAAGAGTACTATGTGAAAGGCGTGGCCGAGGCCCCAGAAACTGGGTAAGGTTCACAGGCAGAAACTCATTTGTTGCCTTGGTAATGACGTCTGCCTGGTAGGAGGAACCTTTGTTTTTGAACTACTACCCTTCCTTTTGTTGCAAAACATGTTAATCAGATCTAAATACCCTATGAAGCTGACTTACCACCATCTTTTCAAAAGGATAAAGATGATATATAATTACTTTAACATTCTCATGGTTTGTAGTTAGACATGATGGTAATTTTCAGTTACTGGACTGAAGTCAGCTCTGAGCATTTGTCACTAAATTACAACCGTGCCTGTCAGTAGGGTTGGAGCTACGGACATAAACATCCAGGTGATTTCCGGGAAATGCAAGAGACTTGATTCTCTTCTTTGCCAGTCTGATTTGGATCCGCAAACCTGTTTGTCAGCTTAACACTACAGAGGGCATCGCTGGAAATGAGACACTGCAGCTTGACTGACGCTGCTGCTGCTAAGTCGCTTCAGTCGTGTCCGACTCTGCAACCCCTAGACGGCAGCCCACCAGGCTCCCCCGCCCCCTGGGATTCGCCAGGCAAGAACACTGGAGTGGGTTGCCATTTCCTTCTCCAATGTATGAAAGTGAAAAGTGAAAGTGAAGTCACTCAGTCGCTGGATGGACACTTAAAATTTTTTTTTCTTTGAAATGATTTCAGACGTCTGGAGAAGTTATAAGGAGAGCAAGGAATTCCCATATAATCTTGGCCCAGATATGTGTTAATTCTTCACCACATTTATTTTATATATCTATATATAACCTAAAATACCAAACAATTCCAAAATATGATCTTTATTTCTCTCTGCATATATGGCAAACGTATTTTTAACTGTTTGAGAGTAAGTTGGAGGCATGATTCCTCTTCACCTGAAATACTTCAGTGTGTTGTTCAGTTGCTAAGTCATGTCCAACCCTGTGACCTCATAAACTGCAGCACGCCAGGCTTCCCTGGCCCTCACTGTCTACTGGAGTTTGCTAAACTCATGTCCATTGGGTCAGTGATGCTATCCAACCATCTCATCCTCTGCTGCCCCCTGCTCCTTTTGCCTTCAATCTTTCCCAGCATCAGGATATTTTCCAGTGAATCAGCTCTTCGCATCAGGTGGCCAAATTATTGGAGCTTCAGCTTCAGCATCAGTCCTTCCAATGAACACCCAGGACTGATTTCCTTTAGGATGGACTGGTTGGATCTCCTTGCAGTCCAAGGGACTCTCAAGAGTCTTCTCCAACACCACAGTTCAAAAGCATCAATTCTTCGGCACTCAGCCTCTTTATGGTTCAACTCTCACATCCGTACATGACTACTGGAAAAATCATAGCTTTTACTACACGGATCTCTGCTTTTTAATATGCTATCTAGGTTTGTCATAGCTTTTCTTTCAAGGAGCAAGTTTCTTTTAATTTCCTGGCTGCAGTCACTGTCTGCAGCCCAAGAAAATAAAATCAGTTACTGTTTCCACTATTTCCCCATCTATTTGTCATAAGCAGTATTTTCTAAAAAGAAGAAAATTGGTTTATATAATCACAGAACCTTTATCAAAATTACGAAATGAACTTGATACAATACTATTATCAAATGTATCAGCCTTATTCAACTTTACTCAGTGGTCCTAATCATGTCTTTATAGCAAAAGAAAAAAAACAACCTGGTTCAGGATTTAGTATAGGATCAGACTGTATTACTGTCACATCTCCTTAGTTCTTTGATTTCTGAACCAGTTCCTCAGTCTGCCTTTCTTGACCTTGATATTTTTGAAGAGTGGAGGATGGCTCTTTTAAAGAATGTCCTTTAATTTGGGTTTTCTGCTGGTTTTATTTTTTTAACAGTCAGATTCAGCTTGTGCATCTTGGCAGGAATTCCACGGAAGTGATGCTGTGGTCTTCTGAGTATATGATTTAGTAGAAGGCACAGGCCGTCAACTCCTCCACTTCTAGTGGTCTCATTTTCACAGTCACACACCCCCCCACCCCGAGATCCCTTTGAGACTGTCAGGGCTCCCTTGAGCCCAGATTCCTAGCTCTTTTCAAGGAGTCCAAGAAGAATGAATCGAACCCAAACTGGCAGCTCCCACAAAGCTGGAAATGGGCTGGGATGTTTTGAGCTCTTAACTCTAGCTGTTTCGGGTACCCTCTTTCTTTAAACAAGCCAGTGCCTGGCACGTGGTGGGTGATTTAGGAACTGCTTGCATTGAATCAGCAAGTGAACTGTCTGTCTTCCTTTCTCTTAGGTTCCTGTGGCATGTCCCACTGACATTCATTACCAGCAAATCAGACGCAGTCCAGCGCTTTTTGCTGAAGACAAGAACAGGTAATTTATTGTGGACCTCATTAGCTTACTTCAAGAAGGAACTGTTTAAATGTATAGGATTTAGAGAATCAGTTTTCCTGGGTATTTATCTTGGTTAAAACAAAAACGATCAGGTCATACTTCATCTTTAGCAGATCCCTGACTTTCAATTTCTAGTGAAGAATATAGGTTTGAAAATACTGTCTGGTTGCAAAAAGAAGGCCAATATCTTGCCAGGTAGGGAGTAAAACAGGTGAGTTATATAATGCTGAGGAGGAGAGACACTTGGGAAAATCAGCCCCGACTTTATCATTGATGGGTTGTATCATACATGTGGCCTGAAACATTTACATTCTTCTCATAAGTCTATAAATCTCACAAAATTCGTGTCTTAAACTAGTATTGGCTTTTGTCTACTGGGATGCTGTTTTCTGGTTTCTAAAAGCAGTGCGTTCGATATGAAACTCATTTCAGTATTAACGTTGTTGAGTGTGAAGCCTGCCTTTAGTCTCTGATCAGAAAAGCTTTTACCAGTCAAGAGAGAAAACGGAGCTGTGATTACTTATTTGCTCTAGATGTGCTCATCCTCCCAGAAGAGGTGGAATGGATCAAATTTAATGTCGGGATGAACGGCTATTACATTGTGCATTATGAGGATGATGGATGGGACTCTCTGACTGGCCTTTTAAAAGGAACACACACGGCAATCAGCAGTAATGATCGGGCCAGTCTCATTAACAATGCGTTTCAGCTTGTCAGGTAATGCAAGCCCCCCCCCGCCCCTCACAGTCTTGGTTTATTCCTGAAAGCTGCTGTTATCATTCAAATCTCTGATTTCTAAAGATGAAAACGATTGATTGCTAATAAGAAATTGAAGGATGTTTTCTCCCAAGTTCTCCTAACAATCCAGGGTTGCTTTTAGCTTCAGGATTAACCTCTTATCTGTGTCTGCTGAGGACCAAGGTAAAGAAAGGAATCTGTATTTTCATCTTTTTCATTAACAACTTGGATCAGTTGAAGGCAGAAGTGTAGAAAACCAGGAGACCAACATCCCGGAGAAGCCCCTTGCCTGACCCTTAAAGCCTAGCCCAGCAGCTTTTCCCAGCCTTGCTGTATGTAACAGATCAGGTTTCTCCCTGCCGAGTGAAGGCTTCTTAGAAGACTAAGGTCGCCCAGACACAAGCTGTCGTCATTACATCTCTTGGACTAGAGGAAAGCAGATCCCCTGTCCCATCCCCATGCTACCCAAACTGGGTGCCTGGACGTCACAGCATCTTTAAGGCATGTAGCTCATAGGACATGGTCCAGCCAAATGACCTTTGAGTGAGAGAGAATAATATTCACTTTTTTTTGCCCCATAACATTGGCTTTTCAGGACATCTTCCCCATGCCTAAAACTCAAACTTCTTCACTCTTTAGGTAGAAGTGACGTCCAAGGGGAATCCCCAAGTGGGAGAGAATACTGTGATTCTCAGCTCCATGTCTCTCTGCTCTAAAATGTTGAGTTCTTCCTTTGGGGGCCCTCTCGAGGTGATAGAAAGCAGTGGGGGATAAAGATAGGGGTTGCTTATGAAGCCGTTGCTGCCTGCCTGAATATATTCCCCTCCACAGTGCTGCTGCTGCAGACACAGTCGTGCCTGACTCTGTGCGACCCCTTAAATTGCTGTGTTTACTTACGTGTGCACGTACCCTACCACTGAGGCTTTTAAGACCAACTCTCATTATAATGATGAATTTTTTAAATCTGTATTCAGTTTCTTTTTGTTTTGTTGTTGTTGTTTTTCAATTTGTAAAAATTTTTTTAAATTTATTTATTTTAATTGGAGGCTAATTATTTTACAGTATTGTAGTGGTTTTGCCATACATTGACATGAGTCAGCCATGGGTGTACAGGTGTCCCTCATCCCGAACTCCCCTCCCCCCGCCCTCCCCATCCCATCCCTCTGGGTCATCCCAGTGCACCAGCCCTGAGCACCCTGTCTCATGCAGCGAACCTGCACTGGCCATCTGTTTCACACATGATCATATACATGTTTCAGTGCCATTCTCTCAAATCACCCCACCCTCGCCTTCTCCCACGGAGTCCAGAAGTCTGTTCTTTTATCCAGTTTCTTTTTGAAATGGAGATGAGGATGTATTAACTCCAGGGACTCCTACTGGTGACTGAGTGGCAGGCTCTCTGGTGAAGCTTCCCGAGGGGTCTTTGATCACAGTTCCCGTTTCACTCTGGCAGTCCAGCAAGGTTCGATGTTTCCTGGAGGGACATTTGCTGACCTGCTGCCATTGCGTCTTAACCACAACCAGTAGAGCTCTACTATTATATGTGGGTATATAATGTAATATATTATATTACATTATATATTGTATGTGGTTAGCTCTACTAGTCGAGAAAGTTCCTTCACAGTGCAAACACGCATGTTATATGTGACAGGAAAGCTATTATATAAAGGTCATTATCTGTAAGGAGTTGTCTATATCTGACTGAATATTTTGCTGGAAGCTTCTTAAAATAATTTTTGAAGCAAATAGTTGATTTCCTGGATTTTTCTTTCAAACTGCTAACCCTGGTGTCTCTTGACCAGCATTGGAAAGCTATCAATTGAAAAAGCCTTGGATTTAACCTTGTACCTGAAGCATGAAACTGAAATCATGCCAGTGTTTCAAGGTTTGAATGAGCTGATACCGATGTATAAGTTAATGGAAAAGAGAGAGATGAATGAAGTGGAAACTCAATTCAAGGTAAAAAGCTGGAACAAATTGAATAGTTTTAGATAACTGGTTTGCTTTGGTGCGGTGTGGAAAAGATTTCTTACCGTGGTGTATATTTTATACATGTCTTGATATATTTTAAAGAAAATTGCAAATATCTCCATATTTGAGTTGACTGGTGAAGATTTTGGTTTTATTTTGGCACTAAAAACAGGCATGGCACTGTTAGACACTTATTCATTCCCTCATGTGGCTAATTCTTTATGTCATTTTACTTCTGTATTGTGGTGGTTGCTCTTAAAATTTTCTGGGACTCAGGTACTTAAGCAGGAGGCACACAGTTGTTACTTTTGGCAAAATGTCATGAAGTCTTGTTGTATATAGTTTGCTCTCAAAATGTCACATCAACTGTTTATTTTAGTGAGTTTTGAAAGTGGCAGCTCGTCCTGATTTTAAGTAGACAAAGTATATAAGATGGTTAAGGAAATACTCGAATCATTCACATTTCTTCCTTTTGACCTTTTTATAACTAAATAGAAACCAAACCGCATGGTTTTGAAAATCTGAGTTGGCCTAAGCTTTAAGAAGCAATCCCTATCACCTGAGGGTGTGCTGAGTTCTATAAACCACGAGATGACTGGTGACAGGTGTGGCTTTCCCGCAGGCCTTTCTCATCAGGCTGCTGAGGGGCCTCATTGACAAGCAGACGTGGACAGATGAGGGCTCCGTCTCGGAGCGAATGCTGCGGAGTCAGCTGCTCCTCCTCGCCTGCGTGCGCAAGTACCAGCCCTGCGTGCAGAAGGCAGAAGGCTATTTCAGACAGTGGCAGGAGGCCGGTGGAAACCTCAGGTCTGTTTTTCTTAAGCAACTAGTTTGTTCATGTAAGGGGTATCTTTTCTGTTTTCTATCATCATGACTCAATGTTGGAGGCAAGAAGGAAACAAGTATAGATAAGACTCTTCCGGTGCTCTTTGGGAAAAATAATTTTTTTTCTTTTAAAGTTATCTATGTCTCTCTCAATTTTCTGCTTGAAGAAATGCTAAGAGGAAACTTCTATGCATAAAAGTCAAATATCTGAACAGTTAGAATGGGATTAGAATATTTACTGGGGGTTTTGTATAGCTAAGTATACAAAAGGGCTTCCCTTGTGGCTCAGCTGGTAAAGAATCTGGCTGTGATGTGGGAGACTGAGGTTTGATCCCTGGGTTGGGAAGATCCCTTGGAGCTAAGGGAAAGGTTACCCACTCCAGGATTCTGGCCTGGAGAGTTCCATGAACTGTATAGTCCATGGGGTCACAAAGACTTGGGACACCACTGAGTGACTTTCACTTGGCCCCAGATAATCCTTTCTTTTGGGCCTCCCTGATAGCTCAGTCGGTAAAGAATCTGCCTGCAGTGCAGGAGACCCCGGTTTGATTCCTGGGTGGGGAAGATCTGCTGGAGAAGGGATGGGCTACCCACTCCTGCATTCTTGGGCTTCCCTGTGGCTCAGCTGGTAAAGAATCAGCCTGCAATGCAGGAGACCTGGGTTCAATCCTGGGTTGGGAAGATCCCCTGGAGCAAGGAAAGGCTACCCGCTCCAGTATTCGTGCCTTGGGAATGCCACAGACTGTGTGGCAAAGTGTGACACGACTCTCACATGAGTGACATGGGGTAGCGAAGAGTCAGACACGGCTGAGCAGCTTTCACTTCACTTCAGGGATGCAAAGGTGGCTTCCCAGGTGGCTCTGGTGGCAAAGAACCTGCCTGCCAACGCAGGAGATGCAAGAGATAGAGGTTCAATCCCTGGGTTGGGAAGATCCCCTGGAGGAGGAAATGGCAACCTATTACAGTATTCTTGCCAGGATAATCGCATGGACAGAGGAGCCTGGCAAAGTCAGACATGACTGAATGCACACATGTACACACACACACACACACAGGAGCCTGGCAAAGTCAGACATGACTGAGTGCGCGCACGCACACACACACACACACAGGAGCCTGGCAAAGTCAGACATGACTGAGTGCACACATGTACACACACACACACAGGAGCCTGGCAAAGTCGGACATGACTGAGTGCGCGCACGCACACACACACACACACAGGAGCCTGGCAAAGTCAGACATGACTGAGTGCACACATGTACACACACACACACAGGAGCCTGGCAAAGTCGGACATGACTGAGTGCGCGCACGCACGCACACACACACACACACACAGGAGCCTGGCAAAGTCAGACATGACTGAGTGCACACATGTCACACACACACACACACACACAGAAGCCTGGCAAAGTCGGACATGACTGAGTGCACGCACACACACACACACAAGGATAGAAAACCTTGTTAGAATTGAGACAGCTGTGCTGGGCAGGAAGAGAGGCAGTGCCTCTCATCGGAGCTTTTCAGGCCCCTCAAGCTCTTGACAGGTGGGGAGGGGACACAGGGATACGGGGCAGGGACCGAGGCCTTTTATATTTGCGGCTTAAATCCCATGCAGGAAATGCTGAGCTAGCAATACACGCACTTCCATTTAAAGAAGTGCCTACAAACAGTGGTCCTGTTGGGTTCCTGACTTTTGTTCATAGGCTTCATCTTAAGTCTAGTTTGAATTTTTTTCTTTTGTCTTGAAAAGTGACTGCCTGTTGAGTCAATTGGCATCATTCACGTATGTGGAAACAGATGTATTTAAAGAGGTGGCATTTCACAGTGTATTTTTGAGAAAGCTACTTAAAAACAAACTCGGTTACTCTTTCTTGCCTCTTTCATAAAATGTTACTGAAGGAGAGAGGTTATTTTGGTTTATATTTCCAAGCACACGTCTCTGATTGTGGAGCCGGTTTATCACTTCATAAGTAAGTCTCCTGCACGCAAACACACTTCCTTCTATCCCAGCCTCTCTCCTGGTGTGTTCTTTCCCACAGCCTGCCCAACGACGTGACCTTGGCAGTGTTTGCCGTGGGGGCCCAGACCCTCGAAGGATGGGATTTTCTTTATAGTAAATACCAGTCGTCATTGTCCAGTACTGAGAAAAACCAAATTGAATTTGCTCTCTGTATCAGCCAAAATAAAGAAAAACTTCAGTGGTGAGTAATTGATTCATGTTCACGTAGCCAAGAGGAACTAAATGAGAGCAGATCCTTCTGGCACCTATTTTTGTTCTCTTGGCCAGGAAGCGCGTTTTCTGCTGGGAACGTTTATGCAGGAGGGCGCACATCTAATGAGTATGGTAAATAATTAGGGAGCAGCGAGTGTTAGGAAAAATATTTTGAGGAGTGTGTATTTGTGTATCTTTTACACATTTAGAAATATATACTTGGTATCCTTATTTAGCCACTTGTGAGCAAAAAGAGAATATATGAGAAGGGGTGTTGTAAATATAAATGTTAGTTTTTATTACTATGTAGCTATAGTGAGTTTCTCAGCTTTTTTTTCTTTCCACAAATCATTGTATTAAAAAGTTCAGAACTTTTTCAGGGCCTCTTCATTGCTAACACGTCTCTTAATCATTCTAGGCTACTAGATCAAAGTTTTAAGGAGATGTAATAAAAACTCAAGAGTTTCCAGATATTCTTAGAGCTATTGGCAGAAACCCAGTGGGATATCCGTTGGCCTGGCAGTTTCTGGAGGGAAAACTGGAACAAACTTGTGCAAAAGTAAGTCGTGCCAAAAACTGTGCTGTGACTGGGAAAAATTCCTGAACCTCGCTGTGTTTTAGCCGAGTTTGTCAGATACCAGGGGTTATCCAAAGGGATTCTTTTGACTGAAGATAGGAGGTAGAGGTACCCAAAATATCCTTAGAAAATATGAAACTCTAATTCAGTGCTAACTAGTGGATCTGGGTGGTCAAGTTTTCCATGCCACGTGGAACAATCTCTTCCTGTACCCTGTGACCCATACGAAGCCTTCTTCTGCACAGTTCAGTCCAAGTCTTCTATTTAGTACTTGCACATTGCATCTGCCCTTGTAAGTAGCACTTATTACTTGTGTCATTTTCTTTTGGGTACTTTATCTTTTATTCAGTGGCTGGTGTGTTTATTTTTACAACTAGATCTTAGCCCCTTGGAGCCAAGGATCATGTCTTATCTTTTCATGCCTAACTAGTGTTTGGTGGATTGCTATAACATATGTTGAGGCACTTAAAAGTACATATGGAATGAGCAAATACTTCATAATACATTTTCACAATTTCTATTTCTAGGTTTGAACTGGGCTCAAATTCCATAGCCTACATGGTAACGGGAACAACAAATCAGTTCTCAACAAGAGCACGGCTGGAAGAGGTAAAAAAAAATGAAAAGCTTTCTTTTTAAACCTAAGTGACAGTTAGCTAATAAGTTATCTAATAAATAGGGGGTCAGCAAAATACTTGAAGGGCCTGCTGAGTTAGAAATGAATTTTGTCACTGAGCGCATGTTCTTTCTGGATGTGTGTTTTGTTCAGTATGGTGGTTTTGATTTTAGCAAAAATCAGTTACAAATAATTGAAAGCTGTGCCTCTCCCCAAACGTAGAAGTCTCAGCTCTGCCACTGGAAATTTTAGGGCTTAAAAAATCACTTTAGACATCTAATCCCTATTTAGGATGTTAAAAGCGATTATTGAAGGAATAAGTGACTGAAGTGATCATCTAGCTATTTTGAAAGAGGCCGGTCTGGAAACTAGGTTCTCCACTATTCAAGCTCAGGGTTCCCCATTGCTTACTTTATGTACTATCTACTTTCAGAAAGGATTTTAGGCCACTTGTAAGGTCTATATATATAACAGTGTTAACAAAGAGCTGTATAATGTTCAGAAAGAGGTAACTGTATGAGGGATTTATGCTGAGGACAATTTATTGCAGTTGTACCCTACATTTATCACAGCTTCCTAGCAGCCAAAGAAAGATGAGAAAACAGTATGAGTCGTTGTCAGGCAAGAGAGACCCTTGGAACATGCACGTTTTCCACAAAAGCACACTTTGCAGTCTTAATGGCGCGTTTTGTTGTGGTGCGTGTTTGCATGGCAGCCACTTCAGTTGTGTCTGACTGTTTGCGACCCCATGGACTGCAGGCTCCTCCGTCCGTGGGATTCTCCAGGCAAGAATACCGGAGTGGGTTGCCATGCTGTGCTCCAGGGGATCTTCCCGACCCAGGGGTCGAACCCTCAGCTCCTGCAACTCCTGCATTGCAGGCAGATTCTTTACCCCACTGAGCCACCTGGGAAGCCTGGCTCTTCTCTAACAGTGTTCTCTGTAGTAAAGGTGTAGAACACATTTTACATGGCTTTAAAAATGTTGCATTTAGGTAAAAGCTGAGAGCCTAATAGTCACCTTTTTAGGAATGGTCCAGCTGTGTAGTTCCATGATCTAGCTTGATAGAGACTGCTTTGAAAAATGAAAATGACAACCCTTATTTCTCCAGTTTTTCAGTAGTCTCACCCAGGCTTGTGATTAACTTGGACACAATAATTCAAGGTTGACCTTCTAGTGAGGTCTACGGCAGACATACTCTGTGTGATGACTGCAACCAGCCAGGGGCTGTGACCATGTGTGGCAACAAAAGATTTCATGTCCTGAGTGATCATTCATTTATTTTCTCATTAATTCATTCCAGACGTATTTCATTCTTACTCTCCAGCAGTTACGGTTTTAGGTGTTAGGGCTATAGTGATGAAACAAGATATACAAAGTCCCTGCCCTCACAGAGCTTATATTCTACCGGGAGAATCAGACAGTCAGGGACACGTCAGCCTATGCCGGGTAGTTATATGCCCTGAAGATGAATAAGGCAGGGAAGGAGAGTGAATAAGGAGGGTAAGGGATGATGCTGTTCTGTGGGATGACAAGTGGATGTGTGAGCAGGTGCAGACGGAAATAGAGACGTCTAGGAGAGTGTTGTGTGCAGAGGAAGCATCAGGTACAAAACCCCTGCGTCAGGACATGTAAATGAAAGAGCCTGACATGTTGTCAGAATGGAATGTGTCCTGCTGACGTTTAAAATGCAGGCACCAGCCCGAGCCCTTCCTTCCCTCGCCTCTAGTTCCCCCCGAGTCCTGCTGGCTCTGCTTCCTGCTAGTCCATCCTCTCTGTGTGCCTCTCTGCTCTTAGCACGGCCAAGCCTTTCTCATCTCTTGCCTGGGTCTACGGTGATAACCTCGTGACTGGCCTTCCTCCTGCTGCTTGGCCAGTGCCAAACCATTTTCCATCCTGAAAACCAACCCACGGAGGACTGGGTTGGTTTTCTTGGAACTCTTGCCCATTGCTCTTGTCATCTCAAACCCCTCCTTCCCATGTGGGTGAGTCCACGATGACCCGGCCCCAGCCCACCTGTCCGGCTCATTCCCAAGTGCTCTCAGACACTCAACCTCTCTCTGCTCCTGGGCCCCACTGGGGGTTTCTCCTGGCTCGAAGCCTCTGCACTTTTTCCTCCTTCCTGGCTTGCTCTGTCCCCAGCTTTAGACTGGGAAGGTTCGTTTTATTCTGTAGAGGCCCGAGCTCAAGTGTCATCACCTCCGCAGACTACTTTGTCAAAGGCAGGCCACCTCCTCCCCAGTTGCGATCATGGCCTGGGCTTATTTTTCTCCACTGCAGTGCAGAGTCATCCCAGTTCACTTCTTGTCTCCTCTGGGAGACTGTAAGCTCCATGAGGACAGGGTGCTTGCCTGACTCATGGCCTCATCCTCAGTGTCTTCTGCAGTAATTAAGCCAGAGGAATGAGTAAGTATCAGAGTCCATGTTCATGAAGAAATGGATGTGGGTGAGTCCCTGGTACACCCTCTGGGCTTTACGTTCTGCGCTTCACCCACATTACACAACGGCGTCCTCACCATTGCTCTGCAGTGTTACAGACGAGCAATGTGAGTCCTGGAGAAGCTAATCATTTACTCTACCCACATATCAGGCTGCTTATTGCACAGAAAATGTTCTCAAGGAGGCAAGGGTGAATCATCTATGTCCTCAGCTGAGCTGCTGGATTTCCCAAGGCAGATGAAGATAGGAGTGATAAATCTGGGTCCAGAAAAGTTGAAGGGAATGGGTTAACAATGGGCTTTCTTAGAGCTCTTGTAGGTATCTTTCAGTGCTATTGTGTTAAGCTCCTTTAGGACTAATTTAATTTGCTCAATTAGTAAAACCGCTGATGTGGTTTGACTGAAGAGTGCCTAGAGTGATTTTTTTATTTTTTACATTTTATTCAAGTATAGCTGATTTACAATGTTAATTTTTCTTGCACAGCAAAGTGACTCAGCCACACACATTTTCTTTTTCATATTCTTTTCCTTGTTGGTTTATTGCAGGATATTGCCCAGAGTGATTTTTTTAAATAGCATATTAATTCATCTTGAATTCTGATAGAAAAACAGTAGGTTGAGCTACAATTTAAGGCAGGACAGTGAAGCGGGGTGTTCTCTAGGTTGTTATAGTGGGAAGGCATGCCTTCAGCTCCCTGAAAAGTTCTACTGAGATTTAATTTTAAAACAACCCTGAATCATTTAAAATTGGAATTTGATCTTTCAAAGGCCTATTCCTCCCCGCCTCCTCTCCCCAAACTTACGATTATGACACGGATTTTTAAGGAATTAACTGTCTGGAATCCATGCTGAATAAATAAAACATCTTGGCCAAGACTTACTTTCTGTCTACGAAATCAAAAATTGATGGATTAATGCTGTGAAAATCTATGGGAAAAGGTTAAGAAGCTTTGACAGTGAGGGAGAGTGGCACAGTGGTCAATGCTTTTGCAAGCCAACCTATTCCTCCTGTGAGCTTAAAGGGGATAAACACCCAGAAGGGAAACAATAGCAGATATTTTCGAGGAGATAGCCAAGTGACTCTTATCTCTCTAAAACCGTGGGGAATGTTCTGTGGATTTTATCTTGAGGGAACAACACATCAATTGTGGATTAGGAGAAAAAAAAGTTGGCAAGGTTTGGGGTATTACCACCATAACTTGCTAAGAACTCCGCTCCCTGCAGCGTTTCTATAATAACATATGTGGCCAGGGCCATAGAGAAAGACTGTACTTTATGGGGCTGAAGCTGTTTGGCTTGGCAAAGGAGAGATTCTGCACATTCTGCTTTTTTCAGACACGTTTAAAAATGTTAAGTTTGCATCAGTGTGTATGTCAGAGACAACACATAAAATAGATATATAAGATTAAAACTTAATTATAAAATGGTTGAACCCCTAAGTCTTTTAGAATCTGGCAACTGTGAATAAATTTTAAAAAGCTGCAGAGAGAAAAAAAAAAAACAACCACACACACAACACTTGACATCATGAGGCATGAGCTCATTTCAGAGCTCAAGTTTATGTACATAATCATATCCAGACACCTGGCCCTGCCTTCTCTGTAGAATTTTGACAAATGCTAGAATTCTGGCTTCAGTTTTAACTAGCCTGAACTTACATTTGTGTAACCTGAAAATGAAATTTTAAAAGCCTGATTTTCCCCCACAAGGTAAAAGAATTCTTCAGCTCTTTGAAGGAAAACGGGTCTCAACTCCGTTGTGTTCAACAAACCATCGAAACCATCGAGGAAAACATACGTTGGATGGATAAGAATTTTGAAAAGATCAAAGCGTGGCTGCAAAATGAGCAGCTTAACCTGCTGTAATGGTTCGGCTCTTGGTCGTTTCCTGTGATGTGTAATCTGCAAACTTTTGCTGAATGTGAATATTTTTAAAGTGGAGATAAGCCAGCCTGGCACCCCCTGAAGATGCTTCTTGCCCCTCCAATTCATTTCACTCCTTCCTTTTCGTGAAGGCCAGCTGCTTCACGTTTTCCTCAGGGAGTTGCTGCCACCACATGTTCCATTATAGGTGTGACCCGAAACGTACACCCAGGTAGGGGGTTCCCTACTGTGGAGAACTAAAGCTCCTTTTGCTTCTTGTATTGTATACTGCAGCCCCGCGGTCTCCACACCCCTGCTCCCCACGCGTTTGTCAGTCGAACGCTGCTGCGTCAGTCTCCTGGGAAGACTCAACAGTGACGGCTACTGACCCATGACTCCCTGGGGCGCTGACTGAGCCAGAACCCCCCACCTCCATCCAACTTTCTCCCGCTTGCTGCTTGCCCAGGGGCTGACCTGTCGGCCACATCACGAGGCTTCCCTGTCCTCCAGCTTTGGCTGCACTCCCAGGAGGGCAGATCAGAGCTGGGGTTGGGGAGAGAGCAGGTGAGGGTCTTTATTGCCCTGGCTCCCTTGCAGGTAGCCTCAGGCTGGCCTCCAGCCAAAGGGCTCAGCTCCAGGGAGGTGGCCCTCTTTCCCACCAGCCTTCTGCATCTCTGTGCTAGTAAGATGCTTCCTCCTCTCAACTCTGCAGGGGGAAGCAGAAACCTGGCTTTGGTCAGTTCTGTCTGGACTCGTGGTTTTCCATACAGCCTGCTCATATTCTTGTTTAAAAACAAAACAAAAACTCCACAAACACCTTCCATAGAGCCCTCCCAAGATAATCCTAATTAGAGGGTGCCATCTATTTCCTCAAGGCCACTGACCAGCAGTGTCCCTTCTGAAAAAGCAGAGTGCTTTCAGGTCTAGGAGAAACCTTTCATTGGAAGTTGAACCTGAGAGCTATTGATCCTTCGGTAGGGGATGCTTCCCCTCCGTTTCTTATTTGGTCTGGTCTCAGTTCAGTTGCTCAGTCGTGTCCGACTCTCTGTGACCCCATGGACTGCAGCACGCCAGGCCTCCCTGTCCATCACCAGTTCCCGGAGTTTACTCAGACTCGTGTCCATTGAGTTGGTGATGCCATCCAACCACTGAAGAACGGACTCATTTGAAAAGACCCTGATGCTGGGAAAGATTGAAGGCAGGAGGAGACAGGGCCGACAGAGGATGAGAAGGCCTGGTTTATAATCCCTAAATAACTTGTTGTTGGCGCTTACTGCCAGTGGGCACTGCAGCCTCTACTAAATGTAAGCTACTATGAAATGGAAGCTACTTGCTTATATCAGCCTAAGCGAAGACCAGGTATGGTGCTGGAGTTGGAATCTTTTATGAGTTTAATATATTGCAAAACTTAAAGGAATAGGATATGAAAAATGTCAATGTGTTCTAATACACTATGGAATAGAAGGTCTTTTCTGGACATAAATGTGTCTATAATTCCATTTTCATACATACTGCCTGACTTAATGGTTTAAGAACTAAAAATCAGAAATCACTGGTCATTTCTACCCCACCCCCCCAGGTGTTTTCCTTCTAAAAAACATACAAAGCCAAGATTTTCCTGTAAAATACTTTCCTTTAATTGCATCTTGTATCTTGAGTAATGAAACATGGAAATAGTGGTTTTCGGTTTTGGTCACCTGAGGCACCTATTTTCATTTGCATTTGGAGAAGTCCATTTTCTAAAGAGACACACATCACCACAACAATGTGCAAAACCCTTTTTGGTAATAAAAAATGTTATTTACCTCTAAGCAAATATTTGCAATTTTTACTGTAAATTAGATGGGTAAAAAGGACTGATTTAGATCCTGTAGCTTACTCACTTCATCATTAATTACCAGCAGACACCCAAGTCTTGAAGACATTTTGAATAAACAAAAGGCATATTCAGAGAACCTTAAATAAATGTTTTCTTTTACAGGCATTTCTTAAATCTCCAGATTTGGTATGTAATTTAAAAACTTTATATATGCATGTCAATTAGTAATACTGGAGTCATATCTTTGCAAACACATCTGTCAATGTCAAAGGTTTCACTTTTTTTTTTTTTTAAACAAAACAACTTTGTACTACCTATAGACACATAGTTAAAATCCCTCAGGAAAAGTGTTTATTTTCTTGTTAGTGCCTTGAAAAGGTCTGTTTAAGTTACCACAATCCTGGCTTATTTTTCCCAGATTTAGACTAATAATGCCTTTATCTCTCATGGATGAAGGCAGAGCATTTGAAGTGGATGAAGTGTGCAATCTCAGGCAGATGCGTGATTTTTAAAGAGAACTGTTAAGTATTAAAAGAATTGGGTACCCAACAGTATCAGTGATACTACTTAATTTTAGTGAAATTGCCAAGTCCTAAGAAATAGTTTCAACAGATGCGGAGGGAGGCTGTACTCTCTGAAACCAGGAATTCCAGATCAGTTTTATGATGTGTACCTGATATCTTTTGCTGCGTTCACTCTCAGAAAATGAAGATGGGATCTTGATCATTTAATTTCATCAGTGCTATGTTCACAACCATTCAGAAAAATATGAGAAACCATTCCAAGTTGTGGGATATCAGACCTGCCCTAGTTCTTAAATGGCTATGGGGGAAAAAACATGTTTTTTTAATGTTAAAAGATTCTTTTTTTTTTTTAATTTTTAAGCAGCAGTTTGTTTCTGTATTTGGTAATAAGCCCACGTCCATTAAGCCACATGCTGTATAGTGCGAGACTGGCGTGACAGGGACTCTAGGCTCACAGCTGCTGCTCAGCTTTCACAGAGAGAGGATGGCAAGCCCAGCTTGAGGCAGCACTGCGGCAGAGATCAAGCCACGTGAGTATTCTAAGCATTAGGTTTTGTTATTCTTGAAACTTGCTATGCAGTGACATAGTCTGCATTTTGCTCTTCTGACTTGAGTCATGTCCCGGCGGGTCTCTGCGGACAAGGTATGGAAGTGCTAACCTCTGGCAAAGAGAAGCTCGACCTAAAAGTGGAGGGGGTGCGACACTTCCTGGTCTGTCCAGGGTCTCTATGATTAGCAGCTCAACAGGCGACATGTGCCCAACGCACAGTATTTTATGACTGACTGATAAACAACAACCCAAAGAAACATCAAATACAGTTCAAAACTCCAAGAGGAGAAATCAGAACACTGAAGAACACGCGAGGCGTCGTTTTCCAAATGCTAACAACAAAAATAATTGAGTGCAAATTGAAAATACTAATGAGATTTACAGGCACTGTGGGGAGAATGTGCAAAAGTTTGCAAAGGTTTTTCCTTTTATGTGTGCTGCTTTAAGAAACTATCAAATGTATCTCTTAGAAATATAAAGTTCCTTTCTCTTCCAACTGAAGACAATTTTTAAAAATTTAAAGTTTATCAATACTCAGTAGAATAACACAGGTGAACCAGACAAATTCAGTTTCTTTTCAGGAAAAGAATAACAGACAATGTTTAGGATGTCAAAAGACTCAACAAATACCACTGTCTAGAAGCCACCCAGAAATTGTTTCTGTTGTCAAAGCCTTTTGTTCTTCAGAAGTCACCATCTACCCGCTGAAGATTTTATATGCAGATACCTTGAAAAATTCAAAGAAGAAAATCCAGTGAACCATTTGATATGTTGTTTTCTTATTACAGGCATAATAAATCTAAGGAGGCATTTACTGTATGCAGGTATTAGAGTAGAAAATTAGAAGAAAAACTTTTTTTTTTTTCAAATTTTGGAGAAAATCTTTGGAGCAGTTCTAATCAGTATACCTTCCTCTATAGGAAATAAAAGTGAACCATAGTGAGAGAGCCCAATCCAATTTGATCTCCATTGTTATTTCTTTTAGATTTTTTGCAGCAAGGAGTTATATGCTTTTGTCATTTAGAATAAGGCCTCTTCTCTTTGACGTTAATAAGGGCCTAGCTCTCAAGACAGATGTTGAAGTCTCCCTCATCCAAACCAGCTCTTCAGTTACCATAAAGTAGAATCAAACACAGCGCTTTACTTTCTAAAACTAAGATGATCCCAAGTGATCAGTCTTTTCCTTTGCCCTATTCTCAAAACCCTGTAATTACCATCAGACCGTAGGTGTGCACTTCTCACCGCATGAGTGTTTTGGGTAATATCTAGATCATAAGGCCATTTCACCATAAGATGTAACTTGTCAATTTTGCTTTGCCACAGTAACCTGCAGTCATGAGCATTTGGGTTTCAAAGAGTCAACTAGACTTAGATGGTCATTTTGTTTAAGAGCCTGGTCTAATATTTTAAAGAGCTTTTAATTACAAGATTCCCTGGAGAAGGAAATGGCGATCCACTCCAGTATTCTTGCTGGAAAATCCCATGGACGGAGAAGCCCACCTAGTAGGTTACAGTCCACGGGGTCGCAAAGAGTCGACACGACTGAGCGACTTCACCTCACCTCAATTACAAGATTAATGTTTTTAAACATTCTGGAAGCACCATTTATTGCTTTTTCAGGGAATTACTCTACAGCTTTTGCAGTGTCCATTTCACTGCCAACAGCATAAAGAGAACATGAAATACTCAAGAAATGGACTTAGTTTCTCTCACCTATAACACACAGGCTGGTAGAAGGTACAGTGGTCTTCATTTGTGACAAACACCCAACTTACCAAATAGTGTGAATTTTAACTTGTACTTTTTCCATCAGCTTTTGGCTTGGAAGTTTCCTCCTTTGCCTAAAAGGACGAGCAAAAACCATCCATGAGTTCTTTATTTTCTGGATTGAGTAACCAAAACTGATCAACCAGAAGAGTTTTATAAGGAAAAATGCTTTTCAGATTTAAAAAGGTAAAAGATGGCAGTTAGCAGGGGAAAATAAGATAGTCCTTTTAAAGTATTTTATTTAGCCCAAACACTGAATTCTTCCGCTTGAAGTATATAAACTAAAAATAACCTTAAGTGGTTCTAAATGTTTTACTCTAGACTTTTTTTTTTTTTTGAAGGCCAACATAATTCGTTTCCACTTGCAAGGCCTATTTTTTTCCATCTCTTCACTTTCAGTCTGTCCTTAAATTTGAAGTGAGTTTCTTATAGGCAGTATATACAGATGTGTCATGTTTTTTTTTCCATTCTGCCTCTTTGTATTCTGGGGGAGTTTAGCTCATTATTTTCAAAAGTATTTATTAATAAGTATGTACATATCGCCATTCTCTGAACCGTTTCTGATGTTCTGTAGTTCTTTGCTCTCTCTTCTCTGGCTCTCTACTTTTGTGATTTGATGATTTCCTACAGTAGTATGCTAGGTTCTTTTCTCTTTTGTGTATCTACCAAAGGTTTTCATGTAGCTACTTTGTGGTTACCATAAGGCTTACATATAACAGCTTACATTTATATTTTAAGTTGACAACTACTTAGGTTTGAACACATTCCAGAGTTCTACAGTTTTACTTATCACCCTCATGTTTTATATTTTTGATGTCCCATTTTATGTCTTTTTAATCTTGTGTATCCCTTAATTATTATAGTTAGCTATTTTTTAAACTACTTTTGTCTTTTAAACTTCATACTAGCTTTATCAGTGATTAATATACCACCTTTACAACATTAAATTATTCTGAATTTTACTGTATATTAACCTTTACCAGTGAGATTTGTACTTTGATTGTTTTCCTGTTTACTAATTAGCACCCTTTTCAGCTTAAAGAAGTCTTTTTAAGGTACTTGTAAAACTGGTCTAATAGTGATGAACTCCTTTAGCTTTTGCTTATCAGGATTTTTTTTTTTTTCCCGAATGACAGTTTTTCTAAGAAGAGAATATTCTTGGCATTTTTTTCTTTCAGCACTTTGAAAATATATCATGATACTCCTTTTCTGGCCTGCAAAATTTCTGTTGAAAATCTGCTGAGAGTCTTAACGGAGGCCTCTTGTATATAAAAAGTTGTTTTTCTTTTGGTACACTTGAATTCCTCCCCTTGTCTTTAACTTTTGACATTTTCATGTGTCTTTGGATTTTTATTTGAAAGCACCTGGGCTTCCTGGCTATGAATGTCTGTTTCCTTCCCCAGGTTAGGGAAGGTTTTAGCCATTATTTATGTCAATAAGTTCTTTGTCTCTTTCTGTCTTGCTTCTCCTTTTGGGACTCCTATAATGCGAATGTTCATCTGTGTTGGTCTGTGTGATATTGTCTGATAAGTCTTTTTGGCTATCTTTTTTTTTTTTTTTTGCTGCTGCTTTGACTGGGTGAGTCCCGTTGCTCTGTCCTTGAGTTCCTGGATCCTTACTCCTGCTTCTAGTCTGCTGTGGAATGCCTCCAGTGTGTTTTTGGTTCCGTTCTTGTATTCTTCAGCTCTGTGACTGTCACTTTCTTGTATTTTTCCTGTGTCTTTGCTGACGTTCTCACTGTGTTCATCCATTCTTCTCCCAAGTTTGGTGAGCATCTTTATGACTGTCACTTTGAACCCATCAGGTAAACCACTTCATTAAGGTTTCTGTCCTGAGGTTTCAATCATTTGGAATGTATTCTTCCATTTCTTCATTTTCCTTGACTCTCTGTGTTGGTCTGTGTGCATTAGATAAAACAGCCACCTCTTCCAGTCTTGAAGGAGTAGCCTCGTGTAGCAGACGAACTTTACTATTAAACCCTGCCCTGACTCTTGATTATCTCTCAAAACACTGTAAGCAGCCTATTTTATTTGCATTGGTTCAATATACAAACATAATAGTCTTGAAGGGCCACAGCAGGTGATCAGGAAGTACCCCTCTGGGGGCAGTTACAGAAATTTGGCCTCTAAGTAAGTGTCAAAGCCCCCTTTTCTGGGAGATGGAGCGAGATGGAGAAATAGCTCGATGGTGGTGAGCACCCAGCTCATGTCTCCTAAGAGCACATGAGGGCATCTTCTGCCAAATCGGAAACCTACTCCTCACACTGGAGCTGCTGGACGAGCAAGGAGGCCTCTTACACAGAAAGCTGGGCTGTGTGTTGGTCTGCGGCCTGTGCAGCACTCAGGATGGTAGCCGGCTAAGAACTGTAGCTCTGATTGCTTTGTGGGGGGAGCGGGTGCGTCTGAGCTCATGAGCCCTTGAAGAACCTTGCCTCAGTTTGCTGTGGCCTTCTCAGCACAAGCTCCATTGGCTTCCCAAAGCTAGAGGTTTTGTGTGCTCATTTCTCAGGTGGCCTTTAAAGGCTGGGGTGCTGCCGTGGGGGTTCAACCTAGTCTGAGTTTTCTTCTGATGGTGAGTTAACTGTGTTGGGACTGGATTTATGTTGAGAGTGTGTCCCGGCCTCTTCTGCCTTCTTTGATGCTGGCCTTCTTTTATTGGCCCGATGGATAGGAGTCATTCAGATCGCTGCAGGAGTTTTTCCCTAGAGGAAGTTGTTGCAGATGCAGCTGTAGATCTGGTGTTTCCATGGTACGAGGTGAGCTGATCTTTTCTACATCACCACCTTGAACCAGAACTCACTATCTTGCTTTTTAAGAGTGTGGATGCAGCTGGATTATTGTTTCTGGACCTGTATCTTTTATTTCTCATTATAATTGGAATTAACAGTCATAACCATTTGAATACTGTGGTTTTAGAATTGGAGGGGACCCAGAAGTTGTTTATCCAATCCAACTTCCATTCCTTTCCTAACCACAGTTTGAGTCATTTTAATGACTAGGAAGCTTTGAAAGTGCCATGCTGCATTAATGCCCAGCTCTGAGAAACCAGATCCACTCATTAGCCTCAGTTCTGCTTTCTGTACCAATCTGAAAAATGAGATACCACTTGGGAGGAAAGACTATTAGTATTTAATGTGAGTATATTGGATCTCAGAAACTGTAACAGCTTCTCTAGTTCTCTATACTACTTTCCTGTTCCAAGATTTAGAGAAACTACATTCTCTGGTGCTGTCATCTCCTTTGCCACACACACATATTTGAACATGTCTTAATTTGCTGTTATGATGACTTACATCGTAATCAAACTGTTGACTTTTTTCTTAATAATTGGTGACGATTTAGACTTGATGAAAAAATGTATACGGATCTGTACTGTCAGTGTTTATCCAAGTGGAAACGTGAGGTAGGAAGTGTTAGTCTGGGTCTTTGGGGACGTGCAGCTATAACACATTCACCCATCCCAAAGTCTCAGTCATTAGAGCATCAAATCTAATGCCCCAAAGCACACCCCAAGAGAACAAGCAAACCAAGGACTGATAAGGAAACAATACAGCAACCAGCATGTCACTGCTGCTCTCAGGGAGAGCTCAAGAAGTGGGAGCAGGGGTCACAGAGACAGATCTTCCAAGGAGGTGAAGGGATGGAGGGAATGGGGCTTTGCGTTGCTAAAGAGCTTGAATATGTTTCTACTACAAAGGAAATGAATCAAGACAAAGAAACTGGAGAGAGTTCAGTTCAGTTGCTCAGCTGTGTCTGACTCTTTGTGACCCCATGGACCGCAGCCCGCCAGGCCTTCCTGTCTATCACCAACTCCTGGAGCTTGCTCAAACTCATGTCCATTGGGTCAGTGATGCCATCCAACCATCTCATCCTCTGTTGTCCCTTTCTCCTGCCTCCTTCAATCTTTCCCAGCATCGGTGTCTTTTCCAATGAGTTGGTTCTTTGCATCAGGTGGCCAAAGTATTGGAGTTTCAGCTTCAGCATCAGTCCTTTCAGTGGGACTGACTCTTTGGGACCCCATGGACTACACAGTTCATGGAATTCTCCAGGCCAGCATACAGGAATGGGTAGCCTTTTCCTTCTCCAGGGAATCTTCCCAACCTGGGGATCAACCCTGGTCTCCCCCAATACTGGCAGATTCTTTACTAGCTGAGCAACCAGGGAAGCTTGGAGAGAGTTAGTGACCCCTTGAGAGAGAGAGAAGAGGCTGCAGGCAAGGAGGGGAGAGTGGGTTTGTTAGGAGGAAGACAGGAAGGGAGCCTTGGTTATTTCCTGCAAGGCACCCTCAGCTTTCTCTTTAAGAAGAAGGCAAGGCTTTCTGCACATGGTAGGGGAGAGTAGCAATAAGGGAGTGCAAGGTGTTTGGGGCTGAGGAAGGGAGAGGGGCTCTGCTCACCCCAGACCCACATAGCTGACACTGGGTCTTTGTGTGACAAGGGCTGGCAACACAGGACACTTCAATTGTGTTCCGAATCTTTGTTCCTTCAGTAAGTTGATACTTACTGAATACTGATTATCGATAAGTAATATTGATACTTAAGTATTGATTACTTTAAAAAATAATATGTATCATGGCCGATTCATGTCAATGTATGGAAAAAACCACTACAATACTGTAATGGAATTAACCTCCAATTAAAATAAATAATTAAAAAAATAAACATCTTTAAAACTTCAGTTTCTTTGGCAAGATGTGCTAGGGTATAGATACTGCTTAAAAATGGTCTTATTCTAAATAGATGCCAAGCAGAAAGTGACTAAGAGCATGCCATTCCCTGTAATTCCAAGCTCATTTGCCATCTATTTACTGCTCTGGTGGGGGATTCCCTGGTAGCTCAGATGGTAAAGAATCTTCCTGCAGTGTGGGAGACCTGGGTTTGATCCCTGATTCAAGAAGATGCCCTGGAGAAGGAAATGGCAACCCACTCCAGTACTCTTGCCTGGAAAATCCCATGGATAGAGGAGCCTGGCAGGCTACAGTCAGTGGGGGGTCACAAAGAGTCAGACACGACCAAGCTTTGGACTTACCTTTGTGGAATCCTTTGCTTTTCCACCATTTCTGGGTTTGTCACTGGAAGCAGGCTTCTTGTCTTTGTCCTAGATCAAAGGAAATGTAATGAGGCTGCTGCGGTCAACACTCCATCTAGCAATTAACTGCTGCTGCAAGCAAATCAATCCAGACTCTTCTTTTTAGGAGCCTGGAATCTCCAGTTTAACTAAATAATGAAAAATTGAGTATTTCACAGTCATGACTTTTTGAACCACAGTGAATGCACACAGAGGTGTTCAAGGTGGGAGGTAAGAAGGGGAAAAAATGAGGAAAAGGTGACTCACGTTGATGTGCTGCTAATTTTCATGATGCACTCAGAATGTATGTTGCTCATCAAAATAGAGCCTGTTATATCAGGGCTGGTTTCTATGTGCCAAGAGGATACTGCTTTCAGCATTATGGAAGAATAATCTAACAACTAAGAATAATCTAACAACTCTGGAAGCAACCAGAGTGAGCTAGGGCCAGTCACATACAAAAGTAAAGTCCATTCACCAAAAGGCATTATTAATGAGGTTCCAGGAGTTGAGAAACAGGATACTGATGTGATGTAGAAATTAAATCATGCAAGATAGGGAAGACGGACAATTCAGTGACTGGGAAATATGTTTAATACCCGCTGAAACCATGTGCATTTTAATTCTTCTGAAAATAACAATGGAGGACACTCATTTCACTTTTCCTTCTCTTTGGTGGATTACACGTTTTTTCCATTCACATTCGATCTCCTCTGCTGTGCATCAGGCATTTTGCTGATGTTGAGCACAGAGCTACCGGACACATGACTGCTGTCTAAAGCCCACAGCTCAGTGGGGCGAGGCCCACAGGACAGGTAACTCACAGTGCAGGGATGGCAGAGGAGAAGCCCCTGACCTGAGAAGGGAGAAGCAGACAGGGAGAGCTTCTTGGAGCAACTGATGCTTGAACTAGTCTCTGAGGGGTAAGGAGGAGAGCTGCTCAGGGCAGAAAAGGGGAGGAAACCCCAGAGGGCAAGGGGCGTGGTGTATACAGGGAGGGACTGCTCTCCTTTTAAATGACCACAGGTAAAGCAGTACTGTTACACGCCAACATAGCGTGGCAATCAAAAATGGTGGCTATGCAGCTTATAAAGCAACACGGAAAACATTTATGATATACTCTTAAATGTATTATATACAGAATCTAGAGAATGTAGAATATTCTATATATAGAATCTATATATTCTATAATATATATATAGAATCTAAGTATAATTATGCAAAACCTACCTATATGAAAAGACACCAAATAATGGTATTTGGGGGAAGTAGAATTTTTTTCAAGTTTTCTAGAGCATTAATCAGTTTATTTTATGGTATAAAATCATATAATGTGTGTGTGTTGTTTGTACAGAGATACATTAAAAAAAAAAAGCCAGGAAGAAAAAGCCCAGTACCTCTGCTGTGTCTGTCGAGGTTTCTGTAGTTGAGGGACAGCTGTCAAAGTCCCCTGAGAGGGCGTCAATGGGGTCCTGGGCACCTGCAGGTTTCTGAGATATCAGGAGAAATAACCATCAAGATTTGCTTTTTGGAAAAGCAAGGGAAAGATGCTTTGTGGGCCATTTTCCCACAGCCCTGAACATGTGTTTGTTTAAAGCAAAGCCTTGCTGACATTCTTTTCCTAACAAACTATTATAAAAGATATTAAAACAGGAAAATCTTGACAGCTCTATTTTCTTCCTCTCTGTTATACAAGGTGCTTAGTGTTCCCTGAGCTATGATGCTCTAATCTGGAAAATGGAATTGCCTATGTTGAGTGGCTCTTGGGAAGACAGAAACAATATACCCTTATATACATGCCTTGGCATCAGACCAAGCACAAGGTAGGCATTCACTGAATTTTAAATTTCTAAAATGTGAAAGCTGCAGCCAGAGGTTAAACCAATCCTTCCTGGAAATACACAGCTGTGATATTTACCTCTGAGGCCTCAGGCTTCTTTGACGCCTTTGGCTTCCCGGGTGCGCCCTTAGAAACGAAGCAGACAGCTGGTTAAGCAAGTTGTCGTAAAGGTTTTACTTAGGCCCAAGTCGGCGTCCACATGATCTTTCATGCAGTGGGGTTCAGTCATCCACCTGCACCTGTGGCTTCTGCACTGGCAGGTGCAGCCAGCCAGCACACTGAAACTATCTGCGGAAACAGAATTCTAGGGATTTCCAAAAGCAGATCCTGAATTTGCCACATGCTGGCGACGGGCGTCTGCAGCACTTGCACTCTACTAGGTATTCTGAGTAATGCAGGGATGATCTAAAGTACCCTCCGATTTTGGTCTCTGGGGGTCTTGGAACTAACCCCCCTAGACACCAAGGGACAACTGTATACGTTGCACAACTGATAAACCTGGGTCCGTATTCTCTCTTCACCAGCTTTGCCTAATGACTACCTCATAACTATTTCAATAGCCTTGGGGAAAACGCAAGGATGAGTCTGTTCCTGGAAGTGAAAGAAATACTATTTTAGCAAGTCTGTCACTGCTTTACTCTAGTTAAAGCATCACAAAAAGTAACTTGTGTTTTTATGTCTTATTTGCTATTTTACTATATATGTATCTACTACAGCTTATTACACTTCAAAAGGATTTGAGGTACTGAAATGGTCTATAGGTGATTCTTTTTTCAGTGAGGATTACAAGGGATACAAGTGAGGATCAGGGATTTTTCCCATCGGCAAAGGCCAGGACACTAATGAATACATTTCCCAAAGAACACAGCAGGGTCAGATGGGACCATCAAGGCAGGGGGCATTCTAGCAGGGTGCACAAGCGCTGTCATGAATACTGAATGCAAGCGAGGGGAACCGATTATAGTACGCTACACAGTCAAACCCTTCACAAATCATCAGTGCAGAAAGATCAGCTGTCATTTGGACTTCCTTGCTTTTATCTGAGGAACAGATCTGGAAAGGGTTATTTAACATCTAGAAGCCAAACAGGAAGGGGCAGGCAACACAGCAGGCTGACCGGGAGAGACACAAAGACAGATAAACTTCTTGACGATACTGTTGCTGTACTGAGATAGAGCAACAGAGCTTTGGATTGGGAATGTGGCTTTGCCAGTCTTCACTCTCAGCAGCGCTGGTTGTGGTGGTGTTGGGGAAGAAAGAGAGACAGCAGGCCTTGGATCATATCTGTACCATGAATTATTTTCCATCCTAGCTCTTTTTCTGTTCTGCTTCAACAGAGAGACTCTGCTTCAGGTAAGATTACAAATATCATTCATTGTTATTATAGGCTTTTCTTGCAGAGAATTCATCTGTGTACCTGCCTCGGAATCACTGTTAAGCATCAGTGAGTGATGGAACATTCTTCAATTCTCTTTACGCCACAGTGCCCAGCACAGTAAACGTCCAGTGATACTGGCTCAAATAAATATTAAACAGAATTCCAGACAGCCTGCTCAGTGGGGACAGATTAAATGTGTCAGTTATGTTACATTTTTATGCTATCGTTACAGTCTTCTGTTCATTTCAAGTGAGGTTTGAATCTCAAAAGCCTTGGAGTATAGATACAACCTGGACACCACCTTCATTTACCTCCTTGTTGTCATCCAAAAGATGTTGGTATTTAGGTGGGATGGTGTCATCTCTTTCTCCCAGCTTGTCTCTGTGTTCAGCTTTGGCTTTTTCCTGTAAACAAACAGTGAACATACAGAATTACTATTCTGTTCTACCTTCATCTAGCACATTCAAAAATGCAACATTCAGCACTTATTGGATATTTCTGAGGCAAAACATAGTCCCTCTAAGTTTTATAAGCAGCTTAGAGCAACAATGTCAACAGATTTCCAGTTGATGGAAAAAAAGCAAACCCAGTGCTTCTGTTTGTCATTCCACACCTATGAATTTTCTACTTGTATTTTAAACTGAAATAAGCTTTTAAGTAATTATTCTCAGCCACTCAGCTGTGTCCGACTCCTTGCAACCCCATGGACTGCAGCATGCCAGGCTTCCCTGTCCATTACCAACTCATGTCTATTAAGTCAGTGATGAATTCTCCAGGTAAGAATACTGGAGTGGGTTAACATTCCCTTCTCCAGGGCATCTTTCCAATGCAGGGATCAAACCCAGGTTTCCCACATTGCAGGTGGATTCTTTACCAGCTGAGCCACCAGGGAAGCCTGACTCAAGGCAAGTCAGGGCTATCAGTTCAGTTCAGTTCAGTTCATTTCAGTCGCTCAGTCATGTCTGACTCTTTGCAACCCCATGAATCGCAGCACACCAGGCCTCCTTGTCCATCACCAACTCCCGGAGTGCACTCAGTCTCGTGCATTGAGTCAGTGATGCCATCCGGCCATCTCATCCTCTGTCATCCCCTTCTCCTCCTGCCCCCAATCCCTCCCAGCATCAGAGTCTTTTCCAATGAGTCAACTCTTCATATGAGGTGGCCAAAGTGTTGGAGTTTCAGCCTTAGCATCAGTCCTTCCAGTGAACACCCAGGACTGGTCTCCTTTAGGATGGACTGGCTGGATCTCCCTGCAGTCCAAGGGACTCTCAAGAGTCTTCTCTAACACAATTCAAAAGCATCAATTCTTCGGTCCTCAGCTTTCTTCACAGTCCAACTCTCACATCCATACATGATCACTGGAAAAACCATAGCCTTGACTAGACAGACCTTTGTTGGCAAAGTAATATCTCTGCTTTTCAATGTGCTGTCTAGGGTGGTCATAATTTTCCTTCCAAGAAGTAAGCGTCTTTTAATTTCATAGTTGCAATCACCATCTACAGTGATTTTGGAGCCCAAAATAATAAAGTCTGACACTGTTTCCACTGTTTGCCCATGTATTTCCCATGAAGTGATGGGATTGGATGCCGTGATCTTCGTTTTCTGAATGTTGAGCTTTAAGCCAACTTTTTCACTCTCCTCTTTCACTTTCATCAAGAGGCTTTTTAGTTCCTCTTCACTTTCTGCCATAAGGGTAGTGTCATCTGCATATCTGAGATTATTGATATTTCTCCTGACAGTCTTGATTCCAGCTTGTGTTTCTTCCAGCCCAGCGTTTCTCATGATGTACTCCGCATGTAAGTTAAATAAGCAGGGTGACAATATACAGCCCTGACATACTCCTTTTCCTATTTGGAACCAGTCTGCTGTTCCATATCCAGTTCTAACTGTTGCTTCCTGACCTGCATATAGGTTTCTCAAGAGACAGGTTAGGTGGTCTGGTATTCCCATCTCTTTCAGAATTTTCCACAGTTTATTGTGATCCACACAGTCACAGGCTTTGGCATAGTCAATAAAGCAGAAATAGATGTTTTTCTGGAACTCTCTTGCTTTTTTGATGATCCAGCGGATGTTGGCAATTTGATCTCTGGTTCCTCTGTCTTTCCTAAAACCAGCTTGAACATCTCCAAATTCACGGTTCACGTATTGCTGAAGCCTGGCTTGGAGAATTTTGAGCATAACTTTACTAGCATGTGAGAAGAGTGCAATTGTGTGGTAGTTTGAGCATTATTTGGCATTGCCTTTCTTTGAGATTGGAATGAAAACTGACTGGAGAAGGGAATGGCAAACCACTTCAGTATTCTTGCCTTGAAACCTCATGAAAAGTATGAAAGGCAAAATGATAGGATACTAAAAGAGGAACTACCCAGGTCAGTAGGTGCCCAATATGCTACTGGAGATCAGTGGAGAAATAACTCCAGAAAGAATGAAGTGACGGAGCCAAAGCAAAAACAATACCCAGCTGTGGATGTGACTGGTGATAGAAGCAAGGTCCGGTACTGTAAAGAGCAATATTGCATAGGAACCTGGAATGTTACGGCAAATTGAAAGTGGTCAAACAGGAAATGGCAAGAGTGAAGGTCAACATTCTAGGAATCAGCGAACTAAAATGGACTGGAATGGGTGAATTTAACTCAGATGACCACTATATCTACTACTGCAGGCAGGAATCCCTTAGAAGAAATGGAGTAGCCATCATGGTCAACAAAAGAGTCTGAAATGCAGTACTTGGATGCAATCTCAAAAATGACAGAATGATCTCTGTTCGTTTCCAAGGCAAACCATTCAATATCACAGTTATCCAAGCCTATGCCCCAACCAGTAACGCTGAAGAAGCTGAAGTTGAACTATGAAGACCTACAAGAGCTTTTAAAACTAACACCCCCAACTTCACCCCAAAAAAGAGGGCTATAAAAACTTTCAATTTAAATGACTTTTTCCTTGTACCTTGACTTTATCCTCTACGGGTTTATTCTCATCTGGATCAGGCTCTCTTTGTCCGAGACTGTCAGAAAGTTGATCCAGGGCATCGTCAAGTTCTTTGTTGTCACGCTGCTAAAAAGTAAATCTGAATTAGTCACTAGTTAGTCGCATTAGGTCACCTGCAGCCTCAACAGTGCCTCTAAGACTTCCGTAAGCTCATGGGTTTTCCCCAGGGAGGGGGCAGGTGGGCAGAGGCGCCGGCTCTTTGTCCCTCACTTTTCACTTAGCACCTCTCTGCATCTGTCTACCTTGCCCCACCCTTAGATGCCTTTTTCTTCTTAGAAAATAGGTCCCTTCCTAAAAAGATGGGGTTCTTATCCTGATTTTCTAGAAGTCTTATGATGCCTTCAATACATGTAATATGTTCCCCGCAAAATCACTGTTTACTCTTTGATTCCCAAGTGTATTATTGTAAATAAAGCTTTATACCTAGTTTTAATGATAGCTTCAAATAAAATATTAACTAAAACAAAAAACTCTGATGGAGGAAGTGATGGGAAAGGGATCATTCTAAAACATACTGTGAAAGGCCAAAAAGGCTTTTTGATTGTGGATGGTTCTTAATAGCCTCGATCACTATTCTAGGGACCCCTGAAATCCGAGTATTGAGAACTGAAGTGTAAACGGCAGCCTGGTTATTAATGAGTCTTCCTTCTGTTGCACAGGGAGTTTTGTCACTGTGGGTGTGTGTACAGACACACACACAGACACGTGGAGAGAGGGCATTTTACTGGTTTTAAGTGCTTCATGAGAGCACAGGATTATAGCAGCTAATGGTGGTGCTGCCCACAGCCAGATCTGGGCTTTGTTATTTGTGCCTCTGGATATTTTCAGATAATCCCACGACTGACCCAACAGGAGGAAAATTCACTCAGAATCTCAAGAGTGCAGCAGGAAGCAAGCTTTGATGCTACATCAAAAGGAAAGGGAGCCTAGCTGACTTCACTCAAGCTACTTCGTCTCCAACTAGCTCACGAAGCACTTCTATCTCAACCCAAGGAGTTGGGGGTCTGGTTTAGGGCAATCTATCGTTTGATGTGCCGTGGTCTCCTGCATCATGTATAATGTGGTACCGTGAGGAAAATTAATCAAGGAAGTCAGGAAAAGCTTTGGTCAGGAAAAGACTGGGCCCACAGTCTTGCCTCAGAACGTGTACATAATTAAAACAATATTGACAACGAGGTTTTTCCATTACTAGCATGAAAATGACAAGTTTTTACTGGTATGACTGGGAGGAAAGCAATGCTTTTCTACCAGGAGTCTGTGATTTGATGGGCAGAGAGAAGCTCAAACACTGAGTGATTCCTTAAAGTAAACTTAAGGTTAAATGATGAGTATACTTAAGCATGTATCAGGAAAACTATAAAGCAAGGAAACATGGTCAAGAAAGCTAAACAACTAAAGAAATCTGAATATACACACAGTGTGCATGATTGCACTTCAGTTCTAACAAAGCAACAATATATTAAGCTCCCTCACTGTGTGTAAAATGTTTTCACAGGCACTGTTTCATTTAATCCGTTTAGATAGTCTCTGTTATCTCCCTATCTCGCCAGTCTGTCTTCTTCTGAAACAGAAGGTGACTGTGGTCACAGTTTTGTTGACCCTCTAGTTGCTGCTCAAAACCCAAGTACGCATAAGCCATGCTGCTTACCGCAGTGTCGGGGGGTGGACCGGCCGCCTGGGTGGTAGGAGCTGGGGTTTGGGAAACCACTTCAGAGACGACAGCTGAAAGTTTAGCATCTTCAAATGGCTTTTGTAAGAAAACAATAACAAAAAGATCTGACTCGTAATATGTTGTAGCAAATTATGCCCACAATGCCATTACTTAAATAAAACCCTCAGCACAGCTTTCTGGTGGTGGTTCTCTTGATCCGAATGGAAGCACAGCAACACAGCAGCTTAAGAGCCATTTTTTTCTTTCTACTCCAAGCATTACCGTATACAGTTTCCTATTTTCTCTTCCTGCTTATAATATTCAATAAGCTAATTATTTACGAGTTTTATGGCTTATACATTCCTTGTTGCACATTTAGGTTGATGGAAGTGTTTTAGCTTTGCTCTTTGTAATGAGTTGCTCTGAGTAAATTTCAGAAGTGGCTTTCTTTATGGTGCTAGCTATATTGTACCAAATACCTTCTCTTCAAAAGCTGCTAGAAAATCATGCTGCTAAAAGCAATGAATGGGTATGCCTGTCTCCAGTAGCCTTGCTTGCCTAAATTAGATACTTATCCTATTTTTAATTCATGTATTAGGTATATAAGTGGTACTATTGCTTTAATACTTGGCATACAGGACGAGGTTTCAGTTGTATCCATTTTTCTTAATGTTAAATAGCATATTATTTTAGAATCTTTCTGAAATAATGACGTTTCTCACTTTAAAGATATACTAAATCTGTCATTGATGGGTTATTTTCCCATTGGCTTTTGGCTTCATTTTCTGAATCAGAACTTTACTTTTTAACATTACTGTATAATAAATCCTGGCACTTAGTTGGATTAGTCTTCCCTAAAAATACTAAAAAAAAAAAAAGCTTTTCCTTTTTTTCATATTTTTATGCATTTATTTTTCAAATATATTGGACAGCTCAACTTTAAATTCTCTTTTCATGCTGTATACTTGATAGAGCGCATGGCCATTGGCTCTGTTAGTGACACTGTTGAACATCCACTGTGCTGGACCAATATTTCCTGATGCAACACTTCTTTAATGGCCACAATGGGTTGAGGGCCTCTGATTTCATGACTGTTTCCTCTTCTCTCATGTCAGATTCTGAGTCACAAGTTTCCACTTATTTCTGCTACCCTAAAAAGTGAGGCACTAAACCCAGGACTCTCGGGAGACTTACAGGCGATGACGTGTCTGAGGGCACAGTGAAGTCCTTGGACAGAGCATCAAGGAGCAAGTCTTCACTCAAGGGCTGCAAAGAACCAGGAGACGTGTCAGCAAACACTACCTCATCAGTCTCCTCTCCAAAGTACTGTCACTGCTGATCAGCACACTACACAGAAAGCTCTGCGCTTCCGAAATTAACCATCAGGACTAAAGGAGAGAGATACACTCAGAGGAAAACTGGCTTGCTTACCGGGAGCGGTTCCTTGACCTCTTTTGGCGGCAGTGGTTTTCCGTCTTTATCCTGTGCAGGTGGAGAAAAACATGGCATTGAGTCATTTCATGTGTATTATAAGTGTATTCTGCGTGTGCTCTGTAAACAGCATAAGAGGTTGACAGGTTATATCTGATGATGTGCATTATGAAGTCGATCCCTCATTCCAGGAAACAGATTCTCTCTCCAGGAAATAGGCTCTGATGAGCTCATGTCAAGAAACAGCTGACAGACATCCCCTAGGCATGGGGGCTGCTACCGGGGCTTGCCAACGCCAGAAGCCCAGGCACAACAGCTGCTGTGGGTGGGGCAAGCGTGCACAGGACACTGAGGGCACACGGGGGGTGAGACCCTCGCTGGCCTGGGAAAAGCCAGGTAACTTGAGAGGCGCTGCCTCCAACCACTACGCACCGACTCTGTGCCAAGCACCTATACCAAGCACTGGGAAAATCCACCCTAGGGGTGTGATGCTCAAAACCTACAGTTCAGATGATGCCAACCTTCAAATGACCCTAAGTGCCACTTCTGAGCAATGGGACAAAATCAATAAAGCATTTAGGGCTCTTTAGTAAAAGGCGATTTATAAATAAATGGTAAAATCCCATTTGTCTACACATGCAAAAATGTGTAAGCACAAGATTCTCTGTTTGTACACACAGTTAACCCTTGGAAAATTGCAGGGGTTAAGGGACGGACATCCCAAGCAGCTGAAAAAATCCATGTGTAATTGACACCTGGCCCTCGGTATCCTCAATTCCACATCCGTGGATTCAGCCAGCCACAGAAGGTGTGATGCTGTAGTGTTTACTAGTGAAAAAAGTAAGAACAGAAGTGCACCCAGGCAATTCAAACCCGTGTCACTCCAGGGTCAACTGCACAGTTCCCCTGATAGCAAGGGGTCAAGGTAGTTTTCGTTTGCTTTGTTAACATTCGAGGTGATGCAGAGGTCAGGAGTATCACCAGCTTCCCTATTTTCAAAGTGCTTCCCCCCATTTCCACATCTTCTGAGTCCTCACGGACCTTCTGATCACTGTCCAGTTAGCAGGGGAACAGAGCCCGGGCGTGCTCTCTGCCACTCCTTAGCTGCCAAGGCAGCAAGTCTCCCAAGGGGCACACAGGAGCGGGGATGGGGGCACACATGTTCCACACTCACACTGAGATCACCCCGAGTTTGGAAGGGGAAGGCTGCGGTCTGCCTCGGGGAGCTGACTCTCCTGAGGAGGCCTGATGGGAGCAGTTGAAGGACACAAGACTGAACCCCAAGACTGACCAGCACCTGGACATGTTATGAAGCCACGGGTAACTCATAATGGGTGAGATCCACAGTTAAGGAGGAAAAAACCACAGAATAAAGTAGTCAGGAAAGCTAATCAGCCACATTCTTAGAAGCTGCAAAGGGAGAGAGAAAGTAACCAACCTCCAGCCTCCTACTCTAAAGAGAGTTACAGGCATTTGACCAGCTTTACCGATGCGACAGCTACTTACTGACCACGTGGTCTAAGAACCTTATAAACAAACAAGCCCAAACAAATAGAAATGCCATGGTTTCTACTGAAGAGTGAAATGCAGAAAGGAAGCAGACTAAAGGGACCCGGCACAATAAACTTTCAATCAGGGGAGCGCTCAGTAAAGTTCCTATCTGTCACATAAATGGACTAGCAAATTGAATACAAAGAGTATCAATTTGATTTTCCTGCATTATTCATGGGGTCTGGTAGAATATCCTGTTAAGTAGTGGTCTCTCCCATATCACTTATTCTGTACAATTTGTATATTCAAAATAAAGGAAATGGGTCAATTTACCACTGGCTATATTGAGTCGCTCAGTCTTGTCTGACTCTTTGTGACCCTACCGACTGTAGCCTGCCAGGCTCCTCTGTCCATGGGAATTCTCCAGGCAGGAATACTGGAGTGGGATGCCATTTCCTCTTCCAGGGGATCTTTCCAACACAAGAATTGAACCCGGGTCTCCTGCATTGCAGGCAGATTCTTTACCATCTGAGCCACCAAGGAAGGCCATATTGCTCACTATAATACATTTCAAATAGCCTATTTGTCAACTTGTATCTAAGTTTTGTAAATCCTTCCTAAGGAAGTGATTGGTTCTCAGATGGTAAAGCATTTACCTGCAACATGGGAGACCTGGGTTCGATCCCTGAGTCGGGAAGATCCCCTGGAGAAGGAAATGGCAGCCCACTCCAGTACTCTTGCCTGGAAAATCCCAGGGATGGAGGAGCCTGGTAGGCTACACTCCATGGGGTCACAAAGAGTTGGACACGACTGAGCAACTTCTCTTTCCTTTGGTTTTCCTATCTATCTGTATAAAGATTTCCTGAGTTTTCTTTATTTCCGTTATTGCAACAAACCACGTTATCAGACAAGAAAATGTTAGACTTCTTTCACCTAAGGAAGGAATGACAGGCCACTGACAAATATTTTAGCTTTACAGCAGGTGTGCTAACAGGATATTAGTTAAGTAATACTACTTGATGTTCGAAATACTAAGAAACACGACTTTGATATCCCAGGTCCGTTCCCATGTCCCTTCTTCATGTATATGAAATTCAATACGAATGAAAATAAATTAGAAAAGAGATCCCAGCCTGTTTACCTTGGCTTCTTCTAATCTGTAATCAGGAGGAATCGTTTCTTCTCTTTCACCAAGTTTCTCACGATCCTCTTCTTTGGCTTTCTCCTGAATAAAAATTGAACCATTTTCATTGTTAATACACCGTTCTCTGATAAAGTGGATGCCTGAGTGACTAAATCCGAGGTCAGTGAATCCATTGTGAGGTTCCCACAGCAACTGTGTCTTTGACGCTGTATCCTCCTGGGTTAGCAGGCTCAGACATCACTGGTTTTCAGCCTGCTGGGTTACGGGGCAGCTGTGAGGAGTGGCAGGCAGTACCACTTCCCGCCTTAGTCCTTGGCAATGGAAACCAGGTGGACAAGGTGAGACTCAGAACTCCGACCTCTGCATGCCAGCCATCCACTGCTGCACCTAAACACTGGTGCTCACTCTCGTTTCACTCAATAAACAGGACACACACCGTAACAGAGGAATCCAGCTGGCCATGGGTTGCAGGAATTTTTCTTTTAAACTGACTGACTTATCTGGGGAGTTGGGGTGACCAATGATAGCTCCTTTCTAGAAATTTCTGAGCTGCCATTACCTTGACTTTATCCTCCACAGGCTTTCCGTCTTCTGGATCTGCTTCCTTTTTGCCCAGGCTTCCAGCCAAGGCTTCGACAGCATCGTCTGGCACCATGCCCTTCTGAAAGCACAGCAGCGGGTATACTAAATAGATGGTTAGCCACGCCTTTAAAAGAGACTACAACGAACAACTCAGATGCGCATATCCTTCTTTCAGGCCTAGAGAAGGAGCACGTGTCATCTTTTACTAATTTGGAAAATCTACAGAATTAGAATCTAGGTTTAAGAAACCTGACGTGTTAAAAATGAGGGCAAGTTTCTTACATTAAACGCTGAGAGTGTGCAATTTGTAAGCTGGCACTGAGAAGCTTATAAGATCTAGCCAGCACTCTGGTTCAGGAATAAGGCAGTTCACTGAATGGGGAGGACCACGGAGAAGCTGAAAGCCAAGAAAGAAGAAAAAGATGTGATCTTCAGGCGATGTCCTAGAGATGGCACAGGAAAGAGGGCCCAGAAAAGCCCTCGAGAGGACCTTTTTCCCACTGAAACAGCCAGGCCTGCCCTGGAGGCGATGGCTCTGGCTGAGCTTGTAGGCACAGAGGCCTGTGTTCTCTGTGTGGCTTCTACTGGTCAGAGTGGACTCACGCCAGTTCAGATGACGGTCTGTGTGACCTACTAACCTGAGTGACACACTGAGAGCAGTCTGCCTGTGGTCCAGCTGATGAAAATGAAACATGCTCCCTATGATGCAGTAATAACACTGGACACAGTGTTATTATTAAAAAAAAACTGGATGAACATAGAATGTAAATGGCATAAAGCGAAAATAAAGAATAAATTATGTTTGGGCTTTAAGATAGGACTAGAGCTGTCTTTTTTCAAACCATAGGTCATGATCCATACATGAGCAGTGCTTAAATCAATTTAGCAGATGGTAGTCAGGCCTATTTTTAATGAAGACTATAAAACTTAATGCATCATTCATATCAAGGATAAGGACCATTGTTGCTACTGTGTGAGTTGCAGAATTGATGAATTCCCCACAGTTGATCTTGATCCAAAGTGTGAAAGGTCCTGAATTAAACAGTCTCAAAGATTATTCTTATCGTAAAAGATATATGACCTCACATGGAGTACATATTGGAGTAAAAGCATCTTTCTGTTTTCTATAGCTTAGCTACCCTCCTAAGTAAGAAAACTTGTTCTCCTGCTAAGCTGTACCACAAAAGATCACCAGGGAATAAAGGGCAGTTAAGTGGGAAGGGATTTATCACCATCTAGTGGTTAGAATATTCATTGGAAAAGGACTGATGCTGAAGCTGAAACTCCAATACTTTGGCCACCTGATGCAAAGAACAGACTCACTGGAAAAGACCCTGATGCTTGGAAAGAATGAAGGCAGGAGAAGGGGACGGCAAAGGATGAGATGGTTGGATGACATCACCGACTCAGTGGACATGAATTTGAGTAAACTCTGGGAGTTGGTGATGGACAGGGAGGCCTGGCGTGCTGCAGTCCATGGGGTTGCAAAGAATTGGACACGACTGAGCAACTGAACTGAACTGAGTGGTTGGAGACTCCATAGATTTTTTTTTCCCCAGGGACAACAAACATCCCTGATATCTTCAACTTGCTTGGTACTGTAACCAAGAGTTGCTGGGGTCCCCAAGTCTTAGCCAAGGGATCTCATTGCTACCTGATCCCAGTCACTCACTCACACTTTTGTTTTCTAGTCTCTGCTGCAGAATCTTTGGAAACCAACGCTGCCTTATTCTGTGTCCTCTGGCTCAAGAAATAAGTGAAACAGCATTAGAAAAGCTGAAGCAGCAGTCTTAATAACTAACGGATCTAGAAACAGGACTACGGACAAAAGCTTCTATTTCCATTGTCAAGTTCAGAACTAGAACTCAAATCTCCGGATGTGCTCAATAAACTTTCTTTCTCTACCACAAGAATGCAGACACTCATCCCCGCCCTTCTGGCTTACTGTCTGCTTTTGCTCGCTCATCCTCCAGCCTCTCTGGAGTTCTCTGACCTTTATCACATTCTGTGCCTATTCTTTCTGACTCCCATGGGCGTCACAACCCCAGAAATGCCAAGTGACCTCAGTGGTGAGAAAGTTGGTGGAGCAGAGGCTCAGGAGTGGGGGTAAGAGAATGGAAAATCCAGGGCTCTTTTTCCCCCTTTCCAATGCTTGGCTCTCTACAGTCAAGGTAAAGTTGGAAAGGCACGAACTTGCTCTTAAGCCCTGGCAGTCTCACTCGGCAGGACAGGCAGTGGCCATATGTTTAGGTGCGAGAGTTCTGCACTGGAATGTGGGCCACTGATTCTGCGCCCACTCCCCGCACAGTCTCTGCCAAGATTCTCTCTCTCACTTCTGTTCTTCACAACTCTGGCCTGTGGCCAGACTCCCTAACATCATAGTTTTTGGAGGGTACCCTGAGAATCTCCCACACAATAAAAGGAGGTCACATCCTGTCCAAGGCAGAGGGAGACTGTGACAGGATTTGCCAATGGCACCCAGGATTCCCTGGCAGGAAGCAGCCACTTGGGGTACCCAGGGCACGTCCCACACCTTCCCCAAGGCCCTCTTTCTCAAACAACTAAACGCACAGACCCCAGTATCCCAAGGGCTCCACACCTCTGTGCTGGCCTGTCCTGGGCTCACTGGTCTCCCCAGGAAACAGCATTGTTCCCACTTCTCAGTAGGATCCTGCCCTCCACATGCAAGCCTTTCCAAGTTCCTCCAGGAGAGGAGTTTCTTCACCCGCTTTCCTTTTTCCAAAGAATGATCCAACTGAACTGTGAGCATCAGACCTCGCCCATATCCACACCAGGCTTGAAGGGGCCTGAGTGCAGGACCCTGTCTTAAATCCAGCTGAAGTTCTGAAGGGTGAAGTGAACTGCTCAAGGTCCATTCAAAGTTCATTTTCCTCATTAATAAGAGAGACATGATCAGAACAGACTTCACAGTGTCCTCATGAAAATTTAATGAGAAGATACTGCAAACCATCTAGAAGAAGTTAGGTATTTAGCCTGTAGATACACTAAGTCTACAGTAAGGAAACATAGTCCCATCAGCTGGTATTCTCTGAGTCAGAATCTATCTGCTAAAGAAAACAGAAGAACACAGAGTCAACCAGTTAAATACCATACTTCATACAAAAGTCAAAAAGTCAGACACAAAAAGAAGAAAGGGAAAGGAAGTGAGTCCATCTGTCGCTTTCAGTTGGGAGAAAAAAAGGAGTCATGATGATAAAGGTTCTTCTGTGTTCTTCTGTGTATTCACAGGATTCTGTGTACAAAAAAGATCTTCAAGACCCAGATAACCATGATGGTGTGATCACTCACCTAGAGCCAGATATCCTGGAATGTGAAGTCAAGTGGACCTTGGGAAGCATCACTATGAACAAAGCTAGTGGAGGTGATGGAATTCCAGTTGAGCTATTTCATATCCTGAAAGAGGATGCTGTGAAAGTGCTGCACTCAATAAGCCAGCAAATTTGGAAAACTCAGCAGTGGCCACAGGATTGGAAAAGGTCAGTTTTCATTCCAGTCCCAAAGAAAGGTAATGCCAAAGAATGCTCAAACTACTGCACAATTGCACTCATCCCACACGCTGGTAAAGTAATGCTCAAAATTGTCCAAGCCAGGCTTCAACAGTACATGAACTGAGAAATCCCAGATATTCAAGCTGGATTTAGAAAAGGCAGAGGAACCAGAGATCAAATTGCCAACATCTGTTGGATCATCAAAAAGCAAGAAAGCACCAGAAAAACATCTACTTCTAGTTTATTGACTACACCAAAGCCTTTGACTGTGTGGATCACAACAAACTGTGGAAAATTATTCAAGAGATGGGAATACCACACCACCTTACCTGCCTCCTGAGAAATCTGTATGCAGGTCAGGAAGCAACAGTTAGAACTGGACATGGAACAACAGACTGGTTCCAAATAGGAAAAGGAATACGTCAAGGCTGTATATTGTCACCCTGCTTATTTAACTTATATGCAGAATACGTCATGAGAAATACCAGGCTGGATGAAGCACAAGCTGGAATCAAGATTGCTGGGAGAAACATCAATAACCTCAGATATACAGATGACACCACCCTTATGGAAGAAAGCGAAGAAGAACTAAAGAGCTTCTTGATGAAAGTGAAAGAGGAGAGTGAAAAAGTTGGCTTAAAACATTCAAAAAACTAAGATCATGGCATCCGGTCCCATCACTTCATGGCAAATAGATGGGGTAACAATGGAGACAATGACAGACTATTTTGGGGGCTCCAAAATCACTGCAGATGGTGACTGCAGCCATGAAATTAAGACACTTGCTCCTTGGAAGAAAAGCTATGACCAACCTAAACAGCACATTAAGAAGTAGAGAGATTACTTTGCCAACAAAGGTCCATAGAGTCAAAGCTATGGTTTTCCAGTGGTCATGTACGGATATGAGAGTTGGACTACAAAGAAAGCTGAGTGCCAAATGACTGATGCTTTTGAAGAGTGGTGTTGGATAAGACTTTTGGGAGACCCTTGGACTGCAAGGAGATCCAACCAGTCCATCCTAAAGGAAATCAGTCCTGAATATTCATTGGAAGGACTGATGCTAAAGCTGAAACTCCAATACTTTGGCCACCCAATGCAAAGAACTGACTCACTGGAAAAGACCTTGATGCTGGGAAAGAGTGAAGGCAGGAGGAGAAGGGGATGAAATGGTTGGGTGGTATCACCGACGCGATGGACATGAGTTTGAATAAACTTCGGGAGTTGGTGGACAGGAAGGCCTGGCGTGCTGCAGTCCGTGGGGTCACAAAGAGTCGGACACGACTGAGTGACTGAACTGATGATAAAGGTGCAGACTTTTCCATCAGGACAGTCAATAAAAAGTATGTCTGGCTGTTGGTGGGACTCCAAATCAGCTTGAAATACACAGGAAAGTGAAGAAGCATGATTATCCACAGTAGCTGAGGAGCTAGAAAGCATGTCAAGAGGTTAAAAACAAAACCACCTGAAATAATGTAAACATTTAAATCTAGCCTGAGTTTCCAGCTCCTCCCTGGAGCTGTATTATCCTCCCTGGAGATAGTACAGCTAGCTATCTAAGATTTAATTTTTATCTTGTTAGAACAAGGTAATACATTGGTAATACACAGCAGGAAGGGCAGGGGAGGAAGAACACTGCTTTCTCAATGCATTTCTCAAGGCCCAGAGGGTCACTCACCGCTGGAGCTGCTGTGGGTGGAGCCGACTGCACAGAACACATGAAGGTCCGAGGCACGTCCTCTGCCACGGGCATGGGGGCAGCAGCCGGGGGGTGCCTGCAGAAAGAAGCAGACACAACGAAGGATTTCTGTAATACCCAGTTATTAAAACGGGACAACAATGAACCAGCAATATGGTCTGCTGCCCTACCCGCCATGAGTGTGATTTTCTTGAATGCCTAAGGATCTTGAGCAATGAATAATTCAAGGCACCTTAAACCTCTCCAGCTACCACTACTTCAACTTGTTTTTACCTCTTACCGTAGGTAGGTTACTTAACTCTCAGACATAGTTTCCACATCTGCAAAATGAGAACAATGACAGTACCTACATCTCAAGGCCTTTAATGAGACAAAACATGCTAAGTGCTTTGCACAGTACGTGGGAACACAGTAAGCTCAAAGACTGTTATCAATTGTCATTATTTAGATGATTTGCCACCATATAATACATAATGTTATACAACATAATATTATATAGCTGTACTATATATATATTGCAATTATGCAGTATTTAAATATATCATTTTCATGTATCTAACAGCACCCTGTGAGTTGTAAATAGCTAGGTATAAATGCAAGGTAGTAAGAGTATCTCAGGGGTTCTCAAAATGAGGTCCTGTGACCACCAACCTCAGCACTGCTAGGGGACTTGTTAGAAATTCAGATTCTTATGCCCCACCTTAACATACTAAATCAAGAATTCTGGGGGTGAGGCTCAGTCTGTGCTTTGATAAACCCTCCCGGTCATCTTGATGCACACTGAAGTTTTAGAGTCACTATCATTTTGTCACAAGAGTAAAATTTCAAACAGGTTGCCTTTATTCCAGACATTTATGGAAGCGAATCCTATATGCAAAGTGTTTACCAGATGATCATTAATAGTGTATGAGCTCTTTCAAGAAATTTACTATGTAAAAATATGTACACATGTGAGAAGTAAAGACCAAAGCAGCTAAAACCTTGTTTGCAACAAATGTCCCAACAGGGATATAAAAAGAGAGCATGACAGACTTCCCTGGCATGTTGTATTCTGCTTCCTAAGAGTTGTAAGTGTGGTAAGGTTTGGGGAGGGCCGTGCAGGAGACAAAGGCCATATTTAGCAGAGCCTTTTGGGGCTGACTACAATTTTAGCTGATCTAGAATCTGGAGAGGTTATTCCAAGCAGAAGGAACCACATGAGAAAAGCTTGAAGATGCATAAGTACTTACTATCAGAGTTTAGTGATGAGGGACACATCTTGGTAGGAAGGAAGCTGGTGGTGGTGGTGTGTAGTCAGTCATGTCCGACTCTTGCGACCCTGTGGACTGTAGCCCACCAGGCTCCTCTGTCCATGGGATTATCCAGGCAAGAGCACTGGAGTGGGGTGCCATTTCCTTCTCCAGACCCAAATAAACAAGCAGGAACTTTTTGGGGGAAGCTCTTGGCATTGGAACAGGGTGGGTGTTGTGGCTACAAACATGCCTGAGAAAGAACAGTGCCAGTGGACACATGGGGTGGGCTGGAAGGAGACCAAAGACAGAGGCCACGGCCGTCTTGAGGTGATGAGTGATGACAGCTTTAAGTAGGTCAGTTACAGAAGCAAGAAGGGAAAGAAAAGCATTAGTGTGAAGGCTCTCCTGAAGGGAATACTTGATTACAGGACTCAAACTGCAAGAATATCAGGGTCAGCTTGGGAAAACAAAGCACATCCATGAACAGGCAAGACGAACACGGCATGTGAAAAATATGGCAAAACGGGCCTTTTCATCAGCTGCTTCCTGTTAAAATAGTTTTGGTCTCAGCATTTTCAAGATCATAGAAAAACACTGAAAAACAACCAAAACTGGAGATTTTAAGTTTTAGAAACATACCTCTGTTTTTTCAGTTGGCTTAGATTGTTTTTCTTTACACTTAGACTGGTCAAAATCTTCTGAGAGTTCATCGATGAGTTCTGATTCACTCAGGGGCTGTAATATAAGGAATATTATATAGTATGAAAAGAATTATTATTGTTTTTTACTTTGATAGAAGAAAAATGCTTTCCTAGAGAAAAAGTTTTTCCAGGTAACATATATTAGGTTGCATTTTAGGATCTAAATCCCAAAGCTAATTTATACAGGGCATACATTTCATTTATCAATATAAGATAAATGTCACACAACAAATAATGAATATTGAACACCTGAGTACCACAAAAAATGTTAACGGTTTATTCAGCTAAAAGTTTTCCTGATATTTCAATTTCAAAGTAATTTTGTTCAAATAAAACTGCCCATTTCCAGTGAAGAGCTGCATGGTTTTTCTTTATGTGATTGCCTTTTCTTCTTCCTACTGATTTCCATAATGAATAAGTCAGAGGAAACACAGATCATATATTCCCTTTCTGTGAGAATGTGGGTTTTGGCTGGAAAGTTCTGTTATCCCTAGTTCCTTTGGGTGAAGTGGTATTATTTATTTACTGTCACTGGTCAAAATCTCCACATGCCCTAATCTAAGAGATGGCATGTAATTCAGAAGCTCGGCCCCAGAGATGGACAGGCTGAGTTTTGAGCCCTGGCCTTGCTACTTCCTAGCTATTTGACTTTGGGCTATTTACAGGATCCTTTTATGTCCTAATTTCCTCACCTGTCAAATGGGGATAATAATAGTGCCTTCCTCATTCAGTGGGTTCTCAAAATGATAACACACAAACACCATTTAGTGTAGTGTCAGGCACACAGTAAGTGACTAATAAATGTAGCTGCTTAGCATCATCATGACAGGCAACTCTGCTGGTTCATACCAAATTAAGGAAAGGTAGTGCAGAATCAGAGCATTTGATAATGAGATTAGGATCAAAGTAAATGCTAATGACCTAATTTGAGGGCCCTCTTGACATCAGCTCCTATATTCAATGAATGTCACCTGTAAACTTGCAATGGTTAGGCAATAATTCATGAGGTGAATAATCATTAAAATGCGTGCAGTGGCCAAATGCTGCTGTCAAAGGTTCCTTTCTCCTTAATACTAGATTGGCATATGAATCTCCACAGTGAGATCTGGTCTATGAAAATTATCTGTTCATATCTTACAGTTGTATTTTTTTTTTTTTTTAAGTATCTGAAAAAAACTTATTTCCTCACCTTGGGTTTTTCTTCAGCCTCTGGCAAGAGTGGTTTTCCATCTTTATCCTGTGAATCAGATTGAAAATTCATTTAAAATGAAACAAAAAGTTTGCTTTCTTATCCCATTAAGCTTGTTTTTGAAATTCCAGGATATGAGAGAAGAGACTGTCTTTTTCTGACATGTTTGAATGAGTTTGTATTTCAAATTAATTTTTAAAATAAAGTATCAGAATAAGGAGCTGGGTTATAAAAATGAAGACCAAATGCTATTAAGTTCAATGCAAGTACTTTCTTTGAAAAGTTACTAGAAAATAATTTCCATCTTTGGATAGGGAAGTAGAACTTTTAAAAGGTTCTTTGGCAAGAAAGATGCAGCTTCATCAAAGAAAGGCTGAAAAAAAGGTCTTGATTCTCCAACCAGGGTGAAGAGGTAGATCTCATTCCTATAAAACTGTTTTAGTTGTTTGGACATTCACATGCTAGAATATTTCTTAAAATACTTTATACTTTCCATATATAAGCATTACAACTATTTCCCATCATACGTTTATATGCATTATTTCAAAGATAAATGACAAATATAATTACAGGGATAGGTCCAGTCTCCTCACACCAAACCAAACCCACTTTCACTGAAGACACTGGTGAATCATTATACGTTTCTCTACCACTTACAAGATCTATGTGTTTTTATCCATCAGCAGTTAGAGAAAATATAAACTCCCAATTATTCCTTCCGCTTCAAGGTTAAGGATCTATGTCAAGTATGGTTAATAGCTGAGCCACTTGAATTTGTGGGGATTTTAGTGACCACACACAGTCACTACTTAGGAAACTCTCTTTTAAAGGGTCCAACTGTTCAGGACAGAAAATAAAAGTTTTAGGGTTTCCAGAGTTGTTATCTGAACTCGGCCAGACATGCCCAGAAGCCTCCTGGGGACAGACAGGGCACCATGGGACATGTGGGCAGAAGCAGCGAGCCGCCAGCATGCAACGAGGTGAGCAACGCACTGTGGCCGGCTTTAATCTGTACTCCGATGGGACTGTCTCCTCGTCTTCACCACATTTCTTTACTTTCTCTTCTTTGGCTTTTGCCTGAAAAGTGGAGAGGAAAAAAAAAAGGTAAAATAAGACATCACTTTATGTACTCCATGGGTGTCGAGGAGAAGACCCAATCAGATTAAAGGGCCTAGTGAGCGGCCGGGAGGAAGGTAGTAGAGGAGACTAGAGGCAGAGGAGAAACAAGCCAGCCAGGAGTCCCGGGAGGCGCCCTGCCTGGTGCCCCTGCCCTGTCTCCGTGACCCTGGGAAGCCACCCAGACTTTCTTTGCCTCAGTTTCTTCAGCTGTAAAATGGGACTACTTCTTAAAGAACCCTTACCTAGCTCTGTTGATTTGTAAAGATCAGCAGAGAAAATGAAATAAATATTCTTTGAAGAAAGTTAAGAAGAGTGCACAAGTTAGTTGCAATGATTTTACAGCCTTCATCTGTCATACTCAATGGGGTACTTACCTAAGGGGGAAGGAAAAAAAAAAAATCGATGCTCAGGAGTGTTAAACTCGTTCAGTGTTAAACAGATGAGAAATGGGAGAGCCATCCCATCACAAATCTGGTTGATCCATGGATAACTGGTTTTACCTCTTTTAAAAGAACTCCCTTCAGGAACACCAAGATTCACTATGTACGTAAGAGCGCACTGCCACAGCAGATCAGAGGCTTTCAGGAAGGGACATCTGCATTTTAGGTTACTGGTGGGTAACGTGAAGTTTCATGCTATGTAATAATTTGTATCAGTATCAAGACATGGATTTAAATCACAAGCCAAGGAGCTACTGGGCACAAAAGTGTGTGTATGTATGTGTGGGTGGCGGGGGGGCTGGGGGCAGGGGGTGGTATTTAGCTGATTCTAGCTTACCTATTGCTCCCATCTACGTCTCAGCCTAAGATCGTGGTTCTCCATCAAATGCTTAGTTAGTTGATTAATTTTAAAATATTTAATGAGCACTTTTAATAAGCCAGGTACTTTTTCTAGGCTTTGGTATTATAGCTTTATTGTTCTATAGAATAATAACCGTCATTAAGGGATGAAAGGATTAAAAAAAAATATTTCCAGTTATATTCTATTTTAGGATATAGTGGACGTCCTATTACACCGTAGTTCTCCCCAGTTCAGGGATCTGTGAGGTCTCTAGCTATGAAACAGTCCTCATGGAAGAGTCACCCATACAGGACTGTGCCCCGAGTTAGGCTTGTGAACAGTGAGCCATATGCACAGCTAGACACCTTTCTATTCCTCTTTGATCTTTATATTTCTTAAACGTCTGCACTGTGGTCTGTAGTCAATAGGCAATGAAAACTAACACCCCTGAATTGACATAGTTCCAGACTAGTCAACTGCACTAGAAACGGTGGTGGTTTAGTCGCTAACGCATGTCTGACTCTTTTGCAACTCCCATGGACTGTAGCCCGCCGGCTCCTCTGTCCATGGCATTTTCCAGGCAAGAGTACTGGAGCGGGCTGCCATTCTCTTCTCCAAGCGATCTTGCAGACCCAGGGATAGAACCCTGGTTTCCTGCATTGCAAGCAGATTCTTTACCAACTGAGCTGCCAGGGAGGCCCTAGAATCAGGGGAGATTCATAACGAGGTATCACTAGAGGATGAGTGTGCCACGGTGCATTATTTATGAGAACGATAAGCAGGCATGGGCCTCCTCTCTGAAGCATCCCTGGCGTAGAATGTGCTCGAGTGGCCGTGGACTCCCATACCATACCAATCTTTATGGGGTTATCACAGCAGACTACCCAAAGTAGTGAATGCACCATCAGGTACTAAAACTCAATGTAAGGATCCAGAGGATTAGAAAATCTTCATACTTTATATATATTTAAAAAGGAAAACTAGTGGAAAGAGTGAAAAGGAACTGTTCTTTTGTTTAAATTTTAGGAGTTTGCTAGTTTTCTAGAGGAAATTTAACACATTCCCTGGTATTAAAAAGCAGAGACATTATCTTACCAACAAAGTTCCATTTAGTCAAAGCTTTGGTTTTCCCAGTAGTCATGCATGGATGTGAGAGTTGGACTATAAAGAAAGCTGAGTGCCAAAAAATTGATGCTTTTGAACTGTGGTGTTGGAGAAGACTCTTGAGAGTCCCTTGGACAGCAAGAAGATCCAACCAGTCCATCCTAAAGGAAATCAGTCCTGAATGTTCATTGGAAGGACTGATGCTGAAGCTGAAAGTCCAATACTTTGGCCACCTGATGTGAAGAACTGACTCTTTGGAAAAGACCCTGATGCTGGGAAAGATTGAAGGCAGAAGAGAAGGGGATGACAGAGGATGAGATGGTTGGATGGCATCACCGACTCAATGGACATGAGTCTGAGTAAACTCCAGGAGTTGGTGATGGACAGGGAGGCCTGGCATGCTGCAGGTCCATGGGGTCGCCAACAGTCGGACACGACTGAGTGACTGAACTGAACTGGTGCCTCAGAGGATAAAGAACTTGACTGCAATGTGGAAGACCTGAATTCAATCCCTGGGTTGGGAAGATCCCCTGCAAAGGGAATGACAACCCACTCCAGTATTCTTGCCTGGAGAAGTCCATGGACAGAGGAGCCTGGAAGGCTACAGTCCATGGGGTGGCAAAGACTCAGACACGACAGAGTGGCTAACACTTTAATTATTCTACCTCCATAAACCCAAAGTGCTTAAAACTTATTTTGACATAACTTGTTTTACAACTACTCATCTGATTTCAGTCACTCCTGAGTCTTTTCATCCTGGGATTTATGTCTATACATTCCCTCCCCAAATTATCATCTTCCTAAATCACCCTAATCAAGCAGCCCCAAGGAAGAAGTGCCCTTGGCGGGCTGCCACAGAGCCCTCAGTGGTAGACCCCAGGGCCTGCCAGGACCACCCTTTCCTTGAGATGCTGTGCCCCCTCGCACCCTGCTGCAATCCAAGTTCCCCTGCCCCTGTACATTACTTGGTCCTGGAGGACAAGGGTGGCTTCTCCCACTCCCTTGCCTTCGCCTTCATAAAGGCTTTCATGCCATATGGTGCCCTGTGAGTCCTCAAAGAAGGTCGACGATAGAAACTGGCCCATTGGGGACCAGGCGGTCCCAAACTCCAGGGGTAGCTGCTGGCAGTGACCGAGACCCACCTTCCCCGGAGACCCGGAACAGGAAGTGACAGCAGAGGCTGCCGCATTGTGACAGCAGCAGCGCCAGGCCCCACCTGAGCTGGGAGGCAGGCGCTCCGGAGGGCCCCCACCACTGCCGGGCCAAGGGTGCCCCCAGGACATCCCTCTGCGTCTCCTCTTCTTTCCCCCAGAGGACTCCTCAAATCCCTTAAAAACTGAAACTTAACGTGAAAACTCTCTTCTACCAAACACGAGCAACTCCCTAGCTCCATACTCTAAACATGCATTCGTTTTAGTTATAAAGCAATTATTGCTTGATTTTATTCTAATTGGCAACAAGGTTTCAACACTTTTCCCCAGAGTTATATAAAGGATTTCCCACCCCCAACTGCAGCCATCTCCCCTCTTTCTTTATAAATAGAAGCACCTAGAACGCTTTTGCAAAGACAGATTTCTAATTTCCATACGAGCAGACAAACTTGTTTCTCACCAGGCCCCCAGCTCTATGTTATCTTGTTTAGCCAAGTGTCACTTAAGAATTAGCAAAGGAGATCAGTCGTTCATTTGAAGTATTACAATTCTAGATGATTTATAAGACAAACACTCAAATATCCTTCCTGGTTGTTAACTCCCCAGCAATAAAATACCTGAATTAGCCAGAGCCTGAAAGTAAGGCAGAACAAAGCACAGTTCATTTGAGATCTCTAATAAAAACAAGAGTGGTGCCAAAGTTCTAAACATGTGTTGGGCATTAGTTTCGTAACCTTGTAAGCTGCAGACTAACAGGCTTTGTACGTGGGCCCCCAGGTCAGTACCTCATCGACCTCCTTAATGGAGCTGGGGTCGAGCTCTGGCTCTGGCTTCCGGGTGCCCAGGGAGGCTGACAGGGCCTCCAGGGCTTGCTCAGTCATCGTATCCTGCGGAGAAGCAAAGAATTCTGTACGTGAAAAAGAGATGCTCTCCTCAACCTCAATAAGCCACCTACTTCTTTGTGACATTCACATTTTGTCAGTAAATCTCTAAGAGTGAACTGTGGCTTGAGGAAGGACTCTAGGAAGGCAGTTTTACTTGAAACCCAGCAAAAAAGCGAGAGGAAACATGGGATAGGACCCGTTTGCACAGTAACGGTGCCCCCTGTGCGGGGGTACACTTCACCTCTTAGCAAGCGAGAAGTGCAGGTAGAGTCATAATTGTAAAATACTCGTATCAAAGTACTGTTTTTCTTTTTCTAAGCATAGGTCCCTTAAAAATGTCTCTGACAACCCTGTCCTTTAGCCCGGCGGAGCCCAGGAAGCAGGCGGGCCTGAAGTGGCTCACAGCTGTAGGAATTCCCCCTCTCAGGGGTGTGGTGCTCTCTGCTCCTCCAGATAAAAAATAAACCGGCCACCCCACGAGCCAGAGGCAGAGCAGCGCCCACAGAAAACTCCTCCGTGCAGTATCTGGGCAATCTGCAGACAGGGCAGGTCTTCTCATCCAGCCCAGAGCTGCAGGGCCGCCTCTCAGGATTCCTGAGAATCAGGTTATAGCTGACTGTGGTCAGGGTGAACAGAGTATCTGCAGCCACGCTCCCTTTGAGGGTCACAGGACTCCAGGCCCTTTAGAAAATCAAGTCAAAGACCTGATGTCCCCAGAGAGTGGTGTGTCTGGGGTTCCTGCCCTTCTGTGTAGAGTAACAGTGAGACAGTCTTCTCCCACAACCAAGGCACGCGTGCCCAAATCACCCATAAGCATCTGTAGAAACAGAGAAGGCCTGCCTGACCAATATAAGCCTTATTGGTTTCACTATGCCACGCAGGCCTGAGGGGAACAAAGGAGGTCTACAGGTATAAAGCACTATTGAGATTCCCCCCAGTCAGCTGGGTCAGCCTCAGGAAAGCAAACTGCTATCCAGGGGGCCGTGCTGAAGTTCAAAGAAGTAATTATTGATACCTCTTCCACTTTCCTTTTTTTCTCTTTGGGTGGAGCAGTACTTCTGATCACCCCAGCTGACTGAGCTTTCAAAGCCTCTTCTGTAGATTTCTGAAAAATGAAATACAAAAGAAGGTTGACTGGCAAATGAAGGAAACATATTAACCAAATGGTAAGAATCAGAAGTAAAAAGCCTTGGCATCTTGGGGCTTCCCCTGGCGGCCAGTGGTTAAGAGGCAGCCTTGCAATGCAGGGGACACGGGTTCGCTCCCTGGCCAGGGAAGGGCCCACACACCGTGGAGTAACTAAGCCCATGTGCCACGACCACTGAGCCTGTGCTCTAGAGCCCTCAAGCCACAACGGAGGCCTGTGCACCTAGAGCCCCGGCTCTGCACTGAGAGACGCCACCTGCAGAGGCCTGCGCACCACAGCTCAAGAACAGCCCTCGCTTGCCCCAGCTAGAGAAAGCCCGAACACGGCAACAAAGACCCAGTGAGGTCAGAAATAAAGTTAAAAAAAAAGTTTTTGTCTTAAAGTGGGAAGTAGTTTCTAACAAGTTTCCCTGAGTGCATTAAAAACAATACCTCTTTCTCAGTTTTCTTTGCATCAGCTGCAGGGGAGCTGCAGGTGAAGTCTGATGACAAGGCGTCAATGGCATCATTGGGCCCCAGGGGTTTCTAAAGAAACAGGCAGCATGACGGGTCACACATGGGAATCATTCAAGTGACAGAACAGATTATAAACCCAGCAGTGGTGAATGCACTCGTGCAATTCTTTGACTACCAAAGGAGATACTTAACGAAATAACCCAGATGAAAGCCTATGTTTGGGAGGAAATCGGATGCTCAATGAATATGATTTTTCTGTTTCTCTCAACATACTTGTTACTATGTTGGGAGGATATTCTCATCCTATTTTTAATAATATTTATTCTGTCCTAAAACTTTCTTGCCCTATTCTTCTTTCCCTCAAAAAAAAAAAAAAACTAATTAGGAAATAAACAAGCACTGAATAGGAATATTCACTAAACAAGCACTAATTAGGAAATAAACAAGCACCCTCTTCCTCTGAATAGATGGAAACTTCATCTCATTTAGAGATCAATATAGTCATAATCCAAAAATACAGAATTGATAACTACTCCCCCAACCAAAGATATGAAAAATGTTAAATCTGATCTTAGAAGATATTTATGTAAACTCACCGAGGAGTCTGGAGGAGGCCCTGCGATCCCTTCTTCTTTCTGAAACAAATATTAGTTTGATGATGCTGAGAAGGCAAGATTAATCCTTACAGTCAGCAAAATGCATATCTCAGTGAATGCGATGGGCTGAACTGTATCCTCCCAAAACTCACATGCCGAAGTCCCATCCCCCAAAACCTCAGAATGGGACTCTGTTTGAAGATAGGGCCTTTCAGTTCAGTTCAGTTGCTCAGTCATGTCTGACTCTTTGTAACCCCATGAACTGTAGCACGCCAGGGGCTCCCTGTCCATCACCAACTCCTGGAGTCCACCCAAACCCAAGTCCATTGAGTCGGTGATGCCATCCAGCCATCTCATCCTCTGTCGTCCCCTTCTCTTGCCCTCAATCTTTCCCAGCATCAGAGTCTTCTCCAATGAGTCAGCTCTTTGCATCAGGTGGCCAAAGTATTGGACTTTCAGGTTCAGCATTAGTCCTTCCAGTGAACACCCAGGACTGATTTCCTTTAGGATGGACTGGTTGGATCTCCTTGCAGTCCAAGGGACTCTCAAGAGTCTTCTCCAACACTGCAGTTCAAAAGCATCGATTCTTCGGCACTCAGCTTTCTTTACAGTTCAACTCTCACATCCATACATGACCACTGGAAAAACCATAGCCTTGACTAGACAGACCTTTGTTGACAAAGTAATGTCTCTACTTTTAATATGCTCTCTAGGTTGGCCATAACTTTCCTTCCAAGGAGTAAGCGTCTTTTAATTTTATGGCTGCAGTCACCATCTGCAATGATTTTGGAGCCAGAAAAAAAAGTCTGACACTGTTTCTACTCTTTCCCCATTTATTTGCCATGAAGTGGTATTTAATGTAATACAGAGGTAATTAAGGTGAAATAACAACATTAAGATGGGTCTTATTTCAGTGTTCCTATAAAGGGGGAAGTGACCCAGAGAGCCACATAGAGAAAAGACGACATGCAGATGTGTACACATGGAAAGAAGATGGAGTTATTCCACATGGAGGCATCTACCTGTGGAGACCAAGCAGAGGGCCCTGAAACACAACCAACTCTGCCCACATCTTGACTCCAGTCTTTGAGCCCCCAGGACCGTGAGATAGTAAGTTTCTGTTTAAACCATCCAATCTGTAACACTTGGACATGGCAGCCCCATCAAACTAATATGGTGAGCTTCAGAGTAATGACAGTTTCACAAGCCCCTTATTTTATCTAAGTTAAAATAATTGGGTATATTAATGTGATAAAAATGATAATTCCAAAGAGAAAACAATAAGGTGTAAATATGTAACTGTTTAACTTACATTCAAAAGTTCCCTATATTTTGGAGGAAGTGTGACTTCTCTTTTACCCAGTTCCTCTATGTAGGTAGAACTCATTGGATCCTAGGAAAACAAAAAGTACATATAGGGATTTTCACTGAGAATGTTGTATACATAACTCTTAAATAAGTACTATTGCATTATTAACTTATGGAACCATTGAGATTAAATACGAATCATTAAGAAGCCAGCATTTTGTGCAACTCTGGAATTTTATGTTTCTACAGATACTTGTCCATATTTAACTGGCTTAACCCATAAATAATGCTATAAAATATTCAAACCAATATATTAAATTTGATTCCTATATAAAATACATTTTATTTTTAAATAATTTGCATTATCTAATATTTCTATACCTACAAAAGAGCAGTTGATAACTGTGAATTTCTGTATAACTCAATAGATGTAGTTATTTGTTATGTAATGAAAAAAAGTCAGAGTGATGTCTCTGTTTCAGCACTCTGCAATCCAATTTTTCTTCCTTGTTTTCCAGAGATAGCCACCACCCCAAACTTTATCACATCCATCAGTATAAAGCTGAGTATATTTTAAAACAATTATTCCACATGTAGGTATCCATAAACAATATACACCATTACTTTGCCTATTTTCAAGTGTTACACAAATGGTATCAGATCAAATTCTACTGTCATTCTGCAATGTACTATTTTTAATTCAAAATTATGCTTTTGTGATGAAACCATATTGATACATGAACAAACCATTTTAACCACCATAAAGCATTCCACTTGTCATCATCTTGTTTCCTGTTGAATGAAATTATTTCCAAATGCTTCACCTGTTCTTATAACTCCTTACACACTGGGCAAGGCCCCCTCCAGGGACTCTGTCTAGACGTGGAACTGCTGTTTAGAGGGAATGCTTACATTCATGTGATAGCCACGGCCTCTGTCACATGTCAGACTTCTATACTTCTGCCAATCAGGTAAGTGTGAAGGGCTCTCCCTCTGTGTTTTAGTATCATTTTCCTAATTACTAGAGAGACTATCATGTGTCTACTGGTCAAATTTTCTCCTAATTTTATACTGGATTGTTTTTCTCACTCTCAAAAATTCTTCATAAACTCTAGAAACAAGTCCTTTGTTGTGTCTGTTGCAATATTTTCTTCCAATCTATGTCTTTCTTAATACCAAAGAATATATAATTGCTTTTTGTGAATCAGGAATAGAACTGAACTGAGGGCAGAAAATATCTAGAAATCAGAATAAGTTCAAGTCACAGGATGGAAGTATCTGGAAACCATGAGAACATAAACCTTTAGGACAGAAAATAAGTCTTTGTGACTCAACAGAGCACATCCCAGCTGTAGTCTCAGAAGAAACAAGCAATCAGTGTTTGCTGATCAACACAACTTGCATAGCTCCCTAGGACAGTTTCCAACCACAACACTCATGTTCATTTGCTATCACGGACACCAACGACATCCTGTTTCTCTTCAAGTGGCAGAGACGGGCGCATCCTTGTGTGCATGAGGGCCGTGACCTTCTAGCCCTCTTACTCACTAGGCATGAATCTTTAGAGACATCAAGATCACGTACCGAAACTTCCGGTCCAGTATATGTTGTGGTGTCTTCTTTCATCTCTTCAGGTTCTCCCAAAGTGTCTATTAAGTCATCCAGAGCAGTATCCATGTCTGACTGGAAAACGGAGCAGATATGTAAATGCTACCTGCTACACATCCTTCCCTTCGACATTTTAACTACCAAAAGAAACTCTATGTAGAAAAATACCAAACACCAAAAGTTCTTCAGCTATCAAAATGGTTAAAATCTGGCCTGTAATAGAACTTATTAAAGTCTCAGAGTACAGACTCTAGGCTGGCAAGATAGAAAGCCACATTCAAGGAAGAATCAGAATTTCAGGAAGTCTAAAGGCATTAACCAGGGGAGCAAGCACATGGTTCATTATGGTTGCCAGACCACTGTACCAACAGTCAAAAGAACGAAGAAAACAGAATAAAAAGGCTGATGATCGTGTTGCTGCATGAAAGAGGGAAAGTGCTTGGTATTTTTTATCAGTTGTTTCCACCTCTTCCAAATAAAATGTATCTCCAAAATGGATTGCCCTGTGCTCTTTTTTTCATTTGTGGTTTTCTATTCACTTGCTTGTCTGAGGATGTTTATAAATTTCCTGAAAGGGATGTTAAATTTATAAGAAATCGATATGGGCTTAAAATGGTAAAAGAAACAGTGACTCCATCCTATTTTTGAGGGTAAGAATCATACACTGTGGGGTTTCCCCTGTAGTCCAGTGGTTAAGACTCGGAGCTTCCACTGCAGGGGCACTGCAAGCAAGGGTTCCATTCCTGGTGAGGGATGTTCCACATGTCTCACAGTGTGGCCAGATAAATAAAACAACTTGTTTTTTTTTTTTTTTTTTTTTTTAATGATTCATTGTGAAGATTAAGCTGCTTTTAAAGGGAAAAATAACAAGTTGAAGACCTTTTACTATTTAATTCAGCTTAAAAATGATCCCTTTTTTTTTTTTTTTATGAAACTACCATATATCTGCTACAACATCAGGAACTCACCAGACTGTGTAATAGAATCTGCGGTCTGTTAGCTTTGGGGTGATTCAACTGGAAATTTCAGAAAAAGAAGTGCCTGGCATTCTTTAGACTTCTTTAAAAACTGGAATGTAAACTCCTCGATATATAACTGGAGTTTTCAGAACAGAGGGTTACAAACAACAAAAGTGAAGAAAGTCACACTTTCCAACCCAGTTACATTAGCTTCAAACAACAATTCATTAAAAAGGTCCTTTAGGTTACCCTCACCTCATATTGCTTGCCCTCGAGAAATCGGATCATGATAAACACAGAGACTGTGAATAAACACTTAGGCAAAAGTGCCCTGCTGTCTTCATACCTTTGCAGAAGGTTCACTTGGTTTGGATTCAACTGGTACGGCCGATGTTAACAATTTACTTTCTTTATTCTGGTGGGATTGAGAGGGAGAGAGAAAAACTCCTCATATACTTTCATCAAGTTTAATAATATTACATACTTGAAAGTGAATACACTATAACATAAATAGTATTGATCATACACTGGACAGCTGCTCTGTGCCAGACACTGTATACTTTTCAAAACAGCAGAAGTTAACAATAACAATGGTATTAATCTCATTTAGTGATGCAAGAAACAAGGCTCAGAGAGGCTGAGCCACTTCTCAGGTCACTCAGTGAAGGACGGCACTGGGATCTGAATCCAGGCCTACTGTCTCTTCGTTGCTCTTGGCTGCCTCTCCCAGGACCCACAGCTAGTCTTTGCAACGCTCATGAGTTCTTTCTTATCACAAGGCAGCCACCGCTTCTAGGTGCTGTTCTCTTGGTCTCTGTACCCACACACCCCTCGCTCTGTAGAGTCATCACACACTCTTTCCTGCATTCCCGTGAACTGAATGCCCTTCCCACTGCTGTTCCAGCTGCTCCGTCAGTAACTGCCAACACCTTTCTAACCTGAGATTCCCATGCCTTTACCCAGACATCGTCGGTCCCTCCGTTCCTCTGCCCAGCACCCGTCTCCTGACTCTCATCTCTCACAGCACCGTCCTGGCTCCATGCTGGCACCTGTGGCCTCTGCTCTCTGCCCCCTCTGGCAGATCTTCTGCTTTGCCCCTCGCCCCACACACTCTGCGTGTTTCTGCTGTGCTGCTGGCCCCAGGCAATCATTCTCTAGGGTCAGGGGCCAGGTGCTTTCGGGGCCAGGCGGGAACTAAATGGCGAGGTCGTTGGGTTGAAGACAGTGGGAAACTGTCTTATTTGAAGGTCTCTGAAATCTGCGCAGCAGAGCTTGGAGGCGGAGCGTACAGGCTCAGACGCTCTGGGTTTGCACACCAGCCCCCTCCCATACTGGCTGCAAGAGGCTGCCGGCAGGTGACGTCTCCTTCTGAACCTCTGTATCCCCGTGTGTGAGAACCAGGGCAGTCACTGCACCTACTTCAGGGGGTGGTGAGGGTTCAATTAATTAATCGATCACAGGGTGAAAGCCGGTGGCTGGGCACATGCTAAGCTCTTCCGAAGTACTACATAAGCAGGTGCTGTGATTGTTGTATTAAAGATACTGTGGAGGCACTGGGGTGAACCCAAGTCCTGGCAACGGAATTCAGTTCCTCGATTCATCCACAGCCTTGCACAGGTGTTCACTCTGTCACTCTCTCCCTCCAGCCTGCTTCTGCTTCTCCATCGTCACCTGGGCTCCAAAGTGATGCTCAAATCGCCTCTCTCTTGGGACACCTCAGAAACTTCAGTTCAGCCTGTCCAAAAGCAGGCATCCGTTTTCCGCCTCCACCAGTTCCCCTCCTTCTGACCTCTGTCCACCCGTCAGTCGTAACCAGGGCTGGGCTCGCTGCTTGAGGAGATGCTTGCCTCACGGGTGCTTACACTGAACGGGCACAGACCTAGCGTGCCCACCTGCGTGCCCAGCTCCCCTGCCTCACCTTAGGGCTGCCAGCCTAGCCCATTCAGACACTGAGGCCCCAGGTCGTCTGAGATTCCACTGCTGGCCGTCATCTACTAAAACCTGAAGCTTACACCTCTGCAGCACCTCCTGCCTTGCTCCCTACTCACTGATTCTATCCTAGCTCTAATTCAGGCTGACTTCGGACTCCCCGGAACAGCCCCTGACCAGCCTCCCTCTTTCCAATCTCTATGCTATCTCATAACAGCCACTGCGGTCACGTAATCCTCCTGCAGCCTGTTTTTAATCCCATCGCATCGCTCCATCTGTTCTCTGATCCCCAGTGTTTACCTGCTGCCAGCTGTGCCACTGCCACGGGGATTCATGCATCTCAGCGTGCTCCTCAGCAGCGCCTCGACCTGTCTTTCTGGTCTTACACTCCCACTCATGTCTCCCGTGCTTCACCCACACTGGAATGTCCTTTGTACTCAGATCACACTTCTATTTTTCTCTCTTGTTATGTTTGCAAGCCTGCAATCCCAGCTTTCCTTTCATGATTTACTTAGACTGTATCCACTCAAAGTCTTCCGGGTTCTCCAAATCAGACAGAATCCCTGTCTCCACAAACAGCTCCCTGTGGGGGCCTGTTTCAATCTGCCTGAATGCAGCCCCAGGCACACTAGAGGGGCCAGGGATACCCAGGTGGCTCAGTGGTAAAGAACCCGCCTGCCAACGCAGGAGCTCCAAGAGACTCGGGCTTGATTCCTGGGTCGGGAAGAAGCCCTGGAGGAGGGCATGGTAACCCACTCCAGTGTTCTCGCCTGGAGAATCCCCGCTGACAGAGGAGCCTGGTGGGCTACAGTCCACGGGGTCACAAACAGCTGGACATGACTGAGCACAGCACATCCCAAAAGAGGCCAGCCTGCAGCCCAGTGTCCTGCAGAGCCAGACCACAGTCCACAGCTTCACACATAGTGTGGACTGAAAAAAGAAAACACAGGTCTCGTCAACCTCATTTTCTGGGAGACAAATTAGAGGCAAAGAAAAGTGAAATAATTTGCCCCAAGCCCCAGCACAAGCCAAGGCACAGCAGAATCCCATACAAACCTTGCCTGACTTTACTGTTTGACTTTATGGATAACCCTGGCTACATAATGTGTGGCATACATTTTCAAATTTTGAGTGCATTTCAAATCTATTCCAAGAGATCCAATCCTCTGCCTTCAATCTATCCACTTTCCCATCTGTAGCATCTAGGTATCTCTCATCAACACAAGAGTGAGGTGTACCCTGGGGTTGGGAGGGGGAGTCTCACGGTACATACAGGGGGTCTGCTGGGAAAAACAAAACAGTTTAAAATCTGAGTATTTCCATTTAAAGTTCATGTAAATTTTGCCATCATGCCACCTGGTATGTGCATTAGTTTGAAGAAAAATAAGCGTGCCTTTTCCTTTTCAAAATCTAAGAAAAGCCGATGTTTCAGCGAGATGGGCCATACTTTTATCCTATGACTTTCCTCACCATCTAGCCTGCAGGGGGATAACAGTTCCCATTTTCAGAAGCAGGAAAATAAACATGGTTTTTTTTTGCTTTCATTTCAATCTTACTGTTGCTGCAATTAGCTACCTGCGGCTCTAAGAGAAATAAGTACTAGCAATTCTGGGGCAAGATGACTTCCAAACTGATTCCTAACCAACTGATAACTCTGTATTGCTCTGAGTAGAAACAGCAGACCATTTCTTGTCTTATACTCTCGGGCTAGTTCCTTCAAAGGATCTAGGAAGCTGCCCATAATTTGCGAGCAGGGCACATATACTCCTGAGAGGGCTTGTGAGACCCCCTCGAAAACCTCCCTTATCAATTCATGTAGGTGCCGTGACCGCACATGATTTACTTGCTTCAAGAGGGTAGTGTTCATATGAAATGTTGAGACTAATGCTAATTAAAATGCTCACAGCAGTTTTAGGGGCTTCATTCCAAACCTTTAAATCCTGCTGGCAGGGTCTGAGTCCAGCTGCATTTTAATTTTCTTGGTATTGACACGAGGCCTTATACATGGCAGGCGCTCGGTAACTGTATTGAATACAGGAATTTTTAAATTCATTTTTGGTGTCTTGCTCTCTTCTCTATTCTTTAGACGCACGCTCCTCTTCATCAAATGTCACATACGATGTGTTCAGTTTTACCAAATGATAGGTTATTTGGGTATGACAGCGCTAGAACACTGAATGGTTAAACAGAGGCCAACCCGGGAGAACGGGTCTTCGCTGAGCATGTTTCCTCATAAACAGACCTGACAAGCGTCAGGGCCCACGCACACGCCGTATCCTTCACGTGTGCTCACCTTGTCAGCTGGTTCAGTAGATGCTGCAGCGGCAACAGCAGGAACAGCGCTTTTTCCACCACGGGAAATCTCGTCCTGTGACTTGGTCTAAAAGATCGACAGAACTAAGGTAACTTTGAATGACCATTTCCAAGATCATACATTTCAAATGTTACCAGGGAGCCCGTTTCCCCTCGTGGACATCTGGTAGAGAAATGGTCACTAGCTTCTGCTGGACATGATGCAATGTGGGGGACACAGAGCTGGACTCCAGAGCTCACAGAGGCCACGCGGGTAAAACACACAGGTGCAGTGGGCTGGGGAGGCTCACACCAGGCTGTAGGGACGCCAGTCAAGTGTTGCCGTGGGGGCCCGCTGCTGCCCGCGATTCCAGTTCCTCAAGAGAAGCCAGACATTGGCATTTTATGTGAACTATTCTGACTGTAACTGTTAGCAGCTAATTAACATTCATTTTGATTACGGTGAGCCAAATAAAATACACAAGTGGCTGCAGCTGGTGGGCCACACAGCAATCCTGATACAAGGTATATTGTTGTATATAAGATATATGGTCTTCCAAGAGCTCATAATGAAAAAGTTCTTCTCACAGATGCTTATTCTTCTTATATATGACTCCTGTTAGTTCTGGAAATACAGAATATATTTCTGATCTTTTGGGGCCCTGTAAGTTGATGTCTCCAGGAAGAGCCACAAAATTCTAAGACCTCCAGGTAAGGAGCAGATCATGCAGGGCATCTGAATTCTCACAGCCCATAAAGAGAGGGCTTTCCTCATAGCTCAGTCGGTAAATCATCTGCCCGCAATGCAGGAGACCCGGGTTCAGTCCCTGGGTCGGGAAGATCCCGTAGAGAAGGAAATGGTGACCCACTGCAGTATTCTGGCCTGGAGAATCCCATGGACAGAGGAGCCTGGCGTGCTACAGTCCATGGGGTTGCAAGCGTCAGACATGGCTTGGCAACTAAACCACCATGAAGAGAGGGGTGCAGGAGGCAGCCTCAACTCCCAGCTTCCTCTCTGTAAGATACCAGAGCCTGCTCCCTCAAGGTCACAACTGGGCACTGCTGGGCAGTGACAGACATCCCCCAGACCCGTCTGATGCCCTCCTTAGGCCTTCCATAGTCCCAGGTCCCCTCAAGGCTATCTGCAACACCAGGAAAGTGATAGCACCAAATCTTGACTATACTAGATACATTAGGCATAGCTCCGAAGAGTCACCTACACACATCAGTGTAGGCAGAAGATCTGTATCTTATTCCCTAGCTGACATTAGTGTTTTCCCATCTATCCATCTGGTAAAGCATCTGCCTGCAATGCGGGAGACCTGCGTTCAATCCCTGGGTCGGAAAGATCCCCTGGAGAAGGAAACCGCAACGCACTCCTGCACTCTTGCCTGGAAAATTCAATGGAGAGAGGAACCTGGTATTCCTGGGGGAACCATGGGGTCTCAAAGAGTTGGACACGATTGAGAGACCTCACTTTCTTTCTTTCATCTGTCTGTCTGCTTTATTTACCTTTGGTTTTGTTGATTTCTCTGATGGCGGCTGCTCGCTTGATTTGGAAACGGCTTTTTCCCTAGGAGCATGCTTGCTTCCTGTATCTGAGGGGTGCTTGGGTAGGCTTGTTGGCTGAAAACACACACACACCCCAAGAGGTTAACAATATGACGCATATTGCTACTTGTCTCTGAGGAGTGGAAAGCAGTTCATAGCAGTTGTGTTTTATGTAGCCAATTGTGAGAATTTAAATTAGTGTGATACACGTGTGACAAATTCCACTTTGGGTACAAAATCTGAAACAATGCAACTCCTTTCCTCCCAAATTCAGCAAGAATCACGCAAGCAAACTGCAGTGCCTGCTGATGCCACACAGAGGTGCCATTTTAACAGAAAAACAAACAACTGCCATTCTAGGTAGGACTTAAGTGTTGAAAAATGAGAGTTCAGAATTTTATTCTTCATAAAAATAAGGAAAAAAAAAGGCTTCATCTTATGATATCAAGTCCTAATAATGATCACTTACCTCTGTGTGTTCCTTTGGCTTTACTTCTTGGGTTTTTTTCTCATGAACCACAGACGGCTGTCAAATTCAAAAGATAAAATTGCAATTACATTCTAGGCCATTGTTTTTGTATTTTGCAAATAAGCTCAGAAACAAAGATCCCAGTTAGACCATTCTGCCTCTCTTGGGCAAGGCCCAGTGAGAGAAGTGGCTGTTGATGTCTGGTTGATAATAATCCTACCAACAGCCTGAAAACGATAATTATTTAAAAAATAATGGAAAATGTAGTATTTCATCTGGCATGATTTTTCACATAGGTATGTATCTAAATTATAGGCTGTTTATCACAATTCATGTAGATCATTTGGTAACTGCAAGTCCATCCACAGAAACATCAAAAGATCACTCTGAACACTGAGTTTGTTTATAGGGGGATCCTACTCTAGAAAATAAAATTAATTTTTAAAGAAACCTCCTTTCATAGGAGATGAACACTATATTTTTTTCAGTTAAATGATTTACATGATCTTTTCTGTGTTACAAGTAGAGAAGACAGGTATCACCAGAAACCCAATTCTCTTGAGGCTGGGTGACCAAAAACAGTTAAATTTGGAATAGAAGACAACTTCCACCAGCTGCTGAATTATACGTCTATAGGGGCCACCAAGAGGTCTTACACAGAATCACATAAGTTTATCTTTTACCCAGATGACCCTGGCCCCCACCCCCGCCTGCACTTAAAATATTCCAGCCCAAACCCATTTGTGCTTTCCGACGGGAAACCTCGCAGCTGTATCTGAGTAACTGCTCAGGTGTGCTTGAGAAGCAACAGGCAGCACCTTACAGAAGAGAGACGCTTGCCCCACCTGCAGACATCCCGGGGTCCGTCTCCACACGGACGGGAATCGGCTTTCAGTCTAGACAGCCATGCAAGCCGTTCCCAAGGGCAAGTGAGAGCTGTATCCTGAACAACTGATGACTAGTCCACCAGCGGAGGTGAGACCACCACGGTAAACCCAGGGCCTCTGAGGAGAGGCTGCCATCTGTAAGTTATCTAGGGGCTGGGTTCAAGAGACACCTTTATTTTCCAAGTCTCATCATTAATCAGATACTCATTACCCTTCGTCTCTTATCCTTTGCTCCTGTGTTTTTTTTTTTCTTTTTAATTACTTCAGCTATAACGAAGACCCAGATTTGAACAAAATGCTTTCTGAAGTAAACTGTTTTCATTTATAAAATAGTATTCATCTTAACTATATATATAGTTAACATTATAATTATTTTATATCCACTCTATATAGTCATGTTCAAAAGGGTAATCCAAAATTAGTTAGCTGACAATTTTTTTTTTTTTTACCATTCAGCAACCAATGTAGAAAGTTGGCTATTCATTATTATTTCAAAGAATCCCAATAATTCATTAGTTGACTTAAATCATTTACCTTAGATGACTGCGGCTTCTTCTCAGGTTCTGTTTTTACAGCCTAAAAGCAAAAGGAAGAAAAAGAAGGGAAGGAAAAATAAACAGAGTTTATAAGGTTTATCGTATATTTTCTTAAACTAAGGGAGCTAAAAGATAAATTTTATGTATTTATAAATGTAAGTGTTGTGAGTTAAGATTATCATGCTTTTCTTGGAATTGTAACTGCTATTTATGTGGCCATGCAACATGACTTGTGGAATCCTGGTTCCCCAACCAGGAGTCAAATCTGTGTCCCCTCCAGGGGAAGCAGAAAGTCCTAACCACTGGACTGCCAGGGAATTCCCGGAACTGTAACTCTTTAGATAAATACTGAAGCACATCCATTAACAGTCTGCTCTTACGACTGAGATGGCAATCTGCATCTTACTTCTGTGTGTATTACAGATATGTAGAGATTTATCACCATGAACATTGTAGCTAACACATAAGCAAAAATAAAAACCCTCACCCCTCAAAGCCACTAATATGACTGACCTCTTTATGAGTGGAATATTCAGCACAGGTTTCAGCTGATGAGGTAAAAGAATGGGATGCTGACAGTGTTGAGAACATAGGAAGCAGTGAAGTTTATTTTTAGTGCCAGAATGTGAGTGATGGGTAACTAAGCCTACTGGAAGTCTGTGATGGGCCAAAGCGTTACAGAAGATGGTGAACTGAAATTATTAGCTCGTGCTAAGCAGCTGCAGTGACCATTAGTAAACTTACATGTCCCCTGGTACAATAAACCACATCACCTGTTTTTTGTGTCTTTTCTTGGTAGGAGAATGTGGTCCTTCCAGCTGTTTGCTGCCTGGAATAGCCTAATATAAGAGCACAGCCCCAAGTGTGACTTTATTTTATCTGACAGTCAAGTAAGCAACACGAATTAACAGAGCTAAAGGTTTTATCAAAAGTTTTCTGAAATGCTGTCTGCACAATATTACAACAGTTTGATCAAACAGCGTATAGATTCTCTGTTGCACAATAAAAATCTAGTGATCAAATCTAAAGTTTGAGGAATGCTTCTGAAGAGCTGGCTGTGATTCAGGTTCTTTAGTGGAGTATTTGACAATTTCACCCAACCAAAAGTTACCTGTGACAAAAAAGACAATTCCTTAAGTGCACACATCCCTTCTCCATATAGGGAGGAAATGAAAACAAGAATAAAACTTGAAACAGTTTATGAACGTCTCAAAAGAAGATATTAAAAATGAAGCCTGATGCTTCCTGCTATTTCCTCCCTTTTTCTGTGCTTGGTGGTATCAGCACAGACTTCTATATTTTACTATATTATCTGAAGACACTGATTAAAACTCCTCTTAATTTATCAGGTCTTATGCTTCAGTAATGAAGGTACATGTGCTCTTCACATAACAAACCCTTTTACGCCAGCACACATTGCTTTGAGAAGGAAACAAAGTTCATGAACAAAGAAATGTTTTTAAAATTTAAAATTCTGGTTCCTTTCAAACTGGATCCTTGTTAGTGAGTTTCTATACTTGCAACACTGCTTTTTTAGTTTATGCAAATGTAATCTATTAAATGATTAACAAGGAAAATAAGCCAGCTGGTATTGTAGTGGTTTGAGTCTATCAATAGCTTCTAATTTGTAATCTGGCATTATGGCAATATTTTGCATGGAAGAACTCTACAATACAATTAAGAATGTATAATCACAAGAAAGAATGTATAATCACAGAATCAAGCAGCTTCTAATGAGATATACATTTGAATCAGTAATCACTAACATCTCTTAAGTTTATTTTTGGTGGCGGTGAGGTTGATAACAATGATAATAATAACTAACGTTTATTGATAGCCCCTCAGTACAAGGGACTGTTCTAAACTCTCGGAGGCCTCACAACACTCCTACAAGAAAGGTATGGTGAGTATCATGATTATCCCCACCACCATCATCCTCATTTCATGACACAAAGAGTCACTTTGCTGTACACCTAAAACTAACACAACATTGTCAATCAACTATATGCTAACATAAATAAAAGTTAAAGTTTAAAATCAAGTTAGGAGGAGTTTTCCAATATCAGAGCCAGCATGGAACCAGGAATAAAAGCCAAGCCATCGGGCTCCAGTGTCCACTCTACAGAATCTCAAAGGGATCTCCCCTGATTAACAATGATCTGACCTTTCACCCTACACACAGTAGTGTGCCTAACAAGTGTGAGGGATAAAGAGAGAGAAATGAGACCCAGACATACTGCGTACAGCTAGACTGACTTTCATTTTAAAGGTGCCGAACATGACAAAGATTTCATACAGGCTTTACCTTGCATTAACACCTTTTCTCTAAAAGCTCCAAATATTTAGAGAAATATGCTCATACAATTTGCAAAAATCCCCAAGAGGAGGCTAGTATAAATGTGATAAGCCAAATATCAGAAGTATATGAAGGGAGGTGGGGACAAGACGTGGAGTGGGAAGACATGAGCTCTCACGGACACACTAAAATCACAAGTAATCGCTGAACAGCCAGCAACAAAAATCAAACAGCAGCAGCCACAAAAAACTAAACATATATCGCAATCAAATTGGCAAAAGTTAAAGACAAGGAGAAAATACTGAAATCATCAAGGGAAAAATAGCAAAGTGGGCATGGAGGGAACATACCCCCAAATAATAAAGGCCATATATGACAAACCTACAGCTAACAACACACTCAACAGTGAAAAGCTGAAAGCAATTCCTCTAAGACGAAGAACACTGCAAAGATGTCCACTCTTACCACTTTTATTAAACATAGTTTTGTCTAAGACATAGCAATCAGAGAAGAAAAAGAAATAAAAAGAACACAAATTGGAAAAGAAGACCCAAAAATGCCCTTGTTTTGCAGATGACACGATACTATATGTAGAAAATCCAAAAGATGCTTCCAGAAAACTATTAGAGCTCAGCAACGAATCTGGTAAAGCTGCAGGATACAAAATCAGCACAGAGAAGACTGTTGCATTTCAAGACATCAACAATAAAAGATTAGGAGAAACTGAGCAAACAATCCCATTTAGCATCACATCAAAAAGAATAAAATACCTAGGAATAAACCTCATGAGGCAAAAGACCTGTACTCCGAAAACTGTAAGACACTGATGAAAGAAACTGAAGATGACGTAAACAAATGGGAAGATACACCACGTTCTTAGATTCCAAGGATCAATATTGTTAAAACGACTGTACTACCCAAGGCCATCTACAGATTCAATGCAACCTCTACAAAATAATGGCATTTTTCACAGACCTAGAACAAAAATTTTAAAACCTGTATGGAGAAACAAAAGACCCCAAACAGCCAAAGCAATCTTGAAAAAAAAAATGGAGCTGGAGGAATCGGGCCTCTAGACTTCAGTCTACACTACAAAGCTACAGTCACCAAATAACTATAAAAACAGAAATATATAAAAAGAGAAATACAAATCAACAGAAGAGGATAGAAACTCTGGAAATTAACTCATGTACCTATGGTCAATTAAACTCAACAAGGGAGGCAAGACTATACCATGCAGAAAAGATAGTCTTCTCAAAAAGTGCTACCAGGAAAACTGGACAGCTACATGTGAAAGAATTAAGCTAGAAAGTTCTGTAATATCATATACAAAATTAATTCAAAATGGGCTGAAGACCCAAATACAAGACCACATACTTGTATAAAACTCTCAGAGGAAAACATAGGCAGAACACATTTTGACACAAATCACAGCAATATATTTTTGGATCCATCTCCCAGAATAATGGGAGTAAAAATGAAAATAAACAAATGGGGCCTAATTAAAAGCTTTCTCACATTAAAGAAAACCACAAACAAAATGAAAAGACAACCTACAGAATGGGAGAAAATGTTTGCTAATGATGTGACTGACAAGAGATTAATATCCAAAATTTACAAACAGCTCATGCAACTCAATATTTTTTTAAAAAGTTATAAAATGGGAAGACCTAACTAGCCATTTCTCTAAAGAAGACACACAAATGGGCCAAGAGGAACATGAAAAGATGTGCAACATCACTAATTATTAGAGAAATGCAAATGAAAACTGAAATGAGATATCATCAAACACCAGTCAGAATGGCCATCATCAAAGTCTACAAACAATAAATGTTGGAGAGGGTGTGAGAAAGGGAACTCTCCCACACTGTTGGTGGGAATGTTAAATTGGCACAGCGATGATGGAGAACAGTATGGAGGTTCCTAGAAAACTAAGCAAAGGACTACCATAAGATCAAGTGATCCCACTCCACTTGAAAACCATTGTTCAGAAGGATACGTGTATTCCAATGTTCACTGAGGCACTGCTTACAATAGCCAGCACACGGAAGCAACCTAGATGTCTATCAACAGATGAATGGATTAATATATATATATATATATATGAATATTACTCAGCCATTAAAAAGAATGAAACAATGCCATTTGTGGCAGCATGGATAGACCTGGAGATTATTGGGCCAAGTGAACTAATTCAGACACAGAAAGACAAATATCATGGTCTCTCTTACATGGGGAATCTTAAAAAAATGATACAAAAGAACTTCTTTACAAAACAGAAACAGAAAAGAAGCTTTTGGTTATTAACGGGGAAAGGAGTGGGGGATAAACTGGAGTTTGGGATTGTACACACTAGTATTTAAAATAGATAACCAACAAGGATCTTCTGTATAGTACAGGGAACTCTACTACTCACTATTCTGCAATAAATGGAAAGAGTGTGCACACCACAAACTAACACAACACGGTCAGTCAACTGTGGGTGTGGGTGCTTGGTCGCTCAGTCGTGTCTGACTCTGCAACCCCATGGGCTGCAGCCCGCCAGGTTCCCCTGTGGGATTATTCCTCCTTATGGGATTATCCAGGCCAGAGTACTGGAGTGGGTTGCCATTTCCTCCTCCAGGGCATCTTCCTGACCCAGGGTTCAAGCCTACAGCTCCTGCATTGGCAGGCAGATTCTTTACCACTGAGTCAATATAAAATACAAATGAAAAGTGACTAAAATTAAAAAAATAAAGAAGCACATGAAGATAGGACGATTAATGAGAACAGTGTGACTGAAATCCACCAAGGACAGAAAATTAAGGCCAAGAGTGGTTCTGAGTCATCCACTGGCGCATCTTAGTTTTGTTCCTCCCTCTCTTCCCTCAGTCCACGTCTGCAGGAGTGCCAAGAATTCTCCTGATTCACGCTCAGCAATGGCTGAAGCATTTGCTGACATTTACCCTGGAAAACAGGACACACCTGAAATAAGCATCGGCCTTAAGCTGAGAGTCAGCAGGGATGAATTATAATGAGGCATTGTGTCAAATGTGAACCAAAATAATAAAAAAAGGAAATCCCATATTTCTGGCTCTCCTTTTTATCTCCTTTAATTTTCACGGACTCTAAGTTCAGTGAGAGTTTTTCGGGGCAGGGGCTAAATATTTTTTCTATAGTCTTAAGATCATTTTAAAGATCAGATTTTCTGGTACTTTTAAAGATTAAGCTTGGTATAAAGCTTTGGGCTTCCCTGGTGGCTCAGAGGGTAAAGCGTCTGCCTACAATGCAGGAGATCCGGGTTCAATCCCTGTGTCGGGATGATCCCCTGGAGAAGGGAATGGTAACCCACTCCAGTACTCTTGCCTGGAAAATCCCATGGACTGTGAAGCCTGGTAGGCTACAGTCCATTGGATCACAAAGAGTCAGACATGACTGAACGACTTCACTTTGGTATAAATGAGTAGTGACACCTAGTAGGTGGTTAATCACGAATCAGATAACACGTATTTTGAAAAAATTAAGAAATTAATTACTAAATAAAAACATAATTTTACATTTAAAAATAAAAATGAGTGCTAAATTACATTGGATAAGGGCTTAGAGTTTGACAGTGTGTTTCAAGATATTTGCAATCTCCTTTAAATACAGTTTAAGATAATGCCACAGGATTACTAAACAGTACTAAATTATGCTGCCAGTATTAAATTATGGCATTGGATTCTACTTGGGACAGTAAAGTAACAAGGAAAACACAAAGCAAAAATATGTTGGTAATTTTAAACAAGGGCAATTTGATAATAATGGAGCTGGGGTAGCTCTTAAAGGCACTGAAGAATATTAGCTCATAAGAATTAGTTGAGAGCATCTTGAAAAATGCTGTCTCTTTAATCTTCCATCCTAGACCATTCCCCAGAAACTCAGTTCAAGTCATGGTAAGTAGGTGAGAGGGTTTAAGTCACTCAGCCAACTCTTTAGAAATAGGCTTATTATTCTATGTGGCAATCCCACCGTAGGCCCTTCTTTTATTTTTAATTCTGAAATTCCAAGAAATTATCAGAATACACCCCAAGAGCTCAACAACGGTTTATCAATAAGATGATGACCCACATGACTCAAATGTCAGAAAAAAACTTCAGAAAGCACCTGAAATAACCAGAATCTGTCACTTCTTTCTATGTTCATTTAGTGTAAACTTTCTCATTCTTGGATTTCATTTTAAATGGTTAGGATAATAAAACCGTTTTAGTAAGACATTAAGAATTTATATTTCTCTCTATATCCTGATAAACGTACTTAGAGAAGTTATCTTACAATTAAAAGAACTCAAGGCTAGAACCAAAAGAACCCTTACTGACTACACTTTTCTAGATATTCTAAAATGATGTATAAGTATATAGATGGTGTTTGAGGCAAATACTGAAAGGAAAGCTGAGTTTTCAAAGACCCTCATTAATTAAGAAGAAAATATTTACTTCCACAGTGTAAGTCTCCTAAGACACACAAGCTATCTGTCAGAGTCTCTTTCATTTTGCTTTACAAAAGGAAGGGCATTCACCCAAGTTGACCCTTGAAGACTCTCCATACCTTGGCTTCTGTGGGATTCATACTAGAAGACTTGCTGGCTGAAGCAGAGGAAGTAGGTACCTAGAAAGAAAAGAAACAGGAAGTTTGATTCTAGTTAACCTACAACCGGCTTTGCCCTCCGGCTCCTTTTAACCATAGCAGTGCAGAACTGTTAGTCACGCAATTGTGGCTGACTCTTTGCAACCTCATGAACTGTAGCCTGCTGGGTTTCTCCGTCAATGGAATTCTCCAGGCAAGAATACTGGAGTAAGTTGCCATTCCCTTCTCTAGGGGATCTTCCCGACCCAGGGATGGAACCCCGGTCTCTTGCATTGCAGGTAGATTCTTTACTGAATGAGTCATGGTGGAAGTCCCTTTAAACCATACTTACTTTTAACTCTTTACCTTGGTTTTATCTCACCTAGAGTACTTCACGACCAAGATAATCACAGTGGTGTGATCACTCACCTAGAGCCAGACATCCTGGAATGTGAAGTCAAGTGGGCCTTAGAAAGCACCACTATGAACAAAGCTAGTGGAGGTGACAGAATTCCAGTTGAGCTATTTCAAATCCTGAAAGATGATGCTGTGAAAATGCTGCACTCAATATGCCAGCAAATTTGGAAAACTCAGCAGTGGCCACAGGACTGGAAAAGGTCAGTTTTCATTCTAATCCCAAAGAAAGGCAATGCCAAAGAATGCTCAAACTACCACACAGTTGAACTCATTTCACACACTGGTGAAGTAATGCTCAAAATTCTCCAAGCCAGGCTTCAGTAATACACGAACCATGAACTTCCAGATGTTCAAGCTGGTTTTAGAAAAGGCAGAGGAACCAGAGATCAAATTGCCAACATCCGCTTGATCATCAAAAAAGCAAGAGAGTTCCAGGAAAATATCTATCTCTGCTTCATTGACTAAGCCAAAACCTTTGACTGTGTGGATCATAATAAACTGTGGAAAATTCTTCAAGAAATGGGAATACCAAACCACCTGACCTGCCTCTTGAGAAACCTATATGCAGGTCAGGAAACAACAGCTAGAACTGGACATGGAACAACAGACTGGTTCCAAATAGGAAAAGGAGTACGTTAAGGCTGTATATTGTCACCCTGCTTATTTAACTTACATGCAGAGTACATCATGAGAAATGCTGGGCTGGAAAAAGCACAAGCTGGAATCAAGATTGCCGGGAGACATATGAATAACCTCAGATATGCAGATGACACCACCCTTATGGCAGAAAGTGAAAAGGAACTAAAAGCCTCTTGATAAAAGTGAAAGAGGAGAGTGAAAAAGTTGGCTTAAAGCTCAACATTCAGAAAACGAAGATCTTTGGCCCATTTTTTTATTGGATCATTTATTTTTCTGGAGTTGAGCTGCATAAGTTGCTTATATATCTTTGAGATTAGTTGTTTGTCAGTTGTTTCATTTGCTATTGTTTTCTCCCATTCAGAAGGCTGTCTTTTCACCTTGCTTATAGTTTCCTTTGTTGTGCAGAAGCTTTTAATTTTAATTAGATCCCATTTGTTTATCTTTGCTTTTATTTCCAGTATACTGGGAGATGGATCATAGAGGATCCTGCTGTGGGCCAAAGAACTAAATAGGCATTTCTCCAAAGAAGACATACGGATGGCTAACAAACACATGAAAAGATGCTCAACATCACTCATTATCAGAGAAATGCAAATCAAGACCACAATGAGGTACCATTTCACACCAGTCAGAATGGCTGCGATCCAAAAGTCTACAAGCAATAAATGCTGGAGAGGGTGTGGAGAAAAGGGAACCCTCTTACACTGCTGGTGGGAATGCAAACTAGTACAGCCACTATGGAAAACAGTGTGGAGATTCCTTAAAAAATTGCAAATAGAACTGCCTTATGACCCAGCAATCCCACTGCTGGGCATACACACTAAGGAAACCAGAATTGAAAGAGACACATGTACCCCAATGTTCATTGCAGCGCTGTTTATAATAGCCAGGACATGGAAGCAACCTAGATGTCCATCAGCAGATGAATGGATAAGAAAGCTGTGGTTCATATACACTGTGGAATACTACTCAGCCCTTAAAAAGAATAAATTTGACTCAGTTCTAATGAGATGGATGAAATTGGAACCGATTATACAGAGTGAAGTAAGCCAGAAAGAAAAACACCAATACAGTATACTGACACATATATATGGAATTTAGAAGACAGTAATGATGACCCTATATGTGAGACAACAAGAGACACAGAGGTATAGAGTGGACTTTTGGACTCTGAGGGAGAGGGAAAGGGTGGGATGGTTTGGGAGAATGGCAGTGAAGCATGTGTATTTTCCTGTAAGAAACGAAGCGCTAATCTATGTTTGGTGTAGGATGCATGATGCATGGGGCTGATGCACAGGATGATTCAGGTAGAGGATGTGGGGTGGGAGGTGGGAGGGGGCTTCGGCATTGGGCGATTGTGTTCACCTATGGCTGATTCGTGTCAATGTATGGCAAAACAAATACAGTATTGTAATTAAAAAATAAATTTAATTAAAAAAACAAAAAAACAAACAAACAAATAAAAAGAAATAAACATAAAAAAAAAAAGAAAACGAAGATCATGGCATCTGGTCCCATCACTTCATGGGAAATAGATGGGGAAACAGTGGAAACAGTGTCAAACTTTATTTTGGGGGCTCCAAAATCACTGCAGATGGTGATTGCAGCCATGAAGTTAAAAGACGCTTACTCCTTGGAAAGAAAGTTTTGACCAACCTAGATAGTATATTGAAAAGCAGAGACATTACTTTGCCAACAAAGGTCCGTCTAGTCAAGACTATGGTTTTTCCAGTAGGCATGTATGGATGTGAGAGTTGGACTGTGAAGAAAGCTGAGCACCGAAGAAATGATGCTTTTAAACTGCAGTGTTGGAGAAGACTCTTGAGAGTCCCTTGGACTGCAAGGAGATCCAACCAGTCCATTCTAAAGGAGATCAGTCCTGGGTGTTCTTTGGAAGGAATGCTGCTGAAGCTGAAACTCCAGTACTTTGGCCACCTCATGTGAAGAGCTGACTCATTGGAAAAGACTCTGATGCTGGGAGGGATTGGGGCAGGAGAAGAAGGGGACGACCAAGGATGAGATGGCTGGATGGCATCACTAACTCGATGGATGTGAGTTTGAGTGAACTCCGGGAGTTGGTGATGGACAGGGAGGCCTGGCGTACTGCAATCCATGGGGTCCCAAAGAGTCAGACAAGACTGAGGGACTGAACTGAACTGAACTGAAGTCTATTGCTGCCTGGTAATTAAGTGCTCAATAACCTCAGATATGCAGAAGACACCACCCTTATGGCAGAAAGCAAAGAGGAACCAAAGAGCCTCTTGATGAAAGTGAAAGCGGAGAGTGACTTCGAACTCAACATTCAAAAAACTAACAGCAAGGAATCCAGTTCCATCACTTCATGGCATATAGATGGGGAAACAATGGAAACTGTGACAGACTATTTTCTTGGGCTCCAAAATCACTGTGGATGGTGACTGCAGGCATGAAATTAAAATACACTTGCTCCTTGGAAGAAAAGCTGACAAACCTAGACAGTGTATTAAAGAGCAGAGACATTACTTTGCCAACAAAGGTCCAAAGCTATGGTTTTTCCAGTGGTCATGTATGGATGTAAGAGTTGGACTATAAAGAAAGCTGAGCACCAAAGAATCAATGCTTTTGAGCTGTGGTGTTGGCGAAGACTCTTGAGAGTCCCTTGGACTGCAAGGAGATCCAACCAGTCTATCCTAAAGGGAATCAGTCCTGAATATTCATTGGAAGGACTGATGCTGAAAATGAAGCTCCAATACTTTAGCCACCTGATGCGAAGAACTGACTCATTGGAAAAGACCCTGATGCTGGGAAAGATTGAGGGCAGGAGGAGAAGGGGACGACAGAGGATGAGATGGTTGCATGGCATTATTGACTCAATGGACATGAATCTGAGTAAGCGCTGGGAGCTGGTGATGGAGAGGGAGGCCTGGTGTGCTGCAGTCCATAGGGTTGCAAAGAGTCAGACACAACTGAACAACAACAACAAAATATCATTCTAATTTTTGTTTGTATTATTTTTGGAAGGAACATCGACTTGGAAACTTACCGAATTTTGCTCAAATGTCAGCTTTCCCCATTACTAGCTCTGTGACTTTGGCTCTTAACTTTTCCAATTATGTAAAATGGAGCCTATAAGACCTATTTTGCAGGGCTGCATGTATTTGAGATAATGTGGGTAAAATGCCTGGCACATTCTAGGTGCTCATAAAATTGCCAGGGCATTATTTCTGAGGTATTATACAAGACAGAAGAGTAGGCAGAGCTCTGGGAAATAGACTCACATAGATCAGAACTCAGAGAAGGCAATGGCACCCCACTCCAGTACTCTTGCCTGGAAAATCCCATGGACTGAGGTAGGCTGCAGTCCATGGGGTCGCTAAGAGTCAGACACGACTGAATGACTTCACTTTCACTTTTCACTTTCATGCATTGGAGAAGGAAATGGCAACCCACTCCAGTGTTCTTGCCTGGAGAATCCCAGGGACAGGGGAGTCTGGTGGCCTGCCGTCTCTGGGGTCACACACAAGTGAAGCGAATTAGCAGATCAGAACTGGAGGGCCAAACAGACTCCTCCCTGGAGGGAAAAAGGTTATAAACGGTAACTGAAGTATTCAAGAAACCCCTTTCCTAGTGGTGTGGTGTCAGTCCCTGCAATCTAATCACCCAAGCAGGGCAATATGCATGGTGCTGAGAACTATGTACTCTAGTACTTAACTTGTATTACACTGGCTAATATTAAACACACAATTAGTAGCTTTGAGAATTCCAACTCAGGCTCATGTAAACCTCCTTAACATGTGAGTCTACTGGGTTTTAGAGTCCAGGGCTTCCACCTGGCGCAGCTGCCTTCTTAAATAACTGGCTGTCTTTCTACCAACCAGTTCTCTACCAACAGCACCTGGAGCCATGGGCCTGAGGGCTGGCCTGGAGCCACGTCCAAGGCTGAGTCCCCAGGCAGAATGTGACCGTGCCTACTGGTCCCCAGCTCCTCTAGCTCGGACACACCACTCTCCAGGTGACTGCATGAACCCACTGTAACCCACGGCCCATGAACACGATCACTTCTCCTACTGACCTCACTTGATGTTGAACAGAGTGGTGCTTACAGTTAAATTGCCACAATTGACAGATCAAAGTCCAAAGCTTTATTATACTGATTTTTCAAACACAGTTATATAAACTTAATTATTCCTGAGCACCCTTAGGTACCAATTGGGCACCCCTACTCCAAAGCACACGCATACACACACAGACACACACAGACACACACACACATATACATATATCTGGCCACTGTGGCAGGCACGCACGGTCTCTCTTACGTTCCCTTCAGGATAAAGAACTGGAGGAGGTACCAAAGTAGATTTCCCCATCAAACTAGCAAATAAATATGTAAATATTTAGTTTTCTGTGAGAATTTTTTTTAATATGTGGGAATTAACATATCCTCTTGGCTTCGCCGGTGGCTCAGTGGTAAAGAATCTGCCTGCCAAAGCAGGAGATGAGGATTTGATCCCTGGGTCAGGAAGAGCCCCTGGAAAAGGAAACGGCAACCCACTCCAGTATTCTTTCTTGGAGAATCCCATGGACAGAGGGGCCCGGCGGGCTACAGTCTATGGGGTTGCAAAGAGTCGGACACGACTGAGCAACTAACAGTCTCATTTTCACTATCTGTGTATTAATGACTGTTCTTCCACAGGTATAATCGGTTGTACAGATTTCTATTCAAACTCAACCTCCACTCAGCTATATCCCACTCCTTCGATGATTTCCCTCAGCCATCTAAAACCATCCAAGACCAAACAGTCCACACGGAAGCGCTTTTTAAGCTGCAGATCTTCGGGTGAACAGTTACTTATTCTAAACATCCAAATTATTAAAACATTCTTGCAATTCCATAGCTTTGGGCTTTCTGGTGTGCCTTACTGGTTTATTAAGCAATAGCTGGGTGGGATCCTTAAACCCTAGAAAGGAGAAGACCTTCAAAGGCTCACCAAGAACAGGAAAATCTCCGTGGAATGCCTAGAAATGAGCATGGAGCAGATTGTAATGGGAACTGAATTGCAGCCTTGACTGCACCTGTTTTCAGCATAGATTCCTCCCTTAAAGTTTCATCCCACCCCTAGGGCAGGAAATATTTTGAAACTAAAAGAGGAAAACCAATTCATGGGGGCTGGAAATGAAAACAATCCCACCCTGTTAAGGGCTGGTTCAACTCTAGCTAAGTGTGGTGTGTTTAATTTTATTCTATTTGTAAGACTAGAAACATTAACTATCTGTTACTTCTACTGAGGGATTATATACACTTTCAATTTAAATATTCTATATGGTTTGAATTTCTGATCATAGGTGTGAATAACTTAAAATTCAAAAATTTTGAAGAGTTAAGCCATAATTCTTTGAAGAACCTTAGAAAAAAACTTTGAATATGGAGGTTTTACACAGATGAGGAAAATGGTATCTTACAAAGATGAAGTAACCTGTCAAAGTTACCACAGTTCACTGGCTCCATAAACATTTATCCAGAACATAGTTTGTGTTAAGTAAGCACATGTTAAATGATGGGAAACTGTCAGACATGTCCCTGACCTTGTGAAAGTCACCGCCTGGTCAGGGATGATACTAATAGAACAGCGACTTCAATCCCACTTCTGGGTATGCATCTCGATTAAATTATAATTCATAAAGAAACATGAGCCCCTGCATTCACAGCAGCACCGTTTACAACAGGCAGACACATAAACAACACATACAGCCCACATCTGCTCTGTCCATTCTTGTGTCGATGGACATGTAGGTCGTCTCCAGGTGGGCTGCCGTCTATGGGGTCGCACAGAGTCGGACATGACTGAAGCGACTTAGCAGCAGCAGCAGCATGTATCTGTATATACACATATAGAGAGAGAATGGAATACTACTTGGCCATAAAAAGAATGAAATAATTGACATTCACAGCAACATGGATGGACCCAGAGATTACCACACTAAGTGAAGTAAGTCAGAAAGACAAACGCTGTATGATATCACGTATATGTGGAGTCTAAAATATGGCACAAATGAATGCCTCTATGAAACAGAAACAGACTCACACAGAGAGCACTCTTGTGGTCACCTAGGGGAGAGGCATGTGATTATCTGATGCAAACTACTACATATAGAATGGATAAACACCAAGGTCCTCCCTGGTGGCCCAGTCAGTAAAGGATCTGCCTGCAATGCAGGAGACCCAGGTTAGATCCCTAGGTTGGGAAGATCCTCTGGAGAAGGAAATGATAACCCACTCCAGTATTCCTGCTTGGAGAATTCCAGAGACAGAGCAGCCTTACAGGCTATAGTACTTGGGTTTGCAAAGAGTCGGACATAACAGAGTGACGAACACTTTTCTGTATAGCACGGTAACTATATTCAACATCCTGTTATAAACCATAATGAAAAAGAATACAGATTGTTGTTCAGCTGCTCTGTCATGTATGATTCTTTGTGACCCCAAGAACTATAGCAAGCCAGGCTTCCCTGTCCTTCACTATTTCCCCGGAGCTTGCTCAAACTCATGTCATTGAGCTGGTGATGCCATCCAACCATCTCATCCTCTGCCGTCCCCTTCTCTCCCTGCCCTCAATCTTTCCCAGCATCAGGGTCTTTTCCAATGAGTTGGCTCTTCAAATCAGGTGGCCAAAGGACTGGAGCTTCAGTTTCAACACCAGTCCTTCCAATGAATATTCAGGGTTGATTTCCTTTAGGATTGACTGGTTGGATCTCCTTGCAGTCCAAGAGACTCTCAAGAGTCTTCTCCAACACCACAGTTCAAAAGCATCGATTCTTCGGCACTCAGCTTTCTTTCTGGTCCAGCTTGCACATCCATACATGACTACTGGAAAAACCAAAGCTTTGACTAGATGGACCTTTGTCGGCAAAGTGATGTCTCTGCTTTTTAATATGCTATCTAGGTTTGTCACATGTATACGTATGTATAACTGAATAACCTTGTTGTACAAAAGAAATTAACACATTGTAAATCAACTATACTTTGATAAAATAAATTTAAAAAGAATAGTCACTTTAGTAACTACTTGTGGTAAGTGCTAGAAAGGAAAATCACAGGGTCCAATGAGAACACAGCCTAAGGCAACCAGATCTAGCTGAGGAGACAGGACAGGTGAAGCTGAGGATGCAACAATTGACATGGAGACTGAAGGATAAGCGGGCATCACCCAGAGGTGGGGAGGCCCCTCTGAGCTTTCTGATTTCTAAACCACTGCCTCTGCTGCAGGATCTATGACCCAGTGGCTCCTGACATCAAGGGACATCCAGACTTAAAGCCATGCTGCTGCTAAGTCGCTTCAGTCGTGTCCGACTCTGTGCAACCCCATAGATGGCGGCCCACCAGGCTCCCCCGTCCCTGGGATTCTCCAGGCAAGAACACTGGAGTGGGTTGCCATTTCCTTCTCCGATGCATGAAAGTGAAAAGTGAAAGTGAAGTTGCTCAGTCGTGTCCGACCCTCAGCGACCCCATGGACTGCAGCCTCCCAGGCTCCTCCATCCATGGGAGTGCTCAAATACCAAAATCTCTCTATTGGAGAACTGTGTATCAGACTAAAGTGCAGCCATAACCGTGCTCTCCCTCCTATATGACCCAGGCAAATCTCTTGACATACATACAGACTGTTATTATGTATAATCTTAATGTATAAATCAGAGTAACAGCAGAGAAAAAGTAATTATTTTCCAACTACCCACTCAACAACTGTTTAAAAAGCAACGAGCCTGGGGGCCGAGGATACACAATGAATAAGTCACTATCACAGCTTTGAAAAAGTTCATAATAAATAGACAATAAGCAGTCTGTGCAACAGACATCAAGCAGGTTTAGTTACAGCTTAAATGCTCTAACAGGTATGGAGAAAATCCTATGGGACTGGACAAATGTTTTGTTTCTATGTAAGCTGCAGGCCCACCTGAAATAATCTTACTGGGTTATCAAATACCATTAAAATGAGCAATTATTGATTAAAATAATCACTGCAGCCATAAAAATTAATGTCTACTCCTACACTTATCTAGGTTGGCTTCTTATGTTCTGGCATTATTCAACAAAGCCTCTTTAGATTTGTTCACCTGGTATAGTAAGAATTTTGGAAGTTTACTGGTGGAAATGATGAGAGATATGAAAGGGAGATGGTATGCTTTTCAGATCCTTCAGAAATAGAAACTGATTTTCTTGTTCACGTATATTTGGCAAAGGTCTCCCCAACTACAGCCGTTTAGCTCTCTCAACCATTTTGGCCACATGAGTCTTCCCACGTTATCACTCTCAAGCCTCCCTCTAAAGTAGATGCAGGGGCTGTGATGCCTGTAAACACACTGTATCACACAGAAAGCCTTTCTCTTGCCTTTAAAGACCCCCAGTCTCCAATCCCAACCATCTCCCAGCATGGAACATCTCCTACAGGCAGCCAGCCCATCCCTTTCTCAGAGCACACTTCACTCATCTCTCCCTTTATATATATATATTTTTTTTTTTCCACAAAAGTGCAACTGGTTGGGATACATCTCTTCCCCAAATATCCAAATCCTAAATGCCTTTCTTTCACGTACATCTCACTAGCATCAGCCCTGACATTGTAAAATCCAAACCACCGCAATCCAAAGTGGGCATCCATCCATCTTCGTTAATCCCTACTTGCTTTCTCAAAATACCTTACTGCTGCTGTTGCTAAGTAGCTAAGTTGTGTCTGAATCTTTGTGACTCCATGGACTGTAGCATGTCAGGCTTCCCTGTCTTTCATTGTCTCCTGGAGCTTGCTCAAACTCATGTCCACTGAGTCAGTGATGCCATCCAACCATCTTATCCTGTATCATCCCCTTCCCTTCCTGCCCTCAATCTTTCCCAGCATCAGGGTCTTTCCCAATAAATCAACTGTTTGCATCAACTGGCCAAAGTATTGGCGCTTCAGCTTCAGCCTTCCAATGACTTCAAATGACTATTCCAATGACTTCAGTCCTTCCAATGACTATTTAGGATTGATTTCCTTTGGAATTGACTGGTTTGATCTCCCTGCAGTCCAAGGGACTCTCAAGAGTCCTCTTCAGCACCACAATTTGAGAGCTCAGCACTAATTCTTTGGTCCTCAGCCTTCTCTCTAGTCTAACTTGCACATTCGTACATGACTTCTTGAAAAACCATAGCTTTGACTATGTGGACTTTTGTTGGCAAAGTGATGTCTCTGCTTTTAAATATGTTGCATGGGTTTGTCATAGTTTTTCTTCCAAGGAGCATCTTCTAATTTCGTGGCTGCAGTCACCCTCCACAATGATTTTGGAGCCCAAGAAAATAGAATCTGTCACTGTTTCCAGTTTTTCCCCTTCTATTTGCCATGAAGTGATGGGACCAGATGCCATGATCTTAGTTTTTTGAATGTTCAGGTTCAAGCCAACTTTTTCACTCTCCTCTTTCATCCTTATCAAGCGGCTCTTTAGTTCCTCTTTACTTTCTGCCATAGGGTGGTATCATCTGTATATCTGAGGTTGATACTTCTGGCAATCTTGATTCCAGCTTGCGATTCATTCAGCCTGGCATTTCACATAATGTACTCTGCATATGTTAAATGAGAAGGGTGACAATCTACATACAGCCTTGACATATTGTTTTTCCAATTTTGAACCAGTCAGTTGTCCCATGTCCAGTTCTAACTGTTGCTTCTTGATCCACTTACAGGTTTCTCAGGAGGGAGGAAAGGTGGTCTGGTACTCCCATCTCTTCAACAGTTTCCCACAGTTTGTTGTGATCTACACAGTCAAAGCCTTTAGCATAGTCATTGAACTAGAGTAGATAATTTTCTGGAACTCCCTTGCTTTCTCCATGATCCAATAGATGCTGGTTCCTCTGCCTTTTCTAAACTCAGCTTGTACATTTGGAGTCTCTCTCTTCACATTTTGCTGAAGCCTAACTTGAATGATTTTGAGCATTACCTTACTAGCGTGTGAAATGAGCCCAATTATAGTAGTTTGAACATTGTTTGGCATTGCCTTTCCCTGGGACTGAAATGAAAACTGACCTTTCCCAATCCTGTGGCCACTGCTGGGTTTTCCAAATTTGTGAACAATTGAGTGCAACACTTTAACAGCATCATCTTTTCAGATTTTAAATAGCTCAGCTGGAAGCCCATCAGCTCCACTAGCTTTGTTTGTACGCAGTCTCTCATACAGACAGATAATGACATAATTGCGTCCCAAGGTGTCTCCTCCACCACCTTGGGGTCCATTTAAAAGATCAGCACTGGGTATACTCATCTACTGACCCTACTCTTACTCAAGGCAAGTCTCTGTCGAAGGCTTTCCCTAGATTCTGCAAGGTGCCTCGTGAGGCTGCAGGAGAAGAGAAGCAAGACGCAGGGTCAAGCCCATCATCCTGCGATGCTAGGTGTGAGTGGCCTCACCCATGGGTCCCAGCTGAGAGAACAAGGGCTTCTTCAGAAGGGGTGGTGTCCTAGATGGCTGAGTCACCCACTCCTCTGCCACGAAGTGCGGCTGATGAAAACATCAATCCCTTGGCCCTCTGCTTCTCCATCTCCCGTGGCAGTCTTTTCACTTGCATTGGCTCCTATCAGCTTCTTTCCGGACACTGTCAGAGGGTTCACGGGGACCCTCAGTCTCTCCCCTCCACTCTCTCCGCCTCCCTGTGATCGCCCTCCCTGCCCCCAGCTCAGTTCAGAGAGCGCATGCAGAGGATGCCAGCAGATGACTCAAAGGCCGCGCCTCACCGCAGACCTGGCTTCCTCTCCCCACCCCTCGCTGGCAGGATGTCCACTCACCCTTCACACCCCAGCTGCCTTTGTTTGCGGAGGTGATGAAGATGCTGGCCCAAGTCCGTGCCAGCCTTCCCCACCTGGCGTCCGTGCGCAGTTTCACTCTGAATCACTCTTCCCCCAGGGCTACTGTGACCTGCACAGCTGCAGGGCCAGTGCCTAGCCCTCTGACCTGTTTCCGTCTGGAAGCCTCTTCCACTTGGCTCCATTCTGCTCTGCGTTCTTTAGTATGTAGACACCAACCCTCTGCCTTCTCTCTCATATTCCTGCGTCCTTAGAGATGCAGGAATCCCCATGACTTTATCGTTTCCTCTGTGAACAGTTCTCGACATTTTAACAGCAGCCTTGCTTTATTACCAAACATTATTTTTACCTTAAAGGCAGGAAATCAAGAAAGAGGGAGGCTCAAATGTCTGCTCCAGCCCTTAATTATTCTCCCAGAAGCCGTCATCCTAATCTGCAAAAGGAAAGTAATACTACGTGCCTCTGGAGTCGCCCAGTGATGTAATGGGGGAAACTCACCTCTTCTGAATCAGCTGGAGTCAGCGCAGGGCTGCCTCCAGTGCTCAGCACCATCCCACCCTTCTGCTTTGGTTTCCTGCCCACACTCCTGGTCTCATCAGGCAGCTCCCACACCTGGGTTGTATCGAGTCCTTTCTATAGCTTTCATGCCTTGTTCTCTCCCACCCCCAACCCCACCCCAACCTCCAGCTCCCAGTCCTTCTATCACTGCTGGATTTATCTGAAATAAATGCACATCAGCTTCCCACTCTGATGAAACACTACACTCTTGGGGGTTTCCCACCATCCTAGATGAGGTTAAATTTGTTCCGCCTGGACTTCAGACTCTTTGTATTCGACCTCATCTGCTGATTCCATCGTGCCTCTTGCTACGTCCTGTCCATATCTCCCCATCACTCTCCCCCCCCCAGGATGCTGTCCTTCCTGTTTTAGGAGAACTTCATCAGGCAGCATCACTCACTGGCTAAGAGAGCGAGAGCACACTCTGGACTCGAGACTGGTGGAATTTCAGCCAACACTGAATGCATGTGCAAGTTCAAGCAGGTTCCTTAACCTCTCTGTGTCTCAGTGTCCTCATCTGTAAAATGAGAAAAGTAACAATTCTTCCCTTACAGGGTTGTTTTAAGACTTAGCTAATGTACATGAACCCATTATAACAATGCATGGGAAGTGACACATGCTGGACAAAGACTAGTCAGTGTTAGAATCACCACCATGCTCCCATCCACCACTGAGCCTTGCATCTTGCCATCCCCAAGGCCGAGGAAGCCTTTCTCTGCTCAGACTCCTCCTACCCTTGAAGACTTAGCTCAAGATACAACACCTATATCTGCTTCAGCTCATCCTATCTTGTCAACTCCCTTATATGTTTGTACTTCTTACCTGAACACTTAATCCTATATGCTGTTGAGGGTTACTGAGTCTCTTCCATGTATCAGTCATGTCTTATCAACCAAGCTGTAAACTGACCAAGAGACAGAGATCATTTCCACCCCCAAGGTGCCTACCATAGTAGCAGAGAGGAGCTCAAAATCCACTGTTGATTCCAATCTTTGTTTCCATTTGCTATTGTCAAAGTTTCATTGAAACAAAGAATGAAGTATGGTTTTAATACCTTGCCTTTTTAAAAAGAAAGCTAAAATCAAGAAAATAATTAATAAATCAGAAGAAAGGTTCAATCTGATTGCTTCTTATGGCCATGAGTCTACAAGCAACTCAATTAAACCTGAAGAGCGTCTAGTTTCCCACATAGGAATACCATGTACCCCACAGGGTTACTGTGATAGAGTCAGATACCAAATACTGGGGCAATTTGAGCAAAGCACAAAAAAAATATTAAAAAATTTTAAAACTAAGAAGTTCTGACAAATCAGTAACTAACTTTTAGTTAGGTCTGTTAGATGCACAAGAAAGAAATGTATAATTTGTTTCTGAACAATAATGAGATCCTTATTTTAATGATTCATCTCAAAAAAAAAAAGAAAAATCATAGATTTTCTTTAAAAACTTCTTTTTTTACAGTATCTGTCAGAGACAGAACTCCATGAGGCCAGGGACCATGCCTGTCTCAGCAGCTGCACATATCCAAATGTTGCACATAATAGGTGCTTGATAAGTATTTGTTAAATAAATTAATGTATGAATTTGTACATGAATAAACATGAGTATTATGTGATGGCTCAAATCAACATATATTAGTTTTATTCAATCACCAGAAATTCTGTTTAAAGCACAGGTCAGAAAACAAGTTAGGAAAACAAATATCTAGTCTTCTATACCCTTACTGACCTTACCCAGTAGTTGTATAATTTCAAAAAAAAATACTCAGAGGCACACAACAAACCTTAGCTACTTCCTGTGAGACACCTGGAACAAACAATAGATGGCCCATGAGGGGCTTTCTAAAGAAAGCACTGCTGTTTTTCACAGACACCATTCATGGACCCAGTGAGAACACGTTTATGGGGATGGACTACTCACTTTAGGAAATGAATATTCAGGTGTTTAACTGTCTATTGTTCGCCATGCAGTCACACCATGACATACCATCTTGTCTCACAATGCTTTTAATTATTTATCATAATAATGATGCTTCTCAAGAGAACCACAGTTCAGTTACCTAACAAAGTATGACTTTTAATCCTAACAAAAAATATGATTGCCATGAAACGGGTCATTTATGAATGAAGCTGAGCCATCTCTTTCAGGGGAGAGCATGACTTGGTGTCAGCAGACCTATTCAGGGCACCAGCTTCCCACCTCCGCACGTGTGCAATATGAGGCCAGGTCCACTGTGACGGGATCCTAAGTACAACACCAAGTTATACGAGATGAGAAGAGGGAGACTGTATTTCTGAGATGTAGGTTTGAAGATGGCTGGGAAAACTTCACAGATGAGATGGGAACAATTTACTTAGTATTCATGGCAGTTGGGATTGGGAGGTAGGTGAGGACTATAGGACCTTCCATGGGCCAGGAACTGCTGCAGGTGCTTTAGGCATCTGATTTCAGTGTTATCTTTATAAAAATCCTAGGACCCAATCATTATTACCTGCATTTTACAAAGGAGAATATTGAGGCTCAGAGAAGTTAGGTAACTTATCTAGGATCTCATAGTTGAGAAGCTGTAGAGCTTGGATCTGAACACGGACACTGACAATAAGGTCCACAAGCTTTATGCTATTACAAGTTGGCTTCCTTACTTTCAAAAAGTGAAACGAAATATTTCAGTTTTACAAAACAAAGAGATGGAGCCAGGGACAGGGTAGTCATTCCAGATGAGCAAAACAGCTTGAGCAAGACTCAGAGGCAGGGAAGTACGAGAGAGCATCAGTCCAGGTCTGACTGGCTGGATAAAGCAGAACATGGCAAAATGAGGCGACCTGAACACTGCCTGGGGGAAACAGAAAGTGGCTCTATCCAGACTGAGGATGCTATACACTCATGAAATATATCAAAAGGGACTGCACAGCCTTAAGATAAAAATAGAAAGCCTGAGCTCTACTTGCTCTGGGAAGTGGAGAGCACATGCATCTTTGGCCTCTGATGCAACCCTGTGGGCAGACCTCAAAATAAACATCCACACGTTGCCTGGCAGCCAGGACAGTCGCCACAGCTGATCTGTGATCGAAATCCAAGCCCGAGAGACCTTAGAACAGTTGGCCACACCCTGTGAGTGCCTGATAATGAGCCATGACACAGGAGCCTCCGCACCCCACCCCCCAACGCTTAGGAAAAAAAGCCACAAAAGGCGTGAAGTTCGGTACCCTAAGACCACGGCTTCATTTTCATTGCTTTGTGAGCCCCACTTTTCCAGTGTTCCCCTTCCCTCCCTCCGGGGCTGATTATTTTCTAGGCAAGGAAAGAGCAAGCCACGCAGCCTGGATTCATCATCAAAAGGAGAAATGCAGGTTTTTTTTCTTTTTTTTAAGTTGTGTTCATGCCTTTGGGAGCCTGGTTACTTTACTTGATACATGAATAATTCCAACTATGTCTGACTTTGGCTGCCCCAAGCAAGCCAGAGAAGTGAGAGCCGGAAAAGACAGCCTACTTTCCTCTTGTGGTCCCTCCCCTAGAAAAGGTTTGCTTGGCTAGGACATTCTTAAGCTTGTGAGTCACGCAATTTAAACAGATTAGAAGTGACATAATGAACAATGAGGAAGACAGCCCATGACAAGTTCTTTGAATTTAAGTCTTAACCTCTCTAGAACATAGTTTCCTCATCTGTAAACTGTCAGGCTTGAGAACTCTGGAGTTCTGCAACTCGAATATGATACGCTATAAATATATAAAGCTTATTAAATAATGTACCCAGTGCTGGATGTTCAAAGGGGAAACACAGCAGTGTAGCTTCTGGAATTCCATAGACCTGGGGAATCACACTATCTGTGTAACTTCAGTCAAGTTGCTTAAAGTTTCGTGTCTGACTCTTTGTGACTGTAGTCTGCCAGGGTCCTCTCTCCATGGGATTCTCCAGGCCAGAGTACTAGAGTGGGTTGCCAGTCCCTTCTCCAGAGGATCTTCCCCACCCAGGAATCAAACCCAGGTCTCCTGCATTGCAGGCAGATTCTTCACCATCTGAGCTACAGGGAAGTACTAAGCTTTCCAAGATTGCGTTTTTATTTGTTAAATGGTATAAAGGGGACATCTACCTCATAAGATGGTAGTGAGGAATTAATGAGGGGGTGTGTTCATAAGGCCTGGCACATTATAAGTTAGTAAACAAAAGTAATTTGTATTTTACAAATATCAATTGCCTGGGCTTCCCTCCTAGCTCAGTTCGTAAAGAATCTGTCTGTAATTCGGGAGACCTGGGTTCGATCCCTGGGTTGGGAAGATCCCCTGGAGAAGGGAAAGGCTCCCCACTCCAGTATTCTGGCCTGGAGATTCCAGGGACTACAGTCCATGGGGTCACAAAGTCAGACATGACTGAGGGACTTTCACTTTCAAAAGTTCTCCTCAGTCTCAGAATGGTGAAGCACTTCAGTGGAAACCACTGCTTTGAGAAGTCTCCTATTGTTTATCCTACAGTAAAAAGTGGAAGTGAAGTCTCTCAGTCGTGTCCGACTCTGCGACCCCGTGGACTGTAGCCTAACAGGCTTCTTCATCCATGGGATTCTCTAGGCAAAAATACTGGAGTGGGTTACCATTTCCTTTTCCAAAGAAAGAGCAATATTATTTTATATGACAAAACTTTGGGTTGAAATGCATCACTTATTTATCCAAAACGATTAAGAACTCATCTGAAGCATATATGGTTTCTGGTGATGATTATTGTACAAGAATAAAAAATTCTGAGCTCTGGTGAACAGTTGCCTGAAAGCCTTTCAGCTTGGTTTTCATAGTGCTTTCAAATTCATTCCTTAGGCATAAACTTAACAAAGAGTGAAAGAAATGAGAACTTTTTATGGACTGCTGTGTAATAAAACCAACGGCCCATCTCAATCTCTACAGAGAAGACAAGCTCAAAGTGTCTCTTAACGAAACTGAGAAGGTACCTATAAGGAAACACAGAGATGGAGCCAGTTGCGTGGTGCCTGAGAGATGAGTCTGCCACATGGCCATTCATGGAGCTGGCTTCTCCCTGAAGCATGTTCTTAATAAGACTTAACTGATAGGAATTAGTACAAAGTTCCCTTCTCCAAGCTGATTTCCAAATAATGAAAATGAAAATGCAGGGTGAAATAAAACATTGTTCTAGAAACCACATAAGCAAAACAAATTCACAAATGTATACTAACAGCAAGCTTAATCTTTGCAAATATTAAAGAGGTAATGTTATTTAGTCAGGAGAACAGTTGTGGAGCCTGACCACTTGAGTCTGAATTCCAGCTCTGCTACCAGCTGTATGACCTTGTGCAAATTCTCTAACTGCTTTGTGCCTCAGTTTCCTCATCTGTCCAGTGGGAATAATCAGTACCTTCCACATTTATTCCCACTTTCCCCTAAAATTAAAAAAAAAAATTCAATAGACTAGGAGACTTGATTTTTAAATAGGTTCCATTTTAAATATGTAAAAAAATTATAAAAATATGAACAGTGCTGCTTATCCTAAGCTAAGTCTAAGCAAAAGTTCTGCATTCCGACACCAGAAGGATGTTTTCCACTACATATTTTACCTGGTTTTTTTTTTTTTGCTTAAATTTCCCTATATTCAGATGTGTAATTTATCCCTTCTTTACTGCCCATTAAGACATCTGAAGAAACTCTGTCAACAAAACTCTTCTTTGCTAATTCCAATCAGTGTACAATATACTCTTTCACAGAAGCAGGAAATTTAATCAATCAGCATTTCCACAGCACTAAGATGCTGAGCATAATATTGAGGGCATAATATCAATTTCTAGTGCTTTTCTGAATTTAGATACAAACTCCTCTCTCAGTTATTTAAACTGCCTGAATGTAAACTACTGAGTAGGATTTTATAAGACTGGGCTACTGAAAAGGCATTGGAATCAAATAGAACCTTGCTATCTATGGGACCCAGGGTAAATTATTTAATCTAAGCCTTAGTCTTCTCATTTTAAGTGAAAGAAAGTGAAGTCGCTCAGTCGTTTCCGACTCTTTACGACCCCGTGGACTGTAGCCTACCAGGCTCCTCGGTCTATGGGATTTTCCAGGCAAGAGTACTGGAGTGGGTTGCCATTTCCTTCTCCATTTCTCATTTTAAAAACTGTCCTAATATCCATTTACCTAGTTGCAAAATATGCAGCTCTTAAGAGGATTAAATAAAATCCATAAATCACTCAGCACAGTAGTTGTTTAACAAATTAATAAACAGTTGGTTTTTCTTCTTTTCATTTATTTTCGATTTATCTAGATCCTGGAGAGCTTCTCCAAACTACATACATACTGCTGGACCTAACCCCTCTCCCACAGCATTCCAGAATTATCTACAGATTATCAGAATGTCCTTTGTTAATCATTTGTTTCCTATTGGTTGTCTCTCTCCATTTTAAATAGTAACCAAATCTTCAGTTCATTGGTCAGTAGAAGAATGTGGAGAAGTTATACACTGCAGAGAAAAGTTATGGTTTATCACTGGTTCAACTGGAAATCAACTGGGGTATTTTGCCAAGATTTTAAGTGCAAATATGTAGATCAATGTTCATCACATTCAGTCTTTGGAAACTCAAGAAGAGGTGGAAGAATATGATTGTCAGAGGACTATAGAGAATGAGACAGTTCTAATTTGCCAGGCTAGGAATCCTACCACAAGAACACTGAGAATAATTCAGCACCCATTACTGTAATAACTGAAAAAATTCTTGAAACCAAGGAAGAACTCAAACTCAACAGCCAAAAGAGGGGAGCCTTTCCCTTATGATCACTAAATATTCAACAAGGGGGTACAGTGTTTCTTAATAATGTCTGGACACTTTATGGCTAAAATTTCTAACAATAATTAGCTAATGAACCAATTGAGTTAAAACTCAAGTTACAGCAGGACATCACATAGAAGATGACATAATTTTATAATATTGCTAGGGAAAAATGATCACTAATTTTAATCAGTGAAACTATACGAAATATGCAGGGGTCCATACATATTTAATTATTTTATACTAAAATTATACATAATGATCGCTGGCAAGGAATGTTCCATCAAGCTATTGGGCACTGTGCCAGGTCAAGCACTAACACCTTTGCTGTTTGTTTAGTCGCTGAATCGTGTCTGACTCTTTGTGACCCCATGGACTGTAGCCCACCAGGCTCCACTTGGACTTCCCAGGCAAGAATACTGGAGTGGGTTGCCATTTCCTTCCCCAGGGGATCCTCCTGACCCAGGGACGGAATCCGTGTCTCCTGCACTGGCAGGCGGATTCTTTACCATGGGCTAATAATTAATAAAGCCCTGTGGAGGGCAGGCAAAGAGCAGCTGAGAAGCACGATCACAGGCTAAGAAGACAGGCAGCTCTGCCCAGTTTTCCTGTTTCCCTCTGGACAGGACCTCGGCATAGGAGGTGTGAGTGAAGTCACAGAGCTGCCTGCCACTCGAGGAGCTCCCAGCATGCTCGCCAGCTTGTTTCGGGACAGGCTTGCCAGCTCGGAGATGTTCTTCACGTGGTTCATCAAGGAGCGACAGTTTTTCGCTTTCATCTCTGACATTTTTAACGAGATGTTCTGGCACCAGGGTTATACTTCTCTGCTTCAGGGAGGGTCTCGGAACTGGCGGTCACAGCCGATTAACACCTAGCTCAGTGGTTCTGGGGCTTCCCTGGTGGCTCAGGTGGTAAAGAATCTGCCTGCAACACAGGAGACCTGAGTTCGATCCCTGGGTCGGAAGATACTCTGGAGAACAGAATGGCTACTCACTCCAGGATTCTTGTCTGGAGAAGTCCGTGGACAGAGGAGCCTGGTGGGCTCCAGGGAGTCCATGTGGTTGCAAAGAGTCAGACACGACTGAGCGAATTCACTTTTCAGTGTTTTCTGGCCCAGAAGCAGAACCACTGATGGGCACTGTGTGGGGAGGGTCAGGGCAGGAATAGACGCCTAGAAACTCACAAAGGAGTTTGTCCAAAAGCATAAGGCAGGCGGAAGAGAAAGGAAGGGTTACAGCCTAGAAAGCCGTGAGCCCCCAGGGGATTCTGAAACTCTTTGACACTGAGAATGACTGCTTTAGGTAGTTTTAAAGGAGATGGCTTTATAGGGAGTTGGTGGAATGGCCACGATTTGCTATTAAACCCATCTATTGTTATCCATGGGCACTTTTCTTCCAACAAAATTAAGTCTCTTCCTGCTTTCTGCTCTCAAGAGAAAGGTACCAGAATGGGTCAGATTCACAAAATTACTTTCAAAAGTACTTTCCAGCTGGTTTTGAAAGGAAGATTTGTGGTGCTGACATGGCCAGTTCAGGTTACTAAACTGCATAGACGCTCCCTAAAAAACAGTCCTGTAATACCCCCAAAATACTTGTCTTCTCCAGTCTCATGACCGCAAACTCTGAGGACAATTGATAACTGAGATTATGTCTGCAGTGTACATCTTTCTTACACTAGAAAAATGTAGAATATAGGCTTCGCCAAGCTCAATAGTGCTATCATCTTATAGGCAGATATTCTGGCCCACTAGAGGAACTCTTAATGCTACACATATCCACAGATCTAGTATACAGGTCAGTTGCAAGGATTTATTTAAGAAAAAAGTGAATATTTTTTCTGAAAAATTTTCAGAAACATAATTTTTGTCTATCTCTGTAGATCAGGATTCTAACACTCAAATGAAAATATACTTTGGGGATGTGAATGAGTGTATCAGGCCAGAATGAAGAGGGGGTAGGAGGCTTCATGACAAAAGGGAACATGCAGTTTTATCTAAAGGCTTTCAAAAGTTTCAAAAACACTGAACAGGCTTAATAAAATTAATCTGAATTCTGATTCAAGAGCTCTTTTCCGTTCTAGACACATAGAAATACTGTATAAAATTTAACGTTAAAACATTAATTAAATAAAGCAATAAATCAAGAGATGGTGAGTAGAAAAGAGAAGTCAAGAATTCTGGAAGATAAAAATTCTAGCCACAAGTTTCAGTTCCCTGCTGTAGACCAAGCCCTCTGAACCTCATGGATCTTTGTAAACAAAATATTATGAAAAGAAGCATGTCCAAAAGCATATATCCCAGGACTCTGATGATGACAAGTCATGGTGATAGCATTATATTGGACGATTTTATTTGCCTTGTTAGATATAAACAGAATTTCCTATTCCACGATAAGAAGGAAACAGAAAAGGCTTACAAGACTGAAAACCATACAAATAATTTTCCCTCTGCTACTCTGGCCACCCTTAGTACAGCTAATGAAGAAACAATACGCAGGAGGCTGAGTCTCTGGTTTCTCTGCAGGAGCAACTTTCTGCCCCCGCAACTCTATTCCAGACAACTCTGGAGGGATCAAGAGCTCATCGAGGTATTTATACTGAGGAGCTCAATCCACAACAGAGTCCAAAGAGTATGTCTGCTCACCCGGGTGCCTTCTCTTATACCAGCTTTGAGTGAAAGAGGAGTGGTTCAGGCCCTTTCTTAGGCTCCAACAGAGGGCCACGAACATCAATCAGGTCAGATCAGGGAGGCCACTCAGGATGGCTCAGAAGCCTCAGCTTCCATCAGTAGAAGAGCCGCAACTCTCAGCAAGATTGCACTGCACCACTGCTCACAGGCCGACTGGTGAGCCAACTCCCTTCTTCAAGCAGCGCTCATTCCACTTTTACAGGTTTAAGGATTTACCTTGAAAGCTTACTGGGCCATAGATTCCAGCGATGCTGACTGGGTAGGTGCGACCCGGGCAATCTCCACTTTTAATTAAGGATCTCAGGTGAATTTCACACAGATGCTTTCCAGACTTCATATCATGAAACACTGCATTAGAGCATTCCAAGGGGGAGGAGGAAGTACAACCCCAGGACACAGGTCAGGAGAGTCCCAGGCCCATAGATTAGCCTGGGATTATCCCACTGGACTGCCTTCCCTATTTGAGAAACAAGAAACTTCTCTCTTCTGAGGAGACCCTGCTGCTAAAACACAGCTCTGTGCAATTACGGAAGCCCTGCTTCAGTCAGCTTCCCCACTGCTTAGTATTACTAGTCCACTGGCAGGGCTCCCTGGGAAACTCCTTATGTTCCAGAACTCGGATGATGACGAGCCACGGACTCATCACCACTCACACACATCTTAGCCATTATGATCGATATGTACCATGGGACCTAGAGAATGGAGGATAATTATGTTTTGGCAATATGTAAACCTGTTTACCAAAGCTAACTTGACTAATCAGTAAAAGCAGACCCAAATCTTCTTTCCAACATATAAGAAATCCTCCCAAATAAAACTGATTGTTAGGGATTTGTAAGTGTTGCAAAGGCATCTAAGGGAAAATAAACAAACACTATCAACAAAAGAGACCAAGAGGCGCCTTTGTAACTAAGATGCACCAATTATTGCTAGCAAAGGAATCAATAAAAATGATAAAGGGTGAGCAGATGAGCATCTGAGCTTCTTCCTTATTTTGCTAAGTATATGTATCCACCACGTGGCAGCTGGCAAACATGAAATATTCAATCAGAAATGAAATGGAGACAATGTGCCCTTAGAGGTAAGTGTCTGGAATGCAGGGGCAGGTTATACTGTTGGTGAGCTTGTCTGCTCTCCCTGCATCTCAGCTTGGGTTGTGAAGCAACAGGAAGATGAACAGGATGACCTGTCACCCTCAAAGCTGGTTTGGCAGACAGACAGCACAGACTCAGGCAGCTATGGAGTCTCCAGTTAATCTGCGCACTGCGCAGGACAAATGGAAATCTCGGGTTGTCACTGACATCTGATGGGTTTCCTGTCTGCAGGGGACAGTTGTCAAGAACATCTCATGGGATAGCCCTAAAATGAATCCAAACTCTCAGCCTCACATAACAGCGCACAGAAAAGTGTGCAGGGGGAGATCAGAGTAACTCCACTGGTAGTCAGGGGCAAGTCTGGAAAGATGGGTCAAGAAAATAATGAATGAGGCGAGCCAATGCTTGGGAACTTGGATGTATTCAGATCTCTGAAGAGTCTGGCCTTGAACTGACCGGTTACAGGTCTCCTTTAAGGGACTCGTTTTACTAATGTTTATTCCCAGAAAAACAGGCCCATCTTAACCTCATCCCCCTTCCCTCAAACTTGCACTGCTTCATAGCACCTTGACAGCAATGCTTTTAGCACTTTTTACACTGTGTTTTTATATTTGTTATATGAGCCATACTTCACGTCTGTGTCCTCTGCACCATGACTGGCCATTGTAGAAGTTAAACAAAAGGAGTTCACTATGGATCTTTTCAATTGCCTAATCTTTAGCTAATGGACAAACAGATATTAAGCTGTAAATGCTCATACAGCTTAGAAAACAAAAGCGAATATTGTTTTATCTTTTCTGCCTACCTAGTGTAAATCTCTACACTAGTGCAACAGTATCTTAGGGCTCTGTTCAAATTGAGAGGAAAAAAAAATCTTCTTTTTCAATTCAACAATCATTTATCGAGCAGTTAGTATGAGAAGGCACCATGGAAGATGCAGTGGTGGGCCAAAGGTGGGTCTTGTCTTCAAAGGGCTCCCAGTAGAATAAAAATCTGCTCTTCTAACAAAAGTAACCGCAGCCAAATGAGACGATATAGTCAAACTTCAGTGTGCGTTAACTTCACCCACTGCAACTCATTTATTAGGAAGTATTTTATGGAGAGCTGTTAAACATGTCCTGAGAAACAACACAGGGCAGTGGTTAAAAGATCAGGCTCTTGCTCTCTCAGTCTGTAAAGTGGGCATGATAAGGGTATCTGCCTCCGCCCTTTCTCATCATCAGATCATGTAAAGTGCTCGACATATGCCTAGAACACAGTAATTGTCAATAAGTGTAGTTATAACTATTCATGCTGATTTCTTTCTTTCTTTTTTTTTTTTTTTGCTGTTTAGTCACTAAGTCATGTCCGGCTCTTTTGTGACCCCATAGACTGTAGCCCGCCAGGCTCCTCCGTCCATGGGATTCTCCAGGCAAGAATACTGGAGTGGGTTGCCATTTCCTTCTCCAGGGGATCTTTCCAACCCCGAGAGAGAACCCACGTCTTCTGCTTGGCAGGCGGAATCTTAACGACTGAGCCAATGCACTGATGTAATACAGATTGTGTTGATCTGTTCTTTTTCTGAAACCTATTGAAGTCACTTGCTAATAATTTATTATTATTGCCTAATGCAAACAGGAGGGCACAAGGCTAACAACGTCACTTTAGCAATAGGATTACACATAGCCTCCACCCAAATCTTCAAGGTTCAAATATATGTATGGACTTGCTCAGAAGTCAACCTGTCTTAAGAGATGCTGTAAAGGAGCCTTAAAGACTGGAAACAGTGGGACTGAGTAATTATATTTATGGCTTTCCATAAAATAGTGTAGCGACTGATCTTAACTGTGGTGGGGGCGAGGGGCAGCACCCAATGAAGGGGTATTTAAAAATGTGTGCATGACAGCGTTTTTGTCATGCTCTGGCATTTAGTGGGAACAAGAGACCCCCGCCCAGTTAAGAACTGTCAACCCAAATGCCGTTAGTACTCTGTTGAGAAACACTGGGTAACTGACAGTTTTTAGTTAAAAGCTATTCACAGAGAAAAAAAAATAAAACACAACTGTTTGTGAAGACCCATTGTACTTTCTCAGTATCAGTTCAGTTCAGTCACTCAGTCGTGTCCAACTCTTTGCGACCCCATGAATCGCAGCACGCCAAGCCTCCCTGTCCATCACCAACTCCCAGAGATCACTCAGACTCATGTCCATCAAGTCTGTGATGCCATCCAGCCATCTTATCCTCTGTCGTCCCCTTCCCCTCCTACCCCCAATCCCTCCCAGCATCAGAGTCTTTTCCAATGAGTCAACTCTTCACATGAGGTGGCCAAAGTACTGGAGTTTCACCTTTTGGATCTCCTTGCAGTCCAAGGGACTCTCAAGAGTCTTCTCCAACACCACAGTTCAAAAGCATCAATTCTTCGGCACTCAGCTTTCTTCACAGTCCAACTCTCACATCCATACATGACCACTGGAAAACCATACCCTTGACTAGATGGACCTTTGTTAGCAAAGTAATGTCTCTGCTTTTCAATATGCTGTCTAGGTTGGTCATAACTTTTCTTCCAGGGAGTAAGCGTCTTTTAATTTCATGGCTGCAGTCACCATCTGCAGTGATTTTGGAGCCCCCAAAATAAAGTCTGACACTGGTTCCACTGTTTCCCCATCTATTTCCCATGAAGTGATGGGACCAGATGCCATGATCTTCGTTTTCTGAATGTTGAGCTTTAAGCCAACTTTTTCACTCTCCACTGTCACTTTCATCAAGAGGCTTTTCGGTTCCTCTTCACTTTCTGCCATAAGGGTGGTGTCATCTGCATATCTGAAGTTATTGATATTTTTCCTGACAATCTTGATTCCAGCTTGTGTTTCTTCCAGTCCAGAGTTTCTCATGATGTACTCTGCATAGAAGTTAAATAAGCAGGGTGACAATATACAGCCTTGACATATTCCTTTTCCTATTTGAAATCAGTCTGTTGTTCCATGTCCAGTTCTAACTGTTGCTTCCTGACCTGCATACAGATTTCTCAAGAGGCAGGTCAGGTGGTCTGGTATTCCCATCAATTCAACATATGAAAAACGACAGGATAAAATAGCTCCTTCTTATGAGGCCAGACACACTAATGCTAAAATACATATCCCAGATTCAAATAGTCTCCAAAATGAGGGCACTGTGAGGTAAACAGAAGAGACAAAGATATCTATGTACACAAGAGAACATAGGTTGTGGCTTTTTATTTAAATCGGACTGAATGATTAAGTGGTTCATATTGTGGGAAACCTAACTACTTCCAGCTAAGAAGTAGTGATGCCTTACAGATAGTTGTTATTTTAAACAATGAATAGAAACACAAATATTTGGCTGACTTTATTAATTGAATTCAAATAAACTTCCCATGATACCCTAAATCTTTTTCAAATGATCAGATTATTTGTTCTCTTTTAAACCTTTATTGCTGAGAGAAGAATTATACTCAGCCAGTTCATGAACAATCAAGAAACCTAACCCACCACTAATAAACTCCTCTCCGCACTGAGAATCTTCTCTCAAAGCATGAGAACTGAAGCAGACACTGTTTATACTTGAAGGCACTGCTTCGTAAACACATCAGGCAGTCTGCAAAGTTCACTTTTTTTTTTTTTAATAATCATCAAGGGTTCTTGTTGCCTCTCTCAGGATTCCTGCTCTATCCTCACTGCTATTGGCCAGCTACCGCTTCTCCAAGTTGGCAGATGTAGTCTTGGCTAGTCTAGCATGATTTTGCTAAATTTCACTATTCTGTTTTAATTTAATACAGGCAGCAATCTCCTCCCCACCACATTCCCAGCAATGCATATCCTTTAGATACTGAAAAATCAGCGTGCAAAAGTTAAATTCAGTTTCCAAAAACAACATGTCAGGAAGAGGCACTCTTCATTAGAAAATAAACTTGCCGGCTTTAAACAGCAGGTGCCACTCCTTATTGATCCTCCCTGCAATGCAGAGGTTTCCCCTCTCGAAAACATCTCATACAACAGGAACTTTCCAGAACTGCCGATTAGGCAGTCCCATTCCTCTGATGTAGGTACCGGTGGATTCCCCAGGGGACTAGTCAGAGGTCCCAAGGTCCCACCCTTGGAGGACGCTTCTTACACTCTCAGCCTCCTTTTCTCAAGCTGTAAAATGGGAATAAAGAACCAGCCCGGCTCGCGTTTATAACTGAGGCACAGGACTACTCTAACAGCGCAGAAAAGTGAAGTCGCTCAGTCGTGTCCGACTCTTTGCGACCCCGTGGACTGTAGCCCACCAGGCTCCCTCCGTCCATGGGGTTCTCCAGGCAGGAATACTGGAGTGGGTTGCCATTTCCTGCTCCAGGGGATCTTCCCGACCCAGGAATCGAACCCACGTCTCCCGCATTGCAGGCAGACGCTTTAACCTCTGAGCCACCAGGGAAGAAGAGACTGTCAAACCTCCGCGAAAACATTTTGCATGCTTGAAAGACAGGTACTAAACACCGCTCTTTGTGATGTCATCCGACCACAGCCTCTGGTTGTGTTCAAGGAAACAGAACCAAAACAAGTCACAACATCGGCCACGCCACACCCAGCATGTTATCAGGTACACGGAGAGGTTCAGTTCAGTCGCTCAGTTGTGTCCAACTCTTTGCGACCCCATGAATCGCAGCACGCCAGGCCTCCCTGTCCATCACCAACTCCCGGAGAGGTTACACACAGTGAAGTCATTCTCTAAAACGGAGGTCACCACGGCGGAGGGGGCAGGGCGCGGGGAGAAGACGGGGTCTAATCCTAAAGATCACAGGGCCAAACCGAACTCACAGAGCGGTCTGCTCTTTCTTGTCTTTCAGCATTTTTTCCAGGTCACACAAATCCCTGGTTTTGGAATCCTACCCTGTACGATCACCAGATTCATTCCCAGTCCAGCAGCCAGCCACTGCGGCACCGACACGGGAGGAGGGGTCGGCAAGTAACACAAGGGAGCTTAGAACCCACTGTTAGGAGATGGATCTTAAAGGTCAAGGGACTGGTCGGGGCGCACGTCCAGGCGCTGGGAGCCCGCCGGCCCAGGAAGCCGCCGCAGCCTCGGGGACAAGCGGCCGAAATCAGTACTCACTCTGGAACGGCTTCGGGGCCCTGGAGATTTCAGCCGGCTTTCGGGACGTTTGCATTCCCGATTGCACTCGGCCCCCGCGGTTTCAGTTTGCAGCCGCAGCCGGGCACTCGGAGAGGGACGCGGCAGGGCGGTCCCGGGACGCGCGACGCAGGCCGCTCCCCGCCCTCCTCTGCCCGCCCTGGGCAGCACCGCCCCCGGAGCCCCGCGCGGTTCGTGGAGGGGGCGATGCCCGCTCTGACTGCGGGGCTGGCATCCTCCGGGCTGGCTAACAAAACAAGGCGAGGCAGGTTACCCGCTGACGGCATTGGTCTACCGCTCCAAGGCTGTCTCTGTGCGAACACACGCCCCCAAATGTCGCTTTTAAAACTACGGAGTAAATTTAACATTTTACATCCCATAACAGATTTTGCTTTCTAAAGAGTGGTTTAACAGAACCAAAATTCTACTGAATTACTGTACATTATACATTATGACTAAACATTTCAAAATAAGAATGGATTTTAAGCCACTGAATAAAATAAGAATGCTGAATTCATACTGCCATAAAGAAATGTGTTTATATATATACTCAGCCAGTTCATGGGCAATCAAGAAATTTAACCGATCACTAATAAATTCCTCTCTGCCCTGAGAATCTTCTCTCAAAGCATGAGAAGTGAAACACAGACAGCGTTGGCCACCTTACCCCTTCTTCTGTTGGCCAGCTACCCCTTCTCCATCAGCCGGCAGATGTAGCCTTGGCTAGTCTGGAATGATTTTGCTAAATGTCACTATTCTGTTTTAATAGTAATCCCTCCCCATCGCATTCCCACCAATAAATATCCTTTAGATACTGAGGCAAGATAAGAAAAGGCTTTTCCTTATAGAATACACTTGCACTTGAAGTCGCTCAGTCGTGTCTGACTTTTGTGACCCCATAGACTGTAGCCTGCCAGGCTCCTCCGTCTGAGGGGTTTTCCAGGCAAGAGTACTGGAGTGGGTTGCCATTTCCTTCTCCAGAGGATCTTCCTGACCCAGGGATCGAACCTGGGTCTTCCACACTGGAGGCAGACGCTTTACCGTCTGAGCCACCTGGGAAGTCAGTAGAAGAATTCTAACTAATAAATATAAAATAAGTGATTGGGGTTAAGGAAAACACTTATAAAATTTTAAAGAAATATGGGAAAACAGTTTTCCCCAAAGCCATAAATCGGTTGCAATAAAGGCTCTAGATAGGAAGCTGGGGGTGTGAGTGGAGGAGGCAGTGGCCGTGGGTGGTTAAGGACCAGAAATTCAGGCCCCACTACTGACAGCTGAGCAGTGACTCCACGTCCAGCCAAGGCAGAGGTGACGGCCAGCGGGCATTCAGAAGAGTGCTCATCCCGGCAGGCTGGTACCCACATCCGCCCAGCATGCAAAGCAGGTGGGGTCCCACTGACTTCTGCAAGGTGCTCCCCACAGCCACCTTATTCATTATCATTTTTCATTTACTTCTGGTAAATAAAAGTGGTGAAAGAAAAGCCCTTCCAAGTCTAATATTCTATAATTCTCTGAGCAGAAGACCCCGTCCTAATAATTCTTCTAGATGAAAATGTAGCTTAAATTCCTTTTTGGTTCATGATCAGTATTTTCTCTGCTTTTTTGTTTCTTAACCTCAGTTTATCAGTGACATTTCAAACAACCAACATGACTTACTTGGGCCGCCTCTCCAAGAGGGATGAGCCCTGAGTCCCACAGCTCCAGGGTTAGGCAGCATATCTCTCTCGTTGAGGGTGAGTATATCTGAGCTCTTCAAGGGCACAGATTACTACTTACATGGTTATGAAATAAAACTTCCAAAGATGCTTATCCTGCACGACAGGTAGAAAGGGACTCTTCTCCTTGGAGATGAAGAGGGACGGTACTGCTCCCAGATAAGCTGTGTCTATTCTAGTCCCTATTCTAGTCCTTTCTTCCAGCGTGACCCCCACATCACCCACATCTGAAAAACTGGAGGGTATTTATCAAATAAAGAAAATCCTGGGCCTTACCCCCTTATGAGGAATCAGGTTTTTGTGGCTTGGAACCTGAGAATCTGCATTTTAACCAGATTATCTCTGTTAGATAATCTGATTCCAAGTTTAGGTAATCTAAGATACAGGTAATCTAAATTACCCACATTCAGCACAATTCAGCATCTCTGCAACTCAAAATGCAGTTGCCAAACCACCAGCAGCAACTGGGATCTTGTTAGAAAAGCAGAAAGAATCTCAGTCTCACCACAGACTTCCTGAGTCAGAATCTGCATTTTAATAAAAACCTCAGTGACTGAATATGCACATTAAAATGATACTCCTCCATCCATGGGATTTTCTAGGCAAGAGTACTGGAGTGGGTTGCCGTTTCCTTCTCCAGGGAATCTTCCTGACCCAGGGACTGAACCCAGGTCTCCCGCATTGTAGACAGACGCTTTACCGTCTGAGCCACCAGGGAAGTCCTAAAATGATACCGCTCTGAATCTTGTTTCCCAAACCTTGGTTATTTGTGTATGCGTGTTATTGTTGTTCAGTCATGTCCAACTCACTGCAACCCCACAAACTGTAGCCCACCAGGTTAGTCTGTCCATGGGGTTCTCCAAGCAAGAACACTGGAGTGGGCTGCCATTCCCTTCTCCAAGGAATTTTCCCAACCCAGGGATTGAACCTGGGTCTCCTGCATTATAGGCAGATTCTTTACCATCTAAGCCACTATTTTTTAAAAATCTGGCATAACTATATTTACTTAATGTTTTAAAAACAGATTTACATTTTAACCATATCTAGCCTTGGTTTCCCCAGTGGCTCAGACGGTAGAGTCTACCTACAGTGCAGGAGACCCAGGTTTGATCCCTCGGTTGGGAATATCCCTTGGAGAAGGAAATGGCAACCCACTCCACTATTCCTGCCTGGAAAATCCCATGGATGGAGGAGGCTAGTAGGTTACAGTCTGTAGGGTCGCAGAGTCAGACATGGCTGAGTGACTTCACTTAGCCTTGTTTTAAGCAAAACTATCCAAGAGACCACAAGCTGGAATCAAGACTGTCGGGAGAAATATCAATAACTTCAGATACGCAGATGACACCACCCTTATGGAAGAAAGTGAAGAGGAACCAAAAAGCCTCTTGATGAAAGTGAAAGAGGACAGTGAAAAACTTGGCTTAAAACTCAACATTCAGAAAACTAAGATCATGGCATCTGGTCCCATCACTTCATAGGAAATAGATGGGGGAACAATGGAAACAGTATCAGAATTTATTTTTGGGGGCTCCAAAATCACTGCAGATGGTGACTGTAGCCATGAAATTAAAAGACGCTTACTCCTTGGAAGGAAAGTTATGACCAACCTAGATAGCATACTGAAAAGCAGAGACATCACTTTGCCAACAAAGCTCCATCTAGTCAAGGGTATGGTTTTTCCAGTGGTCATGTATGGATGTGAGTTGGACTAATAAAAAAGCTGAGTGCCGAAGGATTGATGCTTTTGAACTGTGGTGTTGGAGAAGACTCTTGAGAGTCCCTTGGACTGCAAGGAGATCCAACCAGTCCATCCTATGGGAGATCAGTCCTGGGTGTTCACTGGAAGGACTGATGCTAAAGCTGAAAGTCCAATACTTCGGCTACCTCATGCGAAGAGCTGACTCATTGGAAAAGACTGATGCTGGGAGGGATCAGAGGCAGGAGGAGAAGGGGACGACAGAGGATGAGATGACTGGATGGCATCACCGAGTCGATGGACATGAGTTTGAGTGAACTCCAGGAGTTGGTGATGGACAGGGAGCCCTGGCGTGCTGCAATTCATGGGGTCACAAAGAGTCAGACACAACTGGCTGAACTGAACTGAACTGATCCAAGAGATCATGAGTTTGGAAGTTCTACTTTACTTTTTCTAGCACACTGAAACACATGCAGAACTATTGAAATAAAAAGTTTGCTTACTTAACAACATACAGAATCATCTCCTCCACCACATGTGGTCCAAAGGTTCTGTGTGTGAGGCTGACACTGAATGCTGGGATGCCTGAGCGTTCAGTGTCAGCTGAACCTGAGCGTCCTGAGCAACCCACAGGATGCTGGGTTTATTCCCTGCCCCCTGCCCCTTACTCACATTACGCATGAGAAAAGTAGGGCTGTGCTGCCAAGGTTAACAGGTATTTATGGCAGAATCAGGACCAAAAGCACAGAAGGAATTCTCTGGCGGGTGCTTATTCCTGCACAGATCTTCTCCCCTCCAAATGGGAGCAAAGCTGTATGTGCCCTCTTCTGTTTAAAAGGTCTAATGTTGCTAAATAACCTGTTGTTTGTTGTTGTTTAGTCACTCAGTCGTGTCTGACTCTTCTGTGACCCCATGGACGGTGGCCCAGCTCCTCTGTCCATGGGACTTTTCCTGGCAAGAATACTGTAGTGGTAACCAGTGATTTTTCCTCCCGGTTCAGTTAGGCAGTTCTCCTGTTTTCCTTTCCATAGTAAATAGCTGGCAGCTGGCAATACATCTGAAAATCCTCATTATTGAAAGTCACTCAGTATTTGACTCTTTACGTGGAATCTCCAGGCCAGAATACTGGAGTGGGTCGCCTTTCCCTTCTCCAGGGGACCTTCCCAACCCAGGGATCAATCCCGGGTCTCCTGCACTGCCTGCAGATTCTTTACCAGTTGAGCCACCGGGGGAAGCTCAGTCAATACAATTGGAGCCTTTCCAGCCCCAGACTCTTCTGCAGCTGGGTTAAGGCACGTGACCCGCACTGGCCAATCAGCTGCACCTCACACGAGTGAGCCCAGTAATGAGCCCAGTGGAGGCGCCGCCCTCTGGTAGGTCTGAGTTAGAAGGCCTTCCAGCCTTCAAGGTTGGCAGTGTCCAAGTTCCCAGCATCCAGGCCTAAACATGATGTGATAGGTGCTGAGCTGCAGTGGCGGGGAGGAGGAGCTGCCACAGGGAGGCAGGGCGTTGTTCCCGGCTGTGAAATAGATTCTTTCTGCTAGAGCCTTTTGGAGTTCTCTAGGAGCTACCTGCTAGCCCTTACGAATCCCTCTAGCGTGAGTGAAGTCATCAGAGTGGATTCCAGTCGGAACTGATAACTTTACCCAGCACATCTTCTTATAGCCACAGTCTTCTGCAGAGTCTTAATGCAAGTTCAGCCTCGCTTTCCTCACCAGAGTTAGTTAATGGTTACAATAGAAGTTGCCTGAGACTCTTTCAGTAAAATACAACTGCATGACTGATTATGGATCCCAGCTATTTATTTAATAAGAATCTAATTTCTATAGCCTCATTAGACCTCATTATTAATTTATAAAAATTCAACTTTAAGCACTAACCACCTTAAAATAATGATTTTGAATTAGAAATATCTACGCCACTTATGGCACCCCACTCCAGTACTCTTGCCTGGAAAATCTCATGGACGGAGGAGCCTGGTAGGCTGCAGTCCATGGGGTCGCTAAGTCGGACATGACTGTGTGACTTTGCTTTCATCTTTCGCTTTCATGCAATGGAGAAGGAAATGGCAACCCACTCCAGTGTTCTTGCCTGGAGAATCCCAGGGACGGGGGAGTCTGGTGGGCTGCCATTTATGGGGTTGCACAGAGTCGGACACGACTAAAGTGACTTAGCAATAGCAATGCCACTTAAGTGTTTTGGATCCTCCAAACCCAGGACTGTATGGCAGAAATGATATTATTTGTACACATAATTACTGATTTTGTAAGAATTCTCATAAAACATTTCTGCAATACATGGTAACCATTTCTGCAATACATGGTAACCAGTCTCTAATGTAAGCTATATACAGCTTACATAAGCTTAAATACTGAATTTTTAATACAAAGTTTTTCTTAATAATTGTAAAATTGTCACTTACTTTAACTTTTGAGTTGAATGTGTCCAGAATCAAGAAAACCAGAACTAATTCTCACCATCAATTATATCTACTATTGTCATGTTATGTGTCGGGAGAATATCATTTGCCTGTGTGTTGTGATAATTTATTGTGTAATAAAAGGCTTCGGGGGTCACAAACGGTATTAAATGATGCATGGGAGTGGTCATTTTTAAGTGATGATGATACTGAGGACTTTCAATCTGGTATCAAAAGACAAAGTTAAAAAACTAAGTGTGTGTGTGTGTATATAATGTATATGTATGCACATATCTAAGTATATATGTATATGTATGTATACATATATGTGTATATATGTACACACATATGTATATATATGTGTGTATTTCTAATACTCTGTAAGAGTTAAAGATATAAAAAGGAAGGAATGAAGAATTAAATCCTGGAAAAGCCAATATTCAGGAAATTGGTGAAGGAACGCCAGTCAGGAAACCACAGTGATAAAGAACAATAGGAGAGTGGGATGGGAGAAGCCAAGGAGAGAATTACAAGTTTGCCAGTAAACACTAAATCAGTCACTGTGTGGCTAAATGTCTCTGCCTCCCAGCTAAGCTCCCTCCCACAGCTTCCTGAGGCAGGGGCAAGGTTTGAGGAGAACTGTCAAATTCTTTACAAGAATTCTACCTAGAAATGAGTGGATGATACTCCTGGGTAGAAAAAAGACGTAAAAGGGACTGCTTCTTACCCCTAAATTCAAGGGGGCGGGGGCGGGAAATAAAGGAAACAAAACAAAAATACCTAAGTGTGATTTTCGACAAAGTACTGACCCTCCAAAAGTTTGAATGAATGAAATGAATAAAGGCCCTTCCCAGGCAGGAGATCTGGACAGTGCACTGACACTCCAAGAGTTTAGGTGACACCAGCTCTAGGAACCATTTACAAACGATTCACTAAAAACCTCCTCAGACTGAGGTCTAGCTAATGCAGCTTTGGCCACCTGATGCAAAGAGCCGATCTTTCACTGGAAAAGACCCTGATGCTGGGAAAGAGTGAAGGCGGAAGGAGAAGGGGACGATAGAGGATGAGATGTTTGGATGGCATCACCAACTCGATGGACCTGAGTTTGAGTGAACTCTGGGAGTTGGTGATGGACAGGGAGGCCTGGCGTGGTGCAGTCCATGGGGTCACCAAGAGTCGGACACGACTGAGCAACTGAACTAATGATGCTTCGAATTTTTAGAGGCATAATTTAAGTGCAAGTTAAATAAAAGTCATACTATTACAAAAGATAGGACATGTCTAGAAAATATATTTTAGTTGGAGACCTCTAAACAGGAGAGTATGAGGACTAACAAGGGCAACGGCAGCAGAGATACCCTGTCCCAGCCTCTTCTCATGTCTCAGCTGGGTTTTAGTTTGGGAACTTATAAGGGGCTTGGACAGCAGCTGAGGCCCCAGGAGGCTCTAAAATATGAACACTTCACCAAGCAAGCAACATACATGAATGAGGAAGTCCACAGCCCTCCACAGGAGAGCTACCAGTTCCAATGGGGGAAAAAAAATGCTTATTTTCAATAGTCGTATAGGCAATCCTGAAACAGGTTAAGGTTTGCGTAATCCTGGACACACTGGAAGATCAGCAGCTGAAGCGGAAGGAGCATGGCCACTTTACATGCTGAGAACTACTGGCTTAAACTGTACTTACAGCTTATCTTGGAAGATGAGATTTCATTGGTTTTTATAAGCTGCAAAACTTTGTAGTGTTATACTACCAAAGAAGGCTTGGTCAGACTTTAAAAGGTCCAGGATCTTTTGTGAACTGGAAGCCTGGGTTTGAACCCTACCTCCATTTCCCTGGCTTTGTGATCTTATCAAGGTTACTTACCCTCTCTGACCCCAGGTTTCCTCGAGTATAAAGGAATAATAATTATAAGGTTGTGACGGATTACATAAGATAATTATACAGCACATTTAGCAAGAGCCTGCTATGCTTAATACTCATAAAGATAATTTGAATTACTTTCTGAAGAAGTGGAAGACTAGATTTCATAGAATGTACAAAAATCAAATATTTATAAACATTTTAAATAATGATTAATTTTTTGGACACTTACTTTTAGATGCCAGTAAGAATTATAAACACATGTCTTTATTAGGTCTTAAATCATCAAGTCCTTATTAAGAAATGTCATGCCTGTTGCTTTGTACCTCCCTCACCAGCCCAGAAATGATACTTTGTTCAATTTTCAGTGACATATTTGACACATTTATTTCCCTACAAGTCCCACCCACTAGTGATACATCTGTAAAGCAGGTGTCTTTTCGTGTCCAGGAAATGACTGACCTTGGTGACGGGGGCTTTTTCACCAGCCTGAGTTCTGGAGAGCTGACTGCTCCCAAGGCTTGTTGCTTTTTTCTGAAGAAAAAAAAAGGAAAGAAAATATTAGCTTCAATGGGGGAAGATACCTTAACAAAGTGGTCAACGCAAATTTTTCTATCAATACAAATATCTTTTCAAGCAAAATTCAGACTAATACACTCAATGCTAGGCACACAAAAAGTGAAACAAGTTTTTATTTTTTATATCTTAGCCTGAAGACTATATAAATATTAAAAGACAGAGTGCACTGAATAAATTGCAACTGTTCAATAGTCAATGGTTTTGGAAAACTGCCCAACTCCTCACATGGGCAGGTGCCATTTTTCACCACCATGCGTTCCCAGAACAGCATCACTCACTGGGACAGGGCGCGTTCTTTCTCTCTTACCCTGAGTGCTGCAGAGCAGGCGTTAGCACAGCCTGCAGAGGGTGACTCAGCAGCAAGGATCAAAGGTGCAATCCTATGTCTAAGAAACATATCTTAGGAAATAATAGTATGAGAGCAAAAGCCTTTTTTTCTTCACAGACATTCATCACAGTATTCTGACTTCAAAAAGCAAAAGACAATATAGGTAATAATGAATGTTTATTGAGTTCTTTATTACCTATGTTGTTTTTTGTTTTTGAAGTTAGGATACGATGATGAATAATAATGAATGTTTATTGAGTTATTGGGCTTCCCTGATAGCTCAGTTGGTAAAGAATCCGCCTGCAATGCAGGAGACCCTGGTTCAATTCCTGGGTTGGAAAGATCCGCTGGAGAATGGATAGGATGCCCAATTTAGTGTTCTTGGGCTTCCCTTGTGGCTCAGTCAATCTAATCACACTGACGGACTGACTGAGCCACAAGGGAAGCCCAAGACTCTACACATGGATATCACCAGATGGTCAACACTGAAATCAGATTGATTATATTCTTTGCAGCCAAAGATGGAGAAGTTCTATACAGTCAACAAAAACAAGACCAGGAGCTGACTGTGGCTCAGATCATGAACTCCTTATTACCAAATTCCGACTTAAATTGAAGAAAGTAGGGAAAACCGCTAGACCATTCAGGTATGACCTAAATCAAATCCCTTATCATTATACAGTGGAAGTGAGAAACAGATTTAAGGGCCTAGATCTGATAGATAGAGTGCCTGATGAACTATGGACGGAGGTTCGAGACATTGTACAGGAGACAAGGATCAAGACCATCCCCATGGAAAAGAAACACAAAAAAGCAAAATGGTTGTCTCAGGAGGCCTTACAAATAGCTGTGAAAAGAAGAGAAGCAAAAAGCAAAGGAGAAAAGGAAAGATACAAGCTTCTGAATGCAGAGTTCCAAAGAATACCAAGAAGATATAAGAAAGCTTTCCTCTGCGATCAATGCAAAGAAATAGAGGAAGACAATAGAATGGGAAAGACTAGAGATCTCTTCAAGAAAATTAGAGACACCAAGGGAACATTTCATGCAAAGATGGGCTTGATAAAGGACAGAAATGGTCTGGACCTAACAGAAGCAGAAGATATTAAGAGGTGGCAAGAATACACGGAAGAACTATATGTAAGAAACGCCGTGGGAAGAAAGAGCCACCTCTAAGGACCGTTGATGAAGGCCTTTATTGGGTGGTCGCTCTCCGGCAGAACTCCCGAGGGCGAGGGAGGAAGGGAAGGGAGTCTGCGAGGTATGCAAGGTGGGGCGAGGTTTTTATAGCCAGTGCTGGCGTTTAAGCCAGGTCTCCCCATATAGGGGAAAAAGCGCAGGCTACAGCGGTGGTTGGTGTCCAAGGGCTCAGGCGTCGGCACCTGACTGGGCCAAGATACAGGGGTTGGCCCCCGGAAGTCTGGTCCACTCCCGGTTCCTGTTTGGGCATTGGTCAACTGCCGGTGTTGGCTTGATGTCCTTTTTGGTCATGTGTCTATGTCGGCTGGCCCGACCTTTCACTATACAAAAAGATCTTCAAGACCAAGATAATCACGATGGTGTGATCACTCACCTAGAGCCAGACATCCTGGAATGTGAAGTCAAGTGGGCCTTATAAAGCATCACTACGAAGAAAGCTAGTGGAGGTGATGAAATTCCAGTTGAGCTATTTCAAATCCTGAAGTGGCCACAGGACTTGGAAAAGGTCAGTTTTCATTCCAATCCCAAAGAAAAGCAATGCCAAAGAATGCTCAAACTACGGCACAAGTGCACTCATCTCACACGCTAGTAAAGTAATGCTCAAAATTCTCCAAGCCAGGCTTCAGCAATACGTGAACCGTGAACTTCCAGATGATGATCAAGCTGGTTTTAGAAAAGGCAGAGGAACCAGAGATCAAATTGCCAACATCCACTGGATCATGGAAAAAGCAAGAGAGTTCCAGAAAAACATATATTTCTGCTTTATTGACTATGCCAAAGCCTTTGACTGTGTGGATCACAATAAACTGTGGAAAATTCTGAAAGAGATGGGAATACCAGACCACCTGACCTGCCTCTTGAGAAACCTATATGCAGGTCAGGAAGCAACAGTTAGAATTGGGCATGGAACAACAGACTGGTTCCAAATAGGAAAAGGAGTACCTCAAGGCTGTATATTGTCACCCTGCTTATTTAACTTACATGCAGAGTACATCACGAGAAACGCTGGGCTGGAACAAGCACAAGCTGGAATCAAGATTGCCGGGAGAAATATCAATAACCTCAGATATGCAGATGACACCACCCTTATGGCAGAAAGTGAAGAGGAACCAAAAAGCCTCTTGATGAAAGTGAAAGTGGAGAGTGAAAAAGTTGGCTTAAACCTCAACATTCAGAAAACAAAAATCATGGCATCTGGTCCCATCACTTCATGGGAAATAAATGGGGAAACAGTGGAAACAGTGTCAGACTTTATTTTTGGGGCTCCAAAATCACTGCAGATGGTGACTGTAGCCATGAAATTAAAAGACGCTTACTCCTTGGAAGAAAAGTTATGACCAACCTAGATAGCATATTGAAAAGCAGAGACATTACTTTGCCAACAAAGGTCCATCTAGTCAAGGGTATGGTTTTTCCAGTGGTCATGTATGGATGTGAGAGCTGGACTGTGAAGAAGGCTGAGTGCCGAAGAATTGATGCTTTTGAACTGTGGTGTTGGAGAAGACTCTTGAGAGTCCCTTGGACTGCAAGGAGGTCCAACCAGTCCATTCTGAAGGAGATCAGCCCTGGGATTTCTTTGGAGGGAATGATGCTAAAGCTGAAACTCCAGTACTTTGGCCACCTCATGCGAAGAGTTGACTCATTGGAAAAGACTCTGATGCTGGGAGGGATTGGGGCCAGGAGGAGAAGGGGATGACAGAGGATGAGATGGCTGGATGGCATCACTGACTCGATGGATGCGAGTCTGAGTGATCTCTGGGAGTTGGTGATGGACAGGGAGGCTTGGCGTGCAGCGATTCATGGGTTCACAAAGAGTCGGACACGACTGAGCGACTGAACTGAACTGAACTGAACTGTGGCTCAGCTGGTAAAGAATCCACCTGCAATGTGGGAGACCTGGGTTCAGTTCCTGGGCTAGGAAGATACCCTGGAAAGGCTACCCACTCCATAAGGCCTTCCCTGATAGCTCAGTTGGTAATGAATCTGCCTGCAATGCAGGAGAACCCAGTTCAATTCCTGGGCTGGGAAGATCCCTGGAGAAGGGAAAGGCTACCCACTCCAGTATTCTGGCCTGGAGATTCCATGGACTGTATAGTCCTTGGGGGTCTCAAAGAGTCAGACTCAACTGAGTGACTTTCACTTCATTTTCGCTGCACATTGAGTTCTTATCATGTATCAGGTAACTGTTCTATCAGAATAATTAAATTATAGATAATAATAAAATAATGCTCTAATAATACAATATATTACAGTACTATTGTAAGTGCTCTAAGCATCATCATGTGTAACGTGTATAACATCATATAACATGTATGACATGGTATAGTATGTAACATGTATCATGTATAACAAGTTAGTTAATCTTAAAATTACACAATATAAAGCTGTTACTATTGTTATCCCCATTTTATGGGTAAGGAGATGGAGGAATGGGGTGAGTATATAACTTGGCCGTGGTCACAGCTCCTAAAAAGCAAGATGTTTATTTCAGACCTTATTCTCTCAGCTACCTATACTGCCTCCCATATAAGAGGTCATGCTACGAACAGCTACAGGATGAAATGTCATGTGGTTGTTTTAAGATCATGTTTAGAAGAACCCTGCATTAAGTGAAAATATTCAACTTATATTTTACATAAAGAAAAGCCACATTATAAAGTGACATGTGTAGTACGATCTCTGACGTTCATATGGGGTTATTTTCTGATAGTGGGGTTAAGAGTGCTTCCTTGTGCTTTTTTTTTTTTGCTTGTATTTACTTATATAACTACTTGGAGAAGGCAATGACACCCCACTCCAGTACTCTTGCCTAGAAAATCCCATGGATAGAGGAGCCTGGTGGGCTGCAGTCCATGGGGTCGCTAAAAGTTAGACACGACTGAGTGACTTCCTTTTCACTTTTCGCTTTCCTGCATTGGAGAAGGGAATGGCAACCCACTCCAGTGTTCCTGCCTGGAGAGTCCCAGGGACGGGGAAGCCTGGTGGGCTGCCGTCTGTGGGGTCGCACAGAGTTGGACACGACTGAAGCGACTCAGCAGCGGCAGTGGTATATAACTACTTAAATGACAAGAGGATAATAAACAAGGCGGGAGATGAAACATACAGTTGCTTTCTCCACAAGGACTTGGTATCTTGTATCTTTTACTTATGAATTTTACTTACGTATTTCAGAGAAGCAAGCATATAAAGTTTATAATGCAACATGGCGAGATTACGAACCAGTAACTATAAAACAAGAAGCGTGTACTATAAGCACTGAATACATAGGAGGGGTTATCATGCGGATTAGGTAATATATAACACCGTAAAGAGTTACATTTCCACTTACACACAACTTTGGACAGTTTTTGAAAAATATATAATTGCGAAGAATTTGAATGAATTCTTTAACATTTAGAAGATATTCAGCAAAATTAATATTGTTTAATTTTGTAAAACGGTCTGCCACAATTTGAGCTGAAGTTTGAGCTGAAGCCTTGTTTCCCTTCAGGACGAATACTGTCTTAGCAAGTGGAAAAAATGAAACTCAGCTTGCTGTCCTCAAAGTCCAATGGTTATGTGTCCACTGTTTGGCCATTCTCAGAGCCCTGCAGGGTGCCCACTGAATCAACAGGGTGGACATGTTTTAATAGGTGTCTGAGGGTCTTCAGAGGCCTCTGCAGGGGCCCCAGGCTCCAAAATATCACCTGTAAACTAAATAGTCTCTCCCAAGCATTCATGCACTACCATCAACCAGAGGAAGAAAAAAATCCTAGATAAATGTGATAGAAATGAAAGAGGGCCTCCCTGGTGCTCAGATGGTAAAGAATCTGCCTGCAATGCAGGAGACCTGGGCTTGATCCCTGGGTGGAGAAGATCCCCTGGAGAAGGGAACGGCTACCAAACTCCAGGTTTTTTGCCTGGAGAATACCATGGACAGAGGACCCAAGCGGGCTACAGTCCATGGAGTTGCAAAGGGGCAGAAACATCTGAGCGACTAACACTTTCACTAAAAAATTAGTACTTTGGGTGTGATATGGGAGATGGTAAAAGGAGGGGATGGCCTAAGGGTTATCCATATCACAAGTCTCTTTTCAAAATATAAGCTATACAAATAGCTTCTGATAATCATAGTGCATAACATGGATTCCGTGTAAGGCACTGGATATAAGAAATGCAGACAAGCATATAGCATTGGGGCTATTCTTTATACTTTCATTTTCCATTTCAACCTTCTCATTTCCAGTGAGGAGACTGAAGCCTGGAAAAGTCCAATCACTGTCCACTGCTCCAGCTATTAACTTGTGGTCTCAGCTGTAATCAGGAAGGTCATGTTACAACCCTGCACTAACTGCAGCTCCAATTCTCACATGAGAATGCACATACCAGACCCAGATTTATCTGTAAATGACTTCTCCTCCATCCGTTAGCTAAGATTTGCCCACAAAAATTAAAAACTTTTGGCTGAGTTATGAAACCATTAAGTTAAAAATAACTTAAGACACATGCTGTTTTTTTAAATAAATTTAACATATATAATGATTTTTATTTTACCTGTGTATAAACTTAATGTTTACTTTAAAAGGTAATTTAAAAATTATTATTAAATTCAGTATCTTTTAACTCAACGGAGGATGGATATCTCAGTTTTCCTGTGGGTATGACCTTGCTTTGTTCTTTGAGACAACTGAATTACCTAGTTTACAAAGGACCTATTTAGTTTAGCTGAAACGGGAGTAGAATTTGTAAAAAATGATCTTCCATTATGTAATATTTATAGAGCTCTTAATAATGTCAGGCACTTGAAACACAGCACAAAAGCTTAGATATGCACACATATACCACAGCACAAACACCTTATTCTCAGATGTGTATTGTTACGCATTGTTTTGGCTGATACATGACGTGGTTCTCTCTTCAGCTATATTTGACTTCACACATCCCTTTACTCCAGGCTTCCCTCATAGCTCATTTGGTAAAGAATCTGTCGGCAATGCAGGAGACCCAGGTTCGATTCCTGGGTCAGGAAGACCCTCTGGAGAAGGAAACAGCAACCCACTCCAATATTCTTGCCTGGAGAATCCCACGGACAGAGGAGCCTGGCAGGCTACAGCCCGTGGAGTCCCAAGCCTTGGATACAACTTAGCGACTAAACCACCCACCACCACCATCCCTTTACTCACTGGACGTTTACTGAACCCTGGCTAGAAGCCTGGTCCTATTCTAGGCAGTGGTGATATAATGACCAATTGAACAAAATCAGGTCTTACTCCTTTACTGCTTGCATTCCAGTAAGAGGACTCGGACTCTAAATAAGTCAATAAAAACCAAGATGGTTTCAGAGAGTGAAGAGTGTTGTAAAGACAATAAAACAGGGTCATGTAACAGAAAGTAGCTGGCTGAGGGTTCCTTCAGACAGGATAGACAAAGAAGTGACATTTGACTGAGATCTCACTATAAATAAATCAAGCATAAAGTGTGGCACGGGGGAAGGGAGGCACGGATAAAGGTCCTGGGCTGGGTTTAGCAAGCTGGAGGAACAGAAAGAAGTCGCTGCTGCTGAAGCAAGGTGGGCACAGGCGTACATGGAACATGGTGATACAGGATGCTGAATCAAGATGCTTAGTCCGAAGGGATGTGGGTCCATGACAGACCCACAGTCAGGTGGGCTGGGATCACCAGTTTCTACCAGCCTCAGCTGGCTTCCTGCCTTCTCTGGTTACCTACCATCTAGTCCTTGGGAGTCTTTCTTGTCTCCATGGGAAAAGTTCTCAAATTTCCTTGGCTTCACATCACCGTGAACTTATCTTGGGCAGTCTTCCTCACTCTCACCCTCTCTACCCGCCCCTCACCATCAGCATCAGTCCTTAGAAATCCCACTCTGGCCTGGACACGTTTCTCACCCAGCTAGGTCTGCACATTCACAGCGCTGAAAGGGCTGGGTCTACCCTTGGATGGAATGGAATTCATTTACCCGCAGTAAGGGAAAACTCAGAACAAGCTCACTCCCATAGGATTCTGCCTTTGTCTTAACACACAAACACGCTCTGGTCTCTAAACAATTAAGCTGTTACATGAGAACACCAGTACCAGGATAATTCAAAGTTTGAGTTCAACTAATTTTTCTTGGAGGCCACTGAGCAGATTTTCGCTTGCCATTCAACTGCATTCCTCCTAACATTTACGAGCACGTCTCTGTTTTACTTAAGTTTTATAGAAAGGAAATGGCCAGGAACGGTCTGCCCCTCATCTGCGGCTGAGTCACTCTTCCTGGCAGGCCAGCCTGTCACAGGCCTCAGTCTTAAAAACAGTTGACAGAAGTGTCACCATCCATACCAGATCTGCCTCTATTGGACTCTGACTCCAGGACATCAGGTCCGGTCCATTTATAGGGAATTTGTTTGATTTTTTTCCTGCTCAGGTGCAGACTCCTGAGAAGACATAGGCCCTGTTTCCACGGACCATGAATCCACACCTAGAACCTGCATCTCGAAAGAAGTTCAGAGTCTGCAGGCCAGGAGACCCATAAAACAGGCACCTCGTCTTGAGCAGACAAGATGGATAAAGAACGCACGGATTACATCCATCCTATCTGCTGTTACAGGAGGACATGAAAGGAATTAATGGCATGCCTTTCTTGGATGTCTGTTGTGGTTCATAACAAAAGTTGAGTATTGAATGGGTTGAGTATTGAATGAATCGGAACTCAAGTCTCAAAGTAAGAATTCAAGTTTTTAAAGTAACAGTAAAATTCCAAGAGCCAGGCAAAGCTGCTGCATCACTGTCTTCTAAAATCTCAGCAAAGGCCCCTTAAGTAAGGCCTCATGCCAGCCTGAGACCTGATGACTCTACACAGAAAAGTGCCGAGTCCTCTAGAATAATGGTCCTGCTGTTTGATACATGTGGCAGGAAAATCCTGGCTGCAACCAAATGCCAGCTGCGAAACCTCAGTCAAGTTTATGAGCACTTCTAAACACCACTTTCTCACCTGAGCAATAAAAATAACCCTACTTATATCTCAGAGAGAGACTGAGAGGACTGTGTGAGATGAAGTGTGGCCTGAAGTCTGTGGCTCACAGATTAGAAATCCCTGCTCTGGTGGAGAGAGAGGTCCAAGGCCTTGAGCCAGTGGCAGTGGGACAGACCCATCAACCCAGGGCAACCCTGTGCATCTAATTTTAAATCATAATGGGTCTTAGTGTCTGCTGATCATTTTTTGAGTTTTGTTATTTATATAATACATGTGCTTACTCACTCAGTCATGTCCAACTCTTTGCAGCCCCATAGACTGTAGCCCACCAGGCTCCTCTGTCCATGGAGATTCTCCAGGCAAGAATACTGGAGTGGGTTTCCATGCTCTCCTTCAAGGGATCTTCCCAACCCAGGGATTGAACTCAGGTCTCCCACATCGTAGGTGGATTTTTCTATCATCTGAGCCACCAGGGAAGCCCATTTATATAATAGAAAAATAATTGAAGAAAGTGATTTTTTTTTTTAGGACTGGTCATGATTCTATTGCCTGGAAACAACTTGATCCTTTACAGGTTTGCTTTTAAGCTTTGTTAGGTTGAACAGGAGCAGCCTTCAGAGCAGAACTAATTTTTTTCAATACAGTGAGTATTGTACCCAGCGGTTCTGACTGGTGAGAACATGTCCTGTGACTGGTCTTACAGGAACTCTGGAGATGATATGAAATTATAAATGCAATGCATCTAAGCCCACACTCAGAGATACTGCGATTACTCAATAACTGCTGTGCACAGTGAGTCACTTCAGTCGTGTCTGACTCTCTGCGACCCCATGGACTAGTCCACCAGGCCCCTCTGGCCATGGGATTCTCCAGGCCAAGAATACTGAAGTGGGTTCCGTGCCCTCCTCCAGGGGACCTTCTCGACCCAGGGGCTGAACTCATGTCTGTCTCTTAAGTCTCCTGCAGTGTAGGCGGGTTCTTTACCACCAGCGCCACCTGGGGGGCTCGATAACTGCGAGCTGAGGGGGAACCTGGGGCCACTTCCGGGGCCAGTGCTGAAAGGCCTCCCTGATGAGTGTGAGGAGCCAGAGCAGAGGTCCCGGTGTTCGTGCATCAGTTGTCACAGATGACGGCCCCTCTGGAGCTGGCTCTCTTAGGCCTCCCAGGTGTTGACAGGGTCACACGGTGTGAGTGTGTATGTGGGTGGGTGATCCAGGGTCATCAAGATCCGCAGGAATGAACACGACCTCAGTGTTTCTGGGAGTGGCAAGGCTCCTGAGGTACTACAGGGTGTCAGGACAGGATATGGGATAGGCGATTTCAACAGCCTTTGTGGCACATTTCAATATTAGTAAAATACCAGCAGAACACTCAAGTTCATTGCTAAATGAACAAAGAAGCAAGTCAGTGGCCAGGCGTATAAATAAGAAAAATGTCACAACTCAAATTCCTTCACAGTAAAAGCAGGAACTTTGGTTTGTAAGCTGGGCCACAGACTCCTGGCAAACACAGGTTTGTTTCCCTTTTACACCGGTGACAGTCTTATGTAAGCAACTTGAGATTAAAAAGGAAGGAGTGTTTCTGCCTTAAATAATTAGAGAAAACCCTAGACCACTATATGCTACAGCAGTTTCCAGATGCTGGATGCCAGTCAGGAAGGACGGGACCCCAGGGAGGGAAACAAACCAGGGACGTCCTGAGACTGCCACCGTCTACTGCCCGCGGAGTTCCAGTGGTCAGATCATGCGGTGGCTGTCAGTCTGTCTGGGCTGAGATGAAGTTGGGAGTTCAAAGGTCAAGGCAAGGGCACCAGAGAGGAGAGCTGCAAAAGTTAGCTCCAGAGATGTGCATGTGAGGAGAGCCTGAATGTGGGGAAAGAAGACCTAGAAGGAAGGAGCAGAGACATAAATCAAAGCGTTTCCCGCAGGCCAGGACCAGGACCTGTTGCCAGCAGTCAGAACCACCGCGTAGGGAATGAAGAAGAAAAAGGCTCCTCCTCTAACAGCTGCAGGCTTCCCTGGTGGCTCAGAGGTTAAAGTGTCTGCCTCCACTGCGGGAGACCCGGGTTTGATCCCTGGGTCGGGAAGATCCCCTGGAGAAGGAAATGGCAATCCACTCCAGTATTCTTGCCTGGAGAATCCCATGGACGGAGAAGCCTAGTAGGTTACAGTCCACAGGGTCGCAAAGAGTCGGACACGACTGAGCGACTTCACCTTCACCTTCACCTTTAACAACTGCTCTGTTCCAGCCAAACAAAGGTTAAAAGCAAATCCCAAAGTGTCAAAGTGATCAAAGTGTCTCCAGTAACTTAACTATGTTCCAGAACCAAGCTCTGGAAAACCTAAAGCAACAGTAACAAAGGCACTGGCACAATATAAAAATCACATCTGTTTGTCATCTAATAAAAAATTACAAGGCATGCCTAGAAGCAGAAAAATGCAACTTTGGGCTTTTCCATACACAGGAAAACTACAATGTGCAAAAAGCATAGTATCTTGATTGCAGGGCTGGCTACGTGAATCTACAGTAATAAAATGGCATAGACTATATATAAGTTTCTTAGTCTTGATATCATATTATAGTTGCAGACCATGTAACCAGTGGGGAAATGGGGTGAACGGTATGTCGCACCAGCTGTGTTATCTTTGCAACTTTCCAGCAATCTATAATTATTTCAAAATAAAAAGCTTTCTAAAAGTACGTTTAGAAGAAAAATAGCAAATATCTTAATAAAACCACCCAGGGACTTCCCTAGTGATTCAGTGGTTAAGACCCTCCACTTCCATTGCAGGAGACATGGGTTCGATTCCTTGTCAGAGAACTAAGATTTCACATGGCAAAAAAAAAAAAAAAAAAGTATGAGATGACAAATACACTGCGATTAAGAACTGATCAGACATTGCAGAAAAAAAGATTAGTGAACATGGAGACATGGCAATAGAAACAACCCAAAGTGACCTAGAGGACAGACAATGAGCATCGCTGGGCTGTGGGGCAATCCTACGCCGCTAATGCGTGCACAGCCACAGCCTCCAAAGAAGAGAGAGATGAGAAGACAAAACAAAATACTTGAAGAAATAAAGGTCAAACATTTCCAAACGGCATGAAAATATAAACTCACAAGAAGCTCAGTAAATACCTATTAAGAGTGATGAGTTGGGTATGAAGGAGCAAGCTGGATTTTAGACTCCCATCCCCCAAAGATTCAAGAGATAATGGAGTCAACCCATGGGTGAGAGCTTTTCCTCTGCCCCAGCTAAGTCATGGGGCCATCCACTGCTATGAAGGTGTCACAGAGTTCCAGTGATTCTCCTGTTCACCCCAAAGGGTGAGAAGGGAGCTTGTCTACCTTTCCCCCAAAGTTACAGCCCTCCAGAGGAAGCAGACTAGGGATTCTTCAGCTTGCAACAATCTCTTAAGTAACAGATCAGATGCTACATTTGATGGAATTTGTGAGCACACAATTACCCAAAAACTTTTGCATTAAATGAACACTGAAATTGTTTAAGCCCTGAAAGGTTTAACTTGGTAGCTGGTGTGCCTGCGTGCTTAGTTGCTAAGTCGTGTCTGACTCTTTACAACCCCATAGAATGTAGCTCACCAGGCTCCTCTGTCCGTGAGATTTCCCATGCAAGAATACTGGAGTGGGTTACCATTTCCTTCTCCAGGGTATCTTCCTGATCCAGGGATCAAACATGCCTCTCTTAAATTGGCAGGCAGATTTTTTTTTAATCACTGAGCCACCAGGGAAGCCCCCTGGTAGCTGGAATACTCAAATAATTGCTTAAGCTGTTTTAAAAATCCTATATGTTGAATGGTCTGCAACACATTATCTGATTATCCTTAAAAGCAAAACAAATATTTATCCTCTGAATGTCAATTTAAGTGTTTAAAACTACTGGAAGTTAATCAGATTCATATCTGATAAATATGGGAAGGCTATCAAAATGAAAAATAGTGATTTTAATGAAAAAAATATCAAAGGGGGATATGAAACAGTTTTTTGTCCTGAATGCAAAAGTGAAATTAGTTTCAGAATTATTTGAACAATGGACTAATTACATAAGTTTTCAAGTTACCACTGAATTTTGTTTCATTGATTTTAAGTCACCATTTTCTTTCCTATTGCATACTGACGCATCTTAAAATCAATATAAAGCTTTGGTCAGAGATTAGTTGATAGTTATCTTTCTTTCTTAGCATTTTCTAATCAGTGCATTTTTAGATCAGTGGTGTCTTAGGCTTGATGAAATGTAGTATTTTTCAGGATAAGGACTCTCATTAAAATGTTTTGACATATTTGTTGACAAGTCAGTTCCATTAGTTAAGTCATCTCATAAAATGAAAAGCAAATATTGTGTTTCCACATGAAAACACATGATTTATTGGAAAACAGTATCTAGAAAAAGATTCTTTCCATGGAGAGACAGATTCCCCAATACTAGCAATTATAAGGCTGTGACTTTTACTCACAAATGTTCTTTTACAACATGGTTGTAAGTAGTCTATAGACAAATACAAATTGCTTTCACTACAGAAACACGTATAAATGGTGTTACCCCAAACGCAGTTCAGTAAATAGGCTATGTTAGTCCCCCGTGAAACACTGCTAAATAGGTTACAAGATTAACTCATAACCTATTACACAGAAATCCACTCATTGAATGAAGCATCCCGTCCACAACAGTCTTAGTAACGCACGTTATGCTGGCCACCGTGGAGTTTGGTTCCCAATCCCTCAGCACCATTCATGGTCTCCAGGCAGAAGGCCTCGGGGTGGGCTAGTGCAGGCTCCCTATCTCAGGTGGCCGCACTGACAGGGGGGGTGGGAGGACGCTTTCTTCTCCCAGTCTACTTGGGCTGGGGCTCAGTTTCCCTGGGGCCCCACTTCCCTACCCACCAGGAGGGCACAGCTGTCCTTACACTCCTTTACATTTTAGAGCCAAGGGGATAGAATGATTTAACCTTGCTTAAAGATCTTTCAAGTAAAAAGAGGGCATGAGGAAGAAAGACGGCAATGAAGAGTCAGGGAAGTGAGTTACAAAAGCTGCCAACAGCCTTCAGAAAGTCTATGGAGTTGGCATTAGGTAGAATTTTTAAATAGATAACTTTATAAACAGTTTTGGATACTAGTTAAGAGTATAGACTCTGGAAAATGAGTTCCATCCTGGGGTCCACTATTATATAACTGTGTGACCTTGGGCAGGTTATTTAATCAAGTTGTGCCTCAGTTTTCCCATTAGGAGAATGGGGGTTGTTGTAAGGTGTGTGTGTGTGTGTAACCCCTACATATGTTCAATATCAAATGATCACTAGTTCATTACTACCATTATCAAATCTATAAAAGATAGTGCTTACATAATTTGCTTTCTCTCTTATTAAACTACTTATCACCGAGATGTTAATAATTAATATATTATCCCTCCTACAAATATCTACAATTTAAAAGAGGATACACAGGAGGTCAATCCTTAATTCAGAAGTTAAGGAAGTTGCTACTGGTGGAATTTCAGACATCAACACTAATCCAGTTGGGAAAATATTAGATGATACCTCCTAAACATAAACAGGCAAATTTGGCCTTGGAATATGAAATGAAGCAGGGCAAAGGCTAATAGAATTTTGCCAAGAGAACATATTAAAAAGCAGAGACATTACAAAGGTCCATCTAGTCAAGGCTATGGTTTTTCCTGTGGTCATGTATGGATGTGAGAGTTGGACTGTGAAGAAAACTAAGCACCGAAGAATTGATGCTTTTGAACTGCGGTGTTGGAGAAGACTCTGGAGAGTCCCTTGGACTGCCAGGAGATCCAACCAGTCCATCCTAAGGGAGATCAGTCCTGGGAGTTCATTGGAAGGACTGATGTTGAAGCTGAAGCTCTAGTGCCTTGGCCACCTCATGCGAGGTGCTGACTCACTGGAAAAGACTCTGATGCTGGGAGGGATTGGGGGCAGGAGGAGAAGGGGATGACAGAAGATGAGATAGCTGGATGACATCACCAACTCGATGGATGTGAGTTTGAATGGACTCTGGGAGTTGGTGACATACAGGGAGGCTTGGCGTGCTGCCATTCATGGGGTCACAAAGAGTCGGACACGACTGAGCGACTGAACTGAACTGAACTGAACTGAAACATAGCTACTCAGTAAGATCCCTCCCCCTGTCCCAGGGATGGTGTGTATCTCTGAACCTATGTAAGTTTATGTCACTTAAAAAAAATTCTTTTATTCATAAAAATGTGTCATTTTCAGAGGAAACAACTAGTTTTCATTGGATTTTGAAAGGACCATAAACTAAAAATAATTAACAATCCCTGCCCTCTATGTAGCCTTAGTGCTTAAATCCTGATTCTCTGTCCATATATAAGAAGTACCCTTCTGCCCAAACATGTGCACACACACATGCACGTGCGCGCCGCACACACACACACAGACACACATAGGGTGGCAGCAGCAGCTTTACTCTGGAAACATCTCTTGAAGGTTCCAAAGGAAACAGGCACACAAAACATTTCTCCCTTTAAGGTCTAAGCAGATAGATTCACAGATTTAGCTTTGATCATTGTTAAAACACTTTCTTCTATTATCCTTTTATTATCTATGTTGTTTATTATTCTTCTCCCTCTAATGAAAAAAAAAACTTTAGAATAAAGAGAAAAGTATAAAGAAGAGAATATAAAGTACTTGAAATCTTGCCAATCAAGGCAACCACATTCAGTTACTTTTCTATTTTTATGCAAATGTAAAATGTACACAATTTGTTAAATAGATGGAATTACTGGTCTCTCATCATCGTTTTTTTGCCTATCATTTTCGTCCATTGTTAAATGTGCTTGAAAGCACGGTGTTAAAGATGCCTTTCTCACTATTTTTGTGCTGTTAACTTCACCAATTCATTAAAGCTGTATGTTTGTTTCTCTAGTTTGTTATTACTATAAATAAAGCTATGGTGGATATCTTGGTACACAGGCATGAAGTACACCTCTGATTATGTATCTGAAACAAATTTCTAGAAGTGGAATTTCTGGGTCAAAAAAATTTAATTGTTTTTCTTATTTATGACTCTAGGTTGCTTACTTTTCATTTCTTAATATTATTATGTCTTCATTAAAAGAAAAGCTTAATCATATTTCTAACATTTCTAACCTTATAATTTGTAAATTTTCAAATACTTGAAGAAAATTCATATAAATGTCAAAACCAAGGCCTTTTCTTCTTAGAGCACACACATTCAGCTAACATATGCTCATTCAGAAAGACAAAATCAGTAATGTATCAATATTTTGACTGCTGAGACAAGAAATACTTATTACAACTGAAAACTGCACCTCAGGAGGAATTTCCTCCTTTTAACCACTGGGTGTCCCCTGAATCCTATTTTTAAAGTTAGGCAGGTATCACCAGACCCTATCTAACAAACAGTTCAGCAACCTCTCATCACATAGCTGGTAGAAGGAACCCTCCTTATTTTTAAAATGCATTATTTTAAAAATTAGTCATTCAACTTTCTTGTCAGCTTTCATTTTTCAGGGAAATAGATGCATGGTTTCAGACTTTACTGAGTAAACTCAGTGTTTTAAGAAGGTAAGCAGAAAAAAAAAAAAGTAACAAAATTGCGTTCAGAGAAGTAATTTTTACTCCAAGCACCAAGTGAAACCAAAATTGGAATGTGACCATGAGATCACTTTAGCTCTCTGTTTCCTGTAAGAAAAGTGTTTTCTTTGAAACTGCATTTTGCAGACTTCAGAGTGATATATTTCTGGAAGGTGCTAAAGTCCAAACATTACGTACCTTGAGCTCAAATTAGACTGCTTAGGAATCAGAGACTTGATTTGAAAAAGAAAGAGAACAGGGGTGCCCACCTTAACGTGAAAAACCAGCCACGAAGTCCACAATCCTAATGATTAAGATAAACATACGTGCAGAAGGTTCATTCCTGAGCTCTTCCCAAGTAATGTCTTTCTTATTTGATATTGGTCAATTGATAAACGAATCCATTTACCTATAAACACCTGGCAAGCAACCCAAGAAATCTGTACCACGTGATACATGGCAACACTTATCTCTTTCTGTGTAAATAAGCACTGATTTAAACTTTTTGTTTTGTTTTATCTGATGCTCACTATAAATGCACGTACACTGGAAGAAGAGAGTCATCGGTGCAGAATCCCCACCGACTCAGCAGCCTCTGGCTCATAACAGAAACAGCTCTCAAGTGAACTGACGATATCCCAGTCTCCAAACAAGAAGGCTCCCTCAGCCCCCAGTCCCGGGTCTATCCCCAGCCTAGTCGCTCCTTGCAGCCTTCCCACCCAAGACCCGGCAACATCCAGGCTCCCCTACCCCTTCTGTTGCTGCTTCTTTGATTCGTTCACTGGAGTCTGCTTCCCTCCTCCTCCTTCAGGCAGCCATTTATTAACATTTGCTTTTAGTTTCTCCCTTCTTTCTCCCCACTCTCCAATAATTTCAACCAAGAATTTTGGCAGTGAGGGTTAAAAAGGAAGATGGAATGGGAGCTTGAGCAGCTTCAAAAGAAATATTTTAAAATAGTTCATGATGAGGAAGACTAAACTGAAACGTCGTCTAAAGAGGAGTAAAAGAAAGAAAAGAATGGGACGCAAGTTAGTGACTCAACAACAAAAGGAATGAGGGAAGAGTTAAGGAACGAGGTCCTAGGAGAAGTAGGAAGAAATACGATTTGCATTTCTGCATTTCTCCCCGCAACCAAAGCCTCCTTGGTGGTCCAATGACTCCTTGAAACCAGTACCCTCAATGTGCTTCACAGAGCCACGCTGTCCCCAGGACATGGAGACAGGAGATGGCTGAGGGATGAGGTGGGGTGGGCAGGCATTTTAAAAAGAAAAGGAAATGAGAAAGGAAAAAAAAGGAAGAAAGGCTTATATTTTCCAGGAACTGCATTATGAGTTCTGTAAGAACTATCTGCGTTACTCGAAATGTGCTCAGAAGACCACCGTCAGAAGAGTCACCTGAGATGACTGGGAAAAATGCTGAAGGCCTAATCGCACCCTGATCTGGGCCCAGGAGTGTGAATATTTCATACTATCTCCAGGTGATTCATAGGCATGCTTAAACTTGAGAAATACTGCATTATCTCATGTAATGTCCTAGGAGATGAGGAACAAAGTTTAAAATAAATTTTTATGATACTAACAAATTGATGCCTTTGAACTGCGGTGTTGGAGAAGACTCTTGAGAGTCCCTTGGACTGCAAGGAGACCCAACCAGTCAATCCTAAAGGAGATCAGTCCTGAGTGTTCATTGGAAGGACTGATGCTGAAGCTGAAACTCCAATACTTTGGCCACCTGATGAGAAGAACTGACTCATTTGAAAAGGCCCTGATGCTGGGAAAGATTGAAGGCGGGAGGAGAAGGGGATGACAGAAGATGAGATGGCTGGATGGCATCACTAACTCGATGGACATGAGTTTGAGTGAACTCCGGGAGTTGGTGATGGACAGGGAGGCCTGGCATGCTGTGATTCATGGGGTCGCAAAAAGTCGGACACGACTGAGCGACTGAGCTGAACTGAAACGAACAGTGCTCTACACATTTACTAAGCGTTCTGTAATAATGCTGATTGAAACATACTAATTTAGGATGTCAACTTACTAAGAGGTTTGAATTCACAAATGAACTGTTTTGGGAAGGTCTTAAGTTATTATGTACATTGGTCTATGATAAAATATTACTGACTTTATGACAAGAATCATACATATTCAGTCCTTAAATGATAAAGGTTTACTGCTATGGGCACAAGTTTAGGTCATCCTCTCTTCTTATATCAGTCATTCCATTATCTTTTAGAAGTTAATAAAGCTTAGAGAGAAGACTGAAAAAAATATAAATGTTAAAACAGGATATTTCAGGATTAATATTTAATTGATTTTGTCCCTCGGGTTTCCAGGACTTAAGATCTAAAGTCAAGAAATTTAACTTCTGTTCAATTCCTTTGATATTTTTTAACTTTGATTCTAATTTCCTCTGCTATAAGGTACAGTCTTCAGAGACAAATTTGGTGGGACCTAAGATCCTATGCAGTGAGGCTCATTACTCTGAAGTGCAATAATAATAATAACTATTTTTATTAGTCACTCCCTATACTTATGTAACATTTTGTATATCACAGATTCTTAATTTAACAGCAAATTATTTTCATGTTCTTGGTTACAGAGGAACTGTATTTTCTAGCAACTGGCATATATTTCTGGGTGTTAACAGAGTTGTTTTGAAACAAAAAAAGACTACTAAGCTTAATGAAGTACCAGACTTCCTTCCTTTTTAAAGGGAAAGGCTTGGCAATATATAATCAAGAAAAGACTTTGAGTCCTGGCTCTAAAGCAATAAGGGGCTCACCTTTATTGCCAAACAAGTTCTCCTCACTGGCTAGCACAAGCAATGACAGAAGTAATGATCATAGCAATAATTGCAGCTGACACTGTCTCGCGCCCAGGCACTGTTCTAGACCCTTCATTTGCCTGGTCTCATTGATCTTCACATTAACTCACGTGGAACCTATCACTGTCTCCATGGACACATGAGAAAGGTACCCTTAGGGAGGCAACGTAACCTGCCTAAGAACACCGAGCTAGCAAGCTGCGGAGCTGGGGACAAGTGCACAGCCTGGGGCTCCAGGGCCTGCTCTCAGCAGCTGCCGCGCGCTGCCTCTGTGGGCTCCGTGGACAGAGGCAGGTAACTGGGCGGGGAGTCTGGCTTTTCAATGCTCCACGGCGCGTGAGAAAGATGCTCTCACCGGGGGCTCAAGATGGCAAAGAGTTTTTGTCCTGAATTTGAGAAGCTCCCTGAGTTTTTCCCAGAATTCAACCTGGAAACATGTCTTTGGATAAACAGGCTGTTTGAATGGCTACATAATGGCTGGTATTTTAACCGTAGGTTTTGAACTTAAATCCATAGATGTCTCGCGAAGACCCATATGGCAGGCTCCACATAAGAAACACAAACTCTTATTAGCTACGAAAACAAGCATCAGCCGCTGACAGGCAAGCAGCACCTGAAGCAGGCCATGAGGACAGACACACGGAACGAGGCCCGCGCCGGACGCCGCGCGGAGAAGCTCCAGGGAAGAGGAGGCATGGAGAGCTCCCGAAGCCCCAGCCCGCAGGCCCTCCGCGGAAGCTCCTGCGGAGCCCCACCCGGCTGATGCACAGCAGGGCCTGCAGCGAAGGCCTGCTCCACGGGGACGCCCGGAGCAGGCTAGACGAGAGGCAGCCAGCAGCAGGCCGCCCCAGGAACCCACCGCAGAACAGCCTCGGCGGCAGGCTCCGCGCACCTCCCCACAGGAGAGGCTGGAGTGCGACCCAGAGGAGTCAGGGACCGCAAAGTGAGAGAAAGCTCCCCCTGCCGGCAGCTGAGCAGGGCCCCGCGGAGCCTTCCCGGGGACCGCCTCCCACCCGCCCAGCCTCGCCGGGCCTCCGGCTGCAGAAAAACCCTGCCTCCTCGGCCTCGCCTGAGCTCCAAAAAGACATTTAAGCAGATAAGTGAGGAGACGGAAAACCAAAGGAAAACAGTCAAGAAAAACGCCATTTTCCTGAAGACTGAGACGGTAAATCTCATAAAATGATGCACTACAAGAAGAAAATTTCAGAAAAGAAGACTGTCTGCATCCTTAATAGGAAACGAGATGGCACTGCCCCGTGAAACCCAGGCGGAGAGCCACAGACGCAGAGAAGATGGAGATGGGAAGACAACAGTGAAACAGAGAGAGAGACGCGGGAAGAGTGCATTAGAGAGGGGCGCAGTGCAACAGGGAAAAAGCCGAAATTTAAACCTGCACTCAGAATTTAGATGACGTAAATAAAAATATGGGGGATAAACTTCAGACACTGTCAGAATACAAAGGTAAAGGTCAAAGAGAAAACTGAGGCAGGTGGCTAATGAGTGTCTGATCTCAGAACTATATGTATGTTTAAAAAGAAACTGAAATAAGACCAATAATTGCATAACAGACATTCCAGGAAAAAATTAATAGAAAAACACACATGTAGGCACATCCTGGCAATTTTTTAAAACTGTAAGAATAAAAGAAAATAAATCACAAATACACTAAGGCAGGAAAAACAAGTTCTCTAAAAATAAATAACAGTTAGGCTCCCTCAGACATCTTTTCTATAGCACAAAATGTCAGAAAACTATGGAGCAACAGGTAGAAAATTTTAAGGGAACAGAACTGTTACCCCAAAACGTACAACTTTGTAGTAGCATCTTGTGTGAGGCCAGCAGAAAAGCATGCTTAGATCCACACAGATACAGAAAATCACCATCCATGTGCCTTCACTGAAAAATTATCTTAAAAATATTCTAGTTAATGGAAAAAAATCAAAATTTAGAATTAAAAAAAAAATTGGAAACTGCAATTGAAAAGGATTTTGGAACTTCCTTTCGTGAGTTTAGCCTTTCAAATCGGACACCCAGCAGAGTTCTGGATCTCCAGGTAAGACAGACGGGGACTGCCCGTGGGGCACATTTTCAGTGTTGCCTCCTTCTTGGCACTGGGACATGAACCTGTCCAGCACAATCAAGTCCCCACAATTAAAGTAGACAAGAGATTGTAATGGCTTAACACCCCTTAAAATAACATTTTCTGTGGCACTCTTCCAGAATTTGCTAAGGACGGCTTTATCACTTGCTGGCGGGAACACTGTCTCAGAAAACTTGTTAACAAGAAACATGTTTTCCCCTCTCAAACACATAGCACAAAATAATAACCAGATTAAATACTATATGAAATGCCAAGGTACTTAAATACGATTTTCTATGTATTTAAAAGTGGAATTGTTAGTCGCTCAGTCGTGTCCGACTCTGCGACCTCATGGGTTGTAGCCCACCAGGCTCCTCTGTGGGCTCTGTGTCCGTGGAATCCTCCAGGCAAGAACACTGAAGTGGGTTGCCGTTCCCTTCTCCAGGGGATCTTCCCTGCTCAGGGGTGGGACCAGCATCTCTTGCATCTCCTGCTTTGGCAGGCAGGCTCTTTACCACTAGCGCCACCTGGAAAACCCCATGTATTTAAAAGCCACACACAACGATGACTCCTTTCACTTGGAAAATATTTATCTATCACAAAGCACATTGTTTATCATCTGTAGTCTAGGCCTTTTTAGTCTAGTAATGTTCCTTTGTTATCTCAGCTTAAACATAAAATATGGCTTCCCTGGTGCCTCAGATGGTAAAGAATCTGCCTGTAATGCAAGAGACCCAGGTTAGATCCCTGGGTCGGGAAGATCCCTGGAGAAGGGAATGGTTACCCATCCCGGTGTTCCTGCCTGGAGAATTCCATGGACAGAGGAGCCTGGTAGACTGTGGTCCATGGGATCGCAAAGAGCAGGACAAGACTAAGTGACTAACACGAACACACACAGAAAAAAGATGAGGGACGGTACTCAAAGATGGAAATAGTGGCCATCTCTCTAGGGCTAGAATTCTAGATGACAGTGTTTTTCTTTAAAATTGTTGATACCTTCTAAATTTTCTTTAGAAGAAACATATTGAAATAGGTTTCAATAATGATACGTAAAAGCTGCATCATTATTAAAAAGCTACAAAAATCAGTATATATAATAACTATGAACATATAATATTATCATGATGATTTGAGAGTACACACAAAATTTTGTAGCAGCAGTTACAACTTAAGTGGTAAGACTGGGTAAATACTTTTGCTTTTCACAAGCACATATTACTTTTGCGATTAAAAAGACTAATCTCATCAAGAGAAAAATATGGTAGAAGGAAATTTTAAAATGTTGGAGTAATTCATAGACTTTAGAAGGAGGAGAGGTAAACACATGGAGGGAAAGAATACCACGAAAGCTGTTATGGTAAAGAGAATTTATCAAATACCTTTAAGGCACAGTTTAGACTCTATACATCTCCCTTTCTTTACCCATAAAAATATATCCATTATTAAATCTGAATTCCTTAAAACAGGCTCTGTGAGATCACGTGCATCACGTGTCTTAAATTCTATTTCTCAGGACGTCACGGAAATATGCTGCTAAGATGCTCACACTTCCCCAGGGTGGTCAGATGTGTCAGTCAAACACTTTAAATAGATTTGATTGCAGGTTTGGAAAGACTACTTTGTTCCACTGTATTTATAGGTGCTGCCAAATGTTTTCATTTTTCTCTTTCCTACTCTGTAGTCATTTTTATCTTTGGGTTTTTTAAGTCCATTCAACTTTTGGTCTTACAGTTCTGCTACACCTGAGAAGGACTTAGGTTCTTAATGACTGTCACAAAAAACAAAACATACATTTTCAAAGAAACTTCTCAACTCCATCCTCAAGCATTTATCTTGCAAATGCAACATGACAAATGATATTTTAGTTGCAAGAGTCTATTAAAATAACTGCAGACATCCTAGGATCACTCAGTGGGTATATAGGGGTCATATTCAAGATAACTAAAAACGATTTATGGTAGCAGGAGAGAAAGAACTCTGAAATTCACACAGCTGCATTCATCCCCAGGTATTTTTACCTATGACAATATCATAATGGTTCTTATCTAATACTAATAATTTTCAGTCCTGGTTAAATCTTCCCAAAGCCCTTCTCTGTACCCTTTTTCTTACATCTCCAAATGAAAGGCACTGGAGAAGTACCCCTGAGAAGAGAAAGCACATTTTCAAACTGACTTTGTTTCACAGGCCTGGGTTAGTCCTTGGAAGCTTAATCAGTATGTTTGCATATGCTTGGGGACAACAAGCTGTTTACCCTTTGGAGGTAGATGCTAGTTTGAAAATGGATAACCAAAACCCCCAATAAGCTTCTTAATCTTACTTCTTGTTCAACAGAACAGTAGATAAGAAAGCATTTTCTAGAAAGAATCAGTTTTAGGAAATCTTTCTCCAGTAATCTGAAGAGGATAGTAACTGGTTGTGGGTGGTAGGCAGGGCAGATGACAAGTCCAGACTGCGTGTGGTTTTATAATCATGAACATAGAGTAAAAATAATGCCCAAAGGATTTCCTTGAATTGTCTCCAGGGCCATAATATGTCATCCATGACATAAAGAATGAGAGACTCCTTGGAGACAGACTACATTGGAAATATAACTAGACTACTAGATGATTCCACCTACACATCCGTCCACCCTATCAAATAGATAGGGGCAGAATTTGGCGAGATAATAAGCAGTCCTCAGTCTCAGGCTATCTGAACCTCTGCAGTGATTTATGTCACGGGAGCAGGGCAAAGCCTGGCTCTCCTCTCTGTCAGCCAGCTGGGGTGGAGCAGAACAGACCCAGATGACCAGGTTCTGGCACAGACGCAAGAGCTGTGAATCTGAATTTCCCAGACATGTTATGAAACAAAGTCAGACTTGCTTGAACTGCTGATAAAAAAAGAAGAAGAAAAATTCTTTCTTTCTTCTCCTGAGATGGGAGCTTAGCCTTTCACTTTCAAAGAATTGCAAGCACAGTCATCACACAGCCACAGAAGTCTCGAATTCTCCCCTGGTTGTACTGATAACAGGACTCCTTATCAATTTTCCCAAGCCCTTTATAAAAATGAAAATGAGGCATTTTATAGTCCAGATATCAGAAGAGATCTAACACTGGGTGAGCAGCTGCTGCCTTAACCAGTGATATCTGTATACTCAAGACATAATATTTAAGCTTCCACATAAAAACGTAATCCTATAAAACCTAGGATTCTTAGAACTAGGTCACTATCCAGTCACTTGATTGAACTGGAAGATTTCCTTTCTTGTGCAAATGTTTTCAACTTGATTAGTATTAACATAAAGAATAACATCTAAAAACATTATTTCCTTATCTGGACAATAAAGAGACACTATAGTTGTCTCTTTATTCAACAGGAAACCTATTTGGTAGATAACTTATCTGGGAATATATTTAAAGAGTAGGATTGATAGGGGAACTGAGTGATATTAGGTACATAGATCTTCGTGCTAGTAAAAGTTGGCTTATTCCCATGGAAAAAAGTTTAAATAATTTAACTAAGAGCCAGGATAAAACCTTAGTAAAAGTTTATTTTTACTTTGTAGAGAAAATTTTCTTCCATGGAACAAAACTATTCACTGCAGGTTTGCATGGTAAGAAGTAATCTAAATTATATTGACTTGGGTGTTGGTAATGGAAACAATAGTAGACAGCTAAGGACTATAAACCTTCGTGCAGAATTCATAGCAAGTTCTAGTCATAATGGCCCCCTTCATACTGAATATATGGAAATATATGGAATATTTCAAAACTGCAGAAAATAAGCAGAAAGAGAAGCTAGATTTCTGGAAGCATGTTAATAAGAGAGAAAACCCAAAATGGTTACTTTATGCTTTTTAAATTTCCAGGTACCTTTCAGGACCTGGCTCTTTTACAAACTGGGGTGAATGATGATAATTATTTCTACTGAATGAAGATGAATATTCCATTGAGATTTAAAATGTAAAAAGCAGCAAAAGGAAGCAAGCCTAGGAGTCTCTCAGAGGCTAGCACTTTCACATGGCCCTTCCATGGAAACCAGACGATGCTGATGGTGAACATAATGGGGTATCATTCAGTGAAAGGAGTAATTCACGGACTCAAAGACAACCCATCTCAAAGTGAGACTTGCTTTCACTAGTATTTCCACAGGATGGAACCAAATAAAAATGGTCTTTTTCTCTCCCTTTTGTTTATGAACCTGAATGACTGGTTTAACCTAGGTTATCACCGTTCTCCTTTCACAATGACTCTCATAAAAAGATTTCCTTTTCAACAGTAGCATTTGGCTTCACTTCTGTATGTGTTTGTTCAAAAAAAAAAAAAGTTAAGATTCACCAATTCCTACAAAGACAACACCCTAAATAACTGAGTTCTACTCCTAAATGAAAACTATTTCTGAAGGAAATAGTTCCTCTCTGAGGAACACTTTATTTATTTTTAATGATTTCCACTTACAGCATTGAAGCAGCTCTTAGTTAAAACTAAATTTGCCAACATTTTAGTAGGAGATATTTGTTACCTCATTATTTATTTCAAGATAGAATTCACAATTTAAAAACAAGAGAAAATGAAAATTCAGTATTGTAGAAATTACCTCATCTGATCCTTTCTTTTCTCCTGTCTTGGAAGGCGATCTACTGGTTTTTCCACTGACATGCTGTAAAAATATTAAAAGAGATAATGTTTAATCGAGGGAGGTGATACAAGATAATATAATAGTGACTTTAACCCCAAAGAGCTAAATATACAGACTATAAAAACAAGGACACCTTTAATCTTCCTCCTGAGAACTGTTAATAATTCTCCATTGACTTAGGTGGCCTTCAAAAATAAAGGGAAGCTACAGACATTTATTTAGGATGCAGAAAGTAAGTCTGTAATTAACCAGACACAGATCTGATGGTGGTGCCAAGCCAGCATCTCATCACCTCCTGGAATTTCAAAGCCCAAATTGCCAGCATAGGCGACATCTGGCTCCTCAGGGAGATGAGATGTCTGAAGACCATGTTGAGCTGAAGCCATTACTTAAGCCTCAGTTCAGCATGAACTCAAGGGAGGAAATTCTCTGGAATTCTGTCTGTTTATTTACCAACACAGAAAGATAAAGCGTGCACTGGGAAGACCACACCTCCAACGCTCATTACCTATGGCTTTAGAATTTCATTATGTCCTGAATCAGAATTATTTTTCTCACTAGGACACTGGTGATGAATGGAAGTATTTTTGCATGCATGTTAGGTTGCTTCAGTCATGTCTGACTCTTGCAACCCCATGGACTGCAGCCCGCCAGGCTCCTCTGTCCATGGGATTCTCTAGGCAAGAATCCTGGAGTAGGTTGCCATGCCCTCCTCCAGGGGATCTTCCCAACCCAGGAAGCCAGTTCACATCTTTCTCTGATGTCTCCTGCATTGGCAAGGAAGTATTTTTATGTGGTATATAAAAGCTTCAAGTAGTTTACATGCTATTCAGTTTGATAAGATAAAAGAAACCACGAAGATTATTGAATTTTTTTAAAAAATATTTATTTTATTTCTTTTTGGTGGCATTGGGTCTCAGGTGAGGTGTGTGGCCTCTCTAGTTGCTGGGGTGGGGCTTAGCTGCCCCATGGCATATGAGATCTTAGATCTCCCATCAGGGATCAAACCCTCACCCCCTGCACTGGAAGACAGACTCCCAACCACTGGACCATCAGGGAAGTTCCCATTCTTGAATTTTTTTGAGAAATGAAAATCTTTCATGTTCCTGAAAATTAGGGACAAAGAATTGTTTTATTTCTTGTACAAGTGGGATATGCAAGAAAGTGGGAAAAGGAACCGAAATATAAGAAAATGAAAAGCTCACTATTGGGTCTTAGCCCAATCATCTTTAGTTAAATTGAAACATAAAACCCGATAATGTTCCCTACAGCAGAATCAAACCTGGATATGCAGGTCACTAGTTATTCAAATGAAAAAGAATGACAATAATAGCAAAAATAATAATAATGTTTACCACTTTTTATTATTTACAAGGCACTTTCATATACATTTTTATCTGATACAAAAAAAAGATGCTTACGTGATTTCATGGATTAAAATAATTAAGAATAAAAGTCATGTGATGTGCTTTTCGCAAAGACATATACCTAGTAAATGAGAAAAGCTTGCAAAGCTGGTTTTCTGACTGTAAATCTATTGTCTCTATACTATGATAAGAGCTTCCCCTGTGGCTCAGTCGGTAAAGAATCTGCTTGCAATGCAGTAGACCTGGGTTTGATCTCTGGGTTGGAAACATCCCCTGGAGAAAGAAATGACAACCCACTCCAGTATCCTTGCTTGGAAAATCTCATGGACAGAGGAGCCTGGCGGGCTACACTCCATGGGATCACAAGAGTTGGACATGACTTAGCAACTACACCACACATACTATGATAAATGAAACAAGATATATAACAAATGCTTTTTTTTTTGCTTAAAATGTCTATTATAAATATGTTTTACAAAATGAGGTTTTAAAACGCAAATGCTTTTTAAAATGTTGAATTGTAATGACAAATTGTAAAAATTATGTACTATAAAAATTGTCATTTTTTAACTTCAAAAGAAATATTTGCTCTCAATAGAGTAAGTATAATAATATAAATAAAAGATCACATAGTGAAATGACAACATTTTTTAGTAACTATCAGGATTATATTTTTTCCAGTTTTTTAACCTGGCTTTTTATTATAAAAATTTTCTAACATACAGAAAAGTTGAAAGAAAAATACAATGAATATCCATAGTCCCACCACTGAGAGTCAACAACTTTTAACTATTGTTGCCATATACTGACATCTCATCATATATTATGGACAGATACATAATCTACATATATTTGCATATGTACCAGCATTTGAAAGTAAATTGTAGATATCCTGAGACTTTACCCTTAAACATTTTATCAAGCGTGTCCTTAAACTGAGGACTTTTTTCCTCTATAATTACAATACATCCTCACTCTAACAAAACTCTAACAGAATTAATAAGAATTACCTAATGCCATTCAATTTCCAGTAAATGGAAACTTTATAAGTGAATCATTGCCCTGACCATTTCTTGGCGCTTATTTATATTCAGTAGCTGGTGCTGTGCTGTGCTTAGTCGCTAAGTCGTGTGCAACTCTTTGCAATCCGATGGACTGTAGCCCATCAGGCTCCTCTGTCCATGGGGGTTCTCCAGGCCAGAATACTGGAGTGGGTTGCCATGCCCTCCTTCAGGGGATCTTCCCAACCCAGGGATCGAACCCAGCTCTCCCACACTGCAGGTGGATTCTTTACCATCTGAGTCACCAGGGAAGTCCATTCAGTAGCTTCTTAATGATACAAAATCAGTTATATCTTTTTATTGAAAGAGATTCAAAGTGCCCGATTTCTACATTCATGGAATAACTGTGTACTTTCCACATACTTTCCATTCTGCTGATGAAATAAATGTTTGGAAATTATACACTTCCGATTTGATCCAGCTTAGGAACCTGCAGCAAGTGTCTCAAAGAGTGAGGAAAGAAACGTTTGTCTACCATTACTGCATATCGTTGATGGGTTGGGATGAGCTGAAGAAACACGGAAAAGGGAAGGAGTCAGGAACTGAACCACAAACCTGAAATATCCAGGAAGGACTTGTCTCTAAGAGTGGAAAGAAACTAACATGTTCTAAGCATCTCCTTTGTGAGCCCAGCACTGGGCCTTTCCTCTCTGCGGTCTCCCTGACTGCCATAGCAGTAAAAAACTCTAGCGACAGAACTGGCAGCTCATTTTATTGATGAAGAAATAGGATGTGAAACGGGAGCTCCTCCTCAGTCACACTGCATGTCAGCTACATGCGTGGGTTATTGTCTGGAGGCCAGAGACTGGGCTAGTTAACATCTAGCTGAAAACTTTTGATGCTCATCAAGAAAGTCTCAAACCAATGCTCTAAAAGAAAAACAACTCAAAAAAAAAAAAAAAAAAAACCCTCAACAAAACCCAGATAAAACCTTCCTATTCTAAAACTGTGCTTTTTTAAAAAAATGAAATTAGTTTCCTTTGTTGTGCAGAAGCTTTTAATTTTAATTAGATCCCATTTGTTTATTTTTGCTTTTATTTCCAGTATACTGGGAGTTGGATCATAGAGGATCCTGCTGTGATTTATGTCGGAGAGTGTTTTGCCTATGTTCTCCTCTAGGAGCTTTATAGTTTCTGGTCTTACATTTAGATCTTTAATCCATTTTGAGTTTATTTTTGTGTATGGTGTTAGAAAGAGGCATACACACTGAGGAAACCAGAACTGAAAGAGACACATGTACCCCAATGTTCATTGCAGCACTGTTTATAATAGCCAGGACATGGAAGCAACCTAGATGTCCATCAGCAGATGAATGGATAAGAAAGCTGTGGTACATATACACAATGGAGTACTACTCAGCCCTTAAAAAGAATAAATTTGACTCAGTTCTAATGAGATGGATGAAATTGGAACCGATTATACAGAGTGAAGTAAGCCAGAAAGAAAAACACCAATACAGTATACTGACACATATATATGGAATTTAGAAGACAGTAATGATGACCCTATATGTGAAACAACAAAAGAGACACAGAGGTATAGAATGGACTTTTGGACTCTGAGGGAGAAGGAAAGGGTGGGATGGTTTGGGAGAATGTCATTGAAACATGTATACTATCTTGTAAGAAACGAAGCGCCAGTCTATGTTCAATGCAGGATGCAGGATGCATGGGGCTGATGCACAGGATGATTCAGGTAGAGGATGTGGGGTGGGGGTGGGAGGGGGCTTCGGCATTGGGAGATTGTGTTCACCTGTGGCTGATTCATGTCAATGTATGGCAAAACAAATACAGTATTGTAATTAAAAAAAAATAAATAAATAAAAATTTAAAAAAAAATGAAATTAATCAGACACACAATACCAAAGTGTCATCCTGTTTTAGGATGCTTTAGGAGCTGGACAGGAGCGAAGACAGGAAGTGCAGGATGCCGGCCCTAAAGCAGGAGACATTTCACTAGGAGGATGAGTCCCTGGAAGCCAGGAGCTAAGATGAAAACACATGAGAGAACAAGAGTGACAGGAGTTTGCAGCCAGAGAAAATATCAGATAAAGGGCTTTCTGGTCTTGCTTCAAAAAGAATTTTCCAACCTGTTTCCACCTCCTGGCATCGCTATGTATTTGGTGAGCATAGCTGTCCTTGGTCCTCATTCTAGAAGAGAGTATTAATATGCATAAAATTTTCTGTCCTAGCAATCTCACAAACGTGTCAGGAAATCAACAGGAGCAAGGAGCCATGAAGCTTGGCACTGTGCCCCCACCCAGCTAAGGACGTATGCCAGCAGCCGGCTTTGGCTCTGCACATTTGAGGCCACCTCCCCAGTGCTACCCAGATACACCCTGACACACTCAGGGACAAGGGTCTACGTCACAGGATGAGCTGAAGCTCAAACTTCTACACATATTCGAAGAAAAGGAAGACAGACAAAACCTGAGCTTCTGCAAGCCTAAGCTCAGCTGTGAAAGAGCATCAAAAGCTAGTGTGCTTCTGAAATGCCTCTGTTAGATTTAAAACCCCCAAAAGGTACTGAGTTTCATTTAGGGGGTGACAAAAACATTGTAAAATGACCTTAAAGTGATGCTTGGCCAACTCTATACTCAGTACTAATAAAATAATAATACTGAGTTAATAAAATGGGGCTTCCCTTGTGGCTCGGCTGGTAAAGAATCCGCCAGCAATGCAGGAGACCTAGGTTCACTCTCTGGGTGGGAAAGATCCCCTGGAGAGGGAAAGGCTACACACTCCAGTATTTTGGCCTGGAGAATTCCATATAGCCCATGGGGTTGAAAAGAGTCAAACATGACTGAGTGACTTTCAGTTTCACTTTCAATAATAAATATTAAAATAACAAATATTAAAAATACTGAATTGTATGTTTTAAAGGGTAAATTATGCTGCTACGGCTGCTAAGTCACTTCAGTCGTGTCCGACTCTGTGTGACCCCATAGACGGCAGCTATTATATCCAAATAAACCTGTTTAAGAAAATAATAAAGATTATGTGGAAACAGCTGGAAGATCTTCCTTCTGCAATTTGGGGACTGCTGATGGAGATCAATGTTTGCATGTCCAGTGACAGCTGTGGCAAAGTCAAGAAGTAATGAAACGTAATCCCAGGGCCCTCTGGAGCCTGGTGCACACCACTTAGCTCCCTCCCTGCACCACTGCTGCATACAGAGACAAAGGCTTGCTGGGGAGGGTGGGGTAGGGGTGCTCCCTAAGGGTCAAAAAGCCTTCATTTAGCTGTGGGTTGCTCCATGGAAGAAAAGCTATGACAAACCTAGACAGCATATCAAAGAGATGGGAATACCAGACCATCTTACCTGCCCTCCAAGAAACATGTATGCAGGTCAAGAAGCAATGGTTAAAACTGGACATGGAACAATGGGCTGGTTCAAAATTGGGAAAGGAGTACATCGAGGCTGTATATTGTCACCCTGCTTATTTAACTTATATGCAGAGTATATCATGTGAAATACCAGGCTAGATGAATCACAAGCTGAAATCAAGATTGTCGGGAGAAATACCAATAACCTCAGATATGCAGATGACACCACTAATGGCAGAAAGCAAAGAGAAACTAAAGTCTTCTGATGAAGGTGAGAGGAGAGTGAAAAAGTTGGCTTAAAATTCAACATTCAAAAACTAAAATTCTGGCATCCAGTTCCATCACTCCATGGCGAATAGATGGGAAAAATGGTAACAGTGACAGATTTTATTTTGGGGGGCTCCAAAATCACTGCAGATGGTGACTGCAGCCATGAAATAAAAGACACTTGCTCCTTGAAAGAAAAGCTATGACCAACCTAGACAGCATATTAAAAAGCAGAGACATTACTTTTCTGACAAAGGTCTGTATAGTCAAAGCAACAGTTTTTACAATAGTCATGTACAGATGTGAGAGTTGGACCATAAAGAAGGCTGTGTGCCAAAAAATAGATGCCTTTGAACTGTGGTGTTGGAGAAGACTCTTGAGAGTCCCTTGGACTGCAAGGAGATCAAACTAGTCAATCCTAGAGGAAATGAACCCTGAATATTCATTGGAAGGGTTGATGCTAAAGCTGAAGCTTCAGTACTTTAGCCAACTCATTGTAAAAGACTGATGCTGGGAAAGACTGAGGGCAGGAGAAGTGGGTGACAGAGGATGACTGGATGGCATCACTGACTCAATGGACATGAGCTTGAACAAACTCAGGGAGATGGTGAAGGACTGGGAAGCCTAGTGTGTGGCAGTCTATGGTGTCAAAAAGACTCAGACAAGACTTAGTGTCTGAACAACAACTCATCTTTCAGTGCAGGCCACAAGTGCCCAAGCACTTTTGGAAATGCTTAAGCTAGAGTCCAGGGATTCAGATTTAGTTTATCTAGGGTGATGCTGGGGACAGATGTACATCCCTGAACTTCCCCAGCTGAAACTAACACCCAGCTAGGACTGAAACCACTGCTCGGAGAGGAGCTCTCCATGGACACCATGTCAGGAAGTGGAGGTTTCTACTCCTCCAATCACCACACTGAGTCAGCACCCATGGGAGCCTCCCCAAGTCAGACAGGCCAGGGCAGCTCAGGGCTCCTGGGTAAACCGACTGCTCAAGGCAGAAACCCAGTACCCTGTGTTCAACCCAGCATTTCCTGACTAGTTCCGAGCCTTGTCCTGCTAATGGCACATCAGATCTTCATGTTGCATGTAAGTCTCTATTTTCTTAGTAAAGCAAACGAATCAGCACTTTATTAGATATGCTCCTGCTTACTGATTACTTCATACATGTGTATTTTGCCTGCTCAACCAGATGGTAGATTAAATTCTTTTTTCCTAGTCCTGTGGTAGCAGTCCGACAAACAATTCTTGACTGATGACTACATTTCCACAAATCTCTAAACATTCCTTGAGAAGTACTTTTGCTCTTTTCAGGTTAGTAGACTAGGTAAAAGACTTTTTTTAAGCTGAAAAAAAAATAGCTTGAAAAATTAAGAGACGATATGCAAATTGGATTTCCTGCAAAGTCCCTTAAAAATCTATTTTTGCATGTATTCTGCTTTCTAAAACAAGACTGTTCAGCAAACAAACATAAGGCTCAAGATGGAAAACTGGCTTTGCTTTAAAACAGGCTCCCTGGTGCAGACCGATGTGGACCTGCTTGCCCTAGGGTGGACTCCCTGCCCTGACCTCGGTCAGTTGGTGTAGCAAGAGTGTGTGATGGCTGCCTCCTTGGGGGCCTCCTGCAAGACGGGCCAGCAGTGGTTTCAGCTTCTGCAGGGTGATCCTGCTTCCGCTCCAGTCTAGGAATGGTAGCAGCTTCCTAGATTTCTAACCCCTGTGTTGCCTCGTCCATCCCGGTTGGCTTCCCAAGCCTTTTCTGTTACCTGGCAACCAGCTCCCTGCATTCCATTCCATTCCCCAAACTCGGATAAGACAGGAGGAATGTCGGTCTGAAATGCTATGAGACTTTGAGCCAATAATTTAAACTTTCTGTTTTCTCCTTGTAAAAGGCAGGTCATGATGCCTACCCCAGGGGCTGGATTACGTATGAAACAAGTGAGGAGGAGTCTGGTCCACTGGCTCATTCATTTTAAGAACACAATAGAGGTCATTTCACTCTCTTCTTTTTCATTGGCATGGTGAATTATGAGACAATAAAATGAATATGAGAAGAAACAAAGGTTTAAGCTTTCATTTTCTAAGACTATAAATAATATAGCAGGGAATTTAGATTTTAACTTGCCATAAGTACAAAGGAACAAGATTCATCTGATAAGTTTAAGTTTAGTACTTTGCCTGCCTCATGACACTGTACTACCTTAGTCTCACATGTCCACATTACAAATGAGGAAACGAAGTACACAGTGAATAAAGAACTCATTTTTTCAAACAACAAACACCAAGCTGGTCACAGGGATAGCATTTATTGTGCAATCCCCATGCCATAAAATACTTCAAGGGTGTGGGGTGTGTGTGTTGGTGGGGCTTCTAGTAAGACAGATAAGGCAGGATAGGCACAGTGTTACAATGTTGACAATTATAGAAGGTGATGGGTACAAGAGGAGGGTGTTATATTATTCTCTCTGCCTCTGTGCTAAAAAAAAAAAAAAAAAGTTTTAAAATATTTTGAATCTTCTTAAGAGCTTACTGCTGCTAAGTTTCTTCAGTAGTGTCTGACTCTGTGCAACCCCATAGACGGCAGCCCAACAGGCTCCCCCGTCCCTGGGACTCTCCAGGCAAGAACACTGGAGTGGGTTGCCATTTCCTTCTCCAATGCATGAAAGTGAAAAGTGAAAATGAAGTCGCTCAGTCGTGTCCGACTCCCAGCGACCCCATGGACTGCAGCCAACCAGGCTCCTCCGTCCATGGGATTTTCCAGGCAAGAGTACTGGAGTGGGGTGCCATTGCCTTCTCCCAATGCCTTCTCTCTTAAGAGCTTGTATCTCCCTAAAGTTACACAAAGGGTGTCCCTGGAGGCTCAGTAGTAAAGAATCTACCTGCCAGTGCAGGAGACAAGGGTTCAATCCCTGGGAAGGGATGACTCCCCTGGAGAAGGAAATGGCAACCCACTCCAGGATTCCTGCCTGGGAAATCTCATGGAGAGAGCAGCCTGGCAGGCTGCAGTCCATGGGGCTGCAGGAGTTGGATACAACTTAGCAACTGAACAATAACAGAGTCACATAAAGGGAATATCCTAGCTATTTTTACTTGCTTTTAATACTGAAAACCCCAAAATAATGAAGGCTAGTATGAGAGGAAGAATTCATTTGCTAAAAAATAATCAGTGATGGGGGATAATTACTTAAAGAAAGTGAATGAACGGTGTGATGTGTATCTTTCTGCTTCTCTAAAAACATTTGTTATCAAACTAAAGAAATACAGGATAACGTTCTTTGGAGTTCTCATATAAAAGAAGACCCAAATTAAGGTTTAACTGCATATGTATAATTCTGAAATCCTCATGTTTCCCTGAACTCCGTTTGCTTTTCTCTAACATTTTAACATTCTGGTGGGTATGCCCAAGGTGGCAGTGTAAGGGCACACCTTCCTTTTGCTCCGTTTTCAGAAGTAACATTGATTACCTTTCTGCCTTGTTTAGCTTAGGGGTTCCACTGTAGTAAGACTTTTTAAAATTTCTTCTGAGTCAAATACGACAATAGCTACTCTGCTACTTTTGCACTAGTCTTTAGGCTGTGCTTGTGATTTTTATCTATGAGAAATGCAAGGGAAGACCAGGAATGGGCCATCAGCACAATTTCTGTGTCCAGGGCCCCCTGTTCAAATCAGGGCACATAGCATAACGACATAAGCAACTGTGAACATCTTTGGCCTTTACCAAAGCCTTTTATATTTTGTAAGTTCTCCAGAGTCAGAAGGGATTCCATAAATTTTAGGAAAACTAACCATAGACCCTTTTTCTTCTGGAGTTAAATCACTCTCCCTCTGAGGAAGCAACTTACATAGATGGTACTCGTTGGATCAAGTAATTTCTCTTAAGTGAAAGACACTGGATATTTTTTTCTTTATAGTAGCTGCAAAGCTTTCTGGGTCATTTTTTTATGAAAAGAAAATGAGACAACTTGAAGAACAGAGGTTTAGAATCACAATAACAGGATTTCAATCCTTAAAACCATTTAAAGGAAAGATTCTGGGAAGATGAAGTAAGAGGTACCAGGAATCCATCCCCCACCTGGAACAAAATCTCCTGGAAGAATCTGTCTGATGTAACTATTGTGAAGTTCTGGAGCCTATCAAAGACTTGCAACTTCCAGGGGAACATTTAAATGGTAAGTTTTGGTTAATTTGCATCCATTTCAGCTCTGCTCAGCGGCAGCTGCCCATTCCTCATCCCCAATTCTCAGCTCAGGTGGCTCAGGAGTAAAGACTCAGGAGATGTGTTTGATCTCTGGGTTGGGAAGATCTCCTGGAGGATGAAATGGCAACCCACTCCAGTATTCTTGCCTGGAAAATCCAGTTGTCAGAGGAGCTGGGCAGGCTATAATCCACGGGGTCGCAGAGTCAGACAGGACTGAGTGACTGAACACACACAACTCACAGCAAGCAAGTGTGCACTGGAGCATGCAAAAACTACTCTGCCCTCCAAATACTGCGGATCTGTATTCTGATCACGGATTGCTCACGCCCAGGGAAAGGTGCAGAATCAGAAAAGTCCTGAGCAGCTCTTCAGTGTACACTTTTGGCTGAACCTTGGCATAAGAAGAGCCCATCATTATCAAAAACAAAACAGCAAACCCTAGGGAAACAGGAGAATTTGATTTCCAAAACTTTCAATGATTCAAATGTCCAGTTTTCAACCAAAAAAAAAAAAAAATCACAAAGCATGCAAAGAAACAGAGATGTATTGCCCAATCAAGGGGAAAAACAAAAAACAAAAACCAGAAACTGTCCCTAAGAGCTGATAGTAGATACACTAGATAAAAACTTTAAAACAACTGCCTTAAAGATGCTCAATGAACTAAAGCAAGTGTGGAAAAAGTCAAGAAACCAATGCGTAAACAAAATGGAAATACCAATAAAAAATAGATAATCTAAAAAGAAACAAAAAAATTCTAGAGTGGAGACATATAATAACTGAAATGAAAAAAAAAAATCACTAGAGGGATTCAAAGGCAGACTTGAGGAGGCTGAAGAAAGAATCATTGCAATCAAAAGTAGGACAGCTGAAATTATAGAGTCTGAGGAAGAGAAAGGAAAATGATTAAAGCAAACAGCTCACAGGGTGTCCCTGGTGGCTCAGATGGTAAAGCATCTGCCTGCAGTGCAGGAGACCTGGGTTTGATCCCTGGGTTGGGAAGATCCCCTGGAGGAGGGCATGGCAACCCACTCCAGGATTCTTGCCTGGAGAATCCAGTGGACAGAGGAGCCTGGCGGGCTACCGTCTGTGAGGTTGCAAAGAGTCAGACACGACTGAGAGACTAACACAGCAACAAACAGAGGCTACAGGGCCTGAGAGGCGTCCTCAAGTCTACTTGGGTTGCTTCCGTGGATGGCCGGTTTTTGAGGAACAACCTTACTGTTTGCCACAGTAGTTGTATGGATGAGCACAGTACTGTGTGTGTGTGTGTGTGTGTGTGTATTTCAGCCTTAAAAGGAAGAAAATTTTGATATATGCTTTAACACGGATGAATCTTGAGGGGGCTTAGTGAAGTCGCTCAGCCATGTCTGACTCTTTGCGACCCCATGGACTGTGCCTAATTGGCTCCTCCGTCCATGGGATTTTTCAGGCAATAGTACTGGAGTAGGTTGCCATTTCTTTCTCCAGGGGATCTTCCCAACCCAGGGATCAAACTCGGGTCTCCCGCATTGTAGGCAGACGCTTTACCATCTGAGCCACCAGGGAAGTCCGGTGAAATAAGCCAGTTACAAAAGGCAAATACTATAAAACTTCACTGATGTGAGGTGCCGAGGATAGTCAAAATCATAGAGACAGAAAGGAGAATGATGGCTGGCAGGGACTGAGGGGAGAGGAGAATTCAGAGTTACTGATAAACAGGCATAAAGTTTCGGTCAAGGAAAATGAATAAGCTCTAGAGATCTGCTGTACAATACTGTACCTCCAGTGAACAGTAATGCACTGTATACACACCAAGGAAACCAAAATTGACCAAAATTGAAAGAGACACGTGTACCCCAATGTTCATCACAGCATTGTTCATAATAGCCAGGACATGGAAGCAAACTAGATGTCCATCAGCACATGAATGGATAAGAAAGCTGTGGTACATATACACTGTGGAGTATTACTCAGCCATTAAAAAAATACATTTGAATCAGTTCTAATGAGGTGGATGAAACTGGAGCTGATTATACAGAGTGAAGTAAGCCAGAAAGAAAAACACCAATACAGTATACTAACACATATATATGGAATTTAGAAAGATGGTAATGATAACCCTGTATGTGAGACAGCAAAAGAGACACAGATGTAAAGAATAGACTTTTGGACTCTGTGGGAGAGGGAGAAGGTGGGATGATTTGGCAGAATGGCATTGAAACATGTATACTATCATGTAAGAAATGAATCGCTAGTCTAGGTTCGATAAAGGATACAGGATGCTTGGGGCTGGTGCACTGGGATAACCCAGAGAGATGATATGGGGAGAGAGGTGGAGGGGAGGTTCAGGGTTGAGAACTCATGTACACCTGTGGTGGATTCATGTCAATGTATGGCAAAACCAATACAATATTGTAAAGTAAAAAACAAAATCTGTTAAAAGGGTACATTTCATGTTAAGTGAGTAAGTGTTAGTCGCTCAGTCGTGCCCGACTCTTTGCGACCTGTTAAATGCTTTCATAATACAATAAAAGTGATAAGGAACACAGATACTGGAATATAGTACCATGCGTTTAAATGTAGATATGAAAATTGAATGAGAATTTATTATTTAATGGGTATAGAGTCCCAGTTCTGCAAGATAAAAACTGTTCTGAAGCTAGATGGTAGTGATGGTCGCACAAGAATTATGAATATTTACTTCCACTGAACTTTACGGCTATAAATGGCAAAGATGGCAAATTTTCTGTATGCTATCACAATAAAATTATTTTTAAAACCTCAAGGAAAAAAAATAAAACAAAGGCAGGTTGCTTAGAGGTTTTATACTCCATTGAGACAGTCTACTCAGAACTAATTACCCACTAGTTCACCTGGGAGCTTCAAGTGGCCACCCACCGTTTACACCACCAGCAGCTAGTTAAGTCATTCTTTAAAAGTATTTATAGAATACAATTAAATTTCTGGGAAGCATCAAAATGGATTAAAGAATAATATCATCAGGTGTATTCTTAAGTCTTATCTGCAATGGGAAACAAATCAATTCAGAGACTTCTGCGGGGTGGGGGAGCGGGAGTGGGTTGGGGGCGAGGCAGAAGGTGGCGATGCTGTGCCCTTTTTGCAGAATCTATAATTTACATTCCTTACTCTTAAAAGTCACTGCAGCCAAGTAGTCTGTCCTGCCAGGGAAGATTTGTGACACTCTTTGCAGGCTGGTCATAATGACGGGGCCTCCCAAATGACTGCGCTCCTAGATGACTCCGCCATTGGACCAATAGGTCTAATTAGGCTAAGAAACATCTTTAATTAACACAGTCTAATAGAGTCAACTTATGACTCAGGAATATGATTACTGGTGTCAGCCAACCAAATTTCCTCTCCTTCATGCTTCATCATTATGAAGGTCATCAGATGTCCTTCAAATCTAGCTTTGTAAAATTTTTGTTTGTTTGTTTTAACTAAAACCACATAGTTCTTCAAAAGATCAGATCCATAATACTGATGGTATTCACTGGGAAAATATATACTGAAGCGTTTCTTTGATTGGCTTTATAGGTGGCAATCCCTTAACAAAACACATCATAGATATACCCTTCTTCCCTGATGGCTCAGATGGTAAAGTGTCTGTCTACAATGTGGGAGACCTGGGTTCGATCCCTGGGTCGGGAAGTTCCCTGGAGAAGGAAATGGCAACCCACTCCAGTACTCTTGCCTAGAAAATCCCATGGATGGAGGAGCCTGGTGTCCACGGGGTCACAAAGAGTCGGACATGACTGAGTGACTTCACTTTCTTTCACTTTCTCAATTATTTTACCTTATTCTGCCTAAATTTTTAAAGTTGGCTCATTCACAATTTTTTTCAGTAATTAAAGGATCTCAGTAAAGACATTTTAAATTTAGCACTTACTGAAGCATGATATACATATATGCAGATATGCATTATATAGTGTTTTGTATAAAATTTTTGTATTAATAAACTGCATAAATGTTATATTTAATAGCATATAATATAAATCATATATATGTGTGTATACACATATATAAATTGGCTCCATGGGTCTTTAAGGGATTATAGATGGTCTTCTGTGTGTGCGTAAATTTTTTGTGGGAAAGTGGTCCACAACTTTCGTTTAATTCTCAAAATGGCTGTGGTCATCCCCTCACAGCCACCAAAGGAAAGTGGCTAGAAACCAATGTCTAGAGCTATACTGTCCAATACAGCAGCCACTAGCCACTCATGCCTATTAAGCACTTGAAATATGTCGTGTTAACTGAGATGTGCTCTAAGTATAAAATACACACTGGATTTTGAAGAAAATTAAAAGAAAATTTACAATATCCCAATGATTTGCATATTGATTCCATGTTGAAATAGTACCATTTGGGATATAGTGGGCTAATTAAAATACGTTGTTAGTATTAATTTCCTCTGCCAGCTAATGTAACTACTAGAAAATTTAGAATCACATATGTGGCTCACACTATATTTGAACAGCTCTGGGTGGGGAAAAGTTAGAGCTTCATCACTGGCAGGTCGCTGATTCTAGGAGGTTCCTACTAGCAGAAAAAGAAAATTTAGAATAGTTCCAACACTGAATTATAAGAGAGGTTTCAGCAAAGATGTCAGACTGTGCCTAAACATAATAGGGTTAAAAACATACCTTTAAACTATTCTCATCCCAATATCCCAGCATAATTTCCTTTGAAGAATCATGAATTTGGAAGAAAAGTGATGTTAGCTCTGAACCACTGTTACTGATATTTGCAGATAATTCATGTGGTGCATTTTGATAAGAACCTTAGGACAATAATGACTCAAAGTAAACTTCTGCTCTTAGCACATCAATAAGATGCTACATTAAAAAACAACAACAACAACAACTGAAAATGTACAAGGAAATGGAAATTTTCAGTCATTAACAATGTAAGGGTATGGTACTTTTATCCAGGAATTAAGTCTTCAGCAACCCTTATGTGGTATTATCACCCACGTTTTATAGATGTGGAAACCGGCTGAAAAAGAGAAAAAGAATTCTGTCTCATTTTCCACTTTGAGGCTAATACTGAGTCTGAATCATAGTAGATGCTCAGTGAATGGCCACTGGATGAAAAGGGACATTTCACTGATCCCAATACAAGGTTTCTCTCTAAAGAGAGTCTGATTACAATACTCTTGCTGTTCCCAGTACCACATGATGAGAGAGAAGGGTGTACTTCACTATTTTTTTCCAATTCTCATCATAAATCAATGGGATATAAATATTTATATCCTTTCTGTCAGCAAGACTTAGGTGTATTGTTATTGTTTTGGAAAGCATCCTAATATTATATTAAAGCATGCTTCCTGGTTCAAAACACAAGTACCAGCTTGACTATCACACTTACATGGTTGGACAACCATTCAGTGTTTTAAATAAATGGAACATCTTTGCCCCGATCCAAGCAGTAAAGTATAGAGTCCCCCTCTCTCTCTCATTCTCAACAAGGGTCTTGATCTCAGTTGTTTATGTTCCTTGGAATTTTGGGATTTTTCTCCTTGCCCCACCCCCGCTATCTTGGTTACCTCTCTGCTTAGCGCTGGCAAATGCACGCCCAAAAACATGCCTCTGAAAGTTTTGCGCTTTACTTATGAGTTAAAAACAAACTCTAGATCTGAGTGATTTCTGAGTCCGCGTTCATCCAGGAATCCCAGCAACAATCCCTATGCCATTCAACTTGTGAGCCTGAACTCAAGGCGACTAGCACGTGTATGTCTGAGCTGGCTCCCACATACCACAGCAGGGTGGGTCTCAGCCTCTCCCTGAAGGTCTGAGAGGAGGTAACAACCTGCTCCTCAACCTTCGCCCGCAAAATCCTGAACAGTGACCTCGCCTACCGCCCAGGAAGGCAGAGCACATTCCCTTCCCAGTCCTGCCCAGGGACGATCGCTCCTATTTACCGTCTTGTACCACCAGCTTGCAAATGCCATGGCGACGATGGATGTGCTCCGAGAGACGCAGCGACACGGGTGCAGCACAGCAAGGGGCCGCCGGCTCGCACTCCACCTGCCGCAGACCTGGCTGGGGCTGAGCTCTGCAAGCCCCACGGCTGTCAAGGGGTGAGCAAGGCAGCTGGGCGGGGCCTATCCCGACCCCGCCCCTCCGTTGACCCCGCCCCAGCCCCGCCCCCGCCCCGCTGGTTTGGCTCTAAGCTGCTTAGGGAAGAAGTGTTATTGCTCCAAGCAGCCACGCCCTGCAGCCTGGACTGGACGCGGAAGACCCGATTTTTCGGCTGAAGTGCCCTACAGACTCGGGAATGCCGGGGGTCCCAAATGAACTTCATTCTCCTTTTGCCCTTATCCGCTTCTCACCCACCCCTGTCTCATCCACCAACTTTTCCCAGCATGAGCGAGAAGTGAGCAAAAGTCGCTCAGTCGTGTCCTGACTCTGCCACCCTACAGACTATCCAGCGCAGGGAATTCTCCAGGCCAGGATACCGGAGTGGGCAGCCAGTTCCCTTCTCCAGGGGATCTTCCCAACCCAGGGATGGAGCCCAGGTCTCCCGCATTGCAGGCGGATTCTTCACCAGCTGAGCAGCCAGGGAAGCCCACTTCAATGTGGCTTGCGCCGCGCCCAGTGCACTTGGCCGGCCCCCAGGGCCATCCGCGGGCCCCTCCAGTCACCTGCCCAGAGGCAGGTTCCGAGTTCACACCCGCCTCTCTCCAGACGCTTTTCCGGGCCCAGGAGGGGTGGCGCCCAGGGACAGCAGGCCAGGCAGGCTAACCCCCCTCTGCAGGTGGACCCGAGGCTTCGGGGGCCCCGAGATCCTCCCCGCGCTCAAGCCCGGCGGTAGGAGCGCCACTCACCTCCTGGGTGTGGCGGGCAGCGCGCCGGGGCCGCGGGGAGGCTGCGGGCTTCGGGCCTGGCTGGGACATGGCGAGGCCGGTGCGAGCGCTGCCTCCGGGCGGGCGCGGCGGAGCCTGGAAGGGAGGCCCGAGCCGGGGAGCGCTGGGAGGGAGCGAGGGCGCGGAGGGGCTGGCGGGCGCGCCTGTGAGGCAGCTTTTCCGACCCAGCCCCGACCCGCGGGAGCTCCCCTTCGCTGGGCAGGGCCCTCCCCTTCCTGCCTGCAGCTGGCTGCGCCCAGGCGGCGGCGGCCCGGGGCTCCCCGTTTGCAGCTCACACCCTGAGTCCCGTATCTTCTCTCAGGGATACCCCACCCGACCCGAGGTCTCCTTGTTTGCCCCAGTGGGTCGCAGAGAGGAGGGGCTGGAGATGGCGGGGTTCTTCCTCCGACTTGCCTAGACTTGGCTTGCAGTTGTGCAAGGAGAGCGGAACCCGGGCGTGGCCCCGTCTACACCTCAAGCCCCCTCCCTAAGAATCTCAAGAATTAGACAGCTTTTCTGCAGTCTGCTCTGGGTTAACTAGGAGGAGAATTTACCAACTCAGATGGCCCGGGGCCTGGACCCTCTGGATAAGGAAGCGGATTGAAGAAACAAATTGGTCTGTGTGTGACTCCGTGAGTTGTGAGTGTGTGTGTGTGAGAGTGTGTGTATGTGTGTACACACACGGGCCTGGGTATGTTTTATGCGGCTTTACTTTGGGGTGCGGTGGGGGTAGTTTTGAAAGTGCAATGGTGTTTCATGTGGAAGAAGTCTTAGGTTCCAGTCAAAACCTAAGAACAGTCCCAAGTTTAAACCCCATTGCCTTTCCAGAGGCTGTTGAATGTTGTTTGCGAGGAGGCCGGATTGCTTTTGTCTTTGGTTCATCTTAAACAGCACTTCCTGGTTTGGGCCTGTGAAATAGAACAAGCCTGAAGTGAAATGTTACAAGCCAGACTAGAAAAGGCTCCTCTGCAGTGAGTGCCTGCCTGTTGCTGCCGGTTTGTGAAGATCTGACAGAAGAAAACCTGTTAACCCCACCATGGCATTGACAGTGTGGGCCTCGGGGTCACTGCTCTCTGTGGTGCTATGTTTCAGACAGTTGGGAAGGGGGTGCAGGTTACAAGGAAAGACTGGTCATGCTGAATGGACCTTGGCAGAATGGAATCCTTGTTTCCTTCTCCCTTCTCATTTTGGGCATTCTGACTTCCCTTTATTCAAGGGACTGGCTAGCTTCATTCTTTCTGGGGGTGGGGGCAGGGGGAAGAGCAGGAAGGGATGATTTCAAAGCATTTCCTCTCTAAGGAAATATCTGTCTGTCTGATATTTCCAAAAAACAGCATTAACAGGTTTACTTCTGTTGGATCGTCACAAACCAGCAGCAACCACAGGCAGGCACTCACTGTAGAGGAGCCTTTTTCTAATCTGGCTTGTAACATTTCACTTCAGGCTTGTTATAATTCACAGCCCCAAACCAGGAAATGCTGTTTAGGATGAACCTAAGACAACTTATACGTAATTTGAATCAACTTGGATATGGGGCCTATGATTGCCCATTCAAGAAAAACTGATTGATGGCATCAGTTACATTCACAATTAAAATATGTCATAAACCTGAAAAATGCTTTTATGATTGTGATCAAACACCTACAGTAATTTAAGCAAACGTAAAATGAAAGGGGTGATATAATGGCCCTACCTCCAGGCCCAGGAATTGGAGCCATCTCTCCCAGGATCCTAAAGGGCCTAGATTCAGTATCCCCAAGTACATTATTCTGACTCGAAGAACAGTTCCCATCAAAGTCTGGGTTACTTTAATGGAGAATTGAAATTGAACTTAGGACTTCCCTGGTGGTACAATGGATAATAATCTGCCTGTCAATGCAGGGGACACAGGTTTGATCCCTGGTCCAGGAAGATTTCACATGCCACACGGGGCAACTAAGCCCGTGTTCCATGACTACTGAGCCCATAGGCTGCAAGTACTGAAGCCCACGCACCTAGAGCGTGTGCTCACAGCAAGAGAAACCTCAGCGATGAGAAGCCCACGCACCACAATGAAGGGTAGTGTCTCTGTCCAGCTAGAGAAAGCCCGTGTGCAGCAATGAAGACCCAGTTCAGTTCAGTTCAGTCACTCACTTGTGTCTGACCCCATGAATCACAGCACACCAGGCCTCCCTGTCCATCACCATCTCCCAGAGTTCACTCAGACTCACGTCCTTCGAGTCCGTGATGCCATCCAGCCATCTCATCCTCGATCGTCCCCTTCTCCTCCTGCCCCCAACCTCTCCCAGCATCAGAGTCTTTTCCAATGAGTCAACTCTTTGCATGAGGTAGCCAAAGTACTGGAGTTTCAGCTTTAGCATCATTCCTTCCAAAGAAATCCCAGGGTTGATCTTCAGAATGGACTGGTTGGATCTCCTTGCAGTCCAAGGGACTCTCAAGAGTCTTCTCCAACACCACAGTTCAAAAGCATCAATTCTTCGGCGCTCAGCCTTCTTCACAGTCCAGCTCTCACACCCATACATGACACAGGGAAAACCATAGCCTTGACTAGACAGACATTTGTTGGCAAAGCAATGTCTCTGCTTTTCAATATACTATCTAGGTTGGTCATAACTTTTCTTCCAAGGAGTAAGTGTCTTTTAATTTCATGGCTGCAGTCACCATCTGCAGCGATTTTGGAGCCCCCAAAATAAAGTCTGACACTGTTTCCACTGTTTCCCCATCTATTTCCCATGAAGTGATGGGACCGGATGCCATGATCTTCGTTTTCTGAATGTTGAGCTTTCTTTTTTTTTTTTTTTTTAAAGCTTTAAACTTTTTATTTTGTTTTGGGGTTTAGCTGATTATAGTGTTGTGGGAGTTCAGGGGAACAGTGAAGGGACTCAGTCATATGTACACATGTATGCATTCTCCCCCAAGCTCCTCTCCCATCCAGGCTGGCTTATAACAAGAGCAGAGTTCCCTGTGCATTACAGTAAGTCCTTGTTGGTTTTCCGTTTGAAATATAGCAGTGTGTTCTTGATCTTCCCGAAGTCCCTAACTATCCCTCCCTCACCACAATCATAAGTTTGTTTTCCAAGTTTCTGAGTCTCTGTTTTGTAAGGAAGTTCTTGTATCATTTCTTTTTAGATTCCACATATAATGGATGTCATACAATATTTCCCCTTCTCCTTCTGACTTACTTCACTCAGTATGACAATCTCTAGGAAAAATATGGGACGCTTCACGAATTTGTGTATCATCCTTGCGCAAGGGGCCATGCTAATCTTCTCTGTATCGTTCCAATTTTAGTAGATGTGCTGCCGAAGCGAGCACTCAATGTTGAGCTTTAAGCCAACTTTTTCACTCTCTTTCACTTTCATCAAGAGGCTTTTAGCTCCTCTTCACTTTCTTCCATAAGGGTGGTGTCATCTGCATATCTGAGGTGATTGATATTTTTCCTGGCAATCTTGATTCCCAGTGCAACCAAAACTAAAAGAGAAAAATTGAGCTTAAACTGGCTAGTTTCATAGTTGAAAGGTTTCCATGTAAAGCACGATGAAAAGAACTGTAGAAGGTTAAAATACCTATTTCCTGCCCTCCAGGGACTTCACAGCTTAGCTGGAGTCATATAGCATTTGTAACACATGATCATTCAGTGGCATTGAAAGACACACAGTGGGTGAATAAATACCAACACACTTTGGGAATTTGGGGTTCTGTGGGTTTGGGAGACTATAGGAAGGGAAAGCAGGCTTGAGCTGGCTGACTGGCTGGTGGGACGTGGTTAGAAGAAAGTGGGGATCAGTTCAGTTCAGTACACTTCAGTCTCTCAGTCATGTCCGACTCTTTGCAACCCTATGGACTGCAGCATGTCAGGCTTCCCTGTCCATCCAAACTCCCAGAGTAGAAGTGAGAAATAGATTCAAGGGATTAGATCAGATAGACAGACTGCCTGAAGAACTATTGACAGAGGTTCCTGACATTGTACAGGACACAGGGATCAAGACAATCCCCAAGACAAAGAAATGCAGCCAAGGCAAAATGGTTGTCTGAGGAGGCCTTACAAATAGCTTAGAAAAGAAGTGTAAGGCAAAGGAGAAAAGGAAAGATATACCCATTTGAATGCAGAGTTCCAAAGAATAGCAAGAAGAGATAAGAAAGCCTTCCTCAGTGATCAGTGCAGAGAAATAGAGGAAAACAATAGAATGGGAAAGACTAGAGCTCTCTTCAAGAAAATCAGAGATACCAAGGGAAATTTTCATTCAAAGTGGGGATAGATCAGGAAATAAGAAGGAGCCCACCCACCTGGCTAGAGCCACTGGTTCAAGTTCAGGAGTAATCAATCCATGTATGAGCTTATTATTAAACAGCCACACTGTGATTGTGATACAGTTGATACCAAAATCTGTATGAGAATGAATTACTTCAGCCTTCAGGCTTTGCTCAAGAGTCAGAATTCATATAAGCAGAAAAATACAAGCTAAACAGCACATTCATGATTATGAGTAAAGAAGAATTTCAAAAAGGTGATGACTGATGTTTTCACTTTCTCTCGTAGTTGGTGAGGAATTGGGAACTTTGATACCATGACCACCACTTGAGGATCTTGGGAAGCTCATTTAAAACATATATGGCAACTTTTACTGTATTTTTATTAGCACATATTATAAGTAGAGGCATACCACTGAGATATTACAGGTTTGGTTCAAGATCACTGCAGTGAAGTGACTATCACAATAAAGCAAGTCACAGGAAAGTTTTGTTTTCCAGTGAAGATAAAGGTCATTCAGGTATGACCTAATCAAATACCTTACAATTGTATAGAGAAGTGACAAATAGATTCAAGGGATTAGATCTGATAGACAGAGTGCCTGATGAACTATGGACAGAGGTTCATGACACTGTACAGGAGGCAGTGATCAAGACCCTCCCCAAGAAAAAGAAATGCAAAAAGGCAAAATGGTTGTCTGAGGAGGACTTAAAATAGCTGAGAAAAGAAAAGTGAAAGGCAAAGGAGAAAAGGAAAGATACACCCATGTGAATTCACAGTTCCAAAGATTAGCAAGGAGAGATAAGAAAGCCTTCCTCAGTGACCAATGCAAAGAAATAGAGGAAAACAATAGAATGGGAAAGACTAGAGATTTCTTCAAGAAAATTAGAGATACCAAGAGAACACTTCATGCAAAGATGGGTACAATAAAGGACAGAAATGATATGGACCTAACAGAAGCAGAAGATATTAAGAGGTGGCACAAATACATGGAAAAACTATATAAAAAGATCATGACCCAGGTAACCATGATGGTGTGACCACTCATTTAGAGCCAGACATCCAGGAATGTGAAGTCAAGTGGGCCTTAGGAAGCATCACTATGAACAAAGCTAGTGGAGGTGATGGAATTTCAGCTGAGCTATTTCAAATCCTAAAAGATGATTGCTGTTAAAGGGCTGCACTCAATATTCCAGCAAATTTGGAAAACTCAGCAGTGGCCACAGGACTGGAAAAGGTCAGTTTTCATTCCAATCACAAAGATAGGCTATGGCAAAGAATGTTCAAACTACCACACAATTGCACTCATCTCACACGCTAGTAAAGTAATGCTCAAAATCCTCCAAGCCAGGCTTCAAAAGTACATGAACCATGAACTTCCAGATGTTCAGACTGGATTTAGAAAAGGCAGAGGAACCAGACATCAAATTGCCAACATCCATTGGATCGTTTAAAACAGCAAGAAACTCCCAGAAAACATCTACTTCTGCTTTATTGACTATGCCAAAGCCTTTGACTGTGTAGATCAAAACAAACTGTGGAAAATTCTTAAAGGGATGGGAATACAAGAACACCTAATCTGCCTCCTGAGAAATCTGTACGTAGGTCAAGAAGCAACAGTTAGAACTGGGCATGGAACAGACTGGTTTCAAATTGGGAAAAGGAGTACGTCAAGGCTGTACATTGGCACCCTGCTTATTCAACTTATATGCAGAGTACATCATGAGAAACACTGGGCTGGATGAAGCACAAGCTGGAATCAAGACTGCTGGGAGAAATATCAATAACCTGAGATAGGCAGATGACACCATCCTTATGGCAGAAAGTGAAGAGGAACTAAAAGCCTCTTGATGAAAGTGAAAGTGGAGAGTGAAAAAGTTGGCTTAAAGCTCAACATTGAGAAAACGAAGATCATGGCATCTGATCCCATCCCTTATTGGGAAATAGATGGGGAAACAATGGAAATAGTGACAGACTTTATTTTGGGGGCTCCAAAATCACTGCAGATGGTGACTGCAGCCATGAAATTAGAAGACACTTCCTCCTTGGAAGAAAAGTTACGGCCAACCTAGATAGCATATTCAAAAGCAGAGACATTACTTTGCCAACAAAGGTCCATCTAGTCAAAGCTATGGTTTTTCCAGTAGTCATGTATGATGTCAGAGTTGGACTATAAAGAAAGCTGGAACTAACATTCATGGACCTAACATTCCAGATTCCTATGCAATATTGCTTTTTACAGCATCGCACTTTACTTCCATCACAAGTCATATCCACAACTGATTGATGATTTTGAAGAATGATGCTTTTGAACTGTGATGTTGGAGAAGACTCTTGAGAATCCCTTGAACTGCAAGGAGATCAACCACTCAATCCTAAAGGAAATCAGTCCTGAATATTCATTGGAAGGACTGATGAAGCTGAAACTCCAATACTTTGGCCACCTGATGCGAAGAACTGACTCATTGGAAAAGACCCTGATGGTGGGAAAGATTGAAGGTGGGAGGAGAAGGGGATGACAGAAGATGAGGTGGCTGGATGGTATCACTGACTTGATGAACATGAGTTTGAGTAAGCTCCGGAAGTTGATGATGGACAGGGAGGCCTCGCATCTACAGTCCATGGGCTTGCAGAGTCAGACATGACTGAGTGACTGAACTGACTGAACTAAAGATAAAAGTTTATGTTTATACTGTATCCATTAAGTGTGCAATAAACAACATTTCTAAAAAAGTAATGTACATGTATTAATTTAAAAATATAAACCAAAATCAATTATCATGTTAACATCAAAGATCAATCATCATAGATCACCATAACTATAATAATAATGAAAAAGTCTGTAAATTGGCGGAATTTGCAAAAATATGAGATATGATATGAGCAAATGCTGCTAGAAAAATAGCATTGATAGATTTGATCCAAAGAAGGTTGCTGCAAACGTTCAGTTTGTAAAAAACAAGGTCTTTGTAATGCACAGTAAAGTGTGCTCGTCACTCAGTCATGTCCAGCTGTTTGTGATTCCATGGTCTGTAGCCTCTTTTCACAAAGTTCTCCAGGCAAGAATACTGGAGTGGGTTGCCATTCCCTTCTCCAGGGTATCTTCCCAACCCAGGGATTGAACCTGGGTCTCCTGCATTGCAGGCAGATTCTTTACTGTCTAAGCTAACCAGTTCAGTTCAGTTCAGTTCAATTACTTAGTCTTGTCTGACTCTTTGCAACTCCATGGACTACAGTACACCAGGGTTCCCTGTCCATCACCATCTCCTGGAGTTAGCTCAAACTCATGTCCATGATGTCAGTGACGCCATCCAACCATCTCATCCTCTGTCATCCCTTTCTCCTCCTGCCCTCAATCTTTCCCAGGTTGAAAGATTGGGAAAGCTAATGGGGGAAGCCTTTAATGCACAGTAAAGCAAGGTTGCAATAAAGCCTGGGCGCATGGCTCTGTTTTATTCCTTTATTTAGTCTGTAACAGGATGCCTGCTCTATGTCAGGCTCTGGGGAGGCAACAGGAGCTCAAGGACCTCACAGTCTACTAGGGAAGACAGACGAATGAATCTACGATGACCGTGTGATGAGGGCAGCTGCCAGCAGAGACAGCCTAAGAGCCTTGCTGGTTCCCTGGAGGGGCTTCTCTTTCTGACTGAGGGACAGGTGGGCTGGGGACAGGGGAGAGCTCAGGGCTGCATCCTCCCCTCATCTCTGACTAGAGTTGAAACCTGCTCTGAACAATCTCCACATTGTATCTCCTCCCCAACCTCACCGCCCGCCTCCTCCACCACCACTGGGCAGGAACTCATCACTTTTCATCAGGAAATGTGTGAAGGAGAAAAAGAAAGGCAGGATGATGTCCAGAGAAAAAGCCAGGGCAGCCTGAGATGGTGTGGGCAAGGAGCAGAAGGAAGATGGTGGAGAAGTGAGCACTCAGGTTCAGGGAGGAGGGCCTTCAGAAAGGAAAGGCTGACCCCCGGTGTAAGTGAAGGGAAGGGAGGTGAAAGTCGCTCAGTCGTGTCCGACTATTTGCAACCCCGTGGACTGTACAGTCCATGGAATTCTCCAGGCCAGAACACTGGAATGGGTAGTCTTTCCCTTCCCCAGGCGATATTCCCAACTCAGAGAGGGAACCCAGGTCTCCTATACTGCAGGTGGATTCTTTACCAGCTGAGCCACAAGGGAAGCCCAAGAATACTGGAGTGGGTAGCCTATCCCTTCTCCAGCAGATCTTCCTAACCCAGGAATCGAACTGGGGTCTCCTACATTGCAGACGGATTCTTTGCCAGCTGAGTTAACGGGGAAGCCCTGCCCCATGGTATAAAACCTCACTCAAAAGTTGGGTCAGACAAAGCAGGAGTATCCATTGGCTCTGACAGCTGAGAGGTTTTTGGTAACGCAGCGAGTGGGTAAAACTTAAAAGGAGGCAGAGCATTTTTCGAAGGGATCCACAGTCTGGACAGTGCCCTTCACTTTGGATGGTATTTCTTTCTACACCCCCGGAGGGGAATTTACCCCCGAAAACCTGGATCTTCTGGCTGACATCCAAGTGCCCCCTGATGCTACTGACATGTGCCTGTCCTGTTGGCTATTTCAACATTAGCCAAGTTTGCTCCGTTCCATAGTAATGCCTGCCTAAGTAAACCAGAAAATCAACATTCGAGCAAACCAGCAAAGACGGAGTAGTGAAATATTCAAAGGCTCTCAGAGATTCCTGTCCCTTTTAACAAACATGTCTCTGAGTAGGAGCGTTGTGCTTCTGACTTAAATTATCTAGAAGAATGCCGTTGGGGGTGAAAAAGTGAAAAGTAAAAATTGCTCAGTCGTGTCTGACTCTTTGTGACCTCATGGACTATACAGTCCATGGAATTCTCCAGGCCAGAATACTGGAGTGGGTAGCTGTTCCCTTCTCCAGGGGAATCTTCCCAACCCAGGGGTCAAACCCAGGTCTCCTGCATTGCAGGCAGATTCTTTACCAGCAGAGCCACCAGGGAAACCCTGAAGTTCTGCGCATAAAGGAAATGGAGTGCTGACCTGGAGGAGGCGATGTTTAGACCACAGGCGGCTTGCCATTGCCTGAATGTCTGTGTCCCCTCAAACTGCTAAGTTGGGATGCCAGTGTCCAAGCTGGTGGCGTTAGTCGGTGAGACCTTCCAAAGTGTTAGGTCCTGAGGACACAGCCCTCATGAATGAAATTAATGCCCTTATGCAATATCCCTGTGAGAGCTCCCTTGCCCTTTCCACCTTATGAAAATGCAACAAGAAGCCTGCCACTTGGAGAAGACCCTCACCCAACCAGGCTGGCACTCTGATTTCAGACTTCTCGCTTCCAGAACTTTGAGAAAAAACATTCTGTTGTTTCTAAGCCCTGCAGTCTGTGGTGTTTTGTTATAGTTGCGTGAATGGACTAAGACACCTTGCTTCTCAGCTCACCCTGGGCTTGTGTGTGGATGGCAGATGAGGAGGGGGAGGGAGAAAGAATGGGTCAGAGGAGGAAGACAGGAAAGAGAATCAAGAGCAGATGAAATAGCTTTTAGTTTTCACTACTACCAAACAAGAACTTGAATCATATACACACCTATACAGGGGATCTCGGGTTTTACGTCTCAGCCTTTATGTCTTTCCAGGAGTAAGACATTACTTTGCCAACAAAGGTCCATCTAGTCAAGGCTATGGTTTTTCCAGTAGTCATGTATGGATGTGAGAGTTGGACTATAAAGAAAACTGAGCACCGAAGAATTGATGCTTTTGAACTGTGGTGTTGGAGAAGACTCTTGAGAGTCCCCTGGACTGCAAGGAGATCAAACCAGTCCATTCTAAAGGAAATCAGTCCTGGGTGTTCACTGGAAGGACTGATGCTGAAGCTGAAACTCCAATACTTTGGCCACCTGGTGCAAAGAGCTGACTCATTTGAAAAAACCCTGATGCTGGGAAAGATTGAGGACAGGAGGAGAAGGGGATGACAGAGAATGAGATGGTTGGATGGCATCACTGACTCAGTGGACATGAGTTTGAGTAAGCTCCAGGAGTTGGTGATGGACAGGGAGGCCTGGCATGCTGTGGTTCATGTGGTCACAAAGAGTTGGACACGACTGAGTGACTGAACTGAACTGAAAGGAGTAAGACACCCGCATATACCTTCAGGCCTTGTTCTTCAGCTGGACACAATTTTCTGCTTCTTGTCTGGGTGGAACACAGAGGGCTGAGTTTCCAGGGCGATATTAGGGACTCCTGTTGGGCTCAATACCTGGTTAAGGTAAGGAAAGATGGGCAAAGGAAGAAGGTGAGCTGGAGTGCAGACCTGGCAGAAGTCTCACATAATCCTGCAGGGAATGACGAAGATGCGATGCCCTTTCGAGATGTCCAGGGTTGGCAAGAGAGAGCTGAGCCTTAATAAGCCTGCACCAACCAGTCCTTAGATGTAGTTGAAGGGGGAGGGAGCATGACTTTAAGGAAGGGGGTGTGTCTCCCTTAAGTGGTGGGAACCCCCAAGGGGGCTGATGAGGGTTACCAGCTGGCAACACTCCAAAGAGCTGGGGTAGGAACCTGGGTAGGGCTCTTTCATCCCTTGGCGGGATTCAGGTAGTTTATCACATCTGCTACACCCCTCAAGGCTATGTAACACCATGCTAAGTCACTTCAGTTGTGTCCAACTCTGTGCGAACACATAGATGGCAGCCCACCAGGCTCCTTGTCCCTGGGATTCTCCAGGCAAGGACACTGGAGTGGGTTGCCATTTCCTTCTCCAATGCATGAAAGTGAAAAGTGAAAGAGAAGTTGCTCAGTGGTGTCTGACTCTTAGCGACCCCATGGACTGCAGCCCACCAGGCTCCTCCGTCCATGGGATTTTCCAGGCAAGAGTACTGGAGTGGGGGTGCCATTGCCTTCTCTGATGTAACACCATAGAACTTTGCAAAAAGAACGGAGGAGAGAATAAATGTTGCAAATACGTGCTTGTCAAACTGCTATATAACAGAACATTAGGTTTGAAAGCATAACCCATTTAATTAAAATTTTCCTCCTTTTACAGTTGAGTTTGTCTTCAAGAAGGCAAAAGTGAAGAACACCCTGTTTCACAGAGCAGCCATGCTGTCAATACTACTGTCTAGATACACGGAAACAACAATTTTACAACTGTTATTGCTAAGAATGGGTAGAAATAAAGAGAAAATAACCTTTTCTTTTTCCCTAGCTTTGTCTCGTAGTATTAAAACAAGCAAACAAACAAAAAGATTGCTCTGTAGGTCCGGCAGCAGGTGAGCAGGTGGGCAGAAGACATCCTCTGCTTGCCCAGAAGCTCTAAGTCTTCTGCTTCTGCCATCCTTGCTAATTTCCCAAAGTTTCCTTGCTAGTTTCCTCAAAAGTAAGTTTGCAACTTTCCATCCTGAGAGTACGGGTTCCTAAAAAGGGCTCAGTTTGCAGTTAGTGTGCTATGCTCGCGGGCCAACAGCTAACCATCGATGTGTAGTCATCCCTCTTCTTGTTTCTGGTCCATGCTGGTTCCTCGGTGCCAATGGGGGTGATCCCTTAGCGTGGCCTCCCAGGACCTGCAGGATGGTCCTGTCCCGGGAAGCCCTATCTGCAGCCTTGTGCCTTCAGACCACTGTGTTCCAGCTGTGCCTTCCTGCCTTTAGGTCCTGGGGGACGCCCACTCTTCCCAGTCGCTCCCTTCACTCACTTTCCTTCTGATATACTCCTGCCTTCCCATCCCCAAGACTCTAACCTTCCCCAGCACTGCATTACGCTGTAATGGTCTGAGCCCATAGAAAGCCCAGGACACAGCTCAATCCTAAATTTGGCTTATATTTAAAGAAATAGTACCTCAGTGCTCCAAAAGGAACTAAAAGCATTTCAATCTTCACTGCAGTTGAAGATGCCTGAGTGGGAACAGAATCCGAACACTCAGCAAAACATCTTTAAAATCCTTTCTCTCTGTATCTTACTTTAATTACGTTCCCCCAACCCCCTGCTCAGAAACTTGTTCTATAAACATTGCAGAAATCAGCCAGATGTTCTCTTGTTCTAATCCCCCTTGTTTCCTTCGGCCGTGACGCAATTCCCCTAAAAGGTCCAATGGAAGTAGTCTTTGTGAATATTAATGTTCTCTGATTCACCTTTTGCCTGCTTATCCATATCCTCCACTAGAATCCATGATGAAATGGACCATTTCAATCTGATTCACAACACTTGAGACTCTCCCTGGCACAGACTATGTCCTCAAAAAATATTTATGCAATGAGTAAGAACACATTGTTCAGTCTTCCCAGGCTAAACTTCCGTTTTCAAAAGATGAAAGGAGTAGACTGGGTAATTTAAAAAGACACTTGTAACTGAAACAGTCTCTGATCACATAAGATCAAGAGGTCAGCAGAGCTGTCTAAACACTTAGTGGCACTATTTGCATCAAATGGCTCTCCACACTTGGTCATATGTGCTCGTTTCACCCTATGACGTAGGGACTGTTACTTCCCCCTTGCTACAGATGAAGAGACCAAGGCCCAGAGAAACTGAACAATTTGCCCTGGGTTGCTGAGCTGCTAAGTGACAGCCTTAGCATTTGAATCTGGAGGTCTCACTCTCTGGAGTGGGTGCCTAACCACTATGCTAAGGTTATTCTTTGCTACTTACAAACACTGATAATGGCCTGGGGAGTGGAATGTGGATGGGCTCACACATCTTGTGGGCTGGGGATTGAGATTATATTTCAAAATGGGTCATTCAATATCTGTAATGATAACAGTGAATTTTCCAAGGTACCTTAACTATCTGTTCTTCAGAGTACATCTGGAGATTATAAAAATAATATGTCTAGCAAGTCATCAAAGGTCATATATGATTTCTTATATGAAATGCTCAGAATATACAAATCTATAGAGACAGAAAGTTGATTCGCAACTGTTCTGGGTTGGCTGGTGGGGTGAGAAGGTTGTAAGGACAGGAGAAAGTGAAACTCGCTCGGTCGTGTCTGACTTTTGTGACCCCGTAGACTATACAGTCAATGGAATTCTCCAGGCCAGCATACTGGAGTGGGTAGCTGTTCCCTTCTCCAGGGGATCTTCCCAACCCAGGGATCGAACCCAGGTCCTCCACTCCCACACTGCAGGTGGATTTTTCACCAGTTGAGCCACCAGGAAAGCCCAAGAATACTGGAGTGGGTAGCCTATCCCTTCTCCAGAGGATCTTCCTGACCCAGGAATCGAACTGGGGTCTCCTGCATTGCAAGTGGATTCTTTACCAGCTGAGCTACCAGGGAAGCCCTATGACAGGAGGGTGATAGCTGAAGGGTTAGGGGTTTCTTTTCGAGGTGATAAAAAAAAAAATCCTAGAATTGACTGGTGCTTTCCATGTTCATGAATATACTAAAAACCACTGAACTGCATAGTTAAATTGGGTGAATTGTGTAGTATGTGAAAGATATTTCGATTAAGCTGTTTTAAAAAAATACTTCCTTTAAAAAAATCTGTTTCATCACGATGGTTATCTATGAATTTCAAAAAAACACTTTAGGATCCTTCTGGAGTACAGATCTTCCACTTAAACTTCTGTTTACCCACTTACATTTGCTGCTCCTCCAAGGATTTTGGAAAAGATACCACAAGCGTGCTTATGTTACCTAGCAGATTCAGATAGTATGTTGGTTAACTCCTTCAAGCAATAAATGTGCTATTGGAAGATTATCTTTAAACCTTTAAACATGGTGATTACAAATAAAACTTTATTTCAAATTTTTAGCGGTGTTTATTCTCAGAAAATTCTTGTTAAAATAGGAAATCATTTTTCTAGTAAAATTTTATTTTGTAATAATTTTAGAGTTAGAGAAAAGCTGCAAAGGTAGTATACAGTTCCCACTTTCGGTTGCCCTAATGTCACCATCTTATGTGATACATTCATCAAAGCTAAGAAACCAGCGTTAGTCAGTATAATGCTGTTCACCAAACCCCAGACTTTATTTCACCAGTCATCTCATTAATGTCTTCTTTCTGTCTGAGCCTCTAATCCAGGGTGTCGCACGACCGTCACATCTTCTGAGACTCCTCTGCGGACTGTGACCGCTCTTCAGTCTTCCCTTGACAGGCATTCATGACTTTGACAGTTTTGAGGAGTACTGGTCAGGTGTTTTGTAGAATGTCCCTCAACTGGAGGTCATCTGATGCTTTTCTGGTGAGTAGGCTGGGGCTGTGGGTCTGGGGGAAGAACACTACAGTGTAAGCAGCTTCTCATCACGGCCTCTTGCAGGTACAATGATATCCATATGCTCTGTCACTAGCTACAGTAATCTCCATCACTCGAGTAAGATGGTGTTTGCTGGGCTTCTCCACTGAAGACTTCTAATCTTTTCCTTCTTATACCCTATTCTTTGGAAGCAAGTCATTAAGTCCAGCTCACACTCAAATTATTTTTAAACATGAAAACGTTATTTTTTGAATTATTTTGTAAAACTTACAAAGGTGATTACAATTGGGAGGGTGAAGTTTAACTGAGACCCAGCCTCTCTGCTATGAACTAACTAGCAGGTGAAAAGTTTATTGAATATTGAAAAACTACTCTAGAAAAAGACAGCAGGACAGGGGATATATGTTTGTCCCGTGTCCTGCCATCTCTTTCTGGCATAATTTGGAGACTCAGATTGTTTTTGTCTCTGTAGAGTGACCTGACTTTTCTGCTGGTACAGCTCTCATGTCTGTAATGGGATTAGTGGGGCGGGGGGGCGGGCTGCGGGGGGTTAGGGGCGGGCTGTGTGGTTTCTTGCTGCCTAGTGACACACAGAGACTATAAAGGAAACTCTACTCTGCTAACAGCCCAGTTCTCTGTATCCGCAGGGTCAAAAGTACCCTTTTGGTTTCATAACACTGTCTGTTAATTACACCCAGTTCAGACTCTAAAAGCATGGATAACAGAAGATCTTGCTTTACGCATGACTTGTTACTCAAATCAGCACAGCGTAGTTCTGTGGTAAAAACAGCCTTCTTGCAAGGAAGCTTCATTGCATTGTAAACTCTTTTGTTTCTACAGGACTTTTACTTAATGTGAATTAGCAAAGACGGTATCGCTTTGTACTATTGGGGATTCCCTGGTTGCTCAGACGGTAAAGCGTCTGTCTGCAATGCAGGAGACCCGTGTTTGATCTCTGGGTTGGGAAGATCCCCTGGAGAAGGAAATGGCAGTCCACTCCAGAACTCTTGCCCAGAAAATTCCATAGATGGAGGAGCTTGGTAGGCTACAGTCCATGGGGTCGCAAAGAGTTGGACATGACTGAGCGACTTCACCTCATTTCACTTTGTACTATTGAAACCAATAGTACTTTAATGATGAGGTCTGTTTCCTTCTTACTGTGTTATGAGTTTAACTGTGTCCCTCAAAAAAGTTATGTTGGAATCTTAACCCCATACAACAGAATTTGACCTTATTTGGAGATAGGATTTTATAGAAATAGTAAAGGTAAAATAAGGTCATAAGGTGGGCCCTAACCCAGGCAATGGCACCCCACTCCAGTACTCTTGCCTGGCAAATCCCATGGACGGAGGAGCCTGGTGGGCTGCAGTCCATGGGGTCACTGGGAGTCAGACACGACTAGAGTGACTTCACTTTCACTTTTCACTTTCATGCATTGGAGAAGGAAATGGCAACCCACTCCAGTGTTCGTGCCTGGAGAATCCCAGGGACGGGGGAGCCTGGTGGGCTGCCATCCATGGGGTCTCACAGAGTCGGTCACGACTGAAGTGACTTAGCAGCAGTAGCAGCAGCAACCCAGGATGATGGATGTCATAAAAGAAGAAATTGGGGGTACCCGATGCACACAGGGAGGACATCGTGTGCAGACTGGAGTTGTGCTGCTAAAAGCTGAGAAACTACCGGAAGCTGGAGAGACCTGAGACAGGCATCTTCAAAAAGACAGAGACCCTGCCGACACACCGCGTTTGCGCTTCAGCCTCCAGAACTAAGACAGGATACATTTCGGCTGTTCTAAGCCAGCCCTCGCTGTTATGGCAGCCTTTGAAGACAAATACACTCCGGAGGCAGAATGCTGGACACAGGCATGAAGACCCAGCTCAGAAATGATTCAGACTTTGTGCAGTTTCTTCCTGGACCAGGAAATGCCTCTTGCAAATCTGAACTCTGATTCGAGCATCTAGGCTAGAGAGAGTTAACCACCTTTACTAAGGTTGTGTCTCCACAACATTCTTAGGAAGAAGGGCTATGACATCCCTTCTCTCTGTGTGGTTGAGTTCGCCTTTTAGGTTGTCTTTATGAGGCTTTGGATCTCCTTGCTCACGTTTTCCTCCTCCACTCTTTCAACACTCCCTTGCGCAACCTGTCTGCAGCGCACTTCCTCGCAGGACCGGCAGCCTCGCCCCCTCCAGAGCAGGGCCAGCCAGCGACACCCCGTGCTCTGTGGCCGCACCATCGCGTTCCCGCCCTCACAAACCCCTCCGTTTCTCTCTCTCTGGGGTGAAATTTCAGCTCTTAAATTAGTATTTGGGGGATATTGCTCTCCTTTAAATGGCAACATCTTTGGAGAAAGGGTTCTTTCAACAATGCTCATAAATATAATGGTTACGATTCATGCAGTGTTCGTCTGTGCTAGGAACTTTTATACACACACATCTTCATGACCACACAGAGCCAGGAATCGCCATAGATCGGAAGTGATCAATACACATATTTACATACATTATAGTGTATATAATATATATACTGTATATATGTATATACATATATAGTGTATATAATATTATATCTATTCTATAGTATAGTATCAGTTCAGTTCAGTTGCTCAGTTGTGTCCGACTCTTTGCGAGTGAAATGTATATATGTGTATATATATGTGTGTGTGTGTGTATATATATATATGGGCTTCTCTGATAGCTCAGTTGGTAAAGAATCTGCCTGCAATGCAGGAGACCTAAGTTCGATCCCTGGGTTGGGAAGATTTCCTGGAGAAGGGAAAGGCTACCCACTACAGTATTCTGGCCTGGAGATAAACTGTATATAGTCCATGGGGTCGCGAAGAGTCAGACACAACTGATATATATATATATATATATATATATATATATACACCATATATACCATATACCATATATCATACATATCATGTATATAATATATATACACACACATATATAGTGTCTATATAGAGAGATAAATAAACACTTCTTCATGATCACACAGAACCAAGAATCACCATAGATTGGATGTGATAAATATACATATTTATATACATATATAGTATATATAATATATAGCATACATAACACATAACCTTACATATTATATACAGTATATATAATATATACAGTGTGTACAATATATGGTATATATATTATATATAGTGTATATAATATATGGTATATATGTAATATATCATGTATATATAGTGTCTTATATATATGTCTATATACTTATATAGTGTCTATAAAGAGAGATATATAAACACTTGTTTATGGTCACACAGAGCCGGGAATCACAGCAGGTTAGATAGTCTCTGAAGCCCTGAATCTGGGAATCACACACAGTAAAGCTGACCTGTTAAGCCAAGTCTGACTGACAGAGCAGTGGGGACTTTATCTCTTTTGCTCACTGATCTTTCCTCAGGGCCCAAAAGAGTGTTAGCACAAGGGAGGTGCACTAGTCACAATTTTGTTGCAGAAGGTGTTTGTGGCTTTGTGTGGGTACAACTATGGTGTACAAAGAAGTATCACAGGGGAAGAAACCGCTCTGCCCCAATTATGAGGCTGTAAAATTGCTTACATTCAAAATTCTTGAGGTGACTATTTCATAAATTTCAGTTCAGTTCAGTTTAGTCGCTCAGTTGTGTCAGACTCTTAGCGATCCCATGGACTGCAGCACACCAGACCTCCCTGTCCCTCACCAACTCCTGAAGTTTATTCAAACTCATGCCCATTGAGTCGGTGATGCCATCCAACCACCTCATCCTCTGTAATCCCCTTCTCCTCCTGCCTTCAATCTTTCCCAGCATCAGGGTCTTTTCAAACGAGTCCGTTCTTCCCATCAGGTGGCCAAAGTATCGGAGTTTCAGCTTCAGCATCAGTTCTTCCAATGTGTATTCAGGACTGATTTCCTTTAGCATGGACTGGTTGTTCAACTGTGAAAGGATTTAAGCTGAAAGAAGGCTCAGCTGCTTGATTTGGGATATATGTATACCTATGGCTGACTCATGTTGAGGTTTGACAGAAAACAGCAAAATTCTGTAAAGCAATTATCTTTCAATAAAAAATTAATTAATTGAAAAAAAACATTCCCGCCATATCCATGAGCTGTGATTCCCACAGCACCCCTGTTTTCTGATGAGGAGAGTCCATTATTGTATTTCTGTTAGTGTGTTCCTGACCTTAGTAGGTGTCTCACATCTAGACATTTTGTTTCAATCAGTTCAGTTCAGTTTCTCAGTCATGTCTGACTCTTCACGACCCCATGAATTGCAGCACACCAGGCCTCCCTGTCCATCACCAACTCCCAGAGTTCACTCAGACTCACGTCCATTGAGTCTGTGATGCCATCCAACCATCTCATCCTCGGTCGTCCCCTTCTCCTCCTGCCCCCAATCCCTCCCAGTATCAGAGTCTTTTCCAGTGAGTCAACCCTTCGTATGAGGTGGCCAAAGTACTGGACTTTCAGCTTTAGCATCATTCCTTCCAAAGAAATCCCAGGGCTGATCTCCAGAATGGACTGGTTGGATCTCCTTGCAGTCCAAGGGACTCTCAAGAGTCTTCTCCAACACCACAGTTCAAAGGCATCAATTCTTATGCACTCAGCCTTCTTCACAGTCCAACTTTCACATCCATACATGACCACTGGAAAAACCATAGCCTTGACTGGACGGACCTTAGTCGGCAAAGTAATGTCTCTGCTTTTCAGTATACTATCTAGGTTGGTCATAACTTTTCTTCCAAGGAGTAAGCGTCTTTTAATTTCATGGCTGCAATCACCATCTACAGTGATTTTGGAGCCCCCCAAAATAAAATCTGACACTGTTTCCCCATCTATTTCCCATGAAGTGATGGGACCGGGTGCCATGATCTTCATTTTCTGAATGTTGAGCTCTAAGTCAACTTTTTCACTCTCCTCTTTCACTTTCATCAAGAGGCTTTTTAGTTCCTCTTCACTTTCTGCCATAAAGGTGGTGTCATCTGCATATCTGAGGTTATTGATATTTCTCCTGGCAATCTTGATTCCAGCTTGTGTTTCTTCCAGTCCAGCGTTTCTCATGATGTACTCTGCATATAAGTTAAATAAGCAGGATGACAATATACAGCCTTGACGTACTCCTTTTCCTGTTTGGAACCAGTCTGTTGTTCCATGTCCAGTTCTAGGTGTTGCTTTCTGACTTGCATACAGATTTCTCAAGAGGCAGGTTAGGTGGTCTGGTATTCCCATCTCTTTCAGAATTTTCCGCAGTTTATTGTGATCCACACAGTCAAAGGCTTTGGAATAGTCAATAAAGCAGAAGTAGATGTTTTTCTAGAACTCTCTTGCTTTTTCCATGATCCAGCAGATGTTGGCAATTTGATCTCTGGTTCCTCTGCCTTTTCTAAAACCAGCTTGAACATCTGGAAATTCATGGTTCATGTATTGTTGAAGCCTGGCTTGAAGAATTTTCAGCATTACTTTACTAGTTTGAGCATTCTTTGGCATTGCCTTTCTTTGGAATTGGAATGAAAACCGACCTTTTTCCAGTCCTAGGCATGGTTAAAGTTCTGCTGCTATGAAGCATCACTTGTGCCTGAGACTGGAAATGTTGCTTCTCCCAGGATGCACTGATGACCACCTTCTCTTAAATATTGGATATCAAGGGACCAGATTTTTAACTCTCTCTCCTCCACTGATCTGCTCCGTGGCCCAGATTCAGCAACCTTTGCCATCTAGGTTTCTAGCTTGATAAGACAGCAACCTTTGCCATCTTGGTTTCTACCTTGGTAAGACAGTCTGGGACCAAAGACTTATGAGGAATGGATTCTAGTCTTCCTCCCAGAGCTAGCAGTGGGACTTTGACCCACCTGAGCAGTTTGTTATCTTTCTTAGTTAATTGCATGGGCATTATTTTCATCATGCATGCTTTACAAATTTATTATGGCTATTTAAACCATAAAATGCTATGCATGTGTAATGTGTTTCCTTAGCATTGTGGCTAAACTTCAAATTATTAGAGGCAATGAAGATTAGCTGAACTCTGGTGAATATAGCAAGGTAGTTACTACTGATGAGAATATGATAGCTATCGATAATAATCACTGAGAACTTTGTGACAGCCACTGCTCTAGATGCTTTACTTGAATATTCCCATATAATCCTTATAACAAACAATACCATAAATTAGACGCCGTTGCATCTTATAGTTGTAGAAACTGAGATATGGAGAGGTTAAGTAAATTACACAATATCTGGTAGAGCCAGGCACTCACTGTATCCACACTTTCAGCCTGTGGTAGAGACATTTAATGCTCACCAAATATCCATGTGAACCCCCTCATTTCCCAGACTCCCTTGTAATTATGCTGGCCTTGTGGGTAGGTCTGGCTACTTGACTAGAAGTGTGGTGATGATGTGGGTTATTTCAGGTTGGAACATAAAAGAGTGATTATACCTCCCACACCATTGGTGGGAATGCAGGTTGGTGCAGCCACTATGGAGAAGAGTAGGAAGGCTCCTTAAAAACTAAAACTAAATCTACTAGGTGCGTGCTAAGGCATTTCCGTCATGCCCAACTCTTTGTAACCCTATGCACCATAGCCTGCCAGTCTCCTCTGTCCATGGGATCCTCCAGGCAAGAATACTGGAGTGGGTTGTCATGTCCTCCTCCAGGGGATTTTCCCAAACCAGGGATCAAACCCATGTCTATTACATCTCCTGAATTGGCGGGTGGGTTCTTTACTACCAGTGTCTCCTGGGAAGCCCTAAATCTACCACTGATCTGGCGATTCCCCTCCATGCATATAGCCAGGGAAAACTATACGCTGAGAAGATACATACACCCAGATGTAAATAGCAGCACTATTGGCAATAGGTAAGGCATGGAAGCCACCTAAACATCCGTCAACCTAAGATGGGTAAAGAAGACATGGCACATATACACAAGGGACTATTGTTCAGCCAAAAAAAAAAAAAGAATGAAATAATGCCATTTGCAGCAACATGGGTGGGCCTAGAGACTATCACACCAAGTGAAGGGAGTCAGAAAGAGAAAGACAAATATCACATAATATCATTTATCTGTGGAATCTAAAATATGACACAGATGAACTTATATATGAAACAAAAGCAGACTCACAGACCTAAAGAATGAACCTAAGGTTACCAAAGGAGACGGGGTGGGAGAAGAGTAAATTAGGAGTTGGGGATTAACATATACACACTGCTATATGCAAAACAGATAAACCACCAGGACCTACTATATAGCAGCCAGAATTATATTCAACATCCTGTAACAAACCATAATGAAAAAGAATATATATGTACATACTCACACATGAATAACCGAATCACTTCATTGTGCACCAGAAACCAACACAACATTGGAAATCAACTACTGTCCTTCAGTATTTAAAAAAAAAAGAGAGAGAGAGAGAGAGGTTATGAACTTTCCACACTTTCTGCATTCCCCTGCTTAGGTCTCAGGTTGAAATGACATTATAGGTAAAAGACAACACGGATAACTTGAAAGTCGGCTGCCTTGGGGAGCTGATGGACCTGCAGTAAAGTTTGCATAAGAAAGAAATATTCTATTTGACCAGCCATCGAGGTTTCCGATTTGCTGCTTACTGCATTACAGCCTATCCTAAAACAGAGATCATGGCATCCGGTCCCATCACTTCATGGGAAATAGATGGAGAAACAGTGGAAACAGTGTCAGACTTTGTTTTTGGGGCTCCAAAATCACTGCAGATGGTGACTGCAGCCATGAAATTAAAAGACACTCCTTGGAAGAAAAGTTATAATAAACCTAGATAGTATATTGAAAAGCAGAGACATTGCTTTGCCAACAAATGTCTGTCTAGTCAAGGCTATGGTTTTACCTGTGGTCATGTATGGATGTGAAAGTTGGACTGTGAAGAAGGCTAAGCGCCGAAGAACTGATGCTTTTGAACTGTGGTGTTGGAGAAGGCTCTTGAGAGTCTCTTGGACTGCAAGGAGATCCAACCAGTCCATTCTGAAGGAGATCAACCCTGGGATTTCTTTGGAAGGAATGATGCTAAAGCTGAAACTTCAGTACTTTGGCCACCTCATGCAAAGAGTTGACTCATTGGAAAAGACTCTGATGCTGGAAAGGATTGGGGGCAGGAGGAGAAGGGGACGACCGAGGATGAGATGGCTGGATGGCATCACTAACTCGATGAACATGAGTCTGAGTGAACTCTGGGAGATGGTGATGGACAGGGAGGCCTGGCGGGCTGCAATTCATGGGGTCGTGAAGAGTCGGACACGACTGAGCGACTGAACTGAACTGAACTATCCTAATAAACTGCTGCTTCCTGAAGCAAATGTGTTAGTATTTCTCCTTGGCATGTAGAAAGACATTCAAGGGTAATAATCAGACAATCCTCCTCCAATGGGCTTCCTCCTCAAAAACTTCACTTGCAAAGTTAATTTATCTGCAAAGTTTGCTCCTCTGCTTTCTCCATCCATCAACCCACCCGCCATCCATGTCCCTATTCGTTTACCTATTTCCCATCTACCTGATTCTTGTGTGTATGTAAATGACTATTTGGTCAGTTCCTCTGTTTTACTTTTATTTTTTTAATGTCACTATTTGATTATATCCCTCCCTCTATTGCACGTCTGGATTTGATCCTCTAATTTTCTTATCTTCTCCCTGTTCTGGTTCCTTCTTGGTGAGTCTCTCATATTATCTGAGGTTGGAAAGAGGTAGTTATCTTGCTGTGTGGGATGGAAGAAAGGGCCTGAGGGGCTAACCTCAGTCTGGAGATACTCAGCCATTTCCCTGGACTCAGCCCATGCCCACTTCTAAATTCCAAACTTCACCCTGGCGTTCACCCTGGCTCACTCCTGGCAGTAGCTCCTGGTGGCTGGGCTGCCAGTTCCTCCAATCTCTAAGTCAGTTTCCATACTCCGCTCTCACTGCCCATTCTCCAGGCATGTCTGTAATTGTCCCCTGTTCGGTTCTCTCTGTCTTTGTGGGCTTACAATTTTCCTATTTGTTTTAAGTTCCTTTACTCTCCTTTCAGTGGAGCTTCAGAGGAGAGAAGGAATCAAGAGACATACCCAATCTGTGTATTTGGTCAGAAGTTCCCTGTAACTTGTTTTAAAAAATAATTGCCCTGTAAGGTATGGAATAGTAGGTTTGTTTTACAGATAAAGGTACTGAGTCTCAGAGGATTCAGCAAATTGCCTAAGAGCTCACAGCTAAGCACCAGAGTTGTGACTCAGACCTATATTTAACTGAGTCCAAAGCCCACGCCAGAGCAGAATCCTACCTGCAGGAGTCACCTGGGCAGACACCAGATGACCATGGTCAGGGATGGGCCTAAGACACCATTCAGGTAATGCAAGGTCTAGACAACCCTAGGGTCTATTCCAACTCTGGCCATATTATTTGCCTTTGCTGTTGTGATAATCAAAACAAGTGGGTGAAAGGAAAGACAAGTGATTTATATCATTTCAGCTGAAGCACTAAATAGTGCTCAATTAAAACCTAAGGAAGGGGAAAAAAAGCAGAAAAGTCCACTGAGTAATCCACAGTACTTAATTATACATTTAGCTACAGATACAATCAGATCATTGCCACACACAGAGAGGAAGACATATGTTTAGGTGACTCCTCTGTGACACCTCCACTTAAACGCCCTGACATAGAACCTCCCAACAGAGAGCATTTGGCCAAACCCACTCAAGGAATGACTTGCATACCATTTGTTTATTTTTTAAAATTCACACTTGACATATATATATGGATATGTGATCATCTTGTCTGTATTAGAACAATGCAATGCAAAATGTAAGAAGGGCTACTTGAAGTCTTCCCTCAAAATAACTGGCGACAGAAATGATGGTCACAGGGATCGCAACAATGAAAGCCTGACTATCTCATCCTTCAGAGGGAGCACACACACTCATACATAGTATAAGCTTTGACATGATTTCACCCAGATATTATCAAGAACAAGCTAATCAATCAATGGATCATATCAAAAAGAGCAGAACAGAAAGATGAAGATTAAGAAAAACCAAGGATGTATGATCTGAATGCTACAATGCAAGTGAAAGCTATCCTGAATAAATGAAAACAATTCAAGACCATGTAGGTTTGTTCTCTATTTTGAGACGACACAAATTACGGAAGTCCTTAAAAGTCAAAGAAAAATTTTCATGTTATTATTTTTATTGTACCTTAGGTGTTTAATGTAGAAATAACTAAGAAAACATAAACTGGGAAAATAAAATGAGAATTACCCTCAAATCTTATCACATAGTTAATTTGCCAACACATAGGTTTCTCTCTATAACACCATAATTTACATGAGGAAATGCATTCTTCATCTAACACAAGATTCTGAATGCTTTTCAGTGGCAATAAATATGTGGCAGAATCTTCAAGGTCGGAAAAGGACACAATGTGGGGCAGTGACTGGTCAGATCTCAGGGCAGGTGGGCTTATGCTGGGCCCCGAAGGAGATGCAGGATTTAGACAATCAGGGGGGCTTTTTCCAGGCAGAACAATGACATGGAAAAGTGCAGGGAAGGGGAAAGGGGCAAGGCTCCTAGTCCAGGGAGGAGACCTCCCAGCATGGAGACAGCTGCTTTCCTACAGAGAAGGGTGAGGACTGCTGGGAGAAGCAGGGGCCCAGGCGCAGGGAGGGCTTGGGACAACTCTTCTTAGGACGTCTCTAGGAATGGGTTTGAATGGCAGCCCAGAAAGAAATTTGTGAATGTGATATGTAGGAGTGAGAGGAGGGAATTCTCAAGTGATGCTCTGAATTTGTTAAGACTTCCATTGTTAAGTAACAGAAAAAGCCAACTTTACTCCACAAAATGAAGGGCAGCTTTATTCCATAGATTTAAGGGCCCTCAGAACTAAAGAGGACTTCCCTGGTGGATCAGGAGGTAAAGAATCTGCCTCTGATGCAGGAGACCTGGGTTCAATCCCTGGGTCAGGAAGATCCTGTGGAGAAGGGCATGACAGCCCACTCCAGTATTCTTGCCTGGAGAATTCCATGGACAGAGGAGCCTGGTGGGCTATAGTCTACAGGATCGATTGAGGACTTAAGGGCCTCCAGAACTAAAGACTCTGGAGGAGGAAATGGCAACCCAGTCCAGTATTCTTGCCTGAAAAATCCCATGGATAGAGGAGCCTGGCGGGAGACAGTCAGGCAAAGAGTCAGACACGACTGAGCGACTAAGCACGCACGCAGCACTAAAGCGACAAGGCCTCCTTTGGGGCTGGAGCTCATAGCTTGGAGGCTGCAAGGACACTCGCCTCCTCTGTTGGCAGTGTTGCCCTCTGGCTCCCTGCAGGCTGGCTTGAAGGACTATCAGTTCCCACAATAAACCTCAGGTATACGTGCTTCATGTCATAATTTTTGCTACTTAGTTTTTCTCTGTCTCCTTCATTTCTTCATCTTGTCCCTACCTCCCAATGAGGGAAGCAAACCCATTTAGGTCAGTGTAATCAAGTCCACCCCTGGTGCCATCAACTGTGGGCTGGAAGGAATGGGGTAGAGTGATGAAATCTGAATGGGCTCTGGGATTCCAACCCAGAGAAAGAGGAACTGGATTGGGCTGGAAGGATGCCACACAGAGTTCCTCGTGCATGCTGTCAGCTCTCTGCTCCAGAAAGTGGGGAATCTCTCATATATTGGGTTAAAAAAATCAAGGTTATGCGAATGCCCAAAATAACTTTGAGTATTATAACCAAAGATATACATTCTCTCGGCAAAAGGAAACCTGGACCAATGATGAGCGTATAGGCCAGTGAGAAATCTCTTAGAATGGGCTCATTGTCCACCTGTGACAATTGGTTCAGTTCAGTCACTCAGTCGTGTCCAACTCTTTGCAGCCCCATGGACTGCAGCACGCCAGGCCTCCCTGTCCATTACCAAATCCCAAAGTTTACTCAAACTCATGCCCATTGAGTCGGGTGATGCCATCCAACGATCTCATCCTCTGTGGTCCCCTTCTTCTCCTGCCTTCAATCTTTCCCAGCATCAGGGTCTTTTCAAATGAGTCAGCTCTTCACATCAGGTGGCTGAAGTACTGGAGTTTCAGCTTCAGCATCAGTCCTTCCAATCAATATTCAGGACTGAGTTCCTTTAAGATGGACAGGTTGGATCTCCTTACTGTCCTTGAAACAACAGAAATGTTAGGGGGCCGGGGAGTGATAAAAATCCTCATTAACTGTTACGTAAAGTGATCTGCAACAAGAAAGGACAGGGCTATTATAAACTCTAGAGAGAGGTGACATTAAGCACACAAGGCTAAACAAAAGCTTGCCCTGCGCCACAGCTTTCATTTCTTGACTAGACCCAACCAAAGAATCTGCAGCGTTGTGTGGTTTGGGTGTGGTGGTGGAAGCCTGAGTGAGTCACGGTTGATGACCAATTGTGGTTTCTTTTTCTCTGTAGTGAGGAAATATGATTTGCTCAGTGTATCAGCCAGTCTAAAGACCTTCTGGACGTGCTTCAAGAAACAGTGCCTAATGGGGGAAAGACACACTGAGAGAGGAAATGAGGGTCAGGCCTAAGGAAAATTTAGATGACTATTTTTTTTTGGAGTGGGGGGTAGAATAAGACATATAGAAAGGATAAGAAAATCATTTGAAAATTTCTATATCTCAAGAATATACTAATTCTTTTAAATAAAAGTTGATTCCTATGAACTACTTTGCCCTGGTAAATTCCAGACAGAAACAACACATTAAAGAATTAATCCGGATTTGTTAAGAATCTGAAGCAAGCTGTTATCTGCTGTTGAGAGAACTGGACCACTAAAATTTCTATAGAAAATTAACTTAATAAAAAACGGTGTTTATGAGTGGAAGAAGAATGAAGTTAGAGGGAAGGAGCCAGGTTTCCAGACTAGAACTCAGTTTTCAGGGAGCCACTTCCCAGCCAGAATCGTTAATTGCATGACTGTTTCCTGAGTTGCCTCCAGGCCTGAGGAATCATAACAAACGTGTCCCTACCCCCAGGATGGGAACTATAGGACTTAGCGTTTGGTGTATTCATTACTGTGAACACTTTGGCCCAAACTTGTTTCCTGGTTGCCTAGCAAATACTAGAGTCGTTTCAGATAACCAGCCATTCTGTTAGCACACACACAAATGAAACAAGTTATCTCCATCAAGTTTATATTTCCTGAGGAAATGGAAAAAAGTACCATTATCAGGGATGAACACATCAGGGTGAGTTCTGCCTGCTAGCTCAGTCAGATGTGCGGGTCTGGGGGAGCACTTTCCTAGAGTACTGCTCGCCTCTGGATCCTTCTGTGGTCCAGGGAACTTCTGGAACGCTGGCTGAATGGGGATGGATCTAAAACATTCAACGGCTAGGCAAGAGGTTGCTTCTGACTTGGGAGCCAGCTAAAATTGGTTTGTCCCTGTCAAGAGGATACTCTACAGTTCAGAATTTTTCAGTTAATAATGAAACAGACACAACGCAATAATTGCAACTGGCATTTGTTACACAAGTATAAGACAGAGGCGCTAAGCTAAGTGCCTTTATGCACCACCTCACTCAGTTATCAGAATAATCCTAGGAGGCAGGTATTCAGTTTTCTCCTCCAGAGGTAACAGATAAGAAAACTGAGGTTCAGAGTGATTGTCTAACTTGCTCAGGGTTAAACAGTTGGTAAACGGCAGAGCTGGGATTTGAACACAGCTGTGTGGAGCTAAAGCACTTATGTTTCATCCTGTGTGCTGTCTGCCAAACTATGACGGCCTCAGGCAAGTGGAACTGATGTTCACTTTGGGGTTTACTTTGTTCTGCTCTTTACTTCTCTATAGGAATTCTGATTCAAGTATATATTTGTATGAAAATATATTCCTAATTATTTTAAATGTATTTTTATATTAAATAATTTCAGATGCATGGAAAGGCTGCAACACGGCCAGCATCCAATTTCCCTATTGTTAGCACCGCATGGTACACAGCACACTTGTCATACCCAGTGAACACGTTACTATCAACGAAACTCCATTCTTCATTCTAATTTCCTTCGTTTTCCCCTGATGTCCTTTTTCTCCTCCAGAATCTCATCTAAGATACCACATTAGATTTAGTCAAAATGTCTCATGAGGCTCCTGTACTATAAAGGCTTCTCAGACTTCCCTTGTGTTCTGATGAACTTAACACTTTGGAGGAATACTGCTTAGGTATTTAAAGAATGTCCCTCACTTTGGATTTGTCTGATGATGCCTTTTTTTGGTTTGGGATGATGAATTTGGAGAATAGGTTCCATAGAAATGAAGGGTCATTCTTATAACAAATACTCACTATCAACATGACTTATTTTCCCTGGTGGCTCAGTAGATAAAGAATCCACCTGCACTGCAGGAGACCTGGGTTCAATCCCAGGGTCGGGAAGATCCCCTGGAGAAAGAGAAGTGGAAAAGATCCCACTCCAGTATTCTTGTTGGGAAATCCCATGGACAAAGGAGCCCAATGAGCTACAGTCCATGAGGTTGCAAGAATTGGGCATGACTTAGCGACTAAACCGTGTGTTAATCTTGATCACTTAGCTGTCATGGTGTCTGTCAGGTTCCTCCACTATAAAGTTACTTTTCTATTCTTCTCTATACTCTTTGGAAGCAAGCCACTAGACACAGCTCACACTCAATGGCTGGAGAGTTATGTCCCACCTTCTTGAGGATGGAGTATCTACATAAAGTTGCTGAAGTTCTCCTGTATGGGATATTTGTCTCTTTCCCCTACTTATTTACTCAACCATTTATTTTTATCAGTGTGGACTCATAGATATTTACTCTGTAATTTGGGTTATGTCTAATATTACACTGTTTCTTTAGCTGCTCAGATTGTTACAGCTTTGGCCACTGGGGGCTCTTTCAGTTCAGCTCAGGTTTCTCGTTGACATACTCCATGGTTTTACTTGTGAACACTCCCTTACTTTCTGCCACTACAAGATGCTGCAGGCTCATCTTCTACATTCCTTCTTGCAGCACTAGCATTAGCCATTTCTTCAAGGAGTCCTGATTCCTTTTATTGGAAAAATCGTATTAGAAACCAAGATCTGGGGGTTGGCTGTGATCATTGCTACTGGAGGATCATAACTTCCAGGACAAAGCTAGGAGATATGCATATGCATACTAATCCATGTTTATACACACATTTATAATTATTATTGTATCTATATTAAGCTTAACATGAATGCATACTGATATATCCAACACTGATCCATTCCACAGGGTCCATTCTAACCTTTTAAAGAGAAGGCTTATCTGGAACTTTCAACTGCAAAAGTGAGTGAACTGGATTTCATCATTTGCCACTACTTACTTACATGTTCAATACCAGCTTATAAGTACAGTAGTTTCAGAATTCTTGATCTTCACCCCTGTAAGGAAGAGCTTTATAATCTACATTCCCTGGTGGCTCAGATGGTAAAGCGTCTGTCTACAATGCGGGAGACCCAGGTTCAATCCCTGGGTTGGGAAGATCCCCTGGAGAAGGAAATGGCAATCCACTCCAGTACTATTCCCTGGAAAATCCCATGGACAGAGGAGCCTGGTAGGCTACAGTCCATAGGGTCACAAAGAGTCGGAGATGACCAAGTGACTCGACTCACTCACTCCCTTTAATCAATCTGTAGTTAAAACATGGCTTTCCAAAGTTACCTAGTTATTTTTAAAAATTATTTTCTTATTATGAAAACCATGTATAGTTTTATTGTTGAATGTATGAAAAGTAGAGCAAAGTTTAAAGGATATCCCATAATCTTAATATTAACCACTGTTAATATCTTGGTGCTGTCCCTCTTTCTCTATTCTTCCTCTATCTCTATTTTATATGCTTATCTTTCTGTATTAGCTCCCTCCATATACATATATCTCTATGTTCATGTAAGTTATCAAAGCAGCAATGTAGTCAACAATGGCCCTGCAGAAGATTTAGAAATTATGCCATAACATATTCATAAACTGAACCTTAATAAAAGCCAAGGGTATAGAAAATAATTCCAGTACATTTAAGTGGATCTAAAATACTTTGATGCTTTTGAATTGTGGTGTTGGAGAAGACTCTTGAGAGTCCCTTGGACTGCAAGGAGATCACACTAGTCAATCCTAAAGGAAAGCAATGCTGAAAATTCATTGGAAGGACTGATGCTGAATCTCCAATACTTTGGCCACCTGATGTGAAGAGCTGACTCATTGGAAAAGATCCTAATGCTGGGAAAAACTGAAGGCAAGAGAAGGGGACGACAGAGGATGAGATGGTTGGATGACATCAGTAACTCAATGGACATGAGTTTGAGCAAGCTCTGGGAGATGATGAAGGACGGGGAATCCTGGCCTGCTGCGGTCCATAGGGTTGCAAAGAACTGGACACAACTGAGCAACTGAATAACAACAAAAATACTTCTAACACATTTCTGTCTGGTGATCTAACTTCCTGTAAAGGAGAACTTACGTTCTTCAATATGTCCAGATATGAAACTGCCCTCATCTCTATTAATAGGTCCTGAATAGCAATTATATCAAGGCTGATCTCTGTAGTGAATGTTATAAAGGCGACTATCCTGCCTTGTTGGTTAAAAAGAAATCCCTAGCTATAAATACCCGGTCAGGCAGCAGGTGTAGCATTCCTCTGTAAACATTCTGGCTCATAATGTACATGCCTGCCCACAACTGAGGACAATCCACCAGCTCAAAGAAACAGACTACAGAGGGAAACCCCAAGAAAAGCCAACTTACATGTTTCTCAAACACAGTTTCATATGTCCTTAAAAGCACGGATGAGTGTTTGGCTGAGACTTGACTTTTCTATTCCACGGAGCAAAGAGCTCACTGTGGCATCCATAACTCTAGGCACAGGTTGTAGTGTTCAACCACCTTGATCACAAGTGTGGGTCCCTGTAGTTCAATCTGTATGAGCTTCTAGGAGCTCTCCTTTCATACCCTCTCACTTGCTTAGAGCAATTACATCTTTCCCAGATGCATAGGATGAACAGGCCTACATGTAAGAGTTATCTAATGTTGGTGGATGCTTATTGATGCTGAACAGGGGGATGGAGCCCAGGCAGACTGCGCACTGGGCGCAGGTGGTGGCGGCGGGCCGGCACACTGAGCGTGAGCACGGCCGAGAAGAGCTACCCCATGTCTGAGGTCAGGGGCAGCGGCCTAGAGTGCCAGGATGTGATGGCGCAGGAACGGCCAGGAGGAGCTACCCAGTGTCCGAGGTCAGGGGCGGTGACCCTGAGGAGCCACCCGAGCCCGAGGCCAGGGGAGGCGGCTGGGAGGAGCCACTCACACCAGAGGACTGGGATGGGCCGGTGGCTGGGAGGAGCAACCCGAGGAGCGGTGGAGGTGCAGGCGCAGGAGGGCCTAGAGGAGCTATCCAACGGTGAAGGTCAGGAACGGTGGTGGTAAGGAGATACCCTTCGTCTAAGGTAGGGAGCAGCAGCTTTGCTTTGCTGGAGCAGCCGTGAAGAGATACCCCATGCCCAAGGTAAGAGAAACCAAAGTAAGATGGTAGGTGTTGCAACAGGGCATCAGAGGGCAGACACACTGAAACCATACTCAGAAAACTAGTCAATCTAATCACACTAGGACCACAGCCTTGTCTAACTCAGTGAAACCAAGCCATGCCTGCGGGACAACCCAAGACAGGTGGGTAATGGTGGAGAGGTCTGACAAAATGTGGTCCACTGGAGAAGGGAATGGCAAGCCACTTCAGTATTCTTGCCTTGAGAACCCCATAAACAGTATAAAAAGGCAAAATGATAGGATACCAAAAGAGGAACTCCCCAGGTTATTAGGTGCCCAATATGCTACTGGAGATCAGTGGAGAAATAACCCCAGAAAGAAAGAAGGGATGGAGTCAAAGCAAAAACAATACCCAGCTGTGGATGGGACTGGTGATAGAAGCAAGATCCGATGCTGTAAAGAGCAGTATTGCATAGGAACCTGGAATGTCCATTGGAGGTCCATGAATCAAGGCAAACTGAAAGTGGTCCAACAAGAGATGGCAAGAGTGAACATCGACATTCTAGGAATCAGTGAACTAAAATGGACTGGAATGGGTGAATTTAACTCAGATGACCATTATATCTACTACTGCGGGCAGGAATCCCACAGAAGAAATGGAGTAGCCATCATGGTCAACAAAAAAGAGTCCAAAATGCAGCACTTGCATGCAACCTCAAAATGACAGAATGATCTCTGTTCGTCTCCAAGGCAAACATTCAATATCACAGTTATCCAAGTCTATGCCCCAACCAGTAACGCTGAAGAAGCTGAAGTTGAACAGTTTTATGAAGACCTACAAGACCTTTTAGAACTAACACCCAAAAAAGATGTCCTTTTCATTATAGGGGACTGGAATGCTAAAGTAGGAAGTCAAGAAACACCTGGAGTAACAGGCAAATTTGGCCTTGGAATGCGGAATGAAGTAGGGCAAAGACTAATAGAGTTTTGCCAAGAAAATGCACTGGTCAGAGCAAACACCCTCTTCCAACAACACAAGAGAAGACTCTACACATGGACATCACCAGATGATCATCACTGAAATCAGATTGATTATATGCTTTGCAGCCAAAGATGGAGAAGCTCTATACAGTCAACAAAAACAAAACCAGGAGCTGACTGTGGCTCAGATCATGAACTCCTTATTACCAAATTCAGACTCAAATTGAAGAAAGTAGGGAAAACCGCTAGACCATTCAGGTATGACCTAAATCAAATCCCTTATCATTATACAGTGGAAGTGAGAAACAGATTTAAGTGCCTAGATCTGATAGATAGAGTGCCTGATGAACTATGGAATGAGGTTCATGACATTGTACAGGAGCAGGGATCAAGACCATCCCCATGGGAAAGAAATGCAAAAAGCAAAATGGCTGTCTGGGGAGGCCTTACAAATAGCTGTGAAAAGAAGAGAGGCAAAAAGCAAAGGAGAAAAGGAAAGATATAGGCATCTGAATGCAGAGTTCCAAAGAATAGCAAGAAGAGATAAGAAAGCCTTCTTCAACAATCAATGCAAAGAAATAGAGAAAAAGAACAGAATGGGAAAGCCTAGAGATCTCTTCAAGAAAATCAGAGATACCAAGGGAACATTTCATGCAAAGATGGGCTCAATAAAGGACAGAAATGGTATGGACCTAACAGAAGCAGAAGATATTAAGAAGAGGTGGCAAGAATACATGGAAGAACGATACAAAAAGATCTTCAAGACCAAGATAATCACGATGGTATGATCACTCACCTAGAGCCAGACATCCTGGAATGTGAAGTCAAGTGGGCCTTAGAAAGCATCACTACAAACAAGGCTAGTAGAGCTGATGGAATTCCAGTTGCGCTGTTTCAAATCCTGAAAGATGATGCTGTGAAAGTGCTGCACTCAATATGCCAGCAAATTTGGAAAATTCAGCAGTGTTTTTTCCACAGGACTGGAAAAGGTCAGTTTTCATTCCAATCCCAAAGAAAGGCAATGCCAAAGAATGCTCAGACTACTGCACAATTGTACTCACCTCACATGCTAGTAAAGTAATGCTCAAAATTCTCCAAGCCAGGCTTCAGCAATATGTGAACCATGAACTTCCAGATGTTCAAGCTGGTTTTAGAAAAGGCAAGGGAACCAGAGATCAAATTGCCAACATCTACTGGATCATGGAAAAAGCAAGAGAGTTCCAGAAAAACATCTATTTCTGCTTTATTGACTATGCCAAAACCTTTGACTGTGTGGATCACAATCAACTGTGGAAAATTCTGAAAGAGATAGGAATACCAGACCACCTAACCTGCCTCTTGAGAAATCTGTATGCAAGTCAGGAAGCAACAGTTAGAACTGGACATGGAACAACAGACTGGTTCCAAATAGGAAAAGGAGTACGTCAAGGCTGTAGACTGTCACCCTGTTTATTTAATTTATTTGCAGAGTACATCATGAGAAACGCTGGACTGGAAGAAACACAAGCTGGATTCAGGGAGAAATATCAGTAACCTCATATATGGAGATGATACCACCCTTATGGCAGAAAGTGAAGAAGAACTAAGGAGCCTCTTGATGAAAGTGAAAGAGAAAAGTGCACATGTTGGGTTAAAGCTCAACATTCAGAAAACAAAGATCATGGCATCCGGTCACATCACTTCATGGGAAATAGATGGGGAAACAGTGGAAACAGTGTCAGACTTTATTTTTGGGGGTTCCAAAATCAGTGCAGATGGTGACTGCAGCCATGAAATTAAAAGACGCTTAGTCCTTGGAAGAAAAGTTATGACCAACCTAGACAGTATATTCAAAAGCAGAGACATTACTTTGCCAACTAAGGTCCGTCTAGTCAAGGCTATGGTTTTTCCTATGGTCATGTATGGATGTGAGAGTTGGACTGTAAAGAAGGCTGAGTGTCAAAGAATTGATGCTTTTGAACGGTGGTGTTGGAGAAGACTCTTGAGAGTCCCTTGGACTGCAAAGAGATCCAACCAGTCCATTCTAAAGGAGATCAACCCTGGGATTTCTTTGGAAGGAATGATTCTGAAGCTGAAACTCCAATACTTTGGCCACCTCATGCAAAGAGTTGACTCATTGGAAAAGACTCTGATGCTGGGAGGAATTGGGGGCAGGAGGAGAAGGGAACGACAGAGGATGAGATGGCTGGATGGCAACACGGACTTGATGAACGTGAGTCTGAGTGAACTCTAGGAGATGGTGATGGACAGGGAGACCTGGCGTGCTGCGATTCATGGGGTCGTGAAGAGTCACACATGACTGAGCGACTGAACTGAACTGACTGAGGTTGCAGGATCAAGAGGCAACACGTGGACTGAAAAGTGAATGGTAGAAAAATGTTCTCAAGAAGAAGACAGGAGTCACATGCCAGGCCCGCTGTGTCTAGAGAAGGGGAGAAGTCCCCAGCGGCAGGCTGGGCCTTTTTGCTGATAATCTCCTGGGGGCTGTAGGAGAGAGAAGGAGAGGAAACTGAGAGGGACAGAAATGCGTGGTGGTGAGAGGTTCCTCTGCAACAAATGTACAATTTGTGCAGAAGAAACTATTGCAACTAGATGGAGCAGATTTAAAATACTGAGACCCATGAGTCTCATGGAAGTTGAAAGTTGCCTTGGCATTGACAACGGCCATGAATGTGTTCACTGCTGGGAGATGGACAAGTTGGGCTGTTTGTAATATTCTTTCTGGCTACACCCGAACAGAGGGTTTGAGCCTAATGATCCGAAAATAAAGGAGCTGCCGTGTGTACCTCCTATCTGACACTGTCTGGCACAAAATCCCCAAGGTCTTTGGGGCAGTCTTAGGGAACCTCTGAAAGATGTAAATGACTTTTTTTTTCCCCCCCAAAAGAAGAGAAGCAGTTGAGGTGTAGGGCCTGGTAAGGTAAGGGCATTACTTACCACTGTGCGTCTCATAAAACACCAACGAGGGGCTCGAACTCTCCTCGGCCAAGCCCTGTGCTCTGCCCGACACTTCCATCAGGGAAGGCGGTGGCCCATTCGGGCCACCCAGGGCTGTCTCAGGTCTCCATCAAGGCTTTATAAAACACAGTGGTGACCCAGAGGGCTGGTCATCTTTATGTAAGGCCATTCACATGTTTCTTCACACTAGGAACCCTGTACATAAGTTTAACCTTTAAGTTTTTAAATTTACTCATGTGGACAAAATACTCCATTATCATATTTTGCTTATCTTGTAAGATTGCTTTGTCAAAAATGACGTCAACTAGTTATTAATTAAAAATAAAAATTTATATTCAGAAGAGAAAAATAAGCTCTTTGATTGCATATATTTTGGGGTTATTCTTCTGGGGATATATCATTTCTGTAACTCTTCAAGGTTCATAAAGCTGGGCCAGTCTTTATGTGATCAATGTTACTTTATGGTCTTGAAATTCCTTTGGTTACTGATTCTACAACAGCTCACCAGGGGAAGTTACTTGACAGATGTGTCTTAAGAAGCTGAATTTATTTACTCCTGGACTGGGATTATTTAAAATGGAACAATGGAGGGCTAGAAAGCCACATTCCAGAAATTTGGGGTTATGTGAGACCCTCTCTGAGTAGCTGTGTGAATGTTCTGGCTGAGTAGACGGGCAAGCTACCTGGCCTCTGGGGGCCTTCTTTTCTCATTTGTGAAATTGAACTTATCTAATATGGTTGGTATGAAAATTAACTGAGAAAAGAAATGCATAGTGTTTAGGATCACACTCAGCATGGAGTAAACATAGTAGTAAAATTATACTAACATGAGTACAACTGATGTTGGGATGACCCAAGACACCATCGGCCAGCTACTCAGCTTCTCTTAAAGATTATGCTTTGTTCACTCCTGTAAAACTGTGTTATCTGAGTAGGAAAGATGCTCAGAGAGAAAAGATATTTATTTACATCACTAAACTGTGCTATTATCCTGTTTTTACATAATTTTTTATCTTGAGTCTCATTAATTGAAATTTTATTAAAAACATTTGAGCACCTCTTAACATATGAAAAGATGCTCATATTCACTCATGATAAGTGAAATGAAAATTAAAATTGCACCTCATTATCATTTTTTCTACATTTCAGAATTGGCAAAGGTAGAAAATTTCTATAATGATGCATTCATTAGTAAGAACACAGAGAAACAGAGTATCAAATAATCATCAATATCTATAAAAATTACAAGTGCATCTAACTTTTTACTCACATAACTTCTAGAACTATATATTATAGACATATTTGCACATATGCAAAATGATCTCTGAGTTTTTAATAGAAGTATTACATTTAATGAGAATATTTTGGAGGCAACCTAAATTTCTATCACTACAGCATTCATTAAATAAATTATGGAGCACACATCTAATAAAAAACAGTGAAGTGAAGTGAAGTCGCTCAGTCGTGTCCGACTCTTTGCAATCCCGTGGACTGTATGTAGCCTACCAGGCTTCTCCGTCCATGGGATTCTCCAGGCAAGAATACTGGAGTGGGTTACCATTTCCTTCTCCAGAGGATCTTCCCGACCCAGGGATCGAACCCAGGTTTCCCACATTGGAGGCAGATGCTTTAACCTCTGAGCCACCAGGGAAGCCCTGGGGAAGTTTTTGTTATACTACTATGGAATGTTCTCCAAAGTATAAAATGCAAAGTTCAGAGTAATATGAAAAAGAGGCAGCTCTTTGGCTAAGAGGGGAGAAAAAGAAAAATTATTAGTATTATACTAATACTAAGAAAAAGTATTAGTACTATATAAAAGGATTAATATTTATGGGCTTCCCAGGTGGCTCAATGGGAAAGAATCCGTCTACCTAGCAGGAGACACAGGTCAGGAAGATCCCCTGGAGAAGGAAATGTCAACCCACTCCAGCATTCTTGTCTGGGAAATCCCATGGACAGGTGAGCCTGGTGGCCTACACTCCATGGAGTTACCAAGAGTCGGACATGACAAAATCTATGGAAGACACAAAGGAAAGCACTCATATTAATTGTCTATTAGAGGAGGAACAGGAAGAGGGTTCCCAGGTGGCAGAGTGGTAAAGAATTCGCTTGCCAGTGCAAGAGAAGCAAAAGTATACCTCACTGGTCAAGAGAAGATCCTTACTTTTCCCAGTTTTGGTGGCAGTTTTAACATAGGTTTTGATGAAAAAATGAAACAATCTCAATTTCTTGCAAGTTTAAGGTTTTAGGTAAGAAATGACATTGTTAGTACTATTATTATAATCCTTCTGCAGATAAGGAAACTGGAGTCATAGAGAGGTCAAGTCAGGCATTTAAGTGTTTTTGACTTTCAAAATCCTGCTCCTGACATGTGGTTGTGTACCTGTACCAAGCAGAGTTTGACATCGCCAAGATTAAATATTGACTAGGATTAGTTATTGACCAGGGTCTTAGGAAGCAGTAGGAAGGATGAGTTGATGTAAAAAGTAGGGGAAATTAAGCTATCCAAGTTTATCTCTTATGAGCCAAGTCAAAGAATCTTCAACCTGAAGCAGAAGCAGTTTTTTCACTAAGCACAAATAAAAATCATTTACTATTTCAAAGAGGCTATTGCCATTTGAATGGCAACTGCCCAGTCTTGGAGTAACTAGTGGAATTGGAGTCAGGCTTCTCTTCCTGATACCCACTAGGACAGAAGCAAATGTGCTTTTATAAATAGTCTTCTTGATCTTGTAAATAGTCCTTAGTTCCCAACCAACTCAGAGAGTGGTTGTAGCTAAGTCTTCTTTCAATGGGTGCCTGGCAATATTTGCCCCTTCTGGACGTTCTCATCTCTCCCCCTCAAAAACAAAACAAATAGGTAGTTTAGATTTGGAAACAAAGAAAATAGCAAAGTCTGTATGAATTGATTCTAGCTCCTATCATTTCCCCATAACTCCCATCACAAAAGCTTCCCTTTGGTCAAGATGTTTTTATTCTCCTACCAGGTACAATGACTCTGCTATCATGCTTTTCCATGCTTCAGGCGCTCTTTCTCATAGGAAATCCACCCACCTAATGTGTCATATTCTACTTAGAGTTTAAGGTCTCCTTCTAGCCATAAAGCCTCTGAAAATAATCCTCTTGTCAGAATTTCTATGATACCTAAAGTCTGAATCACAACGTTTAGTGCCAAATTACTGTGATTCGTTGTCATTACACAATATTTATCCTTCTAATAGACAGTGAGTTTGTTAAGTAAAGACACCTTGCCCAATGCTCTTCTGAATTTTCTAAATTGCTGAGCAGTCAGACTGTAAATGTTTGTTTTTAATCACACGTAGTTTTGTAGGTCTCACCCTTGAGGTTTAATGAATGTAAAAACTAAAAAGGCTAAAAACTTATAGTCCTGGTAGAATATAACAGAAATTGGTCAAAAATGTAAACTATGTTGGGTACAATATATTTCATTTCAGAGAGAGAGAGAGCACTACTGATTTTTTTACTAGTAGGATTCAGAATGGAAAGGCCCTTAATGTTCAGGAAATGAGACTGCTTCTATCCTTTCCAACCCCAGTTCTCTGGTTCCCTATTTCGAGGTAAAAGTCCATTCCACTCAACTTGGTTTATCTGAAGTTTAACGGTGGAAAGCATGCCGTATTTGGAAAAAGAAGGAGTGGAAGAAGAATGTAATACACATATTTTGAAAATATGTGTGTAAGCATCTCTCTGTAAGAGACTTGACATATTCATGCATAATTTCACATAATCTTTACAACAACCCTACACTGTAAAAATTGACTTTCATGAAACTCAGATAATGTGCATAGGTCAATGAATAAAAGAGCCAAGACTTGAATCCCTTTTATTCATTCTGATTCTACTATGAAGGTTAAATTGATTTAAAAGTACAGTAAAGAGCTAAATGGAACATGCCTACTCTGCTAAAAAAAAGTCAGCACATTCTTCCAATATCAAAACACTGCTTTGTGTCCTTACAGAAGATAAGCTCTTTATGTAGTCAGACAACACAAACATAGTATACTCCACATAATATTTCGCGTGCTCAAGGAATTTATACTACCAGGCTAGCCTGAACTCAGAAACACATTATGGGAATAAAGAAATAATTCCTCTCCATTTTCAGACTGGAGGATTCAGGATGAGTCATGAGTTGTTCTAAATGGTTGGAAAATTAGAGACGAGATATACACTGGCTGTGATTTAACAGAGAGGAATAGAGTTTATGAAAGTAAAGACTTGAGATGCTGTCTCCCAGAATGATCAGTGGAGACTGTGTTTCTGAGTGGAGGGGAGCCTTTTGCTAAAATTGCCAAGACCATCAAACTTTCATCCCCACCTTCATTCTAAAACTTGGCGATTTCTGTCCATCTTCTTGGCCTCTCATAATCAAAACAGTATAACCATTGATTTCCTCTTCTTCAAATTTAACCAGCTACTAAATCTCAAAGATTATGAATTCCCAACACTTCTCACATTCTTTCCTATTTCTACACGTATTAACACACATCCAACTCACCTCCTCATAACCATATGTAAGTAAGTTCCTGGAAGGAACTCTCCAGGTTGACGTTCCCTTGATATAAACAACCTATCAATCACACTGGCAGAATCATCCTCACCTTGCTGCTCCCCTTGGTGTGAATAGTGGGAGAGCAGCTCCAGCCTCTGTCACCTTCATCTCCAGACTCAGTCCCCAATCTTCCCTCTCCCCAGTGCTCCTAACTGATCTGCCCAGTCTCCTTTAAAAGCTTCAGTGATGGAAATTATTTTCTCTTTTATATTTTCTATAAACATTTACTGGGTTGCCATTGTATGATTGCCCTTAAGTAAGTATTCAGGGGTTCTCAAGGCAAAAAACTGAAGTGGTTTGCCATTCCCTTCTCCAGATCCTAAAGGAAATCAGTCTTGAATATTCATTGGAAGGACTGATGCTGAAGCTGAAACTCCCAATACTTTGGCCACCTGATGTGAAGAACTGACTTATTTGAAAAGATCCTGATGCTGTGAAAGACTGAAGGCGGGAGGAGAAGGGTATGACAGAGAACGAGATGGTTGGAAGGCATGAGTTTGAGCAAGCTCTGGGACTTGTGATGGACAGGGAGGCCTGGTGTGTTGCGGTCCATGGGGTAGCAAAGAGTTGGACATGACTGAGCAACTGAAATGAAGTAAACTGAAAGTATTCACAACAATAAAGGGTGACTAGAACATGGTCCCTTCCTACAGGTAAGGGAAATTGACATTTCACAGATGTGGGATATTTTGTATATTACAGTGGGTATTATAATATGGATATATGGCAAATAGGCAGGGAGCATTGAGTGGAGAGTTATTTACTCTCACTTGGGGGAGTAAAGGTCAGGAAAAGTTTTACATAAGAGAAGACGCTTAATCTGAAAACCAAGAAAAATTTCATTTACAATAGCATTAAAAGAAAAAAACACTTAAATGAACTACTGTATATATATTGAAAACTACAAAACATTGTTTTAAAAAATTAAAGAGGATCTGAATAAATCAATTCTTAAGACTATTGTTAGAATGGTAATACTATGAAAATTAGTCTACAGATTAAACGCAATCCATATTAAATTTTAAACTGCAAGGGATGCAGAATAGCCAAAACAATCTTGACAAAGAAGAGAGAGTTGGAGGACATCCTCTTCCTGATCTCAAAACTAACTACAAGTCTAAGTGATCAAGAGAATGTGGTACTGGCCTAGAGATGGTAATACAGACCAGTGGAGGAGAACTGCAAATCCAGGAGTAAAGGCACACATTTACGGTGAGCTGATTTTTATGAGTATCAAGAACATTAAATGGGGGGGAAGATAGTCTGTTTTTACGAATGGTATGGAATAGTGTAGTGTGGTAGTGTTAGCCGCTCAGTCATCTCCAACTCCTTGTGACCCCATGCACTGTAGCCCACCAGGGTCCTCTGTAGATGGGGATTCTCCAGGCAAGAACCCTGGAGTGGGTTGCCATGCCCTGCTCCAACGGAATAACCAAATGTGAAAGAATGAATCATATGTTCCTTCCTCACATTGTTTATGAAAGCTATCGTTATCCTTGTGATTATAGAGTGGAAGTGAGAAATAGATTTAAGGGCCTAGATCTGATAGACAGAGCGCCTGATGAACTATGGACGGAAGTTTGTGACACTGTACAGGAGACAAGGATCAAGACCATCCCATGGAAAAGAAATGCAAAAAAGCAAAATGGCTGTCTGAGGAGGGCTTAGAAATAGCTATGAAAAGAAGAGAAGCAAAAAGCAAAGGAGAAAAGGAAAGCTATTCCCATCTGAATGCAGAATTCCAAAGAATAGCAAGGAAAGATTTAAAAAGCCTTCCTCAGTGATCAATGCAAAGAAATAGAGGAAAAGAACTGAATGGGAAGGACTAGTGATCTCTTCAAGAAAATTAGAGATACCAAGGGAACATTTCATGCAAAGATGGGCTTGATAAAGGACAGAAATGGTATGGACCTAACAGAAGCAGAAGCTATTAAGAAGAGGTGGCAAAAATACACAGAGGAACTAAACAAAAAAGATCTTCATAATAGCGATGGTATGATCACTCACCTAGAGCCAGACATCCTGGAATGTGAAGTCAAGTGGGCCTTAGAAAGCATCACTACGAACAAAGCTAGCAGAGGTGATGGAATTCTAGTTGGGCTATTTCAAATCCTGAAAGATGATGCTGTGAAAGTGCTGCACTCAATATGCCAGCACATTTGGAAAACTCAGCAGTGTTTTTTCCACAGGACTGGAAAAGGTCAGTTTTCATTCCAATCCCAAAGAAAGGCAATGCCAAAGAATGCTCAAACTACCGCACAATAGCACTCATCTCACATGCTAGTAAAGTAATGCTCAAAATTCTTCAAGCCAGGCTTCAGCAATAAGTGAACTGTGAACTTCCAGATGTTCAAGCTGGTTTTAGAAAAGGCAGAGGAACCAGAGATCAAATTTCCAACATCTGCTGGATCATGGAAAAAGCAAGAGAGTTCAAGAAAAACATCTATTTCTGCTTTATTGACTATGCCAAAGCCTTTGACTGTGTGGATCACAAGAAACTGGAAAATTCTTCAAGAGATGGGAATACCAGACCACCTGACTTGCCTCTTGAGAAACCTGTATGCAAGTCAGGAAGCAACAGTTAGAACTGGACATGGAACAACAGACTGGTTCCAAATAGGGAAAGGAGTACATCAAGGCTGTATATTGTCACTCTGCTTATTTAACTTATATGCAGAGTACATCATGAGAAACACTGGGCTGGATGAAGCACAAGCTGGAATCAAGATTGCCGGGAGAAATATCAATAACCTCAAATATGCAGATGACACCACCCTTATGGCAAAAAGTGAAGAGGAACTAAAAATCCTCTTGATGAAAGTGAAGGAGAGTGAAAAAGTTAACTTAAAGTTCAACATTCAGAAAACGAAGATGATGGCATCTGGTCCCATCACTTTTCATGGGAAATAGATGGGGAAACAGTAGAAATAGTGTTGAAAGTGAAAGTGAGAGTTAAGTCGCCAGTCGTGTCCGACTCTTTTAGACCCCGTGGACTGTAGCCCACCAGGCTCCTCCGTCCATTGGATTCTCCAGGCAAGAACACTGGAGTAGGTTTTTGGGCTCCAAAATCACTGCAGATGGTGACTGCAGCCATGAAATTAAAAGACGCTTACTCCTTGGAAGGAAAGTTATGACCAACCTAGACAGCATATTCAAAAGCAGAGACATTACTTTGTCAACAAAGTTCTGTCAAGTCAGGCTATGGTTTTTCCACTGGTCATGTATGGATGTGAGAGTTGGACTGGGAAGAAGGCTGAGCACCGAAGAATTGATGCTTTTGAACTGTGGTGTTGGAGGAGACTCTTGAAAGTCCCTTGGACTGCAAGAAAGATCCAACCAGTCCATCCTAAAAGAGATCAGTCCTGGGTGTTCACTGGAAGGACTGATGTTGAAGCAGAAACTCCAATACTTTGGCCATCTCATGCGAAGAGTTTACTCATTTGAAAAGACCCTAATGCTGGGAAGGATTGGGGGCAGGAGGAGAAGGGAGCCACAGAGGATGAGATGGCTGGATAGCATCACCGACTTGATGGACATGGGTTTGGGAAGACTCCAGGAGTTGGCGATGGACAGGGAGGCCTGGTGTGCTGCAATTCATGGGATCACAAAGAGTTGGACACGACTGAGCGACTGAACTGAACTGAGCTGAACTTTATCCTGCACCGGCAGTTATGTTGATTTGCATTTCACTGGGTTCTCCTTTCTAATCTGATAGAAAGCGCTGAAGTCAAGGAACAACTTTTTGGGTCAGTGATACATGCCAGGTGCCCAACACTAGGCTCCACACAGATTAGTTGAATGGATGCCTAACTGTGAAGGCAGAGATGCCCAGCAGCCTGGCACTGCCTGCTTCTGAGACTGATCTTGTCAAGCCTCCTCCACAACATCCAAGGCTTTGCTGGTCTAGGGCATGGCTGTCGCTTAACACCGTATTTGCAAAATTTATAGCACTTGAGTGCAAATAAGTTCATTTCTGCCAAAGTCAACACCAAATAAGGGCTGTGACACACGGTCCAGCCTGGGAAAGTCAGGGTTGGGCAGAAAGGGGTAAGGAGGTCCTTTCTCTAAGGCAACAGAGCAGTGGATCGAAAGACAGGAAGTAGGCAAACCCAGGCTGCTTGAGTAGAAGCTCTTTAATTGTGCCTTTCATGCTACCATCCTCAAGAGAGAGAGAGAGAGGAGAGAAAAAAAAAGAAAGCCAGGGAGGAAATGAAGTTCACTGAAGTCCCAGTGCCAAGCTCTCAGAGGCGAATTTTCCATATTAGGTGTCATTTAATTAGAAGGAATTCTTTCACAGATAGGTCACTGAATACGAGGAGTCAAGGTGTTCCCTGCCTCTTAAGCCTGTGAAGTCAAGTTATCATTTGTTACAGATGCTAAACTCTTCTAAGGACTTCAGCACGAGAGGTGCAGACTCCCAGTTCACTGTGAACCAAGAAGGGCCAGAACACAGAGAACAATCAGTTGTATGATCACAGGTCATGGGATCATTTGCCGCTGAAGGAGCAAAATCTTTGTTAACTGGGCGTGTTCTCATTGTGCAGGGAGACAGCATCCCGTTCTTGCTTTCTAATCTGGGCTCTGAAGGTTAAACTAATTGTGAAAGCCACTTAACTTCCCAGCTTTCTGGGACTTGGGTTATCTGAGGATATTATTATCCTCACTTCACAGATAAGAAAGCTGGGGTGTGAGTGACGAATGACGTCCTGAGGCCTCACAGCTGTCAAATCCCAGCCTGGGCAGATCTGCCTGCTTGGCTTCAAACCAACATACTTTCAACTACATCAGGCAGTCTCTTAGATTCTTAAAATGAGGAGGCTGACTGGCTGATCTCTGTTATTTCCTTCCGTTGTTAACGTTCCATATGTGGTCAGGGCACACTTGTTGCAGAGGAGTAGAAGCCTTATTCAGTCCATGTGCACAGTTTTTATGCTATGTTATGCTAGAAGGGTTAAAGCTGACGCTCACCATTGTTGAGGGCATCTGTTCTAAGCAGTGGGCTTCCTTTGTGGTGTAGTGAAGAATCCGCCTGCCAAGCAGGAGACGCTGGTTCAATCCCTGGGTCGGGAAGATCCCTGGAGAAGGAAACGGCAGCCCACTCCAGTATACTTGCCTGGGAAATCCCATGGACAGAGGAGCCTGGCGGGCTACAGTCCATGGGGCCACAAAAGAGTCGGACTTGACTTAGTGACTAAAAACAACAACAAATTCTGAGCAGCAAGTTACTGAGGGCTGCTAAGTTGCTTCAGTCGTGTCCGACTCTGTGCGAGCCCATAGACGGCAGCCCACCAGGCTCCCCTGTCCATGGGATTCTCCAGGCAGGAGTACTGGAGTGGGTTGCCACTGCCTTCTCCCAGCACCCTTTCAAACTGCAAACATTATAGCCGTGGGGGAGTTTCTGATCTGCTCAAGTAACTTACTTATGAACTTGCTTTTCTTTCTTTTCAATATAACAATTGTAAACAAAATTGCCAGAACTATTTAGTGCATATTATTGTAAATGGGGCCTTTGTGTAGTGAAAGATAAATAGATAATTTTAAGTGGAGAAACGTTTTTGTGCACTGAGATGGTCACTTTAAAAGGATGCTTAAGAAAAAGAGAAAAGGATGCTTTGAAAATCAACAATGCTTAAAAGACTTTATCTTCTTTCTCAATGTCTTTATAAGAAATGGTAACATCTATTTTCACTTGAAACAGGTATTCTCCTACAATAGAATCACCAAAAGCAATCAATGGAGGAAAAATATCGTTCCTCTTCACCTTGTAGGATAAGGCACTTGCCCAGTGAAATGAAAAGGAAAGAATGACAAAAAGGTAAATTTCACCTTCTTTGTGACCCATGGATTGTCGCCTGCCAGGCTCCTCTGTCCGTGGAATTCTCCAGGCAAGAATACCAGAGTGGGTAGTCATTCCCTTCTCCGGGGGATTGTCCCAACCCAGGGACTGAACCCAGGTCTCCCGTATTGCAGGCAGATTCTTTACCATCTGAGCCCCTGCTGCTAAGTCACTTCAGTCATGTCCAACCCTGTGAGACCCCACAGACACTAGGGGAGCCCCAAATTTCACCTTCAGGATTTGCTTTATGACCAGGAAGCTTGGAGTGCCTGAGGAAGGGGACCCGAAGAGGGTCCCCACACCTTCTGGTAGCTCCTCATGGGGCACGAGGAACTAATGGTCTCCTTGAACCCTCCTCTGCCTTCCCAACAACCCCACAATTATTGCGATCAATACAGGAGACAGTAAAGATATTTACATTTCTGGCCAATAAGCATAACCTTTTCCCCTTCAAACAGGAGCTTTCTCAGGAAGTATTTTCTGCTTAAGAAAATACTAACACCTCATTTTTTTGTTTATAGTTTTCCAACCATTTTCACACGGTGGATTTCAGACTTTTATTTCATAGGCTAACAAAAATTACAAAAAGAAAGGTATCAACAGAGTTCCCAACTTTGCATTTTGTCAAAGAAAATATTTAAGAGGAAAAAAAATGTTACTCTCTACAACCACCATCACTCATGAAAGAAGCTCCTGATCACAGCAAAGGAGCAAGGAGGTCATTCATACAAGGAGTCCTTGGAGCAGCCGAAGATGGACTTCTTGGCAGATTCATGATACTACCCTGAATATTCTCACTATTCTGCAGAGCAGTAAAAAAATTCATCAAAGACTTTCACAACCAGCCTCGAAAGTAGGCAAAGGGGGTATTACTCTCCTCTTACCTGTCATGAAACGTGGGCCAGAAGGTGAAGTAACAAGCTCTGGGGACGCAGATACGGCTCATTCACAAACCACACTTTGGGCGTCAGAGCACAGACCCTGGGCTGGAATGCTGGGTTTTGCTGATGCTCACCAGCTGGGAGAGCTCGGGGACATTTTAGTAACACCAGAAAGCCCTAGATGAGAGACCGCAATCAGATTGCCCTGAGGCCCCTGAGTTTTACTGGAGTGCCAAAGGGCAGGTTAAGTTTCACTGGTTCAGGTGCCTGTTCTTGACTCACCTGCAGGTTAGAGTGACCTCCTCAAGGCCAGGTCACTCTGTGTCTTTCCTGGATTTCCCAGATTACAACCAGGGTCCAGTTGGCTGAACCGGCAGAATGCCATTTGTGCCTGATACTCCTCGCGATTTTGCAGTCCCCAGAGAAAAAGATACACTGCTCTTCAGAGTCTGCCCTCTTGGAAAGCCTATGAACTCCCTAGTACCCTGTAACAAATTCCCCTTCCTCCCAAAAACATATTAGGGAGAATAAATAAAAAAAAAAGAATAGAGGGGGTTGTTGTTTACTCTGAAACTAGACCTATATCCCTGAATGTCAAGATAAATTTCAGTTCAGTCACTCAATTGTGTCCGACTCTTTGCCACCCCATGGACTGCAGCACGCCAGGCCTCCGTGTCCATCACCAGCTCCCGGAGTTCACTCAAACTCACGTCCATCGAGTCGGTGATACCATCCAACCATCTCATCCTCTGTCGTCCCCGTCTCCTCCCACCTTCAATCTTTCCCAGCATCAGGGTCTTTTCCAAGGAGTCAGCTCTTCAGCTTCAGCATCAGTCCTTCCAATGAACACCCAGGACTGATCTTTAGGATGGACTGGTTGGCTCTCCTTGCAGTCCAAGGGACTCTCAAGAATATTCTCCAACACCACAGTTCAAAAGCATCAATTCTTCAGCGCTCAGCTTTCTTTATAGTCCAGCTCTCACATCCATACATGACCACTGGAAAATCCATAGCCTTGACTAGACGGACCTTTGTTGGCAAAGTCATATAATTTGGTGGGTATAAATTTAATGGGCCATTAGATAAACCAGCTTGTGTCACCCAAGTTGTATGGATGTGTGGGGGCTGTAAAAACACTGCTTGAACCTGAAGGGAACAGTAACCTGAAACTGTTTGGGGATCATATGCGCACTTGGCCAGCAATGGGGTGACCTCTTTCATTCCTTCTTTCCTTCTGTGGACCCTGCGCTTGGGGCGGGAATGGGAACAGAAGTTGTGCCGCAGTGGGGATAGAGGCACTCCTCCTCTTCTGTTTCCATTTTATCACTCTTCTTCCAGACTAGTTTCCTTACTTTTATTAGCTTAGATGATTTGACTCATGAGGAATTGGAAGTACAGACAGATGAAAAAAACTGCCCAAGATCACAGAGGCTGTGGCAAAATAAGGCCAGGATTCTGCCTCCTACTCTCTGTACAATTTTGTCACTAGTTTCAAGCATTTACCAGGAAAACACTAGAAGGAGAGAATTTTGGACAAAATTTTGGTCTATCCTATTTTAGTAGAGATTAAAGGAGAATTCATATTCTACTTTATAAAGTGTATATGTGTGTATGAGAGAGCATGAGAAATACAAAAACTTAACTAGAAAACTGAAAATACTCTCATTGTCATACTCTAAGTAGTATTCCTAAAAAGAATTTTGCTTTTAAATCTTTTTAAGAGAGAGCGCTCATGAAAAATGAGCTATTTTTCACAGCGCTAGTTAGTGCTCTTGATCGCTGTTTACGGAATTGCTGACATAAACAGAAGTTCTGAAAGTCAAAATTGTATCTCACTTCTGCTTCAGATGCTGCTGCTAAGTCACTTCAGTCGTGTCCGACTCTGTGCGACCCCATAGACGGCAGCCCACCAGGCTCCCCCGTCCCTGGGATTCTCCAGGCAAAATCACTGGAGTGGGTTGCCATTTCCTTCTCCAATGCATGAAAGTGAAGTCGCTCATTCGTATCCAACTCTTAGCGACCCCATGGACTGCAGCCCACCAGACCCCTCCATCCATGGGATTTTCCAGGCAAGAGTACTGGAGTGGGCTGCCATTGCCTTCTCTAATATTTACAACAAATAAGACAATCTCATAGGAAATTAACCTCACTAACTTAGAAAGATCCTGTGCCCATGGAAATTTCACACAGTAAGTAACAAAGGCACCAAGAGCTCTTCCCTGAATCCAAGTGTTGCCGTGAAAATAGATAACCAAAATGATGCCACAATTTCATATCTCTAGAAGTAATCCTTATACAAAGGGAATACAAATACAAAGCCATGTGAAGGGATGAGAATATTTGCTCCCTAAATGATACTGGTTCATAGTGATTAACTCCATGGCAAACTCTTTCACTTTGCCATTTTTTTTGAGATCAGTTTATTTTTTCAGCCTCTGAAAAGTGGCAAAGATGATATCAAAGATCTTTATTATTAGTGATCACAGTCATAAACAAGAGATGGTGTAATACAACAGGTTTCATGTCGTACATCTGTGCCTCCAGCCACTCATTCTATGCTTTGGGAATTTTCATGTCCATTAAAAATATCACTTTGGGATACATCATATGAGTGATACCCACTTATTTTAGGAAACTTGGACAACAGCAAAGAGAAAAGCACACGTGGGATCCACTGGTCAATGGTGACTGTTGTCGTAATTCTTACGTAATTCTTCCCAGATTACATGAGTAAAAGAAAAACTAGACCTGTGTATTGACAAGACTGGAATCTCACTAAACTATTTCCCCAGACTGTTCGAAACTTGTTCAATGATAGACACTTAGTCAGTGAGTAGAAAGACTCCACGGTCTGACTAAGAGCAGTTGCTTCTTTCCCACAGAAAGGTGTGCCGAGAAAACACACACAAAGGATGGGATCAGAACACTTCCCTTGAAGCAGCAGTGGTGATTTCCTCATTAGACCTATAAATATTTGTGGCAAGCCCTGGTATAGCACATGGATAAAAGGTCTAATAATAATCTAGAAAATGCACAGAATGCTTGGGAGCAACTTCGATCTGGCTAAAATAGTGTCGCTTAAGTGTCTCTGAAAAAGTAACAAAATTATTGTGTTCTGGGAAAAACCAACCCTAACATCTCTCTTTTCTTCCAAAAAGTTATTTTAAAATAATATGAGAGGAGAAAGGAATCTGAACCTTCATGAAGCAATCAAATGGAGGAGAAAGTAGCATGGATTTGGATTGAGACAGGCCCAGATTTAATAATAGCTCTGCCGCTTTACCTCAATAAGACCTTGAGACTTTCTTTTCCTATTCTGAAAAATTGGGGGGTGGCATAAACATTCCTTTGAGCATTGCTGAGAGAATTAAATGAGAGTATGAACATAAAGCTATTTGGACAATGGGTGCCTCCCTTAGCTGCTGCTTTTACCATCACTGACTTTGGAAAGAACTAACCCAAGGGCTCCACACTCACCCCCCATGTATTTTACTACCCTATGAATTCAGCAGTGTCACTTAGCTTTAATGTTCTCTTTACTGGCTGCTACGGAATTGCTGAAGACAACCACTGTTACTACATTTTAGATTCTCTGGGCTGCCAGCTAGACGAGAGCTCAGAAGAGGAAAGCTAAGGGTGTCACGTTATACGAATCGCTGAGGCACGCCGCATATGACGCAACCTGCGAAGCACCAGAAACACAATCTATCTGTGGAGGAAAACCAATTTATATTTCTTGCGTAATGAGGCATTTCACAAAGAGACACAACTGGACAATGAGTGCTTTGAATTCAGGAAACAGCGCTAAATGCTCCTTCTCCATCAGGGCTAATGTGCTCTGGCTGCTAGTGCTTCTTCCTGCAGTATATCATCTCCTTCTAGAGGGTTCTACAAAAGATGAGTCAGCAAATGGCAACTGCCTGCACAATGCAAATTTTGCCTTTTCTTCCTAGAGAAAAAGGCCCTGCTTTTCAGTCTAAAATGAAGATACCTCCTAGTTTAGTTTGTTCTCAACGCTTTCTTTAAATAGAGCACTTAATGATTCTTAAACTCTCTTTCCAGTCAATCAAACTCACATATCTAGTGATTCTTTCCCCCTGGCTTAGAGCCGTGATATTTGTGAAGCCAACTCTAGCACTCACTTATTACTATTTTTAGCTCAAAGGTAGATTTAGTTCATTGCCTTTACTTCTGAGATTAAACCTTAATGTTAGAGAGAATCACGTGTCCATAGAAAAAGAATCAGAAGGACTTCTTTAGCATCAGGCCTAATACTATGTGCATGGCACCCAGCTGAGTCTTTGGTAATGGTAGCTCATAGCAGCTGAGCTGAAATGATTTACTTCTTCTTGGACAAGCTAGAAATTGTCTCATAAGATTTATTTCTCCATAGCCATCAGCCACCACTATATTACCAATTCTAAGTCATGAGCTGAAGGCTCATTGGTCATTTTATATTTCCTATGTGAGTCACGATCAATAAATGTTAGAGAAGAAATAGCCTCTGTTCTTAAGAGTTCCTGGCTGCTTTCAGAATTTAATTTCATTACGGAGATGAGAAACAATCAGGAAGCTATATATAGAGCCTAAGAGAACACAATAATCCCTAAACCCCCAGATAAATGAAAAGTCTATACTGTAGGTTTTTAAGTCCTGAGACCAAACATCCTTTGGAAATCTGACCCAATGATGAGTGACTGAAGCAAACTCTTGCAGTAGCTTAATTCCCTTCATTCTTTCTTTTATTGATCATTGTAGGGTGATTAAATTTGGGCTGGTCACCAGAACTAGGAAACAGAGAGACCTGAAGCTACAGTGATTCTAGTCAACCTACCCCCAAGGAAAACGACAACAGCTTTCACTACGAGTAGGTTCCCCGTTTGGTACATTTTCTAAGTGCATGCTTCCCCTTTCTTCCTTAGTATGTGAGCCCTGATTTTAGATAAGGCTGAAATCCACCCAGAAAGTAGTCTATTTCCCAATATCTTTTGCAACTGGTGGTGATCATGTAATTAAGCTCCGGCCAATGAGATGTGAACATAAGTGTCACCTGGACTTCTGGGAAGGCTGCTCAGATGGGACTGACTCAGCAGTCTGACTTTGAGCCCTTGACCTTTCCTCTTTCTTATGCCTTAAATGGCCTGTAACAATGGAGCTCCAGCAGCTATGGGGACTAGGAGGGGACCTTTAGGATGAAAGCCAGCTCTGAGCAGGAGGGAGAGAAAGACTGACAATGCTTTGGTCTATGACAGCTGTAGAACTGCCAATCCTGGCCTTTCAGGAAGGAGCGGAAATGCCTCTCCACCTTGCTTAACTGCTGCAGGCTTAACCCCTTGCTCCTAAGAGCAGCTGAACCTCATGGAACTGACACAGCCACCAAGAGTCAAACTTTCCAGCATGGGAATTTCTTCTGGGTGCGTGTGACTCTGTGACCCCACAGACTGTAGTCCGCTGGGCTCCTCTGTCCACTGGATTCTCCAGGCAAGAGTCCTGGAGTGGGTTGCCATTCCCTCTCCAGGGGATCTTCCCAACCCAGGGATTGAACCTGTGTCTCCTGCACTGCAGCTGGATTCTTTACCTGATGAGCTGTCAAGGAAGCCTTGGAATTTCCTTTACAGGGAGACGAGGCCTTGTATGTTACATTTAAAATGCCAACCCTTTTAGGAGTTTCTTTTCAATCACTTAAAGCATAGCTGTCTGCTAGCAACTCCTTTCCTGAGGGCAGATTTTTGAAGGGAAAGGCAGAGAATCTGAGGTTCCTGTGGGAAATTTCAAGAGTTCTAAGAAGGAAGAGAAAAGAGTTTAGAAAGGGAGTTAATGGTTGACTTAGCCGCTATCACATTTTAATCTTAGGCTTGTCCTCCTGACTCCAGATGGATGCTGGGCTTCATTACCTGCCCAGGAGGCCCTGGGAGACTTGAGGAGGGAACAGTAGGTATTCTAGTAACCCTCAGTTCAGTTCAGCCGCTCAGTCATGTCTGACACTTTGTGACCCCGTGAACCACAGCACGCCAGGCCTCCCTGTCCATCACCAACTTCCGGAGCTTGCTCAAACTCATGTCCACCAAGTCGGTGATGCCATCCAACCATCTCATCCTCTGTCATCCCCTTCTCCTCCCACCTTCAATCTTTCCCAACCTCAGGGTCTTTGGCTGAGAATACTGTTCAGTAGGTTAGGGATATTAAATGCATTTTCTACTTATGATACTTTTAACTTATGATGGATTTATTTGGATAAAAAGTGAAAGTCACTCAGTCGTGTCTGACTCTTTGCAACCCCATGGACTATATAGTCCATGGAATTCTCCAGGCCATAACACTGGAGTGAGGAGGAACCCCATTGTAAACTGAGAAAGACCTACACAGGCATTTGTGTGTGCACTCAGTCATATCTGTGATCCTGGGAACTGTAGCCTGGCAGGCTCCTCCTTCCATGGGATTCTCCAGGCAAGAGTACTTGAGTGGGTTGTCATGCCCTCCTCCAGGGCATCTTCCCGACCCAGGAATCAAACCTGCGTCTCCTGTATCGGTAGGTGGATTCTTTACCTCTGAGCCACCTAGGAAGGCCTGGACACGCGTTATCACCAATCTAATCTTCATAAACTCTGAAACATAGGTTTGATAGCCTTAGTTTACCGACGTGCTAGATGACACTCAGAGAGATTAAAGATCTTGCTGAAGGTCACTATCCAGGGCTTAAGGTGGTTGACCAACTATCTTCGTTTGCCCAAGACTAGGGTTTCCTGAGATGCAAGACTTTCAGAAGAGCATCAGGCAAACCAAGACGGAAGAGTGATGGCAAAGCTCTGTCATACCATCTTTAAACCCCAAGGAGCACAGAGCCCAGACAGAGCTCCTCAAGGGCTGGCTCTAGCCTCCTAAGGTGCTCAACTTTACCTTGGACTTGGGAGTCTGCTCCCCTCTCGAGAGGTGGACTCTGGAGTAGCCCCCTAGCAGTACTGTGTGATAGAACTAAAGTTTCCCCTGGTCTGTCCCCCAACCCAAGCAAGGACCCCCAACTCCACACACTCAGTAGCTAACAGCACGGGAGAGCCCTATCCTATCCAGGGAGCAGGTCCATGCACTCTGTGGGGCAGAGCCTGGCTCCTTGCCCCACTATGAGGTGTCCTTAAAATCCTGCTTCCTCATTTTTCACCTGATGCAAACACTTCAAACAATCATATTACCTTTAACATTTTCCTATGAAAATGCTTCTTCTAGAGCTTTTAAAGCACTGTTATTTATGCTCACCTAAAGACGACTGAAGTGACCTAGCAGCAGCAGCAAAGATGTGAAGCATATGAATTCAAGACAACCTCCAAATTCTGTCCCTTCCTATTCTATCTTATTCCTTTCTAAAGGGTGCCAATGGCGTTTTGTGAGTGTGCCTCAATTTAAACACACCAAATAATGGTCATCTAAGGCAGGGGTTCCCAGCTTGAGGTTTCAGGATAGAATGCAGAGGGTATATGAGCCTTCCTGAAGTTGTGTATCCGTGTGTGTGTGTGTGTGTGTGTGTGTGTGTGTGTGAGTGTGTGTTTTATAGGGTAGGAGGTCTGTAGCTTTTTACTACATTCTCAGGAGAATCTGTGACCAGAACAGAGTTGAGAACAACTGGTGAGATAACAAGAATTAACTGAGAAGAATTTTTTTTTTTACAAAAGATGTCTTTGTTTTCTGAAATGATTCACAGTAGCAACTAATCCCAGGGTATTAACCTATGATTCAGGCTATGGCCTTGATATATATCAAAGGAAGAAGGCGAAGAGCCATAAGGAAGGTGTGTTCAAAGCCACAGCAGGAAATGTGGCTGAAAGTTCCAGAGCCCAGGGCACCACACCTCATGGGGACAGAGGTGGAATCCTCAGACCCAGAGGAAAGCTGTGGGGCTCAGGAGCTGATTGTCCAAGATCTTTTACGTCTTGTTGCCACTCCCCTGTCTCTGGATGATTGGTTTCTTATTTCTGGTGTTCTGTGTGTGTGTTTTGCAAAATAAATGAACTCAATGAAACAACCACTGGGGGCTGTAGTCCAGCGTCTGAGAGCTCACACACTGGAGTCCTGTGTTAGCTCAGTCTATACTTTGCAGCCATAGGATTTGGAGCAAGGGTTCTGACCTCGCTGAACTTCAACTTTCTGGGCCCCACTGGCATGAAACCTGTCACCTGAGCCCTCCTTCCCAGCAAAGGCTTGAAGTGGTGGTCCTTCACTAAAGGCCAGTGAGAGCCTCGTCACCACGATCCCCCGGCCAGCCCTCTCAGGCTCCCTGGTCTGCCTGGTTTCCGGAGCAGCTGACTAGGTTCTCTTTCAGTGCTGGTCTCAGCCAAGCAGAGCCTCCAACAACCCTTTTGGTTTGCTTCATTCTCCATGAGCTCATGTGCCTCCGGATGAAGCCATCTGAGGGATGCGGGCAGAGTGCTCAGAGACATGCGTGCTGACTACTCCAGTGGGAGAGATGGTTACTGTGGAATGAGGACCATGAGGAGGTGGGCCTTCCCCAGGGACTGACAACACCTCCCCATGCTGGAGCCTTCTCAGGGCACCCTGGGGCCTCCCCAGGGCCCAGGCTCAGGATTCTGTGTCAAAGCCAGGAGTCTGTCATCCTTCTTTCTTCACCTTCCCAAGCTCAGGACGGGAACATGAGAATTCCTTTCCATAATTAATCTTCTTCAGGTTCAGAAAGTGAAAGTGAAGTCGCTCAGTCATGTCCGACTCTTTGCAACCCCATGGACTGTAGCCTACCAGGTTCCTCCATCCATGGGATTCTCCAGGCAAGAATACTGGAGTGAGTTGCCATTTCCTTCTCCAGGGATCTTCCTGATCCAGGGATTGAACCTGGGTCTCCTGCATTGTAGGCAGATGCTTTACCATCTGAGCCATCAGGGAAGTCAGGTTCAGAAGACTTAAAAAAAAAAAAAAAAAGAAGCAGCACTGAGTAAGAGGTATGGTCTGAAGACCCTCAGCAAAGCTGGGTCTGGGCTCCTGCCTGAAGTGGCTGGTCTGTCCACCAATTCCTTGAATTCTCCCTGAATCTTTGGACTCTGTTGCAGGTTTATCTGCCTGAACAGTTTTCCCTCCCTATCCCCCGCCTCACCCTATAATGAATGAATCATTTCCTCCTCTCATATCCTGCCAAACATTTCAAATCATGCCTCCCATTCTTGGTTAGGTGCCTAAATTGACCTTACTATGATGAAGTAAAGGGTAGGAAACAATTTTTCACTCTCATTTACAAGCCTCTTGAAATAAGCTTTCTGAGAGGAGCTGTGGGCACAATACCCTGTGCCCAGCTGGATGCTCCTGCTGAAAACCTGTCATCCACAGTTAATCCCTGTGGTAGGGAGGATCACTGAAAAGCAGGGAGAAGAGAACAGGATTCCTCTCCTTGAAGTAATATAAGTCAGACATCTGCCAGGAACAATCAGCAGGGAAGTGGAGTCAGTCCAGTAAGTAAGTTAGTTCAGTCGCTCAGTCGTACCCAACTCTTTGTGACCCCATGAACTGCGGCACGCCAGGCCTCCCTGTCCATCACCAACTCCTGGAGTTTACTCAAACTCATGTCCATTGAGTCGGTGATGCCATCCAACCATCTCATCCTCTGTCGTTCCCTTCTCCTCCTGCCTCCAATCTTTCCCAGCATCAGGGTCTTTTTCAAATGAGTCAGCTCTTCGCATCAGGTGGCCAAAGTATTGGAGTTTCAGCTTCAGCATTAATCCTTTCAGTGAATATTCAGGACTGATCTCCCTTAGGATGGACTGGCTGGATCTCCTCATAGTCCAAGGGACTCTCAAGAGTCTTCTCCAACACCACGGTTCAAAAGCATCCACTCTTCGACTCTTCGGAGCTCAGCTTTCTTCACAGGCCAACAGTCCAGGTAATATAATGAGCTTCTGCTGCCCTCTGGTGGAGTTCTCCCCTTTAATCGTTGTTAATTAAAAGGTCGCTTTCTAGAGGAAAACTGTAGAGCCCTGGTTCTCCAAGTGAGCTCCTTGGACCAGCAGTATGGGCATTACCCGGTCATTTGCTTACTACCTATGACAACTGGTGAATAACTTAATCTTTTCAAACTTAGTTTCCTTAGTTATAAATGTCTAATTCACAGCATTAATGAGGATGTAAACAGAAAACATAGATAACATGAGCAGGGATAATAAAAGATGTTAAGGAGCCTAGCATTAAACCTAACAAAAAACTGGTAATGAAAACAGGTATAACATTTCTGTTATAGCTACATAAAAGAGCTCCTTGGAACAGAAGAATCTCAGACTCTAGACTTACTAGACCAAGAGGAACACTTAACAGGATCTCCAGGTCATTTATATAAACATTAAAGTTTAAGAAGTACTATTCTTGATGTTTTCCCCTGAGAGATAGATGTTTATTCTTCTTATTATTATTACTTTACACTTTTAAACATGAAGTTGTTTAATCTGAAAATGCTGTCACTGAAGAAATTCATCGCAAGATAGAGTATGGACTGGAGACGAAGAGTCCTGGGCTGGGGAGTCAGACAGCACTTACTTTGCATCCCATCCCTGTCACTTGCCGCCAATGACATGTGATAAGTTATTTAATCTTCTTGAACCTTACTTTCCTTAGTTATAAAATAGATAAGAAAATATCTAACTCACAGCATTGTAAAAATTTAAAGTGTGAGTGAAGTGAAAATTGCTCAGTCGTGTCCAACTCTTTGCCACCCCATGGACTCATCCAGGCCAGAACACTGGAGTGGGTAGCCTTTCCTTTTCTCCAGGGGATCCTCCCAACCCAAGGATTGAACCCAGGTCCCCCACATTGCAGGAGGTTTTTTTTTTTTTTTTTACCAGTTGAGCCACCAGGGAAGCCCAAAAGTGAAACATAAATAGACAGCATTAAAACTAATAAAAGATGCTCAATTTTAAAAAAGAAAAGAAAGTGCAAAATTTCTTAGAAAGACAGTAAAGAAAAGAGTGCGAGAGAGGAAACCAGGTTCAAGGATGGGAAGACCCAGTATTGTAAAGCTGTCAGTCCTCTTCCGGTTCATCTCTTCCAACGCAGTTCAAATGACAGCCTTAACTGGGCTTACTGCTGAACGTTTACAAGCTCATTCTAAAGCTTACATAAAATAAAATGGCTGGGAATAGCTAAAACAACTTTGAAAGAGAAGACCAGATGGGAGAGTCACTCTACCAGATATAAAAACTTGCTATACAACTATTAATATAAAAATAGTGAAGGCGGTGTGGTGTGATACACTGGTGGACACAGTGACCAGTGGAACAGAATAGAGTTTAGAAACAGTTCTGCACATATTTGGGGATTTGGTCTACGACAGTGGTGGCGTTATAAATCAATTTGGCATGACCCTGTAAAGTTAACAGTAAGACCTTGTAAAGCCATCATTCCCACTCATGTGGGTCTGTTCTGGAAACACTTTAACACACGCTGTCACTGAGGCATTTACAAGGATTTTATAGAAGTTCTTTTCTTATAAAAACAAAAATATTGGGAAGAACCTAGAAGCACACTAACATAGCAGAACAGATGAATACATTTTCTTGCAGTATTGATGGCTATACAGCAGTTAAAAGAAATGGACCAGAGACGCATATAACAACACGCACCTCAGAAGAATAGCATTGGGGGAGGGAAAAGGCAATTGCCAAAGACAGAGGAAGAAGATACTATTTGTAAAATTTCTAACCTGCAAAATAATATTATAGTATTTCTGTGTCTGTACATATGCACTAAGAAGTAACATAGGCATATGAATAATCATCACCAAATTTAGGATGGTAGCTCCTTCTGGAAAGTGAAGAGGATCTAAACAGTCTCTTGATGGTGTGAGAGCTGGACCATAAAGAAGGCAGAGCACAGAAGAATTGATGCTTTGGAACTGCGGTGCTGGAGAAGACTCTTGAGAGTCCCTTGGAGAGCAAGGAGAGCCAACCAGTCCATCCTAAAGGAGATCAACATTGAATGTTCATTGGAAGGACTGATGCTGATCCAATACTTTGGCCACCTGATGAGAAGAGCCAACCCATTGGAAGAGATCCTGATGCTGGGAAGGACTGAAGGCAGAAGGGGAAGAGGGCGACAGAGGATGAGATGTTTGAATGGCATCGCTGATTCAACGGACGTGAACTTGGAGAGTTCATATCTGGGAGGTATCTTCAAACTCTGGGAGATAGAAAGGGACAGGGAAGCCTCGCATGCTGTAGCCCACGGGGTCACAAAGAGTTGGACACAACTTGATGTCTGAATAACAGCACCAAGGCTGCTTTTGGAGAGGGAGAGGTGATGGCATTCCAGTGAGGATACTGTATCCTCACGGGGAAAAGATCTGCAACATCGAATAGTTCAGTAAGATCTGCATCATCTAATAATTTAAGGTCAGTGATAGATACTTCTAAAATAGTATTTTCTAGAATTTTTATGTTTGAAGGGATCCCTGGTGGCTCAGGAGGTAAACTATCTGCCCAGAATGAGGGAGACCAGGGTTTGATTCCTGGGTCAGGAAGATCCCCTGGAGAAGGGAATGACAACCCACTTCAGTAGTCTCACTTAGAGAATCCCATGGGAGCCTGGCAGGCTACTGTCCTTGGGATCACAAAGATTCAGCCATGGCTGAGCCACTAACACATACAAACATACGTAGAAAGAAAGAAAATGTACATAAAATGAATGACATATATTAAAATATGGCTGTGATCATTAATGAGGGTTGAAATCCTTCCAAATAATTGATTATGAGATTAAATAATTATATCTGGGAAGGAATGTTTTTAATTTCTCCTTAAAAGATCCAGCTTAAACCTATTTTGTTTTATGAACATGTTTACAGAGCATATTAATCAACAAATAACTTTTTTCTGGGCACCTATCAGGGGTCTAGTAACAAGCTACTCACTATGGGGAAGCTACAAGTGAAAGAATAGCCAGCCTGTAACATATCTGAAATAAAGAAGAAAAAAAGAAAGGAGAGGGGGAGATGGGACAAGAGAGAGAGAGGGGATGGGGAAGGGAGGAAGAGGAGGAAAAAACCCGGGCAGGTTGGAGTCAACTCGCACATGGCTATTTTAACAAGCAGACTATTTCACAGATAAAAATGAAGTCAATGCAGCCTCCTCATGATGTGAGGCATTTATCCTGATGATTTCACTAATAAGACATTTCTAGAACTCTTTATAGAATTATGTTCAGAATATATACTACTCTAACTTGAGTTTCTCTAATGGGGAAGATAACTGGGAGATAAATTTGATTTGGGGAAGAGTCAAGAAGAGTGGCCAAGTCAGATAAAATGGCTTTTGGTCAATAGCTCAGTTCAGTTCAGTCTCTTAGTCATGTCTGACTCTTTGTGACCCCATGGACTGCAGCATGCCAGGCCTTCCTATCCATCACCAACTCCTAGAGTTTACTCAAACTCATGTCCATGGAGTCAGTGATGCCATCCAACCATCTCATCCCCTGTCGTCCCCTTCTCCTCCCGCCTTCAATCTTTCCCAGCATCAGCGTCTTTTCCAATGAGTCAGTTCTTCAAAGTATTGGCCAAAGTATTGGAGTTTCAGCTTTAGCATCAGTCCTTTCAGTGAATATTCAGGACTGATCTCCTTTAGAATGGATCTCCTTGCAGTCCAAGGGACTCAAGTCTTCTCCAACACCACAGTTCAAAAGCATCAATTCTTCAGTGCTCAGCTTTCTTTATAGTCCAACTCTCACATCCGTACATGACTTCTGGAAAGACCATAGCTTTGACTAGGGCCTTTGCTGTCAAAGTAATGTTTCTGCTTTTTAATATGCTGTCTAGGCTGGTTATAGCTTTTCTTCCGAGGAGCAAAGGAGAAAAAGAAAAATATACCCACTTGAATGCATATTTCCAAAGAATAGCAAGGAGAAATAAGAAAGTCTTCCTCAGGGGCTTTTTTCCTCCTCAGAAATAGAGGAAAATAATAGAGTGGGAAAGAATAGAGATCTCATCAAGAAAATTAGAGATACCAAGGGAACATTTCATGCAAAGATGGGCACAATAAAGGACAGAAATTGTATGGACATAACAGAAGCAGAAGATATTCAGAGGTGATAAGAATACACAGAAGAACTGTACAAAAAGACCTTCATGACCCCTATAACCACAATGGTGTGATCACTCACCTAGAGCCAGACATCCTGGAATGAGAAGTCAAGTGGCCCTTAGGAAGCATCACTACGAACAAACCTAGTGGAGGTGATGGAATTCCAGTGGAGCTGTTTCAAATCCTGAAAGATGATGCTGTGAAAGCACTCACTCAGTATGATACCAAATCTGGAAAACTCAGCAGTGGTCACAGGACTGGAAAAGGTCAATTTTCATTCCAATCTCAAAGGCAATGCCAAAGAATGTTCAAACTACCACACAATTGCACTCATCTCACACGCTAGCAAATTAATGCTCAAAATTGTCCAAGCCAGGCTTCAACAGTACATGAACTGTGAACTTCCAGATGTTCAAGGTGGATTTAGAAAAGGCAGAGGAACCAGAGATCAAATTGCCAACATCCGCTGGATCATTGAAAAAGCAAGACAGTTCCAGAAAAATGTCTACTTCTGCTTTATTGACTATGCCAAAGCCTTTGACTGTATGGATCACAACAAACTGTGGAAAATTCTTGAAGAGACGGGAATACCAGACCACCTGACCTGACTCTTGAGAAACCTGTATGCAGGTCAGGAAGCAACAGTTAGAACTGGACATGGAACAACAGACTGGTTCCAAATAGGGAAAGGAGTACGTCAAGGCTGTATATTGTCACTCTGCTTATTTAACTTATATGCAGAGTACATCATGAGAAATGCTGGGCTGGAGGAAGCACAAGCTGGAATCAAGACTGTCAGGAGAAATATCAATAACCTCAGATATGCAGATGACACTACCCTTATGGGAGAACGTGAAGAAGAACTAAAGACTCTCTTGATGAAAGTGAAAGAGGAGAGTGAAAAAGTTGGGTTAAAACTCAGCATACAGAAAATGAAGATCATGACATCTGGTCCCATCACTTCATGGCAAATAGCTAGGGAAACAATGGAAACTGAAAGACTTTATTTTCTTGGGCTCCAAGATCACTGTAGATGGTGATTGTAGCCATGAAATTAAAAGATGCTTGCTCCTTGGAAGAAAATTCAGGCTTATCTACCTAAGGAATGATGCTAAAGCTGAAACTCCAGTACTTTGGCCACCTCATGCGAAGAGTTGACTCATTGGAAAAGACTCTGATGCTGGGAGGGATTGGGGGCAGGAGCAGAAGGGGACAACTGAGGATGAGATGGCTGGATAGCATCACTGACTCAATGGACGTGAGTCTGAGTGAACTCCAGGTGTTGGTGATGGACAGGGTTTATGGGGTCGCAAAGAGTTGGACACGACTGAGTGACTGAACTGAACTGAACTTGCAAAGCACTCTCCTCAGGGCAGTGCTTTTTCATGCTGGTTAGCTATTAGGCTCCACTAATGCCAGGGCCCCATCCCAGATCCATTAAATCAGAATCTCAAAGCTGGGGCTAAGGGTGTTAATTTTTTTTTTTTTTAAATCTCCACAAATGATTCAAATGTGCTGTCAGTATTGAGAACAGCTGCTTTATGGGTATCTGACTCCATCACAGATCATTACAGATACATTCAAAAACATACACATGTATGTGTATATATACACACACATACACACATATATATATAGATTTTAAAGTGATACTGCCCCTTTGACATTGACTCAAAGGAATAGAAATGGTAGAATGTTCCCATATCTATATATTTAAGGGATAATTTCAAATCTCACCAGCAGGAGCAGTTTTGTCTAAGATATACAAAATCTTCTTGAAAACATGTTGTCACCAGCTGTTTTACTAGGTGGGGACAGTATGATCTTGAAACACTAAATTTTTACAACATAGAAACTAGATTCAACAGCAGAAGTAGAGCCTCAATCTCTCTATACCGAGTCTGCTATTTAACATAAAACTAATCATGATGGCTATGCACTTTTCTAAAATTATGGTTCCTTGTTAGTACAATATGTACTATACCTGTGGGGTAGAATAGTTGTTTCTAGAGCCTAAAAACAGAACTCAAGAGACTGCATCCTGTTTGTTCTGTTTGCTCCCACTCCCCTGGGAGAATTCAGTTAGAAGCCTTTGAGCATGAAATATGTGAACTATCTTGTTATTTTTCCTTTTACCCTGGCTAACAATGATGTGAATGACCTAAAACTTCTCTTTTCAGGCTGGGAATTATACACCTATTTAAACAATTAAGCTGAATTGTCCTTGAAGAAATTAGGAGGAGAAGTACAGGAGAAAGCAAAATATTGAAAACCACACAGACTTTAGAATCAGGCGAAACTGGATCCTAATTCTGGTTTTGGCCCCCATTAGCTGTGTGAATGTGGGAAATTTGAGTGTCTGAGTTCTCTCTCTCTCTCTCTTTTTAATCTGAAGGATGGGGCTCCTGATATCTCCTTTAGTTGTTATAAAACTTAACCAGCACATGGCAGACAGGGCATGAAAGGCAGCTCTCAGTATGTCCCATCAAGTGCCAGAGACTCAGCTCTAAGCTGAACAGCTCCACCTGAACGTTTCCCTGAAGTCCCACACGTGATGTGTCAGGAGCTTCAGTTTGCTCTTTTCTCCAGTTTTCTGCCTCAGTGTGTGGCCTCAGCGTCCCTCAGCCCCTAGATGGAGAGGATCCTTGGAGTCACGCTCGGTGGCTCCCTCCCCTCTCCGCCTCTCTGCTCTTCATCTCCAAGGCCTCCCGAAACCATTGCTCTTCTGTTTTCACAGGCACCAGCAGAAGTCAGATTTTAATTTTCTGCCTGCACAAATGGCACGCGACAGCTAAGGGATACTTTGCCCGCCAGCCTTCTCAGCCTCTCGTCCACTGAGCTCGTTCTAGGAGCTGCTGCCAAAGGCATCGTTTTGATCACACTCTTTGACGGATTGCCGTTGCTACAGAATGAATTCTACATCCTCTGCACGGACACTGAGTGGCCTCCATCCTGCCTTCTAGCACTTTAAGCCTAATTTTCCATCAGTCCCAAATTCTTTGCTCCATTCTAATGGACTCGATGAATCATTCCTACAAGATGACTCCACGTTCCTCCAACTGATTCTTTAGCACTCCTCTTCAGTCTTTTTATGGGCCTCCCTGATGGCTCAGACAGTAAAGCATCTGCCTGCAGTGTGGGAGACCTGGGTTCGATCCCTGGGTCGAGAAGATTCCCCGGAGAAGGAAATGACACCCCACTCCAGTACGCTTGCCTGGAGAATCCCTTGGAAGGAGGTCCCGTTATGTGCCTTATCCCCTGTGCCTGGAATTTCTCTTCCTCCTTCACCTGTTCAAGCTGTTCAAGTCCTACAAAGGCAATTCCATCACTATGGCCTCAGTGCCTCCTCCCACAGACCTCCATCACCATGAATTGTTTCCTCCTAAATACATCTCTGCTGCATTGTTTAAAATTCACCGTGTAGCCCTAGCGTCATCCTTATCTGTACACATTTATCTGTTCCAGTCCCAAATTTAAAAGGCCTTAACATCAGGACCCAAGTCTTATGCACCATCTTTTCAGACATGGTGGAATCCAGGTATAATTGAGAATCAAGAGATTGCAGTACATTTTGACCACAGTGAGGACTGAGATCCTGTCTTCCCCTCCTATTCCCAGTACAATAAACACTAGTCATGTTGATGAGTGAATACATCGGGAAAATAAAGAGGAACTCTATGCAGTCTAGAAAGGTATTTAATATTTTGCATTCAATCTTTATTTTCATTCATAACTTTGTCCAAGATTGAACCCATGTTCAGTAGTTAAATGGTCGTTTTTATGTCAAAAGCAATGGAATATAGAACTTTCTCCAAAAAGTGGATGCTGACCATGCTGAAGACAAGGCAGGTAGCCAGAGGGACACACACGCACACACACAACTGAACTGCAGTGTCATAAAAATTGAAGGAGATATTTTCCTATCACAAGTCAACTAGCAGGAGAGCATTTTGTAGGACTCTCTAGACAGAAGTAAAGTCTTCTTAGTGAAAAAGATGCCTAATTCTATGTGAGCTAACAGAAACAGCTGATGCAGAGGCTCAGATATGCTTGTTAATGATATTACGAGAGAGTGAAATCTCAAGTGAACCACTGCAGGACATAGATGCATATCAATAGAACCTGGGGCAAGAAAGAAGAAAAAGTCTTGTTGGGAAAAGAACTAAGAGTATCCCTGGCTATATTCAAACTAAGAGAGCCTTTTAAGTTCTTCAGTGCGTATATACTTCAAATTAATATCAGAAACTCACTGATCATGCTGAATGAAAAGGGGATAGGGGCACAGAGGGACCAGCTCAGAGAGAGTGGCTGGCTTGTCAAGATGCCTCACCAGAGGGGACAGTAGCCAAGTCTCCCTGCCCCCAGATATCATTTAGGGAGAATCACCAGGTTTCAGCTCCAGAATTTTTTTTTTCTTTCTGTATTTTAATGGCTGAACAAGACTCAGAAAAAATACATTCTTTCTTTGGGTAGTAATAATATCACTCAATACCTCCTTGTCTTTCTTTTTTCTTTTTAATCTAAAGAAACATCTTCCTGACATGCTAGCCTTTATACGATGTGGCATATTTCTTTTCTCATTTCTGATAGACAAATCAGAGTGATATTGATGTCCCAGGGGCCATGTTCCCATTCCCACAGAATTCCTCTGCATTTGCAGTAACTGGCCACAGGGGTGGGCACAGGACAAAGGCTATCTGGGCCATAATCCCTCGCTCCCCTGACCACAGCAATCAGCTCAACGAGTAAGACAAAGTCAAGGTAATCCGAGTCGCTCCCTGTGTTTTTCAAACTGGGTTGGGAGGAAAAACCCTTTGTTTCTTGCTTGTTTAGGAGGCTGTATGAAGCTCAGAGGTACCAGCATCTATGGTTCTAGACTACTGCTGGGACAGAGTGACTCCAACATGCACACAGAAGCAGAGAGAGCTGGTGACATAGAAACCCTGGCTCCAGCAGCCCCAGAGAGTATTTCTTCTGATTCCATGAAAAATCCTCCAATAAAACCCTCCCCTATCAACTTTGTTTTCTCTTAATTTGGTCTGATTTAGATTTCTGTCTCTTGGAACCAGAGAGTCCCGGTAAATATATAATCCATCATGTACTGATCTCAAAATTTAAGTCTCAGAGGGCAATTTTACTTCTTCTCCTGTCCCAAACTGGCAATGTCTAGAGAACAAACAACAACCTGTCCCCGTCATCACACTTCAGATATTGATACGCTGTCCTTTTCTCTGGCCCTTGGACATGCCAGGCTGCTTTCTTTTTCCAGGCCTTTGCACTTGCTGTTTCTTCTGCCCAGAAGGACTCTCCCCAGCTACTTTTATACTTGGCATGTTCTGAGTATGTGAGTCTCATTCAAATGCCAGTTTCTGGTGTAGGATTTCCCTGGCCACCTTAAACAAAGCTGTAGAGAGTTTACCTGGCGACCCTGTTTATTTCCTTTCTATATACATCCTAATATGAACTTCTCTTGTTTGTTTGTTTCCCATCTTCCTCACTTCAGCTTTCCAAGGGCGAGAACCTTGTCTGACCCTGCCTGTCTCATTCCCAATGCCCAGCCTGCAGTCAACACGTAAACATTTCTGAAATGTTAAGCAAAAACATAGTTTCGCTCACTGCATATAATTATCATCAGGTAACCTGTTACACGGACTGCATGCATTTTGAACACCTCACGCCATGCACGGCTTGCCCATTCTCAGTGCCCCTTGACTCCCCCGTGAAGCTCTGAGTCAGCTCACTCCTCTGGATGCTCTCACGTACAGACCCCGGGACCCCACCTGACGTCACAGGTGGGACTCTGCTGCTCAGAGTGGAGAGACTGGGTCTGGTAGCCTCTTGTAAAGGGGCTTGTGTGCTGCCCAGAAGAGTCTGAAGCTAAACCCAGAGCGTACAGCCAGGAGTTCAGGGGGAACCTAGCTGAAGGCATCACTTACTGCAGTTTTTTAATTAAGACACTAGGTGGCAGATGACTATGCTCTTGGAGACAAATGAGCAATTAGCATTATAATGCTTAACAAACCATGGATAACTTTCTCTGGTGACATTAATGTCACCAGGAATTACAATCATTTGACAGGATGGTAAGAATTATGACTGGGGCTGTGGTCTGGGCCTATGAAAGGTAGGATATATTCTGAAACTTTTTACTTTTAGATTCACGAAGGAAATGTGCAGCATGGAAAAATTAAGACTAATCTAGCAGCAAGATTTATATCAGCTACAGGGGACCACCAAGAGAACTAATGTCTATATAGTAAGGCTAAAATTGCTATTTGCACTGTAATAAGAATTCTGTACCTTTTGAATTAATAATCTAATTTAGAAAATAATTGATCACATCTTTCTCTTTCATTTATCTTTTCTACTTAAACACCAGGGAGTTTTTTTTTTTTTTTTTTTTTTAATCTTTCAAATAGAAACTGATCAGAGAATCCATTGTTTCCCTGGTAACCTCCTATGTACAGTTCTGGGCTTGGAGAGCCTTTATTTTCCGCCAAGGCCACAGCGCATGGCAGAAAACAATTGGAGCGACACATGCAAAGCGGATTGCATTGGTATTTCTTTTAATTAATCACAAATAAAATGCTCAGATCGCCCGCTATTAAATTAAGAATACAGAACACAAAATACAATAAAGACAAGAAATCCCAGTACACATATTTCCTTTTCATGTGCAGTCTTTAAAGAATGGCAGCAAGGAAAGAGATGGGAGGAGAGGAAGCCAGAGAAGGAAGAGGGTGAAAGAGTGAGGGAATGAGAGGTAGTGAAGGGAGTGGGGGTGGGGGGACATGGACCCAGAAGGGAGAGACCGGAGGGAGAAGGAATGGGAAGAGGCCAAGAGAAAGGAGAGTCACACAGGGGAGATAAATCATAGAGGGGGGTGGGGAGCAGGAGCAGAAAGCTGTAAGGAAAGCAGAGGAACATGGAGAGGAGGAAGAAAAATCCAGAGGAGGAGGAACAGGGGAGACATCTAACAGGTTTCAAGATGTTTTCATCAGCGCCTATTTTTCCAGGTTGCTTATCTTCAAACTTCAGAAAGGGAAAAAAAAAAAAATCACCTGTTATTTGCTGCCCTTTGAGATGTCTATTAATCAGTGAATCATTGTTCGCTGCTCTTTGACTGCCCTAATACTTAAGCCTTGGGAGTCTTGCTTCAGGTAGATGTGAATGAGCCTCTCGTAGGTTACAAGGACCAGCGAGAGGCTCTGGTTGAGTCAGAGGATTAGAGAGTGTGGAAGGCATCTGCAGAGATGGAAGGAAAACAGGAACCACGTGTAGCCAGGCTCTTCAGAAAAAAATCGGATCTGGAGGGTCTTTCAGGTGAGAACACTCTGACAGCTCAGCAGGTGAAGAATCGGCCTGCAGTGCAGGAGACACCAGTTCGATTCCTGGGTGGGGAAGATCTGCTGGAGAAGGGATAGGCTACCCACTCCAGTATCCTTGGGCTGCCCTAGTGGCTCAGCTGGTAAAAAAATCCACCTGTAATGTGGGAGGCCTGGGTTCGGTCCCTGGGTTGGGAAGATCTCCTGGAGAAGGGAAAGGCCGCCCACTCCAGTATTCTGGCCTGGAGAATTCCACGGAGTGTACCGTCTGTGGGGTCGCAAACAGTCAGACACAGCTGAGTGACGTTCACTTTCACTGTGGGAGCCACCACGTGTCCTGTCGCTAGGTCAGCAGCACAGATCTCCTGTTCTTTCTTGGGTTCTTCTCCATTCCTGTCACTTCACTTTTCAGCTCTGCGTCTGCAGTTCTCCCCATTATCCACCACTTTCTCTGTCTCTGGACTCAAACTGGGTAAGACAGAAGATCCAGGTGTGGTCATCACCGCCCACTTAGGGTGCCCTTAGGGGCAGAACTCTTTCTTGAGGCCATTTCAGAGAATGATGGGCCTTGGGTTAGGTGTTCAGTCGTGGTTCAAGTAAGTCTCATCAGGATAAGAAGGACTAGGAGGTACAACATGTATGTGAGAGACCTTTCTGTATTGCGGAGCCGGTATGGCAGGAATCCAGAAAGAGAAGGGATAAAACCAAAGGCACACTGGTTGGTAAGACAGGTGCATCCCAGGCTTGCCCATCAATCATATTTTTTTTTTGGTGGGGGTTGGGGGGCAGATACAGCTTCAGCACTGCCCATGTTGTGCTAAACCTGATCAAACCTCACAAACCCAGGGCCAAGTTTAGCCACTACATCCAGGAGATACAACATGAATCACTTCAAACCTAAGTGTTTACAACTCTTTTAGTGTTTTTGAAACCTAAGCCCAATGAAGCAATGATGCAGAATGTTTTGAGTAGAGGAAAGGAAAGAAGCTCTTTGGGAGAAAGAGAAGGGAAAGAAAAGAGATTTCCCTCTGGTGAGAGAGGGAGGAAGGTCTGTGGACTTACCTGTGCCCACACCTGAACCCAAGGGGGTGGCAATACTTCAGAGATGATGGATTAGGATACCTTGGGAGGGGGATTTCCAGCCTCTGCAAGCATTTCCGTGCCTCCCATGAGGCTGACTTCAAGCGTCGGGACTCTGACAGACCACTACGGGTTTAAGCAATACAGATGTCATGGCGTCCTTGATGGCTTGAGGGATGAAGACCCCAGAAAGGCAGATAGAAAACAGATGTTACAGGATACTGCAGGCTTCCGGTACTCATCAGACCTGAATAGGAAGCCAGTTCCACTGTTACCTGACGTGAATTCCCTGACAGCTTGGGAAGATGTTTGCTTAAATTCATATTTCATTTGATTTATAGAAAATAAACCAATAGAGATATTTTTGAATCTCTGAGTTTAGAGACTGAAAATTATACCACTTGAACATTTTTAAGCCTGGGGAACAGATTGGGACACTATTCTTCAATATCCTAAATTAAGATAGGCCTTGGTCAAATCATGATTTTTACCTTGTCTATCTGTTTGGTGACTTAAGATTTTTCGATAAACACAACCATACCTCTAGAAGTCTCACGAAAGCTCTGTGTCAGTGATTGCTTGGTCTTCTCGGGGTGCTACAGCAAACAAGCCCTAGATTAGGTAGCTTGTAAACACCAAGACTCTTGAGAGTCCCTTGGACTGCAAGGAGATCCAACCAGTTAATCATAAAGGAAATCAGTTCTGAACATTCATTGGAAGGACTGATGTTGAAGCTGAAACTCCAATACTTTGGCCACCTGATGTGAAGAGCTGACTCACTTGAAAAGACCCTGATGCTGGGAAAGACTGAGGGCAGGAGGAGAAGGGGATGACGGAGGATGAGATGGTTGGATGGCATCACCGACTTGATGGATATTAGTTTGTGCAAGCTTTGGGAGTTGTTGATGGACAGGGAGGCCTGGTGTGCTGTAGTCCACAGGGTCGCAAAGAGTAGGACATGACTGAGTGACTGAACTGAACTGAAACACCAGATATTCATTTCCCACAGTACTACAGGCTAGAAGTCCAAGACCAGGGTGCCAACATGCTCAGGTTCTGTTGAGAGCCCTCTTCTGGGATGCAGATAGTGAAGTCACCCTTGTACCCTCGCACGGCCCAGAGCAGAAAGGGAAGCACCTCTCTCATGACTCTTCTAAGGTCACTAATCTCACTCATGGGACTTCCCAGGTGGCACAGTGATAAAGAATCCACCTACCAAGGCAGGAGATGTGGGTTCCATCCCTGGGTTGGGAAGATCCCCTGGAGGAGGAAATGGAAACTGACTCCATTATTCTTGCCTGGAAAAATCCCATGGGCAGAGGAGCCTGGCGGGCTACAGTCGATGGGGTCACAAAGAATCGGACAGGACTGAGCAACTGAACACTAATTCCATTCATGAGGGTTCCACCCTCATTACCTCCCAAAGCTACCTCCTAATACTATCACCTCCTAATACCACCACCTGGTAGGCTTTCAACATAGGTGTTTCAGAAAGACACAAACATTCAGTTCATAATAGTGACCATCATCACTTTTTCTCATAGAAAAATAGGAGCAGGACAGTATTTATCGGCTTTCTCTGTGGCACCCAGCCCACATGGACCGGCTCAGAGAGAAAGAAAGTAAGCAGAGCCAAGCCATGGCCTGTCTTCCCAAAGATCAAGGCTGTTGACCTAGAGAAAGCACAGCTGGGAGGGAAGTGGGTTTCCCACTTGTTTCTCCCAGTGGTGGCACGGCTGGGACGTAACCATATTTTTCAGTCCTGAACATGATGGAGGCTGAGTGCAGGGAACTGGCTGGCCTGTGTGCAGATTTAGGGCCCTTTCTCAACTTGGGTGGGGAAAAATACATGGGACAAAGGCAAAAAAAAAAAAAAAAGGTCTTTTGTCATTTCACTTGGGACAAGGAAATCTACAGCAAAAATAGAGTATATTTTCCTGTAGGCTGACTGTAAGCTCTGCTTAGGCATAGAAGCCAGAGCTTATTTATAGAACAGGGTTTCGCCGTGTCTGGACAGCTAGTCTAACCAATTCTCGTCAAGCCAGTTGCACAAGTTCCTGTTACAATGGATTCCCATAAAATCACTCTCTGGGCTGAGCATCTCTGGGGAATGTGAAGGACGATATTGACTCAGGGATGGCAGAGATGAGCTCAGCTGGCTGCATCGCGGCTTCCCCCACCTGCAGCTTCGTAGCCTCCTTCTTGCAGCCTTCTCTCCCTGTTCCCTGCCCCTTCATGCCTCCGGATGCCCACTGGGATGACTCAATGCTAGTGCCAAACCACATCACTGCTCTGCGCATCACTTTACTCATTTATAGAGGGATGATGTCTACTCACCCAGATTACAATGAGGCTGAATAAAATAGCACATATGGATGTCCTTGCACAGAGCGGACACTGGATAATTATTTGGGAGGAAATAAGGACAAGAAAAGGCAGTAGTTTAAGTGCTACCCAACGCATGGAAAGATAAATCACTCGGTGGAAGGCTTATCGGGTGGTAGGACGTGAGGAGGGTGAGTCAGAGCAAACTAATGAAGGAGGGTGATGCTGGGAGTTGCAGGCTTGTCACTGCTGCTGCTGACGTTATTTGAAAGAGACAGAAGGCTACATCTCCAGCCGGCGTTAATTAGTGGAGCTCCCTAGGCATTTTATGTAGCTGGGATGGTAAACCCTCCTGTCCTGCTTGAGACCAACTCCTGTTTGTATAATTACCTCCTGACAGCCGGCCCTCAGCTGTACGGTTTTTACAAAAAGATAGCATCTCTTCTATTGTATTCGCTGTAATTAGCCTTTCACAAAGGGGATGAGGAAAAGGTGGCAGGATGCAATGGGGTCCCCTTCACTTTCTTAGGGCAGATGGGTGAATTCTTGGGCAGACTGTGGCATTAGAAAGTCTTAAGAATGCATGAATATTAAAAGGTGTTCGAAAGTATTTTTCATTGTGTTTTCTGATATGGTCTTCATCACAATAATAACAATGAAGTCATGGACCCTAGAAGTAAATGATGGTGCTATCCTGACTGTAAACATCTGGTGCAGACTGAATTATGTCCCCCCTCCCCAACCCCACTCGTATTTTGGAGTGCTAAAAGCTATGGTTTTCCAGTGGTCATGTATGGATGTGAGAGTTGGACTATAAAGACAGCTGAGCACTGAAGAATTGATGCTTTTGAACTGTGGTGTTGGAGAAGACTCTTGAGACTCCCTTGGACTGCAAGGAGCTCTAACCAGTCCATCCTAAAGGAAATCAGTCCTGAATATTCATTGGAAAGACTGATGCTGAAGCTGAAACTCCCACTGTATGGCCATCTGATGTGAAGAACTGACTCATTTGAAAAGACCCTGATGCTGCAGAAGATTGAAGGCAGGAGGAGAAGGGGACAATGGAGGATGAAATGGCTGGATGGCATCACTGACTCAATGGACAAGAGTCTGAGTAAGCTCCGGGAGTTGGTGATGGACAGGGAGGCCTGGCGTGGTGCAGTTCATGGGGTTGCAAAGAGTCACACTGGGGGTTCAGTTCAGCTCAGTTGCTCAGTCGTGTCTGACTCTTTGCAACCCTAAGAACTGCAACGACTGAGTGACTGACCTGAACTGAACCCCCAGTGTGACTGTATTTGGAGACAAGCTCTTTAAGGAGGATTAAAGCCCAGTGAGCTCATAAGGGTGGATCTGACAGGACTGGGGTCCAGGTAAGAAGAGACACAAGCACACACACAAAGAGGAAAAGCTCCGTGAGGTCACAGTGGCAAGGCCGCTTTGGCAAGCCAGGAAGAGAGACCTTGCCCCAAGCCAAACTCCCAGCACTTGACCTATCCCAGACCTGCTGGCACCCAAGGGCTCGGGACACTGGGCTGTGGGCTGACTGGGGTGAGGCTGAAGCCCCCTCTGTGGTCCGTGTGGAGGAGGGAAGTGGGTCTCAGCAAGTTCTATCACACACTTGGCCGCATCTGGTTTTACTGGCATAGCTGCTGTGTTTGCAAAGGGCTCCGCACCTTAGTCCGTGTTCCTCAGCACCTCTGTGAGCTTCTCGTGTGGCTGTAACAGGTTACCACACTCTCAGCGGCTTAACACGACACAGATTGTTCTCTTATGGTTTCGAAGGTCAGAAAGTCAAAAATCAGTCTGACTGCTAACGTCAGGTGGTCACGGGGTTCCCCCTGGAGGGTCTGAGGGGAGGTCTGTTTCCTTGCTTTCTGTGCTTTTGGTAGCTGGCTGCATTCCTTGGGTTGACGTTGCTTCCTCCATCTTCAAAGCACGCCACTCCAATCTCTGCCTCCCGCTCCTCTGACCTGGCCGGCATCTGTCTTCTAAGGGCCGCTGTGAATTGCCCTGAGCTCACACAGATAATCATCCCACCTCATAACTGGATCTCATCTGCTGTTCTTGCCTCGTGAGCTAATGTTCGCAGGCTCTAGGACATGGTCATGTATGGGGAGTGTCAGCCCACACACCACCCTCCCCGGGGTTCCGTACTCTCAGGCAGAGATCCTTTATGGAGATCACTGCCACGGAGGTCAGCTTCCTGTGGGTTCATCACCGCCTTCCTGCCTGGACTGAGTCTAACATTCAGGTCTCGCGCCACCTCCTCCCGGAAGCCTTCACTCACTCCTCCAATCCACTGTGATGTCCGTACTGCTTAAAAAGTGAACTTCATTATTTGGCTCTAATGTGTTAGGCTGAGTTGAACCCTATTTTGTTTTGTGTGTCTTTGTTTTCTTTCTGCAACTAAACTGTAAGTTTCCTATCTAAGTTTTGTGGATCTCCCTGTTTTCTTCCCCTCCACTCCTTAAACAATTTCTGTAGCCTCTAGGTCGCCTTCTCGGCTGGAGTCACCGATGCCCACAGGGTCTGTGTCACTCCCTAGCTGAGTACCCGAACCCACCACAGCCCCTGCTTGTTCCTTCCCCATATTCCATCCTCGGCCTTGGTTGTGGGTCAGTTTCCTGCTCTGAGAACCTTCCTGAATTGTTGAAACTTCTATGACTCCACTGCCTCCCAAGGCTGGGGTCCTGATCCTTTGGGTTGTCCTTCCTGGGACTGGCGATTCTGCTGTTGAGTCTCTATCTCCCTGGTGACCAGGCCCCAGGTACACGCACACAAACACTCCAGACAATACCTGCTTGATAGGAATCTAGGGGCTTGGGCTACAGCCTGGCCTTGAGGCTGAAGCCAGACCGTTTACCAGGATTCTTCCACCTCACCCTGAGTTGCCCAAGCAGGAATCACACTTTTCTCTGTGTACATAGACATCCGCTTTGGTATCTTAGGCAGATTTCCTGGCCCCTGGCCCCTGTGATGCTGCATGTATACACATATCTCCTGCGAGCATTAAGTGCTCACCATTTATCCCGTTTCTAGGAGGAAGCAGCCAGACCTCACGATGGACTCGTAGATATAATGTGACTCTTTCTCACACACCTAGCACAGACACAGCAGGTGTTCTAAACCAGCACCAACTGATTCGGGGTTTGGTTCTCTCCTGCCTACCCCATATTGGCACCTGGAAGACAAAATGTGCTTTGTTAGGCACTCCTTCAGGGCCTCCCTGGTGGCTCAGAGGGGAAAGTGTCGGCCCGTAATGCAGGAGACCCGGGTTCAGTCCCTGGGTCGGGAAGATCCCCTGGAGAAGGCAATGGCTCCCCACTCCAGCACTCTTGCCTGGAAAATCCCATGGACAGAGGAGCCTGGTGGGCTACAATCCATGGGGTCGCAAAGAGTCGGACACGACTGAGAGACCGCACTTTCTCTCACTTTCATTCTGGTGTGAGAGCTGTTTATTTTGTTGCCCCTTTTCTAGAAACATTAAGATTAGCCACAGTTGCCTTTTAAAATTCATCATGTGAGAGTTCGCTTCATGAAAGCACTAGGGATGCTCAGGTGAAAAACACTCTCCCCCTTCAGGAAACCCCTAATCTAATGTGGCCCACAGACAAGGAGAGCAGAGATTATGACTGGGTCAGCAGCGTCAGCTGCAGAATGAAAGTGTGAAACCTCTCATTAAAAAATCAGAATAAAAGTCCCCATTAACACTAAAATGTAAAGCTTCTTGCCAAGCGTGTACTCTCTGCCTTTAATTTCCTGGCGAATCAGGAAGGGCTGGAAGTAAAGGGACTGTGGGCTGCCTACCTTTCCCTTTTTCCCCCTATGCTATCATTTCTGGTGTGAGTGGTTGCTAACACAGGGACGTTGAGAAGAGTAGGAAGGAAGATAGGATTCCTTGCTCATTCTTCCTTCTTAAAACATCACTGGCTTCTTTCTGTCTTCAGAGCAAGTTCTAGCTGGAAAAGAAAGCATGTCCTCTTGGGCTTGTAAATACCACTGCTTATTCAGTAGTAGACGTGCATGCTCAGTCACTGAGTCATGTCTAGTGACCCCGTGGACTATAGCCCACCAGGCTCCTCTGTCCATGCCATCTTCCAGGCAAGAATACTGAAGATGGTTGCCATTTCCTTTTCTGGGGGAACTTCCTGACACAGGGATCGAACCCAGGTCTCTGACACCTCCTGCAACGGCAGGCAGATTCTTTGCCACCTGAGGAGTCCCAGCGTTGACAATGTTTTAGGTGAATGGGGCCGTTTAAAGAATGGCACACACACACACTGCATGGGTGTCCTCTACTCAGGGATGATACCAGAGTGTTAGGTAAAGTACAGGGCCCTCCAGAGAGCAGGGTTCTGTGTAACTATACAGCTTGCACGCTCACAGGGCTGGTCTGAATTTCAAAATCCTATGAGAAATCCATGATCAAGATGTATACAGGGCTCCAGAGGAACAAGTCAGTAGAAAGGAAGAAAAGAAGAGGACTTTCCAAGAGGGGCTGGCACTGGGGCTGAGGCCTCAAGGATGAGAAAGGTTTACCCAAGTGAACAAAGGAGAAGAAGCGCATTATAGCTGAAGAGACGGCAGGTGCAAAGAAGGCACGAGGCATCGTAAAGCCTTGCACGCGTGGGGAACTCAGCTGATGATGTGGCTGGAACGCTGGTGGGTGTGATGTCATAAAGGAAGCTGAGACTTAAGAAATACCATGCTGCTGCTGCTGAGTCGCTTCAGTCGTGTCCGACTCTGTGTGACCCCACAGATGGCAGCCCACCAGGCTCCCCCGTCCCTGGGGTTCTCCAGGCAAGAACAGTGGAGTGGGTTGCCATTTCCTTCTCCAAAGAAATACCATGAGGATCACAAGAAAGAGTTTCAACTCTCCGTAAAGCGATGCAATAACACTGGAGAAGCATAAGCAGAAAGGTGGCATTAAAGGATTTGTCTTCGCAAATTTTCTCTTCGACAACTATGTGGGTAATGGGTTGAAAAGAGGGAAACTGTACCTAGAGAAGTCAATTGGAGGCCATTGCTGTGCTCTGAGAGGCCAAGACTGTGGAATTCTTTAGTTTTGACCCTTTAAAATTAAAAAATACACATATTAATTGAAAAAGGCTGACCCATACTAAGGAGCAAGAGTTAAAATATTAACTGAAAAATTTACTAAAGCACAAGGCCATTTACAGCAATAACAATCACAGTGGAGTTGGGCTCTTATATCAACGCTGAAGTCGCCCTCTTCAAAGCACAGGACAAATATTTTGACAAATACAGCTTAGAGAAATGCTTTTTCTGATTTGGTCTTTATCGTATTATTCAGTGATCCTTCCGTTGGCATTGTCAAGGATTTACTGCTGAAAAAATTTATGCATGTTTTTGGCTCTGCTACTTTATCTTAAAGCAAGAGCTATGAACAACAAATCTGCCAGGCAGGAGCTATTGTTCCAACATCATGTGATTATTGTTTAAGTTCTGCTTATTTAACTATGTGAGGGTTTGGAGAACTCAAGCAAAACTCGTCTTATCCTGGCTTCCTCACTTCTGATTTGTCTCTGCCCAAGAGCATCAGTTTCCCTGGTGGCTCAGATGGTAAAGAGTCTGCCTGCGATGTGAGAGACCCACGTTCGATCCCTGGGTCAGAAAGATCCCCTGGAGAAGGAAATGGCAACCCACCCCTCTAGTATTCTTGCCTGGAAAATCTCATGGATGGAGGAGCCTGGCAGGCTACAGTCCCTGGGGTCGCAAAGTGTCAGACATGACTGAGCGACTTCACTCTCACTTTCTAAGAGCAGCGGTTTACTGCTTCTCTATACTTTCTGTCTCTAATCCTTCTCAGGAAAATATCCCCCATTAAATCTAATTCGTCTGAGCTGCATTCTGTTGCCTTTCCATGCAGCAGCGCACGCAGCTAATGATGCGATCTGTGTGGCGCCCGGGGGTTAGTGGGCAAGGCCGCCTGCACCTGTCGGGGCTGCCCTGGGTTCTGGCTGTGTCAGTCCCCACCCGCAGGCGGTTGTTGTCTCAGTCCACCTGCAAACCATTTGCCATACAGCAGCCTGCCTCAGCACATAAACTGGGACACTCTCTGCAATAAACATTCTTCAGCCCTTCCGAGTACCCACGTTCACTAGTATGCAGCTTCTCAAACGTTACTATGCTCATGCAACCCCTGGGAGACTCATTAAAGAAAAGCATTCCATAGGTCTGAGACTCTGCATTTCCTACAAACTCCCAGACAACACCAGTTGGGTTCCTGGACCATACCCTGTTTAACTAGGAGCTAAACAGCTCATTAACTCAGCTTGCTCTGGAAAAATAATAATATTTTGAAAAAAATCACGTGTGTGTGTTAGTTGCTCAGTCATGTCCGATTCTTTGTGATCCTGTGGACTGTAGCCCATCAGGCTCCTCTGTCCATGGAATTTTCCAGGCAAGAATACTGGAGTGGGTTGCCAAGCCCTTCTTCAGAAGATCTTCCCAACCTGGGAAATCGAACCGGAGTCTCCCACATTCCAGGCAGATTCTTTTCCCTCTGAGCCACCAGGGAAGCCTTGAAAAATTATAAAATTTCTTGATTTTTAATATTAGTTACTAGATCAGTTACCAGAATGCCAGAAACAGTATAGGTAAAGTCCAAATTGTAAAATCAAATTGTAGGTAAAGTCCAACACTCTTACTTGGCTAAACCTGTCTCGGTTCTGTTATACACATCTAATTAGAAACGTCAAATTATTGTTCTTGGTAACACTCTTTTAAAACCTATGTAAGGTGATTATAACTGACAGTTCCTATTATAAGGAACACTTGTCTGGAGTGAAGAGGACTAAATTTGGCTTTCTTGTAATCAAAGAAAGATCCTTTTCAAAGAGAGGTGAGAGCTGGTTATTTAGCAAGACTCTTGTACTAGATTGAACATAGTCAAAGAAACTTATAATTATGTTAAAATTATTATATTTTCATGGTCCTTGATGCAGATACATTCTACCATTAAAAGAATCCCTTGACCTAAAACAGAATATCCTTTCCTCCTAAGACTGTGACTAAACCATTTGCTCTAGAAACTGTTCCTGTTTCTTCCCAGCTGTCAACAAATGCAGATTCAGATGAAATGTTCTATTTCCAAGTGGAAATAAATTTAATGGCAAATGTAAAAATGACTTTCAGACAAAGTGAAAAGTGGCATTTAATATAAACTCAATGGCTTTATAATTTCTTGAGAGAGGAAATGAATTCCCAAGACTCAAAACATTTTGAAAATGAAAACTTAAACCTCCTAGTTTTACACATACCAGTTTTCAAATAATAAAAAGCATTGACACGCTATGAGACTGAAAGGAAATACATCTCTATTCAAATTCAAATTGTGGAAAATTGGGAATTTTTACAAAAGTGTTTATTTATATAAGACCCAAACACTTTGTTTCAACCTCTTTGAAAAGTTTATGGAACATTTGGCAATTTAGTACATCAATTTTTGTAATATGAGCATTAGATGAATCTAAATTGATTCACAGGGAGTGAATTTAACATTACTTAGAAATTTACTATCTTTAAAGTATTGTAACTGAACTCACTGTTTCCTGAATGAAAAGGTCATTGGAAAGAAGGGTAGTTGAAGTAATAAGCTGGAAAAGAAAACGTCTATCTTTGCAACAAACAGGAAAAAAAAGAATATGTGGGAAAACAACTTAGTGATTCTGGAGGCCTAAAAAAATTACTGTTTTCGTTTTCAAGTAAATTATGAAAGTGAAATGCAGAATTCCATTACCATTTTTCTGGAGGTCTTCCTTCTGTGCTGCTGTGCTGCTGCTGCTGAGTTGCTTCAGTCGTGTCCAACTCTGTGCGACCCCATGGACTGCAGCCCACCAGGCTCCGCCGTCCCTGGGATTCTCCAGGCAAGAACACTGGAGTGGGCTGCCATTTCCTTCTCCAGTGCATGAAGGTGAAAAATGAAAGTGAAATCACTCAGTCATGTCCAGCTCTTAGCAACCCCATGGACTGCAGCCCACCAGGCTCCTCCGTCCATGGGATTTTCCAAGCAAGAGTACTAGAGTGGGGTGCCATTGCCTTCTCCTTCTATGCAGAGCTAAAAAATGTGGGTGGGATTTTCTCCAAACGGAGTAACTAGTTGATCAATTTCACACCAATCCTTTCTCAGAAAATTGCATTAAGAAATCATGGCACAAAATCTTTTGACTATGGATGAGTAGTTTTATAGTCAATAAATTGTAGTACATGGTGTTTCACATTAGAGAAAAGGGCAATCAGATTTCATGCTTCTGAGTGTAAATGGATTACTCTCTTGGGATCTGAATATAAATAATTTTTCTGGCCATTTTACTGCATTTTCATCCAGTTGGTAAAAGTACCTTTTTTCTTATCTGCATTGAAATTATTAGACTTAGACCACTACAGGTATCAAATGGCAAAACTTCCTGAACTGCTATCTTATTTTAATGAAGAAAATATAAATTTAACATAGGTTAGAACATCTAATTTAATTGTATATATAGGTTTTGGTTAATAAAAGAAATAACAGCATTCTAGAAGCTGCTGTTTCCTCTGAAGTGATTACAGTTTTAGTAATTACACCCAGGTGGTGGCTGGATTGTGGAACAGAAGTCTGAAGAGCTAGAGTTTCAATAAGGACAAGAAAGCTGAACTATACCTGTGATAAGCACTGGGCTATGTACTCTACATTTAATACCACAAGAAAGATTATATGTAAGAAAGACTACTTTCCATGAGAACTGAAGCTTTTTCCAAAACAGCTAAGCAAATCTTCCAGAATATTCCTTATTTAAATACCATATGTTACTAGAAACAAAGAATACCCTCACCTTAGTGGTATCAGGAATTGATCTTCAGTGTTTCTCTATCAACAGTTTCCTCCCTATTGATCACAAACTATTTCTTGAAGATGAAATCTCTTTGAACACGTCCACAGAGCTGAAACTGTCAGTAGACTTACCATGTATCATGATTCATTAAATTCAACATTCTTACTACTCATTTTCTACTGACTTTTCTGCTCAAAATACAGATGCATTTAACAAGTCAAAGAAACAGCCATTTTGTTCTGTGCCCAAACTATTCCCTATTCACAAAGAGGACACTCAAAATATTTACCAACTTATATGTGCAGCAGCCAATCCAGAAATAATATTTCTAGTGGTTTCTTCTTATACTTACCAGCATGACTATCCTTTCACTAGTCAGAAGTCTTCATTGGCCTCCCCAGCCAACCACTTTCAATCCTAGGTCTTTACCCCTTGAAAGACAAAGTGCATCATTATGTTGTTGCAACTCTAGGCACCTGCAGCAGACCTTCTGTGCTACAGAGACAATGGCCCTGGCAGCTATAATGGGTTGCTATTAAATATAGGTTAATTTTGCTTTCTCTACAAAGAGCTGCTTTACTAGCTGATGTGCTGAATTGAAAATGAGGGTCTTATTTTCTGAAAGCAAAACTCTATTGCTTAAATAACCAGAGCAATTATAGAAACAAATAACACTCTATGTTCAGTAATAGCTGAGACAGCTTGACACAATGAAAAGATCATAGGCTTTAAACTCTAATAAATCTGGGCTTGAAGGCAGCTTTCCTACCTCAGTGATCCTGAGCGTGTGCTGTAATATGGAGATAAAGATACCTTAGGGTGTTTTGTTTGAGACTTACATGGTATACATCACATATAGAGAGGGCTTAACACAGTGACTGGCTAACACTGTAGGTGCCTGGCCAGTTGGAGCTCTTATTATTCCTCTTCTCCTCTTCCCTTTCTGAATTAACCCCTGATTAACTCTAGTAGGTAGGCACGCTTCTAGTCCCTCTGCAGATTTCTATGGGATGCTTGGAAGATGGCCAGCCCTTTGAAAGTCCAAATTGTCTCTTAACTTTTAGATCCTCTATCAGAAACAGAATGTTGAGTGGAATTCATCATAGAACTGATGGATTGTGGTAATGCTCCCATTTTATACACATTTTGCTTTTCTATAGCTCCAAACTCTAAGCCCTCACCCCTCAGCCACCTTGCTATATATGATATTAAGACAAAGGCTCTGAGCAATTTCAGCAGATGAAATCTGGCAGGACAGAAGGAGAAGCAGCAGCCTGGAATCCATACACAGGAATTTGGGCATTATTCTAAAGATTATAGGAAGTGAATTACAAGGCTTAAGTTGTGGAGTAATCAGGGTTATTCTGTGCAGACAGGGCGAACTGAAGGTAGGAAAACTGGTGGTAGGGAAATAATCAATCAGATATAATTTGAATGGGACATAATCTAATTTCCACCTAATCCAGTGGAAATGAAGACAGATAGGGGCTGAAGAGTTGAGATACTATATGCTGTAAATAGCAATAAAGAAATTGAATATAATGGAGTCTAGAAGACATCCAGTATAAAATCATTGCGTCTTCTGCAGCACACGGTATTAGCGGGCTCGGGCCACCACAGCAAAATACGACCGACCGGGTGGATTAGACACCAGAGATTTATTACCCGGTCCCATCACTTCATGGGAGATAGATGGGGAAACAGCATAAACAGGGTCAGACTTTAGTTTTTGGCTCCAAAATCACTGCAGATGGTGATTGCAGCCATGAAATTAAAAGACACTTACTCCTTGGAAGGAAAGTTATGACCAACCTAGATAGCATATTCAAAAGCAGAGACATTACTTTGCCAACAAAGGTCTGTCTAGTCAAGGATATGGTTTTTCCAGTGGTCATGTATGAGTGTGAGAGTTGGACTGTGAAGAAAGCCGAGTGCCAAAGAATTGAAGCTTTTGAACTGTGGTGCTGGAGAAGACTCTTGAGAGTCCCTTGGACTGCAAGGAGATCCAACCAGTCCATTCTGAAGGAGATCAACCCTGGGTGTTCATTGGAAGGGCTGATGCTAAAGCTGAAACTCCAATACTTTGGCCACATCATGCGAAGAGTTGACTCATTGGAAAAGACCCTGATTCTGGGAGGGATTGAGGGCAGGAAGAGAAGAGGACGACAGAGGATGAGATGGCTGGATGGCATCACTGACTCAATGGACATGAGTCTGAGTGAACTCCAGGAGTTGGTGATGGACAGGGAGGCCTGGTGTGCTGTGATTCATGGGGTCGCAAAGAGTCGGACACAACCAAGTGACTGAACCGAACTGAACTGAACAGTTCTAGAGCTTAGAGGTCCACCACCAAGGTATCAGTCGCCTTAGTTTCATTCTCAGGCTGCTTTCCTTGGCTTGCATATGGCCACCTCTTTTGCTGTGTCCTCCACAGCTGTCCCTCGATCTGTGCTGTGTCCTGATCTCTTGTAAGGACTCCAGTCATAAAGGATTTGGGCCTACCCTAACAGCCCCATTTACCTTAGTTACCTTTTTAATGGCTATCTCCACATACAGTTATATTTGAAGGTACTAGAGGTTGGGGTTTCAACCTATCAGTTAGGAGGGACACAATTCATCCTGTAACACACATCTTCGGTATTAATCGCACTTAACCATGACAGTGCGTGCATACATCGGTACTGGTTATTAAGCGACCGCCTCTCAGTTCCAAACCTGCCTGTGAGGCTGGAGCTGGGGACTCCGCCATTTTCTGCTTTGTCATCCGATTGCTACTGAGGCTCTGCCAATAGAGGGCGCTCAAGAGAAATGACAAGGCTTGATCAGGGAGGAGGGATCTGGGCTCCTCCTCCAAACTTCCAGGTAATGATCCCAGATTCTGCTCTGTGTTTCTCTGGTCCTAGCGGTGAAAGCTGCTTCCTACCCTGACTTTCTGTATTAACTCCGTGGGTCCCCGTTTGCCTTTTCAGTCCACCAGTGCCTTTCAATCGATTTCCTAGATAACATTTTGCCTGTTAAAGTAACTGAGGTTATTTTGTTTTGTTTTCCCAACTGAAGTAACATCTTCCTTTTGTGAAATTCCACAGTTGGTGGTGGACCAACTGTCTTATATTTACACAAAAATTAATATCAGAGGAGTGAAGAATGGCCAGCGTTAGTTATCATCTAGGGGGCATCAGAATTCCATACCTGTGAAAAATAATGAGCAGAAAAAACCCAGCAACCTATTATTAACTTTAACAGCTGTCTTGCAGCTATGACAGAAGGCACACCATAGAAGAAAGAGTACTGTTTCTCAGTTACTGAGGTGCGTCCAACTCTATGCAACTCCTTTACGGCAACATACCAGGCTCCTCTGTCCTCTACTATCTTCCCAAGTTTGGTCAACCCCTTCGTGGATCACAGCCTCACCATGGCGAAGGTGCTTGTGTAACTCAGTGGAGCCATGAGCCATGCCATGCGGGCTACCCAAGATGGACAGGTCAGAGTGAAGAATTCTGACAAAACATGGTCCCCTGGAGAAGGAAATGGCAACCCACTCCAGTATTCTTGCCTGGAGAACCCCATGGGCAGCATGAACGAGGACTAGATTTACCTTAAGACCTCATTTCTATCTGCTCTCCTCTACCTGCATCACTTGCTGTTTGGTGTCTTCTCAGAATGTTGGTTTCTAATCACAAAGTTTTATTGATGAATAAAATGATAAATGCAGAAGTCTTATGACAATTCTACAGCATAAATGATTGCGCACAGAGTGCCTCTTAGCCTTCTCCTTTATCTTTCTCCTTGGTATACACAGTTCTCATAGTATTTAAATTTGGGCAAAAAAATGGATAAAGCAATAGTGGCATTAGTATATGTGGAAGCTTATCACATGCTGGATACCATGCTGAATACTTCCTGGATATTGTTTCCTTCGCAAGAACCCTGTGGTGACAATATTAATATTATCCCCAAATTGCTGAACGGGAAATAGCACTTAGAAAAGGTGCCCATGTTACATTTCAACTTAAAGACAGTGGAACTAGAAGCTGAACCCAAACACTCAAACTCTAGGTCTGTGTTGGAAAGTTTCCTAGGTCACTTAATTTCTCAAAATGCATTTGCAATAGAAAAAGAACTGTTTCAGGAGGAACGCCTTTCTTTCAAATAGAAACTATCGTGTAAGTCATTTACCAATATTTAACTTAACTCCAACTCCTAGTAACAACTCCCTTACCCGCGCCCCCAAAATGACAGTCTAAAATCAGAATGAGGGAAGAAGGATGATCAGATACTGAAAAGAACAAAACAGTTCTCAAGTGGGATAAAGAGCCTTTATAGTTTAAGGTGGGGTGTTCTGAAGCAGTAAAGACTGTTTAAAGATTTGAGGACTAAGGACTTCCCTGGTGGTCCAGTGGTTAAGAAGCTGCCTTGTAGTGCAGGGGCCATGGGTTCCATCCCTGGGAGGGGAACGAAGCTCTCACATGCTGCAGAGTCACTAAGTCTGAGCCGCAACTGCTGAGCCTGCAGCTCCAGAGCCCTTGTGCGCAAGTGCTGAGATCCCTGTGCCAGGACTTGTGCATCATAACTAGAGAGTCTGTGCACTGCAATGAAAGATCCTGCGTGACACAACGAAGATCCTGCGGGCTGTAGCCAAGACCCAATGCAGCCAAACGAATCAACAAATAAGTAAATGAAAGATTTGAGAATTATGTGAAGAAATCACTCTAACAGAAAGGTTTCAAGCTTCATTCATCCTACCTTTACTTTCCTGTTTTCCCTGACTTGTGATCTGGGGCAGGGATTATCAAGAGCTTTAGCAGTGAAATTTCCTATCTTCCAAATTATGCTGAATCATAAAGCAAACAATAGAATTTTAATACACAACCTTATTTCATGCTTTGACATTCATGATACTTACTTGTTAAACAGCCAATCAGTGAGAATGTATATTCATATTTTGATGGTTTCCAGTGTGTTAAAACTGGATATGTATCACATTTGAATGTGTTTGCTAGCTAGTTTTTAATTACAGTCTTAAAAATAACTATTTGAACATACTTCAAACACTTGCAACGAATGCTTGCTGGGCCCCGAAGCACCTCTGAGGAAGTATCACAGATTGGAAATCCCTGATGGAGGGGAAACGCAGGCATCCGGCTGCTCACTCCCGTCCAGTACACAAGGAGATGGCTTTCTCTGCTTCCTGAGTACATTTATGCTGGCCCACGCTCCTGGCAAAGGAGCAGGCGTCAGGATCCATCCATCTTAGACACACAGAGTCACTTATCCATATGCTCAGGGTGTTTAATGCCTGTCCCTGCACAGTCACAAATTAGTCACTTTCTGCTAGTGACTATGAATATAAAGAGGCATTTTTTGAAATATGGATCTTATTTCAACAATTAGGCATAGAGAACCAATAACCATTTGTTCTTCATTTGTTATATATCTAAATGAAATAGCTTCAGTTTGCGGCCTGCATACATGCTAATGAAAATATTTCACCCCTTACGACTGCTCCCAAAGTCCCAATCCTAAAATAAGGACAGTAGATAAAAATAGGGTAGAAAACTTGCCTTCCTTCCTTTCTCTCATTGAGGCCACTGTGCTGAATTTATAGAATTATAGAATTTCTGAGTCAGAAGGAAACTCAGAAATCACACAGACTAATATGTTTAGAATTCTCTAAAAGAATTCCCCAGAAAGCATTTCTAATAGCCTTTGATGGAACATTCTAGTACGAGGAGCTCACTACCTCATTATTCCACCCTTGCAAGGCAAGTATTTACGCAAAGTTCTCCCTTCGATTGCATATGCCACTGTTTAGCCAATCACTAGCTGATGGACATTCAGGTTATTTCCAAGCTCTTTTCACAAAAATGTTACAGTAAACACATTGGTGAGTATCTTCCTAATTCTAGGTTTATTTCATTAGTGAAGACTCTCACAGTTGGAATTGATGAGACAAAGTATATGTGCACATTTTTTATTTGAACAGATAATGCTGGATTACTTTTCAAAAAGATTGCGGTAATTCATATTCTACCAAAAAAAAAATGCCTATTCCCCATTGGATTTTATCAAGTTTTTAAACTTTTGCCTGTCCACCAACTGAGTTTTTATCATTATCTGTGTTTGGTCTTCTGTGATTTTTTTAAATTTTATTGTCATTGTAGAATTATTTGTCAGTTTGTCTTTGGATGGTTTATAGTATCAATTTGAAAGAGCTCTTACTTGATTAAAGGTTGATCTTTCTACTGATATTCATGGAACTTAGTGTCTAACTTCTTTCTCTGTCATTGAAATATGTTTATTAAACACATAAAAGGAAAGGAAATAAAATAAATCTCCTTTAGAATCACACCAATCAGAGATGGCCATCATTTCCAATTTGATCTACTTTCTTTTTAGTGTCTAACTTCTAACTGTCTAGCCTTCTCTGAACAAATTCATTTCTCAAAGATTCTTTGAAGATATGGTTCTTGCTCATAAATGAATATCCCACCCTAGAAGTGATTTGTATGGTATAGGGCTTTGTTCCCCAAAGTGTGGTTCCCTGATCAACAGAACCAGCATCATCTGGAGATTTTTTGACTACAGAATCTCATGCCTCATGCTGCTGCTGCTGCTGCTGCTGCTAACTCACTTCAGTCGTGTCCGACTCTATGTGACCCCATAGACGGCAGCCCACCAGGCTCTCCCATCCCTGGGATTCTCCAGGCAAGAACACTGGAGTGGGCTGCCATCTCCTTCTCTGCATGCCTCATGCAGTGTCTACTAAATCAGAATCTTCTATTGTACAGGATATCCAAGTAATCTGCATGCACATTAAGATTTGAGAAGCACCATGACAAAGCATGAAGGATCTTTACTTTTTGCCCCAGTTCCAAAATTTGGATTAAAATTATCATAGCTTTTTAGGTCACGGTAACTAAATCTTTTATTCTGGTTATCAAATAAAACTGTTGATAAGTTGCTTCCTGACTTGTATTCACTTAGTAATATTTCATACCTAAATTATGATTTTACATTTATTCTCATTAAGTTTTATTATATTCATGTAAAATCATAATTTTGATTTATGACACAGTTGTTGAATACTGAATCTGCATTTTAATACAGAGGCTCTCATTACTCAGTTTTGGGGAAACTAAAACCTTTAGTAAGTAGGTGTGGTAAGACTCCAGATAAGTCCCTTTATGTTTTCCTTTGTCTAAGTGAAAGTGAAAGTGGCTCAGTCCTGTCCCACTCTTTGTGACCCCATGGTCTACACAGTCCCTGGAATTTTCCAGGTCAGAATACTGGAGTGGGTAGGCGGTCCCTACCCAGGGGATCTTCCCAATCCAAGGATCGAACCCAGGTCTGTCGCATTGCAGGTGGATTCTTTACTAAGCTACCAGGGAAGCCCATTTCTTTGTCTTATGGAGACATTAGATCCAGTTAAGATGAATTTTAAGACAAGCTTAAGAGAAAAGAGAAGGAAGGCCATGTTTATAATTAAACATTTAACTGAAGATATTTATCCATGTGTTGGGATTTGACTGGCTTTGTTATTGGTTTGTCCTCAAACAATCACCTGTTGACCTCTCATCCTCACCAGCTGCTTCCATGACAGATCCAGGCACCAAGTCACAGAAGAAACTTAGGGATCATGTGGCTGCTTCAAAGCAGCAATGGCTGGGAACCACGAGTGCAAAAATGACTCTGGTCCCCAGAATGATGAAGTTTCCAAACACAGATAGGAGACATCTGAGAACCGATGAAAACTCCTTTTTAAAAATATACACAAACTCTGGTCTGGACAGAATGGTGGAGACCTCTTTCTCCTTGCTTGTTCTCCTAAATATAAACTGCACTGGAAATAACTCAAAAGACAACCAGAGGAGACCCTGATGGGTGATAAGAAGAAGGGACTCTTGTTTGGGACCCCAGACAGACGAAACAGCACAATGGCAAGGCATTTTGCAGGTCCTATCCGACAGAAGAAGGTGACTCAAACTTGGTGTTTCCCTGGCCCCCAACCTAGCAATAGCTGGCAGCCCAAGTGGACTCATTCCTCCTCTGGGTTGAAAGGGAGCTCCTCCGAAAACATCCTTCTGAAATCAGCCTGACACGTTGGGCAAGGGGAACAGAACTAGAGACCCTCTGAATAAGACATGGCGAAGAAGTTCTCTCACTTGCTGTCAGGCTAGGGAGCACCCTTCTGCGCCCCCCAGCACCAAAGCTAGTGGGAGAATCAGGCAAAAGGGACCCATTACAACATGTGACTTGGCTGCAAAGCCTCCCTGATCCCATATACTCTGCGCAGGGACAGTTATAAAAATCAGGGAGGAAGTAGTAGATATCACTACAAATCCTGCAGCTATCAAAATGATGATAATGGCCTAAGTCAAATCCCTTATGATTATACAGTGGAACTGACAAATAGATTCAAGGGATTAGATCTGACAGAGTGCCTGAAGAACTACAGACAGAGGTTTGTGACATTGTACAGGAGGCAGTAATCAAGCCCACCCTCAAGAAAAAGAAATTCAAAAGGCAAAATGGTTGTCTGATGAGGCCTTACAAATAGCTGAGAAAAGAAGTGAAAGGCAAAGGAGAAAAGGAAGGATATACCCATCTGAATGCAAAGTTCCAAAGAATAGCAAGGAGAGATAAGAAAGTCTTCCTCAGTGATCAGTGCAAAGAAATAGAATAAAATAATAGAATGGGAAAGACTAGAGATCTCTTCAAGAAAATTAGAGATATCAAGGGGACATTTCATGCAAAGATGGGCTCAATAAAGGACAGAAATGGTACGGACCTAACAGAAGCAGAAGATATTAAGAAGAGGTGGCAAGAATACACAGAAGAACTATACAAAAAGATCTTCATGACCCAGATAACCAAGATGGTGTGATTAGTCACCTAGAGCCAGATATCCTGGAATATGAGTCAAGTGGGCCTTAGGAAGCATCACTACAAACAAAGCTAGTGAAGGTGACAGAATTCCAATTGAGCTATTTCAAACCTTAAAGATGATATTGTGAAAGTGCTTCACTCAATATGTCACCAAATCTGGATAACTCAGCAGTGGCCAAAGGACTGGAAAAGGTCAGTTTTCATTCCAGTCTCAAAGAAAGGCAATGCCAAAGAATGCTCAAACTACCACACAATTGTACTCATCTCACACACTAGCAAAGTAATGCTCAAAATTCTCCAGGCCGGGCTTCAACAGTATATGAACCATGAACTTCTAGATGTCCAAACTGGACTTAGAAAAGGCAGAAGAACCAGAGATCAAATTGCCAACATCTACTGTATCATCAAAAAGCAAGAGAGTTCCAAAAAGACGTCTACTTTTGCTTTATTGACTATGCCAAAACCTTTGACTGTGTGGATCACAACAAACTGTGGAAAATTCTTCAAGAGATGGGAATACCAGACCACCTGATCTGCCTCTTGAGAAACCTGTATGCAGGTCAGGAAGCAACAGTTAGAACTGGACATGGAACAATTGATTGGTTCCAAATAGGGAAAGGAGTACATTAAGGCTGTATATTGTCACTCTGCGTACTTAACTTATATACAGAGTACATCATGAGAAATGCTTGGCTGGAAGAAGCACAAGCTGGAATCAAGATTGCCAGGAGAAATATCAATAACCTCAGATACGCAGATGACACCACCCTTACGGCAGAAAGTGAAGAAGATCTAAAGAACCTCTTGATGAAAGTGAAAGAGGAGAGTGAAAAAAGGTGGCTTAAGACTCAACATTCAAAAAACAAAGATCATTGCATCTGGTCCCATCACTTCATGGCAAATAGATGGGGAAACAATGAAAACAGTGGCTGAGTTTATTTTTTGGCCTACAAAATCACTGCACATTGTGACTGCAGCCATGAAATTAAAAGACACTTGCTCCTTGGAAGAAAAGCTATGACCAATCTAGACAGCATATTAAAAAGCAGAGACACTACTTTACCAACAAAGGTCCATTTGGTTAAAACTGGTTTTTCCAGTAGTCATGCACGGAAGTGAGAGTTGGACTATAAAGAAAGCTGAGCACTGAAGAATTGATGCTTTTGAACTATGGTGTTGGAGAAGATTCTTGAGAGTCCCTTGAACAGCAAAGAGATCCAACCAGTCAATCCTAAAGGAAATCAGTCCGGAATATTCATTGGAAGAATTGATGCTGAAGCTGAAACTCCAATACTTTCGCCACCTGATGTGAAGACCTGACTCTTTGGAAAAGACCCTGATGCTGGAAAAGATTGAAGGTGGGAGGAGAAGGGGATGACAGAGGATGAGATGGTTGAAAGGCATCATCAGTGTGATGGACATGAGTTTGAGTAGGCTTCAGGAGTTGGTGATGGACAGGGAAGCCTGGTGTGCTGCAGTCTATGGGGTTGCAAAGAGTCGGACACGACTGAGCGACTGAGTAACTGTGAGCTACTTTATGATCTATGATCATAAGTTTGATAACTAAGAAGAAATTAATCAATTACTTAAAAACCTCAAACTACCAAAAGTCAACCAAGATGAAAAAGATGATCCAAACAGTCCTAATATTTTTTAACATTAAATTCATAAAGAAAAAGTTTATGAAAAATAAATCTCCAGACTCAGATGGCTTAACTGGAAAATTCTACCAAATACTTGAAGATTTAGCACAAATTTTACACGAGCTTTTTTTTTTCCAGAAAATAGAAGAGGGAATACTTTCCAAGTCATCTTATTAGTCCATTATTACCTTGATAACAACCAGACATATAGTACACAGAAAAAACTACAGATCAATATCTCTCATGAATTTAGTTAGTTAAAAAAGAAATCCTCTAGCAAATCAAATATGAACATGATTTAAAAGAATTATACACCATGATCAAGTAGATTTATTCCAGGTAAGCAAGACCAACTCATCATTCCAAAATCAATCAGTGTAATTCATCATATCAACAAATGTGTTTAAAAATCAAGAAAAATAATATATTTGTGTCAGTTGACACAGAAAAAGCATTTAATAAAATCTAACACCCATTCATGATAAAACCTTTCAGTAAGTTAAGGAACTGTCTCACCTTGATAAACACAAAATCTTACAACTGAGATCATACTTCATGGTGCAGAACTGAGCACTTTTCCTCTAAAATGAGGAACAAGGAAAGGACATCTCCTCTCAGCACTCTATTCAACATAGTACTGGAACTTCTCGCCACTAAAGTAAGTTAAAGGAAAGAATAAAGACATATACAGACTCAAAAGGACAAAATGAAATAATTTCTGTTTGCAGATGACATGACTGTCTACATGCAAAATCCTAAGAAATGAACAAAAAACAATCCCAGAATTAGTGAGTTAAACAAAGTCACAGCATATAAGGTCAATGCACAGAGATCAGTCTTATTTTCATATTCTAATAATATACGTGAAACTGCAATTAAGTTGAAAATACTTCAGTATACACTTAACAAAATACATCTAGCATCTGTATGCTGAAAATTAATAAATGCTGATGAAAGAAATAAAAAGGACTCAAATAAATGAAGGTGTATACCCTTCATTTGGAAGACTCAACAAAGTGAAGTTTGCAATTCTCCCCAAAGTAGTCTACAGGTTTAATCTGATTCCTATCAAGACCCAAGCAAAATTATTTGTTATTTGTTTATGACATAGACAAAGTTATTCTGTCATTTATTTGAAAAGCAGAAGCAGAGAGATACATTAATCAATAGAACATAATAAAAAACCTAGAGATAGACCCACAGAAATATGCGGACCTAGTTTTTGACAAAGGTGCAAAAATAAATTTATGGAGGAAACTAGCCTTTTCAACAAGTGATGCCAACCAGAGCAACTGGTCTATAGGCAAAAGGATGAATCTTGATCTAAACTCCATAACTTATATAAAAATTAACCAGAAATGGATCATTGACAGAAATGTAATAAAACCATTAGAAAAACAAAAAGGAGAAAATTTTGGAAATCTAGGGCTAAACAAAGAGTTCTTAGACTCAACACAGAAAGTATAATCCGTAAAAGGAAAATTTGATACAATGGAGCATATCGAAATGAAAACTATTGCTATGCGAAAGCCCTTCTTAAAAACACAAAAAGAGAAGCTATACAACAGAAGAAAATATTGGCAAACCACATATTTAATATATGACTAGTACCCACTCCAGTACTCTTGCCTGGAAAATCCCATGGATGGAGGAGCCTGGTAGGCTGCAGTCCATGCGGTCACCAAGAGTTGGACACGACTGAGCGACTTCACTTTCACTTTTCACTTTCATGCATTGGAGAAGGAAATGGCATCCCAGTCCAGTGTTATTGCCTGGAGAATCCCAGGGATGATGGAGCCCAGTGGGCTGCTGTCTATGGGGTCGCACAGAGTTAGACACGACTGAAGTGACTTAGCAGCAGCAGTACCTAAAGATAATCACGATGGTGTGATCACTCAGTTAGAGCGAGACATCCTGGAATGTGAAGTCAAGTGGGCCTTAGAAAGCATCACTATGAACAAAGCTAGTGGAGGTGATGGAATTCCAGTTGAGCTGTTTCAAGTCCTGAAAGATGATGCTGTGAAAGCGCTGCACTCAATATGCCAGCAAATTTGGAAAACTCAGCAGTGGCCACAGGACTGGAAAAGGTCAGTTTTCATTCCAATCCCAAAGAAAGGCAAAGCCAAAGAATACTCAAACTACCACACAATTGCACTCATCTCACACGCTAGTATAATAATGCTCAAAATTCTCCAAGCCAGGCTTCAGCAACACATGAACCGTGAACTTCCTGATGTTCAAGCTGGTTTTAGAAAAGGCAGAGGAACCAGAGATCAAATTGCTAACATCTGCTGGATCATCAAAAAAGCAAGAGGCTTCCAGAAAAATATCTATTTCTGCTTTTTTGACTACGCCAAAGCCTTTGACTGTATGGATCACCATAAACTGTGGAAAATTCTGAAAGAGATGGGAATACCAGACCAACTGACCTGCCTCTTGAGAAACCTATATGCAGGTCAGGAAGCAACAGAACTGGACATGGAACAACAGACTGGTTCCAAATAGGAAAAGGAGTACGTCAAGTCTGTATATTGTCACTCTGCTTATTTAACTTACATGTGGAGTACATCATGAGAAACGCTGGACTGGAAGAAGCACAAGCTGGAATCAAGATTGCTGGGAAAAATATCAATAACCTCAGATATGCAGATGACACCACTCTTATGGTAGAAAGTGAAGAGGAACTAAAAAGCCTCTTGATGAAAGTGAAAAAGGAGAGTGAAAAAGTTGGCTTAAAGCTCAACATTCAGAAAACGAAGATCATGGCATCCAGTCCCATAACTTCATGGGAAATAGATGGGGAAACAGTGGAAACAGTGTTAGACTTTATTTTGGGGCTCCAAAATCACTGCAATGGTGATTGCAGACATGAAGACGCTTACTTCTTGGAAGGGAAGTTATGACCAACCTAGATAGCATATTGAAAAGCAGAGACATTACTTTGCCAACAAAGGTCTGTCTGGTCAAGGCTATGGTTTTTCCAGTGGTCATGTATGGACGTGAGAGTTGGACTGTGAAGAAGGCTGAGTGCCAAAGAATTGATGCTTTTTAACTGTGGTGTTGGAGAAGACTCCTGAGAGTCCCTTGGACTGCAAGGAGATCCAACCAGTCCATTCTAAAGGAGATCAGCCCTGGGTGTTCATTGGAAGGAATGATGCTAAAGCTGAAACTCCAATACTTTGGCCACCTCATGCGAAGAGTTGACTGATTGGAAAAGACTCTGATGCTGGGAGGGATTGGGGGCAGGAGGAGAAGGGGACGACCGAGGATGAGATGGCTGGATGGCATCACTGACTTGATGGACATGAGTTTGGGTGAACTCTGGGAGCTGGTGATGGATAGGGAGGCCTGGAGTGCTTCAATTCATGGGGTCGCAAAGAGTCAGACACGACTGAGCGACTGAAATGAACTGAACTGAGTACCTAAAATATTAAAGCATTATCAAAACCCAACAGGACCAAACCAATCAATACAATTAGAAGATGGGAAAATATATGAGGGTTTGGATAACAAGTTTGGATATTTATAACAGAATATCATTCCGCAGTCAAATCACTTTTAATGAAATACTAAGGCATATATCATAGGAAAATCTCAAAACATCATACTGATCAAGAGAAAAGAATACATGTTTGTTTTTACTCTAAAACAGATAGAACTAATCTATTACATGGCCTCAGAAGTGGCTGTCTGAGGGAGCGGTGGGGGAGATTACCTGTGCAGGGGCACAAAGGAACTTTCTAAACTACTTTCACTATTTCCTATCCTGTTTGCAGTGTAGGTTACATGGGTATGCACATCTGTTGGTATTCATCAGACTGTACATTTATGACTTGTGCTTGACATTTCATATAAATTTACTTCATTAAAAAGCACAAAAAGACAAAATAAAAAGAAGAAAAAACAATCTTAAGGTTACTGAAGATACTTTACTAAAGAAGAAACTTACTTAAGGTTATTGAAGTTTAAATTTCTCATCTTCCAGGGACTCCCATAAAGATCTGATAGAAAACCATCTGGCTCTTACCCAGTTGAGTCATCACATCCAGTGTACAGTCCAAGGGCATAAACCATAAAAGACAAAAAACCCCAAAACAACCTATCTGTAATGGGACAGAGTCAGCAACCACAGCAGTCACCTACATCCTTGTCCTTCAATATCACCGTTCCTGTCCTTCTCCCCAATTAGTCATCAAGTAACCTGTTCCTGTGACCACTCAATACCCTGCCTGGCTTATTTCTATTGCATCCTGATCACACTTGTTATTCATTTGACCTTTCTTCCTGCTGTTTTACCAAGTCCCTCCAGGCTGTGCATAATGCTGTGAGCCATATCCTCCAGGGCTGCAGACAGTTGGTAGACAAATACAGACTCCCGTCAGCTCTGGCAGGCTCACAGCTGCTCTGCTGGCTGGCAAATAACTGAGGCAAGAGGAAGCCTGTCCAAGGTGCAGGACCAGCAGGAAGCAAGCTTTATTTTGAGCCAAGGGAACTACGCAGGTCTTGTTTTCATGTCCAAGTCAGATGTAGTTAGAGGGGATCGGGAAAGGGAGACCAAGAGATCCCAAAATTCAAAGGTATCACTGAATGGTTTCTCTATAAAACCCTCTCCAGGGTTGCAGCTTTGAAGCATATTAAACTACCTGGCTTACAGCTTTTCTACAAAGTAATGTGTTATTGCACAAATTATATAATCAGAAAGAATCAGCTTCAGATTCTTTATCTGTAACTTTCTGTGTGCATATTTCTGGGGCAAATTCTTTAACTCCTCTGAGCCTCAGTTTCCACATCTGTTAACTCTAGAAAGCAATACTTAGGTGACAGGGTTGGGATCAGATTCAAGTGTTTAATATTTATAAAGCTACCACTGCTGGAACATGGTAGATGTCCATTCGTTTATGAACTAATTCACTAATTCTGTTCAACAATTCATTCACTAATTAATCCTATATTTGAAGTTCAAGTTCAGTCGCTCAGTCGTGTCCGACTCTTTGCGACCCCATGAATCGCAGCACGCCAGGCCTCCCTGTCCATCACCAACTCCCGGAGTTTACTCAGACTCATGTCCATCGAGTCCGTGATGCCATCCAGCCATCTCATCCCCGGTTGTCCCCTTCTCCTCCTGCCCCCAATCCCTCCCAGCAGCAGAGTCTTTTCCAATGAGTCAACTCTTCGCATGAGGTGGCCAAAGTACTGGAGTTTCAGCTTTAGCATCATTCCTTCCAAAGAAATCCCAGGGTTGATCTCCTTCAGAATGGACTGGTTGGATCTCCTTGCAGTCCAAGGGACTCTCAAGAGTCTTCCCCAACACCACAGTTCAAAAGCCTCAATTCTTCGGTGCTCAGCATATATTCAATAAAAACAGCACCTTGTCCATGCTAGGCACCATTTTAGCACAGTTCAGTGGGCACAGCAAAGCTCCTGCCCTCAAGGAATTATATTCCATTTGGAGAGACAGGCAATGAACAAGTAAGTACAAAAGCACATACTATAATAAGCATGTAATATAAGAGCTATAAAGGAAAGTAAAGCAGGGTAAGGGTATAGAAAGTGGCACAGGACATTATTTCTGATCAAAATCCCCCTCTGTGGAGATCGCAGTGGAAGAGAAGCCAGATGGGCATGAAGGAGCAATGAACTGAAAATCTGTGACTCCTTTCCCCCTGGAATGGTTATTGATATCAGAAGACTTATCAAGCATAGTGACTCCATTCAACGGTCTGTTCAGGCAATTATAACCATTCCTGGGTGAATCAACCTAGATCAAAACTCAACATGTTTCTTTATCAACTTCATTCTCCTACAAGCCCCATCAATAACTATACGGAATAGTCTCAAAATTCATAGCATTGGTATGTCAAATAAATCAACAACAACAAAAAGATGCCCAGAGACTACCTGTGTGAAGAGAAATCAGCTTCCACCCTTTTTTTTTGATCAAAGTGAAGAGGTGTTAATGAGTAAGAGGGCTAAGCCTCCTGAGATGTTTTTTAAGTCACAAATGACAGAGCAGCTTCTTGATGCGTCCTCTCTGCAGCCTCCTCTGCCTCCCAGCTGCTGTACTGAGCCCTGCAAAACAGGGAGCCAGAAGGAGGTCCAGCTTTTAATATTTTATCTATAGCTCTGAACTTGGACCCATTATAAAGGACAGCTCTGGCTTCTGAGACCACTCCTCAGGGCTTACCATTCAAAATCAGAGGCTAACACACTCCAGCAGTTTGACAGAATTAAGCTCTGCTAGCTAACCTCTGCTTTTCCGAACATGGACTCACCTAGTGTGGCATCATCACGCAGAAAGGCCCTAAATTCATAACACCGTTCAGAGTTCTGGGGATCACCAGACCTTGCTAACCAAAAGTCGGGAGCAACTGACACTGAATTTGCTGGTCCCTGACAGTGTTGGCCTGAGGATCCTCTAAGTTCACCCCCTCCACTTAACCGAGTTATTCTGTCTACAAATCAGATAAACTTGGGTCATCGTGTGGTCAATTTCAGCACTGTACAGCATTCAAAAGAAATACCAGTTTAACATTCTCCCTAAAGCTGTGAAAATGGATGTAAATCTTTACTAAAGTTGCTTAAAGAAGTGCTGAAGGGGGTAACTCATTGGAGGGCATGTACGCTGCACGTGCCCCAAGAATCCTCTTTACCTTCATTGTATTTTCACTGCAACAGTACAAAATATTCCTTACAGAAGGATTTCCCCTGATATCTGTCTATCTATTATCTATTTTCTATCCCTTCTCCAGCTCTACCTTTTTTAGCTTTTCTCCTTCATTCCCTCTCTTTTTCATCTTTATACTCAATTGTCCTTATGTGAGTTTCAGATCCATTCTAATGTGAACTAACTTAGCTTTCCCCCAGTCCTTCCAATTCAGCCACTGTTCTCATTTCCCTGATCTCTGCAGAAGTAATCTAGGCCACAGCTCCACGATCAGTGAAGAAAAGTTCCTTCTTTCCTAGCTAGCATGATGGGGAAAAAGTTGTGAATACATAAATGCTATTATTTTTATTGGTCTCAAAAGTCGTTTCATAAATATTTTTGAGGGCCTCCTTTGTTGGGTACATGTTCACTGTGGTAAACAAGTCACAAGCATTTTTTTCCCCCAAGGATCCTAAGGCTCTCACAGTCTGAGGAGGCAGACAAACAGGTCTATAAATGTGTTTTTCAACCTCAGTGCTGTTCGACATTCACAAGTGAGCTACCGATTTTAGATCAAGCTATAAATTTATTTTTGTTACAGCTGAGGATGCAACCCGTCACTGTGATGTCAGTCAGATGGAATTAGACTGAGAAGGTCTTAGACTGAGAGATGTGATTGAGAGACAGGTGCCACCTGCTTTAAGTGACTGAAACAGGTGAGGCATAATGTCAAGCAGGAGCCATAATCAGATGTCTCGTTTACTGATCCAAGCAGAAATGTGCCCTGCCTATTACACAGAGTGAAGTAAGTCAGAGATAGGAAAAATATCATCTATTAATGTGTATATACATATGGAATCTAGAAAGATGTGCTCATGAACCTGTTTGCAGGGCAGCAGTGGAGATGCAGACGTAGGGAACAGACTTGTGGACACAGTTGGGGAAGAAGAGGGTGGGACTAACGGAGAGAGTGGCAGAGAAACATATACATCACCTTTTTGTAAAACAGACAGCCAGTGGGAATTTTCTGTATAATGCAAGGAGCTCAACCCAGGGCTCTGAGACAACCTAGAGGGTTGGGATGGGGTGCGAGGTGGGAGGGAAGTTCCAGAGGGGGGGACATATGTATGCCTACGGCTGATTCATGTGGATATGGCAAAAACAACACAATACTGGAAAGCAATTATCCTCCAATTAAAAATAAATACATGTAAACAATGTGCTTTGTGCACATGTAAGAGGGTAGGCAGGAGGAACTGCTCTCTTCAAACAGTAAAACAGCGTTGAGCAGGGTACAAAGGAAAAATGCAATAACGGTAGGTGCTTTCATAGCCAGCTTGAGATATTCGACTGGAGAAGTCATTATCTTGTCACTATTGATGACTTGTTTACGACTTTTAGTCCCTTCAAAGGAGAGACCTTCCCCAATCCGAGTATTCCTAAGTTAGCAGTGAAACAAAACTGAAAATAACAAAAGGGGAAACTGAAGATCCATGTGGACCTCGGGGAGAGGGGCTGCAGAGAGCCTGGTATGCCTGGGCCAGGGTGACGGAAGCAAGGGGATGTGATATAAAAAGACAGCCAGAGGGGGCTGGCCTCTCGGTCTCAGAAACAGGGTGCTTGTGGGTCTCCCTTGGGGGTTTTCCTTCACATGCATGAGTCACAGGGAGCAAAATAATAGCTATTCCTATTTATTGTTTATTTATCATCAAGCGGGGCTTCCCTCATAGCTCAGTAGGTAAAGAATCCGCCTGCAATGCAGGAGACCCCGGTTCGATTCCTGGGTTGGGAAGATCCTCTGGAGAATGGATAGATAGGCTACCCATTCCAGTATTCTTGGGCTTCCCTTCTGGCTCAGCTGGTAAAGAATCTGCCTGCAATGCAGGAGACTCTGGTTCGATCCTTGGGTTGGGAAGATCCCCTGGGAAAGGGATAAGGCTATCCACTCCAGTATTCTGGTCTGGAGAATTCTGTGGACTGTATAGTCCATAGGGTCGCAAAGAGTTGGGCAGGACTGAGCGTCTTTCACTTTCACTTTATCATCAAGCGGCTGAGCCAGAATTTGAACTCAGCTCCAACTGACTCCCAAGCATGAATACTTCCCATTCTGACACGGCTGCCACACAGGTCGAGACAGAACTCTGAGTGAGGAGGTCTCTGTGTCTGTTCTTTCAAGGGCTAGCATGTTAGGAATGTGTTTTGAATGTCTATTTCAGCAAATAGGCATTCCATAAAATGCAGTTTTATTTCTCTTGGTTTGGCATCAAGAAGCCCTCAGGGAGTTCCTTCCACTCATTACCCTAAAATGTGTGGCAGCAACCGCTGAGGAGGTGCAGCCTCAGGCTCGTGCTCCGCGGGCGGCGGGTCCGGAGGAGAGCTGGTCTGTCTGTACAGAGCGTCGCCGCAGCTCTGTGCCAGGACACTCTTCTATTTTGGGCTCTGACAGAACAACAAAGGCTGCTTCTGTGCTGCTTTCTCACACACGTGTTATTATGCCCTTCCATACAATTTTCAACGTCCCTTCTGTTTGGCTTTTATGCTCATGTAGAACGTTGTTACGCAGAATATTGTTCACAATATTCTACGTAAGTACAGATTGAGTTGTGAGACATGTTGGCAGACATCCAGTGATTTTAGTTGCCTTTCACCAGCCCTCTGAAATGTTCCCTTGTGCAACATGCACAGGGAGGAAACATCCCCATGAAAACGAAAGAAATATGCACAGAACACGTCTCGGTACCTGAAGGCAAACCATACTGCCAGAACACTCCCCACCCTGCTCAGTATTAGAGGGATCAATCACCCACCTCTACTCTCAGCCTCTTAACAGCAAGAAAAAAGTGAAACAGCATCTGTCCCAGGTGTACGGTGGTGTGAGAGTCTCTGGAGGGCTAAGCCATCCACCAGTGTTCTCGTGTGAATTCATCCTTGACTCAGAGCTAGACACCTGCCCATCCCTACCCACTTACAAACATTAAATTTTAATTTAATATTAAAATTAATATAAAATGTTAATTTTATATAATAAAAATATTATATATTTTCCTACCCAGAAATAGAAGTTCCAAACTGGGTGCAGTCAAAAAGTGTCCTTTCTTCCAAAGAAATTTTGCCCCAAAGCCCAAGAAGGCTGAATGTGTAGAGTCAATAAAGGTAAAGCTGCCTAGGTGAAATCAAGAAAAGGCATGTCACCTGCCTCCTCTTTTATCCCCTCCCCTGCCATGGGACTCAGAAGCTCTGCTAAAGCAGGGTTTAATGAAACATCCAGATCCTTAGGTGACTCTGAAACATCCGCATCATCTAGTTCCAAATTACCCTGCCCGTACGTATCACGCCCTCCCCACCTTCTGGATACTGCAAAATCGAACGTCAAATGATGCCGACAGGTCTTCAGTTCCCCTTCTGACCCTGTCACCTATCTTTCCCACCACGGTCAATCAGTATTTGTTGAATTAATATGTTATGGGAGCATATACACGAAAAGACAATATGAGCCAGAGCCTGAGCTCAAGGGACACTGTAGTCAAGAGACACACTAAGAACGTGCAAGGAAAACAGTGAATAGTCAAGAGCGGAAGCCCCCCACTCCCATTTCCAAAATCAATGGCCAGAGGACACCCCATGGAGGAGCGGGAGCTTGCAGTTTCTCAGAGGATGAGTGAGGATTGGGTGGGCAGAGGGAAGGTGTGGAGGTGAGAATTGGCAATGCCGTTTTGTGGTTAGGGAGGAGAGGATATGGTCTGGAAGGAAGGAAGGGTTAGCATTGTGAGAAACAGGAGCTCAGGATGGATAGATGAGCTGGAACCAAACTGTGGAGGCGTTACAAATTAGGGAGAATTAGGCGTGATTTGGTTTTCAGTGGGGAGCCATCATCTAGTCTTAACTAGGAGAGTGACATGATAAAAGTGGTAAATGAAGATCTGGAGGAGAGGAATAATGTGATTCGAGTCATAGACTAGAAAATGAGTCTAGTGGTGTTACGCTGACGACAGACGGAGGCTAGAAGGCTGCTTTAGGAATGAGTGAGTTCTCTTTTTTCCTGCTGAGAAAGAGATGTATATGCCTACACTCAGATTCAGAAACGCCCACGTAATTTGCAGCAAATGCTGACACTCATTCCTGTGGCCCTTCTTGTGCAGATGAAAGCAACCCAGTGTTGGGTTTAAAACAAATTCACATGTTTGCAAACAAGTCCATGTTGCGGGGGTGGGGAACATAAATAAAGCATTCTTACTATTTCACAAACTCAATGACAGTGTCTATTTTTAAACTCCATTTGTATACGCAATTAAAGTTGTGGCAGCTTTTTACTAAAATTTTTTAATCAACTTCCATTTTTTAAACCTTCCCATTGTAAATGCCTTGGTTTCCATGCCTGTCCTGGCAGGGGTAGAGGTCATGTATGGTTTGTATGTATTCTTTAGGTTGCTAACCCTTTCCTTCCCTGTGTCAGCGCTAGACTTCAGATGACTTGAGCTATTCTTTCTTTGTTACACCCGCTTTGTGCCTGGCTCAGTGCTCTGAAAAGAGTGGCCAGCACGTGAACACATGGACTGTGATGCTCTCAACTCATATTTCCAACAGGTTCCCTCTGTCTTTGCAGAGGTTTCTAGCTTTCTTTGCTTAATTGCCCATGGTTCATCCTGTTTGAAGAAGGGGCAGAAATTGCTTCTGGTTGTTTTCTTCAATTTCGTGTCATCAGTGATGGATTAGCATCACCCTGTCACAACTTTTCACTCATTTTTCCCTTCCTGTTTTGCTTTTGGGGCTCATCTGCTTCATTGTGATCATAATTTGGAAGAGAAAGGATTGCATTAAGGGAACAATGGAATCAACAAGTCTGATGTATGAATCAGACAAATTCCTAAAGTGCTTTTTTTTTCCGAGGCAGAATTTGCACACAGAAATTCACATTCATTAGGCTAAAGGCAGAGCGTGTCAAGCTAGTTGCAGGTTTAATAGAGAGGTCAGACCCTTTTCTCTCCGTCTTTCCTACTGAAGACATCATTAGAGCTACAGTAAAATAAGAGAATGTCACAGAATGTCAGCCTAGTCATAGTGCAACTGTTCTTTTTCATTAGTGACTCAGCTGGTTGCTATGGCAACCCCACTCTAGTATCAAGGATACTAGGGCTGATGCTTTTCCGCCTCTATTTTCAGTTAGGATAAATTGTGCTCCCACCTCATGGGCTCCTGCCATGATATTTATATTTGGGTCACGATAATAGAGCCAGTTGGAAATATGTCTGTTGAAATTCTAGCCAGACAGAGAGACTTCCCACTAAAAGGGAGAGTGACTATAGGATTTCGAGGTTTGATCTGAGCACCAATTATCCCATAGGAGTAAGGTATTCCCTTCTGCCCTGTCTCATGGGGAGACTGCAGACCTCTCATATACTCATTTTTGCATATGTACTGCTGAAGCGCGTGTCCTCATGTACCCATTCTGCACTTTCTGTAAACTGGCTGACAGGCTCCAGAAAAATTAGGCAATCTATTTTCTGTGCTCCCTGACTCACCCAAGGCTGGGTCCATTTAAAAGCTGCCTTCTGAGTGTGCTCAATACCACTTCATTTATTTATTCAATCCTCATTTATTTATTAACTACAGAGTAATTATAATGGGGGCTTCCCTGGTAGCTCAGTGGTAGAGAATCTGCCTGCCAATGCAGGAGACCTAGGTTTGATCCCTGGGTGGGAAAGATCCCTTGGAGAAGAGCATAGCAACCCATTCCAGCATGCTCACCCGGGAAGTCCCATGGACAGAGAAGCCTGGTGGGCTACAGTCCAAGGGGTCGCAAAAGAGTCCTACATGACTGAGCAACTAAACACAACAATTATGATGGACCGAGCATCATGTTTAACAGCACAGTTAGCTGCTGGTTTGGGGTCTAGTACTCACAATAGCTGGAGGGCAGGCCAGGGGAAGGAAGCAAAAGTATAAATATAAGCTTATCATACCATCTGACACAGGTTATAGTTGAGATCTGGGCATGTTTTCAAAGGAAGAAGGTGACAGTAACTCTGCCTGGAAGTCAGTTGGCAGGTACTTCAGAAAAGAGGTGAGATTTAAGTTGGAGTCTTAGCGAATGTGTTCTCCAGTTGAACGTCTCACTGATTCAGAGCTGAGGTGAGCCTGAAGGACTCTGGCGACAGCAAAGTTTTGCCTGGTTGAAAGTTAGCTTGTTCTTAAAAAGTATATTAATTCTCTTGAATGCAAAAGTATTTGCTGTCTACCAGGATGAGTGTCTGTTTTAAAAAGGAAAGACTCTGGAAAGCAAAGCCAGCTTCAGACAATAGTCTCTGGAGTCAGTACACCCAAGTGAAAAAGTCGACAGATGCGAAGATCTTGTTGTCAGTTAACCTTTTCCCTGGAATTGATATATCATGAAGGCTTCCATTATATCTCCGAAGCAAACAAAGAAAACAAAGGTTGAACAAAGAAAACTATACTGAACAAAAGTGTTCTATGGTCCTTAGAGTTGGTTGGGCATAAAGGATCCTTCTTTGCACCCATTTTCTACAGAATTCAGCATTTGGGGACCCTGTGGGATAAATAAAAGCATCTCTTTCTCCTACATATCAATCACTGTTCAGAAGTGGAGGCAAGAGTTTAATGAAACCATTGCATAAAAGACAGTATCCTTTATGAAATGGATTGTGGACCGGGGCCTCGTGATGGAACCAACATTATTTATCATGGACTAGAAGAGTCCTTTCCTACTGAGCCTGCATCACTCGTAGCTCAGATACTCAAGCAGCACCTTCTAAGATGAACGCTCTCGACAGCCTGCCTGCAGCAAGAGTATTGCCAACATGTTCAGAGAAAGGCAAGAAGCGTGCGTCACTGTGTCTGCAGAACAGATCAGGACACAGGTCTGTGCAGGATCAAGAGGCCTCACCCACGTCCTCTGCCTTGAACTGGGTGGGCAGGCCTGGTATGGAGAGGGACGGTCCTTGCCAACAGAGTGCAGCAGCTGCAGCAGCAAGCATCACTGGTATATTGCAAGCACTGAAAAAAACAATTTATAAAAGTGACTTATATTTTTGCATAGGTAATATATGCAATACGGTACAAAATTCAAAAGGATCTAAATGTGGACACAGTTCAAGTATGCCTCAGTCCACTCCTCACAGTTCAACATTTTACTTCCTTGGAGAAAACTGCGATTACTAGTTTCTTGTTTCCAGGGATCTCATGCTTATAGGTACATATAAATATTTATGAAGTAGTATAATATTATGCAAACTTTCTGCACTATGATTTTTTTCACTTGAAAATATTTCTGGACATCATTCCACATTCCAAATGAGCTGCTTCCTTTTTTTTTTTTTTAATGAGCTACATCATATTCCATTGAATGGACATATACGCTTTTAGCCAACATTATCTTAATGGATATTGTCTTAGCCGACTTGGGCTGTTTTAACAAGATGCTGCAGAATGGGCAGGTTATAGAGAACAGAAATTTTGTCAAAAAATTTTGTCAAAAATTCTAGATGCTGGAAGTCCAAGGTCAGGATGCCAGCATGGATGCCAGCATGCCCAAATGAGGGCTCTCTTTTAGGCATATGGCCTACACTTTCTTACTGTATCTTCACATGATGGAAGGAGTGAGGGATCTCTCTGGTCTTTCTTTTATAAGAAAATAATCCATTTCGTGAGGGCTCCATTCTCATGACCTCAGCAACTCACAAGCCACCACCTCCTAAGCATACCATCATCCTTGAGGGTAGGAGTCAATTTATGAATTTTATGGCATTCAAGACATAGAAGACACTGAAGGTCATTTTCAATCTTTCACTATCGTAAAAAATAGTGCAATGAGTACATCAACCATAAAGTTTGTAGAAGTGCAAAGTACTGAGGAAAAGTGTGTGTACATATAATTTTAATAATTTTGCACACCAATTTTGAATAATTCATTATTTCCCGCTTACTTAAATGCTTAATTTTTCATATGCCAAATGCCAGAAATCTGTTTGGTATTGGGGGTCCATTCCACTGACTTGTGTGTTATTCACATTTTAATCGGAGAAGGCAGTGGCACCCCATTCCAGTACTCTTGCCTGGAAAATCCCACGGACAGAGGCGCCTGGTGGGCTTCAGTCCATGGGATCGCTAGGGAGTCAGACACGACTGAGCGACTTCACTTTCACTTTTCCCTTTCATACATTGGAGAAGGAGATGGCAACCCACTCCAGTGTTCTTGCCTGGAGAATCCCAGGGACGGGGGAGCCTGGTGGGCTGCCGTCTGTGGGGTCGCACAGAGTCGGACACGACTGAAGCGACTCAGCAGCAGCCGCACACGCTAATAGTGCAGAGTTTTATCACTTGTATCTCTGTCAGTTATTAGAGCCAGTTTGAAGTGTAAGTGTCAGTTACTCAGTCGTGTCCAACTCTTTGTAACCCCATAGACTGAGCCTGCCAGGCTCCTCCGTCCATGGGATTCTCCAGGCAAGAATACTGGAGTGGGTGGCCATGCCCTTCTCCCAGGGGATCTTCCAGATGGAAGGATGGAAACCAGGTCTCCTGCACTGCATCGGGATTACTGGTCTAATTCGACTCTACCCATTCATCAGTCCTTGCTCACCAGTGGCACAGAAGGGGCTCAATTGCCCTGCTGGTGATATGGAGCTGGCTCCAGTAAGTATTTCTCCCTTGCCAGGGAGAGGGTGCTGGAGGGTCAGTGCAGGAAGAAGGAGCATCTGTTCCTGATTTTCTTGGCTTGTTCCTGTGAAAATGATGCTTACCTTCAAGCTTGCCTGGCCTGGGGTGTGGCTTCCTGCCCACCAGTCTTAGCGTGCTAGCATCCTGGTGGCGTGACTCCCCTGCGTTCAGTTCCCTGCCCTGCCAGAGTCTGCCTGCCAGCTGTGAACAGCTCTGGCCTGGGGAGAACTCAGGGCCAGAGCAGGGACGCATTTCTGCTACATTTTTTTTTGCTATTTATCTGAAATCCAAATTCAACTGGATATCTCTCTCTCTTTTTTTTTTTTTTTTGCTAAATCTGGCAATCCTACTCAGAATACATACTCACTTCACTGCAGCACTGAGAAACAAGTTAGAGAAGTACTGCATCCTTGACAATGTTGTAGTTGCTGCCTGTGTGGAGGCAGGGGATGGTCACAGGGCATTCCTGCACAGGAACCCAGAGATCTTTGGGGTGTCGCATGCTCTAGACAGGATGTCTGCTGGAGTATTAGTTGGTCTGTATGATAGAAAATTCTAGCTATGGTTGCTAAAAAGATGACTAGCATCACCATGGAGAAGGCAATGGCACCCCACTCCAGTCCTCTTGCCTGGAAAATCCCATGGACAGAGGAGCCTGGTGGGCTGCAGTCCACAGGGTCGCTAGGAGTTGGACACGACTGAGCCACTTCACTTTCACTTTTCCCTTTCATGCACTGGAGAAGGAAATGGCAACCCACTCCAGTGTTCTTGCCTGGAGAATCCCAGGGACGGGGAGCCTGGCAGGCTGCAGTCCATGGAGTCGCTAAGAGTCAGACACGACTGAAGCGACTTAGCAGCAGCAGCAGCATCACCGTAGTGGAGATTCTTGGCTTCAATGATACACTGAAGTCAATTCATAGACCCTGAATTTCTTGGTTGGAGGGTAATCTGGGTCTTGTCTTGTTGAAGAGGTACATGATATAAATCTTTCTCTAAGGCTTCTCCAAAGGACTTGGAGAAAAGTACCCAGGTGTGGTGGAATTACCACCCATTGCTCTGAACTGACTGACTCCCAGATGCCACTGTGACCTACCAATCTGAGTGGAGGCTACGATTGTAGGTAACAGATGACATCTTACGTCTAACAGTGACCACGTAGGCCCAAGGACTCACCTTGTGTTTATTTCTCCAGTTCTTGATGTATAATTGGGACAGACATGCTTAGCAATGGATGGAATCCCCACACTGGATTTCAGACCCTGGAATTTCCTCTACTTCCTACCAAGGTAGTGGACCAAAAAACAACATGGGAACTTGCTGATATTAACACCATCAGAGACTTTAAAGAAGCAGGGTCATGAACTATCATTACGCCATTTAATTTACCTGTTTAACTTGTTCAAGCCAATAAACGTCCGTCTAGTCAAGGCTATGGATTTTCCCAGTAGTCATGTATGGATGCGAGAGTTGGACTATAAAAAAGCTGAGTGCCAAAGAATTGATGCTTTTGAACTGTGGTGTTGGAGAAGACTCTTAAGAATCCCTTGGACTGCAAGGAGATCCAACCAGTCCATCCTAAAGGAGATCAGTCCTTGTGTTCATTGGAAGGAGTGGTGTTGAAGCTGAAACTCCAATACTTTGGCCACCTCATGCAAAGAGCTGACTCACTGGAAAAGACTCTGATGCTGGGAAAGATTGAGGGCAGGAGGAGAAGGGGACGACAGAGGATGAGATGGCTGGATGGCATTGCTGACTCGGTGGACATGGGTTTGGGTTGAACTCTGGGAGTTGGTGAGGGACAGGGAGTCCTGGCATGCTGAGGTTCATGGGGGTCGCAAAGAGTCTGACATGACTGAGCAACTGAACTGAATTTGTTCAAAAGTAGGATGGATCTTGGAGAAAGACTATGTACTATGATAAACTTAATCAGGAGTGACTTCCGATTCCAGTTCCTGCCCGGGGGCAGTATCTCTCCTAGATCAAACCAGTACGGTCTGTGGCACTTGGTTCCCAGCTTCAATCCAACAAATTCTTTTTTTCTCCATGGGCATTTGTAAAGACCACCTGGAGCAGTTTGCTTTTTGTCTGGTTTGTCACAGATTACCTTCACAGCCTTGCCCTAGGGCTGTGTCAGTTCTCCTGCTTCTTGCTGTAATAGTTTAGAAAGTCCTTGATTACCTTGACATTCCACAACGTCAGTGTCATGGAACACACTGTTGACATGTGCTACTTGGAACTGATGTGCAGAAAATATCAAGCACTTCAGATGACTTAGGAAGACCTCTGAAAACTTAGGAAGAGAGTAGGCAATAACCCCAAGATTATTCAGGAGCCCCCACTTCAGTGACATTCCTGAGGGTTCAGTGATCCTGGGAGTATTGAAATACCTACTGTAAGATGAAAGACCAGTTTCTGCCTCTTATATCCTTGCCACTAAAAAGAGGTGTGATGTTTGGTGGACTTTTTGGTTTCGGAGGCAATATATGCCACATCTGAATCTGCTGCTTTGATCCACCCAGAATCTAAGAGAAGGCAATCTGCACCATGACCTGAGAGCCACTAATACCCGTGGTGTGTGGCAAATGAGAGATGGCATATGAACCTCTGGCAAGCCCCATTAGAGAATCACAGGGAAGCCTAGGGTTTGGGAGCAAATAGCTTTCTGAAAAACATTTTTTTTTTAATTTTTAAGAAACAACTTCTGACTTTCTAATAAGCACTGGTAAAGAGCTTGAATCCCTGATCATGTGGCAACAATGACTATATGGCCTGAGCTTGCCATCATGAAACTGACTGTTTCTGACCCACCTAGCCACAAGGTTTACTGTGCTCAGAAACAATGCACCATCTGGTAGGAATGGAATATAAGAGACCAAGCTTGGGGAGATCCAAGGTAGTGGGACAGGAGGCCCAGACATTGAACACTTGGCTACTATTGCATCATCCCCTATCTATCAGTCCATGGCTTTGGTCACCTGGGATATCTCTAATAACCAAATATATGAAAAATAAAGAAAACAATTCTGGTTTACAAATGGGTCCACCCATTATATTAATATGACCCCCAAAGTGGAGCACTACAGTATTATTCTCAGAAATAAACTTGTTGGGCAGTAGTGGAGGAAAATCAGTCATCGTGGCCAGAACTATAAGCAGGATATTTAGCTGTACATTTTGCCAGTCAGAGACAGCCAGAAAAACAGATATATTCATAGGTGATGGCTAACGGGTTGGCTGGGTTGTCAGTAACTTGGAAGGAACAAGGGTGAGGGTTTAATGACAAAGAAACCTGAGGCAGGGACGTGTGGCTGGACTAAGGGTGGCGAACGGTCACAAACAGTGAAGACATCTGTGAACCAAATAAAAGGTCAGCAAAGGGCATTCACCATAGAGGAGGCTCTTAGTCAGATGAAGAAAAGGACACGTTTTGCATGTCAGTCAGCCTCTTTCCCCAGACAGTGCTTGCTCAGTGCTTGCTCAGTCGTCCTCTGCGGTAAGTAGCATCAGATCAGTGACATAGTGGCATGGATAAAACCTTACACGGGCTGAACAATCTGGACGTCCTCTTCCTGAGACTGGCCTGGCTAACAGCTGCTGACTGTGGTGATGTGCGTGACACACATTTGGCAAGTGAACATATGAAGAGATGCTCGACTTCATTTGTCACAGCTGCAAATGAAAAGAGCAGTCGCACACCACCGCACACCTATTAGAACGTGAACATTCAGAAGCCGACATCTCAGAGGCCACCGCCTTTAAAATCATTATTTTAAAATCATCATCACCGCCTAAAAATCATTTATTCCCCCTGGTTCAGGGAATCCCAGGGGAAAAATGCAGTTTATTACAAGAGAACCTAAGTGTATTACAAATGTATGAAACAGCCTCAAAGAAAGGGGTGAAGGAAAAAGTGCTGCCCTAAAAAATGTGGAAATGGAAGGCTTTTTTAAAGACTAAAGGCTAAAAGAATTGAACAGAAGTACTGACTCTAGTTGATACAGTTTTCTTCCCCCACATGGGTGTATGTATTAACAATTTTGACTCTGCTTTATGTGTATCAGTTCAGTTCAGTTGCTCAGTCATGTCCGACTCTTTGCGACCCCATGAACTGCAGCACACCAGGCCTCCCTGTCCATCACCAACTCCCAGAGTTCAACCCAAACTCATGTCCATCGAGTTGGTGATGCCATCCAATCGACTCATCCCCTGTCGTCCCCTTCTCCTCCTGCCTTCAGTCTTTCCCAGCATCAGGGTCTTTTCCAGTGAGTCAGCTCTTCGCATTGGGTGGCCAAAGTATTGGAGTTTCAGCTTCAACATCAGTCCTTCCAATGAACACATTATTGGAACTAAAAATTAAGTAAACAGATGGCAGATGGTGGGATCTAGGCTTTTCATTGTTTGAGGAAAAATATACAGATCAGCAAAAAGAGTGGGCTAGAATGATCTATTTGGTAATAAAGACATCAGTAAGAACTCAATTTAATTTACAATAGATACTGATGATTACATTTAGAAATATATACAGACATGTCTACACAGCCATGTAGATACACGTCAGTACACACACTCATATTGCTTTGTTAGCTGAGAGGATCTAAACAAAATGATACCCCTTTAGCATGAGCACACCTAGCACCCAGACCTTGGTTTCTAATGCCATCCTCCGATAAAAGGAAACAGGGCTCTTTGGAGAAATGGCTGTCTTTAGGACTTGGGCAGGAAAAACACAAGATGAGCTTAGAGTGGTTTGTCAGCTTGTAGTGCCAGAAATAAAAAGTGCTCAAAAACAGATAAAGGATGACACTGATGAATGGCAAAGGGACACAGGAACCAGCTGAAAGAGCTCCTGATAGCCAAAGCTGGACACCTCAAACAACAAAATCCAAAATATAAAACAGACATTCATGAGCACATACTGATACAAATGACTGAAAAATAAATAAATAAGGAAGGAGAGGCAAACGTCTCATATAGAAGAATTCCAAGTAAATTACACAGATACTCCCTCCTAAAGGGGACAGAGCATAACCTCTAGCCCCGAGCCTTATGATCTACTCTCAGAGTACAGTGTGGAAAGACAGAAGGAAGAGGAGAAACCTGACAAACTCTACTTCAGCCAGTGATCAAGGGCAGTATTGTCAGTGATAAATCATATTGATAGTATATGCCCTTGATACCACGTAACAAAAATATTAATTTACCTCTGTGCTCTTTCTCCTTAAAATCCTAAAATCCATGTGTGTGTGCCAAGTCGCTTTAGTCATGTCTGACTCTTTGGGACCCCAGGGACTGTAGTCCACCAGGCTCCTCTGTCCATGGAGATTCTCTAGGCAAGAACACTGGAGTGGGTTGCTGTGCCCTCCTCCAAGGCATCTTCCCGACCCAGGGATCTAATTCGTGTTTCCTGTGTCTTCTGTGTTGCAGGTAGATTCTTTACTGCTGAACCACTGGGGAAGTACCCAAAACTCATAACCCCAGTCTAATAATGAGGAAAACATCAGACAATTTCACATGCAGCTGCTACTATTCTTCTTCAAAGTTGGTCAAGGTCATTGAAAATAGGGACAGTCTAAGAAACTGAATCTAAGGGAACCTGAGAACTATAAGTATATGGTGTCTTGGATGGGATCTTAGAATAAGGACATTAGGTAAAAACTAAGGAACTGTGAATAAACCATGGATTTTAGTTAATAATGGCATACCAATATTGCTTTATTAGTGTAACAAATATGCCACACTAATGTAAGATATAAATAATAGGGGAAACAATGTATAGAGAGATATATGAGAACTTTCTGTACTTCTTTTTTTTTCTATAAATCTTAAATGGTTCTAAAAGTAAAGTTTATTGATAAAAAATACTGAGAGAAAAATATAAAGATGGAATAAATGTTTTCTTAGACATACAAAACCTGAAAAAATCCATCAACAGTAGATGTGCACCACAAGAAATGTTACAGAGTCCTTTAAGCAGAGGCACAGTGATACCAGATGGAAACCCAGATTTGTACAAAGGAATAAAAAGCACCAGAAATGGTAACCTATGTGGGTTGAGTTTTTTTCTTATTATTTAAATTTCATTTAAAAATAGCAAACTGTTTGAAACAAAGACAAAAATGATCTACTGCAGAGTTTATAATATCTGTATAAATTTTATGCCAACAAGAGGATAAAGGCAAAGAAGAGAGAAATAGGACTAAATTGTTAAAAGATTTTAATTCTATCAATATTAAAAGTGCACTGTAATAAGATAAAGATATATACTATAAAGCATAAAACAACCATTAAAATAACAAAGATATATATAATAAGCCAAAAAAGGATAAAATTAAATAATAAATATATTCAGTTAACCTATGACAAGGCAGAGAAAAGGAAAAGGAAAAATGAACAAAGATAGATGGGTAGAAATAAAAAAATCAAGGCAATAGATTTAAACCCAATGATATCAATATTCACATTAAATATAAATGGTATAAAAACACTAATTAAAAGTGGAGACTGTTAGATAGCTTAAAAAGGAAGACCAAACTTTTAATATGGAGACATGAACAAGTTAAAAGTGAATGAATGGAACACACTAACTGAAAGAAAAGCGGGATGGCTATGTTAATATCAGAGTAGGTTTCAGAGCAAAGAATAGTACTCAGGACAAAGACCATTACACTGTAATGATAAAAGTGTCAGTTAATCTACACTATATGCAATTTTAAACATTTAAGAACCTTCACTCTCTCTCTCTCTAATTACAGAATATAAGTTCTCATTACTCACTTTTTACTTTCAAACAGTTGGCAAGATATAAGGACTGCGTGGTTCATTCAAACAGGATTAAGTGTATTGTCTCAAGACTTTGACTCTCAAGTTTTGCTCGTTTTCTCAGCCATTCAATGTGTTAGTCAGTTTTGAACAGTATGAGTCAATGCTGATGAATTTTTAAAAGGGTGATACTCTGACATTTGCTGTGATTGTCTTCATATATATTTTATGAGAAAACACAAATAAGGGAGAACAGAGTTTGCCTTTACTTTAACTACAAATGTTAGCTGTTGATGGGACCAATCAAGGATTATTATAATGGAAGTTCTGTGGTATTTTTCACATAAAATTCAGAATGGTTCCGTGTCATCATATTGACCGAATATGAAGAGCTTCCTCTTAGGGTGACATGACAGCAGCAGACCATTAAAAATAATGCCTCTATGAGTCATTTGACATTGATTTTTTTAAAATCTTCACTTCTTGGGGATTTTTAAAGTCTTACACAGCCAGAATGCAGTAACATGATATCCTTATCCAATGGTGTGAGAGAGAGATAATATCCCCAAAGTCACTGGCCAGAAGAGCATACATCTGGGAGGTATGAGAGGTCTTACACAAGTGTGACCGATGACATAGTAATTCAATATTATACTTTTTGTTCCTTTTGATATCAAAAGACTCACGTTGCAAAACTTTTAAGACTGAGGTTAGTCTCAGACCTATTTCTAGCTATTTGAACATTTCCTGGTTTGCCTACTGATTCTACTAACAATTCAAGAGATGTTACTAAGTTTAATATTTTCCAAGATTTTGAAGGTCGTTGATCATAGCTTTGCTGGTCCAGAGTTTATTATTCATTTATATGCTTTTAAATGTCTTCCAAACCACACTGGTTTCCAAAAGACCTTTCAACCATTTTCTATCCTAATAAATGAATACAGAAGAGGAATTCCCCTTCTACAAATAAACATGATGTAAGGCTCACATCCACATATCCTTATATAATTTTATATCCATATCAATCACCATTCACTGACCTACTTTCCTAAATAACTTCAAATTAAGTAGTGATCGTAAATTTATCCCTAGAACCTGATAATGGCTCGCAATAACCTCTGTGGTTGAAAGGAAACTATTCCCTGGAGGGCTTGAAGGACACCACATGTCCTTGGTTTGTCTAATGAAGCATTTTTCTTTTTGCAAGCTGTTGTGTTTGCCTTGTGTGTACATCACATGAATTGAACAGGGTTTTCAGGGAGCTAAGGGAGAGAAGAGGCTGAGAAATGAGAGAACAATGGGAGATTGGGCTGGACGAGTAGAAGCTACTACAGGAAGATATTTTAGGGAAAGAGCTAAGATGATCTATGGACATAAAGGACACTTTTGGTGTCTGATGTGCAGACAATCCCTTCCTCCCCCTCAAAAACATACTGGCAAACATATATATTCAGTTCAGTTCAGTCACTCAGTCGTGTCCGATTCTTTGTGATCCCATGAACCACAGCACGCCAGGCCTTCCTGTCCATCATCAACTCCTGGAGTTCATCCAAACTCATGTCCATTGAGTTGGTGATGCCATCCAACCATCTCATCCTCTGTCGTCCCCTTCTCCTCCTGCCTTCAATCTTTCCCAGCATCAGGGTCTTTTCAAATGAGCCAGCTCTTTGCATCAGGTGGCCAAAGTATTGGCATTTCCAGCTTCAACATCAGTCCTCCCAAAGAACACCCAGGACCGATTTCCTTTAGGATGGACTAGTTGGATCTCCTTGCAGTCTAAGGGACTCTCAAGGGTCTCTCCTACATATATATTAGACATCTCTAGTTTTATTTGGGGATGCATACTGAGACTGGCCTCAGGGAGAAAGAAACATGGCCTGAGGGGCTTAGAGACAATCAGATTACTCCTGGAAGCAGCACCTCCAAAGCAAAGAAAAAGAAAGTTGTCCACCTTTTATTGCTGCTCTTTCATTTCTCTGCTGCTTTCAAGATGCCAGAGTTTATAGGTGAAGAAAAGAGAAATGACAGAAATGAGAGGAGCTTAACCTCTTTGGAGAGGAAATGATGAGTCATTTGCCATGAGAGTTGACTAGATAAGGATTCTTTAAAAAACTCTTCCTGTGTTGCTCACAGAAACAGAGTAAGTGAAGTGTTGTAATAAGTCCGCATCTCAATGGCTAATCACACACAGATGCAACCACAGTAGAAGCAGAGGGCTTTTTAAACCGTAGCACAACTCAAGGGGAAGAGAGTGCTTGGAAAGCCTAACTGGGGGCAAGATGGCTTGCATGTTGTTCCAGTGAGGGGAAAATGTGTTCAGACGTTTTTACAAAATCTACTGAGAAGAGGTAAGTTGCTTTTATATTTTTTGGTAAAGAAGCTAATTCAAATTCAATTCTGAGATAAGCTTTGGGAGAAGTGAAGCATAGTGACTAAGCTGAGTTAGGGGTGCAGGGGACAGAGGTCAGCAAGGGTAGGCTTCAATCCAGCCTGAAGCCAATAAGCTGGTCAATAGTCAGGGGAAATCGGACTAGCTACTATAGTGAAGCTTTTCTTCCTTGGAAGCAGGCTCTATGTCTCAGTCAAATTTGTATTTCCCTAAGAATTTACATATTCAAGCACTGGGTAGATTTAAATGTGAGAGGCAGACTTTGAGGTTCTCCTGGAAGAAGACAGACTGGTTTGGTAACTTTTGTCAGCGAGAATGGGATTGTAAATTCCCATCCCAGGCTCACCTGTGACATTATGATATGGCAAATCATATATTTAATTTTTACTCACTTCTTCCTTTCTATAAAGAACATGCATGTTGTTACAAACATTTCTCCACCTAAAAGTCGGACCCTTGCTTACTAAGCTGTTTGAGGGCAGGAGGGGTCACTTCCTGTGGCATGATCCCAAATTATTGCCAGGATTTCCCTTATAATGTGGCATAGATTTGAGATGACAGCTCAAAAATGGATTACTTTGAGATATGTGGTGGCTATACAGAAAGAAAAATATATGATCAATTCTATAACCCACAGATTTTCTTCAAATCTCATACCCATGCCGTACCTTTCTCTTCTCTGATTCTGTAATTACCTCTCCTTACTTTTTGCTCACTCATGAATCCACTGATATCCAGGCTGCAGACCCATCGCTCCACTAAAACCGTTCTTGTCAAAGACACCATTGAGCTCCATGTGGCAAAATGCAATAGACAAATCTGGCAACCTCATCTATTGAACCTTCAATGATATTAGATAGTACTGGCCCAGCATCTTCCTCTTCTTTAAAAAAAAAAACTTAAATATTTGACACGTGGTGATTAACATGTGGTTTTATAGATATATTTGGTTTTCTCTGTTGTGATTTATTTATACTTAGAATCATCCTATGTATATTCTTTTTAAAAGATGCTTTATGATGTTGTGTGAGTTGGTACTATACAGCAAAGTGAATAAGCTACGCATATACACACATCCCCTCTTTTTTTTGGATCTCCTTCCTATTTCAGCTCAGTTCAGTCACTCAGTCGTGTCCAACTCTTTGCGACCCCACGAAACACAGCACACCAGGCCTCCCTGTCCATCACCAACTCCCGGAGTCCACCCAAACCCATGTCCATCGAGTCGGTGATGCCATCCAGCCATCTCATCCTCTGTCGTCCCCTTCTCCTCCTGCTCCCAATACTTCGCAGCATCAGGGTCTTTCCCAATGAGTCAGCTCTTCGCATCAGGTGGCCAAAGTATTGGAGTTTCAGCTTCAACATCAGTCCTTCCAATGAACACCCAGGACTGATCTCTTTTAGGATGGACTGGTTGGATCTTCTTGCAGTCCAAAGGACTCTCAAGAATCTTTCTATTTAGGTCACCACAAAGCACTGAGTGGATTCCTGTACTCTGCAGTAGGGTCTTGTTAGTTATCTGTGACTATATAAATTAAATGTGCAAAAGAGTCCATCATTAAAAAAAGAAAAGTCCATTCAGTTGTTGATTTAAAAATAAAAATACAGGATACCCAGTTAAACTTGAATTTCAGATAAACAATGCATTTTTAAAATATAAGTATATTCCATTTAATGCTGGGGGTATATTATGCTAAAAAAAAGTATTTGTTGTTTATCTGAAATTCAAATATAACTGAGTATTTTGTATTTTTTTCTGGCAACTCATGTGACCATATCCCATGCCTTATCCAACTCTCCAGAGGCAATAAATTTTAATTTTAAAAAGCAGTTTCTTCTAGGAGTGAGCTCCTTATTTCTAAATATTGTAAAATCTCCTGGTTTTTTACTTTATCCCTTTGCTTCTGTGATGATGAATGAGGATTTAGTTCCCTTGCATGATTCCCATTCTCCCTTCCCCACTTTTTTAAATAGAATCCCACTTGCTATGTTAATTGCTGTTTCCTTACAAGCTTTCTAAAATACCAACAGCTTCAAATTTTTATTCAATCAACTACAGGTATTATCTTCTTACTTTTGGAATGTGAGGGAATGAGTGCTCCTGCCCTATTCTTTATCTCCTCTTTCGACTTCCAGCTCCTATTTTCTGTCTTCTGAACTTATTCTATTGATAAGACAAGGTTGATACTATCTACCATTGGTTCTGCAACAGGAACTAGACTTATATTTTGATCTTAAAAACTACAAGTCAATAAAGTGCTTACATTATTTTGACACCCTACCAATGCAGTTTTCATACTCTGTTATATTAAAATCTATTGATCTCATACTTTTGGGAGCTCTTTTGCTTGTGTGTGATATAATGCCATGCACTGGTTATTTAGACAATGTTGATTCAATGAGTTATGCATATCTTCCCAATGTTGACACCTGTTATTTTACAATATCAAGAAAATGACATTTGTAAATATCACCACTGATCTCATCAGCAATGTCTTTAAGTATTGAGAATCTGTCGGGTTCATAGTAGTGGATACAAGTTTTCCAAGACTGTCATTTCTGCTTGACAGTTTGCATTTTATCAGTGGCAATAAATACTGTCAGTTCTTTTCTTTGAAGCGATGGGCTCATTTCACTCATTTTAGGAAATGTCTGCCAAAACTCCAAGTTTGAATAATCAGAGTTTGTCTATCAATTGTTCACTCAAGTAAAAATAGTGCTTCATGGCAAAAGCATCTAATTTAGCTCAGAAACAGCTGCACAAGTGCTTGTCCCCAAGAACACCTTCATGCTGCTGCTGATGGAGGGCTGTGCACATTTGTTTTGATGTGAAGAATATTAAAAAAGACATCTTCAAGAGTCAAGATGAATAAAACTAACAATTTATGCTGCTTTGTCTATGACATTTTAAAATAAAGGGTGGTGGGTTCTTTTTATTTTTGTTCTTGGTTGTTTTCACCAGAGTGAATGGCAGAGGAGAATTCAGTGCCTGTTGTACTGCTTGGTGGCACCAATTCATTTATGCTAGTAAGCAGTTTTAACCATCTCAGCTTATGCAAATTTCAAAGCCACGCAAAGGCATGTCTTAGTAGTATTATGAAAAGTGTCGATCTCGGACCTTGATCTCACAGACTCCCTGAAAAGGTCTCTGTGTTTCCTAGGAATCTGTGGAGCCTAGTTTGAAATCTAGTCTGGGTCTAGAGACCTCCCCTCTGAGCTCCCTCTAAGGTCCTTCTCTTTGAAGGAAGCCCCAGCCTTCCCTGCACAGGCGTGAGTTAGAGATTCTGCTATTTGGATCCCATGTCATCTTTTTGTTGTTATTTACCCCTCGATTTATTACCACAGAAAAAGGTCATATGGGAGGCGAAATTTTCTGAGTCCTCATATACATAAAGTATCTCTATTCTATCTTCATATACGATGGTTTAGCTGGATATGGAATTACAGTTTGAAAATCATTTTCCTTTGGAGCAAACTTCACATTGCTCTGCTGTCTTCTAGCCCTTGGTATTGCTAATTGCAAAGTCTGATGAGAAGGTGATTCTTATTTCTTTATAAGTTATTTCCTCCATATCCCATTGAAAAAGTATTTCAGATCATGTTTATATCCTTGGTGTTTCTACTTGTCATCAAGATGTGCCTAGGTGTGGGTCTTTCATCCATGTAAGACTGCAGATGCAGTCCTGTAGATCCTTAAATCTGTCTCTCTGAAATATCCTTGCATTATTTCTTTGATAGTTTATTATTTGTTTTCTCTTTCTGGCACTTCCATTAGTCAGTTTTGGAACATCTGGATTCTTTAGTTTTCTTTCTACATTGCTCATTTTTATTTGTAAATAATATTTTCTATCTCTGACTCATTCTACTTTCTGATATTTCCATTTTGATTTGCAATGCTTCCATTGAATGTGGTACTTTGGAAGTCATATTTTATTATTCAAAACATCTTTCATTTTGATTATTCCTTTCTTTTTCTTGCAAGCTTTTTGAAGATTTTTTGTTCCATATATTAAAATTTCACTTCCTCCAGACTCATATGTACCTATTGTTCATCATGATCTCTTTGTGTTGGACACTTTCTCAGAATCTGCTGCTGCTGCTAAGTCGCTTCAGTCGTGTCCGACTCTGTGCGACCCCATAGACGGCAGCCCACTAGACTCCTCTGTCCCTGGGATTCTCCAGGCAAGAATACTGGAGTGGGTTGTCATTTCCTTCTCCATCTCAGAATCTAGTGATCTTTAATTATCTATTCATATTTAAGAATGAGGCAATAAAAGTTGATTGGGTGCTCTGGGTACATGGAAGACCCTGCCATCTCACAGATTTAGATCGAGGTTAGCATGCCTTATTAAAGCATGTTAATTCTCCATGCTTCAGGCTCCATGATCCAGACTCCAAAATCACTGCAGATGCTGACCGCAGTCATGAAACTAATAGACACTTGCTCCTTGGAAGAAACAATATGACCAACCTAGACAGCATATTAAAAAACAGAGACATTACTTTGCCAACAAAGGTCCATCTAGTCAAAACTATGGTTTTTCCAGTAGTCATGTATGGATGTGAGAGTTGGACTATAAAGAAAGCGGAGCACCGAGGATTGATGCTTTTGAACTGTGGTGTTGGAGAAGACTCTTGAGAATCCCTTGGACTGCAAGGAGATCCAACCAGTCAATCCTAAAGGAAATTAGTCCTGAATATTCATTGGGAGGACTGGTGTGAAAAACTGACTCCTTAAAAAGATCCTGATGCTGGGAAACATTGATGGCAGGAGGAGAAGGGAACGACAGAGGATGAGATGGCTGGATGGCATCACTGACTCAACGGACATGAGTTTGAGCAAGCTCTGGGAGTTGATGATGGACAGGGAGGCCTGGCGTGCTGCAGTCCATGGGATCGCAAAGAGTCAGACACGACTGAGAGATTGAACTGAACTAACATAACTGTTAGGAAGGTAGACTTTATTTAAAGGAGGTAACTTCTAGAAACTGTAGACTATAGGCCTTCAACTTATAGAGAGGAGCTTTTGTTTGTTTGCTTTTTCTAGCCAGAGGTTCAGAATGCAGGGGGTGAATGCAGTCGAAGAGCAACAGTTATGTATAGACTTTCTTTCAACCCATTCCGCCCGCAGCCTCACTTCTGCTCTCTGTGGTACAGGCCTCCAGGATCCCGCAGGGCAGGGCAGGTCTCCCTGTAACCCTGTCTCTTGCAGTGTTCTCTGCTCTGTGTCTTCCTCGGTCACACTCAGTCACTCTTCCATCTCCTTTCCATCCTCTGGAAATCACTGACACGAAGCCACTGACGGTTCTTCCCGTGTCTTTGCTGTAGTCAGGTTTATGTCTTTTCTAAAACCGTGTCAGTAATATCGTTTCCTAGGTCTTGGTATAGAAAGGCGAGTGGGAGACGTGCTCATCACCCCACCATCCTTAACCAGTGACTCTCTTCTTCTGACTCCCATGACCTCTGCTCTCCCAGTTCTACTGGGCTCACTCTTTACTGGTTTCCTCTTATAGCATATTCAAAAGCAGAGACATTACTTTGCTGACTAAGGTCCGTCTAGTCAAGGCTATGGTTTTTCCTGTGGTCATGTATGGATGTGAGAGTTGGACTGTGAAGAAGGCTGAGCACCGAAGAATTGATGCTTTTGAACTGTGGTGTTGGAGAAGACTCTTGAGATTCCCTTGGACTGCAAGGAGATCCAACCAGTCCATTCTGAAGGAGATCAATCCTGGGATTTCTTTGGAACGAATGATTCTGAAGCTGAAACTCCAGTACTTTGGCCACCTCACGTGAAGAGTTGACTCACTGGAAAAGACTCTGATGCTGGGAAGGATTGGGGGCAGGAGGAGAAGGGGACGACCGAGGATGAGATGGCTGGATGGCATCACTGACTCGATGGACGTGAGTCTGAGTGAACTCCGAGAGATGGTGATGGACAGGGAGGCCTGGCGCGCTGTGATTCATGGGGTCGCAAAGAGTCGGACACAACTGAGCGGCTGAACTGAACTGAACTGAACTTCCATACTGATGGCTTCATGTAGGAGTTTCTCTTTTCTCTATACTCTCTTCCGAGACAATCTTATCTACTGGATCATTTTAAAATGTTTATCTATATGCTGATTGTTCCTTATCTGCACCTCCCTCCCTGACTTGACTTCTGGACTCTAGGCTTTTTATCCAACTGCCTATTTGAATCTCGAGCATTTCAGATACTTCCAACGCTAGTTTCCAACATTCCCCTCTCCAGCTTGCCCCTGTCTCGGTAAAGGGCCCTTTCCCTCTGCAGAGATTTCCACTCCTATTTCCTTCTCCTGGAATGCTGCTCTCTTCTCTGTCTGCATGGCTGCTTTCTTCTCATCCTTAGGCAAAACTTCCCTAACCATGCAAAGTTTCTCCCTCCTTCCCACACTGGCATTTTGTTTCTTGGCAGCCTGCTCTCAATCTTCATAGAACTTTTAAAATTTGAAATTATTTATTAATATTATGTTTATTCCCCCTTTCTTGTTAAATGGCCCACTATAGGTAGGGACTGTGCTGTCATATTTGTCTCTGCTCTTTTACCATTACCGTAGCGCTTGGTGTGTAGGAATTTAACAAATATTGTAGAGTACTTAGATACAGCTTAAAATGAATGCTGAGATCGCAAAATGTTTTCTTATTTACAGTCATCTGAAAGCTGCCTTAAAGGGCCTCAAAAATATTCTAAAAACTCATCCCATCACTTAATTTTTAAAATTTACTTGCAACCTGAAGACATAACTCAATGAAAGCAGAATACTGTATTGATAGAGCCCAGATGGAGAGGAGTATGGGGGTTCCCTAGAAACCTAGAAACTACCGTTTGACCCAGCGATCCCACTCCTGGGCATATACCCAGAGAAAACCATAATTCAGAAAGATACTTGCACCCCAGTGTTCATAGCAGCACTATTTCCAATAGACAGGACATGGAAGCAACCAAAATGTCCGGCAACAGAGGAATGGATAGAGATGTGGAGTATATATACAATGGAATATTAGCCATAAAAAGGAAAAAAAATGCATCATTAGCAGAGACACAGGCAGACCTAGAGACCATCATACAGAATGAAGTAGGTAAATCAGAAAGAGAAAAACAAATATCGTGTAAGATCACTTATATGATATGGGGCGGGGGAGGAAGGGAGAAGGAGGTGAATTGGGAGATTGGGATTGACATCTATATACTACCATGTATAAAATAACTAAAGGGAACTTACTGTATGGCACGGGGAATTCTACTTAATGCCCTGTGGTAATTTAAATGGAAGGGAATCCAAAAAGAGGGGATATAGGTATACATATGACTGGGTCACTTTGCTGTACAGCAGAAATTAACTCCACATAGTAAAGCAACTATACTTCAGTAAAAATTAATTAAAAAGACAGAATACTATAATACTTGTGAATACAGTTTAGTCCAGAGAACAATGTGAGTGCATTTCAAGGCATAAGCCACTTCTTGAAGTGGTATATGCCATCTTTTTTGATATATGCCATCTCTTTGCCATCTACAGGGTGAGAGCCCCAAACGAATTTTCTCTCAGTCTTTTCCTTTTGTCCTTACCTGACCCAACTGTATGAAATTGATATGGCTTGCTGAGGGCCATGAATGTTAAGTTCAAAATGGATTAGGAATCATGACACCACCTGAGAACACAGGAATAAAAAGCAGCAAGACTTTCCTGCTAAAGCCAGACAGCTCTCTATATATTTCACTCCTTTAATCCTGCCAAATAAAATGTCGTGAAATAGATCAGATAGATCGAGAGGATCTCGCTGTCGCAAAGAGCCGCATTCATCAGGTATATGTCAACTGTCCTGCTACAGATCCTTGGCTTGATTCCCAACACCCGCTTCTTCAGGGAAGAAGCAGAAACACAAAGCTGATTACACAGAGAACTAAGCCCTGGGAACTGACAGAGTAAGATATTATTAACGGCTCTGAATATGTATTTTAGCCAGACCAGTCATCACCGCAAGATCCTTTTATTATCTCTTGGCACTAGAAAGAATCACTTGGACTAAGCTTACGAATGTTACTAGCTGTCAAAGGAAAAGAATACATTTTCTGCTGTAATTCTTGACTTTGATGGGAAACAAATTCTTGGAAACTATTATTTAATCCAGTTTTTAAGGTACATATTTGCTATAGCAATAAGCGCTGTTTTGTGTAGTAATAAGAGCTTGTCTTATCATATCCGAAGGAAAGCAACTGCTAGGGAGATTCTCCTTCTGCTCCCCCTTATCCTGTAAGACCCTTGAAACATGTGCCCTAGTCTCCGGCAGGCAGCTCCTATCCTGTGGGGATGAGGTTCAGAGAAAATCATTCACCTTGTAAGGCCTTCCTCTGGTATCAAGAAAGCTATAAAGGAAACCGGAGGGGCCTGGTGGAGGGTGGATGATTGTTGGAGAGGCGGCTATTGACAGAACCACAGATGGGGGAGGAAGTTGTGCTAATCAACTGGATCTGTGTCGCCTGCGTTGGTCTTCTAAGCCCAGGCCGACACATGCCTCCCTCACTGTGCTCTGGCTAAGCTTAGAAATACTTCCTTAGGAGGAGACCAAATAAACTCAAGTTTTATAGTCAGACCACCCAGATTTGGATACCAGTTAAAACCAATTTTAGGGCTTCCCTCGTGGCTCAGATGGTAAAGCATCTGCCTGCAATGTGAGAGAGCTGGGTTTGATCCCTGGGTCGGGAAGATTCCCTGAAGAAGGAAATGGCAACCCACTCTAGTACTCTTGCCTGGAGCCTGATAGGCTACATACAGCCCATGGGGTCTCAAAGAATCAGACACGACTGAGTGACTTCACTTTCTTTCTTTAAACCACTTTTTGGCTGGGTAACTTTATCAAGTAAACTCAGCTTCCCTGAGTTTCAATTGTTTTTTAATCTGATATGTGCATAAAATCAGAACCTCTCTCTGTGCTTTTGTTTTGTTTTGGTGAGTATTAAGTGAAAAAGTTCCCAGAACTGTGAAAATATAAATCAAGTGCTAAATACATATTGTTAGTTGCTGTGAGCATTGCTGCTATCTTTCCATCACTCATTCTCCTTCTCCTGGAAACTATCCCATTCTTGTTTGGGTTTGAGTGGCCAACCCTATAGGACCTTTGCATTTAGGTCTTAGCTCAATATTCCTGGCTCAGGCCTTAAGTGACACAGTCCCACCTCCTGGCCGTGGTTCTTGGTCCTAGGGTGGGTATGTGATCTACTTTGGTCCAGTGAGACTTGAGATGATTGCTGGCGAATCCTGAGAAAGAAACATTCTTGCTTTTCCGAGAGAAGTTTCCGAGCGAAGTGGCATCATCATTATTAGCTCTATTTCTTTCATTATTATTATTGCAGATGACAATTGTAGGTTTTCTGGAGGGCCTTGACCTTTGTCTTCACCAACCTGCCATAGAGGGACGAGTCAGACTGGACACAAACTAGATTCATGGAATTTATTAAACTTCACCATTGAGCATAGGGACAGAGACAAGGTTAGAACCTCTACAACAATCCTCACAAGTCAGACACTGAGATCATGAGATCATATTAGGGAAACTAAAATGGAACTAACCTTGTTCAGGCTTCAGAAGCACAACAGCAGGCCTCTGACTGACCTCTGACCCTGCCTGAACTGCGTGCCTGACTGCAAACACACCAGTCACTACCAGCAAGTCAAGTGGCACTTCAGATAAAAGAGGGAGTGGGTCTAGGATTTTTCTTGAGCTCCTGGCAGCCTGGCTAGACGCCTAGGTTCAGAAAACCTAATGACTTGTAAGGTGAAACAAACAGCCTTAGAAGTTAAAGGAAAGCCAGCTGCGTTTTTGCTCACAAGCTTGATGATACCGCCAGTTCATGGCCTGGGGTTATTATGTAGGAGCCCCCCAAACTGCAATTTGAAGTCTCACTCAGGGGGTGGATGCAACTTCCGGGACGTTTTCCCAACTGGGACTCCAGATTACTGTTAACGAGGGACTTCCCAGAGCTGTTTAATCTGGATGTTGGTCAGCCCAGTTTGGTGATGTATGTACTGTTACTTTTCTCTATTATTTCTATTGCTCTTCTTTCAATGACTGTACATTGAAATTTAGTTAAATAATCCTCTATTAAATATTGAAATTTTTTATTGTGGGTGACATGTAGTTTCTTTTGTTAATGAGTCCTTTGAACCTAAAATGAAACTAAAACTTTCAGCAAAACAGATGGCAGATGGCAGCAAGGCGCTTCACTCACTCAAGTGAGTGAGTGAAGTTGCTCAGTGGCATCCGACTCTCCGAAACTCAGGGAAGCTGAGTTTACTTGATAAAGTTACCCAGCCAAAAGTGGTTAAAGAAAGAAAGTGAAGGCACTCAGTCGTGTCTGATTCTTTGAGACTCCATGGGCTGTATGTAGCCTATCAGGCTCCTCGGTCCGTGGAATTTTCCAGGCAAGAGTACTAGAGTGGGTTGCCATTTCCTTCTTCAGGGAATCTTCCCGACCCAGGGATCAAACCCAACTCTCTCACATTGCAGGTAGATGCTTTACCATCTGAGCCACGAGGGAAGCCCTAAAATTGGTTTTAACTGGTATCCAAATCTGGGTGGTCTGACTATAAAACTTGAGTTTATTTGGTCTCCCTCCTAAGGAAGTATTTCTAAGCTTAGCCAGAGCACAGTGAGGGAGGCATGTGTCGGCCTGGGCTTAGAAGACCAACGCAGGCGACACAGATCAACTCCTTGCAGGCAGGTACTCAGTCTAGACTATGACATGGACCAAGGCGTGTTATGTTGCTCACACAACATAACGCGTTGTTGTTCCACTGAACAACACTGACTCTCTGCGACCCCGTGGACTGTAGCCCACCAGGCTCCTCCTTCCATGGGGTTCTCCAGGCAAGAATACTGGAGTGGGTTGCCATTTCCTTCTCCAGGGGATCTTCCCTACCCAGGAATCGAACCCACGTCTCCCGCATTGCAGGCAGATGCTTTAACCTATTTATCAAGAGGCTTCTGAAAATACTTCATGAATTTCTTGGGGGAGTGAGGAGAGACAAATTAGGAATATGGGCTTAACATAAACACACTGGTATTTGTGTAAAATAGGTAAAGGACAAGCACCTACTGTATAACACATAGAACAATAATCAATATCTTATAATAACCTATAATGGAAAAGAATTTGAAAAGGAATATATATATGTGTGTGTGTATTTATATATATATATATGAATTACTTCACTAACACAAATTTTAAAACATGAATTTTAAATTAACTATACTTAAAAACATTGCTTTATGGGTTATTAACAGCAAGATAGCAGGAAGTTATGTGACATTAACAATCCTGAAAAAGCAAGTTCTCCAAGGTCCTTGCCTTCCTTCCAATAACTTGGTCACAAAAGGGGAAATATTCTGATGCCATAGTAGCAAGAGCAAAGGCATCTCAGATAATATTGCAGTTGCAAAACTTGCTATCTGAAACCCAGTAATGTGGTACAAACGTAGGCACCAGCACTCTGTGGCATGTGGGCCAATTATGAGACACAGATCAGCTCTCACTGTCAGGGGATCAATTGCCTCTGACTTTGCCTTTCCGGTTGGAAACAAAAGATCCCTCTGATAGAACTATCATGGGGCAGGAAAAGCAGTTGCTGACAAATGTCTCTAGCCTCATTTTAGCTGTTGGTCCATCCACCTTGGCAAGACAGCCCCGGCATGCCAATTTTCACAGCTTGCCAACCGTTGTGGCGAAGCACAGAGAAACGACCTGCCATTTATATTTTGTTTGATTGCTTGATTCCCTGTAATGCTTATATTTTCTTTAGCTTAACTAAATGATAACCAGATTCTTGACTCAGCGGAAACACCAGATTACAACTGATAGGCAAAAGTGAAGACCTCCAAAGGCAGTGAATCACAGAAAAAATATTTAAGTTAGGAAAGGGCAAGAATGTAACTGAGCCTGATTCTCAACAGCCTTTTGAAAATGCTTCATGAATTTTTAACTGCAAGAGGGAAGAAACTTGTCTTTATGACTCAGCTGAGGGATGAATCCTCATAACCCACTGGTTTCATTTGAAGTTCAGAAAAATAACATCATCTATTAAATCATCAATATCACTGGTTATAACACCTTGGGTTCCCCTTGGAGACTTGGCTCTGACGTATAATTCTATAACAAGCCTCAGATTAGGGGAAGGAAACATGGTGAGTGCCTAACGAATTTCACCACGATGATGACGTGAGGAAGGGTCAGTGGAACAACGATGCGTATGTTGTGTGAGCAACATAACATGCCTTGGTCCATGTCATAGTCTAGACTGACTACCTGCCTGCAAGGAGTTGATAGCCTAAACAGTGACTATGTAGGATTAAATCAAGGTGGGAAAACAAAAAATGATGAGCCAAGGCAGCAGGCTGAGGAGTTAGGATGAATCACTCTCCAGTGATCAATATGGTTCCCACTTCTAACCTTGGCCTTCAGAGCCAGCAATGCTGCACCGGGAGGCTGCAGGATATTACTCAGGAGGCCCGAGTTCTATTTTTAGCCCTATCCTCACAACAGGAATAAATATTAACTGACAATAGCTGGTTTAAAAAAATACTATGTTGGAAAAAAAGATTCTCCCCTAAGCTCCTATCTGCTCGTGGAGGAAAATTCACCCTTGGTCTCATTTTGGGCCCAGCCTCTACTTCTCAAGGGTCACAGGATAGTCGCAGTTCACTTGTAAGTCCAGAATAGAGAGGGCACACCCTACTGTCTCACTTTCATTTTCACTAGACCCACTCCCACAATATACGTTTTCCTGGAGAAGGCAATGCCAACCCACTCCAGTACTCTTGCCTGGAAAATTCCATGGATGGAGGAGCCTGGTGAGCTGCAGTTCATAGGGTCGCAAAGAGTCGGACACGACTTCACTTTCACTGTCTGGTTCACCCTGGTCATCTCTCTGGGAAATGGGCTGCTCGGGCAGAGAAAACACTTCCAGCACTGGGAGCTGCTTTCCGACTCTCATCTGGCTGCCTGAGCCACACACAGGGCCGCTGCTCTTAGGATGTGCTCTCAAGGCCATGCAGAGGGCTATGAACAAGCACAGCTCTGCTCCCTACTAGCTCTCAGACAGCCCAAACTCTGACCCCTTCTGCCTCAAGGAAGCTTCAACACCTCTCTCCAATCCACTTCTGCTTTCCCCAAACTTTGGAGCTCCTCTCCCCTTACAGATACTTTGCTATCATTGTTTCCATGAACTTACGCCATGAAAGCAAAAGCTGAGGCTGGGTTTAACTGCTGAGTACCTGTCAACAATGGCTCTTGGTCCCACAACACAAGAGCCTGTTAGACATGTGGACAACAGCTGAGCTACCTTTTCATGATGGGGAAGGGAGGTGTATCAACAGCAGCAAGAGGGAAATATGAATCAAATTATCAATAGGTGATCCTTTCACACACACTGGTGTGGATGGCATAAGCAATTCAATGATCTCTTCCTCTTGCATGTGCCGGGTTGAAATCTATAAAAGGAGAGGGAAAAGATCTTTTTATTGCAGAGACTCCCAGTTCTCTTTGATTATGTATTCTTGGCCTCCTTCCTGGCAGCAGAACTGCTGATGTGGCTGGAAACCTGGATACAGGTAGTAAAGGGTTCATTTCCCAGCCTCTTTTGCAGCTAAATGTGCCGTTGCAGCCAAGTTCTGACCCATCAGAGATAAGTGAAAATCTAGCATGTAAATTCTGTGAGTGTAGAGTGTCCTTAAAGAGAAGGGGCACGTCTTTCTTGGCCCTTCCTCTTTCCCGTGGACTGGGATGCAGCTCCTGATGCTCCAGCAGCAACCTGGGTTCTTGTAGTGGACACTGCATGTTGAGGGTGGGCCAGAAAGAAGGGTATGGTCCAGGCCCTGGTGACCTCACAGAGCTTCACCAGCAGGCCTGGACTGGCCTAGCTTCAGACTTCCTCCACCCTACAAAGCAATAACCTCCTATCTTGACAAGCCTAGCTATTATTTTGAGATATCCCAGCTGATATTCCTCAAGGTAAAGAGATAACACCAGGTTTTATATTTTCAGAAGAATTCCACAATATCAGCACTTTCACAGTACCAAGGGCTAACAGAGCAGTTTCACAAACATGTGAGTTTTGCATTCTCTCTGACATTTTTCAGTAAGGACATGTACCTATGTGTGCATGAGTTCCTAAGATGTGTAGAAAGGAAGCTAGCTTGAGTGTCCACAGTGAATTTCCAGGCTGATCCAGCAGGCATATGTGTTTGAGTGGCTGTGGAGCCTCCAGGCCTGAGCCTATTCTAAGCAAGGAACGAGTCAGGTCCACAAGCTGGTGAGGTCCCTGGACTTGAGGGAGAGTTCCAGGATGCCCCAAAGGTAACACTCAGCTCTTTTCTGAACATGCTTGGACTGCACTCAAGCCACAAAGAAAGAAGGATCTGAAAGTTAAAACGAAAATACCTATGTTCCTTAAAATATTTTGCTTGACTGGGAATTGAGTTTGGGGCCTGCGTGGTGTAACTATGGGCATCAGGGGGAGGCGATGCTGGTGGCGGGTCACAGCAGATGGTGGCAGGAGGGACAGGCGGTGGTGGCAGTGGGGGAGCAGCACCGTAGCAGCAGTGGTGCGGTGTACAAGGGGACAAGGGTCTGTTCACGAGGTCGACAACCCAAGAAAGAGGATGGCTTCAAAGGCAGCAAGAGGCACTGCTGGAGGTTACAAGTCTGCAGAGAAAAGGGGACGCTTTACCACTGTTGGTGGGAATGCAAACTAGTACAGCCACCATGGAGAACAGTGTGGCGAATCCTTAAAAAAACGCAATCCCACTGCTGGGCACACACACCGAGGAAACCAGAATTGAAAGAGACATGTGTACCCCAATGTTCATCGCAGCACTGTTTACAATAGCCAGGACAAGGAAGCAACCTAGATGTCCATCAGCAGATGAATGGATAAGGAAGTCGTACATATACACAATGGAATATTACTCAGCTATTAAAAAGATTGCATTTGGATCAGTTCTAATAAGGTGGACGAAACTGGAGCCTATTATACAGAGTGAAGTAAGCAAGAAAGAAAAACAGCAATACCGTATACTAACATATATATATGGAATTTAGAAAGATGATAATGATGACCCTATATGTGAGACAGCAAAAGAGACACAGATGTAAAAATAAGCTTTTGGACTCTGTAGGAGAGGGAGAGGGTGGGATAATGTGAGAGAATAGCACTGAAACAAGTATATTATCACATGTGAAACAGATCTCCAGTCCAGGTTCCATGGCATAAGACAAGGTGCTTGCATGGCCTGGGGAAAACATAGGTTACATTTTTTTAAGGCTCTTTATGCTGACTCTTGTGATTTTTTTCATTGTGCCACATTCAGTTCACCGATAGATGGGTTTGCGACAGGCTAAAATGATTCTTTCCAACAGCTACCTAAAGGCATTTTAAATTGGGTAAGAGAGACTTGCCTTCAAAAAAATGATATTGTCTCATGTATGCAGCATATTAGAGGCAATAAGCAGGTGACAAGACTGACATACTATTCTGCTAGAAATGGGAAAATAAAACACTGCAAAGACAGATTATTTGATCTTTTACATTAGAAAAGGAAGAGAAATGAATAGCACGTGGTCAACAACTTAAAAATAAATCTTCTAATTTGGCTTGAGAATAGGACCTTGAACTGTATTGTCTGCAAAAACATTGAGTAAACTAAGGTTTAACCCTTGTCTTGTCATCCTATGTAGTACAATGAAGAGTTATAAAAAATCTATTCATTAAATCAGAAATTACCTGATCATATGTTATATTCGAAGAGCTGAGATATATACCATAAGAAATTAGAGGCAAGTCAAAATTAATAAGATATAATTCTTGTCCTTGAAAAACTCAAAGCACACAAAATAAGTAGGTGGAGAGACAGACACACAGAAATAGATGGTTACAATATACGGTCGTAAGTGAATCTAAGTGACTATGTGGGTACAGGAGTGACAAGTCCTATGGATGAACATGTGACAGATGAGGATGTGTGGTCTTTGACTTGGTTATGAACAACAAACAAGGTTGTACTAAAGGCAGACTCACTGCATAGAACATTTAATTGGACTATGGACACTGGACTTCCCTCATGGCTCAGACGGTTTGATCCCTGGGTCAGGAAGATTCCTGGAGAAGGAAATGGCACCCCACTCCAGTACCCTTGCCTGCAAAATAGCATGGATGGAGGAGCCTGGTAGGCTACAGTCCATGGGGTCACAAAGAGTCGGACACAACTGAGCGACTTCACTAATACCCTTGAGAAATCCTAGAGATTATCTGGGGGCAGGAGACACAGTATGGCGTGGCTGGAGCAGAAGGAACATGACTGGGGGCTGAGGAAGGAGAAGCCAGAAGGAGAGGCAGGGCCAGCCTGAAGGACACTGTGTGTCAGGGTAAGGAGTCTGGACTTAAAAGCTTTACTAGTGGTGAGTCAGCAAAGGATTTTAAGTAGCAGAAGGGCATGATCACATTGGCTTAGCTTATTAGCAGGTGTTCAATCAACACTGTTTTTCCTAGGTGCCCAACACCGTTAGGGCGGATAAAAGAAAGAACCGCAGCTCAGGAATCCTACGGTTCCATGACAGAGGTGACCACACAAACATCCAGGGGTCAGGTCACAGGATGTGCCGGGCTTAGCCAGCCTGGGAGGTGCAGAAGAGGTTCAGGAGGACCCACGCTGAGCCTCACAGAGCTCCTCTGGCTGGTGTGCATCTCTGACTAGAATGGACTCTCTTGGACTGGAGGACGTGCTCCGGGCGCACAGTCCAAGTAGCATTCAATACATTCTTAAACTGAGAGCAAAGACTTATCTTCCCTGGTCCATGTCTGGAACAAAGCCTGCACATAGTAGGTGCAACATAGATTTCTGTTGAGGAATGAAGGCAAGCAGGCAGCAAGAGTGGGCTGAGGTGAGGAAAAGCATTTGAAGTAGAAGGAACAATATTCACAAAAGCACAGATGCATGAAAGAACCGAGGGTGCACAGCTGACAGCAAAGTTTGGGTATTGCGGAGGAGTGCGCGTCGAGGCCAGCAAGGAGCTCGGTGGCTGAAGGAGGCCCTCTGCTAAGGGGGCTGACGTGCACCATGCAGACGCCTGGAAGCCAGAGGATTTCTGGAAAGGCAGTATCTTTTAGACATCCCACTTTGAAAACAGCTTGAAGAATGGGCTGAAGGGGTAAAACTGGATTCTGTTCTGCTATAGCAATAAAATGATGACAAGGAATGGATAAATCTGGATATTTAAGAGGTGGAACACCTAAAAGCTTGGATATTTATTAGGTGAGAGAGCTGAGAGAGTGAGAGCGGCCAGAACACAGTCTTCCATCTTCCTTGGTTATACAAGGAACACACACACACACACACACGTACACTTACACACATGCACACATACACACATGTATACACAGATGCACACATGCATATATACACACACTCACACATGTATATTATATGCACATGCACACATACACACATATGCACACATATACACACACATGCACACATACACACACATATATACGCAACACATTTGTGGGGGGATGTGTCTATGTCAGATGTTGTGAGTTGAGGTTCCTGTAGCATGTCTGTGTGTGTGTGTTCAGAGGACTGTTGGAAGTACAGATCTGAACTGAAGAAGGGAGGAGGGGCTACCTTGGGAAGATGACACATGAACACATTTACCAGTCTTCCTGACTCACCTCTAGAAACAGCGGAAGAGACGAGAAAGTAAAACAAACTCAAATCAGTGCTGGGAGATACGATGGGACACTCTCAGGGATTAGAAATCATGAGAAATCTTTGAAGGATGGAAGCAGAGGGACTGATAGAAGATGAAAATACCAGCTGGCCTAAAACTCAGGCAAAAGTGGGATTGGTTTTGAGGGAGACTTGAGCACAGCCAGAACAAATATAGGGACCACAGGTGCTTTTGAAACAACAGGACTGAGTAATACTCCATTGTGTATATGTACCACAGCTTTCTTATCCATTCATCTGCTGATGGACATCTAGGTTGTTTCCATGTCCTGGCTATTATAAACAGTGCTGCAATGAACATTGGGGTACAGGTGTCTCTTTCAATTCTGGTTTCCTCAGTGTGTATGCCCAGCAGAGGGATTGCTGGGTCATAAGGCAGTTCTATTTGCAATTTTTTAAGGAATCTCCACACTGTTTTCCATAGTGGCTTTACTAGTTTGCATTCCCATCAACAGTGTAAGAGGGTTCCCTTTTCTCCACATCCTCTCCAGCATTTATTGCTTGTAGACTTTTGGATCACAGCCATTTTGACTTGTGTGAAATGGTACCTCATTGTGGTCTTGATTTGCATTTCTCTGATAATGAGTGATGTTGAGCATCTTTTCATGTGTTTGTTAGCCATCCGTATGTCTTCTTTGGAGAAATGCCTATTTAGTTCTTTGGCCCATTTTTTTGAATGGATAAGAAAGTAGTGGTACATATACACAGTGGAGTATTACTCAGCCCTTAAAAAGAATAAATTTGACTCAGTTCTAATGAGATGGATGAAACTGGAGCCGATTATACAGAGTGAAGTAAGCCAGAAAGAAAAACACCAATACAGTATACTGACACATATATACGGAATTTAGAAAGATAATAATGATGACCCTCTATGTGAGACAACAAAAGAGACACAGAGGTATTGAACGGACTTTTGGACTCTGAGGGAGAGGGAGAGGGTGGGATGATTTGGGAGAATGGCATTGAAACATGTATACTATCATGTTAGAAACGAATCACCAGTCTATGTTCGACCCAGGATACAGGATGCATGGGGCTGGTGCATGGGATGATCCAGGGAGATGATATGGGGTGGGAGGTGGGAGGGGGCATCGGCATTGGGCGATCGTGTACACCTGTGGCTGATTCACGTCAATGTATGGCAAAACAAATGCAGTACTGTAATGTAGAATAAAGTACTAAAAAAAATTAAAAAAAAATAAAGACACACACACACACACACACACACATATACACACACACACACACCACACACACACAAAGAAACAACAGGAGAGGGTTAGGGTATCACAGGCGTGCCCAAGTGGGTGGCGGGGGGGTGGGGTGGGGGGTGGGGTTGCCACTGTTTTCCAAAACTGGATATAAGCATGAAAAAGTGCATATAAAATGATGAGATGAGCTACAAATATTTTTTAAAAGAAAGAAAATAGATTACAAAGATGAAATGAGGTGTGTAGTATATTAAAAATCATGCTATGAAATCCCACACACTTGCTAAGAGAGAGAGTCACAAATTAGGCTATAAATTTTCATTCAGTGAGAAAAGGAAAACAGAATCTCTTTACATAGCTACCAGCAACCAAAAGGTTAAAAACATATTCAGTGCAGTTCAGTCGTGTCCAACTCTTTGTGACCCCATGAATCACAGCACACCAGGCCTCCCTGTCCATCACCAACAGCTGGAGTTCAGCCAAACTCATGTCTATCGAGTCGGTGATGTCATCCAGCCATCTCATCCTCGGTCGTCGTCTTCTCCTCCTGCCCCCAATCCCTCCCAGCATCAGAGTCTTCTCCAGTGAGTCAACTCTTCGCATGAGGTGGCCAAAGTCCTAGAGTTTCAGCTTTAGCATCATTCCTTCCAAAGAAATCCTAGGGCTGATCTCCTTCAGAATGGACATTGGATCTCCTTGCAGTCCAAGGGACTCTCAAGAGTCTTCTCCAACACCACAGTTCAAAAGCATCAATTCTTCAGTGCTCAGCTTTCTTCACAGTCCAACTCTCACATCCATACATGACCACTGGAAAAACCATAGCCTTGACCAGACAGACCTTTGTTGGCAAAGTAAAAACATATTAGCTGCTTTTAATTTGATTTCCACAAGTTCAGCCTGGAATCTGTTCACATTCAGAGAGGAGCCAAGGGGTTAGATGCAGTGGAAGAAATGAACTACCAGTTAAAACATGCCTGCCTGGTGCCAGACACTACCCCCATACTTTCCGACTTGGTAGTCAAGCAACTTTGTTCTTAGTCCAGATCCTGTGGGCTTTCCATCGTCCTCTGCTTTCCCTCAGGAAGAAGCAGCTCCCATGTACTTTGCTGTCTGCTGAATCCTTAGGACAAAATTCAGGTTGATTCCCTGGTGTGTATTGATAACTTGTGAAGGAATCTTCCTCGAGATGTGAATCAAAGGACTTTATCCAAGATGATTGATACTCGCAGCCATCTTTTAAGATTATGATACATTCTGTTGATCTTTGCTGTCAGGCAAAGCACAATACTTTTCCTTCTCAGAGAGAGTTGCTTGACCCAACACAAAGCTTCCTGGATCACCAGGAACACCTTATCCATAGTTTTGTACCAGAACAGCTGTGCCATAGGATGCTGTCCACAAGTGTTCTATGAGGTATTTGAATTTATGGGGAAAAGTCAAGTGTTTTTCCAACTGAGTCCAACCCTTGAGTCAATCCTCTTGAAAGCGTAAATGTACATTTTTAAGGTAAATCTGATTTAAATGCCCATTAACAGCCCAGATGTACACTAAAATGGGCAGATGGTATAATTAGGGTTCTGTAGCTTTGGAGGATGATTCTCTGATCCTCCCAGATATCCCATGACTAAACTGACTCCCTTTAGTATATTTCTTTCTTTAGCTAGCTAATGTGGATTCTGCTCTCTACAACTAAAACGCCGATAGTTGATATATATCTATCTGTAGAGGAGAAAGAGGCAAAGGAATAAGATTCACATTGTATGTTAAGGGCTTCCCAGCTGGCTTCCCAGATGGTAAAAGTTCCCTGCAATGCAGGAGACCCAGGTTCGATCCCTGGGTTGGGAAGATCCCTGGAGAAGGGAGTGGCGACCCACTCCAGTGTTCTATCTGTAGGGAAGGAGGTAAAGGAATAAGATTCATGTTGTGCACTGAAGCTATAATTAAATACCAGGTGAAATGGGTATAGGTACTAGCCCCCTGGTGTCACTCTTCATTACTTCATTTCCTTAGCTATATTTGAATTGCCTCAAAGACAAGGACATCTTCTCATGAGAGTTTAGCATTTAAGAACACGAGCTCTGCCACCAGACTGCCTGATAGGAATCCTGGCTTTATCATTTTCTAGCTGTGTGACCTTGGGCAGGATATTTAACTTCTCTGCACCTCAGTTTCTTCACTGGTAAAATAGTCAAAGCGAAAACAATCATAAAGAGCCTGTCACCATCTTGGCAATATGATAAGACTGAATAAAGACTGCTATCCTTATTATCTTGATTTTAGCTTATATCAAGATTGCCGGGAGAAATATCAATAACCTCAGATATGCAGATGACACCACTCTTACGGCAGAGAGTGAAGAACTAAAAAGCCTCTTGATTAAGGGGAAAGAAAAGAGTGAAAAATCTGGCTTAAAGCTCATCATTCAAAAAAACAAAAACAAAAACTAAGATCCTGGCATCCAGTCCCATCACTTCATGGCAAATAGATGGGGAAACAATGGAAACACTGACAGACTTTATTTTCTTGGGCTCCAAAGTCACTGCAGATGGTGACTGCAGCCATGAAATTAAAAATACTTGTTCCTTGGGAAAAAGCTATGACCAACCTAGACAGCATATTCAAAAGCAGAGACATTACTTTGCCAACAGACGTTCATATAGTCAAAGCTATGGTTTTCCATGAGTCATGTATGGATGTGACAGATGAACCATAAAGAAAGCTGAGTGCTGAAGAACTGATGCTTTCGAACAGTGGTGCTGGAGAAGACTCTTGAGAGTCTCTTGGACTGCAAGGAGATCCAACCAGTCCATCCTAAAGAAAATCAGTCCTGAATATTCACTGGAAGGATTGATGCTGAAGCTGAAACTCCGATACTTTGGCCATCTGATGTGAAGAGCCGACTCAATGAAAAAGACTCTGATGCTGGAAAAGATTGAAGGCAGGAGGAGAAATGGGTGACAGAAGATGAGATAGTTGGATGGCATCACTGACTCAATGGACACGAGTTTGAGCCAGCTCCAGGAGTTGGTGAAGGACAGGAAAGCCTGGCATGCTGCAGTCCATGGGGTTGCAAAGAGTTGGACATGACTGAGCGACTGAACAACAATTCTTATTATCACATGCTAACTCCAGAGAACTTGCTATAATGACAGTGATGAATAGCCAGTATGAAAAAAGAAGTTGTACAGTGAATGGGAAACATCTCAAATCCTGCAGTATCTTAGGACATGATGAAGCACACTTTTCTCACCCTCTGAACTTTGAGGCTTTCCCTGACGTTCTTTTTCCTGCTCATCGGCAGTGGAGCAATGGTGAATGCAGATCTGTCAACTTACTTTGACATCCTTAACCTTCCACAACTCACTCCAGTCATACAGCTCCATTTACATACCCTCCTCCCCAAATCTCTTCTGCATCTGATTTCACATGGAGATCATTACAGGCAGAGTGTTTATGCAAGTCTCCATGGTGACAATCCATTCTCTGGTCTCCACGGTGACATGTGCAAATAACTCATAACCTCTCCAATTCATTCTGTTTATCTGAACCATCTACTGATTGTTATCAGCCTAAGCCATGTATAACAACACAAACTTATGTCTTTCTAGGAATAAAAAGGAGAGAATAAAGTAAAACAATATTTAGGGCATGTCTCATATGGGAATAATCCTCTAAAAGAGCATATGGGGAAACTAAAACTCTAAATTTTATTTCATCCTTTAAATATACTGAGAACAAATTGTATTCAGTGGTAGGACAATTATAATCTCAGTAAAAACAAAGATGGGTGGGACAAACATGGGTCAGTAAGCAGAAGACCTGAAACTGAGACCTAATCTTAGACTGACCAACCATTCCAGGATCAAGTGCACTTCCCAGCACAGGAAACTTTAGTGCTAAAATCAGGCCAGCTCTAAGTGTCCTTTTTTCTTCACTATTATGGGGGTGCTGGAGAGAACCATGCTGTGGTTCCTTCCAGACTGAATGTTTTGTGATTGTACAAAATACAGCTGGATATTTTCCCCCTAGGACCACCCAAGTTCAGTGTGAGTGTGGTAGATGGTACTTTATTTCCCAATTTAAATGCATATTAGAAGTGAAAAGTGCAGTTCTTTTAAAGCTGAGTGTGCTTAGGTACAACAGAGATCAAGCAACTAGTTAAGTTGTAAACTATAGCAAACTGCTTTAAATCATATGCATTCTTCTCACTTGGGCTTGTCCCTAACATTTCCACCAAATAAGGAAAATCTGTTTTGGGGATTAAGAGGGACTAACATTTATTTTTCAAGACAACTGTGTATTTTTAGGGTACATAGCCTGCCATTGCAAAATACCCCCAACCACCAGTAAGAAAGTCACTGGGGGTGCAGGCTCAGCCTGAGAGATAAGATGGATGTTAAAAGGGGCAAGGTCAATATACTTCTTTGCCTCACAGCATGAGAGAACACATGTAAAAAGTAGAAATTATTCAGAAACAACCTCTTTTATTTTCCCACAACTGGAAGGTTCACCATGTTATTCCAGACTGTGGAGATGGGTGAGTCAAGCAGAGATGTTTTGAATAGAAATAACGTATTGCTGTGCTTCCATTTCAGTTCACAGCATTGTACGTCCTTGCAACCATTTCTATGTGAAGAAAAATTGTTGTTTTTGTAGAAGGACTATGAGCAAGACTTTTTCATTCCCTGAAATGCATGTTTACCATGTTAGGAGAGGCTTCTTTCTTCACAGATAATTCTTTTGCAACTTGGTGACTTTGATGTGAAGACTTGCTCACCGGCAGTTTCATAATTGATAGGCTGGGTTGCCTAGCAGGTTTATCTGTCAGTCTCTAGCTGTCTATCTTGAAGAATGTTATTTATAAAACAACAGTTATATAGAGAAATATTAAAGGAAAAAGGACTTTTTAGTTATAAGGTTCTATCTTAGAAATCCTTTGGACTTATATCCATCTCTGTTTATTCCATGTTCCCTAAAACTCTCTAAAATTAATTTTACTGGTTTTTCCTCATTAGTATAAGATTAATCCATTGTTTATTCTCTTCTGCAGCAGAATGGAGTCCATTGTCACCTTGAACTTTTTATTACTCCTCATTCTTGCCCTTGAAGGACGAGAACAAGGACACACGGACACTGAAGCTACGTGATGAGAACTGATCAATATTAGCAAAAAGAGTTTTGTTTGCGTACATAAGTGCTGCTCACTCAAGGGTTCAAGAGTCTAGTTCTGTTTCCTTGTGCTGGAAAGAGGCACAAGTTTTGCTGGCCATGATTACAAGGGACAGGGAAGACTGTAGGCAGGGGAGAGAAAGGGAAATAGAACTTCCTGGTGTCAACAGCCAGTGAATTCTGTATGGTTTGAAAGGCAATCTTTGTAGGAATGAGAACTGAATATTTGAACCATCATCCAAACCCTTTGCATGCGTGTGATCACCTATGAATACAGTTGAGTTTATTCTTGAATTATACCTCACGAACATGGAAGGAGGTGGCATTGCGGAACTGTAGTACGGGGAGTGGCCACGTCAGGTGAAATAAGCCAGGACCTTTGTACTGCGGTAGACAAGTGATGGGCAGATTCAGCCTGAACTGCTGGTGTGCTCAGCGTATCCTTCCATGACAAGGAACATCAAGCGCTGAAATCTGCTGTGTGGATAATGGCTTAGCAGAAATCTAGAACCGTGTGCTTTGATGTGAAGTCTCATCAGTATGATTCCACAGAATGTTTCCTACAGAAGACACTGGCGGAGTAGGAAGTATGGACTCTCATATCAGCCAATATAGATTTTAAAGAAGGTGGAATTAGTCCTTGGCAGGATGGGAAGGATGCAAGTGGAATTCTGGAACTGGGGGGAGGGCCTGTCACCATCAAAGTTGGCCTCCCAGCCTCACACCCTCCAGGACAGTGGAGCATGAAGTGGGAAAGCAAGGTGTTTGTGGAGACTGTGGATTGAATGCCAAAAGGAGGAGTATAAACCACTGCTTGCACACATTTAGGAAATACTCTAGGAAACAGAGTGTCTCAAAGAGCAGACAACACAGGAAGACCGTGGTGAGAGCCCAGGATCCCACTCTCTACCTGGTCCCAGGGGCAAAAGTGGAGAAGCAGGGTGCACACGGGATTGTCTGCTGGCTCCAAGGAGAATCTATGACAGAGATGTGATTGCCAACAGCAAATACCCAGCACCGCCCAGAAGAGATGAGATCTTCCGGTTTGTTCTCTCAAATTGCTTCAGAAGGTTCAGGAAAGGCTCTGATCTGGCGAGCACAAGTGGCCAGAATCTGTGGGTTTAACTGCAGCATCGACAGGCTTTAGATCTTGGAGGCTTCTGCTCTGCTGCTTCCACAAATTCTGATGGGAGATATAAGAGGCAGGCTTTGAGTTCGGCTGGGATTTCCTCTCTCCTGCAGACCTCGGTACTGGATCATTCAGGGTCCAGTCAGAAAACGGACAGTCAAAAGGGCATTATATACAGGTATTTGTTACACAGATAACGAAGGAGCTGAGAAGTCAAGTGGGATTTAGCGAGAAACCTACTGATTAGCAGCTGGAGGAAGGCCCTCCCACTGCCAGATGCAGAGATGAGCGGGATGGTGATGCTGGGTCCCAGGAGTGGAGGCCACTGGACAGAAGCACCTAACATGTGCTAAACACTGCTTTAGATGCTGAGCATACATCAGTAAACAAAAGAGATATGATTTCTGCCCTCATGGAGTTTTCATTTTAGTGAGGGAGACAGATCATGAGTACACATTCTAATGAGAAACCACGGTTGTGAGCACCATGCCCTTTGGGGAAGCCTTTCTGTGCCCGGTAACCAGGCTGGGCAGAAAAGGAAGAGAAGCCCAAGAGGCTGGCTATGAAGGGTTTAAGGCCTCAGGTGTGTCTGAGTTGATTTCAGTAGAAGTCCTGGTTTGTCCTTCTCTGGGCCCATCTGTGTGCTTCCCAGAGAAGCCCCGGGTTAAAACTATCCCCTACATCCAACAGGCAGGGGGAGGAGAGAAAAATTAGCTGAAAAGAGTGGCTAAGTGATTGTATGGAATATCCTCTCTGCTCCATTGATTCTCCATGGCTGTGTTAGGAATCGAGACATTTCTGTGTCTGGGATGAGGGGCTGGCATGTGGAAATAACTGAAGGTATCAGCTGGTGAGTGAGTGATGCCGAGCCGGTGGCATCACCGACTCGATGGACATGAGTTTGAGTAAGCTCCAGGAGTTGGTGATGGACAGAGAGGCCTGGTGTGCTACAGTCCATGGGGTTGAGAAGAGTCAGACACGACTGAGCCACGGAACTATACTGAACTGAACTGAACTGATCAACTGGTGAGCTCACTGGCCAGGAGGGTTTGCTGCAGACAGGCGCTATGGCTCTGGAGCTGGGAGCCACAGCATGGATCACCCAAGCCCCAGATCTACTGGTCATCAGATCTAGGCCTCCAAGCATCAGCAGCGCAACCAAAAGCAGAGAAAAGAGACAAGTGGGCAAGGGGGAAAACATGAGGGTTCAACCACGACGTGCTGCTGCTGCTGCTGCTAAGTCGCTTCAGTCATGTCCGACTCTGTGCTACCCCATAAATGGCAGCCCATCAGGCTCCCTTGTCCCTGAGATTCTCCAGGCAAGAACACTGGAATGGGTTGCCATATCCTTCTCCAATGCATGAAAGTGAAAAGTGAAAATGAAGTCGCTCAGTCGTGTCCAACTCTTAGCGACCCCATGGACTGCAGCCCACTAGGCTCCTCTGTCCATGGGATTTTCCAGGCAAGAGTACTGGAGTGGGGGTGCCATTGCCTTCTCCGCCACAACATGCTAACTTGACTCAATTCTGAAAGTCACAGTCTCTTCAGAAGCAGAGGACCCAGAGAAGAGAATGCCCTGAGAGGCAGACTTCACACTATCCTCTATTCCAAGAGGAGACACTAGCCATCTTTACAAGGCACTATCTTGAAAAAGAGGAGAGAGAGACTGCTTTGGGTTAGAAAAGATCTTTTTAAATTATGAATATTTTGAAACTTGAAAAATGGAATAGTATAATAAATTCCATATATAAATTGTTCATATTATAGTTTTTGTCATTCTTGTTTCCTTAATAACTCAATTAAAAAATATTTTACAGCAAATTCCCATGCCATTTTGCTTCTATGGACTTTAGTAGGCATATCAAGAAATACAATTTCTAACATTACCTCAATATTATCATCACACTTAGGCAATTAACAACCCTTTCATGAATTATCTAATATGCTGCTGCTGCTGCTAAGTCATGTCAGTCATGTCTGACTCTGTGCGACCCCATAGACGGCAGCCCACCAGGCTCTGCCGTCCCTGGGATTCTCCAGACAAGAACACTGGAGTAGGTTGCCATTGCCTTCTCCTATCTAATATGCAGTCCATTATAAATGTCTCTGATTGTTTCACGTTGCCTTTTTTTGTTGGCTTGTTTGAAATGAGGTTTAATCAAGGGTGACATGTTATGTTTGGTTGTTAATGTCTCTTTAAGTGTCTCTTAATTTAGAGCAGCTCCCTTGCAATCATCAGAGCAAGAATTTAAGAAAACAAGATCAATTGGAAAAAACAAATCATTATCCTATTTTGCTCACATGAGTCTGAGAGTGTATATTTTGACCCCACAACAAGAAGAAGCATTAATAGTCATGTAGAATCTCATGCAACTGGAAGGTACCTTTAGGAAATCTTCCTGGGTAAATTATATTAAAAAGCAGCAAGAATGTACTGGAGCAAAGGCTTTTATTCAGAAAATATTTTCTGCACTATTACAAAGGCCACTGGACGAACTCCTCAATTTCTTCCTTGCCATCTTGTAAATCCTGCAAGACTCATTATAAGCAGCACCTACTCTGACTCACAGACTATTAAAGCTTATTGAGAAATAACCTGGACTTCCCAGAAGACTAATTTACGTCAGCAAGCAAAAGGATAATCACAGCCATAAATCTTAAACCGATCCAAGAGTATAGCTGGTTAAAAAAAATTCCGTAGTATTTTGTTACTTTAATCCAAAAGGCTTTGATTTTTCTTTCTTTAATAATCCACAATGTTTTAAAAGCCATCCAGTTTTATTGCCGTTCCTTTCCTGCTTCTGTGCAGTGTAACATCAAATAAGTTATGGCCAAAAGGCCAAAGTTCATTGTTAGCTTCTCTCTGTTCGGTTTTACAGGCTGTTGGGAAACCAGAGAATAAATACGTGGAAGGAAAACAGAATTTAGACAATGGTACACATAAGTGTAGAGAAACCCTCACACAATCGAGTATTAGCAATCTTCATTTGTGTGAATTCCCATTTTCAGAAATTGAAGCCATTCTCTCTTATCGGTTTATTGGTTAATTGCTTCAAAAGTGCCTCTGGGAATAATTCCTAAAAATGGTGATTAAAACCATCTCCTGAAATGCAGATGCTCCCCATTGCCAACCCAGCTCATTCCTCTCTGTGTTCACGTTAATATTTCTCTGGCCAGCGTCTGGTCAAAGACAGATTATTTATAGCAGAAACACCAGAGCTCAAAGCATCCTGCTTACCTTGTGTTGTCAAGGTAACAACTTAAGATCCTTTCCCACTTCTGCTGAAAGGTCAGATCTCTGATGATATGAGTCACAGAGCTCAGGGGGATTGTTAAAATTGAGATAGCACTTTGTCTAAGCCAAATTAAAAATAAGGCTTTATAAACATCCAGACCATTTTAATTGGATTGAAACCACTAGGTGGTTTATAGTACGTAATTAACCCTGCCGCCTCCCTGGCTGGGCTCTGGGAGGTGTGGCTCAACCTTCCGGCCACTCGAAGAGCTTTCTTCCGAGGACAGCAGTGCCCTCAGCTACTTACTGACTCTGCTAATTGCAAACAGAACTGCTAATTCTCATTTGCATGAGACATGACAGAGACTTCTAAAAATGTTTTTTTCCTTTAAATTTCACATTTAGAAACTTCTGAAAACTACAGTGGGGAAGGAGATTTTGGAGTTAGCTTTGAAAGGGAATCGGAGACCAACACAATAGGAGGTAAGAGCGACTTGAAGCATTATCTACGAACTCCATTCTCAGAACAGCTTTCTAAGGTAGAAAATATTAATCTCAAATCCTTTTCTTCTTCTTCTTCTTTTTAATAAACAAGGATGGTGAGATGGAGATTGACTAAGTAATTTAGCCCAGGTCATAGGAAAACTTCAGGGAGAATTTGCTCCCAACAGTTCACTTGATGTCTACACTCCTGCAACTTGGCCAGAATTCCTTTTAACAAACTCATCTCTCGAACCGAGTTACAGGAAAGCCCTAAGGTGGCGTTCTGCTCAGGAGGGACCCAGGTGAACTGTGCGCTTGCGCTCCGTGGGATCCTCCAATGCCCACATACCTCCTCCAGTATAGGGCCCCCACTTCCACCCTGCAGTGCCCAACAGGAGGTTATCAATTTAAGAAGTACTAAATCAGGGATATAAATAGTTGAGTACCTCAGTCCAACCTTGTCCAAAACAAAGTTTTGAAAATTTAGGTGTGTAATGTTAGGGAAAATGAAGATCATGGCATCCGGTCCCATCATTTCATGGGAAATAGATGGGGAAACAGTGTCAGACTTTATTTTTTGGGCTCCAAAATCACTGCAGATGGTGACTGCAGCCATGAAATTAAAAGACGCTTACTCCTTGGAAGAAAAGTTATAACCAACCTAAATAGTATATTCAAAAGCAGAGACATTACTTTGCTGACTAAGGTCCGTCTAGTCAAGGCTATGGTTTTTCCTGTGGTCATGTATGGGTGTGAAAGTTGGACTATGAAGAAGGCTGAGTGCCGAAGAACTGATGCCTTTGAACTGTGGTGTTGGAGAAGACTCTTGAGAGTCCCTTGGACTGCAAGGAGATCCAACCAGTTCATTCTGAAGGAGATGAACCCTGGAATTTCTTTGGAAGGAATGATGCTAAAGCTGAAACTCCAGTACTTTGGCCACCTCATGCGAAGAGCTGAATCATTGGAAAAGACTCTGATCCTGGGAGGGATTGGGGGCAGGAGGAGAAGAGGACGACCGAGGATGAGATGGCTGGATGGCATCATGGACTCGATGGACGTGAATCTGAGTGAACTCCGAGAGATGGTGATGAACAGGGAGGCCTGGCGTGCTGTGATTCATGGGGTCACAAAGAGTCAGACACGACTGCGTGACTGAACTGAACTGAGTGTTAGGGACTTTGTGCAAGGGACTGACTCCTTTGAGCTGACCATTAAGCAATGAACATGAAAGGGAGCAGACTTTTTAGAAAGACAAATAATCTTGAGCAAAAACAAGATTTACAATACCTGCTATGTACTGTGTGTACATTTTTTTTTTTTTACAATTAGCTGAAGGAACAGTTTGTTCCTGACAGTAAACTTTGTGTCAGAGGCTTACAGAAGAGAGGCTGAGGGGTATAGGGCATCTTCCAGAATCCCCTCCCAGAGGAAAATAACCCCAGACCCTTCCCTTCCTCCCTAAAGTCAATTTAACCACTGTTTTCTACAGCATCTCCAGGCTGTAATATTCAAAGAGAGATCGAGAGCACCAAGGCATTTTAGCTAAATCGATTCTTCTGACCCTCCCATATAGCTACACGACAGAAGTTTGTTCAGATTTATAAAAGATTATTTGGATCCTAGGAACATCTGACTCATGTGTGTTTGAGATCTGCATAACTACAGATAAGATTTGACTGGATGCACCAGTTTCATACATCAAAGAAATAATTGCTACCGAGTGGAGGATTATTATACAGATTCGGATGAGCCACCGCAGAAGTCACATTACCCCTCAAGCGCAGCATCTATAATTAGTTAAAGCATGATGGAACAAAGCGGGGACGAATGAACACTTGCTCAGCTCGTTGTGTGCTCCGCCTCCCCCAACCACGCCCCCTGCCCTCAGCCTGGCGGGCTCCTCTCCATCCTCAGCTCAGGCCTCCCCCTCAGAGGGCGCCAGCTGGAGCGCTCAGGACAGTGTAGGAGCATGTGCTGGTCTCCTGCCCCAGACTCTGCCCCGCATCCACCTGACAGTTTCAGGGCCCTCATCACAACTTGCAGTGAGGGATTTTTTTGTTTGTCTATGTTCTGCCTACTCAATAGCTTGCAGGTTTTTGTGAAGGCAGAGGCCACATCCTCGCTAACAGCAGCATTCAGGAGTTTGACTCCTGGCCAGAAGCCTGTGTTATAATTTTTTCAGGCCCAACCACAGGCCTTTACCAAGGCCCTGCCTGGAAGTCTGACGGAGAAAGTCTGCCCTCCCCACATCAGACTCACATCATCAGTCATGGACCCAGCCTTCCCGCCCCTATCCCTGACTGGTCAAACTCTTACAGGTATTTATATTTGCAGCCAAGGGATCTTTACGTGGGGGCCTCTTTATCAAGATCCTTAAGTAGAGGCCTTGTTAGGGAGTGGGGTTGTGGGTGGCGGGAGGCAGGGTAGATGCTGGAGAAATGAAAATCTGAGGACATTTTTCTCCACTCTGCTCAGTACTCGGTGCTTTTTCTCTTCCAGCTATTTCCTCTCTGCCTTTACCCCTCTCCCACCCGATGGCTCTGGGGTCCGTAACATGGCAGGAGTCTTTCGACCAGGACTCTTGATAGTAAGACAATTCCCCATGTCTGGGCTGACCCATCTAACCCTAGCCAGTGTCCTTACTCTGGGGAAAGTGGAATGATGGGGGAATCTGTGCTCTCTCTACTATAACCTCATGCTGATATTATCATAGGAAGTGGTTAAAGGCTAGATCGTTTCACTTTGACTTGTCTTAATCAGCTGGTCAGATGTTGGTGGCTCAGTTCAGTTCTCAACAAACATACAGTAGGTACTCAATAAACCTTAAACAAAAGGCTAAATGAGTGAATGAATGAATACTCTCTATAGGTATCACGCATTACATTAAGGACTTTAGCAAATGCTTACAGAGTGACTAAAGCACTTAACATGATACGTGATCCCTATGGCGCTTATTCATTCTTTCACTCATTGAATCTTTTGTTCTAAGCTCCTGGGATTCACACAAGGATTTCCTGCCATCAAAGACCTTACATTGTATGCATTCTATCATTATCCCAGTTAATCCTCACAGTAACCCTGTCAGGTGAAAACTGAGAATTATAAAGGTTAAAAAATTTGCTTAAGGTCATAAAATTGTAAGTAGTAGAACTGGAGTTGAAGACTCTCTTTCTCTGTGGCTATGGCCTTGTCTTCCCAAACCACCTGGGTAAGGACTAACTTCTCTCCTGAGCTCAGGAGTCCATGGTCTACAGTCCTCACCCTATAACCGTAGCAGCTTCCACTTTGCTCATGTCCATAGGACCAACAAGGCATACGCACCCAGAATCCTCTGTTCCTGCCCCCTAGGAAGCCTTACTGGAGTCTTCTTAGCCAAACAAATCTGAAAGGGGCACCTTCAGCGGTGGCCCACAGAGGCAGGGCAAGGAAAGAGGGAACCGAAGGACTGAGAGCTGGTGGTGGCTGTGCACTTTTCCTTTGTCAGTAAAATTCTAAAGAGCTCTTGGATGAAGACTGAGAAGGAATGGAATGGAAGAAGACTTAAGACTGCTCCCTTTCCTTAGCTCCAGTACTACGACTGCCCACGATTCCAATCCTAAAAACCACAAAATGCTGCTCAGAACTTTTATTTATTCCTTTACACTGGGTAATTTCATGACAAATGTGACCTTAACAAGATGAGAATTATTAACAAATGTCTTCAGAATTTGCTTGACAGTTTTTGAGGGAGTTAAACATACACTTACCACATGATCTTGCAACTCTACTACTTGTAATTCACCCAAGAGAAATGAAAACACATCCACACAAAGACTTACAGGCAAATGTTCATAGAAGAGGTGCCATAGTCAAAACCATGACACAACCCCAGTGTCCGTCAGCAGGTGAATGAATCAGTGAAACGTAGAGCCACACAATGGCATACTACGCTGCTGTAGGAAAGAACGAAACTCCGATACAGGCAACAGCATGGACGGACCTCAAAAGCATCACGCTACCTGAAAGGAGCTAGACACAAGGGACCGTGTATTGTGAGATTTCGCTTATATGAAACTTCTAGAAAAAGGCAAAACTACAGAGACAGAAAGCAGATCAGCGGTTACCTGGGTTGGAAGTAGGAGCAGGTATCAACTCCGATTATCAAGGGGAAGTTTTGAGGTGATGGAGCTGTTCTACAACTGGATTGTGGGGATGGCTGCACAGTTACTTACAGTTACCAAAAGTTTACAAACTGCACACTTAGAAGAATCGGTGAGCTTTTATGGAGACATGACACCTCAGTATAGCTCTTAAAAGAGGGAAGGGGCAGAAACTGTTTAGGCGTGGTCTTCCCTTAAGAATTAAACAAAAAAATATTAGACTAAGAAAATAGGAGTATCCTAAATGCAAACTCTGTTCTTGGGATATGGTTTAATTTTAAAATCTGCTCATAGAGAGATTAATATTTGCCCAAACGCAGCTATCATCTGACATTTCAAGCTGGTGTCTGTGTGGGCTGAAATATGCAAGCTCATTCTTGTTACCCTGTTCTTGGAATTCTCTGGAGGACTTCCTGACAGGATCAGAGAAGAAACTGCCACCACACACAGGAAACGAGGAAAGAGACAGAGAGGAACTGTGCTGAACTGGGTGTGCTGGCCCACTTCTAGAGTGGCTGATGGGCCAGACTGAGTCAGGGAGGCGGGGGGCGAGGAGAGTGAGGGACTGCAAGCTGCCGGGCTCCTCTGTCCACGGGATTCTCCAGGCAAGAATACTGGAGTGGGTTACCCTGCCCTCCTCCAGGGGATCTTCCCCACCCAGGGATCAAACCCACATCTCTTGCGTCTCCTGCATTGGTAGGCGGATTCTTTACTGCTGCGTCCAGCGGGCAGCAGGGCTTTAATCTCCTCCCTAACACTGACCTGTTAAGAGGGCTTAGAGACAAAAGCCACAGAAGCATGTGTCACAGGTCCTGCATGTGAATGATAGTCAACTGGTCCTCAAAGAAATCAGACTCTGGCCCAGGTGGCATTTTAATAAAAGCAGACACCTGCCTCCTGCCTTGCGGGTCAGCCTCCCCACAGCCTTGAGACTCACTCTTCTCTCTCTGTGGGAAAGCCTGCTAGAGGCATATTGGCTGCAAAATGAGGTTTCTTTTCCTATTTTTTTTCCCACCTTTTTAAAAAACCAGCTTGAAGCTCATTAAGATTAGGAAAGAGAGTGAGATACTTGTGAAATATGAAAAGTGGGGTGCAAGGTGGGGGAAGAAAGACAGATGCGGACATGTATAAAAGGTGGAATCAAAGGGTGGTCAGGGAGGGCAGGGGCCCTGTCATTTCAACTGCGATGCTTGGGGCTTCTATTCCCTCAAGTGAGACTATCAGGAGGAGTCCACGTTTTTCAAAAGACCAGCACGACATTAAGCAGATGGTTCCTGAACATTGGCACTCCAGACTGCAGGGTCTCTGCAGGTGGGTTTTATGCTGTGCTCTTTGGTTGCCAGAATATAAATCCCACATGAATTGTGCAGCAGCAGCAGGTTTCATGGGTAGCAAAGAGGATTATGTGCTCTGGGAAGTGCTTTTCTCCCCCTTTCTTCTCTTTCCTTTAAAAAAATTTTTTTTAAATGGAAACATTCAACTTCCCAGAGAGATGGAACCATGTCTTTACAGCCAAAGTGAAAGGGAGGTTTGAGGCAAAGCCATAATAACTCAGGTCAACGAGGATTGTCTTGGCCACCCCACCTCCTCTGTCACTTCCATCTCACATAAAAGAATATACGGTGAGCAAGTATTTCTAAGACAAAAAAGTAGAAAAATGGGCAAAGAATATAGACAGACAGCTCACAGACAAAATTAGGTAAATTACAGTTAATACATGGAAAGGCTTATTGCCCCTGGTAACTAGGGATACACAGACCAAAGGAACAATGAGATACTAGTCTTCACATTTCAGATTGACAAAAATTAAAACGTACAATAGTACACAGAAGGTAGGAAGCAGGCCCTTCAAAATATTGCCTGTAGAGGTGTGAACTGCAGAAGGCTTTTGGTAAGACAACAGATAACTTAAAAAAATTTTTTTTAATTGAAGGATAATTGCTTTACAGAATTTTCTGGTTTTCTGTCATACATCAACAAGAATCAGCCATAGGCACACCCATGTGCCCTCCCTCCCAGACCTCTCTCTCATCCCCTCCCCATCCTATGCTTCAGCCTGTCACAGAGCCCCTGTTTGACTTCCCTGAGTCATACAGCAAATTCCTGTTGGCAATCTATTTCACATATGGCATTGTAAATTTCCATGTTACTCTCTCCATACATCTCCCTTTCTCCCTCCTCTCCTCTCACCATGTCTACAGCAAGAACATGGAAGCAACCTAGATGCCCATTGACAGATGAATGGATAAAGAAGCTGTGGTACATATAGATAACGGAATACTACTCAGCCATAAAAGGGACACATCTGAATCTGTTCTAAGGAGCTGGACAAAACTAGAGCCTCTTCTATAGGGTGAAGCAAGTCAGAAAGAGAAATATAAATATCACATACTGACATGGAATCTAAAAAGATGGCGCTGATGAACTTATTTTCAGGGCAGCAATGGAGAAACAGACATAGAGAACAGAACTAACTTTTAAAGTTAAAAAAGGACTTCCAAATTCCACTCTTACTAACTTGTCCTACAGAAAAGAAAAGGCATCATGTTGGCAGGCAGGAAAACTGGAAACCCCAACCAGTCAATCAAAAAGGGATGAAGAATTACGAGGCATCTATATTATAAAGTGTCATGCAGGCAGCAAAAGGAATGAGTTGGATTCATATTTATTAATCTGGGAAAATTTTTCATGATCTGTTCAATATAGAAACACTTTTAATTAATGTAATATAGTATATCTAATATTCAGTAGAAAAAATGCTTTATTTCCCCCAAATGATATGAATAATTTTTGACAGATAACTTAGTATATAGATATAATTAGGTCATCTGGACCACCTTAAAAGGGAGGGGGAGACAGAAAGCTACATTTTTTTCATACATATTTGGATTGCTCAGTTGTAACAATGACCATGCATTACTTTTTAATTAAAACAAGGAAATTGATTTAGTTAATAATTGTGCTTAGTCATTCAGTCGTGTTTGATTCTTTGTGACCCCATGGACAATAGCCAGCCAGATTCCTTTGTCCATGGGAATTCTCCGCACAAGAGTACTGGAGTGGATTGCCATGCCCTCTCTAGGGGATCTTCCCAACCCAGGGACTGAACCCAGGTCTCCCACATTGCATGTGGATTCTTTACCATCTGAGCCACCAGGGAAGCCCAAGAATACTGGAATGGGTAGCCTATCCTGTCTCCAGGGGATCTTCCCAACCCAGGAATTGAACCAGGGTCTCCTGCATTGCAAGTGGATTCTTCACCATCTGAGCTATCAAGCAAGCCCTAGTCAATCTTTACTTTGCTTTAATTTTAGTAGGGTCTTTGCTAAGGCCCTGCTAAATTTTGAACTGTATTTCTGCCACCAGTCGGCTTACTAAACAACTCCAAAAATATGAACAAAGAGAATAAAACCAGAGAAAAATAAATGACCATTCATGTCAAGATACTCTGTCCCTTTGGAGACTGGAGAGCTATGTGGGCCAAAGCAAGAGGGTAGAACTCTATTTTCTTGTGGGAGAAGCAACAGAGCCAAGATCTTGAAGTATAGGATTTGTTTTATGGGTCCTGTGGGAAGAAAAAAGTTAAATATACATGGTGGGATTATTAGATCAATCTTGCTAACTGTGTTTTTCCAAATCTTCCAAACCATTACTGATGGTTTTATCTTTAAAATTTACTGAAAGACGTATATTAACATTTCCTACTCTGACAGTGAATTTGTTCATTTCTTTCTGTAAATTATGTAAATTTAGTGGTGGGTACAGGGGTCGGTTGCTTTGTTGACCTTTACACCTTGCACAACAAACATTCATTGATAATCATCTAACATGTATAAAAACAAAACAAACTTTCTTCTGGTTTAGTTTTGGCATTTTTATGACTTATAAATTCAGTATTTTTATATATTTCTGGTAATTTAAACCTATTATGAATTATGTGATTACTGTTTTTATTCTTAGTAACAGTAACACTGGACTGAAAGAAACACAAGCTGGAATCAAGATTGCCAGGAGAAATATCAATAACCTCAGATATGCAGATGATACCACCCTTATGGCAGAAAGTGAAGAGAAACTAAAAAGCCTCTTGTTGAAAGTGAAAGAGGATAGTGAAAAAAGTTGGCTTAAAGCTCAACATTCAGAAAACGAAGATCATGGCATCTGGTCCATCACTTCATGGGAAATAGATGGGGAAACAGGGGAAACAGTGTCAGACTTTATTTTGGAGGGCTCCAAAATCACTGCAGATGGTGACTGCAGCCATGAAATTAAAAGACGCTTACTCCTTGGAAGAAAAGTTATGACCAACCTAGATGGCATATTCAAAAGCAGAGACATTACTTTGCCAACTAAGGTCCATCTAGTCAAGGCTATGGTTTTTCCAGTAGTCATGTATGGATGTGAGAGTTGGACTGTGAAGAACGCTGAGTGCCAAAGAATTGATGCTTTTGAACGGTAGTGTTGGAGAAGACTCTTGAGAGTCCCTTGGACTGCAAGGAGTTCCAACCAGTCCATTCTGAAGGAGATCAACCCTGGGATTTCTTTGGAAGGAATGATGCTAAAGCTGAAGCTCCAATACTTTGGCCACTCATGTGAAGAGTTGACTCATTGGAAAAGACTCTGATGCTGGGAGGGATTGGGGGCAGGAGGAGAAGGGGACGATAGAGGATGAGATGGCTGGATGGCATCACTGACTCTATGGACATGAATCTGAGTGAACTCCGGGAGTTGGTGATAGACAAGGAGGCCTTGAGTGCTGCGATTCATGGGGTCGCAGAGTCAGACATGACTGAGCAACTAAACTGAACAGAACTGAACACTTTATTACTTAAGTTTTTCAGATATTGATGTTGTTACACATGTTCTTTTGCTTGGTATTTAACTGGGATGACAAGTTTTTTCCTTTCCATGCCTATCTTTCATGTATGTGTCTTGTTAACTGTTTGTAGATAGCATTTTTAAAATTCGTATTTCAAATCTTTGTCTTTTAACTGAAAACGATGTTAGTTCATGTACATTTATTGTGTTTACTGACATATTGATACTTGTTTTTACCATATTACCTTGTTTGTATATTTGCCCCAGGCTTTCATATTTAATAACTTCTTTCTATGTTTGATACCTCTGGTGTCTGAACTTTGTCCTTTATCTGGATCAAGCCTCTCTGCATAAATTTTCAGGTTGACACCTCAGTTAGGTTGACACTGCCTAACTTTCAGTTACAGCTTTCTTAACTTGATTCTATTTACACTTGGTACCACATATTGCAGCCCACTCCACCCCACTCCATACAGCCCTGGAACCTCAGGAGGATGTTCAGATCCAGTACCAGGGCTACAGCTTCTCTGGGAGGAGCTATTAGGCATTCTTGGCATCCAGGCTCTAATTATTGGATTTACCTTCATTTCTGTCTTTTGCCGTCAACAAAACTCTGACCATTGTGCCTTTAAAATCTGTCTTTATTCCACCCCCTGTTTCCATAACCACAATCCCAACCTTAATTTAGGTTCTTAGTGCTTCCTAGTTATATACTTAACAGCAGCTACAGTGGCTCTGCTAGACACAGTATTTTCACCTTATGTCTAACGGCCATCATGCTCATCTTCCGTTATCCTGATCTGGTCATATCACTATTGCACTCAAAAACTTTTTGTTGCTCTCCAAACAACTTAAATCTGCCCTCAGTGTAGAATTCCTAATCTACGATTTCAGCTCTATCTAATTACTCTCTAATTGATTTTCTAGCATTAGTTCTATTTCCTAACCCAGATTATAATCTTTCATGGTAGGGAATTCCATCTTGTCTGTTTTTAGTTTTTCTCATCACCTTGATTTCTTACTCACCAGAATCTTGATCATACCTCAAAACTATATCAGACTGAGAGATCCTTGAGGATTGACACTGATGTCTTCATAATTGTGTCTTATTATAACACAGGTGACAGGAACAGAGTAGTTACTCAAAGAAGATTTCCTTACACACTATTATGAATTGGTTGTCCCGCTGTGGGAACAGGACTGTCATTCCGACACCAGGCTCCTCTGTCCATGGGATTTTCTAGGCAAGAGTACTGGAGTGGGCTGCCATTTCCTTCTCCAGGGAATCTTCCCAACTCAGGGTTCGAACCCAGGTCTCCTACACTGTAGACAGATGCTTTACTGTCTGAGCCACCAGGGAAGTCCCTAATATTTGTATACCTAGTTCCAATATCTACCTGTAATAATACCTAGTAGACCTCTTAATTCAGAACTTTATGAAAGTACTTGTGGTCCATGGAGTCTGTTGCCATTTCAACAGGCAATATTCCCTTCTCTCATGTTAAGAGAATCCCTATTTTGTCTAGGTATTAAGAAGTATGGTACGTAAGGAAGGCCATCCAGCCCCAGGGAGCAAATCATGATGAGTCTAGACCAGGAATGGTCTATTCTCCTCATCAGTGATTAATTTTACCTTTAGGCATATGACTTTGTTCTGACCAATGAGATACAGCAGGATTGCTGAAAGGTTCTCAGAAAAATTTCTAAGAAAAAAAGACACTTGAGGAGAAATGGGCTTTTCTGTCTTGGGGGTATAATTGCATATAGAAGTGATGCCTGAAGCTGAAATCACCATCCTGTTACCATAAGGAGACAAGCTTCAAGAAGAAAATCAATATGCTCAAGATGAGAGCAGAAAGGTAGAAAGAGTCTGGGTTATGTATAAAATCGGTCCTGGAACCAGCTACATCCATATTGGACAGTTTCTGCCAATTCTAGGCAAGTCTTCTGGCTATAGCACAAAAAACAAAATAGCTTAGACTGTGAGAGCTCTCACTATTGGTTGAAACTATTTGTAAATATATTTACTATACAGTTAACTTAAGGTAATTTTATACCAGTGAAGTTGCCCAGTCATGTCCAACTCTTTGCGACCCCATGGACTGTAGCTTATCAGCTCTTCCAGTGGAATTTTCCAGGCAAGAATACTGAAGTGGGTTGTCATTTCCTTCTCCAGGGGATCCTTCTGACCCAGGGATCCAACCCAGGTCTCCTGTATTGCAGGCAGATGCTTTACCATCTGAACCACCAGGGAAGCCCCCAAAGTAATTATATAAAGAAAACCATAATATCAATAAGGAAGGTGATGTTTCTTCTGATACTAATTTCACTCACACTAATTTTCCACCCTAAAAAAACTATTAATAGTTAAAAGGTTTAGCTTAAGAAGACTGCTTCTGGTTTCATTCTTTTCTTCTTGCTGTGCCATGCTCTTTGTCCTTATTGGGAGTCTAATTTACAGATAAAGACAAATCTCAGCCCCAACTCATTAAATTCTAGACATTTTCCAAGTATGGATAAGGATGCATCCTCAATACCTGCTGGAAACTATCCAGCACAAGCTACCATTACCCTTATATTGTGCTGCTACAAGGGAGCTGAGTATCCTCAAAGAAACTTGAGGCTCTGTTCTTAATCTCTTAGAAATGGGTCAGCCTGTCTGCTTGGCCTTGATGTTCTTGGACTGTCCCTGATCCCATCCTATTCTCCACCTCCATGCCTTGTGCTTAGCAGAAGTACAGACACAGATGAAGGGTTAAAAAAAAAAGTTAAAAAAATTGAAATTTTTGTATTTCAGCTCTTTTCTTGGTTACTGTCAGTGAATTTCCTCGCTGCAGAGAAACATGGATCCTCTATTACTCCAGCGGAACATCATTAAACCTCCTCCCTGCCGTGTTTGAAGCCCAGTGTCTCTTAGTATGCACAGCACGGGGCTCGGGGTTGGTGGGAATACATACTGGTTTAGAATTTCCAAGGGACTGAACTATATTTGAGGTTTATTTTTGCAGGTTGCCCAACTTCTAACTGGAGACTGTAATTTAGTTGGTGAGGAAATTGAACCCACTTCCCTTTAATCTCTCTCTGGTGAAAAGCTGAGATAGGGGTAGAATTAGATTGTGAGGACAAAGGGAAATTTCACTTTTGCTTCATTCCTGGGAGAGCTGGGTACCTTACCTAGACTAAAGAGGAGGAAAAAATGAACAAACATTTAAGCTTGAAGTGAGAACAGTATAAAAATGTTATAAAAAGGTACATAAAAACAATAATTTCAAAGTAAAACTCAATCAGAATCAGGTTATTTTTACATAGAGGGTTGTGTGACTTCTTGAATGGCAACTGTTCCCTCCTTGTTTTTACAAAATAAATCAATTTTATGAAGCGCTGCTTCTGTTAATTTAGGAAGAATATCTTGGTATATAGAAAACAAAATTATCTGTAGCTTTTATCTGCAGTTTTACTTTATCGATCTTTTAAAGAATTTCTTGATTTTTTTGTAGTAAAAATAGGGTCATATTTATGTAAAATATGAATTAAAAAATATTTTGCCACTCCGAAATCAATTGGCCTGTTGTTTTGGACTTTAAGCTGTGTCACTGCACCTCACTGAAATGTTTGCGTGCATCTCTATTGCTCCACTCCCATAATTAATCACTTCCTTGTTGATTCAGCATGGGACCTCGAGTTAGCTTGACATTTAGTTTATCCTCAGCTCATGTTCTTTAGTTTTATCTACTGTCTTACATGTTCTTCACTGAAGTTTGTATTCATCATTTGGTCATTCATTAGGCTCTGGCACTGGGATGGAAGAGGATATTATTGGCTGGTGGGAGTCTGGTGTAAGAGGAAAAAGTGAACATCTTTAGTTCCAAGGAGAGAAAAACAGAATACATAAGAAAAAACTCCAAAGATTCAAGTCACTGGAAAGGGAGCTTTCCAGTGTAAGCAAAGAGCTGATGATTATGTTTTATTTTAGTTCAGTTCAGTCGTTCAGTTGTGTCCGACTCCTTGCGATGCCATGGACTGCAGCATTCCAGGCCTCCCTGTCCATCACTAACTCCCAGAGTTTACTCAAATTCATGTCCATTGAGTTGGTGATGCCATCCATCAAGCTCATCTTCTGTCGTCCCCTTCTCCTCCCGCCTTCAATCTCTCCCAGCATCAGGGTCTTTTCCAAGGAGTCAGTTCTTCTCATCAGGTGGCCAAAGTATTGGAGTTTCAGCTTCAGCATCAGTCCTTCCAATGAATATTCAGGACTGATTTCCTTTAGGATGTACTGGTTGGATCTCCTTGCAGTCCAAGGGACTCTCAAGAGTCTTTTCCAATACCACAGTTCAAAAGCATCAAAGATGTTTCCTAGGGGGCTAACATACTAGACACAGTAGAAAGAGACTATACTGGCTGCTGATTTGCTTTGGTGCAAATCAGGTTTTATATTCTATAGATTTTTAGAAAAAGAATTATTTTATTATGGAAGATTAAGGCAAATACAAAGTTAGAGAGAATAACATAACGAAATCACATGCTAGCCATGGTCCAATGGAAACAGTTATAAGTCTTCAGAGATCTCCTTTTCCTTTTAAACAGTGTCCCCAGCAGCTTCCCTTGGCTAAGTGTGAAGAGAACCAGAGACTCCCTCAAATAAGAGTAAGTGGAAACATTGCAGATTCCTTCCCCAAATACTTTTATAAAAAGTGAATTATCTTATTCAAACATTGCATATGTAAAGTGCACATCAGCTGTAGAGCCTGATGACTTTTATAAGCTGGGCACACCTGCATAACCAACATACCTAGGTCAAGACACAGAATATAACCAGCATCCCAGAACACCCCCGGCCCCATGCTTCCTTCATTACTAGCCCCTCTGGAGATGAGCATTACATGGACTCTATCCCAGTATGTTAGTTTCGCCTGTTTTGGAACATTACATAGATGGCTGAATTGTGTAGTATGTACTACTTTGTGTTTAGCTTTTCTCAACGTTGTGAGATTCATACACTGTGTAGTTTCATAGTTTATTCACCTTCATTACTTATAGTGTTCCACTGTCTGAATATATCACAATATACTTTTCCACTCAACTGTTGATAGACATTTGGGTTGTTTTCAGTTTGGAGTTATTACAAATTCTGCTCTTTGAGGATTCTTATGTACCTTTCCTATTTATGTAGATACCTAGGAATGGAATTGCAGTGTCATGGGTTTTGCTTATAATCAGTTTTAAAAAACACTGCCAAAGAGTTTCCAACCTGGTTGTTTCTATTTATATTTCCACCTGCAGTACATAAAAGTTCAAGTTGTATCAGTCCTCACCAGGATTCAGTATTGTCAAGTTTTAAAATTTCAGTCATTCTGGTGAGTGTGTGGAGATATCATATTATACATATATATATATTTGCATATCTTTGATGATGGGAAATAGATGGGGAAACAGTGGAAATAGTGTCAGAGTTTATTTTGAGGGGCTCCAAAATCACTGCAGATGGTGACTGCAGCCATGAAATTAAAAGACACTTACTCCTTGGAAGGAAAGTTATGACCAACCTAGATAGCATATTAAAAAGCAGAGACATTACTTTGCCAACAAAGTTCCATCTAGGCTATGGTTTTTCCAGTAGTTATGTATGGATGTGAAAGCTGGACTGTGAAGAAAGCTGAGCACTTAAGAATTGATGCTTTTGAACTGTAGTGTTGGAGAAGACTCTTGAGAGTCCCTTGGACTGCAAGGAGATCCAACCAGTCCATTCTAAAGGAGATCAGTCCTGGGATTTCTTTGGAAGGAATGATGCTAAAGCTGAAACTCCAGTATTTTGGCCACCTCATACGAAGAGTTGACTCACTGGAAAAGACTCTGATGCTGGAAGGGATTGGGGGCAGGAGGAGAAGGGGACGATAGAGGATGAGATGGCTGGATGGCATCACTGACTCGATGGACGTGAATCTGAGTGAACTCTGGGAGTTGGTGATAGACAGAGAGGCCTGATGTGCTGCAATTCATGGGGTTGCAAAGAGTCACACACGACTGAGCAACTGAATTGAACTGATGACTAATAAGGTTGAATAACTTTCATGGTTTCTATCCTCTCTTATGTAAAACATCTTGTTGAATCCCTTACCCATTTGTTTTATTGGTTGGTGTGCCTTTTTCTCATTGAAATAGAGGGGTTACCTATTTTTGATACATCTGGGTCTTCTGTGAGACCATTTAAATTGCAAACATTGTACAAGTGGCTTGCCTTTTTACTGTCTTACTGCTGTTCTTTGATGAACAGTTTAGTTATTTTTTTAATAGCTAGTACTTTTCATATCCTATTTTAAATTGTTTTGTTTATGCCAGGATAATCCCATGTTTTCCTCTAAAAGTTTTGTGGCTTCTCACTTCATGTGTAGATCGAGAGCATCTCGAGTTGGTTCTGTGCATAGTGAAAGGTGGGGCTCGAGGTTCATTTCTTTTCTGTTAGGGGTGGGCAATTAATTCAGCAGCATTTGCGTAATGATGACCTTTCCTCCTGTACTGCAACATGATTTTTGTCATCATTTATATGCACACATGTGAGTCTGTTTCTGGACTATTTATGTTCCATTAGCCTATTTGTATATGATTATGCCTATACCACACTGTCATTATCACTTCATAATATACCTTGGGAGTACACATTGTATCTCCTCCAGCTTTACTCTTCTTCAAGACTGACTCTGAGCTGCTGTCCCTGGTTCTTTGCACTTCGCATGCATTTTGGATCAGCAAGCCACAATGACAGTTTACACACACGTATCCCTCTGTTGAAATTTTGCTTGAAATTTGTTGAATATTTGGACCACGTGGGTAGTGGCCTGTTGTCTTCTCTATATGCAGCAGGTGGGAGAGTCGGAAGAGAGGAGGCTGAAGGTTCACCGGTCCAGGTAAGGAAGGTGAAATAGATCATGTTAGGTATTTTGATCTTTGTTCCCAGAGCAATGAAAATCCACCTCCAGGTGATCTGATAATCACTGGCGATCCTTGTCAGGCCCTCTCCAGCGATAGGCTCGGTAAGGAGGCAGTTCTGCCCTGTGGATGTCTGAAGCACATGCGTCCGCATGTCAGCTCTTACGAAGTCTGGTCTTCAGCTGCATTTTCGTCTTCATTTCTATCTAAAAGGACATGGAAGTGACCTCCAGAGGTCATCAAGTCCATCTCAGAGGAGTAGATTCTTTCTTATTCCCAGAGCCTCAGATTCACTGTTCCTGAACTAAGTGGCACTAATAAGCTGTGGTCAGTTTAATTGCCTGTGTCTGTGTGACAGGAATCTCGCCTCTAAGCCCAGCTGTGTGGAGAGAGCCTGGCATCTCCTAGAGGCTGAGGGGGCCCCATTGTCTAAGTGCTGTCACAGCCTGTCAGCAAACAGGAGGGCCCACATGTTGTTACTGACAGTCTTGGGATGGAAGAGGGGCAAGGCTGGGAAGGGCAGGAAGGGAGAAGGATAGCACACAGACGGAATCTTGTGTCTGACATCCCACCCAGCCGTGACTTCTGCATGATCGTGTGGCTCTAACATCTCTGTGATTCGGGAGTATGGCTCTCTTTTTACTATGGATTCGTGTACTGAGAGCATATTATTTACTATATATTATAGTATATATTATAAAGCATAACACAATTTTACAAGTGTCGTGAACTATTCACAGTCTGCATTACCAGGAGAACCATTCTCTTTGTAATAAACGAGGAGGGGATTCCCTGTGGTTGCTTATTACCCAACTTGCACATTTAAAAATGGCAACCATCATATCCCATGAGTTTCTTTATCCATGGAAGAGCAGGGGCTTGGCCCCAGAAAAACCCTAACCCTTGGTACTCCCTAGCCACCCTCAGGTCTGCCTCAAGCTGGCTTAAAAGCAAAACAGGAGTTGTTACGCCTATGAGTCTCTGTGGAAACCTAAATTTATATTTTCAAGGGCAGGACAAATATTTGTAATTATCATCTCAAAATTTCACATTCCCTTACTCAATTTGTCCAGAGAGCTTTGGGTAGCTGAGCACGTCTTATATAAACTAAAGGGGTCTTCCAGGAGTTTTGCGAACCCAATTAATGGGTTGTTAAATTTTTCCAAGGTGAACTTTGTACAGAGGTGGTTGGTCTGATATTGATCCTATTCACCATTATATGCCCCCTTCCCTCATGCCAAACTGCTCTTTGGTATCCTTGGTTTTTTCCACCTGAAAATCTCAGTTTGTGCCATGCCCAAGCATTGTAGAAGCTTCAGTAAAGTTGAGCCTCAAAAGGAGACAGAGGGGTTTTGTCTTGCTTCTCTCCAAAAGGACATTATTCTCTAGGTAAATTTATTGAACTTTTCCTAGTGCCAGAGAGAAAACTTTGTCAGCTCACAGAAGGCTCTGCTACATCCTTCCTCCAAGATAAGGTTACCACTTACTTCTTGTACATTTGAATAACAACTCCAAAAATCTAAGAAATGAAGCTTTTTCCAACAAAGATCTATTTCAAGGAACACACTATCTTCATCTAGAAACAACTATCTGATGACTTCTCTAGATTAAAAGAAACACTACATCTCACTGAACACTCTGCAATATGTAAAGCATTTGACAAAGTGCCTTGTTCATATCCAGTACTCAAAAATGGCAGTCATTATCAGGCTGCTACTATATTGAGGTCTCATATTTTTCACATTGAAAATACATTGTTGGATGTTAACAAAAATAAGAAAATGGTTCATCAGTGTTCATTGCACATACTCAGCTTTTTGACTGCTAATTTTTTATTCTGGATATCATTAGATACTGTTGATGACTTCTTGTCACTCAGAAAGAAATATCTGTTTGTAACAGAATACTGAATTCACAGAAAAGTGAAAGTTGCTTAGTCGTGTCCGACTCTGAACCTGTGGACTAGATAGTCCATGGAATTCTCCAGGCCAGAGTACTGGAGTGGGTAGCCATTCCCTTCTCCCGGGGATCTTCCCAACCCAGGAGTTGAACTGGGATCTCCTGCATTGCAGGTGGATTCTTTACCAGTTGAGACATCAGGCAATCCTCAAAGATTATTATAATCACTTCAACCCTGGGATAGACTATTGAATCAAAGGCAGTCTTTCCCATAACACATTGAATTAGCAAGCAGTTTTCTCAAAGAAATTATTTTTCCTAATTCTACTTGGTTCTGCTCTGAAGTCTAAAGTTGATTATTAATTACAGTAACAGGTGATATTTTTAGTCATGTGTCCAACTGTATTCAAACTTTATGACTTAGTCATATTCTATAAGATTCTCATAAGTAAAGTTACATAAAAGCAAAAAGGAAGAAGTTATTAACAATGAGTGGAATGCTAGGGAAAAATCTTACATATTGCAGGACTTCCCTTGTGGTGCCGATGCAGGGGACACAGATTCAATCCCTAGTCTAGGAATATTCCACATGCCTTTGAGAAACTAAGCTCATGCACCACAACTACTGAGCCAGCACTCTAGAGCCTCTGAGCTGCAACTACTGAGTCTGTGCTGCAACTACTGAAGCCCATGCGCCCTAGAGTTCGTGCTCTGCAACAAGAGAAGCCGCTGCAATGAGCAGCCCAAAATCCACAACCAAGAGTAGCCCCCACTCACTGCAACTAGAGAAAGCCCACCAAAGCAACAAAGACCCAGTGCAGCCAGAAATAAAAGAAATAGGAACTATTTTAAAAGGGTTTGCATTTTATGTTCCTAATGTGTTATGCCATATACCTTAATCTTCTATTTAACATGATGTGTTCAGTGCCGTTTCCAGATGCCATCCGGATTCATAGTGATGACAGAATATAAATTAAGTTTCATTCACATGCTTTCAAAAGCCATACTCCGAAATTAAATCTTTAATCTGCTCTTGGCCAAGTACTTTCTACAAGAGGAATGTTTGTGCTATAGTTTGGAATAAGGTTCAGGTTAAGGTAGTGATATACAAGGAAAGGTCAGAGGCCAACCAGAGCCTTCTAAAGTGGCTTAAACTTTGTGGCTTATTCTAGATTTGTTTCCCAGGTGGCTCAGTAGTAAAGAATCTGCCTGCAATGAAGGAGATGTAGGTTCGATCCCTGGGTCAAGTAGACCTTTGATTTAGGAGTCCTTTGTTCTACAGGATCTGAAGCCTGATTCAGTGTCTGAAAATAGATCTGTCTCACAGACTACCTTATATTGACCCAAACTGTTGAGATGCCATTGTCTAAGAACCTGTTGCTGCTGCTACTGCTGCTAAGTCACTTCAATCGAGTCTGACTCTGTGCGACCACATAGATGGCAGCCCACCAGGCTCCCCTGTCCCTGGAATTCTCCAGGCAAGAACACTGGAGTGGGTTGCCATTTCCTTCTCCAATGCATGAAAGTGAAAAGTGAAAGTGAAGTAACTCAGTCATGTCCAACTCATAGCAACCCCATGGACTGCAGCCTACTAGGCTCCTCCGTCCATGGGATGTTAGCTAATATATTAATTTACGATGAGACTACAATTGATGTAGGAGATGAAACAGTCAGCAGCAGATACATATGAGCCTTTAAATGATGCTCAGAAAGTATGGAATGAGGAAATGGTGATTTAATTCTATGTTCAATGACTTCCCAGTGTGTGAAGTCAAGGGGGCCTTAGGAAGCATTACTATGAACAAAACTATTGGAGGTGATGAAATTCCAGCTGAGCTATTTAAAATCCTAGACAACAATGCTGTTAAAGTGCTGCACCCAATATGCCTGCACATTTGGAAAACTCAGCATTGGCCACAGGACTGAAAAAGGTCAGTTTTCATTCCAATTCCAAAGAAAGGCAATGCCAAAGAATCTTCAAACTATTGTACAACTGCACTAATTTCATATACTAGCAAGGTAATACTCAAAATCCTTTGAGTTAGGTTTCCAAAGTACATGAACTAAGAATGTCCAGATGTTCAAGCTGGATTTAGAAAAGGCAGAACCAGAGATCAAATTGCCAACATGCGCTGGATCATAGAAAAAGTAAGGAGTTTCAGAAAAACATCTACATCTGCTTTACTGACTATGCCAAAGCTTTTGACTATGTGGATTACAACAAACTGTGGAAAATTCTTCAAGACATGGGAATACCAGACCACCTTACCTGTCTCCTGAGAAACCTCTTTGCAGGTCAGGAAGCAACAATTAGAACCAGACATGGAACAATGGGGTGATTCACAATCAGGAAAGGAGTATGACAAGACTGTATATTGTCACTCTGCTTATTTAACTTCTATGCTGAGTAGATCACGCAGAGTGAAATGCTGGATGAATCACAAGCTGGAATCAAGATTGCCAGAAGAAATATCAACACCCTCAGATATGCAGATGACAACCACTCTAATGGCAGGAAGGGAAGGGGAACTAAAGAGCCTCCTGATGAAAGTGAAAGGAGAGAGTGAAAAAGCTGACTTAAAACTCAAAAATGAAGATCATAGCATCTGGTCCCATTACTTCATGGCAAATAGAAGGAGAAAAAGTGGAAGCAGTGACAGATTTTATTTTGGGGGCTCCAAAGTCACTGCAGATGGTGACTGTAGCCAAGAAATTAAAATACACTTGCTTCTTGGAAGGAAAACTATGACAAACCTAGACAGCATATTAAAAGCAAAGACATTACTTTGCCAACAAAGGTCCATTCAGTCAAAGCTATAGTTTTTCCAGTAGTCATATATGGATGTGAGACCTGAACCATAAAGAAGGCTGAGCACTGAAGAATTGATGCTTTCAAACTGTGGTGCCGGAGAAGACTCTTGAGAGTCCCTTGGACTTCAAGGAGATCAAATCAGTCAATCCTACAGGAAATTAATCCTGATTAATCAATGGAGGGTCTGTTGCTTAAGCTCTAATACTTTGGCAAACTGATGTAAAGAGCCAACTTACTGGAACAGACCCTGATGCTGGGAAAGATTGAAGGCAAAAGAAGGGGGTGGCAGAGGATAAGATGGTTAGATAGCATCACTGACTCAGACATGAATCTGAGCAAACTCCGAGAAACAGTGGAGGACAGAGGAGCCTGGCGGGCTATGGTCCATGGGGTCGCAATGAGTCAGACATAGCTTAGTGATTAAACAACATTAGAGTTATTACGCTATGACAATATGATGTACTAATTTATATAAACAAATCTGCATTCTCTAACCTCTAGGGAGAATTCTAGGAACATTCCCCATGATTTACTATGTTAAGAGAATAGACCATTGTTGTACAGTAGTTTTAAATTATAGTATTAGCCTTCTGGTAGAGAGGGCCAATCTCATTATACAGAACTGTCTAGCATAGCATAGATGTTTAGCATTCCTGGCCCCTAATGAGAGCACAGTGATATTCCCCAATCATTACAGCAGCCAAAAGCAGTCTCAGATACTTTCAGTGTTCCACTTTCCCTGCTCAACTCTAGCTGAGATCCACAAGTTTAATGAAAAGGAAAAAGAACTTAAAAATCTACACCTCGTGTAGAGTATGCCCACTTTTGATTGTCTTTTTTCCGAGATTATATGACCCTGTGCTTCTCTTTTCTTAGAGAATCTCTCAGAGGCCCACATCATAGATATGGTAAGATAGCAATGTACTTCAATTGGCGGCCACCTGGGGACCATGGAAGAGTCCTTGGGGGAGGATCCAAGTTGACTTTATCAAAGCAGTGAATTTTTGTAAATTTTTTAGGTGCAGAAACAGTGGCCAAGAGATCTTATATAGAACTGCAGTGTAATCTATAGATGAAAGTGAGCTGTTAGTGAGTGTTAAGTTGCTCAGTCGTGCCTGACTCTTTGCTACCCATGGACTGCAGCCCTCCAGGCCCCTCTGTCCATGAGATTTTCCAGGCAAGGATACTGGAGTGGGTTGCCATTTCCTTCTCCACGGGATCTTCCCAACCCAGGGATCGAACCCAGGTCTCCTGCACTGCAGGCAGATTCTTTACCAACTGAGCTACAAGGGAAGCTGAAAGTCAGCTACTCTGGTGGAAATGGTGATGGGGTACAGGGGGCGGCTCTGGCTGTTGAACTTCCCTGGCACGCCTTGAGGCAGTTCATGGGGGACCTGCGTGAACCCCTAGGGTCCTGAGGAACACAATCTGAAAAATTCTGGTCGCAAAGAGTCAGACACGACTGAGTGACTGAACTGAACTGGGAATTTTATTGCTAGTACAGAATAGGAGTAGGAGGATTATGAGAAATGGGCTGCACTAATTGGCAGAGCAGGAGTAGAAAAATCCTTGATCTGTGGCCATAAAAACAATGAGTCTCTTTATTTCAGTTCAGTTCAGTCGCTCAGTCATGTCCGAGTGTTTGCGACCCCATGGACTGCAGCACTCCTGGCTTCCCTGTCCATCACCAACTCCCAGGGTATACTCAGACTCACGTCCATTGAGTCAGTGATCCCACCCAACCAGTTCATCTGCTGTCATCCTCGTCTGCTCCCGCTTTCAGTCTTTCCCAGCATCAGGGTCTTTTCAAATGAATCAGTTCTTCATATTAGGTGGCCAAAATATTGGAGTTTCAGCTTCAGCACCAGTCCTTCCAGTGAATATTTGGGACTGATTTCCTTTAGGATGGACTGGTTGGATCTCCTTTTAGTCCAAGGGACTCTCAAGAGTCTTCTCCAACACCACAGTTCAAAAGCATTAATTATTATTCTGTGCTCAGCTTTCTTTATAGTCCAACTCTTACATCCACACATGAATACTGGAAAAACTACAGCTTTCACTAGACGGACTTTGGTTGGCAAAATAATATCTCTGCTTTTTAATATGCTGTCTAGGTTGGTCATAACTTTTCATCCAAGGAGTAAGTGCCTTTCAATTTCATGGCTACAGTCACCATCTGCAGTGATTTTGGAGCCCAAGAAAATAAAGTCTCTCACTATTTCCACTGTTTCCCCATTGATTTACCATGAAGTGATGGGACCAGATGCCATGATCTTCGTTTTCTGAGTATTAAGCTTTAAGCCAACTTTTTCACTCTCCTCTTTCACTTTCATCAAGAGGCTCTTTTGTTCTTCACTTTCTGCCATAATGGTGGTGTCATCTGCATATCTGAGGTTATTGATATTTCTCCTGGTAATTTTGAGTCCAGCTTGTACTTCATCCAGCCTAGCATTTCTCATGATGTACTCTGCATGTAAGTTAAATAAGCAAGGTGACAATGTACAGCCTTGACGTACTCCTGTCCCAATTTGGAACAACTCTGTTGTTCCATGTCTAGTTCTAACTGTTGCTTCTTGACCTGCATACAGATTTCTCAAGAGGCAGGTTAGATGATCTGGTATTCCCATCTCTTTAAGAATTTTCCAGAGCTTGTTGTGGCTCACACAATCAAAGGCATTGGCATAGTCAATAAAGCAGATATCAATAAAGTAGATATTTTTCTGGAACTCTCTTGCTTTCCTCTATGATCCAACAGATGTTGGCAATTTGATCTCTGGTTCCTCTGCCTTTTCTAAAACCAGCTTGAACATCTGGAAGTTCACGGTTCACATATTGCTGAAGCCTGGCTTGGAGAATTTTGAGCATTACTTTACTAGCATGTGAGATGAGTGCAATTGTGCGGTAGTTTGAGCATTCTTTGGCATTGCCTTTCTTTGGGATTGCAATGAAAACTGACCTTTTCCAGTCCTGTGGCCACTGCTGAGTTTTCCAAATTTGCTGGCATATTGAGTGTAGCACTTTCACAGCATCATCTTTCAGGATTTGAAATAGCTCAACTAGAATTCCATCACCTCCACTAGTTTTGTTTGTAGTGATGCTTCCTAAGGCCCACTTGACTTTGCATTCCAGAATGTCTGGCTCTAGGCTGGTGATCTCACCATCATGATTATCTGGGTCATGAAGGCCTTTTTGTACAGATCTTCTGTGTATTCTTGCCACCTCTTCTTAATATCTTCTGCTTCTGTTAGGTCCAGACCATTTCTGTCCTTTATCAAGCCCATCTTTGCATGAAATGTTCCCTTGGTATCTCTAATTTTCTTGAAGAGATCTCTAGTCTTTCCCATTCTATTGTTTTCCTCTATTCCTTTGCATTGATCACTAGGAAGGCTTTCTTATCTCTCCTTGCTATTCTTTGAAACTCTGCATTCAAATGGATATATCTTTCCTTTTCTCCTTTGCATTTCACTTTTCTTCTATTCACAGCTATTTGTAAGGCCTCCTCAGACAACCATTTTGCCTTGCTGCATTTCTTTTTCTTGGGGATGGTCTTGATCCCTGCCTCCTATACAATGTCATGAACCTCCATCCACAGTTCTTCAGGTACTCTGTCTATCAGATCTAATCCCCTGAATCTATTTGTCACTTCCACTGTATAATCATAAGGGATTTGATTTAGGTCATACCTGAATGGTCTAGTGGTTTCCACCACTTTCTTCAGTTTAAGTCTGAATTTGGCAATAAGGAGTTCATGATCTGAGCCACAGTCAGCTCCCTGTTTTGTTTTGTTTTGTTTTGTTTTTTGCTGACTGTATAGAGCTTCTCCATCTTTGGCTGCAAAGAATATAATCAATCTGATTTCAGTGTTGACCATCTGGTGATGTCCATGTGTAGAGTCTTTTCTTGTGTTGTTGGAAGAGAGTGTTTGCTATGACCAGTGCATTTTCTTGGCAGAACTCTATTAGCCTTTTCCCTGATTCATTCTGTAATGCAAAGCCAAATCTTTCTGTTACTCCAGGTATTTTTGACTCTCTGTTTTTGCGTTCCAGTCCCCGATAGTGAAAAGGATATCTTTTTGGGTGTTAGTTCTAGAAAGTCTTGTAGGTCTTCCTAGAACCATTCAACTTCAGCTTCTTCAGCATTGCTGGTTGGGACATAGACTTGGATTACTGTGATATTGAATGATTTGCCTTGGAAACGAACAGAGATCATTCTGTTGTTTTTGAGATTGCATCCAAGTACTGCATTTCAGACTCTTTTGTTGACTATGATGGCTACTCCATTTCTTCTAAGGGATTCTTGCCCACAGTAGTAGATATAATGGTCATCTGAGTTAAATTCACCCATTCCAGTCCATTTTAGTTCACTGATTCCTAAAATGTCAATGTTCACTCTTGCCATCTCCTGTTTGACCACTTCCAATTTGCCTTGATTCATGGACCTAACATTCCAGGTTCCTATGCAATATTGCTCTTTACAGCATCGGACTTTACTTCTATCACCAGTTACATCCACAACTGGGTGTTGTTTTTGCTTTGGCTCTGTCTCTTCATTCTTTCTGGAGTTATTTCTCCACTGGTCTCCAGTAGCATATTAGGCACCTACTGCCCTGGGGAGTGCATCTTTCAGTGTCCTATCTTTTACCTTTCCATAGTGTTCATGAGTTCTCAAGGCAAGTATACTGAAGTGGTTTGCCATTCCCTTCTCCAGTGGATCACAGTTTGTCAGAACTCTCCACCATGATCCATCCATCTTGGGTGGCCCTACAAGGCATGGCTCATGAGTTAGACAAGGCTGTGGCCCTTGTGCTCAGATTGGTTAGTTTCCTGTGATTGTGGTTTTCAGTTCTGTCTGCCCTCTGATGGAGAAGGGTAAGAGGCTTATGGAAGATTCCTGATGGGACAGACTGACTGATGAGTCTGATGAGAGACCGATGAGTCTCTTAGCTCTACCTTAATGTCACAGGCTCATCAGAGTTCATTTTTCAAGCCCCAAGTATCTTGAGGGCCAGAAATATTCTCTGATCAAGGAGAAAATTTATCCTCTTTTTCTCCTTAAATCATATGTGTTGGAAAAAGAAACTTAGAAAACTCAGTTAAACTCAAATGGTAAACCTATCAATAAAAAATGAAAATTATGAATGGTGGAGAAGTCCAGGCTTATCATTATTTAATATCAATTTACCATCTGCTCCAGACTGAATAACCCATCTGGCGTCTACTGCCAACAAGTATCAACACCTCTTCCAGATGCCTCTGCTGAGCATAATTAGGAAAGCTTGTACTTGATTTAAAACCAGATGTAGATGGGCAGAGTATTTATGTTTCACTACAACTGAAATTCTGGTGGCTTCACTTTTCAGACAACTCTAATCTGGTCATATAAAATCATTAGCTGGGCTGCAAGTGTCTTTAAGAGTAACAACTGGTATGTGTTGGGGAAACTTAACAGTTGTGAATATGAGAAAAGCCATTGGTAATGGGAACCATAGGCATAAGAGAGGAATATGCTCAGAGAAATTCCAGCCTCTCATGAGAAACAGAGAATCCTGGCAATGTAAAAAGATTGACAAGAGTCCTCAAACGTATGTAACAGACCTATTAAACATGCATTTATGCAGATTCTTTGAAGCTTGGAGCATAAGAAGATGGACACAGCACTAACAGAATCGTCAGTAAGCTTACAGTCTGCCCCAAATAAAGTCTGGCATTGACTTCATGCCAGCAGTCAAGGAGTTGCGTGGCATAAATAGAACATAGCTCTGGACTTGAGTCCATGTGATTTGGGTATGAGCTTTTGAGTCTGCACTTCACCAGTCGTCTAATTTTGGCAAATTACTTGACCCCTCTGAATTTGCTTTCTCCATTTGCCAGAGTTGTCACAAGAATCCTGACAGCTGTTTGTAAACTACAAATCAAGACAGAGTTGTTTCATATCTTTTAGAGCAACTCAGATACAAATGGATTTTGCTATCAATAAAAATCAATATATTTTTAAAAGTAAATAAAATGTTACTTAATCAAAAGAAAAAAATAGTGAAAATCAAATTTAAATCAGACAGCAGACACAAAAACAGAAAAATCTTCATGAGGAAGAAGTCAGAATAGTTATTTTATAAATCCTCAAATTGATCATTTGTAATTCAACTGTTTTCTTCCTAATTAACCTCACCTTTGCAAAAATGATCAGGTTAACATACAGTAGGAGTTTAATTCAATCAATATTAATGAGCATTTCTGACATATAAAGTTCAATGCTAGACATTACAGAGGAGGTAAGACTGATAATCATGCTGTAAACACTGTCAGTTACCTCACTTGTCAGTAGTCAGCACACATTCTGACGGCTAATGCTTATTCCATGCTGATTTTGAGGATTTGCTCTGAATACAAATATGAACAAAACATAGCCCCTCTTAGCCTTTGTCCACACCTTAGATCATCTCAGTTTTAGAGTACAGATAGTTGAAGTGCTAGTTAGCGTTGGCCAACGTGCTGACTGATTCACTGGCTGACAACAGGAGTTTGGCCATTTGAATCTAACTTATGCTTGTATTTTACTGGGGAATCTGTGGCTTCTTATTTTGATCCACAGTTTCTTTAGAGATGTTTTCATTTTCTTGACTGTTTATAATCGTTTCTACTAAAAATAATAGTTTCTACTTATTGTGTGTGTTACGTATGTGTAAGTCGCTCAGTCGTGCCTGACTCTGCAACCCCATGGGCTGTAGCTTGCCGGCTTCCTCTGTCCATGGAATTCTCCAGGCAAGAATACTGGAACAGATTGCCATTCCCTTCTCCAGGGGATCTTCCTGATCCAGGGATCGAACCCATGTCTCCTGCATTGCAGGCATATTCTTTACCATTTGAGCTACAGAGAAGTCCTTTTCTACTTATTATTAAACATCAAGTATGTACTTATTATTCAACATCAAATACCAGATAATTTACTAAAGTCATCCTTATTATCTTAACAAGTCGGTGAAGTTGATACAACTGTTTTAATAGATACTAGGCTGAGCTGAAGACTCAGAAGTGATGGGTACATTTCCTAAGGTGTGATGACTAGGAAGTACTAAAGAAGTTGACTCTGGGTCTATCTGTCTAACCTCAAATCTGGACCTTTTACCATTCTCCATTGAATGATTAGCAGAACTTCTTCACCCGCATGGGTCCTGCTTCTCCTTGAGCTATTCTTCCCTCTAACACTTTCATTTCTCATCCATAAGACTGTACTCAAAATTAGAAGCCAACATTCACATGGTAAAAAGGAGAAAATTTCCTGTCTCATCATAGCTATAAAGATAAATAACATCCGTCCTGCGACCAGACAGGAATATCTCAATCATCAGAACAGAGTGGGTAGTGAACTCCTGTCACCATCAAGAGAAGAGTTCTTTCTTCATTACAAAATCTTGTTACAGGATGCACAGAATTCTTGGGGCTATAAGACAGGAAAATATTGTGAATATCTATAAATCATGGCTCTGAGTCCTCTAAGGGTCATCCAAAGCAAAACAGATGCAAGCATAATTCTAGAAGAGGGGTGAGGGAATGACAGGCAATTCTCATCACCCTATTCTATTATATAAGGCCCTCATTATACATGGGCATTGCGTGAGGACTTCCACCCATTGCTTCATATAATTCGGTGGCTCAAATGTATTTCTCATCCTCCTTATAGACAGCCTTGCAACTCTGGTTCAATGACAGCTAGCCATGTGCTAACCTGTGCTAACCTTTATGAGTCCTAGTTTTTCTCATTTCCTTCTCTTCTTCTCTAGTACTAGCAGGACTGTGTTTGACAGATCATATTGACAGATTGCTTCCAGGGGATATTTTTAGCACTTATGGATAAGAAAATCTCCAGCAAAGGTCAGATCTTTCTGTTTTAATTAAATTGCGAGAGAGAGATTATATCATAAGGGTGGCCAGTCAGCTAACTCTACAGCAATATACACAAAGCCATCATAAGTCTCCTTCGTTAGCATGAATGTGTAAGAATGACGTGGGCACCAGGGCCAGGTTTTAATTTAAAATGAGGCTCAATAATTACTTAGAGTTTTCTTCAAAATTGCTGTCAAGGGATATTTAATAAGGTTTGCAGATCCACCGTGACTGTGATTATTACTCTTTATTGGTATGATATTTTATTACTTCCCCTTCAGACACGAGTAGGCAATTTTTAACCAGTAGGATTTTATCTTTAGTCACTGAAGGCCACTAATTTAAATCCTTTCAAAAGTATTTTTCCACTTATTTACGTTTTCATGTATTCTGCAGATGAGAAAATTGTTTGAGTTCATCTTGAAATCAAATACCAAAAAGAATATTAAAGACTGTTCCTGAAATGTTACGGCTACGAGGGGGTTGAAATATCGCTGCTTTGTAAATAAATACAAACATTCTCACTTATAATACATCTGCTTCTTATTGGACCCCAAGCAGGCCATAACCCAGCTCCACAGACGATACAGCTCAAACTGCCTTTTAACAGAGTGGGCAATAAAGAGTTTTTACATTGGTTTCCTTGGGTTACAAATTGGGTATCTGCATATTTACTCAAAATGCCAGAAGATATTCTTAAAAACCACTTTTAATGCATATCAAAGTAGGCTCTGATCTGAATTAGAATCACCTGTCATTTGGCTCTTGCAGATTCACAGGAAGTTTGATTTGTGAGCAAAGAGAGAAGCCATTGAGCAGAATATGACAAACAAGAATTGAATACTGACTGCGTGAAAACAAGACAGTGCTACGGTTAGCGACTCTTGGTGATTATTTCTTCTCATGAGGAGCTCCTTTTTCTCTAGAGAGTCTTCTTAAATGGAATACACAGCACATACAGGAGAGGACTAGAAAGGGAGGCAGGGGAAAAGACAGCCTGAATCAAAATGGAAATCTATTTGCCTTTTCTACTTATTAAATATAGTGAGAAGGAGCCCAACATCCCTTCATGCTTCCTTCGTACACATTCTTTTTTCTGGTCGAGAGCTCTCTCTCCACGCACCAGTTCAGCCGTAGGCCGTGCTCTGGCAGTGGCTGTTGAGGGGTATCCATTAGCACCAATGAATTCAGCTCCAGGGACTGTCTTGTTCTCTGGAAGTCTATCTGTGGTCTAAATCTGGCCCCCCTTTAACTGCCATCCTAATTGTTTCTTCCTCTTGATGGCCATAGCCCTTGAAAGAGCTGTTCCCACTATCTGCACGTGCTTGCCACCCTTTAATCTGCTCTCTGCTAATTTAGCTCATTCCTGTTCCATTTCGCTGAAACTGCTTTCCAGAGGTCACTGGTTGCTTCTCTGTGAACCATGATCGTATAGACTCCTTGTCCTTCCTACTAGATGCTCTTCTCTTGGTTTCCATGGCACCAAAACACCTGCTTTTCTTCCTGCCTCTTTAATCATGTCCTTAGCCTTTATGAAGTTCTTGTCCTCTGCTCCTGCCTTGTATGTAATGGCTCCGAGTTCATTCCCAGGCTGTCTTCTCACTTTCTCTGGATGGTCTTATCCAACTGCCTAACTGCACCTCCTAGGACTGTAAATGTCAATATTTCCAGATCTCTAACTTCACTTCAGCCTATTGCTGGAGTTACTCAATCCACTGATGAGATGGCCTACAGGTCAGATCAACTTAGATATATTTGTAGGCACTAAAAAGTCAACCTGCCCAGAATAGGATTCATCCTGTCCCTTCCAATCCCAACCATTCTTACTTCTCTGCACATCTGACGGTGTTTTCTTTTTTTTTTTTTTTTTCCTCTCACTTAAAACCATTAATGTCTTTCTAAAGGTCCTAGGATCAAATGCAGCTGTGTAACATGACCTACACTTGCCTGGTTGTTCCTGTGGCTTCTTAATTCTCTAGCCTCTTCTGATAAACCCAGCATCCACCCCCCACCCCCCACCCCCACCCCCAAAGAAAGTTTTGGCCGGTCCTTATCTAGGGCTAGCTGTCCCCTCTGCCTGGACTGCTCCTGCCTCCCTCTTCAATTAGTAAGTGGGTTTTCTCCCTTTAGACCTCAGCTGTATTTGCCCTCTTATAATTTCCCTCCCCATTCCAAAATATGTAAGGGTGTTTGGCTCATGGTAGTTACTCAGTATATCTTTTTCAATGATTGAATACATTTCAAAGGCTAAATTCACAGCAACCTTTTCCCCAAATATTTTCACTATGCACACTTACTTTCAAAAAGATCTTCTGAATTAGTGTTGATAAGCTAATTGTCTGGTAGTTTAATTAAATAGGCAATCAAATCCAGAAGCAACCACTAATGATATGAGTCCTTCTATCAACACTGACATGGGAGTTTTTAATGCACCATGTACATGAGGTCTCCAAGTCACCTGGGAAAAGACTCCACCAGGTGGATGTCAGGCTACAGGCTTCTAAATACAGTCTCCTCCCAGGTGACTTGGGGACCCTGACCTGGGTTCTACAGACAGATACCTGCCCTGTGTGCATCCTGCCAGTGCACACTTCTCATTTCAATTTCTGCTCCTGTTCAGCTGCCTCAGTTATACCCAGCTGACATCACAGTTCTCTTCTCACCTCCTTTATCTCTATCACCAGCCATGCCTCGTGTACCACGCCATGTGTTCAACTGGTTCTCTCAAGGATGCTGTGAGAACTAGTCATTACCCCTTATTTGATAAGGAAGAAACTGAAGCTTGTTATCATAAAGTATTCAGTGGCCACGCTGGGCTCTCACTCCAGCTCATTTTATGCTTTCTGGAGAGAAAACAGTCTTCTTAACACATCATTGTCACCAGTCACGCGCAGGACATAAAGTAAGTACTCAGTAACAGCTTATTGGATAAACATCAGTAAGTAAATTAGGATGTTAAAAACAAGAAGAGTATTCTTTCTACTTTATGTTAATCTGTTTTAGAGTAGTTTCTTAATGACTATATATATGTATATTAAGCACAATCATACGCAAATAATTAACCAGAGGAAACAGCAAAGATAGAAATGGTGTGAGTAAGGACCAAAGACCTTCCAGAAAACCAAGAACAGATTGTGACAAGATGATTGGAAACAGTGAGACAATTTTCACTCTGCAGTTAAATCCTATAATTTGGCCAATGTGCATTTGTATCAAATGTGCTTCACTTCAACTGATGTATAATATTTAAGATGGATAAATTTGATGTGGGATAAAATGAGGCATAAAATGCACTCAGTTCTTATTCTATTAGTTTTTCATAGCAAAGAATTACACAAATATTTCATTTATTAGCGATACTATTGGTTTTTCAGTAGTCATACATGGATGTTGAGAATTAGACCATAAAGTAGGCTGAGCACCAAAGAAATGATGCTTTTGAACTGTAGTTCTGGAGGAGACTGTTGAGAATCCTTTGGACTGCAAGGAGATCAAACCAGTCAACCCTAAAGGAAATCAATCCTGAATATTCACTGAAAGGACTGATGCTAAAGCTGAAGCTTCAATACTTTGGCTACCTAATATGAAGGAAAAGACCCTGATGCTGGGAAAGACTGAAGGCAAGAGGAGAAGGGGGATAAAATGGTTGGATGGCATCACCAACTCAATGGACATGAGTTTGAATAAACTCCAGGAGATGGTGAAGGACAGGGAAGCCTGGTGTGCTGCATTCCATGGGGTCGCAAAAAGTTGGATACGACTTAGCCACTGAACAATAACAACAAAATTGGTTTCTATTGGGACCTTGTTAGGATAGATAATATACTCACTTAGACATAAGAGCAGGAGAAGGGGATTCATACTTTATTTTGATAAAGGAAATTGCAATAAGTTATAAAATGGTGAACTTTTAGAAAATACAAATAATTTAAGTTTCTTAAAAGAGAAGTGAGATATTTGCCTAAAGTCATCAATTATCTGGAAAATATACTTATATCACTGCTTAAAAAGAAATGCTTAAATTAGCAGCATGAATCAGGGGCATAAAAATGGGTGTTTGAACATTTGATTTATTTCTCTGGGTAGCACAAGCTCTCTCGTCCTGCTGCCTTAGAATCTAGTTATCAACTCCAGCCTCTGAGCCTGAAGGTGCCTTCTTACACAGTTTGCTTGATGAGGAAAATCTACAAGCCCTCCTATCCTCCCACTTTGTCATCCTCTCTGATGCTCTTTATCCTCATTTTAGAACTCTTGATTATATGTTCAGATTTGGCATTTGCAATCTGGATAATTGAATCAAATTGGGGACAGAAAATGAATATTCTCACCTGCAAAAGACTAGAAAGAGAAGACATGCAGATCTTTGTGTTAGCATCTCTTAAAATAGCCCAGCGGTGGGACTGAGAGCATATATCGCCTGAACCATCAACCTAGGAACACTGGGCACCATCATTGGATGTTGCAGCACCATGGGTCAACATACAATGGTGCCTATTGTCAAAATAATTGCTGATAATGTTAGTGAAAGCAAATTGTCAAGGTGGTTGTCAAATTATTCTGAGAAGTAACTATTTTGTAAGAAGGCTTCACAAAGGCACAACTTAACCTAGGCTGATGGATCCATTTGGAAAATAAAAGGAAGAAATGAGTGGGCCACATAGAGGCAGAGCCAGTCTAGAGATGCTCATACTGTGTGTATGTGTGCCTATGTCTCTACACTCTCTACCCATATATCCATGGATGTACCCCCTGATGTAAATTACCAAAATCTGATTAAACCGGAAGGATAAGTATCCTGCCTAGATTATGGCAATCTTGCAAGTTTTCAGCAGACTTTGTATATTTTTACCTTATGAAACATAAAAAGCAGTCTTTTGAATTTGCTAATTCTGTGAAACCTCATTGTTGTTTTTTTTTTTTTCCTTTAACTCATTGATCTACCAGTTACCAGATCAACAACTGTGAAGGAAATAGAGATTGATGTCTAGCTGGGCTCTTCGAACTTAATTAAAAGAGTGCTAAGAATAGACTTTCCTTTGAGCTGTCCACATCATGACTGGCATCGATATGGCTTATTTCTACACTAAGATCTGTCCACTTATTATTAGATAACTGTGAAGCGTATGTACAGGAGGATGTGTTAATAGAGTGTGTGTGTGTGCTTGAATGAAAGAGGAAAGAAAAGTATTATACTGAACAATTATCTTCCTACTGATTGGAAGTTGGACTAATTTGCCATGAATATCAGGACTGTCCCACGGGATACTCATGTAGGTAGCCTTTCAGGTTAAGCATAGAGAATGGGCTAGCCAAGGAAGTGATGTCTTTGAAATACATTTATAATTTTCTTGGAGCTTCCATTTAAAATGTTCCAAGTGTTTGGAAGAAATAAAAAAGATTGAGAAATAAAGAGGTAGAGTGATGCTGCTCTGGCCTGGCTTTAAAAACTTCTGAGCATACCTCTAGCTAAAACATTTTTCTGGATAATTCCTAGCATCACTTCAGAAGTGTTGCTGGGATGATGGTAACTGCTCAACTTGGCATCAGATAACCATGACATTCTTTCATGACATTCTAGCAATGTTCAAGTGAACATTGTTAAGAAATAATCAAGTAATGCAAACAAGCACAAACATGGAGAAAAATGAGTTTGGTGCTATCTGAAAACAAAAACAAAAACCCTCGGCATGAAAAAAAATCAACAAAAATAAATTCTAATGAGAAATGTAGTTGCATGTTAAATTTACTCACTCTAACCCCATATGTGCACCCAAAGGAGCAGCTTTCTTATTTTCGATGGTAGAAGTGATTTTCCCTATGAGGTCCTCACCAGCAGGGAGAAGACTTGCCAAGAAATAGTATTTTACTTCCTTCTAAATATTCAATCACAAGTAAAGAAGGGTTGAAATTGCTTCTTCTGGAGACTACCTTTTCCTGACAAAAATAAAGCAATGGAGCTCTGGAATATGAAGGGACATGAATCGTGACCCTATGGCAGGAGTAGCTGAACTCTTAGATCCCCTGACTGTACACTGGACCCTCTCCTCTCTCTACTGTTCTGTTCTATTCCTGCACTGCTGACCTTTAAGCTGCAATGGGTTCCATCTGGCCATTCGAGAAGATGAGCTGCCCCCGACTCTTGGGAGCTATAGTCCTAGAAACCTCCCCTGTTTGACAGTCTTGTTAGCAGCAACCTCTAATTTCACCCCTAATCCTTTGCCCATCCACGTCCCCTCACTTGAGGGCATGGGGACTTCCAGGATCCCTCCTTGCCACTCATGGACCCAGTAATTTGCCAAAGTAATCTGTGTGATCAATAGGGCACCCTCTGACCAACTGCTGCTGCTCCTTGCCCACCTGCAAACCCCAGGGCACTCAGCCACTCTGATCCGCTTTGCAGCGTTTGCTCATTATTTAACAGGAAAAGCAGCTGGGTCTGAAAGCTGCTAAAGTTAATATCCATATTCCTTTCTTATGCTTTGGTGTGAGATGGAAAGATGAATATCCAAAGATTTTCATTATTTATGACTTCCTGCAACAAGAGCTGGGGCTTAACATTAGTGGGGTTTAGAGATTTCCAGCTCCTCAGGGGCAGCAGGAGAAAAGTACCATGGTAACAAATACTTCGGAATTAATTTCAGATGAAGATGCTACTATGAGAGGAAAGATGGGGAGGCATGGTCCCAGATCCTGTCCTCAGCTGCTCACCCTAGTCTTCATTTCTCAAAAGCTGGGATGAGGGTTCACTCTGACAGACCTACCACTGGCCCAGGAACAAGCATTAGATTCTGGGCAATCAGAATGGCCAAGGGACTCTGGGAGATAACAGAAGGGTGTACAGATATATAGGAGGTCCCAAGTGAAAAAGACTGCAGTCAGGAAGAGGCGGGCAGTGCAGTGCTTGAAAGGAGGTTCAAAGGACGAACCCCTCTCATGGATCACAGCCTTGTCACAGCAAAGGGGCCTTCATAACTCAAAGGAAGCTGAGTCATTCTGTGAAGGGCCACCCAAAATGGATGGGTCATAGAGGAGAGTTCCATCAAAACATGGTCCACTGCAGAAGGGAATGGCAAACCACAACAGTATTCTTGCCATGAGAATCCCATGAATAGTATGAAAAAGTAACAAGATATGGCACTGGAAGATGACCTGAACTCTTTAAAATCCTAAAAGATGATGCTGTTAAAGCACTACACTCAGTATGTCAGCAAATTTGGAAAACTCAGCAGTGGTCATAGGACTGGAAAAGGTCAGTTTTCACTCCAATTTCATAGAAGGGCAATGCCAAAGAGTGTACAAACTATCACAAAATTGCATTCATTTCACATGCTAGCATGGTTATGATCAAAATCCTTCCAGCTAGGCTTCAGTAGTACATGAACCAAGAACTTCCACATGTACAACCTGGGTTTAGAAAAGGCAGAGGAACCAGAGTTAAAATTGCCAACACTCACTGGATCATAGAGAAACAAGGGCATTCCAGAAAAAGCAGCTACTTTTGCTTCATTGACTATGCAAAAGCCTTTTTTAAAATTTACTTATTTTAATTGGAGGTTAATTACTTTACAATATTATATTGGTTTTGCTATACATCAACATGAATCTGCCACAGGTATACACATGTTCCCCATCCTGAACCCCCCTCCCTTCTCTTGCCCTATACCATCCCTCTGGGTCATCTCAGTGCACCAGCCCCAAGCATCCTGTATCATGCATCGAACCTGGACTGGCGATTTGTTTTATATATTATACATGTTTCAATGCCATTCTTCCAAATCATCCCACCCTCTCCCTCTCCCACAGAGTCCAAAAGACTGTTCTATACATCTCTGTCTCTTTTGCTGTCTCGCATACAGGGTTATCGTTACCATCTTTCTAAATTCCCTATATATGCATTAGTATACTGTATTGGTGTTTTTCTTTCTGGCTTGCTTCACTCTGTATAATAGGCTCCAGTTTTATCCACCTCATTAGAACTGATTCAAATCTATTCTTTTTAATGGCTGAGTAATACTCCATTGTGTATTTGTACCACAGCTTTCTTATCCATTCATCTGCTGATGGACATCTAGGAAGCAAGCCAGAAAGAAAAACCTAGATGTCCATCAGCAAAAACCTTTCACTGTGTGGATCAAACTGTGGTAAGTTCTTAAAGAGATAGGAACACCAGACCACTTTACCTGCCTCCTGAGAAACCTGTATGCAGGTCAAGAAGCAATAGTTAGAACCAGACACGGAACAATGGACTGGTTCAAAATTGGAAAGGAGTACAACAAGGCTGTATATTTTTACCTTGCTTATTTAACTTATACACAGAGTACATCATACAAAATGCCAGGCTGTATGAATTACAAGCTGGAATCAAGATTGCCAGGAAAAATGTCAACAACCTCAGATATACTGATGATGCCACTCTAATGGCAGAAAGTGAAGAAGAACTAAAGAGCCTCTTGAAAAGGGTGAAAGAGGAGAGTGAAAAAGCTGGCTTAAAACTCAATATTCAGAAAACTAAGATCATGGCATCTAGGCCCATCACTTAATGGCAGAAGGGGAAAAATGGAAACAGTGACATTTTCTTGGGCTCCAAATCCACTGCAGATGATTGCTGTAGCCATGAAATTCAAAGACTCTTGCTCCTTGGAAAGAAAGCTATGGCAAATCTTAGAGAGCATATTAAAAAGCAGAGACATCACTTTCTTAACAAAGCTATGGTTTTTCTAGTAGTCAGTTTTGGATACAGACTTCCCTGTAGCTCAAACAGTAAAGAATTTGCCTGTGATGAGGGAGATCAGGGTTTGATCCCTAAGTTGGGAAGTTCCTCTGGAGAAGGGAATAGCAATCCACTCCAGTATTTTTGCCTGGAGAATTCCATGGACAGAGAAGCCTGGTAGGCTACAATCTGTGGGGTTGAAAAAGTGAGACATGACTGAGCAACACACACACGCACACACACACACACACAGGTACGGATGTGAGAGTTGGACAGTAAAGAAGGCTGAATGCTAAAGAACTGATGTCTTCAAATCATGGTGTTGGGTAAGACTCTTGAGAGTCCCTTGGATAGCAAGGAGATCAAACCAATCAATCCTGAATGAAATAATCTCTGAATATTTATTGGAAGGACTACTGCTGAAGTTTCAATACTTTGGCCACCTGATGTGAAGAGCCAACCTATTGGAAAAGAGCCTGATGCTGGGAAAGACTGAGGGCAGGAGAAGAAGTGGGCGACAGAGGATGAGATGGTTGGATGTCATCACCGACACACGGTTATGAACCTGAGCAAACTCTGGGAGATAGTGGAGGACAGAGGCACCCGACGTGCTACAGTCCACGGGGTAGCCAAGATGCAGGCACAACTTAGCAACTGAACAACAAAAGGAGGAACTACCGGTAGGGTCAGCTTCTCAGGAGATCAAGGCTGTATTTAGGGCTTCCCCTGGGGGCAGGGGCAGAGGTGGGCTCCTGCCCATCTCCCCCGCATGGGGAGTAAACGTCTGATGCCTTTGACTGGGAGCACCAGCCAAGAGGCAGAGGACAGGCAAGGCCTTGTCTCCTCTTTCCGTCTTCTTGTCCAACAGCAGTTTTTCTTATTGCTATTGTTTTTAAAACTGGCACAGAAGGGCAAAATATCACAGTCATCTCCTTCCACAAGGCAGTTTGGCATCATCCAGAAGACCTCGTATCTGGTCTCAGTGTGCACACTATCTCGTCATGTGAAGGCATTTTCTGAGAACAAGACCCTGACCAGACACCAGGATGGTTCCTCTTCTTAAATTCAACCTCCTCTCTCCCACTTCCTGACAAGTCTTCTTTCTTTCTCTCAGGGACTTCCTGGACATTCTGTGACCTCACAGAGTCCCTTGGCCATTCTGGTTGCCCAGCATCTGAAGCTTCTTCCTATGTTTGGGGGAGTTTCTTGGTAAGAGTAAGAGCCTCTTCTCATGCCAGAAGTTAAAAAAAAAACCAAAACATAAAACATAGCCAACTATGCAGACTTCCTTGCAAGCTGGAATTCAGGCCCGTGACAGAGGCGCCAAGACATCAAGACCTCTTGCCCTGACTTTGAGTTTGGAGGTGACACAAGTTGTAATTAGCAAGTAAGTTCAGGAGGGAAGGCTTCCCAGGTCCTCGGAAGCACAGCTTAGGGGCATCTGGAATCTGGTGGGGTCAGGGCCCAGCGGCGGCGGCAGGGGCAGCCTCCCTCATCAGTTCTGCTTCCTGATTAGGACCTTCTTCCTGACAATGCAGCCCTATGTGGTTCTTTAGGTCTGGAAAGTTCTGTCAGCTCACTCAGAACATTTGAATACTTTCCTTTTCTGCTTAAAACAGCCAAAGTTGGTTTCTTATTATATCCCAAAGCCCTAAATTATATATATATATGCACATATCTATACATATTAATAGCTTTGTTGTTTAGTCACTAAGTCGTGTCCAACTCTTTTGCAACACCATGGGCTGTAGCCCGCCAGGCTCCTCTGCCCGTGGGATTTCCCAGACAAGAACACTGGAGTGGGTTGCCATTTCCTTCTCCAGACATATAGCTTACTGGACCTTTTATGATTCAACCACTACTTTCCTCCCTGGAGTCATCTCGTAGTGTGACTTCCTACCGCATATGCTGCAATTTAGACATGAAGTATTTCATCTTACTAGCTCTTTCTTACTTCCAGATCTAGATAAACACCCTTCCTCCCTTCCTTTTGGAAACCCCTCTGTGCCCCCTGCACTTATCTTTTGAGTCTCAGCTTTGGCACCACCATCAATGGGACAGCTTCTATGGCAGAATCTGCTAGTTCCCCTCATCTCTCTGTCAACAGAACCATGGTTTTGTACAGACTGGTGTGGGCCCAGTTAGTGATACTCACCTCCTTAGTCTCTCTGAAGCTATGAATGGCTGTGTGACTCGGTCCTGGTCAATGAGTTTCAAATGGAAGTTGGTCAGGTGGGGACTCCAGGACATAAAGGGTCAGGCCCAGTCCTCAGATGCCCTTTCCTGCTCCTTCCCCTTTACTTGTAATGTAGACCCGATGTCCAGCTTGGAAATATTTTGAGGCTATAAGATCCACAGTGGAGGAGAAGGAGGTGATTTCCTGGCATGGTTGCACCAGATGTGGACTGCCTACCTCCAATTTCCCGTTACGTAATACAAATAAATCTCTTGTTAGGCCACTGTTGCCAGACTCCAGAGTGCGATTCTGGGCCCATCAGGCTCTCTGACGAGGTGCTCTTTGAGTTGTTTTCACAGCATCCTTTATTCCCCCTGTGGATTTCCTGTTTATGTATCTGTATCTTCACTCTCAATGGTAAGCTCTACGAGGACAGTGACTAGAGTGGGTTGAGTTGTGTTCCCTCAAAGTTATAGTCCAATCCTAACCTCCAGCACTGGTGGATTGGGATCTTGTTTGTGGCTCAGCTGGTAAAGAGTCCACCTGCAATGCAGGAGACCTGGGTTCAATCCCTGGGTTGGGAAGATCTCCTGGAGAAGGGAAAGGCTATCCAGTCCAGTATTCTAGCCTGGAGAATTCCCTGGACACAGTCCATGGGAGCGACTTTCACTTAGAAATAGGATCTGTGTAGATGTAAACAAGTTAAGAGGAATCTCACCTGGCTTAGAGCCCTAAATCCAGTGACTGGGGTCTGTGCAAGAGAACAAAGAGGAAGGCTTGGATACAAAGACACATACAGGGGAACAGGGCACGTGATGATGGAAGCAGAGACTGGGGTTAAGCTGCTACAAGCCAAGGAATGCCAGGAGCCTCCGGACGCTGGAGCAGATGAGAGGCCTTCCCCTAGAGCCTCAGAGGGAGTATGGCACTGTGAATACGTCAGTTTTGATTTCTAGCATCCAGAAATGAGACAATATAAATAACTATTGTTTTAAGACATGCAATAGTTGGTAAGTTGTTAACAGCAGCCCCAGAAATCTAACATGGTACCCATGCCTGCATTGTTCAGATTTGGGCCACGTCACCTTACGTTAGAGTCACTGACGCTAGTACTCCTCTGAGAGCCGGTCAGCCCTCAAGCCACAGTGCAGGTGGATCACAGCCAGAGGAGAGACTGGGCCTGCTTTGTGAGGCAACAATTGGCTGATTCCGTATGCTATGGCCTGGCATCCTCACGATGAAGTCAGCATCTAAGAAACGGCCATCCAAGGATGGCAAACGGGTCTTCACTTTGATTGCCTAGAGTCCTGCATAGGTTATGAAGTACATAGGACTGCATTATTCCCCACTGCGGTACAATGTGTTGCATAGGATTCTGAGGCTGCATTTGAGTCATTTCATTCAACAGTTGTTTACAGAATGCCTACTATGAGAATATGCCAGGAAATGTCCTGGGAATCCAAAACACACAAAAGAAAGAAATCAACCAATCTATCAATCCTTGTCTCCATACAGCTGATCCTGGAAAGAGTGTCCTGACTAAGATGTCTTCCACAAACATGGGAGGCAGGAATTGAAGCAATTTACCTTCCACCTACCGTCCTTCCAAACCCTTAGCAGTGGATTTTCAGGCAGTTTCACAATTGTCTGTATCTCTTCTTTGAATCTCATTTAAACAATTCACTTCAATTAGGTCTGACTGCAGCTCTTTCTTGTTTTAATGTTTAAAGAGCACAAGAGTGGAAGACCTCAGTTTGATGAGGAGGAGTTGAATGCTTGGTGCAACACCAGACAGATTGCTAGAACCCAGAAGATTTTAAAGACATTCTCTTGCCTAAATAATAATCTCAAGAAATTCAGAGCATACCTCAGTGAAGCAAAGAATTTCATTTTCCATCAGAGAGTAAAAGCTAGATGTTGGAAGGTATGTAGATAACTTTAAAATAACAGCTGTGGAGAGCTGTCCAGAACAAGCCTGGTAGCAGGTTGACCATGTCTTTAGTTGAACTTTTGAGAAATAACAGGAAAAAAAAAAAATGCAAGCTAAATTTAGACTTAATCGGTTCAATTTGCAAATGCCAAATTCACATACACATGTACACCATATATTCAATTTGAAAAGATAACTATAAAGAAAGCTCAGCACTGAAGAAATGATGCTTTTGAACTGTGGTGCTGGAGAAGACTCTTGAGAGTCCCTTGAACTGCAAGGAGATCCAACCAGTCCATCCTAAAGGAGATCAGTCCAGAATATTCACTGGAAGGAGTGATGTTGAAGCTGAAACTCCAATACTTTGGCCACCTGATGCAAAGAACTGAATCATTTGAAAAGACTGTGATGATGGGAATGATTGAAGGCTGGAGAAGAAGGGGATGACAGAGGATGAGATGGTTGGATGGCATCACCGACTTGATGAAGATGAGTTTGAGTAAACTCCGGGAGTTGGTGATGGACAGGGAAGCCTGGTGTGTTGCAGTCCATGGCGTTGCAGAGTCGGACATGACTGAGAGACTGTACTCAACTGAACTGAAAATGTTCTCTTGCTCTCAATCAAGCTGGCTTTAAAATTTGGTGAGAGTCAGGAATCAACTGGAAACAGGTGCTATGTAAACATATTTATTTTTCAGATTAATAGAATATTACTGTCTGTAAGTCATAAATTCTCCAATCTGTGTGGAGAATTATGTCATCATGCCAGACACCTCAATACATGATGTATCATCTCCTCTTGACTGTACCTAAGGCCTTTTTACAGTATTTGAAGCAAAGTTATTTTTTTTATCATAATTTGCTTGTGAAAAGAGGAAATGGAACATAATTTTGGCTGGAGGCTGAGGAAATATGAGGGTTTTATGGTAGTCTCAACGGGACACTTTGGTTCTGAAACAGGAAGGCAAGAGTATACCCATTTTGGAAAAGGAATGGGGACTAGCCTTGACCAATACAGGCCCTGCAAGCTAAAGAACAAAGACCCTGGGGGCCTGACTCCCAGAGAAAAACACTAGGCTTGCTGAGATAAAAGGTGAACTTTCTTCCTGTTACACTGATGAGTATGCCCAGTGAGGGACTTCCCCAGTGGGTCAGAGGTGAAGAATCTGTCGCAGTGCAGGGGCTGCAGGAGACGTGGCTTTGACCCCTGGGTCAGGAAGATCCCCTGGAGGAGGGCATGGCAAGCCACTCTGGTATTTTTGCCTGGAGAAGCCCATGGACAGAGGAGCCTGGCAGGTTACAGTCCATGGGGTTGCAAAGAGTCAGACACGACTGAAGTGACTTAACACACAGAACACATACCTAGTGAGAGCTGAACCATAAAGAAAGCTGAGCACTGAAGAACTGATGCTTTCAAACTGTGGTGCTGGAGAAGATTCTTGAGAGTCCCTTGGACAGCAAGGAGATCTAACTAGTCAATACTAAAGGAAATCAACCCTGAATACTCATTGGAAGGACTGATGCTGAAGCTGAAGCTCCAATATTTTGGCCACCTCATGCGAAGAGCTGACTCATTGGAAAATACCTCGAAGCTGGGACAGATTGAAGGCAAAAGGAGAAGGGGGTGGCAGAGGATGAGATGGTTAGATGGCATCACTGGCTTAATGGACATGAATTGGAGCAAACTCTAGGAGATGGTGGAAGGACAGGGAAGTGTGGCGTGGTGCTCGCAGTCGGTCATGACTTAGTGACTGAACAATAACAGTTGCCACAACACAAGAAGCTCAGCTTTAATTTCTGCCTTATCTGCTCTTGTGCTTTCTCGCAGAAAATTCTCATGCATTTCTTTCCTCTCAAAGAAATGCTCCCTATTCCTGACTGCCACCATGGATTACTGATCAAAGAAGTCTGAGGATTTCTGGAAATTATCAGTGATCAACAGACAACCCTTCCTTTTGATATAAAAGCAACCCATCCCTTCTACTTGGAAAGCTGGCATTTTTTGCTCCCACCTTCTTTCTTATGTACAAACTTTTAAATAAACAAGCTTTGCTTGCTAAGAGTCCTGTGGCAGCTGTAGTCACTTCTATAATATTATTATTCAAGAATCTGGAAAGGTCCTGGTAACAGATCAAGGTGAGGTATGGCTTGAACTTTCTGGTAAATATTCTGGCAAGCATTCTATTCTCAGTCAGCTGATATCAGTGGAATATGACTCTGGGAGTTACTAATTCAATGTTCAGAAATTATGGAACTGCACAGATTTGACCTGTATTCAATCTGGCTTGTGACCTCAGTCAAGTCATTTATAACTTCTGTAACTCTCAGGTCCTAACACAATTACAAAGACCACCACGTCTGTCTAATCTGGCTGCAGAGCTATTGGGAGGAATGTCCTCTCCGCATAGCCTCAAAGCCCTTTTCAATTTTGTAATGGGGTTTTGTGCTGAGAGGCCCTGAGGTCAGCTTAACCAGTGACAACTGAGCACCGAATTTCATTAAGCTCTTAACAGTGTGAAAATCTCAGGCCAAATGACATGTGACATCTGCATACACTAATTTCTGGGTGCTTTAAAAATATGTACTTTCTTTTTGGCCACATAACCAATGACTCTTAAAATAAGCTCCAAAGCTGTAAGTGAATTACTAGTATCAAACACACATTCCTTCTCAGTTCTCATGTGCAAGGGATACACAAAACCATAGACTTTTATTTTCACGTAGGACTTAAGGCTGTTTATGGCTAAATTAATGGGTGAGCTATTAGAGTTATTCAAATTTGATATTTGCAAAATAAATTAGCACATTAACTGGGCATATCGAGGACTTAAATTCAGTATTCTACTCTGAAGACCATGCTATGTTATCAAATGTGGCAGAGTTTGAATTTTTCATGCATATACATAATTTAATTCTAGTACTGCTGCAGCACCAGTGTTGGTTTAAAATAGATGTCCTTTCAAGATGCTGTTCGTTTTTGCCTTTCCATTCTAATTTATCACTATTTTAGCTCTGCTATTATGTTTATTTATTGTGGTAGCTTGGTTAATGCTATAGTGCATGGTGATACATATATGCATAAGCCTATTTTTGGCCTATGACCCATGATAATGACTAGATTTTATGCATCTATGTTATGCGGTTTTGGTACGAATCATCCATTTTACCATTTCTAAAGTCAGAATGCCTTCTCTTTCTGTTTTTCTTTCCCAGTATGTGTTTGCTTATACAGTGAGACTTCCTTCTCTTCACCTCATTCTTTCTCCCTTTGCGAAGTGGGCCATGGGTGGGGTGGTTGGGTGGGCAAGGGATCCTGGGTCCTGCCAAAGCAGGCCACACTGGGGAAGTCTGAGATATGATAACACAGACGGGTACGATGTAACAGAACAAGGCAGAGATAACAGATTTATGAAAAGCTGATACGCATGCTTTACATTTGTATTCACATCATCTTTTAACATTTTTAAAGTTTTTGGAAACTTTCTACAAATACAAAATACACATCTTTTGCCCCTTTCTCCCCTTCTATTTGTGAGGGATGCTTCTTTACAGAGATACAATTTTTTCAAAAGACTGCAAATCATCATCAAACTAGAAAACAATGTCTGATGTAAATCATACGGATACATGTATACACATAGTGCATATTATTTGTATAGGATCTTGGCAATTATTTCCAATGTATTCTATTGTCTCCATTAGAAAGAGACAAGAGGGTTTGATCTCAACTTGTATTTGATTCCTCAAAGTCACCTAGCTGAGGAATCACCCAATTGGAATAAAATGACCAAGTCTTCTAAATATGCAAAGTTGGTTTCTAATCTTTGGAAATTCCTAGATAAAAAAAAAAAATTAACCTTGGCAGTTGAAGTTTTTTTGGAAGAAGGAGGTCATTTCAGATTTTACTCTTTAGTCCAGAGCCTGACTGGCATACACCATCTCTCCAGAGAAAACACAATCATGTTCAACGTATTGTGACAGGTGTTTTTGAACATCTAGACTCTCAGATTAAAGTCTACAGGCTACATGACGATACTGAGAACAAATGCTTGCCCCTGTGGGAGTGCATTTACTCATGCTGATGTACTTTACCACCTATTTAGAAATTTGAAATCACTCGGTGGTTGAGCTGCCACAAAAATTACTTTTAGACACAATACTTGTGAATGAATCATAGCTGTGGTCTCCCTTTCACCTCCTGCCTGGATCAGTAGTGGGGTAAGAGACACAGAGACAGAATTCTTTTGTAAGGGGTTCTGAACAGTAAGTGTGCTTTTGGCATCAATCTATTAATTGAAGTCAAAAGCAGGGGAGACATTTTCTGGCATAAAATTTAAATTTGTGTATAAGTCAAGCACATATTCTTTTTAGTTTAAGTGAAGCAAAAGTCGCTCAGTCGCGTCTGACTCTATGACCCCATGGACTATACAGTCCATGGAATTCTCCAGGCCAGAATACTGGAGGGGGTTGCCTTTCCCTTTTCCAGGGGATCTTCCCAACCCAGGATTGATCCCAGGTCTCCTGCATTGCAGGCGGATTTTTAGCTTAACTGGAATTCAAAAAAAAAAAAAAAAAAAAAAAATCTGATCTAGGAGAGATCCTCTTTATATTCTGCTTTCTCTAGTTAGTTTTGGAATGCCAAAGAACAATGCATTCTCTGTCTTTCTCTCCATTTGATGTATTCTCCTCCATTTGACATATTTGACATATTTCCTCCATTTGACACATTTTGGTGTGGGCAATGTACTAATGTACCCAAAAGTTACTAAACACACAAACAACAGCTCCCTGTACACCCTCATTCCTAATGTTCTCTGCAATCTATCTCAAAAATCACCTGTTTCAAATAAACTCTAATTGCACTTTCATCCCAACAGCACTTCAATTTTAATTGCACTTTAAGCTTTTAAATCTTTAGTATTTTATCACATATTGGTCTGTAACTGATGTAAAATAGTTTTGTGAATATGGTGATTTATGATCCTAGCTGGTTTGTTTCTGCATGTTTGTAGTCATTACCATGGGATGGATGAGACAGGCATTCCCCTTAGGCTCATGCTTCCTGGGGTTTGGCTTCAAAATAACACATGGGTTTGAGTACAGTGCAGGTGCCTGAACCACACCAGACCCACTCAGCTAGAATATCTAAAGGACGGGGCCGAGGAATCTGCCTCGTAGCCAGCATGCCAGGAGAGTTTCATGAACACTAGTATTTGAGAACCACTGCTCTAGCCAGTGTTCCATCTACATACGCTGAGCCGACCGACAGTAGCTATTTAATAAGAAGGAAATTAGCACTCATTAAGTGGCCAGTGTAGTGTATAGGTTAGATCATTTAAGTTTCACACCAGCATTTTGAGAGAGAGATTATCAACAATTTACTCAAGAGAACATAGAGTCTCAGACACTACTGCTCTTTCCTATTCTAGGATCCAATCCAGGGTGCCACACTGCTTTTAGAAAGAAGGGCTTCTAAATAAAGAGTGCTGAAGAAAACTGAGTAGCCATTTGGGAAAATATAAAACTAGGTCCACACACAAGAATGAACTTCAAGAAGATTAGGGACAAATACTAAAAATAGTATTATACATACTTGCAAAAATAAAACCATATAAATATTAGAAGAAAAACATGAGTGAATTTCTCTTTAATCTCACTGTCGGAAAAGTTTTTCTAACTATGTTTTAAAATACAGATGGAATGAAAGAAATGACTAATAACTCTGATGATAACAATAAGTATTTGTACATGGCAAAACACACACACCATAATCAAAGGAGAACTGATAATCACAGGAAAACTGAACTCACAGAAAATAGTTTCAACCTATATCACAGACCAAGGACTAACATCCCCAATGTAAAAGAATTCTTAAAATTTAAGGAACAAAAATGAAAAGCAAATAGCAAAATGGGGAAAAGACATGAAAGACGGATAACAGAAAAAATAATATAAAACAGCCCTTCAGCATCTGAAAATATGCTCAAAATTACTAATAGTTAGATAAATAAAAATTAAAACACTAAGATAACATTTTTCATTTATACAGTCAACAGTTATTAAAATGTGTGGCAATGCATTCTTTTGGCAAGGCTGTAAGGAACACTGCTGAAGCAAACATTACCTGGCACAACATTTCTAGAATTTGGCAATTTCTAATAAATCTGTGTATGCATTTACCTGTTGACCAAGTGATTCCACTTTTAGGAACTTGCATTTCCAACAATACAAAAATGGATGCATATGAGGTTATCCTGTTGTGCTGTTTGTACTGCAAAATATTGGAGATACTGTAAACTTCTTATGGAGTAGCTGAATAAACTATGAAGTACTATGCAGCAGTAATCACAGCAGTGATGAAGAGGTTTATGAACTGATATGGGGTGGTTTCCAGGATAAATATAAAAAGCAAAATTTGAGTACCTATGATAAGATTTCTTGTAAGGGAAATTGGATATGAGATTAAATGTACTATTGCTCATTTGTGCAAATAAATTCAGAAGGATAAAACAAAATAATGAGATAGGTTATCTACAAAGGGTGAGTGGGAATGGGTTGGAAAGGATGGGAGAATAAAGCAGAAAAGAGGATGATCTGAGTGACACTGCTCTGAATGTGCCCTTTTATACAGTTCTGGCTTTTAGAACCATGGAAATGTTTCATAACCATTCATTTAACCTTATTTTGTGTCAAAATTTTAAATTACTTGACACATGAAAGCAACTCCAAGCAGAATAAAAAGAGTAACCAAATGCACCTAACTATAAAGCAAGTCAACAACAACAACATCACATTGAAGAGGGTAGGGGAAAAAGAAGAGGAATCTAAGCAGTTCTTTAAACCATATTTTCACAGTAATTCCAAGGCTAAGGACAAAAGGAACTATACACAAATACAGTACATTTGTTTTGCCTTTTTTTAAAGAGTTATGGGTTAGAAAATCTAAAATTACTTTATATTCTAGGATTGAAAAAGTAAGTATATTCTGGATAATGAGATCCAGGTTTTTCCTGAAGGAAAAATTACAAATAAGGCAAGGAGAAAGGCTAGAATGAACCCAGTGTACAGATTGGAACTGGATGTATCAGTTATGAACTCAAAGGTACACAAACACACACATACACTCCTTCTCACACACACACAGATGGACATATATATGTATATGGTGACTGCAGCCATGAAATTAAAAGACGCTTACTCCTTGGAAGAAAAGTTATGACCAACCTAGATGGCATATTCAAAAACAGAGACATTACTTTGCCAACTAAGGTCCGTCTAGTCAAGGCTATGGTTTTTCCTGTGGTCATGTATGGATGTGAGAGTTGGACTGTGAAGAGGACTGAGCACCGAATAATTGATGCTTTTGAACTGTGGTGTTGGAGAAGACTCTTGAGAGTCCCTTGGACTGCAAGGAGATCCAACCAGTCCATTCTAAAGGAGATCAGTCCTGGGTGTTCTTTGGAAGGAATGATACTAAAGCTGAAACTCCAATACTTTGGCCACCTCATGCGAAGGGTTGACTCACTGGAAAAGACTCTGATGCTGGGAGGGATTGGGGGCAGGAGGAGAAGGGGACGACCAAGGATGAGATGGCTGGATGGCATCATGGACTCAATGGATGTGAGTCTGAGTGAACTCCGAGAGATGGTGATGAACAGGGAGGCCTGGCGTGCTGCGATCCATGGGGTTGCAAAGAGTCGGACACAACTGAGCGACTGGACTGATTCATATATACATGTGAGTGTATCTACCCATACCTGTATTTCCCAGCTCTTTTAACTAAAATGGTCTAGAAGCAATGAGAATCCAGTTAACAGTGAGTACCTCACAAGTAGATCTTAACAAAATTCAGTATCCATCATGATTTAAATATTAAATCCCATATCAAATGAAGGGGAGAAAACCCCCAAAATCTTTATTGGACAAAGATTATCTATAAACACCTATCACATACATTATGTTTAATGATAAGAATACTGAAAGTCTCTCTCTCAAGATAAGAATAACACTTGTATTTCATATGGTACTGGGAGTCCTAGTTGGTATTGTAAGGTAGGAAAAGAAAATGTATAAGGATTCAAAATGAAGAGCAAAAATTATTATTTATAGATGAATGGTTTTATACATTAAAAATCTAAAGGAATCTATAGCTGAGCAAGCAGCAAGATAAAAAAATATCAAATATACAAAAATCTATTTTCTTTCTAAATGACAAAATATAAAAGAGAGAGATAAACAGAGATAGTATTTACAGTATCATAAACTATCAAATGTCTAGGGGAAAATTTTATCAGTATCCAAGATTTCTGTGGATAAAATTATAAAATTTTGACATAATTTTTGTAAGATCAAATACTTTGAAATAAATCTTGCAAAACATATGCCAGACTTCTATAGAGATCATTGTAAAATTACAGGGAAAAGGCTTAAATAAATATACTCTGTTCTCCATATCAATCTATAAATCCATTGCAGTTCTAATGAAAGCCCTAGCAGGATTTTTGTTAGAACTTGAAAAGCTATTTCTAAAATGTAAATGGAACAACAAATGGCAAAGAAGGAAGCCACAGCAGAAGGACAAGGTGGGGGACTTGCTTTGTTATATGTTATCTTAGACCATTTGGACAGCTGTTTAACAAAATACCTCAGGAGAGCTTATAAAAAGAGAATGACTTTCCTCACAGTTCTGGAAGCTGGAAGTCTGAGATCAGGGTTCCAGCATGGTCCGGTGAGGGTCCCCTTACGTGGCAGAAGGGGAGGACCGTTAATCCACTCACGAGGGCTCCACTCTCATGACCTAATGAACCTCTCAAAGCCCCACCGACCAACACCATCACCTTTGGGGCTAGGGTATGAATCTGGGAGGGAGACACAAACATTCAGACCAGAGCAGATGTCCAGATTCCTGTAAAGCTAGAGTTGGCAATGTTCTACTTCTTGACCTGTGGTCATGCATGGCCATACAAGTATTTACAATATACATTAAACTATACATTTAGGTTTACTCACTTTCTTATGGAATAGATTTCTACTGTGCTATGTTTCATAATAAAAGAGTTATTTGACAAATAAATATGTCTTTTTAAAAGGCTTTTTCTCTTTCTGTCATTACAATCAACATTAATTAGTGGGTATTAAGTATTTGGACTGCAGATGGCTCAAAGCAATATAATATGCGACTTGCTCAATGCTATTTTGATTAAATGCTCTTTGACCTACGTGGAATCAACTATGGAAATCTCAAGTATACTGATGTTAATATGTAATAAATGACTATGTAAAACCTAGGACTTTTACCAAAAGACACACACACACACAAGGTATAGGACCTGATGTCTGACCCTTTCTAACTCTGGACTGTAGTCCGCCAAGTTACTCTGTCCATGGGATTCTCCAGGCAAGAATGCTGGAGTGGGTTTTCATTTTCTCCTCCAGGGGATCTTCCCAACCCAGGGATTGAACCTGTCTCTTAGTCCCCTGCATTGGCAAGTGGGTTCTGGGAAGCCTGGTACGTGAATTCAATTGAATAACTACTCCTTACATGAAACCCTACAAATACATCAGAGACAGTACATATGTACTGTCATTTTTGGCCGAGCAAAGAGTTCCCAAATAACAATGGGAGAGAAATAACCCAGGAAAATACTTTGTTTACAGTTGTCTATTTCAAAGAGGAAATGAGCTTATTAAAAAGTCAGATAGCATGTTTCTGCAATTCTTTTGCAATGTTGGGAAAAGTGTGCTGATGGCTAGCCTGGGTACTTTTTCTTTAAACACTCTAGTTTTGCCTTCCCAGAAAATGTATCGCATTTTTATATGATAACACATTATCAAATGTTTCTCCAAGTACTGAGTAGCTTGTCCTTTCACTTTATGCTCCCCAGTCACAGTTATCTTTGCTTCTACATCCTCCTCCAGATTTTCCTTCTCATTCTATCCTTTCCTCCCTTTTCTATCATTTTCTGAGTCCTCATGTTAAAATAGAATGGTTAAAGAGTCAAAAGGTTTGAAAAAGAATAAGAGACAGAGGTGAAACAAAATCAAGTGATCGTAGAAGGTTAAATAAAGAAAAATAAAAGAGAAGTGAGATGGAAAGTTCAGATTTGGATAGGGGAGGTGAAAGAGGAAGGAGAAACCCAAAGTTTCTCCTTTGCAGGAGTGCAATTTGCCTCTGAGGCTCAATTGAGGCACTATTATCTATGTTCCATGAATGTATTTATGACTGATGAAGCCATATGGATGCCCCTTTAACATAAAACAGTATCAGTATGAATGAACAGAATCAGAGTAACAGCTTTTCTCTAAGTGGAGGTTTGTGATTTTCAAGAAAATATTTCCAGAAGAACAGGAATTAATATTGGATTTCTCTCTTGGGTAAGATCAGGGACTCACAGAAAGGACTGGTATTCGTCCCACCATGTAGTTCCCTCAAGGAGCAATGTGTTCTGAAAGTCACTTTGGGACTTTGATAAAATCAATGATAATAACCTTTCCTAAATAAAAAGCGACTAACCCACAGGATTTTGATTTCACCAAAAAGGACACTTGACATTTTCTTAAACTTTTCTCAGCTCATTCTAGTATTTCACTGTGTATCATCCACATACAAGAGGAAAATAAAGCTGAGTTTCAAATCACAAATGAATTTAGAGAAAAATATCAGTTGTCAAATGGAATGTTGTCTCTATGAGTGAAACTGTGTGTTTTCATTGTTATCAAGCTCCTACATACAATCTCAACCATACCATCCTCCCCAGAAATGAAATATTCAGAACCACAATGGGTAGGGGTTATCATGTTAACAAACACACTATCAGAATACTAGCACTGGGAAGCATGTTAGGGAGATGCTCATTCAGACTTCTTACATTTTTATTAAGAAATTGATATCTCAGAGAGAGGGTAGTTTCTCAAAGAGTTAAACATGTAGTTACCACATGATCAAATAATTCCACTTCTATATACCCAAGGTAACTGAAAATGTATATCCACACAAAAGCTTGCACAAGGATGCCCAAAGTAATACTAAATAATAGCCAAAAAAAATGGAAACAGTCCAAACATCAGTCAACTGATGAACAGAGAAATAAAATATGAGATATTCATATGCTAGAATATTATTTGGGAGAAGGCAATGGCACCCTACTCCAGTATTCTTGCCTGGAGAATCCCAGGGATGGGGGAGCCTGATGGGCTGCCGTCTACAGGGTCGCACAGAGTCGGACACGACTGAAGTGACTTAGCAGCAGCAGAATATTATTTAGGCCCAAAGTAATGGTTTATGCTACAACATGGAGGAATCTTGAAAACATCATAATGGGTCAAAGAAGCTAGACACAAAAGGTTACATATTGTATGATTCCATCTCTATTAGATGTCTACAATAGGCAAATCCATAGAGACAGAAATCAGGTTAGTGGCTGAAGAGGTTGGGGGCAGAAATGGAGAGTGACTCCTACTGACATGGGATCTGGGGGAATGAGAGATGAAATGTTCTAAAATTAGATAGTGGTGAGAGTTGTACAACTCTAGAATATATGAAAAAGCCCTACTGAACTGTATACTTTCAAAGGATAAATTTTACAGTATGAATTATACCTCTATAAAACTTCTAAGAAATTATGTCTAACAACATATGGTTTATACAAAAGTCCTGAAATGAGCTTATATTTTTATATATTTCTGCCCACAAAACAAAGTATAAAATTGAGGAAAATGTGAGATAATTCAAGCCTAAAAATACTTTTTACCATGACTATGCAGCTACTTTTTGCAAGTGTGACTTTTTCCATCCCATTGCCTTTTTTCTCCACTTCATTTCCATTCATTGGCATAAACAAGATGACTGGACACCACTTTTCATTCTGCTCTGGCTCTTTGGATCTGAGTTTTATTTCCCCTCTGATCGTGTCCTTCTTGCAATTCTACCATCTCCGTGTTCTCCATGTCCTCAAGCAACTCTGCCCCTTCTTCTGCGACTCTCAGAACATCCTTCTTCCGAGCTAGGTCATGAGAACGCTTGTCAGGGTGTAAAGTGCCTGATATTGAAACTCCAAACACTTGAAACGTGTCCTCCTACTGGATCAGAGAGCCTCTTCCGCTTGTCTGATATCCGGGCCATTGTCAGCACTTTCAATGTTGAACCGTTGTGTATTTTCCACCCCTTTTGCTTGGATGGGTCTGGAATTGTTAACCAAACAAAAGGAGGCTGGTTGCTAAGTCTGAAGAGACCAGAGCAGTTCAAGGACAGCTTCCTGTTTGCCTGGCATGACGTGGGCAGAGGGTAGCACACGGCCTCCTTATGCTTACGTCGTGTGTGCAGAAGATGAGGAAAGCTTTTTGTGCCTTGCTTACTCAGATACACTCACTCAGAGCTGCTTCCAGGACTCCTCTGCAGTCAAATCTGAAAATGTGCTATGCACAATTACACAAGCAAACACAATGTCCCAAGACAAATATGCCCTATTAGCAAGCGGGCCAGAATTGAAGTAAAAACAGGTGTTTCTTATATTGGGTCTGATTGCCTACATGTGTGGCTACTCTGAAATTATTTCTTAATTACGTCGAAGGGTTCGCTCCAGCAGAGAGGGAGAGAGAAAGCTCCGGGGAGTCTGAGGGCTCTTTGGTTCTCTGCCGAATTAAAGCTTAAGCAGCTGAATCCTGTAATTAGTTCATTTTTTTCTTTTAAAGAGCCATCATGGCCCATTTTTCCCTAGCCAGCGATTATATATTTCAACTACTATATTAATTTTTCTCTCAATAATCACAGGCCTTTATTAACTCAGTTACCCATTTTGATAGGAACCTCAATTTGTGCCATCAACATGGGTTGATATGCAATGTCCTTTATCTATATTACAGCATCTGACCATTCAGTTTCAGTTCAGTCACTCAGTCATGTCCAACTCTTTGCAACCCCATGGACTGCAGCATGCCAGGCCTCCCTGTCCATCACCAACTCCCGGAACTTCCTCAAACTCATGTCCATCAAGTTGGTGATGCCATCCAACCAACTCATCCTCTGTCATCCCCTCCTCCTCCTGCCTTCAATCTTTCCCAGCATCAGGGTCTTTTCAAATGAGTCAGTTCTTCACATCAGGTGGCCAAAGTATTGGAGCTTCAGCATCAGTCCTTCCAATGAATATTCAGGATTGATTTCCTTTAGGATGGACAGGTTGGATCTCCTTGCAGTCCAAGGGACTCTCAAGAGTCTTCTCCAACACCACGGTTGAAAAGCATCAATTATTTGGCACTCAGCTTTCTTTATGGTCCAGTTCTCACATTCATACATGGCTACTGGTAAAACCATAGCTTTGACTATATGGACTTTGTCGGTAAAGTAACGTCTCTGCTTTTTAATATACTATCTAGGTTGGTCATAGCTTTTCCTCCAAGGAGCAAGTGTCTTGTAATTTCTTGGCTGCAGTCACCATCTGCAGTGATTTTGGAGCCCAAGAAAGTAAAGTCTGTCACTGTTTCCATTGTTTCCCCATATATATGCTGTGAAGTGATGGGACTGGATGCTACGATCTTAGCTTTTTGAATGTTGAGTTTTAAGCCAGCTTTTTTACTCTCTTTTTCACTTTCATCAAGAGGCTCTTTAGTTTCTCTTCTCTTTCTGCCATAAAGGTGGTGCCATCTGCATATCTGAGGTTATTGATAATTCTCCCTGCAATCTTTATTCTAGCTTGTGCTTCATCCAGTCTGGCATTTTGTATGATGTACTCTGTATATAAACTAAATAAGCAGGGTGACAATATACAGCCTTGATGAATCCTGTCCCAATTTGGAACCTGTCCGTTGTTCCATGTCCAGTTCTAATTGCAGCTTCTTGACCTGCATACAGATTTCTCAGGAGGCAGGTCAGGTAGTCTGATATTTCCATCTCTTTAAGAATTTTCCACAGTTTGCTGTGATCCACACAGGCAAAGGCTTTGGTGTAGTCAATAAAGTACATGTTTTTCTTGAGTTCTCCTTTTTTGATGATCCAACAGAGGTTGGCAATTTGATCTCTGGTTTCTCTGCCTTTTCTAAATCCAGCTTGAACATCTGGAATTGCTCAGTTGTCTGACCATAGGAGAAATGAATTACATAAAGAGAAGTGAAAGGAGGTATTCTGCCATGCTTGCGTTGCCAGCACTGGACCAGGCTGAGCGGCCCTGGAGAGCATTTATTTCTAGTAAGTAGAAAAGACTTATGATTGCATTTGTTTCTCAACATCAGTATTTTCTTTGGATAATGCAGAAGAGACATTGAGAGCCAGCAGTCTGCTGCATCAAGGGGACTAACTGTACATGGTATAGGAGCATTAACTGTATTTTTGGTATCATATTAGGCACCAAAATGGTACAAAAATGACAAATGGTGGTCTTTGCCTTTGAGGATATTAAGACTAATTTGGTACTGGAATGTACAAATAAAGGCGATGAAAAATAAATGCCAAAACATGGGACATATCCCCATGCTATGGGCATGCTCAATATGGTGAGATCTGAGGGTGTGAGCTGGGTGAAAATAGCATGATGACCTAGAAACCTTTCATTTTATTGAGATAACACTAAAAAGATTAAGTCTTGAAATTTTTATGACATCCTTTAAATTAAGGAAATTAAAGATTAAAAGCGCTAAGTAATGAGACTTATTTTCTGCAGATATAGGGAACTGGGCCTTGGACTCAAGCCAGTTAGGTTTAATTCTAAGGCCCCATGCTCTGAATGCACAATATTATCTTTATTATATGAGAATGCTCATTCTTATTTCTTTGTGCTATAATACACTTTCTTTTGTTAGATTCTGGTGATGAGAGCAACATTTGCTTTTCTTCACTTGGTAAGAAACTAAAAGTTGGCAAGCCCTGTGCTTGTTTCCTGTCCCCTCCTATTCTTTAACTTTATTGACCCAGGAAATCCCAAAGCCTAGTAATTATTTCTCTAGATTTAAACTTCTGTAAAGGACTAGACATTAAATATTTTAGGTTTTGTAGGCCATATGGTATCTTTTGCAATTCAGTTTAGTTGCTCAGTTGTGTCTGACTCTTTGTGACCCCATGAGTTGCAGTACGCCAGGCCTCCCTGTCCATCACCAACTCCTGGAGTTCATTCAAACTCATATCCATTGAGTCGGTGATGCCATCCAACCAGCTCTTTCTCTGTTGCCCCCTTCTGCTCCTGCCTTCAGTCTTTCCCAGCATTAGGGTCTTTTCAAATGAGTCAGTTCTTCACATCAGCTGGCCAAAGTATTGGAGTTTGAGCTTCAGCATGAGTCCTTCCAATGAATATTCAGGACTGATTTCCTTTAGGATGGACTGGTTAGATCTCCTTGCAGTCTTTTGCAATTACTCAACTCTGATACTATAGTGTAAAAGCAGCCCCAGACAACACCTAATCAAGTAAGTGTAGCTGCTTGCTAACAGATACAAATATGAATTTTATAAACTTTTCATGTGCCACAAACTACTATTATTCTTTTGATGTTTCAACTATTTAAAAATGCAATGACCATCCTTAGCTCTCAGACTGTATATGAATAGGTGACTGGGCAGATTTGGCCCTTGGTCTGTAATTCTGTGACAGGAGGCTGGATAAGCTGTTAGTTCATGAAAACAAGGAACATGACTTATCTTGACAATCTCCTTTCATGTAAATATATACATATATATGATTTAAAATCTATTTTCCAGAGCAAAGTCAGCAATATAAGAAAGAAGAAGTGCATAAAGTTTTAAAGCCCAACTGAAAGCTGCATCAATGAGATATAAACCCAGCACAAAGAAGTCCAGCTTCCTGCCTAGGTGACCTTCGTCAGGTGCATGTCCCAGCAGAATAGCTTCACTGGAAGGGGTGGCTTCCAAATGGAGGACAGTAACTGATCCCCTCTGAGTTCAGGGGAACAAGGAAACTTCTGGTCCCATAAAGGAAACGTGAAAGATAGGAGAATCAGGAATTCTAAGGGACTCACTTGTACAAAGTTGTGCAGGTAGGAATACATGTTGAGTTTGAAAGACAATGCATAAGTCAGAAGCTGGGATTTGGGTTCAGGAAGAATTAAATATACATTTGCAAGCACAGCTAGAGGAGAGGTTAAGGAGGGCTAGAAATACGTATGTTACTGTGGAGAGCAGAGGTTAAAAGGAATTGTCAGGAGCTATCCCATGGATGGAGGACCCTGGTAGGCTACAGTCCATGGGGTTGCAAAGAGTCAAACATGACTGAGCGATTTCACTTTCATGCATTGGAGAAGGAAATGGCAACCCACTCCAGTGTTCTTGCCTGGAGAGTCCCAGGGACGGAGGAGCCTGATGGGCTGCCGTCTATGGAGTCGCACAGAGTCAGACACGACTGAAGCGAATCAGCAGCAGCAGCGTATCTAATACATGGATGCTTTATTTAGTCTCTATAGCATTTTATAAATTTGAGGCAATCTTTCAAAATCCAGTTTCTCTTGAAAGATTAGAAGATCTGCCAATACTAGCCCAACATTCCTATGTTCTTATAACAATAGAAATAACTCAGTATCCCACAGTTCCAATTCTTACTGACTCATTTCTGTCTCATTTCATTCATTTTTTAATACAACCCTATAGAAACTTCTCTCAGATCTTTGAAGCTATTATGCTCTCACTTGCCCCTGGGTGTTTACATCACACACACACTCATCATCCCTCTACAGCCCAACATCTCTTAATTGTCTTTAAGAGCTAACATTAAATATGGCCTCTCCCAAGAAGCTTTCGATGATCGCCAAGTCCAGGTGAGATATTTCTAGAGCATCCTGTATCTTTCTGTATCTTCATCCATTCACAGACATTTATTGAGAATCTACAGTGCCAAATACTATTCTTGGTACTGGCAATATAAAAGTTTACAAAATTAAGTCTCAGTTCTCTTGGAGTTTAAATTTTAGCAAAGGAGTCAGGTATTAAGTTAATAAACAAGCAAACCAAAATCACTACAGATGGTGACTGCAGCTATGAAATTAGAAACCGCTTACTCCTTGGAAGAAAAGTCATGACCAACCTATATAGCATATTCAAAAGCAGAGACATTACTTTGCCGACTAAGGTCCATCTAGTCAAGGCTATGGTTTTTCCTGTGGTCATGTATGGACGTGAGAGCTGGACTGTGAAGAAGGCAGAGCACCGAAGAATTGATGCTTTTGAACTGTGGTGTTGGAGAAGACTCTTGAGAGTCCCTGGGACTGCAAGGAGATCCAACCAGTCCATTCTAAAGGAGATCAGTCCTGGGATTTCTTTGGAAGGAATGATTCTGAAGCTGAAACTCCAGTACTTTGGCCACCTCATGCAAAGAGTTGACTCATTGGAAAAGATTCTGATGCTGGGAGGGATTGGGGGCAGGAGGAGAAGGGGACGACAGAAGATGAGGTGGCTGGATGGCATCACTGACTCGATGGACGTGAATCTGGGTGAACTCTGGGAGTTGGTGATGGACAGGGGAGGCCTGGCGTGCTGAGATTCATGGGGTTGCAAAGAGTTGGACACGACTGAGTGACTGAACTGAATAGTGACAAATGTTATGGGAAAAAATAGAGTAGGATGAGGGGGTGAGTGCTCCTCCCGTGAAGTGTTCAGGGCAGGCCTCAATGACAAAGTGACATCTGAGCAAAAACCAGAAGAAAGGTGAGGGAACAACTCATGTGGACATCTGGGAGAAGACTGTGCCAGGTGGACAGAATAAGATCAAAAGACCTGAGGCCCACGTGGCAAGTAATAGGTCCATAATCATCATCAAAACTTGCTTTCAAGGAGGGATATGGAATATTTTTGTTAAACTATACTCACTAGTGGGAGTTAATGTTACCTTTCTTGGTGGAAGTGGATTTATATTTTAATAGTAAACAAAACTTTTAATTGATAGAATAAATGATCTGTGGCACACTGAAATCAATCAGCAGAGCTCATGGAGACTGGAATGTGAAGATCTCATTACCTCTGAAAGGCTGTACTTGGGTAGAACAGATCCAACCTTGGGAAAACTGTCTGCAATGCAGGAGACTTGGGTTTGATCCCTGGGTCGGAAGATCCCCTGGAGAAGGGCATGGAAACCCACTCCAGTATTCTTGTCTGGGGAATCCCACGGACAGTGGAGCCTGATGGACTACAGTCCACGAGGTGGCAAAGAGTTGGACATGACTGAGCATTTAACACTTTCACTTTTACCTTGGGAAATTACTTAGCACAGGCTTAAATTCAAGCTGTAAATAAAATGAATGAGCTTCAAAATATTACTAGGCTATATTTATTAATGTTTATACAAGCATCCTACTTATTCAGCAGTTATTTATCTGGAAACTCCAGCTAGACTGATCACAACAGGGAATGAAGAAGAAAAGAAAATGGTTCTCAGCAGCTAAAACAAATGTCACAAAACCCACATATTAAGTTCACGCCACACTCTACTAATCATGTCATGAAAAAGCTTCCCCCTGCTTCTCCAGAGCACTGCAGTCCAACCAGAAGAAATATATATGTACGTATGTGTGCATATGTGTGTGCTCATATACATATTGTTGTTGTTCAATCACTAAGTCGTGTCTGACTCTCTGTGACCCCATGGACTGCAGCACACTAGGCTTCCCTGCCTTCACCATCTTCCAGAGCCTGCTCAAACTCATGCCCATTGAGTCAGTGATGCCATCCAACCATCTCATCCTCTGTCGTCCCCCTTCTCCTCCTGCCTTCAATCTTTCCCAGCATCAGGGTCTTTTCAGATGAGTCAGTTCTTCTCATCAGGTGGCCAAAGTACTGGAATTTCAGCTTCAGCATCAGTCCTTCCAATGAGTATTCAGGACTGATTTCCTTTAGGATGGACTAGTTGGATCTCCTTGCAGTCCAAGGGGCTCTCAAGAGTCTTCTCCAACACAAAAGTTCAAAAGCATCAGTGCTTAGGTGCTCAGCCATTTTCATGGTCCAACTCTCACATCAATACAGGACTACTGGAAAAACCATAGTTTTGACTATAGGGATCTTTCTTAGCCAAAGGATTTCTCTGCTTTTTAATATGCTGTCTAGGTTTGTTACAGGCTTCCCTCATAGCTTCGTTGGTAAAGAATCCACCTGCAATGAGGGAGACCTGGGTTTGGGAAGATCTCTGGTTTGGGGAAGATGCCCTGGAGAAGGGAAAGGCTACCCACCCAGTATTCTGGCCTGGAGAATTCCATGGACTATACAGTCCATGGGGTTGCAAAGAGTCAGACATGACTGAGTGACTTTTACTTTCACTTTCAGGTTTCTTACCGCTTTCTTTCCAAGGAGCAAGTGTTTTTTTTAATTTCATGGCTGTGGTCATTGTTTTATCTATTTATATTGAATAGTTACACATCCCAGAATTCTAACAAGCTCAGTTGTCTAGAAGCACCCATTCTAGAAGTTTTAAAGATGGCTGCTGAAGTCAGGTGCTTTGATAGTGAAAAATAATGATACCTGTCAGTCTTATAATAATGAAGGAGAAAGAAAATATTAAAAGGCAGTGGCAAGAGTCTGGAAGGTTTATCAACATTGGCTGTTTAGTGAGGGAACCAGCTTCATGAGGCTCACAGCACCTGAGGAAGCCAGTGTTTGTGTTATTAGGCCATAGTTACTCATTTCTCCTGGTGACAACCCTGACACATGGAGGTAACGTCATGTTGTGCTATGGAGAGTCTACTTTAGAGATTGGGGAAGAGTGAAAAACATTGTAGGACAATTTCTTCCTGGAATGATTATAGAAAATCAGGAGCTTAAGTGGCAGGCTGCATTGATCCAATCAGCACATATTCAGGACTGTTTACCACATGTTCTGGTGGCAAAGAGACAGCATCTCACCCTGATGGAGCTGACACAGGAGCATCAACACGGAGAAGGTGTTTAAGCCAGATGACGGGATCAAATCACCAAGTTTGGATCTAGGATGTTTGCTTTACATGGCGTGTACATTCTCAGCTAATGCTGGGTAGGAGGGCCATCATTAAGTTCCCCATATTTGCATCCTAAGGAGAGAATCTGTACAGGGAGCAAGACGTTCTTTAGTCGTGACAACATGCTCAGTTGCCTGGCTGTGTGTGTGTTCAGTTGCTCAGTCATGTCTGACTCTTTGCAACCCCATGAACTGTAGCCTGCCAGACTCCTCCGTCTGCAGAACTTTCCAGGCAAGAATACTGGAGTGGCTAGCTATTTCCTGCTCCAGGGGATCTTCCCAACTTAGGGATCAAACCTGTGTCTCCTGCGTTGGCAGGCTGCTTCTTGTGACAACATGTATTGCCTTCATATTCTGGTTTCATCCCTTCAAATGAAGCTCTTAATTAGTAGAACTTTGAAGTCAAGGTTCATTGCCTGTTATCTTTTTATAAACAACTTCATCTCATTTCCAGAGGTTATTTATAGTTTACCTAGAACAAAAGTCACCAACTGGCTACTCTATTTATGACAGCACCTAATTATTGTGAGCAAGGAGTACATGATTTTTTTAAATGCACAATTTCTCTCCTGTAATAAAGAACTTTCTACTTGTTCCTCTTTGTAGAAGAAGCTGGGAACATCTTCTCCCTGCAACTGAGCTGGAGCAGAGTCTAATTCAGGACCTGCTGCAGGATGGACTGTCTGAGACCCTGCCTATTCTCTTCAAGTTGTATTTCAGTCACTCAGGTTCTGGGTTGGCTATTTTTGCCATATAACTTTACTATTTTTTAACATGTATTGTCGCCATGTGTCTGTATTATTATTTTGTAAAATGTCATTACTCCAGTTTCCTCAGTTTTTAGCCTAAATTCATTTAGAAAGGGCAATTTATATCACTGTCACAACATCAACTGTCATAAATAGAAGCTACTAATAAAATAAATGCTTTGCTGCTTGCCAAAGCCTCTGAATCAAATGCCGGCTTTCACTTTATTGGCAAAAGAGATAAGCAGGAGTTTTAAAAAACGTGCTAGCATCAAGCTGAGCCATTCTTCTTGATGGTCCCTGGAAAGATAGAAAAGGGAATACATCTCTCTTTGAGATTCAATATTGTTTAATTCAGGGGTCAATGGCCTCCCTAAAATCATTTCAGCTGCCACTGGTGAAATGCTTGGGAAACGAGGGAATTTTTCAAAGAAACAATGTCTGCTGAGTTTACCACGGAAGAGGGCTGGGTGCTTCAGTGTTCTGTGTGTCCCAGGAGGCTCAACACGCAGGGAGTGGGTCAGAAATCCCATACCTGCCAACTTGGCAACCATAGCTATATCCCTGCCTCTGCCAGATATCCACAACATTGCATCTTTTGGTTGCAAAAATTTGGGCACAGTAAAATGGCTCATCTCCTGGATAATAAAATCACAGTGCTGTATCTGTTGACAGTAAACCAATAACCAACACCTTTTTTGTTTTATAATGACATGAATGTAGCACTATTGCATTTTAAAGGGATTAACTTTGGGCCCACGTTCCAATATTTCCTTAGGAACTCACTCGTTTCATGACCTTGGCCAGGTTATTTAACCTCTCTGGCTTGGCTTTCTTTGTCTGTAACATGGCTCTGATAAAATCTTTATCTTAGAGATGTTATCAGGACTAATGAGGTGTACATATATGATGGTTGTCACATAGTAGGGTTGCAACAATATGGAGCTATTTTTAGGATACCAGATGGATAGGCTTCAAAGGCTCCAGGGCCTTATATAATAGCTAAGCAAGAAAAAAAATTATATCTGAAGAATTAGACAAAGTCACAAAAGCATTTCTATGGATACAAATTAGAGATAAATCTTGAAGAAATTATGTAGGCATTTCAGATAAGAAATCCCACTCAGCAGAACCTAAGGCAAGCCAGTCTGCATTCTGTTGTTTGGTTTTTTTACTGACTTGCTTCGCCTTGCTGGTTTCCTGAATTCTCCCTTGGGCAGCAAGGACACAGCTCTGGTGTGGACCACCAGATGCAGTGCTCTGCCCATTTGCGTTTCAGGGATGTTTTTGCATACTTAAGAATTATTTTTAGATTTAAGGCTTTTACTTGCTGACAAAGTCTTCTGATTAAATCAATATACCACTTTTGATTGTGTCTAGTTAGCTGAAAGGTCAACGAATCACACCCCATGTACATTCTGGAAACAATTACACATTCAGACCTCAGCTCACACTGTCATAAAGTGAAGTTGATCAGTCGTGTTGGACTCTTTGCAACCCCATGGACTGTAGCCTACCAGGCTCCTCCATCCATGGGATTTTCCAGGCCAGGATACTGGAGTGGGGTGCCACCGCCTTTTCCAGGGGATCTTCCCAACCCAGGGACAGAAGCCAGGTCTCCTGGATTGCAGGCAGACGCTTTGCTGTCTGAGCCACCAGGGAAGCCTGTCATAGCAGAAAAATCACACTTGGATCTCCCTCAACAGTGCTTTATGGCGATGCCCAAAAATACCCCCTGTAGATACACTGACACAGCACTGTGATGGAGCCAGGATAGCCCTTTCCTTTTCCACACTGTTTCATCCTTGATTTCCTAGAGCAATTCTATTCTCTTAAATAAAATTAAAATTCACAGTTTACTAGCATGCCCTCTCTAGAAGAACCCTGTTAAGGTTTACCACACATGCTGCTGCTGAGTCGCTTCAGTCGTGTCCGACTCTGTGTGACCCCACAGACGGCAGCCCACCAGGCTCCCCCGTCCCTGGGATTCTCCAGGCAAGAACACTGGAGGAGGTTGCCACTTCTTTCTCCAATGCATGAAAGGGAAAAGTGAAAGTGAAGTCACTCAGTCGTGTCCAACTCTCAGCAACCCCATGGACTGCAGCCCACCAGGCTGCTCCATCCATGGATTTTCCAGGCAAGAGTACTAGAGTGGGTGCCATTGCCATAGGTAATGGCAAAATAAAGTAACTGGAGAATCATTTTGTAGACTAATATAAACCTTACTGATCATTTATTCTCCTCAAATACAATCACTATCTCTGCCTGAATCAATGCCAAATAGGATTAAAGTTGGATTTATATATATACATGGTGGGGGAAAATAACCCAATTATTCAACTAGCATTTAACGTTTTAATTGAAATATAGTTGATTTACAGTCTGATACTGGTTTCAGGTGTGTAGCATAGTGATTCAAAATTTTTACAGATTATATTCCATTTAAAGTTATTATAAAACAATAGCTATACTTCCCTATGCTGCATAATATAATCTTGTTGCTTATTTATTTTATATATGATAGTTATTTACTTTATATACAGTAATTGTATCTCTTAATCCCATACACTTATCTTGACCCTCATGCCTTCCCTCTCTTCTCTGGTAACCAGTTGTTTGTTCTTTATATCTGTGACTCTCTTTATATTTTGTCATATGTATTCATTTGTGCTATTTTTTAGACCCAACATAAGTGATAACCTAGAGTATTTGTCCTTATCTGCCTAACTTATTTCACTAGGCATATTTCACGTGGGCCTCCAGGTCCATCCATGTCATTGGAAATCACAGAATTTCATTCTCTTTTATGAATAGTAGTATTCCGTTGTGTATATATACCACATCGTCTTTATTCATTCATCTGTTGATGGACAACTGGGTTGCTTTCATATCTTAACATGCTGCTTTGAACACTGGGGTACCTAAATCTTTTCATCTTAAGTGTTTTTAGTTGTTGGGTTTTTGGTTTTTTTTTTTTTGGTCTATAAACCCAGAAGTAGGATTACTGAATCATATGTTACTTCTATGTTTCTCTGAGGAATCTCTATAATGCTTTCCACTGTGGCTGTACCAATTTACATTCCCACCAACAGAGTACAAAGGTTCCCTCTTCTCTACATCCTTTCCAGCATTTATTTGTAGACTTTCTGATGTTTGGCAGGTGTGAGGTGATTTCTCACTGTAGTTTTCATTTGTGTTTCTCTACAACTCAGCAGTGGCCACAGGACTGGAAAAGGTCAGTTTTCATTCCAATCCCAAAGAAAGGCAATGCCAAAGAATGCTCAAACTACCACACAATTGCACTCATCTTACACGCTAGTAAAGTAATGCTCAAAATTCTCCAAGCCAGGCTTCAGCAATACGTGAACTGTGAACTTCCAGATGTTCAATCTGGTTTTAGAAAAGGCAGAGGAACCAGAGATCAAATTGCCTACATCTGCTGGATTATCAAAAAAGCAAGAGAGTTCCAGAAAAACATCTATTTCTGCTTTTGACTATGCCAAAGCCTTTGACTGTGTGGATCACAATAAACTGTGGAAAATTCTGAAAGAGATGGGAATACCAGACCACCTGACCTGCCTCTTGAGAAACTTGTATGCAGGTCAGGAAGCAACAGTTAGAACTGGACATGGAACAACAGACTGGTTCCAAATAGGAAAAGGAGTACGTCAAGGCTGTATATTGTCACCCTGCTTATTTAACTTCTATGCAGAGTGCATCATGAGAAACTCTGGGCTGGAAGAAACACAAGCTGGAATCAAGATTGCTGAGAGAAATATCAATATGCAGATGACCCCACCCTTATGGCAGAAAGTGAAGAGGAGCTAAAGAGCCTCTTGATGAAAGTGAAAAGGAGAGTGAAAAAGTTGGCTTAAAGCTCAACATTCAGAAAACGAAGATCATGGCATCCGGTCCCATCACTTCATGGGAAATAGATGGGGAAACAGTGGAAACAGTGTCAGACTATCTTTCTGGGCTCCAAAATCACTGCAGATGGTGACTGCAGCCATGAAATTAAAAGACGCTTAGTCCTTAGAAGAAAAATTATGATCAACCTAGGTAACATATTGAAAAGCAGAGACATCACTTTGCCAACAAAGGTCCATCTAGTCAAGGCTATGGTTTTTCCTATGGTCGTGTATGGATGTGAGAGTTGGACTATAAAGAAAGCTGAGTGCCAAAGAATTGATGCTTTTGAACTGTGGTGTTGGAGAAGACTCTTGAGAGTCCCTGGGACTATAAGGAGATCCAACCAGTCCATCCTAAAGGAGATCAGTCCTGGTGTTCATTGGAAGATCTGATGCTGAGGCTGAAACTCCAATATTTTGGCCACCTCATGTGAAGAGTTGATTCATTGGAAAAGACCCTGATGCTGGGAAAGACTGAAGGCAGGAGCAGAAGGGGACAACAGAGGATGAGATGGCTGGATGGCATCACCAACTAGATGGACATGAGTTTGAGTGAACTCTGGGAGTTGGTGATGGACAGGGAGGTCTGGCATGCTGCAGTTCATGGAGTCTCAAAGAGTCGGACACGACTGAGCAACCGAACTGAATAATCAGCAATATTGAGCATCCTTTCATGTGCCTGTTAACCATTTGAATGCCTTCATTGGAAAAATATCTGTTTGGGTCCTCTGCTCATTTTTCAATTGCTTTTTTAAAATATTAAGTTGTATAAACTTATATATACATATATATATATGATATTAATCCCTTACTGATCATATCATTTGCAAATATTTTCTTTTATTCAGTAACTTGTCCTTCCAAACTGCTTTAATTTCTGTGGCTTTGTAGTTTAGTCTAAAGTCAGGGAACAAGTTACCTCCAGCTCCATTCCTTTTTCTTAAGACTGCTTCAGGTATTCAGGGTTTTCTGTGATTCTATGTAAATTTTAGGATTATTTATTCTAGTTCTGTGAAAAGTGTAATGGGTATTTTGACAGAGATTGAATTAAATCTATAGATTGTTTTGGGTGGTATGGATATTTTAACAATACTTATTCTTCCAATCCAGGATCATGAGATATCATTCCATTTATTTGTATCATCTTCAGTTTTCTTAATCAGTGTTTTATAGTTTTCACAGTACAGGTCTTTCACCTTCTTAGTGAAGTTTTCAACTGACTTTTTAACATAGCTGTTTCTGCTGTGTTTTGAGACTCAGAAACAATAACTTTGAGGCCCTATCTTTCATCATATTTTACAGGCCTATTTTTATGCATTCTTTCCCAATTGAAATTAATGTGTTTTTTTTTAAACCTATAGTTGTTGAGGGTCATGGTTGTTCACTGGTTGAAGTCATTCCTTAGCTACCTGGAATTTCTGTGACATGATTTATAAAAATACATCATTTCCTCACTTTCTTTCATTTATATATTCATTCAACAGACATTTATTAAGAACTAGGCAGAGGTGAGCACTGACTTATATTTTTGAGGTAATATGTGGGCAGTAAGTGGAACACAGAGATATATGACTAGGTCCCTGCCTTTCAAGAGTTTGCAATCTAAGCTTATATAGATTTCATATAAGCACTAAAATATATACCACATAAGTAAATAATGGATGCATTGCAGTACTGTGAGGAAAGAGTAGAAGAATCAGAAGAGAGGACACAGCTCAGATTTAGAGGAAAGGCAGAATGTCAGAATGTCAGAAATATTATATAGAAGTACAGAAGGAGGGCATCCCAGCAGAAGAGAATTTTCTTAATACGAACTCCTTCAGTTTTGTCTGATTGAACCATCATTTGCAGAGCAACTGCTAAGGATAAGATATTTGGGACTCTGAGAGAGAAAAACATGAGTGAAAAATAATACCAGAGCATAAAAATGACCAGTCCAAGAGGTCTAGCATCCAAATAATAGATAGACAGAAGTCTTATAAAGAGAGAACCAGGAATATTGATGGGAATGAAATCAGTTTCCAGACTGCCCTTTAGATTTCCTGATGGACATGAGTTTTCAGATTTACTGATGTCCCAGTAAAATGGACACCAAGTTTCTTCACTGTGAAATTTCAGAATACTGGGGATAATTTTCAAAAGAAAATCTAAGACCTCCAGAAAGAAAAAAGAACAAACAACAGGAATCATAAATAATTCTGAACTTCTCGACGAAACTTTTGCCAGTAGTATGACATTAGAGCCATGTTTACAGTTTTCTAAGGAAAACTATTTTTTCCAATGTGAAATTATATATCCAATTAAATCCTTATTTAAATGTGAAGGTAAATCTGAGGTATTTTTAGATATATGCCCCTTTTCAGAACTACATTTAAACAGTATTCTATAAACAAAAGGGGAAATAACAAGAAGAGAGAAGAGAGAGAATCCAGGAAACTGGCTCTAACTTAAAAGGATGGTGAAGAGAACTTCTGATGATGAAGAAGGTGTCCCAGATGCATCAGGTACAAAGAAAGTCTTGTCCCAACAGGACAAACCAGGAGGGCTCTGGAAGAACATCCCCAGGAAGATGAGACAGACAGATACATTGATACATTTGAACATAACAAGAGGGGAGAAGATTTAGATAAATCAGGGAGAATTTTGAGATAAACTGGTGAGAAACACATAGAAACCTAAGGAAAGAACACATAGGACAGAGTGCAGAAGAAGGGGTAAATCATCATAGTAGAGAATATGCCTCGGAGGCGAAAAGACTTTCATAATCTAATCATGTAAACACTGAATAGGTGTTTAAGTAGGGTTGTGATATAACCTGTGTAAGGAGACAGAAATTACTGTACATGGCTGGAGTGCAAAGGTGGTTAAAGAAAATTAGATGCTTTTAGGCTGGATAATGCATAAAATGAAAAGTCAACAAAAAAGGGAAAATAAGGTAATTTAAAGATATGGAAATAAAATGAAGCTGAAATACTGAAAGATAAGGTGGAGAAGCTGGAGATGGGAGAGACTCCTCATTTCACAGTGAGCCCAGCATAAAACAGTCAATCTAACTATGTGTATAACTTGATACAAATAAAGTGCCAGATATTTTTAAAGATATTATTTTTCATCACAATTTACCCAGGAGTCTAAGTCTAGAGCATGGTTGCATTTTTAAATGGCATATGATCCAATTAATCAGCAAAGAGAAATGCTTTTGAGGGTCTCTGCTGGCCTACCTGTTTTGATCAGTGATATATTCCTTGTGTCCCTGTGTCTTTAAACCAGAATCCTTCTTTATGTGACATGACAACCAGGGCAAGCTCTAGACAGTCTGAGTTCCTGGGTTTATCTTTCCAAAACGGACTATATGCACTAAGAGCTTCAAGAATTTAAACACTGTGAGGAGCACATCTGCTTTTTGCCTTTTCATACTGTTCATGGGGTTCTTGCAGCAAGAATACTGGAGCAGTTTGCCATTTCCTCCTCCAGTGGACCACGTTTTGTCAGAACTCTCCACTACGACCCATCATCCAAGGGTGGCCCTGCAAAGCATGCCTCATAGCTTCACTGATTTGCACACGCCTCTTTGCATGCATCACTGACTCTGTGGACATGAATTTAAGCAAACTCCAGGAGACAGAGGAGGACAGAGAAGCCTGGCATGTTGCAGCCCATGGGATCACACAGAGTTGGACATGACTTAGCAATTGAACAACAGAAACATATCCAAACATTCCCAGCTTATTCTGATCTTGAAAAGGCAAAAGCATTTACAGTCCCAGGGATTCGTGTAAGGATGTCATGGTCAAGAGGGAGCAGGGAAACTGTTTCTAAGCACTATGCCTGGTACTTGGTGAAAGCATGATAAACAGATGCTGCAGGAGTGAATGAGTACACCAGTACATGGATGAGTGAAATATAGCAAGCTCTTCTGAGAGAGCCGACAGGATGGTGTACATATGCCAGGGTAAAACTTTCACTTCTCCTTTAAATCCAGCAAGGGAAGGACTCAGGTGAAATTATATGCCCAAGGGACATAATTAGAAACATTCTCTGCACAAATTTCGCATTCCATTTGGAATTAAACCTAGGCCTTTAAGACTGATAGCACCCCCACCCCCATAAATACACTCTCTGTAACATCCAGCAGCACAAATAGAGCAACGGTTTTCAAAATGGTGTTCTTTACAGGGGCACCTTTATTCCATGAAAATACTCTACAGATGCCCCCAAGCTGCTTCCTGGTCCCTCCTCTCTGCTTAGTCAGGGCGACCCTGCTTTTACCATTTTTATATATGAGAGTCCCATCCCACAGGACATCTCTACCACTTTCAATGTCTGAAACCACCGATGCAGAAATGTGCTGCTCTGGCAGAGTGGCGTCCTACTTCTTGTGTATTTTCCGGAGAGGCTGAGACAGAAATGCAGTCTCACCACACAGTGGACAGCATGGGAGCAGATTTAATTAGAACCTCAAAGAGATGTCGGCCCCTCAGCTGACACCTGGCTTTTATAAACAAGTGCGTAAGTACCGGCACACACGCACACCTGGTTAGGCACCCAGTGGGTAAAGTACGTCCTTATTTATCAGTGAATAAATGTAATGTTTATCACAAATCTACATTGCTGTCTAAATGCACAAAACCTGATCAAATACAAGTACTTTGTACTTGTTCCCAAGAACATAGTAAAACTATTGCTCAGCTATTTTAAGTCCAAACTTGGGCAATTATAAGACTCTGCCTTACTCTATTTTTCTCCCCTGAAAGTGAAAGTGAAGTTGCTCAGTCGTGTCCGACTCTTTGCAACCCCATGGACTACCGCATGCCAGGCCTCCCTGTCCATCACCAACTACCGGAGTTTACCCAAACTCATGTCCATTGAGTGGGTGATGCCATCCACCATCTCATCCTCTGTCATCCCCTTCTCCTCCCGCCTTCAATCTTTCCCAGCATCAGGGTCTTTTCAAATGAGTCAGCTCTTCATATCAGGTGGCCAAAGTATTGGAAATTCAGCTTTAGCATCCATCCTTCCAATGAACACCCAGGACTGATCCCATAGCCTAGATAACCTTTATCTAGTCCCGAGGATAGGACACTGTGACTCGTCCCCAATTTCTTTCCATTCTGTTGTTTACAGCACAAACTTTATGTCCAAATTCCTTTGGGACTTGGCCTCTTGCAGCTCAAAGGAAACGAATATTAATACCCTTGTCTTTACAGATGACTCTTTGCAGTGAGGTTGAGGTTTTATTTTTAGAGATTTCAAAATTAAGCATTGACTACTTACTCCCTTTTTGTCTTCTTGGTGTAACACCCTGCCTCTTCTCTGAAGCAATGCTCGCTGCTGACTGGAAAGGACAGGAAGCCACCAGTAGCAGTGTTAGTTGCTCAGCTGCTCTGACTCTTTGTGACCCCATGGACTGCAGCCCTCTAGTCTCCTCTGTCCATGGAATTCTCCAGACAAGAATGCGAGAGCGGGTAGCCATTCCCTTCTCCAGGGGATTTCCCCAACTCAAGGATCGAACCTAGGTCTCCTGCACTGCAGGCAGATTCTTTACTGTCTGAGCCACCAGGGAAGCCCCAGAGAGGAGGTTGAACCCTGGCTCATATCTCAAAATTTGATCCTGCCACACCAGTAAGAGTGATGGGCCTATCCAGTCCTTTCTTTTTGCAAATACAAAAGAAGGCCAAGAAATTAGAGAGAAGCAACTGGCCATGGTACCCTTTGAAGTCGTGTTAACAGTAGAGAAGTTTATAATGTAACTCAGGGTCACAAGTAAATGGCTCCTGCACCATAGCAAAGAGTCAAGTTAACAACAGGAGCATGGCTTTCTTATACAGACTCAATGACGGGTTCTGGCAGGGAGGGAATCTGATGTTTTTTCAGACACAAAATTATTTTGCAATTCCAAATGGATTCCCAGCACCCCTGACATTGTACCCTGATATCACACAGAATAATGAGAACTGGGTTCAGTTTTTCTCAGAACCCAGCATGTTTCATTTTATGGAAACTGACTCATATACTACACACTCTGCTTATTAATTTTTAAAACAGGCTGTGACTAGACCTTATGGAGAACCACTAAACACACATAAGTGAAAGACTCCCACAGTGAAGGTGTAGAATCCAGCAGATCACAAAAGTGTGTCATCATAAGCACCTAGAACCTGGACATAGCCATGTGGTAAGACTGCTAAACATTACCGTACACAGTAGAAGAGGCAATGAAATGACCTGGACGCATAACAGGAAGCAAGCCTGACCACTCTTTGCCCTGGGCCTCTCAGACTTGTCAGATTTCTCACGTGCTCACGCTGCTGGCCACTGCCTTGCCCCTGGGGGAAGAAGAGGAACAGTAGAGGCTACGCTTGGCCAGGGGGATCCTAGTCAACACTGTCCTCATACCCTTTTGATGCTGGATACAGTTGTAAATAGAACTCACTGGTACCTGTGAGTTCTCTGTCATTTTGTAAAAAAAAAAAAAAAAAAAAGGTGTATAATTGCTTTGCGATGCTGTGTTAGTTTCTGCAGTGCAACAGTGTGAGTGGGCTCTGTGGATAACACACGCCCCCTCCCTCCGGGTCTCCCTTCCACCCTCTGCACGGAGCTGAGCTCCTTGCGCTATACAGCAGCTTCCCACTAGCGATCTAGCGGGGCTTCCCTCACAGCTCAGTCGGTAAAGAATCCGCCTGCCATGCAAGAGACCCGGGTTGAATCCCTGGGTTGGGAAGATACCGTGGAGAAGGGAATGGCAGCCCACTGAAGTATTCCTGCCTGGAGAACCCCACGGGCAGAGGGGCCTGGCAGGCTACAGCCCCCCGGGCCGCGCCCCCACCACCCCACCCACCCAGCCAGTGAGTGCACGCGAAAGCCACTCTCTCAGTGTGGCCCACCCTCCCCCTTTTCCTACGTGTCCATGTATATTTCTGTCATGTTTGAAGCCAGTCACAGTCATCCCAAATCTGGGCCAAAGACCCTGTGATTTTTGGCAGATTGTTTCATTTCTCCAAGCCTCTATTTCATCTATGAAATGGATAATAAAGATAACTTCCCTAGAAATTTTGGGAACTTAGCAGAGGGTGAGGCCAGAGAAAGTGCTTTGTTAGGTACTATTATTAATGCTACAAACCTGTCATTTTCCACATGGAATTTGGTAGGTTACTCTGTCAATAACCATTCGCTGGCATAATCCTTTAATGATTATGACTAGCCTTCATTTTATGAGAGCCCCCTTTGGACAGAGGCGCCTGGTGGGCTACAGTTCATCAGGTTGCAAAGCGGCGACCACACCTGAAGTGACTGGGCGTGCACATGTGCATGGTCTATTTAGTCAAATATTAGGGGTCATTTAGACTGTGTTCATTTGTCTATCATCCTTTTAGGTAAAGCCAGCTGATAAATATATGTATCTATATGCACTCCCTCCCCAAACCTCTCAAAAACTACAGCGAAAGGATTTTTTTTTAAGGCATAAATTCATTGGAATGAGAACAGGAGTGGAAGCACTAGCAATAGAAGTATGGAAGCAGAAAAACAAATAATTTAGCACACCCAAGAAAATGGAGTCTTCAGTCAGCAGAAGGGAAAGCTAAGAACTAAGCCTTTCTACATCTCAGTCCCGTTCAGTTCAGTTCAGTCGCTCAGTGGTGTTTGACTCTTTGCGACCCCATGAATCGCAGCACGCCAGGCCTCCCTGTTCTACATCTCAGAATTCCCCTAAGGCTTGGGAACTGGGGGCACCAAATAGCTCTGGAAGCTGAGATGAAAAGACATGCAAAAATAAAATGGATTACTTGAAAGTTTATTTCAGAAGCAACCATACTCCCAGATCCCTTCATCACTCTCAGAAAACCACTCATTTGCTCCCTCAGCCAAAGACGGCAGGATTCTTCCCTAGAGAGAGTAAAGCAAGGATTCAGCAGGACACGGGCACAGCTAAAGGGGGTTTTCATATGGAGCTGAGTGAGGCGAATGGATGCTAAGTTCCCAGGATTCTTTCCCCTCTGCAGCAGCCCTGCTCCCCTCAGACTGAAGGCTGGAGGTTAGAATCTTCTTTTGGCACCTGAACAACCCAAGAGGAAAGACTTAAAGACCCGGCATCAGAGCATTCTCGCCTCAACTGTCTGCTAGGCCATCCAACGGCAAAGGTCATGGTCTACAGTTCCCTCCGCAAGGACCACAGCTTCCAACCACCCTTTCCTTGACTCACTCTTAAGGTGCCAGAGATCTGAAGACTGCCTTTGCTCTGACAGAGCAGAAACAGAAAACAATAACTTGGTGGGCTGCACAGGGGGAGGAAACGTCTTGAAAGCAAAAACTGGCATGAATATTCTCAAAGGCATGAGAACATTTTGCAGTGATGAGAGAACAAGGACAAATAAAAAGGAACATTCATAAAACAGAAAGGATCTCTTAGAAATTAACAACACAGTGGCAAAAATGAAAATGAAGAACTCAGTGGAAGAGCTGGAATAAGAAAAATTTCCAGAACTAGTAGCAAAAAGAAAAAAATTGTAAATGAGAAAGGATTTTGTTTGAATTTATTATAGAAAATTATTTGGTGGAAATATTTGAAAGAAAGATTTTAAATTATATAAGCCAACAGATTTTGTAGTGTTGGATAAAATCAGAAAATAATTCAATTCCTAAAAGATTTTGAACCTTTAAAATACAGAAGACAGGAAAGTTTATTCTCAAGTGCCAGAACATCTAGGTAGACAGCAAGTACTGGAACTCAATTAGTGATTTTTCTAAATTAGGTAAATTTAATGCCTACCACCTGCAAAGTTAAAAATTTTTGACACTGGCAAATCATGATTTCGATGCACCTGTTTTCAATGAGAACTTAAAAGGCCTAAACCAAAAATGAAGACAAAGGCAAAGAACAGCCTCTTTATGTAAATCTTTCCAGCTAATCTTCACAAGCTCTAGAAAGGGTGAGGTGGAATAAATGAACTCTCAACTCCTGTGGCTGCTTCTAGGACTATGTGGATTCAGCCATGAGAAATTATTGACCAGCAGATGTAACTTGCCTTTTACATTTATTCTTTGTATTGCTAAGATTCACATGGAATGTCCTTGTGGTTCCACATACTGTTAGGTTTTCAGAGTATTTTGACAAGATCAAGTATACCTTAGCAAAATGAAACAGAAAATTGTGGCAATTAAGAAGAAATCCTAGACCAAGTATTTCACTTTCCCTAAAATATACAGGAATTGAGGGTAAAATGTTCTTAAACTTCTCTGCTTTAGTTTATTTCTAATCTTAATCTGTCCTCAGCCTTGCAGAAGGAGGTGGAAAGCTGCAACTGTCAAGTAAATCAAACACAGGTATATTAATAACTACCCCTTGGTGCTCAGGAGAATTCCTAGTGAAATTGCTAGGTGGTATTTGGGGGGCTCCAAGGAGCTCTGGTTTTTTTTTTTTTTTTGTTATGCTTCAGTGCAGAAAGAATCCAGCAAGAGGCAAAGTGATAGATAAGTGATTTACCAGATAGAATAGGATTCTTGTGAGGTTTACAAACAGACATATGAGAGGGTCCCTTGCCCTGAGAACTTAGGGGGCTACAGCTTTATAATCAAAGGAAAAATGGGTAGGGAAAAGACCATCTCTTCTTCATTTTTGAGTAGACATCATGCTTCCATCATCAGTTCCTCTTCCACATTGGACAAGGGGGTTTTCTTGTCCTTACATGGACAAGTTGGGACTGTCATGGTGCAATGGAAATGAGCCAAAAGCCATAACACATGCTACAAATGGTAAATCATCTCAGGTTTTAGTATACTATCACCTTTGCTTATATTTTTGTTTTTAGTGCACACAGAGGAGCATGTCCTAGGACTCATTAATTTACTGAGCTCACAGGATAGGATGTGGGTCTCATACCAGCATTGTTCCATTGTTTAGGGATATTTCTTGTTTCCATTAAACTGTTTTGTAGCTAAGTAAGCCTGCTTGTTTTTGCAGTTAAGCAAACCTGCTTTTTTGAGTAATCATTAACTTACAGGGGTTTCTCATATATATATATATTTTTTTCACTGACAATCCCCTAGTGAGATTAACTATTTAGCCACTTACTTTGTCCCTTTACTCTGTCCCTATTACTGGCTTCCCCTTCACAGACCACAGCCTTGTCATGGCGAAGAGGCTTGCATAATTCAGTGAAGCTATGAGCCATCCCATGCTCATAAGATCATGGCATCTGGTCCCATCACTTCATGGCAAATCAAACGGGAAAAAGTGGAAGCAATAACAGATTTGATTTTCTTGGGCTCCAACATCACTGCAGACAGTGACTATAGCCATGAAATTCAAAGATACTTGCTCCTCGGAAGGAAAGCTATGACAAACCTAGACAGCATATTATAAAGCAGAGACATCACTTTGCCAACAAAGATCCATATAGTCAAAGGTATGGTTTTTCCAAGTCATGTATGAATGTAAGAGCTGGACTATAAAGAAGGCTGAGCACCAAAGAACTGATGTTTTCAAATTGTAGTGCTGGAGAACACTCTTCAGAGTCCCTTGGACTGCAAGATCAAACCAGGCAATCCTAAAGGAAATCAACTCTGAATATTCACTGAAAAAAATGATGCTGAAGCTGAAAGTCCAACACTCTGGCCACCTGATTCGAAGAGCTGGCTCATTGGGAAAGACCCTGATGCTGGGAAAGATTGAAGGTAAAAGGAGAAGGGGGCAGCAGAGGATGAGATGGTTAGATGATAGCATCACCGAGTCAATGAACATGAATTTGAGCAAACTCTGGGAGATAGTAGAGGACAGAGGAGCCTGGTATGCTTCAGTCTGTGAGGTCTCAGAGAGTCAGACACAACTTAGCAGCTGAACAACAGCAGCATCAGTGGCGTGCTCTGTGACACACTAATTCAATCACAATCTCTAGGTGTAAGGCCACAGCATTAATATTGTCTAAAAGCTACTTAAATGACCCTAATGGACAGAAAGAACTGAAAACCACATCTATAATTTGGGCTAAAAACACTTTGAAACTCATGCTTTGGATCAGCTATTTATATTTCTTTCAAAGCTGGTAATTGCTAAATATCTACTTACTCTGAAGCCATATAGATATAGTGTCCAAATAGGTGACCATACTTTGTTAAAGTGGTTTCATAGCTAGCACCTGTCTCTATTCTCTAGTTTCTCAACAATAAGGTGCAATAAGCTGGGGGTTGGAATGGAGAGAGAGGAACCCAGAATGTCTTTCTTGGGATGCCTGGATGATTTGAAGCAAAATAGCAATATAAGTAAGATTTCTATTAGATTGTCTGGATAACAATCCTATACCTGTGTGGGTATGCTTAGTCGCATCTTAATGGGAAAGACTTTAAAATCTATTGTCAGGGCATTAAATTGGGGTCTAACATTGATAAGCTCAGGAAACAAACATGGGCTAGTTTACTCTTTGTGAGAGGGCCAGAGTCTTACAGTGATGTGAGGGCAAAATGATCACTTCAACTTAATGACTGCCTTCCTAATTGGATCCAGGGAAGTTTTTATATATATATATATATATATATACACACACACACACACACACACACACACACACACACATATATACACACACATATATTTTCCCCCTTTGAGTAATTACTCTGTATTTTCCCCCAGGTTCAGTGGCATTTTCTCTAGAGAGATAATAATAGAGTTAGCATAATAGTGGAAAATAACAGGCAGTCTATTTGAAAGGCAGGGGTTAGGGGCTGGGAGGGGGAGAAGCAGCAAGCAGTGAGGAGATAGAGAAGACAAGGTGATGAAGAGGACAACGGTCATGATGGCAAAAACAAAAAAGAGGAACAGAAGGAAAAGGAGTAGGAGAAGCAACAGCAGGATAGGAGCCAACACAGGCTGAGGGTCTTTCCGAGTTTCCTATGTCCTCCAAGGGTATTGGTTAAAGTTTGCAGATTCCTAGGCCCCATGCCATCCAAGAATCAGAATGGGAAGAGGGACACCTAGCAATTTGCATTTTAGACAAGCACCCGAGAGGAGCTTTACGCAAAATAAACTGTTTGAAAATTACTGGCCTCAAGATATGCCTAGTGCCAACGGTCAGGGATGCTGTTCAATTTAATCAATTTATTTTTTGAGCTCCCAGTCTTGCCAGAGCAACAAAAGGTAATCATTTTTTCAGGTAATATAAACTCAGGAACATGGTGTTTCTAGGATTAATTTCAAACCATGGGCAGTTCTCTTTGCTGTAACTCCAAGAAAATGACCAGGGAAGACAAAGAGGCAACAGTTAGCCTTTACGGAGCATGTGGCAAGCCCTGTTCTAAAAGATTTACATGACTGAGTCACCTCCAGTTCTTATGAAGAGTCGCCAGTTTTATTTCCCCTAGTGCACAGATAAGGAAGCTGAAGTTTCAGGTTAAAACAACAGTGCTAGTAAGGGGCAGAGGGGACTCATACCCTCAGCCGCTCAAACTAAACATCAAAATATTCCGTGCAAATGAAGATAGAAGTACTGCAAGCCTGAGTTCTCCTTTTAGCTCTATCAGATCAATTAGGCAAACTCTGGTGGACTCAGCCTATGACTTAGGTTACGTGTCTGTAGAATGGAATTGGTGGTACTAGTGTAGTGAGAAGCTAGTAAATGTCAGCTCCTTATGAAGAGCATACAGTACGGTATAGGTGCCAGTTATCATTATATTCCTGTCATCATGGTGCACATGGGCCAGATCTAAACCTTCCCAGATGAAGTAAAGAAATAGAAATGAAGTGACTGTGTTACTGTTCAATCACACAAGTAGAATCACAGGCAGGTTCTATAGCAGGAGGGCAAAATGGAGGGGGTGAAGTCAAGTTTTCTGAAAGGTGCTCTTTGACGGTTGTCTATGTGTGCCTCAAGGTCTGACTGCCACTCTTGATACTGACTGTAGGATCCACTATAGCTTTCACAATACATTTCCATCATATTTCACACATCAACTCAACGTAGTACCTATTTTTTTTTTAAGTGCCATTTTCAGAGACTGTGTTTGGAGGAGCAACTTTCTAGTCTTTCTAGTTCTTCCCATTAGCCTAAACTCAGTGACTATTTTCCACCATGAAATCAAATGCCAAGAGCTCAAAGAGAAAGGAGCCAGTACCCTGTCACACCAGCTGCATGAGCCACAGCTAACCCACTTCACTCTTCTGCATTTCCGCGCACTGGAGCCCATCAAATTGGTCTTGCTCCTCTCAGCAGGGTTACAGGGAAATTTTACTGAGAATATTCAAGACTATGGTCGGAAGAAAAGAGGAAGGGGAACATACTGGAGTAGAAGAGAAGAGAATAATGTGTGAATTGGGTACCAGAGCCAGGCAGGTTTAAGCTCGGGAATCTCACAACCAATGTGCCTCCAAAATGGTGCCACATCCTCCCCACTGGAAAAAGGCTTTGACAGCAAACTGTGCCATAACTAAAGGTGCTATTTTCTCAATAAAAGTAACTCATTAACTTGCACTACGTATGTCATATAACTGCATCAGGTAAATTACCATTACAGCCCTTTTTACATATGAAGAAACGAAAGCACACGAGGGTCAAAACCACGACCAAACGTCCCAAGGGAATAAAAGTAGCAGAGCTGGGACCCTACCCCGGGCGTCTGGCCCCAGACTGCACTTCTCAAAAGAGTGTCCGTGTCGAGTTTGGGATCCGTTTGTCAAATGCTATCAGTTTTCCAACCAACTCTCAATTCACCTTGCAAATAAAATTAAAGGCACGGCTTCTGCCTTTTCTAGTGATAAAGCAGCAGGAAAGAAAAACTGGATCACCAGCCACCACCCTCCAGAAACCACTTTCTCAAAGCTATTTTCCCCAAGCTTTCCCAGTGACAAAGCCCCGTATTTCCCCAAGTGCAGGTGTGGCCCCACCCCAGAATCCTGATTAACCTGGACTGACGAGTCAGAAGAACATGAATAGCCTAAATTGACTCCTTCACCTTGCTAACATCTGTTCCATCTCCCCTACCACCACACACACATACACACACAAGTCCATCTCTTTCCCAAATTTGTGGGCTGGGAGGGAACTCTTGGCCACAATTATTTTTGCACCAAAATCTACTTCCTCAAATAGTAATTTTGTAGTGGAGAATAATCTGGACAATGCCACTTAACTCAGGTGATCAGAGACAGCATCTCTAGTAATTTAGACATGTGGATATCTGTACCTCCTGATACCAGCAGTGAAAATGACATAACATTGCTTCCTGGGATATAACTTGCTCCCTGGGATGTAACAACCCAGACCTGGCCAAGATATGGGACCTGTTGTCCTCTTCTTTGTTGTGAGTAAAGAGCCACGGCTGCAGTGTGACTGGGTTTGGATAATGCAGGAAAGAGTCTGCAGGAGGCTTTAGGGAAAAGGGTACAGACACAAATGCTCAGAGGAGACAGGCAGATACCACAACTGATTGTGTAGGTCAAGCTTAAGACAAAGTTTTCTTTAAATCTCTGACTCCTGCTATGCTTTGTTTTCCTACTTTTGATAGAGTCAAGGATAACTGAACTTAATCATAAGAAAAAAATAGCGGAGATAAACATAATTGCAGAAATTTACCCTTTGTCTCAGTGTCTGATAATGGTGGGAATTCAGACCTGTATTTCTTAGTTTTTTTAACATCTTTTTAAGAAGCCAGAAAACCAGATTTGCATTAGACAACTCCCAAGTTTAAGTGTCAGATATCAACTCAGAATTTTAAAGTAATGTGTGGTGGACCAATTCTACTTTCACAGACTTGTTTGCTCTTTGCAGTGAGTTAGTGGTGCTCAAAGAGGCCTGGGAAGGCAACTGAGGACTGAGACATCTGTGCCAGGGTGGGAAGCAATGTAAGACTCCCCAGAGTCAGTTGTAGGATTGGTCATCTTCAGGTTCTATTTCTAGCAGGACCACTGAGGGATAAACAACAGTAATAGATTGAACCTAACTTAAAGAGGAGAGTGAAAAGTTGGCTTAAAGCTCAACATTTAGAAAACGAAGATCATGGCATCTAGTCTCATCACTTCATGGGAAATAGATGGGGAAACAGTGGAAACAGTGTCAGACTTTATTTTTTTGGACTCTAAAATCACAGCAGATGGTGATTGCAGCCATGAAATTAAAAGACACTCTTTGGAAGGAAAGTTATGACCAACCTAGATAGCATATGGAAAAGCTGAGACATTACTTTGCCAACAAAGGTCTGTCTAGTCAAGGCTATTGTTTTTCCAGCGGTCATGTATGGATGTGAGAGTTGGACTGTGAAGAAAGCTGAGCGCCGAAGAATTGATGCTTTTGAACTGTGGTGTTGGAGAAGACTCTTGAGGGTCCCTTGGACTGCAAGAAGATCCAATCAGTCCATTCTAAAGGAGATCAGTCCTGGGTGTTCTTTGGAAGGAATGATGCTAAAGCTGAAATTCCAATACTTTGGCCACCTCATGAGAAGAGTTGACTCATTGGAAAAGACCCCGATGCTGGGAGGGATTGGGGGCAGGAGGGATTGGCGACAGAGGATGAGGTGGCTGGATGGCATCACTGACTTGATGGACGTGAGTCTGAGTGAACTCCAGGAGTTGGTGATGGACAGGGAGGCCTGGCGTGCTGCGATTCATGGGGTCGCAAAGAGTCGGACACGACTGGCGAGTGAACTGAACTGAACTTTTCCTTTGCTTCTCATCTCCTTCCAGTGAATGCTGGGATTAATATGCCTGTTGTTTAAATAAATGTAATCCTTGAAGGACTGGACTAAAGCTGTTGTAAACAGGCAAGGAAAAGCAGACCTCAAACAACTGCTTCTAACTGTGGTTCTAAGAGAAGACCAACCATGATCCCAGATGTGTCAAGCAAGAAATACACTCAGTAAGACTGAGTGTATTTCTCAGGAGTGTATTCCACTCCTGGCTTGTGGAATAATAAATAACGAGGATCACAAGGTACAAGGGCCTGTGGAAGTGAAATTATTTTCATTTTCTCAAATTGGATATTATTAATATACTTTGATTCTTTTCATCACAACTGCAACAATTATTTTTGTACTGAAACATTCTTTCTCAAACAGTAATTTTGTAGTGGAGAATAATCTGGACAATGCCACTTTATTCAAGTGATCAGAAACAGCATCTCTAGTAATTTAGACGTGTGGATATCTGTACCCTCCTGACATCAGCAGTGAAAATGACATGACATCACTTCCTACTAAAAAAACAAAAAGCATAATTCTAACCTAATCATGAGAAATTTGAAGAAGCTCTTTAGAATAGCTAATAGTATACCAATGGTAATGTCTTGGTTTAGCTAACTAGTACTATAGATAGATAATATGGGAAAGCTGAGTGAAAGATAAATGAGTCCTGTATACTGTCTTTACAACTTTTTGTAAATCTAAAATTGCTTCAAGATGAAAAACTAGAAAAGGTCTTGTTTTTATAACCTCACCACTAAGTCTTTTTTAAACAATTTAAAAGGATTTAAATCTACTACATGCTATATTTATATTGTCTAAATTAACTAATTCAATATCAGTATTTGCTTTTAAATGTTGAATGATGCTTAAATGCATGAACCACAAGAGAGATAATACCACAGAATGGGAAAATATGGATTGTCAATGACTATTTACAAACCTCCACTTCATCCTTTCCTTGGGGAACTGCTCTTTTCTTACTGAAAACACTGAAATAATGATGTAAGTACAAGTCATACTAAAACTAATACCCTTCTTACACTTTCAAATACAGTGTTGGTCACATGATCTACATCTAGCCAATCAGAACACACTGACCATCCCAGGGTGGAGGCATCAGCACCAGTGAAGCCTAGCACCCATAGCTTTGCTCTGGGACTCTCACGCTGAGGACTGAGAGGAATTCCTCTTCCCCCTTAGATTATGAACTTGAAAGCTGTGACCTCAGCAGTGGCACTGGTCACATATGTCACCCTGTGGAAAGGCCTGAGAAATGAGAACTATGAAGATGCAGAGGCTGAGAAATGAGAGAGGGGATGAGGAGGGCACTTGATAAAAGCTATTTAAGTCTCTGATTCCAGTCCCTTGGGCCAGTTCTATATTTCATTTTTCATGCTTTAATAACATAACCTAATATATTTCCCTTCTTGTGCTCAAGCTAGTTTTAGTTAGGACACAGTTCTTTGTCTTTTGACACCAAAATAATTTTGATTCATCCAAGATGACTTCTGTTGCATACCACTACTACCTGGGACTAATTCAAAGGGAGGGGACAGATAATATGGGTAAATGTCAATGAAGAATAAATTCATTATAAAGGGAGACACCTGAACCAGTGTCAAAGATCACTGAGGAATATTAGAAGGCAGAATAAAGATCAGTGCAGAAAGATGAGCTGGTCAGAAATTCTCAGTTCCAAGAATGAGAAGAAAGTAAGTTTTATGAACTAGATCAATGGGCAATCATCAATTCCAGATCAAATTATTAAAGTTTTGGTGTGAATTACTCACAAAATAAATTTTGATCACTGACACCCAGCATGACGTGGAGAGAGTCAATCCTATAGAAACTGTATATCCAGGCTTCTACACAACTTGTAACAAGGTCCTCTGCTACTCTTCAGAACACTCACTGGTGAGGGAAAGTTGAAACTGCTTCTAAAGCATGCTATTATTAAATTAACTTGTAAGGAAGTTTCTAGTAGTTCTATCTTTTCTCTTTCAATAAATTAACTAACTGAAATCTTTTTATTAATAACCTGAACAAAGCTACTAATAGAAAGCTGACTTCATTTGTATATACCATAAAGCTCAGAGCAAATCAATGGATGATAAAATCAAGATTCCGAACATCCTGCATCCGTATACACAGATAACAAGAACCAAAAACCTGTGCAAATCAGGGTGGAAATGTGGCTTAATAGCACATGTGACTATAAATAGAGACTACTGTAAACTATTTGTTCAACAAGGAACAAGTAAAGCTAACTCAGTTTTATGCTACCATGGCAGAGGGATAGATTAGAGAGAGAGATGAAATTCTTGCTCTAATCAACACAGGTTTGGCTGATGATATTACATTTAATTCTGGGTGCCATATTTTTAAAAGTATGTTTAAAGATCCTGTTCAGACAAGAGTAACCAGAATGCTAAATCATTAAAACAGATTGAGAATGTTTAACCTAAAGTAAGAAAACTTAGACAAGACATAATAAATCTGTCTTCCAAATCAGAAAAGCTGTCACACAAAAAAGAGCTTAATGCCTACCAGTGTGGTGCAGTAGGGGAAAATTAGCATGACTGGAGGAAAAAAATGAGCAAAGATTTATGTCATTATAAGGAAAGGTTTTGTAACCATTTAAGCTAACCCAAACCAGAGAATAGGCTGTTTTGGGAGAGACTCTGAATTACCTGTTTGATAGAAATAGTCCTCTTTTAAAATTTCTAATTTTATTGGCATAGAGTTGATTTACAATGTTGTGTTAGTTTCAGATGTACAGCAAAGTGCCTCAGTTATATATGCACATTTGTTTAGTTTTTTAGATTCTTTTCTTACATAGGTTATCACAGAGTATTGAGTAGAGTTCCCTGTGCTACACAGTAGGTCCTTGCTGGTTCTCTGTCTTACACATAGTAGAGTGTATGCATTCATCTCAAGCTCCTGATTTACCCTCTCCATTTCCACTTTGGTAACCATAAGTTTGTTCTCACTATCTGTAAGTCTGCTTCTGTTTTGTAAATAAGTTCATTTTTATCTTTATTTGTTTATTAGAGTCCACACATGAGTGATATCACATGCATGTTTTTCTCTGAGTTACTTCACTTGTTATGATAATCTCTAGACTCAAGGTGTTATTTTATTTTTATAGGTAAGTAATAGTTCATTGTTTATTTGTACCATGTATTTTTTATCCTCTCAAATTGGTAAAATCTGAAGTTGCAGATGACACTACAGAAATTAAAAGAATCATGAGACTACTACAAATAACTACATGCCAATAGATGGACAACCTGGAAGAAATAGACAAATTCTTAAAAGGTGAAACTTTCCAGGACTGAACCAGGAAGAAATACAAAATATGAACAGACCAATCCCAAATACTGAAATTGAAACAGTGATTTTAAAACTTCCAACAAACAAAAGTCCAGGATAAGATAGCTTCACAGGTGAATTCGAATCAAGTGGGATTTATCTCAGGGATGCAAGAATTCCTTAATATCCACAAATCAATCAATGTGAAACATCACATTAACAAAGTGAAGAACGAAAACCATATGATCATCTCAACAGATGCACAAAAGCTTTTGACAAAATTCAATACTGATTCATGATAAAAGCTCTCCAGAAAGTGAGAATAGAGGAAACTTATCCCAACACAAAAAGGTCATATATGACAAAGCCATTGTTAATGTTATTTTCAATGGTGAAAAGGAATATTCCTTAGGAGTTTCATATATTTAAGAACGTGTTAACTAGATCAACGCTTCTCAAACTTAAATTGTATATGAATCAACATGGACTCATTAGAAAACCAGCTCTGATTCAGTAGTGTTGGTGTGGGGGTTGATAGACCAAATGAATTTCTAAAAGCTCCAAAGTGATGCCTATCATGTAGTATGTGAACCACACTTTGAGAAGCAAGGAACCAGATAACTGTTAAGGTTACTTTTTTATACTGACAGTCTATAATTTTCAGTAAAAAAAAAAAAAATACACTTCAGGAACAGAAAAAGCAATTATATTCTGTGTTTTTCAAATACTATGAAAATGGTAGTGTTTGAGAGCACAGAGGAAGCAAAAGCATTGCCTGAAATTCAAAACTTTCTCAGTAAATGCAAATTTTTAAGGACCCCATTCTAAAGCAAAAAAAAATTTATTCATAAATATTTGTACATGACTACATTTAATTATCTACTTTCACTAGAAGTGACAAGTCATGTTCAATAATTGGAATTAACAGCACTCATTTCTTCAATTTTAATAATTCAACTTTGCATTAAATTCAGTACTTTGTCCAGTTCACTAAATAAGTCCTTTATAATTACTCATCCACTCTGGACCCTTTCAGTGTACAGGCTTTGTTTTATTATCCTCTTACCTTCATCCCTGTAGACAGAACTTCCTACCTAGCCTGTAGGATTATAGATGTGTCTCAAGATATTTGGTCTTTTCATCCTTTGGGAGGGCCAGGCAAGCAGCCTGATTCTGGGCTCCTGGGGAGAAGATTCAACCAGGTCGGCAATTAGTCAATCATGATTAGTGAGTGACACCTAGCACTCATTCGTCTGGCCGCAAGAGAGTGAGCTTAGCCAAGCTGAGCGTCTGTCTTGTTATCACCTTCAGCAACTTGCAGCAAGCACGTCCGTTTTTATCTTCAGAGAAGGAACTATGGATCTGTTGGAGAAGTTCATGTCCTAAGTGCTTAATTAGCATAGCAGCCTCACCAAAATTTGGCCATGGGAAGTGAGACAATGAGAAAGAAGCTTTTGGTAGGCATATCTTTAGGCAATGGCACCAATGTCAGTCTTCCCATGTGTTAAATACCTTTATCCATTTGTGGCAAAATAGGTTCATGGAAACATTTCTAAAAGGCACATGTATTTTTCAATTTAGAAAAATGATTTTGTAATACTTTATAAAATTTAGGTGAACTCTAAATGTACAGCAACCTCTTATGAAATTCCTAAGGTAAATTTAACAAGGAGCTAAAAGGAAGAATTGCTATATTTAAGATCAAATGTTGCAAATTTTTAATGATTGTAAAAGTTGTTTCAAAATTTTTATTCTCTTCTGCAAAATTGTTTTTTAATTGACAGCAGCCATAAACAATTCAAAAAGACCAACACTGGAATGTTTTGATTAGAAATGATATAGACTTTCAAGCATAAAATCTGAGATTAAATGGTTACGCTGGTGGAAGTACACTTACAGTTTTTAATTTAATGTTATCTATATTCAATATAAATATATTGCTCCAAACATTATATTGTATTTTCTTGTCAAAACTATATCACATTTTTTAAAATGCAAAAATAGCTTTAGTAGGTGCTGTACAGATATTCCCAAATGTCTTCCAGTTTACCCCATGTGTCATGAAAATATTATAATTTTCTATTTGGGACAAAAATACTGCTATAGGTAGATTTCCCTCTATAATATGTTCTGTTACCAAATATCTCTAGTATAACTAGAGACTAATTAATCGCATACTTGTCTTAGGATATAGATGCTATTTTTTTCTTTTTAAATATAAATTTATTTATTTTAATTGGAGGCTAATTACTTTACAATATTGTATTGGTTTTGCCATACATTGACATGAATCTGCCATGGGCATACATGTGTTCCCCATCCTGAACCCCCTCCCACCTCCCTCCCCATCTCATCCCTCTGGGTCATCCCAGTGCACCAGCCCCAAGCATCCTGTATCATGCATCAAACCTAGACTGGTGATTCATTTCACATACGATAATATACGTGTTTCAGTGCCATTCTCCCAAATCATCCCACCCTTGCCCTCTCCTACAGAGTCCAAAAGATTGTTCTATACATCTGTGTCTCTTTTGCCATCTTTCTAAATTCCATATATATGCATTATTATACTGTATTGGTGTTTTTCTTTCTGTCTTACTTCACTCTGTATAATAGGCTCCAGTTTTATCCACCTTATTAGAACTGAGTCAAATGTATTCTTTTAATGGCTGAGTAATACTCCATTGTGTATATGTACCACAGCTTTCTTATCCATTCATGTGCTGATGGACATCTAGTTTGCTTCCATGTCCTGGCTATTATAAACAGTGCTGTGATGAACATTGGGGGTACACTTTTCTCTTTCAATTCTGGTTTCCTCAGTGTGTATGCCCAGCAGTGGGATTGCTGGGTCATATGGTAGAAGAACCCCAGGGTTAGTAGAAGGAAAGAAATCTTAAAGATTAGGGCAGAAATAAATGAAAAAGAAACAAAAGAGACCATAGCAAAAATCAACAAAGCTAAAACCTGGATCTTTGGGAAGATAAATAAAATTGGCAAACCATGAGCCCGACTCATCAAGAAACAAAGGGAGAAAAATAAAATCAATAAAATTAGAACTGAAAATGGAGATATCACAATAGACAACACAGAAATGCAAAGGATCATAAGAGACTACTATCAGCAACTATATGCCAATAAATGGACAACTTGGAAGAAGTGGAAAAATTCTTAGAAAAGTACAACTTTCCAAAACTGAACCAGGAAGAAATAGAAAATCTTAACAGTTCCATCAGTTTAGTTCAGTTCAGTTCAGTCACTCAGTCGTGTCCGACTCTTGGCTACCCCATGAATCTCAGCACGCCAGGCCTCCTTGTCCATCACCATCTCCCAGAGTTCACTCAAATTCACATCCATCGATTTGGTGATGCCATCCAGCCATCTCATCCTTTGTCATCCTCTTTTCTTCCTGCTCCTAATCCCTCCCAGCATCAGAGTCTTTTCCAATGAGTCAAGTCTTCACATGAGGTGGCCAAAGTACTGGAGTTTCAGCTTTAGCGTCCTTCCTTCCAAAGAACACCCAGGGCTGATCTCCTTTAAAATGGACTGGTTGGGTCTCCTTGCAGTCCAAGGAACTCTCAAGACTCTTCTCCAACACCCATCACAAGCACGGAAATTGAAACTGTAATCAGAAATCTTCCAGCAAACAAAAGCCCAGGACCAGATGGCTTCATAGCTGAATTCCACCAAAAATTTAGAGAAGAGCTAACACCTATCCTACTCAAACTCTTCTAGAAAACTGCAGAGGAAGGTAAACCTCCAAACTCATTCTATGAGGCCATCATCACCCTAATACCAAAACTTGACAAAGATGCCACAAAAAAAGAAAACTACAGGCCAATATCACTGATGAACATAGATGCAAAAATCCTTAACAAAATTCTAGCAAACAGAATCCAACAACATATTAAAAAGATCATACATCATGACCAAGTGGGCTTTATCCCAGGGATGCAAAGTTTCTTCAATATCTGCAAATCAATCAATGTAATTCACCACGTTAGCATATTGGGAAAAAAACCATATGATTATCTCAATAGATGCAGAGAAAGCCTTTGACAAATTTCAACATCCATTTATGATATAAAAATTCCCTCCAGAAAGCAGGAATAGAAGGAACATACTATATGACAAACCCACAGAGACATTATCCTCAATGGTGAAAAATGGAAAGCATTTCCGCTAAAGTCAGGAACAAGACAAGGGTGCCCACTCTCACCACTACTATTCAACATAGTTCTGGAAGTTTGGGCCACAGCAATCAGAGCAGAAAAAGAAATAAAAGGAATCCATATTGGAAAAGAAGAAGTAAAACTCTCACTGTCTGCAGATGACATGATCCTCTACATAGAAAACCCTAAAGACTCCACCAGAAAATTACTAGAGCTAATCAATGAATATAGTAAAATTGCAGGATATAAAATCAACACACAGAAATCCCTTGCATTCCTATACACTAACAATGAGAAAACAGAAAGAGAAGTTAAGGAAACAATTCCATTCACCATTGCAACAAAAACAATAAAATACTTAGGAATATATCTACCTAAAGAAACAAAAGACCTATATATAGAAAACTATAAAACACTGGTGAAAGAAATCAAAGAGGACACTAATAGATGGAGAAATATACCATGTTCATAGATCGGAAGAATCAATATAGTGAAAATGAGTATACTACTCGAAGCAATCTACAGATTCAGTGCAATCCCTATCAAGCTACCAGTGGTATTTTTCACAGAGCTAGAAGAAATAATTTCACAACTTGTATGGAAATTTAAAAACCTCGAATAGTCAAAGCAATCTGGAGAAAGAAGAATGGAACTGGAGGAATCAACCTTCCTGACTTCAGGATCTACTACAAAGCCACAGTCATCAAGATGGTATGGTACTGGCATAAAGGCAGAAATATAGATCAATGGAACAAAATAGAAAGCCCAGAGATAAACCCAAGCACCTATGGACACCTTTTCTTTGACAAAGGAGACAAGAATATACAATGGGAAAAAAGAGAGTCTCTTTAACAAGTGATCCTGGGAAACCTGGTCAACCACTTGTAAAAGAATGAAACTAGAACACTTTCTAACACCATACACAAAAATAAAACTCAAAATGGATTAAAGATCTAAATGTAAGACCAAAAACTATTAAACTCCTAGAGGAGAACATAGGCAAAACACTCTCCTACATAAATCACAGCAGGATCCTCTGTGACCCACCTCTCAGAATATTGGAAATAAAAACAAAAATAAACAAATGGGACCTAATTAAAATTAAAAGCTTCTGTACAATAAAGGAAACTATAAGCAAGGTGAAAAGACAGCCTTCAGAATGGGAGAAAATAATAGCAAATGAGGCAACTGACAAAGAATTAATCTCAAAAATACACACGCAACTCCTGCAGCTCAGTTCCAGAAAAATAAACGACCCAATCAAAAATGGGCCAAAGAACTAAACAGACATTTCTCCAAAGAAGACATACAGGTGGCTAACAAACACATGAAAAGATGCTCAACATCACTCATTGTCAGAGAAATGCAAATCAAAACCACAATGAGGTACCATTTCACACCAGTCAGAATGGCTGCTATCTAAAAGTCTATAAGCCATAAATGCTGGAGAGGGTGTGGAGAAAAGAGAACCCTCTTATACTGTTGGGAATGCAAACTAGTACAGCCACTATGGAGAACAGTGTGATGATTCCTTTAAAAACTGGAAATTTACCTAAAGAAAACATGTACGTCTACATAACAATTGGAAAATGTTTTAGACCTAAGTTATTTCCTCACTCCTTCTGCTATGCTTCTTGGGAAAGAAAAAAAAAAAACTGAAAAATTACTCTGAAGGGCTGGCAATACTCTTTTTCTTGACCTGAATGGTAATATGGTGTTCACTTTGTGATAAATCATTGGGTACGTGGTTGTGTATACTCTAGTATACTTAATTTATTTCACTGTAACAAAAGGCTTGAAGTTTTTATTTTCTAATACTAGAGAGATATGGTGATCTACAGATCTCTGAACATCTTTTACCTTCTGTTTATAATACCACACCACCCTCCAAGAATACCTAATAAATGATTAACTGTATCACCGGGCAGTTGGGAGCAGTCATGAAAGGCATGAGACTTGATAATTCATAATAGAAACAGTCCTTTGCAGTTTCTGAATTATCCTGTTTCCTACATAAATTAATCAGATGAACCAAATGCTATTAAAACAAACTTAAGGGTGATAATTGAGACTTCCAATTCATGATATAAAATATGACAGTGATGGGCTTGGAGGTTATTACTATGATCTACATAGCAGGACAGGGTTAGCCCTTGATATGACAAATTTAAGATGACTCCTACATCTATATTTTCACCCCTAGCCTCGGCAAACATTCATCCCTTCTGCATCCCAGAAACTGTGGCAATTAAGGCCCATCAGACAAAATTCAGAGAATTTCAAAATAAATTACTGATATATATATATATATATATATATATATATTTGGATAGGGATATTATCTTTCTACTGTGAGAATTTAGTATACACTTTAAAGTATATCAACCAAATGTTCATTCCAGGTGCGTATGGCGCTCCATTTAAGATAAATGATTCATTAATGAGACACTGGCCTCCTTAATGATTTACTTGAACTGCCAACTGATTTACTTGAAGAATAATAAGGGCAAACATGTTCCTGCTCTAGCTATTCCTACCATTATTAAACATTTGCAACAAATTTCTCTTGTTTTGCTAGCACACAGTTAGCATCTGTCTGCTGTAAGAATGAAATACCCTAGACAGCTTGAGTCCACAACTCAGCTGAGATACGAAAAGACAGCTCACCTAGCCATCAATACTCACACATGTGAATTTACAGTGCCAACAGAAAAACTATCAGTCTGAATCCATTCTACAGCACCTCGTGTGAGAGTTACATTATTGTAATAGACTTAACTGCATCACATGGTTTATTAACATTGGCATTTGTTCTCATTAAGAAGCTTTATGTTTAAAGAAATTATTGATCTCCTCCACATTTCTGAAAACATGGAGGCAAATGAAAAATCATTACTAGCCTTATCCTCCACCAAGCCTCCATTTCATTTGCTTTCTGTCAAGAGTTATCTCTTGCTTCCTTTCTCCACAAGCACATATGCTTTCTCCCACTCTTATCCCTTTCCTCTTTTCTCTAGAATAGGCTGCGCCCCCCAGCGGTTGGGAGCTTTAAAAAGAAAAACAAGAAAGAAAAAACCTTTCTCGGGCAAGACTTTGAATCCCCTGCAATTTTATTTTGGGGCTGAGTGCCTTGTGTTCCCGAGAATTCAATGCAATTTAGTCACGATCATGACCATACTTTCCCCTTGTGATCAAGTTCCTGTTTTTCCTTTTTAAAGAAGGGGGTGGTACAGTCAAAAGGAAATAGTTTGATTCTTGGGGAGACAGCGATTCTTGGAACTCAGAAGCCGAGCTCCCGCAGCCAAGTGCTGGTGGCGCTGTCCACTCCCTGGTGCTGAATGCAGAGAGACCCTAGCATTTACCACCAGGCTCAACTTCTCAGGATCAGAAAAGATTCAGCCATAGTGCATTGTACCCACTTCCCTTTTCTGGGATAGAGGACCATTTAGACATCTTCTTATTCTCTTTCCACAAGAAAACACTCTTCCACCAAAAGAAACTGTGCCTCTTACGGGAAAGTAATGGCACAGTTTCAATTCAACACCAAAGTGAAAAGGTCTCCTGAAGGAAGAATGGAAATCTCAGAGTTCTGAATTAACACAATACTACTTGGGTACACTTCCTTGTTAATAAATAAAGGAAACTTTTAAAATTTTTATGATAAAAATAAATAAAAATTTAAAATAATGTAATTAATCGTTTTTTTCTGATAAAGACTGTAAAGTGGGTGGTAGTGGGTGCTGCAATATCTGAGACAGGATTTTAGATATTGTTTTACTGATGTTAAGAAACAGAGAAGAGAAGGATGTAAACCTGTTAACTAAGGTGTCTTGAATGGTTAAAAATATGTTCTTTAAAATGTTGCTTTAACATCGTCTTCCCAGAGGTGCTCATTCTCTTGGGAAAATTAGGTCAGAAGCTTCCCTTCTGGTCTTTGCCTTCCCAGCCGCTGTCCCATTTGAAAGAAGGAAAGGCCCTGTTCTTCAAAGTAGGTGCTGATATCCACAGGGTCCTTATAAAAATCCTCCTCTCACCCTTCCCCCCACAGGAGATAATCAAGCAGAGGTCAAGAAAATGGACAAAAGGGACAAAAGGGAAGGAAAGTGTGCTGCACTCCAGGTCTTTGATTCTTGATGGTTATAGTCAAATGCGGGGTGGGGGGGCACTTCTCAAAGAGAAGTGAAGGTGTTTCTCGTGGCTGCAAAATTTACAGTCGGAAAGGGAGCCGACTTAACCAATACCAGCAAATGTTCCTTCCTTTTCTTAATCTCTCGCTGCTTATTTTAGCAGCTTCTCCACCCCGCCGGGAATACCATCCAGATCTCAGTCCAGGTAGATCTGACGTCAAGAGATGGCTTTCGTAGATTTGACGTGTAAACACTCATTTCCATTCCTCCTCGGAAGGGCTGGGGCTCCACTCGGCAGGGGAGACCGAAACGCTGCGCTGAGCGCTCGCCACCGCCCAGCGTCTCCTGCGCGTCTCTTATCTCATCGCAGAGCAAGCCAGGGCCAAAGTGGTCCCGAGCTCCGCAGTGGAAAGGGTGGTCATTTCTGGCTTCTCTGGCTTGCTTCTCGCTGCCCTCCCTCCCCACTTGGGTGCGAGCCGGTGTGAGAGCCATGGGACGAAGAGCCTGGACTCTGCAGTGCACTGCTTTCACTCTTTGCGCTTGGTGCGCAATGAACAGTGTAAAAGCGAAGAGGCAGTTTGTGAATGAATGGGCGGCGGAGATCCCCGGGGGACCTGAGGCAGCCTCGGCTATAGCCCAGGAGCTAGGCTATGACCTTTTGGGGCAGGTAAGAGTTTGCACTTTCAAGAAACTTTCTGGGGCCCGAAGGGACTGGAAGGACTGGAGCGCCATCTCCCAAGTGGGAGTCCCAGATTGCACTCTCCTGAGCCCAGTGGCAAAGAGCAGGAGCTTTTCCTGCTCTCGCCCCTGGCGCGCTTGCAGAAGCCTTGCATTATTTATTGTTTGGGCTGGGCGCAGCCAGGCAGAACCCAGCCGCTGCAGCTGGGTACAGCTTAGTCTTGGCTGTTGTCCGTTCTGGAACTGAAATCCGTTTCCCGCGCGGTTTGGAAGAAAAATCCCTCCACTGTGGTTCACGCAACTTGAGATGCATACAGGCTCTCCCCAGCCAGCACCAGGGCAGGGAGAGGCAGTGCGCTCAGGCCCCTGGGTCTCAGCAGGTCTGCGCCAGGAGCCGGCTGTCTCCTTCTTTTCAATATGGCAGCATCAGATCCAAGTCCTGCTGCAAGGGGCCAAGCAGGCTTGGAGATGTTCGCGGCAGCCTTCTCAGATACGCCCACGGCTGAGCCTCTCTGGAGAGCGCCAGTGGCCCTCGACTCACAGCCCGGGGCTTGGGGTTTCGGAGTGGTAGATGAGGCGGGTGAGAGGGATGGGACCGACTCTCCAGCCCTCTACTGCAAGCTCCGGACTCTCACTGGAAACTTGCGAAGTCCGAGCCTCACAACTTCGCTCAGTCAGTTCCCCTGAAGGGTCAGGCTGCCCAAGTGACGGTGGGGAAAGGATTTCTTTCTCTTCCTCAGCCAAATGTGTTTTAGCTTCCCAGGGGTTTCCATATGTGGGGGTGGGGGGAAAGAAACTGTTGCCCGCTCAAGTGAGGACTGGGTTAAAAAATAGCTGGGGGTTCCGGGCGCTGAGCCATTATGTAGGGGCTGTGAGTTCTCATGGAAGCTTTCCTTTCCCTTGGCTCCAGAATCAAGCCCTTATTTCTTGCCTTGTAAGTTGTTCGTTGCAATGAGGGAGGAGGGAGTTGTAAAACATTTTGGCGCGTTTTTTCTAGAGGTGGTGGTAGAGATGCAGTTAAAGTCAGGGATGAGTAATCGGTGTGGGCGTTGCGATTCCATAGATTCAAATCCTCTGGAGAATGTGCCTTTCCTTGCCAGAGGCTTCATGCTCCAACTTTATGAGCCAAACTGCCTGAAATGCCCAGCAGGAAAGTCAATGCCCATATTGACTTCTCTTCTCCGGTGTACCAGTAGCAGACCAATAGTTTTGCTTTTGCCAAGTCCTTATTCTGTGCTAGGCTCCGTGTTGGGAACTAAGGAATAATAGGAGGAAAAGAAACCTTCAAGGAACCAAGAGTCTAGAGACAAATTATGGCAATTGCAAGTAATTGGTATAGCAACAGAAACTGTTCCTGAGTCTTGATTGAAAGATTGAAGATGGAAGGGAATTGGGAAGAGGGGAAAGAAGACAATCCAAGGAGGAAGCGTTTGCACAGGGTTTAGGAAGAAGAGTCAAAGGTGGGAACATGATGAGATTGGGGAAGGCACTCAAGGCATAGAAAATGGCTTGTGGGAAACCGGGGAGATACAAAGAAAGTGACTTATTTAGAAGTCAGGAAACTGCAAGGAATTCTTGGAGTCTAAAAAGAGAGTGAGTAGTGGGTAGAATTGTGCTGGTGGGTACTGTGGGCACCATGGACATCTTGTGTGTCCTGTGAAGGGGGGTGGAACCTGGGAACTTAATCCTTTGGACTAAAGCTAAATAACATTGGTAACTGTGTTGAAGGAGACTGGAGGAGAGAGCAAAAATAACTCCCTCTTCCTTTTCTCACCTATTGGCCTCAGACATTCATCCAAACCCAGACCATTCATTGTGGGAACTGCTTTTTAAAATCACAAGTCCCAATAAACAAATAAATAACAGTAAGTCAGTACTGTTGGTAGGATCTTCAAGGAAGGTGTGGCATAGTAACAAGAAACTTTAGAAAAGAGTGAGAAAATCTACCTAGAATTGCATATGACTTGCATACACATATTTCCAGTTAAATAAGATCACTAATAAATGTTTTTAAAATAGTAATTCCTTATAAAAGACCAATGGTGCTTTCCTGGTTCTGTTTATTTCTTCCTTTGTTTACACTCAGATGCATCACCATCTTGAACTTCTTAAGGCCTCAAGATAAAGCTAGGATAGGGAGGGGATGACAAAAGGCAAAACCAACTGATAGCAGAAACAGAGCTAAGCACTGGTGATCTTTCTCAAGGCTACTATTCCCTCTCCCCAACTCCATGTAAAGCTTATAGCAGATTCACTCCCAGAGATTCATGCTTGGAGCAGGACCTAAGCATCCCATGAAAAAAAGTCTGTAAGTGATGAGAAACATTAATTTAAAGAAAGTAATTCTGAAATAACCCATTATCAATTGCTTGTCTCAATTAAAAAAAAAATACAGGGCATCTACAGAATTTAGTAGGTTCAAATTAAATACTATTTGGAATAAAGGGAAATTATCTTAAAAGAATAATGAATTTAGCTCTAAATGGACCATTTGTATTGATACCAAATGTATTGATAGTCATCTAGAAAAATTTACACACTCTAAGGTGGAATACCTTTCCTAAATGTAGCTCAAAGCTCTGAACTACTGGAAAGTCAAGTAGTCATTACTAGTAGCTTATAACAATCATCACTATGGATTCAATTGCTGTATTTTATAACAACAAATTGTTCTAGCTGAGTGTGGCACTACACATGTATAGTACCAAAGAGTTTTCCTGCTTTCTACACAGTATCATTCTCTGGCAGGATACATTTTATAAAGTGAATATATTTTTTAGAAATGTCTATCTACACAATAACATCACCTAGAAAAGAAAATGTGGTTTCTCTGAAATATAAAAGACAGAAGCATCATCAGCCCTTAAGAATGCTGTGACCCCAAGTGATAATATTGGGAAGCTCATCTCACTGAACAGACTAAGAAGAAAGGGAAGGCTTCTAACAGCGTCTTCCTCAAGAAAAAGGTTACCTTCAAGTACAAAAAATGGACTTAATAAAAATTGCCTGTTTGCAACTTAGCTGGGTTTCAATCTGACCTATACACACTTATTTTGGAAAGAGAATGTTTATTTTTTCTTTTCTAGATTGGATCACTTGAAAATCACTACTTATTCAAACACAGAAACCATCCTCAGAGGTCTCGAAGGAGTGCCCTTCACATCACTAAGAGATTGTCTGACGATGATCGTGTAAGTGCTGTGCGTTTGTCTTCAAGCCAGTAACCTGACGTATCTGCTTTCTTTGTGCTTGCTAACAAGAACAAAAGCGAGTATTATTCTTTTTTCTTGTTTTCACAGTTATTTATCTGTAGCGTTTCTTATCATTTCCATAAGGTTATAAATGCACATAATAATAACTGAATCTAATTGGTTGGCTATATTATATGTGTGTATATACATACAGACACACATACACACACATATATATGAACTATATGATACCAGCTCACAAATTCAGTCTAAGAGCATGAAAATGAATCCTGAGAATCAAGTGGCAGCACTTATGAACTGTTTGACAATACAGTCAAGCAACATCCTTTTATCATATGGCTATCTATGCACCAAGCATTTTGATATCCAATGTAATGATGCCAAACAAATATAATACAGAAACTCCGTTCTTAATAACATTTCAGTGTTATCTGAAAATCCATTCTGCTGTTTCTATCTGACTTGCTTAGATAGGGAACAAGTGTTTTTGAGTTTTAAATCGATGTCTTCAGGAGGCAAATGTTTCCATAAGTATTGTATAGCTGACCCAGAGTATTTGATCTCTTTTTATTCTGGTTTGTATATATATTCAACGATTTGGTACCAGCAGGAAAAGTCTAGAATGAACACAGGTAAAGCGTGGGGCTAATTTCATGTGCATCTAATGCACCTTTTGATTTTTTAATTAATTAACTTATTTTAATTGGAGGCTAATTGCATTATTGTGGTGCCTTTCGCCATACACTGGCATCAACCAGCCACAGATGTGCGTGTGTCCCCATCCCGAACCCCCCTCACATCCCCCCATCTCATCCCTCAGGGGCCTTTTGAAGTCTGTTTCTGAGGTCACAAACATCAATAGAAATACTAATATGAAATAAAAATTTGAAGTAAAATTTGAGAAAAATTTGCCTTTTCTCCATAATATGCCATACTGATGAAAATTTATCCTGGGAAGCCTTATATCTGCATACATGATTTCTGTTGCCTAGGACATTCTCAAGAATGATGAAAGCTTTGTGAGAGATAAAACATACATGTTCAACTTCCCATAAAGAAAAGTAAAAGTGACAGAACATGGCTAAAATTGTTGAAAGTTCATGGAATTCACAATCGGTGTAAAATAATTTGCTACTTTGTTACACATCTGATAGAATTTTTTAAAGAAGAGGAAAAGGAAGACAAATTATGAGAGGAGGAAATGACTGGGCCTGGGTTACCAGTGTTCCAACGTGAAACAGCAGCAACCTAACCCAGACCAAGAACATTGTATCAGGACCATGGGCAGCAACCCGCAGCTCATAAACAACCATAAATGGCTTAGAAGGGACAGACGTAAGCAGAGGCCCTTAACATCACTTAAAAAGTTTCTTGTCCAATAAAACCTTCCCTTCACTGTCCCAAGGCAGACGGTTAACTGTGTATGGGCTCTGAGAGCATGGCAACTTCCAGTACTCTAGCTAGGCTTAGTCTTCGGGCAAAAAACAAGAGAACTATTTCCTTGTCTGCCTAAATCCATGCCTGACATTAACGTACAAGGAAGTCAAACTGAGCTCCCTTCTCATCTTCACAGGAGAAAACTGGATAGAGTGAAGCAGATATAACTGTTATTAAAGTATCTCACTAAAATGAACAGATGGCCCAATTCTATTCTTCAGATAATTGATTTGTAATTCCTTAGTAATTGACTTGGGGGAGAAATCACAAAACATAGTGAAGAAGAGCTAAGAATTTACTCTCTAGCATAACTTCATTAGAAGAGAGTCTATATAATCCTATGAAAGTTATCCCGCAGAATAATTTAATTTCAGGAAAAATTCTAGAACCCATTGACACTTGAAGTGGAAGGTTGGACTAGATGCTTTTTAATGCCCTTTTCAAAGGGCATTAAATCCCAAAGGATTATTTACCATTAAGTACATGATACTTACTATATATACAGTTTGCTCTGTTCCATTTGGTCTGCTCTTACAGAGACTAATATGAGACTTGGAGTTAATGACATTAGTCATAACTCTGTTTCCACCAATTGGTTGTTTACCTGATCAGATGGCAGAGTGCCTCTTCTTTTATTCCACTTTTTAAAAAATGCCCTGATTTTCATTTTATTGCTCTTTTTTGAGAGGGATAATATTTTTCCAGATTAGCACTCTGAAGTGCACCAATACACTATCCGTAAATCTGTTAATGAAACCTCTAACTGTAAGTGACTCTTTCCCTCAAAGATTAGTACTTATTCTCTAGCAGCCAGCTTCCAAAGACCAACTCAGATGGCAGGCAGTATATTCCAAGCTCTGAGGTATTTTAAGCAAAAAAAAAAAAAAAAAAGCTTGAAAATATAAGCACTTTAAAAATAAATTATAATGACTAATTTCCAACCCTCAAGTCCCTCCCAATGTTTATAATAGGTGTGCAGTATGTTTTCTAATTGGAAATTCAGGATGGTCTTACTGGATGGTTTTATCCTTTAGCTGCAAATTATTTCTCAGTTTTTATTTTTGGATCTGACTCATTAGTATTCTCACATTAGCAATATCCTATCACACACTGGACTATCACCATGTGTACGAAAGAGAGGATATGTTTTGGGTAGAAAACAGTCATGTTGCTCAGCAGAATCAGAGCACGGTAGCATCTCAGAATGAATATAACCACAAGGCAGCCCCCTCACCTCTTGGGGCCTCAAGTATAATAGGATTAAGCTATAAATGTTGGAAAGGTAATTTTTGAATTGTCAGATCTCCTTGCATAATACATGAAATGAAATTAATGATAAGTGTGCATGGTCAGCAGGGCTCATCCATCATCCCAGATCTGTTTCTCATATTAAATATTCTCAAGCAGAAGGCTGAAGCACAGGGGAGCCAGAATTTTGAATCGGCAAAGACACAGCACCTTTCCTGCCTTTTGTCACATCTGCAATTTCTATTTTTGTGAATAAAGAAAGAGAAATTAGGCTGTAAGAGCAACATAACAGCAGTATCTGAGACCTCTTAGCTTGTTGACTCATTCTGTGCAAATGGACAAATTTTCAGCTATGGAACCCTGGAGCCTCAATATAAAAATGGGTATTATGGTCCATTTGCTGATGAAAGCAGGCTGAACTTTTACTTCCACTGGAATCACAGAGTCAATAATTTGAGGGAACCATCACTTCACTGACTACTTCTCCTCGTAAAGGCACACTTTACCACAATAGTGGAAATGGGGATCTCCCCAGAGGGCAAGCCCTTATTCTCACTGAGCTGCCAGGGTGATCTGTAGTCAGGCGAAAACACTGATGGAGAGAATACTAGGGCTAGTTAGAGGGAAGATGATTACGCCAGAGGTGGCTGTTTAACTGTTGATTTTCTTGCTATAAAACTCCTGGTAGGTGATATGGGCAGAGCAACAGTATGAAAAAGAAAGAAGTAAACGTTCAGTTCTAAGAGACTCAGCACTAGACCTCTTCAACGATCCGATGTGGAATCAGCAGTGGTACTTGGTAAGTACCTGCATGAGGACTGCAGAGGCCCTGGGTTACTTGTTATCTCTGAACAATAGATATTTTTAAGTAACAGATAATCCAGTGCAGGGCTGTGTTACCCAGAGATCGGGGTGAATGAGACCTTCCATGATTTGGATCTTCTGTTTGGCTCTGTGTGAGAACGTCTGAAAACACAGATCTTTAGCTTCTACAAGAGGAAGTCTCCTTACGTTTATCTGGAATAAGTACAGAAGAATCGGGTCTTGTAAGGTAGGGTTGCAAAACAGCATTCATGGCAAAAATCAGACCTGCTCAAGGTTACTCCTGAGAACCCTTTAAATTACATGAAGAGGACAGTGAACGTGATTCAGTATATATAGCCCTGAATGATAATTCTTACATGCTCCCAGGTGAGAATCTCTGAACTAGGCTAAAGGAAGGAACATGAGGAAAGACAAAAGGCATTTATCTGTGAATGTCTAGACTTACAAATCAGGTCTAGCTTCAAGGGGCTTCCCTGGTGGCTCAGACAATAAAGAATCTGCCTGCAATGCAGACGTGTTCGATCCCTGGGTCAGGAAGATCCCCTGGAGAAGGAAATGGCAACCCACTCCAGTATTCTTGCCCAGAGAATCCCATGGACAGAGAAACCTCGCAAGCTACAGTCCATGGGGTCGCAGAGAGTTGAACACGACTGAGCAACTAACACACACTTAGTCTACCTTTAACACAGTTACCAAATCCTTACAGGAATGTGTGCAGTGAGTGGAGAAACTGTACATGCTCCTGCCTGCCTGCCTGCAGAGTGCTCTCTCTTCTATTTTCACATTAAGCCTCTACTATAGTAACACATGGGAATAGACGTGCTTATTGTTGAGAATATTGTAAAAGGTAAAATTCCATGAGAGCCACAAGCTGAGGCCTAGACATCCTTGTTGCAGAATGGACAGGAAAGGAGACCAATTCCTCCTGAAACTCTCCTAACCCAAGCGACGCTTGCTCGCTGCAGAAGACGCTCATTATCACCCGTTTGTCTACCATGTGCCGGATGTTAATACTATCCTGCTTGACATGAATTAACTCATTTAGTTCTCACGCAACATTTTGTTGTTCATATAATAAGTATTCCCTTTTAACAGAGGAAGAAACAGAGACATTGGCAAGTTGAATAATTTGCCAAAAATCACATGATTCTTGTGGTGGGACCGTAGTTCATAGCTCCAGAGGCCATACTCTTAACAGCCACAGTCTCCAATTGTTCCTCCCACTGACAGAGAATCCTTCTCCGGCTTTGGCCAACATCTGTGTGTGGTTCCAGCCTCCTGGGGTTTGGCTTCATGTTGGCCTAGAAAATTCTGGTTTTGCTCCTCTTCTTTCTGATGGGCATCAGCCGGGGGCAATGCATTCACTGAGACTTTTGATTGCTCTCATTTGCAAGTTTCCTGTTGAACCCTTCACTAAAAACCTGCCTCTCTTCTATTGCGTCTCTCTTAAATGCTTGGGGATGTGCTCATATCTGTATTCCTTTGCTGTCCAATTTCTCTTCCCTACAGCCCCACACACTGTAACTCTCATAAAAGTTACCTGAAAAAAAAATCCTAAATCACCTCTCACAGATATTGACTCCCTAAATCACTAATACTTGGAAACAGGCAGTTCAATTCCAAGTCGTGGTAAGATCACGGCTTCGTGGGCATTCCAGGTTCTGCTTTTTCTTTTAGAAAAGTTATCCATGAGTAACTGAACCAGACAAAATAAAGTGCGTTCAGTGTGGCAGTGGAGGTTTAGGATTTGGGGGAGACGGAAACTTGGGGCAGCAAAATAAAGCTTCAGTAGATGAAAAGCTTGAGCATGTAATTATAAATGAAAGCAACTTAGGGATAAACTTCTTCAAAGCCACACAGCTCAAAGACAAGGGGCACAGGGTGATTCATCTTCTCGAGTGATTTTCCATTGGAACAGCTGGAAAAAGAGCAGAACTGTGATGATTCACTCGGTCCTCCCCTCAACTTTGTCTTTTATTTTACCTAATTGTCTGCTTCTAAAGAATAGAATGACCCCAGGAAAAAGAAAGATGGGTCTCAAGACTGGAGCTTCAGTTCTCATTGTGCAGCAAACAAATTATGATTTTACCAACGCTTCTTTATTCTTTTTACCAGCAAGATACAAGGATGACTGCAACCCTGCCCAAGCTGGATCTCCATGTGATACCTGTCTGGCAAAAAGGCATCACAGGCAAAGGCGTTGTCATCACTGTCCTGGATGATGGCTTGGAGTGGAATCACACAGACATCTATGCCAACTATGTGAGTCTAAGCCCTCCTATTGCTGCAGCTTAGGGAGCTGTCTGCATAGACATACAGTTAGGGCCTCACTTCCCGCAAGCAGGAGGTGCTCTGAGTGAGCCCCGGGCTGATGAGCCAAACTTTGGTTACTTCCCTCACCCCTCTGCCAGTGCACATAAATTTCTTTCTTTCTTTTTCTTTCTTTCTTCTTTTTTTTTTTTTGTATCACTAGACTTTGAAAGGATTCACTGAAGCCAGGACTGTACAAAAGTTATGTGTGTTGTGGTTGGGCACTTACACCGGCTAGATTATTAAAAAGCCATTCAAATTCTATGCCACTCAGTACTGGGGGACATGAAAGCATCAGATCAAGCCTCATGTCTGAGATCATTTTCACAGTTATCCTCCTCACATTCCCTGTGGGTCAGTAGCCTCACATTGTGAAGTTATATGAATGTGACTCCATCCATGCAAAGCAAAGCATATACTTCATAATGCAAAAATGACAAGCTGAGAAAAGTTTACCAAAAATGGGAAGTAAGTAATTTACTTGTTTATGAAGTTCTCCATAATGTTTTAGGTCTTTAGGGGACTTCCCTGATGGTCCAGTGGATAAGACTCCATGCGCCCAAATCAGGGGTCCTGGGTTCGATCCTGGTCAAGGAACTATTTAATAGATCCCACATGCCACAACTAAGAACTCGCACACTACAACTGAATATCCCACAGGCCACAGTTAAAAGCTCTTACAAGCCGCAACAGAGATCGAAGACCCAATGAGCCACACCTGAGACCCAGGAAACTAATGAATTAAAAATATTTCAGGTCCTGATTTAAAGATCTGTTTATCTTGAATACTACCCCCTGTCTTTATCCCAGCCTTCTACTCAACCAACGTTCCAAAGCTAAAGAACAAAGGAAATGGGGTGGAAAAGAAGAGACGAAAAAGATTAGCAATTATTAAGACAGAAAAACATAAAGAACAGCCTGAGCGGCAACACAATTATTAAAAGGTGGTTGGATCTCCTTGCAGTCCAAGGGACTCTTAAGAGTCTTCTCCAGCACCACAATTCAAGAGCATCAGTTCTTCTGCACTCAGCCTTCGTTATTGCAGGAGGGAATGGCAATCCACTCCAGTATTCTTGCCTGGAGAATCCCATGGACAGAGGAGCCTGGCAAGCTACAGTCCATGGGGTCACAAAGAGTTGGACATGACTGAGTGACTAAGCAGCAGCAACAGCAGAGAAATACAGAGAATAGCAGTCTGCTTTAAGTCTATTTAGTGTAACTGGGGGTGGCTGAAGGAGCTCACTGTAGACCTGAGCCCCCACCCCACAGCTAACTTTTGCAGCTGTATCCTTAGGCAAGATGAGTGTCAAAGTGTTACTAACCAGCTCTACAGCCAGTTGAACCATTCCACTTCTCTGGATCTCAATTTTCCCATTTGGAAAATGACATGGTGGAACTAAATAAACTCTGACTCTCCCTGTTCTAATAGCCCATGAGATTCTATAGGTTTGGAAACACTCACTGAGAATTGTTGGCTCACTTCTCTGCACATCATCTCTGCCTGGTTTCTGGCTATGATGAATGATCAAAAATGGGGCCAGAGACACTAAACTGCAGTCTCAAGCCAACAGCCAGGATGGGAATAGACTGGAAGGACTGATGCTGAAGCTGAAACGCCAATACTTTGCCCATCTGATGTGAAGAGCTGACTCATTTGAAAAGACCCTGATGCTGGGAAAGATTGAGGGCAGGAGGAGAAGGGAATGACAGAGGATGAGATGGTTAGATAGCATCACATACTCAATAGACATGAGTTTGGGTCGACTCCAGGAGTTGGTGATGGACACGGAGGCCTGGTGTGCTGTGATTCATGGGGTCGCAAAGAGTCAGACACAACTGAGTGACTGAACTGAACTGAACTGAAGAAGACTGGGAAAGCACTGCTGGTTGTGTGTGTGTGTGTGTGTGTGTGTGTTTTTGATGCTACAGTGTTATTTTTGCTTTCTCTTTAGGATCCGGAGGCCAGCTATGATTTTAACGATAATGACCATGATCCATTTCCCCGATATGATCCCACAAATGAGAACAAGTAAGTAAATGTGGATTTGGGGGTGGGGTAAGTGCTTTAAAATGCTTTCATCTTATTTGAGAAAATTACACTATAAATATGATCCACACTTTTGCTCTCAGAAAATGCTCATGTACACACCGGTCCATACTGCAACATTTTGTTGCTTTTAAAACAGGAAACAGAAGCTTCTATTTTTATATTCCTTTTGGCTTACAGGACTATATTTCAATTAAACTTTCTTCTTATACTATGAAATGTTCCCCTCAAAATGTTACTGAATATCTATGGCTCTAGAAGAAATATTTGGGACATTTATTGTTGTTGTTCAGTTGCTAAATCTTGTTCAACTCTTTGAGATCCCATGAACTGCAACACACCAGGCTCCCCTGTCTTTCACTATCTCCCAGAGCTTGCCCAGACTCACATCCATTGAGTTGATGATGCTATCTAACCACCTCATCCTCTGCTGCCCCTTTCTCCTTCTGCCTTCAGTCTTTATCAGCATCAGGGTCTTTTCCAATGAGTCAGCTGTCCAACAAGTGGCAAAGTATTTATTCGAGCCTCAGCTTCAGCAACAGTTCTTCTAATGAATACTCAGGGCTGATTTCCTTTAGGGTTCATTGGTTTGATTTGCTTGCAGTCCAAAATATTAAAGAATAAAAATCTTCACTCCATTACCATTGCACCTAGTTCCTCTATGAATCTTTCACTATTAGCAACACGCTTGTCGCTAGCCATGAAGAGAAATACAGATGGCCAAAATAACAAACCCCTACGACTTCCTATGGTAGCCACAACCATGCTCACTAGTCCCCTCAGAAGAGCATGGCAAGGCACCAGACAAAAGAAATATACCATAAGGCTTGGCACTCAAATTCAACAGTCTTCAGGGCATTGGGCTAAATAGTCTGTTCCAGAGTTTCTTCTAGGTATTTTAAAGCTAAAAGGAAGAGGCAAAGGACATCTTCTGACTCCTAAACTAACTCTCCATAGTATCCACTGGGTAATGAGTGAGGCTCAAGAGCCAGACTTGGCAAAGCATCAAGGCAAATGAAGACCCAAAGGCAGGAGACATTTTAACCTTTTTTTCTTAGCTCCAAAGGAACTTCACCCTCTAGGCACACAGCCCCATGTCCATGCCCATGGGAAAACTCATCTTTGTGCATAATGGCATCTCTCACAGACTTGAAAGAGACACTTCACTCTTTCCTCTTCATTTGCTTCACCCAAAAGAAATTCACACCAAGAGAGAAGAAGGTCAAAGCAAAATGAGCACTGCTACAAGGGGCTGGGGGTGGAAAGAGCAAGCAGGGAAAAGCTCTTTGTGGCTGTCATACAATGTACTTCCCTGTCCTTTCTTCCTCCCTCTTGGATTAGTATCCAGCTTGGGTCAATCAGCTCTCTCTCTTTCTCGCTTTCACTTTCCCTCCCAGTTTCTCCCTGATTGTCTCAGAATTCCCACGTGGCTGGTGTGGTACTGTTGACCGAAAACTGTTACATTAGATTGTCCTCCTCCAGAAGGCTAACAAATCCCAGGAAGGGAGTCTGGAGCTCAAGGACTTGGCTTCAACTTCTGGGTGGATATTTCTTCCCTCAGGGGAAGGAGAGGCTTGGGGAGTACCTTCCAGTACCATTTATTTCTTCTAGCACTTATCTTTTAAAGGGGTCAACCACAAGCAGCCCTAGAGGTTAGAATATTCCAGTAACAACACAATAGGAACCATGAGGGGGCCCCTTGGAGGAAAGTGGGATATCCTAGAAACTTAGAGCAGGACTCCCCCAGACAAATGCTCAGCCATATTTCTGAGTGAGAGCAGTGTGGGACCGGGAGGAACTTCTATCCCTTTACAGCAGGACCTTGCAATGTTAGCCTGGCTTGTAGTGAGAACTTTGCCAATCACCAGAAAGGATGATGGCTTTGAGGAAGTCACTCACCTCACTCTGCCTCTATTTTTTTTTTTGTCTCAAAACAAGGTAACAAGATCCCTGTTTACCTACTCTCCTAAAAGAAACTACCTAAGGAAATGGGCAATAAGTGCTGAGAAGAAAAGGGCGCTCGTCCTAGAACTAGAAGTGACAACTCTCACTCCTTTCTCTTGGTCAAGACTAAGAGGGAAATCTGCTCCCACCCACATGGGTTCAGCGGAGGAGACTGTTAGCTGGAGGTGTCAGGCCAGCCTCTTTCCTAGGCAGTGTGCCCTGGGTCTGGTCCAGGATCCAATGTAGGTGATGATTTGTGTGGCAGACGCATGATAGGTGAATACCTGGTGAAATGATATTCTTGGAGTTTTGTACTTGTGAAAAGGAGAACTCGGATGTCCTTCCTTCCCACTACCAAACAAAAGAGACTCACAACTCATGGTACTGATGATACCTAATTCACAGTTTCCAAGGCCCCAAGGTAGCAGCCTATACAATTTTATTTAATTTGTGCCTGAAAACCATGAGCTTCCAGAGCATAGCAGACCAGGGGCCATGCACATAGTATAGGGTTAGTGTAGCATAGCCAAACACTTAAGAGCACAGACCTTGCAGTTAGATTTAGATCAAATCTTAGATCTTTCACTTAATAGCTGAGTGACCGTAAGCAAATTATTTAACTTCTTTGTGACTAGTTTTATCATCTACTGTGACAGACTTTTATTTTCTTGGGCTCCAAAATCACTGCAGATGGTGACTTCAGCCATGATATTAAAAGACACTTGCTCCTTGGAAGAAAAGTTATGACCAACCTACACAGCATATTAAAAGGCAGGGACATTACTTTTCTGACAAAGGTCTGTATAGTCCAAGCTATGGTTATTCCAGTAATCCTGTATGGATGTGAGAGTTGGATCATAAAGAAAGCTGAGCACTGAAGAAGTGATGCTTTTGAACTATGATGTTGGAGAAGACTCTTGAGAGTCCCTTGGACTGCAAGGAGATCAAGCTACTCAATCCTAAAGGAAATCAATCCTTAATATTCACTAGAAGGACTGATACTGAAGCTCCAATACTTTTGGCCACATTGGAAAAGACCTGGGCCTGGGAAAGACTGGAAGGCAGGAGGAGAAGGGATGACACAGGACGAGATGGTTGGATGGCATCACCTACTCAGTGGACTTGAGTTTGAGCAAGCTCCTGCAGATGGTAAAGGACAGGGGAGCCTGGCGCGCTGCAGTCCATGAGGTCACAAAGAGTCAGACACCACTGAGCAACTGAACAACAACCAAAGAGATAATGATGGTACCAATTTCATTGGGGATTTGTGGGGATTAAATAGGTTTATATATATAATTGACTTGCATAGTGTCTGGTACCTAGAACAAGTTAAACATGTACTGTGATAATGATGATTAAGGCTTCTCATTTAGCAACTAAGGTAGAACTCCTTTCAGTGAGGAAAAAAAGCATGACAAGAATAATATCATCTGATAAGAGCAGAAGCATAGACAAGTCAATTTTCTGAGCCAATTCGGAATCTGCTATTTGAAAATTACACAGAAAGCAACTATATCTCAGGGTCCTCTTGATTATCAACCAAAAGCTAACATCCCCATCATTTATCAAAAGGCACAATAAAAAATAGAGTTAGTTACCCTTCCAGCATAGTGTCAGAAATAAATCCCTTAGGTTTAGAAAATGAATTGCCCCATTTTGTTTTGGCCTTCATAGCAGTTAGAGACCTATTATCTCCCAGTTCCAAGGGCTTTATCTCTCCAAACTATCTATGTTGCTGCTGTTCTTTATTACTATGTAAATGAAGTTAATAAAAGCTGCAGTTGAATTCTTCTCTGCAAATCAAGAGAGGCATCACTAAATAGCAAAATCTTAAAAGTGGAGGTAACTCTTACTAGTAATCTATCATGAATTTGTAATCAATATTTCAACAAAAATTTCAGATTATTTTTCTAGCTATGTAACATATATGGCAAGGGTGTTTTAACAAGTGCCATGGTAGTCTTTAAATTACCGTCTGAAATAATTTGTTAAAAATAAATGTGTTTAAATGCCAGTTACAACCATTGTGTTCTAAAATAACAGAGGTTGCTTTTACCCCAGAGGCTGATTTAAGGGAAGAAAGCCATATTTCTAAAAAGAATGACATGGAAGCACGTTGATAAAGTCTTCTTTTTCTCAAGGTACAGAGGTGAGAAGTGAGGATAAGAGGAGGAAAAGGTATCAATTCCTATTTGCACATGATCCCGCATTTTTTAAAGAAAATAGTCCTTAGTATGTAAAGAGAGATAAATAATAGGTAGTGTCACGCTGCATCATTTTTAGGACAGAGGTATAGTGCTGGAGATGTCTGCTCACAGGCTGATTCTGTAAGCTCTGTCTATCCACCTGGAGACCTTGCTATCTTGGGCCCTGTCTTCCATTTTGTATGAACAGAAATTCAGGTGGCAGTGAGTTCTGGTAGCATATTTCTCAGAGGATGGCAACTGAATTTTCCCTTCTACAAAGGCAGAGAGGGCTAAGCCCCAAAGAAGCATAAAATGCCTTCTTCATGCTCAATATACTTGCATTTTGCAGAGAATGGATGTATATTGGTCAGGACAGCTTCAGTTGCAAGTGAGAGAATCCTAACTTGAACATAAAGTAAAATGAAGATTTTAAAATATTTTTTACCCAAGAGATGATCAGTGCAAGCATGGCAAGATCCAGAAACTCAAATAATATGCCTTGAGGACACCAACTACTCTATCTCCATCTCCTAGCGCTGCTCACATCTACTTAGCTTTGTTCTCAACAGAGAACGCCTCATAGCAAGATCCACAAGGCTCACATGGAACTTAAAGCATCAGTTCTTGAAAACTGTCTGGGAGGACAAGTCTCATGATAGAGACTCACAAGGAGTGGCTGAGGGTTACTTCCCCAAATGGGAAAATGCTGAAAGACCAAAAAAGAAGTCGGTGCCTGCTTCATCAGGGAAGACTGTGAATTGCATTGTTCTGACTTAGGACTCCTATCCAGTATTAACATAAAGGAGGCCATCATTCAGTGGAAGGAGACCAGGAAATCATCTTTGGTATTTTAGGTAAAAAAAGAAAAGTGAAACAGGTTTATTTTAAAAGACCAGTCAATTAAGAATTTTTCTATTTCATTCTGGCCTAAATTATTAGTTGTCCAGTAGAGTAGTAACCAGAAGGAGCTGGCTGACATTTGCTCAGACCTAACCTTTGCTCTTTTTCCCTCTGTGTCAGCATATGTGGTCAGCGGCTCCTCCAAAGGTGTCCACAGCCTTCATGCTGCTCCTGGGAGCTTTCACAATGGAATAAAGGCATGAAGCAACCTTCACATTAAAGTTCCCAACTTATTGACCTTCCTGAGGTCAGGAAGGCGACAGGAAAAAGATAATCATTGTCTCTAGAATTTCAGAAATGATACTTTAATGGTAGACTTTTGTCTGTTTAAGAGATGGATTTTCTTTTTCCCTAAATGTTCTGAAGTCGTAAGTTACCCTCATCGTCTGGTTGCAAAACTAGTCTTGTTCAGGCTGCTGGTCCCAATTAGAGTTGCAGGAGCACCGTGGCATCCCAAATAGCCTGGAATGCCTTGTTAAAAATTTCAAAATCCCTTGGGACCAAGAAACCTTCGGATGTTTTAGTCTGGTGTATGGTTGAGGAGGGCTTGAGAGGGGGCTCTGTTCTACATATCCCCCTAAGACTGGTCCAGATTAACCTGATCCAAGGAAGTCACTAGTGAGGGGGGAGGGAAGGGGTCATTTCAACACCAAAAACATGGGACCGGAACCATTTCCTTCATGTGGCTTCTGAAAGTGTCAGAGCTGCTCACAGTAAGTATTAACAGCTAACACTTCCTGGTTCTTTCTGTATACCAGCCACTGTTCTAAGTGTTCTGCATACTTAGTATTTCATGGGATACCACATCTTTTGGAGGACCAGTCACTTTCCCAAGGTCATATCCCTAATTAGTGGCAGAAGCTAGAATTTAAACTCATATTTGGGCCCCAGTACTTGTTCCCTTCACCTATCTACATGTCATCTAACACTGATGGGGTAAAAACCGGCTACAAGGCTGACAAAAAGTAGTATATCCACAGACCATCTATTTGTATGCAAAACCAATGTTTGCCCTCATTTACATTTTATAAATTCTATTTTGTCATCCTCAGACATGGGACCAGATGTGCGGGAGAAATTGCGATGCAAGCAAATAATCACAAGTGTGGGGTCGGAGTTGCATACAATTCCAAAGTTGGAGGTAAAGCAGAGGGTTGTTCCCATAGATTCGCGCTTTGAGTCTTGTGTTAATTGGTGTAAATGGGGTGGGCTGAGGGGACTTTTCAACAACCAGAGGAAGCAGTGAACCCCATGCAAAATTTGCTACAGAACTTGAGTGTGATTTGAAATGTGCAAATCAATGGATCTGGGTTCTCAGAAAATGATACCTGAATAAAGCCCATACATCTCTTTTGGGGGAGGAGGGGGCGGGGATGAAAATGTTGAATAGCTTTCAAAGCAAATCTGATTTTCTCTGTGTTCTGATTTAGAAGGGCTTGTTATTGAGTTCTGGCTAAGAGAACAGAAGGGAAAAGGTAAATTTAGGCAAAGACTTTCCCTGCCTCTTGGTTCTGTAGTCCTTTAGTTCACAACAAAGAACAGTCAAAAAATAAATAAAAAGAATGCCTATGTATTACAGAAAGAAGACAAAGGTTATCTGTAGTAGCAAGAATTTAGAGTCTCTGGTTGTTTCAGTGTCTTTATGGGTATGCCTATGGTAAGTTCCATCAGCACAATTTGATCAAGAACTACTTACAAGAGTTCAAGGGAACCAACAAGTGACTGTTGTAAGTGGATGTTACCACCTTCAGACCCAGTGGAGCCGAGGGAGAAAGTAGTCATGGAAACTGGGAAGAGAAAGCTGTGGCCACAGGAGACAGCCACAGGATAAGAGCTGGGGCCCAGAGTAGAACAGCAGAGGCTGCTTCAAGGCAGGGAGGATCCTGAAAGGAGCACTCATTCTCCCCTCAGCCCCCCAGCCTCCTGCCGCTGTGTCAGCCGGCTGACACCAATGTGAAGACAAGAGAGCCCACTGCTGCCATCCACGTTCCTTTGGATCTGCAGGGGATCAGAGAGAATAAATCACTTGCCTCTTCTCTTCACACTAGCCCTTCCTCTGGAGCTCATGGACACACTACTAGTTTTGCATTTAATTTGTTTTCTAAAACCACAACAAAAAGATTCATTGTAGAACATGGCCACGAAGGTGAAACTCTTTCAAGCTCTACATGAGGATACCTTGAATGTGGTTTTGTAATCCTTTCAGAAATCAAATAAATATACATCCTAGCATACAGAATGCATCTGTCACTAACACAGCACATACTCCTAGGTTTTAGGAGTCATTCCTGATTCCTTTGATGCCCGTGTTGTCAAAGTGACATGTTAATCTACAGAAAATGAAGGCAGGAGCACAAATTACATAATCACCTAGAAAAGAAAGCACTTTCTAAGGAGTGGTGAACAAAGTAGCTATAGTCTGTGAGAGAATCATCTCACCCTTTCATTTTACAGAGGAGGAATCAGAAGCAAGATCCTCAAGGAAACTAAAACATACCTACTGTGTGTCCATCATTTAACTCCCAAGATAGGATCCACATCCTGGAAGTTAACAGGATGGATCTGAGTGCCAGATTTCTGGGCTTCAAGTCCCAGCCCACCAGTTGCAAGCCATGTGGCCTTGGGCAAGTCCCCATCCCTCTCTGACCTCAGTCTCTCTCCTGGGAAAAATTACAGCAACCACCTCAGGTGGTTCTCATATGGATAGATAAGTTCACACACTTAAGGCCTGTGTAATGGTAGCTGCATACAGTATATCCTCAATGCACATGAGCTGTGATCAAACCCATTTTACAGCTGAAGAAACTGAGGCACAAAGAAGTGGCTTGCCCAAGATCACAGAGCTAGCAAATAGTAAAGCTGGGACTTTATTTTCCCCCCAAAATGCATTTTAAACAATTTTATTAAAAAAAATAAATACGACTCTACTAGTCATGTCAGCTCCACGTTCCTTCACCCATGCTCCATTGTAAACAGTAGTGTGAAAACCTAAGGCCGTGCACTCCATCACATCATTAGCCTGGAGCCAGCAATAACCAGGTAGCTGCCGATATCTGTCTAAACTGCTTTTGCCTCCCTGGCTCTTGCATCCAGGAGTCTGATGATGGGTGACAGCCTGTTGGGAAGCACAGCGGGCCACTGCATCTGCCTTCTCCTGATGAAAAATGATTCCCCCTCAGGAGTGAAATCCATGGCAATGATTTCATCCTTGAAATTATTTAGGAGAAAAGGAAGCATGTTCCTCTGCAAATGTTTCTTAGCAAACACATAAAAGAATGGCCTCTGGGTTACTTTTAATCAGTGCTTAGAAACAGGAGTTCTTTCCCTATTTGTTAGTCTCCTTTTGTAGGTAGGTCTTCTCAAGCTGCATGGGTTCCCGTACAGAGCCCTTTGTAAAACGCTGGCTGGGCCACAGCCATTCACGGTATAGTCATGAGCAGGCATGTTGACAGAGGGTTGTTTGATGCTTCTTTCTGAAAACCATTTCATCATTTTCAGGTTATTAGGTCAGCAGGGGGAGGGGAGACATTTTTTTTCCCCCAGTGGAAAAATAAGCCTTTATTCTTACTGATTATACTTTAGCTTTTTAGAAAGCATTTCATTTTGTATTGGGGTATAGCCAATTAACAAACAATGTTGTGATCATTTCAGATGAACAGCAAAGGGACTCAGCCGTACATATACATGTATCCACTCTCCCCCAAACTCCCTCCCACCCAGACTGCCACATAACACTGAGCAGAGTTCCCCATGCCACACAGTAGGTCCTTGTCGGTTACCCAGTTTAAGTACAGCAGTGTCTACATGCCCATGACATTTTTATAACCGACCAGAACCGTGCCCACTGCATAGCACAAATAGTCACCTCTAAAGGGCAGATAAAGAAAGCTTCCGGAAGCAGTGACTTGTATCTTCCCATGGTGCTGTTAGCAGCTGGGTCACAGGCATTTGGGACATACAGTGGTTACCCTGTTTCTGCCTCTTTGGAGAGTCCTTTGAAGAATGAAATATTAAGAGCCTTGTGCCATCCCACATGCACACACTGACATCAACGTATTTTGTGTTTGTCTGTTTTGCTATTCAGGCATAAGAATGCTAGATGGTATTGTGACCGATGCTATTGAAGCCAGCTCAATTGGATTTAATCCTGGGCATGTGGATATTTACAGTGCGAGCTGGGGCCCTAACGATGATGGGAAAACTGTGGAGGGGCCTGGCCGACTGGCCCAGAAAGCTTTTGAATATGGTGTCAAACAGGTGAGATGCTTAACACAGACCCAACTGAAATGAAACCTGATCACTGGAAAAGGAAAAGAAGGGAACAACACTTAGCTTATGTGCAAAGAAATGGTTGTGAATTTCTTGCTGCTGTTAATGATTTGAACTGCATTTAGAGAGCCAAATCATTCTTCAGAGGGATGGAAGTTAATGTTTTCCCCATTTGGGCCTGACATTCAACAGATATTCTTTCCTCTTAGAATATTTACTTAAAAAACATACTCTGGATAGGTCCTTTCTCATTTTCCTGCTGCTTCTGAATGTCTACACTAGATAAACTACTCCCCGGACTTTTTCAGATACTCTGAAAAGGCACCCTTCAATTCAGGAACGTGCTGCCTCCTCTCCACACGTGCCTGGTGGACACTTGTGCCTTGGTTGTGTTGCTCTAAAACTGGGTTTGAGGGCATCCTTGCCAAGATTCTAAGGCCCAGTTCTGCACAGGATGAAACAAAAGTAGAAACTTTGGAGAGCACAAATTGAAAAACCGCAGAAAGAGTAGCCTTGACGAGTCCCATTCAGTTGAAGAGCCCCTTTTAACGCAGCTGCAAAGCAGATCTGAATAATGCCTGATTCTGTCACGCTATCCGTCGGCCAGAAGATTCAACCAGAAATGAAGAGAGGAAGTTCAAAAACTCAAATGGAGGGACATAAGCCAAGGGAATGGCCAAAATAATAATAATAATAATGAATGAGAGCTAAAAGCCAGATTATGAATCCACATAATAAAGAAAGAAAAAAAAGAAAAGTCCTCACTCCACACCATCCCAGAGAGGAGGATGGAGGAGGATCTGCATGCCAGAGCCCACCAGGGGCTTGTGACACACAGTCTCGGGAGAGTCCTCCTGCTGGAGGACCTGGAGACGAAACTGATCACAAATTCCTGTCTCTGAGAACTTCATGCACGCATTTATATACTCTGGGATTTTATTGGGAGATGACAGCGATCTCAGCAGATGATAACAGACATGGTAAATTTTGGCTTTTCCTTTAGGGCAGACAAGGAAAGGGCTCTATCTTCGTCTGGGCCTCTGGGAATGGGGGGCCGTCAGGGAGACAACTGTGACTGCGACGGGTACACGGACAGCATCTACACCATCTCCATCAGCAGCGCCTCGCAGCAAGGCCTATCCCCTGGTACGCAGAGAAGTGCTCCTCCACGCTGGCCACCTCGTACAGCAGCGGGGACTACACTGACCAGCGAATCGTAAGCTGCTTTTGTCTGCCTCTCTCTGCTTAGGTAGGAGAGCATGGTTCGCCTTCCAAAGGATCCTTGGGTCAGATGGATTTGCTTAAGCTTCCTGTCTCAGTTGGGGAGACTCATGTTACTCACCTGAAGGGTGTGTATGTATTGGGAAGTCTTCTCTCTCAGGGATAATGATACATTTGCTAAGATGCTGTTACCCCTCCGTCATGTCTAAACTCAGCCCTGAGAAGCCACCAACTTGTCATTCAGCGACCAAGACTCCAAATGGCTCTTTAGCTGTGTGATGCCTCCCTGAAAACAGCTTTAAAGGAGATTTTAGGGTTGTGGGGGCTTATCACCCTGGTACTTGTTGATCCTCTAATAGCAGGGAGAATGTCTGACTTGCCCTTTAGCGGATGATAAAAGTATGGAGCATGCACCAGCTATGTCTCCTAAGAATGGATGACCTACAGGAAAATAACAGCCTAAGTTTCCCCTGAGGTGAACTTCTCAGCATCCGAATAAGCAGCTTAGGAAGGTTATATGCTCAGAGAGCATCTCCAGCCCACGCTTGGCTGTGCCTTCTCTTCCATGAGTCAGACTGCCAAGGGCAATTATTGGATTTCCCTTCAAGGGCACGATGATGAAGGGCCATTCGGGGCTTTGAGAACAAAGAGAGGCACTTTTAATTTAAAAATGGAAAGCCTCAAACTTAACTCCTGACACAGAGAAGAATCAACTAGCTAAAGCATGTAGATCTTAATAAAATAATAGGTCAAGATCTAATTAGATTGTGGGTCAACCCCTAATAATTAGCCCTTGGAATGTGTGTAAAATTCATATTACTGACATCTCAACACAATTGTCAGAACTAAGATCTTCATGCAGGATCACTGCAGCCTACTCTAGTTAAGACAGTAAAACTGGGGTCTCAACTTGGAAGCCCTGGCCTCCCTCTCACTCTGGTATTTTCAATTACTCAAAGAGACAGTGACATTCTACCCAGGGGCTCTTGACAGCAGAGATAACTTAGAGCCTTTGAAAGAAGCCTATGAGACATGTGTCCGGCTTGCATGCACAGCCTCTAGTTCTTAATAAACCCATGGGTGTCCAGAGTAGCTTTTCAAAAAAAATGGCCTGTTGTCCATTTCAGAGTCACCATTTCATAGAGACCTCATCTGAGCCACTCTGCTCTGAAGCAGAAGGAAGAATTTGCATCTTTGTAAAGATCCTTCTTTAGGTACACCAGCCATAGAAGAGATAGCTGGTGGCTTCTATTTGAGATAGTTGCAGTAACACAGCCTTTGTCTTACGCAAACCTCTTCCTCAGAACAGTCATCTCTGGGGGCTTACTTGCGTCAACAGGTAAGAAGGGCAAACTTGCTTCTGTAGCCCTTGGAGGAACAGAGTCACTATCACTGGAGATATTCAGCGACTCCAAGTGGGAAGCCAAAGGAGGTGATAATGGAACAAATTATTTTTTTACACTTCCCTCCCACACATTGAAATCTCTAGCTAAAATCACAGTGCAAGAGCCTGGGTGGGTGTCTTGCTAGCAATCTTTTGGCCCAACTTCTGTTTCAACCAACAATACTGTGGTCCTTAAGGAAGACTAATTGGAAGTCTTTTTGGTTTCTTCCCTTCATTTCAGCAACCTCTTCAGTAAGCTAAAATTAGCCCGGGTAACTCCTTACGTGCAATGCCATTGTGTGAAAATTTGCTTTCACAGACAGGATCTCATTTCAGCTTCAGAATATGAGTCAAGAAATGTCAACCTCACTTGACAGACAGGGACAACCAAGTGACTTGCCATGGGACACATCTGCTGAGCGGCAGGTTTAGAATTTGAGCCTAGATCTGTGTCTAGCACACTTTCCTTTGAAAAAAATCACCATTTTCAAAGTAAAAATATGATGCTAACTCCCAGCCATCAGAAGACATCAACAGTGAGTGCAAGCGAAACACACTCCAGCACGTTTTGCGCAAGTAGTTCAAGTGGCCAAAGTCAGCACAACTTCCTTTTGCTGAAGAGGCAGTCAAATGTCAATCTGAAGGTAATGGGGAATTGGGCGTGAGGCAAAATCTCTAAATATGCCAGGCCAAACACAATGGACCTGATGATTAATGGGCCAGCATGATTCACAGTGATTCTGAAACAGTCCCTTTTTGCAGACAGCATTTCATTTGGGAATCTCAGTAGAAGAAAAAAAAAAATTTCACAGTAGGAGGACTTCATCCCCAGAAAAGGCATTCTGATGCCAGAATTATAGACAAGTTGCATATAGAGAGGGAGCTAAAATATCAGCAGATGGCAAACATCCGCCTGTGGCTCAGAAGAGGAAGTAGCGAATCGAATCAGCTGGCCTTTCTGATCAGAGCAGATGCAGCCCTCGGTAGGGTTAACCCCCAGGGACAGGATCACACGCCTCACATGTTCTCCCACGTTTCTTTCTCTCCTGATTCCCCCAGACGAGCGCTGACCTGCACAACGACTGCACGGAGACCCACACAGGAACCTCAGCCTCTGCACCCCCTGGCCGCTGGCATCTTCGGCTCTAGCCCTGGAAGCAAAGTAAGGCCCAGAAAGCTTCTTATCACCTGTAAAAGCTGCTTCTCCTTCTTTTTAAATAGCATATATTCTTTTCTGAATAATTGTTATAGTAGAAAACGACCAAAAATAATAAGTTCTCTTCCAGTTAACATCTCAAGGTAGGTTTCATGCACACTTGTCTTACAAAATTGGGATCTTAATTCACACACTATTCTGTAAATTTTTTAAAAGCCTTTATTTTTTACTTTATTTTACTTTACAATACTGTGTTGATTTTGCCATACATCAACATGAATCTGCCACGAGTGTACACGTGTTCCCAATCCTGAACCCCCTCCTACGTCCCTCCCCATATAATCTCTCTGAGTCATCCCAGTGCACCAGCCCCAAGCATCCTGTATCCTGCATCGAACCTAGGCTGGCAATTCGTTTCTTGTATGACATTATACATGTTTCAATGCCACTCTCCCAAATCATCCCACCCTCTCCCCTCTCCCTCAGAGTCCAAAAGACTGTTCTGTACATCTGTGTCTCTTTTGCTGTCTCATTTACAGGGTTATTGTTACCATCTTTCTAAATTCCATATATATGTGTTAGTATACTGTATTGGTGTTTTTCTTTCTGGCTTATTTCACTCTGTATAATCAGCTCCAGTTTCATCTACCTCATTAGAACTGATTCAAATGTATTTTTTAATGACTGAGTAATACTCCATTATGTATATGTACCACAGCTTTCTTATCCATTCATCTGCTGATGGACATCTAGGTTGTTTCCATGTCTTGGCTATTATAAACAGTGCTGTGATGAACATTGGGGGTACACGTGTCTCTTTCAATTCTGGTTTCCTCAGTAGGATTGCTGGGTCATAAGGTAGTTCTATTTGCAGTTTTTTAAGGAATCTCCACACTGTTCTCCATAGTGGCTATACTAGTTTGCATTCCCACCAACAGTGTAAGAGGGTTCCCTTTTCTCCACACTCTCTCCAGCATTTATTGCTTGTAGACTTTTGGATTGCAGCCATTCTGACTGGTGTGAAATGGTACCTCATTGTGGTTTTGATTTGCATTTCTCTGATAATGAGTGATGTTGAACATCTTTTCATGTGTTTGTTAGCCACCTGTACGTCTTCTTTGGAGAAATGTCTATTCAGTTCTTTGGCCCATTGTTTGATTGGGTCATTTATTTTTCTGGAATTGAGCTGCAGGAGTTGCTTGTATATTTTTGAAATTAGTTGTTTGTCAGTTGCTTCATTTGCTATTATTTTCTCCCATTCCAAAGGCTGTCTTTTCACTTTGCTTATAGTTTCCTTTGTTGTACAGAAGCTTTTAATTAGATCCCATTTGTTTATTTTTGCTTTTATTTCCAATATTCTAGGAGGTGGGTCACAGAGGAGCCTGCTGTGATTTATGTCAGAGAGTGTTTTGCCTATGTTCTCCTCTAGGAGTTTTATAGTTTCTGGTCTTACATTTAGATCTTTAATCCATTTTGAGTTTATTTTTGTGTATAGTGTTAGAAAGTGTTCTAGTTTCATTCGTTTACAAGTGGTTGACCAATTTTCCCAGGACCACTTGTTAAAGAGATTGTCTTTAATCCATTGTATATTCTTGCCTGCTCTGTTGAAGATAAGGTATCCATAGGTGCTTGGGTTTATCTCTGGGCTTTCTATTTTGTTCCATTGATCTATATTTCTGTCTTTGTGCCAGTACCATACTGTCTTGATGACTGTGGCTTTGTAGTAGAGCCTGAAGTCAGGCAAGTTGATTCCTCTAGTTCCATTCTTCTTTCTCAAGATTGCTTTAGCTATTTGAGGTTTTTTGTATTTCCATACAAATTGTGAAATTATTTGTTCTAGCTCTGTGAAAAATACCACTGGTAGCTTGATAGGGATTGCATTGAATCTGTAGATTGCTTTGGGTAGTATACTCATTTTCACTATATTGACTCTTCTGATCCATGAACATGGTATATTTCTCCATCTATTAGTGTCCTCTTTGATTTCTTTCACCAGTGTTTTATAGTTTTCTATATATAGGTCTTTTGTTTCTTTAGGTAGATATATTCCTAAGTATTTTATTGTTTTTGTTGCAATGGTGAATGGAATTGTTTCCTTAACTTCTCTTTCTGTTTTCTCATTGTTAGTGTATAGGAATGCAAGGGATTTCTGTGTGTTGATTTTATATTCTGCAATTTTACTGTATTCATTGATTAGCTCTAGTAATTTTCTGGTGGAGTCTTTAGGGTTTTCTATGTAGAGGATCATGTCATCTGCAGACAGTGAGAGTTTTACTTCTTCTTTTCCAATCTGGATTCCTCTTATTTCTTTTTCTGCTCTGATTGCTGTGGCCCAAACTTCAGAACTATGTTGAATGGTGGTGAGAGTGGGCACCCTTGTCTTGTTCCTGACTTTAGGGGAAATGCTTTCAATTTTTCACCATTGATTATAATGTTTGCTATGGGTTTGTCATATATAGCTTTTATTATGTTGAGGTATATTCCTTCTATTCCTGCTTTCTGGAGAGTTTTTATCATAAATGGATGTTGAAATTTGTCAAAGGCTTTCTCTGCATCTATTGAAATAATCATATGGCTTTTATTTTTTAATTTGTTAATGTGGTGAATTACATTGATTGATTTGCAGATGTTGAAGAATCCTTGCATCCCTGGGATAAAGCCCACTTGGTCATGGTGTATGATCTTTTTAATGTGTTGCTGGATTCTGATTGCTAGGATTTTGTTAAGGATTTTTGCATCTATGTTCATCAGTGATATTTGCCTGTAGTTTTCTTTTTTTGTGTGTGGCATCTTTGTCAGATTTTGGTATTGGGGTGATGGTGGCCTCATAGAATGAGTTTGGAAGTGTACCTTCCTCTGCAATTTTCTGAAAGAGTTTGAGGAGGATAGGTGTTAACTCTTCTCTAAATATTTGGTAGAATTCAGCTGTGAAGCCGTCTGGACCTGGACTTTTGTTTGCTGGAAGATTTCTGATTACAGTTTCAATTTCCGTGCTTATGATGGGTCTGTTAAGGTTTTCTATTTCTTCCTGGTTCAGTTTTGAAAAGTTGTACTTTTCTAAGAATTTGTCCATTTCTTCCACGTTGTCCATTTTATTGGTATATAATTGCTGATAGTAGACTCTTATGATCCTTTGTATTTCTGTGTTGTCTCCATTTTCATTTCTAATTGTGATCTCTCCATTTTCATTTCTAATTTTACTGATTTGATTTTTCTCCCTTTGTTTCCTGATGAGTCTGGCTAATGGCTTGTCAATTTTACTTATCCTTTCAAAGAACCAGCTTTTGGCTTTGTTGATTTTTGCTATGGTCTCTTTTGTTTCTTTTGCATTTATTTCTACCCTAATTTTTAAGATTTCTTTCCTTTTACTAACCCTGGGATTCTCCATTTCTTCCTTTTCTAGTTGCTTTACATGTAGAGTTAGGTTATTTATTTGACTTTCTTCTTGTTTCTTGAGGTGTGCCTGTATTGCTATGAACTTTCCCCTTAGCATTGCTTTTATAGTGTCCCACAGGTTTTGGGTTGTTGTTTTCATTTTCATTCATTTCTATGCATATTTTGATTTATTTTGTGATTTGTTGGTTATTCAGAAGCGTGTTGTTCAGCCTCCATATGTTGGAATTTTTAGTAGTTTTTCTCCTGTAATTGAGATCTAGTCTTACTGCATTATGATCAGAAAAGATGTTTGGAATGATTTCAATTTTTTTGAATTTACCACAGCTAGATTTATGGCCCAGGATGTGATCTATCATGGAGAAGGTTCCATGAGTACTTGAGAAAAAGGTGAAATTCATTGTTTTGGGGTGAAATGTCCTATAGATATCAATTAGGTCTAACTGGTCTACTGTATCATTTAAAGTTTGTGTTTCTTTGGTAATTTTCTGTTTAACTGATCTATCCATAGGTGTGAGTGGGGTATTAAAGTCTCCGAGTATTATTGTGTTATTGTTAATTTCCCCTTTCATACTTGTTAGCATTTGTTACATATTGTGGTACTCCTATGTTGGGTGCACATATATATTTATAATTGTTATATCTTCTTCTTGGATTGATCCTTTGATCATTATGTAGTGGCCTTCCTTGTCTCTTTTCAAAGCCTTTGTTTTAAAGTCTATTTTATCTGATATAAGTATTGCTACTCCTGCTTTCTTTTGGTCTCTATTTGAGTGGAATATCTTTTCTAGCCCTTCACTTTCAGTCTGTATGTGTCCCTTGTTTTGAGGTAGGCCTCTTGTAGATAACATATATTGGGGTCTTGTTTTTGTATCCATTCAGCCAGTCTTTGTCTTTTGGTTGGGGCATTCAACCCATTTACGTTTAAGGTAATTATTGATAAGTATGATCCCGTTGCCATTTACTTTATTGTTTTGGGTTCAGGTTTATACACTCTTTTTGTGTTTCCTGTCTAGAGAATATCTTTTAGCATTTGTTGGAGAGCTGATTTGGTGGTGCTGAATTCACTCAGCTTTTGCTTGTCTGGAAAGCTTTTGATTTCTCCTTCATATTTGAATGAGATCCTTGCTAAGTACAGTAATCTGGGCTGTAGGTTATTTTCTTTCATCATTTTAAGTATGTCTTGCCATTCCCTCCTGGCCTGAAGAGTTTCTATTGAAAGATCAGCTGTTATCCTTATGGGAATCCCCTTGTGTGTTATTTGTTGTTTTTCCCTTGCTGCTTTTAATATTTGTTCTTTGTGTTTGATCTTTGTTACTTTGATTAATATGTGTCTTGGGGGTGTTTTGCCTTGGGTTTATCCTGTTTGGGACTCTCTGGGTTTCTTGGACTTGGGTGATTATTTCCTTCCCCATTTTAGGGAAGTTTTCAACTATTATCTCCTCAAGTATTTTCTCATGGTCTTTCGTTTTGTCTTCTTCTTCTGGGACTCCTATAATTTGAATGTTGGAGTGTTTCATATTGTCCTGGAGGTCTCTGAGATTGTCTTCATTTCTTTTAATTTGTTTTTATTTTTTCCTCTCTGATTCATTTATTTCTACCATTCTATCTTCTACTTCACTAATCCTATCTTCTGCCTCCGTTATTCTATTTGTTGCCTCCAGAGTGTTTTAGATCTCATTTATTGCATTATTCATTATATATTGACTCTTTTTATTTCTTCTAGGTCCTTGTTAAACCTTTCTTGCATCTTCTCAGTCCTTGTCTCCAGGCTATTTATCTGTGATTCCATTTTGATTTCAAGATCTTGGATCATTTTCACTATCATTATTTGGAATTCTTTATCAGGTAGATTCCCTATCTCTTCCTCTTTCGGTTGGTTTGGTGGCCATTTGGAGTTCAGTTCAGTTCAGTCGCTCAGTCGTGTCCGACTCTTTGAGGCCCCATGAATCACAGCACGCCAGGCCTCCATGTTCATCACCATCTCTCGGAGTTCACTCAGACTCACGTCCATTGAGTCCGTGATGCCATCTAGCCATCTCATCCTCGGTCGTCCCCTTCTCCTCCTGCCCCCAATCCCTCCCAGCATCAGAGTCTTTTCCAATGAGTCAACTCTTTGCATGAGATGGCCAAAGTACTGGAGCTTCAGCTTGAGCATCATTCCTTCCAAAGAAATCCCAGGGTTGATCTCCTTCCAGAATGGACTGGTTGGATCTCCTTGCAGTCCAAGGGACTCTCAAGAGTCTTCTCCAACACCACAGTTCAAAAGCATCAATTCTTCGGCACTCAGCCTTCTTCACAGTCCAACTCTCACATCCATACATGACCACTGGAAAAACTATAGCCTTGACTAGATGGACCTTAGTCGGCAAAGTAATGTCTCTGCTTTTGAATATGCTATCTAGGTTGGTCATAACTTTCCTTCCAAGGAGTAAGCGTCTTTTAATTTCATGGCTGCAGTCACCATCTGCAGTGATTTTGGTGCCCAAGAAAATAAAGTCTGACCCTGTTTCCACGGTTTCCACATCTATTTCCCATGAAGTGATGGGACCGGATGCCATGATCTTCGTTTTCTGAATGTTGAGCTTTAAGCCAACTTTTTCACTCTCCTCTTTCACTTTCATCCAGAGGCTTTTTAATTCCTTTTCACTTTCTGCCATAAGGGTGGTGTCATCTGCATATCTGAGGTGATTGATATTTCTCCTGGCAATCTTGATTCCAGCTTGTGTTTCTTCCAGCCCAGTGTTTCTCATGATGTACTCTGCATATAAGTTAAATAAGCAGGGTGACAATATCCAGCCTTGACATACTCCTTTTCCTATTTGGAACCAGTCTGTTGTTCCTTGTCCAGTTCTAACTGTTGCTTCCTGACCTGCATACAGATTTCTCAATAGGCAGGTCATGTGGTCTGGTATTCCCATCTCTTTCAGAATTTTCCACAGTTTCTTGTGATCCACACAGTCAAAGGCTTTGGCATAGCCAAAAAAGCAGAAATCGATATTTTTCTGGAAGTCTCTTGCTTTTTTGATGATCCAGCAGATGTTGGCAATTTGATCTCTGGTTCCTCTGCCTTTTCTAAAGCCAGCTTGAACATCAGGGAGTTCACGGTTCATGTATTGCTGAAGCCTGGCTTGGAGAATTTTGAGCATTACTTTACTAGTGTGTGAGATGAGTGCAATTGTGAGGTAGTTTGAACATTCTTTGCCATTGCCTTTCTTTGGAATTGGAATGAAAACTGACCTTTTCCAGTCCTCAGCCACTGCTGAGTTTTCCAAATTTGCTGGCATATTGAGTGCAGTACTTTCACAGCATCATCTTTCAGGATTTGAAACAGCTCAACTGGAATTCCATCACCTCCACTAGCCTTGTTCATAGTGATGCTTTCTAAGGCCCACTTGACTTCACATTCCAAGATGCCTGGCTCTAGATGAGTGATCACATCATCATGATTATCTGGGTCGTGAAGATCTTTTTGTACAGTTCTTCCATGTATTCTTGCCACCTCTTAATATCTTCTGCTTCTGTTAGGTCCAGACCATTTCTGTCCTTTATTGAGCCCATATTTGCATGAAATGGTCCCTTGGTATCTCTAATTTTCTTGAAGAGATCTCTAGTCTTTCCCATTCTGTTCTTTTCCTCTATTTCTTTGCATTGATTGCTGAAGAAGGCTTTCTTATCTCTTCTTGCTATTCTTTGGAACTCTGCATTCAGATGCTTATATCTTTCCTTTTCTCCTTTGCTTTTTGCTTCTCTTCTTTTCACAGCTATTTGTAAGGTCTCCTCAGACAGCCATTTTGCCTTTTGCATTTCTTTTCCATGGGGATGGTCTTGATCCCTGTCTCCCGTACAATGTCACGAACCTCATTCCATAGTTCACCAGGCACTCTATCAGATCTAGGCCCTTAAATCTATTTCTCACTTCCACTGTATAATCATCAGGGATTTGATTTAGGTCATAGCGGTTTTCCCTACTTTCTTCAATTTCAGTTTGAATTTAGCAATAAGGAGTTCATGATCTGAACCACAGTCAGCTCCTGGTCTTGTTTTTGTTGATTGTATAGAGCTTCCCCATCTTTGGCTGCATAGAATATAATCAATCTGATTTCAGTGTTGACCATCTGGTGATGTCCATGTGTAGAATAGTGGCCTTTCTGTACTCTGGCAGTTTGTGGAGTTCTCTTTATTGTGGAGTTACCTCGCTGTGGGTGGGGTTGTATCAGTGGCTTGTCAAGGTTTCTTGGTTAGGGAAGCTTGTGTTGGTGTTCTGGTGGGTGGAGGTGGATTTCTTCTCTCTGGAGTGCAAAGAAGTGTCCAGTAATGAGTTATGAGATGTCAATGGTTTTGGAGTAACTTTGGGCAGCCTGTATTTGAAGCTCAGGGTTGCGTTCCTGTATTGCTGGAGAATTTGTGTGGTATGTTTGCTCTGGAACTTGTTGGCCCTTGGGTGGTGCTTGGTTTCGGTGTAGGTATGGAGGCGTTTGATGAGCTCCTATCGATTAATGTTCCCTGGAGTCAGGAGTTCTCTGATGTTTTTCTTATTTTTACAGTAGTCTCAAGACTTCTCCTTCTATACAGCACCACTGATAAAACATCTAGGTTAAAGATGAAACGTTTCTCCACAGTGAGGGACACCCAGAGAGGTTCACAGAGTTACATGGAGAAGAGAAGAGGGAGGAGGGTGTTAGAGGTGACCGGAATGAGATGAAGTGGAATCAAAAGAGGAGAGAGCAAGCTAGCCAGTAATCACTTCATTATGTGCACTCCACAGTCTGGACCACTCAGAGATGTTCACGGAGTTATACAGAGAAGAGAAGAGGGAGGAAGGAGACAGAGGTGGCCAGGAGGGTAAAAGTGGGGGAGGGGATGAAAAGGAGAGAGACAGATCCAGCCAGTAATCAGTTCCCTAAGTGTTCTCCACCGTCTGGAACACACAGAGATTCACAGAGTTGGGTAGATAAGAGAACGGGGAGGGAGAAGACAGAGGTGACCTGGTAGGGAAAAAGAAGAGTCTAAAGGAGGAGAGAGAAGTCAAGCCAGTAATCTCACTCTCCAGTAAAAATGAGTACTGAAGATTGGGTTTTGAAGGTACAAAACTGATAACAAATACCAAAAAGCAAAGATTAAAAATCTAGAGTAGAGGTTGGATTTTCAAAAATACACTATTAAAGAAAAGAAGAAGAAGAAAAAAAAAGTCACAAGAATTATTTTTAAAATGTATATATATGTATATGAAGTTTGCTTTAAAAATAGTATCTTTTTGAAAAGTAACAGTAGGTTATAAAAATGAAAATTAAAGGAGTAATAGAGGACTTAAAAATTTTTAAGTTAAAAAATAAAAGAAGAAAAGAAAAGAAAAAAAAGAATGATCATAAAAATAGTAAAGATATATCTAGGACTTTCTCTGGTGTTGTGGGCAGTGTGGGGTCAGTTCATTTTCCGATAGTTCCTTGGTCCGGCTTATATTTCTCAGGATCCATAGGCCCCTTCCTATGTAGTCGGTACTAACGACAGGGTTTTAATCTATTGAACCTGTCACTTCCATGGCAGTTCCCTCTGTTTTAGCTTCTTCTGTTTGCTAGTCTCTTCAGTGTCTGATTTCCACACTGACACAAGGGGGGTGGTGGTGGACACTTTTTTTAGGCTCACTTATTCAGTCACGCTGTGGGGAGGGAGGAAAGCTGCAAACAAATAACACTGGCGTGTGTCACCGTGTCTCAGCCACGCTGGGCCTGCCCCCACTCAGGCGCACACAGCTCAGGCTCTAGGTTACTCCGCAGGGGAACCGTCTGAGGCCGGCCCTGGGCTGCATGCACCTCCCGGTCTAAGCCGCTCAGGCTCAGGCACTCAGGTAGTCCTCAGAGGTGCAGACTCGGTTGGGCTCGCGTTTTGTGCCCTTCCCAGGTCCGAGTAGCTCAGGTGTTTGGTGAGCACAGTCGCTGCGACTTATCACCTCTCCCGTCCCTGCTGCTCGGTTTTCTGGATGTACAACTGATGCACCTTCTCAGGCAGATGATGACTGTCCAGAACCCCAAGAAGCCTTAGTTAGCAAAGAAGCCTGCTTGCAGTTTGGTAGGTAATGTCTCTCTGGGGCTGTGATTGCCCCCTTCCGGCCCTTCCAGCTCTGGCTGCCTGCCACCAGAGGGGGATGGTCTGCAGCCAGCTGTTCCGTCCTTTGTTCTGTGCGTGGTCCTGGCGGTATCTTATGTTAGAGCTTTTCGCATGGTAGCTATCCCACAGTCTGGTTTGTTAGCCCAAGTTAGTTTGCTCTGCTTACCCTTGGGGCATTTGGGCCTGATCCTTAAAAGGCAATGCAGCCCGTGCCTCCTGCCCAGCCCCCGCTTGCTAGTGGCAGATGCAGGCGTCTGCGCTGCTTCTCCACCTGGGGAGTTACCGTTGGGCTGGCAATCTGTGGGTTGCTCGCCACAGACTCGGCAGTATGAGTGTTTCCTGGTGTCTGGAAACTTCTCTCTTTTAAGACTCCCTTCTCAGGACGGAGCTCCCTCCCTACCTCTTTTGTCTCTCTTTTTTTTTTTTTTGTCTTTTATATTTTTCTTACCTCTTTTCAAAGACAATGAGCTGCTTTTCTGGGTGCCTGATGTCCTCTGCCAGCATTCAGAAGTTGTTTTGTGGAATTTACTCAGCATTTAAATGTTCTTTTGATGAATTTGTGGGGAGAAATGGTCTCCCCATCCTATTCCTCTGCCATCTTAGGACCGCCCCCTATTCTGTAAATTTTTTAGTCTGTCTATATTAAGAGCACTTTCTCATATCCAAATCAATCTTCCCTGACCTTTAGAAACACATGCCCTCCTCCCACTCAGCTCTAAGGCCTTCTCACTTCTGGTTATTCCCACTGAGACAGACTTTGCAGATAGTCTCCTGTGGGTAGTATTAGGAATAACATGTTTTAAAAACTATCCCATTTCTTTTTAGGTTATATAAGCCCAGTCATGGAGCTGACAAAACACATCAGGGGACATAAGAATTAAAAACAGGACCTCTATCTTTTTCGTAGTATACCATTATATAAATGAAAATCTTACTAAAGCCATTCATGCTTAAACATTCTTGTCCATTGATATCAGTTACTGTTTCTGAGAATTTCCTTAAGATAAACATTTACAACTGAAATTTTGGTGTCAAAGGGAATGCATGTTTTAATGATCTTGATACATATTGTCAAGTTACTCTAGAAAGACTGTACCATTTTATATTCCCATCAGCAATATACATGTGAAAGTGTCAGTTTCCTAAAGCCTTATCAAAGCTGTATTTATTATCTTTTAAAATGCTTGCTACTTTGATAGGTGAAAATGGCATCTCATCTTTATATGCTTTTATTACTAATGAAGCTCAATATTTATGTTATTTTGCCATTTATCATCTGTGATTGCTGTTTATGGCCTTGATTTTGTTTTATAGTCTTAGTTAGAAAAGCTACTAATGCTCAGTTAGTTGACATTTACCTTTTAATTTTATTTACATGTAATTTTTAATTTAATGAAGTTACTGTGTATACAGTTACCTTTACCAGTCTCTAAGTTCTTTTTTTTTCCTTTTTTATGCTCAGTAAAATCCTTGCAACCCCAAATTATATAAATATACATTTATGTGTCTTTTATTAGATATTTATTTTCTAAATCCCCCTGGAATTTATCTTAGTGTATGCTACCAAATAGGGATTTAGCAACATTTCCCCCTTCAAAATAGTTATTCAATAGTCTAATACTTAATACAGAGGAAAAATTGTTTGTCTCACACTGTATGTCCACACCTTTTTATTCACCCTTATTTCTGCTTTCTGATGTTGTGTGGTGAGAAATCTTTAAATGTTAAGTCAGGTGCTATGATTGAGTGATAGGGGAAGTGTTTAAACTTACAGATTACTATTACCCTTCCTAATAAGCAGGTTATCCCAGAATACCATCCATATTCTCTACAGAGAAGACAAAGCAGTCCCCTCATGTCATGTTCAGTAGATGAGGTTGGCGGCAGCAGGAGAACAGAAGGCCTTGGCCTGGGCCATAGCTGGATGCGCACGCGCTACAGAGCCAACATCGCTCCAGGAGCCCTGGGCCCACCTGTGCAGTTGCCGTTTAGTCTCTGGTATCTCAGTTATGATGGCCATGGCAGCTAAGCAAGACAGGCTGAGTGAGGCTCATCCCAAAGCCTACCTACTTGGAGGAGCTGGAAAGATATCTGATTAGGGAAGAGCAAATCCAGATGCTCAATCAGAAACAAGCAAATCTGAAGCTCTAGGCTCCCGCAGAAAAGCTGTGCTCAGAATCTGAGCTCAGTTTTAACAGGTAGAGGATGGACAGAGAGCAAAGTCTACAGGCACAAGCGAAGACTAGCATTGGCAGCCCCAAACCACATTTAAGGGAAGATCATCTAAACAGTGAAGAGGGCAGGGAACACCCGGCCTCAAGTCCCAGGCATGCCACTAGCTATGTGACCTTAGGCAAATTTATCTCCACCTGAGTGCTCGATTTATCATCTATAAAATAGAGGGGCCAGATCAGATCATTTTTTCCCCTAGCCTTTTCCTTTTAAAATGATCCTCCAATTTGAAACTGAAGGTGTCAGCTTATACAGATCCAACATGAATTGCTGAGATTGGTGGGAAGAGGTCCCGAGTGGAAGAAGTAAGGTCTTATGAAGGCAAGTAGTTACAGAGGTGGTGAAAAAAGATCATGTTATTTATGATTTTAGGATATAAGTCTTAGCTCCAGGGAGCTTTTAGAGGAAAACTATCCTTAAAAATCTTGTCTTCCCTATCCAACACCTATCAGATGCATACAAATATAACCAGCCAGACCTAACCATCTTGCCTAGTAACCAGAATAGTAGAAACATTCATCTAACTGAACAGATGTAATGTTATTTTGACTAAGAACTGAAATTTTAAAATTGTCATATCTGATTTCTAAAATTTCAAACCTCCTCTTTCAGTATAAAGAGAAAATTATCTAAGGATGATATAGCCTCATTAATCTCAGCTAATTCCTAATGGATTACTTTATAAAGCAGGGGCTCCACAGATTGTTACAAAACATATAGGGTCCAAGAACTTCTTTGCAACTAGATGCAGAAATGTTTAAGAGTGTGTGTCTGGCATTTTGGGGAGAATCATTTGCGGTTCCATCAGATTCTTATGCTGCTCATGATTTAAGAGACATTAAGAGTCTATGATCTCCCTGGTGTATGTAATAAGAATTTAATTCCTTTCATTTTGATTCAGTCATCAGTAAGATGGACACAATCTATCTTAACATTTATAAACTTCCTGCCAAAGTACATACAAATTATTGAGATGTCTGTTCTCAGATGGACAGTTTTCTTTGCTCTATTCAGTTGTCTATACCAGATGTCTAATTTTACTTCATAAAATCTGAATGCCAGAATTTCTAGAAGAGTCCTAGACAAACATGATTGGGAGAATCATTTAACCATGTGTTCTTCCTTAAGTAACAACTATGGAGAATGAAAAACAACTCTGGGCTAAATTTATCATCAATGACAGCAGTCAGCGTTTATCAGGCTACTATGGGCCATAACCTGTGCTAATCTCTTTATATACAATGCTAATTCTGATTCTTACAACATCCTTGTGACATATAAATTATTAATTGCATTTTATTAAGGATGAAACTGAGGCTTAGAGAGGCTGGGAAATGTAACCAAGAAATGACTAAAATCTTTAACGTCCAGGCTTACCTAGTTGTGATTAGAGGCTAAACCAGGTAGCCTCTAAGACTTTTTCATTTTAGAATTTGTCTCCTGAATACTTTACCTACATTTCCCTAATTAGAAGCAATGCTTAATTTCAATGTTTAATTCCAAAGCCCTTATTTTCTGTAAACAAATCCTTGATTAGCAACCCAATGCAGATTTTTAAAAATTTAATTATTGTGGATGCCATTGACGAATGAGACACTAATTAACAGAGGAAGGCTGTCAGGAATGAGATGCACTGCTGTTAGAAGAAGGTCCTTTTCACTTTGTGAAATGCAATCACGCAAATGAAAAATAACTCTGTTAGAGAAATAGCCTTAATTTTCCTAACTGCCTGACAATGAAGCCTCTTTGGATATTTTGCAAAGAATAGGTAAAAGAAAATAATCAAAAATAAAACCTGCAAGTGAATAAAAATGCTCTAACCATAGAAATCTGCTTCGTGTTTGATTACCCTCATCCCAACACACACACACACATACACACACACACACACACGCACGCGCGCACATGCACAGGCACACACACACACATACGAGTCCAAGGGGTAAACTGGCATGTGGCCCACAGACTACCTCAGTGAGACCACCTTTGCTAAGAGGCTTTTACCTAAAGCTCCTTTTAAAAGACTAAAAGGAAGCAAGAATGTCAATAACGTGCTACATAGGCCAGAATTAGTTTCCACATGGAGAAAACAGCCATTTCTGCTCAGCTAGTTAATTATTAATCAATGTGGGATGGCCAATGTGGATACAAGATCTACAATGAAGGATAATACATATGATCTTGGGCAGATTGGAGGTCAGACTGTCATACTCGACTTCTCATCTTAGAGGTGAGTCCACTCAGGCCCAGGGAGATGAGTGGCTTTCTTAAGGTCACACAGGCTCCTTGGTAATAGAATATAATTTAATGCGCTTTTACTACTCCCTATTCTGACGCCATGATTTGACCCCAGTGACTTCTAATTACCTTAATTAGACAGATACTTGTATTCTTTCTTTCAACTATCATTGTAGCTGTAACACAAAACTGGCTAGACAGCTTTTCAAATATAAAATCCCTCCCTCCCCTCAGGTATTTTGGCTCAGGGTGGGACTCAAGAATTTTTATTATTTACAAGTGTACCAGGTGATTATGATGCAAGCAGCCTTGAACCTTGGAGAATCACTGAACCAGAGTCTTTCCAAGGGCTCCATCAGTCACTCCCTGGGTTGAAGCATGCCATTTGCCAGGAGCTCAGCTGAGCAGAGAGAGGGCATATTAAGCTGCTAGGTGTCAGAGCAGCTTTAAAGTAACACACCAAAAATGAAAGAGTTAAGCCTTCAATCACTTACCATGATGGTATAAGCCAGAGTCTAAAGCCAGCTTTAGACAACTGTCCCTGTTCCCATTTCCCCCAGCCTGTCCCATGGAAAGGTGCACCAGTTGAAGGTCAGGTTAAAAGTGTGGACATGGGGGCTTGTAATCTCACTGTTGAGGAGCCAACACAAGCCTCTGATAGTTTCCTGGACTCTGGGGTAGGGGTTGAGGGGAGGGGGCAGGCTGGGAGTGGAGAAGTCCTGGGCACTGAGTCAGAGTGGGCAGAGGTGTTTTCAAGGTTTCCCCTCTTCTGCCCATCAGGAGGCCTTGGCCGACGTGCCCAAGACCTCAGATAAGAAGGCCCAGGAATGTAAATATGCAAAGAGCTTGCTGGGAGAGGAGGACTGGAGTCCTTGACTACTACGGCTCCCTTCAGAGAGAGTGATGCGTGGGCTTTGCACCCAGGCTGGCATGCAGAGGGCAGCGTGCCCGCGAGGTCACCAGATTCAGACTTTGTAAAGCTTCTTATGAGGACTGGGATTTTAACCAGGAGCAGACTCCTCCATGTTTAGGAGCGTGCACTGCCCCCTGTTGTCACCAAGGGATTGTTAAACCAGTCCATGACCAGCTCTGGGGAGACAACACCAAACTGAGCCAGATTCCCCTGTTGGCTGTCTCACAACTTAGTGACAAGACAGAACCCTGGAGGACGCAGCTTAGGCATTTCTTTACCTAAATAAGGCTTGACTGGCCTGATAGGAGCAGTGCAGGTCTCAAAGCTAAGGAAAGGCCTGAGGTCACGAAAGACTTCTGATGACTAACGTAAGTTTTAAAATTATATTTAAGGCTAGTTAACACTTAGACACATTCAACCATCCAACCAGCTAATATCTACCCAGCATATACCCTGTGCCTGGCATTCTTCTGAGTGGTTGGTACACATCAGAGAACAAGAAGGATAAAAGTCTCAGCCCTTTTCATTGCTGATTCTAGGAGGGGAGACAGATGCTAATAACATACAAAGCAAATGAGTTGCTCAGTATGTTAGAAGATGATAAGCAGTACAAAAGAAAAAAAATGTACAGCAAGATAAGAGAGCACAGGAGTATTAGGGGGAGTTGAAATCTTAAATAAGGTGACCAGGGAAGGCTTTGTCTTCATTATTAACAGACCCAACACACCCATGCATCTCTGATTTATCCTTATGTTGCTATTAAATTAATTTTACCAAGGCTTCTGATTATACCATTTCATTGCTCAAAAATCTTCTATGGCGCCCCCTTGCACAAAGGATAAAGTATAAGTTCCTTTTTCTGGCATTCAAGGTCCTTACCACCTGGCTCAGTATTCCTCCTCGCCTCTTCCCTGCTCCAGTAAACCAGACTGTTAGCATACTCTGGGCATATCCTATGCTTTCCCTGCTCAGAGGTTTTGTTTCGTTGACTAATGTCTCTCATTCCCTCTCTGCATTTATTAATGCTCTACCCATCCTTTAAAGTTCATCTCAAAATATTTCCTCCTAGAAGAGCCTTCTTAGAACACTTCCATCCCCAAAGAATTATTTCTCCTTCAAAGTCCCACAATACATTATGGTATGAATACAGGATTCAATAGATAGCTATTAAAAAGACAGTTCTTTTACTGGATTTGAAGCCTGGCATGCTGTAGTCCATGGGGTCTCAAAGAGTCGGACACGACTGAGCAACTGAACTGACTAAAGCTTCTTAAAGACATGAACTACTTCCTTTCATATTCCCACTCTGTTCAGCAAGTCATCTTGTAAGAATGAGCTCAAGTCGCTAAGAGCTTCTTGACACTTTTGCCATATAAAAAAGAGACAAAAAATATTTAGGAGTGGGTAACCTGTCCATGTCTAAATCTGAGTCTTCCTAAGAAGGAAGTCAAGACCTTGACTGTGGGTTCATAATGTTGAAAATTGTAATGTTATTAATGGACAGCATAAGAATGGAGGACACAAAGGAAGTGTCATTTAAAATTTTTGCTCCAGTCAAGTGTATGTCATTAGAACTTGGTCCTACATTTCTACAGTACTGAAACCAAAATTTAATAATTTATAAGACTGAATTTTTAATTCTGAATGAAAGATATACCAATAGTGATACACACTAAAATTACGGAGGCACAGTTGCAAAAGACACCTTACCATCTCTGAATGGAGATGCTGGTTTTAACACTTGCTTTTGCAAGGAAACTCCTTTTGTCCCTGAACATTCTTTCGGTCACTTCCTGTCCAGTCCAAATCTCACTTGGCGAGATATGCAGCACTTGGTTGTATGGACCTCTGAGTATGACCCATTGGCCAATAACCCTGGATGGAAAAAGAACGGAGCAGGCTTGATGGTGAACAGTCGATTTGGATTCGGGCTGCTAAATGCCAAAGCTCTGGTGGATTTGGCTGACCCCAGCACCTGGAGCAGTGTGCCTGAGAAGAAGGAATGTGTCGTCAAGGACAATGACTTTGAGCCCAGGTAAGTGTCTCCAGGAATTTTTAAACAATTGTGTGCCATGGCACTATTTGAGAATGATGCTTGTCACTCTGCCTAATTTTTCTCCCCTACCTTTCTGAAGTAGATGGGGATGGCATTTTCCAGTGTTCCCTGTGGCTCCATGAGAGGTCACAGAGACCAAAGATTTGCAAATCATGTTAACAACACACGTGTATTTTCCTTTCATAGCCCATCTCCAACAATATGGCAGTAAGCTAATGTGCACCAACTCGGTGGATATGAGTTTGAGCAGGCTCCGGGAGTTGGTGATGGATAGGGAAGCTTGGCATGCTGCAGTTCATGGGGTCGCAAAGAGTCGGACACGACTGAGCGACCGAACTGAATGTGCTCCACTGTCCTATAGACCACTAAGAAAAATCACTGCCAATTAAACTATTACAAATCATCAGCTTATTAAAATTCATCCCAAATTCAAAGATGTTAAGATTTTTTTAATGCATCTTAGAATTGATGAGATGCAGTACTTGCCAACCAGTGTTACCCAAAACTGACTTCCAAAAGAACCCCGCTTTATGCCCCAAGGCTTTCATTTAGAATACACTTGTCCCACTACATCTAGGTGCTGGAGCAGAATCTGGTATCAAGACAACCACAACTGTACTGAAGGCACACTCACACAAAATACCCAAGGGTGGGAGGCTTGGAGAGCATGCATTAGGGAGATAAGATCATTTCTGAAAAAAGGTATGTTTCAGTAATGGACCATTTTGGATTAATGTAAGACAAACCTGTTTGAATTTGATGCCATAACAAATAGTTTATTGCATTCAAATATCTGTGTTTGTGTTCCTTACCATTTGCTTTTCTCCCCCTTATGTTCAGAACTCAACATGAGATCTACCCCCTTAAATTGTTAAGTGTACAATACATAACTGTTAACTATTGGTACAATGTATAGCTGGTCTTTAGAACTTACTCATCTTGTATGGTGGCTCAGAGGTTAAAGCGTCTGCCTCCAATGCGGGAGACCCAGGTTCGATCCCTGGGTCGGGAAGATCGCCTGGAGAAGGAAATGGCAATCCACTCCAGTATTCTTGCCTGGAGAATCCCATGGACAGAGGAGCCTAGTAGGTTACAGTCCATGGGCTCACAAAGAGTCGGACACGACTGAGCGACTTCACCTCACCTCATCTTGCTTAACTGAAACTTGATGCCCACTGATTAGTAACTCTCCATCCCCCACCCCAACAAGCCCAAGACAACCAACATTCCACTGCCTGAGTCTATGAATTCGACTATTTTAGATATCTTGTACGAATTGAATTACCCAATATTTATCTACCTGTGACTGGTTCATTTGCCCAGCATAATGTCCTCGCGTTGTATCCATACTGTCACATACAGCAGAATTTCCTTCTTTTATAAAGCTAATGTTCCACTGTATATAAACATCATATTTTCCTTATCCATTCATCTATTGAGGAATATCTAGGTTGTCCCCACATCTTGGCTATTAAGAATAATACTGCAATGAACATGGGGATGCTAGTAACTCTTTGAAACCCTGATTTCAATTCTTTTGAATAAATATCCAGAAGCGAGATTGCTGGATCATATGGTAGTTTTATTTTTTAAGGAAGTTTTATATTATTTTATATACTGGCTATGCCATTTTGCATTCCCACCAACTGTGCAAGAGCTCCAATTTCTCCACATCCTCACCAACGCTTCTCTTTTATCTTTTTTTTTTTTTTTTTTTAAGTAATAGTCGTCCTGATCTTGATGTGTATCTTGATTTGGGTCTTGATTTGAATTTCCCTGATGATTAATTATGGTGAACGTTGTCCCCCACCCCCCCAAATATCAATTGGCCATTTGTATGCCTTCTTTGGAGAAATGTCTATTCAGGTCCTCAGCTCATTGCTCTGAATCATATTGTTAGGATTTTTGCTATTAAGTTATAGGAGTTCTTATGTATTTTAGAGATTAACCGTTTCTCACATATTGTCTACTGTTCTTAGGTTGCCTTTTCAGTTTGTTTCCTTTACTGTTCAGAGGCTTTTTAGTTTGATGTGGTCCTACTTGTTTATTTTTATTTATCTTTTGCTGCCTGTGCTTTGATTGTCATATCCATTAAATCACTGCCAAGACCAATGTCATGAAACTTTTTCCCTATGTTTTCTTCTAGAAGTTTTACAGTTTCAGGTCTAATGGGTGGGTTTATTTCTGGGTTTCTACTCTGTTCTGTTTATCTGTATGTCTGCGTGCTTGCATGCTCAGTCCTGGCTCTTGAGACCCTATGGACTTATAGCTCGCCAGGCTCCCTCTGTCCTTGGACTTTTCCAGGCAAGATTACTGGAATGGCTTGCCATTTCCTCCTCCAGGTATTTATCGGCCTGTCTTCGTGGGGTTCTACTCATAACAGAGGTAACACACCTAGCTGAGTATCTACTTAAGAGTGCTGTGTACACATTTCCATAAAATGTAAGGAAGAGATACAACTTTGTTCACTGATGATTCTTTAATGTATTTAGAGCCCTGAAAGCTAATGGAGAAGTCATCATAGAAATTCCAACAAGAGCTTGTGAAGGTCAAGAAAATGCTATCAAGTCACTGGAACATGTGCAATTTGAAGCAACAATTGAATATTCCCGCAGAGGAGACCTTCATGTCACCCTCACTTCGGCCGCTGGTAAGTTTTTAAAAAAAATTCAATTTATTCTAAACTATGTGTTTAAATTTTTAAGCATAAATTAAATGATTTCAAATCAATGATTGATATTTGCTTATATATAGGCCTAAGTCTTTCAATAGATACTTTCAGGTCTTAAAAAATATGCTTTTTTTTTTTGGCATCAGAACTCTATCTACCCTGTTTATTTCAACTGATCCTTAGATAAGCAAAGAATGACGTTTACTCAAATAATACCAATTAATAACCCCTCTGAGTTATGCATTTTCAAACTGTGTTCATTTTCCCAAGTCACTGATCTATATCATTCATTTCTCTCATTAGTGAAAGTTAGTCTAATAATTAAAATGACAGATACATCAGACACATCCAAAGAATTAATTAAAAACCGAGAATTCTGATCTATGAGAGTTGAGAAGACTAAAGAAATTTTCCACAATTACATGATTAAGGGTATATGTTATGCTATATTGACATTTGTCCTTTCCTGAAAGGTTACTAAATCAAACAAGATCATGGGTGGTAAAGAGTTCGTGAAATATAAGCTACAATCCAACTAGGAGAAGCTGTCCCAATCCTTTTTATACTTTAATAGGATTCAACTGACTAAATTCAATTCCCATAAGTGATGTATGAAAAAGATGAGCTATCTCTATATCATCCTTCTAGAATATGAACTTACTAGAGGTTTGGAGCTGGCTCTGTTAATTGTGGAAATGTGCTTTCTTAATATCTGGGAACTGGCCCCAAACACTGGTAGAATGCTTTTTCATTGACATTTTCTCTTGAAAATATTATTTACTGATCTATAGAGAACTTGGATGTGAAAATTTACAGTAATTCTTACTAGGAATTTTTATATCAAAAGCTATTAGTAAATTATACATGGTTTTATTATGTCTATGCTGCATTATAGACTCAGGAACTTATTAAATTTAAAATTTTTCTCTTAAATTTCAAAATGATAGTTCCATTAATATGTATGTTAGGTCTCTGACTCTCTTCTTTAATGTAGCTCATAAGCATAGTTCTCTGAGTTCTCCTTAGTCAAATAAACCTTATTCAATATATCCATCCATTATATATTTTTCTAGGATACTTACTGTAAACTTATTATATGCCAGGCAATGCACTAAGTGAATAAAACTTTTTTTCCCCTGGGCATGTTGCCATCCTGGCGTTTTATTCAAAGGGGAAACTAAGAAGGCTTATGTCTCCCCGCTCTCGCTTTCAGTTATCAAACGCTGGAGTGCGTCCTGCTACCAGTTCTGTCAGGACACTCATGAGCTGTGTTTCTTGCATGAAAACAGGAACCAGCACCGTACTGTTGGCTGAAAGAGAGCGGGACACATCTCCCAATGGCTTTAAGAACTGGGACTTCATGTCTGTTCACACGTGGGGAGAGAATCCCATAGGCACTTGGACTTTGCGAATTACAGACATGGTAAGTATGAATGAAAGGATACTGAACCACAAGCTCACTTTTCAAGTTGGTGCGTCAGTAAGAACCCAAAGGAACTTTGATCGCTCCTTAGAGAGGCCAAGGAGAAGGTATATGTTTTAAGCTCTGCCCACTTGGTTATAAAAATAATAGTTTTTAAAAAAATCAGGTACCAGCCATGTAAGAAGGAAGAAAAAACATTTTGATACACATTGTGACAGACTGTGGGACAAATGTTTCCATGTCAGAACACAGGCAGGCTCATGAGCTACTCAGACTCCGGAATCAGCTGTATTCACAAGCATGATTGTGAATGCTACACCAGCTTTACTATGACCCTCTGCTGGGGTCAAGGCTTCCCCAGGTGGTGCTAGTGGTAAAGAATCTGCCTATCAGTCAGGAGATGCAAGAGATGGGGGCTCATTTCCTGGGTCAGGAGCTTCCCCTGGAGTAGAAAGTGGCAACCCACGCCAGTATTCTTGCCTGGAAAAATCCATGGACAGAGGAGCCTGGGAAGCTACAGGTCATGAGGTTGCAAAGAGTTATGACTGAGCAACTAATATCTGCTGGGGTCATATAAAGAAACTCTTAACAATATTTACCACTGTGGTTATTTAGAAGTAGTTTACTTGTTAGACAAGATATTTTATTTAATATGATTTTTTTGTTTTATTTCAGTTATGAAACAAGCAAAAGTATTTCTCAGTTTCCTTTGTTTGCTAACACTCTGATATTCTCCTATAATTGCAACACAGTCCCTAAAAATAGTGTTGGAGTAAAATTCAAATTCAGTTGAGTCATTTGTTTTTATATCATTTCTCCAGCATTTTCTATAGGTGAGCATATAAATGAATGGTGTTTCAGGGTCAAGTTCTCCAGAGCTAGCAGTGTTATAAGTATCAGTAGCACCAGATTTAATGTCTAGATAACTTTTCAAAAATAAATGATTTTAAATCCTTGAAGATGGCAATTAAATTAATACAAATTCTACAGTCATTGTTACTTTTTTTTCTCTGAGAATAACTTTCACCTAAAGACTTAAAATTGTGATTTAGCCATGGAAGCGGTAAAAGTTTCTGCTCTCACAGGGGAAAGAAGAAAATGTTTTTAGTTGATGGTTCTGTTCCTGAAGTTGGCCTCCATTCTTTAACTCAACGTCACCACAAGGAAACTAAGAAAATCTGTTAACCAAGATGGGACTGTTTTATATCAAGTTTGCAAAATTTGACTACTCTTTTAGAGTTGGTTTTTTTTTTTTAGATATTTTAGATTTTAGTACATTATTTTTAACATAATTATTGAGCCTGTAAAAATTATTCTCACAAATATACAGGTTTTAAGGACTGCTCAGTGTTGAAGGCTAGTTATAATACTCCAGACTTTCATTCCAATGGAATGTTTCTACAAGTTGATAACTGGTAAATATAATTCCCATTATATAAAGGACTGTCAACTTTTCAAGAATACACCCAATATAGAAGAGAAGGTTCACGCAGAGAGTTCTCCTTTTTAAATGAAAAACAACCAGTTTGTAAATCTCTGAACCTGTCAACTACTCGCTTTCCTAGCAAGACTGAGTCTAGTGATTTACGTCTTTGTACACAGCTCTACACACGTAACGCACAGAATGTGAAAATTAGATTTTCACTATAAAATCTCTCCGCTATCTTGAAGCCGTGTGTTTTATACTACTCAGAACACACACTAACATTATGTATGCTTATTCGTTAGTCTGGAAGAATGCAAAACGAAGGAAGAATCGTGAACTGGAAGCTGATCCTGCACGGGACCTCTTCCCAGCCAGAGCACATGAAAGAGCCCCGGGTGTACACGTCTTACAACACTGTGCAGAACGACCGAAGAGGGGTGGAGAAGGTGGCGGATCCCAGGGAGGTCTGTGTGGCTCTGTTCTTCCCGGCATGCTCTTCTCTGAACTGGGCTTCCCAGGTGGCGCTAGTGGTAAAGGACCTGCCTGCCAGTGCGGGAGACGTAAGAGACGCGGGTTCAATCCCTGGGTCAGGAAGACCCCCTGGAGGAGGGCAGGGCAGCCCCCTCTAGGACTCTTGCCTGGAGACTCCCATGGACAGAGGAGCCTGGTGGGCTACAGTCCATAGGGTCACAAAGATGTGGACATGACTGAAGCTACTTAGCATGCACACACAATCAACAGTGTAGTGTGTGAACCTGCCCCTTTTAGGCAAGACGCGAGTTAAAAAAATGGGTTGGGAGGAAAGGGAGTAGAAGTGAACTTTATTTTTGATAGAAAATTGTCTCACTTCTTCTTTTATCCAAAGTTTAGAAATTAAAATGAACGCAATTCAATTTTATTCAATTTTCAAACATGAATTTTCTCCATTTACAACAGTATCAAATTTTAAAGAAAGCTATCTTTTGTATGCTCACATATACCTAATGTTTGTATTGCACCTAGTTTTAAAGGATTTTCCACACTGTCTCATTTAACTTATAATGCTTATAACCTAAAAGGATAGATCTCAGTATGTCCATTTTATAGAAAGAAGACCAAGGGTCAAATAACCAAATCATGCATGCTTCTCTTTACTAATTCCTTAACTGAGGCTTCTTGGCAATGCCAAGGGAGCTACAGAGTCTCGGTTTTTCTCAGAAACTTGCTGAGGAAAGCTGAAGTCAGTCAGTTACATTCCCAGGTCTCAGCCAGAAGCCACTGGCTTCTCCCTTATCAGATGGTGGGCAGAAGACACATTTTCTTTATCTGTGTGTCCCCCAGGCCTCTGGCACTGTGCCTCAGATTGTAGCAGGTAGGTTATCAGAGTTTCCAGGACGACCTTCCCTGAGCAGGCCTGGCTCTGTGACGGGTGTTTTGGAAGATACAAAGACATTCTTTATTCAAGAAAAAATGTATAAACTAGCTGTGTGAAGGCCTCAGCTCATATTCTGGCCCCGTTTACATTCTGCAAAATAGCTTCCGCTGGGGCCCTATCCCGGAGGCCTCCTCGTCACAGCCCTGGAGGTAGGGGCGTCCTTCAGGAAATTTTTCCTCTAAGATTCCCTAAGGGGCATTAACAGAACCCTTTGATTGCCTAGGACTTCCCTGTGGCTCAGATGGTAAAGCGTCTGCCTACAATGCAGGAGACCTGGATTCAGTCCCTGGGTCAGGAAGATCCCCTGCAGAAGGAAATGGCAACCCACTCCAGTACCCTTGCCTGGAAAATCCCATGGACGGAGGAGCCTGGTGGGCTATAGTCCATGGGATCACAAAGAGTCGGACACGACTGAGCAACTTCATGCTCACTTTTCTTTTGCTTGTTAAAATAGTGAAATACTTCCACAACAGGTGACCAAGAAACATTTCTCTGATCTCTCCAGTGTCCCCCTTTCCTGGACCACTGCCCGAGTCTCTTCCCAGGCCCTTTCTGGCAATTCAGCGGCTGAAAGGGCAGTTCCTAACAGGGCAAGAGGCCTCCAGAGAGCTGCCACACAACAGCAGTACTTGTGCCTCTGCAGGAAGTTCCTGTCTGTCTTATCAGCAGCTCCTTCCCAAAACATGGACGGGAGGAAAGGGAGTGGCAAACTGTTGATTTTCCATAGGATAAGACCATACTATCTTTTACAATTAACTTTTCCATCCAGAACTTAAGACATTAAAGTGAGTGAATTCACTGTTGTTAAATTCCCTACCATGCATTTTACTATAGCAAGCTGAAAAGCAAAGGAAAGCAACAGGTATGCACCCTCACCTACATCATCCCATTCAGGCTTCAAAACCCACGAGAAATGGAGGAATTCTTCCTGCCCTATGATGGGGGAAGTTCAGGAAGATTAAAAAGGTACCAAAGCCCCTGGAGAAGGGAAAGTCAACCCAACTCCAGTATGCTTGCCTGGAGAATTCCATAGACTGGATAGTCCATGGGGTCACAAAGAGTTGGACACGACTGAGTGACTTCCACTTTACTTCACTTCAAAGATGCATTAGTGACTGGAGAATGCAGACTGAAACCCCAGTTAGCGCGAGTCCAAGCTTTACACTCTCTGCTCCCCAGACGGCCTCACGAGGGACAGGCAGTGGGTGTGTGCTGTAGCTGGCTCCTAAATAACGAGCTTTCTCCCCCTGGCTGGTGGCTTTCTGTGTTTCAGGAGCAGCCTACACAAGAGGGCCCGAATGAGAACGCTCAGGCATCCCAAAGCCCCAGCGGCGGTGGAGTCGGGGGAAGAAGGGATGAGTCCGCAGAGGGCGCCCCTTCTGAGGCCATGCTGAGACTCCTGCAGAGCGCTTTCAGCAAAAACTCACCCTCAAAGCAATCACCAAAGAAGCCCCCAAGTGCGAAGCCCAACATCCCTTACGAAAATTTCTATGAAGCCCTGGAAAGGCTGAACAAACCCTCCCAGCTTAAAGACTCTGAGGACAGTCTGTATAACGACTATGTCGATGGCTTCTACAACATGAAACCTTACAAGCACAGGGATGACCGGCTGCTCCAAGCTCTAGTGGACCTTCTGAGGGAGGAAAATTAAAATGCGTGCTGGTCCAAAGCTGGAGATAGTCACGCTTCTTCCTCCCCTCTTAGATTTTGCCTGTGTCTGAAGTGGGTGTTTTGTCCTTGATTCTTCTGCTTCTAATATCCTTTGTGGTACTTTTTCTTTTCTCCCTAAACTGGATATTTGAAAGCTAGGAGCTCCAGCAGTAAACCCAACTTCCTGAATTGATTGCACAAAGCTCATCTTCCCTGCTTGCACAAGTCAAATGTTTTGTTCTTTCTGGGGCCACAGTTCACACCTGGTTCTCATACCACACGAGAACGCCTACTCAGGCCTCCCATTTCATGTCTCAAAATAAAAGGTACACAGGGCAATAGATTACTTTGAAAAAGCAACCTGCAAAAGAATGAGAAGAAGGAAGACAGTTTGTTCCTTGTCTTTGCCATACAGTTCTTCAAATTTTGATGCCAAAGACGGGCTTGGAAAGTCTCTAATGAAGGAGCTCTTAATTAGATTCATATCCCAGGCTTTTCCGCTCCAAAGTGCTGCTCGTTCAGGAAGAGGCCGTTAGGTCATTTTGGGGAAAGGCTGGGTTATTCAGATCTGGAAACAGGCCTCAAACCCTGCACTGGCTGGTGTGAGCAGTTTCAAAATATTCTTTGCCTGCTCTACCATGGAGAGGCCTCCATGGATCTGAAGGTGACTGCGACTCAGGCTGTGAGTGCTGGCCTTCCTCTCTTCCCCCTCACCTTCTCCTTTCTCAGCCACAAACTAAATACTGAGAGAGCTATTGATACGGCTTTCTTAGAACAAACTTGTATTAGGGACTTGGCCAATTCCTAGTCATAATTTTTTTTTAATAGTCATAACAGGAAACCACGACTCATAACATGGAAAAGCAATGTAATAACAGGAACACGTTCATCATAGGGAGAGCCAATGGAAGGTTTTATTGTGTTTTTAAACTACATTCATTAGAGCAGTTTTTTCTGGATCGTTGAGTTTCCATTCCTTGACACCAAAGGTGCTTCTCCAGTCTTACGGATGATAGTCACCAAATTCTCAAATTGTTTCCAAGCTAACTCGGAGGACACAGGCTGGCTGCCCACAGGCAGCATCTGACCCTCAGCTAGATTTTGTTTGGCACGTTAAACGTTTTAAAAATGGGAGTGATTATTGAAACTATGAGGTTTCACATAAAACCTGACTGTCAGTGCATCTTCCCTCGCAGCAACAGCTGGCCGGAGCTGAGTGGCAGCTGCCTAGCAGTTACAAACTTGGACACACGTCCCCATGGTGCCCTCTTGACCCATGCTGCTTCTCACGGCCACCTGACCAGTGCGCGTTCAATAGGCATTTGATTTTGCCTATTCCTACACTAAACGAACACGCACAGTGTAAAAGCATTAGGAAAAAATATCCCCAACTTCTTTCAGATAGGAACTGTACGATAATAATTACAAGAATTTGTCACGATCTAATTTACTGGCCAAAAAGAAAAGGTATTTTAGACCCTTGAAAATACCTCTGAAATCTTGTTTGACATATGTGTTTTATCTCACCTCACCCAGATGCTCACTTATTCTAACTCACGAGTGCCAGGCCCCTAGGTTCCCGCTCTCACAAAGGCTCCAGTCACTGACGGTACTGGCATTCTCCCACTCAGTCGGCTGTTTGCGATCCTTCCGTGAAGTCTGAACTTCCTTAGGCTGCTGGACCAGGAAGAGAACTCCATTGAACTAGATCAGGGAGCCCTAGGGTCTGTCACTTGCTTTAAAGTGAATTTGGTAAGACAGACTTTCACCCCCGATTGTGAAGAATGAGGGTATTTCTAGAGCAATACGCACGATGTATTGAGGATGTCCCCCTGAGGGAACAGCAGTATCTCTCTATCATGGAGGTATCACATGTTGTATGATTCACAGAGTTAAATAGAATTTTGGAAAATTGCAGCACATCAAAGGTATTACATGAAGCTGAAAAGTTCCAGAGAGTTACTATGAAAAAAACAACTGTTTTCAATGAGTTAAAAATAAATCAATGAAAAAATAAAGGTAAGGCCCAGAGAGGCCAATAAAAAATAACAGATGAAAACTCCCTGACTCCATTCCCAAACTAGTGCTAATTTGTATGAAGCTTTCTTTTTCATCCTTCTAACAGTATCTTTTTCTGGTTAAAACCCCAACCAACCATTGGACCATAGCTACAGGTTCAATAAAGAGAAGCTTTAATAGTTAAATAAAGTCATGTTTGAATGTTTCCAACCTGGAACATATTGTTCAGACTTGAAATATTTTCGTCAGTCTTTCTTAGTGCCTGTGTGGATTTTTGTGAAAATGTAAAAAGAGGAAACTTATATAATATTTCCCTCAGAATTTTAAACTATATTTTCTTTACAGGTATTTGTAATGCTTTACCAAATGCTTTTATCAAACAGAATTTTAAAAGGCATAATAAATTATATTAAAAACCAAAATTTTCCTGAGAGTAAGAACATTTCATCCAATAAAATATTTTTGAAAAGCATGTTCCTCTGTCAGTGAGAAAAAAAAGTGTAATATGTTTATGTTGTGGTATTAAAGATGACATTTGTCTCATAACCTAATATAATGTCTAGCTGAGTTTAACATGTGTGGTCTTAGCATTTTTAAAAGAACTCCCACATTATACGCTTGATGTATTAACCAGAATATGTACAATATGCTTATAAATCTGAAGAATAAATGGTTCCTCACTAAGTCAAAAGAAAATAGAAGCTTATGTTTCCAACAAAAACAGGATCTCCTTCCCTTATTATATTTCCTAAATGAACGGTAAAAACTAAAAGGCAAAGGTTTACATTAAGTTCAATGGGCTTTCTTAAAGGCAATTTAAGAATCTACTTTAATAGGTATATTTCACCTTGCTTTATAGGCCAGTCTTTCACTTTTTTTTTTTTTTTTTTACAATACACAAAGTTGTGTGACTGAGCATTATCTGAAGTGCTGAGGAAAAAAAAATACCTACAGGGACAGCATGTGAGAGCAGTCATTTGCAACAGTTTACTAATTGTGACTTTGTTTATCAGTCAGATTACAGCAACTAAGCATTAAATTCTTCCCAGGGCCCCTCATCAGAAGCCCCCCCAATTTCTAATTTTGACCTCCTATTCTCAGCCCATTATCTCTCCTGCTCCAAACCCTTATTCCAGAATTTTCCACCCACCATTTCAGAATGTGATGCCTTCCTACACAGAGGTTAGTTTCCCCCAGACTCCATTACCCCTTCCTAAGTCATAAATACTCAGTAAAACCAAAACGATTTCTCAAGAATTCCAGAAGGACTGTTCAGCTGGTTTTTGTTCTCCACATCTAGCCATCTTCAAAGTCTTCCCACCAAGGGGATTAAAGATAGTTTGATTTCTTTGGAATGTCTACTTAGTAAGTCCTGGATTAACCATGCACAGGCTGCAAGTATAAACACAAATACACACACATGTCCCAAAGACAGACATTAATTCCTAAATATAAATTTAAACCCAGAAGAAGGAAGAACATTTCCTAACTGCGTGATAATTTTGCAAGGCTATAGCACTAATATACATGATGGTGATTATTATTCACGCTACTCTCTCTGCCCTGGGGGATAGTGTACTTTCATGGCCTATGGATGCTAAGCTTGATCTGCTTTGGTCAGTGAAATATTAGCAGACAGGAGGTGATCAAGGATCTTAACTCTGCTCCCACAGTTTGGCTTGGATCTTGCTTTTCATTGTGTCAGTGCTATGAGAAGAGCATGTTTCTGGGAGCTACAGCCCCTTCTGCCTGTTTCCAGAGCAAATGTACACGAGGCAAACTCACATTCGGGAACTAAATCCAGGCAACTCACAGTCTGAAGCAGGGCTGTCCAGATGAGTACAGCCTAAATAAACTGAACTTGTCACCTTGACAACAGCCGTCGAGTTACACAGCCTTACTGTATCACAAAATAATGAAAGGAAAGTTCCACATGTTCATTCCACTACCAATTCTATCCCTTTCAAACTGTGCCTTCCTGAGCCTAGAGTACAAAAAAGAGCCAGTATTAAGCTGTAAACCTCTTAATACTAATCCCAAGGATAAACAGAGACCCTGCCCAAGCTCTGAAATTTTCATCTTTAAAGATCTGCCTTAGTTCAGCTCCTCCTAAAAGCAGAGCCTCAGACAATGAATGACTGGGTACAGGTAGTTTATTTAGGAGGTAAACAAAAGCAGAGAGAAAAAATGACCCTCACATACCTGCAAGGAGTCACACGATGGAGCCATACTGATCATCAGCACAAGACTTCCCAAAGACTAGAATGGATGCTTCAGCTGACAACGGCTTCGGTAGAAGGTAGCTCAGAGCAGACATCCATGCTCCCCTCTCTCCCTCATCCAACACTGTCACAGTCCACCAGCCTCTCTCAGAAGCTAGATGAAACCCCAGAGGAAGGGAAGAAAACGTGATTGGCTGAGATCAAGTTCATACCACTTATTAGAAAAGCAACTTTTAACAGAAATAAAGTTCTGTTACAAAATAATGAAGACGCTTTTGCTCACTTCAGTTTGAGTCTGCAATTTGTACATTTGTATAATTTATATTGCTTGTATATTGCTGCTGCTGCTAAGTTGCTTCAGTCGTGTCTGACTTTGTGCAACCCCACAGACAGCAGCCCACCAGGCTCTGGGATTCTCCAGGCAAGAAAACTGGAGTGGGTTGCCATTTCCTTCTCCAATGCAGGAAAGCAAAAGTTAAAGTGAAGTCACTCAGTTGTGTCTGACTCTTTATGACCCCATGGACTACAGCCTACCAGGCTCCTCTGTCCATGGGATTTTCCAGGCGAGAGTAGTGGAGTGGGTCACCATTGACTTCTCCTAAGTGAGCACTATTCTTGGCTTCCCTAGGGGCTCCAGTGGTAAAGAACCTGTCTGCAGTGTAGGAGACCTGGGTTTGATCCCTGGAACAGAAAGATCCCCTGGAGCAGGAAGTGGCAATCCACTTCAGTATTCCTGCCTGGGAAATCCCATGGACAGAGGAGCCTGGCGGTCTACAGCGGTCTACAGTCCATGATATCACAAAGAGTCAGACACAACTGAGTGACTAACACACACACGCTTATCATCAGTGCATGACGAAAGGGTGACTATGGCCATCACGTGTCCGCCATTCCCAGGGCATGTGCAAAGGAGGCAAAAATCACTTCCTGGTTTCTAAAACCACAAAGCCCTTTCTCTCTCATCCACAGCCACACACCCTCCACCTCCAGAGAAGCCCATGTTGTAGGTATCTTCACTGAACATTTACCTACCTGGGGAAGGGCCCACAGGCTCAAAAGGGTTCTTGTTCAAGGAGAAGGTAGAGGGAAACAATCTCAGATCTGTTCCTCCAAGGCTGTTGTGACTGTTCCCTTCTACCGTTAGCTCTACCTCTGTCTCTTGCAGCCCCAGCAACAGATGATTTATAAATCTAGATGATGTTTTGACGTGAGGAGAGCAGCCTCTATGTCTGGTTCTGCCTTATATCCTTGACACTTACTGCTTGCATCATTATTATTAAAAGACAAAAAAAAAAAAAAGTCTGAAAATGCAACAGCAACACAAAGTGGCTAAAGGTGTAGGTTCTTCCATCGGCCGCAAGTGAATGTGAATTCTGACTCTACCGTATTCCAGCTATGTGCCCTTGAGAAGGTTACTTCACCTTTCTGAGTTCTGCTTCTTCATTTATGACAATGAAGTCTACCGCTCATAAGATTAAATAAGATAATGCAGATAAACTATTTAGTATGGTTCCTATGCCTAATAAATTTTCAATAAATGTTAGTTTTTATTATTAGTGAAACTACTGCTCATATTATTATCATGGTGCTGTGAAAATAGAGTCGAATAGATGTGAATTTGTAGTTCTTATCTACAAATTTAAGAAAAAAAAATTAGAATTGATAAAGAAGATGGAAATACCATAAATTATTGCTGGTCAAAGTGATGGTGCCTTGAGAATTGTCATTCCAATGGGAAATTTCTCCTAGGGTCACACTGGAAACCATTTAATTGTAGCCAGTGAAGACTGGACCACAATGAGAAGGGACTATCAAACAGCAGCTCCTCAAAGCCAAGGAAAGCCAGAGGTGACAACTAAGAGAAAGGAGGTGAATAAAAAGGAAATTGGGAGCTAAGTCCGTCTCATGGCCAATCATTTTTGTGTGTGCAATGAGTTGAGAATTTTCAAATGCAAGCATTTTATAAAATATTGAGAAATGTTGATGTTACAAACAAGCCCTTAATTGTATCAGCAGCACAGTGCATTGCTCAGCTGAAGGCACCCAGGAACTGCAAAAGAAATAGGAGATAAATAATATATGTCCCTATTTTTAGATTAGAGAATTGAGGCAGAGAGAGGTGCTGTGATTTGTTCAAGGTCACATAGATAACAAGCAGTAGAAATGAGATTTTTAACCTGGCAGAAATTTCAGGCTACTGCCTTACATTAGCAAGACAAAAAGAGGACATACATTTTAGAAAACATTTATAGCATGGGAACCAAATGAATACTATGTGTCTTATACTATCAGTTCTTTTCTATTAGAATGAATAGAAATAGCTTTTTATTAAGTGAACATTTACTGCATATTAAGCATATGGGTTCTATATTTTGTCAATAATCAGATAATTCATGAGGATAGATGTATTATTTCTAGTGCTTGCATTATGCTACAAGGGAAATGTTTTCACAAATACTGAAAATGAGATTCAGAGAGGTGAGGTCACTGGCGCAAGATCACAGAGCCAAGCCGGAGTTTTAAAACTGGTCTTTCTGGTCTCTCCGACCCTAACTCTTCACTATGTCATCCTCTTTGACTTTTCAGTTGTAGCTCCAAAGTTTTCAAACTGATACCTTAATAGACAATCTTACACTTCCAGGAACTGGAAGTGTAGATAGTTTTATGCTGCTTCTTTACTCAAAATTTCAAATCTCAATATATTGAAAAATGAGAGAGGCAGTTGTCCTTCTCAATAATCACTTCGACCTATTTTGAAATGAACCAAAGCCCTTTTCTTAAAGGACCAAGAGACAAACCCACTAGCATCCTTTGGATCAAGAATCAGCTCCACATGAATTTATGTGTAGTCCAGCCCAAGGGCTACCAAAACATATTGAAAACCAGGATGTCACTAGTCTGGGCATAAACTCTAGGCATTTTGTACTATGGTGGACCATTTTTAATTTTTTTTCTCATTCCTTGCCCTTCCTGCCTTGATATTAATGTAACTTTTTATCTCCCAAAGTGTATTCTTAATCTGTGGTGGGTGTGTGTGTGGGTAGGTATCTTAAAAAGGGACTCCCTGGTCACATACAGCAGTGAAAAGTGAAAGAAGAAGTGAGTTTTTGTACTCCTTTACTGTATAGGAGTTTTCAGAAGTCCTCTCAAAACAATGCTTTGCATTCTCACTCTTCAAGAGGGATATTCATTTCTCCAGACATAATCCCTGCTTCCTGGACCATCTTCCAGGATTAGTGTTCTCTCAGCTCATGTGGGGAGATGTGATCCTCCAGCAAACCATCTCCAGTTAATACTTTCCCAGCATGATTCTGGGTTCTATCACAAGTAAGGCTTACAACCAGCACATGCCTGATTATTTCTGAGCGTGTACAGCTCGTGCCTCCTCCTTGCCTCAGTACAAAATGCTGCAGCACACATTAGCTGACAGAAAACAGGTGCCAACCGTTACCAACGAGGGGATGAGTCAGAGTCCACCCACAGTGATTCAGGAAGAGCTGGAACTCAGCTTCATGAGGGGTGACAACTGAGAAGTAAGGGAAAAGAGGGTGCCCACCCTGCCACTCATGTCCATAACAGACAGAGTGGTTGTCGTCCCAGTTTGTTGAATACCGCTCAGTTTCTCTCTGTTGTCCAGGCATAAATTATTCTTTCAAAGGTGTCTTGTTAAATAATTGTATTTTGCTACCAGAGCATGGGTGTGGATTGCCTTCTTGTCTCACAGATAATGCTCCTGCCTAAATTGTTTTCTACCCGCCACAGTCAGAGAGTCTTGAAATTGAAATGGATCATCTATTTTTCTATCCAACCTCCTACGCTTGAGAGAAATGCTGCAAAAGATTCTGGGGAAAGGGTTGTCCCTCAATAAAACGAGCTGCAGGAAAGGAAGCCCCTTCCCTTAATCATCTCGACCTCATTGAGTTCTGCATGCAAGGTCTCTGGACCTCCCTTTTACAGAAAATCAATTTCTGGAGGAGCTTCCCAGTTCCATAAGCTTCCAGGTCCCACAAAATACAATTGGCCTCCTTCTCATCTACCTGATCTATGTTACTGACTCTATAAAGTCTATCCCACAGGTATATCTTTCAAATCTACCCACTTTTCCCCATCTCCAGTCTATTATCCTGGTCTACACTGCCATATTTCAACAGAGTTCACCTGTGAGTCCTTTCACACTGCGATTTTTCTAAACTGCATATCTTGTCACAACACACTTTTCTATAAATCCTGCTGAAGTTAGGGGAAGACCAAAATGCTTAACCTGGTTCTGAAGTTCTGGATAACCTGGCCCTATCCTGTCTCTACAGCTTCATGCATCTTACTGCCTTTCTTACCTCCTGTGTAGCACCCTGTCCATCTTCCTTTTACTGCAATGTCCCAAGTCCGTGTTGGGTACCTACTATTCTGCCAGAAAGGTTCTCAATTTATTGTCTAGTTAATTATTTTCTATTTGCCCTTCAGAGCTCAATTTCAAAATCCCTTCACTGGGATAGACTTTCTGACCACTCGAACAGATTAAGTTAGAACTTTTGATAAACACTTGCATACAGCATTCATCACAAAGGCAAATCACATAATTAATTAATTAGCGGCTGTCCCCCTGGATGGGGTGTAAGTTTCACGAACATCTTTCATGTCCACTGATAGGTCCGCAAACATTAGTGCAGTGTCCTATTTACAAAGGTGAATACTCAGTAAATACTTAGGATATGTTTTGTGGAACAGCTGGATTACCTGCAGGGTGGGGACACTCTTTAGAAACTAGAAATTAAGGATCCCAATGCATACCTCTCAAGCATCATGACAGCCAGCACTAGCATCGCCTTCCTAAAGATGCAGCTTACCAGCTCCAAGCTGAGCCAAGCTGAGACGGTTTCAGTTCTGATTGTCACTTACTAGCTAGGTGACACAGAATGAATGAATCCTCCTACCTTTTAGTTTACCTGCAAAATGGTAAGAGTAATTATAGTTACCTCATAGGCTGATTATTTTATTTTGCTGCTGCTGCTACTACTGCTAAGTCGCTTCAGTCGTGTCCGACTCTGTGTGACCCCATAGAAGGCAGCCCACCAGGCTCCCCCATCCCTGGGATTATCCAGGCAAGAACATTGGAGTGGGTTGCCATTTCCTTCTCCAATGATTTTATTTTGGCACCCATTTTTAAAATATCTATTCTATGTCAGACAGCTGGATAGAGGCTAGGAATAAAATAACATGCTACCTGGACAAGGCGTCTGCCCTTCTGGACACTGTTTTCATTCATCTTATAGCTCCTAACTCTGGCACAATGCCTGGCATATATTAATTTAACATGCATTTGTTGAAGTATCTAATACAGTTCTTTTGTTTTTCCTACTTATTTAAAGTACATTTGAGATAAAAGCGCCAATGAGGAAACAAGAGTCATGACTGATATCCATGGAGGGCTCACTGGCAGCAGGTAAGATGCTAAGCGTGGCACATGGATTGTTTCACTTAATCTTCATTCGGTGATGCAGACTCAATTATTATCTCCATCATGGAGAAAGGGAACTAGAGCACAGACAGGCGAAGTTGCCTGATCAAGGTCACATAGCTAATAAACGGCGAGGACACATTTGAGCACAGGTGACTTCACCGTACCGACGGCACGCTTCAGGTTCCATCAGACTCTAGCTGAGAAGCCAGAGGCCCAGGGAGAGAGGAAATGAAGAGATACATTCAAAGCTCAGAAAAAGAAGTGCTGACATCAGAAAAGCAGCAGGAAAACATCTTTCTTTTCTTTCTCTGGCTATTTTCACCCAGCTGCTTTCCCTCTTCTGTTTTTAAGCTCCAAATCAGGTAATAATACACTTGACTATGCCGAACTGAATAGTTTTATTCAACTCTGTATTGTATGCCATCAGAAGCACTGAATCCTAAGAATGTCATATAATGCTATGTATTTTTGATAAGGAAACCCACTTAAAACTTAGTCTTCTGATTATTCCTCACACTAGTCTCAAAACCCTCAGTGAAATGACATTATAAAAGGTAGACAGAGAAACAAGCCATATGTTGGAGGTATTAAACACAAGGAAAGCAGACAGAAGATCAGTATCTGAGATCAAAAAGCATGTATGTGATGTGGCAAAGCAAAGAGCTGGCCTAGGAGACCAAGAGCTGCATTTACCATCTCGTGTCAGTCACCAAGGTCATCGGTCTTTAGTGCATGTGAAGTGTCAGGCTTTTTAAAGCTTTGTTTTTCTTTTGGACTTAATTATTTATGTGACTGATACTGATTATTATTCTCTCTTTCATATCCAAATTGGGAGGTCATCCTAATCTACTGCTGACTATATAACTTGCTTGGTACAGCCTCATAAAACTGAAATGCAAAATTCCCCAAGAATGATTTATTAAGGTAGCAATTAAAGATTCTTTTGGAACCAATCTATTTTACACTCAATATTACTAAGGACCTCAGAGAGCTTTAGTTAATATGGGTTATATCCACTGAAACTTTTAAATTAAAAAATGTTTAAGCTATTAATTCCAGAATTACAATAATAAAGTCATTGTATACTAACATAAATGATATATTTTTAAAAAATAATAACTATTTCCAAAACAAAAAGTTAGTGAGAAGGCCATTGTTTTATACTTCTGCAAATCTCTTTACTGTCTTAATAGAAGGTTGGATTCTGTTACCTACTTCAGCATTCTGCCTGCTACAAAATTAAGTTTTGGTTGAAGAATATAAAGAAAACGTAGTCCACAAAAATATACATGAAAATGGAAGAAAGGAAGAAGTATGCTTATAGATATTCTTTGATGCTGCATCAAAACCTAACCAGCAGCTTCTTAAAGAGTAGAAGCAAGTAGACTCTGAAACTGTATCAAACTTTTTGCACTAAGACTAAAATCCACTAGTCTATCTTAAACTTTAAACAGAATTTTCACCCACACCTAATTTTTAAGCCCATGCACTGTTATTTCGAAAATATTGATTCAATGAGTCATATACACATTTCAACTGCTGACACATTTTTATCATACAATATTTCTTAAAAGCACATTTGCTATTATGATTACAATCTCATGAAAGTCTTTAAGTATTAAGAAGTTGTCAAGCTCATGGTGGTAGATACAAATTTTCCAAAATTTTAATTTCACCAGAAAGCAAAAATTGTATCATTTGCCACAAATACTGCCAGTGGTGTTTGCCATGAAGTAGCAGGCTCACTTTATTCATTATCAATAAATTTCTGCCAAATATCCAATTCAGAATAACTAGCTCGTCTTCCAGTCACTCTTTTTTAAGAAAAGATATGTCATGAAAACAAAACAAAACAAAACAGCTCATTTCAACGTGCAACTCAAACTTCACAAATGCTCTTCCTCAAGACAACCATGATTATGAGGTACACAGCAAAGTGCTCCACCAAAGGTAGTCTTGAGTATCGTGGGATTTAGGGGGTTTTCTTACACGTGAGTTCATGATGGTGAAGAATATAATGACCAGTGGTGTAGCTGGTGCCACTGCTAGTCATTAGTATTCACGCTACTCTCTCTGCCCCAGTAGGCAGTGCACTTTCATGGCCTATGGATGCTAAGTTTTATCTGCTTTGGTCTATCAGTGGACATGATACAATCAAGGTCTTAAATCTGTTCCCACAGTTTGGCTTGGCTCTTGCTTTTCAGTGTATCCTGGGAGCTATATCCCCTTCAGCCTGTTTCCGAAATAAATGTATATGGAGCAGATTCACATTCTGGAACCAAATCTAGTCAACTCACAGTTTGAAGCAGGGCTGTCCAGATGAATACAGTCTAAAGAAGCTGAATTATTTAGCAATAATGAGCAATTATTATTCATTGCTTTTGCACCATTAGTGCAAATGTTCAAGGAAGAAAGACAAATGATGTCAGGATTATTATGAAAATAGTTTTGTCTTTGCAGACGCCCTTATAGGGTTTCAAGGGTTTGGGAACCTCCAAAGTTCTGTGGACTATACTTTAAAAAGACCTCTAGGCCTTCCAGCACTATGACAAATAGGTGCGATGAAAGTGAGAACCCGACCTCAGAGAAAAAAGCTTGCAACCTTTCACCACTAAGTATCATGTTAGATGTAGACTTGTCATATACAGTCTATGATGTTGAAGTACATTGCCCTCTACACCAAATTTGTTCAGAGCTTTTATCATGAAAGGATGTTGATTTTATCAAATGCTTTTTCTGCATCTATTGAGATGATCATCTAATTTCGATCTTTGATTTTCCATCTTTTAATGTGATGCTTCATATATTTATTGACTTGGATAGGTTTAACCAGCCTTGCATCCTCAGGAATGAATTCCATTTGATCACAGTGTATGATAATTTTAATGCACTGTTGAATTTGGCTTGCCAGTATTTTACTGAAATTCTAGCAGTATCACACTTCCTGAGTTCAAACTATACTATAAAACTGGCAGTATCATACTTTCTGATTTCAAACTATATCCAAAGCTATAATAAACAAAACAGTATGATACTGGTATCAAAACACTTACATAGGTCAACAGAACAGAATTGAGAGCTCAGAAATAAACCCACACATATACAGTCAGTTAATATTTGACAAGAAGACCAAGAATACTCCATGCAGAAAAGACTGCCTCTTCAAAAAAAATGATGTTGGAAAAGGAATGTTCGTATGCAACAGAAAGAAACTGGACATCTATCATATACCACTCACAAACATTAAAACAAAATGGATTAAAGACTTAAAATGTAAGATTTGAAGCTAAAAATTCCCAAGAAAACACAGAGGGAAAATCTCCTTGCTATTGGTCTTGGCAATAAATGTTTGGATATGACACCAAAAACATAAGCAACAAAAGTTAAAAAAAAAAATGTCCAGTGAGACTATGTCAAACTAAAAGGCTTCTGCATAGCAAAAGAAATGATCAACCAAAGGAAAAGGCAAACTATGGAATGGGAGAAAATATTTACAAATCCTATACCTGATAAGAGGTTCATATCCAATATACATAAGAAACTCACACAACTCAATAGCAAAAACAAACAAAAACCAAATAATCCAGTTAAGAAACAGACAAAGAAACTGAATAGACATTTTCCCAAAGATATACAAATGGCCAACAGGCCCATGATAAGGTGCTCAACATCACTAATCTCAGGGAATTGCAAATCAATGCCATTGTTAGATATCACCTCCTTCCTATTAAAATGGCAGTGGTTATTATCAGAAAGATAAACAACAAGTGCTGTTGAGGATGTGGAGAAAAGGAAATACTTGTGCATTGTTGCTGCAAATGTAAATTGGTAGAGGCACTATGGAAAACAGTATGGAGGTTCCTAAAAAAATTAAGACTAGAACTATAATATAATCTAGTATTTCTACTTCTGGGTATATATCTGAAGGAAATGAAAACACTATCTCAAAAGATATCTGTATCCTCACGTTCACTGCAGGGATTATTTTAATAACCAAGAAGTTAGCTGAGTGTCCACTGATAGATGAATAGAAAAACATGTGAGATAGATAATATAGATGAAAGATAGAATATTATTCACCCATAAAAAAGGAAAGTCTGCCATCTGTGACAATATGAATGAAATTTGAGAGCACTATGTTAACTGAAATAAGGTAGAGGCAAGGGTGGGCAGCAGGGAATGGATAAAAGCGATCAAATAGTACAAATCTCCAATTACAAGATGAATAAGTTCTGAGGATCTAATATACAACATGGCAACTACAATTAACAATACGGTATTTTTATATGTGAAAGTTGGTAAGATAGTAGACCTTAAAAGTTCTCACTGTACATACACACACACACAAAAGATAGCTATGAAGTGATGGATATGTTAAGATAACATGTATCAGATCATCAGCTATTCACTTTAAACTTATACAGCGTTGTAAGTCAGCTATATCTCAATAAACCTGTAGCATAAAAAAAAAGCTAATGATAAATTATCCCAAATGATGAATTTAGAGAATTTTTATTTCCTTCATACTATTTTACAAGCCCTTGAAAATACTCAAGATCTTTTTCTGTAGTGCCTTTCTTTGTACAGCTATGGGAAAAGTTAAAGGGGAAAATCCTATATCTAATTAAGAAAAGAACCTTCAAATTTGAAGGCAGATGAAATCTATCTGCCTAGGTTTTTATTTTTCTCATCATCTTTTTTAATATAAATTTATTTGTTAATTGGAGGCTAATTACTTTACAATATTGTATCGGTTTTGGCATACATCGACATGAATCCGCCATGGGTGTACATGTGTTCCCCATCCTGAATCCCCTTCCAACTCCCCTATTCTATGGACGTTTTGACTCTTTCTTTCCGAAGCACTGCTAATCTATTTCTGCTGAAGTGAAACGACTTCTCTGTTGCTGTGTTTTGTGTCCAGAATCTCAAGGAGAGCAGAGAATTAGACTTACAGGGAGAATCAGTGAGTCATCAAGTGCCCGAGAACAATACCCATCCACCCACAGGGAAGCATCCTAATGAAGATACCACTGCTGCCACCCCCAGTGCCCAGCACTGAGCATACCCAGGCGCCAGACGAGCAAGAACCCGTCTGCCACCACAACTGCCAGGAGACGAGTCCATGTTCCTCAGCTGTCTCTGGTGCAGGTGTGTCCAAATGAGGAAATCTAGGTTATGAGCTCTTTTTGTAACTTAAACAGCAAGGGATTCTGGTGCAGATTTCTGCATCACATCTCAACAGGCAGAACAAAAACAAACAAACAAAAAAATGGGGACATGATCAAGACAAACAAGAGTATTTTCAAAACACATTAAACAGCCATAGGTGCCCACTGTACCCACAGACACATAATTATTCAGATTGAAGTTGATAATATGCTGAGCCACAAAGACGACTCGGGATGGTATTCTTATTGTCTAGCATTCCCATCTCCCTCAACCTGAGCCTGGAGAATGGAAATCAAATTATTACAGTCCACAATGCTTTCTATTACACCTTCTCTATGTCCAAAGTGTTTAATCTATTCTGAAACTTACTATGGGCATAGAACAGATTTTTTTCTGGAATGCCCTTTTCTAAAGGACTGACCTGTTTTCTGATAATGGATCTGTGTTACGCAGTCCTAAACTTTTCCTGCTGTCTTTCAATTTGTCATAATACCAAAACTCCAATAAAGAATGAGAACATTCTGAATTTAAAAAGAAAAAAAAACCTTGTATTTGTATTGGAAAACATATGGTTCAGGCACACATTGCTTCAGTGCTATGGAAACATCTGTTCTCCTCCAAGTATATCTAAATAGCCGGCAATTATCCAATTTTCAGTGGTGCAAAAGAGGTTCTCTACACAAGGTGCCCAATCTTAATGTTTTTACACATGTTTTATATCAACTTCAAATGCTAAATGAACAACTGCAAGTCCTACTGCCCACATTCATAATAGGCAAAATGTCAACTTTTTTCAGCAAAAACAACCAGTTTAAGATAGCATACAAGGCTATCCTCTGTCCATGGGATTCTCCACACAAGAACACTGAAGTGGGTTGCCTTGCCCCTACCCCAGTGGATCTTCCCAACCCAGGGATCAAACCCTGGTCTCCTGCATTGCAGGCAGATTCTTTCTGTCTGAGCCACCAGGGAAGCCCAAAGAGTTTTGGAATCCTGGTAGAGTGAAAATCTCAATCAGGTTTCTTCCCACCACTCAAATAGGTCAATAATTTGGCAAAGTGCTTTTGCCAGTGACTCAAAGATTGACAAGACTTTCCATTGCTCCAACAACTCAGGTTCTACTAACAGGAAATCACAGGCTCCATATCCAGAAAAACCAGCCTCACCAATGACAAAACTGCTCATGCTGTGCCTTTGAACACTACAGTTCCACTCTTAGATGTGAAGCTGTTCACAAGTCTTCAAAGCAGTAGCTGCTTTTATTCCCTAGGGAAGCTTCTACAGGGCTGAAAATCTTCCGGGATAATAAGCAATTTTCTGAAAGCCCTACACCTTAGTAAGAGAGGAAAACTTGGTGTTCCTGAGGGTGAGGGGCGGGGGCGGGGGAGTAGCTACAGTCTCTGTAGAATATTTTGGCAAAATAGAGATTAAGTTGATCTACCAGCATCTGAGAGTTCAGGTGCATTTGTCTACCTGTTTTATCAGGGGAAAAAACAAAAAAACAAAACCTCACTGTTACAGAAGCTACCTTACCCAGAGAAGCTATTACTCATTATGAAGAGTCCCTTGGTGATCCCTGCCATCTCATTCCCAGCTCACAGGTAGGAATGATCCTGAAGCCTTAATTGCTTTCCATAGGTCATCATCACTGTCATCCAACGCTCTTTAAGGAACAAAATTTTTAAAGGCATCTAACATTATCAGCTGTCAGAGTGTTCAGCTCTGCCTTAAGACGGGCCTGCCTGTCAAATGAAGAGCAAGTATCACAGTGGAAAGATAGGCCTGCCTGCATTCAAGGAGACGCTACGGATTCTCTCATAGGAAGAAAGCAAAGAAAATGGAGGACCAACTCAAAGAGAGGGGCTGCAGGCCCCAATTCGCAAACAACTTCCTCACTAAAGAAATTCCAAAGCCCCTGAGAAAAGAACTGCTGCAGTTCAGCTTGGGAGCCCGATCAGGAAGAACAAAGAGAGGGACAAGCTGAAGAAAGCAAGGTGTCAGTGATGTGAGGACCAGAAAGCAACCCTGCCTTTCGGAAATGGTGGTGTGGCTCCATGCCTGTTCCAAACGCTGGGCACAGACAGGCTGTCAGGAAGCTGACTTTGGGCTAGAGTATAAACTGATGAAAAGCCATCTAGCAGCTAATCTTCTAAGACAACGAAGGCACTCTCTTCAGTGTGCACTGATGGGGTCTAGGGCGGGCATCCATGAAGCAAGGAAGAAAGGCCACAGAAGAGAGGGGAAATGAGAGAGTGGTTCCCAAGAACAGCCCCAGGAAAGGCAGAGAGATGGCAGACTTCAGCCAGGAGGGCGTGAAGGAAGCCCCAGCAGGGTGTGTTGCTTTTGTACAATCAAGAGCAACATTTAAATCTGGAAATAGGACCTCCTGGCTCACCCTTCACCTTGGCATCTGACTGGCTCATCTTCTACCCAAGTCCATGATATCCACATTTGTGACCAATGCCACGTTTCCCAGTGTATCTTTGAGCAAGTGGAGTTACTCTTCCCTAAGTGTTAGTTTCTCATGGCTTCTGAAGGCAGCTACCACAGCGCTCGCTGGCTAGAACAGCCAACTCTACCCCAAGTCGGGTCACATTCTAAAGGTCATGGGTGCAACTTTGGGGTCATCAAATTCATGGGTCAAAGAAACAAATGCAAGACTGAAGACTCAAGCTGTCAGGAAATTCTATCCTAGATAGAATTCAAGAGGATGAGGTATGTCTAGGGAGCATGAAAGGGGCCTTCTGATGTTTAATGGACAGTGAGATGTAGCAGTCAAGCAAGCCTGGGTTCAAATCTTAGCCATTCTATTTATGACCTGTGGGAAGAATTACTTAAACTCTCAGAGACTCAATTTCTTTACCTCAAAGATAGTGATAGATTCTACTTCCTGTAATTTACGGGACAAAACAAAAATGAAGCCTCTTGGCAGAGTATCTGTAATTAATAAATGTAAATTTTAAGAAAGGAATCTTAATCAAAGTCAGTTTATTAGAAGGAAAACCAGAAAGTGAGCTAGGGAATTTCTATCAGTGATAACAGGCAGCCAAATAACAAATTGCTTCCTAAGTATTAGATTATCAAGTGCCATTTACCTCCATATTGGTTACCAATCCTTTTTGTGTTTAGGGGTTTTTCCTGCTTGTCTTTATTCTTTATTCCATTTTCAGCCCATGGCTATATGTCTAGAGTGTTCTTTAAAGGCTTCCATAGATTGGCCATCTAGACTCATGACCAGAATTCCTCCCCGTGCACACACACAGTTTATCCATACTTCCGGCCAGCGGGTGCTATTGAGCACCTACTGTATGTTAGACGCTACGGCAGGCAATGAGGATCCAACACTCAGAACGGTTCCTTCCTTCCTGAAAAGTATATTTCAACAGGTAAAAGAGACACAGAGATTCCTGTTGTAAGATAAGTAAAGTGCTGTTTGACCTCTTGAGAGTCCATTCACCTTATAAAACACTTGATTCCCACATCACTGGCAAGAATATTCCTAAAAGAAGGAAGGAAAAAGGAAGGGAGAGAGAGGAGGAAGTGCACCATCGAAAAATAACATAAACTTGGATATGCTAAGCTTCTGGCCCATACTTCATTGACATCTGACAGCAATCCAAGCGGACTCCCCCCCGCCCCCCGCCACCCCATCAGCTGCCATGGGATCAGTAAAGTACCTCCAGGTGGTGGGGAGTTTACCAAATAGCCTTGTTAATGATGACCTTCCTGGAAACTCTGCCAGAATTTCTGAGCAGGTTTTTTCCCCCGTCTGAAGCAATCATGCTTTATCAGTTTTTCTACATAACGACCTATGGAAATAAACCAGTCATGGCAATAGGACTCCATTTACTTAGCTCCGAGCTACAAATGGCCTGGCGAACAAGGTGAGCTAATGGAAAACTAACACACGCTGGCCCAGGTCAACAGCTGTTTCCATTGTAACTGTGGCCTGCGACACACAGGTGTACTTAGTAGGCCCTGATGCAGACTGCCATCTGCTCACTGAATGTTTTTCATTTCCTTTCAACATGCAGTCAGATAACAAGAACTGGAAGTGTGATGGACATCAACCTTGCTTCTTTCAGGCCCAGATGGTTGGAGAGCCCTCCTACTTGATTTACATCATGAACAGGGGAATCTTTAACTCAGATCCAGGGCCCTTCCCCTATATTCTGCATTCTGAGTGTCCAGGCTGGTTGGGGCTGTCAGGGCGAGAGCTGAAGGACCAGGCTGGCCCTGGCGGGGCATGTGACAGTTCCACATTGCTCTCCTTAGTGTATGAGGGCTACGTGGCCTATTGCCTGGGGCCTTTAGCTGAAACTGCAGGATACTGAGAACAATTCCACTCGATATCCTCGTACACTTGTGTGCTTGGCATCTGCGTCTCTCACTCCCAGAAACACCTAGCAGAGACCATGTCTACTTTAGTCAGTGGTTTATCCCCAGAGCCTCCAATGGTGCCTGGTACATATAATATTCTGGTCTTGGTTCCACACTGCCTGATACAGTGTGGTCTTGAGCAAGTCATTTAACTTTTCTGGGCTTGAGTTTCCTCACTTACTATTAATTACTTTCATACAGTACACTATATAAAAGATATTCAATATCTCCTATAATCACTTCCCAATCACTAAGAACTCTTAGCCATGAGGATGCTCTTTTATTTCATTTGAACTATATGAAGTTGCATTTTGAAGGTCAAAAACAGCTGAATAGCAGGAATTTCATATGATTTAACATATCTCATTACATGAATTTTTATTGAGCACCTCCTACATACAACATTTTGTTGTCAGATATTGGGCATTCAGTAATGAACAAAAAGAGACACTGGCCTTACATTCTAGTTGGAGAAGACAAAGAATAAACAAACAAATGAATATATCATGAGTCATGCAGTGAAGGGCACCAAGAAGGAAAATAAAATAGGATAAAGAGGCAGAGAATTACTTAAGAGCATGGCACCCCACTCCAGTACTCTTGCCTGGAAAATCCCATGGATGGAGGAGCCAGGTAGGCTGCAGTCCATGGCATTGCTAAGAGTTGGACACAACTGAGCGGCTTTACTTTCACTTTCCACTTTCAGGCATTGGAGAAGGAAATGGCAACCCACTCCAGTGTTCTTGCCTGGAGAATCCCAGGGACGGGGGAGCCTGGTGGGCTGCTGTCTATGGGGTCGCACAGAGGTGGACACGACTGAAGTGACTTAGCAGCAGCAGCAGCATGGGTACATACTGAAACTAGAGAGACTGAGAGAAATTTACCTACTGAATGTGGAGACCCTCAGCATCTTTCCTTACTTTGCTCCAGATTTCTGGCAGGAAGGTGACAGACATCAGGAAAGCAACTATTAGATACTGTTCTCTGAGGAATATTATTATCGCAAGAGAAAAGATCTAAAGACACTAATGCTGGATGTTAATATTTGTTATCAAAGTGGCTAGTGTTTGTTAACAAAGTGGCTTGCCCAAATCACGTTAGAGTGACACCCAGTGCACAGCTTCCAGAAGAGTTTTTGGTGTCTAATACTTATATAAGTGAAAGTGAAGTCGCTCAGTTGTGTCTGACTCTTAGCGACGCCATGGACTGCAGCCCACCAGGCTCCTCCGTACATGGGATTTTCTAGGCAAGAGGACTGGAGTGGGTTGCCATTGCCTTCTCCAAAAGACTTACTGCTGCTGCTAAGTCACTTCAGTCGTGTCCAACTCTGTGTGACCCCATAGACGGCAGCCCACCAGGCTCCCCTGTCTCTGGGATTCTCCAGGCAAGAACACTGGAGTGGGTTGCCACTGCCTTCTCCAAAAGACTTACTACTAAGTACCAAATATGAAAACTTATTGGGTCCTCTGAATGTTATCAGTGTTCCTAAACAAATATGAGGGTTTGAAAAATAAAATCCAAGCATCTTTAGCTCTGTATGAACCAAAACATTATAGACTCCTAAACTACAAGGAACATTTTGCTGGGCTATTACGTTTAACCAAAACAACACATGGTTTTATAAAAAAAAAAGTAAGCTGGGAGCTAATAGGTCCAATAGTCCACAAGTTCAGATACATATCATTCCTGCTGTCCAGGTACCACACACACACGGAGTTCCCATGTCTGTTAAGCAGATCAGTTTAGTTAGCGGTGGTGGATGAATATTTACAAGCATCTTATTTATGGTACTTCTGAATTCTGTAGACTACAGGCCAATATTCTTTTTTTCCACTCCTAGTCAATCTGAGTTTGGTTTTCTCAGTGAGAAGGGGTAAATGTGAAAACAGTTGTTCAGCTGCTTTACCACTCGTATTCCATAGTGGACGTGGGCCAGAGTGAGAGCAGCCGTCAACGTGAACAGGAGAGCACTCTCAGCGTAAGGGGCTCCTCCTACATTCACCACCATGACAATCCCCAAAAGAGGAAGCAGCAACTGATTCAAAACTGGGCACCGGGTACTGTTCATCTGACAATCAGCTGACATGTGCTGTTGGCAAAGGCTGTTCCAACCATTAAGTAGAACACTCTAGGGTGTAACTCTAAATATCTGAAGCTGACAGGAGGACCCATGCTGTAGGCAAAATGAATAGCAGACATGGAGAAAAGAAGGGAACCACAGCTTCATAGACTGAATTGTTTCAACGTGTTATTTTTATGGCTTCTGAAAAAATTTAACAAACTGATTGGAAGAGTCACGCACAGTGCACAACCAATGATCATGGCAGTGAATAGGTCTCTATACACGAAATTAAACAGGAAAGATTCCTACCAGGCCTCAGCTCCCACAACCGCAGTCACTACGTAGACAAAAGAAATAGTCACCTGGCTAATGTCATCTCCCCATGGCAGGCAAAGAATCCCTGTGTTACACTTTTCCCAGTGAGACAGGATGAAAGAAAACAAAACTATCCATTGCAGGAGGTAAAGAACAAAAACACTGAAACCAGATGATCCTCGTCCAGAAATGGAATACACAGTGACCACAAAGTAAGCACATGACCAGCTGTCCAGGCTATGGTCCAAAAGCTCCCCTGGCAGGGTGCTGGAATTGGTTCTGTGGGCTTGCTCTCTGTCCACACCATCTAGCATGTAGGCCATGAAGCTGAGGATGCCCACTGCAATCCAGACCCAGTCGGGTACATGCTTGTGACCTGGTGCTGAAGCATGAAAGTCAGGATCAAAGTATGCCCTAAGTAGAAAATTGAACACAGCCAGCAGAAAGCCAGAGAAGGCTATCAGATTTGGAGCCAGCCAAGCAGGAAACAGCTTTACTACAGTGTTCCAAAATGGGTGCATGACATACAGAGAGTGGACTGGTATCCACAGCACTGTACTTGTGCTTATCAACGCCAGCCAGCTGCTCCAGGCTCACGTATTCGTAACTTGCCGTGACAACCCAAACACGAACGCCCAGTCGGCAGTGACTCTCCACGGCGAGATAGGAAAGCAGGAGCACTACACCACTGGGCAGCCAGTCCACGAGGTCCTCACACCAGGTACACGGGGGGTGGTTGGCCATTCCCTCCTCCAGTGAATCACGTTTTGTCAGAACTCTCCACTAGGACCCAACCATTTTGGGTGGCCTGACACGGCTCATAGCTTCACTGAGTCATGCAAGCCCCTTCACTATGACAAGGCAGTGGTCCATGAAGGGTGAAGTCAGGTGGGCCTTAGGAAACACTGCTGTCAATAAATCTAGTGGATGCAATGGAATTCCAGTAGAGCTATTCAAAACTCTAATAGATGATGCTGTCAAAGTGTTACACTCAATATGTCAGCAAATCTGGAAGATCCAGCAGTGTCCACAGAACTGGAAAAGGTCAATCCTCAACCCTTTGCAAGAAGGATAATGCTAAAGAATGTTCAAACCACAGGACAATTACACTAATCTCCCATGCTAGTAAGGTCATGCTTAAAATCTTGCATGCTAGGCTTCAGCATTACGTGAACCAAGAACTGCCAGACATCCAAGCTGGTTTTAAAATAGGCAGAGGAACCAGAGATCAAGTTGCTGACATTCCCTAGATCATAGAGAAAGCAAGGGAATTCCAGAAAAACATCTACTTCTGTTTCATCGACTACACTAAAGCCTTTGACTATGTGGATCATAACAAACTATGGAAAGCTCTTAAAGAGATGGGAATACCAGACCATCTTACCTGTCTCCTGAGAAACCTATATGCAGGTCAAGAAGCAACAGTTAGAACCTTGTATGGAACAACTGATTTATGTAGGATTGAGAGAGGAGTATGATAGGTCTGTCTGTTGTCACTCTGTTTATTTAACCTATACACTGAACACATCATCAGAAATGCTGGGCTGGATAAGTTACAAGCTGGAATCAAGATAGATGGGAGAAATCTCAACAATCTTGGGCATGCAGATACCACTCTAATGGCAGAAAGTGAAGAGGAACTAAAGAATCTCTTGATGAGGGTGAAGGAGGAGAGTGAAAAAGCTGGCTTAAAACTAAATACTGAAAAACTAAGATCATGGCATCCAGTCCCATTATTTCATGGCAAACAGAGGGGAAAATGTGGAAGTAGTGACAAGTTTCCTCTTCTTGAGTTCTAAAATACTGCAGATAGTGACTACAGCCATGAAATCAGAAGATGATTGCTTCTTGGCAGGAAAGCATGACAAACCTAGACAGTGTGTTGAAAAGCAGAGACATTACTCTGCTGACAAAGGTCCATATAGTCAAGACTATGGTCTTCCCAGTGGTCACATATGGTTTGGATAGCTGGACTGTAAAGAAGACAGAGCACCAAAGAATTGATGCCTTTGAACTGTGGTGCTGGAGAAGACTCCTGAGAGTCCCTTGGACAGCAAGGAGATCAAACCAGGAAATCTGAAAGGAAATCAACCCTGGATACTCATTGGAAGGACTGATGCTACAGCTGAAACTCCAGTATTTTGGTCACCTGATGTGAACAGCTGCCTCACTGGAAAAGACCCTGATGCTGGGAAAGATTGAGGGTAGAAGGAGAAAGGGACAACAGAGAGTGAGATGGCTGGATGGCGTCACTGATGCAAAAGATATGAACTTGGGCAAACTTCAGGAGATGGTGAGGGACAGGGAAGCCTGGCAGGCTGCAGTTCACAGGGCTGCAGAGTCAGACACGAATGGGTGACCGAACAACAACTCCTGAACATAAACAGGTACCCAGGACTGAGGCGTTTGAGGATAGCTGCTCATCTCAAGGTCAGGAGACAAAGCCAACAAACAGTAACTTAGAGGAAACAAAACTCCACTAACAGAAAAGGTCAAAGCTCTTTGTGTCTTCAGAGAGAGGAGAGAAGAAATGGATACTTAACTGTTTAAAGAAAAATTTGGAAAATAAAATATTTCTAAGAAATAAACAAATCTATACTGGAGATGAAGGAAAAACTCAGTGAGATGGTTGCAGATCTCCTAGAAAATAACTTAAAATTATAGAAAATAGAGGAATGTAAACAAAGGTGCAAAATCAAAAATAGGAAAAAATATATAGGTTAGAAAAAGACAATCATTCACAAGGTCAATATTCAAATAATGAAAGTTTTAACATAGAGAGAAGAGAATATTGGGGAGGAGGGAATGAAATTTTCAGTTAAATAATTCAAGGAGTTACCGAAATCATTGTGAAGTTTCAGAACCCTGGGCACAAAGAAAGGAGTGTTTTCAGAAAGGGGAGAAGACAGGTTTCACACAACGATCCTGGACTATACTGAGGGAAATGAAGCAATACTTTCTCCAGACTGGGAGAAATTCTTTCTAGCTTGAAATTTCGTACCCAGGCAATTAAACGTAGGAGTCAAATAAAAATATTTTTAGACATGCAAGGTTTCAAAACATTACTTTAAAACTTACTCAGAAAAGTAATACAATAGACGTTGCATACAAAGGAGCAAAACAAGAAAGATTACAAAGGATCTAAGGAACAGGAGCTTGTTGACGGAGGGAACAAGAATCCCAGGGAGATGGTGAAAAGAAATGCCAAGCTCACAACTCTGCAACCTGGCTAGAGAACTCAGAAGACTCTAGGACGAACACCTGAGTGCCTGAGATTTATACACAGGAGAGTGAGCTTGAGCATAATTACACAGAAATATAAGTAAATATAATAGCTCAGTTGGTAAAGAATCCGTCTGAAATGAAGGAGACCGCAGTTTGATTGCTCGGTTGGGAAAATCCCATGGAGAAGAGATAGGCTACCCACTCCAGTCTTCAGCTTCTTTTGTGGCTCAGCTGGTAAAGAATCTGCCTGTAATGTGGGAGATCTGGGTTCGATCCCTGGGTTGGGAAGATCCCCTGTAGAGGGAAAGGCTACCCACTCCAGTATTCTGGCCTGGAGAATTCCATGGACTATGGGGTCGCAAAGAGTCGGACATGATTGAGTGACTTAAAAAATTTAAATAAATAACTGAAAGTTTTAAAAGATGATTAAAAACTTCAGTGGCAAACAGAAAGGAATGGGGAGGAAAGAGACAAGATAATTAAAGAGTATTATATAGTCCAGCTATGAAAATGTTTATATAGTCATACTATGAAGATATGGGATATTAGTATAATCAAATGCTGTCTTACTGTGGATGAGGGATATGACAGTAGGAAAGAGGGTATAAAAGCATAATAGACCTTCACCTTCCATAGTGGGAAGTCAGTGCTTAGTGGCTAAACCCAAGAACTAGGAATATAGATAATCATGCTGCTGCTGCTCAGCCATTCAGTCGTGTCTGACAGTTTGTAACCCCATGGACCGTAGCCCACCAGGCTCCTCTGACCATGGACTTTTCCAGGCAAGAATACTGGAATGGGTAGCCATTCTCTTCCAGGGGATCTTCCCTACCCAGGGATCAAACCTGAGCCTCTTGCGTCTCCTGCATTGGCAGGGGGATTTTTACCACTAGCCCTGCCCGGAAGCCCTATATATATTACATATATATTTATATGGGGCTTCCCTAATTGCTCAGTTGGTAAAGAATCCACCTGCAATGCAGCAGACCCCAGTTCAGTTCCTGGGTTGGGAAGATCCGCTGGAGAAGGGATAGGCTACCCACTCCTGTATTCTTGGGCTTCCATTATGCCTCAGCTGGTAAAGAATCTGCCTGAAATGCGGGAGACCTGGGTTTGATGCCTGGGTTGGGAAGATCCCTGAAGGAAAAGGCTACCCACTCCAGTATTCTGGCCTGGAGAATCCCATGGACTATACAATCCATGGAGTCTCAAAGAGTTGGACAGGACCGAGCAACCTTCGAAGAAATAAAATGTATTTATATATCCCCATATTATTCAAAGAAATGAAAGTACCATATTTCTTCAATTCTGAGATAACTTTGTGCATTTCAACATGTCCATAATTAGGATATGTCTCAACCCATGGTGTAACACAGTGTAACTGGCAGCTTTTATAGCATCATATAATCATAGGCATTAGTGACTAAATGAAATGAGGCCAATATTAAAATCAGACAAAGGCTGGCTGCCTGCCTCTGGGAAGCAGTAATTGGGAGGGAGGGTGAAAGAAACTACTGTTTAAGAAACAAACTTTTGAAACTGACTCTTTAAATTATGTCCAGGTACATATTACTTTCTCTGTTGGCTCTGATAGTAAAGAATCTGCCTGCTGTGAAGGAGGTAATGGTTCAATCCCTGTGTCAAGAAGATTCCTTGGAGGAGGAAATGGCAACCCACTCCAGGATTCTTGCCTGGAGAATCCCATGGACAGAGGAGCCCGGCGGGCCACAGTCCACGGGGTCACAAAGAGTCAGATAGGACTGAGGAAAAAACACTTTCACTTTTTTCATACATTATTTTTAAAAATATATGTTAAAAAAATTCCTTCAACCACCTTGTGGAGAAGTGTCTCTAAGAGGACAAGACTGGGAAGAAGGAGATGAGTAGGAGCTTGTTGGTAGTTCAGAGGGGATTGGTGATGGCTTGGACTAGACTGAAAACAACGGAGGTGGTGATAAGTGGCCAGATACAGGATATATATTTAAAATAAAGCTGCTCAAATCTTCCCATGGATTCAGAGTGAAAGAAAAAGGAAAGTCAAACGTAACTCAAAGTGTTCGGCCAGAGCAGCCAGAAAAATGAAGTTTCCATTTCCAGAAATGCAAAGTCTGCAGGGAAAGCAGGTTAAAGAAGGAAAACATCAGGAGTGCAGGCGGGACACATCAGGGTCCCATTAGACACCCAAGTGGGCATGGCTGGCAGGCAGACTGCCTAAACCCGGAGCTCTGCTCTAGCTACACCAGAGGTCAAGTGTGGCTTTGTTTCTTTGTGTTCCTATCTTCCCCCTTTAACAGTAGGGTGATTTTTCACTTGCTTTTATAGATAGTAATAAAGTAAGCCTTAGTTTTTGTGTGTGCATATACTCAAACAAAAGAAAAATTTTCCTTTTTATCTACTGGTTCAGTTCAGTTCAGTCACTCGGTCATGTCTGACTCTTTGCGACCCCATGAACCACAGAATTCCAGGCCTCCCTCTCCATCACCAACTCCCAGAGTCTACCCAAACCCACATTCATTGAGTTGGTGATGCCATCCAGCCATCTCATCCTCTGTCGTCCCCATCTCCTCCTGTCCAAAATCCCTCCCAGCATCAGGGTCTTTTCTAATGAGTCAGCTCTTCGCAACAGGTGGCCAAAGAACTGGAGTTTCAGCTTCAACATCAGTCCTTCCAATGAACACCCAGGACTGATCTCCTTTAGGATGGAATGGTTGGATCTCCTTGCAGTCCAAGGGACTCTCAAGAGTCTTCTCCAACACCATGATTCAAAAGCACCAATTCTTCAGTGCTCAGCTTTCTTTATAGTCCAACTCTCACATCCATACTTGACCACTGGAAAAACCATAGCCTTGACTAGATGGACCTTTGTTGGCAAAGTAATGTCTCTGCTTTTGAATATGCTGTCTATTTTGGTCATAACTTTCCTTCCAAGGAGTAAGCATCTTTTAATTCCATGGCTGCAATCACCATCTGCAGTGATTTTGGAGCTCAAAAAAATAAAGTCTGACATTGTTTCCACTGTTTCCCCATCTATTTGCCATGAAGTGATAGGACCGGATGCCATGATCTTAGTTTTCTGAATGTTGAGCTTTCAGCCAACTTTTTCACTCTCCTCTTTCACTTTCATCAAAAGGCTTTTTAATTCCTCTTCACTTTCTGCCATAAGGGTGGTGTCATCTGCATATCTGAGGTTAGTGATATTTCTCCCGGCAATCTTGATTCCAGCTTGTGCTTCTTCCAGTCCAGCATTTCTCATGATGTACTCTATATATAAGTTAAAGAAGCAGGGTGACAATATCCAGCCTTGACGCACTCTTTTTCCTATTTGGAACCAGTCTATTGTTCCATGTCCAGTTCTAACTGTTGCTTCCTGACCTGCATACAGGTTTCTCAAGAGGCAGGTCAGGTGGTCTGGTATTCCCATCTCTTTCAGAATTTTCCACAGTTTTTGTGATCCACACAGTCAAAGGCTTTGGCATAGTCAATAAAGCAGAAATAGATGTTTTTCTGGAACTCTCTTGCTTTTTCAATGATACAGTAGATGGTGGCAATTTGATCTCTGGTTCCTCTGCCTTTTCTAAAACCAGCTTAAACATCTGGAAGTTCATGGTTCATGTATTGCTGAAGCCTGGCTTGGGCATTTTTAGCATTACTTTACTAGTGTGTGAGATGAGTTCAATTTTGTGGTAGTTTGAGCATTCTTTGGTATTGCCTTTCTTTGGGATTGGAATGAAAACTGACCTTTTCCAGTCCTGCGGCCACTGCTGAGTTTTCCAAATTTGCTGGCATATTGAGTGCAGCACTTTCACAGCATCATTTTCAGGAGTTGAAATAAATAGCTCAACTGGAATTCCATCACCTCCACTAGCTTTGTTCATAGTGATGCTTTCTAAGGCCCACTTGACTTCACATTCCAGGATGTCTGGCTCTAGATGAGTGATCACACCATCATGATTATCTGGATCGTGAAGATCTTTTCTATACAGTTCTTCTGTGTATTCTTGCCACCTCTTCTTAACATCTTCTGCTTCTGTTGGGACCCTACCATTTCTGTCCTTTATTGAGCCCATCTTTGCATGAAATGGTCCCTTGGTATCTCTAATTTTCTTGAAGAGATCTCTAGTCTTTCCCATTCTGTTGTTTTCTTCTATTTCTTTGCATTGATCACTGAGGAAGGCTTTCTTATCTCTTCTTGCTATTCTTTGGAACTCTGCATTCAGATGCCTGTATCTTTCCTTTTCTCCTTTGCTTTTGCTTCCCTTCTTTTCACAGCTATTTCTAAGGCCTCCCCAGACAGCCTTTTTGCTTTTTTGCATTTCTTTTTCTTGGGGATTGTCTTGATTCCTGTCTCCTGTACAGTGTCATGAACCTCATTCCATAGTTCATCAGGCACTCTGTCTATCAGATCTAGTCCTTTAAATCTGTTTTTCACTTCCACTGTGTAGTCATAAAGGATTTGATTTAGGTCATACCTGAATGATCTAGTGGTTTTTTCCACTTTCTTGAATTTCAGTCTGAATTTGACAGTAAGGAGTTCATTATCTAAGCCATAGTCAGCTCCTGGTCTTCTTTTGCTGACTGTATAGAGCTTCTCCATCTTTGGCTGCAAAGAATAGAATCAATCTGATTGCAGTGTCCACCATCTGGTGATGTCCATGTGTAGAGTCTTCTCTTGTGTTGTTGGAAGAGGGTGTTTGCTATGACCAGTATGTTCTCTTGGCAGAACTCTATTAGCCTTTGCCCTGCTTCATTCCTCATTCCTAGGCCAAATTTGTCTGTTACTCCAGGTGTTTCTTGATTTCCTACTTTTGCATTCCAGTCCCCTATAATGAAAAGGACATCTTTTGGGGGTATTAGTTCTAGAAGGTCTTGTAGGTTTTCACAGAACTGTTCAACTTCAGCTTCTTCAGCATTACTGGTCGGGGCATAGACTTGGATTACCATGACATTGAATGGTCTGCCTTGGAAATGAACAGAGATCATTCTGTCGTTTTTGAGATTGCATCCAAGTACTGCATTTAGGACTCTTTTGTTGACTATGATGGCTACTCCATTTCTTCTAAGGGATTCCTGCCCAGAGCAGTAGATATAATGGTCATCTGAGTTAAATTCACCCATTCCAGTCCATTTTAGTTAGCTGATTCCTAGAACATCAATGTTCACTCTTGCCATCTCTTGTTTGACCACTTCCAATTTGCCTTGATTCATGGACCTAACATTCCATGTTCCTATGCAATATTGCTCTTTACAGCATTGGACGTTGCTTCGATCACCAGTCTCATCCACAACTGGGTGTTGTTGGCTCCATCCCTTCATTCTTTCTGGAGTTATTTCTCCACTGATCTCCAGTAGCATATGGGGCACCTACTGACCTGGGGAGTTCCTCTTTCAGTATCCTATCATTTTGCCTTTTCATACTGTTCATGGGGTTCGCAAGGCAAGAATACTGAAGTGGTTTGCCATTCCCTTCCCCAGTGGACCACATTCTGTCAGACCTCTCCACCATGACCCATCCATCTTGGGTGACCCCACACGGCATGGCTTAGTTTCACTGAGTTAGACTAGGCTGTGGTCCATGTGACCAGATTGGCTGGTTGTCTGTGACTGTGGTTTCAATGTGTCTGCCCTCCGATGCCCCCCTCTCAGTGCCTACCACCTTACTTGGGTTTATCTTACCTTGGAGGTGGGGTCTCTCTTCACAGCTGCCGCCAACCTTGGGTGTGGGGTAGCTCCTCTAGGCCACGCTTGTGCGCCACCGCCACCACCATCACACCTGTGCACCACCACCGCAGCCAGGCATTTTCAGCAAAGGCACCTTATGGCCAAGTAAGACAGCGTACCTGTCCAGTAAACATAAGCATGTTCCACTTAGACTTTGGTTCTTTTAGGCAGAATCATTCTACTCTAGGTATTGTGTTTAAAGGGATGCTATAAACCCTGTTTGTGAAAGTGGATACTTCCTGCTTGGAGAAAGATCTAAAACCAGGGCTCCTTGGATGCCACATCTCTTAAGTAACCTGCTTGAATCCCCTGCAAACAGCTGACTGGTCAATAATATCACGTCTAATTTCTTGGCACTCCCTCCACACACACACACACACACATACACACCCGGCAAAGCAATTAAAGATAACTACATCAAGTCAGATGAAGCAACTCAAGCTTACTTTCTTCAAAGATCACTATAGTCTGGTCCTGCTTTTATCTTTTCAGACTTTTTTTGAGCTGTAGTTGACATGTGCAACATGTTGATTTGATACATTAATATATGATTATAGTCAACAATACCATACCATAAACTTCAGAGTTGCTAAGAGATTATACCTTAACTGTTCTCCATATTTTATTTTGTTTAACATACACATGCACACACAAAACTACATGATATAACAGAGGTGTTAGCTAATGCTATAGTGGTGAGTGAAAGTCATTCAGTCGTATCTGACTCTTTGCGACCCCATGGGTATAGTCCATGGAATTCTCTAGGCTAGAATACTGGAGTGGATAGCCTATCCCTTCTCCAGCGGATCTTCCCAACCCAGAAATCGAACCAGGGTCTCCTGCATTGCAGGCAGATTCTTTACCAACTGAGCGACCAGGGAAGCCCTGCTGTGGTGGTAATCATACTGCAAAACATAAATGCATCTCATCCAACTTTTCAATTCACATTTCACTTTGAGGAACACTCTAAGAGACATAAAGAAATCCTTCTGAACCAAGAAAACAACCATATTGACCTGATAAGGTCTTAAGCAATTACAGAAAGGCTCTTTGAAGACTTTTCTTGAGTTCTGACTAGTTTTTGGCTGTTGCACTTGACCTACCTCATGTGTCAGGGGCAGATCTGATAGATCCCTTCAATATTCCAAGCATTGGAATGATCCTCTAAGATGAGCCAGGCAGAGTGGGTTGACATTCACAGGCTAATTCTAGATGAGGACTCAGAAAAACATCCAGCCAACAGGTTTTTTTTTTTTGGCTCTCTGCGGTTACAGACATTTATATTAGTTCACATTTCTTTGATCCTTTTAGAAAATCTGGAGAACTTTCCATTTCTTTGCACATTTATTATTTTCAAGTTCCAACTCCTCCACCTCCTTCTCTACCCCTAAGCACTTGAAACAAAATATTTGATCATTTTTATAGCAGTATATAGTTAAACATGAAAGAACAAGTAGGTTATTTTCACCAATTTCTAGTGACAATTTAAAGACTATTTTCTACCAAATTTTCTTGTTACACCCACACTGCCTTTCCCCCAATGTTTCTTGCTTATAAAAATGACTCCATATATATAATAGAGGTGTGCGGTAGAAATATACACATTTTATCAGTCAAGATAGGTTGACTACGTTGTGGTGACAAACAACTCCAAATCCCAGTGGCTTAACACAGCAAAGGTTTCTCTGGTTCATAATATATTCCCTTTACATGCTAGCTACATGCCACTGCGTCCTCGCCCAGTGATCCAGCCAGAGACGCTACAACTATCAGTTGCCAAGGCAGAAGAGAAGGGCAGCCCTGAAAAAAATGCACTGATTCTTAAACGTCCATCTGGAAAGGACATGCGCACCATTGCCATCACATTTCTTCAAACAAAGCAAGTCATGTGACCAAACCTCATTTCAAAGGGTCAGATAAGCATTAACGTTTTTGCAAAAGGGGCATTGAATATGAGTAAAGAGTTATACACCCTATCATTCACACCCTACACCCAAGTTACAGTGCATCTGATCTTAAACCACAGTCCCTAGTAATAGACGACATTTCTGTTCATTTTTGCCCAAATGTTTTTCAGAAAAAAACATCTAAATTGTGAGTTCCAAATCACTGTCTCAACCTCACTCTGTGTGTTTGGCTAATGGTGTCACATTCTGTAGATAAATAAAGGTCATCATCTCATTAAATGAGTATGCTTCAGACCACAGGGAAATGTGTGACATGGTTACCAAGGTTCTTCACTTATAACGAGGTCTGAAATGTCAGCAGGGGAGGCTGGAGCCAGTTTCCGGCTGGCAGAATCAGTTCCGATTGCCATTGTGCAACAGCAATCATGCCACTGTTCTCCCTCCCTTCTCCCTAATGGTATGGGTGTCAGGAGACGTGCTGTTCTTTCTGACAGAGTCTACATGGCTCAGGGAGACATTGGGGTGCGTTGGAGAAGGCAATGGCAACCCACTCCAGTGTTCTTGCCTGGAGAATCCCAGGGATGGGGAAGCCTGGTGGGCTGCTGTCTCTGGGGTCGCAAAGAGTCGGACACGACTGAAGCGACTGAGCAGCAGCAGCAGGAGAAGGATTTAACTGAAGTAGGAGCAGTGAAGTTCAGGGATCATGACCTCTCTAGTATAACTGGATGAATCAGGCGGTTTACCCAGTTGCCAATCAAGTGTGGGTTGCACATCCACAGCTTACTCCATCCCCATTTGTGGTACTGTGATACAGTAAGAAATATTTTGCTCTTGTAGCCAGTTCCTGGCACAGCACTCCTAAAACCCTTGAAATTTCTTAAGTGGCAGGGATAAGGGGAGCAGCTTTTGTTATTCATGAGAGGCCCCTTTCAACCATACCTGTGTTGATGCTAATGTGGTGACTCCTGGATGGCTGGGCTGGACGCAAGAGGGCTCAACCTTGCGAGCATTGCAGTTTTCAGTCCTTCCCTTTTACCTGGCTGGAGGTTGAGTTAATCACCAATGACCAATGATCTGATCAATCGTGCCTATGTAACACAGCCTGCGTGAAAATCCTAGCAACCAAAGGGGCTCAGAGAACTTCTTGGCTGGTGAAAGCATGGAGGTACTTGGAAGGCAGTGCCCCTGGAGAGGACATGGAAGCTCCCTCCCTTTCCCCATACCTTGCCTTGTGCCTTCTTGCATCTGAGTTATATCTTTTTATAATAAAAGGATATAGTAAATATATAATATATAAATAACAATTAATAATTAATAATATTATATATAAATAGATAGTAAATAAATAGGATCCAACCAGTCCATTCTGAAAGAGATCAACCCTGGGATTTCTTTGGAAGGAATGATGCTGAAGCTGAAACTCCAGTACTTTGGCCACCTCATGTGAAGAGCTGACTCATTGGAAAAGACTTTGATGCTGGGAGGGATTGGGGGCAGGAGGAGAAGGGGAAGACAGAGGATGAGATGGCTGGATGGCATCATGGACTCGATGGAGTCTGAGTGAACTCCAGGTGTTGGTGATGGACAGGGAGGCCTGGTGTGCTGCGATTCATGGGGTCACAAAGAGTCAGACACGACTGAGCTACTGAACTGAATAGTATATAGTAGATACACATATAGATATATAGTAAATAAATTGTTGTTTCTGAGTCCTGTCCTGTGAGCCATTCCAGCAAATTGTCAAACTGAAGGGGAGCGGGGGTCACAGAAACCTTTGATTCATAGCTGGTCAGCCCAGAGCACAGATGACAGCATGGAGCTGTGACTGATGTCTGACGCTCTGGGGAGGGCAGCCTTTGGGGACTGAGCTCTTAACTTGTGGGGTCTAAGCTGACTCCAGACAGTGTTACAGCTGAATTGCAGGGCACCTGTCTAATTGGTGTCCAGGAAGTTGGATAATTAGTTGGTGTTGTGGTGGGGTGGGGACCACTTGGTGTCAGAAACGTTTAGAGGAGAAACAGAAAAGAGTTTGGTTCTTTCACCATCTTTGTATGGCATCTTCCCAGCTGGCACTGGTGGTAGAAAAGGAGCCTGCCTGCCAACCACCTTTGTACAGTGGTCATTTGTAGAGACTCGATTCGGTATTTCTTACCTAGACTATGGCAGTTTTCTTTTGCCTCTAGTCTCTCTGCCTTTCACTTTTCACTCCAACTTCCACAAAGCAGCCAAGAGTTATCCTACTGGAGTTCAGTTCTGATGGTGAAAGTTGCCATCAGCAAGGAGTTTAGTGGCACCTTCTTGCTTACAGAATGCAACATCGAGTTACTTACAGAGACCCTAAGCACAGACCCTACCAACAGTTCCAATCCAACCTACTTTTCATTCTTTATTTTCCAAAACACTCAGGTTTCATGCAGTATGAAATTGACAATAGTGAACACTTCTCAGCTGCAAACATGGCCTGATTTTGAAAGATAAAGATATAGCTGCTCTTCTCCATAAATTTGCATATCTCTCTGGGTTCAATCCAGGGTTGAGAAGATCCCCTGAAGAAGGAAAGGCAACACACTCCAGTATTCTTGCCTGGAGAACTCCTTGAACACAGGAAGCTGGCAGGCTGCAGCCCAGAGGGTCACAAAGAGTGGGACTCAACCGAGTGACTTTCACTTTTCACTGAACCAAATGGTCTTTGAAAGACTCATGAAAACAGGCCTCCAGATAGAAATCTAATATCTGCAGCCAGTTTTTGATGAACAGTTATATATGTTGCATTTAAAAATAAGTAGATCACTTAAAAATATCTTAAAACAGTCATATCAGAATAAAGTCAAGGATAGAAAGAAGAAATGATTACATTTAGTTATCATCCCAGCAAAAATGGTGTATTTTAATACCCAAACATGAATGTAGCCTTAAAACCAATAGCTTACTTTAGACCTGGGCAACTAATAAACTTCAGTTCCTAGTAAGATTTATTTTAGTTCAATTTTTCACATCATCCCAATTGGTTACACTGGCGAAGAAACAGTTTCTACTGTTGAGTAGAAAACAACGGTGTCTTCACTGGTTAAAAAACACCAGGAAAAAAAAAAAGAGTATTTTGTTTGTTAGCTTATTTGTATAATGCTCTACTTTCTTCTCCCTGACCTTGGCTATCAGTGGCTCAGTCGTGTCTGACCCTTTGTGACCCCATGGACTTTCCAGGCTTTTCTTTCCATGGGATTTTGTAGGCAAGAATACTGGAGTGGCTTGCTATTCCCTTCTCCAGGGGATCTTTCTGACCCAGGGATAGAACCCAGGTCTCCTGCATTGCAGGGAGATTCTTTTGCCTTCTGAGCCACCAGGGAAGCCCTCCCCTGACCTTATATGTGCTCTAATCTTTGCTCCCTTTGGGTTTCCCCTAGAAGGCCCAGCTCTACAACAAACAACTCCACAACCTCAAACTTAGCACTTTTCTACTTTCTGCTCATAACTAAACCCAACTTCCTCTAACCTAACCTCTAACCTTCCTCTAACTAAAGCTAATACCACTTCCTTTCTAATAAAAGTTGCTTATTTTCTAGTTTCCCAAGTGCCTCAGGGTTGGCAGCATGTCCATGCTTCAGACACGTATCGTCTACTCTCTGCCAACCCTGGACCTGCTGACCCTGAGCTGACCCTGGACCTGCTGAGCTGACCCTGGACCTGCTGAGCTGACCCTGGACCTGCTGAGCTGCGTGCTGCCAGGCAAGACCATTCTCTGACTCTCCTTGCTGAAGTCATCTGTCCACCTTCTGCACACTAGCTGAGCCTCCTTTTAGACACTGTCCACCAACCTCACACCTCCTGCTTCCTCTGACGTTGAGACTCTTCTCGAAAGGCCTTAACTCCTACTCAAGGACAATAAGTCATCAGGTTGAAATTATATAATTTCAGCTTCTTACACCAAATTCCTAAACTCTCCCATCCTCCTCCCTCCTGTTTCAAAGCAGAGGTTGCCTCTTCCCATCAAAATCAATCCTTCCATTCAGGCTTAAATTCTTCTCTTCTAGATTTTCTTCTCCAAAATTGTGTACAAAAGAATCTCAGTTTTCCTCTTTCTCCCCGCCCCCAAAACCCCCCTCTCCCTCTGTGTCTCCTAGCTCCTTCCCACTGGCATTTAGCCATGCTCATGTCTCTGCAAATGTTTTTTCTTTAAAAATCAAATACAGAATAAAACCCTAGATAACTCCATAGTCTTTCCATCCACCACCCTATTTCCTTCCTTCTGGTGGTTGTGTTTTTTTTTTTTTCCTAATTTGTCTTCATTTTCTTCTCTTCCCCTCTTCATTTGAAATCTGATTCCTGGGCTCACTGTCCCACTGACATTGTTCTCACCAAGGTCATCATTATCGCTTGACACTACATCCATTGAAGTTATCTGAGCTCTCAGCTAACTTAATGACTTAGCACCTGCCAATTCAATGGAATGATCCTTTTTTTTTCTACCTGAGCATCATCTCTTACCCAACTTTGTTCCTATCTCATTTGTTGGCAATCTCTTCTTAACCATTGACTACTGGGGTCATGTTGGGAGGGCTTTATCTGAAATCCTTGCTCTTCTCTTTCTACACTCTTTTCACATCATCCGCCTCTGTGACTTTGCAGTAGACATCAAGGGCAGTCTGCTGGTCCGCTCAAATCGCTTTCACCAGTCTGTGTGCCTCTCCCTTAGTTTGGGGTCTTTTTTTCTTTCAGTGGCACCTCCAGTTTCCTTCAAGCTTTGGAGCTGATTCTAGTGCATTTCTGGGATGACTCTTTGGACATAAGTGTCAAAGACACTGTTTCATGTTAAATGAGGTGAAGATACCAGGAGAGTCTCATTAGAGTTCCAAGGAGAAGATCTAAAAGCTCCAAGATGTGGACATTTTGGAATAGCCCTGTTACATCATACCCGAGAACCCATCTGGTGATGGAGGAAGAAAGCAGCTAGGTCTGGTTCAGAGGTGGGTCAGCTTGGGGCGCTGGTACAAACTAAACACAGACTGCTGCTAGTCTCTCACATTCTGCATAACAGACACTGCTGTCCTGAAACAGGCTGGAATAGCTTCCTGAAGGGAAAACTAAGGTTACAGCCTGGAGATGACACCCAGTGAGGTCAGGGTGTTGCTTTCAGGATGTAACACATACCTTATGCCAATGTTCACTACGTGTTATTCTGTCTCCAACATGTAGAATGGATGAATCCAGGAACCAGGGTAGAATTAGAGTCTACTCACCCCATTCCCAGTGACCTCTTGTCTCTTGGGAAATTTGTGCTTCTAGGGACCCAGACAGACTTTAATTACCATCCCCATGCTGACAAATGCAAGCTCTATCATTTGAATCAAGATTTCTGGGAGAAATTTCAACAACCTCAGATATGCATAGGATACCAATCTAATGGCAGAAAGAGAAGAACCAAAGAGCCTCTTGATGAGGGTGAAAGAGAAGAGTGAAAACATTGGCTTAAAACTCAACATCCCAAAACTAAGATCATGGCATCTGGTCCTATCACTTCATGGCAAATAGATGTGGAAACAGGGACATATTTTATTTTCTTGGGTTCCAATCACTGTGGATGGCGACTGCAGCTATGAAATTAAAAGACATTTGCTCCTTGGAAGAAAACTATGATAAGCCTAGACAGCATATTAAAAGCAGAGACATCATTTTCCTGATAAAGGTCCATATAGTCAAAGCTATGATCTTTCCAGTAGTCAAGTATGGATGTGAGAGTTGGACCATAAAGAAGGCTAAGCACTGAAGAATTGATGCTTTCACACTGTGGTGCTGGAGAAGAACTGAGAGTCCCTTAGACTGCAAGGAGATCAAACTAGTCAATCCTAAAGTAAATAAACCCTGAATATTCACTGGAAGTACTGATGCTAAAGCTGAAGCTCCAATATTTGGGCCACCTGATGTGAAGAGCTGACTCACTGAAAAAGACCCTGATGCTGGGAAAGGTTGAGGGCAGGAGGAAAAGGGGGCAATAGAGGACGAGATGGTTGGATGGCATCACTGACTCAATGGACATGAGTCTGAGCAGACCCCAGGAGATACTGAAGGACAGGGAAGCCTGGCGTGCTGCAGTTCATGGGGCCACAAAGAGCTGGACATTACTGAGCTACTAAACAACAATCATCTGACCCATAGCTTTCTTATGAGCTCCAAATCTGAATGCAGATGCACCTGTCTGATTTTCAAATTAGATACTGCAGAGACACCTAAAACCTAATATGCCCAGAAGTGAACTTATCTCTCCATTCCTGCAGGAAGTCACTGCAAGTGAACAGTGCTGGCATCAGCTCAGGTGCTCAAGCCTGAAATCTGCAGTCTTTAAAACCTCTCATTTCTTTATCCCCCATATCCAAAGCAACTATCAAGTTTTGCCAATTCTATCTGCTACCCCCAAGGTCAAACTGCATCTTTCTGAGTCAGATCATCGCAACAGCCACATGGTGGCAGCCTCTATGATGGCCCCCAGTGACTCCCACCCACTGCTATTCACACTGTGGTATGGCCCTCTTGCCCTCCACCTCTAATAGAACACAGTGAACACGATGGGATGCAACTGCTAAGAGGGCGACAAAATTACTCAAGCTTTCATTTCCTTCTCATTCTCTCACTTGCTGGTTCTGAAGGAATCCAGCTGCTGCTGTGCTGAGAGCCGCCCTGTGGAGACTTGGATGGCACAGAACTGAACAGAAGCCTCCAACAGCAACTATCACACAAGGACCGGAAGTCCCCAGTCCAGTAGTCCCAGAGGAACTGATTCTGGTCAACAGCCACATGAGTGAGCATGAATGTGGCCCTCCCTCCCGTGGGCCTGAGACGTGGCATCGTCCTGGCAGACACCTGGGCCATAGCCCTGTGAGGTCTCAACCAGTGTCTCTAGGCAAGCCATGCTAGGATCCCAAAGCACGAACGATGAGGGTGTTTGCTGTAAGCTGCTAAGCTTTGGAGGGATTTATGATGTGGTAACAGTAACTCAGTTGGTAAAGAATCCACCTGCAATGCAGGAGACCCTGGTTGGATTCCTTGGTCAGGAAAAGCCCCTGGAGAAGGGATAGGCTACCCACTCCAGTATTCATGGGCTTCCCTTGTGGCGCAGCTGGAAAAGTATCCACCTGCAATGCAGGAGACCTGGGTTCGATGCCTGGGTTGGGAGGATCCCCTGGAGAAGGGAAAGGCTACCCACTCCAGTATTCTGGCCTGGAGAATTCCATGGACTAGACAGTATACTATACTATATTTTGGCCACCTGATGTGAAGAGCTGACTCACTGAAAAAGACCCTGATGCTGGGAAAGACTGAGGGTAGGAGGAGAAGGGGGCAACAGAGGATGAGATGGTTGGATGGCATCACTGACTCAATGGATATGAGTCTGAGCAGACTCCAGGAGATAGTGAAGGACAGGGAAGCCTTGCGTGCTGCAGTTCACGGGGCCACAAAGAGCTGGACATGACTGAGTGACTAAACAACAACAATCATCTGACCCATAGCTTTCTTATGAGCTTTCTTATACAGCCCATGGGGTTGCAAAGAGTCTGACACGATTGAGCGACTTTCACTTTCAGCAGGTTGAACACAGTCACCTCACTGGTCTCCGCCGGTGCATTCATTCTTACCATCTCTAATCGATCTCCCCACTGAAGCCGAAGTCTCACTTTACAAGTGAAAACTACAATTGTGTTGCTTTCTTTATAAACCCTCAAATTGCCTATTGCTGTTGTGATAAAGGCCAAAAATCTTTACTCTGCTCTTTGAGGCCCCTGTGATCTGGTTCTAGCTGGCTTTTTTTTTTTTTTTTGGTCTCATTTCACATCCCTTTTCCCATCCACTCACCCTGATCCAACCCTTCATGCCTTCTTCCAGATTGTTGGGGTTGTTGCTATTTCATCTTTAACAAGCAGCGTTTCTTCCTCCCTTCTGTACGCTGTTCCCTCCATCTGAAACGTGCACCCCTGTTCTTCACCTGCTAACTGCCACCCTGCTCTCAGATCGCCTCAGACGTCGCCTCCCTCAGAAGGCTTTACTGATCCCATCTCAGGCTAAGTCGAGCGTTGCCCGTGACACATTCCCTTAATACATCACACCAACATGACAAGGGACATTTGTCATTATTTGTTCTGTCTGCCTCTCCTGCCAAACTGCAAACGCCCTGAGGGCAGAGAAGATAACTCTGTTGTTCACATCCTCATCACCAGGGCTCACACAGGGTTTGGTACATAACAACCACGTCATAAATCGATTATTCGTGAAGGGAAGCAATGGACAAATGAATTGAGAAAAATATACCATCTTACAGCATGACAAAATATGGTCGATTATTTCAAACCACCTTAAATGCAAGGACGCACAGCAAAAAGCATCTCGTGCTTTATGTGCCAAATGTCTGAGACTGACTGTTCGTGCGAAAGCCTTTACAATCCACGATATGAAAGCAGTGCGAATCAATCAGATTTTAGACATTCAAGTATATATGTTTGTCCAAGTGCTTTCTCTCCTCAAATGTTTACTGAATGTCTGCTTTGTGATGGGAAATTTTCTAAGCTGAGAACAGAGACAGTAATGAAGTTTCTTGCCTGAGTAATTGGATGAATGGTGGTGTTGGTAACCAAGATGGCATAAACTAGGGAGGAACAGGTTATGACAAAAGTAACAATTCTTTTAATGAATTAAAAGCATTATAAAAGCTTCAGTTCAGTTGCTCAGTCATGTCTGACTCTTTGCGACCTCATGAATAGCAGCACGCTAGGCCTCCCTGTCCATCACCAACTCCCGGAGTTCACTCAGACTCACGTCCATCGAGTCAGTGATGCCATCTAGCCATCTCATCCTCTGGCATCCCCTTCTCCTCCTGCCTCCAATCCCTCCCAGAATCAGGGTCTTTTCCAATGAGTCAACTCTTCACATGAGGTGGCCAAAGTATTAGAGTTTCAGCTTCAGCATCCGTCCTTCCAGTGAACACCCAGGACTGATCTCCTTTAGGCTGGACTGGTTGGATCTCCTTGTAGTCCAAGGGACTCTCAAGAGTCTTCTCCAACACCACAGTTCAAAAGCATCAATTCTTTGGCACTCAGCTTTCCTCACAGTCCACCTCTCACATCCATACATGACCACTGGAGAAACCATAGTCTTGACTAGACGGACCTTTGCTGGCAAAGTAATGTCTCTGCTTTTGAATATGCTATCTAGGTTGGTCATAACTTTCCTTCCAAGGAGTAAGTGTCTTTTAATTTCATGGCTGCAGTCACCATCTGCAGTGATTTTGGAGACCCCCAAAATAAAGTCTGACTCTGTTTCCACTGTTTCCCCATCTATTTGCCATAAAATGATGGACCAGATGCCATGATCTTCGTTTTCTGAATGTTGAGCTTTAAGCCAACTTTTTCACTCTCCTCTTTCACTTTCATCAAGAGGCTTTTTAGTTCCTCTTCACTTTCTGCCATAAGGGTGGTGTCATCTGCATATCTGAGGTTATTTATATTTCTCCCAGCAATCTTGATTCCAGCTTGTGCTTCTTCCAGTCCAGCATTTCTCATGATGTACTCTGCATATAAGTTAAAGAAGCAGGGTGACAATATACAGCCTTGACGTACTCCTTTTCCTATTTGGAACCAGTCTGTTGTTCTATGTCCAGTTCTAACTGTTGCTTTCATTTTCACTACATGACTATTCACTTGTAAAAATTAATAGAAATTCTCACCAAATAGAGTGAATTTTACTGCAATTTCTTTTTAAATTATGAGGAACATATAGCATGTCCCAAGACACACTGCAGCATGCACTTACACTGAGTTAGGAACGGCAGTGAAAAGGCAGATCCAAAAGCAGTGATCATCCGAGGAATAAGCCTGTCCAAAGAGATAAAACAGCTGTACTCTGAAAACTATTAGGACAATGATGAAAGAAACTGAAGATAACATAAAGAGATGGAAGAATCTTCCCCGTCCTTGGACTGGAAGAATCCATGTTGTTAAAATGACTATACTACCCAAGGCAATCTATAGATTCAATGCAATGCCTATCAAATTATCAACACTATTTTTCACATAACTAAAATTTGTATGTAAGCACAGAAGACCTCAAATAGTCAAACAATCTTGAAAAAGAACAGAGCTGGAGGAATCATACTCCATGACTTCATAACGTATTACAAGGTTTGACTTGATTATCATATAGTAATCAAACAGTATGGTCCTGGCACACACACACACACACACACACACAAAACAACAACAGATACACAGACCGATGGAACAGGATAGACACCCGAGAAATAAACCCACAACCTTGTGGTCAACTGATCTACAACAAAGGAGGCAAGAATATAAAGAGAAAGGACCATCTTTTCAATAAAGTGGTGTTGGAAAAACTGGACACCACATGTAAAAGAATTAGAACACTCTAAAACTATACAAAAAAATAAACTCAAATTGGATCAAAGACCTAAATGTAAGACTGGATACTATCAAACTCCTAGAGGAAAACAGAGGCAAATACTCTTTAACATAAATTACAGCAATATTTTTGAATACATCTCCTAGAGTAATGGAAATAAAAACAAATGGGATCTAATTAAACTTAAAAGCTTTTGCATAAAGGAAACCGTAAACAAAATTAAAGACAATCCGTGGAAGGGAAGAAAATATTTCTAAATGATGTGACCAAAATGGGATTAATTTCCAAAATATATAAATAGCTCATTCAGCTCAATATTAAAAAACAAACAACCCCGTCCAAAAAATGAACAAAAGACCTAAATAGACATTTCTCCAAGAAGACATACAGATGCTCCTATATGTACATGAAAAGATGCTCAAATTGCTATTAAAGAAATGCAGATCAAAACTACAATGAGGTATCACTTCATCCCATCAGAATGGTCATCATCAAAAAGTCTACAAATAATAAATGTTAGAGGGTATGGAGAAAAGGTAACCCTCCTACACCATTGGTGGGGATGTAAATTGGTGCATCCACTGTGCACAACAGTCTGAAAGTTCTTTAAAAGACTAAAAATGGAGTTAATCATATGATCCAGCAATCCCACACCTGGGCATATATCTAGAAAAAAAAATGAAAACTCTAATTTGAAAAGATACATGCACCCTAACATTCATAGCAGCACTATTTATAAGAGCCAAGACGGGAAAGGTGCCTAACTGTCCGTCGACAGATGAATGGATAAAGAAGATGTGGTACACATACCCACATGTATATGTGAAAGGCGCTCAGTCGTGTCTGACTCCTTGTGACCCTATGGACTGCAGCCTGCCAGGCTCCACTGTCCATGGAATTCTCCTAGGCCAGAATAGTTTAATGGGTAGCTGTCCCCTTCTCCAGGGGAACTTTCTGACCCAGGAATCAAACCAGTGTCTCTTGCATTATAGGCAGATTCTTTACCAGCTGAGCTACCTGGGAAGCATGCACACATGCACACACATACATACACACACGCACACGCACACACACACACACACACACACAAAGAGAATGGAATATTGCGTGTGATGCTGCTACTTAGTCACTGCTGCTGCTGCTGCTGCTGCTAAGTCGCTTCAGTCGTGTCCGACTCTGTGCGACCCCATAGACGGCCTCCAGCCAGGCTCCCCCATCCCTAGGATTCTCCAGGCAAGAACACTGGAGTGGGTTGCCATGTCCTTCTCCAATGCATGAAAGTGAAAAGTGAAAGTGAAGTCGCTCAGTTGTGTCCGACTCTTAGCAACTCCATGGACTGCAGCCTACCAGGCTCCTCTGTCCATGGGATTTTCCAGGCAAGAGTACTGGAGTGGGGTGCCATTGCCTTCTCCATTACTTAGTCACTAAGTTGTGTCAACTCTTTGCAACCCCTTTCTGCCAGGCTCCCCTGCTCATGGGATTTCCCAGGATCTCCTTAATGTAAGAGTGGGCTGCATTTCCTCCTCCAGGGGATCTTCCTGACCCAGGGATTGAACTCAAGTCTTCTGCTTTGAAAGGTGGATTCTTTGCTGCCAAGTTACCTGGGAAGTCCACAATGGAATATTACTCAGCTATAAGAAGAATGCAACAGCACTATTTGGCAGCAACATGGATGGACCTGGAGGTTACCATACTAAGTGAAGGAACTGGAACAAAGACAGATAGCATATGGTATCACTGTAAGTGGACTCTTAAAAAATGATGCAAATGAACTTATTTGCAAAGCAGAAATAGACTTACAGACATAGAAAACAAACTTATGGTTACCAAAGGGGAAAGGCCAAGTGGGATAAATTAGGAGTTTAACATTATCAGATACACACTACTATATATAAAACATATAATCAGTAAGGATCTACTGTATAGCACAAGGAACTATATTTAATACCTAATAATAACCTGTAATGGAAAATAATCTGAAAAAGTAAATATACGCGCACACACATATAACTTAATTATTTTGCGGTACATTTGAAACACGGTGCTGTAAACCAGCTGTACTTCAATTTTAAAAAGAGCCATGATCATGAAACCCAATGCTAAGTCAAAAGTCCCAAATAAACCCAGAATCAATATACCGGCTCACTCATCCCACGGCCCTTCTCCTTGCAAACTGGCATCAATAAAATAGTGCAGTCTAGGAAATCATCCAAGACATTTATTAAGCAAGCACAGATTAAAGACTTCTCAGTTTAAGGACCTCTTTTAGGGAAAGGAAAATTAATATAAATCAAGAGGTGACTGAAGCTTTCTGAAACCATGGCAGGGGCGGGCGGGGGGCAGTAATACTGGGAAGACTCGCTGTTAGACACCATTTCCCAAAGCAATAGCAGACTGATTAAAAGGGAGCCATCCACATTCTAAACTGGAACTGAAAGCGGTGTACAAAAGACAAATTACACCCCCGCACACACAAGCACATCAAGCCCGTGAAAAGCAGCGGAACTGAAGGCAAGCCCTCACCGCATTCATCCGTGTTGAAAGGCTGACCTCTTGTGTCGAAGAGACGTTGCATCCTGGGATTCCACGCTTAACCGCTCGATGTGGTTTTTCAGAGGTTTGTGTTAAGAGAAAAGGAAAGAACCAATACAAACAAATCTCAAATATAATCCAGCCTGAGAAACTGCGCTTGACACAGAAATTCCGCCTGCTCTGCCTCTCACTTCAACGTGCCTGCATCCACCTTCCAGGTATTAGTCACTTATTCCAGTCCCAAGAAAAATACACTCAACAGAAGCAAATTAAGCCAGCATATCCCCACAAACCCCAACAAAAATAAATGAGGACATAAAGGAAAAGGAGACTATGTTTAATTTCTCATTAGATCATGGTCCAGTTGTCAGAATATTAATTCCGGCTACCTGATTCTCATTCATTCTAATCTGAATTCTCTTCATGGCATATGAACCACTCCTTGTTCATAGTTAATAAGTGATTTCCTTCTCACACCATTTGATTGATACTCGTGTTTGGCCCTGGATGAATAATGAGATTAATACTCAAAAAAGCTAAACTATTAGCTAATGAGAAAAAAAATTCATACTGGGAGAAATTTTCAACTGTTCTCTATTGCTCATGTATTCAGCACATTGAAGAGGAGCTTCCCAGGTGTCTCAAGGAGTAAAGAGAATCCACCTGCCAATGCAGGAGACATGGGTTCGATCCCTGGGTTGGGAAGAGCCACCGGAGGAGGAAATGGTGACTGAACAACATTAGTTCTATCAAGTTCACAAGGGTAAATACAAAGTGATAATCCATGCAGGAGCTTTCATCCAAGTTCTTCAGCGATCAGTTCATTCAGCACATATGTATTGAACCTGGGTTCATCCAGGTGCTGGGATGACTGATCAAACCTAAAGCATCATCACCTGTGTGCCACACCACTGTTTTCTGGACCACTAAGAAAAGTAATGTCCACTGAGCGGTGCTGCGGTGCCTGAAACAGTCGTCTAGTGATGCTGACATTTATCCCATGCACTCTCAGGGATCCGCAGTTTTTCTGCTTTCAGCTGCAACACTTTTCAAGTTACGGTCATACTTGTGTGTCACAGTAGCAAAATGAAATCTGGTTTTATTCAGATAGCCTCTTCATATAGGCTCTATGAAGCCCATGGTTGTTGCTTTAAAAGGAAATACGGGAAAGGGGGAGCTGTTCTGTATTAACATCACTATTTTGAAACTAAACAATATTTTAACTCCCTCTAATCCAAAAAATGTAGAAAGGACCTGATTCAGAATTCAGAACTTTTAACTGAAAAGCTTCATTTTTTTTTTAATGAATAAACTGTTCTTACTTTCACATTTTTCCATGGATCAAGAATTCATTTTGGCCAGATATCGGTTCTGTGAGGACCATTTAGAGAACTGCAATGTAGAACTGAGGTCTTCAATTTTTTTTTGCCCATGTATTCCCCTAAAGGAATTTTTAAATCTCTATGTATGCCTTATTTTTGAGAGTAACATTTTCACCATCATTTAAATGGCTGTGTTATAAATGTTACTATTTTAAGTTAAAAGTATCTTAATTTCATAGCTTTTTAGAAGTACAGAATTGCTATCATTCTTCTCGTGAGAAAATATTTGCTTCAATACAAACTGTAGGCTCCAGTGTCCTAGTCCCAGGCTTTTCTTCATACACAACCACTTTTTGTTTAGGTACTCAGTCACAGGACCATCATTTTAAAAACATTTTCAGCCACAATGAAATCCACTCGGGCAGTACCAAAACACGTGCAAATAACTTGAACAACTAAGACCGGATTTGCACTATGACCGACAACGCCTGTGAAATACATGTCAGTTTCAGAAATGCAAATATGAGGGAAATGCTCACCTTAGGATTGAGAAACACGGCGGCCTGACCTCAGTGCAAGGGAGGCGTGTGGGCAGCCAGGAGGGAAGAGCTGTTCTAGCTTGAGACAGAGAATTAAATTCAAACTCATTTATGAGACAGGCTGCCTCTCTACTCTGGAACTAGGATCCATGCCCACATAGCCTCCAACAGGAGCCTGGGCTGAAGGCAGGTGGACACCGCGTCTCCTCTCCTCTGGACAGGGGTTCATCGCAGTGCAGTCGCCAGACCTGCAGCCTCGGGCTCTGATGAGTGCCTCACATCCCAGCACAGACCTGCTGAATCAGAAGGTGCTGGGGTGGGCCCTGCATGCTATTGGTTCAACAAGCCCTCCAGGTGATTTCCATGCAAGCGAAAGGTTGAGAACCACTGCCTCAGGGGCACTCCAAAGATAAAAAGGCAAAGGACGTTATCCTGCTTATTTCCTTTCTGTTATCCCATGGGTTTGTGGCTTTATGTAAATGTCCAGTCTCTTCTCAGGTGTCCCCAGAGGAGTGAAGGAGGAAGGCTCTGTTCCTACTTGAGCCAAGATGTCCAGGGGGACACATCTCGAGGCCACCCTGGTGGCAACGGCGGCAGCAGCGAGAATCCCCAAGAGCACGGAGACTTCTGGAGAGCCAGAGCCACGGTTCAACGTGGTCTCGCTTGGAGAGTTGTACACCACCAGTGCTGGGAAAGGCTGAAGGCGGGAGGAGAAGGGGACGACCGAGGATGAGATGGCTGGGTGGCATCGCCGACTCAATAGACGTGAGTCTGAGTGAGCTCCAGGAGTTGGTGATGGACAGGGAGGCCTGCAGTGCTGTGGTCCAAGGGGTCGCGAAGAATCAGACATAACTGAGTGACTAAACTGAACTGAACTGAACCCCAGTTGTGAAACATAGGGGTTTCGATAGGGTTTAATTCATTTTACCGAGGTATTGTTTTCTAAGCTGAAGGTGACCTGGGGCTAGGGGAAGGTATTGCTGTTCCACCGTTGTTCAGTCGTGTCCGACTTTGTGACCCCATTGACTGCAGCACACCGGGCTTGCCTGTCCTTCCCTATCTCCCAGAGTTTGCTCAAACGCATGTCCGTTGAAGTCAGTGATGCCATCCAACCATCTCATCCTCTGCCATCCCCTTCTCCTCCTGCCTTCAATCTTTCCCAGCATCAGGGTCTTTTCCAATGAGTCAGCTATTCCCATCAGGTGGTCAAAGTATTGGAGCTTCAGCATTAACACCACTCAAGCACATCATGAAAATGTTTTCCTACACTCTTCTCAGTTGTTCTATACTCTTCATTACATCTAAAGAAAGTCTCCACTTAGTGTCTTTAACTCTACATAAAAGAGAGACCAAAAGATAGAAATCCTTAGGCTCAAGTGCCTTGGTAGGCTCCTGTTTCTAGCTGGAACTCAATAATATTTTCTTGTTTGCACCATTATTTCTTTTCATGGTTACCTTCTATTGTGGCAGGGATTTCTGGTTTTTCATCTGAAGTCATTATCTAAAAGTTCCACTTAAGGAATGTCTATTTAAGTGAGGGACGCATCATTTTAAAGAACAACAGTAAGAAAGTCATAGTAGAGGTAGTCTGAGGATATGGTATGTAAATGGAACCACTATATTGAGGAAGACCGTGGGTTGTTATTCTGGCGCTTACACTAATGAGAACTCAAATTCAGCTCCTCTCCTCAAAGTGAAAGTTGTTATCCCTAATTCAACCTTCAGGCTGGCTTTCAGAAAAGCCACATTGAGCTTAATCAACTGTTACAACAGTTGATTTAAACAAACAAACAAAACAAAACAGTCAGATAGAAAGTCATTCTACAAAAGGAGATTGTAACCAAAATGTTTAGGATAACATTCTTATGATAAAAATGTAAATTATGGTAATGTATCCTTTCCAATCACAAGGGGATGAGTAAGATACAAACTCTTTTGGTTGGACTTTACCGCCTGAGCAGCTCTTTCTTGTCCCAGGAAAAGTGCACTAGCTCCACACTGCTGTCCTTGTCAGGTGATAAATCTCAGCATTTGTCGTTGAAATGGAACAATATTTGTATAAAGCCTGAGGTGAAAATAGCGCAATTAGCTCAGAAACTGCAAATTAGAATGCTTTTCACCGTGAAGCACAGTAAGCTGCTGCTTGTCGTGTGTTTCCAAGTATTTCTGAAGTGGAAAGTAGAGGAAAACTTGCTAATTTATTTGACTGTATAAATATACTTTGATAATTTTTTTTTATATTTTCATAAACTTAATTTTGCAAATGTAAAGTTAGAGAATTTCCTTTGTTCTTTGGAGTCTATTCCATTGTACATCACTACAGATTCTTCCCTTTCTAGCACAAACGTTTAAGGTGCGAGAACGTTGAGAACTTAGCAGTTTGGGTGATTTGTCGGTGTTACAGACCCTATCAGTAGGTTAAGTTACATTAAAGTGGTGACGAGTTCCAACATCTAATGTGATGTGAAGGTTTTTTTTTTTTACATGTAAAACAAAAATTTTCTAATTTAAATACAACCAAATGTAAAAAAATCAAGTGTGTTTCTTTAGGTTTACTTGATAGAAATTTCTGTAAATTGTATTTTATATTGCAAAGTATTATATCACTGTACATTTAAATATGGAACTTCATAGCTTTGTTACATGAAGTAGAATAAACATCTACAGAAAGTTAAAAAAAAAAAGATACAAACTCTTCATTACCAGTGACAATTAAAATGCAAATAATTCCCACTGAGAATCATGATTATTTACATGCTATGAACAAAGTATCCTTTTGTATGTAATAGTTTAGGCAGTAGAGTTTAACAAAATACGATTTTATTAATCCTAGGGCCAGAATTTCTCTATTACACTGTTTTAATTTTTCGGTGTAAATACATCTCAAGTACACTCACTAATGCTTCCCTCAGCATATGTGGTGATGGTAACACTTAGATATAAATTAATGACTATGTTAATTTCCATTATTCTGCATAAGGTTCAGCATATAGAGTTACGGCTGTAATATAAGTTAATTTCTAATCAGAAAATCATCATAGCATTTTCTTTGTAGAGCTTGGAACCAAATCTGATATGATTACTGGTTGGGAGGCTCTGAAAGCTTCCTGTAAAATAAAGCAAGCGATAAGAATAGAGGACAGTCACATCCTCCTTGGAAGGGAGAATGCTTCCATGAGGGCAGAGATTATGCAACCAGAACTCTCTTGGCAACCAAAGATGCTTTGACTGGATTCTACTCTTTGGCCATTTCTCCTTCTGGGATCCAATAGCCACCTGAGTAAATAAACACACCATGAGTGTTACTGGATTTCAGAGTCTATTGGGAGCCAACAGGCTGATTCAGTCCTTACTGACAATCCACATTCAAGAGATTCAAAGCCAGGATCACTGAGTTACTAAGCCATTAAAAATTAACAGAAATAAAAATTGAACCAGACTGGTATAACTTGGAACAAAGATGAAAAACATGGTAACCACCAGGGGGAGGTGAGGGCAAAAGGGACCAGTGGTTTTCGGCATCAAGCTCCTTCCACAGAGAGACCTGAGCTGAAAGGGAACTGTTAGCCAGAGGACCCTCGAGATAAAAGTGGGCTCCTGCAGAATGTTCCAGGTCCTGGGAGACAGCAGCACAAATTAGACAATATTGTGTCCTTTTAACTGTTGTCATTATGTGTTGCAAAAAATAACCTTGGGGCAAACAATAAAGATAATACTTGGCTGAATCTCCTTCTTCCTCTTCATACTGACTGCTCACAAAGTCTCACCCTGTCATCTTCTCCATTCCACAGCCTGTTGTCATAATGTCTTTCTGTAATGCTTTTCTGGTTGAAAGGCCATGAGTTCAAGCCAGACTTCAAGGGTCTGGGGGGGATGAAGTTTAGGATCCACCACGCAGAGCTCAAGGCATCTGTCCCTTCCCACCCGCAGACTCTCCCCCGGTCTCCATCAGGAACCTGGAGGGGGGAGGTTCCCCAAGGTCACCTGCTCCCTGCACCCACAAATCAACCACAGGAGAGTCTCATCCCCAGCAAGTCCCACCTCCTGTCTCCTCCGAAGAAAAGGACCATGGTGACTTCACGTGCACTGCACCAGTGTAACTGTGTTATTTGGGAAATGTCTGTGAACTCAGGTCTATGTTAGGTGTCCTTGTCACTTCAAACTCTGGGGCTTTGCCCAGATACGGCTGTGTTTCTTGATGAAACAAATATACCTCTTTGCTTTTAGGGGTTTTCCCCAGCTCACTGTGTGGTTTTAGCTTCATCATTTAACTCGTCCACTCTTTCATTTCCCATTTACAGTGTGCAACGTCATGATAAAGAATGAGTGACAGCAATAACTTGAGTTTAAAATGGGCCCTCCTTCCAGGAGATTTAAAATAATTCATGAGGACTACCTGGCATCCCTCCCAAAGCTCCAGTGAGGAAGGTTTTGTTAGTCATACTGCTTTTACATTTTGGTTTCATTTTACTGATACAAATACCAAGCACCAAGCTGCTGGAAAGATTATTCTTGGGATCATTAAGCTGTTATCCTCACTTGGCACTGTGTTATCAAAAGCCTCTGATGGTGCTTTTCTGGTATATATTATTCAAGTTACACAGCTAAAAGTATTCTGCGTAGGTATCTGACAATAGGCAGAAACTTTAAAAATCACCACTAAAGCCAGAAACCTATCCCCTCATTCTTCAGGCAAGAATTAGGAAAGAAACTTTGTTACTGTTTTGCTCAAGCAACAGTTTCTATTTCTGAGTAAAGTGCTTCGGAAACCCAGCAGAGAGAGTCCAGGCGGGCTCCACTGCCACACCACACACACAACCAGAGCCAGGCTAGCACACGCATCAAGACAGAAACACAGGTGCCTTGCCAAGGTCCAGAGGTCTGCACACAGACACCAGAAGCCAAGTCTCCAGAGCACAAGCAAGCAGGCGGAAGGCCTCCCAGGAACAGGATGTGCCTGTACTTCCCATCACCCTTGCCTCTGGGCAGGGCGTCCGCTTCCTGCTCACCACGCGCGCCCCTCTGCCAGGAAGAACAATGGGATCTCCCTCGGAAGAGCTGCCAGACCATCCACCAAATCACGGTCCTGACATTGAAGAGGCAAGAGTCTCTTTAGACCAGAACTCATGGGATTGCCCTGGTGGTCTGGTAGTTAAGACTCTGCCCTTCCAACGTGAGGAGCATGGGTTTGATCTGTGACCAGGGATCTAAGATTCCACATGCTGCAGACGTGAAGTGGCCCCGCCCCCACCACCACCAGAAACACAGACTGAATCACAGAGAAGTGTGTTTTTGTGGGAGAAGTGATACAAATAACTTTTCCTCCTCCAGACTCAGCATTCCATATTATCCAGTGAGAGCTGGACTGTGAAGAAGGCTGAGCGCTGAAGAATTGATGCTTTTGAACTATGGTGTTGGAGAACTCTTAAGAGTCCCTTGGACTGCAAGGAGATCCAACCAGTCCATTCTGAAGGAGATCAGCCCTGGGATTTCTTTTGAGGGAACGATGCTAAAGCTGAAACTCCAGTACTCTGGCAACCTCATACGAAGAGGTGACTCATTGGAAAAGACTCTGATGCTGGGAGGGATTGGGGGCAGGAAGAGAAGGGAACGATAGAGGATGAGATGGCTGGATGGCATCACTGACTTGATGGATGTGAGTCTGAGTGAACTCTGGGAGTTGGTGATGGACAGGGAGGCCTGGCGTGCCGTGATTCATGGGGTCGCAAAGAGTCAAACACGACTGCGCGACTGAACTGAACTGAAAAATACTGTTAGGTTTTACAAGCTACGTACACTGTGACCTCACTCCACCAAACTTAAAGTTCTATTAATAGGGTAAATCAGCATTACGAAGAAAAACAAAGGAAAGAGGAGAATAATAAGTAGCGCAAAACATGACATGGGTGGAGGAAATAGCCTATGGTGATTGTCAGAAATCAGAGAGCGATGGAACAGCAAGCAAAGGGTCTTACCTTCAAAGGATTTGGAACCAAACTTTGAAATGCATTTGAAATATGAGAGCAGGATAAAATTAGGTTCTTGCATTTTGGTTTCTCTTTCTTTGTTTTGGTGTTTTCAGCCTGACACGTGGAGGATAACACTGAGAATCTCTTAATGACCATGGTCTAACCAACAGTTGTGCCACGATTTTCTGGAAGGAGAATATAGGCACCATTAGTCAAGGCTATTCACTCTCTTCATTTCTCAGTCCAAGACCTACTTCCCAGTTGTGTCTCCAGCAAGGAATTCTGAGTGGAGTAGGTCAGGCCTCTAGAAGATTTTTAAAGGGTTCCTTAGCTATAGAATCTAAAGAGATAACTTTAAGTAAGAGTGCCTTGTATGTGTTCAAAATGTCTGGGATACTCTCTTAGGTACATCTCTCTGATACTGTCCATAGGACGTCAGCAGTTTACAGAGAGTAAAACTGATGAAGAGAGGGAAAGTGATGGGCTTGATGTGAGAAATCATGTCCAAAGACGCCAAGACATGTAACTGAGAAGATTCCATCCACTTAGCCCGCTGTACTGGTCTCCTGGCACAGCAGGCCAGCTCTGACCTTGGCAGCATCTCCCACCTAAAGAGGCAGATGCCAAAGGGAGCATGGGCATCACCAAGCACAGAAGCAGGACTGTAGGCCCAGCATACAGACGTGGCTCCTCGCAACACAGAAGACTCGCCTGGTGCCCAGACCCCCAGGGGTTCACAAGGACACAGACCTCTCGTCTCCCAGCCACTGCGTGCTGGGCTTTGTGGCCTCTGCTTCCCAATCTGACTATGAACACAAATGGTGTCTTAATCATTTTTCCCTTTCTCGGGAAACTTCAAAGAAATTCTCAGGAGTCCACTGCCATTGAAAGGTAATAAATATCATTTTAACCCATCATCAGTCATCATTACACAGATACAGAGAAATCACAGTTGGCTCAGTCATTAAATGAAAGACTTCCTTTTTCTTCTTTTGGTTGAAAACAGAGGAGGGAAGATCAGGCTAAAAGTAGTTTACACCAGAGCTTACTGACAAATTAAAGTGTGTGTGTGTGTGTGTGGTTGTGTGATTAACTTCTGCTTTCATATTGTAATAGACTCTTGGAAACCTCAGAGTAAGTTTTAATTTGTTTTAGTTCAGTTTTATTTTCAGAGTCAGGGTTAAACTCCTCCATTTAAATTGAAACCTTGAATGTCTTCCAGATTCTTTTCAAATATTTTTCATTTAACTGTCTAGAGATCAATGTAAATATATAACCTCTGCAAAGCAGCTTTTAGCCTAGTGCCTTGTATATACTTAGTGTATAACAAGTATTTATTGGTAAGTCTGTTTCCAGTTTTTTTTGCCAAAATATAATTTCAGATAATTCAGTTTTCTGGATAAGGGCTTGCACTCCTTGTTTAACAGATCAGAGATCTAAGATCGGAGGCTTTAGTGGAACAACTTGAACTGGAACTTGAGTTCTCTAACTCCAAATTGAGTGCCCTTGGAGGCACACCCTGTGCTTTATCCCCAAACCCTATTATGGAAGCACATAAAAATTCTGTGAATCAAAATGATGCAACTGGGGAAAGCACATTTTGGACAAACAGCATTAATAGCGCAGGTCTTACTATGAAGTCCCTTCACAGGGGAAACTGCAGAATGCGTTCGTTATAGGGGTAGCTGCTCTGTTTCTGAAAGCCACCTCTAGAGGGCAGCACACTCTTCGTAACAAACAGGAGTCTCCTCAGTTTGGAAGAACAGTCTGGCGTGAAAACCGAGCGGGGACTGAAATACTTATTAGCAGCTTTAAATGAGTAGAACCCACAAATCTAGCAAGCCTGGTATACTTTTCGTCTGTGTGGGGGAAAGGGGGCTGAAATGAGAATGTAACTGTGAGTCTTTTCTCTTTCCTCCCTCCCCAAGCACAGAGCCTCTGTATTTAATAGCAGATGAACTTGAAACTTCCCTTATAATACCAGTCTGACACTTAATTTTAAAAGCAGAAGCAAAGAATAGAGGGAAAATGAGATGTGTACAAGGAACCACCGGCGGTTGGCTGTTGCTGGAATCAAGTGGAAGGAGCCAAGGCCTGAGCATTAGGCAAGAGATGGCCACAGAGGGCCATGTGTGCCCGGAAGGGAGGCTGAGCTTGCTCGTGCAGATTCCAGGAAGCAGAGAGGGACGGGGTCAGACTTGTGTTTCACGGATCACTGAGGTAGCTCTGAACTGAGCAGAATTGAGGGCAGCAAGTCTAGAAACCAGGAAGCCCGTTGAGGTGGCTGTGCCAATCCAGGAAGAGAAGGCACGTTTGATAACAGGAGCACTGGCAGATGAGAGGATGCGTTTTAAGGAATCCAAGGGAGGGGAACCCAGCAGAACGTAGTGATCAGTGGGATGAAGAGGGTGAGAAAGACAGAAGCGTTAAGGCTATTATTATTTTATAACCTCAAGGAGGTTATAAAGAAGTGGTGACACAACAGAGAGAGACTGAGTTTGGAGGGATGTGCTACCTGGTTTTTGAAAACTCCAATCTGAAAAGTCTGATGAATCTCCAGGGAAGGTACCTGACAGGTAATGGAATCGGTGAGTCTGAAGCTTGGGGAAGGAATCTGAGTAGGAGATCGAATTAGAGGGTCATTAGCATACAGGTGGTAGTTCAACTCCAGAGAGGAGATAAATTCACCCATGAAGAGTAGCTCTAATGAGAAGCAGTGAGCTGGAAACAGACGCCTAGGGGACATACCATGTGAGTGGTGGGTGCAGGGAGGAGCCTGTCGTTAAGAAGAAACAGAAACGAGTGAGACAAACTGGGGAAGGTGCTGTTACCTTGGGGGAGCAGCAGTGCGCACAATCCGCGTTGCCAAATGCCCCAGAAAGCATCGCAAAACAAAGACTGGAAAACGCCCATTGGAGTTTGTCATTAGAAGAGCACTGGGGGGCCTTAACAAGGGCACCAGCCAGACTGCAGGGGGTGCAGAGCGAATGAATGGCACCTCGAGTGGCCACACTGAGTACGTGTTCCTCGTCTACGAAGTTTGGATAAGGGGAAGGGGACATGGGATATTTTCCAGGGAGCATGAGGTCACAGATAGAGTTCCTTTATAATGTATGGCAGCGAAACGAATAAGCTTACCGTCTGAAGGGAACACACACCTGCAAGAGGCAAAGATGGCGTTTCAAGAAGGAGAATGGCTTTGGAGCCTGATCCTGGCAAGTCTAACCGGCTGGGCTGAGAGGACGAAAGGGGGCGCCACCTCTTAGGAAACTGGAGGAGGAGTCTGAGAGCTGTCAGAGCAGCGTCCGGGTGCTTGGGCGGCGAGAGACGGAATTCATGCCCCGCTGCTTCTGCGGCAGGAAAATCCACTGAGCTATCACATTCGATATTGCTCATATTACTGTAGTAATATCTAGTGAATGAATGAGGCCGCCTTTGTGTTGTGTGTCCTGGTCCCACCTCGAAGAACTGGGATGACTTTTGTGCTTCTGGGGCTACAAGTGAGTCTTTGGGATACCAGGGGGCAACTCCCTCCCAGCCTTTCCTTTCAAGTGTTTATTTAATTCAGTTCAGTTCAGTTGCTCAGTCGTGTCAGACTCTTTGTGACCCCATGGACTGCAGCACGCCAGGCCTCCCTGTCCATCACCAACTCCCGGAGCTTACTCAAACGCATGTCCGTTGAGTTGGTGATGCCATCCAATCATCTCATCCTCTGTCATCTCCTTCTCCTCCTGCCTTCGATCCTTCCCAGCATCAGGGTCTCTCCCAACGAGTCAGTTCTTCGCGTCAAGCGGTCAAAGTATTGGAGTTTCAGCTTCAACATCAGTCCTTCCAATGAACACCCAGGACTGATCTCCTTTAGGATGGACTGGTTGGATCTCCTTGCAGTCCAAGGGACTCTCAAGAGTCTTCTCCAACACCACAGTTCAAAAGCATCAATTCTTCAGTCCTCAGCTTTCTTTATAGTCCGACTCTTACATCCATACATGACTACTGGAAAAAACATATTGGGCTTCTCCAAGTGGTCATTAGGGAGTGAAGAACCCTGCTGTGTGCCTGGGTTCACAGCTGAGGTGAGAGGAGGCAGAGTTGATGTACTGCAGTTGAAGAAGGTGGATGTGAGACCTTGGGGTGACTTCCCTGGAATGAAGAAAGGGGCCAGACGAGGTAGCAAGATGTGCAAGAGGCTGAAAGCCATGCAGTCCCTGAAGCAGTTCCTTGAAGATGGCAGGCTCTCTAGAGAAGTGGCGGGGTAACCTGGCCACCTTGCCTGCACTGGGCAGGGGTAGAGTGCAGGAGTAGGCATGGGGGAACGGAGCCTCCAGCCTTACCAGGGACCATTCTTCCCAGATAATAAATGACCCTGATAAGCTGGAGGGGGGAGATCTCTCTCTCTGAATTTTCTGGGCTGAGCCATCCTCCAGGGAGGCCTCACTGTCCCTAAAGAGAAGGTGCTCCATTAATGACTCCTATTGAGCATCACCACTCTTGAGGGACAATTTGGAACTTGAATTTTTTCTTAAAAAAAAGTGCAATATGACCATTCTTGCACCTGAGCATCATGGAGAAACTTCATCCCCAACACATCGCTATTTTCTTGACAAAGAAGACAAAGTTTGTTCAAAGTGAGGAGAACATGGAATACACGTTGAATGAAGGGTCTGAGTCAGATAAAATCTGTTCAAAGAATGCTGATATTGGAAGAGATCTGCTGAACTCAGTCTAGGTTCCGCTGCATCACTTGCAGACATATTTTACCAATGAGAATAGAGTTCAGAGAGGCTAAGGATTCCGTCTAAGGCCCCCAGCACCACGGCGCTTCAGCGGCTTAGTCTCATCCATTCTATCCTCAGTGCAGCGCCCCTTCCAGCACCCACCTCCTGGCACCAGCATGCTGCACGCACCCCTTTGCCCGCCGTGGTCCTCCTGCACGAGGCTGCCCTGACCTCAGGGCTCACCACGCAAAGTGACACCAGCTTGGGCTCTCCGGCTGCCTTCCCACAGCTCCCTCCAGCTGCAGGACAAAGGCATCTCAGCTCTGGACCTGGTTTCTGGCCCCATCTGACAGCCCTGGCCAGGGCTGCGTGCTGCACAGAAAGGGAGCAAGGCGACCACCGCATCGCCAGGCTGAGTCCTCGGCCTCCCGTGGCTTTCACTTCCCACCAGAGGCAACGGAGGCCTCTGAGCAGTGCCAAGACTTGCCCACACACCTAGGGAGCCTTAAATCAACAGGAAAATCCTGCTCATTCTGGCTTTTCTCTTTCCAAGCTTCTTTTCCAAATGCACAGCTCCTCAACGGACTGTGCAGAGGACAGCAGGAGCCGCCCCGGGTTAAACTCCCCACCGAGAACACACTGTCCAGGTCACCCTAACTCAGGCCCACTCTGAGTCCTGGGAGAGCTCGCAAGGCCAGAGGAGCCTCCAGTTAACTGGGTCGCGCTCCACGCTGAGAGAGGGCCGGGGAAGGCGGCACTCTGCGCTCAGCTGCTGCGATATGAATGGAATCAAGGAATGGCAAGGAAAGAAGCTAGAAAAAGACTAGGGCTTCCTCCAATAAAATTGGCACCCCAAGCTCCGGGTCCTTCAGGAGAGAAAGGCCAAACAACAAGAACTAAAGCGGAAATCTACACTGTGCGTGCTGGTGGCCAAGAGGAAACCCGGCGGCTGAAGCTCAAGGCACAGATGGGGCCCCAACCTGGAGACCAAGCCAGGTGGGAAGGGAGAAAGGCTGGGCAGGACTGGCAGGGACCCAAGTCAGTTTGCTGTGTGAAGCAAGACAGCTTTTTTTTTTTTTTTGGATTACCCTCTCCCTATCAGCAGCTAGACAAAGGCCCTCCATCCCTGCCATTGCTCCATCCCCAGGCGGGACCTACACCTCGGTGTCCAGGATCTCCGCGACCAGGGTATCTCACGGGAGGGTCAACATGCTCTGTATGCAAAATGATCTTAAGGGTACACAATGGTTTTCATTTTAATAGTTACATGTCTATCAGTCCAGTTCAGTCACTCACTAATGTCCGACTCTTTGCGACCCCAAGGAGTGCAGCACGCCAGGCCTCCCTGTCCATCACCAACTCCCGGAATTTACTCAAACTCATGCCCATTGAGTCACTGATGCCATCCAACCATCTCATTCTCTGTCAGCCCCTTCTGCTCCCACCTTCAATCTTTCTCAGAATCAGGGTCTTTCCCAAGAAGTCAGTTCTTTGCATCAGGTGGCCAAAGTACTGGAGTTTCAGCTTCAGCATCAGTCCTTCCAGTGAATATTCAGGACTGATTTCCTTTAGGATGGACTGGTTGGATCTCCTTTCTGTCCTTTAATTATAACAATCAATACTAAATTTTCAGTTTACGAGGGGAAAAGTTATTCAACAGGAAAAAGTCTGAGTCAACTCAGAGAGCATTATTCTGACCAAAAAAAAAAAAAAAAAAGAAGGTGATATACAACAGCCCTGAATCTGGGAAACACTACCCAGGACCTTCCCAAGCAGGGGCCAACGTTAGCTACAGTCTTCTGTGTGAGAGTGCCAGAGAAATGCAAGGTTTGAAGTAGCATAAGATAATACATGGTGTGAATTCGCCCACTTGGTGTGGACACCCCAGAGGTTTGTTTCTGTTGTGTGTGCTTGTAGGGGGCTCTTTATTGATCTCTTGTTTAACTTTCCAGATAGCAACATTTTATTTTCCCATATTACAGCTGGTGGGCTCTGGGGCCTCCTTCATCCCAAATCTCTTAACAGAATCAGTGACAGAAGAGCTGTGAAGGGCTTCTGGTTCCAAAGGCCTCCCCTCCTTCAAGAGGAATAGCAAAGTATGAGGAGTAACTGTTCCATCTTTTTCCAATGGCATGTTGAATGCCAAACACGGAGGCCACGTTTATTTTCACTTGTGACATAGGACAAACATTGGCCCATGAATGGTCATACCCCTGCCTTTCCTTGTCATCTCTTCATTATTTAAGGGTGGAAAAGCAAAACCAGTTAGACAAGGATTAGTCCATAGTAACCTCCACATCATAAAGTCTTCCATATCAGTGACATTTATGTCTACATACCCACCAGGTGGAGATAGTAACTCGGTTCAGTGCTAGGATAAAATTGAAATGTAGTAAATGTTGAATGTTGAATGTTGTCAAGGAAATAATTTCCTTAAACTCTGACCTCTGTTTCAGCTGGTTTCTTTCAAGAGAAGATAAATAAAAGCAAGAAGTGCTAAAACTGTATCAGTGCTGATGAATATGCAGAAATAAGGAAAATCAGCTACAATAGAGCACAAGTTGGTTGATCCAGCTGAGAAATAAAAACATGAATAATTTGATTTTTTTTTTGGCTAAAAGAACTGAATTTTTTTCAACAAATTGACCAAGTTCTTTACTGCTTTTGGTGTAGACTCTGCCTGCATCTCCTAGTTTGGATGTGGAAGATCCCACAGAACTCTCCATCTGTCAGTTTTTCTCCCTCCTCCTCCAGCTTGGTTTTATGAGGCTCTGCCTGTAAAGAAGGGAAGGAGTTGTTGTTTTAGTCGTCAAGTCGTGTCTGACTTTGTATGACCCCATGGACTCTAACCTGCCAGGCTCCTCTGTCCATGGGATTCTCTAGGCAAGAATACTGGAATGGATTGCCATGCCCTCCTCCAAGGGATCTTCCCAACCCAGGGGTCAAACCCACATTTTCTGTATTGGCAAGTGGATTCTTTGTCCCTGAGCCACCTGGGAAGCCCAAGGGAAGGAGAATGAGACCTATAGCCTGACACTCAAAGAAAGAAAAGAGAAATAGAAGTGGAGAAAATAGAACAGAACTTCAGCCTCTCTCCAACTTATGACTGAAAGTTTTCTATTCTATTCCTGCGTCTGCCTGGCGCTCAGTTTTACCACATGTAAATAAAGTAGTCGGACTCCTTAGTCACGAATTCTTAATCTAGAATTCACAGATTCTATAAGAGCAGCATGTGATTGTGTGAAGTCGCTCAGTCGTGTCTGACTCTCTGCGACCCCACGGACTATAGCCCACCAGGCTCATCGGCCCATGGGATTTTCCAGGCATGAATATAAACGTTCTTAAAACAAGTTCAAAATATAATGAATATACAATTTACTTTTTCTGAGTACAGAAGAATCTATAGTTTTTATTTGAATAAAAACTGTCCTAGATGATTTATATGGTCACTGTCTGATCTTGTATCTTATTACTGCAATAGGCAGAGAATCAGAGGAAGCAGTAGACAGCCATGGGTCAGAATGACAGAAAACACAGAAGGCAGAGAAGTTATTGTTTTCCGTCTACCACCAATCCTGAGCACCTAAGGGTGCTTGTTCACCTTTCCCCAAAGTCACTCCAGGGTCTACATATCCGTAAGTCAGGGCTATCTCCTCAAAAGAAAGGAATCTTGTGTGCAGAATACAAAACTGTACTAGTTTTATGTCAATAAGTCATAAAAGAATTCTTGGCCCTTCACGAACTAGATTTGCACATTTCTTAACACATATTCTTTTCATTAGCTTTGATAGAAAAGAAAATCCTCATGACAGCTTCAAGTGAAACTCCAGAATGACGCAAGCCACCATGCTTATGGCTGGGGCTTCTTCTAGACAGTTTTGATCACTGTCTAAAACTACAGAGGTCGGTAATCTGAATGGGAATTGAGGAGGACAGGGGTGGGAAGAAGCAATAATAAAACACCGTAATTAAAAAAAAGATACCGTAATTAAAAACCCCAAACTGGCACAATTGAATAAAAACAAATGAAGCCCCTTGGAGACACCACCACAGTCACTCTGTCTTTAATAAGCTAATGAGAGAGCTAGCTGGCATCACCCCTCCCCCACTTCCTGTTGGCACAGACACATAATTGGGAGGAAGCCAGCAGAAGCGAGTCTTTTGTGTCCACCTCTGAGGGCCCAGCTAACACTCACCAGACACAGAGGGAAAAGATGTCCTAGGGTGAACCATATAAACTACTATTTTTGTAAATAAACACTGGTCAAACATTGGCAATGTCATACGGCTCAACCTAGTGAGCAAAATACCTCCAAAGGGGACATTCTAGCCAATTTGGCATTAGCAAGGTGCTCCTGACTCATCTTTCATTGGCAAAAATAATTGAGACTCTGGAGAAAAAGACAAGAGATGGTTAACTCACTGTGAAATCAAGTCGGTCCATCCTCAATGATCATAACAATGTTTAAAAAGAAATGTTCAAACACCAAGACATCTCTGAAGCCAACTCACAAATAGTTATGTGTCTTATAGTATTCAGTTGAACAAACCTCTGTGCAGAACCTATTGTACAAAGCACAGGCTGCTGGCTATATAACCACTTGGGATTAATCTTAGAGGAAGGGAGAAAGAAACCCTTCCATGAATGGGAAAGAGCTAATACCTCAGGAATTATTTGCTAACAAAGAAAGGTTTCTGGATTGTCACCATAATCTTCAAAATTATTAGATCTTTTAAAAAGTAATCTTTTATTTCCAATATACTGGGAGTTGGATCATAGAGGATCCTGCTATGATTTATGTCGGAGAGTGTTTTGCCTATGTTCCCCTCTAGGAGTTTTATAGTTTCTGGTCTTACATTTAGATCTTTAATCCATTTTGAGTTTATTTTTGTGTATGGTGTTAGAAAGAGGTCTAGGTTCATTCTTTTACAAGTGGTTGACCAGTTTTCCCAGCACCACCTGTTAAAGAGACTGTCTTTACTCCATTGTATATTCTTGCCTCCTTTGTCGAAGATAAGGTGTCCATAGGTGTGTGGGTTTATCTCAGGGCTTTCTATTTTGTTCCATTGATCTATATTTCTGTCTTTGTGCCAGTACCATACTGTCTTAATGACTGTGGCATTGTAGTAGAGCCTGAAGTCAGGCAAGTTGATTCCTCCAGTTCCATTCTTCTTTCTCAAGATTGCTTTGGCTATTCGAGGTTTTTGTATTTCCATACAAATCTTGAAATTATTTTATCTAGTTCTGTGAAAAATACTGCTGGTAGCTTGATGGAAATTGCATTGAATCTGTAGATTGCTTTAGGTAGTATACTCATTTTCACTATATTGACTCTTCCGACCCATGAGCATGGTATATTTCTCCATCTATCAGTGTCCTCTTTGATTTCTTTCATCAGTGTTTTATAGTTTTTGATATATAGGTCTTTAGTTTCTTTAGGTAGGAATATTCCTAAGTATTTTATTCTTTTCGTTGCAATGGTGAATGGAATTGTTTCCTTAACTTCTTTTTCTACTTTCTCATTATTAGTGTATACGAATGCAAGGGATTTCTGAGTGTTGATTTTATATCCTGCAACTTTACTATATTCATTGATTAGCTCTAGTAGTTTTCTGGTCGAGTCTTTAGGATTTTCTATGTAGAGGATCATGTCGTCTGCAAACAGTGAGAGTTTTACTTCTTCTTTTCCAATTTGGATTCCTTGTATTTCTTTTTCTGCTCTGATTGCTGTGGCCAAAACTTCCAGTACGATGTTGAAGAGTAGTGGTGAAAGTGGACACCCTTGTCTTGTTCCTGACTTTAGGGGAAATGGTTTCAATTTTTCACCATTGAGGATAATGTTAGCTGTGGGTTTGTCATATATAGCTTTTATTATGTTGAGGTATGTTCCTTCTATTCCTGCTTTCTGGAGAGTTTTTATCATAAATGGATGCTGAATTTTGTCAAAGGCTTTTTCTGCATCTATTGAGATAATCATGCTCAACATCACTCATTATCAGAGAAATGCAAATCAAGACCACAATGAGGTACCATTTCACACCAGTCAGAATGGCTGCGATCCAAAAGTCTACAAGCAATAAATGCTGGAGAGGATGTGGAGAAAAGGGAACCCTCTTACACTGCTGGTGGGAATGCAAACTAGTACAGCCATTATGGAAAACAGTGTGGAGATTCCTTAAAAAATTGCAAATAGAACTGCCTTATGACCCAGCAATCTCACTGCTGGGCATACACACCGAGGAAACCAGAATTGAAAGAGACACATGTACCCCAATGTTCACTGCAGCACTGTTTATAATAGCCAGGACATGGAAGCAACCTAGATGTCCATCAGCAGATGAATGGATAAGAAAGCCGTGGTACATATACACAATGGAGTACTACTCAGCCCTTAAAAAGAATAAATTTGACTCAGTTCTAATGAGATGGATGAAATTGGAACCGATTATACAGAGTGAAGTAAGCCAGAAAGAAAAACACCAATACAGTATACTGACACATATATGTGGAATTTAGAAGATAGTAATGATGACCCTATATGTGAGACAACAAAAGAGACACAGAGGTATAGAACGGACTTTTGGACTATGAGGGAGAGGGAAAGGGTGGGATGGTTTGGGAGAATGGCATTGAAACATGTATACTATCTTGTAAGAAACGAAGCGCCAGTCTATGTTCAATGCAGGATGCAGGATGCATGGGGCTGGTGCACAGGATGATTCAGGTAGATGATGTGGGGTGGGAGGTGGGTGGGGGCTTCAGCATTGGGAGATTGTGTTCACCTGTGGCTGATTCATGTCAATGTATGGCAAAACAAATACAATATTGTAATTAAAAAAATAAATCAATAAATAAAAATTTTAAACAAAAGTAATCTTTTGTGCATATAATCACAATAGTCATCAGTCTGGATGTATTAATATCATAATTTAACCAATTCCCAATTGCTGGATATTTAGGTTATTTCTAATCTTTTTATTATTATTTTTTTCTGTAAATAATACTCTTATAATTAAAAATAGTATAGTTTGGCAAAGGCTATTTTATGTCAAGGAAGTTTGACAACTACTAGAGTTTAAATGGGCTTCCCTGGTGGCTCATAAGGTAAAGGGTTTCAATGTTAAAGTTTAAAATTTCCTATGAGTTTAGGAGTGGATGGAAGAAGCATTCATATCAGCTGCTCAGCCTCTCACAAGGACAGAGTCTAGTGGTTACTCTTGAGTGAAATTTCAACCAAGGCTCTGAGACTAAGGATGGTCCTTATCCCCACAAACCCAAGGAAAACTCTGATTTCACCAGCTTTATAACATTTTTATTTAAATTATTTTTCAATTCAAAGTTCCCAGGATTTTCCTAGAGAATATACCAATTTAAAGGTCATTTCCCCTAATAAGAACCTACTGAATATCACAGGGAACCCTATTCAACACTCTGATGACCTGTATGGGAACAGAATCTAGAAAAAAGTGGATAATGTGTATGTATTACTGACTCACTTTGCTGTACAGCAGAAGGAAACACAACATTGTAAATCAACTATACACCAAGAAAATATTCATCACAATAAAAGGAAAAATTAAAACAAAGTTTAAGCATATTGAAGCCACTGAAAGCAATTGGTTATAACTAGAGGAACAGGTAGAGACAGGAATTTGGGTAAGAATGGTATTTAACATATTTTTTTAGTATTAGATAATGGAGGTTCCAGTATGCCATACTTGTGATTTGAATTTACCTTGAATAAGCTAGCAACCTAATCAGCAATTTATGTTTTACCAATGGCCTGGTAGGCTATAGTCCATGGGGTTGCAAAGAGCCAGACATGACTGAGCACACACAATGTTTTGATATAATTATTTTCAACAGTATTGACAACAGGGTTAAGAATTAATACTAGGTACATTATAAAGATGAGGAAACAAACAATATGAATCAGTTCAGTTCAGTCGCTCAGTCACGTCCAACCCTTTGCAACCCCATGAATCACAGCACGCCAGGCCTCCCTGTTCATCACCATCTCCCGGAGCTCGCTCAGACTCATGTCCATCAAGTTGGTGATGCCATCCAGCCATCTCATCCTCTGTCGTCCCCTTTTCCTCCTGCCCCCAATCCCTCCCAGCATCAGAGTCTTTTCCAATGAGTCAGCTCTTCCCATCAGGTGGCCAAAGTACTGGAGTTTCAGCTTTAGCATCATTCCTTCCAAAGAACACCCAGGGCTGATCTCCTTTAGGATGGACTGGTTGGATCTCCTTGCAGTCCAAGGGACTCTCAAGTCTTCTCTAACACCACAGTTCAAAAGCATCAATTCTTCAGCGCTCAGCTTTCTTCACAGTCCAACTCACATCCATACATGACCACTGGAAAAACCGAAGCCTTGGCTAGACGGACCTTTGTTGGCAAAGTAATGTCTCTGCTTTTGAATATGCTATCTAGGGTGGTCATAACTTTCCTTCCAAGGAGTAAGCGTCTTTGAATTTCATGGCTGCAATCACAATCTGAAGTGATTTTGGAGCCCCCAAAAATAAAGTCTGACACAGTTTCCACTGTTTCCCCATCTATTTCCCATAAAGTGATGGGACCGGATGCCATGATCTTCGTTTTCTGAATGTTGAGCTTTAAGCCAGCTTTTTCACTCTCCTCTTTCACTTTCATCCAGAGGCTGTTTAGTTCCTCTTCACTTTCTGCCATAAGGGTGGTGTCATATGCATATCTGAGGTTATTGATAGTTCTCCCGGCAATCTTGATTCCAGCTTGTGCTTCTTCCAGCCCAGCATTTCTCATGATGTACTCTGCATATAAGTTAAAGAAACAGGGTGACAATATACAGCCTTGACGTACTCCTTTTCCTATTTGGAACCAGTCTGTTCCATGTCCAGTTCTAACTGTTGCTTTCAGACCTGCATAGAGTTTCTCAAAAAAGCAAAACTTTTAGTGTGGCAGCTTTAAGTAATTTGTTTCTGACTTCAAATCTAATATTCTTTCAATGAAATATCTTGCCTTTAACAGGTACTCAATTAATGTATTATGAGCTGATATTTTACTAACAGCAGGAACCAAATAATTCAAGAGACCCGAAAATAAATAAATAAATAAGATCATTTTTCTAACAGCTAATTTAAAGCATTGGGTATCTCTTTTTTTCAGTTTTACTGATATATATATAACTGACTCATAGCATTGTATAAGTGTATGGCATACAACATAATGATTTTACATATATATATTTTAAAATCCATAACCTCACATAGGTATGATTTTTTTCCTGTATGAGAACTTTTAAGATCTACTCCCTTAGCACCTTTCAAATATACAATATATTACTGTTAGCTGTAGTCACTATGCTGTATATCATATTTCCAGAACTTCTTCATCTTACAACTAAAAGTTTGTACCTTTTGATCACCTTCATCCACTTCCCCCAACCACTACTCCCTGCCTCTGGCAACCAGCAATCTACTCTTTGTATTAATAAGTTTGATATTTTAGATTACACATATAAGTGAGATCATACAGTACTTGCCTTTCTCTGACTTATTGCAGTCAGCCTAATGTCCTTCAAGTGTGAGGTGATACCTCACTGTGGTCTTGATTTGTATTTTTGCCGTCTATGGAGTCGCATAGAGTCTGACACAGCTGAAGCGACTTAGCAGCAGCAGCAGCAACGATTGGTACCTTTTTATTTACCTGTTAGTCATCTGTGTGTCTTTTTTAAAAAACTGTCTATTCCGTTTTTTGCCCACTTTTTAATTGGAGTGTTGGAGTTTTTTGTTGTTGTTACCCAGTTGGATGAGTTCCTTGTATATTCATATACCTTTTATATATATTTACATATTTTAGATGTTAACCCCTTGTCAGATGTAAAAGTTGCAGGTATTTTGTCCCATGCTGTGGGTTGCCTTCTCGTGTTGCTGACGGGTTTATTGCTGCACAGAAGCGTTTTAGTGCGGCATAGCTGAAATGGTTAGGTCATGCCAATGGCCCCTGAAGCCCTGCTAGGGGAGGAGACCCTAGGAGCGTGGAGAGAGGCCTGAACTCACTGTGCCGGCGCTGCTGGTTATGGGGCATCCAAAGGCAGGTAACAAAGACAGACTTCCCCATTATCATTCCTAAATAGAGGCTCACAGGGAAACAGGGCGGTGGAGCCTAGATTCTCGCAGGGTCGCCAGGAAAACTTACAACCTCTGCCAGCAGCAGCAGGGCTCTTTTCCAAGGAAGGCCCATTTGTTTGTTCAGCATTATTCTGAGGGAACCAGAAAGGGACAGTTTATTAGAGAGTTTAACAGTTTCATATGATAAACTCTAATAAGAGCAAGCTCTGTGGTTGAGTCAAAATATTAAAACAGATAATATGCTGACATGCATACAATTTTTAAATTCACAACTTATACTGATTTAAAAGTACACATGTTGTCACATTGTTTTCTGAGCATTTCTTTCCCTAATGCAATAGTGAAGCCAACTGCAGCCCCACATATACATATGCATGTACATAGACATATACACATGCATATGCATATACATATATCCATATCCATATCCATATATATAGTCCCCGTTAGATCCTCAGTTAGTAACAGTGAATCTACAGGTATTACTAATAATATAGTAATAGTCTACAGTAAGTATTAATTATTTCATAATAATCTACTGTAATAATAATACAAGACCAGCTAGAATTCTATACTGAGAAATAAAATTTAAGATATGATTCTTGCCATGTGGGCTAGAGAGAAAGAACTCATAAAATTATTTTAAACATTACCAAATGAGTTATCAATGGGACTTAGAGCAATAATTCCTAAAATGTATAAGAGGGCTAATGAACAATACGGGGGAGAGAAATTCAAATGGGGGCTGGAGGAGTCAAGAAGCATTGATGAGGCAGAGCATTAATTGACAACTTCATGTTGAGTTTCATTTTTCCATGGCGAGAGAGGAAATGTAGGGGTTACCAAGTGGAGAGCCAAGACAAGCAAAAATGAAAAGGCAGGAAATGGCATCTTGGAAGTTAGTGAATATAGATCAGTTTGGCTGGAATAAAGGGCCAGATTTTTTTCTGAGAGTAGGTAAGACATAACTCTAGTCATAAGTCAGAGTTAGAGGCAATGTAACTTTTGTCCCAGCAATGGGTTAGTACCAAATACTCAGTTTTGTAAAGCAGTTCAGCTCACATCCACAAAGGGAAATAATACTAAGTTCACTCATGCTTCTAACCTACAAAGACAAATGAAAAAGATAACTCCATTCAGCACATTTAAAAGACTCATCTGGGCCTCCTGGGGTATTCTGTTTGGTCTCATAGCTTGGTATTGGTCTGACAGAGCTGACAGATGCTTTGAGATTTTAACTTTTTTCAGAAAAATAGTTAGAAATAGTAGCTGGGATCATATGAATAAATCTTCAGTAGTCAATGAAAAGACCTTGGGAAACCCCAAAGCACAAGAACAGAAGACAGAAAGAGAACAGACAAAAGTTGGGCAATTCTAAGCAAAGCCACTCACTTCCTCATTTCTGAACCAGCTGTACTGCTGTTAGACGTCTGGGCTGATCAGTGCCATCTGGTGAAGGAAGTGGGATGGCAGTAAAGCAGAAAAGCCATCATCAAAGTAACCAGGATCTGCATGTCACTTACAAATCGTCAAACACTTGCATAACACATGATGCAATTTAAAACTCGCAAGAACTGGTGAGATCAATGGGATGGTTCTTATCCCCATTCTAGAGATATGGACGCTCTCAGAGCCTGTGTAAGTAACCATCCTAAGTTATTCCCGGAGTTATTCATGAGCCTGGCCTTCCAACTTCTGGTCCATTGGTTTCTTTGACTACAGAATTGTTTTCCTCTACTTTAGAGGCACAGAACAGTGAAAAGAATGAATATAAAGAAAACTTTGTCTTTTATTTTGGCTAATCAGAGATGTTCTTAAGTGTCTTGAGGACTTCATTACTGATCCTAAAAAATACATTCCCAGCCTAATAGCCGACTCGTTAGAAAAGACCCTGATACTGGGAAAGATTGAAGGCAGAAGGAGAAGGGGGACAACAGAAGATGAGATGGTTGGATGGCATCACCAACTCAATGGACATTGAGTATGAGCAAGCTCTGGGAGATGGTGACGGACAGGGAGGCCTGGCAGGCTGCAGTCCATGGGCTCACAAAGAGTCAGACACAACTGAGTGACTGAACAACAACAGCAAGCCTAATATCCTGCCAAATTTAGGCCAGTGTGGGGAGGAGGGGATGGGGAGGAGAGGGTCACCGTGCCTTTTTAAAAGGGAGAGAATTCACACCTAAAGGCACTCTTTATACATAATGGATTAACTAACAACTCCCCTATGCAAAGAATGACACTAGTCATCCTTAGGAGAGCTGACAAAACTCTTTCTCAACTATTTCTGTTGTTCTATGGTTTGCATGAAGATCCTGGCAGTACACTTATTTTTGAAGAGGGATCCCTTGGCGGCCAGAAGGAAGTATTGTGCTTTGACCTGCCTATGTGCTATGGAGGATTTTACAATATGATGGTAATGATAACAACTGTCATTTATTGAGAATTTATTACAGGCCAAGGACTAGCATACATGCCGTCCATATGTCTCATTTCATCTTCAGAAGAAAACTGGGAGGCAGGTGTTATTACCATCTTATGGATAACAAATCTGAAGCTCAGAGAAGTCAATTAACCTTGTCCAAAGTTACACATGGAACAAGGGGCAGAAGTGAAATTTAAGCTGAGATCAATTTTACTCCAAAGCCATCCCCTTGCCCCTTACACTACACTGCATCGGAAGGCACATTCTCCCGTTCTCATTGCACGACTTGACTGCTTCTCCTCCAGCCCAGCCTCAACCATTGCAGAGAAAGAGCAGACTTGCAAGCAAGCTAGCAAAAACAAATGGCTGGGCAATAAGCTGGCCCCGACATCTGAATCAATGTTGACATCAAAAATAAGTACAAAGTCATGAATAATATAAGAGTGGAACTTGAAGGACTCTCAAGAAATTATAGACTCATTCATTCCAATAATCTCCACTGGGAACCTACCATGTGCTCCATAATGTACCAGAAGCGAAAGATGGAAAAAGAAAAGTAATCCTTCCTGCCTCTGAGGACTTACATTCTCAAAGGAAATACAGGACACAAATGGTTGCCATACAGCTAATAAGTATGTACAAATTAAAGAGGGGGCTCAAAGATGAGAACAATCCACTCTGTTTGGGGTCCCAGTCCCAGTCTGGATGCTTGAACTGGGTCTGGAAGTATGAGAATAAGTCTGACAGATAAAACTTGGTGGGAATGATACTCCAAGAAAAGAGAAAGGAAAGATTCAAAGGGATGGGATATAAAATCACACAGGAGTTTTGGGGACATGTGAGTAGTTCAACCTGGCTAAAGTGTTGGCATAGAAATAGAAGACTAGTGAGACTTGTCATGGAAAGCTTTGTAAGCAAATCATCCAATGGGAGATGAGATGCCGCAAGAGAGTCTATTGCAATAGATCAGGAAAGAGAGGATGAGGATCTGGGCTGAGGCAGCAGGACCAGAAGAAACCAGTTAAGGAAGAAAAGTAATAAGGAAGCCAAATCAAGAGAAGTGAACTTAATGACGGAACAAAATAAGGGGTTTGCCAGGTGATAGGGAGAGAGGAAGAGGGGAAGGAGGACACTCAGGCCCTGCGTTTGGGCTGGATGAGTGAATGGGTAAGGCAGGAAAAAGGTGAGGAATTCAATGGGGAGTAATTTAAGAAAGTGGTGGCCATAGAATCTCTTTCAGTGTCCTATCTTTTGCCTTTTCATCCTGTTCATGGGGTTCTCCAGGCAAGAATACTGACAAGGTTTGCCATTCCCTTCTCCAATGGACCACATTTTGTAAGAACTCTCCACCATGACTATGACCATCTTGGGAGGCCCTGCAAGACATGGCTCACAGTTTCAATGAGTTAGAAAAAGCTGCCTCCTGAGAAATATGTATGCAGGTCAAGAAGCAACAGTTAGAAGCTGAAACAGAACAATGGACTGGTTCCAAATTGGGAAAGGAGTACGCCCAGGCTGTATACTGTCACCCTGCTTATTTAACTTATATGCAGAGTACATCATGAGAAACGTTGGGCTGGAGGAAGCACAAGCTGAAATCAAGATTGCCGGGAGAACTATCAATAACCTCAGATATGCAGATGACACCACCCTTAGGCAGAAAACGAAGAGGAACTAAAGAGTCTCTTGAACGTGAAAGAGGAGCATAAAAGTTGGCTTTAAACATTCAAAAAATGAAGATATGAAGCAGAAACTGGCAACCCACTCCAGTATTCTTGCCTGGAGAATTTCATGGACAGAGGAGCCTGGCGGGCTACGGTCCGGGGGGTCGCAAAGAGTCGGACACGACTGAGAGACTAACTACAGCACAGTCTCCACCCTTGAGTGGCATGTGTCTTTATGAGAAATAGGAAGGCTTGGCTTACGACACACTTTCATATTTAAGGAGATAAAGATAAATGTATGGATGAACCCATTTTACTGAAATAACTGATATTTTTGAAACATCATGTGTCATGTGTCTTTAACCAGCCAACACTCACACTTAATCTACTTATTTTTTTTATTTGTCTGTTGGGTGAGGAGGACAGCGTAACTTCCCAGATGAATCCCAGTTCTTCCCTCTGATTCCTCCTTAGAGAGGCTTCAGGAACACTTCAGTGATTTTCTCGAGGTTGAACTGCAGCCACAACAAAACAGAACACACAGCTAACTTAAGCTAAATGATAACAGTACCTTCAGAGAAGGAATCTCATTGATAATCTTACAAAGATTGTGCGAAAAGTCCCTGTCAAGTAGAGTGACTGCAATTTTAACGGTTGGAATGTGTGTGCCAGTATGGGTACCGGTGGGTGTCGCCACTGGCTTCGTCCCAGTGTAAGGACCACTGACTAATATTGTTTGCCAGGGTGTTTTGAGATTCCTTCCTTGCATTTTTTAGGCACCATGTGATAGCATTACCTCACGTTAAGAAATATACTGTACAGAAAGACATAAAAATAATCATGTATTCCCTCTGAACCCCCTTGGGGTCTTACAATGATTACACGCCTAGTTTTGTATGGCCATCGTCGGCCATGTCGTTTCTGTTGTGTTAACTGATGGCATTATTGTGAAAGCTCCTCTTCATGGCTTTTCATGTCTTGTCTAAGAACTCTTCAGCAAGCTCCAGGTTCTTAAATCTCTGATACTTGTTGAGTTACTTTTTGTATTAACCATTTGCAGTTTACGTAGTAGGTGTTTTTTTTTCTTTTTTGGCCTAGGAATGTTTGGTTGTTCTGGCACCATTTGCATACTTGAAGACTATCCTGCCTCTATTAAACTGAACTTAGTTGAAAGAAAATCTGTTGGGCATATTAATTTTTGGTCTGTTTCTGAGTTCTTTATGTTATCCTATTGATCTGCACATTATCTTGACTACTGTAGCTATCATTAAAGTACTTCTTTAATGGATTAAGTACTTCTATTTTCTTAATAGTTTTTAAAATTGATTTAGTTTCCCATGTCAATTTTTCCTTTGGTTTTCTGTATAAGTTTTTTTTTAAATTTATTTTTTTTAAATTACAATACTGTATTTGTTTTGACATGAATCAGCCATAGGTGAACACAATCTCCCAATGCCGAAGCCCCCTCCCACCTCCCACCCCACATCCTCTACCTGAATCATCCTGTGCATCAGTCCCATACATCCTGCATCCTACATTGAACATAGATTGGTGCTTCGTTTCTTACAAGAAATTATACATGTTTCAATGCCATTCTCCCAAGCCATCCCACCCTTTCCCTCTCCCTCAGAGTCCAAAAGTCCATTCTATACCTCTGTGTCTCTTTTGTTGTCTCACATATAGGGTCATCTCTGTATAAGTTTTAACATGTGCTTGTCTATAAATTAAAAACATCTTGGGGGATTTTATAGAGAAAAAAAAAAACAAAACAAAGATCATAGAATCTGGTCCCATCAGTTCAGTTCAGTTCAGTAACTCAGTCGTGTCTGACTCTTTGCGACCCCATGAATCGCAGCACACCAGGCCTCCCTGTCCATCACCAACTCCCAGAGTTCACTCAGACTCACGTCCATCAAGTCGGTGATGCCATCCAGCCACCTCATCCTCTGTCGTCCCCTTTTCCTCCTGCCCCCAAACCCCCCCAGCATCAGAATCTTTTCCAATGAGTCAGCTCTTCGCATGAAGTGGCCAAAGTACTGGAGTTTCAGCTTTAGCATCATTCCTTCCAAAGAACACCCAGGGATGATCTCCTTTAGGATGGACTGGTTGGATCTCCTTGCAGTCCCAGGGACTTTCAAGAGTCTTCTCCAACACCACAGTTCAAAAGCATGAATTCTTCAGTGCTCAGCCTTCTTCACAGTCCAACTCTCACATCCATACATGACCACAGGAAAAACCATAGCCTTGACTAGATGAACCTTTCTTGGCAAAGTAATGTCTCTGCTTTTGACTATGCTATCTAGGTTGGTCACAACTTTCACTTCATGGTAAATTAATGGGGAAACAATGGAAACAGTGACAGACTTTATTTTCTTGGGCTCCAAAATCACTGCAGATTGTTATTGTAGCCATGAAATTAAAAGATGCTTGTTCCTTCGAAGAAAAGCTATGACAAACCTAGACAGCATATTAAAAAGTTGAGACATTACTTTGCTGACAAAGGTCCATATATTCAAAGCTATGGTTTTTCCAGCTGTCATGTATGGATGTGAGAGTTGGACCATAAAGAAAGCTGAGTGCTGAAAAATTGATGCTTTTGAACTGTGGTGTTGGAGAAGACTCTTGAGAGTCCCTTGGACTGAACAGAGATCAAATTGGTCCATCCTAAAGGAAATTAGTCCTGAATATTTGTTGGAAGGACTGATGTTGAAGCTGAAGCTCCAATACTTTGGCCCCCTGATGCAAAGAACTGACTGATTGGAAAAGATCCTGATGCTGGGAAAGACTGAAAGCAGAAGAAGGAGCCGACAGAGGATGGGATGGTTGGATGGTATCACCAACTCGATGGACATGAGTTTGAGTAGACTCCAGGAGTTGGTGATGGACAGGGAGGCCTGGAGTGATGTAGTCCATGGGGTCACAAAGAGTCAGACACAACTGAACAACTGAACTGAGAGAATCTCTGGTGAATGTTCTGCAGTGCGTAGATACATGGAGAGACTCACTCATGTAGACCATTCAATTGGATCCTTGAATCCCCAGCCAAAATAAAATCTGTCCATTTATGGCATCCAAGTGACCCATTTTTCTCATCATGAAAAATACTGGCATTTTGAATTTATATTATCCTTCCCTCTAAGATTTTGGAGCTGACTTTTCCCACAGCTGCAAATAAACATGCACAGGAATTCTCTAACTCCTTTCCGTAGGTTTGTTTTTTTCATAGAGATTCTCATGTTCAGTTCTAATTCCTGCCAATCAAGCATTTCTAATGCAAATAACCAAGGAATTGTAGGCATAATGACCAACTTTTACATAAGGACCTGTTTACTTTTGTCACTTCATAGAAGTTAAATGGCACCAGGGCCAAAGGGTGGGGTTAATAGTAATGTACCTGATCATGAAGGAAAAAAATGAGTTCTCAAGTAGCACACATTAAGAGACTATCTATCTTTATATATAAAAAATTGACTTAAAAATTGTTTTTAAATGTTTAATTGGCATCAGGCCCTTAGGGTACAGTGTTACAGTAAAAACCCAAGAGCTAAAACACAGTCATGTTTACTCTCCTATAATTGCCTTGAATGGCAAATAAAGGATTACTGCAAGGTAATATGAGGGAGGAAATTCCTCCTTTGTTAAAGATTTAAGAGTGCAGGTAGGGTGGAAATGAACTGATAAGTCTCATGTGTATCTGAATAAGCAAGAAAGGTGTGCAAGAGAGAATTGTTAAAGGACATTCCAATTATGATTAGGATAAAGGCCCGTTCAGCAAAGCAGTCTCATCTGGCTTCTAGTGATATCAGTCTGCATAATGGAAATAATAAGTTAAGGTCATGAGATTGTTGGAGTCTCTTGTGAATATTAGACTTATTTCCTCAGTGAGTCAGTTAGAATGTCAGAGAGATCAATTTATGTGAATACAATTAATAAGGTAATTAAGAAGTAGAGACAGCTCAAGAGGATATTGCCTGATAATTAATAACCAGCTGGAAAGGATGAGGATCCTAGGAAACAGTAAATTAAATAAAGATTGGCAAGGAGAATTTCCATCAATAAGATATGAGCTATTGTTTAAGGCAACTGGGGTTAGTATCTGCTGCCATCCGCTTAAAAAAATAAAACTCAGATTAAACAGGGTTTCTTGGAATTTTATGGCTTATAATTTTATGTCCAATAATTTTACATTCTAGAGAACCCAAAGAATGGGGGCCAGAAATAAGGAGAAGGAAAAGGGGGCACAATGTCCTATATGAAAATAGCACCTGGCCTAGAGTGAGGGTCAGGGTTCTACTCCCATCTGTGCTAGAGAATAGCTGCACAATCTGAAACAAAGTACTTCCCGTTCAGGTCTCCACTTCATTAGCCAACCAGGGTGAATGAACTCTATGACCTCGGCAATTTCTTGCAGCTCTGAAACCTGAATTATAAACACAGCTCCTTAACAATGACAGCCACAGAAAGCTGAAATATGAAGACTCAGGCCAGAACCAGGGGTGGTAATTGTTGGCTGAGGGTGTTAAATAGGCACCAAGAGGTACTGAAGACCCAGATTTTAAAGAAAAAGGAAAAAAATTTGAAAAGGAAAATATAAAAATAGTCCCATTTTCTTAAGTCATGTGTTTGAAAACAAGCATGAGAAATAAAGTGTGGGACTGTGGTTTATTTCTCTTTGCAACTCCTGATACTTATAAGCAGATAATTTACTGCTGTAAGGGGTCTAGCTATCAATGAAATGCCCCTTGTTATGAAAAATAACATAAAGCATTCACCTCAAAGTTCAATCTGCTCCGTGACAAGGTTCTCTGGAAACCAAAGCTTAAAAATCCAGGAACTTTTTCAACTACAGAGTCTTTGCTAACCAGATACTCCTCAGTTAGGTGAACACTTCTTTGAAGATGGGTATAAAACATCTCTTGAATACAGAGAAAGCAAGAAAACAGATGGCTGCCTGTCTGCCTGGACCACAGTATATCTCCTGTGTGTGTGTGCTAAGTCCCTTGTTATCCCCCAGGCTGGAGGCTGCTGCACATGTGGGGAGACGGGAAGAAATCAAACGTCTCAATACCAGACCCTTCCCCAGGGTCTTCAATAGCTTGTTCTTCTCAGAAAGCTCAATAGCTTCAATGTTTGCTCTTCTCAGAAAGCACCCAGGTGCCAGTAGAACTTGGTAAGAATGAATAGCAAGGTCAGTTTTCTTAGGGGAAATGAGTCACTTTGCAGATGGCACCGGGCACCTTGTGAAGCACGTGTATGCAAAGAAGGGCCCAGGTTAGGGGTGAGAGGGATGAGGGACAGGCTGTGAGGTGGGGGAAGCTGACTGTTCACACCTATGCAAATGACCACGGGAGTTTTGGGTACCATCTGTCAAGGCTGCCTCCTCTCCCAGACTCCCCACACAGCCTGCCTGCCTCTGTAGCACCCTCAAGGTAAGCCAGCAGATTCTCAAATATGCCACTGAAGTATGCTAACCCAACTCCAAAGTCCTACTTGCATCTTTCTCTTCCAAGCAGAGCACTGGGGCATGCTTTGCATGGTGATGTACATTCCAAAAGCAGACACCCAAATAAACCAGGGCAGAAAAGTCCCTCTCTGACTTCCTTCTAAGGGGCCTGCACTCCAGAGGGGAGCCCATCCTTTCAGGTCCCCAAGCAATGAAAAAGGTCATTTTGGCAGTTTATTTGGAGAGGTGAGACATCATATCATTGCAGCACACAGATATAATTATAATCGACCTGAAGTCACTGAGAAAAGCAGCGAAGATAAATGTAGCTAAATTTAGGCAGCAGGACATCTCTATCTCATGCGTAGATTTTTCTTTATGGCTCAAGTGTTTGATGTTGTGAAGAGAATAGTTAAGCTGGGGAATGGATCTAGGTTGTAGCTCAAGCCATTAGCCACTTGCATGAGGTGGGCAATTCACCTCCTTGGGACTCCTTTTCTTACCTGTAAAGTAAGGACACTGTGATCTTTAAAATTCCTCCTAGTGTCAATTAATGGCCCAAATAATCTTGGACTGCGATTTTAAGAGGGCTGGAGGGCTGGATGTCCCAGCCTGATCAGAAATTTCGAAACAAGCACACAGTCTGGGCAGTCTCTGCAAATTACTCCCCAATGTGACATTCTGAGCATAAGAAAGAAACAAGGCTAACGTGTAAGAACTTACAATACTGTTTCATTAGCTTGCAGATGCTAACGTAGTTGGCTGTTATCTACTGAAGCCATAGGCATTGGACAATGTCTGGGGACATTTTTGATTGTCTCCTCTGGGGTGAAGTGGGTGGTGAGGGATGAGGATACTACTGACAGAACCGTCCCCCCACCCCAAAAAGGATGATCTGGTTGCAAATGCGTGAATACTGAGGTGGGGCTCTGTGTATACAATTCAGGGCAGGTAGCTGAGCTGGGAGACTGGGAGGTAACCTGGAGAGGCAGGTTGTGACCTCTCACCTCAACCAGGTTGTGGCCATGTGGGGATGAGGGCCTCCTGTTGCCAAGCCTTCCCATTCCTCCAACGTCATAAATCTAGACTTTTGCTGAACTCATCTGGTTTTCAATACTGATGATGACTAATTCAGCTCTTTCAAAATACCACAACTCCACAATACCAGGGCTCCAAAATCACTGCGGATGGTGACTGCAGCCATGAAATTAAAAGACGCTTGCTCCTTAAAAGAAAAGCTATGACCAACCTAGACAGCATGTTAAAAACAGAGACATTACTTTGCCAAAAAGGTCAGTCTAGTCAAAGCTATGGTTTTTCCAGTAGTCATGTATGGATGTGAGAGCTGGACTATAAAGAAAGCTGAGCACTGAAGAATTGATGTCTTTAAACTGTAGTGTTGGAGAAGACTCTTGAGAGTTCCTTGGACTGCAAGGAGATCCAACTAGTCCATCCTAAAGGAGATCCGTCCTGAATATTCATTGGAAGAACTGATGCTGAAGCTGAAACTCCAATACTTTGACCACCTGATGTGAAGAACTGACTCACTGGAAAAGACCCTGATGCTGGGAAAGATTGAAGGTGGGAGGGGAAGGAGATGACCGAGGATGAGATGGCTGGATGGCATCACTGACTCAAGGCACATAAGTTTGAGTATGCTCCAGGAGTTGGTGATGGACAGGGAGGCCTGCTGTGCTGCAATCCACGGGGTCGCAAAGAGTCGGACACGACTGAGCGACTGAACTGAACTGAACTGAAAATGCCAGACTTCCTAGGCAGGGGAAAGGGGAGATCAGGTTCAGGCTGCAGGCTGCTAGTTTTGCCACGCCCTCATCTTACATGGCAAAAACTAACTTCCAGCATTCCCTTGCCTTAAAGAAAAGATGTTTAGAAGAAATGCAGCCACCTGAGCCACTGTACTAGAAGATCGGTTTAGACAGGAGGGTGTAGGGGACGTTCTAATTGCATAACCAGGAGAAACACACAGCAAATGATGGGGAGCTGCAACAGAATGCTACGCAACAGATGCTGTGGCTTGCTCGGCAGGAGAGGTACAGGCTAACCCTTCCTGCTTCACCAGGACTTGAAAGCTGGAGACTCCAGAAGCTTTTTCAGCAGGATGAGCCCCAGAGGATCTCGGACACATCTAGTGCAGAAGAAAGGCATGGACACCTCTTCCTACCTGAGAAGGCTCTCCATCTGTATCATAAATCAAACCCACTAGGCTGGCCACAGGTGTTTCCCTGCACGTGAGAGGAACTTCTTCTGGCCTTCTCTGGCTTCAGTCATCTGACTCTGATACCAGATATTTGCACTTTGGAGCACCTAATGTTTCCTTTCTTGAGTGACTTAATACTGATGCAGTGATTCACTTTTCTAGCACGTAACATCATCTGATAAGAGAGAGTGAGTGAGTGAAGTCGCTCAGTCGTGTCCAACTCTTTGCAACTCTGTGGACTGTAGCCTACCAGGCTTCTCTGTCCATGGGATTCTCTAGGCAAGAATACTGGAGTGGGTTACCATTTCCTTCTCCAGGGGATCTTCCCGACCCAAGGATCGAACTGGGTCTCCTACATCAGAGGCAGACACTTTAACCTCTGAGCCACAAGGGAAGCCCAATCTGATAAGATATGGAACCTGAAGGTGGCAGCTGTTTGCTAACAGCACTGCATGGATGGTAACACTGTACTATTATTTTTTTAAACATGTTAAGCAGCTCTCGTGTTGTCGTCACATCTACTGGGACTGTGATACACAGAACATCCTGTGAAGACAGTAGGTATGGTCTTATTACACCCATTAAACAGACAGACTAGCCAAACTTTGATCCCTGTAACACCCTCTAGGGCGGGAAGTGGGGCATGGGCTCTGGAGCCAGACTGCCTGGGTTTAAACTCTGACATTGACTCACGTCAGCTGTATAAGCCTGCACAAATCAATGTATTTCCCTGTGCCTCAAATTTCTATATTTGAAAAATAAGAATAGTAGTATCATACTCTACCTCAGAGTTGTCATGAGAATTAAATGAGCTGATAAATGTGTAAAGCACTTAGGGAATGGCCTGGGACAAAGTAAGCACTGTGTTAGCTGTTACCACCATCATTTTCCAGATAAAGCGACCAAAGCAAAGAGAGACCCAGGTGATCTGAGTACAGGGTCTGCAATCATTTCACTGTGGCTCAATGAAGACACCGGGAAACGAGGTCCTGAATGATATATCAGTCATTCAGCACACAAGGATATGGAATCCAGGCGTCTTGACTCCAGATCTAGCATCTTTCCAGCTCACCCTGTAGCCCTTGGGTATCACAGCATGTGGGAGAGAACAGGTGATGAAAGTGAAAAGATGTGGGCCACGCAGCAGCTGGTCCCCTCTCACTGTGAACAGAGCTGAGTGTCTTGATGAAGGACTGATGTCCCAGAAAGGCATAGCCCTCTGCAGCCAAGACCAGTAGGAGGAGGAGTGTCCATCAGTCCAGAAGCACAGCTCTCTGTAAACTCATCGAGCTATTACCACTGTTAGCTTGGATATGTGTGTTCTGACATGAGCAAAGAAGGGCTGATCCCCCACAGGGAGTTCTTTCAGTTCAACCAAACATACTAAGTACGTTTTAAGTCAGAATAATTGCCCACTCCTGCCCTGGAGAGTTTCAAAGACACAGTGACTTGCTAGATGTCCTGAAATTGATCACTTCATCATCAAGCAAGCCAGCCAGGGGAACAAACGCTTTGGCAGGAAGGCTAACAGGTGAAAAAAAAGAAAAAAAAAGAATCATCTTATGATTACTAATGTTTTTGCTGCTCTGACTAAAGATTGCTGTGATTTTTCTTTTTCGTTTTGAGTTCAGATGCCTGGATATTTTACTGCTGAAAATGTCAAGCCACTGAGCTATTGTGATGATAACTGGCCGTGCCATGAGAGCATTTCAGGACTGTTTTTCTGTTGTTATGCGGTCAGCATTATAGATTCAGAATAAATTTGAGCGACTGCTGATCTGCCTTCCAACACGCAGCATGACTGGCTCTGAAGCAAGCATTAGCTCTGCAGGCTATAAATGTACATCGTGAATGATGCCAGAGTACGGATGTTACCAAACCTCTCTACGTGCTTTCCATGTGCTCTTTGTTCCCTGACAAAACTCTTTAAGGCGCTCCCGCAAAGGGGCCCACCTCAGCTGACCCAGGAATTCACTCCACCTATTAAGTTAATATAGCGACCTGCCCAGTCAAAGCTTCCGGAGTGCTGCTGCATGCAATGGAGCGATGGGATGTGATGGTTTTTAGAAGTGGCTTATTTAAAAGGCTTTGCACTTCCTTGGAAGAGGGTTTCATGTAATAGGACTAAATAATTATTATAATCATCATCATACATATTCATTAAATAAGATTTTTTCAAGTACATACAGAATAGAGTATCCTAGATTTTAATTGTAAACTAGGACAGCATTTTTCTAATGCAGTGCTCCTCAGTTAAAATAAACCAGCGGTTTTTCAGAACAGCTGAATGTGTGAAAATTTTACCTGGCAATGCCCAATTGGGCAAGTCTCTCTGTGTGCCTGTGTGTGTGTGCGTGACCATCCGTGTGTGTGTGTGTGTGTGTGTGTGTGTGTGTGTTCAGTTGCTTCAGTCGTGTCCAACTCTTTGTGACCCCATGAACTGTAGCCCACCAGGCTCCTCTGTCCACGAGATTCTCCAGGCAAAAATACTGGAGTGGGTTGCCATGCTCTCCTCCAGGGGATCTTCCCGACCCAGGGATCGAACCCCCACCTCTTACATCTCCTGCATTGGCAGGTGGGTCCTTACCACCAGCCCCATCTAGGAAGTCCCAAGCTTTTCCTTAGGCACCTCATATTCAGGGCCCTTAATGACTTAAACTTAGTCCCTCCCTTGGTACCAAGAACATAACTAGGTAATCTTTTGAGACCACCCAAGTTTGGGTACTTCCCATTCAACCATATGTAGAACAGAGACCTTGTGTGTAATAGAAAAAAAAACAACAACAACAACAACACCTTACTTAAAAAGAGCCTATATAAAACTAAAAACAGATTTACTTGACAATTCAATTAGACACATATCACATACATATTACAGCATCTATAACCCAGTTCAGCTCAGTTCAGTCGCTCAGTCATGTCCGACTCTTTGCGACCCCATGAATTGCAGCACGACAGGCCTCCCTGTCCATCACCAACTCCCGGAGTTCACTCAAACTCACATCCGTTGAGTCAGTGATGCCATCCAGCCATTTCATCCTTGGTCGTCCCCTTCTCCACCTGCCCCCAATCCCTCCCAGCATCAGAGTCTTTTCCAATGAGTCAACTCTTTGCATGAGGTGGCCAAAGTACTGGAGTTTCAGCTTTAGCATCATTCCTTCCAAAGAAATCCCAGGGATGATCTCCTTCAGAATGGACTGGTTGGATCTCCTTGCAGTCCAAGGGACTCTCAAGAGTCTTCTCCAACACCACAGTTCAAAAGCATCAATTCTTCAGCACTCTGCCTTCTTCACAGTCCAACTCTCACATCCATACATGACCATAGGAAAAACCATAGCCTTGACTAGACGGACCTTAGTCGGCAAAGTAATGTCTCTGCTTTTGAATATGCTATCTAGGTTGCTCATAACTTTTCTTTCAAGGAGTAAGCGTCTTCTAATTTCATGGCTGCAATCACCATCTGCAGTGATTTTGGAGCCCCCCAAAATAAAGTCTGACACTGTTTCCACTGTTTCCCCATCTATTTCCCATGAAGTGATGGGACTGGATGCCATGATCTTCGTTTTCTGAATGTTGAGCTTTAATCCAACTTTTTCACTCTCTTCTTTCATTTTCATCAAGAGGCTTTTGAGTTCCCCTTTACTTTCTATAACCCAGGTGTGGTCTTATTTCCTTTCTCCTCGCTAAGGAATTACTAAAGTCTTCTGGCCCTGGGTGGCTTGGATTGGAGTGTCAGTTCCCTTCTTGCATCATTCGCCTTTGGGATTCCCATTACACTTCCTGTGGGGAATTCTCACACTCTCTCTGCATTTTTTCAGCCTTCCCATCTGCCTGCAGAAAGTTTCCTGGAGACAGCAAGTGCAGCTGTCGGTAATTTCAGCTGGAGTCTTGCGACCCCCTGCACACTGATGCTCGGCTTTCTCTCACAGACAGTTCTGCTCCCCTGCTGTGCTCTTCTCTGCATCTCATCCCAGGTTTGTATATTTTCTTGTTGTTAACAAGAAAACTGTTAGCTTGGGTTAGCTCTCAGACATATTTTAGCTGGAGACATATTCTCAGCTGGACTGCAGAAGGTCTCTGGGCCTCTGGGGAGTTGGGGACAACAGAAAGACAAAGAAGATATCACTCTGGACTCCTAGCTATGACTGTTTTGAGCTCTAGCACATGTAATGCTATAGGTTAAGATTCTACTGCAAGTATGATTTCCTTGGCAAACATGCAAACGGAGAGGTTTGAATACTCAGTAATCAAAGGCACTCGTTTCTTAACTACGTCACTCCTGGGTCAGGAAACTTACTATTTATAGTCACTGTTCTGATTATCTACTGCTGGGTGACAAAATCTTCTAAGATGCAACAGCTTAAAAACACACCCTATTGTCAAATCTCCAGATGTCATGGGTCAGAAATTCAGACAAGGTTCAACTGGCTGATTCTTTTGTTCCAAGTGCCATTGAAGGATTCGCTTGGTGACATTCAACTCTCAGGGTCTGGAGGGTCCACAACAGCTCACTCATGTCACTTGATAGGGATGACAAGAAGGGTGAGTTTAGCAGGATCTGTCAATAAAAGTTTCCACTCAAGGCTGTTCTAGGATAGCAGTGTCAGAGAAGATGGACTTCTTGTCCATCATACTTGCAGTAGAATCTTAACCTATAACTGAAACGGTGTTATTTCTATTATTCCATTAGTTAAAGCTGCCCACCTTCAAAAGGAAGGCAATAGGCCTCTCCTCTCAATGAGAAAAGTAGCATGGAATATGTGGACTTCTCTAATCCACTGTAGATACAGACCTTTACATGACCCAAAAGGCCACAGGGTCAGTGACTTCACTGATTTCTGATATCAGCTCTCTTTCTGGTCTTGCATCCCGTACTGGCTAAGATGATCAATCCAACTAAATTTTCTTTACTGGCAAACCTGAGTCAATAATAGCATTGTCCACCATTTATTTCAGAACTAACTTCAAGAGCACTATTTCCTACTATTCATTACACTGTGTAAAGAGATTTGTGTTGGCTAGGGTTGCCAGATAGTATACAGGACACCTAATTAAATTTAAATTTCAGATAAACAGGAGACTGCTTTTCAGTATAAGTATGTTCCAAATATTACATGGGATATACTCACCTTAAACAATTGTTTGTTTAGTCCCAAGGCCTAACATTTTGCTGATGTGGCTAAAGCAATTACATCCATATCATAATCTGATAATGGAGATAGGAATCAAAGAATTCTTTTAATGCTTTGATTTTCTTTCCTATTAGAAAGTAAAAGAAAGTGAAGTCGCTCAGTCGTGTCTGACTCTTTGCAATCCCATGGACTGTAGCCTACCAGGCTCCATTGTCCATGGGATTTTCCAGGCAATAGTACTGAAGTGGATTGCCATTTCCTTCTCCAGGGGATCTTCCCGACCCAGGGATTGAACCCAGGTCTCCTGCATTGTAGACAGACGCTTTACCATCTGAGCCACCAGGGAAGTCTTTCTATTAGAAGAGGTTTATAACTACATTGATTAGATGAAGGTGAAAGGAATCTAGTTCTAACTGAAATCAATCTCATCACCATTTTGCCAAAGTATTGATATATGTGAATGGCTTTTACTCAACAAAAATAATCTGTTGAGCAGATGCTTCTATCATTCCTTTTCTAAGCTGAAGAAAATCTCTGCATTTAAAAAGCTTCACTGCAAATTTAAAGAGTAAGTCAAAAATTATTTATTGAACGTGTATTATGCATTAAGCCCATGAAAATTAACACATGGTTCTTGACTGAAAGGAGTTCAGAGTCTAGGAGAGATACAGAAATGTTAACAAATAATCACAAGGCAATGTGATAAGTCTTCAAACAAAACAAGCTCAAAGTTCAGTGGATGTGGCTAACAGGACTCAGGGGATTTGGCATCATAGAGGAGGTGACATTTTATCTGATCTTGAAAGGCAAGTAGGATTATGCAGGCAGAGGAGAACAAAAACATTTTAAACAGTGTGTAGGTGTGTGGGGGCAAGGGACAGAGGAGAAGCAAAGGACCAGCCATGCTTATGTAACAGAGAAGGTTCTGATCTAATCAGATCTGGAAAGAAAGCACCAGAGTTCTATTCACTCCATCTCACTCATATCACAATTGCATAGGAAGGGTGAGGGGGACCTCTATCCAAGTCCAAACTTAGTATTAGTTGAGGAAGAGAAATAAGAGCAAGTGAACACAGGGCCAAACACATGAGCAAAATAAAGACAAGAGGAAAGACGTGCAGCTCCTATGAGAATGAACAGTAAAGTGCTGTTGTGGCTCCAGCAGCTTTTATTTCATCCCCCTCTCCCTGTGGCAAGAGCCAGTTTTCTATGTGAGGCTAGCTTGGAGAGCAGCAGAAAAGAATTGGCTGCTTTTCCGTTTTGGAGATGATGAGCAGAAATGTTCCCCTGGTAGGCAGTTCCCTGATACACTATGGGGTGGGGGGGAAGGATCAAAAAGCTTCTAGTGATTCTGTTATAAATCCTCTGATACAAGGATCTGCAACTGGCTAGAAAGTAAAGACACTGTGCCTGCTGAATCTATTAATATGTACGCTTGGGTACTGAATAGCTATAATTTATGATTAGTGATAGCCCAGAGGTGCAGCACTGGTAGGAGAAGATGGTAAACAGCCAATGTCCAAGGCTAACAGAATCTGTCTTTCTGATGTCTGACATGCCTTCAATTATTTAGTGTGTAATTCAAAACCTATCTTATAAACTTAACTTTGAAAACTTGAAAGACACAATGAGATACCATTGCACACCTATTACAATGGCTCAAATTCAAAAACGCTAATAAGGATGAAAAGTAGCTAGAACATTTAAATTTTGCTGGTGGGAATTCTACTTTGGAAAAAAACTTGGCGCTTTCTTTAAAAGTTAAACTTATAGGTAGGTATTTTTCCTAAAGACATGAAAACCTATATCCACACAGAAATCTGCATATAAGTGTTTACAGCAGCTTAATTAAATACTAAAAGCTAAAACGAACCAAATGTCCATCAACTGATAAGTAGATAAATTATGTTATCAGTTGATATATAGCAATTTAGAAAAAAGGTCTAAAGATACACAAAACAATATGGATGAGCCTCAAAAGCATTCTGCTAAGAGCAAAAAAGTCAGACTCAAGTAACTACATATGGGGTTTTCCTGGTGGTTCAGTGGATAAGAAACTGCCTGCCAAACCTGGGGACCTGGGTTCGATCCCTGGTCCAGGAAGATTCCACATGTCCCATAGCAACTAACGCCGGTGTGCCCCAACTTCTGAGCCTGTGTGCTGCAACTCCTGAAGTTCACATGCCTAGAACCTGTGCTCTGCAACAAGAGAGCCGCCTAAATGAGAAGCCCATGCACCGCAGTGAACAGAGGCCCTGTTCACTGCAACTAGAAAAGCGAAAGCGAAGTTGCTCAGTCGTGTCTGACTCTTTGCGACCCCATGGACTGTAGCCTATCAGGCTCCTCTGACCATGGGATTTTCCAGGCAAGAGTACTGGAGTGGGTTTCCATTTCCTTCTGCAGGGGATCTTCTCAACCCAGGGATTGAACCTGGGTCTCCTGCATTGTAGGCAGACTCTTTACCATCTAAGCCACCAGGGAAGTCTCTAGAGAAAACCCACACAAAGTCATATAATTTATGTGACATTATAGAAGAGGAAAAAAACTAGGAAAAAAATCAGATCAGTGGTTGTTGATAGCTGGAGGTAAGGGAGTTTATCTTGATTTTGGTGGTAGTTACATGATTGCATACCAGCTTTCCTGGTGGCTCAGTGGTAGAGAATCTGCCTGCAATGCAGGAGACATGGGTTCTATCTCTGGGTCAGGAAGATCCTCTGGAGAAGGAAATAGCAACCCACTCAAGCATTCTTGCCTGGAGAATTCCATGGACAGAGGAGCTGGTGGACTACAGTCCATGGGGTTGCAAAGAGTCAAACACAGCTCAGCAACTAAGCACACACATGACTGCATAAGTTTGTCAAAATTCCTCAAACTTTACACCTAAAAAGTGTGAATTTTACCATCTGTAATAAACAACAACCAAATTAACTTGTATATCTAAAACAAACAACAAAAAAACTTTGAGAGTTGATGGAGGCATTATCTTGAATTTTTGTTTGACTATTTCCAGCTCTGAAGGCTTTTGATCTTTAGTCTTTTATTGACCATACCTTGTACTCTATATTTCTTATCCAACATTCAAGTAGACATGAATGTCTCTTAGTGATATTTAGAAAATTTTGAGGGATGTAAGCCCTACCAGCCTTCGTACCCACCGTATGTAATGAACAAACGTCTCTCCAATGCATCTTTGAAGGGACAGAGGATAGTCATTTACATCATTTTCTCTTTTATGGTTAAGAGGAGGAACTCTAACTGAACCTATAACTTAGAGAGATTAAAAAAGCAAAAAGAGACTACTTGGGGATATTCATACAGTGGTAGCCCAAGTAAGTCATGTATTTTAATTAAGCACGTCTTCATTTCATGAAGTAGTTCAGAGTACCCTAGAGGGGAAACATGGAAAGAATTCTTTACTACTTTTTCTCTGCACCAGTCCTTTTGCTTACTTAGTAAGAACATTGACAAAAACAAGCCTCAAAGCACAAAACCCAATCTAATTCACCAGGGCAGCCAACCTTTCCCTTCAAAAACAGGTTCCTTATCTCCTCTGCTTTGTTAGTCCTGGTGATGGGATGTACAGTTCCTGAGGTGTTCCTCCAGTGGACTGGGCCGTGCTTTTTTATGAATAGCTAATCTAAATCCATAAAATGCTCATCAAAGGAGCAGAAAAAAACTAATCAGTCTTGACAAATACAATGAAGGAGTAACCTTTAGACTAATATCCTCTGGCAACATCTGAGGTTGGTCAGGAGGCATCTGGCACTAAGTTTACAACCATGTACTCATCAAATGAGAGGCAGGGAGAAAATTAACCTTAAAATCCATGTAGCACGGAAGTTATAAAGCAGAATCTTACTGAGGCAAAATTTTGACTTGTGGTGCTGTGGATGTGTTTGTGAGCCACTGGTTATAAATATTACTTTACCTCATTTATCATTTATATTGTACTGGTCTTCCACCCAGTGACTTCTCTGGCGGCTCAGATGATAGTGTCTGCCTGCAATGCAGGAGACGCTGGTTCAATCCCTGGGTCAGGAAGATCCTCTGGAGAAGGAAATGGCAACTGATGCCAGTATTCTTGCCTGGAATTTTCCATGGATGGAGGAACCTGGCAAGCTACAGTCCACAGGGTCACAAAGAGCTGGACAGGACTGAGTGACTTCACTTTCACTTTCTTTTTCCACCCAGTGACTCTGGTAGTAGGGCTCTTATGAGTTGTGCAAGCTTCAACAGAGCAGAAGGCAGTGTGTGGTGGAGCAGGCAAGAGGGTCACAGACAACGTCAGGCGTGGAACACAACTTTGCCAAAGAGTAGAACATTTTTATGTCTCCTAGCACTGTGATTCGGAGAAGGCGATGGCAACCCACTCCATACTCTTGCTTGGAAAGTCCCATGGACGGAGGAGCCTGGTGGGCTGCAGTCCATGGGATCGCAGAGTTGGACACGACTGAGTGAGTTCACTTTCACTTTTCACTTTCATGCATTGGAGAAAGAAATGGCAACCCACTCCAGTGTTCTTGCCTGGAAAGTCCCACGGACGGAGGAGCCTGGTAGGCTGCAGTCCGTGGGGTCGTGAAGAGTCACTTTTCACTTTCATGCATTGGAGAAGGCAATGGCAGCCCACTCCAGTGTTCTTGCCTGGAGAGTCCCAGGGACGGGGGAGCCTGGTGGGCTGCCGTCTATGGGGTCGCACAGAGTCGGACACGACTGAAGCGACTTAGCGGCAGCAGCACTGTGATTTGCTCTCCCAGCCATTTCAATTAGCTACTGGAAGCCACCAGCTCAAAGTGAATTTGCTAGAATATTTCAGTCTTTTTACCCTGCTTTCTCTTTTGGTGCCCTGTTGATTTTGATCCCAGGCATTGAATCAATTAACAAATGAACAGGCCTTCCTATAAATAAAGAATTCCTCTGCTCTGTCTTTAATCTTTGACATACACACACACACACACACTCACCTCACTTAAGGTCCTGAGAGCTTTGTAGTTTTCATCAGTCTTCCCCCTTACTGAAACTGCTTAAAGCAGTTAATATCTGGACACATTGTTTAAAACTTTGGCATTATAACTTTTGTATTAATTTTAATTTTTCAAGGCCTAAACATTAATTTACAGATTAAAGACCCTCATCATTCAATTCATAGCCAATAGTTTCCAGAAGTCTGTTTGGATTTGTCCTCAGATACCGGAAAGTGACATTAATATTCCTAAATTATAAAATTAATTAATAATAATAGCTAACCACGTGTCAGGCTCTGTCCTAAGCACTGACTTAGATACTAACTTCTATGGTCTTCACAACAGTCCACTGAAGTTGGTACAATTACTTTGGGATGGGATGGGAATGGAAGTCACACATCTTTGTGCATAAATGGGTCTCTGCCATCTAGGTGACCAGTTACACTTATCCCATGTTAGACAGTGAGAAACAAAAGCTGCCAAATGGCAATCTGCGTGCCTGGCAAGAAGAGCCTGCATTACTTTGATGCAATCAGTTCTCACCAAGCAGCAACTAGATGGATTGGATTTAGAGCCAAAGAAGAGAAAGGCATCATTCTGAGGCCAGGCCCCAACACTGAGGATTGCTTCTATCCTTTCTTTGCAAATGTCACTTGCAGGTTTTATGTCAAGGATAATACAGAGAATCTTGGCTTCCAAACATATCTAAAGAAGAAGTATAAAAATATTTCAATGGGCCTAGGGTCAGCCAGCAAACATAAGTTTAAAGTGTAGTCAGATTTCTATCGCCTGGCCAGCAGATAGCACGGGGCAACAAGGTAGCTGTATGCTGTGCTCAGACAGGAGTCTGTTGGAGTGAGAGGTACGTGGGTCAGATGCCTCCACGTCTTCCTGTTCTCCGAGGGCACGAGCACACTCATAGGCGATGCGCTCCAGTCATTTCTAACTTGCTCGTGAGCATTATAGTTGAAAACTGTTTCCAGTGCTGTCAATGACATGAGAGATACAGTGAGCTGAGAAGAAACGTCTTCCTGTGGCTACTAGGATCTTGAGACCTTGGAAGACAGGCACGGCTGTATCACTACCCAAGGAAAAGGGAAGACAGAATAAAATGAAACAGAAACAAGACAGCTATTTCAGACCACCTGAGCCTGGTCCATCCTTGGCTCCTCTGTCACAAGCAAAGCACACCTTTCCAATTCCCACTGCTCTGAATTATCTTCCTGCTTAGTCAAATGCAGGACATGAAGAGAGGGTAAAAATATGCTGCCAGCTGATGTGGCTCCTGCAAACTGCCACCTGAAGAACTGTGTTTCACCTCAAAATCCTCTGCTGGATCAGGGAAACGCAGGCATTATACAGGAGCTCCCTGACCACCAGAAGAATCCCACGGCAGCAGCAAACCCACGAGACACAAACACGTGTACATCTGGCTGGACATGGAGAAAAACCTTCAGTTCAGTTCAGTCACTCAGTCGTGTCCAACTCTTTGCAACCCCATGAATCATATCACTCCAGGCCTCCCTGTCCATCACCAACTCCCGGAGTTTGCCCAAACTCATGTCCATCAAGTCTGTGATGCCATCCAGCCGTCTCATCCTCTGTCATCCCCTTCTCCTGCCCCCAATCCCTCCCAGCATCAGGGTCTTTTCCAGTGAGTCAACTCTTCACATGAGGTGGCCAAAGTATTGGAATTTCAGCTTTAGCATCAGTCCTTCCAAAGAAATCCCAGGGCTGATCTCCTTCAGAATGGACTGGTTGGATCTCCTTGCAGTCCAAGGGACTCTCTCTCAAGAGTCTTCTCCAACACTACAATTCAAAAGCATCAATTCTTCAGCACTCAGCTGTCTTCACAGTCCAACTCTCACATCCATACATGACCACAGGAAAAACCATAGCCTTGACTAGATGGACCTTTCTTGGCAAAGTAATGTCTCTGCTTTTGAATATGCTATCTAGGTTGGTCATAACTTGCCTTCCAAGGAATAAGTGTCTTTTACTTTCAATCAGGGTAGAAATAAGAAATTATCTATTAGGTAAGTTCCCTCCCCAACCCCCAATTTTCCCCCTCAGATTATTCTTTTGTATAGAGCAACTGTTACCTGAATTTCTCTTTCAAAACTAACATTCCAGGAGAGGACAAGCAACCAGCACCATATTAACTCACTGCTGAAAACTCTCTGGCTGACACTGACCCTTTGTCAAATGCCACATTTCAGTGAGTAAAGGATCTATTAAAAAAGAGAGAGGTTCTTAAATAATAACAGAAAAACAAAACAAAAACAAAAACTAACTTCCAACCTATGCATTACAAGACTTTCTAAGAGATCATAAGTCATTGTTCACAGTGAAAATATCCTCTAACCCTATGACTCTGAGTCTATAGCTGACATGGGAAGACATAAAAATAATTCAAAAGAACACAATATTCAATTGCCAAATGTTATCTAATATAGAGGAGCAATAGAAAGTTATTAATTAGGGTGTAAGAACCCTAAGAAGGTGGTCAGCAAGCCATTATGAAATCTGAAGTTGGGCCAACATTTTAGGTTCCTGTCTCTGCAAATCAGTCAGTCTATGATAAAAAATGAGAAGCAGATAGCTAATATATCATGTCCTCCAAACCCACAGTCTTGCAATAGATTGGCTGTAATCAGCACAACTGAGCAGGTATTCGCAGGAGAGACTTGATTCAACCAACGGCCAAGAGTTTAGAAGCTGACCAAAATACCTTTGCTCAGTTTTTCTCACAGGATTCTCAGTTCATCTGTTACTACATATTTTCAGCCACTTAATTAGCATAGATTCACTCAGTTGTTTAATAGGAAACAAAATCACAAAGCTCTGGCCTCTGTACTCTGAGAATTTGTCCTATAGATACAGAATGATGCTTCAGTAGAAAATCATATGAAAAGATGATAAAGTTATAAACAGGATAAAGAATTATAAAACAACATAAAAACAACCATGAAGTTACCTTAAATATTAAACACATAAGAGTCAAAGATTTTCATTAAAAAAAAAACAAAAAAAAACTGAGATAGGTAGAATCAGAAAAGAACTCCTAAAGGAAAATAGCTTTTGGACACATTTTAAAGGGACTTGAAGACAAAATTTTCAGAGAGAAAAGCGAAAAGTACCAGCAAAAGCAAAGATATTGTAATTTTTTCTAGTGGAAAACTTGGGTGTGGAGCAATAAAGAGAATTTACCCAAACCAGAAAATGTAGCAAACCCTATAGAAGGAAATAGTGTAATGAAGAATCTGTAATCCAACTTGAGTTTTGTGTGTTGGGTGATTTTACCCTTGAAACAATATAGTTCTTATGTAAAAAGTACTATTTAAAAAAATTGTTTAAAACTTTAGCTATTTTATGGCATTTGCTTTCCCTCTAGTTGTAAAAGTAAGAACTGCTCATGGCAGAAAATTTGTATACAAAAAGAGGTTTAAAACCCTCCATAATATCATTATTTAGACATAGCCACTGTAAGGGCTTCCAGGTGGCCCCTTGGTAAAGAATTTGCCTGCCAGTGCAGGAGACACAGGAGACATGGGTTTGATCCCTGGGTTGGGAAAATCCCCTGGAGGAGGAAATGGTAACCTACTACAGTATTCTTGCCTGGAAGCAATTTCATGGACAGAGAGCCTGGCGGGCTACAGTTCACGGAGTCCCAAAGCGTCAGACACGGCTGAGCATGTGCACACTGTTAACACTTACTGCTTTTCCATAATTTTACCGTGAATGTGTATCAACAATATGTCTTCAGTTCAGTTCAGTCGCTCAGTCGTGTCCAACTCTTTGCGACCCCATGAATCGCACACAGCATGCCAGGCCTCCCTGTCCATCACCAACTCCCAGAGTTCACTCAGATTCACGTCCATCGAGTCAGTGATGCCATCTAGCCATCTCATCCTCTGTCGTCCGCTTCTCCTCCTTACTATAACATAAAATTGGATATCTCGCTGCACACATTTTTGTATATTTTTCACTTTCAATATTTTAAAACTAACATCTGCTCTATAGGACTTTTTCTGTTGTTCTGATTTCATTTTTTTTTCAATTCCTATTATGTTTGGCAAGTAAGAGCAATTACAAAATAAAATCCCTAGTTTTATAGTCTGAAAGTAATAACCCTTAGCTGAATTAATCTCTTAGCTTCATACTGGCACATTTTGGTTTCCAAGACTAAGCTATTCAGAGATAAATTTTTACAGATGGTTGATGGCATCACTGACTCGATGGACATGAGTCTGAGTAAACTCTGGGAGTTTGTGATGGACAGGGAGGCCTGGTGTGCTGTAGTCCATGGGGTTGCAAAGAGTGGGACATGACTGAGCAACTGAACTGAACTAAAATAGTTGAAGCATCCTGATTTCAAAGGACTAGCCCTTTATTATTTGTTCCAAATTTCTTCTGGGCTTCTATAGTGTTCCTGTTTCACTTTGAACTAGAAGTCTTATTTTTAAATTAAGGAGAAGATAATTTTCTTTCCCATTGTCAATGTCATTATCAAATCTCATATGAATGAACTGAATCACACCAAGGGCATAAAGTCCCCAGTGAGCCCACTGATTCAAAATGCTGCACTGGGCCACTCTTCCATTGCTCCCTAAGCATTGCGACGTGGACCAAAGTCAAGCATGCCCCTTCCAAAATCAGCTTATCCTGCTCACACACAAAAGCAGTAGCTCAGTTTTACTACAGTACCATGGGTGTTGGGAGGGCATACGATTCAACAGAGAGATTGAAAAAGCACCACTGTGTTCCATCTAGCTATTCAAGATGACAATTCTTTTCTTCCTGAAAAGGAAGTTCTATCCATTTGTGCAGTTGTCTCTTATTCGAAAGTTCTATCTATAGCTTGCTTACTTCAGTATTCACCATAGAAACTGACTTAGAGAAATACCTTATCATTTTGTAGTGAGTGTTTCACAGATAAAAAAAGGTAGCATTGAATAATGCTTTCCTATTAACTGATGAAGCTTTCCTCTGGAGATGCTCATGTGTCCAGCAGCCTTTGGCAAAATGTCATGAGTAGACAAGTATTTTATGCCTGGCTCTCCTGTTTCTGGAAACTTGGAGCAATGTTAAGGAGATGGAGCATTTCAATGAAGATTAAGTCCAGGAGAGATGGTATCTATGCTGGCCACGAGGCACAAGTCGGTACCTTCCTCTACCATATAGAGTAGAATGACCCTTCCAAAACTTGGTGACTAAAAATGTTCAATGAAAAGCTAACAATCTTGGCAGATGACAGATTTTTCATTGTAAAATGTATAGAACATATTGCTTAGACAGGCCACTTGCAAAAGTATTACAAGATGAAGTATTTTCAGACCCCACAAAAATTGCTTGCCTGGATTACTCCATTAGACACCACAAAGGGAAATTTTCAGACTGGCAATTTCCTCTTGTGCATAGCAATATGTGCTCATTCTCTGTAAATAGGGGGAAAGAAATCATATTTTTCAACTTCCTGGGCACTGTAACGAGAACTGGTTCAACTGGACCAACACCAGTCAAACAAAAGCATTCACTTTAAAACCAAAAGTATTAGGGTTTGCAGAATTCCAGGAGAAAACTTTGGAAGTGAGTTATGTAGAGGAAGAATACTGCTAAATTTTAAACTGTAATAAGAGGCCAGTTTTCTTCTCCTTGACTTCTTCTCTGTGTTTCTTCAAATCACTCAGTAAGTACACAAAGGAGCAAGATACAGAAATGAACCAAAACAGAACAACCACTACAAAATAGAAAAGACTTAACCCAAGTCAAGCATGGATATAAAGCAAGAATTCCCCAATTTTTTTAAGTTGTAGCCAATTGAACATTTCAGGGAACAGTACAGTATGAATCCTGAGTCATTATGAATTGATTCAATAAAAAGAGTATTTTAATAGAATGAAACTTACAATAAAAATAATCTGACATTTATTTAAATTATGCATCAAGTAGGTGGCAATGATGCCTAAGCTTCAGAAATACACATATTCTAAATACTATTTCAGTTCAGTACAGTTCAGTTGCTCAGTCATGTCCAACTCTTTCAACCCCATGGACTGCAGCATGCCAGGCCTCCCTGTCCATCACCAGCTCCTGGAGTTTACTCAAACTCATGTCCATTGAGTCCATTGAGTAATACCACCCAACTATGTCATCTTCTGTTGTCCTCTTCTCCTCCCACCTCAATCTTTCCCAGCATCAGGGTCTTTTCCAAGGAGTCAGTTCTTCACATGAGGTGGCCAAAGTGTTGGAGTTTCAGCTTCAGCATCAGTCCTTCCAATGAATATTCAGGACTGATTTCCTTTAGGATGGACTGATTGGATCTCCTTACAGTCCAAGGGACTCTCAAGAGTCTTCTCCAGCACCACAGTTCAAAAGCATCAATTCTTTGGTGCTCAGGTTTCTTTATAATCCCACTCTCACAACCATACATGACTACTAGAAAAACTGTAGCCTTGACTAGACAGACCTTTGTTGGCAAAGCGATGTCTCTGCTTTTTCATATGCTGTCTAGGTTGGTCATAACAGCATAGCCAAATTATATGCTTCTAGAGTTTTCTGGAAGAAGAAGAAACAACTGAATGGAACTAGTGAAGAGTACTGGATCCATTACACACGGGAGTCTACAGAACTGGGCCTGCTCACTTTGGGAAAATGGGACTCCAAGGATTACATGTTCAAGAACTAAGAACCCACAGATACTCTCTCCTCTACCACAGTTGCCTTCCCTCAAGGCTACATTTCTGCGCACCTCTGGGGGCAACATTCATGTCACAGGCATACCTTGGAGAGGTTCAGTTCCAGGCCACCGCAGTAAAATGAATACTGCCACAAGGCAAATCACATGAATTTTGGGGGTATCTACATGCCTACAATAGTTATGTTTACGCTATACTGTAGTCTTTTAAGTGTGCAACAGCACTATATCTTTAAAAAAAATGCACACCTTAATTTTAAAAATGTGTATGTGTGCTCAGTTGTGTCTGACTCTTGGCGACCCCAAGGACTATAGCCCGCCAGCTTCTTCTATGAGATTTTCCAAGCAAGAATATTGGAATGGATGGCCATTTCCTCCTCCAGAGGATCTTCCCAGCCTAGGGACTGAACCCACATCTCTTGCATCTCCTGTGCTTACCACTACACCTTTATTGCAAAATTGCCAACCATTATCTGACAGTGCAGGCTTACCACAAACCTTGAGTCTGTAAGAAACATAGTATCAGTGAAGTGCATGCGATAAAGGGAAGAACAATAAATTGAGATGGTATGCCTATAGTTCCATGTGACCAGTGGCCACTGGGACGGGGCAGCATGGCAGAGATGTCTCCCAGACAAAGAAAAAAGTCATGAGGACTTGGCTGCTGTTTGCTCTCCTCCCTCCACGCACACTTGAATCTTTCACTAAAGCATTAATTCAACAACCATTTGTAGAGAATTGTATCCATCAAGTCTCAGTAAGCGATATCAGACAACCTGACTCAAACTAGCTTAGTCAAAAAAGAAGCTTACATTTTCCTGTAACTGAACAGTCCAGGAGTATATTGGCTTTGGGTGAACTGCTCAGATCATCAGAATCCTGTGTGTCTCTCACTCCTTGACTTCACTTCCTCTGTATTGACTTTTGACAGTAATTTGTGAATTGTTTACTGCTAAACAAACTACTAAAAGGTAAAATTCTCCCAGTTAATAGTCATCATTTTCTCCTACCTTTGTTATTAATTCTAAACTCAACACAATCATCTTGCAAGAACATTAACCTATTAGTCAATAGGTATATAAGTATCTTGAGGAATAAAAATAACCACACCCTTAAATGAAGTGGAGGCAATTTAGTCTGCATCAGAGTCACTGGGGTGGAGCCTGAGCATTTTTTGCAGCTCTCTAGATGATACTTCTGCGTAAGATCACTAGCCTGCATAGTTAACAAACAGCACTGAGCACTAACTTGCCTGAAGTTGTAGAATGTTTAAAACAATTCAATAGTTATTGTGATATTAAAAATGCATCTAAATTAGATACATTTACAACAAAAGTTGTAAAACTTTTTTATTTGAAGAGTCCTAACAAAGGTCCGTCTAGCCAAGGCTATGGTTTTTCCAGTGGTCATGTATGGATGTGAGAGTTGGACTGTGAAGAAAGCTGAGCACCGAAGAATTGATGCTTTGGAACTGTGGTGTTGGAGAAGACTCTTGAGAGTCCCTTGGACTGCAAGGAGATCCAACCAGTCCATTCTGAAGGAGAGCAGCCCTGAGTGTTCTTTGGAAGGAATGATGCTAAAGCTGAAACTCCAGTACTTTGGCCACCTCATGCAAAGAGTTGACTCATTGGAAAAGACTCTGATGCTGGGAGGGATTGGGGGCAGGAGGAGAAGGGGACGACAGAGGATGAGATGGCTGGATGGCATCACCAACTTGATGGACGTGAGTTTGAGTGAACTCCAGGAGTTGGTGATGGACAGGGAGGCCTGGCATGCTGCGATTCATGGGATTGCAAAGAGTTGGACACGGCTGAGCAACTGAACTGAACTGAACTGAACTGAAGAATAGATATTTCAAGTTTTCAAAAACACCTAGGACCCACAGAACTCTCTAAGCTTTCCTTAAATTTCAATCTTAATGTCTATTCCCACCTTCACATAACTTTTATTCATATATAATTTTAGGCTAATATCCAGAGGAAACTCCTGCTTTATTTTAAATATGTTGGGATATTTTGAAACATTGATATGTTTCTTTTTCTCTCCCTGTGTTCCCTTCTTTCCTTCACTTCATTCAAAGAAAAAGGATGCCTAAGAGAGGTAGTGAAATAAAGGCAAAAAGCAGAAAAAATCTAAGAGTCTTTCTGACTTTTGTTTTCAAATGTTTAAAAATTTAAATAGATAATATCTGGGATAGAGAAAAATATTTGAAAGAAACAGGAAGATGTAACACTTATCACCTCCATCTACCCCCACCACACACACACACGCATGGTTACACACACAGATAAAAACAGAAATGAGTCCCCTAGTTCATGATAATAGTAGAGATTTTGGAAGGTTCTATAAGCATGACACTATCACATGACGCTTGGCAATAAAGCAACACTATGGTGGACCTAAGTAGTGAGAACATAGAAAGCTCGGAACCCCCATACTTATTCCCACCCCCCACACAGAAACAGTTAAAATTCTCCTGAGTCCCACTTACCCACTTCCACCCAAAGTGGTGCTTGGAGGAATTGAGAGAGACATGTGGCTACAAACAGGATAATTTTGAACTCTCTTGCCTCAGCTGACTAAAATTTTCAGTCATTTGATATGCGCTCTCTTCTGGGGGAGGGGGAATAATGCACCTGACAAATATGGACTACTGCTTGGAGAGTGCAAGACTACAAAACTTGAGCCATTCATCTGCAAAAGATAATGTATATATTATACAAAGGGACAGGAAATAATTCAGGGACTATCAGCAAAGTCTTCGTATCCATTCAGATACAAATTATGTTAGTATACTAACACACTGTGTGTATTAGTTTTCTATTGCTGAGTAACAAATTACTCCAAAATTGAATGGCTTAAATTAAAATGACTCTGTATTATCTCACACAGCTTCTGTTGGTCACAAATCTGAGAGTGACTCAACTGTGTCATTTTTGGCTCAGGCTCTCTCATGAATCAAAATGTCAGCTGCAACTATACTCATCTGACAGCTGAACTGAGTCTGAAAGATCTCCTTGCAAAAGGCTCACTCACAAGACTAGCAAGCTCACCTTGGCTCTTGGGGGAGGGCCTAACTAGTCCCCACAGTGTTGCTTGAAGATTCTTCCAGAGTGAGGAAGCTGGCTTCCCTCAAGAGAGAAACTAAAAGCAGACAAGGTAGAAACTGCAATGTGGCTTTTCCGACCAGCTTCAGAAGCTGCACACTTGTCATTTACTCTAGGATCCCATGGGTTACACAGGTCAAGCCTACTGACTGCAGCAGAGGATTATCCAAGTTGAAAAATATGACGCAACATGGCTCATTAGGAACCATCTTGTAAGCTGGCTACTACAGCTTGCTACTTTATATTTCCACTAGGGAATAAAAAGGCTTGCCTCAAATGAAAAAGAAAGCATTCTAATTAAATGTCATCCCTGTCAGTCATCTCAGATATAAAAAGGCAGGCAGTTCACCTCATTTTCAAAAGGAAACAATGGGTTAGGTTGCATTCTTTGAACTTGACTCAATAAACTTCTTTCGGTCTGTCTTCTGAATAGAAGGCATCAGGTGCATATGGGAAGCTTCAGGTTTGGGGCTTAGACCAAAAAAATAAAAGTGAAACCTCATGAGTAAAGCATTGAGAAACCAGCAAGGATAATACCTGATTTTTATTTAATATTATTTCAAATGGAAAATAAAAGGGGCATTGCTATAAAATCTCTTCAGATTAATGTCTGTTTCTTAAAACCCTGAAACTTTCACTTATTGCTCTATGAAAACATCCAACTAACTTAGGACTTGGCAAGGAGAAGGGCGTTTTCCCGATCTTTGTCCAAGAATTTCCAGCAGTGACTGGTGTGTACAAAAACTAAGGGAGGATCTGTCCACCCCCATCCCTGTGCCCTGGTATTGTATAAGCCCCCCAAACTTGTATGTAACCCTGGAAAGGTGGGCAGAAGCTCAAAGAGCACAATGAAGGCATGAGCTAAAATTAAGATGCAGAAAAAAATGTAGGTTATATTTCTTTGACACATGTCTAAAATAACAAGTATTCTGATAAAAATGAAACAAATGCTTGAGAGATTAAAAAAATCTCTAATGCTATCTACATTTAAAAAAATGGGTAACTTAACCCATTTTGATCATGCCATTTAGTCAATTCAATTTTTCAAACTATCTTCTAAGAAAGTTTTAAATGAAAGTAGATAGCAGAGTTTTACCTCTATTAAAAACAGAAATTATAAAATAAATCATTTGTATGCCAAGAACCACACTAGGCATCTTTTTCATCTCATTTGTCTCCTGACGAAACTGAGAATTGTGCGTTATTATTTCCAATTTTCAGATGAGAAATCTGAGAGTCAGAAAGTTTAAATAACTTATCCAAGGATATTTATTAAAGCCAGGTTGGAATTCCTAACTCCAAAACCTATTTTCATTCCACTAAGCACACTGTCTCCTGTACAGTGGTCTCCTTCTTTGAACAGAAGCAAATTTCAAATACATTGAGGAAAATATTTACAATAGAAACATCATAAAAATATCATATGTACAACACAGAAGGGGGAAAAATCATTATCAATCCTAACTAGTACCCACTATGCCTGACATACTCTAGATTAAAATATTATTTATAGTTCAGAAAAAGTGCAGAAAAAGTGCAGCTGCAGAAGGTGGCCCTTCACGACTCATGTCCCTCCCCACAGTTCATTTCAGTTCAGTTCAGTCACTCAGTCCTGTCCGACTCTTTGCGACCCCATGAATCACAGCATGCCAGGCCTCCCTGTCCATCACCAACTCCCGGAGTTCACTCAGACTCACGTCCATCAAGTTGGTAATGCCATCCAGCCATCTCATCCTCGGTCATCCCCTTCTCCTCCTGCCCCCGGTCCCTCCCAGGATCAGAGTCTTTTCCAATGAGTCAACTCTTCGCATGAGGTGGCCAAAGTACTGCAGTTTCAGCTTCAGCATCATTCCTTCCAAAGAAATCCCAGGGATGGACTTTAGGATGGACTGGTTGGATCTCCTTGCAGTCCAAGGGACTCTCAAGAGTCTTCTCCAACACCACAGTTCAAAAGCATCAATTCTTGGGCACTCAGCCTTCTTCACAGTCCAACTCTCACATCCATACATGACCAATGGAAAAACCATAGCCTTGACTAGACGGATCTTAGTTGGCAAAGTAATGTCTCTGCTTTTGAATATGCTATCTAGGTTGGTCATAACTTTCCTTCCAAGGACATGCATTTGTATATAAATATACATATGAAATACATAAATATCTCCAAAATCTAGTAGTGTGGCATGGCAGCAGCAGGAGGAGAATGTGACACTTGACCACATGCTGCAGCTCAGGCCACAGCTAGAGAGAAGCCGTCAGGCTGCAGTGAAGACCCTGCTTGCCGCCGCAACTAAGATCTGACCTGACACAGGCAAGTAAATAAAAACAAATAAGAACGTGACACTTGAAGTAAAAAATCCCTTACCACATATGGGCTTTGCAGTCCCAGGTACTGACTGCAAAACAGCTCACATCACACATAAGGGAAACGGTCTGCTCATTAACCAGTCCACCTCAAAGGAAACCTCAGTGGCCTTCATTCTACAATGTATTCCTTGCCTCCCATATTTCCTCATTCTCATTTAGTTGCAAATTCAGAAGGAAAGCTCAACTCTGAGAACTTTGAATGTTTGTCCTTAATAGCCAATCACCTCATTATCCATGTTTTTAACAGACAAACCAAGGCATGGAAGTTCAACTCTTCCTAAGCCACACAAATGGAATTTGCCAAAGAATTTTGCTTCATGACTCCATGTACATATAGCACTTTACTTGTCCTTGCAACTTAGTCATATGCCCAAAGTTTCCCAGGTTTTTGGAAAATGAGGCAGCTCCACACACACACACACACACACACACACACACACACTTTAAGGTTCTAAAACAATGCAGAAATTTATTATTTTATTACAGTGACTTTGGAGTTATAAATATATAATTACTACTTTATCAGATTATTCTGTGCAGCTGTGTCACTGCTCAGAAAATTTTGAAATAGCTTTTGCAAAGCAGAGAGAAGGCTGCAGGAAATATTTTTAAGTGGTTAGAATTCAGCTCTCAGATGAATTCTTTTAAATACTGTTGTACTTTACCAGTAGCATGCTGGCATTGGTAAGAAAACAAAAATAATTATGCAACTATTATGAAACGCTGTGTTCAACAATACTTTTTACTTCCCAAAAGGGGAGGAGGAAAAAAAACAGTCCTTTGTCTTCTGTAAATTTCTCCAAAATATTTGAAGATATATAAGAAAATTTATAGCATTAAAACAACATGCTTCCAAGATTTGCTTGCCCTTGACAGATGTGCTGTGCAATTTAAAAGCCAAAATGTTTCCCACAAAATAAGTAAGACTGAAATCCCATCTGAAACTCAAAACAGCTTTTTTAAAAGAGAAAAAATTTTAAGTTTAATATATTTATTTTTCATTTTATTATCTTCAGTATTTTGAAAAGTATTAAAAGCCGAATTACTACTCAAAAACCTCACCATAAAAAAGGTTTTCTGTTTCTAGCACAATAGAAAATATTTTTAAAAACATTTTAAGATTATAAAACAATGCAGAAATAGAATGACTTTTAAAGAGACAACAGAAATGACTGCTCTTTAAATAATAATCTAGCAAATTCCCTAGTTATTTGAATTTTTAAAATTTCTTAGAAAAGTGCCACTGTCTATACAAATGTGTTTTTATTTTATTAGATGTGTCTGAGCTTTCATTAGAATCTAGAATAGAAGTATATGAAGTTTCAATTTCCTTATCTAAAGTGCTTTCTGTAATTCGTATATTCAACAGAGGACTAATGCAAATATAGCTGAGGTTACATGGAATCCCTTAACACCCCAGGAAAGAATTCCAGCGCATGCTTTTGGTTCTTCCCAACCAGTGTCTTTGAGTTCATTTCACACCGATCTCACACCTTGGAAAAATACAGGTCTAAAGGGTCACTCGAAGGAGAGACTTTCCCCTGTATAATAAGCAATGGAAACTGAGGACGCTGATACTGTCGTGGCAATGCCTCTTGGTAAACACTGGGCCTGTTCCAAGCCAGAATGAACTGGAGCAACACTCTCTTTTTCTTTTCAAATTTTGAGATTGGAATATGGACAGACAGGAGATCTGGTCAAGATGGTGGGAAATAGAAAAAGAGTGTGTCTGAGAGAATAACCCCCACTTTTTCCAGCAAGCCCCCATTTGTGAGGCTTCAATAGTGGCTCAGAGGGTGAAGCGTCTGCCTGCAGCATGGGGAGACCTGGGTTCAATCCCTGGGTCGGGAAGATCCCCTGGAGAAGGCAATGGAACCCACTCCAGTACCCATGCCCGGAAAATCCCATGGACGGAGGAGCCTGGTGGACTGCCATCTATGGGGTCGCACAAAGTTGGACACGACTGATGTGACTTAGCAGCAGCGGCAGCAGAGAACTAGAGTCCACAGACTGCAACTGAGAGCTCACACACAACAACTCAAATATCCCACACAGCGACTAAAAGGCACACACGCCACAGCGAAGACCAGGCACCTCCAAACAAATAAATAAATATTGTTTAAAAATGCAGAGTCTTTCCCACTTTAGACAAATCAGAAATTTTCAGAGGAACAAACTTAGGAAAAATCCCTGGATTTACGCTCAGAAGTCAGTTTAAAGCTAACGATATTGGTTACCAGGGTGAAACATGGCATTTTCTTTTCTTTTTTTTTTTCATTTTTCTTTTTTTAAAATATAAATTTATTTATTTTAATTGGAGGTTAATTACTTTACAATATTGTATGGCATTTTCAAAGTCACAACACAGTCCATATCCTGCCTGTAACTTTAGGGGCTCATTCTTTTATAAAATACTCTATTGATTCTTTTAATATTTTTCTTTGAGTCCAGAGGGGAAGTGAAGGAAGATTTCTCTATAGAAGTTATCCACAGCATCCATCCATGACCCTCCCTGACCTTTGAGACAAAGGTACTATCTTGGTACCGCTTAAAAGGCCTAGAAAATATTTCTGTAGTCCAACTTCCTGTGGTAACTAAAAATTGACTAGACAGTATTTAAAGCATCTTAGAACAAGAAATAATGAGCTGTTATTACCGAATGTTAACACAGAGAGTTCCATTTTAAAGCAGCCCAGCTTAATGCAATGAGTATTAAATTAATTTTAATTCTACTACTTTGTCCACTCACAACCAGGAAGCTGCAGATCTATCAGGCTCCCAAGCCTGGCTTCTTTCCACTCCACCACACTGCCTCCCTTGAAAGGCTTGGCTTCTTGGAAGCAATCCTTGGGAGCCCCAGGACAGAGCCACTTGCCCCCTCGACAGGGGAAGTCAGCAAAAGATTAACTCAGGTGGTGCCATGGTGAAGAACCTGCTAGCCAAATGCAGGAGACAGAGGAGATGTGAGTTTGATCCCTGGGTTAGGAAGATCCCCTGCATGAGGGCTTGGCAACCCACTCCAGTATTCTTGCCTAGAGAATCCCACAGACAGAGGAGCCTGGCGGGCTACAGTCCATAGGGTTGCAAAGAGTCAGATATGATGGAAACAACTTAGAATGCATGCATGGATGCATGTAGGAGTGTGGTGCTGTAGGAGTGCTATGCAGGCAACTAGAGCCCTGAATGGGCTTCCCAGATGGCGCTGGTGGTAAAGAACCCACCTGCCAATGCAGGAGATGTAAGAGATGAGTTTTTGATCCCTGAGTCGAGAAGTTCCCCTGAAGGAGGGAGGACATGGCAACCCACCCCAGTATTCTTGCCTGGAGACTTCCATGGGTAGAGGAGGCTGGTGGGCTACAATTCATGGGGTCTCACAGAGTCAATGGCACCCCACGCCAGTACTCTTGCCTGGCAAATCCCATGGACGGAGGAGCCTGGTGGGCTGCAGTCCATGGGGTCGCTAATAGACATGACTGAGCAACTTCCCTTTCACTTTTCACTTTCATGCATTGGAGAAGGAAATGGCAACCCACTCCAGTGTTCTTGCCTGGAGAGTCCCAGGGACGGGGGAGCCTGGTGGGCTGCCGGCTATGGGGGTTACACAGAGTCGGACACGACTGAAGTGACTTAGCAGTAGCAGCACAGAGCTGGACACGACTGAAGCAACTAAGCACGCATGCACGCAGAGACCTATTAGCACCCTAGAGTCTGTAAATGGTTTGGGGTGTTTGAATATCCCTCAGGACTCAATTTAGGATTAGAATGAGAAGGAAGGCAATGATCCAGGCAACAGTCATCCTGGGAGGACACAGGCCCTGGTGGTGATGAGAGGATTAAGTTTATCTTTCCTCTCTTCTTCCACTACACCAAAGCAATTCTGAAAGGATACTGTGCTTCCTTTTATTTCCACCCCCTGCTCTTTCTCTCCTTTTCTTCTTAGTGAAACACTAAGTTCATGCCTTTTAAAATTAGTAGTGAGCAGCTGCAGAAAGTGGCCCTTCACGACTCACGTCCCTCCCCACAGGTAGTGCAAATTCTACCTCTAAACTGGTGTGTCACATCCCATTAGGGGAACAATGGCACCTCCTAAACAGTGGCTGAAGAGAAGGGGTGGGGGACACAGATGTTTTGGCAATCGGGTTTCCGTCACTGAAAATGCTGATCTGACCATGAAAATAAATTCTGCAGCTGACCATTTGTGAAGTCACTTGAGACAGGAACTGAGTTAAACTGACACAGGTTCGCTGGTGGGTTTATGACACTGGACAAGCAAGACGCACTTGCTTGGGAGAAGGCTAATTCTGCACATTTAAGACTGGCAGCTTCAGTGGAGTGTCCTAGGACAGGGCTGAGCTCAGGATATTTCATTCAATTGTTAAACAGTGTAGGCTGAAGCCCGCACAAGATGAACATAACCCTAAGACTGTTCACCAGCAAAGATGAACCGCCAGGTTCAAACAGCAGCCCAAGTCCTGCCAGTCAAAGCATCAGGGAGGTGGGAAGGGCAGGGAGCTTGGGCTCCCCTTGGGAGTGTGTCCAAGTATCCGTGACTAAGGAGATGCACAAAGTTTTGCATTTTTAGACAACCAAGGTAACTGAGAAAACCTGTCTTATATGTACCTGTATATAAGGCAAAAAAACACACCACTTTATATTTGAGTCTTTATGAAATTTCTCACAGTCTGTGTTTGACTGTTTTTTAAATAGAAGATCAATTAGCCAATATAGACCTTAATCAATGCTAATTTTAATTGCTTGCAGAGGTCAATCTGATGAAATTTACATTTTAAAAAAGGACAGCGATTAAGCATCCTAACTTCTTAGATAGTCTGATAAATCAGTACACAATGAGACCTTGGAATCCTTTTTCTTCTTTAAGATCCTTTAGGTAATTCTAAGGGGCAACAGCCAAGGTTGGAAAGCACTAATCTGGTAAAATTAGTGATTTTTAAAGAACAGATTTAGTAAATATTCCTAAGGTTATGATAAACTCACAGTGACAAGTGTTGGGTTTCACTTAAGCATTGATGGGTGGCTATATAAAAAGAATTTTAAAAACTACAATGTATGGTTAGGTTGCAGTGATTGTGAATATTCACCTACAAGACTCATAGAAAATTAAAACTCTTCCTAGTATTACACCAATAGGTGATTGACACTTGGGGTAAAATTTCCATGGATAGCATCTAGGGATGGCTGGTAAGGTGTTTAATGTTATGCACTGCACAACTCAAGGGGTTGCATTCATACAACATTTGCATCTCATTGGGGAACTAGGAGTGTAGCTTAATATTCAGGCTTTTGTCTTATTTAGACATACATCATAAAATGTTACCCTAATTTGTACAGAAATTATACTACAGGAGATTCTTTTCTCTCAGTGTAGAAAATGTGTTTCGCTTCTCAGCTGACAATGAAATAAAATATGCTGGTGCTGAAGCTGGAGACAGAGAGCTAAGGTGAACATCTGTTCTTCATATCCATCCAGCACCCCTTCCTTTTTCTACGATATTAGACATCCTATTGTATTAGGCAATATTCTCCAGAGAAGCAGAACCAATAGTATGTATACATGGAGATTTAGTATAGGAATTGTTTCATATGATTATGAGGGCTGAACAGGTCCACAGTCTGCCGTCTGCAAACTGGGGAACTCAGAATGCTAATGGTATAATTCAGTCTGACTCCAAAGGCCTACAGACCAGAAATGTTTCTTCAAAAGCGGAAAACGTGGATGTCTCAGCTCAAGCCAAAAGGGTTTCATATTCATGCCCTCTTCTGAACAGTGACATGGGCTAAAAGACAGAACTTCATCCTGAGATGCACCATCTTTACTCTGCAGTATTGGAACCAAGGAGCGTATGTGTGGATCACAGATGACAGAGGAGCCGCCAGTAACAAAAAAATCTCAACTTTGAGTCTCTTAAAAGGGATTTACATGACTTTTTCAGATTTTCTCTGTGCTCAGTACCTCCTCCAATGTGAGATCACCTCTCATTCATTATCATACCAGCAGCCTGATCATTTTAATAATTTACCATTTCAAGGAGCCATGGAAAGAGAAAGGAAATTGCTTTTAGACACTGTCTTATTCAAGCAAAGGAAATGGTTTCTGAACCACAGAAAACAAATAAACATGCCTCTACCTGGAACTTCACTAGTATTTGCCTGTTGTCTGGCACTAAAAGGTGTGCTTTAACACAATGGTGCAGTGTGTGGCTGGAGATTCTGAATGCTAGCAGGGATATCTAAACTCTGTAAGACGATGTTAACAGTCTAGGACCACTGAACTTGGATGAACTCCCAAATGCTGGGTGTCAAACCACGTGCTAAATGTCTTTCCATATAGCAAAATGAAATGCCAAATCCTTAATGGCAGCCCAGCTTTCACAACTTGCAAAATGATATTCTATCACTGCTCAAAAAGTAATGCAAGCACACTGACATACAGATATGTATACAGCCGGGGTGAGTGAACTGTCATAATACGGGTGCTTGGCACTGTGGTGAACTGGTAAGCCTTCTAAAGGATTATACATTTTGTATTCTCGTGTCATTGGCATATCATTCATCCTTTGCCCATGAACTGAAAAAATGCATGCTTTGGAACTCTGTGGATCCTGCTGAATTCCTCAGGACCATGGTCAAACATAGTTAAATGGTTATCCTTTTCCATAATGTTATTCTTGGGCATGGAAAGGAGTATCTTTTTAATAAAGGAAAATTGGCAGGGAGATCTCTTGCAGTGCAGTCCTGGTTTGGCACAAAATGGGAGGCGCCAGGGATGCAGACATCTCATCTTCAGATCCTTACCTGGCAAAGACACAAGAGGACACACTGCCCTGGCGACGGGGAGCAGGCGGCTGTACCACGGTGGGTCTCGGGCCTTTGGACTGACACTTGCTCAGATGGTAGAAATCCAAAGTAAAGCAATGTGACCTGGCAAACACAGGCTCCTGGAGCAGAGCGTGTGATTTCTTCCATTCCTGTGGAGATCTTCATCGGGCTGGAAGTCCACTCCAGGGACGAAATGTTTCCAGATCTTTGGCAGAAAAAGAAATGCCCTCTTTTCAACTTTCTCTGTTTCAGAGAAGTAGAATGCTGACAAGAAAACATGAGTATCATCTGTACTATTGCTATGGAAATAATAGCCACATAGATTTAAGAGTTGTACAATAGTGATGTGAAGAGTGGCTACTTTCAAGATCATTGAAAGAATGTAGTATTCTTCTCTGAGCTATAAAACAAGAGATAGTAGGTGAAATATATAGATGCGCATATGTGCTGTATGTATAGTATGAAATATGATAAAATGTGTAAAATATGCATATATGCATGACATGTGTGTGTATACACACATGTGGCCTATTGAGCATGTAGGACTCATGAGGTATAATCATAAAAAGCCATTTTGTTTCTGTATTCTGTATTCCTCTGTCCTTTTGAGTCTGGGGACATCTTCCTCTGCTCCAGATGGAAACACGGACGATCTCATGCCTTTTCTGAGCACACACAGGATACAGAAAAATCTTACAATCACTTGAAGCTGTAAAATAGGATCATGGTTCAGAAACTAGAATTTCTAGTCTGAGAGAGAAATCAGTGTGGCAGAAGCTGGGTGTTGCCCCCAACACTGTTCCATCTCATTTACTGGGCTTGCACACCCATCTCCCAGCTGTTGTGCAGGTGGTCGATGAATAGCTCCCAGAATATTCTCAGGAGCCCCTGAGAGAGGATTACAGGTTACACGGCAGATCTCTCCCTCATATGTCACACTAAGGCTAGACTTTTACCTGAAATCACATCCTTGTTCTGCTTCTCCACCTTCCTTATCCTTAAACTCACTGACTTCTGAAGAGCAGTCCTCAAAAGCTTGTTTGCCCCTGAACCCTACACTCAGTTTCTGCTTCTAGAGAACTTGATCTAAGACAAAACAAAACATCTCTGCTTTCATTTAAAGTGGTGATCCTCTACCGTTCACTCAAGAGTTGTCTATAGGAACGTCATCACCCATCAGAGAAGTGGGTACTTTCTTACTGTATTTCCAGCTTCCCACTCCACTCACTCCACTCACCGACTGCTGTTATCAAATATTTTCCCTACATCTCTTGATGTAGATATATGGCTTTTATTTTTAATACTACAACTAATTCACTGAAATTTTCTGATATTGAAATATACTTCTGGTGGTTAAACAAAAAAAAGCCTTACTTTAGTCATGATGCTCTGCAGATTTTGAGGCTATATTAAGACACATTTACATCTCTTTCATCTTTATTTCTCTTCTCTGTCCTAATAATATCTAGAATTTTAGTTTTAGAATGTTAGGAAGCTTTCTTGTTTTGCTTTTTGTTTTCTTCCCGTTTACTCCCTGATAAATTTTTGGACAAATAAACTTTAGTATATCTATTTACTTATCTTTATTTCTTATATCTTTGGCTGTATCTCCTAGAGTTTGTTTTTTTCTTATTATTATTATTTCAGTATTTCCTCTAGGAGTATTTACAAAGTGGTTCTTTGTGTGGCAAACTTGTTATGACTGTGAACATCTCCACCGGACCCTCCATGGTGTTGTTGAAATCTGATCATGGGTGTCTTGTGGGTGGTGGGCACTCATAAGTAAATATCAGAATCATTTGAGGGGCAGCCAGCTATCTCAGAGCTTCCACATGGAAAAATTCAGTTTACAAATGCTCTTCTGTGTACCTCCCAGATCTTGACCCCAAAGTACATTCATACTCTCCTACCACTAGGGTCTCCTTGCCTAAGAGGAAGCTCCTGAGAGAGTTTGCCTGAAGACAATGCAAGCCCAGCTACCTTCACCTGGTTCACAGGAAATGCGTGCATCCTTGGTCTTCCAAATTATCAGCTCCTCCCACTTACTGACTTATCTCCTCACTAACACCTTCTGAGTGCCTCCAGCCCATTCTCCCAGGCAAGAAAAAGACACCAGACACACATCAGGTGCTTCCAAATACTCTCTCACTCTCTATAAACTTAAAAGAGATGGCAATACCAGAGCACCTGCCCTGCCTCTTGAGAAACGTATATGCAGGTCAGGAAGCAACAGTTAGAACTGGACATGGAATAACAGACTGCTTCCAAATAGGAAAAGGAGTACGTCAAGGCTATATATTGTCACCTTGCTTATTTAACTTATATGCAGGGTACATCATGAGAAACGCTGGGCTGGAGGAAGCACAAAGTGGAATCAAGATTGCCAGGAGAAATATCAATAACCTCAGATACACAGATGACACCACTCTTATGGCAGAAAGTGAAGAAGAACTAAAGAACCTCTTGATGAAAGTGAAAGAGGAGGGTGAAAAAGGTGGCTTAAAGCTCAACATTCAGAAAACTAAGATCATGCCATCTCGTCCCATCACTTCATGGCAGATAGACAGGAAAACAGTATCAGATTTTATTTTGGAAGGCTCCAAAATCACTGCAGATGGTGACTACAGCCATGAAATTAAAAGGCGCTTACTCCTTGGAAGGAAAGTTATGACCAACCTAGATAGCATATTGAAAAGCAGAGACATTACTTTGCCAACAAAGGTCCATCCAGTTAAGGCTATGGTTTTTCCAGTGGGCATGTATGAATGTGAGAGTTGGACTGTGAAGAAAGCTGAGTGCCAAAGAATTGATGCTTTTGAACTGTGGAGTTAGAGAAGACTCTTGAGAGTCCCTTGAATTGCATGGAGATCAAACCAGTCAATCCGAAAGGAAATCAGTCCTGAATATTCATTGGAAGGACTGAAGCTGAAACTCCAATAATTTGGCCACCTGATGCAAAGAGCTGACTCATTTAAAGACCCTGATGCTAGGAAAGATTGAGATGGCTGGAGCACATCACCAACTCAACGGACATGAGTTTGAGTAAACTCCAGGAGTTGGTGATAGACAGGGAGGCCTGGCATCCTACAGTCCTTGGGGTTGCAAGAAGTCGGACACAACTGAGCGACTGAACTGAACTAAAACTTAAAAACAAATTTATCTGTTAATAAAATGCTTGTGTTCAGGCATCATTCTTTAACTTCAAACTTTGGAAGATGAGGGTGCTTTTCTGTTCCTAGTCTCTTGAAATAGCATTATTGTAACTTTGGTTTAATAAATACTCCATCATCAAACAATAAAAAAAATTGCAGCTATGTGTTGCAACAGATGTTAACTGGCTTTATCGTGACCCTTTAGTAATCACTACGAACAAAGCTAGTGGAGGTGATGGAATTCCAGTGGAGCTGTTTCAACTCCTGAAAGATGATGCTGTGAAAGTGTTGCACTCAGTATGCCAGCAAATTTGGAAAACTCAGCAGTGGCCACAGGACTGGAAAAGATCAATTTTCATTCCAATTCCAAAGAAAGGCAATGCCAAAGAAAGGCAATGCCAAAGAATGCTCAAACTACCGCACAATTGCACTCATCTCACATGCTAGTAAAGTAATGCTCAAAATTCTCCAAGACAGGCTTCAGCAATACGTGAACCATGAACTCCCTGATGTTCAAGCTGGTTTTAGAAAAGGCAGAGGAACCAGAGATCAAATTGCCAACATCCACTGGATCATGGAAAAAGCAAGAGAGTTCCAGAAAAACATCTATTTCTGCTTTACTGACTATGCTAAAGCCTTTGGCTGTGTGGATCAGGGTAAACTGTGGAAAATTCTTCAAGAGATGGGAATACCAGACCACCTAACCTACCTCTTGAGAAATCTGTATGCAGGTCGGGAAGCAACAGTTAGAACTGGACATGGAACAACAGACTGCTTCCAAATAGGAAAAGGAGTATGTCAAGGCTGTATATTGTCACCCTGCTTATTTAACTTCTATGCAGAGTACATCATGAGAAACACTGGGCTGGAAGAAACACAACCCGGAATCAAGGTTGCCGGGAGAAATATCAGTCACCTCAGATATGCATATGACACCACCTTTATGGCAGAAAATGAAGAGGAGCTAAAAAGCCTCTTGATGAAAGTGAAAGAGGAGAGTGGAAAAAGTTGGCTTAAAGCTCAACATTCAGAAAATGAAGATCATGGCATCCGGTCCCATCACTTTATGGCAAATAGATGGGGAAACAGAGGAAACAGGATCAGACTTTATTTTTGGGCTCCAATATCACTGCAGATGGTGACTGCAGTCATGAAATTAAAAGACACTTAGTCCTTGGAAGAAAAGTTATGACCAACCTACATAGTATATTCAAAAGCAGAGACATTACTTTGCCCACTAAGGTCCGTCTAGTCAAGGCTATGGTTTTTCCAGTGGTCATGTATGGATGTGAGTGTTGGACTGTGAAGAAGGCTGAGTGCTGAAGAATTGATGCTTTTGAGCTGTGGTGTTGGAGAAGACTCTTGAGAGTCCCTTGGACTGCAAGGAGATCAACCAGTCCATCCTAAAGGAGATCAGTCCTAGGTGGTCATTGGAAGGACTGACGCTGAACTCCCAACATTTTGGCCACCTCATGTGAAGAGTTGACTCATTGGAAAAGACTCTGATTCTGGGAGGGATTGGGGGCAGGAGGAGAAGGGGACAACAGAGGATGAGATGGCTGGATGGCATCACGGACTTGATGAACTGAGTTTGAGTGAACTCTGGGAGATGGTAAGGAACAGGGAGGCCTGTCATGCTGCGATTCACGGAGTCGCAAAGAGTTGGACATGACTGAGTGACTGAACTGAACTGAACTTAGTAATATATACAAATTTCAAATTATTATGTCGTATTTGAAACTAATAAAATGTAATGTGAATTATATCTAAATAGAAAAATTTAAGATGACACCATCAGAAAATGGAAGTGTTTAAATATGAGAGGAGATTTATATAAATTAGGCAAAAGTTGAGTATAATTATAACAAGAACATAGGAAAAATATATGAATAATACACTAATTCCAGGAAAAGATACTAAAAATATGCAGAAAAAGAAAAGTAATTCTTACAGTACATAGTTCATTTATAAACAGAGTTTACATGGTAAAATAATTTAAATCTGGAATAGAACAATAATCCAACTACAATTACACTACTTTACAAGAATGAAGACAGAGGAGAACCCTAACCTTCCAAAATCTAAAAAATAATTCCCAAAATGAAAAATTAAGAATTGAAAACACAGGCATACTATTAAAAGATAAGATGGGTTTTGTTAATTTTATAAAGAGTAAAATAATATTTGTATCTAAGGGCAGGGAAATGGTAAGAAGTGTAACAGCAAGGAACTTTCATTTTTCATTTTTAAAAAGACTATAGATTTCTTGAATACCTATATTTTGTACATACACAAATTTGATAGAAAATTAAAAGCAAATTCTTAAAAATCAAAGGCTTAAATGTGGATTATTTTGTAGATGGCACTGGGACAACTGGTTATCCATAAGGAAAAGATAAAAATAAATATCTATATTCCTCATCATGTACAAAAGTAAATTCAAAATAAATGTAAGACCTGTCTGTGAAATGCAAAGCTTTAAGTTTTTAGAAAAATATATGGGTGAGTGTATTTATGATATCAGTCTAGGGCAGAATTCTTAAAAGGCAGAACACTATAAAATGTAAGAGAAAATACTGATAAATCATCTTGCACATTACAATCAAAATCTCTGTGTCAAAAAAAAGTCAACATAAGCAAAGTTGAGACAAGAGACAAGGTTGAGAGGCAGAAGATATTTGCAAAGTATACAATTGCTAAAGTATCTATAATATATATGGAATTCCTAAAAATAATAAGAAAAATGCAAAACAGTTTAATAGAAAAAACAAATCAAGCAAACAATATAATCAGTCAATTTGTGGGAGAAGATATCTCAATGATCAATAAATATCAGAAAAGATAAGCAAACTTACCAGGATTAAACTAAAACAAGGAGAAATCATCACACACCAATGGCATAGGATGAGGGGAAGAACAATATAAAAGTTGATAATACCAATAGTTGGAGAGTTTGTGGAAAAAGAGAATTTATGTATTGCTTATGAGAGAACAAATTGGTACAATTACCTTGAAGAAAAACTATGATAATACCTAGAAAAGCTTAAAATGGACACAGGACACGGGTTAAACATCCAGTATAACCTTCAAACCTAGAGAAATTACTATACTTGTGGCCAAGGAGAGCTACACAAAGATGTCTTTTCTTGCACTGTTTGAAACAGTAAGAAATGGACAATAACCTAAATGTCCATAAATAAGAACTAGATGCATTAGACAGTGGCTTATTCATAGAACAGAATACTATGCAACTGCTGAAAAGGATGGATAGGAGGCATATGGGAAAATTTCAGAAATGTTACCAAAGAGACAGGACCAATGTTCAGTTGGAAATGGTACATATAATTCTACATATGTGAAATTTAAAAACACAACAATTCTACTTATGTTCATAGACACAGATATATAGAGTAATACTCTCAAAATACTTATGGGAATACTTCCCAACTGGGAACAACAGGCAAGTTTGACCTTGGAGTACAAAATGAAGCAGAGAAAGGCTAACAGAATTTTGCCAAGAGAACGCACTGGTCATAACAAACAACCTCGTCTAAGAACACAAAAGATGATTCTACACATGGACATAGCCAGATGGTCAATACCAAAATCAGACTGATTGCGTTATTGGCAGGCAAAGATGGAGAAGAAGCTCAATACAGTCAGCTAAAACAAGACTGGGATCTGACAGTGGCTTAGATCATGAACTGCTTATTGCAAAACTCAGACTCAAATCGAAGAAAGTAGGGAAAACCACTAAACCATTCAGGTATGACCTAAATCAAATCCCTTATGATTATAAAGTGGAAATGACAAATAGATTCAAGGGATTAGACCCAATAGACAGAGTGCCTGAATAACTATGGATGGAGGTTTGTAATATTGCACAGGAGAGGATGATCAAAATCATTCCCAAGAAAAAGTAATGCAAAAAGCAAAAATGGCTGTTTGAGAAGGAGTAAGAAATAGCTGAGAAAAGAAGAGAAGCTAAAGGCAAAGGAGAAAAGGAAAGATGGAGCTATCTGAATGCAGAGTTCCAAAGAATAGCAAAGAGAAATAGAAAGCTTTCCTCAGTGATAATCAATGCAAAGAAATAGAGGAAAACAATAGAATGGGAAAGACTAGAGATCTCTTCAAGAAAATCAGAGATACCAAGGGAACATTCTATGCAAATATGGGCACAATAAAGTGCAGAAACAGCAACAACTTAACAGAAGCAGAAGAGATTAAGAAGAGGTGGCAAGAATACACAGAGGAACTATACAAAAAGGTCTTCATGACCAAGATAACCACAAAGGTGTGGTCACTCATCTAGAGCCAGACACCCTGGAGTCTGAAGTCAAGTGAGCTTTAGAAAGCATTACTACAAACAAAAAGAGTGGAGGTAATGGAATTCCAGCTGAGCTAGTTCAAATCCTAAGAAATGATGCTGTGAAAGTGCTGCACTCAATGTGCCAGGAAATTTGGAAAACTGAGCAGTTGCCAAAGGACTGGAAAAGGTCAGTTTTTGTTCCAAACCCAAAAGAAGGCAATGACAAAGGATGTTCAAAATACTGCACAATTGCACTCATCTCACATGTTAGCAAGGCAGTGTGCAAAATCCTTCAAAGTAAGCATCAATAGTACTCAAACTGAGAACTGCCAGATGTACAAGCTGGATTTAGAAAAGGCACAGGAACCAGAGATCAAATTGCCAACATCTGCTGCATCATAGAAAAAGCAAAGGTATTTCAGGAAAACATTTACTTCTGCTTCATTGACTGTGCTGAAAACTTTGACTGTGTGGATCGCAACAAACTGTGGAAAATTCTTCAAGAGATGGGAATACCAGACCACCTAACCTGCCTCCTGAGAAACCTGTATGCAGGACAAGAAGCAACAGTTAGAACTGGACATGGAACAACAAACTGGTACAGAATTAAGAAAGGAGTACATCAAGGCTGTTTACTCTCACCCTGCTATTTTAACTTACATGCAGAGTGCATCATGCAAAACGCTGTTTTGGATGAATCAAAAGCTGGAATCAAGATTGCTGGGAGAAATATCAGTAATTTAAGATATGCAGGGAATTTCAGAAAAGCATCTAAAGATACCATTGTTATGACAGAAAGTAAAGAGGAACTAAAAAGTCTCTTGATGAAGGTGAAAGAGGATAGTGAAAATGCTGGCTTAAGACCCAACATTCAAAAAACTAAGATCATGGCTTCCAGTCCCATCACTTCATGGCAAATAGATGGGGAAGAGAAGGAAACAAAGACAGATTTTATTTTCTTAGGCCCCAAATACTGTGGATGGTGACTACAGCTATGAAATTAAAAGATGCTTTCTCCATAGAAGAAAAGCTATGACAAATTTAGTGAATGAAAAGCAGAGACATCACTTTGCCAACAAAGCTCTGTAGAGTCAAAGCTATGGTTTTTCCAGTAGTCATGTACAGATGTGAGAGTTGGACCATAAAAAGGCTGAGTGATGAAAAACTGACACTTTCAAACTGTGGTGCTGGAGAAGACTCTTGAGAGTCCCTTGGACAGCAAGGAGATGAGACCAGTCAATCCTAAAGGAAATATCAGCCCTTAATATTAATTGGAAGGACTAATGCTGAAGCTAAAGCTCCAATACTTTGGCCACCTGATGAAAGAGCCTACTCACTGGAAAAGATTGAAGGCAGGAGGAGAAGGGCATGACAGAGGATGAAATGGTTGGATGGCATCATTGATGCAATGGACATGAGTTTGAGCAAATTCCAAGAGATACTGAAGGACAGGGAAGCTTGGCATGCTGCAGGCCATGCGGTCACAAAGAGTTGACCATGACTGAGCAACTGAACAACCACAACAAGGGAGGGTAAGAGGGATGGAAAAAAGATGAAGAGAGGATAATATCAGATGCACTGGCAAAGCTTGGTTACAAACCCCCAAACAAAAATGATCTGAAGCAAACAAACAGAAGGCTAACATTTGTTGAACCTATGGAAGCAGAAACATGGGTATCTGAAACAATAGTTTTCTGTATGTTTAAAATTTTTGGCAACAGTTATATAGAAGAGTATGCACCAGCTGACCATCAGATATCCAGTCTTCCTTCTGGTTTCCTCTGAAGGCAAATCCCTTAGCATATTGTCATCTCAGTTCCTTTATTTGTAAATGGAAGGTAATACCATGTTGCCTAGTCTGTTTCAGTGTTTGAGAGATGACTAAATTAAAAAAGAAAATACCCCCGTTGAAAACTATTAAGAGCTAAATAATTAAATAATTGTTACTGTTTGTGTGTTGACATGTAAAAAAACCAGATATCCATAAAAAATACTAATGCTAGATTGGGAAACTAATGCCAACATACTGTGTATATTTTAACTATGGGTTTTGTACTGCTATTTTAACTGCCAAATTATACTAGTCATCTCATCCTACTCTGGAGGCTTGACAAGGAGAGGGAGAAAATTGAGTCCCATCCTTCTTCCATCTCTGTCCCCTAAACACTCTAAGGATTTGAAGGATTTAAAAGCACAAAAGTCAGCCAGGAACTACTGGGAGAAAAAAAAGAAAAACATGTAAAGATGGTGATTTAGGATATGTGAGTTTAGTCAAAAAGACTACTGGCAAAGGAACACAATGCTTGCTTCTATTTGGAACTTTAAAAATATTTTTTTAAAATAATCAGTTCAGTTCAGTCACTCAGTCGTGTCTGACTCTTTGCGACCTCATGGACTGCAGCATGCCAGGCCTCCCTGTCCGTCACCAACTCCTGGAGTTTACTCAAATTCATGTCTATCAGATTGGTGATGCGATCCAGCCATCTCATCCTCTGTCATCTCCTTCTCCTCCTGCCTTCAATCTTGCCAGCATTAGGGTCTTTTCAAATGAGTCAGTTCTTTGCATCAGGTGGCCAAAGTATTGGAGCTTCAGCCTCAGAATCAGTCCTTCCAATGACTATTCAGAACTGATTTTCTTTAGGATTGACTGGTTGGATCTCCTTGCAGTCCTAGGGACTCTCAAGAGTCTTCTCCAACACCACAATTCAAAAGCATCAATTCTTCTGCACTCAGCTTTCTTTATAGTCCAACTCACATATATATACATGACTACTGGAAAAACCATAGCTTTAACTAGATGGATATTTGTCAGCAAAGTAATGTCTCTGCTTTTGAATATGCTGTCTGGGTTGGTCATAGCCTTTCTTCCAAGGAGCAAGCATCTTTTAATTTCATGGCTGCCATCACCATCTGCAGTGATTTTGGAGCACCAAAAATAAAGTCTGACACTGCATTCAGATAGCTCTATCTTTCCTTTTCTCCTTTGCCTTTAGCTTCTCTTCTTTTCTCAGCTACTTGTAAGTCAGACAACCATTTTGCCTTTTTGCACTTCTTTTTCTTAGGGATGGTCTTGATCACTGCCTCCTATACAATATCATAAACCTCCATTCATAGTTCTTTAGGCACTCCTCTGTCTATCAGATCTAATTCCTTGAATCTATTTCTCACTTCCACTGTATAACTGTATGAGATTTGATTTAGGTCATACCCAAATGGTCTAGTGGTTTTCCCTACTTTCTTCAATTTAAGTCTGAATTTGGCAACAAGAAGTTCATGACCTGAGCCTCAGTCAGCTCCCCGTCTTGTTTTTGCTGACTGTATAGAGCTTCTCCACTTTCGGCTGCAAAGAATATACTCAGTCTGATTTCGGTGTTCACCATCTGGTGATGTCCATGTGTAGAGTTGTCTCTTGTGTTGTTGGAAGAGGTCTTGTGCTATGACCAGTGAGTTCTCTTGGCAAAACTCTATTAGCCTTTTCCTTGCTTCATCTTATACTCTAAGGCCAAACTTGCCTGTTACTCCAGGTATCTCTTGATTTCCTACTTTTGCATTCCAGTCCCCTGTAACGAAAAGGACATCTTTTCTTTGGTGTTAGTTCTAGATAACATTGGAAAACAATGCCAAGTAAAGGGGAGCATCTTGCATATGTACTCTTTCCAGTTGTGCTCTTCTTAATGAATGAACTCTCTTCAAAAATATTTGTTAGATAGAAGCAATTAATGCTGAAGCTCTATCCTTGCTCCATTAATTAATTACAGCAAATGAGCTTGTAATGTGCATCATAACAACTTAATAAGCTGGCCCAAACTACTTTAGATTCTGCTATGCTAGTATTTCATCATGGCTGGGCTATTTAAAATAGTTAAGTAATATCTGAACATTAATAGCTTTTGAATGAGCTGTGTCCTTCAAAAGAAACTCTGGCTGAAACAGATGTGCTGTTTACCTGGAAGGAATGACAGTGAAGAATGTTGTAGCAGAAGTGAAGACAAGGAAAGGAGGCTGAAATGCCAACATGAGAGTTTACACAAATTATCATCTTCAGGAATGTAACATCCCGCCCCCCCCCTGCAGCCATCACCCTGGCCAACCAGATGCCTTTCCAACGGGTCCTTCACATTTTCCATGCTTGTTGGACATGTAGAGTTGAGAATCCAATAGCTGCACTGGTCTCTCTTTTTTGACACTGGTTACATTGTCCATTCTTCCCTCAACTGTCTAAGTGAACCTGGATCAAATTGTGACTAATACAAGCTCTTTCGTGATGTCTTTGCTTTAATAAAATCTTAAAGGCAATTTAGTGACTCACTGAGTTGAATAGACTTTGTACATCTGAGGATGACTTAAAATATGGCTTACTGTCAATGAAAGAGCCAAAGGCCCTGGATCAGCTGTGAATTATCTAAGACAAGATTATGTGAAATGAAATCCCTGATTTTTTTCAAACCAAATGTCAATATATCTTCCAGGTAATAACATCTGTTATCAGCCTTCAGCAAAAGTCAAGCATATCCTAGTCTCTCCCTCCTTGAAACACAAAGAGTTTACCATCCATAAAGGTATAATTCAGGCATCTACAGAAAGGAAGGAAGGAAAAAAAGGGATGTCAGAGAGCCAATCTGGAGCTCAAGGTGAGCTCTATAAGGTAGTCTTTTTGGCAGACTATTTTTTCCTGATTATTATTTGTATCAGATTTCTCTAGAACATATAACCAGGGCTCTTCAAGACAGAATGGAAAAAGCCTTGAAACAATTCTCTCAAAATATTTTTTAAACATGAGGTGTTTAGAGGCACAGGGAATGTGCCAAATTGATGAGCCAGAAGAATTTTAGAAACAAAGGCCAGTAACAAAGAGAAATAATTAATTGTCTCCCTTCCAATTTGTTGTCAAACCCATTATCTCTACGAGGGAAATGGGAAAAAATGGAGATACACAAAAAATCTATGTTTGACCTAAGGGCCAATTCAATAATGGCAGAAACTATATTTGATCACAGTTCTTGATGTCTGTCCCAAAATACATTCTACCCTCAAATCTGTGATGCTTCTGCGATGAGAACTGTGTGTATGTATACTTTTAGAAGTGTTATTTTTTGGTAAATTTTGTGGACATAGTCACGACTGAACTGTAAAACTGGCTTTCTCATCCATTTACTCTCATACTTTCCTTCTCATCTCCTTTTTCCTCTGCAGGATTTATTTTAGCAAAACCTTACCAAGATGTTAAATGAGAACTATTTCAAGTGGGTCCTCTCTCAAGTTTACATGTATTTTTAAAAGTTCATTCCAAAACTCCAAAGCCTCCAAAACTGAAAGGAGTACAGCAGTTCTAGAATGACAGGGACCAGGATGAGAGGGCAGTCAGGCCTCAGGGCCCTCTCAGCACAGCACAGTCCATTTCCTGCTCAGTCCAATCCTGAACACACAGGAGCAAGAACCAACAGGTGAAGAGAGAGATCTCTGTTGTGTATACTCTTGACCCAGGGAGTAGAGGTCAAAGGAATTAAAGTTCAGAGAAAATTGTCCTTGATTTAGACATTTTCTTAAGAATGTTCCCTGTCTAGAAAAATATCCCAACAAGCCATTTGGAAAGATGTAGGATCATTTTAAATCCCACTGATGCTTCAAAGGATAAAGAAGTTCAGTCAGCAATATATGACTGACTAAAATGTTTTCTCCAACGAGTAGAGCCAGTCCTTTCTATATACTGTTGTCACTGACTGGCAGGCAATGAATCCATCTGACATTTTCTTAGAACAGGAAAATGAAGATAAGGCCAGATAATCTTGCTTGCTAGATTTCTGTGATTCTTGCTATCCTCTGGCTTTTCTATTCTTGACCATTCGCGTCACACTGTCCATGTGGTGTTGAGCAAAGCCCTAAATGATCGAATCTGTTGGCTTAATGAGTTTATCCAATTCACCTAACTGTGGAAGCCTTCTCTGAAGTTCTATCACTGCACTTCACAGAATAGCTTGGCAGCCTTGATTTCCAATAACAGACGAGGCCTCTAAAACAATAGCTCATTTGATTTGAACCAAACTTTATCAATGACATATCAACTCTAGAACAGTAACTTCATTCAGAAAGCAAACTTCATCAGGATAAGGTCTCTCTAGCTTGCTCTTTCTCTCAGCACTAAGGCTGAGGAAGATATAAATGATGCAAAATATCTAAAGACACATCAATCATACATTCCAAAATAACTGCATAATTTTCCTTCAATCTGTTCACATTGATTATATATTAAGTCATTTAATTTCAGTGAAATCTTCCTCTTTACTTTGAGTTGTTCCTTTTATGACCAGGTAACTAAACAATTTAAGAAAATGATTGTATTAAGTTAGCCTATGGAGAAGGAAATGGCAATCCACTCCAGTATTCTTGCCTGGAGAATCCCATGGACAGAGAAGCCTAGTAGGTTACATTCCATGGGGTCGCAAAGAGTCGGACACGACTGAGCAATATGAACAACGAACAAAATTAGCCTAGGAAAAGGAATTTGATTTCTCCATGACATTAAGCAGGAAAAATGTTATGAAAACTGCTAGTGAAAAAGTAGGATACGAAATTTGTCTCTATGCTATTAAAATAACCATCATAAAATGAGCAACAGAAATTATTTATAGATGGCAATAAACATGTATGTGCCTGCTCAGTCACCGGTGTATCTGACTCTTTGTGACCCCCTGGACTGTAGCCCACCAGGCTCCTCTAACCACGGAATTTTCTGGGCTAGAATGTTGTAATGAGTTGCCATCTCCTACTCCAGGGGATCTTTCCAACCCAGGGATCAAACCCACGTCTCTTGCATCTCTTGCACTGCAGGTGTTTCATCCCTGGGACACATGGGAAGCCCCCAGTAAACACGACAGATGCTCAACCTCAATAGTCACCAAGAAACTGCAAATTAAAATCACAGTGTGATCCTACCCACATACCAGGATGCTAAAATGAAAAGATAAGTGAGTGAGTGAAGTCGCTCAGTTGTGTCCGACTCTTTGTGACCCCATGGACTAGTAGCCTACCAGGCTCCTCCCTCCATGGGATTCTCCAGGCAAGAGTACTGGAGTGGGTTGGTTGCCATTTCCTTCTCCAAAATGAAAAGATAGAAAAGGCCAAGTGGAAGTACCAGAGTTCTCATACACTGTTGGTGGACAGGAATATTAGTACAGCCATTTTGGAAATTTGTCTGGCAGTACCTATTTAAACTGAACATACACATTCCCTATTGACTGACAACTCCAATTTTAGGTATACTCCCAACTGAAATTTGTATATACATTCGCTGGATTACTTTTACCAGATTGTTCATAGCAGCAATTGCAATAACCTCGGATTAAAAACAATCCCAAATACATATCAATGGTTGAGTGGATAAATATCCACACAGTGGAAAACTCTACCATGATGATGGTAAATGATCTACAACCACACACAACATCAATGAGTCTCACAAGCAGAGTGTTAAACGAAAGAAGCCAGACACAAAAGGGCACATAATGCATGATTCCAGGTACATAATATGCAGACAGATGAAATTAACTGATGCCTTGTTTGTGTTTATGAAGGTGCAAAGAGGGAGACAAGAGCTGAGGATGGGAGGACTCGTCATCCCCCAAGATCCTGCCTTCTCCTACGTGGGGCCCCCACGCCTAGCACTACACTCACGAGAAAATGAAGACAGCCTTCCAAGTGAATGCTGATGCTGAAGCACATGGCAAGCAGGCACAGAGCCACAGAGGCATGCTTGATGTAGCCTCCAGGGCAGACAAGGACGTTGCACTGCTCCTCCAAACACAGACCCCTGAGACCAAAGGAACTTTGTCTTTAATTCTCCAATTTACAGCCCCGTTAAAGCACAGAAAATACTTTGATTTAGGCTATGGTTAGAAATGGAAACTTGCTAGTCGTGATGTGGTAGAGGGAATGGGTTGGCAAGGGGGTGTCAAAGAAGAGGAGTGGACTTATTTAATGCATTTCCAAAAACCATTATAGACTTTTACTTCACACATACTCCTTCTAGGAGAAATTGCAGGTGGACAAGGCACTAAGGTTCCTTGCAGTTTGGTTAAACTGTGCACAAACAGACCACATGAAGGCTAAGAAGATATAAACAAGAGGATACTGCTGCAACTGAACACAACCACAGCAAAGAGAATCCGACACATGATGTGTCTGGGAGCTAGTTGTGTTGCGATGCAAGGCAAATGTACACAAATGGAGTTAAACAAAGGTTATTCTTACTTGGTCAAAGGAGGGTTTTTTTCCCCTAATTTTTCTCTTCTTTTTGTTGATTCCAGACCCGACAACCTTCTCCATTGAAAGGGACCCTTCTGATCTATCTTTGCTGGTACAAAATATTCTGAAGCGATGACAACTGGAAGAAATGTCACTGGTGATAATTCACCCTGAAGCTCTCTTTCATCAGGGGTTCCTGCTTTCCACCCATAATGGTTTGTAACAGAAGCCCCCGAAGGGTCCCTGCACATCTCTCTTTCTGTCTTCCTCACCTGCAGGGTCCTTCAGAGGCGCTTTTAAACTGCTTGTTTCCTACCCGCTGCAACGCTCACCCTTTCCACCCACAGCCCTCACCTACCAAGCGCTCTAGGTTCAAAACCTCTGATCGCAGTGCAACTCTGGGAGACGCGCAGATGGCTCATAGGCAAGGACTGTGCTCTCAGGCCTGCCTGCACATTGGAATCACTCAGGAAACCAGCAGAACATACTGATGATGGGCCTCCACTCCTAGAAATTCAAACTTGGTTTGTTTGGGCAGATCCCTGGCAGCTGGACTTTTTTTTTTTTTTTAATTTTTTTTAATATTTTATTCTACATTACAGCTGGACTTTTAAAAGTGCAACAGTTATTTCTGATGTAGCCAAGTCTTGAGAACCATGGCTTTGAGGATAAACGCATATTCCCTAGATGTGGGGAACATCTGTGAATGAAGCAGGACACTCAGGGCACTAAATAATGGATTCTGGACATCTTAAGAAATATAGGAAGGAAGCGGGAGTGAGGAGAGAACTGAGGTCCTGAGCTTGGCAGGATTTGGGCTCCAGTGAAAAGAAGCTGGCAACTCCCAGATGCACCTCTACTCATTCCTAAGCAGCTGCCAACCAGTCAGCCTCTGATGGTTGATACCAGACCACCTGACCTGCCTCTTAAGAAACCAATGTGCAGGTCAGGAAGCAACAATTAGAACTGTACATGGAACAACAGACTGGTTCCAAACAGGAAACGAAGTATGTCAAGGCTGTATATTGTCACCTTGCTTCTTTATTTTATATGCAGAGTACATCATGAGAAACACTGGGCTGGAAGAAGAACAAGCTAGAATCAAAATTGTCGGGAGAAATATCAATAACCTCAGATATGCAGATGACTCCACCCTTATGGCAGAAAATGAAGAGGAACTCAAAAGCCGCTTGATGAAAGTGAAAGAGGAGAGTGAGAAAGCTGGCTTAAAGCTCAACATTCAGAAAATGAAGATCATGGCATCTGGTCCCATCACTTCATGGGAAATAGATGGGAAAATAGTAGAAACAATGTCAGACTTTATTTTGGAGGGCTCCAAAATCACTGCAGATGGTGATTGCAGCCATGAAATTAAAAGACGCTTACTCCTTGGAAGAAAAGTTATGACCAACCTAGACAGCATATTGAAAAGCCATCTAGTCAAGGCTATGGTTTTTCCAGTGATCATGTATGGATGTGAGAGTTGGACTGTGAAGAAAGCTGAGAGCCGAAGAACTGATGCTTTTGAACTGTGGTGTTGGAGAAGACTCTTGAGAGTCCCTTGGACTGCAAGGAAATCCAACCAGTCCATTCTAAAGGAGATCAGCTCCGGATTTCTGTGGAAGGAATGATGCTAAAGCTGAAACTCCAGTACTTTGGCCACCTCATGCAAAGAGTTGACTCATTGGAAAAGACTCTGATGCTGGGAGGGATTGGGGGCAGGAGGAGAAGGGGACGTCAGAGGATGAGACGGCTGGATGGCATCACCAATTCAATGGATGTGAGTCTGAGTGAATTCCAGGAGTTAGTGATGGACAGGGAGGCCTGGCATGCTGTGATTCATGGCGTCACAAAGAGTTGGACACAACTGAGTGACTGAACTGAACTGAACTGAAACTGATGGAGAAAGGAAGGAGTAGGGACGGAGTATGTGATTCAGGTTGAGGAGGCCATGCCGAGGAGAACCTCCAGCACCACAATGCCTTTGGCCCCTTCTCTTCCTGCCACTGCCCACCTCCAGCACCACCCTCCTGTCCACTGCACGTGCTGTGTCTGTCCAGCGCTGGCTCACATTCCCTTCTCACTCTCTCTGGACAATTCTTTTTATCACACAGTGACATCTGAAGGGAGTGTTTTGGTGGTTTCCATTATTGCTTTAATTTTAAATTTAGATTCTATAATAACTCTTCACAGGGAAGACCCCCCCAAGTAAACTTCAAGCACAGGCTTTAGAACCAACGAGACCAAAGTTTGAATGCTGATTTGATCATTTCTCAGTCTTAAAATATGGGCCATTGCTTCCCTGAGTTTCAGTTATTTTCAGTCTATGAGATGGAGACAATGCCTACCTTGCAAGGTTTCCTGAGGATTAAAGATCATAAAAAAACATCACTGACAATGGGAAGATGCATAGTAAGCATGAGTGTTCTCACTGTCTAGAGAAGTCGTCTCTGACCTTCCCTGTCCAGTATGGTCCCCACTAGCCACCTGTAGCTATTTAAATTTTAAATGAAATTAATTAAAAGCATTTAAAATTGGAAGTTCAATTCCTAGTTTCTCTAGTCACATTTCAAGTGCTCTATAGCCACACACAGTTAGTGATGTACACATACACACATACACACACACATACACACCCATATATTACTGGATAGCACAGATTATAGAACATCTCTGTCACTGCAGAATGTTCTAATGGACAGCATAATTATACCATCAGGCCTGCCTAACTGCAACTACAGTGAAGGCAGGAACCATCCATGTAACCCACTGGCCAGCAGTGACGTTCAGGGCTAAATCCTTCTGTCAGAATATTCTATTCATTGTGTGTTATGAAAGTTGCTCAGTTGTGTCCAACTCTTTGCAACTATACAGTCCATGGAATTCTCCAGACCAGAATATTGGAGTGGGTAGTCTTTCCCTTCTCCAGGGTTGGGGGATCGAACCCAGGTCTCCCACATTGCAGGCGGATTCTTTACCGGCTGAGCCACAAGGGAAGCCCAAGGATACAGGAATGGGTAGACTATCCCTTCTCCAGCAGATCTTCCTGACCCAGGAATTGAACTGAGGTCTCCTGCATTGCAAGTGGATTCTTTACCAACTGAGCTATGAGGGGAGCCATTCCATTCATAGCATAGCTGATACAGAGACTAGATCAATAGTTTCCAGAGGTGAGGTGGTAAGGAGTGGAAGGAATGGGTGAACTGTTTTTGTTTTTTTTCAATTTAAATAAACTGAATAAAAATTAATTAATTAAACTAAAAGTATCAGCATGCTAAAAAAAATTAAGTAAAAAGAAGATGCTGAGGAACCTGAAAAGAAGTATGACTTACTCAGCAATTTTGCCAAGGCTGGACAGGTTATGTTGGTGTTCAGCTCTGGGTAAGCAAATAAATCCATCCAAGGTTGTCAAGCAAAGGGTATATTTGCCATGAATTTTACTTATTATTCACACACAGCTTCTAGACACTGTCTTGGTCAATTTTGAATTCATTTCCCTAGCAACCTGGGCTAAATTAAGCAATATGACAGAGCCATAAGGCAGCGAGCCTTTCCAGAACATCTTAACCCATTATCTCAGACTTTAAATTTGCCTTTTATCTTAGTTGCTGTGCCAACAATTGTCTGCATCCCCAAGTCACTAGTTCAGGTCATGACTTGTTTAAACAGAAACACAAGAATGCGATGGGTCACAGGGGTGTGGTCGTACAGGCTGTGCACTGCACAACTCCTTGGGGTACCATTTACAAAGTCATCATCAATTTGTCTACTTATTCCAACAGCTTCCCAGAAAAGAGCAAGGTGCCTTAAATAAGGAGTAGCTTTTTCTGTCTTTTTAAACGTACTGTGTATGTTGGCTACAAGGGCGACTACATGGGCCACTCTGTAGCTAGAGGCCAGAAACGAATTCAGAATCCTTAATTTAGTGATAATTCAGCATTGGGGCCCAAGAATGTTCTGGACATCCATAGCAATTCTTTGTTTCAATAGCTACCAGGGAAATTCTGCCTCATGACTCACTAAACTGGACCGGGCTTGACCTCAGATCTAGAGACCGTCACTGGTTCTGACCAGGTTTCAAGACTAACACAGTGTTTCTCAAATCTGGTTCTACAATTCCTTGAGGAGTTTACAAAAAAAACCCTTTAGATAAAGAAAGTAGATTGGTAATTTCCAGTGGCAGATGGTAAGCAGTGGGCAAAAAGGACAAGGTGGTCAAAACATACAAACTTCCAGTTGTAAAATAAATCAGTCATGGAAGTGTAATGCATAGCATGGTGACTATAGTTTATAATGCCATATTGTATATTTAAAAGCTGCTAAGGGTAAATCTTGGGCTTCCCAGGTAGCTCAGCTGGTAAAGAAACTGCCTACAATGCAGGAGACCTCAGTTCCATTTCTGGGTTGGGAAGTTCCCCTGGAGGAGGGCATGGCAACCCACTCTAGTACTCTGGCTTGGAGAATTCCATGGACAGAGGAGCCTGGCGGACTACAGTCCCTGGGGTCGCAAAGAGATGGACACGACTGAGCGATTAAGTAAAGCACAGCACCAAGGGCAAATCTTAAAGATCTCATCACACACACAAAATGTGTAACTATGTGTGATGACAGATGTTAACTAGACTTATTGTGGTGAACCCTTCACAATGTATATAAATATCAGATCACTATGTTATCCATCTGAAACTACCTTAACGCTATATATTACATATACTTCAGTTTAAAGAATTCTGATTCGGAACCACAGTTTGGAGCAATACATTAAAATCACTCTGGATAGGGCACGGAGACCAGTGTTTTATAAAAGTATCTAGAGTCCAGCATGGTAGATAACTGCTCCTCCAGCAGACAGAAAGAATAGTATAGACAGATGGATAAAAGAGGAATCTGATGCCCCAAGTCTGGGGAAAAATTGTCAAAATGGAAGCGGACTTTTAAAATGTGTTGGCGGCCCTTTTAATCACTAGGATCAAAGGTGATCTGGTATTCATGAGAGCAGAGTGGGTCTTGATCATTTGTTTTTAAAGTTTAGAATTATACTAAAAATATAAACACGTAACATCAAACTTTACTGATAAAACTGTTCTGGAGTACTCAAACTGAGCTTTAAAGTGTTAAAAGAAGCAAGGAAGGAAGGAAATGACTAAAAGGGAAGGTGGGAGTCGGGCCCATTTAATAATAGAAATGAGCCCTCAGCTAGCCCAGCAGGTAGCATGGCATTTCACAGTGTGAGGGCAGGAAGAAGGGGCTCACTGTGATGATATGGAAGTTAAGTGGCATAACCACAAGGGAAGCTGACACTATCTTCCCAAACTGCGGCTTGTTTATTGAGAAGACCTTGTGATTTCCTGCTAAATAATCCAAGTGTGGCCCTAGTCCAGCTCGTTTCAGATGAAAATTGCTTAGTCATTTTACCCATGTCAAGAGTTTTCTGTGAGTCATGGGTTATACTCATTTCACATTCAGGTCTAAGATAGCCAGGCCCCTTGAAACCTCTCTGGAATTAAGTCTGCCCAGCTAACCTTACTGCACTATCTCAGAGATGAGTCAGTGTTTTGCTGTCTTCCTCTTCAAAATTCCCAGAAAAGCAGAAGTATTCTAATTGGTTCTTAGTAAAACAGTCAATTTCATAAGTGTATGTTGTATTTTCAAGTGCATGTTCAGAGCCTAAAAATACGCATTTACTTTGAATTCTTCTACCGGAGATACATGTGTAAAAATATTTAGGGAAAAGAACATATTTTCCCTCACCCCCATTTCTTCTTATCCAAATCCTTAACTGCTTTCAAACACCAGTTTACTTCTCATACCTTCCATTAACTGTTCCCAACCCCAAAATAGCCTCTTCCTGCTCAGGATTCATATTGATTAACTGATCCCTCATTTGGTTTTATCCATATACTGTATTACTACACGTCTCCATAGTCATTTAGCTTATTATATGGAAATGCCTCTTCCACCTGTTATATTCTTCAAATATGTCCGTGTGTATAGTAGAAAAATACATACATTGCAGCGTTCACTGAATGTTAGATGCAGCCTCGATGTTGTCTGTTGCTTTTATTAAGTTGTGCCCAGCTCCTTGTGACTCCATGGACTGTAGGCTGTCGTCAGGCTCCTCTGTCCATGGGATTTCCCAGGCAAGAATACTGGAGTGGCTTGCCACTTCCTTTTCCAGGGGATCTTCCTGACCCAGGAATTGCACTGGCAGTGGGTTCCTTACCACTGAGCTGCCAGGGAAGCCCGTGAGATAGTCTAAAATCATGAATCAATTTTATCCCATGTTAACTATGCTACTGTTCCTTCTCTCAAAAGGGAGACACAATAATATGTCAGGATGTGAGACAAGGTGCCCTGGTTTTCTTACAACTGTTGGACCCTAGCAACATGGATACCTGAATTCCTTTAGTGTGTCAGGTACCAAAAACATAGGCAGGGTGAAGGGCCTCCAGTGCTCTTCCAGTTGAGACATGTGTCTTGAAAGATTTTTTTAAAAGAATAGGGAGGAATATTGGTGGCATGCCATTGACTGTAAAACACATCCTGTTAAAAACTGTTAAAATATGAAAAAATGTGGTTTTAAAATCAATGATATATGGTAATTAAATGTGATCTTTTAAATGAGGCAACATGTAATAAAAGTTAGAAAGCACCTTCATTAAAATATTAGAATATTATCATAAATCAGAGAATAACCTATCATAAAGAAAGATGTATCATAGACTTGCTCCTAAAACACGGAGTGCCAGACAAGACTATCAGCCATGCTGGAGGCTGGTGATGACCTAAATATACCAAGTAAGCACTTATGTTTCCAGAAGGTGAACGTGTCCAAAAGGAACAAGAGCTATGGTGTCCTGTGGCTTCAAGAGTGCACAGAAGTCACAAAGTGTAGTTCTGAAAGAACATAAGAACATAAGTTCCATGTTTATACAAAAGGAGGTTGCTGTTTTGTTGCTTAGAGTCCTTAAGCAGCATCAGTTCAGTCACTCAGTTGTGTCTGACTCTTTGCGATCCCATGAACTGCAGCACGCCAGGCCTTCTGGTCCATCACTAACTCCCAGAGTCCACTCAAATTCATGTTCTTTGAGTCGGTGATGCCATCCAGCCATCTCATCCTCTGCTGTCCCCTTTTCCTCCTGCTCTCAAGCTTTCCCAGTGTCAGGGTCTTTTCCAATGACTCAGCTCTTCGCCTCAGGTGGCCGAAGTATTAAGAGTTTCAGCTTCAGCATCAGTCCTTCCAATGAACACTCAGGACTGATCTCTTTTAGGATGGATTGGTTGGATTTTGCAGTCCAAGGGAATCTCAAGAATCTTCTCCAACACTACAGTTCAAAAGCATCAATTCTTTGGTGTTCAGCTTTCTTTATACTCCAACTCTCACAGCCATACATGACCACTGGAAAAACCATAGCCTTGACTAGACAGACCTTTGTTGGCAAAATAATGTCTCTGCTTTTGAATATGCTATCTAGGTTGGTCATAACTTTCCTTCCAAGGAGTAAGCGTCTTTTATTTCATGGCTGCAGTCACAATCTGCACTTATTTTGGAGCCCCCCAAAATAAATTCTGACAGTTTCTACTGTTTCCGCATCTATTTCCCATGAAGTGATGGGACCGGATGCCATGATCTTCATTTTCTGAATGTTGAGCTTTAAGCCAACTTTCTCACTCTCCTCTTTCACTTTCATCAACAGGCTCTTCAGTTCTTCTTCGCTTTTTGCCATAAGGGTGGTGTCATCTGCATATCTGAGGTGATTGATATGTCTCCCAGCAATCTTGATTCCAGCTTGTGCTTCTTCCAGCCCAGCGTTTCTCATGATGTACTCTGCGTAGAAGTTAAAGAAGCAGGGTGACAATATACAGCCTGACGTACTCCTTTTCCTATTTGGAAGCAGTCTGTTGTTCCATGTCCAGTTCTACCTGTTGCTTCCTGACCTGCATATTGGTTCTCAAGAGGCAGGTCAGATGGTCTGGTATTCCCATCTCTTTCAGAATTTTCCAGTTTATTGTGATCCACAGAGTCAAAGGCTTTGGCATAGTCAATAAAGCAGAAATAGATGTTTTTCTGGAACTCTCTTGCTTTTTGATTACCCAGCAGATACTGGCAATTTGATCTCTGGTTCCTCTGCCTTTTCTAAAATCAGCTTGAACAACTGAAAGTTCATGGTTCATGTATTGCTGAAGCCTGGCTTGGAGAATTTTGAGCATTACTTTACTAGCACGTGAGATGAGTGCAATTGTGCGGAAGTCTGAGCAGCATATTCACACACTAGTCCACACCACTCCGTCAGTGGCTAGAATCTGCCTGTGTGTGTGTTTCAACAGGGAATGTGTCTTGTGCACTGCTGTATTTCCCCAAGGGCCTTGCACAAGTGTCTGCTGCATGGTGAGTAAGCCTGCAGAGGACTGAAAAACACATGTGCAAAGAACTATTGAAGGAAAAACTTAGTTCTGGGGTCAGTAGCTACCCAAGTGAGAAAGTGAAAATGAAAGTCACTCAGTCATGTCTGACTCTTTGCAACCCCATAGACTATACAGTCCATGGAATTCTCCAGGCCAGAATACTGGAGTGGGTAGCCTTTCCCTTCTCCAGGGGATCTTCCCAACCCAGGGATCACACCCAGGTCTCCTGCACTGCGGTTGTATCCTTACCAGATGAGCCAAAGGGGAAGCCCTAAGGAACCCATGAAGAATAAAGCGTGAGATTGCTGCTTTGCAGAATATTCAAAGAGAAGGGTGAGTGATGGGGTTCTAGGGGAAGACCCAGGAAGTGTGCGTTTCCCCACTCACTCTCTCTCAGGCTATGAATGAAAAGTAATCCAAAACAATCTTTTTAGCAGCTGGTGTCAATATCAATAGTAAATTCAGTCATTTTTGCCTTGTATCCTTTCTACCCCAAGATATCCCAACTTTTTCTTCAACTGTGAAGTATATTCGTATAGATATATCTAAACTTTTCAGGTGGAAATCTTTCCTTTTAAACCCAAACAGACCTGTAACCTGCTGATGTTCCAGCATATAATTTACAGCATATTTAATCAGAACCTGACGGTGCAGGGATCCCTCTACACTGCAGTGTTTGAATCTAAAGCCCAAGAAGCTTTAAGCACAGGATCCTTCTAAAACTCAGATAAGAGAACAAATTAATTTTTCTCTTGCCCTGGACTTCTGTTCTTCATCAAGGCCTGCACTGAAGCACAGGGATGGAGAGCCCCCAGGCAGCAAAGATCCACACAATTGCTGCTGAAATGTTCCTTCTGGCCTTGCTCTGGGTGCTACTGCCGTGTTCCTTTCCGGTCCTACAGTCAGTCAGGAGCCATCTGGGCTGCCTGGCCTGAGAATGCACAAGGGAAAAAAGAGAGCATCATACAGATTTCACCACGTCTCCTGCAGAGGGAAGAGAACATAATCCACCTTCGTTACCAATTAAACACCCAACAAGTAGTGCATTCCTGGTCATGCAGGCCTGGGCTGGCACTGTCTGGTGCTGGTTTCTATAGGGGAATACTGCAGAAAATTCAGACTCAATATCAGTCTGCCGCTTCTGATGTCTATGTCAGAAGCTTTCTCTATCTCTTTTATACTTTAATAAAACTTCATTACACAAAAGCTCTGAGCAATCAAGCCTTGTCTCTGGCCCTGGATTGAATTCTTCTCCTCCAGAGGCCAGGAATCCCAGCATCTTCTGTGGCTCAGCAGCAATCTTTCATCTTGGGGGCTCATCCAGGATTCTTCAGGATAAAGTAAGGATGCTTGGAGCTCTAGTTCTTTGTTTTTCCAGTGAACATGTTTTCCACTATACTTTACTAACTCTACAGTGTGCTTGTGTGAATGAATGACGTGCTCTGCACAAAGCAAGTGAGAAGCCCTGCTCTGCAGTTCAGCAGTGACCTCATATGGCTTATGGCAGAAACCCTGTGGGGGGGGTGGGTTATACCAACCTGCCAATGGACTTCCCTGGTGGCTCCGATGGTAAAACATCTGCCTACAATGTGGGAGACTCAGGTTCAACCCCTGGGTTGGGAAGATCTCTTGGAGAAGGAAATGGCAACCCACTCCAGTATTCTTGCCTGGAAAATCCCATGGATTGAGGAGCCTGGTGGGCTGCAGTCCATGGAGTTGCAAAGAGTTGGACACAACTGAGTGATTTCACTTTCACTTTTTACTTTCATGTATCGGAGAAGGAAATGGAAACCCACTCCAGTGTTCTTGCCTGGAGAATCCCAGAGACAGCAGAGCCTGTTGGGCTGCCATCTATGGGGTCGCACAAAGTTGGACACAACTGAAGCGGTATATACATTTTAATCATCTATACTGACTTTCAAAAATGAAGTGGCCAATTGTATATCCAAATAAGATCTTAAGAAGCAAGCAAGAACAACCATTATATAAATGGTTTAAATGACCCATACATTGCTTAAGAACCAGGAAAGTGTCTTATTCATATTTGTATCCCCATAGCCTAACATGAGTAATGGCACCCCACTCCAGTACTCTTGCCTGGAAAACCCCATGGATGGAGGAGTCTGGTGGGCTGCAGTCCACTGGGTCGCTAAGAGTCTGACACGACTGAGCGACTTCACTTTCACTTTTCACTTTTGTGCATTGGAGAAGGAAATGGCAACCCACTCCAGTGCTCTTGCCTGGAGAATCCCAGGGACGAGGGAGCCTGGTGGGCTGCCATCTATGAGGTCACACAGAGTTGGACACGACTGAAGTGACTTAGCAGCAGCAGCAGCAGCCTAACGTGGTATTCAATACATAATAGGTATCTTATACTGCTGAAAGAATGATTGAACAAATATCTTACATGAAGATGGATGCTACCTGAACAGAACAGTCCCTAATGCCTAATTACCTGTCCTCAGTTCAGTTCAGTCACTCAGTTGTGTCTAACTCTTTGCAGTCCCACGGACTGCAGCATGCCAGTCCTCCATGTCCATCACCAACTGGTTCACAAATTCATGCTAAGGCCAAAAGATTATGTATAAAGGCCAAAGTACTCTTGGGCACCATGGTTCAAGACAGACCAAAAGGAATGCACCATATAGGATGATGATTTCCCAGGTGATGCCAGTGGTAAAGAATCTGCCTGTTGATACAGGAGACATAAAGATGTGAGTTTGTTCCCTGGGTTGGGAAGATCCCTGGAGGAGGGAATGGCAACTCACTCCAGTATTCTTGCCTGGAGAATCCCATGGACAGAGTAGCCTGGCGGGCTGCAGTCTATAGGGCTGCACAGAGTCGCACAGGACTGAAACAACTTAGCACGCACATATTGGATAGTGGCCAGTAAACTCCTCTGGATGCACCCTCTCAGAAAGTACAAATACAAGTAGCACAGAAAAGAGGTTCCCACACCGTGCTCTTGAATCAGGCATACCAATGACCATCAGGAAGACAACGACCCAGAGTGGCTCATTGCCAGCTGCGTACTTACAAGGAACCCTATCGCCCCTGGCAGATTTCCCCTAACTATGTTCTGAGAAACAGAGTTCTAAGAGATGACGATAGATACTGCTTGATAATAGTCTGGGAAATGCTGAATGCCATGTCCTTTCTTGATTATTCGCAATGTCCACTTGCATGTTAAAGTCTCTTAGAAATCTTGCTCAAAAAAAAGAAAGCATGCACGCATGCATGACATGTTGATCATCATTCATTCATTCAGCTGACTATATGTTGGCATTATCTCATGCACTGGGTATACAGTGGTGATCAAAATATATACAGTCCCTCTCCTTATGGACCATATGATTTTATGATGGGAAATACATGGAGTCCCTGACGCTGGGAAAGATTAAGGGCAGAAGGAGAAGAGGGTGTCAGAGGATGAGAGGACTGGATGGCATCACTGATGCATGGCTATGAACTTGGGCAAACACCCAGAGATGGTGAGGGACAAGGAGACCTGGCATACATGAGGTTGCAAAGAGTTGGACACAACTGGCAACTGAACAAGTACATGGAATTCAGTTTCCCAAACTTGGGAAGAGAGGCTGAGGTTGCAGGGAGTTGCCTGGGCTCTAACTGCTAGAAGCTGCAGCCCTAGGAGTATAAGAGAGAGAGAGAGTTTAAGTCTTTTTGCAGAGGGACCCACACTCTATTTTGAGGCACATATAACTTTCAAAGTGTAGCACAGGACACCTGATTTGAGAAATAGTGACTTCTATGTATCTCTTTGCTCATAACTTAAATAACTCGAAGTAAAAATTTGCCTTAATTATGGGACTTATAATCATCATTCTCAGCAAATGAGCCTCCAACTTGAGATAATGAAGCCATGGCTCAAAATCAGACCAGGCCCTTTTCTATAAAGTAGTTACTCAAATTGTAACATGAGTCAAAATTTGGGTTCCAAAATTCTTAAGACTTCATGACTTCATTCAGGAATCCTAAAAACAACTGTGGTCATCATCCATTAAAAATGCAATTTTCACAGTGCTCCACAGACAGGGAGATAAAAGTCCTTGGGGCTGATTTATTTTCATTAGTGCCTTGCCAGTAAATATGTAAACAATTTTAAACCAGGGCAATGCACATGCTGAGCATAATAAAAACCATCTTAATTGCTGCTCTACCAAGGAAAAGAACTCTGAGTACCTTGTCAAATAAATAAATGATCTATGTCTTGTCACTTTTTGTCAGTAAGTTTAATAAATGAAATTGATGGTTTTGGAAAGAGTTTTAGGTCAGTTCTTCCAATTGTAACATTCCTTGACTTAAATATCAGTTACCACAGCATTCCAAACTCTGAGGCAAAAGCTGTTTCCTGCATTTATTTTGACACATATCATAAAGCAGCATCAATAGTGCTCAGCCCATCAGCTCTGGCTGGAGTTTTTCCTGATACATGCCTGCTTTTACTTTTTGCTTTTCTTCACCTCACTCCTTCTTTCTGCCAATCCCCACTTTGCCCTAGAGCATGACTCAAGCTCATGGTAGAATAATTACTTTGTTGTGTTTTTTAAATTTTTTTAATCATTTGATGTCTGCAACATAATCTAAAAGGAAATGCATTTTATTTCACCTAAAAATTTGAATTAGGATCATGAATAACTGAAAAGGTTTAGCAATAAGCAAATATACCTAATATATACATTTTTAAAAATCTTTTTGGCCTCACCACACTAGAGGCATGTGGAACTCCCTGGCCAGGGACTGAACCTACACCAGAGTCTTAACCCCTGGACCACAAGGGAAGTCCCAAACCAAACATGCCTAATATGGAAGAGGATACATGAGAATAAACTCCAGTAGTTACAGGAATAGAAAATCATAGTCTGTATGTAAGGTATGTGTATGTACGTGCTAAGTCAATTCAGTTGTGTCTGATTCTTCGTAACCCTATGAACTGTAGAGTGCCAGGCTCCTCTGCCCATGGGATTCTCCAGGCAAGAATACTGGAGTGGGTTGCCATGCCATCCTCCAGGGGATCTTCCTGACCCAGGGACTGAACCCGCATCACCTGCAGCTCCTGCCTGAGCCACCAGGGAAGCCCCATAAAAATATATACTAGTGATTTAATGGTGAATTCATCAAGATGTAAAACAAGAGCAAAAAGTAAAACAAAAACAAAACAAAAACCTTAATGCTCATCTGCTCCCAAAATAAAATATTCCTGAAATTAGACACTCTTCCCCTATCACACATCAATCAATGTCTACTTTTGTAACTATCAGAATAACTGAGTAAGATTCCAACCACATATCTATACATGGAAACATGGTTGGTTTTACCTTCAAGAGCTAAAGAAGTAATGATCCTCGAATTTGGAAACTGCTATTTGGAAACTGCAAAGAGAGGAACTTCTAGATGTTCAACCTGCTTTTAGGAAAGGCAGAGGAACAAGAGAACAAACTGCCAACATCCGATGGATCATCAAAAAAGCAAGAGAGTTCCAGAAAAACATCTATTTCTGCTTTATTGACTATGCCAAAGCCTTTGACTGTGTGGATCACAGAAACTGTGCAAAATTCTGAAAGAGATGGGCATACCAGACCACCTGATCTGCCTCTTGAGAAACCTATATGCATGTCAGGAAGCAACAGTCAGAAATGGACATGGAACAACAGACTGGTTCCAAATAGGAAAAGGTGTACATCAGTGCTGTATATTGTCACTCTGCTTATTTAACTTATATGCAGAGTACATTATGAGAAACGCTGGGCTGGAAGAAGCACAAGCTGGAATCAAGATTGCCAGGAGAAATATCAATAACCCTCATATATGCAGATGACACCACCCTTATGGCAGAGAGTGAAGAGAAACTAAAAAGCCTCTGGATGAAAGTGAAAGAGGAGAGTGAAAAAGTTGGCTTAAAGCTCAACATTCAGAAAACGAAGATCATGGCATCCAGTCCCATCACTTCATGGGAAATAGATGGGGAAACAGTGGGAACAGTGTCAGACTTTATTTTTGAGGCTCTAAAATCACTACAGATGGTTATTGTAGCCATGACATTAAAAGACGCTTACTCCTTGGAAAGAAAGTTATGACCAACCTAGACAGCATATTCAAAAGCACAGACATTACTTTACCCACAAAGGTCTGTCTAGTCAAGGCTATGGTTTTTCCAATAGTCATGTATGGATGAGAGTTGGACTGTGAAGAAAGCTGAGCACTGAAGAATTGATGCTTTTGAACTGTGGTGTTGGAGAAGGCTCTTGAGAGTCCCTTGGACTGCAAGGAGATCCAACCAGTCCATTCTAAAGGAGATCAACCTTGGGTATTTATTGGAAGGACTGATGCTAAAGCTGAAACTCCGGTACTTTGGCCAACTCATATGAAGACTTGACTCATTGGAAAAGACCCTGATGCTGGGAGGGATTGGGGGCAGGAGGAGAAGGGGATGACAGAGGATGAGATGGCTGGATGGCATCACCGATTCGATGGATGTGAGGTTGAGTGAACTCCAGGAGTTGATGATGGACCGGGAGGCCAGCGTGCTGCGAGTCATGGGGTCACAAAAAGTCAGACACGACTGAGCGACTGAACTGAACTGAAGGGAGGAACACAGTAAAGATAGGCACAAGTTGCAATAACCTGTTAGTATCAGTGACAAAAGAGAAAGAAAAGCTACCCCAAGGAAAAGAAAATTCAAAGACAATGGAAAAAATGTGCAGAATTTAGTTTCCATCTGGCTCTTTGTGAATTGCTTTCATCTTTAGATTAAGCCTCTTGTTGTGTCTGTTTGTATTTTGTTTCTGAAATGATTGATAACATAAAGTCACTTAGATTATATCACTTAAAACATACTGAAAGAGGAGAAAAATATATAGTAGTCTTGTGCTCAGCAGAAGGTGACCAGAAAGGTCAGTGAACACATCTGTGTAAAGTGACTGGAAGACCAGTGACTAATTTTACATTCTGTTCCCAAAGTTTGTCTCTCACCCTGAATTAGTTCAGAGATGAATCAATCTATTAAGATTCAAACAAGACTGGAAGCTGTATAGCAGCACTTTCCTGATTTGATCACATTCCACCCTACCCCATCCCATCCCAATCTCAAGTAATTCCTGTGACTTGACAGAAGAAAACTGCATTTCTTTCCTTCTTTGTAAAGGGTGCATATTTCCTAGTCACTCCCATAAAATGTTCAGTTCAGTCGCTCAGTCATGTCCAACTCTTTGCGACCCCATGAATCGCAGCACACCAATTCCCGGAGTTGACTCAGACTCATGTCCATCGAGTCCGTGATACCATCCAGCCATCTCATCCTCTGTCGTCACCTTCTCCTCCTGCCCCCAATCCCTCCCAGCATCAGAGTCTTTTCCAATGAGTCAACTCTTTGCATGAGGTGGCCAAAGTACTGGAGTTTCAGCTTCAGCATCATTCCTTCCCAGGGCTGATCTCCTTCAGAATGGACTCGTTGGATCTCCTTGCAGTCCAAGGGACTCTCAAGAGTCTTCTCCAACACCACAGTTCAAAAGCATCAATTCTTTGGCACTCAGCCTTCTTCACAGTCCAACTCTCACATCCATACATGACCACAGGAAAACCATAGCCTTGACTAGACGGACCTTAGTCGGCAAAGTAATGTCTCTGCTTTTAAATCTGCTATCTAGGTTGGTCATAACTTTTCTTCCAAGGAGTAAGCATCTTCTAATTTTATGGCTGCAATCACCATCTGCAGTGATTTTGGAGCCCAAAAAAATAAAGTCTGACCCTGTTTCCACAGTTTCCGCATCTATTTCCCATGAAGTGATGGGACTGGATGCCATAATCTTCATTTTCTGAATGTTGAGCTTTAAGCCAACTTTTTCACTCTCTTCTTTCACTTGCATCAAGAGGCTTTTTAGTTCCTCTTCACTTTCTGCCATAATGGTGGTGTCATCTGCATATCTGAGGTGATTGATATTTCTCCCGGCAATCTTGATTCCAGCTTGTGCTTCTTCCAGTCCAGCGTTTCTCATGATGTACTCTGCATATAAGTTAAATAAGTAGGGTGACAATATACAGCCTTGACGTACTCCTTTTCCTATTTGGAACCAGTCTGTTGTTCCATGTCCAGTTCTAACTGTTGCTTCCTGACCTGCATACAGATTTCTCAAGAAGCAGATCAGGTGGTCTGGTATTCCCATCTCTTGAAGAATTTTCCACCGTTTATTGTGATCCCCACAGTCAAAGGCTTTGGCATAGTCAATAAAGCAGAAATAGATGTTTTTCTGGAACTCTCTTTCTTTTTCCATGATCCAGCAGATGTTGGCAATTTGATCTCTGGTTCCTCTGCCTTTTCTGAAACCAGCTTGAACATCAGGAAGTTCAGGTAGGCAAAATGACTTTGATAAAGCTTATACCAAAACAGATGAACTTTTACAGCATTCCTTTGAAATACATTGTCAAAGGCTGATTTTAGATTTTAGACATTCAAATTATTACAATTCAAATACTTGCAAGGGGATAAATGCAGTTGTTTCCACTGAAAAATCCTTAATCCAAAGCAGTTCTTCGTTTTCCCTCAACCTTTTCCCCCAAAGAATTGAATTACACTAGAAGCAATAATTATAATTTTTAGCTCTTATGTGTTAGGTATAGTGCTGTGTGCTTTTAGGCATTATCTTCTTTAAACTCCATGACAAGTTCAAGAGACAGGAACTTCTATCATTCCCATTTTACAGATAAGGAAACTGAGGCTTGGAGAGATCACTGATTTGCCTAAGTTCACACAGCTTTATCCATAAAAAAGCTCAACCAGGATATAAATTCTGCTCTCTCATACCCCACTGCCCATACCCTTATACTGAAGAATTTTACAAAAGTAATAGGTATTACCACTTGCCCATAAAGTACATCATGAGAAATGGTGGGCTGGAAGGAGCACAAGCTGGAATCAAGATTGCTGGGAGAAATATCAATAACCTCAGATATGCAAATGACACCACCCTTATGGCAGAAAGTGTAGAGGAACTAAAAAGCCTCTGGATGAAAGTGAAAGAGGAGAGTGAAAAAGTTGGCTTCAAGCTCAACAGTCAGAAAACGAAGATCATGGCATCTGGTCCCATCACTTCATGGGAAATAAATGGGGAAACAGTGGAAACACTGTCAGACTTTATTTTGGGAGGGCTCCAAAATCACTGCAGATGGTGGCTGCAGCCATGAAATTAAAAGACACTTACTCCTTGGAAGAAAAGTTATGACCAACCTAGATAGCATATTGAAAAGCAGAGACATTACTTTGTCAACAAAGGTCCATCTAGACAAGGCTATGGTTTTTCCAGTGGTCATGTATGGATAAGAGTTGGATCATGAAGAAATCTGAGCACCAAAGAATTTAGTTTTTGAACTGTGGTGTTGGAGAAGACTCTTGAGAGTCCCTTGGACTGCAAGGAGATCCAACCAGTCCATTCTAAAGGAGATCAGTCCTGGATGTTCTTTGGAAGGAATGATGCTAAAGCTGAAACTCCAGTACTTTGGCCACCTCATGCGAAGAGTTGACTCATTGGAAAAGACTCTGATGCCGGGAGGGATTGGGGCCAGGAAGAGAAGGGGACGACAGAGGATGAGATGGCTGGATGGCATCACAGACTCGATGGACGTGAGTTTGAGTGAACTCCAGGACATGGTGATGGACAGGGAGGCCTGGCATGCTGTGATTCATGGGGTCGCAGAGAGTTAGACACGACTGAGTGACTGAACTGAACTGAACTGAACTGATAGACATTCTAATCTGAATGTATAAATGCTAAGCTAAGATTAACGCACAGGAAAATAAAATAAATAGCCCAATACACTTTAGGTGACCTGAAGATCTGAGAAATACTTTCATAATTTGATACCCACACTCTTCCTTATTAGCTAAAATACCTTTTTAAGGAAAAAAAAGAAAGCACATTAGGTTTCAAATATGCTGCTATCCCACTGACTCTTTCAGGGTGTCCATTTTACTTTCCCTGTGCAGATAGAGCTGTAATGATAAAGGGATAAAGCAGGTGGGCCACAGGGCTCTGGGCATTCAATGTACATGCGTGCGTGCCTGCTAAGTCTCTTCAGTTGTGTCCAACAGTTAGCAACCCTATGAACTGTAGTCTGACAGGCTCCCCTGTCCGTGGGGTTCTTCCTATAACTCTAGTTCTAAGAAAATCCACTGAAATCTGGGCATCAGATAAGTGTTTTAACACATTTGGTTTTAGGAAGCTAAAGCTAAATTCAAAGCCAGGGCCACACAAGGAAAGCAACTGTCTAAGCTAAGATGGGATAGCCATCACACTGGTGAAATTAAAAATGTACAGAAGGGTCTCCTTCTTGAAACATTTTCTGTCCTTGCCTGGATATTGTCATTACAGTTCATCACACTGACCAAAATATCCACTAGATACTGATTTCAGAAATTCAAATTGTTGGGGAACCAGACCGGAGCCATGGCAGGCTCGACAGGTTGCACTAGGCCTAGGTTTTGAATTCTTGTAAACCTGGGTCATGATTCCAGGAGACTACCCCCTAGCAGGGTCCCAGTCACCCTAGGATGAAGGGCCTGAGCTACTCCATCTTATAAAAGAATTCCATCCTGCAAGGTCCTGGGCAAAAGAACTTTGGACGTTACCCAACCTAAGCCCACTACCCATAGCCAATCAACCCTGAGATTATGTAACCTAGCCCCACTGTACACGAGCCAATCGGTCACTAGGCTAAATCTTCTGAAGTTACGTTCAGGAGCTTGTGATTTACCTTGGAAGTAAAAGCCAAACAAGAATCTACACACAAATCCTATGGATAGAAGTAACCAACCAGTTATCTGTCAACTTAAACACCCCCTAAAGTGGCCAATCAGTTGTCCTCCTGCTTAAACACCCCTTTTGTACCCTTTTACCTGATTAAATTCCCTATAAAGCAGTGCAGCCCAAGACTCGGGGCTCCCTCCCTATACCCGCTGCGTCGGTGCCAGGGGAGCCCTAGCTCGAGCTAGCAATAAACCCCTTTATGCTTTTGCATTGCTGTGGACGTCTTAT